>CM017793.1:27653800-37653800 GCA_008121215.1 Drosophila athabasca
CTGGCCTTTTGCATTAATTGCCTTAGAACAGGACACCGATTAAGCCAGTGCACCTCGAGCCACTGTCATATCTGCGGCTGCAAGCATCATACTACGCTTCATTTCGGTAACCCTGATTCGGCTGCAGTCCAAGGTCAGTCAACTGATGCTCAGTCTCCGTTTGCGCCCCCTTCTTCTAGTCCGGCTCAGCTTACCACTGAACCCCCTACTTCAGCGTCTACTTCGTCTGCACTTATAGCCCAAGGTCTCAGTAATAATGTTGTTCTACTTGCCACTGCCACAGTTTTGGTAAAAAATCGTTCCGGAGTTTTAGTTCCCTGCAGAGCATTGCTGGATTCCGGCTCCAGTTGCATCTGATAACTTCTCGTTTCGCCAATCAGCTTCAGCTTCGGAAAAGGAAATCATCAACCGCAGTTTCTGGAATTGGCGACTCCAGCTTCGTCACCGATGGATGTTCGGTCAGTGTTAGCTTGCACTCTCGCTCATCGATTTCTCAGCTTTCATCACTGCTATCGTAGCTTCTAACATAACTGATCGTCAGCCATGCTTTGGAATTGACACTCATAACTGGAACATTCCAGCGAACATACCCCTAGCGGATCCGGAGTTCTATATGCCTCAGCGCGTCGATCTATTAATTGGAGCAAGTCTGTTTTACGATCTCCTTTGTGTGGGTCAGATTAAACTACTGCCAGGATTGCCTTCAATTCAGAAAACTCGCTTGGGATGGGTCGTGTCTGGAGGTTGCTCTCGTTCAAATGGGTCGTCTTTAATGGTGGCTCACGCGCCAGCCGTTATTGCCGAGGATAACAATCCAGATCAGCAACTTGAAGTGCTCCTTCGGAGGTTTTGGGAGGTTGAGAGTTGCGTCGAACCCATAGTAAAATCTACCAAGGAAGAGCTGGATTGTGAAGCGCATTTTGTTCAGCATGTCCGTCGTCTAGAAAATGGCGATTATTGCGTTCGGCTGCCAACTAAATATAGTTTGGATCTCCTGGGAGAATCTTACAATCAAGCGCGTCGCAGATTCCTGTCCCTTGAGCGGAAGTTAAATCGTCGCCCTGAGGTGAAGCTCAGTATGCTGCCTTCATAAACGAGTATCTTGACTTAGGTCATATGTATCCTGTTCCTGCCCATTCAATCAGCAACTGCCGGTATTTTCTACCTCACCATTGCGTCATGAAAGAGGATAGTTCTACGACCAAGCTTCGAGTCGTTTTTGATGGATCCGCTTCTACGTCATCTGGCTATTCTTGAATGATGTTTAATGGCTGGCCCCGTAATACAACCTAAACTCTTTCAGATTATTGCTCGATTTCGTTCATTCGCAGTTGCGATTACGGGAGATATCTGTAAGATGTATCGGTGTGTACGAGTTTCGCCCGAGGACAGCAACTTGCAGTGTATTCTGTGGAGAAACTCCACACAAGATGACTTGAGCTTGTTTCAACTGGACACCGTTACTTATGGGACGAAGCCTGCCTCCTATTTATCTGTGCGAGCGATGCACCAGTTGGCAACCGACGAGCAGGCAGATTTTCCAGTTGGAGCTGAAGTTCTTCGCCGTGACTTCTACGTGGATGATTTGATATCTGGCGCCAGATCTCAGGAAGAGGCCATCCGCATTCGTGAGCAAACTGCTGGAATCCTGTCTAGGGTCAGTTCAGATTGAGGAAATGGTGCTCGAACGTTCCCACTGTGCTGGATGGAATTCCTGATGAGGACAAGGAAACGTACTTAAAGTTCGATGATGGCAGCCATTTTACTAAGACACTAGGACACGCTTGGGATCCGATTTCTGATAAACTTTTATTTTCGTTATCGGCCCTAGAATCGTCTCCGAATCCCTGCAGGCGCTCTGTGTTATCAACCATAGCGCGGTTCTACGATCCTCTCGGACTGGCTGGTCCTGTAATTACGAAATCAAAAATCTTTCTTCAGCGTTTGTGCAAGGAGAAGTTAGCCTGGGATGAAAGTCTCCCAGCCTCACTTAGTACAGAGTGGCATGAAATATGCAGCAGTTTTGGCCAGATTCGTCGACTTGAGTTTCCTCGTCTTGTCCTCCTTCCAGACTCTGAGCTAGAAATTCACGGATTCTGCGATGCCAGCATCGAGGCTTATGGTGCATGCATATATGTCGTGTCAAAAGGTCAGCATGCCAGCAGTCACTTACTTTGTGCCAAATCTCGTGTTGCTCCTTTGAAGACACTTACGGTGCCAAAGTTGGAGCTTTGTGGAGCGGAGTTGCTGGCTAGGCTCATGTCTGAAATATCCGGAATGAATGTCTTCAAGGGAAGGTGTTACTGTTGGTGTGATTCTGCGGTTGCACTTTCCTGGATTCGGGACGAATCGTCAAGATTTAACGTATTTGTTGCAAACAGAGTAGCAACGATTCAGGAAATGACTGACAACATGACATGGCGCTATGTTCCCACAGCGTTAAACCCAGCCGACATTCTCTCTCGAGGGGCTCTTCCGGCTGAGCTGAAGGAGTGTCCCCTTTGGGCTCATGGACCTCCATTTCTTTGTGGCCTTTCAGATGACTGGCCGGCCACGGTACTACCGGATAAGCCAGCCCTTGAGCTTCGCCGGAGTGCTCTTCTGGTAAAGTCTCCCTATATTGACATTGTAGCTGATTCCAAGTATGCAAACTCGTTTGGTTCCTTGCAACGCGTGTTCGGATACATTTACAAGTTTTGCAATCGCATTCGGCATCCCGGACTGATTGTCTCGGACATTGAGCATGGAACCCAGTTATTGCTGCGACTAGTCCAGCGCACTCAGCTATGGGAGGACATGAAGTCGCTGCGGTCCAGGGATCGGTTCCCCATCTAGCTCACTTGCTTTGTTGTCGCCGTTCATGGATCAGTTTGGTCTGCTCAGGGTTGATGGTCGATGGAAGAACTCTACGTTGGATTTTGATGGCCGTCATCCAATTATCTTGCCTAGCCGCCATCCACTAACTCTTTCCATAATCTCTCACTTTCATGAGCGGAATCTGCACGCTGGACCTCGAGCTTTGCTTGGACTCATTCGATCCCAATATTGGCCCATTGGGGGGAGGAAGACGGTAAACAAGCCAGTGAATAAGTGCATAAGATGCTTTCGAATGAAGCCTAGAGTATTGGAGCATATTATGGCGGATCTTCCAAAGGAGCGGCTCGACGGTTCTCATGCCTTTGAGATCACAGGCGTCGACTTTTGTGGGCCATTTTTCTACAAACCGGAGGCACGCAATAAGGGCCCAATCAAGTGTTACGTCTGTGTCTTCATTTGCTTCGCTACCAAGGCTGTTCATCTGGAGCTGATTAAGGACCTGTCTACACTTGCCTTTCTTCATGGACTAAAGCGCTTCATATGCACTCGACGGAAGCCGCGACAAATTTGGTCGGACAACGCAACCAATTTTGTCGGCGCTAGGAATGAGCTGATGGAATTAAAGCGCCTGGTCCTCAGCGATGACCATCAGAAGGCTGTGCTGGATTTTTGCTTGGTTGAGTCTATAGACTGGCACTTCATTCCTCCGCGCTCCCCGCATTTTGGTGGCCTATGGGAAGCGGCAGTTAAGACGGCAAAGTACCACTTCCACCGTGCGATAGGCAGCTCGATTCTTGGATTTGACGAACTGCGGACGTTGTTATGCCACATCACGGCTGTAATTAATTCAAGACCCTTAGTCTCCATTTCAGAGAGCCCTGCCGATCTTGATGTTTTAACTCCAGCGCATTTCTTGAATGGTGGCCCTCCTGCTTCGTTTGCTGAGCCAGACGTAACACGGCTTAAATTCGATCGTTTGGATGGCTGGCAGCGCGTTTCATACCTGCAGCAGCTCTTCTGGTCCCGGTGGAAGGAGGAGTACATCACTTCGCTACAGCAACGCTCAAAATGGCGCACTGCGAAGCCCAGTTTGGCAGTCGCTGATATGGTCCTTGTCAAGGACGAGAATCTTCCTCCCATGAAGTGGCCACTGGCGAGGGTGGTTGAGCTTGTACCAAGAAGAGATGGCATTTCCCGAGTCGCCGTGCTGAAGACATCATCTGGACTTATAAAACGAGCCGTCAACAAGTTGTGTCTGCTGCCCCTTAAGGATGCTGTTGAAGGACAGGGTTTCAACGGGGGGAGTATGTCGGGTCAAGAAGCATAAACCAAAACTATAATGTAAATGCACATCTCGATGTCAACTATTGCCCACTGTAAAATATTTTGTCACCGCATATGCCTACGCATGGCAGCGGCTTTCGTTCGCATACTTATGTACATATAAGCATTCTTTGTACTCAACTTAGCAGCAGCCCGAACTGCTCAAGCTCTCTTATAATTGCACTCTCTCCCGCTCGGTAAGCGTTGCCTCATAGGGCACGGCAAGTACGCCGTCAGCCCTTGCAGCCAGTCTGGAGCTAATACTTGAAACCAACGCATCATCTCTCGTCGTATCGCATATCTCCATATATACATCTAGATAAATAAACCTGGCATTAAATCGCCTATATACAACCAAATCCTAATTGCAATCGTCTTTTTTAATCGCAACAGCTAGTGAAAAAGCTCACTAGCTAAACAACACCCTTTGTGGTGGTTCTCTTGAGAGAATTACCCGGGTTGATGATCTTGGTGTTCTATTAGATCCCAAATTAAAGTTTTCAGAACACATTTCTACCATGGTGAATAAGGCCATGGGCGTGCTTGGGTTTATAAAGAGGTGGTCAAAGGAATTTGACGACCCCTATATAACAAAGACTCTCTACACCTCTCTGGTTCGTCCGATTTTACAATACGGCTCTTGTGTATGGTGCCCTCAGTACAAAGTACATCGTGACCGTATAGAATCAGTTCAGAAAAACTTTTTACTTTTTGCTCTTCGCGGCCTCAACTGGGATGCAAGTGTGAGACTGCCGTCTTACTCTAATAGATTGCTTTTAATAAACCTTCCAACCTTAGCTAATCGTAGGAAAATGCTTGGTGTGATTTTTGTGCACAACTTGATCAAGGGTGACGTAGACAGCCCTGACCTGTTGAGCCGCATAAACTTCACGATTCCTATTAGAAGCTTTAGGAATTATACACCCTTGTTTCTTCCGCTTTGTAGATCGAATTACTCCTTGCATGAACCATTTAGGGTCCTATGCTCGGATTATAATTCCCTCTACCATATTATATCTACTACTAACTCCCTTTCTAGTCGTAAATTACTGATACTCCTTCATCTTTCCCGTAATTAGTAATTACTTTTCTTCTTTAGTTAGATTAGTTCTACTTTTCCTCGAACACTAGTCTAACACCTATCTTTTATGCATGTCCGCGATCGGTTCGGTTAACGAGTCGCGCGTTAAGCGGCTGCGCCCCTCGGTCGGTTTGCTTTCTTGCCTGGGATCCGCGCGTAACAGCCATCGGCTGGTGTCGCTTGGGCCACTTGATGGTGCAGTCATTGCACATCAACGTCCTAAAGAAAGATATCTAAAGATATTTTTTTAAGATATCGATTTAAAGCGATATAAACACAAAATTTTATGGGGAATTATATTTATTATACTTATTTAACATGGTCATACTATTTCAATGCGAATTGGGTGAATTCCCCGAATTAATCAGCTTGCTGGTCAATAAAATAGGTGTATGAAGCAAAAAATTTACCACATTTAAACAAAAACCAGCTTTGGGATATTGTCCAAAAAGCATGGAACAGCATTCCAATTGAAACTTGTCGCAAGCTGATATCCTCCATGCCAAAACGAATGGAGAAAATCCGGCTAAATAATGGCAGATATACTGGCTATTAACAGTCATATACTTTATTTAGTACAAAACAAGACCAAAACTAGTGAAATAATTATTTAATTTAAACATTTATCTCAATACACCTATTATTGTGTCCAGCCAAAATTGAAGATTTTAAGGAAAAATTTAATTTTTTTGTTAATTAAAGGGTTTGTGAAATCATTTTTAGTTTTTCTTTAAGCACAATAAATATAAGTTTTCAAAAATCTTTGATTTCTTGAAATTAATGAAGGTATGAATAAAAAATTAAAAGTTAAAAGAGAAAAAAATTGCACACCTATTATTTTGTCCATGAGTATATATAGATAATTGATAAAAAAAAATAGTTAAATCTAGTTAGATGTATACATAAGTATGGTATTAACGTATATAATGTCGCATAAAATGCATTACAAAATAGCAAGCAAATTAATATGATAATGATATAATATAAAAAACGAGGAGGAACGTTGTGAGCTGCGGCGAAGGCCGCGGCTCTACTTTATACCCGATACAGGAACTTTCTAGAGGTGAATATTTGAAGAACACAGTAGAGGACTCTATGACTCTCGTTACTCACTCATACTCATACGAATTATCCAGTACATCCGTTGAGCTCAAGGGCGACGTGGTAGTATGTTCTGAGGAAGGGAAAGAAAATATGCATATACAGGTCGTTTTCATACATCGAATCGAAATCAGTTTATCTTCTTTTCATACCAGTTCGACGGCGATTTGTAACTTACAAATGGATTTTCTTTGGGGGTCTAACGTCTAACTATGAATAATTATATATGTATGTGTACATGTTTTCATCGTGAATCTAGATAATAAAGAACTAATATAATCATAAAGGCGAGTTTACTTTGCCCGCTGGTTCTCAAACTACAATTCGGGCCTGCACGGGAACATTCGTATGCCTTACAGTTTGAGAAGCGCTGGGGCTATGTCGAAGAAAACTACATATGTAAATATATATATTCGAAAGCTTTCGCTGCGTGCTTAGCTCGAACTCGAGAAGGGTGACGAGTGCGGCAAATGGGTTTCTTGCAAGTTCACAGGAAAAACATCCCACTTGTCTCACTCGATCGGCACCCTGTACTACGGCATGCGTATTCCGTTAGCTCGACTCAGCACTTCAATATACATATGTTCATGTGTCATTTTGGTTGTTTTTAAAGCTTTAGGCGATGCTGGGTATATGCGGTTGCGAGCTTCTGGGGAGATCCGAGATCTCTCCCAGCGTGACTAAGAGATCGATGGACTTTGTTGGTCCCGTCTTCGGCGAGTACACTGATCCACCGAACAAACGTGGTTAGCTTACCAATCCTAAGAAATGAAATGGTTAACTATAACTTCACTATAGAAAGAGGTATCTGCCTTTTTTTTTAAATCTGTCTTTAACTGAATAACTCCGGCCACAAGGATGGATGCTATGGTTCGAGAGTATATTTTCTCTAAATTAAACATTAATAGCTCCTCTGACATAGTAGTTACTAAATTTTCTTTTAAAGAAAAACGTAGTATTTCCTCATTTAAAATTCTTATTCCGGAGAGGTTTGTTAAGACTGTGCTTGAACCCTCTTTCTGGCCAGAGCACACTATCTGCCATATTTTCAACAATCGATCACGGCCTTCGCAACCCGCTCCTCGGGTAGGAATCCTTCCAACTCCTTCTACTGATCTTCCATCCACTTCAAAAAACTGAATTCTTCCCCACCTCTAAAGATCACTTATCAGAATGTACGTGGCCTGTGCAGCAAGCTCACCAAATTACATGCTGATAGTGCAACTTTTGATTTCGACATTATCGCCTTCTCCGAAACATGGCTCAATTCATCAATCTCGGATTCCGAGATTTTTGTAGACAACTTTAACATATATAGATCTGATCGACCATCTCGAGGTGGTGGCGTCCTAATTGCTGTTCGTTCCGACTTAACTTCCCAACTCTTTTCCATCGATGAGCTCAACACCATTGAAATTATCGTTGTTAAAATTCGTCTGTGTTCTTTTAATTTATTCATATCATGCTCTTACATCCCACCGTCCTCTGAATTTACAACTTATATGCTTCACGCTGCCCATCTCCAGTCCGTTTTGTCTCAGCTTGGTGATTCTGATCGTCTTATTGTCCTCGGTGACTTTAATCTCCCTAATGTCACTTGGTCCCCATCCAATGACTCAAACTTAATGTTCCCATCTATACAGCATGACTTTGTTGATTCTCTGTCCGATACATCGTTAGGCCAGGTAAATGGCATACGCAATAGCATGAGTAGGACCCTTGATCTCGTCTTCACTACCGATGCTTCGAGCACTTTGGTATGTCGAGGATCACCTCTATCATTCCCTGAAGATCCATACCATCCCACACTTTCAATCGATTTCATGTTACCATCTTCAAGCCCTATAAAGTCATTTATTAAGCCTTCAAATATTTATTGCTTCAAGAAGGCTGATTTCCTCTCCTTGAATACTGCCCTATCTCAGATGGATTGGTCATTCCTTGACGATTTCCAGGAAATCGAGTCTGCCACGAATGCATTCTATAGCTCTATTTTTTCCATCTTTCCCATGCATGTTCCTTTAGTTACCCCCTCCAGAAATCTTTCTGGTCCTATCTGGTTCACCCCTAGATTAATAAATCTGAAGAATTTAAAATCCCGTATGTACAAGAAGTTTAAAAAATCCGGTTTGCAATCAGACTTTTCGAAGTACTCAATTGCAAAATCGAAATTTTCCTTATTTAATACATTGTGCTACAACAGATACTTGACCCAATGCAAGCTTAACTTTAAACGTGACCCTAAACAATTCTTCAGGTTTGTAAATTCTAAACGTAAATCTTCCCGATTTCCTTCTTCTCTACACTTAAATGGTAGTTATGCTGATAAGGATTGTGATATTGCTGACCTGTTCGCTTCCTTCTTCCAACGTTGCTACTCTGTCTCTTCCATTAACTTTCCCTCTATCCTAGCCTCATCGAACGACTTTAGTAGTAGTTACTCTTATCCTATCCCTATAAATAGTTCTAACTGTATCCTTCCCCCCTTCATCGACTATGATGGTCTCCTAACAAATTTAAAATCGTGCAAGTTTTCGTTCTCCACTGGGCCAGACTCGGTTCCGAGTGCTGTTCTAAAACTTTGTGCTGAATCTCTTTGTGTGCCTCTCCTAAAACTTTTCAACTTGTCTCTCAAGACTGGTGACTTTCCCACCGTCTGGAAAGAATCCTATATAGTACCCTTTCATAAGAAGGGATCTAAATCTGATGTCTCTAACTACCGCTGTATTTCCAATTTATCTGCCATTCCTAAACTCTTCGAAAAAATCATCACTTCTCAGCTGCAACATTTTTGTAGTTCTGTATTCTCTGAATCTCAGCATGGATTCATTAAACGTCGCTCAGTTTCCACTAATCTCCTTGAATTTTCCACCTTTGTAACTTCGGGTTTTGCTAAACAGTGTCAAACTGATGTCGTTTATACTGACTTTAGTAAAGCCTTCGACTCTGTCAATCATAATCTACTTATTCATAAACTGTCTCTTCTAGGGTTCCCGACTAAGCTTCTATATTGGACTAATTCCTACCTTTGTAACCGCTCACAACGTGTCTGCTTTAACTCCTCTCTCTCTAAACCTGTTATTGTCTCATCGGGGGTTCCTCAAGGTAGCCATCTGGGTCCCTTGCTATTTAACCTATTTATTAACGATCTTCCACAAATGTTATCTCATTCCCGTGTCCTAATGTATGCTGATGACGTTAAGCTATGTTTTTCCTACAGTGACCCCTTGTCCCCACTATCTTTGCAATCTGATCTTGATGCCCTTAACAACTGGTGCCTAATCAACATTCTACCTCTTAACATTTCTAAATGCTATATAATGACTTTTCACCGCAATAAGCCATACCTTTTCGACTACTCTATCAATAACTCTATCCTTCAACGCCTTTTCAAAGTTAACGACTTGGGCATTACCTTTGTACCTAACCTATGTTTCAACTCTCATATCTCTACTATCTCTAACAAAGCCAAAGGAGTCCTCGGATTTGTCAAAAGATGGTCTAAGGAATTTACCGACCCGTATACTACAAAACTTCTGTATGTTTCTCTGGTCCGGCCTATCTTGGAATATGGTTCTTGTGTCTGGTCTCCTCATTACCAAAAATTTCAGGATATGCTCGAATCAGTACAAAAACAGTTCCTCATCTTTGCTCTCCGGGGACTAAATTGGGACCCTTCGATCCATCTCCCTTCTTATGAAAGTAGGTTGCGCCTAATTAATCTCCACTCTCTTAAATCCCGTAGAACCTGCCAAGGTGTTCTCTTCCTCCATAAGCTTCTCTCTGGTGAGGTCGAATCAACTGCCCTCATCAACCTTATTAGTATTGCTGTTCCTTTCCGCCCGACTAGGCATTACTTCCCTCTTCATCTCCAACTCTGTCTTTCTAACTACTCGGATTATGAATCTTTCCGTAGCCTTTGCCGTAACTATAACCAATTTTTCCATCTGTTTTCCTTTGATACTAGTTCTAATATGGTCAAAATTATCTTAATCAATAACTTAATTTAATTTAAATTGCTTTAATTGGGAATTGTTCGGCTACCGGCTCTTCTCTTACCCAAATTTGGCTGTTGGTGGGATCTTATCGACTACTGAGCCGATAATCAGCCCCACCGGGTCTGAGTATTAGCATTGGCCCTTTAGTTTAATTAGTTGATATGTCATTTTACCCTTACAGTTTAACTGTACATTGTTAAACTTTAAACAAAATAAACAATAAACAATAAACAAGAAGTTTAACCTCCATTGCACGTGTCTGATTACTTGTTTCCACTATTAGGAATATGCTTCGGGTTTTCAAGGGAAACACTTCTGTTCGGTTGCAGTTTCGCTTTGGCTATAGTCTACCGGGAAATTTCGCTGCTAGCATTGAGTCTTGCTTGGGCGGTCGGAACTTTACCTTCAAAAAGCAACGGGATAATCGTAAGACTCTAGTCAAAGCTTAAGCATAAGTTCTATGACTAACGGATAATCGTACGATTCAAGCAAAAGCTTACGCACAGGTTCCACGTTTAACGGAATCGTACGATTCTGAGTAAAGCTCTTACATGCTTAATATCCATAGCTCTACGCGAACTCTCTAAGTTAAACCTTATACTCTTTAATCGGAGCTTTAACTAGTTAGTCTCCGATAATTACTCTTTCCTCTGGCTTCTAATAAGAAGAGTATAGACAATAACTCTTGGAAAGTTCGTGGTGGGTTTTAGAGTCACTACAGCCGACTACAATTAGGTATGGGTTAAATGTCGTTAGGGGCACATAACTAATGTAAATCGAAAAAAATTATAAATATGGTTTATTAAGAATAGCTAAGATCTAATTAAATTCCATACTGATCATGCTTCGAAACTATCTCACAGCAGCACAGCCTCACAGCTTCATCAATCTGACCAATTCGTGGGGCGAGCAGAGGAATCAGTGTTTATTGCCTGACTTCAGGCCAGGGGAATACTCGTATGTTGGTCACGACAGGTCTCCGAAGTCGGCAACACTCACCACTTTCACAGGGAAAATACACCAGGTCGTGGTGATGCTAAAAAGCAACGGCTTTATGAGAGCAAGTCGGAAGAAATCTGTGGTAGATAATGTTATGATATGATATGATTGGGAAAATCTTCCGTGTGCCTGAGCGACCTTAATTCACGCTGTTATTTGAGTGGATGGTTTTATTTGGCCGAACGACACTTGAATTAACTTCGTTGCACATGCATGAGTAATGCATGAGGCTTCGGAAGAGTTATTTTAGTTATAGGGTATTGATAATGATGGCACATCTGCACTTAGCCATAGTCGAAACGGAAAAGACATAGGCAGCATTCCAAGTCCCATGTGCATAGAAATGCATAGAACTTTCCAAACCACACTGATCACATGATCATACAACAAGAAATCTTTCGTGGATGCTAAATATAGTGGAGTCTGAAATAATGTGCACATGCGCGGCCGTTCTTTTCAATAAACTGTTTTCCAAAAGTTCACACTTTTATAACAGAATACACTGTTAATAATTGTCAGCTGAAGAAACTCGTACGCAGCGGTAAATTTTACAAATGTCCCCACTGAGAGCGACTGGATATGTGAGAAACCGAATCAGTATGTCGAATAATGCAAGCTGACTAACATGGCCTGCCATTATCACATAATATCACATCGATATACTCCTTCATAAAGGCGGAGTACCGCTCCTTGAGTGTAGGACTACGATCCAACTTTCGTTCCAAACTGATCCCCTAAGCGATCAGAATGCTTTAACGGGAGACGAACTGAATATTCCCGTGATGGCAAACGTGAAAAGTGGACTAAAGATCACCTCGCTGAGGGTTGAAAAATTCATTATCGGCTAGCTGAATATTGGATGGAACATCGGCCAATCGGCTACATTGACTGCCAGACTTGGTTGACAATCGATGATCGTGAGGGCGATGAGAGCAGTAAGCGTAGTTGTGTAGTCAGTAGTGCCAGAATGCCTAATTTTTTTTACGGTGGATTCCTCAGTAACCACGCTGGTATCGCCGAACAAGTGCAGACGATTGAGTTCTTCTAAGCTAAAGCTGCTGGGCGAACCTGGATGTGATGAGATGAAGGTTCTGAATCTGATTCTGAATCTAGTATGGCACGATAATGAATAAATATCTTGGGTAGGAAGAGATGTTGAAGTAGCTGAAGGCGAGCTTCTAAGAAATCTTGAGTGACAGAAATAGCTTCTGGTTTGAGCCCAAAAATCTTCTTGGTGTGTGCCTGAAAAACAAGAAGTCTGTTATTAAAACGGTTATTAAGTATATCCAGAGCTACACGATAATTGGCACTGGAGACTTCCAACAATCGAACTTAATATGTTGGAACTTCGCGATGTCGCTGAGATCCGCATCCGCGTCAAAGACAGAATTGAAGCTAGGAATAAAGTCAGAATTTTCGACGTATCCACCGAAAAACGTAGGTACCTTTAGCTCAGAAAGTCGCTGTTTGCGAGCCATGATGATGGTATTATGTCCAAAATGGTTTGGTAGGGTGGTCGAATTGGCATCTGCGCGCGATTGGCATACAGTGGCTCAAAGCAAAAACGGTCCAGTGGCAAATAAAAAGTTTAAAGTGCTACAAATTTTAAAATAGACGAAAAACCAAAAATGTTTAAACGCCAGTTTGATGTATGTTTTATCACAGTTAAAAAAGGAACTTTATTTGCTGATTAAATATTGCTCAGTTTAAAAAAAAAAATAAAAACTTAAAATTTATCTTAAATAGAGGTCAAAGACAGAATGGTCCATCCACAAAAAAATTAAATATTAGTCGAATAAAAGCTTAAACAGGTATTTAAATACTTAGTATGTAATCCCTTAACCTTTATTACGGCTTTTAACCTACTATTCATGGAAGAGACCAGCTTCCGAGTGCTTTCCGAGCTTATTTTGTTCCATTCCTCCAGAAGGGCTTTTCTAAGGTCCTTTTTTCTAGAAATCCTGTGATTCTGGGTGTTTTTCTCCAGCGCAGCCCACAAATTTTGAATAACATTTAAGTCTGGAGACTGGGCTGGGGGATTCATCATGTGGGGGCAGTTCCAGATAAGCCAGGACTGCACAATTTTGGACTTATGCTTCGGATCATAATCCTGGTAGAACCGGAAATCATGTCGGATTCCTAATTTCTCGGAGCTTTGGTGCAAGTTTTCTTTTAGAATATTGAGGTACATGTGCTTATCCATCGTAGACTCGATAAACACCAAGTTTCCGACTCCGGCTGCCGACATGCATGCCCATACCATGACACTTCCTCCGCCGTGCTTGACTGTCGCTTTTACGTGTTTGGGATCCAGCTCAGTATTGGGCTTTCGCCACACAAAGTTCCTTCCGTCCGACCCAAAAAGGTTGAATTTGGTCTCGTGTGCACAAATTATGGTATTCCAGAACACCAAATCCTTGTAAAAGTTTGTTTCTGCGATCGCCAACCTTGTCCCTTTGTTCTTCGGGCTTATAAAGGGCATCTTTCGGGATACTCGGGCATTGAAGTCATGGTTGCGCAGAACCCGGCGCTCAGTTTCCACACTGCATTCCTTCCCCATTTCGTCCTTTACCTGTTGGGTAAGTTTTGGGGCCGATAACTTGCACCAAAGCTCCGAGAAATTAGGAATCCGACATGATTTCCGGTTCTACCAGGATAATGATCCGAAGCATAAGTCCAAAATTGTGCAGGCCTGGCTTAACGAGAACTGCCCCCACTTGATGATTCCCCCAGCCCAGTCTCCAGACTTAAATGTTATTCAAAATTTGTGGGCTGCGCTGGAGAAAAACACCCAGAATCACAGGATTTCTAGAAAAAAGGACCTTAGAAAAGCCCTTCTGGAGGAATGGAACAAAATAAGCTCGGAAAGCACTCGGAAGCTGGTCTCTTCCATGAATAGTAGGTTAAAAGCCGTAATAAAGGTTAAGGGATTACATACTAAGTATTAAAATACCTGTTTAACCTTTTATTCGACTAATATTTAATTTTTTTGTGGATGGACCATTCTGTCTTTGACCTGTATTTAAGATAAATTTTAAGTTTTTATTTTTTTTTTTTAACTGAGCAATATTTAATCAGCAAATAAAGTTCCTTTTTTAACTGTGATAAAACATACATCAAACTGGCGTTTAAACATTTTTGGTTTTTCGTCTATTTTAAAATTTGTAGCACTTTAAACTTTTTATTTGCCACTGGACCGTTTTTGCTTTGAGCCACTGTACTTCGAGAGCAGCCAGGAGCTCAGTCTTCAATGATATGAACAGCATATCAAAGTTGTTGCGCATCTCACTCCCAATCTCGTCTTGATTGAGCGCTTCCAGCTCATTACTGAATTCCTCTCGAATTTGTACCAACTTGTCGATGCGAACGTTTATTTCCGCACTGATTCGAAAACGCTTGTTGCTCTTAATACTGTGGCCTCTACACACAGGAACAATAACAATTAAAATTGTTTGCTCACACTCCTCGGAAAAACGCTTGATGAACGCTAGAACACTCTTGGCTTTTTAGCTGTATCGGCTCTATGGCTATTAAAACACAATTTATGATCAAATAAGACTCCAAGATCATTTAAACTTGAATTTCGATCCAGGAAATGATTTCCCAGAGAATATGACAAAAAATGTTGAAAGGTTCAGAAAAATAAGTCTACATTAGCAGTTCATTTATGTCTAGCTGAAGGTGTGCGTGCATGTACCAGTCGGAGTAGGGCAGCAGATTTTAACGTCATCCGCATACATTCATGTAAGAGAGAAAGATATAGCTTGGGGTAGGTCACTCATAAATAAAATGAAGAGAAGCGGACCCAAATGACTTCCTCGGGGCACTCCAGATGTAACGTTTACGATATCTGACAAGACGTTATTAAAAAAAACACCGTTGTGTGCGATTTGAAAGAACGAACTCAGGAACTCAGGGAACTTGAGGATGGTGGAATGCTTTCAATACCTCGATAATTTTCGATGTTGGATCTAGAACCTTTCTGTGAAGCGGAATGATGTAGGACTGAGCCCAATGTTTTGAAATGCAACTTGGTACTTTATCACGACCCGCATAAAATGAAATTTCAAGCCTTCTAGCACAATGTTTTACTCAAAATAAGGTAGAAAAATGCTGTTATCATGAAGTAAATGGTAGGGATACAGAGTGGATGAGTTACAAATATGAGAGGTGTTGGCAGGGGGGGCAACATAGGTACTCTTATTGGAATATTTACGTAGGAGCTCATGCAAACTTATATGCTCAGGCCAAATTGATGGTTCAAGAGATCTAGATAGGTAAGAACCAGGGAAGAGAATCTTGAAGGAGGAAATATTACGCTAATGTCGAAATGCAAATTTGGTCATATTATGGCATCAGATCCAGATGGTGGAGACACACCCAGAATAGATCTCGGTACGGGGGAAATGTTCATTGAATATTCCTTTACCTATTCTCGAAATCGTGGCGTTTGGTTTATAAGTCGATTTAAGTGATGCTACCTCACACAAAAAAAGGTTTAAATTTATTTATTTTATTATTTTGTATGGGATTTAGCACCTGCGACTGCTCTTTTTCACGGATTGGAATGATTTACAAAGGCGCATTTAGGCAAAGAAGTCGCTTAAGGGAATTGCCAGATTATTTGTTTTCGAGCGAAAAGCATATTAATTCGTGGAAAACGTTGAAGAGCGCGCTATTGAGTAAGTTTTCCTCGAGAGTCAGAAGCAAAATACACATGAAAACAAATAAACGACTGTCCAAAGAGAGTGTGTAAAATTTTGAACGATTTCGATAATAAGAGCTGTGGGCGTCGATGGGAAGAAAAAAGAAGAGCACGACCGTTTCGAAATTATACCATATAACGAGGGCTTTCAATTTATTTCGGCACGCATAGCGACGCATAGCGACTCATAGTTTAGTCTGCTATGCTGTAGAGAATGTTGCTAGGGTTTCTAGGGTTTCCTACTAAGCTTCTTTAGTGGGTTAATTCTTACCTTTGTAATCATTCTCAACATGTCTGCTTTCTTTATCTAAACCTTTTAAAGTCTCATCTGGGTTGCCTCAAGGTATCCATCTGGGTCCCTTGTTATTTAACCTGTTTATTAACGATCTTCCCAGAGTGTTATCTCATTCCCGTGTCCTAGTGTATGCTGATGATGTAAAGCTATGTTTTTCCTATAGTGACCCCTTGTCTCCGCTATCTCTGAAGTCGGATCTTAACGCTATTAACAATTAGTGCATAATGAACGTTCTTCCTCTTAACATTTCAAAATGCAATATTATGACTATTCATCGCAATAAGACTTACCTTTAAGATTACTCAATCAATAACATTATCTTACTATGCGTGTTCAAAGTTAACGATTTCGGCTTTGTAACCTGATCTAACATAATCTAACCTAACTCTCAAATGTTTACTATATTTAACAAAGCCAAAGGAGTCCTAGGATTTGTCAAAAGATGGTCAAGGAATTTACTGACCCGTATGCCACTATACTTTAGTATGTTTCTTTGGTCCGGCATATCTTGGAATATGGTTCTTGTGTCTGGTCTCCTCACTCCTAAAAATTGTATGATATGCTCGAATCAGTTGAAAAACAATTCCTCATCTTTGCTCTCCTTAGACTCAATATAGACCGTTCGATCTGCCTTGGAGTTCTCTTCCTCCACAAGCTTCTCTCTGGTGAGGTCGAATCGACTGCCCTCATCAACCTTATTAGTATTGCTGTTCCTTTCCGACCGACTAGGCATTACTTTCCTCTTCATCTCCAACTCTGTCTTTCTAACTACTCGGATTATGAATCTTTCCGTAGCCTTTGCCGAAACTATAACCAATTTTTTCATCTGTTTTCCTTTAATACTAGTTCTAATAAGGTCAAAATTATCTTAATGAATAAGTCAATTTAAAACACTCTCTCGTTGGTTTAATATATCTTTTACTTTATTTCTCTCGCTTTACACTTCTGTTCCTTCAGAACGCTCCACTATCGGTATCTCCCATTGAGGGTATCGATGGTACGGGAGTTACAGACGGGCGCTCTATCATTTTGAAATACAAAGTTGCTTGCGTGGCTACTTATGTCTCTAAATGCACTGCTACAATTCGACCATCCTGACTGGAGTGCTCCTGAACTCCTTATGGCTGGGTTAGTCTCTTGTGCGTTTCGTTTATTACAGTTAGATATGTTTTACTCTAAGTATTCTAGTTTTAGTTTATGTATTACAAATATTTTCTTTATTTTGTTTCCCTGTGAAACTTAATTTTCGCTACCGCCCAAAGTCCTTTGTAAGGGATCCTTGACTGCTGGAATACTTCTACGTATCTATAATTTCCTAACACTTTCGATATCCTTTATGGTCCTTTGAATTAAGGAATGAATTTTTTGGATACCCCTACATGGGTGTCGAAATTTTTGACCATGACTAGATCATTCTCTATGTACACGTGTGATTCTTTTCGCTTTGAGTCTGCTGCTTGTTTGTTGAACTTTTTCCTGATGGGTACTTGCTTCTAATCTTCTTCACTTGTTACCTGTTGTACTTTTCTGTTACAACATTCGACTTGGGTGTTCATTAATCGATCTCTGGATAGTGTTGTTGAGCACGTGTTTCACTGTTTCTACTACTATATCTCAATGTAAACCCTTCTCTGGTTCGACCAGTTTGCAATCAGGGGTTCACTTCTGTTCACTATTTCTACCTGTCCGTTGGCTTGTGGCGATCCTGTTGCTATCTTTATGTGCTTTAAATTATTCTTTTCTATAAATTTTCCAAACTATTTTGACGTTAAACAGCTTTCTCTATCTGAAAAAATGCATTTAGGTCTGCTATAAGGTCAGAAATAATCCTTCATTGCATTCACTGCTTCTTTCGTGTTTGTAGCTTTTGTTGTGTAAAGTCTTACGAACTTGGTGAATGTGTCTATAATAACCAAGATATGCGATAGATATTTTAAATAGATATGCGAGAATCGATGCGATTTAATAACGACGAAAGACGGTCCGATGGCCACGAAGATCAGCTCAAGACTATATGAATGATAGGTGCAGACGCTTTGAGAGCAGCAGCAACGATGAAATGTTGTCTTCCTTCCATCTGCTGCAAGTAGACAACGCATTGCCTAAGATCTGACCGATTATTACTCAGCCTGGTAACGTTAGGCTCTGAAAACGAAAATAGGGGGTTGACAGATCATCAAAGTGAAACTGAAAATGTATATTAGTCAGGGACATCTTGGCCCTAAACGTTTCCTCAGCTCATTCTATCGACGAACTGAGTGGTCAGTGGTACTATAGAAGTTGTCCGTCTTGATTGCAGCTCCACTCCCCCCCAATAGACCAATATTGGGAAGAACCTAGTCCAAGAATAGCTTTATTTCTAGCGTGAAGATTAAGCTTATTAGCGTGGACGAAAATAGATTTGGTTAAGAGCTGTACTGGATGCTTCCTGGGGGGGATGATTTGATGAAGGCCAGCAGAGTTCAACGAAGATTGAGGTCCATAAGACAAGCGTTTGGGCTTGTTCAGATCAGCCGGAAGAGTCCCATGCGAAGAGCTATCAGCCAGATGCAGACCGCTAACATTGGGCTGCTCTTTGGCAAATCGGGAACAGAGCATCTGCAGGGACGCGACGATGATTGATGACTCGAAAACGCGAACATATGTTGATCAGTAGCCGGTTCTGGAGATTGTTCGAATGGTGTGGAGACATTACTGCTAATGTCTAACTTCCAATGAGATTCCTGGAAGTCTGGCGAAGCTCCACCAAGCACATCAGGCACCTCAGTAATCTCTTTGTGAAGTTCCAGATTGTTTCTCCAAAAACGAATTAGACTTCTCCTTGGAGTGATAGCAAGATTTCGAGACATAAATGTATTTCTGATTATATTAGATTTCTCATTGGATACCAGATTGGATTTCGGTCCTTGGACCAACGCTTGATGAATGCTAGAACACCCTTAGCTTTATTAGCTGTCGCCGCTATATGACTATTAAAACACAGTTTATGATCAAATAATACTCCAAGATCATTTGAACTCGAAATTCGATCCAATACATGATTACCAAGAGAAAAAAATACAAAATGTGGGGCACGACGGTAAAATGTCATTTGCATTTCGAGAGGTTCAAAAATAGAAGATTATTTGAACACCACAATAGCAATTCGTTTAGGTCCAGCTGAAGGTGTGTGTGTAAGTACCAGTCGGAGTAGGGCAGACAGATTTTAACGTCATCCGCATACATTAATGTATGAGAGAATGTTATATCTTGGGATAAGTCGTTCACAAATAAAATGAAGAGGAGCGGACCCAAATGACTACCTTGTGGCACACCAGATGTAACGTTAACGATTTCTGATAAAACATTAGTAAATAAGACCCGTTGTGTAAGATTTGAAAGATACGACGAAATCCAACTTAGAAGATTACTAGGGAAACCTAATAAGGACAGCTTCTGAATTAAAAGAGTATGGTTAACCGAATCAAATGACTTGCTAAAATCTGCAAAAATAACGTCGGTTTGCAAACCGCTCTGAAATTCACAGAAGATTATGGAGGAAAACTCGAGCAGATTGGCAGTTGTTGACCGATGTTTAAAAAAACCATGTTGTGAAGGAGATATCAAGCTAGAACAAAGATGTTGCAATTGCCGGGTAATCAGGAACTCAAGGAGCTTATGAATGGCAGAGAGCTTTGCAATCCCTCAGTAATTTTCTATGTTGGATCTGAAGCCCTTCTTGTGAAGCGGAATGATGTACGACTCATTCCAAATTACTGGGAGACAAGACTGTTCCAAAGATACATAGATTGAAAAGAAAGGTTAAGGATTGGCATAGAGACTGGGCACAATGTTTTAAAATGAAACTTGGCACTTTATCAGGACCCGCAGAAAATGAAATTTTCAAAGACTTCAAGCCATCAAGCACAACGCTTTCCTTTAAATATGGTTGAAAAATGCTATTAGAGTGAGGCAAATGGTAGGGATACGGTGTGGATGCGTTATAGATATGAGAGGAGTAAGACGACTGGAAAAAGGTTGCAAATAAGTTTGCAATGCCAGCAGCAGAAGATTCAGAATTGTTAAGATAAGGAAGGGACGGAGGAAATGCATTGGACTTACGTTTAGAGTTGACAAAAGAAAAGAATTTTTTAGGATCATTGCGGAAGTTTCTACTACAAGAAGAGAGGTAAAGGTTGTAGCACAGACTATTAGTTGTTAGGAATTGAGAGCGGGCGGAAGAACATTGAACAAAGACAAGCAAGGATCCAGTTTTCTAGTACTTTTTAAAGAGTCTGGATTTCCTATTCTTTAAGTATGACAAATTCCTGGAGAACCAGGGCGGCTTGGACGATAATGGTACAAAAATCTCTGGAACATAAGTATTAAGGGCAGAGTTTAAAATTTAATAGAATGAGTTGAGTTGAATTAATTTGGGCAAGGGAAACATCCGTTAGCTCATTGATAAAATCGTTATGAGTACTAGGAAGCAATTGGTTAGCGTCGTCGCAGGGCAGCCAAGAAAGAAGTGGTAAATTGAAGTCACCCATGACCACAATCTGATCAGCACAACCTGACGAAGACACAACAGAATGAATATCAGAAAGGTGTTTTGAGTAAACCTCAGCATCAGATTTGGGAGGAATATAAAAGCAGGTTAGATAGATAAAAGCCATGCCAACACGGACTTTGACTGCAATGAACTCAATCCCATGGATATTGTTGAATGGGAATAACTCCGGTGAGGAGTCAGTTTTGACTGCAATCAGAACTCTACCAGCATAAGATGCACGATCCATTCGATAAATGATGAAATTGTGAGCAAAAATTTCATGATCATGAACAGTGGAGTTGAGCCATGTTTCGGAAAAACCGATAGCATCGAAATCATAAGAGGCACTATCCGTAAGTAGTTGTCGCAATTTGCCTAAATGAATGGAAAAATGGTTAATTAGTTTTTTGAATTGACAGAGCAGGTAACATTGGGACTCTGATTAGAACTGGCAGGGCCGCTAACATTAAGACTTTCATTCGAAACTCATGCATAATTGTATGCTCCGGCCAAATAGAAGGTTCAAGAGATCTATCAAGGCAAGAATCAGGGACAAACATTTTAAATGAGGAAATATTACGCTTATGTTTAAAGGAAAATTTGGTCACAATAATATCCTCAAGGCGAGCGCTAAGTTTTAAGCAAAGATGATGCTTAACATCCTCCGTAGTGGCCTCAGGATTAAGTCGGGAAACAAAAATTGCTTTCCGAGGAACCACTCCACTAATTTGAAGACCCTAGCGAGAGCCAGAAGGTGTAGCCATACCCAGAATAGGTCTCGGTACGGGGGCAGAAGCATTGGCGGCATCATCAGCCGCAAGCACTTCCACCCTGGGAGCACACGCAGCGTTGCTATTAAGGTTAGGCGACACAATTGGCATAGTGCTGTTTAAGGCGATAGCGATGGATGCCGAGTTAGAAGGGGCCTCAACATCCATCATGACAGCAGGGTCAGCATCAACAGGTGGGGCCGAGAGGCGACAGGCATGGGTGCAGGAGTGACAAATGCAACGGCACCATTGGCTACAGGCTCCATAGCACCAGTTACAGGCGGTGACCGAGCACGAGGTGCGGGTGGTACGACCGGCCTGGGCGCAGTGGCAGATGCAATGGCACCATTGGCTCCAGGTTCCATACCAGGAACAGGCGGTGACCGAGCAAGAGGTACAGGTGGTTCAGGGACTGCAAGAGAAAAATCATTATTAGTATTGGGTAAATATTTGTTACCCTTTTTCCTTTTCGGAGACTCAGTCAAAATTTGAAGTGTTGTGAAGTGAGAAATAATGCACAAAAGTTGGACCAACTGCAATTGCAATTGGAAGTAACTGCACAAAAACACGATAAAAGAATAAACACGGATAGCAATTAGTTTCACGATCAGTTTAAAACACAGTATACAATAATACAACACAATTACTTTCCTTTGAGCACAAAAATAAAATATTTCAGGCGGAGTGAAGTGAAGAACGACTGTCAGCAACGATAGTTGATATCGATGATGTGATTTAACTTATGTCGACTAAATATCGTGCTGGGAAACCCAACAGCCATTTTAGTGCATAAATTATCGCTAATATTTCTAGCTCAAAACTGTGTTACTATGCTGGGTGTATTTTGCCGATATTCTTTTTCTGCATTAAAATTGCCCCAAACCGTAATGCACTTGCATAACAATGTAGCTCTGTCGGATCTTTGAGATTGTAAAGGGCCAAGATCGGGGCTTCCAATAACTTTGTTTTTAGCTGCTTAAAACACTCCAACTCTGAGGCTCCGAATTCAAACTCCTTTTTTTTTGACCAAGTCTTAAAGCGGTTTAGTTTTCGTAGAGAAATCATTGACAAACCGTCTAAAGTATGAAAACAGCCCCAAGAAACTTTGCATTCATTCGTTTTCGTTGGGATTGGAAATTCTGTCACCACTCGTAGTTCCATAGTATCCCGTTTAATCCCGCTGCCTGAAGTAGAGTACCCTAGGTACTTAACTTCCTATTGTAAGAATTCGCATTTGTCTGACCTTAACACGAGTTTGTTTGCCACCAAACGTCTCAGTACTTCCTGTAAAATTTCCATTTGACTATCACTATCCTTCGTTTCTATCATTATGTCGTCCATATATATTATTTTCCTATCTTCCTTTAACATATCTGCGAACATCTTGTTCGTGAACCTTTGGAATACCGCAGACGCATTGCATAACCTGAAAGGCATCCTCAACCACTCGTATTGTCCCATAGGAGTTGTGAATGAGGTGTATTTTACTGAATCTTTGTGCATAAATACGTGGAAGTTATCATTTTTCAAGTCTAGTTTAGTGAATAGCCCTTTCTCTGAGAGTTTATCTAATAGGTCGTACATTAGGGGTGTCGGCTAATTGTCTTTTAACATCCATTTATTCAGTATGCGATAATCTACGCACAATCTTTATTCCCCCGAATCTTTTTTTACCTGTAAATTCGGTGAAACGTATTCTGACTCACTAGTTCTGATGTAACCTCAGTCTGTGTAATCGTCTATCATTTGTTGTACTTGAGACTTTTCATTGTACGATAGTCTTCTGGGCGGACAACTGAACGGTTTTTCGTATTTGAAATTCAATTTCATTTCCCATCTCGTCTCTGGTAAGCTCGGACTTTCCGCGCTTGTATAGGTTGTTCTGAACAACAATCTGTCTTTACTTTCAGTTCGCTATCCTTTCCCATAGTTGGGTACTCGCTCGGTAGCTCGCTAAAATTGGCCTTTATATTTTCGCATGTGCCGTTGGCCCGTACAAGCCCAACTACAGATGCGTGTTTTTCTTCTATGTGCACACCTATCCATTGTCTCATCATAACTTTCCTTTTCTTCTAAATACTCATTTCAACCTCTTTTTTTCTGCACATTCATTTTTTACTTCGCACTCATTTTCCTTTCCCCCTCGTTTCCTGCCTCACTATTTTTTATACACTCGTTTTTCACTTCTCTCTCGTTTTCGTCTATACACTCATTTCTTGCTTCATGCTCATTTTCGTCAATACACTAATTTTCTTCTTAATTTTCACTTTTGTCTATACCCTCATTTTCTTCTTCTTGTTAATTTTTGTCTTCTTTATCTTCCTTTTTCTTCTTAATTTTCACTTTCGTCTATACCCTCATTTTCTTCTTCTTGTTAATTTTTGTCTTCTTTATCTTCCTTTTAGTGAAAATGTCACTTACAATCTTAAATTTACACAAATTCCTAAAATCCCTACCTATTACAGCCTCGTAGCCCATCGACTCGTCTGCCACTACTAGGAACTCAAAGTTGAATTGTTTATTATTGATGATTACAAAACAGGGTATTTGCCAAAAATGTTAAGTTTTCTACTGTATGTAATTAAAATAAATTCAACTGTTCAGCTACTGAGCTTCTTCAGCAGCTTATTTTGCGAAATTTAATTAAACACAAAAAGGGGTTTGGATTCAATGTATGTATGTATATTGTGTATATGTCTATGTTCAATTTGGTTTCTAAGCGAAAGAAAATATGATACAAAAGTTGGCGATATGACGTTTGCGCACGAAGACGATCAAATTTTGAGTAAAAGCTGCTCCAAAGATGTGCCTCCCACGCAGCTCTTGTTGGACGACGAACGACGCCACTTGAGGGGAGGCAGGTTCTCGTTCTTTACGAGCACTACGTCGCCGACGCTGAGACTAGGCTGCCCAGTTCTCCACTTAGCTCTCTCCTGAAGAAGGGTGAGGTACTCCTCTCGCCAGCGGGACCAAAACGTCTGCTGCAGAAAGTTGACCTGCTGCCAGCGATCAAGACGATTGAAGTTTAGTCTGGTTATATCTGGCTCTGCAAACATAAGGATCGGCGCCGTACTCAAGAAATGCGCAGGTGTTAGCACGTCCAAGTCGTCGGGATGCTCTGAAATGGGAATTAATGGTCTTGAGTTGACTATAGCAGTTATATGGCATACGAGGGTTCTCAGGTCATCGAAGCAAAGCACGGAACTGGAGGCGGAACGGTGGAAGTGATGCTTGGCTGTCTTCACCGCTGCCTCCCAGAGCCCACCAAAGTGGGGAGACCGAGGGGGAATGAAGCGCCAGTCGATGTGATCTGCGACGCAAAACTCCTGAAGTGTCTTCTGGTGCCTTTCGGAGAGGAACAGATTCTTCAGCTCCGCCAACTCGTTCTTAGCTCCAACGAAGTTAGTTGCGTTGTCAGACCAAATCTCCCTTGGCTGACCACGAGTACAAATGAATCGCTTGAGCGCGCTAATGAACGCTGGCGTTGACAAATCCTGCACAAGCTCCAAGTGCACGGCCTTGGTGGCAAAACAAATAAATACGCAAATGTAGCATTTGATGGGTGGTCTGGTCCGCACCTCACTCTTGTAAAAGAATGGACCACAAAAATCCACGCCTGTAACAGCAAAGGCGCAAGTTGCATTCACACGCTCCTTTGGCAGGTCAGCCATGATATGCTGAAGTAAGCTCAGCTTGGCCTTAAAACATCTTGTGCAGCGATTTACGACATTTGCCACCGTCTTGCGCCCTCCAATTGGCCAATACTCATGACGAATTAGTGCGATTAATGATCGTGGTCCAGCGTGCAAGTTCCGCTCATGAAAATGAACAATTACAGCTGAAGTGACGGGATGACGCCTTGGAAGAATAACTGGATGCCGCGCGTTGAAATCAAGTGATGAGTTCGCCAACCGTCCACCGACGCGTAATAGTCCATGTTCATCCAGAAATGGTGCGAGCGACGAAATAGAGCTTGACGGCTGCACCTGCTCTCCATCCCGCAAAGCCTTGTAGTCAGTCCATAACTGCACTCTCTGTATTGAACGAATGAGTAACCGTGTGCCACCAACGATGTCATCCACTGTTAATCCCGATGACTTTTTACGCCTCACAAATTGGAAGACGTATGCAAACATGCGCTGAAGCTTTCCGAAGGAATTGTTAAATTTCCGGCCATCAGAGAGGTCTACGAATGGGCAAACTGCAATGAGGACTCTCTTGCGAAGCTCCAGTGTCGGCAGGTCTTGTGTAGATGACGATGGCCACATCGGTTTTTCATTTCGAAGAAAGAGTGGCCCGTGGGACCAAAGATGCGATTCCAAAAGTTCAGATGGCATAGCGCCTCTGGATACGATATCCGCAGGGTTCTGAGCGGTTGGAACGTAGCGCCATTCCATCTGAGCAGTCCGCTCCTGAATGGCCGAAACCCGATTTGCAACGAAAACGTTAAAACTTGATGGATCATTGCGAATCCAAGACAAGGCAGTTGTGGAATCGGACCAGCAATAGAAGCTTCCAGTAAATAATTTAAGTTGATGTATCTCACTGATCAATTGAGAAAGTAGGTCAGCGCCACATAACTCCAACTTGGGCACCGTCAATACCTTGACAGGGGCGACACGAGACTTCGCACAGAAAAGTTGCACGTATGCGCCATTCTTGGTCCTGGAGACGATATAAATACATGCGCCATACGCGTCTAGACTGGCATCACAAAAACCATGAACCTCCATGAACCAATGCGAGGCGAGGAAATCTAAAATGCTGAGGGGCAGACAAGTTCTCGCAGAAAGTGATCCACGCTTACGAAAGAGACTCGGGTAGACTCTCATCCCATTGGAACCGCTTCTTCCAAACCAGCTGAAGGAAAAAATCGGTGCCATCGTCGAAACTCAGCAGCGTTTCTTTATCTTTGTCAGGAACTCCTTCAAGCACGGCAGGAACGTTGAAGCACCATTTCCGAATACGTAAGTTTCCCCGAGCCAGCAGCTGGGATGTCTGCTTCATCTTCTCACGCACTTCCTCTACAGATCCTCCACCAGTCATCAAATCATCGACATAAAAATTGGACGCCAACACTTCCGAGCCAATAGGGAATGACGCTTTTACTTCTTCGGCCAATTGGAGCATCGCACGAATTGCAAGATAGGAAGCTGGCTTGGTCCCATACGTGACCGTGTCGAGTTTAAACGTCTTTACATTTTCCTGAGGCGAATCTCTCCATAAGATGCACTGGCTCAGTTACCCGGACACACCTGTTCATCTTGCAGATGTCCCCAGTCAGCGCAATTGGGAACGTACGGAAACGCAGTAATGTATGTAGAAGCTTTGGTTGGATAGTAGGCCCAGCCATTAGAACCTCGTTTAGAGAAAACCCCGTTGAAGTTGTTGCAGATCCATCGAACACAACCCGCAGTTTGGTAGTTGTGCTGTCTTCCTTAAGCACGCAATGATGTGGCAAAAAATATCGACAGCGACTGAACAGTTCTGATTCTACCAACGACATGTGGTTAAGTTCTTGGTACTCGCGGATGAAAGAGGAGTACTGAGCCTTTAGCTGCGGCCGACGCCCAAGTCTCCGCTCCAAGTTGAGGAACCGGCGATATGCTTGCATATACGAATCACCCAAGATATCCAAACTTCTTTTGATGGGCAACTTCACAGCGAACTCTCCAGATGACAAGCGCGAGAAATTAGCGTTGAAGTGCTCCTCACAATCAATATCCTCCTGCTTGACCGTCACCGAAACTTCAGTGGAACTTTCTATCTCCCAAAACCGCCTCAGCAGCATTTCCACTTGATCGAGGGATTCATGACCTGTGTCGGATGAGCACCGAGACCCCAACAAGGCTGTTTTACGAGGTTGCTGGCCACCTCCTGAAACCACCCATCCAAGGCGAGTCTTCTGAAGCGATGGCAAGCCTGTTGCCAATTTGTGGGATCAATCAGTGGGATGTTCTGCGGAATTTTCCAGTCGGAAAGTCTACCAATGCGACGAAACTGGTACTGTAGTCAGAGGCTTGCGACTGCAGATTGAGGCACACTGTGTAGCCCTCCGATGCGAAACTAGAGTCCCCAAGACCCGATACTGCGGCCGATGACATGGTCTTTTTCAGTCTAAGTTGCTGAGCTAGACTAGATGTTATGAGGTGCATTTGTGACCCGGAATCTAAGAGTGCCCGACATGGCACGAGAGTTCCAGCGCGATCCTTCAACAAAACCACTGCAGTGGCTAAGAGTACTACATCATTGCTAGAATTGTGAGCTATCAGAGCGGTGGCTGAAGCCTGTGAATGGGCTTCAGGGTGCGGTGACGACGAGACAGCGGACTCCGATTGCAAGCGTTTGTCATTGAAATGTAATAACGTGTGATGTTTGATCCCACAGTGCCGACAAGTTGAGGACCTGCAGGTGCGAATTTGATGGCCGGGCTTCAGGCAATTCATGCAAAGACTTAGTTTCTTCACCTCTAGTAGGCGCAGTGAAGGCGAGAGATTTAAAAAGAAGGTGCAGGTATAAATACTATGGCCAGTAGTATTGCAAAATACACGGTCAAGAGCAACCGATTCAATCGCTACGAAAGAACTCTTACTGTTGGTAAATGTTTTTTTGTTCTTTCCCATCTGAATGCCGGGTGCATACATTGCCCTAGTGTGCTCCTGATTCTCCAACTTCTGACATCTTTGCTCCCACTTCGCTTGTGTGGCACTGTCTACCCTCTGCAGCAGGCTGTGTATTATAATACAGTCAGCAATCTGTTCCTTTGTCCCAATACTTTTTAAGGCTCGCAGATTGCCAATTGCGGTATCTGTCAAGAACCGGAGTTGACACACAGACGACTCCTCAAGGCGCTGCACACCCAGCGCGAAAAATTAACCGTTTATTATTAAAGCGTCTGTTCAGCAAATCTAAAGCGATGGGATAGCTGGCGTGGCTAAATTCTAACGACGAGATCGTGTCTTGAGCCGGTCCTTTTAGGCAGGATCGCAGGTGCTGCAATTTCTACACATTCGTCAAGTCAGGCTCCTTGTCGATTATCGAGGAAAACATGCTCCAAAAGGCGGAGTACTGTGAGTAGCCCCCACTGAATTCTGGAAGCTTTAACTCCGGTAGGCGATGCCGATCAATTCACCGTGCTGCACTTAGCATGGCTTGAACCTTACGCTTGTAGTAAGAAAGGTCTGCATTAAGGGACTCGGGGTAATTGAGAGTGTTAGGGGAGGGTGTGCTATCAGAAGCCATTTCTTGTATTTGATATGGCAAACACAGAGGTCAACAGCCGGTGAATAACCTCGAACAGTTTTAACGGAACTTCAAATCGATCGCAGCGCTCGAACACACGGGCACAGACCAGCAGCGAGGGCTCGCAATTTGCCAAAAAACCAACAATGTCAAACACACTGAGTGCACCGAAAACGAAACGAAACCACAGCAAGCAGAAGGTAAAGCGGATGACGCGAGAACCGTTACTGTTTGTGCACAACCGCCGAACCGAACAACTGTGTTTATGCAAATTAGGGAACGATATAATTGGCTTTTTGTTTATATTGATTTAATTGTTTATCACGTCGGGGTCACCAAAAACATGTTGAGCTACTGAGCTTCTTCAGCAGCTTATTTTGCGAAATTTAATTAAACACAAAAGGGGTTTGGATTCAATGTATGTGTGTATATTGTGTATATATCTATGTTCAATTTGGTTTCTTAGCGAAAGAAAATATGATACGAAAGTTGGCGATATGACGTTTGCGCACGAAGACGATCGAATTTTGAGTAAAAGCTGCTCCGAAGATGTGCCTCCCACGCAGCTCTTGTTGGACGACGAACGACGAAGAAAGGGCGATGTTGCGATAGAGAGTGCAGGGCGACAGCAAGCAACAAATAACTAAGAGAGATGCGCTCTTTATGCTGCCATGGGCCGGCGCTAAGCCGAACATCAACATTTTCCTCTTTTTCTTCTCCGCTTAATTCGTATAAACTTAAATTAAACTTAATTAACTTAGATAAACTTAGATAAACTGCCATGTGGCCCAGAGAGTTGCAGCTATAGCAGCGAATGGGTGCTGCTGATCCTCTTTTGTTCGCTGCCCCTGCCGGACAGTATCTTTTCGGCTGTAACTAATACTGAGTAACTAATACGGGGCCCCGAAGCACTGCATGTGGGCCTGTCTGCGTAAGCCCTTGTCCGGGATGCCTTCAATGACGCCGTCGATCAACTCATCATTGTCAATGGTTATTCGTGAAGCTAATACCATCTTTTCGTTGAAATATTTTGAGAATTCTTCGTCGCGCATCCATGAACGTGACTCGAACTTGCGACAGAGCAATAGCTTGCTCTCCTTGGGCTGGAACGTTTCTTCCATGATATTCAGCAACTGCCCGATCGACAATGGCATGTGTTCTGGATCCGAATGTAGCCTCACTAGTGCGTTGTCTTTTAGTTTCGACATTAGCAGCATTAGTAACTTCTCATCCTTCAACTTTTTCATTCTGACGGTGGCCTTAAATTACGTGATCCAAGCCGCAACGATCTTGTTGCACCCCGAAACGTTGCCATGGTAGGTCGGAAACATTTCTTTCGCCGCGTTCAGCAATAAGATGCCAGTATCATTGTCTGTGTTCTATCCCTTCTCCCTCTGCAGTTTCAGCAACTCTATTTGTAGTTTCAGCAATTCCACTTCTGCACGAGTTTTTTCTCCTCGGTCCTCTTGTGGTGGTGTTTCGCCGTGGTTGTTGTTTTTTTGCTCGAGCGTTGGCTGTGTTTTACCGTTTTCCTCTTTGCGCTCGTTGTTGGGTTCTGTGTAGTTGTCGGCGTCAGCCGGCTACGCATTTTTGGCCTCTACTTCTCCCCCGTTCTATGTCTCGTTTTGGGCTGGTGCCGCGTCATCTTCCGTCTCGCTCCCTCCTATTTCTATTTCGGGCGGTCCCTGTCCTCGCAGCTCCGCTGGTAAATAGTTCAAACAGGCTGCCTGGCAGCTGGGCCGCCTAAAAATCTTACGCTCCGACTGAGTTAGACATGTCTGTTCTTGTCGTTTTTGCTGTGGATGGCGTCGTCGATGTGTGTGGTGAAAAAAAAATTCGGTTTATTTTCCACGTTTTGTTTTGTCAGTGTTTGACACTACTTCTGAGTTTGTAAGCCGTCTAATTTGGTTGATCTGGACTAGCTCGGTTGAGGGGAAAGCCACATTCAAAACACTCTCACCTTTGGTTTAATATATATTTTACTTTATTTCTCTCGCTTGAAACTTCTGTTCCTTCCGAACGTTGCGCAAAGAGTGAGCCCACTCTATCGACACTCTCTTCAAGATATCTGTTGTCGATATCCCTGTCAGTATATACCATCGAGGGTACCGTTGGTACGGGTACCGATGATACCGACGCGCGCTCTATCATATTCAAATTCAAAGTTGCTTACGTGGCTACCTATGTCTCTAGATCAGGGGTCGGCAGCGTCCTATCCCATGTGCATAGCAAAAACGTCTCGGGGCAGCGCAGTCGGCACACGCATAGCGTAAAAACTTCGAGTACCGTCGGCCTTACTGCTCGGGTCCCGCGGCGGCAGAGAAATTGCGTCGTGTGTCTTCGGGCATACGCACAAGCTGCTTCGGTATTCTGATCGTCAGCGTTGCGAGAACAGAGATGAATCAGTTTGCGTTCAGAAGTCAAATGGTGAAGACCACGCTGCGCAAATTAAATTGTACACTGACAAAAATGTTCAATATAATGTGGGAACATGATTTTATCTTTTTAGAAAATATGGATGGCGGGGCGCAATGTTTTTTTTTCTTGTTTTTAGTTGTTTATGATGCTGTTTTTTTGTTTTTTTATTACTACGATTTTTTCCCCTTGTTATTTTTTCTTTTGTTTGGCGTAAAACATTTCTCCTTATCTGGATTCATTTCTTTCAGTGCAAAGCAAGAAACGTTTTGCCTTCGTGTTGCTTCGTGTCTCTTGTCTGCGCACACAAGCGCACAAAACATGTGAGTGTATTGCGTGCCGACCCCTGCTCTAGATACACTGCTACACAAGGGACCCAGATGGCTACCTTGAGGAACCCCCGATGAGACTATAACAGGTTAAGAGAGAGAGAGGAGTTAAAGCAGACACCATGAGAACGGCAACAAAGGTTAGAAATAGTCCAGTAAAGAAGTTTAGTCGGAAACCCAAGGAGAGATCATTTATGGATAAAAAGATTGTGATTAACGGAAAATTCAAGAAGGTTGGTAAAAACTGAGCGACGTTTTTCAAATGAGTACTTCGGAAAGTCTGATTGTAAACCAGATTTTTTAAACTTCTTGAACATACGGGATTTACAATTCCTCAGATTTATTAATATCGGGGTGAACTAGATAGGACCAGAAAAATTTCGGGAAGGGGTGACTAAAGGAACATATGTACGTAGGAGAGAGAGAAAGGGCAATATTAAAGGAGAGAAAATCAGCCTTCTTAAAACAAAAGATATTCGAAGGATTAGGACATTCGGATACTGAACGACTTTATAGGGCCTGAAGAAGGCAACAGGAAATCAATTGCAAGTGGTATAGGTATTCAGGGAGTGATAGAGGTGATCCTCGACTTACTCGAAACATCGGTATTAAAGACGAGATGAAGGGTCCTACGCATGTTGATACGTATGTCATTTACCTGACCCAACGATGTATTGGACAGAGAGCCAGCCGTCCTTTTCGATGTAGAAGCGCCAAAATCGATCAAGGCTGGCGAGCTAATTGGAGGAGCGGGTGTTTCTTTAACCGAAAGTGAATTAGAACTGAGAACTCAGGGCAAACTAGGAGTAACCTTTCTTCTATTTGGAAACTCATTTATAATTTTTAGATTTTGAAAATGAGTTTCCATTGAGATAAATTTATCCTGTAATTTCCGGAATTCCGAGTAATTTGCCAAAGCTTATCCACAATATCAATATAGTTGGAAGGCCTTCTACCGTTGGAGAGTTTTGGTATGTGAGTTGCTCGAATTGATATCATTGCATTTGACCTAACTAAAGAAAAAAATAATAACCAGACATTTTGACCGATGTTATAGAAATGATCCGGGAAATAATTTAAAACGGAACATTAGTTATGTCTTCATAACTTTTTCCTTATTTTTGTATTATCTTTTTTTGTATTTTTTTTTTTTTAAGAATACATTTTGTAGGTTTGTCAATTTTTCCTTTGAATATTTTTACTTTAGCATAGGAGACCAAAATGTTTACGATGAAATAAAGTGAATTTATATGAAGTTGCCATCTAATTATTTCCTAATGAGTAACTTAACAATTTTTTTGAACGGTGAACTGGGGAACTAGGAAATCCCAGTACTCGTGGGTATATGGAAAATCGTATATTGAATATCCAGGTAGGGAGGGTAAAGAACGCGTTGGTCGACCCACACCTTTAGACCACGCCAATACTTCGCAACTCGTGTTTGGAAAAATGCATCCTTGAATATCCGCTGTTTGGTTGAACTTGCTTCACCGAATCGAATTGTTTTGTTTTGGGAGTCTAGCTCCCATTGTAGTTTCAGCAGGGATCCAGGAATCAAGGTCCTAGCAAAACCCACCCCACCCCGAAAGAGCTAACGGAAACATAGGGTCCCGCCCCGCTCGGATACCTTCGACTCAGTATATAAATGGAGGATAGAGGCCTGAGCGCAAATGCGCTAGCTACACGACTCGTCCCAATATTCTCCCTAGATGGTTACAGCCGAGACGGCTACTCCTCTAACACGATGCTGACTTGTGAGTTCGAGGCGATCATCAATGACTCGAACGCCGATAAAAAACCGCCCGGACTAAAAACTGTCTTAAAAATTTAGGTAATTAGGTAGGTAATATATACATATATATTGTAAAGTCAAGTCATTGTTCAAAAACTGTTCAAAAATTTAATGGTTTGGAAAATAAATTCTTTTTTTAAACTGTCTATGCAACTGTCAATTTCTTTTAAATATTAATAAAAAATAAATACAACTAATAACGAGGGGGAACGTTTTGAGCCACGGCACTACTTTATACCCAGTACTCAGTTAGTATATATGTACATACATATATGAGCTTACGATTTATGCAATTTATTATATATTCGCACAAGGGACGAATTAAATTTTGGGCAAAAAATAATAATTTAGAATAATAATAGAATTTTTATACATGTTTCCATTTTTGTTTACATATGCTTTTTACATCTGCTTCTACATTTCTACATGTAAATGTATAACTACATATTCGAGACGTACAAGTGTGTACGAGAGAGAGAGGTAATGAGTAAGCGCTTGGCAGGCGTTGCGTAGCCACTGAAATTTAATTTGTTCCTTCTGTCCATAATAATGATTCGACCTGATCATTTCCCATGATTCTGCGTTTTTGGTTTTCTGTTATCTTCAAAATTGTGTATGCCACAGATTTTTGATCTTTGTGTGTGCGGAAGGGGCGTGGCAAATTTTGAAATAAACTTGTGCTGGATTGATATCACAGGAATTTGGATAGAAAGTTTGGTTGCTCTAGCTCTTATAGTCTTTGAGAACTAAGCGTCAAAAAATACGAATGGGCAAAGCAGATGGGGTCGCGTGTGAGAGAGAGCAAGAAGGAACGATGCCTTTCGAAATGGTTTTCTTATTGTGGCTATATTAATAGTCCGATCTGATCCAGATTCAACACTCTGATAGAAATGGTCATTCTCTATGATTCTGCGTATTTAGTTTTCTTGTATCTTCAAAATTGTGTACGCCACAGACTTTCGTCTTTTGTGCGGGCGGAAAGGGGCGGGGCGAAATTTTGCAACACATTTGGAGTAGTGTGATCACACAGAAGACTGGATAGACTGGTTGCTCTAGCTTTAATAGTCTCTGAGATATAGGCGCAAATGAAGACGGACAGACGGACAGACGGACGGACGGACAGACAGACATGGCTATATCGACTCGGCTATTGATGCTGATTAAGAAAATATATACATTATGGGGTCGGAAACGCTTTCTTCTGGGCGTTACACACAGCCGTTATCACCACAAATCTAATATACCCCTATACTCTTCGAGTACCGGGTATAAATATTGCATAGGGTTCAAACTAATTTTTTTAAATGTCCCATTTGGGCCAAAATTTAATTCGTCCATTTTGCGAACATATAATATATTACATAAATCATAAGATCACATATATTCTGACTGAGTACCGGGTATAAAGTAGAGCCGCGGCCTTTGCCGCGGCTCACAACGTTCCCTCTCGTTGTATTGAACTTTGCAGTTTTGAAAAGCTGACAAGGTGAAGCTTTGGTCAAACGGCAGCAACTTGGCCAGTTATCCATCGATTTTTAAAAACAATACCTTAAACGACGCCTAATTAATGTGTCTATCTAAAACTAAAAATGTTAGCCATTACTCTTCGAGTACCGGGTATAAAAATACCAAAAAAAGTTTTTTGTTTGTTTCATAGCCTTTTTACACTACCGCATCGTTGTCGAAGTTGCAGAGAAATGATTCGAGGCGTTTACACTTAGGCCCCATAATTTCCGCATAATTTTGTCAGCTCTTCGTCTAACAAATGTAAACAAACCTAATGAATAAGATAAAGAAAGCACACGTAAAGAAACTAACAAAATAATGAGCTATTTATTTATAAATGTGGAAAACGGTGCACTTGGGAACTCACTACGAGCACACAATTGTTAATGGAGCTTGTTAAGGAGGAGTCCGATGTATGTGAAGCTATCGTTGGCTCCACCGGACAAAAATTACGTGCTGCTGACTTTAATTTTCAAGTGGCACTTTTAAAGTTGTAATCAGTGCGTCCCAAAAGACCTTGCAAGTCTTTGTTACCATTTTGTTGCTTGCAATCAGACTTATTTTAATTGAAATTTTCAGGAATGTTTTAGCAGCTCAACTTTAAATTGAACTTATTGTTTGATTCGACAAAAATACAAAAAAATAATTTCAGTATTTTATAAAAATACTCGACAGAGTACGGTAACACTTTCAAATGATGTGCCGCATGATTGTTTTTTTTTATCAAAGAGCTCTTGTGGGCATCATTGGCGCATGTTCCATTTAACATTTAAAAAGGGTAATGGAACAACCGTACGATGTACAACAGAGTACAACCGGTCGCTGCATATCTCCAAAGCCGCCGCTAGATAAAGAGAGACGGGAAAAAAGTTGTGCGCCACATGTCTCAGAAGCCGCCAACAGAGGAAGCGAGACAGAAGAAACCAAAAAGAAGATCCAAAGATGCAAAGCTGGTAGTAGAACATTTTTCCAAAATTATTCTAGAATTCAGTGTAGAAAATATGTCGGTACAGCAAAGGTTTAATAATTTCGAGCTAAACGCTGAAGCATATAGACTAAACGACTAAAAAAAACATGTGCGAAAATGACATGTGGAGCCGCTCTTTTTCTCGAATCCACAGCGATGTATGAGTACGGCCAGTTACATCACCAACTTAAACAAGAGTTCGAGAGTGGTCGTTTATGCAGTGCCGAAATTCACAATTAGTTGTCTGTGCGAGTGAAAACTAACAATGAAAGTTTTCATGAATATATATGTATTTGCTGCTATATGTATGTGGGACAATAGACACAGAGTCGGTGATTCGATACATTGTCGACGAATTGAAGCTAAAAACGGATTAAAGGTAGGGTAAAGTAGGTAGTTATGGACAGTCGGTAGTTGTGGACACCCCTGTGCAACTTTTGACACAGAGCAGATTTGACAGATCTGACAAATGTCATGTGTGCGCCATAGAAGCACGATGTTTTTGTGCCAAATACCAAAGTGAACAGACGCGTCTGCTTTGTGCTGCAAACAAATTATTTTTTTTACCTCGAAAAAAATCACAAAAGTTTCTTTGAACGTTTTTTAAAGTGTCACCGTGTGAAGTGTGTTAAGTGAGAAGGTGAGTGCAATGGATTTTTTTACGTCAAATTTAGTTTTCTTTGAGATTCAATATTGGGCAAATCGTGAAATATTGTCGTTGATGTCAATATAAATTATTTTAATAGTGTTTTATGCATTTTTTCGATGTTTTTAGTCATGTCGTCGAAGAAAAATTCAAAAAAATCGTCCGATTTAACGGGAATTGATTTTAATGCGCTGACAAATGCCATTAAACGATGCTTGGTGGAAAAGCAATCCGTAAAACCGACTGCTGCGGCGTTTGCTATTCCCCGAACCTCTCTCATACGCTACCTGAAGAAAGTGGAAGAATCGCACCATACGATCCAGACATTTTCACTGATGCTGATTATGTTCAAGCCGTCGAAAGAAATGAGGTAGAAGCTGCCGTCGAAAATGAATTGGGCGAGGAAGAGCAGTGCCGCATCGTGGTATTGCTTGATCCGGCTGTTGGCCACGTCGAAGAAGTTTGCACGACACCAGAGCCGGCCACTTCTTCCATTTCTCGTTCAACATCTCGGAGCAGTCTGTCGATTTTGGATGAGGTTGGTCCGCTTCATGGTGTGACTCCGAAGAAGCCATCCAATCGGGGTCGTAAGCCTATGAGCAGCTCTGTTTTAACTTCACCGGAAGTTTTGACAACTTTGAAGAAGAAAGCTGAAGAGCGTGCTGTGAAAAAAGCGGCCAAGACGGCCAAGGATTTGGCAAGACTCGGTAAGCTTGTCAAGGAGCTTTCGGCCACGCCAGCCAAAACACCAGCTAAGCGCGGCGGCACATTAATGCCAGCAAAACGTGCCAAACCATCTAAGCGTTCCAAGAAGCAGAAGTCATCGGACGAGGAAGATGAGGACGAGGACTTCTGCATCATTTGCATGAAGACGTTGCCAAAAAAAATTCCGTTCACTGCAATGAATGTGATCGGCCAGTCCACTTGAAGTGTGCTGACATGAGTGCCAGCTACTTCACATGTGCGAATTGTGCTTCTGACGTGGAATGATGCCCTCTCTCGTTATTCTTTTTGCCATTGATGGCCTTTAAAATTAATAAACTTTCATTATTGATTAATTTCATTGCGTTTAACTTCATACTTTCTACATTTAAGGTCATTTTACAAAGGTGTCCACAACCCCCCACCAAAAAAAAAATATCGCAAAAATTACCATTTCACAAAAAATGTGATATTTTTTTTTCATTGGGAGATATCAATGTATGTTCTTTCAAAACTAGTTAGCTGAGGTTTCTAGCTTTCCATTGATATGCATATGTCCGCATAATATGCCCCAGGTAAAAATATATGATTGAAAAACAAAACTATGTCCACAACTGCCTACCTTCCCCTACACTTTATATGGATGCAGTTTATATAAACAGCTAAGTCACTCAAAATCAATCAATCAATCCATCATGGACCTAGAAAATGGATTTTTTCACGTTCCTGATGAAGAAAGCAGCAAAAGGTATACGGCGTTCACAACGAAGGAAGGCCTCTTTGAATTCAATCGCGCGCCTTTTGTTTTTTGCAATTCGCCAGCAGTTTTCATCAGCTTTATAAGCTATGTATTTCAAAACCTAAATGAAAACATTCTTGACCTGTACATGGACGATAGTGTTATACACGCCGAAAGCGCCGACGAGTGCATGGGAAAGCTAAAGAAGGTTTTTGATGCAGCAGCTGAATACGGATTAAAGATAAAGTGGAAGAAGTGCCGATTCCTGCAGTCCACTATTACATTTTTGGGTCATCAAGTTGGAGGAGGAGAAATCAAGCCTGGATTAGAGAAGAACAAAGCCATCAGAAAGTTCCCGATGCCGCAAAACGTGTAGGCCGTGCAGTCCTTTTTGGGATTAACTGGTTTTTTCCGTTAAACGAATCTGCTGAGAAAAGATGGTAAATTTAAAATGGGTCTTGAGAAGCAGCAGGCGGTAGCCATATTAAAGGATTGGCATCGGTGTTGAGGCTCTATCGCAGGAATGCAAAAACCGAGATCCACACTGACCCGCCGAAGAACGGGTTCGCAGCCGCGCTGTTACAGTGGCCCGAAGAACAATTGAATCCGATCTTATTCTGGAGTAAAAAAAGCTCGGCGTCCGAAGCACGGCAGCATAGCTATCTACTAGAAGCCAAAGCTTTTTTTCTCGCGTGCAAAAAATTCCACCAGTACATACTTGGAACCAACTTAAAGCTCATAACTGATTGCGCTGCTTTTAAGCAGACGTTAAGCAAGAAGGACGTTCTGTACCTGCAGGACTACGATTTTGAGGTGGAACACAGACCAGGGGAACGGCTGAAGTATATGGATTGCCTGAGTCAATACCTAATTGATGTCATGATGGTATTGTCGGAAGTAACAGCAAGAATTAAGAAAGCCCAGCAGGAGGATACGATGATCAAAGCAGTTACCGAGATTCTGAAAAGTAAACCATATGAAAACTTTAAACTGAAGGCTGGTCTACAAGGTTGTGCAAGGCACGGATTTTTTTTCAATACCGAAATCACTAGAGAAAGAAATAATAACCGAGGCTCACAACGCAGGACTTTGCCGCACAAAAAACGATGCATGCCGTACATCACAGTTATTGGATCACACATTTGGAAAAGTAATGGAAATCATAAAAACTGTATGAAATGTATAATCTACAACAAGAGGCTGGGCAAAAAAGAAGGATTTTTGCATCAAATCGATAAGGGTGATCCGCTTCATACTCTACATGTGGATCATCTGGGACCGATGGATGCTACTTCAAAGCATGCTACTACATGTACATCTTCACGATAGTGTCTAACTATCGCCCTTCGGTCCGTTGAGATCATCAAGAATAAATTTAAATTTCCCTCGCAATTCCGCTGCGATATATTATAGTCGTTGCGATGGAAATGCATATAGGTTTTCTGCAGCCAGTGCAGTGGCGCTCCACAAACAAAACTACCAATTGCTTCGCTTCCCTTAATTGCTTCATTGTTTTGATTTGATTTTTTTTTGATTAGTTAAAATAAAATTTTCAAGTAATCTTTTGGTTCTAGTTCAATCTTTTGCCTGCGTGCATATATTTACATATATTATAGTTTGAGGAAAATTGGTCGGAAATGGACAAGTGCTGAAATGGTAAAAATCAATCGTTGTACCCCTCTGTAAGCATTTTATTTTCCCAAAGCTTAGCTACAACATCAACACCGTTGGAAGGCCTTTCACCGTTGGAGAGTTTTGGTATGTGAGTTGCTCGAATTGATATCATTGCATTTGCCCTAACTAAAGAAAAAACGAAGGGGAACGTTGTGAGCCGCGGCAAAGGCCGCGGCTCTACCTTATACCCGGTACTCAGTCAGTATACACATACATACATATATGAGCAATGTTCGCAAAAGGGACAAATTAAATTTTGGGCAACAAATAATATTTCAAAAAAATGAAGTCAAATCATTTTTGGAATATTATACATGTTTTCAATTTTGTTTGCATATGCTTTTTACAACTGCTTCTAAATTTCTACATGACATGTATAACTACATATTTGAGACGTACAAGTGTTTGCGACAGAGAGAGAGGGAATGAGTCAGCGCTTGGCAGGCGTTGAAATTTAATTTGTTTCTTCTGGCCATAGTATTGATCCGACCTGATTTATATTCCGCAATCTGGTAGATATGGTAATTTTCCATGATTCTGCGTTTTTGGTTTTCATTTATCTTAAAAATTGTGGATTTCACAGATTTTCGTTTTTTGTGGGGGCGGAAAGGTGCGTGGCAAAATTTTGAAATACACTTGTGCTGGTTCGATATCACAGGAGCTTGGATAGAAAGTTTGGTTGCTCTAGCTCTTATAGTCTCTAAGATCTAGGCGCTCATATAGACGAATAGGCAAAACAGACATGGTCGCGTGTGAGAGAGAGCGAGAGGGAATGATGACTTTCGAAATGGTTTTCTTCATTGTAGCTATAATAATGATCCGATCTGATCCAGATTCAACACTCTGATAGAAATGGTCATTCTCTATGATTCTGCGTATTTATTTTTCTTGTATCTTTAAAATTGTGCATGCCACAGACTTTCGTTTTTTGCGGGGGCGGAAAGGGGCGGGGCGAAATTTTAAAATACATTTGGAGTAGTGTGATCACAGAGAAGACTGGATACAAAACTTGGTTGCTCTAGCTTTAATGGTCTCTGAGATATAGGCGCAAATGAAGACGGACAGACGGACGGACAGACAGACATGGCTATATCGACTCGGCTATTGATGCTGATCAAGAATATATATACATTATGGGGTCGGAAACGCTTTCTTCTGGGCGTTACACACAACCGTTATCCCCACAAATCTAATATACCCTTAAACTCTTCGAGTACCGGGTATAAAAATAATCACCAGACATTTCGATCGATCTTATAAAAAATGATCCGGGAAAAAATTTAGAACCGAACCTTAACATAAATCAACAAGCATTTTCCCACATTTTTTGTCTTCATAACTTTTCTAATTTTTGGTAATTTTTGGTTATTACCTTTTTATACCCGGTACTCGAAGAGTATAGGGGTATATTAGATTTGTGGGGATAACGGTTGTGTGTAACGCCCAGAAGGAAGCGTTTCCGACCCCATAAAGTATATATATTCTTGATCAGCATCAATAGCCGAGTCGATATAGCCATGTCTGTCTGTCCGTCCGTCCGTCCGTCTGTCCGTCTGTCCGTCTGTCCGTCTTCATTTGCGCCTATATCTCAGAGACTATTCAAGCTAGAGCAACCAAGTTTTGTATCCAGTCTCCTGTGTGATCACACTAATCCAAATGTGATTCAAAATTTCGCCCCGCCCCTTTCCGCCCACACAAAGTACGAAAGTCTGTGGCGTACACAATGTTGAAGATACAAGAAAACTAAAAGCGCAGAGTCATAGAGAATGACCATTTCTATCAGAGTGTTGAATCTGGATCAGATCGGATCATTATTATAGCTACAATGAAGAAAACCATTTCGAAAGTCATCATTCCCTCTCGCTCTCTCTCACACGCGACCCCATCTGCTTTGCTTATTCGTATAAATGAGCACCTAGTTCTCAGAGACTATAAGAGCTAGAGCAACCAAACTTTCTATCCAAGCTCCTGTGATACCGAACCAGCACAAGTTTGTTTTAAAATTTTGCCACGCCCCCTTCCGCCCCCACAAAAGACGAAAATCTGTGGAATCCACAATTTTTAAGATAAATGAAAACCAAAAACGCAGAATCATGAAAAATTACCATATCTACCAGATTACCGAATCTGGATCAGATCGGATCAATATTATGGCCAGAAGAAACAAATTAAATTTCAGTGGCTACGCAACGCCTGCCAAGCGCTGACTCATTCCCTCTCTCTCTCTGTCGTAAACACTTGTACGTCTCAAATATGTAGTTATACATGTCATGTAGAAATGTAGGCGCAGATATACAAAGCATATGTAAACAAAAATGGAAACATGTATGAAAATTCCAAAATTCTTCATATTTTTAATTTAAATATTATTTTCGTCCCTTTTGCGAACATATAATAAATTTTATAAATCGTAGGCTCATAAATGTATGTATGTATATACTGACTGAGTACCGGGTATAAGGTATAAGGTCACAACGTTCCCTCTCGTTTTTTTTTGTAATTTTTAAGCATACATTTTGAAGTCATGTAATTTTTTTTCCCTTAAATATTTTTACTTTAGCATAGGAGACCAAAATGTTTGTGATGAAATACATAAAATAAAATATGTAAAACTGCCATCTAATTATTTCGGAATGAGTAACTAGACAATTTATTTTTAACGGTGACATGGTGACATAAAGGAGGGTAGGGTGGGATTATAGGGATTTCCAACATACACCAACTACTGGAAATCATGGTAGGGTGGGTGCAGAATCGCGTGGGTCGACTCCCATCCCAAGACCCCACGCCTGCAAAATTTTGGAACCAGCCGACAAGAGCCCCTGGTATAGTTTTGTACTCCATCGGTCAGATTGTGCCTTTTGTTTTGTGTGTGTGTGTGATGCATAGGCGTTTTATTGTTTTCGGAGTTAGCTATCGTAAACTCTAAGGGGATTCTAACAAAATTGTATATAGTAAGAAGACGAGACGCGGCCCAACGAAAAACATCCGCTATTGGCTCGTCCCACCTTTTGCTCGTTTGTTTTCAAATGCTTAAACCTGACAGCAGTTGTGTTGAAAAGATCCTACCAGCGTTCATACACAATTTCAGTATATTGCGGATTCTGGTTGGATCCTGTAATGTTCGACGCCTGTCGTGCATTTTCTCACTGTGATTTATTTTGAAAGTCAACGGTCAAAAATACTGGGTTATGATCGTAGAAGCTTTCATAGAGCTTTCGGACCGAACATCTCTTTTGGAAAAAGGTGGCAGCGCCGTCCCATTGTTGTGATTCCGTATTGCCCTGATATTTTTTGCTAATTGCTTTTACCTAAAGAACCAGTCAACGGAAGGATTAGAAAAAAAGGAAAAAAACGTGGGCTACTTAACTCGGCGATGCTTAGAGTCGATCTCTTTCTCCTCGTGGCCGTCAAGGTGTCCAGTTGTGATAAATTTAGTTGTTCGGCAAATTATATAGCCCTTAACCCGGTGTACAGCCAGACATCACGCGAAGTGATTGTGTTATATATTAGTGGTTTATTAACTGAAGATCCCCGTGAGTATGTTTTCGTCACAGCTAGGTTGATTTGTCTGAAAATGTGCATTTTCACAGCATTTTCCATATACCGCGAGGTGTACATAACCAACAAGCCCACGGCAGCACCTGTGTGGCTGGGGCCTACAATTCAATCCTACGCTGGAGAAAAAAAATCCAAAGTTAAACAATTTCATTGATTGCAGTGGTGCAATTCCCACTGGGGTAAATATCCCTCGGGCTGATTCAAATTGTAGAAGTATAAACTGATTCCTTCTATATATAGGATTAGCACGACTAGTACTGTCCCAAAAAGAGAAACTGTGCACGTGCTTGTATAGCCGGCCATAGAGGTTACCGGATCTTCCGGTAGCGGTTCGTAATGGATATCAGTATCGTGAGTGATTAACATATCCGTTGGTATTAAGTAGGTAAACATGAATTTGCGGCAACTTTTCTCTCTTCAAAAGATAACGAGTTCATATGACTTTGTCCACCGTGAACTTGCGATAATCTCAAAATGACCATATACATTGAAAGCTTTTTTTTTTTATTTTTTTTTTTTTTTTGATTTTCTTGGTTTTGCATTGGCCAGCTTTAAAACAAAACTTCAGAGCAATCAACGTTGTTAAATGTTCCTGCACATAAACATTTACGCTAGTTTAATCTTGCATATTTTTGAAATCGCATATCATTGAAATCACACATACACATATACACTATTACCACTATTACATTATTACTATTATCTAATACTATCATCATAATACCCCTTGATATACTTTTATTATGGATTGATTTAACCTTTACCTATTATATTATAACCTTTACCATACTATAACTTATAAGCCTATATATTCTCTATCTATATAATATACAGATTATTTAATGCTAGGTGCAGTTAGAGTTAGGTTGGTTATTACCTTAAATGAATTATCTTGGATTTTGTAAATAAAATTAGCATCACAATAAATCAAGGCTAGCTGCTGACCTTTCTCTTTGACCTCCTGCATCCCACCTCCCGTTCTACTTTACTTTTTTGTACGCGATATATATAATTTTTAATCAATTCTCCTCGCAACTCTACGCGAGAGCCTAAAATTGGTGGTACCCTGTCCCCAATGCCCACACCCAGCCGACCAGAGAAAAAGCCGAAGACAGCGCGTACGTCCTCCCATCGATTTGATTTTCATCTGCCCCTAACCCCTGTACGTTGTATGCTACAATCCCAATATTGGTTGTTAGTTGGGCGTCGTTCAGACGAAGACGAAATCAAGCTTAAGTATAGTCCTGAATTAATAGTATAGTTTCATTGTTGTCGCATCTTCTATGGCTAGTCAAAATTGTTGTCTGGAATTTGTGCATATGCTGCTTGCGTATACTTACCAAACATTGAAGATTAGTCTAGGTCGCGTTTTCATAGCTATAGTTAATGCAAAGGATTTTAGGTTCATAGAGAACCTAAAATTCATTCACTGAGAATGAATAATTATTGGTTTTGTAAGTCTTTGTGTGGATCATACGGGTACATACAATGGCAGAATATTGCATATTTAGTTGAGACTGGATATCAGTACTGATTGTCTCTGTACGGGTTATCGAAGCTCAGAGATTGCGATTGCGGACTTAGTCTTCACACATACCATTGAGTTGTTACAGGTGTTATTGTGACGGCGGCGGTGGCTGCATATGGTTGCCTGGAACTAGCGTATATGCTACTTTGCGTATCCTTGCCGAATCATATAGTGCAGCTTAAGCCGGAGCAGTGATTCCAGAACAATTCGCATTAGTATCAATAGCCCAAACTGAATAAATTGTCGTCGTTCCGAAAGATTTAAAACTCGATGCCCGCCCTTATTATGTCACCAATTAAATGTCACCAGGTAAAAGATTTGTTATAAAGTAAAAGAAAAGATTTTTTTTTAAATGCCGTTACGACATAGTCCTCAGAACAATCCGCAGAGCTCGGGAAACTTTTGTGGGATCTGTCACTCGGAGATGTCCGATAACCAGCCATGTTTTTGTACCCCTTGCAATCATGTGTTTCATAAAGCATGTCTGGAAGAATGGTTCCCTCTTCACGATAATTTTCCTAATTGTAGTCGGTCATTCACATTGTCCCAAGCGAAAGTAGTCGTTGGCAATTGCTCACCGAACAAGAGGCCGACAGCACCAACGGAATTACCAGGTTCTTCTGGAATCACAACTCGTAGCCTTGCAAAAGCCTTGGAGCTAACGCAGATCCCAGGAAATGGTCAGCCAGAGACGGGAAAGGTAGCTAAGGGAAATGGCAACAATACTGAACTGAGGCAAATTCCACACGCAGGGTCAGTTCCGGTCGCTCAGACCACCAGGCCGGCCACGACCCCGAACTCAGTTCCCGAATATACCAGCAGGTCAATCTTCAGGGCCTGAAGTAAAGTGTTTATCGGGATTAGATGCTAGCCAAAGCTCTAATCCAACGGCAGCTCCGTCAGCCAATGTCACTGCCCACTCTAGTAATTGGGAAGCTCCCAATGCGCGGACTGCCCCTACAAGCCAGGGTCTGGATTTGGATGTCCTGCAACAGATGATCGAGCGCACTGTTGCCAGAGCCATGTCCACGTTACATATTCGGCCACAAGCTAGCTCGCCAGAAGGGTATGCTGGGTCGAATATCCCAACACCCGTTTCTTATATAGCCAGTAGTTCTAGCTTGCGAAAGGCCGAAACTGCGGAAATAATGCAAAAATGGAATGTTCCTTTTGATGACTCTAAAGAAGGCCTAGGGGTGGAAAAAATTTATCTATCGAGTCAAGGTATTGACAGACGAAACCTTGGATAGCGACTTTCTAGGCCTTTGCAAACATTTGCACATCTTGCTAGTAGGTAAAGCACGTGATTGGTATTGGAGATACCACAAGCAGGTGGATCGCATTGTTTGGTCGGAGCTTTGTGCCGCTCTTCGACAACAATATAAAGACTATCGTTCCGAGTTCATGAGCAAGGAATTGATTAGATCTCGTAAGCAGAAAGTCGGAGAACCCTTTGTTGCTTTTCATGACACTGTGGCTGCTTTGATTGATAAGTTTGGCATTAAAATAAACGAAGAGGAATTAATAGAAATATTAAAAGCAAATTTGCTTCCTGAAACTCGTCAAAAAATCGTATATCAATCAATTAGCTCAGTCGGTCAATTGAGACGACTCGTTAAGCTGCATGAAAATCTGGTGCAAGAGTTACAGAGATCGGAAAAACCTAAGCCAACGGTAGCTCGTCGTTCCATATATAGCTTGGAGGAAGAGCGTACAGAAACCGAGCCGGACGAAGACGAAGACCCCAGCATAGAAGCCATTCAGAGTTCGATGGCCTTGTGGGAATTGTGAGGAACTTGGGCATGTGTGGGACAATTGTCTGGCAGATAGGCGTGTATTCTGTTACGGCTGTGGAACTCCAACTGTCTATAAGCAGCAGTGCCAAAATGCATTCGTAGAGCGTCGGAAAACCGGCAGAAGGGTGCATCCAACCACAACCGGATGCCCCCGAAAAACCAAAACTAGTCTTGCCTGTTTTCGTAGCTCAATATACTCAGAAATAGGCTTCGTATGCTCCTAATTTAAGGAAGAAGAAGTAAATTAAACAGAAAAGTTGTCGTTTTTTGCCGTATCATGAACGGATTAATCGGTATCATGAGGTTCGAAAACAAATATTTAATGCAGAAGACCATAAAATCTCAAAACGAATCCAGCAATTAAAAAAAAATTACACTAATGTTAGAAGTATCCGTAGACTGTTAGTTTCTGCCATTATTAGCAATCTCAAGGATATGCGCAGCTATGGCGAAGTGTCCTTCCTGGGTCGAACAGAACAGTGTTTTTTAGACAAGTAAACGGCAGATGGCCAAAGCCAAAGTCCTGGGGGTGTTGAATGTAAGCATGCGGTATCGAACTGTCGAGAAACCCATGAAGTTATATATAATTCCATCCATTAAATAAAATCTGATTCTCGGTCACGATTTTTGGCGATCCTTTTCTTTAGCACCAGACATTATTGCATCCGTTGAATAAAGCTCGAAGCACGATGTAAAATCTGAATCAGACCCATTAGGTTATCCCTTAACAAGTGTAGTATACCAGAGTTGAGAATATATATATGCAAACAGATATATGGGCCCTTGATATCAGCAGATGACATTGACTGAACTTAAGGACGGCGTACAGATAGGTTTGGTGGTGTGCACTCTCGCTATGCTCGGGTCTAGCTCGCCGGATTGGTCGGGGTTCTTCCTCACCAAACTGTACTATTGTACTCTACTACATTCAATAGTGCACTTTTACGGAAACTATAAATGGGTATTTATTGAATAAATACAAACACAAAGATGTCTTGATAGCGCCGACACGCCAAATGAAAGCCCTACTGAACCCGCTACTAATGGGAGGGAGCCTATGTGCTGGTTGTCCCTCTCTTCTCTACCCACCCTACCATGACAATGCGTTAGAGTTGCTGCATTGTCCCTTGATGAACTTCAGATAAGATTCACCACATATTATAAGATCCTGGTACGGATACTCGAGAGATCATTACAGTCAGATTATAGGTTCATATCTACTTCAAAACAATTCATATTTTAATAGATCGCAAAACTCCAAATTGATTAATTACAATTGGGACGTAAATATAGTAGTTAATTCATTTTTAATTCACGTTAAACCTTAGATATCGAATTATGTATATATATATATATATATATGTGTATGTATGCGCGTAGCTTAGAGAGGGGTGTCACTAAAGTTTCAATTTAATTTCAGTTACGGTAAACTTCTGATATCTATGCGTAGGGATTTGATGATGAAATAAATGTAATATAATCAAACTCTGGATCTGGGGCGCTATATCGGTGGCCCTTGTTCGCCTGAAGTTGTGCTGGAGATCGCTTGGAGTGATGCATACGGATTCAGGCCGTACGGCAAAATTGTCTGGCAGGAGGTTACTCCGTACTTCTGAACTTGAGTAGTGACCAGATTCGTGGTTGATTGGAGCAGACCTGACCCCGTTGGATTTATGCACAGCCCAACCACGGTGTCGATTTAGTGTCCAGGAAATAATAACGTTGTAGTTGGAGAAAACTCGACAGCCGTACGCCTAAGTCTGCTCCCAGGGTTGTCTTCTCAAGACTGTACCGCGATGGGGCAGCTTAGGTGCAATTTCCCTGCAACATAGGTTATGTTAGCACGTGCACGGCACTGATGTGAAAACATACCTTTTCCAAATATCTATAGCACTATTTTTGTTCTTTTGACAGAATTTAACAATCACTATGTATTTTGTAGGCAAAAGCACTTCCGAGTATATGATCCCAATATATGTATATGAGTCAGAATATACAGACGGAATTATAAGTACAGTACTGGGTTCGAATATTAAACTTGTCCGCCTTTCACTAGCGACGTCTTTATTGCTTGATCAATTTCCATTGAATGTCCAAAGCTATGACAGACGATGGCTAAGTCGCTTGTGCAGCGGAGCTTTTGGTTCTCGTTTAACTGTTTAATCGTATGTTCTCGACCTTCGCAGCAGCGTTAGACGATCGCCCAATGCACAGCATAGATTAACTGTGTAATCATACGATTGCCGTCTATGCTTCCCACCATTCGTCGCTTGCGGCGAGGGTGTTCCTTTTAAGAGCGGCTAAGGCTTTAAAGAGAACGTTAGAGTAGAGAACTTAACTAAAGCTTGGCCCTTATTAAAAAACGTAGGGCGTCTCACGACGTGATAGAACCAAATAATTTCCACAAAAAAAAAAACTCCTTTTATTTGCCAACTACTACACCACAGATAATGATACAAGACTTGTTCGACGGATCGTTATCTGAAGACTTAGAACAGAAAAGATTATTTCTTTATTTGGGTGTCCTTTAAATGACACACGCCGAGATTTTTCTTGTTTTCATTGACTAATTCGTAGTAGTATGGACTTCGCTTTCTATGCACTTGAGCGCTTATGAATGTAGGCGCTAGTTTAGAACTAAACCTTTTAATCGCACTACTCTGTGTGAAATTCCTAGCATATACTAAATCTCCAACCTTTAGTTGTGTATCACGGCAGCGTAAATTGTATCTACGCGAATTTTCTTCGTGTGCCTTATTGACATTCTTTTTAGCCTGTTGACGGACTAAAAGCAATGAATCTGGGTTCTCTATTCTAGTATCGTCATTTAGCAGGTCTAGCTTACGTAAGAGCGCGTAATCCTTGCCATTCAACATCATGTTTTGACCAATTGCTAGAAAGTATGGAGAATAACCTGTACTTCTATTTAAGTAGATCGTAACGAACTACTTATGGCATTTAGGTTATTATCCCAATTGGTATGTTCGTTACCGATATACGCTCGTATCGCAGCTATCACGGATCTATTCAATCGCTCACTGGCATTAGCTTGCGGTGAATAAATAGCAGTACACTTTTGTGTGATCCCAAAGGTGTTTAAGAATGCCTGGAAGTAGCTAGACTTAAATTGAGATCCATTGTCTGACAAGATAACTTCTGGCACACCAAATGTATAAAAGAGAGATCCTTTCAGATACTCACAGATCTTAGGGGCTGTGAATTTCTTAAGTGTGCACAGCAAATGAAACTTCGTGCTGTGATCGACAACTATGAGCAATCCTATGTTTCCTTTTTTTGTGCGTGGGTATGGCCTAAGAGATCTATATATAGTTTCTGAAACGGCCTATCAGAAGTGAGTGGTTTACCCATAGGAGGTCTGAGTATCATATTCGGACTCTTGGTCGTACGACAAACGGTGCAATCTGATATGTACTTGCGCGTCTGACTAACCATACGAGGCCAGAATAAATATCTTTTTAACTTTTCGATGGTTTTACTCATTCCGCAATGCGCGGAGCTTGGAGCGTCATGAGCTTGATACAAAACGTCCGCAACTAGCCCTGCAGGAACCCAAAGTTTCCATGAGGCGCTTTCTTGAGACTCATCTCCCGAAGCGAATACTGTCCTTTTATAGACTTGACCGTCCATTACTTTCAAGTCTGGGAACCTACTCTGGTTTTGAAGAATATTTTCTATCAAACTCAGATAGTCAGCTGATTTGAATTGATCTGACTCTAGACTCTATAGCCGGTTCATCCTGTCGCGATAGAGTGTCAGCAACAACATTTAGTGACCCTTTCCTATGTAGAATATTAAAGGTGAAACTACGCAATTTCATTGACCATCTCGCTTATCTTCCCGATAAATCTTTCTGCCGCATTAACCATTGTAGTGCTGCATGATCGGTTATGACTGCGAAATCTTGTTCCTCAATATAAGAGCGGAATTTTTTAATACCTTTTATGACGGCTAAACACTCTAGCTCGGTTACCGAATAGTTACGTTGTGCCTTCGATAATTTTTCCGACATGTATGCAATTGGCAATTCAACGCCGTCGCGATCCTGAGCTAAAACACACCCGATTCCGTAGGTGCTAGCGTCACAAAGTAATATAAAGGGTTTTGAAAAGTCAGGAGTTATTCGAATGGGTGAAGCGGTTAATAGGACTTTAAAGTTTCAAACGACTGTTGGGCATCATAATTCCACTGTAAATCTTTCTTCTTTTTAAGCAACTCTGTTAGGGGAAAACTAACGGTAGCATAATTTTCAACAAATCGTCGATACCAACCGGATAGACCCAAAAATCGACGCAGTTGCTTAACTGTAGTTGGTACAGGGAACTTTGAGATGGCTTTGATCTTATCAGGGTTAGTCCTTATTTTACCATTCCCAATAATAAAACCCAAATACGTGGTTTCTTTTATACAAAAGTTCGATTTACTTATGTTAATGGTAAGATTTGCTTTGCGCATACACAACGCTATCTCTTGTAACAACAGTAAATGTGACTCAAAATCCTCTGACAAAACAAGTATATCATCTAAGTATACAAATACGCGAGTACGAAGATGGGCTGGAATGACTCGATCCATTAATCTACAGAGAGTTTGGGCGGCATTGCAAAGACCAAATGGCATCATTTTATATTGATATAATGGCCAGTTAGGCACTGTAAAGGCAGTATATTGCCGCGACTGCTTATCTAACGGAATTTGCCAAAATGCGTGTTTCATGTCTAAGCTAGTGATAAATCAAGCGGGTGGCAACCGACTCAGAATACCATCGATATGTGGCAAGGGATATGCATCCCGTCTAGTGACCTTGTTCACTTCTTTTGAATCGAGACACAGTCTATGCTTCTCGCCCTTCTTTATCAAAACGCAATTACTGCTCCATGGACTTGTCGACTCTTCTATAACATCAAGTGCAAGCATATTGTCCACCTCGGCAAACATCAATTTTTCTACGGCTGGTGATACCGGCCAATGTCGTTGCTTTATGGGAATGGCTGCTCCAACATCTATAGAGTGTGTTACTAAACTAGTACGGCCCAGTCCTTCAGTAGCGAAAGATGGAAAAATATTTATTACTTTATTTAAACGACTTCTCTCGTCCGTTGTCAACTCATGTAGGTTTGGTTCTTCTTCGATATCATCCGTAACTCCGACATCTAACTCAGATATTTCTGCCGTATGTGGTTCTCCCTGTGATTCTGGCTAAAAGTCCAAATTTTTCCCAGAAATCTATCCCTAAATAAACTTCTTGCTTGAGTTCCGGAATAATAACCATTTCTAGAACCTCTGTGCATCCGCGGTAGTTGATTTGTGTTGTCAGCTTGCCTATTACCTTACATTCAGCATCGTTAGCTGTTCGTATTGCTCCTGAACACTTTTTAACCTGGCTATGCGCTACCATTTCTCTGGCAGCTGAATCTCCACTACAGCTGATTGTGGAACCCGAATCTAACAACGCTATATAATCCCTGCCCTCAATGGTGACATTAGTATACAGCCTGTCATCTGAACTAAGAAATATAGCTGAGACGAACTTGTTCTTATTCATGTGAACAATTTTCTTAAATGTTCTTAAACGTTTCGTGGAACGTTTAGGCTTCTTTACAAATTTAAAACTTTCTATCCTATCAAAAATTTCCTTACGAGCTATCTTATAATTGGCCTCCCTTTCCGGTAGAGGAGCAAAAGAAAAATGAAGTGCCGTAGGCAGTGGTTTCTCTACTGGTTGTGAGCTGATTTTTGGCTCGTTTGACAAATCAGTAGGTGATTCTTGAAAAATGTTTTCTAAGGATGTGTCTGTTTGTTGTTGTTTGACACATCCTTCTGTCTTTTTCCCGAAGTGTTACACTTAGGACATACTGGTTTGTAAATATCCTTTGTTCCGCAACCGTAGCAAAAGATCTTACGTGGACCAACACAATCGTCAAATTTATGGCCCTTGTTGTCACAGTTCCAGCATGTTGGAACTGTCTGCGCAGCACGGCGTTGTATTTGACACACCTCAGTAGGTTCAACATGATCATTGGATAGCTGCTCGCCACTGTCTGGACTTGACAACTCCGATACGTATGAGCGTAGAGTCTTTTGCTTGACCAATTTAATGTCATTATAAAACTGCTCATGCTTACGTATCTCTCGTCGAAGCTGCGATCTATTGACAATCTTTAAGTGAAGAAGCTCATGATGAAGAGAAGGCTTGGAATTTCTAATTAGCAAATTGACAATGTCTTCTTCTGTTACAGAACTTTGAAGTCTGTCAACAAGATCTACAATTGCGTATTGAAAGTCATCGAATGATTCGTTTTCGCCCTGCCGGCGCTTCCGGATCTTCTCCCAAATGTCATAGTCGGTCTCTACATCCTCGAATCTTCTTCTGAATTCTACACTAAAAGTATCCCAAGAAAAGTTTGGGTACGCGCGGTGGAATTTCCAATACCAATCACTGGCTTTCCCCGCGAAAAGAAGATATAAGTGATTACAAAGCAATTGATAATTGTTACCTAGATTTTGTTGGGTTAAGGAACGTACTCGATAAATAAATTCCTCCATCCTCATACAAGTTTTGGAACCATCGAATTTGATGTGCCAGTTTTGCATAATACTGGAAACTTTTGTTGGTTCTACGTGAGAGCTCGAATAACTTCTATTTGCTTTGGCTCTTGAAAAATCTAAAAAAGCTTCTGCGTTACTCTCTCGTGCTTGACCGATACCGAAGTTATTTGTCTGGTTGATGTTACTGTTACGTGAAACACCAGGTGAAACATCAGCATTTCCGGGCTGTGTCAACTGTAGTGACGCTAACTGATTTTGAATTGAAGATTCAATTGTTTTGCTTAAATATGAGTTTAGCTGTTCTATAAGTTGAGCCTGTTGGCTGCTAACAGCTGACTGGACACAATTAGCGATTTGAACTTGAGTGTTTATTGGAAGTTTTGTGCTGTTATTTATGGGTTCTGTCAGTGAGCGGTCTAGCTTAGATCGGTTGGTTGATCTTGTACTCATACCCCTTCTAATGAACTTTTGCCCCCTTTTAGGTCGATTTGTCGTTTCGTTTATCGTGATAAAAGATTCGTTAGCGCTAGATGGACGCGCTCCTTCTGCGTTAAGCTCTGCAAACAACGTGTTGTTAGAGAATGTTAGTGCTAGAGCAGAACAATCTAATGAACAGGTGGGACATTTTGGGTTTGTCCTAATCTGTTCCAAAATACATAGCTTGTGAAATTTATGTTAACACGGTGTATTTGCTACAAGCTCACTAGCTCCTAAAACTTCGTTGCAAATACCACAAAATGGTTCTGCTTCCTGCAAAGCAGTTACAATATCGTCCGTACTTCGCCTTACAGCCATTGCGCAGATAATATTAGACAAAATAACCAAATTAATAAGAAGACAAAAAAAAATAAATAAAAAAAAGGTTTGCAATAATAGGTGATTGCAATAATGAAAATGTCTGTCTTTCTCACATGCCAGAATGCTTACAATTATAGAAAGGTTTCAGTAGGCTTGTCTATTGTTATTAATATGGACTATTTATAATTACGTGGCCTTGCGCAATGAAATATTGGACAACTATCGCTGGTGCGCAATATTAAGTTGTAAATCCAAATACTTCAAGGTGCATATTGTGATAACACAGGTTTGTTTTGGTCGATCAATCCAAAGAGAATGAATTGCAATCGCTAAATCCTAAAACTTTCCTGTTTACACAGATCACTGTATGATGTTTAATAAATACCTCTGATACTCGCAATTAGATACGATAGGTCTGTTTTGGTCAACCCATCCTAATCAAATGAATTGTGGTTGCTAAACCCAAAAACCGAGTCTACAAAAAATTTCAAAATCTTGAATATTTATGCAATATTTTGCAAAAAAAAAAAAAATGTTTTTTGGATGGACTAAGGTTTGAGCTTAAAGGACCAAGGCTTGATTTGCTTCTCTTTTTGAAATACATCGCTTATATAGTGAGACACTATAAGTCCAATTTTAATATCGGCTCTGAACTGGATTTAAATAACAAAGGAAGTTGCCTTCGGCGCCCAAATGTGAAGTATACCAGAGTTGATAATATATATATATATGCAAACAGATATATGGGCCCTTGATATCAGCAGATGACATTGACTGAACTTAAGGACGGCGTACAGATAGGTTTGGTAGTGTGCACTCTCGCTATGCTCGGGTCTAGCTCGCCGGATTGGTCGGGGTTCTTCCTCACCAAACTGTACTATTGTACTCTACTACATTTAATAGTGCACTTTTACGGAAACTATAAATGGGTATTTATTGAATAAATACAAACACAAAGATGTCTTGATAGCGCCGACACGCCAAATGAAAGCCCTACTGAACCCGCTACTAATGGGAGGGAGCCTATGTGCTGGTTGTCCCTCTCTTCTCTACCCACCCTACCATGACAATGCGTTAGAGTTGCTGCATTGTCCCTTGATGAACTTCAGATAAGATTCACCACATATTATAAGATCCTGGTACGGATACTCGAGAGATCATTACAGTCAGATTATAGGTTCATATCTACTTCAAAACAATTCATATTTTAATAGATCGCAAAACTCCAAATTGATTAATTACAATTGGGACGTAAATATAGTAGTTAATTCATTTTTAATTCACGTTAAACCTTAGATATCGAATTATGTATATATATATATATATATATATATATATTAGGTAGGCTAATAATGAGAAATATAACAACAAAGACAAGAGCAGACGGGGTTACATTACTTAATATGCACTTATATGTCAAGCATGGCTCGAAAATTAATCAGCTTTTACCTCGCTTGGTAATAATTACTCACTCCGGCTTTTTACTTTCTTACGCTGATCGTTGGGCCCAATGATGTCGCAGATTGTTGAACGCCGCTGTTTAAAATATTAAAATAATGATTACATATAATGCATACAACATAACCATGGTACAAACACCCGCTGCATAGCTATCAGCCAGTTGTCTTTGTTTTACATATTACATATCGCACCTAATTTTTAGGCAAGAAAAGAAGAGAAAAGAGAATATCAAAAGGTAAACAACGAAAATAAGTTTAAGGTGCATGTCTGTGCATGTGTATGTATGCGCGTAGCTTAGAGAGGGGTGTCACTAAAGTTTCAATTTAATTTCAGTTACGGTACACTTCTGATATCTATGCGTAGGGATTTGATGATGAAATAAATGTAATATAATCAAACTCTGGATCTGGGGCGCTATATCGGTGGCCCTTGTTCGCCTGAAGTTGTGCTGGAGATCGCTTGGAGTGATGCATACGGATTCAGGCCGTACGGCAAAATTGTCTGGCAGGAGGTTACTCCGTACTTCTGAACTTGAGTAGTGGCCAGATTCGTGGTTGATTGGAGCAGACCTGACCCCGTTGGATTTATGCACAGCCCAACCACGGTGTCGATTTAGTGTCCAGGAAATAATAACGTTGTAGTTGGAGAAAACTCGACAGCCGTACGCCTAAGTCTGCTCCCAGGGTTGTCTTCTCAAGACTGTACCGCGATGGGGCAGCTTAGGTGCAATTTCCCTGCAACATAGGTTATGTTAGCACGTGCACGGCACTGATGTGAAAACATACCTTTTCCAAATATCTATAGCACTATTTTTGTTCTTTTGACAGAATTTAACAATCACTATGTATTTTGTAGGCAAAAGCACTTCCGAGTATATGATCCCAATATATGTATATGAGTCAGAATATACAGACGGAATTATAAGTACTGGGTTCGAATATTAAACTTGTCCGCCTTTCACTAGCGACGTCTTTATTGCTTGATCAATTTCCATTGAATGTCCAAAGCTATGACAGACGATGGCTAAGTCGCTTGTGCAGCGGAGCTTTTGGTTCTCGTTTAACTGTTTAATCGTATGTTCTCGACCTTCGCAGCAGCGTTAGACGATCGCCCAATGCACAGCATAGATTAACTGTGTAATCATACGATTGCCGTCTATGCTTCCCACCATTCGTCGCTTGCGGCGAGGGTGTTCCTTTTAAGAGCGGCTAAGGCTTTAAAGAGAACGTTAGAGTAGAGAACTTAACTAAAGCTTGGCCCTTATAAAAAAACGTAGTGCGTCTCACGACGTGATCGAACCAAATAATTTCCACAAAAAAAAACTCCTTTTATTTGCCAACTACTACACAAGGCAGCAAAAACAAAAACTCGATGTTGTTAAGATATTATTTCCTAATGCGGCTGATGGATTAGGATGCACGGCCGTGCTCAAGCATAACATCGAGGTAGGTCAGGCCACCCCCGTAAAACAACGATTTTACCCAATTAGCCCCGCGGTGGAAAAGTTGGTGTATACCGAGGTGGATCGCATGCTGCAACTAGGCGTGATTGAGCCGTCCGCCAGCCCATGGAGTTCGCCAATGAGACTTGATCTCAAGCCCAACAAAATCCGTCTTTGCCTTGATGCTCGACGACTCAATGAAGTCACCAGTAAGGATGCATATCCATTACCGAGTATCTTTCAGTCCTTGTACGACTTGCGGAACAGTTCCGAAGGGCAAACCTTACTCTGAACATTGCTAAGAGTCAGTTCTGTATTACAAGCGTGAATTATCTTGGATACGTTATCAGCAATGGAGGTATTTGCACCGATCCTTCAAAAATAGCTTGTATAGTCAACTGGCCCCCGCCGAAGAATCTAAAGCAGGTTCGAGGCTTCCTTGGTGTATGTGGCTGGTACCGTAGAATTCATTCAGAATTTCTCGGAGCTATCATGTCCTATCACAGAGCTTCTATCCAATAAAAAGAAGTTTGTTTGGACCCCGGAAGCGCAAGTCGCAATGGACTCTTTAAAAACCATTTTTACTTCTGCTCCTGTGCTCGAAAACCCAGATTTTTAACAAAAATTTTACCTTCACTGTGATGCTAGTGATTTTGGCATAGGAGCCGTGCTCGTCCAATTGGTGGATCAGCAGGAAAAGCCAATCGCCTTTATGTCAAAGAAGCTTAGTCGTGCCCAACGTAACTACAGCGTTACAGAGCGAGAGTGCTTGGCAGTCATTTTGGCCATCGAGAAGTTCCGTTGCTATTTGGAACTTCAAGAATGCGAGATGGTTACCGATCATTCCAGTTTGTTGTGGCTAATACGCCAGCAAAACGTGTCAGGAAGATTAGCTCGCTGGATCTTTAAATTGCAACAATTTAAATTCTCGATATCACACAGAAAAGGAAAAGATCATATTGTCCCCGATGCTTTGTCACGATTACATGAACCTGAATTATCCGGACTAGAAATGAGTCCTGTTATAGATCTCGAATCCGATGCATTTCAGGAGGGGAACTACCAGCAGTTAAAAGACCAGTTCAAGAAAAATTCCGCTAAGTTGCCCGATCTGAAAATTGTAGATAATTTCCTATACATTCGAACCGAGCATGCAGTTGAAAATGCTGCGGAAGACAGTCGAATATGGAAATTATGGGTACCTGCACGATTGAAGGCTGACGTTCTTAAACAAGCTCATGACAACCGTATTTCCGCGAATGCTGCCATGCAAAAGACCATAGAAAAAGTCCGTAGAAGTTTGCTTGGGCCCGGCCTAGTTAAAGATGTTCGAGAGTATATTCGTAATTGCGAGGTTTGCAAAGCAAGCAAAGCTCCTAATTATACTCTGCGCCCACCCATAAGAAACCACATGCCAACTTGTCGACCATTTCAACGTTTGTATATAGATCTGCTTGGACCCTATCCACGCAGCAAGAATGGACATGTAGGCTTGCTAATTGTTTTAGACCACTTCAGAAAATACCATCCATTGAAGAAATTTACGTCCGTGGCAATCCAAGAGTTTCTACTAAAGCATATATTCCATGCATATGGTGTGCCTGAAACTATTGTTAGCGACAATGGAAAGCAATTTAAAGCTACTGAATTTAATGCATTCTTGACGGAGCTGGGAATCAAACACATGTACACGGCACTGTACCCTCCCCAGAGTAACACTGCGGAAGAAGTTAATCGTTCATAATTATCGGCGGTGCGATCGTATCTTGAACAGGATCAGACATGCTGGGATCAGCATCTCACTAGTATTTCCTGCTCGCTTCGATCGTCCCTACATCAGTCCATATCGATCATTATATGGCTTAGATTTGCTCACTCATGGGTCGTATTATAAGCTTCTAAAAGAGTTAGACTTGCTGGAAGAACCCGTTGTGCCGATATCTAGATCTGACAATCTAGCCTTAATCCGAAAAGATATTCAGGCCAATATTAAGAAAGCGTATGAGCGTAACGTTGGCCAATACAATTTACGAGCCAAGCCTACCTCATACAAGTCTCAGAGCAAGTTCACATAAAATTTGAATGCAAAACTGGCCCCAAAATTTTTGAAAAGTCGAATTAAGAAAAAATCACTATTATATTTTAGAGGACGGGAAATCGGTACATTCCACTCAAAAGATATTAGGAGCTGATTCCCCCAAATTTTTCGTCTAGTGGTGTCAGGTCCATTGAGATCGTCAAAAATAATTTATATTCCCCTCGCAATTCAGCTGCGATATTGTAGTCGCTGCGATGGAAATGCATATCGGTTTTTTGAGATATAGAGGGCGCTAGATGATCTAGTTCCATCAGCTGTAGTTAAAAGTGCAGCTTAGAAAAGCTCTTCCAGGGCTTCTGTACGCACCGAACGTCATCTGTCACTCGCTCCCTCTCTCAGAGGGGCTGCAGAGAGAAAGCTCTGGAATGCCGGTCTATAAAAGATAGTTGCAGCTGTACGCTCTCTTTCTCAAAAACTCGTTCTTGGTGCGTCTCCAATTTTATACCGTGTGTACCAGTGCGAAAATAAGTTAATCACGTGTGTGAAAGAAAAGACCGAGATTTCCTTTTGAGGCATCCAGCATTTAAACCGATCCAAGTGATCAAACAATTCTTTCACTGGATTCGACACAAGAAAAGGTAGGTGTGCTACATTTTCGTTCATTGGTTATCACCCACGCCCCGCGATCTAAGCATTCCCAACTCTGCTGCACGCATCTTGCCAAGCGGCAACTACGGATTCTCGGTGGGCTGATTTTTCGTCTGTGCTCTTTTTTGTGTCTTTGTGTGGCCAGTGCAGCACCCACACGTTTACACCACTTGCTGAGCCCACCAATTCCCACCAACTCACGCACTAGCATTCACAAATTGCTAAGCACCTCAACCCTTTGATGGAGTGACAACCTACAAGCCGCTAGTCTACCGTTCCGCACGGGTCTGGAACATAAGCAAAATTCAAATCCAGAGCACTCTAGAGCAGCTGCACTGCAGCCAGTGCAGTGGCGCTCCACAAACAAAAGGGACAGTTACCGCACTAAGTGATTGTGCAGTGGCGCTTCACAAACACAAACTACTTTATACCCGGTACTCAGTCAGAATATATGTGATCTTATGATTTATGTAATTTATTATACATATCTCCGCAAAAGGGACGAATTAAATTTTGGCCCAAATGGTACATTTCAAAAAATTAGGTCGAACCCTATGCTAGATTTTTATATATTTAAAGTTATCTGCTTCCATTTTTACATACATATAATTTTTACATCAGCTTCTAAATTTCTACATGAACATGTATAACTACACATACGAGACGTGAAAGTGTTTGCGAGAAAGAGAGGGAATAAATAAGCGCTTGGCAGGCGTTGCGTAGCGACTGAAATTTCATTTGTTCCTTCTGGCTATAATAGTAGTTCAACCTGATCCAGATTCGGCAATCTGGTAGATACGGCTATTTTTCATGATTATGCGTTTTTGATTTTCTCTTATCTTAAAAATTGTGGATTCCATATATGTATTTTCGTTCTTTGTGGGGGCGGAAGGGGGCGTGTCAAAATTTTGAAATACACTTGTATTGAAGTGATATCACAGAAGCTTGGATAGAAAGTTTGGTTGATCTAGTTTTTATAATCTCTGAGATCTAGGCGGTCATCTAGACGAACGCGCAAGGCAGACGGGAATGCGTGTGAGTGAGAGCGAGAGGGAACGATGACTTTCGAAATGGTTTTCTTCATTTTGGCTATATTAATAATCCGATCTGATTCAGATTCAACACTCTGATAGAAATGATCATTCTCTATGATTCTCTAACCAAGTTTTGTATTCAGTCTCCTGTGCTATCACACTACTCAAAGCGTATTTCAAAATTTCGCCCCGCCCCCTTCCGCTTGCACAAAAGACGAAAGTCTGTGGCATACACAATTTTGAAGATACGGGAAAACTAAAACTAAAACTAAAACGCAGAATCATAGAAAATAACTATTTCTATCAGAGTGTTGAATCTGGATCAGATCGGATCATTATTATAGCTACAATGAAGAAAACCATTTCGAAAGTCATCGTTCCCTCTCGCTCTCTCTCACACGCGACCCCATCTGCTTTGGCCATTCGTATTTCTTGACGCCTAGTTCTCAGAGACTATAAGAGCTAGAGCAACCAAACTTTCTATCCAAACTCCTGTGATATCAAACCAGCACGAGTTTGTTTCAAAATTTTGCCACGCCCCTTTCCGCCCCCACAAAAGACGAAAATCTGTGGAATCCACAATTTTTAATATAAAGGTAAACCACAAACGCAGAATCATGGAAAATTACCATATCTACCAGATTGCCGAATACAGATTAGGTCGGATCAATATTATAGACAGAAAAAACAAATTAAATTTCAGTGGCTACGCAACGCCTGCCAAGCGCTGACTCATTCCCTCTCTCTCTGTCGCAAACACTTGTACGTCTCAAATATGTAGTTATACATGTAGAAATGTAGAAGCAGATGTAAAAAGCATATGCAAACAAAATTAAAAACATGTATAATATTCCAAAAATGACTTGACTTCATTTTTTGAAATATTATTTTTTGCCCAAAATTTATTTTGTCCCTTTTGCGAACATATAATAAATTTCATAAATCGCAAGATCATACATATATAGTTAAATATGCGACACACAGTTTTGAGTTTTTAAAAAGATTTATTTTCACTTAAAACTGTAATGTACATTTATTTAGTTATATTCCCGACGATGACTTAAGTCTGGTGTCTTGAACGGATTAACTATGAGTGAATTCTCCGACGGTGTCTAGATTGACTTTTGTCTTGAACAGAACTGAGGTCCCTACTTAGATGTAGACTATTTATATTACGCTGCTCGTGTTGGGATTCGGAGGCGTTGGCTTCGGCTTCGGCTCCGATGCTGGCGTACGTGCCTCGATCGATATTTGGAAAGAGCGGGTGTACGTGCCTAGATCGATATGTGGGAAAGGGCGGCTTTGATGAAAGGCTTCCGCTGCGTATGATCGGTGTTGCATTACTTGAGGGTGGCTGAGAATTGGGCCTCCTCGGTTTTATGACCGATTCTGATTGGTGAGCTAGGATGGCGTGATTCTTAGGAATCGATTTAGAAATTGATCTCTGGAGGGTGGCGCGATTCTAGTGCGGCATCTATTGTTTTATGTTCGGCTCCTAGCTTAAGGTGTTTGTTTACATTGCCGGTTATCGGCTACAAGTGGTCCACTTCAAGCGTGGGATTGTTTATGGGATTCTAGTCTGAGGGTGTCAGGTTGTTTATGGTATGTGGGTGTAGGTAGCGAACATAGATAAGGGTATGAGTAGCATGGACTATAGATAAGTCACTCCCCCAACGTTAAGATTAAGCCTGTCCTCAGGCGATTATCCTTGGATATAATTCTGGTGCATCTAAGGCTATGCGTGTCGGAGATTCCCCATCTTCTTTTAATGGTGTTTCTATATGTAATTCGGGTTTAAGTTTCTTACTTTTGCTTAGATTATACAATTTGTGGCTTAATACTCCTATTATTATTAATATAAACAGAAGCATTGAACTTATATGTAGTACATTATTTAATTGTGTGTTTTCTAAAATGATTTCTTTGGTCTGCAAATATGACAAAGGTTTGATTTTAGTTACATTATTACTGATATACACACTTTGTGCAACCTCTGGTATTGAGTTGGATGTCAAGAACTCGTTTAATTGTACTGTGCAATTGTGTATTTTTATTAATGCATTGCCTTCTACTACTATTTCCTGTTTTAAACAATCTTGATTTAATAAAGTTTTTGGCAGTTTCCACGTTAATAGTATATTGGGTTCTACGAAACTTATTTGAAAGTTTTGTTGTGTTTTAGTGTATGGACATTTGGTGGTAGTTTGCTTTATTATACCTGATATACATTGATCGTTTCCTTTACATTTTGAATCTTTTTCAAATACTTCGTTTTCTAGAACATAATAGTTGTTTTGTGTTAGGTCTGTCAGAATATTATTATCCTGATCGGGGTATGGAACAATTTTTAATATAGGAATATTTTTAATTTCTCGCGGAATGTTGGAAATTATTAATATTTCATTTGTGTCTGATTTTAACCACGTAGAAGTTTTGATATTTAATAGTTTTTCGGAGTCGATGTGCTTCAGGTAATCTTGCTTTAATAATTTCGGATTGAATATCCCTAATCTGGTTAGTTGCATACCTAATTCGATGTCTTCTATGTATTCTGTGAAATGTTGCAGATTGAACAATAGGGTTTCTAAACGTTTACTATTATCATTTTCCTTATTTAACTTATTTACTACTTCGATACCAGAATTTACAGCTTAAATTATTAGGTTCAATTCATTGTGTTGAGAGGAGAGCAGCCGTAGACTTCGGCAGCGCACTGTGGCTCGCTCGCTCTTGCGCACGGCACGCGGGAGAGCCGCCCAGCGCTCGGCCACCACCAGCTTGAGCGGGAGTTGTTCAGTTGCGACTCTCACCCCCGTTAAGAACGTTCGCTGTGAATTTCGGCACACTTCCATATACATATATCAACACAATACAATACATACATACACTACATACTATACCTATCTTAACCACGAATAAAGTGAAGTGAACAAAGTGAAACACATAGACGTGCTGGCTTTTTTTTCAACGACTGTGCTACCTGCCGGATACGCCCCCTACAAACATTGGTCCTTCGAGCCGGATCTTCACCATCAAGGAGAAGCGCACCCCAGCAAGCTTAGGCGGATCGCTCGATTCAGATAAGTACGATCTTGTTGTTGTGTCCAGTGCCAAGCGGCTATTCTGTCCGTTCTCCGTCCTTCCGCTCCTCCTAGCGACGGATGTACATCAGTACACTCACACACCAGATATACCGGCATATTCTTGTCCGTATCTGTTCAACTCCGCATATATATATATATATATATAAATTAGCTGCATATTCTTGCGTCTATATATGTATGTATATATGCACTAATCCGCAATTACACGCACCTACATCCGTCTATGGATTGAACCGGCATATTCTTGTCCGCCTTCGTCCATATCCGCATACATATATACATATATATTGGCTGCATATTCTTGCATTGGAGTAGATATATGTGTATGTACTAATCCGCACTTAAGCGCGCCTATATCTGTCTATATTGAACGGCATATTCGTGTCCGCATTCGTCCATATCCGCATACATATATTCACAGATTGGCTGCGTATTCTTGCATCGGCATATATATACATATGTACATATATTTACTAATCCGCACTTAAGCGCGGCTACCTCCATTTACATATATTTAACTGCATGTTCTTGCTCGCATATTCGTATAAATATAAACCGCTATTTAACTGCATATTCTTGCTCGCATATCCGTTTACATATCTACCTCTATTTAACTGCATATTCCTGCCCGCCTTTATCGATCCCCGCACACATAAATACATATACATTAGCCGCATACTCTTGCGTCCGCATAAGCACATTCCTCCCGCACCGACATCCATACATACAAGCAGCAATAGCGGTGCTTTCTTTCGTTTCGTTTTGTCGCGTTCGCCTCTCCACCGTAGCGCGCGTTGCTATTTTTGTTGGGAGAGCGGGTTATTGGCGCCGCTCTTGCGCATAACGGAGCGCCAAAGTGACGCACTACCCTGTATTCTGAGGGTGTATCGATTTCGGTGGTGACTTGTCCAGTGACGCGCTACCCTATTTTCGGCGGGTATATTGTTTTTGGTCGTCACTTGCCACCGACTCCCAATATAAGTGCCTGTTCGCCATAGTATACCCAAGCGCCTCCGACTTGCCAACAAATTAATACCAAAGGGTTGTTGGGTCCTTTTTTCCGTGTCCATCCGCCCAGCGCTTCCGCTTCCGTTTCTTGGTCCTCAGCGGGGGAGGTCAGAACATGCCCACTGGCGACGAAGACAGCAAGAAACTTTTGCCATTGCCCGCTCCCGGTAGTAGGACACCACGCAGTGGTTCCGCCCCAGGAACACCTACCTCGGTGACTAAACCGATAAGGTTACCCGGTACGCCTAAACCGAGTACGAGTTCCGCGGCAAAGAGCAAATCGGTCCTGTTCCCTTCGCCAGTCACGTTAAAGGTGCCAGCTCTTCCACCTACCAGTCCCATCAGCTCTCGACGCACTTCTCCAATGGCCCAAACAGCCTTCCTCTCCGCACGTGCGAAATTGGTAGCAGCCATCGGCAGGCTGACCAGTTTGAAGGACCGTTTTACCGCTTCCGGTACCAGCACGCCATCCCCCGCCATCGCTCAGGTCCGTAGAGACCGCTTGCAGAGCATGTGGGCAAAGGTGGATGCGGAGTTCGAGGCCTGTTCCATAGCGTCGGCTGACGAGGATCCTGACACCCAACTCGAGATCCAAACCATGTACGACACGTGTTACGACGACTATGAACGGTGCCTAGACGACCTTACGGTCCAATCGGCCAGCCCAGTAGTCCGTCCTTCTTCCCAGCCGGACTCCAACGGCGGCTGTCGACTGCCACCCTGTGACATCGAAGTGTTCACGGGGATTACGTTCGCTGGCCCACTTTTCGGGACCTCTTCACAGCCATTTACATCCATAATCCGAGGCTCTCACCCGTAGAAAAGCTGTACCACTTGACCACGAAGACCAGTGGCGATCCAAAAGCCATCGTGGAAAAATCCCCGTTGACCAACGACGGCTTCGAGGCAGCATGGAATTCCCTACGTGACCGTTATGAGAACAACCGGCTCCTGGTGACCAACCAGATCAATATTCTCCTCTCGCTGTCCCCAGTTGTTTCCGAGTCGAGTCGGGCTCTGAAGGAGCTCCAAGGGACGATTCACGGGGTGCTAACCGCACTGGCGCATTCCAAGGTCTCTACCGAGAACTGGGACAGTTTGTTGGTGACGATTTGCGCCTCCAAATTGCCCAAGTTGAGCCGGGCCTCGTGGGAAGACTCCGTCACCACAAAGAAGGAGATGCCCCCATGGAAGGAGATGGACTCCTTCCTGAGTCAGAGGTATCTGACCTTGGAGGCCATCGAAGGCAACCCTTCCCATGCACCCAGTTCGAAAAGCGACCCGAACCCGCCACCCTCTAGAACTAATCCGTTCCGGTCCCAAGGGAGTCCTGTTCCTAGGAGGGTTCACTCGTTCGAGACAACAGTGAACCCGAAGAGGAGGACGTGTGATCTCTGTTCGAAGGAGAATCATCCTATCCGTATGTGTCCTCACTTCCTCCATATGACTGTTGATGCTCGGTCCAATTATATTCGCCACAAACAGCTCTGTCTGAACTGCTTCGCAGGAGGACATCGAATTCGCGATTGTCAAAGCGCGCACAACTGCATTACGTGTGGAGAACGACACCACACGTTGCTGCACCGGGGCCCTTCAGTGCCCAGCGAACCACCATCCACTACCGCACCCAATCCTAGTTCGTCCGAAACGCACCCCAGCGTGCAAAACTTCTTTGCCTCCGGCAACCGGGCCGTCCTTCTTGGCACGGCCATCATAAACGTTTGTCACCTCGGCACAAATGTTCGCGCCCGCGCTTTAATTGACCCGGGCTCCGAGGCGACGTTCATCACAGATAACACACTGTCCACGATAATGAAATTGCCTTTCCGCAGAATCCAGGCACAAATATCGGGCCTTAACCAGACCGTGTCCTCTCAGTCCAAGAGGCTCTGTCACTTTCTTATACGCTCCCCGACGAAGCCGATCCTGCAGCTCGACGTGTCCGCCTACGTTCTTCCGGAACTGGCAGGCAACCTTCCATCCTATCCGATCCCGCAGGATGCGTTGCGAGACTTGCCGGATCTGCCTTGGGCTGATCCGAAGTTTTACGAAAGCTCGCAGGTAGACGTCCTGATTGGAGCCGACCTCCTTCCGTCCATCCTCCAAAGTGGCACCCAGACCAACATCTGTGGATCCCTTCTCGGACAAGAGACCATTTTCGGATGGGTCCTTACCGGCCCAGTATCCAATACGGCACAAGGCCATATCTCCTCCTTCTCCACGCAAGTGAGCGCCACACTTGACGCCCCCTTAGAGGAACTCCTCACAAAGTTTTGGGAGGTGGAGAACCTACCGGCTAAAGTGGTGAGCGCATCCGATTCTTATTGCGAGCGCAATTTCCTGCGATCCACCACGAGAACCGCCTCCGGAAAGTACGTGGTCACTTTACCGTTCCGCGACCCGGACCAGCCCGGGTCCAGTCTGGGGTACTCCCGATCAATTGCGCTGGCTCAGTTTCTAAGAAACGAACTAAAAGAGCAGTACGACGCCGTGATCCGGGACTACTTAGCGCTCGATCACATGTCCGAGGTTCCTCCGGATCATAGTTCCCCCGTTTATTAACTCCCGCACCACGCCGTAGTTAAGCCTGAGAACACGACCACGAAAGTCCGCGTGGTGTTTAACGCCTCCAGCCCCTCAACTAACGGTGTGAGCCTTAATGATCTGCTGCATGCTGGTCCGGTCCTCCAATCGGACCTAACCCTGCAGATCCTGAGGTGGCGGTATTTCCGTTTCGTATTCAATGCCGACATCACCAAAATGTATCGGCAAATTTGGGTTGATCCCAATCACACTCCGTTCCAGCGTATCCTTTTCCGAGACACGGATGGAGAAATCCGTGATTACGAGCTCAAGACCGTCACTTTTGGGGTCAACTGTGCTCCCTTCCTCGCCATCCGCGTCTTGCAACAACTGGCGGACGACGTCCAGTCCCGGTTCCCGATGGCAAGTCAAATCATCCGGTCTTCCATGTATGTCGACGACATACTAGCCGGGGCCGATTCCATAAGGGAGGCTCAGGCGGCTATCCGCGAGCTGCAATCCGCGCTGAGTTTGGCCGGTTTTCCGCTGAGAAAGTGGACCGCCAATCACCGGGCCCTTTTAACTGGGTTGCCGAGTGGCCATCTCCTCCATAGCGAGTTCCTTGAGATTGAGGCCGAGAGCACGGCCAAGACCCTCGGGATTCGCTGGACGGCGACCTCCGACGAATTCTTCTTCGTCCCTCCTGAGTTAGCGCGAGAGCCACCCTTTACCAAGCGGACAGTGCTCTCCCAAATCGCGAAGTTGTTTGATCCGGCGGGGTGGCTCGCCCCGTTCATCGTCCGGGCCAAAATCTTCATGCAGGAGATCTGGTTGCAAGAGTTGGGATGGGACCAAGATCTCCCCGACGAGATGTGTCTGCGCTGGCAAAGTTTTTTGGACAGCTACTCCGTGCTCAATCAGATCCGACTTCCAAGATGGATCGGTGCGCAACCATCGGTAGAAATTGAGCATCATGGATTCTGCGATGCGTCCGAAAAGGCGAATGGTGCCGCAATCTACGTGCGCGTCGAGGTGGGACATCGCGTCGAAGTGCAACTTCTCACCGCTAAGACGCGAGTCGCCCCGGTAAAGACCGTATCGCTCCCCCGGTTAGAGCTGTGTGGGGCCGTGCTCCTCTCCGAAATGGTGACGGCTATCCTGCCGAATATGCCTGCGGCACGCACAGCCTGTCGTTATTGGACCGACTCCACCATAGTCCTCGCCTGGCTGAGGAAGCCCGCATGCCACTGGGCTACCTTCGTAGCAAATCGGGTAACAAAGATAGCGCAAGCTACAGAGATCAAGGAGTGGTCTCACGTTCCGTCCGAACAAAACCCCGCGGACCTAGCCAGCAGAGGCGTAGCTTTGGAAGATCTGGTGGCTAACCAACTCTGGTGGCACGGACCAGCGTGGTTGCGGCAGCCCCGAACTCAGTGGCCGACGCAATCTGAAGAATCTCCAGCTATGCCGCTGGAGGTCCGTGCGGTAAGGGCCCATTTTGCGCCGAGCCCATCCGAAGAGTTCCTTGAACGGTTCTCTCAGCTTGACCGGGCTATGCGACTCCGCGCATATGTCCTTCGCTTCGTAAGACGCTGCCGGAAGTTAGATGCCACACGGGAAGACCATCTGACCAGCGGAGACCTCACCGAAGCGGAGCGATCTCTTATCCTAGAGACGCAACGTCGAGAATATGCCGGGGAGTATCACTGCCTCAGTGACAAGCGGCTGTTACCAAGGTCAAGTTCTATCCTGAACTTAAACCCGTTCCTAGACCGACACGGGCTCATCAGAGCGTGCGGCCGTGTCGCAGTTTCCGAATCTCTGCAATATGACGAACGGCATCCGATTATCCTTCCGTACAGCTGTCGATTGTCTCGCCTTCTCGCTCAATTTACTCACAGGATAACGCTCCACGGCGGCAACCGATTGATGGTGCGCCTTATTCGATCCAAGTATTGGATCCCAAGGCTGCAAAATTTGGTGAAAGGGGTCGTGAACTCCTGCAAGGTATGCGCCATTTATAAAAAGAGGTTGCAAACTCAAATGATGGGAGATCTTCCAACGGAGCGGACTTCCTTTTCCCGACCGTTCACACATACAGGGATAGACTACGCGGGCCCGTTCGAAATACGGAATGTTACAGGGAGAGCGTGTCTCATCACCAAAGGGTATGTGTGCGTGTTCGTGTGCTTTTCCACTAAAGCAATCCATTTGGAGGCCACGTCCGATCTTACAACCGAAAAGTTTCTCGCGGCCTTCGCACGGTTTGTCGCAAGACGCGGGTGTCCACAGCGCATCCATTCCGACAACGGGAAAACTTTCGTGGGTGCGGCGACCACCCTTTCCCGTGACTTCCTCAATGCATTTAAGGACTCGGTGACGGATGCGTATAGCCATCACCGGGTTTCATGGCAGTTCATCCCTCCAGGAGCTCCCCATATGGGAGGTCTGTGGGAGGCCGGAGTGAAGAGTTTCAAAACCCTCTTCTATAAGGCCACGTCCATTCGGAAGTACACGTTTGAAGAGTTGTCCACACTGCTCGCAAAGATAGAGGCATGCCTCAATTCCAGGCCGCTCTCGCCTATGTCCGAAGATCCAACCGATCTGTTAGCCCTCACCCCCGGACATTTTCTTATTGGGGGACCCTTGTTGGCTACAGCCGAGCCCGAAATGAAAGGGGGCATTAAATCGATAATTGATCGGTGGCAGCATTTGAAGGCCCTCAACCAGCAGTTTTGCCAGAGGTGGAAGGAGGAGTACCTCAAAGAGCTCCATAAACGCACCAAGTGGCAAACGCCTACGCCCAACCTCCAGGTTGGCGATATGGTCGTCGTTAAGGAGGACAACGTGCCGTCGAATGAATGGCGGCTCGGGAGAATCCAGTCCGTATATCCCGGCGCCGACGGTAGGGTCCGTGTGGTGGACATCCTTACTGCTCGCGGAGTCCTCAAAAGACCTGTTGTTAAGGTCGTTCTTCTTCCAATAGAACCCCGTAGCCCCGTCCAGCTATAACGTGACGACGTGTTTTCTTTAGGACGTTGATATGCAATGACTGCACCATCAAGTGGCCCAAGCGACACCAGCCTATGGCTGTTACGCGCGGATCCCAGGCAAGAACGCAGCCCACCTCCCGCCCAACCGACCGAGGGGCGCTGTCGCATGACGCGCGACTCGTAAACCGAACCGATCGCGGACATGCAGGAAAGATAGGTGTTAGACTAGTGTTCGAGGAAAAGTAGAACTAATCTAACTAAAGAAGAAAAGTAATTACTAATTACGGGAAAGATGTAGGAGTATCAGTAATTTAAGACTAGGAAGGGAGTTAGTGGTAGATATAATATGGTAGAGGGAATTATAATCCGAGCATAGGACCCTAAATGGTTCATGCAAGGAGTAATTCGATCTACAAAGCGGAAGAAACAACGGTGTATAGTTCCTAGTGCTTCTGATAGGAATCGTGAAGTTTATGCGGCTCAACAGGTCAGGGCTATCTACATCACCCTTGATCAAGTTGTGCACAAAAATCACGCCAAGCATTTTCCTACGATTAGCTAAGGTTGGAAGGTTTATTAAGAGCAATCTATTAGAGTAAGACGGCAGTCTCACACTTGCATCCCAGCTGAGGCCGCGAAGAGCAAAAAGTAAAAAGTTTTTCTGAACTGATTCTATACGGTCTTGGTGTACGTTGTACTGAGGGCACCATACACAAGAGCCGTATTCTAAAATCGGACGAACCAGGGAGGTGTAGAGAGTCTTTGTTATATAGGGGTCGTCAAATTCCTTTGACCACCTCTTTATAAACCCAAGCACGCCCATGGCCTTATTCACCATGGTAGAAATGTGTTCTGAAAACTTTAACTTGGGATCTAATAGAACACCAAGATCATCAACCCGGGTAATTCTCTCAAGAGAACCCCCACAAAGGGTGTAAGGAACCAGAAAGGCACTGGAGCGATGAAAAGTCATTACTTTACATTTTGAAGCGTTAAGGTTTAATAAATTTGCACAACACCAAGACTGAAATCTATCGAGATCGGATTGCAACCTGGATTGGAAAGAAATGTCCTTATACTGGACACAGAGCTTAACATCATCCGCATACATTAGTACTCGAGAGTATGTTAATACAGAAGGTAGGTCATTTATAAAGAGAGTAAAGAGTAAGGGGCCTAGATGGCTGCCCTGAGGTACACCCGAAGTCACCATAACTGGAGAGGACAGGGAGTTTTTGAACAGGACTCTTTGAGACCTAGAACACAGGTAGCTAGAGATCCATCTCAGGAGATTGGGCGGGAACCCTAGAAGGTCGAGCTTTTGTGCTAGGAGAGAATGGTTTACAGAGTCGAACGCTTTACTAAAATCGGTGTAAACAACATCCGTCTGCAAATTACCTTGAAAGCCTTTTATTATAAAGGAGGTAAACTCCAATAAATTTGTAGTGGTTGATCTCCGCCTTATAAATCCATGTTGAGTTGGAGATATAAGTGATCTGCATAGGTGCTGCAGGTGCGGAGTTAAAATTTTCTCAAACACTTTAGGAATAGCGGATAACTTAGATATACCTCTATAGTTCATTGCGTCAGACTTGCTACCTTTCTTATGGAGAGGAATTATAAAAGACTCCTTCCATATCGGGGGAAAGCATGAAGAAGTTATAGATAGGTTGAACAGTTTAAGCAACGGCCCACACAGAGACTCGGCACAATACCTGAGTACACAGCCGGGAACTCCGTCCGGACCCGGTGAGAACACCGGCTTTACTGTTCGTAGATCATGAAGCAACGAGCTTTCATTTAGCAAGGGACAGAAAATGCCGTTCGACCGCGGTAAACTGTATGGATACGGCTGACCAGAGTAAACATCCTGCGAATAGGTAGTTTGGAAAAAACGGGCAAAAAGATCGGCAATTGCCTGATCATTATCTGCCGACGTATTACGGAAAGATAGCGAGGATGGGTGTGCGGACGTTCTACGCTTACTGTTTACAAAGCTGTAGAACTGTTTGGGGTCCTTAGAAAAACTTATCCTGCATCGAGATAGGTAATTCTGATAGCATTGAGCGTTAAGAACTGAAAAGTTTGACCGAGCTATTACATAATGAGAGAGAGAAGAAGGAGAGCCAACTTCTTGAAATTTTTTATAAAGTCTTGATTTTAAGTTTTTTAGATGAGATAACTCCTTGGTAAACCAAGGGGGTTTTCTTGATCTAATCGGACAGGAAAGTGGGACACAAGAGACAAAAAGTGAGTCCAGTGCATCATAGAAAATGTTTGTGCCTGTCGTAACATCACTGCACAAATATAAAGCGGACCAATCAAAATCCCTAATGAGGTTATTAAGCTTCGTAAACTCGGCTTTACGGAAGCAGCGGACACATTGGGGTAGTCTACCCGACCGATCTAGTACAGTTCGTCCTAGGTCGAGCGACACTTCGAAAGTAGGATGGTAGGCATCTTCAGGTATAGAGAGCGGGGGGACTCGAGTTAACAACGCTACGGTCGGATCCGTTACAAAGCACAGATCAAGAAAACGACCCAAGGAATTTTTAACATGGTTAACTTGAGACAGAGACAGGTCAATCAAGCCGTCAACAAAGTCATGACGTGCCATGGGTACCAGGCTATTAGACTCATTTGCCGAAGACCAAACAATTCCTGGCAAGTTGAAGTCACCAAGAACTATCATGTGATCTTTGTCAGATAGCGAGGAAGAGATAGCGGTTAAGGCGGACAAATGCTGCTCGTAAATTGCGATATCCGAAGAAGGTGGAATATACGAACAAGTTATGAAAACTGAGAAAGCAGGAAGAATCAGTTTTACACACAGAAATTCCAGTTCCTGCTGGATCTGGACTGTGAAAAGTTCCGACGTGAAGTTTGAGTCCACAGCAATCAGAACCCCCCCTGCACGTCGAGACGAACGATCCTTTCTAAAAGTTGTGTACCGACCTGCCAAAACTTCGGAACTAAGAATGTCCGGCTTTAACCAGGTTTCGGTAAACACAATAACGTTGGATGCAAATGCGACACTATCCAGGAAAAGAATGCTGAGCTTACTACGCAAGCCTCGAACATTCTGATAGGTCACTGAAAGAGAGTTTGTTAGTTTTTTGGACGGGTGGAGGTAGAGCGGGAAGATGACAAAGGAGCACTGGTCTGGTTAGTTGGCAGAGTTATTGGGGGCCTAGTCTTCTTCTTTGCCTTAAACTCCTTCACCACCAAATGCTCCGGCCAAAATTTGGCAGAACAGATGGTGCTAAAATGAGTTTGGGAGACACTTATTTTAAAAGAAGCTATCTCCCTGGCATAAGAAAAGTTGAACTTTTCCACCTTGAAATCAACGGCTTGTATGCGGCTTTGAATATAAGCCGTCACATCTTTAATTGTGGAGTCAGGGGCAAGCCGTGAGACAAAAACTTGTCTCTTTGGTGGGATCCCGACCAATCTTGGCACCACAGGCCTATCACCTGTGATGGTAATACCCGGTGGTCCGGGTCGTATATTGACTGGTGGGGTCGGAATTGCGGGGACAGCTAATGAATTTGATACTACGGACACGGACGCTACAGACGGTCTTGGCTGCATGCTCTCCGACGCGATAAATTCGGCTACCGAATTTTCATCACCAGCAGCTGTCGTTGCCTTTGGAGTGGCGAACGATATCAACTGCTGCACTTTTGGGGTGGTCGGAGTCAGCTTGTCAGCATCGGCCGGTCGAGGGGCAGTCGGCACATGCAGATCCCGCGGAGTGACCTTTTTGCGCCTAGGAGACTCAGTCAATAGTTTGAGACCACTGAACTGAGACTCCATGGCTAGGAGCCGATCGTACTGCTCTTTGAAGCCCACGGTCAGCTCCCTAAAGCCCTTCCGGGTCTGCCTCATAAATGCTGCCATCTCCCCCTCAACCGGACGGCATGCCTCACAGCTGTAATGCAAGCCATTTCTTTTAGAGATGGCATCACCCACGAGACCGGAGAACCCGGCGCATTTAGCGTGCACTACGCTATCGCATAGCCAGCAGGGGATACTCGGCTGGTCATGGGTGATCTGCTTTTTGCAGGTTTTCTTGGCACAGACAACTGTGTATTCCATTATGAGAAATAAAAAATATAAAATTTCAAAACAAATATATATCAGACCAGTGTGCCAGATAAGCGATGAAAGCGCAATAAGAAAGAGAGGAGAGCGGTTACTGCAGCTTCAGTTGAGAGAGAGAGAGCGAGAGCGCTACTACACAGAACGTATTGAGAGCGAGAGAGGAAGAACAGTTATTTAAGTGTGGGTAATAGGGAGAGAGTGATAAATCAGCAAAACTAATAGGTGAGAGCTGTAAATATGATACTGTGTGTACTTACGAAAAGCACAAACAAAAACACACTGTTAGGCGATGCAAAAATAATAATTTAAAATTATGTTTTTCACAGTAAACAGGCATGCACTCGCGATCAAGAAATAGATGATATAGTAGGTTGTTAATTTATGAATTTTTTAAGGGTTATTTTCATAAAACACCGGCTGTTTAAGCAAAATAGGTAGAAAGTAAGCGGAGCGCAAAACAAAAACACGTCTGATTGCTACAAAGAGAATCGAACGGCTGTGTTGTGTTGTTTTCTTTTTTTTTATCCATTTCCGACTCAATGCTAATAATCTTCAGTTTTTATATTCTCGCCTAGTTTTCATCCATCCAGACATGGCTCCACGTTCCCGCGCCGACCGCATCCTGGAGAGCCGGCGCGCTCACAGCCTAAACTCCTACCGGTGCCGAGTCTGCCCGGGAGTGCATCCTCTTCGAACCTGCCATCGGTTCCTCCGCTTGAGCCCAGAGAAGAGACTCCGAGCAGTTCTGATCAACAAGTACTGCGCCAACTGCTTGGCGCATCAGCACTCCGGGAAGGATTGTCGCAGTGGCGCGTTGTGCAGGGTGTGTGAGAAAAACCATCACACGCTTCTTCACATCCCTCCGTCTCGGCGTTCAGCCCGCTCGGCCTCTCCAGTTTCGTCGCCTTCAAGGTCAGCATCCCGCACGGAAAGCCGCCCACGGCGCCCAGCCAATCGCCCCGTGGAAGGGACCCCAGCTCCGTCGCCTTCCGGTGCAGCGTCGCGAGCTAAGCGCCGCCCTCGGCGCCCCGCCAGCCGCCCTGCTGCACGGTCCCCAGCTCCGTCGCCTTCCGGTGCAGCGTCGCGAGCTGAGCGCCGCCCTCGGCGCCCCGCCAGCCGCCCTGCTGCACGGTCCCCAGCTCCGTCGCCTTCCGGTGCAGCGTCGCGAGCTAAGCGCCGCCCTCGGCGCCCCGCCAGCCGCCATGCTGCACGGTCTCCAGCTTCGTCGCCTTCCAGGTCAACATCCCGAGCTGAGCGTCGCTCTCGACTTCCCGTGAGCCTACCCGTGGCAGGAGCCCCAGCGCCATCCGTCGACTCGCTGCTACAGCATCGGAGCCTCAACCTCCTTCCAACGGCGCTGGTGGTTCTGGATACGGGTTCCAAAACCTTCGAGACGGCGGCGCTCATCGACCCGTGCACCCCCGTGAGCTGTGTCGACGAATCGTTAGCCAACGCCTTCAAGTTGCCGACTACCCACGTCGGTGACGAGAAGGTGTGCAACGCTGTCATCCGGAGCAAGACGAGTGAGTTCCGATTGGAACTGGTGTTTAAGGTCGAGCCGTGTTTGCGCATCCGTACGCCGATCCGAGAATTGAGCGCTGCCGTGCGGTCCCGATTCGGCGATCTCCAGCTCGCTGACGAGCAATTTCATAGGCCTGCCACCATATCGCTCATCCTGGGAGCCGATGTATACCCGAAGGTAATCCAACCCGGGCTCCTGGCACGAGAAGACGGCCTTCCGGTGGCCCAGAGTACCGTATTCGGGTGGATAGTCTCAGGGGCGTGCACGCAGCCCTAACCCGATCGATGTGTTGCAATCCTGCAAGGGGGGGGAGGATGTTGAGAGGAGAGCAGCCGTAGACTTCGGCAGCGCACTGTGGCTCGCTCGCTCTTGCGCACGGCACGCGGGAGAGCCGCCCAGCGCTCGGCCACCACCAGCTTGAGCGGGAGTTGTTCAGTTGCGACTCTCACCCCCGTTAAGAACGTTCGCTGTGAATTTCGGCACACTTCCATATACATATATCAACACAATACAATACATACATACACTACATACTATACCTATCTTAACCACGAATAAAGTGAAGTGAACAAAGTGAAACACATAGACGTGCTGGCTTTTTTTTCAACGACTGTGCTACCTGCCGGATACGCCCCCTACAAACACATTGGCTTGAACGCTATGGCTGGCCAAATTGTCTATTTTGGCTTCTAACTCTACTTTGTCGTCCTGATCTAAAGTTCCAAACAGATATTTGTAAATTGTGCCTACCGCATTTATGAGGCCTCTTTTATTTCTTTTAGCTATTTTTATGCCATTGTATTCGCGTTGTAATTTCTCAACTAGATATTGTACTTGAATCTCATTATTAAATTGGTTGGCCTGATCCAGTAAATTCTGATATGTTTCTTCTGTTTGTGTTATGTTAATGGTTAAGTAATGATACTCGTAATTACTAGCTAAATTAATAGTGTCTGTTTTGAATAGGAGATATCCATTTCTTGAATTAATGGGATCTATCTCTAAATTCTGTCCTGTAGATTGAAAGACGGTGAACATTAATAAGATTGCAATCTTAATCATGCTATTGATCCAGATTCCCGGTACTCTCTTCGGGTACACTGCAATTATTATATTTACTTTTGTTAGTCTTCTTCTTTCTTTTGAATTTGGTTTTATAATGGGTAATTTTTCTCCCTCTATTTGTTTCTTCAAAGTGTTTCTCATCTACCTGCCTAATTTCTCCTGTTCTCTTGAATGGATTAGTTGTTTTGGTTTTAACTAAAGGTGCATTTTTATAGCGGGTATCTACTTCGAAGTCAATTCTGTCATTATTCAAGTTATTGATCTGTCTAACCTTATTCAATTGGGTATTGTAATCGGGTAGACCAGCGTACAAGAATATATCAGCTGGGGTTCTTTTTGTCGTATTATGAACTGTCTTATGGTTATACGTATATAGAATTAACTCGAATTTTGTGAGCCTATTTTCTATATTATCTTCGCTTGATATAATTCTTAGTTTTTCGTTCTACATCAGAAACTCCATTTTTACTGGTATTTATTTCGATCTTTACGTTTTCCGCATTCAGCCATGCTTGCAATGCTGCGCACATGAAAGCTGAATCTTTATCGGATTTGATTCCCTGTGGCTTGCCCATTTCGTTAAAGACCTTTAAGATGGCTCTCTTTGTTTCAAGCCAATCTCGACTTTTAACTTCTACAAGGGTAGCAAATTTAGAGTATACATCGATACAAGATAGGAATTGTTGATTCCCTACTAGATAGAAATCCATGACGTATTGTTCTCTGGTATTCTGTATCTCAGGGGTGATTTCGAATATTAATTTAGTGTTACGATGCTCAGTTTTAGCAACGTTGCACGTGGAACATTCGTTAATGATATTTTGGATTAGTTTTTGGTAATCCGGATAATAGTATTTCCTCTTAAACCAATTAGTGGTCTTTTCAATGCCTGGGTGAAGAAGCTCTTTATGATTCTTCCATATTCGTTCCTTGAATTCTGAATAGGTCTGAATATCGATGAGCTTGGTATTGGATTTAATCAGTTTGGTCACATGATTAGGGCTGATTATTTCCAGAAATGCCCTTTGGAACAATGGAAAATCTATATCGTTATGGAAGTATAGTGCACTCTTTTTTGTACACACATATTCTTTTATTATGTCCTTGGCTAATGACTCTGTCATTACTGTGTATGTGATTTTTATCATGATCTTGTGAAAATAATGGGATGTTTCTACTTTATCCTCATTACCCTTGATCAATTCTATCTGCCTATTGTAGTAATTGATTGGTCGTTCTGTAAGTGGAATATAATTAGAATTATCTTCTTGAGCACTGTCACCGTTGCACAATCACTATTAATGGTTTCCCCGAGTAAGTTTTCGTTAATCTTTACTCTTGATAACGCGTCTGCTACATGGTTTTCCTTTCCTGGCAGATATTTTATTTTGAAGTCAAATTCGTTCAATTTGATCTTCCAGCGTTGAAGTTTCATATTGGGCTCCTTGAGGTTATTCAACCAAACCAAGGGTTTATGATCACTTAATATTTCAAACGTTCTCCCGAACAGATACGATCTGAAATATTTAGTTGCCCAGACTATAGCCAATAGTTCTTTTTCTATGGCTGAATAATTGATTTCATGTTCGTTAAAGGTTCTACTTGCGTAGCAAATTGGTTTGTGGTCTTGCGACAAAACCGCTCCTAATGCAATATTACTTGCGTCGGTTGTTACCGTGAACATTTTGTCGAAATCAGGGAAGGCGAGGATGGGGTCTGAGGTGATAAGCACTTTAAGCTTTTCGAAGGCCTCAACGTATTTTTCCTCTGTTGGGTCTATGACAGCTCGTTTCTTAAGTTTGAGTGTCATGGGTTTTGCTATGTTAGCGAAATTTGGTATGAACTTCCTATAAAATCCACATAAACCTATGAATGATTTTATCTTAGTAACTGTATTTGGTATGGGGAAGTTTAGTATGGCGGATATTTTCTTTGGATTAGGTATTATGCCATTAGTCGTTACTACATGGCCTAGGAATTCCGTCTCTTTCTTCAGGAATTCGCACTTATCCATTTGTAGTTTGAGATTTGCATCTCTCAACTTTCCAAAGACCTTTCTAAGAGACAGCAGATGTTCTTCCAATGATGTGGAATAGATGATGATGTCATCAAGGTACACAAGGCAATCTTTGAAAATTAAATCTTCTAGAAGGTTATTCATGCATCTTTGGAATATAGCGGGGGCAGTGGTTAGCCCAAAAGGCATTCGAGTGAACTCGTAATGGCCCTGCTTAGTTGAGAAAGCTGTTATAGGGATTGAGCTAAGTTCCATAGGAATCTGATGGAAACCTTTAGCTAAATCGATTGTTGTGAAATATTGACATCTACCTAGTTTGTCTAATATTTCATCCATTCGGGGTGTTGGAAATTTATCTTTAATAGTCACCTCATTTAGACTTCTATAGTCTACTACCATTCTATATTTTTGCTTTCCTGAAGCATCTAATTTCCTTGGTATCATGGAAATGGGTGCGCAATAGGGTGAATTCGACTTACGAATGATTCCCTGTTTAATCATATCTTTTATTTGTTGGTTCACTTCTTGATCGTGTATTTGAGCATACTTATATGGTCGACGATACACCGGATCTTCGTGATGGGTTTTAATTTCGTGCTTGATTGTACTAGTGAAGGTCAAATTGTCACCTTCTTTGTACTGCACGTCCTTAAACTCGTAAAGAACTCTCTTTAATTTTTCTTTCTCTTCTCCATTTAAATGTTCCAATCTTAGTTGGTTACATTCCCTTAACTCGTTTTCCAATGCGGAAGTGAAGTATTGTTCTCCGTCAGGAGAGGGGTCAAGGCACTTAGGTGTAGTTGTATCTTCCTTTGAAGATGGCTTATCACCTTTGTGTGCGGTCTTGGCGTCTACAATTGCTTCTCCACTGTGGATGATTGGATATCTTCTCTCTCCTAACGTTACCGTGTCATTTCGGTAATCAATGACGGCTTTACTGGCCATCAAATACTCTCTTCCTAATAATATATCATAATTATCGGAAAAATTATGGATATAGAATTTTTGTTTAGTCGGACAGTTTTTGGTTGCATTACGGGTAATGCTCTTGGTCAGACGGACGGGTCCATTGATGGTGTGGACCGTGAGGTTGTCGCTATCGACTTTAGAATCTGTATAGTTTTCTTTTATTATATTTATTGATGATCCCGAGTCCGCGATACCTCTTAGTTTTTTGTTGTTTACTATGATTTCTATATATGGTCGTCCTCGGTTTTTTCCGAGGCACTCTGCTGAAAATTTACGTCCATTTTCATATGCCCGCTTTGGCTTTCCCTAGATCGTTTGAATGGTTGGTTTGGTACATTGCTACTTGGCTGATTCTGATTAATCTGACGATTATTAGGGTTCTGAGCTCTACCTTGATTTAGGGAATTTCTAAATTCATTAAATAATCCTGTATTATTTGTGGCATTATTTCCTGAATTATTTCTATTCGATCCATAGTTATTTCTGAAGGTATTTGGGTTTGGATTGTTAGAGTCAATCCAGCTATAACGAGGGTAGTAAGATCCAACATTCCTACGATTATTATTTGAATTCTTTGGGTTTTCATGATTTTTATTTTCGGTTATGAAATTTTCATATATTCCTAGCTCTTGAGCTGATTTTTCGAGTTCGGCTATGGTGGAAATATTTTTCTTGGCAAGAATAATAAATAATTTATTTGGTAATGCATCTTCTATGGTATGTCTTGTTGCATTTGCAAGTGCATTTTTAAATATTATTTTGTTTTCTGGGCTAGTCTCCAGATTTAATTTACTTATTATGACATTTGATTTAATTTCTAATTCTTCGATAAACTTACGAATACTTCCGTTGAATTTTGTTTCGTGAAGCTGTTGTAAAAGCGGCTCGTGAGGGGTGTGGTTCTTAAATTTGCTGATTAGGGCTTCCTTCAGGTTTGTCCAGGTGTTGGGTTGAAGACTTTGTGAAAGAAGTTGTGCTCGTCCGCACAGTTGACCCTCAGTGGCTCCATACATGATGCTTTGCTGCCGGATGTCCTCGGTTGGGTACAATCCAGATATGTACTCTATTCTGCTGATGAATGAACTCAGGCGTTCCTGGCATCCATCGTAAGGGGGAATTTGCCTGATTGACTTCAGGGCTTGGTTTAAATGCACTTCTGTTAGCGGCATGATGATTTATTATTTTTTTTTGTGAGGAGTTCGATGTGGTTTTTACTAATATTAATTGTGTTCGAATCGTGTGTAGATTCTTTGGCGGATCTCTTTAGTAAGCGGCGTTTAATTTTCTCATATCACTGTAGGTTATTACGCGACTGTAATTTTCACTACGCAAGCTGATCGTTTTAAAAAATTTTTGCACTTTTAAACTTGAGGTCCTACCGACTGCGCCAGTTAAATATGCGACACACAGTTTAGAGTTTTTAAAAAGATTTATTTTCACTTAAAACTGTAATGTACATTTATTTAGTTATATCCCCGACGATGACTTAAGTCTGGTGTCTTGAACGGATTAACTATGAGTGAATTCTCCGACGGTGTCTAGATTGACTTTTGTCTTGAACAGAACTGAGGTCCCTACTTAGATGTAGACTATTTATATTACGCTGCTCGTGTTGGGATTCGGAGGCGTTGGCTTCGGCTTCGGCTCCGATGCTGGCGTACGTGCCTCGATCGATATTTGGAAAGAGCGGGTGTACGTGCCTAGATCGATATGTGGGAAAGAGCGGCTTTGATGAAAGGCTTCCGCTGCGTATGATCGGTGTTGTATCGGTTGCTATGTGCTATACAGGCAGTATTTTTGTAATAGATATCAAAAATATCTATAGTGCGTTAAATTTTTACGTGGCGGTGGCGTATTCGAGGCCTAAACATAGAATGAAAAAAAAAAAAAAATTAAAATCCCCTACATCGAAAAAGTGCTAAGAAAGTGAAGGCCAGCAGAAATAAATCAAGCGGCCAAATAACAAAATTTGTGACTAAAACTGAAAAAAAAAGTTTGTGTGTGTTTAAAAAAGAAAACCACGACAAATGAACAAAAGTGCTATCGACCATACTACGCTAAACACATCGGTTTTCATCCGATCAGCGAAATTAAGCAGCATCAACGGCAGTGGCAACACAGCGTCAACAACAGCAGCAGATATTAACCGCCACAACAACAGCAAGAACAACAGATGAAAAAAAAATATAGACGACATAGAGAAGAGTTATGTCGAAGCAAATTCTGCAGAAACTGAAGAGACCTTGAAGAGATACTTGGAGCCAAAAGTTGACAAAAGTCTTGAAGAAGTAGTTGAGGATTTTGGAAGATTGGAGGAGAATCTGAGAAATAATTTAAAACAAGCTCAAAAGGAGTTAGATCAGGCTGGCTGGTGCGAGTGCCTAATAAGAAAGGAGAGAATGGAATACCTTAGGAAAAATTCGACGATGAGGTCGCCTATTTGGATTTTGAATTTCAGTGCTTATTAAGAGCCATTAAAACAAGGATGCAGGATATTACTGATGAAAAAAGTAGCGTCAGTAAAGAGGCAGTAGTTAAGAAGGAAAATGAAGATTTTCCAGTTTTTCCAAAGGCAGAAGTACACACATTCTCAGGATTAGATAAGGAGTGGGACGGTTTTTCACAATAATTTAGTGATATAATACATAATAGAGATGGTCTGAGTACATCTCTAAAATTCACATATTTAAAAATGGCAATAAAGGGTGAAGCAAAGAGTATGGTTGCTCACCTATTGACAGGTCCAGTCGAGAATTATAATGCCGCTTGGGAATTGCTGACCAAGCGGTATGAAAATAAACGAAAAATATTTTCGGATCAGCTGAAACGTTTGCTAGATTTACCAATGCTAGACAACGATTTAGCAAAACAAATTAAGATGTTTTCGGACTCAATAAATGAGGCGATTCATCTTATCAAATTAAAGTCACAATTAACAGAAGAAGTTGATGTGATATTTGCCCACATTATATTGAAACGAGGGGGAACGTTGTGAGCCGCGGCAAAGGCCGCGGCTCTACCTTATACCCGGTACTCAGTCAATATATACATACATATATGAGCTTACGATTTATGCAATTTATTATATGTTCGCAAAAGGGACGAATTAAATTTTAATATTTAAAAATTGAAGTCAAACCATTTTAGGAATATTTATACATGTTTCCAATTTTGTTTGCATATGATTTGTATACTGCTTCTACATTTCTACATGTATAACTACATATTTGAGACGTAAAAGTGTTTGCGACAGAGAGAGAGGGAATCAGTCAGCGCTTGTCAGGCGTTGCGTAGCCACTGAAATTTAATTTGTTTCTTCTGGCAATAATATTGTTCCGACCTGATCCATATTCGGCAATCTGGTAGATATGGTAATTTTCCATGATTCTGCGTTTTTGGTTTTCATTTATCTTAAAAATTGTGGATTCTACAGATTTTCTTCCATTGTGGGGGCGGAAAGGGGCGTGGCAAAATTTTGAAATACACTTGTGCTGGTTTAATATCACAGAAGTTCGGATAGAAAGTTTGGTTGCTCTAGCTCTTATAGTCTCTGAGATCTAGGCGCTCATTTATACGAATAAGCAAAGCAGATGGGGTCGCGTGTGAGAGAGAGCGAGAGGGAACGATGACTTTCGAAATGGTTTTCTTCATTGTAGCTATAATAATGATCCGATCTGATTCAGATTCAACACTCTGATAGAAATGGTCATTCTCTATGATTCTGCGTTTTTAGTTTTCTCGTATCTTCAAAATTGTGCATGCCACAGACTTTCGTTCTTTGTGGGGGCGGAAGGGGGCGGGGCGAAATTTTGAAATACACTTTGAGTAGTGTGATAACATAGGAGACTGAATACAAAACTTGGTTACTCTAGCTTTAATAGTCTCTGAGATATAGGCGCAAATGAAGACGGACAGACGGACGGACGGACGGACGGACGGACAGACAGACATGGCTATATCGACTCGGCTATTGATGCTGATCAAGAATATATATACTTTATGGGGTCGGAAACGCTTCCTTCTGGGCGTTACACACAACCGTTATCCCCACAAATCTAATATACCCCTATACTCTTCGAGTACCGGGTATAAAAATTCAATAAAAATTCCTTACAATTATATGAAAGTCATATAAAAAAGACTAAAGAAATTTAAAGGTTGCCCGATGTAATGGAATTTCTAGAACAACGGTACACTTCTCTCTACTCATCGCAGAAGGAAGAGAAGAAGCCGTTGAAAAAGGAGTACAATATAGTAGCAGCATTAAAGAAAATTGTCCGCTATGTAAAATGGCAGGCCATACAACAATGCAATGCTATAGATTTAAGAGAATGAGTCCGATAGAAAGAGGCCAGGCTATACAAAAACAGCGCCTATGCAATAGATGCTGTAGGCATGATATGTATAAGAAATGCTTATCGGAAATGTTTTGTGGGATTTGTAAAAAACCCCATCATACGATGCTGCATATTCCCTACGAAAAAAAGGAAAATGTTAACACTTGTTTGACAAACAAACAAGCGTTCTTAGCCACGGCACTTATAAAAGTAAGAGCGGTAAATGGTGGCTATGAAAATCATAGAGCATTGATTGATTGTGGTTTGCAATGTACCATAACTTCAGAGGAAACAGCGCAAGCATTAAAATTAGCGCCAAAAAAAGTCAACACCGAGGTTAGTGGAGTGTCATCTACAGACTCTTGCACTTCTAAATACAAGGTTACTATAACTGTAAAAGCTAATGAAAGCTTTACCTATAAAGTCTTTCAATATTGACAAAATAAAATGGCAAAATTATGTGTTGGCTGACCCTAACTTTAATAAACCAAGTAGGGTAGAGATAGTTATTGGGGTAGATCTGTACGCCCATGTTGTAAAAGACGGAGTGGTAAAAATAGATGAACTACTTGGTCAGAATACAGAATTCGGATGGATTATATCCGGTTGCACCAAATCAAAGGGTGATAAATTGATTGTGGCGACAACAATTGAAGTCGGGGACTTAGAGCGTTTCTGGGAAATGGAAAGCGAAAGTTCTGATGAGGAAGAAGATGTTTGCGAGAAGCACTTCTTGGAAACCACAAAAAGAGATGAGAATGGAAGATATGTGGTAAAAATACCATTTAAAAAAGATAAGGATCTCGGAGATTCAAAAGCACAAGCTATGGCGCGATTTTATAATTTGGAAAAGAAACTTGCATGAATATATGAATTTAGGACATATGGTAGAGTTAAAAAAAAGGGAAAATATTATTTGACCCATTAAGGAGTCATAAGAGATTCCAGTCTAACGACAAAACTCAGAGTGGTTTTAAATGCGTCAGCAAAAACCACAAATAACAAAAGTCTAAATGATATCATGTGGTTTGGACCAAGAGTCCAAAAAGACATCTTCGATTTTATAGTGAAATGGCGAAAATGGCCATATATGTAGTCTATTTCTCGGAGCTATCATGTCCTATCACAGAGCTTCTATCCAATAAAAAGAAGGTGGATCAGCAGGAAAAGCCAATCGCCTTTATGTCAAAGAAGCTTAGTCGTGCCCAACGTAACTACAGCGTTACAGAGCGAGAGTGCTTGGCAGTCATTTTGGCCATCGAGAAGTTCCGTTGCTATTTGGATTTTTTGGTTACCGATCATTCCAGTTTGTTGTGGCTAATACGCCAGCAAAACGTGTCAGGAAGATTAGCTCGCTGGATCTTTAGATTGCAACAATTTAAATTCTCGATATCACACAGAAAAGGAAAAGATCATATTGTCCCCGATGCTTTGTCACGATTACATGAACCTGAATTATCCGGACTAGAAATGAGTCCTGTTATAGATCTCGAATCCGATGCATTTCAGGAGGGGAACTACCAGCAGTTAAAAGACCAGTTCAAGAAAAATTCCGATAAGTTGCCCGATCTGAAAATTGTAGATAATTTCCTATACATTCGAACCGAGCATGCAGTTGAAAATGCTGCGGAAGACAGTCGAATATGGAAATTATGGTTACCTGCACGATTGAAGGCTGACGTTCTTAAACAAGCTCATGACAATCGTATTTCCGCGAATGCTGCCATGCAAAAGACCATAGAAAAAGTCCGTAGAAGTTTGCTTGGGCCCGGCCTAGTTAAAGATGTTCGAGAGTATATTCGTAATTGCGAGGTTTGCAAAGCAAGCAAAGCTCCTAATTATACTCTGCGCCCACCCATAAGAAACCACATGTCAACTTGTCGACCATTTCAATGTTTGTATATAGATCTGCTTGGACCCTATCCACGCAGCAAGAATGGACATGTAGGCTTGCTAATTGTTTTAGACCACTTCAGAAAATACCATCCATTGAAGAAATTTACGTCCGTGGCAATCCAAGAGTTTCTACTAAAGCATATATTCCATGCATATGGTGTGCCTGAAACTATTGTTAGCGACAATGGAAAGCAATTTAAAGCTACTGAATTTAATGCATTCTTGACGGAGCTGGGAATCAAACACATGTACACGGCACTGTACCCTCCCCAGAGTAACACTGCGGAACGAGTTAATCGTTCATAATTATCGGCGGTGCGATCGTATCTTGAACAGGATCAGACATGCTGGGATCAGCATCTCACTAGTATTTCCTGCTCGCTTCGATCGTCCCTACATCAGTCCATATCGATCATTATATGGCTTAGATTTGCTCACTCATGGGTCGTATTATAAGCTTCTAAAAGAGTTAGACTTGCTGGAAGAACCCGTTGTGCCGATATCTAGATCTGACAATCTAGCCTTAATCCGAAAAGATATTCAGGCCAATATTAAGAAAGCGTATGAGCGTAACGTTGGCCAATACAATTTACGAGCCAAGCCTACCTCATACAAGTCTCAGAGCAAGTTCACATAAAATTTGAATGCAAAACTGGCCCCAAAATTTTTGAAAAGTCGAATTAAGAAAAAATCACTATTATATTTTAGAGGACGGGAAATCGGTACATTCCACTCAAAAGATATTAGGAGCTGATTCCCCCAAATTTTTCGTCTAGTGGTGTCAGGTCCATTGAGATCGTCAAAAATAAATTATATTCCCCTCGCAATTCAGCTGCGATATTGTAGTCGCATATCGGTTTTTTGAGATATAGAGGGCGCTAGATGATCTAGTTCCACCAGCTGTAGTTAAAAGTGCAGCTTAGAAAAGCTCTTCCAGGGCTTCTGTACGCACCGAACGTCATCTGTCACTCGCTCCCTCTCTCAGAGGGGCTGCAGAGAGAAAGCTCTGGAATGCCGGTCTATAAAAGATAGTTGCAGCTCTACGCTCTCTTTCTCAAAAACTCTGTTCTTGGTGCGTCTGCAATTTTATACCGTGTGTACCAGTGCGAAAATAAGTTAATCACGTGTGTGAAAGAAAAGACCGAGATTTCCTATTGAGGCATCCAGCATTTAAACCGATCCAAGTGATCAAACAATTCTTTCACTGGATTCGACACAAGAAAAGGTAGGTGTGCTACATTTTCGTTCATTGGTTATCACCCACGCCCCGCGATCTAAGCATTCCCAACTCTGCTGCACGCATCTTGCCAAGCGGCAACTACGGATTCTCGGTGGGCTGATTTTTCGTCTGTGCTCTTTTTTGTGTCTTTGTGTGGCCAGTGCAGCACCCACACGTTTACACCACTTGCTGAGCCCACCAATTCCCACCAACTCACGCACTAGCATTCACAAATTGCTAAGCACCTCAACCCTTTGATGGAGTGACAACCTACAAGCCGCTAGTCTACCGTTCCGCACGGGTCTGGAACATAAGCAAAATTCAAATCCAGAGCACTCTAGAGCAGCTGCACTGCAGCCAGTGCAGTGGCGCTCCACAAACAAAAGGGACAGTTACCGCACTAAGTGATTGTGCAGTGGCGCTTCACAAACACAAACTACTTTATACCCGGTACTCAGTCAGAATATATGTGATATCTTATGATTTATGTAATTTATTATACATATCTCCGCAAAAGGGACGAATTAAATTTTGGCCCAAATGGTACATTTCAAAAAATTAGGTCGAACCCTATGCTAGATTTTTATATATTAAAAGTTATCTGCTTCCATTTTTACATACATATAATTTTTACATCAGCTTCTACATTTCTACATGAACATGTATAACTACACATACGAGACGTGAAAGTGTTTGCGAGAAAGAGAGGGAATAAATAAGCGCTTGGCAGGCGTTGCGTAGCGACTGAAATTTCATTTGTTCCTTCTGGCTATAATAGTAGTTCAACCTGATCCAGATTTGGCAATCTGGTAGATACGGCTATTTTCCATGATTCTGCGTTTTTGGTTTTCATTTATCTTAAAAATTGTGGATTCCATATATTTTCGTCTTTTGTGGGGGCGTAAAGGGGCGTGGCAAAATTTTGAAATACACTTGTATTGAAGTGATATCACAGAAGCTTGGATAGAAAGTTTGGTTGATCTAGTTTTTATAATAAGTTTTTTATAATAAAATTACCATATCTACCAGATTGCCGAATATAGATTAGGTCGGATCAATATTATAGACAGAAGAAACAAATTAAATTTCAGTGGCTACGCAACGCCTGCCAAGCGCTGACTCATTCCCTCTCTCTCTGTCGCAAACACTTGTACGTCTCAAATATGTAGTTATACATGTAGAAATGTAGAAGCAGATGTAAAAAGCATATGCAAACAAAATTAGAAACATGTATAATATTCCAAAAATGACTTGACTTCATTTTTTGAAATATTATTTTTTGCCCAAAATTTATTTTGTCCCTTTTGCGAACATATAATAAATTTCATAAATCGCAAGATCATACATATATGTATGTATGTATGTATATACTGACTGAGTACCGGGTATAAGGTAGAGCCGCGGCCTTTGCCGCGGCTCACAGCGTTCCCCCTCGTTTTTTTTTGTATTTTTTAAGCATTCTGGAATCATGTAATTTTTTTTCCCTTGATTATTTTTAGTTTAGCATAGGAGACCAAAATGTTTGCGATGAAATACAGTAAATGTTCAAACATGAACACATTATCGTACTTAAAGAACAAGAGTCTTTACACATTCACGGAGATAAATAAAAAACCAATATATTCTAAGTAAAAAACATACATAGAGTATAAAGTTTATGACTGTTGGGGTGCGATCTTTCAACTCATTAACAAACACGACATCCCAAAGTCAAGTGCAGTAAGCAATGAAGACCCTAATTTAGTCCAAAAATACTGATGTCTGGATTTTTCTTTTAAGGTCTAAACAGTTTGGTCTATCGAGACTCTCCGTTGTTTCCCCCCTGGGGTAAGAGCACGGAGTTAAACCAGCTCCTTAAAGACTGCAGAAGTGTCCAGTACACCTACAGCTAAAGGTAGCAAAAATAAAAAACTCGAGTTTTCCCTCCTGAAGTAAGAGACCTAGAATGATATTAATGAAACAAAAGTTTCAAGAAATAAACAAAAATACATGCTATACAGGCAGTATTTATGTAATAGATATCAAAAATATCTATAGTGCGTTATTACGTGGCGGTGGCGTATTCGAGGCCTAAACATAGAATGAAAAAAAAAAAAAAAAAAAATCCCCTACATCGAAAAAGTGCTAAGAAAGTGAAGGCCAGCAGAAATAAATCAAGCGGCCAAATAACAAAATTTGTGACTAAAACTGAAAAAAAAAGTTTGTGTGTGTTTAAAAAAGAAAACCACGACAAATGAACAAAAGTGCTATCGACCATACTACGCTAAACACATCGGTTTTCATCCGATCAGCGAAATTAAGCAGCATCAACGGCAGTGGCAACACAGCGTCAACAACAGCAGCAGATATTAACCGCCACAACAACAGCAAGAACAACAGATGAAAAAAAAATATAGACGACATAGAGAAGAGTTATGTCGAAGCAAATTCTGCAGAAACTGAAGAGACCTTGAAGAGATACTTGGAGCCAAAAGTTGACAAAAGTCTTGAAGAAGTAGTTGAGGATTTTGGAAGATTGGAGGAGAATCTGAGAAATAATTTAAAACAAGCTCAAAAGGAGTTAGATCAGGCTGGCTGGTGCGAGTGCCTAATAAGAAAGGAGAGAATGGAATACCTTAGGAAAAATTCGACGATGAGGTCGCCTATTTGGATTTTGAATTTCAGTGCTTATTAAGAGCCATTAAAACAAGGATGCAGGATATTACTGATGAAAAAAGTAGCGTCAGTAAAGAGGCAGTAGTTAAGAAGGAAAATGAAGATTTTCCAGTTTTTCCAAAGGCAGAAGTACACACATTCTCAGGATTAGATAAGGAGTGGGACGGTTTTTCACAATAATTTAGTGATATAATACATAATAGAGATGGTCTGAGTACATCTCTAAAATTCACATATTTAAAAATGGCAATAAAGGGTGAAGCAAAGAGTATGGTTGCTCACCTATTGACAGGTCCAGTCGAGAATTATAATGCCGCTTGGGAATTGCTGACCAAGCGGTATGAAAATAAACGAAAAATATTTTCGGATCAGCTGAAACGTTTGCTAGATTTACCAATGCTAGACAACGATTTAGCAAAACAAATTAAGATGTTTTCGGACTCAATAAATGAGGCGATTCATCTTATCAAATTAAAGTCACAATTAACAGAAGAAGTTGATGTGATATTTGCCCACATTATATTGAAAAAATTCAATAAAAATTCCTTACAATTATATGAAAGTCATATAAAAAAGACTAAAGAAATTTAAAGGTTGCCCGATGTAATGGAATTTCTAGAACAACGGTACACTTCTCTTTACTCATCGCAGGAGGAAGAGAAGAAGCCGTTGAAAAAAGGAGTACAATATAGTAGCAGCATTAAAGAAAATTGTCCGCTATGTAAAATGGTGGGCCATACAACAATGCAATGCCATAGATTTAAGAGAATGAGTCCGATAGAAAGAGGCCAGGCTATACAAAAACAGCGCCTATGCAATAGATGCTGTAGGCATGATATGTATAAGAAATGCTTATCGGAAATGTTTTGTGGGATTTGTAAAAAACCCCATCATACGATGCTGCATATTCCCTACGAAAAAAAGGAAAATGTTAACACTTGTTTGACAAACAAACAAGCGTTCTTAGCCACGGCACTTATAAAAGTAAGAGCGGTAAATGGTGGCTATGAAAATCATAGAGCATTGATTGATTGTGGTTTGCAATGTACCATAACTTCAGAGGAAACAGCGCAAGCATTAAAATTAGCGCCAAAAAAAGTCAACACCGAGGTTAGTGGAGTGTCATCTACAGACTCTTGCACTTCTAAATACAAGGTTACTATAACTGTAAAAACTAATGAAAGCTTTACCTATAAAGTCTTTCAATATTGACAAAATAAAATGGCAAAATTATGTGTTGGCTGACCCTAACTTTAATAAACCAAGTAGGGTAGAGATAGTTATTGGGGTAGATCTGTACGCCCATGTTGTAAAAGACGGAGTGGTAAAAATAGATGGACTACTTGGTCAGAATACAGAATTCGGATGGATTATATCCGGTTGCACCAAATCAAAGGGTGATAAATTGATTGTGGCGACAACAATTGAAGTCGAGGACTTAGAGCGTTTCTGGGAAATGGAAAGCGAAAGTTCTGATGAGGAAGAAGATGTTTGCGAGAAGCACTTCTTGGAAACCACAAAAAGAGATGAGAATGGAAGATATGTGGTAAAAATTCCATTTAAAAAAGATAAGGATCTCGGAGATTCAAAAGCACAAGCTATGGCGCGATTTTATAATTTGGAAAAGAAACTCAGCACAAATGAAAAATTAAAAGAAAATTATATAAAATTCATGCATGAATATATGAATTTAGGACATATGGTAGAGTTAAAAAAAAGGGAAAATATTATTTGACCCATTAAGGAGTCATAAGAGATTCCAGTCTAACGACAAAACTCAGAGTGGTTTTAAATGCGTCAGCAAAAACCACAAATAACAAAAGTCTAAATGATATCATGTGGGTTGGACCAAGAGTCCAAAAAGACATCTTCGATATTATAGTGAAATGGCGAAAGTGGCCATATATGTAGTATCTGCGGACATTGAAAAAATTTACCTGAAAATTAAAGTTGATGAAGAAGATCAACATTATTTACATATAACGTGGAGAGCCGCTCCAAACGAAAAATTCAAAGAATACAAACTTACAACTGTTACGTATGGTACAGCTTCAGCACCCTACTTAGCTACTAGAGGGCTTGTTGCAATAGCTGATAATTGCAAAAATAAAGCAATTAAAGAAATCATAAAAAATTATTTTTATATGGAAGACCTGATGACAGGTGCCGATTCCATATTAGTTGCCAAAAAGCATGTAAAGGAAGTTACCCAGGAGTTTGATAAGGTTGGGTTTAGCTTAAGAAAGTGGATAACAAATATCCCAGAGATTGTAGAGGGCGTTAGAGATAACGAAGAAAATAAGGCATTAACCATTGAGGATAATGAATCCGTCAAAACATTAGGACTTCAATGGGAGCCAGTTAGAGACGAGTTAAGGTGCAATTTCCTTTATGGATCTATTAAGAAAACTAAAAAAGAGAATAGTTTTATCCACCTTAGCTAAAATGTACGACCCCTACTTCGAAGTCAATTCTGTCATTATTCAAGTTATTGATCTGTCTAACCTTATTCAATTGGGTATTGTAATCGGGTAGACCAGCGTACAAGAATATATCAGCTGGGGTTCTTTTTGTCGTATTATGAACTGTCTTATGGTTATACGTATATAGAATTAACTCGAATTTTGTGAGCCTATTTTCTATATTATCTTCGCTTGATATAATTCTTAGTTTTTCGTTGATCGTTTTGTGTAGGCGTTCTACATCAGAAACTCCATTTTTACTGGTAGTTATTTCGATCTTTACGTTTTCCGCATTCAGCCATGCTTGCAATGCTGCGCACATGAAAGCTGAATCTTTATCGGATTTGATTCCCTGTGGCTTGCCCATTTCGTTAAAGACCTTTAAGATGGCTCTCTTTGTTTCAAGCCAATCTCGACTTTTAACTTCTACAAGGGTAGCAAATTTAGAGTATACATCGATACAAGATAGGAATTGTTGATTCCCTACTAGATAGAAATCCATGACGTATTGTTCTCTGGTATTCTGTATCTCAGGGGTGATTTCGAATATTAATTTAGTGTTACGATGCTCAGTTTTAGCAACGTTGCACGTGGAACATTCGTTAATGATATTTTGGATTAGTTTTTGGTAATCCGGATAATAGTATTTCCTCTTAAACCAATTAGTGGTCTTTTCAATGCCTGGGTGAAGAAGCTCTTTATGATTCTTCCATATTCGTTCCTTGAATTCTGAATAGGTCTGAATATCGATGAGTTTGGTATTGGATTTAATCAGTTTGGTCACATGATTAGGGCTGATTATTTCCAGAAATGCCCTTTGGAACAATGGAAAATCTATATCGTTATGGAAGTATAGTGCACTCTTTTTTTGTACACACATATTCTTTTATTATGTCCTTGGCTAATGACTCTGTCATTACTGTGTATGTGATTTTTATCATGATCTTGTGAAAATAATGGGATGTTTCTACTTTATCCTCATTACCCTTGATCAATTCTATCTGCCTATTGTAGTAATTGATTGGTCGTTCTGTAAGTGGAATATAATTAGAATTATCTTCTTGAGCACTGTCACCGTTGCACAATCACTATTAATGGTTTCCCCGAGTAAGTTTTCGTTAATCTTTACTCTTGATAACGCGTCTGCTACATGGTTTTCCTTTCCTGGCAGATATTTTATTTTGAAGTCAAATTCGTTCAATTTGATCTTCCAGCGTTGAAGTTTCATATTGGGCTCCTTGAGGTTATTCAACGAAACCAAGGGTTTATGATCACTTAATATTTCAAACGTTCTCCCGAACAGATACGATCTGAAATATTTAGTTGCCCAGACTATAGCCAATAGTTCTTTTTCTATGGCTGAATAATTGATTTCATGTTCGTTAAAGGTTCTACTTGCGTAGCAAATTGGTTTGTGGTCTTGCGACAAAACCGCTCCTAATGCAATATTACTTGCGTCGGTTGTTACCGTGAACATTTTGTCGAAATCAGGGAAGGCGAGGATGGGGTCTGAGGTGATAAGCACTTTAAGCTTTTCGAAGGCCTCAACGTATTTTTCCTCTGTTGGGTCTATGACAGCTCGTTTCTTAAGTTTGAGTGTCATGGGTTTTGCTATGTTAGCGAAATTTGGCATGAACTTCCTATAAAATCCACATAAACCTATGAATGATTTTATCTTAGTAACTGTATTTGGTATGGGGAAGTTTAGTATGGCGGATATTTTCTTTGGATTAGGTATTATGCCATTAGTCGTTTACTACATGGCCTAGGAATTCCGTCTCTTTCTTCAGGAATTCGCACTTATCCATTTGTAGTTTGAGATTTGCATCTCTCAACTTTCCAAAGACCTTTCTAAGAGACAGCAGATGTTCTTCCAATGATGTGGAATAGATGATGATGTCATCAAGGTACACAAGGCAATCTTTGAAAATTAAATCTTCTAGAAGGTTATTCATGCATCTTTGGAATGTAGCGGGGGCAGTGGTTAGCCCAAAAGGCATTCGAGTGAACTCGTAATGGCCCTGCTTAGTTGAGAAAGCTGTTTTAGGGATTGAGCTAAGTTCCATAGGAATCTGATGGAAACCTTTAGCTAAATCGATTGTTGTGAAATATTGACATCTACCTAGTTTGTCTAATATTTCATCCATTCGGGGTGTTGGAAATTTATCTTTAATAGTCACCTCATTTAGACTTCTATAGTCTACTACCATTCTATATTTTTGCTTTCCTGAAGCATCTAATTTCCTTGGTATCATGGAAATGGGTGCGCAATAGGGTGAATTCGACTTACGAATGATTCCCTGTTTAATCATATCTTTTATTTGTTGGTTCACTTCTTGATCGTGTATTTGAGCATACTTATATGGTCGACGATACACCGGATCTTCGTGATGGGTTTTAATTTCGTGCTTGATTGTACTAGTGAAGGTCAAATTGTCACCTTCTTTGTACTGCACGTCCTTAAACTCGTAAAGAACTTTCTTTAATTTTTCTTTCTCTTCTTCATTTAAATGTTCCAATCTTAGTTGGTTACATTCCCTTAACTCGTTTTCCAATGCGGAAGTGAAGTATTGTTCTCCGTCAGGAGAGGGGTCAAGGCACTTAGGTGTAGTTGTATCTTCTTTTGAAGATGGCTTATCACCTTTGTGTGCGGTCTTGCCGTCTACAATTGCTTCTCCACTGTGGATGATTGGGTATCTTCTCTCTCCTAACGTTACCGTGTCATTTCGGTAATCAATGACGGCTTTACTGGCCATCAAATACTCTCTTCCTAATAGTATATCATAATTATCGGAAAAATTATGGATATAGAATTTTTGTTTAGTCGGACAGTTTTTGGTTGCATTACGGGTAATGCTCTTGGTCAGACGGACGGGTCCATTGATGGTGTGGACCGTGAGGTTGTCGCTATCGACTTTAGAATCTGTATAGTTTTCTTTTATTATATTTATTGATGATCCCGAGTCCGCGATACCTCTTAGTTTTTTGTTGTTTACTATGATTTCTATATATGGTCGTCCTCGGTTTTTTCCGAGGCACTCTGCTGAAAATTTACGTCCATTTTCATATGCCCGCTTTGGCTTTCCCTAGATCGTTTGAATGGTTGGTTTGGTACATTGCTACTTGGCTGATTCTGATTAATCTGACGATTATTAGGGTTCTGAGCTCTACCTTGATTTAGGGAATTTCTAAATTCATTAAATAATCCTGTATTATTTGTGGCATTATTTCCTGAATTATTTCTATTCGATCCATAGTTATTTCTGAAGGTATTTGGGTTTGGATTGTTAGAGTCAATCCAGCTATAACGAGGGTAGTAAGATCCAACATTCCTACGATTATTATTTGAATTCTTTGGGTTTTCATGATGGGTTTTCATGATTTTTATTTTCGGTTATGAAATTTTCATATATTCCTAGCTCTTGAGCTGATTTTTCGAGTTCGGCTATGGTGGAAATATTTTTCTTGGCAAGAATAATAAATAATTTATTTGGTAATGCATCTTTTATGGTATGTCTTGTTGCATTTGCAAGTGCATTTTTAAATATTATTTTGTTTTCTGGGCTAGTCTCCAGATTTAATTTACTTATTTTATACTTATTATTTGATTTAATTTTTAATTCTTCGATAAACTTACGAATACTTCCGTTGAATTTTGTTTCGTGAAGCTGTTGTAAAAGCGGCTCGTAAGGGGTGTGGTTCTTAAATTTGCTGATTAGGGCTTGAGGGTTGAAGACTTTGTGAAAGAAGTTGTGCTCGTCCGCACAGTTGACCCTCAGTGGCTCCATACATGATGCTTTGCTGCCGGATGTCCTCGGTTGGGTACAATCCAGATATGTACTCTATTCTGCTGATGAATGAACTCAGGCGTTCCTGGCATCCATCGTAAGGGGGAATTTGCCTGATTGACTTCAGGGCTTGGTTTAAATGCACTTCTGTTAGCGGCATGATGAATTATTATTTTTTTTTTTGTGAGGAGTTCGATGTGGTTTTTACTAATATTAATTGTGTTCGAATCGTGTGTAGATTCTTTGGCGGATCTCTTTAGTAAGCGGCGTTTAATTTTCTCATATCACTGTAGGTTATTACGCGACTGTAATTTTCACTACGCAAGCTGATCGTCTTAAAAAATTTTTGCACTTTTAAACTTGAGGTCCTACCGACTGCGCCAGTTAAATATGCGACACACAGTTTAGAGTTTTTAAAAAGATTTATTTTCACTTAAAACTGTAATGTACATTTATTTATTTATATCCCCGACGATGACTTAAGTCTGGTGTCTTGAACGGATTAACTATGAGTGAATTCTCCGACGGTGTCTAGATTGACTTTGTCTTGAACAGAACTGAGGTCCCTACTTAGATGTAGACTATTTATATTACGCTGCTCGTGTTGGGATTCGGAGGCGTTGGCTTCGGCTTCGGCTCCGATGCTGGCGTACGTGCCTCGATCGATATTTGGAAAGAGCGGGTGTACGTGCCTAGATCGATATGTGGGAAAGGGCGGCTTTGATGAAAGGCTTCCGCTGCGTATGATCGGTGTTGCATTACTTGAGGGTGGCTGAGAATTGGGCCTCCTCGGTTTTATGACCGATTCTGATTGGTGAGCTAGGATGGCGTGATTCTTAGGAATCGATTTAGAAATTGATCTCTGGAGGGTGGCGCGATTCTAGTGCGGCATCTATTGTTTTATGTTCGGCTCCTAGCTTAGGGTGTTTGTTTACATTGCCGGCTATCGGCTACAAGTGGTCCACTTCAAGCGTGGGATTGTTTATGGGATTCTAGTCTGAGGGTGTCAGGTTGTTTATGGTATGTGGGTGTAGGTAGCGAACATAGATAAGGGTATGCGTAGCATGGACTATAGATATGTCACTATATGTATGTATGTATGTATATACTGACTGAGTACCGGGTATAAGGTCACAACGTTCCCCCTCGTTTTTTTTGTATTTTTTAAGCATTCTGGAATCATGTAATTTTTTTCCCTTGATTATTTTTAGTTTAGCATAGGAGACCAAAATGTTTGCGATGAAATACAGTAAATGTTCAAACATGAACACATTATCGTACTTAAAGAACAAGAGTCTTTACACATTCACGGAGATAAACAGAAAACCAATCTATTCTAAGTAAAAAACATACATAAAGTAGAGAGTTTATGACTGTTAGGGTGCGATCTGTCAACTCAAACACAACATCCCAAAGTCAAGTGCAGTAAGCAATTAAGACCCTAATTTAGTCCAAAAATACTCATGCTTGCATGCAATCAGTTGGTCACTCACAGCAGCGTTGCAGCCGATCCGTGGATCTAGCGATAAGAATAGAATACAAAATTGTCCCCATCCCACATTGTAAAATTACATATAAGTCCCGACGTTGATGAAATAAAGTCAGATTGAATTTACAACTCATCTCACAAGTGTCTAGATTATTCTTTAAAGGTCTAAGCAGTAGATTTATATGAAATTGCCATCTAATTATTTCGGAATGAGTAACTAGACAAGAGCCCCTGGTATAGTTTTGTACTCCATCGGTCAGATTGTGCCTTTTGTTTTGTGTGTGTGCGTGATACATAGGCGTTTTATTGTTTTCGGAGTTAGCTATCGTAAACTCTAAGGGGATTCTAATAAAATTGTATGTAGTAAGAAGACGAGACGCGGCCCCCCCCCCCCCCCCCCCCCCCCCCCCGCACTATTCATGGCTTGACCAAGCGTTGAGCTAATGATCGGTGTAAAAATGCGTTGTGGACCAGATAGCGATATACCTCAGCTGATAGAAAAGGAGATGGTTGATAATTTTGATGACGAAAGATAGAAGATGCGATAAAAAGCAAAATAAAATATTCAGCAGGCGCAGAACAGAACAATTCGATAAAAAGCGGAAATGCGAGTACGGATACAAAGTTGGTGATCTTGTGGCAATACGTAAAACACAGTTTGTAGCTGGATGAAAGATGGCTAGCGAATTCTTAGGACCATACGAAATAACCAACGTGAAACGAGGCGGACGCTATAATGTTCGAAAAGCAGCAGTCGTCGAAGGACCAAACAATACGATTGGAACGATAACAACAATAACTTGAAACTGTGGAGTTTTTCTGTAGAAAACGAGGACGCATGGTCATCAGGGACCGATGACTAATCAGGATGACCGAGTGTAAAAGGTAGTGGGAATGCCGGCTCCCTGAAGGAGCATCGGTTAACAGCACTAACAGCAGTAACAAGAGAAGCAGCAGAGTAACAGCAGATAAGCAGACTAACAGCAGTGCCAGTAGAACAACAGCAGAACGAGAAGAACAGCACATAATGCAGGAGAGAGGCAGCAACGTCAGAAGGAGAACGGAAAGCAGTACGGAGAAGAGTACAACAGCAGAAAGACAGAGTTCAGCAGTAGCAGCCGACATCAGCAGAAATCAGCCGAGCCGTGACATCCAACTATACTTATGTACTTTATATATCTTTCGCGATTTAATATTTAATAATAATTATTTAATAATCTAATAAACAATATTTAAATAATATCATATACATACATATATTCTTATTCAGCATAAATAGCATCAATAGCATAGATATTGCCATGTCTATCTGTCCGTCTGTCCGTGTGTCTGTTCGTCCCGATGATCTCCTAATTCTCGGAGACTAATTTTCGGAAACAGCTACAGCAACCAGACTCCTGTGAAATCACACTGTAACAGAAGAATGACCATTGTGAGGAATCAATGTTCCTCACAAAACTCTAGTTGGTGATAGGGCGAAATGACCGAGAAGAGCGCGAGGCGTCCCGTTACGACGAGCCTATAAGAGAAGGTCCGCTAAAGTGGCACGTGACAGTCAAGTGTGGGAGCCAAGTGGGGACAGTGCGGAAGATAGGCTTAGTGATAGGATTAGTGCGGAAACACCGATTTGCGGAAACATAAGTGAACTTACAGGATCAACGTCGCGGAGTGAATAGTGAATGAACTGAAAGACCAAGAGTACAGCCAGACATACCGAAAAAATTACCGTGTAAATATGAGAATAAGAGAAAGGTGAACCGACTGCGTGCGGAGTTGTGCGAGTGGCGGATAAGGCGGAAGCCGAGTCAGAACCCCCAACCGTTGCCCAACGGAGCCCAAACTGCAGCTAGCCTCAGCAACGGTCGAGGCGTTAGCCGCGTCAGAACCCCTAGCTGTTGTATTATCGGAGTGACACCCGGAGGCAGCCATCCCACGGCGAGATCGAGAGAAGAATAGAATAGCTCTAAGATAGCCCTATGATACCAATAAATAACTATGATACTGTGAGGAACCGTGTGCCTCACATAGACAGTTAAAGTGGACAGGCCAGATAAGGCTGACAGGCCGGATAAGGCTGACGGACCGGATAAGGATGACGGTCCGGACGCCACGGATATCCGGAAGCCGCCAATTCGCCGAGGGCTCTCGCCACTGGGAGTGGCGGATAAGCACAATCGGATGAGAGAGCGTGAACGGCGAGAGGGGTCGGCTCTCACGAGAAACAGGGAATCACGGGATCGGACCAGCAGCGGGCAGCACCAAATATGGGCATACAGGCGGGTCATCGACCAGATCCCGTTAAGAAGATGGTGGGAGCGATCAGAGAACCCGATGGAAAATCATCGGCAGCGGTGGTCCCGTTAGGACCGGCCTATATAAGGATGCCGGCACCTACAGCTGGTCTCTTTTTGCGCACGTGCGAATGAACGGGAGTGGTCGAACACCGGGACGAAGTAAAACAGTGTTACGGGAAAGTGAAAGTGAAAAAGGAAAGCCCAGCGTCAGAGACAAGTCCAATACCGGAGCACCGAGTGAGTCAGACACGAGAAAAAGGCTTCGAGTTCAGTCAATGGTGTACCAAGAGAAGGGCGAACCGCTGAGTGCGAGTTCAGAGTGGCGGATCAGAGCAGTGGCCGAGATCATTGGCCCCTGAGCATTAGTACCGACGTCGCTACGCCTGGAAGTAACCACCCGGCTGACGGAAACCCCGAGTAGCAGTTAAGGAATAGCCTATACCCCGAGCCATAAGCCCTAGCTCTTAACGTAGTCCTAAGACTAGCATAAGACAACAATAAACCCAAGCTACAGAGAAAAAACCCGTCTTGTTACTTGTCGTTGGGGCAACACCTATAAATTTGTTGCACTGAGCCCATTGACCGCTGAGCGAGCCTATCTGCCGCAAGTGGACAAGAAAACAGTTCGTTACAATGCCAATAAAGAACAGTACCACTAGAAAAAACCAACCCAAGTGCATTACTTGCTTGTCGCCGGGGCAACATACAAATTCGTTGCAGCCCAACTGAATCAGATAGAAGAAAACGGTTCGTTACACCATATCTATCAGAGGGTTGAACTTGGATCAGATTGGACCATTAATATAGCCAAACTGATGGAAACTAGTTAAAAAGGCATCGTTCCCTCTCGCTCTCTCTCACACGCCACCCTGTCTGCTTCGCATATTTCTATTTCTAAGACTATAAGAGATAAAGTGACAAAGCTTTCTATTGTAAGGAACCTATTTCAGGCTGGAGTAAGCTCAGCCTGTCCAGGGTCGTCTACAAGAAATTTGTAGTTGATAGTGAGACCTTAGGCAAGGAAGGGTAACTGTATCACGACCGGGAGGGTCAAACGTGCGGCGTGGTTGAGCTCGTGGTCCGGGGCTACCGTGACGGGATTTCGCCGTAGCCTCCAAGGGAGACAGGGGAATATACAGGGCCGTGCGTTATTGCTCCGGCTCATAGGACTATGGGGTCTCTGGCGATTATTGACTGTGCGTTGTCACGAGCAATCACTACACGCTGTCGGAGCTTACGGAACCAAGCGTTGTCGCGACAGCTCGTAGGACAAAGGGGTTTCTAACTTGGATATGGCCGTGCGTTATCGTAACAGTCATTAACTACTAGGGGATACTGCTGATACGTGCGTGATCGTGACGCTTCGTAAAGTTACGGGTTTTCTAGTTAGGATTGACTGTGCATTATCGCGACAGTCACTAGCTACGAGAGGATACTACTGAACCGTGCGTGATCGCGACGATTCGTAAGGCTACGGGATGTCGGGTGGAGGAGGTGAGGATATATCGGATAAAGTGTGTCGGAATAAAGAAAAGACTTTATGATGTTCGTGTTTTATATAAGCTCTTTATTGTCAAAGTAAACCTCGCTGTTTTCCCTGGCTGCACCACGAGAAAATCTCTACTTACTTGTAGGTATGGGAATTCTTGGTATGATGACTATAGACAGTCGTGACCGTATAGCCATACGTAATTGGCGGCGCGATGAGTCGGGTTTTTGTCGTGCACTATAGAACCGCGTGGACCGGGAGCGGCAATGGCGCGTGTACGAAACAAGTGTTCAAGTTTCTATCTCGCGTCTGCATTCGTTCGGGGTCTGGCTTCGAGTGTCGCTCGTTTCTTCGTGCCTTCTCACCTCCGCTATCGATCTTTTTCTTCTCGCAATCGATAGTGCTCGGTGTGACCACCCCCGCTTTTATCTATCGACTCATTTCTGCGTTTTTCTGCGTTTTTATGGCCTTCGTTGGCGGGTGTATTTAGAAAGGTAACTTATTACTAACTTAAATCTACATGAATAATAATAATAGGGCCATCAGTGACGAATCATGGAATAATAATAATGATAATAATAACAGAAAAGGAATAATGAAAGAACAGGAATCAATGTTCGCCTCCAGTGGCAGTGAGTATGTTTTCAAACTTGAGTCTTTGCACTATCCAAGCTCCTATAATATAACTTCAATACAAATGCATTTTAGAATGTTGCCATGCCCTTACAAAAGACAAAAATTTGTGGCATCCACAATTTTTAAGCTACGATAAAACCAAAAACTTAGAATCATGGAGAATGACCTATCTATCAGATTTCTGAGTCTGGATCAGGTCAAATCATTTTTATAGCGAGAATGAACAAATGAAATATCTGATGCTACGAAACGCTTTCCACGCGATTACTCATTCTATTCTATTACTCATTTCTATTTTGCACGCCCTACATATGTATGTAGATGTAGAAAAAACTAATGTGAAAAGCAGATGTACAAATTTGCGAGCAGCGATACAAAACGACATATAAAATATATTTTATAATAACATAAATTGTAAGCTCACATATAGTTATCATGACTGAGTACCGGATATAAAGTAGAGAAGCGGCCCTTACCGACGCTAACAACGTTTCACCTAGTTTTCAATATGTTTTTAAGAGATACTTTTTTTGTAGTTTTATATTTTATTCATAAAAGCATGTTTAAAGTATCGTTTATATAAATCTAAGAATAAACGCATATGCTACAGTCTGACCGAGCTTACAAAATATATACTTATTTACCATTACAGAATTTTGACTATGTGTTGCCGTATTTTAGTTCGTTGGTTAAGAAAGAATTGAGAAATAAATAAAAGCACGTTGTTATATGAACAGTCATAATATTTATCATTAAGTAAAAAGAGAATTCAAAATCCAGAATTGTATTGCCCGAGTATACATAACTCATATTTACAAAAATCATAAGATTGCATATATCTACTTATACAAAATGAGTCCAAATAGAATAGTGTCGCCGTACAAGTGACGGGACTTACACGGTCTTGCGTAGTGTGAATTTAAAAATATGTAAATGAACTTTAAAGCTTAATACTGATGAAAATAATCATTGATAATAGTGTTTTTCAAACTGTGATTATCAATAATATAATTCAATTTATCTTTAGAACCTTTATAAACTGCGAGTCGGAAATCGATCATACCGTGTTCTTTCACACATTTATAATTGGCTTGGCTTGCATACCAACAAGTTTTTGGCTACCACTATGTGTTCACAAATTGGGAATCAAGTTCTTTTTGGGTATGTAACAAAAATGCTAGGAGTCTATTGTTGTGAATATAATCTAAAAAAAGAAAATATTTCTTTCTGTAGTTTTCAGCTTGACGGCAGCAGGATTTGTAACCTTAGGATTTTATTTCGTTCGAAGCTCTTTTGAAAACTTAATTTTGTCATGCATTTTTGAAGCACTAACATCGCTTAGTATCAGTACTTTATATTGTGTCTTGGTGGAATTATTCCCGACAAATTTAAGGTAAGTACTTGCTTATCACTCTATTAAAAAATTAACTATATTTTGCCTTTAGGGTGGATTTTTTTTTATTCAGATAAAATATTGAAATTATTAAAGTTTTTTGTATTATTTAAAGTTTAACAATGAACTGTGTTAGGTTAGGTTAAGTAAGGTTAAGGCGGCTGCCAAGCTCCACAGGAGCCCGTCACACTTAGGCCCGTTTCGGCCCGTTGTGGTACCGCATGTGATCTTCTCCTCTTCCATCTCGTGAGTCCCGAAATAGTTGTCAAATCCTGATGCTCTTATGAAGTTTGCGATCTTCCTAGGACATATGTATTTTGGACATTTCTGAAATGTCTGAGACATAGGGCAATACAATACAATACAATACCTGGGATTGTAGCCTTCTTCTGCTAAGAGCTGGACAGGAACAGAACAGGTGTGCTACCATTTTCTCCTCCTCCTCGTTTCTACAGCTTCGGTAAAAATATTTGTATGGGGCGCCCAGCCTGTTTGCGTGGGAGAGTATTAGCCAGTGGCCCGCAAGGCAACGGATGACTACGCTGCACCTTTTTCTGCCGACCTTGCATAGCTCTGATGTGCGTTTTCTGTGTATACTCGGCCATGTTTGCCGAGTTATGCGACATAGTGGTGCTCACTGCCACGTATTGTCTGCTCGTCGCTTATATAGCTCTTTTCTGATAAGCCTACAGGTGGCCATTGGCATAGAAATATCCTCCTTGTCTTGGAGGAGGGGTATTGTGGTGCCAGATCTGGCCAGCTCGTCTGCCATGCAGTTGCCTTCGATGTCCCGGTAACCCGGGACTTAAATAGGGCTGATAGCAAATTGTTGAGCCATCTCGTGAAGAGATTTGCGGCAATTTGCCACTGTGGCCGAGTTCGAAGAAATCGCGTGAAGTGATTTGATCGCAGCTTGGCTATCGCTGTAAATGTTTACAGTTGTTGTTGACAGTGAAGCCGTTTCGGCTGTTTGAAGGAGCTTCAGTGCTTCCATGATCGCAATGACCTCCGCTTGGAACACACTGCAGTGATCTGGGAGCCTAAAGGAGCCTAATTCCGAGCTGTTCGGAGTAAAATCCTCCTCCAACTTTGTTATCCAGCTACGAGCCATCTGTGAAGATGCTTATGGCCATGTCTTGGCCTGGTGGTCCCTCAAGCCACTCGTCTCTGCTAGGGATGATTACATTGAAGGGGGTAACAGTGTGTTCCCTTGGGACGCAGTAGTCCGTCTTCGTAGGGACGGTGCTGCTGATAAGTATCGATGAGTGACCCCTGAGATGTGACGTCCATTGTCCGGAGTCTCTCAGACGTATCGCTGCAATTTCTGCCCTCTCCTTTCCCGCAAGCTCGAGGCTCTGGAGACTTAGGATGGCGTTTAGTGCATCATTTGGAGTAGTGTGTGCAGCTCCACTAATGCATAAGGCTGCTTTTTGCTGAACCTTGCCCAGTTCTTTGGTGATCGATTCTTTTGACAGGGCCAGCCACCACACTGTAACTCCGTAGAGTAGAATTGGTCTTATTATTGCTTGATATAACCATTGGACTATGCTTGGGTTCATGCCCCACTTCAAGCCATAGCTTTTTTTCAAGTGTATAGGACTATCGTAGCCTTAAGTAACTGGCACTGTCGCTGAAGGAGAGCCTGCATCCATTTAGTATTGGAGGGTTAAGGGGCGGAACCTTGTATTTATTTGTGAATAACACCAGTTCCGTTTTCGAGGGATTTACTCCCAGTCCGCGCGATTCTGTCCATTCTGACAGTCTCGCGAGCTTTGCGCTCATTAGGTCGCAGAGTGTTTGACGGTATTTCCCCGAGAAGATAATTGTGACGTCATCCGCGTATGACGCGGCCCCCACCTTCCAGGTCACATAGAATCTTATTGACTGCTCTGTTCCATAGAAGGGGAGACAGGACACCACCTTGCGGAGTGCCTCTGTTGAGCAATTGATCAATGAGCATCACCAAGTGACGGTCCACTCCCAGGTCAGTCAGCGCTCCAGTGATGGCACCCAGCACGACGTAGTTGAAGGCTCTCTCAATATCGATAAAGAGTATTCCTTGAGGTGAAGAGATTTCTCTATCACTGAAACTACTTCATGAAGTGCCGTTTCCGTGGATTTTCCTTTTCGGTAGGCATGTTGTGCTCCTGACAACATCTGAGAGCTAATAATTGTCCTAAGCTGTAGCTCGACAAGTCTCTCAAAAGTTTTGAGAAGAAAGGACGATATACTGATTGGTCTGAAGTCCTTTGGAGTCGAGTGCGAGGCCTTACTCGCTTTGGGGATGAAGACTATTTTTGCCTTGAGCCACTCTTATGATAGAAGCCACTGTTAGTATCTTTCTGAAGATACATTGTAGCCAGTTGATGGCCGAATCTCCGGTCTTTTGAAGTTGGGCCGGAACGACCTGGTCCTTGTTTTCTGCCTAGCTTGTCTTCCGTTTGAATAGGATATGGTCCATGGTAATTGTCGGGCCTTCGTTATGGAGTTGCGCCGGCTTGATGATTGTGCACCCAGGGAAGTGGGTTTCGAGTGATATGTGGAGTAATTCCATTGTTTCTTTTGAGATACCCAACCGTGGGGTTAGTTTTAAAGAGGATCTTACGCAGCCTTGCGGCTTCCTCTATCTCCGAGCAGAATTTTTGCCAAGAGTCTCTTTTTGCTTTCCGGGTTTCTTTTTTGTATAGGGCAAGACTGATTTTGTAGGGCAAGACTACAAAATCTGTAGTCCTGACGCTTTTACGTAGGATATCGATTTTTTTCGACCACCAGGGGGGTTTCTTTTTACCCCTGGTCTTGTGTGGAAGGTAAGCAGCCGTGAAGGAATTGTTGCATGCTTCCGTGAACCTGTTCACTATACGATCTAAATCGTCTTGAGTGTCTGGGCTCATTGGTGCCTTGTTGGGGAGTAGTTCCTCCAATACTGAGCTGTATTTAACCCAGTTGGTTTTCCTGGGGTTAATATAGTCGGTGGGTTTTGGGCTCTCGAGGGATAAAGTCGTCTCGATATACCTGTGGTCAGAGAAGGAATGGTCCTCTAGGACTTTCCAACCCTTCACTTTGTCTGCCAAATTGTGAGACACTAGAGTGAGGTCAATTAACTCCTGTCGATTTTTTATAATAAATGTAGGGTCGTTTCCCCGATTAAAGATGACTTAGAGTTCAGGATAGAGCTGAATCCGAGCTCCTCCATTGGGTGTGGTGAGCATTGGCGTCGCAGCCTATTAGTAGGCATATATTGGACCTCTCGCTGTCGCTGGCTAGTTTGCGAACGACGTCACTTGGAGGATCGTTTTCCTCATGGGCCACGTAGGAGGACATCAGCCTCAGATGTGTGCGCTGCAGCTCTAGGCTTGACGCCGTGTTGTCGCCATTGCTAAAGTTGTGCAGCAGAAAGATATTTTGGTGCTTTCTTGCAAGAATGCAGGTACAAATTTTACTTTCTGTTTAAGGTACAATGAGCTTGTACTTCTCCGTCGCTAATCCACAGACCTTGTGTCCACGGCTTTCAAGTGGAGTGTAAGGGCAGCAGTTGCTGCTTTACAGTGGTGGAGATTTATTTGAAGGAGTCTCAGAGACATCTTCAAGTATCCCCACCACTGTTGTGTCGGCGTCTGAGTCGTCAGAGACGTCCTCACGACACATCGCCTCGAAGTCTCTCATGAGTTCAGTGTTTGACAAGTAGCGCTTGACCGGCTCCAGTGTCGGGTGCTTTGATCTCCGAGGCAACATCCTGCTTGACTGGGTTGTCGACAGGACGAGCGTAAAACGCTGAGTCCGACTTGTATACCTTTATGGTGACCGAGCTAAAGCAGAAGTTCAGCTCACCTTTAGCTGTCTCTATCGGGGCCAGCGATTCCTTATTGAGGACGAGCACGGCCTGGTTAGTCGGACCTTGTGTCGCCTCAACTTTTACCACCTTCCAATCGGTGGTCGGCAGTCCTGGATTGCACCTCCGCAGCATTTTGAGGATGCGTTCTGGCTCCTCAAAGGTGGCAGGCACCCCTATTCTGGCCCTCGGTCTGCTGGGCACCACGCTCCAGTCCACTGCGACGAGCTTCGCCCCAGCGTAGACCTCTCCGATCTGCGCCACCGCTGCTTTGTAAAACTTTACGGAGCGCTCGTCTTCGCAGGCAATAATTTTAGTGTTGCCCTGGAACCACCCCATGTCTTTGCAGACTAGAGGTGGTCCGAGCTGCATTTTCATTGCATTTCTCTTCATGGTGCATTTTTTAAAATAGTTTTTAATAAATTCAGCGTGTAGTCTCTGGGCATCTTACTCTTTACACTCTACATTAATGACCTGACTTCGGTATTAACATACTCTCGAATACTTATGTACGTATGCGGATGATATTAAACTGTGTCCAGTATAAGGATAGTTCATTTCAATCCACGCTGCAATCCAATCTTAACAGCTTTAAGTAAAGGTGTTGTGCAAATTTGTTAAACCCTAACGCTTCCAAATGTAAAGTAATGACTATTCATCGTTCCACCTTTTGCTCCTTACACCTTTTGTGCTGTTTCTCTTGAGAGAATTTCCCGTGTTGATGATCATGGTGTTGTATGAGATTCCAAGTTAAGGTTTTCTAAAGATATTTCTACCATGGTACATCAGGCCAAGGTAGTGCTTGGGCTTATAAAGAGGTGGTCCAAGGAATTGGACGACGCCTATATAATAACGATTCTCTATATCTCGCTAGATCGTCCGATTTTAGAATATGGCTCTTGTGTATGGTGCCTTTAGTACAAAGTACAACATTTCCGTATTGAATCAGTCCATAAAACATTTAAATTTTTGCTTTACGCGGCCTTAACTGGGATGCAGGTGTGAGATTGCCATCTTACTTTAGTAGAGTGCTCTTCATAAGCCTTCCCTCCTAAGTTAATCGTAGAAAAGTGCTTGGTGTGATTTTTGTTCACATTTCGATCAGAGGAGACGTAAATAGCCCTGACTTATTGAGGAGCATAGAACTCACGATTCGTATTAGAAATACTAAAAATTACACTTCGTTGTTTCTTCTGTTTGTAGATCGAACTATTCCTTGCATGAACCGTTGAGAGTCTTATGCTCAGATTATAAGTCATATCTACTACTAATTCCCTTCCTTTTCTTAAACTGCTAATACTTACATACTTTTCTCAAAATTGAAATTGTAATTGTTAAGGAACCAGACTCCGTTCTCCGGCAGTGAAAAGACGGCGTCGTTAACAACCAATACAAACAAGCAGACCTACAATATGTGCACACATACAGTTAAAGTTCAGCCTCACGTACAGAGCATTTGTCATTAGAGCGCTCTCTGTCTTTCTGTCTATCTGTCTCTCTCTTTTTCAGTCAGGAATACTTTAAAAATCCTGTCGGAAAAAATCAAGCTGAAAATTTTGACTGTGACTCGACATGACTGTGCGTTCTGGTTGGGACGGCGAGTTCGAAAATCCAAATCAAACGGTTCGGCAATTACACAGAGTGGCCAGCCTTTCAGGATATCTATGAAAGTACAATTCATAGCAAGCAGCATTTGACAAACAAATTTGACATTTGGCGATTACGGACACGGCCTATAACACTGCATGGGAACGTCACAAGGAAAGGTACAAGCGGACGAGCCACATCTTAGATTCGTTTTTGGAACAATTTATGAGCTTGCCTAAAACTACTAAAATTGATGCGGCGATTTGTGGTGTGTAAGGTGTTCGACGGAGCAAACTAAATTGTTAGTGGTCTGGATGCTGTAAATCAAATGGGGACGCGACTGTTGGAATATATATCTGGCACTCGAAAAACTTGACGCCGACACGCGGCGCAGGTGGATTAAACGCAGTAAAGACAAAGACTCACCCACTCTCAACGACTTTTTTAAGTTTTTCAATGATCGCTGCGAGCAATTGTAATTAAGCAGAGGAGAACCGACGTCTGAAGCAAAAACAGTAACTCAAGGGGAAAAGCAAAAAAGATTCACACATTCGATGGTTGTAGTTAAAGACAGCAACTGCACCAAATGCCATTCGACAGAATATATTCTGTCCACAATTTTTGGATATGACAGGTATGCAAAGGCGAACTTTTGTAAAAGAGAAACATCTATGCTACAATTGTTTGAAACTTGGTCACTTGAGCAACAAGTGTAAATCGAAATAAACATGTAAACAGTGTATAGGTCATCACCACTCACTACTCCAAATACAAGAAACTACTTCGGGTACCATCGGAACCCTGCCTAAAACAGAATGATAGCATGATAGCAATTCGAACGCTCATCATATCACTGCGGTGACTTCAAGTCACATTGCCCAAGCAGATGGCACACCATCGATTGTATGTGCGCAGGGCACTGCAAAATCTTCTCAAGCAAAAGGATTTAACAGAAGCACATTACCAACGGCCATGGTTTATGTCAAAAACGCAAATGGGGACCACATTACATACCGCTTCTTATTGGATACTAGCTCAGAACTCTCGTATGTATCGGAACGTTAGCACGTTCACAATCACGAATTCTGGTTTCGGGAATATCTTCAGTGAAAGCTGATAGCACAAGGGGATTAAGTACACTTCATATTAAGTCACGGATTTCTGAGGATCATTTGACTGTATACGCCCATGTACTTGGCAGAATCACTTCATCATTGGGAATGCAAAATATTAATGCATCGGCACTCGATGTATTTAGTGATCTTCAATTGGCTGACGCACACTTCTGCACAAACGCACCAATTGACATACTATTGGGTAGCGAACACGTATGGTCTACATTTACAGGAGGGCAGATGTGTGACAGCACGGGCAATCTTATCGCCATTTCATCGGTTTTCGGAAGAGCTATTACGTCAACCATGATACCCCAAAACAAGCAACGCAACTGCATTAACAATCACATTGAATATAGATGCTGCTCTCTAGAAGTTTTGGGAGCTAGAGACCGTCGACTGCACGACCAAATTTGAACCCGAAGATGAACAGGTCGAGAAACACTTTCTCACTTTCTCGTGGAGCTTCCATTCAATACTACACGCCCTGAATTTGGAGATACTCTACAAGGAGCTCTCTATCGTTTCAAATCGGTGGAACGGCGTTTGCAACAGAATGAGCAGCTACGAGTACAATATATAAATTTCATGCGCGAATATCAAATATAGGACACATGCGATAACTACCAACGGATGAAATCACCTCTCTGCAACATTTCTACATGCCACACCACCCTCTGTTGGGTAAAAAACTCAGAGTAGTTTGTCGACGGGTCATTTCGCGACGCCAATGGTATGGCCTTGAACGATACTCTTTTATTGGGCCAAGCATCCAACGCGATCTGTTTGGTGTATGCTTGCGCTTCAGAATGCAAAACTTCGTATTCTCAGCGTATATTGTGAAAATGTTCCGACAAATATGGGTCAGCGATGAGCATCGAGACTTTCAGCGAATCGTATGGAGAGAAGATCCAAACGAGAAAATCAAGCACTTTTAACTCTGTACCGTCACCTACGAAACCTCATGTGCATCATATCTAGCGACTCGGGTGTTGTAATTAATAAACTAATTAATTTTTAATATTTGCTATTGATGGCTGATTTACTATAAAATAGTCATCAGCATTAAGGTTAATAAGGTTAAAATCTAATAAACTTAACATTTCGGAACAATAGTTGCTATCTTCAAAATCCGTTCGTGATCGCACATGCAAGAAGTGGATACGATGAGGCTCCCAGTATGTTAAAAAGGTCATCATTGCGTCGAACACGATAAATTTTGAATGTATTAGTGTATCTGAACATTTTGTAGTCCTTGTTTTTACATTCCTATGCTTCTTCAGAGAGCTCTCCAATTGGTAGCACTGATACACTATTAAATCGTTTCCATGTGCCAAAATCCTATGTACCGTGGGTAAACTTTTCTGGGGATACAATTCAGTCAAAAGTTGAGCTGTTTTTGATGCGTGTTCGGAATATTGTGCACAATTTATCATTTCTTCGCAGTTTATAACATTTAGGATAACAGCCAACCTTTTAATGATCTCATGATTAACACCTGTTATCAAAGATGTAATTTTGTCATTTTCAAAAAATCTCCTTGAAGTATTTCCATCATGCCACTTCGTTCAGAAGCACGAAAAAACTTCAATTATCTTTGATTTTTTTAAATCCATTATTACGTTTTTATATACCTACAAATTTCGTGAACTATACTATTAACTCGTAAAATTTCTTATAGTGTTTCCTCTTATGAAGTTAAGAAATAACTGTCGCTATCAAGTGAAATATTTTGCATTATATACTATACGTATATTTGAAGTTAGCTAGGTAAGAAAGCAAAATTGGTATAACCCTTTCCCAATTAGTTAGGTGAAAAAAACAAAATAAACATAAAATATTTACATTCAAGATAGGTAACGAGGAAAATATAAAAATTTGTATGCGCTCTTTTTCTTCTTTATACCTGCCGCGTATTTTAACGCGAGGTATCCCTAGTTTCTTGGCTTACGTTTCCAAAATAATATTATATTGGGCAATTTAGACTATATACATATGAAAGGTATATATTATAGCTATCACGTGTATTTGGTACAGCGTTGACTCTTTTATATACTTTTTAGTAATATATTACGAAAGTTCCAAAAATACTGTCGGGTTTCGCAGCCCAATATTAGGCGTAGACAGAGAATATATCCAGCGGTGCAGCAGTAAAGTAAATCTCTATTATCATTGTTCATTGTTTGCACTGCCCACTGTACCACATTGTTATTCACACGGCCTATGCAGCCGGTTTCTCGCGTCTTCTTTATTTCATTCTTTCTTCCGACTTCTCTTTCACTCTCTCGATCTTTCGTCTTCGCTATTTCTCTCTCCTTTGGACCTCTGGATCGCACTCGTTTGCAGTAGGGCACGGGCATTTTGGTCCGCCTTCCCTCAAACAGTCTGGATATCGTCGCGCTGGTTACCACCTCAGCACCTACCCTCGCCCTACTTCCTCCGAAACCCCTACTAGCTAAGTATCCGCTACAATGTAGAGACCACCAACAACCAACTTACACCATCAACTCACATCCGCTCCAATTGCAACAGTGTAGACAACCCCCAACGTCAGCAGATTCTCAGCCACTCGGAAATATAGACTCAGCATATTGTAAACCATATATTACCCAAAAGCTAAAATAAAGAATTAGAATACATTTTAAAACCAAACCAGATTCTCGGAGACTCGGAAATATAGACTCAGCATATTGTAAACCATATCTTACCCAAAATCTAGAATAAAGAATTATAATACATTTTAAAAACAAACCATACGGACGTTTATTTATTCCCTACTAAGATCGGACTCTTAAAGATATTTACCAAGATACACCTCCACTTAATCATAACACGCACGCATTAGGGCACCTAATTTTACATCGCAAATATTGCTTTCGATATCCTACCTGCACAACTTTCGCTTTTCAAACTTTCAGTTTGAAAGTGGTGAATTTTCGTAAAAATTGTCATTTATGCGTCCTCACCAATTTCTCAACTGTGAGGAGCTCTAGCAGCCATTATTTCTAACCGATTTAAAAAATCGTTTGGATAAATAATCTTTGAAGTATTCTCTATCGATTACAAATTAATTTGTTATTGTTCCCGTCTACCGATACCGTGGCTTGGACAACGGCAATGAAAGTCGCGGGTGTTAGTTTAAACGTTTATTTCCGGCTCGACTGGTTCGGTTGAAAGTGAGAATAAATCTAAAGATATAAAATACAATATTACTTAAATCTGCCCACCCTTGGCCGACGTTCTGCACCGTCAGCGCGTCGTGCAGACCATCAGCTCCACAGCGGATGTGTATGCAGTAGCGAAATATGATCCGCTAGCCACTCGAGTGCAGGCCAACGGCTTCTAGGCAGAAGCTCCTGCGCTGACCCCCCCTACTCCCCCTCTCAAAGAGCTGTCGTCCTCGTCGCTCGCAACTTCTCGATTACACTACTAGACAAATTTCAACTTTTTTTTTCCGCTGTCGCCAAAAATGACTTTTTCTGATAGATTTGGAGATCAAAATTTTTTAAAGAATTATGGTTTTTTTTTCATGGAGTAGTTTTTTTTTAAAGAATTTTTTAAAAATTTGGTATTTTTGTCATAGGTAGTGCTTCTATTTTTTACATAACTTAAGTTTCCTACGACTGGTTGTATTGAACTTTGCAGATAAAAAAAGCTGACAAATGCAGCTATAAATCCGAGTCAGACACTTTGTAGCTGCAACTTAACGTCTGGAAGACATTAAGCATCCAAATTGAAATTTCATAATTTTTTTCGGTATTTTTTCCCCGAAATTTTGATTTTGAAAGCTCAGGAAAAGTCGAAAAAAAAATAATTGAATGCTTTGATTTTTGGTTTTTATAACTTAGCCGTTTTTTTTTATATTTTTATAAGCGATACTTTAAACGACGCCTAATTAATGTGTCTATCTATCAAGGCATTAAATTATTTTTTTTTCGACTTTTCCTGAGCTTTCAAAATCAAAATTCAAAATCTCCCCAGAGAGAAGCTTATGGAGGAAGAGAACTCCTTGGCAGGTTCTACGGGATTTAAGAGAGTGGAGGTTAATTAAGCGCAACCTACTTTCCGGCTAGCTAGTTAGAGCATAGCTCTAACAGTTCAAAATCCGGTGTATAAGCCTCCACAAATGTATATACAAACCACATCCGTTCGTACGATTTTAAACACCCCTGTATTTCTGCACCTAAACTAAACGCATCGTCACACATTAATCGTATATGTATATAAATCCATATGATGGTGGATGTGTGTAACGCAGACTATAAGAGCTAGAGCAACCAAACTTTCTACCCAAGCTCCTGTGATACCACTTCAATACAAGTGTATTTCAAATTTTTGCCACGCCGCTTTCCGCCCTACAATGAACGAAAATCTGTGGTAACAACAATTTTTGAGATACGAGAAAACCAAAAATGCCTTATCTTGGAAAATAACCGTATCTACCAGTTTGTCGAATCTGGATCAGGTCGGATCATTATTATAGCCAGAAGAAACAAATTAAATTTCAGTGGCTACGAAACACCTGCCAAGCGCTTTACTCATTCGAGAGCCGTTGATGATTGCGAAGTCGTTGAAGGTGACCAACTGCGTCCTGGAGGTTGTGATCAACGTGTCCGAGTCACAGCTGATCGTGGCTGGCCTGTTGTTGATGATGACCATCCCGTAGTCAACGAGGGTGACTAGCGTGGGCTCTAGGTGGCTTGGTTGAAAAAGGCAATGAGCGGTGCCGCCAGAGTGTAATCCCTGCGCGCAGAATCCCCTCACCTCCTTCTTGCAGATGGTGGTCATGGTTGTGAAGACGCAAGCTGTGAGCGCCCACACTTGGTTGCCGCATTCAGCCACGATGTTGTCTGTTAGTTGTAGTATCGCTCCGTTGTGCTCAACCGGAAATACCGTGACCTTTTTACATGCTTAACTAACTCTAGGATACTCAATTATAAAATGGATTATATTAACGGATTGGAGAACTTTTATTCTGGATACTTCTGACAAATTTGATATCGTGACCCCTGTGAATTGGTCAGCAAGAACAGATTCTATGTCAGCGTGGTCTAAAATGGATGGGCTCACTATATTGGCTTTTGCCAGGGTGATCGTGAGCATGAGGTTTCCTATTTCTGTTATAAGAATTCTATTTCTGGCTAATAAGGTTTCATAAAGATGTTCTGAATTTATTATCTCTTTTTTTTCTATACTGAGGATCTTATTTACCGTGCTAGTAAGGGAATTTAACTGGTTCTGTACTTTTGTGTTAATCAAAATTTGTCTATTGCTTGCTTACACTAGCTGTGCTTCAGTGAACCTAATGTTTTCTAAATCGGACGCATCTGGCGTCCCGGCCACGACCTTAAGGGCCGTCCCTAGGAAGTCTAGGCTCCTAGCCAGTCGGTGGTGAACACCGATATCGGACAACATGTCTCTAATGGCTCTAATGGCGGCTATAGTGTTTTCAGTTGTTGTCGATGTCATTTGTACTACGAACGGGAACTGAGAATGTGCATCGACACAGATGAACCACATGGAGTCAAATATAGGACCGGCGAAGTCGATGTGTATCCTTTCCCAGGCGGATGTCGCTTTTGGCCAGCTCTCGAATTGCTTTACTGGGGCTGGATTTCCTATCTTGCACACGCTACAATTCTTTGCAATTGTGGCGATCTCCTCATCGATACCTGGCCACCATACATGTTGTCGTACCAGTTGTTTCAATTCGTACTATTCCCCAATGACCCTCGTGGAGGAGATTGAGAATATTATTCCGTAGTGCTGCAGGAATAATGATTCTATTCACATCATAATGGAGACATAGTAGGTTGTTGTTAATCGTCACGGCAAATCTACAATTAAAATATGGCAATATGTCGAGATCATGCTGTTGTTCTGGCCAGCCAGTAGATACAAATTGATAGACCTTGTGCAGAATACGGTCGCTGTTTAGCTTTTGGCTAATTATGTCGGCATTTATGGGACATGACATCTCAACGACATTGTAGCATGCCTCTTCTGTGTCAAACTTTTCATCTGAGCTGATAGGAAGACGTGAGAGTGCGTCTGCATTTCCATGAGCTGTAGTGCTGCGATATTTAATTTCAAAGTTGTAGGCCATCAAAATTATAGCCCAACGCTGAAGTCTGTTAGAAGTCCTTGTTGGCAGATGCTTGCTTAGATTGAATATGGTGACCAATGGCTTATGATCAGTAATGAGAATAAACTTCCTGCCGTGAAGGTACTGATGAAATTTCTTTACTCTAAATATAATCGAAAGTGCTTCATTTTCTATTTGGTTGTATCGAACTTGATGGACATCTAATGTTTTTGATGCGAATGCTATTGGCCTTTCCTTCCCATCTGCTTGAATGTGTGACAAGACTACACCAATGCCATATGAAGATGCATCGGTGGCTAGAACAAGCGGTAAATGCTCGTTGAAATGTGCTAGCTCTGTAGCATTGAGAATGTGCGTTTTTAATGCTGTGAAAGCCTGCTGCTGATCGGGGCCGAATTTGAAGACTACGTTTTTCGAAGCTGATTGAGCGGAGACGCTAACTGAGAAAAGTTAGGGATGAAATTGCAGTAGTAGTTGACTTTTCCCATGAAAGCATCCAGCTGCTGTAGATTAGTGGGAGGCTTCAATTGTTTGACAGCCTCTAGACCCGTGGTATCCGGGAGGATGCCCTTGTTGCTTACTCTTCTGCCGAGATATTCAATTTCGTTTCTCAAGAAGAAACACTTCTCCCTCTTACATTTGATGCCATTCTCTTTTAGAATGCATAGAACTTGTTCGAGGCGAGCAAGGTGTTGTTCAACTGTTGGAGCTGAAATAATGATGTCGTCTAGATAATTTCCACAACCTTCTATGCCACTGAGAAGTTGTTCCAAATGACGTTGGAATATAGCTGGGGCGCTCGCTATTCCATATGGTAAACGTTGGTACTGGAAGAGGCCCAACGGCGTGTTGACGACCATAATTTCTTTTGCTGCATCATCTAACTCCATTTGTAGATATGCGTCTTTCAGATCGATTTTGGAGAAATGAGTGCCGTGACGGATTGTATGTAATAAAGACTCACGTGTTGGCAGCGGATATTGTTCGATGTCCAATTGGGAATTGACACCTTGTTTAAAGTCGCCACAGATCCGTAGTGCTCCACCTGGCTTGGGTGCTAGTACTATGGGCGATGCCCAGTTGCTGAATTTGACTGCTTTCAAGAGACGCTTTACTTCGTCCTTAAACTGTTGTCTGAATTTGTCTGCTTTTGTAGAATTTTGGCACGAAATTTTGCTTTAAGTAGATGCTTGCCTTAAAGTTTTTAATTGTACCAATAGCCGGTTCAAATACTCCCTTGTACTTGTTACACATTTGAAATTTGTTGAATTTCGAAATTGAATGTCTTGAACAAATCCATTCCGAACAGATTGTTTGAGTTTTCTACATCTGCCACGATTATGACAACATTTGCCGATTTATTGCTACACTCTGCCACAGTGTGCAGTTCACCCAGCACGGGGATTTGTTGTTGGCCAAACGCTTGCAATATACGGTCACATTTCTGCAGCTTTGGACTTTTGAGTTCTTTGTATGTTTTACTATTGACAATAGATACCGTTGCACCAGAATCCATTTGAAAAGAAATAATTTCGTTGAAGATTTCCAGGTTGATTAAATTTTTATTTCCCTCGAACTTCACTAGGCTTGAGACGGTGTGAAGTGTTTGAATTGATTCTGCGTTTTTCTCTTTATGCTGGTATTTGTTATTATCGCTCTCTTTCATATCTTTGCACTGCTTTGACATGCAAACGATAGCTATGTGTCCCTTTCGACCACATTTATGGCAAATAGCATCGCGAAATTTACAGTTTTCACGAGCATGTGTATTTCCACAACCGGAGCAAGATTTAAGAGAGTTCTTGCCTCCTTTTGCTTCCATACCACTGCGTTTCTGTTGATGTTTCTTATGTGTGTGTACAGCGTTCATGACCAGTGTTCTCTTCTCGCTCTCCTTTATGACTGTGTGTACAATTATTTGATCGCGTATCATTTCATCAACATGATTGTATGTACACCCATTTGCGTTGCAAGGAAACTGACACTCACGAGCAATACCACGTAGATCGGCTACCAATTCCTTATGAGATTGTGAGTCCCGCATCTGACGTTTAAAAAATTCATAGCGAGCAGCAACAATGTGACGCTTCTGTTTGAAGTGCTCTGTTAATTTTTCTGTGATTTGCACATACGACTGCTGGTCCAAATTTTCGCTACCAAACAGATTCTTGACAAGTTCGAAAACATGTGTGCCTACCCACGACAGAAAATATGCTTTTTTCTTCTCAACGGAGATAACGGAGTACGCGGCGAAATGCAGCGCCAATTGTTGTAAATACGTCTCCCAATTTTGTTGATCCTTATTAAAACTTGGGAACGGCGGACAAACTGTTGACTCTACAGGTCTATTAACTGCACTGTTTTCTGCGAGAAAGGCCTCCATCCATGTTTGTTGTTTTTTTAGCAATTCCTCTGCGAATTGTTGCTGTTGAGCCAACAATTCTTTAATGTTTGTTGTATCCATATTTTCTTTGTTTTTTAATCGTTCGATCTCTATTTGGTCAGACTACCGACACGAAATACTCAAAATGATGATTCTGAGGCACTTTTTTCACTCGTCGCCAATATGTTGTGTCTGAGTACGGAGAAAACGTTGTGTTCATGATGAGAACTAGCATAGAACTGACTTTATTTCAAGAGAGAAGGCATACATACATTCGGGTGTAATAGTGTTAGTGTATGTGTGTATACAATACAAATGGCTGATTTTGCTTATTGCTTATTTCTTATTTCTTTAATACATAACAGATTGTTTTGCACGATCTGAGCCTTTTGCACTCTGTTTTGAGCTTCCTTGTTTGTATCCGCCGCTACAGCGTGGAGAATGTCAATGGGTCTTTTGTTGGTGACCGAGTGCACTGATCTATTGTAGTTTGACTGTATCGGTAACTCCCCTATCCATTTTGAGGCATCTTGCAATTTCTACAAGAGTGCTATGAAATCTCTCCACTTGTCCATTTGAGGTACTGTGGAGTGGCGGAGCATTGAAAATGAGTACTCCGAAGTTGTTTCGGAGGAGTGATCTGATGGTTTCTGAACTCACCGATGGTTCATTGTCGCAATATATTTGTTTCGTGTTTGGGAAGATGTTCAAGAGCTGTAGTAGTGGAGTCTTGATGTCTGCTATAGTGCGGGAAGCTATCGGCTGCACAATGGCAAATTTCGAGAATTTGTCCACGCACGTTAGGAAATACTTCTTTTCTGTAGACGATATATCTACATGAAGCATCTCTCCCGTGAACGAGGGGACCGGTGTTGGCCCCAGCTCCTGTTTCTTGGGATGCCTATCATATTTCGCTTTGGAGCATATCTTGAAATTCATGACAACCTCGTTTGCGAGCTAAGTAATTTTTGGGAAGTAATAGTCCGTCATGATCTATTTGACGTTTTCCTGGGCGGCCCTGTGGGCCCGATTGTGTTCAATAGTGACTATTTCTTTTCTCTCATTCTCATCAAAAATGTCGGCGACAAGATTTTTGCAATGCCAGAACGTAGTCGACGGAAAGAACTTTACTAGCTCATGCTGTATGCAGGCTAGGATTGGGAGCTCACAATGGATCACGTTTACGACCTTCTTTGTCTTTGTCTGGGAAATGTATTATATGGCACGCCTTTTCCCCAAAGAGAACAAAAATCTGTTTTAGTAGAAACTGCGCCTGCTCTAGGATGATCTGATTCCTAAAGCAATTGACAGGCTTATCTGTCGTCTCTACCGTGTTGGTCATTGACACTTCGCTATGAATTGTCGCAGCATCTGACCGCGATGCGCTATTCTCTAGCACACAAATATTCTGTCTCGACAACGCGTCTGCGACAAAGTTTTTTTTACCAGGTTTGAAGAAGAGTTTGGCACCGATCTTGTCGATGCGTGCCTTCCAACGTTTGATTTTTTCATTGAGGTTTCCCTCAGAAACCGCGAATGTGAGTGGCTGGTGGTCAGTGAAAACGTTTATGTCCCTGATGCCATAAATATAATGGCACAGCTTTCCCAAGGCCCATACAATTGCCAAAAGCTTCCGCTCGTTAGTAGCGTAGTTTAGCTCATTGTCTTTGAGGGTCCTAGAGATCATTGTTATTGGGCCTACCCCTTGTGAAAGGACTGCTCCAATGCCATAGGCAGACTCGTCGGTTATCAAGTCGAAAGGCTTTTTGTAGTCTGGATACATCAGCATTACATTTTCTGATGCCAGAATGTCCCTCAGTTTTTGAGAGGCGCATCTTTGCACCTCGTTGAACGAGATGGGGGTTTTTTTAGTCTTATACTTGCTAATCGAACCATTTTCTTCTTTTAGGATGTTTGAGAACTTCGACTTCTCCTGAGCTACTCTCATGTTAGCTTCATAGAGGCTTTTCAGTACCCAGTCGACGTGTTTAACGTGGTCGTCCTGAGACTAGGAAAATATAATTACGTCATCAACATAGACGTAACATGTTTTACCGATTTGTTCGCACAAAACATCATCGATTGCCCTCTGGAAAATGCAGTCGGCAAAACTCATACTTCCCTCCATTTACGGAAAAAGAAGTTTTTTCCCTGTCGCGTTCCGCCAAAGTTATTTGATGGTATCCGAATTTCAGGTCTAGAGTTGTGAAGTACTTGGCAGTACCCAGGTTTGCCAAGATCATTGAGATACTAGGCATGGGGTATGGGGTATGGGGTATTTATCTGGCACTGTCTTCTGACTTAGCTTTCGAAAGTCCATTACGAGAAGTTTCTTTCTATTGCCCTTTTCGTCAGTGCCTTTCTTGTCGACTACCCATATAGGATTGTTATATGGCGATCTCGACTTCTGGATGATGTTGTCTTTTAAGAGGCTCTTAGCCTCGGATTCGACAAAATCGGCTACACCCATAGGATTGGGGTAGAGCTTGGAATAAATTGGTTCGTCGTCCACCGCGCGAATGGTGGCCACGACCGAAGTGTTATAAGCCAGTGACCCGTTAGGGTCGACGAACGCCTTATTTATCTTCTTTAGCATCTTCATGAAGCTTGCCTAACGTAAGTATGGTTGACGTCTGTGCATTTGTGGAACCTGATCGTTTCGGTAGTGCTATCGACTGTGAGTGTTCCGCTTTCTAGAGACAATGACAAAGGGACACTTTTCTGTGATCTTGTTGGATCCGTTGATTGAGAAAACGGGGAAAGGTGTTTCGACAGGGGTAACACCGGGAAGCCCTTCGAATGGCTTGATGTAGTTTTTCGATGAACCCGTGTCGATGAGAAATTTAAGATTGACCCCTGCTACTTCTCGCCATATGAATGGCAGCAGTGATCTTCCCCTAAAAAATTAGCCGAATACCTCTCGTAGTCGATTTCGGCGTCGGCTTCTTTTTCGGCGACTGCCTCGGTAGCGGCCCCGTTGTACGCCGACGGTGATCGGTTGCTAGCGGTAGCAATGTGCTATACCCTTTGTCTCCAGCTGCCTGAAGCGCGTTCTGACGCGTTCGGCTTTTTCCCGAAAGTGTTGTCGCGTTTGCCAGTTCCAAACGGTTTCTGGTACGCCAAGGGCTGTCTCAATTTAGAGGATGAAGGGTCTACTTGGTACTTGCGCTCATTCGAACGGTTGGATTTCTCCTCCATGACCTTGGTGTAATTTTCAGCCCAAGCGCTGCGGTCTTCGCTGGATTCAGCCGATTGGGCAAGGGCCAAAGCTGTCTCCAAGTCTCGATCGTAGTATTCCGTCAATGGTAGGTTACCCTGCCGAATGGTCGTCAGCCTTTGCTGTATTACGCCCACCGGCGTTTTGTCTGAATACGAGCAATCTAGCCTAGGACGAAAAAATGTTATTTAATCAATCAGCTACTCTCATGTTAGCTTCATAGAGGCTTTTCAGTACCCAGTCGACGTGTTTAACGTGGTCGTCCTGAGACTAGGAAAATATAATTACGTCATCAACATAGACGTAACATGTTTTACCGATTTGTTCGCACAAAACATCATCGATTGCCCTCTGGAAAATGCAGTCGGCAAAACTCATACTTCCCTCCATTTACGGAAAAAGAAGTTTTTTCCCTGTCGCGTTCCGCCAAAGTTATTTGATGGTATCCGAATTTCAGGTCTAGAGTTGTGAAGTACTTGGCAGTACCCAGGTTTGCCAAGATCATTGAGATACTAGGCATGGGGTATGGGGTATGGGGTATTTATCTGGCACTGTCTTCTGACTTAGCTTCCGAAAGTCCATTACGAGAAGTTTCTTTCTATTGCCCTTTTCGTCAGTGCCTTTCTTGTCGACTACCCATATAGGATTGTTATATGGCGATCTCGACTTCTGGATGATGTTGTCTTTTAAGAGGCTCTTAGCCTCGGATTCGACAAAATCGGCTACACCCATAGGATTGGGGTAGAGCTTGGAATAAATTGGTTCGTCGTCCACCGCGCGAATGGTGGCCACGACCGAAGTGTTATAAGCCAGTGACCCGTTAGGGTCGACGAACGCCTTATTTATCTTCTTTAGCATCTTCATGAAGCTTGCCTAACGTAAGTATGGTTGACGTCTGTGCATTTGTGGAACCTGATCGTTTCGGTAGTGCTATCGACTGTGAGTGTTCCGCTTTCTAGAGACAATGACAAAGGGACACTTTTCTGTGATCTTGTTGGATCCGTTGATTGAGAAAACGGGGAAAGGTGTTTCGACAGGGGTAACACCGGGAAGCCCTTCGAATGGCTTGATGTAGTTTTTCGATGAACCCGTGTCGATGAGAAATTTAAGATTGACCCCTGCTACTTCTCGCCATATGAATGGCAGCAGTGATCTTCCCCTAAAAAATTAGCCGAATACCTCTCGTAGTCGATTTCGGCGTCGGCTTCTTTTTCGGCGACTGCCTCGGTAGCGGCCCCGTTGTACGCCGACGGTGATCGGTTGCTAGCGGTAGCAATGTGCTATACCCTTTGTCTCCAGCTGCCTGAAGCGCGTTCTGACGCGTTCGGCTTTTTCCCGAAAGTGTTGTCGCGTTTGCCAGTTCCAAACGGTTTCTGGTACGCCAAGGGCTGTCTCAATTTAGAGGATGAAGGGTCTACTTGGTACTTGCGCTCATTCGAACGGTTGGATTTCTCCTCCATGACCTTGGTGTAATTTGCAGCCCAAGCGCTGCGGTCTTCGCTGGATTCAGCCGATTGGGCAAGGGCCAAAGCTGTCTCCAAGTCTCGATCGTAGTATTCCGTCAATGGTAGGTTACCCTGCCGAATGGTCGTCAGCCTTTGCTGTATTACGCCCACCGGCGTTTTGTCTGAATACGAGCAATCTAGCCTAGGACGAAAAAATGTTATTTGCAGTCCCTTTCACCTTATTCCTTATTATCCCTGTTGCCATGAAGTGTTTGCTACTACCTTCGTATGTCTCGAAAGGCTCGAATGCGCCCAGCGCTGCCTGGCGCCAACCAACAAAGTTTGGTTTCTCTAGCTCTTATAGTCTCTGAGATCTAGGCGCTCATTTGGACGAATGGGCAAAACAGACAGGGTCGCGTGTGAGAGAGAGCGAGATGGAACGATGACTTTCGAAATGGTTTTCTTCATTGTGGCTATATTAATAATCAGAGCTGATTCAGATTCAACACTCTGATAGAAATGGTCATCCTCTATGATTTTGCGTATTAAGTTTTCCCGTTTCTTTAAAATTGTGTATGCCACAGACTTTCGTCCTTTGTGCGAGCGGAAGAGGGCGGGGCGAAATTTTGAAATACATTTGGAGTAGTGTGATAACACTGAAGACTGAATACAAAACTTGGTTGCTCTAGCTTTAATAGTCTCTGAGATATAGGCGCTAATGAAGACGGACTATATATTTTATGGGGTCAGAAACGCTTCCTTTTGGGTGTTACACACATCCGTTATCACCCCAAATCTATTATACCCCTATACTCTTCGAGTACCGGGCTTTAAAAACGAATTGAGTATTTATTATCCGTTTGCCTTTCACTTTTTTTTTCGCCACTTTTTCTCACTACGCTCTTGTGGTTTTTCACACGACCGTTTATTATGGGTTCTTAGAACCATTGAGCGCCAATTAATTTGTTATTGTTCCCGTCTACCGATACCGTGGCTTGTCCAACGGCAATGATAGTCGCGGGTGTTAGTTTAAACGTTTATTTCCGGCTCGACTGGCTCGGTTGAAAGTGAGAATAAATCTAAAGATATAAAATACAATATTACTTAAATCTGCCCACCCTTAACCGACGTTCTGCACCGTCAGCGCGTCGTGCAGACCATCAGCTCCACAGCGGATGTGTATGCAGTAGCGAAATATGATCCGCTAGCCACTCGAGTGCAGGCCAACGGCTTCTAGGCAGAAGCTCCTGCGACAATGTAGTCGCTGCGCCCACCCCTCGAGTGCAGCATCAGCATTTTTCCGTTTCGGAATTCTGCCGATACCCTGCAGCTGGTGGGGAGTGTTAACTTACAAATTTTTTTTTTTTGGCAAACGCGTTCATGAAAAAAGTGATTTTTGATAAGCTATTCGGGCCGAGGCCCCACTGTGCGAAGCCTAATTAATGTGTCTATCTAAAACCAAAAATGTTAGCCATGGAAAAAACATGAAACATTTTTAAAAATTCTTTAAAAAAAACTACATAATAATAAAAACCATAATTCTTTATAAATTGTTAAATTTCGAAATCTACCGGAAAAAGTCATAAAAAGTTGAATTTTGTTGAGTAGTATTATAGGCGATACCTATCACATACTTATTAAGGGAGCGGTAAAAGACAATTACCCGATACCCTTAAAAGACGAGCTATTAATTAAACTGTCAGATAGAAGATCTTTCCGCAAGCTAGTACTGAAAAATGAATATTTCCACGTATTCATTTATAAAGATGCAGTCAAATACATCTCGTTCACAAACCCTATGGGACAGTACCAATGATTAAGAATGCCTTTTGGGCTCCAAAGATTCACAAACTAGATTTTTTCAGACATGGTGATATATAATATAATAATACCAACAAAAGATAGCGACAGCCATATGGAAATTCTACACCAAGTAATGAGATTAGCGTATAAACTCGTATATGACTGCGCTGAACCTTCGTCTGCCGAGCTTGCATAGCTCAGAGGTGCGTTTCCTGTCTATGGTTGGCCATGTTTGCCGAGTTATTCGACAGCGTGGAGCTGATTGCCAGTTGTTGTCTATTAGTCGCTTATATTGCTCCTTTATTATTTATTATTACATTACATATTTATTACATGTGGCCATCGGCATACGAGTATCCTCCTTGTCTTGGAGAAGGGGGATTGTAGTGCCAAGTCTGGCCAGCTCGTCTGCAATACAGTTGCCCTCCATGTCCCTGTGGCCCAGGACCCATATAAGGCTGATAGCAAATTGCTGAGCCATCTCGTGAAGAGATTTGCGGCAATCTGCAACGGTGGCCGAGTTTGCGGAGATCGCATTAAGCGATTTGATTGCAGCTTGGCTATCACTGTAGATGTTTACACAGGTTACCATGGCGGTAGTTTCCTGAAGGCAGTTTAGGGCTTCCTTGATTGCAATGACCTCCGCTTGGAAGACGCTGCAGTGATCTGGGAGCCTAAAGGAGTGCCTAATGTTTAGCTGTGCGGAGTATATTCCTCCTCCGACCCTGTTGTTCAGCTTTGACCCATCTGTGAAGATGTTTAGGGCCCCTTCTGGGCCTGGGGGTCCCTCACTCCACTCGTCTCTGTGGGGGATAATTGCATCGAAAGGGGTGTCTGTGTATTCCCTTGGGACACAGTAGTCCGTTTTAGTGGGGACGGAACTGCTGTTTAATATTGAGGAGTGACCTGTGTGCTGTGATGCCCATTGGTCGGAGTCTCTCAGATGCATTGCTGCCATCTGTGCCCTTTCTTTTCCAGCAAGGGCAAGGCTTTGGAGGCATAGAATGGCATCAAGCGCATCATTTGGAGTGGTGCGAAGAGCTCCGCTGATGCAAAGGGCGGCTGTTCGTTGAACTTTGTCGAGTTGTCTGGTGATCGTCCTTTTTGATAAGGCCGGCCACCACACTGCAACTCCATAAAGTATTATTGGTCTAACTATAGCTAGATATATCCATTGGACTATACTTGGGTTCATGCCCCATTTCAAGCCAATAGCTTTTTTGCAAGTGTAGAGGGCTATCGTGGCCTTCTTCACTCTGTCTTTGATGTTCAGGTTCCAGTTAAGCTTCTTGTCAATTACCAACCCTAAGTAACTGGCACTGTCGCTAAAGGAGAGCCTGCATCCATTTAATATGGGGATGTTCAGAGACGGAATCTTGTATTTACTTGTGAATAGCACAGTTCTGTCTTTGAGGGATTAACTCCAAGACCTCGCGATTCTGTCCATCTTGACAGTCTCGCGAGCTTTGCGGTCATTAAGTCGCAGAGTGTATGACGGTATTTTTCCGAGAAGATAATTGCCACGTCGTCCGCGTATGCCACGACTTTACAGCCCCCCTCCAGGTCCCATAGAAGCTTGTTGACTGCTATGTTCCATAGAAAGGGGGATAGGACACCACCTTGCGGTGTGCCTCTACTGACATACCTTGACTGAGTGTACGATCCCATCGATGATGTCACCGTCCTGCATGTGAGCAATTGATCAATGAGCATCACCAAGTGACGATCCACCCCAAGGTCAGTCAGCGCTTCCGTAATGGCACCCCGTATGACGTTGTTGAAAGCTCCCTCGATATCTAGAAAAGCGATTAGAGAGTATTCTTTGAGGTATAGTGATTTCTCTATCCCCGAAATTACTTCGTGAAGTGCCGTTTCCGTGGATTTTTCTCTCCGGTAGGCATGCTGTTCTCCTGACAACAATTGAGAACTTATAGTAGTTCTCAATTGTAGCCCGACCAGTCTCTCAAAAGTTTTGAGAAGGAAGGATGATAGCCTGATTGTTCTAAAGTCCTTTGCCGTTGAGTGCGAGGCTTTACCTGCTTTGGGGATGAAGACTATTTTTTCCTTAAGCCAAGCATGCGGTATTCTTCACTACTAGTATCTTCTTAAAGATACATTGCAGCCAGTTGATGGCCGTGTCTCCGGCTTTTTGTAATTGGGCCGGAATGATCTGGTCCGGACCGGGGGATTTGAACGGATCGAAACTGTTTATTGCCCAGTTGATGTACCGTTTTGAGAAGATATGCTCCATTGAGGTGATCAAACCCTCACTAGGGAAGTGAGTCGGTCCATTGATGGAGCACCCTGGAAAATGAGTGTCGAGTAGAATATGTAGGGACTCCTCACTAGAGTTAGTCCACGTACCATCGCTTCTCTTTAGGTAACCCACCGAGGGGGCCGTTTTGGAGAGGATCTTGCGCAGTCTTGCAGCTTCCGACGTTACCTCGATTTCAGAACAAAATTTTTGCCATATAGGGCCAGACTATTTTTGTAATCTGCCCAGTGTTCTTCCTCGTTAGCGCTTTTGGCCCTTTTGAAGAGGGACCTGCAGCTTTTCCGTAGGATATCTATATGTTTTGATCACCATGGGGGTTTCTTTTTCCCCTTGTGTTGGTTTAATGGGCATGCTGCCGTGAAAGCCGTGTTGCATGCTTTAGTGAACCTGTCCACTAGACGATTTAGGTCGTCCTCTGTGTTCAGGCATATTGGTGCTTCGGAGGGAAGTAGTCCCTCCATTACTGTGCTATATTTTTCCCAGTTGGCTTTCCTGGGGTTAACAAAGTCAGTAGGTTTCGGGCTCTCGAGAGATAATATAGTCTCGATGTACCTGTGGTCTGAAAAGGAATGGTCCCCCAGAACTTTCCAGCTCTTAACTATGTCTGAAAATTTGTGAGACACTAATGTTAGGTCAATGACCACTTGTCTATTCTTAATTATAAACGTAGGATCATTGCCCCGATTTCAGATAAGAAGATTGTAGTTTAGGATGAAGCTGAAAAGTGACTCACCCCTTACATTTGTGTCCGAGCTCCCCCGTTGGGTGTGGTGGGCGTTGGCGTCGCAGCCTATTATTAGGCCTATATCCGACCTTTCGCTTTCTCTGGTGAGCTTGCGAACTAGGTCACCGGGAGGATCGCTTTCCTCATGAGCCATGTAGGACGACATCAGCCTTATTTGAGAGCCTTGTAGCTCAAGGCTTGCCGCTGTGTTGTCACCATTGCTAAAGTTGTGGAGCAGAAAGATATTTCAGTGCTTCCTTGCAAGAATGCAGGTACGGATTTTACTTTCTTTCTGAGCTACAATAAGCTTGTGCTCCTTCGTCGCTAATCCACAGACCTTGTCTCCTACTACCCAAGGCTCTTGGATCAGGACTACATCTGCTCCGCTCGTTTCCAAGCGGAGTATAAGGGCAGCGGATGCTGCTTTACAGTGGTGGAGATCTATCTGTAGGAGTCTTAGGGTTATCAACAGAGTTCTCCACCACTGTGTTGTCGGTGTCCGAGTCGTCCTCGATGGTGTCGTCGCGACACTTCGCCTCGAACTCGCGCATCAGAGTCGTTTTGGAGGAGTAGCCGTCATGGGCAGGCTCTGAATCATCATCGGAAGCTTCGATCTCCGAGGCAACATCCTGCTCAACTGGGTTGTCGACAGGACGTACCTCGGCCGCTGCATCCGACTTGTATACTTTTATGCTCATCGCACTGAAGCCAAAGTTGAGCTCGCCGTTTTTAGCCTCAATTGGGGCTAAAGACTCCTTATTGAGTACGAGCACCGCCTGGTTCATCGGACCTTGTGTCGCCTCAACCTTTACTACCCTCCAATCGGAGGTGGGTAGCCGCGGGTTGCACCGCTGCAGCATTTTTAGGATGCGATCCGGCTCCTTTATGGAGGCGGGCACCCAAACCCTCGCCCTAGGCCTACTGCGCACCTCGCTCCAGTCGACTGCAACGAGCTTCGCCCCTGGGTAGACCTCTCCGACTTGCGCTACCGCTGCTTAACAGAGCTGGACGGAGCGCTCGTCTTCGCAGGCTATGATTTTGATGCATCCCTGGTACCACCCCATGTCTTTACAGACTGGGGGGGGGGGGGGGGGGGCCGGGTTGCTTGTCCAGTAACTCGAAGCAGCGGTCGGCCAGTGCCGCTTCCACCCACTTCCACTGGTTCCTGGGATCTTCGAGTCCACGCTGCCTTTATCCAGGACGCCGATCAGCGTCCTCTCCTTGGCGATCTGCGCGAACGACACGTTTGGCAGAACTCTGGAGCGCTTCGGAGCCGGTCCAGGAGTCTCCTGTGAGCGCTGCCTTTTCGGTTGCGGAGCTGTCGTCTTCGGCGGGGCAACCCTCTTTGGTGCCTCTTTGCCGAAGTTGGGCAGCACCTTTGATGCCCATTCGACCTTTTCCCGCCACTGGTCGGTCGGGCTGGACATCGTGCTCGCATTTTGCCGACGAAGTATGTTGCCAGCACTCCTCCTCTCGGCATACGTGAAAGCTTTGGCTTGGGCGCTAGTCGAACGTTGGGATTTTTGACAGACGGTGAAACTTCGATTCACACTGGCACCGTCTACCGTTTACCGTCTAACAGCTGATGACAATAACAAGAACTGAGTTTTTGAAGGAAGATTTTTATACCCGGTACTCGAAGAGTATAAGGGTATATTAGATTTGTGGGGATAACGGTTGTGTGTAACGCCCAGAAGGAAGCGTTTCCGACCCCATAAAGTATATATATTCTTGATCAGCATCAATAGCCGAGTCGATATAGCCATGTCTGTCTGTCCGTCCGTCCGTCTGTCCGTCTGTCCGTCTTCATTTGCGCCTATATCTCAGAGACTATAAAAGATAGAGCAACCAAGTTTTGTATCCAGTCTTCTCTGTGATCACACTACTCCAAATGTATTTCAAAATTTCGCCCCGCCCTCTTCCGCCCCCACAAAGAACGAAAGTCTGTGGCGTATACAATGTTGAAGATACGAGAAAACTAAAAACGCAGAATTATAGCGAATGACCATTTCTATCAGAGTGTTGAATCTGGATCAGATCGGATCATTATTATAGCTACAATGAAGAAAACCATTTCGAAAGTCATCGTTCCCTCTCGCTCTCTCTCACACGCCACCCTGTCTGCTTTGCTTATTCGTTTAAATGAGCGCCTAGATCTCAGAGACTATAAGAGCTAGAGTAACCAAACTTTCTATCCAAGCTCCTGTGATATCAAACCAGCACAAGTGTATTTCAAAATTTTGCCACGCCCCTTTCCGCCCCCACAAAAGACGAAAATCTGTGGAATCCACAATTTTAAAAAAAAATTAAAACCAAAAACGCAGAATCATGGAAAATTACCATATCTACCAGATTGCCGAATATGGATGAGGTCGGATCAATATTATGGCCAGAAGAAACAAATTAAATTTCAGTGGCTACGCAACGCCTGCAAGCACTGACTCATTCCCTCTCTCTCTGTCGCAAACACTTGTACGTCTCAAATATGTAATTATACATGTCATGTAGAAATTTAGAAGCAGATGTAAAAAGCATATGCAAACGAAATTGAAAACATGTATAATATTCCAAAAATGATTTGACTTCATTTTTTTGAAATATTTTTTTTTGCCCAAAATTTAATTTGTCATTTTGCGAACATTGCTCATATATGTTTGTATGTGTATACTGACTGAGTACCGGGTATAAGGTAGAGCCGCGGCCTTTGCCGCGGCTCACAACGTTCCCCCTCGTTTTATTTTTGTTTGGTAAAAATGGATATGGAAGATTTAGCCATTGTTTTAACTGTGGTTCAACATCAAAATATTTTCTTGCATCAACTAATCATGTTGTTGGACGAAAAGGATAAAGATAGCGATCACAGCGGAATAATTATGTGCTGCTGCATACTGCACAATATGTTAAATATGCACAATACCGAAATAAACTATAGTTGGGAGCTCTTACCAGCAGAGCAAAAAGATCAGCTCGATACCAGCAATAGTTCTGCTGATGATAACCAGTCAGTAGAACAGATACGATCTGCTATAGCAAAGTATTTCGTAAATCGCAATAAATAAGAAATAAAATACAATTTAAAAACTTATTTATTCATTTTTTCTTTATTTTAAACAAGCCAAGAGATCATTCTGGAATTTTGATTGGTTGCTAACTAATTCATCTATACGTTTGCCCAGCAGATCAGCTATCTCAAGCAGCTTCTTATGGTACTCTATTAGCATGATTTCGATCTCCGTGGTCCACTGCAGCGTGCCGCCGCCTGCTCTACTCTTATTTCCTGCATTGTGTTCAAATATTAACAATAAAATTATTAAATTAAAAATATATATATGTATAAACTTACCACTAGAACTTCCTGCTCCTTTCATTTTAGATTGTGTTTACTTTTTTTTTTGTTTTTTGGCTGTCATTGCTAACATATTCGCAGTGAAATCCATTTTTCGTTGTGAATGCCAATTTTCCAGAATTTTTCCGCATATGAAAACCATCGGCTAAATATCGCATAGAAAACGTTTAGGAACATTGAAAATAGACGGTGGAACTAACTGGGAAATTTTCGGAACGGCAAAACCTTACGCACCGTCTAGGAAATAGACGGTAAACGGTGCTCAGTGTGAATAGGCTATAAAAAATTAATAGTTTTTTTATAATTAATTTATTTTCAATTAAGCTTAACAACCAATAACGAGTTTAGGTTTTGTGTGGCCAATACTACCTGTGCCAGCGTACTCAAGTGTGGCGATTTCAGCATTACATTTCTAAAAAAAATGTAGTATGTCTTCGTTTAGTGATAAGCAACTATACATTTTGTCATAATTCTCGACCTACGATCACTGTACCATTGCCTTTGTCCAGAACGCCGATCAGCGTCCTTTAACTGGCAATTTGCGCGAATGATACGTGTGGCAATACTCTGAAGCTCTTTGGAGCCGGGCGAGGAATCTCCTGTGAGTTCTGCCTTTTCGGTTGCGAGCTGTCGTCTTCGGCGGGGCAACCTTCTTCGGTGCCTCTTTGCTGAAGTTGGGCATCACCTTTGTTGCCCACTCGACATTCTTCAGCCACTGGTCGGTCGAGCTGGACATTTGGCTTGCGTGATGCCGGCGGAGTATGTTTCCAGCACTCCGTCTTTCGGCATACGTATAGGCCCTGGCTTGGGCGCTAGTCGATTGCAACTCAACATCCATCAGACAGGCAGAGCCGCCACAGGATTGCATAGCCACTCTGCCAAGGTATCAGCTTAGAGAGGCGATTTTTTTTTTTTTTTTTTTTTTTTTTTAGGACGTTGATGTGCAATGACTGCACCATCAAGTGGCCCAAGCGACACCAGCCTGTTACGCGCGGATCCAAGACAAGAAAGCAGCCCACCTCCCGCCCAACCGACCGAGGGGCGCAGCCGCTTAACGCGCGACTCGTTAACCGAACTGATCGCGGGCATGAATGAAAGATAGGTGTTAGACTAGTGTTCGAGGAAAAGTAGAACTAATCTAACTAAAGAAACGAAGTAATTACTAATTACGGGAAAGATATAAGAGTATAAGTAATTTAAGACTAGGAAGGGAGTTAGTGGTAGATATAATATGGTAGAGGGAATTATAATCCGAGCATAGGACCCTAAATGGTTCATGCAAGGAGTAATTCGATCTACAAAGCGGAAGAAACAAGGGTGTATAATTTCTAGTGCTTCTAATAGGAATCGTGAAGTTTATGCGACTCAACAGGTCAGGGCTATCTACGTCACCCTTGATCAAGTTGTGCACAAAAATCACACCAAGAATTTTCCTACGATTAGATAAGGTTGGAAGGTTTATTAGAAGCAATCTATTAGAGTAAGACGACAGTCTCACACTTGCATCCCAGTTGAGGCCGCGAAGAGCAAAAAGTAAAAAGTTTTTCTGAACTGATTCTATACGCTCCTGGTGTACGTTGTACTGAGGGCACCATACACAAGAGCCGTATTCTAAAATCGGACGAACCAGAGAGGTGTAGAGAGTCTTTGTTATATAGGGGTCGTCAAATTCCTTTGACCACCTCTTTTGCCACGCATCCCAAGACTAGGATGGGACCCCTTTGGGTTCGCCCTAACGCCTTCCGCCGCGCAAGTTTTGCCTGCTTTGTAGCGGGTCAGGCCAGGCCTTTGGGCCGCTGCCTCTCCTTGAATGGGATTGCTCCCTGTTGGCATTGGGAGTGCCAGACTCGTTTTTGTTTGTGTTTTGTTTTTAAATTTTTCATCTTTGATACCACAATTTGCAAAGAAGGGGCGGTCCGTCCGGGCAGAGATTTACGTTGCCCGGATAAGGCATCATTAGAACAGGGAGCTGCCAAATCCCTGAGCTCTCCGTTAACGACTGGGCTAGTTTTTATACCGGGCCCCAGCCAGGCTGACTCTCGCCACGGGTCGAATAATACACTTAGTCCAGACCGGTGTGAGATGAGTGTGGTGGTTGGGATGTGGGTAGGTGGTGTGTAGGGATGGGGGTTGTGTGAGCTACTTAAACGAGGCGGCACCACAAGCGCATCGTCAGTGTTGCTGCTTCGCGAACACCCGCTGGCTGTCCGGGACTGCTTTTTTCGGTACTCTCCTTAGGGATGCCCGCTTATTCGCAGCTGACCTACCTACAGAGATAGGTCATTCGCTATCCGCAACCTGCGACCCGTCCGGTATCCTCAGTTAGGCCCCCTTTGAGCCATCTCACCAGCTCATCAGAACAGATCTGCTTGATATAATTTTAATATCAAATTCTAAGTCGGCAACATAGTCTTTGCTATTTGTATCATACATAATCTTAAGTTTCCCAACTTAATCTCCTTTGAATTGATATCATACGTATCTATTAAAAATACTGTCTGTATAGCATGTATTTTTCCGTTTATTAATTGAAACTTGCTTTTCATTAATTTTAAACTCGGTTTCTAATTAAAGGGGTAAACCAGAGTTTTTTTATTTTTATACCCGGTACTCGAAGAGTATAGGGGTATAATAGATTTGTGGTGATAGTGGATGTGTGTAACGCCGAGAAGGAAGCGTTTCCGGCGCCATAAAAAATATATATTCTTGATCAACATCAATAGCCGAGTCGATATAGCCCTGTCTGTCCGTCCGTCCGTCCGTCTGTCCGTCCGTCTGTCCGTCTTCATTAGCGCCTAGATCTCAGAGACTATTAGAGCTAGAGCAACCAAATTTTGTATCCAAGCTCCTGTGATATCACTTCAATACAAGTGTATTTCAAAATTTTGACACGCCCCCTTCCGCCTCCACAAAGGACGAAAATCTGTGGAACCCACAATTTTTAAGATAAAAGAAAATCAAAAACGCATAATCATAGAAAATAACCGTATCTAGCAGATTGTTGAATCTTGATCAGGTCGAACTACTATAGCCAGAAGAAATAAATTTAATTTCAGTCGCTACGCAACACCTGCCAAGCGCTTTTTCATTCCCTCTCTCTCTCTCTCGCACACACTTACACGTCTTGTATGAGTAGTTCTATATGTACAAGTAGAAATGTAGAAGCTGAAATTATATGCAAACAAAAATGGAAACAGATGACATTTAATATATAAAAATCTAGCATAGGGTTCGACCAAATTTTTTGAAATTTTCCATTTGGGCCAAAATTTAATTCGTGCGAACATAAAATAAATTATATAAATCGTAAACTCATATATATACTAAATGAGTACCGGGTATAAAGTTGAGCCGTGGTCTTTGCCGCGGCTCACAACGTTCTTCCTCGTTCTACCTTTAGCTAAAGGTGTACAAAACACAGGGGGAAAACAACGAACGATATCGAAGTACTGTTTCCTTTAGGACTCGAATCCGGACTATAGTAGATAAGTGTTTTTTTCCTTTGTAGTACTTGTTAAAGGGTGGACAGATTATAAATTGTCTACTTTATGTTATTTCTTCACTAAAATTTAAAGATTAATTTTTTTTTACATCAGTTCACGTGTAAAGACTCTAATTCTTAAAATGCTATGTATAATGTGTTCATGTTTGAACAAACTTTGCAAATCTGAAAAGGTGATAAATGCAGTTATAAGCCGATCTAAACAGTTTTTATACCCGGTACTCGAAGAGTATAGGATTATATTAGATTTGTGGTGATAACGGATGTGTGTAACGCCCAGAAGGAAGCGATTCCGACCCCATAAAGTATATATATTCTTGATCAGCATCAACAGCCGTCCATCTGTCCGTCTGTCCGTCTGCATTAGCGCCTATATCTCAGAGACTATTAAAGCTAGAGCAACTTAATTTTGTATCTAGTCTTCTGTGTTATCACACTACTCGAAGTATATTTCAAAATTTCGCACTGCCCCCTTACGCCCGCACAAAGGACGAAAGTCTGTGGCATACACAATTTTGAAGATACGAAAAAACTAAATACGCAGAACCATAGAGAATTATCATATCTATCAGAGTGTTGAATTTGGATGAGATCGGATTTTTATTATGGCTACAATGAATAAAACCATTTCGAAAGTCATCGTTCCCTCTCGCTCTCTCTCACACGCTACCTTATCTGCTTTGCCCATTCGTATTTTTTGACGCCTAGTTCTCAGATACTATAAAAACTAGAGCAACCAAAATTTCTATCCAAGCTCCTGTGATATCAAACCAGCACGAGTTTCTTTCAAAATTTTGCCATCCTCCCTTCCGCCCCCACAAAGGACGAAATCTGTGGAATCCACAATTTTTAAGGTACGAGAAAACGACAAACGCAGAATCATGGAAAATAACTGTGTCTAACAGATTGCCGAAACTGGATGAGGTCGGATCATTATTATGGACAGAAGGAACAAATTACATTTCAGTGGCTACGCAACGCCTGCCTTCTGGCCATAATATTAATCCGACTCGATCCAGATTCGTCAATCTGGTAGATATAGTAATTTTCCATGATTCTGCGTTTTTGGTTTACCTTTATCTTAAAAATTGTGGATTCCACAGATTTTCGTCCATTGGGGGGGCGGAAAGGGGCGTGGCAAAATTTTGAAATACACTTGTGCTGGTTTGATATCACAGGAGCTTGGATAGAAGGTTTGGTTGCTCTAGCTCTTATAGTCTCTGAGATCTAGGCGCTCATTTGGACGAATAGGCAAAACAGAGGGTGCGCGTGTGAGAGAGAGCGAGAGAGAACGATGCTTTTCGAATTGCTTTTCTTCATTGTGGCTATATTAATAATCAGATCTGATCAAAATTCAACACTCTGGTAGAAATAGTTATCCTCTATGATTCTGCGTTTTTAGTTTCCTCGAATCTTTAAAATTCTGTATGCCACAGATTTTCGTCCTTTGTGCGGGCGGAAAGGGGCGGGGTCAAATTGAAATACACTTGGAGTAGTGTGATAACAGAGGAGACTGGATACAAAATTTGGTTGCTCTAGCTCTAATAGTCTCTGAGATCTAGGCGCTAATGAAGACGGACAGACGGTCAGACGGACGGACGGACGGACGGACGGACGGACGGACGGACGGACAGACAGACATGGCTATATCGACTCGGCTATTGATGCTGATCAAGAATATATATACTTTATGGGGTCGGAAACGCTTCCTTCTGGGCGTTACACACATCCGTTATCACCACAAATCTAATATACCCCTATACTCTTCGAGTACCGGGTATAAACATACACCTTCAAAAAGAACCAAACAAATACATTTTTCGCTGTTAGTCCCATTTCTCGAGTATAATTTATTTTAACCAGATAAGCCAGGCTTTGGGACCGATCCCAATTTAATATACTTCTGTATACATATATTCGTAAAATAGGTATTTTACCCACTGGTAAAGTGTATAACTATCCAGACTATTTAAATGAAATATAGTTACATCAAAGAAAAATATTCAATATAGGGTAATGGCAGCGGCAATGTCTATGACTTTTGGACGTGGAGGAGCTTTATTGGGTAACCTTATATTCGGATCGCTCATTGATTTAAACTGCATAATACCAATAATTCTTTTTTCGGGTATGCTTTTCAGTAAGTATTATAATAGGCTACTACCCAAATTAAATTGACATATTCAAATTAAATATTTAAAATATTTCAGCAAGTGCCTTTTTGTGTTGGCTTCTACCCACAACTGGAGCGGATGCTTTAGACTAAGTCTATCACAATGTAAACTATTTGTTAATATTATCTCTTCACCTATAATATAAATGATAAAAATATTATTGAATCATATATTAAATTTCTCAAATATATGGTAACACTTATTTTTTTTTCTAATTTAGAAATCTTTCCTTTTTAAAAAAATCCGTTATGCATTCTGTACTTTTACTTTTTTTTCCAAATCATGCGCACTTCATTGAACTAAACCATTTTATATTAGGTAGATAAAATAAATTATTTAGGAAAAATCTGCTATTATAAACGCTGCTAGACATTCAGAGCAGACATTTTGAATACTAACCAGACCGAAATAATCCGGTCCAGTTTATTCGAGGACGCTCAGTGAGAGACTTGACTTTGGAAAAAATATTTTAATTGTTGTAGCGCTTGTAGCAGCGAGACTTTGTTTGCTAGTGGAGCTCGCTGTAAGCCATCGAAAGAGGAGGTGAGCCCCACTAAGACTCAGGTCGGGTAACCCGCGGGTTACTGTCCCGCGGGGTTGGCGCATTCTTTCCCTGTGCACTGCAGTTGTGCTATAGTGAATACACTTAAGATGGAAATTAAGAGGGGTATGTACAGTGGCTCAGGGCCAAAATGATCCAGTGGCAAATAAAAAGTTAAATTGGCTGCCATAAAGTTATTACACATTATTTTTCAAAAATTCCAATTACCGATGATAGGTATATGTATACATTAGGTACCAAAACCAATATTTGACCCTTAAATACTGGGTTTTCCCCACCTGTTAGATCGCATTATGCAAAACAGTAGCCCAATAAGAGGTACGAGCCTATTTGGTGCAGTCCCTTTTTGGACACCTGCGAGTCATAAAACCCGGGTTTTTTGCAGAATGTTGCTTATTTTTGGTATAAATAGGCTAATCTAATCCTTTCTATTGAGATTAGTCTTAATCTGGATCTGGAGTGTGACAAGCCAATAACAACAATGGGTAAAAGGACAACGATGGAGCAACGGAAACTCATCTTGGATCACTTCAAAAACGGATTTTCGCAGCGAACAATAGCTCAAATGGGGAATCTGAGCAAATCAACTGTGCAGCACATCATCGAGCGCTTCACCCGCGAAGATCGGATAGGAAACTTGGGCAGAACGGCGCACAACAAGATTTTCACTGAACATGAGGAGCGACGAATCATCAGGAAAATTAAGGAAAATCTTAAGCTTTCGGCCCCAAAACTTACCCAACAGGTGAAGGAAGAAATGGGGAAGGACTGCTGTGTGGAAACTGTGCGCCAAGTTCTGCGCAACCATGGCTTCAATGGCCGAGTACCCCGAAAGAAGCCCTTCATAAGCCTGAAGAACAAAGGGACAAGGTTGGCGTTCGCAAAAACCAACTTGGACAAGGATTTGGAGTTCTGGAACACCGTGATTTTTGCAGACGAGTCCAAATTCAACCTTTTTGGGTCCGACGGAAGGAACTTTTTGTGGCGAAAGCCCAATACTGAGCTGGATCCCAAACACATTAAAGCGACAGTCAAGCACGGAAGTGTCATGGTATGGGCATGCATGTCGGCAGCCGGAGTCGGAAACTTGGTGTTTATCGAGACTACGATGGATAAGTACATGTACCTCAATATTCTAAAAGAAAACTTGCACCAAAGCTCCGAGAAATTAGGAATCCGACATGATTTCCGGTTCTACCAGGATAATGATCCGAAGCATTCGTCCGGAATAGTACAGTCCTGGCTTATCTGGAACTGCCCCCACTTGATGATTCCCCCAGCCCAGTCTCCAGACTTAAATGTTATTCAAAATTTGTGGGCTGCGCTGGAGAAAAACACCCAGAATCATAGGATTTCTAGAAAAAAGGACCTTAGAAAAGCCCTTCTGGAGGAATGGAACAAAATAAGCTCGGAAAGCACTCGGAAGCTGGTCTCTTCCATGAATAGTAGGTTAAAAGCCGTAATAAAGGTTAAGGGATTACATACTAAGTATTAAAATACCTGTTTAACCTTTTATTCGACTAATATTTAATTTTTTTGTGGATGGACCATTCTGTCTTTGACCTGTATTTAAGATAAATTTTAAGTTTTTATTTTTTTTTTAAACTGAGCAATATTTAATCAGCAAATAAAGGTCCTTTTTTAACTGTGATAAAACATACAACAAACTGGCGTTTAAACATTTTTGGTTTTTCGTCTATTTTAAAATTTGTAGCACTTTAAACTTTTTATTTGACACTGCATCGTTTTGGCCCTGAGCCACTGTACGTTCCAGATTGCGTGGTTAGTAGTTACTTTAGCATGAAGATAACTTAGTGAAGCTCCTACCAGGCGCTTAGAAATAAAAAATGACTGTATTGGGATTGGCTAAATTTGAGTGCCTAAACCATCCCCGCCATATCAGCTGGTTAACGTGACAGGTGAAAAATAAAAGCTCTCTTGTTCTCTCTCTTGCTCGTTTTTCTGTTCCCTTTTGTTAAGTTATCGTTCATTCCAGAGAGAGTCTGGGCTACAAAATACATATTATGGTCAGTGCGCAGGTTCTGGAGTCCGCTTCAGTACACAGACAGACCCAATACGAGTATACATACACACAATCGGGTCCAAATCGAAGTCGTCGAACGATTGGCAGCAATCAGAGGCACATGCCCATAGCTTCCTACAGGAAGCATAGCATCTAATTATGGGAGCCTGGTAAAATTTCATCGAGTCGATGGCTTCAAAATGGTTTTTAATATATCGATTTTATTAAATATTGCCTTTACGATTGCTTGCATTTGATTTCATTGGAGGAATTATACCCTGTGAATTGCAGATTTCATGCGCCCAGTCCAACATAAACTCCAGCCAAAATATACCAGACACCTATCATTATTTCCAAACGCTTTATACGCGGACATGTACTTAAGGAGTGAATATGTATGGATATTAAATACGTTTTTTATAAATTTAGTGCACATACATTTTTTCAAAAATTTGGAGCTCTAAATGTATGTATACGTATACTCTTGAAGGGGTATATTAAAATTTGACAGAAGTTTTTCACACACATAAAGAATCCCATAAATTATGTTATACTCGTACTCTTGATAATCATGATTATTGCGATTGCCCTCTGTCTGTTTCTGTTAGTCTTTCATCTTTTATCACCGCTTTATTTTACGTACAGTTGGTATAGAAACGAAATATACATAGATGGTTGCTTGCGTGGGGCTGCATGTTCATGCTCGAGGCATAACACCCTATTTTTATACAGATCTAACATTTTTCGTCTACCCTAAAAGGTATATACACTAAAATGTATACAAAAGACATTGACAAAGACAAACCGCTTGCGATGGTTTGCGCGGCTGCCAGGAAACGATTTCGGTTTTTTGGTAGCCAAGGGAGCTCCCTAGGAGGAGGCTAAAAGCCTTGCATACTGCAACACAGTCGCAGGAGATTACTCTACCGAACACCGAAATAGCCCAGCAGATGACTGTACCTGGCCCGTCCTAAGGAGGTGCCATTATATTCCTGGAAATACTACAATGTGGAGTCCAGGGTCTTTGCTGACGACGATCCAAAGTTCCAATTTGTATGAGAAAATCTTGTTGATGCTCTTCATATTAATGCTAAGGATGACATTATCTCACGGTATGTGACATGTCGAACATTTGGGCACAGCATCGATATTTTACATATAGCAGAGCAACAGATTTTGGACGACCTCAACGAAATTTGTCCTGTAACGAATTCGATTGATAGAAAAAAACGAAAAACGACCGTTTTCACTTTATTCAGTGTGACAAGTGGTTTTATTTATTTTATTAGAGGATGTAGCTTTCTATCGAGTACTTTCACAATAAATTATATCTATTGGCTTTTTTTATATTGAATTAAGGACCGCTCGCAAAAGCACGGTCTATTATCTCACATTTTCCCATACACATCTTCAAATTTCCTTAAAATTAACTTAGCTAACAATAATAGGCACTTAATTTACTGCTGCACCACTGGCTATGACTTAATTTATGTCGACTAAATCGGGCTGGGAAACCCAACATACTCCCCCCGTTGAAAGGCTGACTTTCAACAGACTCGAAAGGGTTTAGCAGCAGCTTGCTAGAAGGCCAGGCATCGCCACGAATCCAGATGATCCAGATGATGATTGATGGTTAGCCTTTTTACGAGTGATTGAGCGGACGAAGCAGGAAGACCGCCATTCAAACAATGCGGTGGCGATATGTCATCTAGCACGACTTGACACTCTGAAATCGAGAATAAAAGATTTGCATTAGCAACGGCCACGATGTGGCCCAAAAGCGTCCTCAGCTCGTTCATTCCAAATGTTCCTGAGTAGCTCCATTTGGATGGACTTAGCTCCAACAGCTCTCGAAATTTTGAGATAGTGTTGACTAGATGACTTCTAGGAACGATGAGTGTAGGACTGCCATCAGCGAAGTCCAGCGAAGGTCCAGATAAGTTTACAGGCGGATACAGGGCACTCGTTTGGTCCACTGACATAGCTGAGTTATCAGCACAACATCAAAATCCATGATCTTCCCAATCAGTTTCGGGAACGAGTTCTAGTAAGGAATACATGAGCAACGAAGCGTAAACGAGATTCCGTGCAGAGTCCAGTGCCGTAGTAAGGCTGTCATCCCAATGCAAGTTCACCTTGCATATACGCTGAAGATGGAATTTCGACTTGGCCAATGCATCGACGCCTTAACCAAGGTGAGTAGTACGCTTTGAGAGCAGCAGCAGCGATGAAATGTTGTCTTCCATCCATCGCGACCAGAAGATCTGCTGCAAGTAGGTAACGCATCGCCTAAGATCTGACCGATTGGTACTCAGCTTGGTAACGTTAGGCTATGCACACTGCGAGAGGGGGTTGACATTCAATCGAGCTCGAATGAGCACATCCAGATAGGCAGGGCTCTTTGTAATTTGCAAATAAAAATATATAATTAGTCAGGGCCAAGATGTGGCCTACACATTTCCTCAGCTCATTCAATTGACGAACTGAGTGGACAGTGGTATTGCAGAAGTTGTCCGTCTTGATTGCAGCTCCACTCCTCCCAATAGACCAATATTGGGATGAACCTAGTCCAAGAAAGCCTTATTTCCAGCGTGAAGATTCAGCTTATTAGCGTTGACCAAAGTAGATTTGGCTATGAGCCAACACCCACCATCTGCTCAAGTACCGTCTCAGTCCTAGCCTCTTGCTTGGTTATCTGTTACAGTATTATCTATATGATTATTCATATAAGAATATAAAAATATAAAAGATTTAAATATATGGCGCCCAACGTGAGGTCCGAAACGGTCACAGCGCCAAATAATTGTCCGAAAGTCAGTCATCTACACCCGACTGGAAATCTTTTATCCTTCTTGGTTCAGACCACTTTTCTTAAAGGTATCTATCCCGTGTATATTTAACGTTGGGTTATCGCGTAGCTTAACTGTCTCAGTCTCAATTCCTTGCACCTCGTTAGGATAATAGGAGCTCTGTGAATTGAGATGGTAGAGAGAGACTGTTGAAATCCTGATGCTTTCCATTAAGCTCTTGGTCCAGTCCACTCAAGCTGCGCGTGACTTAACCTCTACGGTATATCGTTCGTGTACCTGTGTATACTCCATCCATCGATTGAAATCGGATTTGATTATGGCGAAACGCTATAGCCTGTCTCGAGGCTTTGAGAGAATACTCTGGGAAAACTATTTTTCAGCCTTTTTATTTTCTATAATTTTCGTAAGTAGGAAGTACTTTAGTGACTGTCGAAATCTTGATGCTTTCAGACTAAGCTCTTGGACCAGTTAACTAAAAGTACGAGCTACGTTGTTCAGTAGTTGGATAGAATTCAGCCGCCGGTTGAAATCAGGTGTATTTATGGCAAAAAGATATAACCTGTCCCGCGGTAAAAAGAACCTGTTCAACCTTGTGTACATCCTTTCTATGTAAATTCGTCTATTAGACAGTGAGATTAGATAGCTAACGAGTTCAGTTTATCTATTATGTGCATTGAAGCAAAACATGATCCCATTATTTAAGAACATTTTGGTATTTTCCGCATTTGTTTTAGGATATACAAAAAAAGTTAGTACTTCTCTTTGTTTTAAACAATAAAAAAAAGCTGTGGGTTAAGAGATTACATACGATAATCATGCCTCTTAGTCGTAGTCCAGATAATGTAGTTCAAATAGGTAACCGGGGTATAATTTGTAGCATTTGCGCCAAAGAAGTAGAATACGCAGCCCAGTTGATTACCACCAGCTGGACACCAATTTAATCGTGCCTGTTTTACTTGTAGAACTGGAGCCAAAAAGACCTGTCCTGTCTGCCACGTTAGTTTACACTCATCGGTTTCGAACTTAGCTGAGGAGATTGCAGCAGCTCAGACTTTGAGTCAAGACTCCAGCTTAAGCATGCCCCAGATTAGGTCTAAGGGTAGGGCCACCGACCCCAATGCAGACGCCCCAAGCGGAGCAAATGTTACTGAGAGTTACCCGGAATTACAGATAGAAGCAACGGACACTACGACAAATTCAAGTCCAATCAAAAGTATCGCCGAGTTGCGTCATATAGTCCGTACTCGCAAACGATTCTTACAGAACTTGTCCAAAGCTACTTCAACAATTCAGCGTGTCGCGACTAAACGACATATTAATTAATTACATCAAACGTTCATTGAAAGTGAAGATGAAGTTGATGATGCCTGTATTGATGCAATGACCCTTAATTGTTGGAATTGTGGGAAGCTAGGTCACCGATACCAAGAATGTACTGGAGAGCGGAGAGTTTTCTGTTATGGGAATGGTAAATCGGACACCTACAAGCCCTCCTGTCGAAAGTGCAATCCAAAAAACTTGGCAGTTTGTGCACCGTTGATCAGTGCATGTAGACCGATGGTGTCGAAAGCCACCAATACGAAGTAACGAGTTCAAACACAAACTCGCGACCCCTTCCACCGGACATGTCACAAATATCAGACTTAACAACAAAGACAGAGATTGAAGGCGGTAACAAACGCGCCCTTTGCGTGAAATTGCGTATATTTGCATATAATGAGGCACGGAAACAAGAACGAAACAATTTGTTATCTGCAGTAGTTGGGAATATGCAAGACATAAGACCTTATGCAGCCGTTCAACTATTGGGAAGAACAGTCAGCGGTCTTTTGGATACGGTAGCGACTGTCAGTTGCATAGGAGGTGATTTAGCATTGAAAGTTAGTCCAGCGACTGTCAAAAGCGATTATGCATCTGTGCGAACAGCTGAAGGGACCGCTCAGAAAATTTAAGGCAAGATCAAAACTCCCGTAATGTTTTGAAACGAAACTAAACCCATAACTTTGTATCTAGTACCATCATTATCTCAAGATTTATACCTTGGCATTGACTTTTGGTCTGCATTCAAATTGTTACCCTCAGGTGTGGTAAACCAACCGGCTAAACCCGAGATTGCTGACTTTGCTAAGGAAAACCATACGCAGATGAGTTTATCCCATTCGCAACATGCCATGCTGTCAGATGTTATCCGAAAGTTTCCGTCATTCGCCAAGGAAGGTTTAGGTAAAACGAGCTGGATAAGTCACGATATTGATATAGGGGACGCGAAGCCAATTAAACAGCGACATTATTAAGTATCTCCTGCAGTCGAGAAGCTCATGTTTGAAGAATTAGATAGAATGCCAACACTTGGTGTTATTGAGGAATCCGATAGTTCATGGTCCTCACCAGTGGTTCTCGTTAGGAAACAAGGAAAGGTGAGATTATGTCTAGATAGCCGAAAGGTCAACGAAGTCACAGTAAAGAGCGCACATTCGATGCCCCTGATTGATGGAATATTAAGCCGACTACCAAAAGCTAAATATATTTCCAGCATCGACCTGAAAGATGCTTATTGGAAAATTCCATTGACCCCAGCCACTCGCGAAAAGACCGATCGTCAATGGTCGGACGAGGCCAGAATTGCATTCGAAGATCTTAAGGATAAACTTTGTAGCGCTCCCGTTTTGCATAGTCCAAATTGTCGAAATCCATTCGCAATTTATTGCGATGCAAGTCATACTGGAGTAGAAGGAGTACTTATGCAAAAGGATGGCGAAGGTAACGATGTTCCGATCGCATACATGTCTAGGAAGCTAAATCACTGCCAACGGAATTATTCGGTTACCGAAAAAGAGAGTTTAGCTGCCGTGCTTTGTGTCAAAAAGTTTCGCGCTTACATCGAAGGTCATGAATTTGTCATAATTACGGATCATGCATCGTTAAAATGCCTCATGAGTCAATCAGATTTGAGCTCTAGACTCGCAAGATGGTCATTGAAATTACAGGGGTTTGATGTCAAAACTCTTCACCGAAAAGGAGTCAACCACAAAGTTCCAGACGCCCTGTCCCGAGCTTACACGGAGGATTTGTCCGAAATTAAATTGGATAGCCTGTTAGATCTCAGTTCGCCGCTTTTTCACTCCGTTGAGTATGAGGAGCTGAAAGCCAGAATTAAAGCTAACCAGACGAAAATGCCTGATGTCAATGTAATTGATGGCTTTATTTATCGCCGTGCTGAACATGGAGTAGGAGACAAAGTAGCCGATGACCTCTGTTGGAAATTATGGGTACCATCTGCCCTAGCTCCCGTGGTTATGAGTCAAGCTCATAATCACTCTCTTTCCTCAGATGGTGGTGTCAATAAAACACTCGAGAGATTCAGACGATACTACTATTGGCCAAACATGGTCCATGATGGAAAGTCCTATGTTAATCAGTGCGAGATATGCAAATGTTCAAAGAATCCAAGCCAGTGTTTGCGACCTTCCATGGGGAAAACTCAAGAAACTAACAGATTCTTTCAAAAATTGTATATAGATTTCTTGGGACCGTATCCGCGAAAAAGGACAGGTATAATAGGTATCTTTATAGTCTTAGACCATTTCGCGAAGTTCCCATTTCTCAAACCTATTAAGAAATTTACAGTGGATTCGATCATCCGATTCATTGAGGAAGAATTGTTTCATTCCTTCGGTGTACCCGAAACAATAGTATCAGATAATGGAGTGCAGTTTAAATCACAGATATTCCAGACGTTGCTACAAAAATACGGTGTAAAACATATCTTTACCGCTGTACACTAGCCCCAAGCGCATGCGTCGGAGCGCGTGAATCACTCAGTCATTGCAGCGATAAAGGTTTATATTGAACCCGACCAATCAAATTGGGATGACAAGTTGAGCCATATCGCCTGTGCTTTACGTTCAAACATACATACTGTTATTAATTCAACCCCATACAAAGTGGCGTTTGGTCAGCATATGGTGATCAATGGCTCTAGCTATGAGCTACTGAGAAAGTTAGGAATGCTAGAGGAATGCTAGAGGAGTGTCAGGCGTGGATCACTCTTTTCAGTGAATCAGACGAACGTCTGATCTAAGTTTAGTGCCGAATAAAGAAAAATTAAACCTAACCTCGGTAACCGAGTACATATACCGCGTGTTAAGCTCAAGAGCTATTTGCACGATCCACGACACTATATTCGGATCCGAGGACTGAAGAAATCGAAATCAGTCAGATGCCAAACCCTTTGGGTGAGTTTTATTATACCCCAAACAACCGGCCACAGAAAATATAGTTCCCGCAAAACCTATTTGCATATCGTACGTTTATCGTACTTAATGCCGTACGTGCTACCGAACATCGTATCGTAGCTGTGCAGATATCTTTCCGTATATATGTATATGTAGTGCCGAACATATCAGAACAATGACCCAGTGATGTTAATGTCTACCAGTCATATAATATACCAGTCATATATTCGAGTTCAACATCACCTCAACATCCGACGAGCAAAAGCCAGAAAAAAAGCGTGAGCTATGATTAAGTGGGAGGTGAGATGTGTGTTAATCCCTTGGAGCCAGTATCGATATAGGTTATACGATTAAGTAGAAGAAGAAGTAGAAGTTTTCAATTATATTCTGATTCTTTATTCTTATATTTACAAGTGGCCGAGAATCTGCAAACATAGGGATTGTGGCCGCTGTTGCAATTTTAGCGGATGTGAGTTGGTTGTTGGCGGTCTCTACATTGTAGCCGCTTCTAGTTCGTCGGGGTTTCGGAAGGGGAAGGCGAGAGTAGGTGCTGAGGTGGCAACTCGTGTGCTTTTTCACTCTCTGATCAACAATTAGCCTTTCCTAGTTCGTTGGCGTTGGTTTGCAAGTAAAACGATAAATTTATTAATTATAAAAATAAATTATTATAAACGAAAACTTGGCACCTAACGTGGACCACACAAATCCATACACTATATACACTTCCTTTTCATTCCGTAAAACTTTCCGATTCAGCAAAGGCGGAAGGACGAAAATTAATCGTGGGATCTCGAAAACAACCATCGAATCACTTGGATAGCCGATGCGGTCGTTGCTTTACTCAAAACCAATTAATGGGCGCGTCAGAAGATTGGGAAAAACGAACGAAGATTTGACTTTTCTTCCGGCCACGTCTTAAGAGCATTTTGAAAAGTGCAGTTATCTTTTACTATACCCTACTTTTTCTTAGGCAATCTTCATAAGCATGGCTTCTTGGGCGCATAGGATGACAAAGGTTATGCCGTTTATTAACGAAATCACCCTCCTTCATCTATTCTATTTCCTGACTTCCCCCTTTTTCCTACACTATCCTAAACTTGGCTGCACTTTTTATTCCCAAATCTGGACAGTCCCTGCTCGGGTGCCATATGTGTGGCTGAGGTACAGATCTCAGTCTAACCAGGATCAAACAGATTTTTGTAGGCGCGTCACTCCGTACTGGGCAAGGGGATAAGCATGAAAGGGGGAAGATATAGTACCTCATTTTGAAATGCCCAGAATAGCTATGGGAACTGGTGTGATACGTTGCTGTTGAGGGGTAAGAGGAGCAAGGGTACCTCGCCACGATGGCGAAGATAAATTAAGTTAGGAACTAACGATTTCTGATAGAATGCTATTCCAAATAATCAAACTGAATATAAAATTTAAATTCTTTATTTGTTTCATAAAGTTCTTAGCACCTTGACAAATTACTTCATATTTCTAAATTTCCACTAGTTCTTCTAACACATGTATGACCTTTGCAAGCTGTTTATATATTGCATTAACAGCATGCTTTTTAGTTAAACAGCTCGTGTCAGAACATTGCTTTAATGAAACGGTGAAACGAGTGTCAAAAAGTTCAGGAGAAGAGAAAAAAAAAACAAAAAAATTTTGTACAATGCCAAAAAAGTCATCATCTTTGTCGATGCACAAGCATCATGAACGCCAACGAGATTCCAAGAATGTGCCAAACAGGGTATAAAAGAAGCATGTTCGTTTACAGCAATAATTCGAGCCGGCACACCTTTATATTTACCAGGCATGTTGCCATATATATGTATATATCTCAATATTGTAACTGACTCGGTCGGAGTCGTTTCGGCCTGCACCCTCTGTCTACTGGTTGGACGGCCTAGCTCAGGGAGATTGGTGTGGATTCAGTGTGGCCTCGACACCTGCGTTGCAATAATTAGAGAAATAGGAATGACCAGACAACACGGTAATGGACTGAGACACGATATATCCCCATTCTGTTGGAGTACTGGTGTTTTCGGGTTCTCCTTCTATACCCACCCTACCTGGAGAACTCAATCGAGCCTACCCAAAACATTGCTGCGGCGCGAAGTACCTATTGAATTGACTATCATAAAACTACGGCAAAGATCAACCAGTTGCAAATCAGGGTATGCTGACAAGACACGTGTGCACATCACGTAGCACCCTTGTTTCTCCCCGTCCTCTAATTCTGATCTTGTCAGGTTTTGGCGACCTAGAGAGGGCTGTGATCAAAGATAAAAATGAATCTGGCGCTGGGTGCAGGCAGTAACACAGGTGTATTTTTTTAGCTATACTTCAATTGGCCGTAGCTTTCAGAAGAATAAAATGCAAGCTCAGAGTGACAGTCCCATGAGCTTTGAACGTAAAGATAGCTTTGATCTTGGCGCGTGAAGAGAAGAACTTAACTTGCAAGTGGGTGAGCGCAAGCCTCATGAGCTTAGAGTGTGGGCTACCAAAACTATTAAGCTTTGATCTCGTAAAGCTTTCACAAGAACGGTCAGCATGCAAGTAGGGCCTGCGACACGAGATTTACAGTAGCTTCCCTGATAATATTTCTAGCTGTGAAACATATGGAAGTTTTACAGTTGCCTCCGTAAAGAGTGGCCCATCTCCACACACCTGCGGGTGCCTGAGGCATACAATCTTGACTTCTCGCACCCTTACAATACTAATATTAATCGATATATATATCAATGCAATCCATTTTTAAGCTTTTTAACATTTCTTCTGCCAATCCTTCGACAGTTTTTTCTATTGTGTCAATAACGAATCTCTGTCATCTGTCCTTTACGAGCTGTATCTGGCGTGCAATCAAATGAAATGGCAAAAATATATAGCTTTCGAAATCTCTTGGACTATTACTGAATTCTGTATTACTCGCTATCCTATTACTTACAATTATACCCCACAATAAACTGTATCAAACTAAACTCCCGTGTTTAATATCTCGCAAACTACGCTGCCGAAAAAGCTCGGTAGCTCGTGATATAACATAAGCAATTAAATCACAAAAACATTACAAATTCGTTCGGAAACAATTTCGATTGGCCCCACGGTTAAATTTTTCGGTTTCGCACAAACAAAAGTAACAGTTGTCGCCTCGTCTGCCTTGCGCTTATCTTACGGTTCTTGCTGCGCTTATTGCAAGCTTTACTCTTTGCGGTCATCTTCCCGCTACGAAGTTTATTTCGCGTTCCTCTTTGCGGTCATCCTTCCGCTAGAAACGTTTCTACCGAAGCTGCCCATATGGACGCGAGAAACGACGCTGTGACTGCTGCTGGAAACAGGGTGGTTTTGCACCGGCATTATCGGCGAGGCTCAAGCAGATCGAGGAGCTGCACGGCACATGTAAAACCGTGTACAACGATATTTTGAGACCAATTGGAATCTTCGAGAGGCATCAATGCCAATTGGAGCGGTCGATTGTTGTGCCGGCTACGCCTGATGGAGCAGAGGATAAGGAATCTCGATGACATCAACACAGTTGGACTTGCACCGGATTCTGTTTCTGCTCAACCTGCCTTCTCGATTTCGACCCGTCAAACATTGTGGAGTCTCTGCAAGTGCTCCGGGTCGGCCGACATTCATTCGAGAGTGGCTCTCCGAACGCTCTGAAGAAGTCTCCTCTATCTGTTGACGGACTTAATGCTGGACATCGTGCTGGATCTCGAGCTCTATTGGTCTATTGGGGGGAGGGCTGAGTTCTTAAAATCTCGTCTTCCTTTCAGAAACTCCAGCTGATCTGGACACATCACTTCAACTGCCTGGGTTGAAAGCGCTATTCGTCACCTCTTCGTCTTCTGTCGCCGAGCCTTAAATGTCATGGCTCAACTCCGTCCGAGTAGGTGTCGGTCAACGTTCTGCTTGCGTTGCAGCGACTCTACACTTCTCCATGGAAGGAAGATTTGCCCCAACTTCAACGCGCTATGGCTACTGAACCCTGTATTCTATTGGATGCTGTTGAAAGTCAGGCTTTCAACGGAGGAATATGTCGGGTTCCGCAGCCCAATATTAAAAGAGTTGATGGAAACATTATTGCCAGTGGTGCATCAGTAAATTAAATTCCCTTTTATTGTTTTAGGCAGCTTCCTTCTTTCCTTCTTTCTTTCGACTTATCTATCACTCTCTCGATTGTTCGTCTTCGTTATTGCTCTCCCCTCTGGATCTGTCGCACTCTCGCTTGCAGTAGGGCACGGGCCATTCGGCCCGCCTGCCTTTGCAGCGACCCCTCGCGTCTTCAATTCGACCGCGTCTTGAATCGAGCTAAACAGACTCGTCGTGCATTTCCTGTATTCAATAAACTGTATCAAACTAAACTCCCGTGTTTAATATCTCGCAAACTACGCTGCCGAAAAAGCTCGGTAGCTCAACAACTACGTTTTTTACTTTACTTGCTTACTTACTTACTTAATACTATAACTTCATTTTGAGTTGTGTTAGAAAAATATGTTACTCTTCCTGGATGTTTTGACTCAATATGACAACGTATTTCAGGATCGTGCTTAAATATAAGTTTCAAAGTTTTAAAAAAAAGTACCACGTAATTCTAAATTATTATCTGCATTATATAGCAATAGCATAAAAAAGATTAAATTTCTGGACCTAGCGTCTTCCATTTCTACGTTCATTACATTTTTTATGATCTGCAGCTTTATGAATCAGTTTCGGTCAATTTGAGAAACCACTTGCTAAGTCGGACAGCTGACTGAAAGGTTTTCCAAACCACAAACAAGAAAAGCAATATATGGACTTGTTCTTCTTGCTGTAGATGAGCCAACTGCGATTTACTACTTATTCATTAGTCATGGTTGTGTAATGCCATTTGGCATAAAACTTTCTTCCGTCTCTTTCGGATTAAAAATAGCACTACTCGACAAAATTAAATTTTTTTTCCGCTCTCGCCCAAAATTGGTTTTTCGTATAGTTTTAGAGATTTAACATTTTTTTAAGAATTATGGTTATTTTCTAGATTTCGTTTTTTTTAAAGAATTTCTGAAAAGCTGACAAATACAGCTATAAATCCGATGCAGACACTTTGTAGCTGCAGCTTAACTTCTGAAAGATATTAAGCTTTCAAATTCAAATTTTACAATTTTTTGCGGTATTTTTCCCTAAAATGGACCTTTGGGCCAAGTAAACCAAGAAGGCCAAGAAGCACGAATTGGGATGTCAACCCAAACGTCGGTGGGAAGCGTGGAAGCTGCTACCACCAGCGGCACGGGGAGGATCAGTCCTCTCTGCGTGTCGCCAGTGGCCACACCTCGGACGTGGCGGGAGCAGGACACGTCAGTTGCAGTTCTACTACTGCCGCAACCCCCCGCTGTAAGATGAGCCACGCAGGTACCGTCGTCGATGCAGACCCGGACCTGGAGAGCGTGCTTTCCATCAGGAAGACGATAGAAGGCAGCCTTCTCCGCTCGCCTGAACCAGGTACCAGCTCCCTGCCTAGGGGAGGGCCGAAGCGTTCGAGGGAGGAGATGAAGGCTAAAGCCTGCTTCAAGGCAAGGCGACTATCTCCCAGGAGGAGAAATCCAAGGTAGCTTGGGCCGAGCTGAAGGCAGAGGAGGGCCGTAGGTACTACGCGCAAGTGCCCCAGATGAAGGCATCGACGAGAGAACACGCCAACAAGGTGGAAGAGTGGAAATTGGTCCACGCGCAGCTGATAGACTCCCTATTTACACGATTGGAAGAGAACCCAACAGCTGCCATGCCCACTTACGATGGTGCTGGATGGCTGAATGGGGTCAAAATTCTGAAGTGAATGATGATGATTCCGAATGATGACGCGACGCTGAAGTGGCTGACGCAAACTGTGTGACAATTGTAGTATGACGACCTCCAGTGATTTTGGAGGTGGTGGACATGGAGCTTATCCCGTCCACACCAAAGGCGAAGGTATTCTTCCCCATCGCCATCTATGGGGACCGTGCGCTGAAGCTCCTTCAACGACAGAACGCAGATGTACCGACTGCGGACTGGAAGGTATTGCATGCTGGTAGCCCACTTCCCAACGAGGGGGGCCAGCATATAATCCTCCAGATCAACAAAGCAGCAGAAAACATGCTCTACCCCAGATACGGGAAAATGGCATGCGGCATGGGTACTGTGTACCTGCGCCTCAAAAAGCGCCAACCCGAAGGCGAGGTGGGGAAGGATCTGGGTCTGGATACCATCGTAGACACCGCCCACAGTCTGTCGCTCGATGACTCACTAGAAGAAGAAGACGGTGACCTGACCTTAGTGGTCGAACCGTCGAGTGCAGGGGAGACAGCCCGCTGAAATAGCTTTGGTCCAGGAGCCCTGGATTGCGTCAGGCAATTCGGTGGCTGGACTAAAGTTCTCCAACTACAGCTCATTCTACCCAACACCGTTAAGCAGAAATAGAACTGTCGAACTCGTACGAAAGAGAATCCACGCTAACCTTATGTCTCATTACAGCTCAGACGATCTGACAGTAGTTATACTGGAAAGTGAGCGCCTTTTGGTACGCCTCCTTCTACATGGCACACGACAGGTCCGCACTACCCGAAGAACTAAGGAGTCTGGTGGAAGAAGCCGACTCCAAAAACTACCAACTGATCATTGGTACGGACGCTAATACTAGTGTGTTGCGAAGCTCCTATATCAACGACCGAGGTGAGTCACTCTTAGACTTTATATTATCAACTAACATAGATGTAGCAAACGTGGGAGAAAAATACACCTACGAGGGTCATACCTCGGCAAACGTGCTAGATCTAACTCTCATAACGAGAAAGAGCATCTTAATCTCACTATATGTGCCCCACACCGACTTATATTTTACTTTTATTTTTTTATTTTTAGCTTAATTGTTGTTTTTAAGCTTAATTTTTGTCGCTTGGTCCACACACCGACTTATATTTTACCTTTCTTTTATTTTTTCTTGAACAAACTGTTTATATTTTTCTTAAACAAAATATGAGTTCTTGTTGTGCTTAGAACTGTGACCGTTCGGTCTCTACACGGCAAACGTATGTCTACTGCTGGTTGTGTGACAACACGGCTCATACCAACTGTGCTGAATTGGGACACATCGGAGGTCGCGTTGGGGATCTTATTAAGACTCGCTGCGGCCTCAACTGGACTTGTTGGGACTGAAGGGCTATCGAAAGCGACATGCGTGTCTTTATGAGACAGACGCATCTTGAATTCGCTGCCCTAAACGCTGGATCCCGAATGCTCCAAGATAAGTTTCGTTTGACGGAGTCTCACTTCAAAACACTTAAAATTTTGACTGAGTCTCCGAAGAGGAAGAAGGGTGACAAGTATTTACCCAATACTAATAATGATTTTTCTCTTGCAGCCCCTGAACCACCTGTACCTCTTGTTCGGTCACCGCCTGTAAATGGTATGGAACCTGGAGCTAATGGTGCCATTGCATCTGCCACTGCGCCCAGGCCTGTCGCACCACCCGCAACTCGTGCTCGGTCACCGCCTGTAACTGGTGCTATGGTGCCTGTAGCCAATGGTGCCGTTGCTTCTGTCACTCCTGCACCCCTGCCTGTCGCCTCTAGGCCCCCACCTGTTGATGCTGACGCTGCTGTCATGATGGATGTTGAGGCCCCTTCTAACTCGGCATCCATCGATATCGCCTCAACCAGCACAATGCCAATCGTGTCGCCTAACCTTAATAGCACCGCTGCGTGTGCTCCCAGGGTGGAAGTGCTTGCGGCTGAGGATGCCGCCAATGCTACTGCCCCTACACCGAGACATATTTTGGGTATGGCTGCACCTTCTCGCTCGGTTTTTGTTTCCCGACTAAATCCTGAGGCCACAATGGAGGATGTTAAGCATCTTTGCTCTAAGCCTAGCGCTCGCCTTGGGGACATTATTGTGACCAAATTTTCATTTAAACATAAGCGTAATATTTCCTCCTTTAAAATGTTCCTCCCTCATTCTTAACTTGCTAGATCACTCGAACCATCTATTTGGCCTGAGCATACAATGCACGAGTTCTAACGTAAAGATTCAAATCAGAGCCCCAATGTTACGGCCCTGTAAATTCCAAACAGAGTCTCAATGATACCGGCACTGTCAATTCAAAAAACGTATTAACCATTTTTCAATTCACTATAAAAACGTAGGTAGTCTGCTAGGCAAATGTGCCAACTACAAACGGATAGTGCCTGTTGTGATTTCGATGCTATCGGTTTTACTGAAACATGGCTCAACTCCACTGTTCATGATCAAGAAATTCTTGCTTACAATTTTATCAGTTATAGAATGGACCGTGCATCTTATGCTGGTCTCTGATTGCAGTCAAAACTGACCTCTAATCTGAGTTGTTCTCATTCAAAAATCTCCATGGGATTGAGTTCATTGCAGTCAAAGTCCGTGTTGGCATGGCTTTTATCTATCCAACCTGTTCATATATTCCTCCCAATTCTGATGCTGAGGTTTACTCAAAACACCTTTCTGCTATCCATTCTGTTGTGTCTTCGTTAGGTTGTGCTGATCAGATTGTGGTCATGGGTGACTTCAATTTACCTCTTCTTTCTTGGCTGCCCTGCGAAGACGCTAACCAATTGCTTCCTAGTACTAATAACGAATTTATCATTGATCTAACGGATGTTTCCCTTGTCGGGAATAGATACAGACTTCTCGACCTTATTTTCGTTATGGATGCTTCTCTAGGTACAGTTGCCAGAGTCTGCCCACTATCACTTCCTGAAGACCTTTACCATCCTACGCTATCTATAACTTTAGAGTGTACCAGTTCTTATTGTGTTAACATTTCCTCAACTCCTCACCGGATGAAGTGTTTTCGCAAAACCGATGTCGCCAATCTAAACCTTCACCTCTCGAATGTCGATTGGTCCGTTTAACAGTCAACACGTTCTATAAAATTAAAAATTCTGCCCTTAATACTTATGTTCCGTAGATTACACTAGTCGACACGACTTTTCCGCTGTCGCCAAAAATGACTTTTTCTGATACATTTGGATGTTTAAAATTTTTTAAGGAATGTTTTTTTTTTTTTTTTCATGGAGTAGTTTTTTTTTTAAAAATTTTTAAAAAATTTGGTGTTTTTTGTCTTAGGTAGTGCTTCTATTTTTTACATAACTTAAGTTTCCTACAACTGGTTGTATTGAACTTAGCTTAACTTAAAAAAAAGCAGACAAATGCAGCTATAAATCCGACTCAGACTCTTTGTAGCTGCAACTTAACGTCTGGAAGATATTAAGCTTCCAAATTTAAATTTCATAATTTTTTCGGTATTTTTCCCCGAAATTTTGACTTTGAAAGCTCAGGAAAAGTCGAAAAAAAAATATTTGAATGCCTTGATTTTTGGTTTTAGATAGACACATTAATTAGGCGTCGTTTAAGGTATCGCTTATAAAAATATAAAAATAAACGGCTTAGTTATAACCGTTTGACCAAAACTACATATGCCGATTGGCACCATCCCAAATGCCATTTTACCGTTAAAAACTGTTACAAACACAGATTTTTGGTATTTTTGTAGGAAAAAAAAACGGTTATACGTCGGTTCAAAGTTCAATACAACCAGTTGTAGGAAACTTAAGTTATGTGAAAAATAGAAGCACTACCTATGACAAAAAACAACAAATTTTTTAAAAATTCTTTAAAAAAAAACTACTCCATGAAAAAAAAACCATAATTCTTAAAAAAAATTTAAATCTCCAAATCGATCAGAAAAAGTCATTTTTGGCCACAGCGGAAAAAAAAAGTTGAATTTTGTCGAGTAGTGTTATTGTACCATTATCGTCTAAGTCTATTCTCCAGGAATTTGTCCTACTTAACGAATAGGAAATCCAAGCTCTTTAAAAAGTACCAGAAAACTGGCTCCTTTCTTGTCTTTGTACAATATTCTAAAAAATTCTTTTCTTTTGTCAACTCTAAACGTAAGTCCAATGCACTTCCTCCGTCCCTTCATTATTTTAACAAATATTCTGCTGCTGGCATTGCAAACCTTTTTGCCACCTTTTTCCAGTCATCTTACTTCTCTGATATCTATAACGCATCCACTTCGTATCCCTACCAATTGCTTCACTCTAATAGAATTTTTCAACCTTATTTTGGGGAAAGCGTTGTGCTTGATGGATTGAAGTCTTTGAAAATTTCATATTCTGCGGGTCCTGATAAAGTGCCAAGTTGCATTTTCAAACATTTTGCCCAGTCTCTAACCAACCCTTTATCTCTCCAACCCTTAACCTTTCTTTTCAATCTATCATTGGAACAGTCTTGTCTCCTTGTAATTTAAAATGAGTCCTACATAATTCCGCTTCACAAGAAGGGCTCCAGATCCAACATAGAAAATTGCCGAGGCATTGCAAAGCTCTCTACCATTCCTAAGCTCCTTGAGTTCCTGGTTACCCGAAAATTCCAACATCTTTGTGCTAGCTTGATATCTCCTTCACAACATGGTTTTTTTAAACATCGGTCAACAACTACCAATCTGCTCGAGTTTTCCTCCATAATCAACCGTGGATTTCAGAGCGGTTTGCAAACTGACGTTAAACGGGTCTTATTTACTAATGTTTTATCGGAGACCGTTAACGTTACATCTGGTGTGCCTTGAACCTCTCGAAATGCAAGCTTATGACATTCTACCGTCGTGCTCCACATTTTGTATCTTTTTCTCTTGGTAATCATGTATTGGATCGAATTTCGAGTTCAAATGATCTTGGTGTATTATTTGATCGTAAACTGTGTTTTAATAGTCATATAGCTGCGACAGCTAATAAAGCTAAGGGTGTTCTAGCATTCATCAAGCGTTGGTCTAAGGAGTTTGACGACCCGTATGTGACCAAACAATTGTACATTTCGTTAGTGCGCCCGATATTGGAGTATTGTTCCTGTGTGTGGAGTCCACAGTATAAGGAGCAGCAAGCTATATTTTTAATTTTCGCTCTTCGTAATTTAAACTGGGACTCTGGTAGAATCCTGCCACCTTACCGATCTATGCTAAAACTTATTGACCTACCTTCGTTACACCATCGTAGAATATGCAATGGGGTAATGTTCGTGCACAAGCTCCTTCTCGGGATGGTGGACTCCCAAACTCTCTTGAGTCAGATTGACTTTACGGTTCCCTCTCGTTCTACTCGTTCTTTTAGACCTATCAGACTACCCTTATTTAGGTCAAACTATGCCCAGCATGAACCTTTCAGGGTTTTATGCTATAATTATAATACCCCTTACCATATCATATCCCCTGAACTAACCCTTTAACATATAGCATTTAGTATTTGCAACCACCTGAACTCTGCTAATCTGTAATTTTAATTTTTTAATTTTATTATAGTTTATCTTTAGTTCTCTTCCTAATGTCTATAGCATTATTAGCAGATAATTGTTAATTGAATAAATAAATAAAAAATAAAATAATTTCTGAATGGAGGGTCCTCGAAAGACCAACTTTCTCAGATAATAGGTACATTCAATTCAAGTGCGAATTCGAATACACTCCCAAAGTGAAAGTCTGTAGAAACCCCCGATACACAAACTGGGAGAAGTTTAGAAAGACAGTCGTGGAGGACATAGAGATGTAGGATATAGAGAAGACTTAGAGACCTTATCTACGGAACTGCTGGAGGCCTAACACGCAGCATGCCCACCCTCAAGAACAAGAACGAAATCCAAACCACTCCGTTGAGTCGGGACCTCTCTCTCCAATGAAATAACCCAAAGGAATATTTCAAGCTCGCTATACTAGCGAACGATAAATTCATCAACGAGAAGGAAATACGTAAGGCACTACGTAGCTCATGGAGGAACTTCTGCTCAAACATTGAGAAAGTGCCTGAAACGACTTGACTTAGGAATCCGCTGTCAAAGCAACCCACAGTACAGAGTCAGCTCAAACTACCCAACGAACAGTGGTCGGAGGGCAGCAAAGAATCCCTGCCGGCACTAATAGAAGGATGCACCGAGGTCAACGATGCCGATACGAATCAAGACCTAGCAACTGAGGAACAAACCCCCCAACAGACCTAACAGCCCCCAAGAAAATCCAATAGGCTATAGATTCCTTTACGGGCTCTAGATAAAAGCACCTGGACTGGACGGAATATTCCCAGCCATGTTGCCAAAGAGGTTATCACCCAATGGCTTCTCGCTATATATACGGCATGCTTGAGAACAGGCTATATACCTATACATTGGAGAACCTCTAGAGGATTATAGACCGATAAGACTTACCCCCTTTTTATTGAAAACACTAGAAAAGCTGTTGGATCTACACATCAGAAAGTGATGGGACTGATGTCAACCAACCAGCATGCCTATACCAAGGGAAAATCGGTTGAGACAGCACTACACTCGTTAGTTGTTACCGTCGAGAAAAACGTCGATACCAAGAAATAAGCATATATGCATATATATGCATGTATGGCCAATGTGCGAGGGGTGAGACTATCCTTCTTTTTTGCTCTCTCTCTCTCTCTGTTCTCTTTCCCGTTAGCACTTGTTTTGTAGCGCTTGTTCTTTCTGTTATAATTGTTCATTGTCATGCCGTCTTGTTCTTGTTCTTAGCTGCATTTGCAACTCGTCAAGCCAGCTGATCGACATGGCAGCTGACGGCCAGTGCACTGCAGCAGAACAATTGAGCCAACGGCAAAGGGCGTAGATGGGCTCGATCTACATCTAGATCTACGCCACCAGATAGCGCCACTAGTACAATGTGCCAAAATTATGTTTTGGGACAAGCTTTTGTTGATGAGGAGCAAAATTAATAGAAGTAAAAAGGTGCTAAAGGTAGTGGAGCCTACCAAAAGCATATACCACAGCGAGCCGCTGCTGGTCGCCGGTGGCGACAAAAACGGCATCAAGGCCGAGACCAGTACAGCCTTGATTAGAAACCTGAAAACACAATAAGGAATGACTTTTTTGGGCTGACGGCGTCAGTATTCTAGAACTTCAGTAAGCGGAGTGATATCCTGCCGAAATGGCTTCTAGGTTAATGCTAAGGCCGCCTCCGTGCCGCTAAAAACTAGCAATTCTCCTACAGTGTACAGTGGTAAGGGCTCGGTTGAGTAAGACTCCCGACTAGCGCGGATCCGGCTCTGAACTTTCGACCCCAAGAAGGCGAGTGTAAATCCTAGCATAGCCTCACTGCTTGCATAGACAACCATGGGATTATTAACGCGACTGCACAAACGAGCATGAATAACGAACCGGGAGTTGGACCAAATAGCATGGATACAACAACACCAAATACAAACGAGGAACAAATCGCAATTGCGAAGAGTTCGAGGATGGCGAAATCACCGGTGGAGAAGAGACCCGCGCCCACAGCGGAGATAACAGTCCTGGAGCGGATTCAAGATGAGCACGATGTAAACGAGATGAAGCAGAGCGAGAAAGTTCAGAAGAAGGAGGTGCCGAACCACAAGGAGCAGATCCAGGGGAAGCAGACCCAGTCTCGGAAGCAGCAAAGCAGCACGGCGCTATGCGATCTCGGTCAAGAGATTGCAAAGCTAGTAGACATGTTGGAAGAGGCGCACCATCAACAATCCGATTAGGGGCTCTATAGAGAGTATACGGGCGCTCTATGAGCTGGTGGCCATCCAGCTCTACGACAACAGAGCGAAGGCGGTGATTCGAAATTACCAGTCTTTCCAGTCAAACCTCACCGCTGTTTTGGACAGTGTTGGAGCCAAAGAGAAAGCAGGCGAATGCTCAAACGCTAAAAAATAAGAGGAGCAAAGGGACAGATACCCAGACGGACACCCAGATCGCAACTTTTTCTGTCGGAGTGCAAGTCCAACAAGCAGGAGGTGGAGACACTACCGAGACCTCAACGGCGCCCCCAAACGGAGAATGAAAAAAAGGTGGTGGGAAAGCAGAGTACACGGAAGCCGAATACAACGCGTGTGAGAACGGAGGTGCACGCCCGGATGCCATCGTCATAGCGGCGAAAGAAGCGGGTAGCTGCGCTGAAATCCAGCGTAAAGTTAAGCAGGACGAGAAGCTGGCAAGAATCCGCCGCACACAGAAGGGGGAGCTGCTGTTGCAGTTGAGTAAAACCGGGGAGGGAACTTCCTCTTTTCAGAGCTTAGTTGCTGAGTTACTGGGAGAAGTGGCGGATGTTCGCGCAATCCAGCAACGAATCATCGTGGAATGCCGCGATTTAGACGAAGTAACGACCAGGGAGGAGATAAGGGATACCCTCAAGTCCCAGGTCCAGCTGCCAAATGTGGCACTGGACGACATAATAATCAAAAAGGATACAAACAGACCCAGATTGCGTCTATCCGACTGCCGATAGAGCACGCACTCAGGTCTCTCAAAATAGGAACCCTACAGGTCCGCTGTGTGAACTTCAGACTCAGGGAACGGGTCAGTGTCACCAAATGCTTCCGCTGCATGGAGTTCGGACACGTGGCCAGACACTGCAAGAGCGACACGGATCGATCCAAGCTGTGCCGGAGATGCGGGAAGGAGGATCACCAGGCAAAGGCCTACAATCGGGAGCCACAGTGCATGCTTTGCAAGGGAAAGAACGCTGATTGGAAGCACGTGGCGGGCAGCGGTAGATGCCCCATGTTTAGGAACGCTTTTTCAAGAAGAACAGCATGAGACGCAAAATTAAGTTAATTCAGCTAAATCTGAAGGCTGGCAAAAATCCTCTAGCTGAACCCTCCACGAGGGTGCCGGCTGGGCAATAGACACTGCATTATCCCGGACGAGGGTAATGCATTGTCGCTTGCCCCGTCCGAGGCAATGCAGTGTCTAGCTAAGGCAATGACCTAGCGTCTTCTCGACCTCGAGTCGGGAGAGCTGGGTTAGGGCCATGGCTAGAGAGGCATAAAACGCTAGAGGGTGGTCCCCCCGAAAAATAACAACCAATATGGACCTTAGGGCCAACTATGGAGGGCAAGAAAGATGAAGCAAGGGCTGGGATGTCAGCCCAAACGTCGGTGGAATGCGTGACTGCTACCACCGGCGGGCACGGGGAGGAGCAATCCTCTCTGCGTGTCGCCAGCGGTCACACCTCTGACGTGGCGGGAGCAGGCCACGTTAGCTGTGCAACGACTGCCAAGAAACCCCCTCACTCCAAGCTGAACCGCACGGATGCCGCTGTCAAAACAGACACGGATCTGGAGAGCGTGACTCCGATCAGCAATACTGAGGAAGAGAGCCTTCTCCGCTCACCGGAACCAGGCACCAGCTCCCCGCGTAGGGAAGGGCCAAAGCGTTCCAAGGAGGGGATGAAGGCTCTCTCGCAATACAAAGCAGCCCTGAAAATCCTGAGCCGGCTCCAGAGCAAAGCCGACATCTCTCAGGAGGAGGAAGCCAGGCTAACCTGGGCCGAGGATGGAGGAGGGCAGGAGACACTTCTCGCAGATGCCCCAAATGCGGGTATCCATCGGAAAGTATGCCAATAAGGTGGAGGAGATGCTGGCCAACAAGAGGCAACGCTCCGTCGAGAAAGCCAACAAATACTCTCCGGCGAGCAAGCGGCAACGCGGGTAGAAGGGCGCAGCCCCCCCACCACTGGCTAACCCACCCAAACAACACCGAAAGTCAAGGACGGCCAGAAAGAGTGATGCGGCCAGACGACACTTGATCGTGGCGCTAATCGACCGCAGCGATGAAAACGGGAAGATGACGGCAGCGCAGTGGAAGCTGGTGCATGCGCGGCTCATGGACGCACTGTTTGCACGGATGGAGGAGGATCCCACAGCTCCCATGCCCACCTTTGATGGTACTGGGTGGCTGAATGGGGTAAAGATCCTTAAGTGCAACGATGACCCAACGCGTAGGTGGCTGACGGAAACTGTCTGCCAACTGGATGCGATGTGGGAGGGGGCCAAGCTGGAGGTGGTGGACAAGGAATCCCGTCTATACCAAAGGCGAAGGTACTCTTCCCCATCGCGATTCAAGGAGACAGGGCGCTGAGGCTCCTACAGCGGCAGAGCCCGGAGATACCCACAGGGAACTGGAAGGTGTAACTGGGAGCCCGTTACCCAACGAAGGGGCCAATGTGTAATCCTCCAAATTAACAAGGACGCGGAGGACCTCCAGTACCCCAGATTTGAGGAGATGGCGTGGGGCATGGGCAGCGTATATTTGCGCCTAAAGAAACGCCACCCCGGGGACACAGACGCGCACACCCTGCAGGCAGGCGAGGTGGAGAAGGACTTGGATCTGGAATGCATCGTGGAGGCCGCCCAGGGGCTTGCGCTACACGAATCCGACCAGGAAGAGGACGGTGATCTGAAGTTGGTGGTCAACCCGTCCAGTAAAGTTGAGCCAGCCACCCATGCCGTTGAGTGTGCTGCAGCTCAACATTCATTAAAGCAATGTTGCGTCAGCGGAGCTCCTCATAGCCATGGAGCAAGGGCCCTTCGACATAGCTCTAGTCCAGGAGCCATGGATTGCTTCAGGCAACTCAGTGGCCGGACTAAAGTCCTCAAACTACAACTCTTTCTACACAACACCAGAAAGCAGGAACAGAACCATCGTACTTGTACGAAAGGGAAACCACGCTCACCTTATGTCTCATGACAGCTCAGATGACCTAACAGTGGTGATGCTAGAAAGCGAGGAGAAGCGCCTCTTGGTAGCCTCCTGCTATATGGCACACGACAGGTCCGCACCACCCGAAAAGCTAAGGAGTCTGGTCAAAGAAGCCGGCTCCAAGGACTACCAACTACTCATTGGTACGGACGCTAATACCCACCACAATGTATGGGGAAGCCTCGATATTAATGACCGAGGTGAGTCACTTCTAGAATTTATACTCTCCACTAACATAGAATTAGCAAACGTGGGGGAGGACTACACCTACGTGGCTCCCACCTCATCACACGTGCTAGATCTTACTCTCGTAACGGGAAGGTGTGCCGTGGTGTCTGGGTGGAGAGTCCTCGAAAGACCATCCTTCTCAGATCACAGGTATATCCAGTTCAAATACGAATTTAAACACACCTCGAAGGTAACAGTCTATAGGAACCTCCGGAACACAAACTATGAAAAGTTCAGAAAGACGGTTACCTCAAAGCTCGTGAATCCGGGGTCGGTACAATCGGCTGAGGACATAGAGAAGTCTCTTGAGTCTCTATCCAAGGAGCTACCGCGCAACATGCCCACCCTCAAGTACGAAAAAAAGGAACAAACCACTCTGGTGGAACAGGGAACTCTCCCTCTTACGACACAACTTCCGGGAATTCTTCAAGCTTGCCCTACAATCGAACGAATAATTCATAAACGAGGAATACAAGAACCTACTTAGGAATTACAAGAAAGAGATACGCAAGGCACAACGCAGATCGTGGAGGAACTTCTGCTCGAACATCGAGAAGGTGTCTGAAACGGCAAGACTGAGGAAGCTGCTTTCTAAGCAACCTACCATACAGAGTCAGCTTAAGCTCAACAATGGACAAGGGTCAGAGAGCAGCGAAGAAGCCCTGACAGCACTAATGGAGGCTCACTTCCCAGGATGCACAGAGGTCACTGATGCCACAACGCAAAGAGACCTAGCAACAGAAGAACAAACCCTCCCCGCAGGCCTAATAAACCACAAGAAAATCCAATCCAACTCCTTTACGGGCATTAAAGCACCTAGACTGGATGGAATATTCCCCGCCATGTTACAGGTGACCAAAGAGGTGATCACCCCATGGCTTTTCGCTATATATACAGCATGCTTAAGGACAGGCTATATACCTATCCAATGGAGAATTTCCATAGTTGTCTTCCTCCCGAAGGCAGGAAAGTGCTGCCATTTTAGTCCCAAGGATTATAGACCGATAAGCCTTACCTCCTTTCTACTAAAAACATTGGAAAAGCTGCTGGAGCTACACATCAGAAAGGAAGTAGGGGGACTGATGACAAACAACCAGCATGCCAACACTAAAGGAAAATCGGTATAAACAGCACTACACTCGCTAGTAGCTACCGTCCCTCAACACCAAGAAATATGCACTAGGAGTATTTGTTGATATATCCGGAGCATTTAATAACTTGGCCACAAGCGCAATAATGGGTCGCTTAGAAGCAACCAACACACACCCAGCAATCAACCACTGAATTAAAAACCTCCTTAGTTTTAGACGGGTTCAATCAGACTGGGGTACCGCCTCCATAGCCAAGGGGGCACACAGAGGAACACCGCATTTTGGAGTACTGTCGCTCCTCCTGTAAAATCTGGTGGTCAACGACCTAATTAGGAGCTTCGAAAGGAAATCCCCAAAAATAACAGCCTATGCAGATTACATAAACATACTTATTACGGGTGTATGTCCATCGACACTCAGCTCCATAATGGAAAGTACACTCAGGGAGATATGTGATATGGGCGGACTCAGTATCAACGCGGTCAAGATGAACCTCATCCTCTTCACCAAGTGGTACAAGGTACCATGGATCCCCCCGAAAATCAACCAAACAAGGATAACCCTAAAAACACAAGTCAAATACCTTGGCACAGTATTGGATAGCAAGCTGGCATGCAGACCCAATGTAGTGAAAAGGGTGAAGAAGGCCATCATTGAGCTATACGCATCACAGAAGATGCTCAGCAGCACATGGGGCCTGTCGCCTGCTCTAATGCACTGGATCTACATATCAGTGGTGCGACCAACTCTGCTGTATGGAGTCTTAGTGTGGTGGCAAGCTACCAGGAAGAAGACGTACCACAAGCTTATGGAAAAGACTCAGCGACAGGCACTGCTCTGTATCACGAGGGCACTGAAATCTACCCCATCAAAAGCATTCGAGACAATACTTGGAATCGACCCCTGGACATCCACGCTCATTTGGCCACAATTATACGGACACAGTTCAATTGGCAGGGACATAATCAGTTGTACTGAATACATAACCCCTCGAACTTGCCTCGACATCAACACAAACGCATTTCTGGGACCTGAAGAATAGAAAAAAGGACGTGGCCAGACCCAACATCTCAGCATATACATAGACGGCTCCAAGATGGAAGGAGGAGTAGGAGCTGGCCTACACTGCACAGACCCTGAAATAAGGCTGTCATACAAGCTACCAGACCACTGCAGCATATTCCAGGCGGAAGTCTTTGCCATCAGGAAAGCAGCGGAGGTTGCACAACACGCAGGGCGATCACACAACGTGGTCATTCTGTTTGTAGAAAGCCAAGCGGCGATAAAATCCATGCAGTCGTCCACGGTCAGTTCTAGAAGCGTCCTGGCGAGCAGGGATGCATTGGACTCACTATGCACGACCAAGTCAGTGCGGATCTATTGAGTTCTCAGCCACCAGGGCATCGAAGGAAATGAAGCCGCGGACGTTCTGGCAAAGGAAGGCATCGGGTTGGCGACTGAAAGAGTAGAAAATGTGCCTGTCTCCCTCAGAACTCTACAGGGCGATCTAGAAAAGCTGGCTAGACTAGAAAACGAGAGCAGGTGGGGGAGCACGACCAACTGCAGAGTCTCGAAAATCATGTGCGAAAAACCTAGCGAAAAACTCAGCCACTATCTGCTGCACCTTCCACGGAAAGACTGCAGACTGCTGGTGCGAATATTGACAGGTCACTGCCTGGCCGCATCACACGCAGCCAGACTAAACATCACCGACAGAAACAGGTGCAGGAAATGTGATGACCTCGAGGCTATTGAAACCCTGGAACATCTAATCTGCAGCTGCCCGGCTCTCTCACGGGCAAGAAGAAGATACCTGGGCGCACCAACGCCGGCATCGCTAGAAGATGCCTCCAAGAGGACACCAAATGAACTGCTGGCCTTCGCCAAAAACACCTCAATCTTAGATAATATCAAAACCTCACCAGCACCCGCGTAAAGGTCCATAACCATCCGGATAACTAAGGGCCATACTAACCTATGGGAGACCCCAGGAGGGTCGTCCGGGTTAACCTAACCTAACCTAAATCTGAACCACTGCAGAGCAGCACAGGACCTGCTCACGCAGACAGTAAGAGAAGAGGATGTCGACTTAGCCATCATAAGCAAGCCATACTTAGCGAAAACTTGCATGTCATGGGTCCAAAATGAAAACTCGAACTATGGAGTAGCAATTTGGAGCTGTGGAAGCCAGCATCTAGGCCAAAGCTACTGCCGCATGTCAGTGGGATACACCAGGGCCAAGATCGCTGGCATACACTTCTACAGTTGCTACATTGCGCCGAGCGTACAACTAGAGGAGTTCGCTAGCGTAATAGAAAACATAGCGGACGATGCACGCAGCCGTACTTCAGTGATCATCGCAGGCGACTGCAACGCATGGGCGACCGAATGGGGAAGCGTAAGGACAAACGCACGCGGGAGCGTCTTACTCGATGCGTTCGCTACACTGAGCGTGGTGCTCCTGAACACTGGAACAGCCCATACCTACTCAAAGGGTGACCGAGAATCGGTAATCGATGTCACTTCGCCAATCCAGAAATAGCTCGGTGTGCCACTTGGAAAGTGTCAAATGCATACACGCACAGTGACCACCGGGCAATTACGTGCCGCATAGATGAAGCCACCACCAGACGGATACAAGTTCGAGGCGCACAGCCTGGAACACTGAAGAAATGGACAAATGACAAAGAAAAGTATGAGAAGAAAGCGGCGAAAACTAGTGCATTGGTGGTTGCAGAATATTGCTGATCTGAGAAGAGGAAGCCTCACAGCAAGGCGACGGCACCAGACAGCCGCGAGAAAGGCAAGGTGAAGACTCCAAGACTCCGGAGCAGCACAGAAAGCCGCTGAGGCCCTCGCCAATTACAACATCGGACCAAACTCAACAAGAAGATCAAATGCAAAGATCGTACAGCCTTTCGGGCTAGGCTACAAACTGGTAATGGGTAAGCTATCGCGCAAGGCAATGCCCACCTGCCCGGAACTTCTGACAAAAATCGTAGAAACGCTTTTCCCAACACAAGCTAAACTAACCTATTAGCCCATCGACGCTGATGAGTTTATGAATGCAGTCAAGAGCTTGAAGACAGGCAAAGAGCCAGGTCCCGACGGCATATCCGCTAAAGCAGTCCAAGCGATAGCTTCAGCATTATCGGATACGGTGGTTGGAATATTCAACCGATGCACGCAAGAACGAGTCTTCTCCTCGCGCTGGGAGCTGCAGAGGCTCGTGCTCCTCCCGGGAAAAGGCAAAGGACCCTGAAGATCCCTCAGGATATAGACCACTGTCCATACCATGCAGGCTGGAAACAGAGATCGCTAGCCACCAGTTTATCCGACCTCCAATTCGGATTCAGGAAGCAAGTCGTAAGCAAAGCCCGCGAAGCTTCAGTGGGAAAGAGATGGTGCGGCGGTACCAAAAAGTACTGCTTGGTAACCACGCTCTCTTTAGCCTAGGTATACACGAGTACCTATTGAGCCTGGTGGCGAGTTATTTTAAAAACAGAGTGCTTATATACGACGCTTCAGCGGGACCAAAAACGAAGCTCATAACAGGTGTCGTCCCACAGGGATCTGTACTCGGACCGCTACTATGGAACGTAATGTACGATGACATCCTACGCTTGGAAACACCAGCCCGCTGCAGCATCATTCGATTTTCTGACAATATTACAATTGTAACATTAAGCAAAACCCTGGAAGATTTGGAGCAGAACACAAATGAAACAATCAGACGAGTAATGTGCAGGCTACAGAAAAACGGCCTCAGCCTGGCAGCGCATAAAACCAAAACGGTCCTGATTATCTCCAGGAAAAAGGTCGAGAACGCTAGAGTGGCGATTGGCTTGGATGAAATTGAATCGTCCTCAGCAATCAAATACCTGGGCGTACTCCTGGACCACAGACTAAGTTTTAAACAGCATCTTGAAGTCACAGGAGACAAAGCTTGCCATGCAATAAATGCGCTCACTGGCATAATGGCCAACACTAGAGGGTTACGTCAGCGGAGCAGACAGCTCATTTGCTCCGTCGTCAGAGCCATCATCATGTACGCAGCTCCAATGTGGGCAACAGCTCTGGAGCTCCGAGGTCTCCGAGGATGAAGCCCTAGTACAACCTGGAATGGCACCGGTAAACCTACTTGCCGCTGCAACTAACGTCGAAGACCAGGACCGGCAAGAAGAGGAAACACACCGCAGATGGCAAAAGCGTTGGTTTGCCACAGACAACGGCATCTGGACAAGACGTACTGTTCCGGACCTGAGGCCCTGGGTAAATAGAAAATTCGGAGAAACTAATTAAACTAACTAACTAAAATCTCACAGCTCTTAGCAGGATATGGGTGCTTTAAAGCCTATCTACATAGGTTCAAACGCGAGACCGATACGTTTTCCACGCGCTGTGTAATTGGGATGCCGTGAGCACCTACACTGCGGAAAGCATCCAATCCTTCCGTTACGCTAAAAGACAGAGAAATAAAAATTCAGGATCTAGTGACGCCTTTCATGCCATCTCCTCCTCGCGAAGTAAATCAAGCGGTCGTACCACGAGAGGGACACCGAGAGTAGGAGGGTTTTTAGTCCCTACATTTATCGGCTTTTAATGCTTTTCACCCCTATATAAAAAAAACAAAAAAAACAAAAAAAAAAAAAAACAAAAAAAAAGCATGTATTTGTTGATACATCCGGAGCATTTAATAACGTGGCCACAAGCGCAATAATGGATCGCCTAGATGCAACCAACACACACCCAGCAAGCAACCTCTGGATAAAGAACCTCCTCGGTTGTAAACGGGTTCAATCAAAATGGAACACCGCCTCCATGGCCAAGGGAGCACACAGAGGTACACCTCAAGGTGGAGTCCTGTCGCCCCTCCTGCAGAATCTGGTGGTTGACGACCTTATCAAGAGATTCGAAAGAAAGGTTCCAAAAGGCCAAAAATAACGGCCTATGCAAATGACATATGCATTCTCATTACGGAAGTATGTCCATCGGCCCTCAGCTCCATAACAGAATTAACAGGTACTTACTTACAAGTCTTCCAAGTCTTTTCATGAGTTACTTGTAAAAGGTGTTTTATTAATTAATTGTATTAACGTACACCTGTATTTCGTGAAGTATAAGTTACCATGGTCACCTGTGTTCAGTCTGAACTTTATTTTTCCTAGAAATGTTTATCAACTTCTAGTATTAACGGCTATTACCTGCAGCTTTCAAATAATGGCACTTTTAGACACAATGTCAGTATCAAAACGGACCTTTTTTCTGGTATTGCACAACGAACCGATTCCCAGAAAGAAGTTTCTGCCATGGAACACAATGTATTTGGTACTGCTAAACATTCGGTTACAGCAATATAAACTCTTATTTTAATTCGGAGCACACCTGTGCATCCAACATATTCCGCCCGTTGAAAGGACAGTTTCAATCTTATTAGTCTATTTGTAATGGTAATGGGGCAATCTTATGAATTGGACGACAAAAAACGCCTTAGCTGTCTTAGAATCAACCACTCGGACTCGATCATCATGGCCAGGGATTACAGACACGATTCGAGCCAGCTGCCAGTGTTGTGGAGGCAAGTTATCCTCATAAACCAGAACGAGTTGGTTGACTTGTACATCTGCTTCTGGTTTAAGCCATTTTGAACGAAGATGTATCACGTGCAAATAGTCGCACCGCCAGAAATCCCACAACCGCAGCTTCAGGAAAGTCATGCGTTGAAATTGATTCAGTGTTGATATCTTTTCCATGGCTACAGTCTGGTCTGGGAGTCCCTGTAAAGATGAACCAATTCAAAAATGTGCTGACGTAATGCTTTTTCGCAATTTTGGTCCTCAGTGATTGCAGTGAGAGGTCTCGAATTCAAAATAGCTTCAACCTCGGTCACGACCGGCTGCTACTCTTCGAAGGTCAAGGTGGATTCTGCAGCGTTTTAAACCAGCTGTGTCTTCATTGACTTTACGGCCGCTTCCCACAGATTACCGAAGTGTGGGGAAAGAGGCGGAATAAAGACAAAGTCACATTGCATTTCAGTACAAAACTGCTGTGTTTCAATGGTCGATGCTTCCGTGAAGAATTGTTCCTTAAAGTTGTCGAGCTGGGTCCATGCACCAACAAAGTTTGTTGCGTTATCGCAGTATATGCGCACCGGTTTCCTGCGACGTGCGGCGAAGCGCTTTAAGCAGAGAAGGATCGAATTTTTTGATAAATCTGATAGTAATTGGGAATGTACCGCCTTTGTTGCAAAACAAACGAGCATTGCAACATATGTTTTATAGGGTGCCTTGCCGCGAATTCGATACGTGGTTTTAAATGGGCCACATAGGTCTACTCCAGTTACATCAAAAGCTCGACGGTCCAGAAATCGATCGTCAGGCAGAGTACCAGTTATTTGGGTGGGAAGTTTTGGTTTGCAGTGAAAGCAATGTACATACTTTCGCACGACCTACGCAGCCTACGAGCACTGACTAAACTGGTGCAGAGTGCATGTGCCTTCTGTCTAAGTGTTCGACAAACATCCTAGTCATACGATGATCTCTTGGCAGAATTACTGGAAACCTTACGTTGACATTGGTTGGAGCCTTCAATAGGCGACCGCCAACGCGCATCAAATTAAATTTTCCAGTCTGGGTCTCTTTTAGGGAGAGAAACAGTGTTAATATTTTCAATTCCAGAGGAAGTGTTTTATTGGGCTCTAAAGTTCTTTATTTATCGTTGTGGTGAATAATGATTTTGGCCATTTTGACTCTTCTGAGGAGAGAAGTTTTGGACCGGTTAACCACATGGCTTGTGATAAGTCGTTCGCCTTGCATCCGCACGAAACAATATCAGCAGGATTTTCTTTACTAGCCACATGCTTCCAAGTGATACCAGGGGATTTAGTTTGCGATTCCGCAATGCGGTTACCTTCAAAATAGTTTAGTGTGGAGGAATTCATTCCCATCCACTGCAGTACAATACTGGAATCAGTCCAAAAGACTACATTAATAGAATGAGCGTCAAATAAATGGTTAATTTTATTCCAGGTTTTACATAACAACACAGCAGCACACAGCTCCAGTCGAGGAAGCGATACAGCCTGGATTTGGGCTACCTTCGACTTAGCTATTAATAATGTAGATTGAAAACAACCATTACTCATATATGAGCGTATGTATAAGCTGCATCCGTTTGCACGTTGTGATGCGTCGGCAAATCTATGAATCGAGAATGACTGATTTGTGGTATCTCAATATTGCTTAATAGCGAAAAGTCTAATTTGAGTTATCTCCAAAGAGAAGCCAGGGTAGGCGTAATGGGATTATCCCATCCTAGCCGATGAAGATGCAGTTCTTGCACAAAAATTATGGATCGAACGATTATAATCGTAGAATGTCATAAGCTTGCATTTCGAGAGGTTCAAGGCACACCAGATGTAACGTTAACGGTCTCCGATAAAACATTAGTAAATAAGACCCGTTTAACGTCAGTTTGCAAACCGCTCTGAAATCCACGGTTGATTATGGAGGAAAACTCGAGCAGATTGGTAGTAGTTGACCGATGTTTAAAAAAACCATGTTGTGAAGGAGATATCAAGCTAGAACAAAGATGTTGGAATTTTCGGGTAACCAGGAGCTCAAAGAGCTTAGGGATGGCGGAGAGCTTTGCATACCTCGGTAATTTTCGATGTTGGATCTGGAGCCCTTCTTGTGAAGCGGAATGATGTAGGACATTTGAAATCACTGGGAGACAAAACTGTTCCAAGGATAGATTGAAAAGAAAGGTCAAGCGTTGGCATAAAGACGGGTACAATGTTTTAAAATGCAAATTGTCACTTTATCAGGACCCGTAGAAAATGAAATTTTCCAACGGTTTCAAGCTTCATAGCTTTCCTCAAAATAAGGTAGAAAAATGTTCGGAGTGGATGCGTTATTGTTTATTGTTGACCAAAGTTTAACAATGTACAGTTAAACTATAAGAGGAAATGACATGACATCTAATTAATCGAAGGGACTAAGGCAAATACTCTGACCCGGTGGAGCAGATGGAGGGGCAAACAGATGGAAAAATAGATTATAGTAGGCAGAGGCTAAGATTTATAATCAGAGTAGTTAGAAAGACAGAGTTGGAGATGAAGAGGAAAGTAATGCCTAGTCGGTCGGGAAGGGGCAGCAAAAGTAATAAGGCTGACGAGGGCAGTTGATTCGACCTCACCAGGAGAAAGAGAACTCCATGACAGAGTGGAGGTTAATTAGACGCAACCTACATTGAAAATATAACTCTTGCTTAAGCCGGTCGTCTTTTCAAATCGCTCCTGCATTTTCTGCATTTGCTCTGAATTCACTCAACATTAATTACCATAAGAAGGAGCGTACGCTCCCCCAAATTTTTTTCATTCTTCGTTTTCCCTTTTACTTTCCCTTACCGTTTCTCATTTCATTTATTTTTATGGATTAGGGTTACCGATATTAAGCCCCGACTAGACTATCCATGAAGATTTTGTTGACTAGAAATTAACGAGAACGAGAGGGAGAGCGATCCCATCGACGCGCCCACGCTGAAAGAGAGCGAAAGCTCAGCAAACCAAGCAGACGAGAGATCAGACAGAGACCAGCAGAGGACGGGAAAAACGCCGTTATCCAGCGGCTCACGAAGAAAACAGACAAGAGAATAGATAGAGATCGGCAGAGGACGGGAAAAACGCCGTTATCCAGTGAATCATGACCAGCACGGAGAGAGCGCCAGAGCACCGACATAGAGAGCAAAGGCTCGTCGGTAGAGCGTGGGCAGAGCGAGACCGGCAAATAGGGCTTGCGGTCAGGACGCTGAGAGGAGGAAAAAAAGTCCAGCCTAAGACGCAAGACAGTGCAGACGTGCCCACGGCGATCGCGGAGCATTTCAATCGAGGAACACGAGTATTTCTTAACGGCGAGTCGCAACCAAGTAACGGGGCTAATAAAAAGCCGGGCGCAAGAACCTAATTCAACCGGGAAACACTAGGAGTATGGGAGTATGGGGAATACATTATAGGTTATAGGTTACCTCTCCTTTTGACTCTTCCTTTTCCCTTTCCATAGTCCCTTAGTATTGTGGGTGCTCGAAAGCGCCGTCCGACGATTGTCTTGACCTTTTGCTGACGCTGTCCCTGTGTGTTTCTTCCCTCTCGCTGCCTAAAGGTACCGCCCGCGATTGCCTCGACCCCCTTGGCAGCTTTGTGAAATCCACGGGTGCCCAGAAGTTCTGTTAGACGAGTGTCCCGGCCTTTTGGAGACGTTGACTGACGTCGCCGTGTCTTCCTTCCCCCTACCGTAGTGTGTAGGCCTCCAGGTCCCCGAAGGTGCCGTACGGCGATTGCCTCCGCCATCTCAGGTGATCCTGTCTGGCATTCCCGCAGTGTCCCAAATCGTCGTGCCTTGTGTCTCGTATTATCGTGGTCAAAGAGTCATCGAGTCCCACGTGGGTCGTGACTACGCCTATGTGCGTTTTGCCCACCACCCGCTATCTCAGGGGTTGAATTCCTGGCCGTCCCTCAACTCGGAGTCCCGGCAAATTATAAATATTTCTGTTATTTCGACTCTAGTGTGACTGAGAGTTTTATACCGGCCTGGATAGCTCCCTTACAACCAATAGTTGTGTATATGTCGGAACTCATTATAACTTAACATCATTTGTGTTGAATATCATTGATTCGGTAATTAAAGGTTGAGTTAACATAAATTTAAAGTCGCGCAAGCTATTTGTTATTGCTTTTATCCCTTCCGCTTTGGATCTCCGCTCTCTGTGCTCGCCGTTTCGTGCACTTCATCTGTTGCAATGCCCACACACGCTCTGCACACTGCACATCTTTTCGTCGCTTTGCTGAACCTTTCGCCGTGTAAATAGCTACTGCTGATCGTAGTGCTCGCTCTGCGGCCTGCTCTCTCATCTTATGCTCTCTCTCTCTGTGCATCTTCTTTTGGACTTTGCTCCGCTGTTAAACGGCAAAGCGGGATGTCAAAAACCACAGCAAAGCGCGCCCGTAGTGACTCGTCGCTTGATCTGAGATCTGGTCGCATCTCAGATACTCTTTCGCCGAAACTGATCGAGAACATATAAGCTGCAGCGTGAGGGAAGCTGAAGAAAGAATTCTGCGTGAGATGGAAGATAAGTTTGAGGCTAGACTCCATAGTCTTTCGGAAGAAGTAGAGCAGCTTGGCTGGCGAATAGAGAAGCTTGAGGATGGAAGGTGTGAAATTCGTGCGCTATGCAGCAAGGTAGAGAAGCTAGAGGCGAAACTCTATGCCAAAGCGGATACAGATGCCGAAGTAAGCATTTCAAACGATGTGAGGGTACATGGGGTGCACTTACTGGAAGAGGAGAATCTCTTTAGATTCTCTCTTAGACACTCTCACTCTCTCACTAGATACTCTCTTCAATAGCCTCTCTTACTCGTTAAGCCTTATACCACCACCGAAAGTGAAGGAGATCTTTCGAGTTAAGGTGCGGGACCATTTACAGAATGTTGTTGTCGATCCCGTCATCATTATAAAATTTGATAGCAGGCGAGATAAAATCATGCTGCTGCGACGGACTGGAAAACATCGACGACAGACCAAGCAGCCACTTAGCTTGAAGTTGTTTGGACTGCAGTCCCAGAAACCCTTCTACATCAACGAGCAGCTCTCGAAAATCAACTACGACATCTTCAGAGAGGCAATGAAGATGAAGAAGTGTAATGCTCTGTCGGCTGTCTTCACCAGCCGTGCTATGGTCTACGTTCGGCAGAGTCTTCGTGGCGAATTTGCGTGCCTTAAAAGCATGGCTGATCTCTGTGCCCTACAGAGTGTGGAAGCTGTGACTGAGTAGGCCACTCAATCCGCATTTGGAGGACCTGGAACTGGGCTGAGTAATTTTCGTTAGATCTCTAGAATTAATTTTTGTCCTCTACTTTATGTTTCACATTAGGTTTATTATTTCTTATAATCTTGTACTAGTCTCTTTTAGGAATCTCACTCTCTTCACAGCATCTGCCCTTACTCTTTAAACAGTGGTGTTCCTGAGCTTTCAAAGTCAAAATTTCGGGGAAAAAAATTATGAAATTTGAATTTGAAAGCTTAATATCTTCCAGACGTTAAGTTGCAGCTACAAAGTGTCTGAGTCGGATTTATAGCTGAATTTGTCAGCTTTTTTTAACTGCAAAGTTCAATACAACCAGTTGTAGGAAACTTAAGTTATGTGAAAAATAGAAGCACTACCTATGACAAAAAATACCAAATTTTTTATAAAATTCTTTAAAAAAACTACTCCATGAAAAAAAAAAAAACATTCTTTAAAAAATTTTAAACATCCAAATCTATCAGAAAAAGTCATTTTTGGCGACAGCGGAAAAGTCGTGTCGACTAGTGTAATGGATGATAATGGATGGACGTCCGGCTCGATCAGCTATACAATGCTAAGAATACTTGGCAATCAAGGAGAAGGTCTGCGTGTATACCACATTAGTGCCGAAAGCCCAACTAAGAAAATTTAAGAAAATTGAATTTAGGTATCTATTTGTCAAGTCCAATATCGATGTCATATGTGTGTCCGAAACGTGGTTTTCGTTAGTAATTTGTTAGTAGAATATACTGGTTATGATCTGTTTCGATCTGATCGAGATAGTCACGCTGAAGGTGTAACTATATATGTAAGTAAACGTCTAAATGCTAAACTTGTATGTAATCACCCAAGATGATATCGATATATTGTTGCGGACGGTTGTACTATACTTCGCTCTTACTTAAAAAATCGTCAATCTGTTGTTTAAGGCAAGTGATTGTGTTTTTTTACTTATTTCTGGTGTTCCTAACCGATCGTGCAACCTGTTCGATATAAGTGCACACGCATCAAGCTTATTTTGGTGTATTTATTTCCAATTTTCAATCCTATTGTGCATTCCTACCTTCTCTGCACATTCTTACTCGCAGCCGTTTTGTTGTTGCCAACTCTAGTGCGGTGCGCTTGCTCTCTCTGAACCGCTCTCTGTTTTTATCTACCCGCAGCTTTGTAAGAAGCTTGTAGCTGTGTTACCTTCAAACGGCAATGATTCTCAGCCTTTGAGGTTTTGGGACTCACCTCCAGAAAGGGCTCTAAAACAGTGCGCGGGGCAGATATCGTTAGTGGCTCCCTCTGTTGGTGATACAGCACGTGTTGCAGGTGGAGAAAGCAGGAGCAACCGTTGACATTTGGATGTCACTTGGCTGTTCCGAGAGGACTCTTGTCAGCTCGGGGCGGATCCATCTTTCTTTTGGAATTTGGATCGCAAGCCGACAGCATCGACAGCTGTTTGGGGAAAAAAAAAACCCAAAAAGTAGCCATTTAAGAGAGCTACTGCTCGAGGGATAGTTTTTATCAAAGCGCGAGTGAACCGCAGCAGCAACAGTATTTAGCTGAGGAAGCGTTCCTTTGTTAGGAATTCTTTTCGGCCACTGGTGCCAAATCCCACGGGTGCGCACAAGCTAAATTTGGGGTGTCCCATAAATACATATATATTTGAATGCAGGCTAGCGAGAGTTTTCTTTTTCCTACGGCTAGATTTGGCACCTACATATTCTGCCTGGCGAAGTAGCTCAAATTGGTACAGCTGAGTCGCGACGTGCGTGAACGAGAGCCGAGTTCACGCCCGAATTTCTCCCGAGGAATTTGTCTTGATTTTCGTGCCTTACTTTTCTTTACTTTGTTTGATTACACTAGTCGACATGAATTTGCCGCTGTCGCCCAAAATGACTTTTTCTGATAGATTTGGATGTTTAAAAATGTTTAAAGAATTTTTTTTTTTTCATGTTTAGTTTTTTGTTTAAAGAATTTTTTTAAAATTTTTGTATTTTAAGAGGTAGTGCTTCTATTTTTCACATAACTTAAGTTTCGTACAGCTGGTTGGAATGGAATTTGCAGTTTTAAAAGGCTTCATTCGTACCGGCTATAGCTGACTAAAACCAGCTCGCCCAGTTTGTTTGTTACCCATTACAGCTTATCAGTTTTCATTCCAACACACACGCACCACGCTAGCCGCCGCTCTGTGCTTGTCTCTCTATGTTCCTATCGTCTCGCTGTGTCTCTCCGTTCACTTGATGTTATTGTGACAGTTGTGTTTTTGCTTGCGAGCGCAATTGTGTAACATAAACTTAAAGTCACTATCTCTGCCTCACACCGACTTATATTTTACCTTTTTTTTTTTTTCTATTTTCATATGTATTGTTTTTAATATTTAACAATGAGCTCCTGTTGTGCTAAACGCTGCGACGTTAACCGCTCGGTAACTACACGAGAAACATTTATATTCTGCTGGTTGTGTGACAATACGGCTCTCCCTATCTGCGCTGGTTTTGTTGGACTTGTTGGGACTGCATGGCAGTTGTCACTTATCACCATGTACGTAGCCTGTACAGTAAGCTCACCAAATAACATACTGATAGTGCAACTTTTGATTCTGATATTAGCGCCTTTTCTGAAACCTGGCTCAATTCCGCAATTCGGATTCCGAGATTTTTGTAGACAATTATGTGGTGGCGTCCTAATTGCTTTCCGTTCCGACTTAACTTCCCAATTCTTTTCCATCGATGAGCTCAACACTATTAAAATAATCGTATTTAAAATTCGTCTGTGTTCTTTTAATTTATTCATATCATGCTCTTACATCCCACCGTCCTCTGAATTTACAACTTATATGCTTCACGCTGCCCATCTTCATTCCGTTTCGTCTCAGCTTAGTGATTCTGATCGTCTTATTGTCCTTGGTGATTTTAATCTCCCAAATATCACTTGGTTTCCATCCGAAGACTCTAACTTAATGTTCCCATCGATGCAGCATGACTTCGTTGATTCTCTGTCTGATACATCGTTGGGTCAGGTAAATGGCATACGTAACAAGATGTGTAGAATCCTTGATCTCGTTTTTACTACCGATGTTTCGAGCACCTTGGTAAGTCGAGGAACATCTCTATCATTCTCTGAAGACCCATACCATCCCACCCTTTCAATTGATTTCCTGTTGCCTTCCTCAGGCCCTATAAAGTTTATTAAGCCTTTAAATAGATACTTGACTAAATGCAAGCTTAACTTTAAACGTGACCCTAAACAATTCTTCAGGTTTGTAAATTCTAAACGTAAATCTTCCCGATTTCCTTCTTCTCTACACTTAAATGGTAGTTATGCTGATAAGGATTGTGATATTGCTGATCTGTTCGCTTCCTTCTTCCAACGTTGCTACTCTGTCCCTTCCATTAACTTTCCCTCTATCCTAGCCTCATCGAACGACTTTAGTAGTAGTTACTCTTATCCTATCCCTATAAATAGTTCTAACTGTATCCTTCCCCCCTTCATCGACTATGATGGTCTCCTAACAAATTTAAAATCGTGCAAGTTTTCGTTCTCCACTGGGCCAGACTCGGTTCCGAGTGCTGTTCTAAAACTTTGTGCTGAATCTCTTTGTGTGCCGCTCCTAAAACTTTTCAACTTGTCTCTCAAGACTGGTGACTTTCCCACCGTCTGGAAAGAATCCTATATAGTACCCTTTCATAAGAAGGGATCTAAATCTGATGTCTCTAACTACCGCTGTATTTCCAATTTATCTGCCATTCCTAAACTCTTTGAAAAAATCATCACTTCTCAGTTGCAACATTTTTGTAGTTCTGTATTCTCTGAATCTCAGCATGGATTCATTAAACGTCGCTCAGTTTCCACTAATCTCCTTGAATTTTCCACCTTTGTAACTTCGGGTTTTGCTAAACAGTGTCAAACTGATGTCGTTTATACTGACTTTAGTAAAGCCTTCGACTCTGTCAATCATAATCTACTTATGCATAAACTGTCTCTTCTAGGGTTCCCGACTAAGCTTCTATATTGGACTAATTCCTACCTTTGTAACCGCTCACAACGTGTCTGCTTTAACTCCTCTCTCTCTAAACCTGTTATTGTCTCATCGGGGGTTCCTCAAGGTAGCCATCTGGGTCCCTTGCTATTTAACCTATTTATTAACGATCTTCCACAAATGTTATCTCATTCCCGTGTCCTAATGTATGCTGATGACGTTAAGCTATGTTTTTCCTACAGTGACCCCTTGTCCCCACTATATTTGCAATCTGATCTTGATGCCCTTAACAACTGGTGCCTAATCAACATTCTACCTCTTAACATTTCTAAATGCTATATAATGACTTTTCACCGCAATAAGCCATACCTTTTCGACTACTCTATCAATAACTCTATCCTTCAACGCCTTTTCAAAGTTAACGACTTGGGCATTACCTTTGTACCTAACCTATGTTTCAACTCTCATATCTCTACTATCTCTAACAAAGCCAAAGGAGTCCTTGGATTTGTCAAAAGATGGTCTAAGGAATTTACCGACCCGTATACTACAAAACTTCTGTATGTTTCTCTGGTCCGGCCTATCTTGGAATATGGTTCTTGTGTCTGGTCTCCTCATTACCAAAAATTTCAGGATATGCTCGAATCTGTACAAAAACAGTTCCTCATCTTTGCCCTCCGGGGACTCAATTGGGACCCTTCGATTCATCTCCCTTCTTATGAAAGTAGGTTGCGCCTAATTAATCTCCACTCTCTTAAATCCCGTAGAACCTGCCAAGGTGTTCTCTTCCTCCATAAGCTTCTCTCTGGTGAGGTCGAATCAACTGCCCTCATCAACCTTATTAGTATTGCTGTTCCTTTCCGCCCGACTAGGCATTACTTCCCTCTTCATCTCCAACTCTGTCTTTCTAACTACTCGGATTATGAATCTTTCCGTAGCCTTTGCCGTAACTATAACCAATTTTTCCATCTGTTTTTCTTTGATACTAGTTCTAATATGGTCAAAATTATCTTAATCAATAACTTAATTTAATTTAAATAGCTTTAATTGGGAATTGTTCGGCTACCAGCTCTTCTCTTACCTAAATTTGGCTGTTGGTGGGATCTTATCGACTACTGAGCCGATAATCAGCCCCACCGGGTCTGAGTATTGGCATTGGCCCTTTAGTTTAATTAGTTGATATGTCATTTTACCCTTACAGTTTAACTGTACATTGTTAAACTTTAAACAAAATAAACAATAAACAATAAACAATAACCAATTTAAAATTGGTCAAGTTTTCGTTCTGCACTGGGCCAGACTCGGTTCCGAGCGTTGTTCTTAAGCTTTGTGCTGAAATTTTTTGTGTGCCCCTCCTCAAACTTTTCAACTTGTCTCTCGAGATTGGTGACTTTCCCACAGTCTGGAAAGAATCCTATATAGTTCCCTTTCATAAAAAGGGATCTAAATCTGATGTCTCTAGCTACCGCTGTATTTCCAATTTATCTGCCACTCCTAAACTCTTCAAAAAAATCATTACTTCTCAGCTCTAACATTTTTGTAGTTCTGTATTCGCTGAATCTCAGCATGGATTCGTAAAACGTCACTCAGTCTCTACCAACCTTCTTGAATTTTTCATATTTCTAACTGCTGCTAAACAGTGTCAAACTGATGTCGTTTATACTGACTTTAGTCAAGCCTACGACTCCGTCAATCACAATTGTTCATGCCGAAAATCATGTGCCCACCCAAACTCGAACCAACAGCAACATGAACTTCCAACATAAAGCTCAAGGGCAATGTTGCAGAGCGGCGAAGCGGTGTTTAGATTTAAGCTTTTCTTGTAAATATTAGTCTTAGCAATAAAGTGAGAAAAGGCACACGCACGGTTTTGTTTCGTCGGCCAATGCACGACCGATCACCAATACTTATCATCCCCAAGAAGCCGACCCCCACATATCCACCACACCGGAAAATCCAAAAGCTACTGGCAGTAACTCCCACTACAAACATTGGTCCTTCAAGCCGGATAACTTGTTTGGATTTTTCTTCTCAAAAATCACGGATATCATCCCCCCATCCGCTCGCCCCAGCTTGTTCCTGAGAAACTGCCAGCTAAGTACCTAAAATTCCGTAATAAAATAACAAAATCGTTGGGTAAAGGCTCTGTGTGTGAAGTGTGTGAAAAATTCTATAAAAGAAAAGTGCAAGTGAAAGAAAGAAAGGGCGAAGAAGAAGGAACGCCATTTTTCCATATGCATATACATAAGAAAACTCTCCAAGATTTCTCCTCCAAAAATCGGCAGGTGCAGTGAATCTCCGATATACATATGTACATAAATTCTCCAATTTCTTCCCCTCCGCGTCTAAGCTCGAACTTCGATCCTAGTGCATCAAACCGATCGCATCGAACCTATTTTCATACCTTGATCTTTTTCTTCGCTTTTCTTTAATCAAAGTACACACAGTTTTTTTTCCTATCCAAAAATGCACACCGTTTATATTAAGAAACAGAGCCTTCCCAAAAGAAAAATTAAAGTTACGTTCATTTTTTTCTGTAATCCGTATTACCTGCATACAATGGATATGTATATAAGTAATAAGTATATATGTAAGTATAAGTAATATTTTAATTGGACACAAGTATAGATTTGTTTTACAATCTTTAATGATATTAAACTGAATAATATTGAATCAAGTACAATGATATTATAATGTGAGTAATAAGGGCCTGCAAGGCGAGAACGAATATGTTGCTGCCACTCGGCTGACCGCTAAAGACTAAACTTAAGTATCCTAAAATCCTAAAGGCAAGCCCTTCGCTGCCGCCCACGACGCCGGTTGCTATCCAGCCAAAGTGTTGACCCAGCGCCTCTTGAGTGGTGTTTGTTGACGTCCGGCATCCGGGCGATCGGTCGCGCCGGTCGCAATCCCACAGATGACGAAAACTGCTTATTCGACAATAATGCAGAGTCCGCTCCATCCAGCTGCAGATTCAGTTAACTCTCGTTAACTACTCCCCCCTTCAAGACTTGACCGTCCTCGGTCAAGCTCAGGTTCTTCAGCATCTGTTGAATGGCGATGGTGTCTCCCTTCTGCTGCCTGCGTCGCAACCACCAGAAAACGCCGATTAGAACGGCGCACACGGCCACACCTACGACAGTAGACAGTATGGGACCGATCGTAAGGTTTGTATGAACCTCGGCCAGTTGCTGTAGATTTTCCTCATTCAACTTATGAAGGTACGGCAGGCTCAGCAGAATTTGGTGGCTGGTGACGTTGATCTTCGCGGAAGCTGCCACGCCTGGGATCCTCTTCGGCGCATTATTGAAATTGGTGTACTATGTACCGTTGATGAGGGCGACCCAGTCAAAAGTCACTAGGTATGTTCCCGCAATGGTTCGCTCGGGACCATCATCGGCGGCCACGATGGCGATGGCGTCATTGGGGGCAGATTGTTCGGTTGCGTACCGCAGTGGGCCACAGTACCAAAGTGCAGCTGTTGTGCGCAACTAGTCGCTGGTGCCTCCTTGCAGAAGGCTAATGATGGGGGCTCCATACATGATGAGACGGCGATGACTTTGTTGCCGCATTCTGCTATGATGGGCTCGGGTAACCAGATCGCTATGCCTTTGTGCGCGACTAGGAAGATGGTTATTTTCTTGCAAATAAACTTAGGTCTAGGTACTTCTATTACAAAAATGATTAATTCCTTATTAGCTAGTGCCCTCACATTTGCAGCGCCCAATAGTTGGGTTACGCTGATATCTATGGAACCTTTTCTCAAAATCGCCTCTAGGTCATCACTGTCGATGATAGCTGGATTTACAATATTTATTTTTGCCAAGGTGGTGGCGATCATTATGTTCTGTTATTCAAGCGTCAAAATTCTATATCTGGTTAGAAGGTTCTCATATAGGTGGTAATTGTTTATTTCCTCATTTATGTTTACTTTTAGCAATTTGTTCACGGTCTCGGTGAGGGCATTGATTTGTGTTTGAGTTCTCGAATTAATAGTTATCTGTCTATTGTTGGCTTTAATTAGATCGTACTCAACCTGTCTCGATTGCTGTAAGTCATCAAAGTCCGGAGTCCCTGCGATGACTTTCAGCGCTGACCCCAGGATGTTCAGGCTCCTCGCATACCTGTGGTGAACTCCCAGTGCCGCAGTCAGTGTCAGTAGGTGTTTTGTATCTGTCTCTTATATGTTTCTCATATGTGTCTGTGGGAAAATGTTCGTTAATTCTATTGTCTCCTTAATGGACTGTTCATATTCCGTTAAGTTCGTGACATTTTTATGTAAAAGGTTTCGTTCCATATTGCTGTCTGTCCGTCAATTATAGTTATATAGTCTGCGTGTGAATAGTCCGTCAGTTTTGAGTCGGTCAAGGTTGTTAGCAGTAAGATTGCTAGGATGTAGAGATATCGAACGGGAGACCTATAAGAAACGAGAGGAACAGCACTTATTAATTATGTACGGTTGTTCTTACTTTTACTATTAATTGTCCCTGAGTACCTGAACTTAACGCTACAAAACCCTTTTTTTGCTTATCTACCTCAAATTGTCTTTGTGGACCACTCTCCCTTTAATAAGAATGGTGGTCCCTAGATCTGCTTCTACCCTTTGCTCCGTGCAGAGGGGAGTTAGCTTGTTTCCTAACCTCCTGTTAGCTTTTACTAGGACTTGTTCTCCCACATCGAAGGTCCTATTTCGTATGTTTGGGTTGTTTCTATCAAGTTGCTCCTGCTGGGCCTTTACCAGTTTCAACATTATCTCCTCCCCAAGGTCGCAGTTTGCGTGGACCACATCCAAGGGCGTCTTGTTTGTGACGGAGTGGATGGAACGGTTGTATTCGATGGTCGCTAGAATGACTAGCTCGACCGTATCGTCAACCTGGCGCTGCAACTTCAAACACCTGGCAATTTCTAACAAGGTGCTGTGGAAGCGCTCTACTTGTCCGTTTGATGTGCTGTGCAACGGTGGGGCATTTGCTGCATCGACATTGAATTGGTTCTTCAATAAGGACCGAATGGTCTCAGAATTGAAGGCTGGCTCATTGTCACAATAAATGGTCTTTATGGCTGGGAAGATGTTCACCAGTTGCAAAATTGGTATTTTAACGTCTATTATTGTGCGCGAAGCGACTTGTTGCATTATTGAAAATTTTGAAAACTTGTCAATCGCGGTTAGGAAGTTCCTGCGGTGGAAAAAATGTCGATATGAATCAACACGCCTACTCTTGCCGGTATCGGCGTCACCCCTAATTCTTGCCTTCTAGGATGTCTGTCATACTTAGCTTTTTGACATATCCTGCAGTTAGATACCACTTCTGATGCAATTCTTTCCATTTTTGGAAAGTAGTAATCGCGCAGCACCTGCTTTACATTCTCCTGGGCTGCCCTGTGCGCCCGATTGTGCTCGTTGGTTACTATCTCCCTTCGTTCCTCATCGTTTGTAATGTCTGTCACTAGGGTCTGAAAATACCGAAACTTTGTGTCCCGAAAGGCCTTCACAAGGTCATTCTGCACGAACGCCAAAATCGGTAGAGTGCAATAGATGGCGTTTACGACCCCAGGCTTTACCACCTCTTTGATGGATGCAAGAATTGCGTCCCGACTGACGAAATCAATTTTGTGACGGGTTTTTTCAGCGAAGAGAATGTGAAGCTGCTTCGACGGGATGTCTGCCTCTTCCAGGATTATTTGATTCCTGAAGCAGTTCACTGGTTTGTCTGTGGCCTCAATTACATAAGTAAGCGAGGCTTCACTGTGAATTGTAGCTGCGTCGGATCCACTCTGGCTCTCTAAGGCATTAATATCTTGCCTCGACAGCGCATCCGCTACATGGTTGTCCCTGCCTGGTTTGTATAAGACTCTCGCGCCACACTCATCAATTCTCGCTTTCCAACGTTTTATTTTGGAATTGGGATTTCTATCCGAGACTGACTGGATTTCTATCAATGGCTGATGGTCTGTGTAGATGTTAATGTCACTCTTTTCATATAGGTAGTGACGAAGCGAACCTAGGGCCCAAACTATGTCCAACAGTTCTCTTTCATTGGTCGCGTAGTTCAGCTCCCTGTCCTTCAGAGTCCTAGAAATCATGGTTATGGGTCTGTTGCTTTGCGACAGCACCGCCCCAATGCCTCTGGCTGAGGCATCAGTGGTTAGGTCGAATGGCTCGTTAAAGTCTGGGTAGTGGAGAATAACGTCTTCCGACGCCAAAATATTCCTAAGTTTATCAAAGGCTTGCTTTTGTACCTCGTCAAACTGTATGGGAACAGACTATAAGCGTTTTGCCGTTTTCTCCTTTCAAAATACTGGAAAGGCCAATTTATCTATCTGAGCGAAGTCCTTTATGAAGCACCTGTAGTAGCTGGCAAGACCCAAGAATGATTTTACCGCAAACAGGGTTGTCTAAACTCCTGAATGGCCTTGACTTTATCGGGGCTTGTTCTTGTGCCCTCAGTTGATACCACAAAACCAAGGAATTCCACTTGTCCCTTGAAGAATTGAGACTTCTCCTTTGACACCCTCATGTTTGCGTTGTGGAGGCTGCTGAGCACGGTGTCAATGTCTCTGATATGATCCGACTCACTCCTTGAAAACACGATGACATCATCAACGTACACATAACAAATCTTGCCGATATGCTCCCGCAATACGTTCCTGAGGCCGAATGGCAACCGACAAAATTCATATTTACTTCCGTTTACCGAAAATGATGTCTTTTCGCGATCGCGTTCAGCTAGCGTGATTTGGTGGTACCCTGATTTTAGGTCAAGGGTAGTGAAGTATCTTGCCTTCCCCAGATTAGAAAGTATCATGGAGATACAAGGCATCGGGTACTTGTTTGGTATGGTCTTTGATCTACTTGTCTGGTATGGGGTTGTTGTACGGAGACCGGGATGGCCGAATGATCTTGTTCCTCAAAAGGTCCTTCACTTCGTCATTGACGAAGTCAGTGGCCCCTACAGGAAAAGGGTACATCTTTGAGTAGCACGGCTCCTCATCCTCGGTCCTAATTGTGGCTACTATTGCCGTATTAAGACGATCTTCGATATCGTCTATTTTCATGAAGTTGACGCTGGGGCACTTGTGGAATAAGATTTTTTCAGATTCATGCCCGAAGTGGAGTTTCTTTGTTTCCAAGTTTATATTGACGCCAGCCTTGGTCAGCGTGTCAAGCCCTACGATGCCATCAAAAGTTGATAGCTCTGGAAACGGGCTTTTAATGCCGAACATGGTTAGGAAACATTTTTGATTTACTTTGTTGAAGCCGTGTAGGGACTTTACAATGAATGGAGCTTCTAGAGGGACAATTCCCTGAAGTTCTTTTAGTGGCTTTATGTAATTTTTCGCAGCCCCAGTATCTATTAATATGTTTATTGTTATCCCCGCTACTGTTCGCTTGACGAACGGGAGCAAGGATTCTCTCCTAAAAAATTAACAGTATCACTTTCGTTTCCCGGATTGTTATCCTCATCGATATCCTCCACCGCCTCAGACGCCAATTGTTCGTACTTTTGTTCGTACTGATCTGGGTCCTCCTGAGCGATGTGATTAACCCGCTGTCTGCGCTGGTCGGAGAGTCTCTGGGATCCAGCCGGCCTCTTGAACGCACCTTGTTGGTGCCCGATAATACGGTTTGTCCCAGCCGGTGGGCCTGAATTAGATCCCAGTTGCTTTTGAAAGTTTTTCGGTTGACGGAGTTTAGAGGAAGATGGGTCGACATCCATCATTTCCACCTTATCTTGGCGACGGTGACCATTTGTTTGGTGAGTGCCCTGATTATTCGTGTAGAAAGGGTTTTTTGATTGTCTTTTGTAGTGATCGGGCTCATTTTGCCCACCCTGTTTGTATCTATTTCTGTTCTGGGCCTTGTTTTCTATCGTAATTGGCCTCAATTTCTTGCGCCAAGGCTAGAGCTGATGGCAAATCTTTAGGCTGCGGTGCAAACAGTGTGTCAGTGACGCCTCTTCTTAGGCCTGAAATGAAGACACGGAGAGCGGCGGCCCTATACTTTTCATTAAAGAGTTTCGCCTGTGCGGCGTCTCGTGACATGATTGTCTTGTTTGTGAGGAGAGTGAGTTTCTTCTCAACCTCTGAATTGAGTGATGGACATGCCACCCTGTCGGAGCGTGGCAAGCTCTTGTTCTAGCAGGTGCAATGGACGCTTGTCCGCATACGTGAAATCGAGGCGATTGATGATTGCCTCAAAGTTCAGCACTGTGTTGAATGATGATAAGAGTGAGTCAACGGAGCCTCTAATCTTTTTCCTGATTATGAGGACCACTTGGTAATGTTTTGAACTACCTACATACCCCTCGTATTGTCTATAGGAAGCCTTTGCTGCCTGGCGCCAGGAGACGTACTGTTCCTGGGCCCAATGGAACTCTGGCAGCGTCTTAACCGCATCCAGAGTCACATCGCAGGGTATGTGTTCATTATAGGTAATCGGCTCGTAGGCCTGGGCCACAGGGGCCTGAACTCTAACAGCCTGCAGTTGGTCAGTTACCGCTTGCAAGCGTTCCTCAAAGTTGGTTCTCTGCGTAGCCAACGCAGCGCTGACCGCCGCAGATATGGCGGCTTAGATTTGTTCCGCATTCATTATTTCTATTATTTCCTCTGGTCCAATTTGAAAATCTAAATTGAGTTCTTCGAACAACTCTTCTAACTCGTTGATGTTATTTTCAATGGACATACAAAAATTCCTTTCAGTTTTCCCCCTACCGCCTATTTCTGTCTTTGTCTTAGGTTTATTTCAGCTGCGCCGGGCCGCTGTTATTGTTTGTTTATTTTAGGAGTCAAATTCGAGCTCCCTCAAACACAAATTTTTTTATTGACCGCCCCCAACGATGTATTTGTGGCGCGGTGTTATGTTTCCCACTTACACTTATCGCGAAAAAAAGGGCAGGGGAAGTAAAAATATTCTGAGAAATGTTGACGCTTGAACGTTTTTGTACATGAACGTTTTATTTGTTTGTTTCTTTTCTTTTTATTCTTTTTGTTTTCGTTTTTTTCGAATGATGTTTCACTCTAAGTAATATTCTATACGTATTTACTTGATTTTAATTTATCGATTTTTGAAAAAGGCTTTCACTTACATGTTCCTCTTTTTTGGCTATGCTCTTGTTTGTTGTGTTACTCTATCCCCTGTGGATGTTGTTCCGTAGCTCTTTCCAGTTTCGTTGGTATTAATTCTTCCTTGTCTATCTTCGCCGCTGCCCAAAGCCGTCCGCTTTGGGGTAACAGTTTTTTGGGTTGATTAATTGCCTTTGTTTATACTCAGGGCTATGAGCTTCTTAGTGCAGCGATCTCTTTGTAGATCTGCCGCGGGCGCAGTTTGCGATTTTCTAATCTTTGAGCGGGCGTTGTCTCCGCGCTCTTTTGTCAGAATGGTTTTATGTTTTCAACTTTTTTATATTGAGCGGGCTTTGTCTCCGCACTCAATTGTTTATATTTTGTATTTCGTTATTTTTTTTTCAGTTTTGTTAGTTGAACATATCTTTTGCACTTTTTGAGCGGGCGTTGTCTCCGCACTCTATGCTGATATTTTATAACTTGTTCTTTTTTTTCAGTTTTTGTTATTTTAACCCTTTATTCGCACTTTTCGAGCGGGCGTTGTCTTCGCAATCTATGCTGGTCTTTTTGGTTTGCTATTTTTCTTTGCACTTATCGCTTAGCGGGCGTTGTCTCCGCGCTAATTGATTCTCGGGCTTGGTCCGATCGCGTTGGGCGCCATTAATATTTTAATTGGACACAAGTATAGATTTGTTTTACAATCTTTAATGATATTAAACTGGATAAGATGGAATCAAGTACAAAGATATTATAATGTGAGTAATAAGGGCCTGCAAGGCGAGAACGAATATGTTGCTGCCACTCGGCTGACCGCTAAAGACTAAACTTAAGTATCCTAAACTCCTAAAGGCAAGCCCTTCGCTGCCGCCCACGACGCCGGTTGCTATCCAGCCAAAGTGCTGACCCAGCGCCTCTTGAGTGGTGTCTGTTGACGGCCGGCATCCGGGCGATCGGTCGCGCCGATCGCAATCCCACAGATGACGAAAACTGCTTATTCGACAATAATGCAGAGTCCGCTCCATCCAGTGGCAGATTCAGTTAACTCTCGTTAACTTATACAACCATATACTGTAGTTAATGTTTGCATGCGTCGTTCTCTACTAACACAAAAGAGTGATATCCAAAATATAAAAACTATTTGTACGCTTATATGTACATACATCCACATATATTTATTTCTCATAGCCTATTTACACTACGGTTGAGTTATTGAGTTATTGAGTTTCGGGCAAAACTCGAGTTTCGTTTACATGGGAAAGCATAGGGAACCTAGAGGTGGCAAAAAAGTTAAGTTTTGGTTGCGTTTAGTTGAGTTTGTCCGATTTTTCGAATATTTCAACCCTGATCTGCCTATCGTGTAATTATCACCACTAGAAAAACAACAAAAAACATATGAGAAAAAAGGTAAACAAACAAATATTTATAAAAATTACTAAATATCCAATTTTATTACTAGAAACTTGGTCGCCTGAGGCCTTGGAGGTGCTATTAGAGTTATGGCACGAGAATAACGACGGGTTCCGCGGCGTACGCAAAAATTCTCATAATTATAAGGAACTAGCTGAAAAAATGAAAGATTTCGGTCCCTCGCATGCCGAAATTAAAAATAAAATAATATAAACTGCAGCGTCGTTATTGTCTCTTGCTCTGCCACATAGAGCATCATTAGTTCTAAGGTATTCATATTAATAAAATGAAATAAAACAAATTTTTGTAGACAAGCACGTGCCAGCAGCCGAAACTCAATAACTCAACTTTGGCATAGTGTAAATGCAAATTCTGAGTTATTGAGTTACCTATCGATAAATGAGGTAAGTCACTGTAGTGTAATAGCCTTTTTACTCAATAACTCAGAATTTGGATTTACACTATGCCAAAGTTGAGTTATTGAGTTATTGAGTTTCGGCTGCTGGCACGTGCTTGTGTACATAAATTTTGTTTTATTTAATTTTAATTATGTTAACGACCAAGAGTTAATGATTTTCTATGTGGCAGAGCAAGATAAGATAACGACGCTGAAATGTATGGAGTTGGCGACGATGTTTGCAGCAACTTTGGAGTATTTGGATAAAATTTCCAAGAAACGCATTTGGACATTGCGAATAACCTTGGAATCCGTTTTTTAAGGAAAATTTCCGCAGGGAAATGGCACGGCTGCAATTGCAACTATGTTGATTTTTGTCTATATGTATATGTACAATACATAGGTATGTACCAAAATTAAACATTTTTAAATTCGCAATTGTTTATAATAATTTAATGTATATTTATTTATAATAATTCAATTTAGCGTTTGGCTACGTTTTTTCGACCGAATTTTGGAAATCGACCACTTTTTTTATATGGTTTTTAATAATAAAATTGGTTTAAAGTATTGGTTTTAACAATTGTATGTACCTTTTTCCCCAGCCATATTGTTTACGCGCCTAATTTTAAATATTGAGCTGCCAATTTTTGTTGTAACTAGTGGTGATAATTCCACGACAGGCAGATCAGGGTTGAAATATTCGAAAAATCGGACAAACTCAACTAAACGCAACCAAAACTCAACTTTTTTGCCACCTCTAGGTCCCCTATGCTTTCCCATGTAAACGAAACTCGAGTTTTGCCCGAAACTCAATAACTCAATAACTCAACCGTAGTGTAAAAAGGCTATAAGGTGCCGTTTACACTGAGGCTGCGTCTTGATTCTTTGCGTCTTCCCAGAAACGCAGTTTTTTTTACATAGGTTTAGCATAGGGCCCTAGTGATGGCAAAAAGTTGCGTCGTTTTCCGACGCAACTGCGTTTTGGTATTTCTGTGGTATTTCTGTGCGCATAACAGCAATTTTCGTACTTTTCTGCCTAATCAGCGGAACTATCACCACTAATAACAACAAAAAACAGCGGATTCAAATTTAAATTTTGCCTCGTAAAATTTTTAACTGAGTAAAAAGGGGCAAAAATTCATGTAATGGTTAGAACAAATTGTTTAAACTAATTTTATTATTAAAAAAAGCATTTCAACAATATAGTTGATTTCAAATTTTTTGCTGCAAATCCCATGACTTTGAATCCTTTCACTGTTTCCGTGATCTTCTCAGGGTAAGAAAGTCTGCTTGCAGATACTTGTCGGCGAGTTGAGCAACTACCTCGCGACAAAACTGCAGTAATATGATGCAGACAAAAGCCCTTGACACACCAAATAGACTCCCGTGCGATATTCCGCATGCGATCCTAGGCAATAAAGGGCTATGGCTATTCTCTTCTCCAGAGGGATTGTCAGTCGAAAAGGAGTTTTTTTCTTTTTGAGATTGGGCAACAGTCCAACGAGAATGTTGAAGTACTCCTTTCCATGCAGAAATTTTCCTAAAAAAAGGCATCGGAGTTCTCCACAACATCTTCCTCCCAAAATGAACCATATCGTGGCTATTGCAATGAAGAATACATTATTTAATTGAAAAGAGAGAACATTGTCTGCTCTTTACCTACAAGAGTCCAAACGCAAGGAGGACGTTGCAGTTGCAAGACGAATTGCAACTTTTTTGAGGATAACTCAGCCGCTTCCATGCACTTCAAAAAGTACTTCCCACTTTGCGCCACCCCAGTTAAAAGAATCAACTCTATTTCCGACATATTTCGTTGATTTTCGAACATTATTTACTTTGTTTACAAAATTTGTCTTCCTCTTCCAAGACGCAAAGACGCAAAGACGCTGTAGTGTAAACGGCAAACCTGCTTCTCTGCGTCTTCTCCGATATCGATAGGTAACGCACCAAGTGTAAAAAGCCTATAAATAGGCTATTACATATTTGTTTTATTGCTTTGCTTAATTCTCCAAGATAACCACTCGACCTGTACGTGTTCCCTTCCACCATTCCAGTATTTTTTGGTACTCAATATTTATTTTGGGTGTGCAAAGCAAACCTTATAGATGCCCCCATCTGAATTCTCCACTATAATTCCATCGTTCCTCTACTTCATTCACCGCGTTTAACCAGACTATTTAGTCAAGTGATCGCGAGGCAGAGAATCTTCTCACAGTTCCAGGCTCATTACATCTATCGCCCTCCGTAGAAGAAGCCCCTTCGGTTTCGGAACACGGTTATTTTAAAGGACGAAAAAGTCCGGCTTAACGTACCACTCGTACCGTCACACAGAAGATTTCCGAGTCAAAAAAAAATGGCTTTTGATGATTTTATAGCTGCATCAGACCGTCTCAGTAAATTTGAAAGTAAATTTCTCAAAATTCGTCTGGAAGAGGTAAAGACCCTATGGGACAAAGTACGAGTGGAATGTGAGAACTGCACCAAGGCTCTCAATCAGGCTGAGCCTGATGGTGAGACGATCCACTCCATGAGCGCAAAATACGATCACTGATATGCAGTGTATGAAAGATGCGCGTCCGCTCTGCAGGAGCGAATCGAGAACGGGACGAACCCAGCGTCTATATCAGTACCGAATTTGCAGCAACGAGGTTGCAGGCTCCCACCCCTTGAAACCGAGGTGTTTTCCGGATATTATCTCGGATATTATCTCCGGATATTATCGCTCACAAATGAGGGTTTTGAGTTCGCATGGACCGCCCTCAAAAAGCGCTTTGAGAACAAAAGAACGCTGGTCAATAGCCAGCTGAAGATCCTTTTCAGTTTCCCCCCTATCTAAAAAGAATCCGGAGCTGCTCTAAAAGATCTCCAGAGTGCGGTCCAAGGATGCCTAACGGCCCTTGAACACTCCGATGTCCCCATTAATAACCGCTTCGCAGACGGCGTGCTGGTGTTCATAGTTTCCTCCAAGTTGCCTCAGATAACCTTATCGCTGTGGGAACAATCTCTGCCCAGCAAAAGCGAAATTCCGACGTGGTCAGCCATGAATAAATTCCTAAATGGACGACATCTATCCCTCGAAACGATTGAGAATGCAGGCACCTCCATATTTTTGCTTTCCAGATCTGAAAGGAAAGAAACCTCTTCCAAGAAGGTTCATTTCTTTGAGGCAAACGTCAGCGTCAAAACGAGAACATGCAACCTTTGCTCAAAGGAACCTAATCCCGTGCGTCAATGTCCTCGCTTTCTAAAAATGTCTGCTTATGATAGGTCCAACTACATAAAGCAGCAAAAGTTATGTATGAACTGTTTTGCTAGAGGGCATCAAATCAAAGACTGCACGAGTCAGCATAACTGCTTCACGTGCAAGGGGCGCCACCACACACTTCTGCAGGGTGGTAGCCCCCCTCCAGAGGCCTCTACATCAGTTCCCTCGAATCCAAATCCAAGTCAAATTATACAGTCCACTTCATCCTCCAATGTCCAAAATTATTTCACAGCAAGCACACAGGGTGTTCTGCTAGGCACGGCTGTTATAAATATATGCCATTTGGGCACTAGCTATAAAGCACGTGCATTGATCGATTCTGGGTCGGAAGCAACGTTCATCTCAGAACGCTTGTTCAGAATCATCAAGCTTCCTTTCAATCCAGTTCAAGCGCAAGTATAGGGCTTGAACCAAGCAATAGCTGCAAGGCCTCAGAAGATATGCCACTTCCAAATAGACTCCCCAATAAAGCCGAGAATACACATAGAAACCTCGGCCTTCGTTCTTCCAAATGTGGCAGGTACCTTACCCTCGTATCCAATTCCTCAAGATTTTCTAAAGCACCTGCCAATTATTCCTCTGGCTGACCCTTCTTTCCATAAGAGCTCGCAGATAGATGTACTTTTAGGTGCAGACATCCTTCCATCAATTTTACTAGGCGGCTCCCTTCCCAACATTTGTGGATCACTACTTGGCCAGGAGACCATCTTTGGATGGATTCTCACTGGACCTGTAGCTGATTCGACTCGCACCTCAATTTCTTCCTTTGCTACAAGGATAAACGTTAGCTCTGAGCAGCGTTTAGAAAAACTTCTAGCAAAGTTTTGGGAGGTGGAGGATCTTCCAGCCAAGCTGGTAGAAGATTCTTCTGAGTCTGTCTGTGAAGACAATGTTATTCGAACCACCCGGAGAGATACAAAAGGCAGATATGTGGTATCCTTGCCTTTTCGGAATCCTGAAGGCATCGACTTAGGTCCTTCAAGATCAATCGCACAAGCTCAATTCCTCAAAAACGAAGGTCGTTTAAAACGGAACATTTCATTCAAATAGCAGTATGATCGCGTCCTCCAGGAGTACTTGGACTTAGGTCATATGCGACAAGTAGCTCCAAGTAACGATTCCGACAATTTCTATCTGCCCCATCATGCTGCTGAAAAACCGGACAGCACCACTACAAAGCTACGGGTAGTTTTTAATGCCTCCAGTCCGTCCTCAAATGGCAAGAGTCTGAACGACATTCTCTATCCAGGACCGGTTCTCCAATCAGACCTGACGATTCAGATTCTGAAATGGCGGTTCTTCCAATATGTCTTTAATACAGACATCACAAGAATGTATCGGAAAATTACCCTCGATCCTTCACACACAAGATTCCAAAGGATCCTTTTCAGAAACGTAAATGGCGAGCTCTGTGATTATGAGCTTACCAATGTTACGTTCGGGGTAAATTGTGCTCCGTTCTTGGCCATTCGTGTGCTAAACGAACTTGCAAAAGATGTCCTAAAGCGATTCCCACTGGCATGTGACATCATATCCAATTCAATGTATGTTGACGATGTACTTGCTGGCGCTCACACAATACAAGGTGCAATCACAGCGATAAAGGAACTTCGTGCTGCTCTAAAGGGTGCGGGGTTTCCGTTGAGAAAACGGACTTCCAACGCGAAGCCAGTTTATTCTTTAGGAACTTGATATGCAATGACTGCACCATCAAGTGGCCCAAGCGACACCAGCCGATGGCTGTTACGCGCGGATCCCAGGCAAGAACGCAGCCCACCTCCCGCCCAACCGACCGAGGGGCGCTGCCGCATAGCGCGTGACTCGTTAACCGAACTGATCGCGGACATGCAGGAAAGATAGGTGCTAGACTAGTGTTCGAGGAAAAGTAGAACTAATCTAACTAAAAAACTGAGAAATTGCTAATTACGAGAAAGATATAAGAGTATCAGTAATTTAAGACTAGGAAAGGAGTTAGTAGTAGATATAATATGGAAGAGGGAATTATAATCCGGCTATAGGACCCTAAACGGTTCATACAAGGAATAATTCGATCTACAAAGCAGAAGAAACAACGGTGTATAATTTCTAGTGCTTCTAAAAGGAATCGTGAAGTTTATGCGGCTCAACAGGTCAGGGCTATCTACGTCAGCCTTGATCAAGTTGTGCACAAAAATCACACCAAGCATTTTCCTACGATTAACTAAGGTTGGAAGGTTTACTAAAAGCAATCTATTAGAGTAAGACGGCAGTCTTACACCTGCATCCCAGCTGAGGCCGCGTAGAGCAAAAAGTAAAAGGTTTTTCTGAACTGATTCTATACGGTCCTGGTGTACGTTGTACTGAGGGCACCATACACAAGAGCCGTATTCTAAAATCGGACGAACCAGAGAGGTGTAGAGAGTCTTTGATATATAGGGGTCGTCAAATTCCTTCGACCACCTCTTTATAAACCCAATCACGCCCATGGCCTTATTCACCATGGTAGAAATGTGTTCTGAAAACTTTAACTTGGGATCTAATAGAACACCAAGATCATCAACCCGGGTAATTCTCTCAAGAGAACCACCACAAAGGGTGTGAGGAACCAGAAAGGCGCTGGTGCGATGAAAAGTCATTACTTTACATTTTGAAGCATTAAGGTTTAATAAATTTGCACAACACCAAGACTGAAATCTATCTAGATCGGACTGCAACCTGGATTGAAAAGAAATTTCCTTATACTGGACACAGAGCTTAACATCATCTGCATACATAAGTACTCGAGAATATGTTAATACAGAAGGCAGGTCATTTATAAAGAGTTTAAAGAGTAAGGGGCCTAGATGGCTGCCCTGTGGTACACCCGAAGTCACCACAACTGGTGAGGACAGGGAGTTTTTGAAAAGGACTCTTTGAGACCTAGAAGAAAGGTAGCTAGAGATCCATCTCAGGAGATTGGGCGGGAACCCTAGAAGGTCGAGCTTTTGTGCTAGGAGGGAATGGTTTACAGAGTCGAACGATTTACTAAAATCGGTGTAAACAACATCCGTCTATAAATTACCTTGAAAGCCTTTAATTATGAAGGAGGTAAACTACAATAAATTAGTAGTGGTTGATCTCCGCCGTATAAATCCATGTTGAGCTGGAGATATACATAAGTGATCTGCATAGGTGCTGCAGGTGCGGAGCTAAAATTTTCTCAAACATTTTGGGAATAGCGGATAACTTAGATATACCTCTATAGTTCATTGCGTCAGACTTGCTGCCTTTCTTATGGAGAGGAGTTATAAAGGACGCCTTTCATATCGGGGGAAAGCATGAAGAATTTATGGACAGGTTGAATAGTTTAAGCAACAGCCCACACAGAGACTCGGCACAGTACCTGAGTACACAGCAGGGAACTCCGTCCGGACCCGGTGAGAACACCGGCTTTACTGTTCGTAGATCATGAAGCAACGAAGTTTCAATTAACAAAAGACTGAAAATGCCGTTCGACCTCGGTAAACCGTATGAATACAGCTGATCAGAGTAAACGTCCTGCGAATAGGTAGTTTGGAAAAAACGTGCAAAAAAATCGGCAATTGCCTGATCATTATCTGCCGACGTATTACGGAAAGATAGCGAGGATGGGTGTGCGGACGTTCTACGCTTACTATTTACAAAGCTGTAGAACTGTTTGGGGTCCTTAGAAAAACTTATCCTGCATCGAGATAGGTAATTCTGATAGCATTGAGCGTTAAGAACTGAAAAGTTTGACCGAGCTATTACATAATGAGAGAGAGAAGAAGGAGAGCCAACTTCTTGAAATTTTTTATAAAGTCTTGATTTTAAGTTTTTTAGATAAGATAGCTCCTTGGTAAACCAAGGGGGTTTTCTTGATCTAATCGGACAGGAAAGTGGGATACAAGAGACAAAAAGTGAGTCCAGTGCATCATAGAAAATGTTTGTGCCTGTCGTAACATCACTGCACAAATATAAAGCGGACCAATCAAAATCCCTAATGAGGTTATTAAGCTTCGTAAACTCGGCTTTACGGAAGCAGCGGACACATTGGGGTAGTCTACCCGACCGATCCAGTACAGTTCGTCCTAGGTCGAGCGACACTTCGAAAGTAGGATGGTAGGCATCTTCAGGTATAGAGAGCGGGGGGACTCGAGTTAACAACGCTACGGTCGGATCCGTTACAAAGCACAGATCAAGAAATCGACCCAAGGAATTTTTAACATGGTTAACTTGAGACAGAGATAGGTAAATCAAGCCGTCAACAAAGTCATGTCGTGACATGGGTACCAGGCTATTTGACTCATTTACCGAAGACCAAACAATTACTGGCAAGTTGAAGTCACCAAGAACTATCATGTGGTCTTTGTCAGATAGCGGTTAAGGCGGACAAATACTGCTCGTAAATTGCGATATCCGAAGAAGGTGGAATATACGAACAAGTTATGAAAACTGAGAAAGCGGGAAGAATCAGTCTTACACACAGAAATTCCAGTTCCTGCTGGATCTGGACTGTGAAAAGTTCCGACGTGAAGTTTGATTCCACAGCAATCAGAACCCCTCCTGCAATTTGGCCGAACAGATGGTGTTAAAGTGAGTTTGGGAGACGCCTATTTTAAAAGAAGCTATCTCCCTGGCATAAGAGAAGTTAAACTTTTCCACCTTAAAATCAACGGTTTTTATTTGGCTTTGAATATAAGCCGTCACTACTTTAATTGTGGAGTCAGGGGCAAGCCGTGAGACAAAAACTTGTCTCTTTGGTGGGATCCCAATCTTGGCACCACAGGCCTATCATCTGTGATGGTAATACCCGGTGGTCCGGGACGTATATTCACTGGTGGGGTCGTAATTGAGGGGACCGCTAATGAGTTTGCGGACATTACAGACGATTTTGGCTGCATGCCCTCCGACGCGATAAATTCGGCTACCAAATTTTCATCGCCAGCAGCTGTTGTTGCCTTCGAAGTAGCGAACGAAATCGACTGCTGCACTATTGGAGTAGTCGGAGTCAGCTTGTCAGCATCGGCCGGCCGAGGGGCGCCTAGGAGACTCAGTCAGTAGTTTGAAACCACTAAACTGAGACTTCATGGCTAGGAGCCGATCGTACTGCTCTTTGAAGCCCACAGTCAGCTCCCTAAAGCCCTTCCGGGTCTGCCTCATAAACGCTGCCATTTCCTTCTCAACCGGACGGCATGCCTCACAGCTGTAATGCAGGGCATTTCTTTTGGAGATGGCATCACCCACGAGACCGGAAAACCCGGCGCATTTAGCGTGCACTACGCTATCGCAGAGCCAGCAGGGGATACTCGGCTGGTCATGGGTGATCTGCTTCTTGCAGGTTTTTTTAGCACAGACCACAGAAAATTCCATTTTAAAATGTAAAAATTATTTATTTTTTTTCTTCAAAAAAAACTGATTTCAGAGTCCTCGTGGACATTCCTAAGGAGCATTTACTGTATGCCGATTTCCTTGAAATGGAGGACTCTAGTTCAGCAAAGACGTTGGGTATCCGATGGCAAGCGGATAATGATGAATTCCTTTTCAAACCATCCGAGGTAGCCTTAAGTTCCTCTTACACAAAAAGGGAAGTCCTATCCCAAATATCCAAACTATTCGATCCAGCAGGATGGCTCGCTCCATTCATAGTCCGAGCTATGATCTTTATGCAAGAAATCTGGCTTAAAGAGCTCGAGTGGGATGAGTCTTTGCCAACAGACCTCCTGAAAAGATGGCAGGACTTTCTCCTTAGCTATCCTGCTCTCTAAGAAATTCGTATACCGAGATGGGTGCAGTATCACCCCAGAGTAAATTTGCAGTTCCACGGATTTTGTGATGCATCCCAACGCGCTTTCGGTGCAGCAATTTACGTTCGTGTAGAGAGTGAACAACAGGTCTCTGTCCATCTACTCTCGGCAAAGACCAGAGTTGCTCTTGTGAAGACTGAACTATCCTCGTCTCTCCTTCCCCAACTGTCTCGTGATAACTAAGAGTGCTTTTTTTGGACAGACTCCACCATAATGTTAACCTGGCTAAGCAAGCCCCCATGCATATGGACTACATTTGTAGCTAACCGAGTGACTTAGATCACACAGTCTGTTAGCAAGGAAATATGGTCTCACGTCAGATTGAAACACAACCCTGCTGATCTAGCTAGCAGAGGGTTTTCATCCCAAGATTTGGCTAGCAGCAATCTGTGGTGCCATGGGCCAGAATGGTTAAAACTGGTAAAAGACCAGTGGCCAATCCCAGCAAAATCTCCGCACGAAACAGAGTTAGAGCAACGCAGGGTGAAGTGTAAGTCTTCACCGGAGTCCAGTATCATAGACCTCTTCTCAGAATTCGGGAAGGCTATTGGAGTTCTAGCTTATGTTTTTCGTTTTTTCAAGCGGTGACAGAAATCTGACACTCAATTTCCAGTCGAGCTCAGTAGCCGAAAATGATCCGAAGCACAAGAGCGCTTTTAGCGCCTGCTACCGCCTGCTACCGCCACCGTCGAACTGCATCAATAACTTAAATCCATTTCTGGACCAAAAAGGGGTCATCCGAGCATGCGGTCGTGTGAGGACATCCGAGTCTCTAAGTTATGATGAAAAGCACCCGATCATTCTCCCTTACGCAAGCGTGTTCACACGTCTACTTCTACGGTTCACTCATCGGATCTCAATGCATGGTGGAAACCAACTTATGATTCGGCTCATCCGATCCAAATACTGGATCCCGAAACTTCGGACCTTAGTCAAGACGACTATCAATTTCTGTCGAGTGTGTGTGGTCCATCGACGGAAGTTGCAAGCCCAGCTCATGGGAGACTTGCCCAGGGAGAGGACCACGTTCTCTCGTCCATTCACTCGAACGGGGGTCGATTTCGCTGGACCATTCGACATCAAGACCTACACAGGTCGAGCTTGCCGCATCACAAAGGGGTATGTTTGTGTCTTCGTGTGTTTCAGCACGAGGGCGATCCATCTGGAAGCAACCTCAGATCTCACGACCGAAAAGTTCCTCGCAGCTTTCAATCGTTTCGTGGCGAGGAAACGCGTTTGTAGGAGCCGCAAAAGCCATTTCGCATGATTTTCTGGTCGCTACACGAAACTGCATTATCGCCGCATATCCTCAGCAACATCTAACGTGGCGTTTCAATCCTCCAAGCGCACCTCACATGGGTGGCTTGTGGGAAGCGGGAGTGAAAAGTTTCAAGTCGCTTTTCTTTTCTGTCCACGTCGACATGCAAATACACATTTGAAGAATTGTCGACCCTCCTCTCCAAAATAGAAGCGTGCTTGAATTCGCGGCCAATTTCGCCTATGTCAGAAAATAACACTGGCGGCCCGATGATTTCTATTTAGGAGCCCGAAATCAGAGAGGACGCAGGGTCAATCATCAACAGATGGCAGCGTCTTAAGGCTTAAAACCAACAGTTTTGTTTGCGTGAAGGAAGAATACCTTAAGGAGTTACACAAAAGGAACAAGTGGCAACTCACAACGCGAAACCTCCAAGCAGGCGATATGGTGGTCGTCAAGGAACCACCAACCAACCAAGGACAACCTACCACTAAATGAATGGCGCCTAGGAAGAATTGAGCGCACTTATCCAAATATCGATGGCATGATCCGCATGGTTGACGTTTTAACGGTCCGTGGCACCATTAAGAGGCCAGTCGCAAAGCTCATTCTTTTTCCTATAGAAAATACTGTCCACGTCCAAGTATCCAACTAACCCATATGTTTTTTGTCGTTCGGTGCATATGATCCAATCACTAATATCCCACAGCCATCCGCGGGGAACCAACAGTTTCCGCTGTCGGGTCTGCCGCGGAGTCCACGCATTGAGAAAATGGCAACGGTTTCTGTAGCTCAAAGTGGAGAAACGGTTACGGGCAGTCCTTATTAATAAGTACTGCAACAACTGCCTGGCTCACCAACACTCCGGGCGCTCATGCCGAAGCGGCGACACGTGTTGAGTGTGCGGGAAGAACCACCATACCCTCCTCCACATGGGCGGATCGCACCGATCCTCAGGTTCGAAGCCCCGCTCTCTACCATCGAGGGCATGCTCGCCACCAGCGAGATCGACCTCCCGATCCGCTGTTCCTCCGACGACGCTGGCATCGCTCCTGCAGTCCAGGAGCACCAGCATTCTTCCAACTGCATGGGTCGTAATCGACACAGGCCACAAGACCTTCGAGGTGGGTGCACTCATCGATCAGCACTCATGCAGCCCAACCAGTCGCATCAACGCATCTTTGGCAACGGCCGTCGGGTTTTCCGTCACCCGCGTTGGTGCGAAAGGTGCTTGTACCGCCTTCATCCAATCGAGAAACAGGAGCGATAAGGAAATCCAAACGACCCTTGGGCGACCATATAAAGGATCACTCCGCCAATATGGCCTTGGCGGACGAAAACTTCCATCGGCCGAGCACCGTGTCATTGGTGCTGGGGGCAGATTTGTACCCTAAAATCATTCTGCCGGGAGTGATCCCAAGCACCGAAGGCTTCCCGGTGGCTCAGAACACGGTGTTCGGGTGGACCCTCTCCGGCACATGCAGTACTGCATGAATGCAACATACATTCTCTCCCCCGTTCCTGGGCGCACCACTTTTTGTTGCAATTATATTGCAAGGGAGGGAGGATGTTCATGCCGAAAAGCATGCACCATGCGCCCACCCAATTTTGAACCAACAGCAACATCAACTTCCAACATAAAGCTCAAGGGCAATATAAGCGGCAGAGCGGCGAAGCGGTGTTTTGATTTAAGCTTTTCTTGTAAATATTAGTCTTAGCAATAAAGTGAGAAAAGACACACGCACGTTTTTGTTTCGTCGACCTATGCACGACCGATCACCAATACTTATCATCCCCAAGAAGCCGACCCCTACATATCCACGACACCAGAAAATCCAAAAGCTACTTGCAGGAACTCCCACTACAAACAACAATCTTCTTGTCAATAAACTATCTCTTCTAGGGTTTCCGAATAAGCTTCTTTACTAGACTAATTCTTACTTTTGTAATCGTTCTCAACGTGTCTGCTTTAACTCCTCTCTCTCTAAACCTGTTATAGTCTCATCGGGTTTTCCTCAAGGTAGCCATCTGGGTCCCTTGTTATTTAACCTGTTTATTAAGGATCTTCTCCAAATGTTATCTCATTCCCGTTGCTTAATTAACGTTCTACCTCTTAACATTTCTAACTGCAATATCATGACTTTTCATCGCAATAAGCCATACCTTTTCGATTACTCAATCAATAACATTATCCCACAACGCCTGTTCAAAGTTAACGACTTGGACATTACCCTTGAACCTAATCCATGTTTAACTCTCATATTTCTTATATCTCTAAAAAAGTCAAAGGAGTCCTAGGATTTGTCAAGAGATGGTCTAAGGAATTTACTGACCCGTATACTACAAAACTGGTATCTGTCTGGTATCCTCATTACCAGAAATTTCAAGATATGCTCGAATCGGTTCGAAAACCATTCCTCATCTTTGCTCTCCGCGGACTCAATTGGGACCCTTCGAACCATCTCCCTTCTTATGAAAGTAGGTTGCGTGTAATTAACCTCCACTCTCTCAAATCCCGTAGAATCTGGCATAGAGTTCTCTTTCTCCACAAGCTTCTCTCTGGTGAGGTCGAATCGACTGCCCTCATCAGCCTTATTAGTATTGTAGTCCCTTCCCGCCCGACTAGGCACTACTTTCCTCTTCATCTCCAAATCTGTCTTTCTAACTACTCTGATTACACTACTCGACAAAATTCAACTTTTTTTCCGTTGTCGCCCAAACTTACTATTTCTGATAGATTTGGAGATTTAAAATTTTTTAAAGAATTGTGGTTTTTTTTTCAGGTTTAGTTTTTTATACCCGGTACTCGAAGAATATAGGGGTATATTAGATTTGTGGTGATAACGGATGTGTGTAACGCCCAGAAGGAAGCGTTTCCGACCCCATGTGTTATTACACTACTCAAAGTGTATTTAAAAACGCAGAATTACCATTTCTATCAGAGTTTTGAATCGGGATCAGATCGGATTTTTAATATAGCCACAAAGAAGAAAACCATTTCAAAAGTCATCGTTCCCTCTCGTTCTCTCTCACACGCGACCCCGTCTGCTTTGCCCATTCGTCTTTTTTGACGCCTAGTTCTCAGAGACTATAAGAGCTGGAGGGTTCGACCTAATTTTTTGAAATTTTTCAATTTGTCAATTTGAATTTGTCCCTTTTGCGAACATGTAATAAATTACATAAATCATAAGATCACATATGTATATTCCGACTGAGTATCGGGTATAAAGTAGAGCCGCGGCAAAGGCCACGTTCACTGTCGTTTGGTATTACTATTGGACACTTTAATTTACCTGTGGCATTTGTTAAGGGTAATTTGAACAACGATGCATGTCCATACCAAACAAGAATAACAACGATCAGCGCTAAGATTTAGCGATGCTACGGTCCAGCGGTCCAATGACAAGAGCAGGAACAGCAACAACAACGAGCGAGGGATGATATCCAATGGAGATATCCAACAAAGCGCCAAGTATGATCCAATCCAACTTCTATCCAGTACGAGACCCAAATGTCCACCCGGGGGCGCCAAAATGTTTGGTACAAATCCAAGTGCTGCACTAAACACAGTTTGTGCCGTTAAGCACAGTTGATTCTAATTTATATGGACACGGGAACCGGACAGACCGACAGAAAAACCTTAACCTTATTAAAAATGTATGGCTTATTGCGATGAAAAGTCATTATATTTCATTTTGAAATGTTAAGAGGAAAGGTAAGATATGAGAGGAGCAAAATGACTGGAAAAAGGTGGCAAAAAAGTTTGCAATGCCACCAGCAGAAGATTTGCTATGATAATGAAGGGACGGAGGAAATGCATTGGACTTACGTTTAGAGTTGACAAAAGAAAAGAATTTTTTAGGATCATTGCGGAAAATTCTACTACAAGAAGAGAGGTATTGATTATAGCACAGACTATTAGCATTTAGGAATTGAGAACGGGCGTAAGATTATTGTACAAACACAAGCAGGAGCCAGTTTTCTGGTACTTTTTAAAGAGTCTCGATTTCCTATTCTTTAAGTAGGGCAAATTCCTGGAGAACCAGGGAGGCTTAGACAATATTGGTAAATTTATCTCCGGAACATAACTATGTATTAAGGGCGGAGTTTATCTTATTATAGAACGAGTTGACTGTTACGTCAATATTCGGTAAGGAATGAATAGTGGACGGATCGACATTCGTAAGGTATAGGTATAGATGGTCGAATTCGGTTTTGCTAAAGAGCTTCATCCGGCGAGAAGTCGTGGAAATGTCAACACAACTAGAACTGGCACTCTCTAAAGATATATAAAGAGTAGAATTTTATGATTCTTCAAGAAGTAATAATGGACAGACTCTGGCTACTGTACCTAGAGAAAAGCATCCATAACGAAAATAAGGTCGAGAAGTCTGTTCCTAATATTTTTAATAGAATTAATTTTGGCAAGGGAGAAATCTGTTAGCTCATTGATCAAATTATTATGAATACTAAAAAGCAACTGGTTAGAGTCATCGCAGGGAAGCCAAGAAAGAAGTGGTAAATTAAAATGACCCTGACAATAATCTGATCAGCACAACCTAAAGAAGACACAGCAGAATGGATAGCAGAAAGGTTTTTTGAGTAAACCTCAGCATCAGACCTGAGGGGAATGTATGAGTAGGTTAAATAGATAAAAGCCATACCAACACGGACCTTGACTGCAATGAACTCAATCCCATGGATATTGTTGAATGGGAATAACTCAGATGAGAAATCAGTTTTGACTGTAACACTACTCGACAAAATTCAACTTTTTTTTCCGCTGTCATCTTTTCTGATCGATTTGGAGTTTAAATTTTTTTTAAAGAATTATAGTTTTTTTTATGGTGAAGTTTTTTTTAAAGAATTTTTAAAAAATTTGGTATTTTTTTCAGAGGTATTCAAATATTCAAATTCAAATTTCATAATTTTGTTTCGGTATTTTTCCCCGAAATTTGGAGTTTGAAAACTCAGGAAAAGTCGAAAAAAAAATAATTTGTTGCTAACATTTTTAGTTTAAGATAAACACATTAATTAGGCGTCGTTTAAGGTATCGCTTATAAAAATCAATGGATAAACGGCCAAGTTGCAGCCGTTTGACCAAAACTTTATATGCCGTTTGGCACCATCCTAAATGCCATTTTACCGTTAAAAACTGTTACAAACAGTTTTGGTATTTTTGTAGGAAAAAAACGCAGTTGCACGTCGGCTAACGGAATTTATCGGCGAAATTCGGCATATGAAAGTTTGGTCAAACGGAAAGTTTACTTGGCCGTTTATTCATCGATTTTTACAAACGATACAACTAGTTGTAGGAAACTTAAGTTATGTGAAAAATAGAAGCACTATCTCTGAAAAAAAATACCCACTGGCGGCCCGATGATTTCTATTTAGGAGCCCGAAATCAGAGAGGACGCAGGGTCAATCATCAACAGATGGCAGCGTCTTAAGGCTTAAAACCAACAGTTTTGTTTGCGTGAAGGAAGAATACCTTAAGGAGTTACACAAAAGGAACAAGTGGCAACTCACAACGCGAAACCTCCAAGCAGGCGATATGGTGGTCGTCAAGGAACCACCAACCAACCAAGGACAACCTACCACTAAATGAATGGCGCCTAGGAAGAATTGAGCGCACTTATCCAAATATCGATGGCATGATCCGCATGGTTGACGTTTTAACGGTCCGTGGCACCATTAAGAGGCCAGTCGCAAAGCTCATTCTTTTTCCTATAGAAAATACTGTCCACGTCCAAGTATCCAACTAACCCATATGTTTTTTGTCGTTCGGTGCATATGATCCAATCACTAATATCCCACAGCCATCCGCGGGGAACCAACAGTTTCCGCTGTCGGGTCTGCCGCGGAGTCCACGCATTGAGAAAATGGCAACGGTTTCTGTAGCTCAAAGTGGAGAAACGGTTACGGGCAGTCCTTATTAATAAGTACTGCAACAACTGCCTGGCTCACCAACACTCCGGGCGCTCATGCCGAAGCGGCGACACGTGTTGAGTGTGCGGGAAGAACCACCATACCCTCCTCCACATGGGCGGATCGCACCGATCCTCAGGTTCGAAGCCCCGCTCTCTACCATCGAGGGCATGCTCGCCACCAGCGAGATCGACCTCCCGATCCGCTGTTCCTCCGACGACGCTGGCATCGCTCCTGCAGTCCAGGAGCACCAGCATTCTTCCAACTGCATGGGTCGTAATCGACACAGGCCACAAGACCTTCGAGGTGGGTGCACTCATCGATCAGCACTCATGCAGCCCAACCAGTCGCATCAACGCATCTTTGGCAACGGCCGTCGGGTTTTCCGTCACCCGCGTTGGTGCGAAAGGTGCTTGTACCGCCTTCATCCAATCGAGAAACAGGAGCGATAAGGAAATCCAAACGACCCTTGGGCGACCATATAAAGGATCACTCCGCCAATATGGCCTTGGCGGACGAAAACTTCCATCGGCCGAGCACCGTGTCATTGGTGCTGGGGGCAGATTTGTACCCTAAAATCATTCTGCCGGGAGTGATCCCAAGCACCGAAGGCTTCCCGGTGGCTCAGAACACGGTGTTCGGGTGGACCCTCTCCGGCACATGCAGTACTGCATGAATGCAACATACATTCTCTCCCCCCGTTCCTGGGCGCACCACTTTTTGTTGCAATTATATTGCAAGGGAGGGAGGATGTTCATGCCGAAAAGCATGCACCATGCGCCCACCCAATTTTGAACCAACAGCAACATCAACTTCCAACATAAAGCTCAAGGGCAATATAAGCGGCAGAGCGGCGAAGCGGTGTTTTGATTTAAGCTTTTCTTGTAAATATTAGTCTTAGCAATAAAGTGAGAAAAGACACACGCACGTTTTTGTTTCGTCGACCTATGCACGACCGATCACCAATACTTATCATCCCCAAGAAGCCAACCCCTACATATCCACGACACCAGAAAATCCAAAAGCTACTTGCAGGAACTCCCACTACAAACAACAATCTTCTTGTCAATAAACTATCTCTTCTAGGGTTTCCGAATAAGCTTCTTTACTAGACTAATTCTTACTTTTGTAATCGTTCTCAACGTGTCTGCTTTAACTCCTCTCTCTCTAAACCTGTTATAGTCTCATCGGGTGTTCCTCAAGGTAGCCATCTGGGTCCCTTGTTATTTAACCTGTTTATTAAGGATCTTCTCCAAATGTTATCTCATTCCCGTTGCTTAATTAACGTTCTACCTCTTAACATTTCTAACTGCAATATCATGACTTTTCATCGCAATAAGCCATACCTTTTCGATTACTCAATCAATAACATTATCCCACAACGCCTGTTCAAAGTTAACGACTTGGACATTACCCTTGAACCTAATCCATGTTTAACTCTCATATTTCTTATATCTCTAAAAAAGTCAAAGGAGTCCTAGGATTTGTCAAGAGATGGTCTAAGGAATTGACTGACCCGTATACTACAAAACTGGTATCTGTCTGGTATCCTCATTACCAGAAATTTCAAGATATGCTCGAATCGGTTCGAAAACCATTCCTCATCTTTGCTCTCCGCGGACTCAATTGGGACCCTTCGAACCATCTCCCTTCTTATGAAAGTAGGTTGCGTGTAATTAACCTCCACTCTCTCAAATCCCGTAGAATCTGGCATAGAGTTCTCTTTCTCCACAAGCTTCTCTCTGGTGAGGTCGAATCGACTGCCCTCATCAGCCTTATTAGTATTGTAGTCCCTTCCCGCCCGACTAGGCACTACTTTCCTCTTCATCTCCAAATCTGTCTTTCTAACTACTCTGATTACACTACTCGACAAAATTCAACTTTTTTTCCGTTGTCGCCCAAACTTACTATTTCTGATAGATTTGGAGATTTAAAATTTTTTAAAGAATTGTGGTTTTTTTTTCAGGTTTAGTTTTTTATACCCGGTACTCGAAGAATATAGGGGTATATTAGGTTTGTGGTGATAACGGATGTGTGTAACGCCCAGAAGGAAGCGTTTCCGACCCCATGTGTTATTACACTACTCAAAGTGTATTTAAAAACGCAGAATTACCATTTCTATCAGAGTTTTGAATCGGGATCAGATCGGATTTTTAATATAGCCACAAAGAAGAAAACCATTTCAAAAGTCATCGTTCCCTCTCGTTCTCTCTCACACGCGACCCCGTCTGCTTTGCCCATTCGTCTTTTTTGACGCCTAGTTCTCAGAGACTATAAGAGCTGGAGGGTTCGACCTAATTTTTTGAAATTTTTCAATTTGTCAATTTGTCCCTTTTGCGAACATGTAATAAATTACATAAATCATAAGATCACATATGTATATTCCGACTGAGTATCGGGTATAAAGTAGAGCCGCGGCAAAGGCCACGTTCACTGTCGTTTGGTATTACTATTGGACACTTTAATTTACCTGTGGCATTTGTTAAGGGTAATTTGAACAACGATGCATGTCCATACCAAACAAGAATAACAACGATCAGCGCTAAGATTTAGCGATGCTACGGTCCAGCGGTCCAATGACAAGAGCAGGAACAGCAACAACAACGAGCGAGGGATGATATCCAATGGAGATATCCAACAAAGCGCCAAGTATGATCCAATCCAACTTCTATCCAGTACGAGACCCAAATGTCCACCCGGGGGCGCCAAAATGTTTGGTACAAATCCAAGTGCTGCACTAAACACAGTTTGTGCCGTTAAGCACAGTTGATTCTAATTTATATGGACACGGGAACCGGACAGACCGACAGAAAAACCTTAACCTTATTAAAAATGTATGGCTTATTGCGATGAAAAGTCATTATATTTCATTTTGAAATGTTAAGAGGAAAGGTAAGATATGAGAGGAGCAAAATGACTGGAAAAAGGTGGCAAAAAAGTTTGCAATGCCACCAGCAGAAGATTTGCTATGATAATGAAGGGACGGAGGAAATGCATTGGACTTACGTTTAGAGTTGACAAAAGAAAAGAATTTTTTAGGATCATTGCGGAAAATTCTACTACAAGAAGAGAGGTATTGATTATAGCACAGACTATTAGCATTTAGGAATTGAGAACGGGCGTAAGATTATTGTACAAACACAAGCAGGAGCCAGTTTTCTGGTACTTTTTAAAGAGTCTCGATTTCCTATTCTATAAGTAGGGCAAATTCCTGGAGAACCAGGGAGGCTTAGACAATATTGGTAAATTTATCTCCGGAACATAACTATGTATTAAGGGCGGAGTTTATCTTATTATAGAACGAGTTGACTGTTACGTCAATATTCGGTAAGGAATTAATAGTGGACGGATCGACATTCGTAAGGTATAGGTATAGATGGTCGAATTCGGTTTTGCTAAAGAGCTTCATCCGGCGAGAAGTCGTGGAAATGTCAACACAACTAGAACTGGCACTCTCTAAAGATATATAAAGAGTAGAATTTTATGATTCTTCAAGAAGTAATAATGGACAGACTCTGGCTACTGTACCTAGAGAAAAGCATCCATAACGAAAATAAGGTCGAGAAGTCTGTTCCTAATATTTTTAATAGAATTAATTTTGGCAAGGGAGAAATCTGTTAGCTCATTGATCAAATTATTATGAATACTAAAAAGCAACTGGTTAGAGTCATCGCAGGGAAGCCAAGAAAGAAGTGGTAAATTAAAATGACCCTGACAATAATCTGATCAGCACAACCTAAAGAAGACACAGCAGAATGGATAACAGAAAGGTTTTTTGAGTAAACCTCAGCATCAGACCTGAGGGGAATGTATGAGTAGGTTAAATAGATAAAAGCCATACCAACACGGACCTTGACTGCAATGAACTCAATCCCATGGATATTGTTGAATGGGAATAACTCAGATGAGAAATCAGTTTTGACTGTAACACTACTCGACAAAATTCAACTTTTTTTTCCGCTGTCACCTTTTCTGATCGATTTGGAGTTTAAATTTTTTTTAAAGAATTATAGTTTTTTTTATGGTGAAGTTTTTTTTAAAGAATTTTTAAAAAATTTGGTATTTTTTTCAGAGGTATTCAAATATTCAAATTCAAATTTCATAATTTTTTTTCGGTATTTTTCCCCGAAATTTGGAGTTTGAAAACTCAGGAAAAGTCGAAAAAAAAATAATTTGTTGCTAACATTTTTAGTTTAAGATAAACACATTAATTAGGCGTCGTTTAAGGTATCGCTTATAAAAATCAATGGATAAACGGCCAAGTTGCAGCCGTTTGACCAAAACTTTATATGCCGTTTGGCACCATCCTAAATGCCATTTTACCGTTAAAAACTGTTACAAACAGTTTTGGTATTTTTGTAGGAAAAAAACGCAGTTGCACGTCGGCTAACGGAATTTATCGGCGAAATTCGGCATATGAAAGTGTGGTCAAACGGTTATTACTTGGCCGTTTATTCATCGATTTTTACAAACGATACAACTAGTTGTAGGAAACTTAAGTTATGTGAAAAATAGAAGCACTATCTCTGAAAAAAAATACCAAAGTTCTAAAAACCTGGAAAAAAAAACCATAACTCTTTAAAAAAAAATTTAAAACTCCAAATCTATCAAAAAAAGTCATTTTTGGCGACAGCAAAAAAAAAAGTTGAATTTTGTCGAGTAGTGTAATCGGCCGCATACCCAGTTAACTCAGAATATCCTACTACTAATCATAACTGGCGCAGTCGGAGACCTTCGTCCAAGAACGGAACTCTAGAAGAAACACACCCAGGAAATACCCTAGAGTTCCCGAGAAGGCGGAGGAGAACCAAGAGATGTTCTGGAGGATCGAAATAGCGACATTATTGTAATGTCGAGGTTCACCGAGGCCAAAAAATTAAAATTCAATCAAATATAGTTTTCTTTGAATATAGTTTTCTCGGGATTTTATTTTTAAAAGATATGGAAAATCCGCCAATGTAATTAATTGACATATGTACATATAAGTTCATTAACTTTGATCTGAAAACCTATTAAAATTAGCATAATAGGCTTTTTACACTTGGTGCGTTACCTATCGATATCGGAGAAGACGCAGAGAAGCAGGTTTGCCGTTTACACTACAGCGTCTTTGCGTCTTTGCGTCTTGGAAGAGGAAGACAAATTTTGTAAGCAAAGTAAATAATGTTCGAAGATCAACGAAATATGTCAGAAAAAGAGCTAATTCTTTTATCTGCGGTGGCGCAAAATGAAGCGAATCTGTTGAAGTGCATGGAAGTGTCTGGGCTATCCTCAGAAAAGTTGCCATTCGTCTTGCAACTGCAACGTCCTCCTTGCGTTTGGACTCTTGTAGGTAAACAGCAGACAATGTTCTCTCTTTTCAATTAAATAATGTATTCTTCATTGCAATAGCCACGATATGGTTCATTTTGGGAGGAAGATGTTGTGGAGAACTCCGATGCCTTTTTTAAGGAAAATTTCTGCATGGAAAGGAGTACTTCAACATTTTCGTTGGACTGTTGCCCAATCTCAAAAAGAAAAAAACTCCTTTTCGACTGACAATCCCTCTGGAGAAGAGAATAGCCCTAGCCCTTAATTGCCTAGGATCGCCTGCGGAATATCGCACGGGAGTCTATTTGGTCAAGGGCTTTTGTCTGCCTCATATTACTGCAGTTTTGTCACGAGGTAGTTGCTCAACTCGCTGACAAGTATCTGCAAGCAGACTTTCTTACCCTGAGAAGATCACGGAAAAAGTGAAAGGATTCAAAGACATGGGATTTGCAGCAAAAAATTTGAAATCAACTATATTGTTGAAATGCTTTTTAATAATAAAATTAGTTTAAACAATTTGTTCTAACCATTACATGAATTTTTGCCCCTTTTTACTCAGTTAAAAATTGTACGCGGCAAAATTTAAATTTGAATCTGCTGTTTTTTGTTGTTATTAGTGGTGATAGTTCCGCTGATTAGGCAGAAAAGTACGAAAATTGCTGTTATGCGCACAGAAATACCACAGAAATACCAAAACGCAGTTGCGTCGGAAAACGACGCAACTTTTTGCCATCACTAGGGCCCTATGCTAAACCTATGTAAAAAAAACTGCGTTTCTGAGAAGACGCAAAGAATCAAGACGCAGCCTCAGTGTAAACGGCACCTTAGTTCACTTTTTTGGTCTTTTTTTTTGGTATTTTTTTGCCATGTTTGTCATGTTTATATTTTTTGCCTATAAGAAAGATGATTCTTGATGAAAGTTTTTTCTCAAAGTCTCCTTTACATATTGAACTATCTAAAAAAAATCTCAGAAAATTTTCTCAATATCGGTTAACGGAATTTTTGTAACATTTATAAAGCCAAGACATTTTTGTCCCTTGCGACAGAGGCTTAAATTGAATAAAAATAATAAAAATAAATAATAAATAAATAAATTTAAATAATAAAAAAAACTACAACCTTACATGCTTAAAATTATAACCATTTTAAAGAGTTATCAATGCAGAACATTAATCAGAAATTCTCATAAATATACCGCCTCAACTTTCGCTCAAATCTGATTTGGAATTGGTTGCCGCGAAAACCACTTCTATATATGTCCCGTGCGAATACCATGCTTTTTTGCAAATATCTCGAAAACGAACAGTTGCCCAAAATCGCCCTTAGCACCAGCGATAAAACAATTTTGAAAATCGGTTTTTTTTTTAAATTTTTACAACTTGAAATGCGTACGAACGTCCCGTTCGACATCAGAGAAATGCCCATATGTAAATATGTACATAAGTGTGAGTAGAGTGTGAGTGTGAAATGGAGAGAGAAAATAACAAAAGATAATAAAGAAACAAAGAAATAGTGAATTAAATGAATAAAATAAATGTGAGTAGTGAAATAGGGAGAGAAATTTAAGAATTTAGTGGTAAAAGGGCAAATTAGCCCAGTCGAAAGCATTGGAAAATATTATGAAAGAATTAAGTGCAAAATAAAGTGCCAAAAGTCAGATTTACTTCAATCAAAAGCATTTGAAACAGCATTTAAAGAAATTAATTACAGAAATAAAGTGAAAAAGAGGGAGCAACAGAAGGGGGCCGCAGTAAAGGTTGCCGAGACGGGCGGCGGACCGAGTGGTTGCAGTTGCGGTTGGTTCGACGTCGACCCGAACACCCGGCAGAGTTATGGCGTGATGGCTTGGCGTACGAGCAATCGTAGCAGCGATCGGAACGTTGTTCGGCGCGAGGCGATCGGCGGATCGAGCGATTGTGTTGCGGTTGGATAGAAGTCGGGTCGATCGTTCAGTATGGACGGATATCTCGATGTATGGCCGGCCGTTGGCGGCAGAGATCGGACCAACAGGCGGTTCGATGGGAAGGCGGCTCGACGGAGGCAGAGTGGATCCAACCGCGTTGGGTCGGAAGCCGGGTGGCTTAACGTCGAGCCCATACATGTATACGCAACACAAAAAGACAGGGCCGGCACGAAAAATGAAGGGCGTTTACGGGGCCCGAAAAAGGCCCACAAAAAGATATAAAATATTGGTGAAATAATAAACGAAGTGCGGGGTTCTAATTACTCACATGCATAGAGCAGAGTCCTGTAACGCACAGGGCGAAAGCTCAGCATGGGAGGGTAGTAGAGATACGAGGTAAGAACGGAAACACAAGAGAAAGAATAAAAAAAAAAATAAAGATAAACTTCGGCCACTCACATACGTAGGGCGAAGTACTGTAACGCACAGTGCAGATGCCTAGTATAGGGGTAGTTGAAGATAAAATGATGCTACGAAGAGTCACACTGTCCGCGTTTGGCTGTGAATACTGTAACGCACAGTATAGCAGTTAGCTTCAGAGTGCACAATAGTGGAATGAAAAATAAGTGATAGTCAATAAATTAAAGAAATGAATAATAAAGAGAAACCTATTTCACACCGAACTATATAGTTATAAAATATCAAAGAAATACTCATTTTTAACTAATTGCAGACTCCATTTCACACACACACACAATACATAATACAATAAGAATAGTACATAAGAACATACAAGTAACACAATAAGTACATGTCACTGAGAGGTAGTACTCAGAGACTCATCCCGTTAGACATAACCATCTTAGAAATTAGCAGAGAGAATCAGGAAGTATCAGAGATGCCCCAAGAAAGCAGTTCGTCCTCCATCCTTGAGGCAGTGAGTGTCATAGACCTGGTAGCGGTCATACCTAAGTATGAAGGGGAGATAGAAAAGTTTGATGGATTCGTAAAGTCGGTAGAGGAGACCTTAGATATGATAAAGAAAGAGGATAGGTCGACGATAGGAAGGGTATCCCTTAATGCCATAAGAGCCAAAATTGTAGGAGACGCCAGTAGGAAGTTGGAACTCAGTAATGTTTACTTAGACTGGGACCACATTTAAAAACGCGTTAAAATCTCATTTCAGGGAAAAAAGACCCGAACAAGACTTAATCATGGAATTAACCAATATTAAAGGAAAGAAGCTAGATTTGACAAAGGAGGAGAAGTTTAAATGGATTGAAGACATGGCGCTGACAGCGTTCCTGTCGGCTAAAAAAGGACTGATAGGGTTGACGATTAGGAATATGCACATATATGATATTGGAAAAGCATATGACATAGCTCGGAAAGAGAAAAATGCCTACGTTCCGGAAGAACCGGAAGGCACCGCAAGATTCAAATAGAAGCGGTCAGACAAGGATGTCTGGGTTGTCCAATAATTCCGGACAGTAGTTCCAATCGAACAACTCTAGACAATCCTACGGCAATCACTTTGCGCCCAATTCTTCAACTAGAAGTGGAGGAAGGGCAGCAGCAGATGGCCAGCTATATAATATCCAAGAGGACGACGGAAATGTTCCCCAAAGAGCCTCGAACCAACCCAGGATATTTAGGAGCAAAAAGAGAGCAATCGACCTTGCCATATAAAATGGTAAGGCTAGCAACGGAATGTCAATTGAACTACTCATAGACACAGGTTCCACATTTTCATTTTTAACACCAGAGGTAATACCCGAAGATTATGCTCAAAGATTGGATACTCCGATCAAGATAAAAACTGTTACACAAGCACACGAGGTGCATTCAGAAACACGATTGAAAATGTTTAAGGAGTTAGGTGGAGAAGGCGAGATAAGAATGCTCTTATTCAAATTTCATAATTATTTTGACGGTTTAATCGGAATAACTAGATATTTTAAAACAGATAGGAGCAACAATCGACATACAGAAGAAACAATTGAGAACACCATCGATAAAAACGCAGTTGTGGTTAACGCAGTATAAAGCGACAGAATTATATACGATAGAAGCAGGCACAAAAAGAATCATACAAGTACCAGTACAACTTCAAACTGGTGAGTTTTTAATCAACAGAACGAGGAATATATAGGGAAATCGAAGGTAAGAGTCTAGTGGAGGTAGCAAACTACGCAGAAGAAGATCAGCAACTGTGGTTAGAGGAACCACTTATAGTTGCAGAGTTTAAGGCAGAAGAATATGTAGAATTATATAACATCAAAAAAGGAGAAGGGCCCGATACAAGAAAAGTCCCATTTGACAAATTCAGAACAGACCATTTAAATAAGGAAGAAATCAAAGAATTAAAAAAGTTATGTAAAAAATACCCCTCGGCTTTTTACATGGAAGGGGAGGAATTGTCCTTTACAAACGTGGTTAAACATCAGGTCAGAACAACGGATGACATTCCGGTTTATTCTAGACCATATAGGTACGCGTTTACCGAAAAAGAAGAAGTAAAAAGACAAATAGGAAATCTGCTAGACCAGAAGATCATTAGGCATAGCCACTCTCCGTGGAGTGCCCCAGTGTGGCTAGTCCCGAAGAAAAAAGATGCCTCAGGGCAAAAAAAGCCAGCAGTTACCATTAGATAGAAGTAGAGAAAAAGGACATACCGAAAACTGCATTCTCAGCTGAGTGTGGCCATTTCGAATATGTAAGAATGCCCTTCGGGCTAAGCAATGCCCCTGCAACGTTCCAAAGGTTGATGAACAACCTTTTCGGATACCTATTAGGGAAATGTTGCCTTGTATATATGGATGACATTATGGTGATCTGCTCATCACTACAAGAGCACATGAACGATCTAAGCAAGATCTTCGCAAAATTGGAAAAATCCAATTTTAAACTCCAACTGGATAAGACAGAACTCCTTCTAAGGAAGGGTGTAGAATACTTGGGACACGTAGCAACCTTAGGGGGAGTCAAGCCGAACCCGAGGAAGATAGAGGCAATTAAGAAATTCCCATTGCCAAGAACTAGGAGGCAGATAAAGTCATTCTTGGGGTTACTAGGGTACTATAGGAAATTCATAACAGACTTCGCGGCAATAACAAAGCCGATGTCAAAGCAACTCAAAGGGAAGAAAGCAGTGCAGGTTGATCACGAGTTTGAAGAAACATTCGAAACGTGTAAAACTTTGTTATGCAATGACCCAGTGTTGCAGTTCCAAGATTTTACTAAGCCATTCATAATAACGACGAACGCTAGCAATTATGCCATAGGCGCTGTCTTGTCCCAAGGACACTTGGGAGCAGACAGACCATTGGCTTATGCTAGCAGAACATTGTCAGACGCGGAGGTAAACTGCACGACAATAGAAAAAGAAATTCTTGCCATGCTTATTTGGGCGATAAAGCACTTCCGTCACTATCTATTTGGACAAAAGTTCAAAATAGTCGCGGATCACAGACCGTTGACTTGGTTAATGAGCATAAAAGAACCAGACTCCAAGTTAGTAAGATGGAAAGTACAATTATTGGAATACGATTATGAGATCTTATACAAGAAGGGTTCTCTTAATGTAGTAGCAGACGCCCCGAGTAGAATACAGCCAGAACTCAATATGGTAGAGAACGTTTCAGATGTAGCAACGAATGGAGTAACTATACATTCGGCGGAAGAAGACTTGCGCATCGCGTTCCCCATGTCTGAGAAACCGTTGAATGACTATAACATCCAGATAGTCGTAGAAAAAGGAAGTCCACCTAAAACAGAAAGGAAGGTGCCATTCAGAAACAAGGTTAGGATTACATGGACTGTGGACAAGTTTAAGGAAGAGGCATTAGGCCGGACACTTAAAGAAATACTTAAACCGAATAGGACGGTGGCAATCTTTATACCGGAAGAATTGGTGATAGTCGTGCAGAATGCGTACTGCAAATATTTTGCGTACAGCAAGATATATAACGTGATAAGATGCACAACCATATTGCCAGAGGAAGCAGATAGGGATCTACAAGAGAAAGTGGTGAAGCAACATCATGAAAAGAACAACCACAGAGGTATAGAGGAAACATTAGCGCACCTGAAGAGGAAGCTATACTTTCCACACATGAAACCGGTAATAACTCAAACAATCAATAATTGTGACAAATGTCAAATGTTGAAGTATGATAGGAGTCCCCAGAAGATCAAATACAGTGTCACAGAGACCCCGGGAAGGCCAATGGTGATACTCCACATAGACCTATATTTCGTAAACAAGAAATATGTACTAACGGTCATTGACAAGTTCTCCAGATACGCTTGGGGATATACTATTCCGGCAAGGGATAGTATAAATGTAGTCAAGTCAATAAAAAACTTTATGACACTATTCGGGATTCTGAGCAAGATAGTTTGTGATCAGGGAATAGAGTTTTCATCAAACTTGTTCAAATACTTCTGCAAACAATACGAGGTAGAGTTGCACGTGACTTCTTTTGAACAGTCGTTAAGCAATGCAACGGTCGAGAGATTGCACTCAACAATAACTGAAATATATAGAATAATAGTGGAACAAAAGAAAGAAAAGAAAATATAAGCGAAACGTGAAGACATATTAGCTGAGGCGTTTATAACTTATAATAATGCAATACATTCGGCAACAAAGCTTACGCCCCACGAATTTTTCACAGGAAGAACGCACATTTTCTTGAGTAACGTGTCATTTAACAATGAACACGATTATCTTCAGAAAATTAATGCGTTCCAAGCAGAAATTTACCCCAAAGTAAAAGAAAGAGTAGAAAGAGAGAAGATTAGGAGAATAGAGACAGCGAATACAGACAGGCAGGACCCCGTAATGGTAGAACCAAACGAAACAATTTTTAGGAAAGAAAATAGGAGAGATAAGCTAACACACAGATTCACAAAACACAAGGTACAAACAGACAAAAATTTAACAGTAACAACAACTAAACCACAAAAAGTTTACAAAGAGAAAATTAGAAGATTAAAATAACGAACAATGATAATTTCAGATGGGTCGCGATGACGAAGACGAAGAAAACGTTTGAAATCAGAGAGATAAAAAGCGATGAACCAATCGCGCAGATAACGTTGGGACCACCCAGGAAAATACAAACATACAGAACGTTTGTACACATCGTTCGACTAGATGAGTACAAAGAGAGCGTCGAACACTTGGAACAGACGCTCAGGGAGATTCAGGAGAACAGTGAGACCAAGGATTTTCACTTCAAAAGAAGCTAAACTTAGTAAGAGGGAAGATAGAAATGATAAGCCCCAAGAGGAGGAATAGGAGAGGGCTAGTTAATGGACTAGGATCGGTTGTAAAGGCAATCACGGGAAACTTAGACGCGAAAGACGCGGAACGATTGGAAAAAGAAATAAGGAAGTTGCAGGAAGAAGTACGTATAATAATTATTTTTAGAATCGTTTAAGTATTTCAATACGGCTCGGAAGTCGTCTTCGGTTTTGGTTTGAAGTTTAGTTTCACTTTTATTCCCTTTGATGAGCGGAATATCATGAAAGTTATCTTTCCCGACCAGCTCAACTATTTTGTTGCAGAGGGCATTCGAGCTCTTCTCCCTAATAAATATAGGTGGGGGCTTTAATTTCCTTGGAGCTAATCGACCCATACTATTTCTGATGGAATTCAAAATAGAAGCGTTGATCTCATTGACATTTCATTGAAAACCGTCGGCTAAATATCGCATTGATATTTATTGGGAAATTTTCGGAACGGCAAAACCTTACGCACCGTCTAGAAAATAGACGGTAAACGGTAAACGGTGCTCATTGTGAATAGGCTATTACGGATCGCTCAGGGATTTGGAAGCTTTCTGTTCTAATGTTGCTTTATCCGGTTAAGCTGAATCTCTGCCCAGACGGACCGCATCTTCTTTGCAAATCGTGGGATTAAATATGGAAATTACAAAAAAAGCAAACAAAAATGTAAAAGAGCACTTAGCAATGGTGACAACATGGCTACAAGCCTAGAGCTCCAAGGAATATATCCAAGATTAATGTCGTCCTCTATGGTTCTTGAAGAAAGCGATCCTCCAAATGACCTCGTTCGTAAGCTTACCAGCGATAGCGAAAGGTCAGACACCAAACCGTCAGACATAGTCAATATCTAGAAAGTTCTAGAGGACCAGTCTTTCTCTCACCACAGGTACATCGAGACTATACTATTTCTCGTGAGCCCGAAACCCACTGACTTCGTTAATCCCAGGAAAGCCGACTGGAAAAAATATAGTACATATTTGATCCGTGCACATTCCCTAAAAGGCCGTAGACACGACCATCAACTGGCTATAATGTATTTTTAGAAAGATACTAGTAGTGGGGAACGCTTGGCTTAAGACAAAAATAGTTTTCGTCCAAAAAGCAGGTAAAGCTTCGCACTCAATATCATCCTTCCTTCTCAAAACTTTTGAGAGGCTTATCGGGCTACAATTGAGAACATCTATAAGTTCCCAAATGCTGTCCAGCGCACTATATGCCTACCGGAAAGGTAAAATAACGAAAATGGCTCTTCATGAAGTAGTTTCAGTGATAGAGAAATCTCTACACCTCAAAGAATACTCTTTAATAGCTTTTCTCGATTTCTTGGGAGCCTTCAACAACGTTGTACCGGGTGCCATTACGGAAGCGCTGACTGACCTGGGGGTGTACCGTCACTTGGTCACTTGCTCATCGATCAATTGCTCCCATGCAGGACGGTGACATCATCGATGGGATCGTCCACTCAGTCAAGGTTTATCAATGGAGGCACCCCGCAAGGTGGTGTCCTATCCCCTCCTCTACGGAACATAGCAGTCAATAAGATTCTATTTGACCTGAAGGGGAGGCTGCAAAGTCGTGGCATACGCGGAAGACGTTTCAATCATCTTCTCGGGGAAATACCCTCAAACTCTCTGCCACTTAATGAACGCAGTGTCTGAACCCAAGCATAGTCCAATGGATACATCTAGCAATAGTCGGCCTTATCAAAAAAGACGATCTACAACAACTTCGTGAAGTACAAACTATCCACCCTTTGCATCAGTGGAGCTCTACGCACCACTCCAAATGATGCGCTAGATGCCATTCTTTGCCTCCAGAACCTTGTTCTCGTAGGAAAAGATCGGGCAGAGATGGCAGCAATACTCCGACCATTGGGCACCGCAGCACATAAGTCACTCTTCAATACTGAATAGCAGTACCGTCCCCATGAAAACGGACTGCTGTGTTCCAAGGGAATATGCAGACACCCCTTTCAAAGTAATCATTTGTCACAAGACGAATGGATAGAGGGACTTTCATTCTCAGAAGCGGCCATAAACATCTTTACAAATGGATCAAAGCTGAACAATAGGATCGGAGAAGGAGTCTACTCCAAATAGCTCAAGATAAGGACGCTATGGAACATAGCTGTCAATAAGATTCTATTTGACTTGGAGGGAGGGGGCCGCAAAGTCATGGCATTCAGGCTCCCAAATCACTGTAGCGTCTTCCGCTTGGAAGCATGCATTGCAATCAGCATTTTGCTATCAGCCTTCGGGTCCCGGGCCACCGGGACATCAAAGGCAACTGTATGGCAGACGAGCTGGCCAGATCCAAGATAAGGAGAATACTCGTATGCTTATGGCACATGACGATTTATCATAAAAGAGCAATATAAGCGACTAATAGACAACACGTGGCAATCAGTACCACGATGTCGAATAACTCGGCAAACATGGCCGGCCAACCATAGAGAGAAAGCTCACCTGTGACCTATGCAAGCTCGGCAGACGAAGGTGCAGCGCAGTCATACGTTTCTATGCGATATTGAGTAGATGATTTTCAAATACAACTCTAAAAACTTGTCAATCACATCGAAAAAATGCAATTCACTGTGAAAATGTAAACACAAATGGCGAGGAGCTAAGAGGTTTTTCAATCGCAGATGCTCAATTTTTTAGTTAGAGATACTAAATTTTTTCGATAGAAGAAGGCGAATATTTTACGTATCAAATCAAATGTAGTCTTAAGCATTTTTTATTTGTTTCAGCAATGTTTTGCAATGGCAGATCAGAATAGATCTGCAGAAAAATGCAGATCGCGCTGTTCAGGTCGCTCACTTGAATATACCCAATTATCATTATTGGCGCTGTTGTGTTTTCTTCCAACTTTCCAGACGCTTTGATCTTTTGTGCAAAATTCGAATTTTGATGTATTGTCGAATCGTTGCAACTTTTTGAAGAGCTGATGTTTATAGATGCAAATCTATATCTGAAGAAAATTGAAATGGAATAAATTTGGAAGACAAAATATGCCATACGGCTTCTAAAACACATAAAACATAGTCTTGTACATAACATTTTACTTGGATTGCAATTTCTTTACAACTATCCACACCCTTCTTGGTATACTTTCATTAAAATAATTTCGCATTGCAAACAAATTATTCCTCATCGAATTCATTTATTTGTCGAAAGCCAAATAGTTGATAGTGGCCTGTGGAAATCGAGGTTTCACATCTTTTAAAAATCCCATCGTTCGCCGTAAATGACCTGCGTGGGAAAAGTCAATAATTGAGAACATAATGTTTGCCTATAATAATAATAATGACTATTCCCTTAGGCCACCATACCACATTCATTGAAAACTCAGATGACAACAATAACAACAAAAATATTAAAGTACTGAATTTTGTGAAAATTGTGAATTTTAAACAGCATATATGGAATATTTATCTATCGTTTCGACTGTGGTGCAACAGCAACATATGTTATAATAAAAATTTACACAAGAATTCGACAAAAGGATGTTACGAACCTCTTGGTGGTGGGGCAAGGCCGGCTAGCCAGTCATCCCAGGGCTGGGGGTTTCCCAAGCCCTCCGGTCGCACAATAAACCAACAAATTGGACATCTCAGACTCAAAAAGAACAAACAAAAATATATGTATATATATGCAACACGGATTCTACTCGACACATGATCTACATAACTCACAAATAGACGTGGAGCGAGCGAGGTGTGGATGGTTTACCTCCGACGTACCCTCCCTGCCTGAGATTCATATCCTGTCAGCGTCTCGAATCTCCCTGCCATGTGCAGCGTTATCTCACTCTCCCGTGGTGTTGGTTCTCCTTCCCCCCATTACAAACAACTAGCCTTCCATTCTCAACGTTAAAATTTTCATATGAATACTATGGTGTTATACATAATTTTTACTTAGTGAATTCTCCTAATTTCCCTGCTTGACTATCCTAGATTGTGATTTTTCGGCCTACAAATCCTCCTCCTTGCTATCCTGAGACCCAAAAAGGTCGATCCGGAGGAAGGAACCGGACACGATCCCCTATGAGTTTCCAAGACAAATAAAAAAAAATAAAATTTCTCCCTTTTATCCCCCTTCCCATTTAGCGGACTCACTTGATTATTTTGTAGGATAGACTCCCTTTTCCTCCTGGTCAGCTCTGAATCCTCATCTTTTCCTGATCCCAGTCTCCTGTAATGGTATTGTAGGGTAAGATTGATGGCCACTACTCCATCCTCATCCCACTCACTTTGAAAACTTTCACTTTTAATTTTACTTCCGAGCAACACAAAAAGCACCTCCGTCTGGGTCTCCGCTGACTGATTTTTTGGTCTCTGCTCCCCCTAGGCTTAGTCTCCCCTATATGTTTCCTCGGTGACCGGCTGCTAATCTACTCTCTTCTATTGCCCTTGAAATTCGATCTCCGGTGATCCTTCTCTAAGTATGTCCTTATCGCAGCCAATATCGTCCGGTTCACCCTCTCGGCTGCATTGCTTTGCGGCGAGTAGACTGCCGTGCGCAGGTGTCTAGCCCCGAAGGCACTGACCATGTCCTGGAACGTCTTCGACAGGAACTGTTTCCCGTTGTCCGAGTGAATCACCTCGGGTACCCCGAATTTGTAAAAAACTTCCTGCACCAGGAATTGCACTACATTCGCCGCGGTCGCTTCCCTCATTGCTTTCAGGAAGGTGAACTTGGAGAAGTGGTCCACCACGACGAAAATCCAGGCCTGTCCCTTTTTAGATCGGGGATACTTTCCCAGAAAGTCAACGTAGAGCTTCTGAAATAGCCTCTCCGTGACCACCTCCTGTCCGATCTCTACCTGGCTGCGATAATTCGGTGCCTTGGACTCCTTACATTTGGTGCATATGGAAAATGGAACCCTCCGTTTGGTCGTCTACCTGGGCGAAGGACATCCGCTTGAAGATCAGGCTTCCCTCCACTAGCAAGTCCGGCAACAACTCTTGATTACTTTTTATTTCTTCTCTCATATCTTTATAATCTTCAGCTTCGAATTCTGTCGTCTAGAACCCGAGGATCTCAGATGGGTCCAAGCTCACCTCTTCAATGCAACGTGAGAGCGTATCCGCCACGATGTTCTCGACTCCCTTCCGATGTTCAATCTGAAAATCGAACCTCTGCAGACGCAAGGACCATCTAGCACACCTTCCGTTCAGGTCTTTCAGAGACATTAGCCATTTCAGGCTGGCATGATCGGTGATTACCGTAAACGGCATCAATTCCACGTAAGGCCTGAATTTTTCTACCGCCAACACCGCAGCTAAGCATTTCTTCTCGGTCACCGAATAATTTAGCTGGTACTTGTTCAACTTGGAGGAAAAGAAGGCCACCGGCCGCTCTGCCTTTCCGTCATCCAGCTGGAACAGTACTGCTCCTACTCCAAAATTGGATGCATCGCACTGGATGTAAAACGGACGTTTGAAATCGGCATGTACCAATACTGGAGCCGTGGTGAGCGCCTTCTTCAGGGATTCTATGGCCGTTTCCGCTTCCATTGTCAGGGTGAATTTTCCACGCGGGTGCTTATTCAAGGCATCGGTGGATGCATAATCCTTGATGAAACGCCTGTACCATCCCGCCGTTCCTAGGAAGCTCCGTAGTTCCTTCACTGAAGTGGGGTTCGGGATTCTTTGGATAGCCATCACCCTTTCGTGATCTATCTGCAATGTGCCGCCTCCTATGATGAAACCTAAATATTTCAGTGACTTGAAACAGAATTTGCATTTTTGTAACCCAACTGTCAAATTCGCTTTTTTCAGACATTGGGCCACCAAACGGAGATATCGCATGTGCGTCTGGAAATCCGGGGCTATCACCAAGAGATCATCCAAATAAACAAAGACGTTGGATCTGAGCTGGGTCGGGATTACTTTATCCATCACCCGGCATAACCTCTGAGCCGCGTTACACAGACCGAAGGGCATCATCACAAACTGGTACAGCGGACGACCTGCCACGGTAAATGCGGTGCACTTTCGACTCTCTGGGTCCAGCTTTATCTGCCAGTACGCAAATTTGAGGTCGACACTAGAAATGTAGTGTGTCTGGTCGATTCTGGACAGAATGCCCTCGATGCTTGGAAGAGGATAAGCATCCTTTACCGTGAGCTGATTTAGCTTCCGCTCGTCCAGGCAGAAGCGGTTTTTGTTTGGCTTGCGCACCACCGTCGTACGGTTGGTCCATGGGCTATCGCTAACCTCTATCACTCCTAGCTCTAGCATCTTGTCCACCTCGGTCCAGACCACTTCCTGCATCGCTGGGGATTGAGGGTAATATCGATCTTTGAAAGGTGTGGCGCCCTCCACTAACTGGATCCGGTGCTGATCTACCTCCGTTATCCCTAATCCAGCATCTTCGTAGGTCAAGAACTCCTTCTTTACATGTTCCAACTCCTCCCTCTGCTTCTCTTCCAGGTCCCAAGCGTCCACGTCCACTTCCTCCTGGCGATCTTCTGTGTACTGGCTGATTTGGGACATATGGACTTCCGCTATTTGAGCCTCGCTACCTGTATATGTTGCTTCTCCGAAAACGGTGGGAGCCAACCCGAAGGCCCTCCAGAAATCAACCCCCAAGTACATGGCTTGCTCTAGGTGTGGGCATAGGTAAAATAAAACTTCCTTACTTCTTCCATTATACTCTACTGGAAGTTTTATCCTCCCAATTATGGGCTTATCTTCTCCCGAGGCTGTCTTAACTATGGAAACATAATTTTGAGCTTCTGCTCCAATATCGGCCAGGAGCTCCCGGCTGCCCTTTCCTAAGACACTTACGGATGCTCCAGTATCTAGGAGTCCAACAATCCGATGTCCTCGGATCTGCACCTCGGCAAATGCTCTGGGATCGCGTCCTGTTCCTCGTCGAACGGCCTCGGCCACCTCCTTGCGGGTCTGTCTCCTTTGCTTGAAGCGTGAACGTGCCTTTTGGAGTTTACGGCTGACTTCGCGTCTTCCTTCCAGCTGCCTAGTTGAATATCCGGTTTCGCACCTCCAAGTATCTCTTCATCCTCTCTTCGGCCGGTAAGCACTTTAAATTATTGCTGCTTAAACTATTTCCTTTATCTAAATTTACTTCCATTTTTATATTACTACTTATTTTTTTGCGTGCCTCTGTACCGAGCGCTGATCTCCCGCCTTCATCATGCTCGCTCGTGAGTTTCCCGAACAATTGGGACAAGTTGGTGTAAACATATCCGGCTACCCGCAGCGGTAACAGAATATCCTCCGTTCCTTCGCCACGCAGTCCCGAAAACCATGGTCGACCTGGCCGCAATTCCAGCAACACAGTCGGGGTTTATTAGCCAGGTGAGCTTCCTCTACTAACACCGCTTCCTCTTCTTCCAACAGCTCGGATTCGGGCTCGATCTCCTCCACTCGCTTCCCGACTGATTGGAACTTCGGTACTGCACGAAAAGCCGACTTCTGTTCCCGTCTTCGAAAATGGTACTCCACCTCTAAGCACTCTTCTCTGAGTTGCTCCAAGCTATGGACTCTAATCGCATAAGCATATCGAGCGATCTCATCCTCGAGTCCCTTTTTCACTACTCTGACCATTTCGAACTCCGCCAGTGGTGTGGTGAGTCTAGCCGCCAGCCTGCGCATCGCTCTGAAGTAGTCCTCCACGGATTCGCCAGATTTTTGGCGACGCTCATGTAAAGCGCGTAGCCGCTCAAATTCGCCGCCCACGGCTCGAAAACGGGACAACAACTCATCCTTCAGGTCATCCCATACCTCCGGGGGTCGCTCTCGTACAAATTGCCAATACCATTCGGCAGCCTGTTCTTGGACGAGATGGTGGAAATTGTCAAGGACCTCGTCCCACGAGCGTCTATTTTGCCTCCGAATGAACTCGACCCTAAAGACAAAATCCTCTACCGTCATTTTGTTCGGATCTCCGTCGAAGTGAATATCCCACTTGTCGACCCGTCCCCATCTCGCTCCTCTCCAATCCTCTCGTCTATCCAGCGGCGGGAGGATGGTTGGTACTCCTCCGTCTCCAGATGTTTCCGGACTCTGCCTGTCAGCCCCCGGATCGAAATTTGCTTCGGCCGTTCCTCGGCGCCAGTTCTGGCTCAGCCTTGCCGGCTTCTTTGGAGGCTGCTGGGGATTCTCCACAAACTGCTCATTCGTTCGTTTTGGCTTGGTTCCGGTGCTGGGCCTCTGTTCGAGGAATGCTGGAGCTCGCTGACCATTTGCGTCCTGGCTGTCACGTCCGACCAGGCCTTTCCCTAATCCCGTGTCTTGGATTAGTTCCACGCTCTGGCGCAGCGGCGCCATCGCCTCTGTTATGGCTGACATTAACTCCATAAAACCCCGACGAATCTCCTCCTGCATCGTCCTGCTTAGGGTATCCGCCTGCCTCCTCTAAAAGTTTCTTGAGCCTGCGCTATGGCGACGTTTACTCCTGAGAGAATCTCGGAAGGCAGCGGGTGCAGATTCCCTGGTAGATTCCAGCTGTCACTCTCACCTCCCACCGCACCTTGTGCTTCCTCGTCATGCATCCGTTCTTGGAGCTTGCCTGGTGGAGGAGTCCTGCGAGTCATTTTCAGCTTGGACCGCAAATTGTACATACTCATCAATCTCTCCCTAACTTCTCGAACTATCCTATCTATCTAAACTATGTGTATATATTCTTCTTTCACCAGAACAACCATATAAAAGTCACGTTTAACCCCTACACGCTGAACTTCAAACACAAAATCCAAAATGCAACAAAAAACAGAAATAAATAAAAGGGGGGAAAGGAACCACAACACCTTCGGGAGTCAACTCCGCACCCGGTTTCCTACGTCTAACCTTAACGGTTATAACTAAGCCGTTTATTTTTATATTTTTATAAGCGATACCTTAAACGACGCCTAATTAATGTGTCTATCTAAGACCAAAAATCAAGGCATTCAAATATTTTTTTTTGGACTTTTCCTGAGCTTTCAAAGTCAAAATTTCGGGGAAAAATACCGAAAAAAATTATGAAATTTCAATTTGGAAGCTTAATATCTTCCAGACGTTAAGTTGCAGCTACAAAGTGTCTGAGTCGGATTTATAGCTGCATTTGTCAGCTGCAAAGTTCAATACAACCAGTTGTAGGAAACTTAAGTTATGTAAAAAATAGAAGCACTACCTATGACAAAAAACACCACATTTTTTAAAAATTCTTTAAAAAAAAACTACTCCATGAAAAAAAAAAAAACATTCTTTAAAAAATTTTAAACATCCAAATGTATCAGAAAAAGTCATTTTTGGCGACAGCGGAAAAGTCGTGTCGACTAGTGTTATTTACCAAACAAAAAAACAAATTTAATGTGTGGATTTCTTTTCTGTCTTTCCAGATACCCCAGTTCCGTGCATCGATGGGCCACCGAAACACTGAAGTACCCAGATTGCAGAGTACAACCTGAGATCGCTCCTCTCGGCTGGAAATTTATATTTCCTTCGACAGTAGTCTGACTCACAGCCCTACTATCTTATTTTGTGGTCGAGCCAGGACTGCGGCTCCACTCTCTGTCTAAGATTGGGCGCCATTTATTGTTACGAACCTCTTGGTGGTGGTGAGGCCGGCTAGCCAGTCATCCCAGGGCTGGGTGTTTCCCAAGCCCTCCGGTCACACAATAAACCAACAAATTGGACATCTCAGACTCAAAAAGAACAAACAAAAATATATGTATATATATGCAACACGGATTCTACTCGACACATGATCTACATAACTCACAAATAGACGTGGAGCGAGCGAGGTGTGGATGGTTTACCTCCGACGTACCCTCCCTGCCTGAGATTCATATCCTGTCAGCGTCTCGAATCTCCCTGCCATGTGCAGCGTTATCTCACTCCCCCGTGGTGTTGGTTCTCCTTCCCCCCATTACAAACAACTAGCCTTCCATTCTCAACGTTAAAATTTTCATATGAATACTATGGGGTTATACATAATTTTTACTTAGTGAATTCTCCTAATTTCCCTGCTTGACTATCCTAGATTGTGATTTTTCGGCCTACAAATCCTCCTCCTTGCTATCCTGAGACCCAAAAAGGTTGATCCGGAGGAAGTAACCGGACACGATCCCCTATGAGTTTCCAAGACAAATAAAAAAAAATAAAATTTCTCCCTTTTATCCCCTTCCCATTTAGCGGACTCACTTGACTATTTTGTAGGATAGACTCCCTTTTCCTCCTGGTCAGCTCTGAATCCTCATCTTTTCCTGATCCCAGTCTCCTGTAATGGTATTGTAGGGTAAGATTGATGGCCACTACTCCATCCTCATCCCACTCACTTTGAAAACTTTCACTTTTAATTTTACTTCCGCGCAACACAAAAAGCACCTCCGTCTGGGTCTCCGCTGACTGATTTTTTTGTCTCTGCTCCCCCTAGGCTTAGTCTCCCCTATAGGTTTCCTCGGTGACCGGCCGCTAATCTTCTCTCTTCTATTGCCCTTGAACTTGGTTCAAGGGCATGGCCTACTCTCTGTGGGAGTATCTGCACCGGGACTCCGCTTGTGGGTGAGATATTCTCTCCCGAACGGGATCACAGAGCGCGGGCCTCTCCTTCTTCTTCTAGGATCACCCGTCTAGAGGGCGCCAGTATCAATTAGGCCTACCCCTTTTGGCCCTGCCAACCGGTTCGTGACTTTTACCCCTTCGCTTCTCACCGATTATCAGTTATCGATGACCTTCGAATGCAACAAGGAAAACCCAATTAATTGAATTCGGTGAGGAAGAATTTTTTGCAATGCTAAAATATTTGAATGAAGTAAAATGTTATGTACAAGACTATGTTGTATGTGAGCAACCTGAACAGCGCGATCTGCATTTTTCTGCAGATCTATTCTGATCTGCCATTGCAAAACATTGCTGAAACAAATAAAAAATGCTTAAGACTACATTTGATTTGATACGTAAAATATTCGCCTTCTTCTATCGAAAAAATTTAGTATCTCTAACTAAAAAATTGAGCATCTGCGATTGAAAAACCTCTTAGCTCCTCGCCATTTGTGTTTACATTTTCACAGTGAATTGCATTTTTTCGATGTGATTGACAAGTTTTTAGAGTTGTATTTGAAAATCATCTACTCAATATCGCATAGAAACGTATGACTGCGCTGCACCTTCGTCTGCCGAGCTTGCATAGGTCACAGGTGAGCTTTCTCTCTATGGTTGGCCGGCCATGTTTGCCGAGTTATTCGACATCGTGGTACTGATTGCCACGTGTTGTCTATTAGTCGCTTATATTGCTCTTTTATGATAAATCGTCATGTGGCCATAAGCATACGAGTATTCTCCTTATCTTGGATCTGGCCAGCTCGTCTGCCATACAGTTGCCTTTGATGTCCCGGTGAGCCATCTCGTGAAGAGACTTGCGGCAGTCTGTTACTATATATATTTACACCACTTACCATGACGGTAACTTCTCGAAGGCAGTACAGTGCTTCCCTGATTGCAATGATTGCTTCCAAGCGGAAGACGCTACAGTGATTTGGGAGCCTGAATGCAAAATTCATTTATTTGTCGAACCCCGTCATCAATTTCTGCAACATCATTTGTTCCTGTTGAACTACACACGAAAAAAGAATTATATATCCCATATTTGTTGTTTAATTTTGACAAAATTCAGAGCACACATTTTTTGTTTGTTGTTGTCAACTGTGTTTGCCATGGATGGTGGCCTGTGGGAATCGAGGTGTCACATTTATCAGATAATCCCACCGCTCCCTGTAAATGTGCTGTGTGGGAAAAGGGCTATAATAAAATAAAAATTTGTTAAACTACATGTATATGATTATTTTTATTTATTCGAATTCTTCCTCCGAATTAATCATAGCATCTCTAACTGAAAATTGAGATTCTGCTATTGAAAAACCCCCTGGCTCCTTGCCATTTCCTGGAGAATATCAGTTATTTTTGTCAGTCATTGCTTACATATTCGCAGTGAATTTCATTTTTTCGTTGTGAATGACAATTTTTCAGAGTTTTATTTGAAAACCATCGGCTAAGTATCGCATAGAAACGTGCGATTTAGGAACATCCAAAATAGATGGTGGAACAAACTGAGAATTTTCGGAACTACAAAATCTTACGCACATCCCGAAATGGATGGTGGATGGTCGTCTGTGGAAACAGGTTATTATGGACCATCCCCGAATTGGATGGATGACGGTGAGAACAGGCCATAAAGTAAGTCTTGAACATTGAAATACATTTGAAAACATTACTGTTTCTCCCAGCACTAATAAGTATGTGTGTATGGTGTATGTATATGGCATGTACATACATATATGCGGACTTAGATTGTTTAGAAGCACTAATAACAACCTTTAGTTGAAATTGGTTATTCTGTTTAAATATTTTCTGATGCTATCCAATATTAGAGCTTTTAACAGACTCCGTTTTATAAATGGTTTCAGTGTTTATTTTGGCCATCGTACATACTCCCCGATGCAGACAAAATTATGTTACAACTACTTAAATTCTCTGAATCAAAATTCTATGGTGCTAAAAACTTGTCATATGTATCGACCGGAGAGATCTTTGAGTATGAAAATAAGTATTCAACAAGATCAAGAACGTTTTTTTATTCATCTCTACGGAATGAAGGCTGAGTTGGGCTATTTTATTCGAGATGGAGTTATGCATATTGATCACACCAAAGTTCCTAAGGAGCTTGGTGGTCATGGTCTTGGCAAGCTGTTGGCTAAGGTTTGTCGTTTTTTATAGCCGTTTATTGTTATTTACCCGTTTGAGGACAGGTTGAAAACCATTTTGGTTGTGCCAGTTTACTAAAGAAGTAAAGAACATTAATTTTATTAAGTTATAATGAGAAAAAACATAATACTGATTTAATTTCATAGTTTTAAAAAATTATACTTTTTTGCTTTCAAACAAAATTTTTAAAATGCTTGCAAATTTAGCTAACGAAATTTGTATCTTGTCCGAGTGTTAATCTTTCCCAGCATAATGTATCAATGCATAATGTATCAGGTGTTTTTTATCATGATTTGAGTGCTGGTAATCGCCTATAATACATTAGTTACGATATCGCGCCTTCCTAAATATGAGCGGGCACGTTGTAAATGGTAGAAAGGGCAGCTTTAGATTTATGTAATTAATACAATATATTTTATGTGTCGTTTTGTATAGCAGTTCGTAAAATTGATTTTTTGTATCGAACTGTCTGACTATTTTTATATCCGGTACTGGAAGAGTATAGGGGTATATTACATTTGTGGTGATAGTGGATGTGTGTAACACCCATAAAGTATATATATTTTTGATCAGCATCAATAGCCTATTCGATATAGCCATGTCTGTCTGTCCGTACATCCGTCCGTCTGTCCGTCTTCATTAGCGCCTAGATCTCTAGAGACTATAAAAGCTAGCAACCAAGTTTTGTATGCTGACTCCTGTGATATCACACTACTACAAGTGTATTTCAAAATTTCAAAATCTATGGCATGCACAATTTTGATAGTACGAAAAAACTAAAAACGCAGAATCATAGAGAATGACCTAGCCAGGAAGAACAATATAATTTTAGTGGCGCCTACTCAAGCGCTTACTTAGATTCCCTTTCTCTCTCGCACGCACTTCCACGAGCCGTAAATATATATGTACATACATATGCATATATAAAAATGTAGTTAGATGTAAACATTTATGTTAACAAAAATGGAAACAGATAACACTTATTTATAAAAATTTACCAAAGAAATTTCCCATATAATATACAGTGACGCACTTAAGTGATGGCACAGCTGCAAATTTCAACTTTAAATGCTATTTCCAGGCTAATGCTGCATGTCAATGATTACATTTTTTTGTATATATTTAGAGTAAGCATTTGTTTATTGTAAGGCACTTTCTTTTTTTTATTTTCTATATCGAACTTCAAACTATTTAAACTTAAAAAAAAAAGGAACTTAATTCGTGGAACAAAAGTCTTGGCACACTTAACCTAATAATGTTTTATTTTAAAATTTAAAATTAAAATTAATATTTACTATATACATATGTACATACATATGTATTCATGCAGGTAGAAATTTCTTTGTTTAGACACAAGCGAGAAAACTCATTACTCTCTCGGTTTTCTCTCTCTCTTCTGTCATTTTGACACTTAAATAAGAAGTAGTGGCTCTCTCAGGGCGGCTACCTTAATAAGTATACCTTGCCCGGTACTCAGTCAGTATACAAACGATATACAGTGGCTCAAAGCCAAAACTATGCAGGGTCAAATAAAAAGTTTAAGGTGCTACAGATTTTAAATTAGAAGAAAAACATAAAATGTTTAAACGCCAATTTGATGTATTTTTTATCACATTTAAAAAAGGAACTTTATTTGCTGATTAAATATTGCTCAGTTAAAAAAAAAAAATAAAAACTTAAAATATATCTTAAGTAGAAGTCCGAGCTCGAACGATGCAGCCACAAACCAGTTTAATATTAGTCTAATAAAAGGTTAAACAGGTATTTTAATACTTAGTATGCAATCCCTTAACCTTTATTACGGCTTTTAACCTACTATTCATGCAGTCCGCAGCCGGCGTCGGAAACTTGGCGTTTATTGACTCTACGATGGATAAGCTCACGTACTTCAATATTCTCAAAGAAAATTTGCACCAAAGCTTCCAGAAACTAGGAATCCGGCTTGATTTCCGGTTCTACCAGGATAATGACCCGAAACATTCGTCCGGTATAGTACAGTCCTGCCTTATATGGTACTGCCCCCACTTGGGGGCAGTACCACTTGATGATTGGCCAAGCCCAGTCTCCAGACTTTAATGTTATTCAAAATTTGTGGGCTGCGCTGGAGAAAAACACCCAGAATCACAGGATTTCTAGCAAAAAGGACCTTAGAAAAGCTCTGCTGGAGGAATGGAACAATATAAGCTCGGAAAGCACTCGGAAGCTGGTCTCTTCCATGAATAGTAGGTTAAAAGCCGTAATAAAGGTTAAGGGATTACATACTAAGTATTAAAATACCTGTTTAACCTTTTATTCGACTAATATTAAACTAGTTTGTGGATGCATCGTTCGAGCTCGGACTTGTACTTAAGATATATTTTAAGTTTTTTTTTTTTTTTTAACTGAGCAATATTTAATCAGCAAATAAAGTTCCTTTTTTAAATGTGATAAAACATACAACAAATTGGCGTTTAAAAATTTTTTGTTTTTCCTCTAGTTTAAAATCTGTAGCACCTTAAACTTTTTATTTAGCACTGCATCGTTTTCGCCCTAAGCCACTGTATATGCTGACTGAGTACCGGGTATAATGTAGAGCCGCGGCCTTTGCCGCGGCTCACAACGTTCCCCTTCGTTTTATTTGCAATTTTATAGATATATTGTCATAATTAGTCTGCTGGGAAATCTGCTGATGGCTTTTTTAGATATACCTCCGAAACTTCGTCGACGTAACTAAATGAACAGTTCTCCTTGTCCTCCTCTTGTAGTTTTAATTTTCCGTCAGCTCATCAACATCGTCGGGAACTGTAGAAAAAGATGACAATTCCCCGACATCTTCTGCTTCTGGCAACTCAGCTAGCGCCCCGGCTGAAGCTGTTATATTGACATTAATCCACAGAAAATCTTCGACCTCTACATTACCCTTTGTGCCCAAAAGTTCCGTACTACGTACTAAATTGAAATGTGAAGAATATATTATAACTATTTAAATGATTAACTATTTAAAACATATTCACACATACTTTGAGACATATGGCACATTTACTACATTTGAAAAATACTCTGGAATCAATATTAAAGCATTACACATTTCACTAACTACAACATTTGACGATTCAACGATTAAATTTACATTATTCCAAATTACCCAGCATATATTTTCGCAACCTTAACTTAAAATCAATTGGCAATGGATGTACATGTAAGCCACAGTTTGACCGCATTGCGCTAAAAAAATGCTCTAGCTGGTCTTACTGTAGGCTGGAAGTAAGAGAGCGACTTTAATTTGGGAATAATATGCACAGCCACGAATGCACTCAATTTCTCTAACAGCTACTGCCGCGCTTCGAAGAACACCCTGTTTGGCTGTTTTGCGGCAAACACGTACATATATTCGACTGTAGATAGTTTTGAATAGTTGCGTTTCCAACTTTACGCGTTGTCGCCCGGAACTTTGTACATTTAGGTGCTCTTGTGATATTTTCTATAGTATGGAAATATCGGATGAGCTGCAATGTGGTATCGCTTGCCTTACGAAGTCGGCTTTTAATATTTTTCCGTCTATAAAGATACCAGTATCTTAATAATGCTTTCTTATAAGTTTTATAAGGTGGGGAACATCTGCAAAAACGAAAACCTATAGTTCCGAATTCGATGAATGCTCAAACCATGTTTTTTCTGAAAAAGTCCGTATAAAACAAATATAGTAATTCAATTTATAAACTTGACAAACGCTTTTCTTACCTGTGGAAATTCCAACCCGATTCCTGGTCCCATGTCCGACACTATTGCCGCGACATAGTAGCCAGCACCATACAGTTTTTGTGTTAATGATTTTATAATGGTTTCAGGCATCGGCTCGTCAAAATCGTAGTAAATGGGCTGTTTCCACGACTTAAATACGCCCTGCACACTTGCACATATTCTTTTGGCGCCTCAGCTGCACTCTGCGAAGCATCTCACTCAAAAGTTGAGGCCACTTTCATTTCGTCTGATTTCGATATGCTGACACCATTTTTGCAGTGTGGACACATGGGGAAGTGGAAAACCTTTTTTTATAAATGTGCCGATAAAAGCGTGGCTTGTCCTCCAATCGATAACACTACTCGACAAAATTCAACTTTTTTTTCCGCTGTCGCCAAAAATGACTTTCTGACATTTGGAGTTTTAAAATTTTTTAAGAAATTATGATTTTTTTTAATTTGTGTAGTTTTTTTTTAAAGAATTTTTAAAAAATGTGGTATTTTTTGTCATAGGTAGTGCTTCTATTTTTCACATAACTTAAGTTTCCTACAACTGGTTGTATTGAACTTTTCAGTGAAAAAAAACTGACAAATGCAGCTATAAATCCGACTCAGACTCTTTGTAGCTGCAACTTAACGTCTGGAAGATATTAAGCTTCCAAATTAAAATTTCATAATTTTTTTCGGTATTTATTTCCGAAATTTTGTCTTTGAAAGCTCAGGAAAATTCGAAAAAAAATATTTGAATGCCTTGATTTTTGGTTTTAGATAGACATGTTGCAGCGTCATTATTTTCGTTATTAGTTGCCATCGTTTTAGGCGCAGCGAGTTTCGGTCGCACCGGGATCCTAAACACAACTGACTTTGTGTCTTCCCTTTTTCTCGTGCATCTCTACCGAACCACACTCGGCGACAGCTACAAACGCTGTCGCCCGCCAAAACGGGACTTTCCTAAACTACATAGTAAAACAGACAACAAAACAGACACACAAACAGTCTGACGCAATATCGCAATGTACTTGCGATTCTCACATACATTTCTAGCACACGCCGCCACGGCGCCAACATATTCAAACTACCTATGCTTCCACAGACACATTAATATGGCGTCGTTTAAGGTATCGCCTATAAAAATCGATGGATAAACGGCCAAGTTGCAGCCGTTTGACCAAAACTTCATATGCCGTTTGGCACCATCCTAAATGCCATTTGACCGTTAAAAACTGTTACACACAGATTTTTCATATTTTTGTAGGAAAAAAAAAAACGGTTATACGTCGGCTAACGGAATTTATCGGCGAAATTCGGCATATGAAATTTTGGTCAAACGGTTATAACTTAGCCGTTTATTTTTATATTTTTATAAGCGATACCTTAAACGACGCCTAATTAATGTGTCTATCTAAAACCAAAAATCAAGGCATTCGAATATTTTTTTTTCGACTTTTCCTGAGCTTTCAAAGTCAAAATTTCGGAAAAAATACCGAAAAAAATTATGAAATTTCAATTTGGAAGCTTAATATCTTCCAGACGTTAAGTTGCAGCTACAAAGAGTCTGAGTCGGATTTATAGCTGCATTTGTCAGTTTTTTTTCACTGCAAAGTTCAATACAACCAGTTGTAGGAAACTTAAGTTATGTGAAAAATAGAAGCACTACCTATGACAAAAAACACAAAATTTTTTAAAAATTCTTTAAAAAAAAACTACTCCATGAAAAAAAAACCATAATTCTTAAAAAAAATTTAAATCTCTAAATCTATCAGAAAAAGTCATTTTTGGCCACAGCGGAAAAAAAAAGTTGAATTTTGTCGAGTAGTGTAATTGGTGGTACCTTGGCTTTTATTATACATTTAACACTATTGGGCATCGAATCGCATAAAGCCCTCAAATATTCCTCCGTTATATCCTCAAACCAAACTTTTTCTATAACATCCCCTAACTCAACCATAGTTTTGGGCTTTCGCTTTCTTATTTTGTCATTCATAAGGGCCCAGACGTTCTCTATCGGATTGAGGTCGGGGCTGTTACCTGGCCAATCTAAGACCTTTGTGCCCAATTCCGCCTTCAAAATGTTAATCTGTCGGTGAAAAATAGTTGACTACATTTTTAAAAATAACAAAACGTCAGAGAATCTTTTACAGAGCGGATAATACTTCACTGTGGCAATGCAGCAATTTTCGGAATAGCATTCCCCTTTTGTGCGGCGAACTGTGCGGGAACCATCGGGTCTAATGAGGATAAATTTTGACTCATCCGAGAATATGATTCGTGACCACTCAGATTCACCCCAATTTGCTTTTTTTGACCACTCAGATTCACCCCAATTTGCTTTTTCTTTAGCCCAATTTAGGCGTGCTTTTTTTCATTCGACTATTAAGAAGTGGGTTTTTGGAAGGTGTCCTTGCCATTAATCCCATCTTCTTTAAACGACGCTGTATAGTTCGAGCTTAAATTTCTTTCGCAAATCGTTGCTGAACTTCAGAAGCTATCTTTACAGCATTTTTGAATCAATCATGTCGGTTCGTTTTCTTAATAATGCGATTTTCCCTTGCACTTGTACATTTTTTTCTTCCCGATCCTTTCGTCCTCTCCACTTGTCCAGTCTCACGAAATTTTTTCAAAAATCTTCGCACTGAGCTTTCATTGAACTTAATTCGATCCGCTATTTTTCGAATGGAGACATTTTGTTCAGCCGAGGCAATAATTTTTGACTTTTCAGTCACCGTCATCTGTTCTCCTTTAGGTATACTTTTCAAAGACTCCTAAGTAAAATGTTTTGCAAAAAATGTTTCCAGAAACTGAGACGACAGAAAGTGCACGCAAAAAGAAAAAAAACATTCACAGGGACTCACAAAAAAAAAAATTAGACGAATCGAATAACATTTCGGGAAATCCCACGCTAGAGAAGTAAAAAATTTATGAAATTTCAGAGTGCGGCTTTTTTTTTTGTCGCTGGGTGTAAGTTATGTAAAAAATAGAAGAACTACCTATGACAAAAAATACCACATTTTTTAAAAATTCTTTTAAAAAAAACTAACCCATGAAAAAAAAAACATTCTTTAAAAATTTTTAAACATCCAAATCTATCAGAAAAGTCATTTTTGGCGACAGCGGAAAAGTCGTGTCGACTAGTGTAATTTCTGCGTCTGGTTAGCCGTAAAAACTTTGCTGAAATAGCCATTTAAATTGCCAGTTCCTCCAGCTGTTTCTTGAGATTAAATATTTCCTTCTCAAAAGCCTTAACTTTAATTTCGACTCAACTTCCACTGAATCAATCCACAATCCACATGGGCACATGCACACACTTTAAACTAATTTCACAAGAAATCTTGCATATAAAGCAATATGGCGGCACTATTGAAAAAATACAAAAAGTCAATTAAAAGGAAATCTCGTCCGTGGATATGGGTCGCTCACAACTGCTGCTAACAGACTGAAATTTAAGAAGAAAGCAAAGAGGGCGAGAGGGCAAGTGCGGATTGCTTGTTCCGTATATCTTGGTACCGGGTATAAAGTAGACCCGCGGCCTTTGCCGCAGCTCACAACGTTCCCTCTCATTTTGAATCTGTTCTTGCTTTCCACTGCCACGGGCCGCATACTCCAGGAGGTGGAGTGGCTGAGAAAGGGGAGAATAAATAAGCGCGAGGCATTGCATAACTTAGCAGAAGACATACCAGTACAAATGTTCTTCATGTATTTTTAATGATTATTTCCATGTATAGTTTATAGCTCAGCTTATTAAAAAAATATTTTATATTTTATTTTGGTTGAACATATGTAGATTTTTTTTAAACTAGTGGTTTCCTCTGTTAAAATCGAAATTTAGTTGTTACTTCATTGCCATTTCCATACTATAGTACTATAGTATGAACTTGAAGTTCCGGAAGAAGAAAATCGCGAATTTTCATTACATTTGCTTCTTCGCGCGCCTTCATTAACTTTCGAATAGCTAGTTCCCTTATATGAGACGCATCATCTTGTAACAAGGTCAATTACATATTCTTAAACATAATCAAAACAATACTCTTAAGACCATATCTTAAATATGAATACCTTTTTACCATGCTAAAAATGTGAACGGGGCTATATTTACAAGTTGACATTGTTTTGATGTTAAACCGGGTTTGTGTGTATGTGGCCGGTTGTTTTACGGATTGTGTTGGCTTAGGTGTTCCGATGTATACGCCAAGAATACTATTAGTGCAAGTTAAGCAATTTTAATAACTCATCAAAATTGATATTTTTCTTTTTTTTGTTAAATGGTCAAGAATAAAGAATATGTAACTTCCAGAAATATAGTTTTTAGTTTTAAACTTGTTTCAAATTTCTTAGCATTAACTAAATAAATAATAATATCCGAACGATTTCATATTTTTTTGGAGTGCATATTGGGTGTAATCGGCTTTTTTTTTTTTTGCATAAACCACAAAATATTTTTTTCTGTTTTATGGTTTTAATATGGTTTTAGTATTTAATAATATTATTGTCCCTCGTCATCGAAAATATTTAATTTACATTTTATTATGCAACCCTCGATTTACGGCAGTCCATCAAAGTCCACTTTTTGCGTGTGTGTACGCGTGCTGAGCTGCCAAAATTTCCAGCAAAATACTTTTGAGAAGATTTCTTGAGACACAAATGTATTTGCTGGGAGTTATATATGTTAAAAATGTTATATATTTAACAAAAATATACTTTAAATGTATGTATTTTACCCATTTTAAAAATTTCATATTTCGTATATAATCAACCCGTTACATATAAATGGGTAATAAATGGGCCCATACAAATTTTAGTGTCATACTTTCGCATCAAATTTGAAATCATTCCTCGTTTTCTGATGCGAATATCCATCCAAAGACAGAACCTGAAAGTACGTACATATGTGTGTGTGTATGTGTGCAGAGCTGCACAAATTTCGAGACCGAACACAGATTTCTTCTGATTTCTTGAGCCACAAATTTATTTGCTAATACCCTACAGACAATTATTTCAATGTGAAGTCTTGTATGACATACATTATGTGTTTTTACATATTTACATTCGTTCATTATATTCGTTTATGGTCCATTAAACAAAATTAGCATATAAGGAATATAGGTTAGGTTAGGTTACAGCGGCTGCCCGACTCACTGGGAGCCCAGCACACTTAGGCCGTTTCCGGCCCGTTGTGATACCGCGGGGGAATCTACCCCTTCTCGCATTGCGAGACCTAAGGTCAACAGTTGTCCCAGCCTGCAGCTTTTATGAAGTTAGCTATCTTTCTGGGACATATGGTGGACATTACCGAAATGTCTGAAATGAAGGGCGAGCCCAAGTGCTGTAGCCTTCTTCTGCTGAGAGCTGGGCAAGAGCAGAACAGGTGTTCCACCGTTTCCTCCTCTTCCTCGTCTCTGCAGCTACGGCAAAAATCATTGTATGGGGCGCCCAGTCTATTAGCATGGGTACCTATTAACCAGTGCCCCGTTAGGGGTACGACTGCGCTGCACCTTCGTCTGCCGAGCCTGCATAGCTCAGAGGTGCGCTTCCTATCTATGGTTGGCCATGTTTGCCGAGTTATACGACAACGAGGTACTGATTGCCACTTGTTGTCTGTTAGTTGCTTATATTGCTCCTTTATTATGAGCCTACATGTGGCCATCGGCATACGAGTACCCTCCTTGTCTTGGAGAAGGGGGATTGTAGTGCCATGTCTGGCCAGCTCGTCTGCAATACAGTTGCCCTCGATGTCCCGGTGGCCCGGGACCCATATCAGGCTGATAACAAATTGCTGAGCCATCTCGTGAAGAGATTTGCGGCAATCTGCAACGGTGGCCGAGTTTGCAGAGATCGCATTAAGCGATTTGATTGCAGCTTGGCTATCACTGTAGATATTTACGCGGGTTACCATGACGGTAGTTTCCTGAAGGCAGTTTAGGGCTTCCTTGATTGCAATGACCTCCGCTTGGAAGACGCTGCAGTGATCAGGGAGTCTAAAGGAGTGCTTAATGTTTAGCTGTTCGGAGTATATACCTCCTCCGACCCTATTGTTCAGCTTTGATCCATCTGTGAAGATGTTTAGGGCCCCTTTTGGGCCTGGCGGTCCCTCACTCCACTCGTCTCTGTGGGGGATAATTGCATAGAAGGGGGTATTTGTGTATTCCTTTGGAACACAGTAGTCTGTTTTAGTAGGGACGGAACTGCCGTTTAGTATTGAGGAGTGTGCTGTGGTGCCCATTGGTCGGAGTCTCTCAGTCGTATTGCCGCCATTTGTGCCCTTTCTTTTCCTGCAAGGGCAAGGCTTTGGAGGCACAGAATGGCATCTAGCGCATCATTTGGAGTGGTACGAAGAGCTCCGCTGATGCAAAGGGCGGCTGTTCTCTGAACTTTGTCGAGTTGTCTGGTGATCGTCCTTTTTGATAAGGCCGCCCACCATACAGTAACTCCATAAAGTATTATCGGTCAAATTATGGCTTGGTATATCCATTGGACTATACTTGGGTTCATGCCCCATTTCAAGCCAATAGCTTTTTTGCAAGTGTAGAGGGCTATCGTGGCCTTCTTCACTCTGTCTTTGATGTTCAGGTTCCAGTTTAGCTTTTTGTCGATTACTAACCCTAAGTAACTGGCACTGTCGCTAAAGGAGAGCCTGCATCCATTTAACATGGGGGGGTTCAGAGACGGAATCTTGTGTTTATTTGTGAATAGCTCAAGTTCCGTCTTTGAGGGATTAACTCCAAGACCTCGCGATTCTGTCCACCTTGACAGTCTCGCGAGCTTTGCAGTCATTAAGTCGCAGAGTGTTTGAGGGTATTTGCCCGAGAAGATAATTGCTACGTCGTCCGCGTATGCCACGACTTTGCAGCCCCCCCCTTCCAGGTCACATAGAATCTTGTTGACTGCTATGTTCCATAGAAGGGGGGATAGGACACCACCTTGCGGTGTGCCTCTACTGACATACCTTGACTGAGTGGACGATCCCATCGATGATGTCACCGTCCTGCATGTGAGCAATTGATCAATGAGCATCACCAAGTGACGATCCACCCCAAGGTCAGTCAGCGCTTCCGTAATGGCACCGGGTATGACGTTGTTGAAAGCTCCCTCGATATCTAGAAAAGCGATTAGACAGTATTCTTTGAGGTATAGTGATTTCTCTATCCCCGAAATTACTTCGTGAAGTGCCGTTTCCGTGGATTTTCCTTTCCGGTAGGCATGCTGTGCGCCTGACAACAATTGAGATTTTATAGTTGTTCTCAATTGTAACCCGACGAGTCTCTCAAAAGTTTTGAGAAGGAAGGATGATAGACTGATTGGTCTAAAGTCCTTTGTTGTTGAGTGCGAGGCTTTACCTGCTTTAGGGATGAAGACTATTTTTGCATTAAGCCAAGCGTGCGGTATTCTCTCCACTACTAGTATCTTCTCAAAGATACATTGCAGCCAGTTGATGGCCGTGTCTCCGGCCTTTTGTATTTGGGCCGGAATGATCTGGTCCGGACCAGGGGATTTGAACGGATAGAAACTGTTTATTGCCCAGATTATGTTCCGTTTTGAGAAGATATGTTCCATTGAGGTGATCGAACCCTCACTAGGGAGGTGAGTCGGTCCATTGATGGAGCACCCTGGAAAACTCCTCACTGGAGTTGGTCCACGTACCATCGCTTCTCTTAAGGTATCCCACCGAGGGGGTCGTTTTGGAGAGGATCTTGCGCAGTCTTGCAGCTTCCGACGTTACCTCGATTTCAGAACAAAATCTTTGCCAAGAGGCCCTTTTTGCCTGTCTGATTTCTTTCTTGTATAGGGCCAGACTATTTTTATAATCTGCCCAGTGTTGCTCCTCGTTAGCGCGTTTGGCCCTGTTGAAGAGGGACCTGCAGCTTTTTCGTAGGGTATCTATTTGTTTTGACCACCAAGGGGGTTTCTTTTTTCCCTTGTGTTGGTTTGATGGGCATGCTGCCGTGAAAGCCGTGTTGCATGCTTTAGTAAACCTGTCTACTAGATGATTTAGATCGTGCTCTGTGTTCAGGCAGATTGGTGCCTTGGAGGGAAGAAGTCCCTCCATGACTGTCACATATTTTTCCCAGTTGGCTTTCCTAGGGTTAGCAAAGACAGTGGGTTTTGGGTTCTCGAGAGATAGTGTGGTCTCGATATACCTGTGGTCCGAAAAGGAATGGTCTCCCAGAACTTTCCAGTTCATTACTATGTCTGACAGTTTGTGAGACACTAATGTTAGGTCAATTACCTCTTGTCTATTGTTAATTATAAACGTAGGATCATTGCCCCGATTGCAGATAAGAAGATTAGAGTTTAGGATGAAGCTGAATAATGACTCACCCCTTACATTTGTGTCCGAACTCCCCCATTGGGTGTGGTGGGCGTTGGCGTCGCAGCCTATTACAAGGCCTATATCCGACCTTTCGCTATCTCTGGTGAGCTTGGGAACCTTGTAGTTCAAGGCTTGTCGCTGTGTTGTCACCATTGCTAAAGTTGTGGAGCAGAAAGATATTTAAGTGCTTCCTTGCAAGAATGCAGGTACGTATTTTACCTTCTTTTTGAGCTACAATAAGCTTGTGCTCCTTCGTCGCTAATCCACAGACCTTGTCTCCTACTACCCAAGGCTCTTGGATCAGGACTACGTCTGCTCCGCTCGCTTCCAAGCGGAGTATGAGGGCAGCGGATGCTGCTTTACAGTGGTGGAGATTTATCTGAAGGAGTCTTAGAGACATCGACAGAGTTCTCCACAACTGTATTGTCGGCGTCCGAGTCGTCCTCGATAGTGTCGTCGCGACACATCGCCTCGAATTCGCGCATTAGAGTTGTGTCAGAAGAGTAGCCATCATGGGATGGCTCTGGGTCGTCATCGGGTGCTTCGATCTCCGAGGCAACGTCCTGCTCGACTGGGTTGTCGACAGGACGCGCCTCGGCCGCTGCATCCGACTTGTAGACCCTGATGCTCACCGCACTGAAGCCAAAGTTGAGCTCTCCTTGGCCTCAATTGGAGCTAAGGATTCCTTATTGAGGACGAGAACCGCCTGGTGCATCGGGCCTTGAGTCGCCTCCACCTTAACTACCCTCCAATCGGAGGTTGGTAGCTCCGGGTTGCACCGCTGCGCTCAGGCTCCTTTATGGAGGCGGGCACCTAAACTCGCGCTCTAGGCCTAGCTTCGCCCCTGGGTAGACTTCTCCGACTTGCGCTACCGCTGCTTTATAGAGCTGGACGGAGCACTCGTCTTCGCAGGCTATAATCTTAATACAGCCCTGATACCACCCCATGTCTTTACAGACTGGAGGGGGGCCGGGTTGCTTGTCCAGTAGATCGAAGCAGCGGTCGGCCAGTGCCGCTTCCACCCACTTCCACTGGTTCCTGGGGATCTTCGAGTCCGCGCTGCCATTATCCAGGACGCCGATCAGCGTCCTCTCTTTGGCGATTTGCGCGAACGACACGTTCGGCAGCACTCTGGAGCGCTTTGGAGCCGGTCCAGGAGTCTCCTGTGAGCGCAGCCTTTTGGTTTGCGGGGCTGTCGTCTGCGGCGGGGCAACCCTCTTCGGTGCCTCTTTGCCAAAGTTGGGCAGCACCTTTGATGCCCATTCGACCTTTTTCCGCCACTGGTCGGTCGGGCTGGACATCGTGCTTGCATTTTGCCGACGGAGTATGTTGCCAGCACTCCTCCTCTCGGCATACGTGTAAGCTTTGGCTTGGGCGCTAGTCGATGGCAACTCGCTCCCCGCAGCCTCACCAGCAGGCAGAGCAGCCGCAGGGTTGCAGAGCCACTCTACCAAGGTATCAGCTTTGGTCGGCGATTTGCCACCCACCCCAGAACTGGGATGGGACCCCTTCAGGTTCGCCCTAGCGTCTTCCGCCGCGCTGGTTTTACCAGCCATATCGCGGGTCAGGCCAGGCCTTTGGGCCGATGCCTTTCCCTGTATGGGATTGCTCCCAGTTGGCAGTTGGGGAGCGCCAGACTCGTTGTTGTTGTTGATTCACGTTGCCCGGATAAGGCATCATTAGAACAGGGGGCTGCCAAGTCCCTGAGCCCTCCGTTAACGACTGGGCTAGTTTTTATACCGGGCCCCCGGCCAGGCTGACTCAGGTCGAATAACACGCTTAGTCCGGCCCGGTGTGAGATGAGTGTGGGGGTAGGGATGTGGGTAGGTAATGTGTAGGGATGGGGTGTGTGTGAGCTACTTAAATGAGGCGGCACCACAAGCGCATCGTCAGTGTTGCTACTTCGCGAACACCCGCTGGCTGTCCGGGACTGCTTATTTCGGTGCCTTCCCTAGGGCTGACTGCTTATTCGCAGCTGGCCTACCTCCGCAACCTGCGACCCGTCCGGTGGCCTCAGCTAGGCCCCCTCCGAGCCATCTCACATGCTCGTCAGACCAGATAAGGGATATAAAAAATATAAAATTTTTTTGTATTTTGGGCAAGCGTCATCATAAAATCATAGTCTCCAATCAATTTTAAAGTAATGGGTGTTTTCTTCGACAGCGGCGTCGTCAACAACCAATACAAACAAGCAGACCTACAACATGTGCGCACATACAGTTAAAGTTCAGCCTCACATACAGAGGGTTTGCCACAAAAAGCGCTCTCTGACTCTCTCTTTTTCAGTCAGGAATACTTTCAACTTCCTGACGGAAAAAATTGAGCTGAAAATTTTGTATGGCGCGGCATATCTTAGTGTTTATATTGTCTTTAGTAGAACACACCCTGTGTAGAGAATCGGTGCAGCGGTATAACACTCTCTGCGGAGAAGAAGCGTTGCAGAGGTATAACACTCTCTGAGGAGAATAAGCGTTGCAGCGGTATAACACTCTCTGCGGAGAAGAAGCGTTGAAGAGGTATAACACTCTGAGGTTAGGAGGTTCCAGCGGTATAATACACTCTGAGGTTAGGAGGTTCCAGAGGTATAGCACACTCTGAGGTTAGGAGGATAGCACGGGGAATTTTGCATCAGAACCGCTCCAAAAAATATTGAGAAGTAAATATCAGGCTGTTCCAAATTGGACTGCTGAGTTGGCGAGTCCGGATGGACTGCCCCGATTCTATCTGGCGATGCTACTTTTAACCCTGAAAGTCAGCTGTTGGCCAGGGGTTTAAGGCTAGCACGTGTCTTGGATCGTAACGCGTTTCGGATCCCAGCTGATAGTGTGCCCGTTGGTGATAGTGCTCCGGTCACACTGGCATGATCGATTGCTAGTGTGACCATTTATTGGCTGGTTTTGGTCCCTCTGGTGCTTGGCGCTTAAGTTGTTGTATAAGTCTTAACTTAGGAATGTATGTTTTGAGCTATGTTGTGGCGCCGGCGCTATTGGCTATGGCGCTGGGCGTCACAAAAGATATTGGTGGCAATAAAGGTGGACGGCCTCCTCTGTCTTAAGACGATGGAAGTTTACGTCAAAAAAGAAAATTGGCTTCGGAACTTCAAAAGGAAACTCAACTACGCTCCTTAAGAAGACAAACGATAGAGACTTTTCTCAGAAACTGTTCCCCAAGTGTCGCTGCAGAAATTACTTAACCATACCATGCATAGTAAGCTATGGTTTTTGGGAAAATAAGTTTTATGTTTAATGTAGTTCATTAATTGAAAATGCACATATAATGCGCGAATTCTCCAAGTTTCAAGTTTCTAACTTTAAAAAGATAGTTTTTGCTAAAAAAAAAAAAGTCGATTCCCAAAGTGGAGTGGTACGGTTTCTCCGACCGCTGGATCTCTTCAGTAAAAGTTTTTCCACATAAAATATTTTCAGGGGTAAGAAAGACTAATAGCTGCATTTATAAGCTTTTCAGAATTGCAAAGTTAAATACAACCAAATGTAAGTTTGATTGCACCAAAACATTTGGACTTGGGTCGGATTCTGTTGCTGATTAACCGTCATCCGTGTCGTCGGCGCTTCAATCATCGTCGAGTCCCTGCACCCGATCCAAACCAATTGTTCTTTCGCAAGGGACTGTTTCGACCGAGGGGCGGTAATATCACGAGAACTCAATTTTAATTTCAGAGAGTCTTGACGCCATAGTCCCAGCACTTTGTTTAAATAACAGCTCTTCTTCGTTTTCTGAACTGCTTTTAACTAGGCTAAGCTAGACTCATTTCGATTCCTGTCAATGTTCCAACAAGCTGTGTCTGCTTTTTATTGCCCACCGTAAAAAATCATTGTTTAACCGCATATTCTTACGCCCAGCCGTGGCTGTTCTTTCGCCGCTCCATCCGCCTTCTTCGTTCCTTCAATTTTTTTACGCTCTATCGTTTTTTCTCGGCTTAGCTGCTCAGGTGCTCTCCTTCTATTTCTGCTCCTTTTCATTTTCCCACGTGCCCTATGCACGGGCAATTTGATCCGCCTGCCCGTTGTCAGTCATGCGTTCATCGTCATAGCTAAGTGTACATACATACCTACGTTAGTAAAACTAATGTGAATAAAACAAACATAAATCCGAGTATTTTTGCTTTGGTCTACCAATAAATTGCAACATACATGTAAGGAGGCCCTATTCAAGTAGTTGCCGAATTCGGTAGTTGGCGATATTACCATCGCCAACAAGGAAAATGCAGATGTCAGAGGAAGAGAACGAGAAAATTCGAGAAGAAGTTCTAAAATCGTCGTTTTCCTTTTCCGATCTATATTTGTTAATATTAAACTGCTTAATCTTGCGCTTTTAAATAAAAATCGAGGATATCTAATCCGTATATACTTCGAACTTGCTTGACTTTTCGCTTAAACTTTAACTGTTACATATGTAAAACACAGGGCCGGTTACTCTTAAATCAGCTGTTAATAGTCTCTTCTTCTTCATCTATTAATTAGGCTGATACATTTGCAATCGGGCAGCCGACCGGTTGGAAGTTAACCCTCCCATAAGCCCTTGAGGAAACAAATTTTCTCTATCGGACACTTTAACCTTCCGATTCATATTAACTCGAAATCGGGAAACCGGCCCTTAGTACAGTGGCTCAAAGCTGAAACTGGGCAGTGTCAAATAAAAAGTTTAAGGTAGTACAGATTTTAAACTAGAGGAAAAACAAAAAATGTTTAAACGCCAATTTGTTGTATATTTTATCACATTTAAAAAAATAACTTTATTTGCTGATTAAATATTGCTCAGTTTTAAAAATAAAATAAAAACTTAAAATATATCTCAAATACAGGTCAAAGCTAGAATGATCCATCCACAAAAAAATTAAATATTAGTCGAATAAAAGGTTAAAGAGGTATTTTAATACTTAGTATGTAATCCCCTAACCTTTATTACGGCTTTTAACCTACTATTCATGGAAGAGACCAGCTTCCGAGTGCTTTCCGGGCTTATTTTGCTCCATTCCTCCAGCAGAGCTTTTTTAAGGTCGTTTTTGCTAGAAATCCTGTGTTTCTGGATGTTTTTCTCCAGCGCAGCCCACAAATTTTGAATAACATTTAAGTTTGGAGACTGGGCTGGGGGAATCATCAAGTGGGGGCAGTTCCAGATAAGCCAGGACTGTCCTATTCCGGACGAATGTTTCGGGTCATTATCCTGGTAGAACCGGAAATCATGTCGGAATCCAAATTTCTCGGAGCTTTGGTGCAAATTTTCTTTAAGAATATTGAGGTACGTGAGCTTATTCATCGTAGAGTCAATAAACGCCAAGTTTCCGCCGCCGGCTGCGGACTGTACATGCCCATACCATGACACTTCCTCCGCCGTGCTTGACTGTCGCTTTTACATGTTTGGGATCCAACTCAGTATTGGGCTGTCGCCACACAAAATTCCTTCCGTCCGACCCAAAAAGCTTGAATTTGGTCTCGTGTGCACAAATTACGGTATTCCAGAACACCAAATCCTTGTCAATGTTGGTTTTTGCGATCGCCAACCTTGTCCCTTTGATCTTCAGGCTTATAAAGGGCTTCTTTTGGGGTCCTCGGTCATTGAAGTCATGGTTGCGCAGAACCCGGCGCACAGTTTCCAAACTGCACTTCTTCCCCATTTGGTCCTTCACCTGTTGGGTAAGTTTTGGGGCCGATAACTTGCACCAAAGCTTCCAGAAACTAGGAATCCGACTTGATTTCCGGTTCTACCAGGATAATGACCCGAAACATTCGTCCGGAATAGGACAGTCCTGGCTTATCTGGAACTGCCCCCACTTGATGATTCCCCCAGCCCAGTCTCCAAACTTAAATGTTATTCAAAATTTGTTGGCTGCGCTGGAGAAAAACATCCAGAAACACAGGATTTCTAGCAAAAACGACCTTAAAAAAGCTCTGCTGGAGGAATGGAGCAAAATAAGCCCGGAAAGCACTCGGAAGCTGGTCTCTTCCATGAATAGTAGGTTAAAAGCCGTAATAAAGGTTAGGGGATTACATACTAAGTATTAAAATACCTGTTTAACCTTTTATTCGACTAATATTTAATTTTTTTGTGGATGGATCATTCTAGCTTTGACCTGTATTTGAGATATATTTTAAGTTTTTATTTTATTTTTAAAACTGAGCAATATTTAATCAGCAAATAAAGTTATTTTTTTAAATGTGATAAAACATACAACAAATTAGCGTTTAAACATTTTTTGTTTTTCCTCTAGTTTAAAATCTGTACCACCTTAAACTTTTTATTTGACACTGCCCAGTTTCAGCTTTGAGCCACTGTAGATTAACAGATAACTTATTTTCCAATTCGCTCTTGGTTACTGAATTTCTCTTCATTTTCTCTTCTCTTTAGCATTACACATGACAAGTGCGAGCAAGATTTAGAGAGATCGTGGGCAGATCCCCATCTCAGCATTAACTAAAAAATCTATTTGGTCTATTTTTCTACAGCCATACCACAAGACAGAAAGAGAAGGATCATACGTCAGTCGTCAATTTCTGCACTTTCGTAAAATTATGTATAAAATGTATTTACATAATATAATATAATATAATATAATATAATATTATATAATATTATATAATATAATATTATATAATATAATATAATATAATATAATATAATATATAATTTACATAAACCATTTGATTACATATATATCGGAGTATGGTTCATATTCAACGGCACATCGTACCCTTCGTTCTCGTTAAACATTTTCGTTTACTCGTCGCCAAAGCACAGCAAGCCCCAAGTGTCGTTGTCTTCTCGGTTTTCACGCACAGACTGACTGGGCCAAATTTTCCGTCCTCTTTATCCGCCGCTTTACTCGTTATTCTCTTTCGTGCTTCCTTCTAGCCACAACAACACTTGGGCTCATCTGAGACGCTCTCTCGTTCTCAGACTATGCTCTCAGCAACCATGGGTCACACTAAACAAAACATATTGATAGCTAGTATCGTTCGAACAACATTTATTGAACATTGCTTACTTATTTACTAACATAATAATAATAATGTTACTTCTTGATCGCCGACATATATTTTGATTCGTATATGAAAGTATTCCCTGGCTTACAACGTGCCGATCGTTTAAATACCCGGTACTCGACGAGTTTACAGTGTACATAAATTTTGACTTTGAAAGCTCAGGAAAAGTCGAAAAAAAAATATTTGAATGCCTTGATTTTTGGTTTTAGATAGACACATTAATTAGGCGTCGTTTAAGGTATCGCTTATAAAAATATAAAAATAAACGGCTAAGTTATAACCGTTTGACCAAAACTTCATATGCCGAATTTCGCCGATAAATTCCGTTAGCCGAAGTAGAACCATTTTTTTTTTCCTACAAAAATACCAAAAATCTGTGTTTGTAACAGTTTTTAACGGTAAAATGGCATTTGGGATAGTGCCAAACGGCATATGAAGTTTTGTCAAACGGTTGTAACTTAGCCGTTTATCCATCGATTGTTATAAACGCTACCTACACCCAGCGACAAAAAAAAAGCCGCACTCCGAAATTTCATGCATTTTTGACTTCTCTAGCGTGGGGTTTCCCCAAATGTTATTCGATAATAAAAGTTTTCATTTTTTTAATTCAATAAATCAATTTCTAACAAAAATGCATACTAGGTTTTTTGATATCATTTTCATATAATTAAAAATAAATATTTTTTTCAATCACACTTTTCTGAACGGTCATTTAGTATTTTGACCAAACACAGGAAAAAAATTTAGTAAAATTATAAAATCTTTTTTTTCAGCAAAAACAAAATTTTTTCCAACAGGTTATTTCATTTTCTATAGTCTAATAATAAACAAACATATTTCAGAATTTTTTTTTTCAAATTAAATATATATTTATAGTTGGTGGTACCTCCCTTGGCTTTTATTACACATTTAACCCTATTGGGCATCGAATCGCATAAAGCCCTCAAATATTCCTCCGTTATCTCCTCAAACCAAACTTTTTCTATAACCTCCACCATAGTTTTGGGCTTCCGCTTTCTCATTTTGGCAGTCATAAGGGCCCAGACGTTCTCTATCGAATTGAGGTCGGGGCTGTTACCTGGCCAATCTAGGGACTTTATGCCCAATTCCGCCTTCAAAATGTTAACCTGTCTGTAAAAAATAGTTGAAACTAGTTGACTACATTTTTAAAAATAATAAAACGTTGGAGATTCTCTTACAGAGCGCGCTCGATGGCAAGGTACAGAATCGTCCTGAAAGATGTGATCTTCTCTCTCACTAAGTGATTCCATACTGGACACAAATCCACTGCGAATAACTCCACTTCATACTTTTTTGAATTCACCATCCCCTTAATAATTATTAGGGATTCTGTTTTATATTTAGATATGCATCCCCATAAAATAATATAAGGATAATGCTTCACTCTGGCAATGCAGCAATTTTCGGAATAGCGTTACCCTTTTCTACGGCGAACTGTGCGGGAACCATCGGGTCTAATGAGGTTAAATTTTGACTCATCCGAGAATATGATTCGTGACCACTCAGATTAACCCCAATTTGCTTTTTCTTTAGCCCAATTTACGCGTGCTTTCTTCATTCGACTATTAAGAAGTGGCTTTTTGGCAGATGTCCTTGCCATTAATCCCATCTCCTTTTGACGACGCTGTATAGTTATAGCTGAAATTTCTTTGGCAAATCATTGCTGCACTTCAGAAGCTATCTCTACAGCATTTTTGAATCGATCATGTCGGTTCGTTTTCTTAATAATCCGATTTTCCCTTGCACATGTACACTTTTCTCTTCCCGATCCTTTTGTCCTCTCCACTTGTCGGTTCGTTTTCTTAATAATCCGATTTTCCCTTGCACATGTACACTTTTCTCTTCCCGATCCTTTTGTCCTCTCCACTTGTCCAGTCTCACGAAATTTTTTCAAAAATCGTCGCACTGAGCTTTCATTGAACTTAGTTCAATCCGCTATTTTTCGAATGGAGACATTTCGTTCAGCCGAGGCAATAATTTTTGACTTTTCAGTCACCGTCATCTGTTTTCCTTTAGGCATACTTCTTAAAGACTCCTAAGTAAAATGTTTTGCAAGAAATGTTTCCAGAAACTGAGGCGACAGGAAACGCACGCAAAAAGAAAAAAACATTCACAGGGACTCACAAAAAAAAAATTAGACGAATCGAATAACATTTCGGGATATCCGACGCTAGAGAAGTCAAAAATGCATGAAATTTCGGAGTGCGGCTTTTTTTTTGTCGCTGGGTGTATAACGACGCCTAATTAATGTGTCTATTGGGAAGGGGCAGAGCCCCTCATAACACACAGGATGAATATTTTTTACTTCTTTTGCCAGACACCAGACCCACGATGAATATTTTGTTTTGTTATTTCTTATTTAGGGATGAATATTTTTATTATTACTTCTTTTGCCAGACACCAGACACACGATGAATATTTTGTTTTTGTTATTTCTTATTTTGTTTTCCCTAGTTTGTAGTTCATTAGGTTAAGAAGTAGATGGTAAGGATCAAAAACAAATGCGCGTTCTTTGTACGGGAATCGTGACCGGGGGGTGCGGTTCACGGGAACCGTACCGAGCATCACTGACAAGAATCGTAATGAGCATCACTGATAGAGAGATCGCCACAACGCAATACCCCGCCCAGCAGGAACCAAAGAGAGAGAGAGAGCAGAGACCGCAGCAGAGAGAGCGGCACAACGCAATACCCCGAATACCAAATAACTGTAAACAGGAGCAGCAGGCAGAGAGAGCAGAGACCCCAGCAGAGAGAGCAGAGACCGCAGCAGAGAGATCGCCACAACGCAATACCCCGTCCAGCAGAAACCAAAGAGAGAGAGCAGAGACCGCAGCAGAGAGATCGCCACAACGCAATACCAAATAACGGGAAACAGGAGCAGCAGCCGAGAGTGGCAGTGTGGGCGAGACAGCAGGGAGCGAGCGCCGATCACCTACGCAACGACGAGCGACAAACGCCGGCAGAGGCTACGCGCAGAGGCTACGGGCAGAGGCTCGAGCCTGGAGGCCTGGAGTGGCCGGCCGAAAAACTAATTCGGGAGTCGATTTTGAGGGGTGAAGAAAACAAGAAGTTCGCGGTCAGAAAGTAAACCACAGAAAAAGTAAAAAGTGCCAGCAGAACGGATCCATCGCAGCCAGGATGTCAGGAGGAGACAGCGGGTAAGCTGGCCTCGCGTAAGCGAGCTAGGGAAGAAAAGCTAGGTGCGACAGGGACCCCTAAGATAGAAAGAATAATAGTTAGCAGGTGAATAAAGTGAATTAATTAGCAGAAAAATTTGGAGTTTTATATATATATCTATCGACCATTTATTATCATAACCCGAGAGCCCGCGATTCTTAACCCGCAACACGCGCCTACGCCCAGGTCCGGGGTACCCTGCGCCGCATTCGCTGGTCACGAGTGGAGGGTACCACCTCCTGCAGGCTGCGTGCGTTCCGGATCCACACCGACTACGCCATTCCACAGCACGCCCCTAGTCTAGGCCCCGGCCAAGGCATACGTCGGCACCGCGCGGAGTGCACACACCACCCGTCCCTCTCCTACACTTCGTCCGTCCGATCCCTCTCTATGGTCCCCTAATACAAATAATTCTGTATAGGGACCGGGCTTTGGACAGACTGAGAGGCTGTACCCCGGCCTGAGACAGGAACTTCCTTACACTATCTTAAACCAAAAAGAGAGATAGAAAGGATAGATTGGGTACAAAGGTAATGCCCAAGTCGTTAACTTTAAAGAGGCGTTGTAGGATAATGTTATTGATTGAGTAATTGAAAAGGTATGGCTTGTTGCGGTGAAAAGTCATGATATTGCATTTAGAAATGTTAAGAGGTAGAACGTTGATTAAGCACCAATTGTTAAGAGCGTCAAGATCTGATTGCAGAGATAGTGGGGACAAGAGGTACATTAGGCATACATTAGGACACGGGAATGAGATAACATTTGAGGAAGATCGTTAATAAATAGGTTAAATAGCAAGGGATCCAGATGGCTACCTTGAGGAACCCCCGATGAGACTATAATAGATTTAGAGAGAGAGGAGTTAAAGCAGACACGTTGAGAACGGTTACAAAGGTAAGAATTAGTCCAGTAAAGAAGCGTAGTCGGAAACCCTAGAAGAGACAGTTTATGAATAAGTAGATTGTGATTGACGGAGTCGAAGGCTTTACTAAAGTCAGAATAAACGACATCAGTTGACATTATTTCAAGAAGGTTGGTAGACACTGAGCGACGTTTTACTGCTGAGATTCAGCGAATACAGAACTACAAAAATGTTGCAGCTGAGAACTGACGATTTTTTCAAAGAGTTTAGGAATGGCAGATAAGTTGGAAGCGGTAATTAGAGACATCAGATTTAGATCCCTTTTTATGAAAAGGATTCTTTCCAGACGGTGGGAAAGTCACCAGTCTTGAGAGACAAGTTGAAAAGTTTAAGGAGGGGCACACAAAGAAATTTCAGCACAAAGTTTAAGAACAACGCTTGGAACCGAGTCTGGCCCAGTGGAGAACAAAAACTTACACAATTTTAAATTTTTAAAATTTTTACACAATAAAACTAGAACTATTTAAAGGGATAGGGTATGAGTAACTGTTACCAAAGTCGTTTGATGAGGCTAGGATAGAGGGAAGGTTAATAGAAAAGAGAGAGTAGAAATGTTGGAAAATGTTGAAGAATGGTTTATAAGGAAAATTTCGATTTTGCAATTGAGTTCTTCGAAAAGTCTGATTGCAAACCAGTTTTTTTGAACTTCTTGTACATACGGGATTTTAAATTCTTCAGATTTATTAATCTCGGGGTGAACCAGATAGGACCAGAAAGATTTCTGGAAGGGGTGACTAAAATAACATACTTGGGAAAGATAGAAAAAATAGTTCTATAGAATGCAGACTCAATTTCCTGGAAATCGTCAAGGAATGACCAATCAATCTGAGATAAAGCAGTATTCAAGGAGAGAAAATCAGCCTTCTTAAAGCAATAGATATTTGAAGGCTTAATGAACGACTTTATAGGGCCTGAAGAAGCCAACAGGAAATCAATTGAAAGTGTGGGATGGTATGGGTCTTCAGGGAATGATAGAGGCAGAGCTTGCAAATAACCGTCAACCATTTTAAAGTGTCCGAAAAATACCGATCTTCTACGAACACTTTGAGAACGTGGAGCGAAAGAACACATTCAAAAGTGTTTTCGCTCAACAACTGTTTTTATCAGAACAGAACACTTTTTTTTGTGTTCTCTTTGGTTTGCTCTCTCGGGGACTACTTTGAGCGGACACTCTTGGCGAAACAGTCCTTTTGTATGTATGCGTGCGTCTGTGTTTTACTACATAACATTTATGCACATGAATTGCTCAGTCATATTCTTTTCTCTTTCTCGCACACAGCAAGAAAAAACCCTTTTTGAAGACACTTATTGCGCAGTGGTCTTTCAAAGACAGTTTTGCAGTGACCGCTCTCTTAAAAGTGTCTCTATCTGTTGTTATTGAGAGACCGATTCGTTTTTTCGGTTAAGCCAAACAGTCGGACCGAAGAGCACAAGCGAAACGAAAAAAGTGTTTCGCTCAGTGAGAGATCGTGTGTTCCAAATTTGTTTATGTTTTGTCTGTGTGCAGACTGCGTTGGAAAAATCGGTTGACGGTTATTTGCAAGCTCACCTCTATCTGATCCTCGAAGGTGCTCGAAGCATCGGTAGTAAAGACGAGATAAAGGGTCCTACACATGTGCCATTTACCTGGCCCAACGATGTATCGGACAGAGAATCAACGAAGTCATGCTGCATAGATGGAAATATTAAGTTAGAGTCATTGGATGGAGACCAAGTGAAATTTTTGGGAGATTCAAGTCACCAAGAACAATAAGACGATCAGAATCACTAAGCTGAGACGAAACGGACTGAAGATGGGCAGCGTGAAGCATATAAGTTGTAAATTCAGAGGACGGTGGGATGTAAGAGCATGATATGAATAAATTAAAAGAACACAGACGAATTTTAACTACGATAATTTCAATAGTGTTGAGTTCATCGATGGAAAAGAGTTGGGAAGTTAAGTCGGAACGAACAGCAATTAGGACGCCGCCACCTCGAGATGGTCGATCAGGTCTATATATGTTAAAATTGTCTACAAAAATCTCGGAGTCCGAGATTGAGGAATTGAGCCATGTTTCAGAGAAGGCGATAATGTCGAAATCAAAAGTTGCACTATCAGCATGTAATTTGGTGAGCTTACTGCACAGGCCACGTAAATTCTGTTAAGCAATCTTTAGAGGTGGGGAAGAATTCAGTTTTTTGAAGTAGATGGCAAATCAGTAGAAGGAGTTGGAAGGATTCCTACCCAAGGAGCGGGTTGCGATGATCGAGATCGACTATTGAAAATGCGACAGATAGTGTGTTCGGTCCAGAATGAGGGTTCTAAAATAGTCTTGACAAACTTCTCCGGGACAAGAATTTTAAAGGAGCAAATACTACGTTTTTCCTTGAAGGTAGCTATTGATGTTAAGTTTAGAGAAAATATACTCTCGAACCATTGCATCCGTAGCCGATTCCATAAGACGTGAGACAAAAATGTCCAGTTGGACATCCTTGGCAGACACGAGCACAGGAGATACAGCAGGTGAAGAGCCAGCCGTATTTTCGATGCAGATGCATGTACTTCGATTTCCTTAGCGCTAAAGTCGATCAAGGCTGGCGAACTGATAGGAGGAGCGTGTGTGTCGTTAACTGCAAGAGAATTAGAATTAGACGATAAAAACACAGAGAGACAAGCACAAGCGGCGGCTAATGCAGTGCGTGTGTGTTGGAATGAAAAGAGATAAGCTGAGGGTAGATAAAAACAGAGAGCGGTTCAGAGAGAGCGCACCGCACTAGAGTTGGCAACAACAAAACGGCTGCGAGTAAGAATGTGCATAGAAGGTAGGAATGCACAACAGGATTGAAAATTGGAAATAAATACACAAAATAAGCTTGATGCGTATGCACTTATATCGATCAAGTTGCACGATCGGTTAGGAACACCATAAATAAGTAATAAACACAATTACTTTCCTTTAACAGCAGATTGACCATTTTTTAACAATTATTTAAGTAAGAGCGAATTAGGCCACGACCGTCTGCAACGATATATCGATATCTATCTATTTCTATTTTTGTTTACATATGCTTTTTACATCTGCTTCTACATATCTACATGTACATGTATTACTACATGTACGAGACGTGGAAATGTGTGCGATAAAGAGGGAATGGTAAGTGCTTGGCAGGCGTTGCGTAGCGATTAAAATTTCATTGGTTCTTTCTAGCTACAATAATAATCTGACTTGATCAAGAATCGGCAATCTGGTAGATATCAGTAATTTTCCATGGTTCTGCGTTTTTTGTTTTTTCGTATCTTAAAAATAGTGGATTCCTCAGATTTCGTTCTTTGGGGGGCGGAAGGGGGCGTGGCAAAAAATTTAAATAAACTTGTATTGAAGTGATATAACGGGAGCTTGGATAGAAAGTTTGGTTGATCTAGCTCTTATAGCTTTTGAGAACTATGCGCTCATCTGGAGAAATAGCAAAGCACACAGGGTGGCGTGTGAGAGAGAGCGAGAGGGAACGATGCCTTTCGAAATGGTTTTCTTCATTGTGGCTATATTAATGATCCGATCTGATCCAGATTTCTTCTCTATGATTCTATGATTTTTAGTTTTTCCGCAACTTCAAAACTGTGCATGCCACAGATTTTCGTCCTTTGTGTGGGCGGAAAGAGGCAGGGCGAAATTGGAAAATACACTTGTAATAGTGTGATAACACATGACACTGGATGCAGAATTTGGTTGCTCTAGCTTTTATAGTCTCTGAGATCGAGGCGCTAATGACTTTTAAATTGTAGCCTGTTTAGGGAGTTTATTCAATAAAAGACGAACGTGAGTTCACTACGAAAAAGAACGAACGCACAGTAGGGCCTTTGCTCGTTTTAAATTTCAAAATCATAACTTCTAAACTAATAAAGCGATTTTAAAAATGGAAAATGTATTAATAGAAAACTTATCAAGCTTTGAATGAATGTTCGTTTAGAGTGCCTGGTATCCGTGGTGCTTTAGTATTCAAGGTCAAAGTTAAGAAATATTTTCGAGCATATTTTACCTGTAAAATTCAAATTAAAAACGGTTTTTATACCCGGTACTCGAAGAGTAAAGGGGTATATTAGATTTGTGGTGATGACGGTTGTGTGTAACGCCCAGAAGGAAGCGTTTCCGACCCCATAAAGTATATATATTCTTGATCAGCATCAATAGCCGAGTCGATATAGCCATGTCTGTCTGTCCGTCCGTCCGTCTGTCCGTTTTCATTTGCGCCTAGATCTCAGAGACTATAAAAGCTAGAGCAACCAAATTTTGTATCCAGTCTCCTGTGTGCAAAATTTCGCCCCGCCCCTTTCCGCCCGCACAAAGGACGAAAGTCTGTGGCGTACACAATTTTGAAGATACGATAAAACGCAGAATCATAGAGAATGACCATTTCTATCAGAGTGTTGAATCTGGATCAGATCGGATCATAGATACAATAAAGAAAATCATTTCGAAAGTCATCGTTCGCTCTCTCTCACACGCGACCCCATCTGCTTTGCCCATTCGTATTTCTTGACGCCTAGTTCTCAGAGACTATAAGAGCTAAAGCAACCAAACTTTCTATCCAAACTCCTGTGATATCAAACCAGCATGAGTTTATTTCAAAATTTTGCCACGCCCCCTTCCACCTCCACAAAGAACGAAAATCTGTGGAACCCACAATTTTTAAGGTACGACAAACCGAAAAACGCAGAATCATGGAAAATGACCGTGTCTAACAGATTGACGAATCTGGATCAGGTCGGATCATTATTATGGAGAGAAGGAACAAATTAAATTTCAGTGGCTACGCAACGCCTGCCAAGCGCTGACTCATTCCCTCTCTCTCTCGCAAACACTTCCACGTCTCGAATTTGTAGATCTACATGTATGTACATTATGAAATGTAGAAGCAGATGTAAAAATCATATGTAAACAAAAATGGAAACATGTATAAAAATTCCAAAAATGGTTTGACCTAATTTTTTTATTTTAAATATTATTTCTTGCCCAAAATTTAGTTCGTCCCTTTTGCGAACATATAATAAATTTCATAAATCGTATGCTCATAAATGTATGTATATACTGACTGAGTACCGGTTATAAGGTAGAGCTGCGGCGTTTGCCGCGGCTCACAACGTTCCCCCTCGTTTTTACTTCAAAAGTGAATCGAAAAAGGTTTACGAAAGTAAAAACCGGAGCCTGCCTGATTGTATGAGTTTCATAAATCATAGTCCCACATACTAAATACTGACTGAATATCGGGTATAAAAGTTGAGCAGCGGCTCACAACGTTCCTGCTTGTTGTGTCTGAGTACGGAGAAAACGTTGTGTTCATGATGAGAACTAGCATAGAACTGACTTTATTTGAAGAGAGAAGGCATACATACATTCGGGTGTAATAGTATTAGTGTATGTGTGTATACAATACAAATGGCTGATTTTGCTTATTTCTTATTTCTTTAATACATAACACATCTCTCCCCTTAAATTACGGTTTGTTAGTAATTTTCTTCTTCCTGTGATCCTGAGGAGAGTAGCGGCTGGTTGCTCGGCGTTCGCGAGTGCTGCTACGGATGGGGATACCCGAACGGCGTTGCTGGGGTGGCTGAAGATCCTCTTGCTGAGATGATCCCGGGTCTTCGTTGAACCCAGAATTGGATTGAGAATTCTGGATCGGATTCGATGACGGTTCTTCTTCTTGGGCTAGTGTTGTTGGACTTGTAGGCGGACTTGAGAATTCAGGTGTCCACCAAATCTGATTGTTGTCGTCGTTGGAGCTGGAACTGCAGTCATCAGGCTCAGATCTTGGCTTTATCTGATTTATGTGGCGCTTGATGAAACCTGTGGATGTACGAAGGATAAATAACATACGACCGATGGGCCGATCAATGATAGCTTTTATCCATTTTTCTCCCCTTGCATAGTTTTTGGCAAAAACCGTCTGGTTCGGAGAATATTTTGCGGGCTGTTTCTGCTTGCTTTCAGTTTGCTTCTCGAAGAGTTGATTTAGGATCGTGCGAACCGGACGACCATGAAGAAGTTCTGCTGGTGTTTTGCCTTCTGAATTAGGTGTGAAACGATACGAACTGAGGTACTTTGTTACGGCTGTGTTGACTTGATATCCATCCTTTATATTTTTGCTGACGGACGTTTTGAATGTTTGGACGAAACGCTCAGCAAGTCCGTTTGATGCTGGATGAAATGGTGCTGTTATGATGTGGTTTATTCCATGTTGCTGACAAAATTGGTTGAAAGAGTCTGAAGTGAGTTGAGGCCCATTATCGCTGACTAAAGTCTTCGGATAACCCTCAATAGCAAATATGGCTGAAAGTGCGGCTATAGTGTTTCCAGTTGTTGTCGATGTCATTTGTACTACGAACGGGAACTGAGAATGTGCATCGACACAGATTAACCACATGGAGTCAAATATAGGACCGGCGAAGTGGATGTGTATCCTTTCCCAGTCGGATGTCGCTTTTGGCCAGCTCTCGAATTGCTTTACTGGGGCTGGATTTCCTATCTTGCACACGCTACAATTCTTTGCAATTGTGGCGATCTCCTCGTCGATACCTGGCCACCACACATGTTGTCGTGCCAGTTGTTTCATTCGTACTATTCCCCAATGACCCTCGTGGAGGAGATTGAGAATATTATTCCGTAGTGCTGCAGAAATAATGATTCTATTCACATCAGAATGGAGACATAGTAGGTTGTTGTTAATCGTCAGAGCAAATCTACGATTAAAATATGGCAATATGTCGAGACCATGCTGTTGTTCTGGCCAGCCAGTAGATACAAATTGATAGACCTTGTGCAGAATACGGTCGCTGTTTAGCTTTTGGCTGATTATGTCGGCATTTATGGGACATGACATCTCAATGACATTGTAGCATGCCTCTTCTGTGTCAAAGTTTTCATCTGAGCTGATAGGAAGACGTGAGAGTGCGTCTGCATTTCCATGAGCTGTAGTGCTGCGATATTTAATTTCAAAGTTGTAGGCCATCAAAATTATAGCCCAACGCTGAAGTCTGTTAGAAGTGATTGTTGGCAGATGCTTGCTTGGATAGAATATGGTGACCAATGGCTTATGATCAGTAATGAGAATGAACTTCCTGCCGTAAAGGTACTGATGAAATTTCTTTATTCCAAATATAATCGAAAGTACTTTCTTTTCTATCTGGCTGTATCGAACTTGATGGACATCTAATGTTTTTGATGCGAATGCCATTGGCCTTTCCTTCCCATCTGCTTGAATGTGTGACAAGACTACACCAATGCCATATGAAGATGCATCGGTGGCTAGAACAAGCGGTAAATGCTCGTTGAAATGTGCTAGCTCTGTAGCATTGAGAATGTGCGTTTTTAATGCTGTGAAAGCCTGCTGCTGATCGGGGCCGAATTTGAAGACTACGTTTTTCGAAGCTGATTGAGCGGAGACGCTAACTGAGAAAAGTTAGGGATGAAATTGCAGTAGTAGTTGACTTTTCCCATGAAAGCATCCAGCTGCTGTAGATTAGTGGGAGGCTTCAATTGTTTGACAGCCTCTAGACCCGTGGTATCCGGGAGGATGCCCTTGTTGCTTACTCTTCTGCCGAGATATTCAATTTCGTTTCTCAAGAAGAAACACTTCTCCCTCTTACATTTGATGCCATTCTCTTTTAGAATGCATAGAACTTGTTCGAGGCGAGCAAGGTGTTGTTCAACTGTTGGAGCTGAAATAATGATGTCGTCTAGATAATTTCCACAACCTTCTATGCCACTGAGAAGTTGTTCCAAATGACGTTGGAATATAGCTGGGGCGCTCGCTATTCCATATGGTAAACGTTGGTACTGGAAGAGGCCCAACGGCGTGTTGACGACCATAATTTCTTTTGCTGCATCATCTAACTCCATTTGTAGATATGCGTCTTTCAGATCGATTTTGGAGAAATGAGTGCCGTGACGGATTGTATGTAATAAAGACTCACGTGTTGGCAGCGGATATTGTTCGATGTCCAATTAGGAATTGACACCTTGTTTAAAGTCGCCACAGATCCGTAGTGCTCCACCTGGCTTGGGTGCTAGTACTATGGGCGATGCCCAGTTGCTGAATTTGACTGCTTTCAAAATACCGGCATCTGTGAGACGCTTTATTTCCTCCTTAAGCTGTTCCATTTGAGCAAATGGAATTTGTCTGCTTTTGTAGAATTTTGGCACGAAATTTTGCTTTAAGTAGATGCTTGCCTTAAAGTTTTTTATTGTACCAATAGCCGGTTCAAATACTCCCTTGTACTTGTTACAAAGATCAGTCAATTGAGAACCCTGCGCTTCACTCACATTTGAAATTTGTTGAATTTCGAAATTGAATGTCTTGAACAAATCCATTCCGAACAGATTGTTTGAGTTTTCTACATTTGTTACGATTATGACAACATTTGCCGATTTATTGCCACACTTTGCCACAGTGCGCAGTTCACCCAGCACGGGGATTTGTTGTTGGCCAAACGCTTGCAATATACGGTCACATTTCTGCAGCTTTGGACTTTTGAGTTCTTTGTATGTTTTACTATTGATAATAGATACCGTTGCGCCAGAATCCATTTGAAAAGAAATAATTTCGTTGAAGATTTCCAGGTTGATTAAATTTTTATTTCCCTCGAACTTTACTAGGCTTGAGACGGTGTGAAGTGTTTGAATTGATTCTGCGTGTTTCTCTTTATGCTGGTATTTGTTATTATGGCTCTCTTTCATATCTTTGCACTGCTTTGACATGCAAACGATAGCTATGTGTCCCTTTCGACCACATTTATGGCAAATAGCATCGCGAAATTTACAGTTTTCACGAGCATGTGTATTTCCACAACCGGAGCAAGATTTAAGAGAGTTCTTGCCTCCTTTTGCTTCCATACCACTGCGTTTCTGTTGATGTTTCTTATGTGTGTGTACAGCGTTCATGTCCAGTGTTCTCTTCTCGCTCTCCTTTATGACTGCTACTGTTTTTGATGTTGCTTCGTATGTTTCGGCAATTGAGAGCACGTCTGCGAAGGACGGTTGAAGCTTTTGCAATGCGGCTGTGCGTATTGCTTCGAATGGCGTGTGTAAAATTATTTGATCGCGTATCATTTCATCAACATAATTGTATGTACACCCATTTGCGTTGCAAGAAAACTGACACTCACGAGCAATACCACGTAGATCGGCTACCCATTCCTTATAAGATTGTGAGTCCCGCATCTGACGTTTAAAAAATTCATAGCGAGCAGCAACAATGTGACGCTTCTGTTTGAAGTTAATTTGTCTGTGATTTGCACGTACGACTGCTGGTCCAAATTTTCGCTACCAGATTCTTGACAAGTTCGAAAACATGTGTGCCTACCCACGACAGAAAATATGCTGCGAAATGCTGCGCCAATTGTTGTAAATACGTCTCCCAATTTTGTTGATCCTTATTAAAACTTGGGAACGGCGGACAAACTGTTGACTCTGCAGGTCTATTAACTGCACTGTTTTCTGCGAGAAAGGCCTCCATCCATGTTTGTTGTTTTTTTAGCAATTCCTCTGCGAATTGTTGCTGTTGAGCCAACAATTCTTTAATGTTTGTTGTATCCATATTTTCTTTGTTTTTTAATCGTTCGATCTCTATTTGGTTAGACTACCGACACGAAATACTCAAAATGATGATTCTGAGGCACTTTTTTCACTCGTCGCCAATATGTTGTGTCTGAGTACGGAGAAAACGTTGTGTTCATGATGAGAACTAGCATAGAACTGACTTTATTTGAAGAGAGAAGGCATACATACATTCGGGTGTAATAGTGTTAGTGTATGTGTGTATAAAATACAAATGGCTGATTTTGCTTATTTCTTTAATACATAACACTGCTTGATTTGTGAACGAACTTTAAACTTTTAACATTTATTTACACCGCCATATTTTAATCAAAGCTACCTTGGCGCAATCAGCTATAGCATACATGTACGCTTTAATTACAAGATATATGTAAATATTAAAATTCTTATTTTCACATTTTTATTAATCCTTAATAATATTTATTTTATTTTAGGCTGCTATGGAATATGCACTGCGCAATGGACTTTTCATTATTATTCACTGTGATTTCGTTAAACAATACGTTGAAAAATACGAGCCACAATATTCAAAGTACATACTTAAATAATAAAACCTATGTGATGTAGCTACCCAATTTAATAAATAAATTAGATAAAAGCGAACAAATATTTTGATATCTTTAGATGCTGGCCACAATATATTTATATTAAATATATATATATATATATTATATTATATTATATTATATTATACGTATATATTATATGTATATATTAAACAATGTACAGTGTTCAAGCATGAACACATTATTGAATTTAAAGACCAAGATATATGTAAATGCAAAACCAATCTTTATTTTAAGTAAGGAAAGTACATAAAGTAGATAATTAATGACTGAGCGGAGAAATAATCTGTAAGTAGTAGCAGTAATTAATTAGTAATCTGTTGTAGTCCAAAAATACTTATGCTTGCATGCACTCAATTGGTCACCCTCAGTAACGATGTACCCGTTCCGTGGGTCTAGCGATAATAATAGAATACAACATTTTACCCCATACCTCATTATAAAATTATAAAGGGCTCGGATGAATAACAATTTGTTAAAATTTACAGCTCAACTCGCAAATGTCTAGACTTTTCTTTTAAAGTTTTAACATACAGTAAAACTGTAAGAGAAAAATTATATAACAACAAAGAATTCCAAGAGACTAAGGCCATTACTCTGACCCGGTGGCGATGATTACACTAGTCGACACGACTTTTCCGCTGTCGCCCAAAATGACTTTTTCTAATAGATTTGGATGTTTAAAAATTTTTAAAGAATGTTTTTTTTTCTTCCAGGTTTAGTTATTTTTAAAGAATTTTTTACAAATTTGGTATTTTTTTTCAGAGGTAGTGCTTCTATTTTTCACATATCTTAAGTTGCCTACAACTGGTTGTATTGAACTTTGCAGTTTTGAAAAGCAGACAAATGCAGCTACACTTTGCAGCTGGATCTTAACGTTTGGAAGATATTAAGATTTCAAATTCAAATTTTATAATTTTTTTCGGTATTCTTTCCCAAAATGTTGACTTTGAAAACTCAGGAAAAGTCGAAAAAAAAAGTTTTAGATAGACACATTAATTAGGCGTTGTTTAAGGTATCGCTTATAAAAATCGATGGATAAACGGCCAAGTTGCAGCCGTTTGACCAAAACTTCATATGCCATTTGGCACCATCCTAGATGCGATTTTACCGTTAAAAACTGTTACAAACACAGATTTTTTTAGGAAAGAAAAATAGTTACTCGTCGGCTAACGGAATTTATTGGCGAAATTCGGCCAAAAAACCATAATTCTTAAAAAAAATTTAAATCTCCAAATCTATCAGAAAAAGTCATTTTGGGCGACAGCGGAAAAAAAAGTTGAATTTTGTCGAGTAGTGTTATTGGCTAGTCGATGTTTTCCCACCCACAGCCAAATTTAGGTCGGACAAAAGCCGGTAGACTAACAATTTCCGATTAATGTTATTTAAATTAGGTTATTCATAAGGATAGTTTTTTTTTACCTTATTAGCACTAGTATCAAAAGAAAACGGAAAGATTAATTACACTAGTCGACACAACATTTCCGCTGTGGCCCAAAATATTACAGTACCGGCATAGGCTACGGAAAGATTAATTACACTAGTCGACACGACATTTCCGCTATGGCTCTAAATGACTTTTTCTGATAGATGTAGACTTATTTTTTTTGTATGGTTTTTTCTAGGCATATATTTTTTTAAAGAATTTTTTTAAATCTGGTTTTTTTTAAATGTTTTTTTCCAGAGGTAGTGCTTTTTCAAATAACTTAAATTCTTATCTGGTTGTATTGAATTTGGTAATTCTGAAAAGCTGACAAATGCAGCTATAATTCCGACCCAAACTTTTTGTAGCTGCAGCTTACCTTCTGGAAAATAATAAGCTTATAAATTTAAATTTAGTAATTTGCTACGGTATTTTTCCCCGAACTTTTGAAAAAATGATTTCTTGTTGAATTTTTGTTTTAGATAGAAACATTAATTAGGCGTCGTTTAAGGTATCGTTTGTAAGAATAAATGGATAAACAGCCAACTTGCTGCCGATTGACCAAACCATCGTAGTTGCATTGCAGTATTTAAGGTAAGGTACATAAGTTATGTGCAAAAAAGAAGCAATACTTCTGAAAAAAATTTAACAAAAAATACAAAACATCAAAAATTTAAAAAAGGACTAAACTAAAAAAAAAAAACCATAACTCTTTAAAATTTTGTAAGTCTGCAAATCTATCAGGAAAAGACATTTTGGGCGATAGCGAGCATAAAGTTCAATTTTGTCGACTAGTGTTATCAGAATATTTAGAGTTAGAGAGTTGAAGATGGAGAGGAAAGTAAGACTGATGTGTGCAGTGGATTCGATCTTACCAGAGAGAAGCTTGTGGAGGAAAATAACTCCGTGCCGAATTCTACGAGAGTTAAGAGAGTGGAGGGCTATAAGGCGCAGCTTACTATCATATGTGAGAGTATATAACTGTCGTACAACAACGTCTTTTATCTTTCGCTCTTTAATTTTTTTTCTTACTTCTCGCTTTTGATGCCGCACTCAAAGTGATCCGGCGTCGGTCTACTTCTAATGTGGCCGTATATTTGGTATTCTTCTTGTATACTAGTGTTGCCGTATTGGCTATTAGAGGTTATTATGGTACATGGGGCTGCCGTATTGGCTGATAGAGGTTATCCTACCACACATAGGAAGGGAGATTTCTCTTGGGGTTCCAATTGAGTCCACGGAGAGCAGAGATGAGAAATTGTTTTTAGGCGGATTCGATATTATCGCGAAATTTTTGGAGACCAGACGCAGGAACCATATTCCCAGATAGGCCGGACCAGACAAATATACAGTAATTTAGTGGTATAAGGTTCAGTGAATTCCCTAGACCATCTCTTGACAAATCCAAGGACTCCTTTAGATTTATTCCAGATAGCGGAAATATGGGATTTAAAACATAGGTAAGGTAGAAAGGTAAGGCCCAAGTGAGTATGTGTAAGGGCTAGTAAGAATGCACAATATTTCTTAGGACGTTGATATGCAATGACTGCAACATCAAGTGGCCAAAGCGACACCAGCGTAGGGCCGTTATGCGCGGATTCCAGGCAAGAACGCAGCCCTTCTCTCGCCCAACAGACCAAGGGGTGCTGCCGCATGAGGCGCAACTCGAAAACCGAACCGATGGCGGACATAGAGGGATAGAGGGAAGGTTATTAGAAGGTACAGAGTAGCAACGTTGTACCAAGGAAGCGAACAGGTCAGCAATATCACAATCGTTATCAGCATAACTACCAATCAAGTGTAGAGATAAAGTAAGTTGGGAAGATTTACGCTTAGAGTTAACAAACCTGAAGAATTGTTTAGGATCGCGTTTTAAGCTAAGCTTGCATTTGACCAAGTATCTATTGAAGCACATTGTATTATATAAGGAACATTTCGATTTTGCAATTGACTACTTAGAAAAGTCAGATTGTAAACCAGATTTTTTAAACTTCTTGAACATACGGGATGTATGATTCCTCAGATTTATTAATCTCGGGGTGAACCAGATAGGACCAGAAAGATTTCTGGAAGGGGTGACTAAAGGAACATACTTGGGAAAGATGGAAAAAATAGTTCTATAGAATGCATTCGTGGCAGACTCAATTTCCTGGAAATCGTCAAGGAATGATTAATCAATCTGAGATAGGGCAGTATTCAAGGAGAGAAAATCAGCCTTCTTAAAGTAATAGATATTTGAAGGCTTAATGAACGACTTTATAGGGCCTGAAGAAGCCAACAGGAAATCAATTGAAAGTGTGGGATGGTATGGGTCTTCAGGGAATGATAGAGGTGATCCTCGACTTACCAAGGTGCTCGAAGCATCGGTAGTAAAGACGAGACCAAGGGTCCTACGCGAGAGGATCAGAATCATTAAGCTGAGACGAAACGGACTGAAGATGGGCAGCAATTAGCACACCGCCACCTCGAGATGGACGATCAGATCTATAAATGTTATAATTGTCTACAAAAATCTTGAGCCAGGTTTCAGAAAAGGTGATAATATCAGACTCAAAAGTTGCTCTATCAGTATGTAATTTGCTAAGCTTACTGCACAGGCCAGGCCAACTGCACAGGACAGTTTTTTGATATAGAAGGTAAATCGGTAGATGGTGTTGGAAGGAGGCCTGGTATAACCCGTGGCAACTGCTCGGGGTTACCGCCATACTATTCGGAGCGCTCCTCGAGTCGCTCGATGAACGCTAACGGGTCAGCGTGGCGTGGCGTGGCCCCCATTTTTTTGATATGCAATGACTGCACCATCAAGTGGACCAAGCGACACCAGCAGATGGCTGTTACGCGCGGATCCTAGGCAAGAACGCAGCCCTCCTCCCGCCCAACCGACCGAGGGGCGCTGCCGCTTAACGCGCGACTCGTTGACCGAACCAATCGCGGACATGCAGGAAAGATAGGTGCTAGACTAGTGATTGGGGAAAAGTAGAACTAAACTACCTAAAAAAACTAAGCAATTTCTAATTACGAGAAAGATATGAGAGTATCAGTAATTTAAGTCTAGGAAGGGAGTTAGTAGTAGATATGATATGGTAGAGGGAATTATAATCCGAACATAGGACCCTAATCGGTTCATGCTAAAAATAATTCGTTCTACAAAGCGGAAGAAACAACGGTATATAGTTTCTAGTGCTTCTAATAGGTATCGTATGCGGGATTTATGCGGCTCAACAGGTCAGGGCTATCTACGTCACCCTTGATCAAGTTGTGCACAAAAATCACACCAAGCATTTTTCTACGATTAGCTAAGGTTGGAAAGTTTATTAAAAGCAATCTATTAGGGTAAGACGGCAGTCTCACACCTGCATCCCAGTTGAGGCTACGCAGGGCAAAAAGTTTTTCTGAACTGATTCTATACGGTCCTGGTGTACGTTTTACTGAGGGCACCATACACAAGAGCCATATTCTAAAATCGGACGAACCAGAGAGATGTAGAGAGTTTTTGTTATATAGGGGTCGTCAAATTCCTTTGACCACCTCTTTATAAACCAAAGCACGCCCATGGCGTTACTTGCCATCGTAGCAATATGTTTTGAAAACTTTAACTTGGGATCTAATAGAACACCAAGATCATCAACCTGGGTAATTCTCTCAAGAGAACCACCACAAAGGGTGTAAGGAACCAGAAAGGCGCTGGAGCGATGAAAAGTCATTACTTTACATTTTGAAGCGTTAAAGTATAATAAATTTGCACAACACCAAGTTTTTGTGCTAGGAGAGAATGGTTTACAGAGTCGAACGCTTTACTAAAATCAGTGTAAACAACATCCATCTGTAAATTACCTTGAAAGCCTTTAATTATGAAGGAGGTAAACTCCAATAAATTAGAAGTGGTTGATTTCCGACTTATAAATCCATGTTGAGCTGGAGATATAAGTGATCTGCATAGGTGCTGCAGGTGCGGAGTTCAAATTTTTGTCAAACACTTTAGGAATAGCGTATAACTTACATATACTTTGCAGTTTTAATAAGCTGACAAATGCAGCTATAGAACCAAACTACACAGTTTGTAGCTGCAGCTTAACGTCTGGAAGATATTAAGCTTTCAATTTTAAATTTTATAATTTTTTTCGTCATTCTAAAATCGGACGAACCAGAGAGATGTAGAGAGTTTTTGTTATATAGGGGTCGTCAAATTCCTTTGACCACCTCTTTATAAACCAAAGCACGCCCATGGCGTTACTTGCCATCGTAGCAATATGTTTTGAAAACTTTAACTTGGGATCTAATAGAACACCAAGATCATCAACCTGGGTAATTCTCTCAAGAGAACCACCACAAAGGGTGTAAGGAACCAGAAAGGCGCTGGAGCGATGAAAAGTCATTACTTTACATTTTGAAGCGTTAAGGTATAATAAATTTGCACAACACCAAGTTTTTGTGCTAGGAGAGAATGGTTTACAGTGTCGAACGCTTTACTAAAATCGGTGTAAACAACATCCGTCTGTAAATTACCTTGAAAGCCTTTAATTATGAAGGAGGTAAACTCCAACAAATTAGTAGTGGTTGATCTCCGACTTATAAATCCATGTTGAGTTGGAGATATAAGTGATATGCATACGTGCTGCAGGTGCGGGGTTAAAATTTTCTCAAACACTTTAGGAACAGCGTATAACTTACATATACCTCTATAGTTCATTGCGTCAGACTTGCTACCTTTCTTATGCAGAGGAATTATAAAGGACTCCTTCCATATCGGGGGAAAGCATGAAGAATTTATGGACAGGTTAAATAGTTTAAGCAACGGCCTACACAGAGACTCGGCACAGTACCTGAGTACACAGCCGGGAACTCCGTCCGGACCCGGTGAAAACACCGGCTTTACTGTTCGTAGATCATGAAGCAACGAGTTTTCATTTAACAAAGGACTGAAAATGCCGTTCGACCTCGGTAAACCGTATGGATACGGCTGACCAGAGTAAACGTCCTGCGAATAGGTAGTTTGGAAAAAACGGGCAAAAAGATTCGCAATTGCCTGATCATTATCTGCCGACGTATTAAGGAAGGATAGCGAAGATGGGTGTGCGAACGTTCTACGCTTACTGTTTACGAAGCTGTAGAACTGTTTAGGGTCCTTAGAAAAACGTATCCTGCATCGAGATAGGTAGTTCTTGTAACATCGAGCATTAAGAACTGAAAAGTTTGACCGAGCCATTACATAACGAGAGAGAGAAGACGGAGACCCAACTGCTTGAAATTTTTTATAAAGTCTTTATTTTAAGTTTTTTAAGCTGGATAGCTACTACTATATTGAAATATCCGAAGAAGGTGGAACATACGAGCAAGTTACGCAAACTAAAAAAGCGGGAAAAATCAGTTTTACACACAGGAATTCCAATTCCTGCTAAATCTGTACTGTGAAAAGTTCCGACGTGAAGTTTGAGTCCACAGCAATTAGAACTCCTCCTGCACGTCGAGACGAACGGTCCTTTCTTAAAGTTGTGTACCGACCTGCCAAAACTTCGGAATTAAGAATGTCCGGCCTTAACCAGGTCTCGGTAAACACAATTACGTGGGATGCAAGTGCGACAATATCCTGGAAAAGAGTGCTGAGCTTATTTCGTAAACCTCGAACATTCGGATAGGTCACTAAAAGACAATTTATTAGTTTTTTGGACGGGTGGAGGTAGAGCGGGAAGATGAAGATGGAGCATTGGTCTGATTGGTTGTCAGGGTTATTGGGGGCTTAGTTTTTTTCTTTGCCTTAAAATCCTTCAACAGCAAATGCTCCGTTCAAAATTTGGCCGATCAAATATTATTAAAATGAGTTTGGGAGACACTTATTTTTAATGAAGCTATCTCCCTGGCATAAAAAAAGTTAAACTTCTCCACCTTTAATTCAACGGCTTTTATTTTGCTTGTGGAGTCAGGGGCTAGTAGTGAGACAAAACTTGTCTCTTTGGTGGGATCCCCACCAATCTTGGCACCACAGGCCTGTTTTGCTGGTGAAGCAAATTCGGTATCCGAATTTATCACCTCGGAGAGCATGCATCCAGAATCGTCTGTAGCGTCAGTTGTCGTTGCTTTTAGAGTAGCGAACGATATTAACTGCTGCACATTTGGAGTGGTCGGAGTTGGTTTTTCCGCATCGGTTGGCTGAGGGACGGTTGGCACTTGCAGATCACGCGGAGTGACCCTTTTGCGCCTGGGAGACTCATTCAGTAGTTATAAGCCACTGAATTGAGACTCCATGGCCAGGGGCCGGTCGTATTGCTGCTTAAAGCCCACGGTCAGCTCACTAAAGCCCTTCGGGTCTGCATGTATTTTTCGACCACCCATTACGCTTTAGAATAGCCGCGCTATTCTCGGCTGGGACGACAATCTCTCTCGCTCTCAAACCTCGCTCTCAGCAGATATACGAATGAAGGAATAACGGAATAACTCTAGCGTGCTGCTTCTGTTCTTCTTTATTTTTCCTCTTTCTTATTGCTATATAATGCGGTTTGCATTTGTGTTTATATCTCTTTTCCTCTTTTCTTATTCATTCTCTTGACATATATGAAATAAAAAAAATCAGACCAGTGTGCCAGATAAACGCTTAAAGAAGAACAAATAAGAACTGAGAGGAGAGCGGTTACAGCAGCTGCAATTGAAAGAGAGAGCGCAACTGCACAGAAAGGATCAAGAGCTTGAAAGGAAGAACAGTTACTTAAGTTTGGGTATTAGGAAGAGATTAATATATGTTGTTATATATCTATAAATCTACTAAATGAGATCGGCTAAATAAAATGTTATGTGCACATCTATGCAAAAAGGAATTATTAAATTTTGTTTTTACACAAAAAATAGGCATGCACTCGCGGTTAAGAATAGATATTATAGTATTAGTTTAATTTGGGAGTTTTTGAAGGTTTATTTTAAAAAAAACACCGGCTATTTATTCAAAATAGAAGGAAAATAAGCGAAGCGCAAAACAAAAACATGTCTGATAACTACGAAAGAGATAAAAAAATTAACTGAATAAAATAACGATTAAAGAATATGCTTATATAGCGAATTGATTGCACTATCAGTTCTAAACACGGTAGATTATATAGTATTTTTATTTATACACTTATAAATTATAAAACTCAATTACTTTTCTTTAATCACATAAAATAAAAAATGTTAGGCGGACGTGAAACACGAGTCAGCTACGATAGATATCGATTTCATCAGTGAAATTTCAACTAAATCATGTCATGATGAATGTTACGATGTTTGGACATAAATTAACTATATTTAACCATACTTGGGACGTCAACGTAATTTGCACTGGGTAACAAAATTGAACTTTTTATTTACCCTTCGAACCAAACGCAATTTTTCTGTTAGATTTGCGGCTGTAACATTTTTAATCAGTAATGGTTTTTAAGCTTAAGTTTATCGTCTGGACAGTATTAAGATTTTAATCGCAAAATTATTATTTTTGCGGTAGGCTAGCTTTGCTTTTCACTTTTCAATTATCTTCCACTCCATTCCGTCTGCCTGTTTGTGTAGATTAGCGCTTCGATTTCAAAGACTAGAGGATCTCCAACTTCAAAATTTCTGTCCAAGCTCCTATGATATCACTTCTATACAAGTGATGTGCCTATTGCATTGCCTCTTCTGTTTCCCTTCACGAGCCACCATCTTGTCGCTATGAGGGTGCTTCGTCAGCGTAAGGGACCCAAGAGCTATATCGGCGGCAGCACATGCTATCAGAAGGGTCACCCAAGCCGCGAAGGTCAAGGAGGAAAGCTGAAACTAAAAGTAGCTCACGCCCCCTGGCGGTAGGGCTAAATGCAAATTGTTATGCAGGCATGTCCTCTAACAAAAATGCAGTAACGGTGCAGGAAGTCGGACACCCAGAAAACGGCGGTGATTGGGGGTGCACACGCAGGCCCTCCGGCGTCGGTATCCAGTGATTGCAAGATGAAACCCGAGGTACAAACAAAGGCCAGATCCGCAGGCAGAACTGGAGCCGGGAAGGCGGATGCTTCGTCTTTACTGGTTCCTCAGTATCCGAGGTAGATTTGGCGCCGTAGGCGACTGCCGAAGTCACGGATCCCGAACCGCAGTGCTCTCCAGCCTTCACATCTGCAGATGCGGCGAAAGCATGGGACGAGGTAGAAAGCCAACGCAAGCAGCTGGCGTGGTATAGGGCGTCCGTCAAGTACCTTCGGAGACTTGGCCAGCGACCTCCAACGACCAACGACCTTATGGCTGCAGCGAGGGATCAACCTTCGGCCTCTTCGCCAGCAGTAGCTGGGACGAGCGCGAAAGGGAGCAAACCCTCAAAGTCGTCGTCTGCAAAAGCGTGAGGGGTCAACACCAAAGCCGTCTGGACAGAAGGCATCGGTGGAACCGACTGGCAGGGAGTTCAAGGAGTTCAAGGTTCAAGCGTTAGAGGACGGATGACTCCATTAAAGGCATCGGTGGAACCGACTGGCAGGGAGTTCAAGGAGTTCAAGGGGGGGCAAGTTTAAGGTTCAAGCGTCAGAGGACGGATGACTCCATTAAAGCTTCCGAGCCGAAACCAGAGGACATTCTGGCCATTCCCGGGTCTACGCCTGATCTGCAGGTAGCCAAGGTTTTGGACGTCAACTGGCTGACTGCAGCATCGGAAATCTTGAGCGCCATGAAGGATGCCATTGTCTGTACAGAAAACCCAGAAGCGGCGCTCTGTGTGGTCCCCACGGTCCAACTCCGCGGATAGACTAGACCCGCTTGTCCCAAACCGTGGGGAAGACGCTTGTGAGGAATCGATATTCCGCAGGAATCGATATTCCTCACAAGACCCTAGTAGGGGATGAGGCGAAATGGCCTACAAAGAGCGCGAGGCGATCCCGTTACGCGAGAGGGTGGAGCAGGCATCGCCACGAGAGTACGGGAACGGCGGAATTGGGCCTGCGGTGGGCCGAAGGCCATGTAGCCGGCGACGTGATCCCATGTAGCCCATGTAACTACCGAGGGAAGGAACCGTTGCGAATGGGCAATGTCGTGGACGCTGGGCCGCAGGGAGCCTATAAGAGGAGGTCCGCTGGAGTAGGGAAGGAGAGTCATGTGCGGAAGCTAAAAGCGTCACTAAGTGCGGACGGTAGGAGAGACGGTGATAAACAGCGAACTAACAGGAGCAACGGCTTACGGCGTCGATAACGAAATCTAGAGGACAGGAGTACGGCCGGCGATACCGAAAGACTCACCGCGTAGAGGTGAGAATATTGGAAGGGGGAACGCAATGCGTGCGGAGCTGTGTGAGTTGCGGACGAGGCGGTAGCCTAGTCAGAACCCCGCAGCCGTGGCCCAACGGAGCTACACCTGAAGTCAACCTCAACAACTCAGGAATTGCGGCGCTGCACAACACCCGGAGGCAGCTGTACTGCGGTGAGAGAGAGGCTTCGCGTACTCTTAACTTAGCAAATACCATAGCCGTAAGATAACTTTAAGATATGTAAGGAACCTATTTCAGCCTGGGGTAGGCTCAGCCTGTCCAGGGTCGTCTACAAGAAATTTGTAGTTGATAGGGAGACCTTAGGCAAGGGAGCGTAACTGTATCACGACCGGGAGAGTCAATCGTGCGGCGTGGTCACAGGGCTCGCATGGGATCGGAGGTTATCGTGACGGGACTCCGCCGTAGCCTTCGAGGGAGACAGGGGAATCTACAGGGTCGTGTGTTGTCGCTACGGATCGTAGGACTCGTAGGTTCATTACACGCGACACGGGACACACGTTACAACTGGAGGGAGCGGTACAGAAAGCCACCAAGGCTCTACAAAAGGCGTTTCTCGAATCCTGCCCGATCACCCGACCATCAAAGTCCAAGATGCGACTGCAGACGAGAGTTCCAACTACGCACTCTGGAAACGCACTAGGTGGTTCAAGAGGCAGCCACCCCCAATTACCCCATCAAAAAGACAGACGGCTCGTGAGCAAGATCCCCAGAGGATAGGGCGGAGGCATTTGTATCAAACCTGGAGGATAGGTTCCAGCCTTACCAGGCGGCTTCAACAAGGAGGACCGAACTGCTAGCTAGCAAACTGGAAGAACCCCACCAAATGGAACTCCCAGTAGCTCCAATCACGCAACAGGAGGTTAAAGAAAACGTACGAAAGCTCATATCCAAGAAAGCCCCAGGAGATGATAACATTGACAATCAATTCAACAAAGACCTACCCCATAGAGCTCTATTGTTCCTGCTTCTCATTTTCAACTCGGCACTGAAGTTTGGCTATTTCCCCAAGGTATGGAAAAGAGCCAAAATTGTACTGTTCTCAAACCCACCAAAGCACCAGATGACATGGACAATTACAGGCTAATAAGTTTGCTCTCCACATTGGGCAAGCTCTTTGAGCGATGTATTTTGAAGAGACTGCTGGACACAGAAATTATCAAGGAGGCAAAATCCGATTTCCAGTTTGGCTTCAGGCTTCAGCACGGCACGCCTGAACAACTTCATCGAGTCACTGAAACCATTCTCCAAGGTTTCCAGCGCAAGCTGTACGAGGTGGCAGCGTACCTTGACATTCAAGAAGCGTTTGACCGGGTATGGCACGATGGACTACCTCGCAACCAAACTCGCACAATAGCTACATTCGCTGACGACACTGCCGTGATGGCAAGAAGCAACTCAAGGAACATAAATACATTGGCGTTACCCTAGGTTCCCGGCTAACATTCAGAAGCCTTATAAAAGGTATCACTGATCAGCTGATGGCAAAAGCCTACAAAATGAACTAGTTGCTAAACCCCAAAAGCAAACTATCACTAAAGAACAAAGTGCACATTTTCAAGGCAATTTTGGCACCAGTCTGGAAGTATGGACTGCAAGTTTACGCCATTGCGGCCAAGACGGCCAGAAATATATCTTTGAGCTCGGGACTCATCCCAACGCGGTGGCGAGGAGACTCGGTAGAGCCTTACACAGACGACGGTTTCGACGGATCCACCCTATCGACCTGTCAGACAGGATTATCTGAGGACCTTTATACGTAGTATAGGCACTTAAGAAATTAAGACCCAAAGACCAAACCACCAAACCTGGATTATGCTTAATCCCTTTAATTTGTTATCATTCACTATTGTATAAGTAGTTAAGTTAAGTATAAGTAGTTAAGTTACAGTAAGCAATATTTAATTATTATTATAATTTTGTGATATTAATTTAGTCATAGTAATAAAATACCATTCATACCATACTCGTGGTGGACACGGGCGTTGAGCGAAATCAGAAAGGAGTCGAGGAAACTGACGAACACACCGGAAGGCTGCATATCATCACAGCTTCAATGCCTACGAGAACACCTGTAGAAGAGCGAAAATAGAATCATAAGCAGCTTTCTGCGAATCAATAGACAGCACAACAGAGGCTTCAAGGCTTCGAAGAGTGATGTGAAAGGCGCCTACCACACCTGGCCTACTTCGTTACCAGGACTGCATGTTTACGGAAAGCAGTGTGGAATCCCTCGAGCTCCTAGTGAAAACCCACTTCCCTGGCTGCTCTAATGTCGCGGGTGGCGAATCCAACCCGCCAACCATCGACGTAGTGCAACAAGGAGACGCAACCAAGTATCTCTTACGGGAAATAATGGCACCGGATAAGATTACATGGGTTGTTAAATCCTTCAGTCTCTATGATGGCCATATGAGATCAGATCAGCCATGCTGCAGATGGCATCTTTAAAAGATGCCGTCTAACTGGGTACGTACCCCAAGAGTGGAGGTGGAGGTGAGAGTGGTCTTCATCCGCAAGGATGGGAAGATAAAACACTTCTCACCCAAGGGCTATGTGTATGGGTCTAGCTTGTCCTCGTTTTTGTTAAAAACGATGGAACACCTTATGGATATACACATAAAATCTAGGCCCAACAAACGAGTCTTCAGCGGAGCTCATCATGCCTACCTTAAAGGTAGATCAGTGGGTTCCGCACTGCACGAAGGAGTTGGGCAAGTTTAAAAGACTCGCAGCCATAACGATTGCCAATACTGGCGGTCACAAGAAGCACCACACAGGCAGGAGGTTTCTGTGGAACATAGTTCTCAAGGACCTTCTTCTGCAGCTGAGGAGCAGTGGATACAAGGTCACTGCCTACGCGGACGATCTTGCCCACAATCAGTGAACTGCTGGAATAATCAGCACTAGAAGTGACAAATAGATGGGCACGCCAAAACGGCCTAGGGGTGACAACTCTGCACACCATGTTTGACTTGACATTCATCTTAAGTGCCAGGCGGAGACTATATGGCACTATACTCCGTAATGACGATAGTGGAGCGGCAGGGAAGAATCTACCAGAGTTTTTGTGGAAAGGAAACTTTAGTGGACGCATCCCGGGCAGGGAAGAATGGAAAAGAAACACTGTCCTTAGACAGTACGAGCTTTCCATCTTCACTGACGGCTTAATGACAGATGAGGGGACAGGAGCCGAGATTTTCTGTGAAGATTTGGAGAGCAACATATCCCTAAGACTTCCGGTGCAGTGTTTTTAAAAGCGGAGATATATGCGATATGGCAAGCGGCAAAGTTGCTACACACCTTGAATTTACCTCCGACGAACATAGCAATCTGTGTTGATAGCCAGGCTGCTATCGAAGCCCTTATATCCTGCAAAACCACTAGTAGACTCGTACGCGAGACAGTGGAATCACTTAACCAAATCATTTCACATTCGCTCACGTTTACGTGGGTCCCGGGTCACACCGATATCGCGGGCAACGAGAGTTATGAAGAGTGTGCCAGCGGTGGATCGGCCAAGCTGATTGTGGACGCGGTTAGTGATATACGGAGACCACTACAAGACATTATCTCGCAGTTGATGGGCCTATAATGAGACAGACAGCCCAAAGCTGTGGGATCTCACGCTCACTCTGGCCGCATTGCGACCACAAACGTACCCAGCCTCTCCTGAGCGTCAGGAAAGGGCAGGTTCGTACACTGACGGGAGTCATTACGGGGCACTGGTAATACCACATCATTTTTGTTGCAGCTGTATGAACGAGGAGGAAGTAGAAAGAGCCTTCTTTGAGGACCTGAACAGCCTGGCTACCATGCCGCTTGGGAAACTGGCACTCTTTATTGAGGCCTCGTGATGGTTTTTGGAAAACCTCCCTAGCAAGAGAACACAATGTCATGACAGGTATAGTGGGCAGAGCAGCCCTATAAACATAAACCTATATTAGATAAAAAACCCTCTGAAGGCCATGCTTAACTATACAATGGTCAAACCATCAATGAAGTCACAGTGGTAATTGTTGGCGAGAATGTGGAAACACGCGTTATGGTTCTTAAAAGTCGGGGTGTTGGACAATCGCAACGCGTAACATCGGTCATATACCCATTGATGTTTGTTATGGGAAGGATGTCTATCACTATATTGTTTAGTATGTTAGTCCAACGACGTCAAGTCATCTTTTTTTTTTCATTCTAAAACTAAGTTCGATTACATTTTTCAGGGGAAGGAACAAATAGAAGGTTATTTCAAAGAATTTTTATAAGTATCGATTGATGATTTACAAGGTGTTGGCAAACATCTGTTGAGACTTCACCGGTTGTTTTAATAGTACTACGTCGATACGTAGATAAAGGTCGAAACAGAGCGTCTTAATTTCTATCGTTTCAATCAGTCAGAGTAACGATCAGACGAATACATCCAGTAGCTTGATGCCATCACTACTGAAGGAAACGTCGTCAACATTCCCATCCGAAATGGCCCGAAATTACGACTCTTTTGCTGACAGGACAAACATCTAACGATTGACATGAGATTTCAAGAGTTGATTTGAATGTTCGCGTCCTTTCCTTTGCATTGATCTAATGGACGCAGTTTTTAAGCGTTATTGGGCATACAAATTTGCTGGAGAAACGCATAGATTGCGCTGCCTTAACGGCAAAGTGAAATTGCCTTTATTGGCTCCGCCACCAGAGCCACACCATTCCTTGCTTCGTGGCCAAACTTAAAAATACAATGGTTGTTCCAGAAGAGTTGTTGAAGAGTAAATGTTGATTTTAAATCACTAATATTGACTTTGCTCTCGACTTACAGATTCAAGGACAGATTCACCATCGAAATTGATCATTCAATTCTCTTGGAGATACGCAACATAAGTTCTTACAAAAACACTTCATGGGCAAAACACTACGAAAACGCAGACTTCGAAAGATTTCTACCAGATGAAATAGATATCATAATTTAATTTAAATTTAATTCTATTATTAAAGACAAATTCTTAGTGCTACAGTATTACTACTATAAATTAGAGCACTAATCATTATGAAAAATCGGCAAAACAAATATATATGAAATTATAAATAAAATAAATAATAAATTAAAATCTTAGGAACAGTAGCATTGAACAGTAAGATAAGGTATTTTGAACTTTAAACATTGGATGACTTTTGGTTTAAGACCGTGTATATATGTATATATATTTATTTTGTTATTATTTTATTTAATTTAATTAATTTATTATTATTTTGTTTTTTCTTTTATTTTTGTATTTTGTTGTATTGAATTTGTATTTGAATTATTAGAATTGATTAAGATTTTTGTAGTGTGCTATAACAATACGTTTAAATTGGTGTGCGCCTTTTATGGATTTAAATACGTTAGGAAGACTATTCCACAGTCGAACAGCACAAATATAAAATTGTTTCTCTGCAAATGCTAACCGGACTCTCAAGCAAATTATATTTTTTACTCTTGGGGAGGAAGTAAATTTAATGTAATCAAAAAATGCTCAGGTTTTCGTGTAACAATTATTTTATGAAAAAAAAAATGTTTCACATTAACCAACGACGATAGATTTAAGCCAAACAGTTTGATGGCATAGCCCGTAACGTGGTCCCCCCTTTTTAGGCCATACACGTATCGAGCCACAATATTGAGAGCCACTCTGAGCCTGAGCCCCTGTTAGTCTGAGCCTACGCTGACTAACAGATGCCAAAAATGTCAATCCCATTAAAGACTATTAGTAATAATACCGCCTTAGAAATAATCATTTTTGTTTGCACAGGAACATAATGCTTGGTTATAGACAATTGTGTAAGTGTACCGTACATTTTGTCCACCGCTTTGATAACCTGGTAATTCCACGACAGTGTCTTTAAAGGTTATGCCAAGATTTTCAGCCTTTTTGCAAAATTGATTACTACATTATTAACACTCAGCCTAGAAAAATTTTCAGTATTTAGGTTCTTATAAATCATTAGACACTTAGACTTGGACGGATTAATACATAAGCCATTATAATATTACACAAATCAATAAAATTATTTATTTGACTAAGGTTAGTACTCACATACAATGGGACATCATCAGCATACATATAGTGACATATCCATAGCCCATGCTACGCATACCCTCTATCTATGTCTGTCACCCTACACCCACATACTATAAACAATCCAACACCCTCAGCCTCGAATCCCATAAACAATCCCACGCTCGAAGTGGACCACTTGTAGCCGATAGCCGGCAATGTAAACAAACACCCTAAGCTAGGAGCCGAACATAAAACAATAGATGCCGCACTAGAATCACGCCACCCTCCAGAGATCAATTTCTAATCGATTCCTAAGAATCACGCCATCCTAGCTCATCAATCAGAATCGGTCATAAAACCGAGGAGCCCAATTCTTAGCCACCCTCAAGTAATGCAACACCGATCATACGCAGCGGAAGCCTTTCATTAAAGCCGCCCTTTCCCACATATCGATCTAGGCACGTACACACGCTCTTCCCACATATCGATCGGGGCACGTACACCATCATCGGAGCCGAAGCCGAAGCCAACGCCTCCGAATCCCAATCCGAGCATCGTAATATAAATAGTCTACATCTAAGTAGGGACTTCAGTTCTGTTCAAGACAAACATCAACCTAGACACCGTCGGAGAATTCATCTAAGTTAATTCCGTTTAAGACATCAGACCTTAGTCGCCGTCGGGGAAAATAACTAACCAATGTACATTACAGTTTAAGTGTTTAATAAATTCTTTTTAAAAACCTAAAACTGAGTGTCGCATATTTAACTGGCGCAGTCGGTATGATCTCAGTCAAAAAAAGTGAAATTTTTTTTAAGACGATCAATTTGCGTAGTGATAGTTACAGTTGCGTAATAACATACAGTGATCCGAGAAAAAGTGACGCTACTGACTAAAGAGATCCGCCAAAGAATCAACGTGTAACTAACACACGACTCAATTAATATTAGTGAAACTAATAAACTACAAAAAATAAAAACCCAAATCATCATGCCGCTAACAGAAGTACATTTGAACCAAGCCTTGAAGTCAATCAGGCAAATCCCACCATTCGATGGATGCCAGGAACGGCTAAGTTCGTTCATAAACAGCATCGAATACATCTCTGGATTGTATCCGGCAGAAGACATACGACAACAAAGCATCATGTACGGTGCCACTGAGGGTCAACTGTGCGGACGAGCACAACTGCTGTCGCAAAGTCTTCATCCCAACACCTGGACCGATCTGAAGGCAGCCTTAATCAGCAAGTTTAAGAACCATACTCCATACGAGACGCTACTACAACAACTACACGATACAAAATTCAATGGGAGTATTCGTAAGTTCGTAGAAGAACTAGAAATTAAATCAAATATTATTATTAGTAAATTAAATCTGGAGACTAGCCCAGAAAATAAGATCATTTTTACAAACGCTCTGGCAAATTCCACCAGGCAGGCGATAGAAGACAGTCTACCCAATAAATTGTTTATTATTTTAGCCAAGAAAGACATTTCTACGATAGCTAATCTAGAAAAGTCAGCTCAAGAGTTAGGAATTTTTGAAAACATAGTAACTGATAATAAAAATTACGAACACCCAAGAAATTCAAATAATAATCGTAGGAATGTTGGAACTTACTACCCTCGATATAGTTGGACTGATTCTAACAATCAAAATCCAAGTACTTCTAGGAATTCACAACCTAACCGAAATAACACAGGTAATAATGCTGTAAATAATACAGGATTATTTAACGAATTTAGAAATTCCTTAAATCAGGGCAGAGCACAGAATCCCTCTAACCGTCAAATTAACCACAACCAGGCAGGTAATAACATACCGAATCAGCCGGCCAAGCGGTCAAGGGAAAGTCAAAGTGGACAAATGAAAATGGAGGTAAATTTTCAGCAGAGTGCCTCGGAAGACACCGAGGAAAACCATGTATAGAAATAATAGTTAACAGTAAGAAATTAAGAGGTATCGCGGACTCGGGATCATCCATAAAGATAATAAAATAAAATAAAATATAATAAAAGAAAATTATACAGATTCCAAAGTCGATAGCGACAACCTCACTGTCCACACCATCAATGGACCCGTCCGTCTGACCAAAAGCATTACACGCCATGCAACCAAAAATTGTCCGACCAAACAAAAGTTCTATATTCATAATTTTTCGGAAAATTATGATATACTATTAGGCAGAGAGCATTTGATGGCCAGTAAAGCCGTCATCGATTACCGTAACGAAACGGTAACGTTAGGAGAAAGGTCATACCCGATCATCCATAGTGGAGAAGCAATTGCTGATGGCAAGACTGCACACAAAGGTGATAACCCATCTTCCAAGAAAGATATAATCATACCTGAGTGCCTCGACCCATCTCCTGAAGGAGAGCAATACTTCGCTTCCGCTTCAGAGAGTGAATTAAGGGAATGTAACCAGCTAAGGTTGGAACATTTAAATGACGAAGAGAAAGAGAAACTAAAGAAAGTTCTCTACGAGTTTAAAGACGTGCAGTACAAAGAAGGTGACAATTTGACCTTCACTAGTACAATAAAGCACGAGATTAAAACACATGACGAAGATCCTGTATATCGTCGACCATACAAATATGCTCAAATACACGATCAAGAAGTGAATCAACAGATCAAAGACATGATCAGACAGGGAATCATTCGCAAATCGAATTCCCCCTATTGTGCACCCATTTCTATGATACCCAAGAAATTAGACGCTTCAGGAAAGCAAAAATATAGAATGGTAGTAGACTATAGAAGTCTAAATGAGGTGACAATTAAGGATAAATTTCCTACACCCAGAATGGATGAAATACTAGACAAACTAGGTAGATGCCAGTATTTCACGACTATTGATTTAGCTAAAGGATTCCATCAAATTCCTATGGAACCTAGCTCAATCTCAAAAACAGCTTTCTCAACTAAGCAAGGCCATTACGAGTTCACTCGTATGCCTTTTGGGCTAACCACTGCCCCTGCCACATTTCAAAGATGCATGAACAATCTGTTAGAAGATTTAATCTTCAAAGATTGCCTCGTGTATCTGGACGACATAATTATTTATTCCACTTCATTGGAAGAACATCTGTTGTCACTTAGAAAAGTCTTTGGAAAGTTGAGAGACGCCAATCTTAAGCTTCAAATGGATAAATGCGAATTCTTGAAGAAAGAAACAGAATTCCTAGGCCATGTAGTAACAACTAATGGCATAATACCTAACCCACGCAAAATATCCGCCATAATAAATTTCCCTAAACCCAATACCACTACAAAAATAAAATCATTCATAGGTTTATGTGGATTTTATAGAAAATTCATTCCTAATTTCGCTAACATAGCAAAACCCATGACACTCAAACTAAAGAAACGAGCTGTCATAGATCCAACTGAGGAAAAATACGTCGAGGCCTTCGAAAAGCTGAAAGTGCTTATCACCTCAGACCCCATCCTCGCATTCCCCGATTTCGACAAAATTTTCACGGCAACAACCGACGCAAGTAACATTGCATTAGGAGCGGTTTTGTCAGAAGACCACAAACCAATCTGCTACGCAAGTAGAACCCTAAACGAACACGAAATCAACTATTCAGCAATAGAAAAGGAATTACTAGCTATAGTTTGGGAAACTAAATATTTCAGATCGTATCTGTTTGGTAGAACGTTTGAAATATTAAGTGATCATAAACCCTTGGTTTGGTTGAATAACCTCAAGGAACCAAATATGAAGCTACAACGCTGGAAGATCAAATTAAATGAATTTGACTTCAAAATAAAGTATTTACCAGGAAAGGAGAACCATGTAGCTGACGTAAAGATTAACGAAAACCTACTTGGGGAAACTATTAATAGTGATTGTGCAACGGTCCATAGTGCTCAAGAAGATAATACAAATTATATTCCATTTACCGAGCGACCAATCAATTACTACAACAGGCAAATAGAACTGATCAAAGGGAATGAGGATAAAGTAGAAACATCCCATTATTTCCACAAGATACTGATAAAAATGACGTATATTGAAATGACAGAATCATTAGCCAAAGACATAATAAAGGAATATGTGTGTAAAAAGAAGAGTGCATTATATTTCCATAACGAAATAGATTTTCCACTGTTCCAAAGGGCATTCCTGGAAATAATCAGTCCCAATAACTTGACTAAAATGATTAAATCTAGCACAAAACTCATTGATATTCCGAATTATTCCGAGTTCAAGGAACGAATATTGAAGAATCATAAAGAACTACTTCACCCAGGGATCGAAAAGACCACTAATTGGTTTAAAGGAAAATTCTATTACCCTGATTACCAAAAGCTAATTCAAAATATAATCAATGAATGTCCCACGTGCAACGTTGCTAAAACTGAGCATCGTAACACCAAACTCACATTCGAGATCACACCCGAAATACAAAATATCAGAGAAAAGTATGTCATGGATTTCTATCTAGTAGGTAATCAACAATTCCTGTCATGCATCGATGTATATTCTAAATTCGCTACCCTTGTAGAAGTTAAGAGTCGTGATTGGCTAGAAGCAAAGAGAGCCATCCTAAAAGTCTTTAACGAAATGGGCAAGCCACAGGGAATCAAAGCCGACAAATATTCAGCCTTTATGTGCGCAGCACATATCAGCCTATCTTTGACTTTACACCGCAATAAGCCATACCTTTTCGACTACTCTATCAATAACATTATCCTTCAACGCCTCTTCAAAGTTAACGACTTGGGCATTACCTTTTTACCTAATCTATGTTTCAACTCTCATATCTCTACTATCTCTAACAAAGCCAAAAGAGTCCTTGGATTTGTTAAAAGATGGTCTAAGGAATTTACAGACCCGTATACTACAAAACTTCTGTATGTTTCTCTGGTCCGGCCTATCTTGGAATATGGTTCTTGTGTCTGGTCTCCTCACTACCAAACATTTCAGGATATGCTCGAATCAGTACAAAAACAGTTCCATATCTTTGCCCTCCGGGGACTCAATTGGGACCCTTCGATCCATCTTCCTTCTTATGAAAGTAGGTTGCGCTTAATTAACCTCCACTCTCTTAAATCTCGTAGAACCTGCCAAGGAGTTCTCTTCCTCCATAAGCTTCTCTCTGGTGAGGTCGAATCGACTGCCCTCATCAACCTTATTAGTATTGCTGTTCCTTTTCGCCCGACTAGGCATTACTTTCCTCTTCATCTCCAACTCTGTCTTTTTAACTACTCGGATTATGAAGCTTTCCATAGCCTTTTTTTTTTTTTTACTTTAGGACGTTGATATGCAATGACTGCACCATCAAGTGGCCCAAGCGACACCAGCCTATGGCTGTTACGCGCGGATCCCAGGCAAGAACGCAGCCCACCTCCCGCCCAACCGACCGAGGGGCGCTGCCGCATGACGCGCGACTCGTAAACCGAACCGATCGCGGACATGCAGGAAAGATAGGTGTTAGACTAGTGTTCGAGGAAAAGTAGAACTAATCTAAATAAAGAAGAAAAGTAATTACTAATTACGGGAAAGATGTAGGAGTATCAGTAATTTAAGACTAGGAAGGGAGTTAGTGGTAGATATAATATGGTAGAGGGAATTATAATCCGAGCATAGGACCCTAAATGGTTCATGCAAGGAATAATTCGATCTACAAAGCGGAAGAAACAACGGTGTATAATTTCTAGTGCTTCTAATAGGAATCGTGAAGTTTATGCGGCTCAACAGGTCAGGGCTATCTACGTCACCCTTGATCAAGTTGTGCACAAAAATCACGCCAAGCATTTTCCTACGATTAGCTAAGGTTGGAAGGTTTATTAAGAGCAATCTATTAGAGTAAGACGGCAGTCTCACACTTGCATCCCAGCTGAGGCCGCGAAGAGCAAAAAGTAAAAAGTTTTTCTGAACTGATTCTATACGGTCTTGGTGTACGTTGTACTGAGGGCACCATACACAAGAGCCGTATTCTAAAATCGGACGAACCAGAGAGGTGTAGAGAGTCTTTGTTATATAGGGGTCGTCAAATTCCTTTGACCACCTCTTTATAAGCCCAAGCACGCCCATGGCCTTATTCACCATGGTGGAAATGTGTTCTGAAAACTTTAACTTGGGATCTAATAGAACACCAAGATCATCAACCCGGGTAATTCTCTCAAGAGAACCACCACAAAGGGTGTAAGGAACCAGAAAGGCGCTGGAGCGATGAAAAGTCATTACTTTACATTTTGAAGCGTTAAGGTTTAATAAATTTGCACAACACCAAGACTGAAATCTATCGAGATCGGATTGCAACCTGGATTGGAAAGAAATGTCCTTATACTGGACACAGAGCTTAACATCATCCGCATACATTAGTACTCGAGAGTATGTTAATACAGAAGGTAGGTCATTTATAAAGAGAGTAAAGAGTAAGGGGCCTAGATGGCTGCCCTGAGGTACACCCGAAGTCACCATAACTGGAGAGGACAGGGAGTTTTTGAAAAGGACTCTCTGAGACCTAGAACACAGGTAGCTAGAGATCCATCTCAGGAGATTGGGCGGGAACCCTAGAAGGTCGAGCTTTTGTGCTAGGAGGGAATGGTTTACAGAATCGAACGCTTTACTAAAATCGGTGTAAACAACATCCGTCTGCAAATTACCTTGAAAGCCTTTTATTATAAAGGAGGTAAACTCCAATAAATTTGTAGTGGTTGATCTCCGCCTTATAAATCCATGTTGAGTTGGAGATATAAGTGATCTGCATAGGTGCTGCAGGGGCGGAGTTAAAATTTTCTCAAACACTTTAGGAATAGCGGATAACTTAGATATACCTCTATAGTTCATTGCGTCAGACTTGCTACCTTTCTTATGGAGAGGAATTATAAAAGACTCCTTCCATATCGGGGGAAAGCATGAAGAAGTTATAGATAGGTTGAACAGTTTAAGCAACGGCCCACACAGAGACTCGGCACAATACCTGAGTACACAGCCGGGAACTCCGTCCGGACCCGGTGAGAACACCGGCTTTACTGTTCGTAGATCATGAAGCAACGAGCTTTCATTTAGCAAAGGACAGAAAATGCCGGTCGACCGCGGTAAACTGTATGGATACGGCTGACCAGAGTAAACGTCCTGCGAATAGGTAGTTTGGAAAAAACGGGCAAAAAGATCGGCAATTGCCTGATCATTATCTGCCGACGTATTACGGAAAGATAGCGAGGATGGGTGTGCGGACGTTCTACGCTTACTGTTTACAAAGCTGTAGAACTGTTTGGGGTCCTTAGAAAAACTTATCCTGCATCGAGATAGGTAATTCTGATAGCATTGAGCGTTAAGAACTGAAAAGTTTGACCGAGCTATTACATAATGAGAGAGAGAAGAAGGAGAGCCAACTTCTTGAAATTTTTTATAAAGTCTTGATTTTAAGTTTTTTAGATGAGATAGCTCCTTGGTAAACCAGGGGGGTTTTCTTGATCTAATCGGACAGGAAAGTGGGACACAAGAGACAAAAAGTGAGTCCAGTGCATCATAGAAAATGTTTGTGCCTGTCGTAACATCACTGCACAAATATAAAGCGGACCAATCAAAATCCCTAATGAGGTTATTAAGCTTCGTAAACTCGGCTTTACGGAAGCAGCGGACACATTGGGGTAGTCTACCCGACCGATCCAGTACAGTTCGTCCTAGGTCGAGCGACACTTCGAAAGTAGGATGGTAGGCATCTTCAGGTATAGAGAGCGGGGGGACTCGAGTTAACAACGCTACGGTCGGATCCGTTACAAAGCACAGATCAAGAAATCGACCCAAGGAATTTTTAACATGGTTAACTTGAGACAGAGACAGGTCAATCAAGCCGTCAACAAAGTCATGACGTGCCATGGGTACTAGGCTATTAGACTCATTTGCCGAAGACCAAACAATTCCTGGCAAGTTGAAGTCACCAAGAACTATCATGTGATCTTTGTCAGATAGCGAGGAAGAGATAGCGGTTAAGGCGGACAAATGCTGCTGATAAATTGCGATATCCGAAGAAGGTGGAATATACGAACAAGTTATGAAAACTGAGAAAGCGGGAAGAATCAGTTTTACACACAGAAATTCCAGTTCCTGCTGGATCTGGACTGTGAAAAGTTCCGACGTGAAGTTTGAGTCCACAGCAATCAGAACCCCTCCTGCACGTCGAGACGAACGATCCTTTCTAAAAGTTGTGTACCGACCTTCCAAAACTTCGGAACTAAGAATGTCCGGCCTTAACCAGGTTTCGGTAAACACAATAACGTTGGATGCAAATGCGACACTATCCAAGAAAAGAATGCTGAGCTTACTACGCAAGCCTCGAACATTCTGATAGGTCACTAAAAGAGAGTTTGTTAGTTTTTTGGACGGGTGGAGGTAGAGCGGGAAGATGACAAAGGAGCACTGGTCTGGTTAGTTGGCAGAGTTATTGGGGGCCTAGTCTTCTTCTTTGCCTTAAACTCCTTCACCACCAAATGCTCCGGCCAAAATTTGGCAGAACAGATGGTGCTAAAATGAGTTTGGGAGACACTTATTTTAAAAGAAGCTATCTCCCTGGCATAAGAAAAGTTGAACTTTTCCACCTTGAAATCAACGGCTTGTATGCGGCTTTGAATATAAGCCGTCACATCTTTAATTGTGGAGTCAGGGGCAAGTCGTGAGACAAAAACTTGTCTCTTTGGTGGGATCCCGACCAATCTTGGCACCACAGGCCTATCACCTGTGATGGTAATACCCGGTGGTCCGGGTCGTATGGTGGGGTCGGAATTGCGGGGACAGCTAATGAATTTGATACTACGGACACGGACGCTACAGACGGTCTTGGCTGCATGCTCTCCGACGCGATAAATTCGGCTACCGAATTTTCATCACCAGCAGCTGTCGTTGCCTTTGGAGTGGCGAACGATATCAACTGCTGCACTTTTGGGGTGGTCGGAGTCAGCTTGTCAGCATCGGCCGGTCGAGGGGCAGTCGGCACATGCAGATCCCGCGGAGTGACCTTTTTGCGCCTAGGAGACTCAGTCAGTAGTTTGAAACTATTAAACTGAGACTCCATGGCTAGGAGCCGATCGTATTGCTCTTTGAAGCCCACGGTCAGCTCCCTAAAGCCCTTCCGGGTCTGCCTCATAAACGCTGCCATCTCCCTCTCAACCGGACGGCATGCCTCACAGCTATAATGCAGGCCATTCCGTTTTGAGATGGCATCACCCACGAGACCGGTGATCCCGGCGCATTTAGCGTGCACTACGCTATCGCAGAGCCAGCAGGGGATACTCGGCTGGTCATGGGTGATCTGCTTCTTGCAGGTTTTCTTTACACAGACCACAGAGAATTCCATTTTTAAAATGTAAAATTTATTTATTATTTTTCTTTCAAAAAAAACTGATATCAGACCAGTGTGCCAAAATAAACGCCAAGAGAGGAATAAGTAAGAATGAGAGCGGTTACCGCAGCTACACTTGAGAGAGAGAGAGCGCTACTGCACAGAAAATATCGAGAGCGAGAGAGGAAGAACAGTTATTTGCCGTAACTATAACCAATTTTTCCATCTGTTTTCCTTTGATACTAGTTCTAGTATGGTCAAAATTATCTTAATCAATTAATTTAATTTAAATAGCTTTAATTGGAAATTGTTCGGCTACCGGCTCTTCTCTAACCTAAATTTGGCTGTTGGTGGGATCTTATCGGCTACTGAGCCGATAATCAGCCCCACCGGGTCTGAGTATTGGCATTGGCCCTTTAGTTTAATTAGTTGATATGTAATTTTAATCTTACAGTTTAACTGTACATTGTTCAACTTTAAACAAAAATAAACAATATATGAAATTATAAATAAAATAAATAATAAATTAAAATCTTAGGAATAGTAGCATTAAACAGTAAGATAAGGTATTTTGAACTTTAAACATTGGATGACGTTTGGTTTAAGACTGTGTATATATGTATATATATATTTATTTTGTTATTATTTGATTTAATTTAATTTATTTATTTTTATTTTTTTTTTGTGTTTTTATACCCGGTACTCGAAGAGTATAGGGGTATATTAGATTTGTGGGGATAATGGTTGTGTGTAACGCCCAGAAGGAAGCGTTTCCGACCCCATAAAGTATATATATTCTTGATCAGCATCAATAGCCGAGTCGATATAGCCATGTCTGTCTGTCCGTCCGTCTTCATTTGCGTCTATATCTCATAGACTATTAAAGCTAGAGTAACCAAGTTTTGTATTCAGTCTCCATGTTATCATACCACTCAAAGTGTATTTCAAAATTTCACCCCGCCCCCTTCTGCCCCGACAAAGGACGAAAGTCTGTGGCATACACAATTTTGAAGATACAAGAAAACGCAGAATCATAGAGAATGACCATTTCTATCAGAGTGTTGAATTTGGATCAGATCGGATCATTATTATAGCTACAATGAAGAAAACCATTTCGAAAGTCATCGTTCCCTCTCGCTCTCTCTCACACGCGACCCTGTCTGCTTTACCTATTCGTCCAAATAAGCGCCTAGATCTCAGAGACTATAAGAGCTAGAGCAACCAAACTTTCTATCCAAACTTCTGTGATATCAAACCAGGACAAGTGTATTTCAAAATTTTGCCACACCCTTTTCCGCCCCCACAATGGACGAAAATCTGTAGAATCCACAATTTTTAAGATAAATGAAAACCAAAAACGCAGAATCATGGAAAATTACTATCTCTACCAGATTGCCGAATATGGATCAGGTCGGATCAATATTATGGACAGAAGGAACAAATTAAATTTCAGTGGCTACGCAACGCCTGCCAAGCGCTGACTCATTCCCTCTCTCTCTGTCGCAAACACTTTTACGTCTCAAATATGTAGTTATACATGTAGAAATGTAGAAGCAGTATACAAATCATATGCAAACAAAATTGGAAACATGTATAAATATTCCTAAAATGGTTTGACTTCAATTTTTGAAATATCATTTTTTGACAAAAATTTAATTCGTCCCTTTTGCGAACTTATAATAAATTCCATAAATCTTAAGCTCATATATGTATGTATATACTGACTGAGTACCGGGTATAAGGTAGAGCCGCGGCCTTTGCCGCGGCTCACAACGTTCCCCCTCGTTTTTTTATATTTTGAATATTATTTTTTGCCCAAAATTTAATTCGTCCCTTTTGCGAACATATAATAAATTTCATAAATCGTAAGCTCATAAATGTATGTATATACTGACTGAGTACCGGGTATAAGGTAGAGCCGCGGCCTTTTCCGCGGCTCACAACGTTCTCTCTCGTTTGAAATATTATTTTTTGCCCAAAATTTAATTCGTCCCTTTTGCGAACATATAATAAATTGCATAAATCGTAAGCTCATATGTACATGTATGTACATATACACTGACTGAGTACCGGGTATAAAGTAGAGCCGAGGCCTTTTCCGCGGTTCCCAACGTTCCCCCTCGTTTGTTGTATTGAATTTGTATTTGAATTATTAGAATTGATTAAGATTATGTAGTGTGATATAACATTACGTTTAAATTGGTGTGCGCCTTTTATGGATTTAAATACGTTAGGAAGACTTTTCCACAGTCGAACAGCATAAATATAAAATTGTTTCTCTGCACATGCTAACCGGGTTCTCAAGCAAATTATATTTTTTACTCTTGGGGAGGAAGTAAATTTAATGTAATCAAAAAAATGCTCAGGTTTTCGTGTTTCACATTAACCAACGACGATAGATTTAAGCCAAACAGTTTGTTGGCACAGCCCGTAACGTGGTCCCTCCTTTTTAGGCCATACACGTATCGAGCCACAATATTGAAAGCCACTCTGAGCCTGAGCCCCTGTTAGTCTGAGCCTACGCTGACTAACAGATGCCAAAAATGTCAATCCCATTAAAGCCTATTAGTAATAATACCGCCTTAGCAATAATCATTTTTGTTTGCACATTAACATAATGCTTGGTTGTAGACAATTGTGTAAGTGTACCGTACATTTTGTCCACCGCTTTGCTAACCTGGTAATTCCACGACAGTGTCTTATTAAAGGTTATGCCAAGATTTTCAGCCTTTTTGCAAAATTGATTACTACATTATTAACACTCAGCCTAGGAAAATTTTCAGTATTTAGGTTCTTATAAATCATTAGACACTTAGACTTGGACGGATTAATACATAAGCCATTATAATATTACACAAATCAATAAAATTATTTATTTGACTAAGGTTAGTACTCACATACAATTGGACATCATCAGCATACATATGAATATTACAGTTAGACAGACAAAACGGTATATAATATAAATAGATCATTAATATAAATAGTGAACAGGAGCGGACCTAATATTGATCCCTGCGGAACACCACTGGGCACTATCAGCAAATCTGATATTTTGTTCGAGGAAACAACGGCTTGTCTTCGTTGTTTTAATAATAGGACATAAATTTGGTGGCAGTTTCACTAAAATTGTACATTCTACTTAGCTTGGTGAGTAGTATGTCGTGGTCTACTGTGTCAAAAGTTTTACTGAAATCAAGTAGCGTCAATAATGTTACCTCACCATTGTCCATTTTTAACCTAATATCCTCGACTACTTTTACAATTGCCGTTGCGCATCTTCGATTAGTCCTAAAGCCAGACTAATGATGGACGAGAAGCTTATTGGCGTTTAGAATGTTATTAATTTGTATGGCTATTAGATGCTTGAAAAAGTTAGACAGGTATGGCAATATAAATAACGGTCGAAAATCCGAGCTGGACTTAGCAATACGCAGAACTATTGCAATTTTCCATTCACAAGGGAATGTAGAGGTGGTAATGGCAGTATTAAAAATGTGCGTTATGTGCCCTATTATAAATGGTAATATCAATTTGACAAATTTGGGATTTATATCGTAGAGTAGCCAGTAGACGGTAGAATTTGATTTAATTTTTTGTATTCACAGGAATGAAATGGAAACTATTTTTAAAAGACTCAGAACTCACATAGCGGTTACATAGAGATACAAGGACATTACATTACATTAACAAATTTGTTATTGGTATATGTTTGTTGAACAACAAGTCTGTTAGAGGTAGATATCAAATATATAACCTGTATTCAAATATTGATTAAAAGGGCTCTAATTTGGGTTTACTAAATTAATGCTTTATTGTTTGTTGGTGATCGGAGCTGCACTAAACTTCTTCATCAAAGCGGCCCCGCTACAGCAGCCGAAAGCTCTGATCTCAAGAAGAGCGCACGCAGATAAAATAAGAGCGCGAGCTTTAGCGGGGAGAGCGCTTATGGGGGCAGATAACATACCAGGCAAAACAAACAAACAATTGTGCTCGATGGCATTTACTTTAGTTTAATTTACGTCGTTCTGCTCCGAACATCCTCCCCCGTTGAAAGAACATGGCTTTCAATTGATCCAATATCGACGGGCATGACGGCTAGCTTCGCAACGGCCAGCTTCGCAACGGCTCTCTTCATTAGACCCGTCGCTGTTCGAACCATTGCAGCTTTGATGATTCCATCCTTGCTTGGTATGGCCTCCTCGACACGGCCAAGAAGTTATTTGAGGGGTGGCAAGCTTTCATCCTTTAAGAGGACGACGCTTCCAATCCTTATGTTTGAGGTAGAGTCTCTCCACTTGCTCCTCTCTTGCAACAAAGACAAATACTCCATGCTCCACTTTCGCCAGAAGTTCTGTTGCATTTGAGACACCTGCTGCCAACGATTTAGACGGCTAGCGTTGAGATGTGTGATGTCCGGTTCTGGAAACGTTGTGAAGCTCGAGCTTTTTAGAAAGTGAGCTGGAGTAAGCACATCTAGACTGTCAGGGTCTTCTGAAGTTTGATAAGTGGTCGAGAGTTAAGAATGGCAGAAATCTCATATACGAGAGTTCGAACTTTTCAAGACGGGCAAGATGAAGCGATGACGAAGACGGTTGGCTCGCTGTTGAAAAGCTCCTTGAGCTCCAGCAGCTCATTTATTGCACCCACGAAATTGGTTGCGTTATCCGTCCACAAGGTCCGCGGCTTGCTCCTTAGGCTGATGAAGCGTCTTAACGCTGCGATGAATGAGGCTGTAGTTAGATCCTTGACGACCTCCAAATGCGAGGCCTTTGTTGAAAAACAAACTAAAATTGCAATGTAGCATTTGCAGGGTGGTCTGTTTCGAACATCAGCCTTATGATAGAAAGGCCCACAAAAATCGACGGAATCCGTTGGCAAGTCTCCCATCATGTGCTCAGCCAAGCTTGGCTTTGTCCAAAAGCACCGTACGCATTTGATTGTGACGCTTGCAACTAGTTTTCGTCCTCCAACGGGCCAATATTTTTGACGAAGCGATGCAAGTAAAGCCTGTGGACCAGCATGCAAAAACCTTTCATGATAGAAAGTTATAATTGCCTTCGTAACCGGATGTCCCTTTGGCAGCAATATTGGATGCTTTGCATCGTAATCCGATAAAAGGTATGATGGTCTATTTAGCCACAATTCCAAATTCAAGAGCTCCTCTGGAGAGCATCCCCTCGACACGACATCTGCTGGGTTAAGATCCGTTAGAACGTGATGCCACTTCATTTCCTTGGTCAATTCCTGGATCTGCGCAATTCTGTTGGAGACAAAAACGTTAAAGTTTGATGGGGCCTCACGTATCCAAGACAACACAATAGTTGAATCTGACCAACAATGGATATCACAAGAAGATGCGAGATTTTGCTTAATGCTTGCGACGAGCTCAGCCAAGAGCAACGCCGCGGCCAATTCTAACTTGGGTTGTTTTAAGTGTTTTTAAAGGCGCTACCTTGGACTTTAAGCAGAGCAAGCGAGATTCTATATGCGCATGGATATTCGATCTTATGTAAACGCAAGCTCCATATGCGGCCATGTTAGCCATCACAGAACGCGTGCAATTGGAGGGGTGAGCTTTGCAGCATGACATAACGAGGAATTTAAAATTTTGAACGATGCGTAATTGCGACATCAAGTCCGCCCACACTACCGACAGAGGCTCAGGCAGTGCATCATCCCATCCTAAGTCCTCCTTCCACAAACTCTGCAAGAATATTTTGGCCTTGGCTAGAATAGGTGCTATCAAAACGAGCGGATCACAAAATCTGGGTATAGAAGACAGGACAGTACGCTTGGTAGGTGGGCCTTCTGGCATGATTTTCAAAAAATTGAACAGTAGGTTATCCGAGTTGGGATCCCATACGAGCCCCAAGGCCTTCGCTATGTCTGTTCCATAATGGAACTTAAGCAGCTTTTCCCTGTCCTCCGCAGGCTCGTCTTCAAGCACTCCAGGCTCATTGGAGCACCATTTGCGTATAGGAAAGTGTCCTCTTTGAAGGAGCCCTTTTACTTGACGACGGATCACATTAACTTCCTCAATGGTGTCCCCGCCGGATATGAGATCGTCTACGTAGAAATTTCTTCTCATGACTGGGGCTCCTATAGGAAATGACTCTTCCTCATCGTACGATAGTTGGTGCATGGCACGAATTGCCAAAAAAGCATCGGGCTTTATTCCATACGTAACGGTCTCTAGCTTGTAAATCTTGATTTCATCAGTAGGCTTTTCACGCCAAAGAATGCATTGCAAATATTCATCCGGGTGTGAATTCCGTAGACAGCGATACATCTTGCAGATATCTCCACAAAGTGCAATCCTGAAGAACCTAAACCGAAGCAGTATGTTAAATATTTTTGGCTGAATCGTTGGGTCAGCCAGCAATAAGTCATTGAGGGAGCGTCCAGATGTGATCTTTGCAGATCCATCAAAAACAACACATAGTTTCGTACTGCTGCTGTCGAGTTTTTGCACGCAATGATGCGACAAGAAAAACTGTGGCAACTTTATGGTGCTGGAAGCCAATGACATGTGCCCTAAATCCAGATATTCTTGAAGGAACGAGCTATATTGAGCCTTCCGCGGGAGGTTTTTTGACAGCCTTTTCTCCAGACCTTTGAAACGACGAAGAGCGAGACAGAATGAGTCGCCAAGGGCCTCAAACCCAGCAGTAGCTAAGAGTCGAACGGAAAATTTACCATTTTCCAAATGAGAGGAGTTTCCTTGAATAAACGCTCGCAAAGTAGATCCTCACTCGATGCAGCTGCCTCTGATGAGTAACAATTTTCAAGCTCCCAAAAACGCTTTACAGCATCCGACAAAGAATCCTCGTCTTCCTTTGGTGCGTGGGTTCCTGTTGCCGTAGCCAAAACGACTCGATTGTTAGTGGTGTGAGCCAGCCCTCCAGAGACAATCCAACCAAGTTTGGTGTTCTGGAGTGATGGCAGCGTATCAGCCAAATGCATCTGCCCAACACTGAGCAAATCAAAAAATATACCAGCGCCTAACAGCATATCGATTCGCTGAGATCTAAAAAACCAAGGGTCAGCTAAATTTATATTCTTCGGTACGTCCCATTCTGCAGCATTAATATCGTAGTGCGGCTGATAGCACTACTCGACAAAATTCAACTTATAACTCTCTTATAAGAATATAAAAATAAACGGCTAAGTTATAACCGTTTGAACAAACTTTCATATGCCAAATTTCTCCGATAAATTCCGTTAGCCGAAGTAGAACCGTTTTTTTTTTTCCTACAAAAATACCAAAAATCTGTGTTTGTAACAGTTTTTAACGGTAAAATGGCATTTGGAATAGAGCCAAACGGCATATGAAGTTTTGGTCAAACGGTTGTAACTTAGCCGTTTATCCATCGATTGTTATAAACGATACCTATAACGACGCCTAATTAATGTGTTTATCTAAAACCAAAAATCAAGGCATTCAAATATTTTTTTTTCTACTTTTCCTGAGCTTTCAAAATTAAAATTTCGGGGTAAAATACCGAAAAAAATTATGCAATGTCAATTTGGAAGCTTAATATCTTCCAGACGTTAAGTTGCAGCTACAAAGTGTCTGAGTCAAATTTATAGCTGCATTTGTCAGCATTTTTAACTGCAAAATTCAATACAACCAGTTGAAGGAAACTTAAGTTATGTGAAAAATAGAAGCACTACCTATGACAAAAAATACCACATTTTGTAAAAAATTCTTTAAAAAAAAACTACACCATGAAAAAAAAAAAAAATTCTTTAAACATTTTTAAACATCCAAATCTATCAGAAAAAGTTATTTTTGGCGACAGCGGAAAAGTCGTGTCGACTAGTGTAGTCAGCGATGACCCTAGTTACGACCGCCGTGAATGAGGAACTGTAGCTGCCATACTGAGACTGCATGACGACTTCCACAGCCTCATTCGAACTAAGAGACGATTCTCCAATGCCAGATGCCCCAGAAACGGGGGAGTGCCGATGTTTTAGCTGCAAATGACCAGCCAAATTGAGCTGCGATGCGGAATCCAATATTGCCCGACATGGGACGAGCGTGCCAACACGATTTTTAACCAAAACGATGGCCGTAGCTAGCAACACGTAATCGTTCGAGATATTGGGAATAGGTGGAGGGTAAGGTGGAGAGGCTGAGCATGAAAACAAGGCTGATGATTGCGATTGCGGGAGGTTCACGTCTGCAGCAATGATTACGGATGGAACCGGGCTTTGAGTCTTGTGGAGCAACGTATGATGTTTCATACGACACTGCTTGCAACTTCCAGATTTACACTGCTGCAAGCCGTGGTCTTTGCGCAAACAATTGAGGCAGAGATGAATTCTCTTTGCTTCCTTATAGCGTAAAGTAGGGGACAAATTTAAGAACATACCGCAATTGGTTATGATGTGGTCCTTTCCGCCGCAAAATCTACATACAGAAATATTTTCATTATTATTAGGAGAGGCAATGAGGACATTTTGACTACGCTTGTGCGTTTTTTCTCCCACCTGATGGCTTGGTGTTTAGATTACCAAATCATTTTCCTGATTCTCCATCATCCTGCATTGCTTCTCCAGAAACGAAGCAAGGGATTTCCATGTCAACAGCTTGTGGGACGGTAAGTCTTATTCCCATTTTTCCCGGGTCCTGGTGTCCAGCCTATGCGTCACAATGTGAAATAGAAATACATATAAAATTTCCTCAGTTGATGCCAAAGTCCGAATCGCTCGCAGGTGAGCATTGATTTCTACCAGATGAAATAGATATCATATTTTAATTTAAATTTAATTCTATTATTAAAGACAAATTCTTAGTGGTACAGTATTACTACTATAAATTAGAGCACTAATCACTATGAAAAATCGGCAAAACAAATATATATGAAATTATAAATAAAATAAATAATAAATTAAAATCTTAGGAATAGTAGCATTAAACAGTAAGATAAGGTATTTTGAACTTTAAACATTGGATGACTTTTGGTTTAAGACTGTGTATATATGTATATATATTTATTTTGTTATTATTTTATTTAATTTAATTTATTTATTAATATTTTTTTTTATTTATTTATTTTTTTTTTTGTTGTATTGAATTTGTATTTGAATTATTAGAATTGATTAAGATTTTTGTAGTGTGCTATAACAATACGTTTAAATTGGTGTGCGCCTTTATTTAAATACGGATTTAAATACGTTAGGAAGACTATTCCACAGTCGAACAGCATAAATATAAAATTGTTTCTCTGCACATGCTAACCGGGTTCTCAAGCAAATTATATTTTTTACTCTTGAGGAGGAAGTAAATTTAATGTAATCAAAAAAATGCTCAGGTTTTCGTGTAACAATTATTTTATGAAAAAAAAAATGTTTCACATTAACCAACGACGATAGATTTAAGCCAAACAGTTTGTTGGCACAGCCCGTAAAGTGGTCCCTCCTTTTCAGGCCATACACGTATCGAGCCACAATATTGAAAGCCACTCTGAGCCTGAGCCCCTGTTAGTCTGAGCCTACGCTGACTAACAGCTGCCAAAAATGTCAATCCCATTAAAGACTATTAGTAATAATACCGCCTTAGTAATAATCATTTTTGTTTGCACAGGAATATAATGCTTGGTTATAGACAATTGTGTAAGTGTACCGTAGGGGAGTGTAAGGTATAGTGGCGGACACTTTGATTTTTGCATCTCCCTCTCTCAAAAATCAATATTTATCAAAATTTCAAAAGCAGTTGCTGACATCTATTGAGCATATTTCTGTCAGAAGCGGTTGCTTGAATTTAAATGGAATGCAATTTTGCAGCTCTTCGCGCAAACCATTAATTTTTTGCTTTTTTGAAAATTGTAAGGTATTTTGGCGGATTTGTGTTTTCAACTACAACATTATGTAGATCTGAAAATCATTTATTTAAACTATTGGAAATAATGAAAAATAACATAAAAAGAAAGAACTTATATTGAAAATCTCGATCAGCATCTTCTTCTTCATTTTCGAGCTTCACTCTTTTGATTGTGGATTGCTTCGATGTTGTTCTTCTTTTAGACGCTCTTTTTTCCTTTCTTGTCTAAAGACAAAAACCCGGTGCCCAAAATGCAAATCTCCGCCACTGAGTGTTAACTTATACACCTTTGTACACAAAAAGGCAAAGACAATTGAAACTCGTGCTAAAAAATGATCCACCACTATACCTAACAAAAAGTCCGCCATCATACCTTACAAGCTATTGGTGGAAATATGACGTTGTCACTGTCATACTTCGCAAATAAAAAAAAATTTAAAACACATATCCAAAAAAAATGTAATTTTGTTCACTACTGTTCGGGCGAGGCCCGAGTGTAATTCCCTAATTTTTGCACTCTTAATCGTATTGTACTTTCCATAGTCTTAAAGGTTTACTTTCTTGCTCTCTCTCAGCATCATGCTCTCACTTATCAACTATTATCTATGCTTCTTAACTCTCGTTTTCTCATCTAAGCGTCCTCACGGCGTAGCTAAGCGGACGGCAGCTGCGTCTGCTAAAGTCAGTTACAAGTTACCGCTTGATATAGTTGGCGCACAGACCTTTTTTGTCCCAACTATTATTGTAACGAACCCCAAGGCTGCGTTACAGTTCACCACGCCGCACCGGCAATGGATAAGATATAAGCCATCCTAATCTAAGAATTCTATTTGTATAAATATGAGATATGTCTTCTCTACCATACAATATATGAATACTTTTCAAACCACCCACTTTTCTTCCACCGCACGCGCGCCGTTCGGCCACGTGACTACCCCTCCTACACCCATCCATAACTCTCCTACCACTACCTCAATTGTGACCCAAAAACTTTCCCCTCCCACTAAGGTTCGATGCGACGGTTTTCTTTTCGGCAAAAGAAATTGACCATCGGTGCATCGTCAGCACATATCCCCCCCACCCATAAGTTTAAGTTAGCTAGTTCGATCCGCGGATGCTAGGTTCCGAGCGTTCTAGCGAAAGAAGTGCAAGACACTTACTCGGGAACCCGGCCGCGAGATAGACGTTGCTCCGCGCAGTAACTTACGATAAAGTACCATACGCCGTACGTTAAGCAAAACAAATTAAAAGGAGATACCCAATAAACGAACATTGAATCAAAATAAACTCACCGAGTAAGTCTATTTTTCCGGGTGGGAACTACGGCATCAATTCACAACCGAGAGTATCGCGGTACGGGCCAATCCAATTCCCAAATTACTCTTGATCCTCTGATAGGTCCCACGAGTGTGACAACGCCTCGTATCCCTTATCCTTCTCGACCCCACGAGTGTGACAACGCCTCGTATCCCTTATCCTTCTCGACCCCACGAGTGTGACAACGCCTCGTGCCCCTCACTATCTTCTCGATCCAACTCATACGGGCACGGTTACGCCTCATTCTCCTCCACTCTTGCTTCTAGCCTAGTTAGGGCCGACCCCGTTTCCTGTAGAGGTTCCTGCAAACTACAAATTTCTTGTAGTAGGATCCTGGAGAAGACTGAGCTTACCTCAGCCTGAAATAGGAGCATTACAAGGGGCGCCCGAGCAGGGACCCGTAGGAAACTTTAGAAAGGGGTGTGGATTAAAAACCCACGGCCACTAAAATCTAAGGCATAGGCTGGACAGATCCATCTCACGATCCCCGCGTACCCTCGAACTCAAACTCCGAGCGCTATAAAACAGTACTGCGCCGCGCAAAACCTCTACGAAAAACCCCACAACTCCAACGGTGCGGGTCGCGTTAACGACATAAATACACACGGAGTGTCGGTTCACACAAGGGCCGATCCCTTTCATAATACGCGAGTGACGTTAAATACGGAAATACCCAACAAGGGAGTGATAGAAAAGTAGAGGGGGAAAAAAAAAGACACAAAAACCATACACTACCATGGATCCCAACACTGAGAAAACTTCAGGTGAGTACTACTCTGGGGAGTTTGTCTCTAATCCAGGGGTAGGCACCGGCTGGGTTCACAAGCACCGACGAGAAGAGTTAGAAAGGTTCGCGGTCGAATTCGGGTTCAGCAGTGAGGGCACTGTAGAAGACATGCGGAGAAGCTTCGCCGCATTGTTTGAGGGGACCCTCGAACAAAAAGCCTGGGTTCGACTCGCCGAGCTCGAACGACAATATGCCAAGTCCCCAGCGCGATCCAAGTCACCTCAACCCAGTACTTCCACACAGGCGGAAGGGCGTACGGAGGAACCCAAGCTCTGGTTAAAAGTCCCCGAAAACCCAGAAAACCAAACCGGCGTTCCCTCCAGCGTCGGGATAGTGGCCGAGCCACCAAGACCTCCGTCTCCAGAACAACGTACTCCAGCCGCGAGAAGAATCCGACCTACGAGCGAGGGACCCCAGGCGGGAAGCGAACCCGCAGGGGGATACCAATGTAGCCACGCCGCCCAAATGGCGGAACGCATACGGAAGTGGGGGACCCAGTTCAACGGACAGGACGATCCGCTGTCATTCATCGACCTTCTCGAAGAGCGCACGTTTTCATACGGGGTAAACATGAACCATTTACCCCGCGCCATGGCAGAAATCCTCACGGACAGAGCCAGCCGCTGGTTCCGGACCAGCCGACTACAAAGCTACTACAAAGGGAATTCTTTGCGTTCTTCTTGCCACCGCGGTATTTTGAACAACTGGAGGATCAGATCCAGGACCGCAAGCAAGCGGTAGGCGAACCCTTTAAGGACTTTGTTATCGAGCTCCGGTTACTCATGCACCATGCCGGATACGACACCACCAAGGAACTCTACAGGATCTACGACAACATTTTGCCGGCGTACCAACTGTATGTGCGGAGACACGAACTACGAAGCTTGACGCAGCTCACGGCATTGGCCACGGAGTTCGAGAGCATCCAGGAACGGAATGCACCGGTAATTCCCCTCTCCTCGCGGAACACGCCGCGATACACTAGGCCGACGGCGAATCAGGCACCCAAGGAAGGCGAGTCCAACCGGACACCGTTCCGGAGACCCCCGTGGGACTCAACCGAATTAGCAAGGAGCCAACCTATGAACCGAAGCAACGCTCCGGCTCAGGAAGTCACGCATCGCATGGTAACCACCCCCATGGTGAATCCGCGCATGGCATGCCACCGCTGTGGCGAAACTGGCCACGCTTCTCCGAACTGCACCAACCCTTCGATTCTGTTCTGCTGGGAATGCGGCAAGCGCGGTGTACGGACGATCGAGTGTTGTCGCCTGGACACGTCGGGAAACGACACGCGTCCTCGACTGACACGGGAACGGTCGGGAACGACGCCCTCTCAAACCCGGAACTAGCTAAACCCCTACACCTACCCGATGGCCGGATAGTGGCGAGAGTGACCATAGGAGGACAAGACGCGGAGGCCACTATTGACACCGGGGCGTCCCGGAGCTTCGTCAGTGCTGACCTCGCCCGACAACTGGACAATAACACCAATCTTCGGGAGGCATGCGTGCAGATCCGACAGGCCGACGGCTCGGTGCGCGAGATCACGCAAATCCTCCTAGCTTACATCCGGTTAGACAGACGGGAAGTCCAGATACCTCTCCTAGTCTTACCCAACATGTTGGAACAAGTCATTGTGGGCCTGGATTTCTTATGCGCGATCGTAACAACGATCAAATGCGGCACCACCCTCCTACAGCTCCGAAGCCGTCGCCCCATGGCAAACCCCCCAGTGGTCACTGACAGTCAAGTTCCCACCACAGGAACGGAAAAACCGAGATCCAGGGCAGCCCCGGAAAACTCGCGTACGAGGAAAACTACGACGGACACCATGTCCAAGCAACGAGCGCCCAGCACAAATTCTAAGGCCACAACGGAACGCACGATTCCCAGGCCAAATACGAAAAGCACAAACCTTAGGCCCGCCACGGAACGCACGATTCCCAGGCCAACGATAGGTGACACGAGCTCCCACGCAGCGGCGCAGAATGTAAGGAGATCAACCGAAGCCCACGGCGCGGTGATCCCCATAGAGACTAAGGAAACCAGAGCAGCCTCCCCCCCCACAGGCAATCGTTCCTTCACAACCGAGGTCTTCGCCTAACGACCAAGCGCCCAGACGGGTGATCGACGTAGATACCGGGGTCTACGATAGCAACCACGCTTTCTCCCCAACACAAATGACTCCTCAACTAGCGTCCCAACCCCTGGCCCAGGTATCCAACCAAACCCCCGCAAGCACCCCTTTTCTAAACGATACCACCCCAGTCGTCGCCAACATGAGGGAACACCCTCGAGGGGCGGAACCACCGAGCGCATTCGACACGACCCTACTGCCGGAAGACCCGAGTCAAGCTTTCAGCTTAGAGAGGGACGAACAACTGGAAGACGAGCCAGAACGAACCAACGATCCCTGGCCACCCGAACTTGCGTTACAGATCCAGGAATTCCTGAATGAGGAACTGCTGAAGTTCGAAAAGCTTCGAGGTACCACAGACCTAACAGAGCACACCATCGTCATGCGGGACAACCGGCCAATAAAACAGAGGTATTACCCCAAGAACCCCGCCATGAGGCGAATTATCGACGAGCAAGTCGACCAACTAATAGCCGAAGGACTCATCGAACCTTCTCGAAGCCCTCACAGCGCACCAATTGTTCTCGTGCGCAAAAAGAACGACAAATGGCGTATGTGCGTGGACTATCGCCAGCTCAACGAACGCTCTATCCCGGACGCCTATCCATTACCGAGGATCAATTACATCCTAGAACGCCTGAAGAATGCACGTTTTATCACCACGCTAGATCTGAAGAACGGGTATTGGCAAATACCTATGGCCCACGACAGTAGGGAAGCCACCGCTTTCACGGTGCCAGGAAGAGGTCTGTACCAATGGAAGGTGATGACCTTCGGATTACACTCCGCAGGGGCAACGTTTCAACGGACGTTAGACACGGTCATCAGCGCAGATATGGAACCTTACGCATTCGCGTACTTAGATGACATTGTCATCATCGGAAAGGATTACACGGAACACCTCCACAACGTAAAAGAGGTCTTCTCTCGACTTCTCAAGGCAAACCTGCGAATCAACGCAGAAAAGTGTACTTTCTTCCAACGACGCATCAAATATTTGGGACACATGATCAGTGAGGAAGGTATCCATACCGACCCCGACAAGGTAGCCGCCGTAAGAGACTTGAGACCGCCCACCAACTTGAAGGAACTCCGACAATGCATAGGGATGGCGTCATGGTACCGCAGGTTTGTTCCCAATTTCGCCACTGTGGTCCAACCAATGTCACAACTGTTAAAAAAGGGACAAACATGGACATGGGAACAGGAACAACAAGACGCCTTCGGAAAGCTAAAAGAGTTACTCACTACCGCCCCCGTACTCGCCTGCCCCGATTTCAACGTCAAATTCTCTTTACAAACGGACGCCAGTAACGTAGGCGTGGGCGCAGTCCTCACCCAGGAGATTGAAGGGAAAGAGCGCATCATCGCGTACGTAAGCCGACGACTCAACAAGGCGGAAGAGAACTACTCTGCCACCGACAAAGAATGCCTAGCCGTCATATGGGCAATACGAAAACTAAGATGCTACCTAGAGGGCTACCGCTTTGACGTGGTAACTGACCATCTCGCGCTGAAATGGTTGAATACCCTGGAAAGTCCAGTACGGTAGAGTGGCCCGTTGGGCACTCGAGTTACAACAATACCAATACGACGTGCATTATCGCGCCGGGAAACAAAACGTAGTGGCGGACGCATTATCCAGACAGCCCTTGGAAACACTCGCACGTGTCGAAGAGGAACCCGACAGTTGTCCCTGGCTTAAACGAAGGATACAACAAGTCCACGACGATCCCCAAAAATTTCCGGACTACACCTACGAGAACGGTAAACTTTACCGAAATCTCGGCCACGGACTCGTCGGAACGGAGTCTTGGAAGCTCTGCGTCCCAAAAGATCGCCGGACGAGGGTACTCCACGAATGCCACGATCAACCAACAGCTGGTCACCTCGGCAACAACTAATACCCCTCAAAAAGGCAACCACGGCTAACCTCGAACGAGCGTTCCGCGAACGAATCCTCAGCAGTTTTGGGGTACCGAAATTATTCGTCTGCGATAACGGCACCCAGTTCACCAGTCGCTCGTTCTGAACGTTCCTCCAAATCGCAGGCATCAAACTGCAGCACACCGCTCCATATTGTCCCCAGGAAAATCCCACGGAAAGGGCGAATAGAACTGTGAAAACAATGATCGCCCAATTCCCGTCGCCAAACATCATGAAATTACAACACACAAGCAGCCGGAAGCACAAGGTCGCCAATGTAAACGATCTGAAAGAGTTCAACGACCCCGAACTCGATAATCCAGCCGACGACACGTATGCCACGGCGGCATAATACCGAGTTTGACCGGGGATCGACACCTATATTCATCGATGCCCTGGCCTTCGTCGATCAGTACGCCACTACCCACGGAACAGACTAGACCAAATCAACCAACTCAAAAGGAAGAAAAAAAAATCGAATTAAATAAAAATAAAACAATCAAATCCCGAAATTAAATTCCGACTCCTATCAAGGATAAATCCACCCCAAAGTGCATCAAGGACTACGAATCAAACTCAACCAACCGGAGTTAAAGGACAACAATAACCAAGGCAATTAAGAGCAAAACAATCACCTTTAATCCTGCCGCCGCCAACAATAATCCCCCCACACCATGTCACCCCTGCTGGTCCTATTTGCCCTAGTCACCTCTGCACAGGCCGCCGTAAAAGTAAATGACTACACCAACGCCGACTATATCCCGATCGTGGACGGAGACGCAGTAATCTGGGAGAAGCCAGGATACCTCCACCACACCACCAACGTCACTTCTTATGAGGTCTACGTCGCCCAGACCGAGCGCGCTGCTGAGATGTTCACGGACACCCGCCTGGCCCAGGTATTAGCAACCGACTTGGACCACATCCGCAATTTAATAACCATGCTAAAAGTCCACCGTAGGGAAGCCAGGAGCATAATCCTGCTCGGTACAGCGTTGAAAGTAGTAGCGGGAACGCCCGACTTCAATGACGGGGAGCAAATTAGGTTCAAACAAGCACAACTGATAGAATCCGAACACCGACAGGGGGAGATTAACTCCAAAATGCAAAACCGACTCAACGAACTGACGCACTTTTTCAACACGATCCAGAAGTCGGACGAGGCCGAGAAGGCCCAGATAGTAGAGACAGTCCTCGCCAAAAATAGAATAATCATAACGGACCTAGAAAGTGTTATCCTTGGGCTAACTTTAGCCAAAATAAACATGATCAGTCCGGCCCTCTTAGATGGCGCCGATATAAACGAATTCAATGAGCAACAGTTAGTCAACCTAACCTTGGTGGAGCTATTAGAGGTCTCGAACATCAGCGTTTTTCAAACTCCCGACCTACTCCACTTTCTCATAAAGTTCCCTCCCTTCCACAGAATATTGGATTTCACTCAGGGAGACATAGTGGCGGACTGCGGTACACAGACCCTCAACATCGGGGCCTGCGAGACAACCGTCGGGGCTACGTTCTGCAGGGAACGAGGGGGAAGCACCTGCGCCCAACAAATGGTAGCCGGGTCTATCGCACATTGTGCTACCCTACCGGGACACCTAGACCCTGTAACTATCGTCGACCACGGCACTCTCGTCATCAACGACGCGAACATGACCGTTGTTGATGATGCCGGGACCAGCCAAAAGATTTCGGGCTCGTACTTAGTGACGTACTCCCACCGGGTCTCTCTTAACGGGACCTGGTACATTAACCACCTCGGCGACTCTAAGAGGAAGGCAGTGGTGTCCGCAATGACGCAAGTCAACATAACGGCCCACAAAGAAAAACTTAGTCTACCGTTTCTACGGGAACTAAGCATGAACAATCTCGATCAAATCGACAGCCCAAACGAAAAGCTGACGATAAAAAGTACCGCTTCCTACCTCCTCACGCTCGCCGTGGCATTACCTCTCTGCTCCATTATATGGATATTATACCGCCGCCTTAAAGTGAAAGGTGAACAAAATGCGTCCCAAGACGTAGAGGCCGTGTCGCCCCACCTTCCTACTGACGCCCGCCCGGCCGAGGTATCGACACCGACCAGCGGTAAGGCCCCCATGTACGCCACCGTCGCCCCCCCCTAAAATTCGGCGAACTCAAGCCACCCGTACCTACCCCATACCTCATCCACGGGAATACGGATTAAGTGACGAGTGAAGAAAGCAAACTGGACTCAAAAAAAAAAGGAAAAAAAAATTAAATATATTGCAAACACACACAAAAAAAAAAAAAAAACTGACTCTACAGACTCTGAAGGCTCAGAGTCTGGGGCACCTACGTTCGGGAGAACCAAAGCCCCACCGCAGTCCAAGAATGGAGACTATCGTCCGCCCCACGACATCCCAGAACCCAACAATGAACCGTCGTGGTCAACCGCCAGCACCCCTATCCGCGACGAAGAGCAAGACGACGTCCCAATCTCCAACGGAGGCGCATACGCCGACATAAGGCGGGATGCCCACCAAGAGCGGCCAAACTGCAACAATGCGGCCGAGTCAAGCGGCGAATCGGACGACGAACTCTTGGACATAGAGAACTCCGAAGGCCCTCGGGATAGCCCTCCACTGTTTTCGCGACGACCATCTAGATTTCGACGCGAAAATCTGTGGTCGCCACCACTATTCCGCCGCCGGGACCCCCGGACCTACTACTCGCCGAGTCCCGAACCACCATCATTCGAACCGATGTTCGAACCGATGTTCGGACTCGCACACCTGCATTTCGACCCCCGAGACTGTGACCAGCAGAACAAGTCCCTGGAACACTACTACCCGGAGTACACGCCCACGTACTCTGACGACGAGGAGAACGAGGAGGAAGAGCCCTCCGCCCGCTGGCTCGTGGCCGATGAGGAGACGTTCCACTATACGGCCGTATGGCCTGCGCGTCACACGAGTCCATCTCATGACGGTGGATCTGCTCGTCCCGCCAGGCCGGAACGTCCATGCGTCGTTCCGAACGTTTCGGGAGCCCGCGGAAGCCCTCGACAACCGGCCCACCTTCTCCGTCCCAGACCCGGTTGAACCTCCCTCCGGGGAGGTAGAGACGCCGATGCCAACATCAACAACATCAGCAACGTCAGCCACATCGCCATTGACGTCGCCGACCCCGATAACGAGCGAAAGGGCAACGGAACGACGAAAACACCCTGACCCCCCAGCAAAGGCGCGCGCCCAGCGCGAACCAACGATGACTACGGCAAAACACGCTAAGGTACTCCGTACTGACCCGAGCCCGGCTCGGGGGTCGGTAAAAGAAGACTCTCCCATCGGTACCCCCGACTCCACGTCAGGAACCGAAAATTTCGCCCCTCCAGTTCAACAAGCGGAGCTGACCGAACATATGGAGAGGTGGGAAACGGGGCAGAAGAGTGACTACGCTACCCCAACCCTACTGGGGCTAGAGCCGCAACCCATACTAGACACACCGGGAAGCCTCTCACCCCCGGTAGCGACCAGAGGGTTCGACGATATATCCATCGAGGAGCTACTAACGGTGGCTGCCGGACACCAATGCGAAGTGGACGACAAAGACCTCGAGGAGCTTCTAGGCTTCTTACAGGAGGACTTCCCGCTGGTCGACCGAAGGCCAGAAGATGACAGCCTGGTCGAAGAAATCGGAAGGGACGCCGGCTGGGTAATCGCTCCGCCAGATTGGCAGGTCGATACCCCGGGCCGAATAGTGCCTACTGGATTGGTCGAGGAGGTGCAATACCGCATGAAACGGGCGGACAGGATCCGCTGCAGCGGTTGGTTCTGGAACCGGAAATACCAGGTCCACAAGCGAACACTCGCCGGACCGGTCTGCGTCCGCCTCCTCCCGGAAGAAAGGGGGGGGTGTAACGCACCCCAAGGCTGCGTTACAATTCACCACGCCGCACCGGCAATGGATAAGATATAAGCCATCCTAATCTAAGAATTCTATTTGTATAAATATAAGATATGTCTTTTCTACCATACAATACACGAATACTTTTCAAACCACCCACTTTTCTTCCACCGCACGCGCGCCGTTCGGCCACGTGACTACCCCTCCTACACCCATCCATAACTCTCCTACCACTACCTCAATTGTGACCCAAAAACTTTCCCCTCCCACTAAGGTTCGATGCGACGGTTTTCTTTTCGGCAAAAGAAATTGACCATCGGTGCATCGTCAGCACATATCCCCCCCACCCATAAGTTTAAGTTAGCTAGTTCGATCCGCGGATGCTAGGTTCCGAGCGTTCTAGCGAAAGAAGTGCAAGACACTTACTCGGGAACCCGGCCGCGAGATAGACGTTGCTCCGCGCAGCAACTTACGATAAAGTACCATACGCCGTACGTTAAGCAAAACAAATTAAAAGGAGATACCCAATAAACGAACATTGAATCAAAATAAACTCACCGAGTAAGTCTATTTTTCCGGGTGGGAACTACGGCATCAATTCACAACCGAGAGTATCGCGGTACGGGCCAATCCAATTCCCAAATTACTCTTGATCCTCTGATAGGTCCCACGAGTGTGACAACGCCTCGTATCCCTTATCCTTCTCGACCCCACGAGTGTGACAACGCCTCGTATCCCTTATCCTTCTCGACCCCACGAGTGTGACAACGCCTCGTGCCCCTCACTATCTTCTCGATCCAACTCATACGGGCACGGTTACGCCTCATTCTCCTCCACTCTTGCTTCTAGCCTAGTTAGGGCCGACCCCGTTTCCTGTAGAGGTTCCTGCAAACTACAAATTTCTTGTAGTAGGATCCTGGAGAAGACTGAGCTTACCTCAGCCTGAAATAGGAGCATTACATTATTTGGCACGAGACTTGCTCGCTTGCCTCCCCAAGTTTTTGTTAGCTCTCTAATTACGTTGTTAAAGGCTCTGGCATTTTCGGCCAGCCTCACTATACAAATCGCACCATAAATTATAACGTTTTGACTTCAAAACTTTTGTTAAAATTCTTAAAATAAAGTCAACGAAAAAGCTCGATGTCTCAACATTTGGTGACCCCGACGTGATTAATTATATTGCTAAAAACAATTAAAAATCGTTTAATGTGCAAACTAAACCTAACCTTTCTGTCGCAAAGCTTTCGTCTCGACGTTTGCTTGCTCATAAACACAACAACGGCATTGATTTTGGTGCATTTGCGCACATACCGACAATCGAACGGGTCATTCTCCTATTCTTCTTTGTGCCTGCTCGCTGCTGCTGTCGGTGCATTTGCGCGCACAAACCGAAATTCTAACGGATCGTTCTTCTATTCTTCTTTGTGCCTGCTCGCTGCTGCTGTCTGTTGCTGCTGCTGCTTGCCGAAATAGCTGAGTGCAATGACTTGTCGGAAAACAGGGTGTTTTTTTACAAACGGAAGGCACAGTCAATAAACGACAAGGCAGCATTACTTCAAGACACAATTGCGGGGGATGAAAGCAATGAAGATGCGCTAAATGTTCATCTAGAATATTTGGAAAAAATGTCCGATTTATTTAATGCGACTCATTCCAATTTAGAAGAAATCGATGTAAGCGAAATTGGCAGCGACTTAAGCAACAAATTTGATGTCTTGTTGAAGCATGAGAAGGTTGAAGATGGGTCAACTAGAAAGCTGCGTACCTTATCGGATAAGGTGCATTCTCACATGAGAGCGCTAAAGTCGATGGGTAACATGGAGGAAATAGCAGGTTGCATCATCGTTCACTCCATGTATAAGTATCTGGACACCGAAAGCAGGAATAAATGGGAAGAGCTGTCACCGTCTAATGTTATACCGACCTGGGACCATTTTTCGACTTTTTTGGAAAAGAGATGTCAAGCCATGGAGGCAAAGGATCAAGCTTTGTTGATTGATCCCCATAGCAATCAGGTTGGAAAACATAAAAGATTAATTAATTCCAAAAACAGTCTTGTTGCTACAAGTACCCTTGGATTAGAGTGCGTATTTTGTGATAATAAAGGGCACAACATTTACAGCTGCACTCGGTTTGAAAACCTTTCGCCATCTTTGCCATCTTCATTACCTTTCTCGCCTCCTGCTCAGAATCTTAGTTCAGGAGTCGATATGGTGATCTTATTCCATGCCGTGCTCTTCTGGATTCCGGCTCGCAGATTAACTTAATAACCTCTCGTTTTGCTCAGATGCTTCAGCTGAAACGAGCAAAGGTTCGGTCTCAGTACCCGGTATTGGTGCGGAATCCGCATTTCATACAGAAGGTTCAGTCAATTTGGTCATTCGATCCAGGACTTCAGACTACTGCACGAGTCTCACAGCTCTTGTTGCTCCACGCATCACAGGAAACCAGCCCGCTTCTTCTTTTGATATATCCAAACGGAAAATGCCATCCAATATCAGCCTTGCTGACCCGAGTTTCAACAAATCTCAGCGCATCGATGTGCTTATTGGAGCCAGTTTATTTTATGATATCTTATGCGTTGGACAGATTAAGTTGGACAAAGGCCTTCCTATAATACAAAAAACGCGTTTCGGTTGGGTAGTAACGGGTGGAGGTCATTATTCCCACAACTCTGTGCTCCTAGCTGCCTCTAGTTCGACTGAATTAAGTCATAATCCCACCGTCGGTTTGGATGAGCTAGTGAGACGCTTCTGGGAAGTCGAAAATTGTCACGGCCCCGCCATAGAGGCTACAAAGGAGGAAATTGCTTGCGAGGAACATTTTAAAAAACATTTCTGTCGACTTCCAAGTGGCGAGTACAGCGTTCAATTGCCCCTTAAGATGAGTGACAGTCTTCTTGGAGATTCATATCAACAAGCATATCGGAGATTTCTCAATTTAGAACGCAAACTGGGACGCAAGCCACTTCTTAGGGCCCAATACGCCGAATTTATAAAGGAGTACCTCGACTTAAATCATATGTCCCCTGTTAAGAGCGACTCACCAAAACAATACAAATTCTTTCTTCCTCATCACTGCGAAATAAGAGAGGACAAAACCACCACAAAACTCCGAGAAGTTTTCGACGGATCCGCGTGTACATCTACAGGATATGCCCTAAACGATATATTAATGTTGAGCCCAACTATTCAGCCGAAGATAGTTACGACTCTTCTACGACCTATGGAACGAAACTAGCATCATTTCTAGCCGTCCGTTCCATGCATCAACTAGCAGCCGACGAGCGTGCTTCTTATCCAATTGGATCTAAGGTTTTATTGCAGGATTTTTACGTGGATGATTTGCTAACGGGGGGAGACACTACAAATGAGGTTCTTGAAATAATTCGCTAGGTGTCAGGACTCTAAGCCAAAGGGAATTTCAAGATAAGGAAATGGTGCTCCAGCGATGCATCTTTATTAAATCAAATACCCAGTGAAGATAGGGAAACATTTGTAAAATTCACTGATGGCAGCGATGTAACCAAGACGCTAGGTTTAGCATGGAATCCCACTTCCGATGAACTATTGTTTCCTTCTTGCCCCAATCAAGTTCCTTCGAAACCAACTAAAAGAGTTATATTGTCCACCATTGCACGATTTTATGATCCACTCGGACTTATAGGGCCAGTAATTACAAGGGCAAAAATATTTCTGCAGCAGTTATGGAAAGAAAAGCTTAATTGGGATGAAAGTCTGCCAGTCGCCTTACGCACAGCTTGGATCGACTTTATTCAGCAGTTTGACTCTATACAACAATACCCAAGTGTGAATTATGCGGTGCAGCGCTACTCGCTCAGCTTATGCATGAAGTCTCTTTAGTGAAGTCTCTTGGTGTGACTCTACCGTTGTATTAGCCTGGATCAAAAACCAGCCATCTAACTTTAATGTATTTGTTGCTAATCGACTGTCTGTTATTCAGGAACTCACATCTGGAATGTCTTGGCTGCACGTGCCGACTGATCTCAACCCTGCCGATATGCTTTCTCGAGGATCACTACCTGCTGAGCTTATCAATTCTTATCTTTGGAATCATGGGCCTCCATATTTGACGGACAGTAAAGATCAATGGCCAAGTACGCCTGCCGGTTTTGAAAGCACGGAAAACAATCCTAATTACCAACTTCGCTTCGAAATATTTGATGAAAGAATCGAAATTCGTGAATTCCTTCCCCAAAATGCAGCGAATTTTTGCATATGTATGCAAATTTATTCATCGAAAAAGGTTTAAAATAACTGTGGAGGATTTGCGCTTGGGAACCGAACTGCTTTTTTGCCTTAATTAGCAATCTCGTCTGTTGAATGAAATAAGAGCCCTGGAATCCCGAAAGGACATCAAAGCTTCAAGCCCAATCGCTTCGCTTTCTCCATTTTTAGATAAGTACGGTTTGCTTCGAGTTGGAGGACGCCTTAAAAACTCCACGTTGGATTTTGAAGCACGACATCCCATAATACTGCCCAGAAATCATTCCATCACTTCTGCTTTGATACGGCACCTACACGAAAAGCATCTTCACGCAGGACCCCAGTCACAATTAGCCATCATTCGGCAAACTTACTGGCAAATTGGTGGTCGAAAGACCGTAGCTCACGTAATACAGAAGTGTGTCAGATGCTTTCGAGTGAAGCCTCGAACTCTAGATCAAATAATGGCAGATCTTCCAGTGGACAGAGTTAGCGAATCTCGGGCATTTCTAGTTACTGGCGTGGACTACTGCAGCCCGTTCCTGTATAAATCAGAAATTCGAAATCGGCCCCCAATTAAATGCTACATGAGCATTTTTATATGCTTCTCCACTAAAGCGGTTCACATCGAGCTAGTGAAGGATCTCACAACGTCCGCGTTCCTGTCTGTTCTTCGCCGTTTTATTTGCACACGTGGAAGACCGATTCGTATTTGGTCAGATAATGCCACAAATTTCGTTGGAGCTCGGAACGAACTGGCAGAACTCAAGTCGTTATTCCTAAGCGACAATCATCAAGAAGCCGTACATCAAGCTTGCCTTAACGATTGACGATCCTCCTAGATCACCTCATTTTGGAGGATTGTGGGAGGCTTCAGTCAAGGCAGCCAAACATCATCTTCGGCGTGCCCTTGGATCCTCGCTTCTTGGATTTGATGAACTGCGCACCCTTGCGTGCAATATTAGCGCAATCATTAACTCAAGGCCATTGTTTCCTCTTTCAGAGAACCCTGCAGATCTCGATGTGCTCACGCCAGCTCATTTCTTGGCTGGCGCCCCCATCACAACCTTTTTGTTACATTTAAACGTCGATCACCTGGACCGTTGGCAGAAGGTCACACAGCTGCAGCAAATTTTTTGGTCTCGATGGCGCCAATCTTATCTAAGTAGTCTTCAGGAGCGAGCTAAGTGGCGCACCCGGAATCCTGAGCTTCACGTCAACGATGTCGTTCTTGTTAAGGACGAGAACTACCCTCCACTGAAGTGGCCGCTAGCGAGAATCGTCAAACTCATCCCAGGAGCAGATGGAGTATCTCGCGTTGCCTTGATCAGGATGGCTACAGGTGTCAGCCGAAGGGCACTTGCCAAACTGTGTCTCTTGCCTCTACGGGATGAGGCTTGGATCCTTCCACGGGGGGAGTATGTTCGGGCGAGGCCCGAGTGTAATTCCCTTATTTTTGCACTCTTAATCGTATTGTACTTTCCATACTCTTGAAGGTTTACTCTCTTGCTCTCTCTCAGCATCATGCTCTCACTTATCATCTATTATCTATGCTTCTTAACTCTCGTTTTCTCATCTATGCGTCCTCACGGCGTAGATAAGTGGACGGCAGCTGCGTCTGCTTAAAATCAGTTACAGTTACCGCTTGATATAGTTGGCGCACAGACCTTTTTTGTCCCAACTATTACTTGGCACGAGACTTGCTCGCTTGCCTCCCCAAGTTTTGTTAACTCGTTAATTACAACTCTCTATTGTTAAAGGCTCTGGCATTTTCGGCCACCCTCAATATACAAATCACATACAATAAATTATAACGTTTTTGATATCAAACTTTTGTGAAAATTCTTGATATATAGTCAACGAAAAAGCTCGTTGTCTCAACAGCCACCATCAATCATTGCTGTTGAACCACAGTCGAAAAAATTAATACATTTTCCATTTTTTTTGTTCAATTTTGACAAAATTAAAAGCATACATTTTTTGTTTATTGTTGTCAACTGGGTTTGGTTTTCCATGGATAGTGGAAGGTGGCCTGTGGGAATCGAGATTTCACATCTGTCAAAAAATTCCACCGTTCCCCGTAAATGTGCTGTGTGGGAAAAGGCTATAATAAGCTTTTTACACTGGGCACGTTTCCGTCGTGCGACGTGAGAACTGCTGATGACAGCAACACAACTTTTATAAAGCAATTAATTATGTCTGACAAGAGAAAAATTAAAGACTTGATTCTTTTATGAATGAAGACAATGTTTTGAAATGTATGGAAGCGGTGGGGTTTGTTGCATAAAAGTAAAGGGGAAAAAGTTTTCGAACTGGGTGGAATGGTTAAAATGTGAGGGGTAGGTCTAACAAATAATGGCGTCCCCTAGTCGGGTGATCCTGCAGTGGAAGAACTGTTGCAGGGCTGACGCACGCAGCCGATGCTCGGCCTGATCGGACACGGCAAACAGGCGATCGCGGAAAAAATTAACTTTATTGTAGACTATTTTCACTCAATCACACACATTGAGCTACACTCGGGAAGACAGTCTGTTTTTCTCTCCTCTCTCCGTCTCAAATGATTGACGGAGTTCCCTAGATCTGCAACAGATTCTCTAGAATGGTGCGCGTGCGTAAATTGGTAACCTTTTCTTAAGGCCCAATTAAATACACCAGTTGCCAGTGCGGCTGATTACACAGGTACTCATCAAAATTAAACTTTTTTTTCCGCTTTCGCCTAAAATTACTTTTTCTGATAGATTTGGAGATTTAAAATGTTTTAAAGAATTATGGTTTTTTTTTCTAGGTTTAGTTTTTTTTTAAAGAATATTTTAAAATTTTTTATTTTTTTTCAGAGGTAGTGCTTTTATTTTCCACACAATTTAAGTTTCCTACAACTGGTTGTATGGAACTTTGCAGTTTTGAAAAGCTGACAAATGCAACTATAAATTCGACCCAGACACTTTGTAGCTGCTGCACACTACAACAAATAAAGCAAATTAGGGTAGCTGTTAGTGAGCAACTGCAGTAAAAGATAGAAGAAGTAGACAGTAAAAGAACAAGAGCAAGAAAAAGATGACCCAGAACACCCAAGGCCAAGAGCCGAAACGGCAGGCAAACCAGGCAAAGGCATCCTACGCAGAGGTACTCAGGGCGGTAAAATCGGAAAAGACCATCCTGAATTTTAGAGAATAAGTGTCCGCAATACGACGGATCGCGGCAGGAGAAGGGAAAGTTTGGGGACGACGCTAACGCGAAGCTGCTCAAAGCAATGCAAGTGAAAGTGGGCAAAAGAGCCGAGATCAAGTCCATCTCCAAAAAGGTTTTGATAGAGGTCAGGGATCTGTCGAAATGGAAAATGCCTGAAGAAGTCCTCGAAGCCATCTTCACCAAAACGGACGGAAATCTGCCGATCGAAACAGTTCCTAAACTTCGAAAAGCATACCGAGGAACACAGACGGCAAATATCCTTCTCCCCAGAGAACTTGCGGAGTAGCTGGTCCATGAGGGAAAACTAAGAATTGGCTGGTCAATCTGTCGAATCCAGTTGAAGAGCCAGCCAAGGAGGTGCCTCAAGTGCCTAGAGTTTGGACACATCGCTGCGAGATGCAAGACCACTCAGCACAATTCGAATGACGGCAAGCAGAAGCCCGCATGCATCTTATGCACAAGAGCAGGGCTCGATAGTACAGCACATGGGACGCTCTGAACATAATGCCTCATTTATGTGAAGCCCATACTCATGGGCAAAACTAAGCGTAATTTGAATCACTGCTGAGCAGCACAGGACCTGCTCAAGCAAACAGTAAGAGAAGAGTATGTGGACGTCGCCATCATAAGCGAGCCATACCTAGCGAAGCCTTCCTAGTCATGGGTCCAAAATGCAAACTCAAATTATGGAGGAGCGATTTGGAGCTGTGGAAGACCACCCCTAGGCCTAAGCTGCTGACGCACGTCAGTGGGATACACCTGGGTCAAGATCGCTGGCATATACTTCTATAGTTGCTACGTTGCCCCGAGCGTACAATTAGAGGAGTTCGCCAACAAAAAAAAAGCATAGCGGACGATGCACGCAGCCGTACTCCAGTGATCATCGCAGGCAACTTCAATGCATTGGCGACCGAATGGATAAGCGTAGGACAAACGCACGCGGGAGCGTCTTACTCGATGTGTTCGCTACACTGAGCGTGGGGCTCCATAACACTGGAAACGCCCACACCTACTCAAAGGGTGACAGAGGATCGGTAATCGATGTCACATTCGCCAGTCCACAGTTAGCTCGGTGTGCCAGTTGGAAGGTGTCCAATGCATACACGCACAATGACCACCGAGTAATTACGTGCCGCATAGACGAAACCATCACCAGACGGATACAAATTTTGAGGCGTACATCCTGGAACATTGAAAAAATTGACACACAGTGCCTGCTACTAATGTTTGAGCTAAACCGAAGAAATCTATGTAGATTCTGAACGACGGGCCAACATGCTAGCGAAAGCAATGGAAAGAAGAAGAATATAGGAGGAAAGCGGCTAGAAGTGAAGCCAATCAGCAAGGCGCCGGTAACAGAGAGCCCCTTGCGCTGGAAGCTGCAGAGGCTCGTGCTCCGTCCGAAAACAGGTAAGGACCCTGAAGATCCCTCAGGGTATAGACCGCGGGGAAACTCTTCGAAAAAGCAAAAGCTAGCAGGCTGGAAACAGAGATCGCTAGCCACCAGGGTTTATCCAACCTCAAATTCGGATTCAGGAAGCGGAAAAGCACCATCGACTCCATAAAAGTGGTCGTAAGAAAAGCACTCGAGGCTTCCACAGGAAAGAGATTGCGCGGCGGCACCAAAAAGTACTGCCAAAAACGCTTTCAATTCTGCTAGATGGCTGCCGCCCTCTCCAGCCTAGGCATACACGAGTACCTGGTGAGCCTGGGGAGCGTTATTTTAAAAACAGAGTGCTAAGACACGATTCGCAGACACGAACACGATTCTTCGGCGGGACAAAAAACAAAGCACATAACAGGACATTGGCGTCCCACAGGGCTCTGTACTCGGACCGCAACTATGGAAAGTTATGTACGATGGCAACCTGCGATTAGAAACACCAGCCGGCTGCAGCATCGTAGGCAGAACACAAATGAAACAGGCGAGTAATTTGTTGGCTACAGGAAAACGACCTCAGCCTGGCAGCGAATAAAACTGAAACGGTCCTGATTAGATACAGAAAAAAGGTCGAGACTGGGCGTACTCCTGGACCACAGACTAAGTTTTAAACAGCATCTTGAAGTCACAGGAGACAAAGCTTGGCGAACAACAAATGCGCTCACTGGCATAAAGGCCAACATTGGAGGGCTCATTTGTTCTGTCGTCAGATCCATTATCATGTACGCAGCTCTAATCTGGGCACCAGCTATGGAGCACCCAACGTGCAGCCGCACCTGCAGGACGGCCTTCCGAAGATGTGCGCTAGGCTTCCTCTGTGCGTGTCCCACCATCTCCGAGGATGCTGGAATGGCACCTGTAGAGCGATGGTGTGCCCCAGACAACGGCATTTAGACAAGAATACGTATGTTCTGATGACCTGGGTGAGCAGAAAAATCGAAGTAACTAATTTTTATCTCCCGCAGCTCTTAACAGGAAATATGTGGCTTAAAGCCTATCTACATAGGTTCAAACGCGAGACTGATCCGTTTTGCACACAAAAAAATTTATTTTTTTGACTCCTAGGGAGTCATGCACGGCTCCGCCATCCTGTTCACCTTTTTCCGGTCTCGCGGAACAATCCTGGCCCGTGGTCCTCGTCCCCAGCCTTGCTTGGGAGTAGACCCAAAGGAAATAGCAATATCTTAAATTTCGTTAGATGTCCCCAATTATATAAATAAGCTCTGTTAATCTCCTAGAGCACTAGTAAACACGACATTTCTGCTATTTCCCAAACTGACTTTTTCTGATAGATTTGGAGACTTACATTTTTTTAACGAATATTTTAAAATTCTGGCATTTTATTTTAAGAGGTAGTGCTTCTATTTTTCACACAACCTAAGTTTCTGATAACTGGCTAACCGGTTTGGTCAAACGGCTGCAACTTAGCCGCTTATCTTACAAGCGAAACCTTAAACGACGCCTAAAAAATGTGTCTATCTAAAACCAAGAAACCAGACCCAGAAATATTTTTTTTCGACATTTCCTAAGAGTTCAAAATCAAAATTTAAGGAAAAAATATCGCAAAAAATTATGAAATTTGAAAAATAAATATCTTCCAGGCGTTAAGCTGCAGATACAAAGTGTCTGGGTCGGATTTAAAGGTGCATTTGTCAGCTTTTCAGAATTGCAAAGTTCGATACAACCAGTTATAAGAAACTTAAGTTATTTGAAAAATAGTAGCGCTACATCTAAAAAATAATATGAAAAATTTTAAAAAACTTAAAAAAAAAATAAACCAAAAAAAACACAATAATTTTTTTAAAATATTTAAATCTTGAAATCTATCAGAAAAAGTTTTTTTGGACCACAGCAGTAATAAAAAGTTGAACTATGTTGAGTAGTTTACTCAGTCCGTCCATATTTATTTCTTTATCTATTTATTCATATACACCCAGAGACAAAAAAAACCGCACTCCGAAATTTCATGAATTTTTGACTTCTCTAGCGTGGGATATCCCGAAATGTTATTCGATTCGTCTAATTTTTTTTTTTGTGAGTCCCTGTGAATGTTTTTTTCTTTTTGCGTGCGTTTCCTGTCGCCTCAGTTTCTGGAAACATTTCTTGCAAATAATTGTACCTAGGAGTCTTTAAGAAGTATGCCTAAAGGAAAACAGATGACGGTGACTGAAAAGTCAAAAATTATTGCCTCGGCTGAACGAAATGTCTCCATTCGAAAAATAGCGGATAGAACTAGGTTCAATGAAAGCTCAGTGCGACGATTTTTGAAAAAATTTCGTGAGACTGGACAAGTGGAGAGGACAAAAGGATCGGGAAGAGAAAAGTGTACATGTGCAAGGGAAAATCGGATTATTAAGTAAACGAACCGACATGATCGATTCAAAAATGCTGTAGAGATAGCTTCTGAAGTGCAGCAATGATTTGCCAAAGAAATTTCAGCTATAACTATACAGCGTCGTCAAAAGGAGATGGGATTAATAGCAAGGACACCTGCCAAAAAGCCACTTCTTAATAGTCGAATAAAGAAAGCACGCGTAAATTGGGCTAAAGAAAAAGCAAATTGGGGTTAATCTGAGTGGTCACGAATCATATTCTCGGATGAGTCAAAATTTAACCTCATTAGACCCGATAGTTCCCGCACAGTTCGCCGCAGAAAAGGGTAACGCTATTCCGAAAATTGCTGCATTGCCAGAGTGAAGCATTATCCTTATATTATTTTATGGGGATGCATATCTAAATATAAAACAGAATCCCTAATAATTATTAAGGGTATGGTGAATTCAAAAAAGTATGAAGTGGAGTTATTCGCAGTTTAATACAACCAGTTGTAGGAAACTTAAGTTATGTGAAAAATAGAAGCACTACCTATGACAAAAAATACCAAATTTTTTAAAAATTCTTAAAAAAAAACTACTCCATAAAAAAAAAACCATAATTCTTTAAAAAATCTTAAATCTCCAAATCTATCAGAAAAAGTCATTTTTGGCCACAGCGGAAAAAAAAAGTTAAATTTTGTCGAGTAGTGTTATCGGCTCAGTAGCCGATAAGGTCCCACCAACAGCCAAATTTAGGTTAGAGAAAAGCCGGTAGCCGGACAATTCCCAATTAGAGCTATTTAAATTAAATTAAGTTATTGATTAAGATAATTTTGACCATATTAGAACTAGTATCAAAGGAAAACAGATGGAAAAATTGGTTATAGTTACGGCAAAGGCTACGGAAAGATTCATAATCCGAGTAGTTAGAAAGACAGAGTTTGAGATGAAGAGATAACAAGCAATATTCCTGAAAAGAGAGTGAGTTTGACGGAGCTATCCAGCGACTGGTTGTTGGCGATTATGCAATTAGCTTGGAGGAAGACGCTTGATAAAGTTTATCAGTATTATTGGTTTGACAACATGAACAACATGTTCGAAAATTCGTTGACAATTGCATCACCTGCAAGACTGTAAAAGGTTCTTCTGGGAAAGTTCAGGCAGAGCTTCATTCGATCCCAAAAGTCAATATACTTTGGCATACAGTACATATTGACATCACTGGAAAGCTGAGTGGCAAAAACGATGTAAAGGAATATTTTATTGTGCAGATTGACGGTTTCACTAAGTTTGTCTATTTGTTCCATACTCTCAAGTTAGATACTGATAGTTGTGTGGCAGCAATGAAGTCATCTATTTCATTGTTTGGAGTCCCGAATCGAATCATTGCCGATCAAGGTAGATGTTTCACTAGCTCGAGGTTTTCTGAGTTTTGTTTGTCTCAAAATATTAAGCTTCATTTGATCGCTACGGGTGCGAGTCGTGCTAACGGTCAAGTTGAGCGCGTGATGAGCGTACTAAAGAACTTGTTACCTGTGGTCGAATCAGGTCAACGATCTTGGCAAGACGCTCTGGGAGAAACACAGTTGGCCCTAAATTGTACAGTCAGCCGTGCAGCTGGAGTGAGTCCTTTAGAGCTTCTAATCGGCAAAGAGGCTCGTCCCATAGGTTTGGTTACACCGTATGATACTGAAGATCAGATTGATGTGGAGAGTGTGAGAACTCAAGCATCTAAAACTATGAAGGAGTCGGCCAGGTATGACAAGTTCCGATTTGATAAGAATAGTACAGCAGTTCGCAGACATAAAGTAGGTGATTATGTTTTATTGAAGAGTAAAAAAAGTCATCAGGCTAAGTTGGATGCAAAGTTTAAAGGTCCGTTTCTCGTGTTGGAGGTACTCGAGGGAGATCGTTATGTTTTGAAATCGCTAAGTAGTAAGCGAACTTATAAGTATTGCCACGATGATATTCGTAAAATGCCAGAGGGGCGTATTCCCAATGAACTAGACTGTAATGGAGATGAGTTGAATCTTCCCAAGAGTCCAGTGGGGACTGAATGTGAGCCGTCTGAAAAGGGCGATGATTTGTCCGTTACGAATAACGATGAAAACTTGTTATGTTTGGAGAGTGCCGTCTAGTTGAGACGATGAAAAGATGTTATGTTTGGAGAGTGCCGTCTAGTTGAGACGATGAAATTATGTTATATGAAAGAGTTCTGTCCAGGTGGGACGAAGAATCTGGGTGTGACTTGGAAAATGAATAATGATTATCTGTCAGCCATGAGGTCTGAATTGAGTATCGGGCAAAGGTCTATAAGGTGGCAATTGTGAATTTTTAGGAAAGTCATTTTATGTTCTGGTAAAGATAAAAAAAATGTGAAATAAAGAAAACAAGAAGATTCGGTGAGACTGTGTGGAAGAAAACGAAATGTAATTTGTATTGGATAAGAACTCACAAGAGAAAATGAAATGAAAACATTGTTAATTGACAAAAAATACCAAATTTTTTAAAAATTCTTAAAAAAAAACTACTCCATAAAAAAAAAACCATAATTCTTTAAAAAATTTTAAATATCCAAATCTATCAGAAAAAGTCATTTTTGGCCACAGCGGAAAAAAAAAGTTGAATTTTGTCGAGTAGTGTTATCGGCTCAGTAGCCGATAAGGTCCCACCAACAGCCAAATTTAGGTTAGAGAAAAGCCGGTAGCCGGACAATTCCCAATTAGAGCTATTTAAATTAAATTAAGTTATTGATTAAGATAATTTTGACCATATTAGAACATGTATCAAAGGAAAACAGATGGAAAAATTGGTTATAGTTACGGCAAAGGCTACGGAAAGATTCATAATCCGAGTAGTTAGAAAGACAGAGTTTGAGATGAAGAGGAAAGTAATGCCTAGTCGGGCGGAAAGGAACAGCAATTCTAATAAGGCTGGTGAGGGAAGTCGATTCGACCTCACCAGAGAGAAGCTTATAGAGGAAGAGAACTCCTTGGCAGGTTCTACGGGATTTAAGAGAGTGGAGGTTAATTAAGCGCAACCTACTTTCATAAGAAGGAAGATGGATCGAAGGGTCCCAATTGAGTCCCCGGAGGGCAAAGATATGGAACTGTTTTTGTACTGATTCGAGCATATCCTGAAATGTTTGGTAGTGAGGAGACCAGACACAAGAACCATATTCCAAGATAGGCCGGACCAGAGAAACATACAGAAGTTTTGTAGTATACGGGTCTGTAAATTCCTTAGACCATCTTTTAACAAATCCAAGGACTCTTTTGGCTTTGTTAGAGATAGTAGAGATATGAGAGTTGAAACATAGATTAGGTAAAAAGGTAATGCCCAAGTCGTTAACTTTGAAGAGGCGTTGAAGGATAATGTTATTGATAGAGTAGTCGAAAAGGTATGGCTTATTGCGGTGAAAAGTCAAAGATAGTGGGGACAAGGGGTCACTCTAGGAAAAACATAGCTTAACGTCATCAGCATACATTAGGATACGGGAATGAGATAACATTTGGAGAAGATCCTTAATAAACAGGTTAAATAACAAGGGACCCAGATGGCTACCTTGAGGAACACCCGATGAGACTATAACAGGTTTAGAGAGAGAGGAGTTAAAGCAGACACGTTGAGAACGGTTACAAAAATAGGAATTAGTCCAATATAGAAGCTTAGTCGGAAACCCTAGAAGAGACAGTTTATGAATAAGTAGATTATGATTGACGGAGTTGAAGGCTTTACTAAAGTCAGTATAAACGACATCAGTTTGACACTGTTTAGCAAATCCCGAAGTTACGAAGGTGGAAAATTCAAGGAGATTAGTAGAAACTGAGCGGCGTTTAATGAATCCATGCTGTGATTCAGAGAATACAGAACTACAAAAATGTTGCAGCTGAGAGCTGACGATTTTTTCAAAGAGTTTAGGAATGGCAGATAAGTTGGAAATACAGCGGTAATTAGAGACATCAGATTTAGATCCCTTTTTATGAAAGGGAACTATATAGGATTCTTTCCAGACGGTGGTAAAGTCACCAGTCTTGAGAGACAAGTTGAAAAGTTTTAGGAGAGGCACACAAAGAGATTCTGCACAAAGTTTAAGAACAGCACTCGGAACCGAGTCTGGCCCAGTGGAGAACGAAAACTTGCACGATTTTAAATTTGTTAGGAGACCATCATAGTCGATGGAGGGGGGAAGGATACAGTTAGAACTATTTAAGGGGATAGTATAAGAGTAACTACTACTAAAGTCGTTCGATGAGGCTAGGATAGAGGGAAAGTTAATAGACGGGACAGAGTAGCAACGTTGGAAAAAGGAAGCGAACAGATCAGCAATATCACAATCCCTATCAGCATAACTACCATTTAAGTGTAGAGAAGAAGGAAATCGGGAAGATTTACGTTTAGAATTAACAAACCTGAAGAATTGTTTAGGGTCGCGTTTAAAGTTAAGATTGCATTTGGTCAAGTATCTATTGTAGCACAATGTATTAAATAAGGAAAATTTCGATTTTGCAATTGAGTACTTCGAAAAGTCTGATTGCAAACCGGATTTTTTAAACTTCTTGTACATACGGGATTTTAAATTCTTCAGATTTATTAATCTCGGGGTGAACCAGATAGGACCAGAAAGATTTCTGGAGGGGGTGACTAAAGGAACATGCATGGGAAAGATGGAAAAAATAGAGCTATAGAATGCATTCGTGGCAGACTCAATTTCCTGGAAATCGTCAAGGAATGACCAATCCATCTGAGATAGGCCAGTATTCAAGGAGAGAAAATCAACCTTCTTGAAGCAATAGATATTCGAAGGCTTAATAAACGACTTTATAGGGCATGAAGATGGTAACATGAAATCAATTGAAAGTGTGGGATGGTATGGGTCTTCAGGAAATGATAGAGGTTATCCTCGACATACCAAAGTGCTCGAAGCATCGGTAATGAAGACGAGATCAAGGGTCCTACACATGCTATTGCGTATTCCATTTACCTGGCCTAACGATGTATCGGACAGAGAATCAACGAAGTCATGCTGCATAGATGGGAACATTAACTTTGAGTCATTAGATGGAGACCAAGTGACATTAGGGAGATTAAAGTCACCGAGGACAATAACACGATCAGAATCACTAAGCTGAGACAAAACGGACTGAAGATGGACAGCGTGAAGCATATAAGTTGTAAATTCAGAGGACGGTGGGATGTAAGAGCATGATATGAATAAATTAAAAGAACACAAACGAATTTTAACTACGATAATTTCAATAGTGTTGAGCTCATCGATGGAAAAGAGTTGGGAAGTTAAGTCGGAACGAACAGCAATTAGGACGCCGCCACCTCGAGATGGTCGATCAGGTCTATATATGTTAAAATTGTCTACAAAAATCTCGGAGTCCGAGATTGAGGAATTGAGCCATGTTTCAGAGAAGGCGATAATGTCGAAATCAAAAGTTGCACTATCAGCATGTAATTTGGTGAGCTTACTGCACAGGCCACGTAAATTCTGTTAAGCAATCTTTAGAGGTGGGGAAGAATTCAGTTTTTTGAAGTAGATGGCAAATCAGTAGAAGGAGTTGGAAGGATTCCAAGCCGAGGAGCGGGTTGCGAAGATCGAGATCGACTATTGAAGATGTGACAGATAGTGTGTTCGGGCCAGAAAGAGGGTTCTAAAACAGTCTTGACAAACTTCTCCGGGACAAGAATTTTAAAGGAGGAAATACTACGTTTTTCCTTGAAGGTAAATTTAGTTACTACGATGACAGAGGAGCTATTGATGTTAAGTTTAGAGAAAATATACTCTCGAACCATTGCATCCGTAGCCGATTCCATAAGACGTGAGACAAAAATAGATTTTAGAGGAGCGACAGCGAATAGAGTAGATCGGTCAAGAGGGGTCACATGGTTTATGGGTGAGGCAGAGGCGGGTTCTACCCGAGGAGCAGGTCCGGATGGGATAGCGCTGGCTGAGGAGCCAGTGCGAGCCGGTGTGGAAGGAACGACTTCAACTTCCATGCTGACAGCAGTATCGACGGTTTCATTAGGGGGCCCAGTGGCGCCGACAACGGGATGATCATTACTGTCCGGTTGGACATCCTTGGCAGACACAGGCACAGGTGAACAGCCAACATGTGAAGAGCCAGTCGTCTTTTTCGATGTATGTACATCGATTTCCTTTGCGCCAAAGTCGATCAAGGCTGGCGAACTGATTGAAGGAGCAACAGAGTCTTTAGCTGCAAGAAAATTGGAACTGTTAACACTGGGCAGGCTAGGTGTAACCTTTCTTCTCTTTGGAGACTCATTTATAATTTTAAAATTTTTAAAATGAGCTTCCATTGAGGAAAACTTATCTTGCAATTTCCGGAATTCAGAGTGGACAGCAGCGAATTCGTTATGAGTCTGTCTCATAAATGTTCGCATATCGGCTTCAACTGCCCTGCAATCCCAACAAGTCCAGTTGAGACCGCAGCGGGTCAGCGTTGTCAGATCGACAACGCGACCACCGATATGACCAAAACCCGCGCAGCTAGAGTGAGCCGTGTTGTCACACAACCAACAGAAAATAAATGTTTGACGTGTAGCTACCGAACGGTGACCGTCACAGCGTTTAGCACAACAGGAGCTCATTGTTTGATATCAAAAACAATATATATGAAAATTAAAGAAAAAAGAAAGGTAAAATATAAGTCGGTGTGGGGCAGAGATAGTGACTTTAGATCTATATAATAGATCTATATAAATAGTGAACAGGAGCGGACCTAATATTCATCCCTGCGGAACACCACTGGACACTATCAGCAAATCTGATATTTTGTTCGAGGAAACAACGGCTTGTCTTCGTTGTTTTAATACAAGGTCATAAATTTTGTGGCAGTTTCACTAAAATTGTACATTCTACTTAGCTTGGTGAGTAGTATGTCGTGGTCTACTGTGTCAAAAGCTTTACTGAAATCAAGTAGCGTCCATAATGTTACCTCACCATTGTCCATTTTTAACCTAATATCCTCGACTACTTTTACAATTGCCGTTGCGCATCTACGATTAGTCCTAAAGCCAGACTGATGATGGACGAGAAGCTTATTGGCGTTTAGAATGTTATTAATTTGTATGGCTATTAGATGCTTGAAAAAGTTAGACAGGTATGGCAATATAAATATCGGTCGAAAATCCGAGCTGGACTTAGCAATACGCAGAAATTTTGCAATTTTGCATTCACTAGGGAATGTAGAGGTGGTAATGGCAGTATTAAAAATGTGCGTTATGTGCCCCATTATAAATGGTAATATCAATTTGACAAATTTGGGATTTATAACGTCCAAGCCAGTAGAATTTGATTTAATTGTTTGTATTCACAGGAATGAAATGGAAACTATTTTTAAAAGACTCAGAACTCACATAGCGGTTACATAGAGATACAGGGACATTACATTACATTAACAAATTTGTTATTTAAAAAATTAACATCAATACTATAATTTATCACAGTTTGAACTTTCCCAATCCCCAATTTTTTAATATCTTTCCATTGTCTGCTGTCGATTGGCCTCGTAAGCCTATTACTAAAATAGGTACGCTAGGCCCTATAAATCAAGTCATTTAGAGATCGTCTGTTTGTAATAAATATGCTGTGTAGGTGATCAGTCTTATATTTCTGCCATTTCTTGAATGCCTTATCTCTAAATATTATTGCACTTTGTATATCTTTGTTACAGGATTTCTTTGAAGGCTTTATAACTTTCGTTTTGATTGGTATATGTTTGTTGAACAACAAGTCTGTTAGAGGTAGATATCAAATATATAACCTGTATTCATATATTGATTAGAAGGGCACTAATTTGGGCTTACTAAAGTTATGCTTTATTGTTTGTTGGTGATCGGAGCTGCACTTAACTTCTTCATCATAGCGGCCCCGCTACAGCAGCCGAAAGCTCTGATCTCAAGAAGAGCGCACGCAGATAAAATAAGAGCGCGAGCTTTAGCGGGGAGAGCGCTTATGGGGGCAGATAACATACCAGGCAAAACAAACAAACAATTGTGCTCGATGGCATTTACTTTAGTTTAATTTACGTCGTTCTGCTCCGAACATCCTCCCCCGTTGAAAGAACATGGCTTTCAATTGATCCAATATCGATGGGCAGGACGGCTAGCTTCGCAACGGCTCTCTTCATTAGACCCATCGATGTTCGAACCATTGCGACTCTGATGATTCCATCCTTGCTTGGTGTGGCCTCCTCGACACGGCCAAGAAGGTTTTTGAGGGGAGGCAAGCTTTCATCCTTTAAGAGAACGACGCTTCCAATCCTTATGTTTGAGGTAGAGTCTCTACTTGCTCCTCTCTTGCAACAAAGACAAATACTCCATGCTCCACTTTCGCCAGAAGTTCTGTTGCATTTGAGACACCTGCTGCCAACGATTTAGACGGCTAGCGTTGAGATGTGTGATGTCCGGTTCTGGAAACGTTGTGAAGCTCGAACTTTTTAGAAAGTGAGCTGGAGTAAGCACGTCTAGACTGTCAGGGTCTTCTGAAATTGGATAAAGTGGTCGAGAGTTAAGAATGGCAGAAATCTCATATACGAGAGTGCGAACTCTTCAAGAGTCAGCACTGTTGCGCCAACGACTCTATAGAAGTGGTGTTTTGCCGACTTGACAGCCGCTTCCCAAAGACCGCCAAAGTGAGGAGAACAAGGAAGGATAAATTTCCAGTCGATTCCATCGTTTAGGCAAGATGAAGCGAAGACGGAGACGGTTGGCTCGCTGTTGAAAAGCTCCTTGAGCTCCAGCAGCTTATTTATTGCACCCACGAAATTGGTTGCGTTATCCGTCCACAAGGTCCGCGGCTTGCCCCTTAGGCTGATGAAGCGTCTTAACGCTGCGATGAATGAGGCTGTAGTTAGATCCTTGACGACCTCCAAATGCGAGGCCTTTGTTGAAAAATTGCAATGTAGCATTTGCAGGGTTGTCTGTTTCGAACATCAGCCTTATGATAGAAAGGCCCACAAAAATCGACGGAATCCGTTGGCAAGTCTCCCATCACGTGCTCAGCCAAGCTTGGCTTTGTCCAAAAGCACCGTACGCATTTGCTTGTGACGCTTGCAACTAGTTTTCGTCCTCCAACGGGCCAGTATTTTTGACGAAGCGATGCAAGTAAAGCGGACCAGCATGCAAAAACCTTTCATGATAGAAAGTTATAATTGCCTTCGTAACCGGATGTCCCTTTGGCAGCAATATTGGATGCTTTGCATCGTAAACCATATTTGAATTTTGTAGCCTTCCGCTTACACGAAGCAGTCCGTCATCACCGAGCATCGGGCGCAACAAAAGCAACTTGCTCTTGGCAGGAAGTGCCCTGTTGGCGTTGAGTGCAGTGAGCTCCTCAGCGAAATTAACTTGCTGGATACTCTTTATCAAAAGACCAGTGCCGCCGGTAAGGTGCTGCACAGTGAGCATGGCACCAGACCGAACGTACTCCTTGCTTCGAAGGGAGATAAAACGATAAATATATCCAAAGACACGTTGTAGCTTGCCAAACCAGTTTGTGTACGTGCTGTCACATGAAAGGTCCTTTACACATGATCCGACCAATGCATTCTGTCGGCGTTCCGGTAGGTCTACAAATTGTGGAGCTTGAGTAGGCCATTCTGAAAAGTCCGATAAAAGGTATGATGGTCTATTTAGCCACAATTCCAAATTCAAGAGCTCCTCTGGAGAGCATCCCCTCGTCACGACATCTGCTGGGTTAAGATCCGTTGGAACGTGATGCCACTTCATTTCCTTGGTCAATTCCTGGATCTGCGCAATTCTGTTGGAGACAAAAACGTTAAAGTTTGATGGGGCCTCACGTATCCAAGACAACACAATAGTTGAATCTGACCAACAATGGATATCACAAGAAGATGCGAGATTTTGCTTAATGCTTGCGACGAGCTCAGCCAAGAGCAACGCCGCGGCCAATTCTAACTTGGGTATGGTTAGTGTTTTTAAAGGCGCTACCTTGGACTTTGAGCAGAGCAAGCGAGATTCTACATGCTCATGGATATTCGATCTTATGTAAACGCAAGCTCCATATGCGGCCATGTTAGCCATCACAGAATGCGTGCAATTGGAGGGATGAGTTTTGCAGCATGACATAACGAGGAATTTAAAATTTTGAACGATGCGTAATTGCGACATCAAGTCCGCCCACACTACCGACAGAGGCTCAGGCAGTGCATCATCCCATCCTAAGTCCTCCTTCCACAAACTCTGCAAGAATATTTTGGCTTTGGCTGGAATAGGTGCTATCAAAACGAGCGGATCATAAAATCTGGGTATAGAAGACAGGACAGTACGCTTGGTGGGTGGGCCGTCTGGCATGATTTTCGAAAAATTGAACAGTAGGTTATCCTAGTTGGGATCCCATACGAGCCCCAAGGCCTTCGCTATGTCTGTTCCATAATGGAACTTAAGCAGCTTTTCCCTGTCCTCCGCAGGCTCGTCTTCAAGCACTCCAGGCTCATTGGAGCACCATTTGCGTATAGGAAAGTGTCCTCTTTGCAGGAGCCCTTTTACTTGACGACGGATCACATTAACTTCCTCAATGGTGTCCCCGCCGGATATGAGATCGTCTACGTAGAAATTTCTTCTCATGACTGGGGCTCCTATAGGAAATGACTCTTCCTCATCGTACGATAGTTGGTGCATGGCACGAATTGCCAAAAAAGCATCGGGCTTTATTCCATACGTAACGGTCTCTAGCTTGTAAATCTTGATTTCATCAGTAGGCTTTTCACGCCAAAGAATGAATTGCAAATATTCATCCGGGTGAATTCCGTAGACAGCGATACATCTTGCAGATATCTCCACAAATTGCAATCCTGAAGAACCTAAACCGAAGCAGTATGTTAAATATTTTTGGCTGAATCGTTGGGCCAGCCAGCAATAAGTCATTGAGGGAGCGTCCAGATGTGATCTTTGCAGATCCATCAAAAACAACACGTAGTTCCGTACTGCTGCTGTCGAGTTTTTGCACGCAATGATGCGACAAGAAAAACTGTGGCAACTGTGTGCCCTAAATCCAGATATTCGTGAAGGAACGAGCTATATTGAGACTTCCGCGGGAGGTTTTTTGACAGCCTTTTCTCCAGACCTTTGAAACGACGAAGAGCGAGACAGAATGAGTCGCCAAGGGCCTCAAGCCCAGCAGTAGCTAAGAGTCCTGGTGGGTGTCCGTGGGTTCCTGTTGCCGTAGCCAAAACGACTCGATTGTTAGTGGTGTGAGCCAGCCCTCCAGAGACAATCCAACCAAGTTTGGTGTTCTGGAGTGATGGCAGGGTATCAGCCAAATGCATCTGCCCAACACTGAGCAAATCAAAAAATATACCAGCGCCTAACAGCATATCGATTCGCTGAGATCTAAAAAACCAAGGGTCAGCTAAATTTATATTCTTCGGTACGTCCCATTCTGCAGCATTAATATCGTAGTGCGGCTGATAGCACTACTCGACAAAATTCAACTTATAACTCGCTTATAAGAATATAAAAATAAACGGCTAAGTTATAACCATTTGACCAAACTTTCATATGCCGAATTTTGTCCGTTAAATTCCGTTAGCCGAAGTAGAACCGTTTTGTTTTTCCTACAAAATTACCAAAAATCTGTGTTTGTAACAGTTTGTAACGGTAAAATGGCATTTGGAATAGAGCCAAACGGCATATGAAGTTTTGGTCAAACGGTTGTAAATTAGCCGTTTATCCATCGATTCTTATAAACGATACCTTTAACGACGCCTAATTAATGTGTCTATCTAAAACCAAAAATCAAGGCATTCAAATATTTTTTTTCTACTTTTCCTGAGCTTTCAAAATTAAAAGTTCGGGGTAAAATACCGAAAAAAATTATGCAATGTCAATTTGGAAGCTTAATATCTTCCAGACGTTAAGTTGCAGCTACAAAGTGTCAGAGTCAAATTTATAGCTGCATTTGTCAGCATTTAACTGCAAAATTCAATACAACCAGTTGAAGGAAACTTAAGTTATGTGAAAAATAGAAGCACTACCTATGACAAAAAATACCACATTTTTTATAAAATTCTTTAAAAAAAAACTACACCATGAAAAAAAAAAAACATTCTTTAAACATTTTTAAACATCCAAATCTATCAGAAAAAGTTATTTTTGGCGACAGCGGAAAAGTCGTGTCGACTAGTGTAGTCAGCGATGACCCTAGTTACGACCGCCGTGAATGAGGAACTGTAGCTGCCATGCTGAGACTGCATGATGACTTCCACAGCCTCATTCGAACTAAGAGACGATTCTCCAATGCCATATATCGAAACGGGGGAGTGCCGATGTTTTAGCTGCAAATGACCAGCCAAATTGAGCTGCGATGCGGAATCCAATATTGCCCGACATGGCACGAGCGTTCCAACACGATTTTTAACCAAAACGATGGCCGTAGCTAGCAACACGTAATCGTTCGAGATATTGGGAATAGGTGGAGGGTAAGGTGGAGAGGCTAAGCATGACGGGAGGTTCACGTCTGCAGCAATGATTGCGGATAGAACCGGGCTTTGAGTCTTGTGGAGCAACGTATGATGTTTCATACGACACTGCTTGCAACTTCCAGATTTACACTGCTGCAAGCCGTGGCCTTTGCGCAAACAATTGAGGCAGAGATGGATTCTCTTTGCTTCCTTATAACGCAAAGTAGGGGACAAATTTAGGAACATGCCGCAACTGGTTATGATGTGATCCTTTCCGCCGCAAAATCTACATCCAGAAATATTTTCATTATTATTAGGAGAGGCAATGAGGACATTTTGTCAACGCTTGTGCGTTTTTTCTCCCACCTGATGGCTTGGTGTTTAGATTACCAAATAATTTTCCTGATTCTCCATCATCCTGCATTGCTTCTCCAGAAACGAAGCAAGGGATTACCATGTCAACAGCTTGTGGGACGGTAAGTCTTATTCCCATTTTTCTGTTCTGGTGTCCAGCCTATGCGTCACAATGTGAATGAAAAATACATATAAAATTTCCTCAGTTGATGCCAAAGTCCGAATCGCTCGCAGGTGAGCATTGATTTCTACCAGATGACAAAATATTATAAAAAAAATAGATATATATTCACTTAAAACATACGAAACGTGCAAAAGTGGATACTTTGATTTTTATAAAAATCCAAAAAACGTTTAAAGATGCTAATCGCTTTGTTTATTGTAATTATTGTTTTGTTTCATTTCTATATACTCGTACATACCTAAATAAGTCACAAGGATTATTTCATTTTTGAAGATTTTACAAGCGTTTCAAAAGTTATGATGCATGCTCGCAACTGTAAATTGCATTTATTTTAATTGTTTTTAGCATTATAAGTAGAACCGCATATATATTTTTCCTTTTTTCTAATACGTTTTATTTTTGTCTCTTTAGGACGTTGATATGCAATGACTGCACCATCAAGTGGCCCAAGCGACACCAGCCGATGGCTGTTACGCGCGGATCCCAGGCAAGAACGCAGCCCACCTCCCACCCAACCGTCCGTCCGAGGGGCGCTGCCGCATAACGCGCGACTCGTTGACCGAACCAATCGCGGACATGCAGGAAAGATAGGTGCTAGACTAGTGATCGGGGAAAAGTAGAACTAAACTACCTAAAAAAACTAAGCAATTTCTAATTACGAGAAAGATATGAGAGTATCAGTAATTTAAGACTAGGAAGGGAGTAAGTAGTAGATATAATATGGTAGAGGGAATTAAAGTCCGAGCATAGAACCCTAAACGGTTCATGCAAAGAATAATTCGATCTACAAAGCGGAAGAAACAACGGTGTATAATGTCTAGTGCTTCTAATAGTAAACGTGAAGTTTATGCGACTCAACAGGTCAGGGCTATTTGCGTCACCCTTGATCAAGTTGTGCACAAAAATCACACCAAGCATTTTCCTACGATTAGCTAAGGTTGGAAGGTTTATTAAAAGCAATCTATTAGGGTAAGACGGCAGTCTCACACATGCATTCCAGCTGAGGCCGCGTAGAGAGCCGTATTCTAAAATCGGACGAACCAGAGAGGTGTAGAGAGACTTTGTTATATAGAGGTCGTCAAATTCCTTTGACCACCTCTTTATAAACCCAAGCACACCCATGGCCTTATTCACCATGGTAGAAATGTGTTCTGAAAACTTTAACTTGGGATCTAATAGAACACCAAGATCATCAACCCGGGTAATTCTCTCAAGAGAACCACCACAAAGGGTGTAAGGAACCAGAAAGGCGCTGGAGCGATGAAAAGTCATTACTTTACATTTTGAAGCATTAGGGTTTAATAAATTTGCACAACACCAAGACTGAAATCAATCGAGATCGGATTGCAACCTGGATTGAAAAGAAATGTCCTTATACTGGACACAGAGCTTAACATCATCCGCATACATAAGTACTCGAGAGTGTGTTAATACAGAAGGCAGGTCATTTACAAAGTGTGTAAAGAGTAAGGGGCCTAGATGGCTGCCCTGTGGTACACCCGAAGTCACCATAACTGGTGAGGACAGGGAGTTTTTGAAAAGGACTCTTTGAGACCTAGAACAAAGGTAGCTAGAGATCCATCTCAGGAGATTGGGCGGGAACCCTAGAAGGTCGAGCTTTTGTGATAGGAGGGAATGGTTTACAGTGTCGAACGCTTTACTAAAATCGGTGTAAACAACATCCGTCTGTAAATTACCTTGAAAGCCTTTAATTATGAAGGAGGTAAACTCCAATAAATTAGTAGTGATTGATCTCCGCCGTATAAATCGACGTTGAGCTGGAGATATAAGTGATCTGCATAGGTGCTGCAGGTGTGGAGTTACACATTTTCTCAAATACTTTAGTAATAGCGGATAACTTAAATATACCTCTTTAGTTCATTGCGTCAGACTTGCTACCTTTTTTATGGAGAGGAATTATAAAGGACTCCTTCCATATTGAGGGGAAGCATGAAGAATTTATGGACAGGGTGAATAGTTTAAGCAATGGCCCACACAGAGACTCGGCACAGTACCTGAGTACACAGCCGGGAACTCCGTTCGGACCCGGTGAAAACACCGGCTTAACTATTCGAAGATCATGAAGCAACGAGCTTTCATTTAACAAAGGACTGAAAATGCCGTTCGACCTCGGTAAGCCGTATGGATACGGCTGACCAGAGTAAACGTCCTGCGAATAGGTAGTTTGGAAGAAACGGGCAAAAAGATCGGTAATTGCCTGATCATTATCTGCCGACGTATTAAGGAAGGATAGCGAGGATGGGTGTGCGGACTTTCTACGCTTACTGTTTACGAAGCTGTAGAACTGTTTAGGGTCCTCGCTATAGGTAATTCTGATAGCATTGAGCGTTAAGAACTGAAAAGTTTGACCGAGCTATTACATAATGAGAGAGAGAAGAAGGAGAGCCAACTTCTTGAACTTTTTTATAAAGTCTTGATTTTGAGTTTTTTAGATGGGATAGCTCCTTGGTAATCCAAGGGGGTTTCCTTGATCTAATCGGACAGGAAAGTGGGACACAAGAGTCAAAAAGTGAGTCCAGTGCATCATAGAAAATGTTTGTGCCTGTCGTAACATCACTGCACAAATATAAAGCGGACCAATCAAAATCCCTAATGAGCTTATTAAGCTTCGTAAACTCGGCTTTACGTTAGCAGCGGACACATTGGGGTAGTCTACCCGACCGATCCAGTACCGTTCGTCCTAGGTCGAGCGACACTTCAAAAGTAGGATGGTAGGCATCTTCAGGTATAGTGAGCGGGGGGACTCGAGTTAACAACGCTAAGGTCGGATCCGTTACAAAGCACAGATCAAGAAATCGACCCAAGGAATTTTTAACATGGTTAACTTGAGACAGAGACAGGTCAATCAAGCCGTCAACAAAGTCATGACGTGCCATGGGTACCAGGCTATTAGACTCATTTACCGAAGACCAAACAATTCCAGGCAAGTTGAAGTCACCAAGAACTATCATATGATCTTTGTCTGATAGCGAGGAAGAAATAGCGGTTAAGGCGGACAAATGCTGCTCGTAAATTGCGATATCCGAAGAAGGTGGAATATACGAACAAGTTATGAAAACTAAGAAAGCGGGAAGAATCAGTTTTACACACAAGTTTTACACCAGTTCCTGCTGGATCTGGACTGTGAAAAGTTCCGACGTGAAGTTTGAGTCCACAGCAATCAGAACCCCTCCTGCACGTCGAGACGAACGATCCTTTCTATAGGTTGTGTACCGACATGCCAAAACTTTGGAACTAAGAATGTCCGGCTTTAACCAGGTTTCGGTAAACACAATAACGTGGGATGCAAATGCGACACTATTTTGGAAAAGAATGCTGATCTTACTACGTAAGCCTCGAGCATTCTTATAGGTCACTAAGATAGAATTTACTAGTTTTTTGGACGGGTAGAGGTAGAGCGGGAAGACGTAGGTGGCGCATTGGTCTAATTTGTTGGCAGAGATATTGGGGGCCTAGTCTTCTTCTTTGCCTTAAATTCCTTCACCACCAAATGCTCCGACCAAAATTTGGCCGAACAGATGGTGTTAAAGTAAGTTTGGGAGACAGTTATTTTAAAAGAAGCTATCTCCCTGGCATAAGAGAAGTTAAACTTTTCCACCTTAAAATCAACGGCTTTTATTTGGCTTTGGATATAAGCCGTCACATCTTGTGGAGTCAGGGGCTAGCCGCGAGACAAAAACTTGTCTCTTTGGTGGGATCCCCACCAATCTTGGCACCGCAGGCCTATCACCTGTGATGGTAATACCCGGTGGTCCGGGACGTATATTCACTGGTGGGGTCGGAATTGAGGGGACAGCTTATGAGTTTGCGGACGATACGGACACGGACACTACAGACGATTTTGGGTTCATGCTCTCCGACGCGATAAATTCGGCTACCGAATTTTCATCGCCAGCAGCTGTCGTTGCCTTCGGAGTAGCGAACGAAATCAACTGTTGCACTATTGGGGTGGTCGGAGTCAGCTTGTCAGCCTCGGCCGGCCGAGGGGCAGTTGGCACATGCAGATCACGCGGAGTGACCTTTTTGCGCCTAGGAGACTCAGTCAGTAGTTTAAACCACTAAACTGAGATTCCATGGCTAGGAGCCGATCGTACTGCTCTTTGAAGCCCACGGTCAGCTCCCTAAAGCCCTTATGGGTCTGCCTCATAAACGCTGCCATCTCCTTCTCAACCGGACGGCATGCCTCACAGCTGTAATGCAAGCCATTCCCTTTTGAGATGGCATCACCCACGAGACCGGAAAACCCGGCGCATTTAGCATGCACTACGCTATCGCAGAGCCAGCAGGGGATACTCGGCTGGTCATGGGTGATCTGCTTCTTGCAGGTTTTTTTAGCACAGACAACAGAGTTTTTCATTATGAGGAAAAAAAAAATATAAAATATATGAGATCAAAAAATACAATTTCAAAACAAATAGATATCAGACCAGTGTGCCGGATAAACGATAAAAGAGCAATAAGAATGAGAGAAGAGCGGTTACAGCAGCTACAATTGAGAGAGAGAGCGCTACTGCACAGAAAATATCGAGAGCAAGAGAGGAAGAACAGTTATTCAAGTGTGGGTAATAGGGAGAGAGTGATAAAGCAACAAAACTTATAGGTGAGAGCGGCTAAATATGATACTGTGTGTACTTACGAAAAGCACAAACAAAAACACACTGTTAGGCGATGCAAAAAATAATAATTTAAATTATGTTTTTCACAGTAAACAGGCATGCACCCGCGATCAAGAATAGATGATATAGTAGGTTGTTAATTTATGAATTTTTGAGGTTATTTTTAAGCATTTGTTTTTTTTGTTTAAGCAAAATAGGTAGAAAGTAAGCGGAGCGCAAAACAAAAACACGTCTGATCACTACAAAGGGAATCGAACGATCCAAAGCAATCTGGCCGAATTTGGACAGGGCGACTCAATCTAAACGGGAATATTGAATCACGATATTCCATCCTGGTAAAATTATCGGCCTTACTGGAACAAAGATGTACCCTTAAAATCATTCATCGCTCCATGCAAAGGCAAGATGGTCAGGTTGTCTATTCAGAAAAAACCGTGAGTTCGCATAGTAAGGCGTTCGTAGCATCGAGCGCTCCACATCTAACATCACTGCCGTCCTTGCCCAGTGAATTGCGGAGAACCAACGTTGCGTCTCTATTAGCACCGCTAATTGGCCTGTACTTTCGAATATATAGCTTGCTGAACCTTCGATTCATAAGATGTAGCGAATTTATCTGCTCATCGAAACCTGGCTTTTCTTCGAGTTGCTATGTGCTTGGGACAGATTCAGTTGGATCCTGGAATACCATTACTGTAAAAGACACATCTCAGCTGGGTTCTTTTTGGGGGCAGGTACTTGCCGCCATCCTTTGTCTTTTATCGTAACCTTATCTTCGTGCGTTAGTTTGGGGGTTGGAGTCTTTGAGCCGATCTCTAGGGAAGACCTTCACTGCAAGGAAAATTTCTTTAACCATCACATTCGCGTACCCTCAGGATAATATTCCGTATGTTGCCTATGAAGCGAAGCCTTCAAAGCGGTGATTAGAAAATTTGTAGAGAAAAATATTCGGAATCTATGAAGAAATACCTGTCACCGGGGCGTCGTTTGTTTCCCTGCTGAAGTTTGCCTCCTCTTGTTGGTTCTAGTGGTATTTCCGATGGTTTCTAGTTACTTCTTGATGCTCGTCGTGGTTTGTTGTTTCCTGGGGGACGAATCAACGATTCCTCATGTGGGTGTTGAAGGGGATTTCCAGTTAGACGAGCTGGCCATGGATTGGTCCAGCGTAGTCGCAGTTATCATTGCCAAAATCCCTGGCGGTCTCATAGTCAGATACGAGCTGTGTGAATTCCGTGAGCGAGTGAAAGTCCTGTCGTCTGGTATACAACTGGTATTCCAAAGGTCAAAGGTTCTCATAAATCCTTTCCAACTCCTGTTCTTTAGTGTATATGGCTCGCTGCATCATCAAGCGTAGGTCGATATGTTCCCGGAAGGATTTTTTGGGCATCTGGTTTCGGCTTCGGATTGTGTCCTCCAAACGTGGAAGGTCCTGAACCATCTCTCGGCTTTTCCAGTCAGTAGGCCTGATATACATAGCTCGCGACTCGACGCGCTCCTCGAACGTGGCCGTCGAACGTGAGTCCCCATTTCCGGAGTTTATCCGCCAGCTGGGAATACGAGAATTTCTCCACCTCCTGGTCGTGAGACTCGTAGACTCTGGTGGAAGTAAGGCTGATGGTTGATATCATCACAGGAAGCTCAACGGTGTGTCCGTAGGATTCGATGGCACTGGGGCCTGGTCGTCGAGGTGTGTTGTATGGCTCCGGTATGATCACCTGTAAGGATTACTTAAGAGCGTATGGTTGGTGAGCGACCTGCGGTTCAGCGTAGCGTCCTGTGGTGTAGGTGCCTGATCCATGGCGCATGGTAAGGCATTACAGAATTACCAGCCAGCACTGCCCCTGGGAAGGGCGTTGCGATTCCTGGTCTTCGGTGTCCTGTGGTGCGGAACCTGTATCTTCCTGGCGTCCGGGGGCCTTGGGGCTGGATTTTCGGGTGGTACTAGCTGGTTCGGGGATCGCCAATATGGTTGGCTTTCCTTCTACACTTGTCTTCTCTTACGCTAGTCCTCCGGCTTATGGAGACACGGCTGGGCTCCTTGGGCTAGGGCTATTGCCAAAATGAGCGTTCGTCCTCGAGCCCGAATTACCGGGCCTAGCCCTGGAGCTCATCTTTCCGTCAGTATAATATCCAGCCCATGCTGCTCCTTGGTTCGATGCCGAGTTGTCCTAGAGAACGATATCTGGCGCAGGGTGAGCGGTACCCGTGGATCGGTAATCCTTTAGACGAAGGACGCGGTGTTACTCCTGCTTTCGGTGACCCTTAACCAGGGTATGCGCACCGCACGGAGGATTGAGGGTTCTAGACGCGAAAGCGCGCCACGGCGACACGTGTTGCGGTGGTGCAGGCGATCCGGCGAAATGACATCCGGCGCGGCAGTGGGGATCAGTGATCTTAGTCGACGGTATATGCAGTAGTGCAGTAGTGATCAAGTGAGGAATACGTCGAATAAAACCATGGTCAGGGATCCTAATTAAGGATATGTCACTGGCTTAGATTTGGTTACCTGGGCTTTCACCGGTTGTCCCGCACTGGAATGTTACTTTTAAATGTCCTGGTTGAAGGCTCCAAATTTTACTGTTCACATGTTACTGTTGAAAGCTCGGATTTGACTCTTTGAAGTGTCTCGGTCGAAGAAACGGATTTGACTGTGGATGTATGACTGCTGAAGGCTCGGATCTAACTCCCTGACCTCAACTTGAGCTCTGCCTCATATGGCATTTGGTCCAGCTTCGGGGCAGAGTGTTCTGCCGTCGGCTCTGCCGCCGAACGATCACGGCGCTTTTCTTTGGCCATGTCGTCGCTGCTTCCCTCCTGGGCGTCTCTCTTTGTCGCCGTTGATTGACCGTCCGCACGCCTGTAGTCGTGTCTTCGGCTCTCTATGAATCGACACTTGTCGTTGTCGCCGTTGTTCGGCGCGTACGTAGCCGTGTCGCTACGCGTTTCTACTGAGCGTCTGTAGGTGCGGCGGCTGACCTGTCGCTCACACACCCACGTGGTCGCGTGGTTGCTGATTTTCACCAAAGCGTCCATTGCCGTTGCTAGCTGACCACGTGTCTGCGTTTTTTGTCTGCAAATTTTTTTGGCATCACCTGCCATCTCTTTCTGGCCCACGTGATGTTGTTGCTAGGGAGAGGAAAGGGAACCAGCCCCAACTGTCGGAGGGCCAAAGATTCGGTGCAGTCTGCTGTTGGTTTTTGGGCGTTTCTACTACTCCTGTTCCTACGAGACTGTACTGCAAAAATATCACGGACACCTTCCATGTCGGACAATTCATATGTCGAATTTTGCCGATAAATTCCGTTAGCCGACATATAATCGATTTATTTTTTACAAAAAATACCAATAATCTGTGTTTGTACCACTTTGTAACGGTAAAATGGCATTTGGGATGGTGCCAAACAGCATTCGAAGTTTTGGTCAAGCCGCTGCAATTTGAATTTGAAAATCAGTACTCAGATACTCGGCATGGCGTGCACGTGTGGTCGTTTGCAGCTGCCAGCAGCGTAAAAATTGCGCAATAGCTTACGCGTTGCTACAAGAGGGGTGGAGAAAGTAGCATTTTCGTGTGACTGTCGAGAGGGGGGAAAATGTGTCAATTACTGCGTTTTATTTTATCTTGGGGAACCCTACCTTTTACTATTGCACCATCTGCGTCTTTTCTTCGCCTTTGGTTTCAGCTTACGCCTGCACCTTAACTGCTCTGGTGGACTTTGATGGTGGTTTTTCACCAAAGTTCTGCCGGCCGTCTCTGTGAAAGCTTCCGCGATTTTGTCGCTTGGCTTTCTGCCGACGCTACTGTGGTTGCGTGAGTGCAGCCACCGGGGCCATAAGCTCTACTTAGAGCTGCCGTCGCGATCTCTCTTCCCGGCTCTGGCTCGCTTTGCTGTTGTTCTCTTCGTGGGGGATGAAATTTTCTTCGCTATGGGACTGACTCTTACTCTTACTTGCGAATGGTTTTTTTTACATTTTGTACGACTTAGTCTGTGGATAATGAAAACTGGGGGAAAAAGAACAATTGGAGATAGAAGGCTCCATCGTCTACTCCCCGCCACGTTTCTCGTCTATCGTCGGGAATAGTCGTCTCCATCATCTACTCCCCTCCCGTCGCGTTTGTCTAAACCTATGGAACCTATGAAAAGAAATAGTAAAGTGGAGATCGGCGGGCTCCGTTTTGTCTCGCCCCCTCTTCTGGGCTATCACCAATGTACCAGCCTGGGGTGATGGTGGTGGGTGAACTGGTGAGGGACCACTCCCTCACATTATACATCAAGGACGTTTTCGCTGTGTAGCGACATAACTATGCATTAAGCTATGCATTTTTCTTCCTATACGCACTCATTCATTTTCCTTTTGTTGGTTTGTGCATTGTTTATTTACATTTGTAGCATTGACCTTGAAATTTGCGATGCTCGTCGGATATCTTGCCGTCTCGTTTTCTATCTTTTTGATTGGCACCGTAATTCTTTAAAAGCGGACCGTTAGTTTAAGCAACCAAAAAACATTGTGGACATGCATACTTCACTAATACATACTAGAAGATGGAAGTTTTAATATCATTCTGACAATTCAATACTATTAGCCCAAATTCACCGATTAGTTCGGAAGCTTTATTTATATTTCGTGCCCCAAAAATTACACTCTGTTATAATTTATTTAATTTATCGGAAATTCAGAAATAAGCAAAAATAAATATTTGGTACAGATTCGTTCCAAAAACTCCCGGTACAGACTAAAAGAATTATTACGCATTGAAAACCAGTTTTTTAACATAATAATCGGCCTTCCAAATGAATATAAGTTAGGAAAATCATTTAGTTGGAAAATCCGGCCAGTAATTTACATAATACTTATGTGTAGTACCATCAAACAACCGTTCAAGCCAATTATCAAGGCCGTCAAGTAAATTATCTTCAAGAAGAACATTTATTTCTGCATCTGATTCTTCAGAAAAACTTGTTCCAAGAAAGGTTCCGAATTCTGGATCTTCATTTATTTTAAGCAACTGCTTGGTAATTTTTAACAATCTCTGAAATTAAAAAAAAAATTAATGATAATTATTGTAAGGTATCAAATAAATTCGTTTCAAAAAAATTATATACAAAACGATTTTTCGTTGTTATATGGAAAACATAAGCCCTTGCGACTCACTGGTCATCTAAAGAAAGTTCGTAAGAGAATACACTATTCAAAGGCCAGTACGGCTGCAAAGCATTGCTTCGCACTACCATTCCTTCTTACACTCTCATTTTCTTCTCTGCTGTATAAAGCTCCTGCATTATTGTAGCCGAAAACTTAGTAGCGGCATACTGTGCCTTGGAATCCGCCACCATGTGTGGCACGATATCCTCGATACTGATGCTGGTACCTAGCTCATCCTACACCAGATGCCTCTCATGCTTGAAGCGATGGCACTCAAGGAAGACGCGCTTAGTGTCCTCATCAATTCCTCGTTAATAAGCACCAGTCATCAGTTTTGTGGCCGAACCACTTCAGTTATAATAAGAATCAGCTCTCTCCGCTCAGCATCTGTGTGAGGTGGAAGTCCACCTGGCCAGTCCAGGTGGGTATCGTACATTAGCTGGGAAGAAAGAACGCTGCTGATCAGTTTTTTCCTAGCTTGGTTTGGTCCACTGGTATTGAGCAGGATTCGCGATCGTGCTCGGTACGTCAGTCATGCTTTTGTATTGGCGTACTCCATTACAGTCCAATACCACCGACAGACACTTGGGCTGTCTCCATCTTCTTCCTGCTGGTGATCAAAACGGCTTCAATATTGTGGGTCGCTGGCTGTGGCGAACCACGACTCCATGTGAATTTCCTCGTTTGCCGCTACTTCCAAGTTGTTGGCAAGCACTACGAAGGCCACGTCATCAGCAAACCCCACGATCGGCGTCTTCTCCAGGCAAGTTCAGTTGGAGAGCTCCATCATATATCGTGTTCCACAGGAGCGTCCCCAGCACCGACCATGCGGAACTCCAGCTGCCACCGGAAGCTGGACCCGCTGGACAGCTGGACCCGAAGACGCCGGAGAGCTTGAACATCTTCCCCACGTTGTCGATAAAACAAATTGGTCTGTACGAGGAAAGCTCGACTGGCTTATTAAGCAGCAACAATTTTCGTATCTTCTACCTATCAGCGAAGATTTCAGCAAAGCCTGATGACTGTAGTGCCAATACCAATTTTAAGGGCCCGTGAGGTTTATGATCGAAGTAGCGCCTACCATACAGGGTTTTTGAAAGCCCTCGTTCAGCAGTTTGCGAATATTTCGAGAATATTCTCGGCTGCTACAATCGTAGGAAAGTAAGACGAGAAAGAACGGCTGCATAGGCTGCTGCCGTTCGGGATCACATATTTATATGTATGTATAACAATGTGGTACAGTGGGAAGGCAAACAATGAACAATGATAGAGATTTTAATTTACAGCTGCACCACTGGCTATATTCCATAGATTCCATCAGGCTGTGATACGTGGGGTTTTCAAAATTTAATTATATATATTTATTTTTTCAAGGAATTTCTTTTTGAATTTTGAAAATTTGATATTTTATTTTAATGTTTATTTCAGAGGTATTAAACAAATATTCCTTTATCTAAATTCCTGATCCCATTTCTCAAAATGTAGGTGTTTGGCTTCTAGAACGATATATTTGACGCAACCTCGCACGAATAATTGTAACAGCATGATTGTATATGGGAATCAATACCTGCGACAGCCATGAATATTCCATGAACATATAAGTAGATATCTCGGAAAAATTCAATGCGATTTTTTGTAAAGTCAAATCAAAGTTATTCCGGTACTCAGTCAGTATATATGTACATACGTACATATATGTATAAGACCAACTGAATTTTATTCAAAAAATAAAATTAAAAAAATTTAAATCGAACTCTTTGTGAGATTTTTATTTATATGTAAGACGTTATCTGTTAACCATTTTCGTTTACATATGTTTTTTACATCTGTCTTGTAAATTTCTATATATAAATTTATATCTATGGCTCGTGGAAATGAGTGCGAGAGAGAGAGAGGGAATGAGAGAATGAGGGAATGTTCCTTCTGGCCACAATAACGATCCGACCCGATCCAGATTTAGCAATCTGGTAGATATCAGTAGTTTTCCATGGTTCTTCGTTTTTGGTTTTTTCGTATCTTAAAAATAGTGGATTCCACAGATTTTCGTCCATTGTGTGGGAATGGCGAAAGGGAGCGGGTCAAAGTTTTGAAATACCCTTGTAAAAGTATGATATCACAGAAGTCTGGATGCAAAATTTTGTTGTTCTGCCTTTTTGTCAAGACGCTACCGCTAATCAAGACGGATAGACGGACGGATGGATGGACGGACTGTCGGACAGACAGTCATGGCTATATCAACTCGGCGTTTGGTGCTGATCAAGAATATATGTTTGTACGAGTATATACGTTATGGGATCGAAATCGCTTCCTTCTGGGTGTTACACACATCCACTATCACCACAAATTTAATATACCACTATACTCTTTGAGTGCCGTATATAAATTAAAAACAAAATTTCAATAATTCTTATCAGAAAAAGTCATTTTGGGCCACAGCGGAAAAAAGGTCAATTTTCCTATATTTTCAACAATGCCATAACTTTGTCTACTTTTCTAATTCAGTAGAAAGTGGCAAAAATTATACTTGTACCCAAAGCTGCAAATGAATATAGACCAATCTCAATATTACTATTCTTATCAAAAGTATTTCATGCTGGCAAATTGCCTTTTAACAGATAAACAATCAGGATTCAAAAAGAACAACAGCTGTACAACGATAATACTTAAAGTAGTGGAAGACATTCGAAAGAAGCAGGATAATAGTAATGCGACGCTTTTAACACTACTTGACTACAGCAAAGCAGTTGAAACGGTTAGACACGAAATATTATGCACTAAGCTAGAAAATCTTTTTGGTTTCTCTTCGTCCGCGCTAAGTCTTGTGAATCTTACCTAACTAATAGATGTCAGTCTTCGTCGCTGTTATCTGTTAAACGGGGCGTCCCTCAGGGATCCGTACTCGGCCCTCTTCGGTTCTCAATTTAGACATTGGACAAGTCATCGTTTGAACAGCTCAAGATCGGCAACGCATCTATCGATTACGTTGATAAAAGTAAATAACCATCGCGTCTTATTCAACAGAACATTGACTTGGAATGACCATATACGCAAGGCGATTGGAAAAACATAATGCTTACTTAGGCAAAATTATAACACTAAAGATTTTTTACCGCTAAAATTAAAACTATTGATTTTCAAAACCTGTCTAACTATTATGTAGAGTTGAAATGTGATGTTCAACGATATAGCTCGCTATGTCTATGGACTGAAAAGACCCGATCACGTCTCACAATTTTGCTATAAAATATATAATGTAACCGTTAATAGTTGGATAAATGCAAGAAGAAGGAACGATTTTGTTGGCTTAAGATGTATTCTCGCTAGCTCTGAAAATCAATTCTTTTTTCACAATTCTACGCTACAGGAAAAACGAGAGGGAACATTGTGAGCTAGTTTATACCCGGTACTCAGTTAGAATATAGATAGAACAGATCTTATGATTTATGTAATTTATTATATGTTCGCAAAAGGGACGAATTAAATTTTGGCCCAAATGAAGATTTTCAAAATATTAGGTCGAACCCTATTCTAGATTTTTATATATATTAAAAGTTATATAATTTTTACATCAGCTTCTACATTTCTACATGTACATGTAGAACTATTCATACGAGACGCGGAAGTGGCAGGCGTTGCGTAGCGACTGAAATTTAATTTGTTCCTTCTGGCTATAATAGTAGTTCGACCTGATCAAGATTCGGCAAACCGGTAGATACGGTTATTTTCCATTATTATGCGTTTTTGGTTTTCTTTTATCTTAAAAATTGTCGATTCCACAGATTTTTGTCTTTTTTGGGGCGGAAGGGAGCGTGTGAAAATTGCAAAATACACTTGTATTGAAGTGATATCTCAGGAGCTTGGATGGAACGTTTGGTTAGTCTAGCTCTTATAATCTCTGAGGTCTAGGCGCTCATTTGAACGAATAGGCAAACAGACAGGGTCGCTTGTGAGAGAGAGCGAGAGGGAACGATGACTTTCGAAATGGTTTTCTTCATTGTGGCTAATAGTCCGATCTGATCTAGATTCAACACTCTGATAGAAATGGTCATCCGTTATGATTCTGCGTTTTTAGTTTTCTCTTATCTTCAAAATTGTGTATGCCAAGAATATATATACTTTATGGGGTCGGAAACGCTTCCTTCTGGGCGTTACACACATCCGTTATCACCAAAAATCTAGTATACCCCTATACTCTTCGAGTACCGGGTATAAATATATTAAATACATTTTTGGAGCTAATACATACCTTTGTTCCACGAACCGACTCAGGATGCTTTGCGTGATACATGCAAAAATATTTACGATGTCCATTCAAAGCTATTACAGTTCCAACACAATTTCTTGGATTTACTTGCAATTTTTCGTTAGAACACAATGATAAACGAAGAAGTTCTGTATACCAAGACAATCCTTTTTCAATAAGCATATGCCCAAATAATAAAGTTTTCGTTTTCCGATATGGCCACACAGCTTTATGAAAATGGGGTAAAAGTTTTGTCCGACTTTGAACATCTGTTATTAGCAATAAAGTTCGGCATCCAGGCTTAAGCAAACGAACCATTCCGTTATACTTTTCTGCTCTTAGTTCATATAGTTTAAGTTCCGGGCTTAGATGATTTGGTTTTCGGACTGGAAAAAAAAATTAGAGTTGATATATATGTTATTCAAATTTTGTACACTGTGAAGTCGACACTGAGGGTAACAACTATAGTAGATTAACTAGTCGCGACTGTTGCCTTAATTTGAAGTGTAACCAATTGTATCAATGACATTTTAAGCGTTAATAAAAAACCGTCGTTAAACTGGAAGTAAACAGTTGCACCAGTTAGAAAGTGACGTATGGCAATTAAAACAAAATTAGTGTATCTCTTTAAATTGAAAAATGTGTGAGGATAATTACGATGTGAGGTTTATGTCTATGCGTAGAGTACAGATCACAACGGATTCGTAGTAGTAAAATCGAAAAGCCACAGGAGGAATCACAGTTACCACAGTTGGAAAGGCTTGATCAAAAGGCATTGTCTTGCATTATATTAAACGTTAAACCAGCGAAATAACGTGTAGAACGTCAACGTAGCAGGCGTAGCAAAAATTAAGCTTTGTTCATGTGTCAGTTCTACCACTGCGGAAGGTACAGTTATACCAAAAAGTTTAGTGGTAAAATATGCAAAACGGTGATAACGTGATACATTAAGTGAATTCTTTCGTGAATATTATTGAAAAGTTAGCTCAACTAAATATTGAGATACAAGACGAGCTAAAAGTAATAATATTGATATCGAGCTTGCCCAGCGGTGGTGGTGGTATTAGAAACAGGCGACAATCTGTTCTCGTTCGAAACTGTAAAATTAAAAATACTAGAAAAAAGAGCGTATAAAAACGAAAAAACTCAAAGTAACGTTTCGCGTTCGAAAAATTGCGGCACTAGTCTAAAAGACAGCAAACGAGATGGCAAGAAATCCAATGAGCATCGCGTGTTTCGGTTCATATGCAACAAATGTAAACAAAGTAGGCTTCACGCATCTGAATGCGCAGTGAACTGAATCGATTCTATCAAATAGAAAATGTTATACAAAATTTAGTGAACTGATCATTTTTATAACAGGCACTCGAAGATTATAAAGGTATATTAGATTTTGGTGATAGTGGATGTGTGTAACACCCAAAAGGAAGGGTTTTCGACCACATAAAGTATATATATTCTTGATCAGCATCAATAGCGGAGTGGATATAGCTATGTCTGTATGTCCATCCGTCCGTCTGTCCGTTTGTTTGTCTTAATTAGCACATAGATCTCAGAAACTATAAAACTATAACAAACAAATTTTGTATCCAGACTCCTGTGATATCACACTGTTGCCAGTGTGTTCACAAGTGTGTGAAAATTTCACCCCGCCCACTTCCGCCTACACAAAAAACGAAAATTTGTGGCATGCAAAATTTTGAAAATACGAGAAAACTTAAAACTCAAAATTATGGAAAATAACCGTATCTATCAGATTGTTGAATATAGATCAGTTCGGACTATTATTATAGCCAGAAAAAATTTAATTTCAGTGGCTACGCAACGCCTTCCAACCGCTTACTCATTCCCTCTGCCTCTCGCACACACTTCCACAAGTAGTATATGTTGATATATATGTAGAAGTGGAAATTTAGAAGACATGTAAAGAAAATATGTAAACAAAAATGGAAACGGATAACATCTAAAATATACAAATCTCCAAAGAGTTCGACTACATTTTTAAAAATTAAATTTGTTCATTTGGCGAACAGCGATTCAAAACGACACATAAAATATAATGTATAATTTAGAGAACACGTATCTGGTCTGATGAGCGCGTGAGGTGGCTCAGAGGGGGCCTAGCTGAGGCCACCGGACGGGTCGCAGGTTGCGGATAGCGAAAGGTCTACCCCTAAAAATGGTAGGTCAGCTGCGAATAATCGGTCATCTTTAGGGAGATTACCGAAAATAAGCAGTCCCGGACAGCCAGCGGGTGTTCGCGAAGCAGCAACACTGACGATGCGCTTGTGGTGCCGCCTCGTATAAGTAGCTCACACACTCCCACTCCCCCCCACACACTACCTACCCACATCCCATCCTCCACACTCACCTCACACTGGGCTGGGCTAAGGTGTCATTCGACCCGTGCCGAGAGTCAGCCTGGCTGGGGGCCCGGTTCAAAAACTAGCCCAGTCTCGAACGGAGAGCTCAGGGACTTGGCAGCCCCCTTTTCTAATGATGCCTTACCCGGGCAACGTGGATCTCTGCCCGGGCTGACCGTTCCCTTTCTCTGCATCTCGTGGGATGTATAATGTATAAAAATCAATTTAAAAACAAAAAACAATAAAAAAACCAAACAGAGTCTGACACTCCCCAAATGTCAAATGGGAGCAATCCCCTGCATGGGAAGTCATCGGCCCAAAGGCCTGGCCCGACCAGCTCAACAGCAGGACAGACCTGTAAGGCGGAAAGCGCTGGGGTGAATCCGAGTGGGTCCCATCCCGAATCTGGGGTGGGGGGCGGACCAGCTCCCAACACCGACACCTTGGAGAGGCAGCTAAGCAACATTCCGGCTGCCCGACCTTCTGGTAAGGTGGAGGGAGATGATCTGCTTTCGAGCAGCGCCCAGGCTAAGAAGCATACATATGCCGAAAGGAGGAGTGCAGGGCATATACTCCGTCGGCAAAATGCCAGCACGGAAGTAAGTCTATCAGCTGACTGGCTTAAGAAGGTGGAGTGGGCCACATCGGTGCTCCCACACTTCGCAATGGTCTCACAACCAAAGAGACAACGGTCGCAGGAGACACCCGGTCCGGCCGCGAAAAGGTCAAGGGTGATGCCTAATATCTCCTTCGCGCAGATTGCGGAGAGGTCTACGCTACGGCGAAGCTCGTCGCTGTAGACTGGAGCGAGCTGCCCAGTAGACCGAGGGCCAGAATATGGGTGCCGGCTACTTTTAAGGAGCCTGAGCGCATCCTAAAGATGTTGCAGAGGTGCAACCCAACCCTGCCAACCCAAGACTGGAAGGTGGTCAAGGTTGAGGAGACAAAGGGGCCGACGAACCAGGCCGTTATAATCCTCAACAAAAAGTCGCTGGCCCCCATAGAGGCAGCTAAAGGAGAGCTGAATTTCGGCTTCAGCTCGGTCACCATAAAGGTGTACACGTCGGACGCTGCCTCGGCCGAGGCTCATCCTGTCGACAACCCAGTCGTGCAGGATGTTGCCTCGGAGATCGAGGCACCCGACAACGAGCTGGAGCGGACAAAAGAAGGCTACTCCTCTGACGCAGAGCTGATGCGCGACTTTGAGGCGATGTGTCGAGATGATATATCTACAGTGGTGGAGAACCTTGAAGATGTCTCTGAGACTCCTTCAAATAAATCTCCACCACTGTAAAGCAGCATCCGCTGCACTTATACTCCGCTTGGATGAAAGCGGAGCCGACGTCGTGCTAATCCAGGAGCCTTGGATAGACGGAGCCAAGGTCTATGGGTTAGCGACGAGAGAGTACAAGCTCATTGTACCCCAAACCGAAGTTAAAACTCGTACCTGCATTCTTGCAAGAAAGCACCTAAATATCTTTCTGCTCCATAACTTTAGCAATGGCGACAACACAGCAGTAAGACTAGAGCTAAAGCGGACACATCTGAGGCTGATGTCGTCATACATGGCCCATGAGGAAAGCGATCCGCCCAACGACCTCGTCTGCAAGCTAGCCAGCGACAGCGAGGGGTCCAACACAAGCCTACTAATAGGCTGCGACGCCAATGCTCACCACACTCAATGGGGGAGCACGGACACTAATGTAAGGGGTGAGTCACTTTTTAGCTTTATCCTAAACTCGAACTTAACTATATGTAACCGGAGTAACGACCCCACATTTATTATAAAAAACCGCCAGGAGGTTATTGACCTCTCTCTAGTGTCTCACAATCTGTCAGACAAAGTGAAAAGTTGGAGAGTCCTAGAGGACCATTTTTTCTCTGACCATCGGTATATCGAGACGACTTTATCCCTCGAGAGCCCTAAACCCACTGACTACATTAACCCCAGGAAAACCAACTGGGTTAAATATAGCTCGGTATTGGAGGAACTACTCCCCAACAAGGCACCAATGAGCCCAGACACTCAAGACGATTTAGATCGTATAGTGAACAGGTTCACGGAAGCATGCAACAAGGCTTTCACGGCGGCTTGCCTGCCACACAAGACAAGGGGTAAGAAGAAACCCCCCTGGTGGTCGAAAAAAAATCGACATCCTACGTAAGAGCTGTAGGACTCTCTTCAATAGAGCCAAAAGCGCTAACGAGGAGAAAAATTGGGCAGATTACAAAGTCAGTCTTGCCCAATACAAAAAAGAAACACGAAAAGCAAAAAGGGCCAGACGTCAGATGCCGCAAGGCTACGCAAGCTCCTCTCAAAAACCACACCCTCGGTAGGGTATCTTAAAAGGAACAACGGAACGTGGACCAACTCCAGCGAGGAGTCGCTCCACGTTCTGCTTGAAACCCACTTCCCTGGGTGTACAACCATCAAGCCGGCGAAAATCCACAGAGGAGACAAAACAGCCACGATGGACCATATTTTTACCAAAAGGAACATAAGCTGGGCGGTAAACAGCTTTAATCCGTTTAAATCGCCAGCTCCGGACCAGGTCATTCCGGCCCAACTGCAAAAGGCCGGAGACTCGGCTATCAACTGGCTACAATGTATCTTCAGGAAGATACTAGTGGTGGGGACTATACCACAAGAATGGCTCAAGGCGAAAATAGTCTCTATCCCCAAAGCGGGAAAGGCCTCGCACTCGACTCCAGAGGACTTTAGACCAATCAGCCTATCGTCCTTTCTTCTCAAAACTTTCGAGAGACTTGTCGGACTACATCTGAGGACAATTATTAGTCCTCAAATGTTGTCAGGAGCACAACATGCCTACCGGAAAGGAAGATCCACGGAAACGGCACTCCATGAAGTAGTCTCAGTTATAGAGAAATCCCTACACCTCAAGGAATACTCTCTTATAGCCTTCCTCGATATCGAGGGAGCCTTTAACAACGTCGTCCCAGGTGCCATTACGGAAGCACTGACTGACCTGGGAGTGGACGGTCACTTGGTGATGCTCATCGTTCAATTGCTCACATGCAGGACGGTGACATCATCGATGGGATCGTCCACTGAATCTAGGTATGTCAATAGAGGAACTCCGCAAGGTGGTGTCCTGTCTCCCCTTCTATGGAACATAGCAGTCAATAAGATTCTATGTGATCTGGAGGGGGGGGGGCTGTAAAGTAGTGGCATACGCGGATGACGTTGCAATTAGTTTCTCGGGGAAATACCCTCAAACACTCTGTGACCTTATGAGCACAAAGCTCGCGAGACTGTCAGAATGGACAAAATCGCGAGGATTGGGAGTAAATCCCTCGAAAACGGAACTCGTGTTATTCACAAAGAAATACAAGGTTCCGCCCCTCAACCCTCCAATACTAAATGGATGCAGGCTCTCCTTCAGCGACAGTTCCAGTTACCTAGGGTTAGTAATTGACAAGAAGCTTAACTGGAAGCTGAACATAAAAGACAGAGTGAAGAAGGCTACGATAGTCCTATACACTTGAAAAAAAACTATGGCTTGAAGTGGGCCATGAACCCAAGCATAGTCCAATGGTTATATCAAGCAATAATAAGACCAATTCTACTCTACGGAGTTACAGTGTGGTGGCCGGCCCTGTCAAAAGAATCGATCACCAAAGAACTGGGCAAGGTTCAGCAAAAAGCAGCCTTATGCATTAGTGGAGCTGCACACACTACTCCAAATGATGCACTAAACGCCATCCTAAGTCTCCAGAGCCTCGAGCTTGCGGGAAAGGAGAGGGCAGAAATTGCAGCGATACGTCTGAGAGACTCCGGACAATGGACGTCACATCTCAGGGGTCACTCATCGATACTTATCAGCAGCACCGTCCCTACGAAGACGGACTACTGCGTCCCAAGGGAACACACTGTTACCCCCTTCAATGTAATCATCCCTAGCAGAGACGAGTGGCTTGAGGGACCACCAGGCCAAGACATGGCCATAAGCATCTTCACAGATGGCTCGTAGCTGGATAACAAAGTTGGAGGAGGATTTTACTCCGAACAGCTCGGAATTAGGCTCCTTTAGGCTCCCAGATCACTGCAGTGTGTTCCAAGCGGAGGTCATTGCGATCATGGAAGCACTGAAGCTCCTTCAAACAGCCGAAACGGCTTCACAGTCAACAACAACTGTAAACATTTACAGCGATAGCCAAGCTGCGATCAAATCACTTCACGCGATTTCTTCGAACTCGGCCACAGTGGCAAATTGCCGCAAATCTCTTCACGAGATGGCCCAACAATTTGCCATCAGCCTTATTTGGGTCCCGGGTCACCGGGATATTGAAGGCAACTGCAAGGCAGACGAGCTGGCCATATGAAAGTTTGGTCAAACGGTACGATACCTTAAACGACGCCTAATTAATGTGTCTATCTAAAACCAAAAATCAAGGCATTCAAATATTTTTTTTTCGACTTTTCCTGAGCTTTCAAAGTCAAAATTTCGGGGAAAAATACCGAAAAAAATTATGAAATTTCAATTTGGAAGCTTAATATCTTCCAGACGTTAAGTTGCAGCTACAAAGTGTCTGAGTCGGATTTATAGCTGCATTTGTCAGCTTTTTTTAACTGCAAAGTTCAATACAACCAGTTGTAGGAAACTTAAGTTATGTAAAAAATAGAAGCACTAACTATGACAAAAAACAACAAATTTTTTAAAAATTCTTTAAAAAAAAACTACTCCATGAAAAAAAAAAAATTCTTTAAAAAATTTTAAACATCCAAATGTATCAGAAAAAGTCATTTTTGGCGACAGCGGAAAAGTCGTGTCGACTAGTGTTATCAAGCTGGCAGGGAGGCGTAATCCCTTAAGTTATGTAAAAAATTTACTACTTCTGAAAAAATCATTAAAAAGATTGATTGTTTTTGTTCAATTTTATTGCCTGGTGTAAGTTAAGTTCTAAACCAGGAGCTTTATAATTCTTTTGTATTCAGATTTATCTAATCTAGTGTAAATACATTATTAAGGATAAATATAAATTTTGAAATTAAAAAATACAAAAAATACGTATTTTGGTTGGTGGACATTTTTCATAATTTATGATGCCGTCTTTTTAATAATACAAATTAATATTTGAGAACATGAATTATGGTGTCAGTGGAAAAAGTTGAATTTTTCATCCAAAATGGAATATATTTTTTAATAAAGCTAAAGTTCACTTACTTGTCACATCGTTAAGATGTCCTTGAGCCTTTAGGTGTTCTTCTTCAGCCCTAACGAAGTACATCAATATATATCCGACACCAAACATAAATCCAATGGTTCCTAAAAGCGAAAAGGCAGCAAAAAGGTGCTCGTCTTCTACATTTTCAGATAAATAGTCAACCAAATATAGCAAGTGCGTTATCCATTTACTAAAAACTCCTTGAGAATGCTCGTCCAACAATTTCTGAAAATATTTTATTATGTTTAGTTTTTGTGAAAATTGTTCAGTAAAATACAATACCTGAACAAAAGCTTCATAGCTTAACGATTCAGATGCCTTTAATAGCTTTTGTATTTTATGAGTCAGTCCAGATATTGTTTTATTTATTATACTTTCAGTAGGCAGAGAAGAAACAAGTGCAGCACCCTGTTTAGCATCAAATACCCATTCGTATTTCACCCGGGTATTATCCCGACGCCAGATAATAACAATTTGTAGAAGGTCTTCGGGAAATGATCCTTTTGATAGAGCATTTATAAAATTTGTCTGCCTTTCCTGCAAGAGGTCGAGATATATTATTGTCTCTTATGTGTTATATGTCTCTTTTCCTCAAGCGAAATTTAGAAATAATTGTAAATGAAATAATAAAAAAGGAAAAATGCAGTCTCTGAATTACAGAAACATGTATTAAAAGTCAATGCAAGAATTTAAAGTTGACGAAAACCAACAAGGAAGCTAACTTCGGCGCGCCACGTTTATATTATATAAACCCTAAACACATCGAATAATTTGTAGCAAGAGGTTTGGGTTCTCTAGATCTTTTTGTTTCACTATATAATTTATTTCACAGCGCTGCTCTGTAAAAGGGCGCTCTGCAGCCGACGCTTCGGCTCTAGCTTTGCTTTGTCGACGGCATGTAACGTCACATCTAAAACTTTGAATCACTGTGGGCGAAGTCTTTTATCGTGCTGACATTTTATATGCAGTAGTATTAATGAGGGGACGTGTGCTTTGAACTCTAAGTGATTTTTAACAAAAACGTAGTGAAAAAATTAAAAAAATTTTTTTGGATATGTGTTTTGACATTGACAGCGTAAAGATTTTTTTAATCTTGAGTCAGGGAAGTATTCGGAACGTATATTTAGGCCTTTGCCAACAGTTTTTGATATTATACATTTTTTTTTTTTGCGAAGTATGACAGTGACAACGTCATATTTCCACCAATAGGTTGTAAGGTATGATGGCGGACTTTTTGTTAGGTATAGTGGTGGATCATTTTTTAGCACGAGTTTCAATTGTCTTTGCCTTTTTGTGTACAAAGGTGTATAAGTTAACAGTAGCGGAGATGTGCAATTTGGGCACCGGGTTTTTGTCTTTAGACAAGAAAGGAAAAAAGAGCATCTAAAAGAAGAACAATATTGGAGCAATCCACGGGCAAAAGAGTGAAGCTCGAAAAAGAAGAAGATGCTGATCGAGATTTTCAATATAAGTTCTTTCTTGTTCTGTTATTTTTCATTATTTCCAATAGTGTAAATAAATGATTCTCAGATCTACATAATGTTGTAGTTGAAAACACAAATCCGCCAAAATACCTTACAATATTCAAAAATGAAAAAAATCAATGGTTTTCGCAAAGAGCTCCAAATTGCATTCCATTAAAATTTTAGCAACCAATTCTGACAGAAATATGCTCAATAGATGTCAGCAACTGCCTGCTTTTGAAATTTTGAAAAATATTGATTTTTGAGAGAGAAAGATGCAAAAAACAAATTGTCCGCCACTATACCTTACACTCCCCCACCCGTTTTAATGCTTGATTTTACACAGAATGTCTACATTAGTAATAACATAACTAGATTAAGACCATTGTCTTATGTACAGGCAAAAGAAATAATTCTAGAGCATACAAAATTGCATAATGTACTACAATTATTGTTTGTATGAAATATATGAAAGTTTGGTCAAACGGTTATAACTTAGCCGTTTATTTTTATATTTTTATAAGCGATACCTTAAACGACGCCTAATTAATGTGTCTATCTTAAACCAATAATCAGGGCATTCAAATATTTTTTTTTCGACTTTTCCTGAGCTTTCAAAGTCAAAATTTTGGGGGAAAAATACCGAAAAAAATTATGAAATTTGAATTTGAAAGCTTAATATCTTCCAGGCGTTAAGTTGCAGCTACAAAGTGTCTGAGTCGGATTTATAGCTGCATTTGTCAGCTTTTTTTAACTGCAAAGTTCAAGACAACCAGTTGTAGGAAACTTAAGTTATGTGAAAAAAAGAAGCACTACCAATGACAAAAAACACCAAATTTTTTAAAAATTCTTTAAAAAAAAACTACTTCATGAAAAAAAACATTCTTTAAAAAATTTTAAACATCCAAATCTATCAGAAAAAGTCATTTTTGGCGACAGCGGAAAAGTCGTGTCGACTAGTGTTATACGAGTAATTGCATTTATTATACTCTTAATAATTATAGTTGTATATTTAACCATAAAATTTAAGAAAATACAACAACATAATTATTAAACATTATTAGACTCCCCAGTCGTTATAGCAGAAACTCCATCCCTTTACCACAAGGTAGACGCCTGAGGACAGGCTATTGAGAAATGCCGGGGGAGTAACATATCCATAATGCCCTACATCCACACACGCATTATGTATACGTTAAGCACTGGACATATCAAAGGCACGTTATACATATGTACAGCACTAACCCTTATACACATATACCAGATTAGGATAAACAAATGATAAGATCCCCAACACCAGAAAACAAATGAATCATAAGCTGTCAACAGGAAATCACCTAAATTCCAAACTACTAGAATACACAATTTGGTTCTCACAACCAAATTGAATCATAAATACCCAAGTAAACACATTCGACTCCCACACTCCATTCTAATAAACAAGTGACCAGCCCAGATAAAAGATGATACACATCAACAGCTGCAGTTAACCCTTTCATCAAAGCCGACAATTCACTGATTGCCATCCATACGTTGGCCACGCACCGAGAACCAAAACCACTATCAACCGAAGAAGAAAGCTGCAGCCGAAGATCAAAGGTTGGGACCAAAGCTCAAAAGCTTCCCAAGCGAGGCCTATTGGAGAATAGATTCAGATATAATAATTAGTTCCGTTTAAGACTTTTAAAATCAAAGTCGGGGATAACTCATTAATAACCCATGAAATTATACATAAGTTTAGATTAAAAAAAATTTTTTTTTTAAACTAAACTTCATCAGTGGAATTCTTATTATATAATCACTAATTTTGATTTTTTCCACAAAATGTACATGCTGCATAGCATGCACCATACATTTTGGGGATGGTTTTGCTGTTCCGAAATTTCTCAGTTAGTTCCACCATACATTTTGGATGTTCCATCGTATAGCCGATGGTTTTCAATTACAACTCTGAAAAATTGGCATTCACGAAAAAAAAAAAATTCACTGCGAAAATGTAAACAATGACTGACAAAAATAACTAAATAATAAAAAAATGTGCCGTACCGCTTCTAAAACAGATAAAACGTAGTCTTGTACATAAAATTTTACTTGGAGAGTAAACTATCCACACCCTTCTTGGCAAACTTTCATTCAAATAATTTAGCATTGCAAGAAATTCTTCCCCATCGAATTAATTTATTTGTTGAACGCCACCATACATTTTTGCAACAGGATTTGTTTCTGTTGAACCACATAACCACCAAAATAATCTTGTGTTGTGTCTTGTATCTTGTTTAAAAAGAAATTATATTCAAAGTACTAGGCTTATAAAAGAATTTAGACAGATCAAATAAATTACAATTAGCGTAAAATACGTTACCTTAAAAATATATGCAAATCGAACTCTCTCCGCACTGTATCTACTGTGTAATGCAATTTCTCTCATTGCACCCCTTGCCACATTGTGTTCATCGGAGTTCTCAGAGATCAGAATTACGCACAAACGTTTTCTAGGTCGGTTCCATTCAGCCGGGCATACACCTTAAATGAAATGAATTACTTATTTAGATATACCCAGCATTTTTTAACAAAAACGAAAGAATTAACAAATTAATCGTGTTCGGAGCAGCAGAAGATATTATATATAATCTCTTCTTACAACGTCTATCCGACCACTGTTGCACAGTGGATCCGTCAGAGGGCAAAAATGCAAAATATGAAAGTCAAAATATTACAACCAAATTGGTAGAAACGATTTCCTAGAAAACCATATATTTTGTGCACTGAATTATTGTATCACAATTAAGATACACTTTTTCTTTGCAAATAGCGTCAAAAGAGCGAAGAACTAGCCAATCAGAGCAAATAAGCCAATTAAGAGCAATATTAAAGTAAAAATTAGAGCCGAATTGGTAAATAGACTGGTTAAATTATATATGAATATTAAGAAAAAGGTGTCTTTCAGAGTGTCTTTGTCAGAGTCTCAGGTGCCGCGTTGCCCCGAGCTTCGTAATAAATTCACAGAACACTTTCTAATTTTGAATACTTTTTAGATATATTTCATATACAGTGGCTCAGAGCCAAAACCATGCAGTGTCAAATAAAAAGTTTAAGTTTAAGTTTTAATACGATCTAATAGGTGGGGAAACCCCAGTATTTAAGGGTCAAATAGTGGTTTTGGTACCTAATGTATATACCTATCATCGGTCATTGGAATTTTTAAAAAATTATGTGTAATAACTTTATGACAGCCAATTTAACTTTTTATTTGACACTGCATGGTTTTGGCTCTGAGCCACTGTAGGTATATTAGAGGTCAAAATGTGGCAAATAAGAGATTCAAATAAGCGGACAGAAGAAAGAATTCTTACACGGAATTTCTCGAAAAAAATGAATATTGAGATGGAGGTAGAGGATAGTCCAACGATGGAAATAAAGCAAGAAAATTATTTTCCAATGCAACTTTGAGTTCCGAACTTACTGGAATTGATTAAAGTATGTATGGTTCATATAATGCAACATCATTGCAGGTCACGGCATCGGGATACCGCTAAAAATCTGATAACTGCACGTCCATGGTACTATTCGCGGCTACCGCTCATAAAGTTAAGCCCATCATATTCCATATAACGCCTCTTTTGCACACTATTTTTTAAGAGCATTGGTAAAACATTTCAGTTTGCTATCTAGAATTAGAAGAATTTTTGGCCGCTGATCCATACAGCGGAATTAGTGCAGGTTCTATGTAACCTGTACATATTCAATATGTAACATTCGTATTGCTCTCAAAAGTCAAAATTGTCATGGAACGCGCAGCATTAGAGGCCAGTTCTAATTGTGTTATGGAACTAAACATATAGACTGATTCTATTCACACTCTATTCTATTCTATACACACAAGAGCTGTATTCTAAAATCGGACAATTTAGCGAGATATAGATAGTCTTTGTTAGATAAGGGTCGTACAAATTCCTTTGACCTCCTCTTTATAAATCAAAGCACACACATGGTATTATTCACCATGGTAGAAATATGTCCTGACAGCTTTATCTTGGTATCTAACAGAGGACCAAAATCATCAATTAAAATATTTCTCTCAGGAAAACCACTACATAGGGTGTAAGAAACCAAAAAAGGCGCATGAACTATGAAAAGTAATTACTTTACATTTCGAAGCATTAAAGTGTAAAAAACACCATAACTGAAAGCTATTCAGATCGGAGTTTTTTAAAAGGATTCTTTGAGACCTAGAACAAAAGTAGCTAGAGATTCACCTCAGGAGATTGGGCGGGAACCCTAGAAGGTCAAGTTTTTGTGATAGGAGGGAATGGTTTACAGTGTCGAACGCTTTACTAAAATCGGTGTAAACAACATCCGTCTCTAAATTACCTTGAAAGCCTTTAATTATGAAGGAGGTAAACTCCAATAAATTAGTAGTGATTGATCTCCGCCATATAAATCGACGTTGAGCTGGAGATATAAGTGATCTGCATAGGTGCTGCAGGTGTGGAGTTACACATTTTCTCAAATACTTTAGTAATAGCGGATAACTTAGATATACCTCTTTAGTTCATTGCGTCAGACTTGCTACCTTTTTTATGGAGAGGAATTATAAAGGACTCCTTCCATATTGAGGGGAAGCATGAAGAATTTATGGACAGGGTGAATAGTTTAAGCAATGGCCCACACAGAGACTCGGCACAGTACCTGAGTACACAGCCGGGAACTCCGTTCGGACCCGGTGAAAACACCGGCTTAACTATTCGTAGATCATGAAGCAACGAGCTTTCGTTTATCAGAGTACTGAAAATGCCGTTCGACCTCGGTGAACCGTATGGATACGGCTAACCAGAGTAAACATCCTGCGAATAGGTAGTTTGGAAGAAACGGGCAAAAAGATCGGTAATTTCCTGATCATTATTTGCCGACGTATTAAGGAAGGATAGCGAGGATGGGTGTGCGGACGTTCTACGCTTACTGCTTACGAAGCTGTAAGACAGTTTAGGGCCCTGAGAAAAACGTATCTTGCATCGAGATAGGTAGTTCTTATAGCAGTGAGCGTTAAGAACTGAAAAGTTTGACGGAGCCATTACATAACAAGAGAGAGGAGAGCCAACTGCTTGAAATTTTGTATAAAGTCTTGATTTTAAGTTTTTTAGACTAGATAGCTCTTTGGCAAACCAAGGGGGTTCCCCGATCTAATAGGACAGGAATGTGGGACACAAGAATCAAAAAGTGAGTCCGGTGCATCATAGAAAATGGTTGTTACGATAGACATCCGTGCACAAATATAAAGCGGTCCAATCAAAATCCCTAATGAGGTTATTAAGCTTCGTAAACTCGGCCTTTCGGAAGCAGCGGATACATTGAGGTAGTCTCCCCGACCGATCCAATACAGTTGGTCGTATATTGAGCGTCACGTCGAAAGTAGGATGGTAGATATAGTGAGCGGAGGGAGTTAAGTTAATAAAGCTATGGTCTAAATTTTTAGCATGGGACAGAATTTTTAAAAATCAAGCCGTCAACAAAGTCATTTGTGACATGGGCACTAGGCTATTAGACTCGTTTGCCGAAGACCAAACAGTTCCTGGCATGTTAAAGTCACCAAGATCTATCATATGATCTTTATATGATAGCGAGGAAGAAACAGCAGTTAAGGCGGTTAAGGTGCTGCTTGTAAATTGCGATATCCGAAGAAAGCGGAATATACGAGCAAGTTATGAAAATAAAAAAAGCGGGACTTCCAGTTCTTTTTGAATCTCGACTGTGAAATGTTCCGACGTGAAGAACCTATTTCTAAAAAATGTGTACCGTCCTGTCAAAACCTCGAAGGGGTCTTTCGACCCGATAATCCAGGGGATTAAAAAAAATACTAACAAAAAAAAAAAAAATGTTGAACTTTAATTTATCGGACTTGTTCTCGTTGGCACTCTCTTTAGCGGGAGCGGTCGGTGTTATCACCCTTAGAGGGACCCTCCCTTCTAGGAGCGCCACATTTTAATTTTGCTGTGCGCCTCCAATTCATATTCCGGATCTCGCTCTCCTTCGCACTATGGGTAAAATTTCAATTTTTCGGGTATTAATTAATAACTCCTAGACTAAACAAGATTTTTCGATGCGGTTTTTTTGCTATTATTATGTAAGCACTTAGAAACAGTTTTTGGAAAAGTGGTCAGTCACCGCCCACCCATAAAAAAAAAATGTGTTTATTTTTTGTATTATATTACGAAATTGAATTTTATACTAATATTTATTAACTATAATTCTCTTTTATACATAAAAATAAAGTTTTACTTTTTGAAAACCATAATTTTGATCAAACTCAGGAGCTAAAGAAATAATAAATAATATTAACAGACATTTTCTTCATTTTCAACATCTTCATCACACATAAAAAATATAACGTCAAATTCTTATTCAAAATCATAAAAAGTTTGATCTGGTCCTTCAATTTCACATCATAAGAGGTTTAAAACATCAATAGGCAGGGAAATCAACAAATAGACGTTGCCCTCTTGAGCTTTTGATAAAGCTGTTGCTTGTTTTTTTTGTGCTTCTTCTCCTTTCAATCAGTAAGCCAACTTTGGACGTCCAATATTTCACTTATTCTTCCCATTTGAATCGCTTATGGATAATTTTGTTGTGCTCATTCACCAATTTAATGCTTTTTCCAAAATATTTTTTGTTCTGGTTGCTGTTTTTCAAATTTTGGCAAAAAATAAATTGACTTTTGCTGTTTAAATATGATTGTTGAGCTACTGAGCTTCTTCAGCAGCCTATTTTCGAGAAATTTAATTAAAACGCAACTGGGTCGATTTCAATGTAATATATTCGTGTATGTTCGATTTATTTTTCTTCTACTTTGTAATGCGAGAGATGCAGCAATAACACACAGGTCACAGTGCCAACGAAAATGACAAATTAACGAAACGACGTTTGCTCACGAAGACGATCAATTCTTAAGTAAGTTCTGCTCTGCTGATGAGCCACCCTCACAGCTCTTGTCGGACGACGAATTTAGGGAAAGGGCGATGTAGCGATTGAGAGCAGTGTAAAGAGAGTACGCTATGCCTATCTCTGTGCTGCCATGGGCAGGCGCTTAGCCGAACATACTCCCCCCGTTGAAGAGCACGGGCCTTCAACATCCTTCTTGGCAGCACTTCCTTTCTTGCTCCGGGGAACGTCTTTAGCGCAGGTACTCCGGACACTATGTCTGTCACGATGATAGGTTCTATCACTCGAATGAGGGGCCACGTCAGATGAGTTACCTGTGAATAGAGAAGCAGAAACTCGGGACTGGAACATCTCTCCAGCAACTATCCATCCTAGCTTAGTTTCCTGAAGATGTGGTAGGCCGGCTCCCAACTTGATTTGGCCAATGCAGAGAAGCTCAAAGAACAGAGCCGTTCCAATAAGAATATCAACAGGTTGGGACTGGTAGAACATCTTATCAGCCAAAAATATGTTGGAGGGCATGTTCCATCGGGTTGTGTCAACAGTACCGTTGGGTTGGTTGCTCATAATGGTGGGAGCAACTAATGCCGAAATGGTCGTGGCATAGCTCGACGCTTGTGATCTCAGTTGTACATCCACGCAGCATCCTTCTGACATGGCACACGAATCGCCCAGACCAGACACATACGTTCTTCCTTCTTCAGCCGCAACTGTTGAGCTAGACTTGAAGTAATGATATGCACCTGCGATCCAGAATCGAGCAGGGCACGGCAAGGACTGAATGTACCAGAGCTATTCCTAGCACTGATTACGGCAGTGGCCAGCAACACGGAGTCCTGTCTGTGACTCTGGGCGAAAAGTGACGTGGCTGATGACGTTGCAGTACATTTACTGCGAGATGGTATCGCATGCAATCGTGGAGCCGATGTTGAAGTCGAGAGTTGAGGCACAATGGAATGGGAAGCATTGGACGGAGATTCGAAATGAAGCAGTGTATGATGTCTGGAACCACATATTCGACAGGATCGAGACCGACATGTACGTTGACAATGGCCTGCTCGGAGGCAATTGATGCACAGCGACAGCTTCTTAGCTTCCTGAAAGCGAAGGCGAGGAGAAAGATTGCAGAACTGCAAGCACCCATACGTGGAATGTTCTGGATCTCCGCAGAATGCACAAAGATTCGGCTTGGAGCTAGTTGCGATTAGGCAGTGTTTCCGATGACTATTGGTGTACATATTCTTAGCATGCTCTTGGGTCTCCAATCTCTGGCATCTCTCTTCCAAGAAGGTAGTAAATTGCTCGGCTGTAGAAAGGCTATCCAAAGACGATGTTTCCTCCCACTTGGCTCGTGTGGCACTGTCCGCCCTCTGCAGCAGGCTTTGTATCACAATGCAGTCAGCGACCTGCTCCTTTGTCCCTAGATTCTTTAAAGCCCGCAGATTAGCAATTGCGGTATCTGCCAAGACCCGGAGTTGAGACACAGATGCTTCTTCAATTCGCTGCACACTTAGAATGTCGGCGACATGTTTCTGAAATATTAAACGCCTGTTATTGAATCGTTTATTGAGCAAATCTAGCGCAATAGGATAGCTGGCCTGGCTAAATTCAAGTGACGAGATCGTGTCTAAAGCTGGTCCTTTCAGGCAGGATCGTAGGTGCTGTAATTTCTCCACATTCGTTAGGTCTGGATCCTTGTCAATTATGGAAGAAAACATGCTCCAAAACGCAGAGTACTGTGAGTAGTCCCCACTGAACTCCGGAAGCTTTAACTCCGGTAGGCGAGGCCGATGCTGCAGTACAATCGTAGCTGGGGCCTCTGCAATATGGTCCGTCGGCATTGTTGAGCATGGGAGCATTGAGGGCTGCCGATTGTTCAATTCATGCCTAACGCTAGTCTCCAGCATTACCACGCACTCGTCAAACTCGTCGCTCAAGGGACTACCGATCTCATCAAGATCAATCCTCTCCAGGGCATTATGATGCTCATTGAAAGAAGCGACCAGATCCAATAAAGAATTTAAACGCACGTTCAACTCCTCTACTCTTAGCCCACCAATCTTGTCCTTGCCGACGGCATTTCCAATTCTCCGCGCTGCACTTAGCATGGCTTGCACCTTGCGCTTGTAGTACGCAATGTCCACATTGAGAGACAAGGGGGAATCGACAGCGATAGGGGAGGGGGTTCCATCAGAAGACATTGTGTGTGTTTGATAAAGCAAACGCCGAGGTTAAGAGCCGGTGAATAGCTTCGAACAGTTTGAAAGGCACTTCTCAATCGATCGCAGCGCTCGAACACACACGGGCACAGACCAGCAGCGAGAGTTCGAATTTTGCCAACAACAACAATGGCATACACACTGAGAGCACCGAAACCGTAACGAAACAACAGCAAGCAGAAGGTAAAGCAGATGACGCGAGAACCGTTACTGTTGCTTGTGCACAACTGAGGAACCGAACAACCGTGGTTTTATGCGACTAAGGCAACGACAATGTTTATGTTTTTTATGATTTTATTGTTTTTTAATCACGTCGGGGTCACCAAAATGTTGAGCTACTGAGCTTCTTCAGCAGCGTATTTTCGAGAAATTTAATTAAAACGCAACTGGGTCGATTTCAATGTAATATATTCGTGTATGTTCGATTTATTTTTCTTCTACTTTGTAATGCGAGAGATGCAGCAATAACACACAGGTCACAGTGCCAACGAAAATGACAAATTAACGAAACGACGTTTGCTCACGAAGACGATCAATTCTTAAGTAAGTTCTGCTCTGCTGATGAGCCACCCTCACAGCTCTTGTCGGACGACGAATTTAGGGAAAGGGCGATGTAGCGATTGAGAGCAGTGTAAAGAGAGTACGCTATGCCCATCTCTGTGATGCCATGGGCAGGCGCTTAGCCGAACAATGATACATATTTTAAAACATTAATATTTTGACTTAATCTCCTCTTAAAAAAATCAAGAATTGCATTTTCCTGGTTGTAGTTTCCTTGCGCCATACATAAAACAGCTCCACGTTTGAAAACTGGAAGTCACCTGCAAAAAATTAATTTGCGCAGATAGTGCGGAAAAGTGCACATTGAGACAAACTGCCTTTAAATCAAAATTAATTGTTCTACGACATGAACTAGGACGTACACTTATGGAACCTAATGGTCGTTTTATAGGCCTCTACGAACTTGAAATATCTTTCCAGAAATTACCTTTGAGAACACTTACTACTTTTACAGAATATTAATAAAACACGGACAAGTACAAAGTTTTAGTACAACCAACATATAGTACAAGCCCGTATGATTGATATCCTTTTTAAATTTCACAAAAATAATGTGTCACGTTTGAATACGAACAATTTGAAAATAGGCTGCAAAAATATTGCAATCTTACAGCACGTCATTTTCTACAGAACAGCTGACTTTAACAGCGGGTAGGCATAACATTGGTCTGTTATATAACATTTTAGGTATTGAACTTTACAGTTTGAAGTTTTCTTAAGATGTTAACACAAAAAAATTACCAATTTTAATACTTGGAGAAAAAGACTAAATACCCGAAAAATGGAAATTTTTCCCATAGTACTTCGTTCTCTCGTCCCACCCAACCACAGAATTCTACTCATTTAACTCATATAATTATATTATCTTACCAATCGTACGTGAACATTTTATTTTTTTTTTTTTTTTAATCCATTTTTATTTATTTCAAGCTATATCCCAGTGCTACAAGTTTAAACTTATTATTATTGCGGTAGTCACTTAGAATGTAAACTTCGTGTTGGAAGTTATCTACCTAAATCAAATTTTTATTCATTAGCATTTTATATTAGTGCTTTGATTCATTAAATTTATTTTTATATTGTTATATTTGTTGTGAATTTATTTGTTAGTATCACATTTTATGTTTTTTTTTAAATTTGGTTGTGGGTTAGATTATTCCAAAGGCGGATGGATGTGATAAATAACTGTCTCTTCGAGGAAAGAGTTTGAATTCGAGGCCAAAGGTAATTGTTTGTTTCTTGTTGTTTTTTATTTATCGTTGTTTAAAGTTTAACAATGTTCAGTTAAACTGTAAGGGGAAAATGACATGACATATAATTATTCGAAGGGACTAAGGCAATTACTTTGACCCGGTGTGGCCGATTATTCACTCAATAGCCGATAGGATCCCACCAAGAGCCAAATTTAGGTCAGAAATAAGCCGGTAGCCCAACAATTTCCAATTACAGCTATTTAAATTAAATAATTCATTAAGATAATTTTGACCTTATTAGAACTAGTGTCAAAGGAAAACAGATGGAAAAATAGATTATAGTTTCGGCAAACGCTACGGAAAGATTCATAATCAGAATAGTTAGACGACAGAGTTGGAGTTAAAGAGGAATGAAATGCATAGACGGCCGTGAAGGGAAAGAAATATTAATAAGGCTGATTATGGCAGTCAATTCGACCTCACCAGAGAGAAGCTTGTGGAGTAAGAGAACTCCACGGCAGATTTTACCGGATTTGGGAGAATGGAAGCTAATGAGACGCAGTCTACTTTCATAAGAGGTGAGATGGGTCGAAGGGTTCCAATTGAGTCCGCGAAGAGCAAAGATGAGGAATGGTTTTCGAACCGATTCGAGCATATCTTGAAATTTTTGGTAGTGAGGAGACCAGACACAAGAAACATATTCCAAGGCCGGACCAGAGAAACATACAGTAGTTTAATGGTATAAGGGTCAGTAAATTCCTTAGACAATCTTTTGACAAATCCTAGGACTCCTTTGGCTTTAATATAGTGGAAATATGAGAGTTAAAACATAGATTAGGTACAAAGATAATGCCCAAGTCGTTAACTTTGAACAGGCGTTGTAGGATAATGTTATTGATTGAGTAATCAAGAAGGTATGGCATTTTACGATGAAAATGCATGACATTGCATTTGAAGGAGAAAGCTAATTAGGCACCAATTGTTAAGAGCGTCAACATCCGATTGCAGAGATAGCAGTGACAAATTCGTTGATAATCAGGCTTAATAACAAGGGACCCAGATGGCTACCATGAAGCACACCTGATAAGACTATAACAGCTTTGGAGAGAGAGAGGAGTTAAAGCAGACACGCTGAGAACGATTAAAAAAGCAAGAATTAGTCCAGTAATGAAGCTTAGTCGGAAACCCTAGGAGAGATAATTTACGGATAAGAAGATTGTGATTAACGGAGTCGAAGGCTTTACAAAAATCAGTTTGACACTGTTTAGCAAATCCCGAAGTTACAAAGGACATTTTATGAATCCATGCTGACATTCAGAGAAAACGAAGCTACAAAAATGTTGGAGCTGAGAAAGAAAACGGAACTTCAAAAATGTTGGAGCTGAGAAGTAATGATTTTTTCGAAGAGTTTAGGAATGGCAGATAGATTGGAAATAGAGACATCAGATTTAGATCACTTTTTATGAAAGGGAACTATATAGGATTCTTTCCAGACGGTGGGAAAGTCACCAGTCTCGAGAGACAAGTTGAAAAGTTTTAGGAGAGGCACACAAAGAGATTCTGCACAAAGTTTAAGAACAGCGCCCGGAACCGAGTCTGGCCCAGTGGAGAACGAAAACTTGCACGATTTTAAATTGGTTAAGAGACCATAGTCGATGAAGGGGGCACAGATACAGCTAGAACTATTTAAAAAGAAAGGATTTTAGTACCTGTTGCGAAAGTCATTTGATTAGGCTAGGATAGAGGGAAGGTTCATAGAAGGGACAGAGTTGCATAGTTAGAAAAAGGAAGCAAACAGGTCAGCAATATCACAATCGTTATCAGCAGTATTCAATTAAAGGCTACAAACAGGGTACGCATGTCACTGGCGTCACAGCATAAAAGAAGGTGGGGATGAGAATGACTTTAGAAATTCATAGTTTTATTTGTTCTGGCAAAAAAGATTTAGAAGCTGACAGCTAATGCAACAGACCATTTGTACGTCCAGTTGCCTTTGAGATGTGTTTACTCTATGACAGTGGCCTACTGAAGGTTATTCCCAGATCAACTGCATGGTCTTCATAGCAAATAGGTCCATTATTTACACCAGCAATCAGCGAAACCGCACCACTACATGAAATCGTTCGGCTAAACGTCAAGGAATATTTTTTGGGAATCATCTTAATTATGCTCTCAGTACATACATACACATTCCCTTGTAAATTTCGTACTAGTTTTTCATTGCTAGTTGAGTCAAAATTGTCGGCGAAGAGCAATCACGCAGGCCAGTAAGAATTGTCATCGAGCGCCCAACTTAGTTTTGCATTTGCATTTGCTTTTGTAAAAACGAACGAATTTGAGATATATAAGATCAAATTTACTCGCAAGCCTTGAAAATTATCATTTAATGCCGTACGAGTATTGCAGAATTTAAATAACTATATGGCTGACCTCACATAGTAATAACTTTTTGGCTTGATATTGTTTATTAAACTACAACGACCTGTAAAAGATTTCTTTGGCACTTTCTTTGGATCGCATTCTGGGGCTTAACATGGTTCCCGACTGTCACATCTCCCGAATCTGGCTCTCCTATCACCCTATTCATACAAACACGTGGATATCTATAATCGCTATAATAATGATCCGACCTGATCCAGATTCGACCATATAGTAGTTTGATTTTCTTGTATCTTAAAAGTTACTCCTCGCAAGCTACCATCTTGTCGCGATGAGGGGGCTTAGTAAGCGTGAAGAACACAAGCGCTATACCGGCGGTAGCTAAAAGTAGCTCACCCACCCTGGAGATAGGGATACGCTACTTGTTATGCAGGAATGTCCTTTAACAAAAATACAGTTAAGGTAAAGGGGGTCAGAGACCCAGTGACGACGGTGATTGGCGAGTACGCACACAGGACCCCCGTCGTCAATATAAATTGACTGCAAAAAGAAAGCTAAGGTAGCAATGAACTGCTTGGCTGCTAGCTCGTGTAATGCCACAAGTAAGGCCAGATCCTCAGGCAGAAAGAGGCGTTGGAGGAACTGTAACTGGGAACCACAGGCAGAAGCTTCACAAGTCCCTCACTATCGGAGGCAGAGTTGGATAGTGCCTTTACTCGTCTTAGACCCAACGAGGAACCGCAGAAAGAGATTGCCGTCACGGATCCCGAACCGTGGGGCTCTCCATTCCTCACATCTGCAGATGCGGCAAAAGCATAGGACGAGGCAAAGAGCCAACGCGCTATGGCCCAAACGACTACTTTTGTTGGCCAAATCCTAATTTAAAACGTGAACAAAACAACTTGGTTTTTATCACTCTGCATTGGAAAAAGAGTGACCATCAAAGTTGCGTACCAGAAATTTCCATAGATTCGACAAATCTGTTGTGCAACCCACCTGTTGTTATAAAATAACTTGTGCAGTGAAAAAATGAAAATTTTATTAAAATTTTAAATCGCTGATTAATTGGAAAGTGCTATTAACTGATCAAATTTCTGTCATGAATTTTAATCAGTCGAACTTGTACTACGTGTTTTGTAATGTGAAATGTATCTAGTAATTGTGGTGTCTTCGTAACTGTATGTTGAAGTGAGTCGTTAAAAATGAACCAAGTTGCAATGAAAACTAATTTTTGAAAAGATATACAAAGTGAGTAATAATAATAAATCCTTGAATAAATGTATATAGTGAGAAATTCCATATTTGACCAAATTTCTCGAAATTTTACTTAATAGATCATTACCTCAAATGTATCAAGTTTGAATTTGAAAGCTTAATAATTTCTAGGCGGTATGCTGAAGCCTATTTAGCCTAATTCAGTCCTATTTATACATGCAGTTGAATAAAACCAGATGTCAGATACTTGGATTATGTGAAAAAAAGAAGCACTATCTCTGAAAAAAACATTAAAATATAATATCAGACTTTAAAAAATTAAAAAAACAAAGTCAATAATTTTTGAAATATTTTCAAGTATCTTCGGAGACTTGGCCAACGACCTCCCGACTTGCTGACTGCGAGAGATCAAAGCCTCATGAATAAGCAAGAGTACAGCGTACGGAGGCGCGATGGGTTGCACAAAGCCGTTCGGGCCCGCAGGAAAAAACCGCCGGAGCGCATCCGTCACGGTTGCAGCTAGGGATCAAGCTTCGACCAAATTGCCAGCAGTAACTAGCACGAGCGCGTAAGAAGCAAACCCTCAACGTCATCGCCCTGCGTAAGGGAGGAAGAATAACGGGAAGCAGAAGGGGAAGACCACAACTCAGACGCGGAACACGGCGAACGCCAAGGCAACATCGAAGCCTTCTAGAGAGAAGGCACCTGTGGAACCGACTTGCAGAGAGCCAAGGTTCACGCGTCAGAGGACGGATGACTCCACTAAAGCTTCCGTGCCAAAACCAGAAGATATTCTGGCCAGCCTTGTATTGACGCCTGATCTACAGGTAGCCATTATCGAAAACGGTCACCCAGAGGGCAAGATCTCGGACGTAAACTGGCTGGGTGGTGGTCCCTCCGGGCACGAACTCTAAGGGAGAGGTCAAAAATCTTGTTGTGTGCAACCGGGGAGACCACCCCACTCCAGCAGAGGTTTTAGATATAACCCTGACCTCGAACAGCGGCTCCCTCGCCATTGAGGATTAGCATGTGTCATGTAAACTATCCTTTTCGGATCACTACAGGCTACTCTACAATACAAAATGGGAAAGACAGAAGGTCAAGGCCTACCGATATCCCAAACGGACAGACTGCACCCGTTTGTTTAAAACCGGGAAGAAGGCGCTACTCGACCACCCCGAAGGGGACATCCTCCACGCGGGACTACTGGAGGAAGTGGTGGTTCCAGATGGCATGCTTACACCTACTGCCGTGGCTGGAGAGAATCTTCAAAGGATGGCTTCTAACGGGGTACGTACCTCCAGAATTGAGGGAGATGAGAGTGGTGGTCCCCAACACAGGGAAGATAAACCACATCTCACCCAAGGACTACAGACCCATCAGCTTGTTCTCGTTTTTGTTAAAGCAATGGAACGCCTTATGGATCTATACATAAAATCCAGGCCCAACGAACGAGTCTTCAGCGGAGCTCATCATGCCTACCTTAAGGGAAAATCAGTGGAGTCCGTACTGCACGAAGGAGTTGGGCAAGTTTAAAAGACTCGCAGCCATAACGATTGCCAAGACTGGCGGTCACAAGAAGCACCACACAGGCAGGAGGTTTCTGTGGAGCATAGTTCTCAAGGACCTTCTTCTGCAGCTGAGGAGCAGTGGATACAAGGTCACTGCCTACGCGGACGATCTAGTGATACTGGTAACGGGAAAGTTCTTGCCCACAATCAGTGAACTGCTGGAATAATCAGCACTAGAAGTGACAAATAGATGGGTACGCCAAAACGGCCTAGGGGTGAACCATCAGAATACCGAACTGTTGCTGTTCTCACGAATATATAAAATACCAATATAAACTACCCGCAATTGGGGAACAACACTCAAACTATAGAGCGAAGCCAAGTATCTTGGCGTCATTCTTGACTCACCGGATCTTTTAAGTCCACCCAAACAGGCACACCTCTGCACACCATGTTAGACTTGACATTCATATTAAGTGCCAGGCGGAGACAAGAGCTGCGAGACTACTGGCAGCACGAATCTTCAAGCTATCGCATTACGCCCATGCCAGACTGCTATCAAAGCCCTGAATCAACATAGCTTGATCGTTGGTCTCCATTGCTTGACATCTCCTCTCCAAAAAGAACCGAAAAATGGTCCCACGTTGGTATAGCATCAGGGGTGATTTCGTTTACATCGAGCTATTCTTAATTAGAATGAGTTAAATTAAATGAATTTTTTCCAATTATTTTAAATGAATACTTAACGGGTCTTCATTTGTTGGGTTGCTTATGTTAATAGAAGAGAAAGCCATATTTCGAAGCAGCCATATTTCAAAGCAGGTTTTCGGCCGAGCAATATGTTTGAACATTCTGCAAAGGGACAGAAATACACTTGGAGTAGTGTGATAACATAGGAGACTGGATACAAAACTTGGTTTCTCTGGCTTTAATAGTCTCTGAGATATAGGCGCTAATGAAGATGGACAGACGGACGGACGGACAGACGGACAGAGAGACATGGCTATATCGACTCGGCTATTGATGCTGATCAAGATATATACTTTATGGGGTCGGAAACGCTTCATTCTGGGCGTTACACACATCCGTTATCACCACAAATCTAATATACCCCTATACTCTTCGAGTACCGGGTAAACAATAAACAAAAACAATAATAAGGTCAAAATTATTTTAATGAATAACTTAATTTAAAAAGCTCTAATTGGGAATTTTTCGGCTACCGGCTTTTCTCTAACCAAATTCGGCTGTAATTTTACCCTTACAGTTTAACTGTGCATTGTTAAACTTTAAACAACAATAAACAATAAACAAAAATACAATGGACACTGCGTTATCCCGAACGAGGGTAATGCATTGTCGCTTGCCCCGTCCGGGGAAATGCAGTGTCTAAGGCAATGACCTAGCGTCTTCTCGATCTCGAGTCGGGAGAGCTGGGTTAGGGCCATGGCTAGAGGTGCCTGGCGGCCAGGCATAAAACGCTAGGGGGTGGACCCCCAAAAAATAATAACCACTATGGACCTTAGGGCCAAATATGGAGGCGGAGAACAGTAAAGCAAGGGCTGGGATGTCAGCCCAAACGTCGGTGGAATGCGTGACTGCTACCACAGGCGGGCACGGGGAGGAGCAATCCTCTCTGCGTGTCGCCAGCGGTCACACCTCTGACGTGGCGGGAGCAGGCCACGTCAGCTGTACCACGTGGCAAAGTGGCAAAACAAACAAACAACACCCGAAGCCAAGGACGGCGAGTGATGCGGCCAAACGACATCTGATCGTGGCGCTAATCGACCGCAGCGACGAAAACGGAAAAATTACGGCAGCGCAGTGGAAGTTGGTGCACGCGCGGCTCATAGACCCACTATTTGCACGGATGGAGGAGGATCCCACAGCTCCCATGCCCACCTTTGATGGTGCTGGGTGGATGAATGGGGTAAAGATCCTTAAGTGCAACGACGACCCAACGCGTAGGTGGCTGACGCAAACTGTCTGCCAACTAGACGCGATGTGGGAGGGGGCCAAGCTGGAGGTGGTGGATAGAGAGTTAATCCCGTCTATACCAAAGGCGAAGGTACTCTTCCCCATCGCGAATCAAGGAGACAGGGCTCTAAGGCTCCTACAGCGACAGAGTCCCGAAATTCCCACGGAGAATTGGAAGGTGCTACACACTGGGAGCCCGATACCCAACGAGGGGGCCAGTGTGTAATCCTCCAAATTAACAAGGACGCGGAGGATCTCCTGTACCCCAGATTTGAGGAGATGGCGTGGGGCATGGGCAGCGTATATTTGCGCCTAAAGAAACGCCACCCCGGGGACACAGACGCGCACACCCTGCAGGCAGGCGAGGTGGAGAAGGACTTGGATCTGGAAAGCATCGTGGAGGCCGCCCAGGGGCTTGCGCTGCACGAATCCGACGAGGAAGAGGACGGTGATCTGAAGTTGGTGGTCAACCCGTCCAGTAAAGTTGAGCCAGCCACCCATGCCGTTGAGTGTGCTGCAGCTCAACATTCATAAAAGTAAAGTAGCGTTGGCGGAGCTCCTCATAGCCATGGAGCAAGGGCCCTTCGACATAGCTCTAGTCCAGGAGCCATGGATTGCGTCAGGCAACTCAGTGGCCGGACTAAAGTCCTCGAACTATAACTTTTTTTACACAACACCGGTAAGCAGGAACAGAACCATCGTACTTGTACGAAAGGGAATCCATGCTCACCTTATGTCTCATTACAGCTCAGATGACCCAACAGTAGTGATGCTAGAGAGCGAGGAGAAGCGCCTCTTGGTAGCCTCCTGCTATATGGCACACGACAGGCCCGCACAACCTGAAGAGCTAAGGAGTCTGGTCGAAGAAGCCGGCTCCAAGGATTACCAACTACTCATTGGTACGGACGCTAATGCCCACCACAATGTATGGGGACGCCTCGATATCGATGACCGAGGTGAGTCACTTCTAGAATTTATACTTTCAACTAACATAGAAGTAACAAACGTGGGGGAGAACTACACCTACGTAGGTCCCACCTCATCAAACGTGCTATATCTTACTCTCGTAACGGGAAGGAGTACCGCGGTGTCTGAGTGGAGAGTCCTCGAAAGACCATCCTTCTCAGATCACAGGTATATTCAGTTCAAATTCGAATTTCGCCGATAAATTCCCTTAGCCGACGAATAACCGTTTTTTTTTCCTACAAAAATACCAAAAATCTGTGTTTGTAACAGTTTTTAACGGTAAAATGGCATTTGGGATGGTGCCAATCGGCATATGTAGTTTTGGTCAAACGGTTATAACTAAGCCGTTTATTTTTATATTTTTATAAGCGATACCTTAAACGACGCCTAATTAATGTGTCTATCTAAAACCAAAAATCAAGGCATTCAAAATTTTTTTTTCGACTTTTCCTGAGCTTTCAAAGTCAAAATTTCGGGGAAAAATACCGAAAAAAATTATGAAATTTCAATTTGGAAGCTTAATATCTTCCAGACGTTAAGTTGCAGCTACAAAGTGTCTGGGTCGGATTTATAGATGCATTTGTCAGCATTTTTAATTTTTTCGACTTTTCTTGGGTTTTCAAAATCAAAATGTCAGGAAAACTACCGAAAAAAATTATGAAATTTTAATTTGAATGTTTAATATCTTCCAGACGTTAAGTTGCAGCTACAAAGTGTCTGGGTCGAATTTGTAGCTGCATTTGTCAGCTTTTTTAAACTGCAAAGTTTAATTCAACAAATTGTAGGAAACTTAAGTTATGTGAAAAATAGAAGCACTACCTATGAAAAAAAATACCACATTTATTAAAAATTCTTTAAAAAAAAAACTAAACCTGGAAATAGAAACCCTAATTCTTTAAAAAAATTGTAATCTCCAAATCTATCAAAAAAAGTAATTTTGGGCGACAGCGGAAACAAAAAGTTGATTTTTGTCGAGTAGTGTTATAGACCGATAAGCCTCACCTCCTTTTTACAAAAAACGCTAGAAAAACTGCTGGAGCTACACATCAGGAAGGAAGTGTAGGGGGACTGATGTCAAGCAACCAGCATGCCTACACTAAAGGAAAATCGGTGGAAACAGCACTACACTCGCTAGTAGCTACCGTCGAAAAAGCCCTCAACACCAAGAAATATGCAATAGGAGTATTTGTAGATATATCCGGAGCATTTAATAACGTGGCCACAAGCGCAATAATGGGTCGCTTAGAAGCAACCAACACACACCCAGCAATCAACCATTGGATAAAAAACCTCCTAAGTTGTAGGATTCTGATTCAATCAGAATGGGGCACCGCCTCCATAGCCAAGGGGCACAGATGCACACCGCAAGGTGGAGTCCTGTCGCCCCTCCTGTGGAATCTGGTGGTCGACGACCTAATCAAGAGATTCGAAAGGAAAGCCCCAAAAATAACTGCCTATGCAGATGACATAAGCATACATAAGACGGACCTCATCCTCTTCACCAAGAGGTACAAGGTACCGTCATGGACCCCCCCGAAAATCAATCAATCAAGGCTAACACCAAAAACACAAGTCAAATACCTCGGCACAGTATTGGATAGCAAGCTGGCATGCAGACCCAATGTAGTGGAAAGGGTGAAGAAGGCCACCGTTGCGCTATATGCATTAAAGAAGATGCTCAGCAGCACATGGGGCCTGTCACCTGCTCTTATGCATTGGATCTACATCTCGGTGGTGCGACCAACTCTGCTGTATGGAGTCTTAGTGTGGTGGCAAGCTACCGGGAAGAAGACGTACCACAAGCTTATGGAAAAGACTCAGGCTTATGGAAAAGACGACAGGGTCTGCTCTGTATCACGGGGGCACTGAGATCAACCCCAACAAAAGCACTCGAGACCATACTTGGAATTGATCCCGTGGACATCCACGCTCGTCTGACGGCAGGAAAGGCCGCACAGCGCCTGATTGTTTCGGTAAACATGTGGCCACAAGTATACGGGCACAGTTCAATTGGCTGTAATCTGTAATTTTTTTGACTTCCTTACTTTTCTATATTTAATGTTAGTTTCTTTTTAATTATTAATTAAATAAATAAATAAAAATATTTAAACATTTATATTTCTTATACGGTAAGTTTGTTGTTTTTGGATCTATAAGTTTAAGTTTTAAAGCTTATTTCTACCTTCATAGTAGTTTTTCAGAATAAAAAGTTGAACAAATAAAAATGTTTTTCCGACGTTAAACTTCTAAAATTGTTATTTATATAAAAAAAATACTTACTTTCTAGCATGTCTTGCGATGACAACCTCGGTAACGTTAAAAATTGATTTGGAGTGATCATATTAGTCAATATTTGAGTTGAAATGTCCGGCAGGGAAATTCTGGCTATAGATCTGGTCGAATCTTCATTAAATATAAGAAGCGTGTCCAAGCTTGTATTTACGTTCAACCTATGGATTATATTCTGTGAGCTCTTTTTAGTGAGGTCAACAAATCTGAAATAAGAATATGTAAATATTAAATAACATAAAACAGCGAAATAATGTATCAATAACATACAAAGAAAGATTAAAAACATATATTTACGCCCAAGCGTACTTTTGCAGGAAATTTCCAAAAATTGGTGCTCCGATTTTCGGTAAACGCAAATTTTATTTTTTTTCAAAATGGAAACACATTATTTTTAAAGACAGGTAAGTTTAGGTTTAGACTCTCGCTAATCCCATAATAACCATATGACAAAAATAATAAATATTGATGAAATTTTCTTTTATAAATCTCTTTTTTTTTATCTATTGTTTATTTCTATCTTTGACGCCAGAAAGAGAGACCGAAAGATTTTCCGTTGAAATAAACCTGTTGAGCTACTGAGCTTCTTCAGCAGCGTATTTTTACGAAATTTTATTAAAACAAATAATTGGTTTGATTTCTATGTGTATATTATATTCGTGTATGTTCAATTTAGTAGGGCTTGGTAATGCGAGCGATGCAACAAATAAAAACAGGTCACAGTGCCAACGAAACGAAGAATAACTATACGACGATACGAGCAAACGCTTACGAAGACGATCAATTCTGAAGTAATTGCTGCTCGGAAGATGTGCCTCCCACGCAGCTCTTGTTGGACGACGAACGACGAAGAAAGGGCGATGTTGCGATAGAGAGTGCAGGGCGACAGTAAGCAACAAATGACTAAGAGAGATGCGCTCTTTATGCTGCCGTGGGCCGGCGCTAAGCCGAACATACTCCCCCCGTTGAAGAGTACGGGTCTTCGACATCCTTCTTTGGCAGCATACACAGCTTCGCGACGGCCCTTGTGGCAATCCCAGTAGCCGTTTTTAGCTCAGCTACCCTGGGAACACCATCCTTCCCGACGATTAGCTTAGTCACCCTTCCCAATGGCCACTTGAGGGGAGGCAGGTTCTCGTTCTTTACGAGCACTACGTCGCCGACGCTGAGACTAGGCTGCCCAGTTCTCCACTTAGCTCTCTCCTGAAGAAGGGTGAGGTACTCCTCTCGCCAGCGGGACCAAAACGTCTGCTGCAGAAAGTTGACCTGCTGCCAGCGATCAAGACGATTGAAGTTTAGTCTGGTTACATCTGGCTCGGCAAACATAATGATCGGCGCCGTACTCAAGAAATGCGCAGGTGTTAGCACGTCCAAGTCGTCGGGATTCTCTGAAATGGGAAGTAATGGTCTTGAGTTGACTATAGCAGTAATATGGCACACGAGGGTTCTCAGGTCATCGAAGCAAAGTACGGAACTGGAGGCGGAACGGTAAAAGTGATGCTTGGCTGTCTTCACCGCTGCCTCCCAGAGCCCGCCAAAGTGGGGAGACCGAGGGGGAATGAAGCGCCAGTCGATGTGATCTGCGACGCAAAACTCTTGAACTGTCTTCTGGTGCTTTTCGGAGAGGAACAGCTTCTTCAGCTCCGCCAACTCGTTCTTAGCTCCAACGAAGTTAGTTGCGTTATCAGACCAAATCTCCCTTGGCTGACCACGAGTACAAATGAACCGCTTGAGCGCGCCAATGAACGCCGGCGTTGACAAATCCTGCACAAGCTCCAGGTGTACGGCCTTGGTGGCAAAACAAATAAATACGCAAATGTAGCATTTGATGGGTGGTCTGGTCGGCACCTCACTCTTGTAAAAGAATGGACCACAAAAATCCACGCCTGTAACAGCAAAGGCGCAAGTTGCATTCACGTGATCCTTTGGCAGGTCAGCCATGATATGCTGAAGTAAACGCGGCTTGGCCTTAAAAGATCTTGTGCAGCGATTTACGACATTTGCCACAGTCTTGCGCCCTCCAATTGGCCAATACTCATGACGAATTAGTGCGATTAATGATCGTGGTCCAGCGTGCAAGTTCCGCTCATGAAAATGCACAATTACAGCCGAAGTGACGGGATGACGCCTTGGGAGAATAACTGGATGCCGCGCGTTGAAATCAAGTGATGAGTTTGCCAACCGTCCACCGACGCGAAATATTCCATGTTCATCCAGAAATGGTGCGAGCGACGAAATAGAGCTCGACGGCTGCACCTGCTCTCCGTCCCGCAAAGCCTTGTAGTCAGTCCATAAGTGCACTCTCTGTATTGAACGAATGAGTAACCGTGTGCCACCAACGATGTCATCCACTGTTACTCCCGATGACTTTTTGCGCCTCACAAATTTGAAGACGTATGCAAACGTGCAATTCAGAAGGAATTGCTAAATTTCCGGCCATCAGAGAGGTCTACGAATGGGCAAACTGCAATGAGGACTCTCTGCGAAGCTCCAGTGTCGGCAGGTCTTGTGTAGATGACGATGGCCACATCAGTTTTTCATTTCGAAGAAAGAATGGCCCGTGGGACCAAAGATGCGATTCCAAAAGTTCAGATGGCAGAGCGCCGAGGACCAGCAATAGAAGCTTCCAGTAAATAATTTAAGTTGATGGATCTCACTGATCAATTGAGAAAGTAGGTCAGCGCCACATAACTCCAACTTGGGCACCGTCAATACCTTGACAGGGGCGACACGAGACTTCGCACAGAAAAGTTGCACGTATGCGCCATTCTTGGTCCTTGAGACGATATAAATACATGCGCCATACGCGTCTAGGCTGGCATCACAAAACCCATGAACCTCCACCTTTGACCTGGGACACAATGCGAGGCGAGGAAATCTAAAACGCTGAGGGGCAGACAAATTCTCGCAGAAAGTGGTCCACGCTGACGAAAGAGACTCGGGTAGACTCTCATCCCATTGGAGCCGCTCCTTCCACACCAGCTGAAGGAAAATCTTTGCCTTTGCAATGACAGGCCCAATCAATCCAAGGGGATCATAAAAGCGAGCGATAGTTGACAAGATAGAGCGCTTTGTCGGCTTTGAGGACAACTGCGCGGGTACTACGGAAAAGAGAAATTCATCGGATGCAGGCTCCCAAACCAATCCAAGGGCCTTTGTAAAATCGGTTCCATCGTCGAAACTCAGCAGCGTTTCTTTATCTTTGTCAGGAACTCATTCAAGCACGGCAGGAACGTTGGAGCACCATTTCCGAATTGGGAAGTTTCCCCGAGTCAGCAAATGGGATGTCTGCTTCAACTTCTCACGCACTTCCTCTACAGATCCTCCACCAGTCATCAAATCGTCGACATAAAAATTGGACGACAACACTTCCGAGCCAATAGGGAATGACGATTTTTCTTCTTCGGCCAATTGGAGCATCGCACGAATCGCAAGATAGGACGCTGGCTTGGTCCCATACGTTACCGTGTCGAGTTTAAACGTCTTTACATTTTCCTGAGGTGAATCTCTCCATAAGATGCACTGAAGGTAATTATCCGGCTCAGTTACCCGGACACACCTGTACATCTTGCAGATGTCCCCAGTCAGCGCAATTGGGAACGTCCGGAACCGAAGTAATGTATGTAGAAGCTTTGGTTGTATAGCAGGCCTAGCTCATTACCTACCTCATTTAGAGAAAACCCCGTTGAAGTTGTTGCAGATCCATCGAACACAGCCCGCAGTTTGGTAGTTGTGCTTTCTTCCTTAAGCACGCAATGGTGTGGCAAAAAATATCGACAGCGACTGGACAGTTCTGATTCTACCAACGATATGTGATTAAGTTCTTGGTATTCCCGGATGAAAGAGGAGTACTGAGATTTTAGCTGCGACCGACGCTCAAGTCTCCGCTCCAAGTTGAGGAACCGGCGATATGCTTGCATATACGAATCACCCAAGATATCCAAACTTCTTTTGATGGGCAACTTCACAGCGAACTCTCCAGATGACAAGCGCGAGAAATTTGTCAATTTGATTTGGCCAACGCACAGAAGATCAAAGAAGAGACTAGCCCCAATGAGCAGGTCAATACGCTGCGGCCTAAAGAACTGCGGATCCGCCAGTGGGATGTTCTGCGGAAATTTCCAGTCGGAAACGTCTACTGAAAAGCTAGGCTGCTGCTCGGTGATTGTGGGTGCTACCAATGCGACGAAACTGGTACCGTAGTCAGAGGCTTGCGACTGCAAATTGAGGCACACTGTGTAGCCCTCCGATGCGAAACTAGAGTCCCCAAGACCCGATACTGCGGCCGATGACATGGTCTTTTTTAGTCTAAGTTGCTGAGCGAGACTAGATGTTATGAGGTGCATTTGTGACCCGGAATCCCGACAGCGCCCGACATGGCACGAGAGATCCAGCGCGATCCTTTAACAAAACCACTGCAGTGGCTAAGAGTACGACATCATTGCAAGAATTGTGAGCTATCAGAGCGGTGGCTGAAGCCTGTGAATGGGCTTCAGGGTGCGGTGACGACGAGACAGCAGACTCCGATTGCGATCGTCTGTCATTGAAATGCAATAACGTGTGATGTTTGATCCCACAGTGGCGACAAGTTGAGGACCTGCAGGTGTGAATTTGATGGCCGGGCTTCAGGCAATTCATGCAAAGACTTAGTTTCTTCACCTCTAGTAGGCGCAGTGAAGGCGAGAGATTTAAAAACAAGGTGCAGGTATAAATACTATGGCCAGTAGTATTGCAAAATACACAGTCAAGAGCAACCGATTCAGTCGCTACGAAAGAACTCTTACTGTTGTTAAATGTTTTTTTATTCTTTCCCACCTGAATGCCGGGCGCATCCATTGCCCTAGTGTGCTCCTGATTCTCCAACTTCTGACATCTTTGCTCCTTGGCACTTGGCTTGTGTGGCACTGTCTACCCTCTGCAGCAGGCTGTGCATTATAATACAGTCAGCAATCTGTTCCTTTGTCCCAATACTTTTTAAGGCTCGCAGATTGCCAATTGCGGTATCTGTCAAGAACCGGAGTTGAGACACAGACGACTCCTCAACGCGCTGCACACCCAGAATGTCATTGACGTGTGCCTGAAAAATTATCCGTTTATTATTAAAGCGTCAGTTCAACAAATCTAAAGCGATGGGATAGCTGGCGTGGCAAAATTGCAACGACGAGATCGTGTCTAGAGCCGGTCCTTTTAGGCAGGATCGTAGGTGCTGCAATTTTCCCACATTTGTCAAGTCAGGCTCCTTGTCGATTATCGAGGAAAACATGCTCCAAAAAGCGGAGTACTGTGAGTAGCCCCCACTGAATTTTGGAAGCTTTAACTCCGGTAGGCGATGCCGATGCTGCATTATAACCATAGCCGGGGCTTCTGAAACATGGTCCGTCCGTATTGTTGAGCAAGGGAGCATTGTGGGCTGCCGCTTGTTCAACTCATGCTTAATTCTGATCTCCAGCGTAACCACGCACTCGTCAAAATCTTCTCTTAAGGGACTACCGATCTCATCAAGATCGATTCTTTCCAGAGCATCATGATGCTCATTGAAAGCCAAGACAAGATCCAAAACAGACTTTAAGCGGACGTTCAATTCCTTCTCCTTGAGTTCACCAATCTTCTCTTCGCCGACGGCATTTTCAATTCTCCGTGCTGCACTTAGCATAGCTTGAACCTTACGCTTATAGTAAGAAAGGTCTGCATTGAGGGACACGGGGGAATTGAGAGCGTTAGGGGAGGGTGTGCTATCAGAAGCCATTTCTTGTATTTGATACGGCAAACACAGAGGTCAATAGCCAGTGAATAACCTCGAACAGTTTTAAAGGCACTTCAAATCGATCGCAGCGTTCGAACACACGGGCACAGACCAGCAGCGAGAGTTCGCAATTTGCCAAAAAACCAACAATGTCAAACACACTGAGTGCACCGAAAAACGAAGCGAAACAACAGCAAGCAGAAGGTAAAGCGGATGACGCGAGAACCGTTACTGTTTGTGCACAACCGCCGAGCCGAACAACTGTGTTTTATGCAAATTAGGGAACAATATATGTATGTAATTGGCTTTTTGTTTATATGTTTATGTTTGTTTATATTGATATAATTGTTTATTACGTCGGGGGGTCTCCAAAATGTTTAGCTACTGAGCTTCTTCAGCAGCGTATTTTTACGAAATTTTATTAAAACAAATAATTGGTTTGATTTCTATGTGTATATTATATTCGTGTATGTTCAATTTAGTAGGGCTTGGTAATGCGAGCGATGCAACAAATAAAAACAGGTCACAGTGCCAACGAAACGAAGAATAACTATACGACGATACGAGCAAACGCTCACGAAGACGATCAATTCTGAAGTAAGTGCTGCCCCGAAGATGTGCCTCCCACGCAGCTCTTGTTGGACGACGAACGACGAAGAAAGGGCGATGTTGCGATAGAGAGTGCAAGGCGACAGTAAGCAACAAATGACTAAGAGAGATGCGCTCTTTATGCTGCCGTGGGCCGGCGCTAAGCCGAACAAACCCCTTTTTTTTGTTCCTGAAGAATTACCAAAAACAAACAGGGGCCGTTGTGCGAAGCGGCAAAGGCCGCGGCTCTACTTTATACATACATATGTGAACATATGTATGTATCTTAACTTATTATTTATTTAATCTATGCAATATATTTTATGTTTGAATATTGTGGGGTAACACTAGTCGACACGACATTTCAGCTGTGGCCCAAAATGAATTTTTTTGATAGATTTGCAGATTTCAAAATTAAAGTTTTTTTTCTAGGTTTTGTTTGTTATGTTGAATTGTTGAATTGGTTGTATTAAATTTGTGCGATTCTAAATAGCTGATAAATACAGCTATAAATCGCACCCAATTTGTACTTTCAGCTTACGTTTGACCGTTTGACAAAACCGTCTAATGCTTTTAATTTCGCCGTCAAATGTTGTAGCGGTTTTCATATTATAGATACTACTAATTCCCTTACTCTTCTTAAATTACAAATATTCACATACCTTTTTCGTAATTAGAAATTGTAGTTGTATGTTATTTGAAATACATGTATAGTTCTTTTAGTCAGATTAGTTATAATCTTCCTCGAACACTAGTACAACACGTATCTTTACTGCATGTCCGCGATCGGTTCGGTTAACGATGTCAGCGCTCCTCGGTCGGTTGGGCGGTAGAAGGGCTCAGTTTCTGCCTGGGATCCGCGCGTAACGGCATTCGGCTTATGTCCCTTCAGCCACTGTATGGAGTACTTGATAGTGCCACTTGATGATTCAGTCATTGCATATTAACGTCCAACTATTAAATCGTAACCCATTTGCCTTAGCGTCGTCTAATAGCCTATTCACATTACAGTGCGCTACCTATCGATATATGAAAGTTAAATCAATAACTCTGAATTTTTTTTTTTTTTTTCTTTAGGACGTTGATGTGCAATGACTGCACCATCAATTGGCCCAAGCGACACCAGCCGATGGCTGTTACGCGCGGATCCCAGGCAAGAAAGCAGCCCACCTCCCGCCAAAGACAATATAAACACTAAGATGTGCCGCGCCATACAAAATTTTGAGCACAATTCCTGACTGGCTGGAATTTTCAAAAGTTCCAGCGTGAATTAGAGAGAGACAGATAGACGGAGAGACAGAGAGCGCTTTAGTTTCACACGTTCTGTACGTGAGGCTGAGCTTTAACTGTATGTGTGCACATATTGTATGGCTGCTTGTTTGTATTGGTTGTTGACGACGCCGCTGTCGAAGAAAATACCCATTACTTTAGAATTGAATGGAGATTATGATTTGACGATGACGCATGCCCAAAATATAAAAAATTGTATATTTTGTATATCCTTTATATGCTTATATTGTTTAATGTACTATAAACGAATATAATGAACGAATGTAAATATATACAAACGCAAAATGTATATCAGATATAACATCAAATTATATTAATTGTCTATAGGGTATTAGTTCGTCGCATCAATAAGCAACACTCAGCAAATAAATTTGTGTCCCAAGAAATCTTCTCAAAAGTATTTTGCTGGCCATTTCGGCAGCTCAGCACGCGTACACACACACACATACGTACTTACGTTCCGTGTGTACTTATACAAGCAAGCTCATTCTATTTTTAGATTTGCGAGCGCACTGGAGTTCGTGCGAGCGAGATAGCACTCTTTCAAAAAACAACCCTCCCTACACCACATAATTGTATGAGCGCGGCACATCTTAGTGTTTATATTGTCTTTGCTCCCGCCCAACCGACCGAGGGGCGCAGCCGCTTAACGCGCGACTCGTTAACCGAACCGATCGCGGACATGCATGAAAGATAGGTGTTAGACTAGTGTTCGAGAAAAAGTAGAACTAATCCAACTAAAGAAACGAAGTAATTACTAATTACGGGAAAGATATAAGAGTATCAGTAATTTAAGACTAGGAAGGGAGTTAGTGGTAGATATAATATGATAGACGGAATTATAATCCGAGCATAGGACCCTAAATGGTTCATGCAAGGAGTAATTCGATCTACAAAGCGGAAGAAACAAGGGTGTATAATTCCTAGTGCTTCTAATAGGAATCGTGAAGTTTATGCGGCTCAACAGGTCAGGGCTATCTACGTCACCCTTGATCAAGTTGTGCACAAAAATCACACCAAGCATTTTCCTACGATTAGCTAAGGTTGGAAGGTTTATTAAAAGCAATCTATTAGAGTAAGACGGCAGTCTCACACTTGCATCCCAGTTGAGGCCGCGAAGAGCAAAAAGTAAAAAGTTTTTCTGAACTGATTCTATACGGTCCTGATGTACGTTGTACTGAGGGCACCTTACACAAGAGCCGTATTCTAAAATCGGACGAACCAGAGAGGTGTAGAGAGTCTTTGTTTTATAGGGGTCGTCAAATTCCTTTGACCACCTCTTTATAAACCCAAGCACGCCCATGGCCTTATTCACCATGGTAGAAATGTGTTCTGAAAACTTTAACTTGGGATCTAATAGAACACCAAGATCATCAACCCAGGTAATTCTCTCAAGAGAACCACCACAAAGGGTGTAAGGAACCAGAAAGGCGCTGGAGCGAAGAAAAGTCATTACTTTACATTTTGAAGCGTTAAGGTTTAATAAATTTGCACAACACCAAGACTGAAATCTATCGAGATCGGATTGGTGGATGGATAGGTTGAATAGTTTAAGCAATGGCCCACACAGAGACTCGGCACAGTACCTGAGTACACAGCCGGGAACTCCGTCCGGACCCGGTGAGAACACCGGCTTTACTGTTCGTAGATCATGAAGCAACGAGCTTTCATTTAGCAAAGGACTGAAAATGCCGTTCGACCTCGGTAAACCGTATGGATACGGCTGACCAGAGTAAACGTCCTGCGAATAGGTAGTTTGGAAAAAACGTGCAAAAAGATCGGCAATTGCCTGAGCATTATCTGCTGACGTATTAAGGAAGGATAGCGAGGATGGGTGTGCGGTCGTTCTACGCTTACTGTTTACGAAGCTGTAGAACTGTTTGGGGTCCTTAGAAAAACGTATCCTGCATCGAGATAGGTAATTCTGATAGCATTGAGCGTTAAGAACTGAAAAGTTTGACCGAGCTATTACATATTGAGAAAGAGAAGGAGAGCCAACTTCTTGAAATTTTTTATAAAGTCTTGATTTTAAGTTTTTTTTAGATGAGATAGCTCCTTGGTAAACCAAGGGGGTTTTCTTGATCTAATCGGACAGGAAAGTGGGATACAAGAGACAAAAAGTGAGTCCAGTGCATCATAGAAAATGTTTGTGCCTGTCGTAACATCACTGCACAAATATAAAGCGGACCAATCAAAATCCCTAATGAGCTTATTAAGCTTCGTAAACTCGGCTTTACGTTAGCAGCGGACACATTGGGGTAGTCTACCCGACCGATCCAGTACCGTTCGTCCTAGGTCGAGCGACACTTCAAAAGTAGGATGGTAGGCATCTTCAGGTATAGTGAGCGGGGGGACTCGAGTTAACAACGCTAAGGTCGGATCCGTTACAAAGCACAGATCAAGAAATCGACCCAAGGAATTTTTAACATGGTTAACTTGAGACAGAGACAGGTCAATCAAGCCGTCAACAAAGTCATGACGTGACATGGGTACCAGGCTATTAGACTCATTTACCGAAGACCAAACAATTCCAGGCAAGTTGAAGTCACCAAGAACTATCATATGATCTTTGTCTGATAGCGAGGAAGAAATAGCGGTTAAGGCGGACAAATGCTGCTCGTAAATTGCGATATCCGAAGAAGGTGGAATATACGAACAAGTTATGAAAACTAAGAAAGCGGGAAGAATCAGTTTTACACACAGAAATTCCAGTTCCTGCTGGATCTGGACTGTGAAAAGTTCCGACGTGAAGTTTGAGTCCACAGCAATCAGAACCCCTCCTGCACGTCGAGACGAACGATCCTTTCTATAAGTTATGTACCGACCTGCCAAAACTTCGGAACTAAGAATGTCCGGTTTTAACCAGGTTTCGGTAAACACAATAACGTGGGATGCAAATGCGACACTATCCTGGAAAAGAATGCTGAGCTTACTACGCAAGCCTCGAACATTTTGATAGGTCACTAAAAGAGAGTTTATTAGTTTTTTGGACGGGTGGAGGTAGAGCGGGAAGATGACGAAGGAGCACTGGTCTGATTAGTTGGCAGAGTTATTGGGGGCCGAGTCTTCTTCTTTGCCTTAAACTCCTTCACCACCAAATGCTCCGGCCAAAATTTGGCAGAACAGATTGTGTTAAAGTGAGTTTGGGAGATACTTATTTTAAAAGAAGCTATCTCCCTGGCATAAGAAAAGTTGAACTTTTCCACCTTGAAATCAACGGCTTGTATGCGGCTTTGGATATAAGCCGTCACATCTTTAATTGTGGAGTCAGGGGCAAGTCGTGAGACAAAAACTTGTCTTTTTGGTGGGATCCCGACCAATCTTGGCACCACAGGCCTATCACCTGTGATGGTAATACCCGGTGGTCCGGGACGTATATTGACTGGTGGGGTCGGAATTGCGGGGACAGCTAATGAATTTGACACTACGGACACGGACGCTACAGACGGTCTTGGCTGCATGCTCTCCGACGCGATAAATTCGGCTACCGAATTTTCATCACCAGCAGCTGTCGTTGCCTTTGGAGTGGCGAACGAAATCAACTGCTGCACTATTGGGGTGGTCGTAGTTAGCTTGTCAGCATCGGCCGGTCGAGGGGCAGTCGGCACATGCAGATCCCGAGGAGTGACCTTTTTGCGCCTAGGAGACTCAGTCAATAGTTTGAGACCACTGAACTGAGACTCCATGGCTAGGAGCCGATCGTACTGCTCTTTGAAGCCCACGGTCAGCTCCCTAAAGCCCTTCCGGGTCTGCCTCATAAATGCTGTCATCTCCCCTTCAACCGGACGGCATGCCTCACAGCTGTAATGCAAGCCATTTCTTTTAGAGATGGCATCACCCACGAGACCGGAGAACCCGGCGCATTTAGCGTGCACTACGCTATCGCATAGCCAGCAGGGGATACTCGGCTGGTCATGGGTGATCTGCTTCTTGCAGGTTTTCTTGGCGCAGACAACTGTGTATTCCATTATGAGAAATAAAAAAAATAAAATTTCAAAACAAATATATATCAGACCAGTGTGCCAGATAAGCGATGAAAGCGCAATAAGAAAGAGAGGAGAGCGGTTACTGCAGCTTCAGTTGAGAGAGAGAGAGAGAGAGCGCTACTACACAGAACGTATTGAGAGAGAGAGAGAGAGAGAGAGGAAGAACAGTTATGTTAGTTTGGGTAATTGGGAGAGAGTGATAAAAGCAATAAAGCAGATCAACTAGGTGAGAGCGGCAGATTTTGATTCTGTGTGTACTTACGAAAAGAAACAACAAAACACAATGACTACCGACACAGGAAAATAATTAAATTATGTCTAAAAACACAATTAAAGGGCGTGCACTCGCGTTTAAGGAAAAGCTCTGAGCAAGCAGGCAATTTAAAGTTTATTTATATTGGTATATTCAAAAAACACCGGCTGTTTATAAAAGATAAAAGGCAGATAAGCGGAGCGCAAAACAAAAACACGTCAGACTTCTAAAAAGATAATCGAACGATAATGAATTGAACTATTGTCCAATGAATTTAATATATAAAATATACTGTGTAAATTACATAAATCATAAGCATATATTTATATATTCTGACTGAGTACCGGTTATATAGTAGAGCCGCGGTATTTTCTAGTTGCTTCTTTTCTCTCCCCTTTTACCATAATAGTTGCCACGGAGTCGCTGAGCTTATGTTGGTGGGCTGCACTGGTGGTTCGCCGATTAACTATTGCGCGGTCTTTTTGGTGGCATCCAGAATGAAGTCAGGGGACTCCCTGGTTCGGTATGGCTCGCTGAAGAAAACATTGTCTATCACCATTTCGATCTGCAGCGCAGTGGTTGAGATTTAGCTGTACTATCTTCATCATTGAGGCTGAAAGCTGGACCCACCAGCCGGTTGAAACCTTTGCTATTCACATAGTGGTTCGTTCCCGTGCTTTCAATGGAGCTGGTGTCCACGCTGGATCCGTCAAACAATGCTGCTATCGCTGCTGCAATGTCCTCCTTCGTGACTAAACTGTCAATATCATTGGGACCTGGGATTGCTTTTGGATTTGCTGGAACCGTTTAGATCGAGCAACAGTTCGCCTTTTGCTGTCCTCTGGATTCTTTTCGCGTTCTCGCCTACTTCTTGGAGCCTACCGTCCTAATACCTGTGGACCATTCGAAGGATGTCATTGTACCTTAGCTTTCCCTGGGCTGGATGAGTTTCGCATCCTGTCTTGGCACGTGCTCGCGAAAGACTTTTTCTTTTTTTTCTTGGAGCTCACCTTTTTCCACATGAGCTGCTTTCTACCGACTGTACGTCTGTTGCAGAGGGGGTTTTTACGCACTGGTCCTGTGCAGATGGCTCGAGCTGGGTCGTCATTTGCTTCAGTTTTTTGTCCTTTTGCTTCTTTTTTTGGCTCAGCCTCCATTTCGGGAAACTTGCGCAGTTAATTTTTGGCGGTGTGAGGCGGGTTCGTAGCTGTTTGGGTGCCAATAGTGGCGGTACCGATGAAAGTGGTGTGCAGCTTGGTGTGCTAATTTAGACGATGTCTTCTATTCCTGGTCATCGCTCGTAATCGCTGTAATCATTTTGAGCGCAGGACTTCAGTGTCAAGGCGTACCTGCCTAACACTTTCGCGATCTATGGCTACGCGGTTCGTCTCGTTGATGCTCATGTGTACATCTTTAATATGCACGAGCTTATCCTTTATCGATATGTTGATGTAACGCTGTTGTTTATCGAGCACCACAATCAGAAAATCGTGCAGAATCTAACCCATCGCCGAGATATTCTGAATTCAGGTTGGCTCCTGGCAGGCCTTGGTCTTATTGCAATCTCGCAGATTGTTTGCGTTCTATTTTTATTTAATTTTGTTTTTAAATGGATTTCACTCTCTCAGAGTTATTGCTTGAAGAATATTCGATTTTTTGTGAAAGTGGATGCGTCTAATGCCCGGAAGGAAGCGTTTCCGAGCCCATCAAATATATTCTATTCTTCATCAGCATCCATAGCCGAATCGAAATAGTCATGTCTACCTGTCCGTCCTGTAAGCGCATAGATTTAAGCTTACTTTCAATGTAGCTTAAGTATGTGAAACTTCGATTTTAAGAACTTAACAATTCTATAAAGCTAATGATAGCAGCTATCAACGGGTCCTATAAATTTTGTATCTTAAGCATACGGTCTGGGAAAGAATATTAAGCTTTCAAATGAAAAATTTATATTTTTTCCGGTATTAAGTATTAATTCAACAGACAGATAACGAATAAATATATATATTTTCTTACCCAAAGGCAACACGATCAATAAAAGCAAAGGCGGTTACCAGATATCGTAGCCGAATTAAACTCCTGGGTTCTAAAATTAATACGCGAACTCTGTTGTCCATCCATCCGCCAAGAAAGTCATCTATATTGTCATCATATACGCGCTGAACTATTTTGTACGGCAATTTTTTTCGTATGAATTCTGTATTTATATATAAAAAAAATTGGTAAATATAGTATTTATAATTTACACAGTTCTTAGCAGTAGCAAGCAGTCCGTGACGGAAAATTCGAAAAATAGATTTTTTATACCCGGTACTCGAAGAGTATAGGGGTATATTAGATTTGTGGTGATAACGGTTGTGTGTAACGCCCAGAAGGAAGCGTTTCCGACCACATAAAGTATATATATTCTAGATCAGCATCAATAGCCGTGTCGATATAGCCATGTCTGTCTGTCTGTCTTTCCGTCCGTCCGTCCGTCTGTCCGTCCGTCTGTCCGTCCGTCTTCATTTGCGCCTAGATCTCAGAGACTATAAAAGCTAAAGCAACCAAATTTTGCATCCAGTCTTCTGTGTGATCACACTACTCCAAATGTGATGCAAAATTTCGCCCCGCCCCTTTCCGCCCGCACAAAGAACGAAAGTCTGTGGCGTACACACTTTTGAAGATACAATAAAACTAAAAACGCAGAATCATAGAGAATGACCATTTCTATCAGAGTGTTGAATCTGGATCAGGTCGGATCATTATTATAGCTACAATGAAGAAAACCATTTCGAAAATCATAGTTCCCTCTCGATCTCTCTCACAAGCTACCCTGTCTGCTTTGCCTATTCGTTTAAATGAGCGCCAAGATCTCAGAGACTATAAGAGCTAGAGCAACCACACTTTCTATCCAAGCTCCTGTAATATCACTTCAATACAAGTGTATTTCAAAATTTTGACACGCCCCCTTCCGCCTCCACAAAGGACGAAATTCTATAGAATCCACAATTTTTAAGGTACGAGAAAACAAAAAACGCAGAATCATAGAAAACGACCGTGTCTAACAGATTGCCGAATCTCGATCAGGTCGGATCATCATTATGGCCAAGAGGAACAAATTAAATTTCAGTGGCTACGCAACGCCTGCCAAGCGCTTACTCATTACCTCTCTCTCTCGTACACACTTGTACGTCTCGAATATGTAGTTATACATGTACATTATGAGATGTAGAAAGCATATGTAAACCAAAATGAAAACATGTATAAAAATTCCAAAAATGCTTTGACTTCATTTTTTGAAATATTATTTTTTGCCCAAAATTTAATTCGTCTTTTTTGCGAACATATAATTAATTTCATAAATCGTAAGCTCATAAATGTATGTATATACTGACTGAGTACCGGGTATAAGGTAGAGCCGCGGCCTTTGCCTTTGTGTGTGGACGGCGGCCTTTGCCGCGGCTCACAACATTTCCTCTCGTTTATTTTATATACCCGGTACTCAAAGAGTATAGGGGTATATTAGAATTGTGGTGATAGTGGATGCCTGTAACGCCCAGAAGCAAGCGTTTCGGACCCCATAAAGTATATATATTCTTGATCAGCATCAATAGCCGAGTCGATATAGCCATGTCTGTCTGTCCGTCTGTCTTTCCGTCTGTCCATCCGTTCGTCTGTTTGTCTTCATTAGCCCATATATCTCAGAGACTATTAAAGCTAGAGCAATCAAGTTTTGTATCCAGTCTCCTGTGTTATCACACTACTCCAAGTGTATTTCAAAATTTCGCCCCGCTCCTTCCGCCCACACAAAGAACGAAAATCTGTGGCATACACAATTTTGAAGATGAGAGAAAACTAAAAAGAGAATCATAGAGAATGACCATTTCTATCAGAGTGTTGAATCTGGATCAGATCGGATCATTAATATAGCCACAATGAAGAAAACCATTTCGAAAGGCATTGTTCCCTCTCGCTCTCTCTCAGACGCCACCCTGTGTGCTTTGCCCATTCGTGCAGATGAGCGCCTAGTTCTCAGAGACTATAAGATCTAGAGCAACCAAACTTTCTATCCAAGCTCCTGTGATTTCACTTCTATATAAGTGTATTTCATATGCCGTCCCCAAAAGAACGAAAATCTGTGAAACCCACAAATTTTAAGATATGAGAAAACCGAAAACTAACTTCCAGATTGACAAATGTGGATCAGGTCTGATCATTTTTATGGCCAGAAGGAACAAATTAAATTTTAGTGGCTACGCAATGCCAGGTAAGCGAGTACTCATTTCCTCTCTCTCTCGCACAATACCAGGAACCGTGTATACAATATAAAGTCGAATATGTAGATGTGAAATGTAGAGTAGGGAGATGTTCAAAACATATGTAACCAAAAATGGAAACAGATATCATTTAATATATGAAAATTCAAAAAAGGGTTCGACCTAATTTTTAAAAATTTTTTTTTTGGCAAAAATTTAATATTTCCTTTTGCGAACATATAATAAATTACATGAATCGGATATCCGGAGGCCGCCAATTCGCCGCGTGCTCTACACTGAGAGTGGCGGATAAGCCGCGGATGGATGAGGGACCACTAGCGACGAGAGGGGTCGGCTCTCACGAGAAGCGGGGAATCGCGGAATCAGACCAGCAGCGGCCCGTCTCAGGTCCAAATATGGGCATGCAGACGGGTCATTAACCAGATCCCGTTAAGAAGATGGGGGGAGCGATCAGAGAACCCGATGGAAAATCACCGTCAGCAGAGGTCCTGTTAGAACCGGCCTACATAAGGAGGCCGGCACCTCTTTTTGCGCACGTGCAAGTGAACGGCAGTGATCGAACGCCGGGACGAAGTAAAACAGTATTACGGGATCGAACCGCGAGTGGAGGTGAAACAAAGTAAAACCCATCGTCAGAGACAAGTCCGATACCGGAGCACCGAGTGAGTCCTACACGAAAAAAGGGAGTCGAGTTCAGTCGCTGGCGAATCAAGAGAAGGTTCGCTCGTACTTGAGTACGAGTTCAGAGTGGCGGATCAGAGCAGTGGCCGAGATCATTGGCCCCTGAGCATTAGCACCGACGCCGCTACGCCTGGAAGAAGCCGCGCGGCTGACGGAAACCCCGAATAGAATATAAGGAATAGCCTGTACCCGTAGCCATAAGCCCTAGCCCTTAAACGTAGCCCTTAGACTAGCATAAGACAACAATAAACCCAAGATAAAGAAGAAAACCCGTCTTGTTACTTGTTGTTGGGGCAACACTTATAAATTTGTTGTACTGAGCCCATTGACCGCTGAGCGAGTCCAGCTGCCGCAAGCGGACAAAAAAACGGTTCGCTAAAATATTCACACCCATACATATACAAAGTAAATGCATACTACATAATTAAAAAGGACAACATAAGACAAAGTCAACAGTTGTTACTTTAAACACATATTAATATATACTATTTTTAATAAATTGTATACGAATACATAAATGGACGTATATTTACATTGTCTTCACTTAATTTTTTTTTACATCGAACACTGGCTTCCGACCGCTTCAATTTTTGTTCAGCAACAAAAGAGACAACGATACTCGTAATACTTACTTGACAATACTCGAAAGCATCGAACATGCTTGGTAGTACCCTGACACGAGAAGTAGTACTCTATTTTACTTAATCGTGTTCTCTCGTCTCTCTCCGATAAACAAGGGCTAAACTACAAATTCTAGAATTCATGAAACTCATAGCAACTCATACAGTGCGTTTATGCTAGTTTATGCAATTATTTCATGAAACTGGGAAAAAAGTGTGTGCATAAACACCATTTCATGTATTCGACAACACACGAATGTTGACTATAAATGACGTGAAATGGTGGGGCGCAACCACCTTAACTTTGTACAAATTAGGTGGCAACGCCAGTCGAAATAAGTAAATAAACTAGGCAAAGTGACGACGAAACAAGAAGAATCAAAAATATCCTTTTGGAATGATGCGGAGGTGTCTGAGCGCTGGTGAAGGCGTAGAATATGTTGGTCAGGATAGATGGATTTTACATCAAAATTGTTGCAATCATATCAGTAGAGTTGCAATACGCATATGTAGTGCGTAGATGATCCTCCAGATCGATTTTGAACTGCATTCCGCCACTGATTGTTTTGATGAAAAGAGGAAGCTGATTTCAAACCCAAACAGAATATACAAAGAAGTGTTTCATTGTGCATGTGTACTTGTATTCAAATCTAACAATATTTTTTTTGTCCGTCTTGACTAAGTTTAAGTTGTTCATATAGGTAATATGGCTCGTTGGTGTATATAACTTGTGCAGTAATATTATGACCCTAAGGCCTATCCATGATTTAAGTGGCATATCGAAAATTCGTATCATTACGTCAAAAATGTGGTCAGTTCTACGTCTATTACACTACTCGACAAAATTCAACTTTTTTTTTCCGCTGTGGCCAAAAATGACTTTTTCTGATAGATTTGGAGATTTAAATTTTTTTTAAGAATTATGGTTTTTTTTTCATGAAGTAGTTTTTTTTTTAAGAATTTTTAAAAAATTTGTTGTTTTTTGTCATAGGTAGTGCTTCTATTTTTTACATAACTTAAGTTTCCTACAACTGGTTGTATTGAACTTTGCAGTTAAAAAAAACTGACAAATGCAGCTATAAATCCGACTCAGACACTTTGTAGCTGCAACTTAACGTCTGGAAGATATTAAGCTTCCAAATTGAAATTTCATAATTTTTTTCGGTATTTTTCCCCGAAATTTTGACTTTGAAAGCTCAGGAAAAGTCGAAAAAAAAATATTTTAATGCCTTGATTTTTGGTTTTAGATAGACACATTAATTACGCGTCGTTTAAGGTATCGCTTATAAAAATATAAAATCAAACGGCTAAGTTACAACCGTTTGACCAATTTTTCATATGCCGAATTTCGCCGATAAATTCCGTTAGCCGACGAATAACCGTTTTTTTTTCCTACAAAAATACCAAAAATCTGCGTTTGTAACAGTTTTTAACGGTAAAATGGCATTTGGAATAGTGCCAAACGGCATATGTAGTTTTGGTCAAACGGTTATAACTTAGCCGTTTGATTTTATATTTTTATAAGCGATACCTTAAACGACGCTTAATTAATGTGTCTATCTAAAACCAAAAATCAAGGCATTAAAATATTTTTTTTTTTCGACTTTTCCTGAGCTTTTAAAGTCAAAATTTCGGGGAAAAATACCGAAAAAAATTATGAAATTTCAATTTGGAAGCTTAATATCTTCCAGACGTTAAGTTGCAGCTACAAAGTGTCTGAGTCGGATTTATAGCTGCATTTGTCAGCTTTTTTTAACTGCAAAGTTCAATACAACTAGTTGTAGAAAACTTAAGTTATGTAAAAAATAGAAGCACTACCTATGACAAAAATCACCAAATTTTTTAAAAATTCTTTAAAAAAAAACTACTCCATGAAAAAAAAAAAATATTCTTTAAAAAATTTTAAACATCCAAATCTATCAGAAAAAGTCATTTTTGGCGACAGCGGAAAAGTCGTGTCGACTAGTGTTATAAATATATCTCGCGTTAATAAAAGCAACTTGCAGCTTGCGTCCGCTGGCGGAGTTACAGTCACAAAATGCTTCTATACCATAAAAATGTAATGCACATTTTCGCAATTATTTGTCTGATGTTCACTGGTAGAAAGTCTTTAGATACATATAAATTTCAATGTATTCCATAAGTGTTCCCAACTGACTTATCAAGTCATCCCATGTCAACGTTTGGTTAAAGATAAAACCTAAGTGGTTTGCCCGTTCTACATATTCCATGGGAATATTTCCAATAGGAAATTTTTGTAGTGCATTAGTGTCGAAATATCTTTTACCAATGACTATACATTTTGACTTATTTGGGTTCCGTCCCACGGTTTAATTCACCGTCACAGACACGAATGCAGTCATTAATTCTACCAGTAGGACGACTCACAAACATTTGAACATCAGCATACATACATATGAACTTCACAACTTGAAAATAATTTCGGTAAATAATTTACATACACAGAAAATAGTAATGGCGGTAGGACGGATCCTTGAAGAACACCACGCTTGAGAAAAAGTGAAGACGAGTACACATTATTTATAGACACAGACCGCTTACGATTACTCAATTACGATAAAATAAGTCTTGTTGCTTCCCACAAAAAATTACTTAATTTGACGACATACATGAGTTAATTTAATGTATCACATTTTTCCTAATTACACTAGTCAGCACGACATTTCCGCTATGATCCAAAATTACTTTTTCTGATAGATTTGGAGATTTACATTTTTTTAAAGAATTTTAATTTTTTTTTTAAGATTTTTTTAAGCTTTTTTTAAAGATGACATCTTCCAGATGTTAAGCTTTCAAATTAAAATTTCATAATTTTTTGCAGGCTTTTGTTTTCCGAAATTTTGATTTTAAAAACTCAGGAAAAATCGAAAAAAATATTTCGTGGCTTAGTTGCATCCGTTTAACCAAACCTTCATTTTGAGCTACAGCAGAAATAAAAAGATGAATTTTGTTGAGTAGTGTAATCTTATACTGTTTAGCATGATGGGCTGTTGTGTAACGCTTCCATTTTCTAAACGCGGTATCTCCTTTGTTTATTTATATTGTATTTTTCAAATTTAACCAGGCATTTCCACCAGGTTTGACCGTTTTTGTCACTAGGGGAATCAATCTATTATATATATACATTATATTATTTTGTAGGACAGTCAGTTGTGAATTAATATTAGCATTGTCATAAGTAGAGTCCCAGTCACATGAAATAAAGTCAGCACTTAATAAGTTATAGTCAATATTTATAAAATTTCTATAAAAAATTGTACATTCGGTTAAGTCTGTATGAAAATTATAGGTCAAGAATAATATGAAGAAAAAATAACAGTGGGCTACACAAAATAAGTCATAAGAATCACAGTAATTCGAGAAATGCGTGAGTGCAGACGAATTTACTAGCTTTAATCCCGTAGATTCTATGACGTCCGATAATTGCTTTTCTCTCAGGTCATTACTGTTTAAGTCCCCAGGCAATATTACATCTCTATAGGTGAGCGACAGAGAAGATAATACGTCAGTTAAATTTTTATAGCGCCATATCTAACAGCGCCGGCGCCACAATTGAACTCATATTCTTAATTTTCATATATATAATCGACTTTATAGTACCAGGATAAGCGACGAGAAAACCATGAAGTACCTCATTTTTCGAAATAAACATTCCAGGAACAAAACTATGACTTACATTTCAAAATACGCGCCAAACAAACGCCAGTGGGACCATCACCGAACAGTAAACGGCCACACTAGCCAACGATCATGCCAGTGTGACCGGAGCACGCGCGCCAACGGGCACACTATCAGCTGGGACCCAGAAGGCGTTACGATCCAGGGCACGCGCTAGTCCCAAATCCGCGGACCAACAGCTGACTTTCGGGGATAAAAGGAGCATCGCCAGCTCGAATCGGGGAAGTCCATCCGGAGTCGCCAACTGGGTAGTCCCTCACGGAACAGCCCTGAGATTAACTTCTCAACATTTTACAGTGGCGCTGGTGCAAAAAGTAGGGCTCTGCTTTTTCACTTGCCTGCTTAATACATTTCTCCGCCCTAACCTCAGAGAGTGTTTACCTCTGCAACAAATCTTCTCCTCAGAGAGTGTTTACCTCTGCAACGATTCTTCTCCTCAGAGAGTGTTTACCTCTGCAACAAATCTTCTCCCCAGAGAGTGTTTACCTCTGCAACGATTCTTCTCCTCAGAGAGTGTTTACCTCTGCAACGATTCTTCTCCTCAGAAAGTGTTTACCTCTGCCACAAATCTTCTCCTCAGAGAGTGTTTACCTCTGGAACGATTCTTCTCTTCAGAGTGTTCACCTCTGCATCAAATCTTCTTCTTAGAGAGTGTTTACCTCTGCAACGATTCTTCTCCTCAGAGAGTGTTTACCTCTGCCACAAATCTTCTCCGCAGAGAGTGTTTACCTCTGCAATGATTATTCTCTTCAGAGCGTTTACCTCTGCAACGAGTCTTCTCCTCAGAGAGTGTTTACTTCTGCAACGATTCTTCTCCTCAGAGAGTGTTTACCTCTGAAACAAATCTTCTCCCCAGAGAGTTTTTACCTCTGCAACGATTCTTCTCTTCAGAGAGTGTTTACCTCTGCAACGATTCTTCTCCTCAGAGAGTGTTTACCTCTGCAACGATTCTTCTCCTCAGAGAGTGTTTACCTCTGCAACAAATCTCCCCAGAGAGTGTTTACCTCTGCAACGATTCTTCTCCTCAGAGAGTGTTTACCTCTGCAACGATTCTTCTCCTCAGAAAGTGTTTACCTCTGCCACAAATCTTCTCCTCAGAGAGTGTTTACCTCTGCAACGATTCTTCTCTTCAGAGTGTTCACCTCTGCATCAAATCTTCTTCTTAGAGAGTGTTTACCTCTGCAACGATTCTTCTCCTCAGAGAGTGTTTACCTCTGCCACAAATCTTCTCCGCAGAGAGTGTTTACCTCTGCAATGATTATTCTCTTCAGAGCGTTTACCTCTGCAACGAGTCTTCTCCTCAGAGAGTGTTTACTTCTGCAACGATTCTTCTCCTCAGAGAGTGTTTACCTCTGAAACAAATCTTCTCCCCAGAGAGTTTTTACCTCTGCAACGATTCTTCTCTTCAGAGAGTGTTTACCTCTGCCACAAATCTTCTCCTCAGAGAGTGTTTACCTCTGCAACGATTCTTCTCCTCAGAGAGTGTTTACCTCTGCAACGAGTCTTCTCCTCAGAGAGTGTTTACCTCTGCAACGATTCTTTTCCTCAGAGAGTGTTTACCTCTGCAACAAATCTTCTCCTCAGAGAGTGTTTACCTCTACAACAAATCTTCTCCTCAGAGAGTGTTTACCTCTGCAACGATTCTTCTCTTCAGAGTGTTTACCTCTGCCTCAAATCTTCTTCTTAGAGAGTGTTTACCTCTGCAACGATTCTTCTCCTCAGAGAGTGTTTACCTCTTTAAGAAATCTTCTCCCCAGAGAGTGTTTACTTCTGCCACAAATCTTCTCCCCAGAGAGTGTTTACCTCTGCAACGGTACTTTTCCTCAGAGAGTGTTTACCTCTGCAACGATTCTTCTCCTCAGAGAGTGTTTACCTCTGCAACGATTCTTCTCCCCAGAGAGTGCTCACCTCTGCAACGATTCTTCTCTTCAGAGAGTGTTTACCTCTGCAACGATTCTTCTCCTCAGAGAGTGTTTACCTCTGCAACGATTCTTCTCCTCAGAGAGTGTTTACCTCTGCAACAAATCTTCTCCCCAGAGAGTGTTTACCTCTGCAACGATTCTTCGCGTTAGAGAGTGTTTACCTCTGCCACAAAACTTCTCCCCAAAAAGTATTTACCTCTGCAACGATTCTTCTCTTCAGAGAGTGTTTACCTCTGCAACGATTCTTCTCCTCAGAGAGTGTTTACCTCTGCAACGATTCGTTTCCTCAGAGAATGTTTACCTCTGCAATAAAAAATTTTCTTCTCCTTTACCTCTGCAACGATTCTTCTCCTCAGACAGTGTTTACCTCTGCAACGATTATTCTCCTCCGAGAGTGTTTACCTCTGCAACGAGTCTTCTCCTCAGAGAGTGTTTACCTCTGCAACGAATATTTTCCTCAGAGAGGGTTGACCTCTACAACAAATCTTCTCCTGAGAGAGTGTTTACCTCTGCAACGATTCTTCTCTTCAGAGTGTTTACCTCTGCATCAAATCTTCTTCTTAGAGAGTGTTTACCTCTGCAACGATTCTTCTCCTCAGAGAGTGTTTACCTCTTTAAGAAATCTTCTCCCCAGAGAGTGTTTACTTCTGCCACAAATCTTCTCCCCAGAGAGTGTTTACCTCTGCAACGGTACTTTTCCTCAGAGAGTGTTTACCTCTGCAACGATTCTTCTCCTCAGAGAGTGTTTACCTCTGCAACGATTCTTCTCCCCAGAGAGTGCTCACCTCTGCAACGATTCTTCTCTTCAGAGAGTGTTTACCTCTGCAACGATTCTTCTCCTCAGAGAGTGTTTACCTCTGCAACGATTCTTCTCCTCAGAGAGTGTTTACCTCTGCAACAAATCTTCTCCCCAGAGAGTGTTTACCTCTGCAACGATTCTTCGCGTTAGAGAGTGTTTACCTCTGCCACAAAACTTCTCCCCAAAAAGTATTTACCTCTGCAACGATTCTTCTCTTCAGAGAGTGTTTACCTCTGCAACGATTCTATTCCTCAGAGAGTGTTTACCTCTGCAACGATTCTTCTCCTCAGAGAGTGTTTACCTCTGCAACGATTCTTCTCCTCAGAGAGTGTTTACCTCTGCAACGATTCTTCTCCTCAGAGAGTGTTTACCTCTGCAACAAATCTTCTCCCCAGAGAGTGTTTACCTCTGCAACGATTCTTCGCGTTAGAGAGTGTTTACCTCTGCCACAAAACTTCTCCCCAAAAAGTATTTACCTCTGCAACGATTCTTCTCTTCAGAGAGTGTTTACCTCTGCAACGATTCTTCTCCTCAGAGAGTGTTTACCTCTGCAACGATTCTTCTCCTCAGAGAGTGTTTACCTCTGCAACAAATCTTCTCCCCAGAGAGTGTTTACCTCTGCAACGATTCTTCTCCTCAGAGAGTGTTTACCTCTGCAACGATTCTTCTCCCCAGAGAGTGCTCACCTCTGCAACGATTCTTCTCTTCAGAGAGTGTTTACCTCTGCAACGATTCTTCTCCTCAGAGAGTGTTTACCTCTGCAACGATTCTTCTCCTCAGAGAGTGTTTACCTCTGCAACAAATCTTCTCCCCAGAGAGTGTTTACCTCTGCAACGATTCTTCGCGTTAGAGAGTGTTTACCTCTGCCACAAAACTTCTCCCCAAAAAGTATTTACCTCTGCAACGATTCTTCTCTTCAGAGAGTGTTTACCTCTGCAACGATTCTTCTCTTCAGAGAGTGTTTACCTCTGCAACGATTCTATTCCTCAGAGAGTGTTTACCTCTGCAACGATTCTTTTCCTCAGAGAATGTTTACCTCTGCAACAAATCTTCTCCCCAAAAAGTATTTACCTCTGCAACGATTCTTCTCTTCAGAGAGTGTTTACCTCTGCAACGATTCTTCTCCTCAGAGAGTGTTTACCTCTGCAACGATTCTTCTCCTCAGAGAGTGTTTACCTCTGCAACAAATCTTCTCCCCAGAGAGTGTTTACCTCTGCAACGATTCTTCGCGTTAGAGAGTGTTTACCTCTGCCACAAAACTTCTCCCCAAAAAGTATTTACCTCTGCAACGATTCTTCTCTTCAGAGAGTGTTTACCTCTGCAACGATTCTTCTCCTCAGAGAGTGTTTACCCCTGCAACGATTCTTCTCCTCAGAGAGTGTTTACCTCTGCAACGATACTTCTCCTCAGAGAGTGTTTACCTCTGCCACAAATCTTCTCCCCAGAGAGTGTTTACCTCAGCAATGATTATTCTCTTCAGAGCGTTTACCTCTGCAACGATTCTTTTCCTCAGAGAGTGTTTACCTCTACAACAAATCTTCTCCTCAGAGAGTGTTTACCTCTGCAACGATTCTTCTCTTCAGAGTGTTTACCTCTGCCTCAAATCTTCTTCTTAGAGAGTGTTTACCTCTGCAACGATTCTTCTCCTCAGAGAGTGTTTACCTCTTTAAGAAATCTTCTCCCCAGAGAGTGTTTACCTCTGCAACGGTACTTTTCCTCAGAGAGTGTTTACCTCTGCAACGATTCTTCTCCTCAGAGAGTGTTTACCTCTGCAACGATTCTTCTCCCCAGAGAGTGCTCACCTCTGCAACGATTCTTCTCTTCAGAGAGTGTTTACCTCTGCAACGATTCTTCTCCCCAGAGAGTGCTCACCTCTGCAACGATTCTTCTCTTCAGAGAGTGTTTACCTCTGCAACGATTCTTCTCCTCAGACAGTGTTTACCTCTGCAACGATAATTCTCCTCCGAGAGTGTTTACCTCTGCAACGAGTCTTCTCCTCAGAGAGTGTTTACCTCTGCAACGAATATTTTCCTCAGAGAGTGTTGACCTCTACAACAAATCTTCTCCTCAGAGAGTGTTTACCTCTGCAACGATTCTTCTCTTCAGCGTGTTTACCTCTGCATCAAATCTTCTTCTTAGAGAGTGTTTACCTCTGCAACGATTCTTCTCCTCAAAGAGTGTTTACCTCTGCCACAAATCTTCTCCTCAGAGAGTGTTTACCTCTGCAACGATTCTTCTCTTCAGAGTGTTTACCTCTGCATCAAATCTTCTTCTTAGAGAGTGTTTACCTCTGCAACGATTCTTCTCCTCAGAGAGTGTTTACCTCTGCCACAAATCTTCTCCCCAGAGAGTGTTTACCTCTGCAATGATTATTCTCTTCAGAGCGTTTACCTCTGCAACGAATCTTCTCCTCAGAGAGTGTTTACCTCTGCAACGAGTCTTCTCCTCAGAGAGTGTTTACCTCTGCAACGATTCTTCTCCTCAGAGAGTCTTTACCTCTGCAACAAATCTTCTCCCCAGAGTGTTTTTACCTCTGCAACGATTCTTCTCTTCAGAGAGTGTTTACCTCTTCAACGATTCTTCCCCTCAGAGAGTGTTTACCTTTGCAACGATTCTTCTCCTCAGAGAGTGTTTACCTCTTCAACGATTCTTCCCCTCAGAGAGTATTTACCTCTGCAACGATTCTTTTCCTCAGAGAGTGTTTACCTCTGCAACAAATCTTCTCCTCAGAGAGTGTTTACCTCTGCAACGATTCTTCTCCTCAGAGTGTTTACCTCTGCAACGATTCTTCTCCTCAGAGAGTGTTTACCTCTGCAACGATTCTTCTCTTCAGAGAGTGTTCACCTCTCCAACTGTTCTTCTCCTCAGAGAGTGTTTACCCCTGCAACGATTCTTCTCCTCAGAGAGTGTTTACCTCTGCAACGATACTTCTCCTCAGAGAGTGTTTACCTCTGCAACGATTCTTCTCCTCAGAGTGTTTACCTCTGCAACGATTCTTCTCCTCAGAGAGTGTTTACCTCTGCATCTAATCTTCTCCTCAGAGATTGTTTACCCCTGCAACGATTCTTCTCCTCAGAGAGTGTTTACCTCTGCAACGATTCTTCTCCTCAGAGAGTGTTTACCTCTGCCTCAAATCTTCTCCCCAAAAAGTATTTACCTCTGCAACGATTCTTCTCACAGGGTGTGTCTTAACCCTGTCACCCTTCGTCCACTCCGAGTACACCTCGGAAGTACTTCTCGGCCTTTCCCGCCAGGTTCGACGACAAACGACGACCTGCACGCAGCAAACAGCCACGGGCCAAGCTAGGAGGAAGACCCCGAAGGAGGACCTATACCGGAGACCCAGTACCACACATCTAACGGCACTTTTGTAAACTTAAGAATAATAAAGATTTGTTATACTGCTTAAACCTACGCCTTCTTCTTGAACCCGAGATCCCTCATTGTAGGGACATTCAGAACACATTCAGAAACCAAGAAATTTCTCTGAATCCCGGCGCGGGAATCCACTCTGAATCTCACACAACCTAATAACATTTTGGAAGAAAGTATTGTACTTGCGAATTAAACAAATATCCACTCAAGTGCACTTTCACTTGGATGGTTACCCACATACATACAATCTCCAGTGTGACTATCTGGATCAGAAACAGATCATAGACAGTTCATCCTACTAACAAATTACTAACATTAGACGACAACCACGTTTTGGACAAATACGATACCGGAATTCATCAATTTTCTTAGTTAGGCTTTGGGCATTAATGTGGCATACACGCAGATTCTTCTTCTTGATTACCAAGGAGTGTATGAAGACGGCTGACAGAGCATTAAGCTTCTTTATCTTTATTGCCCCTTTGATGTAGAAGGGTGTCGGAGACTGAATTCCAAACAACTCCAAACTAAGTGGTTGCTTGGTCGGTTGTCTGTTCTCCAGACCGTTGCAGCAGCATGATTTTATCTCGCCTGCTATAAAATTTAATAATGATGACAAGATCGACAACAACATTTTGTGCATGATCCCGCACCTTAAGCCGAAAGATCTCCTTCACTTTCGGTGGTGGTGTGAGGCCTAACGATCCAAATATATTGAAGAGTCTTTAGATTCTCCAGTAAGGGCACCCCATGTACTCTCACATCATTTGCAATGCTTGCTTCGGCATCTGCCTCAGCTTTGGCTTTGGCTGCATAGCGCACGAATATCACCGCTTCCCTCCTCAAGCTTCTATATTCGTCGGCCAAGCAGCTCAACTTCTTCAGAAAGACATTGAAGTCTAGCCTCAAACTTATCTTCCATCTCACGCAGAATTCATGATTCAGCTTCTCTCATGCTGCAGCTGTGCAGATGTGTTTCCCCTGTTCGTCAAATCGATTACACTAGTCGACACGACTTTTCCGCTGTCGCCAAAAATAACTTTTTCTGATACATTTGGATGTTTAAAATTTTTTAAAGAATGTTTTTTTTTCATGGAGTAGTTTTTTTTTTAAGAATTTTTAAAAAATTTGTTGTTTTTTGTCATAGGTAGTGCTTCTATTTTTTACATAACTTAAGTTTCCTACAACTGGTTGTATTGAAAAATTGAAAAATTGGTCAAACGGTTGTAACTTAGCCGTTTGATTTTATATTTTTATAAGCGATACCTTAAACGACGCGTAATTAATGTGTCTATCTAAAACCAAAAATCAAGGCATTAAAATATTTTTTTTTCGACTTTTCCTGAGCTTTCAAAGTCAAAATTTCAGGGAAAAATACCGAAAAAAATTATGAAATTTCAATTTGGAAGCTTAATATCTTCCAGACGTTAAGTTGCAGCTACAAAGTGTCTGAGTCGGATTTATAGCTGCATTTGTCAGCTTTTTTTAACTGCAAAGTTCAATACAACCAGTTGTAGGAAACTTAAGTTATGTAAAAAATAGAAGCACTACCTATGACAAAAAACAACAAATTTTTTAAAAATTCTTAAAGAAAAAACTACTCCATGAAAAAAAAAACATAATTCTTTAAAAAAATTTAAATCTCCAAATCTATCAGAAAAAGTCATTTTTGGCCACAGCGGAAAAAAAAAGTTGAATTTTGTCGAGTAGTGTTATTAATCAGTTCGATCATTTGCGGCGAAAGAGTATCTGAGATGGGACCTGATCTCAGATCGAGCGATGAGTCACTACCGACGCGCTTTTCTATGGTTTTAAACATATCTCTTTGCCATTGAACAGCGGAGAAAAGTCCAAAAAGATGCTCAATATGAGCACAATATGAGAGAGCAGGCCACAAAGCGAGCGCGCCGATCAGCAGTAGCTGTTTACACGGCCAACGGTCCAGCAAAGCGACGAAAAGAGGTGCAGTGAGTGTACGAATGAGAGAAGTGCAGCAGGCCCGCTTGTGCTTTCCGTGAGAGAGCGCTGTGCACCGAAGGGCGATAGTCGAAAAAGAGATGAAAAAGTAGCAATAACAATTCTCTACGCAAAAACAATTTAGGCAGAACTTTTGCTTGCACGTTTGTTTGCCGCCGAAAATATTATTATTTGACAAATCAATTAAAGTTTTAAAAACACTGACTATTCCGGAGTATTATGAGGTATGAAAGTGCGTTCCAACTGGAAGTATACAATTAACTGTGAATAAACTTATTCGGTTGGATAATTTTCAAATAAGACAGAAAAATGCAAGAGCGAAGTAAAAACACAACCGACTGTGGTGGTATGCGCTTCGCATGATAGTACATTTACTGCTGTATTTTTTTTACAGATCGCGTCTATCTCAGTATATCCACTTACCGACAACTTTTTGTGGCGTAAACGAATAGTCCCCATATACAAAAACTTGACTATCCATAACAAGAATCATTTTTGGAATTTCGTTTGATCCAGTTTTTCGTAGAATTGACGGTTCGTGGGCAGCATTTATAGTTGAAAAACATATACCTAAAATAAAAATTTTAAATACCATAAGAGAACATTTCTTGATAAGGATATAAAAGGAATACCTAAAGGTTCTAGGACATCAATTAACTTTTTAAATGCTCCAACTAGTCGCGTACACTGGAAACACCAGTCATTGTAAAACATAATAATATGTAATTGTTTTGTACTTTTTGGCAAAATGGTGTTCTCGAAATAATTTGCTGTTACTGAAAGTTTATGGTATAAAACAATGTCTTGATCAATAATAAAATGTTTTCCAAATATATCCTCAGCTTGATCGGAAGAGAAACGATCATATCCACTATAGTCATGCTTTTGTTGCAAATAATGAGAGTCTTCATCAATTACTCCGTGTCGATCATAGATTCGTCGTCTATTAGAATCACTCAAAAGTTCATATGACTTTTTTATCTCAACAAACTTTGCTTCTGCTCCAGGAATCTGATTTTTGTCTGGATGCCTGTAAATATTTATAAAATAATGTAATTAAATAATTTTTTTTTTAATCTGTCAGCCTTATTACCATTCTTTTGCCATCTGTTTGTATGCTCTCCTTATTTCTTGTGTAGTCGCTAGACTATTAATTCCAAGAACAGCGTAGGGGTCATTTGAAGCACATAAGCATAAGTCTGTTGTAGCATAAAGCAGCAGAATGCCTATCGTACAGTAATAAGCAGTTCCATATAGCATTGGTAACATTTTCTGATCCTTTTATTTTTCGCACTACAATTTTTAGAAAATTAACCTGTGAAATGTAAAGTTAGTTAATTTCGTTATCTAATGAAATAGATAATGAGATATTTTGAAAGTTGGGGTCTCAAAATAGTTATAAGAATTACATTATAGTCATGTAGCAGCGAACTTTCATTTAGAGCTGAAAATGGCGTTCGACCTCGGTTAACTGACCAAAGTAGCTTTACTGAGACTTGGTGGTTTTGAAAAATTGCATAAAAAGATTAACAATCGTCTTATCATTAATTGCCGACATATCAAAAAATTATAGCGAAGATACGTGTGCGGACGTTCTGCGCTTATTGTACGAAGCTGTAAAACTGTTTAGGGTCCTGAGAAAAAATCCTGTATCTACATAGGTAATTCCTATATAATTGAGCTCTTACATAACGAGGTAGTAAAATGAGACCGAACTTCTGTAATTTTTAATAAATTCTTGCCTAAAATTGTTTAGACCGGATAACTCTTTGGTGAACCAAGGTGATTTTCCCCCTCACGAGATACCATCTTGTCGTGATGGGGGTGCTTAGTAAGCGTAAGGAATATCCCAATATCGCAATATCCGGAAAGGGCTAAAACGCAGAATTTCCTCTTTTATGCAGAAATGTCCTCTGACAAAAACATTATTACGGTGCAGGGAGTCGATGCAGGAGTCTGGGTAAGGAGTCGGAGTCGGTGCCGGCGGTGATTGAAGGTGCGCACGCAGGACCCCCCGGCGTGGATATACATTGACAAAAAGAAACCCGAGGTACTGCTTAGCTGATAACTCGTGTAATGCCACAAGCAAAGACCAGATCCAGATTCACAAGTACCTCAGTATCGAAGGCAGGGTTGGCTAGTGCCTTCTCTCGTCTTGGACACAACGAGGACCCGCAGAAGGCGATTGCTGAAGTCAGTCGTCTGCGAAAGCGTAAGGGAGGAAGAAGAACGAGAAGCAGAAGGGAAAGACCACAACTCAGACGCGAAACATGGCGAACGCCAAGGCAACATCGAAGCTCTCTAGAGAGAAGGCCCCTGTGGAACCGACTTGCCGACGAGCCAAGATTCACGCATCAGAGGACGGATGACTCTACTAAATCTTTCGAGCTGAAACCAGAGGACATTCTGGCCAGCCTTGGATTGACGCCTGATCTACAGATAGCCATCATCGACCGCGGTCACCCAGAGGGAAAGATCTCGGACGTCAACTGTCTGACAGCAGAGTCGGAAATTCTGAGCGCCATGAAGTATGCCAGCTGCGGCACTCTGTGTGGTGCCTACAGACCAGGTTCTGGCGAAAACGATCATGAAGGTAGTGTAGTGCTGCGTAGACCCAGGTCCGCTGGAGGTCTGCGCCATTCAAGTGTACCATCGGCGGACCTGATGCAGTTTATGGACGAGAATACGGTAGACGTGGCTCTCAGCCAAAAACCCTGGATAAAAGCCCATTACTCCCTCTATGGGAGTACGGGCAAGAACTCTAGGGGAGAGTTCCATAAATCTTGTTGTGTTCAACCGGGGAGACCACACCACTTTCCGCAACAGGAATCCTGCGGAGATTTTCGATATAACCCTGGCCTCGAACAGCGACTCCCTCGCCATTGAGGATTGGCATGTGTTCTGTAAATGATTCTTCTCGAATCACTACAGGAAACTTTATAATATAAAATGGGAAAGAGAAATATACCAAGCAGACAGACTGGACCCGTTTTTTCAAAACCGTGAAGACACTACTCGAAGGAAACCCCGAAGGGGACATCCTCCACGCGAGACTACTGGAGGAAGCGGCAGAGAGCGTCGCCAAGGCTCTGCAGAAGCCGTTTTTCAAATCTCAAGGTGCCTAACCCCACCTGGACTACTGCCTAACCAGGACGGTATGTTCGCGGAAAGCAGCCAAGAATCCCTAGAGCTCCTGATGAGAACCCATTTCCTGACTGCTATAATGTTACCGGCTGCGAAACCAACCCGCCAGCCAGCAACGTAGTGCAGCAACAGGGAGAGGATGGCACCAGATATGATCAGATAACGGCCATTAAATCATTCAGTCCTTACAAATCTCCGAGGCCAGATGAAATCAGACCAGTCATTCCCAGATGGAAATGGTAATGACTACTGCCGTGGCTGGAGAGAATCTTTAAAGGATACCTCCAGAATTGAGGAAGATGAGAGTGGTGGTCCCCAACACAGGGAAGATACACCACATCTCACCCAAGGACTACAGACCCATCTGCTTGTACTCGTTTTTGTAAAAACGATGGAACGCCTAATGGATCTACACATAAAATCCAGGCGCAACGAACGAGAGTACAGCGGAGCTCAACAAGCCTACCTTAAAGGTAGATAAGTGGAGTCCGGACTGCACAAAGTAGTTCGGCTAATTGAAAAGACTCTTAGCTATAAGGAATACGCATTAGCGTCTATCCTCGATATAGAGGGCGCCTTCAACAACGTCAGGATCGAGTCAATCACAGCTGCACTGGCCAAATTAGGCACACACCCAACGGTAACCCAATGACTACATAGCATTCTAAGGAGTAGAACGATAAATACCAACCAAGGCCTCTCCTCTTCAAGTAAAGCGGTCATACCCTATGATGCCTTGTCTCAGATCATTTCTTCGGCCGCTTCGCCTTATCCAGCTCGGGATCAGTCTTGTGCGAGCTGAGGAGATGCCAATGGTCAGAACATCGTTTCGTACACTTTCTCACGCTAACTCACCCCATTCTCCACTCTCCTCTATTCTGTGACTAGCGACTAATATTCGTGCTGATACACTGTTCAAACGTTATAATACGCACGGATGGCAAAACTTTTACTTTAAATCGTCGGATGTAAAAAACCTTTTCAATGATGACGAGGAAGAGCACATCTTGTCCGTTCACGCTCGTAGCGGAAAAGGAAAAGATCGACCGTCAGACGACTGCACTTGTCACTGACCAAAAGCATCCCTGTATAAGCCACACCTTTCTTAATATTTCATGGAGCTGTCACGTCAACCAAAACGACGTTTTACAATCAAATCCTACATACGTTTTCAATACTACTCGGTCGCTTCAGGTCCCGCTACAGATCACGTGGGTTTCGGGTCACACCAACATCGCGGGCAACGAGTGCGCGGGTGAGTGTGCTAGAGCAGAAAGTGATATACGAAGACCACTACGAGACATTATCTCGCAGTTGATGGGCCTAGCTAGAACAAGATCAGATAGGCGGTGGAACACTGGGATCTCACGCTCACTCATGCCGCTATACGACCACAAACGTACCAAGACTCTCCTGAGCTTCAGGAAAAGGAAGCTGTGTTCACTGACGGGAGTCATTTCGGGGCACTGTGTCATCGGCCGCATGGCCACGAGATATGGAATACCGATTTTTGTCGCAGCTGTATGGACGCATCTCCCGTTCGTTTTCTTTGTTGTGATCAGACGCGTTTCTGTTTTGAGCTCCGCTTATATGCCTTTTATCCTATATAAACAGCCAGTGTTTTTTGAAAATACTCAGTTAATAAGCTCCCTAACTTACCTGCTTGCTTAGATTCTATCCGTAAGCGCGAGTGCATGCCCTTTAATTAAGTTTTAAACATAATTAAATTATTTATCTTTGTCGGTAGTCAGTGTGTTTTTGTTGTTGCTTTTCGTAAGTACACACAAAATCCAATTTTGCCGCTTTCACCTAGTAGATTTATTGTTTTATCACTCTCTCCCTATTACCCAAACTTAAATAACTGTTCTTCCTCTCTCGCTCTCGATGCTTTCTGTGCAGTAGCGCTCTCTCTGTCTCTCTCGAACGGCATTTTCAGTCCCTTGTTAAATGAAAGCTCATTGCATCATGATCTACGAATAGTTAAGCCGGTGTTTTCACCGAATCCGGACGGAGATCCCGGCTGTGTACTCAGGTACTGTACCAAATCTCTGTGTGGGCCGTTGCTTAAACTATTCACCCCGTCCATAAATTCTTCATGCTTCCCCCCGATATTGAAGGAGTCCTTTATAATTCCTCTCCATTAGAAAGGTAGCTAGTCTGACGCAATGAACTACAGAGGTATATCTAAGTTATCCGCTATTCCTAAAGTATTTGAGAAAATTTGTAACTCACCTATGCAAATCACTTATATCTCAAGCTCAACATGGATTTATACGGCGGAGATCAACCACTACTAATTTATTGGAGTTTACCTCCTTCATAATTAAAGGATTTCAAGGTAATTTATAGACGGATGTTATTTACACCGATTTTAGTAAAGCGTTCGACTCTGTAAACCATTCCCTCCTAGCATAAAAGCTCGACCTTCTAGGGTTCCCGCCCAATCTCCTGAGATGGATCTCTAGCTACCTTTGTTCTAGGTCTCAAAGAGTCCTTTTCAAAAACTCCCTGTCCTCACCAATTATGGTGACTTCGGGTGTACCACAGGGCAGCCATCTAGGCCCCTTAAGCTGAGTATCCAGCACCGCGGAAACTAAAAATTACTGCCAAACTTCATATAAAAAAACGGGGCCAGTAATTTTTCGTTTGTGTTTTCCTGGAGTCAGTATCCAGCAACGTAAACGGGATCCACGAATTTTTATCGATAATATCGATATTCACACGAATGTGGACTGTGAGAACAGCTGATAGGGGTGCCAGTAAAATATATGTGCCTATTTTTACTGGAGTACAAGTGAGAGGTGGGGGCAAAATCTGTGCGCAAAACCAAAAAGAGATATGCAAATTTTTAAAGTGAGGAGAAGATTGCTTTAATAAAAGCAGTTGAGGCAAGACCATGTCTTTGGCGGATCACGGAAAACAAGCATTTTGATCATTTTGATATTTTGGCGCCTCCGACTGTGCTGTACTTCTTCTTAAAGCAATATGTGCCACTACCAACACAATCACTTCATCGTCAGAATTACTTTTCTTCCTTTTTTTAATTTTAATTTAATTTTCAAAATTGGCGCTGTTTACAAAACACAGCTGATTCATGAGAGTGGCAAATCACTTTTTAGGCTCTTGGTCACACTACATCAGTTGAGTTCCACACATCCGAAATAATGAGCAGATTCGTTTCAGTAAAATTTCGCGGTGCTGGATACAGGCCTTTACTCTTTAAACTCTTTATAAATGACCTGCCTTCTGTATTAACATACTCTCGAGTACTTATGTATGCGGATGATGTTAAGCTCTGTGTCCAGTATAAGGACATTTCTTTTCAATTCAGGTTGCAATCCGATCTCGATAGATTTCAGTCTTGGAGTTGTGAAAATTTATTAAACCTTAATGCTTCAAAATGTAAAGTAATGACTTTTAATCGCTCCAGCGCTTTTCTGGTTCCTTACACCCTTTGTGGTGGTTCTCTTGAGAGAATTACCCGGGTTTATGATCTTGGTGTTCTATTATAACCCAAGTTAAAGTTTTCAGAACACATTTCTACCATTGTAAATAAGGCAATGGGCGTGCTTGGGTTTATAAAGAGGTGGTCAAAGGAATTGGACGACCTCTATATAACAAAGACTCTGTACACCTCTCTAGTTTGTCCGATTTTAGAATACGGTACTTGTGTATGGTGCCCTCAGTACAACGTACACCAGGACCGTATAGAATCAGTTCAGAAAAACTTTTTACTTTTTTCTCTGCACGGTCTCAACTGGGTGCAGGTGTGAGATTGTCGTCTTACCCTAATAGATTGCTTTTAATAAACCTTCCAACATTAGCTAATACTAAAAAAATGCTTGGTGTAATTTTTGTGAACAACTTGATCAAGGGTGACGAACACTTGTCTAGCACCAATCTTTCCCGCATGTCCGCGATCGGTTCGGTTAACGAGTCGCGCGTCATGCGGTAACGCCCCTCAATCGGTTGGGCGGGAGGAGGACTGCGTTCTTGCCTGGGGTCCGCGCGTAACAGCCATCTGCTGGTGTAGCTTGGGCCACTTAATGGTGCAGTCATTGCATATCAACGTCCTAATAAAATAAAAAAAAATTAAGTCGGATAAACGGAAGGATGGATGGACGGACGGACGGACAGACAGATATGGCTATATCGACTGAGCTACTGATGCTGATCAAGAATATATATACTTTATGGGGTCGGAAACACTTCCTTTTGGATGTTACACACATCCCCTATCACCACAAATCTAATACACCCCTATAATCTTCGAGTACCGGGTATAAAAAAATTAAACCATCCCACTTCCGTCCCTTTGCAGAATGTTCAAACATTAACATAAACAACCCAACCAATGAAGACGCGCTAAGTATTCATGTAAAATAATTGGAAAAATGTGCGATTCATTTTTGTAAATCTCTAAATCTATCAGAAAAAGTAATTTTGGGTCACAGCGGAAATGTCGTGTTGAATTAGTGTAATAAATGTCGAATTAATATGAATTGTCTTGTGTAATGTTGGGCCAATTGTGATTATCACCAATTGTGTAATTTTCTTCGGTGGTACAATAGCCTTGTTATCAGAATTCGCTGTCGAGGCGGTGAGTTGCTATTCAGCTATAATGATAAGTCGTGATATTTTCTATTAAACGGGTGAACTTTATTTGTTTTGATAAAATTTTCATGTGTATTACATTATATTGCCTATACATAATTCGTCGACTGAACATTCTCCCGACCGTTGAGCCATCGCCCAAGTTGATGGAGAATTGGCGTAAGGTTGGGGTAGGAGCTTAAGACCCGCGCGGTTATTGGGTTGAAAATGTGGACAATAATCAATAGAATTTACATTGCTAGGGCAGCATAGGTAGCAATTCGGTGGAGCTGAACTGCGGTGAGATAGTCTGGCCGCTCTTGATAACTGATTGCCGCTAGTTGCTGGAGTAGATTATTAAGTTCTTGAAGAGTAAGCGGGAGTATGCTAGTTCCTTCCAGCTGTATGGTCATTGGAAACCCGAAGCAGACTGCCTGAAGCCTCATTGTAGAATGTGTTGCAAAAATGCATTTGTCCAGTTGCCGAGTTTTCGTCGACACCATGTCATCTTTTGAATGAGTGACGAAATAATGTTGCAGTTTTATTATTAATAAACAATTGGATAGTTTGAAGCAGAGTCGGAATTCCTCTGGAGTAAAACCCATGAATTGGTGTCGATGTGTGTTTACCGTTATTATAGTCGTCTTGAGACACAAGCTCCAATTTTTTGAGTCCCAGATGGGAATTGGGATAATTCTAAAGGTTTCGAGTTGAACGGTTAAAACCAGAGGTAGCGAAACCTTGAAGACGAAGTGTGTTGCAGTCGGTGTTCCTTCAGCCCGCATGATTCTGTATATGTGAAATTAACCCGTATTTGGTGTAGTTGGTTTCTTGATTGTTCAAGAGAGACTAGCGTTGGGCTGTTTGTCCGACGGTGAATACCGATTAGATTATATATTCGTTTCTCGGCTGATGGTAGCAACTTGCCTTTCTTGTCTTTCCTGACGACATTGATTGTGGAATCGACAATCGAAGTTTGATTATTCTTAGTAGATGTAGTAGAAAGTCTTCGTTGTTTTTTACTTATTCAATTACTTTGCCCATTTTTTCAGCGTACTTTGAGTCAAGAATACCGAGAAGATTGCTTGCCAAGTTTCCTACTATATCAAGCTTTAATCGGCGTTGTCAAGAAGTTTTCATTAACATATTTCTTGTTTGTAGCTTATCGTACAAATGTTGAAATATTGAGTCGCACGCTGGAAAATTTTTTAGTTCAGGGCAAATTTGTTTTAGTTCGTACATTATCCAAACGAACATTACTTGGCGGACATTACTTGCATGTCTTTTCAAAATGAATCCAAGTCATAGTATATGGTCATGGTCCATTCGGTGTTGTAATTCTTGACACCAATATTCCAGGTCTTTTAGTGAATTGTGTCACATTTATTGACCGTGACAACGCTAATGGAAGTATGAGAAGCATCACTAACAATGTTAATGTTAGTGTAGGTAAAACAGTTTTTCTGCGCTGTGTTGGTGGCTTATCAGTCTTTGCAACATAATTAATGGTATTGTTGGAGCTTGTATAAGCTTGTATACGTCAGTAAGTGGAAGCAGCAGAGGTGTGAACACACTTTGAGGGTAGGCTGGTTATGTGAACGCTTTCTGAAGGTCGGAAGGGGGACATTTATTTAACGGGCAAGTGGAAAATTAGTGGAACTGCTGTACAAATTAGGTTGTTAGAACCACATTGTTCCGAGATGGACTGCCACGACTCAATCTGACGATGCACCTTTTATTGCCAAAAGTCAGCTGTTGGCCCGCGGGTTTGGGGCTAGCGCGTTTCATTGATAGGTTGGTAATGTGGCAGTCGGTCTTTTGGTGCTGGTCTCACTGTGAAGAGCCGCACGCCCTATAGTTCGATTTTTGAATATATATAAATTTGTGACGCTGGGCGTGACACGTGGTTGTCTTGTCCTGGATAGGTCTTAATGATGCGACCCATTGGCCACTTAATTAGTGAAAGGATGTCTTCCTTCACCAAAAAAAGTAGTCGTTCTGGCACGTTTGATGAGTCGGTTTTCCACTTATGCCGAGTTTTTAGTTCTTGGAGGTATTCCTTAGACCATTGTTTTCAGAATGAATGGTTTAAGCGCGATACCAACTCCCAGCACTTTAACAATGTTTATCCTTGATGATCAGTATTGACGTCAGGTGGCGTTGTCAATGGTTCACTCATAAAGACGTGTCGAGTGTTGAGAAATGCTTCAATTTCGATTATTACTGTGTTTAGTTCCTCAAATGTCAAGGATGCTGTGTTTGTGGTTGTGACCAGCAGCCTTTTTGCTGACTTAACTGTAGCTGCCCAGAGCCTGCCAAACGATGAAGCCCGGGGGGGAATGAATTTAAAATCCACTTGTCGTTTTTTGCAATGATTCGTAGTCAGATAATCAGCTTTGTGTGTAAAGATGGATTCTTTTAACGTTTTCAGCTGATTATTTGCACCTATAATTGGTTGCATTGCATCTGACACTTCTCACGCCTGCTTAAGAATCGGCAGAGGGCTGCTAAGAATACATCTGTGGTTAGTTCGCTTACTAACGCCAGATGCACTGCCTTTGTGGAAAAACAGCAGAATCGAAATTGGTCCACTGTAGTCGACGCCTGCATTAAGAAATGGGCGTGCTTGTGTGACTCTTTGTGCTGGGAGAGAGCCCATGCTCTGGTGCATCAGCTTTGGTCTAGCCCTGGTGCATCTAACACAGCTCTGAATGATGCTTCTAGCCATCGTTTTATCGTTGGTGATCCAATATTGTTGCCTTGCAATTCGGCTAAGTGCTTGGGCACCGCCATGCATTTTCTTCTCATGGAGTTCTCGCATAACTATTTGGACTACGGGTCATTGTATGGTAGTAAAATTGGCTGTTTAGCTTTGTCCAGAATTAGAGCTTTTTCTAGTCTACCGCCAACTCAGATGAGCCCATCGTCTCCTAGTATAGGAGATAATGATATGATCGAGTACTTTTGTTCCACAGTCGTATAGCGTTTTAAGTGCCTTAAGTATGCTGAAAACTCGAATTGTTGGATGGTTGGCAAATTGTATGCTACAATGCGTTAAAGTTTGTGAAATTAATTATTATGTCTGCATGTGTATAATTTTCCTCCAAGTGGGCTTGGTGCGATTGACAAACTGACATGCTTATTTGCACCTATAATTGGATTGCATCTGACACTTCTCACGCCTGCTTAAGAATCGGCGGAGGGCTGCTAAAAATACATCTGTGGTTAGGTCGCTTACTAACGCCAGATGCACTGCCTTTGTGGAAAAACAGCAGAATCGTGATTCAATAATAGGTGTATTAGCCCATTTGTCCCGAGATCCGTGGAGGCATAGTGGTCCATATATAGAATGGTATGTCGATGCTGATGCGTTCATCCAGAACATCACAACTGTGGAATCAATCCAGAAGCATCCTGGAACCGTGTTAATGTCCCTGTGAAGATCCTTTCGGACTCGGTGAGTAAGTTCGGCACCGCGGACTGCAAAGTTCTAACCGTGGTATTGATTGTTTGGCTGCAGATGCCACGCGTAATTTGGATCAGACCAGTCGTACGGACACTTGGTTGTTTTTGTATGTAGCATAGATTGCTACGCCATAGATTGCTACGCCAGGTAACTGGAACTTTGCCAAAATAATCGAGGAATCTGATCTCTTTCAATGCTTATAGGTCTTCCCGGTAGTCTTTTCATGTGTTTTGACAATTTAAAAAGTTTCTGCGGGAATATACATATGTTTGCTGTGACCCCGGTGCAAAAAGTCTTAGTTGGTCAAAGATTTGTACCAGCTCGGAGTTCTTTTGGGTTCGTCAACACGGTTGGTCCTTCTTGGGCATCCAGATGAGACCTAGTGTTTTCACGCTGTATTGATCTAGTGTCTCTGCTCGTTTTTCCTCCAGTAAGACAGTCGTCAACGTATAAATCCTTCTTTAGAGTTGAAGATCCTACTGGTAGTCTGTCCTTATTTCGGTTTGTCAAGTGATCCAGACATTTGGTTGCCAGGAATGGAGAAGCTGTTGTCCCAGATTTGACAGTTTTCAGACGATAGAAGTTGATGTCCTCGGATGGATTATTTCTCTATGTCCGCTGTGAATACGTACATATGAATCCGAAACCGTGATAGAATGGACAGAAGTTTACTCTGAACTGTGGGTCCATCATGCAGAATTTCATTTAGAGATTTTCCGTTTGATGATTTGCATAATGCATCAAATACTAACGGCAGCTTTGTTGTGGTGCTCTCAGATTTAAGCACACAGTGATGTGGTATGAAGTAATGCCTCTTTGGAACATATGATGCTGAGACCATTTTCATGTGTCCTAGATCTTTATATTCTTGCATGAAGTTCGCATAGCCCTTCCAGGTTTCTGGTGAAGTCCGCCCCTCCAATGCCAGGAATCTTTTTCTTTGCAATTTCTACAGAACCCCCCCGGGCTAAACAGTGTGCAGAAAATGGGAGTTGTACTATTCGCCGGCCATCAGATGTTGTTTGTAGGTTCTCTAAGAAGTGAGCTTCGCGCTGTGCTTCTATTGGGGTGCGTGGTTTTTCGCATGTCCCGAGATTTCCCAGAGTCAAATTCTGGACCATGAGTTCATTCATTCCCGTTGCACAAATGGGTGATTATATTATATTTCTTGCCACAATCCATCTCAGTTTTGTATTTTACATCAACGGCCATCTATCGTTAGGTGATGTTGATTTGGGAGCAGCAGAGAATAATAATACTCTGCCCCGATAGCATGTCGATTTTTCCTGGCTTATAGAAGTGCCAGTGGAAACTTGCTTGGTACATATATTCAAGTTCACTGAATCGATTGCCTAATCTGGTTGATCAGCTGTTCTTTGAAGCAGTACAAGCGCTTCAATCCTTTGCGTGAAACCGTTGTGAAGGGATTTTACTCGATTTTACTACCGATGCTATTTCTAGATGTGGTGTTGTGCTTCTTGTCACATTAGAGGCAGGTTCGACCTGGGCATACGTTTGTTTTGTGAGTCGTTCTAAAACAATTGACGCATATTTTCTGCTTTTGCACACAGTTTAGTCGCTCTGCTAGAGATCTGGAGCAAAATACTTCGCATGTGTAGAGTCGATGGCTTGCCTTCTTCCAAAATGAACATAAAGGCGCTTGTATGGCCAGCGTTCGCTGATGCACATGCCGTGCCTTTTGGCTCTTTCTTTGCTGCTTGTGATTTCGTTCCACTTCCTAACACTCGAACTCTCTGCTCTAGGAACTGAAGCATTGTGTCCAATGGCTGTATTGCATTTGAGCTTCCCAATGATTGCTCATATAAAGCCTTATTTTTGACATCTAATTTGTTTCTGATTATAGCAATCAATATTGGATCCTACGTTGGTATACTGATGCCCAATCCTTTTGAGATGCAAGGGACTCTATTGTTCTTATATACAACTCCTTCAATGACTTGGGGTCCTCATTGCTTGTATTATGATTGAGGAATCGGTTTAGAACGGTGCTAGCAACATCTCGGGGATTAGGTAGTTGTCCTCTTTTAGATCGAGATGTCTTATCAATCTTTCCGAATCGACAGTCGCGGTGGTTTTAAGATACCACATTTTCCGTACTGTAGGCATGTTTGTCTCATGAATCATACATAAGAAAAGGTCGTAGAACTGGGACCATTTCAGTATGTCCCCAACAAACTTTGGAATGCTGATGCGTCGAAGCTGCGCGTCATCATTGCTTTATGTGACTGGTTTTGCCAATGCTCTTTGCACCTCTTTTTCGAGTGTTAGGTACGATTTCATGTCGTACCCTCCTTCTACTGGGTTCTCATATTCCGTAGGGATGCTGAAATGGACTTCTTGTGCTTGAGTCCATAGTGATTTTATCAAATCCTTCCGCCTCCGAAAACAGTTTCAGATTTCGTTTTATGGCCTCTACTATGGCCTTTTGTCGGCGACACAGCGAAGGCAGTTTGCCGTAATCATCTTTTTACTGATCTTTCAGATCAATTTCTCTAGTGATGGATTGACTTTCCCCACGATTAATTGACGCCTGCGGTAATACGTCCATGCTCTCAATAAAGGTCGCAACGTATTTTTCGTAGATCTCACGTAGGTCGTCACAGAAACTGATATGTATACTTTTCAGTTCTGTCTTTATCTTGAATTGTGGAATCGTTTTTATCGAAACGATTCCATTCTTCGAGTGGCGCTATTTTGGCTTGAAAGAACGAAGACTTTTGCTTCCTTTCTTGAGGATCTTTTTTCGAGATTTCCTCGCCAATATCTTTCTGCGTATTGAATGCCTCTGTGGCGGCAGCTTACTCCTTCTGTAAACTATCCATTCTGTCGATTCGTTAATTTTTACTTCTAACCGTGCCATTCTGACCCGCTGGGAGTGTTTTATTCGCTTTACAGCTGGATACGCTCCGAATCGCAACCGCTGTTGGTCGAAGAACTAAAAGTAGACTTGAACTTGGATGGAAGGAGTTGTGCTGATCAAAAATATATCTACTTTATGGGCTCGGAAATGCTTCCTTGAGGTTGTTACTCACATCCACTATCACCACAATTCTAATATACTCTTTGAGTACCGGGTATAAAAAGTAATAGAGTTTTTAAAGTCGAAATTTCGGTAAAAAATACCGAAAAAAATTATGAAGTTTGAATTTGAAAGCTTTATATCTTCCAGACGTTAAGTTGCAGCTACAAAGTGTCTGGGTCGGACTTATAGAAAGTCATTTTGGGCGACAGCGGAAAAAAAGTTGAATTTTGTCGAGTAGTGTTATTTTTCAAAATTGTGGATTTTTGTCTTTTGTGGGGACAGAAGGCGACGGGTAAAAAAATAAAATTTTGGCACAGGGGGTAGTTTTGTGGTCCCTTTACAACAAGGCACTATGTTGAATTTGACCCGTTTCCGTGGCCAAAACTCATTTTTAGCGAGTATGCAAATCTCCGTTTTTTCAATGTGACCATGTTGAGAAATGATCAAAATGCTATGTTACATACCTAAAATGTTAACTTAACAGTTTAGTGTTAAAATAACAGCTGTTAAAGTCAGCTGTTGCAAGCGAACAACACGTGCTGTCTTAAAGGTTAACTTTGCGGTGCAATTTCAAATTGGCATATCTCAAAAAATCATTAAATAATCCAATTCAAAATGAATATTAATTCTTTAGGTTAGTACTATGTGTTGATACTAATATGTTGCGTGTTTCGTTCGTATTTTTCTAACAATTTGTATATTTTGCAAGTGGTGTCCCCTTGTAACTTTTGGAAAGAAAGTTGAACTTTCCAAAGAGTTTAAAAACAAATTTCAAATTATTTCAGTGAGTGTCTATATACATGTTGTAGAGTAGTCAATTCTGAATTCAGAACTAGTAAGCTTATTCTGCGCTTTTTGCGCCTTTTTGCGTTATCTGATTTATTAGGAAGCAACATCTTAATCAGCAATGCAGATCCGCTAGAAGTGTGGCGTAAAGAAAGGAGCTTTTGTGAGAAACAAAATGCATTTTTATTAGTGAAAAAATTGAAGGCAGCGTTTTGGAAGAAAATCATCGTTATTTAAAAGATAAAGTCCGAAATTTTTCTGCAAATTTATGGCGAAATTGGCAAAAATGCTGTAGGAAGGTGGAAAGGTTCAAAGGGAAGACGACAATACTTATTTTTTTTATATTAATAATGAAATTGATGAAGTAGAAAATCCATAGTTGGAATCCATATTGATAATAACTAAAATTGTATATGTATGATTGCGCCTTCTGAGCGCTCGCTGTTTCATGCAAATCAATCCTATAATCATTTTCAATGATAAAATTTTCTTATTGAATAACTTCTATATTTATTATGCGATCTGGACCAAATTTGCAGGACACATTTGAAAAAGGACATTCATCGTGTGTTTCAAAATTGGGGTCTCTAACTTTATAATTGCTTTAAATTTTCGTTTTTTTTTCCGATTTCTGTGGGCGGAGGGGGGCGTTTATTACACGCCCACTTTTCTAAAATCTCCTCCTATAGTCATAACCATCATTATACAAGAAACCTGCAGTGAAAAATCTTGTTAATTTCAAAAATTTTAATTTCGGCCACGGAAACGGGTCAAATTCAACATACTGCAAAGGGTCTGCACGGTCCTATCTAATGAGTATAGAAAGTCTCTGCAGCTCACGTACAGTATAAAAACGCAGCAAGCCTTCGTGAAGCTTTCGCAATGCGACTTTGGCTCTTGCTATCTCGCTTCTTCCAGAGTAAGTTAACAAACCGATATCTATCAGAGTGTTTGATCTGGATCAGATCAGATTAATAACACAGCCACAATGAAGAACAAAATTTCGGAAGACAACGTTCTCGCTCTCTCGCACACAGCACCGTCTTCTTTGTCCCTTCTCAGAGACTATTAGAGCTAGATCAAACAAACTTTTTATACAATCTCGTGGGAAATCACTTCAATACAAGTGTATGTACATATTTCAAAATTTTAACACGCCTCCTTCCATCCCCACAAGAGACGAAAATCTGTGGAATCCACAATTTTTAAGATATGAGAAAACAAAAAACGCAGAATCATGGAAAATATAATTGAATCATAGACCAGTTGAGATCATTAAAGCCAAAAGGAACAAATTAAATATCAGTAGCTACACAACGCCTTCCAAGCGCTTACTCATTCCCTCTCTCTCTTTCGCACACAATTCTACGAGCCGTGTATTTTTAAAGACGAATATGTAGAATCTACATTGTAGATGTAGACATGTAGAGAAGACAGATGTTAAAAACATTTTTAAACCAAAATGAAAACGGATAACATTTAACCCATCGTTGTTTATTTTCATTTTTTGATAAAAAATAATAATTAAATCTAAGTTATATAATAATGCTAAAAAATAATCATTATTATTGAAGAAAAATGTAAAAAATTCAAATATAATCATTATCATGTAATCTTTATAATTTAAATACATAACTTATAATGAATACGGTCCATTAAAACAAACACGAAATAAAAATTCAAAACTGTTCATAGAAAAATATATGCTTTATTATTTAAAAATGTATAAATCCAAATGATAAGCAAAATAAAAATATTAGTTAAGGTAATAATGCAAAATAAATTATTTCTTATTAGAAATGTAGCTTAGCTACATTTTTATACAGCTTTGAGTAAAGACATTTACCAGCTTGGCTAAAACATTCAAATTAAAAACGAGAAGACAAATCGAACTTCATCACGATAATGTAAGCAAACTCGGATAACTCCAGAACCTTCCATATTATATATAAATTGGTTAACGGTTACAAATATTTCTCTTCATGGATATTTAAAAAAATAATATATGTATGTATTTATACCGCATATGTACATACATATGTATGTACATGTATAAGTTAACCGATCCAGCTGGGTTTCTTGACATCTGCACTTGGTTACTGTTTCTGCAGTCTAACCGAAGAGCATAAATCTGTTTATGCCTTAAATGTTAATATAGCTCTACATCATTAATATGTCTGTATGTAAATACATACATACGATTTACATACATATGTTCATACAATCATGAGAACTAAATATGGATAGGATACCTTAAGTGGCCTTTCGCTTCCGAATAAAAAACTGAATGACATAGCTGTTGTAATACTTACCACAGTTTAAAAAATAGTGCACATAAGAAGTGTCTTAGCAAATGTAACTACATTGTTTGGGTAAAAGCTGATAAAAACTAGTCTACCATAGGCACTCCCGTAAGGCACTGACAGTAAGGCAGGAATATCGAATGTAAAATAAGGATAAAGCTTTTAGCAAACATCATCAAAAAGTCCCCGTCAAATCCACACACCTCTTAATGAATAAAAATCTAGCTAAAAATGCCAAATAAAAACAAAAATATAAGTTAATTTTTGGGCCGTACCAAGTTTAATAATATTCTTTGGCATGGTAGTTGATAACATGTTCGTTATACATATCTTCCTGCATACATATATACACAATAACCATCAGAAGGAGCACGCCAAATTTTGAAAATAAAACTAAGACTAGGTAATGTTTTCTTACAAGCTGCACTCGTGAAATAGGATTAACACTCAATAAAAAACAATTCCCCCAAATGTAAATAAACATGAATAAAAATGAGAACAAATAAAAGTAATTTTCGGTCTATTCTGAAACGATGTAAATTGAACATGATTTCAACAAGTTAATATTGTTGATGCCTCTGCACCACAGAATATATTGGGAGAACGATAGAAAACAATTTTATTTATTTAATGCAACACCACATTTAAATAATGGACGAATAATTAATAATATCGACTTCTAATTTCTTTTTTATATCCTGTTCCCACTGACGACCATGCACCATGGTCAACAATACATGGTCCGCAAGGTTTTTGGATGTTCCTAAACTGCTCGTTTCGATGCGATATTTAGCCGATGGTTTTTTAATACAGTTCTGAAAAATTGTTATTCACAAAGAAAAAATAAAATTGACAGCGAATATGTAATAGCCTGTTCCCACAGACGACCATCCACCATCCATTTCGGGGATGGTCCGTAAGGTTTTGCCGCTCCGAAAATTCTCAGTTAATTCAACCATCCATTTTGGATGTTCCCAAACCGCACGTTTCTATGCGATACTTAGCCGATGGTTTTCAAATACAGCTCTGAAAAATTGTCATTCACAACGACAAATGGAATTCGAACTGTGATGTATTGTCGAATCGTTGCAACTTCTTGGAGATCCGATGATCACATACGTAATACCCTCTGCACACTGAGCCCGTCACGGGGGAACGTTGGGATTTTTGACAGACGGTGAAACTGCGATTCACACTGGCACCGTCTACCGTTTACCGTCTAACAGCTCATGACAAAAACAAAACTGAGTTTCTAAGCGGAAGAATTTTTTATTTTTGTTTGAAAAAAAATGGATTTAGCAATTGTTTTAACTGTGGTTCAACAGCAAAATATTTTCTTGCAACAACTAATGATGTTGTTGAACGAAATTAATTTTGATAGCGATTACAGCGGCGACTTTGACGAAGAGTAGCTCCATCTTTGGGCAGCCGCTTTAGAAGAACAAAAGCCAGGAAGGTTGTGGTCGTTTGTGAGTACTTATACTAAATGCTACCAAAGTTTTAAGTACAAGGTCTTATGTTGTGTAGAAGCGCTTCGGGACATTTTGGGAGAAAAATGTGCCTGAAAACAACAAGGCGTTTTTCAAGGAGAGCTTCAACATTTTAACATGCTTTAACATTTTAGTAAATCGGCTGGAAGTGCTCCGGAAACAGGATACAAACTGTAGAGCTGCCATTCCATTTTAGAAGCGAATTTCCATTGCCATGTACACCTTGGGCTCGTCCTCTGAGTATCGGATAGTTGGTAGGCTTTTCGGCGTGGCACCAAACACCGTGTGCAACATCCTGCACGAGTTTTGCAGAGCAGTCATCCACAAATTTTCGGATGAGTACATGTCGCCCAACTATCTCACTTCCGAAAAAATTGATAAGTATGTGAAGGGATTCGAGGCAATTGGGTTTCCACAGTGCCTGGGTGCAATTGGTAAAAAACCAATAACATACATATGTATTTATATGTATGCATATACATTGGTTTGAACACTTCCTTTTCAATCTAGATGGCTGCCACATCAAAAATAAACCACCCGCAGCTGAGGCAGTCGACCACCACAATTATAAAGGCTGGTATTCAACCGTACTGTTTGCCCTAGTTGATTATAGGTAGGATACTGCCATGAAATTATGTTTTAATTAAGAGGTTACAGTATTGTCTATCAAATGTCTATCAGCATTATTTCCATTTCCGTGGTCCACTGCAGCCTGCCGCCGCCTGCTCTTTTCTTATTATCTGCATTGTTTTCAAATATTAACAATAAAATTATTAAATTAAAAATATATATATGTATAAACTTACCACCTGATGCTCCTTCCATTTTAGATTGTGTTTTTGTTTTGGTTTTTTTGGCGGTCATTCTTTACATATTCGCAGTGAATTTCATTTTTTCGCTGTGAATGCCAATTTTTCAGAGTCGCATTTGAAAACCATCGGCTAAATATCGCATGGAAACGTGCGGTTAAGCAACATTCAAAATAGACGGTGGAACTAACTGGGAAATTTCGGGACGGCAAAACTTTATGCACCGTCTAGGAAATAGACGGTAAACGGTGCTCAGTGTGAATAGGCTATACATTTTTATCTGAAGTAAATTGAAATGGAATAAATTTAGAAGACTATGACAGAGACAAAAAGTTCCGTACCGCTTCTAAAACAGATAAAACATAATTTATTTATTTGTCGAAAGCCACGAACATTTTTTTTACAACATCATTTGTTGCTGTCGAAACAGTCGAAACATAATTACATTTTCCATATTTGTTGTTAATTTTTGACAAAATTAGGAGCACAAATCTTTTGTTTGTTGTTGTCAGCTGTGTTTTCCATGGATGGTGGATGGTGTCCTGTGGGAATCGAGGTTTTACATAATTTAAAAATTCCCACCGTTCCCCGTAAATGTGCTGTGTGGGAAAAGGCTATAAATAACTGATATTGTTTTATTTATTGTTTTATTTATTTATTAATTAACAATTAACAATACTAAAGATAAAGTATAATAAAATTGAAACAAAAAAATTAAAATTACAGGTTAGCAGAGTTTAGGTGGTTGTAAATGCTAAATGCTATATGTTTAAGGGTTAGTTCAGGGGATATGATATGGTAAAGGGTATTATAATTATAGCATAAAACCCTGAAAGGTTCATGCTGGGCATAGTTTGACCTAAATAAGGGTAATCTGATAGGTCTAAAAGATCGAGTAGAACGAGAGGGAACCGTAAAGTCAATCTGACTCAAGAGGGTTTGGGAGTCCACCATCCCCAGAAGGAGCTTGTGCACGAACATTACCCCATTGCATGTTCTGCGATGGTGTAACGAAGGTAGGTCAATAAGTTTTAGCCTAGATCTGTAAGGTGGCAGGATTCTACCAGAGTCTCAGTGTAAATTACGAAGAGCGAAAATTAAAAATTGTTTCTGAACTGATTCTAGAATAGCTTGCTGCTCCTTATACTGTGGACCCCACACACAGGAACAATACTCCAATATCGGGCGCACTAACGAAATGTACAGTTTTTTGGTCACATACGGGTCGTCAAACTCCTTGGACCAACGCTTGATAAATGCTAGAACACCCTTAGCTTTATTAGCTGTCGCAGCAATATGACTATTAAAACACAGTTTACGATCAAATAATACACCAAGATCATTTGAACTCGAAATTCGATCTAATACATGATCACCAAGAGAAAAAGATACAAAATGTGGAGCACGACGGTAGAAAGTCATAAGCTTGCATTTCGAGAGGTTAAAAAATAGAAGATTTCTTGAGCACCACAATAGCAATTCGTTTAGGTCCAGCTGAAGGTGTGTGTGCAAGGTATACTAAACAAGGTAGGCTTATAGAGAGGAATAAGTAGTTGTTCAAAATGACAACAGAGAGAGAGAGAGAGAGACTCACAAATGCGTTGTGAGAAAGAGTCTCAAAGGAGTAATGCGTTTGCAACTAATGAGTACAACAGACAAAATTATAAATTGCAAATAATGTTTATTTTATTTCTTTTATAATCAAATTTTTAACAATTTATAATAAAATTTTTAACAATTTTTTTTTTTTTTTCGGAGAGATCACTGAAAAATCGTCCGCGGAGATGCTTCGCTCACAACTGCTGCAGGCAGACTGAAATTTATGTAGTTAACACAGAGAGCGAGCGAGCCAATAAGCCTACCTTGCTTAGTATACCTTGTGTGTGTGCAAGTACCAGTCGGAGTAGGGCAGACAGATTTTAACGTCATCCGCATACATTAATGTATGTGAGAATGTTATAACTTGGGGTAGGTCGTTCACAAATAAAATGAAGAGGAGCGGACCTCTCCAGCAAATGGCTAGGAGCCAGGAGGTTTTTCGATTATCTAAAAGAATCAAATGTATTTTTTAATAATTTTTATTTGATTTGTTTTGCAATGGCAGATCTGAATGTATCTGCAGATAAATACAGATCGCTCTGTTCAGGTTGCTTAATTTATTTAAGCAGAGCCTAATTCTCATTAATGGAGCTGTTCTTTGTTTTTAAGATGCGTTTTCTTAGCTCCTATGTGCCTACGCCAGGTGAGCCGCCTCTTTTGCATTTTTGTTCGTTTACTTGTGTTGAGGCAATTACGTTGCCTTTAATGTTAATCTTAGCAATAGAAAGAGAATAGAAATGTTATGCTGAAATGTTATTGTCTCTTATACCAATGGAGCTCATGCTGGCAGCGGCCGCTCATGAAGAGGGCGACGCTGCTAGAATAAAACACTCTTTGTCTAAAATCGAAACGGAGCACAAGTGTTTCTGTCGGTCTGTCCGGTTCCCGTGTCCCGAATATTCCATTTATCTGTGCTTAACGGCACAAAAAGTGTTTGAGTGCAACATTTGCATTTTCACCAGACATTTTGGCGCCCCCGGGTGGACACTGGATCTTGGACTGGACCGCTGGATCGTCGCACCGTCGCATCGTCGCAAATTCTCCTTTTGCTAGTTGGTATGGACATGCACCGTTGTGCAAATAACCCGCAACAAATGCCACAGGTAAATTAAAGTGCCCAATAAATTACCAACAATAAAACGGCCTGTTAATAAAGTATTTAACAAAGAGAAAGGCCCGTTATATGTATGTATGTATACCTTCATATATATTCAATTTACATATATTGTTTAATTTGAGTGATCACTGTACTTGTGGTCAACGACACCTCAAAGAGGAGCCGACAAGCAAAGGAGAAACAGCAATAGTTTCGCGCGCAAGCTCTGACCGCTGCGCATCATTCCCCCCCCTCGCCCGTCGTCGTCACAGATTTTCGTTTCTGCTTTGCACGAACGGTTTATGCTAGCACTTTCGTTTTATGCATAGTTCTGTGCTCTCTCGTTCTCTCGCTCTCGTAACGGCCAGTATAGCCGATCATAGCAACGTATTGCATCGCATAGCAGAGCATAGCCAGCAGAGCCGAGCCCCCAAGTTTATGCTTGCTGCGGCTATTTCGTTTCGCTCTCTCTATCTCTCGGCAATAAACCACAGCATAGCAGCCAGAGAGCTAAGTCTCCAATTTGAGATCGGTAAATCTTGTTCGTGGAGCCTTTCTCACTCAGTTTAGAAACTGTTCCCTTCACATCATCTGTCCTCATCTTTGGAGTGCACATTTGCATTAGCTCCTCTCACTCAACTAGAAACTGTTCACTCAACAGCGTCCGTTCTCATATTTGGAGCGAACATAGACTTGAGTGATTTTTCACATTCGCTCGTCTCACTCAACCAGAACTGTTCCCATCACAGCGTCCGTTCCCATATTTGGAGCGAACATAGACTTGAGTGATTTTTTGCATTCGCGCATCTCACTCAATCCAGCAGCTTGTCCCATCGCATCAGCTGTTCTAATCGTTTAACAGAGCCTAATAAAGGTTGAGTGATTCTTGAGTGGAATCTACTGTTTAATAAAAACAATTATAAAGCAGCTTCACAATGACTGGAAAACGTCGTGGTGGTTCCGGTAGCAATACTTCCATCGTCGAAGAAGACGATTCAGGTGTGCTTCTGAGGAAGTTAAACGCAGTCAAACGGGATATTGACAGAACTGCGAAAGCAGTACAAAACAACAATATCTCGGCCAATCAATTCGAGCTGGAATGTCGCTTAAATATATTAGATGGCTACATAGATCGCGCATTCTCTTTGCAGTTGGAAATCGATGATATCGATCCAGATTTAGCATCGCGTTCCGAGCTCGAAGAATTGTGCGTGTCAACTAAAGCGTTGTTAATGGCTATTAAAAGACCAAATCCGCCTACTTGTTTGAACGAATCAGTTCTAAATACCACCATGTCACATACAAGGAACCTGCCCAAGATGAAATTGCCCAAGTTTGGTGGGAATTATTCTGAATTCAAAAATTTCATTGGTTTGTTTTCAAGCATCATTGATAGTGACATGTCTTTAAGTAACGTCGAAAAGTTCAACCATCTCTTGAATTGTTTAGAGAACGAAGCATTAGGCACTGTTAAGGCTTACCCGGTGACAGATCAGAACTATTGCAAGGCTCTTGAGGCTCTAAAGCAGGTTTATGACAACGAGTGTCTCATGTTCCTTGATGGCGTAGCTAAACTGTTTGAGTTACAGGCGATGCAGGCGCCGTCGGCAAGTGCATTACGGTCACTTATTGACACGGCATCTGCCATATACGAATCATTACTGTCAGTTGGGGATGACAAGGTTATTGCTCACGCCCTGCTAATACACCTCGTTCTGTCGAAAGTTGACACAAAAACCCATTCAAGATGGAAGGAAAATTTGGATTACCAAAAGGTTCCGTCGTGGTCCGAATTTGTAGCCGCATTAAACAAGCGGTATCAGCATTTGTCGGCTGAAGAATCCACGTCCGGGCGGTTAAGGGGTCGTAAAGGCTCGCAAGAGACAAAAAATAGGCATTCTGGGAAAACAGCGTTGGCTGTAGCCCAAGCAAGCAGAGGCCAGGACACAAATTGTGCGTTCTGCAAATCAGCTGATCATGGCATCTCGAATTGTTCGTCTTTCTCAGCAGCGTCTGTCATGACTCGATTCAGATTTGCCAAGGGATTTCCCCTGTGCATTAATTGCTTGCGAAGAGGGCATAGTGTCTCAGCCTGCAAGTCGATACACTGCAGAGTATGCTCAAAGCCCCACCACACATTGTTGCATCGCTACAATGTTGACTCGGCGACAACGCCAACCGCCCGTGATGCGCTTGGGTCTCAGGGAGCCGTGGCAGCTGAAAGGTCGAATCAGTTGTCGTCAAATCATGCCATGGCAGCTTACTCGGATCAGGTAGTTCTGGCCACAGCAATTGTGGACATCAAAGGTGGCTCAAGTCAGCGACAGCCAGCCAGGGTACTGCTGGATTCTGGCTCACAAGTAAATTTCATTACCGAGGAGCTCGCTCGGAATTTACAACTTAAACGAATTCGCAAAGACATAAGCTTATTGGGAATCGGAAAGGCGAGCATGTCTGCACACCAAGTGGTGCAAACAACAGTGTGCTCTCGAGTTCAACAATTCGAAATAGCCACTGACTTCGTTGTTTTAAAGTCGATTACGTCGTACCATCCTGAAAAAGCGGTTCCGTCAGACTTGCTGACAATTCCTAACGATTTCCCACTGGCCGATCCAGGTTTCCATAAACCCCAAAAAGTGGATCTGCTGCTAGGAGCTGACGCATTCTTTGAGATATTGAAAGACGGCCAATTCAAACAACAAAACACGCTGACGTTGCAAAATACGGTCTTTGGGTGGGTGGTGTCTGGTCGTTGCAGATCCAACGGACCCCGAAGCAACGAAGCATGCTCTATGGTGAGCACGTTGCAGGAGTTTTGCCCTCTACAAAACCTCGTCAAACGTTTCTGGGAGTTGGAAAATGTTCCAAATGCGTCTATAGAGAGACTGTATACCCCCGAAGAAACTATGTGTGAAAAATCGTTCGTTGACTCCATCACACGATTACCCTCCGGTCGCTTGCAAGTTTCTTTGCCATTCAAGTCAAGCCCGACATCTCTTGGTTCGTCATTTGAGACAGCCAGAAGACGATTTTTGTCTTTAGAAAGGCGATTATGCCAAAAACCTGCCATGAAATCCATGTTTATGGAATTCATGGAGGAATATGTGTCGTTAGGCCATATGACGGCAGTAGAAAACTCAATTCCGGTAGAGCCGCATTGTTTCATACCGTATCAGTGCGTGGAACGACCTCAAAGTACAACCACTAAGCTCAGAGTGGTCTTTGATGCGTCGTGCAAAACTACGAGCCAAGTGGCGCTCAATGATTTGCTCATGGTTGGAGCAACCATCCAGCCGTGCCTATATGCCACGTTGCTGAGATTTCGCTGTCGCAAATACGCTCTTACAGCAGACATAACAAAGATGTACCGTCAAGTCTAAGTTGACGAGGCGCAGCGCCAATTCCAATTAATTATTTGGAGACGGACAAGTTCGGACCCGTTGCAAGTGTTCCGACTCAATACAGTGACGTATGGTACTGCCAGCGCACCATTTCTTGCTGTACGGTGTTTGAAGTATCTGAGCGACACTCATGCAAATTCGCATCCAATTGGCGCGAAGTCTCTTGCGTCGGATTTTTATGTGGATGATCTCCTTACAGGAGCAGACACAAAATCCGAGCTAAGTATATTGCGTCAACAATTGGTTGAAATCCTAGAGCCATCAGGATTTGTGCTGACTAAATGGGCTGCTAACTGTCAACTAGTCGATAGTCAGTAAGAAAATATGGTCATTTCGAACGGAGATCAGCAAGATTGTAAAACTCTTGGTCTGATATGGAACCCTCAGACAGACATTTTCAAATATAGTCTGAAGCCAATTGTCTCGTCCGAAACCACAACCAAGAGAGCAATATTATCTGTCATAGCCAGTCTTTTTGATCCCTTAGGCCTGCTATGTCCAGTAATTACAAATGCAAAGATATTCTTGCAGGAAATTTGGCTATTAAGCCTTGGTTGGGACGATCCCATTCCTCGAACGTACATAAAAAGTGGGAATCGATGGCCTTAGATATGCAAAAATTGCATGACGTCACCGTTCCACGATTTATAGAAGCCAGCGCAAACACTCGATGTCAAATACATGGGTTTGCAGATGCGTCCACGCGAGCATATGGCTGTTGTGTGTACGTTCGGGTTTCCCATGCTAATGGAGTGTCCGTTAAACTACTAACGGCAAAATCTAGGGTGGCACCCTTAAAGACCAAAACAATTCCAAGATTAGAGCTATGTGCAGCTCATCTTTTAGCAAAGTTGTGGGAGGAGGTTCGGTCCATAATAGACTGTCCCATAGAGAAGGTCGTGTTGTGGTCAGATTCGGAAGTAGTTCTACATTGGCTACAAACTCATCCTCCCAACTAACAACATTTGTGTCGAATCGAGTTGCTGAGATACAGGACATTACTTCGGCAGCCCTATGGAGACATGTGCCCACCAAAGAAAATCCTGCAGATCTCGTATCTCGAGGATCATCGGTGGCCGACTTAAATTCGCTGTTGTGGTTCAATGGCCCGTCGTTCTTGCAACAAGAATCCAGACATTGGCCTCAAAATCCTCATTTACAGTTGACGGAAGCGAATGCGTTATTGGAGAAAAAGAAGGTAGCCACGGCGCTTATCGCGGCCGATGTTGAGAAAAATCCCATTCTTACAATCATACAGAATTCGTCGTCATACATGAAAGTGGTTAGCACAATTGCGTATATCCGCCGGTTCGTCAATAGAAGAAAGGGAGTCACTTGGAGTAGTACCTGCCCGTCATCTGACGAGCTCGGCGCAGCGTTTTTAACAGCAGTTGAAGTAGTTCAAAGAGACGCATTTTCGCAGGAAATCGACAAATTAAAGAAGTCATCCAAGTTGCAGGCATCACTGCAAAAGCTAAATCCCTTCATGTCGGAAGAAAAAGTGGGCTCATGCTCATTTTCGCTGATGCGAGTAGGCGGTCGACTACTAAATGCACCCCTAGCCCATAATGCTAAATTCCCAATTTTAATGCCAAAAAATTGTAGATTTGTTACTCTCTACCTTAGCTATCTACATCGAGCCAATTGTCACGCTGGACCCCGTGCACTAGTGGGATTCCTAAGGCAATCCATTTGGCTAATAAATGCACGGAGAGAGTGCAGTTCCATTGTCCGGAAATGCGTACACTGTTTCCATTACAAGCCAAAGCTTCTCTCACAAATCATGGGGAACCTTCCTGCTGATCGATTGCGTGGGAATCAACCTTTTGAGATTAGCGGAGTTGATTTGTTCGGACCGGTTCGTGTATCGCTTGGCATTCGAGGCAAGCAGCCTCTCAAAATGTACATAGCAGTGTTCGTCTGCTTCGCATCTAAGGCTGTACACCTAGAAATTGTGAAAGACTTGACAGCTAATACTTTCATTTTATGTTTATCCAGGTTTATTGGACGTCGTGGCCCGCTTGTCCGGCTATATTGCGACAACGCGACCAATTTTGTTGGTGCAGCTCACATACTCAAGGAGCGTATGGAGAGCTGGGATGCCAAGGACGAGGCCCTCAAGGCGTATGCTGCGGCTCACCGTTTTTCGGTGGAGTTTATCCCGCCCCGAGTCCCGCACATTGGAGGCCTGTGGGAGTCGGCGGTGAAGTCCGCCAAGCATTTGTTGCTCAGGGCCATGGGCAGCGCAGTGCTCAAGGAGGACGAGCTGCACACGGTGCTCGTGGACGTCGAGGCCGTGCTGAACTCCAGGCCACTGGTGGTCGACAGCGGCAGTCCCAACGAAGGGGAGGTGCTGACTCCAGCGCACTTACTCGTCGGCAGAATGCTAATTTCGCTGCCGCCCGAATCAGAGCTGCCCAGACCAGACAACCTGTCGTCTCTGCAACGATGGCAGCTCGTGTCTGCCATCAAGCAAAGATTTTGGAGAGACTGGTCCAGAGACTATCTGCTCAGCCTTCAGCAGCGAGGGAAGTGGTGCCAAGAGGTCGCCAATCTCGAGCCAGGCAAAGTGGTGGCAATCCACGAGGACAACGTGCCACCACAAATGTGGCTAATAGGAGTAGTGGAGGAGGCAATCCCAGGAGCAGACGGGAAGGTTCGCGTGGCCGTAGTGAGGACTAAGGCCGGCCTATATAAGCGATCCATCCATCGGTTGGCGCCCATCCCAATGGATTGAAGCCTTTGCATAGGCTGTCAACGCGGCCGATGTTGAGGCAATTACGTTGCCTTTAATGTTAATCTTAGCAATAGAAAGAGAATAGAAATGTTATGCTGAAATGTTATTGTCTCTTATACCAATGGAGCTCATGCTGGCAGCGGCCGCTCATGAAGAGGGCGACGCTGCTAGAATAAAACACTCTTTGTCTAAAATCGAAACGGAGCACAAGTGTTTCTGTCGGTCTGTCCGGTTCCCGTGTCCCGAATATTCCATTTATCTGTGCTTAACGGCACAAAAAGTGTTTGAGTGCAACATTTGCATTTTCACCAGACAACTTGTATGCACCAATCTTAAAGTCATCTGTCCACAGTTGAGCTAGCTAGTTGAGCAGTTGCCTTTACTAGGGATATGGATCGACTAAAAATGTCGGTGTCGTCAGCAAACGTCGAGGTTGTTACCTGGTTGTTTGTAGGGATATCCGTCGTATACAAGACGTAGAGGATTGGTTCGAGAACACTGCCTTGCAGCACTCCAGCATCATGAATGTGATTATTTGAGGTGCTTGCGTTACATCTCAAAAGATACATTTCGGGCTACGGAAGTTTTGTGCCAGATTTGGCCGAATGGACTTTTTCAAATAGCTTTGAAAGACAACTAAGCAGGCTTATTTGTCTGTACAACAATGACTGCGTTTTATTTATTCATTTATTTTATTTATTTCTTTATTCGCCGACGGGTAAACCTTAACTGGTTAAACTAACTTACATATATCTTCAACAATGACAAGAAATCAAAAAAAAAAAAATTAGTAATGAAACAAGAAAAAATCAGAAAGCAACCGTCTAACGACTGATTTCCCCTGGCAAAAGTAAAACCGTATCCCAGTTGGCAGCGCATTATGCTGTCGTAGAGCCCTGCATATTGGCTTGTTATTTCCGTAGTTGGTCCACTGGAGATCAACAGCGAAGAGTGCATGTTCCCTAAGGCTCCTGGTCAGGGCAATCAATGTTACCCAATATACAAAGATTTGAGCCGCCATGGTCCTACGATCCTCGAGAGTTGAGAGATGAACGAGGCGGCATCTGCAATCTGGATGGCAATGGAATTGAAAACTGCAAAGGCTGGAGTAGAGAACAGCAGCGGACCAAGAGCACTGCCCTATGGAAGGCCGGAAGTAGCCAAATATGGGTCCAAATATGGTTTCAATTTTTTTTTTTTTTTTAGGACATTATGCAATTATGCATTAGTCATTATGCAATGACTACAAGTGGGGCAAGCGACACCAGCAGAATTCTTACGCGCAGATCCCAGGCAAGAACGCAGCCCTACTACCGCCCAACCGACAGATGGACGCTGCCGCATAACGCGCGACTCGTAAGCCGATCCGATCGCGAATCATGCAAGGAATAATTCGATCTACAAAGCGGAAGAACAACGGTATATGAAACTAGTGCTTCTAATAGAAATCGTGAAGTTTATGGTCAGGGCCATCTACGTCACCCTTTATCAAGTTGTGCACAAAAACCACAACAAGCATTTTCCTACGACTAGCTAAGGTTGGAAGGTTTATTAAAAGCAATCTATTAGGGTAAGACGGAAATCGCATACCTGCATCCTAGTTGAGGAAAAAGTAAAAAGTTTTTCTGAACTGATTCTATACCGTCCTGGTGTACTTTGTACTGAGGGCACCATACACAAGAGCCGTATTCTAAAATCGGAAGAACTAGAGAGGTGTAGAGAGTCTTTGTTATATAGGGGTCGTCAAATTCCTTTGACCACCTCTTTGTAAACCCAAGCACGCCCATGGCCTTATTTACAATAGTGGAAATGTGTTCAGAAAACTTTAACTTGGGTTATAATAGAACACCAAGATCATCAATCCGCGTAATTCTTTCAAGAGAACCACCACAAAATGTACAAGGAGCCAGAAAGGCGCTAGAGCGATGAAAAGTCATTACTTTACATATCGAAGTATTAAGGTTTAACAAATTTGTTATTTACACCATAAAAGCAAAGTATAGACACTTGTGAGCAGAGTTGAATTCATACTGACTTTTATTCAGAAACTTGGGGACTGATATGTAATTTTTGAGGAAGAAAGAATGGAATACAAAATTGTCCCCAACCCTCATTTGGGTTGGGGACAATTTTGTATTCCATTCTTTTCACCAGACCTATGGATCGGGTGCATCGGAACTGCGAGTGACTAATTAAGTGACTAAGCATGGTCTAAATTAGGGTCTTAATTGCTTCTTGCACTTGACTTTGGAATGTCGTGTGTGTTAATGAGTTGACAGATCATTTCTCCGCTCGCAACCATCAGTCATAAATTTTATACTTTATGTATGTTTTGTACTCAGAATAGATTGGTTTTTGCTTATCTCTGTGAATGTGTAAAGACTCTTGTTCTTTAAACACAAAAAAATGTTCATTGTTTATTGTTTGTTTATCGTTTATTTTTGTTTAAAGTTTAACAATGTACAGTTAAACTGTAAGGGTAAAATTACATGTCAACTAATTAAACGAAAGGGCTAATGCAAATACTCAGACCCGGTGGGGCTGATTATCGGCTTGGTAGCCGATAAGGTCCCACCAACAGCCAAATGTAGGTTAGAGAAAAGCCGGTAGCCGAACAATTCCCAATTAGAGCTATTTAAATTAAGTTATTGATTATTAATGTTTGAACATTCTGCACAGGGCCAAAAGTGGCATGGTTTTGTTATTAATTTTATTTAGACATTTTTTCCTCACCGATGTTCATCTTAAAGTATATTACAATGTGTAGAGGAAGTGATAATGTTTGCAGTCTTCGCGCTAACTTAGCAGTCATAAAATCTATATTTTATGTATGTTTTTAACTTAGAATAGATTGGTTTTTTGGTTTATCTCTGTGAATGTGTAAAGACTCTTGTTCTTTAAGTACAATAATGTTTTGATATCGAGTATTGATTGCAAACTGGATTGAAATGAATTGTCCTTATACTAGACACAGAACTTAAAATCATCCCCATACATGAGACTCGAGAGTGTGTTAATACAGAATGCAGGTCATTTATGAAGATCACACATCTGGCTTTTGTCGAGTGTGGACGTGTTTTCTAAACGCTCCGGGAAAAATCGATCAACTTAGTTGAAAACGATTCGAAAAATTTTTAAGCTCAAGGTCATACGTTCCGCGATTCTCTCCTCGATTTGAAATAACGCTTACTTTTTAATTATCTACCCGATCCAAGTATGCAAGAAACGAGCGCCCCAGCTTTACTGACCACCGATAACAAGAGAGCAAGTTCTTGCTCCCCCGCCGCTCTCGTTTCAACTCCAACGTCACACAGTGGGGCATTTGCTCATTTGTAGCGTCCAGGGCAGGTGTGGAATAGATTTCTTTTACCCAAACTAGTATGAAGAGATTTTGTGTATACCTCTAGCTATGCTCTGACTAAGCTCGCCGGATTGTCGGGGCTTGTTCTACTCTCCTATCTCACACTGATACACACTCGCATAATGTTTTAGGTACACATTTGCTAGAATCAAAATCAACACAAGAACCCAGGTTAAACTGGAGTATGGAAATAGTAATGTACTTATTAATTTGTTGTGTTTAGTGAAAACCTTCATCTTCATCAGTCGATGTAATAAACAGTACATACTCTTGGTTCATCCGATCGAGGTTATGCATTGCAATTCAAATCGAAGACTGTCTAACGTTCACACGTCTGTACTTCCAAAAAGTTGTGACTGCTCCCAACTGCTAACGCAAGGTGACGGTTTGGTAATTCGTGTCTCCAAAGAAAAGGGTGGAGGGGTACCGCTTGGCTTTTAGCTCACATATATGTATATGTAGTATATATCTAAGCTTAAGCTGGTACTTGCGGTACGGAAGGGGCTCTCAACCGCAGTCCTATCACACAAAAATTCATATAGATTACACCGAGCACTTTCCTAAATGTCTACAGACATACCTGAGCTGTTTTTCTTTATTTTGGATTTTTACTACTTTGAGTTTATTAAACACTTCCGAACTAATTTTCTATCAGCCACGAGGTATTGCGTAAGAACAAGTACGTTGGTTAGATATATATGTATTTATAATTGCACCACAATCACGTCTGATCTTGTGCCTTGGCTCTTTGCTAATAGCTCCAGCAAAACCTTTGCAATAGCCCTTAAGCTGTCCCAACATAAAGCTCGAAGATCGGATGATATTTGGAGCTTTAACTGTATAATCGGATGATATTTGGAGCTTTAAAGGTTTAATCGTATGATCTTGAGATAATATGAGTGGAACTTCGGCCAAGCTTCGATCTATGCTATCTATGTTTCTCTCTTTTCAGTGCATCAGCAACGACGTTTCGCTTAAATGCATGTGCATTGCCGCGACTCTCTTTTTAAAGCTTGCCGAAAAGCTTACAGCTTACGATCGACTTTCGAAGTTAATTATAGACCTGCGCTTTCAAACTTTACCTAAACTGTTCTTTGTCCATCATTGATCCTCTCTATTATCTCTCTACATTCGGCCTCAACACACTTTACTTTTCAAAATCATATCTTCTAAGCTAATGAAGTGATTTCAATTAAAAAAGCAATTAATAGAAAACTTCTCAAGCTTTAAAATGAATGTTCGTCAAGAGTGCCAGGTATCCGTGGTGCTTTAATATTCAAGGTCAAATTTATGAAATATTTTTGAGCATATTTTACCTATAAAATTCAAATTAAAAACGTTTAATTTTTTATAATTTCAATGACTGTATGGCATTTTTAGTTGTTTTTATTCTATTTTCTAACCTAAATATATAAAATTTAAATTCTTATAATTGGGTGATTTTTTTAGGTTAATTTTTAGTATTTGCTATTGTTGGCTAAATTTCAATAAAATAATCATCAGCATTAAGTTATAACCGTTCGTTCTCTTTGTAGTGATCAGACGCGTTTTTGTTTTAAGCTCCGTTTATCTGAATTTTATCTTATATAAACAGCCGGTGTTTTTAGAAAATACTATTTTAACAAACTCCCTAATTTACCTGCTTGCTTATATTCTATCCGTAAGCGCGAGTGCATGCCCTTTAATTGTGTTTTAAACATAATACTATATATTAATAATAAGACTATTTTAGTCTTATTATTAGTGTTTTTGATGTTGCTTTTCGTAAGTACACACAAAATCAAATTTTGCCGCTTTCACCTAGTAGATTTATTGTTTTATCACTCCCTCCTACCCAAACTTAAATAACTGTTCTTCCTCTCTCGCTCTCGAAGCTTTCTGTGCAGTAGCGCTCTCTCTGTCTCTCTCAATTTCAGCTGCTGTAACCGCTCTCCTCTCATTCTTATTTATTCATCTTTTAGCGTTTATTTGGCACACTGGTCTGATATCTATTTGTTTTGAAATTTTATTTTTTGATTTCATATATTTTTTTTCTCATAATGGAATACTCTGTTGTCTGTGCCAAAAAAACCTGTAAGAAGAATATCACTCATGATTAGCCGAGTACCCCTTGCTGGCTCTATGAAAGCGTAGTGCACGCAAAATGCGCTGGGTTCACAGACCTCGTGAGTGATGCTATTTCTAAGCTGTGACGCATGCCGGGTGGTCGAGAAAGACATGGTCACGTTTATGACGCAGACTTGGAGGGGCTTTAAGGAGCTGACCGTGGGCTCAGTGAGCCCGTGAGCCATGGAGTCTCAATTCAGTGGCTTACAACTTCTGAATGAGTCTCCCTGGTGCAAGCTGACTCCAACCACTCCAGAATGCAGCCATGCAGCCAGAATCGTCTGTAGCGTCTGTGTCTGTAGTGTCCGCAAATTCTTTAGCTGTCCCATCAATTCTGATCCCACCAGCATATATACGTCCCGGACCACCGGGTATTACCATCACAGATGATAGGCCTGTGGTGCCAAGATTGGTGGGGACCCCACCTCAGCTACAAGTTTTTATCTCACGGCTAGCTCCCGACTGCACAATTTAGGATATGACTGCTTATATACAAAGCAAATATGCAAAATGTCACTATTGCATCTCACGTTATTGTGTTTACCGAGACCTGGTTTAAGCCGGAATTTCTTAATTACGAAGCTTTGGCAGTTCGGTACACAACTTTTAGAAAGGACCATTCGTCTCGACGTGCTGGAGGGGTTCTAATTGCTGTGGACTCAAACTTCACGTCGGAACTTTTCACAGTATAGATTCAGCAGGAACTGGAATTCCTGTAATTCCTGGAATTCTAATAGCCTAGTACCTATGTCACGACATGACTTTGTTGACGGGTTGAATGACCTGTCTCTGTCTCAAGTTAGGTTAGGTTAGGTAAAGGCGGCTGTCAAGCTCCTCAGGAGCCAGTCACACTTAGGCCGGTTTCGGCCCGTTGTAATACCGCGGGAGGTGTTCCCCTTATCCATCTCATGAGACCCGAACATGTCAGCAGTTATCCCATCCTGACGCTCTTACGAAGTTTGCAATCTTTCTGGGACAGATTTTGGATATTTCTGAAATGTCTGAGACATAGGGTATGCCCAGGTATTGTAGCCTTCTCCTGCTGAGAGCCGGACAGGAGCAGAACAGGTGTTCCACCGTTTCCTCCTCCTACCCATCTCTACAGCTTCGGCAGAAATCATTGTATGGGGCTCCCAGCCTGTTGGCGTGGGAGCCTATCAGCCAGTGCCCCGTGAGGGAGCGGATGACAACGCTGCACCTTTTCCTGCCGAGCTTACAAAGCTCTAGTGTGCGTTTCCTGTCAATGGTAGGCCATGTTTGCCTGGATATGCGACATAGTGGTGCTGACCGCCACGCATTGTCTGCTCGTCGCTTATATAGCTCTTTTATGATAAGCCTACAGGTGGCCATTGGCATGCAAATACCCTCCTTCTCTTGGAGAAGGGGTATTGTGGTACCAGATCTGGCCAGCTCGTCTGCCTTGCAGTTGCCCTCAATATCCCGGTGACCCGGGACCCAAATAAGGCTGATGGCAAATTGTTGGGCCATCTCGTGAAGAGATTTGCGGCAATTTGCCACTGTGGCCGAGTTCGAGGAAATCGCGTGAAGTGATTTGATCGCAGCTTGGCTGTCGCTGTAAATGTTTACAGTTGTTGTTGCCAATGAAGCCGTTGTGGCTGTTTGAAGGAGCTTCAGTGCTTCCATGATCGCAATGACTTCCGCTTGGAACACACTGCAGTGATCTGGGAGCCTAAAGGAGTGCCTGATTTCGAGTTGTTCGGAGTAATTCCCTCCTCCAACTTTGTTATCCAGCTTCGAGCCATCCGTAAAGATGCTTATGGCCATGTCTTGGCCTGGTGGTCCCTCAAGCCACTCGTCTCTGCTAGGGATGATAACATTGAAGGGGGTACCAGTGTGTTCCCTTGGAACGCAGTAGTCCGTCTTCGTAGGGACGGTACTGCTGATAAGTATAGATGAGTGACCCCTGAGATGTGACGTCCATTGTCCGGAGTCTCTCAGACGTATCGCTGCAATTTCTGCCCTCTCCTTTCCCGCAAGCTCGAGGCTCTGGAGATTTAGGATGGCGTTTAGTGCATCGTTCGGGGTGGTGCGTAATGCTCCACTAATGCATAAAGCTGCGGTTCGCTGAACCTTGCCAAGTTGTTTGGTTGTCGATCCTTTTGATAAGGCCGGCCACCAAACTGTAACTCCATAGAGTAGGATTGGTCTTACTATTGCTTGGTATATCCATTGGACTACGCTCGGGTTCATGCCCCACTTCAAGCCAATAGCTTTTTTGCAGGAGTATAGGGCTATCGTAGCCTTACTCTTTCTTTTACGTTCAGGTTCCAGTTCAGCTTCTTATCAATTACCAACCCTAGGTAACTAGCGCTGTCGCTGAAAGAGAGCCTGCATCCATTTAGTATAGGAGGGTTGAGGGGCGGAACCTTGTACTTGCGTGAGAATAGCACGAGTTCCGTTTTTGTGGGATTTACTCCCAATCCTCGCGATTTTGTCCATTCTGACAGTCTCGCGAGCTTAGTGCTCATAAGGTCACAGAGTGTTTGAGGGTATTTCCCCGAGAAACTAATTGCAACGTCATCCGCGTATGCCACTACTTTACAGCCCCCCCCCCCCTCCAGATCACATAGAATCTTATTGACTGCTATGTTCCATAGAAGGGGAGACAGGACACCACCTTGCGGAGTTCCTCTATTGACATACCTAGATTCAGTGGACGATCCCATCGATGATGTCACCGTCCTGCATGTGAGCAATTGATCGATGAGCATCACCAAGTGACCGTCCACACCCAGGTCAGTCAGAGCTTCCGTAATGGCACTTGGGACGACGTTGTTAAAGGCTCCTTCGATATCGAGGAAGGCTATAAGAGAGTATTCCTTGAGGTGTAGGGATTTCTCTACAATTGAGACTACTTCGTGGAGTGCCGTTTCCGTGGATCTTCCTTTCCGGTAGGCATGTTGTGCTCCTGACAACATTTGAGGACTAATAATTGTCCTCAGATGTAGTCCGACAAGTCTTTCGAAAGTTTTGAGAAGAAAGGACGATAGGCTTATTGGTCTGAAGTCCTTTGGAGTAGAGTGCGAGGTCTTTCCCGCTTTGGGGATAAAGACTATTTTCGCCTTGAGCCATTCTTGTGGTATGGTCCCCACAGCTAGTATCTTCTTGAAGATACATTGTAGCCAGTTAATGGCTGAGTCTCCGGCCTTTTGCAGTTGGGCCGGAATGACCTGGTCCGGACCTGGCGATTTGAACGGATCAAAGCTGTTTACCGCCCAGCTTATATTCCGTTTGTTAAAAATATGGTCCATCGTGGCTGTTTGGCCTCCCCTTTGGGTTAGCGCCGGCTTGATGGTTGTGCACCCAGGGAAGTGGGTTTCAAGCAGTACGTGGAGCGACTCCTCACTAGAGTTGGTCCACGTGCCGTTGTTCCTTTTAAGATACCCTACCGAGGGGGTGGTTTTTGAGAGGAGCTTACGCAGCCTTGCGGCTTCTGACGTCTCCTCTATTTCTGAGCAGAATTTTTGCCAAGAGGCCCTTTTTGCTCTTCGTGTTTCTTTTTTGTATTGGGCGAGACTGACTTTGTAGTCCGCCCATGTTTCTCCTCGTTAGCGCTTTTGGCTCTGTTGAAGAGAGTCCTACAGCTCTTACGTAGGATGTCGATTTGTTTCGACCACCAGGGGGGTTTCTTTTTGCCCCTTGTCTTGTGTGGCAGGCGAGCCGCCGTGAAAGCCTTATTGCATGCATCCGTGAACCTGTACACTGTACGATCTAAATCGTCTTGAGTGTCTGGGCTCATTGGTGCCTTGTTGGGGAGTAGTTCCTCCAAAACCGAGCTATATTTAACCCAGTTGGTTTTCCTGGGGTTAGTGTAGTCGGTGGGTTTGGGGCTCTCGAGGGATAAAATCGTTTCGATGTACCTGTGGTCGGAGAAGGAGTGGTCCTCTAGGACTCTCCATCTTTTCACTTTATCTGACAGATTGTGAGACACTAGAGTAAGGTCAATAACCTCCTGTCGGTTTTTTATAATAAATGTGAGGTCGTTACCCCGGTTACATATGGTTAAATTCGAGTTCAGGATAAAGCTAAAGAGTGACTCACCCCGTACATTTGTATCCGTGCTCCCCCATTGAGTGTGGTGAGCATTGGCATCGCAGCCTATTAGTAGGCTTGTGTTGGACCCCTCGCTGTCGCTGGCGAGCTTGCAGACGAGGTCGTTGGGAGGATCACTTTCCTCATGGGCCATGTAGGACGATATCAGCCTCAGATGTGTCCGCTTTAGCTCTAGGCTTACCGTTGTATTGTCGCCATTGCTGAAGTTATGGAGCAGAAAGATATTAAGGTGCTTTCTTGCGAGAATGCAGGTACGAATTTTACCTTCGGTTTGGGGTACAATGAGCTTGTACTCCCTCGTCGCTAACCCACAGACCTTGGCTCCGACTATCCAAGGCTCCTGGATTAGGACCACGTCGGCTCCGCTTGCATCCAAGCGGAGTATGAGTGCAGCAGATGCTGCTTTACAGTGGTGGAGATTTATCTGAAGGAGTCTCAGAGACATCTTCATGGATCTCCACCACTGTAGTGTCGGCGTCTGAGTCGTCGGATATTTCGTCTCGACACATCGCCTCAAAATCGCGCATTAGCTCTGCGTCAGAGGAGTAGTCTTCTTTCGGCTCCAGCTCGTTGTCGGGTGCCTCGATCTCCGAGGCCACATCCTGCACGACTGGGTTGTCGACAGGACGAGCCTCGGCCGTGGCAGCGTCCGACTTGTACACCTTTATGGTGACCGAGCTGAAGCCAAAATTCAGCTCTCCTTTAGCTGCCTCTATGGGGGCCAGCGATTCCTTATTTAGGATTATGACGGCCTGGTTTGTCGGCCCCTTTGACTCCTCAACCTTGACCACCTTCCAGTCATGAGTTGGAAGTGTCGGGTTGCACCTCTGCAGCATTTTGAGGATGCGCTCCGGCTCCTTGAAGGTAGCCGGCACCCATAATCTGGCCCTCGGTCTACTGGGCACCTCGCTCCAGTCTACCGCGACGAGCTTTGCCCCAGCGTAGACCTCTCCGATCTGCGCCACCGCTGCTTTGTATAGCTTTACGGAGCGCTCGTCGTCGCAGGCTACAACTTTGATGCTGCCCTGGAACCACCCCATGTCTTTACAGACTGGAGGTGGCCCTGGGTCTTTGTCGAGCAACTCGAAGCAGCGGTCGGCCAGTGCCGCCTCCACCCACTTCCATTTGCTCTTTGGGATCTTTCCCTCCGCGCTGCCTTTGTCGAGGACGCCAATTAGCGTCCTCTCCTTGGCAATCTGCGCGAAGGAGAGTTAGCCATGTCAAAAATTCCTTGGGTCGATTTCTTGATGTGTGCTTTGTAACGGATGCGACCATAGCGTTGTTAACTCAAGTCCCTCCGCTCACTTTACCTGAAGATGCCTACTTTCGAAAAGTCGATCAACATAGGACCAACTGTATTGGATAGGTCGGGTAGACTACCTCAATGTGTCCGCTGCTTCCGAAAGGCCGAGTATACAAAGCTTAATAACCTCATTAGGGGTTTTTATTGGTCCGTTTTGTATTTGCGCACTGATGTAACGATCGGCACACACATTTTCTATGACGCTTTTCTGTCCTATTGATCGAGGAAAAGCTCTTGGTTTACCAAGAGCAGTTGGGTCTCCTTCTTCTCTCTCTCGTTATGTAATGGCTCGGTCAAACTTTTCAGTTCTTAACGCTCGATGTTATAAGAACTACCTTTCTCGATGCAGGATACGTTTTTCTAAGGACCCTTAACAGTTCTACAGCTTCGTAAACAGTAAGCGTAGAACGTCCGCACACCCATCTTCGCTATCCTTCCTTAATACGTCGGTAGATAATGATCAGGCAATAGCCGATCTTTTTGCTCGTTTTTTCCAAACTACTTATTCGCAGGATGTTTACTCTGGTTAGCCGTATCCATACGGTTTACCGTGGTCAAACGGCATTGTTAAATGAAAGCTCATTGCATCATGATCTACGAATAGTTAAGCCGGTGTTTTCACCGGGTCCGGACGGAGATCCCGGCTGTGTACTCAGGTACTGTACCAAATCTCTGTGTGGGCCGTTGCTTAAACTATTCACCCCGTCCATAAATTCTTCATGCTTCCCCCCGATATTGAAGGAGTCCTTTATAATTCCTCTCCATTAGAAAGGTAGCTAGTCTGACGCAATGAACTACAGAGGTATATCTAAGTTATCCGCTATTTCCTATTTGAGAAAATTTGTAACTCCACACCTGCAGCACCTATGCAAATCACTTATATCTTCAGCTTTATACATTTATACGGCGGAGATCAACCAATACTAATTTATTGGAGTTTACCTCCTTCATAATTAAAGGCTTTCAAGGTAATTTAAAGACGGATGTTGTTTACACCGATTTTAGTAAAGCCTTCGACTCTGTATACCATTTCCTCCTAGCACAAAAACTTGACAATCTAGAGTTCCCGCCCAATCTCCTGAGATGTATCTCTAGCTACCTTTGTTCTAGGTCTCAAAGAGTCCTTTTCAAAAACTCCCTGTCCTCACCAATTATGGTGACTTCGGGCGTACCACAGGGCTGCCATCTAGGCCCCTTACTCTTTAAACTCTTTATAAATGATCTGCCTTCTGTATTAACATACTCTCGAGTACTTATATATGCGGATGATGTTAAGCTCTGTGTCCAGTATAAGGACATTTCTTTTCAATTCAGGTTGCAATCCGATCTCGATAGATTTCAGTCTTGGAGTTGTGCAAATTTATTAAACCTTAATGCTTCAAAATGTAAAGTAATGACTTTTCATCGCTCCAGCGCTTTTCTGGTTCCTTACACCCTTTGTGGTGGTTCTCTTGAGAGAATTACCCGGGTTGATGATCTTGGTGTTCTATTAGATCCCAAGTTAAAGTTTTCAGAACACATTTCTACCATGGTGATTAAGGCCATAGCGTGCTTGGGTTTATAAAGAGGTGGTCAAAGGAATTTGACCCCTATATAACAAAGACTCTGTACACCTCTCTAGTTTGTCCGATTTTAGAATACGGCACTTGTGTATGGTGCCCTCAGTACAACGTACACGTATAATCAGTTCAGAAAAACTTTTTACTTTTTGCTCTACGCGGCCGTCTTACCCTAATAGATTGCTTTTAATAAACTTTCCAACCTTATCTAATTGTAGGAAAATGCTTGGTGTGATTTTTGTGCACAGCTTGATCAAGGGTGACTTAAATAGCCCTGACCTGTTGAGCCGCATAAACTTCACGATTCCTATTAGAAGCACTAGAATCTATACACCGTTGTTTCTAGATCGAATTACTCCTTGCATGAACCATTTAGGGGCCTATGCTCGGATTATAATTCCCTCTACCATATTATATCTACTACTAACTCTCTTCCTAGTCTTAAATTACTCTTACATTTTTCCCGTAATTAGTAGGGGAGTGTAAGGTATAGTGGCGGACACTTTGATTTTTGCATCTCCCTCCCTCAAAAATCAATATTTTTCAAAATTTCAAAAGCTGGCAGTTGCTGACATCTATTGAGCATATTTCTGTCAGAAGCGGTTGCTTAAATTTAAATGGAATGCAATTTTGCAGCTCTTCGCGCAAACCATTAATTTTTTGCATTTTTGAAAATTGTAAGGTATGGTGGCGGATGAACTAAAACATTATGTAGATCTGAAAATCATTGATTTAAACTATTGGAAATAATGAAAAATAACAGAACAAGAACGAACTTATATTGAAAATCTCGATCAGCATCTTCTTCTTCTTTGTCGATCTTCACTCTTTTGCCTGTGGATTGCTCCGATGTTGTTCTTCTTTTAGACGCTCTTTTTTCCTTTCTTGTCTAAAGACAAAAACCCGGTGCCCGAAATGCAAATCTCCGCCACTGAGTGTTAACTTATACACTTCTGTACACAAAAAGGCAAAGAAAATTGAAACTCGTGCTAAAAAATGATCCGCCACTATACCTAACAAAAAGTCCGCCATCATACCTGACAAGCTATTGGTGGAAATATGACGTTGTCACTGTCATACTTCGCAAATAAAAAAAAAATTTTAAATATCAAAAACTGTTGGCAAAGGCCTAAATATACGTTCCGAATACTTCCCTGACTCAAATTTCATAAAACCTTCACTCTGTCACTGTCAAAACACAAACCCAAAAAAAAATTATGTATTTTTTTTCACTACTTTTTTATTAAAAATTACTTAGAGTTCAAAGCACACGTCCCCTCATTAATAATAGTGCATATAAAATGTCAGCACGATAAAAGACATCGACCACAGTGATCAAAAGTTTTAGATGTGACGTTACATGCCAGATATGACAAGTCCGCCACCATACCTTACACGCCACGATACCTTACACTCCCCTAATTATTTTGCTTCTTTAGTTAGATTAGTTCTACTTTTCCTCGAACACTAATCTAACACCTATCTTTCCTGCATGTCCGCGATCGGTTCAGTTAACGAGTCGCGCGTTATGCGGCAGCGCCCCTCGGTCGGTTGGGCGGGAGGTGGGATCTTGCCTGGGATCCGCGCGTAACAGCCATTGGCTGGTGTCGCTTGGGCCACTTGATGGTGCAGTCATTGCATATCAACGTCCTAAAGTTAAAATCACATCGATGTTATGTTGCTGACAGAAACGTATCTCACCAGCAAATATAACTTTAAATACGCGGTTACACGTTCTACAGCACCGAGCATCCAGATGGTAAAGCACACTGCGGAATCGGTATCTTAAAAGAGGCCGCATGAAACACCATTTTCACCAAAGGGTTCAAGAAATTTATCTGCAAGCTACATCGATAAATTTACAATTGGGTAACTGCAACCATTGCCATTGCCGCTGTCTACTGCCCACCTCGCTTTACAATCTCCGAAGACCAATTCATGGACTTCTACAATTCACTTGGAGAACGATTCATAGCGATTCACCCGAATGGAAGGCAACTATATAACCCAATCATCAAAACATGCAACAAACTGGACTATGTTTCACCAGGCAGTCCTACATAGTGGCCTACAGATCCTTGAAAACTTCCAGATTTAATTGATTTCGCTGTAACGAAAAACATCTTTCGCAATCTAATAACTGCAAATCACTTTTGGACCACTCACCAGTGCTAATAACTCTTCTTCAAAGCGCGGAAATAATCGAGCACCCTCACAGGTTGACGTCGTCCCAGCAGCCAAAATCTCCACACCACAGGGAAATAATGTGCAGTTCAACCATTACAAAACTAATCATCAAATCGAACAGCTTGTCTTGGTAAAAAGACGTTTGAAACGAGCTTGGCAAACCAGCAGGTCGCTATCCTCATAGCAATGTCTTATGGAAACTAGTCGCAGACTCATCAGGGCTCTAAAGCATGAAGGAGAAAAAGCACAACATCAGTACATTAAGAAACTATCGCCCGCCAGTACAAAGCATCCCTTGTGGGGGGCTCACCCAAACCTAAGCGTACCGGCCGAAACAGTCATCCCTATCAGAAACTCTTCAGACAGCTAGGCCCGAAGCGCCGTCGTCGCCGTCAATTCGAACTGAAACTGTGACGGGACCAATTCTGTTTCAGCCAAACGAAGCTGCAAAAGTCATCAGAGAGCAATTGAAACCAAAAAAGTCCCCTGGCTGTGACCTAATAAATACAAAAATGTTAATTGAACTGCCAAACTTTGCAGTTGATGTCGTTTGTAAACTCTTCAACGGGATCACACGACTTGGCCACTTCATATGCCGTTTGGCACCATCCTAAATGCCATTTTACCGTTAAAAACTGTTACAAACACAGATTTTTGGTATTTTTGTAGGAAAAAAAAACAGTTACACGTCGGCTAACGGAATCTATCGGCAAAATTCAACATATGAAATTTTGGTCAAACGGCTGCAGCTTGGCCGTTTATCCATCGATTTAAAAGCGATACCTTAAACGACGCCTAATTAATGTGTTTATCTAAAACCAAAAATGTAGGCATTTAAATATTTTTTTTTCGACTTTTCCTAAGTTTTTAAAGTCGAAATTTCGTTAAAAAATACCGAAAAAAATTATGAAATTTGAATTTGAAAGCTTAATATTTTCCAGACGTTAAGTTGCAGCTGCAAAGTGTCTGGGTCGGATTTATAGCTGAATTTGTCAGCTTTTCCAAACTGCAAAGTTTAATACAACCAGTTGTAGGAAACTTAAGTTATGTGAAAAATAGAAGCGCTAACTCTGAAAAAAAATACCAAATTTTTAAAAAATTCTTAAAAGAAAAAAATATACCTGAAAAAATAAATATTCTTTAAAAATTTGTAAACATTGAAATCTATCAGAAAGTTATTTTGGGCGACAGCGGAAAAGTCGTGTCGACTAGTGTAATTAAGGCTGCATGTCCAGATACATAGTGGAACTTAAGTCCTTTTAATTCATGTTGTAACTTATCAATTCCATCCGTATGGTTATTAATGGTACAGATATTGGGTTCCAAAAATTTTTCATATTTTAATTTTATTACAAATAGTTATAAATTATAATTTTGTTCAAGGATGGACATTCTGAAAAGGACTGGAAACGGTGTTTTTCTTTTCGTTTGTCATATTGGACCTTGAAAAGCCAGCTATCCGTTTGTCTAGTTGGCGCTATTCCTAACACTTGTATTAGCATCATCAAGATTGCTTTTAATCTTGCTACCTTCACACTTTTCCTAGAACTATTTGCGGCTGAATGACCGTCTTTCTTTGCCCTTCGTCCACCTAATGGACATATGTATCTTACTACTGGGTCTTATAATTAACCCATCTTGAAGTTTTATCTTCACTACGCTTCTTAGTTTCATACCTACATAGTTCTTAATAAACCTTGCACCTAAGTTTATCTTTAGTCTGCTTACATTGCAGCCATTGCTTTTTTACGGATGCATTATCTTCAACGCTTAGTACCTTGATTTCATCATTGCCTTTAATGGCTTCCACTCTTTCTGGGAACTCTGTTATCCCTTTCATTAAGTTAAACCGTACCTCTTCTAACTCATGGGTAACTTCTTATATATGCTCTTTGGCATCTAATATGGATTCTTTACCTGTCATTAGAACGTCTATATAACAATCTTCTTTGATTCTTCCATGTATTGCTTAACGTTTGCAACACAATCTGATTATGTCACTTAAACCACTTTTGGCTAAATAGGGTTCTGAAGATGCTCCTTAATCATATTCTTATGGACAAGCCTTCGCTCTACCTCCATTTACATTCCATTTTTTCTATTTTTACTTTTTCTGTGGGACTGGAAAATCTTAATTTTCCCTCTTAACTCCTGCCTCTCAGTAATATCCTGCATCCTCTTTTTTATGGCTCTTAATAAGCACTGAAATTCTAAATACAAATCGGCGACCTCGTCGAATTTGAAATTTTATTCATACCTTTTATAATATATCAACAATCGTTGCTGACAGTCGTTTCTTCACTTCGCTCCGCATTCTTTCTAGCCGCACTCGTTCTTATACTCAGCTGATTTGTTGTTGCTATATGCATTGTATGCTGCACTCTCTCTGAGCCGCTGTCTAATTTTATACGTCTATTTTGTCTATCTTCTGCTTATTTTCATACATATTAATATACATACATATACCGTGCCTGCCGAATACTGTGTTTCTCGGTGTTATTTGTATACTTTTCTCCAATTTTGTTGCCAACTCTAGTGCGGTGCGCTTGCTCTCTCTGTACCGCTCTCTGTTTTTATCTACCCTCAGCTTATCTGTTTTCTTTTCCAACACACACGCACTGCGTTAGCCGCCGCTCTGTGTCTTGTCTCTCTGGGTTTCTATCGTCTCTCTGTGTCTCTCCGTTCACTTGCCGTTATTGTGACTGTTTTTGTTTTTATTCGTTGATGGCTTTGTGAAAGATTTGATGGGACCAGAAGAAGGCAACTGAGAATCAATTTGAGTGTGGGATTGTATAGTTCTTCAGGGAAAGGTAAAAGTGATAATCTGTTGCCCAGAGTACTCGATATATCCGTAGTAAAGACGAAGTGTAAGATCCTACCTACATATGTGATTACATATGCCATTTACCTGACCCAACGAAGTATCGGACAAAAAATGAAAGATATCGTGCTGCATGGGTGGGAATAGATGGGAATGAGCGATGAATGGAAATCAGATTAGAGTCATCAGAAGGAGACCAAATAATATTTGGGAGGTTAAAGTCTCCAAAGACAATATGTTGATCGGAATCATTAAGTTTGGACGAAATAAATTGAAGATAGGCAGCGTGAAGCATTTAAGTTGAAGATTCAGAGGACGGTGGGATGTAAGAGCATGATATTAATAAATTAAAAGAACACATACATTCTGATAAATCTTTAATAGAAGGAAATATTTTAGTTCTTTGAGAAGGAAGGTAAAGCGAACGAAGAAAGAGTAGGAAGTTTGCAAACTCTAGGTTCAGGGTTAGTGGTACGATTGATAAACATGTGGCATATCGTGTGTTTGGGGGTCGAGGATACTATTGACGTGTTTATTTGGAACCAGCTTTTTAAAAAAAGAAATTTTCATCTGATCTTGAAGATAAATTTATTTATAGAGACTAGAGGAATTATCAATATTGAGTTACGAGTAGGTGTTGCGCGAACATGTATTTTTAACACTACTCGAAAAAATGCAATTTTTTTTTTTGCGCTGTCTCCCAAACTGACTTTTTCTGATAGATTTGGAGATTTAAAATTTTTTGAAGAATTATGGTTTTTTTTCAGGTTTATTTTTTTTTTAAAGAATTTTTTAAAAATTTGGTTTTTTTTTTCATAGTTAGTGTTTCTATTTTGCACTTAACTTAAGTTTCCTACAACTGGTTGTATTGAATCTTGCATCTTAACGTCTGGAAGATATTAAGCTTTCAAATTCAAATTTCATATATTTTTTCGGTATTTTTCCCCAAAATTTTGACTTTGAAAACTCAGGAAAAGTCGAAAAAATATATTTATGTCTAATATTTTTAGTTTTAGATAGACACATTGATTAGGCGTCATTTAAGGTATCGCTTATAAAAATGGATGTATAAACGGCCAAGTTGCAGCCGTTTGACCAAAACTTTTCCTGAGCTTTCAAAGTCAAAATTTCGGGAAAAAATACCGAAAAAAATTATGAAATTTCAATTTGGAAGCTTAATGTCTTCCAGACGTTAAGTTGCAGCTACAAAGTGTCTGAGTCGGATTTATAGCTGCATTTGTCAGCTTTCCAAAACTGCAATGTTCAATACAACCAGTTGTAAGAAACTTAAGTTATCTGAAAAATAGAAGCACTACATCTGAAAAAAAATAGCAAATTTTTCAAAAATTCTTTAAAAAAAACGAAACTTGGAAAGAAAAACATTCTTTAAAAATTTTTAAGCATCCAAATGTATCAGGAAAAGTCATTTCGGGCGACAGCGGAAAAGTCGTGTCGACTAGTGTAATCGAATCGGGCTGCGTCAGCTGGTAGAAAGAAAGCTAAAAGTGTTGTTGCCTGACCAATTTTTTCGGAGTCAAATTTTTTGTTGCTGGCTTATTAGAGTTGGTTACTGGTTTGAATTCTAATTTTAAATTTAGAACTGCCTGCTATTGATATTTTGAAAAAATAACTATTGTCAGGAAGTCGCGTCGCCGATCACTAAAAAGAAGAAGAAGAGAAGCAGTGTAGAAGAAAATGACGGCACGACTACACAAATTACAAACCCTTACTCTACCTAGTTTAAGTTTGCTTAAATTTAATTAAATGTATTACCAGTGTGTGGAAAGAGCGGTTATGTTAGGTACTGTGGTTCTCATTTGCCACACGGAGTGGCAAATTTTATCTTTATTAATTTTGTAATTTTGACCATCGAAGAGTTATTTTACAAAGTGGTGAGATTCACAAATACACGCACATAAGACGCCGTGCACACTTTGATAAAATGTACACATACACTCACAGATGAATCTGCGCAGCAAGAAAAGGTTAGAATTTTATTCGAGCGACATGGCCGGTACGTCTGCACCGATGCCAAACTGTGGATCGAACCATGGATCAAAATCGGAGGACAGTGTGGCATCCGACAAGAAGGTTACAATGATGGACCAAAATTAAAAAAATCGAAGAATGATATCTTGCGAGATTTAATGGATAAGATGAAAAGCATTAAAGAAGATCAATCTAGAATGAAAGATTAAATAAATGGCCAAATTATGGGTCAGGCAAACCAAGTCGCGTTTTTTGAGGAGCGATTGATGATCATGTGCAAAAATGAAATTAGATCTGCATGTCCAACAAGAGGAGAAGAAGCAAAGCGTACATTAGTACACCCGGTGCAGTCAAATGAATTCCCGCACAACCAAGACAACAGGGTGATCACGGCAAATAAAAGTGCACACAAGCTCGGTGTCATTAAGGGCACACACAGTCTCAGTGCCATTGGAGGCACACATGAACACAGCGCTATTGAGGGCACAAACTATCTTGGTGCCATTTAAGGCGCACATGATCTCGGTGCCATTGGAGGCACACACAATCTTGATGCCATTGAGGGAACACACAATCTCGGTGCCATTGGAGGCACACACAATCTTGGCGCTAGTGGAGGCGCATATGGTTCTGGCGCTACTGGAGGCGCACCCAATCCAGGCACTGCTGGAGGCGCGCCCAATCCTGGCGCTGCTTTAGGCGCTCATGGCTTCAGCGCTGCTATAAAGGCATCTGAAAGTCAACCCTTTCGAAACATTGATGTCACCAGAAATATCGGTATGTACAGGTTTGATATCAGCACTTCCAAAATTTAATCCGACGAAAATTGTGAGACTTACCAGAATTTGATGGCAACCCTAGGTGATGGCATTCTCAACAATGTTTTGGGAATCATCAAATGCATAGAGGTATACAAATTTGGAGCATCTGTGGAGGTTGCAAAAAGGTCTGAAGGGTGGTGCGAGAGAAAAAGTTAAGGACCTATTAATTAATCTGTAAATGTTCATTTTATTATGGAACGTCTACAGTTTACATATGGAAGGCCAGAAATGTAAATTAGTAGTCAAATAAATATGGTTAATCAAATAGCACCTGTTACAGAGAATAATTTAGAAAATCTTGTTGTATTTGCTTCTAAAGTAGATAATTTAGTTATATTTTTGAAGTCAGCTAATGCTGCTCAACATTTACAAAATCCGTCTTTGATAGAAAGTTTGGTAGGAAAGATGCCACTTAGCAAACGTATTCAATGGGTTGAATATTCATCGCAGATACAGCCTTATCCCAATTTGGACAACTTTAGCAACTGGCTGAGCAATATGGCAAGAAGTATAGCAAGAGCAACGATTACAGGCCCAATTCACGTTAAACAGTCGAAGGGCGAATATAAAGGTCCACAAAAATCTATTTTACATTCTTCCAAAAAAGAACCAAATCGATACAAAGTGGAATGTTATAAATGTCAGGGTGAACATTATTTAAATAAATGTGAACAGTATTTAAAGGCTGGACAAAAAGAAAAATGGAAAATCGTCAAGGAGCTTCGGTTGTGTTATGGTTGTCTTCGAAAGGGACACAATCTGACAATTTGCAAATACCAACGCGAGTGTAAGAAAGATGGATGCAAGAGGAAGCACCATGTGTCTTTACACCCAGATGACCCTCAAATGGAAGAGAAAGTTAAGCCGCAAGAGGCTGCTATAAAAACGATTAAGCCAAACACTCAAAAATTGCTTTTCAAGGTTTTGGCTGTAGAAATTGTGGGATCAAACAATAAGATCATTCGAACGTACGCATTTTTAGACGAAGGATCGTCTGTCTCATTGATAAACGAGAAGTTAGCAGATATGCTGGGCGTATGTGAATCAAAGAGAAAGTTGACTCTAAACTGGATAGAGAATCACACCAAAGAGTTTTTATCAATGGAATTCAATCTTCGCATTAGAGCACATGGAGCTAATAAAAAATTGATTTTGTCATTTGATAGCCAACATCAAAAGTGTTTATTTAGATACAAATCTAAAACGCCGTTGGGCTGGCTTGTTAATGGCTCGAATGGAGACCAAAAGATTGGGTTAACACGGCTGTTGGTGGTCCTACATGCATGTCCAAAGGAAGACAACTCAGAACAAGATATCCATGAGATGATAGCAGATTACTTCACAACGGAAATCGTTGGAGTAGAGATACGTATAAAGCCATTGGAATCAGCGAATATTTCTAGAGCAAGGGAACACAACTAGAAAGCTAGTAGGTTGTTACGAGACTGAACTCCTTTGGAAGAAAATTGTTGTTAAATTCTCGGATAGCTTCTACATGGCTCCTCAGAGGTTGCATGGAGTAGAGAACCAAATGCACGGATTAGGAAAGATGGACGAATATAACAAAGCCATGGATAATGGATTTGGTTCAAAAAGGATACGCTGTTAAGATGTCAGAGCAAAAAGCCGCTTGTTTTGAACCAAGGACATGGTATTTACCGCATGGTATTCGGTGTTGTTGTGTTTCCCTAAATATCATGCTTTTAAAGGAACCTTATAAAAACCCACCATTGACGAAGATTCTTTTCAAATTTCGACAAGGAAAGTTTGCAGTATGTGCTGATATAACGAAAATGTTTTTACAAGTGCAAGTCCGAAAAGAGGATCAGGATTCAACGCACATAACGCTGAATTTTACAGGGAGGAAGTAATCGATGCTATTCAAACGAAGCATAACGTAGATGACTTTGTTGCTAGGTTTAAATCCGAAACAAGAAGCCTTTCAAATCCGTCAGAAAGTCAAAAGGGTACATAAGATGGGAAAATTTGAACTCAGGTGCTTTTTATCTAATTCGAATCGAATTCAGGAATTGCTTAATGATACGAAGGAAAACGATTCTGTAGCACCAACCGTCCAAATGAGTAACGAATCAACAGACAAGATTTAAAGCATGTATTGGGATAGTAAGTCCGACAAGTTTGTATTCGATCTCAAGCTGAACCGTGTCGACAAAGAAATTATAAAAGGAAAGAAGTATCCTTCTAATCGCCAACTACTAAGTCTAGTCATGTCTGTATTTGATCCCTTCGGAATGTCAGTGTACTTAATGATACACGGAAAAATCTTGATACAAGATGTTTGGAGGACTGGAATACATTGGAATGATTTATTACCGGAAAATTCATATTAAAATTCAAGATTTGGGTACTTCAGTTAGAACAAGTAAAAGATGTTCAATTGGATAGATGCTATATGCCAGTCTATCTTGTCAACAAAGGATAACTTAAAGTTGCATATTTTCGTTGATGCGAGCGAGCAAGCCCTTGCAACCGTAGCATATTGGCGCATAGCTTGTGAAGGAACAAGCTTAAATTCTCTGGTAATTGTGTCTAAATTATTTAACGCATTTAAAGTCATCCATCTATTTCTTTTTTCAATAAAAATTATGTTTTTTTGTATAAAAAGCCGTTTATATTTCATTTCTGCGAGGAAAATGTTTCCGTCATAAAAACGAAAATATCTTGAGTAAAAGTATCAATGTAAAAGTTTTGCCATAATGAAATCCGGATCGTGCTTATATGGTCTGGTTTCTGGGTTATTCCCTTTTCAATTTTTTCGCCCTGGTTACGCCTTGGTATGGGGGCGTATTAGATTCGAGTATATTTATGTAAGATATCGTTTAATTATAGCTTTATTTATTACATATTAAATTATGATTTACGTGGTAATTGTAGGAGGAATAATCATAATAGTTACTATTGATTAATCTCTACTGATCTATACTGCTGGCTACTTTTGCGGTTGACTCCGCGACTTCTCTTTTGATATTGCCGTTGCTGCTGTCCCCGTCGCCAACCGTTTCGCCTTCACTGGCTGGTTCATTAATTCGTTGATGTATTTAACAGCCAGAAAGAAGAATTTCCGCGTCCATAATGTGCATATATATGTATATTTGATCAGCATGTCTGATCTGATTAGGTGATTGATGTAGCTGGAGCGTACAAAGAGGAGAGCAACACACCCCACACTGTCGTTCGTAAGGTAAGAAATAATGGGCTCGGCTCTGATGGTATATTTTGCACCTATTATTTTATTTCTTTTCATTGCCGTAGGAGTTTATTTTAGTTTGAATAAGGTAAATGTGATGTGCAGTATAAAAACGACTAGCTTGTTCATAAGATGAATGAAGTACTAGTGTACTATCTTTAGGGATATTAATGCCAATATTACATAATCCGGGACTTTGCAAAGTTTTTAGGCGTGATGTTAGTTGCTTCTTCCACTTTGTTCTACGATTTTGAAACCATGTTTTTACTTGAGCCTCCGTCAAAAATAATTTTTGAGACAGCTCTATACGTTTGCTAACGCTTAGGTATTTATCAAGCTTAAACTCGAGTTCAAGTCGTTCTAACTGTTTTGCACTATATGCTTGCCGTGGTTTTCTGTCGACACATTTTTTTTTAAATGATTTTCCTGATAATTTAATAAACATATAGTAAGTAAATGAGATACGATGATAACCAATAATATACCTTGCACATTTACAACATTACGCCAATTCGGAAGCCCAGCAGGTGTATAAGGAAAATACGGTAAGTTCATGGAGTCGCAGGTAAAAGGAAAGTTGAGTTTTCCACAATTAACAAACAAGTTTTCATAGGCTTTACTTTTTATAGGGCTGGACAAGACCAAAGAATCATTTTCACCTGAAATGAAATAGAAATTCGAGTTTAATTTATTAAATATTCAAATATTTTTATCGACACGGACAAAATCTAAAATCCAAAATTACTTTTCCTGATAGATTTGGAGATTTCAAAATGTTTAAAGAATTATGGTATATTTTCTATGTTTGGTTTTTTTTTAAAGATTTGGTTTTTTTTTCAGAGGTAGTGCTTATATGTTTCACATAACTTAAGTTTTTTTTCAACTGGTTGTATTGAACTTTGCAGTTCTGAAAAGCTGACAAATGCAGAAATAAATCCAACACAGACATTTTGTAGCTGTGGCTTAACGTCTGGAAGATATTAAGATTTCAAATTTAAATTTCATAATTTGTTTCGGTATTTTTTCCCGAAATTTTGACTTTGAAAGCTCAAGAAAAGTCGAAAAAAAAATATATGAATGCCTTGATTTTTGGTTTTAGATAGACACATTAATTTGGCGTCGTGTAAGGTATCGCTTTTAAAAATCGATTGATAAACGGCCAAGCTGCAGCCGTTTGACCAAAACTTCATATGCCGAATTTCGCCGATAAATTCCGTTAGCCGACGCATAACCGTTTTTATACCCGGTACTCGAAGAGTTTAAGGGTATATTAGATTTGTGGGGATAACGGTTGTGTGTAACGCCCAGAAGGAAGCGTTTCCGACCCCATAAAGTATATATATTCTTGATCAGCATCAACAGCCTAGTCGATATAGCCATGTCCGTCCGTCCGTCCGTCTGTCCGTCCGTCCGTCTTCATTTGCGCCTATATCTCAGAGACTATTAAAGCTAGAGCAACCAAGTTTTGTATCTAGTCTCCTCTGTGATCACACTACTCCAAATGTATTTCAAAATTTCGCCCCGCCCCCTTCCGCCCCCACAAAGAACGAAAGTCTGTGGCGTATACAATGTTGAAGATACGAGAAAACTAAAAACGCAGAATCATAGAAAATGACTATTTCTATCAGTGTGTTGAATCTGGATCAGATCGGATAATTATTATAGCTACAATGAAGAAAACCATTTCGAAAGTCATCGTTCCCTCTCTCTCTCTCTCACACGCGGCCCCATCTGCTTTGCCCATTCGTATTTTTTGACGCCTAGTTCTCAGAGACTATAAGAGCTAGAGCAACCAAACTTTCTATCCAAGCTCCTGTGATATCAAACCAGCACAAGTGTATTTCAAAATTTTGCCACGCCCCTTTCCGCTCCCACAAAAAACGAAAATCTGTGGAATCCACAATTTTTAAGGTACGAGAAAACCAAAAGCGCAGAATCATGGAAAATTACCATATTTACCAGATTATCGAGTTTGGATCATATCGGATCAATATTATGGACAGAAGGAACAAATTAAATTTCAGTGGCTACGCAACGCCTGCCAAGCGCTGACTCATTCCCTCTCTCCCTGTCGCAAACACTTGTACGTCTCAAATATGTAGTTATACATGTCATGTAGAAATTTAAAAGCAGATGTAAAAAGCATATGCAAACAAAATTGAAAACATGTATAATATTCTAAAAATGATTTGACTTCATTTTTTGAAATATTATTTTTTGCCCAAAATTTAATTTATCCCTTTTGCGAACATATAATAAATTGCAAAAATCGCAAGCTCATATTTGTATGTAATATGTGTATACCGACTGAGTACCGGGTATAAGGTAGGTCACAACGTTCCCCCTTCGTTTCCAATTCGATATGTCGCGTTCACTATTAGCAAAGATTTGCGCTATCACTTTTAACGATCGTTTTGCGAAAATAAATTTCTGCAGCTCTATCCAGTACATAATTGTTGCCATTTCATTTTGTGAAAAATATATGCGCTCAAGTCGTTTTTATTATTATAAGGTAAATGCAACATATTACAAATTATCGCTAGATCGTTGTCAGAGAACTTTTCGGCAGCATAGCTCATTTTCTCGTTGTAGCGTTCGTCAACTACGCTGTATCGAAACCAGAGGCCGGCAGCACAGTGCATAGGAAAGGCCACAGAGCAGCGCAGTCAGCACACACATAGTGTAAAAAATTCGTGTAGCATCAGCCCTAAGCACACGCGGCTTCATTTTTCTTATCTGCTGTCTCAGCAGCAGAGAAAATGAATCGTGTGGCTTCGGCCCTATGCTCAAAAGGCTTTATTATTCTGATCGGCAGCGCTGCGGCAGAGAAAATGAATCGTGTTGCTTAGTGTCTCTTGATGCGCACACAAAGGCACTAAAAACATGTGAGGGTCTGCGTGCCGACCCCTGATTCAAACCCTCCGAATTCCCGTAAACGTTTTCTGTTGTTTCTATCCCCTTTGCAGCATTTGTTTTATGCAGTCGAAATCTGTAAGTCGCGACATCATTCGTTTATAATTTTTGTTTTTCGCGTTTCTGTTAACATCTTTCACTGTGTTATGTGTTCTACACCTCGTTTTTCTTTTTTTGAAAATTGCCGTTTTGTGTGTGGCTCTCCAAGTATGTTTAAATGTATGCGTGATCTGCGTCGTTTTTATACCCGGTACTCGAAGAGTATAGGGGTATATTAGATTTGTGGCGATAACGGATGTGTGTTACGCCCATAAAGTATATATATTCTTGATCAGCATCAATAGCCGAGTCGATATAGCCATGTCTGTCTGTCCATCCGTCCGTCCGTCTGTCCGTCTGTCCGTCTTTATTAGCGCCTAGATCTCAGAGACTATTAAAGCTGGAGCAACCAAATTTTGTATCCAGTCTTCTGTGTAATCAAACTACTCCAAGTGTATTTAAAAATTTCGCTCCGCCACCTTCCGCCCGCACAAAGGCCTTTGTAGCGGCTCACAACGTTCCCCCTCGTTTATTTTATATACTGCCGTTTTGTTGCACACCACAAATTACGCACTTTGTTTTAAGTTGTGCCCCCAAAATATGTGGAACCGGGGTTTATATTAAGTATTCCGCTCAAAATAATAATAATTCCGGTCGTTTGAAATTTATATGTAATGTTTTATTGATAAGATTTGGATTATTCTAATTATTAGGTTTAACTGAATGGATTAGTTCGTCTTTAATTCTTCACGTCGTTCGTCTAAATCGTCTTTTTCGAGAGCGTCGTTTTTCGCTTTTTCGTTTTTTTTGGGAGGGCAGACCCTGTAGCGTTACCATACCATTCCCACGCCAGTTATAAGAAACTTAATTTATGTAAAAACAAAAGCACATAATTATTTACTAAATTTTAGATCTCCAAATCTATCAGAAAAAGTCTGTTCGGCTTAGCGCCGGCCCACGGCAGCATAAAGAGAGAGCATCTCTCTTAATTGTTTGTTGCTTGCTGTCGCCCTGTACTCTTTATCGCTACATCGCCCTTTCTTCGTCGTTCGTCGTCCAACAAGAGCTGCGTGGGAGGCACATCTTCGGAGCAGCTTTACTCAAATTTTGATCATCGTCGTGCGCAAACGTGATACCGCCAACCTTTCGTCTCGCATTGTTCTTTCGATAAGAAACCAAATTGAACAAAAACACATACACAATATACACACATACATTGAATCCAAACCCTTTTGTTTTTTTAATTAAATTTCGTATATACGCTGCTGAAGAAGCTCAGTAGCTCAACATTTTGGTGACCCCTGATGTGATTAAAAAACAATAAAAAACAATTGCATTTATCCAAATTTTGTCATTGCCTTACTCGCATAAAACAACGGTTGTTCGGTTCCTCAGTTGTGCACAAGCAATAGTAACGGTTCTCGCGTCATCTGCTTTACCTTCTGCTTGCTGTTGTTTCGTTACGGTTTCGGTGCTCTCAGTGTGTATGCCATTGTTGTTGTTGGCAAATTGCGAATTCTCGCTGCTGGTCTGTGCCCGTGTGTTCGAGCGCTGCGATCGATTGGGAAGTGCCTTTCAAACTGTTCGAAGCTATTCACCGGCTATTAACCTCGTCTTTTGCTTTATCAAACACACACAATGTCTTCTGATGGAACCCCTTCCCCTATCGCTGTCGATTCCCCCTTGTCTCTCAATGTGGACATTGCGTACTACAAGCGCAAGGTGCAAGCCATGCTAAGTGCAGCGCGGGGAGTTGAAAATGCCGTCGGCAAAGAGAAGATTGGGGAGCTCACGGAGGAGGAATTGAACGTCCGTTTAAAGTCTGTATTGGATCTTGTCGTGTCTTTCAATGAGCATCATGATGCTCTGGAAAGAATCGATCTTGATGAGATCGGTAGTCCGTTAAGAAAAGAGTTTGACGAGTGCGTGGTTATGCTGGAGAGCAGAATTAAGCATGAGTTGAACAAGCGGCAGCCCACAATGCTCCCTTGCTCAACAATGCGGACGGACCATGTTTCAGAAGCCCCGGCTACGGTTATAATGCAGCATCGGCATCGCCTACCGGAGTTAAAGCTTCCAGAATTCAGTGGGGGCTACTCACAGTACTCCGCCTTTTGGAGCATGTTTTCCTCGATAATCGACACGGAGCCTGACTTAACGAATGTGGAGAAATTGCAGCATCTACAATCCTGCCTAAAAGGACCGGCTCTAGACACGATCTCGTCGTTGGAATTTTGCCACGCCAGCTATCCCATCGCTTTGGATTTGCTGAACAGGCGGTTTAATAATAAACGGTTAATTTTTCAGGCACACGTCAATGACATTCTGGGTGTGCAGCGCGTTGAGGAGTCGTCTGTGTCTCAACTTCGGTTCTTGACAGATACCGCAATTGGCAATCTGCGAGCCTTAAAAAGTATTGGGACAAAGGAACAGATTGCTGACGTTATTATAATACACAGCCTGCTGCAGAGGGTAGATAGTGCCACACAAGCCAAGTGGGAGGACACTCCGTCACTGGATAGTATACCCACAGCCGAGCAATTCACCGAGTTTCTGGAGCAAAGATGTCAGAAGTTGGAGAATCAGGAGCACACTAGGGCAATGTATGCGCCCGGCATTCAGGCGGGAAGGAATAAAAAAACATTTAACAACAGTAAGAGTTCTTTCGTAGCGACTGAATCGGTTGCTCTTGACTGTGTATTTTGCAATACTAATGGCCATAATATTTATACCTGCACTTTGTTTTTAAATCTCTCGCCTTCACTGCGCCAACTAGAGGTGAAGAAACTCAGCCTTTGCATGAATTGCCTGAAGCCCGGCCATCAAATTCGCACCTGCAGGTCCTCAACTTGTCGCCACTGTGGGATCAAACATCACACGTTATTGCATTTCAATGACAGACGCTCGCAATCGGAGTCTGCTGTCTCGTCGTCACCGCACCCTGAAGCCCATTCACAGGCCTCAGCCACTGCCCTGATAGCTCACAATTCTTGCAATGATGTCGTACTCTTAGCCACTGCAGTGGTTTTGTTGAAGGATCGCGCTGGATCTCTCGTGCCATGTCGGGCACTCTTGGATTCCGGGTCACAAATGCACCTAATAACATCTAGTCTCGCTCAGCAGCTTAGACTAAAGAAGACCATGTCATCGGCCGCAGTATCGGGTCTTGGGGACTCTAGTTTCGCATCGGAGGGCTACACAGTGTGCCTCAATTTGCAGTCGCAAGTCTGACTACAGTACCAGTTTCGTCGCATTGGTAGCACCCACAATCACCGAGCAGCAGCCTAGTTTTTCAGTAGACGTTTCCGACTGGAAAATTCCGCAGAACATCCCACTGGCGGATCCGCAGTTCTTCAGGCCGCAGCGTATTGACCTGCTCATTGGGGCTAGTCTCTTCTTTGACCTTCTGTGCGTTGGCCAAATCAAATTGGCAACAGGCTTGCCATCGCTTCAGAAGACTCGCCTTGGATGGGTGGTTTCAGGAGGGGGCCAGCAACCTCGTAAAACAGCCTTGTTGGGGTCTCGGTGCTCGTCCGACACAGGTCATGAGTCTCTCGATCAAGTGGAAATGCTGCTGAGGCGGTTTTGGGAGATAGAAAGTTCCACTGAAGTTTCGGTGACGGTCAAGCAGGAGGACATTGATTGTGAGGAGCACTTCAAAGCTAATTTCTCGCGCTTGTCATCTGGAGAGTTCGCTGTGAAGTTGCCCATCAAAAGAAGTTTGGATATCTTGGGTGATTCGTATATGCAAGCATATCGCCGGTTCCTCAACTTGGAGCGGAAACTCGGGCGTCGGCCGCAGCTAAAGGCTCAGTACTCCTCTTTCATCCGCGAGTACCAAGAACTCAATCACATGTCGTTAGTAGAATCAGAGCTGTTCAGTCGCTGTCGATATTTTTTGCCACATCATTGCGTGCTTAAGGAAGAAAGCACAACTACCAAACTGCGGGTTGTGTTCGATGGATCTGCATCAACGTCAACGGGGTTCTCTCTAAACGAGGTTCTAATGGCTGGGCCTACTATCCAACCAAAGCTTCTACATACATTACTGCGTTTCCGTACGTTCCCAATTGCGCTGACTGGGGACATCTGCAAGATGTACAGGTGTGTCCGGGTAACTGAGCCAGATAATTACCTTCAGTGCATCTTATGGAGAGATTCGCCGCAGGAAAATGTAAAGACGTTTAAACTCGATACGGTCACGTATGGGACCAAGCCAGCTTCCTATCTTGCAATTCGTGCGATGCTCCAATTGGCCGAAGAAGAAAAATCGTCATTCCCTATTGGCTCGAAAGTGTTGGCGTCCAATTTTTATGTTGATGATTTGATGACTGGTGGAGGATCTGTAGAGGAAGTGCGTGAGAAGATGAAGCAGACATCCCAGTTGCTGGCTCGGGGAAACTTCATAATTCGGAAATGGTGCTCCAACGTTCCTGCCGTGCTTGAAGGAGTTCCTGACAACGATAAAGAAACGCTGCTAAGTTTCGACGATGGCACCGATTTTACAAAGGCCCTTGGATTGGTTTGGGAGCCTGCATCCGATGAATTTCTCTTTTCCGTAGTACCCGCACAGTTGTCTTCAAAGCCGACAAAGCGCTCTATGTTGTCAACTATCGCTCGTTTTTATGATCCCCTTGGATTGATTGGGCCTGTCATTGCAAAGGCAAAGATTTTCCTTCAGCTGGTGTGGAAGGAGCGGCTCCAATGGGATGAGAGTCTACCCGAGTCTCTTTCGTCAGCGTGGATCACTTTTTGCGAGAACTTGTCTGCCCCTCAGCGTTTTAGATTTCCTCGCCTCGCATTGTGTCCCAGGTCAAAGGCGGAGGTTCATGGTTTTTGCGATGCTAGTCTAGACGCGTATGGCGCATGTATTTATATCGTCTCAAGGACCAAGAATGGCACATACGTGCAACTTTTCTGTGCGAAGTCGCGTGTCGCCCCTGTCAAGGTATTGACTGTGCCCAAGTTGGAGTTATGTGGCGCTGACCTACTTTCTCAATTGATCAGTGAGATACACCAACTTAAATTATTTACTGGAAGCTTCTATTGCTGGTCCGACTCCACAACTGCCTTGTCGTGGATTCGCAATGACCCATCAAGTTTTAACGTCTTCGTTGCAAATCGGGTATCGGCCATTCAGGAGCGGACTGCTCAGATGGAATGGCGCTACGTTCCAACCACTCAGAACCCTGCGGATATCTTATCCAGAGGCGCTCTGCCATCGGAACTTTTGGAATCGCATCTTTGGTCCCAGGGGCCACTCTTTCTTCGAGATGAGAAACCGATGTGGCCATCGTCATCTACACAAGACCTGCCGATACTGGAGCTTCGCAAGAGAGTCCTCATTGCAGTTTGCCCATTCGTAGACCTCTCTGATGGCAGGAAATTTACCAATTCCTTCGGAAAGCTTCAGCGCACGTTTGCATACGTATTCAAATTTGTGAGGCGAAAAAAGTCATCGGGAGTAACAGTGGATGACATCGTTGGTGGCACACGGTTACTCATTCGTTCAATACAGAGAGTGCAGTTATGGACTGACTACAAGGCTTTGCGGGATGGAGAGCAGGTGCAGCCGTCGAGCTCTATTTCGTCGCTCGCACCATTTCTGGATGAACATGGACTATTACGCGTCGGTGGACGGTTGGCGAACTCATCACTTGATTTCAACGCGCGGCATCCAGTTATTCTTCCAAGGCGTCATCCCGTCACTTCAGCTGTAGTTGTGCAGTTTCATGAGCGGAACTTGCACGCTGGACCACGAGCATTAATCGCACTAATTCGTCATGAGTATTGGCCAATTGGAGGGCGCAAGACGGTGGCAAATGTCGTAAATCGCTGCACAAGATGTTTTAAGGCCAAGCCGCGCTTACTTCAGCATATCATGGCTGACCTGCCAAAGGAGCGTGTGAATGCAACTTGCGCCTTTGCTGTTACAGGCGTGGATTTTTGTGGTCCATTCTTTTACAAGAGTGAGGTGCGGACCAGACCACCCATCAAATGCTACGTTTGCGTATTTATTTGTTTTGCCACCAAGGCCGTGCACTTGGAGCTTGTGCAGGATTTGTCAACGCCAGCGTTCATTAGCGCGCTCAAGCGGTTCATTTGTACTCGTGGTCAGCCGAGGGAGATTTGGTCTGATAATGCAACTAACTTCGTTGGAGCTAAGAACGAGTTGGCGGAGCTGAAGAAGCTGTTCCTCTCCGAAAAGCACCAGAAGACAGTTCAGGAGTTTTGCGTCGCAGATCACATCGACTGGCGTTTTATTCCCCCTCGGTCTCCCCACTTTGGCGGGCTCTGGGAGGCAGCGGTGAAGACAGCCAAGTATCACTTCTACCGTTCCGCCTCCAGCTCCGTACTTTGCTTCGATGACCTGAGAACCCTCGTATGCCATATAACTGCTATAGTCAACTCAAGACCATTGCTTCCCATTTCAGAGCATCCCGACGATTTGGACGTGCTAACACCTGCGCATTTCTTGGGCACGGCGCCGATCCTTATGTTTGCAGAGCCAGATGTAACCAGACTAAACTTCAATCGTCTTGATCGCTGGCAGCAGGTCAACTTTCTGCAGCAGACGTTTTGGTCCCGCTGGCGAGAGGAGTACCTCACCCTTCTTCAGGAGAGAGCTAAGTGGAGAACTGGGCAGCCTAGTCTCAGCATCGGCGACGTAGTGCTCGTAAAGAACGAGAACCTGCCTCCCCTCAAGTGGCCATTGGGAAGGGTGACTAAGTTAATCGTCGGGAAGGATGGTGTTCCCAGGGTAGCTGAGCTCAAAACGGCTACTGGATAGCCACAAGGGCCGTTGCGAAGTTGTGTATGCTGCCAAAGAAGGATGTCGAAGACCCGTACTCTTCAACGGGGGGAGTATGTTCGGCTTAGCGCCGGCCCACGGCAGCATAAAGAGAGAGCATCTCTCTTAATTGTTTGTTGCTTGCTGTCGCCCTGTACTCTTTATCGCTACATCGCCCTTTCTTCGTCGTTCGTCGTCCAACAAGAGCTGCGTGGGAGGCACATCTTCGGAGCAGCTTTACTCAAATTTTGATCATCGTCGTGCGCAAACGTGATACCGCCAACCTTTCGTCTCGCATTGTTCTTTCGATAAGAAACCAAATTGAACAAAAACACATACACAATATACACACATACATTGAATCCAAACCCTTTTGTTTTTTTAATTAAATTTCGTATATACGCTGCTGAAGAAGCTCAGTAGCTCAACAAAGTCCTTTAGGTGACAGTGGAAATAAAAAATTGAATTTTGTTAAGTAGCGAAAAAATGATATTCACTGCGAACAACAACAAAAAACACAGCCCACTAAATTCAATATCATTGAAAAGTTTTAAAGGAAAGACAAAAATGGAAGGAAGAGAACTAATCTAGTTGTAGTAAGTTTAATGGATATAAATATGTATCCAGATTTGATGAAGGACGGCGTTAGTCCACAGATGCTGATCAATTGTTTTTGGATGGCAACATAGTCGGGGTCGATCTGGACAAGTCCTGCAGCTCAAGCACATTTTCTGCCAGCAATGGGCCCCAGTCAATGCGCACCAAGGTAGGTTCCTTAACTGTATTAGAAGACCAGAAAGAGCAACATAGCAAGACGAATGAGAGAGCTGATAGGTGGGAAAAGCTGATCCAGGAGTTAATAAACAGACAAACAAATTTCCTGAGCGATCCTATAAGTTTTTTAAAATATGAAAATAGGTAAATAAATGTCACCAACCAACAACGTGAATAGTTTTGAACCACAGTTAAGATAATACCTTAGTTTTTAGAGATTTTCCAAACAAAAATAAAAAAATCTTTGGCTCAAATACTCAGTTTTTGTTATTGTCATCAGCTGTTAGACGGTAGACGATGCCAGTGTGAATCGGAGTTTCACCGTCTGTCAAAAATCCCAACGTTCCTCCGTAACGGGCTTAGTGTGCAGAAAGTATTAGGCTCACAATTGAGTTGTTTTTTTTGCCAAAGTTCCGATAACCGAATCGGGCTGCGTTAGCTGTTAGCACAAAAACGAAAAGTTTTGTTGTCCTGACCAATTCTTACCAAGTCAAGTTCTAGGTCGAGTTAAAATGGAAGTATTTGTAAAGAAAGCACAAGCTAAATTGTCCTGCTAGTGGTGTCAAATTTATGTTAATGAATCAATAAATTAATTTTGCAATTAATATTTTGAATAAAAAGCCGTTTACTTTTTATTTTGGTGAGGAACAGGTTTCCACATTGAAAACGAAAGAATCTTTAAATAGGAAAATTTTGTTTGAAAGTGAAAACCGGATACTGCTGGAATAAAAAAATGTCTATCAGGTTGTGCTTGACAAAAATAGAAAGAAGGATATCTACAAATCTAATATTATATATATGACGAAGATTCATCGCCAGAACCAGAGTCCATTTGCACGTCTTGTTTTGCGAAACGTTTTCTCGAGCGTGGCATGACTTTTTTCTTTCAACGATCAAACAAGAATAATCAGCCAGAAGCAGAGAACATCTTTTCTCTATTCTCAATTTACAATCCCTTTTCCACTTTAACACCATTACACTTTCCAGTGTCTAATTCTTATTCTGTTTTATGCTGTCACACACACAGCTACTTCCATCTCACTCATGCTCACGCTCAGACTACGTTGACAGAAACGTTCTGTCTCGCTTTCAAGAGAAACAACTTCGAAGCAAAAAACAACAGGCAATGGCAAATGACATCAAAAACAGAAGACAAGGAGAATAAGCAAGGAATTCGTTATAATTTGAATTTATTAAACGTAATATGCGACACGGCCTTCCTGACACACACACGTCCTCGTGTGTTAACTAATTTTATTTTCATTAACAAAATGACAAATTAAGTAATTTCATAAGTTTCTCAAAATAACAATAATTATTAATTCATCTTCATTAGAGTTAAATATTTTCAAATTTCTCAAAATAACAATTTCAATTTTACATTAGTTACTACGGCAAAAATTAAATATTTCCAAGAGTTTCGTAAAATAACATAATCATTGTTAATTCATTTTCGTTACTTATTTTATTATTATTATTTTCTTTTAACTGTGTACATCTCACCACTCTACGCCATGATATCAGGATTACCACTACTTTAAATTTATTTCACATGACAATACTATTCTCACTTCTTGGCTTTTACTACCAGGCACACAGTTTACTTCAGATAAACCGGCATGGCAATATCCTTGTTAGTCTAGCTCACAGATTATATCTCAACAAACCGGCCAAATTACATAGCACGCAGTTGTCACAACTATAAACCGGCCAATTAACTCGGACAATCGATCCTCACCAAGATTTCCAACTACACTGCAACAAAAGGCGAACCGCATAACTCGGGCACCCACCTTGCAGAGAGCCGTACAATCTTTGATCGAAGTTTATCACATTTTACTCACTTTCAACATCGCAGTCCTCACTGACTCGATTCGTATCACCTTCTTCGCCAAACTTGTCATTAAACTCAGTGGTAATTCCCTTTTCAGGCATACTGCGTAGAAATTCATGAGAGTACTTGTATGTTCGGTTGCTATTTAACGCTTTCAGCGTATACCGATCTCCTTCTAGGACTTCTGCCACTAAAAATGGGCCTCTATACTTAGGGTCTAATTTGGTTTGATGTCGTTCTTCATTCTTAATCAGAACATAGTCACCAACTTTATGTCGTATAATAGTCGCTTTATCTCTATCAAATCTAGCCTTAGCATAATATATTTGTCATATTATGCTTTGCAATTTGTCGAGCTAAATTAACATCTACGCTATTTTCATTTTCAACGACGGGGATAAGACCAAATGGCCTCGCTTCTTTTCCTATAAGCAACTCTAATGGGCTTACTTTAGTTACTCTATTGGGCGTGCAATTAAGAGCCAGTTGAATCTCGTGTAATGCGTCCTGCCAAGAACCCTGACCTGTCTCAACTGCGGTTAACATGGATTTCAGAGTACTCATTACTCTCTCCACTTGGCCATTAGCCCGACTGGCACCTGTTGCAATTAAATGTAAGTCTATCTTTTGTGCAGAGCAAAAATCTCGGAACGCTGTACTAGAGAAACTTCGACCTTGATCCGCGATCAGCCGAGTAGGGACGCCAAACAACGATATCAAAGACCTCACTACCTTAATACAACTTTCAGTATCAAGCCTCACCGTATGAGAAAAATAAACGTATTTGGTAAAAGCATCTATTTGGACGATTATATATTCCTTCTGGTCATTTTTCCCGCTAAGCTTTCCAGTGATGTCGATATGAACTGTGTGCCACGGAATATCGATTTTCAGGATGGGGTGTAGTTCAGCTTGTATTTTGCCAGAAGGTGGTTTAGACAATCTGCAGGTAATGCAGTTTTTAACGAATTTGCGGACATACTTGCACATTTTGTCAAACCAATAAAACTCGTACATTTTCTCTAAACCAATATGCATAATCGCCTCGTGTACATTATTGACAGCAGACCACCTAAACGACTTAGGGATAATAGGAAGACAACGCGTCTTGCCATTTCGGTCAATTTTCCTATACAATATTCCACCTCGTAATTCGTAAGTTTTGGCCAGATCCTCAGAAAGCTCATTACTACGCAATTTAGAAACAATACACGAAGTTTCTTCATCTCTTTGCTGTTCAGCCAACAGCCAGTTGTCAGTAATCTCTGTCAAATTTATGTGCACTTCGGCCACACTTGCCGCCTTCGTTTGACCTTCTGACACTGGGTTTCGAGAAAGGAAATCTACATGAGCCATTCGCTCACCCGGTCTGTACTCTATCTCAAATTCAAACGATTGCATATACGACCACCACCGATGTACTCTTGGAGTCAACTCTGCCTTATTGCGAGAGGCTTTAAGCGAATTACAATCCGTAAACACTACAAAATGACGGCCATGTAAGTAATGGCGAAAGTGCTTAATAGCGTTATACACAGCAAGGGTCTCCAATTCATACGAGTGGTATCGAGATTCTGCGGGTGACGTTCGTTTACTAAAATACTCAATCACACGAGGCCTATTGTCAATCTTATGCAACAAAATTGCCCCATAGCCGTCAGCACTTGCGTCTGTGTGAAGCTCAATGGGAAATTGCGGATCGAATATAGTTAGAACAGGTTCGTTAGTCAGGATCCAAATAACTTTCTGTCGTATTTGTTCGTATTCTAAGTTCCATTTGAAAGATGCGCTTTTAGAAGTTAAGGCATGAAGTGGCTTTAACATCTGAGAAAACTTGGGCACAAATTGCCGAAAATATGAAACTAGCCCTATGAACTGCCTCAACTGTGTCACAGACTGCGGAAGCGGCCAGTTTGTCAAGGCTCGTATTTTTCTAGGATTTGGTCGAATCTCACCTGCTTTAACTTCGAATCCCAAATACTCAACACAAGATTTGAGAAACGAACATTTAGTGACGTTAAATAAAAATCCTGCTTTGCTAAGTGTTCGGAAAACTAATTGTAATCTATCAAAGGCTTCTTCTTTTGTAGGTGCAACTACCATTACATCGTCCATATAAACAATCACAAATGAGTGGGTGAGATCACCCAATGTATTCTTAATGGCCCTTTGAAATACAGCGGGGGCATTCTTAAGACCAAATGGCATAGCTAAATATTCGAACTGTCCCTCTGGAGTCACGAACGCCGTCCGCTCAATTGAGTTCGGGTGTACTGGGATTTGTTGAAATCCGCTTGCCATGTCAATGCAGGTGAAAAATTTAGCACCACTCAATCTAGCTATCTGGTCCGAAATAAGTGGTAAAGGATACTTATCAGAAACAGTGTTTGCGTTAAGCTCCCTATAATCTACGCATAAACGATCTGACCCATTTTTCTTTCGAACAAGTAAGATCGGACTCGCAAAGGGGGAGGAACTAGGTCTTATGATATTTGAGTCTAATAACTGTTGAACTATGCATCTAACCTGTCCCTTTTCCTCCACACTCAACCTATAAGGGCGTCTCTGAACTGTTTTATTTTCGTCAATCAGACGAATCTCCAACTGTCCGTGGTCACGCGGCTCTGCGGAATGCCAGTAATGAATGATTTAGAAAACTCCCGTAATATTGATAACAATTGATCTTTATCTGGTCCAAGCAAGTCAGTATCAACATTAGCCAGGTCAGGATCACATTCAGTTACTAGGACAGGCATTATCGATTTTTCATTAAACATAGTAAGTGAGTTAGATGTAATTGCCACGCCGATTCTCCGGCTCAAAATCTCTCGCCCAATCATAACATCGTACTTAATATAGTTATGTAGGACAACATGGAATAAGATCTCTAAGGAATGTTCGCACATCAAAACATTTGCCAGTATCTGCAAAGTGCTACAAACCGTGTTGTTACCAATACCCCTTAATACGACTACATTATTTATTCTATTGTTTATTGTTTATTTTGTTTAAAGTTTAACAATGTACAGTTAAACTGTAAGGGTAAAATGACATATCAACTAATTAAACTAAAGGGCCAATGCCAATACTCAGACCCGGTGGGGCTGATTATCGGCTCAGTAGTCGATAAGATCCCACCAACAGCCAAATTTAGGTAAGAGAAGAGCCGGTAGCCGAACAATTCCCAATTAAAGCAATTTAAATTAAATTAAGTTATTGATTAAGATAATTTTGACCATATTAGAACTAGTATCAAAGGAAAACAGATGGACAAATTGGTTATAGTTACGGCAAAGGCTACGGAAAGATTCATAATCCGAGTAGTTAGAAAGACAGAGTTGGAGATGAAGAGGGAAGTAATGCCTAGTCGGGCGGAAAGGAACAGCAATACTAATAAGGTTGATGAGGGCAGTCGATTCGACCTCACCAGAGAGAAGCTTATGGAGGAAGAGAACTCCTTGGCAGGTTCTACGGGATTTAAGAGAGTGGAGATTAATTAGGCGCAACCTACTTTCATAAGAAGGGAGATGGATCGAAGGGTCCCAATTGAGTCCCCGGAGGGCAAAGACGAGGAACTGTTTTTGTACTGATTCGAGCATATCCTGAAATTTTTGGTAATGAGGAGACCAGACACAAGAACCATATTCCAAGATAGGCCGGACCAGAGAAACATACAGAAGTTTTGTAGTATACGGGTCTGTAAATTCCTTAGACCATCTTTTGACAAATCCAAGGACTCCTTTGGCTTTGTTAGAGATAGTAGAGATATGAGAGTTGAAACATAGGTTAGGTACAAAGGTAATGCCCAAGTCGTTAACTTTGAAAAGGCGTTGAAGGATAGAGTTATTGATAGAGTAGTCGAAAAGGTATGGCTTATTGCGGTGAAATTATATAGCATTTAGAAATGTTAAGAGGTAGAATGTTGATTAGGCACCAGTTGTTAAGGGCATCAAGATCAGATTGCAAAGATAGTGGGGACAAGGGGTCACTGTAGGAAAAACATAGCTTAACGTCATCAGCATACATTAGGACACGGGAATGAGATAACATTTGTGGAAGATCGTTAATAAATAGGTTAAAAAGCAAGGGACCCAGATGGCTACCTTGAGGAACGCCCGATGAGACAATAACAGGTTTAGAGAGAAAGGAGTTAAAGCAGACACGTTGTGAGCGGTTACAAAGGTAGGAATTAGTCCAATATAGAAGCTTAGTCGGGAACCCTAGAAGAGACAGTTTATGAATAAGTAGATTATGATTGACAGAGTCGAAGGCTTTACTAAAGTCAGTATAAACGACATCAGTTTGACACTGTTTAGCAAATCCCGAAGTTACGAAGGTGGAAAATTCAAGGAGATTAGTGGAAACTGAGCGACGTTTAATGAATCCATGCTGAGATTCAGAGAATACAGAACTACAAAAATGTTGCAGCTGAGAAGTGATGATTTTTTCAAAGAGTTTAGGAATGGCAGATAAATTGGAAATACAGCGGTAGTTAGAGACATCAGATTTAGATCCCTTCTTATGAAAGGGTACTATATAGGATTCTTTCCAGACGGTGGGAAAGTCACCAGTCTTGAGGGACAAGTTGAAAAGTTTTAGGAGAGGCACACAAAGAGATTCAGCACAAAGTTTTAGAACAGCACTCGGAACCGAGTCTGGCCCAGTGGAGAACGAAAACTTGCACGATTTTAAATTTGTTAGGAGACCATCATAGTCGATGAAGGGGGAAGGATACAGTTAGAACTATTTATAGGGATAGGATAAGAGTAACTACTACTAAAGTCGTTCGATGAGGCTAGGATAGAGGGAAAGTTAATGGAAGGGACAGAGTAGCAACGTTGGAAGAAGGAAGCGAACAGATCAGCAATATCACAATCCTTATCAGCATAACTACCATTTAAGTGTAGAGAAGAAGGAAATCGGGAAGATTTACGTTTAGAATTAACAAACCTGAAGAATTGTTTAGGGTCACGTTTAAAGTTAAGCTTGCATTGGGTCAAGTATCTGTTGTAGCACAATGTATTAAATAAGGAAAATTTCGATTTTGCAATTGAGTACTTCGAAAAGTCTGATTGCAAACCGGATTTTTTAAACTTCTTGTACATACGGGATTTTAAATTCTTCAGATTTATTAATCTCGGGGTGAACCAGATAGGACCAGAAAGATTTCTGGAGGGGGTAACTAAAGGAACATGCATGGGAAAGATGGAAAAAATAGAGCTATAGAATGCATTCGTGGCAGACTCGATTTCCTGGAAATCGTCAAGGAATGACCAATCCATCTGAGATAGGGCAGTATTCAAGGAGAGGAAATCAGCCTTCTTGAAGCAATAAATATTTGAAGGCTTAATAAACGACTTTATAGGGCTTGAAGATGGTAACATGAAATCAATTGAAAGTGTGGGATGGTATGGATCTTCAGGGAATGATAGAGGTGATCCTCGACATACCAAAGTGCTCGAAGCATCGGTAGTGAAGACGAGATCAAGGGTCCTACTCATGCTATTGCGTATGCCATTTACCTGGCCTAACGATGTATCGGACAGAGAATCAACAAAGTCATGCTGTATAGATGGGAACATTAAGTTTGAGTCATTGGATGGGGACCAAGTTACATTAGGGAGATTAAAGTCACCGAGGACAATAAGACGATCAGAATCTCCAAGCTGAGACAAAACGGATCCAGATAACCTCAATGAAGCAGTCTCCTTAACGAGCGAGCACTCGGCTCCTGAGTCAAAACAAAATTGGAACGACTCACCAAACTGCAACAAAGTTCCCAAGGGTTCAAGTACGGTGCACATGTTGACGTCTTTGACAATGTTACTCTTATTCGGCGCTCGACGCTCCGGACACACAGTAGACACATGCCCAGGCTTTCCACAGTTGTAACAGGTTAAAGTTGATCGATCTTTTCCTCCTGTATAGGCAGAGTGTTGATTAGCAGGCTTTTGCTGCAAGGTTGTCTCTCTATTTGAGCGACAATCCATCTTCTTGTGGCCAGGTTTTCCACACTTGTGACACTTAATGTGAGGAAACAGCTTGAGTCTTTTTCCTGGTGGTCCTGATGAATCATCGTTCGAATTCTGGCTCGGCTTTGTGTCAAACGAGAAGGCTTTTAGTTCTTGGTGCATCTCGATTCTCGTCTTTACTTCCGTAGTAAAAACCAAGCGTCGCAGCCTCTTATCAATTCCCGATGTATGTGCCAGAGCAACAGACACTGCAATTTGCTCCACACTCAGTGACTTCCATCTAGACATCAGCGAGGTTACCATTCGGCTTCCATACAGCGACATACATTCTCCTTCTTTGGGACGCCCAGTTAGTAAATTCATAACTGTCGCCGCCACGGTCTCCGTTCCGGCAAAATGTTGCAGAAATAACTCTCTGAACCGCTTCCATGTAATGCCAGCAAAGCATGTTTGCGAGAGCCAATGTGACGCGCTACCTTGTAGCGACTTGCTAAGAGTCATCACCAAAGCGCTGCCCTCCAATGGATTTTCGGACAAAATGTAATCCACTGTTTCACTCCACGAACGAGGATCTGCGCCGTCACGATCAGGGTTGAATTTGGGCAGTACAACAGCCATGGTATCATTCGCTGTTACTTGCGAACGCTGGACTACTTTAATGAATTCCGAAAAGTGGCGATTCTGTGATTCCAAGAGAGCTCGAATATTATCTTCACCGCTGACTTCAGGCGTAGCTAATCCCACTTCTGATGACGAAGATTCATCGCCAGAACCAGAGTCCATTTCTCTCTCTATTTGCACGTCTTGTTTTGCGAAACGTTTTCTCGAGCGTGGCATGACTTTTTTCTTTCAACGATCAAACAAGAATAATCAGCCAGAAGCAGAGAACATCTTTTCTCTATTCTCAATTTACAATCCCTTTTCCACTTTAACACCATTACACTTTCCAGTGTCTAATTCTTATTCTGTTTTATGCTGTCACACACACAGCTACTTCCATCTCACTCATGCTCACGCTCAGACTAAGTTGACAGAAACGTTCTGTCTCGCTTTCAAGAGAAACAACTTCGAAGCAAAAAACAACAGGCAATGGCAAATGACACCAAAAACAGAAGACAAGGAGAATAAGCAAGGAATTCGTTATAATTTGAATTTATTAAACGTAATATGAGACATATATATGAAACGAATGAGCATAACACAGCTGAATTTTAGCGAAATACTCGTGAGCTATGTAAAAATATATAGTTATATCATTATTAACGTTGGATGGATGGATGGTTGCACGAGACAAAAATTAAGTTGTAGGCATGAATGAGTAGATCATTTTCATATTTGGAATTGGCAATATACCCCCGAAATCGAAATAATATCCATAATTTCCATATTAGTCCTTTTGTTATAAATTAGTTCTTTAGTGGAAATAATTAAAAAAAAAAATAAACTAAGAATCATTTAATTTGACCAAAGACTAACAACGGTACGGTATAGAATATTATATTGGTATAGTATTATTGTGTCGGTTTTTCGGAGTAGAGTAGATTGGTCTAGACATGTAATGGAATGGAATACATTCATGAACAAAGAAGTGATTTTCTAAGAACTTTTATTTTTAACTTTTATTCTGAGATTTATAATATAGTGGACCAATCTGGTCAATTCACCTGCAGTATCTTTTTTCTGGTGCGATGCCTTAAACGACGCCTAATTAACGTGTCTATCTAAAACCAAAAATCAAGGCATTCAAATATTATTTTTTCGACTTTTCCTGAGCTTTCAAAGTCAAAATTTTGGGAAAAAATACCGAAAAAAATTATGAAATTTCAATTTGGAAGCTTAATGTCTTCCAGACGTTAAGTTGCAGCTACACAGTATCTGAGTCGGATTTATAGCTGCATTTGTCAGCTTTTCAAAACTGCAAAGTTCAATACAACCATTTGTAGGAAATTTAAGTTGAAATGAAAAAAAACCATGATTCTTTAAAAAATTGTAAAACTCCAAATCTATCAGAAAAAATCATTTTTGGCGACAGCGGAAAAAAAAAGTTGAATTTTGTCGAGTAGTGTAAGCAACACTCAGCAAATAAATTAGTGGCTCAAGAAATCTTCTCAAAAGTATTTTGCTGGCAATTTCGGCAGCTCTGCATACGTACACACACATGTGTACTTGCTGTTCCGTGCTTACGCATACAAGCATAGATCTGCGAGCGAACTGGAGTTCGTGCGAGCGAGACAGCGCTCTTTGTAAAAACATCGCTCCCTACAAAACAGAATTGTATGATATGAAGACAGCCAAGTATCACTTCTACCGTTCCGCCTCCAGCTCCGTACTTTGCTTCGATGACCTGAGAACCCTCGTATGCCATATAACTGCTATAGTCAACTCAAGACCATTGCTTCCCATTTCAGAGCATCCCGACGATTTGGACGTGCTAACACCTGCGCATTTCTTGGGCACGGCGCCGATCCTTATGTTTGCAGAGCCAGATGTAACCAGACTAAACTTCAATCGTCTTGATCGCTGGCAGCAGGTCAACTTTCTGCAGCAGACGTTTTGGTCCCGCTGGCGAGAGGAGTACCTCACCCTTCTTCAGGAGAGAGCTAAGTGGAGAACTGGGCAGCCTAGTCTCAGCATCGGCGACGTAGTGCTCGTAAAGAACGAGAACCTGCCTCCCCTCAAGTGGCCATTGGGAAGGGTGACTAAGTTAATCGTCGGGAAGGATGGTGTTCCCAGGGTAGCTGAGCTCAAAACGGCTACTGGGATAGCCACAAGGGCCGTTGCGAAGTTGTGTATGCTGCCAAAGAAGGATGTCGAAGACCCGTACTCTTCAACGGGGGGAGTATGTTCGGCTTAGCGCCGGCCCACGGCAGCATAAAGAGAGAGCATCTCTCTTAATTGTTTGTTGCTTGCTGTCGCCCTGTACTCTTTATCGCTACATCGCCCTTTCTTCGTCGTTCGTCGTCCAACAAGAGCTGCGTGGGAGGCACATCTTCGGAGCAGCTTTACTCAAATTTTGATCATCGTCGTGCGCAAACGTGATACCGCCAACCTTTCGTCTCGCATTGTTCTTTCGATAAGAAACCAAATTGAACAAAAACACATACACAATATACACACATACATTGAATCCAAACCCTTTTGTTTTTTTAATTAAATTTCGTATATACGCTGCTGAAGAAGCTCAGTAGCTCAACAAAGTCCTTTAGGTGACAGTGGAAATAAAAAATTGAATTTTGTTAAGTAGCGAAAAAATGATATTCACTGCGAACAACAACAAAAAACACAGCCCACTAAATTCAATATCATTGAAAAGTTTTAAAGGAAAGACAAAAATGGAAGGAAGAGAACTAATCTAGTTGTAGTAAGTTTAATGGATATAAATATGTATCCAGATTTGATGAAGGACGGCGTTAGTCCACAGATGCTGATCAATTGTTTTTGGATGGCAACATAGTCGGGGTCGATCTGGACAAGTCCTGCAGCTCAAGCACATTTTCTGCCAGCAATGGGCCCCAGTCAATGCGCACCAAGGTAGGTTCCTTAACTGTATTAGAAGACCAGAAAGAGCAACATAGCAAGACGAATGAGAGAGCTGATAGGTGGGAAAAGCTGATCCAGGAGTTAATAAACAGACAAACAAATTTCCTGAGCGATCTTATAAGTTTTTTAAAATATGAAAATAGGTAAATAAATGTCACCAACCAACAACGTGAATAGTTTTGAACCACAGTTAAGATAATACCTTAGTTTTTAGAGATTTTCCAAACAAAAATAAAAAAATCTTTGGCTCAAATACTCAGTTTTTGTTATTGTCATCAGCTGTTAGACGGTAGACGATGCCAGTGTGAATCGGAGTTTCACCGTCTGTCAAAAATCCCAACGTTCCTCCGTAACGGGCTTAGTGTGCAGAAAGTATTAGGCTCACAATTGAGTTGTTTTTTTTGCCAAAGTTCCGATAACCGAATCGGGCTGCGTTAGCTGTTAGCACAAAAACGAAAAGTTTTGTTGTCCTGACCAATTCTTACCAAGTCAAGTTCTAGGTCGAGTTAAAATGGAAGTATTTGTAAAGAAAGCACAAGCTAAATTGTCCTGCTAGTGGTGTCAAATTTATGTTAATGAATCAATAAATTAATTTTGCAATTAATATTTTGAATAAAAAGCCGTTTACTTTTTATTTTGGTGAGGAACAGGTTTCCACATTGAAAACGAAAGAATCTTTAAATAGGAAAATTTTGTTTGAAAGTGAAAACCGGATACTGCTGGAATAAAAAAATGTCTATCAGGTTGTGCTTGACAAAAATAGAAAGAAGGATATCTACAAATCTAATATTATATATATGACGAAGATTCATCGCCAGAACCAGAGTCCATTTGCACGTCTTGTTTTGCGAAACGTTTTCTCGAGCGTGGCATGACTTTTTTCTTTCAACGATCAAACAAGAATAATCAGCCAGAAGCAGAGAACATCTTTTCTCTATTCTCAATTTACAATCCCTTTTCCACTTTAACACCATTACACTTTCCAGTGTCTAATTCTTATTCTGTTTTATGCTGTCACACACACAGCTACTTCCATCTCACTCATGCTCACGCTCAGACTACGTTGACAGAAACGTTCTGTCTCGCTTTCAAGAGAAACAACTTCGAAGCAAAAAACAACAGGCAATGGCAAATGACATCAAAAACAGAAGACAAGGAGAATAAGCAAGGAATTCGTTATAATTTGAATTTATTAAACGTAATATGCGACACGGCCTTCCTGACACACACACGTCCTCGTGTGTTAACTAATTTTATTTTCATTAACAAAATGACAAATTAAGTAATTTCATAAGTTTCTCAAAATAACAATAATTATTAATTCATCTTCATTAGAGTTAAATATTTTCAAATTTCTCAAAATAACAATTTCAATTTTACATTAGTTACTACGGCAAAAATTAAATATTTCCAAGAGTTTCGTAAAATAACATAATCATTGTTAATTCATTTTCGTTACTTATTTTATTATTATTATTTTTCTTTTAACTGTGTACATCTCACCACTCTACGCCATGATATCAGGATTACCACTACTTTAAATTTATTTCACATGACAATACTATTCTCACTTCTTGGCTTTTACTACCAGGCACACAGTTTACTTCAGATAAACCGGCATGGCAATATCCTTGTTAGTCTAGCTCACAGATTATATCTCAACAAACCGGCCAAATTACATAGCACGCAGTTGTCACAACTATAAACCGGCCAATTAACTCGGACAATCGATCCTCACCAAGATTTCCAACTACACTGCAACAAAAGGCGAACCGCATAACTCGGGCACCCACCTTGCAGAGAGCCGTACAATCTTTGATCGAAGTTTATCACATTTTACTCACTTTCAACATCGCAGTCCTCACTGACTCGATTCGTATCACTTCTTCGCCAAACTTGTCATTAAACTCAGTGGTAATTCCCTTTTCAGGCATACTGCGTAGAAATTCATGAGAGTACTTGTATGTTCGGTTGCTATTTAACGCTTTCAGCGTATACCGATCTCCTTCTAGGACTTCTGCCACTAAAAATGGGCCTCTATACTTAGGGTCTAATTTGGTTTGATGTCGTTCTTCATTCTTAATCAGAACATAGTCACCAACTTTATGTCGTATAATAGTCGCTTTATCTCTATCAAATCTAGCCTTAGCATAATATATTTGTCATATTATGCTTTGCAATTTGTCGAGCTAAATTAACATCTACGCTATTTTCATTTTCAACGACGGGGATAAGACCAAATGGCCTCGCTTCTTTTCCTATAAGCAACTCTAATGGGCTTACTTTAGTTACTCTATTGGGCGTGCAATTAAGAGCCAGTTGAATCTCGTGTAATGCGTCCTGCAAGAACCCTGACCTGTCTCAACTGCGGTTAACATGGATTTCAGAGTACTCATTACTCTCTCCACTTGGCCATTAGCCCGACTGGCACCTGTTGCAATTAAATGTAAGTCTATCTTTTGTGCAGAGCAAAAATCTCGGAACGCTGTACTAGAGAAACTTCGACCTTGATCCGCGATCAGCCGAGTAGGGACGCCAAACAACGATATCAAAGACCTCACTACCTTAATACAACTTTCAGTATCAAGCCTCACCGTATGAGAAAAATAAACGTATTTGGTAAAAGCATCTATTTGGACGATTATATATTCCTTCTGGTCATTTTTCCCGCTAAGCTTTCCAGTGATGTCGATATGAACTGTGTGCCACGGAATATCGATTTTCAGGATGGGGTGTAGTTCAGCTTGTATTTTGCCAGAAGGTGGTTTAGACAATCTGCAGGTAATGCAGTTTTTAACGAATTTGCGGACATACTTGCACATTTTGTCAAACCAATAAAACTCGTACATTTTCTCTAAACCAATATGCATAATCGCCTCGTGTACATTATTGACAGCAGACCACCTAAACGACTTAGGGATAATAGGAAGACAACGCGTCTTGCCATTTCGGTCAATTTTCCTATACAATATTCCACCTCGTAATTCGTAAGTTTTGGCCAGATCCTCAGAAAGCTCATTACTACGCAATTTAGAAACAATACACGAAGTTTCTTCATCTCTTTGCTGTTCAGCCAACAGCCAGTTGTCAGTAATCTCTGTCAAATTTATGTGCACTTCGGCCACACTTGCCGCCTTCGTTTGACCTTCTGACACTGGGTTTCGAGAAAGGAAATCTACATGAGCCATTCGCTCACCCGGTCTGTACTCTATCTCAAATTCAAACGATTGCATATACGACCACCACCGATGTACTCTTGGAGTCAACTCTGCCTTATTGCGAGAGGCTTTAAGCGAATTACAATCCGTAAACACTACAAAATGACGGCCATGTAAGTAATGGCGAAAGTGCTTAATAGCGTTATACACAGCAAGGGTCTCCAATTCATACGAGTGGTATCGAGATTCTGCGGGTGACGTTCGTTTACTAAAATACTCAATCACACGAGGCCTATTGTCAATCTTATGCAACAAAATTGCCCCATAGCCGTCAGCACTTGCGTCTGTGTGAAGCTCAATGGGAAATTGCGGATCGAATATAGTTAGAACAGGTTCGTTAGTCAGGATCCAAATAACTTTCTGTCGTATTTGTTCGTATTCTAAGTTCCATTTGAAAGATGCGCTTTTAGAAGTTAAGGCATGAAGTGGCTTTAACATCTGAGAAAACTTGGGCACAAATTGCCGAAAATATGAAACTAGCCCTATGAACTGCCTCAACTGTGTCACAGACTGCGGAAGCGGCCAGTTTGTCAAGGCTCGTATTTTTCTAGGATTTGGTCGAATCTCACCTGCTTTAACTTCGAATCCCAAATACTCAACACAAGATTTGAGAAACGAACATTTAGTGACGTTAAATAAAAATCCTGCTTTGCTAAGTGTTCGGAAAACTAATTGTAATCTATCAAAGGCTTCTTCTTTTGTAGGTGCAACTACCATTACATCGTCCATATAAACAATCACAAATGAGTGGGTGAGATCACCCAATGTATTCTTAATGGCCCTTTGAAATACAGCGGGGGCATTCTTAAGACAAATGGCATAGCTAAATATTCGAACTGTCCCTCTGGAGTCACGAACGCCGTCCGCTCAATTGAGTTCGGGTGTACTGGGATTTGTTGAAATCCGCTTGCCATGTCAATGCAGGTGAAAAATTTAGCACCACTCAATCTAGCTATCTGGTCCGAAATAAGTGGTAAAGGATACTTATCAGAAACAGTGTTTGCGTTAAGCTCCCTATAATCTACGCATAAACGATCTGACCCATTTTTCTTTCGAACAAGTAAGATCGGACTCGCAAAGGGGGAGGAACTAGGTCTTATGATATTTGAGTCTAATAACTGTTGAACTATGCATCTAACCTGTCCCTTTTCCTCCACACTCAACCTATAAGGGCGTCTCTGAACTGTTTTATTTTCGTCAATCAGACGAATCTCCAACTGTCCCGTGGTCACGCGGCTCTGCGGAATGCCAGTAATGAATGATTTAGAAAACTCCCGTAATATTGATAACAATTGATCTTTATCTGGTCCAAGCAAGTCAGTATCAACATTAGCCAGGTCAGGATCACATTCAGTTACTAGGACAGGCATTATCGATTTTTCATTAAACATAGTAAGTGAGTTAGATGTAATTGCCACGCCGATTCTCCGGCTCAAAATCTCTCGCCCAATCATAACATCGTACTTAATATAGTTATGTAGGACAACATGGAATAAGATCTCTAAGGAATGTTCGCACATCAAAACATTTGCCAGTATCTGCAAAGTGCTACAAACCGTGTTGTTACCAATACCCCTTAATACGACTACATTATTTATTCTATTGTTTATTGTTTATTTTGTTTAAAGTTTAACAATGTACAGTTAAACTGTAAGGGTAAAATGACATATCAACTAATTAAACTAAAGGGCCAATGCCAATACTCAGACCCGGTGGGGCTGATTATCGGCTCAGTAGTCGATAAGATCCCACCAACAGCCAAATTTAGGTAAGAGAAGAGCCGGTAGCCGAACAATTCCCAATTAAAGCAATTTAAATTAAATTAAGTTATTGATTAAGATAATTTTGACCATATTAGAACTAGTATCAAAGGAAAACAGATGGACAAATTGGTTATAGTTACGGCAAAGGCTACGGAAAGATTCATAATCCGAGTAGTTAGAAAGACAGAGTTGGAGATGAAGAGGGAAGTAATGCCTAGTCGGGCGGAAAGGAACAGCAATACTAATAAGGTTGATGAGGGCAGTCGATTCGACCTCACCAGAGAGAAGCTTATGGAGGAAGAGAACTCCTTGGCAGGTTCTACGGGATTTAAGAGAGTGGAGATTAATTAGGCGCAACCTACTTTCATAAGAAGGGAGATGGATCGAAGGGTCCCAATTGAGTCCCCGGAGGGCAAAGACGAGGAACTGTTTTTGTACTGATTCGAGCATATCCTGAAATTTTTGGTAATGAGGAGACCAGACACAAGAACCATATTCCAAGATAGGCCGGACCAGAGAAACATACAGAAGTTTTGTAGTATACGGGTCTGTAAATTCCTTAGACCATCTTTTGACAAATCCAAGGACTCCTTTGGCTTTGTTAGAGATAGTAGAGATATGAGAGTTGAAACATAGGTTAGGTACAAAGGTAATGCCCAAGTCGTTAACTTTGAAAAGGCGTTGAAGGATAGAGTTATTGATAGAGTAGTCGAAAAGGTATGGCTTATTGCGGTGAAATTATATAGCATTTAGAAATGTTAAGAGGTAGAATGTTGATTAGGCACCAGTTGTTAAGGGCATCAAGATCAGATTGCAAAGATAGTGGGGACAAGGGGTCACTGTAGGAAAAACATAGCTTAACGTCATCAGCATACATTAGGACACGGGAATGAGATAACATTTGTGGAAGATCGTTAATAAATAGGTTAAAAAGCAAGGGACCCAGATGGCTACCTTGAGGAACGCCCGATGAGACAATAACAGGTTTAGAGAGAAAGGAGTTAAAGCAGACACGTTGTGAGCGGTTACAAAGGTAGGAATTAGTCCAATATAGAAGCTTAGTCGGGAACCCTAGAAGAGACAGTTTATGAATAAGTAGATTATGATTGACAGAGTCGAAGGCTTTACTAAAGTCAGTATAAACGACATCAGTTTGACACTGTTTAGCAAATCCCGAAGTTACGAAGGTGGAAAATTCAAGGAGATTAGTGGAAACTGAGCGACGTTTAATGAATCCATGCTGAGATTCAGAGAATACAGAACTACAAAAATGTTGCAGCTGAGAAGTGATGATTTTTTCAAAGAGTTTAGGAATGGCAGATAAATTGGAAATACAGCGGTAGTTAGAGACATCAGATTTAGATCCCTTCTTATGAAAGGGTACTATATAGGATTCTTTCCAGACGGTGGGAAAGTCACCAGTCTTGAGGGACAAGTTGAAAAGTTTTAGGAGAGGCACACAAAGAGATTCAGCACAAAGTTTTAGAACAGCACTCGGAACCGAGTCTGGCCCAGTGGAGAACGAAAACTTGCACGATTTTAAATTTGTTAGGAGACCATCATAGTCGATGAAGGGGGGAAGGATACAGTTAGAACTATTTATAGGGATAGGATAAGAGTAACTACTACTAAAGTCGTTCGATGAGGCTAGGATAGAGGGAAAGTTAATGGAAGGGACAGAGTAGCAACGTTGGAAGAAGGAAGCGAACAGATCAGCAATATCACAATCCTTATCAGCATAACTACCATTTAAGTGTAGAGAAGAAGGAAATCGGGAAGATTTACGTTTAGAATTAACAAACCTGAAGAATTGTTTAGGGTCACGTTTAAAGTTAAGCTTGCATTGGGTCAAGTATCTGTTGTAGCACAATGTATTAAATAAGGAAAATTTCGATTTTGCAATTGAGTACTTCGAAAAGTCTGATTGCAAACCGGATTTTTTAAACTTCTTGTACATACGGGATTTTAAATTCTTCAGATTTATTAATCTCGGGGTGAACCAGATAGGACCAGAAAGATTTCTGGAGGGGGTAACTAAAGGAACATGCATGGGAAAGATGGAAAAAATAGAGCTATAGAATGCATTCGTGGCAGACTCGATTTCCTGGAAATCGTCAAGGAATGACCAATCCATCTGAGATAGGGCAGTATTCAAGGAGAGGAAATCAGCCTTCTTGAAGCAATAAATATTTGAAGGCTTAATAAACGACTTTATAGGGCTTGAAGATGGTAACATGAAATCAATTGAAAGTGTGGGATGGTATGGATCTTCAGGGAATGATAGAGGTGATCCTCGACATACCAAAGTGCTCGAAGCATCGGTAGTGAAGACGAGATCAAGGGTCCTACTCATGCTATTGCGTATGCCATTTACCTGGCCTAACGATGTATCGGACAGAGAATCAACAAAGTCATGCTGTATAGATGGGAACATTAAGTTTGAGTCATTGGATGGGGACCAAGTTACATTAGGGAGATTAAAGTCACCGAGGACAATAAGACGATCAGAATCTCCAAGCTGAGACAAAACGGATCCAGATAACCTCAATGAAGCAGTCTCCTTAACGAGCGAGCACTCGGCTCCTGAGTCAAAACAAAATTGGAACGACTCACCAAACTGCAACAAAGTTCCCAAGGGTTCAAGTACGGTGCACATGTTGACGTCTTTGACAATGTTACTCTTATTCGGCGCTCGACGCTCCGGACACACAGTAGACACATGCCCAGGCTTTCCACAGTTGTAACAGGTTAAAGTTGATCGATCTTTTCCTCCTGTATAGGCAGAGTGTTGATTAGCAGGCTTTTGCTGCAAGGTTGTCTCTCTATTTGAGCGACAATCCATCTTCTTGTGGCCAGGTTTTCCACACTTGTGACACTTAATGTGAGGAAACAGCTTGAGTCTTTTTCCTGGTGGTCCTGATGAATCATCGTTCGAATTCTGGCTCGGCTTTGTGTCAAACGAGAAGGCTTTTAGTTCTTGGTGCATCTCGATTCTCGTCTTTACTTCCGTAGTAAAAACCAAGCGTCGCAGCCTCTTATCAATTCCCGATGTATGTGCCAGAGCAACAGACACTGCAATTTGCTCCACACTCAGTGACTTCCATCTAGACATCAGCGAGGTTACCATTCGGCTTCCATACAGCGACATACATTCTCCTTCTTTGGGACGCCCAGTTAGTAAATTCATAACTGTCGCCGCCACGGTCTCCGTTCCGGCAAAATGTTGCAGAAATAACTCTCTGAACCGCTTCCATGTAATGCCAGCAAAGCATGTTTGCGAGAGCCAATGTGACGCGCTACCTTGTAGCGACTTGCTAAGAGTCATCACCAAAGCGCTGCCCTCCAATGGATTTTCGGACAAAATGTAATCCACTGTTTCACTCCACGAACGAGGATCTGCGCCGTCACGATCAGGGTTGAATTTGGGCAGTACAACAGCCATGGTATCATTCGCTGTTACTTGCGAACGCTGGACTACTTTAATGAATTCCGAAAAGTGGCGATTCTGTGATTCCAAGAGAGCTCGAATATTATCTTCACCGCTGACTTCAGGCGTAGCTAATCCCACTTCTGATGACGAAGATTCATCGCCAGAACCAGAGTCCATTTCTCTCTCTATTTGCACGTCTTGTTTTGCGAAACGTTTTCTCGAGCGTGGCATGACTTTTTTCTTTCAACGATCAAACAAGAATAATCAGCCAGAAGCAGAGAACATCTTTTCTCTATTCTCAATTTACAATCCCTTTTCCACTTTAACACCATTACACTTTCCAGTGTCTAATTCTTATTCTGTTTTATGCTGTCACACACACAGCTACTTCCATCTCACTCATGCTCACGCTCAGACTAAGTTGACAGAAACGTTCTGTCTCGCTTTCAAGAGAAACAACTTCGAAGCAAAAAACAACAGGCAATGGCAAATGACACCAAAAACAGAAGACAAGGAGAATAAGCAAGGAATTCGTTATAATTTGAATTTATTAAACGTAATATGAGACATATATATGAAACGAATGAGCATAACACAGCTGAATTTTAGCGAAATACTCGTGAGCTATGTAAAAATATATAGTTATATCATTATTAACGTTGGATGGATGGATGGTTGCACGAGACAAAAATTAAGTTGTAGGCATGAATGAGTAGATCATTTTCATATTTGGAATTGGCAATATACCCCCGAAATCGAAATAATATCCATAATTTCCATATTAGTCCTTTTGTTATAAATTAGTTCTTTAGTGGAAATAATTAAAAAAAAAAATAAACTAAGAATCATTTAATTTGACCAAAGACTAACAACGGTACGGTATAGAATATTATATTGGTATAGTATTATTGTGTCGGTTTTTCGGAGTAGAGTAGATTGGTCTAGACATGTAATGGAATGGAATACATTCATGAACAAAGAAGTGATTTTCTAAGAACTTTTATTTTTAACTTTTATTCTGAGATTTATAATATAGTGGACCAATCTGGTCAATTCACCTGCAGTATCTTTTTTCTGGTGCGATGCCTTAAACGACGCCTAATTAACGTGTCTATCTAAAACCAAAAATCAAGGCATTCAAATATTATTTTTTCGACTTTTCCTGAGCTTTCAAAGTCAAAATTTTGGGAAAAAATACCGAAAAAAATTATGAAATTTCAATTTGGAAGCTTAATGTCTTCCAGACGTTAAGTTGCAGCTACACAGTATCTGAGTCGGATTTATAGCTGCATTTGTCAGCTTTTCAAAACTGCAAAGTTCAATACAACCATTTGTAGGAAATTTAAGTTGAAATGAAAAAAAACCATGATTCTTTAAAAAATTGTAAAACTCCAAATCTATCAGAAAAAATCATTTTTGGCGACAGCGGAAAAAAAAAGTTGAATTTTGTCGAGTAGTGTAAGCAACACTCAGCAAATAAATTAGTGGCTCAAGAAATCTTCTCAAAAGTATTTTGCTGGCAATTTCGGCAGCTCTGCATACGTACACACACATGTGTACTTGCTGTTCCGTGCTTACGCATACAAGCATAGATCTGCGAGCGAACTGGAGTTCGTGCGAGCGAGACAGCGCTCTTTGTAAAAACATCGCTCCTACAAAACAGAATTGTATGAGCGTGAGACATCTTAGTGTTTATATTGTCTTTGGTTGAGCACAATTTTTCGTCGTCTTAAATTCAATTAACAGCGCATTTTTTTTAGTTTTTTCCAATTCGATATGTCGCGTTCACTATTAGCAAAGATTTGCGCTATCACTTTTAACGATCGTTTTGTGAAAATAAATTTCTGCAGCTCTATCCAGTACATAATTGTTGCCATTTCATTTTGTGAAAAATATATGCGCTCAAGTCGTTTTTATTATTATAAGGTAAATGCAACATATTACAAATTATCGCTAGATCGTTGTCAGAGAACTTTTCGGCAGCATAGCTCATTTTCTCGTTGTAGCGTTCGTCAACTACGCTGTATCGAAACCAGAGGCCGGCAGCACAGTGCATAGGAAAGGCCACAGAGCAGCGCAGTCAGCACACACATAGTGTAAAAAATTCGTGTAGCATCAGCCCTAAGCACACGCGGCTTCATTTTTCTTATCTGCTGTCTCAGCAGCAGAGAAAATGAATCGTGTGGCTTCGGCCCTATGCTCAAAAGGCTTTATTATTCTGATCGGCAGCGCTGCGGCAGAGAAAATGAATCGTGTTGCTTAGTGTCTCTTGATGCGCACACAAAGGCACTAAAAACATGTGAGGGTCTGCGTGCCGACCCCTGATTCAAACCCTCCGAATTCCCGTAAACGTTTTCTGTTGTTTCTATCCCTTTGCAGCATTTGTTTTATGCAGTCGAAATCTGTAAGTCGCGACATCATTCGTTTATAATTTTTGTTTTTCGCGTTTCTGTTAACATCTTTCACTGTGTTATGTGTTCTACACCTCGTTTTTCTTTTTTTTGAAAATTGCCGTTTTGTGTGTGGCTCTCCAAGTATGTTTAAATGTATGCGTGATCTGCGTCGTTTTTATACCCGGTACTCGAAGAGTATAGGGGTATATTAGATTTGTGGCGATAACGGATGTGTGTTACGCCCATAAAGTATATATATTCTTGATCAGCATCAATAGCCGAGTCGATATAGCCATGTCTGTCTGTCCATCCGTCCGTCCGTCTGTCCGTCTGTCCGTCTTTATTAGCGCCTAGATCTCAGAGACTATTAAAGCTGGAGCAACCAAATTTTGTATCCAGTCTTCTGTGTAATCAAACTACTCCAAGTGTATTTAAAAATTTCGCTCCGCCACCTTCCGCCCGCACAAAGGCCTTTGTAGCGGCTCACAACGTTCCCCCTCGTTTATTTTATATACTGCCGTTTTGTTGCACACCACAAATTACGCACTTTGTTTTAAGTTGTGCCCCCAAAATATGTGGAACCGGGGTTTATATTAAGTATTCCGCTCAAAATAATAATAATTCCGGTCGTTTGAAATTTATATGTAATGTTTTATTGATAAGATTTGGATTATTCTAATTATTAGGTTTAACTGAATGGATTAGTTCGTCTTTAATTCTTCACGTCGTTCGTCTAAATCGTCTTTTTCGAGAGCGTCGTTTTTCGCTTTTTCGTTTTTTTTGGGAGGGCAGACTCTGTAGCGTTACCATACCATTCCCACACCAGTTATAAGAAACTTAATTTATGTAAAAACAAAAGCACATAATTATTTACTAAATTTTAGATCTCCAAATCTATCAGAAAAAGTCCTTTAGGTGACAGTGGAAATAAAAAATTGAATTTTGTTAAGTAGCGAAAAAATGATATTCACTGCGAACAACAACAAAAAACACAGCCCACTAAATTCAATATCATTGAAAAGTTTTAAAGGAAAGACAAAAATGGAAGGAAGAGAACTAATCTAGTTGTAGTAAGTTTAATGGATATAAATATGTATCCAGATTTGATGAAGGACGGCGTTAGTCCACGGATGCTGATCAATTGTTTTTGGATGGCAACATAGTCGGGGTCGATCTGGACAAGTCCTGCAGCTCAAGCACATTTTCTGCCAGCAATGGGCCCCAGTCAATGCGCACCAAGGTAGGTTCCTTAACTGTATTAGAAGACCAGAAAGAGCAACATAGCAAGACGAATGAGAGAGCTGATAGGTGGGAAAAGCTGATCCAGGAGTTAATAAACAGACAAACAAATTTCCTGAGCGATCTTATAAGTTTTTTAAAATATGAAAATAGGTAAATAAATGTCACCAACCAACAACGTGAATAGTTTTGAACCACAGTTAAGATAATACCTTAGTTTTTAGAGATTTTCCAAACAAAAATAAAAAAATCTTTGGCTCAAATACTCAGTTTTTGTTATTGTCATCAGCTGTTAGACGGTAGACGATGCCAGTGTGAATCAGAGTTTCACCGTCTGTCAAAAATCCCAACGTTCCTCCGTAACGGGCTTAGTGTGCAGAAAGTATTAGGCTCACAATTGAGTTGTTTTTTTTGCCAAAGTTCCGATAACCGAATCGGGCTGCGTTAGCTGTTAGCACAAAAACGAAAAGTTTTGTTGTCCTGACCAATTCTTACCAAGTCAAGTTCTAGGTCGAGTTAAAATGGAAGTATTTGTAAAGAAAGCACAAGCTAAATTGTCCTGCTAGTGGTGTCAAATTTATGTTAATGAATCAATAAATTAATTTTGCAATTAATATTTTGAATAAAAAGCCGTTTACTTTTTATTTTGGTGAGGAACAGGTTTCCACATTGAAAACGAAAGAATCTTTAAATAGGAAAATTTTTTCTGAAAGTGAAAACCGGATACTGCTGGAATAAAAAAATGTCTATCAGGTTGTGCTTGACAAAAATAGAAATAAGGATATCTACAAATCTAATATTATATATATATGAAACGAATGAGCATAACACAGCTGAATTTTAGCGAAATACTCGTGAGCTATGTAAAAATATATAGTTATATCATTATTAGCGTTGGATGGATGGATGGTTGCACGAGACAAAAATTAAGTTGTAGGCATGAATGAGTAGATCATTCTCATATTTGGAATTGGCAATATACCCCCGAAATCGAAATAATATCCATAATTTCCATATTAGTCCTTTTGTTATAAATTAGTTCTTTAGTGGAAATAATTAAAAAAAAAAATAAACTAAGAATCATTTAATTTGACCAAAGACTAACAACGGTACGGCATAGAATATTATATTGGTATAGTATTATTGTGTCGGTTTTTCGGAGTAGAGTAGATTGGTCTAGACATGTAATGGAATGGAATACATTCATGAACAAAGAAGTGATTTTCTAAGAACTTTTATTTTTAACTTCTATTCTGAGATTTATAATATAGTGGACCAATCTGGTCAATTCACCTGCAGTATCTTTTTTCTGGTTCGATGCCTTAAACGACGCCTAATTAACGTGTCTATCTAAAACCAAAAATCAAGGCATTCAAATATTATTTTTTCGACTTTTCCTGAGCTTTCAAAGTCAAAATTTTGGGAAAAAATACCGAAAAAAATTATGAAATTTCAATTTGGAAGCTTAATGTCTTCCAGACGTTAAGTTGCAGCTACACAGTATCTGAGTCGGATTTATAGCTGCATTTGTCAGCTTTTCAAAACTGCAAAGTTCAATACAACCATTTGTAGGAAATTTAAGTTGAAATGAAAAAAAACCATGATTCTTTAAAAAATTGTAAAACTCCAAATCTATCAGAAAAAATCATTTTTGGCGACAGCGGAAAAAAAAAGTTGAATTTTGTCGAGTAGTGTAAGCAACACTCAGCAAATAAATTAGTGGCTCAAGAAATCTTCTCAAAAGTATTTTGCTGGCAATTTCGGCAGCTCTGCATACGTACACACACATGTGTACTTGCTGTTCCGTGCTTACGCATACAAGCATAGATCTGCGAGCGAACTGGAGTTCGTGCGAGCGAGACAGCGCTCTTTGTAAAAACATCGCTCCCTACAAAACAGAATTGTATGAGCGTGAGACATCTTAGTGTTTATATTGTCTTTGGTTGAGCACAATTTTTCGTCGTCTTAAATTCAATTAACAGCGCATTTTTTTTAGTTTTTTCCAATTCGATATGTCGCGTTCACTATTAGCAAAGATTTGCGCTATCACTTTTAACGATCGTTTTGCGAAAATAAATTTCTGCAGCTCTATCCAGTACATAATTGTTGCCATTTCATTTTGTGAAAAATATATGCGCTCAAGTCGTTTTTATTATTATAAGGTAAATGCAACATATTACAAATTATCGCTAGATCGTTGTCAGAGAACTTTTCGGCAGCATAGCTCATTTTCTCGTTGTAGCGTTCGTCAACTACGCTGTATCGAAACCAGAGGCCGGCAGCACAGTGCATAGGAAAGGCCACAGAGCAGCGCAGTCAGCACACACATAGTGTAAAAAATTCGTGTAGCATCAGCCCTAAGCACACGCGGCTTCATTTTTCTTATCTGCTGTCTCAGCAGCAGAGAAAATGAATCGTGTGGCTTCGGCCCTATGCTCAAAAGGCTTTATTATTCTGATCGGCAGCGCTGCGGCAGAGAAAATGAATCGTGTTGCTTAGTGTCTCTTGATGCGCACACAAAGGCACTAAAAACATGTGAGTGTCTGCGTGCCGACCCCTGATTCAAACCCTCCGAATTCCCGTAAACGTTTTCTGTTGTTTCTATCCCCTTTGCAGCATTTGTTTTATGCAGTCGAAATCTGTAAGTCGCGACATCATTCGTTTATAATTTTTGTTTTTCGCGTTTCTGTTAACATCTTTCACTGTGTTATGTGTTCTACACCTCGTTTTTCTTTTTTTGAAAATTGTCGTTTTGTGTGTGGCTCTCCAAGTATGTTTAAATGTATGCGTGATCTGCGTCGTTTTTATACCCGGTACTCGAAGAGTATAGGGGTATATTAGATTTGTGGCGATAACAGATGTGTGTAACGCCCATAAAGTATATATATTCTTGATCAGCATCAATAGCCGAGTCGATATAGCCATGTCTGTCTGTCCATCCGTCCGTCCGTCTGTCCGTCTGTCCGTCTTTATTAGCGCCTAGATCTCAGAGACTATTAAAGCTGGAGCAACCAAATTTTGTATCCAGTCTTCTGTGTAATCAAACTACTCCAAGTGTATTTAAAAATTTCGCTCCGCCACCTTCCGCCCGCACAAAGGCCTTTGTAGCGGCTCACAACGTTCCCCTCGTTTATTTTATATACTGCCGTTTTGTTGCACACCACAAATTACGCACTTTGTTTTAAGTTGTGCCCCCAAAATATGTGGAACCGGGGTTTATATTAAGTATTCCGCTCAAAATAATAATAATTCCGGTCGTTTGAAATTTATATGTAATGTTTTATTGATAAGATTTGGATTATTCTAATTATTAGGTTTAACTGAATGGATTAGTTCGTCTTTAATTCTTCACGTCGTTCGTCTAAATCGTCTTTTTCGAGAGCGTCGTTTTTCGCTTTTTCGTTTTTTTTGGGAGGGCAGACCCTGTAGCGTTACCATACCATTCCCACACCAGTTATAAGAAACTTAATTTATGTAAAAACAAAAGCACATAATTATTTACTAAATTTTAGATCTCCAAATCTATCAGAAAAAGTCCTTTAGGTGACAGTGGAAATAAAAAATTGAATTTTGTTAAGTAGCGAAAAAATGATATTCACTGCGAACAACAACAAAAAACACAGCCCACTAAATTCAATATCATTGAAAAGTTTTAAAGGAAAGACAAAAATGGAAGGAAGAGAACTAATCTAGTTGTAGTAAGTTTAATGGATATAAATATGTATCCAGATTTGATGAAGGACGGCGTTAGTCCACAGATGCTCATCAATTGTTTTTGGATGGCAACATAGTCGGGGTCGATCTGGACAAGTCCTGCAGCTCAAGCACATTTTCTGCCAGCAATGGGCCCCAGTCAATGCGCACCAAGGTAGGTTCCTTAACTGTATTAGAAGACCAGAAAGAGCAACATAGCAAGACGAATGAGAGAGCTGATAGGTGGGAAAAGCTGATCCAGGAGTTAATAAACAGACAAACAAATTTCCTGAGCGATCTTATAAGTTTTTTAAAATATGAAAATAGGTAAATAAATGTCACCAACCAACAACGTGAATAGTTTTGAACCACAGTTAAGATAATACCTTAGTTTTTAGAGATTTTCCAAACAAAAATAAAAAAATCTTTGGCTCAAATACTCAGTTTTTGTTATTGTCATCAGCTGTTAGACGGTAGACGATGCCAGTGTGAATCGGAGTTTCACCGTCTGTCAAAAATCCCAACGTTCCTCCGTAACGGGCTTAGTGTGCAGAAAGTATTAGGCTCACAATTGAGTTGTTTTTTTTGCCAAAGTTCCGATAACCGAATCGGGCTGCGTTAGCTGTTAGCACGAAAACGAAAAGTTTTGTTGTCCTGACCAATTCTTACCAAGTCAAGTTCTAGGTCGAGTTAAAATGGAAGTATTTGTAAAGAAAGCACAAGCTAAATTGTCCTGCTAGTGGTGTCAAATTTATGTTAATGAATCAATAAATTAATTTTGCAATTAATATTTTGAATAAAAAGCCGTTTACTTTTTATTTTGGTGAGGAACAGGTTTCCACATTGAAAACGAAAGAATCTTTAAATAGGAAAATTTTTTCTGAAAGTGAAAACCGGATACTGCTGGCATAAAAAAATGTCTATCAGGTTGTGCTTGACAAAAATAGAAAGAAGGATATCTACAAATCTAATATTATATATATATGAAACGAATGAGCATAACACAGCTGAATTTTAGCGAAATACTCGTGAGCTATGTAAAAATATATAGTTATATCATTATTAGCGTTGGATGGATGGATGGTTGCACGAGACAAAAATTAAGTTGTAGGCATGAATGAGTAGATCATTCTCATATTTGGAATTGGCAATATACCCCCGAAATCGAAATAATATCCATAATTTCCATATTAGTCCTTTTGTTATAAATTAGTTCTTTAGTGGAAATAATTAAAAAAAAAATAAACTAAGAATCATTTAATTTGACCAAAGACTAACAACGGTACGGTATAGAATATTATATTGGTATAGTATTATTGTGTCGGTTTTTCGGAGTAGAGTAGATTGGTATAGACATGGAATGGAATTCATTCGTGAACAAAGAAGTGATTTTCTAAGAACTTTTATTTTTAGCTTTTATTCTGAGATTTATAATATAGTGGACCAATATCTTTTTTCTGGTTCTATGTTACTTCACGCAATTCAGTAAAATGAGTTTTAAGGAGCCTTAAACCAGAGATTAGTTAGCAAATTCTGATTTTTTTTTATTCCGTGCGTTAAAAGTTCTGTCCATATCTACCCTCTGCAAGGTAATACAAAAATTTAAATAAAGATATACATACTTTTCGTTATAATTTTTGCAGCATTCGCAGTAGCATCTATGTTTTCTTCGCTCAGAGGATTTAATTGGGAATTGGATTTTAATATACTGTTATTACTCAAGATATTGTCTATACTAAATAAGCAATTTCGGTCCATTATGAAGCTATTTTGATTGTGTTCATAGACTATTAAGCCAAACCGTAACTTAGAGCTGGATCATTATACCTAAATGACGTTTGCACTATTTCTTTCTCATTTACTGACAATAAATCGTTTTAAATCTTATCTGTTTCGCTCCCAACTGAAGTAAAACTGTATTAATTTTAGTCAATTGTTGACAGTTTCCCCGAGATGTAGGTATGTATCTAAGTAAACGATTTTTTTGACTCCGCCCTGAATTCACACTTTGGTGTTACTCTTGACTAAGAGCAAGTAATAATGAGAAATGCCATCCGCATAGCATAACAAACCAATCAATTTTCAGGAATTAATACCTATCACTCGTACAAGTACAAGGGTATATCGTTATTCTATAGATTAGTAAAGATTTATAAAATTTGGAGGCACAGCAGTTTGAGGAAAATACGATAAGAAGTTCTGAAGAGGTTTCATTTTACATTATTTATTTCGGAGTTTTTGCGCAAAAATTATTATTTTTATTAGCGATTCAAGTATATATGTTTATTAATGTTAGAAAACCATTACATTTTGTTACTCTCCGCTTCCAATTTTTACAAAATGTTTCGATCTGATCAAGCTGGAAATCGAATTTGTTTATATATCAACCATTCTGCTGTTGTCATCCGCCCTTTTGCACTTTCTGGGTAATCTATAAGGACTGGTCCCTGAGAACCCTGTTATAGCTGGTCCATGAGTAGAAAATGAGTACTCGTCCATGTTTATGCCAACTTGGACAGACTGTTCCTTCTCCGTTTTTCCGTCTTCATGAGTACATAAATATATCTCAGAGACTATAAAAGCTAGAGCAACAAAAATTTGTATCCAGACTCTTGTGATATCTCACTGTTACAAATGTATTTACAAATTTCGCCCGCCCCCACAAAGAACGAAAATCTGTTGCATGCACCATTTTAAGGATACGAACAGAATTTTTTCATTTTTTTTTCAGAGGTAATGCTTTGTTTTTTTATATATGTAACTTAAGTATTTTATAATTAGTTCTATGGAACTTTGCAATTCTGAAAAGCTTATAAATAAGTCTCAAACACTTTGTAGCTTCAGCTTTTCTCACGTTATTTTTCTAACAAAAACTACAAAAATCTGTGTTTGTAACGGTATTTGAGACGGTACCGAACGGAATGTTGAACTGCCAAGCTTTTTCGGCAGCGTAGTTTGCGATAGATTAAACACGAGAGTTTAGTTTGATACAGTTTTATTGTCAATAGCGAAAGTTGTGCGGATAGGATAGCGAAAGCGAGATTAGCGATGAAGAGTTAGTCGGTTCAAGAGTCCAAAACTGCAAGAGGAGGCGGGCCGAATTGCCCGTTCCTTAATGCGAGCGCGACGATTGAAGAGTCCAGACGCTGCAAAGGCAGGCGGGTCGAATTGCCCGTGCCTTAATGCGAGCTCGACGATATCCAAACTGATTTGTGGGCAGGCGGGCCGAATTGCCCGTGCCCTACTGCAAGCGAGTGTGCGACAGATCCAGAGGAGAAAGCAATAGCGAAGACGAAAGATCGAGAGAGTGATAGAAGGTCGAAAGAAAGAAGGAAAGAAGACGAGAGAACGGTTGGATAGGTTGCTGCCGTGCGGGAGCTTATATGTATATATGTGTGTACAATGTGCAGTGCAAGGGAGTTTAATTTACTGATGCACCTCTGGCCATAATGCCTCCATCAAGTCTTCCAATATTGGGCTGCGGAACCCAACACGGAATTTAACGGAAAAATTCGAAATACGAAGGTTTGGTCAAACGGCTATAACTTATCTGTATATCCATCGAATCTTACGTTAAACGACGCCTATTTCATGTGTCTATATAAAACCAAATTCAGTGTACGAAATATTTTTTGAGTTTTTAAGTGAGTCAAAATATCTAAAATTTCTAAAGTTAATCTTAAAAAAAACCATAATTCTTTAAAAGCTGATCTAGGAGTTAATAAACAGACAAACAAAATTCCATAGCGATCTTATAAGTTTTTTAAAATATGAAAATAGGTAAATAAATGTCACCAACCAACAACGTGAATAGTTTTGAACCACAGTTAAGACAATCCCTAAGTTTTTATTATGAATTTTCCAAACAAAAATAAAAAAATCTTTGGCTCAAATACTCAGTTTTTGTTATTGTCATCAGCTGTTAGACGGTAGACGATGCTAGTTTCACCGTCTGTCAAAAATCAAAACGTTCCTCCGTGACGGGTTTAGTGTGCAGAAAGTATTAGGCTCACAATTGAGTTGTTTTTTTTGCCAAAGTTCCGATAAACGAATCGGGCTGCGTTAGCTGTTAGCACGAAAACGAAAAGTTTTGTTGTCCTGACCAATTCTTACCAAGTCAAGTTCTAGGTCGAGTTAAAATGGAAGTATTTGTAAAGAAAGCACAAGCTAAATTGTCCTGCTAGTGGTGTCAAATTTATGTTAATGAATCAATAAATTAATTTTGCAATTAATATTTTGAATAAAAAGCCGTTTACTTTTTATTTTGGTGAGGAACAGGTTTTCACTTTGAAAACGAAAGAATATTTAATTAGGAAAAATTTTTGAAAGTGCAAATTTTTATCAGGTTGTGCTTGACTAAAATAGCAAGAAGGATATCTAGAAAATAAAAAATTTTAAATCCCCAAATCTATTAGAAAAACTTATTTTTGGCCACAGTGGGCCCATCTCGTGCATTGAAAAGCCCAAATATGTCACCTTTACCCTAAACAGACAAACTTGCTCACCAACATTTTTGAGCAACATTTCTGAAGTAACATATGTACATCCATTTTGATAGATAGTTTACTTGAAATTTAAAACAAATAATATTTATTGGCTTATAAATATCCGTTCACGACTAAAACTGGAGTACAAAGTAGGTACATTGTGCTGTACTATGTACTATGCAGTTCTCAAACCAATTTGGAAATGTGGCTCTAAGCTATGTGGCTATGTTTGCATTAGTAATTTAGAATCATCCAAAGAGCTCAATCGAAAATACTAAAAACTATAAGTGCACTGGGTACTGGGGAATGAAAATATCCATATAGACTTAAATTTAGGATCTGTTAAAGATGAAATTGCAAAGGTGAATGTAAAGTATCGGGCCAAGCTTCATACCTATTCTCATACACTGGCGCAGTCTCTATCTTGGCACGCTAGCCATACACGCCTCCGGTGAAGAGACTTTCCCACCCAGCAATTATAGGTAGGGCCGTACATTATTTAATTAAATTTAATTAATTAAATAAATATATTAGCTTAAGATTTGCCTACTTTTCATTAGTTTCCAAGAGAGAAGATTCGATAACAATACTCGACAAAATTGAACTTTTTTTCCCGTTGTGGCCCAAAATGACTTTTTCTGATACCGCAAAAGCGGTATGCACAATATCAAAAAGTAAAATTGATTGAAACATACGTAGACCGACGTAGGCGTATGAATGTGGGTGTATGTGGTGTATGAACGTTCGATGCGATATGATCACGACGAACGACTGTCTGATGGACCGACTTGGCCGTGACCAAACGCAAATGCAAAAATGAAAAGAAGGCGAGCGCGAATCGCATATGCGATTACCAATGATTTGGTACAGTGGGCAGCGCAAATATCGAACAATATTGGTAGTTTACGTTAGGCTACACCACTGTCCATAATTTAATGATTTGACTCAAAATATTCTGATTTAGTTAAATCAGAATTTTAATACACATTCCGGACTGTATCACTTTCTATGAATAAACTGTGTTTTTGTAGTGAATTTAACTAAATCTCTTGTCATAGTACGAGATATTTTAAAACAACCGAGACAGCAAGCTGTGGCACCTAGCAAACCAATTCAGTTGGAATTCGGTTGGTTTGACAATCTGTGGCATCCCTGAATATATTATAATGAAAAACTGTATAATTTTTTAATGAATAAAGTGTGTGTTTTGCAGTGAATTTGACCAAATCTCTTGTCATAGTACAGCAGATCTTGAAACCAACCGAGGCAGCATGTTGTGACACATAGGAAATCACCTCAGAACTCAGTTGGAATTCAGTTGGTTTGACAATCTATGGCACCGCCAATAAACAGTATTCAGATAAAAAAATATATAAAAAAGTGAAGCGCAACAAATTTGTAAGCAACAAAAAAACAAAATGCAATGCAACAAAAATACAAAAAAAGGGAATAGTGTTCAAGTTATGCGTATGAAAATCCTTCCGTAACTCACAATTCATAATTTACTCTTTCGCTTTGGCTTCACTTTTTAAATAACATTTAAGTAAATAGATGTATTGTATGGCTGGACATGTGGAGGTTCTACTGTATTTTTTTAAATGGTCTGAAACTGTGTTTGCCACAGTTTTGCCAGCCGTTTTAGTTTTACTCAATTTTTGTACTCCATACTCCATACATATGTAGAACTAGGCGGCCCCCAGCGCTCCCAGTCCCCCCCTGTCAGCCCCCACGTCGGCCCTGTCGACCCCCGTCGGCCCTGTCGACCCCGTCGACCCCCGTCGACCCCCGTCTACCACCCGTTGACCCCCCCCCTCGGGGGTCTCAACTGTATTAAAAAAATAACGCGAAAAATTATCAAATTTGAAAGCTTATTATCTTCTAGACGGTAAACCGAAATTAAAAAATATTTGTGTGCGGATTATAGCTTTATTTATCTGCTTTTTAAAACTGCCAAATTTAATATAATCATATACATTTAGATATATATTATCTAAATAGCTAATAAATACATCTTTTATTATTTTTTATTTCTTTAAAACTCCAAAATTGGCATTCTTTTTTATTCAATTTGTGAGTGAGGAAACAGTTTGCTTTATAAACGTATCTAAGTTATAATCCCATTAGATACAGGACTATACATACATACATAAAACTATACTTATATATATATTTTAGGTTGAGGTTGAGTTGAGGTTTCATTTTAAGCTCAATTTTAGGAGATATTTGTATCACTTTTAAAAACAATTTTTTATTATTCTATAAAACATTTTTCTGCAGTCTGTGAATAGAAAAATATATCACAAGTTTTAGGTTAATATTGTAGGGGAGTGTAAGGTCTCGTGGCGTGTAAGGTATGGTGGCGGACTTGTCATATCTGGCATGTAACGTCACATCTAAAACTTCTGATCACTGTCGTCGATGTCTATTATCGTGCTGACATTTTATATGCAGTAGTATTAATGAGGGACGTGTGCTTTGAACTCTAAGTAATTTTTAATAAAAAAGTAGTGAAAAAAAATACATAATTTTTTTTTGGATATGTGTTTTGACAGTGACAGAGTGAAGGTTTTTTGAAATTTGAGTCAGGGAAGTATTCGGAACGTATATTTAGGCCTTTGCCAACAGTTTTTGATATTTAAAATTTTTTTTTATTTGCGAAGTATGACAGTGACAACGTCATATTTCCACCAATAGCTTGTCAGGTATGATGGCGGACTTTTTGTTAGGTATAGTGGCGGATCATTTCTTAGCACGAGTTTCAATTTTCTTTGCCTTTTTGTGTACAGAAGTGTATAAGTTAACACTCAGTGGCGGAGATTTGCATTTTGGGCACCGGGTTTTTGACTTTAGACAAGAAAGGAAAAAAGAGCGTCTAAAAGAAGAACAACATCGGAGCAATCCACAGGCAAAAGAGTGAAGATCGACAAAGAAGAAGAAAATGCTGATCGAGATTTTCAATATAAGTTCGTTCTTGTTCTGTTATTTTTCATTCAAATTGCATTCCATTTAATTTTAAGCAACCGCTTATGACAGAAATATGTTCAATAGATGTCAGCAACTGCCTGCTTTTGAAATTTTGAAAAATATTGATTTTTGAGAGAGGGAGATGCAAAAATCAAAGTGTCCGCCACTATACCTTACACTCCCCTACATATACCTCGGGAAAAAAAAATATAAATTGAAAAAACTCTTAAAAAAAAAACTAAGACTAGAAAAAAATTCTTAAAAAAAATTGTAAGTCTACAAATCTATCAGTACAAGTCATTTTGGGCCACAGTGGAAATGTTGTGTCGACTAGTGAAAAGAAAAGTTTCGAAATGGTCCGAAATGTCCATGAGGCTCCAAATGACCGGCCCCAAGAAGTCGAAGTCTATGAGTTCTTGGGGCGTGCAATGGGAGAAGAAGTGGAGAACCGACTCTTCCACTTCCTGACAACTTTTGCAAAAGTCGTTGTAAGGGATCGACAGTCTGGAGGTGTGTGTGTCAATCTCCCAGTGTCCCGTGCTGGCTCTAGTGACTGCGGAGCACTGTGAGCACTAGCACACTTGCACATATCCAAAGGCATCTTTACTTGTTCCGATAGGAGAAGAGTGGTAGTGCCCTGCCTAGCTAGTTCGTCGGTGGCATCATTCCCATCGATTTCTTCGTGTCCGAGGATCCCACATTATGAAGAGATCTAACTACTCTGCGATCTCGTTTAGAGAGACGTTCAGACCTGCGGCATCGTTGTGTTCGACGGTATTGAGCCCAGTGCATTTATAGATGTCCGAAACGGCGCAACCATGAGTCGCCATCTAGACGGAGGCTGGAGACAGTAGAAATTACCTCTTTAATTGCTACCACCGCGGTTTGGAAGAGACTACCATGATGCGGAAGCCGGAAGCAGTGACTGATGGTGAGTTCATTAGCAACCTAGTTTTCAGCCATCTGTGTAAATGTGGACCCAATATGCAGGTCCTGGCTCGGCCATCTCCCAGTCTTTCCTAAGTAGGATTGATACATGAAAAGGCGTCGAGAGGAGATAAATAGGCAAACAGTAATCTGTACTCTCTAGTAATTGCGGAAGTCCCGTCAGGATTCCCGAGTGTCCAAATGCGGATATTTTCCAAAGTCTGGCTTCTCTCAGTCTGAGAGCGTAGAGTGTTGCTTTCTCCTTCCCAGTTATTCCTAGCTCTGCCATGGACTCGGCTGAGTTTTTTGAGTATAGTTTTCTTGTCAAAGGCTGACCGGTAAGGTGCTCCGTAGAGCATAATTGGTGGCGGTATAGAGCCATCTAACTATAAACGGGGTCATTGCACATTTTAGTCCGATGGTTTTCTTGCAGGTATAGAGGCGCCGCTGTGGTATTATTTTTCTATCACAGTCCTCTACCAAGCCAAGATATTTGGCATTGTTGCTAAAAGCTAGCGATTCCCCACCAACCCCCAAACCCATCAGTGCGCCCGTGATGGCAGTCGGGAGGATATTATTAAAAGAGCCTTCTATGTCTAGGAAGGCTACCAAAGTGAACTCCTTGCAATTACGGGATGCTTCGATCATTAATGTGATCGTGTGTAGGGCTGTTTCAGTGGATCTTCCCTTCCGATATGCATGCTGAGAGTCTGAGATAAGACTGGGCGGAATACTCGCCATTATATGCAGAACGACGAGACACTTATGGATCTGAAATCCTTAAAGGCAATGTGAATCAGAAGACTTATAGTACTTAAAGCTGTTGATTGTCAAAGAGATATTCTCCTGACTTAAAAGGTTCAGTATAGAACTTGAGGCAAGTGGAAGTGTATATTCTGAGTGGTCAGTAGGTATCTAAAAAGATACTTAGCCCTTTATTTGTTTCAGTGCTTCCCCAATGACTGTGATGGGCGCGTGTGGGAGTAGGTTGGGTTGGTCATGACACATACAGGTGGAACAGATAATCAGTTACTTATCCTGTCCTTCGAGGCTTACTGCTGTGTGGTCTTCAAGTCTGTCCTCCATACTCAGGACTCCCGGGGCAGATTTTTCTTATATTTTAACCTATATTTCTGTTGCCTATCCACTGTTTTATGATTTGGATACGCCAAGCACATTGACACGGATTACGGGATACTTGAAAACATTCTACGTCTTTTAACAAAACCTATAATTTCTTAAAACCTGTTCGATTACATAAGTGCCTTTGTTTTTGGGGATTCATTTTTTAGATGCTCCTACTAATATTTAATCAAAATGTTTAACCATCATACATTCTCCTTCCTTGTATTCCTTAGGCTTCTATATACATATATTTTTCAATATTGTTCCTCCTCCTTCCTCTCTTATATCTGTTTCCTTGTACATACTTCATTTAACGCTTACAGCTTTTCTTTTAATTCGTCTACTTCTTGTCCTCTCTGTTCTATGCTACTTAATAGTTAACAAGGTATTTTTTTTGTGCTCTGATGCTGTGTGTTATTTAGTTCACGTTCTACTTTGTCTATCATTGCATGCCAATGTAAAGCCTTTTCTGTTTTTACCAACTTCGCTTCTATTTATTTTAGTATTATTAGTAGTATTATTATATAGTAGTATTTTAACGTGTTTTTGTTTTTTTTTTTGTTGCATATAAACACACTTACTTTTAAAAGCATCAACAACAACTAAGATGTGCTTCTTTCATCTGCCCGATTCAACCGGAGCGTAATAGTCGATGTGGATTAGTTCAAATGGCTTATTTCATATTTATTTCAATTTTTATTCAAAATGTCTCTTTAGTAGGGCCGAGAAAGAAAATAAAAGTTGATTAGAAACCGGATCCCAAGCGAGTCCAAGTGTTTAAGTAAAATGGCTGACATCACTAAAATATGTTTTTTGTTCTTGAGGCCAGCGGGCCTCAATCTTCTTCAATCTAAACTTGCCTTTTGACAAAATTCCAGCAGTTTGCGCACACATTCGGATATCCTGAGAGCTTGCGCCAGATGTAAAGTCTTTAGTCAAACAGGAAAATCAATCTGCTCGTCGGTTGCCAACTAATGCATTGATTCTTATTAAGCATTGATAACAATGCATATTCGGAGCAGCAGACGTCAATAGCTCTTTAAACATTTAAATCATCTTATCGAATATCTCTTATGCTCTTAATTTATCTTTTGTCGCGTCCATGTTAATCACGCTATCAGTGCACACGCAAACATACTCATATTCTAACGTCTTACTGCTTTCTTGTTTTGGAGTGCTTCACTCGATTCGTCTCTGTCAAAAATATTCGTCGAATGCCAAGCATTTCGTATTACTACACAGACGCAATCGGAATTGCCTTACGAGCTCTACAACGAATCTTTTTTTTGCTTACGGCCTCAAAAACTATCGAAAAATAAAACCAAATTAAATTCAAAAATGGAGAACTTATATTTCATAAATATGGAGTCAGAGTTGCTGAAAAAGCTCGGTAGCTTCCTATAATAAATGTTCCAAATAAAAGATTAAAAAAATAATCATAATTCTTCCAGCTCACATACTGTTTGAGATGCCAAGCTTTTTTGGCACCTATTTTTATCCAAATAATAGCGAGAGTGTTTCCAAATTTAATAGCCGTTTATTTATACCGGCGGCTGCTAGCGGAAGCCGATTGCTTGCTCTTAGCACAACCAGATAAATGTATATCGAGATCCAAATGCAACCAATGCGCAGAGAGGTTAGCAGATTACTAAAATTAGCACCGTCGGCTAAGCAAAGCTAGAGCCGAGGCGGCGGCTGCAGAGCGCCCTTTACAGAGGGAGAGCGCAGCAGCGCTGCCGAACGTGGGCGTTTACAGTGCATTGAATATTGTATGTATAGTTTTAAGTTAGGCCTGTTGATTAGCGGCTGGCCCGAACATACTCTCCCCGTTGGAAGCCAGTCTTTCAACAGACTCCTTGAGGGGCAGTACACATAGCCGGGTAACGGCCCTTCTGATGGCTCCTGTGGCAGTCTTCAGCTCAGCTACGCGGCACACTCCATCCTTGCCCTTGAGGACCTCGACCACTCTAGCTAGTGGCCAACGCATTGGAGGAAGATTTTCGTCCTTAATCAGAACGAGATCGTTTACGCAAATATTTTGGGTGGGAGTCCGCCATTTCGACCGCTCTTGCAAAAGAGTTAGATACTCTTCGCGCCAGCGGCTCCAGAATATCTGCTGCAGCTGAGTGACCCGTTGCCAGCCATCCAGACGATTGTAGTTCAGCTTCGTCAGATCGGGCTCGAGGATTGCCTCATGTGGACCGCCTAAAAGCAGATGAGCAGGAGTCAGGACATCTAAGTCAGCAGGATTTTCTGAAAGCGAGAGCAAAGGGCGAGAATTAACAATTGCCGTGATCTGGCAGATCAGAGTGCGCAGCTCGTCGAAGTCAAGCACAGAGGGCCCAACTGAGCGGTAAAGGTGATGCTTTGCTGTCTTCACGGCCGCTTCCCACAAACCGCCAAAGTGCGGAGAGCGTGGTGGGATGAAGCGCCAGTCGATCGAGTCCGCCAAGCAGGATTCATGGACCTCCTTCATATGCGAGCCGCTCATAACAAGTTTCTTGAGCTCCAAAAGCTCGTTCTTGGCGCCAACGAAGTTTGTCGCATTGTCGGACCAAATTTGACTTTGACGAGGAAGCTCGCGTGGAAGTGAAAGGCTTCAGGGCGCCTAGAAATGAAGCGGTGGTCAGGTCCTTTACGAGCTCCATGTGTATAGCCTTAGAAGTAAAACAAATGAATACACTGATGTAGCACTTGATGGGTGGCCTCGTGCGGATTTCTGATCTGTAGAAAAAGGGCCCGCAGTAATCCACTCCAGTGACTTCAAAGGGTCGAGATCACTCCAAACGCTCCTTAGGCAGATCTCCCATGATGTGCTGAACCATGCGCGGCCTAGTCCTGAAGCATCTCACACACTTGCTGACTACCTTTGATACTGCCTTAATTCCGCCAATGGGCCAATATTCCAGTCGAATTTTGGCAAGTAGTGCGCGAGGTCCAGCATGAAGGTTCCTTTCGTGATAATGTCTTATGAGCGCACAAGTTATGGGATGCCCCTTTGGCAGAATAAGCGGGTGCTGAGCGTCAAATCCCAGAGATGAGTTGCCCAGACGACCTCCAACTCTTAGTAATCCATACCGATCGATGAACGGAGAGAGTGAGCTGATGGAACTGGATTTCCTGACTTGACCATTGCGTTGAATCTCCCTTATATCCATATACAAAACAGCCAGTTGAATATGCCGGTTCAGAAGATGCGTTCCTTGCCGAATATCCGAAACGGTGAGTCCAGAATGCCGAAGCCGATGTACAAATTTATGCATGTAGGTGAATGTGCGCTGCATGCCGAAAATGAATTTGCAAATTTGCATTCTGACGTGAGATCGGCATGTGGAGACGCGATCAGCAATACACGCCTGCGAAGCTCTGCCGTTGCTGCTTCAGGAACAGGAGGTATAGGCCACTCTTCCTTGGAGCCTACCAAAAATGATGGACCATGAAACCACAGCTCTGAGTGGATAAGTTGGTGGGGAAGCGAGCCTCTAGAGAGAACGTCAGCAGGATTTAATGATGTGGGGACATAGCGCCATTCCATGCCTGCCGTCAACTCCTGAATTGCTGCCACTCGATTTGCCACGAAGACTTGAAATTTGGCTGGCTCATCCCGTATCCAAGATAATGCTGTCGATGAATCTGACCAGCAATAAAACCGACCTGTAAAACTTCCAATATCCTTCAAATTATTCATTAGTTTCGCAAGCAAATGGGCTCCACTTAATTCAAGCTTGGGAATCGATAAGGTTTTTAGTGGCGCCACTCGAGACTTTGAGCACAAGATATTGCTCGACAACTGCCCTTTCCTGGACACCACATATATGCAAGCGCCATATGCTTCTGTGCTGGCGTCACAAAATCCGTGAAGTTCGATTACCGTATTAGAAGGATGAACAACGCGAGGAAATGATATCCGCGTGATACTTGACAAACTGTTTCTCAAGTCCATCCAAGAGGAATGCAACGCTGAGGGTAGGCTTTCATCCCAATCCAAATTTTCTCTCCAAAGCTGCTGAAGGAAGATTTTGCACCTGACAATAACGGGATTTATCAATCCAAGAGGGTCGTAGAAACGAGCAATCGTAGACAAAACCGATCGCTTGGAGGGCTTCGAATTTGTGTCTAGCGCGGACAAGGCAAAAAGCAGCTGATCTGATGCAGGGTCCCATGCTTAGCCAAGAGTTTTCGTTATGTCACTTCCATCATGAAACCTTAAGTATTTCTCTCTGTCCGCTTCAGGCGTTCCCTCAAGTACTTCCTGATGGCTAGAGCACCATTTCCTAAGCTTAAAATTACCGCAAGACAGTATGGCGGAGGTTTGATGCATCTTTTCCATGACCTCAGCGACAGAGCTGCCGCCCGAGATGAGATCATCCACGTAAAAATCCTGCTGCAGAGCAGCTGAGCCAAGAGGGTAGGACTCACCCTCGTCAATGGCCAGCTGGTGCATTGCGCGAACTGCTAAAAACGATGCAGCTCTAGTGCCATATGTGACGGTGTCTAATGTGTAGACCTGAACTTCGGACTGGACAGAATCTCGCCATAGAATGCACTGAAAGTAATTGTCAGGTGAAGACACTCGTACGCAGCGGTACATTTTACAAATGTCCCCAGTGAGAGCGACTGGATATGTGCGAAACCGAATTAGTATGCTGAACAATGCAGGCTGAATAACAGGGCCTGCCATCATCGCATCATTTAGGGAATATCCAGTTGATGTAGCTGCCGAACCATCGAAAACAACACGAAGCTTTGTCGTCGTACTATCCTCCTTTAAAACACAGTGATGAGGCAAGAAATATCTGCAGAGACTACGAGAATCAGGGTTGACTGGGGACATATGCTTCAACTCAATATACTCCCTCATAAAGGCAGAGTACCGCTCCTTGAGTGTAGTATCACGATCCAACTTTCGCTCCAAATTGATGAATCGACGATGCGCCTGAGTGTAAGATTCCCCTAAGCGATCGCCATTATCCTTTAACGGGAGACGAACTGAATACTCCCCTGATGGCAAACGTGAGAAGTGGTCTACGAAATGCGCTTCACAATCTAATTCTTCCTTCGTATTCAAAACGGCGTCCGCACAAGTCTCGACCTTGTAAGGAACCTATTTCAGGCTGGGGTAAGCTAGGCCTGTCCAGGGTCGTCTACAAGAAAATTTGTAGTTGTAGGGAGACCTTAGGCAAGAGAAAGTACTGGGGGAGGGGAGTCAAGCGTGCGGCGTGTTTGCAGGGTGACGAGATTTCGCCGTAACCTCTACGGTGTACAGGGCGATTCTACCGGGGTGTGTGGGATCACTACGGCTCTTACGACCCTACGGCCCCTAACGTTACTAGACGGCGTATGGACTCTGGCCGTCGTTTACACGCCGTCGGGGTTTGTAGGACCCTGCGTTGTAGTGGCAGCTCGTGAGACGAGGAACTCTAACAAGGGGGGGGGGGAAGTGTTACGGAACCGTGCGTGATCGCGACGATTCGTACCACGACTGGGTTTCTAGGGGGGATTGACTGTGCGTAATCGCGACGGTCACTAGCTACTGGACGATACTACTGAGACGTGCGTAATCGCGACGCCTCGTAAGGCTACTGGGTTTCTAGGGGGGATTGACTGTGCGTAATCGCGACGGTCACTAGCTACTGGACGATACTACTGAGACGTGCGTAATCGCGACGACTCGGAAGGCTACTGGGATGCTAGGAGGGATTGGGATAACGTGTAATGTGTATGTGCGGATGAATGAATGAAAGACAAAAGTAGTTGTAATCTTTGTTCAGAATTTTTTATTACACCAATGGACCTAGCTGGTGGCCCTAGCTGCACCACGTGTAAAGCTCCACTTACTTGTACGTCTGAGAGCTCTTGCAATGTTGGTCACGAGAGACCGTGGCCTTATAGCCATGTGTCGTTGGTCGCGCGTTGAGTCTGTTTTATTCTTGCACCCAGGCCGGGATGGGTGAGAGCACGTGTACGAAATCGGTGTCACGACTAAGTGTACGAAATAGTTGTCGCGAATAGGTGTACGAAATAGGCGTAGGCGAGCACGTGTTGGTCGATGGTTCCGTGTGAGGTTTTCTTATTTTTTTGCGACTGCTCTCGTTCGAGGTCCGGCTTCGAGTCCCTCTCGATTCTTTTCTCTCGTGCCTCCTCACTCCCGCGATCGATACCCCTTTTTCTTTTTGCAATCGATATTCTCGGTGTGACCCTATCGACTCATTTCTGCGTTTCTCATTTTTCCGTGTTTTTATGGCCTTCATTGGCGGGTGTATTTAGGACGTAACTTATTACTAACTTAAATCTACATGAATACTAATAATAATGCCTTCAGTGGCGGATCGTGAAATGATGATAATTATACAAACAAAAGAAAAGGAATAATCAGATAACCAGGGATCGATGTATGCTTCCAGTGGCGATGCAGATAATCGGTAGCCCCAGTAGTCGGCAGCTTGTAAAGCACCTTGGGTCTTTACACCCCCCCCTTTCTTCCGGGGTGAACGGAGACACGGACATGGCCGCTCCTCGCTTGGGAGATTTGGTACTCTTGACCGTGGTGGGTGAGGGTGAAACGAGCTCGTTTCCCCGGGTTACCTCTGGCGAGGATCCCCTCGAAGATAGCCGCTGGCAGCTTCCGTTCTGGGGTGTGGACGGTCCAGCTGCTGGGGGCCTCCCTCCAGGGATCTCGGTGTGGATCTCCGCTGAGCTCCGGATCGGCTTCCCGCAGGAATTCGTCCACGTCCACGTCCGAGCCGATGATCTGGAGTAGCTCCTCGAAATCGTCATCTAGGGATCTGCCATCGGGCAGAGGCATCATGCCGAACAATTCGTTGGGGACGTTGTCGGCGTTCGCTGACTGCGGCCTCGGGTCTTGGGGGGTATAGGTTGGCGGCGATCTCGGGTCCTGGGGCGTGTAGGCTGGCAGTGTGCCGGTAGTAGGGTCCTGCGACGTGTAGGTTGGCGGTGTACCGGTGGTGGGGTCCTGCGACGTGTAGGTTGGCGGTGTACCGGTGGTGTGGTCCTGCGACGTGTAGGTTGGCGGTGTACCGGTGGTGGGGTCCTGCGACGTGTAGGCTGGCGGGGCCTTCACGCGTCGGAACCGGATTGGGAAGGTCGGCTTTTCGGGGTCGACTGGTAGCCCTGTGTCGACCTCCCACTGCTCGTTTGGTCTCGTTAGACTCGGTGTGGGGTAGGTCCGACGGAAGCGAGGTGCCTCTTCGTCCTCCAAGGACGACAATGAATCCCAGCGAGCGATGCACGCTGCGGGCTTCGGGTCCTCGGCGATGGTTTTGCGCATACGTTTGGCAGGTGACGCGGCGCTGAGGGATTCGTCTGTTTCTTCCGGTCTGGGGATGATATCGGTGGGGGCGATTGGTTCCGGGGCGTCTGCCTCGGTTGGTTTGCCGTTGTTGGGCGAGTTGTCTGGCTGTGGTTCTCCTGCCGGGTAAGCGGGTGCCTCTCGGAGTGCCTGGGCCGGTTCCCAAAAGGTTCCGAAGAATTCTCCGACGTTACGGCCTGGTGGTATGGAGACGTCCACTGTCGTGCGCAGCAACTGGGTGACCCGCATGCCGCGTGGAGTGACCACGTAGTGGTAAGTCTCCGAACTTGAGACGTAGTCTTGTACGTAATATTCGTCGTCGTCGCTGTCCTCCTCGTCGTAGGGGTTTCGCGGTGGGGGTACGTATGTGGCCAAGCTCGCCTCCGGTGTGACCGCCTGGTATACGCCTCGGCCGAGGCGGGGGTCACGGCTCTGGTGTCGGGACGCAGTGGGCTCCTCGGTATACTGCGGCGATCGGTAGGGTGGGTCTAGGGTTGATCCTGGACCGGTATCGGGCACATCGGAGTTTCTGGTGTAGTCGGAGTCGATCCGCCGAGCAAACAGGAACACGTCGGGCGACGATGTTTGGGACTGACCCGGACTAGGCCAATAGCTTGGGGGGAAATCGCAGGTCGTACGTCGGGTGTATAGTGGCGGCGAGATCGGACGATCTGGTGTGGCGTCGTCGGTGTCCATGGGTGACGAGGTGAGGTCAACCCAGGCTGAAGGCTCACCGGCTACTCTTCGCCTAGAGCTTGTCGGGGATGAGACGTGACTGCCTCTGTGGTGGCCTGAATCCCACTGGTTGTCTCCGATGGGGCTGCCATCTGTCGAAGCCATATAAGCCTCCCTCTCGGCTTCAACTTCGAGTCCTGCATCCCTCGGTGGGGTCTCGGAGCAGCAATCCTCGTCCACGTCCATGGTGCAGGCTGGAACTTATCTCTAGACCGGAAAGGATAGATGTATTAAATGATACAGAACTGCTTATATATACGGGTCTTGGTGGTGCAGCGTTGTGGCAAACTCCTACTCTGATATGCTTACTGACTGTGGGGTACATATTCATACAATAGATCAGGTGTTAAGTTAGTAAATGGGTTAGCGGCTAGGTTATTCTACGGTTTCCCGGGCGTCGTCGGTCTGGTTGGTCTGGTCTTCGGGGTCTTCGTTGCTGTGAAATTCTCTGAGGTCTGCCAGGTTAGCGGTTCTTCGCTTCCGACTAGTCTGGTGTTGTAGACGGATAACGTTGGGCGAGACGAAGCACTGGACTCGGTAGGGTCCATCAAATTTTGGCGCTAACTTAGCCGCGAAACCATCAGCGGCGTTAGAAAGGTGATGTTGGCGTACTAATACCAAAGATCCGATCGTCGGGCGCCAGTGTCTTCTACGTAGGTTGTAATGGCGTCCTTGTTCCTGGCTTGCTTGTTGGTTGTTGTTCCGCACGATGTCAAATATTTCCTTCAGCCGGGCTGCCTTAGCGAGCGCTGGTTCCGGTGTGGTCCCGGTTCCGGGAGTGACCTCGTCGTATAAGGCGCCAGGCAAGCGGGGTTCTCGTCCGTGCATCAGGAAGGCGGGGCTGAATCCTGTCGTATCCGAGACGCTGGAATTGATGGCCAGGGACAACTCGGGTAGTAGTTCGTCAACCTGTTTATCAATGATACGCATCATGGCTGGGTTTTTCGGATAATACCGTTGTTTTAATGGACGACTATCCCTCATAACAATGGTGTGTTCTGTTAGATCCGTCGTTCCCTGGAGATTCTCGAATTTGGGTAGCTCTTCGTCTAGGAACGCACGGATGTGGTGTGCAACGTCTGGGGGCCAGGGCTGTGTGTCTAATGTCGGGTCTCCTCTCGTGGAATCATCCATTTCGGGACCGGTGGTTTGGTCGGGGCATTCTGGGCGGATGGTCATGTCGAATGGACTAGAGGGGTCTGTGCTAGCGGGGCATTCGGTGATATTGGCGATAACCGGCGTGGTGTTGGCTGTGATGGCTAGGCTCGGCTCTTGTCGAAACTTCGATTCCATGGGCGTCACTAGCCTGACGGCGTCCATGTCCCCGGGTCCGACGGTGTTTGTTGAGTTGGAGATCCTTGTCGGTGTAGTGACCCTCGTGAGCTCCGTTGAAGTTAACGCGCTCGTCCATTCTGTTGATGATCTGAAGTGCGTGGACTCTGTTGTCGTCCACGAACTCGTGGTCCTGGAGGCGATCTTCGTAATCGTGTTCTCTGTGGGCGTTCTGGTGGTCTTAATCTCGGTGGATATTCGCGTACTCGCGTTTCCTGAAGGCGTCCGTATGCTCGTAGTCTCGGGTAGCCTTCTCGTGGCCATATTACCCGTCGCTTGGCTTTGGGTTATGTTTGTTGGTGCTATATCCGTGGCCAGGGTTGCTGTTGCTGGCCTGGGATCCGTATTGTCTGTTGACGACGTCGTGGACGTGTTCTCAGTTGCTTGTCGTGGATTCTTGCTCTGTGTTGATGATGCCGTGGGCATGTTCTCTGCTGCTTGTCATGGATTCTTGCTCTGTGTTGATGATGCCGTGGGCATGTTCTCTGCTGCTTGTCGTGGATTCTTGCTCTGTGTTGATGATGCCGTGGGCATGTTCTCTGCTGCTTGTCGTGGATTCTTGCTCTTGGTTGGAGGTGTCGTAGCCGTGGTCTCGGTTGCTGGTCTCTTGTTCCTGTTCTTGGTTGGGGATGTCGTAGCCGTGGTCGTTGTTGCGTGTTTTAAGCTTTCATTCGCGGGTGCGAGGGTTTGTGTGTGGCTGATGATGTCCTTTGGTTCGTCGACGTTGGTGCAGCGACCTTTAAGCTGTAGACGCGTAGTGCCACATTGGATCGTGGTTTCTATGGCGCACAAAAAGGTTATCCCCAGGATCACACTTTCAACCATGTTCGGTAGTATCAAAAGAGGTATTTGTACCTGTCGTGTATGCAGTTGGGTGGGCGTAAGTAAGATTTGAGTAATCTCCCTCACTGACCCGTCCGCTAGGCGTATCCGCGTCGCTGCTGCCTGTATGTTCGTGTCGGTGGCCAATCGTCTTGCCAGGTCTTGACTGACGAAACTTCGGATCGCTCCCGTGTCGATAGTGGCTTCCGTGGTTTGTCCACCGATGGTCACCATCGCCACTATCCGGCCGTCGTGCACGTGCAAAGGTTTCTTTGATCGTGGGTTATGGTTGGCGTCGTTCTCGGCTGATCCCATCTCAGTCGAGGACGCGGCTAGTTTCCCGAGGTTTCTCGTCGGCAGCATTGGATGGTCCTGACGCCGCGTTTGCCACATTCCCAACAGAATAAGAGGGGACGGTTCTGGCAATTCGCGTATAAATGGTCCGCTCCGCCGCATCGTCGACATGCCGTGCGCGCGTTGGCTATGGGCAGTGCGTCGTGTTGGATCGTCCGGTTGGCTACTTCTCCCGCGGGTGTGGTAGTCTGGGCCGGGCCGGGTTTGGTCATGGGATCCCCGTGATTGTTGGGCGTTTGGCGAAACGGGTTCCGATTCTGGTGGGACTCCGGTCGCTTGTATTCGGGGGTTAACTCATGGCGATCGTGTCGGGGTATCCTTCGCGGTGAATTGACGGCGTATGCGTGCCAACCACCTGATTCTTGTTGTTTCTGAACGCTCTCGAACTCTACGGCCAGTTGCGTGAGCTGGGCCAGACTTTGGAGTTCGTGTCTCCGCACGTACAGTTGGTATCCAGGTAAAGCGTTGTCGTAGATGCGTTTTAGTTCTTGGGCCACGTCGTACCCCGCGTGGTGCATAAGTAGACGGATGTCAATGACAAAGTCCTTGAATAACTCGCCAGTCGATTGCTTACGGGCCCGTATCTTATCTTCCAATTGCTCAAAATATCGTGGCGGAAGAAAAAAGGTAAGGAATTCCCGACGAAAATCGGCCCAGGGGACGTGCTGGAGTCGACTGGTTCGGAACCAACGGCTAGCTCGGTCGGTGAGAAGTTCGACCATGACTCGTGGGAGATGATTCACGTCGACGCCGTAGGACAGGGCACGTTCTTCGAGTAATTCTACGAATGCCAATGGGTCATCGTGGCCGTTGAACTGAATACCCCAGTGTCGAATCCTATCAGCCACTTGGAAGGTGCGGAGGGGTGAAGTGCTTGTTTGAGTCCTAGCCTCGCTGAGACCTTGTGTGGTGTCGATCGGGGAAAAGGTTCTCCTCGTCTGCACCGGACTGGACTCTGCTGACCTGGATATTTGAACGCTCCCCTCCGACGTTAAGACAATCGGGGGCACGTTGCCTTTGCTGGCGGTGGCCGGAGGGACTAGCAAGCCGAGCTTTTGGTCTACGACCTTCTTATTCTCGGACGGGGCTTTGGTGGCGGGTTGCGGTGATCTGGCACGCCCCGCGGATCTGGAGTACTGCTTCTCGAGCTCTGCCAGGCGAGTCCAAGTCGCGGGTTCGAGTTTACCTTCGGTGAATATAGCGAAGGTCTTCCTAAGATCGTCGACTGTGCCTTCTTTGTCGAACCCGAACTCGTCTGCAAAGCCTTCGAGTTCATCCCGGCGGCGTTGGTATATCCAACCGGTACCCACCCCAGGATTCTGTATTGATTCTGTGTGGTAGTACTCACTCTGATCGTGGTCAGTGCTCTGGTCCATGACAAGGAGTAGGAGCTCGAGACGTGGGAATACGTGAACGGGGAGTAACCGTAACTCTGGCTGACTAGAGTTGGCTCGCTAGGTTTTATTTTGCACTGTCTTGACTGGTGTTTTATCGTCTTGTTTGTTTTTCGCCTTCAGCGACGTCGTTTAATGTTTTCTTTACGCACTGCACTTTGGGGTTTTGTTTTCAGGGGCTTTAGCTTTGGGCTCTGCACTGGGCGTGTTGCACTGGCACTGCGTCTGTGTCGCGAGGATTTTCAACTAGCGTTGCGCTTGTTTGGGTTTTAGTTAAACGGGGCACGGTGTTCGCACTGTCGTGTTTTTTTTTTTTTCTCGGGACGGCACTGTGTTTGCGCTGCGATGGTTTTATGGACCGGCACCGTGTTTGCGCTACGATGAATTTTTGTGACGGCACTGTGTTTGCACTGCGATGGTTTTTTTGGGACTGTACTGTACTTGTTTTCGCCGTCGTCTTGATCACGATTCGGGAGGGGAAAAGTGTGTGAGTTTGTATGTATGATTTTCGGTCGGTGACGTGGGCGTATGTAGGTAAGCGTGGGTCTAGCTAAAGCTCTGACTGTACTACAGACACGTGGTTTTTGTGGCGGTAGATTTGCGGTCTGTGACGGTTACCTTCTCTTGAATCTACCTCAGGTCCCTGCTAGGGCGCCACTTGTAAGGAACCTATTTCAGGCTGGGGTAAGCTCAGCCTGTCCAGGGTCGTCTACAAGAAAATTTGTAGTTGTAGGGAGACCTTAGGCAAGAGAAAGTACTGGGGTCACGTCCAGGGGAGTCAAGCGTGCGGCGTGTTTGCAGGGTGACGAGATTTCGCCGTAACCTCTACGGTGTACAGGGCGATTCTACCGGGGTGTGTGGGATCACTACGGCTCTTACGACCCTACGGCCCCTAACGTTACTAGACGGCGTATGGACTCTGGCCGTCGTTTACACGCCGTCGGGGTTTGTAGGACCCTGCGTTGTAGTGGCAGCTCGTGAGACGAGGAACTCTAACAAGGGGGGGGGGGGGGAAGTGTTACGGAACCGTGCGTGATCGCGACGATTCGTACCACGACTGGGTTTCTAGGGGGGATTGACTGTGCGTAATCGCGACGGTCACTAGCTACTGGACGATACTACTGAGACGTGCGTAATCGCGACGCCTCGTAAGGCTACTGGGTTTCTAGGGGGGATTGACTGTGCGTAATCGCGACGGTCACTAGCTACTGGACGATACTACTGAGACGTGCGTAATCGCGACGACTCGGAAGGCTACTGGGATGCTAGGAGGGATTGGGATAACGTGTAATGTGTATGTGCGGATGAATGAATAAAAGACAAAAGTAGTTGTTATCTTTGTTCAGAATTTTTTATTACACCAATGGACCTAGCTGGTGGCTCTAGCTGCACCACGTGTAAAGCTCCACTTACTTGTACGTCTGAGAGCTCTTGCAATGTTGGTCACGAGAGACCGTGGCCTTATAGCCATGTGTCGTTGGTCGCGCGTTGAGTCTGTTTTATTCTTGCACCCAGGCCGGGATGGGTGAGAGCACGTGTACGAAATCGGTGTCACGACTAAGTGTACGAAATAGTTGTCGCGAATAGGTGTACGAAATAGGCGTAGGCGAGCACGTGTTGGTCGATGGTTCCGTGTGAGGTTTTCTTATTTTTTTGCGACTGCTCTCGTTCGAGGTCCGGCTTCGAGTCCCTCTCGATTCTTTTCTCTCGTGCCTCCTCACTCGCGCGATCGATACCCCTTTTTCTTTTTGCAATCGATATTCTCGGTGTGACCCTATCGACTCATTTCTGCGTTTCTCATTTTTCCGTGTTTTTATGGCCTTCATTGGCGGGTGTATTTAGGACGTAACTTATTACTAACTTAAATCTACATGAATACTAATAATAATGCCTTCAGTGGCGGATCGTGAAATGATGATAATTATACAAACAAAAGAAAAGGAATAATCAGATAACCAGGGATCGATGTATGCTTCCAGTGGCGATGCAGATAATCGGTAGCCCCAGTAGTCGGCAGCTTGTAAAGCACCTTGGGTCTTTACAACCTCCCAAAACATACGAAGAGTTTTGTCCAACCTTGCATCCATGCTAGCTTCCGAATCTGGAGAATTGTGCCAAGAGCGCCGAGCGTGCTACCCTTTGTCCACCACCGGATACGATCCACCCAAGCCGGGTCTTCTGCAGAAGAGGCAGACCATCGATGAGTTTGATTTGCCCTACGCAGAGGAGATCATAGAAAATTCTGGCACCAATGAGAAGATCCACTCGCTGAGGGTTGAAAAATGCAGGATCAGCAAGCTGAATATTTGACGGAATATTCCAATCGGCTACATTGACTGCCAGACTTGATTGACAATCGGTGATCGTAGGAGCTATAAGAGCAGTAAGCGTAGTTGTATAGTCAGCTGTGCGAGAATGCATACAAATGTTCACGGTGGATCCCTCAGTAGCCACGCTGGTATCGCCGAGCCCAGAGACAAGTGCAGACGATTGAGTTCTCCTAAGCTGAAGCTGATGGGCGAACCTGGATGTGATGAGATGAAGCTGAGATCCTGAATCTAGTATGGCACGACAAGGAACTAAAACGCCAGACCGATTCTTTACGAGAACCACAGTGGTAGCCAGAGGCACAACATCGGATTGAAGACCTTGGGCAGCAAGAGAGGTAGAGGCAGGGGAAGGTGAACTGCTAACAGAATCCTGAGTGGCAGAAATAGCGTCTGGTTGGAGCGTTAGATCTGGAGGAGAAAGATCTGTGGAGCCTTGTGTTGTAGATTCTCAAAATGCAATAAACTATGATGCCTCCCACCGCATACTCGACATTTTCCACTGTTGCATGCACGAGTCCGATGCCCCGCTTTTAGGCAATTGAAACAGAGGGAAAGCTTCTTCACTTCTTTGTGGCGCAGCAACGGAGACAAATTCCCGAATATCCTGCAGGAATATATACCATGTCCCGCTGAATGGCAAAAACTGCATCCATATGAGTCGGTGGAAGAATTGGAGGCAACAAAAGTTTTCTTAAACTGAGAATTATGGGTTTTTCCCACCTGAACGCTACTAGCGGGTGCCGCTGTAGCGTATTCCAAGGTCTCCATTTTCTGGCACCGCTTCTCCAAGTATTCATAAAAATCTTTTTTTTTTTTTTTTTACTTTAGGACGTTGATGTGCAATGACTGCACCATCAAGTGGCCCAAGCGACACCAGCCGATGGCTGTTACGCGCGGATCCCAGGCAAGAACGCAGCCCACCTCCCGCCCAACCGACCGAGGGGCGCTGCCGCATGACGCGCGACTCGTAAACCGAACCGATCGCGGACATGCAGGAAAGATAGGTGTTAGACTAGTGTTCGAGGAAAAGTAGAACTAATCTAACTAAAGAAGAAAAGTAATTACTAATTACGGGAAAGATGTAGGAGTATCAGTAATTTAAGACTAGGAAGGGAGTTAGTGGTAGATATAATATGGTAGAGGGAATTATAATCCGAGCATAGGACCCTAAATGGTTCATGCAAGGAGTAATTTGATCTACAAAGCGGAAGAAACAACGGTGTATAGTTCCTAGTGCTTCTAATAGGAATCGTGAAGTTTATGCGGCTCAACAGGTCAGGGCTATCTACGTCACCCTTGATCAAGTTGTGCACAAAAATCACGCCAAGCATTTTCCTACGATTAGCTAAGGTTGGAAGGTTTATTAAGAGCAATCTATTAGAGTAAGACGGCAGTCTCACACTTGCATCCCAGCTGAGGCCGCGGAGAGCAAAAAGTAAAAAGTTTTTCTGAACTGATTCTATACGGTCTTGGTGTACGTTGTACTGAGGGCACCATACACAAGAGCCGTATTCTAAAATCGGACGAACCAGAGAGGTGTAGAGAGTCTTTGTTATATAGGGGTCGTCAAATTCCTTTGACCACCTCTTTATAAACCCAAGCACGCCCATGGCCTTATTCACCATGGTAGAAATGTGTTCTGAAAACTTTAACTTGGGATCTAATAGAACACCAAGATCATCAACCCGGGTAATTCTCTCAAGAGAACCACCACAAAGGGTGTAAGGAACCAGAAAGGCGCTGGAGCGATGAAAAGTCATTACTTTACATTTTGAAGCGTTAAGGTTTAATAAATTTGCACAACACCACGACTGAAATCTATCGAGATCGGATTGCAACCTGGATTGGAAAGAAATGTCCTTATACTGGACACAGAGCTTAACATCATCCGCATACATTAGTACTCGAGAGTATGTTAATACAGAAGGTAGGTCATTTATAAAGAGAGTAAAGAGTAAGGGGCCTAGATGGCTGCCCTGAGGTACACCCGAAGTCACCGTAACTGGAGAGGACAGGGAGTTTTTGAAAAGGACTCTTTGAGACCTAAAACACAGGTAGCTAGAGATCCATCTCAGGAGATTGGGCGGGAACCCTAGAAGGTCGAGCTTTTGTGCTAGGAGAGAATGGTTTACAGAGTCGAACGCTTTACTAAACTCGGTGTAAACAACATCCGTCTGCAAATTACCTTGAAAGCCTTTTATTATAAAGGAGGTAAACTCCAATAAATTTGTAGTGGTTGATCTCCGCCTTATAAATCCATGTTGAGTTGGAGATATAAGTGATCTGCATAGGTGCTGCAGGTGCGGAGTTAAAATTTTCTCAAACACTTTAGGAATAGCGGATAACTTAGATATACCTCTATAGTTCATTGCGTCAGACTTGCTACCTTTCTTATGGAGAGGAATTATAAAAGACTGCTTCTATATCGGGGGAAAGCATGAAGAAGTTATAGATAGGTTGAACAGTTTAAGCAACGGCCCACACAGAGACTCGGCACAATACCTGAGTACACAGCCGGGAACTCCGTCCGGACCCGGTGAGAACACCGGCTTTACTGTTCGTAGATCATGAAGCAACGAGCTTTCATTTAGCAAAGGACAGAAAATGCCGTTCGACCGCGGTAAACTGTATGGATACGGCTGACCAGAGTAAACATCCTGCGAATAGGTGGTTTGGAAAAAACGGGCAAAAAGATCGGCAATTGCCTGATCATTATCTGCCGACGTATTACGGAAAGATAGCGAGGATGGGTGTGCGGACGTTCTACGCTTACTGTTTACAAAGCTGTAGAACTGTTTGGGGTCCTTAGAAAAACTTATCCTGCATCGAGATAAATAATTCTGATAGCATTGAGCGTTAAGAACTGAAAAGTTTGACCGAGCTATTACATAATGAGAGAGAGAAGAAGGAGAGCCAACTTCTTGAAATTTTTTATAAAGTCTTGATTTTAAGTTTTTTAGATGAGATAGCTCCTTGGTAAACCAAGGGGGTTTTCTTGATCTAATCGGACAGGAAAGTGGGACACAAGAGACAAAAAGTGAGTCCAGTGCATCATAGAAAATGTTTGTGCCTGTCGTAACATCACTGCACAAATATAAAGCGGACCAATCAAAATCCCTAATGAGGTTATTAAGCTTCGTAAACTCGGCTTTACGGAAGCAGCGGACACATTGGGGTAGTCTACCCGACCGATCTAGTACAGTTCGTCCTAGGTCGAGCGACATTTCGAAAGTAGGATGGTAGGCATCTTCAGGTATAGAGAGCGGGGGGACTCGAGTTAACAACGCTACGGTCGGATCCGTTACAAAGCACAGATCAAGAAATCGACCCAAGGAATTTTTAACATGGTTAACTTGAGACAGAGACAGGTCAATCAAGCCGTCAACAAAGTCATGACTTGCCATGGGTACCAGGCTATTTGACTCATTTGCCGAAGACCAAACAATTCCTGGCAAGTTGAAGTCACCAAGAACTATCATGTGATCTTTGTCAGATAGCGAGGAAGAGATAGCGGTTAAGGCGGACAAATGCTGCTCGTAAATTGCGATATCCGAAGAAGGTGGAATATACGAACAAGTTATGAAAATTGAGAAAGCGGGAAGAATCAGTCTTACACACAGAAATTCCAGTTCCTGCTGGATCTGGACTGTGAAAAGTTCCGACGTGAAGTTTGAGTCCACAGCAATCAGAACCCCACCTGCACGTCGAGACGAGCGATCCTTTCTATAAGTTGTGTACCGACCTGCCAAAACTTCGGAACTAAGAATGTCCGGCTTTAGCCAGGTCTCGGTAAACACAATAACGTGGGATGCAAATGCGACACTATCCTGGAAAAGAATGCTGAGCTTACTACGCAAGCCTCGAACATTCTGATAGGTCACCAAAAGAGAGTTAGTTAGTTTTTTGGACGGGAGGTAGAGCGGGAAGACGACGAAGGAGCACTGGTCTGATTTGTTGGCAGAGTTATTGGGGGCCTGGTCTTCTTCTTTGCCTTAAACTCCTTCACCACCAAATGCTCCGGCCAAAATTTGGCAGAACAGATGGTGTCAAAATGAGCTTGAGAGACACTTATTTTAAAGGAAGATATCTCCCTGGCGTAAGAAAAGTTAAATTTTTCCACCTTAAAATCAGCGGCTTTTATTTTGCTTCGGATATAAGCCGTCACATCGTTAGTTGTGGAATCAGGGGCAAGCCGCGAGACAAAAACTTGTCTCTTTGGTGGGATCCCCACCAATCTTGGCACCACAGGCCTATCACCTGTGATGGTAATACCCGGTGGTCCGGGACGTATATTAACTGGTGGGGTCGGAATTGAGGGGACCGCTAATGAGTTTGCGGACATTACGGACACGGACGCTACAGACGACTTTGGCTGCATGCCCTCCGACGCGATAAATTCGGCTACCGAATTTCCATCGCCAGCAGCTGTCGTTGCCTTCGGAGTGGCAAACGAAATCAACTGCTGCACTGCTGCTGGAGTGGTCGGAGTCAGCTTGTCAGCATCGGCCGGCCGAGGGGCAGCTGGCATATGCAGATCCCGCGGAGTGACTTTTTTGCGCCTAGGAGACTCAGTCAGTAGTTTGAAGCCACTAAACTGAGACTCCATGGCTAGGAGCCGATCGTACTGCTCTTTGAAGCCCACGGTCAGCTCCCTAAAGCCCTTCCGGGTCTGCCTCATAAACGCTGCCATCTCCCTCTCAACCGGACGGCATGCCTCACAGCTGTAGTGCAGGCCATTCCTTTTCGCGATGGCATCACCCACGAGACCGGACAACCCGGCGCATTTAGCGTGCACGACGCTATCGCAGAGCCAGCAGGGGATACTCGGCTGGTCATGGGTGATCTGCTTCTTGCAGGTTTTTTTGTCGCAGACAACGGAGAATTCCATTTTAAAATTTACTTAATTTTTCCTTCAAAAAAAATTGGTATCAGACCAGTGTGCCAGATAAGCGCCAAAAGAGGAGTAAGTGAAAACGGTAGCGGTTACAGTAGCTACAATTGAGAGAGAGAGAGCGCTACTGTACGGAAAATATCAAGAGCGAGAGAGGAAGAACAGTTATTTGAGTGTGGGTAATAGAGAGAGTGATAGATCAGCAACAACTAATGCGTGAGAGCGGCTAAATAGAATAACAAATATGACACTGTGTGTACTTACGAAAGCACAAACAAAGACACACTGTTAGGCGATGCAAAAAAATAATTAAATTAAGTTTTTACACTAAAGCAGGCATGCACTCGCGATCAGGAAATAGAAATGATAAGGCTGTTAGTTTATGAATTTATTATTATTATTTTCGTAAAAAACCGGCGGTTTAAGCAAAAGTAGGCAAAAAGTTAGCGGAGCGCAAACAAAAACGCGTCTGACTACTACAAAGAGAATCGGACGAGTTGCTGTAGGTATGGCATCCGACGACAGGTGTTCTTCCCATTTCATTTGCGTCTTAGCGTCCAACTTCTGCAGCAGCAGGTTAATTATAATGCAGTAGGATATCTCCAAATCCGTTCCTAATGTTTGCAAAGCACGCATATGCAAATTGACTGCATCTGAAAACTCCCGAAGCCTTTTGGGAGATGGCGAATCCACTCTCTTGAGCCCAAGAATCTTCTTGATGTGTGCCTGAAAAACAAGTCGTTTGCTACTAAAACGTTTATTAAGTATATCCAGCGCCACTCGATAATTGGCACTGGAGAGTTCCAAAGATCGAACCGAATCCAAAGCCACATCAGCGAGGCTAGAGCGAAGGTGCTGGAACTTCTCGATGTCGCTGAGATCCGCATCCGCGTCGATTATCGAATTGAAAATAGCCATAAAGTCCGAATATTCGACGTATCCACCGGAAAACTTGGGTATTTTCAGCTCAGGAAGTCGCTGCTTGTGAGCCATGATGATGGTACTGTGTCCAGAATGGTTTGGTAGGGTAGTGGAATTGGCAGCAGCGCGCGAATGGCCTAGTTCGAGAGCAGCCAGTAGCTCAGCCTTCAACGATATGAAGAGCATATCAAAGTTGTTGCGCATCTCACTCCCAATCTCGTCTTGATTGAGCGCTTCCAGTTCATTATGGGCCTTATTAAATTCCTCTCGAATTTCTGTCTGCATGTCGATACGTACGTCGATTTCCGTGGCGTTCAAATTATCGATCTTATTGCCAGCGAATGATTCGCCGAGCCCGCTCATTTGATCGTACAAAGACTGAACTTTACGTTTATAAAGACTCAGCCTGTTATTAGCCGTCACAATATCTTCGCCCGCGCCTGTATTTGGATCGCTTTCCATGTTTAACGGTGCGAAATGCAACGGAACAACGGAGAATAGATAACCGTTTAGCGACGGCGTACAGAATCGAGAAAGAGAGAGTGAAGACACGAAAAGTCGAAACCGTGGCTGCAGTTGTGCAGAGAATGAGAGACTTGAAGATTATGCGACGGTGCACAGAAGCTGGAGCGAGAATGAGAGACACGAAAAGTCAAGAACCGTATGTGCGGCTGAGCATAGAATGAGAGATTCGACGATTAAACTCACGGAATCTCAGACGACCGCACTCTCAACTGAATTTGCACATAAACCGTTTTATATGCTGCACAAATGTATTTGTTTGTGGTTAAACTGCACAGAACCGTTCAATATAGAATATTGTTCAATTTAAATGTTTTTGCACGAAACTCGATTAGCCAATGTCTTTAATCACGTCGGGGTCACCAATGTTTGAGATGCCAAGCTTTTTTGGCACCTATTTTTATCCAAATAATAACGAGAGTGTTTCCAAATTTAATAGCCGTTTATTTATACCGGCGGCTGCTAGCGGATGCCAATTGCTTGCTCTTAGCACAACCAGATAAATGTATATCGAGATCCAAATGCAACCAATGCGCAGAGAGGTTAGCAGATTACTAAAATTAGCACCGTCGGCTAAGCAAAGCTAAAGCCAAGGCGGCGGCTGCAGAGCGCCCTTTACAGAGGGAGAGCGCAGCAGCGCTGCCGAACGTGGGCGTTTACAGTGCATTGAATATTGTATGTATAGTTTTAAGTTAGGCCTGTTGATTAGCGGCTGGCCCGAACACATACCATTCCACGTGAATGATGCAGTATTTGAATAAAAGATGAAAATATTTTTGCACACTAAAATAATTTTCAACTTTGAATGCTCATATCTCTTAAAACGTCAGAATTTCTTGGCATTTCGATTTTTGAAAGCTCTCTATTAGATGCGTGCATTTGTTTAATCCAAAGCTCTCATACAATTCTTTGGTTTTGCCACCTTTTTACGGCTGAGGCCCCACTGTGAGCTGCCGGATTTATGTTTCGCAGCGGTAGTATCCTAACATTCTTCAACTATTGTTGAGCTGCCTGGACATTGCCCGCAATCACTTTTGACTACGCTGCGCCTCTGTTGTGTTCTGGCTCTTCTGTTATAGGACGCGGCCGAAGTAGCATTTGATCCACTTTAAAATGTTTATGATTGCCGAACAGTGTGCCGAATTTGGCTACGAGTCGCAGCCCATCTATCATTTGGTCATCACTAGTCCTAGGCAGAATTCAATCATCGGCCAGAGATGTGGGACCACGCTGCCGTCGAACTGCTGCTGGGTGATCGTTGATGATTATGACTTCGTCGGCGACCAACGTGATGACGCTGAGGTTTGATTGGAAAACGTTGATTCAAAGTACTTTTAATGTTACAATGTTAGTTATTACGATATTTGTGAGTTGATGACCGGATTGACTACATTAACTTTTAATTTAACTTACTTAATTCTGACGATTACGTCCTGTTTCTAGCCAGTAAGATTTCTTAAAGGTGAGTTATGTTAGTTTGTTATATTTTTGCTGTATTTCCAAAGGTTTTGACCGTGTCCGTTAAGCTGTTGATTTGTTCTAGGTATACAAAATGTAAATAAAATTGAAAAAATTGTTTGCTGAGTCCTAAGCTTGAGCACCGGAGTTGGGTCGTTATCTGAGATTGTCCCTGTGGACCATCCTCCCTCTGATTAGAACCATTGTTCGAAATCCGACTCCACCGTTTCTTTAATATACAGAGGGGTCAGCTTATTCCCGAGCCGTCGGCTCATTTTTACGCCAACTCTAAAAACTGTCGCGATTGATTGCACAATCTTTTTGCACTTTGTTCTATACTTCTCTGTAAAAGTCCACTACAGCAGAGTGCAAAATATCTATGGGTTTTTGTTGGTGACCGAGTGCATCCACCTTTTGTACTTCACTGTTGCCTAGAGGAAACGAATCCTATAGCTATATTAAGGCATCTTGCAATTTCCACGAAAGTTATATTGTGTAGTCCAACCCTCGCAATGTTTTGGCGCTATAGAAGAGTTTGGTACCGAGCTCGTTGGTGCATGCCTTCCAGCGTTTTTTTTTTTGTATCAATATTTATTTGTCTTTTCAATTTTGTAGCACTGCTCTTGTTTTCAATGGTATAAAATATTTCACAACACGTTAGTAAATGGTGGTCGGTGAACATATTTATGTCCCAATAGAGATAGTAACGAACTTTTCCAAAGTCCCACGAAATTGCAAAAAGCGTCCACTCGTTAGTAGCGTAGTTTAGCAATTTTGGGATTCTTGAAATCATTTTTATTGGGCGACCGCCTTGCGAACGGAAGGGCGGGTGCATTAAGCAGAGGTGTCGGTAAGTTAGTCGAACGGTTTTCTGTACTCTGGATACATCCAAATTACGTTTTCTGATACTAGAATATCCCTTAGTTCTTGAAATGCGCGTCGTTGAACTTTGCTAAATATGAAAAGATTTTTTTAGGCTTATTAAGATGTCGGAAAGCGATCTAGCGATTGCGAAGCCTAAGAATGACCGTAGCCCGACCAGCGTTGTTGGCTCGACATACTCCTGGATGGCTTTTACCTTCTCAAGGTCAGTCTTCGTGCATATTCAGAAATTCCTATCTCGTATTAAAAAATTAAGAGCGAAGGGCAGTCGACAAAACTCGTTTTTTCCTCCATTTCCCGGTCGCGCTCCGGGAAGTACATATTTGGCCGTACCCAAGTTTGATAAGATCATTAAGATGCTTGTTTATACCCGGTACTCGAAGAGTATAAGGGTATATTAGATTTGTGGTGATAGCGGATGTGTGTAACACCCAGAAGGAAGCGATTCCGACCCCATAAAGTATTCCTGATCAGCATCAATAGCCGAGTCGATATAGCCATGTTTGTCTGTCCGTCCGCCCGTCCATCCATCCTTCCGTCTATTCGACTTCATTAGCACCTAGATCTATAAAAAATAAAAATTTCACACCTCCCCCTTCCGCCTCTATAAAAATCATCAATCGTTCGATATCCTTTGTAGTGAGACGTGTTTTTGTTTTGCGCTCCGCTTAATTTCAACCTATTTTGCCTTAACAGCCGGTGTTTTTTGAAAATAACCCCTCATAAATTCATAAATTAACCACCTACCATATTATCTATTCTTGATCACGGGTGCATGCCTCTTTACTGTGAAAAACATAAGTGTGTTTTTGTTTGTGCTTTTCGTAACTACACACAACATCATATTTAGCCGCTCTCACCTAGTAGTTTTGTTGCTTTATCACTCTTTCCCTATTACCCACACTTGAATAACCGTTCTTCCTCTCTCGCTCTCAATACTTTCTGTGCAGTAGCGCTCTTTCTCTCTCATTTTTAGCTGCGGTAACCGCTCTCGTTCTTACTGATTCCTCTTTTGGCGTTTATCTGGCACACTGGTCTGATATCAGTTTTTTTTTGAAGAAAAAAAAAAATCATTTTTATATTTTAGTATGAAATTCTCTGTGGTCTGTAGCAAAAAAAAATTCAAGAAGCAGATCACCCATGACCAGCCGAGTATCCCCTGCTGGCTCTGCGATAGCGTAGTGCATGCTAAATGCGCTGGGTTTTCCGGTCTTGTGGGTGATGCCATCTTCAAAAGGAATGGCCTGCATTATAGTTGTGAGGCATGCCGTCTGGTTGAGAAGGAAATGGCAGTATTTATGAGGCAGACCCGGAAGGGCTTTAGGGAGCTGACCGTGGGCTTCAAACAGCAATCCGATCGGCTCCTAGCCTGACTGAGTCTCCCAGGCGCAAAAGGGTCACTCCGCGGCATCTGCATGTGCCAACTGCCCCTCAGCCAGCCGATGCTGATAAGCTGACTCCAACCACTCCAAAAGTGCAGCAGTTGATTTCGTTCGTTCGACCCCACCAGTGAATATACGTCCTAGACCGCCGGGTATAACACAACTAAGGATGTGACGGCTCATATTGAAAGCAAAATAAAAGCCGTTGATTTTAAGGTGGAAAAGTTTAACTTCTCTTATGCCAGGGAGATAGCTTCATTCAAAATAAGTGTCTCCTAAACTCACTTTAACACCATTTCTTCGGCCAAATTTTGACCGTTCGTCTCGACGTGCAGCAGGGGTTCTAATTGCTGTGGACTCAAACTTCACATCGGAACTTTTCACAGTCCAGATTCAGCAGGAACTGGAATTCCTGTGTGTAAAACTGATCTCAGTTTTCATATTTTGTTCGTAACTTTCATAACTTTTTCGGATTTCGCAATTTACGAGCTGCATTTGTCCGCCTTAACCGCTATTTCTTCCTCGCTGTCAGACAAAGATCATATGATAGTTCTTGGTGACTTCAACTTGCCAGGAATGGTTTGGGCTTCGGTAAACGAGTCTAATAGCCTAGTGCCCTTGTCACATGACTTTGTTGACGGCTTAATTGACCTGTCTCTGTCTCAAGTTAACCATGTTAAAAATTCCTTGGGTCGACTGCTTGATAAAAGCTTTGTAACGGATCCGACCATAGCGTTGTTAACTCAAGTTCCTCTGCTCACTATACCTGAAGACACAAAATTGTTTAACATTAAGGCTTCGAAATGTAAAGTAATGACTTTTCATCGCTCCAGCGGCTTTCAGGTTACTTACACCCTTTGTGGTGGTTCTCTTGAGAGAATTACCCGGGTTGATGATCTTGGTGTTCTATTAGATCCCAAGTTAAAGTTTTCAGAACATGGTTAATAAGGCCATGGTGAATAAGGCCATGGTGAATAAGGCCATGGTGAATAAGGCCATGGTGAATAAGGCCATGGTGAATAAGGCCATGAGCGTGCTTGGGTTTATAAAGAGGTGGTCAAAGGAATTTGACGACCCCTATATAACAAAGACTCTCTACACCTCTCTGGTTCGTCCGATTTTAGAATACGGCTCTTGTGTATGGGGCCCTTAGTACAACGTACACCAGGACCGAATAGAATCAGTTCAGAAAACTTTTTACTTTTTGCTCTACGCGGCCTCAGCTGGGATGCAGGTGTGAGACTGCCGTCTTACCCTAATAGATTGCTTTTAATAAACCTTCCAACCTTAGCTAATCGTAGGAAAATGCTTGGTGTGATTTTTGTGCAAATCTTGATCAAGGGTGACGTAGACAGCACTAACTTGTTGAGCCGTGTAAACTTCACGATTCCTATTAGAAGCACTAGAAACTATACACTGTTATTTCTTCCGCTTTGTAGATCGAATTATTCCTTGCATGAACAGCTTAGGGTCCTATGCTCGGATTATAATTCCCTCTACCATATTATATCTACTGCTAACTACCTTCCTAGTCTTAATTTACTGATACTCTCATATCTTTCTCATAATTAGATATTGCTTAGTTTTTTAGTTAGATTAGTTCTACTTTTCCTCGAATACTAGCCTAACACCTATCTTTCCTGCATGTCCACGATCGGTTCGGCTAACGAGTCGCGCGTTATGCGGCAGCGCCTCTCGGTCGATTGGGCGAGAGGAGGGCTGCTTTTTTGCCTGGGATCTGCACGTAACAGCCTTCTGCTGGTGTCGCTGGGGCCACTTGATAGTGCAGTCATTGCATATCAACGTCCCAAAGTATAAAAATAACAACGGAGAATTATTTATTTTGTAATAAGTGCTCATTCCACTTGCCTTTAAAGCGAAGTGTGGAGTCCTCGGGCGATTCCTATTTGCAAGCATAGCGGCGTCTGGAAAACTTGGAGCTCAAGTTCGTGCGTAATCCAGCATAATATTTGACTTTCATGAAAAAGTACCGGTCCCTCAATCATATGTTTTGGTGCCTAACGAAGATAGGACAGCTCCACCACAAAGCTGAGGGTCGTATTCGACGGCTCTGCAGTTATTTCACATACTCATTCGTTTTCGTACAGTTTCCATTGCTCCAACAGGTGATATCGGTAAAATGTATAGGTGTGTGTGTGTCTCAATGCCTGACACCATGCTCCAATGCATATTACGGCGAGACTCTCTTGACGATGACATACAAATCTTCAAATTAAACACAGTCACCTATTCGAGATATGCATCCGGCCAGCTGATGGTGTCGGAAACCATTTTAAATTACTTCTACGTGAATGACATGATATCTTGAGGAAATTCGGTCGAGGACGTGCTGGATATTATGCGCCAAGCCACGGATCTCCTTGCTCGAGGCAATTTTTAATTACGAAAATGGTGTAACTCTCTCGAAGTTCTTCGTACAGTTCCATAGGCCGAAAGGGAAAGCTTTCTGAAGCTGGATAATAGCAGTGATGTAACAAAGGCGCTTGGGCTCATTTGGAAGCCCTAAAAGAACTGCTTTCTGCTTATATTTGCTCCACAAATCTCTGTTGGCAAGCACACTAAACGTTCAGTATTGTCAACCATTGCACGCTGCTATGATTCTATGGGATTGATCGGACCTACTTTGACCAGAACAAAAGTCATCATGCAGCGCATGTGGAGAGACAAGCTGCATTGGGATGAGAGCCTTCCTCAGTCTTTGAATTCGGCAAGGACTGAGTCTTGCAATGACTTCGCCACTATGGGTCACGCTAAATTTCCTCGCTACGTACTTCAGCCTAAGGCAAGTTTTGAATTGCATGCCTTTTATGATGCCAGCCTCCATAGGCCTATGGGGCCTGCATTTATACTCGTTCGTTTACGCATGCAACCGCTGAGGTTCCTTTGTTTTATTCGACGGCGAGGGTATCCCCTCTGAAAACCCTAACGGTTCCTAAGCTTGAGCTATTAGCCAATTTACTTCGCGAAATTAGGAAAACGTATACCTTTGACTGCCCAATCCATTGCTGGTCGGATTCAACTGTGTGGTAAGGAGACGAGCCATTCAAGTTCAACTTGTTTGTATCCAACAAAATCGCTGAAATTTAACAACTTACGAGAAGCATGGATTGGCGACGATCCTTCGAAGGGATCAGCACCACAGGATCTCTTGCATTCTAGGTTGTGGGTGAATGGACCTATCTTCTTGTAAGGCGAACGAAGGTGCTGGCCTAAACGGTGCTCACCAGAAATTTACCTTCCGGAAATTCGACACCGGGTATTGCTGTCGTCTCAGCGTACCGACATCTCGCTTTCGCTTAAGCACATCAACACATTTGGAAGTTCATCAGTCGGACGAAGACTCTGGTGTCTCTCCTCTGACGACCTTCGAAAGGGATCACATTTTTTATGTCGCATCGTTCAACGCGCCCATATGTACTTTGAATACCTTGCTCTGCGAAAAGAGAACTGCGTGCAGTCTACATTTATCTCAACATATGCTGATAACGATTGTGATATTGCTGACCTGTTCGCTTCCTTTTTCCAACGTTGCTAATCTGTCCTTTCTATTAACCCTCGCTCTATCCTAGCCTCATCAAACGACTTTGGTAGCAGGTACTCATATCCTATCCATTTAATAGTTCTAGTTGTATCTGTACCCCCTTCATGGATGTTGATGGCCTCTTAAGCAATTTAAAATTGTGTAAGTTTTCGTTATCCACTGGGCCAAACTCGGTTCCAAGTGCTGTTCTTAAACTTTGTGCAGAATCTCTTTGTGTGCCTCTCTTAAAACTTTTCAACTTGTCTCTCGAAACTGGTGATTTTCCCACCGTCTGGAAAGAACCCTACATAGTTCCCTTTCATAAAAAGGGATCTAAATCTGATGTTTCTAACTACCGCTGTATTTCCAATTTATCTGCCACTCCTAAACTCTTCGAAAAAATCATAATTTTTGTAGTTCCGTATTCTCTGAATCTCAGCATGGATTCGTTAAACGTCGCTCAGTGTATGCCAACCTTCTTGAATTTTCCACATTTCTAACTGCTGGATTTGCTAAACAGTTCAAACTGATGTAGCTTATATTGACTTTACTAAAGCCTTCGACTCCGTTAATCACAATCTTCTTATCCATAAATTATTATTCCTAGGGTTTCCAACTAAGCTTCTTTACTGGACTAATTCTTAAGTTTGTAATCGTTCTCGGCGTGTCTGCTTTAACTCCTCTCTCTCTAAAGCTGTTATAGTCTCATCGGGGGTGCCTCAAGGGAGCCATCTCTGTCCCTTATTATTAAGCCTGTTTATCTTCCCCAAGTGTTATCCCAATCCCGTATCCTAATGTATGCTGAAGATGCAAAGCTATGTTTTTCCTATAGTGACCCAATGTCCCCGCTATCTCTGCAATCGGATCTCGACGCTTTTAACATTAACATCTTAACATTTCTATATGCAATATCATGACTTTTCATCGCAATAAGCCATTCCTCTTTGATTACTCAATCAATAATACTATCTTATAACGCCTGATCAAAGTTATCGACTTGGGCATTACCTTTGTACGTAATCTATGTTTTAACTCTCATATTTCTATTATCTCTAACAAAGACTTACTGACCCGTATACCACGAAACTTCTTTATGTTTCTCTGGTCCGGCCCATCTTGGAATATGGTTTTTATGTTTGGTCTCCTCACTACCAAAAATTTCAGGATATGCTCGAATCAGTACAAAAACAATTCCTCATCTTTGCTCTCCGTAGACTTAATTGGGACCCTTCGATTCATCTCCCCTCTTATAAAAGTAGGTTGCGTCTAATTAACCCCCACTTTCTCAAATCCCGTAGAATCTGCAATAGAGTTATCTTCCTCCACAAGCTTCTCTCTGGTGAGGTCGACTGCTCTCATCAGCCTTATTAATATTGCTGTCCCTTCCCGACCGACTAAGCATTACTTTCCTCTTCATCTCCAACTCTGTCTTTCTAACTACTCTGATTAATAATCTTTCCGTAACCTTTGCCGAAACTATAACCTATTTTTCCATCTGTTTTCTTTTGATACTAGTTCTAATATGGTCAAAATTATCTTAATCAATAACTTAATTTAATTTAAATTGCTTTAATTGGGAATTGTTCGGCTACCGGCTCTTCTCTTACCTAAATTTTGCTGTTGGTGGGACCATATCGGCTATTGAGTCAATAATCAACCCCACCGGGTCAGAGTATTTGCGCTAGTCCCTTAGATTAATTAGATGACATGTAATTTTCACTGTGCAGTTTAACTGTACTATTTATGACCGAGAAGCATCACGCTGAAGTCCATAATTACTTCCTCAACAACGGCTTCGATTGGAAATTCATACTGCCCCTCTCGCATCATTTCGGGGCTTGTGGGAGCCAGCAGTGAAGATGGCAAAAAAGCACTTCTATCGCGCCGTGGAGACGTCACTCTCTTGCTGCGACGAGCTAGCTTCTCGTTATTTTATCTCAATTTCAGAAAACCCTGAAGATCTTGGCGTCTTTACAACAGGACATTTCTCAATTTATTGTCCGCTGATGGAGTTTCAAGAGCCGGACGTTACGACTCTCAACATCAATCGACTCGATCGTTGGCAACGAGTCACTTGTGCCCAGCAGATTTTTTTGAAGCGTTATGATGAGGAGTACCTGACCTGACAAATTGCAATTTTTCTGCAAATAAGCCCGGCTTTAAGGCTTTAAGCCTTAAATCAGCTCAGCAACTTTTTTTATTGATTAAAAGTGCCATATATAAATGTACTACGGCTACACTGTTATGGGTTTTTTTGATTATAAAATCCGTTACAAATTCATATTTTGTATGAAGGAAAGCAGGAATCTTTTATTTGTGGGCGCTGTAGAGCTGGAGGACGACAATGCAGGGAGAAAGCTCTGAAATATTGAATATATATATTCAAGAGGAACACAAGGACATTCAAAATGTTTTTTATCTCCTTAAAAATAAATAAAATGACTACCGGGTATACAATTAATAAAAAATTTAATATATAGGTATATAATCGGCTTTCATTTGATTGCCTTATAGCCTTTTTACACTACCGCATCATTGTTGAAGGTCTTATCGGCTACAAACGAATATCAACTCTGATTCTGTTCGTTAGCATTTTTTTTAGATCTGAGTACTAGGCTTAACCCAACAAAAATTTTTTGCATCAGTCTGTAGCTACATTATTGACTGGAATTCTTCTTAGCCATTATAGCCTTTTTACACAACCGCATCATTGTCGAAGGTGCTAAAAAATGACGCGAGGCGTTTACACTTAGGCCGCATCATTTTGTCAGTTATTGTTGGCTCCACCGAACAAAAATTACGTGCTGCTGACTTTAATTTTCAAGTGGCACTTTTAAAGTTGGAATCAGTTCGTCCCAAGAGACCTCGCAAGTCTTTGTGTTACCATTTTGTTGCTTGCAATCAGATTTATTTTAATTGAAATGTTCAGGAATGGTTTGGCCGCTCAACTTTAAATTGAATTTATTGTTTGATCCGATAAAAATACCCCAATACCGCGTCGAAGCCCCGAATAATTTCAGTATTTTGTAAAAATACTTTTCAGAATACGGTAACACTTGCAAATGATGCGCCGAATCTTGTATCATGCGGGCGCATCATTGTTTCTTCTATCACTAACCATACAATATATAGACATGACAATTCATACATGGAAAATGTCCGCAACGCAATCAGACATCAGCGCCCGAGCCAGTCGTGAGTGTGAGTGAGTGAGTGTATGCGTGCTCATGAATTCTCACGTATGTTGTGGGCTTTGCATGTGTGGATCAGCTCCGGACAGAGTCGTGAGAGCGTATGTGTGCTCATGCATTCTCACTTATGGTGTGGGCTTTGCATGTGTTATATCAGCTCCCGCGAGTCATGAGAGTGTATGTGTGCTCATCTACTTTGCGTGTTTGCAAGTGTGTATGAGCGCACAACTGAAATTTTCGCTCTCCCAACTTTGTTTTGATTTTTGTGCTCGCGCCACCCTTCACTTCAGCATTATTGGAGTCGGACCTTTTTGAAGACGCTTGCCTTATAATACCAAAATAACTGTTATTTTGTACATGCTTTAGATTCTAACTTTGTTTAATATAGAATATACTAATATATTGAGCAGATATATGTATATATATTCACAAATATATATTTCATTGTATGGTGTATTGTATTATACAATGATATATTTGATCATATATAAAAAAGTAGTATGCGCTAAAAAAATATATATATATCATCCTTGAATATGGATAATAATGACATATAAATGGGTAATAAATGGGTCCATACGGATTTTAGTGCCACACTTGCGAGTCAAATTTGAAATCATCCCTATATTTCTTATGCGAATGTCCATCCACAGACCGAACCTGCAAGTACGTTCATATGTGTGTGTACGTGTGCAGAGCTGCCGAAATTGTCGGCAAAATATTTTTGAGAAGATTTCTTGAGACACAAATTTATTTGCTGAGTGTTGCTTATTGACGCGACGCACTAATACCCTATAGACAATTAATATAATTTGATGTCATGTCTGATTTACATTTTGCATTTGTACATATTTACATTCGTTCATTATATTCGTTTATAGTACATTAAACTAAATTAGAATATAGAGAATATTTAATATATACAATTATTTTAATTTTGGGCAAGCGTCAACATAAAATCATAACTTACAATCAATTCTAAAGTAATGGGTGTTTTCTTAGACAGCGGCGTTGTAAAAAACCAAAACAAACAAGCAGACCTACAATATGTGCACAGATACAGCTAAAGCTCAGCCTCACATACAGAGCGTTTGTTCTTTGCTGAGCTGAAATTTTGTTATGTGTGTTCTTCTTCAGCTTGTTGACGAACTGACCTACCGCCACAAAATAAATGAAGAATTGGCAGGATGGGTGCGGGTGGGTGTGGGTTGGTGGGACACTTGGCCGTGGGAAAAAAGAAATCTGTTATTTATTTTTATTTTTATTATATAAAAAGTTATATAAGTTGTGCGCTCATACACACTTGCAAACACGCAAAGTAGATGAGCACACATACACTCTCATGACTCGCGGGAGCTGATATAACACAAGCAAAGCCCACACCATAAGTGAGAATGCATGAGCACACATACGCTCTCACGACTCTGTCCGGAGCTGATCCACACATGCAAAGCCCACAACATACGTGAGAATGCATGAGCACGCATACACTCACTCACTCACACTCACGACTGGCTCGGGCGCTGATGTCTGATTGCGTTGCGGACATTTTCCATGTATGAATTGTCATGTCTATATATTGTATGGTTAGTGCTTCTATCTACGGGCTCTTATGGGCATCATTGTCGCATGCTCCATTTAACGGAAAAATCCAAAGATGCGCCCTAATGTAAAAAGGGTATTACTTGAATTAGGGCTAATAAAAAAATATACTCTTATACCAATTTTACATTAGTCCGCATCATTAAATTTTTCCGTTAAATGGAAAATGCGACAATGATGTCCATAAGAGCTCTGTGGATATAAGGTGCCGTTTACACTGACGCTGCGTCTTGATTCTTTGCGTCTTCTCAGAAACGCAGTTTTTTTTACATAGGTTTAGCATAGGGCCCTAGTGATGGCAAAAAGTTGCGTCGTTTTCCGACGCAACTGCGTTTTGGTATTTCTGTGGTATTTCTGTGCGCATAACAGCAATTTTCGTACTTTTCTGCCTAATCAGCGGAACTATCACCACTAATAACAACAAAAAACAGCAGATTCAAATTTAAATTTTGCCGCGAAAAATGTCTGATGATGGAAAAAGTAAATATATACATATATATAATACTATAATTCATACAATAATAGTTCAAATCAATTATTACGCTAGACAGAAGATTTTTGTGGACACATGCTGCAATACAATCCCTTCTCGACCAGTGGGAGGAAAACATTGATGGTTTTCGGGGCGTTCGAAAGAACTCCCACATATATAAGGAAATAGCGATTGCCTTAAAAGAGTTTGGTCCAACATCCGTGGAGGTGAAAAATAAAATGGACAATTTGACAAGAAAGTACAGGTAAGTTTCCATACAAGAGTTCCTATTTACTTGTTAAATTAATTTTTCAGGAGTGAACTAGCCAAAGTGGGTCCTTCAGGCGGGGCTCCATCAACATGGGAGCACTTTGGAAGAATCTCCATGATATTTCAGACGTCCAAGGCAATGGTAGTAGACGGAGTTGAGAGCACAGGTAATAAATAAAACATAAATTTGTAAATAAATAATTTATTCAATACATTCTATTCACCAAATAAACTCCCTACCGTACGATATTCGGCTGACGATCCAAGACAATAAAGAGCTATGGCTATTCTCTTCTCCAGAGGGATTGTCTGTCGAAATGGAGAGTCTTTTTTTTTTAAATTGGGCAACAGGTTAACCAGAATGTTAAAAGTACTCCTTTCCATGCGGAAATTTTCCTTAAAGAATGCATCGGAGTTCTCCACAACATCTTCCTCCCAAAATGAACCATATCGTGGCTATTGCATACACATAAAAAACATTATTTAATAGAAAATAGAAGATTATCTGCACTTTACTAACAAGGGTCCAAACGCGAGGAGGACGTTGCAGTTGCAAGAGGAACTGCAACTTTTCTGAGGATAGCCCAGACACTTCCATGATCTTCAACATATTCGCATCATTTTCCGCCACCGCAGATAAAAGAATTAGCTCGTTTTCTGTCATATTTTGTTGATTTTGAGACATAATTTTTTTTGTTTACAAATTTTTCTTCCTCTTCCCAAGACGCAAAGACGCAACTACGCTGTAGTGTAAACGGCAAACCTGCTTCTCTGCGTCTTCTCCGATATCGATAGGTAACGCACCAAGTGTAAAAAGCCTATAAGAAGCTCCATAATTAACAAGCTCCATAATTGGGTGCTCGTAATGAAACACCCAAATGCACCGTTTTCCGTACATACCGTTTTTGGTAATTTCTTTTAATTTCAATAAAATTGCATGGGCTCTTTTCTTCTTATTCAATGCGTTTTTATGACATCTGCAGGCCGAACGAATAATGATTTTCCAATGATACAATGAGATTTTAAGATCATAAGTGTATCCGTGTAATTGCCGGTCAATAAAAATGTCCAGGGTGTACGAATTCTGTTAGATGTCGCTCTACGAAAATACTAAAAAGATTTAATTTATGTATAACTCTGGTCACACCTATTTTCTCCATAGAAAAGAAGAGTTAGGTAATTGGTTTTTGGGTAATTTTTAGCTGTGTAATTTAACTTGGCTTGGCAATTTTTTCCTCTAGTATTGTATCAAAATGCAAGGGCTTGGGTTACAAAGTCTTAAGAAAAATCCTGCAGTAAGTTAAATATTTTAAAATTGAGAGTTTTGTTAGTTATATAATCAGTTCATTTTATAGTTGATCCCACTTTATGTGTGTGTTGCGGCAGGAGCCATTGGTGCTGTTTATTATATGGCTCGTCTAGCTACCAGAAATCCAGACGTGACATGGAATCGCTCAACTAACCCAGAACCATGGCAAGAGTACAAAGACAAACAATACAAGGTACCTTTTCAAATTCACATATTCATTTAGCAGATCGACCAGTTACTTTAAAATTTTCATTAATCATAGAACTGATTGTCTTTCTAATTAAAATATTTGCGCATATGTTTTCATACATGTATGTATGGATTTATATACATATGCATATACATAAGTATTTTCTTTAAGTACATCTGTACGTTCAATAAGAAAAATGATAATATAGTTACGATGTACATATGGATTTTATTTTTTATTTATACACATGTACATATGTACATATTATTGATACTAACAACATATCATTTATTTTCAGTTCTATTCTCCTGTGAGGGACTACTCAAAAACGAAGAGTGCTGCTCCAAACTTTGAGGAATAATATCTTTAAAATGTTATTTATTTCTATATGAAAACTAAATGCATTCAATGAGTTAAAAATTTTGATGTTTTTATTATTTAATTTACACATTAAAAATTAGAAATTCATACATATGTATGTATGTATGTACAGTTGCGAAAAAATAATAGCACCACTACTAAACATTTTGTTCGTAATAGAACAAAATGCTATACATTTTGTTCGTGATAGAAAAAAATGCGAATTAAGTTGTGATTTAAAAAAAATTTTTTTTTATATTTCTTAGTATTCTCCATAAACAAAAACTGCGTTACCGTTCTTCAAATTTCTGTCTATATATATTTTTTTAGGATTTTAAGAAAAAAGACCCAAAAAATGGCGAAAAAAATAGCACCACTAGCCATTTTCTTAGTGAAGCTTCACACACACCAACAAGAAAGCAAAGGAATGGGTTATGGTTGGGTGTGAACGTTTTGGAGTGACCTGTCAGTCATCTGACCTGATCCCATCAAAAATCTGTAGTCCTACGTCAAGAAGGCGGTTGCTACTTCCAGGCCAGCCACTATCGGATCACTTTGGGTATAAATTAAAGAGTCCTGGTCCTAAAACGATGCCAGGACTTGATTGATTCCATGCCAAGACGCTACGCAGATGTTATTGCCTAAAAAAGACATTGTACTAAATATTAAATGATAATTATAGATTTGGTAAAAATTGTCCAAAATAGTTAATTAATGAATTTGTTACTTTTTGGTCATTCTTTTTTATACCCGGTACTCGAAGAGTTTAAGGGTATATTAGATTTGTGGGGATAACGGTTGTGTGTAACGCCCAGAAGGAAGCGTTTCCGACCCCATAAAGTATATATATTCTTGATCAGCATCAATAGCCGAGTCGATATAGCCATGTCTGTCTGTCCGTCCGTCCGTCTTCATTTGCGCCTATATCTCAGAGACCATTTAAGCTAGAGTAACCAAGTTTTGTATCCAGTCTCCTGTGTTATCACACTACTCAAAGTGTATTTCACAATTTCGCCGCGCCCCCTTCCGCCCCCACAAAGGACGAAAGTCTGTGGCATACACAATTTTGAAAATACGGGAAAACTAAAAACGCAGAATCATAGAGAATGACTATTTCTATCAGAGTGTTGAATCTGGATCAGATCGGATCAATATTATAGCTACAATGAAGAAAACCATTTCGAAAGTCATCGTTCCCTCTCGCTCTCTCTCACACGCGACCCCATCTGCTTTGGCCATTCGTATTTTTTGACGCCTAGTTCTCAGAGACTATAAGAGCTAGAGCAACCAAACTTTCTATCCAAACTCCTGTGATATCAAACCAGCACGAGTTTATTTCAAAATTTTGCCACGCCTTCTTCCGCCCCCACAAAGAACGAAAATCTGTGGAATCCACAATTTGTAAGATACTAGAAAACCAAAAACGCAGAATCATGCAAAATTACCATATCTACCAGATTGTCGAGTTTGGATCAGATCGGATCATTATCATGGCCAGAAGAAACAAATTAAATTTCAGTGGCTACGCAACGTCTGCCAAGCGCTGACTCATTCCCTCTCTCTCTGTCGCAAACACTTGTACGTCTCAAATATGTAGTTATACATGTCATGTAGAAATTTAGAAGCAGATGTAAAAAGCATATGCAAACAAAATTGAAAACATGTATAATATTCTAAAAATGATTTGACTTCATTTTTTGAAATATTATTTTTTGCCCAAAATTTAATTTGTCCCTTTTGCGAACATATAATAAATTGCATAAATCGCAAGCTCATATATGTATGTACATACATATGTGTATACTGACTGAGTACCGGGTATAAGGTAGAGCCGCGGCCTTTGCCGCGGCTCACAACGTTCCCCCTCGTTTTTAATTCCATTTTTGAAAAGTGATGCTATTATTTTTTTCGCCTAATTTCATCACTTTTAATGAATTTCCTTAAATAACTTAAAAACGTTAAAAAGGAAGAAGTTTTTTTTTATATTGTGCTTAAAGTTTCCTTAAAGTTAAAAATGTGAGTTCGGCAACTATTTAAAAATTGCTTGTGGTGGTGGTGCTATTATTTTTTTCGCAGCTGCATGTACATACATATAGTGATGGAGAAAAAGATACTCTGCAATACCAGCAGTGAGCGATGATAGATGTCATCCTCGCGTTGACGCCGGCCAAAAATATGGAAAGCGGTTATTTTCTCTCGTTTTACTTATTTTCCGCGCGTAACGTGGCAGAATTCGGTTCTACCAATCGTGCGCAGTAGAAGAAAAGTAAATAGTAGGGTAAAGTAGGTAGTTATGGACAGTCGGTAGTTGTGGACACCCCTGTGCAACTTTTGACACAGAGCAGATTTGACAGATCTGACAAATGTCATGTGTGCGCCATAGAAGCACGATGTTTTTGTGCCAAATACCAAAGTGAACAGACGCGTCTGCTTTGTGCTGCAAACAAATTATTTTTTTTACCTCGAAAAAAATCACAAAAGTTTCTTTGAACGTTTTTTTAAGTGTCACCGTGTGAAGTGTGTTAAGTGAGAAGGTGAGTGCAATGGATTTTTTTACGCGAAATTTAGTTTTCTTTGAGATTCAATACCGGGTTCGGACACAATCTACACAGCAAAAATTTTTTTCATATGATTTCAAAATGGCTGCTCAAGGGAGTTGTGGACACTTGAATGTCGGGAGTTGTGAACACCCAAAACAAGGTAGGTTAATGAATCTTTTGCATTCAATTCCCTTGGAGTCATGCATGAAAAAACGTTGAGAACATGTGTTCTTTTCATGCATATTCTCAACGCTTTACTCATGCATGTGAACCTTGTAAATTTCATATTAAATTAAATAATTAAACGTTTTCGCTTCCTTCATTTCAGCCCTTGGAAATACGTCACCTTGCTGGCTTAATCTGCAAAACGCTTGATATTGCGTTGGCGCCGAAGACTATTAAGGCTGGTTTACGGGCAACAGGAATCGCACCATACGATCCAGACATTTTCACTGATGCTGATTATGTTAAAGCCGTCGAAAGAAATGAGGTAGAAGCTGCCGTCGAAAATGAATTGGGCGAGGAAGAGCAGCGCCGCATCGTGGTATTGCTTGATCCGGCTGTTGGCTACGTCGAAGAAGTTTGCACGACAGCAGAGCCGTCCACTTCTTCCATTTCTCGTTCAACATCTCGGAGCAGTCTGTCGATTTTGGATGAGGTTGGTCCGCTTCATGGTGTGACTCCGAAGAAGCCATCCAATCGGGGTCGTAAGCCTATGAGCAGCTCTGTTTTAACTTCACCGGAAGTTTTGACAACTTTGAAGAAGAAAGCTGAAGAGCGTGCTGTGAAAAAGCGGCCAAGACGGCCAAGGATTTGGCAAGACTCGGTAAGCTTGTCAAGGAGCTTTCGGCCCCGCCAGCCAAAACACCAGCTAAGCGCGGCGGCACATCAATGCCAGCAAAACGTGCCAAACCATCTAAGCGTTCCAAGAAGCAGAAGTCATCGGACGAGGAAGATGAGGACGAGGACTTCTGCATCATTTGCATGAAGACGTTGCCAAAAAAATTGACCTCCTCAAATTCCGTTCACTGCAATGAATGTGATCGGCCAGTCCACTTGAAGTGTGCTGACATGCGTGCCAGCTACTTCACATGCGCGAATTGTGCTTCTGACGTGGAATGATGCCCTCTCTCGTTATTCTTTTTGCCATTGATGGCCTTTAAAATTAATAAACTTTCATTATTGATTAATTTCATTGCGTTTAACTTCATACTTTCTATATTTAAGCTCATTTTACAAAGGTGTCCAACCCCCCCCCCCAAAAAAAAATATCGCAAAAATGACACAAAAATTTTGATAATTTTTTTTCAATGGGAGATATCAATGTAATTCTTCAAAACTAGTTAGCTGAGGTTTCTAGCTTTCCATTGATATGCATATGTCCGCATAATATGCCCCAGGTAAAAATATATGATTGAAAAACAAAACTATGTCCACAACTGCCTACCTTCCCCTAATAGTCAAAATAATAAATAGCCGGATGTATATCACTATACATTTTGTTTCGCCTGGGTCCAGTGCTGGGCCCAAGCAAAGAGAGAGAGAGAGAGCTCTACAGCCAACCGCTATCTCGTCCTATACATGTGTATGCACACATTTTAGGTCTGAACCGGTTCTTTTATATTCGCTACACTCCTTATAACTTTATTTAAAGACTGGAAGAATTGGTCCCTCCAAGATCTTCAATCGATTGATTCTCGATTACTCAATTCTGTGTTGAAGTCGGAGTTGGTCCGCTCTCTTGATCCCGCATTACAGCTTGCTTTCCGGTGTGACGGCATTGTCTGCCGAGCGCTGACTTTAGGTAGCTAGCAACTCATCTGGGGCAACTGTGCGTAGTATTTGTGGCCCTCCTCTACCTTTAGCTTGGCCCAAGCTAGCTTGGATTTCTCCTCCTGTCAGATATCCGCCTTGCTTTGGACTCAGCTGCATGATGGATAGCCTGCCTCGACAATGTCACCTGCGCGGCTCATCCTACAGCGGAGGGTTGCGGCAGTAGTATTGCAACTGATGTGACCTGCTCCCGACACGTCAGAGGTGCCCGTGCCCGCCGGTGGTAACAGCCACGCTTCACACCGACGTTTGTGGTGACATCCCAACCGTCGCTTGCTCATCCTTCCGCTCCATATTCGGCCCGAAGGTCCATACGTGGTTATTGTTTTTCGGGGGAACCAGCGTTTTAGGCCTGACCGCCACGCACCTCTAGCCATGGCCCTGACCCAGCTCCCCCGACTCGACGTCGAGAAGGTGCTAGGCCATTTTCAAAGCTTGACACTGTATTGCCACGGACGGAACAAGCGACAATGTATTACCCTTTTCCTGGGTAATGCAGTGCCCTCGGGGAGGGTTCAGATAGAAGATTTTTTTTTAAATGTAAAAAAAAAAAAAATTGTATGATTTTTACAGCGTTATATAATGGTGATAAAAAATTTCGAAATAGGTGAGCGTTTAATTTGTTTAATGTAGGGTTGTCAATGTACTTTGTGGTTTATCTTTAACCAAAAAGATTTCATAAAGTCATTTGTTGGTCTTTTGAAAAAATGGGTGGTATTTATACGTATGACCCTCTTATATAACTCGTTGTGAGCTCCCTGTTTAACGTTAACTATGTTAACGTGACATATTTTAACACTTTTTTGATGAATTTTTATGAATTTTGATGAATTACGCCAAGTCAACGACGACGTTGTTGCCCCAGCCATTAAGTGTTGCTTAGGGGACAAGAAACATGTCAAAGAGACTGGTCATTCCTCGGGCAATCTGCAACGTGCTGACTTTGAAATAAAAAGCAGCGATGAGAGAGGATAAGCTACCAGATACGAATATGCAAGAAAAAGCGTGAAGAGGAGGTAACAGTAGTTAAATCAAACAAACGGACAAAACCATTGACAATTCAAGTTACAGGCCGTCTAGTTAGGTGTGTTTCACTGAACAAAATACGAAAAACTTCTTTTAAAAAACCGGAAGCCCATGGTTTCTTTGGTAAACCTTATTAGAATTCGTCGTAGTTTATAATTTTGACAACCGATTGGTGAATTTTTTTACTCCAAAAATGACCCACTTCAATTTACAAACATATATTTAATTGTATTGTATTATATTATATTCAGGCAGGCTCCGGCTTCCACTTACTTTTTCGTCTTACTTTTTAAACCAAAACGTTCCGTTTTCATTATAATGTGCTCACGTTAACTAAAATCTTGTTATCTGATGTTTTATGTATATTCGTTTTTGAAAAACAGCTGACCTGTTGCTTCGTATAAATTCAGCGTTATATTTTTGCAATAACTTCGTTTTAAGGAGATCAAGACATCTAAGATGCCCCTGTTTATTAAACATGTCAGACGAACTGTGAGAAACAGCACGCAAATTGAAAATTAAATAGGTAACGGTCAAACAATTAGTTTGTTGCACTTATATTTTCAATTACATTTTTTCGGGAAAAATTAATTTTCAGCCAGCTGTTCTGTCACGCGCATGTTGCCAGCATAGTCCGAGCTGTTATTTAGTATTATTTGTGCTGTTATGCACAAAAATTGTAATTTTTTGCCAGTTCCGGTTGTAAGGAACCTGTTTCAGGCTGGGGTAAGCTCAGCCTGTCGTGGTCGTCTACAAGGGATTTTTAGTTGATAAGGAGACCTTAGGCAAGAGGATGTAACAGTACCGTGGCAGGGGGGTCGGTCATACGGCGTGATCGCAGGGCTCGTATGGGAATCGAAGATTAGCGTTATGGAGCTTCGCCGTAATCTTCGAGGGGACGGGGCGGAGAGACTATTCGTGCAGCTACTTGACGGAGGGGAAGTGGTAGCAGACGGTACGTCGTAGCCCCGACTCGACAAACTACTGGTCAAATGAGGAGGTAGTACGTCGTCGCGACAGCTCGTTGAACTACGGGAATCTACAGAGCAGTGCGTCGTCGCGAATGCTCGTTGAACTACGGGATTTCTAAAAAAACGACTTTGTAATGTTTGTATTTTTAATTCGGAACTTTATTAATACTGGGCTCTAATTTGTTTCCTTTTCTGCACCACGAGAGGAGGTTGACTTACTTGAATATATAAACTTAGCTGGGGGAATGTTGGATCTGCAGGCTATTGACGGTGGTACTTACTCGCGTAGCAATAGACACTGAGAGACAGGACAGATTCAAACCGAATATGACGCGGCCGAATGACTCATTGATCGTGGCTTGGTTTACTTGCGCGTTTTACGGATTAAGGTGTCGGCTAGGGGCGCGTGTGTGGTTTCAGAAGCCGAGAACTCTGGGTGATTGCGTGCGCGTTCTTTCGTGGTTTGCGTTAGAGTCCCGTTCTTGGAGCGCTTTCGATCTTCTTGTCCATTCGATAGTGATCAATGTGACCGCCCGCTTTCTTTTATATATCGATTGTCTTAGTGCCTAGCGATTGTCACTAGTGCCTTCGTTTGCGGGTTTATTTGAATAAGGACTTCATACTACATGAATCTTGACCTTAAAACTACATGAATAATGAGAATCGAAATTGAAGCCTTCAGTGGCGAACAGTAGTATGGAATGAGAGTAATAACACTGTGATAGTCAAAAAAAAAGACAAGACCAAACTCGACGGTTTCCCCCTATTTCGGGTCCTACGAATCGAACTGCATCATTAATTTTTTGAGTTACAATCATGGTTTCATACAAAATTTTTTGTTGAAGTTTTTCATCAAAGTGGCCCATTGTAAGAGAAAGGCACATTTTTCTTCGGTCTCTAACTTTTGTAATGTTGACTTTTTTGGTAAACTTTCTTTGGCAAAGCTTCTCAGAATAAGTCCGTCTTTAAGTTCTTAGAAGACTGTAAACCCCAAAATCAATGTTTTGGGTGTTCTTATAGCCAATATGTCGAAACAACTGAAATATAACCCATTTTTTAAATGTTTTTTCCCTCACGTTTCGTCAATATTTTAATTTACCCTTTGATACTTATACATTAAGTGACATCTTGTAATAGTAAGAAACTTAAGCAAAGACAACGTTTTGAGCAAACTAACCATTAGAAAAAAAACTTAACAAAATTTGTATTTTTTAAAAAAGCTACTCTAACTATGTTTATGTGCTGTTTTATTTTTTTTTGTATCTTTTAAGTGTTATTAATAAGTATCATAAATTTGTACACAATATTTAAATTAAATTTAATAAGACTCATCTACCAATGTCCAACACAAATCAGCAAGCAACAAGTCAAGCTTTTAACCACTGCACTGATAAGATATAACAAGTACCGTTTGAAAGAACCGTTTAATGCTGCTGATAACATCTTATCTGATGTTAACTTGCCTAAGAGTCAAAATTTAAGCATTGATTGCAGTAGTTAATTTGACTTCGACTTCGCGGAAAGAACATTGTGTGAATATGTCCTTAAAAATTCATTTCCTTCACCATCACAAGGACCATTTTGAGCAGCAAGTTCCGACTGAATCCGATGAGCATGGAGAAACATTTCACCAAGTCGCCGCTCCCCTTGAGCATTGGTACAGCGGCAAAAAGCTTGACTCGTTGCTTGCTGATTTGTGTTGGACATTGGTAGATGAGTCTTATTAAATTTAATTTAAATATTGTGTACAAATTTATGATACTTATTGTCGGGTCAAGCAGTATAAACCAAAACCATAATGTAAATGCACATCTCGATGTCAACTATTGCCCACTGTAAAATATTTTGTTACCGCATATGCCTACGCATGGCAGCGGCTTTCGTTCGCATACTTATGTACATATAAGCATTCTTTGTACTCGACTTAGCAGCAGCCCGAACTGCTCAAGCTCTCTTATAATTGCACTCTCTCCCGCTCGGTAAGCGTTGCCTCATAGGGCACGGCAAGTACGCCGTCAGCCCTTGCATTTGTGTCTGGAGCGAATACTCGAAATCAACGCATCATATCTCGTCGTATACGCATATCTACATATATACATCTAGTTAAATAAACCTGGCATTAAATCGCCTATATACAACCAAAGCCCAATTGCAATCGTCTTTTTTAATCGCAACAGCTAGTGAAAAAGCTCACTAGCTAAACATTTTGGTGACCCCAGACGTGATAAACAGTTACATCAATATAAACAAGCGTAAACATATAAACAAAAAGCCAATTACATATATCGTTCCCTAATTTGCATAAAACACAGTTGTTCGGTTCGCCGGTTGTGCACAAACAGTAACGGTTCTCGCGTCATCTGCTTTACGTTCTGCTTGCTGTTGTTTCGTTTCGTTTTCGGTGCACCCAGTGTGTTTGACATTGTTGGTTTTTTTGGCAAATTGCGAACTCTCGCTGCTGGTCTGTGCTCGTGTGTTCGAACGCTGCGATCGATTTGAAGTGCCTTTAAAACTGTTCGAGGTTATTCACCGGCTATTGACCTCTGTATCAAATACAAGAAATGGCTTCTGATAGCACACCCTCCCCTAACGCTCTCAATTCCCCCGTGTCCCTCAATGCAGACCTTTCTTACTACAAGCGTAAGGTTCAAGCTCTGCTAAGTGCAGCACGGAGAATTGAAAATGCCGTCGGCGAAGAGAAGATTGGTGAGCTCAAGGAGGAGGAATTGAACGTCCGCTTAAAGTCTGTATTGGATCTTGTCGTGTCTTTCAATGAGCATCATGATGCTCTGGAAAGAATCGATCTTGATGAGATCGGTGGTCCCTTAAGAGAAGAGTTTGACGAGTGCGTGGTTATGCTGGTGCATTAAGCATGAGTTGAACAAGCGGCAGCCCACAATGCTCCCTTGCTCAACAATGCGGACGGACCATATTTCAGAAGCCCCGGCTACGGTTATAATGCAGCATCGACATCGCCTACCGGAGTTAAAGCTTCCAGAATTCAGTGGAGGCTACTCACAGTACTCCGCCTTTTGGAGCATGTTTTCCTCGATAATCGACAAGGAGCCTGACTTGACGAATGTGGAAAAATTGCAGCACCTACGATCCTGCCTAAAAGGACCGGCTCTAGACACGATCTCGTCGTTGGAATTTAGTCACGCCAGTTATCCCATCGCTTTAGATTTGCTGAACAGACGCTTTAATAATAAACGGTTAATTTTTCAGGCACACGTCAATGACATTCTGGGTGTGCAGCGCGTTGAGGAGTCGTCTGTTTCTCAGCTCCGATTCTTGACAGATACCGCAATTGGCAATCTGCGAGCCTTAAAAAGTATTGGGACAAAGGAACAGATTGCTGACTGTATTATAATACACAGCCTGCTGCAGAGGGTAGACAGTGCCACACAAGCCAAGTGGGAGGACACTCCGTCACTGGATAGCATACCCACAGCCGAGCAATTCACCGAGTTTCTGGAGCAAAGATGTCAGAAGTTGGAGAATCAGGAGCACATTAGGGCAATGTATGCGCCCGGCATTCAGGTGGGCAAGAATAAACGATACAACAATTCCAGGTCCACCTTAATTGCAACTAGCCAAGCTTTCTTAAGCTGCGTGCTCTGCAGTACCGGCGCTCACGAAGTCCAGTACTGTCCGAAGTTCAAGGCACTGTCCCCCGAAAATCGCCATAAAGAGGCCAAACGACTGGCCCTTTGCATTAATTGCCTTAGAACAGGACACCGATTAAGCCAGTGCACCTCGAGCCACTGTCGTATCTGCGGCTGCAAGCATCATACTACGCTTCATTTCGGTAACCCTGATTCGGCTGCAGTCCAAGGTCGGTCAACTGATGCTCAGTCTCCGTTTGCGCCCCCTTTTTCTAATCCGGCTCAGCTTACCACTGAACCCTACTTCAGCGTCTACTTCGTCTGCACTTATAGCCCAAGGTCTCAGTAATAATGTCGTTCTACTTGCCACTGCCACAGTTTTGGTAAAAAATCGTTCCGGAGTTTTAGTTCCCTGCAGAGCATTGCTGGATTCCGGCTCCCAGTTGCATCTGATAACTTCTCGTTTCGCCAATCAGCTTCAGCTTCGGAAAAGGAAATCATCAACCGCAGTTTCTGGAATTGGCGACTCCAGCTTCGTCACCGATGGATGTTCGGTCAGTGTTAGCTTGCACTCTCGCTCATCGGATTTCTCAGCTTTCATCACTGCTATCGTAGCTTCTAACATAACTGATCGTCAGCCATGCTTTGGAATTGACACTCATAACTGGAACATTCCGGCGAACATACCCCTAGCGGATCCGGAGTTCTATAGGCCTCAGCGCGTCGATCTATTAATTGGAGCAAGTCTGTTTTACGATCTCCTTTGTGTGGGTCAGATTAAACTACTGCCAGGATTGCCTTCAATTCAGAAGACTCGCTTGGGATGGGTCGTGTCTGGAGGTTGCTCTCGTTCAAATGGGTCGTCTTTAATGGTGGCTCACGCGCCGGCCGTTATTGCCGAGGATAACAATCCAGATCAGCAACTTGAAGTGCTCCTTCGGAGGTTTTGGGAGGTTGAGAGTTGCGTCGAACCCATAGTAAAATCTACCAAGGAAGAGCTGGATTGTGAAGCGCATTTTGTTCAGCATATCCGTCTTCTAGAAAATGGCGATTATTGTGTTCGGCTGCCAACTAAATATAGTTTGGATCTCCTGGGAGAATCTTACAATCAAGCGCGTCGCAGATTCCTGTCCCTTGAGCGGAAGTTAAATCGTCGCCCTGAGGTGAAGGCTCAGTATGCTGCCTTCATAAACGAGTATCTTGACTTAGGTCATATGTCTCCTGTTCCTGCCCATTCAATCAGCAACTGCCGGTATTTTCTGCCTCACCATTGCGTCATGAAAGAGGATAGTTCTACGACCAAGCTTCGAGTCGTTTTTGATGGATCCGCTTCTACGTCATCTGGCTATTCCTTGAATGATGTTTTAATGGCTGGCCCCGTAATACAACCTAAACTCTTTCAGATTATTGCTCGATTTCGTTCATACGCAGTTGCGATTACGGGAGATATCTGTAAGATGTATCGGTGTGTACGAGTTTCGCCCGAGGACAGCAACTTGCAGTGTATTCTGTGGAGAAACTCCACACAAGATGACTTGAGCGTGTTTCAACTGGACACCGTTACTTATGGGACGAAGCCTGCCTCCTATTTATCTGTGCGAGCGATGCACCAGTTGGCAACCGACGAGCAGGCAGATTTTCCAGTTGGAGCTGAAGTTCTTCGCCGTGACTTCTACGTGGACGATTTGATATCTGGCGCCAGATCTCAGGAAGAGGCCATCCGCATTCGTGAGCAAACTGCTGGAATCCTGTCTAGGGGTCAGTTCAGATTGAGGAAATGGTGCTCGAACGTTCCCACTGGGCTGGATGGAATTCCTGATGAGGACAAGGAAACGTACTTAAAGTTCGATGATGGCAGCCATTTTACTAAGACACTAGGACTCGCTTGGGATCCGATTTCTGATAAACTTTTATTTTCGTTCTCTGCCCTAGAATCGTCTCCGAACCCCTGCAGGCGCTCTGTGTTATCAACCATAGCGCGGTTCTACGATCCTCTCGGACTGGCTGGTCCTGTAATTACGAAATCAAAAATCTTTCTTCAGCGTTTGTGCAAGGAGAAGTTAGCCTGGGATGAAAGTCTCCCAGCCTCACTGAGTACAGAGTGGCATGAAATATGCAGCAGTTTTGGCCAGATTCGTCGACTTGAGTTTCCTCGTCTTGTCCTCCTTCCAGACTCTGAGCTAGAAATTCACGGATTCTGCGATGCCAGCATCGAGGCTTATGGTGCATGCATATATGTCGTGTCAAAAGGTCAGCATGCCAGCAGTCACTTACTTTGTGCCAAATCTCGTGTAGCTCCTTTGAAGACACTTACGGTGCCAAAGTTGGAGCTTTGTGGAGCGGAGTTGCTGGCTAGGCTCATGTCTGAAATATCCGGAATGAATGTCTTCAAGGGAAGGTGTTACTGTTGGTGTGATTCTGCGGTTGCACTTTCCTGGATTCGGGACGAATCGTCAAGATTTAACATATTTGTTGCAAATAGAGTAGCAATGATTCAGGAAATGACTGGCAACATGACATGGCGCTATGTTCCCACAGCGTTAAACCCAGCTGACATTCTCTCTCGAGGGGCTCTTCCGACTGAGCTGAAGGAGGTTCCCCTTTGGGCTCATGGACCTCCATTTCTTTGTGGCCTTTCAGATGACTGGCCGGCCACGGTACTACCGGATAAGCCAGCCCTTGAGCTTCGCCGGAGTGCTCTTCTGGTAAAATCTCCCTATATTGACATTGTAGCCGATTCCAAGTATGCAAACTCGTTTGGTTCCTTGCAACGCGTGTTCGGGTACATTTACAAGTTTTGCAATCGCATTCGGCATCCCGGACTGATTGTCTCGGACATTGAGCATGGAACCCAGTTATTGCTGCGACTAGTCCAGCGCACTCAGCTATGGGATGACATGAAGTCGGTGCGGTCCAGGGGATCGGTTTCCCCATCTAGCTCACTTGCTTCGTTGTCGCCGATCATGGATCAGTTTGGTCTGCTCAGGGTTGATGGTCGATTAAAGAACTCTACGTTGGATTTTGATGGCCGTCATCCAATTATCTTGCCTAGCAGCCATCCACTAACTCTTTCCATAATCTCTCACTTTCATGAGCGGAATCTGCACGCTGGACCTCGAGCTTTGCTTGGGGGGGAGGAAGACGGTAAACAAGGCAGTGAATAAGTGCATAAGATGCTTTCGAATGAAGCCTAGAGTATTGGAGCATATTATGGCGGATCTTCCAAAGGAGCGGCTCGACGGTTCTCATGCCTTTGAGATCACAGGCGTCGACTTTTGTGGGCCATTTTTCTACAAACCGGAGGCACGCAACAAGGGCCCAATCAAGTGTTACGTCTGTGTCTTCATTTGCTTCGCTACCAAGGCTGTTCATCTGGAGCTGATTAAGGACCTGTCTACACTTGCCTTTCTTCATGGACTAAAGCGCTTCATATGCACTCGACGGAAGCCGCGACAAATTTGGTCGGACAACGCAACCAATTTTGTCGGCGCTAGGAATGAGCTGATGGAATTAAAGCGCCTGGTCCTCAGCGATGACCATCAGAAGGCTGTGCTGGATTTTTGCTTGGTTGAGTCTAAAGACTGGCACTTCATTCCTCCGCGCTCCCCGCATTTTGGTGGCCTATGGGAAGCGGCAGTTAAGACGGCCAAATATCACTTCTACCGTGCGATAGGCAGCTCGATTCTTGGATTTGACGAACTGCGGACGTTGTTATGCCACATCACGGCTGTAATTAATTCAAGACCCTTAGTCTCCATTTCAGAGAGCCCTGCCGATCTTGATGTTTTAACTCCAGCGCACTTCTTGAATGGTGGCCCTCCTGCTTCGTTCGCTGAGCCAGACGTAACACGGCTTAAATTCGATCGCTTGGACGGCTGGCAGCGCGTTTCATACCTGCAGCAGCTCTTCTGGTCCCGGTGGAAGGAAGAGTACATCACTTCGCTACAGCAACGCTCAAAATGGCGCACTGCGAAGCCCAGTTTGGCAGTCGCCGATATGGTCCTTGTCAAGGACGAGAATCTTCCTCCCATGAAATGGCCACTGGCGAGGGTGGTTGAGCTTGTACCAGGAAGAGATGGCATTTCCCGAGTCGCCGTGCTGAAGACATCATCTGGACTTATAAAACGAGCCGTCAACAAGTTGTGTCTGCTGCCCCTTAAGGATGCTGTTGAAGGACAGGGTTTCAACGGGGCGAGTATATCGGGTCAAGCAGTATAAACCAAAACCATAATGTAAATGCACATCTCGATGTCAACTATTGCCCACTGTAAAATATTTTGTTACCGCATATGCCTACGCATGGCAGCGGCTTTCGTTCGCATACTTATGTACATATAAGCATTCTTTGTACTCGACTTAGCAGCAGCCCGAACTGCTCAAGCTCTCTTATAATTGCACTCTCTCCCGCTCGGTAAGCGTTGCCTCATAGGGCACGGCAAGTACGCCGTCAGCCCTTGCATTTGTGTCTGGAGCGAATACTCGAAATCAACGCATCATATCTCGTCGTATACGCATATCTACATATATACATCTAGTTAAATAAACCTGGCATTAAATCGCCTATATACAACCAAAGCCCAATTGCAATCGTCTTTTTTAATCGCAACAGCTAGTGAAAAAGCTCACTAGCTAAACACTTATTAATAACACTTAAAAGATACAAAAAAAAATAAAACAGCACACAAACATAGTTAGAGTAGCTTTTTTAAAAAATACAAATTTTGTTAAGTTTTTTTTTCTAATGGTTAGTTTGCTCAAAACGTTGTCTTTGCTTAAGTTTCTTACTATTACAAGATGTCACTTAATGTATAAGTATCAAAGGGTAAATTAAAATATTGACGAAACGTGAGGGAAAAAACATTTAAAAAATGGGTTATATTTCAGTTGTTTCGACATATTGGCTATAAGAACACCCAAAACATTGATTTTGGGGTTTACAGTCTTCTAAGAACTTAAAGACGGACTTATTCTGAGAAGCTTTGCCAAAGAAAGTTTACCAAAAAGGTCAACATTACAAAAGCTAGAGACCGAAGAAAAATGTGCCTTTCTCTTACAATGGGCCACTTTGATGAAAAACTTCAACAAAAAATTTTGTATGAAACCATGATTGTAACTCAAAAAATTAATGATGCAGTTCGATTCGTAGGACCCGAAATAGGGGGAAACCGTCGAGTTTGGTCTTGTCTTTTTTTTTTTTTTTTTAAACTATCACAGTGTAATTATAGTCGTAGTCGGGTCTGTCTCCAGCGGCGGTGTGTATGTATTTTATGGTAAATACATGATGAAGATATCGTATGTAATTGGTTGGAGCTTATCCCATTGTCTTCACACGGTAAGCAAATCGGTCAGCGTCAGCTGTTATTACTAAAACGGAAGAAATTGCCCTGACCAAATTTTTTCAAGTCAAATTTAAAGTTGGGTTACAAAAAATGTATTTATAAGGAATTCACAAGCTGAACTACACTGGGGATGGTGTCAAATTTATCTTAACGGATAAAAAAGTCTTTTTTTTCCTTCTGCAATTAAGATTCGTTTTTTTGTAAAAACTCGTTTAATTTTCTTATCGCAGAGGAAAATGTTTACGTTTTGAACAGTAAGAAATCTTTCGTGAACCGAAAGCAAGAGCGCCAGTTCTGCAATTGTGTGCAATTGGCCAATAGTAGTGGTCAGCAAAGCACCACTGTATTTTGCCTCTAAGGAGGTCGAGGCAGAAAAGAAGGATATACCGAAAACTGCATTCTCAGCAGATGCTGAGCTAACGAACAACCTTTTCGAAGAGTTTCTAGGGAAGTGCTGCCTTGTGTACATGGATGACATCATAGTGTTCTCCGAATCTTTACAAGAGTACGATCTGAATAAGGTGTTTGCAAAACTAAAAATCCCAAATGTCAAACTTCAGTTGGACAAGACAAAATTCCTGAAATAGGGGCGTTAAATCAAGTCGATCCAATGCCGCAAATTAGAAATCAGATAAAATCATTCCTGGCATTATTAGTGTTAGAGGTAGATATCGAATATATCACCTGTATTCCAATATTTAAATTAATAAGGCACTAGTTTGGGTTTGCTAAAAATCATCAAGTCGTGCTTTATTGTTTGTTGGTGATCGGAGCTGCACTGACCTTCTTCATCTTCGCGGCCCCGCTGCAGCGGCCGAAAGCTCTGATCTCAAGAAAGAACGCAAGCAGATAAACTCAGAGTGCGAGCTTTAGCGGGGAGAGCGCTTATGGAGGCAGATAACATAGAAGGCAAAACAAAAAAACAATTGTGCTCGATGGCATTTAATTTAATTTAATTTACGTCGTTCCGAACATCCTCCCCCCGATGAAAGAACATGGCTTTCAATTGATCCAATATCGACGGGCAGGACGGCTAGCTTCGCAACGGCTCCCTTCATTAGACCCGTCGCTGTTCGAACCATTGCGACTCTGATGATTCCATCCTTGCCTGGTATGGCCTCCTCGACACGGCCAAGCAGCCATTTGAGGGGTGGCAAGTTTTCATCCTTTAAGCTGGGTATCCAGCACCGCGGAAACTAAAAATTACTGCCAAACTTCATATAAAAAAAACGGGGCCAGTAATTTTTCGTTTGTGTTTTCCTGGAGTCAGTATCCAGCAACGTAAACGGGATCCACGAATTTTTATCGATAATATCGATATTCACACGAATGTGGACTGTGAGAACAGCTGATAGGGGTGCCAGTAAAATATATGTGCCTGTCGGGTCTTGGAATTGTTTGCAGTGTATTTCAGTTATTCTCTGTCAGCTTGCTCGCTGAGTCCCTTTCGTGTCTTCTTTGCACTTTACCGTTGGTTATCGGTTACTGCTTGTCTCCTAGCTTCGACGCTCCGTTTCAGACACGGGCTGTCTCATATTTGTATTGGTGTTAGAGAAGGAGATTATGTGTAATGAAGGAGGGACGGAATTGAGAGAGAGGCGCATGAGCGTGTTGCTCTGCGGCTGGCCTGGGTAGATAAAGAGAGAGAGATAATTTGAGAGAGGTACAGACAATTGTGTTATGGATAATGAGAGGCTAAAAGAGCTTGTTCTCGATTCTTGCTGTACACTCGGTTTTTGGAAGTCTGCCCAGGCAGTTGACACAGAGAAATTCAGCTATTTGTGCGTCCTCTAGTAACAAAATTAAGACAATGAACACTGAAAATCCCGATGGGAACCAAACTACCTCTTTCACCTCGACATGCCTATTTTTACTGGAGTAGAAGTGAGAGGTGGGGGCAAAATCTGTGCGCAAAACCAAAAAGAGATATGCAAATTTTTAAAGTGAGGAGAAGATTGCTTTAATAAAAGCAGTTGAGGCAAGACCATGTCCTTGGCGGATCACGGAAAACAAGCATTTTGATCATTTTGATATTTTGGCGCCTCCGACTGTGCTGTACTTCTTCTTACAACAATATGTGCTACTACCAACACAATCACTTCATCGTCAGAATTAGTTTTCTTCCTTTTTTTAATTTTAGTTTAATTTTCAAAATTGGCGCTGTTTATTAAACACAGCTGATTCATGAGTGGCAAATCACTTTTTAGGTTCTTGGTCACACTACATTAGTTGAGTTCCACACATCCGAAATAAAGAGCAGATTCGTTTCAGTAAAATTTCGCGGTGCTGGATACAGGCCTTAATGGTAAAGATTTAAAAAGCAACATCAATAATCATGACAGATAGAATGTCTGTTCTTCGTTTATTGTTTCACAATACGTTTCAACGTTTAACCATAAACTTCACGCTGAGCTTTTTCCCATGCAGCCATTGGACCATGCTCGGGTCGGTACTTGACATTGCACCCATCGGGCGCGAGACGATTATCATCGCGGAGCTCTTCATAGCGCTCTCGGTCGTACTTGGTAAATCCCCATTTCTTTGAAACATATATCTGAAAATAAGAAAATCCAAGCATACGAATATTTTAATAATATCAAGTTTTTAATAAAGTTTTAATTCAATAAAAGCACGAAAGTCCTAGCTGGTGATACCCACAAATACCGTTAATTTGACAATTCATTTTCATAAGACAAAAAACCGTTATTGTTTGGACACTATTTTCATTTGCTAATGGCCTTGGTGGAATACCGAGTTAAATAATAAGCGCTTTGATTGTCTTGATATCTTCTTAGACTTTCTATTTGACGAATATTGCCCCATGCATTAGTTCAGATGAATTGCAGTCAGATATAAACACTGCGCACAGAAAAATGACAATCATTGCATCATTATTTGCATAAAAACACTTTCTTGGATCGACAGAATTCTCTTATCTTGTACTATATTACATATGTGTAATTAAATGAACTTTTCAGTAGTTTCAAATTGAGAATTTTAAACACTGACCCAATTTTACCAATATCACATAAATACCTTTTGACGGCCTGGGAACTTAAACTTGGCACGTCGCAATGCTTCAATAACTTGGGCCTTGTATCGGTCGCTTGAACGAACAGACATAATCGGTTGCCCAATACGCACACGAGCAACGGTACCCTGCGGTTTACCAAAAGCGCCTCTCATTCCAGTTTGGAGTCTGAAGGAGAAAAATAGACAAATAATTTAGATTCGTGTATTAAATAATCTATAAGAATCAAGTTTCATAAACCAGTGGTCTTCTATTGATATTAATTGAAAAAGACCAATACTTACCTATCAGCTCCAGCACACGACAACATTTTGTTAATACGAATAACGTGGAATGGGTGCAGACGCATTCGGATATGAAATTGATCCTTTCCACAGTATTTAACCAAGTATTTGTTGCAACAAATACGCCCGGCTTCCAAGGCTTCGCTACTAAGTTGTTCATATTCATCAGATACCAAATGAACGCAAAGGGGAAAGTCTTCAACAGTAGCTTTCTTCCTGCCCAAATCAAAAATACGGATTTTCGGGTCAGGCACACCACGGCAAAACCGGGATTTTGGATACGGCTTATTTTTACAATAGCGATAGCTTAAATGAAAAAATAAATATTTTTCGATTTTCATTTGCATACATATGTATGTACAAAGCCTTCAATATTAATACATACCATCTTGCTGGTCGACGACCCATGTTTAACCTGCAAATATAAAAAATTAACTATATTAAAACTAAGAAATAACTACTAACTAAAATCAATAAACGTATATTTGATTCATAATCCAATACAAATAAAAAATTACTCATCGATTGACAAAGATACTTTGAGATGCATACCTCTTTCAAGACGTCGAAAGAAAAAAGAAGGAAACATATCCAGCCGGAAATAGAGGAGGTACCATTTATAATTGTGATGTGCAATGTACTATACATATCAATTTGGAAACGATGGAAAGGAACAGTAGCAATCAATGTCTACAATATATCTAATATCAAACTACTAGATTTAGATATTACTTCTTAGATATTTTTTATTTTATTCCACCAGATATATCCCACCACACATTTGCAAGACTGAAAAATATGCATAAATTTTTCATATAGTCTACCATAGACCTTCCAGAACAACAATGCCCTACCGAAGCCGAAAAAACTGTACAAAATAAAGAGGATTGCTCGGAAAAAGCTCGAAGTCTCGAAGGAGCACCAGAAATCGAACAAATTTTTTAAGGGAGTGCAGTTGTATATAAATATTTCAACGCAAAGGTCCACTGAATGCAGAATACTTTTAGAGACCACGGCAAAGCCGTCAATTTCTGGGGTTTAGAAAATATCACTTGCTTGCTCTTCGTAAACAATGACCAATTTGTCCATTTCTTTTTTGTAACTGTTTTTCATTGATCACTTTGACAATAGTGTCGTATGGGGGTTTGTTAGCTTATTGCATCTAAAGATCTATGCGAGATCGATCTAAATGAAATACTGCCAACATACTTCAATTGTTTATGTGAATTAGCGAATTTGTGAACTGTTTATGTGAATTGATCTGCGTTTTGTACAGAGTAAATAGTTCCAGGGAATTTTGTAAGAATATTAAAAATCTATCATTTGGGATGTTTCAAACCCGCATGTTTCTCTACGATATTTAGCCGATTGTTTCAAAAAGCAAACTTAAAAAAATGAATAAATGATATATACATACCTCGTGCCTAGACATCCTTCAAATAGTATTTCGAATTTCATATCGTTCAAGACCAAAATAAAAACATATTTAAAACAGAAACAATACAAAATAGAAAGGAAATCGCTAATTTAAAATTGTTGAAATTTCAAAATTCTGACATAATGGATAGTTTTACATACATCAACAATATTCCAATTCCAAATGTTTTAGAACAGATGAACAAATATGTGTCCCTTATCAAAGCTACAAAAATGACTAAAAGTAATCTAATAGGCTTTTTACACTTGGTGCGTTACCTATCGATATCGGAGAAGACGCAGAGAAGCAGGTTTGCCGTTTGCACTACAGCGTAGTTGCGTCTTTGCGTCTTGGGAAGAGGAAGAAAAATTTGTAAACAAAAGAAATTATGTCTCAAAATCAACAAAATATGACAGAAAACGAGCTAATTCTTTTATCTGCGGTGGCGGAAAATGATGCGAATATGTTGAAGATCATGGAAGTGTCTGGGCTATCCTCAGAAAAGTTGCAGTTCCTCTTGCAACTGCAACGTCCTCCTCGCGTTTGGACCCTTGTTAGTAAAGTGCAAATAATCTTCTATTTTCTATTAAATAATGTTTTTTATGTGTATGCAATAGCCACGATATGGTTCATTTTGGGAGGAAGATGTTGTGGAGAACTCCGATGCATTCTTTAAGGAAAATTTCCGCATGGAAAGGAGTACTTTTAACATTCTGGTTAACCTGTTGCCCAATTAAAAAAAAAAAGACTCTCCATTTCGACAGACAATCCCTCTGGAGAAGAGAATAGCCATAGCTCTTTATTGTCTTGGATCGTCAGCCGAATATCGTACGGTAGGGAGTTTATTTGGTGAATAGAATGTATTGAATAAATTATTTATTTACAAATTTGTGTTTTATTTATTACCTGTGCTCTCAACTCCGTCTACTACCATTGCCTTGGACGTCTGAAATATCATGGAGATTCTTCCAAAGTGCTCCCATGTTGATGGAGCCCCGCCTGAAGGACCCACTTTGGCTAGTTCACTCCTGAAAAATTAATTTAACAAGTAAATAGGAACTCTTGTATGAAAACTTACCTGTACTTTCTTGTCAAATTGTCCATTTTATTTTTCACCTCCACGGATGTTGGACCAAACTCTTTTAAAGCAATCGCTATTTCCTTATATATGTGGGAGTTCTTTCGAACACCCCGAAAACCATCAATGTTTTCCTCCCACTGGTCGAGAAGGGATTGTATTGCAGCATGTGTCCACAAAAATCTTCTGTCTAGCGTAATAATTGATTTGAACTATTATTGTATGAATTATAGTATTATATATATGTATATATTTACTTTTTCCATCATCAGACATTTTTCGCGGCAAAATTTAAATTTGAATCTGCTGTTTTTTGTTGTTATTAGTGGTGATAGATCCGCTGATTAGGCAGAAAAGTACGAAAATTGCTGTTATGCGCACAGAAATACCACAGAAATACCAAAACGCAGTTGCGTCGGAAAACGACGCAACTTTTTGCCATCACTAGGGCCCTATGCTAAACCTATGTAAAAAAAACTGCGTTTCTGAGAAGACGCAAAGAATCAAGACGCAGCCTCAGTGTAAACGGCATAAAAAGCACTTTATCGAATTTTTTTAAATAAGCAGGAACAGTTGTGAAGATTATAGGCCTATGTCTATCACCGCGGAAACTAAAAATTGCTGTCAATCTTCATATAAAAAAAACTGGGCCAGAAATTTTTCGTTTGTGTTTTCCTGGCCTAAGTATCCAGTAAGCTTAACGAAATCCACAGATTCTTATCGATAGTTGTCCTATCGACACGATTGTGGACTGAGAGAACAGCTGACATTAATGCCAGGAATAAATATGTGCCTATTAGAACTGAAGGAAAAGGAAGGTAAAAGGAGGCAAAAAAAAAGAGAGATGCACATTTTCAACGTGAGGAGAAGATTGCTTTAATAAAAGCAATAAAGTCAAGACCAAGTCTTTGTCAGATCATGGAAAATTTACATTTTGATAATTTTGAAAATTTGGCTCCTCCGTCTGCGCAGTACTTCTTCCTATTTTTTAGCAAAAATATACGCCACCACCAACAAAATCACTTCATCGTCAGAGTTATTTTTTTTCCTTTTTTAATTTCAGTTGAATTTTTAATATTGGCGCTGTTTGCAAAACACAGCTGAATCATGAGAGTGACCAAGCACGTTTTAGTTTCTTGGTCACACTATGTTAGTTGTGTTCCTCACAAACGAGATAAATAGGAGATTCCTGTCAGTAATTTTCAGCAGTGCTGGATACAGGCCTTTACAGAACAGATCTGAACATTATGAAAGCCACAGTGAAGTAAACTGTATAATGTGTCAGACCTCCTCCCCTCCCACTCTTCCCTGACGGAATGGTAGAGATATAAGGGCTGAATGGCTATTGATTTGCAGCAGTGGCATCTGCAAAGCTTTTTCAATTTTCGATCAAAATTGGGAAGCACGTTGACATTCAAAGTCGTATACCTAATGTAACGAAGATAGCAAAGGCAAAACACATTTCAAAGATTAAATTTCAGATATTGTGCATATTGGTGGAGTTTTTGTTACAGTATATACATATATATGTATATGTATATATACATATACATGTATATACATATATGTATAAATATATATATAAACAATTTCTGGGGTTTAGAAAATATCACAAATATATCAAATATATCGCTGACATATATATATAAATATGTGGACAGATAATTATGAACACAGAAACTATTTGGGAGTAATAGGCTTTATACACTTGCTGCGTTACTTATCGATATCGGAAAAGACGCAGAAAAGCAGTACTGACGTTTACACTACAGCGTCTTTGCGTCTTTGGAAGAGGAAGAAAAAAAAAAACTCTCGACTGACAATCCCTCTGAAGAAGAGAATAGCCATAGCAAAGCCCTTTATTGCCTAGGATCGTCTGCAGAATATCGTACGGTAGAGAGTCTATTTGGTGTGCCAAGGGCCATTGTCTGCCGCATATTACTGGAGTTTTGTATTGAGGTAGTTGCTCAACTCGCTGACAATTATCTGCCAGCACACTATCTTATCCTGAGAAGATCACGGAAACAGTGAAAGGATTCATAGGGGAAAGGATTCATGGGATTTGCAGCAAAAAATTTGAAATCAACCATATTGTTGAAATGCTTGATTTAATAATAAAATTAGTTTATACAATTTGTTCTAAGCATTACATGTATTTTTTTTTAACTAGATGGTCATCTGAAGCACACAGCGAAAATTGTTAAGGAATGGATTGGAAAACAGCATTTTCAGCTGATACAGTTGCCAGCGCAAAGTCCCGAACTCAATCCTATTGAAAATCTTTGGTCAATAGTAAAAAATAGCTCGGGCAGTACGAAGCAGCCCCAACAAATAAGGACATCCTTTGGGATCGTGTAAAAGCGGAATGGAATCGAGTCTCAAAAGCTATTATCGAAAATTTGGTAGAGAGCATGCCAAACCGCGTAAATAAAGTTATTGCTAATAAGAGTCTGTGGACAAAAAAATTTTAATTAATTTAATTTTTAAATTTTTTTGAAACGTGCAAAAGTGAGTTTTTGCGGGTTTTTTCTGTTTTTACTCTCAAACTTTTTGAATTCATCTCATATATTGTTTCTTATAACTCCTATTCGTTAAGAATTAAATAATAAAGATAATCTAATATGATTTGTTTGATTATCTTATATGGTTATGTTTTTATGGGCGACGAAAGTCAGTTTCGTGAACTTTTGCTCGCCACTGTATATAAAAAATTGAGATGGTATATTTCGGTATGTTTCTGAGTGTCAGACGGTAAATTTCACAGATAGTTCTGCGGTCATACTAATTGCCGCAATTAAACGGCACATGTTTAAAGAAAATGAATGAAATGGAGAATTTTTTGGAATGTATTACAAATACGAATTTCAAAACTCAAAGAATTTACTTAAACATGCTGAACGAAAATCACATCATATGGAGCAAGGTATGTTGCTATTTCCTCGAAATCTGATAATCTCTACTTTAACAACAATACATCTTATGAGTTAGAAACCTATTGTGGCTCAACTAGTAACTAAATTGCTTATGAAAAGAAAAACTCGTGCCCTTGGATACCGGCTTCTTATATGTTATCTAAATCGATACTCCCTAGAACAATCTGAAAAATCTACAGATGTATGGCTGACAATTATTTTGAAGTCTTTAAACGAATCTGAGATCCGTTTATACGGCGAAATTATATTTGAAGCATTGGGTAAGTTGTAATATTATTTTTGCTAATTGCCTTTTATTTGAACATACAGTCTGCCTAACATTACGAATATAGTAATACATAATCAGGCAGATTCCGGTTTTCACTTGCTTTTTCATTTTGATTTTCAGCCAAATGGTTTCATTTTTCCTTTAGATGCTATCGTATTTTTTTCATCGATATGCTTCATTTTATGAACTTTTCTGACAAACAACAATAGGTGACCTGGTTGTTTCGTAAAAATACAGTGTGATAAAACTGCCTCGTATTTTTCCAATGGCTTGTTTTAAAGAACAACGACGGCAGTAAGTGCGCGATTTAGCGATCAAGACATCTTAGATGCAACAAGTGTGTGTTGAACATGTCAGAAGAACTGTGAGAATCAGTATACATTAAATGTAATGCAAACGGCTGTCCTTACAGAAACGGAGCTGAAAGCTCTCACCTTTTTTTCAGACAGAATCAGCCGGCAGGTGCGTACACTGTCGGCTAAGCGGAAAGATGAACTCATCGCTATGTGTCCGTCCGTTTCTATTATTTCAGTTTAAGAACTATGTATCTTAACAAAATGTTTCATGTACACTGTTCTTAAGTAAACTTAAAAACTAGTAGGACTAACAGATTTGGCTACTGAGGCCTTGAGCTAATTACAAATGCTTAAATACTTACAAGTTAAGATAATTGAGATTATATTATTTATTTTTATTTTTGTAAGAAAATATGTACATAAGACAGCTTATTTTATCATTTTAATTTATTCAGATTAAATATTTTATATACATACAGTGGTGCTCATAGACTTAAGCCACAAGACTTCAACCAAGAGTTTAAACGAAAATTAAGAAAAGTTTTTATTTCACAGCTCCAATTTTTTGAGTCACATTAGTTCTATATATCAGTGTTCTAATAGAAGAATAACCAAGTTATAAAAATATATATTCGACGAAAAACTTAAAAAATCTGAGACCATCTCCAAAATGTCCTGCTCACATACTTAAGCCACCTGGAAAAAAGTGGTTGAAAAAGTTAAAATTTGCCCAATATTCCTAATACTTTTAATAAATTTACTTTAATATTGAGTGGGATGATCTTTCTGCTTAAGAACAGTGGAGCAACGCTTTGCCATTAAATCCACAAGACCTGCGCACTGCTGAGGAGTGATTTTCTTCCACTCTTCTTGCAAAATTCGCCACAAATCGTTTTTATTTGCTGGTTTTTTTTTGCCAACGACTTGTTTTAGAATTCCCCACAAGTTCTCTATAGGGTTCAAGTCGGAGCTCTGCGGTGGCCATTGCAAAACATTGATTGCCTCTTGGTTAAGCCACGACTTGACTATCTTGCTGCAGTGTTTCGGGTCGTTGTCCTGTTGAAATATCCAGGCAAGTGGCAAATTATCGGCATATTCTCCAGATAAATTGTTAATAAGGATGTCCCTGTACATTTCGCCGTCCATAATGCCTTCTATCTTCACTAGGGGACCTACGCCCGATGCGGTGAAACAGCCCCAGACCATAATCGAAGCGCCACCATGTTTAACGGTCTTCTTCGTGTATTTCGGGTTCAATTTTTTGTTGGGAGGACGTCTTACATATGGTTTACCATCACTCCCCAAGACATTAAACTTGGATTCGTCGGTCCAAACAATCATGTTCCAAAAATTGGGACCTTTTTGAATATGCTCTGTGGCGAGTTGATGGCGCTTTTTAACATTTTTAATGGACAGCAATGGTTTTTTTTGGGCAATGCGTCCATATAACCCGAATTCATTTAGCCGTCTTCTTATGGTCTGAGCTGACACATTCACGCCCTAATCTGCCACCATTTGACCTCTGATTTGCGTCGAAGTCAAGAACGGATCGGCTTTACTGATTTTGGCAATCCGTCTATCGTCGTTTAAAGTGGTTTTTCTGGGCTTTTTACGTGGAATATTTTCCCAGGTTCCATGTTTCTTATAAAATGCTATGGCATTTCTGACTTTGCCACGCGAAAAATGAAAAGTCTTACAAATTTGTAGAATACTTGTGTTTTTTTCGTAATATTCCCATATTAGCTTTCTTTCGGCCAGATTTGTATTTTTATTTTTAGCCATAGCGGTCAAATTGTTTTGGGAAACGTATTTAGTGTTCAATATTTTAGTTTAGAAAATAACTAGCACAACTTTCCCCGAAAAAAACACAAGTTTGACGATTTTAGCTCCAGGTGGCTTAAGTATATGAGCAGGACATTTTGGAGATGGTCTCAGATTTTTTAAGTTTTTCGTCGAATATATATTTTTATAACTTGGTTATTCTTCTATTAGAACACTGATATATAGAACTAATGTGACACAAAAAATTGGAGCTGTGAAATAAAAACTTTTCTTAATTTTCGTTTAAACTCTTGGTTGAAGTCTTGTGGCTTAAGTCTATGAGCACCACTGTAAGTGTGCGAATCAATAATGATAAGGTTAAATTTTATGGTATATATCAGCGTGTCTGAGGAATTTCAACGTATTGTTTGTACTCTCCTAGTAGATAGATGTGAGATTTACCATTAAATATTTTATTTCTGGATAAGGTGAGTGTAGGGCAGGATGTGAGTAGGTGTTTAACGTTAGAGGAGAATGGTTCGTGACAAAGTTGGCAGGAGTTGGATATACTTTGATTGAGATAGTGTTGGTGTGTAATGTTTGTGTGTCCTAATCCAAGACGGGTTATTTTGATTTGGTCTAGTCAAGATATTTTGCAGTTTTTGTGGGAAGTCGTTGAAAGACGGGGCTGGGGTGTGTAGTGACGGTATCAGTTAGATGTAAACTTCATTAAGTCTTTCTGAATTAATTTGAATTCGTTATTTAGGTAGTGATCTATGTCTATTTTATTTAAGATTTTTGAAAGCAGTGAGTGCGCAGGCTTGGCTGCTGAATCAGCAAGCTCATTGCCTTTATTGTTGGCATGACCTGGTACCCACAGAATTTTTATTTTATTCCTATGATTTGCAAGTAGACTTCTGATTACTAGGGGGTAGAAGTTACGATTGTTCGTATTACTAATGGAGTCTATTGCAGATAGTGAGTCTGTGCAAATGATGTATTTGCTACGGGTATTTTTAGTTGGGGTGATAGCTTCATGTATCGCTATGATCTCTTTTGAGAAGACTGAAGAGTAATTGAACAATAAACCGTACCTGAGTGTGGAATTTTCTGTAGCGATAAGATGTGTTAGTTTGCGATCCGAGTATGATCTTTGATGGATTTAAACATCAGTTGATATATTGTATTGTTGGTATTGCGGTTTAGTGTATAGTTTTAAATATAGTTATATTCTGTTGTCGTTGAATTGCCAGTATGGTGTTAATCTTATTTTTTTATAGCGGGGAAAAAGGTATGTCATATCTTCTGCAGTTTTTGATTAAAAAGACTGAATTAGTGCATTTCCTCTTTTGCAGTAAAGCTTTCTTGATAAATTTAGCTATTGGAGTTTCTGCTGAGTTCAGAAGAGTTTTATATAATTTTGATTTCAGAAAAATGTGCCTTCTACCAAGTGTTGCTTTATTTGCTTCAAACAAGAGATTGTAAGTTGGTGTGGTATAGTAGGCGCCTAACGCTGTTCTAATTGCTGCATTTATTACAGTTTAAACTTTGTTAAGAAATGATTTTGGGGCCCGACCGTGAAGTCGGTCTTAGAAATAATAATAGCTTTTGTTATTGCTTATTAGTAGTATCACATTGGCATTTATAACTGGATAGATATTTTATAATATTATGTTTATTTTGTAAGGAAACCACTAGTCCCTTTATATGTTCATTCCATTTATAATTTTTGCTATACAAAAGATGATGTCTTTTTGAATATTGATGATTACGTAGAGTTCGTTGTAGGCGATAAGAAAAACAATTACGGATAAAGGTGAACCTTGTGGTATGCCATTGTTGATTGGGATCGTTTTTGATAACTTCTTTTTGATCTATTGGAGTACTGCATAAACTCTAATTCTGTCGAACGCCTTGGAAAAGTCAAGGGAGACGATTGAGTTAATAGTAAGAAAATTTAATCAAAATACAAAATGTAAACTAAAAACGAGGGGGAACGTTGTAAGCCGCGGCAAAGGCCGCGGCTCTACTTTATACCCAGTACTCAGTCAGTATATACATACTTAAACGAGCTTACGATTTATGCAATTTATTATATGTTCGCAAAAGGGACGAATTAAATTTTGGGCAAAACAGAATATTTCAAAAAATGAAGCCAAACCCTTTTTGGAATTTATATACATTTTTGTTTACATATGATTTTTACAACTGTTCTACATTTCTACATTACATGTATAACTACATATTCGAGACGTACAAGTGTTTGCGAGAGAGAGAGGGAATGAGTAAGCGCTTGGCAGGCATTGCGTAGCGACTGAAATTTAATTTGTTCTTTCTGACTATAATAGTAGTTCTACCTGATCCAGATTCGGCAATCTGGTAGATACGGTTATTTTCCATGACTATGCGTTTTTGGTTTTCTTTTATCTTAAAAATTGTGGATTCCACAGATTTTCGTCTTTTGTGGGGGCGGAAGGGGGCGTGGCAAAATTTTGAAATAAACTTGTGCTGAATTGATATCACAAGAGCTTTGATAGAAAGTTTGGTTGCTCCAGCTTTTATATTCTCTGAGATCTAGGCGCTCAATTGGACGAATAGGCAAAGCAGACAGGGTCGTGTGTGAGAGAGAGCGAGAGTGAACGATGACTTTCGAAATGATTTTCTTCATTGTAGCTATATTAATAATCCGATGTGATCCAGACTTTATACTTTGATAGAAGTGGTCATCATCTATGATTCTGCGTTTTTAGTTTTATCGTATCTTCAAAATTATGTATGCCACAGACTTCGAGTACCGGGTATAATTATATTTACTGTATGTAATAAAGCCTTTACTTTTGAACATTAAACAAAAAAAGAGAAATATTCAATTTTTATACCCGGTACTCGAAGAGTATAGGGGTATATTAGATTTGTGGTGATAACGGATGTGTGTAACGCCCAGAAGGAAGCGTTTCTGACCCCATAAAGTATATATATTCTTGATCAGCATCAATAGCCGAGTCGATATAGCCATGTCTGTCTGTCCGTCCGTCCGTCCGTCTGTCCGTCTTCAAACTTTCTATCCAAGTTCCTGTGATATCACGTAAATACAAGTGTATTTCAAAATTTTGCCACGCCTCCTTCCGCTCCCACAAAGACCAAAAATCTGTGGAATCAACAATTTTTAAGATAAAAGAAAACCATCAGTGATGGAAAATAACCGTATGTACTAGATTGCCGAATCTGGATCAGGTAGAACTACTATTATAGTCAGAAAGAACAAATTTAATTTTCACTCGCTACGCAACGCGTGCCAAGCGCTTACTCATACCCTCTCTCTCTCTCGCAAAAACTTGTACGTCTCGAATATGTAGTTATACATGTCATGTAGAAATGTAGAACAGATGTAAAAATCATATGTAAACAAAAACGGAAACATGTATAAAAATTCTAAAAATGGTTTGACTTAATTTTTTGAAATATTCTTTTTTGCCCAAAATTTAAGTCGTCCCTTTTGCGAACATATAATAAATTGCATAAATCGTAAGCTCATATATGTATGTAGTCAGTATCTAGACTGAGTACCGGGTATAAAGTAGAGCCGCGGCCTTTGCCGCGGCTCACAACGTTCCCCCTTGTTTATGAGTTATTAAAATAATTTTTTTTCAATAGAAATAAATTTGTATCTTAGATATAACTTTTTTTTTTGAAGAAGTAAGAGATAGTAAATAGTAATAAGTAGTAATACTATATTAGTACGATGTTTCTCCTCCTCTGTCTAGAATAACCGCCATTATCCTTGACGGCATGGAATCAACCATGGTCGTAAGGGTTTCTTCTTCAGTATCATACCACTCGATTTATAAAGCTGAAATGAGTTTTTTTTTTTTGCTCAGGCTTCTGTTCTGCAACTTTAATCTTCATTTCATGGTATAAGTGCCCAATGGCGCTCAGGTCAGGCAAGTTTCCTGGGCAACCTAGGCGTAAAATCCTTTATATAATATAATATAATGTAATATAATATAATATACATATATATATATACATATATATATATATACATATATATATATATATACATATACATATATATATACATATACATATACAGTGGCTCAAAGCTGAAACTATGCAGTGTCAAATAAAAAGTTTAAGGTGGTACAGATTTTAAACTAGAGGAAAAACAAAAAATGTTTAAACGCCAATTTGTTGTATGTTTTATCACATTTAAAAAAATAACTTTATTTGCTGATTAAATATTGCTCAGTTTTAAAAATAAAATAAAAACTTAAAATATATCTTAAATACAGGTCAAAGCTGAAACTATGCAGCCACAAACTAGTTTAATATTAGTCGAATAAAAGGTTAAACAGGTATTTTAATACTTAGTATGTAATCCCTTAACCTTTATTACGGCTTTTAACCTACTATTCATGGAAGAGACCAGCTTCCGAGTGCTTTCCGAGCTTATTTTGTTCCATTCCTCCAGAAGGGCTTTTCTAAGGTCCTTTTTTCTAGAAATCCTGTGATTCTGGGTGTTTTTCTCCAGCGCAGCCCACAAATTTTGAATAAAATTTAAGTCTGGAGACTGGGCTGGGGGAATCATCAAGTGGGGGCAGTTCCAGATAAGCCAGGACTGTACTATTCCGGACGAATGTTTCGGGTCATTATCCTGGTAGAACCGGAAATCAAGTCAGATTCCTAGTTTGGTTTTTGATGTTATTGATGGTAAATATCAGCAATAAGCTTGCTGAAAAAACAAGCATGCTTGATCGATCAAACAAAGCTGAGCTGATTTCAGAGAGCTGTTTCAGATTTCAGGTCAGCTCAGTCAGCAATGTCAGTCAGCACTTGCACCGGTGCAGTGTGTTTGTTTTTTCGAAGCTTTTAAATAAGCTATCATCTTCGTTTTCAGCTACAGTGTGCGCGTGGCCCAAGGATGAAAACGAACAGAGCTTTTTCCCTGTCCCATTTTTTGTCCCTTTTTTGAGACATATTTTTAGTTGGGTAAAAAAAATCTATCTATAAAGAAGGAACAACTAAATTGCTCTGGTAATGGTGTAAAATATATGTCGGAACCTGGTTATTGTGCAGCGGTCCATCGTACCCTTGAACTTCATCAGCCATTTTTCTCATATACCGCTGAGGCACAGCAAGTCGCAAGCGTGTCGTTCTCTCTCTCAATATCAGCAAAACATACCGATAGCAGTTATCGTTCCGAATCACATGAATATCGCGTGCTTTTTTAGTACCAAAATAGTACTATTATTTCTCAATCTCCGACATTGTACATATGTTAATGCATCAATTAGTCTTCTAATCCCAGAAGGAAGCGTTTCCGACCCCATAAAGTATATATGTATATTCTTTATCGGCATCGATAGCCGAGTAGATACAGCGATGTCTGTCTGTCCTCCCGTCCGTCCGTCTTCATTAGCGCCTAGATCCCAGAGACTAAAAGCTAGAGCAACCTAATTTTTTATCCAGTTTCCTGTGTTATCACAGTACTACAAGTATATTTTAACGTTTCGGCCCGCCCTTTCCCCCACACAAAGGACGAAGATCTTAGGCATGCGTCATTTTAAAGATACGAGAAAACTAAAAACGCAGAATCGTAGAGAATGACTATATCTATCAGAGTGTTCAATCTGGATCAGATCGGATCATTTATATAGCCACAATGAAGAAAACCATTTCGAAAGTCATCGTTGCTTCTTGCTCTCTCTCACACGCGATTCCGTTTGCTTTGCCTATTCGTCCAAATGAGCGCCCAGATCTCAGAGACTATAAAAGCTAGAGCAACTAAATTTTCTATCCTAGCTCCTGTTGTATCTCTTCAATACAAGTGTACTTTAAAATTTAGCAACGCCCCCTTCCGCCTCCACAAAGTACGAAAATCTGTGGAATCCACAAATTTAAAGATACGAGCAAACCAAAAACGCAGAAACATGGGAAATTACCGTATCTACCAGATTGCCGAATCTGGATCAGTTCCGATAATTATTATAGCCAGAAGGAACAAATTAAATTTCAGTGGCTATTGAACGCCTTTCAAGCGACTACTCATTTCCCCACTCTCTCTCACCCACACTTCTACGAACCGTATACATATACAGTGGGGAGCAAAAGTGATTCCACACTCAAAATTTTCATGTTCAAGCGTTCATAAAACCTAAACGAATGAAGTAAATGAAGAAAACTTTTTTTTTCTGGAATATGTATGTGGGGATAATGCTTTTTATCCCCGATCGGCCGAATAATTATTTCGATTAAATAAAATGCGGCGCAGAAATAAAATTGCGAATGTTCTTTAATGTGTGATGTCTAGACGGCGAGAGGCCCTTGCTTGCCCTTCCCATTGCTAGCATTGCCGCTCCGATCGCTGAGTGCAGCTTCTCTTCGTTCGGCAAACATAGATAACGCCGAGCATAGATAACGAAGAGAAGAGCGAACTTTGAGAGAACGTTTAGCAGGGCAAGCAAGTGCAAGAATTTACAGAATATGTATATTTGTATGAATATGTAGCAGTGCAAATATGCGGCTGAAGGCCAATAAATAGCTGCTGTTTGGCCAGCCGCATTTCGGTGGGGATCTGCCCCGAACATTCACCCCCCGTTGGAAGGCAAAGGCTTTCAACAGATCCATCCTGAAGGGGCAGGACCGCTATCTTTCTAACGGCCTTTTTGAAGAGTCCTCTTTGGGCGTGGATGACGGCCTTGATATTGACTGATGCTGCGATGAGTCCCGTACAGATCGTCGAATGCAGCAATCGGCGCTTCATGTCGAAAATGGTTTGTGGAGAGCACGTCCATGTCATCGGGAACTTCTGTAATTTCATGAAATGGCGGGGAATTTAGCAAGGTAGAAATTTTAGAAGTTGATGTTCGAATTTCGTTAAGTATGGATATAAAACCCTTTGCTGTATCGGTAAGTTCGCGCTGCAGTTCCTGAATTTGGCGCTTATATAGAGCAATGTCCTGAACGAGACCGATCTGCGCCAACTTCGTCCCTAACTTGGCCTTAAGCTCCTGATTCTTCGATCGCAGTTTTTCCGCCTGCCCCTGGCACTCGTACAACTGCTGCCCGCGTTGCTGATCTCGATCGGCCGACTCCTGGCGCCGTTGAGCCAGCTTGCGGTAGTCCAGCGTTGTGGGACTAAAATCGTGAGCGAAGATGTGAGGGGAACTCTCAGAAACAGCTAACGCTGTTTTATTAACCTCTGAGCTGCTTATGCTTCCTGACGCTATCCAACCAAGCTTTGTCCTTTGAAATATTGGCAGTTGCGTCGACGGTCGTATCTGTTCGACGCACAATAAGTCGAAGAATAGGCCAGCTCCTATCAGCAAATCGACTTGTTGGGGCTTGAAGAACTTTGGGTCAGCTAGCTCCACATTTTTCGGAATTGGCCAATCCTTTGCATCCAGGTTAAAGTTGGGCTGCCTTTCCGTTATTGAGTTGGTGACAATTGCAGAGAGCGAATCGCGATAGCTTGCGTCCTGGGATTGTACAACTATATGCACAGAGTTGGTCGAAGGTAGAATAGATCTCCCAATACCGGAGATGTTAAAATGAGACGAGTGATGAGATAATTGCAACTGATTAGCGAGTCTTGACGTTATGAAATTTGCCTGCGATGCAGAATCTAAGATGGCACGACATGGGATCAGCTTTCCATAACGATCTGTGACATGGACGAGGGCGGTAGGTAGCAACACGTTTTGGCAAGGCTGCGATTTCTGGTTGGAGGGGGGAGGGCTAGAAGAACCGCTTGCTAGAAGGACAGCTGTGGCGCGTTGCTGGCTCGATTCCTCGGTCGGTGATGAGGAAGATGATGCAGCAGCGCTCGATTGGATGTGGAGCAGCGTATGATGCTTGTACTGGCAATGCCTGCAAGTTCCTGACCTGCACCTCTGCAATTCATGGCCCTTGTTGAGGCAGTTTAAACACAAGTGCCGCTTCTTTGCTTCTTTATATCGATCATAAGCAGTGAGATTTAGGAATGCCTGACATCTAGATATGTAATGCTGACAGGAATTGCAATAGGTACATGTAGGGTTAGGATGGTCGCTAGTGGCGATAAGGGTGCTAAGTTCATTTTCTCCCACCTGCTGGCTAGGACTTGTTACCATAGCCGATGCCAAATTCTCCAGCATCCGACACTTCGCTTCCAAGAATGAGGACATGTCTGACCAGAGAGGCAATCTTGAGGTTGGCAGGCTATGAATATGTAGCAGTGCAAATATGCGGCTGAAGGCCAATAAATAGCTGCTGTTTGGCCAGCCGCATTTCGGTGGGGATCTGCCCCGAACAATGTATTTAAGTTGTAACAAATAACCGTAAATAGTAAAATAATATAAGAAGGAATGAAACAGTTATGAATCAAAAACAAAAACTAAAGGCATGTACTCAGTTTTGCACCTTCCGTTATTCACACTTTTTTACTCTCTCCCTCTTTTCTTATCATCAAAATACTGTCAGATTCACCGTTATCTGTCTTCTTTATTCATTATTCGTTGTCCTAATTCAGATAATCACACATTTCGTATAGTTCGAAGTAGATTTATTGAGTTTTGAAATTAGTCTCTAACTTTTGTCCATAAAATGATGAAGCTATCTCCAGATATCGAAGAGAGTATTGTTTGACTGATTAAAAGTGGCTGTTCGACACGCCTTATTGCTGAAAAGCTGCAAGATAGTCAGTTAGTTGTGATCAAGGTGCAAAAAAGCGTGTTGAATGGTCGCCTTTCCTCCTAACAGACTTTGACGCTCGTCTTATAATGTCCAGAATGAGGAAAGAAAAGATTTTAATAGCAAAATAGGGTTCTTCTGAAATCAATAAACCCGTGAGTCGATAGACAGCTAGCGTATCCACGCTTTCTCATTCCATTTCTATCTCTGCAAATGTGAAGATGTAAAGATGTAGATGTTGAGGTTCAAAAAAATTGTAAGAACAATGTAAACAGATAAAATCTAATATATAAAAATCTCTCACATAACTTTCTTTTGGAAAAAATGTATTTATACCTTTTGCGAACAGAGAATCATCCTTGACAAGGGCCAAATCTGCGACTGCTATACTGCGCCACACTAAGGCTCAGCGAACGAAGCAGAAATGCTACCTGTTTCCACTCCGTGTGGCAAATAAGAACCACAACACCAAATATAACCGCTCTTTCCACACACTGGTAATACATTTATTTATATTTAAGCAAACATAAACTAGGTAGAGTAAGGGTTTATTAATTTGTGTTGTCGTGCCGTCGTTTTCTTCCACACACTGCCTCTTCTTCCTCCTTTTATTGATGGCAGACGACACTTCGTGGCAGTAGTTATTTCTTGAAATATCGATAGCAGGCTGATAAGTCTAAAGGGGTGGGAACATGATCACAGCTCTAAACTTAAAATTTAAATTCAAACCAGTAACCAACTCTAATAAACCAGCAACATCCCTCCCGCCCACCTCAAAACTAGTCCGGAGTTTTACCTAAGACATCCAAAACTGCTAATTTTAATACCGGACGGTTAAGAATGCCTGTGGATGCTTTAACTTCTGCTAATCTTATATCATATATCATCTTTAGCTGGAATCGTGCTGACTATGATTCCTGTTTTCCAACTCCCTCTAGGTTGATTATCCTCGCATACAATTACCACATCTCCAATGGTGATCGGTTTGGTCCTTGAATGCTATTTCGTTCGTCTAGTCAGAGTCGGCAAGTATTCTTTAATCCGTCGACTCCAAAAGGGATTCTTTTATTGCTGGGAAATGCGGTATTGTTTACGATGACAAAAATTGTTAACATCCCCTGGTGTTTGAGTAGAATTGGTCGTTCCAAGCAGAAAATGATTAGGCGTCAGAGGCTCCGGGTCATCTATGTTAACAGGTAGGTGAGTGAGCGGTCGACTATTTACTATATTTTCGGCCTCAATGAGCAAGCTTTTTAACGTTTCGACGTGAGGTGCTTTCTCCTTAAGGCCTGTATCCAGCACCGCGAAAAATTACTGACGGGTATCTGCTCTTTTTTTCGGTTGTGTGGAACTCAACTAATGTAGTGTGACCAAGAACCTAAAAAGTTATTTGCCACTCTCATTAATCAGCTGTGTTTTGTAAACAGCGCCAATTTTGAAAATTAAACTAAAATTAAAAAAAGGAAGAAAACTAATTCTGACGAAGTGATTGTGTTGGTAGCGGCACATATTGTTGTAAGAAGAAGTACAGCACAGTCGGAGGCGCCAAAATGTCAAAATTATCAAAATGCCTATTTTTCGTGATCCGCCAAAGACATGGTCTTGCCTCAACTGCTTTTATTAAAGCAATCTTCTCCTCACTTAAAAAATTTGCATATCTCTTTTTGGTTTTGGGCACAGATTTTGCCCCCACCTCTCACTTGTACTCCAGTAAAAATATGCACATATATTTTCCTGGCACCCATATCAGCTGTTCTCACAGTCCACATTCGTGTGGATATCGATACTATCGATAAGAATTCGTGGATTCCGTTTACGTTGCTGGATACTAAGGCCAGGAAAACACAAACGGAAAATTACTGGCCCAGTTTTTTTTATATGAAGTTTGGCAGTAATTTTTAGTTTCCGCGGTGCTGGATACCCAGCTTTAAGTGTTACGCTCAGAACTCGTTTTGTTGATCTCACCAAGCAATCCCAGCATCCTCCTGAACTGGGATTTGAAGGGCAATTAAACTGCCAGTTGATTCCCTTATTTGACATCTCTGACTTTATGTACTCCCAGTCAAATAAATCCTTAACCTGTTTTAGTTCTTTATCTGCACCGACAAAATTTGTTCCCATATCTGATCGTATTGTTACGGGAACCCCTCTTCTGTTCTCGAAGTTCCTTATGCATAAAATACAGGCGTCTGTGGAAAAATCAGCAGCTAGTTCCAAGTGCATGGCTCTGATCGTTAGACACGTAAAGAGTGCAACCCATCTTTTTTCTTGTCGTCTTCCGATGGTAACCATAACCGAACCAAAGTAGTCTAGTCCCACAATGGTGAAATGTCGTTGATATGGAGTCACTCTCTCCTTGGGTAGTTGACCAATTAAAGGAACGACTGGTTTGGCACCATGGTTTTTGCAATACTGGCAAACAGCCTTTGCCCGAACAACATCTTTTCGTAGGTTTATGGTTCAGAACTTACGTCTTATTTCATTTATAATGGTTTCGTCATTTTGATGGTGGTAGGTTTCATGATACCATTTTACAATGAGTTCCGTTAAGCTATGTCGTGACGGCAATATTATTGGCTGACGTTGTGATTCTAGAATAGCGATGGCATAATCCAATCTTCCTGCGACAACCAAAACGTCATACGCACTTAGTTTTGGAGAAAGCGTGTAAATTTAACTACTCTTAAAAACTGATTCAGAGTTTTGTAATTCAGCCACCTCGTCTGCGTATACCTGATTTTGTACCATTTTACACAATTTAGATTCAGCGAGGACTAATTCAAGTACGGATAGTTCGCCCATTTTTCTTTGTTGAATCTCCTTCCGACAGTTATGTACAAATCTCAAGCACCATCCCATCATCCGTTTCAAACGTAGATAGTTTGAGCATCTATTGATATATACAAACTGGTTAGTTTTTACTATCATTGTGTTTTTCAGCAATTATGCGTGTCGAACAGCCACTTTGGATCAGTCAAACAATACTCTCTTCGATATCTGGAGATAGCTTCATCATTTTATGGACAAAAGTTAGAGACTAATTTCAAAACTCAATAAATCTACTTCGAACTATACGAAATGTGTGATTATCTGAATTAGGACAACGAATAATGAATAAAGAAGATAGATAACGGTAAATCTGACAGTATTTTGATGATAAGAAAAGAGGGAGAGAGTAAAAAAGTGTGAACCGTTTGACCAAAACTACATATGCCGTTTGGCACTATTCCAAATGCCATTTTACCGTTAAAAACTGTTACAAACACAGATTTTTGGTATTTTTGTAGGAAAAAAAAACGGTTATTCGTCGGCTAAGGGAATTTATCGGCGAAATTCAGCATATGAAGTTTTGGTCAAACGGTTATAACTTAGCCGTTTATTTTTATATTTTTATAAGCGATACCTTAAACGACGCGTAATTAATGTGTCTATCTAAAACCAATCAAGGCATGCAAATATTTTTTTTTTCGACTTTTCCTGAGCTTTCAAAGTCAAAATTTCGGGGAAAAAATACCGAAAAAAATATGAAATTTCAATTTGGAAGCTTAATATCTTCCAGACGTTAAGTTGCAGCTACAAAGTGTCTGAGTCGGATTTATAGCTGCATTTGTCAGCTTTTTTTAACTGCAAAGTTCAATACAACCAGTTGTAGGAAACTTAAGTTATGTAAAAAATAGAAGCACTACCTATGACAAAAAACACAAAATTTTTTAAAAATTCTTTAAAAAAAAACTACTCCATGAAAAAAAAAAAACATTCTTTAAAAAATTTTAAACATCCAAATGTATCAGAAAAAGTCATTTTTGGCGACAGCGGAAAAGTCGTGTCGACTAGTGTAATTAAAAGTTGGCACAGTTGGCTCACAGCGGATATTTAATTTTTTTTGCCTAGTGTTATAGCCAGAAGGAACAAATGAAATTGCAGTGACTACGATAGCGTATCCACGCTTACTCATTCCATTTCTATCTCTGCAAATGTGAAGATGTAAAGATGTAGATGTTGAAGTTCAAAAAAATTTTTAGAACAATGTAAACAGATAAAATCTAATATAGTTATAAAAATCTCCCACATAACTTTCTTTTGGAAAAAATTATTCATACTTTTTGCGAACAGAGAATCATTTTACATGGGAGGAAGATTCTCATCCTTGACAAGGACCAAATCTGCGACTGCTATACTGCGCCACACTAAGGCTCAGCGAACGAAGCAGAAATGCTACCTGTTGCCACTCCGTGTGGCAAATAAGGACCACAACACCAAATAGAACCGCTCTTTCCACACACTGGTAATACATTTATTTATATTTAAGCAAACTTAAAGTAGGTAGAGTAAGGGTTTATTAATTTGTGTTGTCGTGCCATCGTTTTCTTCCACACACTGCCTCTTCTTCCTCCTTTTATTGATGGCAGACGACACTTCGTGGCAATAGTTATTTCTTGAAATATCGATAGCAGGCTGATAAGTCTAAAGGGGTGGGAACATGGTGACAGCTCTAAATTTAAAATTTAAATACAAACCAGTAAGCAACTCTAATGAACCAGCAACACTACCATTCAATAAATGTGCTGCAGTTAGAACATAAAGATTGACAGGGCTCTCTGAAATAGAAACTAAGGGTCTTGAACTAATTACTGCCGTGATGTGGCATAGCAGCGTCTGCAGCTCGTTAAACTTAACAAAAAAATCCAGCACAGCCTCCTGATGTTCATCGCTAAGGAACAGGAGTTTTAGCTCCATCAGCTCATTCCTTGCTCCTTTGGAAGATCCGCCATAATACTTTAGGCTTCATTCGAAAGCATTTTACGCACTTGTTGACTTCCTCACTTCCTGTCTTCCTCTCCTCTCCTCTATAAATGGGAGATTATGGCAAGAGTAAGTGGATGGCTGCTGGGTAAGATGATTGGATGACGGCCATCGAAATCCAACAAAGAGTTCTGCAGTCGACCATCACACCTGAGAAGCCCAAAATGATTCATGAATGGCAATGCAATGCAAATTAACTAGATGAGGAGAACGCTCTCTTGGCACGCAGTGAATTCATGGCCTCTTATGCACTCAGCTGCACTGGACTCAAAAAGAGCGCAACAGCAGAATCACACCAGCAGCACCACCTTCTCTTGATGACATTCATTTCTGCTATGGGCGTAGCCAGCAACTCCGCTCCATAAAGCTCCAACGCTGGTACCCGTAAGTGCTTTCAAAGGAGCAACACGAGATATGGTACATAGTTAGTGATTGCTGGAAGGCTGACCATTTTACACAAAATAAATGAATGCACCATTAGCCTCGATGCTGGCATCACAGAATCCGTGAATTTCTAGCTCGGATTCTGGAAGGAGAACAAGCCGATGAAAATCAAGTTGACGAAACTACCCAAACCGCTGCATAATTCTTACCTCTCGGTGCTCAGTGAGGCTGCAAGGCTTTCATCCCAACATCTCTTTGAACAAACGCTGGAGAAAGATTTTTAAATTTGTAATTACAGGACAGCTGGTCGGCTATTGTAGACAAAAGCACCTGCAGGGAATCGGAGACGAGATTTGTGCCGAGAAAGAAAATAAAAATTTATCAGAAACCGGATTCCAAGCGAAATTTAGTGTTTTAGTAAAATGTCTACTATCATCGAACTCCATATAAGATTCCTTGTACTCGTCAGAAACTCCATCCAGCACATCGGGCACGTTTGAATGCCATTTCCTTAATCTTAACTGACCTCTAGAAAAAATTCCAGCAGTCTGCTCACGAATACGGATAGCCACTTCCTGAGATCTGGCGCTGGGTATCAAGTCATAAACATAATAGTCACGGCGAAGAATTTCAGCTCCAACAGGAAAATCTATCTGCTCGTCGGTTGCCAACTGGTGCATCGCTCGCACAGATAAATAGGAGGCAGGCTTCGTCCCATAAGTAACGGTGTCCAGTTGAAATACACGCAAGCTCTCTTGCGTGGTGTTTCTCCACAGAATACACAGAAAGTTGCTATCCTCGGGCGATACTCGTGAACACCAATACATCTTACAGGTATCTCCTGTAATCGTAACTGCGATTCGAAATCCAGCAAAAATATGAAATAGTTTAGGTTGAATAGGTTCAGGGAAGAGCCAGATGAAGTTGAAGCGGATCCATCAAAAATTACCCCAAGCTTGGTCGTAGAACTATCTTTCTTCATGACGCATGGGACATAATATATCGGTCTTAGGATAACGGTGCTTTATTTTGGTCTCTCATCTGGGTTTCTTTCCTAATAAATATGTGCTGTGTATACGGATACTATGTAGAAATATCCCGTTTTTGTCTCGGAAAAAATAATAGAAACGCAATCAATTCTTATCTTTTTTGAAAACGGTTGAAATCGAGTTTTACAGTTAATATAAAATAAATATAAAAGATATAAAATAACTATTTCTGTGGATTCCGTTTTGCTTATTGTTATTCGTTTCAGGATGGGTCGTGACGTAAATTTTACGGATATTGATAGAAAACAGATTGTTAGTTTGCAAAATGAAGGCAAATCAATGTCGACACAATTCTAAATTGTTAAAAAAAAGAGTTTATTGCGGTTTACTGCAAAAAAAACGCCTAGTAAACGCGGCAAAACCAGCGCACTAAACGAAGAGAATCGACACCCTCCTTTTTAAATAAATACAAAAATATCCTTTTCTGTCATCGAAATATCTGAGTAATGATGACTAAATGCATGACTAAATTAAATAAGCTGATTGGCGTTGATTAAAAAGGCCACATACATAGCTCAAAATAGTACCGTTTGGTACCTTAGGAAAATAATTTCAGAAACTGAGTCAATTTCGCGAAAGTGCCTTTTTCTCGTCCAATTGGAAAAATATTTTGTAGTCGAAATTCCCACAGGATCTGGGTTCAGCGGACCCAGCGGTTCCACTGCGTGTCAGCTCTCATTCTAGTTAGGCCCTCCATATCCGAAATAATGTCTCTAAGTGGTCTCTGTATATCACTAACCGCGTCCGCAATCGGCTTGGCCTATCCTGCTACTCATCCGCGCTCTCGTTGCCCGCGATGTCGGTGTGACTCGGAAGTCATTTTCGCAGAAGATTGCGGATCCTGTTCATTCTTTGTAACGTCAGTGAAGATGTAAAGCTTGTTCTATTGAAGATGCCCCTTATGTCGAGGAAGGCTGTCAATACGTACACCTTATGGGTAAGAGTCTTTTCAGCTTGCCCAACTACTTCGTGCTATGCGGACTTCACTGATCTACCTTTTTGGAAGGCATGTTGAGCTCCGCTGTACTTGTTCGTTTTGGGTATGAAGACTACTCGCACCCCCCTTTATTCTTGGGGTAAGTACCCAGCTAGAAGGCACTACTTACGCAGAGGTAGTGATAGGCGTTAGCATCACAACCTAGGTCTGGTCCGGACTGCTTTACCTGGAAGTGGTGTGAGAAGACGGTATCCGCCACCACTCAAACCCCTCTATGAGAGCCACGTCTACCGTCTTCTCATACATAAACTGCAGCAACTCTGCCGATGGTACACTTGAATGATGCAGATTAATCTGCACCACCTTCAGCGGACCTGGGTCTGCGCGGCACTTCCACCGCCAGGGTACCAATATTGATCCATAGTTTCTTGCCATTCCCCTTGTCACGCACTTTCACCCTTTTGATCGTCCAGTCAGCTGTCTCCAGGGTCCAATGGAACAATGACATTTTTCATAGCGCTCAGTATTTCTGATTCCATGTCAGCCAATGTCTATCGTCAGCCAGTTGACGTCCGAAATTTTCCCCTCTCGGAGACCGCGGTCGATGATGGCAAACTGCAGATCAGGCGTCGATGCAAGGCTGGTCAGTATATCCCCTGGTTTCATTCGGAAGCTTTTGTGGAGTCATCCGTCCTCTGACGCTTGAACGTTGGCTCCCGGCCAGTCGGTTCCCCCGGTGTCTAGACGGCTTTGGTGTTGCCTTAGCGCTCGCTACGTTCTTCCCATTTCTTCCCCGTTCCCCTTCTGCTTCTCGTTCTTCTTCCTCCCTTGCTCTTTCGCAGACGACGGCGCTGAGGGTTTGCTCGATTTCGCGCCCGTGCAAGCTGGCCGAAGGTTGATCCTTCATTGCCGCCATGACTTGTGTCCTCTAGGGGTTTGCTGGCAGCCGAACACAATAATTGCCAATTTTAATTGACGGAAATGCTGAACAAAGTTTACTTCACAGTCTACCTCTTTTTTAACTTTGCTTCGATGCAATTCTTTACTTCCCAAAACCTCCGAAGAAGCACTTCAAGTCGCTGCTGAGATTATTATTCTCAGCAGCAAGCGCGAACAATCATCAAAAATGGTTTAAACGGGAGAACCCTTTAAACGGGAGAAACATTCCGACATGACCCATCCCAAGAGAGTTTTCTGAATTGAAGGTAATCCCGGCAATAGTTTGAATTGCTCAAAGGAGATCGTAAAACAGTCTTGCGACAATTAACAGATCGATGCACTGAGGCTTATAAAACGCTGGATCCGCTATTGGCATGTTCGATCGAATGTTCCTGTTGTGAGTGTCAATTTCAAAGCATGGCTGACGATCGGTTATGTGTTGTGAGTGTCAATTTCAAAGCATGGCTGACGATCGGTTATGTGTTGTGAGTGTCAATTTCAAAGCATGGCTGACGATCGGTTATGTTGTTACAATAGCAGTGATGAGAGTTGAGTATTCCAATGCTACTTTTTACTCTTGCACACCGGACTGCTCGGCGCAGTCCTAGCAAAATCTGTTGTCTCCGATGACCTTTATCGCTGCTTCAGGAACGAGACCATAGTTTCCCACGACGGAATCAAGTTGATAAATGCTGGGTCCTCTAATAGCTCCTCCCACTTTGCTTGACTGGCTGGATCCAGCTTCCGGGGAAGCTCCTACACGATGACGCATCCTGCGATCTGCTCAGAAGTGACTAAACCTTGGATCCCAAGCATATGAGCGTTCAATTTGTGCGAAAAGTCCTGGCGCTTAATCACTGACCCATGTTCCACAGCCTGGTGCGCCAAGATCTTATTTAAATAAAAATAAATACTTATTTTCCTAGTAAGACAGGAAATAAAATTATTTTAAATTAGTGCACTAGTCACATAACTTAATCATGAAATTACAATTATTGATTTGATGAACACATTTGACCTATTTTTGATATTTTGACTTTCATTGGATTGTTTTTATACCTCGAACATTTTTAAGTTTTAGTTAAATATTTTGAAAAACACGTTTTTTCCTATTTTGCGTAATTTTGTGTATACAATACACCCTGTTTTGCTCCCTGGTCATTGGAATTTCGATAGCAGCATCCATTTCCTTAGCAGGGGAAGCGATAGCAGTATCTATCTCCATAGCAGCGGCAGCGTTAGCAGCATCCATTTCCATAGCAGCGGCAGCTTAGCAAACGTTTATTGCGGGAAAATGATAGAAAAGTGTACCACGCGTAACAAACGTCTTTAGCGAGAAGACGAACGCAAAGAGTAACTTGTGCAATAAACGGGAATGACCGAACCCGCAAGCCAACAGATGCTATGCAATCCCTATATGTAAGGGTATCCAACGTCTTCAGGGAAGACGATCGCAAAGAGTAACGCGCGCAATAGACGACAACGCCCGAAACCTGCAAAGATATAAGGCGTTTTGATTAAATTGCAAGTTTGATTTAGGAAAAAAGCGAAATTATTTTTTCCTATGTATAACAATTTGTGTGCGAGTCGATGGGTAAAAATTGTATTCAGGTGGCTACGAAGATCAGTTCTAGGCTGATTGCAGTCTAATTGCCTTGCCCTATGCAACAAGGCTTAGAATAGAGCAAGAGCGTGCGATAAAAGGAGAGAGCTAGAGCAACTCGGGGCTACTGCTAAGCCGAGTACGAAAGATCGATAGATGCGATTTAAAAAGACGAAAAATTACCGATGCCGTGCGTATGCATATGCGGTAAAAACATGATTTTTACAGTGGGCATTGCAAAAAACAAACATTAATATATGAATTTACTTCAGGCCGCACCACTAGCTATAATTTAAAATCTTTATATTGCTTGACATTGCTTGACATCTTTATATTGCTTACATTGTCTTCAATCGGACATTATGTTGCCTTAATTTTTATTTTTATTTTAATTATTTTCTTTCAATATCCGTGCAATGTACCGATCCGCTGGATCACATTTAGTTGTATTTATCTTTGCAATTCTAAAAATCTGACAAATGACAAAGATATTAATCCAATTAATCCAATCCAATATTAAATTATTAAACTTTTAAATTCAAATTTGAAAATTATTTGCGGTATTTTTATCCGAAATTTTAATTCAAAAACTCAGGAAAAGTTGAAAAGAAAATTTATTATATCTCCGTTACTCGACAAAATTCACCTTCCCGCTGTGAGAAAAATTACTTTTTCCGATACATTTGGAGATTAAAATTTTTTTATTATGATTTTTTCGGGGTTTGTTTTTTTTTATATTTTTTAAATCTTTTTTTTATGTGTATTTCAGAGGTAGTACTTCTATTTTTCACATTACTTTGATTCCTGTATCTGGTTGTATTGAATCTGACACTTCTGAAAAGCTGTATTTGTTAGCCTTTTCCTGAGTTTTTAAAGTCAATTTCGGAAATTACACTGCAAAAAATTATCAAAATTGAATTTGAAAGTCCAGTATCTTCCTGACAGTAAGCTGAACTGCAAAATGTTTGGATCCGATTTATAGCAGCATTGGTCAGCTTTCTAGAACTGCAAAGTTCAATACAACCAGTTATAACAAACTTAAGTTATTTTATAAATAGAAGCACTACCTCTGAAAAAAATATGAACATTTTTTAAAAATTCTGTTGGGTTTCCCAGCCCGATAAGTAAGTAAAGTTACATAAGTAAAATCATAGTCAGTGGTGCAGCAGTAAAATTAAATGCTTATTATTGTTTGTTATTTGTACTGCCCACTGTATCACATTGTACATCCGACATAAGCTCCCGCACGTCAGCAGCCTATCCAGCCGTACTCTCTCGTCTTCTTTAATACGTTCGCCTTCGTCGCTCTCTCGGATCATCGCTCGCTTGCTTACATTAGGGCACGGGCAATTCGGCCCGACTGCCTTTAATTAAGTCTGAATCTATCACTCATATAGTCGGCATCTATCACTCATATAGTCTGCACCTAGCACTCAAACTGTCTTGAGCTGATCTTCGTGGCCATCAGACCGTCTTTCGTCATTATTAAATCGCATCGATCGTTCACCCACATACATATATGTATGTACATACGCAATACGTCGGTCTACATATAGTCTGGAGCTGATCGTATCGCATCATAACTCATTCGTTGCATCGGTCTTTAATCGGTCTTTACGCACCTCGCTTAAACATCCATATGTACATACGTATTCGCCGGTCTACATACTTATATACCAATAAACTATAGCTACTATTAATTTAACCAATCGAACTTTTATTTAAACAACACATCGCAACAGCTAGTGAAAAAGCTCATTAGCTTAACAAATTCTTAAAAAAAAACTAATTCATAAAAAAAACCATAATTCTTTAAAAAACAACCGAATTCACCGCTATATGGTTACTCGGAATTAAGATGGGATGCCTTGTGTCAAATGGCAATTCAACATTGGTCAACTTACCACCGACTCGAATAATACTTATTCCCTCCTCCTCTCTTAAGAAAAGTATTAAACTTTAAATTCTTGCTGATTTTATCACCATTTCTTCTTTTACCTTAGTGAATTCTTCGTGCAAACTCAACTGTTGCACATTGTAAACAATATAGCGTAATCCGCCCTCCATTTCAGCTGCAGTAAGGTTGCCTATTTCATTTGAGTTCGATCTCAACAATATTCTACGCCAGCGAAAAACGTAGCCAAAAAATCGCTGCAATTTGAGGAAATCATTTGCAAATTTGCATCTCCCCACAAGATCTATCTTTTCACTACTCTCTACCTTACTAATTGTCAGCGAAAACTTAAATTTAGCTTCCTCAGGCATGGTTTCTATTTCTTCACTCCAATTGAACTTGACCAGATAATCTGGTCAATCCAATATCTGCAGGGTTCGACTTTGTGTCGACCTTGAACCCATCCTGTACCCGTGTAAGCTCTTTTATTTGAGCCACTCTGTTGGCAACGAAGGTGGTCCAACGACTGGCACGTGGCGATAGCCAATTCAACACAATTGTAGAATCGGTGAAATATCTAACCCTCTCTACCTGTAAATGCAGACCGGACCAAACTTCTAGCCGTGGCTCGTAGTAGTTCGTTGGTCCTCGCTCGTAGTTCCTCGTCTCAATTCTTCTTTAGAAGCCAAAGTTCCTTTGCCCAAGATTAGCAAAGGTCTCAAGAACCCTAACGGATCGTTTCGTGGCAATCGAGGAGATTTTTATGTTGTTAGAGAATTGGGATTTGTCCTCTAGACTTGACCAATATATTCCCAAAGCCTTATTAGCCTTAAAGGCTCTATGTCCATTCCCTGACAATTGCTGCGCCATTTGTGCAGCTCGAACTTCCCTAGGACCAATAATGCGGTCACTTGCCTTTTTAACGTTGTCAATTCTTCTTCTGTAACCGCTCCACAGAGCATATCATCCATACAGAACCGTCAATTCACCGCCTCTCTAGCTAATGGAAATCTTTTAGCGTACCTATCGGCAAAGTAATACAGGCAACTGCCAGGAACGGTGCAGAATTTGTCCATAGCATTTGGATTGGCTCCGAAACGTTACCTCGCCATAACATGCACTGATAGTTTCTATGTGGTTCATCGACCAATATTTGTCGGTACATTTTTTTGATATCGGCCGTAACAGCGTATCTATAGAAACGGAACCTGGTCAATGTCTCGAACAGATCTGGTTGCAAAGTTGGACCAACCAAGGTCGTGTCGTTCAGAGACATGCCGGTGCTAGACTTACAAAAGGCATAAAATACGACCCGTAATTTGGTCGTTAAACTATCTGGGTGAAAAACCGGATGATGAGGCATGAAGTATTCAACTTTATTTTTACCTGTAGGCCTAATTGCCTCTAAATGCCCTAATTGCCCTTCAATTTATTCTTCAATAAATTGTTCCTTTAGAGCTTGGCTACGATTCAACCTCTTCTCTATGTTTAGGAACCTGGTTAGAGCGATTTGACCATTATTTAATTTAACGCGTCTGCAATTGCGATATTCTTGTCTGATTCTATTAGAGTAGTAAAAGTATTGTACCAGCCAGTCCATTCAGTAAACTTTCCAGAGAATTCACGCAGCTTAAGTTTGGGAAGTCTCGATGAACGAGGTATCTGTGTACTGTTTAGAAGGTCACCTGCATTAGAATGCCGCCGTCCCCTATTTCCAAGACAGTTCAATAACTTGGCCTTGGCTTTCTGCCTTGTAGCCGTCATTGAGTTGCAATTTTTCTCGACGTAGCTTTTGTTACGGTTAAAGGAATTCACTAACACACTTCGAGAGAGAAGCGCTTCCGCGTCGTTATTTTTTTTTGGTGCCATTTGCACTTTTGTTTTCACAAATTGTTACCCTTGTAAATTTACAGGAAGAAAAATTACCTATATTGGCATAAGTAAGGAACAAGTCGCCATTAACGCTCAAGTTTAGTTGCTAGATTCAGTAATCGGCAATATTTAAATTCTCACAACACCACACGATTCAATATTTGATCAATATTTGATCAACATTTGATCAACATTTGACCACTGTGCGCCACTGTATCAACAAATGTACTTGTGCCCCAACGAATCTTCAGACAAAACAGAACCAACGGAATTACTCTTCCTAATGTGCCGGTATGTAACTGCACATGTGTACATATGTTTGTATATGCCGAGCTTCAACAGACAGCAGTGCACGCATAAGGTCGTGTGTGTGTGTGTATATGCAGATACCTATGCACTCGAAACTAACTGTAATCGTAATAAGCTTCTTAGACCCCGCTTACAGAACAATTAAAGCGCAGAAGTCTCAAAGCCGCAACCACTTGACACTAGATATTAGTTTTATATTTTATCACACACATCGAATTGAAATTAACCATGCCTGCAAGAAATATTAGATGCTCAAAGCTGTTAACACTCACCATTCGATACCGAAGTCGCAGTCGCCGTCAGCCAGACTCTGGGTGAAATATTTATCAGAGCTCGCAAATAACTGTTGACACTTTTTCGTTGTCTGCAAATAAGTGTCTTTCACTCACACAATAAAAAATACTCAGACAGAAACTGTTTTTGTCGCGTCTGGCTTAGCTCGCTCGCGCTCTGAGCGAGACAGTTATTTCTGATTTCATTTCGCTCAAGTCATTCACTGATCGTTTGCTTGAGTTAAATGAAGCAAATTGTCTTTTGCGTATGTATGGGTAAACACACGCGATTGTTGCCTCATTTACATTAAAATGTATGTATGTATGCATGTATGTATGTATGTATTTACATGCACACGAAGGCAAAGATCATTTCTGTTGAGTTTTTTAGTCAAATTGTCTTTTGCTGAGGGTCTTTGTGAGAGCGACAATCGTATTACTCTTTACGCGACACTCATTTGAGAGCGTCACACGAATGAGTCAATGCAAAGCGTCTGACCAAAACCGGTTCAAAGCAAAACAAAGAGAGCCGCTCAGAGCGAGATCGTGTCTGCAAAATCTTTTCGGTTGTGTTACGAAGCTGAGCATATAAGAAAAAAGTGTCAACAGTTATTTGCGAGCTCTGGAATATATAGAGCGGGAACCTTTTCAGAAGGTTCGTATTCCGAATGGAGTTCACAATTGGAACTCAATAAATATCAGAGCTCGCAAATAACTGTTGACACTTTTTTCTTATATGCTCAGCTTCGTAACATAACCGAAAAGATTTTGCAGACACGATCTCGCTCTGAGCGGCTCTCTTTGTTTTGCTTTGAACCGGTTTTGGTCAGACGCTTTGCATTGACTCATTCGTGTGACGCTCTCAAATGAGTGTCGCGTAAAGAGTAATACGATTTTCGCTCTCACAAAGACCCTCAGCAAAAGACAATTTGACTAAAAAACTCAACAGAAATGATCTTTGCCTTCGTGTGCATGTAAATACATACATACATACATGCATACATACATGCATACATACATACATTTTAATGTAAATGAGGCAACAATCGCGTGTGTTTACCCATACATACGCAAAAGACAATTTGCTTCATTTAACTCAAGCAAACGATCAGTGAATGACTTGAGCGAAATAAAATCAGAAATAACTGTCTCGCTCAGAGCGCGAGCGAGCTAAGCCAGACGCGACAAAAACAGTTTCTGTCTGAGTATTTTTTATTGTGTGAGTGAAAGACACTTATTTGCAGACAACGAAAAAGTGTCAACAGTTATTTGCGAGCTCTGATATATTCTATTCTATATTTATATTTTAGTGATCATAGATCTTCATTCATATTTTTATCGATACTATCGAATGCGCTTCTCTTCTTGTACCTTTTCTTTTTAGCGCCAAATTCAAATTCATTCATAAATTCATGTTAAAATTTCTAAAGTTGATTAAGCCTATATAATATATTAGGTGGCGTCAACACAACCGTCTGATTGCTCTTTTCCCCTGGCGAAAGTCGAACCGCATCCTAGCTGACAGCGCATTATGCTGGCGAAGAGCCCTTCATATTGGCTTATTATTTCCGTAATTTTTCCGGTGGAAATCAACAGCAAATAGTGCACGGTACCTAAGGATCCTGGAAGGCGTATTGAAGCAAATACTACTAGGCAGGTTAGGGCAGTTGATGTTACCCACTTATAGATCATAGACAAACATCTGAGCCGCAATGGTCCTACGATCGTCGAGAGAGAAGAGATGCAGAGGCTGCATCTGCACTAATAGGATGGCAACGGAATGGAAAATTGCAAAGGCTGGAGTGCAAACTTCAAAAACTTCGTTTGCAATCTCTCGATACGCGCAATCTGAACGACCCCAGTAGACTTAGCCCCGTATATGGATCACTGACTTGGGATAAATTGCGCGTTAGAAAGCTGAACATAACATAGACTTTTGGCAAAATGAAGTTGAAATGCTCAACAAATAGGAATTTGGAAACGAAAAAGACGCCTAGGTCAAGTATTTCCGTCTGCTTTAAGAGCGGAAGGCCATCTATCGAACATGAGGTTTGAACATTAAATACACACTTGCTAAAGGAAACAAAGAAACAAACAGGGGAAACTACAGCGGAAGTTTGAGAGACAACTGGATTGATCAAAACCGGATTAAAAAACGATTTACAACAAAGTAAGAATCATGGTTCCGAAGGAAATATGTTTTCGGTTTTGTACAGATTAAGGAGCCATCTAAACGTCTAAAAATGTATTAGGACGCCCAGATGATAACACTAGTCGACAAAATTAAACTTTTTTCCCACTTTTGCACAAAATGATTTTTCTAATGGATTGCGAAATTTAAACTTTTTTATAGGATTACGGTTTTTTTTTATGGTTTAGTTTTTTTTTTAAGAAGTTTGGAAATTTGGTATTTTTTTGTTTTAGGTAGGCACATTAACTAGGCGTCGTTTAAGATATTGTTTGTAAGAATCGATGGCTAAGCTGCAGCCATTTGACCTAACCATTGTATTCCGAATTTTGCTGTTAAATTCAATTCACAAGGAAAAGAAAAATTAGAGAATCTGCTACGGATAGTATATGGTATTTCTCCTTTGCAGTATGTATTTGATTCATAGAATTATTTTTAAAGCTGTCTTATACTTTGTCTGAACACCAAATTAAGGAAACGGATGACCATAAGAGAACACAAGATGATTTTCTATATGAATGAGTATAGGGGTATTCAATTTGTGGTGACAGTGGATGTGTGTAACGCCCAGAAGGAAGCTTTTCCGACCCCATATATATATTCTTGATCAGCATCAATAGGCGAGTCGATATAGCCATGTCTGTCTGTCCGTTCGTCTGTCCCTCTTCATAAGCGCCTAGATCAAAGAGACTATAAGAGCTAGAGCAACCAAACTTTCTTTCCAAGCTCCTGAGATATCACTTCAATACAAGTGTATTTCAAAATTTTGACACGCCCCCTTCCGCCTTCACAAAGGACGAAAATCTGTGGAATACACAATTCTTAAGATACAAGAAATCTAAAAACGCAGAATCATGGGAAATGACCGTATCTACTAGATTGCCGAATCTGGATCAGGTTGGATCATTGCTATAAATAAATGGAACCAATGAAATTGCAGTTCTTACGCAACGCCTTTTAAGCGCTTACTCATTGCCTCTATCCCTCGGACACACGTCCACGTCTCGTATGTGTAGTTATACATGTACATGTAGAAATGTAGAAACTGATGTAAAAAGTATATGGATGCCAAAATTTTAGCATAAAGACATGTGAGAACCATTACTAAAACTACTCAACAAAATTAAACTTTTTTTTTCGCTGTGGCCCAAAATGATAGTTTTTCTAAAAGATTTAGAGATTTTAATTTTTTTTTAAGAATTATGGTTTTTTCTATGGTTTTGTTTTTTTTTTGTAAAAATTTATTAAAAATAAAAACATTTAAACAGAAACTAAACCAAAAAAAAAATTTTTTTTTAAATGTTACGAATCTGGATCAGGTTGGGTCATTATTATATCCAGAAGGAAGCAATGAAATTTCAGTCGCTACGCAACGCCTGCATGCCAAGCGCTTACTCATTCCCTCTCTCTCTCTCGCAAACACTTCCACGTCTCGAATATGTAGTTATACATGTACATGTAGAAATGTAGAAGCAGATGTAAAAAGCATATGTAAACAAAAATTAAAACATATGTATATACAAATTTCAAAAATGGTTGGATTTAATTATTTTAAATATTCTTTTTTGCCCAAAATTTAATTCGTCCCTTTTGCGAACATATAATAAATAGCGTAAATCGTAAGCTCATATACATATGTATGTATTTACTGACTGAGTACCGGGTATAAAGTACGCGGCAAAGGCCGCGGCTCACAACGTTCCCCCTCGTTTTTTTCAATAAGTTTATTATTAAAAAATTAATTTAAAAAAAAAATTGCAAACATTTTATCCAAATTAATTTTACAGCGCAATTCATAGAAAACATCCAACGCGATTTTAATTTGTCAAAAGCATTTGGCTCCGTACATGTCCTTAAAGTGGTCGAGAAGGTTTCACTAAATGAGGTACTTGGAGAAGATTGCTGCACCGCCTCTGCCCTTCACACTGTCGAGAAATGTTTGAAATATTATCCAAGGTGTCTTAAATCTGGACAATCTGTAATTGAAAAGTTTTTGATAAAATTATTAGACAGCACTAATATTGATATTGTCTTTCAAACTGGAGAATGTTGGCTCTTGTTACAAAAAATACGCGGTTCTCTGAGTAATGGAGGTGATAATGATAAAAGTCAATGGAACGATTACCAACTGACATTATTGGCGAGTCTTTATTTTATTATAAACAAGACATTTCCAATATCTGAGGAAATATTTGTTGGCCCAATTGTGGCAAAACGCTCAGAACATTTTACAGTGCATTTCACAGAAGATCCAGTAGAACGAGCCGCACAAGTCTGTCAACGGTTTTGCAATCTTATCGATTTTTTAAAGATTGCCTTGAGGTGAGGACAATCGGACAAGTATCACTACTCGACAAAATTCAACTTTTTTTTTCCGCTGTGGCCAAAAATGACTTTCTGATAGATTTGGAGATTTACAATTTTTTAAAGAATTATGGTTTTTTTTTATGGAGTAGTTTTTTTTAAAAGAATTTTTAAAAAATTTAGTTTTTTTTGTCATAGGTAGTGCTTCTATTTTTCACATAGCTTAAGTTTCCTACAACTGGTTGTATTAAACTTTGCAGTTGAAAAAAGCTGATAAATGCAAGCTGATAAAAGCTGTAGCTGCAACTGAAAAAAAAATTTTTTAATGCCTTGATTTTTGGTTTTAGATAGACTCATCGTGGCATTTGGGATAGTGCCAAACGGCATATGAAGTTTTGGTCAAACGGTTATAACTTAGCCGTTTATTTTTATATTTTTATAAGCGATACCTTAAACGACGCCTAATTAATTTGTCTATCTAAAACCAAAAATCAAGGCATTCAAATATTCTTTTTTCGACTTTTCTTGAGCTTTCAAAGTCAAAATTTCGGGAAAAAATACCGAAAAAAATTATAAATTTTCAATTTGGAAGCTTAATATCTTCCAGACGTTAAGTTGCAGCTACAAAGTGTCTGAGTCGGATTTATAGCTGCATTTGTCAGCTTTTTAAAACTTTAAAGTTCAATACAACCAGTTGTAGGAAACTTAAGTTGTGTGAAAAATAGAAGCACTACCTACGACAAAAAATACCACATTTTTTAAAAATTCTTAAAAAAAAAACTACTCCATGAAAAAAAACCATAATTCTTTAACAAAATTTAAATCTCCAAATCTATCAGAAAAAGTCATTTTTGGCGACAGCGGAAAAGTCGTGTCGACTAGTGTAATTATTTAGAATTTATTTTATAATTTTGTTCTTTCTAAAAACTTTTCCTTTGCAGCAAACCGTTTCATGACAAGAAGATTATTTATACACAAAAAATTTTGTGTTTTATACAACATGGGTTAAATGTTAAATTAAATAATAAAAATAATTCAAAAATGGATTATGTATGTTATAAAGCATTGTTACCACAAATGCATATTAAGTTACTGGAACTTCTGGAAGTATTGATTGACATGTAAGTTACAATCAGACTAAATCTTATATCTTAACTATGCTTTTATTTTTATCTGATGGGCTTTTTTTCATAAACATATCTAACTCTTATTAAGCAACACCATTCATTTAATTAAATTTAAAATTTCAGAATATTTTTGCATTATTTTATCCTGAAATCTTTAAAAAAAAAAAAGAATATTTCAAACGGCTGCAACTTAGCCATCTATCCATCGATTCTAACGAACGATACCTTAATTTACTAATTAATGTGTCCATCTAAAACCAAAAATTCCTGCCAAGAAATATTTATACAAGGTACTCGAATAGTATAGGGGGTATATTAGATTTGTGGTGATAGCGGATATGTGTAACACCCAGAAGGAAGCGTTTCCGACCCCATAAAGTATATATATTCTTAATCAGCATCAATAGCCAAGTCGATATAGCTATGTCTGTCTGTCCTTCTGTATTTTTTAGTGCCTAGATCTCAGAGACTTTAAAAGATAGAGCAACCAAATTTTGTGTCTAGACTCCTGAGATGTCACACTGTTGCAAGTGTATTTCAAAATTTCGCCCCGCCCTTTACCGCTCTCACAAAGAACGAAAATCAGTGGCATGCACAATTTTCAAGAAACAAACCTAAAAACGCAGAATCATAAAAAAATAACCGTATCTACCAGACTTCCAAATCTGGATCAAGTCGGATTACTCTTACAGCCAGAATTAAATTCAGTGGCTACGGAACGCCTTTCAAGCGATTACTCATTATCTCGTTTTCTCGCACACACTTCCACGACATATATATTTAGATATATACAGCTTCAAACTCGTTTTACAGATATTTCAAGAATTCCAAATTGAGCAAATGATACTTTTTTAGAAAGCCTGGAATGTTAGCATTATAATCCTGAAGAAATTTCGCTTCATTTGCATTCCATCTTCTTGTTTTTCATTACTTTAGACAATTACCCATGAAATCTGCTATTCACTGAAATAACAGTGCGGAGATAAAATATTAGAAAAAAAAAAAATAAAAACCAAACAAATTAATTTTAAAAAGTCATTATTAGTAGGCTTTACTTACTTATTGAATATTTTGATTAAAGAAATTTTTGGACATAGCAGTACTTTTTTTTTTGGAGCATAAAAGAAATCATTGCATGGTTCAGTAGAGGAGACCTACGGATTTGACTAACAACTAGGGCAGGGATTTAAAACTAAGCTGTTTGAGACTATCACTATTGTATTTAAGCCAAATAACTATGAAACGTAGACTGAAAATCGAGTTGCTATGCGAAAAATTACGGTTTCAGAGGATGGCCGTCGATATTTTCGTATGCAACCCAATTCCTTGTGAGCTTTCGAAAGTGTTGTGGATCATTATCCTATTGAAAAATTCTTTTCAAAAGCATTTTTCAACTGGAATATGACTGTAATGTATTCTCAAGTACACATTTTTCTTAAATTTTTGCCAACACAAAAGTATTAGATACTAATCCAAATGAGCTGCACCTCAAAGTGCGCAGCCCAGCTACCTAACTCAGTTTTTTCAAAATTTTGTGTGGTTATCTAGTTTGATGAACGCCAAACATATTCTGTGGGGTCTATCTGAGTATATAATACCACTTTACCCTGATCAACACATAGTGTTTTTTCGCTGTAACACAGGTCAGTCCATATGCGTTTTTGCAAATTTGAGTCGTGTTCCTATGTGTTCTCAAAAACCAAACGCGTAACTTTCTCGGACTTCTTGCATTTAAATAATGTGTGATCAGTCATCTACTAACTGTCACATAGCTGACATAACGAAATAAATTTTCTTTCATATTTTTTGAGGGTACTGTAGGCTTGGTCGGGCTGTATTGCTCACTTTGGCCAACCTGTAACAGTGTCGTTTTTCTTATAGCAAATCGATTTCAGTCTACTTTTTATAGTTATTTAGCATAAACACAATAGTGAGAGTCTAAAACAGCTTAGTTTTCAATCCCTATAAGCATCCTGCCCTAGTTGTTAGTCAAATTAGTAGGTCTCCTCTACTGAAGCAAGCAATGATTTCTTTTATGCTCCAAAAAAAAAGTACCGCTTCAGGATTATAATGCTGACATTCCCGGCTTTCTAAAAAAGTATCATTTGCTCAATTTGGAATACTAGAAATAACTCTAAAAAGCGTTTGAAGGAGGTGGCGTGCAGCACTGCTATTTCCATGAACGCAGCCGTATATACACCCAGCGACAAAAAAAAGCCGCACTCCGAAATTTCATGCATTTTTGACTTCTCTAGCGTGGGGTTTCCCCATATGTTATTCGATACTAAAAGTTTTCATTTTTTTGAGTCAATAAATTAATTTCTAACAAAAGTGCATACTACGATTTTTGATATCATATTCATATAATTAAAAATAAATATTTTTTTCAATCACACTTTTCTCAACGGTCATTTAGTATTTCGACCAAACACAAGAAAAAAATTTAGTAAAATTATAAAATCGATTTATTCAGCAAAAACAAAATTTTTTTTAATAGGTTATTGTCGGGTTCCGCAGCCCAATATTGGGAGACTTGATGAACACATTATAGCCAGTGGTGCAGCAGTAAATTAAATTCCCTTTTTTATTGTTTGTTGTTTGTACTGCCCACTGCACTGCACATTGTACACACATATATACATATAAGCTCCCGCACGGCAGCAGCCTACCCAGCCGTTCTCTCGTGGTCTTTCCTTCTTTCTTTCGACTTTTCTATCACTCTATCGATCTTTCGTCTTCGCTATTGCTCTCTCCTCTGGATCTGTCGCACTCTCGCTTGCAGTAGGGCACGGGCAATTCGGCCCGCCTGCCCTCAAATCAGTCTGGATATCGTCGCGCTCGCATTAGGGCACGGGCAATTCGGCCCGCCTGCCTTTGCAGCGTCTGGACCCTTCAATCGTCGCGCTCGCATTAGGGAACGGGCAATTCGGCCCGCCTCCTCTTGCAGTTTTGGACTCTTGAACCGGCTAACTCTACATCGCTAATCTCGCTTTCGCTATCCTATCCGCTCAACTTTCGCTATTAACAATAAAACTGTATCAAACTAAACTCTCGTGTTTAATATATCGCAAACTACGCTGCCGAAAAAGCTCGGCAGTTCAACATTTGGTGACCCCGACGTGATCTAACATAAACATTTTAATCACAAAAACCTTACAAATTCGATCGGAAACAATTTCGAGTGGCCCCACGGTTAATTTGTTCGGTTTTTCACAAGCAAAAGTAACAGTTGTTGCGTAGTCTGCCTTGCGATTATCTTGCTGCGCTTATTGCAAGCGCTACTCTTTTCGGTCATCTTCCCGCTACGAAGTTTATTGCAAGCGTTCCTCTTTGCGGTCATCTTCCCGCTAGAAACGTTTCTACCGAAGCTGCCCATATGGACGCGCGAATCGACGCTGTGACTGCTGCTGGAAACAGGGTGGTTTATTTGAAGCGGAAAGCACCGGCATTATCGGCGAGGCTCAAGCAGATCGACGAGCTGCACGGCACATTCAAAACCGTGCACAACGAGCTATTCTTCGCCTCTTCGTCTTCTGTCGCCGAGCCTTACAAGACATGGCTCAACTCCGTCCGACTAGGCGTCGGTCAGCGCGCTGCCTACTTGCAGCGACTCTACACTTCTCCATGGAAGGAAGAATTGCCCCAACTTCAACGCGCTATAGCTGCTGAACCCTGTATTCTGTTGGATGCTGTTGAAAGTCAGGCTTTCAACGGGGGGAGTATGTCGGGTTCCGCAGCCCAATATTGGGAGACTTGATGAACACATTATAGCCAGTGGTGCAGCAGTAAATTAAATTCCCTTTTTTATTGTTTGTTGTTTGTACTGCCCACTGCACTGCACATTGTACACACATACAGTAGCGGACATAGAAATCCGGACACCTCGGTATGGCCTCTATATGCAAACTTTGAACGGGCGTAAAATATGTAAAAAAGGTTCAATCGGTTTGGATCTTTTTTCGCGTTGTCTATTAAGTATTTAGTTTCAAAATGCCCACCTCGTTGGGTGTAACCTAAGCTTTGAAAGTGAAAAAAAAAAATAAAAAGTGAAAAATGTCGAAAATGACTGAATCTGATAAAGGTGCCATATTGGCTTTGCGATCGGAAAATTTAAGCCTCCGCGATATAAGCGCTAAAGTTGGCTTTAGTAAATCTTCTGTTGGAGATTTCTTAAGGAATTTTGAGAAAACCGGATCGCTGAAGCGAAATCCTGGGACAGGAAGAAAGAAGAAGACCAACGACCAGGAAGATCGTATTCTAAAGCGCTTAAGCATGGCCAATCGTTTCAAAACTGCAGAAGACATTAGATTCGAGTTTGTGCAGTCGGAAGGAGTCGATATTAGCACTCGAACAGTACGAAGACGGCTTCAGGATGCAGGACTTAATGGGCGCAGACCAGCAAAAAAACCGGTTTTGACCGCTCAAATGCGTAAAAAACGCCTACAATGGGCTAAAGAGCACGAATCTTGGACCTTAAAATATTGGAGAAACGTGATATTTTCAGATGAGTCCAAAATAAACCTTTTTGGTTCCGATGGTATGGCCTACGTGAGACGCAAAGTCGGGGAACGATTCAAAAATGAGTGCCTACGACGGACGGTCAGGCATGGTGGATCCCGTATGGTCTGGGGATGTTTTTCCTACTTTGGAGTTGGAGATCTGGCACTAATTGATGGAACGGTAAACGCCGAAAAGTACCAACAAATTTTGGACGAGCATCTTGTACCATCAATTGAGGAGCATCTTTCGTATGCCGATGATATCATTTTTCAGGACGATTCTGCTCCTTGCCATCGTGCAAAATCGGTAAGTCATATTTTTTTTTAATTCCTTTATTTATTGTATAAATGATACCTAAACTCTTAAGTTTCCAAAATTTTTTTTTCTTTTTAGATTAAAAAATATTTGAAGCGAATGGGAATATCTTCATTGGATTGGCCAGGCAATAGTCCTGATTTAAATCGTATTGAGAATCTTTGGCATATTTTAAAGGTTAAAATAACGAAGAAGAAACCCAAAACTGTAAAAGAGCTTGATTTAATTTTGGAAAATGTTTGGTACAACGATATAACCATCGAAACAATTCAAAATCTAGTGGATTCACTTCCGAAACGAATAAAGACGGTAATAAAAAACAAAGGAGGTCCAACAAAATATTGAAATCTAATTTTTTAAGTAGAATAATATTCAATTAAAAAAATAATATTTTCAAATAATTTGTAACTCACTTAAAAATAAAAAATAAAAAAATTTGTTTGTGTTCCTTTGTTTTTGAAATATTATCAATAATTTTAATTTAAGATTTTTTCTAAAAAACAACATCACTGGATTCTAAAACAGTGTTGTTTTGGTTAGCAAATACATTCATTTAATAAGTTTAATACAAATTTTCTTGAAACAATAAACACAATTTTTAAAAATTTACGAAACGAACTTTTTTTTGCCTGTCCGGATTTCTTTGTCCGCTACTGTATATACATATAAGCTCCCGCACGGCAGCAGCCTACCCAGCCGTTCTCTCGTGGTCTTTCCTTCTTTCTTTCGACTTTTCTATCACTCTATCGATCTTTCGTCTTCGCTATTGCTCTCTCCTCTGGATCTGTCGCACTCTCGCTTGCAGTAGGGCACGGGCAATTCGGCCCGCCTGCCCTCAAATCAGTCTGGATATCGTCGCGCTCGCATTAGGGCACGGGCAATTCGGCCCGCCTGCCCTCAAATCAGTCTGGATATCGTCGCGCTCGCATTAGGGCACGGGCAATTCGGCCCGCCTGCCTTTGCAGCGTCTGGACCCTTCAATCGTCGCGCTCGCATTAGGGAACGGGCAATTCGGCCCGCCTCCTCTTGCAGTTTTGGACTCTTGAACCGGCTAACTCTACATCGCTAATCTCGCTTTCGCTATCCTATCCGCTCAACTTTCGCTATTGACAATAAAACTGTATCAAACTAAACTCTCGTGTTTAATATATCGCAAACTACGCTGCCGAAAAAGCTCGGCAGTTCAACATTTGGTGACCCCGACGTGATCTAACATAAACATTTTAATCACAAAAACCTTACAAATTCGATCGGAAACAATTTCGAGTGGCCCCACGGTTAATTTGTTCGGTTTTTCACAAGCAAAAGTAACAGTTGTTGCGTAGTCTGCCTTGCGATTATCTTGCTGCGCTTATTGCAAGCGCTACTCTTTTCGGTCATCTTCCCGCTACGAAGTTTATTGCAAGCGTTCCTCTTTGCGGTCATCTTCCCGCTAGAAACGTTTCTACCGAAGCTGCCCATATGGCCGCGCGAATCGACGCTGTGACTGCTGCTGGAAACAGGGTGGTTTATTTGAAGCGGAAAGCACCGGCATTATCGGCGAGGCTCAAGCAGATCGACGAGCTGCACGGCACATTCAAAACCGTGCACAACGAGCTATTCTTCGCCTCTTCGTCTTCTGTCGCCGAGCCTTACAAGACATGGCTCAACTCCGTCCGACTAGGCGTCGGTCAGCGCGCTGCCTACTTGCAGCGACTCTACACTTCTCCATGGAAGGAAGAATTGCCCCAACTTCAACGCGCTATAGCTGCTGAACCCTGTATTCTGTTGGATGCTGTTGAAAGTCAGGCTTTCAACGGGGGGAGTATGTCGGGTTCCGCAGCCCAATATTGGGAGACTTGATGAACACATTATAGCCAGTGGTGCAGCAGTAAATTAAATTCCCTTTTTTATTGTTTGTTGTTTGTACTGCCCACTGCACTGCACATTGTACACACATATATACATATAAGCTCCCGCACGGCAGCAGCCTACCCAGCCGTTCTCTCGTGGTCTTTCCTTCTTTCTTTCGACTTTTCTATCACTCTATCGATCTTTCGTCTTCGCTATTGCTCTCTCCTCTGGATCTGTCGCACTCTCGCTTGCAGTAGGGCACGGGCAATTCGGCCCGCCTGCCCTCAAATCAGTCTGGATATCGTCGCGCTCGCATTAGGGCACGGGCAATTCGGCCCGCCTGCCTTTGCAGCGTCTGGACCCTTCAATCGTCGCGCTCGCATTAGGGAACGGGCAATTCGGCCCGCCTCCTCTTGCAGTTTTGGACTCTTGAACCGGCTAACTCTACATCGCTAATCTCGCTTTCGCTATCCTATCCGCTCAACTTTCGCTATTGACAATAAAACTGTATCAAACTAAACTCTCGTGTTTAATATATCGCAAACTACGCTGCCGAAAAAGCTCGGCAGTTCAACAGTTATTTTATTTTCTATAATCTAATAAACAAAAATATTTCAGAATTTTTGTTTTCAAATTATATATTAATTAATAGATGGTGGTACCTCCCTTGGCTTTTATTACACATTTAACCCTATTGGGTATCGAATCGCATAAAGCCCTCAAATATTCCTCCGTTATCTCCTCAAACCAAACTTTTTCTATAACCTCCCCTAACTCAACCATAGTTTTGGGCATCCGCTTTCTCATTTTGGCAGTCATAAGGGCCCAGACGTTCTCTATCGAATTGAGGTCGGGGCTGTTACCTGGCCAATCTAGGGACTTTATGCCCAATTCCGCCTTCAAAATGTTAACCTGTCGGTGAAAAATAGTTGAAACTAGTTGACTACATTTTTAAAAATAACAAAACGTCAGAGAATCTCTTACAGAGCGCGCTCGATGGCAAGATTCAGAATCGTCCTGAAAGATGGGATCTTCTCTCTCACTAAGTGATTCCATTACTGGACACAACTCCACAGCGAATAACTCCACTTCATTCTTTTTTGAATTCACCATACCCTGAATAATTATTAGGAATTCTGTTTTATATTCACTGTGGCAATACAGCAATTTTGCGGGAATTATCGGGTCTAATGAGGTTAAATTTTGACTCATCCGAGAATATGATTCATGACCACTCAGATTCACTCCAATTTGCTTTTTCTTTAGCCCAATTTAGGCGTGCTTTCTTCATTCGACTATTAAGAAGTGGCTTTTTGGCGGGTGTCCTTGCCATTAATCCCATCTCCTTTAAACGACGCTGTATAGTTCGAGCTAAAATTTCTTTGGCAAATCGTTGCTGAACTTCAGAACCTATCTCTACAGCATTTTTGAATCGATCATATCGGTTCGTTTTCTTAATAATCCGATTTTCCCTTGCACTTGTACACTTTTTTCTTCCCGATCCTTTCGTCCTCTCCACTTGTCCAGTCTCACGAAATTTTTTCAAAAATCGTCGCACTGAGCTTTCATTGAACTTAGTTTGATCCGCTATTTTTCGAATGGAGACATTTTGTTCAGCCGAGGCAATAATTTTTGACTTTTCAGTCACCGTCATCTGTTTTCCTTTAGGCATTCTTCTTAAAGGCTCCTAAGTAAAATGTTTTGCAAAAAATGTTTCCAGAAACTGAGACGACAGAAAGTGCACGCAAAAAGAAGAAAACCTTCACAGGGACTCAAAAAAATAAAAATTAGACGAATTGGATAACATTTCGGGAAATCCCACGCTAGAAAAGTAAAAAATTCATGAAATTTCATAGTGCGGCTTTTTTTTGTCGCTGGGTGTACATATCTAAATATACATATATGTACATACATGTATGTCGTGGAAGTGTGTTCGAGAAAAAGAGATAATGAGTAATCGCTTGAAAGGCGTTCCGTAGCCACTGAATTTAATTCTGGCTGTAAGAGTAATCCGACTTGATCCAGATTTGGAAGTCTGGTAGATACGGTTATTTTTTTATGATTCTGCGTTTTTAGGTTTGTTTCTTGAAAATTGTGCATGCCACTGATTTTCGTTCTTTGTGAGAGCGGTAAAGGGCGGGGCGAAATTTTGAAATACACTTGCAACAGTGTGACATCTCAGGAGTCTAGACACAAAATTTGGTTGCTCTATCTTTTAAAGTCTCTGAGATCTAGGCACTAAAAAATACAGAAGGACAGACAGACATAGCTATATCGACTTGGCTATTGATGCTGATTAAGAATATATATACTTTATGGGGTCGGAAACGCTTCCTTCTGGGTGTTACACATATCCGCTATCACCACAAATCTAATATACCCCCTATACTATTCGAGTACCTTGTATAAATATTTCTTGGCAGGAATTTTTTGTTTTAGATGGACACATTAAGTACATTAAGGTATCGTTCGTAAGAATCGGCTATGGATAAACGGCAGCCGTTTGAAATATTTTTTTTTTAGGTAAGTTTTCGGGTATAATGCAAAAAAATTCTGAAATTTGAATTTGAAAGCTTAATATCTTTCAGACGTTAAGCTGCAGCTACAAAGTTTCTGGGTCGGATTTATATCTTAATTTGTCAGCTTTTTAAAACTGTTTAATACAACCAGTTATAAGAAACTTAAGTTATTTAATAAATAGAAAGAAGCACTACCTCTGGAAAAAATATGAACATTTTTTAAAAATTCTTTAAAAAAAACCATAGTTATTTAAAAAAATTCAAATCTATCAGAAAAAGTTATTTTGGACCACAGTAGAAATAAAATGTTAAATTTTGTTGTGTAGTATTATATAGGTAAATGGTAAATGCAAATAAAAAGTATGGAGCGCTAAAGTTAACATTCCCGAATATTGCATAATCATTCTGTTATTCTTATATATTTGAAGATGTCACACTCATCTCAGGATGCATTTTCGCATTATATTGAGTATTTTACTGGAATCACTTGAAAGGACAAAATGGCTTTTGAAGGAAGGAAACCAACTCCAATTTGTGTAAGTAATAATTTGTTTAATAACTATCAATTAACATGAGCTTATCTTGCTTTGAAGTCTAATGCCTAAAAAAAAAAAGGTATTTAAAAAACAATGTCATGGTGCTATTTCGTATTATTGGATTTCTTTTTCTTTAAAGAATCGTATACTTTTTACCACAAATAAACCCACATCTATGTATAAGTTCATTCATTTTCCATGATTTATATATTCATATTAACCCATTAATTAAAGATTTTCAGCTATGAAAATGTAGGACCACCAGGTTCAAAAAATAAAAATCGCTCAATAGTTTTAAAAGTTGTATAGCCTCGTCACTTCAAATCCGGACGCAAAGTATACTGGTAAAGAACAATTTGAAAACAATTTTTATTTTTTTCTATATTGTGGTCGATTATTATGCAGTGCTTTTTGGAAAGTTTTGATAAATTTGTTGCCACCCTGGCAGAATAGTAAACAATAGAAGAGTCGCAACGTGAAAAAATTCTGCACACTTTCTTAGAAAATTGGTCGCTTTTAAAGATTTCAAAAGCTTTGAATATCGCCAAGTCAACCGTGGGTGATGTTGTGAAACGTTTTAAGAAGACTCACAATATAGAAAGAGCCCAGCACCAAGCCCCGAAACATGGTTGTAAAAGCCGTGAGCTAAGGACCAAAGGTAATAAGGTCATTGCGAGAAAATCCTGAGTTGAGTGACGGTGATAGAGCAAAAAGACTGAAAACCAGCGCATCTACGATTAGACGAATACGACTTTCTGAGGGTATCTTTATCCCCTGCGTGTGCGCAAAATGTTTTAACAGGTCGGATAAACAAAACTAAAGCGCAAAAACACGTGCTCGTTTGCTCTACCACCAAGTTCTAACCAAATTGCATAATAATGGATGATGAAACGTACATCAAAATAATTTTTAAGCAGCTTCCAGGCCAGAAATATTATGTTGCCTATAAACGTGGATGTGTTGCCTCAAAATTTAAAAATATAGCGATGGACAAATTTGGAAGGAAAGCTTTGATCTGGCAAGCTATCTGTAGCTGTGATTTGAAGTCTCTGAAGTCGCTTTTGTAACGACACCCTCAATGACGTCGGAAGAGTACGTGAAAGAGTGCCTCCAAATTATATTGGGCAATTGTTAAGAGAATATTGGAAAGGAGTGGTTGAATCGTAGAAAATGAGAAATGCTGATTTCCTTTAACAAACATGCAGCAAAAGTAGACGGAAAATGTGTGCAGAAATTAATGTCGTACCCTTTTTACATAAGACCACATCATTGGCTTTTTCCGGTATCGGTGTAATATTGTCGAATCAAACAATAAATTCAACATTTCAATTAAAATAAGTCTAATTGCAAACAACAAAATGGTAACTCAAATACTTGCAATGGTCCACAAAGACCTTTTAGGATGCACTGATTATAACTTTAGAAGTGTCACTTCAAAATTAAAGTCAGCAGCTCGTAATTTGTGTTCGGTGGAGCCAACGATAGCTTCACATACATCGGACTCCTCCTTAAGAAGCTTCATAAACAATTAGGTGCTCCAAAACTCTAAAATGCACCGTTTTCCACATTTAAAAATAAATCGCTCATTGTTTTGTTAGTTTCTTTGAATTTCAATAAAAATGCCTGTGCTTTCTTCTTCTTATTCAATCGGTTTGTTTACGTTGATAAGCCGAACAGCTGACAAAATGATGCGGCTAAGTGTAAACGCTCGCATCATTTTCCCGCACTTTCGACAATGATGCGGTAGGCTATCAAACATCAAAAGGAACACTCGCCATTTTATTCGCTGTAAACCATGCATCCAACAAAAGGTAAAAAAGTTATAATTTGAAGTTACGAGGTCTTAAATCCTATTGAAAAATTCTTTTCAAAAGCATTTTTCAACTGGAATATGACTGTAATGTATTCTCAAGTACACATTTTTCTTAAATTTTTGCCAACACAAAAGTATTAGATACTAATCCAAATGAGCTGCACCTCAAAGTGCGCAGCCCAGCTACCTAACTCAGTTTTTTCAAAATTTTGTGTGGTTATCTAGTTTGATGAACGCCAAACATATTCTGTGGGGTCTATCTGAGTATATAATACCACTTTACCCTGATCAACACATAGTGTTTTTTCGCTGTAACACAGGTCAGTCCATATGCGTTTTTGCAAATTTGAGTCGTGTTCCTATGTGTTCTCAAAAACCAAACGCGTAACTTTCTCGGACTTCTTGCATTTAAATAATGTGTGATCAGTCATCTACTAACTGTCACATAGCTGACATAACGAAATAAATTTTCTTTCATATTTTTTGAGGGTACTGTAGGCTTGGTCGGGCTGTATTGCTCACTTTGGCCAACCTGTAACAGTGTCGTTTTTCTTATAGCAAATCGATTTCAGTCTACTTTTTATAGTTATTTAGCATAAACACAATAGTGAGAGTCTAAAACAGCTTAGTTTTCAATCCCTATAAGCATCCTGCCCTAGTTGTTAGTCAAATTAGTAGGTCTCCTCTACTGAAGCAAGCAATGATTTCTTTTATGCTCCAAAAAAAAAGTACCGCTTCAGGATTATAATGCTGACATTCCAGGCTTTCTAAAAAAGTATCATTTGCTCAATTTGGAATACTAGAAATAACTCTAAAAAGCGTTTGAAGGAGGTGGCGTGCAGCACTGCTATTTCCATGAACGCAGCCGTATATACATATCTAAATATACATATACATATGTCGTGGAAGTGTGTGCGAGAAAAAGAGATGAGTAATCGCTTGAAAGGCGTTCCGTAGCCACTGAATTTAATTCTGGCTGTAAGAGTAATCCGACTTGATCCAGATTTGGAAGTCTGGTAGATACGGTTATTTTTTTATGATTCTGCGTTTTTAGGTTTGTTTCTTGAAAATTGTGCATGCCACTGATTTTCGTTCTTTGTGAGAGCGGTAAAGGGCGGGGCGAAATTTTGAAATACACTTGTAACAGTGTGACATCACAGGAGTCTATACACAAAATTTGGTTGCTCTATCTTTTAAAGTCTCTGAGATCTAGGCAGCAGCTCGTAATTTCTGTTCGGTTGAGCCAACGATAGCTCCACATACATCGGACTCCTCCAAAATGCACCGTTTTCCACATTTAAAAATAAATCGCTCATTATTTTGTTAGTTTCTTTGAATTTCAATAAAAATGCCTGTGCTTTCTTCTTCTTATTCAATCGGTTTTTTTACGTTGATAAGCCGATCAGCTGACAAAATGATGCGGCCTAAGTGTAAACGCTCGCATCATTTTCCCGCACTTTCGACAATGATGCGGTAGGCTATCAAACATCAAAAGGAACACTCGCCATTTTATTCGCTGTAAACCAAATGCATTTTTTTAACTAAGCCGTTGTTCATTAAAATCCAACAAAAAGTAAAAAAGTTATAATTTGAAGTTACGAGGTCTTAAATACCAATGGGCTTGTTGTGTAAATTAAAAATTACAATAGTCGACACTGCATTTCCTCTGTGGCCCAAAAATACTTTTTCTGATAAATTTGCAGATTTTTTAAAATAATTATGTTTTTTTCTTTTATGATTCAGTTTTTTTATTTTAATTTTTTAAAATATGGTTTTTTCTTCTAATTTTTAAAAACTCAGGAAAAGTCTCCATTTGTCAGCTTTTCAGAAGTGCCAAATTCAATACCACCAGATATAAGAGACTTAAGTAATGTGAAAAATATAACCTCTGAAAGAAAAACAGATTTTAAAAAAATTTAAAAAAAAACCCTTAAATTTAAAAAAAAAACTTAACATCAGAAAAAAAAACCATAATAAAAAAAAAAAATTAAATCTCCAAATCTATCAGAAAAAGTAATTTTGGGTTCCAGAAGTAAAAAAAGTTCAATTATGTCTATGTCTTTTACCGCTCGGGATGGAACACTGACCCTACAGAGTTTTTCATTTCCAAAAAGGTTACCTTTCCTCCCCCCTAAAATACTAGGAAATTTTTTTTTATTTATTTTTTTTATTAAAGAAATATTCTTTATTGCATCTATTGTACTAAGGTACTAAAAGAATTTTAAGATTTGTCTTTCAAACATTTAATGAAAATAATTTGATTCGTTCAAAAGGTGTTCATTTATCAAAACAAATTTGCATTTTATATATGTATTTATTTATTATACATTTTTTGATGAACAATTTTTTATTTCTAGTAAATTTCGATTAATGGTTTACAAAACAATATCATTATGGTGCTTGAATTTAAAAGAAGGAAGTCATTGCGAAATAATCTCGGAGGCCCTTATAAACGAAATATTAAATGATGTAACACAACCATATTCATTTTTATCAAAAGGGGTAAGAATTGAATAATTAAAGGTAAATATTTAACGATCGTATTTTGTTATCTTAGTCAATAGAGGGAAAAACATTGGAGACCAATCTTTCCAGGCTTAATTGCCTTTCATTTAGAGAAAATGAGAAATTGCTTCATAAAGAAGCGTTTTCTTGCCTTCACATAATACTAACATCGTCTGGTCATTCACTACGGAACTCTGTTATGAAGGAAAGTACGGCTATTGTTTTTTTTTTTTACATTTTTAATAAATTCATTTTTTAAACAGAAGATACACAACGCTCTATTGGAAGTTTGCATTCAAATGCATGCAGAGCCTATAAAATCGGAGTATTCGTCTAGACTCTTGAATTGCCGCTTGGAAATATATGAAATATTAATGTTATTATTGAAGTCCAGAAATTACAGCTGTCCTGCACCATCCGAAATTTTAATGTGCTTTTTAGATGAATCGCGTTTATTTGAAAATAGTCTTGAAGTACGCTTAAATTCTCAAGCATTATTTGAAGCTTTCGAATCATCACTCCATCCTCAAAAGGAAGATTTATGTTTTAAACAAGATTCGAAAACTATGCTGTGTATTAACGGAAGTCCGGATGAAGCGGACTCTGCTATCAATAAACGTACTAATTTTATATCTGCGATCCAAAATGAAAATGTATTATCTGTTAATCAAAACGATGGAACTAAATCAAATTTTCTTAATTTTACCCAAAAAATAATTAAAGAGCAAGACAGCACGTTGCGCACCAGTTCAAATCAACAGATAGGCGTCAAAGCAAATAATTCTGAAAGCCACGTGGGAAAAAATATTTGTAACCCAATAACAAAAAAAGAACAGAAAATAATGTTATTACCTATGTGTAATGAAACGTTAATTCATAAACAAGTGGAGGTTAGCTCTTTACCTTTAAAGTGTGGAAATTTTGATGACGATAAGTTGATGGCCGAATTAGAATCTGCATTTGTGAATGAGCTTAACTGAATTATCATCCCACTGTACTGTTTTAATAAATTAGTACATTTTTCAATTAATATTTTACTTTTGATTTTCCATTGTTATTACTGCAAGTGCCGTAAGATATACTTGAAAAAAAAAAGCGTAATCTTAGTAAAGAACAAATTTTGTACACATCATTTTAATATTTCAACAATAAAATTAAAATTTTGGAAATTCTTAGTTATGAAGTTTTGGCAGGTTGGTACACAACTTTTAGAAATGACCGTTCGTCATTTTAGAGTCATTAGAGTGCCCCTATCCACGGAAATCTTTAGTAAAAAACGCAAGATTTATTCGGCAATTGAAAAAAAGCCAGAGTGGAATCACTTTGGAACATTTCACAGCCCTGATTTCAAAATAACTGGAATTCCTGTGTATAAAATTGATTCTTCCCGCTTGTTCGGTCAAATGTGCCTTCTAGTGTCATACAATCATAATCCTACTCTCTTCTGATCTATTCCCTAATCATGTAAACCAAAGCCACTCATTATGTTAAGTGAACATATAAGCGATAACATTCTGTTCGAAAACGGCTAGTCAGACGTGCTGACTTTCTTAGCTTATCCTTCAAGAGTGGCTTTATATTCATCACATTATTTTCGCTTTTTTCGACGCTGACATCGACGCTGGGCACATACCTCATAAAAATAATTATATGTGCATTCACAGTTTGTTGTGTTTTAGTCATATAAGTAAAATTATCCCGTTTCTGTGAATGAGCAAAGCTTTGGTGATATGTTTTTGTTGTTATTCGACCAAATTGTTTGCTTTCTCGTATCATTGGTTGTACCGTTATTTTAAAAATGTGTGCGATCTTTCGATGCTGCATAGTAAATAATTATATGTGCACATCAGTGCTAACCGATCGTTTTTGCTGATAAGTGCCTTTCAAGAAGTTAAGTTGCAAAAATTTGTTTGACTTACTTAATGTAAGTATGTAATTGTTATAATTGTGCATTAGATTGGAATATTTTGTAATTGGTTAGGTAAAATGCCTCATGGAACTAGTTTTTCTGACCATGAACAAGGAATTATACAAGGAATGCATAAAAGCGGTGCGAAAATCACAGATATCGCAAAAACATAGGAACTGCATTTCCAATTATATGAAAAATCCAGCTAAATATGGTACAAATCGACGAAGTTGTCGGAAGACTGCGCACGCGGCAGATTCAGCGACTTGCTGTGGTTTATTCCATGAGTATCGGACAAATTAAGGAGCATATGGGTCTGGAAATAACGAAGAATCGAATAGTCCAAATAATACACGAAAATAAGCTACTTAAGTATACCTCTAGGGTGCCTAAACCAAAGCTTTTGCAGAGGCACATGAAGGCTCGTTTGGAGTTTGCAGATAAGTACCGTTTTTGGGGCGATGAGTGGCATAATGTCATTTTTAGTGATGAAAAGACGTTTAATTTGGATGGTTCTGACAGTTGCAAAAAATATTGGCGAAATATGCGACAGGATAGGCGATCCTGTTTCAAGCGAGGTTTTGGAGGTGGCACTGTGATGATATGGGCTGCGTTCTGCTTCAGAGGAAAGTCACCTATATGCTTCGTCTCTACCCGAATGAATGCCGAAATGTATGTGGATCTTCTGGACAGTGAGTTGATAGAGTTTGGTGGAAATTTGTATGGTGATGACTGGACATTCCAACAGGACAATGCGTCAAGACACGCAGCTCTGGTGACCAAAAGCTTCTTTACAGGCCGAAAAATAACTGTATTGAAATGGCCAGCCTTGAGACCGGATCTGCATCCCATAGAGGACCTCTGGGGTATCCTCCTCTCTGCCAAAGTCTTTAAGAATGGAAGACAGTTTGAGACAGTAAGGCAGCTTAAAGTGGCAATAGATCAAGAATGGGCGAAAATTGATCCATCCACCGTTACATTTACATTTACATTCCTTATTACATTTAATTGATATTTGTTACCATTTTTTAGTTTTATATCTACAAATTTTTCTGCAAATAAAGTTAAGTACCCAAAATTTCGATATCAGTTATTGTACTTTTGTAATTAAAAAAATAATTATATGTTGCACATATAATTATTTGTATGACGTAGCTCAGACAGAACTGTTGCCACTGCCGCTGCCTAACGCTGAACATATCGCTCGTTGCCGCCCACGCTCTTGCAGCTCGGTGTCGGCTGATCTTCATCACATTATTATCTCCATTCGCCGCTGCGTACATAGCTTAGCCAACCGTTTAGCCACTGCCGCTGTCTACCACTGCAGCTATCGCTCGTTTCCGCACACGCTATTTCAGTTCTTTCAAGTGTTTCCATCGGATCGGTATGCCGCTCTTCGTCACCGTCAGCCGCTGGAGCGCTGCCCCCGTCACTTTCGGTTTCTCTGGTACAACGGCCGCAGCGCTGCCGTTAGCTACAGAACTACAGTCATTTCGCTCTCATTGGAAAACCTCAAACAGAAGAGGGCAAACGTCAAACAAAGCATTTCCCGCATTAAAACGATGCTCCACATAAAAACAGAGGCAACGGCTAAAAAAAAATTTCAGCGGATATACAATGTTGATTGGGCATTCTCGAGTCCTACTTTAAGCAGGCATTAACTGTGCAATCGAGCATCGAAGCCCTGGATTTAGCCGACAATGGGTGCGCAGATCTGGAAGACAGCTTTGTGACCATAAAGCTGACAATCAAACAGCTTCTTGGCGAGGACTTAAACAGCACAATTCACGAGGCGAATCCAATGCCATCGCCGTCCTCAAAGCTTCCCCGATTGGCGCTGCCAACATTTGATGGCAACCATACGGAATACGAAAACTTCATTGGATCCTTTCAACAGCTTATAATTTTATTTAAATACATTTTTTTATTTATTTATAATTTGATTATATAATTATCAGATTTGGTGATTAATAATTATTATTTTAATACGTAAATTATTTTAAAGAATGTTTTATTAAATTGTATTATTAATAAAAAAAAATTAATTAAAAAAAAAATTGTTTATTTTTTATTACAATATTAAAACTTTATTTTGGCCTAAAATTTTATTATTAATTTGATTTATGTATATGTAAATTTTTGTATGAATTTGTATTTATTTTAAAAATAAATATAATTTATTTGTTGGGTTTCCCAGCCCGATATTTAGTCGACATAAATTAAGTCATAGCCGGTGGTGCAGCAGTAAATTAAATGCCTATTATTGTTTGCTATTTTGTACTGCCCACTGCATGTCATTGTACTTCGACTTAAATTCCCGCACGGCAGTAGCCTTTACATCGCTCTCTCGGATCATCGCCTTCTTCATAGCTCTCTCGATCTTTCATTGTCGCTCTCTCGGATCATCGCTCGCTTGCTCACATTAGGGCACGGGCAATTCGGCCCGCCTGCCCTTAAATGGTCTGAATCTATCACTCATATAGTCGGCATCTATCACTCACATAGTCTGCACCTAGCACTCAAACTGTCTTGAGCTGATCTTCGTGGCCATCAGACCGTCTTTCGTCATTAGTAAATCGCATCGATCGTTCACCCACATACATACATATATGTACATACGCAATACGTCGGTCTACATATAGTCTGTAGCTGATCGTATCGCATCATATCTCATTCATTGCTTCGGTCTTTAATCGGTCTTTACGCACCTCGCTTAAACATCTATATGTACATACGCATTCGTCGGTCTACATAATTATATACCAATAAACTATAGCTACTATTAATTTAACCAATCGAACTTTTATTCAAACAACACATCGCAACAGCTAGTGAAAAAGCTCATTAGCTTAACATTTGGTGACCCCGACGTGATTTGTGCAATAATTAATATCAGTGCAATCACAAACTACAATAAAACATTAAAAATTATAAACTAATTGCTAATTCCACCCGAGTCATCGGCTACATAAGTGAATCCATACATGCATATAAGCAACGGCCGCCCTTGCATATAGCTGTTGGCGTACGGTCCTCATTTCTTATCGTCTATTACGCGCGGTACTCTTTGCGTTCATCTTCCCGCAGGAAACGGTTCCCATACCGGCTGCCCTTGCATATTGGTATTGCACATAGCTTTGCTTGCGGTTCTTGGACGTTGCGTTCTATAGCGTTCGCTACTCTTTGCGTTCGACTTCCCGCTAGAGCCGTTTATTACGCGGGCTACTCTTTTCGGTCGTCTTCCCGCTACAGAAGTTTATTTCGCGTGGTACTCTTTGCAGTCGTCTTCCCGCTACAAACTTTTTGCTAATATTGTCGTTGCCATGGAAGTGAATGCTGGAAATGACATTGTAGTGACCGCTGCTAAAAACAGGGTGACTTTCCTAAAATTGAAAGTAGCTCAGATATTTGAACGCTTAAAACGGTTGAATGCTGCTTGGGAGAGTGAGCTGTTGCTTAGTGATTACTATATGCTCGTTGTAAAGTTAGAAGTGATCGAGAAGCTTCAGCGCACTTTTGAAACCCTGCATAATGAGCTCCAGCAATTGGACTATGACAAGACGCGCAGTGGAATGTTGGACAGCTTTAATTATCAGTTAATGACTCTGAATGCTTCGATTCGGGATGTCATCGCCACTCGTTTCCCTCGCCAGCTTATTCCTTCAACGGTTTCTGCCAAAGTTGTCATCGCTAACATTGTCGGCTGGCACCATCCACCTCAGCGTATGCCGGTCCCCAGTCCAAGCCATATGCAACTACCAAGGGTATCGGCAGTGGACAGCAATCTCCAATTCAATCGATGGAGGAACTCAACTCAAGAAGTCATATGCATACGCAAGAAGAATAGTTCGTCGGATTCGACCGAGCCTGCCTCATGCTTATATGAGAGGCCAATTCGGCAGTTGGCAAGAGATGAGCAGGCAGCGCAGCCTGTTGATGCCCAAATTCCAATCCGAAATCCAATCCAATCTGAAATGCATAGATGTCTCGGAATCTCGCTGTCTCTCTCAGGAGGAGTCTAATACGGTTTTGGAGAAACAATTTGGACCTTCACCAAGAGATTGCTTCCAATTGGGTTTTTCTGAGGTGCGTGCTGTGCTTGATGGAGCTCCGCCAGACTTCCAGGAATCTCATTCGAAGGTAGACATTAGCAGTGATATCTCGTCGCCATTCGAACCATCTCCAGAACCAGCTACTGAATCTCCTTGGAAGTTAGACATTAGCACTGATGTCTCCTCACCATTCGAACCATCTCCAGAACCGGCTACTGATCAACATATGTTCGTATTTTCGAGCCATCCATCATCGTCGCATCTCTGCAGACGCTCAGTATCTGACTTGTCAACCAAAGAGCAGCCTTACGTCAAAGTTAGCGTTCTGCATCCGGCTGATAGTTCTTCACATGGGACTCTTCCGGCTGATCTGAACAAACCGACACGCTTGGCTCATGGACTTCAATCTTCGTCAAACTTTGCTGGCCGTCATCAAATCATCCCACCCAGGAAGCATCCAGGTCAGCTCATAACCAAATCTACTTTGGTCAACCGTAATAAGCTAAATCTTCACGCCGGAAATAAGGCTTTTCTTGGACTCGGTTCATCCCAATATTGGTCTATTGGGGAGAGTGGAGCTGCAATCAAGACGGACAACCTCTACATTACACACATCTACACAACCACATAGTTCGACTATCGACTATCGTTGCTGGCAGTTGTGTCTTCACTTCGCTCCGCCAAAATAATTTTATTTTTGTGATCAAAGGAAAGTAATTGTGTTGTAAAATAGCTTACTGTGTTTTAAACTGATCGTGCAACTATATTACTATCCGTGTTTATTCTTTTATCGTGCTTTTGTGCGGTTAATTCCAATTGCAATTGCAATTTTTGTGCATTCTTTCTAGCCCCACTCGTTCTTATGCTCAGCTGATTTGTTGTTGCTATATGCATTGTATGCTGCACTCTCCCTGAGCCGCTGTCTAATTTTATACGACTACTTTATCTATCATCCGCTTATTTTTCATACATATTAACATACATACATATACCGGGCCTGCCAAATCCTGTGTTTTTCGGTGTTATTTGTATTCTGTTCTTTTCTCAAATTTTGTTACTTTTGTGCATTTATTTTCAATTTTCAATTCCTATTGTGAATTCTTAACTTCTCTGCACTTTCTTAATCGCAGCAGTTTTGTTGTTGCCTATTCTAGTGCGGTGCGCTTGCTCTCTCTGTACCGCTCTCTGTTTTTATCCACCCTCTGCTTATACATATGTTATCTGTCTCTCCGTACACTTTCCGTTACTGTGATTGTTTTGTTCGTTCTTGCGCGCGCAATTGTGTAACACAAGCTAAAATCACTATCTCTGCCCCACACCGACTTATATTGTACCTTTCTTTTTTCTTTTCTTTTTTAGCTTAATTATTGTTTTAAGCTTAATTTTTGTCGCTTGGTTCACACACCGACTTATATCTTACCTTTCTTTTATTTTTCTTGAACAAACTGTTTATATTTTTCTAAAAGAAAAATATGAATTCCTGTTGTGCTAAGAACTGTGACCGTTCGGTCTCTACACGGCAAACGTATGTCTACTGCTGGTTGTGTGACAACATGGCTCATACCAACTGTGCTGGATTGGGACACATCGGAGGTCGCGTTGGGGATCTTATTACGACTCGCTGCGCCCTCAACTGGACCTGTTGGGACTGCAGGGCTATCGAAAGCGACATGCGTGTCTTTATGAGACAGACGCATCTAGAATTCGCTGACCTAAACGCTGGATTCCGAATGCTGCAAGATAAGTTTCGTTTGACGGAGTCTCACTTCAAAACACTTAAAATTTTGACTGAGTCTCCGAAGAGGAAGAAGGGTAATAAGTATTTACCCAATACTAATAATGATTTTTCTCTTGCAGCCCCTGAACCACCTGTACCTCATGCTCGGTCACCGCCTGTTCCTGGTATGGAACCTGGAGCCAATGGTGCCATTGCATCTGCCACTGCGCCCAGGCCGGTCGTACCACCCGCACCTCGTGCTCGGTCACCGCCTGTAACTGGTGCTATGGTGCCTGCAGCCAATGGTGCCGTTGCATCTGCCACTCCTGCACCCATGCCTGTCGCCTCTAGGCCCCCCTGTTGATGCTGACGCGGCTATCATGATGGCTGTTGATGCCCCTTCAAACTTGGCATCCATCGTTATCGCCTCAACCAGCACTATGCCAATCGTGCCACCTAACCTTAATAGCACCGCTACTGCCCCCACACCGAGACCTATTCGGGGTATGGCTACACCTTCTGGCTCTCGCTCGGGTCTTGAAATTAGGGGAGTGGTTCCTCGGAAAGCAATCTTTGTTTCCCGACTCAATCCTGAGGCCACTACGGAGGATGTAAAGCATCATCTTTGTTCAAAACTTAGCGCTCGCCTTGAGGATATTATTGTGACCAAGTTTTCTTTTAATCATAAGCGTAATATTTCCTCATTAAAAATTTTTGTCCCTGACTCTTACTCTTACTTATGCTCTCTTGACCCTTCTATTTGGCCAGAGCATACAATTATGCATGAGTTCGTACGTAAAGCTTCGAATCAAAGTCTTAATGTTACCGGCCCTGCCAATTCTAATTCTAATCAGAGTCCTAATGTTACCTGCCCTGTCATTTCAAAAAACTAATTAACTATTTTTCCGTTCACTATCAGAATGTACGTAGTCTTTTAGGCAAATTGCGCCAACTACATACGGATAGTGCCTCTTACGATTTCGATGCTATCGGTTTTTCCGAAACATGGCTCAACTCCACTGTTCATGATCATGAAATTTTCGGTCACAATTTCATCATTTATCGAATGGATCGTGAATCAAATGCTGGTATAGTTCTGATTGAAGTCAAAACTGACTTCTCATCGGAGTTATTCCCTTTCAACAATATCCATGGGATTGAGTTCATTGAAGTCATTGCAGTTCCCAATTCTGATGCTGAGGTCTACTCAAAGCACCTTTCTGTTATCCATTCTGTTGTGTCTTCGTTAGGTTGTGCTGATCAGATTGTGGTCATGGGTGAATTCGATTTACCTCTTCTTTCTTGGCTGCCCTGCGACGACGCTAACCAATTGCTTCCTAGTACTCATAACGAATTTATCAATGATCTAACGGATGTTTCCCTTGCCCAAATTAATTCTATTAAAAATAATAGGAACAGACTTCTCGACCTTATTTTCGTTATGGATGCTTCTCTAAGTACAGTTGCCAGAGTCTCACCACTATCACTTCCTGAAGACCTATACCATCCTACGCTATCTATAACTTTAGAGTGTACCAGTTCTAGTTCTGTTAACATTACCTCGACTCCTCACCGGATCAAGTGTTTTCGCAAAACTGATTTCGGCAATTTAAACATTCACCAATCGAATGTTGATTGGTCCACTCTTCTTTCCTTACCGAATATTGATGTAACAGTCAACTCATTCTATAAAATTTTAAACTCTGCCCTTAATACTTATGTTCCGGAGATTATTGTACCATTATCGTCCAAGCCTCCCTGGTTCTCCAGGAATTTGTCATACTTAAAGAATAGGAAATCCAGACTTTTCAAAAAGTACCAGAAAACTGGCTCCTTGCTTGTCTTCGTACAATATTCTTCCGCCCGCTCTCAATTCCTAACAACTAATAGTCTTTGCTACAATCTTTACCTCTCTTCTTGTAGTAGAAACTTCCGCAATGATACTAAAAAATTCTTTTCTTTTGTCAATTCTAAACGTAAGTCCAATGCATTTCCTCCGTCCCTTCATTATCTAAGCAATTCTGAATCTTCTGCTGCTGGCATTGCAAACTTATTTGCAACCTTTTTCCAGTCGTCTTACTCCTCTCATATTATAACGAAATGCAAGCTTATGACATTCTACCGTCGTGCTCCACATTTTGTATCTTTTTCTCTTGGTAATCATGTATTGGATCGAATTTCGAGTTCAAATGATCTTGGTGTATTATTTGATCGTAAACTGTGTTTTAATAGTCATATAGCTGCGACAGCTAATAAAGCTAAGGGTGTTCTAGCATTCATCAAGCGTTGGTCCAAGGAGTTTGACGACCCGTATGTGACCAAACAATTGTACATTTCGTTAGTGCGCCCGATATTGGAGTATTATTCCTGTGTGTGGAGTCCACAGTATAAGGAGCAGCAAGCTATTCTCGAATCAGTTCAGAAACAATTTTTAATTTTCGCTCTTCGTAATTTACACTGGGACTCTGGTAGAATACTGCCACCTTACAGATCTAGGCTAAAACTTATTGACCTACCTTCGTTACACCATCGCAGAATATGCAATGGGGTAATGTTCGTGCACAAGCTCCTTCTCGGGATGGTGGACACCCAAACACTCTTGAGTCAGATTGACTCATCGGCACGGGCAATTCGGCCCGCCTGCCCTTAATCAGTCGGCATCTATCACTTACATAGTCGGAATCTATCACTCATATGGTCTGCACCTAGCACTCATACTGTCTTGAGCTGATTTTCGTGGCCATCAGACCGTCTTTCGTCATTAGTAAATCGCATCGATCGTTCACCCACATACATACATATATGTACATACGCAATACATCGGTCTACATATAGTCTGGAGCTGATCGTATCGCATCATATCTCATTCGTTGCATCGGTCTTTAATCGGTCTTTACGCACCTCGCTTAAACATCTATATGTACATACGCATTCGTCGGTCTACATAGTTATATACCAATAAACTATAGCTACTATTAATTTAACCAATCGAACTTTTATTTAAACAACACATCGCAACAGCTAGTGAAAAAGATCATTAGCTTAACATTATTTATTCGCAGTAATTAATATTATTAATTAAAGAAATTTAGAAATAGCAATATTAAAAAGAATTGACTAAATTGATGCCAGCAATCGCGGTTACACATTTTAACAACTTAAGCTGGGTATCCAGCACCGCGGAAACTAAAAATTACTGCCAAACTTCATATAAAAAAAACGGGGCCAGTAATTTTTCGTTTGTGTTTTCCTGGAGTCAGTATCCAGCAACGTAAACGGGATCCACGAATTTGTATCGATAATATCGATATTCACACGAATGTGGACTGTGAGAACAGCTGATAGGGGTGCCAGTAAAATATATGTGCCTATTTTTACTGGAGTACAAGTGAGAGGTGGGGGCAAAATCTGTGCGCAAAACCAAAAAGAGATATGCAAATTTTTAAAGTGAGGAGAAGATTGCTTTAATAAAAGCAGTTGAGGCAAGACCATGTCTTTGGCGGATCACGGAAAACAAGCATTTTGATCATTTTGATATTTTGGCGCCTCCGACTGTGCTGTACTTCTTCTTACAACAATATGTGCCACTACCAACACAATCACTTCAACGTCAGAATTACTTTTCTTCCTTTTTTTAATTTTAGTTTAATTTTCAAAATTGGCGCTGTTTACAAAACACAGCTGATTCATGAGAGTGGCAAATCACTTCTTAGGTTCTTGGTCACACTACATTAGTTGAGTTCCACACATCCGAAATAAAGAGCAGATTCGTTTCAGTAAAATTTCGCGGTGCTGGATACAGGCCTTAATGGTAAAGATTTAAAAAGCAACATCAATAATCATGACAGATAGAATGTCTGTTCTTCGTTTATTGTTTCACAATACGTTTCAACGTTTAACCATAAACTTCACGCTGAGCTTTTTCCCATGCATCTTACAGGTATCTCCTGTAATCGTAACTGCGATTCGAAATCCAGCAAAAATATGAAATAGTTTAGGTTGAATAGGTTCAGGGAAGAGCCAGATGAAGTTGAAGCGGATCCATCAAAAATTACCCCAAGCTTGGTCGTAGAACTATCTTTCTTCATGACGCATGGGACATAATATATCGGTCTTAGGATAACGGTGCTTTATTTTGGTCTCTCATCTGGGTTTCTTTCCTAATAAATATGTGCTGTGTATACGGATACTATGTAGAAATATCCCGTTTTTGTCTCGGAAAAAATAATAGAAACGCAATCAATTCTTATCTTTTTTGAAAACGGTTGAAATCGAGTTTTACAGTTAATATAAAATAAATATAAAAGATATAAAATAACTATTTCTGTGGATTCCGTTTTGCTTATTGTTATTCGTTTCAGGATGGGTCGTGACGTAAATTTTACGGATATTGATAGAAAACAGATTGTTAGTTTGCAAAATGAAGGCAAATCAATGTCGACACAATTCTAAATTGTTAAAAAAAAAGAGTTTATTGCGGTTTACTGCAAAAAAAACGCCTAGTAAACGCGGCAAAACCAGCGCACTAAACGAAGAGAATCGACACCCTCCTTTTTAAATAAATACAAAAATATTCTTTTCTGTCATCGAAATATCTGAGTAATGATGACTAAATGCATGACTAAATTAAATAAGCTGATTGGCGTTGATTAAAAAGGCCACATACATAGCTCAAAATAGTACCGTTTGGTACCTTAGGAAAATAATTTCAGAAACGGAGTCAATTTCGCGAAAGTGCCTTTTTCTCGTCCAATTGGAAAAATATTTTGTAGTCGAAATTCCCACAGGATCTGGGTTCAGCGGACCCAGCGGTTCCACTGCGTGTCAGCTCTCATTCTAGTTAGGCCCTCCATATCCGAAATAATGTCTCTAAGTGGTCTCTGTATATCACTAACCGCGTCCGCAATCGGCTTGGCCTATCCTGCTACTCATCCGCGCTCTCGTTGCCCGCGATGTCGGTGTGACTCGGAAGTCATTTTCGCAGAAGATTGCGGATCCTGTTCATTCTTTGTAACGTCAGTGAAGATGTAAAGCTTGTTCTATTGAAGATGCCCCTTATGTCGAGGAAGGCTGTCAATACGTACACCTTATGGGTAAGAGTCTTTTCAGCTTGCCCAACTACTTCGTGCTATGCGGACTTCACTGATCTACCTTTTTGGAAGGCATGTTGAGCTCCGCTGTACTTGTTCGTTTTGGGTATGAAGACTACTCGCACCCCCCTTTATTCTTGGGGTAAGTACCCAGCTAGAAGGCACTACTTACGCAGAGGTAGTGATAGGCGTTAGCATCACAACCTAGGTCTGGTCCGGACTGCTTTACCTGGAAGTGGTGTGAGAAGACGGTATCCGCCACCACTCAAACCCCTCTATGAGAGCCACGTCTACCGTCTTCTCATACATAAACTGCAGCAACTCTGCCGATGGTACACTTGAATGATGCAGATTAATCTGCACCACCTTCAGCGGACCTGGGTCTGCGCGGCACTTCCACCGCCAGGGTACCAATATTGATCCATAGTTTCTTGCCATTCCCCTTGTCACGCACTTTCACCCTTTTGATCGTCCAGTCAGCTGTCTCCAGGGTCCAATGGAACAATGACATTTTTCATAGCGCTCAGTATTTCTGATTCCATGTCAGCCAATGTCTATCGTCAGCCAGTTGACGTCCGAAATTTTCCCCTCTCGGAGACCGCGGTCGATGATGGCAAACTGCAGATCAGGCGTCGATGCAAGGCTGGTCAGTATATCCCCTGGTTTCATTCGGAAGCTTTTGTGGAGTCATCCGTCCTCTGACGCTTGAACGTTGGCTCCCGGCCAGTCGGTTCCCCCGGTGTCTAGACGGCTTTGGTGTTGCCTTAGCGCTCGCTACGTTCTTCCCATTTCTTCCCCGTTCCCCTTCTGCTTCTCGTTCTTCTTCCTCCCTTGCTCTTTCGCAGACGACGGCGCTGATGGTTTGCTCGATTTCGCGCCCGTGCAAGCTGGCCGAAGGTTGATCCTTCATTGCCGCCATGACTTGTGTCCTCTAGGGGTTTGCTGGCAGCCGAACACAATAATTGCCAATTTTAATTGACGGAAATGCTGAACAAAGTTTACTTCACAGTCTACCTCTTTTTTAACTTTGCTTCGATGCAATTCTTTACTTCCCAAAACCTCCGAAGAAGCACTTCAAGTCGCTGCTGAGATTATTATTCTCAGCAGCAAGCGCGAACAATCATCAAAAATGGTTTAAACGGGAGAACCCTTTAAACGGGAGAAACATTCCGACATGACCCATCCCAAGAGAGTTTTCTGAATTGAAGGTAATCCCGGCAATAGTTTGAATTGCTCAAAGGAGATCGTAAAACAGTCTTGCGACAATTAACAGATCGATGCACTGAGGCTTATAAAACGCTGGATCCGCTATTGGCATGTTCGATCGAATGTTCCTGTTGTGAGTGTCAATTTCAAAGCATGGCTGACGATCGGTTATGTGTTGTGAGTGTCAATTTCAAAGCATGGCTGACGATCGGTTATGTTGTTACAATAGCAGTGATGAGAGTTGAGTATTCCAATGCTACTTTTTACTCTTGCACACCGGACTGCTCGGCGCAGTCCTAGCAAAATCTGTTGTCTCCGATGACCTTTATCGCTGCTTCAGGAACGAGACCATAGTTTCCCACGACGGAATCAAGTTGATAAATGCTGGGTCCTCTAATAGCTCCTCCCACTTTGCTTGACTGGCTGGATCCAGCTTCCGGGGAAGCTCCTACACGATGACGCATCCTGCGATCTGCTCAGAAGTGACTAAACCTTGGATCCCAAGCATATGAGCGTTCAATTTGTGCGAAAAGTCCTGGCGCTTAATCACTGACCCATGTTCCACAGCCTGGTGCGCCAAGATCTTATTTAAATAAAAATAAATACTTATTTTCCTAGTAAGACAGGAAATAAAATTATTTTAAATTAGTGCACTAGTCACATAACTTAATCATGAAATTACAATTATTGATTTGATGAACACATTTGACCTATTTTTGATATTTTGACTTTCATTGGATTGTTTTTATACCTCGAACATTTTTAAGTTTTAGTTAAATATTTTGAAAAACACGTTTTTTCCTATTTTGCGTAATTTTGTGTATACAATACACCCTGTTTTGCTCCCTGGTCATTGGAATTTCGATAGCAGCATCCATTTCCTTAGCAGGGGAAGCGATAGCAGTATCTATCTCCATAGCAGCGGCAGCGTTAGCAGCATCCATTTCCATAGCAGCGGCAGCTTAGCAAACGTTTATTGGGAAAATGATAGAAAAGTGTACCACGCGTAACAAACGTCTTTAGCGGGAAGACGAACGCAAAGAGTAACTTGTGCAATAAACGGGAATGACCGAACCCGCAAGCCAACAGATGCTATGCAATCCCTATATGTAAGGGTATCCAACGTCTTCAGGGAAGACGATCGCAAAGAGTAACGCGCGCAATAGACGACAACGCCCGAAACCTGCAAAGATATAAGGCGTTTTGATTAAATTGCAAGTTTGATTTAGGAAAAAAGCGAAATTATTTTTTCCTATGTATAACAATTTGTGTGCGAGTCGATGGGTAAAAATTGTATTCAGGTGGCTACGAAGATCAGTTCTAGGCTGATTGCAGTCTAATTGCCTTGCCCTATGCAACAAGGCTTAGAATAGAGCAAGAGCGTGCGATAAAAGGAGAGAGCTAGAGCAACTCGGGGCTACTGCTAAGCCGAGTACGAAAGATCGATAGATGCGATTTAAAAAGACGAAAAATTACCGATGCCGTGCGTATGCATATGCGGTAAAAACATGATTTTTACAGTGGGCATTGCAAAAAACAAACATTAATATATGAATTTACTTCAGGCCGCACCACTAGCTATAATTTAAAATCTTTATATTGCTTGACATTGCTTGACATCTTTATATTGCTTACATTGTCTTCAATCGGACATTATGTTGCCTTAATTTTTATTTTTATTTTAATTATTTTCTTTCAATATCCGTGCAATGTACCGATCCGCTGGATCACATTTAGTTGTATTTATCTTTGCAATTCTAAAAATCTGACAAATGACAAAGATATTAATCCAATTAATCCAATCCAATATTAAATTATTAAACTTTTAAATTCAAATTTGAAAATTATTTGCGGTATTTTTATCCGAAATTTTAATTCAAAAACTCAGGAAAAGTTGAAAAGAAAATTTATTATATCTCCGTTACTCGACAAAATTCACCTTCCCGCTGTGAGAAAAATTACTTTTTCCGATACATTTGGAGATTAAAATTTTTTTATTATGATTTTTTCGGGGTTTGTTTTTTTTTTATATTTTTTAAATCTTTTTTTTATGTGTATTTCAGAGGTAGTACTTCTATTTTTCACATTACTTTGATTCCTGTATCTGGTTGTATTGAATCTGACACTTCTGAAAAGCTGTATTTGTTAGCCTTTTCCTGAGTTTTTAAAGTCAATTTCGGAAATTACACTGCAAAAAATTATCAAAATTGAATTTGAAAGTCCAGTATCTTCCTGACAGTAAGCTGAACTGCAAAATGTTTGGATCCGATTTATAGCAGCATTGGTCAGCTTTCTAGAACTGCAAAGTTCAATACAACCAGTTATAACAAACTTAAGTTATTTTATAAATAGAAGCACTACCTCTGAAAAAAATATGAACATTTTTTAAAAATTCTGTTGGGTTTCCCAGCCCGATAAGTAAGTAAAGTTACATAAGTAAAATCATAGTCAGTGGTGCAGCAGTAAAATTAAATGCTTATTATTGTTTGTTATTTGTACTGCCCACTGTATCACATTGTACATCCGACATAAGCTCCCGCACGTCAGCAGCCTATCCAGCCGTACTCTCTCGTCTTCTTTAATACGTTCGCCTTCGTCGCTCTCTCGGATCATCGCTCGCTTGCTTACATTAGGGCACGGGCAATTCGGCCCGACTGCCTTTAATTAAGTCTGAATCTATCACTCATATAGTCGGCATCTATCACTCATATAGTCTGCACCTAGCACTCAAACTGTCTTGAGCTGATCTTCGTGGCCATCAGACCGTCTTTCGTCATTATTAAATCGCATCGATCGTTCACCCACATACATATATGTATGTACATACGCAATACGTCGGTCTACATATAGTCTGGAGCTGATCGTATCGCATCATAACTCATTCGTTGCATCGGTCTTTAATCGGTCTTTACGCACCTCGCTTAAACATCCATATGTACATACGTATTCGCCGATCTACATACTTATATACCAATAAACTATAGCTACTATTAATTTAACCAATCGAACTTTTATTTAAACAACACATCGCAACAGCTAGTGAAAAAGCTCATTAGCTTAACAAATTCTTAAAAAAAAACTAATTCATAAAAAAAACCATAATTCTTTAAAAAACAACCGAATTCACCGCTATATGGTTACTCGGAATTAAGATGGGATGCCTTGTGTCAAATGGCAATTCAACATTGGTCAACTTACCACCGACTCGAATAATACTTATTCCCTCCTCCTCTCTTAAGAAAAGTATTAAACTTTAAATTCTTGCTGATTTTATCACCATTTCTTCTTTTACCTTAGTGAATTCTTCGTGCAAACTCAACTGTTGCACATTGTAAACAATATAGCGTAATCCGCCCTCCATTTCAGCTGCAGTAAGGTTGCCTATTTCATTTGAGTTCGATCTCAACAATATTCTACGCCAGCGAAAAACGTAGCCAAAAAATCGCTGCAATTTGAGGAAATCATTTGCAAATTTGCATCTCCCCACAAGATCTATCTTTTCACTACTCTCTACCTTACTAATTGTCAGCGAAAACTGAAATTTAGCTTCCTCAGGCATGGTTTCTATTTCTTCACTCCAATTGAACTTGACCAGATAATCTGGTCAATCCAATATCTGCAGGGTTCGACTTTGTGTCGACCTTGAACCCATCCTGTACCCGTGTAAGCTCTTTTATTTGAGCCACTCTGTTGGCAACGAAGGTGGTCCAACGACTGGCACGTGGCGATAGCCAATTCAACACAATTGTAGAATCGGTGAAATATCTAACCCTCTCTACCTGTAAATGCAGACCGGACCAAACTTCTAGCCGTGGCTCGTAGTAGTTCGTTGGTCCTCGCTCGTAGTTCCTCGTCTCAATTCTTCTTTAGAAGCCAAAGTTCCTTTGCCCAAGATTAGCAAAGGTCTCAAGAACCCTAACGGATCGTTTCGTGGCAATCGAGGAGATTTTTATGTTGTTAGAGAATTGGGATTTGTCCTCTAGACTTGACCAATATATTCCCAAAGCCTTATTAGCCTTAAAGGCTCTATGTCCATTCCCTGACAATTGCTGCGCCATTTGTGCAGCTCGAACTTCCCTAGGACCAATAATGCGGTCACTTGCCTTTTTAACGTTGTCAATTCTTCTTCTGTAACCGCTCCACAGAGCATATCATCCATACAGAACCGTCAATTCACCGCCTCTCTAGCTAATGGAAATCTTTTAGCGTACCTATCGGCAAAGTAATACAGGCAACTGCCAGGAACGGTGCAGAATTTGTCCATAGCATTTGGATTGGCTCCGAAACGTTACCTCGCCATAACATGCACTGATAGTTTCTATGTGGTTCATCGACCAATATTTGTCGGTACATTTTTTTGATATCGGCCGTAACAGCGTATCTATAGAAACGGAACCTGGTCAATGTCTCGAACAGATCTGGTTGCAAAGTTGGACCAACCAAGGTCGTGTCGTTCAGAGACATGCCGGTGCTAGACTTACAAAAGGCATAAAATACGACCCGTAATTTGGTCGTTAAACTATCTGGGTGAAAAACCGGATGATGAGGCATGAAGTATTCAACTTTATTTTTACCTGTAGGCCTAATTGCCTCTAAATGCCCTAATTGCCCTTCAATTTATTCTTCAATAAATTGTTCCTTTAGAGCTTGGCTACGATTCAACCTCTTCTCTATGTTTAGGAACCTGGTTAGAGCGATTTGACCAGTTTTGCCTAATTTAATTTTAGGAGTTTTAAAGAGCACTTCCACTGAGTTGCATGGATGAATCGCGCATTATTAGGCCCAGACTTGGGACTAACCTAGCCGTCAAAAAATGTAATTGACTACCGGTATTTAATACGCATCTTAAAATTGCGATATTCTTGTCTGATTCTATTAGAGTAGTAAAGGTATTGTACCAGCCAGTCCATTCAGTAAACTTTCCAGAGAATTCACGCAGCTTAAGTTTGGGAAGTCTCGATGAACGAGGTATCTGTGTACTGTTTAGAAGGTCACCTGCATTAGAATGCCGCCGTCCCCTATTTCCAAGACAGTTCGATAACTTGGCCTTGGCTTTCTGCCTTGCAGCCGTCAAGGAGTTGCAATTTTTCTCGACATAGCTTTTGTTACGGTTAAAGGAATTCACTAACACACTTCGAGAGAGGAGCGCTTCCGCGTCGTTATTTTTTTTGGTGCCATTTGCACTTTTGTTTTCACAAATTGTTACCCTTTGTAAGATATGAATATTATGTTAAGATTTACTTATCAATACTATTTTAAGAATGTATATTGTGTGCACTCTACATATCGATATGAGTCGACGACAAGTATCGATATGTCAGGGCACACTCACTCTAAGTTGGACAATCACCGAATAAAGACGTACATATATTACAACGAGCCATTGAAAGTTTACATATCAGGTGTGGGGTGCGCCCTAAAAATCGACGATGAAATATGCAGTGATCAGAAGTAAAATAAGAAGTGAACTTTGCGAAATATTGCGTGAGCAAAACGTATATTTTGATTAAGACGCTACCATATACCAATTACGCACAGCAGTGAAGAAAATCATGGAAGGCACGCTCGAGCTAGAAAATATGGCGCCGAGCGCAGACAAGACGATGCAAGCTGACATTTTCGAAGTCCCTGTTGAGCGCAAGAAAGAGAGAGACAACCGTAGTGTACAACAAGCAGTAGAGGTGTCAGAAAGAGATGACGAAATTGTGGAGAACGTTCGAGTACAATTTTTGCCGCGACAAGACAACGCTTGTCCAACGTCGACCATACGATCAGATGATATGAAGATATGAAGAAGAAGTGCTTCGTTTGCAGCAGCTAGAACAACTATACGTTTCTCGCAAGCGCGGGGCTGATCTCAAATTGAGCGTACTGAAAACAGAGAGAGAGGCTACTGAGTTGGAAATACCGAGGGATTGCATCGACCTGGCACACATTGAGGCGTTAATGCGTCCATTTTCTGGAGATGACGACCATGCTGTAACCAGTTTGATCAGTAGGTTAGGTTAGGTTAGGTTATCCCGGACGGCCCTCGACGGGGCCTCTCATAGGCCAAAAAGGCCCTTAGTTATCCGGATCTTTGTATGGATTTTACGAGGGTGTTTCTGAGGTTCCGAAGTCCCCCAGAATCGCGGTGTTTTTAGCAAAGGCAAGCAGTTTCCCTGGCGACTTCTTGGAGGCGTCATCCAGTGATACCAGCATCGGTGCGCCCAGGTACATTCTCCTTGCCCTTGAGAGAGCCGGACACCGGCAGATGAGATGTTCCAGGGTTTCGACAGCCCCGGGTTCGTTGCATTTCCTGCAGGTGTCACTGTTAGTGATGTTCAGCCTGGTCGCATGCGACGCAGCCAGGCAGTGGCCTGTTAGTATGCCCACTAACAGTCTGCAATCCTTCCGTGGAAGATGCAGCAGATAGTGGCTGAGATTATCATTGCGTTCCTTGCACCTGATTTTCGAGATTCTGCAGGTGGTGGTGTTCTTCCACCTGCTGTCTGTCCTCATTTTGGCCTGCTTCTCCAGGTCGCTTTGTAGCGTCCTTAGGGAGACCGGCACGCTTTCTGTTCTCTCGTTTGCCAGCCCGACGCCTTCCTTAGCCAGAACGTCCGCCTCTTCGTTTCCTTCGATGCCCTGGTGACTGGGAACCCAATAGATCCGCACTGACTTAGTCGTGCTTAGTGATTCTAGTGCCTCCCTGCTTGCCAGGACACTTCTAGAACTGACCGCGGACGACTGCATGGATTTTATCGCTGCTTGGCTGTCAACGAATATGTTAACCGTATTGTGTGGTCGCTCTGTGAGCTGAGCGACCTCTGCCGCCTTCTTGATGGCGAAGACTTCCGCCTGGAATATGCTGCATCGGTCGGGTAGCTTATACGACGCCCTTATTTCAGGGTTTGCACAGTATAGGCCTGCTCCTACTCCTTCATTCATCTTGGAGCCGTCGGTGTATATGTTCAGGTTTTGAGTCTGGTCCCGACCCGCTTTCCAGTCTTCGGGTCCCATGCGGAGGTTTGTTTTTACTTCAAGGCACGATTGGGGGATCATGTAGTCGGTTGAACTGATCATGTCCATTCCAATTGAACTATGCCCGAATCTTTGAGGAGACATGTTCCCCGACGCAATCAAGCGCTGTGCTGCCTTGCTTGCAGTCAGCCCAGCGTAGATGTCGAGGGGGTCGATTCCGAGTATAGTTTCGAGTGCTCTGGTTGGCGTTGACCTCAGCGCTCCTGTTATGCAGAGCAAAGCCTGCCACTGGGTTCGTTCCATTAGCTTGTGATACGTCTTCTTTTCAGTAGCTTTCCACCACACTAGGACTCCATACAGCAGAGTTGGTCGCACTACCGAGATGTAGATCCAATGCATCAGAGCGGGCGACAGGCCCCATGTGCTACTAAGCATCTTCTTGGATGCATAAAGTGCAATGGTGGCCTTTTTCACCTGATCTACTACATTGCGTCTCCATGCCAGCTTGCTGTCCAGAACTGTGCCGAGGTATTTGACCTGTGTCTTAGGGGTTAGCCTTGTTTGGTTGACTTTCGGGGGGACCCATGTTGGTACCTTGTATTTCTTGGTGAAGAGGATGAGGTCCGCCTTGTCCGCGTTGATACTGAGTCCTACTTCGTCCGCCCACTCACATATCTCCCTGAGTGTACACTCCATTATGGAGCTGAGGGTCGATGGACATACACCCGTAATAAGTATGCTTATGTCATCAGCATAGGCTGTTGTTTTTGGGGCTTTCCTTTCGAATCTCTTGATGAGGTTGTCGACCACCAGGTTCCACAGGAGGGGTGACAGGACTCCACCCTGGGGTGTGCCCCTGTGTGCACCTCTGACCATGGAGGCGGTGCCCCACTCTGATTGCACCCGTCTACAACTTAGAAGGTTTTTTATCCAGAGGTTGATTGCTGGGTGGGTGTTGGTTGCTCCTAGACAGTCCGTTATAGCTTCTGTAGCGACTTTATTAAATGTTTTGGATATATCTACGAATACTCCTCGTGCATATTTTTTATTGTTGAGGGCTTTCTCGACCCCATTCCTACTAGCGATTGTAGTGCTGTTTCCACCGATTTTCGCTTGACATCAGTCCCCCTACTTCGCTTCTGATGTGTAAATCCAGCAGCTTTTCTAATGTTTTCAGTAGAAAGAGAGTTAGGCGTATCGGTCTATAACCCTTGGAACTCACATGACTGCACTTTCCTGCTTTTGGGAGGAAGACAACTCTAGAGGTTCTCCATTGGATCGGGATATAGCCTGTTCTTAGGCATGCTGCGTATATTGCGAGAAGCCATGGGGTGATCACCTCTTTGGTCACTTGCAGCATGGCTGGGAATATTCCGTCCAGTCCAGGTGCCTTTATGCCCGTGAAGGAATCTATAGCCCATTGGATTTTCTTTGGGGTTATCAGGTCTGTTGGGGGTGTTTGTTCCTCAGTTGCTAGGTCCTGATGCGTTTCAGCATCGGTGACCTCGGTGCATCCTGGGAAGTGGGCCTCCATTAGTGCCGTTAGAACTTCTTTGCTGCCTTCCGACCACTGTCCGTTGTCTAGTTTGAGTTGACTTTGTACTGTGGGTTGCTTTGACAGCAGCTTCCTCAGCCTAGCCGTTTCAGGCACTTTCTCAATGCTGGAGCAGAAGTTTCTCCATGAGCTGCGCTGTGCCTTACGTATTTCCTTCTTGTATTCCCTTAATAGCGTCTTGTATTCCTCGTTGATGTTCTCGTCGTTCGCTAGTTTAGCGAGCTTGAAGAATTCCATGAGGTTGTTTCTTTGCGGAGAGAGGTCTCGATTCCACCAGAGTGGTTTGGACTTCTTCCTTGTTCTAGAGGGTGGGCGTGCTGTGTGGTATGCCTCTTGCAGTTCCGTAGATAGGGTCTCTAGGGACTTCTCTATATCCTCAGCGGATTTCACTGAGCCCGGGCTCGCGAGTTTCGAAGTGACTGTCTTTTTAAACTTCTCCCAGTTTGTGTTCCGGGGGTTTCTATAGACTATCACTTTCGGAGTGTATTCAAATTCGCACTTGAATTGAATGTACCTGCGGTCTGAGAAGGAAGGTCTTTCAAGGACCTTCCATTCAGATATGTAGGTACTCTTTCCCGTTGCGAGAGTTAGATCTAGAACGTTTGACGAGGTGGGACCCACGTTGGTGTATTCCTCTCCCACGTTTGCTATATCTATGTTATTTGTTAATATAAAGTCTAGGAGTGACTCACCTCGGTCGTTAATGTCAGGGCTTCCCCACACACTATGGTGGGCATTAGCATCCGTGCCGGGGATCAGTTGGTAGTCTTTGGAGTCGGCTTCTTCCACCAGACTCCTTAGTTCTTCTGGCGGTGCGGACCTGTCATATGCCATGTAGCAGGAGGCTACCAGAAGGCGCTTCTCCTCACTTTCCAGCATAACTACTGTCAGGTCGTCTGTGCTGTAATGAGACATAAGGTAAGCGTGGATTCCTTTCCGTACTAGTACGGCAGTTCTATTCCTGCTTACCGGTGTTGGGTAGAGTGAGTTGTAATTTGAGAGCTTTAGTCCGGCCACCGAATTGCCTGATGCAATCCAAGGCTCCTGGACCAAAGCTACGTCAGCGGGCCCTTGCTCCATGGCAATGTTGAGCTTCGCTGATGATGTCTTGCTCTTATGCAAGTTGAGCTGCAGCACACTCAGTTTCATGAGTGGCTGGCTCCCCTGCATACGACGGGTTGACCTGACTACGGTCAGGTCACCGTCCTCTTCTTCCAGCGTGTCGTCCAGCGCCATACCCTGGGCGGCCTCTACGATGATATCCAGACCGAGGTCCTTCTCCACTTCGCCTGCCTGCAGGGTGTGTGCGTCCTTATCACTGGGCTGACGCTTTTTGAGGCGCAGGTATACGCTTCCCATACCCCACGCCATTTTCCCGTACTTGGGGTATAATTGGTCCTCCGCTGCTTTGTTGATCTGGAGGATCACATGCTGGCCCCCCTCGTTGGGTAGTGGCCTACCAGCATGCAATACCTTCCAGTCAGCGGTCGGTATCTCAGGGTTCTGTCGCTGAAGGAGCTTCAGCGCACGGTCCCCTTGGAGTGCGATGGGGAAGAGCACCTTTGCCTTTGGTATGGACGGGATTAGCTCCCTGTCCACCACCTCCAGCTTGGCCCCCTCCCACATCGCTTCCAGTTGGCAGACCGTTTGCGTCAGCCACTTCAGCGTTGGGTCATCCTTACATTTCAGGATTTTGACCCCATTCAGCCACCCAGCACAATCGAAAGTGGGCATGGGAGCTGTTGGGTTCTCTTCCATCCTTGTAAACAGGGAGTCTACCAGCCGCGCGTGGACCATTTTCCACTGCGCCGCTGTCATCCTCCCATTCTCATCACGTCTGTCGATGAGTGCTACGATCAGGTGTCTCTTGGACACATCGCTGATCCTTTCGCCTGACCCCTGCTTTGCCGGTTTAGGTGGAGGTTCCGCTCTCTTAGGACCACGTTGCCGCATGCTCGCCGGAGTGACGGCACTGTCGGTCGAGCGCTGCCTTTTGGTAGCCAGCAACTCTTCCACCTTGTTGGCATGCTGGCTCGTCGATGCCTTCATTTGAGGCACCTGCGCGTAGTGCTTACGGCCCTCCTCTTCCTTCAGCTCAGCCCAAGCTAGCTTGGATTTCTCCTCCTGGGAGATATCCGCCTTGCCTTGGAGCCTGCCTACTATTTTGAGGGCCGCCTTGTTTTGGGCTTTGGCCTTCATTCCCTCCCTCGAACGCTTCGGCCCTTCCCTGCGCAGGGAGCTGGTGCCTGGTTCAGGCGAGCGAAGAAGGCTGTCCTCTTCTGTTCTGCTGATGGACAGCACGCTCTCCAGGTCCGAGTCTGCCTCGACAACGGCACCGGCGCGGCTCATCCTACAGCGGGGGGTTGTGGCAGTAGTATCGCAACTGACGTGACCTGCTACCGTCACGTCCGAGGTGTGGCCACTGGCGACACGCAGAGAGGATTGCTCCTCCCCGTGCCCGCCGGTGGTAGCAGCCACGCTTCCCACCGACGTTTGGGTTGACATCCCAACCCTTGTTTGATCATCCTTCCGCTCCATACTTGGCCCGAAGGTCCATACGGCTGATGTTTTTCGGGGGAACCACCCACTAGCGTTTTAGGCCTACCCGCCAGGCACCTCTAGCCATGGCCCTGACCCAGCTCCCCCGACTCGAGGTCGAGAAGACGCTGGGCCATTGCCTTAGCTAGACACTGCATTGCCTCGGACGGAGCACGCGACAATGCATTACCCTTGTCCGGGATAATGCAGTGCCCATTGCCCAGCCGGCACCCTCGTGGAGGGTTCAGCTAGAGGATTTTCGCCAGCCAGTTGGATCAGTAACTTTGAGGACATTTGAATTTCCATGGTGTATCCGAGTCCAAACGTTGGATATTGGCGAAGCGGTTGCTGGGCGGATCGGCGAAGGCGTACATTAACCATGTGGCGCCACTGACTTGGGAATTGATGCGAGCAGAGTTGCTTAGCGTCTTTGAGCAGAAAGTGACGGCGTGGGATATTGGAAAGCGACTGGAGGCACGGAAAATTTCAAGTAACGAGAGCGCATTGCAGTATTTCATTGCGATGTGCAGCATAGCGTCGCAGGCAGACATGGCCACGAGCGATGTGGTCAAATTTATTGTAGAGGAACTGCAGGACAAGACGGGCATGGCAGCATCCATGCTATATTGCAGCTCTCTTACCGAGCTGCGAGATAAGATGGTCATCTATGACAAGGTCAGAAGTGCTCCTGGATTTTCCGCAAATCGTAGCGAAGGTATAAAAAAAGTAAATGTGAGTATGGCAGCTGGGTAGCAGCAAGGGGGTGGCGCAATGCGGTGCTACAACTGTCGGCAATTTGGACACGCTATGAAGGACTGTAGTCAGCCGAAGAGACCTGATGGAGCATGTTTCAATTGTTGGAGTCCCAGCCACCAATACTCGCAGTGCCCTAAGCGAAAGATGACCACGAAAGTAGCTGCAGTTCAAGATGAGGAGCAACCGGGAGAGAGAAACAACGACGACTTAGCGGCCGTTCAGGTAATAACCCTATGACTGCCGTTTGGTGAACAAAGAAGTGTCAGTATATTTAGTCTGTTTGACACGGGTAGCCCTGTAAGTTTTATCCATAAGTCTTTGATACCAAACTCGGTGACAATTGAAACCTATAATCAAACTAAAAAATACTATGGATTAGGTGGACAACCAATACCCATATGGGGAAAATTAAAGTGCCATATTGAATTTTGCTCTAAAAGATATATCATTTTGTTAAACATTGTAGATGATAGCATGCTGCCTTTGCCTGTATTGTTGGGACGCGATGCCCTTAAAGTTATTGAAGTAAAATTAGTTCACAAGAAAAATATCAACGGAAATCAGTACACACCGTTAAGTTCATTTAAGCAAAAAGAGATTTGTTCAACCTGCGCGTCCTTGTTCACCAAGCGTAAAAATAATAGTGATATAAGAGAATAAGATAATCAATTAGAAAGTAGTGATATAAGTAACCATTCTAACCTATTCAAAAATCAGAATCAAGAAAACTCAAGGAATGATCAAGTTATCAGCAAGGATATAAATCAACGTGATTAATTTAGTACATTTTGTGCGTCTGTAGAGATTGATGAGGAGGAGCAGTTAAATGTAGGGCTAGAATTCGGTTCCGTTATGGCCGAAAAGTGTAGAGAAGTGATTAGGACCTATTATTTACACAAAGAATTTGACTTTAGAGCACAGCCAAAGTATGAAATGCAGATTCGGGTAATAGAAACAACACCATTTCATTGTACTCCACGTCGTCTATCCTATCATGAAAGAGAGAAAGTAGCTGAAATAGTAGAGGATCTGTTAGAAAAGAAAGTAATCCGTCAAAGTGAGTCTCCTTATGCTTCTCCGTTGGTCCCAGTGAAAAAAAAGTCAGGAGAACTTCGAATGTGTGTTGACTACCGTGGTCTAAACAAGAGTATTGTAGTGTACATGGATGATATAATGGTAGCGACAAAAACAGTTGAGGAACACTTGGATATATTAAAAAGATTATGTATTCGGTTTAGCGAGCAAAATTTAGAAATTAATCGGAAAAAGTGTATGTTCATAAAACGAGCTATTGAGTTCCTGGGCTACAAGGTTAATCAAAACGGAATAGTTCCTAGTGATTCCCAAATCGAGGCTCTAAAAAATTACCCAGTTCCGCAAAATGTAAAAGCAGGATTTTTTTCTTATTTTCGACGTTTCATGCTGTCATTTGCGACGATAGCTAAACCTTTAGTGCAATTGCTCAAAGAAGGTGGTCCATTCCCTATGAATAGAGAGCAGGTGAGGACATTTGAAACTCTTAGAAATGCGTTAGCAAATACTCCGGTATTAGCTATTTTTAGTCCAGATAGAGAAACGGAATTACATACAGACGCAAGCTAATATGGTTACGGTGCTATACTGATGCAGAGACAAGATGATGGAAAGTTGCACCCTGTGTCTTATTATTTCGGCAAAACAACAGAAGCGGAATCTCGGTATCATAGTTTTGAACTAGAGACGTTGGCCATAATTTACGCATTGCGACGATTTAGAGCATATCTGGAGCATAGGTCTTTTAAAAATAATCACGGATTGTAATTCGCTAGTACAGACGTTAGCCAGAAAGTCGATTAGCCCTACAATAGAGCAAATGTGTTGAGGATATATGTAGGCACTCTGCAGTACCAGCCGTGAGCGATGACGAATGTCAACGACAATGTCATCTAGACGTTGACGCCCGCTAAGCCGAACCCTTTATTTTCTCTCTGTTTCCTTCTTTTCCGCGCGATCGTAATAGATCGGCTCTGCCGATCGGTCGAAGTACAAGAGAATTTGGTTTTTTTTTCTTTTGGTCTTGTTTTGCGCCTGCGTCGGCAAAGCATTCTTGCTTTGTTCGCCATGCATTTGCTATTACGTTACATTGTTACAATTGTGCGGAAAGAGTTGGAAGCGAAAATGCAGTGATTTAGTGAAAAATATCTATACTATTTATTATTACCAGGTAAGTGCATTGTTTAAATAAACATAAATGTGATGCACGCGTGGTAAATTATGAAAATATCAATTGCATACAATGTTAAATTTGTGAAATTGTGAAAAAACTGAGTTCAATGTATCGCTGCATTCACATTGTATTTATTTATTCTTCTTTTATGCTCTTTAGTTGTTGTGCCCTTATGCTCCGACTAATATGTATAGTATGGATTAAAAGAAGAATAAAGAAATATAATGTGAATGCATAACCTGCGGTGGGCCCGAATTTTCAATTTTAAGCAGTCCAACAACAAAAACAGAAAAGAACCCTTATATGCGAGGCCTGAGTCAAGCAGGTACATATTTTTGGAATTTCGATCTGCTGAGGATCTACCTTAGCCGTAAGATAGCCTTAAGATACTCAATAAAGAACCGCTATTCAGCCAAAATCCACCCAAGTGCATTACTTGCTTGTCGCCGAGGCAACAAATAAATTCGTTGCATCGATTCACCGACCGCTGAGCCAGCCCCGCTGAATCAGACGGACGAAAAACGGTTCGTTACACCTTTCTTATATAATTGCGACCAAATTAATAGTATTTTATAGAATAATCATTTTATTGATAGATCAACAAAATACGGAACACAATGATGACGGGCACATCCTGGAAGGACATGGAAAGTAAGTCTTTACAAGTCAAAAAACTAAACAAAAACATAATAAATTAATCCGAATTATTTCAGTGGCGATGCAATTGAAGTTACCGAGAGAACCTCAGGGATCCCCAAAACTGACATACATACATATGTACATAATTGTAGTTTTAAGCTGGGTATCCAGCACCGCGGAAACTAAAAATTACTGCCAAACTTTATATAAAAAAAACGGGGCCAGTAATTTTTCGTTTGTGTTTTCCTGGAGTCAGTATCCAGCAACGTAAACGGGATCCACGAATTTTTATCGATAATATCGATATTCACACGAATGTGGACTGTGAGAACAGATGATAGGGGTGCCAGTAAAATATATGTGCCTATTTTTACTGGAGTACAAGTGAGAGGTGGGGGCAAAATCTGTGCGCAAAACCAAAAAGAGATATGCAAATTTTTAAAGTGAGGAGAAGATTGCTTTAATAAAAGCAGTTGAGGCAAGACCATGTCTTTGGCGGATCACGGAAAACAAGCATTTTGATCATTTTGATATTTTGGCGCCTCCGACTGTGCTGTACTTCTTCTTACAACAATATGTGCCACTACCAACACAATCACTTCATCGTCAGAATTACTTTTCTTCCTTTTTTTAATTTTAGTTTAATTTTCAAAATTGGCGCTGTTTATTAAACACAGCTGATTCATGAGAGTGGCAAATCACTTTTTAGGTTCTTGGTCACACTACATTAGTTGAGTTCCACACATCCGAAATAAAGAGCAGATTCGTTTCAGTAAAATTTCGCGGTGCTGGATACAGGCCTTTAAATAAAAACAAAATAAAATAAATGAATATACTGCTTACTTATATACGCCTTACTTTTTCATCTAAAATCTTTACTTATTATATCGCCTTTTTTTTCTAGAAAATCATCCCTTTCTTATTATGTGCCTTATTTTTTCGAGAAAATCATCACCTATTGTATGCCTTATTTTTCGGCTAAAATCATCACTTACATATAGTATACCTTATATATCGGCTGAAATCATCACTTATAGTAAGCCTTATTTTTTCGCACTTCTCGATGACCATGTCATCCCCTATGCTCCTAGGACATCGCAATGTTAACGTGAGCAGTTCATCGTTCCGCGCGACATCACTTATGTCATCTGGGGTGCTCACGCTGAAATCGATGTGTGAGCACATTTGTAAGCGATGGCAGGGGAGGGACCAGTTAGAGTATCAGGAGGAAGGCTTATTGAAATCATTGATAGTTGGGGTAGTAGGTGCAACGCCAGAAGATGTCGATTTAATTTTGCAAACTGAACAGTTGCGGGACAAGGAGGTTGTTGCCACTCCATGTGGCAAATAAAATCATAACACCAAAATATAACCACTCGTTCTTTACACTTGTAATATATTTTATTTTTAATCTAATCAACTTAAATAAGTAGAGTCGAAGTCGGAAACGGGTCGGGTTTATTAATTTGTGTTGTTATGCCGTTTTTTCACACACTCTGCCACTCTTCTTCTTCCTTTTTTTTGAGATGGCAGACGCCACTTCGTGGCAATAGTTATTTAAATATCGATAGCAGGTTGATAAGTCTAAGGGCGGGAACATGGTGACAGCTCTATAAAATTTAAATCAGAATGAACCAGCAACATCCAGCGCACCGTAAAACTAGTCCGGAGTTTTACCTAAGACATCCAAAACTGCTAATTTTGATACCGGACGCTTAAGAATGCCTGTGGATGTTTTAACTTCTGCTAATCGTATATGGCCATCTTTGGCTGGAATCGTGCTGACTATGATTCCTGTTTTCCAACTCCCCCTAGGTTGATTATCCTCGCAAACAATTACCACATCTCCAATGGTGATCGGTTTTGTCCTTGAATGCCATTTGGTTCGTCTAGTCAGAGTCGGCAAGTATTCTTTAATCCATCGACTCCAAAAGTGATCCTTTAATTGCTGGGAAATTCGGTATTGTTTACGATGACAAAAATTGTTAACTTCCCCAGGTGTTTGAGTAGAATTGGTCGTTCCAAGCATAAAATGATTAGGCGTCAAAGGCTCCGGGTCATCTATGTTAACAGGCAGGTGAGTGAGAGGTCGACTATTTACTATATTTTCGGCCTCAATGAGCAAGCTTCTTAACGTTTCAACGTGAGGTGCTTTCTCCTTAAGTGTTACGCTCAGAACTCGTTTTGTTGATCTTACCAAGCGCTCCCAGCATCCTCCAGAACTGGGATTTGAAGGGCAATTAAACTGCCAGTTGATTCCCTTATTTGACATCTCTGACTTTATGTACTCCCAGTCAAATAAATCCTTAACCTGTTTTAGTTCTTTATCTGCACCGACAAAATTTGTTCCCATATCTGATCTTTCTTGTCGTCTTCCGATGGTAACCATAACCGGACCAAAGTAATCTAGTCCCACAAAGGTGAAATGTCGCTGATATGGAGTCACTCTCTTTTTGGGTAGTTGACCCATTAAAGGAGCGACTGGTTTGGCACCATGGTTCTTGCAATACTGGCAAAAAGCCTTTGCCCGAACAACCGCTTTTCGTAGGTTTATGATCCAGAACTTGCGTCGTTTCAAACGTAGATAGTTTGAAAATCTATTGATATCTACGAACTGGTTAGTTTTTACTATCATTGTGATTTTACGCCTCTCAGTACAGTCATCTGTGGAAGAACTGTACTCCATCGTCGGCCAGGTAACCTTTTCATCAAGCAAAAATTCGGGACCGCTTATCCATTTGCTTTCAACAGTGTACTTTGGGCAATGGCTAGACTTTGTTGCCTTGTCCGCTGTATTCAATTGCGTAGGCACCCATTGCCAATTATTTTCAGATGTCGATTCCAGTATTTCGCTAACCCGATGGGCAACGAACGGCTTAAACTGTCGGTGATCTGATTTAATCCAAGAAATGACAGTTCGCGAGTCTGACCACATTGTCGTTTTATCCACAGCCACGTCATGACTTTCTAAAATGGTTTTTCTAATACGTGTACCCAAAACTGCTGCTTGTAACTCCAGTCTGGGAATTGATAACATTTTCAACGGTGCGCACCTGGTCTTTCCTGTAATAAAGACTAATTTCGTTATGCCACCACAAGTTATGCGCCAATATGCTACGGTTGCGAAAGCTTGCTCGCTTGCATCAACAAAAATATGCAACTCTAAATTATCCTTTGTTGACAGGAATTCTGGCATATAGCATCTATCCAATTGAAAATGTTTTACTTGTTCTAACTGAAGTACCCAAATCTTGAATTTTGAAAATAAATTTTCCGGCAATAAATCATTCCAATGTATTCCAGTCCTCCAAACATCTTGTATCAAGATTTTTCCGTGTATCATTAAGTCCGCTAACATTCCGAAGGGATCAAATACAGACATAACTAGACTTAGTAGTTGGCGCTTAGTAGGACACTTCTTTCCCTTTACAATTTCTTTGTCGACACGGTTCAGCTTGCGATCGAATACAAACTTGTCGGACCTACTATCCCAATACATGCCTAAAATCTTGTCTGTTGATTCGTTACTCATTTGGACAGTTGGTGCTACAGAATCGTTATTCTTCGTATCATTAAGCAATTCTTGAATTCGATTCGAATTAGATACAAAGCCCCTGAGTTCAAATTTTCCCATCTTGTGTACTCTCTTGACTTCCTGACTTATTTGAAGGGCTTCTTGTTCGGATTTAAAACTAGCAACAAAGTCATCTACGTAATGCTTCGTTCGATTACTTCCTCCCTGTAACATTCAGCGTTTTGTGCGTTTATATTCTTTATATATTGGGCACAACAAGGAGAGCATGCTGCTCCAAAGATAAGGACAGTCATCTTGTATGTTTCAACCTGAGCATTGCGATTGCCATGTCTCCAAAGGAATCTTAAAGAATCCTGATCCTCTTTTCGAACTTGCACTTGTAAAAACATCTCCTTTATATCAGCACATACTGCAAACTTTCCTTGTCGAAATTTGAAAAGAATCGTCGTCAATGGCGGGTTTTCATCAGGTCCCTTTAAAAGCATGGTATTTAGGGAAACACAATTGATGGTCGCGGCTGCATCAAAAACCAATCTCATTTTCTTGGGCTTGTTTATGTTAACAACACCGAAGTGCGGTAAATACCAGGTTCTTGGTTCAATACGAGCGGCTTCTTGCTCCGACATCTTAACAGCGTATCCTTTTTGAACGAAATCCATTATGGCCTTTTCATATTCTTCCATCTTTCCTAATCCGTGCATTTTGTTCTCTACTCCATGCAACCTCTGAAGAGCCATGTTGTAGCTATCCGGGAATTTAAGCACATCTTCCTTCCAAAGGAGTCCAGTCTCGTAAAAACCTTCTAGCTTTCTAGTTGTGTTCTTTAATATATCCCTTGCTCTAGATATATCCGCTGATTCCAATAGCTTTATAGGTACCTTTACTCCAAAGTTTTCCGTTGTGAAGTAATCTGCTATCATCTTATGGATATCTTGTTGTGAGTTGTCTTTGGACATGCATGTAAGACCACCGACAGTCGTGTTAAACCAATCTTTTCGTCTCCATTCGAGCCATACACAAGCCAGCCCAACGGCGTTTTAGCTGCAATTAGATTTGTATCTAAATAAATACTTTTGATGTTGGCTATCAAATGACAATTATTAATTTCAATCAAAATCATAGGATTAGCATCTGTATATCCATTTATTGGTAAACTTCTTAGCCGTGTGTATTTTTCAGTAAGTTTCTCAACTTCGACTGACTGTAAAGGTAGATCTAATTGAGGTACTGAATTCCCTGTTATACGTAGCCATTTTTTATCAGATCCAGGTGCTCTAATGCGAAGATTGCATTCCATTGATAAAAACTCTTTGGCGTGATTTTCAATTCAGTTTAGAGTCAACTTTCTCTTCGCTTCACGTACGCCCAGCATATCTGCTAACTTTTCGTTTATCAATGGGGCAGACGATCCTTCGCCTAAAAATGCGTACGTTCGAATGATCTTGTTGCTTGGTCCTACAATTTCTACAGCCAAAACCTTGAAAAGCAATTTTGGAATGTTTGGCTTAATCGTATTTATCGTAGCCTCTTGCGGCTTAACTTTCTCTTCCATTTGAGAGTCATCTGGGTGTAAAGACACATGGTGCTTCCTCTTGCATCCATCTTTCTTACACTCGCGTTGGTATTTGCAATTTGTCAGATTGTGTCCCTTTCGAAGACAACCATAACACAACCGAAGCTCCATGACGATTTTCCATTTTTCTTTTTGTCCAGCCTTTAAATACTGTTCACATTTATTTCAATAATGTTCACCCTGACATTTATAACATTCCACTTTGTTTCGATTTGGTTCTTTTTTGGAAGAATGTAAAATAGATTTTTGTGGACCTTTATATTCGCCCTTCGACTGTTTAACGTGAATTGGGCCTGTATACGTTGCTCTTGCTATACTTCTTGCCATATTGTTCAGCCAGTTGCTAAAGTTGTCCAAATTGGGATAAGGCTGTATCTGCGATGAATATTCAACCCATTGAATACGTTTGCTAAGTGGCATCTTTCCTACCAAACTTTCTATCAAAGACGGATTTTGTAAATGTTGAGCAGCATTAGCTGACTTCAAAAATAGAGCTAAATTATCTACTTTAGAAGCAAATACAACAAGCTTTTCTAAATTGTTCTCTGTTACAGGAGCTAATTGATTAACTATAATCATTTGACTGCTAATTAACATTTCTGGACTTCCATATGTAAACTGTAGTCGTTCCATAATAAAATCAACATTTACAGGATTAATTAATAGGCCCTTAACTTCTTCTCTCGCACCTCCCTTCAGACCTTTTTGCAACCTCAACAGATTCTCCAAATTTGTATACCTATATGCTTTTGATGATTCCCAAAACATTGTGGAGAATACTGGCCATAACTCTGGGTTGTCATCAAATTCTGGTAAATCTAGCAATTTTCGTGGGTTTATATTTCGGGAGTGCTGATATTCAAACAAACGGGTTGACTTTCAAATGCTTCTATAGGAGCGCTGAAGCCAGAACCTTGTGCGCCTCCCGTAGCGCCAAAGCCATGTGCGCCTCCAGCAGTGCCAAACCCATGAGCACCTCCAGCAGCGCCAAGATTGGGTGCGCCTCCAGTAGCGCCAGAACCATATGCGCCTCCAGTAGCGCCAAAACCATGTGCGCCTCCAGTAGCACCAGAACCATGTGCGCCTCCAGTAGCGCCAAAACCATGTGCGCCTCCAGTAGCGCCAGAACCATGTGCGCCTCCAGTAGCACCAGAACCATGTGCGCCTTCAGTAGCGCCAAAACCATGTGCGCCTCCAGTAGCGCCAGAACCATGTGCGTCTCCAGTAGCGCCAAAACCATGTGCGCCTTCAGTAGCGCCAAAACCATGTGCGCCTCCAGTAGCGCCAGAACCATGTGCGCCTCCAGTAGCGCCAAAACCATGTGCGCCCTCAGTAGCGCCAGAACCATGTGCGCCTCCAGTAGCGCCAGAACCATGTGCGCCTCCAGTAGCACCAGAACCATGTGCGCCTCCAGTAGCGCCAAAACCATGTGCGCCTCCAGTAGTGCCAGAACCATGTGCGCCTCCAGTAGCGCCAAAACCATGTGCGCCTTCAGTAGCGCCAAAACCATGTGCGCCTCCAGTAGCGCCAGAACCATGTGCGCCTCCAGTAGCGCCAAAACCATGTGCGCCTCCAGTAGCGCCAGAACCATGTGCGCCTCCAGTAGCGCCAAAACCATGTGCGCCTCCAGTAGCGCCAGAACCATGTGCGCCTCCAGTAGCACCAGAACCATGTGCGCCTTCAGTAGCGCCAAAACCATGTGCGCCTCCAGTAGCGCCAGAACCATGTGCGCCTCCAGTAGCGCCAAAACCATGTGCGCCCTCAGTAGCGCCAGAACCATGTGCGCCTCCAGTAGCGCCAGAACCATGTGCGCCTCCAGTAGCGCCAAAACCATGTGCGCCTCCAGTAGCGCCAAAACCATGTGCGCCTCCAGTAGCGCCAGAACCATGTGCGCCTCCAGTAGCGCCAAAACCATGTGCGCCTTCAGTAGCCCCAAAACCATGTGCGCCTCCAGTAGCGCCAGAACCATGTGCGCCTCCAGTAGCGCCAAAACCATGTGCGCCTCCAGTAGCGCCAGAACCATGTGCGCCTCCAGTAGCGCCAAAACCATGTGCGCCCTCAGTAGCGCCAGAACCATGTGCGCCTCCAGTAGCGCCAAAACCATGTGCGCCTTCAGTAGCGCCAAAACCATGTGCGCCTCCAGTAGCGCCAAAACCATGTGCGCCCTCAGTAGCGCCAGAACCATGTGCGCCTCCAGTAACGCCAAAACCATGTGCGCCCTCAGTAACGCCAGAACCATGTGCGCCTCTAGTAGCGCCAAAACTATGTGCGCTTCCAGTAGCGCCAAAACCATGTGCGCCTTCAGTAGCGCCAAAACCATGTGCGCCTCCAGTAGCGCCAGAACCATGTGCGCCTCCAGTAGCGCCAAAACCATGTGCGCCCTCGGTAGCGCCAGAACCATGTGCGCCTCCAGTAGCGCCAAAACCATGTGCGCCTCCAGTAGCGGCAGAACCATGTGCGCCTCCAGTAGCGCCAAAACCATGTGCGCTTCCAGTAGCGCCAAAACCATGTGCGCCCTCAGTAGCGCCAGAACCATGTGCGCCTCCAGTAGCGCCAAAACCATGTGCGCCCTCAGTAGCGCCAGAACCATGTGCGCCTCCAGTAGCGCCAAAACCATGTGCGCTTCCAGTAGCGTCGAAACCATGTGCGCCTTCAGTAGCGCCAAAACCATGTGCGCCCTCAGTAGCGCCAGAACCATGTGCGCCTCCAGTAGCGCCAAAACCGTGTGTGCCCTCAATGGCACTGTGACTGTGTGTGTCCTTAATGGCACCGAGCTTGTGTGCACTTTTATTTGCCGTAATTACCCTGTTGTCGTGCTTGTGTGGGCACAACAACTAAAGAGCGTAAAAGAAGAATAAATAAATACAATGTGAATGCAGCGATACATTGAACTCAGTTTTTTCACAATTTCACAAATTTAACATTATATGCAATTGATATTTTCATAATTTACCACGCGTGCATCACATTTATGTTTATTTAAACAATGCACTTACCTGGCAATAATAAATAGTATAGATATTTTTCACTAAATCACTGCATTTTCGCTTCCAACTCTTTCCGCACAATTTTAACAATGTATCGTAATAGCAAATGCATGGCGAACAAGGCAAGAATGCTTTGCCGACGCAGGCGCAAAAAAGACCAAAAGAAAAAAAACCCAAATTCTCTTGTACTTCGACCAATCGGCAGAGCCGATCTATTACGATCGCGCGGAAAAGAAGGAAACAGAGAGAAAATAAAGGGTTCGGCTTAGCGGGCGTCAACGCCTAGATGACATTGTCGTTGACATTCGTCATCGCTCACGGTTGGTACTGCAGGGAAGGTAAAGTGGCTCAAAGCCAAAACAATGCAGTTTCAAATAATCTGTTTAGCTGTGGTACAGATTTTAAACTAGAGGAAAAACAAAAAATGTTTAAACGCCAAACCGGAAATCAAGTCGGATTTCTAGTTTCTAGAAGCTTTAGTGCATTTAAACATTTTGTTTTTCCTCTAGTTTAAAATCTGTACCACAGTTAAACAGTTTATTTGACACTGCATTGTTTTGGCTTTGAGCCACTGTATATACGACTCATGGAAGTGCGTGCGAGAGAGAGTGGGAATGATTAAGCGCTTGGTAGGCGTTGCGTAGCCACTGAAATTTAATTTGTTCCTTCTGGCTATAAGAATGTTCCGACCAGAACCAGATTCGGCAATCTTGTAGATACGGTAATTTTACATGATTCTGTGTTTTAATTTTTTTCGTATCTTCAAAATTGTGAATGCCACAGATTTTCGTTTTTTGTGTGGGTCTAAAGGGGCGGGCCTAGATTTTGAAATACACTTGTAACAGTGTAAAATCACAGGAATCTGGATATAAAACTTTGCTGATCTAGCTTTTATAGTCTCTGAGATCTAGGCGCTAATGAAGACGGACAGACGGACGGACGTACAGATTATTGATGCTGATCAAGATTATATGTATATATGTATTTTGTGGGGTCGGAAACGTTTCCTTCTCGGTGTTACACATATCCACTAATACCACACATAATATAGCCCTATACTCTTCGAATACCGGGTAAAATAAGTTTTACTTGCAGCATTGGGAATAAATTAAAATATATTAAAAAAAATTAAAAAAATTACCACGTCATACCGCCATGATTAGATTTTCACCCGTCTTACTACAATCCCTCATACACTAGAGTCCGTCTAATGCTGTGCTATTAGCTAGCCGTCGTTCTTGTCAAAAAAATCGCTGGAACTTTCGGGTCATGTCATGCACTTTTGGATTCGGGATCTCAATTGCATTTTGTTGCTACTCGGCAAGGTAATCACCTTAGGCTTCGCAAAACCAAAATGCCCACCGCAATCACTGGCATAAGAGATGCTATCTTCTTCACTGAAGGTTTCTCAGTGGATGTCGTTTGAAATCGCGGATTTCTGGTATCAACACTTGCATCACTGCCGTCTTTTCCTAAATATCAGAGAATATCAGGGAAACAGGGAATCTAGATCTCTAGATTGGAACCAGTCCACGGCCCCACCTCAAGTAGCTTCACGCGGTTTGGAACTTGTCGGTGGGGATTGCGCAGAGGATGTTACTACGAGTGGATTATCTAGGTCTCTACACACCGCGTATTTTTCTCACTCTCTCTCGCTCTTGTTTTGTGTTGGTATTTGGCTGCCCGCTCTTTCCAGTTATAGGAAGCCTAGCCTTTTTAGCCTCGTATTGTTTTGCGTCGTTTGTCTAGTTCGTAATCCTTATCCTTATCGTTCCTTATCCTTCTTAATTTAATTTTATTAAAGACAGATTCTTACAGTACGACATGTTTAACGTGGTCGTCCTGGGACTTGGAAAATATAATTACGTCATCAACATAGACGTAACATGTTTTACCGATCTGTTCGCGCAAAACATCATCGATTGCCCTCTGGAAAATGCTCCCAGCATTTCTTAGCCCAAAGGGCAGTCGGCAAAACTCATACTTCCCTCCGTTTACGGAAAAGGAAGTTTTTTCCCTGTCGCGTTCCGCCAAGGTTATTTGGTGGTAACCGGATTTCAGGTCAAGAGTTTTGAAGTACTTGGCAGTACCCAGGTTTGCCAGGATCATTGCGATGCTAGGCATGGGATATTTATCGGGCACTGTCTTCTGATTGAGCTTCCGAAAGTCCATTACGAGACGTTTCTTTTTATTGCCCTTTTCATCAGTGCCTTTTTTGTCAACGACCCATATAGGATTGTTATAAGGCGATCTCGATTTTTGGATGATGTTGTCTTTTAAGAGGCTGTTAACCTCGGATTCGACAAAATCGGCTACACCCATAGGATAGGGGTAGAGCTTGGATTAAATTGGTTCGTCGTCCACCGTGCGAATGGTGGCCACGACCGAAGTGTTAAAAGGTAGTGACTCGTTAGGGTCAGCGAAAGCCTTGTTTCTTCTCTTCAGCATCTGCATGAAGTTTGCCTTTATGGCTGGAGGTGCGTCGACGTCAATAACGTTAGTATGGTTGACGTCTGTGCATTTGTGGAACCTGATTGTTTCGGTAGTGTTACCGACTGTGAGTGTTCCTTTTTCTAGAGACAATGTAGCTCCCACCTGCGTTAGCAGGTCAAGGCCAATAATGCCGTCGAAAGTCGTTAGGGTTCTCAAGAGAAAAAACGGCGTGATTTTGCCGAAAAATGACAAGGGACACTTTTCTGTGATCTTGTTAGAACCGTTGATCGAGAAAACGGAGAAAGGTGTTTCGACAGGGGTAGCACCGGGAAGCCCTTCGAATGGCTTGATGTAGTTCTTTGATGAACCCGTGTCGATGAGAAATTTACGAGTGACCCCTGCTACTTTTCGCCATATAAATGGCAGCAGGGATCTTCCCCTAAAAAATTAACCGAATCGCTCTCGTAGTCGATTTCGGCGTCGGCCTCAATTTCGGCGACTGCTTCGGTAGCGGCCTCGTTGTATGCCGACGGAGAACGATCGCTAGCGGTAGCCATGTGCTCCACCCTTTGTCGCCAGCTGCCTGAAGTGCGTTCCGACGCATTCGGCTTTTTCCCGAAGGTGTTATCGCGTTTGCCAGAACCAAACGGTTTCTGGTACGCCGAGGGCTGTCTCAATTTAGAGGATGAAGGGTCTACCTCCATCGGCTCATGGGTCTGGCCCTGAGATTTGGGCTGACGGTATGAATTGCCCTGTTGGGCGTTGGGCGTACCCTGACTCCTAACATAGTGAGGGCTTTTGTAAGAGGCGTGGTCTTGGGGCCTATTTTGCCTGCCATTACCCTGTTGTGGCGCTTGGTGCCTGCGCTCATTCGTATGGTAGGATTTCTCCTCCATGACCCTGGCATAATTTGCAGCCCAAGTGCTGCGGTCTTCGCTAGACTCAGCCGATTGGGCAAGGGCCAGGGCCGTCTCCAAGTCTGCTGGTCTTGCCGGGAAGACAGCTGCCTTTAGATGCCTTTTCAGGCCTGAGATGAAAACCTCTAAGGCGTCTTCCCTGGCTCTCTTATTAAGTACACTTGCTGCCTCTGCAGTGTGTACCATTACGTTTTTATTTGTGATGAGCGAAAGCTGCTTTCCGATCTCATCGTAGTACTCTGTCAAGGAGAGGCTGCCCTGCCGCATGGTCATCAGCCTTTGCTGTATTACACCTATCGGCGTTTTGTCAGAATATGAACAGTCTAGCCTGTTAATAATGGCTTTGAAATTAAGGACTGTGTTGAAAGACGACAAAATGTTATTTGCAGCTCCTTTCACTTTGTTCCTTATTATGCCTGTGGCCATGAAGTGTTTGCTACTGCCTTCGTATGGCGCGAAAGGCTCGAATGCCGCCAGCGCTGCCTGGCGCCAAGCCACATAATCTACCTGTTTCCCTTCGAAATCTGGGAGTGATTTGACCATGTCTAGCTGGAAGTCGCATACGACCCCGGGAATAATTTCTACTTTTCTAAATACTTGTACTTGGGGCACAGATTGTGCGCGGGAATGGTCGATTTCGGTCCGTAGCTGCCGGCTTGCATCTGCAAGCTCCGTTCGCAACCGGTTTATTTCGCCCTGAAATGACGCGGCCTGACTTGCCAAGGCGGCCTCTATTGTCTATCCGAACTGTTCCAGATTCATGTTGTCTGGTTCTCTATGTGGTGGCCGTCTGTCCAACTGGAGGCCTTCTACCAGGGAACTTAGGCTATCGTCACTATCTTCTCTAACTTCCCTATAGCTCATGAGGTGCGATCTGATTTGACAGCACCACCCCAGTTATTTATCTTCCTATAAGATTCTTCTGTTTCGTACAGACCAAGGAATGACTCACTTTATTTTATTTATTATTATATTTTTTTTCTTAATTACTTCCTTTTATAATATTCTCTTTCTTATAATTTAAATAATTCTTCGCTTCGAATAAAAGCTGACATTAATATAAGCTGACATACAACTGTAATCGGAGAGAAATTCACTTACATGTTTTTTTAAATTACTGTATTAACGTTGACTCCGGCTGAGCGGGGATGGGGTGGAGCTTTGTTGTTGTTCGGCTGTTCTTTTGCAGATCACTCTGTTCTCTTCTCTATTCACTTTATCTAATATAATTAGCTGGTAGTGTCTTGCTTGTTGTTTTGTTGTATGTTGTTGTTTGTTGTATTTTATTTCCCTAGGCGAGGGAGGGCCCTTCAGCCTATTTTTCCTTTGTAGATCACTGATGGGAGCGAGGGATTTCCCTACAGCCCCTTCTCTTTCCCTTGTCACCACTTTATGCACGGGAAAATTAACATTAAAATTTTATCCTGAGATTTTCGATTTTTTCTATTATTTATTTTATTTTTATAGGCGCAGCTTCGTGTTGCCCAATTTGGCCCTTTATTCTTTTATTTTTCCGCAGGCTTAGGTTCTGGTGCGGCACACACACAACAAAAAAAATCACCACTTATGCACGGGAACGTTTTTCTCCGACGCACTCACGAATGTTAGAGGGCGTTAAACTTTATTCTGAAATTTTCAACTTTTCCTATTATTTATTTTATTCTTATTTTTCGGTACTTTTTTTCTCACTTTTTTTTTTTTTAACCGTTTATCGTGGGTTCTTAGACCCGTTGGGCGCCAATTAGTTTATTGATGTTCCCGATCAGTGATACCGTGGCAGGGCCGACGGCAATGAAACTCGCGGTGTAATTTTTATCATATATTTTTCCGGCTCAACTAGCTCGGTTGAAAGTGAGAATGAATCTGATTAAATCTAAAGATACAGAAATACAATTTTACTTAAAACTGCCCACCCTTGCGGCAGCGCTGCTTGGGCAGCGGGCCGACGTTCTGCACCGTCAGCGCCTCGTGCAGACCATCAGCTCCACAGCGGATGTTTATCAGCAGCGAAATATGATCCGCTGACCACTCGAGTGCAGGCCAACGGCTCCTAAGCAGAAGCTCGTGCGACAATGTAGTCGCTGCCCCCACTCCTCGAGTGCGGCATCAGCATTCTTCCGTTTCGGAATTCTGCCGATACCCTGCAGCTGGTGGGGAGTGTTAACTTATATATATTTTGTTATTATTTTATTTATTATTTATTTTTTTTTATTATTATTTATGGATTCAAGTTCGTTAGGAAGACTATTTCACAGTCAAACAGCATACATATATAAAATTGTTTCTATGCACATGCTAACCGGGCTCTCAAGCAAACTAGATTTTTTACTCTTGGGGAGGAAGTAAATTTAATGTTATCAAATAAATACTCAGGCTTTTGTGTAACTATTATTTTATGTACAAAAAAAAGCATTTTTACATTAACCAACGACGATAAATTAAAGCCAAACTGTTTGTTGGCATAGCCCGTAACGTGGTCCGTCCTTTTCAGGCCATACACATATCGAGCCACACTATTGAAAGCCACTTTGCGCCTACGCTGACTAACAGCATCGCAGATTCCAAAAATTTCAATCCCATAAAAAACTATTAATAATACTACTGCCTTAGCAATAATCATTTTTGTTTGCACAGGAACATAATGTTTGGTTATTGATAATTGTCTAAGCGTGCCGTACATTTTGCCCCCCGCTTTGATAACCTAGTCATTCCACGACAGGGTCTTGTTAAAGGTTATGCCAAGATTTTCTGCCTTATTTACGAAATCAATGGCTACATTATCAATACTAAGCCTAGGAAAATTGTAGGTATTTAGGTTCTTCTTATAAATCACAAGACACTTAGACTTAGACGGATTAATACATAAGCCATTATCACAAGCCCATTTACTAACACGTAAGAGATCAATATTACACAAATCAATACAATTATTTATTTGACTTAGCTTAGTACTCACATACAATTGGACATCATCAGCATACATATGAGCATTACAGTTAGACAGACAAGATGGTAGATCATTAATATAAATAGTGAATTGGAGCGGACCAAATATTGATCCCTGCGGAACACCACTGGGAACTATCAGCAAGTTTGATGTTTTGTTCGAGGAAACAACGGCTTGTCTTCGTTGCTTTAAATAAGAGGACATTAGTTTGGTGGCAGTTGCACTAAAATTGTACATTCTACTTAGCTTGGTGAGTAGTATGTCTAGACCACGACATACCGTATCAAAAGCTTTACTGAAATCAAGTAGCGTCAATAATGTTACCTCACTATTGTCCATTTTTAACCTAATATCCTCGACTACTTTTACAATTGCCGTTGTGAAACTACGATTAGTCCTAAAGCCAGACTGATGATGGACGAGAAGCTTAGTGGTGTTGAGAAAGTTATTAATTTGTATGGCTATTAGATGCTCGAAAATTGTAGACAGGTATGGCAATATGGATATCGGTCGAAAGTCTGCGTTGGACTTAGCAATAGGCAGAACTTTTGCAATTTTCCATTCATTAGGGAATGTAGAGGTGGTAATGGCAGTATTAAAAATATGTGTTATGTGGCCTATTGTAAATGGTAATATCAATTTGACAAATTTGGAATTTATATCGTCCAACTCAGTAGCATTTGATTTAATTTTTTGTATGGACTACAGCACATCACATTGATTGTTAAAATAATTTTTTGATATCTTTCCATTGTCTGCTGTCGATTGCCCTCGTAAACCTATTACTAAAATAGGTACGCTTGTACCTATAAATCAAGTCATTTAGATCGTCTGTTTGTAATAAATATGGGTGGTTTCTACTTCCTCGTTTATCGTTTAATTCATTTTGAGTCATGACGCGCCTTTTTGGATACGTTCAGAAGTTCATCAGTAGGACGAAGACTTTTGATCTCTCGTGTGAGAACCTTCAGAAAGGATCGCATTTATTGTGTGGCATCGTTTAACGCGCATGCTTGTATCCTAATAACCTTCCTCTGCGGGAAAGAATCTGTGTGGAGTCTTCTGGCAGTATTATATCCCATTATATATAATTCTAGTTGGTGGTCGCTTGCAGCATTCAAATATCTCTATATGAGATGTTATGCGTGTCTCTCAAAAGCGTTCGTTCTCTTTCTTAGTGACCAAACGTGTTATTGTTTTTCGCTCCGCTTTTTATACCCGGTACTCGAAGAGTATAGGGGTATATTAGATTTGTGGGGATAACGGTTGTGTGTAACGCACAGAAGGAAGCGTTTCCGACCCCATAAAGTATATATATTCTTGATCAGCATCAATAGCCGAGTCGATATAGCCATGTCTGTCTGTCCGTCCGTCCGTCCGTCTGTCCGTCTTCATTTGCGCCTATATCTCATAGACCATTTAAGCTAGAGCAACCAAGTTTTGTATCCAGTCTCCTGTGTGATCACACTACTCCAAATGTATTTCAAAGTTTTGCCCCGCCCCTTTCCGCCCACACAAAGTACGAAAGTCTGTGGCGTACACAATGTTGAAGATACAAGAAAACTAAAAACGCAGAGTCATAGAGAATGCCCATTTCTATCAGAGTGTTGAATCTGGATCAGATCGGATCATTATTATAGCTACAATGAAGAAAACCATTTCGAAAGTCATCGTTCCCTCTCGCTCTCTCTCACACGCGACCCCATCTGCTTTGCTTATTCGTATAAATGAGCGCCTAGTTCTCAGAGACTATAAGAGCTAGATCAACCAAACTTTCTATCCAAGCTCCTGTGATACCGAACCAGCACAAGTTTGTTTTAAAATTTTGCCACGCCCCCTTCCGCCCCCACAAAAGACGAAAATCTGTGGAATCCACAATTTTTAAGATAAATGAAAACCAAAAACGCAGAATCATGAAAAATTATCATATCTACCAGATTACCGAATCTGGATCAGATCGGATCAATATTATGGCCAGAAGAAACAAATTAAATTTCAGTGGCTACGCAACGCCTGCCAAGCGCTGACTCATTCCCTCTCTCTCTCTGTCGTAAACACTTGTACGTCTCAAATATGTAGTTATACATGTCATGTAGAAATGTAGGCGCAGATATACAAAGCATATGTAAACAAAAATGGAAACATGTATAAAAATTCCAAAAAATTCATTTTTTTTAAATTTAAATATTATTTTCGTCCCTTTTGAGAACATATAATAAATTTCATAAATCGTAGGCTCATAAATGTATGTATGTATATACTGACTGAGTACCGGGTATAAGGTAGAGCCGCGGCCTTTGCCGCGGCTCACAACGTTCCCTCTCGTTTCCCTTTATTTTGTATACACATCCGGACTTTGACTAAAATTTTCTTTGAATTAAATTCCTTATCAGCCCACAGTTTTAAAAACCATTCTTTACTGAGAGTGCATGACTTTGTATATTTGTGTGTTTGGTTTCTTATGTTTTGTAAGTACCCTCTCACAATGAATTGAATTCTAGTAAAAACTGTATCCCTATCACCCAAACCTAAATAACTGTACTTCTTCGTACTCTCTCGTTCCCGAATCTTTTTGGTAAGTAGCACCGCTTTCTCGCCTATCTCTCCAGGCTTCTTCGTTTCTTCATCTATAGCATCTACTTTATCTCTCTCGTTTTACCTATTTATCTATCGCTCGTATTCGGCTTAGCAGCAGCCCTAGCTGCTCTGGAACTCGCCTTCTATTCATTTACTTCCGTTTCCCTCGTTTGAATTAAGTAACGGGCAATTCGGTCCACCTGCAATCATATAGTCTGGAGCTGATCTTCTTAGCCATCAGACCGTCATTCCATTCGTCACCATCATATCGCATCCAACTTTCACCCACATATACATACATACATGTACAAATATGTACATACGTAATACGTTGGTCTTTGATCGTCTTTATCATCACATCATATTCATTTCATCGGTCTTTAACCTTATCTTCATACACAATTCGCTTAAACATACATATGTACATACATATATGTAAGCAAACGAGAGTTAACTGAATCTGCCACTGGATGGAGCGGACTCTGCATTATTGTCGAATAAGCAGTTTTCGTCATCTGTGGGATCGCGAACGGCGCGACCGATCGACCGGATGCCGGCCGTCAACAAACACCACTCAAGAGGCGCTGGGTCAGCACTTTGGCTGGATAGCAACCGGCGTCGTGGGCGGCAGCGAAGGGCGATAAGTGCAAGGAAAAAAAAAAGCAAACCAAAAGGACCAGCATAGAGTGCGGAGACAACGCCCGCTCGAAAAGTGCAAATAAAAGGTTCAATCAACAAAAAGTGAAAAAAAGAACAAGTTATAAAATATCAGCATAGAGTGCGGAGACAACGCCCGCTCAAAAAGTGCAAAGGATAGGTTCAACTAACAAAAACTGAACAAAAAAATAACGAGATACAAAATATCAACAATTAAGTGCAGAGACAAAGCCCGCTCAATATAAAAAAGTAAAAGTAAAAAGGTGAAAACATAAAACCATTCTAACAAAAGAGCGCGGAGACAACGCCTGCCCCAAGATTAAACAATCGCAAACTGCGCCCGCGGCAGATCTACAAAGAGATCGCTGCACTAAGAAGCTCATAGCCCTGAGTATAAACAAAGGCAATTAGTCAACCCAAAAAACTGTTACACCAAAGCGGACGGCTTTGGGCAGCGGCGAAGATAGACAAGGAAGAATTAACACCAACAAAACTGGAAAGAGCTACGGAACAGGGGATAGATTAACACAACAAACAAGAGCATAGCCAAAAAAGAGGAACATGTAAGTGAAATCCTTTTTCAATAATCGCCAAATTAAAATAAAGTAAAAACTTTGAGTGAAACATAATTCGAAAAAACGAAAACAAAAAGAATAAAAAGAAAAGAAACAAACAAATAAAAACAAATAAAACAAAAACGTTCAAGCGTCAAAATTTCTCAGAATATTTTTTCTTCCCCTGCCCGTTTTGTCGCGATAAGTGTAAGTGGGAAACATAACACTGCGCCAAAAATACATCGTTGGGGGCGGACAATAAAAAAATCTTTGTTTGAGGGAGCGCGAAGTCGACTCTTCAAATAAACAAACAATAACAGCGGCCCGGCGCAGCTGAAATAAACATAAGACAAAGACAGAAAGAAGCGGTATTGGGAAAACTGAAAGGAATTTTTATATGTCCATTGACAATAACATCAACGAGTTAGAAGAGTTATTCGAAGAACTCAATTTAGACTTTCAAATTGGACCAGAGGATATAATAGAAATAATGAATGCGGAACAAATCCAAGCCGCCATATCTGCGGCGGTCAGCGCTGCGTTGGCAACGCAGAGAACCAACTTTGAGGAACGCTTGCAAGCGGTAACTGACCAACTGTAGGCTGTTAGAGTTCAGGCCATCGAGGCCCAGTCCTACGAGCCGATTACCGATAATGAATACATACCTTGCGATGTGACTCTGGATGCGGTTAAGACGCTGCCAGAGTTCCATGGGGCCCAGGAACAGTACGTCTCCTGGCGCCAGGCAGCAAAGGCTTACTATAGTCAATACGAGGGGTATGTAGGTAGTTCAAAACATTATCAAGCGGTCCTCATAATCAGGAATAAGATTAGAGGCTCCGCTGACTCACTCTTATCATCATTCAGCACAGTGTTGAACTTTGAGGCAATCATCAATCGCCTCGATTTCACGTATGCGGACAAGCGTCCACTGCACCTGCTAGAACAAGAGCTTGCCACGCTCTGACAGGATGCCACGATGCAGAGGTTGAGAAGAAACTCACTCTCCTCACAAACAAGACAATCATGTCACAAGACGCCGCACAGGCAAAATACTTTAATGAAAAGTATAGGGCCGACGCTCTCCGTGTCTTCATTTCAGGCCTAAGAAGAGGCGTCACTGACACACTGTTTGCAGCGCAGCCTAAAGATTTGCCATCAGCTCTAGCCTTTGCGCAAGAAATTGAGGCCAATTACGATAGAAAACAAGGCCCAGAACAGAAATAGATACAAACAGGGTGGGCAAAATGAGCCCGATCACTATAAAAGACAATAAAAAAACCCTTTCTACACGATTAATCAGGGCACTCACCAAACAAATGGTCACCGTGGCCAAGATAAGGTGGAAATGATGGATGTCGACCCATCTTCCTCTAAACTCCGTCAACCGAAAAACTTTCAAAAGCAACTGGGATCTAATTCAGGCCCACCGGCTGGGACAAACCGTATTATCGGGCACCAACAAGGTGCGTTCAAGAGGCCGGCTGGATCCCAGAGACTCTCCGACCAGCGCAGACAGCGGGTTAATCACATCGCTCAGGAGGACCCAGATCAGTACGAACAAAAGTACGATCAGTTGGCGTCTGAGGCGGTGGAGGAGATCGATGAGAATCCCTGCGCCCGTTCGTCTTGCGAACAGTAGCGGGGAGAACAGTAAACATCCTAATAGATACTGGGGCCGCGAAAAATTACATAAAGCCACTAAAAGAACTTCAGGGAATTGTCCCTGTAGAAGCCCCATTCATTGTAAAGTCCCTACACGGCTTCATCAAAGTAAATCAAAAATGTTTCCTAACCATGTTCGGCATTAAAAGCCCGTTTCCAGAGCTATCAACTTTTGATGGCATCGTAGGGCTTGACACGCTAACCAAGGCTGGCGTCAATATAAACTTGGAAACAAAGAAACTCCCCTTCGGGCATGAATCTGTAAAAATCTTATTCCACAAGTACCCCAGCGTCAACTTCATGAAAATAGACGATATCGAAGTTCCACCAGCAGTAAGGCACGAATTTCTCAAAATTATGTCCAACCGTATAAAGGCATTTGCAGATCCAACTGAAATGCTGCCCTTTAATACGGCAATAGTAGCCACAATTAGGACCGAGGATGAGGAGCCGGTCTACTCAAAGATGTACCCTTTTCCTGTAGGGGCCACTGACTTCGTCAATGACGAAGTGAAAGACCTTTTGAGGAACAAGATCATTCGGCCATCCAGGTCTCCGTACAACAACCCCATATGGGTTGTCGGAAAAAAAGGCACTGACAGTTTGGGCTCAAGCAAGAAACGGCTAGTCATAGACTTCCGCAAGCTTAACTCAAAGACCATACCAGACAAGTACCCGATGCCTTGTATCCCCATGATACTTTCTAATCTGGGGAAGGCAAGATACTTCACTACCCTTGACCTAAAGTCAGGGTACCACCAAATCACGCTAGCTGAACTCGATCGCGAAAAGACATCTTTTTCGGTAAACGGAGGTAAATATGAATTTTGCCGGTTGCCATTCGGCCTCAGGAATGCCTCCAGCATTTTTCAACGTGCCATTGACGACGTATTGCGGGAGCGTATCGGCAAGATATGTTATGTGTACGTTGATGATGTCATCGTGTTTTCAAGGAGTGAGTCGGATCATGTCAGAGACATTGACACCGTGCTCAGCAGCCTCCACGACGCAAACATGAGGGTGTCAAAGGAGAAGTCCCAATTCTTCAAGGGACAAGTGGAATTCCTTGGTTTTGTGGTATCAACTGAGGGCACAAGAACAAGCCCCGATAAAGTCAAGTCCATTCAGGAGTTTAGACAACACTCCACTCTGTTTGCGGTAAGATCATTCTTGGGTCTTGCCAGCTACTACAGGTGGTTCATAAAGGACTTCAGGAGGACCTCAGATAGCAAGGCCAATTTCCAGTATTTTGAAAGGAGAAAACGGCAAAATCAGCCAGCAATGCTCGAAGTCTATTTCTATAAAGTTTGACAAGGTACAAAAGCAAGCCTTTGATAAACTTGGGAATATTTTGGCGTCGGAAGACGTTATTTTCCACTACCCAGAATTTAACCAGTCATTCGACCTAACCACTGATGCCTCAGCCAGTGGCATTGGGGCGGTGCTGTCGTAAGGCAATATACCCATAACCATGATTTCTAGGACTCTGAAGGACAGGGAGCTAAACTTCGCGACCAATGAAAGGGAACTGTTTGCCATAGTTTGGGCCCAAGATTCGCTTCGTCACTACCTATATGGAAAGAGTGACATTAACATCGACACAGACCATCAGCCATTGATATTCGCAGTCTCGGATAGAAATCTCAATTCCAAAATAAAACGTTGGACAGCGAGAATTGATGAGTGTGGCGCGAGAGTCTTATACAAACCAGGCAGGGACAACCATGTAGCGGATGCGCTGTCGAGGCAAGATATTAATGCCTTAGAGAGCCAGAGTCGATCCGACGCAGCTACAATTCACAGTGAAGCCTCGCTTACTTATGTAATTGAGGCCACAGACAAACCAGTAAACTGCTTTAGGAATCAAATAATCCTGGAAGAGGCAGACACCCCCTCGAAGCAGCTTCACATTCTTTTCGCTGAAAAAACCCGTCACAAAATTGATTTCGTCAGTCGGGACACACTTCTTGCATCCATCAAAGAGGTGGTATAGCCTGGGGTCATTAACGCCATCTATTGCACACTACCGATTTTGGCGTTCGTGCAGAATGACCTTGTGAAGGCCTTTCCGGACACAAAGTTTCGGTATTGTATGACCCTAGTGACAGACATTACAAACGATGGGGAACGAAGAGAGATAGTAACCACCGAGCACAATCGGGAGCACAGGGCAGCCCAGGAGAATGTAAAGCAGGTGCAGCGCGAATACTATTTTCCAAAAATGGAAAGAATCGCATCAGAAGTGGTATCTAACTGCAGGATATGCCAAAAAACTAAGTATGACAGACACCTTAGAAGGCAAGAATTAGGGGTGACGCCGATACCGGTAAGAGTAGGCGAGTTGATTCATATCGATATTTTTTCCACCGCAGGAAAACACTTCCTAAACGCGATTGACAAATTTTCAAAATTCAAAATTTGCAATAACGCAACAAGTCGCTTCGCGCACAATAACTGACGTTAAAATACCAATTTTGCAACTGGTTAACATCTTCCCAGCCATAAAAACCATTTATTGTGACAATGAGCCAGCCTTCAATTTTGAGACCATTCGGTCCTTATTGAAGAACCAATTCAACGTCGATGTAGCAAATGCCCCACCGTTGCACAGCACATCAAACGGACAAGTAGAGCGCTTCCACAGCACCTTGTTAGAAATTGCCAGGTGTTTGAAGTTGCAGCGCCAGGTTGACGATACGGTCAAGCTAGTTATTCTAGCGACCATCGAATACAACCGTACCATCCACTCCGTCACAAACAAGACGCCCATGGATGTGGTCCACGCAAATTGCGACCTTGGGGAAGAGATAATGTTGAAACTGGTAAAGGCCCAGCAGGAGCAACTTGATGGAAACAACCCAAACAGACGAAATAGGACCTTCGATGTGGGAGAACAAGTCCTAGTAAAAGCTAACAGGAGGTTAGGAAACAAGTTAAGCACTGAGCAAAGGGTAGAAGCAGAACTAGGCACCACCGTTCTTATTAAAGGGAGGGTGGTCCACAAAGACAATTTGAGGTAGATAAGCACAATTCCTTACCTACCTTAAGAAAAAAGGGTTTTGTAGCGTTAAGTTCAGGTCCTCAAGGACAATCAATAGTAAAAGTAAGAACAACCGTACGACATAATTAATAAGTGCTATGCCTCTCGTTTCTTATAGGTCTCCCGTTCGATATCTCTACATCCTAGCAATCTTACCGCTAACAACCTTGAACGTGAAACATGTCACGAACTTAACGGAATATGAACAGTACATTCAGGAGACAATAGAATTAACGGACATTTTTTCACAGACACATATGAGAAAGATATTAGAGACACATACAAAACACCTACTGACACTGACTGCGGCACTGGGAATTTACCACAGGTATGCGAGGAGCCTGAACATCCTGGGGTCAGCGCTGAAAGTCATCGCAGGGACTCCGGACTTTGATGACTTACATCTAATTAATCGATCTAATTAAAGCCAACAATAGACAGATAACTATCAACTCGAGAACTCAAACACAAATCAATGCCCTCACCGAGGCCGTGAACAAATTGCTAAAAGTGAACATAAATGAGGAAATTAACAATTCCCACCTATATGAGAACCTTCTAGCCAGAAATAGAATTTTGACGCTTGAATTACAGAACATAATGATCGCCACCGCCTTGACAAAAATAAATATTGTAAATCTAGCCATAATCGACAGTGATGACCTAGAGGCGATTTTGAGAAAAGGTTCCACAGATATCATCGTAACCCAACTATTGGGCGCTGCAAATGTGAGGGCACTAGCTAATAAGGAATTAATCATTTTTGTAATAGAAGTACCTAGACCTAAGTTCATTTGCAAGAAAATAACCATCTTCCCAGTCACGCACAAAGGCATAGCGATCCGTTTACTCGAGCTCATCATAGCAGAATGCGGCAACAAAGTCATCGCCGTCTCATCATGTATGGGGCCCCCATCATTAGCCTTCTGCAAGGAGGCACCAGCGACTAGTAGCGCACAACAGCTGCACTTTGGTACTGTGGCCCACTGCGGTACGCAACCGAACAATCTGCCCCCGATCTTGGAGGTGGACGAGGGTATTGTAATAATCAATGACGCCATCGCCACCGTGGCCGCCGATGATGGTCCCGAGCGTAGTATTGACCGGGTCGCCCTCATCACCAATTTCACCAATTTCAATAATGCGCCGAAGAGGATCCCAGGCGTGGCAGCTTCCGCGAAGATCACCAGCCACCAAACTCTGCTAAGCCTGCCGTACCTTCATAAGTTGAATGAGGAAAATCTGCAGCAACTGGCCGAGGTTCATACAAACCTTACGATCGGTCCCATTCTATCTACTGTCGTTGGTGTGGCCGTGTGCGCCGTTCTAATCGGCGTTTTCTGGTGGTTGCGACGCAGGCAGCAGAAGGGAAACACCATCGCAATTCAACAGATGTTGAAGAACCTGAGCTTGACCGAGGACGGGAGTAGTTAACGAGAGTTAACTGAATCTGCCACTGGATGGAGCGGACTCTGCATTATTGTCGAATAAGCAGTTTTCGTCATCTGTGGGATCGCGAACGGCGAAACCGATCGACCGGATGCCGGCCGTCAACAAACACCACTCAAGAGGCGATGGGTCAGCACTTTGGCTGGATAGCAACCGGCGTCGTGGGCGGCAGCGAAGGGCTTGTCTTTAGGAGTTTAGGATACTTAAGTTTAGTCTTTAGCGGTCAGCCGAGTGGCAGCAACACATTCGTTCTCGCCTTGCGGGCCTTAAATACTCATATCTTTGTACTTGATTCAATCTTATCCAGTTTAATATCATTAAAAATTGTAAAACAAATCAATACTTGTGTCCAATTAAATAATTACTTTTACAAACGCCTCGTCGGTCTACATATGTAGTTTCTTGACAGTGTCAAAAATGAGTTATGACTGTTTTTGTTGATTTTTAAGTTGCCTATTAATAATTTTGATATTTTTTTTTCACATATTACTTAAGACATATTACTGAATTTGTTATGTATTAAAGAAATAAGAAATAAGCAATAAGCAAAATCAGCCATTTGTATTGTATACACACATACACTAACACTATTACACCCGAATGTATGTATGCCTTCTCTCTTCAAATAAAGTCAGTTCTATGCTAGTTCTCATCATGAACACAACGTTTTCTCCGTACTCAGACACAACATATTGGCGACGAGTGAAAAAAGTGCCTCAGAATCATCATTTTGAGTATTTCGTGTCGGTAGTCTAACCAAATAAAGATCGAACGATTAAAAAACAAAGAAAATATGGATACAACAAACATTAAAGAATTGTTGGCTCAACAGCAACAATTCGCAGAGGAATTACTAAAAAAACAACAAACATGGATGGAGGCCTTTCTCGCAGAAAACAGTGCAGTTAATAGACCTGCAGAGTCAACAGTTTGACCGCCGTTCCCAAGTTTTAATAAGGATCAACAAAATTGGGAGACGCATTTACAACAATTGGCGCAGCATTTCGCCGCATACTCCGTTATCTCCGTTGAGAAGAAAAAAGCATATTTTCTGTCGTGGGTAGGCACACATGTTTTCGAACTTGTCAAGAATCTGTTCGGTAGCGAAAATTTGGACCAGCAGTCGTACGTGCAAATCACAGACAAATTAACAGAGCACTTCAAACAGAAGCGTCACATTGTTGCTGCTCGCTATGAATTTTTTAAACGTCAGATGCGGGACTCACAATCTCATAAGGAATGGGTAGCCGATCTACGTGGTATTGCTCGTGAGTGTCAGTTTTCTTGCAACGCAAATGGGTGTACATACAATTATGTTGATGACATGATACGCGATCAAATAATTGTACACACGCCATTCGAAGCAATACGCACAGCCGCATTGCAAAAGCTTCAACCGTCCCTCGCAGACGTGCTCTCAATTGCAGAAACATACGAAGCAACATCAAAAACAGTAGCAGTCATCGCAGCGAGAAGAGAACACTGGACATGAACGCTGTACACACACATAAGAAACATCAACAGAAACGCAGTGGTATGGAAGCAAAAGGAGGCAAGAACTCCCTTAAATCTTGCTCCGGTTGTGCAAATACACATGCTCGTGAAAACTGTAAATTTCGCGATGCTATTTGCCATAAATGTGGTAGAAAGGGACACATAGCTATCGTTTGCATGTCAAAGCAGTGCAAAGATATGAAAGAGAGCGATAATAACAAATACCAGCATAAAGAGAAACACGCAGAATCAATTCAAACACTTCACACCGTCTCAAGCCTAGTGAAGTTCGAGGGAAATAAAAATTTAATCAACCTGGAAATCTTCAACGAAATTATTTCTTTTCAAATGGATTCTGGCGCAACGGTATCTATTATCAATAGTAAAACATACAAGGAACTCAAAAGTCCAAAGCTGCAGAAATGTGACCGTATAATGCAAGCGTTTGGCCAACAACAAATCCCCGTGCTGGGTGAACTGCACACTGTGGCAAAGTGTGGCAATAAATCGGCAAATGTTGTCATAATCGTGGCAAATGTAGAAAACTCAAACAATCTGTTCGGAATGGATTTGTTCAAGACATTCAATTTCAAAATTCAACAAATTTCAAATGTGAGTGAAGCGCAGGGTTCTCAATTGACTGATATTTGTAACAAGTACAAGGGAGTATTTGAACCGGCTATTGGTACAATAAAAAACTTTAAGGCAAGCATCTACTTAAAGCAAAATTTCGTGCCAAAATTCTACAAAAGCAGACAAATTCCATTTGCCCAAATGGAACAGTTTAAGGAGGAAATAAAGCGTCTCACAGATGCCGGTATTTTAAAAGCAGTCAAATTCAGCAACTGGGCATCGCCCATAGTACTAGCACCCAAGCCAGGTGGAGCACTACGGATCTGTGGCGACTTTAAATAAGGTGTCAATTCCCAATTGGACATCGAACAATATCCGCTGCCAACACGTGAGTCTTTATTACATACAATCCGTCACGGCACTCATTTCTCCAAAATCGATCTGAAAGACCCAATTCTACAAATGGAGTTAGATGATGCAGCAAAAGAAATTATGGTCGTCAACACGCCGTTGGGCATCTTCCAGTACCAACGTTTACCATATGGAATAGCGAGCGCCCCGGCTATATTCCAACGTCATTTGGAACAACTTCTCAGTGGCATAGAAGGTTGTGGAAATTATCTAGACGACATCAATATTTCAGCTCCAACAGTTGAACAACACCTTGCTCGCCTCGAACAAGTTCTATGCATTCTAAAAGAGAATGGCATCAAATGTAAGAGGGAGAAGTGTTTCTTCTTGAGAAACGAAATTGAATATCTCGGCAGAAGAGTAAGCAACAAGGGCATCCTCCCGGATACCACGGGTCTAGAGGCTGTCAAACAATTGAAGCCTCCCACTAATCTACAGCAGCTGGATGCTTTCATGGGAAAAGTCAACTACTACTGCAATTTCATCCCTAACTTTTCTCAGTTAGCGTCTCCGCTCAATCAGCTTCGAAAAACGTAGTCTTCAAATTCGGCCCCGATCAGCAGCAGGCTTTCACAGCATTAAAAACGCACATTCTCAATGCTACAGAGCTAGCACATTTCAACGAGCATTTACCGCTTGTTCTAGCCACCGATGCATCTTCATATGGCATTGGTGTAGTCTTGTCACACATTCAAGCAGATGGGAAGGAAAGGCCAATGGCATTCGCATCAAAAACATTAGATGTCCATCAAGTTCGATACAGCCAGATAGAAAAGAAAGCACTTTCGATTATATTTGGAGTAAAGAAATTTCATCAGTACCTTTACGGCAGGAAGTTCATTCTCATTACTGATCATAAGCCATTGGTCACCATATTCAATCCAAGCAAGCATCTGCCAACAATCACTTCTAACAGACTTCAGCGTTGGGCTATAATTTTGATGGCCTACAACTTTGAAATTAAATATCGCAGCACTACAGCTCATGGAAATGCAGACGCACTCTCACGTCTTCCTATCAGCTCAGATGAAAAGTTTGACACAGAAGAGGCATGCTACAATGTCGTTGAGATGTCATGTCCCATAAATGCCGACATAATCAGCCAAAAGCTAAACAGCGACCGTATTCTGCACAAGGTCTATCAATTTGTATCTACTGGCTGGCCAGAACAACAGCATGGTCTCGACATATTGCCATATTTTAATCGTAGATTTGCTCTGACGATTAACAACAACCTACTATGTCTCCATTCTGATGTGAATAGAATAATTATTTCTGCAGCACCACGGAATAATATTCTCAATCTCCTCCACGAGGGTCATTGGGGAATAGTACGAATGAAACAACTGGCACGACAACATGTGTGGTGGCCAGGTATCGACGAGGAGATCGCCACAATTGCAAAGAATTGTAGCGTGTGCAAGTTAGGAAATCCAGCCCCAGTAAAGCAATTCGAGAGCTGGCCAAAAGCGACATCCGACTGGGAAAGGATACACATCGACTTCGCCGGTCCTATATTTGACTCCATGTGGTTAATCTGTGTCGATGCACATTCTCAGTTCCCGTTCGTAGTACAAATGACATCGACAACAACTGGAAACACTATAGCCGCACTTTCAGCCATATTTGCTATTGAGGGTTATCCGAAGACTTTAGTCAGCGATAATGGGCCTCAACTCACTTCAGACTCTTTCAACCAATTTTGTCAGCAACATGGAATAAACCACATCATAACAGCACCATTTCATCCAGCATCAAACGGACTTGCTGAGCGTTTCGTCCAAACATTCAAAACGTCCGTCAGCAAAAATATAAAGGATGGATATCAAGTCAACACAGCCGTAACAAAGTTCCTCAGTTCGTATCGTTTCACACCTAATTCAGAAGGCAAAACACCAGCAGAACTTCTTCATGGTCGTCCGGTTCGCACGATCCTAAATCAACTCTTCGAGAAGCAAACTGAAAGCAAGCAGAAACAGCCCGCAGACGGTTTTTGCCAAAAACTATGCAAGGGGAGAAAAATGGATAAAAGCTATCATTGATCGGCCCATCGGTCGTATGTTATTTATCCTTCGTACATCCACAGGTTTCATCAAGCGCCACATAAATCAGATAAAGCCAAGATCTGAGCCTGATGACTGCAGTTCCAGCTCCAACGACGACAACAATCAGATTTGGTGGACACCTGAATTCTCAAGTCCGCCTACAAGTCCAACAACACTAGCCCAAGAAGAAAAACCGTCATCGAATCCGATCCAGAATTCTCAATCCAATTCTGGGTTCAACGAAGACCCGGGATCATCTTAGCAAGAGGATCTTCAGCCACCCCAGCAACGCCGTTCGGGTATCCCCATCCGTAGCAGCACTCGCGAACGCCGAGCAACCAGCCGCTACTCTCCTCAGAATCACAGGAAGAAGAAAATTACTAACAAACCGTAATTTAAGGGGAGAGATGTGTTATGTATTAAAGAAATAAGAAATAAGCAATAAGCAAAATCAGCCATTTGTATTGTATACACACATACACTAACACTATTACACCCGAATGTATGTATGCCTTCTCTCTTCAAATAAAGTCAGTTCTATGCTAGTTCTCATCATGAACACAACGTTTTCTCCGTACCCAGACACAACAGAATTGTTATCTATTAAAAAAATTTTATAATTTCTAATAAAAAGCCTTTACATACATATATTCTTATCTAAAGTCAAAAAAAGAAATATAATTTCTGTGTGCAAAGAGATTCATGTACATAAAATAAATTCAATAAATTTAATTATTAATTTGAACCGCTCGACCTTTTATTTAAATCAAACACCGCAACAGCTACTGAAAAAGCTTAACAGCTTAACAGTAGATAACACATGATCACTTAAGTTTCCGAGATAGCTTTGCGAAAGCGTAATGCATGCGGAATGTGAATAAGTCTAATAACACTAGTCGACACGACTTTTCCGCTGTCGCCAAAAATGACGTTTTCTGATAGATTTGGATGTATCAAAATTTTTAAGGAATGTTTTTTTTTTTCATGGAGTAGTTTTTTTTTAAAGAATTTTAAAAAAAATTTGTATTTTTTGTCATAGGTAGTGCTTTTATTTTTTACATAACTTAAGTTTTCTACAACTGGTTGTATTGAACTTTGCAGTTAAAAAACGTTGGACATGAACATGGACATGGACATGAACTCTGTACACACACATAAGAAACATCAACAGAAACGCAGTGGTATGGAAGCAAAAGGAGGCAAGAACTCCTTTAAATCTTGCTCCGGTTGTGCAAATACACATGCTCGTGAAAACTGTAAATTTCGCGATGCTATTTGCCATAAATGTGGTAGAAAGGGACACATAGCTATCGTTTGCATGTCAAAGCAGTGCAAAGATATGAAAGAGAGCGATAATAACAAATACCAGCATAAAGAGAAACACGCAGAATCAATTCAAACACTTCACACCGTCTCAAGCCTAGTGAAGTTCGAGGGAAATAAAAATTTAATCAACCTGGAAATCTTCAACGAAATTATTTCTTTTCAAATGGATTCTGGCGCAACGGTATCTATTATCAATAGTAAAACATACAAGGAACTCAAAAGTCCAAAGCTGCAGAAATGTGACCGTATAATGCAAGCGTTTGGCCAACAACAAATCCCCGTGCTGGGTGAACTGCACACTGTGGCAAAGTGTGGCAATAAATCGGCAAATGTTGTCATAATCGTGGCAAATGTAGAAAACTCAAACAATCTGTTCGGAATGGATTTGTTCAAGACATTCAATTTCAAAATTCAACAAATTTCAAATGTGAGTGAAGCGCAGGGTTCTCAATTGACTGATATTTGTAACAAGTACAAGGTAGTATTTGAACCGGCTATTGGTACAATAAAAAACTTTAAGGCAAGCATCTACTTAAAGCAAAATTTCGTGCCAAAATTCTATAAAAGCAGACAAATTCCATTTGCCCAAATGGAACAGTTTAAGGAGGAAATAAAGCGTCTCACAGATGCCGGTATTTTAAAAGCAGTCAAATTCAGCAACTGGGCATCGCCCATAGTACTAGCACCCAAGCCGGGTGGAGCACTACGGATCTGTGGCGACTTTAAATAAGGTGTCAATTCCCAATTGGACATCGAACAATATCCGCTGCCAACACGTGAGTCTTTATTACATACAATCCGTCACGGCACTCATTTCTCCAAAATCGATCTGAAAGACCCAATTCTACAAATGGAGTTAGATGATGCAGCAAAAGAAATTATGGTCGTCAACACGCCGTTGGGCCTCTTCCAGTACCAACGTTTACCATATGGAATAGCGAGCGCCCCGGCTATATTCCAACGTCATTTGGAACAACTTCTCAGTGGCATAGAAGGTTGTGGAAATTATCTAGACGACATCATTATTTCAGCTCCAACAGTTGAACAACACCTTGCTCGCCTCGAACAAGTTCTATGCATTCTAAAAGAGAATGGCATCAAATGTAAGAGGGAGAAGTGTTTCTTCTTGAGAAACGAAATTGAATATCTCGGCAGAAGAGTAAGCAACAAGGGCATCCTCCCGGATACCACGGGTCTAGAGGCTGTCAAACAATTGAAGCCTCCCACTAATCTACAGCAGCTGGATGCTTTCATGGGAAAAGTCAACTACTACTGCAATTTCATCCCTAACTTTTCTCAGTTAGCGTCTCCGCTCAATCAGCTTCGAAAAACGTAGTCTTCAAATTCGGCCCCGATCAGCAGCAGGCTTTCACAGCATTAAAAACGCACATTCTCAATGCTACAGAGCTAGCACATTTCAACGAGCATTTACCGCTTGTTCTAGCCACCGATGCATCTTCATATGGCATTGGTGTAGTCTTGTCACACATTCAAGCAGATGGGAAGGAAAGGCCAATGGCATTCGCATCAAAAACATTAGATGTCCATCAAGTTCGATACAGCCAGATAGAAAAGAAAGCACTTTCGATTATATTTGGAGTAAAGAAATTTCATCAGTACCTTTACGGCAGGAAGTTCATTCTCATTACTGATCATAAGCCATTGGTCACCATATTCAATCCAAGCAAGCATCTGCCAACAATCACTTCTAACAGACTTCAGCGTTGGGCTATAATTTTGATGGCCTACAACTTTGAAATTAAATATCGCAGCACTACAGCTCATGGAAATGCAGACGCACTCTCACGTCTTCCTATCAGCTCAGATGAAAAGTTTGACACAGAAGAGGCATGCTACAATGTCGTTGAGATGTCATGTCCCATAAATGCCGACATAATCAGCCAAAAGCTAAACAGCGACCGTATTCTGCACAAGGTCTATCAATTTGTATCTACTGGCTGGCCAGAACAACAGCATGGTCTCGACATATTGCCATATTTGAATCGTAGATTTGCTCTGACGATTAACAACAACCTACTATGTCTCCATTCTGATGTGAATAGAATAATTATTTCTGCAGCACTACGGAATAATATTCTCAATCTCCTCCACGAGGGTCATTGGGAATAGTACGAATGAAACAACTGGCACGACAACATGTGTGGTGGCCAGGTATCGACGAGGAGATCGCCACAATTGCAAAGAATTGTAGCGTGTGCAAGATAGGAAATCCAGCCCCAGTAAAGCAATTCGAGAGCTGGCCAAAAGCGACATCCGACTGGGAAAGGATACACATCGACTTCGCCGGTCCTATATTTGACTCCATGTGGTTAATCTGTGTCGATGCACATTCTCAGTTCCCGTTCGTAGTACAAATGACATCGACAACAACTGGAAACACTATAGCCGCACTTTCAGCCATATTTGCTATTGAGGGTTATCCGAAGACTTTAGTCAGCGATAATGGGCCTCAACTCACTTCAGACTCTTTCAACCAATTTTGTCAGCAACATGGAATAAACCACATCATAACAGCACCATTTCATCCAGCATCAAACGGACTTGCTGAGCGTTTCGTCCAAACATTCAAAACATCCGTCAGCAAAAATATAAAGGATGGATATCAAGTCAACACAGCCGTAACAAAGTTCCTCAGTTCGTATCGTTTCACACCTAATTCAGAAGGCAAAACACCAGCAGAACTTCTTCATGGTCGTCCGGTTCGCACGATCCTAAATCAACTCTTCGAGAAGCAAACTGAAAGCAAGCAGAAACAGCCCGCAGACGGTTTTTGTCAAAAACTATGCAAGGGGAGAAAAATGGATAAAAGCTATCATTGATCGGCCCATCGGTCGTATGTTATTTATCCTTCGTACATCCACAGGTTTCATCAAGCGCCACATAAATCAGATAAAGCCAAGATCTGAGCCTGATGACTGCAGTTCCAGCTCCAACGACGACAACAATCAGATTTGGTGGACACCTGAATTCTCAAGTCCGCCTACAAGTCCAACAACACTAGCCCAAGAAGAAGAACCGTCATCGAATCCGATCCAGAATTCTCAATCCAATTCTGGGTTCAACGAAGACCCGGGATCATCTCAGCAAGAGGATCTTCAGCCACCCCAGCAACGCCGTTCGGGTATCTCCATCCGTAGCAGCACTCGCGAACGCCGAGCAACCAGCCGCTACTCTCCTCAGGATCACAGGAAGAAGAAAATTACTAACAAACCGTAATTTAAGGGGAGAGATGTGTTATGTATTAAAGAAATAAGAAATAAGCAATAAGCAAAATCAGCCATTTGTATTGTATACACACATACACTAACACTATTACACCCGAATGTATGTATGCCTTCTCTCTTCAAATAAAGTCAGTTCTATGCTAGTTCTCATCATGAACACAACGTTTTCTCCGTACTCAGACACAACAGAATAGTTATCTATTAAAAAAATTTTATAATTTCTAATAAAAAGCCTTTACATACATATATTCTTATCTAAAGTCAAAAAAAGAAATATAATTTCTGTGTGCAAAGAGATTCATGTACATAAAATAAATTCAATAAATTTAATTATTAATTTGAACCGCTCGACCTTTTATTTAAATCAAACACCGCAACAGCTACTGAAAAAGCTTAATAGCTTAACAGTAGATAACACATGATCACTTAAGTTTCCGAGATAGCTTTGCGAAAGCGTAATGCATGCAGAATGTGAATAAGTCTAATAACACTAGTCGACACGACTTTTCCGCTGCCACCAAAAATGACTTTTTCTGATAGATTTGGATGTATAAAAATTTTTAAGGAATGTTTTTTTTTTTCATGGAGTAGTTTTTTTTTAAAGAATTTTAAAAAAAATTTGTATTTTTTGTCATAGCTAGTGCTTCTATTTTTCACATAACTTAAGTTTCCTACAACTGGTTGTATTGAACTTTGCAGTTAAAAAACGTTGACAAATGCAGCTATAAATCCGACTCAGACACTTTGTAGCTGCAACTTAACGTCTGGAAGATATTAAACTTCCAAATTGAAATTGAACCTATTCGCAGGACGTTTACTCTGGTCAGCCGTATCCATACGGTTTACCGAGGTCGAACGCAATTTTCAGTCCTTTGCTAAATGAAAGCTCGTTGCTTCATGATCTACGAACAGTAAAGCCGGTGTTCTCACCGGGTCCAGACGGAGTTCCCGGCTGTGTACTCAGGTACTGTGCCGAGTCTCTGTGTGGGCCGTTGCTTAAACTATTCAACCTATCCATAAATTCTTCATGCTTTCCCCCAATATGGAAGGAGTCCTTTATAATTCCTCTCCATAAGAAAGGTAGCAAGTCTGACGCAATGAACTATAGAGGTATATCTAAGTTATCCGCTATTCCTAAAGTGTTTGAGAAAATTTTAACTCCGCACCTGCAGCACCTATGCAGATCACTTATATCTCCATCACAACATGGATTTATGAGGCGGAGATCAACCACTACAAATTTATTGGAGTTTACCTCCCTTATAATAAAAGGCTTTCAAGGTAATTTACAGACGGATGTTATTTACACCGATTTTAGTAAAGCGTTCGATTCTGTAAACCATTCCCTCCTAGCACAAAAGCTCGACCTTCTAGGATTCCCGCCCAATCTCCTGAGATGGATCTCTAGCTACCTTTGTTCTAGGTCTAAAAGAGTCCATTTCAAAAACTCCCTGTCCTCTCCAGTTATGGTGACTTCGGGTGTACATCAGGGCAGCCATCTAGGTCCCTTACTCTTTACACTCTTTATAAATGACCTACCTTCTGTATTAACATACTCTCGAGTACTTATGTATGCGGATGATGTTAAGCTCTGTGTCCAGTATAAGGACATTTCTTTTCAATCCAGGTTGCAATCCGATCTCGATAGATTTCAGTCTTGGTGTTGTGCAAATTTATTAAACCTTAACGCTTCAAAATGTAAAGTAATGACTTTTCATCGCTCCAGCGCCTTTCTGGTTCCTTACACCCTTTGTGGTGGTTCTCTTGAGAGAATTACCCGGGTTGATGATCTTGGTGTTCTATTAGATCCCAAGTTAAAGTTTTCAGAACACATTTCTACCATGGTGAATAAGGCCATGGGCGTGCTTGGGTTTATAAAGAGGTGGTCAAAGGAATTTGACGACCCCTATAAAACAAAGACTATCTACATCTCTCTAGGTCGTCCGACTTAAAATACGGCTCTTGTGTATGGTGCCCTCAGTACAACGTACATCAGGACCGTATAGAATCAGTTCAGAAAAACTTTTTACTTTTTTCTCTACGCGGACTCAGCTGGGATGCAGGTGTGAGACTGCCGTCTTACCCTAATAGATTGCTTTTAATAAACCTTCCAACCTTAGCTAATCGTAGGAAAATGCTTGGTGTGATTTTTGTGCATAACTTGATCAAGGGTGACGTAGATAGCCTTGACCTGTTGAGCCGCATAAACTTCACGATTCCTATTAGAAGCACTAGAAATGTTACACCGTTGTTTCTTCCGCTTTGTAGATCGAATTATTCCTTGCATGAACCTTTTAGGGTCTTATGCTCGGATTATAATTCCCTCTACCATATTATATCTACTCGGGTCTACTTAGGGTCCTATGCTCGGATTATAATTCCCTCTACCATATTATATCTACTACTAACTCCCTTTCTAGTCTTAAATTACTGATACTCTCATATCTTTCTCGTAATTAGAAATTGCTTAGTTTTTTTTTAAAGTAGATTAGTTCTACTTTTCCCCGAACACTAGTCTAACACCTATCTTTCCTGCATGTCCGCGACCGGTTCGGTTAACGAGTCGCGCGTTAAGCGGCTGCGCCCCTCGGTCGGTTGGGCGGGAGGTGGGCTGCTTTCTTGGATGGCGGGGCGCAATGTTTTTTTTTTCTTGTTTTTAGTTGTTTATGATGCTGTTTTTTTGTTTTTTTATTACTACGATTTTTTCCCCTTGTTATTTTTTCTTTTGTTTGGCGTAAAACATTTCTCCTTATCTGGATTCATTTCTTTCAGTGCAAAGCAAGAAACGTTTTGCCTTCGTGTTGCTTCGAGTCTCTTGTCTGCGCACACAAGCGCACAAAACATGTGAGTGTATTGCGTGCCGACCCCTGTTTTAGATAGACACATTAATTAGGCGTCGTTTAAGGTATCGTTTATAAAAATATAAAAATAAACGGCTAAGTTACACCCGTTATCTATTATCTATTTAAAAAAATCTATTAAAAAAATTTTATAATTTCTAATAAAAAGCCTTTACATACATATATTCTTATCTAAAGTCAAAAAAAGAAATATAATTTCTGTGTGCAAAGAGATTCATGTACATAAAATAAATTCAATAAATTTAATTATTAATTTGAACCGCTCGACCTTTTATTTAAATCAAACACCGCAACAGCTACTGAAAAAGCTTAATAGCTTAACAGTAGATAACACATGATCACTTAAGTTTCCGAGATAGCTTTGCGAAAGCGTAATGCATGCAGAATGTGAATAAGTCTAATAACACTAGTCGACACGACTTTTCCGCTGCCACCAAAAATGACTTTTTCTGATAGATTTGGATGTATAAAAATTTTTAAGGAATGTTTTTTTTTTTCATGGAGTAGTTTTTTTTTAAAGAATTTTAAAAAAAATTTGTATTTTTTGTCATAGCTAGTGCTTCTATTTTTCACATAACTTAAGTTTCCTACAACTGGTTGTATTGAACTTTGCAGTTAAAAAACGTTGACAAATGCAGCTATAAATCCGACTCAGACACTTTGTAGCTGCAACTTAACGTCTGGAAGATATTAAACTTCCAAATTGAAATTGAACCTATTCGCAGGACGTTTACTCTGGTCAGCCGTATCCATACGGTTTACCGAGGTCGAACGCAATTTTCAGTCCTTTGCTAAATGAAAGCTCGTTGCTTCATGATCTACGAACAGTAAAGCCGGTGTTCTCACCGGGTCCAGACGGAGTTCCCGGCTGTGTACTCAGGTACTGTGCCGAGTCTCTGTGTGGGCCGTTGCTTAAACTATTCAACCTATCCATAAATTCTTCATGCTTTCCCCCAATATGGAAGGAGTCCTTTATAATTCCTCTCCATAAGAAAGGTAGCAAGTCTGACGCAATGAACTATAGAGGTATATCTAAGTTATCCGCTATTCCTAAAGTGTTTGAGAAAATTTTAACTCCACACCTGCAGCACCTATGCAGATCACTTATATCTCCATCACAACATGGATTTATGAGGCGGAGATCAACCACTACAAATTTATTGGAGTTTACCTCCCTTATAATAAAAGGCTTTCAAGGTAATTTACAGACGGATGTTATTTACACCGATTTTAGTAAAGCGTTCGATTCTGTAAACCATTCCCTCCTAGCACAAAAGCTCGACCTTCTAGGATTCCCGCCCAATCTCCTGAGATGGATCTCTAGCTACCTTTGTTCTAGGTCTAAAAGAGTCCTTTTCAAAAACTCCCTGTCCTCTCCAGTTATGGTGACTTCGGGTGTACATCAGGGCAGCCATCTAGGTCCCTTACTCTTTACACTCTTTATAAATGACCTACCTTCTGTATTAACATACTCTCGAGTACTTATGTATGCGGATGATGTTAAGCTCTGTGTCCAGTATAAGGACATTTCTTTTCAATCCAGGTTGCAATCCGATCTCGATAGATTTCAGTCTTGGTGTTGTGCAAATTTATTAAACCTTAACGCTTCAAAATGTAAAGTAATGACTTTTCATCGCTCCAGCGCCTTTCTGGTTCCTTACACCCTTTGTGGTGGTTCTCTTGAGAGAATTACCCGGGTTGATGATCTTGGTGTTCTATTAGATCCCAAGTTAAAGTTTTCAGAACACATTTCTACCATGGTGAATAAGGCCATGGGCGTGCTTGGGTTTATAAAGAGGTTGTCAAAGGAATTTGACGACCCCTATAAAACAAAGACTATCTACATCTCTCTAGGTCGTCCGACTTAAAATACGGCTCTTGTGTATGGTGCCCTCAGTACAACGTACATCAGGACCGTATAGAATCAGTTCAGAAAAACTTTTTACTTTTTTCTCTACGCGGACTCAGCTGGGATGCAGGTGTGAGACTGCCGTCTTACCCTAATAGATTGCTTTTAATAAACCTTCCAACCTTAGCTAATCGTAGGAAAATGCTTGGTGTGATTTTTGTGCATAACTTGATCAAGGGTGACGTAGATAGCCTTGACCTGTTGAGCCGCATAAACTTCACGATTCCTATTAGAAGCACTAGAAATGTTACACCGTTGTTTCTTCCGCTTTGTAGATCGAATTATTCCTTGCATGAACCTTTTAGGGTCTTATGCTCGGATTATAATTCCCTCTAACATATTATATCTACTCGGGTCTACTTAGGGTCCTATGCTCGGATTATAATTCCCTCTACCATATTATATCTACTACTAACTTTCTTTCTAGTCTTAAATTACTGATACTCTCATATCTTTCTCGTAATTAGAAATTGCTTAGTTTTTTTTTAAAGTAGATTAGTTCTACTTTTCCCCGAACACTAGTCTAACACCTATCTTTCCTGCATGTCCGCGACCGGTTCGGTTAACGAGTCGCGCGTTAAGCGGCTGCGCCCCTCGGTCGGTTGGGCGGGAGGTGGGCTGCTTTCTTGGATGGCGGGGCGCAATGTTTTTTTTTCTTGTTTTTAGTTGTTTATGATGCTGTTTTTTTGTTTTTTTATTACTACGATTTTTTCCCCTTGTTATTTTTTCTTTTGTTTGGCGTAAAACATTTCTCCTTATCTGGATTCATTTCTTTCAGTGCAAAGCAAGAAACGTTTTGCCTTCGTGTTGCTTCGAGTCTCTTGTCTGCGCACACAAGCGCACAAAACATGTGAGTGTATTGCGTGCCGACCCCTGTTTTAGATAGACACATTAATTAGGCGTCGTTTAAGGTATCGTTTATAAAAATATAAAAATAAACGGCTAAGTTACACCCGTTTGACCAAATTTTCGTATGCCGAATTTCGCGAAAAACTCCGTTAGCCGACGTATAACCGTTTTTTTTTCCTACAAAAATACCAAAAATCTGCGTTTGTAACAGTTTTTAATGGTAAAATGGCATTTGGAATAGTGCCAAACGGCATATGTAGTTTTGGTCAAACGGTTATAACTAAGCCGTTTATTTTTATATTTTTATAGGCGATACCTTAAACGACGCCTAATTAATGTGTCTATCTAAAACCAAAAATCAAGGCATTCAAATATTTTTTTTTCGACTTTTTCTGAGCTTTCAAAGTCAAAATTTCGGGGAAAAATACCGAAAAAAATTATGAAATTTCAATTTGGAAGCTTAATATCTTCTAGACGTTAAGTTGCAGCTACAAAGTGTCTGAGTCGGATTTATAGCTGCATTTGTCAGCTTTTTTTAACTGCAAAGTTCAATGCAACCAGTTGTAGGAAACTTAAGTTATGTAAAAAATAGAAGCACTACCTATGACAAAAATCACCAAATTTTTTAAAAATTCTTAAAAAAAAAAACTACTCTATGAAAAAAAAACCATAATTCTTTAAAAAAATTTAAATCTCCAAAACTATCAGAAAAAGTCATTTTTGGCCACAGCGGAAAAAAAAATTAAATTTTGTCGAGTAGTGTAATTTAAGAAGAGGAAGGGAATTAGTATTAGATATGATATGGCAGAGAGAATTAGAATCTATTAGGCCAAGACTGCAATCTCTCACGCATCCTTTTTGAGGCCACGCAGATAAAAAATTCAAACTTTTTCTAGACAGATACTCTACGGTGAGCTGGTATTCTGTGTATTGACGGCACCATACAAAAGAAAATAAATGTTTTTTGAGAAAAATTTAAATTGGGATCTAAGTAGGTGAACTCCAATAAATTTTGGTGTTTTTGATCTCGGCCTTATAAATCCATACTGAGCTGGAGATATAGGTGATCTTCACAGATTTTGAAGGAGCGTAGTTAAGCAAACAATTTAAGAATATCGGTTAACTTTGATATTGGATATCGATATATCGTTGCGGACGGTCGTGCTATACTTCGCTCTTAAGGCCTGTCTCCAGCACCGCGGAAAATTACTGACAGGAATCTGCTCTTTATTTCGGTTGTGTGGAACTTAACTGAAATAGTGTGACCACTGTAAACAGCGCCAGTTTTGAAAATTCAACTGATATTAAAAAAAGGAAAATATATAAGTCTGACGATGAAGTGATTGTGTTGGTGGCAGCATAAATTGTTGCCAAAAAATAGGAAGGAGAAGTACAGCGCAGTCAGAGGCGCCAAAGTGTCAAAATGATCAAAATCCTTATTTTTCAAAGAGATGGTCTTGTCTCAACTGCTTTTATTAAAGCAATCTTCTCCTCACTTTAAAAATTTGCATATCTCTTTTTGGTTTTGCGCACAGATTTTGCCCCCACCTCTACTCTTGTACTCCAGTAAAAATAGGCACATATATTTTACTGGCACCCCTATCAGCTGTTCTCACAGTCCACATTCGTGTGAAAATCGATATTATCGATAAAAATTCGTGGATCCCGTATACGTTGCTGGATACTGACTCCAGGAAAACACAAACGAAAAATTACTGGCCCCGTTTTTTTTATATGAAGTTTGGCAGTAATTTTTAGTTTCCGCGGTGCTGGATACCCAGCTTAATTTTTAGTTTCCGCGGTGCTGGATACCTAGCTTTACTTAAAAAATCGTCAATCTGTTGTTTAAGGCAATTGATTGTGTTTTTTTTTACTTATTTCTGGTGTTCCTAACCGATCGTGCAACCTGTTCGATATGAGTGCATACGCATCAAGCTTATTTTTGTGTATTTATTTCCAATTTTCAATCCTTTTGTGCATTCCTACCTTCTCTGCACATTCTTCTATTGTGCCTGTTTTGTTTGTGCTTGCGCTCGCAATTGTGTAACATAAGCTTAAAGTCACTATCTCTGCCTCACACCGACTTATATTTAACCATTCTTTTTTTTTTCTTTTTATACCCGGTACTCGAGGGATCGGATTATTAATATAGCCACAATGAAGAAAACCATTTCGAAAGTCATCGTTGCTTCTCGCTCTCTCTCACACGCGACCCTGTCTAATTTGCTTATTCGTCCAAATGAGTGCCTAGATTTCAGAGACTATGAGAGCTAGAGCAACCAAACTTTCTATCCAAGCTCCTGTGATATCAGCACAAGTTAATTTCAAAATGTTGCCACGCCCCCTTCCGCCCCCACAAAAAACGAAAATCTGTGGAGTCCACAATTTTTAAGATAAAAGAAAACCAAAAACGCATAGTCATGGAAAATAACCGTATCTACCAGATTGCTGAATCTGGATCAGGTAGAACTACAGTCAGAAAGAAACTATAGTCAGAAAGAAACAAATTAAATTTCAGTGGCTACAAAACGCCTGCCAAGCGCTGACTCATTCCCTCTCTCTCTGTCGCAAACACTTGTACGTCTCAAATATGTAGTTATACATGTCATGTAGAAATGTAGAAGCCGTTGTAAAAAGCATATGTAAACAAAAATGGAAACATGTATAAAAATTGCAAAAATGGTTTGACTTCATTTTTTGAAATATTCTTTTTTGCCCAAAATTTAATTTGTCCCTTTTGCGAACATATAATAAATTTCATAAATCTTAAGCTCATAAATGTATGTATATACTGACTGAGTTCCCGGTATAAAGTAGAGCCGCGGCCTTTGTCGCGGCTTACAACGTTCCCCCTCGTTTCATATATATTGTTTTTAATATTTAACAATGAGCTCCTGTTGTGCTAAACGCTGTGACGTTAACCGCTCGGTAACTACACGACACAAATTTATATTCTGCTGGAGGTGTGACAACACGGCTCACTCTAGCTGCGCGGGTTTTGGTCATATCGGTGGTCGCGTTGTCGATCTGATTAAGACACGCAGCGGTCTCAACTTCAACGGCAGTTGAAGCCGATATGCGAACCTTTATGAGACAGACTCATAACGAATTCGCTGCTGTCCACTCCGAATTCCGGAAATTACAGGATAAGTTTATCTCGATGGAAACACATTTTCAAAATCTCAAAATTATAAATGAGTCTCCAAAGAGAACAAAGGTTACTCCTAGTCTGCCCAGTGTTCACAATTCTAATTTTCTTGCAGTTAAAGACACACCCGCTCCTCCAATCAGTTCGCCAGCATTGATCGACTTTGGCGCCAAGGAAATCGATGTATGTGCTGGCTCTTCACCTGCTATCTCTTCAGTGCCCAGGATGTCCAAATGGACGGTAACGATCATCCCGCGCCCGTGTCTGCCCAGGTTGTCCAACCGGACATTAATGACCATCCCGTGATTGGCGTTTCTACTGAAGCCGTCGAAACTGCTGTCAGCATGGAAGTTGAAGTCTCTCCTTCCACATCGGCTCGCACTGGCTCCTCAGCCAGCGCTATCCCATCCGGACCTCGGGGAGAACCCGCCTCCGCTACACCCAACAATCATGTGACCCCTCTTGACCACTCTACTCTATAAATCTATATTTGTCTCGCGTCTTATGGAATCGGCTACGGATGTAATGGTTCGAGATTATATCTTCTCCAAACTTAACATCAATGGCTCCTCTGGTCTCGTAGTAACTAAACTTAACTTTAAGGAAAAACGTAGCTTTTCTTTCTTTAAAATTCTTGTCTCGGAGAAATTTGTTAGGACTGTGTTAGAACCCTCTTTCTGGCCTGTACATACTATTTTTCACATTTTCAATAACCGATCTCGATCTTCGCAATCCCCACCTATGTCAAAAAACTGAATTCTCCTCTACCTCTAAAGACCACTAATCAGAATGTACGTGGGAGTATATTATCGCCTTTTCTGAAACCTGGCTCAATTCCTCAATTTCGGATTCCGAGATTTTTGTAGACAATTATAACATACATAGATCTGATCGTCCATCTCGAGCTGGCGGTGTTCTAATTGCTGTTCATTCCGACTTAACTTCCCAACTCTTTTCCATCGATGAGCTTAACACTATTGAAATAATCGTAGCTAAAATTTGTCTGTGTTCTTTTAATTTATTCATATCATGCTCTTACATCCCACCGTCTTCCGAATTTTCAACTTATATGCTTCACGCTGCCCATCTTCAGTCCGTTTCGTCTCAGCTTAGTGATTCTGATCGTCTTATTGTACTTGGTGATTTTAATCTCCCAAATATCACTTGGTCTCCATTCGAAGACTCTAACTTAATGTTCCCATTAATGCAGCATGATTTCGTTGATTCTCTGTCCGATACATCGTTGTGTCAGCTAAATGGCATACGTAACAAAATGTGTAGGATCCTGTTTCTCGTCTTTACTACCGATGTTTCGAGCACCTTGGTAAGTCGGGGATCACCTCTATCATTCCCTGAAGACCCATACCATCCCACACTTTCAACTGATTTCCTGTTGCTTTTCTAAGGCCCTATAAAGTCGTTTATTTATCAAATATCTTTTGTTTAAAGAAGGCTGATTTTCTCTCCTTGAATAGTGCCCTATCTCAGTTCGATTGGTCATTCCTAGACGATTTCCAGACGTTTGAGTCTGCCACTAACACATTCTATAGTACTATTTTTTCCATCTTTCCCACGTATGATCCTTCAGTCACCCCCTCCAGAAATCTTTCTGGTCCTGTCTGGTTCACCCCGAGATTAATAAATCTGAGGAATTGTAAATCCCGTATGTTCAAGAAGTTTAAAAAATCTGGTTTGCAATCAGACTTTTCTAAGTACTCAATTGCAAAGTCGAAATTTTCCTTATTTAATACTTTGTGCTACAATAGATACTTGGTCAAATGCAAGCTTAACTTAAAACGCGATCCTAAACAATTCTTCAGGTTTGTTAATTCTTAACGTAAATCGTCTCAATTGCCTTCATTGTAACACTTAAATGGTAGTTATGCTGATAGGGATTGTGATATTGCTGATCTGTTCGCTTCCTTTTTCCAACGTTGCTACTCTGTCCCTTCTATTAACCTTCCCTCTATACTAGCCTCATCGAACGACTTTAGTAGCATAGCATAGTAGACTTTAGTAGCTAAGTTGATAGAGAAGTGGCGTGACATTGGGGTAGGAGCTGAAGATCCGCGCGGTTCTTGGGTTGATGGCCGTGGCAAATAAGCAATAATCAAAAGAATTGACATTGCTAAGGCAGCATGGGCAGCAATTTGGTCGTGCTGTACTGTGGTGAGATGGTGTGGCAGCTCTTGATGACTTATTGCCGCTTGTTGTTGGCGTAAGTCATCAAGTTCTTGAAGATAATCTGATGTCTGGTTCTGCAAGTGCAACATTAGTGGCGAGAGCATTATCACTGCTGAACTTATGTCTCCAAATCGAGTGTAGGTTGATTTTACTTCGCTGATGCTTATTTCTGTGCTGCTAGCAGTATATCCAGGTGATAACGGTAGTAAGGCAATTCTTTCCAATTGTCTGATTGGTGGAGATCCGATGCAGACTGCTTGAAGTCTCATTTTAGAATGTGTTGCAAAAATTCATTTGTCCAGGTGCCGAGTTCTTGTCGACATCATGTCAGCCTTTGAATGAGTAACGACATAATGTTGCAGTTTTATTATTAATAAACAATTCCTCGTTGGCCAGTTCGAAGCAGCGTCGGAATTCCTCTGGAGTAAAACCCATGAACTGGTGTCGATGTGTGTTTACCGTTATTATAGTTACTTGAGAGACAAGCTCCAATTTGTTGAGTCCCAGGTGGGAATTAGAATAATGCTAAAGGTTTCAAGTTGAACGGTTGAAACTTGAGGTAGCGTAACCTTGAAGACGAAGTGTGTTGCAGACGGTGTTCCTTCCGCCCGCATGATTCTGTATATGTGAAATGAACCTGTATTTGGTTTAGTTTTCAAGAGAGACTAGCGATGGGCTGATTGTGCGATGGTGAATACCGATTAGATTATATGTTCGTTTCTCGGTTAATGGTAGCGACTTGCTGCTGTATCACCTTCAGGCGGTTGGCCGTTGCTGACTTTTCTTTTCTTAAGACATTGAGTGAATCGACAATCGAAGTTTGATTTCGTAGGAGATGTAGAAGAAAGTCTTCGTTGGTTTTTACTTATTCGATTACTTCAAGCATTTTTTCAGTTTACTTTAAGTCAAGAACACAGAAAAGATTGTTTGCCACGTTGTCGGGATGGTTTCATTAACATTGCATGATGAACATTTTTTAGTTCAAGGCACATTTGTCTTAGTTCGATTCCCTCGGACATTATTTGCATGTCTTTCTAATATGGATTCAAGTCATAACATCATGATCATGAAGAAATGAAGAAAACCATTTCACAAGGTATCGTTCCCTTTCGCTCTCTCTCACACGCCACCACGTTTGCTTTGCGCGTTCGTCCAGATGAGCGACTAGATCTCAGAGACTATACGAGAAAAGAAAAACGTAGAATTTGGGAAAATGACGGTATCTACCAGGTTAACAAATCTGTATCAGGTCGGATCATTATTTTGGCCAGAAGAAACCAATGAAATTTTAGTCGTTACGCAACGCCTGCCAAGCGTTTGCTCATTCCCTCTCTCTCTCTCTCTCTCTCTCGCACACACTTCCGCGTCTCGTATATGTAGGTTTACATGTACATGTAGAAATGTAGGAGCAAATGCAAAAATCATATGGAAACAGAAACATCTAATATATATATCGATCGATATAAACTATCGTTGCTGACAGTCGTTTCTTCACTTCGCTCCGCCTAAAAAATTTTATTTTTGTGCTCAAAGGAAAGTAGGTTAGGTTAGGTTACAGCGGCTGCCCGACTCACTGGGAGCCCAGCACACTTAGGCCGTTTCCGGCCCGTTGTGATACCGCGGGGGAATCTACCCCTTCTCGCATTGTGAGACCTAAGGTCAACAGTTGTCCCAGCCTGCAGCTTTTATGAAGTTAGTTATCTTTCTGGGACATATGAAGGGCGAGCCCAAGTGCTGTAGCCTTCTTCTGCTGAGAGCTGGGCAAGAGCAGAACAGGTGTTCCACCGTTTCCTCCTGTAAGGAACCTATTTCAGGCTGGGGTAAGCTCAGCCTGTCCAGGGTCGTCTACAAGAAAATTTGTAGTTGTTGGGAGACCTTAGGCAAGAGAAAGTACTGGGGTCACGTCCAGGAGAGTCAAGCGTGCGGCGTGTTTGCAGGGTGACGAGATTTCGCCGTAACCTCTACGGTGTACAGGGCGATTCTACCGGGGTGTGTGGGATCACTACGGCTCTTACGACCCTACGGCCCCTAACGTTACTAGACGGCGTATGGACTCTGGCCGTCGTTTACACGCCGTCGGGGTTTGTAGGACCCTGCGTTGTAGTGGCAGCTCGTGAGACGAGGAACTCTAACAAGGGGGGGGGGGGGGAAGTGTTACGGAACCGTGCGTGATCGCGACGATTCGTACCACGACTGGGTTTCTAGGGGGGGGATGGGCTGTGCGTAGTCGCGACAGTTCCTAGCTACTGGAGTATGCTACTGAGACGTGCGTAATCGCGACGACTCGTAGGGCTACTGGAGTTCTTGGAGGGATTGACTGTGCGTAATCGCGACGGCCACTAGCTACTGGAGGATGCTACTGAGACGTGCGTAATCGCGACGCCTCGTAGGGCTACTGGAGTTCTGGGAGGGATTGACTGTGCGTAATCGCGACGGCCACTAGCTACTGGAGGATGCTACTGAGACGTGCGTAATCGCGACGCCTCGTAAGGCTACTGGAGTTCTTGGAGAGATTGACTGTGCGTAATCGCGACAGTCACTAGCTACTGGAGGATGCTACTGAGACGTGCGTAATCGCGACGCCTCGTAAGGCTACTGGAGTTCTGGGAGGGATTGACTGTGCGTAATCGCGACGGTCACTAGCTACTGGAGGATACTACTGAGACGTGCGTAATCGCGACGACTCGGAAGGCTACTGGGATGCTAGGAGGGATTGGGATAACGTGTAATGTGTATGTGCGGATGAATGAATAAAAGACACGAGTAGTTGTAATTTTTGTTCAGAATTTTTTATTACACCAATGGACCTAGCTGGTGGCCCTAGCTGCACCACGTGTAAAGCTCCACTTACTTGTACGTCTGAGAGCTCTTGCAATGTTGGTCACGAGAGACCGTGGCCTTATAGCCATGTGTCGTTGGTCGCGCGCTGAGTTTGTTTTATTCTAGCACACAGGCCGGGATGGGTGAGAGCACGTGTACGAAATAGGTGTCACGAATAAGTGTACGAAATAGTTGTCACGAATAGGTGTACGAAACAGGCGTAGGCGAGCACGTGTTGGTCGATGGTTCCGCGTGAGGTTTTCTTATTTTTTGCGACTGCTCTCGTTCGAGGTCCGGCTTCGAGTTCCTCTCCTTCTTTTTTTTCCGTGCCTCCTCACTCCCGCGATCGATACCCCTTTTTCTTTCTGCAATCGATATTCTCGGTGTGACCACCCCTGCTTTTACCTATCGACTCATTTCTGCGTTTCTCATTTTTCTGTGTTTTTATGGCCTTCATTGGCGGGAGTATTTAGGACGTAACTTATTACTAATTTAAATCTACATGAATACTAATAATAATGCCTTTAGTGGCGAATCGTGTAATGGTGATAATTATAATAACAAACAAAAGAAAAGGAATAATCAAAGAACCAGGGATCGATGTATGCTTCCAGTGGCGATGCAGATAACCGGTAGCCCCTGTAGTTGGCAGCTTGTAAAGCACCTTGGGTCTTTACACCCCCCCCTTTCTTCCGGGGTGAACGGAGACACGGATAAATGATACAGAACTGCTTATATATACGGGTCTTGGTGGTGCAGCGTTGTGGCAAACTCCTACTCTGATATGCTTACTGACTGTGGGGTACATATTCATACAATAGATCAGGTGTTAAGTTAGTAAATGGGTTAGCGGCTAGGTTATTCTACGGTTTCCCGGGCGTCGTCGGTCTGGTTGGTCTGGTCTTCGGGGTCTTCGTTGCTGTGAAATTCTCTGAGGTCTGCCAGGTTAGCGGTTCTTCGCTTCCGACTAGTCTGGTGTTGTAGACGGATAACGTTGGGCGAGACGAAGCACTGGACTCGGTAGGGTCCATCAAATTTTGGCGCTAACTTAGCCGCGAAACCATCAGCGGCGTTAGAAAGGTGATGTTGGCGTACTAATACCAAAGATCCGATCGTCGGGCGCCAGTGTCTTCTACGTAGGTTGTAATGGCGTCCTTGTTCCTGGCTTGCTTGTTGGTTGTTGTTCCGGACGATGTCAAATATTTCCTTCAGCCGGGCTGCCTTAGCGAGCGCTGGTTCCGGTGTGGTCCCGGTTCCGGGAGTGACCTCGTCGTATAAGGCGCCAGGCAAGCGGGGTTCTCGTCCGTGTATCAGGAAGGCGGGGCTGAATCCTGTCGTATCCGAGACGCTGGAATTGATGGCCAGGGACAACTCGGGTAGTAGTTCGTCAACCTGTTTATCAATGATACGCATCATGGCTGGGTTTTTCGGATAATACCGTTGTTTTATTGGACGACTATACCTCATAACAATGGTGTGTTCTGTTAGATCCGTCGTTCCCTGGAGATTCTCGAATTTGGGTAGCTCTTCGTCTAGGAACGCACGGATGTGGTGTGCAATGTCTGGGGGCCAGGGCTGTGTGTCTAATGTCGGGTCTCCTCTCGTGGAATCATCCATTTCGGGACCGGTGGTTTGGTCGGGGCATTCTGGGCGGATGGTCATGTCGAATGGACTAGAGGGGTCTGTGCTAGCGGGGCATTCGGTGATATTGGCGATAACCGGCGTGGTGTTGGCTGTGATGGCTAGGCTCGGCTCTTGTCGAAACTCCGATTCCATGGGCGTCACTAGCCTGACGGCGTCCATGTCCCCGGGTCCGACGGTGTTTGCTGAGTTGGAGATCCTTGTCGGTGTCGTGACCCTCGTGAGCTCCGTTGAAGTTAGCGCGCTCGTCCATTCTGTTGATGATCTGAAGTGCGTGGACTCTGTTGTCGTCCACGAACTCGTGGTCCTGGAGGCGATCCTCGTAATCGTGTTCTCTGTGGGCGTTCTGGTGGTCTTAATCTCGGTGGATATTCGCGTACTCGTGTTTCCTGAAGGCGTCCGTATGCTCGTAGTCTCGGTTAGCCTTCTCGTGGCCATATTACCCGTCGCTTGGCTTTGGGTTATGTTTGTTGGTGCTATATCCGTGGCCAGGGTTGCTGTTGCTGGCCTGGGATCCGTATTGTCTGTTGACGATGTCGTGGACGTGTTCTCTGCTGCTTGTCGTGGATTCTTGCTCTGTGTTAATGATGCCGTGGGCATGTTCTCTGCTGCTTGTCGTGGATTCTTGCTCTGTGTTGATGATGCCGTGGGCATGTTCTCTGCTGCTTGTCGTGGATTCTTGCTCTTGGTTGGGGGTGTCGTAGCCGTGGTCTCGGTTGCTGGTCTCTTGTTCCTGTTCTTGGTTGGGGATGTCGTAGCCGTGGTCGTTGTTGCGTGTTTTAAGCTTTCATTCGCGGGTGCGGGGGTTTGTGTGTGGCTGATGATGTCCTTTGGTTCGTCGACGTTGGTGCAGCGACCTTTAAGCTGTAGACGCGTAGTGCCACATTGGATCGTGGTTTCTATGGCGCACAAAAAGTCCATCCCCAGGATCACACTTTCGACCATGTTCGGTAGTATCAAAAGAGGTATTTGTACCTGTCGTGTATGCAGTTGGGTGGGCGTAAGTAAGATTTGAGTAATCTCCCTCACTGACCCGTCCGCTAGGCGTATCCGCGTCGCTGCTGCCTGTATGTTCGTGTCGGTGGCCAATCGTCTTGCCAGGTCTTGACTGACGAAACTTCGGGTCGCTCCCGTGTCGATAGTGGCTTCCGTGGTTTGTCCACCGATGGTCACCATCGCCACTATCCGGCCGTCGTGCACGTGCAAAGGTTTCTTTGATCGTGGGTTATGGTTGGCGTCGTTCTCGGCTGATCCCATCTCAGTCGAGGACGCGGCTAGTTTCCCGAGGTTTCTCGTCGGCAGCATTGGATGGTCCTGACGCCGCGTTTGCCACATTCCCAACAGAATAAGAGGGGACGGTTCTGGCAATTCGCGTATAAATGGTCCGCTCCGCCGCATCGTCGACATGCCGTGCGCGCGTTGGCTATGGGCAGTGCGTCGTGTTGGATCGTCCGGTTGGCTACTTCTCCCGCGGGTGTGGTAGTCTGGGCCGGGCCGGGTTTGGTCATGGGATCCCCGTGATTGTTGGGCGTTTGGCGAAACGGGTTCCGATTCTGGTGAGACTCCGGTCGCTTGTATTCCGTGCTCAATTGCTCCAATTTCCAATTGCTCAAAATATCGTGGCGGAAGAAAAAAAGTAAGGAATTCCCGACGAAAATCGGCCCAGGGGACGTGCTGGAGTCGACTGGTTCGGAACCAACGGCTAGCTCGGTCGGTGAGAAGTTCGACCATGACTCGTGGGAGATGATTCACGTCGACGCCGTAGGACAGGGCACGTTCTTCGAGTAATTCTACGAATGCCAATGGGTCATCGTGGCCGTTGAACTGAATACCCCAGTGTCGAATCCTATCAGCCCCTTGGAAGGTGCGGAGGGGTGAAGTGCTTGTTTGAGTCCTAGCCTCGCTGAGACCTTGTGTGGTGTCGATCGGGGAAAAGGTTCTCCTCGTCTGCACCGGACTGGACTCTGCTGACCTGGATATTTGAACGCTCCCCTCCGACGTTAAGACAATCGGGGGCACGTTGCCTTTGCTGGCGGTGGCCGGAGGGACTAGCAAGCCGAGCTTTTGGTCTACGACCTTCTTCTTCTCGGACGGGGCTTTGGTGGCGGGTTGCGGTGATCTGGCACGCCCCGCGGATCTGGAGTACTGCTTCTCGAGCTCTGCCAGGCGAGTCCAAGTCGCGGGTTCGAGTTTACCTTCGGTGAATATAGCGAAGGTCTTCCTAAGATCGTCGACTGTGCCTTCTTTGTCGAACCCGAACTCGTCTGCAAAGCCTTCGAGTTCATCCCGGCGGCGTTGGTATATCCAACCGGTACCCACCCCAGGATTCTGTATTGATTCTGTGTGGTAGTACTCACTCTGATCGTGGTCAGTGCTCTGGTCCATGTCAAGGAGTAGGAGCTCGAGACGTGGGAAAACGTGAGCGGGGCGTAACCGTAACTCTGGCTGACTAGAGCTGGCTCGCTGGGTTTTTATTTTGTACTGTCTTGACTGTGTTTATCGTCTTGTTTGTTTTTCGCCTTCAGTGACGTCGTATAATGTTTTCTTTACGCACTGCACTTTGGGGTTTTGTTTTCAGGGGCTTTAGCTTTGGGCTCTTCACTGGGCGTGTTGCACTGGCACTGCGTCTGTGTCGCGAGGATTTTCAACTAGCGTTGCGCTTGTTTGGGTTTTAGTTAAACGGGGCACGGTGTTCGCACTGTCGTGTTTTTTTTTTCTCGGGACGGCACTGTGTTTGCGCTACGATGGTTTTATGGACCGGCACCGTGTTTGCGCAACGATGAATTTTTGGGACGGCACTGTGTTTGCACTGCGATGGTTTTTTGGACCGGCACTGTGTTTGCGCTGCGATGATTTTTTGGGACGGCACTGTACTTGTTTTCGCCGTCGTCTTAATCACGATTCGGGAGGGGAAAAGTGTGTGAGTTTGTATGTATGATTTTCGGTCGGTGACGTGGGCGTATGTAGGTAAGCGTGGGTCTAGCTAAAGCTCTGACTGTACTACAGACACGTGGTCTTGTGGCGGTAGATTTGCGGTCTGTGACGGTTACCTTCTCTTGAATCTACCTCAGGTCCCTGCTCGGGCGCCACTTGTAAGGAACCTATTTCAGGCTGGGGAAAGCTCAGCCTGTCCAGGGTCGTCTACAAGAAAATTTGTAGTTGTTGGGAGACCTTAGGCAAGAGAAAGTACTGGGGTCACGTCCAGGAGAGTCAAGCGTGCGGCGTGTTTGCAGGGTGACGAGATTTTGCCGTAACCTCTACGGTGTACAGGGCGATTCTACCGGGGTGTGTGGGATCACTACGGCTCTTACGACCCTACGGCCCCTAACGTTACTAGACGGCGTATGGACTCTGGCCGTCGTTTACACGCCGTCGGGGTTTGTAGGACCCTGCGTTGTAGTGGCAGCTCGTGAGACGAGGAACTCTAACAAGGGGAGGGGGAAGTGTTACGGAACCGTGCGTGATCGCGACGATTCGTACCACGACTGGGTTTCTAGGGGGGGGGATGGGCTGTGCGTAGTCGCGACAGTTCCTAGCTACTGGAGTATGCTACTGAGACGTGCGTAATCGCGACGACTCGTAGGGCTACTGGAGTTCTTGGAGGGATTGACTGTGCGTAATCGCGACGGCCACTAGCTACTGGAGGATGCTACTGAGACGTGCGTAATCGCGACGCCTCGTAAGGCTACTGGAGTTCTTGGAGAGATTGACTGTGCGTAATCGCGACAGTCACTAGCTACTGGAGGATGCTACTGAGACGTGCGTAATCGCGACGCCTCGTAAGGCTACTGGAGTTCTGGGAGGGATTGACTGTGCGTAATCGCGACGGTCACTAGCTACTGGAGGATACTACTGAGACGTGCGTAATCACGACGACTCGGAAGGCTACTGGGATGCTAGGAGGGATTGGGATAACGTGTAATGTGTATGTGCGGATGAATGAATAAAAGACACGAGTAGTTGTAATTTTTGTTCAGAATTTTTTATTACACCAATGGACCTAGCTGGTGGCCCTAGCTGCACCACGTGTAAAGCTCCACTTACTTGTACGTCTGAGAGCTCTTGCAATGTTGGTCACGAGAGACCGTGGCCTTATAGCCATGTGTCGTTGGTCGCGCGCTGAGTTTGTTTTATTCTAGCACACAGGCCGGGATGGGTGAGAGCACGTGTACGAAATAGGTGTCACGAATAAGTGTACGAAATAGTTGTCACGAATAGGTGTACGAAACAGGCGTAGGCGAGCACGTGTTGGTCGATGGTTCCGCGTGAGGTTTTCTTATTTTTTGCGACTGCTCTCGTTCGAGGTCCGGCTTCGAGTTCCTCTCCTTCTTTTTTTTCCGTGCCTCCTCACTCCCGCGATCGATACCCCTTTTTCTTTCTGCAATCGATATTCTCGGTGTGACCACCCCTGCTTTTACCTATCGACTCATTTCTGCGTTTCTCATTTTTCTGTGTTTTTATGGCCTTCATTGGCGGGAGTATTTAGGACGTAACTTATTACTAATTTAAATCTACATGAATACTAATAATAATGCCTTCAGTGGCGAATCGTGTAATGGTGATAATTATAATAACAAACAAAAGAAAAGGAATAATCAAAGAACCAGGGATCGATGTATGCTTCCAGTGGCGATGCAGATAACCGGTAGCCCCTGTAGTTGGCAGCTTGTAAAGCACCTTGGGTCTTTACACTCCTCTTCCTCGTCTCTGCAGCTACGGCAAAAATCATTGTATGGGGCGCCCAGTCTATTAGCATGGGAACCTATTAACCAGTGCCCCGTTAGGGAGCGTATGACTGCGCTGCACCATCGTCTGCCGAGCTTGCATAGCTCAGAGGTGCGCTTCCTATCTATGGTTGGCCATGTTTGCCGAGTTATACGACAACGTGGTACTGATTGCCACTTGTTGTCTGTTAGTTGCTTATATTGCTCCTTTATTATGAGCCTACATGTGGCCATCGGCATACGAGTATCCTCCTTTTCTTGGAGAAGGGGGATTGTAGTGCCCAGTCTGGCCAGCTCGTCTGCATTACAGTTGCCTTCGATATCCCGATGGCCCGGGACTCATATAAGGCTGATAACAAATTGCTGAGCCATCTCGTGAAGAGATTTGCGGCAATCTGCAACGGTGGCCGAGTTTGCAGAGATCGCATTAAGCGATTTTATTGCAGCTTGGCTATCACTATAGATATTTACGCGGGTTACCATGGCGGTAGTTTCCTGAAGGCAGTTTAGGGCTTCCTTGATTGCAATGACGTCCGCTTGGAAGACGATGCAGTGATCAGGGAGTCTAAAGGAGTGCTTAATGTTTAGCTGTTCGGAGTGTATACCTCCTCCGACCCTATTGTTCAGCTTTGATCCATCTGTGAAGATGTTTAGGGCCCCTTTTGGGCCTGGGGGTCCTTCACTCCACTCGTCTCTGTGGGGGATAATTGCATCGAAGGGGGTATATGTGTATTCCCTTGGAACACAGTAGTCCGTTTTAGTAGGGACATTTAGTAGTAATGTGCCCATTAGTCGGAGTCTCTCAGTCGTATTGCCGCCTTTTGTGCCCTTTCTTTTCCTGCAAGGAAAAGAGGCACAGAATGGCATCTAGCGCAACATTTGGAGTGGTACGAAGAGCTCCGCTGATGCAAAGGGCGGCTGTTCGCCGAACTTTGTCGAGTTGTCTGGTGATCGTCCTTTTTGATAAGGCCGGCCACCATACAGTAACTCCATAAAATATTATCGATCTAACTATGGCTTGGTATATCCATTGGACTATACCATGCCCCATTTCAAGCCAATAGCTTATTTGCAAGTGTAGAGGGCTATCGTGGCCTTCTTCACTCTGTCTTTGATGTTCAGGTTCCAATTTGGCTTCTTGTCAATTACCAACCCTAAGTAACTGGCACTGTCGCTAGAGGTTTAGGTGTTTAGAGACGGAATCTTGTATTTGCTTGTGAATAGCAAAAGTTCTGTCTTTGAGGGATTAACTCCAAGACCTCGCGATTCTGTCCACCTTGACAGTCTCGCGAGCTTTGCGGTCATTAAGTCGCAGAGTGTTTGAGGGTATTTGCCTGAGAAGATAATTGCTACGTCGTCCGCGTATGCCACGACTTTGCAGCCCCCCCTTCCAGGTCACATAGAATCTTGTTGACTGCTATGTTCCATAGAAGGGGGGATAGGACACCACCTTGCGGTGTGCCTCTACTGACATACCTTGTCTGAGTGGACGATCCCATCGATGATGTCACCGTCCTGCATGTGAGCAATTGATCAATGAACATCACCAAGTGACGATCCACCCCAAGGTCAGTCAGCGCTTCCGTAATGGCATCCGGTATGACGTTGTTGAAAGCTCCCTTGATATCTAGAAAAGCGATTAGACAGTATTCTTTGAGGTATAGTGATTTCTCTATCCCCGAAATTACTTCGTGAAGTGCCGTTTCCGTAGATTTTCCTTTCCGGTAGGCATGTTGTGCTCCTAACAACAATTGAGAATTTATGGTTGTTCTCAGTTGTAGTCCGACGAGTCTCTCAAAGGTTGACTGATTGGTCTAAAGTCCTTTGGTGTCGAGTGCGAGGCTTTACCTGCTTTAGGGATGAAGACTATTTTAGCCTTAAGCCAAGCGTTCGGTATTCTCCCCACTACTAGTATCTTCTCAAAGATACATTGCAGCCAGTTGACGGCCGTGTCTCCGGCTTTTTGTAATTGGGCCGAAATGAGCTGGTCCGGGCCAGGGGATTTGAACGGATCGAAACTGTTTATTGCCCAGTTTATGTTCCGTTTTGAGAAAATATGCTCCATTGAGGTGATCGAACCCTCACTAGGGAAGTGAGTCGGTCCATTGATGGAGCACCCTGGAAAATGAGTGTCGAGAAGAATGTGTAGGGACTCCTTACTGGAGTTGGTCCACGTACCATCGCTTCTCTTTAGGTAACCCACCGAGGGGGTCGTTTTGGAGAGGATCTTGCGCAGTCTTGCAGCTTCTGACGTTACTTCGATTTCAGAACAAAATCTTTGCCAAGAGGCCCTTTTTCTTGTCTGATTTCTTTCTTGTATAGGGCCAGACTATTTTTATAATCTGCCGAGCGTTGCTCCTCGTCAGCGCTTTTGGCCCTGTTGAAGAGGGACCTGCAGCTTTTTCGTAGGATATCTATTTGTTTTGACCACCAAGGGGGTTTCTTTTTCCCCGTGTGTTGGTTTGATGGGCATGCTGCCGTGAAAGCCGTGTTGCATGCTTTAGTAAGCCTGTCCACTAGATGATTTAGATCGTGCTCTGTGTTCAGTCAGATTGGTGCCTTGGAGGGAAGAAGTCCATCCATTACTGTGACATATTTTTCCCAGTTGGCTTTCCTAGGATTAGCAAAGACTGTAGGTTTTGGGCTCTCGAGAGATAGTGTGGTCTCGATATACCTGTGGTCCGAAAAGGAATGGTCCCCCAGAACTTTCCAGTTCATTACTATGTCTGACAGTTTGTGAGACACTAATGTTAGGTCAATTACCTCTTGTCTATTCTTAATTATAAACGTAGGATCATTGCCCCGATTGCAGATAAGAAGATTAGAGTTTAGGATGAAGCTGAATAATGACTCACCCCTTACATTTGTGTCCGAGCTTCCCCATTGGGTGTGGGTGTCGACAGGACGTGCCTCGGCCGCTGCATCCGACTTGTAAACCCTGATGCTCACCGCGCTGAAGCCAAAGTTTAACTCTCCTTTTTTGGCCTCAATTGGAGATAGAGACTCCTTATTGAGGACGAGCACCGCCTGGTGCATCGGGCCTTGAGTCGCCTCCACCTTTACTACCCTCCAATCGGAGGTTGGTAGCTCCGGGTTGCACCGCTGCAGCATTTTCAGGATGCGCTCAGGCTCCTTTATGGAGGCGGGCACCCAAACTCTCGCGCTAGGCCTACTGGGCACCTCGCTCCAGTCGACTGCGACGAGCTTCGCCCCTGGGTACACCTCTCCGACTTGCGCTACCGCTGCTTTATAGAGCTGGACGGAGCGCTCGTCTTCGCAGGCTATTATCTTTATACAACCCTGGTACCACCCCATGTCTTTACAGACTGGAAGGGGGCCGGGTTGCTTGTCCAATAAATCGAAGCAGCGGTCGGCCAGTGCCGCTTCCACCCACTTCCACTGGTTCCTGGGGATCTTCGAGTCCACGCTGCCTTTATCCAGGACGCCGATCAGCGTCCTATCCTTGGCGATTTACGCGAACGACACGTTCGGCAGCACTCTGGAGCGCTTTGGAGCCTGTCCAGGAGTCTCCTGTGAGCGCTGCCTTTTAGTTTGCGGGGCTGTAGTCTTCGGCGGGGCAACCTTCGTTGGTGCCTCTTTGCCGAAGTTGGGCAGCACCTTTGATGCCCATTCGACCTTTTTTTTTCCACTGGTCGGTCGGGCTGGACATAATGCTCGCGTTTTGCCGACGGAATATGTTTCCAGCACTCCTCCTCTCGGCATACGTGAAGACTTTGGCTTGGGTGCTAGTCGATGGCACCTCGCTCCCCGCAGCCTTACCAGCAGGCAGAGCAGCCGCAGGATTGCAGAGCCACTCCACCAAGGTATCGGCTTTAGGAGGCGATTTACCACCCACCCCAGAACTAGGATGGGACCCCTTAGGGTTCGCCCTAGCGTCTTCCACCGTGCAGGTTTTACCTGCTATGTCGCGGGTCAGGCCAGGCCTTTGGGCCTATGCCTTTCCCTGTATGGGATTACTCCCTGTTGGCAGTTGGGGAGCGCCAGACTCATTTTTGTTTTTGTTATTAATTTGTTTGTTTTCCATATTTGATCCCACGATTTGCAAAGAAAGGGCGGTCCGTCCGGGCAGAGATTCACGTTGCCCGGATAAGGCATCATTAGAACAGGGGGCTGCCAAATCTCTGAGCTCTCCGTTAACGACTGGGCTAGTTTTTATACCGGGCCCCCAGCCAGGGTGACTCTCGGCACGGGGCGTATAACACGCTTAGTCCGGCCCGGTGTGAGATGAGTGTGGGGGTTGGGATGTGGGTAGGTAATGTGTAGGGATGGGGTGTGTGTGAGCTACTTAAACGAGGCGGCACCACAAGCGCATCGTCAGTGTTGCTACTTCGCGAACACCCGCTGGCTGTCCGGGACTGCTTATTTCGGTGCTTTCCCTAGGGATGACCGTTTATTCGCAACTGGCCTACCTCTAAAGGTAGGTCATTCGCTATCCGCAACCTGCGACCCGTCCGGTGGCCTCAGCTAGGCCCCCTCCGAGCCATCTCACATGCTCGTCAGACCAGACAAAGGAAAGTAATTGTGTTGTATTATTGCTTACGGTGTTTTAAACTGATCGTGCAACTAAATTACTATCCGTGTTCATTCTTGTATCGTGTTTTTGTGCAGTTAATTTCAATTGCAATTGTACCGCTCTCTGTTTTTATCTACCCTCAGCTTATCTGTTTTCATTTCCAACACACACGCACTGCGTTAGCCGCCGCTCTGTGCTTGTCTCTCTGTGTTTCTGTCGTCTCTCTGTGTCTCTCCCTTCACTTGCCTTTGTTGTGCCTGTTTTTGTTTTTATTCGTGCTTGCGCGCGCAATTGTTAACACAAGCTAAAGTCACTATCTCTACCCCACGCCGACTTATATTTTACCTTTCCTTTTACCTACCTAAGAACTGTGACCGTTCGGTTTCTACACGGCAAACGTATGTCTACTGCTGGTTGTGTGACAACACGGCTCATACCAACTGTGCTGAATTGGGACACATCGGAGGTCGCATTGGGGATCTTATTAAGACTCGCTGCGGCCTCAACTGGACCTGTTGGGACTGCCGGGCTATCGAAAGCGACATGCGTGTCTTTATGAGACAGACGCATCTAGAATTCGCTGACCTAAACGCTGGATTCCGAATGCTGCAAGATAAGTTTCGGTTGACGGAGTCTCACTTCAAAACACTTAAAATTTTGACTGAGTCTCCGAAAAGGAAGAAGGGTAATAAGTATTTACCCAATACTAACAATGATTTTTCTCTTGCAGCTCCTGAACCACCTGTACCTCTTGCTCGGTCACCGCCTGTAACTGGTATGGAACCTGGAGCCAATGGTGCCATTGCATCTGCCACTGCGCCCAGACCTGTCGCCCTTGGGGCTGAGGATGCCGCCAATGCTACTGCCCCCACACCGAGACCTATTCGGGGTATGGCTACACCTTCTGACTCTCGCTCGGGTCTTGAGTGGTTAGGGGAGTGGTTCCTCGGAAAGCAATCTTTGTTTCCCGACTCAATCCTGAGGCCACTACGGAGGATGTAAAGCATCATCTTTGTTCAAAACTTAGCGCTCGCCTTGAGGATATTATTGTGACCAAATTTTCTTTTAATCATAAGCGTAATATTTCCTCATTTAAATTTGTTGTCCCTGACTCTTACCTTGATAGATCTCTTGACCCTTCTATTTGGCCAGAGCATACAATTATGCATGAGTTCGTGCGTAAAGTTTCGAATCAAAGTCTTATTGTTAGCGGCCCTGCCAAATCTAATTCTAATCAGAGTCCTGATATTACCTGCCCTGTCATTTCAAAAAACTAATTAACTATTTTTCCGTTCACTATCAGAATGTACGTAGTCTTTTAGGCAAATTGCGCCAACTACATACGGATAGTGCCTCTTACGATTTCGATGCTATCGGTTTTTCCGAAACATGGCTCAACTCCACTGTTCATGATCATGAAATTTTTGGTAACAATTTCATCATTTATCGAATGGATCGTGAATCATATGCTGGTGGAGTTCTGATTGCAGTCAAAACTGACTTCTCATCGGAGTTATTCCCTTTCAACAATATCCATGGGATTGAGTTCATTGCAGTCATTGCAGTTCCCAATTCTGATGCTGAGGTCTACTCAAAGCACCTTTCTGTTATCCATTCTGTTTTGTCTTCGTTAGGTTGTGCTGATCAGATTGTGGTCATGGGTGACTTCAATTTACCTCTTCTTTCTTGGCTGCCCTGCGACGACGCTAACCAATTGCTTCCTAGTACTCATAACGAATTTATCAATGATCTAACGGATGTTTCCCTTGCCCAAATTAATTCTATTAAAAATAATAGGAACAGACTTCTCGACCTTATTTTCGTTATGGATGCTTCTCTAGGTACAGTTGCCAGAGTCTCCCCACTATCACTTCCTGAAGACCTATACCATCCTACGCTATCTATAACTTTAGAATGTACCAGTTCTAGTTATGTTAACATTACCTCGACTCCTCACCGGATGAAGTGTTTTCGCAAAACTGATTTCGACAATTTAAACATTCACCTCTCGAATGTTGATTGGTCCACTCTTCTTTCCTTACCGAATATTGATGTAACAGTCAACTCATTCTATAAAATTTTAAACTCTGCCCTTAATACTTATGTTCCGGAGATTATTGTACCATTATCGTCCAAGCCTCCCTGGTTCTCCAGGAATTTGTCATATTTAAAGAACAGAATATCCAGACTTTTCAAAAAGTACCAGAAAACTGGCTCCTTGCTTGTCTTTGTACAATATTCTTCCGCCCGCTCTCAATTCCTTACAACTAATAGTCTGTGCTACAATCTTTACCTCTCTTCTTGTAGTCGAAACTTCCGCAATGATCCAAAAAAATTCTTTTCTTTTGTCAACTCTTAACGTAAGTCCAATGCATTTCCCCCGTCCATTCATTATCTAAACAATTCTGAATTCTAAAACATTGTACCCAGTCCTTATGCCAACCATTAACCTTTCTTTTCAATCTATCCTTGGAACAGTCTTGTCTCCCCGTAATTTGGAATGAGTCCTACATAATTCCGCTTCACAAGAAGGGCTCCAGATCCAACATAGAAAATTACCGAGGCATTGCAAAGCTCTCTGCCATTCCTAAGCTCCTTGAGTTCCTGGTTACCCGGCAATTGCAACATCTTTGTTCTAGCTTGATATCTCCTTCACAACATGGTTTTTTTAAACATCGATCAACAACTACCAATCTGCTCGAGTTTTCCTCCATAATCAACCGTGGATTTCAGAGCGGTTTGCAAACTGATGTTATTTTTACGGATTTTAGCAAGGCATTTGATTCGGTTAACCATACTCTATTAATTCAGAAGCTGTCCTTATTAGGTTTCCCTAGTAATCTTCTAAGTTGGATTTCGTCGTATCTTTCTAATCGTACACAACGGGTCTTATTTACTAATGTTTTATCAGAGATCGTTAATGTTACATCTGGTGTGCCACAAGGTAGTCATTTGGGTCCGCTTCTCTTCATTTTATTTGTGAACGACCTACCCCAAGTTATAACATTCTCACATACATTAATGTATGCGGATGACGTTAAAATCTGTCTGCCCTACTCCGACTGGTACTTGCACACACACCTTCAGCTGGACCTAAACGAATTGCTATTGTGGTGCTCAAGAAATCTTCTATTTTTGAACTTCTCGAAATGCAAGCTTATGACTTTCTACCGTCGTGCTCCACATTTTGTATCTTTTTCTCTTGGTGATCATGTATTAGATCGAATTTCGAGTTCAAATGATCTTGGTGTATTATTTGATCGTAAACTGTGTTTTAATAGTCATATTGCTGCGACAGCTAATAAAGCTAAGGTTGTTCTAGCATTTATCAAGCGTTGGTCCAAGGAGTTTGACGACCCGTATGTGACCAAAAAACTGTACATTTCGTTAGTGCGCCCGATATTGGAGAATTGTTCCTATTCTCGAATCAGTTCAGAAACAATTTTTAATTTTCGCTCTTCGTAATTTACACTGGGACTCTGGTAGAATCCTGCCACCTTACCGATCTAGACTAAAACTTATTGACCTACCTTCGTTACACCATCGCAGCTCCTTCTCGGGATGGTGGACTCCCAAACTCTCTTGAGTCAGATTGACTTTACGGTTCCCTCTCGTTCTACTCGTTCTTTTAGACCTATCAGATTACCCTTATTTAGGTCAAACTATGCCCAGCATGAACCTTTCAGGGTTTTTTGCTATAATTATAATACCTTTTACCATATCATTTCCCCTGAACTAACCCTTAAACATATAGCATTTAGCATTTACAACCACCTGAACTCTGCTAACCTGTAATTTTAATTTTATTTAATTTTATTATAGTTTATCTTTAGTTCTCTCCCTAATTTATATAGCATTATTAGCAGATAATTGTTAATTCAAATAAAAAAATAAATAAAAAGCTCCCATAGGGTTCGACTTAATTAAAATTTATTTTTTTTGTCCAAAATTTATTTTGTCCCTTTGGCGACTATATACAAAATTTCATAAATTACATATATGTACATACAGTGGGGAGCAAAAGTGAGTGCATGTTCACAAAACTGACTTTCGTCGCCCATAAAAACATAACCATACAAGATAATCAAACAAATCAAATTAGATTATCTTTATTATTTAATTCTTAACGAATAGGAGTTATTAGAAACAATATATGTGATGAATTCAAAAAGTTTGAAAGTAAAAACATAAAAAACCCGCATAAACTCACTTTTGCACCTTTCAAAAAAATTTAATAATTAAATTAATTAAAAATTTTTTGCCCACAGACTCTTATTAGCAATAACTTTATTTACGCGGATTGGCATGCTCTCTACCAAATTTTCGATAATAGCTTTTGAGATTCGATTCCATTCCGCTTTTACACGATCCCAAAGAATGTCCTTATTTGTTGGGGCTACTTCGTACTGCCCGAGCTATTTTTTTTACTATTGACCAAAGATTTTCAATAGGATTGAGTTCGGGACTTTGCGCTGGCCACTGTATCAGCTGAAAATGCTGTTTTCCAATCCATTCCTTAACAATTTTCGCTATGTGCTTCGAGTGACCATCAGGTTGAAAAACAATTTCTTTGTCGGTATAAGCAAATTTCTCCAAAAAATTGGCAAGATGGGTGTTCAAAATTTGTATGTAGTCCTCTTTTCACAGGATACAATCAACTAAATGCAGAGGGCCAACAGTCCACCATGTAAAGCATCCCCATAGCCTTATATTTCCTCAGCCATGTTTGACAGCTTTCTTTACATGGTGCCTTTGAAGACGTTCCCCGGGCTTGCGCCAGCAGTATTCCTTCCCAGCTGACTGAAATCGGTTAAATTTGGATTCACCAGTCCAGATAACACGAAATACAACAATACTGCTGGTCCTGATACAATACGCAAGCTTAAGCTCTTAAATGTATGTATATACTGACTGAGTACCGGGTAAAAGTAGTCAAAACGTTCCCCCTCGTTTACGCTATGTTGGGGGCTCATCAGTCTTTGCAATGTCTTTGAAGGCATCTTTGGAGTGTTTGATTGCCATATCTTCTGGAAATAGTGGCGCTAGACGAGTGATGGAGCTTGTATACGCCTAATGCTGTTTTAACATCAACCACTCGTACGTGGTTTTCTTGGCCAGGATAGCTCTTAATGATACGACCCATTGGCTGGAAGGTTGTCTGGAAGGTTGTCTTCCTTCACCAAAACAAGTAGTCCTTCAGGCACTTTTGGTGAGGCGGTTTTTCACTTATGCCGAGTTAGTAGTTCTTAGAGATATTCCGCAGATATTTCAAGAATGAATGTTTTAAGCGTGATACCAATTTCCATAGCTTTACTTATGGCGTTGTCAATAGTTCATCAATCAAGAAGAGTCCTGGGGTGAGCGCTGTTATGTCATTTGGATCGTTTCATATTTGAGTAATGGGTCGAGAATTAGGAATTGCCATAATTTCGATAATTACTGTGAATCGGTATTAAGAATCTGTGGAGGGCTGCTAAGAATATATCTGTTGTTAGGTCGCTTACCAACTCCTTGTACACTGCCTTGGTGCAAAAGCAGCAGAACACTGCGATGTATGCCTTATCGGCATACAGCAGCAGCCTTCTCTTTTTCCTCGGACGCCTGCATTAAGAAATGTGCGTGCTTGTGTGACTGTTTGTGCTGGGAGATTGCCCATGAATTGCTGCATCAGTTTTGGTCTAGCTTTAGTGCATCTAACACGGCTGTGAATGATGTTTCTAGTCAATATTGTTGTCTTGCAATTGCTCTTGCAATGCATTTTCTCCTCATGAAGTTCTCGCATAATTATTTTGACTACGGGTCATTGTGTGACTGTAAAATGGGATGATTAGCTTTGTCCGGAATTAGAGCTTCTTCTAGTCTACCGCCAACTCGGATGAGCCAAAATCTTCTAGTATGGAAGATAATGATTTGATCGAGCTCTTTTTGTCCACAATCTTATGGGTTTGTAACTGTCTTAAGTTTGCTGTAAACTTTACTTGTTATATCTTTAGGACGTTGATATGCAATGACTGCACCGTCAAGTGGCCAAAGCGACACCAGCCGATAGCTGTTACGCGCGGATCCCAGGCAAGAACGCAGCCCACCTCCCGCTCAACCGACCGAGAAGCGCTGTCGCATAACGCGCGACTCGTTAACCGAACCGATCGCGGACATGCAGGAAAGATAGGTGTTAGACTTGTGTTCGAGGAAAAGTAGAAATAATCTAACTAAAATCTAATCTAACAACGGCGTATAGTTTCTAGTGCTTCTAATTGTAATCGTGAAGTTTATTCGGCTCACCAGGTCCGGGCTATCTACGTCACCCTTGATCAAGTTGTGCACAAAAATCGCACTACGCATTTTCATCCGAATAGCTAAGGTTGGAAGGTTTATTAAAAGCAATCTATTAGGGTAAGACGGCAATCTCACACCTGCACACCTGCACCCAGTTGAGACCGCGCAGAGAAAAACTAAAAGGTTTTTCTGAACTGATTCTATACTGTCCTGGTGTACGTTGTACTAAGGGCACCATACACAAGAGCCGTATTCTAAAATCGGACGAACCAGAGAGGTGTAGAGAGTCTTTGTTATATAGGGGTCGTCAAATTCCTTTGACCACCTCTTTATAAACCCAAGCATGCCCATGGCCCTATTTACAATGGTAGAAATGTGTTCTGAAAACTTTAACTTGGGTTATAATAGAACACCAAGATCATCAACCCGGGTAATTCTCTCAAGAGAACCACCACAAAGGGTGTAAGGAACCAGAAAGGCGCTGGAGCGATGAAAAGTCATTACTTTACATTTTGAAGCATTAAGGTTTAATAAATTTGCACAACACCAAGACTGAAATCTATCGAGATCAGATTGCAACCTGAATTGAAAAGAAATGTCCTTATACTGGACACAGAGCTTAACACCATCCGCATACATAAGTACTCGAGAGTATGTTAATACAGAAGGCAGGTCATTTATAAAGAGTGTAAAGAGTAAGGGGCTTAGATGGCAGCCCTGTGGTACTCCCAAAGTCACCATAATTGGTGAGGACAGGGAGTTTTTGAAATGGACTCTTTGAGACCTAGAACAAAGGTAGCTAGAGATCCATCTCAGGAGATTGGGCGGGAACCCTAGAAGGTCGAGTTTTTGTGCTAGGAAGGAATAGTTTACAGAGTCAAACGCTTTACTAAAATCGGTGTAAACAACATCCGTCTGTAAATTACCTTGAAAGCCTTTAATTATGAAGGAGGTAAACTCCAATAAATTAATAGTGGTTGATCTCCGCCTTATAAGTCCATGTTAAGCTGGAGATATAAGTGATCTGCATAGGTGCTGCAGGTGCGGAGTTAAAATGTTCTCAAACATTTTAGGTATAGCGGATAACTTAGATATACCTCTATAGTTCATTGCGTCACACTTGCTACCTTTCTTATGGAGAGGAATTATAAAGGACTCCTTCCATATTGGGGGAAAGCATGAAGAATTTGTGGACATGTTGGATAGTTTAAGCAACGGGTCACACAGAGACTCGGCACAGTACCTGAGTACACAGCCGGGAACTCCGTCCGGACCCGGTGAAAACACCGGCTTTACTGTTCGTAGATCATTAAGCAACGAGCTTTCATTTAACAAGGGACTGAAAATTCCGTTCGACCTCGGTAAACCGTATGGAGACGGCTGATCCGAGTAAACGTCCTACGAATAGATAGTTTGGAAAAAACGGGCAAAAAGATCGGCAATTGCCTGATCATTATCTGCCGAAATATTATGGAGGGATAGCGAGAATAGGTTGGGGACGTTCTACGCTTACTTTTTAAGAAGCTGTAGAACAGTTTAGGGTCTTTAGAAAGACGTATCCTGCATCGAGATTGGTAGTTCATATAGCATTGAGCGTAAAAAACTGAAAAGTTTGATCGAGCCATTACATAATGAGACAGAGAAAAAGGAGAGCCAACTTCTTGAAATTTTGTATAAAGTCTTGATTTTAAGTTTTTTAGACTGGATAGCTCCTTGGTAAACCAAGGGGGTTTTCGCGATCTAACAGGACAGGAAAGTGGGACACTAGAGTCAAAAAGTGAGTCCAGTGCATCATAGAAAATGTTTGTGCCTATCGTAACATCAGTGCACAAATATAAAGCGGACCAATCAAAATCCCTAATGAGGTTATTAAGCTTCGTAAACTCGGCTTGGTCCTACGGTTGGTCCTAGGTCGAGCGACACTTCGAAAGTAGGATGGTAGGCATCTTCAGGTATAGTGAGCGGGGGGACTCGAGCTAACAACGCTAAGGTCGCATTCGTTAGAAAAGCACAGATCAAAAAATCGACCCAAGGAATTTTTAACATGGTTAAGTTGAGACAGAGACAGGTCAATCAAGCCGTCAATAAAGTCATGTCGTGACATGGGCACTAGTCTATTAGACTCGTTTACCGAAGACCAAACAATTCCTGGCAAGTTGAAGTCACCAAGAACTATCACATGATCTTTGTCTGATAGCGAGGAAGAAATAGCGGTTAAAGCGGACAAATGCTGCTCGTAAATTGCGATATCCAAAGAAGGTGGAATATTCGAGCAAGTTATGAAAACTGAGAAAGCGGGAAGAATCAGTTTTACATACAGGAATTCCAGATCCTGCTGAATCTGGACTGTGAATGGTTCCGACGTGAAGTTTGAGTCCAATGCAATTAGAACCCCTCCTGCACGACGAGACGAACGGTCCTTTCTAAAAGTTGTGTACCGGCCTGCCAAAACTTCGGAATTAAGAATGTCCGGCTTTAACCAGGTCTCGGTAAACACAATTACGTGGGATGCAAATGCGACAATATCCTGGAAATTCTCAAGATTATAACGCTATCCTGATTTAGTTCTCCTGCGCAGAGCCCTTGTAGCCGCTCTATTGTTTTTTTAACAAAGCCTAACATGTATGCTACAATGAAATCAAGCTTGTAAAATGAATCGTTATATCTGCATGTGTATAATTCTTCTCTAAGTGCGCTTGGTGCGATTGGCAAACTGACATGCTTAGCCGTTCGCTCGAGATTGCAAGGCTCAATGGTGTATTAGTCCATATGTCTCGGGATCCGAGGGTCTGCTAATCTGCTTGCTGCTCTTCCTCTCGACAGCATGACGCCAATGCCTGGATTTTGGCTATTCGATTTGCCACATAAGTATGATATGTCGATGCCAATGCCATTATACAAGACAGCACAACGGTAGAATCAGTCCAGAAGTATCCTGGAACCTTGTAACGATCCTTTTGGACTCGGTGAGTGAGTTCGACACCAAGAACGGTAGCGCAAAGTTCTAACCGTGGTAGTGATTGTTTGGCTGTAAGTGCCACACGTGATTTAGAACAGAGTAGTCGTACGGAAATTTGGTTGTTTTTATATGTAGTGCGTGCGTATATTGCTGCGCCATTGGCTCGTTCTAATATGTGTTGTTCTTGTGGAACTTTTCTATCATAGATATGTCGGGGAATTTGCATCTCTTTTAATGCTTATAGGTCTTCGCGGGACTCTTTCCATGGGTTTTGGAACTGTAATGGTAAATCTTCATCCCAATCCAGTTTTAACTCCCAAAGTTGCTGCATAAATATCTTTGCCTTGACTACCAACGGTGAGTAAGACTCTCATCTAATAGTATTGATCCTCCGTACATTTGCTCTATGTCCACTGTGAATACGTACTTATGAAACCGAAACTGTAATAGTATGGACAGAAGTTCACTCTGTACTGTGCGTCCAGCGTACAAATTGTCAGCTAGAGATTTTCCACTTGATGTTTTACATGATGCATCAAATACTACTGGCAGCTTTCTTGTGGTGCTCTCAGTTTTAAGCAGGCAGTGATGTGGTATGTAGTAATGCCTTTTTGGAACACATAAATATGGGTCCCAGTATATCCCAGTTTTTATTCCGCATCTACGGGCCATTATCTTTCGGCGATGTTGATTTAGGAGCAGCAGGGAATAAGAATTTTTTGCACCGGTGAGCATGTCGATTTTAGCTTATAAAAGTTTGGATTTATGGATTGGATTTATTGCGTTTTATGGCCTCTACTATGGCTTTTTGTCGGCGACATAGCGAAGGCAGTTTGCTGTAATCATCCTTTGACTGCTGATTTAGATCGTTTTCCCTTGGGATTGATCGACTTTCCCCACGATTGCTTCAGGACTGCGATAGTTAGTCCATGCTCTCTGTAAAGATCGTTATTTATTTTTCGTAAGTCTTAAGTAGGTCGTTACAAAAAGTGATGTATATTTCAGTTTTGTCCTTATCCTGAATTGTGGAGTCGTTTGTATTGAAATGATTTCATGCATTTTCGAGTACCGATATTTTAGCTTGAAAGTATGAATCTTTTTACTTAATTTTTTGAGGATCTTTTTAAGGTTTCGAATGCACTTCGAGATTTCCTCGCCAATACTCCTAGAGAGTATCCTTTCTCTCGATTCGTCACTTTTTACTTCTGACCCGCTGGGAGTGTTTTATTTGCTTTACAGCTGGATATGCTCCGAATCGCAACCGATGTTGGCCGAAGTAGTAAAAGTAGACTTGAACTATTGGATGGATGGAGCTGTGCTGGCTTCCAGGTGATGGAAAGCACGTACAGCAGCTAATGTAATGTAATGCTTGGTTAGTAATCGAACATTGATTTTATGCTGTTGGTTGAAATTCTGAATATGTCAGAATCGCCCAAATTGATAGTAGTATGACGTCGAGTCCTTTCGCTGTCACCTTTTTGACAAGATGGAAAGGATGACAGAGGTCGGGGTCACCAAAATGTTATTGTATGTGTGTGTATGAAGCTGGGTTACAAACGGTACATAAACCGTCTACAGTTTAGTCATCGCAACTAGAACTTGAACCAGTTAAACTGCGGAGAAAGTATCCTGCGGTGCGCAATTGAGGGTCTGAAGACACGGTGAAAGCCTCATATGCTTGCGATAGAGAAGGTATCCTTTGGTGTTCAAAATGGTGGTCTGAAGACACGGCGACAGCCTCTGATGATTGCAATGGAAGAGGAATGACAGGCAGGCAGTGGTACTATTTCTGATACTGATTTTATTCAATAAACTTAACTCTATTTATAGGTAACAAAAAGTACAAAAAGTACTGATTTTATGGTAAAATAGTAAATAATAATTAATAGTCAGTTGTAAAATTGGGCAATTTTGATGGTTAGAAATTGGACAGTGTTATTGGCTTCTGAGAAACGATAGCAGTGTCAGCATAATTTTCTGGCTTCTATAATACTGGGTCGTAATATTTTCTGTTAAACGGCTGAACTTTATTGATTTTGATAAATATGTATTTGTATTAGATAGTTATGCTTATACATAATTCGTTCAAAATTTCCTTCATCTCTACACTTAAATGGTAGTTATGCTGACAACGTTTGCGAGATTGCCGACCATTCGCTTCATTTTTTCAACTTTGTCCTTTTTTTTAAACTTCCCTCTATTCTAGCTTTAACAAAAGACTTTCGTACCAGGTATCATATCCTATTCCTTTTGTATCTCTTCCCACTTTATCGATTATGTGGCCTCTGAAATAATTTAAAATCGTTTAAACGTTCGTTCTCTATTGGACCAGATTCGGTTCTAAGTGCTGTTATCATACTTTGTACTGAGTCTCTTTGTGTGTCCCTCTTAAAACTTTTTAGCTGTATCTCGAGTTAGGTGATTTTCCCATTCATAAAAAGAGGTATAAATCAGATCTTTCAAATTACCGTTGTGTTTCGAATTCATCTGCTGTAAGGGGGTCAGGGAAGATACACTCTGGCTACACTACTCGACAAAATTCAACTTTTTTTTTCCGCTGTGGCCAAAAATGACTTTTTCTGATAGATTTGGAGATTTAAATTTTTTTAAAGAATTATGGTTTTTTTTTCATAGAGTAGTTTTTTTTTTAAGAATTTTTAAAATATTTGGTATTTTTTGTCATAGGTAGTGCTTCTATTTTTCACATAGCTTAAGTTTCCTACAACTGGTTGTATTGAACTTTACAGTTAAAAAAAGCTGACAAATGCAGCTATAAATCCGACTCAGACACTTTGTAGCTGCAACTTAACGCCTGGAAGATATTAAGCTTCCAAATTGAAATTTCATAATTTTTTTCGGTATTTTTCCCCGAAATTTTGACTTTGAAAGCTCAGGAAAAGTCGAAAAAAAAATATTTGAATGCCTTGATTTTTGGTTTTAGATCAGGGGTCGGCAGCGTCCTATCCCATGTGCATAGCAAAAAGGCCACGGGGCAGCGCAGTCGGCACACGCATAGCGTAAAAACTTCGAGTACCGTCGGCCTTACTGCTCGGGTCCCGCGGCGGCAGAGAAAATGAGTCGTGTGTCTTCGGGCCTATGCACATGCTGCTTCGGTATTCTGTTCGTCAGCGTTGCGAGAACAGAGATGAATCAGTTTGCGTTCAGAAGTCAAATGGTGAAGACCACGCTGCGCAAATTAAATTGTACACTGACAAAAATGTTCAATATAATGTGGGAACATGATTTTTTCTTTTTAGAAAATATGGATGGCGGGGCGCAATGTTTTTTTTTTTCTTGTTTTTAGTTGTTTATGATGCTGTTTTTTTGTTTTTTTATTACTACGATTTTTTCCCCTTGTTATTTTTTCTTTTGTTTGGCGTAAAACATTTCTCCTTATCTGGATTCATTTCTTTCAGTGCAAAGCAAGAAACGTTTTGCCTTCGTGTTGCTTCGAGTCTCTTGTCTGCGCACACAAGCGCACAAAACATGTGAGTGTATTGCGTGCCGACCCCTGTTTTAGATAGACACATTAATTAGGCGTCGTTTAAGGTATCGCTTATAAAAATATAAAAATAAACGGCTAAGTTATAACCGTTTGACCAAACTTTCATATGCCGAATTTCGCCGATAAATTCCGTTAGCCGACGAATAACCGTTTTTTTTTCCTACAAAAATACCAAAAATCTGTGTTTGTAACAGTTTTTAACGGTAAAGTGGCATTTGGGATAGTGCCAAACGGCATATGTAGTTTTGGTCAAAGTTGCAGCTACAAAGTGTCTGAGTCGGATTTATAGCTGCATTTGTCAGCTTTTTTTAACTGCAAAGTTCAATACAACCAATTGTAGGAAACTTAAGTTATGTGAAAAATAGAAGCACTACCTATGACAAAAAACAACAAATTTTTTAAAAATTCTTTAAAAAAAAACTACTCCATGAAAAAAAAAAACATTCTTTAAAAAATTTTAAACATCCAAATGTATCAGAAAAAGTCATTTTTGGCGACAGCGGAAAAGTCGTGTCAACTAGTGCTATCCAAGGTCCCGCCCACAAAATATTTATATAATGTGAAACGCAGAGACTGCGAGTGTTTTCGTGGTCACTCTATCATACGCGCTGGCCGGCGAAAATCCTCTAGCTGAACCCTCCACGAGATGCCGGTTGGGCAATGGGCACTGCATCATCCCGGACAAGGGTAATGCATTGTCGCTTGCTCCGTCGAGGCAATGCAGTGTCTAGCTAAGGCAATGGCCCAGCGTCTTCTCGACTTCGAGTCGGGGGAGCGGGGTCAGGGTCATGGCTAGTGGTGCCTGGGAGGGTAGACTTAAAACGCTAGGGCGTGGTTCCCCCGAAAAATATTAACCACGTATGGACCTTCGGGCCCAGTATGAAGCGGAAAGAGGAGCAGGCACGGGTTGGGATGTCAGGAGGAGCAGTCCTCTCTGCGTGTCGCCAGTGGCCACACCTCGGATGTGACGGGAGCAGGTCACGTCAGTTGTAATACCACTACTGCCACAACTCCCCGCTGTAGGATGAGCCGCGCAGGTGCCGTTGTCGAGGCAGACTCGGACCTGGAGAGCGTGCTATCCATCAGCAAGGCAGAAGAAAACAGCCTTTTCCGCTCGCCTGAACCAGGTACCAGCTCCCTGCGTAGGGACGGGCCGAAGCGTTCGAGGGAGGGGATGAAGGAAAAAGCTCAATACAAGGGGGCCTCAAGATAGTAGGCAGGCTGCAAGGCAAGGCGGATATCTCCCAGGAGGAGAAATCCAATCTAGCTTGGGACTAGCTGAAGGTAGAGGAGGGCCGTAAGTACTACGCGCAGGTGCCAAAAATGAAGGCATCGACAAGCGAAAACGCTTCCAACAGGGTGGAAGAGTTGCTGGCTACCAAAAGGCAAGCGGCAACGCGGGCCCAAGAGAGCAGAACCTCCACCTAAATTGGCAAGGCAGGGGTTGATCGAAGAGACACCTGATCATAGGTCTCATCGACAGAAGTGATGAGAATGGGAGGATGACAGCGGCGCAGTGGAAATTGGTCCTCGCGCGTCTGGTAGACTCCCTATTTACACGGATGGAAGAGAAGCCAACTGCTCCAATGCCCACTTTCAATGGTGCTGGGTGGCTGAATGGGGTAAAAATTCTGAAGTGTAATGATGACCCGACGCTGAAGTGGCTGACGCAAACGGTCTGCCAACTGGAAGCGATGTGGGAGGGTGCCAAGCTCGAGGTGATGGACTGGGAGCTAATCCCATCCATACCAAAGGTGAAGGTACTCTTCCCCATCGGCATCCAAGGGGACCGTGCGCTGAAGCTCCTTCAATGACAAAACCCAGACATACCGACTGCAGACTGGAAGGTATTGCGTGCTGGTAGCCCACTACACAACGAGGGGGACCAGCATGTGATCCTCCAGATCAAAAAAGCAGCGGAAGATATACTATACCCTAGATACGGGAAAATGGCGGGGGACATGCGCCTCAAAAAGCCCCAGCCCGGTGATAAAGAAGCACACACCCTGCAGGCAGGCGGAGTGGAGAAGGACCTCGGTCTAGACACCATAGTAGAGGCTGCCCAGGCCACCATAGTAGAGGCGGCAGGGGAGCCAGCCGCTCATAACACTGAGTGTGATGCAGCTCAACTTGCATAAGAGCAAGATAGCGTCAGCGGAGCTCCACATGGCCATGGAGCAAGGGCCCGCTGACATAGCTTTGGTCCAGGAGCCCTGGATTGCATCAGGCAATTCGGTGGCCGGACTAAAGTTCTCAAACTACAGCTCATTCTACCCAACACCGGTAAGCAGGAATAGAACTGTCATACTAGTACGAAGAGGAATCCACGTTTACCTTATGTCTCATTACAGCATAGATGACCTGACAGTAGTTATGCTGAAAAGTGAGGAGAAGCGCCTTTTGGTAGCCTCCTGCTACATAGCACAGGACAGGTCTGCACCACCTGAAGAACTAAGGAGTCTGGTGGAAGAAGCCGACTCCAAAGACTACCAAATGATCGTTCGTACGGACGCTAATGCCCACCACAGTGTGTGGGCAAGCCCCGACATCAACGACCGAGGTGAGTCACACGTAGACTTTATATTATCAACTAACATAGATGTAGCAAACGTAGGAGAGGAACACACCTACGTGGGTCCTACCTCGTCAAACGTGCTAGATCTAACTCTCGTAACGGGAAAGAGTACCTGAAGACCCATACCATCCCACACTTTCAATTGATTTCCTGTTGCCTTCTTCAGGCCCTATAAAGTCGTTTATTTATCAAATATCTTTTGTTTTAAGAAGGCTGATTTTCTCTCCTTGAATAGTGCCTTATCTCAGATTGATTCTGCCACTAACACATTCTATAGTACTATATTTTCCATCTTTCCCACGTATGTTCTTTTAGTCACCCCCTCCAGAAATCTTTCTGGTCCTATCTGGTTCACCCCGAGATTAATAAATCTGAGGAATTGTAAATCCCGTATGTTCAAGAAGTTTAAAAAATCTGGTTTGAAATCAGACTAAGTACTCAATTGCCAAATCGAAATTTTTCTTATTTAATATTTAATATGCATGCAATATTTAAGCAGCTGGATTTTCGTTCGAAAGCTTCAAGATATTTTTGTTTTGATGTCAATATTTTAGCAAACTTCATTTCATTTTTCATTTTTTTTTAAAGCTTTCTTATTAGAAAGTTTGGTTAGGATAGCTTTACGTTTCCATAAAACTTTGATACGTTTTTAACGGACGCGCAACTCCTTAATGGAACCGATCGCTTAGATGCAGAAAATATATATAAGTAAGACTATTATTCGAGAAAAATTAGAGCTAATCTGACTAAATGCATTCAAAATATCATACAATTACCATTTCTAATTATGAGAAAGGTATGTGAGTATTAATAACACTAGTCGACACGACTTTTCCGCTGTCGCCCAAAATTACTTTTTCTGATAGATTTGGATGTTTACAAATTTGTAAAGAATGGTTTTTTTTTCCAGGTTTAGTTATTTTTTTAAGAATTTTTTAAAAATGTGGTATTTTTTGTCATAGGTAGTGCTTCTATTTATCACATAACTTAAATTTCCTACAACTGGTTGTATTGAACTTTGCAGTTAAAAAACGTTAAACATGAACATGGACATGGACATGAACGCTCTACACACACATAAGAAAAATCAACAGAAACGCAGTGGTATGGAAGCAAAAGGAGGCAAGAACTTGCCATAAATGTGGTCGAAAGGGACACATAGCTATCGTTGAACTTTGCAGTTTTGCTGATAAATGCATCTATAAATGCGACCCAGACACTTTGTAGCTGCAACTTAACGTCTGGAAGATATTAAGCTTCCAAATTGAAATTTCATAATTTTTTTCGGTATTTTTCTTCCGAAGTTTTGACTTTAAAAGCTCAGGAAAAGTCGAAAAAAAATATTTGAATGCCTTGATTTTTGGTTTTGGATAGACACATTAGTTAGGCATCGTTTAAGGTATCGCTTATAAAAATATAAAAATATAAAAATAAACGGCTAAGTTATTACCGTTTGACCAAAACTTCATATGCCGAATTTCGCCGATAAATTCCGTTAGCGGACGAATAACCGTTTTTTCCTACAAAAATACCAAAAATCTGTGTTTGTAACAGTTTTTAACGGTAAAATGGCATTTGGGATAGTGCCAAACGGCATATGAAGTTTTGGTCAAACGGTTATAACTTAGCCGTTTATTTTTATATTTTTATATATAATTCTTTAAAAAATTTTAAATCTCCAAATCTATCAGAAAAAGTCATTTTTGGCGACAGCGGAAAAAAAAATTAAATTTTGTCGAGTAGTGTAATTTAAGAAGAGGAAGGGAATTAGTATTAGATATGATATGGCAGAGAGAATTAGAATCTATTAGGCCAAGACTGCAATCTCTCACGCATCCTTTTTGAGGCCACGCAGATAAAAAATTCAAACTTTTTCTAGACAGATACTCTACGGTGAGCTGGTATTCTGTGTATTGACGGCACCATACAAAAGAACCGTATTACCATGGTAGCAATGTTTTCAGAAAAATTTAAATTGGAATCTAAGTAGGTGAACTCCAATAAATTTTGGTGTTTTTAGCTCGGCCTTATAAATCCATACTGAGCTGGAGGTATAGGTGATCTGCACAGATTTTGCAGGAGCGTAGTTAAACAAACAATTTAAGAATATCGGTTAACTTAGATATTGGATATCGATATATCGTTGCGGACGGTCGTGCTATACTTCGCTCTTAAGGCCTGTATCCAGCACCGCGAAATTTTACTGAAACGAATCTGCTCATTATTTCGGATGTGTGGAACTCAACTGATGTAGTGTGACCAAGAACCTAAAAAGTGATTTGCCACTCTCATGAATCAGCTGTGTTTAATAAACAGCGCCAATTTTGAAAATTAAACTAAAATTAAAAAAAGGAAGAAAAGTAATTCTGACGATGAAGTGATTGTGTTGGTAGTGGCACATATTGTTGTAAGAAGAAGTACAGCACAGTCGGAGGCGCCAAAATGTCAAAATTATCAAAATGCTCATTTTCCGTGATCCGCTAAAGACATGGTACTGCCTGATCTGCTTTTATTAAAGCAATCCTCTTCTCACTTTAAAAATTTGCATATCTCTTTTTGGTTTTGCGCACAGATTTTGCCCCCACCTCTCACTTGTACTCCAGTAAAAATAGGAACATATATTTTACTGGCACCCCTATCAGCTGTTCTCCCAGTCCACATTCGTGTGAATATCGATACTATCGATGAAAATTCGTGGATCCCGTTTACGTTGCTGGATACTGACTCCAGGAAAACACAAACGAAAAATTACTGGCCCCGTTTTTTTTATATGAAGTTTGGCAGTAATTTTTAGTTTCCGCGGTGCTGGATACCCAGCTTTACTTAAAAAATCGTCAATCTGTTGTTTAAGGCAAGTGATTTTGTTTTTTACTTATTTCTGGTGTTCCTAACCGATCGTGCAACCTGTTCGATTTGAGTGCATACGCATCAAGCTTATTTTTGTGTATTTATTTCCCATTTTCAATCCTTTTGTGCATTCCTTCCTTTTCTGCACATTCTTCTATTGTGCCTGTTTTGTTTGTGCTTGCGCGCGCAATTGTGTAACATAAGCTTAAAGTCACTATCTCTGCCTCACACCGACTTATATTTAACCATTCTTTTTTTTTCCTTTTTATACCCGGTACTCGAGGGATCGGATTATTAATATAGCCACAATGAAGAAAACCATTTCGAAAGTCATCGTTGCTTCTCGCTCTCTCTCACACGCGAACCTGTCTAATTTGCTTATTCGTCCAAATGAGCGCCTAGATCTCAGACACTATAAGAGCCAGAGCAACCAAACTTTCTATCCAAGCTCCTGTGATATCAATTCAGCACAAGTTAATTTCAAAATTTTGCCACGCCCCTTTCCGCCCCCACAAAGAACGAAAATCTGTAGAATCCACAATTTTTAAGATAAAAGAAAACCAAAAACGCATAGTCATGGAAAATAACCGTATCTACCAGATTGCCGAATCTGGATCAGGTAGAACTACTATTATAGTCAGAAAGAAACAAATTAAATTTCAGTCGCTACGCAACGCCTGCCAAGCGCTTCTCATTCCCTCTCTCTCTCGCAAACACTTGTACGTCTCAAATATGTAGTTAAACATGTCATGTAGAAATGTAGAAGCAGTTGTAAAAATCATATGTAAACAAAAATGGAAACATGTATAAAAATTGCCAAAATGGTTTGACTTCATTTTTTGAAATATTCTTTTTTGCCCAAAATTTAATTTGTCCGTTTTGCGAACATATAATAAATTTCATAAATCTTAAGCTCATAAATGTATGTATATACTGACTGAGTTCCCGGTATAAAGTAGAGCCGCGGCCTTTGTCGCGGCGTACAACGTTCCCCCTCGTTTCATATATATTGTTTTTAATATTTAACAATGAGCTCCTGTTGTGCTAAACGCTGTGACGTTAACCGCTCGGTAACTACACGACACAAATTTATATTCTGCTGGAGGTGTGACAACACGGCTCCCTCTAGCTGCGCGGGTTTTGGTCATATCGGTGGTCGCGTTGTCGATCTGATTAAGACACGCAGCGGTCTCAACTTCAACGGCAGTTGAAGCCGATATGCGAACCTTTATGAGACAGACTCATAACGAATTCGCTGCTGTCCACTCCGAATTCCGGAAATTACAGGATAAGTTTATCTCGATGGAAACACATTTTCAAAATCTCAAAATTATAAATGAGTCTCCAAAGAGAAGAAAGGTTACTCCTAGTCTGCCCAGTGTTCACAATTCTAATTTTCTTGCAGTTAAAGACACACCCGCTCCTCCAATCAGTTCGCCAGCATTGATCGAATTTGGCGCCAAGAAAATCGATGTATGTGCTGGCTCTTCACCTGCTGTCTCTTCAGTGCCCGTGTCTGCCCAGGATGTCCAAATGGACGGTAACGATCATCCCGCGCCCGTGTCTGCCCAGGTTGTCCAACCGGACATTAATGACCATCCCGTGATTGGCGTTTCTACTGAAGCCGTCGAAACTGCTGTCAGCATGGAAGTTGAAGTCTCTCCTTCCACATCGGCTCGCACTGGCTCCTCAGCCAGCGTTATCCCATCCGGACCTGCCCCTCGGGGAGAACCCGCCTCCGCCACACCCAACAATTTTCGCGTCTTTCTTTCTTTCTTTAAAATTCTTGTCTCGGAGAAATTTGTTACGACTGTGTAAGAACCCTCTTTCTGGCCTGTACATACTATTTTTCACATTTTCAATAACCGATCTCGATCTTCGCAATCCCCACCTATGTCAAAAAACTGAATTCTCCTCTACCTCTAAAGACCACTAATCAGAATGTACGTGGGAGTATATTATCGCCTTTTCTGAAACCTGGCTCAATTCCTCAATTTCGGATTCCGAGATTTTTGTAGACAATTATAACATAAATAGATCTGATCGTCCATCTCGAGCTGGCGGTGTTCTAATTGCTGTCCGTTCCGACCTAACTTCTCAATTCTTTTCCATCGATGAGCTCAACACTAGTGAAATAATCGTAGCTAAAATTTTCTGTGTTCTTTTAATTTATTCATATCATGCTTGTTAAGCTAGTGAGCTTTTTCACTAGCTGTTGCGATTTAAATACGGTTACAAATGGTTATATATATATATATATGTGGTTTAATGCCAGATTAATAAGCTAGATTTACATCGGTATGCGTGTAAGACGAACGATGACCTTGAGGTTTCGAGTATTCCCTCAAGACTGAAATGCAAGGGCTGACGGCGTAATTGCCGTGCCTTATGAGGCAACGCTTAACGAGCGGGAGAGAGTGCGATTATTAGAGAGCTAGAGCAGTTCGTGATGCTGCTAAGCCGAGTACAAGGAATGCTTATACATAAGGCTGCAAACATAGTGCGGGCTGAGACGAAGACGACGATGAAGACGAAGCTGAAGACGAAAAACAGTGCAGAACAAATTATATGAATTCGCTCGACCGCACGCATAATGCGCGCTGAGACGAAGACGAAGATGAAGACGAAACGCAAGCAATCATCTTCAAATGCTGCTGTACTGATTTTGAAGACGAATCGTTTGCTATTTAACCGTTTTTTTTGGTTTTTCTGTCTATGCTTTGGCGCCGAGCATGTTAAAATTTAGTTGTAATTTGTGATTTGACGGACGCATATGTATGTTTTGTGAAAATATCTGCAAATAACGAGGAATTAATTGCGGCAGTATTTAAAAAACGCTGTTTATGGGAAATTGAAAATTTTTCTTGCACTATGCAACCTATTAGCTTACTCGCAACGCAAGCAATTTCTCTTCAGCTTCGTCTTCATCTTCGTCTTCGTCTCAGCCCGCACTATGTTTGCAGCCTAAGTATGCGAAAGAAAGCCGCTGCCGTGCGTAGGCATAAGCGGTATCAAACGATTTTACAGTGGGCATTGCAATAATTGACATCGAGATGTGCATTTACTTTAGACCGGTTTATGGTTTATGCTGCTTGACCCGACATACTCCCCCCGTTGAAACCTAGTCCTTCAACAGCATCTTTAAGGGGAAGCAGACACAACTTGTTGACGGCTCGCTTTGTAACTCCAGATGAGGTCTTCAGCACGGCGACTCGGGAAACGCCATCTCTTCCTGGTAGAAGCTCGACCACCCTCGCCAGTGGCCACTTCATTGGAGGTAGATTCTCATCCTTAACAAGAACCAAATCTGCGACTGCTAAACTGGGCTTCTCAGTGCGCCATTTTGAGCGTTGCTGCAGCGAAGTGATATACTCTTCCTTCCACCTGGACCAGAAGAGCTGCTGCAGGTATGAAACGCGCTGCCAGCCGTCCAAGCGATCGAATTTAAGCCGTGTGACGTCAGGCTCAGCGAACGAAGCAGGAGGGCCACCATTCAAGAAATGCGCTGGAGTCAAAACATTAAGTTTGGCAGGGCTCTCTAAAATTGAAACTAAAGGTCTTGAATTAATTACAGCCGCGATGTGGCATAACAGCGTCCGTGGTTCGTCAAATCCAAGAACCGAACTGCCTATCGCACGGTAGAAGTGGTACTTGGCCGTCTTAACCGCAGCTTCCCATAGGCCACCAAAATGCGGGGAGCGCGGAGGAATGAAGTGCCAGTCTATAGATTCCACCAAGCAAAAATCCAGCACAGCCTTCTGATGGTCATCGCTGAGGGACATGCGTTTTAACTTGTAACATTATATCTTTATTTATAAGGAGAGCAGCTACTAAAAGTAGTCGCAGGAGTGGAGAGATGGTATATCGAGGCCACGGTCAGTGGGGATCCTATGGTTCCGTGCTCATTCGGTAACTTGAGGGGGGTTCGTTGGACCGCGTCTCGTCTCCTTACTACATATAATTTTATTAGAATCCCCTTAAACTTTACAGGAGCTAACTCCGAAAACAAAAAAAAACTTATGTGCAAAAGGCACAATCGAATTAATTGGGTACACAACTATACCACGGACTCTTGCCGGCTGCTTCCAAAAGATTGCAGGCGTGAGGTCTTAAGATGGGAGTCGACCCACGCGATTCTGCACCCACCCTACCATGATTTCCAGTAATAGAGGTGTGTTGGAAATCCCTTGTACTCCCACCCTACCCTCCTTTATGTCACCATGTCACCCAACTAGAACTTTATCCTTCCATATTCATGCTTCAATACTTCATATATTTATACATTCTTTAGAACTAGACATTCTTCTATATAGTTATGAAAACTAAGGGTGGTAAACAAAAGAACTAAAAAATGTTGGGTACTAATTAAGATAAAAGGAAAAAAAATAATTATAACTCTAAAGATGATTAGCACAAAGTATATATATATATAGATGAAAAAGATAATATACAAATTTAAAGGGATATAGACATAGGTATGTGTGTAAATAAGAAAAATTATATATATGTATGTATTCAAATGAACGTAAAGAAAATCAGTTTAACAATTGCAATCCGCAATACCCGTTCATCATTTTTTTTTTGTTTGGCTGGTTAGTGTAAATTCATGGCATTAGAAGGAACCCAAAAGGCAAGAATGCGATCAGCTCAATGCACCTACTACCGACTAAACCAATGAACAGCTGCGAATGCTGATAAGCATAAGCAGCCATGCACCGGTTTAGCGGTGACCGCTGATCGTGGGAGCAAGCGTGAAGTTATGCGAATATAGGCACAAAGGAGAAATTAATAAAAATGCGGTCACTTACGTGGTTTTCCTTCCGTTTCCTTTCCACACCAATAAAATATTTAAATAAAGTTTTAGCAAAAAAAAATGAATTGGCAGCGGCTCTATGGAGGTATGACTATGATCGGAATTTAAACAAAAAAAATAAACTAGAAGGGTTCAGAAGGAACAGATAAAGAAAATTTAACTTAAAGTTTTGCAATTTGAACTACTCTAATTTTTAAAGATTTTTGTATTTTGTTGTTGTTTTAATCCAGGCGGCTTTATAGGCGGCGGATCTCAGCCGTTGCAGCCGGTTGGTGTCGGCGCACCAGGGTGTGAACGGCTCTCAGCCGCTTGGCAGGGTACAGCAACGGACAGGCGTGGCGCATGTGCCAAGGTTATGGACGGAGCAAGGTTGGATAGTTGGGGCACGCGGACTTTTCCAGTGGTTTTCCCAAGTACCAAGAAGAAGCTCAGCCCCGCACCAAGGTTCGGCTGACGGATTATAGCCGACCAGTGATGAGGCTTGGTGTGGGGGCACAATTTGGGCGCTTGGTGCGCTGCCGATCACGGCCAGGGCCCTATGGGCGAAACAAAAGCACCAAGAGGGCTAAGACAACGCTAATTTTACCTACAGGGCACGTAACATACCGTTTTCCTGGGTTTTCACAGGCAGGGATTCGGTCTTCTGGAGGGCAGGGCAGTTTGATGGCACTTTTTCGATACGATACGGTACGGTACGATTGGGGTATACAATTTTATTCGTTGCCGCACTGAATAACCGGACTTGTCCCGTTTTTTTTTTAACCCGTTTTCCGAACACGTGGTAGTTTTACAGTTTTTTTATAGAGACTTCACTTGACCAGATCCAGGGTTTTTAATATGCAAAAGAGATCGACTGAAGCTTTTGCACTGCTTAAATAGGATCTAAAGCAGATCTAAAACTCCGATGCAAAAGCTCCTCTGCGATGCGCTGCATAGCACTAATCCAAGCTTCGCTCAGCTGTTCTGGATCCAGAGCTTACTGGCAGACACCGCAAACTATGCTTCAAATGACATATATATATAATTACTTAGCCCAAGGTTATTGCATGCGATATATTCGAGCACTATAGCAATAACCTTCTTGCGATCTGTATTGCTCAACGGTAACCGTTACACCACCCGATAATATCTCAACGTTAGGCAGAATATTAGCGGGAATCAGGCTTTGATGTCTTTTGCATGAAAAGTTCCTATTTCTCTGCCCTGCAAATTTTCTAGAAGGTAGAAACAATTACCAAGTTTTTTCTGAATTCGAGATTTAAGAAACTTGGGAGCTAATTTTGCATTAAAATTTTGCGTAAATTTACTTAAGGCAAAATTACGGTGAAAAACTTCCTGACCTTCTCGGAAAGAAACGGGCTTGGCTCGTAAATTGTATTGGGCAACGTTCCGCTCATACGCTTTCTTAATATTGGCCTGAATATCTTTTCGAATTAAGGCTAAATTTTCAGATCTAGATATCGGCACAACGGGTTCTTCCAGCAAGTCTAACTCTTTTAGAAGCTTATAATCCGACCCATGAGTGAGCATATCTAAGCCAAATAAGGCTCGATATGGTGAACAACCTAAGGACTGATGTAGGGACGATCGAAGCGAGCAAGAAATACTAGTGAGATGCTGATCCCAGCATGTCTGATCCTGTTTGAGATAGGATCGCACCGCCGCTAACAATGAACGATTAACTCGTTCCGCAGCGTTACTCTGAGGAGAGTAAAGTGCCGTGTACATGTGTTTGATTCCCAGCTCCGTCAAGAATGCATTGAATTCAGTAGCTTTAAATTGCTTTCCATTGTCGCTAACAATAGTTTCCGGCACACCATATGCATGGAAAATATGCTTTAGTAGAAACTCTTGGATTGCCACGGACGTACATTTCTTCAATGGATGCAGCCAATGGTATTTGCTGAAGTGGTCTAAAACAATTAGCAAGCCTACATGTCCATTCTTGCTGCGTGGATAGGGTCCAAGCAGATCTATATATAAACGTTGAAAGTCGGCATGTGGTTTCCCATGGGTGGGCGCAGAGTATAATTGGGAGCTTTGCTTGCTTTGCAAACCTCGCAATTACGAATATACTCTCGAACATCTTTAGCTAGACCAGGCCAAAACAAACTTCTACGGACTTTTTCTATGGTCTTTTGCATGCCGGCATGCGCGGAAATAGGATTGTCATGAGCTTGTTTAAGAACGTCAGCCTTCAATCGCTCAGGGACCCATAATTTCCACGTTCGACTGTCTTCCGCCGCATTTCCAACTGCATGCTCGGTTCGAATGTATAGGAAATTATTTACAATTTTCAGGTCGGGCAACTTAGCGGAATTTTTCTTGAACTGTTCTTTTAAATGCTGGTAGTTCCCCTCCTGAAATGCATCGGACTCGAGATCTATCACAGGACTCATTTCTAGTCCGGATAATTCAGGTTCATGTAATCGTGACAAAGCATCGGGGACAATATGATCTTTTCCTTTTCTGTGCGATATCGAGAATTTAAATTGCTGCAATCTAAAGATCCAGCGAGCTAATCTTCCTGACACATTTTGCTGGCGCATTAGCCACAACAAACTGGAATGATCGGTAACCACCTCGAATTCTTGAAGTTCCAAATAGCAACGGAACTTCTCGATGGCCAAAATGACTGCCAAGCACTCTCGCTCTGTAACGCTGTAGTTACGTTGCGCACGACTGAGCTTCTTGGACATAAAGGCGATTGGCTTTTAATGCTGATCCACCAATTGCACAAGCAAATGCCAAAATCACTAGCATCACAGTGAAGGTAAAATTTTTGTTCAAAATCAGGGTTTTCGAGCACAGGAGCAGAAGTCAAAATGGTTTTTAAAGAGTCCATTGCGACTTGCGCTTCCGGGGTCCAAACAAATTTCTTTTTATTGGATAGAAGCTCTGTGATAGGACATGATAGCTCCGAGAAATTCTGAATGAATCTACGGTACCAGCCACATACACCAAGGAAGCCTCGAACCTGCTTTAGATTCTTCGGCGGGGGCCAGTTGACTATACACGCTATTTTGGAAGGATCGGTGCAAATACCTCCATTGCTGATAACGTATCCCAGATAATTCACACTTGTAACACAGAACTGACTCTTAGCAATGTTCAGAGTAAGGTTTGCCCTTCGGAACTGTTCCGCAAGTCGTACAAGGACTGAAAGATGGGACGGGAAATCCTCAGATACGATACAGAGATCGTCCAAGTATCCAAAAACACAGTACTGCAGATCCGGGGGAATAATTTCATCCATCAAACGACACATGGTAGACGGAGCATTACACAGGCCAAAAGGCATAACCTTAAACTGGTATAACGGCCTTCCAGGGATAGTAAATGCAGTTAGTGGCTTGGATTCCTCTGAGAGTTCGATCTGCCAATATGCATCTTTCAGATCGAGCTTGGTTACGATATTTGCCTTGGGCAATCGTGCAAAAATACCATCGATACTCGGTAATGGATATGCATCCTTACGGGTGACTTCATTGAGTCGTCGAGCATCAAGGCAAAGACGGATTTTGTTCGGCTTGAGAACAAGTCTCATTGGCGAACTCCACGCACTGGAGGACGGCTCAATTACGCCTAGTTGCAGCATGCGATCTACCTCGGCATACACCAACTTTTCCACCGCTGGGCTAGTTGGGTAAAATCGTTGTTTTACGGGGGCGGCCTGACCTACATCGATGTAATGCTTGAGCAATGCCGTGCGTCCTAATCCATCAGCCGCATTAGGAAATAATTGCTTGACAACATCGAGTTGTTGTTTTTGCTGCCTTGTTAAGGGATAACCTAATGGGTCTGACTCAGGTTCTTCATCGGGCTTCGAGCTTAACTCAACGGATGCAATAATGTCGGGTGCTAACGAAAAGGATCGCCAAAAATCGTGACCGAGAATCAGATTTTGTTTTAGGGATGGAATTATATATAATTTCATGGGTTTCTCGATAGTTTGATACCGCATGCTTACATTCAACACCCCCAGGATCGTTTGACTTTGACCATCTGCCGTTTTCGCAGTGGCTTTGATGGGTTTAAATTCAGCAAAAGACGAAAAATCAGTCTGAGCTACCTCAGCACCTATACAACTTATACTTGCGCCAGTGTCTAACAAACCCTGTTCTTTTCTACCCAGGAAGGACACTTCGGCATAACTGCGCATATCCTTGGGATTGCTAATAATGGCAGAAACTAACAGTCTACGGTTACTTCTAACATTAGTGTAATATTTTTTTAATCGCTGTAATCGTTTTGAGATTTGATGTTCTTCGGCATTGAATATTTGTTTTCGAACCTCCAGATACCTCTTAATCCGTTCATGATACGGCAAAAACCGACAATTATTCTTTTTCATTGACTTCTTCCTTAAATTAGGAGTATCCGAAGCCAATTTCTGAGTATCTTGCTCCACGACAACAGGCAAGACTAGTTTTGGTTTTGCGGGGGCATCCGGTTGTTGTTGGATGCACCCTTCTGCCGGTTTTCCGACGCTCTACGAATGCATTTTTGGCACTGCGGCTTATAGACATTCGGAGTTCCACAGCCGTAACAGAATATACGCCTATCTGCGAGACAATTTTCCCACACATGCCCAAGTTCTTCACAATTCCAACACGGCCGCTTGGCCATCGAACTCTGAATGGCTTCTATGCTGGGGTCTTCGTCTTCGTCCGGCTCGGTTTCTGTACGCTCTTCCTCCAAGCTATATATGGGACGACGAGCTTATGTTTGCTTAGGTTTTTCCGACCTCTGTAACTCTTGCACCAGATTTTCATGCATCTGCACGAGTCGTCTCAATTGACCGACTGAGCTAATTGATTGGTATAGAATTTTGTGACGAGTTTCGGGAAGCAAATTTGCTTTTAATATCTCTATTAGTTCCTCTTCGTCCATTTTAATGCCAAACTTATCAATCAAACCAGCCACAGTGTCATGAAAAGCAACAAAGGGTTCTCCGACTTTTTGCTTACGAGATCTAATCAATTCCTTGCTCATGAACTCGGAACGGTAGTCTTTATATTGCTGTCGAAGAGCGGCGCAAAACTCCGACCAAACAATGCGATCGACCTTCTTGTGGTATCTCCAATACCAATCACGTGCTTTACCTACTAGCAAAATGTGCAAATGTTTGCAAAGGCCTAGAAAGTCGCTATCCAAGGTTTCGTCTGTCAATACCTTGACTCGATAGAGAAATTCTTCCACCCCTAAACTTTCGGTAGAGCCATCAAAAGGAACATTCCATTTTTGCATTATCTCCGCAGTTTTAGCCTTTCGCAAGCTAGAACTACTGGCTATATAAGAAACGGGTGTTGGTATATTCGACCCAGCATACTCTTCTGGCGAGCTAGCTTGTGGCCGAATATGTAATGCGGACATGGCTCTGGCAACAGTGCGTTCGATCATCTGTTGCAGCACATCTAAATCCAGACCCTGGCTTGTAGGGGCTGTTCGCGCATTGGGAGCTTCAAAATTACTTGAGTGGGCAGTGACATTGGCTGACGGAGCTGCCGTTGGATTAGAGCTTTGGCTAGCATCTAGTCCCGATAAACAAACTACTTCAGGCCCTGAAGATTGACCTGCTGGTATATTCGGAAACTGAGTTCGGTGTCGTGGCCGACCTCTTTTCGAACGAGTGGGCCTGGTGGTCTGAGCGACCGGAACTGACCCTGCAGGCGGAATTTGCCTCAGTTCAGTATGGTTGCCATTTCCCTTAGCTACCGTTCCAGTCTCTGGCTGACCATTTCCTGGAATCTGCGTTAGCTCCAAGGCTTTTGCGAGGCTTCGAGTGGTGATTCCCGAAGGACCTGGTAATTCTGTTGGTACTATCGGCCTCTTGTTCGGTGAACAATTGCCAACGACTAATTTCGCTTGGGACAGTGTACATAGCCGACTACAATTAGGACAATTATCGTGAAGAGGGAACCATTCTTCCAGACATGCTTTATGAAACACATGATTGCAAGGGGTACAAAAACATGGCTGGGTATCGGACATCTCAGAGTGACAAATCCCACAAAAGTTTTCCAAACTCTGCGGATTGTTTTGAGGACTATGTCGTAAAGGCATTTTTTAAAAAAAATCTTTTCTTGTACTTTATTTGATTTGTTATCTTTTAACTGGTGACATTTAATTGGTGACATAATAAGGGCGGGCTACGAGTATCAAATCTTTTGAAACGACGACAATTTATTTAGTTTGGGCTATTGATACTACTGCTAATTGTTTAGGCATCACTGCTCCGGCTTAAGCTGCACCATATGATTCGGCAAGGATACGCAAAACAGCATAAACGCTAGTTCCAGACAACCATATGCAGCCACCGCTGCCGTTACAATAACACCTGTAACAACTCAATGGTATGAGTGAAAACTAATCCGGAATCGCAATCTCTGAGCTTCCATAACCCATACAGTGACAATCAGTACTGATATCCAGTCTTAACTAAATATGCAATATTCTGGAATTGTATGTACCCGTATGTTCCACACAAAGACTTACAAAACCCCTCAGTAATCATTCTCATAAGCAAACTAAACCTGAACCTAAAATCCTTTGCATGGACTATAGCTATGCAAACGCGACCTAGACTAATCTTCAATGTTTGGTAAGGATACGCAAGCAGCATATTCACAATTCCAGACAACAATTTTGACTAGCCATATTTGATGCGACAACAATGAAACTATAATCTTACTTCAGGACTATACTTAACTTGATTTCATCTTCGAATGACCCCCAACTAACAATCAGTATTGGGATCAAACAGAATTTTATTTTTTAAACAAAAAAAATAAACTAGAAGGGTTCAGAAGGAACAGATAAAGAAAATTTAACTTAAAGTTTTGCAATTTGAACTACTCTAATTTTTAAAGATTTTTGTATTTTGTTGTTGTTTTAATCCAGGCGGCTTTATAGGCGGCGGATCTCAGCCGTTGCAGCCGGTTGGTGTCGGCGCACCAGGGTGTGAACGGCTCTCAGCCGCTTGGCAGGGTACAGCAACGGACAGGCGTGGCGCATGTGCCAAGGTTATGGACGGAGCAAGGTTGGATAGTTGGGGCACGCGGACTTTTCCAGTGGTTTTCCCAAGTACCAAGAAGAAGCTCAGCCCCGCACCAAGGTTCGGCTGACGGATTATAGCCGACCAGTGATGAGGCTTGGTGTGGGGGCACAATTTGGGCGCTTGGTGCGCTGCCGATCACGGCCAGGGCCCTATGGGCGAAACAAAAGCACCAAGAGGGCTAAGACAACGCTAATTTTACCTACAGGGCACGTAACATACCGTTTTCCTGGGTTTTCACAGGCAGGGATTCGGTCTTCTGGAGGGCAGGGCAGTTTGATGGCACTTTTTCGATACGATACGGTACGGTACGATTGGGGTATACAATTTTATTCGTTGCCGCACTGAATAACCGGACTTGTCCCGTTTTTTTTTTAACCCGTTTTCCGAACACGTGGTAGTTTTACAGTTTTTTTATAGAGACTTCACTTGACCAGATCCAGGGTTTTTAATATGCAAAAGAGATCGACTGAAGCTTTTGCACTGCTTAAATAGGATCTAAAGCAGATCTAAAACTCCGATGCAAAAGCTCCTCTGCGATGCGCTGCATAGCACTAATCCAAGCTTCGCTCAGCTGTTCTGGATCCAGAGCTTACTGGCAGACACCGCAAACTATGCTTCAAATGACATATATATATAATTACTTAGCCCAAGGTTATTGCATGCGATATTTTCGAGCACTATAGCAATAACCTTCTTGCGATCTGTATTGCTCAACGGTAACCGTTACAAACTCCATCAGCTCATTCCTAGCGCCGACAAAATTTGTTGCGTTATCTGACCAAATTTACTTTAGGACGTTTATATGCAATGACTGCACCATCAAGTGGCCCAAGCGACACCAGCCGATGGCTGTTACGCGCGGATCCCAGGCAAGAACGCAGCCCACCTCCCGCCCAACCGACCGAGGGGCGCTGCCGCATGACGCGCGACTCGTAAACCGAACCGATCGCGGACATGCAGGAAAGATAGGTGTTAGACTAGTGTTCGAGGAAAAGTAGAACTAATCTAACTAAAGAAGAAAAGTAATTACTTATTACGGGAAAGATGTAGGAGTATCAGTAATTTAAGACTAGGAAGGGAGTTTGTGGTAGATATAATATGGTAGAGGGAATTATAATCCGAGCATAGGACCCTAAATGGTTCATGCAAGGAGTAATTCGATCTACAAAGCGGAAGAAACAACGGTGTATAGTTCCTAGTGCTTCTAATAGGAATCGTGAAGTTTATGCGGCTCAACAGGTCAGGGCTATCTACGTCACCCTTGATCAAGTTGTGCACAAAAATCACGCCAAGCATTTTCCTACGATTAGCTAAGGTTGGAAGGTTTATTAAGAGCAATCTATTAGAGTAAGACGGCAGTCTCACACTTGCATCCCAGCTGAGGCCGCGAAGAGCAAAAAGTTTTTCTGAACTGATTCTATACGGTCTTGGTGTACGTTGTACTGAGGGCACCATACACAAGAGCCGTATTCTAAAATCGGACGAACCAGAGAGGTGTAGAGAGTCTTTGTTATATAGGGGTCGTCAAATTCCTTTGACCACCTCTTTATAAACCCAAGCACGCCCATGGCCTTATTCACCATGGTAGAAATGTGTTCTGAAAACTTTAACTTGGGATCTAATAGAACACCAAGATCATCAACCCGGGTAATTCTCTCAAGAGAACCACCACAAAGGGTGTAAGGAACCAGAAAGGCGCTGGAGCGATGAAAAGTCATTACTTTACATTTTGAAGCGTTAAGGTTTAATAAATTTGCACAACACCAAGACTGAAATCTATCGAGATCGGATTGCAACCTGGATTGGAAAGAAATGTCCTTATACTGGACACAGAGCTTAACATCATCCGCATACATTAGTACTCGAGAGTATGTTAATACAGAAGGTAGGTCATTTATAAAGAGAGTAAAGAGTAAGGGGCCTAGATGGCTGCCCTGAGGTACACCCGAAGTCACCATAACTGGAGAGGACAGGGAGTTTTTGAAAAGGACTCTTTGAGACCTAGAACACAGGTAGCTAGCGATCCATCTCAGGAGATTGGGCGGGAACCCTAGAAGGTCGAGCTTTTGTGCTAGGAGGGAATGGTTTACAGAATCGAACGCTTAACTAAAATCGGTGTAAACAACATCCGTCTGCAAATTACCTTCAAAGCCTTTTATTATAAAGGAGGTAAACTCCAATAAATTTGTAGTGGTTGATCTCCGCCTTATAAATCCCTGTTGAGTTGGAGATATAAGTGATCTGCATAGGTGCTGCAGGTGCGGAGTTAAAATTTTCTCAAACACTTTAGGAATAGCGGATAACTTAGATATACCTCTATAGTTCATTGCGTCAGACTTGCTACCTTTCTTATGGAGAGGAATTATAAGAGACTCCTTCCATATCGGGGGAAAGCATGAAGAAGTTATAGATAGGTTGAACAGTTTAAGCAACGGCCCACACAGAGACTCGGCACAATACCTGAGTACACAGCCGGGAACTCCGTCCGGACCCGGTGAGAACACCGGCTTTACTGTTCGAAGATCATGAAGCAACGAGCTTTCATTTAGCAAAGGACAGAAAATGCCGTTCGACCGTTTGTCGCGGCTTCCGTCGGGTGCATATGAAGCGCTTTAGTCCATGAAGAAAGGCAAGTGTAGATAAATCCTTAATCAGCTCCAGATGAACAGCCTTGGTAGCGAAGCAAATGAAGACACAGACGTAACACTTGATTGGGCCCTTATTGCGTGCCTCCGGCTTGTAGAAAAATGGCCCACAAAAGTCGACGCCTGTGATCTCAAAGGCATGAGAACCGTCGAGCCGCTCCTTTGGCAGATCGGCCATAATATGCTCCAATACTCTAGGTTTCATTCGAAAGCATCTTACGCATTTGTTCACTGCCTTGTTTACCGTCTTCCTCCCCCAATGGGCCAATATTGGGATCGAATGAGTCCAAGCAAAGCTCGGGGTCCAGCGTGGAGATTCCGCTCATGAAAGTGAGAGATTATGGAAAAAGTTAGTGGATGGCTGCTGGGCAAGATAATTGGATGACGGCCATCAAAATCCAACGAAGAGTTCTTCAGTGGACCATCAACCCTGAGCAGACCAAACTGATCCATGAATGGCGACAACGATGGAAGTGAGCTAGATGGGGAAACTGATCCCCTGGACCGCAGCGACTTCATGTCCTCCCATAGCTGAGTGCGCTGGACTAGTCGCAGCAACAACTGGGTTCCATGCTCAATGTCCGAGACAATCAGTCCGGGATGCCGAATGCGATTGCCAAACTTGTAAATGTATCCGAACACGCGTTGCAAGGAACGTAACGAGTTTGCACACTTGGAATCAGCTACAATTTCAAGTTCGGCCAGTCATCTGAGAGTCCGCAAAGAAATGGAGGTCCATGAGCCCAAAGGGGAGACTCCTTCAGCTCATTCGGAAGAGCCCTTCGAGAGAGAATGTCGGCTGGGTTTAACGCTGTGGGAACATAGCGCCATGTCATGTTGTTGGTCATTTCCTGAATCGTTGCTACTCTATTTGCGACAAATATATTAAATCTTGACGACTCGTCCCGAATCCAGGAAAGTGCAACCGCAGAATCCGCAGTAACACCTTCCCTTGAAGACATTCATTCCGGATATTTCAGATATGAGCCTAGCCAGAAACTCCGCTCCACAAAGCTCCAACTTTGGCACCGTAAGTGTTTTCAAAGGAGCAACACGAGATTTGGCACAAAGTAAGTGACTGCTGAAACGCTGACCCTTTGACACGACATATATGCATTCACCATAAGCCTCGATGCTGGCATCGCAGAATCCGTGAATCGGAGCCTAGCTCGGAGTCTGGAAGGAGGACAAGACAAGGAAATTCAAGTCGACGAATCTGGCCAAAACTGCTGCATATTTCCTGCCACTCGGTACTCAGTGAGGCTGGGAGGCTTTCATCCCAGGCTAACTTCTCATTGCACAAACGCTGAAGAAAGATTTTTGATTTGGTAATTACAGGACCAGCAAGTCCGAGAGGATCGTTAAACCGCGCAAGTCATCTTCCGCGGAGTTTCTCCACAGAAAACATTGCAAGTTGCTGTCCTCGGGCGAGACTCGTACACACCGATACATCTTAGAGAATCGAGCAATAATATGAAAGAGTTTAGGTTTTATTACGGGGCCAGTTATTAAAACATCATTCAAGGAGTAGTCAGATGAAATTGAAGCGGATCCATAAAATACGACCCGAAGCTTGGTCGTAGAACTCTCTTCTTTCATGACGCAATGGTGAGGTAGAAAATATCGGCAGTTGCTGATTGATTGGGCAGGAACAGGAGACATATGACCTAAATCAAGATACTCATTTATGAAGGCAGCATACTGAGCCTTCACCTCAGGGCGACGATTTAACTTCCGCTCAAGAGACAGGAATCTGCGACGCGCATGATTGTAAGATTCTCCCAGGAGATCCAAACTATATTTAGCTGGCAGCCGAACACAATAATCGCCATGTTCTAATCGACGGACATGCTGAACAAAATGCGCTTCACAATCCAGCTCTTCCTTGGTTGATTTTACTATTGGTTCGATGCAATTCTCAATCTCCCAAAACCTCCGAAGAAGCACTTCAAGTTGCTCATCTGGATTGTTATCTTCGGCAACAACGGCCGGAGCGTGAGCTACTATTAAAGACGACCCATTTAAACGAGAACAGCCTCCAGACAAGACCTATCCCAAGCGAGTTTTCTGAATTGAAGGCAATCCTGGCAGTAGTTTGATCTGACCAACACAAAGGAGATCGTTAAACAGACTTGCTCCAATTAATAGATCGACGTGCTGAGGCCTATAAAACTTCGGATCCGCTAGTGGTATGTTCGCCGGAATGTTCCAGTTATGAGTGTCAATTCCAAAGCATGGCTGACGATCAGTTATGTTAGAAGCTACGATAGCAGTGACGACAGCTGAGAAATCAGATGAGCGAGAATGCAGGCTAACACTGACTGAACATCCATCGGTGACAAAGCTGGAGTCGCCAATTCCAGAAACTGCAGTTGATGACTTCTTTTTCCGAAGCTGAAGCTGATTGGCGAAACGAGAAGTTATCAGATGCAACTGGGAGCCGGAATCCAGCTATGCTCTGCAGGGAACTAAAACTCCGGAACGATTTTTTACCAAAACTGTGGCAGTGGCAAGTAGAACAACATTGTTACTGAGACCTTGGGCTATAAGTGCAGACGAAGTAGACGCTGAAGTAGAGGGTTCAGTGGTAAGCTGAGCCGGATTCGAAGGAGGGGGCGCAAACGGAGACTGAGCATCAGTTGACTGACCTTGGACTGCAGCCGAATCAGGGTTACTGAAATGAAGCGAAGTATAATACTTGCAGCCGCAGATACGACAGTGGCTCGAGGTGCACTGGCTTAATCGGTGTCCTGTTCTAAGGCAATTAATGCAAAGGGACAGTCGTTTGGCTTCTTTGTGGCGATTTTCGGGGGACAGTGCCTTGAACTTCGGACAGTACTGGACTTCGTGAGCGCTGTTACTGCAGAGCACGCAGCCTGAGAAGGTTTGGCTAGTTGCAACCAAGGTGGACCTGGAATTGTTATATCTTCTATTCTTGCCCACCTGACTGCTCGGCGCATAGGTTTCCCTAGCAAAATCCACAGTCTCCAATGATCTGCATCGCTGTTCCAGGAACGAGGCCATATACTCCCATGACGGAATCGAGTTGGCATACGCTGGCTCCTCAAATCGCTCCTCCCACATGGCTTGGCTCGCTGGATCAAGTTTACGAAGCAGCTCCTGCACGATGATGCATCCTGCGATCTGCTCAGAAGTGCCCAAACTCTGAAGCGCACGCATATGAGCGTTGAATCCGTCCGACAGCTCTCGAAGCATTACCACTGAACCATTTTCGACAGCCTGGAGCCCTAGGATCTCATTAATGTGCGCCAGAAAAACTTAGCGTCGATTATTAAACCTTCTTTCCAATAATTCTAAAGCCACGTTATAATTTCCATCCGAAATTTCCAGCGACCGCACAGTCTCCAGAGCCGCATCACGCAGACAGGAACGCAAATGCTGAAACTTCTCTACATTGGTTAGATTAGGATGATTATCTATGATGGTTACAAACGTGGAGTAGAAGTCGGTCCATTTAGCATATCCTCCGCTGAAAGTTGGGAGTTGTATAGGAGGCAGGGATGGTACCTGCCTACGTCGAGGTAGAAATTGCGAGCCGGCCAAATCAGCGGTGATGTATCCTCCAGCCTTAGTAGAATGAAGAGGCATGTGTCCGCTACTCTTTGCTATTTCCCGCATAATTGACGCCTTCACCGTACTGGCAAGCGATTCGAACATATCAGCTTATCCACTATGAATCTCGGTTTGATCCAATTCCTCAAGCTCGGTGTGGAGCATCTCAAACTTTCCGATCAGCTTATCGAGTTGGTCTTGTTTTACAACGAGCATATAATAGTCTGATACTAGAGACTCATTCTGGCACTCAGCAGCTAAGCTTTTCATTTTTTCGCTAACTCCGTGGATTTAAGCTTTAAAAATGACACCCTGTTTTGCTTCCTGGCAATTGGAATTTCGTTAGCAGCGTCGGCAGCGTTGGCAGCATCAGCAACGTTGGCAGCAACAGCAGCGTTGGCAACGTCAGCAGCGTTGGCAGCATCCATCTCCATAACGGCGGCAGCTTAGCAAACATTTACTGCGGGAAGATGACCACAAAGAGTAAAGCGCGTAATAATCGTCGCCAGCGGGAAGTCGAACGAAAAGAGGAACGAGCGCACTTGAGAGCAATGAACAATAACCGCAAGCAACGCTATGTGCAATTGGTATATGCAAGGGCAGCCGGAATGAACGTAAAGAGTACCTCGCGTAATAGACGAGAAGAAATGAGAACCGTACGCCAACAGCTATATGCAAGAGCGGCCGGTGCTTATATGCATGTATGGATTCACTTATGTAGCCGATGACTCGGGTGGAATTAGCAATTAGTTTATAATTATTAATGTTTTATTGTAGTTTGTGATTGCACTGATATTAATTATTGCACAAATCACGTCGGGGTCACCAAAAAAAGCGTGGCATCTCAAACATTGGTGACCCCGACACGATTAAAGACATTGGCTAATCGCGTTTCGTGTAAAAACATTTAAATTGAACAATATATTCGGTTCTGTGCAGTTTAACCACAAACAAATACGTTTGTGCAGAATATAAAACGGTTTATGTGCAAATTCAGTTGAGAGTGCGGTCATCTGAGATTCCGTTAGTTTAATCGTCGAATCTCTCATTCTATGCTCAGCCGCAGACATGGTTCTTGACTTTTCGTGTCTCTCATTCTCGCTCCAGCTTCTGTGCACCGTCGCATAATCGTCAAGTCTCTCATTCTCTGCACAACTGCAGCCACGGTTTCGACTTTTCGTGTCTTCACTCTTTCTTTCTCGATTCTGTACGCCGTCGCTTAAACGGTTATCTATTCTTCGTTGTTTCGTTGCATTTCACACCGTTAAATATGGAAATCGATCCAAATACAGGCGCGGGCGGAAATATTGTGACGGCTAATAACAGGCTGAGTCTTTATAAACGTAAAGTTCAGTGTTTATATGATCGAATGAGCGGGCTCGGCGAATCATTCGCTGGCAATAATATGCCAATTCGACTACCCTACAAAGCCATTCTGGACACAGTACCATCGTCATAGCTCACAAGCAGCGACTTCCTGAGCTAAAAATACCCAAGTTTTCCGGTGGATACGTAGAATATTCGGACTTAATGGCGATGTTTAATTCGATCATAGACGCGGATGCGGATCTCAGCGACATCGAGAAGTTCCAGCACCTTCGCTCTAGCCTCGCTGATGTGGCTTTGGATTCGGTTCGATCTTTGGAACTCCCCAGTGCCAATTATCGTGTGGCGCTGGATATACTTAATAAACGTTTTAGTAACAAACGACTTGTCTTTCAGGCACACATCAAGAAGATTCTTGGGCTCAAGAGAGTGGATTCGCCATCTCCTAAAAAGCTTCGGGATGCAGTCAATTTGCATGTGCGCGCTTTGCAGACATTAGGAACGGATTTGGAGATATCGAATTGCATGATTATCAGCATGCTGCTGCAGAAGTTGGAAGCTAAGACACAAATTAAGCTGGGTATCCAGCACCGCGGAAACTAAAAATTACTGCCAAACTTTATATAAAAAAAACTGGGCCAGTAAATTTTCGTTTGTGTTTTCCTGGCCTCAGTATCCAGCACCGTAATCGGAATCCACGAATTCTTATCGATAGTATCGATATCCACACGAATGTGGACTGTGAGAACAGCTGATATGGGTGCCAGGAAAATAAATGTGCATATTTTTACTGGAGTACAAGTGAGAGGTGGGGGCAAAAGCTGTGCGCAAAACCAAAAAGAGATATGCTAATTTTTAAAGTGAGGAGAAGATTGCTTTAATAAAAGCAGTTGAGGCAACATCATGTCTTTGGCGGATCACGGAAAATAAGCATTTTGATAATTTTGACATTTTGGCGCCTCCGACTGTGCTGTACTTCTTCTTACAACAATATGTGCCGCTTCCAACACAATCACTTCATCGTCAGAATTAGTTTTCTTCCTTTTTTTAATTTCAGTTTAATTTTCAAAATTGGCGCTGTTTACAAAACACAGCTAATTCATGAGAGTGGCAAATCACTTTTTAGGTTCTTGGTCACACTACATTAGTTGAGTTCCACACATCCGAAATAAAGAGTAGATTCCTTTCAGTAAAATTTCGCGGTGCTGGATACAGGCCTTTAAATGGGAAGAACACCTGTCATCGGATGCCATACCTACAGCAAAGGATTTCTATGAATACTTGGAGAAGCGGTGCCAGGAAATGGAGAATTTGGAATATGCTACAGCGGCACCCGCTAGTAGCGCTCAGGTGGGAAAAAACCATAATTCGCATTTAAAGAAAACTTTTGTTGCCTTCAATTCTTCCACCGACTCGACTGGATGCAGTTTTTGCCATTTAGCGGGACATAGTATATATTCCTGCAAGATATTCGGGAATTTGTCTCCGTTGCTGCGCCACAAAGAAGTGAAGAAGCTTTCCCTCTGTTTCAATTGCCTGAAGGGCGGTCATCGGACTCGTGCATGCAACAGTGGAAAATGTCGAATATGCGGTGGGAGGCATCATAGTTTGTTCCATTTCGAAAATCTGCAATCCATAACTCAAGGCTCCCCAAATCTGTCTCCTCCAGCTCTAGCGCTCCAACCAGACGCTATTTCTGCCACTCAGAAATCCGTTAGCAGTTCACCTTCCCCTGCTTCTACCTATCTTGCTGCCCAAGGTCTTCAATCCGATGTTGTGCTTCTGGCTACCGCTGTGGTTCTCGTCAAGAATCGGTCTGGCGTTTTAGTTCCTTGTCGGGCCATACTTGATTCAGGATCTCAACTTCATCTCATCACATCCAGGTTCGCCCATCAGCTTCAGCTTAGGAGAACTCAATCGTCTGCACTTGTCTCTGGGCTCGGCGACTCCAGCGTGGCTACTGAGGGATCCACCGTGAACATTTGTATGCATTCTCGCACAGCCGACTATACAACTACGCTTACTGCTCTTATAGCTCCTACGATCACAGATTGTCAACCAAGTCTGGCAGTCAATGTAGCCGATTGGAATATGCCATCAAATATTTAGCTTGCTGATCCTGCATTTTTCAACCCTCAGCGAGTAGATCTCCTCATTGGTGCTAGCATTTTCTATGATCTCCTCTGCGTAGGACAAATCAAGCTCACCGATGGTCTGCCTCTTCTGCAGAAAACCCGGCTTGGGTGGATCGTATCTGGCGGTGGACAAAGGGTAGCAAGCTCGGCGCTCTTGGCAACGCACAATTCTCCAGATTCGGAAGCTAGAATGTATGCAAGGTTGGATAAAACTCTTCGTATGTTTTGGGAGGTCGAGACTTATGCGGACGCCGTTTTGAATACCAGAGAAGAATTAAATTGTGAAGGGCATTTCGTAGACCACTTCTCACGTTTGCCATCAGGGGAGTATTCAGTTCGTCTTCCGTTAAAGGATAATGGCGATCGCTTAGGGGAATCTTACACTCAGGCGCATCGTCGATTCATAAATTTGGAGCGAAAGTTGGATCGTGATACTACACTCAAGGAGAAGTACTCTGCCTTTATGAGGGAGTATATTGAGTTGAAGCATATGTCCCCAGTCAACCCAGATTCTCGTGGTCTCTGCAAACATTTCTTGCCTCATCACTGTGTCTTGAAAGAGGATAGTACGACGACAAAGCTTCGTGTCGTTTTCGATGGTTCCGCAGCTACATCAACCGGATGTTCTGAAAATTACTATCAGTGCATTCTATGGCGAGATTCTATCCAGTCCAAGATTCAGGTCTACACATTAGACACCGTCACATATGGCACTAGAGCTGCATCATTTGTTGCAGTTCGCGCAATGCACCAGCTGGCCATTGACAAGGGTGAGTCCTACCCTCTTGGCTCAGCTGCTCTGCAAGAAGATTTTTACGTGGATGATCTCATCTCGGGCGGTAGCTCTATCGCTGAGGTCATGGAAAAGATGCATCAAACCTCCGCCATACTGTCTTGCGGTAATTTTAAACATAGGAAATGGTGCTCTAGCCATCAGGAAGTACTTGAAGGAACGCCTGATGATGACAGAGGGAAATACTTAAGGTTTCATGATGGAAGTGATATAACAAAAACTCTTGGCTTAGCATGGGACCCTGCATCAGATCAGCTGCTTTTTGCCTTGTCCGCGCTGGACACAAATTCGAAGCCCTCCAAGCGATTGGTTTTGTCTACGATTGCTCGTTTCTACCACCCTCTTGGTTTGATAAATCCTGTTATTGTCAGGTGCAAAATCTTCCTTCAGCAGCTTTGGAGAGAAAATTTGGATTGGGATGAAAGCCCTCAGCGTTGCATTCATCTTGGATGGACTTGAGAAACAGTTTTTCAACTATCCCGCGGATATCATTTCCTCGCGTTGTTCATTCTTCTGCTACCTTAATCGAACTTCACGGATTTTGTGACGCCAGCATAGAAGCATATGGCGCTTGCATATATGTGGTGTCTAGGGAAGGACAGTTGTCGAGCAATATTTTGTGCTCAAAGTCTCGAGTGGCGCCAATAAAAACCTTATCGATTCCCAAGCTTGAATTAAGTGGAGCCCATTTGCTTGCGAAACTAATGAATAATTTGAAGGATATTGGAAGTTTTACAGGTCGGTTTTATTGCTGGTCAGATTCATCGACAGCAATATCTTGGATTCGGGATGAGCCAGACAAATTTCAAGTCTTCGTGGCAAATCGAGTGACAGCAATTCAGGAGTTGACGGCAGGCATGGAGTGGCCCCACATCATTAAATCCTGCTGACGTTCTCTCTAGAGGCTCGCTTCCCCAACAACTTATCCAGTCAGAGCTGTGGTATCACGGTCCATCGTTTTTGGTAGGCTCCAAGGAAGAGTGGCCTGTACCTCCTGTTCCTGAAGCAGCAACGGCAGAGCTTCGCAAGCGAGTATTGCTGGTCGCGTCTCCACATGCCGATCTCACGTCAGAATGCAAATTTGCAAATTCATTCTTTGGCATGCAGCGCACATTCGCCTACATGCATACATTTGTTCATCGTTTTCGGCATTCTGGACTCACCGTTTCTTATATTCGGCAGAGAACGCATCTTTTAATCCGACACATTCAGCTGGCTGACTTGTGGAATGATATAAAGGAGATTAGAGGCAATGGTCAAGTCATGAAATCCAGTTTGATCAGCTCACTCCCTCCGTTCATCGATCGGTATGGATTACTAAGAGTTGAAGGTCGTCTTGGCAACTCATCTCTGGGATTTGATGCTCAGCACCCGCTTATTCTGCCCAAGGGACATCCCATAACTTGTGCGCTGATAAGACATTATCACGAAAGGAACATTCATGCTGGACCTCGCGCACTGCTTGCCAAAATTCGGCTGGAATATTGGCCAATTGGAGGAATCAAGGCAGTATCCAAGGTAGTCAGCAAGTGAGTGAGATGCTTCATGACTAGGCCGCGCATGGTTCAGCACATCGTGGGATATCTGCCTAAGGAGCGTTTGGATGGATCTTGACCCTTTGAAGTCACATCAAGTGCTACATCAGTGTATTCATTTGCTTTACTTCTAAGGCTATACACATGGAGCTCGTAAAGGACCTGACCACCGCTTCGTTTCTAGGCGCCTTAAAACGTTTCACCTCCACGCGAGGAAGGCCAAGTCAAATTTGGTCCGACAATGCGACAAACTTTGGCGACAAACTTCGCCAAGAACGAGGTTTTGTAGCTCAAGAAACTTGTTTTGAGCGACTCGCATATGAAGGAGGTCCATGAATCCTGCTTGGCGGACTCGATCGACTGGCGCTTTATCCCATCACGCTCTCCGCACTTTGGCGGATTGTGGGAAGCGGCCGTGAAGACAGCAAAACATCACTTGTACCGCTCAGTTGGGCCCTCTGTGCTTGACTTCGACGAGCTGCGCACTCTGATCTGCCAGATCACGGCAATTTTTAATTCTCGCCCTTTGCTCTTGCTTTCAGAAAATCTTGCTGACTTAGATGTCCTGACTCCTGCTCATCTGCTTTTAGGCGGTCCACACGAGGCAATCCTCGAGCCCGATCTGACGAAGCTGAACTACAATTGTCTGGATGGCTGGCAACGGGTCACTCAGCTGCAGCAGATATTCTGGAGCCGTTGGCACGAAGAGTAACTGAGTCTTCTGCAAGAGCGGTCGAAATGGCGGACGCCCACGCAAAACCTTTGCGTAAACGATCTCGTTCTTATCAAGGACGAAAATCTTCCTCCAATGCGCTGGCCACTTACTAGAGTGGTCGAGGTCATCACGGGCAAGGATGGAGTGTGCCGCGTAGCTGACTGCCACAGGAACCATCAGGAGGGCCGTTTCCCGGCTATGTGTACTGCCGCTCAAGGAGTCTGTTGAAAGACTGGCTTCCAACGGGGGGAGTATGTTCGGGCCAGCCGCTAAACAACAGGCCTAACTTAGAACTATACATATTTAGAATATTCAATGCACTGTAAACGCCCACGTTCGGCAGCGCTGCTGCGCTCTCCCTCTGTAAAGGGCGCTCTGCAGCCGCCGCTTCGGCTCTAGCTTTGTTTAGCCGATTATGCCAATTTTAGTAATATGCTAACCTCTCTGCGCATTGCTTGCAAATGGATCTCGATTGTACATTTATCTGACCGGGCAAAGAGCAAGCAATCGGCTTCCGGTATAAATAAACAGCTATTACATTTGAACAATTCGCATTACTATTTTGGATAAAAATAGGTGCCAAAAAAGCTGGCACCTCAAACAAAAACCAAAAACGCATAGTCATGGAAAATAACCATGACTACCAGATTGCCAAATCTGGATCAGGTCGGATCCATATTATGGCCAGAAGAAGCAAATTAAATTTCAGTGGCTACGCAACGACTGCCAAGCGCTGACTCATTCCCTCTCTCTCTCTGTCGAAACACTTGTACGTCTCGAATATGTAGTTATACATGACATGTAGAAATGTAGAAGCAGATGTAAAAAGCATATGTAAACAAAAATGGAAACATGCATAAAAACATCCAAAAATGGTTTGGCTTAATTTTTTTATTTTAAATATTATTTTTTGCCCAAAATTTAATTCGTCCCTTTTGCGAACTGTTCAAGTTATTTCTTCAGTGGCACAACATAAAAATAGATTTATTCAGTATGTATATGTATGTAGTACAAAAGACAGACTTTGTTTCAGACACACAGAACATTCGAGAGAGACTGCCAGTCATCAGAGCGTCGATACATTTCAGAGCAGCCGTAGGTACATGCGCAGTGTTGCTTTTAGATCGATAACTTCTTATCGTGGCGGTCACTTTGAACACTCCTCCTCAACACAACGCATGTTTACAAAACTTAAATATACTTAATGCTACTCAAACTAACATTCGATTAGATTTTCTTTTAAACCAAAAGCGAATACAAATGTATGGCGATTAACTTTGGCTAAGTTCTTTGTGAGGACATCTGCTATCATCTCATCGGTTGGTAGATACGCAATGTCGACTTCACCTCTCTTGAGAACTTCTCGAATATGATGTACTTTGAATACTCTGAATAGCTGACTCCTTGGACATCAGCTTTAAGTCGATAAGTAGGTTGCGAAAGTATATCGCCTCTTTAGATACAGATGATAAGGCGATGTACTCGGCCTCCGTGGAACTGAGCGCGACTGTCGATTGTTTTCTTGACTCCCAAGAAATCGCTCCTCCTGCCAAGGTGCATACATAGCCAGTGAATGACTTTCGGTTTGTCATATCACTCGCCCAGTCTGCATCGGCAAAACACTCGATTGCCTTGCCTTGCTTTGTGTAGCATATCTCCCAGTCGATCGTTTTTGCCAAATATCGAAGAATATGCTTAGCTGCCGCTTCGTGCTCGGAATGAGGGTCCTTGTTACGTTGTGCTAGTTTATTCATAATTATTCATAGTCATAACTGCAAGATAAGATAACTCTCCAATTAGCTTTTGAAACGATGTGATGTCGACCTTGCGGCAGTGCTTTTTGTTGCATGCCACCTGGTAACCAGCTTCCAGCGGTGTAGGGGACTGTCGACAATCTTTCATGTTGTACTGTTCAAGCAATTTTCTTATGTGCTTCCTTTGACTGATTGAAATTGCCCCAGTGCTGCCTTCACGTTTCACCTCAATACCTAAAAAGTATTGCATAGGCCCGATGTCAACTACATCAAACTCTGCTGCGATCTTTGTTTTGATATCAGATATATCATCCAGATCCTTGCACGCCAAAATAATGTCATCTACGTAGACACCTATTAGACACATATTTTTACCAGGCTTGCAATAGAGGCAGTGTTCATTGACAGTCGGTATAAAACCAATGCGCCTCAACGTTGCATCCAACATAGAGTTCCAAACTCTTCCTGATTGCTTAAGTCCATATATGCTTTTGTGAAGCCTCAAGACGAGATTTGGGTGAATGTCGCTGACGAAGCCTTCGGGTTGCCTCATAAATGCCTCATCTTCCAATTCGCCGTTGAGATAAGCCGTGACAACATCCATTTAAAGTAGGTGGAGACCATGTTCGACTGCAAGTGCAATTATCAACCTGATAGTTGCATGGCGAACAACTGGTGCGAATGTCTCCTTATAGTCGATCCCATAGCGTTGGCTGCAACCTTTTGCTACTAGTCGTGATTTGAGCCTGTTCACGCTTCCATCCGGATTGGACTTCACAGCGTAAACCCATCTGCATCCAATTGGTTTTTTCTCGCTAGGCAATTTTAAAAGCGACCACGTGCCATTCTTCAGGAGGGATTCATACTCTTCCTTCATGGATGCTTTCCATAGCTCGCCTTCAGTTGACCTTTCAGCTTCTGCGTAGTTCTGGGGAACTTTTACGTCTGCTGCCTGTATAGCATTGAGCATATGATACTCCTTCCTCGGTCGTCCTGGTTTACCCGTCCGTACGATGGTTGGGCGTCCTGGTCCTCTCCTGGGTTCGGGAATTAGAAGAATGTCATTACTGGACCTAATCTCTTCCTGATTTTCTGGCTCATTTTCAGGATCTACAGACTGCTCGCTATCTATCTCAGATTCAGAATCTTGGTTTTGTTGAACCTCAACTGATGCCATGTCATTAGAATCTGATGCCTCTAGTCTGCCCCCTTCAGGTTCTACAAAAATGACATCTCTACTCTCTACGAGTTTCCTGGTTTCTTTACTAACCAAACGGTATGCTTTGGCCGTATCTGAGTAGCCCACCATTATATACTCTAAACCTTTTTGTGCGAATTTTGATTTCTTTGTTTTATCTAGAGCAATCGCCACTGAGCCAAAAACTCTTAAATGCGATACCACTGGCTTTCTACCTGTCCATATTTCAAATGGTGTCACACCATTCAGGGAGCTGCTTGCCATTCTATTTCGCAAATACGCGGCAGTTCGAATCGCTTCTGCCCAATAGCATTCACTCAACCCAGCATGCAACAGCATACTTCTTGCCATTTCTACCAATGTTCTGTTAGCCCTTTCCGCAACTCCATTTTGTTGCGGTGTATATGGCACTGTTAGGTTTTGCTTTATTCCGTTTTGCTTCAGATACGTATCAAAAACGTTTGATATGTATTCCCGGCCATTATCGCTTCGTAGAACTTTTATCTTTCTCCCAGTTTGGCACTCAACTTGACTTTTAAACATCTTAAAAGCATCGAAAACCTGAACTTTGGTTTTTAGAAAATGTACTGACAAATATCTTGAAGAATCATCAATAAATGTTGCGAAATATCGATTTCCTCCCATTGACTGCTTTTGCATTGGACCGCATACATCACTATGTATTAAGTCTAATACACCCTTTGCCCTGTTTGTGCTCGATTGAAATGGCTGCACGCAAATTTTACTTTTTGCGCATGTTGCACACTGTTGCATTGTGACAGTCAAACGGAACGGTAGTGCTCGCGGAAGAAATTTGTTTTCGACGGCAGCTTATCTGTTTTTAGTGCCCAGCACCGTTATAAAGCCCACGCGACAAACAACAATAACAAGAAAACTACAACAACATCAGAGCTAAGAAGGCGTTTAGCGCTCATCTGCTGATAAGCATCTGCAACCTCCGTTAGAGTGCTCTGATTGGTTGGCCAATCAGGGATCTGCAGAATACTATTGCATACTTTCAGGTACCCATCAGAGAAAAAGTAGTGCATACTTCCAGTTGCGACAAAGATTTGATTGATGCCTTCAGGCGCACGCTCCAGTGCTGACCCAACAGGCAATATTGAGATGGATGGAACGACATCCGTGAAGACCAAGAGGCAGCGATCGCCAGCTACGACGTCAGCTAAGAAGAAGGTAGCACCTACTGCGAAGCAAGCGATCGTGGGCAAGGCAGCCCCTAAGCTTGAATATCTGAGCGATGACAGCTCATGGCTCTGAGCCAGGGGAAGTGAAACGCAAGGCTCCGTCCTGCAAAAATCAGAAGCTCTCCGGCTCCAGCTCCAAGAAGAGGAGCAACGATGGCGGAGACAGCACCAGTGGCAATCGTTGTGCCATATTGTCGGATTGCAGAGAAGACGAGAGGGAAGAAGAAGAAGCTATCCAAGAAGCCGCCACCAACGTGCAAGCGAGAACCATCAAGCCACCACCTATTTTCATCCCTAATGTTGAAAACATCAAGGAGCTGATCAATGACGTTGCTTTGGCCACTAAGAACCTTAGGTTCGACTACAAGTCTGGCAGAGACGGAAGCGTGAGGGTCAACCTCACCGACAAGGAAAGCTTCACAAAGCTTAAGAAGTACCTGGACAACAATGATATAAGGTATCAAACATTCCAGCCCAAGGACGAGCGTGCCTACCGCATTATAGTTAAAGGCCTCCACCACTCAACTGACACCTCCGAAATCAAGGAAGCCCTGGCTGCTCAAGGGCATACTGTGAGGGCGCTAGAAATAAAGAATGCCATTAGCCGCAGCAACAAAAAGCCGATGTCGATGTTTTTCGTCAACCTGGAACCGGCCAGCAACAACAAGGACGTGTATGCCATCAATCGGCTCTGTAGATGCGTCGTTAAGATAGAGCCCCCACTGAAAACAAGGGACATACTACAGTGCTACAGATGCCAGGGCTTCGGTCACTCGCAGAGATACTGCCGGCTCCCGCCCAAGTGTGTCAAATGTGGTGGAGATCACTCGTCATCTGAGTGCATAAAGGACAGAGAGGCCCCCGCATGCTGTGTCCACTGCAAAGGAGATCATGCCGCATCTTATAAAGGCTGCAAGGTCTACAAGAAAGCCAAGGATCAGCTCTCACCTAAGCTAAGGCCTATGCCCCAGGTGGTAAGTCGCCCCACATCTACGTTTGTCCCAGGCACCTCCTTTGCTGATGCCCTCCGCGGACCCCAGCCATCCCAGCCACCACTGCAACAGCCCAATAACACCCCCACCACCCCAGCCCAGACGAACTCCAGGATGGATAGACTGGAAGCCATGATGGAGAAACTCATGGACCAGTTCGCAGCCATGACAACTTTGCTCACGACACTTGTTGCGCAGCAATGCAAGTAAGTCTCCATATTGTGATGTGGAACGCGAACGGTCTGTGCAGGAGCAGACCAGAGGTGGAGCAGTTTCTCAAAACAAACCGAGTCGACATCCTCCTGGTGTCAGAAGCTCACTTTACCTCCAAATCATTCTTCACCATCCATGGCTACGAGGTTATATCAGTAAACCACCCGTACGGCACCGCCCGAGGAGGAGCAGCCGTTATTATCAGGAGAGGGATCAAGCACATCGAGCTCCCGCCGTATCAGAAGCCCTGGGCACAATGCGCAAGCATTAGAGTCCTCAGTATGGCCGGGGACATCACCATCGCTGTTATCTACTGTCCCCCACGGCACCGAGCAGGGCAAGATCTCTTTAGGGAACTTCTAAACACCCTAGGACCGAGATTTATCGTTGGAGGAGATATGAACGCCAAGCACTCGTGGTGGGGATCACGAATCATCAATCCCAGAGGCAGAGCGCTATTTAAGTGCACCCAGGAGCTTAGAGTTGATTGCCACTCCTCAGGCGAACCCACGTACTGGCCAACGGATACTTCAAAGATCCCAGATGTACTGGATATAGCCTTGTCCAAAGGAATTGAGAGGCACAGGATCGTCAGCAGCAACGTGCTAGAGCTGTGCTCCGACCATTGTGCTGTCAGGTTATTAGTCGACACACCAGCCAGCACCAACACTGTCAGGAGAAGGCTGTTCAGGGCGAACACTAACGTTGAACGTTACCAGGACTGGCTGCAGAGTAACTTGGACCCGTCAGCTGTCCTGGTGACCGGAGACGACTTGGACAACGCAGTTGAGCACCTCAACATCGAAATGCACCACGCTGCTGAGTATGCCACACCCCCCACCCAGACCCCGCACTACCATCCCGCACAGAGACGTCCATCTTTGGTCTCCGGAAGTAGCTGCCATGGTCTCCGAGAAGAGGCGCCTCAGAAGAGTTTGGCATATCACCCGTAACCCCAGGGATAAAACGGACTACAACAGAGCTGCCAAAGCACTTAAGGAGCTCTTGTATTGCCTTCAAAAGCAGTCCCTGGAGCAATACCTGGAGGAAGTGGAGCCAAACCAGCCAGAGCATAATCTTTGGCAGCTAACAAAAGCCATCAAAAGACCTGCAGTAAGGAAAGAGCCAGTAAGAGACGCAAATGGATCCTGGTGTCGCACTGAGATGGAGAAGGCTACTGCTTTTGCAGACCATCTTCAGGAGGTATTCACCCCGTTTGACAGATGCTCGATTCAGGAATTTGAAGAGACGGCATCGTTCCTGGACATACCCTGCCAGATGGCACTCCCTATTCCCGACGTTGCACCAGAGGAGCTTATCCTTGAAATTGCAAAGCTGAAGGTCAACAAATCTCCTGGCTATGATGGAATCGACGTGCCAGCCGTCAAAGCCTTACCCATGAACGGAATTAAACTTCTCCTCAGCATAGTCAACAGATGCTTCCAACTTGGCCATTTCCCCACACAGTGGAAATGCGCAGAAGTTATCATGATTGCAAAACCTGGAAAGCCCGCAGCCAACCTGGCCTCATACAGGCCGATCAGCTTACTTGCAGTTCTCTCCAAAGTAGTCGAGAGACTACTTTTGCGAAGATTACGGCCAGTACTGGAGGAGGCAGGCTTGATCCCCGACCATCAATTTGGATTCAGGGCATCCCATGGTACACCGGAACAATGCCACAGGATAGTGAAGAAGATCTTGGAGACTTTCGAGGAGAAGAAGTTCTGTACTGCCGTTTTCTTGGACGTGAAGCAAGCCTTTGACAAAGTCTGGCACAAAGGTCTTCAATATAAACTAAAGACCACTCTGCCAGCTCCTTTCTACCTGCTATTGAGATCCTACATCGACCAGAGGAAATTCTTTGTCAAGTGCGACGACGAGAACTCATCAATAAGAGAAGTCAGAGCTGGAGTGCCACAGGGAAGTGTGTTGGGTCCAGTACTCTACACAATCTACACTGCTGACTTACCCACCCCTACTGACGACAGGATACTCACTGCCACCTACGCCGACGACACGGCGTTCCTGTCGAACGATGTCTCGCTTGTCACTGCTACGGATGTCATACAAACACAAATGAATCGACTGGACACATGGCTGAAGAGATGGAATATTATGGTTAACCCGGACAAATCAAACCATATCACCTTCAGCCTGAGAAGAGGTGACTCCCCCCCGATCCAGTTGGATGGAGCATTTATCCCCTACTGCGACACCGCGAAGTATCTGGGCCTGTTGCTAGACAGGCGACTTACGTGGAAGCACCACATATTGGCGAAGAGGAAGCAGCTCAACGAGAAGCTGAACAAACATCTATGGCTACTAGGTAGGGGCTCAACTTTGAAGCTGAGAGTCAAGCTCCTAGTATACAACGACATCCTTAAGCCCATATGTACATATGGAATTGCGCTATGGGGCACTGCGAGCGACACCAACCGGGACATGATCCAAAGATGTCAAAACAGAGCGCTGAGGGCATTATCTGGAGCTCACATATACACCACAAACAATGAGCTGCACGACACGCTCAGAGTTCCTCATGTGCAACAGGAAATATCTCGGCACACACAGAACTATATCAACCGGCTCGACAGACATTCTAACCCTCTGGCCATCAACCTGCTTGACAACAGCGATGCCATTCGTCGCCTTCATCGCTTCCACCCGCTGGACCTGCCTCACCGGACAAAATGAACTCCCTATTTGCTCACCCTATTTGCTCCCCTCCATAAACCAACAATAATAATAACAGCATGGCTGATTAATTGCCAATGTGATCATGAAATTTATTGATTGTCCCACGGGCAGATTGTAAATAAAGTAAATTGAGAAACAAAAAAAAAAAAAAAAAATGGTGCACACACTTGTTTTGGCTTGTTTATACCCTTGAGACCTATTAATATCTCCTTACTAACCATTTCCTTTAGTGCGTCAAAATTTACATGGCCGAACCTGTTCTGCCATTTAAATGCCTCTGGCTCAACATTTATAATGTTCATACACTTTTCCTGATTGTCCTGAACCATAAACAATTCATTTTCAAGACGTGCATTTATAACCATTTTTCCATTATCAAAAATCATTGCTTGATTTTTCTCATATACAACCTTTTTTCCATTGTTTAATGCTTTTGTGACCGATATAAAATTTTACTGTAAGTCTGGTACCAAGATAACATTTTCTAGTGTAACCGCTCTATCACCGAACTTTACTTTAACAGTTCCATGCCCTTCAGCAATAAGTGATTTACCGCCGGCTAAAAATACTCTTTGATTGTCTTCCATGAACGACACAAAGCGTTCTTTGTCACAACATAGATGCGCCGTTGCGCCACTATCTATACACCACGCATTTAACATTCGGTCATTTGGCTTTGCAACATTTAAAATTGGTACATATTTTTCAGGTTCCACTTTGGTATCTTTAGTTACACAAAGCAAAGTGCCTAATTTTTCTGCGTTTTTACTGCTTGTGCCCTTGTTGTTAACATCTTTTAGCTTTCTTTTGACACGACATTCTGATTTAAAATGACCTTCTTTTCCGCAATTATAACACTTTTTTCCCTTCTTAAAGTTTTTCTCAAAGTTTTTGTTTTCATAACTAACATGTAGTTCCGCACTGCTTGAGATTTCCTTGCAAACGCTATCTTCCTGCCTACTTGCTTCTTCAGAAATTTTTATTTTTAGCATGCTCAAGCTCGGCAAATCATCCCGTGTCTCAATCGCAACAACAAAACTTTCATAAGATTTAGGCAAGCCATTTAGCAACAAAACTGATCAAATATTTTCATCAACCTTTATGCTGACTTCTGCTAAAGCCTGATGTATCACTTGGAATTTATGCAAATATTCCTGTGCACTCATATCTTTCGACATTTTTAACGACAACAACTGTTTAATTAACAGCACTACCCTTGCCGGTCCGCTTGGCCTGTTAATAGTCTTTAATTTTAGCCATGCCTGCGACGACGATACACAATTTTTAACATTGTTCAGCTAAATCGATTTAACACAAAGTAAAATTGACGCCAATGCCTTTTGATCCTTCAGTTCAAAAGCCGCACGTTGCTCATTTGTTGCACTTTCACTAAGCACTACTTTACCACTGACTACTGGCCACAAATCATTTTGTATGCATCGATATCGATATATCGTTGCGGACGGTCGTGTTATATTTCGCTCGTGCTTGAATAATTATTAAAAATTGCCAATCTTCTCTTAAAGGAAAGTAATTTGTGTTTTTTACCTTGTCCTGGTGTTCCTAACCGATCGTGCAACGTGTTCGTTTTTAAATTTTCAATTCCTATTGTGCATTCTTAACTTCTCTGCACTTTCTTAATCGCAGCCGTTTTGTTGTTGCCTATTTCTAGTACGGTGCGCTTGCTCTCTTTGAACCGCTCTCTGTTTTATCTACCCTCAGCTTATCTGTTTTCATTCTAACACACACGCACTGCGTTGGACGCCGCTCTGTGCTTGACTCTCTGTGTTTCTATCGTCTCTCTGTGTCTCTCTGTGTCTTGCCGTTATTGTGTTTGTTTTGTTCGTTCTTGCGCGCGCAATTGTGTAACACAAGCTAAAGTCACTATCTCTGCCCCACACCGACTTATATTTTACCTTTCTTTTTTCTTTAATTTTCATATATATTGTTTTAATATCAAACAATGAGCTCCTGTTGTGCTAAACGCTGTGACGGTCACCGTTCGGTAGCTACACGTCAAACTTTTATCTTCTGCTGGTTGTGTGACAACACGGCTCACTCTAGCTGCGCGGGTTTTGGTCATATCGGTGGTCGCGTTGTCGATCTGATTAAGACCCGCTGCGGTCTCAACTGGACTTGTTGGGATTGCAGGGCAGTTGAAGCCGATATGCGAACATTTATGAGACAGACTCATAACGAATTCGCTGCTGTCCACTCTGAATTCCGGAAATTGCAGGATAAGTTTACCTCAATGGAAGCTCATTTTAAAAATCTTAAAATTATAAATGAGTCTCCAAAGAGAAGAAAGGTTACACCTAGTCTGCCCAGTGCTCATAGTTCTACTTTTCTTGCAGCTAAAGACTCTGACGTTCCTCCAATCAGTTCGCCAGCCTTGATCGACTTTGGCGCCAAAGAAATCGAGGTACAGGCAACCACATCGAAAAAGACGTCTGGCTCCTCACATGTCGGCTGTTCACCTGTGCCTGTGTCTGCCAAGGATGTCCAACTGGTCATTAATGTTCATCCAGTGCCTGTGATTGCTCAGGTTGTCCAACCGGACAGTAATGGTCATACAGATGTCGGCATCACAGTGCCCCCTACGGAAGTCGATACTGCGGTCAGCATGGAAGTTGAAGCAGTTCCCTCCATACCGGCTCGCACTGGCTCAGAAGTCGATACTGCTGTCAGCTTGGAAGTTGAAGTAGTTCCTTCCACACCGGCTCGCACTGGCTCCTCAGCTAGCGCTATCCCATCTGCTCCTCGGGTAGAACCCGCCTCTGCCTCACCCACAAACTATGTGACCCCTCTCGACCGATCTACGTCTCACGTCTAATAGAATCAGCTACGGATGCAATGGTTCGAGAGTATATTTTCTTTAAACTAAACATCAATAGTTCCTCTGACATAGTAGTTACTAAATTTTCTTTTAAAGAAAAACGTAATATTTCCTCCTTTAAAATTCTTGTTCCGGAGAAGTTTGTTAAGACTGTGTTGGAACCCTCTTTCTGGCCTGAGCACACTGTCTGTCATATTTTCAATAGTCGATCACGATCTTCCCAGCCCGCTCCTCGGGTAGGAATCCTTCCGACTCCTTCTACTGATTTTCCATCTACTTCAAAAAACTGAATTCTTCCCCACCTCTAAAGATTGCTTATCAGAATGTACGTGGCCTGTGTAGTAAGCTCACCAAATTACATGCTGATAGTGCAACTTTTGATTTCGACATTATCGCCTTCTCTGAAACATGGCTCAATTCCTCAATCTCGGATTCCGAGATTTTTGTAGATAATTTTAACATATATAGGTCTGATCGACCATCTCGAGGTGGCGGCGTCCTAATTGCTGTTCGTTCCGACTTAACTTCCCAACTCTTTTCCATCGATGAGCTCAACACTATTGAACTTATCGTTGTCAAAATTCGTCTGTGTTCTTTTAATTTATTCATATCATGCTCTTACATCCCACCATCCTCTGATTTTACAACAATTACAATTTATAAAACTAGTCGACACGACTTTTCCGCTGTCTCCAAAAATGACTTTTTCTGATAGATTTGGATGTTTAAAAATTTTGAAGAATGTTTTTTTTTTTTCATGGAGTAGTTTTTTTTTAAAGAATTTTTTAAAAATCTGGTATTTTTTGTCATAGGTAGTGCTTCTATTTTTCACGTAACTCACATTTCATACAACTGGTTGTACTGAACTTTGCAGTTAAGAAAAGCTGATAAATGCAGCTATAAATCCGACTCAGACACTTTGTAGCAGAAACTTAACGTCTGGCAGATATTAAGCTTCCAAATTGAAATTTCATCATTTTTTTCGGTATTTTTTACCCGAAATTTTGACTTTGAAACTTCAGGAAAAATCGAAAAAAAAATAAATGAATGCCTGGATTTTTGGTTTTAGATAGACACATTAATTACGCGTCGTTTAAGGTACAGTTATAACCGTTTGACCAAAACGACCCAAATCTCATTTTATCTGAAAAAATACCGAAAAATACTTGAATTTATTTAAGTGTTATGATACTTTTATTGTTATTGCTTGTTACTATTTTTAAAATGGTTTGTCTGTCTTCTTTTGTCATTTAAGCCAGATTCTTTTATGAGAGTCCACACATAGTCGCCCAACATATTCTCATTCCAAACACCTTGATACCGTCGTTCCATAGCTTTTAATTGTTGGTGAAATCTCTCTCCCCAAGGTTTGGCGGAAAAAAGTCTAAGTGGGAGTGCAGGAAATAGATTTTGAGTGACATGTTGGCTCCAATTTGTTCATAATTCTTAAGTAGGTCTTGAACGATTTTAACGTAATCATCACTCTTTCTGTTACCAAGAAAATTTGTTGTAACCATTCGGAATGAGTTCCAGGCTGCTTTTTCATTCGTAGATAAAATATTTTCAAATCCATCATCTTTTAGTAGTTTTCGAATTTGGGGGCCATAAAATACGCCTTCTTTAACTTTTGCCAGCGACAGACGTGGAAAAACAGTTTTGAGGTAATTCATCGATTCACCTTCGTAATCCAGTGCTTTAACAAAATTTTTTTATCAGTCCTAGCTTAATGTGCAATGGTGGTAATATAATGTCTTGGACTTTCACAAGAGCTGCATTTTGTACGTTGTGATGTCCCAAAGTATTTTCGTTCCGTTTTTCCCAGTTCTTTCTTGTGTAATGCTCTTTTCTATTTCGGCTATCCCATAGGCACAGGAAGCAACAGTATTTTGTATAACCGCCTTGCAATCCAGTTAACATGGCTACAACTTTTAAGTCACACGCGACCTTCCTCTGGTGTTCTTTATATTTAATATTTTCAAACAATTTAGTCATTGTTTGATAGGACTCTTTCATATTAACAGCATGGGCGATGGGAATAGACGGCTTTTGATTTCCATTGTGTAGCAAAACAGCCTTTAAACTTTCTTTACTGCTGTCAACAAATAACCTCCAATCGTTTGGGTCGTAATCTTCACCCAGTTCCCTGAAGAGGCCGAAAATGTCGTGACAAACGCACATGTCATCCTTCGTCATATAAAACTGTGCGTGAACCAAGTGACGCGTCCGGAAATGAGTTATTTTGACATCTTCCTTCAATAAACGGGCATCCTTTAAAATAGATTCAAGAATCTGAGCTTTACTTTTAGGAAGTTCCAGGATCCTCACCAAATCGTTCAATTGTTCCTGTGATAATGGCTTGCAAAATTTATATTCTCCTGATTGGTCATTACTTGAATCCGTTGTTCCATACGACGAAGAAGATATCTCCTCTTTTTTGCGTTTTAATGGCGATATTTCCTTCAAAGGAGGAGCAGGAAGCGTAAAGCCTTGACGAGACTCTTGCGGGTATTTATATCTCTCACCTACCCCAAACCCTTTTTTTTCGAATAAACAAAAGAAACATTCAGTGCTGTGATTTTTTGGTTTTCTCCATAGCATTGGAGTTCCAAATCGAAATTGTTTTCTAAAAAAAAAAATGTGCAAGAAAAAAAGTAATGCTTAGTATTTTTTGTACCCTTCATAGCTTCTGATTTAGGGTAACTTACTTTTCCTCTTTATTAAATGCTGTTAAATTCAATTTGCACGTTTTGCATATACAGCTTGGAGCCCACTCTTCGCCAATACTTTTGGGCCACATCTTATAGTTTTCCTTATACTGTTCTTGGAACTTTTCGGTAAAAACGATTTTTTCTTCTTTGCTGGTCATATACTTTCCACATATGTAGCAAAACGAGTCTGCTCGGTAAGCACATGAAGTTGACCGACTTGGGTTGTCCATTTCAATTAGAAACAATTGGTATTTTCGAAAACACACGATCGTATTCTGCTGGAAGTCAGAACTACACTGAGGCAGGGATACTATAGGTACAGAGTTATATATCCTTTTTTATGAATAGCTTGAAGGAGAAAGGTCAAATATCTGCGGGACCAGCACCTGTGAAGGAAAAAGGTCAACATTTGACCCTAATAGGTATTTATGTATATTTATCCTCACCAAGGCTTAGGTATAAGGAATAAGGAATAAAACTGTCCACAACACTTACACCCCAAATAAATATGACCAGGTAGGATATATATCCGATATATATCAATACCAAGACTCGGTAAAACCAAAATTACAGGTCCTTTTTGTTTTTTGCAATCCCATTTTGCAAGTTGGACCAAAAACGTACCGGACGGTATTTTTTCAGGTAAAAGTCATTTTTGGTCGTTTTGGTCAAACGGTTATAACTTAGCCGTTTGATTTTAGATTTTTATAAGCGATACCTTAAACGACGCGTAATTAATGTGTCTATCTAAAACCAAAAATCCAAGCATTCATTTATTTTTTTTTCGATTTTTCCTGAAGTTTCAAAGTCAAAATTTCGGGTAAAAAATACCGAAAAAATGATGAAATTTCAATTTGGAAGCTTAATATCTGCCAGACGTTAAGTTTCTGCTACAAAGTGTCTGAGTCGGATTTATAGCTGCATTTATCAGCATTTAACTGCAAAGTTCAATACAACCAGTTGTATGAAACGAGAGTTATGTGAAAAATAGAAGCACTACCTATGACAAAAAATACAAAATTTTTTAAAAATTCTTAAAAAAAAAACTACTCCATGAAAAAAAACCATAATTCTTAAAAAAATTTTAAATCTCCCAATCTATTAGAAAAAGTCATTTTTGGAGACAGCGGAAAAAAAAGTTGAATTTTGTCGAGTAGTGTTACACTTAGCCGTTTATTTTTATATTTTTATAAGCGATACCTTAAACGACGCCTAATTAATGTGTCTATCTAAAACTAAAAATCAAGGCATTCAAATATTTTTTTTTCGACTTTTCCTGAGCTTTCAAAGTCAAAATTTCGGGGAAAAATACCGAAAAAAATTATGAAATTTGAAAGCTTAATATCTTCCAGACGTTAAGCTCTAGCTACAAAGTGTCTGAGTCGGATTTATAGCTGCATTTGTCAGCTTTTTTTAACTGCAAAGTTCAATACAACCAGTTGTAGGAAACTTAAGTTATGTAAAAAATAGAAGCACTACCTATGACAAAAAACACAAAATTTTTTAAAAATTCTTAAAAAAAAAACTACTCCATGAAAAAAAAAAAACATTCTTTAAAAAATTTTAAACATCCAAATGTATCAGAAAAAGTCATTTTTGGCGACAGCGGAAAAGTCGTGTCAACTAGTGTAATCAGCCCCACCGGGTCTGAGTATTGGCATTGGCCCTTTAGTTTAATTAGTTGATATGTAATTTTACCCTTACAGTTTAACTGTTCATTGTTAAACTTTAAACAAAAATAAACAATAAACAATGAGAACACTTCTCATCAAAACTTCCCATGTGCTATAATTGTTTTCGTCCAGTTTCTCAATATTGAAATTCATATTTCCACTATTTTTGTCCCACAGTGCAATTATGTACATATGTGTCTGTCGCTCGTCTCATGCACAAAGCAACTACGACGGCAAAACTGTAGTCTTTCCTCTTTTTTAGTTCTGTTCGCAATTTTTTCTTTTCTTCTTTGATCACCAACACGCGTTTTTCTTGTATGTATCCCTTTGAACTGCACACACACACGCACGATTTTCTACGGCTTGGTACACACACTTGAGTCTCCGTTCGCTTTTGTGTTTTTTTGATCCGTTGGGACGGCAACGGTCCGACTCGCTGCAAATTCCTGATCAAAAAACACAATGCGAATCTATGTTTAATTTGATAAACTGTTTCTGCTATTTTTTCCTGGACACACCACTCACACACACCAATGAGTTTATGCCGATTTTTCGTCATTGCTTTTCACTAAGCACCAAACAATGTTTATTGTTTCTCACTGTTTCTATTTTCTGTCTAGGTGCCTGGGCCCATAACCTGTTCAAGTTATTTCTTCAGTGGCACAACATAAAAATAGATTTATTCAGTATGTATATGTATGTAGTACAAAAGACAGACTTTGATTCGGACACACAGAACATTCGAGAGAGACTGCCAGTCATCAGAGCGTCGATACATTTCAGAGCAGCCGTAGGTACATGCGCAGTGTTGCTTTTAGATCGATAACTTCTTATCGTGGCGGTCACTTTGAACACAAACATATAATAAATTTCATAAATCGTAAGCTCATAAATGTATGTATATACTGACTGAGTACCGGGTATAAGGTAGAGCAGCGGCCTTTGCCGCGGCTCACAATTTTCCCCTCTCGTTTTATATGGAGTTTAACATAACATAACATTCCGCGGTGCTGGATACCAAAAATTTCAGGATATGCTGGAATCAGTACAAAAACCGTTCCTCATCTTTGCACTACGCGGACTCAATTGGGACCCTTCGATCCATCTCCCTTCTTTTGAAAGTACGTTGCGCCTAATTAAGCTCCACTCTCTTAAATCCCGTAGAATCTGCCAAGGAGTTCTTTTCCTCCATAAGCTTCTCTCTGGAGAGGTCGAATCGACTGCCCTCATCAGCCTTAACTTTCAGCCATTACTTTCCTCTTCATCTCCAACTCTGTCTTTCTAAATACTCTGATTATGAATCTTTCCGTAGCCTTTGCCGAAACTATAACCTATTTTTCCATCTGTTTTCCTTTGATACTAGTTGTAATAAAGTCAAAATTATATTTATCAATAACTTAATTTAAATAGCTCTAATTGGGAATTGTTCGGCTCCGGCTTTTCTCTGACCTAAGTTTGGCTGTTGGTGGGACCATATCGGCTACTGAGCCGATAATCAGCCTCACCGGCGAGTATTTGCCTTAGCCCTTTCGATTAATTAGTTGACATGTAATTTTACCCTTACAGTTTAACTGTACATTGTTAAACTTTAAACAATAATAAACAATAAACAACAATAAATATCTGGATGGAGGGTCCTCGAAAGGCCATCCTCAGATCATAGGTACATTCAAGTGAAAATTCGAATACACTCCGAAAGTGAAAGTCTATAGAAACCCCCGGAACACAAGCTGGAAGAAGTTTAGAAAGACAGTCACGTCGAAACTCGCGAACCCGGGTTCAGTGAAATCCGCGGAGGACATAGAGAAGACTTAGAAACCCTATCTACGGAACTGCTGGAGGCCTTACACTCATCATGCCCACCCTCTAGAACAAGAACGAAGTCCAAACCACTCTGGTGTAATCGGGACTTCTCTCTACAAAGAAATAACTTCAAGGAATTTTACAAGCTCGCTAAACTTGCGAACAATGAGAACATCAACGAGGAATACAAAACGCTACTAAAAAAGTACAAGAAGGAAATACGTAAGGCACAACGTAGCTCATGGAGGAACTTCTGCACCAACATTGAGAAAGTGCCTGAAACGGCTACACTGAGGAAGCTGCTGTCAAAGCAACCCACAGTACAAAGTCAGCTCAAAGTAGACAACGGACAGTGGCCCGAGGGCAGGAAAGAAGCCGTGACGGCACTAATGGAAGCCCACTTCCCAGGATGCACCGAGGTCACCGATGCCGAAACGCATCAGGACCTAGCAACTGAGGGACAAACACCCCCAACAGACCTAATAACCCCCAAGAAAATCTAATGGGCTATTAATTCCTTCACGGGCATAAAAGCACCTGGACTGGACGAAATATTCCCAGCCATGCTGCAAGTGACCAAAGAAGTGATCACCCCATGGCTTCTCCCAATATACGCAGCATACCTTAGAACAGGCTATATCCCCATCCAATGGAGAACCAAGGGAAAATCGGTGGAAACAGCACTACACTCGCTAGTAGCTACCGCCGGGAAAGCCCTCAACCATAAAAAATATGCACTAGGAGTATTCGTAGATATATCCTGAGCATTTAATAACGTGGCCACAAGCGCACTAATGGATTGCCTAGAGACAACCAACACACACCCAGCAAGCAACCTCTAGATAAAGAACCTCCTCGGTTGTAAACGGGTTCAATCAGAATGGGACACCGCTTCCATGGCCAAGAGAGCACACGCCCCTCCTGAAGAATCTGGTGGTTGATGACCTAATCAAGAGATTCAAAAGAAAGGTTTCAAAAATAACGGCCTATGCAAATGACATATGCATACTTAATACGGGAGTATGTCCATCGACCCTCAGCTCCATAATAGAATTAACACCCAGGGAGATATGTGAGTGGATAAATGGAGTAGGACTCTCTATCAACGCGGATAAGACGGACCTCATCCTCTTCACCAAGAGGTAAAAGGTACCAGCATGGTTCCTCCCGAAAGTCAACCAGACAAGGCTAACCCCAAAAGCACAGGTCAAATACCTCGGCATAGTACTGGATAGCGAACTGGTATGGAGACCCAACGTAGTGGAGCGGGTGAAAAAGGCCAGCACTGCACTTTATGCATCCAAGAATATGTTTAGTAGCACATGGGGCCTGTTATCTGCTCTGATGCACTGCATCTACATCTCGGTGGTGTGACCAACTCTGCTGTATGTAGTCCTAGTGTGGTGGCAAGCTACTGAAAAGAAGACGTACCACAAACTCATGGAATGAACCCAGCGACAGGCTCTGTATCACAGGACCGCTAAGGTCAACGCCAACGAAACCATACTCGGAATTGACACCCTCGACATCTACGCTAGGCTGACTGCAGGCAAGGCAGCACAGCGCCTGACCGCATCGGTGAACATATCTCTTCAAAGTTACGGGCAGGGTTCAATTGGCATGTAAATGATCAGTGTCACTGACTACATGATCCCCCAAATGTGCCTCGAAGTAAAAACAAACTTTTTTATGGGACCCGAAGACTGGAAAGCGGGACGGGACCAGACTCAACACCTCAATATATGTACTGACGGCCCCAAGATGAATGAAGGAGTAGGATGCTGGCCTTAATTGCACGAACCCTGAAATAAGGGTGTCTTATAAGCTACCTGACCGATGCAGCATATTTCAGTCGGAAGTTTTCGCCATCAAGAAGGCAGCAGAGGTCGCTCAGCGCGTAGAGCGACCACAAAATGAAGTTAACATATTCGTTGACAGCCAAGCGACGATAAAATCCATGCAGTCGCCCGCGGTCAGCCAAAATTAAGACAGACAGCAGGTGGAAAAACACCACCACCTGCAGAATCTCGAAAATCATGTGTAAAGAACAGAATGATAAACTCTGCCACTATCTGCTGCACCTTCCACGAAAGGATTCAGACTGCTAGTAGGTATACTAATAGGCCACTGCCTGGCAGCGTCGCATGCAACCAAGCATTACTTCACCAACAGCGACATCTGCAGGAAATGTGATGAACCCGGGGATGTCGAAACCCTGGCACATCACATCTACCGCTGTCCGCCTCCAAGAGGTCGCCAGGGAAACTGCTTGCCTTTGCCAAAAACACCTCGATTCTGGGGGACTTCAAAACCTCAGAAACACCCTCGTAAAGGTCCATACGAAATCGGGATAACTAAAAGCCATTCTGGCCTATGCGAGGCCCCGTTGAGGGCCGTCCGGGGTAACCTAACCTAACCTTTCTTACGCGCTGGTGCTCCCTAGCCGGGCGGCTCCGCCCCTGTATGCGTAAGAGTAAAAACTGCCGACTACCGTCGGGGATCAGAGGCGAAAAAGCCATAGTGCCGACTCACGAAAAGAAACTACCTTAAGGCTGGGCCTGCTAGAATATGGACTCACCGATTCCTCTTTGATCAGAGATCCTCAATATAACCCGGCGTTAGTGTTGTTATAACTGTTCTTATGTGCTGAGCTTATGCTTGCGCGCTGCACTTCTATATTCTCGCTCTTTTTTTTTTTGACTAACTTCCTATTTTCTCGGATCAGCTCCCGAGGCCTGTCCTTCGGACAGCGTTCCGTAGCCATGCCAGCTCCCTCGGCATGTGTTAATGTTTTGCTGTTTAAATTAATAATTTAGGGCGAATAGCAAATATAAGTGATTCGTGTCTATAAAACTATTCGCGATCTTATGTCTTGGGGTTCCCTCAGGTTCCTGCCGCTTCCTGCGGTCTTACGGTTCGTGCGGGTCTACTTAGTCATTTATCCGTCAATTATTACAAACGATACCTTAAACGACGCCTAATTAATGTGTTTATCTTCAATCGAAAATCCAGGCCAAGAAATATTTTTGTTCGACTTTTTCTGAGTTTTCAAAGTCAAAATTTCGGGAAAAAATAGCGAAAAAATATATTAAATTTAAATTTACAAGCTTTGTGAGGGGAGTGGTCCCTCACAAAACATGAAACAACCACCTTCACCCCAGGCTGGTACAACGGTGATGGCCCAGAATAGGGGAGAGTGGAAGCGACTCGGAGGCCGCAGATCTCCACGATTATTTTGAAAGCTTAGGCTGGAGCCTAATGCCATAATTCTTTTGTATCTGATTTTTTTCGCTTAATTTTTCTTATTACATTCCGATATTATTTAGATTTAAGTTAGATTTTAAATACATTCGCAAGTAGGAAAAGCAAAACGCTGGTTTCATTGGATAAAATAATTTATTAATTGAATTTCGCATCTTAGAACAATGATTTATTTCAAATACAGTTTTAAACAAATTAAAAGTTGCACATCTATATGAAAGATCTTAATAACATTTTAAAGTGAGCAAAAAATGTTACTAAAATCTCTATTAATAATGGCTTTATTCTTTTAATATTTGTATAGATCTTCGTTTCCTAAATTTATTAAAAAAAATGTACAAAACATAATACTTTATTTTATTTTAGAATAGATTAATAAACTTTTGTCTTTTGAAATATCAAAATGTTATTTTAAATTAAATTAATTAAAATTAAAAAATACAAGTTTTTTCATAACAGCCTGTTCCAAGCACTGCAGAAAATTCCTGGCGGGAAATTTGTATTTATTTCGTGTGTGTGGAACGCAACTGAAACAGTGTGACCGAGCACGCAAAACGTAAATTCTCAAGCTCACTCTCAGATGCGCCAATTTTAACACTTCAATTAAAATTAAAAAAATGACAAAAATTAACTATGATGAAATGATAATATTAGTGGTGGTATAAATTGCAGGAAAAATGAAAAGGAAGACTTCCTCAAAATGTCAAAATTATCTAAAGTTCCGTAATCCATCAAAGATATGGCCTCAACTGCTTTTATTAAAGCAAAATATTTGGTTTTTGTTAAGCTTTTGTGGATGTGTTTCGGATATAATATTTACAGATATTCTTTCTTCAAAATTTAAAACATAGCTCTTGCGATAAATTATTATACATATAATCAATATTCTGATTTTCGAATATATTCGTTCTAGACCAATATTAAGTCCCGATAGAATTAGATTACCACTATTGGAGCACTGATTAGATAACCGAAAATGAATATGAAAATGACAATGAACATGTATTGAAGAGGCTTTGAATGTATGTACACGTCATTTTGAAATCTCCTCATTTTAGAAGCTGATGAGCTCTTTGGTTAGCTACAGCTATTCTGGATTCATTAGATTCGCCCTGAAAGTAAAATACAAAGATTCATGAAAATAAAAAATGTGTGAAATAAAGTTTAATAGATCCTGAAAGAGTTAAGATTAAGGCAGTAAAAAAGCTAACGTCGGTGCGCCAAAGTTTATATATCCTTGATGTTAGACGAACATCTACACAGGCTAATTATCTCAAAAGAGCTATCACTACCAACAATGGAGATGAAATGTTCTTAAACATTTTTTTTATACAATAAGAGCAAGCAAATATATAATTTTGGATATACCTTGAATAGTTAATTGTCATAAATCTTAATTTCGGGGCATTACATTTTAACGCATAACTTCATGAGTGAAACTTTGATAGAAGCTGCGACAGTTTTAAAATATTCATAAACATTTTTTGGAAATTCGACTTGGTACCAGTCTTTTGAAGATGAATTGCACTTGTCGACACGACTTTTCCGCTGTCGTCCAAAATTACTTTTTCTGATAGATTTGGATGTTTAAAAATGTTTAAAGAATGTTTTTTTTATTTTCCAGGTTTAGTTTTTTTTTAAAGAATTTGTAAATAATTTGGTATTTTTTTTCAGAGGAATTTATTTGTCACATAGCTTAAGTTTCCTACAACTGATTGTATTAAACTTTGCAGTTTTAAAAAGCTGACAAATACAGCTATAAGTCCGACCCAGACACTTTGTAGCTGCAACTTAACGTCTGGAAGATATTAAGCTTTCAAATTCAAGTTTCATAATTTTTTTCGGTATTTTTTCCCGAAATTTTGACTTTAAAAACTCAGGAAAAGTTGAAAAAGACATATTTTATGTCTCACATTTTTATTTTTTTTTTTGGGGTTTTATGTTATCAGACTACCCGTGAGTAGTGTGGGATTATTTGGCCGCCCGCCTATGTGAAGGTGGAGTCTCACATTTTTAGTTTTTGATAGACACATTAATTAGGCGTCGTTTAAGGTATCGGCTGAATAATATGTCGAATTTCGGCGATAAATTCCGTTACCCGACGTATAACCGTTTTTTTTCCTACAAAAATACGAAAAATCTGTGTTGGTACAGTTTTTAACGGAAAAATGGCATTTGGGATGGTGACAATCGGTATATGAAGTTTTGGTCAACCGGTTGCAACTTGGCCGTTTATCCATCGATTTTTATAAACGATACCTTAAACGACTCCTAATTAATGTTTCTATCTAAAGCTAGGTATCCAGCACCGCGGAAACTAAAAATTACTGTCAAACTCCATATAAAAAAAACTGGGCCTTGAATTTTACGTTTGTGTTTTCCACGAATTCTTAGCGATAGTTGGTCTATCGACGCGATTGTGGACTGAGAGAACAGCTGATTGCTTTAATATAAGCAGTTGAGGCAAGACCATGTCTTTGGCGGATCACGGAAAATAATGATTTTGATCATTTTGACACTTTGGCGCTTCTGACCGCGCTGTAATTTTCCTTCCTATTTTTGGCAACAATTTATGCTGCCACCAACACAATTACTTAATCGTCAGACTTATATATTTTCCTTTTTTAATTTCTGTTGAATTTTCAAAACTGGCGCTGTTTACAAAAAACAGCTGATTCATGAGAGTGGCAAATCACTTTTTAGGTTCTTGGTCACACTATTTCAGTTAAGTTCCACACAACCGAAATAAAGAGCATATTCCTGTCAGTAATTTTCCGCAGTGCTGGATACAGGCCTTTAGGAAGAAAAGAAGCTGCGTTACAGCAATCCTTTATATACGTATTAATATGGATGATGGCAATGTTACGTTCTTAACATTGCTTGACTATAGCAAAGCTTTTGATACTGTCAACCATGAGATCCTATGCACTAAAATGGTAAAGCTGATTTCACACCGTCAAGTTCGACGTCATTTCTGTTTTTAATTAATGTTAATGATTTGTCCAAGTTCTTTTCTGAATGTAATGTCAATATGTATGCTGTGTAATTGTATTGTTGTAGTCCATTGTCTAGAATGGACGAATGTGTAAGTGTAACTAATAGAGAATTAGAAAAGGTGAGCGCGTGGTCTCGAAATAATGGCCATTGTCTAAACACGACCAAAACTAAACCACACGATCCATGCCCGGGGCTTTGTTTCGTTTACACCTCAGGAGTGCACTATCGATCTCTTCATGTGTAATTGCGCAATCTAACTCTTCAACAGCAATGAATGGCCATGCTAAACTAAAGGTGTTAGTTTGATGCTCCTCGTGGAAGAGGCTATGGAAGTGTCTGGCAAGCTCTGCAGGATCTACCTTAATTTTTTTTCTGAATCCTCTTTCATTTAGCTTTCTCACCAAGTTCCAAAAGGCTTTGCTGTCGATAATACTGCCCCTTGCTTTTTCCAGGTCATTGCATAAGATCGCCGATTACACTAGTTGTTGGGTTTCTCAGCCCGATATTTAGTCGACATAAGTTAAATCATAGCCAGTGGTGCAGCAGTAAAATTAAATGCCTATTATTGTTTGCTATTTGTACTGCCCACTTCATAACATTGTACATCGACATAAGGTCCCGCACGGCAGCAGCCTATCCAGCCGTTCTCTCACGTCTTTTTTTATACTTTCGCCTTCGTCGCTCTCTCGATCTTTCCCCATCGCTCTCTCGGATCATCGCTCGCTTGCTTAGATTAGGGCACGGGCAATTCGGCCCGGGAAGATCATGGATTTTGCTGCGCCGGCATCGAGGTTTGTTGTGCTGATGGCTCAGTTACATATGTCAGCGTTCAGCCTACCAAACAACGCGATGGGCTCTCCCGAATGGACTGCCCTAAACGAGTGCCCTATATCCGCCTGTAAACTTGCATCCGGACCTTTGCTGGACTTCGCTGATGGCAGTCCTACACTAATCGTTGCAAATACTCATAATGCAAATACTTTATTCTTGATTTCAGAGTGCCAAGTCGAGCCAGATGACATAGCGCCACCGCATTGTTTGAATGGCGGTCTGCCTGCTTTGTCCGCTCAATCACTCGTAACATGGCTAAACATCAATCAGCTGCATTCGTGGCGATACCTGGCCATCTAACAAGCTGCTTCTGCTAAAGCCTTTCGAGTCTGTTGAAAGTCAGCCTCTTAACGGGGGGAGAATGTTGGGTTTCCCAGCCCGATATTTAGTCGACGTAAGTTAAATCATAGCCAGTGGTGCAGCAGTAAACTAAAATGCCTATTATTAATTGCTATTTGTACTGCCACTGCATCACATTGCACATCGACATAACGTCCCGCACGGCACCAGCCGTTCTCTCACGTCTTTTTTTATACTTTCGCCTTCGTCGCTCTCTCGATCTTTCCCCATCGCTCTCTCGGATCATCGCTCGCTTGCTTAGATTAGGGCACGGACAATTCGGCCCGCCTGCCCTTAATCAGTCTACATCTATCACTCATAGAGTCTGCATCTATCACTCATATAGTCTGCACCTAGCGCTCATATTGTCTTGAGCTGATCTTCGTGGCCATCAGAACGTCTTTCGTCATTATTAAATCGCATCGATCGTTCATACATACATATATGTATATACGCAATACGCCGGTCTACATATATTCATATTCGTTGCATTGAGTTTTAATCGGTCTTTCATACATACTTCGCCTAAATACACATATATGTACATACGCCTTTGTCGGTCTACATATCTCCAAATAAACTGTACTAATTATTAACTTAACCGCTCGACCATTTATTTAAACAACAAATCGCAACAGGTAGTGAAAAAGCTCATTAGCTAAACACTAGTCATACCGACATCTCCGCAGTGGCCCAAAAACAAAGTCGAAAAACAAATATTTCGTGGTTAACATTAAACATTGTTTTAGATAGACAGTCGAATGAATTGTAGGTGCCTTTTGTAAGAATCGATAGATAAACGGCTAAGTTTCAGTCGTTTGAATAGGAAGATATACGTCTATTAAATTTCCGTAATAGGTGTTTTCATGTTAATGTTTAGGTTTGGTCCATGTATATGCTGCTGAATCAACGAATGTAAGTCTAAAGTCTACATTTTTCAATTGTTTTCTGCAAGCTTGACAAATTTTTTGTGTCCGATTTTGTTTGCCAAAATCTGAAATGTGTTCATTTTAGAATTGTTAACTTTTTTTATGGGATAAGCGTTTAATGTATCCATTAGAAATATTACAAAAATACATTTTAACTTATTCTATTTGCTGTAACTTCAGGGCTACTGAAGGGTAAAGTCTGTGAGCGCATCTAGTCTTCTAGCTAATACATAAGGGTGTGTTTCAAGTTTGCTGAGGTATTTCTCAGCCTGAGAGTTGATAATATCGCCTACGTGCGGGACGGTAAAGTTATTGAACTGTCCATATCCAATAAGTTTTAACAATGCAAGTTATAGTGGTATTGTAAGAGCAGTTAAGGGCACACTTAATAACACTACTCGAAAAAATTTAACTTTTTTTCCCCTGTGGCCCAAAATGACTTTTTCTAAAAGATTTGGAGATTTAAAATTTTTTTAAAGAATTATGATTGTTTTTTCCAGGTTTAGTTTTTTTTTAAAGAATTTTTTAAAAATCAGATGGGTTTCAGAAAGGGTTATTCGACGTTAGATAGCATCTCTGTGGTATAGTATTTTCGTCAATTTTTATGTTTTCCAGGTTTAGAGTATGGTTTTTTTATATAACTATTCACTTAGTTTTGGTCGTGTTTAGACAAAGGCCATTATTTCGAGACCACGCGCTCACCTTTTCTAATTCTCTATTAGTTACACTTACACATTCGTTCATTCTAGACAATGGACTACAACAATACAATTACACAGCATACATATTGACATTACATTCAGAAAAGAACTTGGACAAATCATTAACATTAATTAAAAACAGAAATGACGTCGAACTTGACGGTGTGAAATCAGCTTTACCATTTTAGTGCATAGGATCTCATGGTTGACAGTATGAAAAGCTTTGCTATAGTCAAGCAATGTTAAGAACGTAACATTGCCATCATCCATATCAATACGTATATAAAGGATTGCTGTAACGCAGCTTCTTTTCTTCCTAAAGGCCTGTATCCATCACTGCGGAAAATTACTGACAGGAATCTGCTCTTTATTTCGGTTGTGTGGAACTTAACTGAAATAGTGTGACCAAGAACCTAAAAAGTGATTTGCCACTCTCTTGAATCAGCTGTTTTTTGTAAACAGCGCCAGTTTTGAAAATTCAACAGAAATTAAAAAAGGAAAATATATAAGTCTGACGATTAAGTAATTGTGTTGGTGGCAGCATAAATTGTTGCCAAAAATAGGAAGGAAAAGTACAGCGCGGTCAGAAGCGCCAAAGTGTCAAAATGATCAAAATCATTATTTTCCGTGATCCGCCAAAGACATGGTCTTGCCTCAACTGCTTATATTAAAGCAATCAGCTGTTCTCTCAGTCCACAATCGCGTCGATAGACCAACTATCGCTAAGAATTCGTGGAAAACACAAACGTAAAATTCATGGCCCAGTTTTTTTTATATGGAGTTTGACAGTAATTTTTAGTTTCCGCGGTGCTGGATACCTAGCTTTAGATAGAAACATTAATTAGGAGTCGTTTAAGGAATCGTTTTTAAAAATCGATGGATAAACGGCCAAGCTGCAGCCGTTTGACCAAAACATCATATACCGATTGTCACCATCCCAAATGCCATTTTTCCGTTAAAAACTGTACCAACACAGATTTTTCGTATTTTTGTAGGAAAACAAACGGTTATTCGTCGGCTAACGGAATTTATCGGCGAAATTCGGCATATGAAGTTTTGGTCAAACGGTAATAACTTAGCCGTTTATTTTTATATTTTTAGAGGCGATACCTTAAACAACGCCTTACTAATGTGTCTATCTAAAACCAAAAATCAAGGCTTCAAATATTTTTTTGTTTTCGACTTTTCCTGAGCTTTCAAAGTCAAAATTTTTGGGAAAAATACCGAAAAAAATTATGAAATTTCAATTTGGAAGCTTAATATCTTCCAGACGTTAAGTTGCAGATACAAAATGTCTGAGTCGGATTTATAGCTGCATTTGTCAGCTTTTTGTAATTGCAAAGTTTAATACAACCAGTTGTAGGAAACTTAAGTTATGTGAAAAATAGAAGCACTACCTATGACAAAAAATACCACATTTTTAAAAAATTCTTTAAAAAAAACTACTCTATGAAAAAAAAACATAGTTCCTTAAAAAATTTAAATCTCCAAATCTATCAGAAAAACTCATTTTTGGCCACAGCGGAAAAAAAAAGTTGAAATTTGTCGAGTAGTGTTATGATAACCTCTTAACCAATTTAAAATCGTGTAAGTTTTCGTTCTCCACTGGGCCAGACTCGGTTCCGAATGCCGTTGTAAAACTTTGTGCAGAATCTCTTTTTGTGCCCCTCCAAAAACATTTCAAATTGTCTCTCGAGATTGGTGATTTTCTTACCGTCTGGAAAGAATCCTATCTAGTTCCCTTTCATAAACAGTGCCAAACTGATATAGTATATATTGACTTAAGTAAAGCTTTTGACTCACAATCTTCTTATCCATAAATTATCTCTCCTAGGGTTTCCGACTAAGCTTCTTTACTGGACTAATTTTTAACTTTGTAATCGTTCTCAGAGTGTCTAGTTTAACACCTCTCTCTCTAAGCCTATTATAGTTTCATCGGGGGTGCTTCAAGGTAGCCATCTGTGTCCGTTGTTATTTAACCTGTTTTACAACGATCTTCCCCAAGTGTTATCTCTTTCTCATGTCTTAATGTATGATAATGATGTAAAGCTATGTTTTTCCTATAGTGACCCCTTGTCCCCGCTATCTCTGCAAACGTATCAGACTTAATTAACGTTCTTCTTCTTAACATTTCAAAATGCAATATCATGACTTTTCATTGCAATAAGCCATACCTTTTTGATTACGCAATCAATTACATTATCTTACGACGCCTGTTGAAAGTTAACGACTTGGGCATTACCTTTGTACTCAATCTATGTTTTGACTCTCATATTTCTACTATCTCTAACAAAGTCAAAGGAGTCCTAGGATTTGTCAAAAGATGGTCTAAGAAATTAACTGACCCGTAAACCACTAAGCTTCTGTATGTTTCTCTGGTCCGCCCTATCTTGGAATATGGTTAATGTATCTGGTCTCCTCACTACCAAAAATTTCAAGATATGCTCGAATCAGTTCAAAAAAAATTCTTCATTTTTGCTCTCCTTGTCCTCAATATGGACTCTTCGATTCGCCTCCCCTCATATGAAAGTATGCTGCGTCTCATTAACTTCTATGGAGTCCACTTCCTCCAAAAGCTTCTCTCTGGTGAGGTCGAATCCACCGCCCTCATCAGCCTTATTAGTATTGCTGTCCCTTCCGTCCTCCTCCTTCTGTCCTCCCTTCCGATTAAGCATTACTCTTCCCTTCGTCTCCAACTCTGTATTTCTAACTACTGTGATTATGAATCTTTCCGTAGCCTTTGCCGAAACTATAATCTATTTTTCCATCTGTTTTTTATTGAAACTAGTTCTAATAAGGTCAAAATAATCTTAATAAATAACTTAATTTAAAAAGCTTTAATTGGAAATTGTTAGTCTACCAGCTTTTCTCTGACCTTAATTTGGAGTCAATACCACTAGTCAACACGACATTTCCGCTGTGTCCCAAAATGACTTTTTCCGATAGATTTGGAGATTTAAACCTTTTTATAGAATTTTGGTTTTTTTTTACTTGGTTTAGTTTTTTTTTAAGAATTTTACAAATTTGTTGTTTTTTGTAGAGGTAGTGCTTTTTTTCAAATAACTAAAGTTTCTTATACCTGGTTGTATTGCACGTTGCAGTTCCGAAAAACCAAATCTACCTATAAATCTAAGCCAATCATGTTGTATCTAAAGCTTAACATCTGGAAGATATTAAGCTTTCAATTTCAAATATCATAATTTTTTGCGGTATTTTTTCACAAAATTTTGACTTTAAAAACTTTGGAAAGTCGAAAAAAAAAAATTCGTGGCCTCGATTTTTAATTTTTGATAGATATAGATTAATTACACTAACCGACACGACTTTTCCGCTGTCGCCAAAAATGACTTTTTCTGATACATTTGGATGTTTAAATTTTTTTAAGAATGTTTTTTTTTTTCATAAAGTAGTTTTTTTTTAAAGAATTTTTAAAAAATTTGTGTTTTTTGTCATAGGTAGTGCTTCTATTTTTCACATAGCTTAAGTTTCCTACAACTGGTTGTATTGAACTTTACAGTTAAAAAAAGCTGACAAATGCAGCTATAAATCCGACTCAGACACTTTGTAGCTGCAACTTAACGCCTGGAAGATATTAAGCTTCCAAATTGAAATTTCATAATTTTTTTCGGTATTTTTCCCCGAAATTTTGACTTTGAAAGCTCAGGAAAAGTCGAAAAAAAAATATTTGAATGCCTTGATTTTTGGTTTTAGATCAGGGGTCGGCAGCGTCCTATCCCATGTGCATAGCAAAAAGGCCACGGGGCAGCGCAGTCGGCACACGCATAGCGTAAAAACTTCGAGTACCGTCGGCCTTACTGCTCGGGTCCCGCGGCGGCAGAGAAAATGAGTCGTGTGTCTTCGGGCCTATGCACATGCTGCTTCGGTATTCTGTTCGTCAGCGTTGCGAGAACAGAGATGAATCAGTTTGCGTTCAGAAGTCAAATGGTGAAGACCACGCTGCGCAAATTAAATTGTACACTGACAAAAATGTTCAATATAATGTGGGAACATGATTTTTTCTTTTTAGAAAATATGGATGGCGGGGCGCAATGTTTTTTTTTTCTTGTTTTTAGTTGTTTATGATGCTGTTTTTTTGTTTTTTTATTACTACGATTTTTTCCCCTTGTTATTTTTTCTTTTGTTTGGCGTAAAACATTTCTCCTTATCTGGATTCATTTCTTTCAGTGCAAAGCAAGAAACGTTTTGCCTTCGTGTTGCTTCGAGTCTCTTGTCTGCGCACACAAGCGCACAAAACATGTGAGTGTATTGCGTGCCGACCTCTGTTTTAGATAGACACATTAATTAGGCGTCGTTTAAGGTATCGCTTATAAAAATATAAAAATAAACGGCTAAGTTATAACCGTTTGACCAAACTTTCATATGCCGAATTTCGCCGATAAATTCCGTTAGCCGACGAATAACCGTTTTTTTTTCCTACAAAAATACCAAAAATCTGTGTTTGTAACAGTTTTTAACGGTAAAATGGCATCTGGGATAGTGCCAAACGGCATATGTAGTTTTGGCCAAACGGTTATAACTAAGCCGTTTATTTTTATATTTTTATAAGCGATACCTTAAACGACGCCTAATTAATGTGTCTATCTAAAACCAAAAATCAAGGCATTCAAATATTTTTTTTTCGACTTTTCCTGAGCTTTCAAAGTCAAAATTTCCGGGAAAAATACCGAAAAAAATTATGAAATTTCAATTTGGAAGCTTAATATCTTCCAGACGTTAAGTTGCAGATACAAAGTGTCTGAGTCGGATTTATAGCTGCATTTGTCAGCTTTTTTTAACTGCAAAGTTCAATACAACCAGTTGTGGGAAACTTAAGTTATGTAAAAAATAGATACACTACCTATGACAAAAAACAACAAATTTTTTAAAAATTCTTTAAAAAAAAACTACTCCATGAAAAAAAAACCATAATTCTTTAAAAAAATTTAAACATCCAAATGTATCAGAAAAAGTCATTTTTGGCCACAGCGGAAAAAAAAAGTTGAATTTGGTCGAGTAGTGTTATTCGTCGTTTAAGGTATTTTTTTAAAAAATCGAACCGTTTTGTATCATTCCAAAATACATCTGAAACTAGAATTTTTAAAATTCTTAAAAAAAAAATTAAACCATAAAAAAAACCATAATTCTTTTAAAATTTTTAAATCTCCAAATCTATAAAAAAAGTCATTTTGGGCGACAGCAGAAATGTCGTGTAGTGTTATCAATGAAAGGAATTGTTTTTCCCATTATCGCCTACCGTGGCTTGCAGCGATTGGAGCTGCTCTTGAGTCACTACCCGAAAAGGGTAGCGCGCGACGGGTAAGAGCAGCTGTTATGAGTTTACGCTTTTTCATTAGCATTGCTTGCCTAAAATTTTCGTAATTTGCTTTGGTTAGTTGGTTATTTACGTAGATTGGCGAGGCCGAACCAAAGCCCAGCTCGAGTAGGCTCAATTACCGCTTTTTCTCTCGCCTAAACTGCCAAATTTGTTGCAGCAATTCAACCTTTTCCCCAACATTTTCGAGCTTTATAATTATTATCAGGTCAACCACGGTCTGCTTGACTACCTTATGCCTTACTCGATATATGCGGTTTAGTTTCGGCACTGGTGTTAGGCTAAGTGCAAAGCACAATGAGTTGAAGACTGGCTTAACGTTGTAGCCCTCGGTGTAAGGAACCCCGTGCACTCGAAGCTTGGAGGCGATTTCGGCATTGGCAAGCGCCACTTGAGTAGCCTCAGTTCGCCAACTTTGCTCTTTCGCGCTCAAACCACTCCTACCACTCCTCCTACTCATCCTCAATGCATGGTCAGCTGCTCCATCTCACCACAAATTTGGCCAATGCGTTCGATAAGAAGGGCGATGATTCTTTCCTCCGCTGAACACATGCTGATGGAGATAAGCTCCGCTTGCTTATCAAGAGCTTATCTAGAGCTTCGGAGATGGAGTGTCGGAATCTCGGACCGGCTTTAGATCGGCAGCAGTGTTCTCTCGTTGGCGGTTCGTTGGTGGTGCCATGTTATTGCTATTTACGGAGACGATGCAAGCGAATGAGCGTAAAGCGCTGCTGAGTGCAGGTAAGTTCCGTTAGAGAGCGGAAGAACGAAGCGACGCAGCAAGAGCCGACAGTCCAAGTCCGGGAGAGCAGCAGCGCAGAGACGATGCAAGCAAATGAAACCTTACGAAAAGCAAAGCTGAGCCACAAGTACGATCAGTTAGAGAGAGCAGGCGAGCAAAGCGATGCAGCGAAAATCACAACTTGCTCTGCACGGGGGAGAGTAGGTAACACGCTGAGTACTTTCTGAAAAGTTGAACCAGGAGAGCAGCGTAATTGGGGAGTAGAACGTTAACAAAGACAAGGGGGAACGTTGTTAGCCGCGGAAAAGGCCACGGCTCTACTTTATACCCGGTACTCAGTCAGTATACATACATATATGTGAGCTTACGATGTACATATATTATATACATATGTTCGCAAAAGGAACAAATTGAATATTATTAAAAAAAAAAGATTTTTATATATAAGACATTATGTTTCCATTTTTGTTTACATATGTTTTTTAAATCTGTCTTCTACATTTCTACATCTACATACCTAAATACATATATGTATATCTACGGAAGTCTGTGCGAGAGTGAGAGGGAACGAGTTAGTGCTTTCGAAAAAGTTTTCTTCATTGTGGCTATATTAATGATCCGATCTGATCCAGATTGAACACTCTGGTAGATATAGTCATTCTCGATAATTCTGCGTTTTTATTTTTCTCGTATCTTAAAAATTATGCATGCCACAGATCTTCGTCCTTTGTGTGGGCGGAAAGGGTGGGCCGAAATTTTGAAAAACACTTTTAGTACTGTGATAACACAAGAGACTGGATACAAAATTGGGTTGCTCTAGCTTTTAGTCTCTGAGATCTAGGCGCGAATGAAGACGGACGGACGGACGGAAGGACAGACAGACATGGCTATATCTATTCGGCTATTGATGCTGATAATGAAGATATTATGGGGTCGGAAACGCTTCCTTATGGGTGTTACACACATCCACTATCACCACAAATAATTTACTTCTATATTCTTCGAGTGCCGGGTATTATAAATTCTGTTTATCACGAAACGATACGCAGCAAAGGCAGACATTTTGTTTTTATAGTTTGTTGCCTTCGATCTTAAATCTGATGTATAGCTGCTTTTGTCAGCTTTTCAAAATTTAAAAATTTAATACAAACAGATGTGAGATACTTAAGTAATGTGAAAAATAAGAAGCACTACCTCTGATTCATCCGAATTCCTTGAAACTCTTTACTAAAAGGATAATTACGACGTCCGTTTTCTGATTCGAGATGAATTTTTTTATAAATCTTTCCCATGTTTCGGGCATCATATTGGTTTTTTGAGGTTAGAAAAAAAACCTGACGTGATAGAAAAAAATTGTAATTCGTGTTCAGCGCGTCAATATAATCGCAGGTATGGAACTCTGGTTAGTCGGCTACTAGTAACACGAATTAAAATTTGTTTCTATCACGTCAGGTTTTTTTTTCGTGGGGCAGTAATCTTTGATTGAAATAAATATTTTCTAACATCACCAGTATTTGTTGACTAGTTTCCAAAAACCCAGACGATATGGGTCTTTGCTAAAATTTTGGTTTCCGGGTCAAATTCATATATTGAAATTCATGATTCTTTACCTACGCTGATGTTAAACACAGCTTTTAAAAAAACACGATCGTGTTATTTTTATCAGAGCTCGCAAATAACTGTTAACCGATTCGTGCGGTCACAAAATAAGAGTTCTTCACTGAGACTTTGAGCAAAGGGTCCGAGAGCAACCGATTGCATTGTTCGTACAAAAATTCTGCTCGCGCTCAGTCGACGAGCAGTTTTTTTCGGTCTCTTTTGCTCTGCTCATTCCAGGACCGTTTGCCCTCGAACGACGATCCAAAAAGTCTTTTGCGAATGTATGTGTGTATGTGAAGTCTCGAAGGTTCTACGCGTCACTTTGCTTTGTGAATTTCGATGGTACAGTGATCGTAGGTCGAGAATATTGACAAAATATCAAACATTAAACGAAGACATATTAAATTTTTTTTAGAAATGTAATGCTGAAATCGCCACACTTGAGTACGCTGACACTGGTAGTATTGGGCACACAAAACCTAAACGCGTTATTAGTTGTTAAGCTTAATTCAAAATAAAATAATTATAAAGAAATTATTTATTTTTTAATCAAAAAATTAATTGAAATTGAAATATAAAAATTCATGTTTAAAATTTCAAGAAAATTTAACATGAAAATCGAATCTCACAATGTTACACAACGTACCACTGTGCATCGAAAAGGAGACATATTGTTGAAATGACCGTTTGGGGTGACTTTTTCAGTCAATCGGTCTTTTAGTGAGTCTCTCTGTGCGAGCATAACTCGTATCTCTCATTGTGCGATGCTCGGTAAAAGACCGTTTCACGAACAGCTCAACGTAAATCGGTCAACCGAAAACCGAAACGAAAAGAAACGAAGTCTGCTGCTCAATGAGAGATCGAGGGTGGTTTTTTTTTTCGGTTGCTCTCGCGAGCAGAGCGTTAGCAAACCAAACGGTCAACAGTTATTTGCGAGCTATGATTTTTATCATTTCTGAGGTCCAGCTTGAATACACTATTTACACCATGAGGTCATCTTGGAAAATTTTATACATACATACAATACAGTATATGGATATGTCAGTTAATACAGTGTCAGCGAACCTTCTGCATACGCTCGCTGTGTCTTCGACTTTGGCATTCGGCTCCAGCCACGTTATTATGAACCAGCAAAACCAGCAATTATTGAAACTAATAATACCCGGTATGTAGTTTTGGTCAAACGGTTATAACTAAGCCGTTTATTTTTATAGTTTTATAAGCGATACCTTAAACGACGCCTAATTAATGTGTCTATCTAAAACCAAAAATCAAGGCATTCAAATATTTTTTTTTCGACTTTTCCTGAGCTTTCAAAGTCAAAATTTCCGGGAAAAATACCGAAAAAAATTATGAAATTTCAATTTGGAAGCTTAATATCTTCCAGACGTTAAGTTGCAGATACAAAGTGTCTGAGTCGGATTTATAGCTGCATTTGTCAGCTTTTTTTAACTGCAAAGTTCAATACAACCAGTGGAGGGAAACTTAAGTTATGTGAAAAATAGAAGCACTACCTATGACAAAAAACACAAATTTTTTAAAAATTCTTTAAAAAAAAACTACTTTATGAAAAAAAAAAACATTCTTAAAAAAATTTAAACATCCAAATGTATCAGAAAAAGTCATTTTTGGCCACAGCGGAAAAAAAAAGTTGAATTTGGTCGAGTAGTGTTATTCGTCGTTTAAGGTATTTTTTTAAAAAATCGAACCGTTTTGTATCATTCCAAAATACATCTGAAACTAGAATTTTTAAAATTCTTAAAAAAAAAATTAAACCATAAAAAAAACCATAATTCTTTTAAAATTTTTAAATCTCCAAATCTATAAAAAAAGTCATTTTGGGCGACAGCAGAAATGTCGTGTAGTGTTATCAATGAAAGGAATTGTTTTTCCCATTATCGCCTACCGTGGCTTGCAGCGATTGGAGCTGCTCTTGAGTCACTACCCGAAAAGGGTAGCGCGCGACGGGTAAGAGCAGCTGTTATGAGTTTACGCTTTTTCATTAGCATTGCTTGCCTAAAATTTTCGTAATTTGCTTTGGTTAGTTGGTTATTTACGTAGATTGGCGAGGCCGAACCAAAGCCCAGCTCGAGTAGGCTCAATTACCGCTTTTTCTCTCGCCTAAACTGCCAAATTTGTTGCAGCAATTCAACCTTTTCCCCAACATTTTCGAGCTTTATAATTATTATCAGGTCAACCACGGTCTGCTTGACTACCTTATGCCTTACTCGATATATGCGGTTTAGTTTCGGCACTGGTGTTAGGCTAAGTGCAAAGCACAATGAGTTGAAGACTGGCTTAACGTTGTAGCCCTCGGTGTAAGGAACCCCGTGCACTCGAAGCTTGGAGGCGATTTCGGCATTGGCAAGCGCCACTTGAGTAGCCTCAGTTCGCCAACTTTGCTCTTTCGCGCTCAAACCACTCCTACCACTCCTCCTACTCATCCTCAATGCATGGTCAGCTGCTCCATCTCACCACAAATTTGGCCAATGCGTTCGATAAGAAGGGCGATGATTCTTTCCTCCGCTGAACACATGCTGATGGAGATAAGCTCCGCTTGCTTATCAAGAGCTTATCTAGAGCTTCGGAGATGGAGTGTCGGAATCTCGGACCGGCTTTAGATCGGCAGCAGTGTTCTCTCGTTGGCGGTTCGTTGGTGGTGCCATGTTATTGCTATTTACGGAGACGATGCAAGCGAATGAGCGTAAAGCGCTGCTGAGTGCAGGTAAGTTCCGTTAGAGAGCGGAAGAACGAAGCGACGCAGCAAGAGCCGACAGTCCAAGTCCGGGAGAGCAGCAGCGCAGAGACGATGCAAGCAAATGAAACCTTACGAAAAGCAAAGCTGAGCCACAAGTACGATCAGTTAGAGAGAGCAGGCGAGCAAAGCGATGCAGCGAAAATCACAACTTGCTCTGCACGGGGGAGAGTAGGTAACACGCTGAGTACTTTCTGAAAAGTTGAACCAGGAGAGCAGCGTAATTGGGGAGTAGAACGTTAACAAAGACAAGGGGGAACGTTGTTAGCCGCGGAAAAGGCCACGGCTCTACTTTATACCCGGTACTCAGTCAGTATACATACATATATGTGAGCTTACGATGTACATATATTATATACATATGTTCGCAAAAGGAACAAATTGAATATTATTAAAAAAAAAAAGATTTTTATATATAAGACATTATGTTTCCATTTTTGTTTACATATGTTTTTTAAATCTGTCTTCTACATTTCTACATCTACATACCTAAATACATATATGTATATCTACGGAAGTCTGTGCGAGAGTGAGAGGGAACGAGTTAGTGCTTTCGAAAAAGTTTTCTTCATTGTGGCTATATTAATGATCCGATCTGATCCAGATTGAACACTCTGGTAGATATAGTCATTCTCGATAATTCTGCGTTTTTATTTTTCTCGTATCTTAAAAATTATGCATGCCACAGATCTTCGTCCTTTGTGTGGGCGGAAAGGGTGGGCCGAAATTTTGAAAAACACTTTTAGTACTGTGATAACACAAGAGACTGGATACAAAATTGGGTTGCTCTAGCTTTTAGTCTCTGAGATCTAGGCGCGAATGAAGACGGACGGACGGACGGAAGGACAGACAGACATGGCTATATCTATTCGGCTATTGATGCTGATAATGAAGATATTATGGGGTCGGAAACGCTTCCTTATGGGTGTTACACACATCCACTATCACCACAAATAATTTACTTCTATATTCTTCGAGTGCCGGGTATTATAAATTCTGTTTATCACGAAACGATACGCAGCAAAGGCAGACATTTTGTTTTTATAGTTTGTTGCCTTCGATCTTAAATCTGATGTATAGCTGCTTTTGTCAGCTTTTCAAAATTTAAAAATTTAATACAAACAGATGTGAGATACTTAAGTAATGTGAAAAATAAGAAGCACTACCTCTGATTCATCCGAATTCCTTGAAACTCTTTACTAAAAGGATAATTACGACGTCCGTTTTCTGATTCGAGATGAATTTTTTTATAAATCTTTCCCATGTTTCGGGCATCATATTGGTTTTTTGAGGTTAGAAAAAAAACCTGACGTGATAGAAAAAAATTGTAATTCGTGTTCAGCGCGTCAATATAATCGCAGGTATGGAACTCTGGTTAGTCGGCTACTAGTAACACGAATTAAAATTTGTTTCTATCACGTCAGGTTTTTTTTTCGTGGGGCAGTAATCTTTGATTGAAATAAATATTTTCTAACATCACCAGTATTTGTTGACTAGTTTCCAAAAACCCAGACGATATGGGTCTTTGCTAAAATTTTGGTTTCCGGGTCAAATTCATATATTGAAATTCATGATTCTTTACCTACGCTGATGTTAAACACAGCTTTTAAAAAAACACGATCGTGTTATTTTTATCAGAGCTCGCAAATATCTGTTAACCGATTCGTGCGGTCACAAAATAAGAGTTCTTCACTGAGACTTTGAGCAAAGGGTCCGAGAGCAACCGATTGCATTGTTCGTACAAAAATTCTGCTCGCGCTCAGTCGACGAGCAGTTTTTTTCGGTCTCTTTTGCTCTGCTCATTCCAGGACCGTTTGCCCTCGAACGACGATCCAAAAAGTCTTTTGCGAATGTATGTGTGTATGTGAAGTCTCGAAGGTTCTACGCGTCACTTTGCTTTGTGAATTTCGATGGTACAGTGATCGTAGGTCGAGAATATTGACAAAATATCAAACATTAAACGAAGACATATTAAATTTTTTTTAGAAATGTAATGCTGAAATCGCCACACTTGAGTACGCTGACACTGGTAGTATTGGGCACACAAAACCTAAACGCGTTATTAGTTGTTAAGCTTAATTCAAAATAAAATAATTATAAAGAAATTATTTATTTTTTAATCAAAAAATTAATTGAAATTGAAATATAAAAATTCATGTTTAAAATTTCAAGAAAATTTAACATGAAAATCGAATCTCACAATGTTACACAACGTACCACTGTGCATCGAAAAGGAGACATATTGTTGAAATGACCGTTTGGGGTGACTTTTTCAGTCAATCGGTCTTTTAGTGAGTCTCTCTGTGCGAGCATAACTCGTATCTCTCATTGTGCGATGCTCGGTAAAAGACCGTTTCACGAACAGCTCAACGTAAATCGGTCAACCGAAAACCGAAACGAAAAGAAACGAAGTCTGCTGCTCAATGAGAGATCGAGGGTGGTTTTTTTTTTCGGTTGCTCTCGCGAGCAGAGCGTTAGCAAACCAAACGGTCAACAGTTATTTGCGAGCTATGATTTTTATCATTTCTGAGGTCCAGCTTGAATACACTATTTACACCATGAGGTCATCTTGGAAAATTTTATACATACATACAATACAGTATATGGATATGTCAGTTAATACAGTGTCAGCGAACCTTCTGCATACGCTCGCTGTGTCTTCGACTTTGGCATTCGGCTCCCGCCACGTTATTATGAACCAGCAAAACCAGCAATTATTGAAACTAATTATACCCGGTACTCGAAGAGTATAGGGGTATATTAGATTTGTGGGGATAACGGTTGTGTGTAACGCCCAGAAGGAAGCGTTTCCGACCCCATAAAGTATATATATTCTTGATCAGCATCAATAGCCGAGTCGATATAGCTATGTCTGTCTGTCCGTCCGTCTGTCCGTCTGTCCGTCCGTCCGTCCGTCCGTCCGTCTTCATTTGCGCCTATATCTCAGAGACCATTTAAGCTAGAGCAACCAAGTTTTGTATCCAGTCTCCTGTGTGATCACACTACTCCAAACGTGTTGCAAAATTTCGCCCCGCCCCTTTCCGACCGCACAAAGGACGAAAGTCTGTGGCGTACACAATGTTGAAGATACGAGAAAACTAAAAACGCAGAATCATAGAGAATGACCATTTCTATCAGAGTGTTGAATCTGGATCAGATCGGATCATTATTATTGCTACAATGAAGAAAACCATTTCGAAAGTCATCGTTCCCTCTCGCTCTCTCTCACACGCCACCCTGTCTGTTTTGCCTATTCGTCTAAATGAGCGCCTAGATCTCCGAGACTATAAGAGCTAGAGCAACCAAACTTTCTATCCAAACTCCTGTTATATCAATTCAGCACAAGTTTATTTCAAAATATTGCCACGCCCCCTTCCGCCCCCACAAAAGACGAAAATCTGTGGAATCCACAATTTTTAATATAAAAGTAAACCAAAAACGCAGAATCATGGGAAATTACTGTATCTATCAGATTGCCGAATCTGGATCAGGTGGGATCATTATTATGGACAGAAGGAACAAATTAAATTTCAGTGGCTACGCAACGCCTGCCAAGCGCTTACTCATTCCCTCTCTCTCTCGCAAACACTTCCACGTCTGAAATATGTAGTTATACATGTCATGTAGAAATGTAGAAGCAGATGTAAAAATCATAGGTAAACAAAAATGGAAACATGTATAAAAATTCCAAAAATGGTTTGACTTCATTTTTTATTTTGAATATTATTTTTTTCCCAAAAATTAATTCGTCCCTTTTGAGAACATATAATAAATTTCATAAATCGTAGGCTCATAAATGTATGTATGTATGTATATACTGACTGAGTACCGGGTATAAGGTAGAGCCGCGGCCTTTGCCGCGGCTCACAACGTTCCCCCTCGTTTTATTATTATATCAACCATTTTAAAAATGTGGGTGATTTCTAAAATGTGGCTGGAAATCCCATGTCTTCGAATCCGTTTACTGTTTCCGTGATCTTCTCCTAGGTACGAAGTTCTGCTGGGATACACTCGTCAGTGAGTTCAGCATTCACTTCCCGACCAAATTGCATCGATATCCTACACACAATTGCTTTGGACACACCGAATATGTTTCATATTGTGTGATATTGTGCAGAAGATCGCAGGCGATATAGTGCTTTGGCTATCCTTTTCACCAAAGGGATTGCCTGTCGAAAAATTGTACATTGTTTTTGAGGACAAGGCAGCAGTCCCGCAAGAATATCGAAAGAATCGCGTCGGAACTGTTTACAAAATCTTCCTCCCAAAGTAAAGCATGTGGCTATTTTAGTTTATAATACATTATTTAACGGAAAATAACATTATCTGCCCTTTACTTTTACGAATTGGCCAAACGCGTTTAGGACGTTTTAAGACAAATTGTAACTTGTCTGAAAATAACCCCGCCGCTTGCTTGCATATCAAAACATTGTCTTCATAATGCGCCACCGCAGATAAAATAATGAAGAATTTTTCTGTTATTTCCTGTGCTTGTTATATTTACATAAATTTTTTGTGCTCTCGTCAGCTGTTCTCAAGACGCAAAGACGCCCGTCTGCCAATGTAAACGCCTCTTCTACTTCTTTGCGTCTTTTTCGATATCGATAGGAAGCGCCTGTTAGTTAATTAGCAAAGTCTACTGTCATACGATCATAAAGTTATGTGAGTTTATAAACAAACAAAAAATTGTTATGTTAATGTAAAATATTTTTACCTTGCGATTAATTCTGTCAACTTGGTTATTTTGATTTTCTAGTTCAGAACCCATATCCAGAGCCATGTTACGAAGGTTTCCAATCATTGTATTAACCTGTCCCATATTTTCTTCCATTTCATCCTCCCTCGCATCGTTTGTAATTCTAAAAAGAATGGATATAGTTAATACGTGAGTTATGATTTATTCCTTATTTTATTAAAATTCTGCTCATTATATAGGTAAGTGAATAAAAAACAGACAGTGTTTATGCACATAGTATTCTGCAGATAGGATCTTTTTAACATAAGTAACAGAATTTCTCAGCATTAAAACAACATCTGATAGATGTTTTTGTTTTCAAGTTTTTTTTTTGCGGCAAAATAATATTTTATTTTTTTTATTTATCAAGACAAACGATACGTAGTACCTAAGGTACTTTATTAGGTAAAGTTATATAATTAACTAACGGACCCGGCGAACGCTGTCTCATCCAGACTTCCGTATTTCCGCACGTATGTCATCGAATCTTGAGTGTACTCATGCATGGGACACAGGATTTCAACATAAGTAGCTGGGAGAAATGCCAAACAACCGATGTTGGCGGCATTTTTATCAGTAGCGATGGCGTCAGGCAAGTGGATGTACTCGTTTGATCCTAATTTCGACTGATTAAAGTAAATGAAGTTGAGCCGCTCCAATTTAACCTTTAAGAACATGTCAACGTACATGTCAACGATAATTGCTGAATATTGCCAAATCATTAAACGATACGCATAAAAATTAACTAAGCTGACCTTATCCGTTTCTTCTCCTGAAATATGAACTCGAACTAAGTTTTAGAATTAAAAATAAGTGATGACTAGTGAACAAACCAGTAGTTGAATTGATAGCACTAGTCAACACGACATTTCCGCTGTCGCATAAAATGACTTTTTCTGATAGATTTGGAGATTTACCAACCTTTTTTTTCTAGGTTTAATTTTTGTTTAAAGAATTTTTTAAAAATTTGGTATTTTTTTTCAGAGGTAGTGCTTCTATTTTTCACATAACTTAAGTTTCCTATAACTGGTTGTTTTGAAAAGCTAACAAAGGCAGCTATAATTCCGACCCAGACACTTTGTAGCTGCAGCTTAACGTCTGGAAAATATTAAGCTTTCAAATTAAAATTGCATTATTTTTTTTCAGTTTCTGTCACTAAAACTGAACGGACGTGTACGGACGAAAAATCTTAAAAATTGTAAACAAATTTTCTAAAAATTGTGAATAATATTTTTGGACAAGTCCACGCAGTGGCAAATATTGAGAAAGGTGGCCATTACGGCAAACAGCCAAAAACAAACAGAGAGTGCAGTGAATGACAAAAAATTTTTCAAAGGAAAAAACCCATCCACTGGGCCCTGCCGGGTCGGCCCTAACCCCAAACACCGGCACGAGAACAAAGTTCGAGGCCGAGGCCGGTTTTTGCCATTACGGGTGTGGACCTAACGAGCCCTGGATCGCGGACTTCACGGAGAAGACTAAAGCTATCTGCGCGAGTACCAACACTGATTGTGCAAAAATCAGGGGTGACGAGGCGGTTTTCCCATTTGGGTAACGTTTTCCTCCCGCTACACAACACTGCTTCTGATGGGAAGTGTGAACGCATTATATCGGGAAATACCATCAATGTACCGAAAATTCATTCCCAAAAAATGAGTTTTGAAAATGCCCAAAAAACTTATTTCGAAAAGTGTGCCCAGATAAATACTGACAGTAAAAATAGTGTTGCTGGAAACATAACAAATATTAATCTAGAGTGTGGCCGTAAACGCTACATTACGAATCGAAAAACTAATGAGCGCCCCAAACCATACAATCTTGAGAACAATCAAAGTGCAGTGAAATTGAATCGAGTGGACACGATGGATACCACCCAGAAGCATTCAACAACAGTAACAACAACTACGACGGCAACTTCTTTATTAATGAAGTATGGATTATCTAGCTCTTGCGTAAGGATGGTCACCTCACCGTCAACGATCGCGGACCCTGGTGCATCATCTAGGCCAATCTGCTCAGTGGCTACAATAGGTTCTGGCTCCTCACAAGGACTGGCAACTGTAGTGACACCAACCCTGCCGGCGGAAAAACAAACAGGAAAGCAGTCGGAAATACTGGCCCCCTGGAATGAGGCCTCAGCACAACCGCAACACACCAACCAACTCCCACTAGTGAACTGGCATCTGGCGACTAACAAAAAAAAGAAGAGGCACTGAGTTTTTCGCCGAAGTGTCCAAAAAGGGCAGCAATAAAGTCTCTGCTATCCCACAGGTAACGCTCCTGCAAAACAACCGCTTTGCACCTCTGGTAGAGCCTGACTCGGGATCCGCAGGACTAACAGCTGGTATTGCTGACGACGGGAACCAAGCGTTTCAACCGGATGATGAAGCTTCAACCACTCCTAACGCCTCAACCAAGAAAACCTATGTATATATACCCAAGCCAAGACCTATAACCATTCCTGGGGTTTTGGATGTGGCTGCTGTTGAAGCCTCCCTGTCCCCTCCTTTTCCTGAGGAGGACTATGAGTTTCGTATAGCGTCTTCAGGAGACCTCAGAGATTATGCTAAAGACGCTGACACGTACAGGTTAATGGTCAAGATCCTAAATGACCTACGGGTTCAATATACCCACTTCTGCCTAGCTGAGGACAAAAAGTACCGAATTGCGGCTAAAAACCTGGCTGCATCAACACCCAAGCTGTTAATCAGCCAAGAGCTTGCGAAGTTGGGCCACAAGGTGCTCAATCTATACAACCCCAGATCCAAAAGAAGCCCCATCATTGATGCTAGTGGAGTTAAACGAAATGCTTCAAGTCAAAACATCTGGTTCATTGACCTCGCCCAGGCCAATAACAATAAAGAGGCTCTCAAAATCGTAAAGATTGGAAGACAGCGTGTGAGCATGGAGTTGCCCCGCAAGAAAAACAGTATAAGGTAGTGCATCCGCTGCTTCGAATTTGACCACACCAAGAACTATTGCCTTAAAAACCCTATGCCCCGGTGACCACTGGACATGGTCGACAAATTGTGGGGCCAAGACCACGGACGACCTTGTATGCTCCAACTGCGGAGGAAAGCACGAAGCTTTCAACAGAACATGCAAAATTTATACAATACTGCTCAAAAATAGACGCTCTTCAGTTAACGTTAATCCACCGATCAGGAAACCACACGGCAAGGACGCAGGAAGATAGCCAATATCCCAGCCATGGTAGTCCAATGCGGCTTAACATTCGCAGAAGACTTTCGCCGAAATCAACCCGAGCAGACATATAATGGAACTCCGAATCAGGATTACAACACTCAGTTCCCGCAGTTCCGTAGTTTTGCCAACTAGTAATCAGAGCTCTCACCCAAAGCAACACATGTCCAGCAGTTCTATAACCCAGGTCCTCATGGAGCTTTAAAAAACAGTAGCGGGTCTGACGACGGCAGTAGCAGGCATACTGCAGACACTTAATCAAATCAGCTCTGTCCTTCCCCAACAATCCCGTGACACCAGAAGACCACAATGTTAAACAACATTAACATAGAGGCCTGGAATGCTCGTAGCCTAATTGCACATAAAAATGAACTGGCTATCTTCCTCAACCGTCATGACATCGATGTCATGTTTATTTCTGAATCGCATCTACACACAGGAAGAAACTTCCCATTACAAGAGTATGAGTGCTACAGGTCGGACCACCCTAGTAGTAGAGCCAGAGGAGGAGCAGATGTGCTCGTTAAAAAAAGCATATCGCACTACCTTTATCATCCTATCAGTCTTGGGTCGATCCAGCTTGCGGCTGTGATGATTGCCAGTTACTTAGGGTTGGTAATTGACAGGAAGCTGAATTGGAACCTGAACATCGAAGACAGAGTGAAGAAGGCCGCGATAGCCCTCTTCACTTGCAAAAAAGCTATTGGCTTGAAGTGGGGCATGAACCCAAGCATAGTCCAATGGATATATCAAGCAATGGTAAGACCAATTTTACTCTATAAAGTTACAGTGTGGTGGCCGGCCCTATCAAAAGGATCGATCACCAAACAACTGTGCAAGGTTCAGCGAACCGCAGCATTATGCATTAGTGGAGCACTACGCACCACTCCAAATGATGCACTAAACGCTATCCTAGGTCTCCAGAGCCTCGAGCTTGCGGGAAAGGAAAGGGCAGAAATTGCAGCGATACTTCTGAGAGACTCCGACCAATGGACATCACATCTCACGGGTCACTCGTCGATTCTTACCAGCGTATTCCAAGCGGAAGTCATTGCGATCAGGGAAGCATAGAAGCTCCTTCACACAGCCACAAAGGCTTCACTGGCAACAACAATCGTAAACATTTACAGCGACAGCCAAGCTGCGATCAAATCACTTCACGCGATTTCTTCGAACTCGGCTACAGTGGAAAATTGCCGCTAATCTCTTCACGAGATGGCCCAACAATTTGCTATCAGCCTTATTTGGGTCCCGGGTCTCCGGGATATTGAAGGCAACTGCAAAGCAGACGAGCTGGCCAGATCTGGTACCACAATACCCCTTCTCCAAGATAAGGAGGATATCTGCATGCCAATGGCCACCTGTAGGCTTATCATAAAAGAGCTATATAAGCGACGAGCAGACAATGCGTGGTGGTCAGCACCACTATGTCGCATAACTCGGCAAACATGGCCGAACATTGACAGAAAACGCACATTAGAACTATGTAAGCTCGGAAGAAAAAAGTGCAGCGTAGTCATAGTCTAATATACTACCACGCAAACAGGCTGGGAGCCCCATACAATGATTTTTGCCGAAGCTGTAGAGATGAGGAGGAGGAGGAAACGGTAGAACACCTGTTCTGCTCCTGTCCAGCTCTTAGCAGAAGAAGGCTACAATACCTGGGCATGCCCTATGTCTCAGACATTTCAGAAATGTCCAAAATATGTCCAAGAAAGATCGCTAACTTCATAAGAGCATCAGGATGGCATAACTGCTGACTTTTTCGGGTCTCATGAGATGGAAGAGGGGAACACCTCCTGCTTGACATCCGCCTTCACCTAACCTAACCTAACCATACGTTTTACAGCCCTTCATACAAAAATATTAAAATCGCCATTTCCCAATATACGGGCCGTTTCCAGATTTCATATATAGCCCACTGGAAGTCCTTAGCGATCACGAATCCAACAAAACAAATATAATATACTTTGGTTCACCCCTTCTTGAGTTGTTAAAATGTTAACGCTTCTGAATTTTAGCACAGCTTTTGACATGGTACACCACAATATTCTATTTGTATGGACAAATTATGTACCGAAAAAATTTTTAAATGTAATAATTACTTTGTAAAACTAATATCGTCTTATATATACCGTAGAAGTCAGGCCGTGATAGCCGATAAAGTAAGATCTAATTGTTTACATGTAAGACGTGGAGTACCCCAAGCTTCAATATTTGCTCCACTCCTCTTTTCATTATATCTTAATGATCTCCCATATATATTCACACATTCATTTCGTGCTTCTATTTTATATTAAATAATGTATCCCAAATACGAATAGCCGCGATATGGATCCTTTTGGGAGGAGGACGTTGCGAATTCACTCTTCACATTAGATATCGTTGCGGACGGTCGTGTTATACTTCGCTCGTGCTTGAATAATTATTAAAAATTGCCAATCTTCTCTTAAAGGAAAGTAAATTGTGTTTTTTACCTTGTTCTGGTGTTCCTAACCGATCGTGCAACGTGTTCGTTTTTAGTGCATACGCATTAATCTTACTTCTGTGAATTTATTTTCAATTTTCAATTTCTATTGTGCATTCTTAACTTCTCTGCACTTTCTTAATCGCAGCCGTTTTTGTTGTTGCCTTTTTTCTAGTGCGGTGCGCTTGCTCTCTTTGAACCGCTCTCTGTTTTATCTACTCTCAGCTTATCTGTTTTCATTCTAACACACACGCACTGCGTTGGCCGCTGCCCTGTGCTTGACTCTCTGTGTTTCTATCGTCTCTCTGTGTCTCTCCGCTTACTTGCCGTTATTGTGTTTGTTTTGTTCGTTCCTGCGCGCGCAATTGTGTAACACAAGCTAAAGTCACTATCTCTGCCCCACACCGACTTATATTTTACCTATCTTTTTTCTTTTCTTTTTTACATATTTTTTGTTTCTAATATCAAACAATGACCACCTGTTGTGCTAAACGCTGTGACGCTCACCGTTCGGTAGCTACACGGCAAACATTTATTTTCTGCTGGTTGTGTGACAACACGGCTCACTCTAGCTGTGCGGGTTTTGGTCATATCGGCGCTCGCGTCGTTGATCTGATTAAGACCCGCTGCGGTCTCAACTGGACTTGTTGGGATTGCAAGGCAGTAGAAGCCGATATGCGAACTTTTATGAGACAGACTCATAATGAATTCGCTGCTGTCCACTCGGAATTCCGGAAATTGCAGGATAAGTTTACCTCAATGGAAGCTCATTTCAAAAATCTTAGAATTTTAAATGAGTCTCCAAAGAGAAAAAAGGTTACACATAGTTTGCCCAGCGTTCACAGTTCTAATTCTCTTTCAGCTAAGGACTCTGACGTTCCTCCAATCAGTTCGCCAGCCTTGATCGACTTTGGCGCCAAGGTAATCGATGTACACGCAACTACATCGAATAAGACGGCTGGCTCTTCACATGTTGGCTGTTCACCTGTGCCTGTGTCTGCCAAGGATGTCCAACCGGATAGTATTGTTCATCCCGTGCCTGTGATTGCCCAGGCTGTCCAACCGGGCAGTTATGTTCACACTGATGTCTGCATCTCTGTTCCCCCTACGGAAGTTGATACTGCTGTCAGCATGGAAGTCGAAGTAGTTCCTTCCTCACCCGCTCGCACTGGCTCCTCAGCCAGTGCTATCCCATCTGCTCCTCGGATAGAACCCGCCTCTGCCTCACCCTTAAACCATGTGACCCCTCTTGACCGATCTACTCTTTTCGCTGTCGCTCCTCTAAAATCTATTTTCGTCTCACGCCTTATGGAATCGGCTACGGATGCTATGGTTCGAGAGTATATTTTCTCTAAATTAAACATTAGTAGCTCCTCTGACATAGTAGTTACTAAATTTTCTTTTAAAGAAAAACGTAGTATTTCCTCATTTAAAATTCTTATTCCGGAGAAGTTTGTTAAGACTGTGCTTGAACCCTCTTTCTGGCCAGAGCACACTATCTGCCATATTTTCAACAATCGATCACGGCCTTCGCAACCCGCTCCTCGGGTAGGAATCCTTCCAACTCCTTCTACTGATCTTCCATCCACTTCAAAAAACTGAATTCTTCCCCACCTCTAAAGATCACTTATCAGAATGTACGTGGCCTGTGCAGCAAGCTCACCAAATTACATGCTGATAGTGCAACTTTTGATTTCGACATTATCGCCTTCTCCGAAACATGGCTCAATTCATCAATCTCGGATTCCGAGATTTTTGTAGATAACTTTAACATATATAGATCTGATCGACCATCTCGAGGTGGTGGCGTCCTAATTGCTGTTCGTTCCGACTTAACTTCCCAACTCTTTTCCATCGATGAGCTCAACACCATTGAAATTATCGTTGTTAAAATTCGTCTGTGTTCTTTTAATTTGTTCATATCATGCTCTTACATCCCACCGTCCTCTGAATTTACAACTTATATGCTTCACGCTGCCCATCTCCAGTCCGTTTTGTCTCAGCTTAGTGATTCTGATCGTCTTATTGTCCTCGGTGACTTTAATCTCCCTAATGTCACTTGGTCCCCATCCAATGACTCAAACTTAATGTTCCCATCTATACAGCATGACTTTGTTGATTCTCTGTCCGATACATCGTTAGGCCAGGTAAATGGCATACGCAATAGCATGAGTAGGACCCTTGATCTCGTCTTCACTACCGATGCTTCGAGCACTTTGGTATGTCGAGGATCACCTCTATCATTCCCTGAAGATCCATACCATCCCACACTTTCAATCGATTTCATGTTACCATCTTCAAGCCCTATAAAGTCATTTATTAAGTCTTCAAATATTTATTGCTTCAAGAAGGCTGATTTCCTCTCCTTGAATACTGCCCTATCTCAGATGGATTGGTCATTCCTTGACGATTTCCAGGAAATCGAGTCTGCCACGAATGCATTCTATAGCTCTATTTTTTCCATCTTTCCCATGCATGTTCCTTTAGTTACCCCCTCCAGAAATCTTTCTGGTCCTATCTGGTTCACCCCTAGATTAATAAATCTGAAGAATTTAAAATCCCGTATGTACAAGAAGTTTAAAAAATCCGGTTTGCAATCAGACTTTTCGAAGTACTCAATTGCAAAATCGAAATTTTCCTTATTTAATACATTGTGCTACAACAGATACTTGACCCAATGCAAGCTTAACTTTAAACGTGACCCTAAACAATTCTTCAGGTTTGTAAATTCTAAACGTAAATCTTCCCGATTTCCTTCTTCTCTACACTTAAATGGTACTTATGCTGATAAGGATTGTGATATTGCTGACCTGTTCGCTTCCTTCTTCCAACGTTGCTACTCTGTCCCTTCCACTAACTTTCCCTCTATCCTAGCCTCATCGAACGACTTTAGTAGTAGTTACTCTTATCCTATCCCTATAAATAGTTCTAACTGTATCCTTCCCCCTTCATCGACTATGATGGTCTCCTAACAAATTTAAAATCGTGCAAGTTTTCGTTCTCCACTGGGCCAGACTCGGTTCCGAGTGCTGTTCTAAAACTTTGTGCTGAATCTCTTTGTGTGCCTCTCCTAAAACTTTTCAACTTGTCTCTCAAGACTGGTGACTTTCCCACCGTCTGGAAAGAATCCTATATAGTACCCTTTCATAAGAAGGGATCTAAATCTGATGTCTCTAACTACCGCTGTATTTCCAATTTATCTGCCATTCCTAAACTCTTTGAAAAAATCATCACTTCTCAGCTGCAACATTTTTGTAGTTCTGTATTCTCTGAATCTCAGCATGGATTCATTAAACGTCGCTCAGTTTCCACTAATCTCCTTGAATTTTCCACCTTTGTAACTTCGGGTTTTGCTAAACAGTGTCAAACTGATGTCGTTTATACTGACTTTAGTAAAGCCTTCGACTCTGTCAATCATAATCTACTTATTCATAAACTGTCTCTTCTAGGGTTCCCGACTAAGCTTCTATATTGGACTAATTCCTACCTTTGTAACCGCTCACAACGTGTCTGCTTTAACTCCTCTCTCTCTAAACCTGTTATTGTCTCATCGGGGTTCCTCAAGGTAGCCATCTGGGTCCCTTGCTATTTAACCTATTTATTAACGATCTTCCACAAATGTTATCTCATTCCCGTGTCCTAATGTATGCTGATGACGTTAAGCTATGTTTTTCCTACAGTGACCCCTTGTCCCCACTATCTTTGCAATCTGATCTTGATGCCCTTAACAACTGGTGCCTAATCAACATTCTACCTCTTAACATTTCTAAATGCTATATAATGACTTTTCACCGCAATAAGCCATACCTTTTCGACTACTCTATCAATAACTCTATCCTTCAACGCCTTTTCAAAGTTAACGACTTGGGCATTACCTTTGTACCTAACCTATGTTTCAACTCTCATATCTCTACTATCTCTAACAAAGCCAAAGGAGTCCTTGGATTTGTCAAAAGATGGTCTAAGGAATTTACCGACCCGTATACTACAAAACTTCTGTATGTTTCTCTGGTCCGGCCTATCTTGGAATATGGTTCTTGTGTCTGGTCTCCTCATTACCAAAAATTTCAGGATATGCTCGAATCAGTACAAAAACAGTTCCTCATCTTTGCCCTCCGGGGACTCCATTGGGACCCTTCGATCCATCTCCCTTCTTATGAAAGTAGGTTGCGCCTAATTAATCTCCACTCTCTTAAATCCCGTAGAACCTCCCAAGGTGTTCTCTTCCTCCATAAGCTTCTCTCTGGTGAGGTCGAATCAACTGCCCTCATCAACCTTATTAGTATTGCTGTTCCTTTCCGCCCGACTAGGCATTACTTCCCTCTTCATCTCCAACTCTGTCTTTCTAACTACTCGGATTATGAATCTTTCCGTAGCCTTTGCCGTAACTATAACCAATTTTTCCATCTGTTTTCCTTTGATACTAGTTCTAATATGGTCAAAATTATCTTAATCAATAACTTAATTTAATTTAAATTGCTTTAATTGGGAATTGTTCGGCTACCGGCTCTTCTCTTACCTAAATTTGGCTGTTGGTGGGATCTTATCGACTACTGAGCCGATAATCAGCCCCACCGGGTCTGAGTATTAGCATTGGCCCTTTAGTTTAATTAGTTGATATGTCATTTTACCCTTACAGTTTAACTGTACATTGTTAAACTTTAAACAAAATAAACAATAAACAATAAACAATAACCTTGGAATTCTTTTTTAAGGAAAATTTCCGCATGGAAATTGCACGGATGCAATTGCAAATATGTTGTATTTCGGTTATAATTAAATGTACATTACATATGTAAGCATGTAAGTTTAAAGTATTGGTTTTAGCGTATGGATGTATATTTGCACCTTTTTCCCCAGCCATATTTTTTACCCGCCAAAATTCAAATTTTGAGCTGCCAATTTTTGTTGTAATTTGTGGAGGTAATTCCACGATAGGCAGATCAGGGTTGAAATATTCAGAAAATCTGAAAACTCAACTAAACGCAACCAAAACTCAACTTTTTTCCCACCTCTAGGTCCCCTATGCTTCCCCATGTAAACGAAACTAGAGTTTTGCCCGAAACTCAATAACTCAACCGTAGGGTAAACAGGCTATTGAATTCACCCGTTTCATTAGTCTTGTGTTTGAAGATGATTCTTCTGCCTTCTAAAGCTGGCCTAACCTGTGCGATTCCTTGTGCCATTTCCTTGTGCGATCGAATGTGCGATCGAATCATCGTTCGATTCTCTTTGTAGTAGTCAGACGTGTTTTTGTTTTGCGCTCCGCTTACTCTCTTCCTATTTTGCTTAAAAAGCCGGTGTTTTTTGAAAATAACCCCTAAAAAAATTCATAAATTAACAACCTCCTATATCATCTATTTCTTGATCGCGAGTGCATGCCTGTTTGCTGTGAAAAACATAACCTAACAGCGTGATTTTGTTTGTGCTTTTCGTAAGTACACGCAGTATCATATTTAGCCGCTCTCACCTATTAGTTTTGCTGATTTATCACTCTCTCCCTATCACCCACACTTAAATAACTGTTCTTCCTCTCTCGCTCTCGATATTTTCTGTGCAGTAGCGCTCTCTCTCTCTCAAGTGTAGCTGCGGTAACCGCTCTCATTCTTACTTATTCCTCTCTTGGCGTTTATTTTGGCACACTGGTCTGATATCTGTTTTTTTTGAAAGAAAAAATAAAATAAATTTTACATTTTAAAATGGAATTCTCTGTGGTCTGTGTTAAGAAAACCTGCAAGAAGCAGATCACCCATGACCAGCCGAGTATCCCCTGCTGGCTCTGCGATAGCGTAGTGCACGCTAAATGCGTCAGGTTCTCCGGTCTCGTGGGTGATGCCATCTTTAAAAGAAATGGCTTGCATTATAGCTGTGAGGCATGCCGTCCGGTTGAAGGGGAGATGGCAGCATTTATGAGGCAGACCCGGAAGGGCTTTAGGGAGCTGACCGTGGGCTTCAAAGAGCAGTACGATCGGCTCCTAGCCATGGAGTCTCAGTTCAGTGGTCTCAAACTATTGACTGAGTCTCCTAGGCGCAAAAAGGTCACTCCGCGGGATCTGCATGTGCCGACTGCCCCTCGACCGGCCGATGCTGACAAGCTGACTCCGACCACCCCAATAGTGCAGCAGTTGATTTCGATCGCCACTCCAAAGGCAACGACAGCTGCTGGTGATGAAAATTCGGTTAGCCGAATTTATCGCGTCGGAGAGCATGCAGCCAAGACCGTCTGTAACGTCCGTGTCCGTAGTGTCAAATTCATTAGCTGTCCCCGCAATTCCGACCCCACCAGTCAATATACGTCCCGGACCACCGGGTATTACCATCACAGGTGATAGGCCTGTGGTGCCAAGATTGGTCGGGATCCCACCAAAGAGACAAGTTTTTGTCTCACGACTTGCCCCTGACTCCACAATTAAAGATGTGACGGCTTATACAAGCCGCATACAAGCCGTTGATTTCAAGGTGGAAAAGTTCAACTTTTCTTATGCCAGGGAGATAGCCTCTTTTAAAATAAGTGTCTCCCAAACTCACTTTAACACCATCTGTTCTGCCAAATTTTGGCCGGAGCATTTGGTGGTGAAGGAGTTTAAGGCAAAGAAAAAACTAGGCCCCCAATAACTCTACCAACTATTCAGACCAGTGCTCCTTTGTCATCTTCCCGCTCTACCTCCACCCGTCCAAAAAACTAACAAACTCTCTTTTAGTGACCTATCAGAATGTTCGAGGCTTGCGTAGTAAGCTCAGCATTCTTTTCCAGGATAGTGTCGCATTTGCATCCCACGTTATTGTGTTTACCGAAACCTGGTTAAAGCCGGACATTCTTAGTTCCGAAGTTTTGGCAGGTCGGTACACAACTTATAGAAAGGATCGCTCGTCTCGACGTGCAGGAGGGGTTCTGATTGCTGTGGACTCAAACTTCACGTCGGAACTTTTCACAGTCCAGATCCAGCAGGAACTGGAATTTCTGTGTGTAAAACTGATTCTTCCCGCATTCTCAGTTTTCATAACTTGTTCGTATATTCCACCTTCTTCGGATATCGCAATTTACGAGCAGCATTTGTCCGCCTTAACCGCTATCTCTTCCTCGCTATCTGACAAAGATCACATGATAGTTCTTGGTGACTTCAACTTGCCAGGAATTGTTTGGTCTTCGGCAAATGAGTCTAATAGCCTGGTACCCATGGCACGTCATGACTTTGTTGACGGCTTGATTGACCTGTCTCTGTCTCAAGTTAACCATGTTAAAAATTCCTTGCGTCGATTTCTTGATCTGTGCTTTGTAACGGATCCGACCGTAGCGTTGTTAACTCGAGTCCCCCCGCTCTCTATACCTGAAGATGCCTACCATCCTACTTTCGAAGTGTCGCTCGACCTAGGACGAACTGTACTGGATCGGTCGGGTAGACTACCTCAATGTGTCCGCTGCTTCCGTAAAGCCGAGTTTACGAAGCTTAATAACCTCATTAGGGATTTTGATTGGTCCGCTTTATATTTGTGCAGTGATGTTACGACAGGCACAAACATTTTCTATGATGCACTGGACTCACTTTTTGTCTCTTGTGTCCCACTTTCCTGTCCGATTAGATCAAGAAAACCCCCTTGGTTTACCAAGGAGCTATCTCATCTAAAAAACTTAAAATCAAGACTTAATACAAAATTTCAAGAAGTTGGCTCTCCTTCTTCTCTCTCTCATTATGTAATAGCTCGGTCAAACTTTTCAGTTCTTAACGCTCAATGCTATCAGAATTACCTATCTCGATGCAGGATAAGTTTTTCTAAGGACCCCAAACAGTTCTACAGCTTTGTAAACAGTAAGCGTAGAACGTCCGCACACCCATCCTCGCTATCTTTCCGTAATACGTCGGCAAATAATGATCAGGCAATTGCCGATCTTTTTGCCCGTTTTTTCCAAACTACCTATTCGCAGGACGTTTACTCTGGTCAGCCGTATCCATACAGCTTACCGCGGTCGAACGGCATTTTCTGTCCTTTGCTAAATGAAAGCTCGTTGCTTCATGATCTACGAACAGTAAAGCCGGTGTTCTCACCGGGTCCGGACGGAGTTCCCGGCTGTGTACTCAGGTATTGTGCCGAGTCTCTGTGTGGGCCGTTGCTTAAACTATTCAACCTATCTATAACTTCTTCATGCTTTCCCCCGATATGGAAGGAGTCGTTTATAATTCCTCTCCATAAGAAAGGTAACAAGTCTGACGCAATGAACTATAGAGGTATATCTAAGTTATCCGCTATTCCTAAAGTGTTTGAGAAAATTTTAACTCCGCACCTGCAGCACCTATGCAGATCACTTATATCTCCAACTCAACAGGGATTTATAAGGCGGAGATCAACCACTACAAATTTATTGGAGTTTACCTCCTTTATAATAAAAGGCTTTGAAGGTAATTTGCAGACGGATGTTGTTTACACCGATTTTAGTTAAGCGTTCGATTCTGTAAACCATTCCCTCCTAGCACAAAAGCTCGACCTTCTAGGGTTCCCGCCCAATCTCCTGAGATGGATCGCTAGCTACCTGTGTTCTAGGTCTCAAAGAGTCCTTTTCAAAAACTCCCTGTCCTCTCCAGTTATGGTGACTTCGGGTGTACCTCAGGGCAGCCATCTAGGCCCCTTACTCTTTACTCTCTTTATAAATGACCTACCTTCTGTATTAACATACTCTCGAGTACTAATGTATGCGGATGATGTTAAGCTCTGTGTCCAGTATAAGGACATTTCTTTCCAATCCAGGTTGCAATCCGATCTCGATAGATTTCAGTCTTGGTGTTGTGCAAATTTATTAAACCTTAACGCTTCAAAATGTAAAGTAATGACTTTTCATCGCTCCAGCGCCTTTCTGGTTCCTTACACCCTTTGTGGTGGTTCTCTTGAGAGAATTACCCGGGTTGATGATCTTGGTGTTCTATTAGATCCCAAGTTAAAGTTTTCAGAACACATTTCTACCATGGTGAATAAGGCCATGGGCGTGCTTGGGTTTATAAAGAGGTGGTCAAAGGAATTTGACGACCCCTATATAACAAAGACTCTCTACACCTCTCTGGTTCGTCCGATTTTAGAATACGGCTCTTGTGTATGGTGCCCTCAGTACAACGTACACCAAGACCGTATAGAATCAGTTCAGAAAAACTTTTTGCTCTTCGCGGCCTCAGCTGGGATGCAAGTGTGAGACTGCCGTCTTACTCTAATAGATTGCTCTTAATAAACCTTCCAACCTTAGCTAATCGTAGGAAAATGCTTGGCGTGATTTTTGTGCACAACTTGATCAAGGGTGACGTAGATAGCCCTGACCTGTTGAGCCGCATAAACTTCACGATTCCTATTAGAAGCACTAGGAACTATACACCGTTGTTTCTTCCGCTTTGTAGATCGAATTACTCCTTGCATGAACCATTTAGGGTCCTATGCTCGGATTATAATTCCCTCTACCATATTATATCTACCACTAACTCCCTTCCTAGTCTTAAACTACTGATACTCCTACATCTTTCCCGTAATTAGTAATTACTTTTCTTCTTTAGTTAGATTAGTTCTACTTTTCCTCGAACACTAGTCTAACACCTATCTTTCCTGCATGTCCGCGATCGGTTCGGTTTACGAGTCGCGCGTCATGCGGCAGCGCCCCTCGGTCGGTTGGGCGGGAGGTGGGCTGCGTTCTTGCCTGGGATCCGCGCGTAACAGCCATCGGTTGGTGTCGCTTGGGCCACTTGATGGTGCAGTCATTGCATATCAACGTCCTAAAGTAAAAAAAGTAAATCTTTCTCTCGTACACCTTATGACCTTTTTTTTATAGATAATAGTGAATTACTATATCTTAGCACTCTTTTCTTCAAGTCCAGTGTAAAAGCATAGAGGGTCAAAAAATCTACTCCGATTAAAAAGTTTCTGAGAGCGGAAAATCTGCCTAAGCTATCACTCATCAACGATTCAGCGAGGTCGGTTGTGTGTTAACAAAGATAATATAAACACTAAGATGTGCCGCGTCATACAAAATTTTGAGCACAATTCCTGACTGGCTGGAACTTTCAAATGTTCCAGCGAGAATTAGAGAGAGACAGATAGACGGAGAGACAGAGAGCTCTTTAGTTTCACACGTTCTGTACGTGAGGCTGAGCTTTAAGTGTATGTGTGCATATATTGTATGGCTTCTTGTTTGTACATATTGGTTGTTGACGACGCCGCTGTCGAAGAAAATACCCATTACTTTAGAATTGAATGGAGATTATGATTTTCCGATGACGCATGCCCAAAATATAAAAAATTGTATATTTTGTATATCCTTTATATGCTAATTTTGTTTAATGTACCTACTATAAACGAATACAATGAACGAATGTAAATATATACAAACGCAAAATGTATATCAGATATAACATCAAATTATATTAATTGTCTATAGGGTATTAGTTCGTCGCGTCAATAAGCAACACTCAGCAAATAAATTTGTGTCTCGAGAAATCTTCTCAAAAGTATTTTGCTGGCAATTTCGGCAGCTAAGCACGCGTACACACACACATACGTACTTACGTTCCGTGTGTACTTATACAAGCAAGCTCATTCTATTTTTAGATTTGCGAGCGCACTGGAGTTCGTGCGAGCGAGATAGCTCTCTTCTTAAAAACAACCCTCCCTACACAACAGAATTGTATGAGCGCTGGACATCTTAGTGTTTATATTGTCTTTGGTGTTAAATTGTGCTAAAAAAAAAAAAAATATATGTAAAAAAAAATCATAAAAATCAAGTTAATACAGCTCAGACCTTTTTTCCTTTTTTCGGATTGTGAAGTATATAGAGTTTTTTGTAGAAGGGAAAGAATACTTCTGGCAGGCTGGTCAAACCAGCTTGCAAAAAGATGGCGGACGCCGCTCAGCCGGCTGTCGGCAAAAAAAGACATGCTGATGAAAACTTCAGGGTGATGAAAAAGCAGGGAGCCAAGAAGATTGATAATCAAAAGAGTGAAATTATGGAGTTATATTTTAAAATATCAGAGAAAAATGACAATCGTACACACACAAACATAGATGAAAAAATTGAAGCACAGGGTGTACATCACAGCTTACATGAAAGCTTACATGACGAAAAAAACAATGTGACTGTACAACAGGCAGCAATTTTGAAAAAAAACTATTCTACACAGCAATAAACATAAATGAGAAGCAGCGATGTTAGTATCGACCAAAAGATGTCAAAGTATTGACAATAACAAATTTAAAAGCGGTCTTTTTCTGTTTGAAAAAAAAAAGACATCTAAAATTGATTGGATTCAAAAATATTGTTCCCTTAGGAGCAGCTCTTTATATAATTTATTTTTTAAGTGCCTGGGCAGCAAATTTGTTGGTGAAAAACGAGGATTTAACAAAAAAAAAAGGTGTATTGATACTGTTCAAAGTGACTGCCACGATAAGAAGTTATCGATCTAAAAGCAACACTGCGCATGTACCTACAGCTGCTCTGAAATGTATCGACGCTCTGATGACTGGCAGTCTCTCTCAAATGTTCTGTGTGTCCGAATCAAAGTCTGTCTTTTGTACTACATACATATACATACTGAATAAATCTATTTTTATGTTGTGCCACTGAAGAAATAACTTGAACAGGTTAGGGGCCCAGGCACCTAGACAGAAAATAGAAACAGTGAGAAACAATAAACATTGTTTGGTGCTTAGTGAAAAGCAATGTCGAAAAAACGGCATAAACTCATTGGTGTGTGTGAGTGGTGTGTCCAGGAAAAAATAGCAGAAACAGTTTATCAAATTAAACATAGATTCGCATTGTGTTTTTTGATCAGGAATTAGCAGCGAGTCGGACCGTTGCCGTGGTTTAAAGTCCAAAGTAAAGAAGTCCCAACGGATCAAAAAAACACAAAAGCGAACGGAGACTCAAGTGTGTGTATCAAGCCGTAGAAAATCGTGCGTGTGTGTGTGCAATTCAAAGGGATACATACAAGAAAAACGCGTGTTGGTGATCAAAGAAGAAAAGTAAAAATTGCGAACAGAACTAAAAAAGAGAAAAGACTACAGTTTTGCCGTCGTAGTTGCTTTGTGCATGAGACGAGCGACAGACACATACATATGTACATAATTGCACTGTGGGACAAAAATTAGTGGAAATATGAATTTCAATATTGAGAAACTGGACGAAAACAATTATAGCACATGGGAAGTTTTGATGAGAAGTGTTCTCATACAAAATGATTTGTGGCCAGTAGTCAGTAGTAAAGTAGTGCTTAGTGAAAGTGCAACAAATGAGAAACGTGCAGCTTTTGAACTGAAGGATCAAAAGGCATTGGCGTCAATTTTACTTTGTGTTAAATCGACCTAGCTGAACAATGTTAAAAATTGTGTATCGTCGTCGCAGGCATGGCTAAAGTTAAAGACTATTAACAGGCCAAGCGGACCGGCAAGGGTAGTGCTGTTAATTAAACAGTTTTTGTTGTTAAAAATGTCGGAAGATATTAGTGCACAGGAATATTTGCATAAATTCCAAGTGATACATCAGGCTTTAGCAGAAGTCAGCATAAAGGTTGATGAAAATATTTTATCAGTTTTGTTGCTAAATGGCTTGCCTAAATCTTATGAAAGTTTTGTTGTTGCGATTGAGACACGGGATGATTTGCCGAGCTTGAGCATGCTAAAAATAAAAATTTCTGAAGAAGCAAGTAGGCAGGAAGATAGCGTTTGCAAGGAAATCTCAAGCAGTGCGGAACTACATGTTAGTTATGAAAACAAAAGCTTTAAGAAAAACTTTAAGAAGGGAAAAAAGTTATATAATTGCGGAAAAGAAGGTCATTTTAACTCAGAATGTCGTGTCAAAAGAAAACTAGAAGATGTTAACAACAAGGGCACAAGCAGTAAAAACGCAGAAAAATTAGGCACATTGCTTTGTGTAACTAAAGATACCAAAGTGGAACCTGAAAAATATGTACCAATTTTAAATATTGCAAAGCCAAATGACCGAATGTTAAATGCGTGGTGTATAGATAGTGGCGCAACGGCGCATCTATGTTGTGACAAAGAACGCTTTGTGTCGTTCATGGAAGACAATCAAAGAGTATTTTTAGCCGGCGGTAAATCACTTATTGCTGAAGGGCATGGAACTGTTAAAGTAAAGTTCGGTGATAGAGCGGTTACACTAGAAAATGTTATCTTGGTACCAGACTTACAGTAAAATTTTATATCGGTCACAAAAGCATTAAACAATGGAAAAAAGGTTGTATATGAGAAAAATCAAGCAATGATTTTTGATAATGGAAAAATGGTTATAAAGGCACGTCTTGAAAATGAATTGTTTATAGTTCAGGACAATCAGGAAAAGTGTATGAATATTATAAATGTTGAGGCAGAGGCATTTAAATGGCAGAACAGGTTCGGCCATGTAAATTTTGACGCACTAAAGGAAATGGTTAGTAAGGAGATATTAATAGGTCTCAAGGGTATAAACAAGCCAAAACAAGTGTGTGCAACATGCGCAAAAAGTAAAATTTGCGTGCAGCCATTTCAATCGAGCACAAACAGGGCAAAGGGTGTATTAGACTTAATACATAGTGATGTATGCGGTCCAATGCAAAAGCAGTCAATGGGAGGAAATCGATATTTCGCAACATTTATTGATGATTCTTCAAGATATTTGTCAGTACATTTTCTAAAAACCAAAGTTCAGGTTTTCGATGCTTTTAAGATGTTTAAAAGTCAAGTTGAGTGCCAAACTGGGAGAAAGATAAAAGTTCTACGAAGCGATAATGGCCGGGAATACATATCAAACGTTTTTGATACGTATCTGAAGCAAAACGGAATAAAGCAAAACCTAACAGTGCCATATACACCGCAACAAAATGGAGTTGCGGAAAGGGCTAACAGAACATTGGTAGAAATGGCAAGAAGTATGCTGTTGCATGCTGGGTTGAGTGAATGCTATTGGGCAGAAGCGATTCGAACTGCCGCGTATTTGCGAAATAGAATGGCAAGCAGCTCCCTGAATGGTGTGACACCATTTGAAATATGGACAGGTAGAAAGCCAGTGGTATCGCATTTAAGAGTTTTTGGCTCAAAAGCGATTGCTCTAGATAAAACAAAGAAATCCAAATTCGCACAAAAAGGTTTAGAGTATGTAATGGTGGGCTACTCAGATACGGCCAAAGCATACCGTTTGGTTAGTAAAGAAACCAGGAAATTCGTAGAGAGTAGAGATGTCATTTTTGTAGAACCTGAAGGGGGCAGACTAGAGGCATCAGATTCTAATGACATGGCATCAGTTGAGGTTCAACAAAACCAAGATTCTGAATCTGAGATAGATAGCGAGCAGTCTGTAGATCCTGAAAATGAGCCAGAAAATCAGGAGGAGATTAGGTCCACTAATGACATTCTTCTAATTCCCGAACCCAGGAGAGGACCAGGACGCCCAACCATCGTACGGACGGGTAAACCAGGACGACCGAGGAAGGAGTATCATATGCTCAATGCTATACAGGCAGCAGACGTAAAAGTTCCCCAGAACTACGCAGAAGCTGAAAGGTCAACTGAAGGCGAGCTATGGAAAGCATCCATGAAGGAAGAGTATGAATCCCTCCTGAAGAATGGCACGTGGTCGCTTTTAAAATTGCCTAGCGAGAAAAAACCAATTGGATGCAGATGGGTTTACGCTGTGAAGTCCAATCCGGATGGAAGCGTGAACAGGCTCAAATCACGACTAGTAGCAAAAGGTTGCAGCCAACGCTATGGGATCGACTACAAGGAAACATTCGCACCAGTTGTTCGCCATGCAACTATCAGGTTGATAATTGCACTTGCAGTCGAACATGGTCTCCACCTACTTTAAATGGATGTTGTCACGGCTTATCTCAACGGCGAATTGGAAGATGAGGTATTTATGAGGCAACCCGAAGGCTTCGTCTGCGACATTCACCCAAATCTCGTCTTGAGGCTTCACAAAAGCATATATGGACTTAAGCAATCACGAAGAGTTTGGAACTCTATGTTGGATGCAACGTTGAGGCGCATTGGTTTTATACCGACTGTCAATGAACACTGCCTCTATTGCAAGCCTGGTAAAAATATGTGTCTAATAGGTGTCTACGTAGATGACATTATTTTGGCGTGCAAGGATCTGGATGATATATCTGATATCAAAACAAAGATCGCAGCAGAGTTTGATGTAGTTGACATCGGGCCTATGCAATACTTTTTAGGTATTGAGGTGAAACGTGAAGGCAGCACTGGGGCAATTTCAATCAGTCAAAGGAAGCACATAAGAAAATTGCTTGAACAGTACAACATAAAAGATTGTCGACAGTCCCCTACACCGCTGGAAGCTGGTTACCAGGTGGCATGCAACAAAGAGCACTGCCGCAAGGTCGACATCACATCGTTTCAAAAGCTAATTGGAGAGTTATCTTATCTTGCAGTTATGACTAGTCCGGACATTTCGCATTCGGTGAATAAACAAGCACAACGTAACAAGGACCCTCATTCCGAGCACGAAGCGGCAGCTAAGCATATTCTTCGATATTTGGCAAAAACGATCGACTGGGAGATATGCTACACAAAGCAAGGCAAGGCAATCGAGTGTTTTGTCGATGCAGACTGGGCGAGTGATATGACAAACCGAAAGTCATTCACTGGCTATGTATGCACCTTGGCAGGAGGAGCGATTTCTTGGGAGTCAAGAAAACAATCGACAGTCGCGCTCAGTTCCACGGAGGCCGAGTACATCGCCTTATCATCTGTATCTAAAGAGGCGATATACTTTCGCAACCTACTTATCGACTTAAAGCTGATGTCCAAGGAGTCAGCTATTCAGAGTATTCAAAGTACATCATATTCGAGAAGTTCTCAAGAGAGGTGAAGTCGACATTGCGTATCTACCAACCGATGAGATGATAGCAGATGTCCTCACAAAGAACTTAGCCAAAGTTAATCACCATACATTTGTATTCGCTTTTGGTTTAAAAGAAAATCTAATCGAATGTTAGTTTGAGTAGCATTAAGTATATTTAAGTTTTGTAAACATGCGTTGTGTTGAGGAGGAGTGTTCAAAGTGACCGCCACGATAAGAAGTTATCGATCTAAAAGCAACACTGCGCATGTACCTACGGCTGCTCTGAAATGTATCGACGCTCTGATGACTGGAAGTCTCTCTCGAATGTTCTGTGTGTCTGAATCAAAGTCTGTCTCTGGTACTACATACATATACATACTGAATAAATCTATTTTTATGTTGTGCCACTGAAGAAATAACTTGAACAGATGCCTTCATTCCAAGAAATTATGTGGAGACTTTTGGTGTTGTCAGGGGTGTCCCTATTAATTTCTCAGTCGAAGATCTAAAGGTTAATATAAGTGCTGATGTAGAAATCAAAAGTATTGAGAGAATGCAAAGAAAGAAAAGAATTAACGGCAATGACGAACAAGGAGAAAGGGTTTTGGAACCAACTGAAAACATCAAAATACAGTGGCTCACAGCCAAAATGATGCAGTGGCAAATAAAAAGTTTAAGGTTCTACAGATTTTAAACTAGAGTGTTGGGTTTCCCAGCACGATATTTAGTCGACATAAATTAAGTCATAGTCAGTGATGCAGCAGTAAATTAAATGCCTATTATTGTTTGCTATTTTTTACTGCCCACTGCATCTTTGTACCATTGTACCTTGTCTTAAGTTTCCGCACGGCAGCAGCCTATACATCGCTCTCTCGGATCATCGCCTTCTTCGTCGCTCTCTCGATCTTTTATTATCGCTCTCTCGGATCATCGTTCACTTGCTTACATTAGGGCACGGGCAATTCGGCCCGCCTGCCCTTAAATGGTCTGAATCTATCACTCATATCGTGAATACGTTCTGTGTAGTAGCGCTCTTTCTCTCTCTCTCTCTCAACTGAAGCTGCAGTAACCGCTCTTTTCTCTTTCTTATTGCGCTTTCATCGCTTATCTGGCACACTGGTCTGATATGTATTTGTTTTGAAATTTAATTTTTTTTTATTTCTCATAATGGAATACACAGTTGTCTGTGCCAAGAAAACCTGCAAGAAGCAGATCACCCATGACCAGCCGAGTATCCCCTGCTGGCTATGCGATAGTGTAGTGCACGCTAAATGCGTCAGGTTCTCCGGTCTCGTGGGTGATGCCATCTTTAAAAGAAATGGCTTGCATTATAGCTGTGAGGCATGCCGTCCGGTTGAAGGGGAGATGGCAGCATTTATGAGGCAGACCCGGAAGGGCTTTAGGGAGCTGACCGTAGGCTTCAAAGAGCAGTACGATCGGCTCCTAGCCATGGAGTCTCAGTTCAGTGGTCTCAAACTATTGACTGAGTCTCCTAGGCGCAAAAAGGTCACTCCGCGGGATCTGCATGTGCCGACTGCCCCTCGACCGGCCGATGCTGACAAGCTGACTCCGACCACCCCAATAGTGCAGCAGTTGATTTCGATCGCCACTCCAAAGGCAACGACAGCTGCTGGTGATGAAAATTCGGTTAGCCGAATTTATCGCGTCGGAGAGCATGCAGCCAAGACCGTCTGTAACGTCCGTGTCCGTAGTGTCAAATTCATTAGCTGTCCCCGCAATTCCGACCCCACCAGTCAATATACGTCCCGGACCACCGGGTATTACCATCACAGGTGATAGGCCTGTGGTGCCAAGATTGGTCGGGATCCCACCAAAGAGACAAGTTTTTGTCTCACGACTTGCCCCTGACTCCACAATTAAAGATGTGACGGCTTATACAAGCCGCATACAAGCCGTTGATTTCAAGGTGGAAAAGTTCAACTTTTCTTATGCCAGGGAGATAGCCTCTTTTAAAATAAGTGTCTCCCAAACTCACTTTAACACCATCTGTTCTGCCAAATTTTGGCCGGAGCATTTGGTGGTGAAGGAGTTTAAGGCAAAGAAAAAACTAGGCCCCCAATAACTCTACCAACTATTCAGACCAGTGCTCCTTTGTCATCTTCCCGCTCTACCTCCACCCGTCCAAAAAACTAACAAACTCTCTTTTAGTGACCTATCAGAATGTTCGAGGCTTGCGTAGTAAGCTCAGCATTCTTTTCCAGGATAGTGTCGCATTTGCATCCCACGTTATTGTGTTTACCGAAACCTGGTTAAAGCCGGACATTCTTAGTTCCGAAGTTTTGGCAGGTCGGTACACAACTTATAGAAAGGATCGTTCGTCTCGACGTGCAGGAGGGGTTCTGATTGCTGTGGACTCTAACTTCACGTCGGAACTTTTCACAGTCCAGATCCAGCAGGAACTTCTGTGTGTAAAACTGAATCTTCCCGCTTTCTCAATTTTCATAACCTGTTCGTATATTCCACCTTCTTCGGATATCGCAATTTACGAGCAGCATTTGTCCGCCTTAACCGCTATCTCTTCCTCGCTATCTGACAAAGATCACATGATAGTTCTTGGTGACTTCAACTTGCCAGGAATTGTTTGGACTTCGGCAAATGAGCCGAAAGATGCCTACCATCCTACTTTTGAAGTGTCGCTCGACCTAGGACGAACGGTACTGGATCGGTCGGGTAGACTACCCCAATGTGTCCGCTGCTTCCGTAAAGCCGAGTTTACGAAGCTTAATAATCTCATTAGGGATTTTGATTGGTCCGCTTTATATTTGTGCAGTGATGTTACGATAGGCACAAACATTTTCTATGATGCACTGGACTCACTTTTTGTCTCTTGTATCCCACTTTCCTGTCCGATTAGATCAAGAAAACCCCCTTGGTTTACCAAGGAGCTATCTCATCTAAAAAAACTTAAAATCAAGACTTTATAAAAAATTGCAAGAAGTTGGGTCCCCTTCTTTTCTCTTTCGTTATGTATTGGCCCGGTCAAACTTTTCAGTTTTTAACGCTCAATGAAATAAGAACTACCTATTTCGATGCAGGATACGTTTTTCTATGGACCCTAAACAATTCTACAGCTTCGTAAGCAGTAAGCGTAGAACCCATCCTCGCTATCCTTCCTTAATACGTCGGCAAATAATGATCAGGCAATTGCCGATCTTTTTGCCCGTTTTTTCCAAACTACCTATTCGCAGGACGTTTACTCTGGTCAGCCGTATCCATACAGCTTACCGCGGTCAAACGGCATTTTCTGTCCTTTGCTAAATGAAAGCTCGTTGCTTCATGATCTACGAACAGTAAAGCCGGTGTTCTCACCGGGTCCGGACGGAGTTCCCGGCTGTGTACTCAGGTATTGTGCCGAGTCTCTGTGTGGGCCGTTGCTTAAACTATTCAACCTATCTATAACTTCTTCATGCTTTCCCCCGATATGGAAGGAGTCGTTTATAATTCCTCTCCATAAGAAAGGTAGCAAGTCTGACGCAATGAACTATAGAGGTATATCTAAGTTATCCGCTATTCCTAAAGTGTTTGAGAAAATTTTAACTCCGCACCTGCAGCACCTATGCAGATCACTTATATCTCCAACTCAACAGGGATTTATAAGGCGGAGATCAACCACTACAAATTTATTGGAGTTTACCTCCTTTATAATAAAAGGCTTTGAAGGTAATTTGCAGACGGATGTTGTTTACACCGATTTTAGTAAAGCGTTCGATTCTGTAAACCATTCCCTCCTAGCACAAAAGCTCGACCTTCTAGGGTTCCCGCCCAATCTCCTGAGATGGATCTCTAGCTACCTGTGTTCTAGGTCTCAAAGAGTCCTTTTCAAAAACTCCCTGTCCTCTCCAGTTATGGTGACTTCGGGTGTACCTCAGGGCAGCCATCTAGGCCCCTTACTCTTTACTCTCTTTATAAATGACCTACCTTCTGTATTAACATACTCTCGAGTACTAATGTATGCGGATGATGTTAAGCTCTGTGTCCAGTATAAGGACATTTCTTTCCAATCCAGGTTGCAATCCGATCTCGATAGATTTCAGTCTTGGTGTTGTGCAAATTTATTAAACCTTAACGCTTCAAAATGTAAAGTAATGACTTTTCATCGCTCCAGCGCCTTTCTGGTTCCTTACACCCTTTGTGGTGGTTCTCTTGAGAGAATTACCCGGTTGATGATCTTGGTGTTCTATTAGATCCCAAGTTAAAGTTTTCAGAACACATTTCTACCATGGTGAATAAGGCCATGGGCGTGCTTGGGTTTATAAAGAGGTGGTCAAAGGAATTTGACGACCCCTATATAACAAAGACTCTCTACACCTCTCTGGTTCGTCCGATTTTAGAATACGGCTCTTGTGTATGGTGCCCTCAGTACAACGTACACCAAGACCGTATAGAATCAGTTCAGAAAAACTTTTTGCTCTTCGCGGCCTCAGCTGGGATGCAAGTGTGAGACTGCCGTCTTACTCTAATAGATTGCTCTTAATAAACCTTCCAACCTTAGCTAATCGTAGGAAAATGCTTGGCGTGATTTTTGTGCACAACTTGATCAAGGGTGACGTAGATAGCCCTGACCTGTTGAGCCGCATAAACTTCACGATTCCTATTAGAAGCACTAGGAACTATACACCGTTGTTTCTTCCGCTTTGTAGATCGAATTACTCCTTGCATGAACCATTTAGGGTCCTATGCTCGGATTATAATTCCCTCTACCATATTATATCTACCACTAACTCCCTTCCTAGTCTTAAACTACTGATACTCCTACATCTTTCCCGTAATTAGTAATTACTTTTCTTCTTTAGTTAGATTAGTTCTACTTTTCCTCGAACACTAGTCTAACACCTATCTTTCCTGCATGTCCGCGATCGGTTCGGTTTACGAGTCGCGCGTCATGCGGCAGCGCCCCTCGGTCGGTTGGGCGGGAGGTGGGCTGCTTTCTTGCCTGGGATCCGCGCGTAAAAGCCATCGGCTGGTGTCGCTTGGGCCACTTGATGGTGCAGTCATTGCACATCAACGTCCTAATAAAAAAAAAAATACAAATAAAAAATATAGTCGGCATCTATCACTTAATCAGTCTGCACCTAGCACTCATGCTGTCTTGAGCTGATCTTCGTGGCCATCAGACCGTCTTTCGTCGTTATTAAATCGCATCGATCGTTCACCCACATACATACATATATGTACATACGCAATACGTCGGTCTACATATAGTCTGGAGCTGATCGTATCGTATCATACCATATTCGCTGCATCGATCTTTAATCGGTCTCTCATACATAATTCGCCTAAATACACATCCATATGTACATACGCATTCGCCGGTCTACATACGTATATACCAATAAACCATAGCTATTATTAATTTAACCAATCGAACTTTCATTTAAATAACACATCGCAACAGCTAGTGAAAAAGCTCACTAGCTCAACATTTGGTGACCCCGACGTGATTTGTGCAGTAATTAATATCACTGCAATCACAAACTACAATAAAACATTAAAAATTATAAACTAATAGCTAATTCCACCCGAGTCATCGGCTACATAAGTGAATCCATACATGCATATAAACACCGGCCGCCCTTGCATATAGCTGTTGGCGTACAGTTCTCATTTCTTATCGTCTATTACGCGCGGTACTCTTTGCGTTCATCTTCCCGCAAGAAACGGTTCCCATACCGGCTGCCCTTGCATATTGTTATTGCACATAGCTTTGCTTGCGGTTCTTGGACGTTGCGTTCTATAGCGTTCGCTACTCTTTGCGTTCGTCTTCCCGCTAGAGCCGTTTATTACGCGGGCTACTCTTTTCGGTCGTCTTCCCGCTACAGAAGTTTATTTCGCGTGGTACTCTTTGCAGTCGTCTTTCCGCTACAAACGTTTTGCTAATATTGTCGTTGCCATGGAAGTGAATGCTGGAAATGACATTGTAGTGACCGCTGCTAAAAACAGGGTGACTTTCCTGAAATTGAAAGTAGCTCAGATATTTGAACGCTTAAAACGTTTGAATGCTGCTTGGGAGAGTGAGATGTTGCTTAGTGATTACTATATGCTCGTTGTAAAGTTAGAAGTGATCGAGAAGCTTCAGCGCACTTTTGAAACCCTGCATAATGAGCTCCAGGAATTGGACTATGACAAGACGCGCAGTGGAATGTTGGACAGCTTTAATTATCAGTTCATGACTCTGAATGCTTCGATTCGGGATGTCATCGCCACTCGTTTCCCTCGCCAGCTTATTCCTTCAACGGTTTCTGCCAAAGTTGTCATCGCTAACATTGTCTGCTGGCACCATCCACCTCAGCGTATGCCGGTCCCCAGTCCAAGCCATATGCAACTACCAAGGGTATCGGCAGTGGACAGCAATCTCCAATTCAATCGATGGAGGAACTCAACTCAAGAAGTCATGTGCATACGCAAGAAGAATAGTTCGTTGGATTCAACCGAGCCTGCCTCATGCTTATCTGAGAGGCCAATTCGGCAGTTGGCAAGAGATTCGCAGGCAGCGCAGTCTGTTGATGCCGAAATCCAATCCAAAATCCAATCCAATCCGAAATGCATAGATGTCTCGGAATCTCGCTGTCTCTCTCAGGAGGAGTCTAATACGGTTTTGGAGCAACAATCTGGACCTTCACCAAGAGATTGCTTCCAATTGGATGTTTCTGAGGTGCCTGCTGTGCTTGATGGAGCTCCGCCAGACTTCCAGGAATCTAATTCGAAGGTAGACATTAGCAGTGATGTCTCCTCGCCATTCGAACCACCTCCAGAACCAGCTACTGAATCTCATTGGAAGTTAGACACTAGCACTGATGTCTCCTCACCATTCGAACCATCTCCAGAACCGGCTACTGATCAACATATGTTCGTATTTTCGAGCCATCCATCATCGTCGCGACTCTGCAGACGCTCAGTTTCTGACTTATCAACCAAAGAGCAGCCTTACGTCAAGGCTCTGCATCCGGCTGATAGTTCTTCACATGGAACTCTTCCGGCTAATCTGAACAAGCCGACACGCTTGGCTCATGGACTTCAATCTTCGTCAAACTTTGCTGGACGTCATCAAATCATCCCACCCAGGAAGCATCCAGTTCAGCTCATAACCAAATCTACTTTGGTCAACCGTAATAAACTGAATCTTCACGCTGGAAATAAGGCTTTTCTTGGACTAGGTTCATCCCAATATTGGTCTATTGGGGGGAGTGGAGCTGCAATCAAGACGGACAAACTCTACAGTACCACCGACCACTCAGTTCGTCAATTGAATGAGCTGAGGAAACGTTTAGGCCACATCTTGGCCCTGACTAATTATATACTTTTAGTTACAATTACAGAGAGCCCTGCCTATCTGGATGTGCCCATTCGAGCTCGATTGAATGTCAACCCCCTCTCGCAACCCCCTCTCAAACTGAGTACCAATCGGTCAGGTCTCAGGCAATGCGTTACCTACTTGCAGCAGATCTTCTGGTCGCGATGGATGGAAGACAACATTTCATCGCTGCTGCTGCTCTCAAAGCGTACTTCTCACCTTGGTTTAGGCGTCGATGCATTGGCCAAGTCGAAACTCGATCTTCAGCGTATATGCAAGGTGAACTTGCAGTGGGATGACAGCCTTACTGCAGCGTTGGACTCTGCACGGAATCTCGTTTACGCTTCGTTGCTCATGTATTCCTTACTAGTACTCGTTCCCGAAACTGATTGGGAAGATCACGGATTTTGCTGCGACGGCATCGAGGCTTGTTGCGCTGATAACCCAGTTATATCAGACGGTCAGCGTTCAGCCTACCAAACAACGCGATGGGCTCTCCCGAGTGGACCGAACGAGTGCCCTATATCCGCCTGTAAACTTGCATCTGGACCTTCGCTGGACTTCGCTGATGGCAGTCCTACACTCATCGTTCCTAGAAGCCATCTAGTCAACATTATCCCCAAATTTCGAGATCTGTTGGAGCTAAGTCCATCCAAATGGGGCCCAATTGAGTGGAGAGGTTCTTCAGTGAAGATGGCCAACATCTTCTATTGCACTAGGAACTACTCCGGAACATTCGGCACGAACGAGCTGAGGACGCTTTTGGGCCAGATCGTGGCCATCGCTAATGCAAATCTTTTATTCTCGATTTCAGAGTGCCAAGTCGAGCCAAATGACATATCGCCACCGCATTGTTTGAATGGCAGTCTGCCTGCTTCGTCCTCTCAATCACTCGTACCAAGGCTAAACATCAATCATCTGAATTCGGCGATGCCTGGCCTTCTAGCAAGCTGCTGCTAAACCCTTTCGAGTCTGTTGAAAGTCAGCCATTCAACGGGGGGAGTATGTTGGGTTTTCCAGCCCGATATTTAGTCGACATAAATTAAGTCATAGTCATTGGTGCAGCAGTAAATTAAATGCCTATTATTGTTTGCTATTTTGTACTGCCCACTGCATCTTTGTACCATTGTACCTTGTCTTAAGTTTCCGCACGGCAGCAGCCTATACATCGCTCTCTCGGATCATCGCCTTCTTCGTCGCTCTCTCGATCTTTCATTATCGCTCTCTCGGATCATCGTTCGCTTGCTTACATTAGGGCACGGGCAATTCGGCCCGCCTGCCCTTAAATGGTCTGAATCTATCACTCATATAGTCGGCATCTATCACTTAATCAGTCTGCACCTAGCACTCATGCTGTCTTGAGCTGATCGTATCGTATCATACCATATTCGCTGCATCGATCTTTAATCGGTCTCTCATACATAATTCGCCTAAATACACATCCATATGTACATACGCATTCTCCGGTCTACATACGTATATACCAATAAACCATAGCTATTATTAATTTAACCAATCGAACTTTCATTTAAATAACACCACGCAACAGCTAGTGAAAAAGCTCATTAGCTCAACATAGAGGAATAAGAAAAAATGTTTAAACGCCAATTTGTTGTATGTTTTATCACATTTAAAAAAATAACTTTATTTGCTGATTAAATATTGATCAGTTTTAAAAATAAAATAAAAACTTAAAATATATCTTAAATACAAGTGCTAGCTTGAAAGATGCAGCCACAAACCAGTTTAATATTAGTCGAATTAAAGGTTAAACAGGTATTTTAATACTTAGTATGTAATCCCTTAACCTTTATTACGGCTTTTAACCTACTATTCATGGAAGAGACCCGCTTCCGAGTGCTTTCCGAGCTTATTTTGTTCCATTCCTCCAGAAGGGCTTTTCTAAGGTCCTTTTTTCTAGAAATCCTGTGATTCTGGGTGTTTTTCTCCAGCGCAGCCCACAAATTTTGAATAACATTTAAGTCTGGAGACTGGGCAGGGGGAATCATTAAGTGGGGGCAGTTCCAGATAAGCCAGGACTGTCCTATTCCGGACGAATGTTTCGGGTCATTATCCTGGTAGAACCGGAAATCAAGTCGGATTCCTAGTTTCTGGAAGCTTTGGTGCAAGTTATCGGCCCCAAAACTTACCCAACAGGTGAAGGACGAAATGGGGAAGGACTGCAGTGTGGAAACTGTGCGCATGGTTCTGCGCAAACATGGCTTCAATGGCCGAGTACCCCGAAGGAAGCCCGAAGAACAAAGGGACAAGGTTGGCGTTCGCAAAAACCAACTTGGACAAGGATTTGGAGTTCTGGAACACCGTGATTTTTGCAGACGAGTCCAAATTCAACCTTTTTGGGTCCGACGGAAGGAACTTTGTGTGGCGAAAGCCCAATACTGAGCTGGATCCCAAACACGTAAAAGCGACAGTCAAGCACGGCGGAGGAAGTGTCATGGTATGGGCATGCATGTCGGCAGCCGGCGTCGGAAACTTGGCGTTTATTGACTCTACGATGGATAAGCTCACGTACTTCAATATTCTCAAAGAAAATTTGCACCATAGCTCCGAGAAACTAGGAATCCGACTTGATTTCCGGTTCTACCAAGATAATGACCCGAAACATTCGTTCGGAATAGTACAGTCCTGGCTTATCTGGAACTGCCCCCACTTGATGATTCCCCCAGCCCAGTCTCCAGACTTAAATGTAATTGAAAATTTGTGGGCTGCGCTGGACAAAAACACCCAGAATCACCGGATTTCTAGCAAAAAGTACCTTAAAAAAGCTCTGCTGGAGGAATGGAGCAAAATAAGCCCGGAAACCACTCGGAAGCTGGTCTCTTCCATGAATAGTAGGTTAAAAGCCGTAATAAAGGTTAAGGGATTACATACTAAGTATTAAAATACCTGTTTAACCTTTAATTCGACTAATATTAAACTGGTTTGTGGCTGCATCTTTCAAGCTAGGACTTGTATTTAAGATATATTTTAAGTTTTGTAACAAACACGGTCGGAGTCGTTTCGGCCTGCACCCTCTGTCTACTAGTTGGACGGCCTAGCTCAGGGAGATTGGCGTGGATTCAGTGCGGCCTAGACACCTGCGTTACAATATTAAAATCGTAGACAGAGAAATGGGACCTACCAGACAATACGGGAACGGACTGAGATGCGACATACCCCCATTCTGTTGGAGAACCGGTGTGTTCTGGTTCTCCTTCTGTACCCACCCTACCTGTAGAACTCAATCGAGCCTACCCAAAAACATCGCTGCGGCGCGGAGTACTTGAGGTTCCCTCAATAATAAGAAATTAGTTCATCTTGATCTATTCATATAATTCAGGGGAAAATGTCGATAATTTTCTAGGAGCTAACAAGAGTAGATAAGGCATTGACTAAGATATATAATTCATTAAGAGAGAAGTATAACCGTGATGGCTTAGACAAGTAATGGTAACATGAGTTTGTATGACATAAAGAGCTTGACTGACTTAAGAAACTAGAAGGAATTCATAAATATGCCACACGTCATGATCGCCATGCACCGGGATTATCTAATTGACATTCATAAAGCTACGGCAAAGATCAACCTGTTACAAATCAGGCTACGTTGACAAGACCCATGTGCATAACGATCGGTTACCGAAGCCCAACAAGGCAATCTAGCCTATCAGCTTTGCGCTATAGTTTATTGTTGCGTCACTCACACATCAATTTTGGCGGCTATGCCGTACTTACGACCTCTTTGTATTACTAGTCCATCGGTGTCAGCAGGCCTGATGACTCAAATGACTGTAGGCGATAGATTTAAATTTGGGTAAAGCAACAGAACAAGCGCAAAACTATAAGAGAGTTTAAAAGTAATATAAGTATGGTGCTACAGCATATCTAATTTATATAATATTCAAACTCATGTCGATACAAGGTTAGCCACCAAGACTGCAGTAGCCTTGGTTGTAGGTCCGGGTGATGTGGTCCCGTCACGGGATGGGTATCACGAGAAACGGCACGTGCTTCGAGGTTAGGTCGACCAATGCCACTTATGGCCCTTAGGGTTGGCCGTCTTTCAACTCGGATTTTGCCAATGATGATGACAAGACTGTGGTATTCTCGGTCGTGTATTCTAGGATGGATGGTCCGAGACCGAGCCACGTGGCCCGGGAGCCTGTAGGAGCTTCGAGGTTATGTGACTCACTGCCTCGCGTAGCACTCTTGTGTCTGCCCGTCCTCTGATTCTGATCTTGTCAGGTTTTGGCGATCTAGAAAGGGGCCATGATCAAAACAAAGGCAGCTTAGAGAGCGCACCCACGAATTACCATGTACTACTCACGCTATCACGGTGAAAGTGTAAAGGGCAACGGATAAGAGTTGGCCGGTGCTGGCGCTGTGGCCCGTACGTGCGTGAAGTTGTGTGTTCTGCTGCACGCACCTGGTCCAGGCACAAACTTTGCAGACTCACTGTTGGATCAATCGCCACCGGCACGGCTAACACCACGCAATGCTGGGTTCTCGAAAATGTGAAATTCCGAGGGAAATTATTCTGGCGCTGGGTACGCGCAGTCGCACAGGTGTGGGGATCAGTTACTTGGGAGCTGAAAGCGTTGAGGTTCCATCCGGATTTCCAACCTCTCCCAGGTTATGTAACTGGTGAAAATTTTCCACACGTGGTGTGCCGAAATTAGTTTCCGTGAATTTCTTGTAACTAAACCTGTCTTGGGCGTGGTTTGCAGAAGAATAAATGCAAGCTCAGAGTGCAAGTCCCATGAGCTTTGAAGTTGGAGATCGCTTTGACCTTGGCACGTTTAGAGAAGAACTTCCTTGCAGAAGGTTGAGCGTAAAGCTCATGAGCATAGAGTGGGAGAGCAAAATTCCCGAGCTTTGATCTTGGAAAGCTTTTACCAGAACGGTCAGCATGCGTGTGCATGCAAGTAGGGCCTGCGATAAGCTTTACAGTGGCTTCCCTGACAACCTGCCTGGCTGTGCAACATATGCACTTATCACAGTCGCCTACGAAATAAGTGTCCCAGTCCCATATACATGCCTATACATATATGTACATGTCTGAGGCAACACACAATCCTGCCTTCTCGCACCCTTACAACACCCCCGCCAGATTTTATCTTCGGGTGCTGGCCTGAGATAAAATCGACAACAGAAACAAAGAAGGGTGCACCCTTGTGAGCCTCACCAGATATCCTTTGCGTGGAACTTCCCCAACTCCTTGCCATTCATATCTTCCAAAAGATAAATTGACTGACCCAGCTTTTTCTTGATACGGGCTTTGGTACCAATTGGAGCTAGCTTTGCATTGAAGTTATCTGCTGCTTTGCTCAACGAGAAATTTCTTTTGACAACTTCTTGCCAACTTCGAATGTCCGCAGCCTCGACCGTAGGTTGTAGGTGCCCTGATTTTTGTCATACGCTTTTTTTAAATGCTTGTCGATGTCCGCACGAATTCGTTGGATCTCATCTGGCCTTAAGAGATTCGCGGTGCCCTCGGTCAGCAATTCGAGTCTTCTCAACAGGTCATAATCTTTCCATGCGAAATCATTTGCTGGCCAAATACTATAAAATATGGCGAGCCACCAACCGACTGATGAATAGAGCTTCGAAGGGCACTAGTAATACTGCTCAAGAAGGTATCCCATTCCGTTGATCCGAACGAATATAAGCTCTCAAGGCGGCATTTACCGAGCGATTTACTCTCTCCGCTGCGTTCGACTGTGGTGTATATGCACCAGTGCACATATGTTGAACACCATAAGTCGAAAGGAAATTTTCAAAGACGCGGCTTTTGAACTGAGTGCCGTTGTCACTCACGACGATCTCTGGTACTCCGAAACATGAAAATATATCCTCCCTCAAGTAGTCAATAACCACATTGGACGTGAATTTTCGAACGGCCTTAAGAAATGTGAATTTCGAAAAATGGTCAAGAATGATCAATTTCCAATATTACCCTTCTTGGTACGAGGAAATGGGCCAATGAAGTCGAGATACAAACGCTGAAATGGTCTTTCACTGGTAACTCGAGCACCCATGGGAGGTTTAAGAGATCGAGTGGGATACTTCGTCGTCTTACAAATTCCGCACTCTCCAATGTACTTGCGTACATCTACCACCATCCCTGGCCAATACAAGTGCCGTCGAATTCGTTCTAGGCACTTTGCTGTTCCACAATGCGCAGAGGAGGGTTGATCATGCGCTGATCTGATCACGCTTTTACGCAGGGATTCAGGCACCACTAGCTTCCAACCGTTGTCATCTTGATCAGCGCTGCCATTACCAAAATCTACCCTATGATATAGGTACCCATCAACCACGCGATAGTCGGGTAAATTAGCTGCGCTCATCTTGTCTCGCAGAATTCCATACTCCTCCGTCTGAAAGGCATCCGAATGAAGATCTATCTCTGGCAATGCTTCGAAATTTAGACTCGCTATTTCGTCTGACTCAAATGAGCGAGATAGGGCATCTGCCACGACATTTTGACTGCCCTTGCGGTGTTCAATATTGAAACCGTAACCCTGAAGACTAATCGCCCATCTCGCTAATCTACCACTTAGATCGGACTGGTTCATCAACCATCGAAGACTGGCATGATCTGTGACGACAGTGAAAGGGTGACCCTCAATGTACATACGAAACTTTTTAATTCCCAAGACTACAGCTAAGCATTCCAGCTCAGTGACAGTATAGTTCCGTTGGGCTTTATTTAACTTCTTGGACATATACGCTATTGGTCGTTCACATCCGTTGTCGTCAACCTGAGCTAGGACGGCTCCTACACCATACATCGAGGCGTCACATTGCACAATGAACGGCTTGTCATATTGGGGATGAACTAAGAATGGTGCTGAGCTCAGTTTGGCCTTGATATCTTCAAATGCTACTTGGGCTCGATCATTCCATGCGAATGGCTTCGCTCCGATAAGTTCGGTGAGCGGAAAGACAATTGCAGCATATTCCGGAATGAAACGCCGATACCAGCCCGTCATTCCTAAGAGTCTTCTGAGCTGCTTCAGAGTCTTTGGAACTGGAAATTCTGCCACTGCACGAACTTTATCGGGATTCGTCTGAAGTGTGCCTTCCCCACTATGTACCCTAAGTAATCTACTTTCTCTAGACAAAAATTACTTTTTTGGACGTTAATGGTGAGACCAGCCTTTCTGAGCTGTGTTGAAACTTCCGAAAGATGCAAAAGATGTGATTCGAAGCTATCGGACAGCACTAGCAAGTCGTCTAGATACACTAGAACATGTGACTTCAGCTGATAGGGGATCACCAAATCCATCAGACGACTCATGGTTTGTGAGGCGTTCGTCAACCCAAACGGCATCCTTTTGAACTGATACAAGGGTCTATTCGGGACGGTGAATGCTGTCTTTGCACGAGATTCTTGGTCGAGACGAATCTGCCAGAAGGCATCCTTCAGATCAATTTTTGAAACGCAATATACTGGCGGCAGACGACTCAGCAGCCCGTCCATGATTGGAATAGGATAAGCATCTCTAACCGTGACTGCGTTAAGCTTTCTTGCATCTAAGCAGAATCGCACTTTGCCAGGTTTTATGTGTAAGGTAATGGGTGATGACCATGGTGAGCTGGGAGCTTCTTCAATTACATCCAGCTGCAGCATTCGGTCAATCTCACTGCACAAAAGCTTTTCTTTGGCTGGCGAAAGAGGGTAAAATCTTTGCTTAACGGGCTTGGCAACACCTGTGTCAATATTATGTTCGATCAACGGTGTTAGCCCGAGTCCATCTCTCTCAAAAGATGGAAAGGAATCAATGATGGCTTTCAATCGAGTTTTCTGTATCGAAGACAGTATCATCATATTCGAATCGTCAGATTTCAATTTGTTCTCTAAGACGTTGATTTCTCCCAGAGAGGAAATAAACATGCCAAACTTCTGCCAAAAATCCATACCACATATTAGATCGGTTGTTATCGAGCAAACTATCAAGAACTCAAAGTCCTCGTGAATTGAATTGTAGGTCAGAGGAATAGTGATAGTCCCAGCAACAGACTGAGTTTGGCCATCGGCCGTACGCACAACTCCTTTCATCTTGACAAACTTCACCTCCTCCGAGATAATTCGTTTTGCCAGGCTTCCACCAATGACACTTCTATTGGCTCCACTGTCCAATAAAGCTAAATAGTCTTGACCGAAAACTCTGATGCTGATAAAGGGTCGAATGTCATTGTTCTTGTGGACCATAGAGGCTATGAGGCATTTCTTAAGGGCTCGCTTGCTTTGCCAGAATTTGTGCATTCGCAAAGCAGAACGAGATTGGCATGAGACATTGTCGGTGGCGTTGAATATCTCTGCCCTGCGCTTCTCATACTCCTTCACTCGCACATGATACGGTTTGAAACGCAAGAAATGGGATACGTCAAGTAATGAAGTCGATTTGTCAGGTAAAGGTTCGGTCTGGGTAGGTTGAAAGTCAGGTGGTTCCGTGGCTAAGATCGGACATCCCCCTTTGAACACGGCGGACATCCTGCGTCGAGTTTTCCAAAACCGCATTGCATTTATCACAACTTGGCTTATATGTGTCGAGCTTACCGCAGCCGTAACAAAAGATACGACGAGGTTTGAGACAATCCTGATATCGGTGCCCCTGCTCGTCACAGTTCCAACATTTGAGCTTCTCGGATGGTCGATAAACCGCACAGATTTCTGCTGAAGCTTCGTCCTCCGATGGCCCTCCACTTCACAGGCTTGTTCGTGTAGAACAGTGTTGACCGACCCACGGACATGTTCGGACGAGGAACTGGTCTAGGACGGGAACTACGAAAGAACTCTTCGTGTCGATGGCATTCTTTGCGCAAACTGGCCAAGTCTGGAGTATCGATGTGCAACAACTCTAGCTTCAAGTCTGGCTTAAGGTTGTGCCTAACTTCAATCGCTAAGTCGCTATCTAACATGGGTTCCCGCAAAGAATCCGCTATCGCTAAAATCGCATCTAAGTATTCATCAAAGGTTTCATTACTATTTTGTTTGCGTCGGCGCATGGCCTCCTTTATATCACGATCCGTTCGCTGAGCCTGATATCGCTCTTGCAATCGACTACACAATTCACGCCAAGTCATATGTTCAGCTGTCCTATGAACACGCCAATAAAAGGTCAGGGCTGGACCTGAGAACAGAAGATGAGCAAACTGAGCTAAAAGATCAAAATTCCCATTCAGACATTGAGAAGTCAAGCAATTCACTCTATAAACGAAGTCTTCTATCGCAAGATCATTCGCCAAGCCACTGAACTTGATACGCCAATTAGAAATAAGGTTCGAGATTCTTTCCGGATGCTCACTCATCGAATCATTCAAATTAACCCGAGCACTGAAATTTCCAGGCCTCTGGCTATTACTTCGAGCATTACTGGCATTGCTGAGCCGTGGGGGAGCTAGCAGTATATCACTCTCCCAGTCAAGTTGACCCTCGTTTTGAATGTCACGAATGTCGTGCACGTCACGAGCCTGAGTCGACAACGTTAGGCTGCGCACTGCAGCACTCAGCTGTTCAGTCATGGTGGCAGTCACACTAGCTCTAAAGGTATCCAAAGAGTTGTTAATCAACTGCTGTATACGGTCGTCTGTGAGTTCCCTCCAATCAGAAGTTACTCCAGGCCGAGAAACATTACGTCTTGGATTTGGGTTCTGGTTAATTCGGGTGTTAGTTGGGTTGCTCGTGTTGCGAGAAACTGATCTGGTGTTTATGCGAGGTCTCGGAACTGCTCCGGTCTGGGATTGCGCGGAACTCGCAGCATCTTGGCCAATCGTTGAAGATGGTGGCCTCGAATCGATCACAGGGCTTTCCCTGATTTGCATCATTACTCGAGAACAAAACTGCCTGCACACAGGACAGGTCTCGTTGGTCGCTAACCACTCTAATAGACAGGACTTGTGAAATTTGTGCTTACAGGGTGTCTCCACTGATTCCCTCTCCGCACTGGTGTCACTACAAATGGTGCATGCTACTTGTTCGCTTGAGCCGGACAATCTCAAGTCTTCTACGCTCCGTCTCACCGCCATCTCAAAGGAATAATAAGAGTTTGCTATACTCTCTAATGAGGACGAGAAAATTGCAATAAGCCTTGGGTTTCAAAACAACAACGTCAATAATAAACGAAATTCTATTAGGCATCGATATCAAAATTTATCAAGAGGGACTTTCCTCAAGCCCTCGCTCCGCAGCAATATTTAAATAGGAGTATGACACATCCCAAAATCCGTTTACGAAATCTACAAAAACAAGGTGAATGTCTTGTCTGACTGAAAGAGGAACAGATCGAAATTCTCCAATCTGAACAATCTCAATTCCAGAGAGAAAGATGCAAATTTTCTAACTATCTATTAAGCGGCATAGAACCGAATTGAATCAGAACTAAGATTCCTGCCCAATCAGATAGATAGATCTAAACCTTCCAGTTGTCTATCACGCGGCATAGGACCGACTTGAGTCAGAACTAAGATTCCTGCACAATGAGACACTAGACCATGGAATTGATTCCACATGTAGTACGTGATTTTTCATGTCGAAAAGAAACTACTAACATAAATCAATTAATTGGAACTACTCTATCTCCTGGTCTGGCTCCGACTCGAATACCATCAGAATGCCAGCAATTCCGAGTAAGATTGAGAGTACCACCTGAATCTAAAAACAAAATATGTGGGTGGTGACTGGTTTGGGAGAAGGATTGGGAAGGGTTCTGGGAGGAAGCAAGGGGCATGTATATTGTGAACTGGACGTATACACTCTTCGGGCCCCACGTTGGGCGCCATTTAATATGTAACAAACACGGTCGGAGTCGTTTCGGCCTGCACCCTCTGTCTACTAGTTGGACGGCCTAGCTCAGGGAGATTGGCGTGGATTCAGTGCGGCCTAGACACCTGCGTTACAATATTAAAATCGTAGACAGAGAAATGGGACCTACCAGACAATACGGGAACGGACTGAGATGCGACATACCCCCATTCTGTTGGAGAACCGGTGTGTTCTGGTTCTCCTTCTGTACCCACCCTACCTGTAGAACTCAATCGAGCCTACCCAAAAACATCGCTGCGGCGCGGAGTACTTGAGGTTCCCTCAATAATAAGAAATTAGTTCATCTTGATCTATTCATATAATTCAGGGGAAAATGTCGATAATTTTCTAGGAGCTAACAAGAGTAGATAAGGCATTGACTAAGATATATAATTCATTAAGAGAGAAGTATAACCGTGATGGCTTAGACAAGTAATGGTAACATGAGTTTGTATGACATAAAGAGCTTGACTGACTTAAGAAACTAGAAGGAATTCATAAATATGCCACACGTCATGATCGCCATGCACCGGGATTATCTAATTGACATTCATAAAGCTACGGCAAAGATCAACCTGTTACAAATCAGGGTACGTTGACAAGACCCATGTGCATAACGATCGGTTACCGAAGCCCCAACAAGGCAATCTAGCCCTATCAGCTTTGCGCTATAGTTTATTGTTGCGTCACTCACACATCAATTTTGGCGGCTATGCCGTACTTACGACCTCTTTGTATTACTAGTCCATCGGTGTCAGCAGGCCTGATGACTCAAATGACTGTAGGCGATAGATTTAAATTTGGGTAAAGCAACAGAACAAGCGCAAAACTATAAGAGAGTTTAAAAGTAATATAAGTATGGTGCTACAGCATATCTAATTTATATAATATTCAAACTCATGTCGATACAAGGTTAGCCACCAAGACTGCAGTAGCCTTGGTTGTAGGTCCGGGTGATGTGGTCCCGTCACGGGATGGGTATCACGAGAAACGGCACGTGCTTCGAGGTTAGGTCGACCAATGCCACTTATGGCCCTTAGGGTTGGCCGTCTTTCAACTCGGATTTTGCCAATGATGATGACAAGACTGTGGTATTCTCGGTCGTGTATTCTAGGATGGATGGTCCGAGACCGAGACACGTGGCCCGGGAGCCTGTAGGAGCTTCGAGGTTATGTGACTCACTGCCTCGCGTAGCACTCTTGTGTCTGCCCGTCCTCTGATTCTGATCTTGTCAGGTTTTGGCGATCTAGAAAGGGGCCATGATCAAAACAAAGGCAGCTTAGAGAGCGCACCCACGAATTACCATGTACTACTCACGCTATCACGGTGAAAGTGTAAAGGGCAACGGATAAGAGTTGGCCGGTGCTGGCGCTGTGGCCCGTACGTGCGTGCAGTTGTGTGTTCTGCTGCACGCACCTGGTCCAGGCACAAACTTTGCAGACTCACTGTTGGATCAATCGCCACCGGCACGGCTAACACCACGCAATGCTGGGTTCTCGAAAATGTGAAATTCCGAGGGAAATTATTCTGGCGCTGGGTACGCGCAGTCGCACAGGTGTGGGGGATCAGTTACTTGGGAGCTGAAAGCGTTGAGGTTCCATCCGGATTTCCAACCTCTCCCAGGTTATGTAACTGGTGAAAATTTTCCACACGTGGTGTGCCGAAATTAGTTTCCGTGAATTTCTTGTAACTAAACTTGTCTTGGGCGTGGTTTGCAGAAGAATAAATGCAAGCTCAGAGTGCAAGTCCCATGAGCTTTGAAGTTGGAGATCGCTTTGACCTTGGCACGTTTAGAGAAGAACTTCCCTTGCAGAAGGTTGAGCGTAAAGCTCATGAGCATAGAGTGGGAGAGCAAAATTCCCGAGCTTTGATCTTGGAAAGCTTTTACCAGAACGGTCAGCATGCGTGTGCATGCAAGTAGGGCCTGCGATAAGCTTTACAGTGGCTTCCCTGACAACCTGCCTGGCTGTGCAACATATGCACTTATCACAGTCGCCTACGAAATAGGTGTCCCAGTCCCATATACATGCCTATACATATATGTACATGTCTGAGGCAACACACAATCCTGCCTTCTCGCACCCTTACAACACCCCCCGCCAGATTTTATCTTCGGGTGCTGGCCTGAGATAAAATCGACAACAGAAACAAAGAAGGGGTGCACCCTTGTGAGCCTCACCAGATATCCTTTGCGTGGAACTTCCCCAACTCCTTGCCATTCATATCTTCCAAAAGATAAATTGACTGACCCAGCTTTTTCTTGATACGGGCTTTGGTACCAATTGGAGCTAGCTTTGCATTGAAGTTATCTGCTGCTTTGCTCAACGAGAAATTTCTTTTGACAACTTCTTGCCCAACTTCGAATGTCCGCAGCCTCGACCGTAGGTTGTAGGTGCCCTGATTTTTGTCATACGCTTTTTTTAAATGCTTGTCGATGTCCGCACGAATTCGTTGGATCTCATCTGGCCTTAAGAGATTCGCGGTGCCCTCGGTCAGCAATTCGAGTCTTCTCAACAGGTCATAATCTTTCCCATGCGAAATCATTTGCTGGCCAAATACTATAAAATATGGCGAGCCACCAACCGACTGATGAATAGAGCTTCGAAGGGCACTAGTAATACTGCTCAAGAAGGTATCCCATTCCCGTTGATCCGAACGAATATAAGCTCTCAAGGCGGCATTTACCGAGCGATTTACTCTCTCCGCTGCGTTCGACTGTGGTGTATATGCACCAGTGCACATATGTTGAACACCATAAGTCGAAAGGAAATTTTCAAAGACGCGGCTTTTGAACTGAGTGCCGTTGTCACTCACGACGATCTCTGGTACTCCGAAACATGAAAATATATCCTCCCTCAAGTAGTCAATAACCACATTGGACGTGAATTTTCGAACGGCCTTAAGAAATGTGAATTTCGAAAAATGGTCAAGAATGATCAAAATTCCAATATTACCCTTCTTGGTACGAGGAAATGGGCCAATGAAGTCGAGATACAAACGCTGAAATGGTCTTTCACTGGTAACTCGAGCACCCATGGGAGGTTTAAGAGATCGAGTGGGATACTTCGTCGTCTTACAAATTCCGCACTCTCCAATGTACTTGCGTACATCTACCACCATCCCTGGCCAATACAAGTGCCGTCGAATTCGTTCTAGGCACTTTGCTGTTCCACAATGCGCAGAGGAGGGTTGATCATGCGCTGATCTGATCACGCTTTTACGCAGGGATTCAGGCACCACTAGCTTCCAACCGTTGTCATCTTGATCAGCGCTGCCATTACCAAAATCTACCCTATGATATAGGTACCCATCAACCACGCGATAGTCGGGTAAATTAGCTGCGCTCATCTTGTCTCGCAGAATTCCATACTCCTCCGTCTGAAAGGCATCCGAATGAAGATCTATCTCTGGCAATGCTTCGAAATTTAGACTCGCTATTTCGTCTGACTCAAATGAGCGAGATAGGGCATCTGCCACGACATTTTGACTGCCCTTGCGGTGTTCAATATTGAAACCGTAACCCTGAAGACTAATCGCCCATCTCGCTAATCTACCACTTAGATCGGACTGGTTCATCAACCATCGAAGACTGGCATGATCTGTGACGACAGTGAAAGGGTGACCCTCAATGTACATACGAAACTTTTTAATTCCCAAGACTACAGCTAAGCATTCCAGCTCAGTGACAGTATAGTTCCGTTGGGCTTTATTTAACTTCTTGGACATATACGCTATTGGTCGTTCACATCCGTTGTCGTCAACCTGAGCTAGGACGGCTCCTACATCATACATCGAGGCGTCACATTGCACAATGAACGGCTTGTCATATTGGGGATGAACTAAGAATGGTGCTGAGCTCAGTTTGGCCTTGATATCTTCAAATGCTACTTGGGCTCGATCATTCCATGCGAATGGCTTCGCTCCGATAAGTTCGGTGAGCGGAAAGACAATTGCAGCATATTCCGGAATGAAACGCCGATACCAGCCCGTCATTCCTAAGAGTCTTCTGAGCTGCTTCAGAGTCTTTGGAACTGGAAATTCTGCCACTGCACGAACTTTATCGGGATTCGTCTGAAGTGTGCCTTCCCCCACTATGTACCCTAAGTAATCTACTTTCTCTAGACAAAAATTACTTTTTTGGACGTTAATGGTGAGACCAGCCTTTCTGAGCTGTGTTGAAACTTCCGAAAGATGCAAAAGATGTGATTCGAAGCTATCGGACAGCACTAGCAAGTCGTCTAGATACACTAGAACATGTGACTTCAGCTGATAGGGGATCACCAAATCCATCAGACGACTCATGGTTTGTGAGGCGTTTGTCAACCCAAACGGCATCCTTTTGAACTGATACAAGGGTCTATTCGGGACGGTGAATGCTGTCTTTGCACGAGATTCTTGGTCGAGACGAATCTGCCAGAAGGCATCCTTCAGATCAATTTTTGAAACGCAATATACTGGCGGCAGACGACTCAGCAGCCCGTCCATGATTGGAATAGGATAAGCATCTCTAACCGTGACTGCGTTAAGCTTTCTTGCATCTAAGCAGAATCGCACTTTGCCAGGTTTTATGTGTAAGGTAATGGGTGATGACCATGGTGAGCTGGGAGCTTCTTCAATTACATCCAGCTGCAGCATTCGGTCAATCTCACTGCACAAAAGCTTTTCTTTGGCTGGCGAAAGAGGGTAAAATCTTTGCTTAACGGGCTTGGCAACACCTGTGTCAATATTATGTTCGATCAACGGTGTTAGCCCGAGTCCATCTCTCTCAAAAGATGGAAAGGAATCAATGATGGCTTTCAATCGAGTTTTCTGTATCGAAGACAGTATCATCATATTCGAATCGTCAGATTTCAATTTGTTCTCTAAGACGTTGATTTCTCCCAGAGAGGAAATAAACATGCCAAACTTCTGCCAAAAATCCATACCACATATTAGATCGGTTGTTATCGAGCAAACTATCAAGAACTCAAAGTCCTCGTGAATTGAATTGTAGGTCAGAGGAATAGTGATAGTCCCAGCAACAGACTGAGTTTGGCCATCGGCCGTACGCACAACTCCTTTCATCTTGACAAACTTCACCTCCTCCGAGATAATTCGTTTTGCCAGGCTTCCACCAATGACACTTCTATTGGCTCCACTGTCCAATAAAGCTAAATAGTCTTGACCGAAAACTCTGATGCTGATAAAGGGTCGAATGTCATTGTTCTTGTGGACCATAGAGGCTATGAGGCATTTCTTAAGGGCTCGCTTGCTTTGCCAGAATTTGTGCATTCGCAAAGCAGAACGAGATTGGCATGAGACATTGTCGGTGGCGTTGAATATCTCTGCCCTGCGCTTCTCATACTCCTTCACTCGCACATGATACGGTTTGAAACGCAAGAAATGGGATACGTCAAGTAATGAAGTCGATTTGTCAGGTAAAGGTTCGGTCTGGGTAGGTTGAAAGTCAGGTGGTTCCGTGGCTAAGATCGGACATCCCCCTTTGAACACGGCGGACATCCTGCGTCGAGTTTTCCAAAACCGCATTGCATTTATCACAACTTGGCTTATATGTGTCGAGCTTACCGCAGCCGTAACAAAAGATACGACGAGGTTTGAGACAATCCTGATATCGGTGCCCCTGCTCGTCACAGTTCCAACATTTGAGCTTCTCGGATGGTCGATAAACCGCACAGATTTCTGCTGAAGCTTCGTCCTCCGATGGCCCTCCACTTCACAGGCTTGTTCGTGTAGAACAGTGTTGACCGACCCACGGGACATGTTCGGACGAGGAACTGGTCTAGGACGGGAACTACGAAAGAACTCTTCGTGTCGATGGCATTCTTTGCGCAAACTGGCCAAGTCTGGAGTATCGATGTGCAACAACTCTAGCTTCAAGTCTGGCTTAAGGTTGTGCCTAACTTCAATCGCTAAGTCGCTATCTAACATGGGTTCCCGCAAAGAATCCGCTATCGCTAAAATCGCATCTAAGTATTCATCAAAGGTTTCATTACTATTTTGTTTGCGTCGGCGCATGGCCTCCTTTATATCACGATCCGTTCGCTGAGCCTGATATCGCTCTTGCAATCGACTACACAATTCACGCCAAGTCATATGTTCAGCTGTCCTATGAACACGCCAATAAAAGGTCAGGGCTGGACCTGAGAACAGAAGATGAGCAAACTGAGCTAAAAGATCAAAATTCCCATTCAGACATTGAGAAGTCAAGCAATTCACTCTATAAACGAAGTCTTCTATCGCAAGATCATTCGCCAAGCCACTGAACTTGATACGCCAATTAGAAATAAGGTTCGAGATTCTTTCCGGATGCTCACTCATCGAATCATTCAAATTAACCCGAGCACTGAAATTTCCAGGCCTCTGGCTATTACTTCGAGCATTACTGACATTGCTGAGCCGTGGGGGAGCTAGCAGTATATCACTCTCCCAGTCAAGTTGACCCTCGTTTTGAATGTCACGAATGTCGTGCACGTCACGAGCCTGAGTCGACAACGTTAGGCTGCGCACTGCAGCTCTCAGCTGTTCAGTCATGGTGGCAGTCACACTAGCTCTAAAGGTATCCAAAGAGTTGTTAATCAACTGCTGTATACGGTCGTCTGTGAGTTCCTCCAATCAGAAGTTACTCCAGGCCGAGAAACATTACGTCTTGGATTTGGGTTCTGGTTAATTCGGGTGTTAGTTGGGTTGCTCGTGTTGCGAGAAACTGATCTGGTGTTTATGCGAGGTCTCGGAACTGCTCCGGTCTGGGATTGCGCGGAACTCGCAGCATCTTGGCCAATCGTTGAAGATGGTGGCCTCGAATCGATCACAGGGCTTTCCCTGATTTGCATCATTACTCGAGAACAAAACTGCCTGCACACAGGACAGGTCTCGTTGGTCGCTAACCACTCTAATAGACAGGACTTGTGAAATTTGTGCTTACAGGGTGTCTCCACTGATTCCCTCTCCGCACTGGTGTCACTACAAATGGTGCATGCTACTTGTTCGCTTGAGCCGGACAATCTCAAGTCTTCTACGCTCCGTCTCACCGCCATCTCAAAGGAATAATAAGAGTTTGCTATACTCTCTAATGAGGACGAGAAAATTGCAATAAGCCTTGGGTTTCAAAACAACAACGTCAATAATAAACGAAATTCTATTAGGCATCGATATCAAAATTTATCAAGAGGGACTTTCCTCAAGCCCTCGCTCCGCAGCAATATTTAAATAGGAGTATGACACATCCCAAAATCCGTTTACGAAATCTACAAAAACAAGGTGAATGTCTTGTCTGACTGAAAGAGGAACAGATCGAAATTCTCCAATCTGAACAATCTCAATTCCAGAGAGAAAGATGCAAATTTTCTAACTATCTATTAAGCGGCATAGAACCGAATTGAATCAGAACTAAGATTCCTGCCCAATCAGATAGATAGATCTAAACCTTCCAGTTGTCTATCACGCGGCATAGGACCGACTTGAGTCAGAACTAAGATTCCTGCACAATGAGACACTAGACCATGGAATTGATTCCACATGTAGTACGTGATTTTTCATGTCGAAAAGAAACTACTAACATAAATCAATTAATTGGAACTACTCTATCTCCTGGTCTGGCTCCGACTCGAATACCATCAGAATGCCAGCAATTCCGAGTAAGATTGAGAGTACCACCTGAATCTAAAAACAAAATATGTGGGTGGTGACTGGTTTGGGAGAAGGATTGGGAAGGGTTCTGGGAGGAAGCAAGGGGCATGTATATTGTGAACTGGACGTATACACTCTTCGGGCCCCACGTTGGGCGCCATTTAATATGTAACAAACACGGTCGGAGTCGTTTCGGCCTGCACCCTCTGTCTACTAGTTGGACGGCCTAGCTCAGGGAGATTGGCGTGGATTCAGTGCGGCCTAGACACCTGCGTTACAATATTAAAATCGTAGACAGAGAAATGGGACCTACCAGACAATACGGGAACGGACTGAGATGCGACATACCCCATTCTGTTGGAGAACCGGTGTGTTCTGGTTCTCCTTCTGTACCCACCCTACCTGTAGAACTCAATCGAGCCTACCCAAAAACATCGCTGCGGCGCGGAGTACTTGAGGTTCCCTCAATAATAAGAAATTAGTTCATCTTGATCTATTCATATAATTCAGGGGAAAATGTCGATAATTTTCTAGGAGCTAACAAGAGTAGATAAGGCATTGACTAAGATATATAATTCATTAAGAGAGAAGTATAACCGTGATGGCTTAGACAAGTAATGGTAACATGAGTTTGTATGACATAAAGAGCTTGACTGACTTAAGAAACTAGAAGGAATTCATAAATATGCCACACGTCATGATCGCCATGCACCGGGATTATCTAATTGACATTCATAAAGCTACGGCAAAGATCAACCTGTTACAAATCAGGGTACGTTGACAAGACCCATGTGCATAACGATCGGTTACCGAAGCCCCAACAAGGCAATCTAGCCCTATCAGCTTTGCGCTATAGTTTATTGTTGCGTCACTCACACATCAATTTTGGCGGCTATGCCGTACTTATGACCTCTTTGTATTACTAGTCCATCGGTGTCAGCAGGCCTGATGACTCAAATGACTGTAGGCGATAGATTTAAATTTGGGTAAAGCAACAGAACAAGCGCAAAACTATAAGAGAGTTTAAAAGTAATATAAGTATGGTGCTACAGCATATCTAATTTATATAATATTCAAACTCATGTCGATACAAGGTTAGCCACCAAGACTGCAGTAGCCTTGGTTGTAGGTCCGGGTGATGTGGTCCCGTCACGGGATGGGTATCACGAGAAACGGCACGTGCTTCGAGGTTAGGTCGACCAATGCCACTTATGGCCCTTAGGGTTGGCCGTCTTTCAACTCGGATTTTGCCAATGATGATGACAAGACTGTGGTATTCTCGGTCGTGTATTCTAGGATGGATGGTCCGAGACCGAGACACGTGGCCCGGGAGCCTGTAGGAGCTTCGAGGTTATGTGACTCACTGCCTCGCGTAGCACTCTTGTGTCTGCCCGTCCTCTGATTCTGATCTTGTCAGGTTTTGGCGATCTAGAAAGGGGCCATGATCAAAACAAAGGCAGCTTAGAGAGCGCACCCACGAATTACCATGTACTACTCACGCTATCACGGTGAAAGTGTAAAGGGCAACGGATAAGAGTTGGCCGGTGCTGGCGCTGTGGCCCGTACGTGCGTGCAGTTGTGTGTTCTGCTGCACGCACCTGGTCCAGGCACAAACTTTGCAGACTCACTGTTGGATCAATCGCCACCGGCACGGCTAACACCACGCAATGCTGGGTTCTCGAAAATGTGAAATTCCGAGGGAAATTATTCTGGCGCTGGGTACGCGCAGTCGCACAGGTGTGGGGGATCAGTTACTTGGGAGCTGAAAGCGTTGAGGTTCCATCCGGATTTCCAACCTCTCCCAGGTTATGTAACTGGTGAAAATTTTCCACACGTGGTGTGCCGAAATTAGTTTCCGTGAATTTCTTGTAACTAAACTTGTCTTGGGTGTGGTTTGCAGAAGAATAAATGCAAGCTCAGAGTGCAAGTCCCATGAGCTTTGAAGTTGGAGATCGCTTTGACCTTGGCACGTTTAGAGAAGAACTTCCCTTGCAGAAGGTTGAGCGTAAAGCTCATGAGCATAGAGTGGGAGAGCAAAATTCCCGAGCTTTGATCTTGGAAAGCTTTTACCAGAACGGTCAGCATGCGTGTGCATGCAAGTAGGGCCTGCGATAAGCTTTACAGTGGCTTCCCTGACAACCTGCCTGGCTGTGCAACATATGCACTTATCACAGTCGCCTACGAAATAAGTGTCCCAGTCCCATATACATGCCTATACATATATGTACATGTCTGAGGCAACACACAATCCTGCCTTCTCGCACCCTTACAGTTTTTATTTTATTTTTAAAACTGATCAATATTTAATCAGCAAATAAACTTATTTTTTTAAATGTGATAAAACATACAACAAATTGGCGTTTAAACATTTTTTATTTTTCCTCTCGTTTAAAATCTGTAGCACCTTAAACTTTTTATTTGCCACTGCATCATTTTGGCTGTGAGCCACTGTAGGTTTTGATGGATCGAATATTCCAGAAAAAGTGATACTGTTTAGAGTATTTGCCATGAAAGTGACACATTACTTTCCGATGACTAGACAATGCTACAAGTGTGGCATATTGGGACACACTTCGGCTCGGTGCCGAGGAAAAGAAAGATGCCTTAAGTGTGGTAATACTGAATGTCAAATGGACTGTATGGACTTAAAATGTATGCTATGCAATAGCAAGGAACATTCTGCCAGAGATCGCTTTGTATGTCCAGTATGGGGTAAAGAGCAAGATATAATTAAAATAATGACGATCAAGAAAATAGCGCGAAAGGAAGCTTTAAGTAACTATTCTGTTCGGAACACGTAAAGGCGATATTTGGGTTGCAAGGTGTTGAGATGGGATCTGCGAGGAGTCTTCGGCAACTCAGCGATAAGATCAATGCTCACCTGCGAGCGATTCGGACTTTGGCATCAACTGAGGAAATTTTAGATGGATTTCTCATTCACATTGTGACGCATAGGCTGGACACCAGGACCCGGGAAAAATGGGAAGAAGACTTGCCGTCCCACAAGCTGTTGACATGGAAATCCCTTGCTTCGTTTCTGGAGAAGCGATGCAGGATGATGGAGAACCAGGAAAATGACTTGGTAATCGAAACACCAGGCCATCAGGTGGGAGAAAAAACGCACAAGCGTAGTCAAAATGTCCTCATCGCCTCTCCTAATAATAATGAAACTATTTCTGGATGTAGATTTTGCGGCGGAAGGGATGTTCCTAAATTTGTCCCCTACGTTGCGGTATAAGGAAGCAAAGAGAATGCATCTCTGCCTCAATTGTTTGCGCAACGGCTTGCAGCAGTGTAAATCTGGAAGTTGCAAGCAGTTTCATATGAAACATCAGACGTGAACCTCCCGCAATCGCAATCATCAGCCTTAGTTTCATGCTCAGCCTCTCCACCTTACCCTCCACCTATTCCCAATATCTCGAACGATTACGTGTTGCTAGCTACGGCCATCGTTTTGGTTAAAAATCGTGTTGGAACGCTCGTCCCATGTCGGGCAATATTGGATTCCGCATCGCAGCTCAATTTTATTACATCTCGTTTGGCTGGTCATTTGCAGCTGAAACATCGGCACTCGCCCGTTTCGATATCTGGCATTGGAGAATCGTCTCTTAGTTCGAATAAGGCTGTGGAAGTCGTCATGCAGTCTCAGTATGGCAGCTACAGTTCCTCATTCACGGCGGTCGTAGCTAGGGTCATCACTGACTATCAGCCGCACTACGATATTAATGCTGCAGAATAGGACGTACCGAAGAATATAAATTTAGCTGACCCTTGGTTTTTTAGATCTCAGCGAATCGATATGCTGTAAGGCGATGGTATATTTTTTGATTTGTTCAGTGTTGGGCAGCTGCATTTGGCGGATACGCTGCCATCACTCCAGAACGCCAAACTTGGTTGGATTGTCTCTGGAGGGACGGCTCACACCACTAACAATCGAGTCGCTCTGGCTATGGCAACAGGAACCCACGCACCAAAGGAAGACGAGGATTCTTTGTCGGATGCTGTAAAGCGTTTTTGGGAGCTTGAAAATTGTTACTCATCAGAGGCAGCTGCATCGAGTGAGGCCCTACTTTGCGAGCGATTATTCAAGGAAAACTCCTCTCGTTTGGAAAATGGTGACTTTTCCGTTCGACTCTTAGCTACTGCTGGGTTTGAGGCCCTTGGCGACTCATTCTGTCTCGCTCTTCGTCGTTTCAAAGGTCTGGAGAAAAGGCTGTCAAAAAACCTCCTGCTGAAGGCTCAATATAGCGCATTCCTTCAAGAATATCTGGATTTAGGGCACATGTCATTGGCTTCCAGCACAATAAAGTTGCCACAGTTCTTCTCGCCGCATCATTGCGTGCAAAAACTCGACAGCAGCAGTACGAAACTACGTGTTGTTTTTGATGGATCTGCAAAGACCACATCTGGGCGCTCCCTCAATGACTTATTGCTGGCTGGCCCAACGATTCAGCCAAAAATATTTAACAAACTGCTTCTGTTTAGGTTCTTCAGGATTGCACTTTGTGGAGCCATCTGCAAGATATATCGCTGTGTACGGATTTCACACCCGGATGAATATTTGCAATACATTCTGTGGCGCGAAAGGCCTACTGATGAAATCAAGATTTACAAGCTAGAGACCGTTACGTATGGAACAAAGCCCGCTGCTTTTTTGGCAATTCGTGCCATGCACCAACTATCGTACGATGAGGAAGCATCATTTCCTATAGGAGCCTCAGTCGTGAGAAGGGATTTCTACGTAGATGATCTCATATCCGGCGGGGACACCATTGAGGAAGTTAATGTGATCCATCGTCAAGTAAAAGGGCTCCTGCAAAGAGGACAATTTCCTATACGCAAATGGTGCTCCAATGAGCCTGGAGTGCTTAAAGAGGAGCCTGCGGAGGACAGGGAAAAGCTGCTTAAGTTCCATGATGGAACAGACATAGCGAAGGCCTTGGGACTCGTATGGGATCCCAATTCGGATAACCTACTGTTCAATTTATCGAAAATCATGCCAGAAGGCCCACCCACCAAGCGTACTGTCCTGTCTTCTATAGCCAGATTTTATGATCCGCTCGGTTTGATAGCACCTATTCTAGCCAAGGCCAAAATATTCTTGCCGAGTTTGTGGAAGGTGGACTTAGGATGGGATGATGCTCTGCCTGAGCCTCTGTCGGCAGTGTGGACGGACTTGATGTCGCAATTACGCATCGTGCTAAATTTTCAGTTTCCTCGTTATGTCATGCTGCAAAACTCATCCATCCAATTGCACGCGTTCTGTGATGCTAGCATGGCCGCATATGGAGCTTGCGTTTACATAAGATCGAATATCCATGAGAATGTAGCATCTCGCTTGCTTTGCTCAAAGTCTAAGGTAGCGCCTTTAAAAACACTAACCATACCCAAGCTGGAATTGTCCGCGGCGTTGCTCTTGGCTGAGCTCGTCGCAAGCATTAAGCAAAATCTCGCATCTTCCTGTGATATCCATTGTTGGTCAGATTCAACTATTGTGTTGTATTGGATACGTGAGGCCCCATCAAACTTTAACGTTTTTGTCTCCAACAGAATTGCGCAGATCCAGGAATTGACCAAGGAAATGAAGTGGCATCACGTTCCAACGGATCTTAACCCAGCAGATGTCGTGTCGAGGGGATGCTCTCCAGAGGAGCTCTTGGATTTGGAAAATGGACCATCATACCTTTTATCGGACTCCTCAGAATGGCCTACCCAAGCTCCACAAATTGTAGACCTACCGGAGCGCCGACAGAATGCATTGGTTGGATCATGTGTAAAGGACCTCTCATGTGACAGCAAGTACACAAACTCGTTTGGCAAGCTACAACGTGTCTTTGGATATATTTATCGTTTTATTTCCCTTCGAAGCAAGGAGTACGTTCGGTCTGGTGCCAGGCTCACTGTGCAGGACCTTACCGGCGGCACTCGTCTTTTGATAAAGAGTATCCAGCAAGTTAATTTCGCGGAGGAGCTCGCTGCACTCAAAGCCAACAGGGCACTTCCTGCCAAGAGCAAGTTGCTTTCGTTGCGCCCGCTGCTCGGTGGTGACGGACTGCTTCGTGTAGGCGGAAGGCTACAAAATTCAAATATGGTTTACGATGCAAAGCATCCAATATTGCTGCCAAAGGGTCATCCAGTTACGAAGGCAATTATAACTTTCTATCATGAAAGGTTTTTCCATGCTGGTCCACAGGCTCTACTTGCATCGCTTCGTCAAAAATATTGGCCCGTTGGAGGGCGAAAACTAGTTGCAAGCGTCACAAGCAAATGCGTACGGTGCTTTCGGGCAAAGCCAAGCTTGGCTGAGCACGTGATGGGAGACTTGCTAACGGATCGCGTCCAACCGAACCCCGCATTCCACACGACTGGAATCGATTTTTGTGGGCCTTTCTATCATAAGGCTGATGTTCGAAACAGGCCACCCTGCAAATGCTACATTGCAATATTAGTTTGTTTTTCAACAAAGGCCACGCATTTGGAGGTCGTCAAGGATCTAACTACAGCCTCATTCATCGCAGCGTTAAGACGCTTCGTTAAGAAGCCTCGGACCTTGTGGACGGATAACGCAACCAATTTCGTGGGTGCAAGAAATGAGCTGCTGGAGCTCAAGGAGCTTTTCAACAGCGAGCCAACCGTCTCCGTCATCACTTCATCTTGCCTAAACGATGGAATCGACTGGAAATTTATCCCTCCTCGTTCTCCTCACTTTGGCGGGCTATGGGAAGCGGCTGTCAAGTCGGCAAAACACCACTTCTATCGAGTCGTTGGCGCAACAGTGCTGACTCTTGAAGAGCTTCGCACTCTCGTATTTCTGCTCTGAGATTTCTGCCATTCTTAACTCTCGACCACTTTATCCAATTTCAGAAGACCCTGACAGTCTAGATGTGCTTACTCCAGCTCACTTTCTAAAAGGCTCGAGCTTCACTACATTTCCAGAACCGGACATCACACATCTCAACGCTAGCCATCTAAATCGTTGGCAGCAGGTGTCTCAAATGCAACAAAACTTCTGGCGAAAGTGGAGCATGGAGTATTTGTCTCTACGAGTATAGACTCTACGTCAAACATAAGGATTGGAAGCGTCGTCATTTTAAAGGATGAAAACTTGCCACCCCTCAAATGGCTGCTTGGCCGTGTCGAGGAGGCCATACCAGGCAAGGATGGAATCATCAGAGTCGCAATGGTTCGAACAGCGACGGGTCTAATGAAGAGAGCCGTTGCGAAGCTAGCCGTCCTGCCCGTCGATATTGGATCAATTGAAAGTCATGTTCTTTCAACGGGGAGGAGGATGTTCGGAGCAGAACGACGTAAATTAAATTAAAGTAAATGCCATCGAGCACAATTGTTTGTTTGTTTTGCCTTGTATGTTATCTGCCTCCATAAGCGCTCTCCCCACTAAAGCTCGCGCTCTGATTTTATCTGCTTGCGCTCTTTCTTGAGATCAGAGCTTTCGGCCGCTGCAGCGGGCCCGCTATGATGAAGAAGTTCAGTGCAGCTCCGATCACCAACAAACAATAAAGCATTACTTGATGAATTTTAGTAAACCCAAACTAGTGCCTTATTAATTTAAATATTAGAATACAGGTGATATATTCGATATCTACCTCTAAAATATTCAGTTCAACAAAATTATAATAATATTCACGATTATGAAACTAATTTTCCTCCTTTGGCTAAGGAAACAAACAATGTAGCCAACAAAGATGAGCTCTGCAATCGGGTGCTCAAAAAACACTCATATGTGAGTAGGCTGGTCCACAAACCAAAAATTATATCTCATTTCTTTTTAGAGTCATATACTGATGATTTAGACAGAAACAGAAAACCATATTTTCCTAGTAAAGAAAATCAAGAGACAGCAGGAATCATGCAGCAAATAATGCATTTGCTAAGCATGCTAGTAAACAATAATCAGATGCAAGGGAATTTTTGTATGTCCAGAGATGCTGCTTTCAATAGAAACAATAATGAATGGAATAAAAAAGTGAGACAGGAAAGAGAAACAACTGTAAACAATCAAAATGGGTATTAGGATAATTCAATACAATGTTCAATCGCTAAAAGCGAATAAAAACGATTTAGAATTTTATATTAACAATGAGCATCTGCAAGATATATCGCTGTGTACGGATTTCACACCCGGATGAATATTTGCAATGCATTCTGTGGCGCGAAAGGCCTACTGATGAAATCAAGATTTACAAGCTAGAGACCGTTACGTATGGAACAAAGCCCGCTGCTTTTTTGGCAATTCGTGCCATGCACCAACTATCGTACGATGAGGAAGCATCATTTCCTATAGGAGCCTCAGTCGTGAGAAGGGATTTCTACGTAGATGATCTCATATCCGGCGGGGACACCATTGAGGAAGTTAATGTGATCCATCGTCAAGTAAAAGGGCTCCTGCAAAGAGGACAATTTCCTATACGCAAATGGTGCTCCAATGAGCCTGGAGTGCTTAAAGAGGAGCCTGCGGAGGACAGGGAAAAGCTGCTTAAGTTCCATGATGGAACAGACATAGCGAAGGCCTTGGGACTCGTATGGGATCCCAATTCGGATAACCTACTGTTCAATTTATCGAAAATCATGCCAGAAGGCCCACCCACCAAGCGTACTGTCCTGTCTTCTATAGCCAGATTTTATGATCCGCTCGGTTTGATAGCACCTATTCTAGCCAAGGCCAAAATATTCTTGCCGAGTTTGTGGAAGGTGGACTTAGGATGGGATGATGCTCTGCCTGAGCCTCTGTCGGCAGTGTGGACGGACTTGATGTCGCAATTACGCATCGTGCTAAATTTTCAGTTTCCTCGTTATGTCATGCTGCAAAACTCATCCATCCAATTGCACGCGTTCTGTGATGCTAGCATGGCCGCATATGGAGCTTGCGTTTACATAAGATCGAATATCCATGAGAATGTAGCATCTCGCTTGCTTTGCTCAAAGTCTAAGGTAGCGCCTTTAAAAACACTAACCATACCCAAGCTGGAATTGTCCGCGGCGTTGCTCTTGGCTGAGCTCGTCGCAAGCATTAAGCAAAATCTCGCATCTTCCTGTGATATCCATTGTTGGTCAGATTCAACTATTGTGTTGTCTTGGATACGTGAGGCCCCATCAAACTTTAACGTTTTTGTCTCCAACAGAATTGCGCAGATCCAGGAATTGACCAAGGAAATGAAGTGGCATCACGTTCCAACGGATCTTAACCCAGCAGATGTCGTGTCGAGGGGATGCTCTCCAGAGGAGCTCTTGGATTTGGAATTGTGGCTAAATGGACCATCATACCTTTTATCGGACTCCTCAGAATGGCCTACCCAAGCTCCACAAATTGTAGACATACCGGAGCGCCGACAGAATGCATTGGTTGGATCATGTGTATAGGACCTCTCATGTGACAGCAAGTACACAAACTCGTTTGGCAAGCTACAACGTGTCATTGGATATATTTATCGTTTTATTTCCCTTCGAAGCAAGGAGTACGTTCGGTCTGGTGCCAGGCTCACTGTGCAGGACCTTACCGGCGGCACTCGTCTTTTGATAAAGAGTATCCAGCAAGTTAATTTCGCGGAGGAGCTCGCTGCACTCAAAGCCAACAGGGCACTTCCTGCCAAGAGCAAGTTGCTTTCGTTGCGCCCGCTGCTCGGTGGTGACGGACTGCTTCGTGTAGGCGGAAGGCTACAAAATTCAAATATGGTTTACGATGCAAAGCATCCAATATTGCTGCCAAAGGGTCATCCAGTTACGAAGGCAATTATAACTTTCTATCATGAAAGGTTTTTCCATGCTGGTCCACAGGCTCTACTTGCATCGCTTCGTCAAAAATATTGGCCCGTTGGAGGGCGAAAACTAGTTGCAAGCGTCACAAGCAAATGCGTACGGTGCTTTCGGGCAAAGCCAAGCTTGGCTGAGCACGTGATGGGAGACTTGCTAACGGATCGCGTCCAACCGAACCCCGCATTCCACACGACTGGAATCGATTTTTGTGGGCCTTTCTATCATAAGGCTGATGTTCGAAACAGGCCACCCTGCAAATGCTACATTGCAATATTAGTTTGTTTTTCAACAAAGGCACGCATTTGGAGGTCGTCAAGGATCTAACTACAGCCTCATTCATCGCAGCGTTAAGACGCTTCGTTAAGAAGCCTCGGACCTTGTGGACGGATAACGCAACCAATTTCGTGGGTGCAAGAAATGAGCTGCTGGAGCTCAAGGAGCTTTTCAACAGCGAGCCAACCGTCTCCGTCATCACTTCATCTTGCCTAAACGATGGAATCGACTGGAAATTTATCCCTCCTCGTTCTCCTCACTTTGGCGGGCTATGGGAAGCGGCTGTCAAGTCGGCAAAACACCACTTCTATCGAGTCGTTGGCGCAACAGTGCTGACTCTTGAAGAGCTTCGCACTCTCGTATTTCTGCTCTGAGATTTCTGCCATTCTTAACTCTCGACCACTTTATCCAATTTCAGAAGACCCTGACAGTCTAGATGTGCTTACTCCAGCTCACTTTCTAAAGGCTCGAGCTTCACTACATTTCCAGAACCGGACATCACACATCTCAACGCTAGCCATCTAAATCGTTGGAAGCAGGTGTCTCAAATGCAACAAAACTTCTGGCGAAAGTGGAGCATGGAGTATTTGTCTCTACGAGTATAGACTCTACGTCAAACATAAGGATTGGAAGCGTCGTCATTTTAAAGGATGAAAACTTGCCACCCCTCAAATGGCTGCTTGGCCGTGTCGAGGAGGCCATACCAGGCAAGGATGGAATCATCAGAGTCGCAATGGTTCGAACAGCGACGGGTCTAATGAAGAGAGCCGTTGCGAAGCTAGCCGTCCTGCCCGTCGATATTGGATCAATTGAAAGTCATGTTCTTTCAACGGGGAGGAGGATGTTCGGAGCAGAACGACGTAAATTAAATTAAAGTAAATGCCATCGAGCACAATTGTTTGTTTGTTTTGCCTTGTATGTTATCTGCCTCCATAAGCGCTCTCCCCACTAAAGCTCGCGCTCTGATTTTATCTGCTTGCGCTCTTTCTTGAGATCAGAGCTTTCGGCCGCTGCAGCGGGCCCGCTATGATGAAGAAGTTCAGTGCAGCTCCGATCACCAACAAACAATAAAGCATTACTTGATGAATTTTAGTAAACCCAAACTAGTGCCTTATTAATTTAAATATTAGAATACAGGTGATATATTCGATATCTACCTCTAAAATATTCAGTTCAACAAAATTATAATAATATTCACGATTATGAAACTAATTTTCCTCCTTTGGCTAAGGAAACAAACAATGTAGCCAACAAAGATGAGCTCTGCAATCGGGTGCTCAAAAAACACTCATATGTGAGTAGGCTGGTCCACAAACCAAAAATTATATCTCATTTCTTTTTAGAGTCATATACTGATGATTTAGACAGAAACAGAAAACCATATTTTCCTAGTAAAGAAAATCAAGAGACAGCAGGAATCATGCAGCAAATAATGCATTTGCTAAGCATGCTAGTAAACAATAATCAGATGCAAGGGAATTTTTGTATGTCCAGAGATGCTGCCATCAATAGAAACAATAATGAATGGAATAAAAAAGTGAGACAGGAAAGAGAAACAACTGTAAACAATCAAAATGGGTATTAGGATAATTCAATACAATGTTCAATCGCTAAAAGCGAATAAAAACGATTTAGAATTTTATATTAACAATGAGCACTACAATTTTGCTGTACTTTCGGAAACCTTTTCTCATGATCTCAAATTTAGAAAAATTGCAAACTTTAATTTGATTGAAAGACATAAATATGATGGCTATGGGGGAGTTGCCATAGGTCATAGGAAAGATATCAAAATGAAAAGACTGACTTATGAGACGAATCATGATGGTGTCATAGCGTGTTCTTTGAATCTAACAAATAACATCACCTTAGCTTCTGTCTATTTTGAACCACATATGCCACAAGAAGAGTGTTCGGGCGAGGCCCGAGTGTAATTCCCTTATTTTGTTCTCTTACTCGTATTGTTCTTTCCATGCTCTTACTGTTTTACTCTCTTAATCTCTGTCAGCATCATGCTCTCACTTATCATCTATTATCTATGCTTCACCACTCTCTTTTTCTCATCTATGCGTCCTCACGGCATAGCTAAGTGGACGGCAGCTGCGTCTGCTTAAAATCAGTTGATATAGTTGGCGCACAGACCTTTTTTGTCCCAACTATTACTTGGCACGAGACTTGCTCGCTTGCCTCCCCAAGTTTTTGTTAACTCGTTAATTATAACTCTCTATTGTTAAAGGCTCTGGCATTTTCGGCCACCCTCAATATACAAATCACATACAATAAATTATAACGTTTTTGATATCAAACTTTTGTGAAAATTCTTGATATATAGTCAACGAAAAAGCTCGTTGTCTCAACATTTGGTGACCCCGACGTGATCGTCATTATTAATATTGCTAAAAAACAATTAAAAATCGTTTAAAGTGCAAACTAAACCTAACACTTCTGTCGCGAAGCTTTCGTCTCGGCGTTGGCTTGCTCATGAACACCAATACATCTACGCACAGCAACGGCTTTTGATTTCGGTGCACTTGCGCACATACCGACAATCAAACGGGTCATTCTCCTATTCTTCTTTGTGCCTGCTCGCTGCTGCTGTCGGTGCATTTGCGCGCACAAATCAAAATTCTAACGGATCGTTCTTCTATTCTTCTTTGTGCCTGCTCGCTGCTGCTGTCTGTTGCTGCTGCTGCTTGCCGAAATGGCTGAGTCCAATGACTTGTCGGAAAACAGGGTGCCTTTTTACAAACGGAAGGCACAGTCAATATACGACAAGGCAGCATTACTTCAGGAGACCATTGCGGGGGATGAAAGCAATGAAGATGCGCTAAATGTTCATCTAGAATATTTGGAAAAGATGTCCGATTTATTTAATGCGACTCATTCCAATTTAGAAGAACTCGATGTAAGCGAAATTGGCAGCGACTTAAGCAACAAATTTGATGTCTTGGTTATGGAAATCAAAGTTTGTATTCGCTCAAGACTCCGCAGTGCTATCGGGAACATGCCGCATCACTCAACGATACATCCTGAGTTTAACGTTACTGCCTCCGGAAATGTTCGGCCACGATATCATATTCCTGATATAAAACTTCCTATTTTCCGTGGAGGCTATACTGAGTGGGCAAACTTCTTCACTATGTTTAACACAATTATAGGTCAGGAGGCCGTTTTATCAAGGATTGAGAAGTTTCAGTACCTGCGATCATGTTTGGATGGACCTGCATTGGAAGCTGTTCGGTCTTTGGAAGTAACGGAGGGCAATTATGATATCGCGTTGGAGATTTTAAGCAACCGATTCAATAACAAACGTTTAATCTTTCAGGCACACGTCGCTGAGATGCTGAAGCATGAGAAGGTTGAAGATGGGTCAACTAGAAAGCTGCGTACCTTATCGGATAAGGTGCATTCTCACATGAGAGCGCTAAGGTCGATGGGGAACATGGAGGAAATAGCAGGTTGCATCATCGTTCACTCCATGTATAAGTATCTGGACACCGAAAGCAGGAACAAATGGGAAGAACTGTCACCGTCCAATGTTATACCGACCTGGGACCATTTTTCGACTTTTTTGGAAAAGAGATGTCAAGCCATGGAGGCAAAGGATCAAGCTATGTTGATTGATCCCCATAGCAATCAGGTTGGAAAACATAGAAGATTAATTAATTCCAAAAACAGTCTTGTTGCTACAAACACCCTGGGATTAGAGTGCGTATTTTGCAATAATAAAGAGCACAACATTTACAGCTGCACTCGGTTTGGAAACCTTTCGCCATCTTTGCGCCTTAAAGAGGCAAGGAAGCTTAGAGTATGCTTCAACTGTTTGAAGAAGGGACATCCCAACACCTCCTGCAGTTCAGGTTCTTGCCGCACATGCGGTGAAAAACATCATTCACTTTTGCATATCAACAGTCCTCTGCCGACGTCAGTTACCACGGATCGAACGAACCCTATGTCGTATGCTCAGACCGACTCACGCTCAGACCCCAGTCTTCAGAATTCTCTTGTTGCCGCTTCATTACCTTTCTCGCCTCCTGCTCAGAATCTTAGTTCAGACGTAGTGCTTCTCGCCACGACAGTCATCATGATTAAGAGTCGATATGGTGAGCTTATTCCATGCCGTGCTCTTCTGGATTCCGGCTCGCAGATTAACTTAATAACCTCTCGTTTTGCTCAGATGCTTCAGCTGAAACGAGCCAAAGGTTCGGTGTCAGTATCCGGTATTGGTGCGGAATCCGCATTTCATACAGAAGGTTCAGTCAATTTGGTCATTCGATCCAGGACTTCAGATTACTGCACGAGTCTCACAGCTCTTGTTGCTCCACGCATCACAGGAAACCAGCCTGCTTCTTCTTTCGATATATCCAAATGGAAAATGCCATCCAATATCAGCCTTGCAGACCCGAGTTTCAACAAATCTCACCGCATCGATGTGCTTATTGGAGCCAGTTTGTTCTATGATATCTTATGCGTTGGACAGATTAAGTTGGACAAAGGCCTTCCTATAATACAGAAAACGCGTTTCGGTTGGGTTGTAACAGGTGGAGGTCATTATTCCCACAACTCTGTGCTCCTAGCTGCCTCTAGATCGACTGAATTGAGTCATAATCCACCGTCGGTATGGATGAACTAGTTAGACGCTTCTGGGAAGTTGAAAATTGCCACTGCCCGCCATAGAGGCTACAAAGGAGGAAATTGCTTGCGAGGAACATTTTAAAAAACATTTCTGTCGACTTCCAAGTGGCGAGTACAGCGTTCAACTGCCCCTTAAGATGAGTGACAGTCTTCTTGGAGATTCATATCAACAAGCATATCGGAGATTTCTCGATTTAGAACGCAAACTGGGACGCAAGCCACTTATCAGGGCCCAATACGCCGAATTTATAAAGGAGTACCTCGATTTAAATCATATGTCCCCTGTTAAGAGCGACTCACTAAAACAATGCAAATTCTTTCTTCCTCATCACTGCGTAGTAAGAGAGGACAAAACCACCACAAAACTCCGAGTAGTTTTTGACGGATCCGCGTGTACATCTACAGGATATTCCCTAAACGATATATTGATGTCGGGCCCAACTATTCAGCCGAAGTTAGTAACAACTCTTCTCCGATTTCGTACCTTTCCTGTAGCCTTGACTGGTGACATTTGTAAAATGTATAGATGCGTCCGTGTTTTGCCTCAGGATAGTTTTCTGCAGTGCATATTGTGGCGCGATTCACCCCATGAGGAGATTCGAGCATTTAAACTAGATACCGTCACCTATGGAACGAAACCAGCATCATTTCTAGCCGTCCGTTCCATGCACCAACTAGCAGTCGACGAGCGTGCTTCTTATCCAATTGGATCTAAGGTTGTGTTGCAGGATTTTTACGTGGATGATCTGCTAACGGGGGGAGACACTACAAATGAGGTACTTGAAATAATTCGCCAGGTGTCAGGACTCTTAGCCAAAGGGAATTTCAAGATCAGGAAATGGTGCTCCAACGATGCATCTTTACTAAATCAAATACCCAGTGAAGATAGGGAAACATTTGTAAAATTCACTGATGGCAGCGATGTAACCAAGACGCTAGGTTTGGCATGGAATCCCACTTCGGATGAACTATTGTTTGCTTTTTGCCCCAATCAAGTCCCTTCGAAACCAACTAAAAGAGTTATATTGTCCACCATTGCACGATTTTATGATCCACTCGGACTTATAGGGCCAGTAATTACAAGGGCAAAAATACTTATGCAGCAGTTGTGGAAAGAAAAGCTGAATTGGGATGAAAGTCTGCCAGTCGCCTTACGCACAGCTTGGATCGACTTTATTCAGCAGTTTGACTCTATGCAACGAATCTCTTTCCCACGTCTATCATTCCTTCAAAGCAGCAATCTTGAAATACATGGATTTTGTGATGCAAGCATGAGTGCATATGGAGCATGCATTTACACTGTTTCACAAGGCGTCAATGGAGTAAAGGCAAATCTTCTGTGTTCCAGATCTCGTGTAGCGCCACTGAAGACTATTACAATACCCAAGTTGGAATTATGCGGTGCAGCGCTACTCGCTCAGCTTATGCATGAAGTCTCTTTAATGAACTTCAATTGCTCGTATTACTGTTGGTGTGACTCTACCGTTGTGTTAGCCTGGATCAAAAACCAGCCATCTAACTTTAATGTATTTGTTGCTAATCGACTGTCTGTTATTCAGGAACTCACATCTGGAATGTCTTGGCTGCACGTGCCAACTGATCTCAACCCTGCCGATATTCTTTCTCGAGGATCACTACCTGCTGAGCTTATCAATTCTCATCTTTGGAATCATGGGCCTCCATATTTGACGGACAGTAAAGATCAATGGCCAAGTACGCCTGCTCTTCCAGAGCCGGTTTTGGAGGCACGGAAAACAATCCTAATTACCAACCTCGCTTCGAAATATTTGATGGAAGAATCGAAATTCGTGAATTCCTTCCCCAAAATGCAGCGAATTTTTGCATATGTATGCAAATTTATTCATCGAAAAAGGTTTAAAATAACTGTGGAGGATTTGCGCTTGGGAACCGAACTTCTTCTTCGCCTTACTCAGCAATCTCGTCTGTTGAATGAAATAAGAGCCCTGGAATCCCGAAAGGACATCAAAGCTTCAAGCCCAATCGCTTCGCTTTCTCCATTTTTAGATAAGTACGGTTTGCTTCGAGTTGGAGGACGCCTTAAAAACTCCACGTTGGATTTTGAAGCACGACATCCCATAATACTGCCAGAAATCATTCCATCACTTCTGCTTTGATACGGCACCTACACGAAAAGCATCTTCACGCAGGACCCCAGTCACTATTAGCCATCATTCGGCAAACTTACTGGCCAATTGGTGGTCGCAAGACCGTAGCTCACGTCATACAGAAGTGTGTCAGATGCTTTCGAGTGAAGCCTCGAACTCTAGAGCAAATATTGGCAGATCTTCCGGTGGACAGAGTTAGCGAATCTCGGGCATTTCTAGTTACCGGCGTGGACTACTGCGGCCCGTTCCTGTATAAATCAGAAATTCGGAATCGGCCCCCAATTAAATGCTACATGAGCATTTTTATATGCTTCTCCACTAAAGCGGTTCACATCGAGCTAGTGAAGGATCTCACAACGTCCGCGTTCCTGTCTGCTCTTCGCCGTTTTATTTGCACACGTGGAAAACCGATTCGTATTTGGTCAGATAATGCCACAAATTTTGTTGGAGCTCGGAACGAACTGGCAGAACTCAAGTCTTTATTCCTAAGCGACAATCATCAAGAAGCCGTACATCAAGCTTGCCTCAACGATTGCATCGATTGGCGTTTTATTCCTCCTAGATCACCTCATTTTGGAGGATTGTGGGAGGCTTCAGTCAAGGCAGCCAAACATCATCTTCGGCGTGCCCTTGGATCCTCGCTTGTTGGATTTGATGAACTGCGCACCCTTGCGTGCAATATTAGCGCAATCATTAACTCAAGGCCATTGTTTCCTCTTTCAGAGAACCCGGCAGATCTCGATGTGCTCACGCCAGCTCATTTCTTGGTTGGCGCCCCTATCACTACCTTCTTGGAGCCTGACTTGGTACACTTAAACGTCGATCGCCTGGACCGTTGGCAGAAGGTCACACAGCTGCAGCAAATTTTTTGGTCTCGATGGCGCCATTCTTATTTAAGCAGTCTTCAGGAGCGAGCTAAGTGGCGCACCCGGAATCCTGAGCTTCATGTCAACGATGTCGTTCTTGTTAAGGACGAGAACTACCCTCCGCTGAAGTGGCCGCTAGCGAGAATCCTCGAACTCATCCCAGGAGCTGATGGAGTATCTCGCGTCGCCTTGATCAGGATGGCTACAGGTGTTAGCCGAAGGGCACTTGCCAAACTGTGTCTCTTGCCTCTACGGGATGAGGTGAAAGGCTTGGATCCTTCCGCGGGGGGAGTATGTTCGGGCGAGGCCCGAGTGTAATTCCCTTATTTTGTTCTCTTACTCGTATTGTTCTTTCCATGCTCTTACTGTTTTACTCTCTTAATCTCTGTCAGCATCATGCTCTCACTTATCATCTATTATCTATGCTTCACCACTCTCTTTTTCTCATCTATGCGTCCTCACGGCATAGCTAAGTGGACGGCAGCTGCGTCTGCTTAAAATCAGTTGATATAGTTGGCGCACAGACCTTTTTTGTCCCAACTATTACTTGGCACGAGACTTGCTCGCTTGCCTCCCCAAGTTTTTGTTAACTCGTTAATTATAACTCTCTATTGTTAAAGGCTCTGGCATTTTCGGCCACCCTCAATATACAAATCACATACAATAAATTATAACGTTTTTGATATCAAACTTTTGTGAAAATTCTTGATATATAGTCAACGAAAAAGCTCGTTGTCTCAACAAAGAGTTCAAAACTGAAATATATTCCTTGCTTACAAAACTAGATCCATATGAAAAGGTTATATTGGCTGGTGATTTCAACGCCAGAAACATATCCTTTGGAGATAGCATTACAAGCAGTAAGGGTAGGTTTATTGAAGAAATAATGTGTGAGGCAGGGTATGAGTGCCTTAATGATGGTAGTCCGTCTTTCAGAGTACATATTGATTCAAAAGAAGGATCGGTACTAGATCTAACCTTTGTTAAAAAACCGCTCAATGGAGGATGGAGCTGCCGACCACTTTTTATAGGTGGCAGTCATCATCATCCAATCAGAATCGAAATTAATGAATCATTAAAAAAGCCTCAGAGGTTCCTAGCCAAAACCAAACTATTAAAAAATATTCCAAACATTACTGGAGAGGGTGGAGGCGAAGAAATTTTACGAGCAATTATAAAAGAGATTAAAGCAGCGACATATGTAATAGAAGATAACAGGACGCCTAAGTTGTGGTGATACGAAAAACTTGCTGAGTTATTCCGGGACTATTCTGAAGCTCAAAACAAAGCCAATCAAGAACCTTCCTTTGAAAATTACTGGTTGGCAGTAGACTTGAGAAGGAAATGGAAGAAATCAGTAAAATTAGCCAAAAGAGTGAATTTTTCAAGAAAGGTCCTGGAAATCAACATGCAGCCGAATACCAGATTAGCTTTGAGATTTTTTAAAAATCTTAAATATTGTAATGAGAAGTTACTCACTGATAGAATTTTAAACAAGCGTAAAAAAAACAGCTGGAGGACTGGATGGAATAACATATTCTATGCTGGGAGCTCTCAACAGTCTTGCTACAGAAAATCTGGTCAAAAGTTTTAATGATCTCTTGTCTAAAGGACATTTTCCAAACATGTGGAGAGAAATTAAAATTACACCCATTCCAAAGAAGTTGAAAGACTTGACTGACTGACAAAAACTGTCAATGCTATGGTTAAACATAGAATTGTCGAGTTTATAGAACAAAAGCAAATTCTACCATATGCATATCAGAAACACAAGTCTGCGGATGATTTTGTGATCATCTCCAGTGATGACAACTTCAGAGCAGCTGAGATTAATATGCAAAGAATATTAGGAGACTTCTATCTACTATGGCAAGATCTAGGACTTAGTTTTAATCCAGCCAAAACATCAGTTATGACCATAGGTAGAGGAAAGCAAAGTGAAGCTAACATTACAATTGAAGATCACAAACAGTTGCTAAAAAAGAAATTACTTTCTTAGGAAGAGTATTGAATTCAAATTTGTCCAATGCAAGACATATTAAGAAGTTGAAAGAAGATGCTAAAAAAAGTAATAACATTTTACAAGTTTCAACCACAATCAAATCGGGATTAAAGCAAAAAGTAGCTGTCAACATTTTTAAATCATTTGTAAGATCTAAACAAGAATATGCTCTGACTAGTATTGCCAATATGGGAACTGGTGCTTGTAAAGACCTTAACATTGCTCAAGCAGGAGCTTGAAGGAGGTGTGTAGGGGTGACACCGATGACCTCAAAGCATTCAATTTTTGTTCTGGCTGGGATATTACCACCGTATTTCAGAGCCATGTTATTAAGAACTAAGGAATTATTTAAAGTCATGACATACAAAAGAGAATTCTTTGAGGAAATTGGAAGATCTAATGCCAATACGAGTTACACGGAAATGATAAAAGAGTTGCGATATTTCTTTGAAAATACAGTCACATGCAAAAAAATCGAATTTTGTCCGAAGATAGTAGTGAAGGATAAATGTTTAAATGAAAGCAAAAACAAATTAGCAGACGAAGAAATTAGGGCGTACTTTCTCGAGAAATTTAACACATATAAAAAGGAGGGTTGGCATATATTGTCAACAGATGCATCAATTCTAAACGACAAAATTGGTATTGGTATTATAGAACTGCAGAAAGAAAAGAAGTACATACATATGTATTTGTTCAAATTTGATAAAAGTCTATCATCTGTAGGAGCTGAACTTGTGGGAATAAAATTAGCGTGTGATATAATCCGCAGTCAGAATTGCGAATGAACTGTATTGGTATGTGACTGTCTGGGTGCAATAAACATTGTAAATAACAAGGACTCTGACTCGTATATAGCAAAAGATATACATGACTGTATCAATCAACATTGAAGGATTTGAAATTATGTGGGTCCCCGGGCACAGGGGTATTCACATAAACGAAATAGCTGACAAAACTGTAAAAAGGGCTGTTTTAGGTGCCGTTTACACTGAGGCTGCGTCTTGATTCTTTGCGTCTTCCCAGAAACGCAGTTTTTTTTACATAGGCTTAGCATAGGGCCCTAGTGATGGCAAAAAGTTGCGTCGTTTTCCGACGCAGGTGCGTTTTGGTATTTCTGTGGTATTTCTGTGCGCATAACAGCAATTTTCGTACTTTTCTGCCTAATCAGCGGAACTATCACCACTAATAACAACAAAAAACAGCAGATTAAAATTTAAATATTGCCGCGTAAAGTTTTTAACTGAGTAACAAGGGGCAAAAATTCATGTAATGGTTAGAACAAATTGTTTAAACTAATTTTATTATTAAAAAAAGCATTTCAACAATATAGTTGATTTCAAATTTTTTGCTGCAAATCCCATGTCTTTGAATCCTTTCACTGTTTCCGTGATCTTCTCAGGGTAAGAAAGTCTGCTTGCAGATACTTGTCAGCGAGTTGAGCAACAACCTCGCGACAAAACTGCAGTAACACTACTCGACAAAATTCAACTTTTTTTTTCCGCTGTGGCCAAAAATGACTTTTTCTGATAGATTTGGAGATTTAAATTTTTTAAAGAATTATGGTTTTTTTTTCATGGAGTAGTTTTTTTTAAAAGAATTTTTAAAAAATTTTGTGTTTTTTGTCATAGGTAGTGCTTCTATTTTTCACATAACTTAAGTTTCCTACAACTGGTTGTATTGAACTTTGCAGTTACAAAAAGCTGACAAATGCAGCTATAAATCCGACTCAGACACTTTGTAGCTGCAACTTAACGTCTGGAAGATATTAAGCTTCCAAATTTAAATTTCATAATTTTTTTCGGTATTTTTCCCGGAAATTTTGACTTTGAAAGCTCAGGAAAAGTCGAAAAAAAAAGTATTTGAATGCCTTGATTTTTGGTTTTAGATAGACACATTAATTAGGCGTCGTTTAAGGTATCGCTTATAAAAATATAAAAATAAACGGCTTAGTTATAACCGTTTGACCAAAACTACATATGCCGTTTGACACTATTCCAAATGCCATTTTACCGTTAAAAACTGTTACAAGCGCAGATTTTTTGGTATTTTTGTAGGAAAAAAAACGGTTATTCGTCGGCTAACGGAATTTATCGGCGAAATTCGGCATATGAAAGTTTGGTCAAACGGTTATAACTAAGCCGTTTATAAGCGGCTTGTGGTACCTTAAATGACGCCTAATTAATGTGTCTATTGTAACATATAACCTGTGAGGAGGTGTTGGTACAACTCGGCGGGGTACGCGCTTGCTTCCGGCTTTTCTCTGGTCGGCTGGGGTGGGTTATTGGGGAAAAAGCCGCCGGTTATTATTCTCACTGTTTTAGAAATAAATAAGGAAAATCGCGTACTAAAGGAAGGGAAACGGAGAGGGAAGGGTTCGGTACGGCAACCGAATGACACTAAAAGGAAGACTCAATCATGACACGGACACAAAAAAAAGAAGGCGATGCTCAGTCTCGGGCTGCAAGTGCAAAGCTGCACAGATGCCCACCCTACCATGATCCCTCACATTCCAACTCATCATCAGGGATCCCTCCCAAAACCGTTCAGGGGTCAAGGCGCTGCTTCAGGTCGGGCATGGGTCCAACAAAAAAATAAATCTTAGTTCATTTTAGCTTAACTACATTTATTTAAGAAGAAATAGGTAAAATTTTTCAGGGACTTCATTTGTATTCATTTGGGTTCTACGCTAAATAGTAAACAAAATAGGTATAATTGTATATGGGGTAAGGTTATAAAAATATGTGCATGTAATATGTGTGTTGAGTTATGGATTATATGTGTATGTGATATGTGCTATAAAATACAAGGGGAGTAGGCAGATTGGTATATGCATAAAGATAATGTAATATAATATAATATAAGGTAATGATAATAAACTAATAAGACTAAAGTAGAAGAAGTCTCCATAAAAGCATGACCCCGAAAAGTTATGTTTGGCCCATTGTATCGGCCGTGTGTTATTTAATAGATATATAAGAATTTTCAGTGATTCCCTTTTGATCGTGGGTTTTTGGGAGCTTTTACTTGCTCTACTTAGTGCGAGCTTTCCTCTAAGTTTTCGGGCTCTGTTTTCTATTTATTTTTCTTTGAAACCCCCTCTCGGTCGCACAAACCAAATGTGTTGAAATTTAAAAGTCTTTTCTTTTACTTACATGAATCGCCAGGGTCCATCGCCGAAAGATCTTTCGCTGGGGGACTGTGGCTGTAATAGAAGGTTAACAAAAAAAAACAACAAAATCGCGAGAGAGAGCTTTTTTTTTCTTTTTCTCTTTTGGAGAGCTTTTGGGGCCACTGCACTTATAGGTTAAAAAGCACTTTTTCTTTCTTTTCCTTTCTTTTTCTTTTGTATTTATTTAAATTTTTTTTTTTGTGTTTGAATTTTTATTCGGGGTTCATGCCAGTATTAGCTGACCCTTCGACTTTTCACAAACGATAAAAAAAAGGGGGTCGTCCCTATCCCTATTCACTTAGCACACGCACACGCACAGTTCCATGCAGGTTGGTTACGTGACCCGTGTCTCTCGCACTTTTCACTATTTTCTGGTATGGTCGTTCGGGGGGGGAAATTAGCCCCAAAAGAGCACCCGATCTTCACCGTTGGGGTCTAGCCATGCCCTTTCTGGTGGATCATTTGGACGAGCTTAGAGATTAGCTTTCCGACGGAACAGCTGCGCCGATGTCAGCCGCAGTTTTTTTTGTTTTTGAATGCCGAGCTTTGAAGCGGGGTGCGGGGCGTTGGTGAGAGCGCAGCTTTCTCCCTCGCTCTTTGATCTTTTCTCCTTTTTTAAAATTTGGCAACTAGGTGCCGTTCCTGAGGAAAGTCGAACACAAAAAAAGAAGGAAATTATCGAGTGCCCTCCGGTGGCCATGTGCATGGCAAATCTCGCCTCTACTTAACCGGCCTGACCAATGCTTTACCTGTATTTTCAAAACGGCACCTTGCACACTGATCTGTCCTTCTTCGAAGGCACCGATCTGGCTCTATTCCTTACAAGCCCGCTTTGGCCTGGAATCCGTCCCTACGGGGTGTATGGGGGGTCACTACCGATTAGAGTGTACTGGTTCGGAGCCACACGTCTTGTTGGCTTGCTGGTCGTCAGGAGAAAAGATCGAGACCCTGACCGGAAACTATGGCCTGGGTGCTAAATTTCTCTCCCTCACCCACTGACATTTGCCCCCTAACAGCTGTTCGCTGGTTAGTACCCCTTGACCGCCGCTCGGAGCGCCTTCTGCATATTCGGGGTCAACCCTTTTCCCTTGGTTGTACCCTTAATTTCGGCCCTAACTCAGGTCTCGTCTTTTAGGCCTTACTCGGTCATTGCCCTCGCCCAAGCTTGAGCAAGAGGCGGCGACACCAATTTTTACCTATAAGCATATAATTAAGCCACCAAAAGCTTAAAGCTAGCCCTCCCGAATTCGCCGCCGAACTGTTCTACGCTTTATAAGAAGGTGCTGGTGCCTACTTTCGGGCGGTCTGGGCATCTCTTCCAAACGAAACATTACACACCCCCCGCCAAAATCACACTTAGGGTTCCGGACTCCTAAGGGTGATCCTCGTTTGGGAAGTGTTGGTCTTACCCGTCATTGTTTGATGTCTTTGGCATGATACTTCCCCACTGGGTTCCCCTGGAGATCCTCCAGTTCATAGTAACTGTTACCCAGCCGTTTGCGAACCCTGGCCTTTACAAAGGTCGGGGCGAGCTTGGCGTTAAAACCTTTAACAAAGTTACTCTGCTGATGATTACGTCTGTACACCTCCTGCCCTGTCTGAAAAGAAACTTCTCGGCTCCGCAGGTTATAGTTGTTTTCATTCCGGTGATGTTGCTTTCTCATGGTTTGTTGCGCCGTTTTGCGAATGAGGTCAAATGAATCGCCTCTATCGAAAGCAAACCAACGATCATCCAGGACGCCCAAGTTCCGCAACAATGGATAGGCGGAACCGCTCGTGATCATATTCTGGCCGAATGCCATCCGATACGGACTACTATTTATGGCGGCATGTACACTTGACCGCAATGCGCATGCTATGGCACTCATCTGCTCGTCCCAATTGCTTTGATCAGGATCAACATAAGATTTTATGGCCGCAATGACTGACCTGTTGACCCTCTCTGAAGCGTTTGCTTGCGGGGCATATACTGCCGTGTAAGAATGTTTTACGCTATACTTTTGTAGCAGCTCATTAAACTTATGCGACTTGAATTGCACCCCGTTATCTGACACTACTATTTCCGGAACGCCAAAACAATGGAATAACTCCTCCTCCATGAATGGAATAATGGCCTCAGCGGTAAACTTCTTGACCGTTTTCAAAAACGGGAATTTGGAAAAGTGATCCAGCACAACGAAGATACCTATATTTCCGGACTTGCTGCGTGGGTATGGCCCCAAAAAGTCCACATAGATCTTCTGGAAGAACCTCTGAGTTTCACTTGATTTCCCCATTGTTGGTCTTAAAGTGTAATTCGGATGCTTGCTACACTTGCACACCTCACAGCTGCCTATAAACTCCTTCACATCCGTCACTAGGTTTGGCCAATAATACAAGCGTCGAATCCGTTCTAATGTCTTGTTTATCCCACTATGAGCCGCTAAAGGGTGTTCATGCGCTTTCTTTAGCACCTCTTGCACTAACCCTCTAGGAATCCAGAGCTTCCAGCACAGGTCGTCGGCTATCTTTTCCCCCGTGGCATGCTCCGATCGCCGATAAATCAAGTCATCGACTACCTTCACATCAGGCAATCGATCCTGATTCGCTCGCACTTTAGCCTTCATGTCTTGGTAGTCACCCGATTGGAATTGAGGGGAACCTATATCAATCAGGCTATCGAATTGTATGGCTGACAGATCCTCAGTGAAAACCCTGGACAGCGCATCTGGAACAATGTTGCGCGATCCCTTCCGATGGAAAATTTTAAAGGAGAACCCTTGAAGTTTTAGGGCCCATCGTGCTAACCTTGAGCTCAAATCTACTTGTGACATAAGCCATTTTAATGACGCATGGTCCGTGATTATGGAAAACTCCTGACCTTCGACGTATGGCCTAAATTTCTTCACACACATCACGGCCGCCAGACATTCTTTTTCCGTTACGGAATAGTTACGCTGACATTGGTTGAGCTTCCGTGACATGAACGCAATAGGTACATCATTGCCTTCACCATCTTTTTGCATGAGCACCCCCCAATTCCAGTATGACTGGCGTCGCAGTGTATCGAAAATGGTACTGTAAAGTCGGGACTGTGCAATACAGGAGCTTCACACATCTTTGTCTTCAAAACCTCGAAAGCCTTCTGAGCGTCTTCGGTCCACCTGAACTTCTGCTTTTGCTTAAGCGTGTCAGTTATTGGTGAGGCCAGGCCTGCATAGTCCTTGATAAATTTGTGGTACCAGCCTGTGAGACCTAAGAACCTACGCACCTGCTTAATGGACCGCGGAATAGGAAACTCTTTTATAGAGTCCACCTTGTCCGGATCTGTCCGAATGGTGCCATTGCCAATGACGTGCCCCAGATACTTGACGTCTTTTAAGCAAAAATGTGATTTCTGTACATTTATAGTCAATCCCGCTTGCTGCAGGCGGGCCGCTAACTCGGTGAGAACCTCCACATGTCTCTCAAAGGAGTCAGAAACTACTAGCAGATCGTCGAGATATACGAATATTTCGTTCCGCAAGGGTGAAGGGATTACCTTGTCCATAAGTTTGCACATTGTTTGTGCCGCATTAGACAAGCCAAACGGCATGACGGTGAAACGATATAAGGGTCGTCCTGGCACAGTAAAAGCCGTTATGTCCCTCGAACCTTCTTCTAGCGGAATCTGCCAATACGCATCCTTCAAATCAATACTTGAAATAAATTCCGCGCGCGGCAGCCGACTGAGAATTCCGTCAATGAGCGGCATAGGGTAGGCGTTTTTTACCGTCACTTCATTCACCTTCCTACTATCGATACATAGACGCACCTTGCCTGGTTTCCGTACCAAGACAACCGGTGAGGACCAAGGACCGTCGGACTCCTCTATTACTCCCAAAGACAACATCCGGTCCAGCTCGGTGTACATGAGCTGCTCCACGGCCGGTGAAACGGCGTAGTGTCGTTGCTTGATGGGCTTAGCATTCCCTACATCAATATTATGCTGTAGCAAATTCGTTTTTCCCAGACCCCTCTCTGCAAATGATGGAAACCGTTTTACTGTCTCTACCAACAGCTTTCTCTGTAGTGCTGACAGAGGCAGCTGGTTAGGATCATCTAATAATAAGCCTGAGATTGACGACGCCAGAGATTTGTTGGACAGAAAGGCCGGCAAGAGGTTGAACTCCGTCCAAAAATCGATCCCTAAATATAAGTCTTGTGATAACGAAGGAACAATCCATAGTCGAAACGTCAGCGTGTCCCCTTAAACTCAATGTCGGTGTCGATTCGGCCAACGATTGGTTGATGCTTTCCATCAGCCGTACTGACTGATGCTCTCATAGGCCTGTATCTCGAACTATCCTTCAATAGTTCGGACGCTAAGGCACCGCCTATGCAGCTGATCGAAGCCCCGGTGTCCATCAGACCTGTAACCGTCTTCCCTAGTAATGACACCTCCGCGTATGGTCGCCAATCCTTGGTATCATTTACTACCGAAGAGAGCACCGAACGTTTTTCGGATTTACGTTTTAGCCTGTATTGCCGCAAACGCTCCGTTGATCTACTGAGTTTCGCCTCGTTAATCATTTCCTTCTTCATTTTGATTCGTACGTGTAAGGGTATTTCTGGTAGTTGGGACAAGTTTGGTGAGTCTGACAAATCTGGTGGTTTGGTCAAATCTGGTAGTTTGGGCGATTCTGGTAGTTTGGACAAGTTTGGTGAGTCTGACAAATCTGGTGGTTTGGTCAAATCTGGTATTTTGGGCGATTCTGGTAGTTTGGACAGATTCGGTATCCCAGATCTATCCGAGTCTACTAATCGGTGTTCGTCCTCGAGAGGACCATTGTTTGCGTGCACTGGCTAACGGTGCACGGCCCTTCAAGTTTTTTGATGCACTACAGCGAGTGCACGATGGCTTGTACGTGTCTGGTCGGCCGCAGCCGTAACAAAAAACCTTTCGTTCTGCTACGCACTCTTGGTACCTATGTCCATGAGCTCCACAGTTCCAGCACAGGAGAGAAATCGCTGCGATTTCCGGGTCTTCCGACTCTTCCTCCAGTTCTTCCTCATCCCCCCGATCTACAGCTACTGCAATTTCGCGTATCTGAGGCCTAGGTGGAGGTCGATGGCTTGAAACAATCAGGGTTGGTTTGGACACTGATTGCAGAAAACGTTCGCGGGTGCGAACTATATGCCGAAGCTGAGCGACCGACATTACCGGGACATGCAGAATCTCGTGTTGGATGTCAGCAGTCAAATTGGCCCTAAGGACTTCCAACAGAGTAGGTTCTGTCAGGGGGACCACCAGTTTATCTGCTATTGAGATAATGGCCTCGTAGAAAGCGTCGAAAGTTTCATTTACTTTCTGCTTCCGCTGCGACAACGCCGTGCGAATCTCCAGATCGGTCCTGCCATCTTTGAACTGCGCTCTCAGTGCCGAACTCAGTTGGGGCCAAGTGACTACCGCGACACTTTTGTGGTATCGCCAGAACCACTCGCTGGCACTACCTTCAAATAAGTTGCTGGCGTACCGAGCAATTAACTCCAGATTCCCATCTAACGTCTGTCTAGTCAGAGCCTCTACTCTGTATACAAAATCATCCACTCCCATTGACGAATATCCGGAAAAGCGCAGTTTCCAATTGGAAATTATCTGGCTGATCCTGTCAGGTCGTAGATCGGATGAACCTTGGGATCCCCACGGGGATCGGGCTTCAGGGACTCCGTTATTCAGCGGCCCTACCGACTCTCTTGGAGGTATCTGAAACAGCTGCTCAAACGTCTGCGGTGAAGCTTCTGCCTGTGCTCCAATTACCGCTTGCGCTGACGGGGACACACTTTGGATTGCTAGCCGCTGAAACCCTGCCTCGATCGATTGCGTCAACTGCGCCATAGATTGTGCCATATGCGCAATCTGGGACATGGCTTGGGTCAAAGATTGAGTCATTTGCGCTAGCCCCTCAGCCATCGTAGCGTTCTGCCCCTCCCCGGCATTGAGACTTGGGGATTCTACCGCCTGCGCGGCCGGCTGCGCGTCCATGCCTTCCTGTCCCGGACTTCCCATTCCCTGTGACCTTGTCCTGGGCATGTTTTCCGTTCCTGTTTGACCAGCCGAACTATGTGCCGTCGCGAGCTCGTCGGCCAAGCTAGGCGCCGGAGTTGACAAATATGCAAAGCAGATCGGACAAACTGTTTTTTCTCCTCCTCGCTTTCTAAAGCATTCAAAATGAAACGAGTGTTTGCACCTAGTTTCAAACCCCTGCGACGGAGCACTAATTTCTCGTACGCAAATCCCACAGGTTGAGGTGTTTCCTACCCTTTGTTCCAATCCCGAACCTCGTTGTGAGCGAGACATACTATATCCACTCTAAAATTTAGAGTATATTATTTTAAAAATTCTTTTACTTTTTTCTATGTAAGGCCAAAACTTTTTATCGAAGTATGATCAGCCTTAAACTTAAATATTTTTTTTTTTTTTTTTTTTTAAATGACCACAAAATTCCAAAAAAAAAATGTATATATCAAAAAAAATAGTTGGACCCTATTCCCAAACCTTCATGCAGCCAACCTAGTTTCCCTAAAGCACCGGACCTCTTAACAAAGAAGTTTTACATGCAGACGTCAATCGTTTAATATCGGAAAGGAGTGTCGGGGCCCATACCGCGGTGTTATTCCACGATCGGAGTTCCACTAACGCCAAACGATTCCAATTGACGCGAAAATGTGGAGGTAACAGTAAAGATTCTGGGCTTCAACAGCACCGGGCACGTAAATCCATACGCCAAATAACCCGCTCAATATTCGTAAACTAACATTGCATAGGTCACCGGACGCTGGCCGCTCGAATCCAAAGTACAGGAAATTCTACCACAGTTGCCCTTACTGGCAGTTCCCATCTGCGTTACCCTACCACATTTGCTACGGAATAAGAAAATTTGAAAGAAGAGACAGTTAGAAGACCAAGAAACAGTTTTAAAGAAAAGATAGGTTTGGTGCCGTACCGACGTAAATAGCATACGAATTATACTGTAAGCGGTAAGGTCATCCAGATGAATGATGTTCTACCTACATTCCGGCTGACATGCATAGTTCAAACTATAAACGACCACAATCGATTCATTGTGGACACGATGTACTTCTCCTTCCCGGCAGCCTGTAGCTCGGGGCCACAAAAAGGCCAGTTCCGAGGAATGATACGCACATTCGTCCAAACAAGAATCCTTGAGAGCTCTTGCTAGCACCACCAATCGCTACGTCCTACGCGCAATCGATAGATCTGGTCCACCGGTCAACTTCGAATAGGAACGGGCTTGATATTTCGTTAAGTTTTTTAGCAGCGAAGAAGAGAGCTGTCAAAGTCATATAGCTGTTGTCGACTTTGTATGTAGGTAATCTCTACATACATATGTGTATTAATGGGGCAAGCCGAACATTGACCAGCCGACTCTGGTCGGGCCCCACGTTGGGCGCCATTTCTTATTTATTTAATTAATTATCTATATGTATCTGTAACATATAACCTGTGAGGAGGTGTTGGTACAACTCGGCGGGATACGCGCTTGCTTCCGGCTTTTCTCTGGTCGGCTGGGGTGGGTTATTGGGGAAAAAGCCGCCGGTTATTATTCTCACTGTTTTAGAAATAAATAAGGAAAATCGCGTACTAAAGGAAGGGAAACGGAGAGGGAAGGGTTCGGTACGGCAACCGAATGACACTAAAAGGAAGACTCAATCATGACACGGACACACAAAAAAAGAAGGCGATGCTCAGTCTCGGGCTGCAAGTGCAAAGCTGCACAGATGCCCACCCTACCATGATCCCTCACATTCCAACTCATCATCAGGGATCCCTCCCGATGGAAAATTTTAAAGGAGAACCCTTGAAGTTTTAGGGCCCATCGTGCTAACCTTGAGCTCAAATCTACTTGTGACATAAGCCATTTTAATGACGCATGGTCCGTGATTATGGAAAACTCCTGACCTTCGACGTATGGCCTAAATTTCTTCACACACATCACGGCCGCCAGACATTCTTTTTCCGTTACGGAATAGTTACGCTGGCATTGGTTGAGCTTCCGTGACATGAACGCAATAGGTACATCATTGCCTTCACCATCTTTTTGCATGAGCACCCCCCCAATTCCAGTATGACTGGCGTCGCAGTGTATCGAAAATGGTACTGTAAAGTCGGGACTGTGCAATACAGGAGCTTCACACATCTTTGTCTTCAAAACCTCGAAAGCCTTCTGAGCGTCTTCGGTCCACCTGAACTTCTGCTTTTGCTTAATCGTGTCAGTTATTGGTGAGGCCAGGCCTGCATAGTCCTTGATAAATTTGTGGTACCAGCCTGTGAGACCTAAGAACCTACGCACCTGCTTAATGGACCGCGGAATAGGAAACTCTTTTATAGAGTCCACCTTGTCCGGATCTGTCCGAATGGTGCCATTGCCAATGACGTGCCCCAGATACTTGACGTCTTTTAAGCAAAAATGTGATTTCTGTACATTTATAGTCAATCCCGCTTGCTGCAGGCGGGCCGCTAACTCGGTGAGAACCTCCACATGTCTCTCAAAGGAGTCAGAAACTACTAGCAGATCGTCGAGATATACGAATATTTCGTTCCGCAAGGGTGAAGGGATTACCTTGTCCATAAGTTTGCACATTGTTTGTGCCGCATTAGACAAGCCAAACGGCATGACGGTGAAACGATATAAGGGTCGTCCTGGCACAGTAAAAGCCGTTATGTCCCTCTAACCTTCTTCTAGCGGAATCTGCCAATACGCATCCTTCAAATCAATACTTGAAATAAATTCCGCGCGCGGCAGCCGACTGAGAATTCCGTCAATGAGCGGCATAGGGTAGGCGTTTTTTACCGTCACTTCATTCACCTTCCTACTATCGATACATAGACGCACCTTGCCTGGTTTCCGTACCATGACAACCGGTGAAGACCAAGGACCGTCGGACTCCTCTATTACTCCCAAAGACAACATCCGGTCCAGCTCGGTGTACATGAGCTGCTCCACGGCCGGTGAAACGGCGTAGTGTCGTTGCTTGATGGGCTTAGCATTCCCTACATCAATATTATGCTGTAGCAAATTCGTTTTTCCCAGACCCCTCTCTGCAAATGATGGAAACCTTTTTACTGTCTCTACCAACAGCTTTCTCTGTAGTGCTGACAGAGGCAGCTGGTTAGGATCATCTAATAATAAGCCTGAGATTGACGACGCCAGAGATTTGTTGGACAGAAAGGCCGGCAAGAGGTTGAACTCCGTCCAAAAATCGATCCCTAAATATAAGTCTTGTGATAACGAAGGAACAATCCATAGTCGAAACGTCAGCGTGTCCCCCTTAAACTCAATGTCGGTGTCGATTCGGCCAACGATTGGTTGATGCTTTCCATCAGCCGTACTGACTGATGCTCTCATAGGCCTGTATCTCGAACTATCCTTCAATAGTTCGGACGCTAAGGCACCGCCTATGCAGCTGATCGAAGCCCCGGTGTCCATCAGACCTGTAACCGTCTTCCCTAGTAATGACACCTCCGCGTATGGTCGCCAATCCTTGGTATCATTTACTACCGAAGAGAGCACCGAACGTTTTTCGGATTTACGTTTTAGCCTGTATTGCCGCAAACGCTCCGTTGATCTACTGAGTTTCGCCTCGTTAATCATTTCCTTCTTCATTTTGATTCGTACGTGTAAGGGTATTTCTGGTAGTTGGGACAAGTTTGGTGAGTCTGACAAATCTGGTGGTTTGGTCAAATCTGGTAGTTTGGGCGATTCTGGTCGTTTGGACAAGTTTGGTGAGTCTGACAAATCTGGTGGTTTGGTCAAATCTGGTATTTTGGGCGATTCTGGTAGTTTGGACAGATTCGGTATCCCAGATCTATCCGAGTCTACTAATCGGTGTTCGTCCCTCGAGAGGACCATTGTTTGCGTGCACTGGCTAACGGTGCACGGCCCTTCAAGTTTTTTGATGCACTACAGCGAGTGCACGATGGCTTGTACGTGTCTGGTCGGCCGCAGCCGTAACAAAAAACCTTTCGTTCTGCTACGCACTCTTGGTACCTATGTCCATGAGCTCCACAGTTCCAGCACAGGAGAGAAATCGCTGCGATTTCCGGGTCTTCCGACTCTTCCTCCAGTTCTTCCTCATCCCCCGATCTACAGCTACTGCAATTTCGCGTATCTGAGGCCTAGGTGGAGGTCGATGGCTTGAAACAATCAGGGTTGGTTTGGACACTGATTGCAGAAAACGTTCGCGGGTGCGAACTATATGCCGAAGCTGAGCGACCGACATTACCGGGACATGCAGAATCTCGTGTTGGATGTCAGCAGTCAAATTGGCCCTAAGGACTTCCAACAGAGTAGGTTCTGTCAGGGGGACCACCAGTTTATCTGCTATTGAGATAATGGCCTCGTAGAAAGCGTCGAAAGTTTCATTTACTTTCTGCTTCCGCTGCGACAACGCCGTGCGAATCTCCAGATCGGTCCTGCCATCTTTGAACTGCGCTCTCAGTGCCGAACTCAGTTGGGGCCAAGTGACTACCGCGACACTTTTGTGGTATCGCCAGAACCACTCGCTGGCACTACCTTCAAATAAGTTGCTGGCGTACCGAGCAATTAACTCCAGATTCCCATCTAACGTCTGTCTAGTCAGAGCCTCTACTCTGTATACAAAATCATCCACTCCCATTGACGAATATCCGGAAAAGCGCAGTTTCCAATTGGAAATTATCTGGCTGATCCTGTCAGGTCGTAGATCGGATGAACCTTGGGATCCCCACGGGGATCGGGCTTCAGGGACTCCGTTATTCAGCGGCCCTACCGACTCTCTTGGAGGTATCTGAAACAGCTGCTCAAACGTCTGCGGTGAAGCTTCTGCCTGTGCTCCAATTACCGCTTGCGCTGACGGGGACACACTTTGGATTGCTAGCCGCTGAAACCCTGCCTCGATCGATTGCGTCAACTGCGCCATAGATTGTGCCATATGCGCAATCTGGGACATGGCTTGGGTCAAAGATTGAGTCATTTGCGCTAGCCCCTCAGCCATCGTAGCGTTCTGCCCCTCCCCGGCATTGAGACTTGGGGATTCTACCGCCTGCGCGGCCGGCTGCGCGTCCATGCCTTCCTGTCCCGGACTTCCCATTCCCTGTGACCTTGTCCTGGGCATGTTTTCCGTTCCTGTTTGACCAGCCGAACTATGTGCCGTCGCGAGCTCGTCGGCCAAGCTAGGCGCCGGAGTTGACAAATATGCAAAGCAGATCGGACAAACTGTTTTTTCTCCTCCTCGCTTTCTAAAGCATTCAAAATGAAACGAGTGTTTGCACCTAGTTTCAAACCCCTGCGACGGAGCACTAATTTCTCGTACGCAAATCCCACAGGTTGAGGTGTTTCCTACCCTTTGTTCCAATCCCGAACCTCGTTGTGAGCGAGACATACTATATCCACTCTAAAATTTAGAGTATATTATTTTAAAAATTCTTTTACTTTTTTCTATGTAAGGCCAAAACTTTTTATCGAAGTATGATCAGCCTTAAACTTAAATATTTTTTTTTTTTTTTTTTTTTAAATGACCACAAAATTCCAAAAAAAAAATGTATATATCAAAAAAAATAGTTGGACCCTATTCCCAAACCTTCATGCAGCCAACCTAGTTTCCCTAAAGCACCGGACCTCTTAACAAAGAAGTTTTACATGCAGACGTCAATCGTTTAATATCGGAAAGGAGTGTCGGGGCCCATACCGCGGTGTTATTCCACGATCGGAGTTCCACTAACGCCAAACGATTCCAATTGACGCGAAAATGTGGAGGTAACAGTAAAGATTCTGGGCTTCAACAGCACCGGGCACGTAAATCCATACGCCAAATAACCCGCTCAATATTCGTAAACTAACATTGCATAGGTCACCGGACGCTGGCCGCTCGAATCCAAAGTACAGGAAATTCTACCACAGTTGCCCTTACTGGCAGTTCCCATCTGCGTTACCCTACCACATTTGCTACGGAATAAGAAAATTTGAAAGAAGAGACAGTTAGAAGACCAAGAAACAGTTTTAAAGAAAAGATAGGTTTGGTGCCGTACCGACGTAAATAGCATACGAATTATACTGTAAGCGGTAAGGTCATCCAGATGAATGATGTTCTACCTACATTCCGGCTGACATGCATAGTTCAAACTATAAACGACCACAATCGATTCATTGTGGACACGATGTACTTCTCCTTCCCGGCAGCCTGTAGCTCGGGGCCACAAAAAGGCCAGTTCCGAGGAATGATACGCACATTCGTCCAAACAAGAATCCTTGAGAGCTCTTGCTAGCACCACCAATCGCTACGTCCTACGCGCAATCGATAGATCTGGTCCACCGGTCAACTTCGAATAGGAACGGGCTTGATATTTCGTTAAGTTTTTTAGCAGCGAAGAAGAGAGCTGTCAAAGTCATATAGCTGTTGTCGACTTTGTATGTAGGTAATCTCTACATACATATGTGTATTAATGGGGCAAGCCGAACATTGACCAGCCGACTCTGGTCGGGCCCCACGTTGGGCGCCATTTCTTATTTATTTAATTAATTATCTATATGTATCTGTAACATATAACCTGTGAGGAGGTGTTGGTACAACTCGGCGGGGTACGCGCTTGCTTCCGGCTTTTCTCTGGTCGGCTGGGGTGGGTTATTGGGGAAAAAGCCGCCGGTTATTATTCTCACTGTTTTAGAAATAAATAAGGAAAATCGCGTACTAAAGGAAGGGAAACGGAGAGGGAAGGGTTCGGTACGGCAACCGAATGACACTAAAAGGAAGACTCAATCATGACACGGACACAAAAAAAAGAAGGCGATGCTCAGTCTCGGGCTGCAAGTGCAAAGCTGCACAGATGCCCACCCTACCATGATCCCTCACATTCCAACTCATCATCAGGGATCCCTCCCAAAACCGTTCAGGGGTCAAGGCGCTGCTTCAGGTCGGGCATGGGTCCAACAAAAAAATAAATCTTAGTTCATTTTAGCTTAACTACATTTATTTAAGAAGAAATAGGTAAAATTTTTCAGGGACTTCATTTGTATTCATTTGGGTTCTACGCTAAATAGTAAACAAAATAGGTATAATTGTATATGGGGTAAGGTTATAAAAATATGTGCATGTAATATGTGTGTTGAGTTATGGATTATATGTGTATGTGATATGTGCTATAAAATACAAGGGGAGTAGGCAGATTGGTATATGCATAAAGATAATGTAATATAATATAATATAAGGTAATGATAATAAACTAATAAGACTAAAGTAGAAGAAGTCTCCATAAAAGCATGACCCCCGAAAAGTTATGTTTGGCCCATTGTATCGGCCGTGTGTTATTTAATAGATATATAAGAATTTTCAGTGATTCCCTTTTGATCGTGGGTTTTTGGGAGCTTTTACTTGCTCTACTTAGTGCGAGCTTTCCTCTAAGTTTTCGGGCTCTGTTTTCTATTTATTTTTCTTTGAAACCCCCTCTCGGTCGCACAAACCAAATGTGTTGAAATTTAAAAGTCTTTTCTTTTACTTACATGAATCGCCAGGGTCCATCGCCGAAAGATCTTTCGCTGGGGGACTGTGGCTGTAATAGAAGGTTAACAAAAAAAAACAACAAAATCGCGAGAGAGAGCTTTTTTTTTCTTTTTCTCTTTTGGAGAGCTTTTGGGGCCACTGCACTTATAGGTTAAAAAGCACTTTTTCTTTCTTTTCCTTTCTTTTTCTTTTGTATTTATTTAAATTTTTTTTTTTGTGTTTGAATTTTTATTCGGGGTTCATGCCAGTATTAGCTGACCCTTCGACTTTTCACAAACGATAAAAAAAAGGGGGTCGTCCCTATCCCTATTCACTTAGCACACGCACACGCACAGTTCCATGCAGGTTGGTTACGTGACCCGTGTCTCTCGCACTTTTCACTATTTTCTGGTATGGTCGTTCGGGGGGGAAATTAGCCCCAAAAGAGCACCCGATCTTCACCGTTGGGGTCTAGCCATGCCCTTTCTGGTGGATCATTTGGACGAGCTTAGAGATTAGCTTTCCGACGGAACAGCTGCGCCGATGTCAGCCGCAGTTTTTTTTGTTTTTGAATGCCGAGCTTTGAAGCGGGGTGCGGGGCGTTGGTGAGAGCGCAGCTTTCTCCCTCGCTCTTTGATCTTTTCTCCTTTTTTAAAATTTGGCAACTAGGTGCCGTTCCTGAGGAAAGTCGAACACAAAAAAAGAAGGAAATTATCGAGTGCCCTCCGGTGGCCATGTGCATGGCAAATCTCGCCTCTACTTAACCGGCCTGACCAATGCTTTACCTGTATTTTCAAAACGGCACCTTGCACACTGATCTGTCCTTCTTCGAAGGCACCGATCTGGCTCTATTCCTTACAAGCCCGCTTTGGCCTGGAATCCGTCCCTACGGGGTGTATGGGGGGTCACTACCGATTAGAGTGTACTGGTTCGGAGCCACACGTCTTGTTGGCTTGCTGGTCGTCAGGAGAAAAGATCGAGACCCTGACCGGAAACTATGGCCTGGGTGCTAAATTTCTCTCCCTCACCCACTGACATTTGCCCCCTAACAGCTGTTCGCTGGTTAGTACCCCTTGACCGCCGCTCGGAGCGCCTTCTGCATATTCGGGGTCAACCCTTTTCCCTTGGTTGTACCCTTAATTTCGGCCCTAACTCAGGTCTCGTCTTTTAGGCCTTACTCGGTCATTGCCCTCGCCCAAGCTTGAGCAAGAGGCGGCGACACCAATTTTTACCTATAAGCATATAATTAAGCCACCAAAAGCTTAAAGCTAGCCCTCCCGAATTCGCCGCCGAACTGTTCTACGCTTTATAAGAAGGTGCTGGTGCCTACTTTCGGGCGGTCTGGGCATCTCTTCCAAACGAAACATTACACTATCTAAAACCAAAAATCAAGGCATTCAAATATTTTTTTTTCGACTTTTCCTGAGCTTTCAAAGTCAAAATTTCGGGGAAAAATACCGAAAAAAATTATGAAATTTCAATTTGGAAGCTTAATATCTTCCAGACGTTAAGTTGCAGCTACAAAGTGTCTGAGTCGGATTTATAGCTGCATTTGTCAGCTTTTTTTAACTGCAAAGTTCAATACAACCAGTTGTAGGAAACTTAAGTTATGTAAAATAGAAGCACTACCTATGACAAAAAACAACAAATTTTTTAAAAATTCTTTAAAAAAAAACTACTCCATGAAAAAAAAAAACATTCTTTAAAAAATTTTAAACATCCAAATGTATCATAAAAAGTCATTTTTGGCGACAGCGGAAAAGTCGTGTCGACTAGTGTAATATGAGGCAGACATGACACACCAAATAGACTCCCGTGCGATATTCCGCAGGCGATCCTAGGCAACAAAGGGCTATGGCCATTCTCTTCTCCAGAGGGATTGTCAGTCGAAAATGAGTTTTTTCCTTTTTGAGATTGGGCAACAGTCCAAGGAGAAAGTTGAAGTACTCCTTTCCATGCAGAAATTTTCCTTAAAAAAGGCATCGGAGATCTCCACAACATCTTCCTCCCAAAATGAACCATATCGTGGCTATTGCAATGAAGAATACATTATTTAATTGAAAAGAGAGAACATTGTCTGCTCTTTACCTACAAGAGTCCAAACGCAAGGAGGACGTTGCAGTTGCAAGACGAATTGCAACTTTTCTGAGGATAGCCCAGACACTTCCATGCACTTCAACAGATTCGCTTCATTTTGCGCCACCGCAGATAAAAGAATTAGCTCTTTTTCTGACATATTTTGTTGATTTTCAGACATTATTTCTTTTGTTTACAAATTTTTCTTCCTCTTCCCAAGACGCAAAGACGCAACTACGCTGTAGTGTAAACGGCAACCTGCTTCTCTGCGTCTTCTCCGATATCGATAGGTAACGCACCAAGTGTAAAAAGCCTATTAGAAGGTATGGCAAACGATATTAAATTCAGCACCAGTAAAGCTCTAAGGGAAATTAAAATTAAAATAGACAATAAGTGGAACGACGAGTACAAAAAACTAGTAAAATCAAATGAACCCTTTGCTAGTATCTTTCCGAATGTACCTAAAAAACCATGGCATGTCCAATTAAACTGGAAAGCCAGGGACATAAAAGTAATCAATAGTCTGATGACGGGACACACTTATAATATACGAGGGGGAACGTTGTGAGCCGCGGCAAAGACCGCGGCTCTACCTTATACCCGGTACTCAGTCAGTATATACATATGTACATACATATATGAGCTTGCGATTTATGCAATTTCTTATATGTTCGCAAAAAGGACAAATTAAAAAAAAAAATGGTCAAAAAAAAATATTTCAAAAAATGAAGTAAATTTTTGGAATATTATACATGTTTCCGATTTTGTTTGCATATGATTTTTACATCTGCTTTTAAATTTCTACATGACATGTATAACTACATATTTGAGACGTATAAGTATTCAGGACAGAGAGAGAGAGGGCATGAGTCAGCGCTTGGCAGGCGTTGCGTAGTCACTGAAATTTAATTTGTTTCTTCTGGCCATAATATTGATCCGACCTGATCCATATTCGGCGACCTGGTAGATATTGTAATTTCCCATGATTCTACAATTTTGGTTTTCATTTATCTTAAAAATTGTGGATTCCACAGATTTTCGTCTTTTGTGGGGGCGGAAAGGGGCGTGGCAAAATTTTAAAACAAACTAGTGCTGGTTTGGTATCACAGGAGCTTGGATAGAAAGTTTGGTTGCTCTAGCTTTTATAGTCTCTGAGAACTAGGCGACACAAAATACGAATGGGCAAAGTGGATGGGGTCGCGTGTGAGAGAGAGCGAGAGGGAATGATGACTTTCGAAATGGTTTTCTTCATTGTAGCTATAATAATGATCCGATCTGATCCAGATTCAACACTCTGATAGAAATGGTCATTCTCTATGATTCTGCGTATTTAGTTTTCTTGTATCTTCAAAATTGTGTGTGCCACAGACTTTCGTTCTTTGTGGGGGCGGAAAGGGGCGGGGCGAAATTTTGAATTACATTTGGAGTAGTGTGATCACACAGGAGACTGGATACAAAACTTGGTTGCTCTAGCTTTAATAGTCTCTGAGATATAGGCGCAAATGAAGACGGACAGACGGACGGACGGACGGACAGACGGACAGACAGACATGGCTATATCGACTCGGCTATTGATGCTGATCAAGAATATATATACTTTATGGGGTCGGAAATGCTTCCTTCTGGGCGTTTATTTATTTAGCATTAAGGCAGTGACCACAAACAGATGTGATGCATGTAAGACGATTGAAAATGTTGAGCATTTAATTTTTGACTGCCAAAAGTATACTAAAATTTGAAGAAAATTGAAGGTATTTAAATACTTCAATATTTTGAAGGACTTAGTCTGTCGAAGAGAACCTCTTTATTTTAGAGAACTTGCAAAATGCATAAAGGAGGTAGGTTTGAGCTTTTAAATCACTTGTCTTTTAGTTACGAAACCCAAATAATAAAGCTACTCTTCATATGAGATTGAAACAATCAGCCGAGCTGCAATCGTGGAAGACTTTTAGCCTATAAAAAAAAAACAAAGAGATTAAAAAAAAAATCAAAGTATATATTAAAAAACAAAAAATCTAAAGTAAAAATATATATATATATATATATAAAAAAAAAAATAATAATAATAATATTAAATAAAAAAATAAAAACAAATTCAAAGAATTAAAAACAACAATGAGACCATAACTAGAATACCTCTACTGAATAAAACATAAAATACCGTTTTTGGTATTTAAAGACAATAAAAAATACACAAGAGCTACTGGTCTCTACAGCATTACTGCTGAGACCAAACAAACTGCCATCACTAAGGTGGTAAAAGCACAAAAAAAAGTTATCACTCAATAGCACATTAATTTGATACGTAAATCAGCTTCACCAACTTGATCAGCGATCAGAGACCTCTTTGATTCAATTTTGGCATAAATTCATGGATCACATGTAGCGTATAAATTATATGCACCATTTGATTAGTAAGGTATGCATTATAATTCGCGTTGATCAGCACTCAAAACATGATCAATACGATACTTTACTGTTTGCTGATAAAGTTTTGCTCGTGAACCCATTATCCTCGGGTCACAATGTATCGAAAATTCTGTAATAACGTATTTCTTCATCGTATATCGTATATATTCAAGATTACTCTGCATTCCAGAGAATAGAATAATAAAAACTTTCGGGTTAAAAAAAACAAGTCAGTATTTTACCTGCCAATATATCCTGCTTGTGCCATCATTCCGTTTCTATCATCCATAACTCTTTGAGGTTGATTATTTACAACTTTTCCATCATCATTTCCTTTCCAAGTTCCATCGTCTTCTTTAAAAGACTGGCTCCTGGAAAGATACGTGAAAAATAATAAATGTGCTTATACGTGAGCTAATTTAGAATTAGTTTAATTTACTGTTTGTAATTTTAAAAGTACTTTTGATATTCCTTCTCAATTGAGGCAAAGAGCCTTCGCAAGCTGCTGTCGGGACACAAGTCGTCCGATAAGTACATTTGGGGACTTAGCCAACGACCCCGATATGCTGTCCGCGAGGGAGAAGTACTTTAAGAAGAAGCACGAGTATAAAGTGCGAAAGTACGACCGTCTTCGAAGTGGCACTATTCGAGAGGAGGAACGGAAAATGCCTATACCTGGTTTCTTCATATCTGCCATAGGAAGAAGAGGATCAACCTTCGGGATCGTCAAGCATGGAAGGAAACGACAATGTCCAATGCTGTGATGCGAGTGCCCATCACTTCCTTTGGGGAAGTACGAGCACAAACTCCCGGGGAGAGCCGCTGTTCGAGTACATCCTGTCCACACATCTTGTTGTGTGCCACCGGGGAGACCGGGAAGAACATCCTACTTTCTGCAACAGGAATCATATTTATAGTCTAACCCTGGTCTCGAACAGCGGCTGCCTTGCCAACGAGGATTGGCATTTGTCCGGAAAGTGCTCCTATTCGGATCACTACAAGATTCTTTACAACGTAAAATGGGATAGAGAGAGGGTCAGGGCCTACCGAAATCCCAAGCACACAGACTGAACCCACTTTTCTAAATCCGTTAGGAAGATGCTACCAGACTTCCCAGAACGCGACATCTTCCGCACGGGAGTACTGGAGTAAGCGGCACAGAACATTGCGGTGCTTAAAAACTGCCAGAACAGCCGTTTCCCAGAGCTGACCGCATTTGGAAGGGAGTCGAGGAACACCTTTAACAAAGCAAAAGCCTGCTTTCCAAAATAATAACACTTTTATGTTCGCTGTAATTGTTATAAGTTTATTTAGAGACCGGCAATGTTGGTCCCTCCAAGATCTTCAATCAACTAAACTCTACTCTCAACTACTCAATTCTGTTCCCACACTAAACTTCCAGTTCCCACACTAATCATCACAGGTTCAATGCTTACAAGAACGCCTGAAGGAAGGTGAAATGGGAATGATGGGAGGGCCTTCGAATCCGTAGACAGCTCCACAGAGGCTTAAAGGCTTCGAAAAAAGATGTCAAAAGCTCCTACCACAACTGGCCCAATTTGTAACCAGGGCGGTACGTTCGCGGAAAGCAGCCGGGAATCCCTAAAGCTTCTCATAAAACCCCATTTCTCTGGTTGCTCGAATGTCACCGGGGCCAATCCATTGCTGCCTTCGACGTAAAGCAACAAAAAGGGAAGGAAATTGAGGATCTCGTACGGGAGATAATGGGACCAGAGAAGATCAAAAAGGTTATTAAATCATGCAATCCCACCCCTACTATCATGGCTACAGGGTAACTAACTGGATACGTACATACGAATGGAGGACAACATTCACTCGACGGCGCTGGTGATCCTGGATACGGGTTCCGAAAACTTCGAGACGGCGGTGAGCGGTATCGACGACCCTGTGGCCCCCATTATTCTTTGCAATACTGCAAGGAGGGGAGGATGTTCAGGGCAGCAGTAGACTGATGCCGCGCAGTGTAGAGTGCGCTCCGCTTCCAGCTCGCTCTCGCGCGCTCGTGGGCGCTGTCACGATTCACACGTCGCTTGAGTGGCCTTAAGCTTGTAAGCTAGAGCATAGAGAGGGCAGTTACGCTCCCACCCCCGTTACGATCGGTCAACGTCTTTTCGATTTCTCTTTTCGATTTCTCGCATACACATACATTTTGTGAACATTACGAATCGACCGGATCCGCCCCCTACAAACACAGATCAAAAATACAACTATCCACACCCTTTTTAGAATACTTCCATTAAAATAATTTTACATTGCAAACAAATTCTTCCTCGTCGAATTCATTTATTTGACGAACGCCACCAACGACTTTTTCAACATACTTGTTGTTAAATTTTGACAAAATTCAGAGCACTAATGTTATGCTTTTTTTGTTGTCAACTATGTTTTCCATGGATGGTGGATAGTGGCCTGTGGGAATTGAGGTTTTGTCAAATAATTCCACCGTTCCCCGTAAATGTGCTGTGTGAGAAAAGGCTATTAGCCAAACATCAATAATTTCTTTTTTCTCTCGTCAATAAAAAGCGGGCGGCTTAGCCTCTCTACTCTAGGGCACAGCATTGGAATTTTCCGTTTAATGGAACATGCGACAATGATGCGCATAAGAGCCCTGTGGATAGAAGAAGACAATGATGCGGCCGCATGATAAAACATGCGTCGCATCATTTGCAAGTGTTACCGTATTCTGTCGAGTATTTTTACTAAATACTGAAATTATTCGGGGTATCGGCGCGATATCGGGGTATTTCTGTCGTATCAAACAATAAATTCAATTTAAAGTTGAGAGGCAAAAACATTCCGGAATATTTCAATTAAAATAAGTCTTATTGAGAACTATAAATACTTGCAAGGGTCCTTAAAGATCTTTTGGGAGTTCTAACAGTACTGATTCCAACTTTAAAAGTGCCACTTGAAAATTGAAGTTAGCAGCACGTAATATTTGTTTGGTTGAGCCAACGATAGCTTCACTGCCACCGTTTTCCACACTTAAGCTGAGTATCCAGCACCGCGGAAACTAAAAATTACTGCCAAACTTCATATAAAAAAAACGGGGCCAGTAATTTTTCGTTTGTGTTTTCCTGGAGTCAGTATCCAGCAACGTAAACGGGATCCACGAATTTTTATCGATAATATCGATATTCACACGAATGTGGACTGTGAGAACAGCTGATAGGGGTGCCAGTAAAATATATGTGCCTATTTTTACTGGAGTACAAGTGAGAGGTGGGAGCAAAATCTGTGCGCAAAACCAAAAAGAGATATGCAAATTTTTAAAGTGAGGAGAAGATTGCTTTAATAAAAGCAGTTGAGGCAAGACCATGTCTTTGGCGGATCACGGAAAACAAGCATTTTGATCATTTTGATATTTTGGCGCCTCCGACTGTGCTGTACTTCTTCTTACAACAATATGTGCCACTACCAACACAATCACTTCATCGTCAGAATTACTTTTCTTCCTTTTTTTAATTTTAGTTTAATTTTCAAAATTGGCGCTGTTTACAAAACACAGCTGATTCATGAGAGTGGCAAATCACTTTTTAGGCTCTTGGTCACACTACATCAGTTGAGTTCCACACATCCGAAATAATGAGCAGATTCGTTTCAGTAAAATTTCGCGGTGCTGGATACAGGCCTTTAAGGGCCGTGCCGAGATCCGAAAAAAGTGCTAGAAAACAGAATCTATTATATGAAACCGATAAACAAGTTTTTAATACAAAATGCATTTGCTATGGTCACTTTGAAAGTAGTATTCAGATAACCAAACAAACACGCCGATATACGCTGGAAAATTGTTTCATGGTATTTTTTACAGTCCCTAGAGTTTTAATTGACATGCACGGTCAGTAAAATGTAAATGAATCGGCCCTTGCTATTTCGTTCCCGCATATATGGATTTACTCACTGTTACCTCCTTTTTGTACGACTGCTATCCTCCTCCTCCGTCATGTAAAGGACCGCAAATGACATAATATATTAACTCTTTGCAATGCTCTGAATTCAAGTTTTACTTTACGCCAAAAGTTAAAACAGTAATCAAACCAAAGCTGGCTGACCGTGCACTGTTAGCGTAGGGCATGCACACTTGGTCACACTCGGCCGCCAGTTTTTTTATATTACACGTATGCTTGAAAACGTATTTTCCTATCTGAACACAATAAATAATTTCACACAATAATTTCAATAAAAATGCGTGCACTCTCTTCCTCTTATTCATTTGCGACACAGTTGACAAAATGGTGCGATAAAAGATATGGCTTAGGTGTAAGCGCCTCGCATCATTTTTCCGCACATTAGACAATCATGTGGTATTGTAAAAAGGCTATTTTGACTTGACTTTGGCGCTTCTAAGTGTCACCGCACATAACCAAAATACATGATTGTTCCCAACCATATATACTGACTAAATGCTATCGATTGCGGGCGCGTGGCGCTACATTTAAATTGCCTGACTATCGAGCCGACACTGTTTACACTACTGTGAGTTCTATATAAAAACAACTTGGCCAGAAATTTTTCGTTTGTTTTTTCTTAGCCTCAGTAACCAGCAAGCTAAACGAAATCTACAGATTCGTATCGATAGTTGGACTGAGAGAACAGCTGACATTCATGCCAGGAATATAAATGTGCTTATTATAACTGAAGTTAAAGTAAAAGATGGAGGCAAAAACTATGCGAAAATCAGAAGAGAAGATTGGTTTAATAAAAGCCGTTGAGGCAAGAACATGTCTTTGGCGGATCACGGAAAATATGCATTTTGATAATTTTGACAATTTGGCGCCTCTGTCTGCGCTCTACTTCTTCTTCCTATTTTTTGGCAACAATTTATGCTGTCACTGACACAATTACTTCATCGTCAGAGTTATATTGTTTCTTTTTTTTTAATTTCAGTTGCATTTTTAAAATTGGATCTGTTTGCAAAACACAGCTGAAGCATGAGAGTGACCAATCACGTTTTAAGTTCTTGGTCACACTATTTTAGTTATGTTCTACACAAACGAAATAAATAGCAGATTCCTGTCAGTAATTTTCCGCAGTGCTGGATACAGGCCTCTATATGGCAGAGCAAGATACCATAACGATGCTGCAATGTATAGAGTTGGCGACGATGTCTGCAGCAACTGTGGAGTATTTGGATAACATTTCAAATAAACGCATCCAAAAAAAATTTTAAATTATATATCTGGGGGTTTTTTTTTGTTATATTAAATTACACTATTCAACAAAATTCAACTTTTTATTTCTGCTTTGGCCCAAAATAACTTTTTCTGATAGATTTGAAACTTTAAATTTTTTAAAGAATTAGTTTAAAATTTGTCCTATTTTTTTCAGAGGTAGTGCATAGTAGTCACATAGCTTAAGTTTCTTATAGCTGGTTGTATTGAACTTTGCAGTTTTTAATGCAGCTATATATCCGACCCAGACATTTTGTAGCTGCAGCTTAACGTCTGGAAGATATTAAGCTTTAAAATTCAAATTTCATAATTTTTTGCGGTTTTTTTGAAACCTTGCTATGTTGTTTGGTACCATACCGTTTTACCGTTAAAAACTGTTACAAACACAGATATTTGGTGTTTTTTGTAAGAAAAAAAAACGGTTATATGTCGGCTACCGGAATTTATTGGCAAAATTCGGCAAATGAAGATTTGGTCAAACGGCTGCAGCTTAGCCGTTTATCCATCGATTCTTACAAAATATACTTTAAACGACGCCTTACCAATGTGTCTATCTAAAACTAAAATTGTTAGCCACTAATTTTTCTCGACTTTTCCTGCGTTTTCAAGGTTAACATTTTGGGGAAAATATAACCCAAAAAATTATTAAATTTGAAAGCTTAATACCTTGCGCGCGGGCGGCCACTAGCTTGAGCGGGAGTTTTCTGTTACTCTCCCACCCCCGTTACGATCGTTCGCCGTCTTGTTCGGAATACATACCTACGACTTCGAATACATATACATACATAATGTTGTGAACATTAGTTACTACATATTACTGAAAACATAAGTTAGAGCATTAGTTACTACATATTACTGCAAATAAACTGAAGTGAGTGAAGTGGAACCCATAGGTCGCTGGTATGATTTGACTGGCTTGGGACTGTGAATACCTGGTGATCCGCCCCCTACAAACATTGGTCCTTCGAGCCGGATCTTCACCAACAAGGAGAAGCGCACTCCAGCAAGCTTAGGCGGATCGCTCTACCAGGAGAACCAAGGTAGGTACGACGTACAAAACACCAGTGAAGTGCCGTGATCTTGTTTTTTCCGTCCAATTCCAAGCGGCTATTCTGTCCGTTCTCCGATCTTCCGCTCCACCTAACTACGTACATCAGTACACCCACACACTAGATTTAACGGCATATTCTTGTCCGCATTTGTCCATATCCGCATACATATATACATATATATTAGCTGCATATTCTTGCGTCTGTATATCCACACCTCCCCGCACCTACATCCATATGTACATACAAGCAGCAATAGCGGTGCCTGCTTTTGCTCGTTTTCGCGTTCGCCTCTTCACCGTTGCGCGCGTTGTTTTTGTTGGGAGAGCACATTATCGGCGCCGCTCTTGCGCATAACGGAGCGCCAAGCGACTCGCTACCCTGTATTTTGCGGGTGTATCGTTTTCGGTGGTGGCTTGCCCAGTGACGAGCTACCCTACTTTCTGCGGGTATATTGTTTTTGGGTGTCACTTGCCACCGACTCCCAATATTAGGGCCCGATCGCTTTAGTATACCCAAGCGCCTCCGACTTGCCAACAAGTCAATACCAAAGGGTTGTTGGGTCCATTCTCCGTGTCCATCCGCCCGACACTTCCGCTTCCGTTGCTTTGTTCTAAGCGGGTGAGGTCAGAACATGCCCACTGGTGACGAGGACAGCAAAAAGCAAAAAGCCATTGACACCCCGCAGTGGTTCCGCCCCAGGAACACCTACCTCGGTGACAAAAATAATAAAGTTACCCGGTACGCCTAAACAGAATAGAGTTCTGCTGCAAAGAGCAAATCGGTCCTGTTCCCTTCGCCAGTCACGCTAAAGGTGCCAGCTCTTCCACCAACCAGCCCCATCAGCTCTCGACGCACTTCTCCAATGGCCCAAACAGCCTTCATATCCGCACGTGCGAAATCGGTAGCAGCAATCGGCAGGCTGACCACTTTGGAAGACCGATTTAACGCTTCCAATACCAGCACGCCATCCCCCGCTATCGCTCAGGTCCGCAGAGACCGCTTACAGAGCATGTGGGCAAAGGTGGATGCTGAATTCGAGGCTGTTCCATAGCGTCGGTTGACGAGGATCCAGACACCCAACGAGAGATCCAAGCCATCTACGACAGGTGCTATGACGACTATGAACGGTGCCTAGCTGACCTTACGGTCCAATCGGCCAGCCCAGTAGTCCGTCCTCCTGCACAGCTGGACTCCAATGGCGGCTGTCGACTGCCACCCTGTGACATCGAAGTTTTCGCTGGAGATTACGTCCGTTGGCCTACATTCCGGGATCTTTTTACCGCGATCTACATCCAAAATCCCAGGCTGTCTCCTGTGGAGAAGCTGTACTACCTCGCCACTAAGACCAGTGGCGATCCAAAGGCCATCGTTGAGAAATCCCCGGCGGCATGGGATGCCCTTCGTGACCGATATGACAACCTACGGCTCCTGGTGACCAACCAGATTCACCTTCTCCTCTCTTTGCCTCACATCGGGTCCGATTCAAGTCGTGCTCTGAAAGAGCTTCCAAGTACGATGCAGGGGGTTCTAACCGCATTCGCCCACTCCAAGGTCTCCACTGAAAATTGGGATAGCTTGCTCGTGACCATTTGCGCTTCAAAATTGCCGAGATTAACCCGCGCGTTGTGGGAAGAGTCCATAACCGACAAGAAGGAAATGCCGTCATGGAAGGAGATGGACTCCTTCCCCAGTCAGCGGTATCTGACGCTAGATGCGATCGAGGGCCACCCTTCCAATCCACATAGTTCGAAAGGCGATCCGAATCCGACACCTTCTAGAAATAACCCGTTCCGGTCCCAAAGGAGTCCTGTTCCTAGGAGGGTTCACTCGTTTGAGACAACAGTGAATCCGCAAAGGAGGACATGTGATCTCTGCTCCAAAGAGAATCATCCAATCTGTGATTGTCCTCGCTTCCTCCACATGACCGTTGATGCTCGTTCCAGCTACATTAAACAGAAACAGCTATGCCTGAACTGCTTCGCACGAGGACATCAGATCCGAGAATGCCAAAGCGCCCACAACTGCGTCACTTGTGGGGAACGGCACCACACGCTGCTGCACCGTGGCAATCCAAGTTCCAGCGAGCCGACTTCCACATCCGTACAACATCCGAGTTCTTCCGAATCCTTGTCCAACGTTCAGGCTTATTTTGCTTCCGGTTGTGAGCACGGCCATGATCAATATTTGCCATCTGGTCACCAATTTTCGTGCCCGCGCTTTGATTGACTCTGGCTCCGAGGCCACGTTCATTACGGAACGTCTAGTCAGCATGATCAAACTGCCATTCCAACCCATCCAGGCACAGGTCTCCGGCATCAATCATACTGTATCCGCTCAGTCGAAGAAGCTCTGCAATTTTTCCATCCGCTCTCCGACTAAGTCGGGTTTACAATTAAACGTTACAGCTAACGTTATTCCGGAGGTGGCAGCGAATATTCCCTCGCATCCGATCTCTCAAAATTTGCTGAGAGACTTGCCTAACCTTGCGTTGGCGGATCCTTTTTTGAGAGCTCACCAATCGATGTCCTGAATGGAGCGGACATTTTACCATGCGTACTGTTAAGCAGCTTACAGACGAACATATGTGGCTTTCTCCTCGGGCAAGAAACAGTTTTCGGTTCTGTGCTCTCTGGGCCAGTGTCGAATACGGCCGTTCAGAGAGCCGCACAAGTTGCATCCTTTTCGAGTCAGGTGTCTAGAGTACCTATCCAAAGGGTAAGAGACGCGGGCTCTCGAGTCTACAAAAGCAATCCCCTTCCAGCCTTCTCCGCAGAATTGCTAGGACGGTCTCCTACGGTTGACCGACGGGAAAATATCCGTAATAATCACTGTGTTGGCGATCAGAACTCCGTGCCAAGTTCAAGCCCAAACTTGAACTTAGTTCAATGTAACCAACCACGTGACAATGTCCACTGCCCAAGGGGGGCCTTTAACCCGTTACAACTTTCGTACTAATGCTTCGTCAATACCTTCATCTTATCCTAGATTCCCGCATTCAGCCTTGGACCCACATTCCCGCGCCAACCGTATCATTGAGAGCCGACGCGCTTGCGGTCTGAACTCCTACCGATGCCGAGTCTGCCCAGGAGTGCATCCGCTACGGACCTGCCACCACTTCCTCCAGTTGAGCCCTGTGAAGAGGCTCCGAGCCGTACTTACAAATAAGTATTGCGCAAACTGCCTGGCTCATCAGCATTCCGGCGGTGATTGTCGCAGTGGCGGGCTGTGCAGGGAGTGTGGCAAGAATCACCACACGCTACTTCACATACCCGCGTCTCGTCGTGCAGCCCGTTCAGCCTCAGCATCTTCGTCGCCATCTCCTGCGTCCCGAGCTGAATTCCGCCCCCGTAGCCTCGCCAGCCGGCCTGTTGGAGGAACTGTAGCACCTTCGCCGTCGAGTTCAGCATCCCGAGCTGAACGCCGCCCTCGGCGCCCCGCCATCCATCCTTTCGGAGGAATTGCAGCAGCGTCGCCCTTGGTTTCAGCATCCCAGCCTCCAGGGACACCGCCGCCATCCGTCGACTTTCTTCTATAATACAAAACCCTCAATTATACTTTGCAATCCTGCAAGGGGGGGGGAGGATGTTTAGGGCAGCCGCAAACTTCTGCAGCGCACTGTGGAGAGCGCTCCGCTCCCGACTCGCTCTCGCGCGCTCTTGCACACTGCACTCGGGAGAGCCGCCCGGGAGAGCTGAAGTGAGTGAAGTGGAACCCATAGGTCGCCGGTATGATTTGACTGGCTTGGGACTGTGAATATCTGGTGATCCGCCCCCTACAAACACAGACGTTAAGCTACATCTAGAAAAAGTTTAAGTTGGATTTATAGCTGCTTTTGTTAGCTTTTCAGAACTGCAATCTTCAATATAACCAGCTATAAGAAACTTAAGTTTTTTTTAGAAAATTCTTTAAAAAAAACTAATCCATAAAAAAGTACCATAATTCTTTAAAAAAATTTAAATCTCCAAATCTATCAGAAAAAGTCATTTTGGGCCACAGCAAAAATATCGTATTGACTAGTGTTATATATCCCAATTTATAATATCTGCGATATGGATCTTTTTGGAACTTTGCGAATAACCTTGGATGCTCCAAAATATTCTAAATATCTGTTCTTGCGGAAAAGAAATGCAAATAACATGTTTTTTATCTCCTTTTAAATTAATAAAATGATCCCTGGGTGTAAAATAAAAAAATTATATTATCCATATAATCAGATTTCATTCGACTGTCATAATGACATTCTTCGTTATTGCATTTTGCTAGCCAGCTGGCAATTTTACTTGCTCCCCTCCATTTTTTATGTACCTGCATTTCTATCTTTTCCAGTGTGTAACGGTTGGGACACAGTGTTTCCGTAGGATTTATGGTGCTGAATCCGTATCCGGGTCAAAAACTTTCCATCACGTCACGTTTTCGAGAAATGAATTCTGTCGTGCTAGAAACTTAGCTGGTATCAGATATTAAAATCTATTCTTCTCGAATATACCCATAGATATAAATACACCCCCTGCTTTAAAGGTGCGTGCGAACAGATCAGCACGGGTTCAGCAAGAAAATTACTTCGGAAGCACTATGTCCATGTTATTCGCAGACAGAAAATTTAAATTTGAAAGGCAGTGCTATTAAGTATACACGTGCTTTTCAATACCGGCAAAATATGACAAAGATACAAAGTATCTTCTATTAGAATTTAATTTAAAATTCTAAGTTAGAATAATATTATAATTTGGAATAACAACGGACTGTTTAAGTTCTTAAAGTACACGTTATATACATATAGTTTTGACCACTAAACTGGAAACGATAAATAAATTGCATATACAAACTTATTGCACGGTAGCACACAAATGCCGCAGCACTTTTCCATTCCGCTCAAATTTTTTTCAGCTTCTTTCATATCAGCATTGATTTGATCCATTCCTTCTTCAATGCGGTCCAGTTGTTCTGAAAAAAGCAAAAAATAAACATCCTTCATTAGAAGTGGAAATACCATTGTTAAATATCGATTCTAATATGATAAACTTTACAAATATAGCTTAATTTATTACTCTTAGAGTAATTTACTACTCTCTGACAGAACCCTCCACGAGGTTGCCGGCTGGGCACATAATTATCTGGCTTACTCGTTGCAAGAGGGCTGCATGGGTGCCGTAGTCAAGAAAGATTCGGACCTGCAAAAAGTCCTCCGGAACCACGTACCAGCTCCCTGCGTAGGGAAGGGCCGTTGCAGGGAGGAGATTAAGTCGACAGCACAGTACAAGACGGCCATCAAGATACTGGACCAGCTCCAAGGTAAGGAGGATATCTACCAGGATGAGAAATCCAAACTAGCCTGTGCTGAGCACGCTGTGGGTCGTAGCCACTAAGCTCTGTTTCACTAAATACGGCCGGCCAAGATTCGCCATGATCAAGGACCTGAGATGAGTGCCCACCGGGCTGCATGGGTGCCGTAGTCAAGAAAGATTCGGACCTGCAAAAAGCTCCACTAAGGACCACTAAGCTCTGTTTCACTAAATACGGCCGGCCAAGATTCGCCATGATCAAGGACCTGAGATGAGCCCACTCTTATGGAACATAGTAGAACATCCCCGCTATCATTCCTGAACGCGTCGGCACATAATGATCAGGCGATTGCCGATCTTTTTGCCCGTTTTTTTCAAACAACCTATTCGCAGGAAAGCTACTCTGGTCAACCGTGCCCATACGGTTTACCGAGATCAGACGGCATCTTCAGTCCTTTGTTCAATGAAAGCTGTTCTACGAATAGTTAAGGCGGTGTTTTCACCGGGTCCTGACGGAGTTCCCGGCTGTGTACTCAGGTATTGTGCCGAATCTCTGTGTGGGCCGTTGTTTAAACTATTCACACTGTCCATAAATTCTTCATGCTTCCCGCCGACGTGGAAGGAGTCCTTTATAATCCCTCTTCATAAGAAAGGTAGCATGTCTGACGCAAAGAACTATAAAGGTATATTTAAGCTATCCGCTATTCCTAAAGGGTTTAAGAAATTTGAGAAATGGGCCGTAAAACGCACGCTACGCTGTGATACGATTTGTTTCTTGGATAGAGACACTATGTACGATCAGATTGGTGTGTTGGTGATCGGCCAGTCGGAGACTCTATTGGTGCATCGCACCATCCGCCGAGGAGTAGCAACGAGGTCTTCAAGGCGCATATGCTATTTTGCATTACATACATGCTAATTTAAAAGACCGTTGGCGACTTCAATTTGAGTTCGTTGGTGTGGTCCGCCGATCCGCAGTCGTCGGCTATGATGCCGAGCAATGTGCATTTGCAGCATGAAGTTATTTGTCTGGATGACTGTTTAAGTATGGGCTTAACCCAAGTCAACAATGTTTTTAATAAATTAAATAAGATTCTAGATTTAGTTTTTGTTTGACCTGATGTCGATTGGCGTGTTACGCGTTGCAAACTGCCAATTCCAGAATGCGGCATGCATCATATGCCATTGCTTCTATCAGTTTAGTTCTATTGTTACTCGCCTCGGGTGGAACTTGACTTTGAATATTTTTTTTCCTGATGTCATGTTAAATGTAAACTGGGCGTCTGTTCTCTCGCATCCTAGTGTTGATACTTTTTATAGTGTTTTATTCACACTGTTCGTCATGTTGTTGATAATAATGCTGCCAGAAGAGTGCGTGGCTCCTATAGGCTACCGTGGTATACGAAGGGTCTTGTTAGGTATAAGAATCTGCGCAATCAGTTTTTTAAGAGATTTGATAAGACCCGTGACTCTTTATTGTATTTCTGATGATGTTTTTTGTGAACCGCTGAAAATTCTTATCACAAATTCTTTGTTAACGGGTCGGTTTATTGGTAAGTGAAAAGCAGCCACAATCACTCAAATTTAAAAAAAAAAAGGTTCTAAGAATTGTATCTCTAATTATAGACCAATCCAAACTCAGAAATATCTGAAAGCTTTTGGAGCGTATCATTGCCAAAAAGATTACTTTCCTCATGAAGTCGTATAGCAGCTCAAATCAGTTTGGGTTTATGCCAGGTAGATCAACAACCACGAATTTGGTCGCGTTCAGTAATTTCTGCACACATGCTTTGAAGTGCACTCTCAAGTCAATGTTGTGTACACTGACTTTGTTAAGGCCTTTGATAAAGTTTCCCACTGTGCTTTAGTAGCCAAGCTACTTCGGCTGGGTATTTATTCGAACCTGCTCAGTTGGTTCATGTCATGTCTGGAGCAGCGAGAGTATGTTGTATTAGTGAATATAAAGCAGTCGGACCCATATTTGGCTACTACTGGCCTTCCATAGGGCAGTGCTGTTGGTCCGCTGCTGTTCTCTATTTTTATCAATGAAATTTTTTTTTTTTGCATAATGGTTGTATTATATTACTATAACTACTTGTCTGAAGTCTGCTGGCTTCGGCATGTCATGCGTGAACAGAATGTATAGTAGCGGCCCCAGTACACTTCCTTGTGGAACTCTAGCACGGATGGTTTTGGGTGAGGATGCAATACCACACTGCGCCACACGGAAGCTTCTTTCGGTTAGGAAGCTTCTGACCAGCATGAACAATTGGCGGTTGATCATTGGTTTGATCTTACCGAGTAGTCCTTCGTGCCATACCCGGTGAAACGCTTGTTGTATGCCAAGGTACGCTGCCACCACGTACAGCTTGCGCTGGAAGCCTTGCAGAATGGTTTTTGTGACACGATGAAGTTGTTCAGGCGTGCCGTGTCGAAGCCTGAAGCTAAACTGGAAATCGGGTATCGCCTCCCTGATCATTTCTGTGTCCAGCAGTCTTTTCAAAATACATCCCTCAAAAAGCCTGTAATTGTCCATGTCATCTGGTGCTTTGTTGGGTTTGAGGAACAGTACAATTCTGGCTCTTTTCCATACCTTGGGGAAATAGCCAAACTTCAGTGCCGAGTTGAAAATGAGAAGCAGGAACAATAGAGAGAGCTCTATGGGGCAGGGCTTTGGTGACTTGATTGTCAATGTTATCATCTCCTGGGGCTTTCTTGGATTTGAGCTTTCGTACGTTTTATTTAACCTCTTGTAGCGTGATCGGAGCCACTGGGAGTTCCATTTGGTGAGGTTCTTCCAGTTTGCTTGCTACCAGTTCGGTCCTCCTTGCTGAAGCCGTCTGGTAAGTCTTGAACCTATCCTTCAGGTTTGATGCAAATGCCTCCGCCCTATCCTCTGGGGATCTTTCCCACGAGCCGTCTGTCTTTTTGATGGGGTAATTGGGGGTGGCTTGCCTCTTGAACCGCCTAGTGAGATTCCAGAGTGCGTAGTTGGAACTCTCGTCAGAAGTGGCTTCTCGTAGCATTCTGTCCGCGTGTTCAGCCCTCCTCGACGCCTATTGTCGGGTCGTTCGTTCTGATGAACTCCCTTCTGAGTCGCTTCTTCAATAGGAGTAGCCCTTCAATTTGACTAGAAGTGCTGCCTCCTTGGCATCTAATCCGAGCCGTCTGCGTGTACTGTTGACCGCATGTGGAACAGCTGCAGAAGCGTCACGGAACTTGTGAACTGGACTCCATTGTCGGTGACCACGAACTTCGGCCCCCAAATCGGTCGAAATGGCATTCCCATGCTTTGACCTGGATAACGGTCCCACAAAATCTGCGGAAATCGTCGCCCACGGCTCCTCGGGCACCTGCGTCAGCACCTTGCCGGCCGCCTGCAGCTGACATGGCTTTAACCGTATGCAAGCTTCGCACTTCCTTACAAACTTCCTTTCGTCGCTGTGCATCCAGGGCCAGTAATATCTGGCGGCTGTCCTCGTCGTCTACCTTCCCGAGTGCCCAGCCTCTGGGATGTTGTGATTCTCCTCCATGACCCGTTCCCGGAAATCCCTCGGGACGCAAAGCTTCCACTATGCCACCTCTTTATCTCCAGCTCGGTGGGGTATGTGCCGGTACACCCGACCGACCTCCTCCACGTAGTCGGGATACATCACCGGCTTCTTTTCCATATTCTCCTTTATCTTTTTAATCCAGAGGCACTCGGTACCCCGCTCCTGGCCAGTCTCCTCCTTGTTCATTCTCCGGCATCGTTCCGTCACCGGCTGCCGGGATATCGCGTCCGCCACGACTTTCATCCCCTTTCTGTAGGCAATCTCGAAATCGTACTGCTGGAGTTCCAGTGCTTTCTATGCTATTCATCCACATCAACGCCATATGGTCGGTGACCACCTTGAAGTGATACCCTTCCAAATATGCCCATACAATTGCCAGGCACTCTTTCTCCGTCGCTGAATAGTTATTATACCCGGTACTCGAAGAGTATAGGGGTATATTAGATTTGTGGGGATAACGGTTGTGTGTAACGCCCAGAAGGAAGCGTTTCCGACCCCATAAAGTATATATATTCTTGATCAGCATCAATAGCCGAGTCGATATAGCCATGTCTGTCTGTCCGTCTGTCCGTCCGTCCGTCTGTCCGTCTTCATTAGCGCCTATATCTCAGAGACTATTAAAGCTAGAGCAACCAAGTTTTGTATCCAGTCTTCTATGTTATCACACTACTCCAAGTGTATTTCAAAATTTCACCCCGCCCCCTTCCGCCCCCACAAAGGACGAAAGTCTGTGGAATCCACAATTTTGAAGGTACGAGAAAACCAACGCAGAATCATGGAAAATTACCATATCTACCAGATTGCCGAATATGGATCAGGTCGAATCAATATCATGGCCAGAAGAAACAAATTAAATTTCAGTGGCTACTCAACGTCTGCCAAGCGCTGACTCATTCCCTCTCTCTCTGTCGCAAACACTTGTACGTCTCAAATATGTAGTTATACATGTCATGTAGAAATTTAGAAGCAGATGTAAAAAGCATATGCAAACAAAATTGAAAACTTGTATAATATTCCAAAAATGATTTGACGTCATTTTTTGAAATATTATTTTTTGCCCAAAATTTAATTTGTCCCTTTTGCGAACATATAATAAATTGCATAAATCGCAAGCTCATATATGAATGTATGTAAATATGTGTATACTGACTGAGTACCGGGTATAAGGTAGAGTCGTTTTCAGCTGCATTCAGGGATCTGGCATATGAGATGACTCTCTCCCCTTTCTTTGTCTCCTGAGCTAGGATCGCCCCCAGTCCATAATCGCTGGCGTCCGTCTGAAGGACAAATCTCTCAGAGAAATCGGGACAGGCCAGGACCGGGTCCGCAACCAGCCGGCCTCAAATGCCTGCTGCCTTTCTTGTGTCCACACACTTGGGCTTCTTCTTCAGCAATGCGCATATGAGAGGCTGTATTAAGGTTCCTGAACCGTCCACGAATCGCCTGTACCATGAAGCCACGCCCAAATACTGGCGCAGCTCCTTAACGTTCGCCGACGGTTGCACTTGTCCACGTTCAACCGCAAGTCTAGTCACTTTAAGTCTCAGGAACACCTCCCCCAGGTTCCGACGATGTCCATGCTTGTCCGCCCGATGGCTATAATGTCGTCTTGGTAGGCGAACGCACAGTGGAGCTATTGCTATTTAGCTTATCAAAAATCATAACTTCTACACTAATGAAGCGATTTCAAAAATTTAAAAAGCAAGTAATAGAAAACTTCTCAAGCTTTAAGCGTCAAGCGTCAAGAGTGCCAGGTATCCGTGGTGCTTAAATATTCAAGGTCAAAGTTAAGATATATTTGTGAGCATATTTTACCTGTAAAATTCATATTAAAAACTTTTGTTTTTAATCATAACTGAAATTTGTGTATAATTTCTATGACAATATGGAATTTTTAGTTGTTTTTATTCGATTTTCTAACTTAAATACATAAAACCTAAATTCTTATTTTTGGTTGATTTTTTATAGCCTATTCACACTGAGCACCGTTTACCGTTTGCCGTCTATTTCCCAGACGGTGCGTAAGGTTTTGCAGTTCCGAAAATTTCCCAGTTAGTTCCACCGTCTATTTTGAATGTTCCTAAGCCGCACTTTTCTTTGCGATATTTAGCCGATGGTTTTCGAATGCGACTCTGGAAAATTGGCATTCACAACGAAAAAATGGAATTCACTGCGAATATGTACGCAATGACAGCCAAGTTCTAGTGGTAAGTTTATACATATGTATATATATGTATTTATTTTTAATTTGATAATTTTATTGTTAATACTTGAACACAATGCAGGAAATAAGAAACGAGCAGGCGGCGGCAGGCTGCAGTGGACAACGGAGATGGAAATCATGCTAATAGAGTACCACAAGAAGCAGATAGCTGAGCTGCTGGGTAAACGTATAGATGAATAAGTAAGCAACCAATCAAAATTCCATAATGATCTCTTGGCTTGTTTCAAACAAAGAAAAAATGAATAAATAAGTTTTTAAATTGCATTTTATTTGTTAATTATTGCGATTCACGCAATACTTTGCTATAGCAGATCGTATCTGTTCTGCTGACTGGTTATCATCAGCAGAACTATTGCAGGTATCGGGCTGTTCTTTCTGCTCTGCTGGTAAAAGGCTCAGTGTGCAGAGGGTATTAGGTAAATTTTCCATATTTGCTATTAATGGATGATTTTCAAAAAAATTATCATGAACATTAAGGTTAATAAGGTTAATATCTAATTAATGTAACATTTCGGAACTATAGTTGCTATCTTCTTAATCCTTTCGTGATAGCACATGTCTCAGCGATGCAAGAAGTGGATCCGATGAGGCTGCCAGCTTGTTAAAAAGGTCTTAATTTTGTCGAACACGAGAAATTTTGCACGTATTAGTGAATCTGAACATTTTGTAGTCTTTATTTTTACATTCCTGTGCTTCTTCGGGCAGCTCTCCAATTGGTAAGCACTGATACTTTATTAACACCTTTCCATGAGCTAATTTCCTATGTACCGTGGGGTTCTGTTTTTTCTGAGTGCACAATTCAGTCAAAAGTTCAGCTGTTTTTGATGCGTATTTTGCACCATTTATCAATTCTTTGGAGTTTATAACATTTAGGATAACAGCTAACCATTTAATGATCTCATGATTAACACCTGTTACAGTACTAGACAAAATTCAACTTTTTTTTCCGCTGTCGCCCAAAACGACTTTTTCTGATAGATTTTGAGATTTAAACTTTTTTAAAGAATTATGGTTTTTTTTTCTACAACTGGTTGTATTGAACATTGCAGTTTTTAAAAGATGACAAATGCAGCTATAAATCCGACCAAGACACTTTGTAGCTCCAACTTAACGTCTGAAAGATATATCTCCTCGAAGTGTTTCCATCATTCGTGTGACGTATCCGTTCTTTCGGCAGTCAATTTTTAATCCTAGCTTCCGAAAGAATTCAGCTTCTATAACTTCCTTTCTATATATTCTCACGAGGTGTATTATATGTTTTTGTTTCTCCTGGCCGAGGAAGTGTGTAGGCTAGCTACATAATAACTTCCATACACTTTATTCTGCAATGCAACGGAGAAATACCATATTCGTAGCAGTTCTCCGTTACCCGTTGAGCCGACTAAGCTGTGAAAGGCTTTTTGAGTTTTATTACAAATGGTACACCTCAAAGTTGAGGAGTTGTTTGTAATTTCATTTAAGACTTTTTCATCAATCATTATCAGGAAGAAATCAAACTTAACCGTGAATGTTTTTCCACTCTTGGTTTAAAAATCAGTAGATTTCAGTTGGCTAATTTGATTTTGTATGTCGCTTGCAGTTGATTTAATCAATTCAGAGGACTCTTTCGCATATTTGAAAAAGTAGGGCGACAATAATGAATCGATGATGGTCGAAAATTTCTCCAATGTTCAGAAGTTTCCATAGTCGTTAGGGAACTACAGAAGCCATAAACATATTTTCATCAGAAATAGTTTAAACAGCTCAACATTTTTTAGTACTTGTAATACATTTTGCAATGTTATCACGAGGTGTATTATCCGTTTTTGTTTCTCCTGGCCGAGAAAGTGTGTAGGCTAGCTTCAGAATAAATTATACATACATATATTATCATACACTTTATTCTATTTAGTGTGGTGGCAAGCTACTGAAAATAAGACGAACCACACGCTTATGAAACGAACCCAGCGACAGGCTCTGCTCTGCATTACAGGAGCGCTGAGGTTAACCCCAACCAAAGCACTCGAAACCATTCTCGGAATCGACCCCCTCGACATCTACGCTAGGCTGACTGCAGGCAAGGCAGCACAGCGCCTGACCGCGTCGGGAAACATATCTCCTCAAGGCACAGTTTAATTGGCATGGACATGATCAGTGTTACTGACTACATGATCCCCCAAATGTGCCTCGAAGTAAACACAAAATTCTTGACGGGACCCGAAGACTGGAAGACGGGACGGGACCAGACTAAACACCTCAATATATATACTTCCAGATGAACGAAGGAGTAGGAGCGGGCCTATACTGCACGAACCCTGAAATAAGGGTGTCTTATAAGCTACCTTTCCGATGCAGCATATTCCAGTCGGAAGTTTTCGCCATCAAGAAGGCAGCAGAGGTCGCTCAGCTCGTAGTGTGACCACAAGATGCGGCTAACATATTCGTTGACAGCCAAGCGACGATAAAATCCATGCAGTCGTCCGCAGTTAGTTCCAGAAGTGTCCTGGCAAGCAGGAAGGCACTAGACTCACTAAGCACGACTAAGTCAGTGCGGATCTACTAAGTTTCCAGCCACCAGGGCATCGAAGGAAACGAAGCGGCGGACGATCTAGCTAAGGAAGGCTGGTGAACGAAGGAACCGAAAACGTGCCTGTCTCCCTTAGAACGCTCATGAAGAGGGCGACGCTGCCAGAATAAAACACTTATAAGTGGGCACAAGGTTTTTCTGTCGGTCGTCCGGTTCCCGTGTCCATATAAAACCGAATCAACTGTGCTTAGCGGCACAAACTGTATTTAGTGCAACATTGGAATTGCACAAAACATTTTGGCGCCCCCGGGTGGACATTTGGGTCTCGTACTGTATAGAAGTTGGATTGGATCAAACTTGGCGCTTTGTTGGATATCTCCATTGGACATCATCCCTTGCTCGTTGTTGTTGCTGTTCCTGCTCTTTTCATTGGACCGATGGACCTAAGCATCGCTAAATCTTGGTGCTGATCGTTAGTATTCCTGGTTGGTATGGACATGCATCGTTGTTCAAATTACCCTCATCAAATGCCACATGTAAATTAATTACCAATAGTATTACCAAAAATAAAACGGCCTGTGAATAAAGTATTTAACAAAGTAAAAAGGCCCGTTGTATGTATGTATACGTTTGTGACGCCCAGCACCATACGCAACGGCGCCGGCGCCACAAAGATTCCACTGGATAAAGTTCAAAATCAAAGTTTTGCTTTGCTCGGTTGTTCGGTAGTAGTTATTTTTTGGGCCAAGACTTGTTGTTTTTTTGTTTTTCTACCTAAACTACCTTTATTTTTTATTTACTAAAAAAAAGTCATTGATTTTCATTTAAAAATCAACTAGAAAACGTAGGAATTCAGTTAATTATCGATTAATAATTAAAAATTCGAACGTCAGCGCAATAACTAATCGAAATGAGCCAACTATTGAGAAATCGTAGCTTTAGCATAAATAATATAACTAATTCAACGAATTATAACGTGCAAATATTATTTAAGGTAAATGCCTTCGATTTCGATCAAATTTGATAACTATTTCGCTGATTACACTACTCGACAAAATTCAACTTTTTTTTTCCGCTGTGGCCAAAAATGACTTTTTCTGATAGATTTGGAGATTTAAATTTTTTTAAAGAATTATGGTTTTTTTTTCATGGAGTAGTTTTTTTTTTAAGAATTTTTAAAAAATTTTGTGTTTTTTGTCATAGGTAGTGCTTCTATTTTTTACATAACTTAAGTTTCCTACAACTGGTTGTATTGAACTTTGCAGTTAAAAAAAGCTGACAAATGCAGCTATAAATCCGACTCAGACACTTTGTAGCTGCAACCTAACGCCTGGAAGATATTAAGCTTTCAAATTCAAATTTCATAATTTTTTTCGGTATTTTTCCCCGAAATTTTGACTTTGAAAGCTCAGGAAAAGTCGAAAAAAAAATATTTGAATGCCTTGATTTCTGGTTTTAGATAGACACATTAATTAGGCGTCGTTTAAGGTATCGCTTATAGAAATATAAAAAATAAAAATAAACGGCTAAGTTACAACCGTTTGACCAAATTTTCATATGCCGAATTTCGCCGATAAATTCCGTTAGCCGACGTAAAACCGTTTTTTTTCCTACAAAAATACCAAAAATCTGTGTTTGTAACAGTTTTTAACGGTAAAATGGCATTTGGGATGGTGCCAATCGGCATATGTAGTTTTGGTCAAACGGTTATAACTAAGCCGTTTATTTTTATATTTTTATAAGCGATAAAGTTATGTATAAGTTATAAGTTTTTAAGTTATGTAAAAAATAGAAGCACTACTTATGACAAAAAACAACAAATTTTTGAAAAATTCTTTAAAAAAAAACTACTTCATGAAAAAAAAAAACATTCTTTAAAAAATTTTAAACATCCAAATGTATCAGAAAAAGTCATTTTTGGCGACAGCGGAAAAGTCGTGTCGACTAGTGTTACACTACTCGACAAAATTCAACTTTTTTTTTCCGCTGTCTCCAAAAATGACTTTTTCTAATAGATTTGGAGATTTAAAATTTTTTTAAGAATTATGGTTTTTTTTCATGGAGTAGTTTTTTTTTTAAGAATTTTTAAAACATTTTGTGTTTTTTGTCATAGGTAGTGCTTCTATTTTTCACATAACTTAAGTTTCCTACAACTGGTTGTATTGAACTTTGCAGTTAAAAAAAGCTGACAAATGCAGCTATAAATCCGACTCAGACACTTTGTAGCTGCAACTGAACGCCTGGAAGATATTAAGCTTTCAAATTCAAATTTCATAATTTTTTTCGGTATTTTTCCCCGAAATTTTGACTTTGAAAGCTCAGGAAAAGTCGAAAAAAAAATATTTGAATGCCTTGATTTTTGGTTTTAGATAGACACATTAATTAGGCGTCGTTTAAGATATCGCTTATAGAAATATAAAAAATAAAAATAAACGGCTAAGTTAAAACCGTTTGACCAAACTTTCATATGCCGAATTTCGCCGATAAATTCCGTTAGCCGACGAATAACCGTTTTTTTTTCCTACAAAAATACCAAAAATCTGTGTTTGTAACAGTTTTTAACGGTAAAATGGCATTTGGGATAGTGCCAAACGGCATATGAAGTTTTGGTCAAACGGTTATAACTAAGCCGTTTATTCATCATTTTTCATTTTACAAACGATACCTTAAACGTCGCCTAATTAATGTGTCTATCTAAAACTGAAAATGTTAGATATAATATATTTTTTTTTCGACTTTCGACTTTTGGCGACAGCGGAAAAGTCGTGTCGACTAGTTTTATCTTACAATTTATCAAATACTGTAAAAGTGGCCAAAAAAATATCTAAATCTGGAACTTGCGTAATGCCAGCGATTATCTTTGGCAATAATCACATAGATTGTGCTGGATGTCACGCACTGTAGATAAAGATATGCAGTTTCATCACGACGCGGCATCTCCAATTCACTCGACCATTTATTCTGTCTGTTGGCCATTAATTCCGATTCTTGTGTGGCAGTTTTCAGCTGTCAAAGTTCTTTGTCAACTGCTGTTTGTCATAATGCTCCAAAAGTTTGCAAGAAGCGCCGCATATCTGACAGATACATATACTTCAGATAATCGAACTTGGTTAAGTGTAAATTGGGGTACTTTTGACTTCTCTGTCTCTGATTTCCATTTTATGCCACTCGAAAATGTTCAAGTGCCACTGGCACTCGGCGCTCGTCGCTCAGGCACTCTTCTTCCTCTCACCAGCTCCACATGAAATTATCGCCATGAAAGTGAGGGTTGGCGGGACGCAGGGGGTCTCTTTTCTTGATGAACTGCACTTTTCATCTTATGGCAGGCCATGAAAACAGAAAGTGTTACCGAATTGTGACAGCGCAGCTGCGTCTTGGAAATGAATTTACAAAAAATTAACTCAACACCAACTGAATGGGCGGAGGGGGGCAGCAGGAAGGGACTGCTGCTCGTGGCACTTGCTGTTGCACGAAAGTTTTAGGGCAAAAAACAATTAATTAAACTAATGACTCGGTGGATTTCCGCAACAGCGGGGGCTGCTTCTGTCACACCCTCCACCGAACGAGTGGATACAAAAAAAAAAGTTGATTTTACCGGCTTTATTAATTAAAGTGTTTTGCTGTTCGACGGGTAGTTGGCCAAAAAGGTTCCATTACATTTAAGAATTACAAGATAAACATTTCAATGAAATTAAGCTTTAATTTTGTTGAGAATTGTTTGCTTAGCTTTTACTTGAAATTATTTTGCAATTTCCAATGAAATAAGCTAAATTTTCTTTTGGATTTTTCACTAATTCATAGCTTTACAACTGCAGTTTTCCATTCGCATTTTCCGCATTGATGGTTTATGCTAATTCAGGCATAAAGTTTAAATGTATATTCAAAATTATGCAAATGTTTCTAAGCGTTCATTTGGTGTAGAAACAATAAATATAATTCCCTCGGTAATTCTCATTTATCATTTGCTAAATACAAATGCCCAGAATATCGGCTATATATATATATATATACATATATGTAGGCATGACTTTCATATAGATTGCCCTATCTATAGAATTTTCTGAGACTGAAATACTAATTACTGGCACGAGAGGCAGTTTGCTGCTCAAATGACGCCGCTGTATTTGTATAAATTTTTATTTATTTATTTAATTTTCGTTTCGAGCTGATCTGTGGGTCTGAGGCATGCCATTTGAGTGAAAGGCGAAAATTTCTTAACTCTAATCTGGCGGTAGCCTGGGGTGGGTGGTAAGGGGGGGCTGAGATGTTGTCAGCGGCTTGAATTTAATGACATGACCATACAAATAGTTGCTGCAACTTAACAATAAAATAGCAAATAATTGTGGGCCATAAAAGTTAAGTTGTTAATTGTTTCAGCCACATTTCAGGCCTGACTACGGCAGAGCCACATCCATCGCGTGTCCTGTTTGTCGACACACATTTCCACAGAAAAGAGAGAGAGCGGTAGGAGGGGGAGGGATGGGATGGGGTGATGGCAAGGAGTGGCAACAGGAAGAACGATGGGTTCGCTCTACCAAACGAATGGCTGTTGTTGTTGTTTGGCACCCGCTGGCCAAGTTTTAACGAGCAGACGGCCGCTTGTCAATGCCCGGCCATATTTCATGGCGAAGACTACAACTACAACTTGCTTTTGGGCCCGGCCAAAATAATGTTAAATAATTCATTTGGCGAAAGCTGAAAGTTTTGCGTGATTATTTCGCCATATTACACGAAGGGAGGCCTCCCTCTGGGGGGCTGCGTGCTAAAACCGGAAATGAAACCCCTCTTAATTGCCCTGAAGTATGCAGGCAATCGTAGGCTCGTCCTGGCTGCTCCTGGCTGTTGCTGGTCTAATCTATATACTTTGCTTTATTGTTGTTCGGCAGATAATAACTGAGCAACAGTCTGGGCTTTGTGTTGGGGGCACGTCTAAGGGGCGTCCCGTGGTGTCGTCGGCGTGGTGTCAATGAACCACGCTGGCAGAATAATTGCCAAGTCCTGTCAATGCCTTTATTTGTTGTTGTATTGGTGTAACGGCCTATCCCCCCCTGCAGGAGGCGTGCCGCAAGGCGCACTTTCCAAATTTTCTTCAATAATTTAGGTAACGACGGTACCGATTTAAGGGTAACCATACAAGATACAGACGGGATTGTCTTTTATCTGGCAAATAAAAAATATGTAACCATTTACCATAACTTTTTGGCTGGCAAAAATCCTCTAGCTGAACCCTCCACGAGGGTGCCGGCTGGGCAATGGACACAATCCCGGACGAGGGTAATGCATTGTCGCTTGCCCCGTCCCAGGCAATGCAGTGTCTAGCTAAGGCAATGACCTAGCGTCTTCTCGACCTCGAGTCAGGAGAGCTGGGTTAGAGCCATGGCTAGAGGTGCCAGGCGGCCAGGCATAAAACGCTAGGGGGTGGTCCCCCGAAAAATATTAACCACTATGGACCTACGGGCCAGACATGGAAGTCGAGAAGGATCAAACAAGGACTGGGATGTCAGTCCAAACGTCGGTGGAATGCGTGACTGCTACCACCGGCGGGCACGGGGAGGAGAAATCCTCTCTGCGTGTCGCCAGCGGTCACACCTCGGACGTGGCGGGAGCAGGCCACGTCAGTTGTACAACGACTGCCAAAAAACCCCCTCACTCCAAGCTGAACCGCTCGGATGCCGCTGTCGAAGCAGACACGGATCTGGAGAGCGTGATCTCGATCAGCAATACGGAGGAAGAGAGCCTTCTCCGCTCACCGGAGCCAAGCACCAGTTCCCCGCGTAGGGAAGGGCCAAAGCGCTCCAGGGAGGGGATGAAGGCTCTCTCGCAATATAAAGCGGCCCTAAAAACTCCTGAGCCGGCTCCAGGGTAAATCCGACATCTCCCAGGAGGAGAAAGCCAGGCTAACCTGGGCCGAGCAGCGGGTGGAGGAGGCCAGAAGGCACTTCTCGCAGATGCCCCAAATGCGGGCATCTCGTGGGGAGTACGCCAACAAGGTGGAGGAGATGCTGGCCAGCAAGAGGCAACGCTCCGTTGAGAGTGCCAGCAAGGACACTCCGGCGAGCAAGCGGCAACGCGGGCCGAAGGGCGCAGCCCCCCCACAGAAAGTGGCGATCCCACCGACTCAACACCCGAAGTCAAAAACGGCGAGTGATGCGGCCGGGTGGTAGAGAGGGAGCTAATCCCGTCTATACCGAAGACGAAGGTAGTCTTCACCATCGCGATAAAAGGAGACAGGGCGCTGAGGCTCCTACAGCCTACAATTGTAAGGTGTTGCACACTGGGAGTCCGCTACCCAATGAGGGGGGCCAGTGTGCGATCCTAAAAATTAACAAGGAGGTGGAGGACCTCATGTACCCCAGATTTGGGAAGATGGCGTGGGGCATGGGCAGCGTCTATCTGCGCCTAAAAAAGCGCCATCCCGGGGACAGGGACGCGCACACCCTTCAGGCAGGCGAGGTAGAAAAGGACCTAGGTCTTGAAACTATCGTGGAGGCCACCCAGGGGCTTGCGCTGGACGAGTCGGAGGAGGAAGAGGACGGTGATGTGACGGTAGTAGTCAACCCGTCGAGCGGAGTTGAGCCAGCCACCCATGCCACTGAGTGTGCTGCAGCTCAACTTGCATAAAAGCAAGGTGGCGTCGACGGAGCTCCTCATAGCCATGGAGCAAGGGCCCGTCGACATAGCTCTAGTCCAAGAGCCATGGATTGCTTCAGGCAACTCTGTGGCCGGACTAAAGTCCTCTAAATATAACTCGTTCTACACAACACCGGTAAGCAGGAACAGAACCATCGTACTTGTACGAAAGGGGATCCATGCTCACCTTATGTCTCATTACAGCACAGACGACCTAACAGTAGTGATGCTAGAAAGCGAGGAGAAGCGCCTCTTGGTAGCCTCCTGCTACATGGCACACGACAGACCCGCACCACCCGAAGAGCTAAGGAGTCTGGTAGACGAAACCGGATCCAAAGATTACCAAATACTCATTGGTACGGACGCTAATGCCCACCACAATGTATGGGGAAGCCCCGACACCAATGACCGAGGTGAGTCTCTTCTAGAATTTATACTCTCTACTAACATAGAAGTAGCAAACGTGGGGGCGGACTACACATACGTGGGTCCAACCTCATCAAATGTGCTAGACCTAACACTCGTAACGGGAAGAAGCGCCGCGGTGACTGGGTGGAGGGTCCTCGAAAGACCATCCTTCTCAGATCACAGGTATATCCAGTTTAAATACGAATTTAAACACACCTCGAAGGTAGCCGTCTATAGGAACCCCCGGAAGACAAACTGGGAAAAGTTCAAAAAGACGGTTACCTCGAAGCTCGCGGTCGGTCCGGGGTCGGTAAAATCGGCTGACGAAATAGAGAAGTCCCTTGGGACTCTATCCAAGGAGCTACTGGGCGGGTACCGTGCAGCATGCCCACCCTCGAGTACGAAAAAGAAGAACAAGCCACTCTGGTGGAACAGAGAGCTCTCCCTCCTTAGAAACAACCTCCGGGAATTCTTCAAGCTCGCCAAACAAGCGAATGAGGAGTTCATAAACGAGGAATACAGGAACCTACTCAGAAACTACAAGAAAGAGATACGCAAGGCACAACGCAGCTCGTGGAGGAACTTCTGCTCCAATATCGAGAAGGTGCCCGAACGGCAAGACTCAGGAAGCTGCTCTCCAAGCAGCCCACCATACAGAGTCAGCTCAAGCTCAACAATGGACAATAGTCAGAGAGCAGCGAAGAAGCCCTGACAGCACTAATGGAGGCACACTTCCCAGGATGCACCGAGGTCACTGATGCCACAACGCAACATGACCCAGCGACAGAGGAACAAACCATCCCCACAGGACTAATAACTCACAAGAAAATCCAATGGGCCATAGACTCCTTTACAGGCATTAAAGCACCTGGACTGGATGGGATATTTCCAGCCATGTTGCAGGTGGCCAAAGAGGTGATCACCCCATGGCTTTTCGCTATATACACGGCATGCTTGAGGACAGGCTATATACCTATACATTGGAGAACTTCCGGAGTTGTCTTCCTGCCGAAGGCAGGAAAGTGCAGCCATGTTAGTTCCAAGGATTATAGACCGATAAGCCTCACCTCCGTTTAACTAAAAACGCTAGAAAAGCTGCTGGAGCTACACATCAGAAAGGAAGTAGGGGGACTGATGTCAAGCAACCAGCATGCCTACACGAAAGGAAAATCGGTAGAAACAGCACTACACTGTCGAGAAAGCCCTCAATACCAAGAAATATGCACTTGGAGTATTTGTCGATATATCCGGAGCATTCAACAACGTGGCCACAAGCGCAATAGAAGCTTAGAAGCAACCAACGCACACCCGGCAATCAACCACTGGATAAAGAATCTCCTAAGTTGTAGACGGGTGCAATCGGAATGGGGTACCGCCTCCATAGTCAAAGGGGCACACAGAGGCACACCATAAGGTGGAGTACTGTCGCCCCTCCTGTGGAACCTGGTGGTCAACGACCTAATCAAGAGATTCGAAAGGAGAGCCCCAAAAATAACAGCCTATGCAGATGACATAAGCATACTTATTACGGGTGTATGTCCATCGACACTCAGCTTCATAATGGAAAACACACTCAGGGAGATATGCGAGTGGGCGAACGAAGTAGGACTCAGCATCAACGCGGACAAGACGGACCTCATCCTCTTCACCAAGAGGTACAAGGTGCCGTCATGGATCCCCCCAAAAATCGATCAAACAAGGCTGACCCCAAAAACACAAGTCAAATACCTTGGCACGGTACTGGACAGCAAGCTGGCATGGAGACCCAATGTAGTGGAAAGGGTGAAGAAGGCTACCATTGCGCTATATGCATCAAAAAAGATGCTCAGCAGCACATGGGGCCTGTCACCTGCTCTAATGCACTGGATCTACATATCGGTGGTGCGACCAACTCTGCTGTATGGAGTCTTAGTGTGGTGGCAAGCTACCAGGAAGAAGACGTACCACAAGCTTATGGAAAAGACTCAGCGACAGGCACTACTCTGCATCACGGGGGCACTGAGATCCACCCCAACAAAAGCACTCGAAACCATACTCGGAATTGACCCCCTGGACATCCACGCTCATCTAACGTTTGGAAAGGCCGCTCAGCGCCTCATTGCGTCGGGAAACATGCAGCCACAAGCATACGGGCATAGTTCAATCGGCAGGGACATGATCAGTAATACTGACTACATGACCCCTCGAACGTGCCTCGACATCAACACAAACGCATTTCTGGGCCCGGAAGAGTGGAAAAAAGGCCAGATTCAACATCTCAATATATATACAGACGGCTCCAAGATGGAAGGAGGAGTAGGAGCTGGCATACACTGCACAGACCCCGAAATAGGGCTGTCATACAAGCTACCAGACCACTGCAGCATATTCCAGCCGGAAGTCTTTGCCATCAGGAAAGCAGCGGAGGTTGCACAACAAACAGGGCGATCACATAACGTGGTCAATCTGTTTGTAGACAGCCAAGCGGCGATAAAATCCATGCAATCGTCCACGATCAGTTCCAGAAGTGTCTTGGCGAGCAGGGAAGCATTGGACTCACTATGCACGACCAAGTAAGTGCGGATCTATTGGGTTCCCAGCCATCAGGGCATTGAAGGAAATGAAGCGGCGGATGTTCTGGCTAAGGAAGGCGTCGGGCTGGCGAGAGAAAGAGCAGAAAACGTGCCTGTCTCACTCAGAACGCTACAGAGCGATCTAGAAAAGCTGGCTAGACTAGAAAACGAGAGCAGGTGGAGGAGCACGACCAACTGCAGAGTCTCGAAAATCATGTGCAAAGAACGCAGCGAGAAACTCAGCCACTATCTGCTGCACCTTCCACGGAAAGATTGCAGACTGCTGGTGGGAATACTAACAGGTCACTGCCTGGCCGCATCACACGCAGCCAAACTAAACATCACCGAAAGGAACATCTGCAGGAAATGCGATGACCCTGGGGCTATCGAAACCCTACAACATCTAATCTGCAGCTGCCCGGCTCTCTCACTGGCCAGGATAAGGTACCTGGGCGTACCGACGCTGACATCGCTAGAAGATGCCTCTAAAAGGTCGCCAAAGGAACTGCTGGCCTTCGACAAAAACACCTCAATCTTGGGTGACATAAAACCCCCAATAGCACCCGCGTAAAGGTCCATAATCAACCGGATAACTAAGGGCCATACTGGCCTATGGGAGACCCCAGGAGGGTCGTCCGGGTTAACCTAACCTAACCTACCATAACTTTCATCGACTGCAACATAGGGGGGTGTGGCATCGTTAAAGCCAAACCCGGAACCATTGCCCATTTCTCCAGCCACGGGTACGGGCCCGGGCACAGCATTGGCAAAGGACAAAGTGGTGGCCGGCACCTCTGGCGGCTGATCCTGCTGCTCAATGGAGGTGGGAGCCGTGGGTTGCTGCTGCTGATGCTCGTCGGGCTGGGACTGGGAAGTAGTGCTGTGGGCGGTGGTGGATGCCAGGTTAAATTCAGTCTCAAGTGTTTCCCATCCGGAGCCGGTTTCGGCCTCAGCATTGACTAGATCGGCCAGATCACAAATCGGGCTGCTGCTGCTGTTGCCCATGGGCGTTGGCGCGGTGAAGGGCGCCGGCGAGAAGGTGGTGGGCAGCGCCGTGGCACAGTGCTCCGCAATGCTCGCAAACAGCATCACCTTCAGTATGGCTCGCAGCAGGGCGTGCTGTGGGCGTGGCATGGCGATTCGTTGTTGGAAGTCGGAGTTAAAGATGATTTTTAATGGGGGTTTTAATGTCGTTATGCTCGAGAGCGTTTTTGTGCGTTCTCGTCCCACTGTGCAGTAGGATTGGAAAGTCTTTTGATTTGCTCTCGTTTTGCTTACTACATTTTGTGCGTGTTTTGCTTTGTTGGCTCTGTCTATCTGTCTATATTGAAGTATCCATATAATGTAACATATAGACTGATTTATGAAGTATAGAATTATGAAATAAAAAACACATTCCGAGAAAAAACCGGCATATTCAAAATTCGAGCCAAAGCAAGGCCAGTGGACCAAGGTGGCCAAGGGGCTCGCGCTAGTCCCAAATCCGCCGACCAACAGCAGACTTTCGGCAATAAAAGAAGCCTCGCCAGCTCGAATCGGGGCAGTCCAACTCGGAACAGCCTGGGATTAACTTCCCAAAATATTTTACAAACGGTGCTCGTACCAAAGGTAAAAGCTCTGCTTTTCCACTTGCCCGTTTCAATACATTTCCCCGTCCTGATCCTTTCTCCCACAGAGAGTATTTACCTCTGCTAATATTCTTCTCCCACAGAGAGTATTTATCTCTGCCAATATTCTTCTCCCACAGAGAGTATTTACCTCTGCCACTATTCTTCTCCCACAGAGAGTATTCACCTCTGCCAATATTCTTCTCCCACAGAGAGTATTTACCTCTGACACTATTCTTCTCCCACAGAGAGTATTCACCTCTGCCAATATTCTTCTCCCACAGAGAGTATTCACCTCTGCCAATATTCTTCTCCCACAGAGAGTATTTACCTCTGCTAATATTCTTCTCCCACAGAGAGTATTTACCTCTGCAACCATTCGTTCCAAAAGAGAGTTTTCACCTCTATCACAAGTCTTCGCATCAGAGTGTATTTACCTCTGCCGCGATCCTTCCCACAGGAGCGGCCGACCGACGACCAACCACGACCTGCACGCAGCAAACAGCCACGTGCGGCCGAGTAGCCAAACAAGAAGGAAGACCCCTACCGGAGGCCCAGTACCAACTATCTAACCGTCCTATGTACAATTAAGAACAATAAAGATAACTTTTATATACTGCTTAACCCTACGCCTTATTCTTGAACCCGAGAACAGTTATTACAGCTACCACATCCAGAAATCAACCAAATTCTGTGAACCCCGGCACGACGAGCATAACCCGACCGAGGAACGTCACACGTTCATATATATATTCAATTTATATTGGTTTTAACTTGAGTGATCACTGTACTTGCGGTCAACGACACCTCAAAGATAAGCTGACAAGCAAAGAAGAAATGGCAATAGTTTCGCGCGCAAGCTCTGACCGCTGCGCATCATTCCCTCCCCCTCGCCCGTCGTCGTCCAAAATTTTCGTTTCTGCTTTTCTGTGCTCTCTCGTTCTCTCGCTCTCCTAACGACCAGTATAGTCGATCAAAGCAACGTATTGCTTCGCATAGCAGAGCATAGCCAGCAGAGCCGAGCCCCTAAGTTTTATGCTTGTTGCGGCTATTTCGTTTCGCTCTCTCTATCTGTGGACAATAAAACACAGCATAGCCAAACATAGCCAGAGAGCTAAGTCTACAATTTGACATCGGTGAATCCTGTTCGTGGAGCCTTTCTCACTCATTCTAGAAACTGTTCCCATCACATCATCTGTTCTCATCTTTGGAGCATTCGCTCGTCTCACTCAATCCAGCATCTTGTCCCATCGCATCAGCTGTTCTCATCGTTTAATTCAACAGAGCCTTATAAAGGCTGAGTGATTTTTGAGTGATATCTAGTGTTTGATAAAAAATATAGTGTTGGATGGATATATAGATTGCGCATTCTCTTTGTAATTGCAATTCGATGATATCGATCCAGATTTAGGATCGCGTTCCGAGCTCGAAGAATTGTGCGTGTCACCTAAAGCGTTGTTAATGGTTAATGAACAAATCAGTTCTAAATTTCACATACAAGGAACCTGCCCAAGATGAAATTGTCCAAGTTTGGTGGGAATTATTCTGAATTTAAAAATTTCATTGGTTTGTTTTCAGGCATTGTTAATAGTGACATGTTTTTAAGTAACGTCAAAAAGTTCAACAATCTCTTGAATTGTTTAGAGAAAGAAGCATTAGGCTGCTAAGGCTTTCCCGGTGACAGATCAAAACTATGGCAAGGCCCTTAAAGCGCTAAAGCTGGCTTATGATAACGAGTGCTTCATGTTCCTTGATGGCGTAGCTAAACTGTTTGAATTACAGGCGATGCAGGCTCTATCGGCAAGCGCGGTCACGGTCACGGTCACTTATTGACACGGCATCTGCCATTTACGAATTGTAACTGTCAGGTGGGGATGACAAGGTTATTGCTCACGCCCTTCTACACCTCGTTCTGTCGAAGTTTGACACAAAAACTCATTCAAGATGGAAGGAAAATTTGGATTACCAAAACGTTCCGTCGTAGTTCTATTTTGTACCCGCATTAAACAAGCGCTTTCAGCATTTGTCGGCTGAAGAATCCACTTCCGGGCTCGCACGAGACATAAAATAAGTAATCTGGGAAAACAGCGTCGGCTGTATCCCAAGCAATCATAGGCCAGGACACAAATTGTGCGTTCTGCAAATCAGCTGATCATGGCATTACGAGTTGTTCGTCATTCTCAGCTGCGTTAGATTTACCAAGGGATTTCCCTTTGTGTTAATTGCTTGTGAAAAGGGCAGCCTGCAAGTCTACACATTGCTGAGTATGCTCAAAGCCCCACCACACATTGTTGCATCGCTACAATGTTGACTCGGGGGAAACGCCAACCGCCTGCGATGCGCTGGGGTCTCAGGCAGCCGTGGCAGCTAAAAGGTCAAATGAGTTGTCGTTGAATCATGCTTTGGCAGCTTATTCTGATCAGGTAGTTCTGGCCACAGCAATTGTCTATATTAAAGGTGGCTCCAGTCAGCGACAGCAAGCCAGGGTACTGCTGCATTCTGGCTCGCAAGTCAACTTTATTACCGAGTAGCTCACTCGATCTGGTCTCTTGGTCTGATCTGGAACCCTCCAACAGACATTTTCAAATATAGTCTGAAACCAATAATCTCTTCCGTAACCACAACCAAGAGAGCAATTTTATCTGTCATAGCCAGTCTTTTCGATCCCTTAGGCTTGCTATGTCCAGTAATTACAAATGCAAAGATATTCTTGCAGGAAGGCCTTGGTTGGGACGATCCCATTCCCTCGAACGTACATAAAAAATGGGAATCGATGGCTTTAGATATGCAAAGATTGCATGACGCCACCGTTCCACGATTTATAGGAGCCAGCGCAAACCCTCGATGTCAAATACATGGGTTTGCAGATGCGTCCACGTGACCATATGGCTGTTGTGTGTACGTTCGAGTTTCCCATTCTAATGGAGTGTCCGTTAAATTACTAACGGCAAAATCTAGGGTGGCACCTTTAAAGACCAAAACAATCCCAAGATTAGAGCAATGTGCCGCTCATCTTTTAACAAAGTTGTAGGAGGAAGTTCGGTCCATAATAGACTGTCTCATAGAAAAGGTCGTATTGTGGTCTGATTCGGAAGTATTTCTACATTGGCTGCAAACTCATCCCTGCCAACTAACTACATTTGTGTCGAATCGAGTTGCTGAGATACAGGACATCCCTTTGGAGACATGTGCCCACCAAAGAAAATCCTGCAGACCTAGTATCTCGAGGATCATCGGTGGCGGACTTAAATTCGCTGTTATGGTTCAATGGCTCGTCGTTCTTGCAACAAGAATCCAAACATTGGCCTCAAAATCCTCATTTACAGTTGGCGAAAGCGAATGCGTTACTGGAGAAATAGAAGGTAGCCACTGCGCTTATCGCGGCCGAAGTCGAGAAAAATCCCATTCTCACAATCATACAAAATTGTTCGTCATATATGAAACTGATAAGCACAATTGCATATATCCGCCGGATCATGAACGAGGAGAGTGGAGAAGAGAGAGCCCGCTTGTCAAGCTGTATTGCGACAACGCCAAGAATTTTGTTGGTGCAGCTCTCATGCTCAAGGAGCATATGGAGGGCTTGGATGCCAAGGACGAGGTCCTCAAGGCCTACATATGCTGCGGCTCACTGTTTTTCGGTGGAATTCATCCCGTTGCGAGCTCCGTACATTGAAGGCCAGTGGGAGTCAGCGGTAAAGTCCACCAAACATTTGCTGCTCAGGGCCATGGGCTTCGCAGTGCTCAAGGAGGACGAGCTGCATACGGTTCGCGTGGAAGTAGAGGCCGTGCTAAATTCCAGGCCACTGGTGGTCGACAGTCCCAGGTGCTGATTCCCACACATCTACTCGTCGGCAGAATGCTAGCTTCGCTGCCGCCTGAATCAGAGCTGCCCAGACCAGAAAGCAGACTTTCGTATCTGCAACGATGGAAGCTCGTGTCTGCCATCAAGCAAAGATTTTAGAGAGACTTGTCCGGAGACTATTTTCTCAGCCTTCAACAGCGAGGAAAGTCGTTCGAAGAGGTCGCCAATCTGGAGCTAGGCAGAGTGGTGGCAATTCACGAAGACAACGTGCCACCACAAATGTGGCTAATAGGAATAGTGGAGGAGGCAATCCCAGGAGCGGACGGGAAGGTTCGCGTGGCCGTAGTGAGGACTAAGGCCGGCTTATATAAGCGATCCATCCATCGATTGGCGCCGATTCCGATTCACAAACTGTATTTAGTGCAACATTGGAATTGCACCAAACAATGTGCAAGAAACGCAATGATAAACTTCGCCACTATCTGCTGCACCTTCCACGAAAGGATTGCAGACTGCTAGTAGGTATACTAAGAGGCAACTGCTTGGCTGCGTCGCAAACAAACAAGCTAAGCATCAAAAACAGAGACAGCTGCAGGAAAGGTGATGAGCTCGGGGCTGTCAAAGCCCTGGAACATCTCATTTGCAGCTGCGCAGCTCTCTCACGGGCAAAGAAAGGATACCTAGGCGCACCGACGCTGGGATTACTGGAAGATGCCTCCACGAGGTCACCAGGGGAACTGCTTGCCTTTACCAAAAACACAAGGATTCTAGGTGACTTCAAAACCTCAAAAACACCCTCGTAAAAGTCCATACGAAATCCGGATAACTAAGGCCCATTCTGGGAGACCCCATGGCCCTATGGGAGGTCCCGTGAGGTCCGTCCGGGGTAACCTTATCTAACAGTGTAATGTTATCAACTAACAACATACACGCTACAGCCATATTTGTATGTGCTCTTCTTCTTCCTTGTATGTGCCGCGAGGTATCCCTAGTTTTTTGGCTTACGTTTCAAAAATACAGATTTTCGCAGATTTAGACTATATTAATGATTATTCCTCTTCTTCGGCCAGCCCACCGATAAGGCTGAGGTGGGCTGTGCTGGAGTGTCTTCTGTCTTGGGGGCCTCCGCTTGCGACCCTGGCACTGCCCTCCGCGGCTTGGGTCGCGGCTTGGACACATTGCCAGGTCGGAACCGCCACCTTGCCGCACCTCCAACAGAAGGTCAACGTCATGCCCCTGCACGCCTGGTTTTTGCTCCCACACCAGCGGCACGCATGCTCTGGGTTCAAGACAAAAAATGTACTGTTACACTAGTCGACACGACGTTTCCGCTGTCGCCCAAAATGACTTTTTCTGATAAATTTGGATGTTTAAAAATTTTTAAAGAATGTTTTTTTTATTTTCCAGAATTAGTTTTTTTTTTAAAGAGTTTTTTAAAAATTTGGTATTTTTTTCAGAGGTAGTGCTACTATTTTCACATAACTTAAGTTCTCTACAACTGGTTGTATTGAACTTTGCAGTTAAAAAAAGCTGACAAATGCAGCTATAAATCCGACTCAGACACTTTGCAGCTGCAACTTAACGTCTGGAAGATATTAAGCTTTCAAATTCAAATATCATAATTTATTTCGGTATTTTTTCCCGAAATTTTGACTTTGAAAACTCAGGAAAAGTCGAAAAAAAAATCTTTTATATCTCACATTTTTAGTTTTAGATAGACACATTATTTAGGCTTTAAGGTATCGTTTGTAAGAATCGATGGATAAGCGGCCAAGTTGCAGCCGTTTGACCAAAACTTCATATGCCGAATTTCGCCGATAAATTCCGTTAGCCGACCTGTAACTGTTTTTTTCCCTACAAAAATACCAAAAATATGTGTTTGTAACAGTTTTTAACGGTAAAATGGCATTTAGGATGGTGCCAAACGGCATATGAAGTTTTGGTTTATTTATAGCTGCATTTGTCAGCTTTTAAAAACTGCAAAGTTTAATACAACCAGTTGTAGGACACTTAAGTTATGTGAAAAATAGATGCACTACCTATGAAAAAAAATACCACATTTTTTGAAAATTCTTTTAAAAAAAACTAAGCCTGGCAAAAAAAACCATAATTCTTTAAAAAAATTTAAATCTCCAAGTGTATCAGAAAAAGTCATTTTGGGCGACAGCGGAAAAAAAAGTTGAATTTTGTTGAGTAGTGTTATGTGCAGTCATATGTATCAAGGTTTTCTTGCCCAAAAGTAACATGTATAGGTCATCTTTGAGTCGGACCAAAAAGCAGGATATCATTTAGCGATATTTGGTTGGAAATGCAATGATGTGGTATGCAATAGGGAGGCGCAGATTAGTTCGGACTGGTAACTAGTGACATGTCACCCAACCTTTCGTGTTCGTCCATGAACTCCGTGCACTGTGTGCTAATGTCAGGAGAGAGCGAGAGTCGGCGCACATATAAACCTGCGACGAGCGATTTCAAAATAGCTACCAAACCGGGATGAATTGTCTTTAAATGGCAATTTTATGACAATGCGCCCCTCCTCATTGAGTCGAGTTGATTGTAGATTGTGTTCCTCGCAAATACTGTGCACTGGTTTGAGCTTTTTGATTGGGCTGCAGATTGTTTCGATTTCCCATAGTCGCTTCAGGTTAGTATTGATGGACGCTACACTGTGTGCTTAACAGGCAACTTCATCAGCGGTGTGCTGTATACGATGGCTGCCGGCAACTACCCACCAAAGAGAGTTTCTTGTAGTGTAGGTTAGTTAGAACCCAGTTTGAAATGGCCGAATGCAAGAATGTCGAAAAATGCTTCAGTTCCTAGCAAAAGGAGCGATGAAGATCGCCGAGCCGTTTGCCAAAGAAAGCGAAAGCGATGAGGGGACCGGACTTACCGGACCGATGGAAACACTCGAAAGAACTGAAATAGCGTGGGCGGCAACGAGCGATAGCTGCAGTGGTATACAGCGGCAGTGTCTAAAATATTGTACGCAGCGTCGATGGCAGCGGCGAATAGAGAGATAATGATATGATGAAGATCAGCTGATACCGAGCTGGAATAGCGTGGGCGGCAACGAACGATAGTTGTAGCATTAGGCAGCGCAGCGACAGTGGTACCAGTTCTGGCTGGGCTATATGCGCAGCGTCGATGTCAACGGCGTAGAAAGAGAAACTACTGCGATGGAGAATATCAGAAAACGAGCTGGAATATCGTGGGCGTCAACGAGCGATAGATGCAGCGCTAGACAACGGCTGAGCGATGTGTGCAAGTGGCGAAGAGAGAAATTAAGCGATGAAGAACTAGAAAAACGTAGAGTGCAATCTTAGCTGGCAGCGGCTGCCGACTGCTGCGACCAGAAGGGCAATGGCACGTACGCGACGAATGTTACGAAAATGGCGACAGCGAAAGTGTTCTATTGATTGTGTGCGAATGTAATGTATGCTGGGCTCTACGTTATTTGGGTTCCGTGAGAATGACTTGCGAGGCCAAATAAAACTTGTCGGAGTTAGTTATCACAGATTTTTGCACTGCCCCAAGCTGGGCGCCAAAATGTTGATATCACAAACGTTTATTAACAGAATTTTAGCGCTTATATGTTCACTTAATGTTGAGAGGAGAGCAGCCGTAGACTTCGGCAGCGCACTGTGGCTCGCTCGCTCTTGCGCACGGCACGCGAGAGAGCCGCCCAGCGCTCGGCCACCACCGGCTTGAGCGGGAGTGAGTTAGTTGCGACTCTCACCCCCGCTAAGAACGTTCGTGAATTTCGGCACACTCCGATATACATACATATATCCATACAACTACACTACATACTATCCCTATCTTAACCACGAATAAAGTGAAGTGCACAGAGTGAAACACATAGACGGCTTTTATTTCAACGACTGTGCTACCTGCTGGATCCGCCCCCTACAAACATTGGTCCTTCGAGCCGGATCTTCCCCAACAAGGAGAAGCGCACCCCAGCAAGCTTAGGCGGATTCCTCGATTCAGATAAGTGCGATCTTGTTGTTGTGTCCAGCGCCAAGCGGCTATTCTGTCCGTTCTCCGTCCTTCCGCTCCTCCTAGCGACGGATGTACATCAGTACACTCACACACCAGATATACCGGCATATTCTTGTCCGTATCTGTTCAACTCCGCATATATATATATATATATATAAATTAGCTGCATATTCTTGCGTCTATATATGTATGTATATATGCACTAATCCGCAATTACACGCACCTACATCCGTCTATAGATTGAACCGGCATATTCTTGTCCGTATCTGTCCAACTCCGCATATATATATACATATATATTGGCTGCATATTCTTGCATGGGAGTGGATATATGTGTATGTACTAATCCGCACTTAAGCGCGCCTATATCTGTCTATATTGAACGGCATATTTGTGTCCGCATTCGTCCATATCCGCATACATATATACACAGATTGGCTGCGTATTCTTGCATCGGCATATATATACATATGTACATATATTTACTAATCCGCACTTAAGCGCGGCTACCTCCATTTACATATATTTAACTGCATATTCTTGCTCGCATATTCGTATAAATATAAACCGCTATTTAACTGCATATTCTTGCTCGCATATCCGTTTACATATCTACCTCTATTTAACTGCATATTCTTGCCCGCCTTTATCGATCCCCGCACACATAAATACATATACATTAGCCGCATACTCTTGCGTCCGCATAAGCACATTCCTCCCGCACCGACATCCATACATACAAGCAGCAATAGCGGTGCTTTCTTTCGTTTCGTTTTGTCGCGTTCGCCTCTCCACCGTTGCGCGCGTTGCTATTTTTGTTGGGAGAGCGGGTTATTGGCGCCGCTCTTGCGCATAACGGAGCGCCAAAGTGACGCGCTACCCTGTATTCTGAGGGTGTATCGATTTCGGTGGTGACTTGTCCAGTGACGCGCTACCCTATTTTCGGCGGGTATATTGTTTTTGGTCGTCACTTGCCACCGACTCCCAATATAAGTGCCTGTTCGCCATAGTATACCCAAGCGCCTCCGACTTGCCAACAAATTAATACCAAAGGGTTGTTGGGTCCTTTTTTCCGTGTCCATCCGCCCAGCGCTTCCGCTTCCGTTTCTTGGTCCTCAGCGGGGGAGGTCAGAACATGCCCACTGGCGACGAAGACAGCAAGAAACTTTTGCCATTGCCCGCTCCCGGTAGTAGGACACCACGCAGTGGTTCCGCCCCAGGAACACCTACCTCGGTGACTAAACCGATAAGGTTACCCGGTACGCCTAAACCGAGTACGAGTTCCGCGGCAAAGAGCAAATCGGTCCTGTTCCCTTCGCCAGTCACGTTAAAGGTGCCAGCTCTTCCACCTAACAGTCCCATCAGCTCTCGACGCACTTCTCCAATGGCCCAAACAGCCTTCCTCTCCGCACGTGCGAGATTGATAGCAGCCATCGGCAGGCTGACCAGTTTGAAGGACCGTTTTACCGCTTCCGGTACCAGCACGCCATCCTCCGCCATCGCTCAGGTCCGTAGAGACCGCTTACAGAGCATGTGGGCAAAGGTGGATGCGGAGTTCGAGGCCTGTTCCATAGCGTCGGTTGACGAGGATCCTGACACCCAACTCGAGATCCAAACCATGTACGACACGTGTTACGACGACTATGAACGGTGCCTAGACGACCTTACGGTCCAATCGGCCAGCCCAGTAGTCCGTCCTTCTTCCCAGCCGGACTCCAACGGCGGCTGTCGACTGCCACCCTGTGACATCGAAGTGTTCACGGGGGATTACGTTCGCTGGCCCACTTTTCGGGACCTCTTCACAGCCATTTACATCCATAATCCGAGGCTCTCACCCGTAGAAAAGCTGTACCACTTGACCACGAAGACCAGTGGCGATCCAAAAGCCATCGTGGAAAAATCCCCGTTGACCAACGACGGCTTCGAGGCAGCATGGAATTCCCTACGTGACCGTTATGAGAACAACCGGCTCCTGGTGACCAACCAGATCAATATTCTCCTCTCGCTGTCCCCAGTTGTTTCCGAGTCGAGTCGGGCTCTGAAGGAGCTCCAAGGGACGATCCACGGGGTGCTAACCGCACTGGCGCATTCCAAGGTCTCTACCGAGAACTGGGACAGTTTGTTAGTGACGATTTGCGCCTCCAAATTGCCCAAGTTGAGCCGGGCCTCGTGGGAAGACTCCGTCACCACAAAGAAGGAGATGCCCCCATGGAAGGAGATGGACTCCTTCCTGAGTCAGAGGTATCTGACCTTGGAGGCCATCGAAGGCAACCCTTCCCATGCACCCAGTTCGAAAAGCGACCCGAACCCGCCACCCTCTAGAACTAATCCGTTCCGGTCCCAAGGGAGTCCTGTTCCTAGGAGGGTTCACTCGTTCGAGACAACAGTGAACCCGAAGAGGAGGACGTGTGATCTCTGTTCGAAGGAGAATCACCCTATCCGTATGTGTCCTCACTTCCTCCATATGACTGTTGATGCTCGGTCCAATTATATTCGCCACAAACAGCTCTGTCTGAACTGCTTCGCAGGAGGACATCGAATTCGCGATTGTCAAAGCGCGCACAACTGCATTACGTGTGGAGAACGACACCACACGTTGCTGCACCGGGGCCCTTCAGTGCCCAGCGAACCACCATCCACTACCGCACCCAATCCTAGTTCGTCCGAAACGCACCCCAGCGTGCAAAACTTCTTTGCCTCCGGCCACCGGGCCGTCCTTCTTGGCACGGCCATCATAAACGTTTGTCACCTCGGCACAAATGTTCGCGCCCGCGCTTTAATTGACCCGGGCTCCGAGGCGACGTTCATCACAGAACGACTGTCCACGATAATGAAATTGCCTTTCCGCAGAATCCAGGCACAAATATCGGGCCTTAACCAGACCGTGTCCTCTCAGTCCAAGAGGCTCTGTCACTTTCTTATACGCTCCCCGACGAAGCCGATCCTGCAGCTCGACGTGTCCGCCTACGTTCTTCCGGAACTGGCAGGCAACCTTCCATCCTATCCGATCCCGCAGGATGCGTTGCGAGACTTGCCAGATCTGCCTTGGGCTGATCCGAAGTTTTACGAGAGCTCGCAGGTAGACGTCCTGATTGGAGCCGACCTCCTTCCGTCCATCCTCCAAAGTGGCACCCAGACCAACATCTGTGGATCCCTTCTCGGACAAGAGACCATTTTCGGATGGGTCCTTACCGGCCCAGTATCCAATACGGCACAAGGCCATATCTCCTCCTTCTCCACGCAAGTGAGCGCCACACTTGACGCCCCCTTAGAGGAACTCCTCACAAAGTTTTGGGAGGTGGAGAACCTACCGGCTAAAGTGGTGAGCGCATCCGATTCTTATTGCGAGCGCAATTTCCTGCGATCCACCACGAGAACCGCCTCCGGAAAGTACGTGGTCACTTTACCGTTCCGCGACCCGGACCAGCCCGGGTCCAGTCTGGGGTACTCCCGATCAATTGCGCTGGCTCAGTTTCTAAGAAACGAAACCCGGTTGTTGCGAGACTTGCGATTAAAAGAGCAGTACGACGCCGTGATCCGGGACTACTTAGCGCTCGATCACATGTCCGAGGTTCCTCCGGATCATAGTTCCCCCGTTTATTACCTCCCGCACCACGCCGTAGTTAAGCCTGAGAGCACGACCACGAAAGTCCGCGTGGTGTTTAACGCCTCCAGCCCCTCAACTAACGGTGTGAGCCTTAATGATCTGCTGCATGCTGGTCCGGTCCTCCAATCGGACCTAACCCTGCAGATCCTGAGGTGGCGGTATTTCCGTTTCGTGTTCAATGCTGACATCACCAAAATGTATCGGCAAATTTGGGTTGATCCCAACCACACTCCGTTCCAGCGTATCCTTTTCCGAGACACGGATGGAGAAATCCGTGATTACGAGCTCAAGACCGTCACTTTTGGGGTCAACTGTGCTCCCTTCCTCGCCATCCGCGTCTTGCAACAACTGGCGGACGACGTCCAGTCCCGGTTCCCGATGGCAAGTCAAATCATCCGGTCTTCCATGTATGTCGACGACATACTAGCCGGGGCCGATTCCATAAGGGAGGCTCAGGCGGCTATCCGCGAGCTGCAATCCGCGCTGAGTTCGGCCGGTTTTCCGCTGAGAAAGTGGACCGCCAATCACCGGGCCCTTTTAACTGGGTTGCCGAGTGGCCATCTCCTCCATAGCGAGTTCCTTGAGATTGAGGCCGAGAGCACGGCCAAGACCCTCGGGATTCGCTGGACGGCGACCTCCGACGAATTCTTCTTCGTCCCTCCTGCGTTAGCGCGAGAGCCACCCTTTACCAAGCGGACAGTGCTCTCCCAAATCGCGAAGTTGTTCGATCCGGCGGGGTGGCTCGCCCCGTTCATCGTCCGGGCCAAAATCTTCATGCAGGAGATCTGGTTGCAAGAGTTGGGATGGGACCAAGATCTCCCCGACGAGATGTGTCTGCGCTGGCAAAGTTTTTTGGACAGCTACTCCGTGCTCAATCAGATCCGACTTCCAAGATGGATCGGTGCGCAACCATCGGTAGAAATTGAGCATCATGGATTCTGCGATGCGTCCGAAAAGGCGTATGGTGCCGCAATCTACGTGCGCGTCGAGGTGGGACATCGCGTCGAAGTGCAACTTCTCACCGCTAAGACGCGAGTCGCCCCGGTAAAGACCGTATCGCTCCCCCGGTTAGAGCTGTGTGGGGCCGTGCTCCTCTCCGAAATGGTGACGGCTATCCTGCCGAATATGCCTGCGGCACGCACAGCCTGTCGTTATTGGACCGACTCCACCATAGTCCTCGCCTGGTTGAGGAAGCCCGCATGCCACTGGGCTACCTTCGTAGCAAATCGGGTAACAAAGATAGAGCAAGCTACAGAGATCAAGGAGTGGTCTCACGTTCCGTCCGAACAAAACCCCGCGGACCTAGCCAGCAGAGGCGTAGCTTTGGAAGATCTGGTGGCTAACCAACTCTGGTGGCACGGACCAGCGTGGTTGCGGCAGCCCCGAACTCAGTGGCCGACGCAATCTGAAGAATCTCCAGTTATGCCGCTGGAGGTCCGTGCGGTAAGGGCCCATTTTGCGCCGAGCCCATCCGAAGAGTTCCTTGAACGGTTCTCTCAGCTTGACCGGGCTATGCGAGTCCGCGCATATGTCCTTCGCTTCGTAAGACGCTGCCGGAAATTGGATGCCACACGGGAAGGCCATCTGACCAGCGGAGACCTCACCGAAGCGGAGCGATCTCTTATCCTAGAGACGCAACGTCGAGAATATGCCGGGGAGTATCACTGCCTCAGTGACAAGCGGCTGTTACCAAGGTCAAGTTCTATCCTGAACTTAAACCCGTTCCTAGACCGACACGGGCTCATCAGAGCGTGCGGCCGTGTCGCAGTTTCCGAATCTCTGCAATATGACGAACGGCATCCGATTATCCTTCCGTACAGCTGTCGATTGTCTCGCCTTCTCGCTCAATTTACTCACAGGATAACGCTCCACGGCGGCAACCGATTGATGGTGCGCCTTATTCGATCCAAGTATTGGATCCCAAGGCTGCAAAATTTGGTGAAAGGGGTCGTGAACTCCTGCAAGGTATGCGCCATTTATAAAAAGAGGTTGCAAACTCAGATGATGGGAGATCTTCCAACGGAGCGGACTTCCTTTTCCCGACCGTTCACACATACAGGGATAGACTACGCGGGCCCGTTCGAAATACGGAATTTTACAGGGAGAGCGTGTCTCATCACCAAAGGGTATGTGTGCGTGTTCGTGTGCTTTTCCACTAAAGCAATCCATTTGGAGGCCACGTCCGATCTTACAACCGAAAAGTTTCTCGCGGCCTTCGCACGGTTTGTCGCAAGACGCGGGTGTCCACAGCGCATCCATTCCGACAACGGGAAAACTTTCGTGGGTGCGGCGACCACCCTTTCCCGTGACTTCCTCACTGCTTTTAAGGACTCGGTGACGGATGCGTATAGCCATCACCGGGTTTCATGGCAGTTCATCCCTCCAGGAGCTCCCCATATGGGAGGTCTGTGGGAGGCCGGAGTGAAGAGTTTCAAAACCCTCTTCTATAAGGCCACGTCCATTCGGAAGTACACGTTTGAAGAGTTGTCCACACTGCTCGCAAAGATAGAGGCATGCCTCAATTCCAGGCCGCTCTCGCCTATGTCCGAAGATCCAACCGATCTGTTAGCCCTCACCCCCGGACATTTTCTTATTGGGGGACCCTTGTTGGCTACAGCCGAGCCCGAAATGAAAGGGGGCATTAAATCGATAATTAATCGGTGGCAGCATTTGAAGGCCCTCAACCAGCAGTTTTGCCAGAGGTGGAAGGAGGAATACCTCAAAGAGCTCCACAAACGCACCAAGTGGCGAACGCCTACGCCCAACCTCCAGGTTGGCGATATGGTCGTCGTTAAGGAGGACAACGTGCCGTCGAATGAATGGCGGCTCGGGAGAATCCAGTCCGTCTATCCCGGCGCCGACGGTAGGGTCCGTGTGGTGGACATCCTTACTGCTCGCGGAGTCCTCAAAAGACCTGTTGTTAAGGTCGTTCTTCTTCCAATAGAACCCCGTAGCCCCGTCCAGCTATAACGTGACGACGTGTTGTGTTATTTTCTTTTATCCATTTCCGACTCAATGCTAATAATCTTTTTTATATTCTCGCCTAGTTTCCATCCATCCAGACATGACTCCACGTTCCCGCGCCGACCGCATCCTGGAGAGCCGGCGCGCTCACAGCCTAAACTCCTACCGGTGCCGAGTCTGCCCGGGAGTGCATCCTCTTCGAACCTGCCATCGGTTCCTCCGTTTGAGCCCAGAGAAGAGACTTCGAGCAGTTCTGATCAACAAGTACTGCGCCAACTGCCTGGCGCATCAGCACTCCGGGAAGGATTGTCGCAGTGGCGCGTTGTGCAGGGTGTGTGAGAAAAATCATCACACGCTTCTTCACATCCCTTCGTCTCGGCGTTCAGCCCGTTCGGCCTCTCCAGGTTCGTCGCCTTCAAGGTCAGCATCCCGCACGGAGCGCCGCCCACGGCGCCCAGCCAATCACCCCGTGGAAGGGACCCCAGCTCCGTCGCCTTCCGGTGCAGCGTCGCGAGCTAAGCGCCGCCCTCGGCGCCCCGCCAGCCGCCCTGCTGCACGGTCCCCAGCTCCGTCGCCTTCCGGTGCAGCGTCGCGAGCTAAGCGCCGCCCTCGGCGCCCCGCCAGCCGCCCTGCTGCACGGTCCCCAGCTCCGTCGCCTTCCGGTGCAGCGTCGCGAGCTAAGCGCCGCCCTCGGCGCCCCGCCAGCCGCCCTGCTGCACGGTCCCCAGCTCCGTCGCCTTCCGGTGCAGCGTCGCGAGCTGAGCGCCGCCCTCGGCGCCCCGCCAGCCGCCCTGCTGCACGGTCCCCAGCTCCGTCGCCTTCCGGTGCAGCGTCGCGAGCTAAGCGCCGCCCTCGGCGCCCCGCCAGCCGCCATGCTGCACGGTCTCCAGCTTCGTCGCCTTCCAGGTCAACATCCCGAGCTGAGCGTCGCTCTCGACTTCCCGTGAGCCTACCCGTGGCAGGAGCCCCAGCGCCATCCGTCGACTCGCTGCTACAGCATCGGAGCCTCAACCTCCTTCCAACGGCGCTGGTGGTTCTGGATACGGGTTCCAAAACCTTCGAGACGGCGGCGCTCATCGACCCGTGCACCCCCGTGAGCTGTGTCGACGAATCGTTAGCCAACGCCTTCAAGTTGCCGACTACCCACGTCGGTGACGAGAAGGTGTGCAACGCTGTCATCCGGAGCAAGACGAGTGAGTTCCGATTGGAACTGGTGTTTAAGGTCGAGCCGTGTTTGCGCATCCGTACGCCGATCCGAGAGTTGAGCGCTGCCGTGCGGTCCCGATTCGGCGATCTCCAGCTCGCTGACGAGCAGTTTCATAGGCCTGCCACCATATCGCTCATCCTGGGAGCCGATGTATACCCGAAGGTAATCCAACCCGGGCTCCTGGCACGAGAGGACGGCCTTCCGGTGGCCCAGAGTACCGTATTCGGGTGGATAGTCTCAGGGGCGTGCACGCAGCCCTAACCCGATCGATGTGTTGCAATCCTGCAAGGGGGGGGAGGATGTTGAGAGGAGAGCAGCCGTAGACTTCGGCAGCGCACTGTGGCTCGCTCGCTCTTGCGCACGGCACGCGAGAGAGCCGCCCAGCGCTCGGCCACCACCGGCTTGAGCGGGAGTGAGTTAGTTGCGACTCTCACCCCCGCTAAGAACGTTCGTGAATTTCGGCACACTCCGATATACATACATATATCCATACAACTACACTACATACTATCCCTATCTTAACCACGAATAAAGTGAAGTGCACAGAGTGAAACACATAGACGGCTTTTATTTCAACGACTGTGCTACCTGCTGGATCCGCCCCCTACAAACACTTAACATAATGACCGACTTAATATAGTGGCTGTGGTGTACAGCCACCAGGGTCGTATAACCCTGAACAGTAATCGATAAATTAAAAACCAACGAAAACTTTTCTTTAGTCAGCAACAGACAACCGCCTGAGGGTATTGCACCAGCAAGTGACTATCATCAACTAAGAACAAAAAACATATCGCGGCTATCATCTAACTCTGGCATACCTCACACTGTGCTGACAACGAGTGTCCAACGTATGCAATTCGATATATACCATCGGACAATAAGCCCAACGCTAGTCTCTCCTGAATAACTACGCAGCATCTAGACCATCTAGCATTTGACTCCTGATCAAATGTCAACAAATTTCATTCATATAGTAGTATACTATATACTATACTATATATTCCTCGTGAAAGCTTTTCAATGATATTGGGCGACAGTATCTGATGGAACGTCTTTTCTAATTCATCTATTCAACTCCCTGAATCTGAAGTCCTGGTCCCTTGAGTAACACTATGTTGAATGACACTAACACACTCCTTTTTGATGGGACGACTCCATCCAATACTTGGCTTACTTCATTTATTGAATGAAAGAACACTCCTTTTTTCCCTATGCTTGCACTGACAAAATAAAGAACATCACTTCCGGTCACGCCTTCGTACAGGGTATCATCGTCACGGACTACATGGAAACACATTTCCAAAGGAGCGTCATCTAACTTAGTGACAACCTTAAATGAACCTAACGTATACATTTTCTTGCCTCCTATACCGACCAATTCTTTTATATCATTCTTCAACGCATCTAGGAAAATCTTCCTGTAAACTTTCTGGCTCATGGTACAAATATCGCAGCCAGAATCAAGCAATGCAGTGATCTCTTCATTACCAATTTCGACATTCTTAAAAGCTCGATTAAAACTGATCTGAGAAAATTGCTGGACATACTTTGCAATATGGTTGCTACCTCCACATTCGAAACAACGTCTTTCGTCTTTGATTTTTACTAAACTATTCTCAAACTTTGTTTTTGTCCTCACTTTGTTTTGACCGAACTTTCTTGATTCGCACTGATCTTTTCGTAAATCTTAATTTGCTTGCAAAATTCTTTAAAATTTTTTGCTTGGTACAAACAGTTTTTATTTGGCTTGGAATCTGGAATGCCCTCAATAATATATTCAATAAAACTTTCTTCATCTAGCTTGGATTGGCTTGCCAAAGTACACATACTAGAAAAAAATTAAATTAAGCTCTCCTTATGACTCTTCTTTCTATTTTTCAAAGGGAAGGGAAATCTTCAATGTCTCTCAATGTGAACGCCGAACTAACCGAATTAGTTTAAAAGTTTCTCCTGTAAATCTGCTTTAAGATCTGAATACTGCAAATCTAGCTCTATTAATTTTTCTCTCAACTCTGCTACTCTTAAGATTAAAACTTCGCTGCGTTGCATATTACTGCTGCCGGCTTAATTTGCAACACCATGCACCTATTCCATATATTCAATACTTCCGTATTAAAACTGAGTTCCATGCGTGCGTTCTTGTTCTTGGTCTTCTTTGCGTCGTCTTCGTTCGCAGGGTATACGAGCCGCACGTGGCCGTGTCCGTGCGAATTCCTAGTGTTGTTGTTTCGTCCGTGCAACGGACCAGTGTTGTTGTTTCGTCGTTTGCTGCTTTCTCCTAGGTTCGCAATGTGAACGAAAAAATCTTTCAAGTCTTCCTTGCTTTTTATATTCGTCGTTTCCTCCTTCCCCTTTGTTCGCAACCTGAATGAAAACGAATGGTGTTGTTTCAGTCCTTTTGCTCTGCTGACTCGGCAATTCTTCTTCTCCTCTTCGTTCGAATGAAAACGAATAGTGTCGTTTCAGTCCTCCTTGCTCTTTACTTTCGTCGTTGCCTTCTTTCTCTTCGTTTGCCTTGCACTTTGGATGAAAGCGAATGTAGTCGTTTCAATCCTTTTTGCACTTTACTTTCGTCGTAGCCTTCTTTCTTTTTTCGTTTGCCTTGCTCTCTTCATCGCGTGGTCGGGGTCGCGTGTGAAAGAGAGCGAGAGGGAAGGTTGCCTTTTGAAATGGTTTTATTCATTGTGGCTATATTAATGATGCGATCTGATCCATATTCAACACTCTGATAGAAATTGTCATTTTCTATGATTCTGCGTTTTTGGTTTTGTCGCAACTTCAAAATTGTACATGCCACAGTTTTTCGTCTTTAGTGAGGGTGGAAAGGGGCGGGGCGATATTTTGAAATACATTTGTAAAAAGTGTGATATCACAGGAGTCTGGATAAAAAATTTGGTTGCTCTTTCTTTTACAGTCTCTGAGATCTAGGCGCTAATGAAGACGAACAGACGGACAGACAGACATGGCTATTTCAGCTCTGCTATTGATGCTGATCAAGAATATATGTGGTCGGAATCGCTTCCTTCTGGGTGTTACATACATCCGCTATCACCACAAATCTAATATATCATAAGTTCATATCAATAACACTAGTCGACACGACTTTTCCGCTGTCGCCAAAAATGACTTTTTCTGATAGATTTGGATGTTTAAAATTTTTTAAAGAATGTTTTTTTTTTTTCATGGAATAGTTTTTTTTTAAAGAATTTTTAAAAAATTTGTTGTTTTTTGTCATAGGTAGTACTTCTATTTTTCACATAACTTAAGTTTCCTACAACTGGTTGTATTGAACTTTGCAGTTCTTTGCTGCAACTTAACGCCTGGAAGATATTAAGCTTTCAAATTCAAATTTCATAATTTTTTTCGGTATTTTTCCCCGAAATTTTGACTTTGAAAGCTCAGGAAAAGTCGAAAAAAAAATATTTGAATGCCTTGATTTTTGGTTTTAGATAGACACATTAATTAGGCGTCGTTTAAGGTATCGCTTATAAAAATATAAAAATTAACGGCTTAGTTATATCCGTTTGACCAAAACTTCATATGCCGTTTGGCACTATCCCAAATGCCATTTTACCGTTAAAAACTGGTACAAACACAGATTTTTGGTATTTTTGTAGGAAAAAAAAACGGTTATTCGTCGGCTAACGGAATTTATTGGCGAAATTCGGCATATGAAAGTTTGGTCAAACGGTTATAACTTAGCCGTTAATTTTTATATTTTTATAAGCGATACCTTAAACGACGCCTAATTAATGTGTCCATCTAAAACCAAAAATCAAGGCATTAAAATATTTTTTTTTCGACTTTTCCTGAGCTTTCAAAGTCAAAATTTCGGGGAAAAATACCGAAAAAAATTATGAAATTTGAATTTGGAAGCTTAATATCTTCCAGACGTTAAGTTGCAGCTACAAAGTGTCTGAGTCGGATTTATAGCTGCATTTGTCAGCTTTTTTTAACTGCAAAGTTCAATACAACCAGTTGTAGGAAACTTAAGTTATGTAAAAAATAGAAGCACTACCTATGACAAAAAACACAACATTTTTTAAAAATTCTTTAAAAAAAAACTACTCCATGAAAAAAAAAAAACATTCTTTAAAAAAATTTAAACATCCAAATGTATCAGAAAAAGTGATTTTTGGCGACAGCGGAAAAGTCGTGTCGACTAGTGTAACCAACGGTAAAGTGAAAAGAAGACACGAAAGGGACTCAGCGAGCAAGCTGACAGAGAATAACCGAAATACACTGCAAACAATTCTAAGATCCGACATTCACATATCTACTGACTGAGTATCAAGTAAAAAGTAGAGCCGCGGCAAGGGCCAACACGTTCCCCCACGTTACTTGTGTATCTGTGGTGTATAGAAAAAAACACTACCTCTCAAAAAAGCATTTAAATAAAATACCATTTTTAAAAAAATGTAAATAAATAAACTATAAAAAAAACATAACGTGCTCTATTTTCACATTTCTTAGGTATCTTATATCTGGTCGTATTTAACATTCTGACAAATTCTAACAAATGCAGCTATAATACAGATACAAACACTTTGTCTTACCGTCTATAAGATATTAGTCTTTTAAATTCAAATTTAAAAATTTTTTGTGGTATATTTTTCCAAAATTTGGTCTTCAAACGCTCAGGAAAAGTCGAAAAAAATATTTAATGGGCTGAATTTTTCGTTTTAAATAGGCAAATTAATTAAGTCTTTTAATGCATAGCTTGTAAGAATCGATAAATAAACGGCTAAGTTGCACCCGTTTGACCAAACCTTTGTATACCGAATTTTGCCGTTAAAATCCGTTAGCCGACAGTTAATTTGGGATTTCAATTGACATCTTTTGGCGCCACAAATGTCAGAATAGACAGCTTAATGCCAACGTTCAAGGTAATATAATAGTTTTGTTTATGCAAATTGTACGTTTATTCTTATTCTTTCGTATAAATGGTATATTTGAGCTGGCTCTTTGGTACATTTCGACAACGCAGATCATCAATTTTTGCAAATTCATTTTATTGGGAACGCGGAAGACGAAGCTGATCTTCGGTGTGTCATTATTGCTAACCCGTGAAGACAAAAATATTTTCAATTTGCAAGATATGTTCCATGCGGAAAACGAATTGGTTCAGTTATTCAAAACGTCGCTTGATCGCATGCCATCTGACGATCATAAAATTATTATTTGAGCTGATAAAACACCGGTTGGCGAACATTCAAGGCGTTTCAATGCACGAACAGTTCACGAAGTGGCAATAGTCATAGTTGGTGACCAATTTAATAATTGTGATATTGTGCTTCATCGTAGAAATCGTAGACTCATCGCTGTAGTAGTCCACTACAATACACATATTGTTTTGGACCGGCCAAGATGGCTGTAAATTCAACATTAAAGGCCTGTATCCAGCACTGCGGAAACTAAAAATTACTTCCAAACTTCAAATAAAAAAAAATGGGCCACGAATTTTTCGAAGTTTTCCTGGCCTCAGTATCCAGAAAGCTAAACGAAATCCACAGATTCGTATCGATAGTTGTCCTATCGACACGATTGTAGACTGACATTCATGCCAGGAATATAAATGTGCCTGGTATAACTGAAGTAAAACTGAAAGATGGAGGCAAAAACTAAGCGAAAATTAAACAAGAGAGATGCACATTTTCAAAGTGAGGAGATTGCTTTAATAAATGCAGTTGAGTCAAGACCATGTCTAAGGCGGATAACGGAAAATAAGCATTATAATAATTTTGGCGCCTCCGTCTGCACTGTACTTCTTGTTCCTGTTTTTCGACAACAGTATGTGCTGCCACCAACACGATCACTTCATCGTCAGAGTTATTTTTTTTCCATTTTTTTTAATTTCAGTTGAATTTTCAAAATTGGCGCAGTTTACAAAACACAGCTGAATCATGAGAGTGACCAAGCCCGTTTTAGTTTCTTGGTCACACTATATTAGTTATGTTCCACAAAATCGAAATAAATAGCAGATTCCTGTCAGTAATTTTCCGCAGTTCTGGATACAGGCCTTCAAATGATAAATCCAGTAAACAGTAAATTGATGATTAATTTATGATTGTTTTTTATTTTATTTGAAATTGAATTTAATTCTATTGTAGGTCGAGAAGAAACAATGAAAGTTAGTGCTATGAATTATTACGCGTACAGGTTGTAGATACGCTACAATCAAGACAACCACATATTGGGGTAAGGAGCTCTTTCCACAAGTATATTGTTGACATGTATGCAAAAATGGAATCGCAACGGTTGAATTTTCTTCGATTCAACCAAGCCAAATTACGTTCCGAAGAGTATACTACGATATTATTACTGTTATCGTATGTTGGAAGACGACGTCATATTTTTAAGTAAAGGCCTGTATCCAGCACCGCGAAATTTTACTGAAAGGAATCTGCTCTTTATTTCGGATGTGTGGAACTCAACTAATGTAGTGTGACCAAAAACCTAAAAAGTGATTTGCCACTCTCATGAATCAGCTGTGTTTTGTAAACAGCGCCAATTTTGAAAATTAAACTAAAATTAAAAAAAGGAAGAAAAGTAATTCTGACGATGAAGTGATTGTGTTGGTAGCGGCACATATTGCTGTAAGAAGAAGTACAGCACAGTTGGAGGCGCCAAAATGTCCAAATTATCAAAATGCTCATTTTCCGTGATTCGCCAAAGACATGGTATTGCCTCAACTGATTTTATTAAAGCAATCTTCTCCTCACTTTAAACATTTGCATATCTCTTTTTGGTTTTGCGCACAAATTTTGCCCCCACCTTTCACTTTGACTTCAGTAAAAATAGGCACATAAATTTTACTGGCACCCCTGGCAACAGCTGATGCTGTTCTCACAGTCCACATTCGTGTGAATATCGATACTATCGATAAAAATTCGTGGATCCCGTTTACGTTGCTGGATACTGACTCCAGGAAAACACAAACGAAAAATTACTGGCCCCGTTTTTTTTATATGAAGTTTGGCAGTAATTTTTAGTTTCCGCGGTGCTGGATACCCAGCTTAAGCGCAAGATGCAATGTCGTACGTCCGCCGTTGCAGTTGACCAGTCCTCTTCCTCAGCTTCACGTGTAATCCGCAATAAAAAGAAATCTCGGCATTATGTATTGTTTGTTGGCCAAACATCGAAAAATCACCCTGATATTTTAGCACATATTTTTTGACAATTATTGAAATCACTCATGGATTTAATTGTCAGATACGGTGTTGAGCTACTGAGCTTCTTCAGCAACGTATTTTCGAGAAGTTTAATTAAAACGCAACTGGGTCGATTTGAATGTAATATATTCGTGTATGTTCGATTTATTTTTCTTCCACTTTGTAATGCGAGAGATGCAACAATAACACACAGGTCACAGTGCCAACGAAAACGAAATTAACGAATCGACGTTTGCTCACGAAGACGATAAATTCTGCTGTGTCTTCTGCTCTGCTGATGAGCCTCCCTCCCAGCTCTTGTCGGACGACGAATTTAGGGAAAGGGCGATGTAGCGATTGAGAGCGTAGGGCGTAGGGCAGCAGCAGCAACGATGCATTGAGAGTAATGTTTTGTAAAGAGACTAAGCTATGCCTATCTTTGTGCTGCCATGGGCAGGCGCTTAGCCGAACATACGGTGTATTTGGTTCTGCTCAATGTTGGATGTATTCAATTGAATGACACAAACATGTTTTGCGCATATCCTCATATCCGACAACACAGTGGTGGAGAACTCTGTCGATGTCCCTAAGACTCCTACAGATAAATCTCCACCACTGTAAAGCAGCATCCGCTGCCCTTATACTCCGCTTGGAAGCGAGCGGAGCAGATGTAGTCCTGATCCAAGAGCCTTGGGTAGTAGGAGACAAGGTCTGTGGATTAGCGACGAAGGAACACAAGCTTATTGTAGCTCAGAAAGAAGGTAAAATCCGTACCTGCATTCTTGCAAGGAAGCACTTAAATATCTTTCTGCTCCACAATTTTAGTAATGGTGACAACACAGCGGCAAGCCTTGAGCTACAAGGCTCTCAATTAAGGCTGATGTCGTCCTACATGGCTCATGAGGAAAGCGATCCTCCCGGTGACCTAGTTCGCAAGCTCACCAGAGATAGTGAAAGTTCGGCTATAGGACTTGTAATAGGCTGCGACGCCAACGCCCACCACACCCAATGGGGGAGCTCGGATACAAATGTAAATGTGAGTCATTATTCAGCTTCATCCTAAACTCTAATCTACTTATCTGCAATCGGGGCAATGATCCTACGTTTATAACACTACTCGACAAAATTCAACTTTTTTTTTCCGCTGTGGCCAAAAATGACTTTTTCTGATAGATTTGGAGATTTAAATTTTTTTAAAGAATTATGGTTTTTTTTTCATGGAGTAGTTTTTTTTTTAAGAATTTTTAAAAAATTTGGTGTTTTTTGTCATAGGTAGTGCTTCTATTTTTTACATAACTTAAGTTTCCTACAACTGGTTGTATTGAACTTTGCAGTTAAAAAAAGGCTTATAACTAAGCCGTTTATAAGCGATACCTTAAACGACGCCTAATTAATGTGTCTATCTAAAACCAAAAATCAAGGCATTCAAATATTTTTTTTTCGACTTTTCCTGAGCTTTTAAAGTCAAAATTTCGGGGAAAAATACCGAAAAAAATTATGAAATTTCAATTTGGAAGCTTAATATCTTCCAGACGTTAAGTTGCAGCTACAAAGTGTCTGAGTCGGATTTATAGCTGCATTTGTCAGCTTTTTTTAACTGCAAAGTTCAATACAACCAGTTGTAGGAAACTTACGTTATGTAAAAAATAGAAGAACTACCTATGACTAAAAACACAAAATTTTTTAAAAATTCTTAAAAAAAAAACTACTCCATGAAAAAAAAAAAAAAACATTCTTTAAAAAATTTTAAACATCCAAATGTATCAGAAAAAGTCATTTTTGGCGACAGCGGAAAAGTCGTGTCGACTAGTGTAACATAGTAAAGAACTGGAAAGTCCTGGGGGACCATTGCTTTTCGGACCACAGGTACATCGAGACTATATCATCTCTCGATAGCCCAAAACCTACAGTCTTTGTTAACCCTAGGAAAGCCAACTGGGAAAAAAATGTCACAGAAATGGAGGGACTACTTCCCTCCAAGGCACCAATCTGCCTGAACACAGAGCACGACCTAAATCATCTAGTGGACAGGTTCACCAAAGCATGCAACACGGCTTTCACGGCAGCATGCCCATTAAACCAACAAAAGGGGAAAAAGAAACCCCCCTGGTGGTCAAAACATATAGATATCCTACGAAAAAGCTGCAGGTACCTCTTCAACAGGGCCAAAAGCGCTAACGAGGAAGAACACTGGGCAGATTATAAAAATAGTCTGGCCCTATACAAGAAAGAAATCAGACAGGAAAAAAGGGCCTCTTGGCAAAGATTTTGTTCTGAAATCGAGGTAACGTCGGAAGCTGCAAGACTGCGCAAGATCCTCTCCAAAACGACCCCCTCGGTGGGATACCTAAAGAGAAGCGATGGTACGTGGACCAACTCCAGTGAGGAGTCCCTACACATTCTACTCGACACTCATTTCCCAGGGTGTTCCATCAATGGACCGATTCACTTCCCTAGTGAGGGTTCGGTCACCTCGATGGAGCATATCTTCTCAAAACGGAACATAAACTGGGCAATAAACAGTTTCGATCCGTTCAAATCCCGTGGTCCGGACCAGATCATTCCGGCCCAATTACAAAAAGCCGGAGACACGGCCATCAACTGGCTGCAATGTATCCTTAAGAAGATACTGGTAGTGGGGAGAACACCACACGCTTGGCTTAAGGCAAAAATAGTCTTCATCCCTAAAGCAGGTAAAGCCTCGCACTCGACACCAAAGGACTTTAGACCAATTAGTCTATCATCCTTCCTTCTCAAAACTTTTGAGAGACTGGTCGGGCAACAATTGAGAACAACTATAAGTTCTCAATTGTTGTCAGGAGCACAGCATGCCTACCGGAAAGGAAAATCCACGGAAACGGCACTTCACGAAGTAATTAGAGAAATCACTATACCTCAAAGAATACCCTCTAATCGCTTTTCTAGATATCGAGGGAGCTTTCAACAACGTCATAACGGGTGCCATTACGGAAGCACTGACTGACCTTGGGGTGGATCGTCACTTGGTGATGCTCATTGATCAATTGCTCACATGCAGGACGGTGACATCATCGATGGGATCGTCCACTCAGACAAGGTATGTCAGTAGAGGCACACCGCAAGGTGGTGTCCTATCCCCCCTTCTATGGAACATAGCAGTCAACAAGATTCTATGTGACCTGGAAGGGGGGGGGCTGCAAAGTCGTGGCATACGCGGACGACGTAGCAATTGTCTTCTCGGGCAAATACCCTCAAATACTCTGCGACTTAATGACCGCAAAGCTCGCGAGACTGTCAAGGTGGACAGAATCGCGGACCTTGGAGTTAATCCCTCAAAGACAGAACTTGTGCTATTCACAAGCAAATACAAGATTCCGTCTCTGAACCCCCCCCACACTAAACGGATGCAGGCTCTCCTTTAGCGACAGTGCCAGTTACTTAGGGTTAGTAATCGACAAAAAGCTATACTGGAACCTGAACATCAAAGACAGAGTGAAGAAGGCCACGATAGCCCTCTACACTTGCAAAAAAGCTATTGCCTTGAAATGGGGAATGAACCCAAGTATAGTCCAATGGATATACCAAGCCATAGTGAGACCGATAATACTTCATGGAGTTACTGTATGGTGGCCGGCCTTATCAAAAAGGACGATCACCAGACAACTCGACAAAGTTGACTCGACATCAGCGGAGCTCTTCGTACCACTCCAAATGATGCGCTAGATGCCATTCTGTGCCTCCAAAGCCTTGCCCTTGCAGGAAAAGAAAGGGCACAAATGGCGGCAATATGACTGAGAGACTCCGACCAATGGGCACCACAGCACACAGGTCACTCCTCAATACTAAACGGCAGTTCCGTCCCTACTAAAACTGACTACTGTGTTCCAAGGGAATACACAAGTACCCCCTTCTATGCAATTATCCCCCACAGAGACGAGTGGAGTGAGGGACCCCCAGGCCCAAAAGGGGTCCTAAACATCTTCACAGATGGATCAAAGCTGAACAATAGGGTCGGAGGAGGTATATACTCCGAACAGCTAAACATTAAGCACTCCTTTAGACTCCCTGATCACTGCAGCGTCTTCCAAGCGGAGGTCATTGCAATCAAGGAAGCCCTAAACTGCCTTCAGGAAACTACCGTCATGGTAACCCGCGTAAATATCTACAGTGATAGCCAAGCTGCAATCAAATCGCTTAATGCGATCTCCGCAAACTCGGCCACCGTTGCAGATTGCCGCAAATCTCTTCACGAGATGGCTCAGCAATTTGTTATCAGCCTGATATGGGTCCCGGGCCACCGGGACATCGAGGGCAACTGTATTGCAGACGAGCTGGCCAGACTTGGCACTACAATCCCCCTTCTCCAAGACAAGGAGGGTACTCGTATGCCGATGGCCACATGTAGGCTCATAATAAAGGAGCAATATAAGCAACTAACAGACAACAAGTGGCAATCAGTACCACGTTGTCGTATAACTCGGCAAACATGGCCAACCATAGATAGGAAGCGCACCTCTGAGCTATGCAGGCTCGGCGGACAAAGGTGCAGCGCAGTCATACGCTCCCTAACGGGGCACTGGTTAATAGGTACCCATGCTAATAGACTGGGCGCCCCATACAATGATTTTTGCCGTAGCTGCAGAGACGAGGAAGAGGAGGAAACGGTGGAACACCTGTTATGCTCTTGCCCAGCTCTCAGCAGAAGAAGGCTACAGCACTTGGGCTCGCCCTTCATTTCAGACATTTCGGTAATGTCCACCATATGTCCCAGAAAGATAGCTAACTTCATAAAAGCTGCAGGCTGGGACAACTGTTGACCTTAGGTCTCGCAATGCGAGAAGGGGTAGATTCCCCCGCGGTATCACAACGGGCCGGAAACGGCCTAAGTGTGCTGGGCTCCCAGTGAGTCGGGCAGCCGCTGTAACCTAACCTAACCTAACCTACAGACAGTATTGGATTGGATTATTGGATTTACCAACACTCAGTTCTTTAATATACGCCCATTTCTGCTGATTCGATCTCGCTAAGTTAAATATGGTACAAAAGAATTTTCTTTTCTCTGAGTTGATTAACTGTATCACATTTTTTTTAATTATCTTATATTGTTCAGCATGGTGGGCTGTTTTGTAACACTTCCATTTTTTAAAAGCGGTATCACGTTTTTAATTAATATTTTAATTTTCGAATTGAACCAGGGATTTCCACGAGGTTTGACCGTTTTTGTCACCAGCGGAATCGATCTATTGTATAGATACATTATATTATTTTGTAGGACAGTACGTTGTGAATTAATATTAGCATAGTCATAAATAGAGTCCCAGTCACATGAAATAAAGTCAGCACTTAACAAGGCATAGTCAATATTTCTAAAATTTCTATAAACTATTCTGCTTTTGGTTAAGTCGGTATGAAAGTTATAGGTCAAGAATATTAGGTCGTGTTTCGAAAACATTGGCATTGATAGTTAACTGTAAGTAAAAATTTTATGACAGTCGGTTACAAAAAATAAGTCAAGTAAGGTATCACCGTAATTTGAGAAATGCGTGGGTGCAGACGAATTTACTAACTTTAATCCCGTAGATTCTATGTCGTCCGAAAATTGCCTTTCTCGCAGGACATTGCTGTTGAAGTCCCCAGCTAATAATACATCTGTATAGGCGAGCGACATGGTAGACAATACGTCAGTTAGATTTTAATATTCTATATATCGGTGAGGTCTATACACACAGCCTATTAAAATTTTGGAAGAATGTATTGTGCTTGTGACTTGAACAAATATCCACTCAACTGCACTTTCACTTGGGTGATTGCATACAAGTTTAACATTTAAACGTTTACTTACATATATAGCTACAACTCCAGCGTGACGATCTCGCAGATCATAACCAGTACACTCTACTAACAAATTACTAACATGAGACGAAAACCACGTTTCGGACACACATATGACATCAATATTGGACTTGACAAATAGATACCTAAATTCTTAAATTTTCTTAGTTAGGCTTTGGGCATTGATATGGCATACACGCAGACCTTCCCCTTGATTGCCAAGTATTCTTAGCATTGTATACCTGCTCGAGCCGCACGACCATGCATTATCATCCATAATCACTGGAATAAAAACAAATTAGAGGAGACAATCCAAACACCACTGTTTTAAGAGTAAGGGGAGATGCTGTAAAGAGAGTTAGATTCCTAACAGAGACTAGTACAAGATTAGTAGAAATATTAAGCCTAATGTGAAACATAAAGAAGAGGACAAAAATTAATGCTAGAGTTCTATCGAAAATTACTCCGCCCAGTTCCAGTTCCTCCAGATGCGGATCGAGTCGCCTCCTCAGTCACAGCTTCCACTCTCTGTAGGGCACAGAGCTCAGCCATGCTCTTAAGGCACACAAATTCGTCGCGAACACTCTGCCGAACGTAGACCATAGCACGGCGGTTGAAATCAGCTGACAGAGCATTACGCTTCTTCATCTTCATTGCCTCTCTGAAGTTGTCGTAATTGATTTTCGAGAGCTGCTCGTTGATGTAGAAGGGTTTCTGGGACTGGATTCCAAACAACTCCAAGCTAAGTGGCTGCTTGGTCTGTCGTCGATGCTCTCCAGCCCGTTGCAGCAGCATGATCTTGTCTCGCCTGCTATCAAATTTTATAATGATGACGGGATCGACAACAAAATTCTGTGCATGGTCCCGCACCTTAACCCGAAAGATCTCCTTCACTTTTGGTGGTGGTGTGAAGCCTAATGAGTATGAGAGGCTATGAGTAAGGGCACCCCATTTTCTCTCACATCGTTTGCAATGCTTGCTTCGGCATCTGCATCCGCTTTGGCTTGGAGTTTTGAATCTAGTTCCTCCACCTTGCTGCAGAGCGCACGAAATTTACAGCTTCCATCCTCAAGCTTCTCTATTCGTCGGCCAAGCAGCTCTAATTCTTCCGAAAGACTATGAAGTCTAGCCTAAAATTTATCTGCCATCTCACGCAGAATTCTTTCTTCAGCTTCCCTCACGCTGCAGCTGATGTGTTTCGCCTGTTCATCCAATCGATTATTAATCAGCTCGATCAGTTGCGGCGAAAGAGTATCTGAGATGCGACCAGATCTCAAATCAAGCGACGAGTCACTACGGACGCGCTCTGCTGCGGTTTTTGACATCCCGCTTTGTTAATCAGCGGAGTAAGGTCCAAAAGAAGAAGAGAGAGGGAGCAGGCCTCAGAGCGAACACGACGATCAGCAGTAGCTATTTGCACGGCGAACGGTCCAGCAAAGCGACGAAAAGATGAGCAGGGTGTAGGTAATGCAACAGATGAAGTGCACGAAACGGTGATCAAAGAGAGCGGAGATCCAAAGCGGAATGGACAAAAGCAATAATAAATAGCTTGCGCGTCTTTAAATTTATTTTCTCAACCTTCAACTACCGAATCACTGATATTCAACACAAATAATATTCAGTTATGATGAGTTCCGAGATATACACAACTATTGGCAATTAATGTTGAGTGAATTCAGAGCAAATGCAGAAAATGCAGGAGCGACGTGAAAAAACGACCGGCTGTTAGAACTTATGTTTATGGTTTATGGTTTCCGCCCCCACAAAAACGAAAATCTGTGAAATCCAAAATTTTTAAGGTACGAGAAAACAAAAAACCCAGAATCATGGGAAATGACCGAATCTAACAGATTGCCGAATCTGGATCAGGTCGAATCATTAATATGGACAGAAGGAACAAATTAAATTTCAGTGGCTACGCAACGCTTGCCAAGCGCTTACTCATTCCCTCTCTCTCTCCCAAACACTTGTACGTCTCGAATATGTAGTTATACATGTACATTATGAAATGTAGAAGCAGATGTAAAAAGCATATGTAAAAAAAAATGGAAACATGTATAAAAATTCCAAAAATTTTTATTTTAAATACTATTTTTTGCCCAAAATTTAATTCCTACCTTTTGCGAACATATAATAAATTTCATAAACCGTAAGCTCATAAATGTATGTAAATATGTACTGACTGAGTACCGGGTATAAGGTAGAGCCGCGGCCTTTGCCGCGGCTAACAACGTTCCCCCTCGTTTTCAATTTCAAATCGTGCAAGATCGTTAGGGCAACGCACTGCTCTAAGTGGCCCTCATGAGCTCGCGTGAGCGTAGGCTCGTTCGCTCGTACTGCTGTCGTGTCTTCATTTTTTTATGAAAAGTAAAAAAATTGAAAGAGCAGAAACTGGTTGTGGCAAATTTAATAAATATATTTTTTGTATGTATGTATATGTTGTATACGTTTTTTTGTGAACTAACTGAAAAAGTATAGGAACGGAGCAACCTTATGGACCATCCCAGAAATAGATGGTGGATGGTCGCCTGCGGGTATAGCCTAAAAATCAACCCCTTTTGATTTAAAAAGAAGAACCAAAATAAAGATATATACTATGAAAGCAGTACAGATTTTTATTGATCATAATTGAATGAAAATGATCTAAGCCGCAGAAATTATGTTTAAGATATTTTTCGGCACTTGCTGCATATTAAAGACTAATTTGTTTTGTCTTGACTTTCAAATTTTTTTTGTTGGTTGAATTTAAGGCAATCAATAGGAAAATTCTAGTGTGCATAATTATTTATACAAATATTTAATACTTTTACTTTAGATCGCCACTTGACTTTCTAAACTATTTAATTTATATAATACCGAAAACTCTTTTGCCAGAAAATTCTTACCTCCTTGCTCATCCAACATAACAATGCTTCGCATTCCAACTTCCGCGCTCTAAATAGAAATACATGTTCATTTTGAAATTAGTAGCATACGCCGTAAATAACAAAAAAAAAAAAAACACTATATTTTTTTTTAATTTTATTAAGAACATAAGTACAATTTTGAAATTCGGCATGCCGAAAATTTCTTGCTACTGTGTAAATTTTGCTTTTATTTTTATTTAAACATCGATTTAAAATTTTGTTCCTGCATTTTTAGCGGAGAGAGGTTAGTATGTCTGAACACCGTTTTAATAGCCTCCGTTTTAACAATTTGCTCTTTAATCTTTTTAAATTGAAAATGTTATCGGATTTTGGATATCGAACTTTACACCTCCGTTTTAACAATTTGCTCTTATCTTTTTAAATTGAAAATGGAATCGGATTTTGGATATCGAACTTTTAATTTAATGCATCAGCTGCATGTAATAAATTTATTAGATTTTACACAAGTAATTTAAGTTCTGCAGATTTCGAAATTATTTTAGATTTAGATATATTTAAGTATTAATCTCGTCGTGTACTTTAGTCAAATTTCGTGAAGTAGAATCTTGTGATAGCCATTCCTAATCTTCTCCTTCAACCTGCTGCACTTGATTTTATACTATTTGTAATGTTTCATAGAGTATACATATGTATATGCATATGGACTAATAAAGACCAAAAAACTTGTTTTTTTTTTTTTAATTTTAAAATAAACTAATTTTTAATTAAAAATGAAATATTTGACTAAAATATTTGTTCTACAGCTTTCTGCAAAAATCAGTTTTAAGCACAGTACCGCTCAACTGAATAGTTTCAATACTGCTCAAAAGTAAAACTGCAATACTCAGACAGGCTCCGGTAAGTTGGCTAAAAACATATAGAGGTTTAACTTTTTATAATTATCAAACAATAATAGTTTTTGAACCTATTCAGTTGAACTAGATATTTTGTATATAACCGAGTAAAGGCAAAGGACTCAAAATTCCGGCAGCGTAACATACGGGATCGCCGGTGTAGCTAAAGAAAATGAGTTTTTATTTCAATCTAAAATCTGTGTGTCGCGAAAATAAGAAAATACTTTGAGCGGCTATCCCATCTTCTATTAAGACTATTCCGGAAAAATCGTCTGCACCTGTTATTTAACCCTAGATACATATATATAATATGTATAATAAGTAGTCGTTTTGACGAATGATGAGGGTTAATATATTTTACCAAAATATATCATTTGGGAGTTTGGGAATTAACACCCTAACACAAATTCTAATTCTAATTTTAAAAAATATCAACTATTTTAAAATTTTTACTGAAAGGTTCGCGATAATCTTACATTGTTGTAAAAAAATGGGGAAATGGGAAAAATATCATAGATATATTAAAAGGAGTTAATTTGATAATGAACAGTTGATAAGGACTATTTTCAGACTTCAAGAATGGAGAATGGCTCAGCATCTGACTATCGCGTTCTTTGCGATAAGGTATCAAGGTTCATTAACCATCTTTTAACATTTTATCATCGTGATAAGGACATATTATAGGGAAGGGGGTCTACTACAGCAGAAGTAGCAAAGCATTCCAATGAAAATCGAAAAAATTCGTCACTTGAACTTTATATGATTATGTATATAATGAGATAAAGACGATCTTTAATATTTTAATTGTACCGGCAATTCCATGCTTTATAGCACTTAAGCCAACATCACCAGCTAACAATACCCAGACCATCCAAAATGAATCATATTTACTTAAAATGCAGACGATTTTCAAACAAAAATTAGAAACGAAACCAAAAAATATATATTTATTGTCAGAAGCGCCTACATTTGTTGGAATAGCTTGGCTCCCAAATGCGGTAATAATTAATTGTAATAATTACACTATGCAACACCACATTTCCGCTGTGAACTCAACCAACTTCTTCGTATAAATTTGGGGCTTTAAAAATTTTTAATGTATTTTGTTGTATGGATTACTTTTTTTATTACAAAAAAAAAAAAGCTTTTTTATTTTAATGTTTTTTAGAGGTATTATCACATAACTTAAGTTTGTGTAATCTGCTGTTTTTTAGCTTTGCAATCCTAAAAAGCTGATAAATGCACCTAAAATCGGATAGAAACAGTTTGTAGCTGCAGCTTACCGTCTGGAAATTATTTAGCTCTCAGATTCTAATTTGATAATTTCTTGCGGTATATTTTCGTGAAATTTTGATTTTAAGAACTCATCGAAATATATTTCTTGAGCTATATTTTTGTTAGTAGGTTAGTAGGTACATTAGTTAGACTTCGTTTAAAATATCGTGTGTATTGATAAGCGGCAAAGGTGCAGCTCTTGATCAAACCTTCTGATCCAGTACTTTGCCGTTAAATCCTTACCAAATTCTATTTTACTATAAATATCTTTTACGAATACGATTTTACAAGTACCTATCTTGAAATAAAAATACAGCCCAACAATTTTTATTCGTTTTTTACTTAGTTTTTAAAATTATAATTTCGGGAAAATATAGCGAAAAAGCTATACAATTTTAATTTGAAAGCTTAATAATTTCTACCCGGCTAGCTGCAAGTATAAGTTCGCTTTATAGCTGCATTTTCCAGCTTTTCAAAATTGCAACATTTAATGAAAGCAGATAACATATACTTAAATAGTGTTAAAAAAAGCAATATATATATATATAAACTATAAAATAAAATAAAAATTTTCAAAAAATATCAACAAAAAAGTAAGTCTATTTAGTTCAGAGCTGAAAAATTTTAAAGTTTGTTGCCTAGTGTTATCAAAAAAACAAAAAGTAAATAAAATAAATATTGTTTGCTTAGTGTAACGATTAAATAAAAAAATAAATATCTTTTTATCTCTTAAAAAAAATGTTTATCGTATATATTGTATGTTATATTATTGTGATATATTGTTCTGTTAGCAGTGGACTCACCTCCTTGATCATCAAGGGCTACAAGTGTACGTATTCCTGCTTCCTTGCTCTGTTGTGCAGCAAATTGGAATGTAAATAATTTTTAAAAGTGTATAAGTCTGTGTTAATATTGTTTAGTTATGTATGTATATAGTTTAATATCACGATTCGATAAACAGAATGTACTGACTTTTAGCGTATTTAAAAAAATATATTAAAACATAAAAAACTGTTTGAATCGTATAAATGTATGTGAATGTAGTACGCTTATCTTCGGGTTAATACGATACAAAATATCATCAATAATAAGAAGGAAATGTTAGCTCCGGTGAACCGAAGCTTAAATACATTGAGAATTTATCGAAATATTTTTTAAGGCTCTGGTATCTTCAGGACTTACTTGATATATGTATTTTATATATCCGCTTTTGTCCAAGTTTGGAATAATGTTGATTCTCCGATTCTTGCATCTATTTGCTGAAGAATCGACGAAGCAAAACCAAGTCAAGCTTATGCCAAGAAAGCAGCATAGTCCCAGTTAATTTACGTGCACTCCCACTTTCACCAATACATTTATCTACACGTTTATTAAGAGTTCGTTAAGTTTATCTTACTATCTTATTAAATGCGCAGCTTACATACATAAATTGCATCACATTTTATTGCAAAGTTACAAAGTAACTGATAAAAGTTTACGGTTTGCTCTACCTTCGCCGTCTCCACCCCTTCTCCTTCATTATATCAGGATTACCCTTCCACTTCAAATTCTCTGAATTTTGCAAAGGGTCATTCTAGCTACAACATCGTTAAATTACTAAGTGGTTGAGTTGCAGTAAAGAATTATTAGAGTCGACAAAAAATTTCAAAAGTTTTGGTCCCTAGACGAAATGCCATGTCCAATACAAGCAATTTCATTTAAGTAAAAGTTATATGAAGATCATTATAGGAAGTCGTATCTGATATTTTCTCATGCCCGATTTAGTTCCCTACCAGCTGCCAGTTAAGAATTTTTCGGTTTTACAAAAAGATGAAAGTGAGACAATTGGCAGCTGATTTAAGAAATTCAGAGACAAAATTGTCACCCTTGCGCTTTTCAGCAAGCGGCAGCTTCCTTTTTACGGCAGGAGATTTCTGTGACGTCAGCGCCGAAGTCTATTCCGAAATCATCTAGTCGACACGACTTTTCCGCTGTCGCCAAAAATGACTTTTTCTGATACATTTGGATGTTTAAATTTTTTTAAAGAATTATGGTTTTTTTTTTCATGGAGTAGTTTTTTTTTAAAGAATTTTTAAAAAAATTTGTGTTTTTTGTCATAGGTAGTGCTTCTATTTTTTACATAACTTAAGTTTCCTACAACTGGTTGAACTTTGCAGTTAAAAAAAGCTGACAAATGCAGCTATAAATCCGACTCAGACACTTTGTAGCTGCAACTTAACGTCTGGAAGATATTAAGCTTCCAAATTTAAATTTCATAATTTTTTTCGGTATTTTTCCCCGAAATTTTGACTTTGAAACCTCAGGAAAAGTCGGAAAAAAAATATTTGAATGCCTTGATCTTTGGTTTTAGATATACACATTAATTAGGCGTCGTTTAAGGTATCGCTTATAGAAATATAAAAATAAACGGCTAAGTTACAACCGTTTGACCAAATTTTCATATGCCGAATTTCGCCGATAAATTCCGTTAGCCGACGAATAACCGTTTTTTTCCTACAAAAATACCAAAAATCTGCGTTTGTAACAGTTTTTAACGGTAAAATGGCATTTGGAATAGTGCCAAACGGTATATGTAGTTTTGGTCAAACGGTTATAGATAGATTCATTAAAAAAAAAACTACTCCATAAAAGTCGGATTTATAGCTGCATTTGTCAGCTTTTTTTAACTGCAAAGTTCAATACAACCAGTTGTAGGAAACTTAAGTTATGTAAAAAATAGAAGCACTACCTATGACAAAAAACACAAAATTTTTTAAAAATTCTAAAAAAAAAAAATAAACCTGGAAAAAAAACCGTAATTCTTTAAAAAAATTTAAATCTTCAAATCTATCAGAAAAAGTCATTTTTGGCCACAGCGGAAAAAAAAAGTTGAATTTTGTCGAGTAGTGTTATTTTTCGACTGTGGCAGCAACAGTCAACAAATAATGTTGCAAAAATTGATGGTGGCGTTCGACAAATAAATAAATTCGAGAAGAAAGAATTTTTTGCAATTCTAAATTATTTTAATGAAGTTATGCCAAGAAGGGTGTGGATAGTTGTAAGTAAAATTCAATCAAAGTCAATTGTTATGTACAAGACTATGTTGTATCTGTTTTATAGGCTTTTTACACTTGGTGAGTTACCTATCGATATCGGAAAAGACGCAAACGCACTACAGCGTCTTTGCGTCTTTTAAAGAGGAAGACAAATTTGGTAAACAAAAGAAATAATGTGAGAAAATCAACAAAATATGTCAGAAAACGAGCTAATTTTTTTATCTGCGGTGGCTCAAAATTTAATGAATTTATTGAAGTGCATTGAAGCGGCTGGGCTATCCTCAGAAAAGTTGCAGTTCGTCTTGCAACTGCAGATAATCCTCTATTTTCAATTAAATAATGTATTCTATATTGCAATGGCCACGATATGGTTCATTTTGGGAGGAAGATGTTGTGGACAACTCCGCTGCCTTTTTTAAGGAAAATTTCCGCATTGAAAGGAGTACTTTCAACATTCTTGTTGGACTGTTGCCCAATCTCAACTTTCGACTGACAATCCCTCTGGAGTAGAGAATAGCATAGCCATAGCATAGCCCTTTATTGCCTAGGATCGTCTGCGGAATATCGTACGGTAGGGAGTCTATTTGGTGGGCCAAGGGCCATTGTCTGCCGCACTGGAGTTTTGTAGCGAGGTAGTTGCTCAACTCGCTGACAAGCATCTGCCAGCACACTTTTTTACCCTGAGAAGATCACGGAAACAGTGAAAGGATTCAAAGATATGAGATTTGCAGCAAAAAATTTGAAATCAACCATATTGTTGAAATGCTTGATTTAATAATAAAATTAGTTTTTAGAATCTGTTCTATGTTTTTTTTTTATACAATTTGTTCAATGTATTTTTGCCCCTTTTTACTCAGCCAAAAATTTTACGCGGCAATATTTAAATTTTAATCTGCTGTTTTTTGTTGTTATTAGTGGTGATAGTTCCGCTGATTAGGCAGAAAAGTACGAAAATTGCTGTTATGCGCACAGAAATACCACAGAAATACCAAAACGCACCTGCGTCGGAAAACGACGCAACTTTTTGCCATCACTAGGGCCCTATGCTAAGCCTATGTAAAAAAACTGCGTTTCTGGGAAGACGCAAAGAATCAAGACGCAGCCTCAGTGTAAACGGCACCTTAGAAGTGGTACGGAACTTTTTGTCTTCGTCATTGTCTTCGAAATTTATTCCATTTCCATTTACTTCAGATATACTATTGCGTATGTAAACATCAGCTCTTCAGAAAGTCGCAGCTATTCCACAATATATCAAAATTCGAGCCTAGCCCAACAGATCGAAGCGTCGGCAATATTGGAGAAAAAACGCAACAGCTCCATTAATTGGGTTCTGCTTAATTTAAGTGTGCAGCCTGAACAGGGCGAACTGCATTTATCTGCAGATACATTCAGACCAGCCATTGCAAAACAAATAAAAAATGTTTAAAACTACATTTGATGCTTTTTATTTATTCGCATTCTTCTACCGAAGGAATTATAGCATCTCTAACTAAATATTGAGCATATGCTAAAAATCTTCCTGGCTCCTAGCCATTTGCTAGAGAATATCAGTTATTTTTGTCAGTCATTGTTTACATATTTGCAGTGAATTCCATTTTATCGTTGTGAATGACAATTTTTCAGAGTTGTATTTGAAAACCATCGGCTAAATATCGCATAGAAACGTGCCGCTTAGGAACATCCAAAATGGATGGTGGAACTAACTGAGAAACTGAGATCATTCCCGAAATGGATGGTGGATGATCGTCTGTGGGTACAGTCTATTACGGACCATCCCCGAAATGGATGGTGGGTGGTCGTCTGTGGGAACAGGCTATTAGCTGCAATTACAAAGTGTTTGGGTCGGATTTATAGTTTAATTTATCAGCGTTTTAAAAGTGATGTGAAAAAAGAGAAAGCACTACCTCTGAAAAAAAAACCCTATATTAAAAAATTCGTTAAAAAAATAACTAAACTTAGAAACAATTCCTTAATTCCATAAAAAAATTTAAGTCCCCGAAATCTTTTAGAAAAGGTCATTTGGGCCATAGCGGGCTATAATGTCACGTTGACTAGTGTAATCAGTGTTTCCGGTAGTTAATGGTCGAGCTTGAAATCAGACTTACACAAGCAATTTGTTAGTGCTTTCATCCATTCCGGCTTGGATCAGCGCTCTCTATGCTCACCGTTCGCGCGCTTTATCTCTGCTCTCACTCTTGCTATTACTCTCTCTAGACGTCGCTTGCACTATTCATGAACTGTTCTATCGCTGTCTCTGTTTTCACGAGTTTCACCGTTTGCTTTGCTTTGGAATATTGCCGCTACTTCTGATCGTTGAGCACGCTACGTTTAGCTGCTCTCTCATATCGCTTGCGTCCCAGTTTGAATATATCTTCGAGTTTTTCCTCCCATCAATAACACTAGTCGAAACGACTTTTCCGCTGCCGCCCAAAATGACTTTTTCTAATAGATTTGGATGTTTAAAATTTTTTAAATAATATTTTTTTTTTCCAGGTTTTGTTTTTTTTTAAAGAATTTTTTAAAAATTTGGTTTTTTTTTTCATAGGTAGTGCTTCTATTTTTCACATAACTTAAGTTTCCTACAACAAGTTGTATTGAACTTTGCAGTTGCTATAAATCCGATCCAGAAACTTTGTAGCTGCAACTTAACGTCTGGAAATTTTTGATTTTCAAAACTCAGGAAAAGTCGAAAAAAAAATATATTATATCTAACATTTTTAGTTTTAGATAGACACATTAATTAGGCGACGTTTAAGGTATCGTTTGTAAAATGAAAAATGATGAATAAACGGCTAAGTAATAACCGTTTTACCAAACTTTTATATGCCGAATTTCGCCGATAAATTTCGTTAGCCGAGGAATAACAACATTCAATAAATTCAACATTTTTTTCCGCTGTCGCCCAAAATGTCTTTTTCTGACAGATTTGGAGATTTAAAATTTTTCAAAGAACTATGGTTTTTTTTTCAGGTTAAGTTTTTTTTTTAAGAATTTTTTAAAACTTTGGTATTTTTCTTCAGAGATAGTGCTTCTATTTTTCACACAACTTAAGTTTCCTATAACTAGTTGTATTTAACAGACGCTTTGTAGCTGCAACTTAACGTCTGGGAGATAGATCTTGCTGCTAAAATGGCCCTACTTTAGGACGTTGATATGCAATGACTGCACCATCAAGTGGCCCAAGCGACACCAGCCGATGGCTGTTACGCGCGGATCCCAGGCAAGAACGCAGCCCACCTCCCGCCCAACCGACCGAGGGGCGCTGCCGCATGACGCGCGACTCGTAAACCGAACCGATCGCGGACATGCAGGAAAGATAGGTGTTAGACTAGTGTTCGAGGAAAAGTAGAACTAATCTAACTAAAGAAGAAAAGTAATTACTAATTACGGGAAAGATGTAGGAGTATCAGTAATTTAAGACTAGGAAGGGAGTTAGTGGTAGATATAATATGGTAGAGGGAATTATAATCCGAGCATAGGACCCTAAATGGTTCATGCAAGGAGTAATTCGATCTACAAAGCGGAAGAAACAACGGTGTATAGTTCCTAGTGCTTCTAATAGGAATCGTGAAGTTTATGCGGCTCAACAGGTCAGGGCTATCTACGTCACCCTTGATCAAGTTGTGCACAAAAATCACGCCAAGCATTTTCCTACGATTAGCTAAGGTTGGAAGGTTTATTAAGAGCAATCTATTAGAGTAAGACGGCAGTCTCACACTTGCATCCCAGCTGAGGCCGCGAAGAGCAAAAAGTAAAAAGTTTTTCTGAACTGATTCTATACGGTCTTGGTGTACGTTGTACTGAGGGCACCATACACAAGAGCCGTATTCTAAAATCGGACGAACCAGAGAGGTGTAGAGAGTCTTTGTTATATAGGGGTCGTCAAATTCCTTTGACCACCTCTTTATAAACCCAAGCACGCCCATGGCCTTATTCACCATGGTGGAAAACTTTAACTTGGGATCTAATAGAACACCAAGATCATCAACCCGGGTAATTCTCTCAAGAGAACCACCACAAAGGGTGTAAGGAACCAGAAAGGCGCTGGAGCGATGAAAAGTCATTACTTTACATTTTGAAGCGTTAAGGTTTAATAAATTTGCACAACACCAAGACTGAAATCTATCGAGATCGGATTGCAACCTGGATTGGAAAGAAATGTCCTTATACTGGACACAGAGCTTAACATCATCCGCATACATTAGTACTCGAGAGTATGTTAATACAGAAGGTAGGTCATTTATAAAGAGAGTAAAGAGTAAGGGAGTAAGGCCTAGATGGCTGCCCTGAGGTACACCCGAAGTCACCATAACTGGAGAGGACAGGGAGTTTTTGAAAAGGACTCTTTGAGACCTAGAACACAGGTAGCTAGAGATCCATCTCAGGAGATTGGGCGGGAACCCTAGAAGGTCGAGCTTTTGTGCTAGGAGGGAATGGTTTACAGAGTCGAACGCTTTACTAAAATCGGTGTAAACAACATCCGTCTGCAAATTACCTTCAAAGCCTTTTATTATAAAGGAGGTAAACTCCAATAAATTTGTAGTGGTTGATCTCCGCCTTATAAATCCATGTTGAGTTGGAGATATAAGTGATCTGCATAGGTGCTGCAGGTGCGGAGTTAAAATTTTCTCAAACACTTTAGGAATAGCGGATAACTTAGATATACCTCTATAGTTCATTGCGTCAGACTTGCTACCTTTCTTATGGAGAGGAATTATAAAGGACTCCTTCCATATCGGGGGAAAGCATGAAGAATTTATAGATAGGTTGAATAGTTTAAGCAACGGCCCACACATAGACTCGGCACAATACCTGAGTACACAGCCGGGAACTCCGTCCGGACCCGGTGAGAACACCGGCTTTACTGTTCGTAGATCATGAAGCAACGAGCTTTCATTTAGCAAAGGACAGAAAATGCCGTTCGACCGCGGTAAACTGTATGGATACGGCTGACCAGAGTAAACATCCTGCGAATAGGTAGTTTGGAAAAAACGGGCAAAAAGATCGGCAATTGCCTGATCATTATCTGCCGACGTATTACGGAAAGATAGCGAGGATGGGTGTGCGGACGTTCTACGCTTACTGTTTACAAAGCTGTAGAACTGTTTGGGGTCCTTAGAAAAACTTATCCTGCATCGAGATAAGTAATTCTGATAGCATTGAGCGTTAAGAACTGAAAAGTTTGACCGAGCTATTACATAATGAGAGAGAGAAGAAGGAGAGCCACTTCTTGAAATTTTTTATAAAGTCTTGATTTTAAGTTTTTTAGATGAGATAGCTCCTTGGTAAACCAAGGGGGTTTTCTTGATCTAATCGGACAGGAAAGTGGGACACAAGAGACAAAAAGTGAGTCCAGTGCATCATAGAAAATGTTTGTGCCTGTCGTAACATCACTGCACAAATATAAAGCGGACCAATCAAAATCCCTAATGAGGTTATTAAGCTTCGTAAACTCGGCTTTACGGAAGCAGCGGACACATTGGGGTAGTCTACCCGACCGATCTAGTACAGTTCGTCCTAGGTCGAGCGACACTTCGAAAGTAGGATGGTAGGCATCTTCAGGTATAGAGAGCGGGGGGACTCGAGTTAACAACGCTACGGTCGGATCCATTACAAAGCACAGATCAAGAAATCGACCCAAGGAATTTTTAACATGGTTAACTTGAGACAGAGACAGGTCAATCAAGCCGTCAACAAAGTCATGACGTGCCATGGGTACCAGGCTATTAGACTCATTTGCCGAAGACCAAACAATTCCTGGCAAGTTGAAGTCACCAAGAACTATCATGTGATCTTTGTCAGATAGCGAGGAAGAGATAGCGGTTAAGGCGGACAAATGCTGCTCGTAAATTGCGATATCCGAAGAAGGTGGAATATACGAACAAGTTATGAAAACTGAGAAAGCGGGAAGAATCAGATTTACACACAGAAATTCCAGTTCCTGCTGGATCTGGACTGTGAAAAGTTCCGACGTGAAGTTTGAGTCCACAGCAATCAGAACCTCTCCTGCACGTCGAGACGAACGATCCTTTCTAAAAGTTGTGTACCGACCTGCCAAAACTTCGGAACTAAGAATGTCCGGCTTTAACCAGGTTTCGGTAAACTCAATAACGTTGGATGCAAATGCGACACTATCCAGGAAAAGAATGCTGAGCTTACTACGCAAGCCTCGAACATTCTGATAGGTCACTGAAAGAGAGTTTGTTAGTTTTTTGGACGGGTGGAGGTAGAGCGGGAAGATGACAAAGGAGCACTGGTCTGGTTAGTTGGCAGAGTTATTGGGGGCCTAGTCTTCTTCTTTGCCTTAAACTCCTTCACCACCAAATGCTCCGGCCAAAATTTGGCAGAACAGATGGTGCTAAAATGAGTTTGGGAGACACTTATTTTAAAAGAAGCTATCTCCCTGGCATAAGAAAAGTTGAACTTTTCCACCTTGAAATCAACGGCTTGTATGCGGCTTTGAATATAAGCCGTCACATCTTTAATTGTGGAGTCAGGGGCAAGTCGTGAGACAAAAACTTGTCTCTTTGGTGGGTTCCCGACCAATCTTGGCACCACAGGCCTATCACCTGTGATGGTAATACCCGGTGGTCCGGGTCGTATATTGACTGGTGGGGTCGGAATTGCGGGGACAGCTAATGAATTTGATACTACGGACACGGACGCTACAGACGGTCTTGGCTGCATGCTCTCCGACGAGATAAATTCGGCTACCGAATTTTCATCACCAGCAGCTGTCGTTGCCTTTGGAGTGGCGAACGATATCAACTGCTGCACTTTTGGGGTGGTCGGAGTCAGCTTGTCAGCATCGGCCGGTCGAGGGGCAGTCGGCACATGCAGATCCCGCGGAGTGACCTTTTTGCGCCTAGGAGACTCAGTCAGTAGTTTGAAACTATTAAACTGAGACTCCATGGCTAGGAGCCGATCGTATTGCTCTTTGAAGCCCACGGTCAGCTCCCTAAAGCCCTTCCGGGTCTGCCTCATAAACGCTGCCATCTCCCTCTCAACCGGACGGCATGCCTCACAGCTATAATGCAGGCCATTCCGTTTTGAGATGGCATCACCCACGAGACCGGTGATCCCGGCGCATTTAGCGTGCACTACGCTATCGCAGAGCCAGCAGGGGATACTCGGCTGGTCATGGGTGATCTGCTTCTTGCAGGTTTTCTTAACACAGACCACAGAAAATTCCATTTTAAAATGTAAAATTTATTTTTATTATTTTTTCTTTAAAAAAAAACTGATATCAGACCAGTGTGCCAAAATAAACGCCAAGAGAGGAATAAGTAAGAATGAGAGCGGTTACCGCAGCTACACTTGAGAGAGAGAGCGCTACTGCACAGAAAATATCGAGAGCGAGAGAGGAAGAACAGTTATTTAAGTGTGGGTGATAGGGAGAGAGTGATAAATCAGCAAAACTAATAGGTGAGAGCGGCTAAATATGATACTGCGTGTACATACGAAAAACACAAACAAAATCACGCTGTTAGGCGATGCAAAAATAATAAATTAAATTATGTTTTTCACAGCAAACAGGCATGCACTCGCGATCAAGAAATAGATGATATAGGAGGTTGTTAATTTATGAATTTTTTTAGGAGTTATTTTCATAAAACACCGGCTTTTTAAGCAAAATAGGAAAAGAGTAAGCGGAGCGCAAAACAAAAACACGTCTGACTACTACAAAGAGAATCGAACGAATACGTATATGACTCTATATATATAGAAAAATCGGTCGGATAGTTGAGTGCAATTACCACGTCAAGAAACGGTTCTTGTTGCGGTTGTGTTAGTACAAGGGCAGTGCAGAGCCCTAAAAAAACTGGTTCAAAACAATAACACAAATCGGAACCGTTTGCTTATCGTCGTTTGGTTTTTCGGCTGTTACACCCCGGGTAGCGACCGATCACATATTTGAGCGATTTCTCGCACTCGCTTGTCTCAGCATCTGTTCTCATCGTTGAAGCTAACAAACCGATCACATACATGAGTGATCTAGCATCATATGTTCTCATCGTTGAATTTAACAGAGCCTAATAAAAGCTGAGGGATTGTCTTGATAATGCATGGAAAACGTCGTGGTGGCTCAAGTAGCAATACATCTATTGTCGAAAAAGACGAATCAAGTGATCTTCTGAGGAAATTAAACGCAGTTAAAAGAGATATTGGCAGAACAGCGAAAGCAGTACAAAGCAACATGATCTCGTCTAATCAATTAGAGCTGAAATGTCGCTTAAGTATTTTGAATGTATTTATACATCCCGCGTTCTCTTTGCAATTGCAAATCGGCAATATTGACACAGAGTAAGCATCGCGTTCCGACCTCGAAGAATTCTGAGTGACAACTAAAGCATTGTTAATGGCTATTAAAAGACCAAATTATCCTACCTTTTGAATGGCAAGCGGTAACTTATTGACACGGCATCTGCCATATACGAGTCGTTACTGTCAGTGGGGGATGACAAAGTTATTGCTCACGCCCTTCTACAGCTCGTTCTGTCGAAAGTTGACTCGAAAACTCACTATAGATGGAAGGAAGATTTGAATTACCAAAAGATTCCGTCGTGAACCGATTTTGTAGCTGTATTAAACAAGCGTTATCAGATTTGTCAGCTGATCATTGCATTATGAGTTGTTCGTCATTCTCAGCTGCGAATTCGATTTGCCAGGGGATTCCCGCTTTGTATTTATTGCTTGCAAAAAGGGCATAATACCTCAGCCTGCAAGTCTACACATTGCAGAGTATGCTCAAAGCCCCACATTGTTGCATCGCTACAATGTTGACTCGGGGCAATCCCAACCGCCCGTGAGGCTGACAGCGGTGGGTGCTGATAGTTCAAATCAGTTGTCGTCGAATCATGTTATGGTAGTGGATTCAGATCAGGTAGTTCTGGCCACAGAAATTGTGGACATAACAGTGGCTCTTGTCAGCGATCGGAAACGCTAGCACCAAGTGGTGCAAACAACAGTCTGTTCTCGCGTTCATCAATCTGAAATATCCACTGACTTCGTCATTTTGAAATCGATTTCTTTGCTCGATCTTTGATCTTTGTAAAATAGGTCTTTGCATGGGTTGTGCCTGGTCGCTTCAGATCCGATGGACCCCGAGTAGTGAAGCATGAACTATGGTGAGCACATTACATGAGATTTGCCCTTAATAATCTTGTCAACGTTTCTCGGAGTTGGAAAGTGTTCCAAATGCGTCTATAGAAAGACCGTAGAGCGTCTGCCAGAATCGGAATCTACGAAGAATTCTAAGAATCTTTGACCAAGAAACTAAATTTAATTCCTAGCTTGCGATGAGAAGCATGAAGATTTCAGGTGAGGTATTATAAAGAATTTAAGGTATTCATAAAGTAAAGTAAAAGCAACAAATTTTCAAATCATGTTGGGCTTAATTCTGATTTATCTTTTTACAGTAAATTGTATGTATATTTTTTTGTTGCAATAACCCGACGTTAAACCTTTTTTTTTCAATTTGTCGAAATTAGCAAGACATGTCGTGTACTAAGGCTCATTTAAGAAAATGGGAGCCAATAGTCTGTAACTTTTCAACGCAGAGAAGTATCGGTCTAAAATTTGAAATATATACACCTAGAATTTCAAAAAAATGTAGACAATCAAATAAATGTAGCCGTGGCATAAGACGTAACTTAAAATTCAGTATAATTTTTTTATTTTTAAGTCTTTTTTTCCGCAACAACCTACTTGTGGCAAATTCAAACAACTGAAAAAAATTTGAGCCAAATCGGATAAGAAGTTCGCAAAATCAATTTGTATATGATCGCGTGTGGGTTTTCACAAAATTTTCTCCTGGCATATACAAACAAATAAAAAAAAATTTTAGCCATATCTACTCAAGTGATGACAAGACATACCTATGTACGTTTTTCTCTCTCCATGTTTATATTATTGTTTAAAGTTGAACAATATTCAGTTAAACTACAAGAGGAAAATTACATGACATCTAAATTTAAGAAGGGACCAAGGCAAATACTCGGCCCCGTTGGGGCTGATTACACTACTCAATAAAATTCAACTTCTTTTCTAATCTCTTAATCTATCGGAAAAAGTCATTTTCGGCGACATCGGAAATGTCGTGTTGACTAGTGGTATTGACTCCATAGCCACCACCAACAGCCAAATTAAGGCCAGAGAAAAGCCGGTAGACTAACAATTTCCAATTAAAGCTATATAGAAGCAAAGTTATTTATTAAGATCATTTTGACCTTATTAGAATTAGTATAAAAGAAAACAGATGGAAAAATAGATTAAACTTTTGGCAAAGACAACGGAAAGATTTATAATCAGAGTAGTTAATCAGAAAGTAATGCCTAGTCGGGCGGGAGGGGACAGTAATACTAATAAGGCTGATGAGGACAGTCGATTCGAACTCACCAGGGAGAAGCTTTTGGAGGAAGAGAACTTCATTACAGATTCTACGGAATTTGAGAGAATGGATGTTAATGAGATGCAGCGTACTTTCATAAGAGGGGAGATGGATCGTTGGGTCCCAATTGAGTCCACGGAGATTAAAGATGAGGAATTTTGTTTGAATTGATTCGAGCATATCTTGACATTTTTGGTAGTGAGGAGACCAGACACAGGAACCATATTCCAAAATAGACTGGACCAGAGAAACATACAGTAGTTAAGTGGTATAAGGATTATACCTTTAACCATCTTTTGACAAATCTTAGGACTCCTTTCGTTTTGTTGGAGATAGTAGAAATATGAGAGTTAAAACATAGATTAGGTACAAAGATAATGCCTAAGTTGTTAACTTTGAATAAATAAATTTTTATCATAATTATTTATAGTTTAATTTAAATTTAAATCTATTATAATATTTATTATATTTAAATATATTATATTATTTATAGTATCTATAATTGCTGAGGTATGAAGGGAGGGAGCACTCCCTCACAATACACGCAGACAACTACACTCACCCCAGGCGGGTACGTTGATGTTGGCCAAGAATAGAGGCGAGACGAAGCGAGCCGAATCCCGCAAATCTATACGTTTATTTTTTCGTCCATCATAGGCTTAGGCAAACGAAACAATCCTGACAGTGCACTATGGGGAATTTGACCACTTTTTCTGGCCAAAACCCATTTTCCAAAAGTCGGTAAAATTAAAAATTTTTAACGGATATATATCGGAATAACATTGGTCTTCAATGTTACGTAATCGAAATTTTAACAGAGCGAACCACTGTTAAGTTAACAGCTTTCAAAATCAGCTGTATTCTGTCAAGCAACATTTTTTTTTGCACAGAGTAATTTTTCTCAAAGTTTGAAGTTAAAAAAAATGATTAATTGACCGATTTTAGTGCGGTTTTTACAATGGATACAAATCTATGGGGTTTTTGATATATTCTTTTCTTTTTGAACTGTACAAATTCTCCTTATATTTCGTGTAATTTGGAATAGTTTGACTGGTATTATTTTGTGACAAAAATTTGTCTTTAAAGAGGCCTACAAAAAGAGTGACACCTTTTGCACCCCTAAGATTTAATACATATTGTAGAGAATTTAATTGTCTTTCAAATGCATATAATATTAATGTGCACTTTTTTGCACTTTCTCTGAAATTTGATTTTTTAGGACTTAACCTAAAAATCCAAAATTAGAGATTCTTGCTTTGTGGCTATGATAATGATCAGATCTGATCCAGATTCAAAGCTCTGATATAAATAATGTCTTTTTATGATTCTGCGTTTCTAATTTTGTCGTATTCTTAAAATTGGACATGCCACAGATTTTTCTTCTTTATGTGGGCGGAGGGGGGCGTGGCAATATTTTGAAACACAATTGTATTGAAGTGATATCACAGAAGCTTGGATAGAAACTTTGGTTGCTCTAGCTCTTATAGTCTCAGAGATCAAGGCGTTCATTTGGATGAATAGGCAAAACAGACAGGGTCACGAAATGGTTCTCTTTATTGTGGCTATATTATTGATTCGATCTGATCCAGAGTCAACATCCTGATAGAAATAGTCATCCTCTATGATTCTGCGTTTTTGGTTTTCTCGTATCTTCAAAATTGTGCAAGCCACAGATTTTCGTCCTTTTGGGTGGGCGGAAAAGGGCGGAGCGAAATTTTGAGCTACACTTCTTAAAGTGTGATATAACAGGAGCTTGAATACAAAATTTGGTTCATCTAGCTTTTATGGTCTCTGAGATCTAGGCGCTCATAAAGACGGTACTCTCAATTAGCGGGTATAGAAAGGAGCTACCACGCCCATTTTTTCAAAATATCTTCCTCTCACTATTTTTAACTCATATCAAAAAACCGAACTTAAAAATATTGCTTCGTTTGGAAGTTATTAATTTAGGCCAGAAAAAGTGGTCAAATTCCCCATAGTGCAGTGGCGTTAAAGTGGCAAGTGAAGGTTTCCTTAGCGGTGGAGTCATGTCAGGAAGGTAACATTCCGGGCGAACACCACAGGTCCCATTCTCGTAGCAACCGACAGTACCACGGCCATAGCTAAGAGAATTTCATCCCCCGCAAAGAGAACTACAACAGCAGATCGAAAGAGAGTAGAGCAAGTCCAAGCAACAGCAGAAGCGTTGGCAGAAATCCAAGCGACAAAATCGCCTAAGCGCCGACAGAGGCTGCCGGCAGAGCTTTGACGAACAAAACCACCACCAAACACCGAGAGCGCAGGCCAGAACAGAGCGAGAGGGATCGGGATTGATCGTCTCATCTCCCACGCACTAGCAGCAGCGAGCAAAGCGACAAAAGCCGAAGCGAGAGTAGAGGCTGCTAGCAGAAAGCAGTTTTGACGCTCGCCCAACGGCAAGGGCTCAGGGGTCAAAAAATGAAGGTCACGGAAAAATCAAAAGTCGCGAGTGAAGGAGTAACCTTAGATACTGACCACGCACCGGATTTAAGTACACGAAGGATACTACGACGCAGTTGCAAGAGAAGAGCCAGGATTAGGAGACACCAGGAATAACCGGAGCACTGAAGGAGAGGGGTAAGGTAAGCTAAAGCCGTTGGCGAGGAAGAGATGGAGATGGTGCATTAATAGGAGGTTGATAGATAAAGAAAACGCAGTATCTTACAGTTATCTTACGCAGTATCTGCTGTGGCCCAAAATGACTTTTACTGATAAATTTGGAGATTTAAAAAATTTTAAAGATCAAACCAAAGTATGTATATACAAAGTGTCTGGATCGGATTTATAGCTGCATTAGTCAGCTTTTCAAAACTGTAAAGTTCAATACAACCAGGTTTAAGAAACTTATGTTATGTAAAAAATAAAAGCACTACCTCAGAAAAAATACCAGATTGTTTAAAAATTCGAAAAAAAATAAACCATTAAAAAACCATAATTCTTGAATTCTCAGCAATTCTGTAAATCTCCAAATCGATCAGAAAAAGTCATTTTGGGCCACAGCAGAAATAAAAAGAATTTTGTTGAGTAGTGTTATTAGACTCGTTTACCGAAGACCAAACGGTTCCCGGTAAGTTGAAGTCACCAAGAACTATCATATAATTTTTATCTGATAGCGAGGAAGAAACAGCGTTAAAAGCTGCTCGTAAATTACGATATCCAAAGAAGGTGGAATATACGTGCCAGTTATGAAAACTGAGAAAGCGGGAAGAATCAGTGTCAGTACACACAGGATTTCCAGTTCCTGTAGAATCTGGACTGTGAAAGGTTTCGACGTGAAGTTTGAGTCCACTGCAATCAGATCCCTTCCTGCACGTCCTAAACAATCGTCATTTCTAAAAGTTGAGAATCGACCTGCAAAAACTTCAGAGCTAAGAATTTTCGGCACTAACCAGGTCTCTGTAAATACAATAACGGTGAATGCAAATGCGACACTATCCTGGAAAAAAAATGTTAAGCTTACTGCGTAAGGCTCTAACATGCTGATAGGTCACTATAAGAGAAGTTGTTAGTTTTTTGGAGGCGTGGAGACAGAGCGGGACGATGAGGATGGGGCATTGGCTTGATTAGTTGTAAGAGGTTTTTGGCATATTCTTCTTCTATTCTTCTCTTTGTGGTCCGGGATTTATATTTATTGGTGGGATCAGGTTGGATGCATGCTGTCCGAGGGGATGATTTCGGTTACCGAATTGGCGATCCCGCGGAGTGACCCTTTTGTACATAGGAGACTCAGTTAGTCGTTGCAAACGTAATGCCGATCGTATTGCTTTTTAAAGCCAATGGACAGCTCATTAAAACCCTTTAGCGTCTGCTTCATAAATATGACCATGTCACCCTTAACCACTTGGCATGCCCCACATTTTAAAATGGCATCACCCACGTGGCCTGAAAAGCAAGCACATTTTGCGTCACTACGCTATCGCAGAGACAGCAGGGGATATTCGGCTGTTCATGGGTGATCTCCTTCTTAACTGTTTTTGAGGCGCAGACCACAGAAAATTCCATTTTATATAAAAAAAAAATACATATAATACAAAAAATTCTAAAGCAAATAGATATTAGACTATCAGACACACGCAAAAAGCAGAATCAGTAAAAACTGAGATAAGAGAGGAGAACGGTTGCAGCAGCTGCTTATGAGAGATAGCGAGAGCTGCTGCATCGAGAACGAAAGATAAAGTTTGGGTAATTTAAAGAGAGTGATAGAACAACAAAAGCTTTACAAATAACCTAGTTTTTAGGCATAATAAAAGGAAGATAAGAGGAGCGCAGAACAAAAACACATCTAGTTACTACGAAAGAGATATGTATGACAAAATGGCCAGCAGTAATGGCACCTAGATCTCTTGGATGGGTTGACATTGGTGACAAAGAGTAAAAATGTAATATTGCCTCGACTTTAGCTGCAGCTGTGCCAAGTTCTTCGAATGTGAGCCTCTCATTGATTAAGCTCCTATGTGTTCAGGGCAGCCGCAGACTGCTGCCGTGCACTGTGGAGTGCGCTCCGTGCCCGACTCGCTCTTGCATGGGCGCTCTTGAGATCCACACAGCGCTCGGGCGGCCACTGGCTTAAGCATGCATAATCAGTCTCGCTTCCACCCCCGTTTACAACGATTTCGATTCATACGCACTCTTGCTCTAACTACGATATAAATAAATATACCCACATATATCTAATCGAACTGGAGAATTAAATTAAACTAGAATTAACATATAGTGAAGAAAATCAAAGTGTTGTCTTTATTTGGTGACTATTTTGTGATTGTGATACCTCCCGGATCCGACCCCTACAAACATTGGTCCTTCGAGCCGGATCTTCGCTTAAATAAGGCGAAGTTCAATCCAGCAAAGCTTATGCGGATCACTACAATAAATCGCAAGATAAGTATGACTCATCTAACACCAGCAAAAGTGCCGTGAACTAGTTTCCATCCGATTCCAAGTTCCGTGACATACATATAAATACACGTACTTACATACATGTACATAAAACTGCATATTCTTGCACGATAGTGTTCGTCGCCAAAGAGCTCAAGGCAGTCGAGGACAAATGTAACATGGCCATCTGGAAAACCATACAGTGGCTCTCCTCAGTAGATCTGAAGATAGCACCACAAAAAACGGAGGCTGTGCTCATTAGCAGTGGAAAGCAGTGGAGACAGCCATCATCTCAGTGGCAAATACCCCAGTCAGGTCGAAGAGGGCCATCAAATATCTGGGCGTGATGCTGGACACCAGGCTGTGTTTCAAGGAGCACTTGGAGTACGCCAGCACAAAGGCCGCCCTAACAAACCAAGCTATCTCGCGGATCATGCCTAACACGCGAGGGCCGAAGCAACTCAAGAGGCTCCTCTTAACCAGAAGAGCAACGATGTTGTATGCGGCTCCTATATGGCATCCAGGCTGCAGCTTCGACAGCTACACCCGCGGTCTGAGAGCTACGCACCGCCTTGGAACGATCAGAGTCTGTAGCGGCTTCAGAACCATCTCGGACGACGCATGTCTGGTTCTGGCTGGTATAGCACCCATAGCCGAACTGGCTAGGGAAAGCGCGAACATCTATGAGGGAACACACGGTAGGGAACTGCCCGCCCCCCAAAAGCAGGCAGTGCGCACTGCGGCCAAAACGCGCACAGTAGAGAACTGGCAGAGGCAATGTAATGCGTCTAGCAAAGGGCGGTGGACACATCGCCTCATCCCGAGCATCTCAGCGTGGATAAACAGGCGGCATGGTCCGCTGACCTTCTACATCACATAGCTCCTAAGTGGTCATGGCTGCTTCAGGGGGTATTTGCACCGATTCGGGCATGAGAGTGCCCCGTTCTGCACTTTTTGTGGCGACAGAATTGTCGAGGATGCCGAACACGTCCTGCTCCACTGCGGACGTTTCTCCGGGCCTCGAGCGGGTCTGGAGAGGACTCTAGGATGTCTTTCCGTCGATGCTGGCTAGCGGCGCTAACTGGGAAGCGTTCAGCGCGTTTGAGGCGGCCGTCATGACTGACTTGCGCAAGGCTGAGCGCGAGCGTAGAGGAGTGGTAGATTAGGCGGAACATAGGCATTAGCGAAGCATTACCTCACGGCCGTACCGCTAATGCCATGTTCCGCCTATACACTACCCTATATTTAGTGTGTACATATACCTAGGATAAGATAATCCATAAATGAATTTAAAAAAAAAAAAAAATATTCTTGCACATATATAGCCGAACATACACATATTTTACCAATCTACATACGCAAAGTATATAAAACACCTCTATCCGAATATACTAGACACTCCTGCGTCTGTATATCCACACCTCCCCGCACCTACATCCATACATGCAAGCAGCAATAGCGGTGCCTTCTTTTGTTCGTTTCCGCGTTCGCCTCTCCACCGTTGCGCGCGTTGTTTTTGTTGCGAGAGCAGATTATTGGTGCTGCTCTTGCGCATAACGGAGCGGTGTATCGTTTTCGGTGGTGGCTTGTCAAGTGACGCACTACCCTACATTGGGCGGGTATATTTTTTTTCGGTGTCACTTGCCACCGACTCCCAATATTAGTGCCCGATCGCCATAATATACCGATATATATAACGCCGAGTGCCATCAAATCCAAGGGGCTGTTGGGTCCGTTCTCCGTGTTCATCCGCTCGACACTTCCGCATCCATTTCTTTGTTCTCAGCGGGTGAGGTCTGAACATGCCTACTGGTGACGAGGACAGCAAGAAACTTTTGCCATTGCTCGCTCCAGGTAATAGGACACCACGCAGTGCTACCGCCCCAGAAACACTTACCTCGGTGACTAGACCAATTAAGTAAACAGGTACGCCCAAACCTAGTACAAGTTCCGCTGCAAAGAGCAAATCGGCCGTGTTCCCTTTGCCAGTCACGCTAAAGGTGCCAGCTCTTCCACCAAACAGCCCCATCAGCTCTCGACGAACTCTTACTATGGCCCAATCTGCCTTCGTCTCCGCACGGCCGAAGTTTGTGGCAGCCATCGACCGGCTGACCACTTGAGAAGCCACCTTTATCTGATCGCTCCTGATGTCCCCACACCATCCCCGCTATCTCATAGGTCCGCCGTGACCAATTACGGAGCATGTTATTGAATACGAGGCATGTTCAATAACGATGGTTGACGAAGGTCCAGAGTCGAAAAGGGAGGTCCAATGCGATATAGAAGTTTTCGCTGGGGATTACGTCTGTTGGCTTACATTCCGGGATCTTTTTACCGCGATCTACATCCAAACTTCCAGGCTGTCTCCTCTGGGGTGAAGCTGTACTACCTCGCCACTAAGACCAGTGGCGATCCAAAGGCCATCGTTGAGAAGTCCCCGCTGACCAACTACGGCTTCGAGGCGGCATGGAATGCCCTTCGTGACCGATATGAGAACCGACGGCTCTTGGTGACCAACCAGATTCACCTTTTCCTCTCTTTGCCTCACATCGGGTCCGATTAAAGTCGTGCTCTGAAAGAGCTTCCAAGTACGATGCAGGGGGTTCTAACCGCACTTGCCCACTTCAAGGTCTCCACTGAAAATTGGGATAGCTTGCTCGTGACCATTTGCGAAGAGTCCATAACCGACAAGAAGGAAATGCCGTCATGGAAGGAGATGGTTTCATTCCTCAGTTAGAGGTATCTGACGCTAGATGCGATCGAGGGCCACCCTTCCAATCTACATAGTTCGAAAGGCGATCCGAATCCGCCACCTTCTAAAAATAACCCGTTCCGGTCCCAAGGGAGTCCTGTTCCTAGGAGGGCTCACCCGTTCGAGACAACATTGAATCCGCAGAGGAGGACATGTGATTTCTGCTCCAAAGCAAATCATTCGATCCTTGACTAGTCCTCGCTTCCTCCACATGACCGTTAATGCTCATCCGCTCTCCGACTAAGTCGGGCTTACAATTAAACTATGCTGGCCCTAAGCTTACAATCAACTATAGTTGTGGCTTGGCTTTCACAGCAACCATCGAAGCTTAAAACATTTGTTGCAAATATAACGTCAGAAATAGTCGATGCTATACACGCAAAGCATGGCATCATGAAAAATCCAAAGGAAAATCCCGCTCACTCAGCCACGCGAGGCATGCTCATTGCAGAACTGCTTAATTTTGACCAGTGGTGGATGGGACCTTCATGGCTGCAAGATCCAGAAAAACTCACGGCAATGTTGAGCTCTCTTCTTCCCTTTCAAAAAAAATATAGAAAACTATATCTCTTAAATCAGGCTTGTTGGGAGAATCAAAATGCTGATATTTGAGAAGATCCAGGCTGCTCGCATTCTTTGCCTACGAACGGCTCCGGAATCTAAATCTACTGGAGAGATGGCTCGACCCATCACCAAGCTAGCGGGCGAGGCAAGGCGTTTACACTAAATCCGCATCTTTTCTCGCATAATTAGTCCGCGGAGAGTAAAAAGAAGAGAGCTAATTCAGAAACTACGTTTCAGGGCGGACGGGGATGCTAATGAACGCATTGCAGCCGTTATAGAATTTGTTTTATATGTTTTTGTATTTTTGAACACTACATTTTCCCACATTGGTTTAGTACGCTGCATAGCTCTTTTGTGATTTTTTAAGTGATATGACTACGACAGAACATGACAGACATAAAGGCTGTGTAAAAATAAAAACAAAAGATTAATAAAGTTCACTAAAAATTTGGAAATAAAGCATTGTGTTCCGTGAACTTTCAAGTGTTTTATTCATCATCACCGCAAGTATCCCACACGAACACTTGTTGGAGTAACACTAACAGATGTCGCATATCCAGGCAAACATGGCCTACCATTGACAGGAAGCGCACACTAGAGCTATGTAAGCTCGGCAGGAAAAGGTGCAGCGTTGTCATCCGCTCCCTCACGGGGCACTGGCTGATAGGCTCCCACGCTAACAGGCTGGGAGCCCCATACAATGATTTCTGCCGAAGCTGTAGAGATGAGGAGGAGGAGGAAACGGTGGAACACCTGTTCTGCTCCTGTCCGGCTCTCAGCAGGAGAAGGCTACAATACCTGGGCATGCCCTATGTCTCAGACATTTCAGAAATGTCCAAAATCTGTCCCAGAAAGATTGCAAACTTCGTAAGAGCGTCAGGATGGGATAACTGCTGACATGTTCGGGTCTCATGAGATGGATAAGGGGAACACCTCCCGCGGTATTACAACGGGCCGAAACCGGCCTAAGTGTGACTGGCTCCTGTGGAGCTAGACAGCCGCCTAAACCTAACCTAACCTAACACTAACAGATCTTTTCTCACATCATTTGTCTCGCTATTCGGCCTGCTAATGTAAACAAACGTAAGTAAGGAGAGTAAGAAGAAGATAGCAAAAGTATTGAAATTAAAAGAAATTACCAAAATAATGAGCGTTTTATTTTTAAAGGTGGAAAACGGCGCAATTGGGAGTTTCAGTACGAGCACCAAATTGTGTATGGAGCTTTTTAAGGAAGAGTCTGATTAATATGAAGGTATCGTTGGCTCCACCAAATAAAAATTGCGTGCTGCCGACTATAATTTTCCAGTGGCACTTTTAATGCTAGAATGAGTGCATCCCAAAAGATCTTTGTGGAACCTTGTAAGTATTTGTATTAAGGGCCGTGCCGAGATCCGAAAAAAATGCTAGCAAACAGATATTCGTATGAAACCGATAAAAACATTTTGAAAGCAAAATGTGTTTGCTAGGGTCAGTTTGAAAGTAGTATTCAGATCTCCAAGCAAACACGCCGATATATTCTGGAAAAGTATTTCATGGTATTTGTGGTATTTCTTACAGTCCGTGAATGTGCATGAATGTGTGTGAGTACGATAACAACACAGTGCAATAAACAAAAGCCAAACAAGCTTGTGACGTCGCTTCGGCCGGGGTTTGCTCGCCGCGCCGGGGTTCACAGAATTTTATTGGTTTCTGGGTGTGGTAGCTATAGTGAGTGATCTCAGGTTCAAGAAGAAGGCGTAGGTTTAAGCAGTATAACAAATTGGTCTCTTTATTATTCTTAATATTGTAAAGGTGACGTTTACATGCGTGGTACTAGGTCTCGGGTCTCCGGTATGGGTCCTGCTTCGGGGTCTTCCTTCTAGCTTGGCTACTTGGCCGCACGTGGCTGTTTGCTGCGTGCAGGTCGTCGTTGGTCGTTGGACCCGGCGGGAAATGCCGAGAACTACTCCAGAGGTGTACTTGAAGTGGACGAAGTGTGACAGAGGTAGAACACACCCTGTGGGGAGAATCGTTGCAGAAGTAAACACTCTCTGAGCGCAAGAATCGTTGCAGAGGTAAACACGCTCTGAGGAGAAGAATCGGTGCAGAGGTAAACACTTTCTGAGGAGAAGAATCGTTGCAGAGGTAAACAATCTCTAGGAAGAAGAATCGTTGCAGAGGTAAATACTCTCTGAGGAGAAGAATCGTTGCAGAGGTAAACACTCTCTGAGGTTAGGAGGTTCCAGAGGTATACACTCTCTGAGGTTAGGATGATCCATAGGTTAGAGCGGGGAAATGTATTAGCGGGCAAGTGAAATAGTAGAGCTCTACCTTTTGCGCCAGCGCCGCTGAAAAAATGTTGAGAAGTTAATCTCAGGGCTGTTCCGCGTGGGACTACCCAGTTGGCGACTGCGGATGGACTGCCGAGTTGGCGAGTCTGGATGAACTGCCCCGATTTGATCTGGCGATGCTCCTTTTATTCACGAATGTCAGCTGTTGGTACGCGGATTTGGGGCTAGCGCGTACCCTGGATCGTAAATTCTTCTGGGTCCCAGCCGATAGTGTGGCCGTTGGTGATCGTACTCCGGTCACACTGGCATGATCGCTGGCTAGTGTGACCGTTTACTGTCTGGTGTAGGTCCCACTAGTGTTTTTGGCGCGTATTTTGGAATTGAATACCTTAAGTGTTTTATAAGTAACTTAGGAATCTATGTGAACTATGTTGTGGCGCCAGCGCTGTTGGCTGGGACGACCTAATGAAATTAATAAAGGTAGTCGAGGAAAAGGAAGTTTTATGAAATATAAAGAATAAATGGGGAATAAAATAAATATTTTATTGCATTTCTGTTCAGCAAAACCGGATTGTCGATATCCGGCGCCACAGCTCCCAAAAATAATACATTCCTGCTTGCTTTGATACAACATTTTTTAACGGATTTATTTCTATACACTGTTACTGCAGGGCATGCACACTTGGTCACACTCTGCCACCAATACTTTTATATTGCACGTCTTGCTTGAAAACGTATTTTCGGATCTGAATAAGTGGCTTTATGGAAAAATGCAATGATGCGGCTCAGTGTAAGAAGGGCATTAGATACATAGTTTCTTGGCGGAAGATTCTTTGTAGATTCCGAATCTGATGGACGCATATTGCGAAAAAAAAAAAAAATGACCCGCCCTTATGTACATCCGAACATAATATTCCTTTATTTGATACTCTATACTTTTCAAGTATCATAAAACTTTAATAATGCTAAAGAAAAGAGTATGTGAGCCAGTTAGAGACGCTATAATGCCTTTTGAGAAAGAAGGCGAATAAATAAAAATAAAAAAAAAATAAAAAAAACGAATTAACTGTGCTAAGCGCCACAAACATAAAAATGGTACATTATTGGATTTGCACCAAACATTTTGGCGCCCTTGGATGGACATTTGGATCTGATACTGGATAGAAGTTGGATTGGATCAAACTTGGCTCTTTGTTTGATATCTCCATTGGATATCCATTGGATATCATCCCTTGCTCTTTCTTTCTTTCTTTCTCTTTTCATTAGACCGCTGGACCGTAGCATCGCTAAATCTTGTTGCTGATCTTGTGGTCAACGACACTTCAAAGAGGAGCTGACAAGCAAAGAAGAAACGGCAATAGTTTCGCGCGCAAGCTCTGACCGCTGCGCATCATTCCCCCCCCCCTCGCTCGTCGTCGTCCAAGATTTTCGTTTCTGCTTTGCGCGAACGGTTCATGCTAACACTTTCGTTTTATGCATAGTTCTGTGCTCTCTCGTTCTCTCGCTCTTCTAACGACCTGTATAGTGGATCAAAGCAACGTATTGCTTCGCATAGCAGAGCATAGCCAGCAGAGCCGAGCCCCTAAGTTTTATGCTTGTTGCGGCTATTTCGTTTCGCTCTCTCTATCTGTGGACAATAAAACACAGCATAGCCAAACATAGCCAGAGAGCTAAGTCTACAATTTGAGATCGGTGAATCTTGTTCGTGGAACCTTTCTCACTCATTCTAGAAACTGTTCCCATCACATCATCTGTTATCATCTTTGGAGTGTACGACCGATCATAAACTTCAGTAATTTTTCGCATTCGCTCGTCTCACTCAATCCAGCATCTTGTCCCATCGCATCAGCTGTTCTCATCGTTTAATTCAACAGAGCCTAATAAAGGCTGAGTGATTTTTGAGTGATATCTAGTGTTTGATAAAAAAAATTATATAGTAGCTTCACAATGACTGGAAAACGTCGTGGTGGTTCAAGTAGAAATACTTCTATTGTAGCAGAAGAGAATTCAGGTGTTCTTCTGACGAAGTCGAACGCAGTCAAACGGGATATTGACAAAACTGCGAAAGCAGTACAAAGCAACAATATCTCGTCCAATCAATTCGAGCTGGAATGTCGCTTAAAAAATAAAGATTGCGCATTCTCTTTGTAATTGATATCGATCCAGACTTAGCATCGCGTTCCGAGCTCGAAGAATTGTGCGTGTCAACTAAAGCGTTGTTAATGGTTAATGAACAAATCAGTTCTAAATGTCACATACAAGGAACCTGCCCAAGATGAAATTGTCCAAGTTTGGTGGGAATTATTCTGAATTTAAAAATTTCATTGGTTTGTTTTCAAACATTATTAATAGCGACATGTCTTTAAGTAACGTCAAAAAGTTCAACCATCTCTTGAATTGTTTAGAGAACGAAGCATTAGGCACTGCTAAGGCTTTCCCGGTGACAGATCAAAACTATGGCAAGGCCCTCAAAGCGCTAAAGCAGGTTTATGATAACGAGTGCTTCATGTTCCTTGATGGCGTAGCTAAACTGTTTGAATTACAGGCGATGCAGGCTCTATCGGCAAGCGCATTACGGTCACTTATTGACACGGCATCTGCCATTTACGAATCGTAACTGTCAGGTGGGGATGACAAGGTTATTGCTCACGTCCTGCTAATACACCTCGTTCTGTCGAAAGTTGACACAAAAACTCATTCAAGATGAAAGGAACATTTGGATTACCAAAACGTTCCGTCGTAGTTCTATTTTGTACCCGCATTAAACAAGCGCTTTCAGCATTTGTCGGCTGAAGAATCCACTTCCGGGCTCGCAAGAGACAAAAAATAAGTAATCTGGGAAAACAGCGTTGGCTCTATCCCAAGCAATCATAGGCCAGGACACATATTGTGCGTTCTGCAAATCAGCTGAACATGGCATTACGAGTTGTTCGTCATTCTCAGCTGCGTCAGATTTACCAAGGGATTTCCCTTTGTGTTAATTGCTTGTGAAAAGGGCAGCCTGCAAGTGTGCACATTGCAGAGTATGCTCAAAGCCCCACCACACATTGTTGCATCGCTACAATGTTGACTCGGGGGAAACGCCAACCGCACACTGGCCACAGCAATTGTCTATATTAAAGGTGGCTCCAGTCAGCGACAGCAAGCCAGGGTACTGCTGGATTCTGGCTCGCAAGTCAACTTTATTACCGAGGAGCTCACTCGATCTGGTCTCTTGGTCTGATCTGGAACCCTCCAACAGACATTTTCAAATATAGTCTGAAACCAATAATCTCGTCCGTAACCACAACCAAGAGAGCAATTTTATCTGTCATAGCCAGTCTTTTCGATCCCTTAGGCTTGCTATGTCCAGTAATTACAAATGCAAAGATATTCTTGCAGGAAGGCCTTGGTTGGGACGATCCCATTCCCTCGAACGTACATAAAAAATGGGAATCGATGGCTTTAGATATGCAAAGATTGCATGACGCCACCGTTCCACGATTTATAGGAGCCAGCGCAAACACTCGATGTCAAATACATGGGTTTGCAGATGCGTCCACGCGAGCATATGGCTGTTGTGTGTACGTTCGAGTTTCCCATTCTAATGGAGTGTCCGTTAAATTACTAACGGCAAAATCTAGGGTGGCACCCTTAAAGACCAAAACAGTCCCAAGACTAGAGAGCTATGTGCCGCTCATCTTTTAACAAAGTTGTAGGAGGAAGTTCGGTCCATAATAGACTGTCTCATAGAAAAGGTCGTATTGTGGTCTGATTCGGAAGTAGTTCTACATTGGCTGCAAACTCATCCCTGCCAACCAACTACATTTGTGTCGAATCGAGTTGCTGAGATACAAGACATCCCTTTGACAGCCCTATAGAGACATATGCCCACCAAAGAAAATCCTGCAGACCTAGTATCTCGAGGATCATCGGTGGCCGACTTAAATTCGCTGTTATGGTTCAATGGCTCGTCGTTCTTGCAATAAGAATCCAAACATTGGCCTCAAAATCCTCATTTACAGTTGGCGAAAGCGAATGCGTTACTGGAGAAAAAGAAGGTAGCCACTGCGCTTATCGCGGCCGAAGTCGAGAAAAATCCCATTCTCACAATCATACAAAATTGTTCGTCATATATGAAACTGATAAGCACAATTGCATATATCCGCCGGATCATGAACGAGGAGAGTGCAGTGCCATTGTCATGAAATGCGTACACTGCCTCCACTACAAGCCTAAGCTTCTCTCACAAATCATGGGGAACCTTCCTGCTGATCGATTGCGTGGGAATCGACCCTTTGAGATTAGCGGAGCTGATTTGTTTGGACCAGTTCGTGTATCGTTTGGAATTCGAGGCAAGCAGCCTCTCAAAATGTATATAGCCGTGTTCGGCTGCTCCGCATCTAAGGCTGTACAGCTAGACATTGTGAAAGACTTGACATCTAATAGTTTTATTTTGTGTTTATCCAGTCTAATTGACCGTTGTGGCCCGCTTGTCAAGCTGTATTGCGACAACGCAAAGAATTTTGTTGGTGCAGCTCGCATGCTCAAGGAGCATATGGAGGGCTTGGATGCCAAGGACGAGGTCCTCAAGGCCTACATATGCTGCGGCTCACTGTTTTTCGGTGGAATTCATCCCGTTGCGAGCTCCGTACATTGAAGGCCTGTGGGAGTCAGCGGTAAAGTCCACCAAACATTTGCTGCTCAGGGCCATGGGCTTCGCAGTGCTCAAGGAGGACGAGCTGCATACGGTTCTTGCGGAAGTCGACGCCGTGCTAAATTCCAGGTCACTGGTGGTCGACAGCGGCAGTCCTAACGAAGGGGATGTACTGACTCCTGCTCATATACTAGTCGGCAGAATGCTAGTTTCGCTGCCGCACGAATCAGAGCTGCCCAGACCAGAAAGCAGACTGTCGTATCTGCAACGATGGCATCTCATCAAGCAAAGATTTTGAAAAGACTGGTTTAGAAACTATCTTCTCAGCATTCAACAGTGAGTGAAGTGGTTCGAAGAGGTCACCAATCTGGGGCCAGGCAGAGTGGTGGCAATTCACGAGTACATCGTGCCGCCCCAAATGTGGCTAACAGGATTAGTGGAGGAATCACCCAGGAGCGGACGGGAAGGTTCACGTGGCCGTAGTGAGAACTAAGGCCGGCTTATATAAGCGATCCATCCATCGATTGGCACCGATTCCAATGAATTGAAGCCTTCATATAGGCTGTCAACGCGGCTGATGTTTAGGCAAATACGTTGCCTATAGTGTTAGGCTTATTTTATGTTAAAATCAAGCGAAAATTGAAAAGTTATGTTTAAATGCAAAATGGCCGCTCATCAAACAAAGATTTTGGAAAGACTGGTTTAGAGACTTCTTCTCAGCATTCAACAGTGAGTGAAGTGGTTCGAAGAGGTCACCACTCTGGGGCCAAGCAGAGTGGTTGAAATTAATGTTAAAATCAAGCGAGAATTAAAATGTTATGTTTAAATTTAAAATATCTCTTATACGAACGAAGCTCATGCTGGCAGCGGCCGCTCATGCAGAGGGCGACGCTGCCAGCATAAAAACAATAATAATTTTAAGTCGAAACAGCGCACAAGTGTTTTCTGTCGGTCTGTGCGGTTCCCGTGTCCCTCTAAAAACTAATTAACTGTGCTTAGGCATAAACCGAATTTAGTGCATTATTGGATTTTCATCAAACACAAAGTCTTGTACATAACATTTTACTTCGATTGCAGTTTACTTACAACTATCCACAACCTTCTTGGCATATTTTCATTAAAATAATTTAGCATTGCAAAAACTTCTTCCTCATCGAATTCATTTATTTTTCTAACGCCACCATCAATTTTTGCAACATAACTTGTTGCTCTTGAACCACAGTCGAAAAAATAACTACATTTTCCATATTTGTTGTAAAATTTTGACAAAATTTAGAACAAACTTTTTGCGTCTTCCCAAAAACGCAGTGTTTTTTACATAGGTTTAGCATAGGGCCCTAGTGGTGGCAAAAAGTGGCGTCGTTTTCTGACGCAGGTGCGTTTGTTCGTTATATTCGATTGGTTTTGGTTTTTCTGTGCTTTTTCCGCGGCAAAATTAAAATTTTAATCTGCTTTTTTTTTGTTGTTATTAGTGGTGGAACAATTTTAGCTGAGTAAAAAGGGGCGAAAATTCATGTTATGCAAAGAACAAATTTTATAAAATAATTTTATTATTAAATCAAGCATTTTAGCAAAATATGTAGTTGATTTATAATTTTTTGCTAGAAATTTTATGTCTTTGAATCCTTTAACTGTTTCCGTGATCCTCACAGGTTAAGAAATTCCACTGGCATATACTTATCAGTGAGTTCAGCAATCACTTCCTGACAAAATTCCATCAAAATTCTACTTACTGACAAGAGAACATTATCTACTCTTTACGAATAAAGGTCCAAACACGAGGAAGACGTTGCAGTTGAAAGACAAATTGCAACATTTCTGCAGATAACTCCGCCGCTTCCATGCACTTCAATAGATTCTCTTCCTTTTGCGCCACCGCAGATAAAAGAATTAACTCTTTTTCTGACATATTTCTTTAATTTTCGCACACTATTTACTTTGTTTTTTTTCCTCTTCCAAAGACGCAATGGCGCAAAGACGCTGTGGTGTAAACGCCTCTTCTGCTTCTCTGAGTCTTTTCCGTAATCGATAGGTAACGCACCCAGTGTAAAAAGCATATTACATTTAAAAAATTTCCACCGTTCCCCGGAAATGTGCTGTGTGGGAAAAGGCTATAAACTGCTTATTTATATTCGATATCACTAGTCAACACAACATTTCCGTTGTCGCCCAAAATGACTTTTTCAGATAGATTTGGAGTTTCAAATTTTTTTTAAGAATTATGGTTTTTTTTCATGGTTTAGTTTTTTTTAAAGAATTTTTTAAAAATGTGTTGTTTCTATTCAGAAGTAGTGCTTCTATTTTTCACATAACTTAAGTTTCTTATAACTGGTTGTATTTGCAGTTCTGAAAAGCTGACAAATTCACCTATAAATTCGACCCAGACACTTTGTAAAAGATATTAAACTTTCAAATTTCATAATTTTTAGCGGTATTTTTTCCGGAAATTTTAATTTTGAAAACTCAGGAAAAGTAAAAAAAAAAAGTATTTCGTGACTAACATTTTTAGTTCTAGATAGACACATTAATTAAGCGTCGTTTAAGGTATCGCTTGTAAGAATCGATAAATAAACGGCTATTACCCTCTGCACACTGAGCCCGTCACGGGGGAACGTTGGGATTTTTGACAGACAGTTTTGAAACTCCGATTCACACTGGCACCGTCTACCGTTTACCGTCTAACAGCTGATGACAATAACAAAAAGTGAGTTTTTGAGCGGAAGATTTTTTTATTTTTGTTTGGAAAAAAATGGATATGGAAGATTTTGCAAATTGTTTTAACTGTGGTTCAACAGCAAAAAATAATTTCTTGCAACAACTAATCATGTTGTTGGACGAAAAGACTAAAGATAGCGATCACAGCGGAATAATTATGTGCTGTTGCATACTGCACAATATGTTAAATATGTACAATAGCGCAATAAACTATAGTTGGGAGCTTTTACCAGCAGAGCAGAAAGAACAGCGCGATATCAGCAATAGTTCTGCTGATGATAGCCAGTCAGCAGAACAGATACGATCTGCTATAGCAAAGTATTGCGAAAATCGCAATAAGAAATAAAATACAATTTAAAAACTTATTTATTTATTTTTTCTTTGTTTTAAACAAGCCAAGAGATCATTCTGGAATTTTGATTGGTTGCTTACTTATTCATCTATACGTTTACCCAGCAGCTCAGCTATCTCAAGCTGCTTCTAGTGGTACTCTATTAGCATGATTTCCATCTCCGTGGTCCACTGCAGCCTGCCGCCGCCTGCTCTTCTCTTAATTCCTGCATTGTGTTTAAATATTAACAATAAAATTATTAAATTAAAAATATATATATGTATAAACTTACCACTTACCACAAGTTCTCTGCTCCTTCCATTTTAGATTGTATTTCTTTTTTTTTTTTGTTTTTTTTGGCTGTTATTGCTCACATATTTGCAGTGAACTTACTGAGAAATTTTCGGAACCGCAAAACCTTACACACCGTCTAGGAAATAGACGGTAAACGGTGCTCAGTGTGAATAGGCAATAAGTTACAGCCGTTTGACCAAACCTTCATATGCCGAATTTCGCCGATAAATTGCGTTGGCCGTCGTATAGCCGTTTTTTTCAACAAAAAATACCTCAAATCTGTGTTTGTAACCGTTTTTAACGGTAAAATGGCATTTGGGATGGTGCCAAACGGCATATGAAGGTTTGGTCAAACGGCTGTAACTCGACCGTTTATCCATCGATTTTTATACACGATACCTTCAACGACGCCTAATTAATGTGTCTATCTAAGACTAAAAATGCAAGCAAATAACAGACGGGCACAATTTTCCTACCAATTCAATCATACACCCAAAAACCCAGTAAATAACACTACTCGACAAAATTCAACTTTTTTTTCCGCTGTGGCCAAAAATGACTTTTTCTGATAGATTTGGAGATTTAAATTTTTTTAAAGAATTATGGTTTTTTTTTCATGGAGCAGTTTTTTTTTTTAAATTTTAAAAAAATTTGGTATTTTTTGTCATAGGTGGTGCTTCTATTTTTCACATAACTTAAGTTTCCTTCAACTGGTTGTATTGAACTTTGCAGTTGACAAAAGCTGACAAATGCAGCTATAAATCCGACTCAGACACTTTCTTTATATATTAGTATGACTTCTTACAGCACAACATAATAATAATTTGTTATTACTTACTGTAACTAAACAGCTACTCATGCAATAGAGAAAGATAACTAAACTGAAAGGATTAAGCATAATCCAGGTATGGTGCGGTCTTTTGGTCTTCATATCTTAGGTGTCTATGCTACGTGTAAGGTCTTCATATAATCCTGTCAGGTAGGTCGATAGGGTGGATCCGTCGAAGCCGTCTTCGGTGAGAGGCTCTGGCGAGTCTCCTCTCTAGCTCGTTGGGGTGATTTCCGAGTTTGGCAATATATTTTTCAGCTTGTGCGTTGACAGCATCACCGATGAGGGGGACACCAAGGTCTCTGGCGATGTCTTTGTTTCGCAGGAACCACTCAGCTCCAGAGATCCTGCGAAGAATTTTTTTCTGGAATGTTCTTATTCTTTGCAGGTTTGTCTTGGCCGCAATACCGTATATTTGTAGTCCGTATTTCCACACTGGTACTAATATTGCCTTGTATATGTGGACTTTGTCTTTAAGTGATAATTTACTTTTAGGGCTTAGCAACCAGCTCAGTTTGCGGGCTTTTGCCATCAGTGATCAGTGATACCTTTTATATGGCTTCTGAATGTTAGCCGGGAATCTAGGGTAACGTCAATGTATTTATGTTCCTTGAGTTGGTTCACCAGGACCCCGTGTAGGAATTCGCCTGCGCAGGGTTGCGCATTTGTCAGGGTTGATGCTTATGTTCCACCTGCACGTCCAGTTTTCAAACTTCTTCAGGAAATCTTGTAGAATGTCAGTTGCTTCATACATACATATATACACTCTTCTCTTGCCATCACGGCAGTGTCGTCAGCGAACGTAGCTACAGTGAGAGTTTGGTTGCGAGGTAGTCTGAAGTCAGCTGGTTTCGGCAAGTCATGCGTGAACAGAGTGTATAGTAGCGGCCCCAGTACACTTCCCTGTGTTACTCCAGCCCGGATGGTTTTGGGTGACGATGCAATACCACACTGCGCCACACGGAAGCTTCTATCGGTTAGTAAGCTTCTGACCAGCATGAAAAATTGGCGGTTGATCATTGGTTTGATCTTACAGAGTAGTCCTTCGTGCCATACCCGGTGAAACGCTTGTTGTATGCCAAGGTACGCTGCCACCACGTACAGCTTGCGCTGGAAGCCTTGCAGAATGGTTTTTGTGACACGATGAAGTTGTTCAGGCGTGCCGTGTCGAAGCCTGAAGCTAAACTGGAAATCGGGTATCGCCTCCCTGATCATTTCTGTGTCCAGCAGTCTTTTCAAAATACATCGCTCAAAAAGCCTGTAATTGTCCATGTCATCTGGTGCTTTGTTGGGTTTGAGGAACAGTACAATTCTGGCTCTTTTCCATACCTTGGGGAAATAGCCAAACTTCAGTGCCGAGTTGAAAATGAGAAGTAGGAACAATAGAGAGAGCTCTATGGGGCAGGGCTTTGGTGACTTGATTGTCAATGTTATCATCTCCTGGGGCTTTCTTGGATTTGAGCTTTCGTATGTTTTCTTTAACCTCTTGTAGCGTGATCATAGCCACTGAGAGTTCCATTTGGTGAGGTTCTTCCAGTTTGCTAGCTAGTAGTTCGGACCTCCTTGCTGAAGCCGTCTGATAAGGCTGGAACCTATCATCCACGTTTGATGGGGATCTTGTCCACGAGCAATCTGTCTTCTTGATGGGGTAATTGGGGGTGGCTTGCCTCTTAAACCGCCTAGTGAGTTTCCAGAGTGCGAAGTTGGAACTCTCGTCTGCAGTCGCTTCTCGTAGCATTCTGTCCACGTCCTCAGCCCTCCACGACTTTCTTTCGCACTCTGTTTGCTATTCTTCTGAATCCACTCGCGGGTCGTTGGTTCTGATGAACTCCCTTCTGAGTCGCTTCTTTAGTAGGAGTAGCCCTTCAATTTCACTCGAGGTGCTGCCTCCGTGTCCTCCAATTCGTGCCGTCTTAGTGCCCTGTTGACCGCAGGTGGTAGCAGCTGCAGAAGAGTCACGGAACTGGACTCCATTGTCGGTGACCACCACCTTCGGCCCCCAAATCGGTCCAAATGACATTCCCATGATTTGACCTTGGTGACCAGGTGTGCATGCCCAACTATTTCACTATACACAAATAAAATCTGTTAAAAATTCAAATTAAAAAAAAATGCTGGGCATTTCGGTAAAATATATACCGCAAAAATAGATACATTTTGAATTTCAAAGCTAAATAATTTCCAGACAGTAAGCTTTGGTTTGGGACGTATTTATAGCTTCATTTGTCAGCCTTTCAGAATTAAAAAGTTCGATTTAACCAGATATAGAATACGTACGTTATATTAAAAAAAAAACCCTACCTCTGAAAAAACAATAAAACATAAAATTCTTTAAAAAATGTAAAGTCTTCAAATTTATCTGAAAAAGTAGGTTTGGTTCATAGCGGGAAAAAAGGGCAACTGTGTTGACTAGTGTTATTTGTTTTTTGAGGTTATTATCTGTTTTTCTACCCAACATTTTATATTGTTACTTTTTTACAGTTCCTTTTTTCGGAATTTTATTTCGGAGAGTTTTTTCTATTATTCAGAGAGCTTTTATTTAATTGAATTTTATGTCTTGTTCTCAACTACTCTCGGCTAAGACTAACTATTTCTCATAAAATGCGGCATGACAACAGTAGTCAGCATACTTAATCTTCCCAACTGATATCGATTCCATTCAAATAAATCATATCGAATTTAATAGGCTTTTTACACTGGGTGCGTTACCTATCGATTACGGAAAAGACTCAGAGAAGCAGAAGAGGCGTTTACACCACAGCGTCTTTGCGCCATTGCGTCTTTGGAAGAGGAAAAAAAACAAAGTAAATAGTGTGCGAAAATTAAAGAAATATGTCAGAAAAAGAGTTAATTCTTTTATCTGCGGTGGCGCAAAAGGAAGAGAATCTATTGAAGTGCATGGAAGCGGCGGAGTTATCTGCAGAAATGTTGCAATTTGTCTTTCAACTGCAACGTCTTCCTCGTGTTTGGACCTTTATTTGTAAAGAGTAGATAATGTTCTCTTTTCAATTAAATAATGTATTCTAAATTGAAATAGCCACGATCTGGTTCATTTTTAGAGGAAAACGTTCGACATTCTAGTGGGACTGCTGCCTAATCTCCGAAAACAGGACACTAATTTTCGACAGGCAATCCCTTTGATGAACAGGACATAGCCCTATATTGCCTGGTATCGATGGGGAATATCGCACAATAGGGAACTTATTCGGTGTGTCCAAACCAATTGTGTGTAGGATTTTGATGGAATTTTGTCAGGAAGTGATAGCTGAACTCGCTGATAAGTATATGCCAGTGGAATTTCTTAACCTGAGAGGATCACGGAAACAGTTAAAGGATTCAAAGACATGGGACTTCCAGCAAAAAATTAGAAATCTACTAAATATTTTGCTAAAATGCTTGATTTAATAATAAAATTATTTTATAAAATTTGTTCTTTGCATAACATGAATTTTCGCCCCTTTTTACTCAGTTAAAATTGTTGCACCACTAATAACAACAAAAAACAGCAGATTAAAATTTTAATTTTGTCGCGTAAAGTTTTTAACTGAGTAAAAACTTTTCTGATAGGCAGAAAAGTTCGGGTTCGGGTTCGCTAGTACTTTAAAAAACTTATAATTACACTAATATAAGTAATAGTTCTTTGCTTTTTCTTATACATATTGTATATAGACATATGGTGTCGTACACTTACCTCTTCGCAGAGAGCAAGCATTCGCCGCGTACTTTCCAGGGACTGAAAAAAAAAAATATTGTTTAGATCAGATCAGATACCAAAAAACGAATAAATTTAAATGTTTTTCTGGAAAGTAAATATCAACATTTTCAACATTTCAAATTTCTAGACTACATGGTAACTTCCACATTCTGATGATCTGTTCGCAGAAGTGGCAATCACCAATACATACGTATACAGGGGAGGAACAGAAATCCATTCCAACCGAACTCCAGTGAACTCCGAACGAGAGTATCCTTCGGTTGGTTTAAAAATCTCTAGATTGGCCTTGAACACATTTCACTCAAAAAAAGTATAGGTTAGGTTAGGTTAGGCCCGTTGTGGTACCGCATGAGGTATTCCCCTCTTCCATCTCGTGAGATCCGAAAAAGTCAGCAGTTATCCCATCCTGATGCTCTTATGAAGTTTGCGATCTTTCTAGGACATATTTTGGACATTTCTGAAATGTCTGAGACATAGGGCATGCCCAGGTATTGTAGCCTTCTTCTGCTAAGAGCTGGACAGGAGCAGAACAGGTCTGTACAGCTTCGGCAAAAATCGTTGTATGGGGCGCCCAGCCTGTTTGCGTGGGAGCCTATTAGCCAGTGTCCCGTGAGGGAACGGATGACTACGCTGCACCTTTTTCTTCCGAGCTCACATAGTTCTAATGTGCGTTTTCTGTCTATGTTCGGCAATGTTTGCCGAGTTATGCGACATAGTCGTGCTGATTGCCACGCATTGTCTGCTCGTCGCTTATATAGCTCTTTTATGATAAGCCTACAGGTGGCTATTGGCATACAAGTATCCTCTTTGTCTTGGAGAAGAGGTATTGTGGTGCCAGATCTTCTCTCACATGCGACGCTGTCTGCTTTGCCCATTCGTCCAAATGAGCGCCTAGATCTCAGAGACTGTAAAAGCTAGAGCAACCAAACTTTCTATCCAAACTCTTGTGATATCATTTCAATACAAGTGTATTTCAAAATTTTGACACGCCCCCTTCCGGCCCCACAAAGGACGAAAATCTGTGGAATACATAATTTTTAAAATACAAGAAAACAAAAAACGCAGAATTTGGATCAGGTCATTATTATAGCTAGAAAGAAATTTCAGTCGCTACGCAACGCCTGCCAAGCGCTTACTCATTCCCTCTCTCTGTCACACACTTCCGCGTCTCGTATATGTAGTTAGAAGCGAATGTAAAAAGTAAATGTAAAAAAAATGGAAACAGATAACATTAAATAAATAAAAATCTAGCATAGGGTTCGATATAATTTTAGTGAAATTTTTTTTTTCGGCCAAAACGTGGACAACGTTCCCCCTTTTTCTAAAATAGATCAAGACGATAAGGAAAATATCCTGGAAAGACGTTTCAAAAATGTTCTAAGGCAAAAAAGTACAAGTCTCAGGGATCCTCAGAACAAACAAAAATTTAATTTTAAATCAAACATACATACATACGCCTTACTTCTTGTGAAAATTTTTAATGATTACACTAGTCGACACGACTTTTCCGCTGTCGCCAAAAGAAACTTTTTCTGATAGATTTGGATGTTTAAAATTTTTTAAAGAATGTTTTTTTTTTTCATGGAGTAGTTTTTTTTTAAAGAAATTTTTAAAAGTTTGCTGTTTTTTGTCATAGGTAGTGCTTCTATTTTTCACATAACTTAAGTTTCCTACAACTGGTTGTATTGAACTTTGCAGTTAAAAAATGCTGACAAATGCAGCTATAAATCCGACTCAGACACTTTGTAGCTGCAACTTAACGCCTGGAAGATATTAAGCTTTCAAATTCAAATTTCATAATTTTTTTCGGTATTTTTCCCCGAAATTTTGACTTTGAAAGCTCAGGAAAAGTCGAAAAAAAAATATTTGAATGCCTTGATTTTTGGTTTTATAGCCTTTTTACACTACAGTGAGTTACCACATTTATCGATAGGTAACTCAATAACTCAGAATTTGGATTTACACTATGCCAAAGTTGAGTTATTGAGTTATTGAGTTTCGGCTTGCTGGCACGTGCTTGTCCACGAAAATTTTGTTTTTTAATTTTTATTAATATGAATACCGAGGAGAAATCGACCACATTGTTTATATGGTTTTTAATAATAAAATTGGTTTAAAGTATTGGTTTTAACAATTGTATGTATCTTTTTCCCCAGCCATATTGTTTACGCGCCAAAATTTAAATTTTGAGCTGCCAATTTTTGTTGTAACTAGTGGTGATAATTCCACGACAGGCAGATCAGGGTTGAAATATTCGGAAAATCGGACAAACTCAACTAAACGCAACTAAAACTCAACTTTTTTGCCACCTCTAGGTCCCCTATGCTTCCCCATGTAAACGAAACTCGAGTTTTGCCCGAAACTCAATAACTCAATAACTCAACCCTAGTGTAAAAAGGCTATTAGATAGACACATTAATTAGGCGTCGTTTAAGGTATCGCTTATAAAAATATAAAAATAAACGGCTTAGTTATAACCGAAACACAGAATTTGGTGCGGCAGCTCCCAGAAGTCTTGGGCTCTCAGAGTTGTTGCGTTAGCCTCGCGAGACACAATATGTTCTTCCAGAGCAGAATATCTGGAATCGTACGCAGCAAATAATGCAGGTACGCTTTCTTTGTATCAACTGATACAGAGAAAGAAGATAGCGCAAAGAAGTTCGCCATTTCAGCTAATTTCTGCGCATCCGTGTCATAAGTGTCGATTTTCAAGAGAACGTATATATGCATCGCGCTCACACCAATGGGCTTTGGGTTAGCAAAATAAAGTAAAACTACAATTTCCTAGTTAAAAGTCATTGCGAGGAGCTGAGATAATCGGAAAAATGGCTATGGCTACAAAAAGGTTACTAAAGCTGTCGGGTTCCGTAGTCCAATATTAAGAGGCTTTATCGAATCATTATAGCCAGTGGTTCAGCAGTAAATTAAATTCCCTTTTTTATTGTTTGTTGTTTGCACTGCCCACTGCACAGCGCATTGTACACACATATGTATATATGTACATATAAGCTCCCGCACGGCAGCATCCTACCCATCCGCTCTCTCGTCTTCTTTCCTTCTTTCTTTCGACTTCTCTATCACTCTCTCGATCTTTCGTCTTCGCCATTGCTCTCTCTGGATCTGTCGCACTCTCTCTTGCAGTAGGGCACGGGCAATTCGGCCCGCCTCCCCTTAAATCAGTCTGGATATCGTCGCGCTCGCATTAGGGCACGGGCAATTCGGCCCGCCTGCCTTTGCAGCGTCTGGACTCTTCAATCGTCGCGCTCGCATTAGGGAACGGGCATTTCGGCCCGCCTCCCCTTGAAGCGTTTGGACTCTTGAACCGGCTAACTCTACATCGCTAATTTCGCTTTCGCTATCCACAATAAACTGTATTAAACTAAACTCTCGTGTTTAATATATCGCAAACTACGCTGCCGAAAAAGCTCGGCAGTTCAACAATAGCTTTGTACAAGTCGGACTTGGAGCCCCCAAAGGTCCCAAGTATAGAGGCTAAGCTTGTGGCGTCGGACGTAGCATCTGAGATATCGGATGATATCCTGGACGGCTAAGTATCCCACGAGAGCGACCTTGCCAGTGGTCTAAGACTCATCGAAGTCAGAATGGAGATGAGGTCCCCGATAGCAATCCGGACAAAAAAAAATGGTGGAGGTAAAACTTAGGGATGCCATTGACACTCCTGTAGATAAACCTCTACCATTGTAAAGCAACATTCGCTGCATTCCTGTTCCAGCTAGTTAAGGGTGGAGCCGATATAGCCCTCATTCAGAAGCCCTTCAAGCCGTCCATTGAAGGGTCTCCGGTCTGAGGAATCAAGACCATAAGCTAGACGTTGCTGAAACTACATGTAAAACACGTACCTGTAGAGAAAAAGCGGTAAATGTTGAGCAGAACTGGGCCGATAACAAGACCAGTCTGTCAACTTATAACAAAGAACTTAGGGTAGCCAAACACGCCTCCAGGCATAAGTTCTGCGTCGAAATCAAGAGGAACTCGGAAGCCTCGCGCCTGCGCAGAGTTCTCTCAAAGATGACACCCACCCTGGGCTACCCGAAAAAATCCGACCATTCCTGGACTACGTCCATTGAAGAATCGGTAAACTTTCTCCTCAATACCTACTTCTCAGACCAAAATACATCGCGCCCCATTTCCTGGGATATCAAGAGCTTTAAGCCCCAAAGTCTGCTGGAACGCTGTGTGAGTGTATGAAAAATAAGAAAATTTCAAAATGGGCTGAAAAATGCAGGATAGGTGTTAACCAGTCGAAAACGGAACTGGTGCTTTTTTCAAGGCAGTACAACAATTTAGCAACAACTCCGAGTATCTTGGCCTGGTCCTCGATAAAAAGCTCGATTGGAAACTGAGCATTAAGAACAGGGTAAAGAAAGCCAAAGTGGCGGACTTCGTACTACTCCAGGTGAAGCTCTGGACACCGTGCTTGACATTCTTCTCGTAGATCTCATGGGAAAGAAGGTGGCAACACTTTCCGCTCTCAGAACGAGAGAAACCAACCAAACTCCGAATTCCTGACGAGATTTCTACAATTACCAGAGAGGACAGATTACTATATCCCGAGTAATAACCTTTCGGAGCTTTTCCAGGTATCAATCCCACTTAGTTAGGACTGGGCGATGGTCGATCCTGGGCTCAAAGCTAGACAACCGAGTGAGAGAGGGATTTACTGTAACGAGCTTAACACCAGTCACCAGACCCCAAGTCTATCGCAACGACTATAAACGACTGCCGTAGGTTTCTGAATGAGATCACAGAGCAGCTACAACTCTTTCTTATATGGGTCCCCCGGACACAGTAACTAAGACGAAAATGATGCCGCTGACAAAATAGGCAGACAGGGAACTACATTCCTCTCCCATCTGAGAGGGAGCAAGTAACGATACCTTTGGTTACGGTCAGGATTCTCGCGCACGAAATTTTCAAGAAAAATGTATAAATGAATGAATAAATTATAAATGAATAGTATTTCTGATTTTTTCAATTAAAACTGGGAAATAATAAGAGAGCAGAAGTAGGTGGTAGTAAGCTTAATAAATATATTTGTATATGAGTGGGAGTATTTTTTTTTTAAGATTAGTATTTTGCAACCATTAAATAACATATAAGTGCATGTTAAAGTGGATTGTGTAGATCGAAAATCTCGTTAAAAATATGTTGCATGATAACATTGCGGATGTACGAAGGTCCCGAAAAAGTTCCGTTATTTCGACGAGTACATTTCCAGCTGCATTATATGCAACCATGGCGCCGCATCTAAGCAACAAAACTGGACAATCTTCTGCTGATTACTCAGAGAATGCTTAGGGTTCAATATTTATTATTGAAATTTATATTTATTTTTATATTTATATTTATATTTATTGAAATTTCTCAATTCAGACCAAAACTTTATTTTATGCTCATCAGCTAAGCAGCTGACGGATGGTGGATGGTCGCCATGTGGGAACCGAGGTTTCACATCTGTCAAAAAATCACACTGTTTGACGTAGATGGACTATGTGGACAGTTTTGTTTGTTGGAAGTTAAAGTAACATGCTTGAAATTTTTTTTCATTTTTTTGTTTATGTGCTCATCTGCAAGCCATCACAATAGATAGTTAATAGGCGGGCTAGCTGAGCAGTTCCCTTAACTGAGCATCTGAAGCGACTATGAATCGCGGTCATCAGTGAACGTCGAGGTTGTTACCTGGTTATTTTCGGGATATCCAACGTTTGGAAGAGGTAGAGAGTTGGCACGCTGCCTTGGGACACTTCAGATTCTATTATGTGAGATGCGATACATTTTACGGATTTTTTTGTAGAGATACAACTTGAGCAGTTTATGGATGTTTTGTGGCAGCAGCATTGTTATTTTGTTTAAAAGTCCGTCCAGTCAAACTTCGGCGAATGGTTGGGTGACGTCTTGAAAGAGTGCCATACAGTGCAGTTCGTATCACTGATGTGATGCGGGGGGTTTTAGAACTCACATATTTCTTGTACTTGAGCTCTACGAACTCCGCGAATCGTGGAAGACTAAGTACAACAGGCGAGTGATCGCATGATAGATCCAAAAACGTTTCGGCACTTATTGGATCGCGTAGGTTGTTTTTTGTCACTGCGAAGTCTATCAAATCTGGTATTTTGTTAGAGTCCGTTGGCCAATTTGTGGGCCTACCTGGAGAAACATAGACCAGTTTGTATTTTACTTTGATGATTGCATTGTATAACTTTCCCTTGGGAGTCACAAGCGAGATCCCCAGTGCTTGCGCTTGGCATTGCAGTCTCCTGTTTCATTGTAGTCTCCTGTTTCTCTCCCCTAGAGGATTGACTGTGGCAATGGTTAAATTAACTTTACCTGATAATTCAATAATTTACAGATGTAGCTCGCAGATAATTTGTTGCAAACCTTTTATGAAAGTGGTGTTTGATGCGGTTTCTGATTAAGATGCCTGTTCCACCGTATGCTTTTCTATAATGATAATCTGTACCATAGAACAAATAACCTCATATTTGAAAGTTGTATTTGTTTGTGAGCTGTCTCTGAAAGAAGCATTACGTCGATGTCTTTGTCGTTCAGAAATTTGGTTAATTCAAGTTTACATATATTGCAAAGCGCCGTTGGCATTCCACAGAAATATTCTGTAAAGCCATTGATTATTTTGAGATGCAAGCATATGAATAAGTTTATATTGATTTATAACGAGACTTTCCATAGTTTTTCTCATGAATGACTTTAAATCCGTTATACTTTGCTGCACAGTGAATATCACCTATTAAATAGGGCTTTTTTAATGCCTTTTATGCCTTTAAGTACCACGTAAAGCTGCTTGCCGCTTTTTAATTGGTACGTGTAGTACTTTTTGTTTTTATTATTTAGATATTTCGACACTACTCGGAATTGCTCTCCAGTAGTTTTGTGAAGTTTTTTTTTATGGATATAGATATACAGATAGCCCTGAAAGATAGCCCTGACTTGTTGATCCGCATAAACTATTAGGAGCACTTCCAATTAGGAGCACTAGAAACTATATACCGTTGTTCCTTCAATTTGTAAATGAATTATTCCTTTCATTAACAATTCAGGTATTATATCTAATAAAAATTCACTTCTTCTTCTTAAATCACTTATACCCACATAACTTTCTCATAATTATAAATTGTAATTGTATAGGGGAGTGTAAGGTATCGTGGCGTGTAAGGTATGGTGGCGGACTTGTCATATCTGGCATGTAACGTCACATCTAAAACTTTTGATCACTGTGGTCGATGTCTTTTATCGTGCTGACATTTTATATGCAGTAGTATTAATGAAGTGACGTGTGCTTTGAACTCTAAGTGATTTTTAATAAAAAAGTAGTGAAAAAAAATGAAAAAAATTTTATTGGATATGTGTGTGACAGAGTGAAGATTTTTTGAAACTTGAGTCAGGGAAGTATTCGGAACGTATATTTAGGCCTTTGCCAACAGTTTTTGATATTTTGAATTTTTTTTATTTGCGAAGTATGACAGTGACAACGTCATATTTCCACCAATAGCTTGTAAGGTATGATGGCGGACTTTTTGTAAGGGATAGTGGGGGATCATTTTTTAGCACGAGTTTCAATTGTCTTTGCCTTTTTGTGTACAGAAGTGTATAAGTTACGATTTGGGCACCGGGTTTTTGTCTTTAGACAAGAAAGGTAAAAAGAGCGTCTAAAAGAAAAACAACAACGGAGCAATCCACAGGCAAAAAAGTGAAGCTCGAAAAAGAAGAAGAAGATGCTGATCGAGATTTTCAATATAAGTTCTTTCTTGTTCTGTTATTTTTCATTATTTCCAATAGTTTAAATAAATAATTTTCAGATCTACATAATGTTTGAGTTCATCCGCCACCATACCTTACAATTTTCAAAAATGCAAAAAATTAATGGTTTGCGCGAAGAGCTGCAAAATTGCATTCCATTTAAATTTAAGCAACCGCTTCTGACAGAAATATGCTCAATAGATGTCAGCAACTGCCTGCTTTTGAAATTTTGAAAAATATTGATTTTTGAGAGAGGGAGATGCAAAAATCAAAGTGTCCGCCACTATACCTTACACTCCCCTAATATTTTGAATGCAAGCTTAGTTCTTTTAGTCAGATTGGTTCTAACTTTCCTCGAATATAAGTCTAATTTCTATCTTTCGTGCATGTCTGCGATCGATTCGGTTAACGAATCGCGCTTGCATGTTATAATATTGCCGGAATCGGTTGTCGATGTTGTAATAGCATTTTGCGATTGCGCTGCAAAAGTTGAGAACGCAGTCGATATCGCGCTGTTAGTGACGAGGACCGTTGCTCTTTATGTTGTTGTTGCTGGGATAGCAGTAGTTGAGTGGAGTACTTGTTGCTTCTGACGAGCCACATTGCGAGCTCCATGATATGAGAGCTAAAGTAAACAGAGAGGGAGAGAAGGAGCGTGCTTTCTGGCTCTTGGTAGTAAGGTGATTAGATTTGCTCTTCTTACTAGGACAATATTACATCAACAACAGATTCATTCGCTCGCTGCACTTCGGACGCTTAAGGGAGGCAGCAGTTAAGACGGCCAAACAGCATTTCTATCGCTGGATATTGCTCTGCCAAATCCAGGCTGTAATCAATTCTCGTCATCTTATCTCAAGTTATGAAAACCCTGAAAATCGTGGTGTCCATACACCAGGACATTATATAATTTGACATTACTGATGGAATTTCCTGATTCTTTATAGTTCTTCTCCTCTGCTCCAATAACGTGCAAATGGCGCACACCACAACCCTTAGTGCAAGTCAACACCGTCGTCTTTATCAAGAACGTAAACTTATTTAAAACGAAAACGTTTAAATGGCCCTTTGGGACTCTAATGGGACACTGCAAGATGCCATCCTGCGCACACCATCTGGAACAACAAGCTGGGCGTCCTTCCCGTTGAGGATCGTGTTGAAAGTCCTGTCTTTGCAACAGGGGTGAGAGGACTTCAATAGCTCTTAAGACATTTAAATCATATCTTCTTAATATTGAAACATACATTAAAACGTCGAACAATAAAAGTGGAAGGATGTATACTTGAAGTCTCACACTTCTTTATGAAAACAGTGTCGGACTTGGTGTTTACTGGTGTTTACAAAAAAAAGAAGCTGTATGCAATAAATTAATCCACTTTCTATAAGCTCAACTAATTTATTCGAAATAAGATCTAAAACAAAGGGTACAAACTAGCTATTATCTTGTTTTGGATAAAAGATATAACTGAAAGTTGAAAGTTGTGCGAATGGGATAGCGAAAGCGAGAGCGAGAGCGAGATTACGTTTACGACGCATTTTATACGACGAAAGCCCGACGAGTCTGATAATTGTTTAGCTCAATTTAAAGTTAGATTAAAGTCGGCAGGGGTGTCAAGAATGCTTCGGTTAAAGAGATATTCGATATTCAATAGGCGATGTACAATAAGCGATTGCTAGATCCAGACTAAATAAGGAAAGCCAGGCCGAATTACCCAAACTCTAATGCAAGCAAATGTCCGACAGATCAAGAGAGCAATAGCAAAGGCTGCTGCCATCAGTTTCAGATTCAATTTAGTTTGCACCACTGCAAAATTAAAAAATTTCATGGAAACAAAATCTTGTTTTGATGACACGTAATCAAATTATATGTATACCCTATCCAAAAAAAACTGCATTTCTATTTTTGATTTTAGCACAGCCCTCAGATGTTAATTTAGATGCCCAATTATACGATTAATTATCCTATTCATGTACAATTTTAAGCCTAGTATTCAGATCCGATAAAAAGACTAGCGAACATAATCAGGTTTGATATTCGAATGAAACCGATAAAAAATTGTTCTTGCGAAATGTTTTTGCTATGGCCATTCCGCAGGAAGTACTCAGATCGACAAACCAACATGACGATATATACTGAAATACTTTTTCTTGATATTTGTGGTATTTTTCTAGGTCACTAGGTTTTTAAATCGAATAGATTTAAAACTGAGGTTGTGTGCGCAACAACACGCAATGGAGTGCAAAAAACAAAAACCAAAGAAGCGATTAGAAGAATTTGAAACGACGGGAGAAGAGGGAATGGCTATGCAATTTTGGGTATTAACAATGAAACCCATATTGCACGGCTTTTTTCGTGTATTGTCGTCCTCTAGCCCTGCAGTGCCCACAAATAATATATTTCTGCTTGCTTTCATACAAAATTTGAATTTTGAACTGATTTTATGTGTATAAAGAGTAACCGGGGGCATTCACACTCGGTCACACTTGGCCGCTAGTATTTTTAAACGGCACGTTTAGCTATCAAACCTGTTTTCGAATCTGAGTTCTAGATTTTAAATGAAATATCACAGTTATGATCTCTGCCATATATGGATGGATCTCTGCCAAGGGATATACTGGCGATATGTCCCTTCATGTAGATAAGCCCAAACAGAATGGGAGTGGAAATATCAGCAATAGCAAAGAGAGCATTTTTAAATTCTATACTATTTGCAAAAAACGTATGGCTTGATTTTTCTTTTATTAGAATGCTTTTACAACATTTCAGTGTCCTGTCAACTTCCAATTAATGCTCATAAATTTAAAGAATGTGATCAGTTTACCGTAATATTATACATTTCCAAGAACCCATGGTTTCCGATATCAGCTACTGTACACGGATTTTAAATTATAGAAAATCAGTACTGCCAATAGGTTGTCTTGGTGAAAATGCGTCAGAAGAGCGCAACCAATTTTATAAGAGTGACAGGCTTTCACATGCTTGAAAGAATAATAGGGTAAGCAATATGACTGATGTTTTCCAAAGAGCAATGGATTCCTCGGATCCTCTTTTTAAAAAGTCCACCAAGTTTTAAAAATAATTGTAAAAAAAACTCTGCAAAATAATATCAATATTTGACAAGATTCAAATGACCTTGTTACTTCCCTAGATGCTGAAACTAAAGATTAAATAATAATAACCATAGCTCGCAAATAACTGTTGACCGCTTGTTTAGCTTACACTCTGCTCGCGAGAACAACCGAAAAAAATATCCAAGAGGGTTAATTAATTAATTAATGATGCTCTATGTGGCAGAGCAAGAGACGATAGCGACGCTGCAATGTATGGAGTTGGCGACGATGTCTGCAGCAAATGTGGAGTATTTGGATCAAATTTCCAAGAAACGCATTTGGACATTGCAAATAACCTTGGAATCCATTTTTTAAGGAAAATTTCCGCAGGGAAATTGCACGGCTGCAATTACAAATATGTTGAATATTGGCTATATGTATATGTACATTACATACATATGTACAAAAATTAAAATTTTTAAAATTGGCAATTGCTTAAAATAATTTAATTTATATTAATTTATAATAATTCAATTTAGGGTTTGGCTAAGTTTTTCCGACCGAATTTTAGAAATCGACCACATTGTTTGTATGGTTTTTAATAATAAAATTGGTTTAAAGTATTGGTTTTAACAATTGTATGTATCTTTTTCCCCAGCCACATCGTTTATGCGCCAAAATTTAAATTTTGAGCTGCCAATTTTTGTTGTAACTAGTGGTGATAATTCCACGACAGGCAGATCAGGGTTGAAATATTCGGAAAATCGGACAAACTCAACTAAACGCAACCAAAACCCAACTTTTTTGCCACCTCTAGGTCCCCTATGCTTTCCCATGTAAGCGAAACTCGAGTTTTGCCCGAAACTCAATAACTCAATAACTCAACCGTAGTGTAAATAGGCTATAAACCTTGATTCTGTTCGCTAGCACTTTTTTAAGAGTTTTTTTACACTGACGCATCATTGTCGAAGGTTCTGCGTGGTCTGCTCACTGAAAAGACTGAAAAAAAGCGACGGAATCACTCGCTCTCGGGTTTCGGGTTGACCATAACACACGAATATAAGATCTGGATCGCTGGCATTTACCCTCTGAGCACGTGCATATTCACTACGACGATTTTCATGAGACCAACATTAGCAGCGAATTTCTAATGGCAAAGGCGGTCTATCATATCAGAATTCTACATCCGCTTCTGCTTCCAAATATTTTCTTTGTTCAACTTTGGTTGATGTTGGCCCGATCAAATTTTTCTGGAGTAAAGCTGAAGTCAAATCGTCGCAGAAAGGCAATGAAGTCAATCTTTATTTCCCCACAACAAACTCCATACTCTTTTCACTTGCCCTCCACACACCCCCACATCTTTTTTAATATAGTAAAAATGTTGGTAAAAATACCCACCTCATCAGCCACTCCTTGTGCTGAAATCTGCAACTCCTCCAGCTCTGTTTTGGGGACCTGAGGTCCGGCAATTTCTTCCGATGGATCCGCAGGCATTCTAAAAAATACTAGTATGCTTTAATAGACGTATATATATATTTTTTGATGAAGTGATTAATTTTTGCTACAAAACTCGAAGTATTAAAAAAAGTGCATTTTAAATTATAACCAGTCCTAACGTTTGGAGTCGCGGCAGATGTGCCGCATCAATAGTTTACTCTGTACTAAGGTTATATGCATTCATGCAATCGTTTGATTAATTTATACTAAAACATATTCCTGCACTCCTCTTTGCAACTAATGAACAATATTCTAACTGTTTCCATACTACATCGTCCGTCACATACCCCTCTGTCTTGTTTCAGACTAGATTGTTTTCTTAACACTATAATAATAGACTCAGCACTCTATTAGATTTGGTCATTCTCTATGATTCTGCAAAACGGATGCCACAGAAGTTCGCCATTTGTGTTATTAAACATATTCAGGTGCAAAAAGCTATCACTTTTAAGCAATTTGATTAAATAGATTTATTCTATCGGTATCACAGATTTCATCGTTTGCAGCTATAAAATAATAAAGAGTTAATGCTGACCAAAAGTTAAAAAATGTTCACCGTTCGACATCTGTATTCTTTAGATTTTCGAACATTCAAGGTTCTTGGAAACTAAGTTTAACACACTCAAATTATTTAAGAAAAAGTGAGTTACATATATGGCAGAGTTTTATTAAAGAAGAATCAGTCGACTGTAACTAGAATTAATAGTGGTAAGGTTGTTCATCTACAGATTTTATATAAAAATAATCTGGAAACATGTGATCAGTTTCATGCATACTATTGAGCTCAGTAAAATGACACTATGGGGTCCGAAAAATGTCCAGCCTTAATATGAAAACGACCTACAACGTTAACCAAACTTTGGTATTGTGATTAGGCATCTTTTAATGTGTTCCAAATTCACCAAATTGTTCTGGACGATCGCCGAGTCAAAGCAAGAGAGATAGCTAATATCACCAAGAAAAGCTATCTAAAGACCGCGTTTGCCATATTTTGAACGCGTTGGGTACGCGTTTGCTCACGTTAGATCAAAAGCGTGATCGAATGAACAAGTTTCAAGTCCACTATGCGCCAGAAACAAAATTTCAGTCAAAACAGTGGATTGCAAAGGGGTATCCGCCCCCAAAAAAAGAGCGAAAACTTTTATTTCAGCTGGAAAAGTGATGGCACCATTTTTTTGGGATAGTCTTGGAGTTATACACATATGTATATTATCTGGGCAAAGGAAAAACGACCACGGGAGTTTACTACGCATCGCTTTTGGATAAGCTGAAAACGGCCCCACTTGCAGAAGAAAAAATCACCAGGATAATGGTATGGATCTCTCCACACCTAGCTCCTAGTGACTTCTTTTTATTCCCTAAGCTTAAAATTGCGCTTGGCGCAATTGCAAACAAAATTGTAAACAGCCATTTTGAGGAGCAGGACGCCGATTATTTTTGGATTGGCTGAAGGGGTGGGAGCATCGCTGGGAGAAGGGAGAAAATAATATAAATAAATTGTAAAGCTGTTGTATCATTGTTAGGCTGGAAACTTTTCGGACCGCCCTCGTATGACAAAAAAAGTAAATAAAAAGAGTCCAGTGATTTTTTAATTTTTGGAGGCCAGTTGTAACTACTCGGTAACTCGGTTAATCATATGAAATAGCTAATACAGGGGCGATCGGACTTTTATACTAATTTATAACTACATAGAATCGTAACTGGCATATATACATATATATGTACATATGTATTATTGAGTCTATAATTATAAATATATTAACTGTTTCGGATTTTATGAAGCACGTGACCTTGTTATTGATTCGGCGCACTAGCCCACTAGTTGTTTTTAAATAAATCAATAGACCAACTCATACAAAAATATTTTCTCTGATTGTTTACTATGAAAAAACCATATTTTTAAACAAAAATATGTTTAAATGTATATGTACATACATCATTTTTATGTACATAGCTATGTGATAAGATTTTCTAAATAAATACTCTTTATAATAATTTAGAGCTGACAAGGCTCTAATGATCTATTACAAGATTTTGTCAAATCATATGAAAATACATTCCATAAATATGTACATACCTGAGCTTTTATTTAATTTCACAGATATAATTTTATATTCAATTTACACTACTTTCTTTTACGAAGTAACAAAATATGGATGTGAGCAGCAACCGGACATAAGACTAAATTCTTAGATTACTCGATTTGCTTACATCTGTTAAAGAGCTTTTGCGCGCGCAGGTCTTGTACGCAGGTAAAAAAAAACCGTATTCAAGCTTGTGACAAAGCTTTAAGGTAAGGTTTAACATGATACCTACTAGAGCATTACCTATGAAAGAAAAATATGATTAACACTAGTCAATAACAAAAAACTCTGTCATCAGACAAACTTTTTATAGAATTGAGTCTGCAAACATTATTTTTGAATTATGATTTTTTGTATGGTTACGTTTTTTTTTTCATCCGGTACTCGAAGATTTTAGAGATACATAATTTTTGTCATGTAAGTTAGTATGTATAAAACCCAAAAGGAAGCGTTACCGACCCCAGAGAGTATACAAATTAAATAGTCGCAGTGGCGAATTGTGTTTTTGAAAAAAATAATTATTTTATTTAACACCACTTAATTGAGTTACACAAAACTCATGTTTGGGTAGTGAGGTTTGTTTCACAACCGGAAAAGAATCGGCGCGTCTTTGGCGAGTTTCGAATTTTTATTCAACTGTTTGATCCAAGATCAAGACTAACTTAACTATTTCCATATCCACATCATAAAACCCCTTTGGTTCTCCTTCGAGAAAAATTTTCATATAAACCAAAATACTGACTCAATTGCGTCATCCATCTCGGGAATCGAGAAATGGTCGAAATGCAGAATCTTTAGAGATCCGGGTGTTCGAATTTTTACGAAATCCGGGTGTGAGCCGAGATTTTTTTTTCAATTTAAGCGGGTGTGAGAAAAGTTTGCTTTTCAATATGGGCGGGTGTGAGAAAATATTGTTTATTAATTATGTGGGAGCCAAAGGCAAAGATCGGGATTGAATCTGTGGATGCCAAAAATTGTTTACAGCTCCAATGGAATTGTTTACGTAAACTCCAACCCTTCGTCCCGATACATTTTGAAGCTCCGAAATAACCCTAATTTTTTCTGATAATTGCAAAATTTTGTTTTCAATTGTTTCTTGTGCGGGTTTCATGAATTTAGAGTGTATTACTATGGTTAGTTTGTAACCGAAATAAAAAATTGGGTACTAATAAGGAAATTCTTAATAATATAATTGTCAATGTTAGTCCAGTGTTTCCGAATTTTATAACTGGATTCAAAATATTGAAATTATCAAAGGAAAGTATCTGTTCATTTGATTTTACACAATCAAATAAATCAAAATTACTAATTCTATGTTGCGAAACATATTCCCAAATTTTATTCTTCTCATTTATATAAGTTTAATTATTTAGTACAATTTAATTATTAAATAAGAGAAGATAAGTACCCATTGAAGTAGTATTATCTACGATATTGGTGCCTGAGCTACTGAGCTTCTTCAGCAGCGTATATGCGAAATTTAATTAAAAAACAAAAGGGTTTGGATTCAATGTATGTGTGTATATTGTGTATGTGTTTTTGTTCAATTTGGTTTCTTATCGAAAGAACAATGCGAGACGAAAGGTTGGCGGTATCACGTTTGCGCACGACGATGATCAAAATTTTGAGTAAAGCTGCTCCGAAGATGTGCCTCCCACGCAGCTCTTGTTGGACGACGAACGACGAAGAAAGGGCGATGTAGCGATAAAGAGTACAGGGCGACAGCAAGCAACAAACAATTAAGAGAGATGCTCTCTCTTTATGCTGCCGTGGGCCGGCGCTAAGCCGAACATACTCCCCCCGTTGAAGAGTACGGGTCTTCGACATCCTTCTTTGGCAGCATACACAACTTCGCAACGGCCCTTGTGGCTATCCCAGTAGCCGTTTTGAGCTCAGCTACCCTGGGAACACCATCCTTCCCGACGATTAACTTAGTCACCCTTCCCAATGGCCACTTGAGGGGAGGCAGGTTCTCGTTCTTTACGAGCACTACGTCGCCGATGCTGAGACTAGGCTGCCCAGTTCTCCACTTAGCTCTCTCCTGAAGAAGGGTGAGGTACTCCTCTCGCCAGCGGGACCAAAACGTCTGCTGCAGAAAGTTGACCTGCTGCCAGCGATCAAGACGATTGAAGTTTAGTCTGGTTACATCTGGCTCTGCAAACATAAGGATCGGCGCCGTGCCCAAGAAATGCGCAGGTGTTAGCACGTCCAAATCGTCGGGATGCTCTGAAATGGGAAGCAATGGTCTTGAGTTGACTATAGCAGTTATATGGCATACGAGGGTTCTCAGGTCATCGAAGCAAAGTACGGAGCTGGAGGCGGAACGGTAGAAGTGATACTTGGCTGTCTTCACCGCTGCCTCCCAGAGCCCGCCAAAGTGGGGAGACCGAGGGGAATAAAACGCCAGTCGATGTGATCTGCGACGCAAAACTCCTGAACTGTCTTCTGGTGCTTTTCGGAGAGGAACAGCTTCTTCAGCTCCGCCAACTCGTTCTTAGCTCCAACGAAGTTAGTTGCATTATCAGACCAAATCTCCCTCGGCTGACCACGAGTACAAATGAACCGCTTGAGCGCGCTAATGAACGCTGGCGTTGACAAATCCTGCACAAGCTCCAAGTGCACGGCCTTGGTGGCAAAACAAATAAATACGCAAACGTAGCATTTGATGGGTGGTCTGGTCCGCACCTCACTCTTGTAAAAGAATGGACCACAAAAATCCACGCCTGTAACAGCAAAGGCGCAAGTTGCATTCACACGCTCCTTTGGCAGGTCAGCCATGATATGCTGAAGTAAGCGCGGCTTGGCCTTAAAACATCTTGTGCAGCGATTTACGACATTTGCCACCGTCTTGCGCCCTCCAATTGGCCAATACTCATGACGAATTAGTGCGATTAATGCTCGTGGTCCAGCGTGCAAGTTCCGCTCATGAAACTGCACAACTACAGCTGAAGTGACGGGATGACGCCTTGGAAGAATAACTGGATGCCGCGCGTTGAAATCAAGTGATGAGTTCGCCAACCGTCCACCGACGCGTAATAGTCCATGTTCATCCAGAAATGGTGCGAGCGACGAAATAGAGCTCGACGGCTGCACCTGCTCTCCATCCCGCAAAGCCTTGTAGTCAGTCCATAACTGCACTCTCTGTATTGAACGAATGAGTAACCGTGTGCCACCAACGATGTCATCCACTGTTACTCCCGATGACTTTTTGCGCCTCACAAATTTGAATACGTATGCAAACGTGCGCTGAAGCTTTCCGAAGGAATTGGTAAATTTCCTGCCATCAGAGAGGTCTACGAATGGGCAAACTGCAATGAGGACTCTCTTGCGAAGCTCCAGTATCGGCAGGTCTTGTGTAGATGACGATGGCCACATCGGTTTCTCATCTCGAAGAAAGAGTGGCCCCTGGGACCAAAGATGCGATTCCAAAAGTTCCGATGGCAGAGCGCCTCTGGATAAGATATCCGCAGGGTTCTGAGTGGTTGGAACGTAGCGCCATTCCATCTGAGCAGTCCGCTCCTGAATGGCCGATACCCGATTTGCAACGAAGACGTTAAAACTTGATGGGTCATTGCGAATCCACGACAAGGCAGTTGTGGAGTCGGACCAGCAATAGAAGCTTCCAGTAAATAATTTAAGTTGGTGTATCTCACTGATCAATTGAGAAAGTAGGTCAGCGCCACATAACTCCAACTTGGGCACAGTCAATACCTTGACAGGGGCGACACGCGACTTCGCACAGAAAAGTTGCACGTATGTGCCATTCTTGGTCCTTGAGACGATATAAATACATGCGCCATACGCGTCTAGACTAGCATCGCAAAAACCATGAACCTCCGCCTTTGACCTGGGACACAATGCGAGGCGAGGAAATCTAAAACGCTGAGGGGCAGACAAGTTCTCGCAAAAAGTGATCCACGCTGACGAAAGAGACTCGGGTAGACTCTCATCCCATTGGAGCCGCTCCTTCCACACCAGCTGAAGGAAAATCTTTGCCTTTGCAATGACAGGCCCAATCAATCCAAGGGGATCATAAAAACGAGCGATAGTTGACAACATAGAGCGCTTTGTCGGCTTTGAAGACAACTGTGCGGGTACTACGGAAAAGAGAAATTCATCGGATGCAGGCTCCCAAACCAATCCAAGGGCCTTTGTAAAATCGGTGCCATCGTCGAAACTTAGCAGCGTTTCTTTATCGTTGTCAGGAACTCCTTCAAGCACGGCAGGAACGTTGGAGCACCATTTCCGAATTATGAAGTTTCCCCGAGCCAGCAACTGGGATGTCTGCTTCATCTTCTCACGCACTTCCTCTACAGATCCTCCACCAGTCATCAAATCATCAACATAAAAATTGGACGCCAACACTTTCGAGCCAATAGGGAATGACGATTTTTCTTCTTCGGCCAATTGGAGCATCGCACGAATTGCAAGATAGGAAGCTGGCTTGGTCCCATACGTGACCGTATCGAGTTTAAACGTCTTTACATTTTCCTGCGGCGAATCTCTCCATAAGATGCACTGAAGGTAATTATCTGGCTCAGTTACCCGGACACACCTGTACATCTTGCAGATGTCCCCAGTCAGCGCAATTGGGAACGTACGGAAACGCAGTAATGTATGTAGAAGCTTTGGTTGGATAGTAGGCCCAGCCATTAGAACCTCGTTTAGAGAGAACCCCGTTGACGTTGATGCAGATCCATCGAACACAACCCGCAGTTTGGTAGTTGTGCTTTCTTCCTTAAGCACGCAATGATGTGGCAAAAAATATCGACAGCGACTGAACAGCTCTGATTCTACTAACGACATGTGATTGAGTTCTTGGTACTCGCGGATGAAAGAGGAGTACTGAGCCTTTAGCTGCGGCCGACGCCCGAGTTTCCGCTCCAAGTTGAGGAACCGGCGATATGCTTGCATATACGAATCACCCAAGATATCCAAACTTCTTTTGATGGGCAACTTCACAGCGAACTCTCCAGATGACAAGCGCGAGAAATTAGCTTTGAAGTGCTCCTCACAATCAATGTCCTCCTGCTTGACCGTCACCGAAACTTCAGTGGAACTTTCTATCTCCCAAAACCGCCTCAGCAGCATTTCCACTTGATCGAGAGACTCATGACCTGTGTCGGACGAGCACCGAGACCCCAACAAGGCTGTTTTACGAGGTTGCTGGCCCCCTCCTGAAACCACCCATCCAAGGCGAGTCTTCTGAAGCGATGGCAAGCCTGTTGCCAATTTGATTTGGCCAACGCACAGAAGGTCAAAGAAGAGACTAGCCCCAATGAGCAGGTCAATACGCTGCGGCCTGAAGAACTGTGGATCCGCCAGTGGGATGTTCTGCGGAATTTTCCAGTCGGAAACGTCTACTGAAAAACTAGGCTGCTGCTCGGTGATTGTGGGTGCTACCAATGCGACGAAACTGGTACTGTAGTCAGAGGCTTGCGACTGCAAATTGAGGCACACTGTGTAGCCCTCCGATGCGAAACTAGAGTCCCCAAGACCCGATACTGCGGCCGATGACATGGTCTTCTTTAGTCTAAGCTGCTGAGCGAGACTAGATGTTATTAGGTGCATTTGTGACCCGGAATCCAAGAGTGCCCGACATGGCACGAGAGATCCAGCGCGATCCTTCAACAAAACCACTGCAGTGGCTAAGAGTACGACATCATTGCAAGAATTGTGAGCTATCAGGGCGGTGGCTGAGGCCTGTGAATGGGCTTCAGGGTGCGGTGACGACGAGACAGCAGACTCCGATTGCGAGCGTCTGTCATTGAAATGCAATAACGTGTGATGTTTGATCCCACAGTGGCGACAAGTTGAGGACCTGCAGGTGCGAATTTGATGGCCGGGCTTCAGGCAATTCATGCAAAGGCTGAGTTTCTTCACCTCTAGTTGGCGCAGTGAAGGCGAGAGATTTAAAAACAAAGTGCAGGTATAAATATTATGGCCATTAGTATTGCAAAATACACAGTCAAGAGCAACCGATTCAGTCGCTACGAAAGAACTCTTACTGTTGTTAAATGTTTTTTTATTCCTTCCCGCCTGAATGCCGGGCGCATACATTGCCCTAGTGTGCTCCTGATTCTCCAACTTCTGACATCTTTGCTCCAGAAACTCGGTGAATTGCTCGGCTGTGGGTATACTATCCAGTGACGGAGTGTCCTCCCACTTGGCTTGTGTGGCACTATCTACCCTCTGCAGCAGGCTGTGTATTATAATAACGTCAGCAATCTGTTCCTTTGTCCCAATACTTTTTAAGGCTCGCAGATTGCCAATTGCGGTATCTGTCAAGAACCGAAGTTGAGACACAGACGACTCCTCAACGCGCTGCACACCCAGAATGTCATTGACGTGTGCCTGAAAAATTAACCGTTTATTATTAAACCGCCTGTTCAGCAAATCCAAAGCGATGGGATAGCTGGCGTGGCAAAATTCCAACGACGAGATCGTGTCTAGAGCCGGTCCTTTTAGGCAGGATCGTAGATGCTGCAATTTCTCCACATTCGTTAAGTCAGGCTCCGTGTCGATTATCGAGGAAAACATGCTCCAAAAGGCGGAGTACTGTGAGTAGCCCCCACTGAATTCTGGAAGCTTTAACTCCGGTAGGCGATGCCGATGCTGCATTATAACCGTAGCCGGGGCTTCTGAAACATGGTCCGTCCGCATTGTTGAGCAAGGGAGCATTGTGGGCTGCCGCTTGTTCAACTCATGCTTAATTCTGCTCTCCAGCATAACCACGCACTCGTCAAACTCTTTTCTTAACGGACTACCGATCTCATCAAGATCGATTCTTTCCAGAGCATCATGATGCTCATTGAAAGACACGACAAGATCCAATACAGACTTTAAACGGACGTTCAATTCCTCCTCCGTGAGCTCCCCAATCTTCTCTTTGCCGACGGCATTTTCAACTCCCCGCGCTGCACTTAGCATGGCTTGCACCTTGCGCTTGTAGTACGCAATGTCCACATTGAGAGACAAGGGGGAATCGACAGCGATAGGGGAAGGGGTTCCATCAGAAGACATTGTGTGTGTTTGATAAAGCAAAAGACGAGGTTAATAGCCGGTGAATAGCTTCGAACAGTTTGAAAGGCACTTCCCAATCGATCGCAGCGCTCGAACACACGGGCACAGACCAGCAGCGAGAATTCGCAATTTGCCAACAACAACAATGGCATACACACTGAGAGCACCGAAACCGTAACGAAACAACAGCAAGCAGAAGGTAAAGCAGATGACGCGAGAACCGTTACTATTGCTTGTGCACAACTGAGGAACCGAACAACCGTTGTTTTATGCGAGTAAGGCAATGACAAAATTTGGATAAATGCAATTGTTTTTTATTGTTTTTTAATCACGTCGGGGTCACCAAAATGTTGAGCTACTGAGCTTCTTCAGCAGCGTATATGCGAAATTTAATTAAAAAACAAAAGGGTTTGGATTCAATGTATGTGTGTATATTGTGTATGTGTTTTTGTTCAATTTGGTTTCTTATCGAAAGAACAATGCGAGACGAAAGGTTGGCGGTATCACGTTTGCGCACGACGATGATCAAAATTTTGAGTAAAGCTGCTCCGAAGATGTGCCTCCCACGCAGCTCTTGTTGGACGACGAACGACGAAGAAAGGGCGATGTAGCGATAAAGAGTACAGGGCGACAGCAAGCAACAAACAATTAAGAGAGATGCTCTCTCTTTATGCTGCCGTGGGCCGGCGCTAAGCCGAACAACTAATATGACACCATATTGCACGAAATCTATTTCTTTGTTTTTTTCTCTTATTTTTGTGCAATTGTCTTTATGGCCATTTAGTAATTTTTTAAAACAATTATTTTCAAAACTTATTTTCGCATAATTATTAAATGTTTCTTTCTTAAAATTATTCATTAGATAATATTGTTCCCCACATTCAAAAATATTTTTACTTATAACTAATTTTCCATCATTTTGTGAGATGGCCCTAGCACGGTAAAGTTTACAAACTTTATTCATTTGGGGGTATTTAATATTAATAACTATTAAGTCTGTATTTCGTATTATTTGGAAAGTTGCAATGTCTGTTAATTCAACAGGCCCTTTTTCGTGATTGTAAATTTCATTTATATTTACACATTTTTTTTTTAAGAATGTTTATTTTCGAAAGGGTTATGGTATCAACCAAGTTCAGCAGATTCGATTCTCTTTGTAGTGATCAGACGCGTTTTTGTTTTTGCTCCGCTTATCTGCCTTTAATTCTATATAAGCAGCCAGTGTTTTTTGAATATAGTAACTAAATAAACTCCCTAATTTACCTGTGTCCGTAGTCAATGTGTTTTTATTGTTCCTTTTCGTAAGTAGACACAAAATCAAAATTTGCCGCTCTCACCTAGTTGATTTATTGTTTTATCACTCTCTCCCTATTACCCAAACTAACATAACTGTTAGTTTTGTCTCACGGCTAGCCCCTGACTCCACAACTAAGGATGTGACGGCTTATATTAAAAGCAAAATAAAAGCCGTTGATTTAAAGGTGGAATAGTTTAATTTCTCTTATGCCAGGGAGATAGCTTCATTCAAAATAAGTGTCTCCCAAAGTCACTGTTTGGAGCAGACCCCTGCCGAATAGTGGCTTGCCAAATAGCCGCAAATTTCCATTGCTGCATAAAATTGTTCTTGTAAATTCTTGCACTTGCTTGCCCCACTAAACGCTCTCTCAAAGCTCGCTCTTCTCTTCGTTATCTATGCTCCGCGTTATCTATGTTTGCCGAGCGGAGAGAAGCTGCGCCCAGCGATCGGAGCGGCAATGCTGGAAATGAGAAGGGCAAGCAAGCGCCACTCGCCGTTTAGACACCAATAAAGAAACACTCGTAATTTTATTTCTGCGAGGCGTTTTATTTATTTGAAATAATTCTTCGGCCGATCGGGGATAAAAAGCATTATAGAATAGTGAATGAAAGAATAGTGGTGTCAAATATAGAACATATGTACATATATAACATTCAAAAGCCTCAACAAATTTTTCGGAGTTTTTCGATAAATTCCGTTAGCCGACGTATAACCGTTTTTTTTTCCTACAAAAATACCAAAAATCTGTGTTTGTAACAGTTTTTAACGATAAAATGGCATTTGGGATAGTGCCAAACGGCATATGAAGTTTTGGTCAAACGGTTATAACTTAGCCGTTTGATTTTAAATTTTTAAAAGCGATACCTTAAACGACGCGTAATTAATGTGTCTATCTAAAACCAAAAATCAAGGCATTCATTTATTTTTTTTTTTAGATTTTTCCTGAAGTTTCAAAGTCAAAATGTCGGGTAAAAAATACCGAAAAAATGATGGAATTTCAATTTGGAAGCTTAATATCTGCCAGACGTTAAGTTTCTGCTACAAAGTGTCTGAGTCGGATTTATAGCTGCATTTATCAGCTTTTTTTAACTGCAAAGTTCAGGACAACCAGTTGTATAAAATGTGAGTTATGTGAAAAATAGAAGCACTACCTATGACAAAAAATACCAGATTTTTAAAAAATTCTTTAAAAAAAAACTACTCCATGAAAAAAAAAAACATTCTTCAAAATTTTTAAACATCCAAATCTATCAGAAAAAGCCATTTTTGGAGACAGCGGAAAAGTCGTGTCGTTCAAGACACCCTCTCAGGTTGCATTGGATGATTTTCGAAGAGTCGGCCCACCATTCAAAAGGAGTATTGAGTTTCCCAGCCCGATATTTAGTCGACGTAAGTTAAATCATAGTCAGTGGTGCAGCAGTAAAATTAAATGCCTATTATTGTTTGATATTTGTACTGCCCACTGTATCACATTGTACATCGACATAAGCTCCCGCACGGCAGCAGCCTATCCAGCCGTACTCTCTGGTCTTCTTTAATACTTTCGCCTTCGTCGCTCTCTCGATCTTTCCCCATCGCTCTCTCAGATTATCGCTCGCTTGCTTACAATAGGGCACGGGTAATTCGGCCCGCCTGCCCTTAATTAGTCTGAATCTATCACTCATATAGTCGGCATCTATCACTCATATAGTCTGCACCTAGGACTCATACTGTCTGGAGCTAATATTCGTGGCCATTCGGTCTTTCGTCAGTGGACAGCAATCTCCAGTTCAATCGATGGAGGAACTCCACTCAGGAAGTCATGTGCATACGCAAGAAGAATAGTGCTTCGGATTCGACCGAGCCTGCCTCATGCTTATCTGAGAGGCCAACTCAGCAGTTGGCAAGAGATGAGCAGGCAGCGCAACCTGTTGATGCCGAAATCCAATCCGAAATACATAGATGTCTCGGAATCTCACTGTCACTCTCAGGAGGATTCTAATACGTTTTTGGAGAAACAATCTGGACCTTCACCAAGCAATCTTCCAATTGAGGTGTTCTGAGGTGCCTGTTGTGCTTGATGGAGCTCTGCCAGACTTCCAGGAATGTCATTGAAGGTAGACATTAGCAGTGAGGGCTCTACACCATTCAAACCAGCTCATTGGAAGTTAGACATTAGCACTGATATCTCCTCACCATTCGAACCATCTCCAGAACCGGCTACTGATCAACATATGTTCGTCTTTTCGAGCCATCAATCATCGTCGCGTCTCTGCAGTCGCTTAGTTTCTGTCTTGTCAACCAAAGAGCAGCCTTACATCAAGTTTAATAACTTATTATACATTTTTAGTTTCAATTACAGAGAGCCCTGCCGATCTGGATGTGCCCATTCGAGCTCGATAGAATGTCAACCCCCTTTCGCAGTGTGCAGAGCCTAACATTACCAGGCTAAGTACCAATCGGTCATATCTCAGGCAATGCGTTACCTACTGGTCGCGATGAAAGGAAGACAACATTTCATCGCTGCTGCTGCTCTCAAAGCGTACTCCTCACCTTGGTTGAAAGCCACATCGTGGCCGTTGCTAATGCAAATACCTTATTCTCAATTTCAGAGTGCCAAATCGGGCCCGATGACATAGAGCCACCGCATTGTTTGAATAGCGATCTGCCTACTTCGTCCGCTCAATCACTCGTACCAAGGCTAAACATCAATCATCTGGATTCGTGTCGATGCCTGGCCTACTAGCAAGCTACTGCTAAACCCTTTCGAGTCTGTTGAAAGTCAATAAAATTAAATGCCTATTATTGTTTGATATTTGTACTGCCCACTGTATCACATTGCACATCGTCATAAGCTCCCGCACGGCAGCAGCCTATCCAGCCGTACTCTCTGGTCTTCTTTAATACTTTCGCCTTCGTCGCTCTCTCGATCTTTCCCCATCGCTCTCTCGGATCATCGCTCGCTTGCTTACATTAGGACACGTGTAATTCGGCCCACCTGCCCTTAATTAGTCTGAATCTATCACTCATATAGTCGGCATCTATCACTTATATACTCTGCACGTAGGACTCATACTGTCTGGAGCTAATATTCGTGGCTATCAGACCGTCTTTTGTCGTTATTAAATCGCATCGATCGTTCACCCACATACATATATGTACATACGCAATACGTCGGTCTACATATAGTCTGGAGCTGATCGTATCGCATCATACCATATTCGTTGCATCGATCTTTAATCGGGCTTCCATACATAATTCGCCTAAACATACATATATGTATGTACATACGCCTTCGTCGGTCTACATATCTCCCAATAAACTGTACCTATTATTCATTTAACCGCTCGACCCTTCATTTAAACAGCACATCGTAACAGCTAGTAAAAAAGCTCATTAGCTTAACAAGGAGCTACACGTGAAACTGCTCCGATGCAAGGAAATCGCTTCAATATTTTAGAAGTTAAGATGTTTGAAAAGTAAAATGAGCAAAGGCCCCACTGTGCGACGCATCCAAAATGATCAGGATCACGATACAATCTTTTCTCAAGCAACAGAAACCGCTGTTTAGTAACCTCAAAGGAGTTGCCTAAACAGATTGCATCTAATTACAACGGCAGCCTTACTTCAAACCGACCTAATGGCAATACCTGAGTCGTCTTCCGATAGGATCTTCACACAACGTGTGCACAGGTGTAGCGATTTTGTTTGGAGATGGCAATTCTTCCAGTGATCAAAACTTTTGCAAGGCGCTATCGATCGACACGGGTATTTCTTCACTTGGACACCTATCTTCCCGAAACAACACAGCCAAGAAGGGTCTTCTGAAGAGTTGTATAGTCTGAACCTTACTTAATTTGACCAATAGCTAATAATTAAACGAGGGGGAACGTTGTGAACGCGGCAAAGGCCGCGGCTCTACCTTATACCCGGTACTCAGTCAGTATATACATACATACATATATGAGCAATGTTCGCAAAAGGGACAAATTAAATTTTGGGCAAAAAATAATATTTCAAAAAAATGAAGTCAAATCATTTTTGGAATATTATACATGTTTTCAATTTTGTTTGCATATGCTTTTTACAACTGCTTCTAAATTTCTACATGACATGTATAACTACATATTTGAGACGTCCAAGTGTTTGCGACAGAGAGAGAGGGAATGAGTCAGCGCTTGGCAGGCGTTGCGTAGCCACTGAAATTTAATTTGTTTCTTCTGGTCATAATATTGATCCGACCTGATCCATATTCGGCAATCTGGTAGATATGGTAATTTTCCATGACTCTGCGTTTTTGGTTTTGATTTTTCTTAAAAATTGTGGATTCCACAGATTTTTGTCCTTTGTGGGGGCGGAAAGGGGCGTGGCAAAATTTTGAAATACACTTATGCTGGTTTGATATCACAGGAGCTTGGATAGAAAGTTTGGTTGCTCTAGCTCTTATAGTCTCTGAGATCTAGGCGCTCATTTAAACGAATAAGCAAAACAGACAGGGTCGCGTGTGAGAGAGAGCGAGAGGGAATGATGACTTTCGAAATGGTTTTCTTCATTGTAGCTATAATAATGATCCGATCTGATCCAGACTCAACACTCTGATAGAAATGGTCATTCTCTATGATTCTGCGTTTTTAGTTTTCTTGTATCTTCAAAATTGTGCATGCCACAGACTTTCGTTCTTTGTGGGGGCGGAAGGGGGCGGGGCGAAATTTTGAAATACATTTGGAGTAGTGTGATCACAGAGGAGACTGGACACAAAACTTGGTTGCTCTAGCTTTTATAGTCTCTGAGATATAGGCGCAAATGAAGACGGACAGACGGACAGACGGACGGACGGACGGACGGACAGACAGACATGGCTATATCGACTCGGCTATTGATGCTGATCAAGAATATATGTACTTTATGGGGTCGGAAACGCTTCCTTCTGGGCGTTACACACAACCGTTATCCCCACAAATGTAATATACCCTTATACTCTTCGAGTACCGGGTATAAAAAATAATTCTGCTTCTATCAGCATATCAATTTTTTGTGTTATTTGGGTAATTTGGGATTCTCTAGTCACTCACATTCACTGACTGATAAGAGTAATAACCTGAAATTGATTTAGGTCTCCAAAAATCGAAAAGAGAACTCACTACCATTTATTCGATACCATTATATTATCATACGGATCTGTGAGCGGTGAGTAAGGTCTTCTGTAAAAAAATTAGTTTGAGATCCAGAAACCAGCACAAAATGTGTTCATTGCTCTTTCTTCGGATACTTATGATCGACATATCTAGAATCACCCTCTCCATTTACCTGTCCATTACCTTGTCGATTCAGATTAAGATCTGCCCATACTTGTCATGTAATAGCGTTCTCTAGCTAGGAAGGATTTTTAAAAACCATACCGAGGCCTCAATAAAGAGTGCCAGATTCCTGATCAGGTCCTCGAAGAAGGTTCTTCCGAGAATTCGATGCCGCCTTCCCATAAGAGCAGGACAGCCACAGAGAAGGTGCTGAACACTCTCCATTTAATCCTCGTCCATACTGCTGCGATTAAAATCATGGTGGGGTAGTCTACATCTCGCAATCATGCGGCCGATGACGCAGTGCCCTGTAATGACTCCCGACAGTGTACGCACCTGCCCTTTCCTGAAGCTCAGGAGACTCTTGGTACGCTTGTGGTCGTAATACGGCCAGGGCGAACATGCGATCCCACAGTTCGGGGCTGTGTTGTACCGCCTGTCTGCTCTCGTGGGAAATTAAGAGATCCGGTAACCCTACGGCAAGCCACTCTTTAGGACGTTGATATGCAATAACTGCGCCATCAAGTGGCCCAAGCAACACCACTAGAAGGCTGTTACGCGCGGATCCAGGCAAGAACCAACTAAGCAGTTTCTAATTGTGTACATGTTATAAGAGTATCAGTAATTTAAGATGAGGAAAGAGTTAAGTTGTAGATATGATATGGTAGAGGGAATTATAATCCAAGCATAATGCTCTAAACTGTTCATGCTAAGAATAATTCGATCTACAAAGAGGAAGGAACAACGGTTCCTTTCATATGGTCGGCCCCACCCTTGAAATGGAGCTACACGTGACACTGCTCCGATTCCGTCTGCACAGGTTTGCCCTGACTGCCGATGCAAGGCTCTCATTCCCTAAAATTGCTGATGTTAATATGTCATCGACATAAAAGTCGTACAAACGAGTCCGACTTTTACGTCGATGACATGTTGACTGGTGCAACATGCAAAATAGAGCTAAAAGCAATTTAGTCCGAAGTGTCTCTCTTCAGACCGCAGGGTTTCAGCTGGCACAGAAAATCCCATAACGATCTCGGATTCAAAATTGACTGAGGTGTTGGGAATCTCATCGTCGCGTAATGAATTTTTCATTTAAAATTGTGAAGTCAGTCATAGGCCTCCGAACGACAAAACGGAACATTCTATCGGTTGCATCTAATCTGTCCGATCCTCATTGTTCGGACATTTGTTATTTTTTGTTCATATTATGTAATAATACAATGTAAATAACAGACAGCAAAATCATGCCCCTGAACCAATGAAGGTGGATGAATCTCTACAAATACAAAACAGACCGAACAATAATCGCTATAGGGGAAATTATAATAATAACTATAACCGAGGTAATAATTTTAATAATAATTACACTAGTCAACACAACATTTCCGCTGTCGCCCAAAATGGCTTTTTCTGATAGATTTGAAAATTTAAAAATTAAGTTAAGAGCTAAGAGCTAAGCTAAGTTACTTTTCAGAACTGCAAAGTTCAATACATACCAATCCAAATACCAAATTTTTAAAAAATTCTTTAAAAAAAACTAAACCCAGGAAAAAACAATAATTCTTTAAAAAATTTTAAATCTCAAAATCTATCAGAGAAAATCATTTTGGGCGACAGCGGAAATGTCGTGCTTATATTTTCCATATTTTTTGTTAGATTTTGACAAAATTTGTTTCTTCGTTGTTGTCAACTGTGTTTTCCATGGATGGTGGCCTGTGGGAATTGAGGTTTCACATTTGTCAAAAAGGCTATTAGGGGTGAACCCTCAAGAAACCAAACTGGTGCTGTTCACACGAAAATATAAGATACCGAGTTTGAAACTACCTGTAATTGGGGCCGAGAGAAGCCAAGTATCTTGGCTTCATTCTTAACTTCTGGTACTTCTCGGAGGAAGGACAGAAAAAGGAAATGGCAGCCTTCTATACTTGGAACACTTTTGGACGAAGATGGGGCCTACAACCACGCATCATCCAATGACATACGGAGGCTTGGTTTGGTGGAAGGCGGTCAACTTAAAATCTCACCTGGAAAACTTATATAAAATCCAACGAGTGTTCAAGTTCAATCTCTTTCGTAGTGACGAGACGTAATTTTATTTTGCGCTCCGCTTATTTTTCTTGTATTTGGTCTAAACAGCCGGTGTTTTTTTTTAACAAAACCTTAATCAATTCCTAAATTAACCAACTACCATATTATCTGTTCTAGATCATGGGTGCATGCCTGTTTACTGTGTAAAAACATTATTTAATAATTCATTTTTGCATCGGTTTACAGAGTGTTGTTTGTGTTTTTCGTAAATACACATTCAATTATAGCCGCTCTCATCTATTAGATTTCTTGTTATATTACTCTCTCCCAACTACCCAAACTTAAATAACTGCTGCAACCATTCTCCTCTCTCGTCGTAGTTCTTAATGTTCTAAACTGCCTCCAGTTTTAGTGTTTGTCTGGAACACTGGTCTCATATCGAACATGTCGATAGACATTCATCTTAAGTGCCAAGCGGAGACAAATACTGCAAGACTTCTGGCTGCACTGTTCTTCAAGCCAATTGAAACAAAAAAAATTAAAATTACAGGTTAGCAGAGTTTAGGTGGTTGTAAATGCTAAATGCTATATGTTTAAGGGTTAGTTCAGGGTATATGATATGGTAAAGGGTATTATAATTATAGCATAAAACCCTGAAAGGTTCATGCTGGGCATAGTTTGACCTAAATAAGGGTAATCTGATAGGTCTAAAAGAACGAGTAGAACGAGAGGGAACCGTAAAGTCAATCTGACTCAAGAGAGTTTGGGAGTCCACCATCCCGAGAAGGAGCTTGTGCACGAACATTACTCCATTGCATATTCTGCGATGGTGTAACGAAGGTAGGTCAATAAGTTTTAGCCTAGATCTGTAAGGTGGCAGGATTCTACCAGAGTCCCAGTGTAAATTACGAAGAGCGAAAATTAAAAATTGTTTCTGAACTGATTCTAGAATAGCTTGCTGCTCCTTATACTGTGGACCCCACACACAGGAACAATACTCCAATATCGGGCGCACTAACGAAATGTACAGTTTTTTGGTCACATACGGGTCGTCAAACTCCTTGGACCAACGCTTGATAAATGCTAGAACAACCTTAGCTTTATTAGCTGTCGCAGCAATATGACTATTAAAACACAGTTTACGATCAAATAATACACCAAGATCATTTGAACTCGAAATTCGATCTAATACATGATCACCAAGAGAAAAAGATACAAAATGTGGAGCACGACGGTAGAAAGTCATAAGCTTGCATTTCGAGAAGTTCAAAAATAGAAGATTTCTTGAGCACCACAATAGCAATTCGTTTAGGTCCAGCTGAAGGTGTGTGTGCAAGTACCAGTCGGAGTAGGGCAGACAGATTTTAACGTCATCCGCATACATTAATGTATGTGAGAATGTTATAACTTGGGGTAGGTCGTTCACAAATAAAATGAAGAGGAGCGGACCCAAATGACTACCTTGTGGCACACCAGATGTAACATTAACGATCTCTGATAAAACATTAGTAAATAAGACCCGTTGTGTACGATTAGAAAGATACGACGAAATCCAACTTAGAAGATTACTAGGGAAACCTAATAAGGACAGCTTCTGAATTAATAGAGTATGGTTAACCGAATCAAATGCCTTGCTAAAATCCGTAAAAATAACATCAGTTTGCAAACCGCTCTGAAATCCACGGTTGATTATGGAGGAAAACTCGAGCAGATTGGTAGTTGTTGATCGATGTTTAAAAAAACCATGTTGTGAAGGAGATATCAAGCTAGAACAAAGATGTTGCAATTGCCGGGTAACCAGGAACTCAAGGAGCTTAGGAATGGCAGAGAGCTTTGCAATGCCTCGGTAATTTTCTATGTTGGATCTAGAGCCCTTCTTGTGAAGCGGAATTATGTACGACTCATTCCAAATTACGGGGAGACAAGACTGTTCCAAGGATAGATTGAAAAGAAAGGTTAAGGGTTGGCATAAGGACTGGGCACAATGTTTTAAAATGCAACTAGGCACTTTATCAGGACCCGCAGAAAAAGAAATCTTCAAAGACTTCAAGCCATCAAGCACAACGCTTTCCTCAAAATATGGTTGAAAAATGCTATTAGAGTGAGGCAAACGGTAGGGATACGGAGTGGATGCGTTATAAATATGAGAGGAGTAAGACGACTGGAAAAAGGTTGCAAATAAGTTTGCAATGCCAGCAGCAGAAGATTCAGAATTGCTTAGATAATGAAGGGACGGAGGAAATGCATTGGACTTACGTTTAGAATTGACAAAAGAAAAGAATTTTTTAGGATCATTGCGGAAGTTTCTACTACAAGAAGAGAGATAAAGATTGTAGCACAGACTATTAGTTGTTAGGAATTGAGAGCGGGCGGAAGAATATTGTACGAAGACAAGCAAGGAGCCAGTTTTCTGGTACTTTTTGAAAAGTCTGGATTTCCTATTCTTTAAGTATGACAAATTCCTGGAGAACCAGGGAGGCTTGGACGATAATGGTACAATAATCTCCGGAACATAAGTATTAAGGGCAGAGTTTAAAATTTTATAGAATGAGTTGACTGTTACATCAATGTTCGGTAAGGAAAGAAGAGTGGACCAATCAACATTCGAGAGGTGAATGTTTAAATTGCCGAAATCAGTTTTGCGAAAACACTTGATCCGGTGAGGAGTCGAGGTAATGTTAACAGAACTAGAACTGGTACACTCTAAAGTTATAGATAGCGTAGGATGGTATAGGTCTTCAGGAAGTGATAGTGGTGAGACTCTGGCAACTGTACTTAGAGAAGCATCCATAACGAAAATAAGGTCGAGAAGTCTGTTCCTATTATTTTTAATAGAATTAATTTGGGCAAGGGAAACATCCGTTAGATCATTGATGAATTCGTTATGAGTACTAGGAAGCAATTGGTTAGCGTCGTCGCAGGGCAGCCAAGAAAGAAGAGGTAAATTGAAGTCACCCATGACCACAATCTGATCAGCACAACCTAGCGAAGACACAACAGAACGGATAGCAGAAAGGTGCTTTGAGTAGACCTCAGCATCTGAATTAGGAGGAATATATGAGCAGGTTAGATAGATACAAGCCATGCCAACACGGACTTTGACTGCAATGAACTCAATCCCATGGATATTGTGGGAAGGGAATAACTCCGATGAGAAGTCAGTTTTAACTGCAATCAGAACTCCACCAGCATATGATTCACGATCCATTCGATAAATGATGAAATTGTGACCGAAAATTTCATGATCATGAACAGTGGAGTTGAGCCATGTTTCGGAAAAACCGATAGCATCGAAATCGTAAGAGGCACTATCCGTATGTAGTTGGCGCAATTTGCCTAAAAGACTGCGTACATTCTGATAGTGAACGGAAAAATAGTTAATTAGTTTTTTGAAATGACAGGGCAGGTAACATTAGGACTCTGATTAGAATTAGAATTGGCAGGGCCGGTAACATTAAGACTTTGATTCGAAACTTTACGTACGAACTCATGCATAATTGTATGCTCTGGCCAAATAGAAGGGTCAAGAGATCTATCAAGGTAAGAGTCAGGGACAAAAATTTTAAATGAGGAAATATTACGCTTATGATTAAAAGAAAATTTGGTCACAATAATATCCTCAAGGCGAGCGGTAAGTTTTGAACAAAGATGATGCTTAACATCCTCCGTAGTGGCCTCAGGATTGAGTCGGGAAACAAAGATTGCTTTCCGAGGAACCACTCCCCTAATTTCAAGACCCGAGCGAGAGCCAGAAGATGTAGCCATACCCCGAATAGGTCTCGGTGTGGGGGCAGTAGCGGTGCTATTAAGGTTAGGCGGCACGATTGGCATAGTGCTGGTTGAGGCGATAGCGATGGATGCCAAGTTTGAAGGGGCATCAACAGCCATCATGATAGCCGCATCAGCATCAACAGGTGGGGGCCTAGAGGCGACAGGCATGGGTGCAGGAGTGGCAGATGCAACGGCACCATTGGCTGCAGGCACCATAGCACCAGTTACAGGCGGTGACCGAGCACAAGGTGCGGGTGGTACGACCGGCCTGGGCGCAGTGGCAGATGCAATGGCACCATTGGCTCCAGGTTCCATACCAGGAACAGGCGGTGACCGAGCAAGAGGTACAGGTGGTTCAGGGGCTGCAAGAGAAAAATCATTATTAGTATTGGGTAAATACTTATTACCCTTCTTCCTCTTCGGAGACTCAGTCAAAATTTTAAGTGTTTTGAAGTGAGACTCCGTCAAACGAAACTTATCTTGCAGCACTCGGAATCCAGCGTTTAGGGCTGCGAATTCTAGATGCGTCTGTCTCATAAAGACACGCATGTCGCTTTCGATAGCCCTGCAGTCCCAACAGGTCCAGTTGAGGCCGCAGCGAGTCGTAATAAGATCCCCAACGCGACCTCCGATGTGTCCCAATCCAGCACAGTTCGTATGAGCCATGTTGTCACACAACCAGCAGTAGACATACGTTTGCCGTGTAGAGACCGAACGGTCACAGTTCTTAGCACAACAGGAACTCATATTTTTAATATAAGTCGGTGTGGGGCAGAGATAGTGGCTTTAGCTTGTGTTACACAATTTCGCGCGCAAGAACGAACAAAACAAACACAATAACGGCAAGTAAGCGGAGAGACACAGAGAGACGATAGAAACACAGAGAGTCAAGCACAGAGCGGCGGCCAACGCAGTGCGTGTGTGTTAGAATGAAAACAGATAAGCTGAGGGTAGATAAAACAGAGAGCGGTTCAAAGAGAGCAAGCGCACCGCACTAGAAATAGGCAACAACAAAACGGGTGCGATTAAGAAAGTGCAAAGAAGTTAAGAATGCACAATAGGAATTAAAAATTGAAAATAAATACACCGAAGTAAGCGTAATGCGTATGCACTAAAAACGAACACGTTGCACGATCGGTTAGGAACACCAGAACAAAGTAAAAAACACAAATTACTTTCCTTTAAGAGAAGATTGGCAATTTTTAATAATTATTCAAGCACGAGCGAAATATAACACGACCGTCCGCAACGATATATCGATAACTATGCCACTATACTCCGTAAGGAAGATAGTGGAATAGTAGGGCTGAGTGACTATAGAAGAAAAAGAAACTGGGTGCTCTAGCACCTAGTAGCTACTGGGTAGCTACTGTAGTAGCTACTGGGTACTAGAGCACCCAGTTTCTTTTCTTTCGAGAAGAAACTTTAGTGGGCACATCCCGGATAGGGAAGAATGAAAGAAAAACACTGTCCTTAGATAGAACGAGCTTTTCATCTTCACCAACGGCTCAAAGACAAACGAGAGAAAAGGGGCCGGGACCTTCTGTGAAGATCTGGCGACTAACATATTCCTAAGACTTCCTGACTGGTGAAGTGTATTTCAGGCGGGGATGTATGCGGTATGGCAAGCGGCAAAGGTGCTATAAATCTTGGATTTACCTCTGAGGAACATAGCAATCTTTGTTTACAGCCAGGCTGCTATCAAAGCCCTGATATCTACTAGTAGACTCAAACGCGAGACAGTGGAAACACTTAACTAAATCAGGTCACATTCGCTCCCGCTCACGTTTGTCTCGGATCAAACAGACATAGCGGGCAAAAAAAGCGCGGATGACTGTGCCAGAGGAGGATCGGCTAAGCCAATTGCAGACGCGATTAGTGATAGACGGAGACCACTACGAGACATTATATCGCAGTTGATGGGCCTAGCTAAAACGAGAGCAGACAGGCGGTAGTACACAGCCCCGAACTGTAGGATCGCCGTATTACGACCACAAGCGTGCCAAGAGTCTCCTGAGCTTCAGGAAAGGGCAGGTGCGTACACTGTCGGGACACTGCTCCTATTCGAGGACCTGGTCAGGAATCTGGCACTCTTTATTGAGGCCTCGGTATGGTTTTTAAAAATCCTCCCTTGCTAGAGAACGCTATTGCATGAAAAATATGGGCAGATCTAAATCTGAATTGACAAGATAGTGGACAGGTAAATGGAGAGGATAATTCTAGATATGTCGATCATAAGTATCCGAAAAAAGAGCAATGAACACATTTTGTGCTGGTTTCTGGATCTCAAACTAATTTTTTTACAGAAGACCTTACTCACCGCTCACAGATCCGTATGATAATATAATGGTATCGAATAAATGGTAGTGAGTTCTCTCTTCGATTTTTGGATACTTAAATCAATTTCAGGTTATCACTCTGATCAGTCAGTGAATGTGAGTGACTAGAGAATCCCAAATTACCCAAATAACACAAAAAATTGATATGCTGATAGAAGCAGAATTATTTTTTTAATTGTTAGCTATTGGTCAATTTAAGTAAGGTTCAGACTATACAACTCTTCAGAAGACCCTTCTTGGCTGTGTTGTTTCGGGAAGATAGGTGTCCAAGTGAAGAATTGCCCGTGTCGATCGATAGCGCCTTGCAAAAGTTTTGATCACTGGAAGAATTGCCATCTCCAAACAAAATCGCTACACCTGTGCACACGTTGTGTGAAGATCCTATCGGAAGACGACTCAGGTATTGCCATTAGGTCGGTTCGAAGTAAGGCTGCCGTTTTAATTAGATGCAATCTGTTTAGCCAACTCCTTTGAGGTTACTAAACAGCGGTTTCTGTTGCTTGAGAAAAGATTGTATCGTGATCCTGATCATTTTGGATGCTTCGCACAGTGGGGCCTTTGCTCATTTTAAACATCTTAACTTCTAAAAAAATGAAGCGATTTCAAAAAAGCATTAATTAACTTTTTAAAAAGCAATTAATAGAAAACTTCTCAAGCTTTAGAATGAATATTTGTCAAGAGTGCCAGGTATCCGTAGTGCTTTAATATTTAAGGTCAAAGTTAAAAAATGTTTTTTTTTGTTTTTTTTTTTTTTGGTTGGCAAATATCCTCTAGCTGAACCCTCCACGAGGGGGCCGGCTGGGCAATGGACACTGCATTATGCCGGACGAAGGTAATGCATTGTCGCTTGCCCAGTCCGGGGCAATGCAGTGTCTAGTTAGGCAACGACCCGGCGTCTCCTCGATCTTGGAATTGATCCCCTAGACATCCACGCTCGTCTGACGGCAGGAAAGGTAACACAGCACCTGATTGCGTCGGGAAACATGTGTCCACAAGGATACGAGCACAGTTCAATTCAATCATGATCTGCTAAACTTACTACATGACCCCCCAAACTTGCCTCGACATCAAAACAAACACATTTATAGGACCCAAGAAATGGAAAAAAGGACGGGACCAAACTCAGCACCTCAACATATACACAGACGGCTCCAAGATGGAGGGAGGAGTAGGAACTGGTTTATACTGCACAGACCCCGTAATTAGGCTTTCACATAAGCTACCGGACCACTGCAGCATATTATAGGCGGAAGTCTTTGCCATCACGAAAGCAGCGGAGGTTGCACAACACACTGAATGATCACACAATGTGATCAACCTGTTCGTAGACAACCCGCGGTCAGTTCCAGAAGTGTCCTGGCAAACAGGGAGGCATTGGACTCACTTTGCACGACTAAGTCAGTGAGGATCTATTGGGTTCTCAACCACCAGGGCATCGATGGAAACGAAGCGGCGGACGCTCTGGCCAAAGAAGTCGTCGGGCTGGCGAATGAAAGAATAGAAAATGTGCCTGTCTCCCTTAGAACGCTACAAAGCGACCTAAAAAAGCTGGCCAGACTGGAAATCGAGAGCATGTGGAGGAGCATAACCTCCTTCAGAATCACGAAAATCATGTGCAACGAGCGCAATGAAAAACTTAGCCACTATCTGCTGCACCGTCCACGGATCGATCTGCGGCGGTACAACGATATGCGTGCGGTTCTTTGCGACTAGAATTTTCCACTAAATCAACTCTACGAAAAGAAGTCAAACAAAAGGGTATTGAGAAGATCATGCAATGCGTCGGTTCAATGTAATAACGGTGCACATCGATGTATGCGTGCGTAGCGGCGGGTACTGGCTATACGTGTGAGAGCGTAACAGTTATGTTTTGGGTACAAGCAATAACAACACACCTATAGGTGCTTAAGCGGGGCAATACACTTATAAGCATATAAATAGGGCAAGTTATAATATTAATGAATATCGATTAACTAAACGGCTAATTTCTCAACAACGTCAAAGGAACTACTAGCATTCGATCAAAAAACACCTCAATATAGGTGACTTCAAAAACCTCACCAGCACCCTCGTAAAGGTCTATAACCATTCGGATAACTAAGGGCCATGCTTGCCTATGAAAGGTCCCTTTTCGAGAAAATTTTACCTGTAAAATTCAAATTAAAAACGTTTGTTTAAACATTTGTCATAACTGAAAATTTTGTATAATTTCAATGACCATATGACATTTTTATTTGTTTTTATTCGATTTTTTAACTTAAATACATAAAATTTAAATTCTTATTTTTGGGTGATTCTTTGAGGTTAATTTTTAATATTTCCTATTGATGGCTGATTTTTAACAAAATCATCATTGACATTAAGATTAATAAGGTTAATATCTAATAAACTTAACATTTCGGACCTATAATTGCCATCTTCCAAATCCTTTCGTGACCGCACATGTCTCAGCAAGAAGTGGATCCGATGAGGCTGCCAGCACGTTAAAAAGGTCTTCATTTTGTCGAACACGAGAAATTTTGCACGTATTAGTGTATCTGAACCTTTTGAAGTCCTTGTTTTTACATTCCTGTGCTTCTTTCGACAGCTCTCCAATTAGTAACCACTGCTACTCTATTAAGTCCTCTCCATGAGCCAAAATCCTATGCACCGTGGGGGTACGTTTTTCCTTTCTTATAGTGTTTCCTCTTATGAATGGAAATTTTTTGCACTATATACCATATATTTTGAGTTAGATTGGTAAGCAAAATTGCTATAACCCTTTTCCAATTAGTAAGTTAAAAAAGAAAATAAACATAATAGGTAAACGGTAAAATAAAAAAAATAATAATCTGTAGCTGTGAAACCTTCTATCAACTAAAATATTTTACCTCCCACCTCAGACCTTTTCCAAGCATGTAATTGGAAATGCAACATTTCTTTAAGAGATTTACAATATATAGTCAGGAAGTTATAATACTTATAATACAATATTAAGCAATGTTATCAATTAACAACACACACGTATGCGCTCTTCTTCTTTCTTATACCTGCCGAGTGTTTTTAACTCGAGGTATCCGTGGTTTTTTGGCTTACGTTTCCAAAATGCAGATTTTCGGCAATTTAGACTATATACATATGAAAGGTATATATTATAGCTATCACGTGTATGTGGTCCCGCGTTGACTCTGTGATATACTTTTTAGTTCTATTCCACGAAAGTTAAATAATTAGTGTTTTCAACGTTTTTAATTTGATAAGTATTTCAGTTATATTTAAAATTAAAAAAAACCACTAAGATTCAACATTCTTTTCAGATAAAGTAAAAAGATCGAAGATCGATTGCTTACATCTCCCAATATTCAGTTTGAAAGTGGTGAATTTTCGTAAAAATTGTCATTTATTCGTTCTCCCGAATAATTTCTCAACTTTTTGATCCATAATCTTTAAAGTATTCTCTATCGATTATGTACATATTTCAATTTTTTCAAAAGCGTCCATGAAAAGAGGCCCCACTGTGCGTCGTTCAAGACATCCTCTCAGGTTGCATTGGATGATTTTCGGTGTTAGACTAGTGTTCGAGGAAAAGTATAACTAATCTAACTAAAGAAACGAAGTAATTACTAATTACGGGAAAGATATAAGAGTATCAGTAATTTAAGACTAGGAAGGGAGTTAGTGGTAGATATAATATGATAGAGGGAATTATAATCCGAGCATAGGACCCTAAATGGTTCATGCAAGGAGTAATTCGATCTACAAAGCGGAAGAAACAAGGGTGTATAATTTCTAGTGCTTCTAATAGGAATCGTGAAGTTTATGCGGCTCAACAGGTCAGGGCTATCTACGTCACCCTTGATCAAGTTGTGCACAAAAATCACACCAAGCATTTTCCTACGATTAGCTAAGGTTGGAAGGTTTATTAAAAGCAATCTATTAGAGTAAGACGGCAGTCTCACACTTGCATCCCAGTTGAGGCCGCGAAGAGCAAAAAGTAAAAAGTTTTTCTGAACTGATTCTATACGGTCACGATGTACGTTGTACTGAGGGCACCATACACAAGAGCCGTATTCTAAAATCGGACGAACCAGAGAGGTGTAGAGAGTCTTTGTTATATAGGGGTCGTCAAATTCCTTTGACCACCTCTTTATAAACCCAAGCACGCCCATGGCCTTATTCACCATGGTAGAAATGTGTTCTGAAAACTTTAACTTGGGATCTAATAGAACACCAAGATCATCAATCCGGGTAATTCTCTCAAGAGAACCATCACAAAGGGTGTAAGGAACCAGAAAGGCGCTGGAGCGATGAAAAGTCATTACTTTACATTTTGAAGCGTTAAGGTTTAATAAATTTGCACAACACCAAGACTGAAATCTATCGAGATCGGATTGCAACCTGGATTGAAAAGAAATGTCCTTATAATGGACACAGAGCTTAACATCATCCGCATACATAAGTACTCGAGAGTATGTTAATACAGAAGGCAGGTCATTTATAAAGAGTGTAAAGAGTAAGGGGCCTAGATGGCTGCCCTGTGGTACACCCGAAGTCAGCATAACTGGTGAGGACAGGGAGTTTTTGAAAAGGACTCTTTGAGACCTAGAACAAAGGTAGCTAGAGATCCATCTCAGGAGATTGGGCGGGAACCCTAGGAGGTCGAGCTTTTGTGCTAGGAGGGAATGGTTTACAGAATCGAACGCTTTACTAAAATCGGTGTAAACAACATCCGTCTGCAAATTACCTTGAAAGCCTTTTATTATAAAGGAGGTAAACTCCAATAAATTTGTAGTGGTTGATCTCCGCCTTATAAATCCATGTTGAGATGGAGATATGAGTGATCTGCATAGGCTTCCATACATAATTCGCCTAAACATACATATATGTACATACGCCTTCGTCGGTCTACATATCTCCCAATAAACTGTACCTGTTATTCATTTAACCGCTCGACCCTTTATTTAAACATCACATCGTAACAGCTAGTGAAAAAGCTCATTAGCTTAACAAGGAGCTACTCGTGAAACTGCTCCGATGCAAGGAAATCGCTTCAATATTTTAGAAGTTAAGTTGTTTGAAAAGTAAAATGAGCAAAGGCCCCACTGTGCGAAGCATCCAAAATGATCAGGATCGCGATACAATCTTTTCTCAAGCAACAGAAACCGCTGTTTAGTAACCTCAAAGGAGTTGGCTAAACAGATTGCATCTAATTAAAACGGCAGCCTTACTTCAAACCGAACTAATGGCAATACCTGAGTCGTCTTCCGATAGGATCTTCACACAACGTGTGCACAGGTGTAGCGATTTTGTTTGGAGATGGCAATTCTTCCAGTGATCAAAACTTTTACAAGGCGCTATCGATCGACACGGGCAATTCGTCACTTGGACACCTATCTTCCCGAAACAACACAGCCAAGAAGGGTCTTCTGAAGAGTTGTATAGTCTGAACCTTACTTAATTTGACCAATAGCTAATAATTAAAAAAATAATTCTGCTTCTATCAGCATATCAATTTTTTGTGTTATTTGGGTAATTTGGGATTCTCTAGTCTCTCACATTCACTGACTGATCAGAGTGATAACCTGAAATTTCTAAAAATCGAAGAGAGAACTCACTACCATTTATTCGATACCATTATATTATCATACGGATCTGTGAGCGGTGAGTAAGGTCTTCTGTAAAAAAATTAGTTTGAGATTCGGAAACCAGCACAAAATGTGTTCATTGCTCTTTCTTCGGATACTTATGATCGACATATCTAGAATCACCCTCTCCATTTACCTGTCCATTACCTTGTCGATTCAGATTAAGATCTGCCCATACTTGTCATGTAATAGCGTTCTCTAGCTAGGGAGGATTTTTAAAAACCATACCGAGGCCTCAATAAAGAGTGCCAGATTCCTGATCAGGTCCTCGAAGAAGGTTCTTCCGAGAATTCGATGCCGCCTTCCCATAAGAGCAGGACAGCCACAGAGAAGGTGCTGAACACTCTCCATTTAATCTTCGTCCATACTGCTGCGATTAAAATCATGGTGGGGTAGTCTACATCTCGCAATCATGCGGCCGATGTCGCAGTGCCCTGTAATGACTCCCGACAGTGTACGCACCTGCCCTGAAGCTCAGGAGACTCTTGGTACGCTTGTGGTCGTAATACGGCCAGGGCGAACGTGCGATCCCACAGTTCGGGGCTGTGTTGTACCGCCTGTCTGCTCTCGTGGGAAATTAAGAGATCCGGTAACCCTACGGCAAGCCACTCTTTAGGACGTTGATATGCAATAACTGCGCCATCAAGTGGCCCAAGCAACACCACTAGAAGGCTGTTACGCGCGGATCCAGGCAAGAACCAACTAAGCAGTTTCTAATTGTGTACATGTTATAAGAGTATCAGTAATTTAAGATGAGGAAAGAGTTAAGTTGTAGATATGATATGGTAGAGGGAATTATAATCCAAGTATAATGCTCTAAACTGTTCATGCTAAGAATAATTCGATCTACAAAGAGGAAGGAACAACGGTTCCTTTCATATGGTCGGCCCCACCCTTGAAATGGAGCTACACGTGACACTGCTCCGATTCCGTCTGCACAGGTTTGCCCTGACTGCCGATGCAAGGCTCTCATTTCCTAAAATTGTTGATGTTAATAGGTCATCGACATAAAAGTCGTACAAACGAGTCCGACTTTTACGTCAATGACATGTTGACTGGTGCAACATGCAAAATAGAGCTAAAAGCAATTTAGTCCGAAGTGTCTCTCTTCAGACCGCAGGGTTTCAGTTGGCACAGAAAATCCCATAACGATCTCGGATTCAAAAATGACTGAGGTGTTGGGAATCTCATCGTCGCGTAATGAATATTTTTTTTCAATTAAATTTGTGAAGTCAGTCATAGGCCTCCGAACGACAAAACGGAACATTCTATTGGTTGCATTTAAGCTGTCCGATCCTCATTGTTCGGACATTTGTTATTTTTTGTTCATATTTGATTCAGAGGCAGTGCTTATTTTTTCACATAACTTAAGTCTCTTATAACTAGTTGTATTGTACTTTGCAATTCTGAAAAGCTGACAAGTGCAGCTATAAATCCGACCCAAAGAGATCTGGGATGCTTTCAAATTCAAATGTCATAATTTTTTGCGGTATTTTTTCACGAAATTTTGACTTTGAAAACTCAGGAAAAGTCGAAACATATTTTATGGCTAACATTTTAAGTGAAGGCTTTTCCATCGATCAAAAATCTAAATACCTTAAGATTCTAACAAAGACAACCTAGGTCCTTCAACTCACCAATGTAAATAACAGACAGCAAAATCATGCCCCTGAACCAATGAAGGTGGATGAATCTCTACAAATACAAAACAGACCGAACAATAATCGCTATAATAATAACTATAACCGAGGTAATAATTTTAATAATAATACCGAGTTTGAAACTACCTGTAATTGGGGCCGAGAGAAGCCAAGTATCTTGGCTTCATTCTTAACTTCTGGTACTTCTCGGAGGAAGGACAGAAAAAGGAAATGGCAGCCTTCTATACTTGGAACACTTTTGGACGAAGATGGGGCCTACAACCACGCATCATCCAATGACATACGGAGGCTTGGTTTGGTGGAAGGCGGTCAACTTAAAATCTCACCTGGAAAACTTATATAAAATCCAACGAGTGTTCAAGTTCAATCTCTTTCGTAGTGAGCAGACGTAATTTTACTTTGCGCTCCGCTTATTTTTCTTTTATTTGGTCTAAACAGCCGGTGTTTTTTTTTTAATAAAACCTTAATCAATTCCTAAATTAACCAACTACCATATTATCTGTTCTAGATCATGGGTGCATGCCTGTTTACTGTGTAAAAACATTATTTAATAATTCATTTTTGCATCGGTTTACAGAGTGTTGTTTGTGTTTTTCGTAAATACACATTCAATTATAGCCGCTCTCATCTATTAGATTTCTTGTTATATTACTCTCTCCCAACTACCCAAACTTAAATAACTGCTGCAACCATTCTCCTCTCTCGTCGTAGTTCTTAATGTTCTAAACTGCCTCCAATTTTAGAGTTTGTCTGGAACACTGGTCTCATATCTATTTGTTTTGATTTTTTTCTATTTTTTAATTTTTTTTTTTATAAAATAGTGGAATTTTTATTGCCTGTTTCAAAAAAAACTTGCAAGAAGAATATAACCCCTGATCTATCCATAGATAGAACGAGCTTTTCATCTTCACCAACGGCTCAAAGACAAACGAGAGGACAGGGGCCGGGACCTTCTGTGAAGATCTGGCGACTAACATATTCCTAAGACTTCCTGACTGGTGAAGTGTATTTCAGGCGGGGATGTATGCGGTATGGCAAGCGGCAAAGGTGCTATAAATCTTGGATTTACCTCCGAGGAACATAGCAATCTTTGTTTACAGCCAGGCTGCTATCAAAGCCCTGATATCTACTAGTAGACTCAAACGCGAGACAGTGGAAACACTTAACTAAATCAGGTCACATTCGCTCACGCTCACGTTTGTCCCGGATCAAACAGACATAGCGGGCAAAAAAAGCGCGGATGACTGTGCCAGAGGAGGATCGGCTAAGCCAATTGCAGACGCGATTAGTGATAGACGGAGACCACTACGAGACATTATATCGCAGTTGATGGGCCTAGCTAAAACGAGAGCAGACAGGCGGTAGTACACAGCCCCGAACTGTAGGATCGCCGTATTACGACCACAAGCGTGCCAAGAGTCTCCTGAGCTTCAGGAAAGGGCAGGTGCGTACACTGTCGGGACACTGCTCCTATTCGAGGACCTGGTCAGGAATCTGGCACTCTTTATTGAGGCCTCGGGATGGTTTTTAAAAATCCTCCCTAGCTAGAGAACGCTATTGCATGAAAAATATGGGCAGATCTAAATCTGAATTGACAAGATAATGGACAGGTAAATGGAGAGGGTAATTCTAGATATGTCGATCATAAGTATCCGAAGAAAGAGCAATGAACACATTTTGTGCTGGTTTCTGGATCTCAAACTAATCACGTACCAAGAGTCTCCTGAGCTTCAGGAAAGGGCAGGTGCGTACACTGTCAGGACATTCGAGGACCTGGTCAGGAATCTGGAACTCTTTATTGAGGCCTCGGGATGGTTTTTAAAAATCCTCCCTAGCTAGAGAACGCTATTGCATGACAAGTATGGGCAGGTCTAAATCTGAATTGACAAGGTAATGGACAGGTAAATGGAGAGGGTAATTCTAGATATGTCGATTATAAGTATCCGAAGAAAGAGCAATGAACACATTTTGTGCTGGTTTCTGGATCTCAAACTAATTTTATTACAGAAGACCTTACTCACCGCTCACAGATCCGTATGATAATATAATGGTATCGAATAAATGGTAGTGAGTTCTCTCTTCGATTTTTGGATACTTAAATCAATTTCAGGTTATCACTCTGATCAGTCAGTGAATGTGAGTGACTAGAGAATCCCAAATTACCCAAATAACACAAAAAATTGATATGCTGATAGAAGCAGAATTATTTTTTTAATTATTAGCTATTGGTCAATTTAAGTAAGGTTCAGACTATACAACTCTTCAGAAGACCCTTCTTGGCTGTGTTGATTCGGGAAGATAGGTGTCCAAGTGAAGAATTGCCCGTGTCGATCGATAGCGCCTTGCAAAAGTTTTGATCACTGGAAGAATTGCCATCTCCAAACAAAATCGCTACACCTGTGCACACGTTGTGTGAAGATCCTATCGGAAGACGACTCAGGTATTGCCATTAGTTCGGTTCGAAGTAAGGCTGCCGTTTTAATTAGATGCAATCTGTTTAGCCAACTCCTTTGAGGTTACTAAACAGCGGTTTCTGTTGCTTGAGAAAAGATTGTATCGCGATCCTGATCATTTTGGATGCTTCGCACAGTGGGGCCTTTGCTCATTTTACTTTTCAAACATCTTAACTTCTAAAAAAATGAAGCGATTTCAAAAAAGCATTAATTAACTTTTTAAAAAGCAATTAATAGAAAACTTCTCAAGCTTTAGAATGAATATTTGTCAAGAGTGCCAGGTATCCGTAGTGCTTTAATATTTAAGGTCAAAGTTAAAAAATGTTTTTTTTTTGTTTTTTTTCTTTTTGGTTGGCAAATATCCTCTAGCTGAACCCTCCACGAGGGGGCCGGCTGGGCAATGGACACTGCATTATGCCGGACGAAGGTAATGCATTGTCGCTTGCCCAGTCCGGGGCAATGCAGTGTCTAGTTAGGCAACGACCCGGCGTCTCCTCGATCTTGGAATTGATCCCCTAGACATCCACGCTCGTCTGACGGCAGGAAAGGTAACACAGCACCTGATTGCGTCGGGAAACATGTGTCCACAAGGATACGAGCACAGTTCAATTCAATCATGATCTGCTAAACTTACTACATGACCCCCCAAACTTGCCTCGACATCAAAACAAACACATTTATAGGACCCAAGAAATGGAAAAAAGGACGGGACCAAACTCAGCACCTCAACATATACACAGACGGCTCCAAGATGGAGGGAGGAGTAGGAACTGGTTTATACTGCACAGACCCCGTAATTAGGCTTTCACATAAGCTACCGGACCACTGCAGCATATTATAGGCGGAAGTCTTTGCCATCACGAAAGCAGCGGAGGTTGCACAACACACTGAATGATCACACAATGTGATCAACCTGTTCGTAGACAACCCGCGGTCAGTTCCAGAAGTGTCCTGGCAAACAGGGAGGCATTGGACTCACTTTGCACGACTAAGTCAGTGAGGATCTATTGGGTTCTCAACCACCAGGGCATCGATGGAAACGAAGCGGCGGACGCTCTGGCCAAAGAAGTCGTCGGGCTGGCGAATGAAAGAATAGAAAATGTGCCTGTCTCCCTTAGAACGCTACAAAGCGACCTAAAAAAGCTGGCCAGACTGGAAATCGAGAGCATGTGGAGGAGCATAACCTCCTTCAGAATCACGAAAATCATGTGCAACGAGCGCAATGAAAAACTTAGCCACTATCTGCTGCACCGTCCACGGATCGATCTGCGGCGGTACAACGATATGCGTGCGGTTCTTTGCGACTAGAATTTTCCACTAAATCAACTCTACGAAAAGAAGTCAAACAAAAGGGTATTGAGAAGATCATGCAATGCGTCGGTTCAATGTAATAACGGTGCACATCGATGTATGCGTGCGTAGCGGCGGGTACTGGCTATACGTGTGAGAGCGTAACAGTTATGTTTTGGGTACAAGCAATAACAACACACCTATAGGTGCTTAAGCGGGGCAATACAATTATAAGCATATAAATAGGGCAAGTTATAATATTAATGAATATCGATTAACTAAACGGCTAATTTCTCAACAACGTCAAAGGAACTACTAGCATTCGATCAAAAAACACCTCAATATAGGTGACTTCAAAAACCTCACCAGCACCCTCGTAAAGGTCTATAACCATTCGGATAACTAAGGGCCATGCTTGCCTATGAAAGGTCCCTTTTCGAGAAAATTTTACCTGTAAAATTCAAATTAAAAACGTTTGTTTAAACATTTGTCATAACTGAAAATTTTGTATAATTTCAATGACCATATGGCATTTTTATTTGTTTTTATTCGATTTTTTAACTTAAATACATAAAATTTAAATTCTTATTTTTGGGTGATTCTTTGAGGTTAATTTTTAATATTTCCTATTGATGGCTGATTTTTAACAAAATCATCATTGACATTAAGATTAATAAGGTTAATATCTAATAAACTTAACATTTCGGACCTATAATTGCCATCTTCCAAATCCTTTCGTGACCGCACATGTCTCAGCAAGAAGTGGATCCGATGAGGCTGCCAGCACGTTAAAAAGGTCTTCATTTTGTCGAACACGAGAAATTTTGCACGTATTAGTGTATCTGAACCTTTTGAAGTCCTTGTTTTTACATTCCTGTGCTTCTTTCGACAGCTCTCCAATTAGTAACCACTGCTACTCTATTAAGTCCTCTCCATGAGCCAAAATCCTATGCACCGTGGGGGTACGTTTTTCCTTTCTTATAGTGTTTCCTCTTATGAATGGAAATTTTTTGCACTATATACCATATATTTTGAGTTAGATTGGTAAGCAAAATTGCTATAACCCTTTTCCAATTAGTAAGGTAAAAAACAAAATAAACATAATAGGTAAACGATAAAATAAAAAAAATAATAATCTGTAGCTGTGAAACCTTCTATCAACTAAAATATTTTACCTCCCACCTCAGACCTTTTCCAAGCATGTAATTGGAAATGCAACATTTCTTTAAGAGATTTACAATATATAGTCAGGAAGTTATAATACTTATAATACAATATTAAGCAATGTTATCAATTAACAACACACACGTATGCGCTCTTCTTCTTTCTTATACCTGCCGAGTGTTTTTAACTCGAGGTATCCGTGGTTTTTTGGCTTACGTTTCCAAAATGCAGATTTTCAGCAATTTAGACTATATACATATGAAAGGTATATATTATAGCTATCACGTGTATGTGGTCCCGCGTTGACTCTGTGATATACTTTTTAGTTCTATTCCACGAAAGTTAAATAATTAGTGTTTTTAACGTTTTTAATTTGATAAGTATTTCAGTTATATTTAAAATTAAAAAAAACCACTAAGATTCAATATTCTTTTCAGATAAAGAAAAAAGATCGAAGATAGATTGCTTACATCTCCCAATATTCAGTTTGAAAGTGGTGAATTTTCGTAAAAATTGTCATTTATTCGATCTCCCGAATAATTTCTCAACTTTTTGATCCATAATCTTTAAAGTATTCTCTATCGATTATGTACATATTTCAATTTTTTCAAACGCGTTCATGAAAAGAGGCCCCACTGTGCGTCGTTCAAGACATCCTCTCAGGTTGCATTGGATGATTTTCGAATAGTCGGCCCACCATTCAAAAGGAGTATTGAGTTTCCCAGCCCGATATTTAGTCGACGTAAGTTAAATCATAGTCAGTGGTGCAGCAGTAAAATTAAATGCCTATTATTGTTTGATATTTGTACTGCCCACTGTATCACATTGTACATCGACATAAGCTTTCGCACGGCAGCAGCCTATCCAGCCGTACTCTCTGGTCTTCTTTAATACTTTCGCCTTCGTCGCTCTCTCGATCTTTCCCCATCGCTCTCTCGGATTATCGCTCGCTTGCTTACAATAGGGCACGGGTAATTCCGCCCGCCTGCCCTTAATTAGTCTGAATCTATCACTCATATAGTCGGCATCTATCACTCATATAGTCTGCACCTAGGACTCATACTGTCTGGAGCTAATATTCGTGGCCATTCGGTCTTTCGTCGTTATTAAATCGCATCGATCGTTCACCCACATACATATATGTACATACGCAATACGTCGGTCTACATATAGTCTGGAGCTGATCGTATCGCATCATACCATATTCGTTGCATCGATCTTTAATCGGGCTTCCATACATAATTCGCCCATACATACATATATGTATGTACATACGCCTTCGTCGGTCTACATATCTCCCAATTAACTGTACCTAGTATTAATTTAACTGTTCGACCCTTTATATAAACAACACATCGCAACAGCTAGTGAAAAAGGTCATTAGCTTAACATTTGGTGACCCCGACGTGATTTGTGCAATAATTAATATCAGTTAAACCACAAACAACAATAAAACATTAAAAATTATAAACTAATTGCTGATTGCACCCGTGTCATCGGCTACATAAGTAAATCCGTACATGCATATATGCCCCGGCCGCCGTGGCATATAGCTGTTGTCGTACGGTTCTCATTTCTTCTTCTCATACCGGCTGCCCTTGCATATTGGTATTGCACATAGCTTTGCTTGCTGTTCTTGGTTTCCCGCTTGAAACGTTTTGCTAGCATTGTCGTTGCCATGGAAGTGAATGCTGGAAATGACATTGTAGTGACCGCTGCTAAAAATAGGGTGACTTTTCTGAAATTGAAAGTAGTTTAGATATTTGAACACTTAAAAGCTGTTGCTATGTGATTACTTTATGCTCGTTTTAAAGTTAGAAGTGATCGAGAAGCTTCAGGGCACATTTAAAACCCTGCATAATGAGCTCAAGGAGTTGGACTATGATAAGACGCGCAGTGGAATGTTGGACAGCTTTAATTATCAGTTCATGACTCTGAGTGCTTCGATTCGGGATGTCATCGCCACTCGTTTCCCTCGCCAGCTTTTCCTTCAACGGTTTCTGCCAAAGTTGTCATCGCTAACATTGTCGGCTGGCACCATCCACCTCAGCGTATGCCGGCCCCCAGTCCAAGCCATATGCAACTACCAAGGGTATCGACAGTGGACAGCAATCTCCAGTTCAATCGATGGAGGAACTCCACTCAGGAAGTCATGTGCATACGCAAGAAGAATAGTGCTTCGGATTCGACCGAGCCTGCCTCATGCTTATCTGAGAGGCCAACTCAGCAGTTGGCAAGAGATGAGCAGGCAGCGCAGCCTGTTGATGCCGAAATCCAATCCGAAATACATAGATGTCTCGGAATCTCACTGTCACTCTCAGGAGGATTCTAATACGTTTTTGGAGAAACAATCTGGACCTTCACCAAGAGATTGCTTCCAATTGAGGTGTTCTGAGGTGCCTGTTGTGCTTGATGGAGCTCTGCCAGACTTCCAGGAATCTCATTGAAGGTAGACATTAGCAGTGAGGGCTCTACACCATTCAAACCAGCTCATTGGAAGTTAGACATTAGCACTGATATCTCCTCACCATTCGAACCATCTCCAGAACCGGCTACTGATCAACATATGTTCGTCTTTTCGAGCCATCAATCATCGTCGCGTCTCTGCAGTCGCTTAGTTTCTGTCTTGTCAACCAAAGAGCAGCCTTACATCAAGTTTAATAACTTATTATACATTTTTAGTTTCAATTACAGAGAGCCCTGCCGATCTGGATGTGCCCATTCGAGCTCGATAGAATGTCAACCCCCTTTCGCAGTGTGCAGAGCCTAACATTACCAGGCTAAGTACCAATCGGTCATATCTCAGGCAATGCGTTACCTACTGGTCGCGATGAAAGGAAGACAACATTTCATCGCTGCTGCTGCTCTCAAAGCGTACTCCTTACCTTGGTTGAAAGCCACATCGTGGCCGTTGCTAATGCAAATACCTTATTCTCAATTTCAGAGTGCCAAATCGGGCCCGATGACATAGAGCCACCGCATTGTTTGAATAGCGATCTGCCTACTTCGTCCGCTCAATCACTCGTACCAAGGCTAAACATCAATCATCTGGATTCGTGTCGATGCCTGGCCTACTAGCAAGCTACTGCTAAACCGTTTCGAGTCTGTTGAAAGTCAATAAAATTAAATGCCTATTATTGTTTGATATTTGTACTGCCCACTGTATCACATTGCACATCGTCATAAGCTCCTGCACGGCAGCAGCCTATCCAGCCGTACTCTCTGGTCTTCTTTAATACTTTCGCCTTCGTCGCTCTCTCGATCTTTCCCCATCGCTCTCTCGGATCATCGCTCGCTTGCTTACATTAGGGCACGTGTAATTCGGCCCACCTGCCCTTAATTAGTCTGAATCTATCACTCATATAGTCGGCATCTATCACTTATATACTCTGCACGTAGGACTCATACTGTCTGGAGCTAATATTCGTGGCTATCAGACCGTCTTTTGTCGTTATTAAATCGCATCGATCGTTCACCCACATACATATATGTACATACGCAATACGTCGGTCTACATATAGTCTGGAGCTGATCGTATCGCATCATACCATATTCGTTGCATCGATCTTTAATCGGGCTTCCATACATAATTCGCCTAAACATACATATATGTATGTACATACGCCTTCGTCGGTCTACATATCTCCCAATAAACTGTACCTATTATTCATTTAACCGCTCGACCCTTTATTTAAACAGCACATCGTAACAGCTAGTAAAAAAGCTCATTAGCTTAACAAGGAGCTACACGTGAAACTGCTCCGATGCAAGGAAATCGCTTCAATATTTTAGAAGTTAAGATGTTTGAAAAGTAAAATGAGCAAAGGCCCCACTGTGCGACGCATCCAAAATGATCAGGATCACGATACAATCTTTTCTCAAGCAACAGAAACCGCTGTTTAGTAACCTCAAAGGAGTTGCCTAAACAGATTGCATCTAATTACAACGGCAGCCTTACTTCAAACCGACCTAATGGCAATACCTGAGTCGTCTTCCGATAGGATCTTCACACAACGTGTGCACAGGTGTAGCGATTTTGTTTGGAGATGGCAATTCTTCCAGTGATCAAAACTTTTGCAAGGCGCTATCGATCGACACGGGCAATTCGTCACTTGGACACCTATCTTCCCGAAACAACACAGCCAAGAAGGGTCTTCTGAAGAGTTGTATAGTCTGAACCTTACTTAATTTGACCAATAGCTAATAATTAAAAAAATAATTCTGCTTCTATCAGCATATCAATTTTTTGTGTCATTTGGGTAATTTGGGATTCTCTAGTCACTCAGATTCACTGACTGATAAGAGTAATAACCTGAAATTGATTTAGGTCTGCAAAAATCGAAGAGAGAACTCACTACCATTTATTCGATACCATTATGTTATCATACGGATCTGTGAGCGGTGAGTAAGGTCTTCTGTAATAAAATTAGTTTGAGATCCAGAAACCAGCACAAAATGTGTTCATTGCTCTTTCTTCGGATACTTATAATCGACATATCTAGAATTACCCTCTCCATTTACCTGTCCATTACCTTGTCGATTCAGATTAGCTAGGGAGGATTTTTAAAAACCATCCCGAGGCCTCAATAAAGAGTGCCAGATTCCTGACCAGGTCCTCGAAGAAGGTTCTTCCGAGAATTTGATGCCGCCTTCCCATAAGAGCAGGACAGCCACAGAGAAGGTGCTGAACACTCTCCATTTAGTCCTCGTCCATACTGCTGCGATAAAAATCATGGTGGGGTAGTCTACATCTCGCAATCATGCGGCCGATGACGCAGTGCCCTGTAATGACTCCCGACAGTGTACGCACCTGCCCTTTCCTGAAGCTCAGGAGACTCTTGGTACGGTTGTGGAATAATTCGATCTACAAAGAGGAAGGAACAACGGTTCCTTTCATATGGTCGGCCCCACCCTTGAAAAGGAGCTACACGTGACACTGCTCCGATTCCGTCTGCACAGGTTTGCCCTGACTGCCGATGCAAGGCTCTCATTTCCTAAAATTGCTGATGTTAATAGGTCATCGACATAAAAGTCGTACAAATGAGTCCGACTTTTACGTCGATGACATGTTGACTGGTGCAACTTGCAAAATAGAGCTAAAAGCAATTTAGTCCGAAGTGTCTCTCTTCAGACCGCAGGGTTTCTGCTGGCACAGAAAATCGCATAACGATCTCGGATTCAAAATTGACTGAGGTGTTGGGAATCTCATCGTCGCGTAATGAATATTTTTTTTCAATTAAATTTGTGAAGTCAGTCATAGGCCTCCGAACGACAAAACGGAACATTCTATTGGTTGCATTTAAGCTGTCCGATCCTCATTTTTCGGACATTTGTTATTTTTTGTTCATATTTGATTCAGAGGCAGTGCTTATTTTTTCACATAACTTAAGTATCTTATAACTAGTTGTATTGTACTTTGCAATTCTGAAAAGCTGACAAGTGCAGCTATAAATCCGACCCAAAGAGATCTGGGATGCTTTCAAATTCAAATGTCATAATTTTTTGCGGTATTTTTTCACGAAATTTTGACTTTGAAAACTCAGGAAAAGTCGAAAAATATTTTATGGCTAACATTTTAAGTGAAGGCTTTTCCATCGATCAAAAATCTAAATACCTTAAGATTCTAACAAAGACAACCTAGGTCCTTCAACTCACCAATGTAAACAACAGACAGCAAAATCATGCCCCTGAACCAATGAAGGTGGATGAATCTCTACAAATACAAAAAAAAATAATCGCTATAGGGGAAATTATAATAATAACTATAACCGAGGTAATAATTTTAATAATAACGAGGGGGAACGTTGTGAGCCGCGGCAAAGGCCGCGGCTCTACCTTATACCCGGTACTCAGTCAGTATATACATACTTACATTTATGAGCCTACGATTTATGAAATTTATTATATGTTCTCAAAAGGAACGAATTAATTTTTGGGAAAAAAATAATATTTAAAATATAAAAAATGAAGTCAAACCATTTTTGGAATTTTTATACATACATGTTTCCATTTTTGTTTAACTATGATTTTTACATCTGCTTCTACATTTCTACATGACATGTATAACTACATATTTCAGACGTGGAAGTGTTTGCGAGAGAGAGAGGGAATGAGTCAGCGCTTGGCAGGCGTTGCGTAGCCACTGAAATTTAATTTGTTCCTTCTGTCCATAATAATGATCCCACCTGATCCAGATTCGGCAATCTGATAGATACAGTAATTTCCCATGATTCAGCGTTTTTGGTTTTCTTTTATATTAAAAATTGTGGATTCCACAGATTTTCGTTTTTTGTGGGGGCGGAAGGGGGCGTGGCAAAATTTTGAAATAAAGTTGTGCTGAATTGATATCACAGGAGCTTGGATAGAAAGTTTGGTTGCTCTAGCTCTTATAGTCTCTGAGATCTAGGCGCTCATTTAAACGAATAAGCAAAGCAGACAGGGTGGCGTGTGAGAGAGAGCGAGAGGGAACGATGACTTTCGAAATGGTTTTCTTCATTGTAGCTATAATAATAATCCGATCTGATCCAGATTCAACACTCTGATAGAAATGGTCATTCTCTATGATTCTGCGTTTTTAGTTTTCTCGTATCTTCAACATTGTGTACGCCACAGACTTTCGTCCTTTGTGCGGGCGGAAAGAGGCGGGGCGAAATTTTGCAACACATTTGGAGTAGTGTGATCACACAGGAGACTGGATACAAAACTTGGTTGCTCTAGCTTAAATGGTCTCTGAGATATAGGCGCAAATGAAGACGGACAGACAAACGGACGGACGGACGGACAGACGGACGGACAGACAGACATGGCTATATCGACTCAGCTATTGATGCTGATCAAGAATATATATACTTTATGGGGTCGGAAACGCTTCCTTCTGGGCGTTACACACAACCGTTATCCCCACAAATCTAATATACCCCTATACTCTTCGAGTACCGGGTATAATTACACTAGTCAACACAACATTTCCGCTGTCGCCCAAAATGGCTTTTTCTGATAGATTTGAAAATTTTAAAATTAAGTTAAGAGCTAAGAGCTAAGCTAAGTTACTTTTCAGAACTGCAAAGTTCAATACATACCAATACAAATACCAAATTTTTAAAAAATACTTTAGAAAAAACTAAACCTAGGAAAAAACAATAATTCTTTAAAAAATTTTAAATCTCTAAATCTATCAGAGAAAATCATTTTGGGCGACAGCGGAAATGTCGTGCTTATATTTTCCATATTTATTGTTAGATCTTGACAAAAATTTTTTCTTCGTTGTTCTCAACTCAGTTTTCCATGGAAGGTGGCCTGTGGGAATCGAGGTTTCACATTTGTCAAAAAGGCTATTAGGGGTGAACCCTCAAGAAACTAAACTGGTGCTGTTCTCTCGAAAATATAAGATACCGAGCTTGAAACTACCTGTAATTGGGGCCGAGAGAAGCCAAGTATCTTGGCTTCATTCTTAACTTCTGGTACTTCTCGGAGGAAGGACAGAAAAAGGAAATGGCAGCCTTCTATACTTGGAAAACTTTTGGACGAAGATGGGGCCTACAACCACGCATCATCCAATGACATACGGAGGCTTGGTTTGGTGGAAGGCGGTAAACTTAAAATCTCACCTGGAAAACCTATGTAAAGTCCAATGAGTGTTCAAGTTCAATCAATCAACCAGACGTAATTTTATTTTGCGCTCCGTTTAGTTTTCTTGTATTTGGTCTAAACAGCCGGTGTTTTTTTTTAATAAAACCCTTATCAATTCCCAAATTAACCAACTACCATATTATATGTTCTAGATCACGGGTGCATGCCTGTTTACTGTGTAAAAACTTTATCTAATAATTCATTTTTGCATCGGTTTACAGAGTGTTGTTGTTTGTGTTTTTCGTAAATACAAATACAATTACAGCCGCTCTAATCCATTAGATTTCTTGTTATATTACTCTCTCCCAACTCTCCTCTCTCGTCTTACTGTTCTAAACTGTAATTTAAGCTTACTGTCTGGAAAATATTAGGCTTTCAAAATCATATGATTTTTTTTGCGGTATTTTTTCTCGAAATTTTGACATTAAAAACTCAGGAAAAGTCGAATAAAAAGGTTTCTTTTCATGCATTTTTGGTTAGACACATTAATTAGGAGCTGTTTAAGGTATCATTTGTAAGAATAAATGGATAGACGGCCAAGTTGCAGCCGTTTGACCAAACTATCATTTGCGGAATTTTGTAAATAAATTCCATTAACCAACATTTAACATTTTTCGGATCTTTAAATGCTCCGAAAATACATAAAGTGGTTACATTTAAATTACATTAGTTGACAACCATATCCGCTAAGGCCTAAAATGTCTTTTTCTGATAGATTTGGAGTTTTACATTGTTTTAAAGAATTATCGTTTTATTTTTAAAGAACTTTTTTAAATCGAAATATTTTTTTTTTTACTCTTCCAGAGTTTTAAAGTCAAAATATAAGGAAAATATACCGCAAAAAATTTTCAAATTGAAATTTTAAAGACTAATATCAAAGCTCAAATAGATGTTAAAGCAAGGCTTCGAGTAATTTTGCCTCGAAATCATAGCACATTCCCGCTGCACCCAAGGCTTAGTAGAGGTCAGATTAAGAGTCTAGATATTCAGTGCTCGAAGACTGCCAACGCAGGTCGTTCGAAACACCTTATAAAACATATTTCGCAATTTTAATTTATTTAAATAAACTATGAAAATATACAACCTTTTCAAACCAATAATATAAAAGAATGAGCGTTGAGGCTTAAAAAATTGTGACGTTCCTCGGCCGGGGTATGCTCGTCGTGCCGGGGTCCACAGAAATTTGGTTGATTTCTGGATGTGGTAGCTGTAATAAATGTTCTCGAGTTCAAGAATAAGGCGTAGGGTTAAACAGTATATAAAAGTTATCTTTATTGTTCTTAATTGTACATAGGACGGTTGGATGGTTGGTACTGGGCCTCCGGTGTGGGTCTTCCTTCGGGGTCTTCCTTCTGGTTTGGCTACTCGGCTGCACGTGGCTGTTTTCTACGTGCAGGTCGTGGTTGGTCGTCGGTCGGACGCTCCTGTGGGAAGGATCGCGGCAGAGGTAAAAACACTCTGATGCGAAGACTTGTGGTAGAGGTGAAAACTCTCTGTGGGAATGAATGGTTGCAGAGGTAAATACTCTCTAAGGAGACGAGAGGTGGCAGAGGTGAATACTCTCTGTGGGAGAAGAATAGTGGCAGAGGTAAATACTCTCTGTGGGAGAAAGGATCAGGACGGGGAAATGTATTAAAAACGGGCAAGCGGAAAAAAAGCAGGGCTTTTTACCTTTGGTACGAGCACCGTTTGTAAAATAAGTTGGGAAGTTAATCCCAGGCTGTTCCGAGTTGGACTGCCCCGATTTGAGCCGGCGGGGCTTCTTTTATTGCCGAAAGTCAGCTGTTGGTCGGCGGCTTTGGGCTAGTGCGTGCCCCTGGCATGCCTAACGCCTCCTGGGTCCCAGCTGATGGTGTGCCCGTTGGTGCTCGTGCCCCGGTCACACTGGCCCGTGTGCAGTGTGACCGATTACGGCCCGGTAATGGTCCCACTGGCCTTATTTTGGCGCGTGTTTGAAGATGCCGGTTTTTTCTCGGAACGTGTTTTTTATTTCGCCAACTACTATTCCTAATACAATAATTCATACTTCATAATAATACTTCAATATTCAGTCTTTTGTTCACTATATTGTGGTGCCGGCGCCATTGCGTATGGCGCTGGGCGTCACACTCCCCCCTCCTCTCCGAGGCGATTGTCCTCCATCTTCCTGTGCAGGTACCAGGGCCCGATGCGCACGTCCCCGGCTAGCCCGATCCGTACCCAGCACGTCTTTTCGCCTATCCAAAGCCGGAACCTTCGCTGCGCGGGTGGGTGTCTGGAGCACAGGTTATCCTGCACCGCTCCCACATGCCTTGTGGCCAGTTGGTGACCCTCCGGCACGTCCCATTCGGTGGGGCTGTTGCCTGTTTCGTCCTCCCAGCTGTCTTGCTCGCATTGTTCCTCCTGTGACGTTGCTGGTCCGAGGTCCAGGATGTCCCTGTCCTCCTTCTCGACCTGCTGGGCCCATGTCAGCTTAGATGGCGGGGTCGGCTGTGGAAGCGTTGGCATCACCCGGCTTATCCTCTTTTTGCTGGTGTGTCCGTAGTGTTCTGGTTCCGGGTTCAGTTGCTGTCGGTGCACTGCCGTTTGTTCCGTGCTTGGTCTGCTATCCCTTTGCACTATCTGGGCTCTCCTAGGCGTTGTTACCTTCGTGTCGGACACTCTCATCCGCGACCCTAACGGTGGTGCGTCTGCTACTGTCTGCATCCTTCTCCCTTTGCTTTTTGCCGCCAGCATCTGCTGTTTAAACCGTTTTGCCGTCGCTTTGAATTTTGTATCCAAACGTCTCTGAAACGATAGAGAGATGGTTCTTTTATTGCCTCTGTTGTTTCTGTCGTTGTCGTTTTCAGCTGAGAGACGTGCGCTCTTAATTTTTTGTTAGTATTGACGTTTTTGACTGTTACAATCACCGGGGAAATTAGTTCGAGGATCTGACAGGGGCCGTCGTATTTCGGTTCCAGTTTTGCCGTTGTTTTGGCGATTTTTTTCGACAGTGGGTGTGTTTTCACCCATACCACGTCCCCTTTGGGCCGCCATTCTCGTTTCCTTAAATTGTAGTGTCTTGTTTGTTTTGCTGCTGCTTCTTCCATATTTTGTCTGGCCACTGCCGCTGCCTCTTGTCGTGTTTCTGATTTTTCTCGTTGTATGTCGTCGAATCCTAATCCTATGGTCACTTCGTCGAATAGGTTCCCTGGTAGCCTTAATTCCCTGCCAAATAGTAGGTACGCCGGGCTGAATCCAGTTGATTCTGATTTGCTGCTGTTCATCGCTAGTGTCAGTTCTAGCAGCTGTTCGTCCCATTTGTTGTGTTTTCCTGCGGCAAACTGTGCGATCATTGTTTTCAGGGTCCTGTTTGCCCGCTCCGTTGGGTTTTCTTGTGATGTGTAACGTGCTGTGAGCCTTTGTGTTATACCCCAAGTTTCCATTACCTGTTTTGTCTTTCGGCTCGTGAATTGGACGCCGTTGTCCGATATCAGCTGTTTTGGCGCGCCTCCCCTTGCCCGTATTTTCTCCCTGAACGCCTTTAGGAAGGAATCAGCTGTCGCCTGTCTAGCCGGTGTGACCTCCACCCATTTGGAAAACTTATCGATAAACACGATCATTACCGTATTTCCATGCGAAGTTCTGGGAAGTGGTCCGACGAAATCGACACATATCGACTCCCACGGTGCGTTCGCTATTTTTGTCAACATTTTCCCTACTGCCGCTTGTTGTGAACTTTTATATTTCTGGCAACTATCGCATGCTCGTACAAATTTGGTCACATCTTTACTTAGCCCTGGCCAGAAGTATCGTTGTCGTATCTGATGTTTCGTCTTCCGTATTCCTAGGTGTCCTGCCGTTGGGTTGGAATGGTTCTCTTCCAGCACCCGGATGCGTTCGTGTTTCGGTACACATAGTTTCCATGCTTGAGTGTCTTCGTCGCTGTGGTTCGGTATGTGCCTATACAGTCTCCCATGCTTTATGACGAAGTCGGGTATTTCCTTCGGGTTTTTTCCCACTTGTTCCCATTTTTCTTGGTACCAAGCGCATTCCACGACGGTTGATATTCGGATGTCTTCGCGTGGTAAGCGGGATAGCCCGTCCGCCACTGCGTTCAACTTCCCTTTCCGGTACCGAATTTCAAACGTGAACGGTTGCAATCATAACGCCCATCTTGCTATTCGGCCGGATGGGCTCTCGATGGAATTGAGCCATCTCAAGGCCTGGTGGTCTGTGACTACAATGAATTTGTACCCCTCCAGGTACATTCTCATCTTGTGGATGCTCCAGTAGATGGCCAGGCATTCCTTCTCCGTAGCGGAGTATCGTGTTTCTTCGCTGTTTAGCCTACGACTTGCATATGCGATTACGTGCTCCCCGTCTGCATCATCTTGTGTTAACACTAGAGCTGGAGAATAATCGATGTTAGCGGACATCGATATTTTCGATATTTTGAGGGTCAAAAATCGATTAAACATCGATTTTTATAAAATTTTCCTTAAATGTCTTAAGGACACTATATATGTATATGTGGGGTCGTTTTATATATTTATGTATATGGGGGTATAAGCAAGCCCCTTCATGGGATATGTCAATTTAGCCATTTTGTATTTAGATTATTAAAAACTAATAATCAGATATATGTTATATTTTAAAACTAATTTGTATACTTCAATATTTCAACATTAGAGATCGAGATCAAACTTAAACTAAAATATAAGCCATACCCTTCAATTGGATTTAATAACAGATATATTGAAATATTTCAACATCAGAGATCGAGATCAAACTTAACTTTATTTCAAATGAATACTTACGTTTTAAATATTTATCCATATTTTCCAATTTCACAATTTCACAACTTTTTTCCTTTTTTTCAAACAATACGATTTTTTACGCATACGTTTATTTTTTAATATTTTGAGTTTCTTTTTGAAGCTCAATAATAGTAGTGCATTGCAAAAAAATCGATGTTTGAGAAAAAATATCGATGTCTGCAGTTTGGACGCAAATATCGATTATATCGATTATAACATCGATGTTTCTCCAGCTCTAGTTAGCACCGCCCCGATCCCACAGTCACTTGCGTTGGTTTGCAGAATGAACTGTTTGCTGAAGTCAGGGCATGCTAGAACTGGTGCTTCCGTTAGGCACAGTTTGAGGTCATCAAACGCTTTTTGCTGGGCTTCTTCGCAACAAAATTGTTCGGTAAAGGCTGGTACGAACCTTCGGTACCAATTTGCTAGTCCCAAGAAACTGTGTACTTGCTTGAGTGTCGTTGATGCAGCTAATTCCCGTACCGCCGCAATTTTATCTGGATCCGTGTGAATTCCGTCTTCACTAACCATGTGTCCTAGATACTTTAGTTTCTTTTGGAAGAAGTGACATTTTTTCTCGTTAATCCGTAGATTTGTCCTTCTTAGCAGCTCCAGCACTTCTTGCAGCTTTTGTCGGTGTTCCTCCTTCGTCCGCCCGATCACGACTATGTCTGTTAATTCTGTTAATGTCGTCCAGGTATGCGAAGGCAAACGGTTCCATATCTGGTCCGATCACCGTATCCAAGGCTCTCTGAAACGTTGCTGGAGCTGTAGTAAGTCCAAATGGCATTACCTTCCATTGGAACAATCCTCGGCCTGGCGCAGTGAACGCGGTGTATGGTCGGCTGCGCCTTTCCATTGGAATCTGCCAGTACCCTGACTTCAGGTCCAGTGTGCTAAAAAACTTTGCCTCCCTGAGTTGGTTCAGAATGAAATCCATCCGCGGCATTGGGTATGCGTCTTTTTCTGTTTTTTCGTTGAGTAATCTGTAGTCCACACAGAGTCTCCATTTATCCGTTTCATTTTTGTTTACCAAGATCACTGGTGCGCTGTATGGGCTTCGTGAAGGCTCTATGAGGTCCTGTCTTATTAGTTCATCTATTTTCCGATTTATTATCTCCATTTGTGCCGGGTTGCGGGGATACCTCTGTTTGATGGGTCTGTCATCTTTTAGGTATATTCTGTGTGTCGTTATGCTGCTCACTCCCTTCAGTGTTTCGAATATTTTTACTTCCGACGCAATCCATTTCTCCAGGCCTTCATCTGCTATCTCCGGTTGTGTGCTCCTTACGTGTTCTTCCGCTTGAACCGTAACGGGTCCCTCGCCGATCACTACTGATGCTTGGCCGCACGTTATTGTTGTGCCCGTGCTCTCTAGAAAATCCAATCCTAGTATTGGGTTGTCTGGTAACCCGGTCATTATAAGGAATGCTTGCTTAGACGCTCGTCCTCCTAGTTCTACTGTGGTTTCGAATCTACGTGTTGTCCTGCGCGTGCTCCCATCCGCCAGTTTTATTAATCGCCTTTCGTCTCCTTCGGTTCCTTCGGTTCGTAGCTTCCTCGCCGTCTCTTCGTTGATCATGCATCTTGAGGCCCCTGTGTGGATGATCACCTCCATCATCTTTCTGGCGATCTTTGCCCAGCCTAGGAGGTCCTTGTCCTTGTATATTAGATGTGTTGCCTCCCACTTGTGTTGTTCTGGGCTTCGGGAGCTTGGCGGGTGTCTCCCGAGCCCTGAGCGTTTCCCTGCGGCTTTCTACAGCATTCTATAGTCCGGACCCCTTGTTTGTTACAGGTTCAGCAATATAAGATCGGTTTTTTGTTGCATACCCTGGCCTCGTGTCCGTTCTCCCCGCACCGGCTGCATTTTTGTCCCCATTGTGGCTGTTGTTCCGTCGTGCTGTACTGTGGTTGTTGGTTCCATTGCCGTCCGTTAACCTTTGACAGTCCCGCTTCCGTTTCTAACCTTTCTAAGCCGTGGTCATGAATTCTGTTAATGTCTTGAATTCGCTTCTTTTCACATAGAGTTTGATAGGTAGCCGGCAGTTTCGGAACGTGATCTCTAGCTTCTGTTGCTCTGTGTATGTTCCGAACCTCATTAATTTCCTTAGAGCTTGCACATACTCCCTCACTGTCTCCATCTCCGTTTGTTTGCGGTTTGCCACCTGTTTTTCGAGTTCCTCCAGGTACCTGGGAGATATGAAGTTCTCCTTGAGTCCTTCCTTCACTTCCTCCCATGTGGCTACGGGCGCCGGCTTTGTATGCCACCAATCCAGTGCGCTTTCCTCCAATATTATTGGCATCGCAAACACCAAGTGGTCGTATTCTACTCCATATGTCTGGTGGTTGGTCGTCGGTCGGACGCTCCTGTGGGAAGGATCGCGCAGAGGTAAAAACACTCTGATGCGAAGACTTGTGGTAGAGGTGAAAACTCTCTGTGGGAATGAATGGTTGCAGTGGTAAATACTCTCTGTAGAGACGATTTGGTGAATGAGGTGAATACTCTTTGGGGAGACAAGTGGTTGCAGAGGTAAATACCCTCTGTGGAGACGATTTAGTGACAGAGGTGAATACTCTCTGTGGAGAAGAATATTGGCAGAGGTGAATACGCTCTGTGGGAGAAAAATAGTGGCAGAGGTAAATACTCTCTGTGGGAGAAGAATATTGGCAGAGGTGAATACTCTCTGTGGGAGAAGAATATTGGCAGAGGTGAATACTCTCTGTGGGAGAAGAATATTAGCAGAGGTGAATACTCTCTGTGGGAGAAGAATATTGGCAGAGGTGAATACTCTCTGTGGGAGAAGAATAGTGGCAGAGGTAAATACTCTCTGTGGGGGAAGAATATTGGCAGAGGTGAATACTCTCTGTGGGAGAAGAATAGTGGCAGAGGTAAATACTCTCTGTGGGAGAAGAATATTGGCAGAGGTGAATACTCTCTGTGGGAGAAGAATATTGGCAGAGGTGAATACGCTCTGTGGGAAAAGAATAGTGGCACAGGTAAATACTCTCTATGGGAGAAGAATATTGGCAGAGGTGACTACTCTCTGTGGGAGAAGAATAGTGGCAGAGGTAAATACTCTCTGTGGGAGAAGAATATGGGCAGAAGTGAATACGCTCTGTGGGAGAAGAATAGTGGCAGAGGTAAATACTCTCTGTGGGAGAAAGGAGCAGGACGGGGAAATGTATTAAAAACGGGCAAGCGGAAAAAAAGCAGGGCTTTTTACCTTTGGTACGAGCACCGTTTGTAAAATAAGTTGGGAAGTTAATCCCAGGCTGTTCCGAGTTGGACTGCCCCGATTTGAGCCGGCGGGGCTTCTTTTATTGCCGAAAGTCAGCTGTTGGTCGGCGGCTTTGGGCTAGTGCGTGCCCCTGGCATGCCTAACGCCTCCTGGGTCCCAGCTGATGGTGTGCCCGTTGGTGCTTTACGGCCCAATGATGGTCCCACTGGCCTTATTTTGGCGCGTGTTTGAAGATGCCGGTTTTGCTCGGAACGTGTCTTTTATTTCGCCAACTACTATTCCTAATACAATAATTCATACTTCATAATAATACTTCAATATTCAGTCTTTAGTTCACTATATTGTGGCGCCGGCGCCGTTGCGTATGGCGCTGGGCGTCACAAAATACAAGTATTTGACTTTAAAAACTATTTAAAAGATTAGAAAATATTTCAAATTATAGCCAGTACTCGGAATATATTAGATTTATGTTATATAACATATATTTAAGATGTGTGTAAAATTGTGTATATTATTGATCTGAATCAAAAGGCATCAAATTGACTGGCAATATAGCCATGTCTGTCTCTCTGTTCGTCTGTCCATCTTCACGTCCTAGATTCCAGAGACTATAAGCGCTATAGCAACCAAATTTTGTTTCCAGACTTCTTTATTATTACGCCCCCTTTCGGCCACATAAAGGACGAAAATCTGTGGCATACACACTTTTGCAGATACATACGAGAAAACCAAAACGCAGAATCAAACTTTGTTAAAATTGTTACCTATGGTGTCACAATTTTTTTAATACATTTTCAAGATAATCGGTAGAGTAGTTTCTGAGGAAACTTGTAAGTAGCTCCGATAAATAATTTCGAGAAAAATGTAAAAGAAGATAATTAAGTACTTCGAAGTACTCCCCGCGGCGCTCGCTTCTAATGATCGTTACTTTTGTATTTGATGAGATCTTTTTAAAATTGTTCGTAATCATTAGATTGTAAATTAGTTTAAAAAAGTTTACAAAATTTCAAGGTGGCGTATTTCAAAATCGAAACCGAAACGTTGTCAGCCACGGCAAGTGCCGCGGCTCTACTTTATACCCGGTACTCAGTCAGTATACGATTTTTGTCGTTTGTGTTTGGGGCGGGGCGAAATTTTTAAATACACTTATAATAGTGGGATAAAACAGAGGACTGGATACAAAACTAGGTTGCTCTAGCTTTTATAGTCTCTGAGATCTAGGCGCTCATGAAGACGGACAGACGGGAGGACAGACGGACAGACATGGCTAAATCGACTCGGCTATTGATGCTGATCAAGAATATATGTATAAGTTAACACTCCCCACGAGCTGCAGGGTATCGGCACAATTCCAAAACGAAAGAATGCTGATGCCGCACTCGAGGGGTGGGGGCCCCTTATGGGGTCGAAAACGCTACCTTCTGGGTGTTACACACATCCACTATCACCACAAATCGAATTTATCCCAATACTCTTCGAGTACCGGGTATAATAAAACGAAAGCTGGTTGGATATGGACACAATTTATTTGTATATATATTGAATAGTGGCGGATAAAAAATGTATTCCGATTGGTTCAAAATCAATTCGCGACTGCAAGGACTAACGGCCTAATTGCCGTGCCCTCTCAGGCAACGCTTAAATAGCGGGAGAGAGTGATTTTAATGAGAGAGTAAGAGTCGCTCAGGCTGCTGCTGAGCCGAGTACGAAGAATGATTGTTAGTTAATAGTTAATATCTAGATATGCACTTACTTTAGGCGGCACCACTTGCTAAAGTTCATGATATTTATGCTGCTTGACCCGACAATTGCAATGAATTCCGGTTGGAAGACCGGAAGTTGCAGAGTGTTTGAGGGTATGTAACCGGGAAGATAATTGCAACGTCATCCGCGTATGCCACAACTTTGCAGCCTCCCCCTCTAGGTTACATAGAAACTTGTTAACTCCTATGTTCTATAGAAAAGGTGACAGGGCACATCCTGTTGACACACCTTGACTGTGTCGAGCCCTTCGATGATGTCACCGTCCTGCATATGAGCAATTGATCGATGAGCATTACCAAGAGACGGTCCACACCCAGGTCAGGCAGCGCTTCCGTAATGGCGCCCGGCACGACGTTGTTGCAGATTCCCTTGATACGAGATAAACTATTGTAACGAACCGTTTTCTTGGTCGCTTGCGGCAGCTGGGCTCGCTCAGCGGCCAATGGGCTCAGTGCAACAAATTTGTATGTGTTGCCCCAACGACAAGTAATAAGACAACTTTTCCGTGTTTAATATGTGGTTTATTGGAATCTTAGGCTAAGTTAATGGCTATGATTTATGGCTGGGGTACAATATGTTGATCCTCAATATAGCTGCGGGGCTACCTCAAGCGTAGCGGCGTCGGTACTGGTGTTCAGGGGCCAATGATCTCGGTCAATACTTTGATCCGCCACTCTAAACTCGCACTCGACGGTTCGCCTTCGTTAGCACACCACTGACTATCTTTGATCCCCTGTTCCCGTGGATGACTCACTCGGTATTCCGGTATGGGATTTATCTCGGACACTGCTGGGCTTTCCGTTTTCACTTGTCACTCGCGATCTCTTCCCGTGATACTGCTTCGCACTTGTCTCAATGATCAACCACCGTCGTTACTCGCACGTACGTAAAAGAGACCCGCTGTAGGCGGCCTCCTTTTATAGGCCGAACCTAACGGATTTTCCATCGGGCTTCTGATGGTTCCCACGCTCTTCGTAACGGGACCTGGTCGGTGACCCGTCTGTATGCCCATATTTGGACCTGCGTCGGGCCGCTGCTGGTCCGATCCCTCGATTCCCTGCTTCCAGTGAGAGCCGCCTCCTCTCGCCATTACTGCTCTCTCCCCCTTCGGTGGCTTATCCGCCCCTCTCTCCCCCTTCGGTGGCTTATCCGCCCCTCTCAGGGGAGAGCACACGGCGAATTGGCGGCATCCGGATATCCGGGTCTGCCGAACCGTCATTCATATCCGGTCCGCCAGCCTTATCCGGTCCGTCAGCCTCATCACTCTTGTGAGGCACACGGTTCCTCACACTATTAAAGAGTTTTCTTTTAGGTGTAGAGATTTCTCTATCACTGAAACTACCTTATGAAGTGCCGTTTCCGTTTCCGACTTTTCTTCCGTTAGATACATTGCAGCAAGTTGATGGCCGTGTCTCCGGTATTTGGAAGATAAGCCGGAATGACCTGGTCCGGACCAGGAGATTTTAACGGAGATTTTAACGGATTAAAGCTATTTATTACCTTGCTAATGTTCCGTTTAGTAAGGATGTGCGCTATCGAAGTTACTTATGTTCCCTAGAGAAGTGTGCCGGCTTGATGGTTATACACCCGGAGATTTGAGGGTCTAAAAGAACTTGTGGGGATTCCTCACTGGAGTTAGAGTACCATCACTTCTTTTAAGGTACCCCGCCGAGGGGTTCGATTTTGATAGGATGTTGCTTATAGCGTATTCACACTGAGAACCGTTTACCGATTACCGTCTATTTCCTAGACGGTGCATAAGGTTTTGCCGTCCCGAAATTTCCCAGTTAGTTCCACCGTCTATTTTGAATGTTCCTAAACCGCACGTTTCTATGCGATATTTAACCGATGGTTTTCAAATGCGACTCTAAAAAATTGGCATTCACAACGAAAAAAATAAATTTCACTGCGAACATGTAAACAATGACCGGCAAAAAAACCAAAACAAAAACACAATCTAAAATGGAAGGAGCATCAGGTGGTAAGTTTATACAAATATATATTTTTAATTTAATAATTTTATTGTTAATATTTGAAAACAATGCAGATAATAAGAAAAGAGCAGGCGGCGGCAGGCTGCAGTGGACCACGGAAACGGAAATAATGCTGATAGACATTTGATAGACAATACTGTAACCTCTTAATTAAAACATATTTTCATGGCAGTATCCTACCTATAATCAACTAGGGCAAACAATACGGTTGAATACCAGCCTTTATAATTGTGGTGGTCGACTGCCTCACCTGCGGGTGGTTTAATTTCGATGTGGCAGCCATCTAGATTGAAAAGAAGTGTTCAAACCAATTTATATGCATACATATAAATACATATGTAATTGGTTTTTTACCAATTGCACACAGGCACTGAGGAAACCCAATTGCCTCGAATCCCTTCACACACTCATCAATTTTTTCAGAAGTGAGATAGTTGGGCGACATGTACTCATCCGAAAATTCGTGGATGACTGCTCTGCAAAACTCGTGCAGGATGTTGCACACGATGTTTGGTGCCACGCCGAAAAGCCTACCAACTGTCCGATACTCAGAGGACGAGCCCAAGGTGTACATGACAATGGCAATTCGCTTCTCCAATGGAATGGCAGCTCTACAGTTTGTATCCTGTTTCCGGCGCACTTCCAGCCGATTTACTAAAATGTTAAAGCAGGTCCTCTCCATTCTGAAGCTTTCCTTGAAAAACGCCTCATTGTTGTCAGGCACATCTTTCCCAAAATGTCCCGAAGCGCTTCTACACAGCATAAGACCTTGTACTTAAAACTTTGGTAGCATTTAGTATAAGTACTCACAAACGACCACAACCTTCCTTTTTTTTGTTCTTTTAAAGCGGCTGCCCAAAGATGGTGCTCCTCCTCGTCAAAGTCGCCGCTGTAATCGCTATCAAAATTAATTTCGTTCAACAACATCATTAGTTATTGCAAGAAAATATTTTGCTGTTGAACCACAGTTGCAACAACTGCTAATTTTTTTTTTAAATACATTTTTTTTCAAACACAAATAAAAATTCTTCCGCTCAAAAACTCAGTTTTTGTTATTGTCATCAGCTCTTAGACGGTAAACGGTAGACGGTGCCAGTGTGAATCGGAGTTTCAAAACTGTCTGTCAAAAATCCTAACGTTCCCCCGTGACGGGCTCAGTGTGCAGAGGGTATTAACATTATGGTTTCTGTTGTTTCCTCGATTTCAGAGAAAAAGTGATGCTAACAAGCTTTTCGAGTTTCTTATTTGTATAGGACCAGGTCGGTTTTTTAGTCTTTCCAGAACACCTTAGCGTTTTTGGCTCTGTTGAATAGAGTCCTGCTGCTTTCACGTAGGATATCTATATGTTTTGATCACCAGGGCTTATATGCAGGGCACACTGCCGTAAAGGCCTAATTTACTTGTTCTTGATTGTCCGGGCATATTGGTGATTTAGAGGGCAGCAAATCTTCCATGGCTGTACGGCTGTACGGCTGTTTAAAATGAAGTTGAAAAGTGACTCACCCCTTTGTGTCCGAGCTCCCCCATTGGGTGCAGTGAGCGTTGACGTCAAATCCTGTTATCACGTCAATGTCTGACCCTTCAGATAATTTTTTAGGATAATTTTCTTCATGATCCATGTAGAATGACATCAGTATTAGATAGGTGTGTCTCGCCGCCGTGTTGTCGCTATTTCTAAAGTAATCGAGCAAAAATATATATAAGTGCTTTGTTGGAGAAGAAAATAATAGTTTAAGAGAGGATCGGATGCCCAAAGAGTCGCTCCATCTTCGGGTGACCCGCAAGCCGATCTTCACGATCGCCGACGGCGAATTGGGTTGCGTGCGGCCGACGGTGGGTCGCGAAAAGTGTCGAATGGGACGGCACTTCACTTGTCGTAGTACGCCCAAAGCCACTGCATTCGTTTGCTAATAAATACAATATTGTTGAAGAAAAAACCGCGTCTTTATTTAATTTCATCTTGGTTGAATTGTTTGAAAATCTAAAAAATATTAGATTTTTCATTGGCGCCCGAGCAGGGACATCGGTTTTTTTTTGTGTTTTTAACTCGTTTCGCTCCGTAGTGGCTTAGGCTTCGCGTGTGAACAAATTTGAGAAGTTGCTGATTCGGACCTTGCCACAGACGTGCCCTTTTGGACCCTCGCCATCTTGAACGCTGCCAAATCTCGTTTTGAAGCTGATGGACGCCAAAACAGGACGATTACTTTCTCTAGATTCGCTAGAAAGTCTACAGGTATTCTGTGCCAAAAATTGAGCATCACCGGTTGAGTTTCGTTGTGTCGCTGTAAATTGCTCGCTCGTCCGACCAAAACGATCAACTGCAGTGATACGCATATGTGCGTGTGTATGTGCTAACACAGTCATACACAGAGAACACAGCTCAATTTCTGGCACCTTCCTTATTTTACCCTATTTGGCCAAATCAATGTACATAAAGTGAAAGTGTCGCAGTTATACGTGTGTACAAAATACATAAGTTCGGTAGAGTTGTTCGAACATACCTACGCCATACATACATACGTATACTCATGCTGACCACCACTTAATGTGCATAACCAAAACGGCAACATATGTACATATTTAACATTTAAAACTTTATATAAATATACATATCAACCATATATAATACATGTACACATATACATACGTACATACGTACAGACATCGGCTTGCAATTGCACATACACGCAACGCTTGGTAAAGGTTCTTGGGCAGCAGCGGCTGATATTTCGTGCGTTCGTTAACCTTGCTCGCTCTGTGCTTGCATCGGTTATATATTAGTTTGTGTGTGCGTGCGCTCGCGCCAAATTTACCGCTTGCTCTCTTCTCCCCCGTTTTGGCATACCATACAGGTCAGGCTTGGTTCGAGCGCCTGTATTACTTTCGTCTTGTGCGTTCGCTCGCGCCAAATTCTCTCACTTACTCTTTGATCCCCCGCACCCCGCATTCTATCTCTGTTGCCCACAAAGTGGCAGCAGCGAGCATAGGGCTTGCTTACTTTCGGTCGCTTGGACCACTTTCGTTTGTTTGTTCACATATTGCGCCAGGGCGTGTGTGTGTTTGGGTAAGCAAGCTTAGCGTTTTTCGGTACATAGCTGCAGTGCGTGTGCGAGGGAAGCTTGAAGAGTTTGGCGAACTTGGGTACGGTATTGAAGGTAGTTCCTTTTTCTCATTTCAATTATGTCTGAGTCCGATAGGCCAACTGTGGAACGGCCAACAGCTGAACGGCCAACAGTATCTAAAACAAATACCAAGTTGGCATTGTGTCAACAAAGGTTTGACAAAGTCAGTGCTGATATTGCGCGAGTGCAAACAGCCTTTAGATTAAAGCAAATTTCATCGGACAAAACCGAATTAGCTTGTTGCCTAGAGCTTTTAGAGGGTTATATCGATAAGGCTATGAACCTACAGGCAGAGTTGGACATTTTGAGTCCAACCAATGAAAGTAGAGGACCTTTGGAGGATCTTTGTGTCGTCACTAAAGCATTGTTTATGAATGCAATCAAACCAAGATCCGACACACATATGCAGCATGACTGCTCAGTGAATCCACGGTTCGACACACACATGCAGCATGACTGCTCACTGAATTCGAGCCAGCGATCGCAGCTGCCGAAAATGCGTTTGCCGAAGTTTAGTGGCAAACATTCGGAATACAAAAATTTCATGTGCCTGTTCCAAAGCCTCATTGACGACGATGCTTCTTTGACAAACGTAGAGAAGTTTAATCATCTCGTATCGTGTTTGTCAGATGAAGCATTGGGTGTAGTAAAACCATTTCAAATGACGGACTGTAATTATCCTAAGGCCCTTGCCAGTCTGAAGTCAGTGTACGACAATAAATGTTTGATATTTTTCGATACCATTGCTCAATTATTCGATTTGCCAACCATGACCAAGCCATCTGCATCGAGTTTAAGATCGATGATAGACACGGTGTCTGCGATATATTCATCGCTGTCGTCTGTAGGTGACGACAAAGATATTGCGAATGCAATGATCATTCACATGGTCATGGCAAAGGTCGACCATGTGACCAAATCTCGTTTTGAAGAGCAGCTTGATTATGATAAGCTGCCTTCTTGGGAAGACTGTGCCAAACAGCTGAATAGAAGGTATCAGTACCTGGCAGCAGAAGAGTCAACTCGTGACAAGTCAAGGGTGCGTAACGAGGTGAGGAAGCCTCAACGGAAATCGTCGTTTGCCTGTGCTAATGCAGGTCAAAAGTCGTCGTCTGCATGCACCTATTGCAGGTCTGCAGACCACAATATATATTCTTGTCCATCGTTTAGTGCCATTTCCGTCATGCAACGTTTTGAGTATGCTAAAACTCAAAAACTGTGTCTCAATTGTTTGACCACGGGACATACAGTATCGAGGTGCAAGGCGGCGAAGTGTCGAGTGTGCTCAAAGCCTCACCATTCGCTCCTTCATCGGTACACTGCATCAGTGCAAGGTGAAGCAGCGGCACTTCAAGCCTCAACGTCGGAGGCCTACGTAGGTCACGTGCTCAATGCGGATCAAGTCGTTCTGGCTACCGCGATTGTAAACATCAAAGATAGATTCGGACAGTTGCATCCAGCAAGAGCTTTGCTCGATAGTGGCTCTCAAATAAATTTGATGTCTGAGAGCCTAGCACAGAGGCTTCGGCTTAAACGTGAGCCAACTTCCCTCGCTATCGCTATGGTGGGTGGTGCAACCACCGATAGTAAAACTAAGGTTTGTGCATCGATACATTCTCGGTTGAATTCCCACATGTTTTCCGCTGAGTGTTATGTACTAAAATCAATTTCCACATCTCAGCCTGGGCAATCACTTTCCACATCGAGCTGGAAAATCCCAAAAAATATTCAATTGGCAGATCCCGAATTCCATAAGCCGGCTAAGGTGGATGTTCTCTTGGGAGCTGAAATGTTTTATGGGCTATTGTGCGTTGGGCAAATTAAATTACATTCCGAGCTGCCCATTATGCAAAAAACATTGCTCGGTTGGATTGTTGCAGGCAAATGTACTGGACAGGCGCCTCGGCAACAGTGTATTGAGAGTTCGATAGCTCAAGTGTATAGTTGTTCTCTCGACTCATTAGTAAACCGTTTTTGGGAATTGGATCAATGTCCAGTTGAGTCGAAGGCTGTCCGCCAAACAGCTGAACAACAGGCCTGTGAGTTGTACTTCGCAAAAACGGTACAACGATTGTCTTCCGGTCGCTTTCAAGTCAAACTTCCCTTTAAGACCGACCCTAAAGTTCTTGGCCTGTCCTTTCAAACTGCTGAAAGGCGTTTTTTTGCAACTTGAGCGCAAACTGTCAAAGGATGACACTCTCAAAACTATGTACCATGACTTCATGAAAGAGTATTTGGATTTGGGACATATGTCCATTCTGAAGTCTGCTCCTCTAGAACAGCATTATTATATTCCTCATCAATGCGTTCTCAGACCTGAGAGTACCTCAACCAAACTTCGTGTTGTGTTCGATGCTTCCAGCAAAACATCAACAGCAGTTTCACTGAACGAAACACTAATGGTGGGGCCAACTATTCAGAGGGAGTTGTATTCAACATTGGTCAACTTTCGGTTGAACAAATATGCCGTAACTGCTGACATTTCGAAAATGTACAGGCAGATAAATGTTTCTGAGGAAGACAGAGACTTCCAACTTGTCTTGTGGAGAGAAAACCCTTCACAAAACATACAAGCATACAGGTTGAATACTGTTACATACGGTACAGCGTCAGCACCCTTTTTGGCTGTACGTTGCTTGTTCGAATTGGCAAATAGTTTCGCACAATCACATCCCATTGGTGCGGAAGTGATTCGCAATTGTTTTTATGTCGACGATATGCTGGCAGGTGCAGACAGTTTAAAAGAACTGGACACAATTTGCAGCCAGGTTCGGGATATTTTGAATTCAGGAGGATTTCCATTGGCCAAGTGGGCTTCCAATTGCCCGACTCAATCTGGAAAGAATGAGGAAATCAGTATTAAGATTGATGAGCAAAGCTCAGTCAAAACGCTTGGAATGCGCTGGGCACCTCAAGATGATGTATTTAAGTACCATCTGGACGTGGATAGTTTTGCCTCCCTGAAACCAACAAAACGCAATATATTGTCGATAGCCTCTCGTTTGTTTGACCCTCTTGGTTTGTTGTGTCCAATTGTCACTAAGGCAAAAATGCTGTTGCAGGACTTATGGAGGCTAAAGGTAGATTGGGATGAGGCTATTCCTATGAGTCTACACACTGCGTGGAATAAGTTCACCACTACCTTGCGGGATTTACACAAAATTTCAATCCCTCGTTACGTATGTTTGACGCTGTACAAAGGGGTTCAAATTCACGGCTTTGCTGACGCATCCAGTCACGCCTACGGTTGCTGTATATACGTACGAACGTGCAACGACGAAGACGTTTGCGTGTCATTGCTCACGGCAAAGTCGAGGGTAGCTCCGCTGAGCGTAAAAACAATACCCCGGTTAGAGCTTTGTGCAGCACTATTACTGGCCAAACTCTGGCAACAAGTGTCGACCACAATGACCAAATTCACGATAGAAAGCGTAAATTTCTGGTCAGATTCGCAGGTCACGCTATATTGGTTGCAGCGCGATTCGGGTACGTTGGGTACATTCGTCGCGAACCGGGTCGCAGAATGCCAAGAATTGTCAACTGGAGTCGTATGGCGTCACGTTCCAACGGATGCTAATCCAGCAGACTTGGTTTCAAGGGGAACAGATGTTGACGACATCGTGAGCTCCTTGTGGTTCAATGGGCCAAGCTTTTTAATGGCAGAAAAAGACCGATGGCCTCAACTTCACCAGTTCGAGATAGCGTCAGAAGTGAAAACTTCTGAAGATAAGAAAAGTGCAGTGGTATGTGCGCTTGGGGTAGCTGATGCGGAATCTAATTGCATTGTGCAATTAATCAACCGGCAATCGAGGTTCTCTAAGTTGGTCCGCATAATGGCCTACGTGCTTCGATTCTGTTTCAAGCAGCTTAGAGGTGATTCGCATCTTGTATCTGCGGCAGAAAGGAACATTGCGTTTTTAAAGCTGATCGCAGTCGTACAAAGCACAACATACAGCGCTGAGTATAGGTTGTTGGAAAAATCGGCAGCATTAGCTCCGATGCTGCAGTCGTTGAACCCATTTGTCCACGAGTTTGATGAAAATGGCATCAAATTCAAGTTAATTCGAGTAGGAGGGCGCTTGCTACACGGCCCTATCGCATACGACGCCAAATTCCCTCTGTTGCTACCAAAGGGATCTGAATTGGTCAGCCTTTTGGTCAGGCATTTGCACCTTAGGCACTACCATGCTGGTGCAAAGGTTCTTGTGGGATTGCTGAGGCAGCAAGTTTGGGTGATCAATGCCCGAAGCGTGTGTACAGCGCATGTTAGAAGATGCGTACACTGTTTTCGCTACAAGCCAAAGTTGTTGGGGCAAATAATGGGAAATTTGCCAGCTGACCGCCTTCGTGAGGGTCGGCCGTTTAGAGTATCTGGCGTAGATTTCTGTGGGCCATTCTACGTAAGCTATAGAATCAGAGGTAGACCACCCGTTAAAATGTACGTTGCCGTTTTTGTTTGTTTCGCCTCAAAGGCAGTCCACCTAGAACTTGTCTCAGACCTTTCAACTGACGCTTTTCTAAATGTATTTAAAAGGTTCGTTGGGAGACGGGGACTGCCGGAGAAGATGGTCAGCGACAACGCGACGAATTTCTTGGGAGCGAGCAACGTGCTGAGGGAGCTCCAAGCGGCATTCGCCCGGAGCAAGGAGAGCCTGCAGGACTACGCAGCGGAGAGAGCCGTGACCTGGAGCTTCATCCCTCCGAGAGCACCGCACTTCGGCGGGCTGTGGGAAGCAGCGGTCAAGGCGGCCAAGCACAGGCTGGTGCGAGGGGCAGGCGACGCCAACCTCACGCCGGACGAGTTGAGCACGCACCTCGTGGAGGTAGAAGCGTTGCTCAACTCCAGGCCCCTCGTGGCGGACACCAGCGATCCGAACGACGGGGAGGCCATCACACCAGGGCACTTGCTCATCGGCCAACCTCTGCTGGGCCTGCCGCACGGATCCACGCCCAGAGAGCCCAACAACAAGCCCGCACCCGGATACTTGAAGCGGTGGCGACTGTTGTTGGAGCTCAAACTGCGCTTCTGGCGCAAGTGGTCCAGCGACTACCTCCTCAGCCTGCAGCAGCGAGCCCAGTGGAGCAGAGGCGAGGCCAATCTGGCCGAAGGGACGGTCGTGCTGGTGCACGACGACAACACCCCCCCGCAACGATGGACAACAGGGCGCGTGACACGCGTCATAACTGGAGAGGACGGCAAGGTGCGGGTGGCCGAAGTAAGAACGCCAGCCGGCGTCATTAAACGGCCAATCCACAAGCTGGCACCACTGCCAACGTGCTGAAGACCGGAGCTCTTCAGCGGGGCCGGAATGTTGGAGAAGAAAATAATAGTTTAAGAGAGGATCGGATGCCCAAAGAGTCGCTCCATCTTCGGGTGACCCGCAAGCCGATCTTCACGATCGCCGACGGCGAATTGGGTTGCGTGCGGCCGACGGTGGGTCGCGAAAAGTGTCGAATGGGACGGCACTTCACTTGTCGTAGTACGCCCAAAGCCACTGCATTCGTTTGCTAATAAATACAATATTGTTGAAGAAAAAACCGCGTCTTTATTTAATTTCATCTTGGTTGAATTGTTTGAAAATCTAAAAAATATTAGATTTTTCATGCTTTCTTACAAGAATGCAGAAGCGGATTTTACCTTCGTTGTGAGCAACAATCGGCTTGGAATCATTTCGCAGCCAAGCGGAGTGTAGGAGTAGCGAATGCTGCTTTACAGTGGTTGGATTGATCTGTAGATGCCTTGGAGACACCATCAGAGTTTTTCACCACTACGTCGTCGACGATATCATTCCGACTAATTACCTCAAACTCACGGATCAGCATCGTGTCGGAGGAGTAGCCCTCTTGAGCTGACTCCAGCTCGTTGTCGGGTGCTTCGATCTCCGAGGCTACGTCCTTCTCGACTGGGTTGCTGACAAAACGCGTCGGCCGCTGCGTCCAACTTGTACACCTTGATGATGACTGAAATAACATCAAAGTTCTGCTCACTTTTGGCTGCTTATATCGGCGCAAAATATTCTTTGTTGAGGACGAACCCTAGATCCCAAGATCTTTTGGGCAGAACTCTGGAAGCGCTCTGGTCCAAGTGTGTCCTTCAAGCGATGCTTCTTTTGCTTCTTTGACTTCTTTCTTTGGCGCTTCTGAGCCAAAATAAGCACCTTCGATGCCCACTCGACCTTCTTATGACAGTTATCTGTTCGCTGGATACCTCTTAGACCTCATCATCAGACCAGAAAAAAATGTAATAGCCTTTTTACACTACCGCATCATTGTCGAAGGTGCGGAAAAATTATGCGAGGCGTTAACACTTAGGCCGCATCATTTCCGCATCATTTTGTCAGCTATTGTTGGCTCTACCGAACAAAAATTACGTGCTGCTGACTTTATTTTTCAAGTGTCACTTTTAAAGTTGGAATCAGCGCGTCCCAAAACACCTTGCAAGTCATTGTGTTACCATTTTGTTGCTTGCAATCCGATTTATTTTAATTGAAATGTTCAGGAATGGTTTGGCCGCTCAACTTTAAATTGAATTTATGGTTTGATTCGACCACAATACCACGATACCGCGTCGAAACCCCGAATAATTTCAGTATTTTGTAAAAATACTTGTTAGAATACGGTAACAATTGCGAATGATGCGCCGAATGTTTTATCAAGCGGCCGCATCATTGTCTTCTTCTATCTACAGGGCTCTTATGGGCATCACTGTCGCATGTTCCATTTAACGGAAAAATCCAATGATGCACCCTAATGAAAAAGGGTAAAACTGATATAGCGCCTATATCTCAGAGACTATTAAGGCTAGAGCAACCATATTTTGTATCCAGTCTCCTGTGTTATCACACTACTCCAAGTGTATTTCAAAATTTCGCACTCCCACTTTCCGCAACGAAACACAAAGGACGAAAATCTGTGGCATACACAATTTTGAAGACTCGAGGAAACTAAAAACGCAGAATCATAGATGATGACCATTTCTATCAGAGTGTTGAATTTTGATCAGATCTTATTATTAATATAGCCACAATGAAGAAAGCCATTTCGAAAGTCATCGTTCCCTCTCGCTCTCTCTCACACGCGACCCCATCTGCTTTGTCCATTTTTACTTTTTGACGCCTAATTCTCTGAGACTATAAAAGCCAGAGCAACCAAACTCCTGTGATATCACGTCAATACAAGTGTATTTCAAAATTTTGCCACGCCTCCTTCCGACCCCACAAAGAACGAAAATCTGTGGAATCCACAATTTTTAGGAAAAAAGAAAACCAAAAACGCATAGTCATGGAAAATAACCGTATCTACTAGATTGCCCAATCTGGATCAGGTAGAACTATTATTATAGTCAGAAAGAACAAATTAAATTTCAGTCGCTACGCAATGCCTGCCAAGCGCTTACTCATTCCCTCTCTCTCTCGTAAACATTTGTACGTCTCGAATATGTAGTTATACATGTAATGTAGAAATGTAGAAGCAGATGTAAAAAGCATATGTAAACAAAAATGGAAACATGTATACAAATTCCAAAAATGGTTTGACTTCATTTTTTGAAATATTCTTTTTTGCCCAAAATTTATTTTGTCCCTTTTGCGAACATATAATAAATTTCATAAATCTTAAGCTCATATATGTATGTATGTATGTATATACTGACTGAGTACCGGGTATAAGGTAGAGCCGCGGCCTTTGCCGCGGCTCATAACGTTCCCTTTCGTTTTATATTTTATCTACGAATAATTTTATTTTTATGGCTTGTTTTTTGTGATTAGTGCATTAATTCATAAGAATTTTTATTGTCCAACTAGGTAAATAAGAACATAAATTCAAGTTAAAATCAAGACTATTAGCCTGTTCCCGCAGGCGGCTTCCATTCATCATCCATTTCGGGGATGATCCGTAAGGGTTTGCCGATGCGAAATTTCTCATTCATTCATTTTGGATGTTCCTAAACCGCACGTTTCGATGCGATATTTAGCCGAAAATCAGCATTTACAAAGAAAAAATTGAATTTAATGCGAAAATCCAAACAATGACTACCAAATATAACTCATATTCTATCGAATGGAAAAGAAAAAAAGTCAGTTAAAGTTGCTTTAACACCTTCGGGTTAAAGCGAATAAATAAAAAGAATTTTCAAATATTGCCGAATCGTTGCAACTTTCTGGAGAGCCGATGTACACATATGCGAACATCGGCTACTATTCACTATATCAGACAGGAATCTGCTCTTTATTTAGTTTGTGTGAAACTTAACTAAAAGGTGATTTGCAACTCTCATGAATCAGCTGTGTTTTATAAATTCAATTCAATTTTTCAATTAAAATTAAAAAATGAAAAAATGAGCGAGCCTGCTGCGATGGTATCGAAGGCTGGCCGGCAGAGATGTCCAGGCCGTCTTAGGTGCCGTTTACACTGAGGCTGCGTCTTGATTCTTTGCGTCTTCCCAGAAACGCATTTTTTTTTACATAGGCTTAGCATAGGGCCCTAGTGATGGCAAAAAGTTGCGTCGTTTTCCGACGCAGGTGCGTTTTGGTATTTCTGTGGTATTTCTGTGCGCATAACAGCAATTTTCGTACTTTTCTGCCTAATCAGCGGAACTATCACCACTAATAACAACAAAAAACAGCAGATTAAAATTTAAATATTGCCGCGTAAAATTTTTGACTGAGTAAAAAGGGGCAAAAATACATAGAACAAATTGTATAAAAAAAAAACATAGAACAGATTCTAAAAACTAATTTTATTATTAAATCAAGCATTTCAACAATATGGTTGATTTCAAATTTTTTGCTGCAAATCTCATATCTTTGAATCCTTTCACTGTTTCCGTGATCTTCTCAGGGTAAAAAAGTGTGCTGGCAGATGCTTGTCAGCGAGTTGAGCAACTACCTCGCTACAAAACTCCAGTGCGGCAGACAATGGCCCTTGGCCCACCAAATAGACTCCCTACCGTACGATATTCCGCAGACGATCCTAGGCAATAAAGGGCTATGCTATGGCTATGCTATTCTCTACTCCAGAGGGATTGTCAGTCGAAAGTTGAGATTGGGCAACAGTCCAATAAGAATGTTGAAAGTACTCCTTTCCATGCGGAAATTTTCCTTAAAAAAGGCAGCGGAGTTGTCCACAACATCTTCCTCCCAAAATGAACCATATCGTGGCTATTGCAATATAGAATACATTATTTAATTGAAAAGAGAGAACATTATCTGCTCTTTACCTACAAGAGTCCAAACGCAAGGAGGACGTTGCAGTTGCAAGACGAATTGAAACTTTTCTGAGAATAACTCAGCCGCAGTTCTGCTTCTCTGCGTCCTTTCCGATATCGATAGGTAACGCACCATGTGTAAAAAGCCTATTACATTCATTCGCTACAAAGCAAAATTATCGTTAATTATTTTAATAACTGTGAACAAATTAACATATATCTTACCTCCCTTGTTTATCTCGGCACCAACACCTCTTTTCGGTAAATAACCAAAGGCAGAGTCTTTTTTAGTCTTTTTAGAGTCAGCTTTTATTAAAGCTATCAAGCTTTTCTCTTTGAAAATGTATATCCCTTTTTTTGCGCGCATTTTTTGCCACCATCTTTCAAACAAATCACTTCAGTAATAATGTTCACATATATATTCCTGGCGGGAATATCAGCTGTTCTCTCAGTCCACAATCGTGTCGATAGACCAACTATCAATAAGAATTCGTGGATTTCGTTTACCTTGCTGGACACTGAGGCCAGGAAAACACAAACGAAAAATTTCTGGCCCAGTTTTTTTTATATGGACTTTGGCAGTAATATCCGCTGTGCTGGATACCTAGCTTATAGCCTATTTACACTACGGTTGAGTTATTGAGTTATTGAGTTTCGGGCAAAACTCGAGTTTCGTTTACATGGGAAAGCATAGGGGACCTAGAGGTGGCAAAAAAGTTGGGTTTTGGTTGCGTTTAGTTGAGTTTGTCCGATTTTCCGAATATTTCAACCCTGATCTGCCTGTCGTGGAATTATCACCACTAGTTACAACAAAAATTGGCAGCTCAAAATTTAAATTTTGGCGCGTAAACAATATGGCTGGGGAAAAAGATACATACAATTGTTAAAACCAATACTTTAAACCAATTTTATTATTAAAAACCATATAAACAATGTGGTCGATTTCTAAAATTCGGTCGGACAAACTTAGCCAAACGCTAAATTGAATTATTATAAATTATAATTATATAATATAATATAACTAATTATAAACAATTGCCAATTTAAAAAATTTTAATTTTTGTACATATGTATGTATGTATGTAGTGTACATATACATATAGCCAAAATTCAACATATTTGTTAATGCAGCCGTGCAATTTCCCTGCGGAAATTTTCCTTAAAAAATGGATTCCAAGGTTATTCGCAATGTCCAAATGCGTTTCTTGGAAATTTGATCCAAATACTCCACAGTTGCTGCAGGCATCGTCGCCAACTCCATACATTGCAGCGTCGCTATCGTCTCTTGCTCTGCCACATAGAGCATCATTAATTCTTGGGTATTCATATTAATAAAATTAAATAAAACAAATTTTCGAAGACAAGCACGTGCCAGCAGCCGAAACTCAATAACTCAACTTTGGCATAGTGTAAAGCTGAGTATCCAGCACCGCGGAAACTAAAAATTACTGCCAAACTTCATATAAAAAAAACGGGGCCAGTAATTTTTCGTTTGTGTTTTCCTGGAGTCAGTATCCAGCAACGTAAACGGGATCCACGAATTTTTATCGATAATATCGATATTCACACGAATGTGGACTGTGAGAACAGCTGATAGGGGTGCCAGTAAAATATATGTGCCTATTTTTACTGGAGTACAAGTGAGAGGTGGGGGCAAAATCTGTGCGCAAAACCAAAAAGAGATATGCAAATTTTTAAAGTGAGGAGAAGATTGCTTTAATAAAAGCAGTTGAGGCAAGACCATGTCTTTGGCGGATCACGGAAAACAAGCATTTTGATCATTTTGATATTTTGGCGCCTCCGACTGTGCTGTACTTCTTCTTACAACAATATGTGCCACTACCAACACAATCACTTCATCGTCAGAATTACTTTTCTTCCTTTTTTTAATTTTAGTTTAATTTTCAAAATTGGCGCTGTTTACAAAACACAGCTGATTCATGAGAGTGGCAAATCACTTTTTAGGCTCTTGGTCACCCTACATCAGTTGAGTTCCACACATCCGAAATAATGAGCAGATTCGTTTCAGTAAAATTTCGCGGTGCTGGATACAGGCCTTAAATCCAAATTCTGAGTTATTGAGCTACCTATCGATAAATGTGGTAACTCACTGTAGTGTAAAAAGGCTATTAAACTTTAAAATGCTATTCGATTTATCGATGGTCGAATAACAACTATCGATATATTGCACATTCTAACCATCAATATTATCGATAGTGCCCTACTGAACACAGCTGTCTACATTATCATTCTTAGTCTTTTAATTTTAAAAATGATAAGAGCGATTTGTCAAACTTGGAGAACTTCTCTTTTAAACAGTCCATCTTCCATCCGACCGTCTTTTCTGCCAAACATTTTCTTTCGGAATACTAGTTTTTTTAACAAGCGTAAGTTGGATTTTTGCATTTATATACATGGATACATATGTATGTAAATAGTTTATGATGTAATCAATTCTGTTACATTTGTGATGTCCTCTTTCTGAGTGGTATTCCACTTTTTTCAGGTCTGATACACTTAGTCATGAACATTGTGGCCATACAAGTTCATTAGTCTATGGCATAGTTAGATTTCAAATGAACATATTCCGGGCGGCTCCTATACGGCTCGTACGAATTCGATGCAATGTAGATATGTTTGCCTCGCAGGCCATAGTATTTAATAGAGACCTTGGTGAAATTAGTATAAAGATGGCTTATGCTCTTTTTCGGGGACGTTATATTTACCAGCCGCTTGTCAAACGCTGTCGAAAGAGTGGAGTACTGTAGCGAACGATTTTTTCATTATCTTCAGTGTGTACAAATAATCTCGTAAACATAAAATACTGTGCGTTGCTATACTATGCTATTATATTATATATAAATATATATATATATATGTATGTATAATATTATAATACTTAATAAAAAGGCTATTCAAAGACGTTTGCTGAAACCTTCAATAGAAAACACCTATTGTTTACAAATTTTACATAAGTACATACAGCTGCGAAAAAAATATTAGCAACACCACAACAAGTCATTTTTAAATAGTTGCCAAACTCACACTTTTAACTTTAAGAAAACTTTAAGCACATTTTTAGAAATGGAAGTCTCTTATGAACATATGAATATAAAAAAAAAGTCTTCCTTTTTAACGTTTTTAAGTTATTTAAGGAAATTCATTGAAAGTGATCAAATTAGGCGAATAATAATAATAAATAAATAAATAATAATAATAAATAAATAAATAATAATAATAAATAAATAATAATAATAAATAAAAAAATAGTAGCACCACTTTTCGAAAATGGAATTAAAAACAAAAGAATGGCCAAAAAGTAACGATTTCATTAGTTAACTATTTTGAACTATTATTACTAAATCTATAATTATCATTTAATATTTAGTACAATGTCCTTTTTTGGCAATAACAGCTGCGTAGCGTCTTGGCATGGAATCAATCAAGTCCTGGCATCATTTTAGGACCCAGGACTCTTTAATTTATACCCAAAGTGATCCGATAGTGGCTGGCTAGGAAGTAGCAACCGCCTTCTTGACGTAGGACCACAGATTTTTGATGGGATCAGGTCAGACGACTGAGCAGGCCACTCCAGAACGTTCACACAGTTTGCCAAAACCCATTCCTTTGCTTTCTTGTTGGTGTGTTTGGGGTCACAGTCCTGTTAAAAGACCCTTACGAACGGACTTTCATATTCTGCAAAGGGTAGCATTACTGTCTCCATTATATTCACGTACGTGCTGATCTATGATGGTTTTTATCCAACCTATTGGACCTACTCCATAGTAGAAGAAGCAAGACCATACCATTACACTACACCCTCCATTCTTAATGGTTTTTGTGCTGTATTGGGGATTTTATAAAATTTTTTGTAAACTTCATGCGCTTCGTAATATGTGTCGCGTTTAAAAGTGGTACCTTTCTTGGGATGCAGGTTTTTATTTTATGTTTCCTAAGATATGTGCGAACTTATTGATCCTTCGAATTTATTTTAAGCTCGGTAGCAGACTTGAAGGGATACTTCTTGCTCTGACAAATCAGTCCTTTGACATGGAGAGGGGTCATAGCTCGTCTTCGTCCGCGTGTTTCAGCCTTTTCTTCATATATGTATTAAGACATTTTAAATCATTTTATTGGATCATCCTACTAATCGACCAACTTCTCTGTAAGTTTTTCCGTCTAATATCAGTTTTTTGATCAGATCTCGCATCTCCGCAGTGCAATGCTTTCCACGTCCCATTGTAATAATTATTATTAACTTTTATGATAGAAGCAATGAAATCTTAGTCAAAACTAATGAATAAGTGGCTTCTACAAAGACAATTTTGAGAAATATAGAAGCTTCACTAAGAAAATGGCTAGTGGTGCTATTTTTTTTTCGCCATTTTTTGGTTTTTTTTTCTTAAAATCACAAAAAAAATATATAGACAAAAATTTGAAGAACGGTAACAAAGTTTTTGTTTATGGGGAAAACTAAACAATGTAAAAAAAATCAAAATTAAAAAAAATCGCAACATAATTCGCATTTTTTTCTATCACGAACAAAATGTATAGTAGTGGTGCTATTATTTTTTTTCGTAACTGTATGTATATATAGTTTTCCTTTTATTCTTTTATGAATTTGAATTATTGCTCAATGTATTTTAGGCACATTTTAACCTATTATATGTTATACTTTATGATTTTATACTTTATTTTTTTTAACTAAAAAATGTTTGATTAGTATTTATTTCTGAACCCCTTTGCTTAGAGTTTGTAAAGCTTTATGTACCTTGGTACAATCAGCTGAATGTTTAAAAACAAACGAGGGGGAACGTTGTGAGCCGCGGCAAAGGACGCGGCTCTACCTTATACCCGGTACTCAGTCAGTATACACACACAACCGTTATCCCCACAAATCTAATATACCCTTATACTCTTCGAGTACCGGGTATAAAAATCACTAATTCTGCCAATAAGCAGAATAACATGTAGCCAATAATGCATATAACATCCCGAACGTATGTATGTACATATGTATGTATGTACAGTGACTCCAACCCCACTGATGCAGTGTCAAATAAAAAGTTTAAGGTGCTACAGATTTTAAACTAGAGGAAAAACAAACGAGGGGGAACGTTGTGAGCCGCGGCAAAGGCCGCGGCTCTACCGTATACCTGGTACTCAGTCAGTATATACATACATATATGAGCTTACGATTTATGCAATTTATTATATGTTCGCAAAAGGACGAATTAAATTTTGTGCAAAAAATAATATTTCAAAAATTGAAGTCAAACCATTTTAGGAATATTTATACATGTTTCCAAATTTGTTTGCTAATGATTTGTATACTGCTTCTACATTTCTACATGTATAACTACATATTTGAGACGTAAAAGTGTTTGCGACAGAGAGAGAGGGAATGAGTTAGAGCTTGGCAGGCGTTGCGTAGCCACTGAAATTTAATTTGTTTCTTCTGGCCATAATATTGTTCCGACCTGATCCATATTCGGCAATCTGGTAGATATGGTAATTTTCCATGATTGGTTGCTCTAGCTCTTATAGTCTCTGAGATCTAGGTCGGAAACGCTTCCTTCTGGGCGTTACACACAACCGTTATCACCACATATCTAATATACCCCTTACTCTTCGAGTAACGGGTATAAAAATGTTTAAGCGCCAATATGTTTTATCACATTTAAAAAAGGAACTTTATTTGCTGATTAAATATTGCTCAGTTTTAAAAATAAAATAGAAACTTAAAATATATCTTAAATACAAGTCCGAGCTTGAAAGATGCATCCACAAACTAGTTTAATATTAGTCGAATAAAAGGTTAAACAGGTATTTTAATACTTAGTATGTAATCCCTTAACCTTTATTACGACTTTTAACGTACTATTCATGGAAGAGACCAGCTTCCGAGTGCTTTCCGAGCTTATTTTGTTCCATTCCTCCAGCAGAGCTTTTTTAAGGTACTTTTTGCTAGAAATCCTGTGATTCTGGGTGTTTTTCTCCAGCGCAGCCCACAAATTTTGAATAACATTTAAGTATGGAGACTGGGCCGGGGGAATCATCACGTGGGGGCGGTTCCAGATAAGCCAGGACTGTACTATTCCGGACGAATGTTTCGGGTCATTATCCTGGTAAAGCCGGAAATCACGTTTTTTCGGCGCTTTGGTGCAAGGCCACAAACAATGTCCGAAACTGACGTTAAAATGAGTCAAATGGACTGTAGGCTTAATCGCCATAGAAACAATTTCGCTAACTTTCTCAAAAATAGGGAAAATTATGGAAAAATCAAGCGTAGTGGCAGGCCTACAGATATCGACGACCGCTGTAAGAGTCATATTTTCAATTTACATCTGCGTTCATGGAAATAGCAGTGCTGCACGTCACCTCTTTCAAACTCGTTTTAGAGATATTTCTAGTATTCCAAATTGAGCAAATGATACTTTTTGAAAAAGCCTGGAATGTAAGCATTATAATCTTGAGAAAATTTTGTTACATTTGAATTCCAACTTATTGTTTTTTATTACTTTAGGCAACTACCCATGAAATCTACTGTTCATTGAAATAGCAGTGCGGTGATACAATTTTTAAAAATTTATTAAAATTAAAAACCAAACAAATAAATTTAAAAAGTCACCAGAAATTTTTGAACAAAGCGGTACCTTTTATTTTGGAGCCTAAAAGAAATCATTGCTGGGTCCAAAAGAGGAGACCTACTAATTTGACTAAAAACTAAGGGCAGGAGGCTTAAAGGGACTGAAAACTAAGCTGATTTAGACTCTCACTATTGTGTGTTTAAGCTAAATAACTATAAAAGAAGACTGAAATCGAGTTGCTTTTCGAAAAACGACGCTTGTTCAGGTTGGCCAAAGTGTGCAATACAGCCCGACCAAGCCTACAGTACCCTCATAAAATATGAAATCAAATTTATTTCGTTATGTCAGCTATGTGACAGTTAGTAGATAACTGATTACACATTATTTAAATGCAAGAAGTCCGAGAAAGCTACGCGTTTGGTTTTTGAGAACACATAGGAACACCACTCAAGTTTGCAAAAACGCATATGGACTGGCCTCTGTTACAGCGAAAAACACCATGTGCTGATCAGGGTAAAGTGGTATTATATACTCAGATAGACTCCATAGAATATGTTTGGTATTCACGGACCCCAGATAACCACACAAAATTTAAAAAAAAAATAAGTTAGGTAGCTGGGATGCGCACTTTGAGGTGCAGCTCATTTGGATTAGTATCTAAAACTTTTGTGTTGGCAAAAATTTGACAAAAATGTGTACTTGAGAATACATTACAGTCATATTCCAGTTGAAAAATGCTTTTGAAAAGAATTTTTCAATAGGATAATGATCCAAAACACTTTCGAAAGCTCACTAGGAATTGGGTTGCATACGAAAATATCGACGGCCATCCTCTGAAATCGTAATTTTTGTATAGCAACTCGATTTCCAGTCTATTTTTTATAGTTATTTGGCTTAAATACAATAATAAAAGTCTAAAACATATTAGTTTTCAATCCCTATTAGCATTCTGCCCTTAGTTTTTATTCAAATTCAAAGGTCTCCTCTTTTGGACCAAGCAATGATTTCTTCTATGCTCCAAAACAAAAATACCGCTATGTCCAAAAATGTCTTTTATCAAAATATTCAATAAGTAAATAAAGCTTACTGCTGGTGACTTTTTAAAATTTATTAAAAATTTTTAATCCCCGCACTGCTATTTCCATGAACAGCAGATTTCATGGGTAATTGTCTAAAGTAGAAAAAAACAATAAGCTGGAATGCAAATGTAACAACATTTCTTCAAGATTATAATGCTTACATTCCAGGATTTTTCAAAAAGTATCATTTGCTCAATTTGGAATACTAGAAATGTCTCTTAAACGAGGTTGAAGGGGAGGTGACGTGCAGCAGTGATATTTCCATGAACACAGCTAAAGCTGTCCAAAAAAATATGTCCTGCTCGGTTATTTAAAGGCATTTGAATTTAAATGTGTTAAGAAGACGGGTCAACCTAATTTTGGCAGAAAATAAAAACGCTCAATATGCTTCCAAGTAGCAGGTTCCTAAATTGATGCAGCGCCATATAACCAACCGTTTGGTCTTTGCCAAAAAATATAAATTTTGGGAGTTAGAATTTCGGAAAGTTATTTTTTCGGACGAAAAAAAGTGTAACTTGGATGGCCCTGACCACTGTCAGAAATACTTTCCAACAAATTCTATAGGAGGGGACATCAGTTTGAGACCATGGCTGACCTTAAGAGAACTTTGCTCGCAGAAAGGGCAGAAATAGCTCCAAAAACGTTGCATAATCTAATAGATTCAATACCAACGCGAATAAAAGATGTTCTAGATAACGGCGGAAAAGAAATAAATTACTGAAATTCAAACAAAAAATCACAAATTTGGATTTTCGCACATATACTTATTTCTTATGAAGTTAAATTATTTTATTTATCCTTATCACTTAAATAGGACAACCCCTACGTGCGTTTTCTATCGCTCACTGCTCCCAAACCAATGATGCTAGACTTCAATTTTTTTTTTTTTTAAATTTAAGATTATTTAATGCAGTGGCCTTTACCAAATGGAATTCTTTAAAACAAACAACAAAAAATTCTTAACGAAAATACTTTAAATTGCGGTACTAATATATTGCGTCACTTCCATAGGACACTGAAAGAAAAATAACTTTTAGAGATCTCAGATTCTTTTTAACATAGTTGCATATAACTTAAATATAGGGTAACAGGTTTAATTTCAAAAGAAAAGAAATAGTTTTTAAAATTTCGTCGAGCCACCTTGCTGTCGTCGAGGCATCCGCTTATGAAGGGATTGATACAAACTGTCCAAGTAATTTAATGAAATCGAGTCCCAAGCTAATTCGATCGCTTTGATGAATATTGCTTTCCTGAGCCATACAGTATCTGACGTGTCTGCCAGTTATAAGATACTTAAGTTATGTGAGTCACTACCTCTGTAAAAAAAAAAACCAGATTTGAAAAAACCTCTTTAAAAAAAACTAGAACTGAAAAAAAACCATAGTTCTTAAACAAATTTAAAATCTCGGAATCGATCAATAAAAGTAATTTTAAGCGATAGCGGGAAAAAAATTTGAATTTTGTCGAGTAGTGTAATCAGTTTGCACAAGCTAAATTGCCATGGTAATGGTGTAAAATTTATATTAATGGAATAATAAGTCATATATTTTTTCTTTTTTTTAAATTGAGACTCGTTTTATTGTGTAAAAAGCCGTTTACGATAAAAAGAAATTTTTTCAAAAGTAAAAGTAAACATTTTTGTGAACGTGAAAATCGGAGGCCCACCAGGCAAGTGTATTTTAATACCAAAATACTCTTTTTTTGGAAACATGTTACTTTTGAAAAAATCTTTTTATTATATGCATCTGGTTGTTAATCCAAATAAGTTTTGCCATAATTGCATTCGGTACATCCAAAAAACTGTTTGGTATTTATATACCAATTTTCATTAGACTTCATCTGTGGCTAGGTGTGTTAAAATATGGCTGTTAAATTTGTTCTATTGCATAAAAGACTCCCGGAACTGTAGAGAACGATCAGCCGATTTTCATTTTTCCGACTACTAAAAAAACCTATATTTTAACATGTGGAATTTTGTAGGAAACTCCCAAAAAATAATGCTTTTAGAAAATTCTCCTTGTAAAGAAATCTTTCCTCTTTACTTATCAAAACGAATTATTGCGATATTTTTCACCAGTTCCACCACCAATTATTCAAGTTTCATTATATTCACCGGTATTTAAATACCCATTGGCTTTTGATACGTTGATCCGCCAAGCTGTGCATAGCACTTTTTAGCTTTAAATTTATGTAAAGGATCCTTAAAATAAATGTTAGAGTAATAACTTAATAACGTAATTTTTAGTTTTTTTTGAGTACTGCTTACTTTTTTCCCTATATTTTAAAATGCTGCAACGAATTCTGGGAATTCATTTTCAGATAACGACCAACGATTGACGTGCCGGCAGAGATCGACTAGTGGACAAAAATTTCTTCAAATTCGCCTTCTGTTCAACCCGATTTTTCTTTGTGAAACCTTAAAGTATTTTTTCTAAAGTCATCACACTTTGTTGTTAAAGCGGAGCTGAGCTAAAAAAAATTAATTCTGCACTCAATTTTGTCTGCCAGATCCCACTTACGTAGCTGCTTCGTTTTTTGTTATTTGATTTTACATTATTGCGAGGCCGAGGCTATAAATGAATTCTATATTCAAGACTTGGAAGCAGCGTTCGCATTTTCTACTCCGTAGCAGCAAGTGCAATGAAAATATTGCTATGCTCTCGCTAACGCTCTCGTTTTGAACAGAGCCGTAGCAGAACCATAGCTGAAAAAAACATTTGCTCTGTTGTAGCCGTAGTTTATTCGCGTCATTTACTACGGCTATAGCAAGAGCAAAAAAAAATAAAATTATGTGCTCCGCTCCGTTGAGCGGTAGCCGAAAACTGGGAGCGTCGTCATAAAATCATAATCTCCAATAAATTCTAAGGTATTGGGTGTTTTCTTCGACAGCGGCGTCGTAAACAACCAATACAAACAAGCAGACCTACAATATGTGCACACAACAGTTAAAGCTGAGTCTCACGTACAGAGCGTTTGTCACTTAAGCGCTCTCTATCTATCTGTCTCTCTCTTTCTTAATGAGGAAATGCGTGGAATTCCCGGCAGAAAAAATCGAACTTTTTTATGGCGTGACACATCTTAGTGTTTATATTGTCTTTGCCTCGAACACCCGTGCTAAGGTCCACTACAACGGTGGCAAGTGTTCGTCCTTGATGCAGACAACGCACAGTGGGTCAAACGGCCTATACCCTAACTGCCAAAATATTTTTTGAAAACCGCAAAACATTTTTTTTTAGTAATCCATTCGATTAACAATACATCATGAACCGTGTTAATATTTTTTTTTTTTTTTAATTTTTACCATTGATATTTATGGAGTTCTACGCTGTCAAAGTACACATAAATGTTCGGTGGAGGAAAAATCGAATTTTTGTCAAAATTTTCACCCCGTGCAAAAAGTCCTAAATTTAAAAAAAAACTCTAATTGTGAAAATAAGCAGCTTTCTATTTAACTTGTGCGGAATGAAATACGAACAATATTGAACATGTTATCAATAAGTTGCAATATTTGCCAGCATGCAATGCAACAAAAATTAGCTTTCTAAGTAATGTGTAGTTGCTGAAATGTCTCTGAGCACAGCAGAGCGTCAAAAATTGATTTTTACATATTGCGCATATAAGCCATCTCATCCGAAAAATGAATTTTTTCATTACTTTTCTGCTATGGGCTATAAGAAAACGTTTATTTATAAACTGATTTCTGATGTTCAGAATGGAAAAAAAAAGGATAGAGCCATTGGGTCCGGAAAGAAATGTCCATTACAGCAGAAGATAGAGCCAAATTAAAGGCTGAAATTGTAAGTCGCACAGCTAAATAGTATCGCGCGCTTGCCAAAAAATATAATGTGAGCGACAAAACCATTAAAAAGTATATAAAAAACATGGGACTGATGCAATTTTCTAAAAAAAAAAAAACCTTCCTAAAGTCACAGTAGTACAGAGAAAGACAATAAAACTTCGGCTGAGTGTGCTTTCTAGATATGTTTTTTCTGCAAGCTGCTCAAAGGATAATGAGACGTATTTAACAGTAGAGAGTCATGAATGGACTCCGCTATATTACTTTAAGCTTCCCAATACTCAAGCATCTAAAAATACATCACTGAAATTACAAAAACAAAGTTACCTAAAAAGGTTTTATTATGGCTGGCCATAAGCGAGAGTGGAATCAGTGATCCTGTATTTTATAAGGCAGGATTGGCTGTGAATGCACAAAATTACAAGGGCAATTGTCTTCCGGCGATTAAAAACTGTATTGATAGAAAGAAATGTTTACAGCAAGGAATATAAGCCAAGAAACATCGACTGTTTAAAATTTTAAATCAAAAGAGAGCTTGCAAAAATGGATATAAAAATAATTCAGGAGGCTATGCGCATAGTAACTAAAAATATAAAGGCTGATCGCTATGCTCATACAATTTTTTTGTAAAAATAATTTTTAGTCTAATTAAAAACATATAAAAAGTTGATCGGACTTGGAACAAATTTGTTATCTGTGTTACAACAGTTGTTCGTATTTCATTCCGCATACATAAGTTAAAGGTATGTACGTACAGTAAAAAATAAATATTATTTTCCATCCTTGTTTTGTGTCTTTTCCCGAAATGCTGTGTAGAACATAACCTTAAATATTTGTTAGGCTCACAGTTTTTAGCATTTTTCCATATGGTTTATCTAAAAATGTCTAGACTTGTCTAGACTAAAACTGGTATCAGTTGGTAATTTGGTTCGTTCTGACTTAAAAACAGTAAAGTACCTCGAAAAGTATAGGGCTATATTAGATTTGTGGTGATAGTGGATGTGTGTAGCACGTATGAATGTATGAATGCACGTATCCTGTGATATCACATATCGCCCAGTCCCGTTCCGCCCACACAAAGAACGAAAATCTCTGGCATAAACAATTTTGAAAGTACGAGAAAACTAAAAATCATAGAGAACGGCTATATCTATGAGATGCTAAATATGGAACAAATCGCATCATTAATATAGCCTAGCCCCACTGAAGAAAACCATTTCGAAAGGCATCGTTCTCGCTTTCTCTCACACGCCACCCCGTCTACTTTGCTCGTTCGTTTTTTTTTATGCCTAGTTCTTAGAGACTTATAGCTAGATCTACCAAACTTTCTATCCAAGCTACTGTGATACCATTTCAATACAAGTGTATTTCATCTGTGGCATCCACAATTGTTACGATACGATAACACCCGTACTTTCCAACGCTTACTCATTCCCTCTATTTCGCTCGCACACACTTCCTCGACATATATGTACAGCTCTGAAAAAAATAATAGCACCACCACCACAAGCCATAGCCATCTAAATAGTTGCCCAACTCACATTTTTAACTTTAAGGAAACTTTAAGCACATTTTTAGAAATGGAATTAATTCATTCCCAAAGTGATCCGATAGTGGTTGGCTTGGAAGCAGCAACGGCCTTCTTGACGTCGTACCACTGATTTATGATGGGATTCAGTGGACTGACAGTTCAGGTGACTGAGCAGGCCACTCCAAAACGTTCGCAGAGTTTGCCCTGAAGCACTCCATTGCTTTCTGGCTGGTGTGTTTTTGGGGTCATTGTCCTGTTGAAAGACACATACGAGCGGTCTTTCATATTCTGCAAAGGGTAGCATTACTGTCTCCATTATATTCACGAACGTGCTGATCTATGATGGTTTTTATCCAACCATTACACTACACCCTCCATTCTTAATGGTTTTTGTGCTGTATTGGCGATTGTATAAACTTTTTTGTAAACTTCATGCGCTTAGTAATATGTGTCGCGTTTAAAAGTGGTACCTTTCTTGGGATGCAGGTTTTTATTTTATGTTTTCTTCATATATTAAGGCATTTTAAATCATTTTATTGGATCATCCTACTAATCGACCAACTTCTCTGTAAGTTTTTCCGTCTAATATCAGTTTTTTGATCAGATCTCGCATCTCCGCAGTGCAATGCTTTCCACGTCCCATTGTAATAATTATTATTAACTTTTATTAAAGAAACAATGAAATCTTACTCAAAATTAATAAACACGTGCTTTCTACAAATGCAATTCTGAGAAATATGGGAGCTTCACTTCAAAAATGGTTAGCATGTTGGAGCAGAGTCAAGTACTCCCCGCTCCAACGCCAAGATCTTCAGCGTTTTCTGAAATTAAGACCGCAGCTCGTCGAAGCCAAAGGCCCAAAATCCCACGAGGCGATAGAAATACTGTTTGGCCATCTGGCCATCATATGAACTTCAGCGCTATGCTTTTCGCTAATAAATAGGTTCAAAAGGTTCTCCAACTCACTCCTTGCGCTCGCTAAACTGGTTCCATTGTCCGACTAAATGCATCGGGGAATGCCGCGAGTAGTAACGAAGCTTTTGAGGACACCCAAGAAATCTGCAGTTATTAGATCTTTGACCAATTCCAACCAGATGGCCTTTGTTGCAAAATAGATGTAACATTTCATAACCGTTTCCATGATTAGGACACAAATAGGTTCGGGATTGATCCACAAACTAGAATGCAAGAGCTCCTGACGCACTGCTCCCTTTGACAGAATATCAGATGGTTTCATCTTAGTTGGCACATAGCTCCAATTCATGCTGTATAACAGAGATTTTGTTGGATACAAAAACGTCGAATTTGGCGGGTTCCTTTAGAAACCAGGACAGGACCACAGTTGAATCCGATCAACAATGGATTGGGCAGTCGAAGGTATCCATTTTCTTGATTTCGCGTAGTAAATTGGCTAAAAGGAACGCTGCGCTTAGCTCATCCATGGCTAGCTGATGCAATACTCGAATAGCTTAATTTATTATTAAGATCTGTATGTCATCGTCAAGGGAGTCCCGCCACAATATGAATTGATGCATGGCATCAGCCATTGACACATGGACGAAAACGGATGATTGTGTGAGAATTAGCTTGGCTTGACATAAGCAGATCATATAAAGAAAGATCAAATTTGGCACCTGCAGAGCCGTTAGCAACAAATATTTTCATTAGTGCCTATCCTCGTTAAGTACCAGCGACATATGATCGAGGGATAGGTACTCCTGCATAAATGACGAATATTTTTCAGAAAGAGCTTGATTACGTACGAGCTTGCGCTACAAATTTTCCAAACGTTGCTTCACTAGCGATTGGTTCAAAGGTGTACCACACTGCCCAAAATTGACGGACCAAGTCATCAAGCAGAGTATTGGGATTGGTGAAATACGAAGATCGGCGAGAGATTAGGGGGCGAGTGCGCGCCATTAGATAGAATCCATCCGAAATGCGTCTTCTGTACCAAAGGTAATCCAGGCGCCAGCTGGAGATCAATTCAATTGAGATCCCGAGCCCAAAAGTGCGCGATATGGTACGAAAGCTTAAACGCTGTTTTTGACAAGAATGACGACGGTAGCTAATAGCTTGTGAGATTGGACTGTCCCTGCTAAGCGAACAAAATGAAAAAGGAATGGTGCTTCGATTGGCAAGTACGGCAGGGACCGTACAATCTTTAACATGATGGCCCTTTCATAGGCAATTGTCGCATAAAGTAGCCTTTTTGCAAAATTCAACTTTTTTCTCCCACTTTCGCAAAAATGACTTTTTCCGATGTATTTGGAGATTCAATTTTTTTTAAAAGAATTATCGTTTTTTTTTTAAGAATTATGTTTTTTTTTATTTTAAGAATTTTTAAAATCCTTTTTACAGAGGCTTTTATTTTGCTTCTATTTTACACATAACATAAGTTTCTTATATCTGGTTGTATTTATTTTGGCAGTTCTAAAAAACTAATAAATGCAGCTATATATCGCACACAAAAATTTTTTAGTTTCAGCTTATTGTCTGAAAGATATTAGGCTTTCCAATTCAAAATTGATATTTTTTTTCGGTATTTATTCCCGAAACAAACTTTTCGGTTTTAGATAGACACGTAAATTAGGCTTCGTTTGAGGTACCGTTTGTAAGAATCGATGAATAAACAGATAAGTTGCAATCGCTTAATCAAACCTTCATATGCCGTTTGGTACCATCCCAAATGCCATTTTACATTTTAAATCTCCAAATCTATCAAAAAAAGAAAAAGTCGCAGCGGAAATGTCGTGTTGACTAGAGTTATCGGGTATAAATGTAGAGTCGCGGCTATAGCTGTGACTCACAACGTTCCCCCTCTTAATGGTTAGCAATGATGTTCGGGAAAAGTTACTGATGAGTTTGTTTTATCTTCATTGCATTTTTCTCGAAACTACATTTTTCCTCAGAAACTACTTGAGCGTTGTAAAAATTGTAACTGTTACGGAATGAATTGATTAAGAGTTCAGTATTAACTTAATTTGAACCATATTTTATGAATGTAACCTCTCTTTTAGAAATAGTTTTTTATGTCAAAAGTAAAGATACATTTTTAGCATTCTTATGACTAATAACCGAAAAAATAACAAACAACTTTCTTATATTTTTTTAGTGCCAGCCGAGGACATTTGGCGCGGAGTAACTGCAGTTAGCAATGCTGGAAAGAAAAGGGGCCGTGGGAAAGGAAGTGGAAAAAAAGTGGCGAAAGACCTAAATAAAGGACAAACTATAGGACTTGGGAAAAATAATTGCATATGGCCCGGCTTAAATTCACCTGTAATTCGTGGAAATGAACTCGTATATCAGCAAAAACTTTCTGACAACTTGGACCGAGAAAATGGAATTTTTAAGCTGCGCGATTCATTAAGTAATTTTAGAATGGTGAAAATAAATTCAATAGATCGTGGATGGTCTGGAAGCAAAATGCCAGGAAGAAGCATTGGCCCCCCTGACACTGTGGGAGAAGAAGAATTCAGTTCATTTGATACACGGGTGTTGGAAAATAAAATTGTTTTTATTATGAAAGGAAATATGGGAAGGAAACGTAGATATTCTGTTTTATCCGTTACTGGAAATGGTAATGGTTTAGGAGGGTTTGCTACAGTGAAAGCCCCAGAAGTTCGAACTGCTCTTAGAAAGTCCAAAAATCGTGCAGGTCAAAAACTAATCAATATAAGTCTGTGTGAAAACAGGACAATCTATCATGATTTTTTTACTGGTTTTGGAAAGACAAAGATATATTGTTTTAAAAAACCTGAAGGCTATGGATTAATATGCCATCGTGCAATACAAACTATTTGCAGGGTTATAGGGATAAAAGATTTATACGCAAAAATTGAAGGTTCTACAAATCTTCAGCACATAGTTAAAGCTTTTATTATTGGTCTAATGCGCCAGAAATCATATCAAAATATTGCTAATGAAACAAATTTAAATATTGTTGAGCAACGAAACGCAAGGAATGGATATACGGAAATAAAAGCAATTGCTCCAATGTCTACAGTACAAGAAAGTAATAAGCGTGCTGTCGACATTATGCATTTTACACTAGGAAATAAAATTGTATTGCAAAAATCAGCAACGTATCCATTTTATATTGACTCGAAAGGCCATAAAATATTTCAAATGAAAGAAGAACGTTTTCGAAACCAAGCTAATGTAAGATTACACAAATTGGTAAATTTCTATGGATAATATATTTTAATAAATTACTTAAAAAAGGACACACATCTTGTTTTCACTATCGCAAGCTTAGTAGGTCTCAGAGAGCTCAAGAGCCTAGAGTAACCAAATGTAAACCATAATAACCTAAACCCGGGCGGCCCTCGCATATTAGTCTGACATCTATCTTTCCTGCATATCTGCGATCGTTTCCGTAAACGCTTCGTGTGTCTTGCGGCAGCGCTCCTCTGTCAGTTGGGCGAGCGGAGTTACTGCCTGGCATCCTCGCGTAACAGACTTCGCTTACGTCACTTGATGGTGCAGTTTGGAAGTCCTCGAGAATCGAGGAGATTTTGGTAATGGCAAGTAGTTCCCTTGGCGTCCTTCTGGAGGATGTGTCATCATCCAGTGGTGCTGGCTCCGGTGCGCCTAGGTGTCTTCTACTTTCTCGTGATTGATCCTGGCAGTTGCATACGAGATGTTCCAGTTTTTCGATTGCCCCAGGTTCATCACATTTCCCACAGTTGATTTGGTTGGTGATGGCCTGTAAGTATTCCCACTAGCAGTCTGCAGTCATTCCGTGGTAGTTGCAGTAGATAGTGACTGAGTTGGTCCTTGCACATGGTTCTCTAGGTTCTAGATTCTGTATGAAGACAACCGCCTGGAATAAGCTGCATCGGTCCGGTAGCTTGTACATATCAAAGCCTTATATCAGGGTTTGTGCAATATAAGACCGCTCCTACTCCTCCGTTCATCTTGGAACAGTCAGACGAGCGTGGATGTCCAGGGTATCGATTTGAAGTGCTTTTGTCGGGGTTGACCTCAGCCCCCTGTTATACAGAGCAAAGCCTGTCGCTGGGTTCACTCCATGAGCCTATGATACGTTTTCTTTCGGAGCTTCTAGCTAAGGTCGCACCACCGAGATGTAGATCCAGTGAATTAGAGCAGGAGACAAGCCTCATGTGCAGCTGAGCATATTCTCAGATGGGTTGGGTTAGATTAGATTACATTGGGTTTCCATGTCTGTTTGCTGTCCAGTACTGTGCCGAAGTATTTGACTTGAGTTTTTGGGGTAAGCCTTGTTTGGTTGATTTTCGAGGGGATTCCATGCCGGTACCTTGCACCTCTTGCACCTTAATACACTTGTGGGGATAATGGTTTTTATCCCCGATCGGCCGAATACATTTTTCAATTAAATAAAAACATGGCGCAGAAATAAAATTGCGATTCGTTATTTATTTCGTGATATCCAAAAACTGAATGTGTCTTGCTTGCCCTTTTCATTACTGCATTGCCGCTCCGAGCGCTGACCGCAGCTGCGCCCGGAAAACATTGATAAATATAGAACACAGATAACGAAGAGCGAGCTTCAAGAGAGCGCTTAGAGCAGGTCAAGCAAGTGCAAGATTAGGCAAACATAGTGTAACAAGATTTTTTCTACCGGCGGGTTGAGCGGATTTCCTTTTCAGGTTGGGGAATCGGACCAATTTGGTAAGGCGGCAACTAAGGGGAGGCAGCAGCCGTGGAGCCGTCGTGGTGATAACAAACTCCAACACTTTTAATGCTCTTTTTCCACTTTATTTTAATACCTAACCTTTTTAGGCACGTTGTTACAACTTTTTCACAAATTCAATGTCTCTTCTTCCTCTTGCTTCTCTGTCCCTTCGTTTTCTATCTTCCTACTGTCCAAAGTCCAGCCGATCGAGGTGGACTCAAACTATCAATAAGCCTGGTCCAGGGCTCTAAGGGCGCCAACTTCGAATTTTCGTTACAGTAGAAATAACAGCAATATGTTACAATGCGGCTGAAGGACAATAAATAGCTGCTATTTGGCAAGCAACTAGTCGGTGGGATCTGCCCCGTACAATGCTTACGTCGTCTGCATAAGCTGTTATTTTTTTGTTATCACTACTGTCAGGTCGACGGATTACTGAGGATTATAAGGTAAGCGCGGATAGCGTACAAGTAGGACGGTTCCTGCTTGCCGATGTTGGGTAGAAAGAGTTGTAGTTAGAGGACTTTAGTCCGGACACTGAATTGCCTGACGCAATTCAGGGCTCCTAGACCAAAGCTATGTCAGCGGGCCCTTGCTCCATGGCAATGTGGAGTTCCGCCGACGAACCTTGCTCTTATGCAATTTGAGCTGCAGCACACTCAGTTTACAGATCGGCTGGCTCAACCGCACTCGACGGGTTGACTACTATCGTTATCTCACCGTCCTCCTCTTCCTGAAAGTCCTGGGTCCTTCTCCACCTTGCCTGCCTGCAGGGTGTGTGTGTCCGTTACTCCGGCGTGTCGCTCCTTGAGACGCAGGTACACACTGCCCATGCCCCACGCCATTTTCCCGGATTTGGGACAGAGGATGTCCTCTGCCTCTTTGTTGATCTGGGGGATAATTGGTAATCGCGGCTCAGCTTGGAGTAGTGGAGTATTTTAAAAGAAGCTTTACAATTGGCATGGCCTCCTCCCGCCTCGTCAGAGGTGTGACCGATGGCGACACACAGAGAGGATTTCTCCTCTCCGTGCCCAGTGGTAGCAGTTACGCTTCCCACCGACTTTTGGGCTGACATCCCATTCCGTATATCATCGTTCTTCGCCTTCATATTTGTCCCGAAGGTCCATAGCGGTTTATATTTTTCAGGGAAACTTGTGGTTGAGAACACGCTGGGCCATTGCTAGACACTGCATTGCCTCGGACGAAGCAAGCGACATCCCTTGCTTCGGATGATGCAGGAATTGGAAATATTCAGCTTTTATTAAGGATAGTAATCTGTCCTCTCAGGTATTTGCAGTAGTCTCGTCTTGATACCAAAGGCGAAGGGTTTCCAAGGTTTGGTTCCTTTGATTGTGAGAAAGGAAAAAGTTGCCACCTTCTTGCATCTGTCGTCATCTGGAGGTTGTGTGTTCGCTGGTTATACATAGGACTTCCATGTGGTGAACTCTGATGAGCTTGTATAGAGCATGATTGATCGTTTGATTGCGGTGTACAGTCAACACACTTGGCAGGGAGGGGGAATGTTGATCTAGAACCAAACCTGACTGGCGTGTGCGCGGAAAGTCTGCTTTCGCGAGTGAAAACCAAATAACCGCCACGCCGTTCGCCCCGCGAAAAATCGCCCACGACGCCGCCTGGACGAGCAGCTGCCACGTGCCAGAAAAGGGATAAGCTGGTCTCACGTAAGTGAGCGGGAGATAGGTGCGACATTAGGGACTAGAAATTTACACATACATACATACATACCAGAGAAGCAGACAGGAAAATAAATGAAATTAGATAGTTGTACGTGGATGCTACGACTTTCACGAAATAAGATTCCCTTCCGTAGAATGTCCTCTCCGAAGAACATCCAAGAAGATCAAGTTTTTAAATTAATTAAGAGTCAGGTAGCCGACGAGCTTTTTCGGAAAATCAGAATCCACCTGTTCAAGGTTTGTAACTGACACGGTCGGAGTCGTTTCGGCCTGCACTCTCTGTCTACTGGTTGGACGGCCTAGTTCAGGGAGATTGGCGTGGATTCAGTGCTGCCTCGACACCTGCGTTACAATAATAATGTCGCAGACAGAGAAAGGAGTAAAAAAGTAGGTAATACATTGACTAGATCAGATAATTCATTAGGAGAAAGTTAACAATTATAGTTAAGCTATGTAATAGGTAATATAAGTTCTATAACAATGATTTTAATCGATATAACAAGTAATGGAAAAATTCACCACACACTGAGATTTGAATTAATCATCATGAAACAAGAAAACATGAAACAAGCCCTACCATTCCACTATATTCCTTACAGAGCTGCCTGGGGGGTGGATTTAAGAGATCCGCTAATAATTGCCACTAATTGGACTTTACGGAGTTTTTTTGGTGAGATTTGGTGTTGACCGCCTCCCGCCACACCAAGCCTCCGTATGTCAGGATGGGTCGCAACACCGCAATGTACAACCAGTGGATTATGCGTGGTTGTAGGCCCCATTTTCGCCCAAAAGTGGTATAGAACTCTGCCATTGCCTTTTTCTTCCCTTGCTCCGCGTTCCGTTTCTAGCAGAGTTTGGAGTCAAGAATGACGCCAAGATACTTGGCTTCACTCGATAGTTTTAGTATCGTTTCCCCACTCCTAGCGCCGATTCCAGCAGTTCAGTGATTGTGTGCAAGGGCATTCCCGATAACAGTATCACTAGATCGTTCGCGTAGGCCGTAACTTTGTGCCCAATGCTGCAGGAGAAGGTCATTGAGAACTCGTTTCCTATGACTACTACTCCTGAAAACGCTATCCAGCCATCTGTTATCGTCAAGTGTGCGCCAATCTTGGCCAGTGCAGCCGTGATTGACTCGATCCTGACGTTATTGGAGGCGCTCTCTATATCGAGGAAGGCCACCACTACTTTTTGCAGTGTGGACTCTACTGATCTACCTTGAAGGTAGGCGTGTTGAACTCCGCTGAAAACTCGTTCGTTGAGCATAGATCTTATATGTAGATCCATCAGTCGTTCCATTGTTTTCAACAAAAACGAAGAGATCCTGATGGGTCTGTAGTCCTTGGGTGAGATGTGGTTTATCTTTCCAGCCTTGGGGTTGAAGACTACTCTCCCAGCCTTCCTGTATATTCGTCACTTTGGCCTTGTTGAAAAGCTTCCTCGATTCCATTCTGACTTCGCTCAACTCTCGCCTCCACCACGAGTTGCGATTCGACTTTGAGGGTCGGCTGATCGGGCAGGATTTGAGAAACAGCTTCTAAAGAACCTTGCTGACTCTCTGTACCGCTTCCTCCAGTTGTCCCGTGTGGAGGATGGGCGTTGGCGTCACATGCTAAAACGATGTCGTTATCCTCCCGCCGCGCTTTACGGACGAGGGCCCTGACATCCTCCGAAGACGGAAATTCTTCGTCATATGGCAAATAGGCGGAGGCTATATAGGTACTATCCTTTCGCATAGTGCCACCGTCAGGTCCGGACTGCTGCACCTAGAAGAAAACAAAACATTTCGGTCGTTCCTTACCACGATACAGGTTCTTGGCTTACCAGCAGGTTGTGGTGTAGGAAGATGGTATCCGCGACCACTCAAACCCCTAACCCTTTCACCTACGATCCAGGGTTCTTGGATAAAGGCTACGTCTACCGTCTTCTCGTCCATAAATTGCAGCAGGTCCGCCGATGGTACACTTGAGTGATGTAGATTAATCTGCACCACCTTATGTTATCTCTTTTACCATTTATTGCCTTTGAACTCGCATACAAATGGGTTTTCTGCGTGAGCAATGGCATCCTTCATGGCGGTCAGTATCTCAGATTCTGCTGTCAGCCAGTTAGCATTCGAGATCTGGGTTACCGCGGTCGATTATGGCCACCAGCAGATCCCGCGTCGACCCTAGACTGGCCAGAATGTCTTCTGGTTTCGCCCGTTTCGGCTCGGCTTCGTGCAACCGCTCGTACCTCCGCTCGTTGTACTCGTGCTAGCTAACTACTTATACTAGCTACTTTTAGCTTCGGCGCTCCCCCTTGACCTGCCCGGCTTGGGTGACCCTACTGGTAGCGCTACCGTCGGTACAGCTCTTGGGTTCCATACGCTTACTAAGCCCCCTCATCGCGACAAGTCGGTAGCTCGAGGGGAAATTTAATTCATCTTTAATTCATCTAAATTTCAAACTCCTGTCGATACAAGCTTAGCTATCAAAACTGCGGTAACCTTAGTTGTAGTTCCAGGTGATATGATCCGGTGCCGGGATAGGTGGCACGGTATCCGGCACGTGCTTCGAGGTTATGTAGATCAATGTGTCACGTGGCATCCTGGTTTTGGTGACCTAGAGAAGGCTGTGATCGAAGATAAAGGTGACTTAGAAAGCAGAGCACCACACTAATAGGTCCAATAACTACTCGCGGTTATTATTGTGAAATGGTGTGAAGGGCAACGATGAAGAGTTGTCTGGTGATAGCGCTATGGCCAGTACGTGTGTGGGGTGGTTGGTGTGGGTATGGCTGTACGTACTGCCGGGTCGATCGTCCATTTTATACCGGATATGTGCTCTGCTAATTTAATCACAGGTGGAGATAGCTTTGATCTTGGCACGTGGAGAGAAGTAATTTACTTGGCTTTGATCTTGGAAAGCTTTCCCAAGTACGGTCGGAATGAATGTGTATGCAAGTAGGGCTTGCAATAAGAGCTTTATAGAAGCGTCTGTAATAAAACGTCTAGCGGTGAAACATTTGCAAATTTTAGGCATCTTCTAGCGATGTCAGCGTCGGTGCGCCCAGGTACCTTATCCTGGCCAGTGAGAGAGCCGGGCAGCTGCAGATTAGATTTTCTAGGGTTTCGATAGCCCCAGGGTCATCGCATTTCCTGCAGATGTTTCTGTCGGTGATGTTTAGTTTGGCTGCGTGTGATGCGGCCAGGCAGTGACCTGTTAGTATTCCCACCAGCAGTCTGCAATCTTTCCGTGGAAGGTGCAGCAGATAGTGGCTGAGTTTCTCGCTGCGTTCTTTGCACATGATTTTCGAGACTCTGCAGTTGGTCGTGCTCCTCCACCTGCTCTCGTTTTCTAGTCTAGCCAGCTTTTCTAGATCGCCCTGTAGCGTTTTGAGTGAGACAGGCACGTTTTCTGCTCTTAGCCAGAACGTCCGCCGCTTCATTTCCTTCAATGCCCTGATGGCTGGGAACCCAGTAGATCCGCACTTACTTGGTCGTGCATAGTGAGTCCAATGCTTCCCTGCTCGCCAGGACACTTCTGGAACTGATCGTGGACGACTGCATGGATTTTATCGCCGCTTGGCTGTCTACAAACAGATTGACCACGTTATGTGATCGCCCTGTTTGTTGTGCAACCTCCGCTGCTTTCCTGATGGCAAAGACTTCCGCCTGGAATATGCTGGAGTGGTCTGGTAGCTTGTATGACAGCCCTATTTCGGAGTCTGTGCAGTGTATGCCAGCTCCTACTCCTCCTTCCATCTTGGAGCCGTCTGTATATATATTGAGATGTTGAATCTGGCCTTTTTTCCACTCTTCCGGGCCCAGAAATGCGTTTGTGTTGATGTCGAGGCACGTTCGAGGGGTCATGTAGTCAGTATTACTGATCATGTCCCTGCCGATTGAACTATGCCCGTATGCTTGTGGCTGCATGTTTTCCGACGCAATGAGGCGCTGAGCGGCCTTTCCAGCCGTCAGATGAGCGTGGATGTCCAGGGGGTCAATTCCGAGTATGGTTTCGAGTGCTTTTGTTGGGGTGGATCTCAGTGCCCCCGTGATGCAGAGCAGTGCCTGTCGCTGAGTCTTTTCCATAAGCTTGTGGTACGTCTTCTTCTTGGTAGCTTGCCACCACACTAAGACTCCATACAGCAGAGTTGGTCGCACCACCGATATGTAGATCCAGTGCATTAGAGCAGGTGACAGGCCCCATGTGCTGCTGAGCATCTTTTTTGATGCATATAGCGCAATGGTAGCCTTCTTCACCCTTTCCACTACATTGGGTCTCCATGCCAGCTTGCTGTCCAGTACCGTGCCAAGGTATTTGACTTGTGTTTTTGGGGTCAGCCTTGTTTGATCGATTTTTGGGGGGATCCATGACGGCACCTTGTACCTCTTGGTGAAGAGGATGAGGTCCGTCTTGTCCGCGTTGATGCTGAGTCCTACTTCGTTCGCCCACTCGCATATCTCCCTGAGTGTGTTTTCCATTATGGAGCTGAGTGTCGATGGACATACACCCGTAATAAGTATGCTGCATAGGCTGTTATTTTTGGGGCTCTCCTTTCGAATCTCTTGATAAGGTCGTCGACCACCAGGTTCCACAGGAGGGGCGACAGTACTCCACCTTGTGGTGTGCCTCTGTGTGCCCCTTTGACTATGGAGGCGGTACCCCATTCCGATTGCACCCGTCTACAACTTAGGAGATTCTTTATCCAGTGGTTGATTGCCGGGTGTGCGTTGGTTGCTACTAAGCGACCCACTATTGCGCTTGTGGCCACGTTGTTGAATGCTCCGGATATATCGACAAATACTCCAAGTGCATATTTCTTGGTATTGACGGCTTTCTCGACATTAGCTACTAGCGAATCTAGTGCTGTTTCTACCGATTTTCCTTTCGTGTAGGCATGCTGGTTGCTTGACATCAGTCCCCCTACTTCCTTTCTGATGTGTAGCTCCAGCAGCTTTTCTAGCGTTTTTAGTAGAAAGGAGGTGAGGCTTATCGGTCTATAATCCTTGGGACTAACATGGCTGCACTTTCCTGCCTTCGGCAGGAAGAAAACTCTGGAAGTTCTCCAATGTATAGGTATATAGCCTGTCCTCAAGCATGCCGTGTATATAGCGAAAAGCCATGGGGTGATACCCCTCTTTGGCCACCTGCAACATGGCTGGAAATATCCCATCCAGTCCAGGTGCTTTAATGCCTGTAAAGGAGTCTATGGCCCATTGGATTTTCTTGTGAGTTATTAGTCCTGCGGGGATGGTTTGTTCCTCTGTCGCTGGGTGAAACCTGGGAAGTGTGCCTCCATTAGTGCTGTCAGGGCTTCTTCGCTGTTCTCTGACCATTGTCCATTGTTGAGCTTGAGCTGACTCTGTATGGTGGGCTGCTTGGAGAGCAGCTTCCTGAGTCTTGCCGTTTCGGGCACCTTCTCGATGTTGGAGCAGAAGTTCCTCCACGAGCTGCGTTGTGCCTTGCGTATCTCTTTCTTGTAGTTTCTGAGTAGGTTCCTGTATTCCTCGTTTATGAACTCCTCATTCGCTTGTTTGGCGAGCTTGAATTGAATTCCCGGAGGTTGTTTCTTAGGAGGGAGAGCTCCCTGTTCCATCAGAGTGGCTTGTTCTTCTTTTTCGTACTTGAGGGTGGGCATGCTGCGCGATAGAAATCCAGTAGCTCCCTGGATAGAGTCTCAAGAGACTTCTCTATGTCGTCCGCCGATTTGACCGACCCCGGATTCGCGAGCTTCGAGGTAAACGTCTTTCTGAACTTTTCCCAGTTTGTCTTCCGGGGGTTCCTATAGACGGCTATCTTCGAAGTGTGTTTAAATTCGTATTTAAACTGGATATACCTGTGATCTGAGAAGGATGGTCTTTCGAGTACTCTCCACTCAGACACCGCAGCACTCCTTCCCGTTACGAGTGTAAGGTCTAGCACGTTCGATGAGGTGGGACCCACGTATGTATAGTCCGCCCCCACGTTTGCTACTTCTATGTTAGTTGAGAGTATAAATTCTAGAAGAGACTCACCTCGGTCATTGGTGTCGGGGCTCCCCCATACATTGTGGTGGGCATTAGCGTCCGTACCAATGAGTAGTTGGTAGTCCTTGGATCCGGTTTCTTCTACCAGACTCCTTAGCTCTTCGGGTGGTGCGGGTCTGTCGTGTGCCATGTAGCAAGAGACTACCAAGAGGCGCTTCTCCTCGCTTTCTAGCATCACTACTGTTAGGTCGTCTGTACTGTAATTAGACATAAGGTGAGCGTGGATTCCCTTTCGTACAAGTACGATGGTTTTGTTCCTGCTTACCGGTGTTGTGTAGAATGAGTTGTAATTAGAGGACTTTAGTCCGGCCACAGAATTGCCTGATGCAATCCATGGCTCCTGGACTAAAGCTATGTCGACGGGCCCTTGCTCCATGGCTATGAGGAGCTCCGTCGACGAACCTTGCTCTTATGCAAGTTGAGCTGCAGCACACTCAGTGGCATGGGTGGCTGGCTCAACTCCGCTCGACGGGTTGACTACTACCGTCACATCACCGTCCTCTTCCTCCTCCGACTCGTCCAGCGCAAGCCCCTGGGCGGCCTCCACGATAGTTTCAAGACCTAGGTCCTTTTCTACCTCGCCTGCCTGAAGGGTGTACGCGTCCTTGTCCCCGGGGTGGCGCTTTTTTAGGCGCAGATAGACGCTGCCCATGCCCCACGCCATCTTCCCAAATCTGGGGTACAGGAGGTCCTCCGCCTCCTTGTTAATTTGTAGGATCGCACACTGGCCCCCCTCATTGGGTAGCGGACTCCCAGTGTGCAACACCTTCCAATTCCCCGTCGGAATCTCGGGATTCAGTCTCTGTAGGAGCCTCAGCGCCCTGTCTCCTTGGATCGCGATGGGGAAGACTACCTTCGCCTTCGGTATAGACGGGATTAGCTCCCTGTCTACCAACTCCAGCTTGGCACCATCCCACATCGCGTCCAGTTGGCCGACAGTTTGCGTTAGCCACCTACGCGTTGGGTCGTCATTGCACTTGAGGATCTTAACCCCATTCAGCCACCCAGCACCATCAAAGGTGGGCATAGGGGCTGCGGGATCCTCCTCCATCCGTGCAAACAGTGCGTCAACGAGCCGCGCGTGCACCAGCTTCCATTGCGCTGCCGTCATCTTCCCGTTCTTGTCGCTACGGTCTATTAGCGCCACGATCAGGTGTCGTCTGGCCGCATCACTCGCCGTTTTTGACTTCGGGTGTTGAGTCGGTGGGATCGCCACTTTCTGTGGGGGGGCTGCGCCCTTCGGCTCGCGTTGCCGGCACTCTCAAGGAGGGTTCAGCTAGAGGATTTTTGCCAGCCTTAACATAACATAACATTGTTAAACTTTAAACAACAATAAACAATACCATCAGAGATGGTATATTCCTTTTGTCAGCATAAACCTTCTCTTTTTTTCTCTTTTGGTAATCTTTTCTGTTCCGTTAAGCTTTTGTAAAAAAGTCAGTGGGGGAAACACTCCTGTTACACGATAGCTTGCATGGTTTCCCAATTTTGTTGATAAAGCTTAGTGAAAATATGATTGTTATAAATTAACAATCGAGTGCAGCAGAAAAATTGTATCTTAGTATATTAGAAAAGAATTTCCTATGATGGGAGTTTTGAAGATAGATTAGAATGACAATTAAAATATTATCTGCTGTATCTGTGTAAGACACGTGAAATATCGAGACCAGATTTTTAGAACTAGTTGTAATCACGTTTTTCATTTAATTTGTTTTAATACAAGACGAGGTGAAAAGACAGTGTGCCCGGCGTGCAACAAGCCTATTCAAACATTATCTCCTAGCTTGGCTAAGGAATTAGCATTAGCAGTTGCAGTTGCTGCCGCAGATCCATCTGCGAGTATTGAAAATCTGCCGTCCGTTGGTTCAACTGAAGTCATTTTACCAAGCATGCCAACTCCAAGCTGCGAGGCAGCGGATGTTGTCAGGAGGTATCACCGCCGACTAACCCAGCTACTGGAACAGTCCAACCTAGTGGGGCCCTCCAAATCTTTGACCAGTAGTTCCAACTACCCCCTCAAGAGTCTGTAAATGCCCGGATAAGTTAAGCTAACGATTCTACTTTATCAGCCAAACCCCTGGGGATCGCAAAAGATAGCGGGACTACGACCAGATAGAATTGGACAAATAATTGCAGGGTGGTAGAATTGCTTTTCTGGAAATTCGTATTTGTCGGTAAAAGATTTTATTTATCGGATGGAAGCACTAACCAAGCAGACCTTGGAAGAAAATCTCGATCTTGTTGCCTATTACGCTGTTTACCTTTTTGAAGGCAGTGCTAGCGATTGGTTTTGGTGATACCATAAAAGCGAAACCCCTGTGAACTGACCTCAGTTAAGTACAGCCTTAACGGCCGTAGCTAAACAAAAACAGAAGCACAACGAACAATTTGAAAACTTCTACGAAGCCATCGTCGCTTTGGCAGACAAGTTATTCAATCCCATGTCCAAGATGTCATTGTTGGAAGTGGTGATGTGAGATCTTCCATATTCCGATTCTGTAGCGCAATTGCGAAACATAGTGCATACTCGTGTCAGTACTGAACCGAAGCGTATTCCCATACGACGACAGGTGCATCAAATTTTGGTGCATACAGATCAGGAAGAACCACTATATATCGCGGCAGTTACCCTTTCCTGTTGAAACTGTGCCACTCTTGGACATCGATATCAAAACTTCGTAGGGGATCGAACCGTCTTTTGCTACTGCTATGGCAAAAGAGATACGTACAAGCCATCGTGTTCCAGGTTTGACGATCGAAAAAACACAGTAAGCTGTGCACCATCGACGAGTGCACGCAAACCAATCCATTCGAAAGCAACGAACACACATTGATCGAAGCTTGGACAAGTCCATTACTCCCTGATTTAACTAAACTCCCAGACTTTCCCTCACATACTCGATCTCGTGAGCGATTGCTCCAATATCATCAAACTGTCAAAAAACGAGAGCGCTAATGTATTGGCGTCTTTAATGCGTCTAATGACTGGAAACCCTATGCACAAGTTACCGTACTAGGAAGTACGTTCAGTGGACTTATCGACACTGGTGCATCCATTAGTAATATAGGTGGAACATTTGCTGCCGATCTGGTTCGGGATCAGACACAGAAGTAGGCTTGCAAGGCCAGATTAAATCATTAAAATTGTTCATTTTCCCATCTGAGCATAGAATTTAGGTCAATTTTTGAACAAAATAAATTTGATAGCAAATAAATTATCGAGTCCAGGGATAACAAGTAAATCGTTCGATAGCACGTTGCACGTGCCATTGTCAAAGCAGCAGCAAGATCAGTTGGCGAAAACGGGTAACATGTTTCCTTCCTTTTTGACGCAAGGTTTGTCTGGTTGTCTGAAGACATCGATGTGGGCAACGCTAAGGCAATCAAACAGCGACATTATGCTACGTCTCCAGCGATAGAAAAGCTGATTTTGAGCTACTGATCTTCTCCAGCAGCGTATTTTCGCAATATTTAATTAAAACACAAATGGCTAAGAGATACAATAGTTTTTGACAGTCAGGTCAATGTGTCAACCAACGAAACGACGTTTGCTCACGATGACGATAAACTCTTAAGTAAAACTGCTCCAACTGCTCAGACTGCTGATGTCCCAAGCATGTTACAGTTCGAGGTCTGATCGATGGGCATTGAAACTGCAGGGCTTTTTTTTTTAAAGATTTTTCATAAACAAGAAAGAAAGCATATCATACCTACCGTATATTGGCTTTGATATTCTCATGGACCTAAAATCTGACGCATTTAAACCGGCTGAGTATCAAGAACTGATGCCACGAACATCCATTAACGTCACACAGTGGGATTCCTTTGCATTAATCTGACGTCATGAAGTAGCCAAGAATTTCTAGTTTCCAATACGTAATCAATAAGACGTTAGAAAAAATCCGACGTTTTTATTGGTAGTCAAACTTAGTTGGCGATGTGAAGGACTTTTCAATAATTGCAAGTTATGCAAATGTTGTAAGCATCCCATTCATCCTCTTCGTCCGCGAATGGGCAAAGCAGGAGAGACCTATCGATTGTTTCTAAAGTTGAACGTGGATTTTTTAGGCCCGTACAGACGAAGTAGGTCGGGGAATATAGTCATATTCGTAGTGCTAGTTAATTCCAAAGACAGCCGCGGAGGCAATTAAAAAAAAACATGTTCGAAATGAAAACACCTATAACCTTCAAAGTCGATTAGTCAACTTCCAAGCGGGTCATAAGGTCTATAGACGATATTTTTCAACAGAGTAGTTTCCCCAAGGGTTTTAATACAAATCTGGTTCATACTTTTCAAAAGGATCAAATTAACTGAAAATCCTACTGACTATGAAAAACCCTAATGTGTGATTTCAGTGTAGGGGTGTAATATTCGAAGCTTGCGCTGCACTTTTCATTTCAAATGTAAACGGTTAGTTGGAAATTGCCGTGCCAGGACCTGCTTTCAGCCGGCCTCACGGAGTCGCACTTCTGCCTTTATAAACGAGTTTCCTAATTACACATGCACTATGCAACTGACGCAACTTATGCACTGACGTCAAGAAGTAGCCAATAATTTCTAGTTTCCAAAACGTAATTTAAGTCATTTTAATTATCGGCATTTATCATCATACCCGTATATTTCTAGACAGTAATCCCTTTAAATTCATTTACTCTTAGTATTTTTTTTTTGTTAAGGATCCATAATTATTACCTCCCAGTAGTATACTCTCCCCCATATGAAAGAATTATAAACTTCATAAATAAATTAAATTTTGATATGAACCGAGGTTAAGATTATTTAAGTAGAGGTATGATAACTGACAGCTTTGTTGGATGGATCCAGATTGTTCAGGGCAGCTGCTCACTGCTGCCGCGCACTGTGAAGTGCACTCTGTGCTCGACTTGCTCTCGCGCGACTTGCTTTTGCGTGGGCGCTCTTGCAATCCACACGTCGCTTGGGCGGCCACTGGCTTGATAATCGGTTTCGATATGTACGTATGTATACCCTGCAGTACGGGCCATCGTTTACAAATGTGCTCACACATCGATTTCAGCGTGAGCACCCCAGATGACATAAGTGATGTCGCGCGGAACGATGAACTGCTCACGTTAACATTGCGATGTCCTAGGAGCATAGGGGACGACATGGTCATCGAGAAGTGCGAAAAAATAAGGCTTACTATAAGTGATGATTTTCCCGAAAAAATAAGGCACATAATAAGTAAAGATTTTCTCGAAAAAATAAGGCACATAATAAGTGAAGATTTTAGCCGAAAAAAAGGCATACAGAAAGGGATAATTTTCTAGAAAAAATAAGCGATATAATAAGTGAAGATTTTAGATGAAAAAGTAAGGCGTATATAAGTAAGCAGTATATTCATTTATTTTCTTTTGCTTTTATTTAAAACTACAATTATGTACATATGTATGTCAGTTTTGGGGAACTTCGGGAAACTTCAATTGCATCGCCACTGAAATAATACGGATTAATTTATTATGTTTTTGTTTAGGTTTTTGACTTGTAAAGACTTACTTTCCATGTGCTTCCAGGATGTGCCCGTCCCCATTGTTTATTGTTTATTTTGTTTAAAGTTTAACAATGTACAGTTAAACTGTAAGGGTAAAATGACATATCAACTAATTAAACTAAAGGGCCAATGCCAATACTCAGACCCGGTGGGGCTGATTATCGGCTCAGTAGTCGATAAGATCCCACCAACAGCCAAATTTAGGTAAGAGAAGAGCCGGTAGCCGAACAATTCCCAATTAAAGCAATTTAAATTAAATTAAGTTATTGATTAAGATAATTTTGACCATATTAGAACTAGTATCAAAGGAAAACAGATGGAAAAATTGGTTATAGTTACGGCAAAGGCTACGGAAAGATTCATAATGCGAGTAGTTAGAAAGACAGAGTTGGAGATGAAGAGGGAAGTAATGCCTAGTCGGGCGGAAAGGAACAGCAATACTAATAAGGTTGATGAGGGCAGTTGATTCGACCTCACCAGAGAGAAGCTTATGGAGGAAGAGAACACCTTGGCAGGTTCTACGGGATTTAAGAGAGTGGAGATTAATTAGGCGCAACCTACTTTCATAAGAAGGGAGATGGATCGAAGGGTCCCAATTGAGTCCCCGGAGGGCAAAGATGAGGAACTGTTTTTGTACTGATTCGAGCATATCCTGAAATTTTTGGTAATAAGGAGACCAGACACAAGAACCATATTCCAAGATAGGCCGGACCAGAGAAACATACAGAAGTTTTGTAGTATACGGGTCGGTAAATTCCTTAGACCATCTTTTGACAAATCCAAGGACTCCTTTGGCTTTGTTAGAGATAGTAGAGATATGAGAGTTGAAACATAGGTTAGGTACAAAGGTAATGCCCAAATCGTTATCTTTGAAAAGGCGTTGAAGGATAGAGTTATTGATAGAGTAGTCGAAAAGGTATGGCTTATTGCGGTGAAAAGTCATTATATAGCATTTAGAAATGTTAAGAGGTAGAATGTTGATTAGGCACCAGTTGTTAAGGGCATCAAGATCAGATTGCAAAGTGTTTGTAGGGGGCGGATCACCAGGTATTCACAACGCTTTTCTTTCTTTCGCTTAACTATATTTTCGGTAATGTAGGTATAGTAGGTAATAACAAAACTTATGTATTCGAATTCGTATGTATGTAGGTAGGCCGAGAAAGACGGCGAACGAGCGTAACGGGGGTGGGAGCGTAACTGAACTCCCGCTCAAGCTAGTGGCCGCCCGAGCGCCGGGCGGCTCTCCTGAGGGCCGTGTGCAAGAGCGTACGAGAGCGAGTCGGGCGCGGAGCGCTCTCCAGAGCGCTCTCCACAGTGCGCTACGGAAGTTTGCGGCTGCACTGAACATCCTCCCCCCCCTTGCAGGATTGCAAAGTATAATTGACGGTTTTGTATAATAGAAGAGAATCTACGGATGGCGGCGGTATCCCTGGATGCTGGTATGCCGAAACCAAGGGCGACGCTGCTGCAATTCCTCCGAAAGGCTGGCCGGCGGGGCTACGAGGGCGGCGTTTAGCTCGGGACGCAGGAGATGGCGACGAAGATGCTGAGGCTGAGCGGGCTGCACGACGAGACGCAGGGATGTGAAGTAGCGTGTGGTGATTCTTGCCACACTCCCTGCACAGCCCGCCACTGCGACAATCACCTCCGGAATGCTGATGAGCCAGGCAGTTCGTGCAATACTTATTTGTAAGTACGGCTCGGAGCCTCTTCACAGGGCTCAACCGTAGGAAGTGGTGGCAGGTCCGTAGCGGATGCACTCCTGAGCAGACTCGGCATCGGTAGGAGTTCAGACCGCAAGCGCGTCGGCTCTCAATGATACGGTCGGCGCGGGAATGTGGGCCCAAGGCTGGATGCGGAAATCTAGGATGAGATGAAGGTGTCGACGAAGCATTATTACGAAAGTTGTAACGGGTTAAAGGCCTCCCTTGGGCATTGGACATTGTCATGTGGTTACATTGAACTAAGTTCAAGCTTGGGCGTGAACTTGGCACGGAGTTCTGATCGCCAACACAGTGATTCTTACGAATATCTTCCCGTTGGTCAACCGTAGGAGACCGTCCTCGCAATTCCGCGGAGAAAGCCGGAAGGGGATTGCTTTTGTACACTCGAGAGCCCGCGTCTCTTACCCTTTGGATAGGTACTCTAGACACCTGACTCGAAAAGGATGCAATTTGTGGGGCTCTCTGAACGGCCGTATTACACACTGGCCCAGAGAGCACCCAACCGAAAACTGTTTCTTGCCCGAGGAGAGAGCCACATATGTTCGTCTGTAAGCCGCTTAACAGTACGGATGGTAGGATGTCAGCTCCAATCAGGACATCGATTGGTGAGCTCTCAAAAAAGGTAGGATCCGCCAACGGAAGGCTAGGCAAGTCTCTCAGCAAATTTTGAGAGAACGGATGCGAGGGAATATTCGCTGCCACCTCCGGAATAACGTAAGCTGTAACGTTTAATTGTAAACCCGACATAGTCGGAGAGCGGATGGAAAAATTGCAGAGCTTCTTCGACTGAGCGGATACAGTATGATTAATGCCGGAAACCTGTGCCTGGATAGGTTGGAACGGCAGTTTGATCATGCTGACTAGACGTTCCGTAATGAATGTGGCCTCGGAGCCAGAGTCGATCAAAGCGCGGGCACGAAAATTGGTCCCCAAATGGCAAATATTAATCATAGCCGTGCTCAGGAGGACCGCACTTGTACCGGAAGCGAAATAAGACTGAACGTTGGACAAGGATGCGGAAGAACTCGGGTGTTGTACGGATGTGGAAGTCGGCTCGCTGGAACTTGGATAGCCACGGTGCAGCAGCGTGTGGTGCCGTTCCCCACAAGTGACGCAGTTGTGGGCGCTTTGGCATTCTCGGATCTGATGTCCTCGTGCGAAGCAGTTCAGGCATAGCTGTTTATGTTTAATGTAGCTGGAACGAGCATCAACGGTCATGTTGAGGAAGCGAGGACAATCACGGATTGGATGATTCTCTGAGGAGCAGAGATCACATGTCCTCCTCTGCGGATTCACTGTTGTCTCGAACGAGTGAACCCTCCTAGGAACAGGACTCCCTTGGGACCGGAACGGGTTATTTTTAGAAGGTGGCGGATTCGGATCGCCTTTGGAACTATGCGGATTGGAAGGGTGGCTCTCGATCGCCTCTAGCGTCAGATACCGCTGACTGAGGAAGGAGTCCATCTCCTTCCATGACGGCATTTCCTTCTTGTCCGTTATGGACTCTTCCCACAACGCGCGGGTTAATCTCGGCAATCTGGAAGCGCAAATGGTCACGAGCAAGCTATCCCAATTCTCAGTGGAGACCTGGGAGTGGGCGAGTGCGGTTAGAACCCCCTGGATCGTACTTTGAAGTTCTTTCAGAGCACGACTTGAGTCGGACCCGATGTGAGGCAAAGAGAGGAGAAGGTGAATCTGGTTGGTCACCAGGAGCCGTCGGTTCTCATATCGGTCACGAAGGGCATCCCATGCCGCCTCGAAGCCGTCGTTGGTCAGCGGGGATTTCTCAACGATGGCCTTCGGATCGCCACTGGTCTTAGTGGCGAGGTAGTACAGTTTTTCTACGGGTGAGAGTCTAGGATTACGAATATAAATGGCTGTGAAGAGGTCCCGAAAAGTGGGCCAGCGAACGTAATCCCCCGTGAACACTTCGATGTCACAGGGTGGCAGTCGACAGCCGCCATTGGAGTCCGGCTGTGCAGGAAGACGGACTACTGGGCTGGCCGATTGGACCGTAAGGTCTTCTAGGCCCCGTTCATAATCGTCATAGCACGTGTCGTACATGGCTTGGATCTCTAGTTGGGTGTCAGGATCCTCGTCCACCGACGCAATTGAACAGGCCTCGAATTCAGCATCCACCTTTGCCCACATGCTCTGTAAGCGGTCTCTACGGACCTGAGCGATAGCGGGGGATGGCGTGCTGGTACCGGAAGCGGTAAAGCGGTCTTTCAAACTGGTCAGCCTGCCGATGGCTGCTACCAATTTCGCACGTGCGGAGAGGAATGCTGTTTGGGCCATTGGAGAAGTGCGTCGAGAGCTGATGGGACTGGTAGGTGGAAGAGCTGGCACCTTTAACGTGACTGGCGAAGGGAACAGGACCGATTTGCCCTTTGCCGCGGAACTCGTACTCGGTTTAGGCGTACCGGGTAACCTTATCGGTTTAGTCACCGAGGTAGGTGTTCCTGGGGCGGAACTACTGCGTGGTGTCCTACTACCGGGAGCGGGCAAAAGTTTTTTGCTGTCCTCGTCACCAGTGGGCATGTTCTGACCTCCCTCGCTGAGAACAACGAAACGGAAGCGGAAGCGTCGGGCGGATGGACACGGAAAATGGACCCAACAATCCTTTTGGTATGGACTTGTTGGCAAATCGGAGGCGCTTGGGTATACTAAGGCGATCGGGCCCTAATATTGGGAGTCGGTGGCAAGTGACACCCAAAAACAATATACCCGCCAAAAGTAGGGTAGCGGTCACCGGACAAGCCACCACCGAAAACGATACACCCTCAAAATACAGGGTAGCGAGTCGCTTGGCGCTCCGTTATGCGCAAGAGCGGCGCCGGTAATCTGCTCTCCCAACAAAAAACAACGCGCGCAACGGTGGAGAGGCGAACGCGAAAACGAGCAAAAGCAGGCACCGCTATTGCTGCTTGTATGTGTGTATGTCGGTGCGGGGAGGTATGGATATATAGACGCAAGAATATGCAGCTAATATATACAAATGTATGTATGAGGGTATGGAAAAAAATAAGTGTAGATTCGGATAAATGGTTTATATGTATATGTTGGGCTGCGTATGTCGATGGGTAAAATATGTATGTATGTTCGGATGTGCAAGAATATGCAGTTTTACGGATGTGCAAGAATATGCAGTTTTACGGATGTGCAAGAATATGCAGTTTTATGTGTATATAGTTCGGATATACATATACATATACATATACATATATATATATATATATATATATATATATATATATGATGCGCAAGGATATGCGGTTGGGATATATGTATGTACGTGCAAGAATATGCAGTTGTGATGTATACGGATGTAGGTGCGCTTAAGTGCGGATTAGTATATACATATATTTATGCAGACGCAAGAATATGCAGTCAAATATGTACGGATGTAGCGTAATTAGGAGGAGCGGAAGATCGGAGAACGGACAGAATAGCCGCTTGGCATTGGACGGAAAAACCAAGATCGTACTTATCTTAATAGAGCGATCCGCCTATGCTTGCTGGGGTGCGCTTCTCCTTGCTGGGGAAGATCCGGCTCGAAGGACCAATGTTTGTAGGGGGCGGATCACCAGGTATTCACAACGCTTTTCTTTCTTTCGCTTAACTATATTTTCGGTAATGTAGGTAATAACAAAACTTATGTATTCGAATTCGTATGTATGTAGGTAGGCCGAGAAAGACGGCGAACGAGCGTAACGGGGGTGGGAGCGTAACTGAACTCCCGCTCAAGCTAGTGGCCGCCCGAGCGCCGGGCGGCTCTCCTGAGGGCCGTGTGCAAGAGCGTACGAGAGCGAGTCGGGCGCGGAGCGCTCTCCAGAGCGCTCTCCACAGTGCGCTACGGAAGTTTGCGGCTGCCCTGAACACAAAGATAGTGGGGACAAGGGGTCACTGTAGGAAAAACATAGCTTAACGTCATCAGCATACATTAGGACACGGGAATGAGATAACATTTGTGGAAGATCGTTAATAAATAGGTTAAATAGCAAGGGACCCAGATGGCTACCTTGAGGAACCCCCGATGAGACAATAACAGGTTTAGAGAGAGAGGAGTTAAAGCAGACACGTTGTGAGCGGTTACAAAGGTAGGAATTAGTCCAATATAGAAGCTTAGTCGGGAACCCTAGAAGAGACAGTTTATGAATAAGTAGATTATGATTGACGGAGTCGAAGGCTTTACTAAAGTCAGTATAAACGACATCAGTTTGACACTGTTTAGCAAAACCCGAAGTTACAAAGGTGGAAAATTCAAGGAGATTAGTGGAAACTGAGCGACGTTTAATGAATCCATGCTGAGATTCAGAGAATACAGAACTACAAAAATGTTGCAGCTGAGAAGTGATGATTTTTTCAAAGAGTTTAGGAATGGCAGATAAATTGGAAATACAGCGGTAGTTAGAGACATCAGATTTAGATCCCTTCTTATGAAAGGGTACTATATAGGATTCTTTCCAGACGGTGGGAAAGTCACCAGTCTTGAGAGACAAGTTGAAAAGTTTTAGGAGAGGCACACAAAGAGATTCAGCACAAAGTTTTAGAACAGCACTCGGAACCGAGTCTGGCCCAGTGGAGAACGAAAACTTGCACGATTTTAAATTTGTTAGGAGACCATCATAGTCGATGAAGGGGGTGTTCGGGCCAGCCGCTAATCAACAGGCCTAACTTAAAACTATACATACAATACAATACAATATACTGCAATACTGTAAACGCCCACGTTCGGCAGCGCTGCTGCGCTCTCCCTCTGTAAAGGGCGCTCTGCAGCCGCCGCCTCGGCTCTAGCTTTGATTAGCCGACGGTGCTAATTTCAGTAATCTGCTAACCTCTCTGCGCATTGGTTGCATTTGGATCTCGATATACATTTATCTGGTTGTGCTAAGAGCAAGCAATCGGCTTCCGCTAGCAGCCGCCGGTATAAATAAACGGTTATTAAATTTGGAACAATTCGCATTATTATTTTGGATAGAAATAGGTGCCAAAAAAGCTTGGCATCTCAAACATTGGTGACCCCGACGTGATTAAAGACATTGGCTAATCGCGTTTCGTGCAAAAACATTTAAATTGAACAATATATTCGGTTCTGTGCAGTTTAACCACAAACAAATACATTGGTGCAGAATATAAACGGTTTATGCGCAAATTCAGTGAGAGTGCGGTCGTCTGAGATTCCGTTAGTTAATCGTCGAATCTCTCATTCTATGCTCAGCCGCAGACACGGTTATTGACTTTTCGTGTCTCTCATTCTCGCTCCAGCTTCTGTGCACCGTCGCATAATCTTCAAGTCTCTCATTCTCTGCACAACTGCAGCCACGGTTTCGACTTTTCGTGTCTTCACTCTCTCTTTCTCGATTCTGTACGCCGTCGCTAAACAGTTATCTATTCTCCGTTGTTTCGTTGCATTTCGCACCGTTAAACATGGAAAGCGATCCCAATACAGGCGCGGGCGAAAATGTTGTGACGGCTAATAACAGGCTGAGCCTTTATAAACGTAAAGTTCAGTCTTTGTACGATCGAATGAGCGGGCTCGGCGAATCATTCGCTGGCAATAAGATCGATAATTTGAACGCCACGGAGATCGACGTTCGTATCGACATGCTGTCAGAAATTCGAGAGGAATTTAATAAGGCCCATAATGAACTGGAAGCGCTCAATCAAGATGAGATTGGGAGTGCGATGCGCAACAACTTTGATATGCTCTTCATATCGTTGAAGGCTGAGCTACTGGCTGCTCTCGAACTAGGCCACTCGCGCGCTGCTGCCAATTCGACTACCCTACCAAACCATTCTGGACACAGTACCATCATCATGGCTCACAAGCAGCGACTTCCTGAGCTGAAAATACCCAAGTTTTCCGGTGGATACGTCGAATATTCGGACTTTATGGCCATGTTCAATTCGATCATCGACGAGGATGCGGATCTCAGCGACATCGAGAAGTTCCAGCACCTTCGCTCTAGCCTCGCTGATGTGGCTTTGGATTCGGTTCGATCTTTGGAACTCTCCAGTGCCAATTATCGTGTGGCGCTGGATATACTTAATAAACGTTTTAGTAACAAGCGACTTGTTTTTCAGGCACACATCAAGAAGATTCTTTGGCTCAAGAGAGTGGATTCGCCATCTCCCAAAAGGCTTCGGGAGTTTTCGGATGCAGTCAATTTGCATATGCGTGCTTTGCAAACATTAGGAACGGATTTGGAGATATCCCACTGCATTATAATTAACCTGCTGCTGCAGAAGTTGGACGCTAAGACGCAAATGAAATGGGAAGAACACCTGTCGTCGGATGCCATACCTACAGCAAAGGATTTTTATGAATACTTGGAGAAGCGGTGCCAGAAAATGGAGACCTTGGAATACGCTACAGCGGCACCAGCTAGTAGCGCTCAGGTGGGAAAAACCCATAATTCTCAGTTTAAGAAAACTTTTGTTGCCTCCAACTCTTCCACCGACTCATCTGGATGCAGTTTTTGCCATTCAGCGGGACATGGTATACATATATTCCTGCAGGATATTCGGGAATTTGTCTCCGTTGCTGCGCCACAAAGAAGTGAAGAAGCTTTCCCTCTGTTTCAACTGCCTAAAAGCGGGGCATCGGACTCGTGCATGCAACAGTGGAAAATGTCGAGTATGCGGTGGGAGGCATCATAGTTTGTTGCATTTTGAGAATCTGCAATCTACAATTCAAGGCTCCCCAGATCTTTCTCCTCCAGATCTAACGCTCCAACCAGTCGCTATTTCTGCCACTCAGGATTCTGTTAGCAGTTCACCTTCTCCTGCCTCTACCTCTCTTGCTGCCCAAGGTCTTCAATCCGATGTTGTGCTTCTGGCTACCGCTGTGGTTCTCGTAAAGAATCGGTCTGGCGTTTTAGTTCCTTGTCGTGCCATACTAGATTCAGGATCTCAGCTTCATCTCATCACATCCAGGTTCGCCCATCAGCTTCAGCTTAGGAGAACTCAATCGTCTGCACTTGTCTCTGGGCTCGGCGATACCAGCGTGGCTACTGAGGGATCCACCGTGAACATTTGTATGCATTCTCGCACAGCTGACTATACAACTACGCTTACTGCTCTTATAGCTCCTACGATCACCGATTGTCAACCAAGTCTGGCAGTCAATGTAGCCGATTGGAATATTCCGTCAAATATTCAGCTTGCTGATCCTGCATTTTTCAACCCTCAGCGAGTGGATCTTCTCATTGGTGCCAGCATTTTCTATGATCTCCTCTGCGTAGGGCAAATCAAACTCATCGACGGTCTGCCTCTTCTGCAGAAGACCCGGCTTGGGTGGATCGTATCCGGTGGTGGACAAAGGGTAGCACGCTCGGCGCTCTTGGCAACGCACAATTCTCCAGATTCGGAAGCTAGCATGGATGCAAGGTTGTACAAAACTCTTCGTATGTTTTGGGAGGTCGAGACTTGTGCGGATGCCGTTTTGAAAACGAAGGAAGAATTAGATTGTGAAGCGCATTTCGTAGACCACTTCTCACATTTGCCATCAGGGGAGTATTCAGTTCGTCTCCCGTTAAAGGATAATGGCGATCGCTTAGGGGAATCTTACACTCAGGCGCATCGTCGATTCATCAATTTGGAGCGAAAGTTGGATCGTGATACTACACTCAAGGAGCGGTACTCTGCCTTTATGAGGGAGTATATTGAGTTGAAGCATATGTCCCCAGTCAACCCTGATTCTCGTAGTCTCTGCAGATATTTCTTGCCTCATCACTGTGTTTTAAAGGAGGATAGTACGACGACAAAGCTTCGTGTCGTTTTCGATGGTTCGGCAGCTACATCAACTGGATGTTCCCTAAATGATGCGATGATGGCAGGCCCTGTTATTCAGCCTGCATTGTTCAGCATATTAATTCGGTTTCGCACATATCCAGTCGCTCTCACTGGGGACATTTGTAAAATGTACCGCTGCGTACGAGTGTCTTCACCTGACAATTACTTTCAGTGCATTCTATGGCGAGATTCTGTCCAGTCCGAAGTTCAGGTCTACACATTAGACACCGTCACATATGGCACTAGAGCTGCATCCTTTTTAGCAGTTCGCGCAATGCACCAGCTGGCCATTGACGAGGGTGAGTCCTACCCTCTTGGCTCAGCTGCTCTGCAGCAGGATTTTTACGTGGATGATCTCATCTCGGGCGGCAGCTCTGTCGCTGAGGTCATGGAAAAGATGCATCAAACCTCCGCCATACTGTCTTGCGGTAATTTTAAGCTTAGGAAATGGTGCTCTAGCCATCAGGAAGTACTTGAGGGAACGCCTGAAGAGGACAGAGAGAAATACTTAAGGTTTCATGATGGAAGTGACATAACGAAAACTCTTGGCTTAGCATGGGACCCTGCATCAGATCAGCTGCTTTTTGCCTTGTCCGCGCTGGACACAAATTCGAAGCCCTCCAAGCGATCGGTTTTGTCTACGATTTCTCGTTTCTACGACCATCTTGGATTGATAAATCCCGTTATTGTCAGGTGCAAAATCTTCCTTCAGCAGCTTTGGAGAGAAAATTTGGATTGGGATGAAAGCCTACCCTGAGCGTTGCATTCCTCTTGGATGGACTTGAGAAACAGTTTGTCAAGTATCACGCGGATATCATTTCCTCGCGTTGTTCATCCTTCTAATGCGGTAATCGAACTTCACGGATTTTGTGACGCCAGCACGGAAGCATATGGCGCTTGCATATATGTGGTGTCCAGGGAAGGGCAGTTGTCGAGCAATATCTTGTGCTCAAAGTCTCGAGTGGCGCCGCTAAAAACCTTATCGATTCCCAAGTTGGAATTAAGTGGAGCCCATTTGCTTGCGAAACTAATGAATAATTTGAAGGATATTGGAAGTTTTACAGGTCGATTTTATTGCTGGTCAGATTCATCGACAGCATTATCTTGGATACGGGATGAGCCAGCCAAATTTCAAGTCTTCGTGGCAAATCGAGTGGCAGCAATTCAGGAGTTGACGGCAGGCATGGAAAGGCGCTATGTCCCCACATCATTAAATCCTGCTGACGTTCTCTCTAGAGGCTCGCTTCCCCACCAACTTATCCACTCAGAGCTGTGGTTTCATGGTCCATCATTTTTGGTAGGCTCCAAGGAAGAGTGGCCTGTACCTCCTGTTCCTGAAGCAGCAACGGCAGAGCTTCGCAGGCGTGTATTGCTGATCGCGTCTCCACATGCCGATCTCACGTCAGAATGCAAATTTGCAAATTCATTCTTCGGCATGCAGCGCACATTCGCCTACATGCATAAATTTGTACATCGGCTTCGGCATTCTGGACTCACTGTTTCGGATATTCGGCAAGGAACGCATCTTCTGATCCGGCATATTCAACTGGCTATTTTGTATATGGATATAAGAGAGATTCAACGCAATGATCAAGTCAGGAAATCCAGTTCAATCAGCTCACTCTCTCCGTTCATCGATCAGTATGGATTACTAAGAGTTGGAGGTCGTCTTGGAAACTCATCTCTGGGATTTGATGCTCAGCACCCTCTTATTCTGCAAAGGGACATCCCATAACTTGTGCGCTGATAAGGTATTATCACGAAAGGAACCTTCATGCTGGACCTCGCGCACTACTTGCCAAAATTCGACTGGAATATTGGCCCATTGGCGGAATCAAGGCAGTATCAAAGGTAGTCAGCAAGTGTGTGAGATGCTTCAGGACTAGGCCGCGCATGGTTCAGCACATCATGGGAGATCTGCCTAGGGAGCGTTTGGAGGGAACTCGACCTTTTGAAGTCACTGGAGTGGATTACTGTGGGCCCTTTTTGTATAGATCAGAAATCCGCACGAGGCCACCCATCAAGTGCTACATCAGTGTATTCATTTGCTTCACTTCTAAGGCTATACACATGGAGCTCGTAAAGGACCTGACCACCGCTTCGTTTCTAGGCGCCTTAAAGCGTTTCACTTCCACGCGAGGAAGGCCAAGTCAAATCTGGTCTGACAATGCGACAAACTTCGTTGGCGCGAAGAACGAGCTTTTGGAGCTCAAGAAACTCTTTATGAGCGACTCGCATATGAAGGAGGTCCATGAATCCTGCTTGGCGGACTCGATCGACTGGCGCTTCATCCCACCACGCTCTCCGCACTTTGGCGGATTGTGGGAAGCGGCCGTGAAGACAGCAAAGCATCACCTGTACGCTCAGTTGGGCCCTCTGTGCCTGACTTCGACGAGCTGCGCACTCTAATCTGCCAGATCACGGCAATTGTTAATTCTCGCCCTTTGCTCTCGCTTTCAGAAAATCCTGCTGATTTGAATGTTCTGACTCCTGCTCATCTGCTTTTAGGCGGTCCACACGAAGCAATCCTCGAGCCCGATCTGACGAAGCTGAACTATAATCGTCTGGATGGCTGGCAACGGGTCACTCAACTGCAGCAGATATTCTGGAGCCGCTGGCGCGAAGAGTATCTAACTCTTTTGCAAGAACGGTCGAAATGGCGGACTCCCACGCAAAATCTTTGCGTAAACGATCTCGTTCTGATTAAGGACGAGAATCTTCCTCCAATGCGTTGGCCACTAGCTAGAGTGGTCGAGGTCGTCAAGGGCAAGGATGGAGTGTGCCGCGTAGCTGATTTGAAGACTGCCACAGGAACCATCAGAAGGGCCGTTACACGGCTATGTGTACTGCCCCTCAAGGAGTCTGTTGAAAGACTGGCTTCCAACGGGGGGAGTATGTTCGGGCCAGCCGCTAATCAACAGGCCTAACTTAAAACTATACATACAATACAATACAATATACTGCAATACTGTAAACGCCCACGTTCGGCAGCGCTGCTGCGCTCTCCCTCTGTAAAGGGCGCTCTGCAGCCGCCGCCTCGGCTCTAGCTTTGATTAGCCGACGGTGCTAATTTCAGTAATCTGCTAACCTCTCTGCGCATTGGTTGCATTTGGATCTCGATATACATTTATCTGGTTGTGCTAAGAGCAAGCAATCGGCTTCCGCTAGCAGCCGCCGGTATAAATAAACGGTTATTAAATTTGGAACAATTCGCATTATTATTTTGGATAGAAATAGGTGCCAAAAAAGCTTGGCATCTCAAACAGGGGGGAAGGATACAGTTAGAACTATTTATAGGGATAGGATAAGAGTAACTACTACTAAAGTCGTTCGATGAGGCTAGGATAGATGGAAAGTTAATGGAAGGGACAGAGTAGCAACGTTGGAAGAAGGAAGCGAACAGATCAGCAATATCACAATCCTTATCAGCATAACTACCATTTAAGTGTAGAGAAGAAGGAAATCGGGAAGATTTACGTTTAGAATTTACAAACCTGAAGAATTGTTTAGGGTCACGTTTAAAGTTAAGCTTGCATTGGGTCAAGTATCTGTTGTAGCACAATGTATTAAATAAGGAAAATTTCGATTTTGCAATTGAGTACTTCGAAAAGTCTGATTGCAAACCGGATTTTTTAAACTTCTTGTACATACGGGATTTTAAATTCTTCAGATTTATTAATCTAGGGGTGAACCAGATAGGACCAGAAACCTTTCTTGAGAGGGGGCAACGAAAGGCGCAGCCCCCCCACAGAAAGTGGCGATCCCACCGACTCAACACCCGAAGTCAAAAACGGCGAGTGATGCGGCCAGACGACACCTGATCGTGGCGCTAATAGACTGTAGCGACAAGAACGGGAAGATGACGGCAGCGCAATGGAAGCTGGTGCACGCGCGGCTCGTTGACGCACTGTTTGCACGGATGGAGGAGGATCCCGCAGCCCCTATGCCCACCTTTGATGGTGCTGGGTGGCTGAATGGGTTAAGATCCTCAAGTGCAATGACGACCCAACGCGTAGGTGGCTAACGCAAACTGTCGGCCAACTGGACGCGATGTGGGATGGTGCCAAGCTGGAGTTGGTAGACAGGGAGCTAATCCCGTCTATACCGAAGGCGAAGGTAGTCTTCCCATCGCGATCCAAGGAGACAGGGCGCTGAGGCTCCTACAGAGACTGAATCCCGAGATTCCGACGGGGAATTGGAAGGTGTTGCACACTGGGAGTCCGCTACCCAATGAGGGGGCCAGTGTGCGATCCTACAAATTAACAAGGAGGCGGAGGACCTCCTGTACCCCAGATTTGGGAAGATGGCGTGGGGCATGGGCAGCGTCTATCTGCGCCTAAAAAAGCGCCACCCCGGGGACAAGGACGCGTACACCCTTCAGGCAGGCGAGGTAGAAAAGGACCTAGGTCTTGAAACTATCGTGGAGGCCGCCCAGGGGCTTGCGCTGGACGAGTCGGAGGAGGAAGAGGACGGTGATGTGACGGTAGTAGTCAACCCGTCGAGCGGAGTTGAGCCAGCCACCCATGCCACTGAGTGTGCTGCAGCTCAACTTGCATAAGAGCAAGGTTCGTCGACGGAGCTCCTCATAGCCATGGAGCAAGGGCCCGTCGACATAGCTTTAGTCCAGGAGCCATGGATTGCATCAGGCAATTCTGTGGCCGGACTAAAGTCCTCTAATTACAACTCATTCTACACAACACCGGTAAGCAGGAACAAAACCATCGTACTTGTACGAAAGGGAATCCACGCTCACCTTATGTCTAATTACAGTACAGACGACCTAACAGTAGTGATGCTAGAAAGCGAGGAGAAGCGCCTCTTGGTAGTCTCTTGCTACATGGCACACGACAGACCCGCACCACCCGAAGAGCTAAGGAGTCTGGTAGAAGAAACCGGATCCAAGGACTACCAACTACTCATTGGTACGGACGCTAATGCCCACCACAATGTATGGGGAGCCCCGACACCAATGACCGAGGTGAGTCTCTTCTAGAATTTATACTCTCAACTAACATAGAAGTAGCAAACGTGGGGGCGGACTATACATACGTGGGTCCCACCTCATCGAACGTGCTAGACCTTACACTCGTAACGGGAAGGAGTGCTGCGGTGTCTGAGTGGAGAGTACTCGAAAGACCATCCTTCTCAGATCACAGGTATATCCAGTTTAAATACGAATTTAAACACACTTCGAAGATAGCCGTCTATAGGAACCCCCGGAAGACAAACTGGGAAAAGTTCAGAAAGACGGTTACCTCGAAGCTCGCGAATCCGGGGTCGGTCAAATCGGCGGACGACATAGAGAAGTCTCTTGAGACTCTATCCAGGGAGCTACTGGATTTCTATCGCGCAGCATGCCCACCCTTAAGTACGAAAAAGAAGAACAAGCCACTCTGATGGAACAGGGAGCTCTCCCTCCTAAGAAACAACCTCCGGGAATTCTTCAAGCTCGCCAAACAAGCGAATGAGGAGTTCATAAACGAGGAATATAGGAACCTACTCAGAAACTACAAGAAAGAGATACGCAAGGCACAACGCAGCTCGTGGAGGAACTTCTGCTCCAACATCGAGAAGGTGCCCGAAACGGCAAGACTCAGGAAGCTGCTCTCCAAGCAGCCCACCATACAGAGTCAGCTCAACCTCAACAATGGACAATGGTCAGAGAACAGCGAAGAAGCCCTGACAGCACTAATGGAGGTACACTTCCCAGGTTGCACCCAGCGACAGAGGAACAAACCATCCCCGCAGGACTAATAACTCACACAATGGGATATTTCCAGCCATGTTGCAGGTGGCCAAAGAGGGGTATCACCCCATGGCTTTTCGCTATATACACGGCATGCTTGAGGACAGGCTATATACCTATACATTGGAGAACTTCCAGAGTTTTCTTCCTGCCGAAGGCAGGAAAGTGCAGCCATGTTAGTCCCAAGGATTATAGACCGATAAGCCTCACCTCCTTTTTACTAAAAACGCTAGAAAAGCTGCTGGAGCTACACATCAGAAAGGAAGTAGGGGGACTGATGTCAAGCAACCAGCATGCCTACACGAAAGGAAAATCGGTAGAAACAGCACTACATTCGCTAGTAGCTAATGTCGAGAAAGCCGTCAATACCAAGAAATATGCACTTGGAGTATTTGTCGATATATCCGGAGCATTCAACAACGTGGCCACAAGCGCAATAGTGGGTCGCTTAGTAGCAACCAACGCACACCCGGCAATCAACCACTGGATAAAGAATCTCCTAAGTTGTAGACGGGTGCAATCGGAATGGGGTACCGCCTCCATAGTCAAAGGGGCCCACAGAGGCACACCACAAGGTGGAGTACTGTCGCCCCTCCTGTGGAACCTGGTGGTCGACGACCTTATCAAGAGATTCGAAAGGAGAGCCCCAAAAATAACAGCCTATGCAGCATACTTATTACGGGTGTATGTCCATCGACACTCAGCTCCATAATGGAAAACACACTCAGGGAGATATGCGGGTGGGCGAACGAAGTAGGACTCAGCATCAACGCGGACAAGACGGACCTCATCCTCTTCACCAAGAGGTACAAGGTGCCGTCATGGATCCCCCCAAAAATCGATCAAACAAGGCTGACCCCAAAAACACAAGTCAAATACCATGGCACGGTACTGGACAGCAAGCTGGCATGGAGACCCAATGTAGTGGAAAGGGTGAAGAAGGCTACCATTGCGCTATATGCATCAAAAAAGATGCTCAGCAGCACATGGGGCCTGTCACCTGCTCTAATGCACTGGATCTACATATCGGTGGTGCGACCAACTGTGCTGTATGGAGTCTTAGTGTGGTGGCAAGCTACCAGGAAGAAGACGTACCACAAGCTTATGGAAAAGACTCAGCGACAGGCACTGCTCTGCATCACGGGGGCACTGAGATCCACCCCAACAAAAGCACTCGAAACCATACTCGGAATTGACCCCCTGGACATCCACGCTCATCTGACGGCTGGAAAGGCCGCTCAGCGCCTCATTGCGTCGGGAAACATGCAGCCACAAGCATACGGGCATAGTTCAATCGGCAGGGACATGATCAGTAATACTGACTACATGACCCCTCGAACGTGCCTCGACATCAACACAAACGCATTTCTGGGCCCGGAAGAGTGGAAAAAAGGCCAGATTCAACATCTCAATATATATACAGACGGCTCCAAGATGGAAGGAGGAGTAGGAGCTGGCATACACTGCACAGACTCCGAAATAGGGCTGTCATACAAGCTACCAGACCACTCCAGCATATTCCAGGCGGAAGTCTTTGCCATCAGGAAAGCAGCGGAGGTTGCACAACAAACAGGGCGATCACATAACGTGGTCAATCTGTTTGTAGACAGCCAAGCGGCGATAAAATCCATGCAGTCGTCCACGATCAGTTCCAGAAGTGTCCTGGCGAGCAGGGAAGCATTGGACTCACTATGCACGACCAAGTAAGTGCGGATCTACTGGGTTCCCAGCCATCAGGGCATTGAAGGAAATGAAGCGGCGGACGTTCTGGCTAAGAGCAGAAAACGTGCCTGTCTCACTCAAAACGCTACAGAGCGATCTAGAAAAGCTGGCTAGACTAGAAAACGAGAGCAGGTGGAGGAGCACGACCAACTGCAGAGTCTCGAAAATCATGTGCAAAGAACGCAGCGAGAAACTCAGCCACTATCTGCTGCACCTTCCACGGAAAGATTGCAGACTGCTGGTGGGAATACTAACAGGTCACTGCCTGGCCGCATCACACGCAGCCAAACTAAACATCACCGACAGAAACATCTGCAGGAAATGCGATGACCCTGGGGCTATCGAAACCCTAGAAAATCTAATCTGCAGCTGCCCGGCTCTCTCACTGGCCAGGATAAGGTACCTGGGCGCACCGACGCTGACATCGCTAGAAGATGCCTAAAATTTGCAAATAATGAAATTTCTATTTGGAAACTTAATATCTTTCAGACGTTAAGTTGCAGCTACAAAGTGTCTGAGTCGGATTTATAGCTGCATTTGTCAGCTTTTTTTAACTGCAAAGCTGAATACAACCAGTTCTAGGAAACTTAAGTTATGTGAAAAATAGAAGCACTACCTATGACAAATAATACCAAATTTTTTAAAAATTCTTTTAAAAAAAACTACTCTATGAAAAAAAAACCATAATTCTTTAAAAAATTTTAAATCTACAAATCTATCAGAAAAAGTCATTTTTGGCCACAGCGGAAAAAAAAGTTTATTTTTGTCGAGTAGTGTAATCAGCCCCACCGGGTCTGAGTTTTGGCATTAGTCCTTTTGTTTAATTAGTTGATATGTAATTTTACACTTACAGTTTAACTGTACATTGTAAAACTTTAAACAAAAATAAATAATAAACAATGAATAAAGAATCAACGTGTTGTTTTTTATTTGGTGATCAAAACTTGTGATTGTGATAACGTCCCGGATCCATAAGGATCATGGTAGGGTGGGCGTGCTCGCCACGTAGCGATCACTCATCCGACAATGGCTTGACTGATGTGATATATATGTACATGGTAGTTCATTGTCTGTGTGGTAAAAGCTGAGTTACAGTTTCTAAAAGAATTAAAGCCCCTCCTGTGCTAAATTAATTCAAATTACTGGGAAAAGTAAGGAACCTATAATATCTAGGCGGAAGGCCAACAAATAGCGCTTTACAAGGTTTTTGGTGGAGCATATTTTTTCAATACAATACAAAAATGGCAATACACCACTATGTTTCTTATTATTTTTGATTTATAAAATCTTTTATTTTTGATTTTTTTTTAAAAATGTTACGGAATAACTGTTACATGGGTGCCCACGATGGAATCTTGCTTTTTTTTGGACAGAGATTGTTCCCACAGTAACAATGTTATCTGAGACAACTTTGGGGAAATTATAAACAATAGCACGCCATCCGCGAAGCGGTTATTAATGGGCACGTCGGAATGTTCAAGGGCAAGAATCCTTGGACAGCACTCTGTAGATTTTGTAAAGCAGCTCCGGACTCTTTTTAGGATAGGAGGAAATCACCGTTCGATTCTCTTTGTAACAATCAGAAGTGTTTTTGTTTTGCGCTCCGCTTAATTTCAACCTATTTTGCCTAAACAGCCGGTGTTTTATGAAAACAACCCCTCATAAATTCATAAATTAACCACCTACTATATTATCTATTCTTGATCGCGGGTGCATGCCTGTTTACTGTGAAAAACATAATTTAAATTATTATTTTTGCATCGCCTAACAGTGTGTTTTTTTTTGTGCTTTTCGTAAGTACACACAGTATCATATTTAGCCGCTCTCACCTATTAGTTTTGCTGATTTATCACTCTCTCCCTATTACCCACACTTAAATAACTGTTCTTCCTCTCTCGCTCTCGATATTTTCTGTGCAGTAGCGCTCTCTCTCTCAATTATAGCTGCTGTAACCGCTCTCATTCTTACTTATTCCTCTCTTGGCGTTTATCTGGCACACTGGTCTGATATCAGTTTTTTTTTATAGAAAAAATAATAAAATAATTTTTACATTTTAAAATGGAATTCCCTGTGGTCTGTGCTAAAAAAACATGCAAGAAGCAGATCACCCATGACCAGCCGAGTATCCCCTGCTGGCTCTGCGATAGCGTAGTGCACGCTAAATGCGCCGGGTTTTCCGGTCTCGTGGGTGATGCCATCTCAAAAAAGAATGGCCTGCATTACAGCTGTGAGGCATGCCGTCCGGTTGAGAAGGAGATGGCAGCGTTTATGAGGCAGACCCGGAAGGACTTAAGGGAGCTGACCGTGGGCTTCAAAGAGCAATACGATCGGCTCCTAGCCATGGAGTCTCAGTTTAGTGGTTTCAAACTACTGACTGAGTCTCCTAGGCGCAAAAAGGTCACTCCGCGGGATCTGCATGTGCCAACTGCCCCTCGGCCGGCCGATGCTGACAAGCTGACTCCGACCACTCCAATAGTGCAGCAGTTGATTTCGTTCGCTACTCCGAAGGCAACGACAGCTGCTGGTGATGAAAATTCGGTAGCCGAATTTATCGCGTCGGAGGGCATGCAGCCAAAATCGTCTGTAGCTTCCGTGTCCGTAATGTCCGCAAATTCATTAGCTGTCCCCTCAATTCTGACCCCACCAGTCAATATACGTCCCGGACCACCGGGTATTACCATCACAGGTGATAGGCCTGTGGTGCCAAGATTGGTGGGAATCCCACCAAAGAGACAAGTTTTTGTCTCACGACTTGCCCCTGACTCCACAATTAAAGATGTGACGGCTTATATCCAAAGCCGCATACAAGCCGTTGACTTTAAGGTGGAAAAGTTTAACTTCTCTTATACCAGGGAGATAGCTTCTTTTAAAATAAGTGTCTCCCAAACTCACTTTAACACCATCTGTTCTGCCAAATTTTGGCCGGAGCATTTGGTGGTGAAGGAGTTTAAGGCAAAGAAGAAGACTAGGCCCCCAATAACTCTGCCAACTAATCAGATCAGTGCTCCATCGTCATCTTCCCGCTCTACCTCCACCCGTCCAAAAAACTAACAAACTCTCTTTTAGTGACCTATCAGAATGTTCGAGGCTTGCGTAGTAAGCTCAGCATTCTTTTCCAGGATAGTGTCGCATTTGCATCCCACGTTATTGTGTTTACCGAAACCTGGTTAAAGCCGGACATTCTTAGTTCCGAAGTTTTGGCAGGTCGGTACACAACTTATAGAAAGGATCGTTCGTCTCAACGTGCAGGAGGGGTTCTGATTGCTAAGGACTCGAACTTCACGTCGGAACTTTTCACAGTCCAGATCCAGCAGGAACTGAAATTTCTGTTTGTAAGACTGATTCTTCCCGCTTTCTCAGTTTTCATAACTTGTTCGTATATTCCACCTTCTTCGGATATCGCAATTTACGAACAGCATTTGTCCGCCCTAACCGCTATTTCATCCTCGCTATCTGACAAAGATCACATGATAGTTCTTGGTGACTTCAACTTGCCAGGAATTGTTTGGTCTTCGGCAAATGAGTCTAATAGCCTGGTACCCATGTCACGACATGACTTTGTTGACGGCTTGATTGACCTGTCTCTGTCTCAAGTTAACCATGTTAAAAATTCCTTGGGTCGATTTCTTGATCTGTGCTTTGTAACGGATCCGACCTTAGCGATGTTAACTCGAGCCCCCCCGCTCACTATACCTGAAGATGCCTACCATCCTACTTTCGAAGTATCGCTCGACCTAGGACGAACTGTATTGGATCGGTCGGGTAGACTACCCCAATGTGTACGCTGCTTCCGTAAAGCCGAGTTTACGAAGCTTAATAATCTCATTAGGGATTTTGACTGGTCCGCTTTATATTTGTGCAGTGATGTTACGACAGGCACAAACATTTTCTATGATGCACTGGACTCACTTTTTGTCTCTTGTGTCCCACTTTCCTCTCCTATTAGATCGAGAAAACCCCCTTGGCTTACCAAGGAGCTATCCAGTCTAAAAAGTTAAAATCAAGACTTTATAAAAAATTTCAAGAAGTTGGGTCCCCTTCTTTTCTCTTTCGTTATGTATTGGCCCGGTCAAACTTTTCATTTTTTAACGCTCAATGTTATAAGAACTACCTATTTCGACGCAGGATACGTTTTTCTATGGACCCTAAACAATTCTACAGCTTCGTAAACAGTAAGCGTTGAACCCATCGTCGCTATCCTTCCTTAATACGTCGGCAGATAATAATAAGGCAATTGCCGATCTTTTTGCCCGTTTTTTCCAAACTACCTATTCGCAGGACGTTTACTCTGGTCAGCCGTATCCATACGGTTTACCGAGGTCGAACGGCATTTTCAGTCCTTTGCTAAATGAAAGCTCGTTGCTTCATGATCTACGAACAGTAAAGCCGGTGTTCTCACCGGGTCCGGACGGAGTTCCCGGCTGTGTACTCAGGTACTGTGCCGAGTCTATGTGTGGGCCGTTGCTAAAACTATTCAACCTATCCATAAATTCTTCATGCTTTCCCCCGATATAGAAGGAGTCCTTTATAATTCCTCTCCATTAGAAAGGTAGCAAGTCTGACGCAATGAACTATAGAGGTATATCTAAGTTATCCGCTATTCCTAAAGTGTTTGAGAAAATTTTAACTCCGCACCTGCAGCACCTATGCAGATCACTTATATCTCCATCTCAATATGGAGAACATGGAACATTATAAGGCGGAGATCAACCACTACTAATTTATTGTGCTTAATTTGCAGACGGATGTTGTTTACACCGATTTTAGTAAAGCGTTCGACTCTGTAAATCATTCCCTCCTAGCACAAAAGCTCGACCTTCTAGGGTTCCCGCCCAATCTTCTGAGATGGATCTCTAGCTACCTTTGTTCTAGGTCTCAAAAAGGTCTAAAAGTGCCCTCAGTACAACGTACACCAGGACCGTATAGAATCAGTTCAGAACAACTTTTTACTTTTTGCTCTACGCGGCCTCAGCTGGGAGGTGTGAGACTGCCGTCTTACCCTAATAGATTGCTTTTAATAAACCTTCCAACCTTAGCTAATCGTAGGAAAATGCTTGGTGTGATTTTTGTGCACAACTTGATCCGGGGTGACGTAGATAGCCCTGACCTGTTGAGTCGCATAAACTTCACGATTCCTATTAGAAGCACTAGAAACTATATACCGTTGTTTCTTCTGCTTTGTAGATCGAATTATTCCTTGCATGAACCTTTTAGGGTCCTATGCTCGGATTATAATTCCCTCTACCATATTATATCTACTCGGGTTTACTTAGGGTCCTATGCTCGGATTATAATTCCCTCTACCATATTATATCTACTACTAACTCCCTTTCTAGTCTTAAATTACTGATACTCTCATACCTTTCTCGTAATTAGAAATTGCTTAGTTTTTTTAAAAGTAGATTAGTTCTACTTTTCATCGAACACTAGTCTTACACCTATCTTTCCTGCATGTCCGCGATCGGTTCGGTTAACGAGTCGCGCGTTATGCGGCAGCGCCCCTCGGTCGGTTGGGCGGGAGGTGGGCTGCGTTCTTGCCTGGGATCCGCGCGTAACAGCCATTGGCTGGTGTCGCTTGGGCCACTTGATGGTGCAGTCATTGCATATCAACGTCCTAAAGATTAAAAAAAAAAAAAACTGAAAAATATCTTTAATTGGCTATTGACTAGTTTCTCGACACCTTTCGTGTGCGGAACCTACTTCTTCGCTTCACCGCAAGTCTTGGGGCTGATATAATTTTACCACCTGTGTTAAATTTGAATTATTCATGTACATGGCAGTGAATAGATCCCGGAACGTGGTCAATTTCATATAACCGCCGTAGAAAACCTCGGTTTAAAGGGGGGAGCCTGCACTCTCATTTATGAAAATAAGGTACTGGGTACTGATATGGGAGCTAGATTCGTCGCGTTTTCGATTCGCTCCTGTAGATCAGTCCGCATCTTTTGTACACCATATATCAATGGTCATACCTCGCTTGCATGAAGTGAATCACTCGCTCTCGGGTTCATTCAGATTAATAACCATGGTTCAGCGTTCACATTCTAGTCGTTCTCTGAATCGCGGTCACTTGACATAATATTCACGAAAAAAGCAGAAAATGAACTGGTGAAACGATGGAACTATAGTGGAGAACTCAGGGCCAGCAATGATTGGATATATTTATGGACTACGAAATAGTGGATTGGAGCACATATTAGTCGTGTGCTTACAATGCTTCATAAACTTTTTGTTGTTTATTTATTATTATTATTTATTATTGTTTTTAAAGTAAAACAATGTTGAGTTAAACTGGAATGAAAAAACGACATGACAACTAAGTACTAAAAAATATAAGACAATTACTCTGACCCGTTGGAGCTAATTACACTAGTCGAATTGAGCTTGTTTTTTGCGCTGTGAAAAAAAATAAGCCTTAAAAAAAATGTATATAATTCTTTAACAAAGTTTAAGAATATACTTTTTCTGATAGATTTAGCTATCAGTTTTCGCTATCAGAAAGAGTGATTTTGGGTCACATAGATCGTTGGCTCATGTCTTGATCGACGAGAGAATGTAGTATTGGTAAATATAGAGCAGTCGGATCCATACTTTGCAACTTTCGTCCTTCATCAATGACATATATCTAAGCATTCAAGCTTCTGAACATCTGCTTTATTTTGGCTTCAGTATGCCTGCCCAGGACCCTATCAGTCAATCTCCACCGGACCAACAACTATGGCAATAATTACCCTCTTTGTAAGCACAATGCGCTGCCAACTTGAATGTGATTTCAATTTTGCCAAAGGAGCTGTCAGACGGTTGCTTACGCATTAATCCTCTTTCAATTAAATTGATTAAACTAATTTAATTTATTAAATTGTTTTTGCTTTTTTTTGTTTTGATTGTTAAAGATTGTTAATAAAAATCTATGGGTTAACGACTAAGGTGTAGCCGTTTGTCAAAGTCTTATAATTTTGTCCTGTAAAAAAAATGCATTAAATATTTGTAAAGCCCAAAACCGATCAGAAAAGTCCGTTCGGTTCAAAGCGGAAATTTGGTGTTGCATATTGCATTTTGATTTTATAAGGTTAGGTTAGGTTACTCCGGACTGCACTCAGAGGGGCCACGCATTGGCCAGTATAGCCCTTAGTTATCAGGATGGTTGGTATAAACCTTTAAGAGGGTGCTAGTGAGGTTTTAAAATCCCCGACAATCGAGGTGTTTTTGGCAAAGGCAATTAGTTCCATAGGCGTCCTTGTGGAGGGATTCGATTCTATTTCGATGGCCCCGGGTTCATCACATATTCTGCAGCTGTCTCGGTTGGTGATTCCTAGTGGATTGGAGCACATATTAGTCGTGTGCTTACAATGCTTCATAAACTTTTTGTTGTTTATTTATTATTATTATTTATTATTGTTTTTAAAGTCACTAGTCGAATTGAGCTTGTTTTTTGCGCTGTGAAAAAAAATAAGCCTTAAAAAAAATGTATATAATTCTTTAACAAAGTTTAAGAATATACTTTTTCTGATAGATTTAGCTATCAGTTTTCGCTATCAGAAAGAGTGATTTTGGGTCACATAGATCGTTGGCTCATGTCTTGATCGACGAGAGAATGTAGTATTGGTAAATATAGAGCAGTCGGATCCATACTTTGCAACTTTCGTCCTTCATCAATGACATATATCTAAGCATTCAAGCTTCTGAACATCTGCTTTATTTTGGCTTCAGTATGCCTGCCCAGGACCCTATCAGTCAATCTCCACCGGACCAACAACTATGGCAATAATTACCCTCTTTGTAAGCACAATGCGCTGCCAACTTGAATGTGATTTCAATTTTGCCAAAGGAGCTGTCAGACGGTTGCTTACGCATTAATCCTCTTTCAATTAAATTGATTAAACTAATTTAATTTATTAAATTGTTTTTGCTTTTTTTTGTTTTGATTGTTAAAGATTGTTAATAAAAATCTATGGGTTAACGACTAAGGTGTAGCCGTTTGTCAAAGTCTTATAATTTTGTCCTGTAAAAAAAATGCATTAAATATTTGTAAAGCCCAAAACCGATCAGAAAAGTCCGTTCGGTTCAAAGCGGAAATTTGGTGTTGCATATTGCATTTTGATTTTATAAGGTTAGGTTAGGTTACTCCGGACTGCACTCAGAGGGGCCACGCATTGGCCAGTATAGCCCTTAGTTATCAGGATGGTTGGTATAAACCTTTAAGAGGGTGCTAGTGAGGTTTTAAAATCCCCGACAATCGAGGTGTTTTTGGCAAAGGCAATTAGTTCCATAGGCGTCCTTGTGGAGGGATTCGATTCTATTTCGATGGCCCCGGGTTCATCACATATTCTGCAGCTGTCTCGGTTGGTGATTCCTAGTGGATTGGAGCACATATTAGTCGTGTGCTTACAATGCTTCATAAACTTTTTGTTGTTTATTTATTATTATTATTTATTATTGTTTTTAAAGTCACTAGTCGAATTGAGCTTGTTTTTTGCGCTGTGAAAAAAAATAAGCCTTAAAAAAAATGTATATAATTCTTTAACAAAGTTTAAGAATATACTTTTTCTGATAGATTTAGCTATCAGTTTTCGCTATCAGAAAGAGTGATTTTGGGTCACATAGATCGTTGGCTCATGTCTTGATCGACGAGAGAATGTAGTATTGGTAAATATAGAGCAGTCGGATCCATACTTTGCAACTTTCGTCCTTCATCAATGACATATATCTAAGCATTCAAGCTTCTGAACATCTGCTTTATTTTGGCTTCAGTATGCCTGCCCAGGACCCTATCAGTCAATCTCCACCGGACCAACAACTATGGCAATAATTACCCTCTTTGTAAGCACAATGCGCTGCCAACTTGAATGTGATTTCAATTTTGCCAAAGGAGCTGTCAGACGGTTGCTTACGCATTAATCCTCTTTCAATTAAATTGATTAAACTAATTTAATTTATTAAATTGTTTTTGCTTTTTTTTGTTTTGATTGTTAAAGATTGTTAATAAAAATCTATGGGTTAACGACTAAGGTGTAGCCGTTTGTCAAAGTCTTATAATTTTGTCCTGTAAAAAAAATGCATTAAATATTTGTAAAGCCCAAAACCGATCAGAAAAGTCCGTTCGGTTCAAAGCGGAAATTTGGTGTTGCATATTGCATTTTGATTTTATAAGGTTAGGTTAGGTTACTCCGGACTGCACTCAGAGGGGCCACGCATTGGCCAGTATAGCCCTTAGTTATCAGGATGGTTGGTATAAACCTTTAAGAGGGTGCTAGTGAGGTTTTAAAATCCCCGACAATCGCGGTGTTTTTGGCAAAGGCAATTAGTTCCATAGGCGTCCTTGTGGAGGGATTCGATTCTATTTCGATGGCCCCGGGTTCATCACATATTCTGCAGCTGTCTCGGTTGGTGATTCCTAGTTTGGCTGCATGTGCCGCAGCCAGACAGTGACCTGTAAATATTGCCAATAGCAGTCTGCAGTCCTTTTGTGGTAGGTGCAGTATATAGTAAGCGAGTTTTCCATTGCGTTCTTTGCACATGGTTCTCAGGTTCTGCAAGTGGTGGTATTCCTCAGTCTGTATTCGGTTTGTTGGCCGGCCTGCTTCTCTAAGTCGCTTTGTAACGTTCTAAGAGAGACGCCACGTGTTCGTTTCTATCATTCGCCAGCCCGACGACCTCCTTAGCCAGAACATTCACCGCTTTGTTTTCTTCAATGACCTGGGGGCTGAGAACACAATAGATCCGCACGCGAACGTCTGCATGGATCTTATCGCCGCTTGATTGTCAATAAATACGTTGACCACACTATGTGCTTGTTTTATAGCTGAGCAACCTCTGCTAGCTTGTATGACAGTCTTATTTCAGAGTATGTGCAGTATAACCCGCTCCTACTCCTCCGTCCATCTTGGAGCAGTCTGTATGTATGCTGAGGTGCTGCGTCTGGTCCCGACCTCTTTTATAGTCCTCGGGTCCCATGATTATATATGTTTTTACCTCGAGACAAGTTTGTGGGGCTCTGTAATCAGTGAATAGATCATGTACCTGCCAATTGAACGGTACCCCTAGCAAAAGTTTATGGTACGTCTTCTTTTCGGTAGCTTGCTAAGACACACTAAGACTTTATACAGCAGAGTTGGTCGCACCACCGAAATGTAGATCCAGTGCATAAGAGCTTATGTCATTTGCATAGGCCAATATTTTTGGGGCTGTCGAATCTCTCGAATCTCTTCATAAGGTCATCAAACTCCAGATTCTACAGGAGGGGCGACAGGACTCCACCTAGAGGTGTCCCTCTGTGTGCTCCCTCGGCCATGGAAGGGGTGCCTTATTCTGATTGCACTCGTCTACAACTTAGGAGGTTCCTTATCCAGAGTTGTTGCGTGTGTTGCTTGCTTCTAGGCGATCCATTATTGCGCTTGTAAACACGTTATGAAATTCTCCGGATATATCAACAAATACTCCTAGTGCATATTTATTGGTGTTGAGGGCTTTCTCTATGGTAGCTTCTAGCGAGTGTAGTGCTGTTTTCACCGATTTTCCTTTGGTATACGCATGCTTGTTGGTTGACATCAGTCAGTTTGCCGAGCTTGAAGAGTTCCCTGAGGTTATCTTTTTGGAGAGAGAGATCCCGTTTCTACCGGGCTTAGTCCTTTTTTTCTTTTTTTTAAGTCTAAGAGTGACTAACCTCGGTCTTGGATATCGGGGCAATGAGCAGTTGGTAGTCTTTGGATTCGGCTTATTCCAATAGACTCCTTAGCTCTTCGGGTGGTGCGGGCCTGTCGTGTACCATATAGCAGGAGGATACCAAGAGGCGCTTCTCCTCGCTTTCTAGCATTACCACTGTCAAGTCATCCGAGCTGTAAAGAGACATAAGGTGAACATGGATTCCCTTTCGTACGAGTACGATGGTTCTGATCCTGCTTACCGATGTTGTATTAAATATTCTATTTGAGGACTATAGTCCGGCCACTGAGTTGTCTGCTGCAATCCATGGCTTCTGGATCAAAGCCTTTGCTCCATGTCTATGAGGAGCACCTCCGACGCTATCCTGCTTTTACGTAGTTTCAGCTGCATAACACTCAGCGTCATGGGTTGCTGGCTCAACTCACTGCGCTGCCGTCACATTCCCATTTTCGTCACTGCAGTCGATGAGCACCACGATCAAATGTCGTTGGGACACGTCACTGACCGAATGTGACTTCCGGAGCTTCTTTAAGGAAGGGTTCGCCACTACCAGCGGAGTGTATTTGATGGCACTCTCGACCGAGCGTTGTCTCTTGTTGGCCAGCATCTCGTCTACCTTATTGGTATATTTTCCGATTGACGCCCGCATTTGGGGTATCTGAAAGAAATGGCGTCTGTCCTCCGCCACACGCTGTTTGCCCCAGGCTAGGTTGGCTTTCTCCTCTTGAGAGAGTCAGCCTTGCCCTGGAGCCGGCTCTGGATCTTGAGAGCTGCATTATATTGAGATAACGCCTTCATCACCTCCCTGGAACGCTTCGCCCCTTCCCTACGAGGGGAGCTGTTGCCTGGTTCGGACGAGCGGAGAAGGCTCTCTTCCTCCGTATTGCTGATTGACAGCACGCTGATTGACAGCATCCGTACGGCTCAGCTTGGAGTGATGGAGTGTTTTGCCAGTAGCTTTAGAACTAACATGGCCTGCTCCCGCCACGTCAGAGGTGTTACCGCTGGCGACACGCAGAGTGGATTGCTCCTCTCCATGCCCGCCGGTGGCAGCAGTCACGCATACCCTGACATCTATATTTTGTCCGAAGGTCCATAGTGTTTCATGTTTTTGGGGGGGAACCGCCTCCTAGCGTTTTATACCTAGCCGCCAGGCACCACTAGCCCGACTCGAGATGGGGAATACGCCGGGCCATTGCCTTAGCTAGACACTGTATTGCCTCGGACGGTGCAAGCGACAATGCATTACCTTCGTCCCTATTGCCAAGCCGGCACCCTCGTGGTGGGTTCAGCCAGAGGATTTTCGCCAACCAAAAAAAAAACCTGTAACTACCATAATAAAAATGTTTGAAGAATAACAAATTGAAATTAATTTAAAGTCTAATAGGCTTTTTTCGCTGGGTGAGTTACCTATCTATATCGGAAAAGACGCAGAGAAGCAGAAGAGGCGTTTACACGACAGCGTTTTTGCACCTTTGCGTCTTTGGAAGAGAAAGACAAATATTGTAAACAAAGCAAATAATGTTCGAAAATCAACGAAATATGACAGAAAAAGAGTTGATTCTTCTAACTGCGGTGGCGCAAAGTGAGGAGAATCTTTTGAAGTGCATGGAAGTGTCTGAGTTATCCTCAGAAAAGTGGCAATTCGTCTTGCAACTGCAACGTCCTCCTCGCGTTTGGACCCTTATAAGTAAAGAGCAGATAATGTTCTTTCTTTTCAATTGAATAATGTATTCTATATTGCTTATGGTTCATTTTGGGGGGAAGAAGTTGTGGACAACTCCGATGCCTTTTTTAAGGAAAATTTCCGCATGGAAAGGAGTACTTTCAACATTCTTGTTGGACTGTTGCCCAATCTCAATTTTCGACTGACAATCCCTCTGGAGTAGAGAATAGCATAGCCATAGCATAGCCCTTTATTGCCTAGGCTCGTCTGCGGAATATCGTGCGGTAGGGAGTTTATTTGGTGTGCCAAGTGCCATTGTCTGCCGCATATTATTGGAGTTTTTTAGCGAGGTAGTTGCTCAACTCGCTGACAAGTATCTGCCAGCAGATACCCTGAGAAGATCACGGAAACAGTGAAAGGATTCAAAGACATGGGATTTGCAGCAAAAATTTAAAATAAACCATATTGTAGAAATGCTTGATTTAATAATGAAATTAGTTTAAACAATTTGTTCTAAGCGATACATGTATTTTTGATCCTTTTTACTCAGCTTTTACCCGGCAATATTTAAATTTTAATCTGCTGTTTTTTGTTGTTATAAGTGGTGATAGATCCGCTTAAAGGCGGAAAAATACGAAAATTGCTGTTATGCGCAAAGAAAAACCAAAACCATCGAATATAACGAATAAACGCACCTGCGTCGGAAAACGACGCAACTTTTTGCCATCACTAGCGGCCTATGCTGAACCGATGTACAAAAAACTGCGTTTCAGTGTAAACGGTACATTAAACAACAAAAGGAAGGAAAACCAAATAAACTAATTCGACAAGGGACCTTTTTTTGCAATAGTAAATTATTTGTATCAAAGTATGCCAAGAAGGATGTAGATGTTTGTAGGTGAATTGCAATCCAAGTAAAATTGTATGTACAAGACTATATATTATTCTATTTTAGAAGCGGTACGGCACTTTCGTATCTTCGTCATAGTTATCCACCGGTATTTCATTTCAATTTACTTCAGATTTACGTATTTGAATATCGGCTCTGTAGGATTCGGCAATATTGGAGAAAAAAGCCAAGGAAATTTGCGGACTGTTGGTACCAGTGATGCTGATCGGGGACTCGGCTTTGCAAAACAGCGGACTTTCAACTAAAACCTTTTCGAAGCTTCTTTGGCAATGGCCTCGATAGCAACGTACGGAAAAATAGCTGCATAGTAATGAACTTCTGCATACTCCACAATATTTTAAATGTTCACAAGAGCTTCATTAATGACAATTGAATTTTTGCTGAATTCATGTGAGCAACCTGAACAGCCCAATCGGAGCAACTCTTCTGCCGACTTTAATCAGTCTGCAGAAGTAATCAGATTTGGATTGCAAAACATTACTTAAACAAATTAAAAACTGTTTAAAACTACAATGCTCATTTGCTGGAGAATATCAGTTATTCTAGTCAGTGAATTCAGCAATCACTTCCTGACAAAATTCCATCAAAATCCTACACACAATTGCTTTGGACACACCGAATAAGTTCCCTATTGTGCGATATTCCGCAAACGATCCCAGGCAATAAAGCGCTATGTCTATCCTGTTCACCAAAGGGATTGCCTGTCGAAAATTAGTGTCCTGTTTTCGGAGATTAGGCAGCAGTCCCAATAGAACGTACTCCTCTTAATGCGGAAGTTGTCTTTGAAGAATGCGTCGTAGTTGTTTACCACATCTTCCTCTCAAAATGAACCAGATCGTGACTATTGCAATTTAGAATACATTATTTAATTGAAAAGATAACATTATCTACTCTTTTCTTACAGGGGTCCAAACGCGAGGAGGACGTTGCAATTGCAAGACGAATTGCAACTTTTCTAATGATAACCCAGCCGCTTCCATGCGTTTCAAAAGATTCTCCTCACTTTGCGCCACCGCACTTAAAAGAATCAACTCTTTTTCCGACATATTTCGTTGATTTTCGCACATTATTTGCTTTGTTTACAATATTTGTCTTTCTCCTCAAAGACGCAAAGGTGCAAAAACGCTGTGGTGTAAACGCCTCTTCTGCTTCTCTGCGTCTTTTCTGATATCGTAGGTAACGCACCCAGCGTAAAAAGCCTATAAAATTCACAGTTTTCCCAATATTAAGAGCAAAACACTTTTTTTTTTTGTCATTAGTTTTCTCAATGGTTTCACATTTGTCAAAAAATCCCAACGCTTCCCGTTAATATGCTATGTGGGAAAATTCTTCTACGGACCATCCTTGAAATGGATGGTTAGTGTTGCTCTGTGGGTAAATGCTATTACACTGTCTACATCAGAAGTCGGCACGCAGCCACTCACATGTTCTTAGTGCGTTTGTGTGCGCAGAAAAGCGACACGAAGCAACACAATTCATTTTCTCTGCCGCGGCGCTGCCGAGCAGAATAACGATGCTGCGTGTTCATAGGGCCGACGCTACACGAAGTTTTTAGACTGTGCGTGTGCCGACTGCACTGCCCCGTGGCTTTTTTTTAAGCACAGTGCATAGGACGCTCCCGACCCCTGGTCTACAATAATGTGACTTTTACACTGGGGCTTTTTCTTAATTCTTTGCGTCTCCTAGTGACGCAGTTTTTTTTTACATAGGTTAAGCAGTCGACGCGTAAGAATTTCAACTGAGGGAAATAGGGGCAAATATACATATGTACATGTAATGCTAAAACAAATTCTTTAATCTAATTTTATTACTAAATCAACCATTTTAACAAGATGTGTAATTTCTAAATTCACTCACCTTTCACTCTGCTGGCATATAATCGTCAGCGAGCTCAGCAGGCACTTCCCGACAAAATTCTATCAATATCCTACACACAATGGCTTTGGACACACTGAATCGATTCTGTTTAATGCAACATTCCGCAAAGGATACCAGGCAATATAGTACTATAGCTAACCTTTTCTCCAAAGGAATTATAAAGAGAACATTATCTCGCCTTTACTTACAAAGTTCCAAACGCGTCAAAAACGTTTAGTTTAAAAAAAAAAAAGAACTATTCTGCACAGAAACCCCCGCTGCTTCCATTGCTTTCAATTTAAGCCACTGCAGGTAAAATAAACAAGCCTTTTTGTTTTTTCCCTCTGGTTGTTATACATAATTAACTTTATTTATAAAATTTGTGTTGCTGTCATCAGCTGTTCCCAAGACCAATGTGCCAATAAATTCAATAAACTCAAAAACAAATTAACAAATTTGAAAACGTATGATACATAACATATACATAAGACATTCTATTTAACGCGGCCCTTTTGAGCAATTATTAACATTCTCTTTTTCCTCATTCACAAGCCAAAAAAGTCAAGAAAATGTTTCCCGGAATTTTAACACCAACTCGTAGCTGATCGAATATGTTTCTGTTAAGGTCTACAAACCCTTCGGCACCGCATTAAAATTAAAAATAAAAATGAATTTTTCCTAATCAGGGTATGCACATGCATGATAACATATCATTCACATATGTAAGATGAGATTTTTCATGACATTTTTAAGCTTTTGCCAAAATATCGGTTGGAGTGGGTCAAACCAATGCTGAAAACGGAAGAGAAGGACAAGATAAAACCATCAGCTAACGCCTTCACGGCACAGTAAGCAGGGAGAAGGGTAAATTCGTTGTGTGTGGAGTAGTATGTGGCGGGCAAGGCACGAGCCAAGTCGGAACCTCTAGTAGTTGCGCCAGCGGAGCTACGCCTAGAAGTAGCATTCGAGGCACAAGAGGTTAAGATCCACAAATTGATTCATTTCAAAAAAGCTTGCCCTTAGCTACCAAAGAGTTACCAGCAAAAATTTAATAAAGCCCATCAAAAAGCAGTTTTTCATTGTCAACAAGGCAATGATAAATTTGTTGCAGCGAGCCCACGACCGCTGAGCAAGCCTATCTAGCTGACCCAGACGTACAAAAAACGGTTCGCTACAACTTATTATAAATATCTTAGTATATTTATACAGTTTTTCCTAACTTGGCACAAAATGGAAACAAAATATACTATAAATATAACCGATACTCTTTAACCGCATCGATCGCTGACATGCAGGAACTATGATGAACTGATGATGGAGGTAAACTCTAAAAGACTTGTAGTAGCTTATCTCCGCCTTATAAATCCATGTTGAGCTGAAGATATAAGTGATCTGCATAGGTGCTGCCGACGTATTAACGAAAGATAACGAGGATGGGTGTGCGGACGTTCTACGCATACTGTTTACGAAGCTGTAAAACTGTTTAGGGTCCTTAGCATTGAGCGTTAAGAATGGAAAAGTTTGAGCGAGCCATTCATAGCGAGAGAAAGAAGAAGGAGAGCCAACATCTTGAAATGTTGTATAAAGTCTAGATTTTAAGTTTTTTAGACTGGATAGCTCCTTGGTAAGCCAAAGGGGTTTTCTCGATCTAATAGGAGAGGAAAGTGGGACACAAGAGACAAAAAGTGAGTCCAGTGCATCATAGAAAATGTTTGTGCCTATCGAAACATCAATGCACAAATATAAAGCGGACCAATCAAAATCCCTAATGAGGTTATTAAGCTTCGTAAACTCGGCTTTACGGAAGCAGCGGACACATTGGGGTAGTCTACTCGATCGATCCAATACCGTTGGTCCTAGGTCGAGCGACTCTTCGAAAGAAGGATGGTAGGCATCTTCAGGTATAGTGAGCGGGGGGACTCGAGTTAACATCGCTAAGGTCGGATCCGTTACAAAGCACAGATCAAGAAATCGACCCAAGGAATTTTTAACATGGTTAACTTGAGACAGAGCGCCAATTTGAAAATTTTTAAACTAGACTTTAAACTAAATTAAAAAAAGGAAGAAAAGTAATTCTGACGATGAAGTGATTGTGTTGGTAGCGACACATTTTTTAGAAGAAGAAGTACAGCACTGTCGGAGGCGCCAAAATGTCAAAATTATCAAAATGCTTATTTTCCGTGATCCGCCAAAGACATGGTCTTGCCTCAACTGCTTTTATTAAAGCAATCTTCTCCTCACTTTAAAAATGTATCTCTTTTTAGTTTTGCGCACAGGGTTTGCCTCCACCTCTCACTTGTACTTCAGTAATAATAAGCACATATATTTTCCTGGCACCCATATCAGCTGTTCTCACAGTCCACATTCGTGTGGATACCGATACTATCGATAAGAATTCGTGGATTCCGTTTACGTTGCTGGATACTGAGGCCAGGAAAACACAAACGAAAAATTCCTGGCCCAGTTTTTTTTATATGGAGTTTGACAGTAATTTTTAGTTTCCGCGGTGCTGGATATCTAGCTTTAGCAAAGATGGTGGGCGCGTTTACCATCACAATTTGATTACCGATCTGTGATCTTTATGATACATTTTTGGCACAAATCTATGGATGTAGCGTAAAAAAAAGGTATGGTTTCTGTTTTACGTGCTCCTTAGCACTCAAAACATGAGCAATGCGATGCTGGTGTCAAAAAGCCAATAAAAATTCGAATTATTTATAGTTTCGTATGTACATACAGTAATAAACTAAAGTATAAGCACATTATTAACTACACTACAATAGTGATGCTTTAAGAGCTTTTTCTTTTGCGATTTATGTAGAAAAATCGTTTTATCAAAAAAGCGATATTCTGTAAGATTAATTAATTTTTTTTATCTTCATTTTATTGCATTATATTGTATACATTTTTAAACGAAAAAGGACACAAAATTGAGTGGACAAAAGAATTGGCGTACTCAGTTTTGAAGAATTTATGCTAATTATAGCCTATTTACACTACGGTTGAGTTATAGCCTATTTACACTACGGTTGAGTTATTGAGTTTCGGGCAAAACTCGAGTTTCGTTTACATGGGGAAGCATAGGGGACCTAGAGGTGGCAAAAAAGTTGAGTTTTGGTTGCGTTTAGTTGAGTTTGTCCGATTTTCCGAATATTTCAACCCTGATCTGCCTGTCGTGAAATTATCACCACTAGTTACAACAAAAATTGGCAGCTCAAAATTTAAATTTTGGCGCGTAAACGATATGGCTGGGGAAAAAGATACATACAATTGTCAAAACCAATGCTTTAAACCAATTTTAATCTTAAAAACTTAGCTAAACGCTAAATTGAATTATTATAAATAAATATAAATTAAATTATTATAAAAAATTGCCAATTTAAAAAATTTTAATTTTTGTACATATGTATGTATGTAATGTACATATACATATAGCCAAAATTCAACATATTTGCAATTGCAGACGTGCAATTTCCCTGCGGAAATTTTCTTTAAAAAATGGATTCCAAGGTTATTTGCAATGTCCAAATGCGTTTCTTGGAAATTTCATCCAAATACTCCACAGTTGCTACAGACATCGTCGCCAACTCCATACATTGCAGCCTCGTTATCGTCTCTTGCTCTGCCACATAGAGCATCATTAATTCTTGGGTATTCATATTAATAAAAATTAAAAAAAAACAAAATTTTCGTAGACAAGCACGTGCCAGCAGCCGAAACTCAATAACTCAATAACTCAACTTTGGCATAGTGTAAATCCAAATTCTGAGTTATTGAGTTACCTATCGATAAATGTGGTAACTCACTGTAGTGTTATAGGCTTTCTACACTTGGTGCGTTACCTATCGATATCGGAGAAGACGCAGAGAAGCAGGTTTGCCGTTTACACTACAGCGTCTTTGCGTCTTTGGGTCTTAGGAAGAGGAAGAAAAATTTGTAAACAAAGTAAATAATGTTCGAAAATCAACGAAATATGTCAGAAAACGAGCTAATTCTTTTATCTGCGGTGGCGCAAAATGAAGCGAATCTGTTGAAGTGCATGGAAGTGTCTGGGCTATCCTCAGAAAAGTTGCAATTCGTCTTGCAACTACAACGTCCTCCTTGCGTTTGGACTCTTGTAGGTGAAGAGCAGACAATGTTCTCTCTTTTCAATTGAATAATGTATTCTATGTTGCTTATGGTTCATTTTGGGGGGAAGAAGTTGTGGACAACTCCGATGCCTTTTTTAAGGAAAATTTCCGCATGGAAAGGAGTACTTTCAACATTCTTGTTGGACTGTTGCCCAATCTCAATTTTCGACTGACAATCCCTCTGGAGTAGAGAATAGCATAGCCATAGCATAGCCCTTTATTGCCTAGGCTCGTCTGCGGAATATCGTGCGGTAGGGAGTTTATTTGGTGTGCCAAGTGCCATTGTCTGCCGCATATTATTGGAGTTTTTTAGCGAGGTAGTTGCTCAACTCGCTGACAAGTATCTGCCAGCAGATACCCTGAGAAGATCACGGAAACAGTGAAAGGATTCAAAGACATGGGATTTGCAGCAAAAATTTAAAATAAACCATATTGTAGAAATGCTTGATTTAATAATGAAATTAGTTTAAACAATTTGTTCTAAGCGATACATGTATTTTTGATCCTTTTTACTCAGCTTTTACCCGGCAATATTTAAATTTTAATCTGCTGTTTTTTGTTGTTATAAGTGGTGATAGATCCGCTTAAAGGCGGAAAAATACGAAAATTGCTGTTATGCGCAAAGAAAAACCAAAACCATCGAATATAACGAATAAACGCACCTGCGTCGGAAAACGACGCAACTTTTTGCCATCACTAGCGGCCTATGCTGAACCGATGTACAAAAAACTGCGTTTCAGTGTAAACGGCACATTAAACAACAAAAGGAAGGAAAACCAAATAAACTAATTCGACAAGGGACCTTTTTTTGCAATGGTAAATTATTTGTATCAAAGTATGCCAAGAAGGATGTAGATGTTTGTAGGTGAATTGCAATCCAAGTAAAATTGTATGTACAAGACTATATATTATTCTATTTTAGAAGCGGTACGGCACTTTCGTATCTTCGTCATAGTTATCCACCGGTATTTCATTTCAATTTACTTCAGATTTACGTATGTGAATATCGGCTCTGTAGGATTCGGCAATATTGGAGAAAAAAGCCAAGGAAATTTGCGGACTGTTGGTACCAGTGATGCTGATCGGGGACTCGGCTTTGCAAAACAGCGGACTTTCAACTAAAACCTTTTCGAAGCTTCTTTGGCAATGGCCTCGATAGCAACGTACGGAAAAATAGCTGCATAGTAATGAACTTCTGCATACTCCACAATATTTTAAATGTTCACAAGAGCTTCATTAATGACAATTGAATTTTTGCTGAATTCATGTGAGCAACCTGAACAGCCCAATCGGAGCAACTCTTCTGCCGACTTTAATCAGTCTGCAGAAGTAATCAGATTTGGATTGCAAAACATTACTTAAACAAATTAAAAACTGTTTAAAACTACAATGCTCATTTGCTGGAGAATATCAGTTATTCTAGTCAGTGAATTCAGCAATCACTTCCTGACAAAATTCCATCAAAATCCTACACACAATTGCTTTGGACACACCGAATAAGTTCCCTATTGTGCGATATTCCGCAAACGATCCCAGGCAATAAAGCGCTATGTCTATCCTGTTCACCAAAGGGATTGTCTGTCGAAAATTAGTGTCCTGTTTTCGGAGATTAGGCAGCAGTCCCAATAGAACGTACTCATCTTAATGCGGAAGTTGTCTTTGAAGAATGCGTCGTAGTTGTTTACCACATCTTCCTCTCAAAATGAACCAGATCGTGACTATTGCAATTTAGAATACATTATTTAATTGAAAAGATAACATTATCTACTCTTTTCTTACAAGGGTCCAAACGCGAGGAGGACGTTGCAATTGCAAGACGAATTGCAACTTTTCTAATGATAACCCAGCCGCTTCCATGCGTTTCAAAAGATTCTCCTCACTTTGCGCCACCGCACTTAAAAGAATCAACTCTTTTTCCGACATATTTCGTTGATTTTCGCACATTATTTGCTTTGTTTACAATATTTGTCTTTCTCCTCAAAGACGCAAAGGTGCAAAAACGCTGTGGTGTAAACGCCTCTTCTGCTTCTCTGCGTCTTTTCTGATATCGTAGGTAACGCACCCAGCGTAAAAAGCCTATAAAATTCACAGTTTTCCCAATATTAAGAGCAAAACACTTTTTTTTTTTGTCATTAGTTTTCTCAATGGTTTCACATTTGTCAAAAAATCCCAACGCTTCCCGTTAATATGCTATGTGGGAAAATTCTTCTACGGACCATCCTTGAAATGGATGGTTAGTGTTGCTCTGTGGGTAAATGCTATTACACTGTCTACATCAGAAGTCGGCACGCAGCCACTCACATGTTCTTAGTGCGTTTGTGTGCGCAGAAAAGCGACACGAAGCAACACAATTCATTTTCTCTGCCGCGGCGCTGCCGAGCAGAATAACGATGCTGCGTGTTCATAGGGCCGACGCTACACGAAGTTTTTAGACTGTGCGTGTGCCGACTGCACTGCCCCGTGGCTTTTTTTTAAGCACAGTGCATAGGACGCTCCCGACCCCTGGTCTACAATAATGTGACTTTTACACTGGGGCTTTTTCTTAATTCTTTGCGTCTCCTAGTGACGCAGTTTTTTTTTACATAGGTTAAGCAGTCGACGCGTAAGAATTTCAACTGAGGGAAATAGGGGCAAATATACATATGTACATGTAATGCTAAAACAAATTCTTTAATCTAATTTTATTACTAAATCAACCATTTTAACAAGATGTGTAATTTCTAAATTCACTCACCTTTCACTCTGCTGGCATATAATCGTCAGCGAGCTCAGCAGGCACTTCCCGACAAAATTCTATCAATATCCTACACACAATGGCTTTGGACACACTGAATCGATTCTGTTTAATGCAACATTCCGCAAAGGATACCAGGCAATATAGTACTATAGCTAACCTTTTCTCCAAAGGAATTATAAAGAGAACATTATCTCGCCTTTACTTACAAAGTTCCAAACGCGTCAAAAACGTTTAGTTTAAAAAAAAAAAAGAACTATTCTGCACAGAAACCCCCGCTGCTTCCATTGCTTTCAATTTAAGCCACTGCAGGTAAAATAAACAAGCCTTTTTGTTTTTTCCCTCTGGTTGTTATACATAATTAACTTTATTTATAAAATTTGTGTTGCTGTCATCAGCTGTTCCCAAGACCAATGTGCCAATAAATTCAATAAACTCAAAAACAAATTAACAAATTTGAAAACGTATGATACATAACATATACATAAGACATTCTATTTAACGCGGCCCTTTTGAGCAATTATTAACATTCTCTTTTTCCTCATTCACAAGCCAAAAAAGTCAAGAAAATGTTTCCCGGAATTTTAACACCAACTCGTAGCTGATCGAATATGTTTCTGTTAAGGTCTACAAACCCTTCGGCACCGCATTAAAATTAAAAATAAAAATGAATTTTTCCTAATCAGGGTATGCACATGCATGATAACATATCATTCACATATGTAAGATGAGATTTTTCATGACATTTTTAAGCTTTTGCCAAAATATCGGTTGGAGTGGGTCAAACCAATGCTGAAAACGGAAGAGAAGGACAAGATAAAACCATCAGCTAACGCCTTCACGGCACAGTAAGCAGGGAGAAGGGTAAATTCGTTGTGTGTGGAGTAGTATGTGGCGGGCAAGGCACGAGCCAAGTCGGAACCTCTAGTAGTTGCGCCAGCGGAGCTACGCCTAGAAGTAGCATTCGAGGCACAAGAGGTTAAGATCCACAAATTGATTCATTTCAAAAAAGCTTGCCCTTAGCTACCAAAGAGTTACCAGCAAAAATTTAATAAAGCCCATCAAAAAGCAGTTTTTCATTGTCAACAAGGCAATGATAAATTTGTTGCAGCGAGCCCACGACCGCTGAGCAAGCCTATCTAGCTGACCCAGACGTACAAAAAACGGTTCGCTACAACTTATTATAAATATCTTAGTATATTTATACAGTTTTTCCTAACTTGGCACAAAATGGAAACAAAATATACTATAAATATAACCGATACTCTTTAACCGCATCGATCGCTGACATGCAGGAACTATGATGAACTGATGATGGAGGTAAACTCTAAAAGACTTGTAGTAGCTTATCTCCGCCTTATAAATCCATGTTGAGCTGAAGATATAAGTGATCTGCATAGGTGCTGCCGACGTATTAACGAAAGATAACGAGGATGGGTGTGCGGACGTTCTACGCATACTGTTTACGAAGCTGTAAAACTGTTTAGGGTCCTTAGCATTGAGCGTTAAGAATGGAAAAGTTTGAGCGAGCCATTCATAGCGAGAGAAAGAAGAAGGAGAGCCAACATCTTGAAATGTTGTATAAAGTCTAGATTTTAAGTTTTTTAGACTGGATAGCTCCTTGGTAAGCCAAAGGGGTTTTCTCGATCTAATAGGAGAGGAAAGTGGGACACAAGAGACAAAAAGTGAGTCCAGTGCATCATAGAAAATGTTTGTGCCTATCGAAACATCAATGCACAAATATAAAGCGGACCAATCAAAATCCCTAATGAGGTTATTAAGCTTCGTAAACTCGGCTTTACGGAAGCAGCGGACACATTGGGGTAGTCTACTCGATCGATCCAATACCGTTGGTCCTAGGTCGAGCGACTCTTCGAAAGAAGGATGGTAGGCATCTTCAGGTATAGTGAGCGGGGGGACTCGAGTTAACATCGCTAAGGTCGGATCCGTTACAAAGCACAGATCAAGAAATCGACCCAAGGAATTTTTAACATGGTTAACTTGAGACAGAGCGCCAATTTGAAAATTTTTAAACTAGACTTTAAACTAAATTAAAAAAAGGAAGAAAAGTAATTCTGACGATGAAGTGATTGTGTTGGTAGCGACACATTTTTTAGAAGAAGAAGTACAGCACTGTCGGAGGCGCCAAAATGTCAAAATTATCAAAATGCTTATTTTCCGTGATCCGCCAAAGACATGGTCTTGCCTCAACTGCTTTTATTAAAGCAATCTTCTCCTCACTTTAAAAATGTATCTCTTTTTAGTTTTGCGCACAGGGTTTGCCTCCACCTCTCACTTGTACTTCAGTAATAATAAGCACATATATTTTCCTGGCACCCATATCAGCTGTTCTCACAGTCCACATTCGTGTGGATACCGATACTATCGATAAGAATTCGTGGATTCCGTTTACGTTGCTGGATACTGAGGCCAGGAAAACACAAACGAAAAATTCCTGGCCCAGTTTTTTTTATATGGAGTTTGACAGTAATTTTTAGTTTCCGCGGTGCTGGATATCTAGCTTTAGCAAAGATGGTGGGCGCGTTTACCATCACAATTTGATTACCGATCTGTGATCTTTATGATACATTTTTGGCACAAATCTATGGATGTAGCGTAAAAAAAAGGTATGGTTTCTGTTTTACGTGCTCCTTAGCACTCAAAACATGAGCAATGCGATGCTGGTGTCAAAAAGCCAATAAAAATTCGAATTATTTAGAGTTTCGTATGTACATACAGTAATAAACTAAAGTATAAGCACATTATTAACTACACTACAATAGTGATGCTTTAAGAGCTTTTTCTTTTGCGATTTATGTAGAAAAATCGTTTTATCAAAAAAGCGATATTCTGTAAGATTAATTAATTTTTTTTATCTTCATTTTATTGCATTATATTGTATACATTTTTAAACGAAAAAGGACACAAAATTGAGTGGACAAAAGAATTGGCGTACTCAGTTTTGAAGAATTTATGCTAATTATAGCCTATTTACACTACGGTTGAGTTATAGCCTATTTACACTACGGTTGAGTTATTGAGTTTCGGGCAAAACTCGAGTTTCGTTTACATGGGGAAGCATAGGGGACCTAGAGGTGGCAAAAAAGTTGAGTTTTGGTTGCGTTTAGTTGAGTTTGTCCGATTTTCCGAATATTTCAACCCTGATCTGCCTGTCGTGGAATTATCACCACTAGTTACAACAAAAATTGGCAGCTCAAAATTTAAATTTTGGCGCGTAAACGATATGGCTGGGGAAAAAGATACATACAATTGTCAAAACCAATGCTTTAAACCAATTTTAATCTTAAAAACTTAGCTAAACGCTAAATTGAATTATTATAAATAAATATAAATTAAATTATTATAAAAAATTGCCAATTTAAAAAATTTTAATTTTTGTACATATGTATGTATGTAATGTACATATACATATAGCCAAAATTCAACATATTTGCAATTGCAGACGTGCAATTTCCCTGCGGAAATTTTCTTTAAAAAATGGATTCCAAGGTTATTTGCAATGTCCAAATGCGTTTCTTGGAAATTTCATCCAAATACTCCACAGTTGCTACAGACATCGTCGCCAACTCCATACATTGCAGCCTCGTTATCGTCTCTTGCTCTGCCACATAGAGCATCATTAATTCTTGGGTATTCATATTAATAAAAATTAAAAAAAAACAAAATTTTCGTAGACAAGCACGTGCCAGCAGCCGAAACTCAATAACTCAATAACTCAACTTTGGCATAGTGTAAATCCAAATTCTGAGTTATTGAGTTACCTATCGATAAATGTGGTAACTCACTGTAGTGTTATAGGCTTTCTACACTTGGTGCGTTACCTATCGATATCGGAGAAGACGCAGAGAAGCAGGTTTGCCGTTTACACTACAGCGTCTTTGCGTCTTTGGGTCTTAGGAAGAGGAAGAAAAATTTGTAAACAAAGTAAATAATGTTCGAAAATCAACGAAATATGTCAGAAAACGAGCTAATTCTTTTATCTGCGGTGGCGCAAAATGAAGCGAATCTGTTGAAGTGCATGGAAGTGTCTGGGCTATCCTCAGAAAAGTTGCAATTCGTCTTGCAACTACAACGTCCTCCTTGCGTTTGGACTCTTGTAGGTGAAGAGCAGACAATGTTCTCTCTTTTCAATTGAATAATGTATTCTATGTTGCTTATGGTTCATTTTGGGGGAAGAAGTTGTGGACAACTCCGATGCCTTTTTTAAGGAAAATTTCCGCATGGAAAGGAGTACTTTCAACATTCTTGTTGGACTGTTGCCCAATCTCAATTTTCGACTGACAATCCCTCTGGAGTAGAGAATAGCATAGCCATAGCATAGCCCTTTATTGCCTAGGCTCGTCTGCGGAATATCGTGCGGTAGGGAGTTTATTTGGTGTGCCAAGTGCCATTGTCTGCCGCATATTATTGGAGTTTTTTAGCGAGGTAGTTGCTCAACTCGCTGACAAATATCTGCCAGCAGATACCCTGAGAAGATCACGGAAACAGTGAAAGGATTCAAAGACATGGGATTTGCAGCAAAAATTTAAAATAAACCATATTGTAGAAATGCTTGATTTAATAATGAAATTAGTTTAAGCAATTTGTTCTAAGCGATACATGTATTTTTGATCCTTTTTACTCAGCTTTTACCCGGCAATATTTAAATTTTAATCTGCTGTTTTTTGTTGTTATAAGTGGTGATAGATCCGCTTAAAGGCGGAAAAATACGAAAATTGCTGTTATGCGCAAAGAAAAACCAAAACCATCGAATATAACGAATAAACGCACCTGCGTCGGAAAACGACGCAACTTTTTGCCATCACTAGCGGCCTATGCTGAACCGATGTACAAAAAACTGCGTTTCAGTGTAAACGGCACATTAAACAACAAAAGGAAGGAAAACCAAATAAACTAATTCGACAAGGGACCTTTTTTTGCAATGGTAAATTATTTGTATCAAAGTATGCCAAGAAGGATGTAGATGTTTGTAGGTGAATTGCAATCCAAGTAAAATTGTATGTACAAGACTATATATTATTCTATTTTAGAAGCGGTACGGCACTTTCGTATCTTCGTCATAGTTATCCACCGGTATTTCATTTCAATTTACTTCAGATTTACGTATGTGAATATCGGCTCTGTAGGATTCGGCAATATTGGAGAAAAAAGCCAAGGAAATTTGCGGACTGTTGGTACCAGTGATGCTGATCGGGGACTCGGCTTTGCAAAACAGCGGACTTTCAACTAAAACCTTTTCGAAGCTTCTTTGGCAATGGCCTCGATAGCAACGTACGGAAAAATAGCTGCATAGTAATGAACTTCTGCATACTCCACAATATTTTAAATGTTCACAAGAGCTTCATTAATGACAATTGAATTTTTGCTGAATTCATGTGAGCAACCTGAACAGCCCAATCGGAGCAACTCTTCTGCCGACTTTAATCAGTCTGCAGAAGTAATCAGATTTGGATTGCAAAACATTGCTTAAACAAATTAAAAACTGTTTAAAACTACAATGCTCATTTGCTGGAGAATATCAGTTATTCTAGTCAGTGAATTCAGCAATCACTTCCTGACAAAATTCCATCAAAATCCTACACACAATTGCTTTGGACACACCGAATAAGTTCCCTATTGTGCGATATTCCGCAAACGATCCCAGGCAATAAAGCGCTATGTCTATCCTGTTCACCAAAGGGATTGCCTGTCGAAAATTAGTGTCCTGTTTTCGGAGATTAGGCAGCAGTCCCAATAGAACGTACTCCTCTTAATGCGGAAGTTGTCTTTGAAGAATGCGTCGTAGTTGTTTACCACATCTTCCTCTCAAAATGAACCAGATCGTGACTATTGCAATTTAGAATACATTATTTAATTGAAAAGATAACATTATCTACTCTTTTCTTACAAGGGTCCAAACGCGAGGAGGACGTTGCAATTGCAAGACGAATTGCAACTTTTCTAATGATAACCCAGCCGCTTCCATGCGTTTCAAAAGATTCTCCTCACTTTGCGCCACCGCACTTAAAAGAATCAACTCTTTTTCCGACATATTTCGTTGATTTTCGCACATTATTTGCTTTGTTTACAATATTTGTCTTTCTCCTCAAAGACGCAAAGGTGCAAAAACGCTGTGGTGTAAACGCCTCTTCTGCTTCTCTGCGTCTTTTCTGATATCGTAGGTAACGCACCCAGCGTAAAAAGCCTATAAAATTCACAGTTTTCCCAATATTAAGAGCAAAACACTTTTTTTTTTTGTCATTAGTTTTCTCAATGGTTTCACATTTGTCAAAAAATCCCAACGCTTCCCGTTAATATGCTATGTGGGAAAATTCTTCTACGGACCATCCTTGAAATGGATGGTTAGTGTTGCTCTGTGGGTAAATGCTATTACACTGTCTACATCAGAAGTCGGCACGCAGCCACTCACATGTTCTTAGTGCGTTTGTGTGCGCAGAAAAGCGACACGAAGCAACACAATTCATTTTCTCTGCCGCGGCGCTGCCGAGCAGAATAACGATGCTGCGTGTTCATAGGGCCGACGCTACACGAAGTTTTTAGACTGTGCGTGTGCCGACTGCACTGCCCCGTGGCTTTTTTTTAAGCACAGTGCATAGGACGCTCCCGACCCCTGGTCTACAATAATGTGACTTTTACACTGGGGCTTTTCAACTTTTTCAACTGAGGGAAATAGGGGCAAATATACATATGTACATGTAATGCTAAAACAAATTCTTTAATCTAATTTTATTACTAAATCAACCATTTTAACAAGATGTGTAATATCTAAATTCACTCACCTTTCACTCTGCTGGCATATAATCGTCAGCGAGCTCAGCAGGCACTTCCCGACAAAATTCTATCAATATCCTACACACAATGGCTTTGGACACACTGAATCGATTCTGTTTAATGCAACATTCCGCAAAGGATACCAGGCAATATAGTACTATAGCTAACCTTTTCTCCAAAGGAATTATAAAGAGAACATTATCTCGCCTTTACTTACAAAGTTCCAAACGCGTCAAAAACGTTTAGTTTAAAAAAAAAAAAGAACTATTCTGCACAGAAACCCCCGCTGCTTCCATTGCTTTCAATTTAAGCCACTGCAGGTAAAATAAACAAGCCTTTTTGTTTTTTCCCTCTGGTTGTTATACATAATTAACTTTATTTATAAAATTTGTGTTGCTGTCATCAGCTGTTCCCAAGACCAATGTGCCAATAAATTCAATAAACTCAAAAACAAATTAACAAATTTGAAAACGTATGATACATAACATATACATAAGACATTCTATTTAACGCGGCCCTTTTGAGCAATTATTAACATTCTCTTTTTCCTCATTCACAAGCCAAAAAAGTCAAGAAAATGTTTCCCGGAATTTTAACACCAACTCGTAGCTGATCGAATATGTTTCTGTTAAGGTCTACAAACCCTTCGGCACCGCATTAAAATTAAAAATAAAAATGAATTTTTCCTAATCAGGGTATGCACATGCATGATAACATATCATTCACATATGTAAGATGAGATTTTTCATGACATTTTTAAGCTTTTGCCAAAATATCGGTTGGAGTGGGTCAAACCAATGCTGAAAACGGAAGAGAAGGACAAGATAAAACCATCAGCTAACGCCTTCACGGCACAGTAAGCAGGGAGAAGGGTAAATTCGTTGTGTGTGGAGTAGTATGTGGCGGGCAAGGCACGAGCCAAGTCGGAACCTCTAGTAGTTGCGCCAGCGGAGCTACGCCTAGAAGTAGCATTCGAGGCACAAGAGGTTAAGATCCACAAATTGATTCATTTCAAAAAAGCTTGCCCTTAGCTACCAAAGAGTTACCAGCAAAAATTTAATAAAGCCCATCAAAAAGCAGTTTTTCATTGTCAACAAGGCAATGATAAATTTGTTGCAGCGAGCCCACGACCGCTGAGCAAGCCTATCTAGCTGACCCAGACGTACAAAAAACGGTTCGCTACAACTTATTATAAATATCTTAGTATATTTATACAGTTTTTCCTAACTTGGCACAAAATGGAAACAAAATATACTATAAATATAACCGATACTCTTTAACCGCATCGATCGCTGACATGCAGGAACTATGATGAACTGATGATGGAGGTAAACTCTAAAAGACTTGTAGTAGCTTATCTCCGCCTTATAAATCCATGTTGAGCTGAAGATATAAGTGATCTGCATAGGTGCTGCCGACGTATTAACGAAAGATAACGAGGATGGGTGTGCGGACGTTCTACGCATACTGTTTACGAAGCTGTAAAACTGTTTAGGGTCCTTAGCATTGAGCGTTAAGAATGGAAAAGTTTGAGCGAGCCATTCATAGCGAGAGAAAGAAGAAGGAGAGCCAACATCTTGAAATGTTGTATAAAGTCTAGATTTTAAGTTTTTTAGACTGGATAGCTCCTTGGTAAGCCAAAGGGGTTTTCTCGATCTAATAGGAGAGGAAAGTGGGACACAAGAGACAAAAAGTGAGTCCAGTGCATCATAGAAAATGTTTGTGCCTATCGAAACATCAATGCACAAATATAAAGCGGACCAATCAAAATCCCTAATGAGGTTATTAAGCTTCGTAAACTCGGCTTTACGGAAGCAGCGGACACATTGGGGTAGTCTACTCGATCGATCCAATACCGTTGGTCCTAGGTCGAGCGACTCTTCGAAAGAAGGATGGTAGGCATCTTCAGGTATAGTGAGCGGGGGGACTCGAGTTAACATCGCTAAGGTCGGATCCGTTACAAAGCACAGATCAAGAAATCGACCCAAGGAATTTTTAACATGGTTAACTTGAGACAGAGCGCCAATTTGAAAATTTTTAAACTAGACTTTAAACTAAATTAAAAAAAGGAAGAAAAGTAATTCTGACGATGAAGTGATTGTGTTGGTAGCGACACATTTTTTAGAAGAAGAAGTACAGCACTGTCGGAGGCGCCAAAATGTCAAAATTATCAAAATGCTTATTTTCCGTGATCCGCCAAAGACATGGTCTTGCCTCAACTGCTTTTATTAAAGCAATCTTCTCCTCACTTTAAAAATGTATCTCTTTTTAGTTTTGCGCACAGGGTTTGCCTCCACCTCTCACTTGTACTTCAGTAATAATAAGCACATATATTTTCCTGGCACCCATATCAGCTGTTCTCACAGTCCACATTCGTGTGGATACCGATACTATCGATAAGAATTCGTGGATTCCGTTTACGTTGCTGGATACTGAGGCCAGGAAAACACAAACGAAAAATTCCTGGCCCAGTTTTTTTTTATATGGAGTTTGACAGTAATTTTTAGTTTCCGCGGTGCTGGATATCTAGCTTTAGCAAAGATGGTGGGCGCGTTTACCATCACAATTTGATTACCGATCTGTGATCTTTATGATACATTTTTGGCACAAATCTATGGATGTAGCGTAAAAAAAAGGTATGGTTTCTGTTTTACGTGCTCCTTAGCACTCAAAACATGAGCAATGCGATGCTGGTGTCAAAAAGCCAATAAAAATTCGAATTATTTATAGTTTCGTATGTACATACAGTAATAAACTAAAGTATAAGCACATTATTAACTACACTACAATAGTGATGCTTTAAGAGCTTTTTCTTTTGCGATTTATGTAGAAAAATCGTTTTATCAAAAAAGCGATATTCTGTAAGATTAATTAATTTTTTTTATCTTCATTTTATTGCATTATATTGTATACATTTTTAAACGAAAAAGGACACAAAATTGAGTGGACAAAAGAATTGGCGTACTCAGTTTTGAAGAATTTATGCTAATTATAGCCTATTTACACTACGGTTGAGTTATAGCCTATTTACACTACGGTTGAGTTATTGAGTTTCGGGCAAAACTCGAGTTTCGTTTACATGGGGAAGCATAGGGGACCTAGAGGTGGCAAAAAAGTTGAGTTTTGGTTGCGTTTAGTTGAGTTTGTCCGATTTTCCGAATATTTCAACCCTGATCTGCCTGTCGTGGAATTATCACCACTAGTTACAACAAAAATTGGCAGCTCAAAATTTAAATTTTGGCGCGTAAACGATATGGCTGGGGAAAAAGATACATACAATTGTCAAAACCAATGCTTTAAACCAATTTTAATCTTAAAAACTTAGCTAAACGCTAAATTGAATTATTATAAATAAATATAAATTAAATTATTATAAAAAATTGCCAATTTAAAAAATTTTAATTTTTGTACATATGTATGTATGTAATGTACATATACATATAGCCAAAATTCAACATATTTGCAATTGCAGACGTGCAATTTCCCTGCGGAAATTTTCTTTAAAAAATGGATTCCAAGGTTATTTGCAATGTCCAAATGCGTTTCTTGGAAATTTCATCCAAATACTCCACAGTTGCTACAGACATCGTCGCCAACTCCATACATTGCAGCCTCGTTATCGTCTCTTGCTCTGCCACATAGAGCATCATTAATTCTTGGGTATTCATATTAATAAAAATTAAAAAAAAACAAAATTTTCGTAGACAAGCACGTGCCAGCAGCCGAAACTCAATAACTCAATAACTCAACTTTGGCATAGTGTAAATCCAAATTCTGAGTTATTGAGTTACCTATCGATAAATGTGGTAACTCACTGTAGTGTTATAGGCTTTCTACACTTGGTGCGTTACCTATCGATATCGGAGAAGACGCAGAGAAGCAGGTTTGCCGTTTACACTACAGCGTCTTTGCGTCTTTGGGTCTTAGGAAGAGGAAGAAAAATTTGTAAACAAAGTAAATAATGTTCGAAAATCAACGAAATATGTCAGAAAACGAGCTAATTCTTTTATCTGCGGTGGCGCAAAATGAAGCGAATCTGTTGAAGTGCATGGAAGTGTCTGGGCTATCCTCAGAAAAGTTGCAATTCGTCTTGCAACTACAACGTCCTCCTTGCGTTTGGACTCTTGTAGGTGAAGAGCAGACAATGTTCTCTCTTTTCAATTGAATAATGTATTCTATGTTGCTTATGGTTCATTTTGGGGGAAGAAGTTGTGGACAACTCCGATGCCTTTTTTAAGGAAAATTTCCGCATGGAAAGGAGTACTTTCAACATTCTTGTTGGACTGTTGCCCAATCTCAATTTTCGACTGACAATCCCTCTGGAGTAGAGAATAGCATAGCCATAGCATAGCCCTTTATTGCCTAGGCTCGTCTGCGGAATATCGTGCGGTAGGGAGTTTATTTGGTGTGCCAAGTGCCATTGTCTGCCGCATATTATTGGAGTTTTTTAGCGAGGTAGTTGCTCAACTCGCTGACAAGTATCTGCCAGCAGATACCCTGAGAAGATCACGGAAACAGTGAAAGGATTCAAAGACATGGGATTTGCAGCAAAAATTTAAAATAAACCATATTGTAGAAATGCTTGATTTAATAATGAAATTAGTTTAAACAATTTGTTCTAAGCGATACATGTATTTTTGATCCTTTTTACTCAGCTTTTACCCGGCAATATTTAAATTTTAATCTGCTGTTTTTTGTTGTTATAAGTGGTGATAGATCCGCTTAAAGGCGGAAAAATACGAAAATTGCTGTTATGCGCAAAGAAAAACCAAAACCATCGAATATAACGAATAAACGCACCTGCGTCGGAAAACGACGCAACTTTTTGCCATCACTAGCGGCCTATGCTGAACCGATGTACAAAAAACTGCGTTTCAGTGTAAACGGTACATTAAACAACAAAAGGAAGGAAAACCAAATAAACTAATTCGACAAGGGACCTTTTTTTGCAATAGTAAATTATTTGTATCAAAGTATGCCAAGAAGGATGTAGATGTTTGTAGGTGAATTGCAATCCAAGTAAAATTGTATGTACAAGACTATATATTATTCTATTTTAGAAGCGGTACGGCACTTTCGTATCTTCGTCATAGTTATCCACCGGTATTTCATTTCAATTTACTTCAGATTTACGTATGTGAATATCGGCTCTGTAGGATTCGGCAATATTGGAGAAAAAAGCCAAGGAAATTTGCGGACTGTTGGTACCAGTGATGCTGATCGGGGACTCGGCTTTGCAAAACAGCGGACTTTCAACTAAAACCTTTTCGAAGCTTCTTTGGCAATGGCCTCGATAGCAACGTACGGAAAAATAGCTGCATAGTAATGAACTTCTGCATACTCCACAATATTTTAAATGTTCACAAGAGCTTCATTAATGACAATTGAATTTTTGCTGAATTCATGTGAGCAACCTGAACAGCCCAATCGGAGCAACTCTTCTGCCGACTTTAATCAGTCTGCAGAAGTAATCAGATTTGGATTGCAAAACATTACTTAAACAAATTAAAAACTGTTTAAAACTACAATGCTCATTTGCTGCAGAATATCAGTTATTCTAGTCAGTGAATTCAGCAATCACTTCCTGACAAAATTCCATCAAAATCCTACACACAATTGCTTTGGACACACCGAATAAGTTCCCTATTGTGCGATATTCCGCAAACGATCCCAGGCAATAAAGCGCTATGTCTATCCTGTTCACCAAAGGGATTGCCTGTCGAAAATTAGTGTCCTGTTTTCGGAGATTAGGCAGCAGTCCCAATAGAACGTACTCCTCTTAATGCGGAAGTTGTCTTTGAAGAATGCGTCGTAGTTGTTTACCACATCTTCCTCTCAAAATGAACCAGATCGTGACTATTGCAATTTAGAATACATTATTTAATTGAAAAGATAACATTATCTACTCTTTTCTTACAAGGGTCCAAACGCGAGGAGGACGTTGCAATTGCAAGACGAATTGCAACTTTTCTAATGATAACCCAGCCGCTTCCATGCGTTTCAAAAGATTCTCCTCACTTTGCGCCACCGCACTTAAAAGAATCAACTCTTTTTCCGACATATTTCGTTGATTTTCGCACATTATTTGCTTTGTTTACAATATTTGTCTTTCTCCTCAAAGACGCAAAGGTGCAAAAACGCTGTGGTGTAAACGCCTCTTCTGCTTCTCTGCGTCTTTTCTGATATCGTAGGTAACGCACCCAGCGTAAAAAGCCTATAAAATTCACAGTTTTCCCAATATTAAGAGCAAAACACTTTTTTTTTTTGTCATTAGTTTTCTCAATGGTTTCACATTTGTCAAAAAATCCCAACGCTTCCCGTTAATATGCTATGTGGGAAAATTCTTCTACGGACCATCCTTGAAATGGATGGTTAGTGTTGCTCTGTGGGTAAATGCTATTACACTGTCTACATCAGAAGTCGGCACGCAGCCACTCACATGTTCTTAGTGCGTTTGTGTGCGCAGAAAAGCGACACGAAGCAACACAATTCATTTTCTCTGCCGCGGCGCTGCCGAGCAGAATAACGATGCTGCGTGTTCATAGGGCCGACGCTACACGAAGTTTTTAGACTGTGCGTGTGCCGACTGCACTGCCCCGTGGCTTTTTTTTAAGCACAGTGCATAGGACGCTCCCGACCCCTGGTCTACAATAATGTGACTTTTACACTGGGGCTTTTTCAACTTTTTCAACTGAGGGAAATAGGGGCAAATATACATATGTACATGTAATGCTAAAACAAATTCTTTAATCTAATTTTATTACTAAATCAACCATTTTAACAAGATGTGTAATATCTAAATTCACTCACCTTTCACTCTGCTGGCAGCGAGCTCAGCAGGCACTTCCCGACAAAATTCTATCAATATCCTACACACAATGGCTTTGGACACACTGAATCGATTCTGTTTAATGCAACATTCCGCAAAGGATACCAGGCAATATAGTACTATAGCTAACCTTTTCTCCAAAGGAATTATAAAGAGAACATTATCTCGCCTTTACTTACAAAGTTCCAAACGCGTCAAAAACGTTTAGTTTAAAAAAAAAAAGAACTATTCTGCACAGAAACCCCCGCTGCTTCCATTGCTTTCAATTTAAGCCACTGCAGGTAAAATAAACAAGCCTTTTTGTTTTTTCCCTCTGGTTGTTATACATAATTAACTTTATTTATAAAATTTGTGTTGCTGTCATCAGCTGTTCCCAAGACCAATGTGCCAATAAATTCAATAAACTCAAAAACAAATTAACAAATTTGAAAACGTATGATACATAACATATACATAAGACATTCTATTTAACGCGGCCCTTTTGAGCAATTATTAACATTCTCTTTTTCCTCATTCACAAGCCAAAAAAGTCAAGAAAATGTTTCCCGCAATTTTAACACCAACTCGTAGCTGATCGAATATGTTTCTGTTAAGGTCTACAAACCCTTCGGCACCGCATTAAAATTAAAAATAAAAATGAATTTTTCCTAATCAGGGTATGCACATGCATGATAACATATCATTCACATATGTAAGATGAGATTTTTCATGACATTTTTAAGCTTTTGCCAAAATATCGGTTGGAGTGGGTCAAACCAATGCTGAAAACGGAAGAGAAGGACAAGATAAAACCATCAGCTAACGCCTTCATGGCACAGTAGGCAGGGAGAAGGGTAAATTCGTTGTGTGCGGAGTAGTATGTGGCGGGCAAGGCACGAGCCAAGTCGGAACCTCTAGTAGTTGCGCCAGCGGAGCTACGCCTAGAAGTAGCATTCGAGGCACAAGAGGTTAAGATCCACAAATTGTATCATTTCAAAAAAGCTTGCCCTTAGCTACCAAAGAGTTACCAGCAAAAATTGAATAAAGCCCACCAAAAAGCAGTTTTTCATTGTCAACAAGGCAATGATAAATTTGTTGCAGCGAGCCCACGACCGCTGAGCAAGCCTATCTAGCTGACCCAGACGTACAAAAAACGGTTCGCTACAACTTATTATAAATATCTTAGTATATTTATACAGTTTTTCCTAACTTGGCACAAAATGGAAACAAAATATACTATAAATATAACCGATACTCTTTAACCGCATCGATCGCTGACATGCAGGAGCTATGATGAACTGATGATGGAGGTAAACTCCAAAAGACTTGTAGTAGCTTATCTCCGCCTTATAAATCCATGTTGAGCTGAAGATATAAGTGATCTGCATAGGTGCTGCCGACGTATTAACGAAAGATAACGAGGATGGGTGTGCGGACGTTCTACGCATACTGTTTACGAAGCTGTAAAACTGTTTAGGGTCCTTAGCATTGAGCGTTAAGAATGGAAAAGTTTGAGCGAGCCATTCATAGCGAGAGAAAGAAGAAGGAGAGCCAACATCTTGAAATGTTGTATAAAGTCTAGATTTTAAGTTTTTTAGACTGGATAGCTCCTTGGTAAGCCAAAGGGGTTTTCTCGATCTAATAGGAGAGGAAAGTGGGACACAAGAGACAAAAAGTGAGTCCAGTGCATCATAGAAAATGTTTGTGCCTATCGAAACATCAATGCACAAATATAAAGCGGACCAATCAAAATCCCTAATGAGGTTATTAAGCTTCGTAAACTCGGCTTTACGGAAGCAGCGGACACATTGGGGTAGTCTACTCGATCGATCCAATACCGTTGGTCCTAGGTCGAGCGACTCTTCGAAAGAAGGATGGTAGGCATCTTCAGGTATAGTGAGCGGGGGGACTCGAGTTAACATCGCTAAGGTCGGATCCGTTACAAAGCACAGATCAAGAAATCGACCCAAGGAATTTTTAACATGGTTAACTTGAGACAGAGCGCCAATTTGAAAATTTTTAAACTAGACTTTAAACTAAATTAAAAAAAGGAAGAAAAGTAATTCTGACGATGAAGTGATTGTGTTGGTAGCGACACATTTTTTAGAAGAAGAAGTACAGCACTGTCGGAGGCGCCAAAATGTCAAAATTATCAAAATGCTTATTTTCCGTGATCCGCCAAAGACATGGTCTTGCCTCAACTGCTTTTATTAAAGCAATCTTCTCCTCACTTTAAAAATGTATCTCTTTTTAGTTTTGCGCACAGGGTTTGCCTCCACCTCTCACTTGTACTTCAGTAATAATAAGCACATATATTTTCCTGGCACCCATATCAGCTGTTCTCACAGTCCACATTCGTGTGGATACCGATACTATCGATAAGAATTCGTGGATTCCGTTTACGTTGCTGGATACTGAGGCCAGGAAAACACATACGAAAAATTCCTGGCCCAGTTTTTTTTATATGGAGTTTGACAGTAATTTTTAGTTTCCGCGGTGCTGGATATCTAGCTTTAAGGCCTGTATCCAGCACCGCGAAATTTTACTGAAACGAATCTGCTCATTATTTCGGATGTGTGGAACTCAACTGATGTAGTGTGACCAAGAGCCTAAAAAGTGATTTGCCACTCTCATGAATCAGCTGTGTTTTATAAACAGCGCCAATTTTGAAAATTAAACTAAAATTAAAAAAAGGAAGAAAAGTAATTCTGACGATGAAGTGATTGTGTTGGTAGTGGCACATATTGTTGTAAGAAGAAGTACAGCACAGTCGGAGGCGCCAAAATATCAAAATGATCAAAATGCTTGTTTTCCGTGATCCGCCAAAGACATGGTCTTGCCTCAACTGCTTTTATTAAAGCAATCTTCTCCTCACTTTAAAAATTTGCATATCTCTTTTTGGTTTTGCGCACAGATTTTGCCCCCACCTCTCACTTGTACTCCAGTAAAAATAGGCACATATATTTTACTGGCACCCCTATCAGCTGTTCTCACAGTCCACATTCGTGTGAATATCGATATTATCGATAAAAATTCGTGGATCCCGTTTACGTTGCTGGATACTGACTCCAGGAAAACACAAACGAAAAATTACTGGCCCCGTTTTTTTTATATGAAGTTTGGCAGTAATTTTTAGTTTCCGCGGTGCTGGATACCCAGCTTTAGCAAAGATGGTGGGCGCGTTTACCATCACAATTTGATTACCGATCTGTGATCTTAATGATACATTTTTGGCACAAATCTATGGATGTAGCGTAAAAAAAAGGTATGGTTTCTGTTTTACGTGCTCCTTAGCACTCAAAACATGAGCAATGCGATGCTGGTGTCAAAAAGCCAATAAAAATTCGAATTATTTAGAGTTTCGTATGTACATACAGTAATAAACTAAAGTATAAGCACATTATTAACTACACTACAATAGTGATGCTTTAAGAGCTTTTTCTTTTGCGATTTATGTAGAAAAATCGTTTTATCAAAAAAGCGATATTCTGTAAGATTAATTAATTTTTTTTATCTTCATTTTATTGCATTATATTGTATACATTTTTAAACGAAAAAGGACACAAAATTGAGTGGACAAAAGAATTGGCGTACTCAGTTTTGAAGAATTTATGCTAATTATAGCCTATTTACACTACGGTTGAGTTATAGCCTATTTACACTACGGTTGAGTTATTGAGTTTCGGGCAAAACTCGAGTTTCGTTTACATGGGGAAGCATGGGGGACCTAGAGGTGGCAAAAAAGTTGAGTTTTGGTTGCGTTTAGTTGAGTTTGTCTGATTTTCCGAATATTTCAACCCTGATCTGCCTGTCGTGGAATTATCACCACTAGTTACAACAAAAATTGGCAGCTCAAAATTTAAATTTTGGCGCGTAAACGATATGGCTGGGGAAAAAGATACATACAATTGTCAAAACCAATGCTTTAAACCAATTTTAATCTTAAAAACTTAGCTAAACGCTAAATTGAATTATTATAAATAAATATAAATTAAATTATTATAAAAAATTGCCAATTTAAAAAATTTTAATTTTTGTACATATGTATGTATGTAATGTACATATACATATAGCCAAAATTCAACATATTTGCAATTGCAGACGTGCAATTTCCCTGCGGAAATTTTCTTTAAAAAATGGATTCCAAGGTTATTTGCAATGTCCAAATGCGTTTCTTGGAAATTTCATCCAAATACTCCACAGTTGCTACAGACATCGTCGCCAACTCCATACATTGCAGCCTCGTTATCGTCTCTTGCTCTGCCACATAGAGCATCATTAATTCTTGGGTATTCATATTAATAAAAATTAAAAAAAACAAAATTTTCGTAGACAAGCACGTGCCAGCAGCCGAAACTCAATAACTCAATAACTCAACTTTGGCATAGTGTAAATCCAAATTCTGAGTTATTGAGCTACCTATCGATAAATGTGGTAACTCACTGTAGTGTTATAGGCTTTCTACACTTGGTGCGTTACCTATCGATATCGGAGAAGACGCAGAGAAGCAGGTTTGCCGTTTACACTACAGCGTCTTTGCGTCTTTGGGTCTTAGGAAGAGGAAGAAAAATTTGTAAACAAAGTAAATAATGTTCGAAAATCAACGAAATATGTCAGAAAACGAGCTAATTCTTTTATCTGCGGTGGCGCAAAATGAAGCGAATCTGTTGAAGTGCATGGAAGTGTCTGGGCTATCCTCAGAAAAGTTGCAATTCGTCTTGCAACTACAACGTCCTCCTTGCGTTTGGACTCTTGTAGGTGAAGAGCAGACAATGTTCTCTCTTTTCAATTGAATAATGTATTCTATATTGCTTATGGTTCATTTTGGGGGGAAGAAGTTGTGGACAACTCCGATGCCTTTTTTAAGGAAAATTTCCGCATGGAAAGGAGTACTTTCAACATTCTTGTTGGACTGTTGCCCAATCTCAATTTTCGACTGACAATCCCTCTGGAGTAGAGAATAGCATAGCCATAGCATAGCCCTTTATTGCCTAGGCTCGTCTGCGGAATATCGTGCGGTAGGGAGTTTATTTGGTGTGCCAAGTGCCATTGTCTGCCGCATATTATTGGAGTTTTTTAGCGAGGTAGTTGCTCAACTCGCTGACAAGTATCTGCCAGCAGATACCCTGAGAAGATCACGGAAACAGTGAAAGGATTCAAAGACATGGGATTTGCAGCAAAAATTTAAAATAAACCATATTGTAGAAATTCTTGATTTAATAATGAAATTAGTTTAAACAATTTGTTCTAAGCAATACATGTATTTTTGATCCTTTTTACTCAGCTTTTACCCGGCAATATTTAAATTTTAATCTGCTGTTTTTTGTTGTTATAAGTGGTGATAGATCCGCTTAAAGGCGGAAAAATACGAAAATTGCTGTTATGCGCAAAGAAAAACCAAAACCATCGAATATAACGAATAAACGCACCTGCGTCGGAAAACGACGCAACTTTTTGCCATCACTAGCGGCCTATGCTGAACCGATGTACAAAAAACTGCGTTTCAGTGTAAACGGTACATTAAACAACAAAAGGAAGGAAAACCAAATAAACTAATTCGACAAGGGACCTTTTTTTGCAATAGTAAATTATTTGTATCAAAGTATGCCAAGAAGGATGTAGATGTTTGTAGGTGAATTGCAATCCAAGTAAAATTGTATGTACAAGACTATATATTATTCTATTTTAGAAGCGGTACGGCACTTTCGTATCTTCGTCATAGTTATCCACCGGTATTTCATTTCAATTTACTTCAGATTTACGTATGTGAATATCGGCTCTGTAGGATTCGGCAATATTGGAGAAAAAAGCCAAGGAAATTTGCGGACTGTTGGTACCAGTGATGCTGATCGGGGACTCGGCTTTGCAAAACAGCGGACTTTCAACTAAAACCTTTTCGAAGCTTCTTTGGCAATGGCCTCGATAGCAACGTACGGAAAAATAGCTGCATAGTAATGACCTTCTGCATACTCCACAATATTTTAAATGTTCACAAGAGCTTCATTAATGACAATTGAATTTTTGCTGAATTCATGTGAGCAACCTGAACAGCCCAATCGGAGCAACTCTTCTGCCGACTTTAATCAGTCTGCAGAAGTAATCAGATTTGGATTGCAAAACATTACTTAAACAAATTAAAAACTGTTTAAAACTACAATGCTCATTTGCTGGAGAATATCAGTTATTCTAGTCAGTGAATTCAGCAATCACTTCCTGACAAAATTCCATCAAAATCCTACACACAATTGCTTTGGACACACCGAATAAGTTCCCTATTGTACGATATTCCGCAAACGATCCCAGGCAATAAAGCGCTATGTCTATCCTGTTCACCAAAGGGATTGCCTGTCGAAAATTAGTGTCCTGTTTTCGGAGATTAGGCAGCAGTCCCAATAGAACGTACTCCTCTTAATGCGGAAGTTGTCTTTGAAGAATGCGTCGTAGTTGTTTACCACATCTTCCTCTCAAAATGAACCAGATCGTGACTATTGCAATTTAGAATACATTATTTAATTGAAAAGATAACATTATCTACTCTTTTCTTACAGGGGTCCAAACGCGAGGAGGACGTTGCAATTGCAAGACGAATTGCAACTTTTCTAATGATAACCCAGCCGCTTCCATGCGTTTCAAAAGATTCTCCTCACTTTGCGCCACCGCACTTAAAAGAATCAACTCTTTTTCCGACATATTTCGTTGATTTTCGCACATTATTTGCTTTGTTTACAATATTTGTCTTTCTCCTCAAAGACGCAAAGGTGCAAAAACGCTGTGGTGTAAACGCCTCTTCTGCTTCTCTGCGTCTTTTCTGATATCGTAGGTAACGCACCCAGCGTAAAAAGCCTATAAAATTCACAGTTTTCCCAATATTAAGAGCAAAACACTTTTTTTTTTTGTCATTAGTTTTCTCAATGGTTTCACATTTGTCAAAAAATCCCAACGCTTCCCGTTAATATGCTATGTGGGAAAATTCTTCTACGGACCATCCTTGAAATGGATGGTTAGTGTTGCTCTGTGGGTAAATGCTATTACACTGTCTACATCAGAAGTCGGCACGCAGCCACTCACATGTTCTTAGTGCGTTTGTGTGCGCAGAAAAGCGACACGAAGCAACACAATTCATTTTCTCTGCCGCGGCGCTGCCGAGCAGAATAACGATGCTGCGTGTTCATAGGGCCGACGATACACGAAGTTTGTAGACTGTGCGTGTGCCGACTGCACTGCCCCGTGGCTTTTTTTTAAGCACAGTGCATAGGACGCTCCCGACCCCTGGTCTACAATAATGTGACTTTTACACTGGGGCTTTTTCTTAATTCTTTGCGTCTCCTAGTGACGCAGTTTTTTTTTACATAGGTTAAGCAGTCGACGCGTAAGAATTTCAACTGAGGGAAATAGGGGCAAATATACATATGTACATGTAATGCTAAAACAAATTCTTTAATCTAATTTTATTACTAAATCAACCATTTTAACAAGATGTGTAATTTCTAAATTCACTCACCTTTCACTCTGCTGGCATATAATCGTCAGCGAGCTCAGCAGGCACTTCCCGACAAAATTCTATCAATATCCTACACACAATGGCTTTGGACACACTGAATCGATTCTGTTTAATGCAACATTCCGCAAAGGATACCAGGCAATATAGTACTATAGCTAACCTTTTCTCCAAAGGAATTATAAAGAGAACATTATCTCGCCTTTACTTACAAAGTTCCAAACGCGTCAAAAACGTTTAGTTTAAAAAAAAAAAAGAACTATTCTGCACAGAAACCCCCGCTGCTTCCATTGCTTTCAATTTAAGCCACTGCAGGTAAAATAAACAAGCCTTTTTGTTTTTTCCCTCTGGTTGTTATACATAATTAACTTTATTTATAAAATTTGTGTTGCTGTCATCAGCTGTTCCCAAGACCAATGTGCCAATAAATTCAATAAACTCAAAAACAAATTAACAAATTTGAAAACGTATGATACATAACATATACATAAGACATTCTATTTAACGCGGCCCTTTTGAGCAATTATTAACATTCTCTTTTTCCTCATTCACAAGCCAAAAAAGTCAAGAAAATGTTTCCCGCAATTTTAACACCAACTCGTAGCTGATCGAATATGTTTCTGTTAAGGTCTACAAACCCTTCGGCACCGCATTAAAATTAAAAATAAAAATGAATTTTTCCTAATCAGGGTATGCACATGCATGATAACATATCATTCACATATGTAAGATGAGATTTTTCATGACATTTTTAAGCTTTTGCCAAAATATCGGTTGGAGTGGGTCAAACCAATGCTGAAAACGGAAGAGAAGGACAAGATAAAACCATCAGCTAACGCCTTCATGGCACAGTAAGCAGGGAGAAGGGTAAATTCGTTGTGTGCGGAGTAGTATGTGGCGGGCAAGGCACGAGCCAAGTCGGAACCTCTAGTAGTTGCGCCAGCGGAGCTACGCCTAGAAGTAGCATTCGAGGCACAAGAGGTTAAGATCCACAAATTGTATCATTTCAAAAAAGCTTGCCCTTAGCTACCAAAGAGTTACCAGCAAAAATTGAATAAAGCCCACCAAAAAGCAGTTTTTCATTGTCAACAAGGCAATGCTAAATTTGTTGCAGCGAGCCCACGACCGCTGAGCAAGCCTATCTAGCTGACCCAGACGTACAAAAAACGGTTCGCTACAACTTATTATAAATATCTTAGTATATTTATACAGTTTTTCCTAACTTGGCACAAAATGGAAACAAAATATACTATAAATATAACCGATACTCTTTAACCGCATCGATCGCTGACATGCAGGAACTATGATGAACTGATGATGGAGGTAAACTCCAAAAGACTTGTAGTAGCTTATCTCCGCCTTATAAATCCATGTTGAGCTGAAGATATAAGTGATCTGCATAGGTGCTGCCGACGTATTAACGAAAGATAACGAGGATGGGTGTGCGGACGTTCTACGCATACTGTTTACGAAGCTGTAAAACTGTTTAGGGTCCTTAGCATTGAGCGTTAAGAATGGAAAAGTTTGAGCGAGCCATTCATAGCGAGAGAAAGAAGAAGGAGAGCCGACATCTTGAAATGTTGTATAAAGTCTAGATTTTAAGTTTTTTAGACTGGATAGCTCCTTGGTAAGCCAAAGGGGTTTTCTCGATCTAATAGGAGAGGAAAGTGGGACACAAGAGACAAAAAGTGAGTCCAGTGCATCATAGAAAATGTTTGTGCCTATCGAAACATCAATGCACAAATATAAAGCGGACCAATCAAAATCCCTAATGAGGTTATTAAGCTTCGTAAACTCGGCTTTACGGAAGCAGCGGACACATTGGGGTAGTCTACTCGATCGATCCAATACCGTTGGTCCTAGGTCGAGCGACTCTTCGAAAGAAGGATGGTAGGCATCTTCAGGTATAGTGAGCGGGGGGACTCGAGTTAACATCGCTAAGGTCGGATCCGTTACAAAGCACAGATCAAGAAATCGACCCAAGGAATTTTTAACATGGTTAACTTGAGACAGAGCGCCAATTTGAAAATTTTTAAACTAGACTTTAAACTAAATTAAAAAAAGGAAGAAAAGTAATTCTGACGATGAAGTGATTGTGTTGGTAGCGACACATTTTTTAGAAGAAGAAGTACAGCACTGTCGGAGGCGCCAAAATGTCAAAATTATCAAAATGCTTGTTTTCCGTGATCCGCCAAAGACATGGTCTTGCCTCAACTGCTTTTATAAAAGCAATCTTCTCCTCACTTTAAAAATGTATCTCTTTTTAGTTTTGCGCACAGGGTTTGCCTCCACCTCTCACTTGTACTTCAGTAATAATAAGCACATATATTTTCCTGGCACCCATATCAGCTGTTCTCACAGTCCACATTCGTGTGGATACCGATACTATCGATAAGAATTCGTGGATTCCGTTTACGTTGCTGGATACTGAGGCCAGGAAAACACAAACGAAAAATTCCTGGCCCAGTTTTTTTTATATGGAGTTTGACAGTAATTTTTAGTTTCCGCGGTGCTGGATATCTAGCTTTAGCAAAGATGGTGGGCGCGTTTACCATCACAATTTGATTACCGATCTGTGATCTTTATGATACATTTTTGGCACAAATCTATGGATGTAGCGTAAAAAAAAGGTATGGTTTCTGTTTTACGTGCTCCTTAGCACTCAAAACATGAGCAATGCGGTGCTGGTGTCAAAAAGCCAATAAAAATTCGAATTATTTAGAGTTTCGTATGTACATACAGTAATAAACTAAAGTATAAGCACATTATTAACTACACTACAATAGTGATGCTTTAAGAGCTTTTTCTTTTGCGATTTATGTAGAAAAATCGTTTTATCAAAAAAGCGATATTCTGTAAGATTAATTAATTTTTTTTATCTTCATTTTATTGCATTATATTGTATACATTTTTAAACGAAAAGGGACACAAAATTGAGTGGACAAAAGAATTGGCGTACTCAGTTTTGAAGAATTTATGCTAATTATAGCCTATTTACACTACGGTTGAGTTATAGCCTATTTACACTACGGTTGAGTTATTGAGGTTCGGGCAAAACTCGAGTTTCGTTTACATGGGGAAGCATAGGGGACCTATAGGTGGCAAAAAAGTTGAGTTTTGGTTGCGTTTAGTTGAGTTTGTCCGATTTTCCGAATATTTCAACCCTGATCTGCCTGTCGTGGAATTATCACCACTAGTTACAACAAAAATTGGCAGCTCAAAATTTAAATTTTGGCGCGTAAACAATATGGCTGGGGAAAAAGATACATACAATTGTCAAAACCAATGCTTTAAACCAATTTTATTATTAAAAACCATATAAACAATGTGGTCGATTTCTAAAATTCGGTCGGAAAAACTTAGCCAAACGCTAAATTGAATTATTATAAATTAATAGGTATAAATTAAATTATTATAAAAAATTGCCAATTAAAAAAAATTTTAATTTTTGTACATGTTATGTACAAACATATACATATAGCCAAAATTCAACATATTTGCAATTGCAGACGTGCAATTTCCCTGCGGAAATTTTCCTTAAAAAATGGATTCCAAGGTTATTCGCAATGTCCAAATGCGTTTCTTGGAAATTTCATCCAAATACTCCGCAGTTGCTACAGACATCGTCGCCAACTCCATACATTGCAGCCTCGTTATCGTCTCTTGCTCTGCCACATAGAGCATCATTAATTCTTGGGTATTCATATTAATAAAAATTAAAAAACAAAATTCTCGTGGACAAGCACGTGCTAGCAAGCCGAAACTCAATAACTCAATAACTCAACTTTGGCATAGTGTAAATCCAAATTCGGAGTTATTGAGTTACCTATCGATAAATGTGGTAACTCACTGTAGTTTAAAAAGGCTATAAGGTGCCGTTTACACTGAGGCTGCGTCTTGATTCTTTGCGTCTTCCCAGAAACGCAGTTTTTTTTACATAGGTTTAGCATAGGGCCCTAGTGATGGCATTTCTGTGGTATTTCTGTGCGCATAACAGCAATTTTCGTACTTTTCTGCCTAATCAGCGGAACTATCACCTAGTGGTGAAATTTGAAATCAACTATATTTTTGAAATGCTTTTTTTAATAATAAAATTAGTTTAAGCAATTTGTTCTAACCATTACATGAATTTTTGATCCTTTTTACTCAGTTAAACATTGTACGCGGCAAAATTTAAATTTGAATCTGCTGTTTTTTGTTGTTATACTAATATTTCTGCATTGAAAGGAATACTTCAACATTCTCGTTGGACTGTTGCCCAATCTCAAAAAGAAAAAAACTCCTTTTCGACTGACAATCCCTCTGGAGAAGAGAATAGCCATAGCCCTTTATTGCCTAGGATCCCATGTCTTTGAATCCTATCACTGTTTCCGTGATCTTCTTAGGGTAAGAAAGTCTGCTTGCTGATACTTGTCAGCGAGTTGAGCAACTACCTCGCGACAAAACTGCAGTAATATGAGGCAGACAAAAGCCCGTGACTCACCAAATAGACTCCCGTGCGATATTCCGCAGGCGATCCTAGGCAATAAAGGGCTATGGCTATTCTCTTCTCCAGAGGGATTGTCAGTCGAAAAGGAGTTTTTTTCTTTTTGAGATTGGGCAACAGTCCAACGAGAATGTTGAAGTATTCCTTTCAATGCAGAAATATTAGTATAACAACAAAAAACAGCAGATTCAAATTTAAATTTTGCCGCGTACAATGTTTAACTGAGTAAAAAGGATCAAAAATTCATGTAATGGTTAGAACAAATTGCTTAAACTAATTTTATTATTAAAAAAAGCATTTCAAAAATATAGTTGATTTCAAATTTTTTGCTGCAAATCCCATGTCTTTGAATCCTATCACTGTTTCCGTGATCTTCTTAGGGTAAGAAAGTCTGCTTGCTGATACTTGTCAGCGAGTTGAGCAACTACCTCGCGACAAAACTGCAGTAATATGAGGCAGACAAAAGCCCGTGACTCACCAAATAGACTCCCGTGCGATATTCCGCAGGCGATCCTAGGCAATAAAGGGCTATGGCTATTCTCTTCTCCAGAGGGATTGTCAGTCGAAAAGGAGTTTTTTTCTTTTTGAGATTGGGCAACAGTCCAACGAGAATGTTGAAGTATTCCTTTCAATGCAGAAATTTTCCTTAAAAAAGGCATCGGAGTTCTCCACAACATCTTCCTCCCAAAATGAACCATATTGTGGCTATTGCAATGAAGAATGCATTATTTAATTGAAAAGAGAGAACATTGTCTGCTCTTCACCTACAAGAGTCCAAACGCAAGGAGGACGTTGTAGTTGCAAGACGAATTGCAACTTTTCTGAGGATAGCCCAGACACTTCCATGCACTTCAACAGATTCGCTTCATTTTGCGCCACCGCAGATAAAAGAATTAGCTCGTTTTCTGACATATTTCGTTGATTTTCGAACATTATTTACTTTGTTTACAAATTTTTCTTCCTCTTCCTAAGACCCAAAGACGCAAAGACGCTGTAGTGTAAACGGCAAACCTGCTTCTCTGCGTCTTCTCCGATATCGATAGGTAACGCACCAAGTGTAGAAAGCCTATAACACTACAGTGAGTTACCACATTTATCGATAGGTAACTCAATAACTCAGAATTTGGATTTACACTATGCCAAAGTTGAGTTATTGAGTTATTGAGTTTCGGCTTGCTAGCACGTGCTTGTCCACGAAAATTTTGTTTTTTAATTTTTATTAATATGAATACCCAAGAATTAATGATGCTCTATGTGGCAGAGCAAGAGACGATAACGAGGCTGCAATGTATGGAGTTGGCGACGATGTCTGTAGCAACTGTGGAGTATTTGGATGAAATTTCCAAGAAACGCATTTGGACATTGCAAATAACCTTGGAATCCATTTTTTAAGGAAAATTTCCGCAGGGAAATTGCACGTCTGCAATTGCAAATGTGTTGAATTTTGGCTATATGTATATGTACATTACATACATACATATGTACAAAAATTAAAATTTTTTAAATTGGCAATTTTTTATAATAATTTAATTTATATTTATTTATAATAATTCAATTTAGCGTTTAGCTAAGTTTTTCCGACCGAATTTTAGAAATCGACCACATTGTTTATATGGTTTTTAATAATAAAATTGGTTTAAAGCATTGGTTTTGACAATTGTATGTATCTTTTTCCCCAGCCATATTGTTTACGCGCCAAAATTTAAATTTTGAGCTGCCAATTTTTGTTGTAACTAGTGGTGATAATTCCACGACAGGCAGATCAGGGTTGAAATATTCGGAAAATCGGACAAACTCAACTAAACGCAACCAAATCTCAACTTTTTTGCCACCTCTAGGTCCCCTATGCTTCCCCATGTAAACGAAACTCGAGTTTTGCCCGAAACTCAATAACTCAATAACTCAACCGTAGTGTTAACAGGCTATAAAAAGGCTGCTCGGGCCAGCCGCTAAACAACAGGCCTTACTTAAAACTATACATACAATACAATACAATACAATATTCAATGCACTGTAAACGCCCACGTTCGGCAGCGCTGCTGCGCTCTCCCTCTGTAAAGGGCGCTCTGCAGCCGCCGCCTCGGCTCTAGCTTTGATTAGCCGACGGTGCTAATTTCAGTAATCTGCTAACCTCTCTGCGCATTGGTTGCATTTGGATCTCGATTATATGTACATTTATCTGGTTGTGCTAAGAGCAAGCAATCGGCTTCCGCTAGCAGCCGCCGGTATAAATAAACAGCTATTACATTTGAACAATTCGAATTGTTATTCTGGATAAAAATAGGTGCCAAAAAAACTTGGCATCTCAAACATTGGTGACCCCGACGTGATTAAAGACATTGGCTAATCGCGTTTCGTGTAAAACCATTTGAATTGAACAATATATTCGGTTCTGTGCAGTTTAACCACAAACAAATACATTTGTGCAGAATATAAAACAGTTTATGTGCAAATTCAGTTGAGAGTGCGGTCGTCTGAGATTCCGTTAGTTAATCGTCGAATCTCTCATTCTATGCTCAGACGCAGACTTTTCGTGTCTCTCATTCTCGCTCCAGCTTCTGTGCACCGTCGCATAATCGTCAAATCTCTCATTCTCTGCACAACTGCAGCCAGGGTTTCGACTTTTCGTGTCTTCAATCTTTCTTTCTCGATTCTGTACGCCGGCGCTTAAACGGTTATCTATTCTCCGTTGTTTCGTTGCATTTCACACCGTTAAACATGGAAAGCGATCCAAATACAGGCGCGGGCGAAAATATTGTGACGGCTAATAACAGGCTGAGTCTTTATAAACGTAAAGTTCAGTCTTTATATGATCGAATGAGCGGGCTCGGCGAATCATTCGCTGGTAATAAGATCGATAATTTGAACGCTACGGAAATCGACGTTCGTATCGACATGCTGGCAGAAATTCGAGAGGAATTTAATAAGGCCCATAATGAACTGGAAGCGCTCAATCAAGACGAGATTGGGAGTGAGATGCGCAACAAATTTGATACGCTCTTCATATCGGTGAAGGCTGAGCTACTGGCTGCTCTCGAACTAGGCCATTCGCGCGCTGCTGCCAATTCGACTACCCTACTAAACCATTTTGGACACGGTACCATCATCATGGCTCACAAGCAGCGACTTCCTGAGCTACAAATACCCAAGTTTTCCGGTGGATACGTCGAATATTCGGACTTTATGGCTATGTTCAATTCGATCATCGACGCGGATGCGGATCTCAGCGACATCGAGAAGTTCCAGCACCTTCGCTCTAGCCTCGCTGATGTGGCTTTGGATTTGGTTCGATCTTTGGAACTCTCCAGTGCCAATTATCGTGTGGCGCTGGACATACTTAATAAACGTTTTAGTAACAAACGACTTGTTTTTCAGGCACACATCAAGAAGATTCTTGGGCTCAAGAGAGTGGATTCGCCATCTCCCAAAAGGCTTCGGGAGTTTTCGGATGCAGTCAATTTGCATATGCGTGCTTTGCAAACATTAGGAACGGATTTGCAGATATCCCACTGCATGATAATTAACCTGCTGCTGCAGAAGTTGGACGCTAAGACGCAAATGAAATGGGAAGAACACCTGTCGTCGGATGCCATACCTACAGCAAAGGATTTTTATGAATACTTGGAGAAGCGGTGCCAGAAAATGCAGAATTTGGAATACGCTACAGCGGCACCCGCTAGTAGCGCTCAGGTGGGAAAAACCCATAATTCTCATTTTAAGAAAACTTTTGTTGCCTCCAATTCTTCCACCGACTCATATGGATGCAGTTTTTGCCATTCAGCGGGACATGGTATATATTCCTGCAGGATATTCGGGAATTTGTCTCCGTTGCTGCGCCACAAAGAAGTGAAGAAGCTTTCCCTCTGTTTCAATTGCCTGAAAGCGGGGCATCGGACTCGTGCATGCAACAGTGGAAAATGTCGAGTATGCGGTGGGAGGCATCATAGTTTGTTGCATTTCGAGAATCTGCAATCTACAACTCAAGGCTCCTCAGATCTTTCTCCTTCAGATCTAACGTTCCAACCAGACGCTATTTCTGCCACTGAGGATTATGTTAGCAGTTCACCTTCCCCTGCCTCTACCTCTCTTGCTGCCCAAGGTCTTCAATCCGATGTTGTGCTTCTGGCTACCGCTGTGGTTCTCGTAAAGAATCGGTCTGGCGATTTAGTTCCTTGTCGTGCCATACTAGATTCAGGATCTCAGCTTCATCTCATCACATCCAGGTTCGCCCATCAGCTTCAGCTTAGGAGAACTCAATCGTCTGCACTTGTCTCTGGGCTCGGCGATACCAGCGTGGCTACAGAGGGATCCACAGTGAACATTTGTATGCATTCTCGCACAGCTGACTATACAACTACGCTTACTGCTCTTATAGCTCCTACGATCACCGATTGTCAACCAAGTCTGGCAGTCAATGTAGCCGATTGGAATATTCCATCAAATATTCAGCTTGCTGATCCTGCATTTTTCAACCCTCAGCGAGTGGATCTTCTCATTGGTGCCAGCATTTTCTATGATCTCCTCTGCGTAGGGCAAATCAAACTCATCGACGGTCTGCCTCTTCTGCAGAAGACCCGGCTTGGGTGGATCGTATCCGGTGGTGGACAAAGGGTAGCACGCTCGGCGCTCTTGGCAACGCACAATTCTCCAGATTCGGAAGCTAGCATGGATGCAAGGTTGTACAAAACTCTTCGTATGTTTTGGGAGGTCGAGACTTGTGCGGATGCCGTTTTGAAAACGAAGGAAGAATTAGATTGTGAAGCGCATTTCGTAGACCACTTCTCACATTTGCCATCAGGGGAGTATTCAGTTCGTCTCCCGTTAAAGGATAATGGCGATCGCTTAGGGGAATCTTACACTCAGGCGCATCGTCGATTCATCAATTTGGAGCGAAAGTTGGATCGTGATACTACACTCAAGGAGCGGTACTCTGCCTTTATGAGGGAGTATATTGAGTTGAAGCATATGTCCCCAGTCAACCCTGATTCTCGTAGTCTCTGCAGATATTTCTTGCCTCATCACTGTGTTTTAAAGGAGGATAGTACGACGACAAAGCTTCGTGTCGTTTTCGATGGTTCGGCAGCTACATCAACTGGATGTTCCCTAAATGATGCGATGATGGCAGGCCCTGTTATTCAGCCTGCATTGTTCAGCATACTAATTCGGTTTTGCACATATCCAGTCGCTCTCACTGGGGACATTTGTAAAATGTACCGCTGCGTACGAGTGTCTTCACCTGAAAATTACTTTCAGTGCATTCTATGGCGAGATTCTGTCCAGTCCGAAGTTCAGGTCTACACATTAGACACCGTCACATATGGCACTAGAGCTGCATCCTTTTTAGCAGTTCGCGCAATGCACCAGCTGGCCATTGACGAGGGTGAGTCCTACCCTCTTGGCTCAGCTGCTCTGCAGCAGGATTTTTACGTGGATGATCTCATCTCGGGCGGCAGCTCTGTCGCTGAGGTCATGGAGAAGATGCATCAAACTTCAAACCTTACTGTCTTGCGGTAATTTTAAGCTCAGGAAATGGTGCTCTAGCCATCAGGAAGTACTTGAAGGAACGCCTGAAGAGGACAGAAAGAAATACTTAAGGTTTCATGATGGAAGTGACATAACGAAAACTCTTGGCTTAGCATGGGACCCTGCATCAGATCAGCTGCTTTTTGCCTTGTCCGCGCTGGACACAAATTCGAAGCCCTCCAAGCGATCGGTTTTGTCTACGATTGCTCGTTTCTACGACCCTCTTGGATTGATAAATCCCGTTATTGTCAGGTGCAAAATCTTCCTTCAGCAGCTTTGGAGAAAATTTGGATTGGGATGAAAGCCTACCCTCAGCGTTGCATTCATCTTGAATGGACTTGAGAAACAGTTTGTCAACTATCCCGCGGATATCATTTCCTCGCGTTGTTCATTCTTCTGCTACCTTAATCGAACTTCACGGATTTTGTGACGCCAGCATAGAAGCATATGGCGCTTGCATATATGTGGTGTCTAGGGAAGGACAGTTGTCGAGCAATATTTTGTGCTCAAAGTCTCGAGTGGCGCCACTAAAAACCTTATCGCGTCCCAAGCTTGAATTAAGTGGAGCCCATTTGCTTGCGAAACTAATGAATAATTTGATGGATATTGGAAGGTTTACAGGTCGGTTTTATTGCTGGTCAGATTTATCGACAGCATTATCATGGATACGGGATGAGCCAGCCAAATTTCAAGTCTTCGTGGCAAATCGAGTGGCAGCAATTCAGGAGTTGACGGCAGGCATGGAATGGCGCTATGTCCCCACATCATTAAATCCTGCTGACGTTCTCTCTAGAGGCTCGCTTCCCCACCAACTTATCCACTCAGAGCTGTGGTTTCATGGTCCATCATTTTTGGTAGGCTCCAAGGAAGAGTGGCCTGTACCTCCTGTTCCTGAAGCAGCAACGGCAGAGCTTCGCAGGCGTGTATTGCTGATCGCGTCTCCACATGCCGATCTCACGTCAGAATGCAAATTTGCAAATTCATTCTTCAACATGCAGCGCACATTCGCCTACATGCATAAATTTGTACATCGGCTTCGGCATTCTGGACTTACCGTTTCGGATATTCGGCAAGGAAAGCATCTTCTGATCCGGCATATTCAACTGGCTGTTTTGTATATGGATATAAGGGAGATTTAACGCAATGGTCAAGTCAGGAAATCCAGTTCCATAAGCTCACTCTCTCGGTATGGATTACTAAGAGTTGGAGGTCGTCTTGGAAACTCATCTCTGGGATTTGACGCTCAGCACCCGCTTATTCTGCCAAAGGGGCATCCCACGAAAGGAACTTTCATGCTGGACCTCGCGCACTACTTGCCAAAATTCGACTGGAATATTGGCCCATTGGCGGAATTAAGGCAGTATCAAAGGTAGTCAGCAAGTGTGTGAGATGCTTCAGGACTAGGCCACGCATGGTTCAGCACATCATGGGAGATCTGCCTAAGGAGCGTTTGGAGGGATCTCGACCCTTTGAAGTCACTGGAGTGGATTACTGTGGGCCCTTTTTCTACAGATCAGAAATCCACACGAGGCCACCCATCAAGTGCTACATCAGTGTATTCATTTGCTTTACTTCTAAGGCTATACACATGGAGCTCGTAAAGGACCTGACCACCGCTTCATTTCTAGGCGCCCTGAAGCGTTTCACTTCCACGCGAGGAAGGCCAAGTCAATCAAAATGCGACAAACTTCGTTGGCGCCAAGAACGAGCTTTTGGAGCTCAAGAAACTTGTAATGAGCGACTCGCATATTAAGGAGTTCCATGAATCCTGCTTGGCGGACTCGATCGACTGGCGCTTCATCCCACCACGCTCTCCGCACTTTGACGGATTGTGGGAAGCGGCCGTGAAGACAGCAAAACATCACCTGTACCGCTCAGTTGGGCCCTCTGTGCTTGACTTTGACGAGCTGCGCACTTTGATCTGCCAGATCACGGCAATTGTTAATTCTCGCCCTTTGCTCTCGCTTTCAGAAAATCCTGCTGACTTAGATGTCCTGACTCCTGCTCATCTGCTTTTAGGCGGTCCACATGAGGCAATCCTCGAGCCCGATCTGACGAAGCTGAACTACAATCGTCTGGATGGCTGGCAACGGGTCACTCAGCTGCAGCAGATCTTCTGGAGCCGCTGGCGTGAAGAGTATCTAACTCTTTTGCAAGAGCGGTCGAAATGGCGGACTCCCACGCAAAATCTTTGCATAAACGATGTCCTTCTGATTAAGGACGAAAATCTTCCTCCAATGCGTTGGCCACTAGCTAGAGTGGTCAGGTCCTCAAGGGCAAGGATGGAGTGTGCCGCGTAGCTGAGCTGAAGACTGCCACAGGAACCATCAGAAGGGCCGTCACCCGGCTATGTTTGCTGCCCCTCCAGGAGTCTGTTGAAAGACTGGCCTTCAACGGGGGGAGTATGTTCGGGCCAGCCGCTAAACAACAGGCCTAACTTAAAACTATACATACAATACAATATTCAATGCACTGTAAACGCCCACGTTCGGCAGCGCTGCTGCGCTCTCCCTCTGTAAAGGGCGCTCTGCAGCCGCCGCCTCGGCTCTAGCTTTGATTAGCCGACGGTGCTAATTTCAGTAATCTGCTAACCTCTCTGCGCATTGGTTGCATTTGGATCTCGATTATATGTACATTTATCTGGTTGTGCTAAAAGCAAGCAATCGGCTTCCGCTAGCAGCCGCCGGTATAAATAAACAGCTATTACATTTGAACAATTCGCATTATTATTTTGGATAAATATAGGTGCCAAAAAAGCTTGGCATCTCAAACAAAGGCCAAATAAAGGCTATTAGTCACTATGATGAAAACAACTAAGAACAAAAATAATGTGGCGTTGTCGTATTAAGCTGGGTATCCAGCACCGCGGAAACTAAAAATTACTGCCGGAATCCACGAATTCTTATCGATAGTATCGATATCCACACGAATGTGGACTGTGAGAACAGCTGATATGGGTGCTACTTTTCTTCCGTTTTTTAATTTTAGTTTAAAAATTTTCAAATTGGCGCTGTTTACAAAACACAGCTGATTCATGAGAGTGGCAAATCCCTTTTTAGGTTCTTGGTCACACTACATTAGTTGAGTTCCACACATCCGAAATAAAGAGCAGATTCATTTCAGTAAAATTTCGCGGTGCTGGATACGGGCCTTTACCAAAAAAAATAGACACAGACGTTGGGTTATACTTTTGTATTCTTATACTCAGACAATATTTAATCTCAAGGAACCTAAAATGATGTCCAAATTTTGAAAAATAGCGAAAATCTCAGAGTAAAGTCATTCTGTGTATTCCCAAACAAGCCATATGATAGGCTGAGATTGGCAGCTCACACACCGGTTTAAAGGAGCATTGACATTATAGAATTCGAAACACACAGTGCGACCATGGTGAAATTACTAATAAGGTGATGTAATCAGCTGTGGTGAGGACGTTAAATTTTTCACCTCGCTCTCTCGGCTCTCATAGAGAAAATCGTTAGAAAGAGATAGCAAGCGTTATACGTTCTGCACTCTTCGTTTTTCAGCTGACAGAAAAGAAAATAATTTCGTTAATAAATAAAACGAAATAATTCCAAATTTTAATATTTTAATTCATAGTTAAGGAATATTTTTCAAGAAATTAACTAACAATTATAATTAATTGAAAAACGTAAAACTTTAAACATTAAAAAAAAAACACTAGAAACGACCGCCACGACATTTTTTTAGCTAAATTCATGATAAATCGGGGTCTATCCAGGAAAAGAATTTCGTGAATTTTGGAGAGGTTTTCCACGTACTTAACATTTAGTGCATATTTTTTTTCATTTTGTAAACAATAAAGAAGAAGAAAATGAAAGAAATCGTGCGCTACACTACCTCTCTTTCTATTAGATGAACATTTGATACACTTCATAACAAAATGTTCAATTGTTTATACTATATTAATAAGGCAAGCTCTGGGTTTCAAATTCACAAAATTTTTACTTTTTCTTTTGAATCTGTATCTGAACTTTTCGCTCTTGCTTCCGCATTATTTTTACTTATTATTTTATTTTTTTACTTTTTAATACGTAATTATTTTCTTTTGCGAAATGAAAGTAAAATGTAAATGTAACTGCTTTTTGTACAAAAAAAACTAATCAGAATTATAAACGAAAAAAAAGATGGCTTGTGATTTTTTTAGAAATATTTCTTTTAATAACCTTTTTACACTACCGCATCATTGTCGAAGGTGCGGAAAAATGATGCGAGGCGTTTGCACTTAGGTCGCATCATTTTGTCAGATATTCGGCCTACAAACATAAACAAACCGATTGAATAAGAAGAAGAGAGCACACGCATTTTTGTTGAAATTTAAAGAAACTAACAAAATAATGAGCGATTTATTTTTAAATGTCGAAAACGGTGCATTTGTAAGTTTCACTACGAGCACGATGTTTATAGAGCTTGTTAAGGAGGAGTCCGATGTAAGTGAAGCTATCGTTGGCTTCACCGAACAAAATTAATTTTAAAGTGGCACTTTCAAAATTGGAATCAGTGCGTCCCAAAATATCTTTGTGGACCCTTGTAAGTATTTGTGTTACCATTTTGATGTTATTTATCATACTTATTTTAATTTAAATTTTTAGGAACGGGTGGGCTAGTTTTGGGAGCTGGATGATCCGTCCAATAGCGAGGAGTTCTTCAAAGAACAGTTTCGCATGAGTCGAGTCGCTTTTGATGAACTAGTTGGAAGGCTTTCGCCAATGGCCAAGGGGGATACTTCGTTTAGGCCGTGTATTCCACTGGACAAGAGGGTAGCCATCGCCCTGTTCACGCTGGGATCATCAGCAGAATATCGTACTGTAGGAAGACTCTTCGGGGCATTGACAGCTTCGGTCTGTATGATGTTTAAGGACTTCTGTTTGGTTGTCTGGAAAGCCTTGTCGCCTGACTATTTGTCGCCCAACTTCTTAACTCAGGAGAATGTTGAGGAGTGTGTGGCTTTCAACAGCTAGGATTTCCTCAATGTTTTGGTGCGATAGGTAGGTAACAATTTTGCAAACTTGTAGTATAACTTATTGTGCTGTACTTGTGTCTTTCTGAAAAGTGATGCCGTGGACTTTTACAACTACAAAAGCTAGTATTCAATACTACTATTGGCCTTGGTAGACCACAAGTTCGTTGTAAGAACTCTTTTACGTATATATAAATTAATTCAGTTATTTATTTGTAGATATCGATTTAGATACATCAATGTTGATGCACCTGGCAGATGTAATGACTCGCAAGTGTATGAGCAGTCGCAAATAAAGCATTTAATAGATTCGACGGGGATCTTTGAGGATAATGCGAAGGACATAGGCGGAGTTTCGGTTCCCCTTTCCATTTTGGGAGATTCGGCATTCCGTTTCTCAAAGACCCTAATGAAACCTTATCCATTTGAAACTTCCGCACCGCTGCAAGAGAAACAGTTCAATTATCACCTCTCAAAGGGAATGCGAGTTGTAGAGAACGCCTTTGGTCATTTAAAGGCACGGTTTCGACGACAGGGAAAAGGCATGGAGAATTCTTCAAAGAATTCAAAAGCAATTATCAAATGTGCGTGTGTTTTGCACAACGATATAATTGCGTGTGGAGATGGCAACCTGCCACAAGATGTAATCCCCGCAGAGCATGCCTTGGGTGCCAGAATACAACCATGTCTAGATTTCACACTGGGCGATCGAAGAAGGGAAGCGGAGAAAATAAGAAATGCAATATCTTTATATTTTGGTATGTTCATTTATTGATTTCTATTTTTAAGCGTTTCCAAGAACTCCTCTTGAATGTAGAGGAACCGGTTGACTTGGTCACTACGGCGCCTGGACTCTTCGGCAATAACTGCCAGACTTGCTGCAGCTATTCTAGAGGACTCGGTGGCAGCCCGCAATTCCTCCAGAATCTCTTCCCGCTCAGCTGGCTCCTCTCCTGCTGCGGAAAACGAGGACACGATGTCCTCCAATGAGATAGAGTCATTTGAAATTTAAATAAAGAAAGTTATAAAAACTATTTTTTAGTTACCTGTATTAATGTATTAATTACTTGTGCTTTCCTCAATTTAAGGAAGTTGATTGAATTTGAGCGCGCAAGCACTTGGGCCACCTTTTCGAAGTGCACCCAGTGCACCCGCTCGGTCCCGTCTTTGATTTCTCAAATCTGGAAGTTTACATATATAATAACCTCCCAAAGCACTTATAATTGTAGTCTTTACTTACATATATTTCCGTCGCAAATTCTCTAGTGTAGTTTTTATTTCTTGGGGAGAGAATTCAAAGAATTGCTGCTTCAATTCCTCTTCCATCTCCTCGTAAATGTGGGTGTTTTTGCGCAATCCACGCAAATCTTCCGCTTTTTCACCCCACAAGTCGATTAAAATATTTTCCGCCACTTTTGTCCATTTTTTTTTTTTTTTGTTTTGTGTTGCTGGTGACTAGCATGTTTTGTTGCCTATTTTATTTATTTTGATTTGCCAACAACAGCTGTTTGCCATTGATACCGCGTCGAAACCCCGAATAATTTCAGTATATTGTAAAAATACTTGTCAGAATACGGTAACACTTGCAAATAATGCGCCGAATGTTGTATCATGCGGGCGCATGATTATCTTCTTCTATCTACAGGGCTCTTATGGGCATCATTGTCGCATGTTCCATGTAACGGAAAAATCGAATGATGTGCCCTAATGCAAAAAGGGTATAATTATTAGGTTTAACTGAAAGGATTGGTTCGTCTTTACTTCTTCACGTCGTTCGTCTTAGTCGTCTTTTTTGAGAGCGTCGTTTCTCGCGCACGTCTTTTCCGCCTTCTCGTTACTCCAGATTCTTCTTCTTGATTTAATGACAGGCTTGCCAACTCGTCATCTTTTGATCAGCTGCTTTTGGGAGGGCAGTCCCTGCGTCGTTACCATACAATACCAATCCCACAATAATACTATATAACAGCTCGGAATGTGCTCGCAACATGCGCGTAACAGATCACCTGGATAGGGACAGGGACTGATGTTTCCCGGAAAAGTTTTTGTTTGACCATTAGCAGTTCAATTTTCAATTTGCTCTGCGTAAGCGCTTCGGTTGAAAAAGTAAAACACAAAAGTAAAGAAACCCCGAAGTATGCCTGAATAGAATTGAACCCCTTTTTTTGTTCTAATTCTGCTGTCCCGAAATTTATTGTTAGCTTAAACGTTTCTTGATTTTCCGTCTATGCTTCTCCGCCACACTACTTATTATGCAGAACTCATTCGGTAATGGTTGGCGGTTAACCTTGATAAAATAAAAAAGTTTTGGACAGAATACACGATTACGCTTTTAACAACGACGTGAGTATCCATTTAAAAGATCTTTGATATGATGAAAGCAACTAAGAAACAAACTAATGTGGCGTTTTCGTATTACCAACAGATATGCATACATGCGTATGACATTCGATTATGCCTATGTGTTCTTATACATAGATATACATGTACATTACATGTATTGATGTATTTCATGCGGCATTAAATCTCTTGACTTGAAAGCATTTATATACATACATACATATACGTACAGCTGTGTTTTTTCAAGCATGAAATACAGGCTCTTTTTTTTATTGAATTGTCTATATGTATATATATAATTGCAAGAATATTTTATACGCTAAAAATCAATTTATGCGGCTTAATATTTTTCTGTCATTTCGGAACTTTGTCACATGCCTGTAAATCTACATATACCTATGTATGGCTGTTTTAATTGTTTAGATCATTTTTTTTTATTTTTACAAAAAACCAGTCTGTTAGTAAATATATATTTTATTTTTATCTTATATTAGAACATCATTAATCGTCTATGGAACGTAGTCGGGGTGCAACGTCAATTAGCCCACTTCTCAAATCCACTCTTACAAACGACGATCGCCTCACTGGATTGCAGAAACATCAATAAAATATCACCCAAACCGCCAAACTTAAATTACCACAAATATTATACTCTTGGGTACGTTGTTAAGAGAATAAGAATATTTTTAATTTGAGGCCAATTTCTCAATCCAACTGTAGATTTAGAGTAACATATTAGGTTAATAAAATTGTTATTTTGAATAGAATCTTTTATTTTCTCAAAAACTAGATGTTTTTTTACTTTGTTTTTATGACACTCGCATATCAATTGAATTTCGGGCACCAACTGTGTGTTTCCATCAATTTATTTATTTTGGAAAGTAGATAGAAATTCAAAAATATTGATCTAAAGTCAAATAAATAGGCTTTTAATTAGTTAATACTGTTAAAATACGGAAATTTTCCAACGCGTCCAAATGATGACCCGCTTATTTAATTCTGCCATGGAAAGTATCTGTCGAAAAATCGTTTTCTATGATATATGAATCAACAAGAATAAATTGGCTTGATTGGGTTATTCTCTCGAAGTTGTCTACTTCTGCTAATTTGGCTTAGTCTAATCTAATATCAATATTGCGCTGATAGCCGAATTAATAAAAATATCCTTGTTTTGTCTAAAGCCGGATATCCGCAGTCGAATTTGTTCGACGAACATGTTCGGTTCGACGAAATTTTCGTCGTTGGTAGTAGAGTTCGCGTCCACATTTCATGTTCGATGTTTCGTTCGAAAAAGATAGAAACGATTCTATTTTGGCTGTGTTCGCGCGAACAAATTCGACTGTGGATGGCAATGTTTGCACAAAACTTCAGTTGGGAAAAACTTGTGTAGCAACAAAACGTGGCAGGAATGTCAATACAATTTTTAAGCGAATTTATATATTGCTTGCAAAAGGAGCCCTCACTGTGGTAGTCAAAAAGTGAGAAATACAAAAACAAAAATAATGCGGAACAAACATAAAAAATGTGGATAACCATAAGGGCAATTACTGTTTTGCAAACGTCCGCTGACATGTTGCCTCTGAAAATTTTCTACGAATGACTAAATGTTCGCACTCGTTGGTGGGCAAATGAAATTCTTGTTCGACGAACAATTAGTCGAGAAAATTCGACTGTGGATGGCCTGCTTTATTTGTGAAACGTCTTGTATGTATGTACTCGCATTCATTCACATGTTCTTTTTGTAATCCTTGTGTCTCGATTCCTGAGCTTTTACTGACATTTCTTTAATTGGTAGACTCGGATGTTCAATTAAAAAATTACCATATTCTAAAAATGTTTGAATCGGTTTTTAGTAACCGCGCTGCAGTACTCAAGGCATTTCTTTGTAGTTAAAAAAATTAAAAATGACACCCAATCTTTTGATAATGTTATTATACATTCCAGTTTTATCCAAGGGATATGATTGGGGCAGTCCACAGTCAGTCCAATTTCTAGAAAGAATGCGCATGAATTATTTCTGATTGGTTTGTCACAAGATTGCTCTTATTAAACCTTCCATACTTAGTTCAGCCTGGAAAAAAGCTTGGTGTGATTTTTGTGTACAACCTGATCAAGGGTGACGGAGATAGCCCTGACTTGTTGAGTCGCATAAACTTCACGATTCATTTTAGAAATACTAGAAACTATATACCGTTGTTCCTTCCCCTTTGTAGATCGAATAATTCCTTGCATGAACCGTTTAGGGTATTATGCTCGGATTATAATTCCCTCTACCATATCATATCTACAACTAACTCCTTTCCTCGTCTTAAATTACTGATACTTTCATATCTTTCACACAATTAGAAATTGCCAAGTTCTTTTAATGCGTTTGCTCTAATTTTCCTCGAATATAAGTTTAACATCTACCTATCTTTCCTGCATGTCTGCGATCGGTTCGGTTATAGGTTATGCCGCGTCACGCGTTTGGTCGGGAGGAGGACTGCGTTCTTGCCTGGCATCCGCGCGTAACAGCCTTCGGCTGGTGACGCTTGGGCCACTTGATGGTGCAGTCATTGCATATTAACGTCCCAAAGATATAAAAATAAAAATACAATTCCAAATACTTTTGTGCCTATATTACTTTCAACATATGTGGAAACCTAGCTAAATTAACCAGTTGACATATAATTTCATCAACTTTGATCTGAAAACCTATTAAAATGAACAGAAGTTCACTGTTTCGATCTTTTATGGTATTTTTATGATCAACTACTATCCATTACTATTTTCTCCTATAAGAAAGATGATTCTTTCTCAAAGTCTACCTAAAGAGCCTACAAAGCTGTTTATTAAAGAAATATAAATTGATTTATGGGAAAAAATGTGAGGTGATACCAGTTAGAAAACATGTGGAAAAATCGTACGTTCGCAACCGTACGTACGCGACCTGTCCTTAATTCAATTTAAAAAAGCCAATAGAGATAATTTGTTGTGAAGTACTCTATAGAAAGCTACATCATTCCTTTACTAAAATAAATTAATCGCTGTAGAATTTTCCGTTCTATTTCGCTAATTTTAGCATTTTAGTAAAGTGGAAGTGAGAAATCCAACCTCCTCAGTGGCGTTTGGTAACTTTGAAATTCTCTTGATTTAGTGTGATATCACTAGAATATAAGAACTAAGAAATATAAGAACACTAGAACTATAATTTATACTTTCTGAAATGATTATAGCATCTCGACTTGCTGATACAAATACATTTGTTATAAGATTATTTTTTGTAGTGAATCGCCGAAAACACCTTTTTTAATAGTTTAAAATTGTAGCTATGTATATCTGAAATTGTGTTGCCTTCATTTTGAAGACTTAGGATGTGTTTTTTACAAAAACCCATAAAATGTACGCCATTCTAAAACGAATAACAACAACAAGCAAAACGGAATGCACAGAATAGTTATGTCTGTTAAACTCGATTTCAACCTTTTTAAAACAAGATAAGAAAAGTTAAATGCGTTTCTATTTATTTTTTTTCTACAAATCGGTACACATAGCTAATATTTCTTACGAAAGAAGCCGAAAAGAGAAACCAAAATAAAACTTCGTTATCCTGAAACTAAGCTCAGTCGTTTTGACGGATGAAACTCGCTCCAAAAACGAACAATTTAAGAGTAAGAGGCTCTGGTTTTCACTTCAAAAATGTTTCGATTAGTTTTGAAAAATCATAACTTGGTGCTCCCGTTATCACAAAATAAAAAAAATTTGAGTCTGAATTTTGGCAAAAAATAAATTTTTGTGCATAGTATTACAAATAATGCTACATTTTGCACATAACAGCTCGGATTGTGCTTAAATTGAAAACGAAAAGTTTTTGATTCTTGATCAGCATCAGATACAAGAAAACCAAAAACGCAGAATCATGGAAAATTATCGTATCTACCAGATTGCCGAATCTAGATCAGGTCGAATCCTTAGAATGGCCAGAAGAAAGAATAAAATTTCAGTGGCTACATAACGACTTCCAAGCGCTTACTCATTCTAACTCTCTCTCGTACACACTGCCACGAGCCGTATATGTAGATATATGTACATATGTATGCGTGTATTTGTAGACATGTGGAGAAGACGGACGTTAAAAAATATTGTTAAACAAAAATCTCCGTGTTTTTCCTGCGAGATAGAGTCACTTAAATCGATCTAGGAGCCAAAAGGAGCCAAACGTTTCATTTTAAAGAATATGAATTGTAAACTCAGGTATTAGAATATTCGATGAACATACAGCTGTGAAAAAATAATGGAAAATTGGAAACATTTGATGAACTTTTTTGTATAGTCAAGTTAAAGCTGAAAAACTGGCCAGATTGTTTTCACTATACGTTTTTCTTTATAACTGTCTATGCAACAGACCTTGTTTTTTTTATGAGTCTCGATAAAAATGAATATACCTAAAAGGACACACTAAAACCAGAATAATACGTAACGTAGTTTACTTTTAATTCATCCTGAAAGATGCAGTAAGTGAAAAAAAGTTGAATATATTTGTTCACATTGAAATAATTTTTAACTTTTAATGCTCATATCCCCTAAACTAAAAGTCGGAATATCTTGAATATTTGATTTTTGAATGCTCTAGGAAATTCTCTATTAGATGTGCATTCTCATTTTATCCAAAGCGCTCAAAAAATTCTTCGACTTTTTCCACCTCTTTGCGTCTGATGTCCCACTGTGCGACAACTAATTAATGTGCCTATCTAAAACCAAAAAATTCAAATTTCGGAAATAATACCGCAAAAAATTTTCAAATTTGAAAACTCAATAATTTCAGACAGTAAGCTGCAGCTACAAAATGTGGGATTTATAGCAGCATTTGTCAGCATTTTAGAACTGCAAAGTTAATTACAATCAGATATATGTAACTTAAGTTAAGTGAAAAAATAAAGCAAAAGACAAAATTCTTTAAAAAATGTGAAATCCTCAAATCTATCAGAAAAAGTCATTTTGGGCCACAGTGGGAAAAAAGTTCAATTTTGTCGACTAGTGCTATTGATACTGATTCGTAATATATGTTCAGCTGCGTCCAAAATAATAGTAGTGCTGATATAAATTTTCATTTTCATGTACGCTGTAACAGAGCTTGACAGAGTTTATGTCATTTATGCGCACATTTATACGTTTTTAATATTCTAAACAAGCACAAACAGCCACAACCACTCTTCAAAGTTGAAATTGAGCCTGAGACGTAGTTGTCTATAAAATATGAGGTGCACCCCATCTACAAGCTTCAGTTTCAACTGCACCGCAACTGCGGCGGCAATCACACAGCTAACTACAGAGGCTGCCCAATTTACAAATAACTCAAGTCTCGCATCCATCAGCGCGTGAACACAGCACGGACGCAAACCGCACAGCGTAACTACACTCCATCGAAAAGCAATCCAGAAAAGCAATCCGACTGCAGCCAGGTTCTCCCTTTGTCCCGTATCCATATCTAACGAGGGGGAACGTTGTGAGCCGCTGCAAAGGCCGCGGCACTACTTTATACCCGGCACTCAGTCAGTACATACATATGTACATATATGTATGAGCCTAAGCTTATGTAATTTATTATATGTTCGCAAAAGGGACAAATTAAATTTTGGCCAAATAAGAAAATTTCAAAAAATCATTTTTTTTGATTACATCTAATTTTTACATCGGCTGCTACATTTCTACAAGTACATGTATAACTACATATTCGAGACGTACAAGTGTTTGCGAGAGAGAGAGGGAATGAGAAGCGCTTGGCAGGCGTTGCGTAGTACTGAAATTTAATTTGTTCCTTCTGTCCATAATAATGATCCAACCTGATCCAGATTCGGCAATCTGGTAGATATTGTAATTTTCCATGATTCTGCGTTTTTGGTTTTCTTTTATCTTAAAAATTGTGGATTCCACAGATTTTCGTCCTTTGTGGGGGTGGAAAGGGGCGTGGCAAAATTTTGAAATACACTTGTGCTGGTTTGATATCACAGGATTTTGGATAGAAAGTTTGGTTGCTCTAGCTCTTATAGTATCTGAGAACTAGGCGTAAAAAAATACGAATGGGCAAACCAGATGGGGTCGCGTGTGAGAGAGAGCGAGAGGGAATGATGACTTTCGAAATGGTTTTCTTCATTGTAGCTATAATAATGATCCGATCTGATCCAGATTCAACACTATGATAGAAATGGTCTTTGTCTATGATTCTGCGTATTTAGTTTTCTTGTATCTTCAAAATTGTGTATGCCACAGACTTTCGTCCTTTGTGGGGGCGGAAGGGGGCGGGCGAAATTTTGAAATATACTTTGAGTAGTGTGATAACACAGGAGACTGAATACAAAACTTGGTTACTCTAGCTTTAATAGTCTATGAGATATAGGCGAAAATGAAGACGGACGGACGGACAGACAGACAGACATGGCTATATCGACTCGGTTATTGATGCTGATCAAGAATCTATATATACTTTATGGGGTCGGAAACGCTTCCTTCTGGGCGTTGCACACAACCGTTATCCCCACAAATCTAATATACCCTTATACTCTTCGAGTACCGGGTTTAAAAACTGGGCCAGTAATTTTTCGTTTGTGTTTTCCTGGCCTCAGTATCCAGCAACGTAAACGGAATCCACGAATTCTTATCGATAGTATCGGTATCCACACGAATGTGGACTGTGAGAACAGCTGGCATTTTGAAAATTTTGACATCGCCAATTTTGAAAATTAAACTAAAATTAAAAAAAGGAAGAAAAGTAATTCTGACGATGAAGTGATTGTGTTGGTAGCGGCACATATTGTTCTAAGAAGAAGTACAGCACAGTTGGAGGCGCCAAAATGTCAAAATTATCAAAATGCTTGTTTTCCGTGATCCGCCAAAGACATGGTCTTTTATTAAAGCAATCTTCTCCTCACTTTAAAAATTTGCATATCTCTTTTTGGTTTTGCGCACAGATTTTGCCCCCACCTCTCACTTGTACTCCAGTAAAAATAGTCACATATATTTTACTGGCACCCCTATCAGCTGTTCTCACAGTCCACATTCGTGTGAATATCGATATTATCGATAAGAATTCGTGGATCCCGTTTACGTTGCTGGATACTGACTCCAGGAAAACACAAACGAAAAATTACTGGCCCCGTTTTTTTTATATGAAGTTTGGCAGTAATTTTTAGTTTCCGCGGTGCTGGATACCCAGCTTTACATTAAAATGGTCAATTTGTGGATATCTGGCAAACTTCAACCTTGTGACTTCATTTTGTTTTTACTTTTAAATTATAGTCTTTGAGGCTTCTTTCAAAGTTTTCAAAAAGAGTTTCCAAATTTAAAATTTTTTGTAGGGCTGCAGTAGTAGCGAATGCGCCGTATCTCCACTGTCGTTGCAGTGGATCGACTGATTTTTTGGCGAATAACTTCGCCGATTGCGGGTTTTACTTTAGGATTCTTTTTTAAAGTAATTTCTGATAGTATTAACTGAACAACTAATGCCATTTTTCACCTCGAGATTTTACTCTCCTTCTGAAATAACCCCTCTTCGAGCTTTTGGGCACTATAGGGTTTGCCACCCCCCATGATACCGACCCCAAATGAAAGAAAATCAAAACTTTGAAAGTTTAAAACTGTGAAATATACCATACAAGTATTATTTAACAGAAAAAACTTTGCAAAAATATAATGGAATTATTAATCTTCAAAAGTTTCTGTAACACTACTATTATTTTGAACGCATCGAAATGGCGATGTTAAGCGAAAAAGCTAAAAATACGACTAAAAAAGAGTTAAGAATACATATCTGGATTTTTAAGTACAGCAATACTGTGCTAGTTTCTAAGGCAAAGAAATTAATTCGATTGCTACAGTGGTTTCGGAGAAACTAAACAATAGGTAAAGCCCATATCAGCACGAATATTGTTTTGGACGCAATTGTATGTACTTTATGCAGTCGGAAACTCTTACTTTTTGGTGTTACACGCATCCACTTTAACGAAAAATCTAATATACCCCTATATTATTCGAGAATACAAAATAGATAAGCTTTAATCTTAAGACTTACTTATAAAAAAATAAATAACAAAAAAAAAATATATTTTTACTTTCAGACAGTCAAACAATACCAACATTGTTGTTTGTAGCAATCAATACAGATCTAAAGCATTTGACGAAGCTACAAGGCTCTGTGTCCAACTAAAGTTTGCAGCAGAGGAACAACGAAGGGACAAACCATCAGTGGAAATGACATTACCAAGTGCCGCTCGTGTATACACAGATGTGAATGCGCACAAGCCAGATGAATATTGGGACTATGAAAATTATGTCGTCGATTGGGGCAATCAGGACGATTACCAATTGGTTCGGAAACTTGGGCGGGGCAAGTATTCCGAGGTGTTCGAGGCTATTAATATTACAACCACAGAAAAATGTGTTGTTAAAATTCTAAAACCTGTGAAAAAGAAGAAGATCAAGCGTGAAATCAAAATTCTGGAGAATTTACGCGGTGGAACCAATATCATAACACTGCTAGCAGTTGTTAAGGATCCAGTATCTCGCACCCCAGCCTTAATCTTTGAGCACGTTAATAACACGGATTTTAAACAACTTTACCAAACACTAACAGACTACGAGATTCGCTACTATTTGTTTGAGCTTCTCAAGGCGCTTGACTACTGTCACAGCATGGGCATTATGCATCGAGATGTAAAGCCACACAATGTAATGATAGACCATGAAAATCGGAAGTTACGCCTTATAGATTGGGGCCTTGCTGAGTTTTATCATCCAGGCCAAGAATATAATGTGCGGGTGGCATCGCGATATTTTAAAGGGCCAGAGCTTCTCGTCGATTATCAGATGTACGATTATTCACTAGATATGTGGTCCTTGGGTTGTATGCTGGCATCGATGATATTTCGAAAAGAGCCGTTCTTCCATGGTCATGACAATTATGACCAACTGGTACGCATTGCAAAGGTGTTAGGCACTGAAGAGCTCTACGCATATTTAGATAAATATAATATTGACCTAGATCCGCGATTTCACGACATTCTACAGCGTCACTCACGAAAGCGATGGGAAAGGTTTGTTCATTCCGACAACCAACATCTAGTTTCTCCCGAAGCATTAGACTTTCTTGATAAACTATTGCGTTACGATCATGTTGACCGACTCACCGCTCGCGAAGCTATGGCTCACCCATATTTTTTACCCATTGTGAACGGACAAATGAATCCAAACAATCAGCAATAAGAGGTTAAACAATCTAATAAATATGGAGTTGACGAGGTCGAGATATCAGCCATTTAACATAAATAAAAAGTTGAATCATAAAGAGGCGGATAAAAATTCAGATATTCTAAAACAAAATCCCGGGTTGATGACATGTTCGTAAAGAAATTATACACCGAATTGACACTGGTTCACAAAAATTAAAAACCACTTGTTTTGTAAAATATGCTGGAAGTGGAGATGAATTAAAAGAAAATTTTTTTTTATTTTGAAACAAACTCTGAAATTGACTATCAAAATAAAAAAAACTAAAACATAACTGCAAGCATATAAATACTAAAGGATATTTGCGATAAAATACAAGAGCGCCACTTCATTATATTTATCATATATTTACACATAAAATTATAAAAGCAACAAAAAAAATGTTAGTTTCCTTTGCAAAAAATATTCAAATCGAATTTGATTTCATTAATAAAGTCACAACTAACATTTTACAATTTCAACAAAGGTCCGCCCACAATAACTAAATTTACTTATCTAACATTTTCCATCAGTATGAATTTCCAATAGACTAATTCGTGAGACCCATGAAATAAAATTTCGATTTTTTTAAGTAATATCTTTGAAATTATATTCTGATAATAAAAGTTGCTTCAGAGTTTAAGGATATTTATCAGGCCTTGATAAATAAAAAAAAAAAGACGGAGTAAAGTAAATGTTTTGTACCCATGTAATTGAATATTAATATTAAAACAGTTAAAATATACTGTTCCGTGTATTTTGTCTCTAAATGATATAAAATCGAACATCATGAGATATTCGACTATTCAGATGTTAGGTTCTCTCTTCATTACAGTTGTGCTATTAACCGCTCCGAAATTTGGATTCTAGTATATATGTATGTATGGCGTTTGTGGGGTTTAACACGAATAAAGTTTAAATAAGTCATTAAATACAAAATACAAATACAAAGTACAAGAAATTAAAAATTGATCGTCGTTCGTCGTCTGATTTTTCAATAAATCCCTCAATACTTCACGCTCTCAATTATGAGCTCTTCTATGATGATTGAGAAAACCTCCGCACATAAGAGGAGTGCATTGGACCATCATAAGCTTTGACGTTAGCATTGTTATGTCTTTATGGCAACTAGGTCGCTAACGTCATGCCTAGCTGCTTAACGTCGAAATTTATAGGTCTGGTTCTCGGCTTACAGATCCAGAATTAGAGTTTTCGCCTTTGTCCGTAGCTCATTGTGGTCGTATTCAAATGCAATGATGGACATTTGTCTGTCTTTTTCGCAACTAGAACGCCAACGTCATACCTATCTGCTTAACGTCGATTAAACTCTGAAGCTGTTTTCTTTGGTGCGCATGTTGAAACCCGTCAGAAGATCGATACGTGTGGATCAATGCTTCTGGTGTACGTCGAGTTTATAGCTCGCTGGACCAAACCAAGCAAGCGGGGTTGCCAAACGCTTTAGCTGCGTAGTTGACTTTGTAGGGTATTACCAGTAAAACATCGTGAAGGCGTCGATAACAGCTAGTATATGTTTATAGCTCTTGATGCTTAACTCTAGCGGACCCGAAAAGTCCATGTGATACGTCTGCAGCGGCACGTCATCTGTTTGCAAGGGGCGTTAGACCTTTATCTCGCGTGTGATTTACTAATGTTCAAGTCATAGAGCACTCCATGTCCTTCTATCTCTGGTGAGCTCTGCCGATAATGGTTTTATGCATATCCTTTGGTACCACCATCAATTCTGCACCTTTGACTAATTTGTAGAAAATTCCTGACAAAGTTGTCTTTGCATTGTTAATTGTTGTCGTTAATAAGCTTTGAGATCGTCGTCTTTTTGCACATATTTTATGCCAGCTAAAAATTCTTCCTTTTCTTATGTGTTGCATCCGTATAGACTTCAGTCTTGTACTTCTGATTGTAATGCTAGCACAGGGTTTTATATCAAAAATTTATTCAAAGCGCCTACATTCGCGACATTCTCTTCGTTCGGGCCAATCACAAATTACGCATTATTCTTTGTTAGGTTAGCTAATGGTTTGGCTATAACCACATAAGTGTAGATAAACTTTCTAAAATATCCTGTAAGAACCAAAAAACTCCACCTGGTTTAGTGTTTAGGGCGTCTTGCACTTTTAGACGGCTTCAACGCAGTCGGATACAGCTTTTTATACTCAATGATATGGCCAGGAAACTGGACTCGTGTTCGCAAAAATTACACTTTTTAAAATTCAGCTCCAGCCCATACGCTTCACACGTCTTGAGAATTTTTTTTAGATTTGCTAAGTCTTCTTGCTCATCTTTGGCAGGGATGATTACGTCGTTGACATAGGGTAATGAAATTCCTTTTCTAGTCAGCGGTCGAAATATTGCACTAATGCGCCTTGGAATACTCCTGGGGAAATCGACAAACCGAACGGCACCTGGCCAAATAGGTTAGTACTAGTACGCTTTGCGTCATGGTGATGTGTACTTCCAGTGTCTTTGGGTGCAGGAATATGGAAGAAACAATTCACCGACTCAATACTGTACTGAATACTACAGCAACTTGCAAATTATCGAGCTAGTCATCTATTAACGGCAACGGGAAATTATCTTATCCGATGACTATTGGAAATGTCTTAAGTTAATTCATAGTCGGGGAATTTCGTCGATCTTCTAAATTAGTATAACCGAACTCGTGGGCTCTGAATCTTATTACACTAGTCAACACGACATTTCCGCTGTCGCCTAAAATGACTTTCTCATAGATTTGGAGATATCAAAATTTTTAAAGAATCTTTTTTTTCTAGGTTTAGTTTTTTTTAAAGAATTTTTTAAAAATTTGGTATTTTTTTTTCAGAAGTAGTGCTTCTATTTTTCACATGACTTTAGTTTCCTATAACTTGTTCTATTGAACTTTGCAGCTTTGAAAAGCGTGTACAGCTATAAATTAGGCGTTAATTAGGCGTCGTTTAAGGTATAGTTTTTAAAAATCGATGGATAAATGGCCAAGTTACACATTACCACATTTTTTAAAAATTCTTAAAAAAAAACCTAAACCAAGAAAAAACACCATAATTCTTTAAACATTTTTAAATCACCAAATCTATCAGAAAAAGTCATTTTGGGCGACAGCGTAAAAAAAAGTTGAATTTTGTTGAGTAGTGTTATCTATTTGAGTAGCCACGTCAATCAGGATTTCTATGATGCGCGTTGCAGTTAGCGTTTCCTTTTAGAATTTCAATGTTCAATTTTTGAATTTTCAGGATTTTACCTCGATGTTATTTGGCGTACATCGCGTCGTTTAAACTCGTTTGCCACGATTTTTATCCGATACGTCAATTCTCTTTATGGACGATTTGTCGAAACTTCATTATTTTCAAACAAAGCTCCGCACACTGTAGCTGAAAGCGGAGCTGATAGCACACTGCATCGGTGCAAGTTCGCACATTGGTGACTGAGCTGAGCTTTGTTTGATCGATCAATCATGTTTGTTTTTTCAGCAAGCTGATTGCTGACATTTACCATCAATATTATCTTTCTATCCGATATAGTGGTCCGACTTTCACCAAATTTTCGTGCGGTATTTACAAACATGCAATTACACAAATGGGAATGGGAGCTTTTGGGCTAACTATTTAAAAAAACAGATGTTTTTCATAGCACACCAACTTTATATATGTAGATATGTATAGATGTCCATTTCGCCCCATTCTAACAAGTGATTGGAAAAGGTATAAAATATAGCTATACGAAACATTTTGGTAAATTAGTTCTTAAACTGAAATAATAGTTTAGTCGAAACGGATGGACGCATAGCTATCAGTTCGTCTTTCAGCTCAGACAGTGTACCCTGCTGCTGGATGATTCTATCTGAAACAAGCTGAGAGATTTCAGCTCCATTTTCAGCTACAGTGTGCGCGTGCCCTTGTGTTTTTTTTTTAAAAAAGGTTTTAGCTAGGTAGCACTAGTCGACACGACTTTTCCGCTGTCGCCCAAAATGACTTTTTCTGATCGATTTGGATGTTTAAAAATGTTTAAAGAATGTTTTTTTTTTCCAGGTTTAGTTTTTTTATTTTAAATTTGGTATTTTTTTTCAGAGGTAGTGCTTCTATTTTTCACATAACTTAAGTTTCCTACAACTGGTTGTATTGAACTTTGCAGTTTTAAAAAGCTGAAAAATGCAGCTATAAATCCGACTCAGACACTTTGTAGCTGCAACTTAACGTCTGGAAGATATTAAGCTTTCAAATTAAAATTTCATATTTTTTCCCGAAATTTTGCTTTGAAAACTCAGGAAAAGTCGAAAAAAAAATATTTAAATGCTTAAATTTTTGCTTTTAGATAGACACATTATTTAGGCGTCGTTTAAGGTATCGTTTTTAAAAATCGATGGATAAACGGACAAGTTGCAGCCGTTTGACCAAAACGTCATATGCATATGTTCGAGGCTTACGTAGTAAGCTCAGCATTTTTTTCCAGGATAGTGTCGCATTTGCATCCCACGTTATTGTGTTTACCGAGACCTGGTTAAAGCCGGATGTTCTTAATTCCGAAGTCTTGGCAGGTCGGTACACAACTTTTAGAAAGGAGATGCGGAGATCGCATTAAGCGATTTGTTCTCAGCTTGGCTGTCAATATATAGATTTACACGAGCTACGATGGCGGTAACTTCTTGAAGGCAGTTCAGTGCTTCCTAGATTGCAATGACCTCCGCTTGGAAGACGCTGCAGTGATCAGGGAGCCTAAAGGAGTGCCTAATGTTTAGCTGTTCGGAGTATATTCATCCTCCGACCCTGTTGTTCAGCTTTGACCCATCTGTGAAGATGTTTAAGGCCCCTTCTGGGCCTGGGGGTCCCTCACTCCACTCGTCTCTGTGAGGGATAATTGCATCGAAAGGGGTGTCTATGTATCCCCTGGGGACACAGTAGTCCGTTTTAATGGGGATGGAACTGCTGTTTAATATTGAGGAAAGACCTGTGTGCTGAGGTGCCCATTGGTCGGAGTCTCTCAGACGTATTGCTGCCATCTCTGCAAGCGCAAGGCTTTGGAGGCATAGAATGGCATCAAGCGCATCATTTGGAGTGGTGCGAAGAGCTCCGCTGATGCAAAGGGCGGCTGTTCGTTGAACTTTGTCGAGTTGTCTGGTGATCGTCCTTTTTGATAAGGCCGGCCACCACACTGTAACTCCATAGAGTATTATTGGTCTAACTATAGCTAGATATATCCATTGGACTATACTTGGGTTCATGCCCCATTTTAAGCCAATAGCTTTTTTGCAAGTGTAGAGGGCTATCGTGGCCTTCTTCACTCTGTCTTTGATGTTCAGATTCCAATTTAGCTTCTTGTCAATTACCAACCCTAAGTAACTGGCACTGTCGCTGAAGGAAAGCCTGCATTCTTTTAATATGGGGTGGTTTAGAGACGGAATCTTGTATTTATTTGTGAATAGCACAAGTTCCGTCTTTGAGGGATTAACTCGAAGATCTCGCGATTCTGTCCATCTTGACAGTCTCGCGAGCTTTGCGGTCATTAAATCGCAGAGTGTTTGAGGGTATTTTCCTGAGAATATAATTGCCACGTCGTCCGCGTATGCCACGACTTACATCGTGGAGTGCCGTTTCGTGGATTTTCCTTTCCGGTAGGCATACTGTGCGCCTGACAACAATTGAGAACTTATAGTTGTTCTCAATTGTAACCCGACGAGTCTCTCAAAAGTTTTGAGAAGGAAGGATGATAGACTGATTGGTCTAAAGTCCTTTGTTGTTGAGTGCGAGGCTTTACCTGCTTTAGGGATGAAGACTATTTTTGCATTAAGCCAAGCGTGCGGTAGATACAAAGATACATTGCAGCCAGTTGATGGCCGTGTCTCCGGCCTTTTGTAATTGGGCCGGAATGATCTGGTCCGGACCAGGGGATTTGAACGGATAGAAACTGTTTATTGCCCAGATTATGTTCCGTTTTGAGAAGATATGTTCCATTGAGGTGATCGAACCCTCACTAGGGAAGTGAGTCGGTACATTAATGGAGCACCCTGGAAAATGAGCGTCGAGAAGAATGTGTAGGGACTTCTCACTGGAGTTAGTCCACGTACCATCACTTCTCTTTAGGTATCCCACCGAGGGGGCCGTTTTGGAGAGGATCTTGCGCAGTCTTGCAGCCTCCGACGTTTCATCGATTTCAGAACAAAATTTTTGCCATGAGGCCCTTTTTGCCTGTCTGATTTCTTTCTTGTATAGGGCCAGACTATTTTTATAATCTGCCCAGTGTTCTTCCTCGTTAGCACTTTTGGCCCTGTTGAAGAGGGTCCTGCAGCTTTTCCGTAGGATATCTATGTATATGTTTTGACCACCAGGGGGGTTTCTTTTTCCCCTTGTGTTGGTTTAATGGGCATGCTGCCGTGAAAGCTGTGTTGCATGCTTTAGTGAACCTGTCCACTAGACGATTTAGGTCGTCCTCTGTGTTCAGGCATATTGGTGCCTTGGAGGGAAGTAGTCCCTCCATTTCTGTGACATATTTTTCCCAGTTGGCTTTCCTAGGGTTAACAAAGACAGTGGTTTTTGGGCTCTCGAGAGATAATACAGTCTCGATGTACGTGTGGTCTGAAAAGGAATGGTCCCCCAGAACTTTCCAGCTCTTTACTATGTCTGACAGTTTGTGAGACACTAATGTTAGGTCAATTACCTCTTTTCTATTCTTAATTATAAACGTAGGACCATTGCCCCGATTGCAGATAAGAAGATTAGAGTTTAGGATGAAGCTGAAAAGTTAATCACCCCTTACATTTGTATCCGAGCTCCCCCATTGGGTGTGGTGGGCGTTGGCGTCGCAGCCTATTACAAGGCCTATATCCGACCTTTCGCTATCTCTGGTGAGCTTGCGAACTAGATCACCGGGAGGATCGCTTTCCTCATGAGCCATGTAGGACGACATCAGCCTTATGTGAGAACCTTGTAGCTCAAGGCTTGCCGCTGTGTTGTCACCATTGCTAAAGTTATGGAGCAGAAAAATATTTAAGTGTTTCCGTGCAAGAATGCAGGTACGGATTTTACCTTCTTTCTGAGCTACAATAAGCTTGTGCTCCTTCGTCGCTAATCCACAGAACTTGTCTCCTACTACCCAAGGCTCTTGGATCAGGACTACATCTGCTCCGCTCGCTTCCAAGCGGAGTATAAGGGCAGCGGATGCTGCTTTACAGTGGTGGAGATTTATCTGTAGGAGTCTTAGAGACATCGACAGAGTTCTCCACCACTGTGTTGTCGGCGTCCGAGTCGTCCTCGATGATGTCGTCGCGACACATCTCCTCAAACTCTTGCATCAGAGCCGTGTCGGAGGAGTAGCCGTCATGGGCTGGCTCCAAGTCGTCACCGGGTGCTTCGATCTCCGAGACAACGTCCTGTTCGACTGGGTTGTCGACAGGACGTGCCTCGGCCGCTGCATCCGACTTGTAAACCTTGATGCTCACCGCACTGAAGCCAAAGTTTAGCTCTCCTTTATTAGCCTCAATTGGGGCTAAAGACTCCTTGTCGAGGACGAGCACCACCTGGTTCATAGGACCTTGTGTCGCCTTATGCTTATCCTTTTGCTTATCCAGCAGCTCGAAGCAGCGGTCGGCCAGTGCCGCTTCCACCCAATTCCATTGGTTTCTGGAAATCTTCGAGTCCTTTGTCCAGGACGCCGATCAGCGTCCTTTCCTTGGCGATCTGCGCGAATGACACATTCGGCAGCACTCTGGAGCGCTTTGGAGCCGGTCCAGGAGTCTCCTGTGAACGCTGCCTTTTTGGTTGCGGGGCTGTCGTCTTCGGCGGGGCAACCTCTTCGGGGCCTCTTTGCCGAAGTTGGGTAGCACCTTTGATGCTCGACCTTTTTCAGCCACTGGTCGGTCGGGCTGGACATCATGCTTGTGTTTTGCCGACGGAGTATGTTGCCAGCACTCCTCCTCTCGGCATACGTGAAAGCTTTGGCTTGGGCTAGTCGATGGCAACTCACCCCCCGCAGCCTTACCAGCAGGCAGAGCAGCCGCAGTGTTGCATAGCCACTCTACCAAGGTATCAGCTTTAGGAGGCGATTTGCCACCCACCCAGAACTGGGATGGGAACCCGAAAGGTTCGCCTTAGCGTCTTCCACCGCGCAGGTTTTACCTGCTATGTCGCGGGTCAGGCCAGGCCTTTGGGCCTATGCCTTTCCCTGTATGGGATTACTCCCTGTTGGCAGTTGGGGAGCGCCAGACTCATTTTTGTTTTTGTTATTAATTTGTTTGTTTTCCATATTTGATCCCACGATTTGCAAAGAAAGGGCGGTCCGTCCGGGCAGGGGGCTGCCAAATCCCTGAGCTCTCCGTTAACGACTGGGCTAGTTTTTATACCGGGCACCCAGCCAGGCTGATTCTCAGCACGGTGTGAGATGAGTGTGGGTGTTGGGATGTGGGTAGGTAATGTGTAGGGGTGGGGGGTTGTGTGAGCTACTTAAACGAGGCGGCACCACAAGCGCATCGTCAGTGTTGCTACTTCGCGAACACCCGCTGGCTGTCCGGGACTGCTTATTTCGGTGCTTTCCCTAGGGATGACCGCTTATTCGCAGCTGGCCTACCTTCAAAGGTAGGCTATCCGCAACCTGCGACCCGTCCGGTGGCCTCAGCTAGGCCCCCTCTGAAACATCTCACATGCTCATCAGACCAGAATGCAGTCAGCGTAAAAAACGCAAGATGAAAAGCGGAAAAATTTCCCAAAGATGTTTTAGCGGTTTTATGTAGCCAGTATCTATTAAGATCAATCCTCCTGAATTCGATCCCTGCTTTTTTTTAAAGTTAGTTAATTGACAAAATTTAGGAGAAGATGGGTCAACATCCATAATCTCCATCCTATCTTGGCCACGGTGACCATTTGTTTGGTAATTGCCCTGGTTATTCCTGTAAAATGGGTTTTTTGATTGCTTTCTATAGTTATCGGGCTCGTGCTGTCCTGTTTGTATCTGTTGCGGTTCTGGCCCTTGCCAGACATGCCACCCTGCCGAAGCGTGGCAAGCAGTTTTTCACATATGCAGTGGACGTTTGTCTGCATATGTAAAATCGAGGCGATTGATGATTGCCTCAAAGTTCAACACTGCTTTTGCTACCTCGAGCTAGGATATCTATTGCTCCCGGCTGCTCCTGGTCCCCATGCAACTTCGGCAGTGTTTTTACCGCATCCAGAGCCTCATCGCAAGGTATATCTCGATTTAAACTAATTGGCTCGTAGGCCTTGGCCTCGTGGCGGCCATTGGTTTCTCCACCATAGATTTATGTTAAAGAGTATATGTTCATGTTTAAATCAGTAGTAATGACTTTACTTTTGAAAATGTACAACATAAATTCTTACAAGTATACTACATGGGCAATATATAGAAGAAACTTGATTGGCGTCAAGAGATCAACACAGCAATGAAGAGAACAATTCTTCAAGATCTACAGAAATTGACTATTTTACCGGCTACATATGTATATGTGTACATAGTATAACTCGCAAATAACTGTTAACCGATTCGTGCGGTCGCAAAATAAGAGTTCTTCACTGAGACTTTGAGCAAAAAGTCTGAGAGCAACCGATTGCATTGTTCGTACAAAAATTGTGCTCGCGCTCAACCGACGAGCAGTTTTTTCCGGTCTCTTTTGCTCTGCTCATTCCAAGACCGTTTGCCCTCGAATGACGACCCAAAAAGTCTTTTGCGAATGTAAGTGTGTATGTGACATCTTGAAGGTTCTACGCGTCACTTTGCTTTGTGAATTTCGATGGTATAGTGATCGTAGGTCGAGAATTTACTTACCACTAAACGAAGACATATTAAATTTTTTTAGAAATATAATGCTGAAATCGCCACACTTCAGTACGCTGGCACTGGTAGTATTGGCCACACAAAACCTAAACTCGATATTTATTATTATTTATTTATTATTTCTTAAGCTTAATTCAAAATAAATTAATTATAAAGAAACTATTCATTTTTTAATCAATAAATTATTTTGAAATACAAAAAATTCATGTTTAAAATTTCAAGACAATTTAGAGTGAAAATCGAATGTCACAATGTTACACAACGTACCACTGTGCATCGAAAAGGAGTCAAATTACACTAGTCGACACGACTTTTCCGCTGTCGCCCAAAATTACTTTTTCTGATAGATTTGGATGTTTACAAATTTGTAAAGAATGTTTTTTTTTTCCAGGTTTAGTTTTTTTTTTAAAGAATTTTTTAAAAATGTGGTAATTTTTGTCATAGGTAGTGCTTCTATTTTTCACATAACTTAAATTTCCTACAACTGGTTGTATTGAACTTTGCAGTTTTGCTGATAAATGCATCTATAAATCCGACCCAGACACTTTGTAGCTGCAACTTAACGTCTGGAAGATATTGGGCTTTCAAATTTCATAATTTTTTTTGTTATTTTTTCCCGAAATTTTGAATTTGAAAACTCAGGAAAAGTCGAAATTTTTAAATGCCTACATTTTAGTTTTTAGATAGACACATTAATTAGGCGTCGTTTAAGGTATCGCTTTTAAAAATCGATGAATAAACGGCCAAGCTGCAGCCCTTTGACCAAAACATCTATATATCATATCATATCATATCATATCATCATAAACATCAGCTTATTAGCAACCGGTTTCAAATCGTAAGAATCTTACGATCTGCGATAACCATGGCGCACACTTTTGCGATATGTCAGTCAACTCGCAACATTTTGCGATTTGCGATAGCCGGAGCATAGCTGTATGTTTATTCTATGAATTTCATACTAGAATTCGTGAAATTAAAATAGTCCCTGTTTATCCGACGGAGACGAGTTCATGCAATCATATCAGAGGAGTTGCCAGACGTGTAAATTGGAAAGAATTTTGAATTAAATTCCAACTACATTCTCCTCCGTCACCAGCGCATGAAGCTCAGTCACCTTCACATCAGTCCAAAAGGATCGTTTTGATTCTTCTTGTTTGGGCTTCTTAATGGGCTAGCAAAACACAGTATATGTGAGTACGTGATGGGTGCGAAGTACACAACCTGCTTTGAGATGTACGAATAAAACTTGCTGATATTTATTCGCAGTACTCGGTTTCATTTTTTAGTGTTTCGTTTTTTAGTGATTGGAATCGGACTGAAGGGTAGGATTCGTAATGATCGAAAGCATTGAGGTAGCATTAGTATAGATATGATTTCGTGAATACTGTGGATTTGCGCAGGGCTGTGATGAGATGGGAAGTTTTCGATCCGAGGGTCGGGGTCAACACAACAAATGTTGTGTGAAACACTGTGTCCCATTGTATTCGCGTTGGCGTCGCACCCCACAATTAGGCAGACGTCTTTGGCCTCGCATTCGGCAATGAGTGCTCGGAGGGACGCGTGAGGAGGAGGGTCGGGTTGGTCATAACCCATGCGGGTGGAACATAACCTCATTGAGTTCTCCTGGCCTTCGAGGCTCAATAAGGCAAAAATAATTACACTATACTTTTTCAAAAATGCAAGTACATGTTTCACCTGTGGTGTGAGCTACATACTGTTTCCGAGTATCCAGGGCTCCTGAATGTGGACTAGGTCGTCTACACCCTTAGCCCTTGGCCCTTGGTGGACCAGGAGAGCAGTGCAGGATTGTCAGTCAAATTCCTTAGATTCATCTTCACCATTGTCTTCTTACGGTCGCTGTCGGGGAATTCCACCTCCTCCCCGACTTCGGCGTCCGAATCATAGTCGCTGCGGGTCGCCCGATAGCGGGGTTTTGGCTTCCGCGTCTGGTGTCTTTTTTTTAGTCGTACTTGTAGGGGAACACGGGTATAAGAGTACCCGTTGTATACCACACCGCCCGTCCTTTCGAGCAGCCCCACCGATTCCTCCACCCTCCACCTTGGCCACCTTTAAATTGTCTGTAAAAAGGTGGGAGTTGCAGACCTCCAGGAGCTTGAGAATCTTCTTTTGCTCCCCAGGTTTCGCCTATACATTTGACGGCCTCCACCTTGGGGCTATTGGGTAGGCCTCACTTAGCGCCGCCACGGTTCTCGCCGCTCGATCTCCACTAGGTGCCACTTGTGCCGAGGGATCAGCCCATCACTGGCGACCCTATGACGTCTCTTGCCTTGAAACAGCCTCAGGTAAGGTCACACCCCAGCCCAAGAGCGATCTGTGCACCACTCCGAGTCTACAGTTGTGGCGAGTCGACCCGCTATCCGTTATTCCCCCTGTAGCACCAGGGGGCTCAAAACTGTCACTTTTAACAAAGAATTTTAACTACCATTTAGACAATGGTACTCATCTCAACTTACTGAATGACCGTCCCGCATTAACTGTGGTACATGTCAGAGCTATCAGAATCTCTAGGATCGATTCGATGTTTGGATAATGTACCCTAGAGCTTCAGTTTTACGAGGGATGCTATTTAACTTTTTTGTTCGCGTTGGATGGAAACCCGTGTTTAATATCTACACATTGAAGAATCATAAATATATTAATTTGAGTCCGCAATATAACAGTAATCGACGATATTGCTATTGTTTATTGTTGTTTAAAGTCTAACTATGTACAGTTAAACTGTAAGGATAAAATTACATGTCAACTAATTAATCGAAAGGGCTAAGGCAAATACTCAGACCCGGGAGGGCTGATTACACTACTCGACAAAATTAAACTTTTTTTTTCCGCTGTCGTTCAAAATGACTTTTTCTGATAGATTTGGAGATTTAAATTTTTTTAAAGAATTACTTTTTTTTCCAGGTTGATTTTTTTTTTTAAGAATTTTTAAAAAATTTGGTATTTTTTGTCAGAGGTAGTTCTTCTATTTTTCACATAACTTAAGTTTCCTACAACTGGTAGTATTGAACTTTGCAGTTTTAAAAAGCTGACGAATGCAGCTATAAGTCCGACCCAGACACTTTGTAGCTGCAACCACTAACCAAAGACAATATAAACACTAAGATGTGCCGCGCTCATACAATTATGTGGTGTAGGGAGGGTTGTTTTTTGAAAGAGTGCTATCTCGCTCGCACGAACTCCAGTGCGCTCGCAAATCTAAAAATAGAATGAGCTTGCTTGTATAAGTACACACGGAACGTAAGTACGTATGTGTGTGTGTGTACGCGTGCTGAGCTGCCGAAATGGCCAGCAAAATACTTTTGAGAAGATTTCTCGAGACACAAATTTATTTGCTGAGTGTTGCTTATTGACGCGACGAACTAATACCCTATAGACAATTAATATAATTTGATGTTATATCTGATATACATTTTGCGTTTGTATATATTTACATTCGTTCATTATATTCATTATAAACAAAATTAGCATATAAAGGATATACAAAATATACAATTTTTTATATTTTGGGCATGCGTCATCGGAAAATCATAATCTCCATTCAATTCTAAAGTAATGGGTATTTTCTTCGACAGCGGCGTCGTCAACAACCAATACAAACAAGCAGCCATACAATATATGCACACATACAGTTAAAGCTCAGCCTCACGTACAGAACGTGTGAAACTAAAGCGCTCTCTGTCTCTCCGTCTATCTGTCTCTCTCTAATTCACGCTGGAATTTTTGAAAATTCCAGCCAGTCAGGAATTGTGCTCAAAATTTTGTATGGCGCGGCACATCTTAGTGTTTATATTGTCTTTGCACTAACCATACAATATATAGACGGGACAATTCATACATTGAAAATGTCCGCACCAAAATCAGGCATCAGCGCCCGAGCCAGTCGTGAGTGTGAGTGAGTGAGTGTATGCGTGTTCATGCATTCTCACGTACTTTTGCGTGTTTGCATGTGTGGATCAGCTCCGGACAGAGTCGTGAGAGTGTATGTGTGCTCATGCATTCTCACGTACTTTGTGGGCTTTGCATGTGTGGATCAGCTCCCGCGAGTCGTGAGAGTGTATGTGTGCTCATGCATTCTCACGTTTGCATGTGTGGATCAGCGCCCGAGCCAGTCGTGAGAGTGTATATGTGCTCATGCATTCTCACGTACTTTGCGTGTTTGCAAGTGTGTATGAGCGCACAACTGAAATTTTCGCTCTCCCAACTTTGTTTTGATTTTTGTGCTCGCGCCACCCTTCAGCGGCGGCTGAGCTTTAGCTGTATGTGTGCACATATCTTGTTTGTATTGGTTTTTTACAACGCCGCTGTCTAAGAAAACACCCATTATTTTAGAATTGATTGTAAGTTATGATTTTATGATGACGCTTGCCCAAAATTAAAATAATTGTATATATTGAATATCCTCTATATTCTAATTTTGTTTAATGTACTATAAACGAATATAATGAACGAATGTAAATATGTACAAATGCAAAATGTATATCAGACATGACATCAAATTATATTAATTGTCTATAGGGTATTAGTGCGTCGCGTCGGGCGCTGATCCACACATGCAAACGTGAGAATGCATGAGCACATATACACTCTCACGACTCGCGGGAGCTGATCCACACATGCAAAGCCCACAAAGTGCGTGAGAATGCATGAGCACACATACACTCTCACGACTCTGTCCGGAGCTGATCCACACATGCAAACACGCAAAAGTACGTGAGAATGCATGAGCACGCATACACTCACTCACTCACGACTGGCTCGGGCGCTGATGCCTGATTTTGGTGCGGACATTTTCAATGTATGAATTGTCCCGTCTATATATTGTATGGTTAGTGCTGCAACTTAACGTCTGGAAGATATACAGCTTTCAAATTCAAATTTCATCCTTTTTTTCGGTATTTTTCCCCGAATTTTTGACTTTAAAAACTCAGGAAAAGTAGAAAAAAAAATATTTATCTTTTTCAGCTTTTTAAAACTGCAAAGTTCATAACAACCAGTTGTAGAAAACTTAAGTTATGTGAAAAATAGAAGCACTACCTATGACAAAAAATACCAAATTTTTAAAAAATTCTTTAAAAAAACTAAACCTGGAAAAAGAAAAGAAAAACATTTTTTTTAAATATTTAAACATTCAAATCTATCAGAAAAAGTCATTTTGGGCGACAGCGGAAAAGTCGTGTCGACTAGTGTTATCGGCTCAGTAGCCGATATGGTCCCACTAACAGCCAAATTTACGTTAGAGAAAAGCCGGTAGCCGAACAATTCCCAAATAGAGCTATTTAAATTAAGTTATTTAGTAAGACAATTTTGACATTATTAGAACTAGTATTAAAGGAAAACAGATGGAAAAGTAGGTTATAGTTTCGGCAAAGGCTACGGAAAGATTCATAATCCGAGTAGTTAGAAAGACAGAGTTGGAGATGAAGAGGAAAGTAATGCCTAGTCGGGCGGGAAGGGACAGCAATACTAATAAGGCTGATGAGGGCAGTCGATTCGACCTCACCAGAGAGATGCTTGTGGAGGAAAAGAACTCCATGGCAGATTCTACGGGACTTGAGAGTGTGGTGGTTAATTAGACGCAATCTTCTTTCATAAGAAGGGAGATGGATCGAAGGGTTCCAATTGAGTCCACGGAGAGCAAAGATGAGGAACTGTTTGTGTACTGATTCAAGCATATCCTGAAATTTTTGGTAGTGAGGAGACCAGACACAAGAACCATATTCGAAGATAGGCCGAACCAGAGAAACGTACAGAAGTTTTGTAGTATACGGGTCTGTAAATTCCTTAGACCATCTTTTGACAAATCCTAGGACTCCTTTGGCTTTGTTAGAGATAGTAGAGATATGAGAGTTGAAACAAAGAGAGTTGGGTACAAAGGTAATGCCCAAGTTGTTAGCTTTGAAGAGGCGTTGTAGGATAATGTTATTGATTGAGTAATCGAAAAGGTATGGCTTATTGCGATGAAAAGTCAAGATATTGCATTAAGAAATGTTAATAGGTAGAACGTTAATTAAGCACCAGTTGTTAAGAGCGTCGGGATCCGATTGCAGAGATAGCGGGGACACGGCGTCACTATAGGAAAAACATAGCTTTACATCATCAGCATACATTAGGAGGCGGGAGTGAGATAACTTTTGGGGAAGATCATTAATAAACAAGTTAAATAACAAGGGACCCACAATTTTAAATTGGTTAAGAGACCATCATAGTTGATGAAGGGGGGACAGATACAACTAGAACTATTTCAAGGGATAGGATATGAGAAACTGCTACTAATGTCATTTGATGAAACTAGGATAGGGGGAAGGTTAATAGAAGGTACAGAGTAGCAACGTTGGAAAAAGGAAGCGAACAGATCAGCAATACCACAATCCTTATCAGCATAACTACCATTTAAGTGTAGAGAAGAAGGAAATTGGGAAGATTTACGTTTAGAAATAACAAACCTGAAGAATTGTTTAGGGTCGCGTTTAAAGTTAAGCTTGCATTTGGTCAAGTAGCACAATGTATTTGTTCGGGCCAGCCGCTAATCAACAGGCCTTACTTAAAACTATACATACAATACAATACAATACAATATTCAATGCACTGTAAACGCCCACGTTCGGCAGCGCTGCTGCGCTCTCCCTCTGTAAAGGGCGCTCTGCAGCCGCCGCCTCGGCTCTAGCTTTGATTAGCCGACGGTGCTAATTTCAGTAATCTGCTAACCTCTCTGCGCATTGGTTGCATTTGGATCTCAATTATATGTACATTTATCTGGTTGTGCTAAGAGCAAGCAATCGGCTTCCGCTAGCAGCCGCCGGTATAAATAAACAGCTATTACATTTGAACAATTCGCATTATTATTCTGGATAAAAATAGGTGCCAAAAAAGCTTGGCATCTCAAACATTGGTGACCCCGACGTGATTAAAGACATTGGCTAATCGCGTTTCGTGTAAAACCATTTAAATTGAACAATATATTCGGTTCTATGCAGTTTAACCACAAACAAATACATTTGTGCAGAATATAAAACGGTTTATGTGCAAATTCAGTTGAGAGTGCGGTCGTCTGAGATTCCGTTAGTTAATCTTCGAATCTCTCATTCTATGCTCAGACGCAGACACGGTTCTTGACTTTTCGTGTCTCTCATTCTCGCTCCAGCTTCTGTGCACCGTCGCATAATCGTCAAGTCTCCCATTCTCTGCACAACTGCAGCCACGGTTTCGACTTTTCGTGTCTTCACTCTCTCTTTCTCGATTCTGTACGCCGTCGCTGAACGGTTATCTATTCTCCGTTGTTTCGTTGCATTTCGCACCGTTAAACATGGAAAGCGATCCAAATACAGGCGCGGGCGAAAATATTGTGACGGCTAATAACAGGCTGAGTCTTTAAAAACGTAAAGTTCAGTCTTTATATGATCGAATGAGCGGGCTCGGCGAATCATTCGCTGGTAATAAGATCGATAATTTGAACGCCACGGAAATCGACGTTCGTATCGACATGCTGGCAGAAATTCGAGAGGAATTTAATAAGGCCCATAATGAACTGGAAGCGCTCAATCAAGACGAGATTGGGAGTGAGATGCGCAACAACTTTGATATGCTCTTCATATCGTTGAAGGCTAAGCTACTGGCTGCTCTCGAACTTGGCCACTCGCGCGCTACTCCCAATTCGACTACCCTACTAAACCATTCTGGACACAGTACCATCATCATGGCTCACAAGCAGTGACTTCCTGAGCTAAAAATACCCAAGTTTTCCGGTGGATACGTCGAATATTCGGACTTTATGGCGATGTTCAATTCGATCATCGACGCGGAGACGCGGAGACGCGGAGTCTTCGGGAGTTTTCAGATGCAGTCAATTTGCATATGCGTGCTTTGCAAACATTAGGAACGGATTTGGAGATATTGTATTAAAAAGATTTTCATTTATTTTTGAATGAGTCTTTTTATTATTGAGGCGCAGCAAAGGTGCCGCGCCCAACGTTCAATTGTATCTGACTTTTACATTTTTACTTAAGTTCTGAGTAAGTCTAAGTCTCGTCGCTGCGCTGCCGACAGTTGGTCAGCAGAGAGACGGTTATGTATATTATGTATAACATATATGTATTATGCTTATGCCGCTAAGAACTTCGGCAGAGAGAGAGAGTTGCAGTATGTACATATGTAGTTATGTGTTTATGTATAAGTACATGCATACGGCACATACTGGAAAAGTGTTTACGCTAGCGATCCCACGTTGCGGCCAGTCCGCATAAGTGGACGATCGTATTTCAGCGCATGTGTTTGTATAAAAATAGCAACAAAGTGTCGCTATGCTATGAGTATGATACTCTTACTTTAAGTTGGGCATATGACCACTTGTAATATTGTATACTCTACAATACTGTGGGCATATGCTCATTTGGCATACAACATACTACACCTCCCTTCTTAAAGAAATAACGTAATATTATGGAGTTATTTAATATGAAAATAAATATATAAGTATTATTTTTATTTTTATCTCTTTAGTTACTATGTTGTATTAAAGAATATTTTTTTTTATTTTTTTTTTTTTACTTTTTTGAATTCAAAGAGAATGAAATTACAAATAATATATTTGTTTTTTATTTATCTAAAAGAATTTTATTTTGATTTATTTTTATGTATACTATAATAATTTTGTTTTATTTTTTTTTCATATATATAATATATATATATATATATATATACCTCTGCACATGTTATGTATGTAGGTTCCATGAATAATAAAAAAATTGCTTTTGTAATGAAAAGTCTGTTGTTGGTAGGCAGAAGATGTTAAAAAAATGTTTCTTTTTGTTTAACTATTTGAACGTCATTTATTAATGAATCCTAATACTCTGTTCCTATGTCCGTAATGAACGTCTTCATTGGACCGTACTTCAGAATAAAAGACTCAAATATAGCCTTAGCTATATTATATAGGATCGTTATTGTTTGTAGACAAAATTGCTTCTTTTATTATTAGGGTCACCGGGTTGAGTAGCGCTACTCTTAATGTTTTCAATTTTTTATTGCCCATTTTCTTGAAATTATCTATTGAAACATGTTCAAAGATATTTTCCCACGGTGCCACTTTGAGTTGGCTGATTTTATGTATACCGGCTTGCATTTCAAGCCTTTGGAAGAATTGACCTAAGTCGAAGGTTCCATTAGTATATAAATCGCTAACGTCATACTTTACGTACCTCGTCATTTTTTATGACTTCGAATACGTTGGGCTTTGAAGCTTTTTCTGCAGATTGCCTGGGCAATTCTACCATTTTATTTCCTGCGCAGGATTTTTGTCTACTTTGATCTTTGTTGCCTGGTAGTGACTTCAGGACTTGTTGTTTTTTTTTTTCTTTAAATGACTTTTCTTGACATCGATAGTTATCTACCGTGGCTGGTACTACTTCTCGGTTCCACGAAAACTTTGAACAAAAGCGTTTGGCTTACAATGACCTACTAAGGGTCAACAAAAATGCTGAAGGAGATTCGACTTCAAATAACTTTGAACTTTCTTAAATTTTAAAGTCAGTGTCCATAGTTAAATTAACATTAAATTAATGTTGAAAAGCCTTGAACATGGTCGTACATGTGAGACATTAAATGAATCTTTAGACCAACTCGGTCTAGTACAACTTGAAGAACTTAAACGTCGAACATGGACGTACATATGGGACATTAGATGAATCTTTAGACCAACTCGGTCTAGTATTGTGAAAAACTTAAACATCGAACATAGACATAGGACGAGTTTCGTCCCTGTCAAAGATAATAATTATTTTTATGTCTGCTATGCCTGCACTAGCAATTTATGCAATGTATGCAATGCATAATAAACAAAAACAGACTGCCTTGTAACCAGTTATAACCGAAATAACAAGGGTTCAGACGAATCTTGAATTTCTTAACGTAGCCTAAAGTCCCTTATACGTCTCCAACAAAATTGGCCACACGCAAATTAGGTCGGAAACAGAAATTTTCGATCACTTTGAGAACGAAGGACTCCTTTGTCAAAATGACAATAAGTAGCAAGAAGTAGTGCAAGCAGATGAAGATCCTGAAAGCAACGGACGACTTTGCTAACAATAATAATCATTATGATGAACACTTTAATATAGAAATTAAATAAATAAAGTAAATATCGAATTTACTCTGAGAAATATTGGAATTTTTGAATCTCTTAATATTTTCCTTAGCCTCAAGCCTGATACCACAGGCTCAAGAGGGCCTATTTTGGAGATGGAATTCCAGAAGTAGTAGCCATAATATGTTCAAACTGTTAAAAATTTTACGAGGAATTTCTTCATTGAAAAAAAAAGTAAAATTTATTCTGCGGACAGGACATTTCATACAATTTGTTTTCTATATTTGTTTTCTTGTAAGTTTTGTTTGTTTTTTGTAAGTAATTTCTGGTAATACCTAACATGTGCAAAAATAGATATGTATATATTATTATACATAATAGGTATATATAATACATTATTTTCTATTAGCCCCATTTTGGGTGTATCGTATATTTTCAATTTTACTTATACGATTATTTCCCATATATTATGGATTGATATTAGAATATTTTTTTTTCTTTGCAGTGGAGTCCACTGTTTTGGTATCTATTATACCCATTATGTTTATATTTAATATGTCGTCATATTTTTTTTTTGAAATTACTTATATGATTATTTTCATAATCATCAACTATATTGATTTTACTTATATGGTTAGTTTCCATATATTTTGAATGCGAAAAATTTTTTTTTTACAGTTTCCTGTCTATTTGTTAGCGTAGCTTTACAGGCTACACTGCTATCGGGCAGAAAGGGTTCCGCTCAATTTTACATAGATTGTTTCAATAATAATATATGTATACATATTTAAAATTATTTAAAAAAAAATTTTTTTTTTCGTGTATTAAAAAGGTGGTGGCTGCTGTCCTTCCTGTCCTTCCGCGTCAGCTGGTCATCACCAGTATGGTTGACGCTCCCTTCGAAGGCGCAAGGGGCGGAGGTGCCTCTCGCGCTTGTTGTTTTCACCGCTGCTGTTGTCCTGGGCCTATGGGCTCAGGCGGAACCGGTGCCGGTCTTCGCACAGGTTACTGCCTTAGCCGGCAAGTCGATCTGCAGTGTGGGCTGTCCAGAGGTCCCGGGCAATCTGCTGGAAAGGCAATTTGTGGATCAGCAGCTCGGTACTCTTCTGGTAGCGACGGATTTCACGCAGGGCAACAGTGCCGGGGCGATAACGATGAGGTTTCTTCACGCCACCAGTTGCTGGAGCACTTTTGCGTGCCGCCTTGGTAGCCAGTTGTTTGCGTGGCGCCTTGCCACCAGTCAATTTGCGAGCAGTCTGCTTGGTACGGGCCATTTTCACTGTTCACTATTCAATATTCACTTTCAACGTTTGAAATTATAATAAGCAAGCAAGCGTTGTTGTTGTAGTTGTCGAGGTGTCGAGGAGGTGGAGGTGCTGCTGCTGCTGCTGATGGTGGTACTAGCCTGAAGCTCCGCACTAACCGAACTTGTGGTCCGCTGTGTGGTCTCTGTGAGCAGTGGCGGAACAGGTTGTTCCTCTATGTCCTCGTTGAATTCGTCCTCCTTGTAATCGCCATTGGCATCGTAATTTGCACCTCCATCTGGGACGATGTGGTTGGAGCTGCTGCTGTTGTTGTCGTTTGTTCACTTCATTTATTCATTTATTTATTCATTTATTTATTCATTTATTCATTAATACATTTTTTATTTACTTTTACATGTTCGTGACACTTGTCACGGTCGCCATATATTAAAAAGATTTTCATTTATTTTTGAATGAGTCTTTTTATTATTGAGGCGCAGCAAAGGTGCCGCGCCCAACGTTCAATTGTATCTGACTTTTACATTTTTATTTAAGTTCTGAGTAAGTCTTAGTCTCGTCGCTGCGCTGCCGACAGTTGGTCAGCAGAGAGACGGTTATGTATATTATGTATAACATATATGTATTATGCTTATGCCGCTAAGAACTTCGGCAGAGAGAGAGAGTTGCAGTATGTATGTAGTTATGTGTTTATGTATAAGTACATGCATACGGCACATACTGGAAAAGTGTTTACGCTAGCGATCCCACGTTGCGGCCAGTCCGCATAAGTGGACGATCGTATTTCAGCGCATGTGTTTGTATAAACATAGCAACAAAGTGTCGCTATGCTATGAGTATGATACTCTTACTTTAAGTTGGGCATATGACCACTTGTAATATTGTATACTCTACAATACTGTGGGAATATGCTCATTTGGCATACAACATACTACAATATCCCACTGCATTATAATTAACCTGCTGCTGCAGAAGTTGGACGCTAAGACGCAAATGAAATGGGAGGAACACCTGTCGTCGGATGCCATACCTACAGCAAAGGATTTCTATGAATACTTGGAGAAGCGGTGCCAGAAAATGGAGAATTTGGAATACGCTACAGCGGCACCCGCTAGTAGCGCTCAGGTGGGAAAAACCCATAATTCTCAGTTTAAGAAAACTTTTGTTGCCTCCAATTCTTCCACCGACTCATATGGATGCAGTTTTTGCCATTCAGCGGGACATGGTATATATTCCTGCAGGATATTCGGGAATTTGTCTCCGTTGCTGCGCCAAAAAGAAGTGAAGAAGCTTTCCCTCTGTTTCAATTGCCTGAAAGCGGGGCATTGGACTCGTGCATGCAACAGTGGAAAATGTCGAGTATGCGGTGGGAGGCATCATAGTTTGTTGCATTTCGAGAATCTGCAATCTACAACTCAAGGCTCCTCAGATCTTTCTCCTTCAGATCTAACGTTCCAACCAGACGCTATTTCTGCCACTGAGGATTATGTTAGCAGTTCACTTTCCCCTGCCTCTACCTCTCTTGCTGCCCAAGGTCTTCAATCCGATGTTGTGCTTCTGGCTACCGCTGTGGTTCTCGTAAAGAATCGGTCTGGCGATTTAGTTCCTTGTCGTGCCATACTAGATTCAGGATCTCAGCTTCATCTCATCACATCCAGGTTCGCCCATCAGCTTCAGCTTAGGAGAACTCAATCGTCTGCACTTGTCTCTGGGCTCGGCGATACCAGCGTGGCTACAGAGGGATCCACAGTGAACATTTGTATGCATTCTCGCACAGCTGACTATACAACTACGCTTACTGCTCTTATAGCTCCTACGATCACCGATTGTCAACCAAGTCTGGCAGTCAATGTAGCCGATTGGAATATTCCATCAAATATTCAGCTTGCTGATCCTGCATTTTTCAACCCTCAGCGAGTGGATCTTCTCATTGGTGCCAGCATTTTCTATGATCTCCTCTGCGTAGGGCAAATCAAACTCATCAATGGTCTGCCTCTTCTGCAGAAGACCCGGCTTGGGTGGATCGTATCCGGTGGTGGACAAAGGGTAGCACGCACGGCGCTCTTGGCAACGCACAATTCTCCAGATTCAGAAGCTAGCATGGATGCAAGGTTGGACAAAACTCTTCGTATGTTTTGGGAGGTCGAGACTTGTGCGGACGCCGTTTTGAATACGAAGGAAGAATTAGATTGTGAAGCGCATTTCGTAGACCACTTCTCACGTTTGCCATCAGGGAGTATTCAGTTCGTCTCCCGTTAAAGGATAATGGCGATCGCTTAGGGGAATCTTACACTCAGGCGCATCGTCGATTCATCAATTTGGAGCGAAAGTTGGATCGTGATATTACACTCAAGGAGCGGTACTCTGCCTTTATGAGGGAGTATATTGATTTGAAGCATATGTCCCCAGTCAACCCTGATTCTCGTAGTCTCTGCAGATATTTCTTGCCTCATCACTGTGTTTTAAAGGAGGATAGTACGACGACAAAGCTTCGTGTCGTTTTCGATGGTTCGGCAGCTACATCAACTGGATGTTCCCTAAATGATGCGATGATGGCAGGCCCTGTTATTCAGCCTGCAATGTTCAGCATACTAATTCGGTTTCGCACATATCCAGTCGCTCTCACTGGGGACATTTGTAAAATGTACCGCTGCGTACGAGTGTCTTCACCTGACAATTACTTTCAGTGCATTCTATGGCGAGATTCTGTCCAGTCCGAAGTTCAGGTCTACACATTAGACACCGTCACATATGGCACTAGAGCTGCATCCTTTTTAGCAGTTCGCGCAATGCACCAGCTGGCCATTGACGAGGGTGAGTCCTACCCTCTTGGCTCAGCTGCTCTGCAGCAGGATTTTTACGTGGATGATCTCATCTCGGGCGGCAGCTCTGTCGCTGAGGTCATGGAAAAGATGCATCAAACCTCCGCCATACTGTCTTGCGGTAATTTTAAGCTTAGGAAATGGTGCTCTAGCCATCGGGAAGTACTTGAAGGAACGCCTGAAGAAGACAGAGAGAAATACTTAAGGTTTCATGATGGAAGTGACATAACGAAAACTCTTGGCTTAGCATGGGACCCTGCATCAGATCAGCTGCTTTTTGCCTTGTCCGCGCTGGACACAAATTAGAAGCCCTCCAAGCGATCGGTTTTGTCTACGATTGCTCGTTTCTACGACCCTCTTGGATTGATAAATCCCGTTATTGTCAGGTGCAAAATCTTCCTTCAGCAGCTTTGGAGAAAATTTGGATTGGGATGAAAGCCTACCCTCAGCGTTTCATTCATCTTGGATGGACTTGAGAAACAGTTTGTCAACTATCCCGCGGATATCATTTCCTCGCGTTGTTCATTCTTCTGCTACCTTAATCGAACTTCACGGATTTTGTGACGCCAGCATAGAAGCATATGGCGCTTGCATATATGTGGTGTCTAGGGAAGGACAGTTGTCGAGCAATATTTTGTGCTCAAAGTCTCGAGTGGCGCCACTAAAAACCTTATCGCGTCCCAAGCTTGAATTAAGTGGAGCCCATTTGCTTGCGAAACTAATGAATAATTTGAAGGATATTGGAAGGTTTACAGGTCGGTTTTATTGCTGGTCAGATTTATCGACAGCATTATCATGGATACGGGATGAGCCAGCCAAATTTCAAGTCTTCGTGGCAAATCGAGTGGCAGCAATTCAGGAGTTGACGGCAGGCATGGAATGGCGCTATGTCCCCACATCATTAAATCCTGCTGACGTTCTCTCTAGAGGCTCGCTTCCCCACCAACTTATCCACTCAGAGCTGTGGTTTCATGGCCCATCATTTTTGGTAGGCTCCAAGGAAGAGTGGCCTGTACCTCCTGTTCCTGAAGCAGCAACGGCAGAGCTTCGCAGGCGTGTATTGCTGATCGCGTCTCCACATGCCGATCTCACGTCAGAATGCAAATTTGCAAATTCATTCTTCAACATGCAGCGCACATTCGCCTACATGCATAAATTTGTACATCGGCTTCGGCATTCTGGACTCACCGTTTCGGATATTCGGCAAGGAACGCATCTTCTGATCCGGCATATTCAACTGGCTGTTTTGTATATGGATATAAGGGAGATTTAACGCAATGGTCAAGTCAGGAAATCCAGTTCCATAAGCTCACTCTCTCGGTATGGATTACTAAGAGTTGGAGGTCGTCTTGGAAACTCATCTCTGGGATTTGACGCTCAGCACCCGCTTATTCTGCCAAAGGGGCATCCCACGAAAGGAACTTTCATGCTGGACCTCGCGCACTACTTGCCAAAATTCGACTGGAATATTGGCCCATTGGCGGAATTAAGGCAGTATCAAAGGTAGTCAGCAAGTGTGTGAGATGCTTCAGGACTAGGCCACGCATGGTTCAGCACACCATGGGAGATCTGCCTAAGGAGCGTTTGGAGGGATCTCGACCCTTTGAAGTCACTGGAGTGGATTACTGTGGGCCCTTTTTCTACAGATCAGAAATCCACACGAGGCCACCCATCAAGTGCTACATCAGTGTATTCATTTGCTTTACTTCTAAGGCTATACACATGGAGCTCGTAAAGGACCTGACCACCGCTTCATTTCTAGGCGCCCTGAAGCGTTTCACTTCCACGCGAGGAAGGCCAAGTCAATCAAAATGCGACAAACTTCGTTGGCGCCAAGAACGAGCTTTTGGAGCTCAAGAAACTTGTAATGAGCGACTCGCATATTAAGGAGTTCCATGAATCCTGCTTGGCGGACTCGATCGACTGGCGCTTCATCCCACCACGCTCTCCGCACTTTGACGGATTGTGGGAAGCGGCCGTGAAGACAGCAAAACATCACCTGTACCGCTCAGTTGGGCCCTCTGTGCTTGACTTTGACGAGCTGCGCACTCTGATCTGCCAGATCACGGCAATTGTTAATTCTCGCCCTTTGCTCTCGCTTTCAGAAAATCCTGCTGACTTAGATGTCCTGACTCCTGCTCATCTGCTTTTAGGCGGTCCACATGAGGCAATCCTCGAGCCCGATCTGACGAAGCTGAACTACAATCGTCTGGATGGCTGGCAACGGGTCACTCAGCTGCAGCAGATCTTCTGGAGCCGCTGGCGTGAAGAGTATCTAACTCTTTTGCAAGAGCGGTCGAAATGGCGGACTCCCACGCAAAATCTTTGCATAAACGATGTCCTTCTGATTAAGGACGAAAATCTTCCTCCAATGCGTTGGCCACTAGCTAGAGTGGTCAGGTCCTCAAGGGCAAGGATGGAGTGTGCCGCGTAGCTGAGCTGAAGACTGCCACAGGAACCATCAGAAGGGCCGTCACCCGGCTATGTTTGCTGCCCCTCAAGGAGTCTGTTGAAAGACTGTCTTCCAACGGGGGAAGTATGTTCGGGCCAGCCGCTAATCAACAGGCCTAACTTAAAACTATACATACACTACAATACAATACAATATTCAATGCACTGTAAACGCCCACGTTCGGCAGCGCTGCTGCGCTCTCCCTCTGTAAAGGGCGCTCTGCAGCCGCCGCCTCGGCTCTAGCTTTGATTAGCCGACGGTGCTAATTTCAGTAATCTGCTAACCTCTCTGCGCATTGGTTGCATTTGGATCTCGATTATATGTACATTTATCTGGTTGTGCTAAGAGCAAGCAATCGGCTTCCGCTAGCAGCCGCCGGTATAAATAAACAGCTATTACATTTGAACAATTCTCATTATTATTCTGGATAAAAATAGGTGCCAAAATAGCTTGGCATCTTAAACAGTATTAAATAAGGAAAATTTCGATTTTGCAATTGAGTACTTCGAAAAGTCTGACTGCAAACCAGATTTTTTGAACTTCTTGTACATACGGGATTTTAAATTCTTCAGATTTATTAATCTCGGGGTGAACCAGAAAGATTTCTGGAGGGGGCGACTTAAGGAAAATACGTAGGAAAGATGGAAAAAGTAGTACCATAGAATGTGTTAGTGGCAGACTCAATTGTCTGGAAATCATGTAGGAATGACCAATCGAACTGAGATAGGTCAGTGTTCGGGGCAGATCCCCACCGAATAGCGGCTGGCCAAACTGCAGCTATTTATTGGCCTTCAGCCGCATATTTGCATTGCTACATATTCTTACATATATACATATTCTGTAAATTCTTGCACTTGCTTGCCCTGCTAAACGTTCTCTCAAAGCTCGCTCTTCTCTTCGTTATCTATGCTCGGCGTTATCTATGTTTGCCGAACGAAGAGAAGCTGCGCTCAGCGATCGGAGCGGCAATGCTAGCAATGGGAAGGGCAAGAAAGAGCCACTCGCCGTTTAGACAATACCCATTAAAGAACATTCGTAATTTTATTTCTGCGCCGCGTTTTATTTATTGGAAATAATTATTTGGCCGATCGGGGATAACAAGCATTATCCCCACATAACATTTGGTGACCCCGACGTGATCGTCTGAATAGCGGAGTCAAACATATATAACATTCGAAAGCCTCAACACATTTTTCGGCGTTTTGCGCATAATTCGGTGCCAAAACATATTTACTTACTTTCTTACACCGTTGCTGGCTATACAGTTATTCGTCGCGGCAGTTCGGTCAGTGCAGTGCATTGGGCAGTGCAGTGAACTAACCAATACATACAAACTTAGCTTAAAGCGGAATCGGACAGCTCGCACAGCTAGATCGATTAGCTGTAATCCCTTTGCTTGCGGTTCTCGCGGTTTTCGTTTTATACGTATACAGGGTGTCTTTTTCTCTTGTGACTTTAAAAAACTCCAACATGGCACAACCTGAGCCAAATAATGTCGCGAACGCAGTAATGCCTAGGGACATCGATTTTCATAGGCAAAAGGCGGAGGCAATCGCGCGTCAATTAAATACCCTGGACAGGTTTCTCACCAAGGAAGAGCTGGCCGGTTTGGATGAAACGGAGCTTCAAGCTCGCATGGAGCAAATCGAGCAAATGAATGCGGATTTCGATGCAGCTCAAACGAGCTTTGAAAGGCTGGATTTTCTGCCGTTGGCCAATGATGCCTGGACTTCGCTAATATCTATATCAAGGTCAGGTTCAAGCTGTCACGGGAGTTGACGGCTGCTCGCACGGTTAATGCTGCTCATTCTACGGCTCGGCACACTCTAGAGGAGCATTCACCTTCGTTTGCCTATGACATTAAAGGCCGTTCTCGACTGCCCGAGTTGCAGCTTCCTCGATTTAGTGGAGACTATATGGATTGGCCAGAATTCCACTTGTTGTTAACAATGTTTACAATGATGCACAAGGAGTCGCGAATACCGGTCATCGAGAAATTCCAGTATCTCCGTGGATGCCTAGATGGAGCTGCGCTGGACAAGATTCGATCTTTGGAATTGTCTGAGGAAAATTACGACGAGGCGTTCAATTTAATAAAGCAATTCCTTTCAGCATTACATATCTAGATGTCAGGCATTCCTAAATCTCCGTGCTTATGATCGATATAAAGAAGAAAACAAGCGGCGCTTATGTTTAAACTGCCTTAACAAGGGCCATTAATTGCAGAGGTGCAGGTCAAGATCTTGCAGGCATTGCCAGTACAAACATCATACGCTGCTCCACATCCAATCGAGCACTGCTGCATCATCTTCCTCTTCACCGACCGAGAAATCGAGCCAGTAACTATCCTTCTCCCCTCCAACCAGAAATCGCAGCCTAGCCAAAACGTGTTGCTACCTATCGCCCTCGTCCATGTCACAGATCGTTATGGAAAACTGATCCCATGTCGTGCCATTTTGGATTCTGCATCGCAGGCCAATTTCATAACGTCAAGACTCGCTAATCAGTTGCAATTATCTCATCACTCGTCTCATGTTAACATCTCCGGTATTGGGGATTCTATTCTACCTTCGACCAACTCTGTGCATATAGTTGTACAATCCCAGGACGCAAGCTATCGCGATTCGCTCGCTGCAATTGTCACCAACTCAATAACGGAAAGGCAGCCCAACATTAACCTGGATGCAAAGGATTGGCCAATTCCGAAAAGTGTGGAGCTAGCTGACCCAAAGTTCTTTAAGCCCCAACAAGATTATCTGCTGATAGGAGCTGGCCTATTCTTCGACCTTTTGTGCGTCGAACAGATACGACCTTCGGCACAACTGCCAATATTTCAAAGGACAAAGCTTGGTTGGATAGCGTCAAGAAGCATAAGCAGCTCAGAGGTTAATAAAACAGCGTTAGCTGTTTCTGAGAGTTCCCCTCACATCTTCGCTCACGATTTTAGTCCCACAATGCTGGACTACCGCAAGCTGGCTCAACGGCACCAGGAGTCGGCCGATCGAGATCAGCAACGCGGGCAGCAGTTGTACGAGTGCCAGGAGCAGGCGGAAAAACTGCGATCGGAGAATCAGGAGCTTAAGGCCAAGTTAGGAACGAAGTTGGCGCAGATCGGTCTCGTTCAGGACATTGCTCTATATAAGCGCCAAATTCAGGAACTGCAGCGCGACCTTACCGATACAACAAAGTGTTTTATATCCATACTTAACGAAATTCGAACATCAACTTCTAAAATTTCTACCTTGCTAAATTCCCCGCCATTTCATGAAATTACAGAAATTCCCGATGACTTGGACGTGCCCTCCACAAATCATTTTCGACATGAAGCGCCGATTGCTGCATTCGACGATCTATACGGGACTCATTGCAGCATCAGTCAATATCAAGGCCGTCATCCACGCACAAAGAGGACTCTTCAAAAAGGCCGTTAGAAAGATAGCGGACCTGCCCCTTCAGGATGGATCTGTTGAAAGCCTTTGCCTTCCAACGGGGGGTGAATGTTTGGGGCAGATCCCCACCGAATAGCGGCTGGCCAAACTGCAGCTATTTATTGGCCTTCAGCCGCATATTTGCATTGCTACATATTCTTACATATATACATATTCTGTAAATTCTTGCACTTGCTTGCACTGCTAAACGTTCTCTCAAATCTCGCTCTTCTCTTCGTTATCTATGCTCTTTTAGACATCACCCATTAAAGAACATTCGTAATTTTATTTCTGCGCCGCGTTTTATTTATTGGAAATAATTATTCGGCCGATCGGGGATAAAAAGCATTATCCCCACAGTCAGTATTCAAGGAGAGAAAATCAGCCTTCTTAAAAGAAAAGATATTTGATAAATAAACGACTTTATAGGGCCTGAGGAAGGCAACAGGAAATAAGTTGAAAGTGTGGGATGGTAGAGGGAATGATAGAGGTGATCCTCTTCTTACCAAGGTGCTCGAAACATCGGTAGTAAAGACGAGAAACAGGATCCTACACATTTTGTTACGTATGCCATTTAGCTGACACAACGATGTATCGGACAGAGAATCAACGAAATCATGCTGCATTAATGGGAACATTAAGTTAGAGTCTTCGGATGGAGACCAAGTGATATTTGGGAGATTAAAATCACCAAGGACAATAAGGCGATCAGAATCACTAAGCTGAGACGAAACGGACTGAAAATGGGCAGCGTGAAGCATATAAGTTGAAAATTCAGAAGACGGTGGGATTAAAGAGCATGATATGAATAAATTAAAAGAACACAGACAAATTTTAGCTACTATTATTTCAATAGTGTTGAGCTCATCGATGGAAGAGAATTGAGAAGTTAAGTCGGAACGGACAGCAATTAGGACACCGCCAGCTTGAGATGGACGATCAGATCTACATATACATATATGTTATAATATATATGTACATATATGTTATAATATATATGTACATATATGTTATATACATATATGTTATAAATCTCGGAATCCGAAATTGAGGAATTGAGCCAGGTTTCAGAAAAGGCGATAATATACTGCACAGGCCACGTACATTCTGATAAGTGGTCTTTAGAGGTAGAGGAGAATTCAGTTTTTTGACATAGGTGCGGATTGCAAAGATCGAGATCGGTTATTGAAAATGTGACAAATAGTATGTACAGGCCAGAAAGAATGTTCTAACACAGTCGTAACAAATTTCTCTGAGACAAGAATTTTAAAGAAACAAATGCTACGTTTTTCATTAATGTTAAATTTAGTAACTACGAGGCCAGAGGAGCTATTGATGTTAAGTTTGGAGAAGATATAATCTCGAACCATTACATCCGTAGCCGAATCCATAAGACGCGAGACAAATATAGATTTAAGAGGTGCGACATCGAATAGAGAAGAGTGGTCAAGAGGGGTCACATGATAGTTGGGTGAGGCGGAGGCGGGTTCTGCCCGAGGGGCAAGTCCGGATGAAATAGCGCTGGCTGAGGAGCCAGTGCGAGCCGATGTGGAAGGAGCAACTTCAACTTCCATGCTGACAGCAGTGTCGCCGGCTTCAGTAGAAACGCCAACTACGGGATGATCATTAACGTCCGGTTGGACAACCTAGGCAGACACGGGCGCGGGATGATCGTTACCGTCCATTTGGAAATCCTTGGCTGACACGGGCACTGAAGAGACAGCAGGTGAAGAGCCAGCCATCTTTTTCGATGTAGATGCATGTACATCGATTTCCTTGGCGCCAAAGTCGATCAAGGCTAGCGACCTGATTGGAGGAGCAGCGGACAGCAGCGAATTCGTTATGAGTCTGTCTCATAAAGACTGTCTCATTGCCCTGCAATCCCAACAAGTCCAGTTGAGACCGCAGCGGGTCTTAATCAGATCGACAACACGATCACCGATATGACCAAAACCCGCGCAGCTAGAGTGAGCCGTGTTGTCACACAACCAGCAGAAAATAAATGTTTGACGTGTAGTTACCGAACGGTGACCGTCACAGCGTTTAGCAAAACAGGAGCTCATTGTTTGATATTAAAAACAATATTTATGAAAAAAAGAAAAAAGAAAGGTAAAATATAAGTCGGTGTGGGGCAGAGATAGTGACTTTAGCTTGTGTTACACAATTGCGCGCGCAAGAACGAACAAAGCAGTCACAATAACGGCAAGTAAACGGAGAGACACAGAGAGACGATAAAAACACAGAGAGACAAGCACAGAGCGGCGGCCAACGCAGTGCGTGTGTGTTGTAATGAAAACAGATAAGCTGAGGGTAGATAAAAACAGAGAGCGGTTCAGAGAGAGCAAGCGCACCGCACTAGAGTTGGCAACTACAAAACGGCTGCGATTAAGAATGTGCAGAGAAGTTAGGAATGCACAATAGGAGTTGAAAATTGGAAATAAATACACAAAAGTAAGCGTAATGCGTATGCACTTATATCAAACAGGTTGCACGATCGGTTAGGAACACCAGAAAAATGTAAAAAACACAATCACTTTCCTTACACAGAAGATTGCCAATTTTTTAACAATTATTCAAGCACGAGCGAATTAGAGCACGACCGTCTGCAACGATATATCGTTGGTATTCCGGTAATACCGGCGGTATTCCTTCAGGAATGCCGAATATTTTGCGTAAAGAGGTGGATTACGCACAAACTTGCGCTCCAAGCTTTCCAGACGCTGCTTTGCTTGCAAATGGGAATCGCCCAAGGACTCCACACTTCGCTTTAAAGGCTATTAGCTACTAAAGTTGCAGCACGGCAGAATCAAACTGCCCCGACAACTCGCTACTAATAGCTCGAAAATCCTGCTCCTCTAATCGGTCGTATGCTACGACAAAATTAGCTTTCAGCTCCGTCAGTGTACTCAACAGCCCTCGCAGTTCGTATTCATCAATTTGGCGCAGCTTTTGGACGTCCAATTGGGTGACGAGCCTCTGAAGTCGGACGAAGATAGCCTTTGTCTTGAGACTGAAGAATTTAAGCCGGGTAATAGCTGGATCAGCACTGGCCAACACTCCATCAGACGGAGCGCCAGTCGAAGGTGTGTCATCCGAGGCGGATTCGATATTTAAATTGTCGGCACTCATTTTACCTATGTAGAGTTTTTTTTTTATTTCCTGCTACATTTTTCACGCCGGCTGTGCACATTTAACGATGCGAACTTTATTGCTCTCAAAAGCGGCGAATGCAAGTGGAAGGATGCAATGAAAGCGAAGAGGAAAAAATGTATATATGTATGTATGCACTGCACCGGCACAAAGAGCAAAGGCGTACCCCGATAATGCGACGAGCGGTGACCAAAAACCAACAGTTATCCACAAGGGATCGATCGAAAATTTACACTGAGACGAAGAAAGATAACGGATTAAAACTCTATGCAGCCGGTCGCGACAGTGCTGAAGCAGACGGTGAAAGAGAATGCAAAAACGAAGAGCGGGCTGTTAGAAACTGTCACGGTCGGCCACAACGACTTTTGTTTCGCTACTTTTTCGACAAATGTCTAGTTAAACCTTAGACACGGATTAACTTTATGTTTGAGCAGTTTTTTCACAGTATAAGCTCACGGAGATCACGTTGGGGTCACCAAAAATGGAAGCTGCCGAGCTTTTTCGGCAACTCTGACTCCACATTTAACAAAATTATTCTCCGTTGTTGGTTTTAGGTCTTGTGTTTATTTTCTATGTTTATATTCAATATAAGTGTTTAAAATATTAAATATTAACATATTTTAGTGTATTATATTATGATCGTAGTGGGAGCTCCTGCCAGTACTTTTGTCGAGTGTTCCGTTGTGGTGGATATGTGGGGGTCGGCTTCTTGGTTGGAAAGTTGTGGTGATCGGTCGTGCATAGGCCGACCAAACAGACAAATGTACGTGCTTCGTTTCTCAGTTTATTGCTAAGACTAAAATATATACAAGAAGCTTAAATCTAAAACACCGCTTCGCCGCTCTGCAACATTGCCCTTGAGCTTTCTGTTGGAAGTTGATGTTGCTGTTGGTTGGAGTTTGGGTGGGCGCATGGTGCATGCTTTTCGGCATGAACATCCTCCCCCCCTTGCAATATAATTGCAACAAAAGGTTGTGCGCCCAGGAACGGGGGGAGAGAATGTGGGTTGCATTCATGCAGTACTGCATGTACCGGAGAGTGTCCACCCGAAAACCGGGTTCTGAGCCATCGGGAAGCCTTGGGTGCTGGGGATCACTCCTGGAAGAATCATTTTGAGATACAAATCTGCCCCCAGCACCAATGACACGGTGCTCGGCCGATGGAAATTCTCGTCCGCCAAGACCATATTTGCAAATTGATTTTTTATATGGTTGCCCAAGGGTCGTTCGGGTGTCCATATCAGGAGTTGAGGTTGCACGCTCAGCATAACTTCCAGCCTGACATCGCTCTTTTTCCTCGATTGGATGAAGGCGGTACAAGCTCCTTCTGCACCAACGCGAGTGACGAAAAGCCCCAACGATGCGTTGATGCAACTGGTTGGGCTGCACGGATCGATGAGTGCACCCACCTCGAAGGTCTTGTGGCCTGTGTCGATCACGACCCATGCCGTTGGCAGAATGCTGGTGCTCCTGGACTGCAGAAGCGATGCCAGCGTCGTCGGAGGAGCAGCGGATCGGGAGGTCGATCTCGCTGGTGGCGAGGATGCCCTAGATGGTAGAGAGCAGGGCGGACGTGAGGATCGGTGCTTTCCTCCCATGTGGAGGAGGGTATGGTGGTTCTGCCCGCACACTCGACACGTGTCGCCGCTTCGGCACGAGCGGCCGGAGTGTTGGTGAGCCAAACAGTTGTGGCAGTACTTATTAATGAGTACTGCCCGTAATCGTTTCTCCACCTTGAGCTGCAGAACCCGCTGGCATTTTCGCAATGCGTGGACTCCGCGGCAGACTCGACAGCGGAAGCTGTTGGTTCCCCGCGGATGGCTGTGTGTGTCATGCTTGGAAAGAAAAAGAACGTGGGATATTAGTGATTGGATCATATGCACCGAACGACAAAAAACATATGGGTTAGTTGGACACTTGGACGTGGACAGCATTTTCTATAGGAAGAAGAATGAGCTTTGCGACTGGCCGCTTAATGGTGCCACGGACCGTCAAAACGTCAACCACGCGGACCATGCCATCGATACCGGGATAAGTGCGCTCAATTCTTCCTAGGCGCCATTCATTTAGTGGTAGGTTGTCGTCCTTGACGACAACCATATCGCCTGCTTGGAGGTTTCGCGTTGGGAGCTGCCACTTGTTCCTTTTGTGTAACTCCTTAAGGTATTCTTCTTTCCAACGCAAACAGAACTGCTGGTTTTGAGCCTTAAGACGCTGCCATCTGTTGATGATTGACCCTGCGTCCCCTCTGTCCTCTAAATGGAGATCAGCGGGCCGCCAACATGAAGTGGCCTGGACTGAGGGCTAGCAGGATCTTCTGACATAGGCGAAATTGGCCGCGAGTTCAAGCACGCTTCTATTTTGGAGAGGAGGGTCGACCATTCTTCAAATGTGTATTTGCATGTGGACGTGGACTTGTAGAAAAGCGTCTTGAAACTTTTCACTCCCGCTTCCCACAAGCCACCCATGTGAGGTGCGCTTGGAGGATTGAAACGGCACGTTAGATGTTGTTGATGATATGCGGCGATAATGCGGTTTCTTGTAGCGACCAGGAAATCATGGGACAGGACTTTTGCGGCTCCTACAAACGTCTTTCCATTGTCAGAAACCATTTGCTGAGGGCACCCCCGCCTCGCCACGAAACGATTGAAAGCTGCAAGGAACTTTTCGCTCGTGAGGTCTGAGGTTGCTTCCAGATGGATCGCCCTCGTGCTGAAACTCACGAAGACACAAACATACCCCTTTGTGATGCGGCAAGCTCGACCTGTGTAGGTCTTGATGTCGAATGGTCCAGCAAAATCGACCCCCGTTCGAGTGAATGGACGAGAGAACGTGGTCCTCTCCCTGGGCAAGTCTCCCATGAGCTGGGCTTGCAACTTCCGTCGATGGATCACACACACTCGACAGGAATTGATAGTCGCTTTGACTAGGGTCCGAAGTTTCGGGATCCAGTATTTGGATCGGATGAGCCGAATCACATGTTGGTTTCCACCATGCATTGAGATCCGATGAGTGAACCGTAGAAGTAGACGTGTGAACCCGCTTGCGTAAGGGAGAATGATCGGGTGCTTTTCATCATAGCTTAGAGACTCGGATTTCCTCACACGACCGCATGCTCGGATGACCCCTTTTGGTCCAGAAATGGATTTAGGTTATTGATGCAGCTCGACGGTGAAAGTGGCTGCTTATTTAGCAAGCGCTGAACCTCTTTTGCGTACTCCGCGCGTTGTGTATGGATGATCATACGATCTTGTGCTTCGGATAGTTCACGGCTACTGAGCTCGACTGGAAATTGAGTGTCAGATTTCTGACACCTCTTGAGAAACCGAAAAATATAGGCTAAAACTCTAATAGCCTTCCCGAAATCTGAGAAGCTGGTTACGATTCTGGACTCCGGTGAAGACTTGGATACGTTGCACTTCACCGTGCGTTGCTCCAACTCTGTTTCGTGCGGAGATTCTGATGGGATTGGCCATTGGTCTTTTGCCAGTGTTAGCTAGTCTGGCCCATGCCACCACAGATTGCTGCTAGCCAATTCTTGGGATGAAACCCCTCTGCTAGCCAGATCAGCAGGGTTGTGCTCCGATCTGACGTGAGACCATGTTCCCTTGCTGACGGACTGTGTGATCTTAGTCACTCGGTTAGCTACAAATGTCGTCCATCTGCATGGTGGCTTGTTTAGCCACGCTAACACTATGGTGGAGTCTGTCCAATAAAAGCATTCGTAGCTACCAAGGGACAGTTGGGGAAGGAGAGACGAGGACAGTTCAGCGAGGAGAACCGCCCCGCACGATTCCAAATGTGGTAAGGACACGGTCTTCACCGGAGCAACTCTGGTCTTTGCCGAGAGTAGATGGACAGAGACCTGTTGTTCACTCTCTACACGAACGTAAATCGCTGCACCGAAAGCGCGTTGGGATGCATCACAAAAGCCGTGGAACTGCAAATTTACTCTGGGGTGATACTGCACCCATCTTGGTACACGAATTTCTTGGAGAGCAGGATAGTTAAGGAGAAATTCCTGCCATCTCTTCAGGCGGTCTGTTGGCAAAGAGTCATCCCACTCTAGCTCTTTAAGCCAGATTTCTTGCATAAAGATCTTAGCTCGGACTATGAATGGAGCGAGCCATCCTGCTGGATCGAATAGTTTGGATATTTGGGATAGGACTTCCCTTTTTGTGTAAGAGGAACTTAAGGCTTCCTCGGATGGTTTGAAAAGGAATTTATCACTATCCGCTTGCCATCGGATACCCAACGTCTTTGCTGAACTAGCGTCCTCCATTTCAAGGAAATCGGCACATAGTAAATGCTCCTTAGGAATATCCACGAGGACTTGCTTCGCATTGGAAGTCCAGTTACTCAAAAGAAACCCCGCACCCTCTAGAGCAGCACGAAGTTCCTTTATCGCTGTGCATCTTGTATTGTGTGAGCCCCAGCAAGTACATCGTCAACATACATTGAATTGGATATGATGTCACTTGCCAGTGGGAATCGCTTTAGGACATCTTACGCAAGTTCTTTTAGCACACGAATGGCCAAGAATGGAGCACAATTTACCCCGAACGTAACAGTGGTAAGCTCATAATCACAGAGCTCGCCATTTACGTTTCTGAAAAGGATCCTTTGGAATCTTGTGTGTGAAGGATCGAGGGTAATCTACCGATACATTTTTGTGATGTCCGCATTAAAAACAAATTGGAAGAACCGCCATTTGAGAATCTGAATCGTCAGCTCTGATTGGAGAACCGGTCCTGGATAGAGAATGTCGTTTAGACTCTTGCCATTTGAGGACGGACTGGAGGCATTAAAGACTACCCGTACCTTTGTAGTGGTGCTGTCCGGTTTTTGAACAGCATGATGGGGCAGATAGAAATTATCGGAATCGTTACTTGGAGCTACTCGTCGCATTAACCTAACTCCAAGTACTCCTGGAGGACGCGATCACACTGCTCTTTCAATGGAATTTTTCGTTTTAAACGACCTTCGTTTTTGAGGAATTGAGCTAGTGCGATTGATCTAGAATGACCTAAGTTGATGCCTTCAGGATTCCGAAAAGGCAAAGATACCATATATCTGCCCTTTGCATCTCTACGGGTGGTTCGAATGAAATTGTCTTCGCAGACAGACTCAGAAGAATCTTCTACCAGCTTGGCTGGAAGATCCTCCACCTCCCAAAACTTTGTTAGAAGTTTTTCTAAACGCTGCTCAGAGCTGACGTTTATCCTTGTCGCAAAGGAAGAAATTGAGGTGCGAGTCGAATCGGCTACAGGTCCAGTGAGAATCCATCCAAAGATGGTCTCCTGGCCAAGTAGTTATCCACAAATATTGGGAAGGGAGCCGCCTAGTAAAATGGACGGAAGGATATCTGCACCTAAAAGTACATCTATCTGCGAGCTCTTATGGAAAGAAGGGTCAGCCAGAGGAATAATTGGCAGGCCCTTAAGAAAATCTTGAGAAATTAGATACGAGGGTAAGGTGCCTGCCACATTTGGAAGAACAAAGGCCGAGGTTTCTATGTGTATTCTCGGCTTTGTTGGGGAGCCTATTTGGAAGTGGCATATCTTCTATATGCTATTGCTTGGTTCAAGCCCGATACTTGGACTTGAACTGGATTGAAAGGAAGCTTGATGATTCTGAACAAGCGTTCTGAGATGAACGTTGCTTCCGACCCAGAATCGATCAATGCACGTGCTTTATAGCTAGTGCCCAAATGGCATATATTTATAACAGCCGTGCCTAGCAGAACACCCTGTGTGCTTGCTGTGAAATATGTAGTTTTGGACATTAGAGGATGAAGTGGACTGTATTATTGGACTTGGATTTGGAGTCGAGGGAACTGACGTAGAGGGCTCTGGAGGGGGGTGACCACGGTGCAGAAGTGTGTGGTGGCGCCCCTTGCACGTGAAGCAGTTATGCTGACTCGTGCAGTCTTTAATTTGATGCCCCCTAGCAAAACAGTTCATGCATAACTTTTGCTGCTTTATATAGTTGGACCTATCATAAGCAGACATTTTTAGAAGGCGAGGACATTCACGCACGGAATGAGGTTCCCTTGAGCAAAAGTTGCATGTTCGCGTTTTGACGCTGACCTCAAAGGAATTAACCTTCTTGGAAGAGGTTTCTTTCCTTTCAGATCTGGAAAGCAAAAACATGGAGGTGCCTGCATTCTCAATCGCTTCGAGGGATAGATGTAGCTCACTAACGAATTTATTCATGGCTGTCCACGTCGGAATTTCGCTTTTGCTTGGCAGAGATTGTTCCCACAGCGATAAGGTTATCTGAGGCAACTTGGAGGAGACTATGAACACCAGCACGCCGTCCGCGAAGCGGTTATCAATGGGGACGTCGGAGTGTTCAAGGGCCGTTAGGCATCCTTGGACCGCACTCTGGAGATCTTTTAGAGCAGCTGCGGACTTTTTTTGGATAGGGGGGAAACTGAAAAGGATCTTCAGCTGGCTATTGACCAGCGTTCGCTTGTTCTCAAAACTCTCTTTGAGGGCGGTTCGTGCGGACTCAAAACCCTCATTTGAAAGCGTAGCCTTGTCTTAAATCAAGAACCGTTGTAGCGTGCTTCGACAATTTCACGGCTGGTGTATACGAATGATACGCGATGCTGCGTTCGCCGACGAATTTCAAACAAGTGAACCCAAGCTAACCGACTCACTTTCATATAAGCAGTATGCACGGCGAACATGAGTGTGTGTGTGCGTCTGCACCGAGAGCGTGAGAACAGATGATCATGACAATAGACGACTTAAGAGATAACTGATCTAATTAGAATTCTCAGGAGCTACTGACGGCTGCTACTCCGAACAGTGCGTAATTTAAGTTTTTGTGTGTGGAAACAAATGCGACCGGTCATATCACTTGAAATGCGCAGAAACGGCCCACCGTTTTTACTATTCCTGTCGAAACTGCGACTTTGACATCTATATTAGCGATGAATAATAAAATTTCAGTCGTTCATTCTCGTTCATTTTTGATCCGTGAATAAACAAATTTCGTATTGGATTCGAAAACTTTTATTCATTATTTTAGTATTTAGTTGATTTATGAGCCTCAGGGCCTTTAAACCAATTTTTGTTTTTATTTATACATGAAAACGCAATGCTCTTTTGGTGAAACACTTAACCATTTTCCGAAGCGAGCATTTTTGAAATACCACCATGATTTTTGTCGAAATCGAAAATGTTCAAATTCACATAAAGAACAATTTTTATTCTTGCTATTATGGCCAAAAAACATTAGGCAATTAAAATTTTTGGGGGTGCTGTGGGCCTCCAAAGAAAAGCGAAACGCCCCACCGCACACTACTTGCAGTTCTGGGCGTACTCATACAAACAATCTCATTCTATCTGTAGTCATCTTACTATTTATATTGTCTGTGGTAGAGCTGTGCGGCATTTAAACGGGAGTGTTTATATATTTTTATTGTATCCTGTCGTCAGTTTCCGTTGAAGGTTTATTGTAGCAGACTTATACTGCGCTGCATGAGTTTTTGCGAATAAAGTGGGACATAGTGTATCCAAAGCGATTTTATGTGTTGACCACGAATTCGGGCTCCCATGTTTCTAAAGCGAATTGACATACGAATGCGTATGTATAGTGCGAACATGTATAGTATGCATGTACATTATTTTTAAACCCACGAAAATTGGTATTTTGGTAATTTGGTATTGAATGCACGATTCACGAACATGTTGTGTACTCAGCACCCATGACGTACTCACATAGTCACACAGAGGAACACACACAAGTATATATATAAATACAAATATGTACATAAGAACATTAAAATATATGGAAGACCGAGATAGTAGTCGAAAGTGAACGCACGCGTCTAAAATTATTCCAGTGTTTGCTAATTTTCAAAGCAAGAAGCCCTAAAAAAAGCAGGTGATCAAGTAGAGTCCAAAGGAAGGGTATGTATCGAGTTTTGCCCTTGCGCCAAAAGTGCTGGATATTTTACCAGCGATGCTCCATTCCGTGAAGAGGGGCGGAGGGGATGCCCAGACAAAGCTTCCACGCTTTCTTTTGTTTTAGACACAAAAACAGCAAACTGGCTCGATAGTGCTGGATAGTGCACTAATCCTCCAGCTGGTACTTAGCGGCTTCAACGCATCCGTCCCAAGCAGCAGTTCCCTGTGTGCAACGAATAGCGTCATCGATCCCGCAAATCACAGCAAAATCATACAGCGTACCACTAATGTCTTCGTACAGTAAACATTTTTTTCTTCGGTGGCCGATAAAATTCAATTCGACTAAGATAAGGAAAAAATGTGAACGCATTTCTTATCTATTGTTTAACATATATTTCTATTCAGTAGTACCTTTTTTTTGATTTCATAATTCAGGTTCGGTTAGGTTAGGTGATAGCGGCTGCCATGCTTAGGCCGGTTTCGGTCCGTTGTAGTACCGCGAGGAATCTCCTCTTTTTCTGCGTCGTGAGACTTAATGTCAGCAGTTATCCTAGCCTACAGCTCTTAAATCCGTCCCAAGCAGCAGTTCCCTGTGTGCAACGAATAGCGTCATCGATCCCGCAAATCACAGCAAAATCATACAGCGTACCACTAATGTCTTCGTACAGTAAACATTTTTTTTTTTCTTCGGTGGCCGATAAAATTCAATTCGACTAAGATAAGGAAAAAATGTGAACGCATTTCTTATCTATTGTTTAACATATATTTCTATTCAGTAGTACCTTTTTTTTGATTTCATAATTCAGGTTCGGTTAGGTTAGGTGATAGCGGCTGCCATGCTTAGGCCGGTTTCGGTCCGTTGTAGTACCGCGAGGAATCTCCTCTTTTTCTGCGTCGTGAGACTTAATGTCAGCAGTTATCCTAGCCTACAGCTCTTAAAAAGTTTGCTATCTTTCTGGGACATTCTGGTCTGATGAGCGCGTGAGGTGGCTCAGAGGGGGCCCAGCTGAGGCCACCGGACGGGTCGCAGGTTGCGGATAGCGAAAGGCCTACCCCTAAAAAAGGTAGGTCAGCTGTGAATAATCGGTTCTCTTTAGAGAGATCACCGAAAATAAGCAGTCCCGGACAGCCAGCGGGTGTTCGCGAAGCAGCAACACTGACGATGCGCTTGTGGTGCCGCCTCGTATAAGTAGCTCACACACTCCCCTTCCCCCCACACACTACCTACCCACATCCCATCCCCCACACTCACCTCACACCGGGTTGGGCTAAGGTGTCATTCGACCCGTGCCGAGAGTCAGCCTGGCTGGGGGCCCGGTTTAAAAACTAGCCCAGTCTCGAACGGAGAGCTCAGGGACTTGGCAGCCCCCTGTTCTAATGATGCCTTACCCGGGCAACGTGGATCTCTGCCCGGGCTGACCGTTCCCTTTCTCTGCATCTCGTGGGATGTATAATGTATAAAAATCAACTTAAAAACAAAAAACAACAAAAAAACCAAACAGAGTCTGACACTCCCTAAATGTCAAATGGGAGCAATCCCCCGCATGGGAAGGCATCGGCCCAAAGGCCCGGCCCAACCAGCTCAACAGCAGGGCAGACCTGTAAGGCGGAAAGCGCTGGGGTGAACCCGAGTGGGTCCCATCCCGAATCTGGGGTGGGGGGCGGACCAGCTCCCAACACCGACACCTTGGAGAGGCAGCTAAGCAATATTGCGGCTGCCCGACCTTCTGGTAAGGTGGAGGGTGATGATCTGCCTTCGACCAGCGCCCAGGCCAAAAAGCATACTTATGCCGAAAGGAGGAGTGCAGGGCACATACTCCGTCGGCAAAATGCCAGCACTGAAGTCAGTCCATCAGCGGACTGGCTCAAGAAGGTGGAGTGGGCCACATCGGTGCTCCCAAACTTCGCAATGGTCTCTCAACCAAAGAAACAACGGTCGCAGGAGACACCCGGTCCGGCCGCGAAAAGGTCGAGGGTGATGCCAAGATTCGCGCAGATTGCCAAGGAGAGGACGCTAATTGGCGTCCTCGATAAAGGCAGCGCGGAGGGCAAGATTCCAAGGAGCCAATGGAAGTGGGTGGAAGCGGCACTGGCCGACCGCTGCTTCGAGTTGCTCGACAAAGACCCAGGGCCACCTCCAGTCTGCAAAGACATGGGGTGGTTCCAGGGCAACATCAAAGTTGTAGCCTGCGAAGACGAGCGCTCCGTAAAGCTGTACAAAGCAGCGGTGGCGCAGATCGGAGAGGTCTACGCTGGGGCGAAGCTCGTCGTGGTAGACTGGAGCGAGGTGCCCAGCAGACCGAGGGCCAGATTATGGGTGCCGGCTACTTTTAAGGAGCCTGAGCGCATCCTCAAAATGTTGCAGAGGTGCAACCCGTCACTTCCAACTCAAGACTGGAAGGTGGTCAAGGTTGAGGAGACAAAGGGGCCGACGAACCAGGCCGTCATTATCCTCAACAAAGAGTCGCTGGCCCCCATAGAGGCAGCTAAGGGAGAGCTGAATTTTGGCTTCAGCTCGGTCACCATAAAGGTGTACAAGTCGGACGCTGCCTCGGCCGAGGCTCGTCCTGTCGACAACCCAGTCGTGCAGGATGTTGCCTCGGAGATCGAGGCACCCGACAACGAGCTGGAGCCGAAAGAAGACTACTCCTCTGACGCAGAGCTGATGCGCGACTTTGAGGCGATGTGTCGAGATGATATATCTGACGATTAGGACGCCGACACTACAGTGGTGGAGATCCATGAAGATGTCTCTGAGACTCCTTCAAATAAATCTCCACCACTGTAAAGCAGCATCTGCTGCACTCATACTCCGCTTGGATGCAAGCGGAGCCGACGTGGTCCTAATCCAGGAGCCTTGGATAGTCGGAGCCAAGGTCTGTGGGTTAGCGACGAGGGAGTACAAGCTCATTGTACCCCAAACCGAAGGTAAAACTCGTACCTGCATTCTTGCAAGAAAGCACCTAAATATCTTTCTGCTCCATAACTTCAGCAATGGCGATAATACAACAGTAAGCCTAGAGCTAAAGCGGACACATCTGAGGCTGATGTCGTCCTATATGGCCCATGAGGAAAGCGATCCTCCCAACGACCTCGTCTGCAAGCTCGCCAGCGACAGCGAGGGGTCCAACACAAGCCTACTAATAGGCTGCGATGCCAATGCTCACCACACTCAATGGGGGAGCACGGATACAAATGTACGGGGTGAGTCACTCTTTAGCTTTATCCTGAACTCGAATTTAACCATATGTAACCGGGGTAACGACCCCACATTTATTATAAAAAACCGACAGGAGGTTATTGACCTCACTCTAGTGTCTCACAATCTGTCAGATAAAGTGAAAAGATGGAGAGTCCTAGAGGACCACTCCTTCTCCGACCATAGGTACATCGAAACGATTTTATCCCTCGAGAGCCCCAAACCCACCGACTACACTAACCCCAGGAAAACCAACTGGGTTAAATATAGCTCGGTTTTAGAGGAAATACTCCCCAACAAAGCACCAATGAGCCCAGACACTCAAGACGATTTAGATCGTATAGTGTACAGGTTCACGGATGCATGCAATAAGGCTTTCACGGCGGCTCGCCTGCCACACAAGACAAGGGGTAAAAAGAAACCCCCCTGGTGGTCGAAACAAATCGACATCCTTCGTAAGAGCTGTAGGACTCTCTTCAACAGAGCCAAAAGCGCTAACGAGGAGAAACATTGGGCGGACTACAAAGTCAGTCTTGCCCAATACAAAAAAGAAACACGAAAAGCAAAAAGGGCCTCTTGGCAAAAATTCTGCTCAGAAATAGAGGAGACGTCAGAAGCCGCAAGGCTGCGCAAGCTCCTCTCAAAAACCACCCCCTCGGTAGGGTACCTTAAAAGGAACAACGGCACGTGGACCAACTCTAGTGAGGAGTCGCTCCACGTACTGCTTGAAACCCACTTCCCTGGGTGCACAACCATCAAGCCGGCGCTAACCCAAAGGGGAGGCCAAACAGCCACGATGGACCATATTTTTACCAAACGGAATATAAGCTGGGCGGTAAACAGCTTTGATCCGTTCAAATCGCCAGGTCCGGACCAGGTCATTCCGGCCCAACTGCAAAAGGCCGGTGACTCAGCCATTAACTGGCTACAATGTATCTTCAGGAAGATACTAGCTGTGGGGACCATACCACAAGAATGGCTCAAGGCGAAAATAGTCTTTATCCCCAAAGCGGGAAAGACCTCGCACTCTACTCCAAAGGACTTCAGACCAATAAGCCTATCGTCCTTTCTTCTCAAAACTTTCGAAAGACTTGTCGGACTACATCTGAGGACAATTATTAGTCCTCAAATGTTGTCAGGAGCACAACATGCCTACCGGAAAGGAAGATCCACGGAAACGGCACTCCACGAAGTATTCTCAATTGTAGAGAAATCCTTACACCTCAAGGAATACTCTCTTATAGCCTTCCTCGATATCGAAGGAGCCTTTAACAACGTCGTCCCAAGTGCCATTACGGAAGCTCTGACTGACCTGGGTGTGGACGGTCACTTGGTGATGCTCATCGATCAATTGCTCACATGCAGGACGGTGACATCAACGATGGGATCGTCCACGCAATCTAGGTATGTCAACAGAGGCACTCCGCAAGGTGGTGTCCTGTCTCCCCTTCTATGGAACATGGCAGTCAATAAGATTCTATGTGATCTGGAGGGGGGGGGCTGTAAAATAGTGGCATACGCGGATGACGTTGCAATCAGTTTCTCGGGAAAATACCCTCAAACACTCTGTGACCTTATGAGCACTAAGCTCGCGAGACTGTCAGAATAGACAAAATCGCGAGGATTGGGAGTAAATCCCACAAAAACGGAACTCGTGCTATTCTCACGCAAGTACAAGGTTCCGCCCCTCAACCCTCCTATACTAAATGGATGCAGGCTCTCTTTCAGCGACAGCGCTAGTTACCTAGGGTTGGTAATTGATAAGAAGCTGAACTGGAACCTGAACGTAAAAGAAAGAGTAAAGAAGGCTACGATAGCCCTATACTCCTGCAAAAAAGCTATTGGCTTGAAGTGGGGCATGAACCCGAGCGTAGTCCAATGGATATACCAAGCAATAGTAAGACCAATCCTACTCTATGGAGTTACAGTTTGGTGGCCGGCCTTATCAAAAGGATCGACAACCAAACAACTTGGCAAGGTCCAGCGAACCGCAGCTTTATGCATTAGTGGAGCATTGCGCACCACCCCGAACGATGCACTAAACGCCATCCTAAATCTCCAGAGCCTCGAGCTTGCGGGAAAGGAGAGGGCAGAAATTGCAGCGATACGTCTGAGAGACTCCGGACAATGGACGTCACATCTCAGGGGTCACTCATCTATACTTATCAGCAGTACCGTCCCTACGAAGACGGACTACTGCGTTCCAAGGGAACACACTGGTACCCCCTTCAATGTAATCATCCCTAGCAGAGACGAGTGGCTTGAGGGACCACCAGGCCAAGACATGGCCATAAGCATCTTTACAGATGGCTCGAAGCTGGATAACAAAGTTGGAGGAGGGATTTACTCCGAACAACTCGAAATCAGGCACTCCTTTAGGCTCCCAGATCACTGCAGTGTGTTCCAAGCGGAAGTCATTGCGATCATGGAAGCACTGAAGATCCTTCAAACAGCCACAACGGCTTCACTGGCAACAACATCTGTAAACATTTACAGCGACAGCCAAGCTGCGATCAAATCACTTCACGCGATTTCCTCGAACTCGGCCACAGTGGCAAATTGCCGCAAATCTCTTCACGAGATGGCCCAACAATTTGCCATCAGCCTTATTTGGGTCCCGGGCCACCGGGATATTGAGGGCAACTGCAAAGCAGACGAGCTGGCCAGATCTGGTACCACAATACCCCTTCTCCAAGAGAAGGAGGATATTTGCATGCCAATGGCCACCTGTAGGCTTATCATAAAAGAGCTATATAAGCGACGAGCAGACAATGCGTGGCGATCAGCACCACTATGTCGCATATCCAGGCAAACATGGCCTACCATTGACAGGAAACGCACACTAGAGCTTTGTAAGCTCGGCAGGAAAAGGTGCAGCGTTGTCATCCGCTCCCTCACGGGGCACTGGCTGATAGGCTCCCACGCCAACAGGCTGGGAGCCCCATACAATGATTTCTGCCGAAGCTGTAGAGATGAGGAGGAGGAGGAAACGGTGGAACACCTGTTCTGCTCCTGTCCGGCTCTCAGTAGGAGAAGGCTACAATACCTGGGCATGCCCTATGTCTCAGACATTTCAGAAATGTCCAAAATCTGTCCCAGAAAGATTGCAAACTTCGTAAGAGCGTCAGGATGGGATAACTGCTGACATGTTCGGGTCTCATGAGATGGATAAGGGGAACACCTCCCGCGGTATTACAACGGGCCGAAACCGGCCTAAGTGTGACTGGCTCCTGTGGAGCTAGACAGCCGCCTTAACCTAACCTAACCTAACCTTCTGGGACATTTTTTTGACATTTCCGAAATGTCTGCTATGAAGGGCGAGCCCAAGTGTTCTAGCCTTATTCTGCTGAGAGCTGGACATGAGCAGAACAGGTGTTCCACCGTTTCCTCCTCTTCCCCATCTTTATAGCTTCGGCAACAATCATTATGTGGGGCGCCCAGTCTATTTGCGTGATTACCTACTAGACAGTGTCCTGCCGGTGTCCTGCCGAGCTTGCATAGATCAGAGGTGCGCTTTCTATCTATTGTTAGCCATGTTTGCCGAGTTATTCGACAACGTGGTACTGATTGCCACCTGTTGTCTATTAGTCGCTTATATTGATTCCTTATTAGAAGCCTACATGTGGCCATTGGCATACGAGTATCCTCCTTATTTTGGAGAAGGGGGATTGTATTGCCAGATCTGGCCAGCTCGTCAGCCATACAGTTGCCTTCGATGTCGCGGTGTCTCGGGAGCTATATAAGGCTGATAGCAATAGCATCTCGTGAAAAGATATGCGGCCATCTGCAATTCAATTGCGGCAGTTCTAGCTTTAACACAATATGACGGATTGCTTTTTAAGTAACAATTTTTTGCTGTACTAAGACATTAGTAGTAAACTGTTGGCTGAACGAGAGACATCAACAGGTCAGCACAGAAAATTGGGAAAGGTCCAGTTCAAACTTCCGAACTCTCGCTCATGCGTTGTCCGGTCGACGGGTCGTCGTGAATCGGGAGCGGCGGTATATGCCCCGTCGAGCAGCCAAGGGGAAATCTGGACCAACGCGGGGTCCCCTTAGTGCAGACCGTACGAAATGGAGCCAGAACACCCATTCGTGGTCAGTTCGGCGTTTGCAAGATCGCTACGCCAAGTAACAGGAGGCATCGGTGTTCGGCAGCAAGCTCACCCGATCGCAGCCCCTTTGTCAGCTCCAACAGTAGGACAGAGCACGGACTCCAGAAAGAACCCCAAGAGGACTCGCGAACCCGCCAGCCGAGAGAACTCGCAGAGAACGACGCCGTCCAAGAGGAGCAGGGCGAACCAGAAGGCATCCTACCTCGAGAAAAACGAGGAGCTGGGGAAACTTCTGGAAGAGTTGACAAACCTGATGATGGACAAAGAAACGCCACATCAACGTGGCGATGAGAACTTTGTTCTCGCGCATGAAAGAGCTGCACTCGAGAATCGACGAAGCGTGCAGAGCAGAGGTAGCTGGCAGTAGCACAGACAGAGTTCGTATGCTCGAAATGCGTACAGACCAACCAATTTGTGTATTGCTTTCTCGTGCTCTCTTCTAGAAAATCAAGTGTAGAGGGAGAGAAAAAAAAACGGATCTTTTCAGATCTGACTCACTAAAAATGAGGAGACCGTATGCGTTTATTCCGTCTGGGAGAGTGATCCGAATCTATAAGAAAGCCGAATCGCTGTTTCGATCGGACCGAACGACCGAATTCCACCGAATCGATTCGGATTTTCGCTTCTGCAGTGCTCTTGTTGTTTTTGGTCCTTATTATACCCGCTACTCGAAGAGTATAGGGGAATATTAGATTTGTGTTGATAGTCGATGTGTGTAACACCTAGAAGAAATAGTTTCCAACCCCATAAATTATATATATTCTTGATCAGCATTAGTCTTCATTAGCGCCTAGATCTCAGAGCATATAAAAGCTAGAGCAACACTGCAACAAATGTATTTTAAAATTTCACACCGCCCCATCCGCCCACACAAAGGACGAAAATCTGTGGCATACACAATTTTAAAGATACGAAAAAACTTAAAAACACAGAATCATAGAGCATGATTCTATCATTTCTATCAGAGTGTTGACTAGAGCTGGAGAAACACCGATGTTATAATCGATATAATCGATATTTGCGTCCAAACTGCAGACATCGATATTTTTTCTCAAACATCGATTTTTTTGCAATGCACTCCTATTATTGAGCTTCAAAAAGAAACACAAAATATTAAAAAATAAACGTATGCGTAAAAAATCGTATTGTTTGAAAAAAAGGAAAAAAGTTGTGAAATTGTGAAATTGGAAAATATGGATAAATATTTAAAACGTAAGTATTCATTTGAAATAAAGTTAAGTTTGATCTTGATCTCTGATGTTGAAATATTTCAATATATCTGTTATTAAATCCAATTGAAGGGTATGGCTTATAATTTAGTTTAAGTTTGATCTCGATCTCTGATGTTGAAATATTGAAGCATACAAATTAGTTTTAAAATATAACATATATCTGATATTAAAATCCCATTGAAGGGTATGGTTTATATTATTAGTTTTTAATAATCTAAATACAAAATGGCTAAATTGAAATATCCCATGAAGGGGCTTGCTTATACCCACATATACATATATAAAACGACCCCACATATATATAGTGTCCTTAAGCCATTTAAGGAAAATTTTATAAAAATCGATGTTTAATCGATTTTTGACCCTTAAAATATCGAAAATATCGATGTCCGCTCACATCGATTATTCTCCAGCTCAAGTGTTGACTCTGGATCATATCGGATCATTAATACAGCCACAATGAAGAAAGCCATTTCGAAAGGTATCGTTCCCTCTCGCTCTATTTCACACGCGACCCTCGTTCATCCAGGTGAGCGCGTAGATCCCAGAGATTAGAAGAGCTAGAGCCACCAAACTTTCTATCCAAGCTACTGTGATATCACTTCAATACAAGTGCATTTCAAAATTTCGCCACGCCGCACAGTGGGGCCTTTGCCCGAAAGTTAATTTTTTTCATAAACGCGTTTGGCAAAAATTAAATATGTAATCGATGGAGAATACTTTAAAGCTTATAGATCCAAAAGATTTTAAATCGATTAATAATTATGGGTAATAGAGCTCCTCAAAGTTGAGAATTTATTCGTTAGGACGAATTAATGATCATTTTTACGAAAATTGGGCGATGTAAGCAACCAATAGCTATAATATATACCTTTCATATGTATATAGTCTAAATTGTCGAAACTCTGCATTTTGGAAACGTAAGCCAAAAAATGAGGGATATCTTGCGTTAAAAACACGCGGCAGGTATAAGGAAGAAGAAGATCGCATACAAATTTAACTGTAGCGTGTGTGTTGTTAATTGATAACATTGCTAATTGTTGTATTATAAGTACTACCTGACTATATGTTGTATATCTCTTTAAGAAATGTTGCATTTCCAATTGCCTGCTTGGTTAGAGGTGGCAGGTAAATATAATTTTAGTTGATGGAAAGTTTCAAAATTACAGATTTTTTTTATTTCCCCGTTTACCTATTTTGAATACCTTATACATAAGGTATTTATGTATATTTTATTTTTTTACCTAACTAATTAGAAAAGAGTTATACCAAATTTTCTTTCTTACCTAGCTTACTCAAAATATATGGGATATAGTGCAAACTATTTTACTTGATGGCGACAGTTATTGAATAGTATTTATCAACATAATTCGAGACATTTTTATAAAAAGGGGAAAAATGGATTAAAAAATTCAACGATTTTTAAAGTATTTTGTGCTTTTGAAAATATAAATTATTTCGAAGTGGCATTGCTTAAAGGGATTGGCGTAGTCGAAAACGCTAGTAACCTTAAGACACAAATTAAATTCATTCATGTTAACTTAAAGCGAAAATGGAACTTGGTCCATAGAACTATGTCGACTTTCATAAAAAAGCATGAAAATTGGTTGGGGGGATATACAACTTTCGGATATTCAGAAGAGGAAGAAGTTTACCCATCGAGGAAGAGGACGGCCGCAAAAAACTACGAAAGCTGTGCAGATCGCCAGTCCTTTACGGCTGAATAGTATTAAGGAAAATATCCCAACGCCACCAAACTCTGTAGAAATTAAGTACACTGATAAAGAAGAGTTTTCCCTATTTATGGACTTGGGATTGACTAAGGAGAAATATGATATTTTACGCAGCTCCTTAAAAAACATAACGTCAACGTTCTTACCAGATATAACAAATTATATTTGCCAAAAAGGAAGCAGTGCCACTTAATACAATAATAACAGAGACATCTGTAGAATTAAAACTCCAGGATTTAATGGATCACACTGCTATGCGTCTATTTGAAAGTTTGCCTGTTGGAGAGTGTTGGAGTAGATCGTTAAGAGCAAAACATTGAAGAGTATAACATAATTGAAAACATAATTAAGAGAAAATAGTGAAGTCTCTCCAAGGCATCTTCGGGTGACCCGCAAGCCGACCGGCGATCGACGACGGCGAATTGGGTTGCGTGCGGCCGACGGTGGCTCGCGGGAATGGTGGTATGTGGACGTAAAACCCTTGTCGAATTACCCCCAAAGCCACTGCACTCGTTTTCGTTAATAAACACGCCTAGAAAAACCCGCGTCTTAATTTAATTTGATTTTGTTGGAATTTAGTTTGAAGATCTAAAAAATATTAGATTTTTTCAGAGAGGTTGAGCTTCTTCCTGAAAATCTGACTCAACTCAATAAGTGGGGATGTGATGGATCGTCTGGACAAAGCGCATACAAACAAATTATAGACACAGATGACGAAACTATTTCTGATGAAAATATGTTTATGGCTTCTGTAGTTCCGTTACGCCTGACGAGTGAAACTTCTGAACATTGAAGAAATCTTCGACCATCATCGATTCATTATTGTCGCCCTATTTTTTTGAAATATGCGAAGGAGTCCTCTGAATTGATTAAATCAACTGTAAGCGACATACAAAATCAAATTAGTTAACTAAAACCTACTGTTTTTCAAACCAAGAGTGGAAAAATATTCGCGGTTAAGTTAGATTTTTTCCTGACAATGATTGATGACAAAGTCTTAAATGAAATTACAAACACCTCCTCAACCAAAGGTAAGGTGTCCTATTTGTAAAAAAAAACTCAAAAAGAGTTTCACAGTTTAGACGACTCAACGGGTGAGAAGAACTGCTACGAATATGGTATTTCTTCGTTGCGTTTAGCCAGGAGAAACAAAAACGGATAATACACCTTGTGAGCTGAATTCTCTCCAAAGCTAGGATTAAAAGTTGACTGCCCAAAGCACGGATACCGATATACAAATGATGAATATACTTCGAGAATATTTTTTTAAAATGATAAAATTACATCTTTAATCATGAGATCATTAAAAGGTTGGCTGTTATCCTAAATGTTATGAGCTGCAATGAAATGATAAAAGGTGTCAATACGCATAAAAAACAGCTCTACATTTGACTGAATTGTATCCTCAGTAAAAACTTACCCCCAAGGTACATCGGGTTTTGGCTCATGGAAAGGACTTAATAGAGTATCAGTGCTTACAAATTGGAGAGCTGTTCGAAGAACCACAGAAACGTAAAACAAGGATTACAAAAGATTCAGATACACTAATACGTGCAAAATTTTTCGGGTTCAACAAAATGAAGCCTTTTTAACATGTTGGCAGCCTCATCGGATCCACTTCTTTCATCGCTGAGACATGTGCCTTCACGAAAGGATTTGGAAGATAGCAACTATTGTTCCGAAATGTTAAGTTTATTAGATATTTATTATTCATTTATTAAATATTTATTAATTAATAGCATATAGAAAAACGAATAAAAACAACTCAAAATGCCACACAGTCATTGAACTTATATAAAGTTTCAGTTATGATTAAAAACAAACGTTTTTAATTTGAATTTTACAGGTAAAATATGCTCGAAAATATTTCTTAACTTTGACCTTGAATATTATTTATTTATTTATTGTATTATCTATTTATTTAATTAACAATTATCTGCTAATAATGATACTAAAATTAAGAAGATAAACTATAATAAAAATAATAATAATAAAAAACAGATAAGCTGAGTTCAGGTGGTTGTAAATACTAAGTGCTACATGTTTAAGGGTTAGTTCAGGGGAAACGATTTGCGTCATCGATCCCGCAAATCACAGCAAAATCATACAGCGTACCACTAATGTCTTCGTACAGTAAACATTTTTTTCTTCGGTGGCCGATAAAATTCAATTCGACTAAGATAAGGAAAAAATGTGAACGCATTTCTTATCTATTGTTTAACATATATTTCTATTCAGTAGTACCTTTTTTGATTTCATAATTCAGGTTCGGTTAGGTTAGGTGATAGCGGCTGCCATGCTTAGGCCGGTTTCGGTCCGTTGTAGTACCGCGAGGAATCTCCTCTTTTTCTGCGTCGTGAGACTTAATGTCAGCAGTTATCCTAGCCTACAGCTCTTAAAAAGTTTGCTATCTTTCTGGGACATTTTTTTGACATTTCCGAAATGTCTGCTATGAAGGGCGAGCCCAAGTGTTCTAGCCTTATTCTGCTGAGAGCTGGACATGAGCAGAACAGGTGTTCCACCGTTTCCTCCTCTTCCCCATCTTTATAGCTTCGGCAACAATCATTATGTGGGGCGCCCAGTCTATTTGCGTGATTACCTACTAGCCAGTGTCCTGCCGGTGTCCTGCCGAGCTTGCATAGATCAGAGGTGCGCTTTCTATCTATTGTTAGCCATGTTTGCCGAGTTATTCGACAACGTGGTACTGATTGCCACCTGTTGTCTATTAGTCGCTTATATTGATTCCTTATTAGAAGCCTACATGTGGCCATTGGCATACGAGTATCCTCCTTATTTTGGAGAAGGGGGATTGTATTGCCAGATCTGGCCAGCTCGTCAGCCATACAGTTGCCTTCGATGTCGCGGTGGCCCGGGACCTATATAAGGCTGATAGCAATAGCATCTCGTGAAAAGATATGCGGCCATCTGCAATTCAATTGCGGCAATTCTAGCTTTAACACAATATGACAGATTGCTTTTTAAGTAACAATTTTTTGCTGTACTAAGACATTAGTAGTAAACTGTTGGCTGAACGAGAGACATCAACAGGTCAGCACAGGGAAAATTGGGAAAGGTCCAGTTCAAACTTCCGAACTCTCGCTCATGCGTTGTCCGGTCGACGGGTCGTCGTGAATCGGGAGCGGCGGTATATGCCCCGTCGAGCAGCCAAGGGGAAATCTGGACCAACGCGGGGTCCCCTTAGTGCAGACCGTACGAAATGGAGCCAGAACACCCATTCGTGGTCAGTTCGGCGTTTGCAAGATCGCTACGCCAAGTAACAGGAGGCATCGGTGTTCGGCAGCAAGCTCACCCGATCGCAGCCCCTTTGTCAGCTCCAACAGTAGGACAGAGCACGGACTCCAGAAAGAACCCCAAGAGGACTCGCGAACCCGCCAGCCGAGAGAACTCGCAGAGAACGACGCCGTCCAAGAGGAGCAGGGCGAACCAGAAGGCATCCTACCTCGAGAAAAACGAGGAGCTGGGGAAACTTCTGGAAGAGTTGACAAACCTGATGATGGACAAAGAAACGCCACATCAACGTGGCGATGAGAACTTTGTTCTCGCGCATGAAAGAGCTGCACTCGAGAATCGACGAAGCGTGCAGAGCAGAGGTAGCTGGCAGTAGCACAGACAGAGTTCGTATGCTCGAAATGCGTACAGACCAACCAATTTGTGTATTGCTTTCTCGTGCTCTCTTCTAGAAAATCAAGTGTAGAGGGAGAGAAAAAAAAACGGATCTTTTCAGATCTGACTCACTAAAAATGAGGAGACCGTATGCGTTTATTCCGTCTGGGAGAGTGATCCGAATCTATAAGAAAGCCGAATCGCTGTTTCGATCGGACCGAACGACCGAATTCCACCGAATCGATTCGGATTTTCGCTTCTGCAGTGCTCTTGTTGTTTTTGGTCCTTATTATACCCGCTACTCGAAGAGTATAGGGGAATATTAGATTTGTGTTGATAGTCGATGTGTGTAACACCTAGAAGAAATAGTTTCCAACCCCATAAATTATATATATTCTTGATCAGCATTAGTCTTCATTAGCGCCTAGATCTCAGAGCATATAAAAGCTAGAGCAACACTGCAACAAATGTATTTTAAAATTTCGCACCGCCCCCATCCGCCCACACAAAGGACGAAAATCTGTGGCATACACAATTTTAAAGATACGAAAAAACTTAAAAACACAGAATCATAGAGCATGATTCTATCATTTCTATCAGAGTGTTGACTAGAGCTGGAGAAACACCGATGTTATAATCGATATAATCGATATTTGCGTCCAAACTGCAGACATCGATATTTTTTCTCAAACATCGATTTTTTTGCAATGCACTCCTATTATTGAGCTTCAAAAAGAAACACAAAATATTAAAAAATAAACGTATGCGTAAAAAATCGTATTGTTTGAAAAAAAGGAAAAAAGTTGTGAAATTGTGAAATTGGAAAATATGGATAAATATTTAAAACGTAAGTATTCATTTGAAATAAAGTTAAGTTTGATCTTGATCTCTGATGTTGAAATATTTCAATATATCTGTTATTAAATCCAATTGAAGGGTATGGCTTATAATTTAGTTTAAGTTTGATCTCGATCTCTGATGTTGAAATATTGAAGTATACAAATTAGTTTTAAAATATAACATATATCTGATATTAAAATCCCATTAAAGGGTATGGTTTATATTATTAGTTTTTAATAATCTAAATACAAAATGGCTAAATTGAAATATCCCATGAAGGGGCTTGCTTATACCCACATATACATATATAAAACGACCCCACATATATATAGTGTCCGTAAGCCATTTAAGGAAAATTTTTATAAATATCGATGTTTAATCGATTTTTGACCCTTAAAATATCGAAAATATCGATGTCCGCTCACATCGATTATTCTCCAGCTCAAGTGTTGACTCTGGATCATATCGGATCATTAATACAGCCACAATGAAGAAAGCCATTTCGAAAGGTATCGTTCCCTCTCGCTCTATTTCACACGCGACCCTCGTTCATCCAGGTGAGCGCGTAGATCCCAGAGATTAGAAGAGCTAGAGCCACCAAACTTTCTATCCAAGCTCCTGTGATATCACTTCAATACAAGTGCATTTCAAAATTTCGCCACGCCGCACAATGGGGCCTTTGCCCGAAAGTTAATTTTTTTCATAAACGCGTTTGGCAAAAATTAAATATGTAATCGATGGAGAATACTTTAAAGCTTATAGATCCAAAAGATTTTAAATCGATTAATAATTATGGGTAATAGAGCTCCTCAAAGTTGAGAATTTATTCGTTAGGACGAATTAATGATCATTTTTACGAAAATTGGGCGATGTAAGCAACCAATAGCTATAATATATACCTTTCATATGTATATAGTCTAAATTGTCGAAACTCTGCATTTTGGAAACGTAAGCCAAAAAATGAGGGATTTCTTGCGTTAAAAACACGCGGCAGGTATAAGGAAGAAGAAGATCGCATACAAATTTGGCTGTAGCGTGTGTGTTGTTAATTGATAACATTGCTAATTGTTGTATTATAAGTACTACCTGACTATATGTTGTATATCTCTTTAAGGAATGTTGCATTTCCAATTGCCTGCTTGGTTAGAGGTGGCAGGTAAATATAATTTTAGTTGATGGAAAGTTTCAAAATTACAGATTTTTTTTATTTCCCCGTTTACCTATTTTGAATACCTTATACATAAGGTATTTATGTATATTTTATTTTTTTACCTAACTAATTAGAAAAGAGTTATACCAAATTTTCTTTCTTACCTAGCTTACTCAAAATATATGGGATATAGTGCAAACTATTTTACTTGATGGCGACAGTTATTTCTTGACTTCATAAGAGGAAACACTATAAGAATTTTTCCGATTGAATAGTATTTATCAACATAATTCGAGACATTTTTATAAAAAGGGGAAAAATGGATTAAAAAATTCAACGATTTTTAAAGTATTTTGTGCTTTTGAAAATATAAATTATTTCGAAGTGGCATTGCTTAAAGGGATTGGCGTAGTCGAAAACGCTAGTAACCTTAAGACACAAATTAAATTCATTCATGTTAACTTAAAGCGAAAATGGAACTTGGTCCATAGAACTATGTCGACTTTCATAAAAAAGCATGAAAATTGGTTGGAGGGATATACAACTTTCGGATATTCTGAAGAGGAAGAAGTTTACCCATCGAGGAAGAGGACGGCCGCAAAAAACTACGAAAGCTGTACAGATCGCCAGTCCTTTACGGCTGAATAGTATTAAGGAAAATATCCCAACGCCACCAAACTCTGTAGAAATTAAGTACACTGATAAAGAAGAGTTTTCCCTATTTATGGACTTGGGATTGACTAAGGAGAAATATGATATTTTACGCAGCTCCTTAAAAAACATAACGTCAACGTTCTTACCAGATATAACAAATTATATTTGCCAAAAAGGAAGCAGTGCCACTTAATACAATAATAACAGAGACATCTGTAGAATTAAAACTCCAGGATTTAATGGATCACACTGCTATGCGTCTATTTGAAAGTTTGCCTGTTGGAGAGTGTTGGAGTAGATCGTTAAGAGCAAAACATTGAAGAGTATAACATAATTGAAAACATAATTAAGAGAAAATAGTGAAGTCTCTCCAAGGCATCTTCGGGTGACCCGCAAGCCGACCGGCGATCGACGACGGCGAATTGGGTTGCGTGCGGCCGACGGTGGCTCGCGGGAATGGTGGTATGTGGACGTAAAACCCTTGTCGAATTACCCCCAAAGCCACTGCACTCGTTTTCGTTAATAAACACGCCTAGAAAAACCCGCGTCTTTTTTGATTTTGTTGGAATTTAGTTTGAAGATCTAAAAAATATTAGATTTTTCAGAGAGGTTGAGCTTCTTCCTGAAAATCTGACTCAACTCAATAAGTGGGGATGTGATGGATCGTCTGGACAAAGCGCATACAAACAAATTATAGACACAGATGACGAAACTATTTCTGATGAAAATATGTTTATGGCTTCTGTAGTTCCGTTACGCCTGACGAGTGAAACTTCTGAACATTGAAGAAATCTTCGACCATCATCGATTCATTATTGTCGCCCTATTTTTTTGAAATATGCGAAGGAGTCCTCTGAATTGATTATATCAACTGTAAGCGACATACAAAATCAAATTAGTTAACTAAAACCTACTGTTTTTCAAACCAAGAGTGGAAAAATATTCGCGGTTAAGCTAGATTTTTTCCTGACAATGATTGATGACAAAGTCTTAAATGAAATTACAAACACCTCCTCAACCAAAGGTAAGGTGTCCTATTTGTAAAAAAAAACTCAAAAAGAGTTTCACAGTTTAGACGACTCAACGGGTGAGAAGAACTGCTACGAATATGGTATTTCTTCGTTGCGTTTAGCCAGGAGAAACAAAAACGGATAATACACCTTGTGAGCTGAATTCTCTCCAAAGCTAGGATTAAAAGTTGACTGCCCAAAGCACGGATACCGATATACAAATGATGAATATACTTCGAGAATATTTTTTTTAAAATGATAAAATTACATCTTTAATCATGAGATCATTAAAAGGTTGGCTGTTATCCTAAATGTTATGAGCTGCAATGAAATGATAAAAGGTGTCAATACGCATAAAAAACAGCTCTACATTTGACTGAATTGTATCCTCAGTAAAAACTTACCCCAAGGTACATCGGGTTTTGGCTCATGGAAAGGACTTAATAGAGTATCAGTGCTTACAAATTGGAGAGCTGTTCGAAGAACCACAGAAACGTAAAACAAGGATTACAAAAGATTCAGATACACTAATACGTGCAAAATTTTTCGGGTTCAACAAAATGAAGCCTTTTTAACATGTTGGCAGCCTCATCGGATCCACTTCTTTCATCGCTGAGACATGTGCCTTCACGAAAGGATTTGGAAGATAGCAACTATTGTTCCGAAATGTTAAGTTTATTAGATATTTATTATTCATTTATTAAATATTTATTAATTAATAGCATATAGAAAAACGAATAAAAACAACTCAAAATGCCACACAGTCATTGAACTTATATAAAGTTTCAGTTATGATTAAAAACAAACGTTTTTAATTTGAATTTTACAGGTAAAATATGCTCGAAAATATTTCTTAACTTTGACCTTGAATATTATTTATTTATTTATTGTATTATCTATTTATTTAATTAACAATTATCTGCTAATAATGATACTAAAATTAAGAAGATAAACTATAATAAAAATAATAATAATAAAAAACAGATAAGCTGAGTTCAGGTGGTTGTAAATACTAAGTGCTACATGTTTAAGGGTTAGTTCAGGGGAAACGATTTGCGTCATCGATCCCGCAAATCACAGCAAAATCATACAGCGTACCACTAATGTCTTCGTACAGTAAACATTTTTTTCTTCGGTGGCCGATAAAATTCAATTCGACTAAGATAAGGAAAAAATGTGAACGCATTTCTTATCTATTGTTTAACATATATTTCTATTCAGTAGTACCTTTTTTGATTTCATAATTCAGGTTCGGTTAGGTTAGGTGATAGCGGCTGCCATGCTTAGGCCGGTTTCGGTCCGTTGTAGTACCGCGAGGAATCTCCTCTTTTTCTGCGTCGTGAGACTTAATGTCAGCAGTTATCCTAGCCTACAGCTCTTAAAAAGTTTGCTATCTTTCTGGGACATTTTTTTGACATTTCCGAAATGTCTGCTATGAAGGGCGAGCCCAAGTGTTCTAGCCTTATTCTGCTGAGAGCTGGACATGAGCAGAACAGGTGTTCCACCGTTTCCTCCTCTTCCCCATCTTTATAGCTTCGGCAACAATCATTATGTGGGGCGCCCAGTCTATTTGCGTGATTACCTACTAGCCAGTGTCCTGCCGGTGTCCTGCCGAGCTTGCATAGATCAGAGGTGCGCTTTCTATCTATTGTTAGCCATGTTTGCCGAGTTATTCGACAACGTGGTACTGATTGCCACCTGTTGTCTATTAGTCGCTTATATTGATTCCTTATTAGAAGCCTACATGTGGCCATTGGCATACGAGTATCCTCCTTATTTTGGAGAAGGGGGATTGTATTGCCAGATCTGGCCAGCTCGTCAGCCATACAGTTGCCTTCGATGTCGCGGTGGCCCGGGACCTATATAAGGCTGATAGCAATAGCATCTCGTGAAAAGATATGCGGCCATCTGCAATTCAATTGCGGCAATTCTAGCTTTAACACAATATGACGGATTGCTTTTTAAGTAACAATTTTTGCTGTACTAAGACATTAGTAGTAAACTGTTGGCTGAACGAGAGACATCAACAGGTCAGCACAGGGAAAATTGGGAAAGGTCCAGTTCAAACTTCCGAACTCTCGCTCATGCGTTGTCCGGTCGACGGGTCGTCGTGAATCGGGAGCGGCGGTATATGCCCCGTCGAGCAGCCAAGGGGAAATCTGGACCAACGCGGGGTCCCCTTAGTGCAGACCGTACGAAATGGAGCCAGAACACCCATTCGTGGTCAGTTCGGCGTTTGCAAGATCGCTACGCCAAGTAACAGGAGGCATCGGTGTTCGGCAGCAAGCTCACCCGATCGCAGCCCCTTTGTCAGCTCCAACAGTAGGACAGAGCACGGACTCCAGAAAGAACCCCAAGAGGACTCGCGAACCCGCCAGCCGAGAGAACTCGCAGAGAACGACGCCGTCCAAGAGGAGCAGGGCGAACCAGAAGGCATCCTACCTCGAGAAAAACGAGGAGCTGGGGAAACTTCTGGAAGAGTTGACAAACCTGATGATGGACAAAGAAACGCCACATCAACGTGGCGATGAGAACTTTGTTCTCGCGCATGAAAGAGCTGCACTCGAGAATCGACGAAGCGTGCAGAGCAGAGGTAGCTGGCAGTAGCACAGACAGAGTTCGTATGCTCGAAATGCGTACAGACCAACCAATTTGTGTATTGCTTTCTCGTGCTCTCTTCTAGAAAATCAAGTGTAGAGGGAGAGAAAAAAAAACGGATCTTTTCAGATCTGACTCACTAAAAATGAGGAGACCGTATGCGTTTATTCCGTCTGGGAGAGTGATCCGAATCTATAAGAAAGCCGAATCGCTGTTTCGATCGGACCGAACGACCGAATTCCACCGAATCGATTCGGATTTTCGCTTCTGCAGTGCTCTTGTTGTTTTTGGTCCTTATTATACCCGCTACTCGAAGAGTATAGGGGAATATTAGATTTGTGTTGATAGTCGATGTGTGTAACACCTAGAAGAAATAGTTTCCAACCCCATAAATTATATATATTCTTGATCAGCATTAGTCTTCATTAGCGCCTAGATCTCAGAGCATATAAAAGCTAGAGCAACACTGCAACAAATGTATTTTAAAATTTCGCACCGCCCCCATCCGCCCACACAAAGGACGAAAATCTGTGGCATACACAATTTTAAAGATACGAAAAAACTTAAAAACACAGAATCATAGAGCATGATTCTATCATTTCTATCAGAGTGTTGACTAGAGCTGGAGAAACACCGATGTTATAATCGATATAATCGATATTTGCGTCCAAACTGCAGACATCGATATTTTTTCTCAAACATCGATTTTTTTGCAATGCACTCCTATTATTGAGCTTCAAAAAGAAACACAAAATATTAAAAAATAAACGTATGCGTAAAAAATCGTATTGTTTGAAAAAAAGGAAAAGAGTTGTGAAATTGTGAAATTGTGAAATTGGAAAATATGGATAAATATTTAAAACGTAAGTATTCATTTGAAATAAAGTTAAGTTTGATCTTGATCTCTGATGTTGAAATATTTCAATATATCTGTTATTAAATCCAATTGAAGGGTATGGCTTATAATTTAGTTTAAGTTTGATCTCGATCTCTGATGTTGAAATATTGAAGTATACAAATTAGTTTTAAAATATAACATATATCTGATATTAAAATCCCATTGAAGGGTATGGTTTATATTATTAGTTTTTAATAATCTAAATACAAAATGGCTAAATTGAAATATCCCATGAAGGGGCTTGCTTATACCCACATATACATATATAAAACGACCCCACATATATATAGTGTCCTTAAGCCATTTAAGGAAAATTTTATAAAAATCGATGTTTAATCGATTTTTGACCCTTAAAATATCGAAAATATCGATGTCCGCTCACATCGATTATTCTCCAGCTCAAGTGTTGACTCTGGATCATATCGGATCATTAATACAGCCACAATGAAGAAAGCCATTTCGAAAGGTATCGTTCCCTCTCGCTCTATTTCACACGCGACCCTCGTTCATTCAGGTGAGCGCGTAGATCCCAGAGATTAGAAGAGCTAGAGCCACCAAACTTTCTATCCAAGCTCCTGTGATATCACTTCAATACAAGTGCATTTCAAAATTTCGCCACGCCGCACAATGGGGCCTTTGCCCGAAAGTTAATTTTTTTCATAAACGCGTTTGGCAAAAATTAAATATGTAATCGATGGAGAATACTTTAAAGCTTATAGATCCAAAAGATTTTAAATCGATTAATAATTATGGGTAATAGAGCTCCTTAAAGTTGAGAATTTATTCGTTAGGACGAATTAATGATCATTTTTACGAAAATTGGGCGATGTAAGCAACCAATAGCTATAATATATACCTTTCATATGTATATAGTCTAAATTGTCGAAACTCTGCATTTTGGAAACGTAAGCCAAAAAATGAGGGATATCTTGCGTTAAAAACACGCGGCAGGTATAAGGAAGAAGAAGATCGCATACAAATTTGGCTGTAGCGTGTGTGTTGTTAATTGATAACATTGCTAATTGTTGTATTATAAGTACTACCTGACTATATGTTGTATATCTCTTTAAGGAATGTTGCATTTCCAATTGCCTGCTTGGTTAGAGGTGGCAGGTAAATATAATTTTAGTTGATGGAAAGTTTCAAAATTACAGATTTTTTTTATTTCCCCGTTTACCTATTTTGAATACCTTATACATAAGGTATTTATGTATATTTTATTTTTTTACCTAACTAATTAGAAAAGAGTTATACCAAATTTTCTTTCTTACCTAGCTTACTCAAAATATATGGGATATAGTGCAAACTATTTTACTTGATGGCGACAGTTATTTCTTGACTTCATAAGAGGAAACACTATAAGAATTTTTCCGATTGAATAGTATTTATCAACATAATTCGAGACATTTTTATAAAAAGGGGAAAAATGGATTAAAAAATTCAACGATTTTTAAAGTATTTTGTGCTTTTGAAAATATAAATTATTTCGAAGTGGCATTGCTTAAAGGGATTGGCGTAGTCGAAAACGCTAGTAACCTTAAGACACAAATTAAATTCATTCATGTTAACTTAAAGCGAAAATGGAACTTGGTCCATAGAACTATGTCGACTTTCATAAAAAAGCATGAAAATTGGTTGGAGGGATATACAACTTTCGGATATTCAGAAGAGGAAGAAGTTTACCCATCGAGGAAGAGGACGGCCGCAAAAAACTACGAAAGCTGTACAGATCGCCAGTCCTTTACGGCTGAATAGTATTAAGGAAAATATCCCAACGCCACCAAACTCTGTAGAAATTAAGTACACTGATAAAGAAGAGTTTTCCCTATTTATAGACTTGGGATTGACTAAGGAGAAATATGATATTTTACGCAGCTCCTTAAAAAACATAACGTCAACGTTCTTACCAGATATAACAAATTATATTTGCCAAAAAGGAAGCAGTGCCACTTAATACAATAATAACAGAGACATCTGTAGAATTAAAACTCCAGGATTTAATGGATCACACTGCTATGCGTCTATTTGAAAGTTTGCCTGTTGGAGAGTGTTGGAGTAGATCGTTAAGAGCAAAACATTGTAGAGTATAACATAATTGAAAACATAATTAAGAGAAAATAGTGAAGTCTCTCCAAGGCATCTTCGGGTGACCCGCAAGCCGACCGGCGATCGACGACGGCGAATCGGGTTGCGTGCGGCCGACGGTGGCTCGCGTGAATGGTGGTATGTGGACGTAAAACCCTTGTCGAATTACCCCCAAAGCCACTGCACTCGTTTTCGTTAATAAACACGCCTAGAAAAACCCGCGTCTTTTTTGATTTTGTTGGAATTTAGTTTGAAGATCTAAAATATATTAGATTTTTCAGAGAGGTTGAGCTTCTTCCTGAAAATCTGACTCAACTCAATAAGTGGGGATGTGATGGATCGTCTGGACAAAGCGCATACAAACAAATTATAGACACAGATGACGAAACTATTTCTGATGAAAATATGTTTATGGCTTCTGTAGTTCCGTTACGCCTGACGAGTGAAACTTCTGAACATTGAAGAAATCTTCGACCATCATCGATTCATTATTGTCGCCCTATTTTTTTGAAATATGCGAAGGAGTCCTCTGAATTGATTAAATCAACTGTAAGCGACATACAAAATCAAATTAGTTAACTGAAACCTACTGTTTTTCAAACCAAGAGTGGAAAAATATTCGCGGTTAAGTTAGATTTTTTCCTGACAATGATTGATGACAAAGTCTTAAATGAAATTACAAACACCTCCTCAACCAAAGGTAAGGTGTCCTATTTGTAAAAAAAAACTCAAAAAGAGTTTCACAGTTTAGACGACTCAACGGGTGAGAAGAACTGCTACGAATATGGTATTTCTTCGTTGCGTTGCAGAAAAAAGTGTATGGAATTTATTCTAAAGCCAGCCCTTAGCCAGGAGAAACAAAAACGGATAATACACCTTGTGAGCTGAATTCTCTCCAAAGCTAGGATTAAAAGTTGACTGCCCAAAGCACGGATACCGATATACAAATGATGAATATACTTCGAGAATATTTTTTTAAAATGATAAAATTACATCTTTAATCATGAGATCATTAAAAGGTTGGCTGTTATCCTAAATGTTATGAGCTGCAATGAAATGATAAAAGGTGTCAATACGCATAAAAAACAGCTCTACATTTGACTGAATTGTATCCTCAGTAAAAACTTACCCCCAAGGTACATCGGGTTTTGGCTCATGGAAAGGACTTAATAGAGTATCAGTGCTTACAAATTGGAGAGCTGTTCGAAGAACCACAGAAACGTAAAACAAGGATTACAAAAGATTCAGATACACTAATACGTGCAAAATTTTTCGGGTTCAACAAAATGAAGCCTTTTTAACATGTTGGCAGCCTCATCGGATCCACTTCTTTCATCGCTGAGACATGTGCCTTCACGAAAGGATTTGGAAGATAGCAACTATTGTTCCGAAATGTTAAGTTTATTAGATATTTATTATTCATTTATTAAGTATTTATTAATTAATAGCATATAGAAAAACGAATAAAAACAACTCAAAATGCCACACAGTCATTGAACTTATATAAAGTTTCAGTTATGATTAAAAACAAACGTTTTTAATTTGAATTTTACAGGTAAAATATGCTCGAAAATATTTCTTAACTTTGACCTTGAATATTATTTATTTATTTATTGTATTATCTATTTATTTAATTAACAATTATCTGCTAATAATGATACTAAAATTAAGAAGATAAACTATAATAAAAATAATAATAATAAAAAACAGATAAGCTGAGTTCAGGTGGTTGTAAATACTAAGTGCTACATGTTTAAGGGTTAGTTCAGGGGAAACGATTTGCGTCATCGATCCCGCAAATCACAGCAAAATCATACAGCGTACCACTAATGTCTTCGTACAGTAAACATTTTTTTCTTCGGTGGCCGATAAAATTCAATTCGACTAAGATAAGGAAAAAATCTATTATCTATTGTTTAACATATATTTCTATTCAGTAGTACCTTTTTTGATTTCATAATTCAGGTTCGGTTAGGTTAGGTGATAGCGGCTGCCATGCTTAGGCCGGTTTCGGTCCGTTGTAGTACCGCGAGGAATCTCCTCTTTTTCTGCGTCGTGAGACTTAATGTCAGCAGTTATCCTAGCCTACAGCTCTTAAAAAGTTTGCTATCTTTCTGGGACATTTTTTTGACATTTCCGAAATGTCTGCTATGAAGGGCGAGCCCAAGTGTTCTAGCCTTATTCTGCTGAGAGCTGGACATGAGCAGAACAGGTGTTCCACCGTTTCCTCCTCTTCCCCATCTTTATAGCTTCGGCAACAATCATTATGTGGGGCGCCCAGTCTATTTGCGTGATTACCTACTAGCCAGTGTCCTGCCGGTGTCCTGCCGAGCTTGCATAGATCAGAGGTGCGCTTTCTATCTATTGTTAGCCATGTTTGCCGAGTTATTCGACAACGTGGTACTGATTGCCACCTGTTGTCTATTAGTCGCTTATATTGATTCCTTATTAGAAGCCTACATGTGGCCATTGGCATACGAGTATCCTCCTTATTTTGGAGAAGGGGGATTGTATTGCCAGATCTGGCCAGCTCGTCAGCCATACAGTTGCCTTCGATGTCGCGGTGGCCCGGGACCTATATAAGGCTGATAGCAATAGCATCTCGTGAAAAGATATGCGGCCATCTGCAATTCAATTGCGGCAATTCTAGCTTTAACACAATATGACGGATTGCTTTTTAAGTAACAATTTTTTGCTGTACTAAGACATTAGTAGTAAACTGTTGGCTGAACGAGAGACATCAACAGGTCAGCACAGGGAAAATTGGGAAAGGTCCAGTTCAAACTTCCGAACTCTCGCTCATGCGTTGTCCGGTCGACGGGTCGTCGTGAATCGGGAGCGGCGGTATATGCCCCGTCGAGCAGCCAAGGGGAAATCTGGACCAACGCGGGGTCCCCTTAGTGCAGACCGTACGAAATGGAGCCAGAACACCCATTCGTGGTCAGTTCGGCGTTTGCAAGATCGCTACGCCAAGTAACAGGAGGCATCGGTGTTCGGCAGCAAGCTCACCCGATCGCAGCCCCTTTGTCAGCTCCAACAGTAGGACAGAGCACGGACTCCAGAAAGAACCCCAAGAGGACTCGCGAACCCGCCAGCCGAGAGAACTCGCAGAGAACGACGCCGTCCAAGAGGAGCAGGGCGAACCAGAAGGCATCCTACCTCGAGAAAAACGAGGAGCTGGGGAAACTTCTGGAAGAGTTGACAAACCTGATGATGGACAAAGAAACGCCACATCAACGTGGCGATGAGAACTTTGTTCTCGCGCATGAAAGAGCTGCACTCGAGAATCGACGAAGCGTGCAGAGCAGAGGTAGCTGGCAGTAGCACAGACAGAGTTCGTATGCTCGAAATGCGTACAGACCAACCAATTTGTGTATTGCTTTCTCGTGCTCTCTTCTAGAAAATCAAGTGTAGAGGGAGAGAAAAAAAAACGGATCTTTTCAGATCTGACTCACTAAAAATGAGGAGACCGTATGCGTTTATTCCGTCTGGGAGAGTGATCCGAATCTATAAGAAAGCCGAATCGCTGTTTCGATCGGACCGAACGACCGAATTCCACCGAATCGATTCGGATTTTCGCTTCTGCAGTGCTCTTGTTGTTTTTGGTCCTTATTATACCCGCTACTCGAAGAGTATAGGGGAATATTAGATTTGTGTTGATAGTCGATGTGTGTAACACCTAGAAGAAATAGTTTCCAACCCCATAAATTATGTATATATATTCTTGATCAGCATTAGTCTTCATTAGCGCCTAGATCTCAGAGCATATAAAAGCTAGAGCAACACTGCAACAAATGTATTTTAAAATTTCGCACCGCCCCCATCCGCCCACACAAAGGACGAAAATCTGTGGCATACACAATTTTAAAGATACGAAAAAACTTAAAAACACAGAATCATAGAGCATGATTCTATCATTTCTATCAGAGTGTTGACTAGAGCTGGAGAAACACCGATGTTATAATCGATATAATCGATATTTGCGTCCAAACTGCAGACATCGATATTTTTTCTCAAACATCGATTTTTTTGCAATGCACTCCTATTATTGAGCTTCAAAAAGAAACACAAAATATTAAAAAATAAACGTATGCGTAAAAAATCGTATTGTTTGAAAAAAAGGAAAAAAGTTGTGAAATTGTGAAATTGGAAAATATGGATAAATATTTAAAACGTAAGTATTCATTTGAAATAAAGTTAAGTTTGATCTTGATCTCTGATGTTGAAATATTTCAATATATCTGTTATTAAATCCAATTGAAGGGTATGGCTTATAATTTAGTTTAAGTTTGATCTCGATCTCTGATGTTGAAATATTGAAGTATACAAATTAGTTTTAAAATATAACATATATCTGATATTAAAATCCCATTGAAGGGTATGGTTTATATTATTAGTTTTTAATAATCTAAATACAAAATGGCTAAATTGAAATATCCCATGAAGGGGCTTGCTTATACCCACATATACATATATAAAACGACCCCACATATATATAGTGTCCTTAAGCCATTTAAGGAAAATTTTATAAAAATCGATGTTTAATCGATTTTTGACCCTTAAAATATCGAAAATAAAGATGTCCGCTCACATCGATTATTCTCCAGCTCAAGTGTTGACTCTGGATCATATCGGATCATTAATACAGCCACAATGAAGAAAGCCATTTCGAAAGGTATCGTTCCCTCTCGCTCTATTTCACACGCGACCCTCGTTCATTCAGGTGAGCGCGTAGATCCCAGAGATTAGAAGAGCTAGAGCCACCAAACTTTCTATCCAAGCTCCTGTGATATCACTTCAATACAAGTGCATTTCAAAATTTCGCCACGCCGCACAATGGGGCCTTTGCCCGAAAGTTAATTTTTTTCATAAACGCGTTTGGCAAAAATTAAATATGTAATCGATGGAGAATACTTTAAAGCTTATAGATCCAAAAGATTTTAAATCGATTAATAATTATGGGTAATAGAGCTCCTTAAAGTTGAGAATTTATTCGTTAGGACGAATTAATGATCATTTTTACGAAAATTGGGCGATGTAAGCAACCAATAGCTATAATATATACCTTTCATATGTATATAGTCTAAATTGTCGAAACTCTGCATTTTGGAAACGTAAGCCAAAAAATGAGGGATATCTTGCGTTAAAAACACGCGGCAGGTATAAGGAAGAAGAAGATCGCATACAAATTTGGCTGTAGCGTGTGTGTTGTTAATTGATAACATTGCTAATTGTTGTATTATAAGTACTACCTGACTATATGTTGTATATCTCTTTAAGGAATGTTGCATTTCCAATTGCCTGCTTGGTTAGAGGTGGCAGGTAAATATAATTTTAGTTGATGGAAAGTTTCAAAATTACAGATTTTTTTTATTTCCCCGTTTACCTATTTTGAATACCTTATACATAAGGTATTTATGTATATTTTATTTTTTTACCTAACTAATTAGAAAAGAGTTATACCAAATTTTCTTTCTTACCTAGCTTACTCAAAATATATGGGATATAGTGCAAACTATTTTACTTGATGGCGACAGTTATTTCTTGACTTCATAAGAGGAAACACTATAAGAATTTTTCCGATTGAATAGTATTTATCAACATAATTCGAGACATTTTTATAAAAAGGGGAAAAATGGATTAAAAAATTCAACGATTTTTAAAGTATTTTGTGCTTTTGAAAATATAAATTATTTCGAAGTGGCATTGCTTAAAGGGATTGGCGTAGTCGAAAACGCTAGTAACCTTAAGACACAAATTAAATTCATTCATGTTAACTTAAAGCGAAAATGGAACTTGGTCCATAGAACTATGTCGACTTTCATAAAAAAGCATGAAAATTGGTTGGAGGGATATACAACTTTCGGATATTCAGAAGAGGAAGAAGTTTACCCATCGAGGAAGAGGACGGCCGCAAAAAACTACGAAAGCTGTACAGATCGCCAGTCCTTTACGGCTGAATAGTATTAAGGAAAATATCCCAACGCCACCAAACTCTGTAGAAATTAAGTACACTGATAAAGAAGAGTTTTCCCTATTTATAGACTTGGGATTGACTAAGGAGAAATATGATATTTTACGCAGCTCCTTAAAAAACATAACGTCAACGTTCTTACCAGATATAACAAATTATATTTGCCAAAAAGGAAGCAGTGCCACTTAATACAATAATAACAGAGACATCTGTAGAATTAAAACTCCAGGATTTAATGGATCACACTGCTATGCGTCTATTTGAAAGTTTGCCTGTTGGAGAGTGTTGGAGTAGATCGTTAAGAGCAAAACATTGAAGAGTATAACATAATTGAAAACATAATTAAGAGAAAATAGTGAAGTCTCTCCAAGGCATCTTCGGGTGACCCGCAAGCCGACCGGCGATCGACGACGGCGAATCGGGTTGCGTGCGGCCGACGGTGGCTCGCGTGAATGGTGGTATGTGGACGTAAAACCCTTGTCGAATTACCCCCAAAGCCACTGCACTCGTTTTCGTTAATAAACACGCCTAGAAAAACCCGCGTCTTTTTTGATTTTGTTGGAATTTAGTTTGAAGATCTAAAATATATTAGATTTTTCAGAGAGGTTGAGCTTCTTCCTGAAAATCTGACTCAACTCAATAAGTGGGGATGTGATGGATCGTCTGGACAAAGCGCATACAAACAAATTATAGACACAGATGACGAAACTATTTCTGATGAAAATATGTTTATGGCTTCTGTAGTTCCGTTACGCCTGACGAGTGAAACTTCTGAACATTGAAGAAATCTTCGACCATCATCGATTCATTATTGTCGCCCTATTTTTTTGAAATATGCGAAGGAGTCCTCTGAATTGATTAAATCAACTGTAAGCGACATACAAAATCAAATTAGTTAACTGAAACCTACTGTTTTTCAAACCAAGAGTGGAAAAATATTCGCGGTTAAGTTAGATTTTTTCCTGACAATGATTGATGACAAAGTCTTAAATGAAATTACAAACACCTCCTCAACCAAAGGTAAGGTGTCCTATTTGTAAAAAAAAACTCAAAAAGAGTTTCACAGTTTAGACGACTCAACGGGTGAGAAGAACTGCTACGAATATGGTATTTCTTCGTTGCGTTGCAGAAAAAAGTGTATGGAATTTATTCTAAAGCCAGCCCTTAGCCAGGAGAAACAAAAACGGATAATACACCTTGTGAGCTGAATTCTCTCCAAAGCTAGGATTAAAAGTTGACTGCCCAAAGCACGGATACCGATATACAAATGATGAATATACTTCGAGAATATTTTTTTAAAATGATAAAATTACATCTTTAATCATGAGATCATTAAAAGGTTGGCTGTTATCCTAAATGTTATGAGCTGCAATGAAATGATAAAAGGTGTCAATACGCATAAAAAACAGCTCTACATTTGACTGAATTGTATCCTCAGTAAAAACTTACCCCCAAGGTACATCGGGTTTTGGCTCATGGAAAGGACTTAATAGAGTATCAGTGCTTACAAATTGGAGAGCTGTTCGAAGAACCACAGAAACGTAAAACAAGGATTACAAAAGATTCAGATACACTAATACGTGCAAAATTTTTCGGGTTCAACAAAATGAAGCCTTTTTAACATGTTGGCAGCCTCATCGGATCCACTTCTTTCATCGCTGAGACATGTGCCTTCACGAAAGGATTTGGAAGATAGCAACTATTGTTCCGAAATGTTAAGTTTATTAGATATTTATTATTCATTTATTAAATATTTATTAATTAATAGCATATAGAAAAACGAATAAAAACAACTCAAAATGCCACACAGTCATTGAACTTATATAAAGTTTCAGTTATGATTAAAAACAAACGTTTTTAATTTGAATTTTACAGGTAAAATATGCTCGAAAATATTTCTTAACTTTGACCTTGAATATTATTTATTTATTTATTGTATTATCTATTTATTTAATTAACAATTATCTGCTAATAATGATACTAAAATTAAGAAGATAAACTATAATAAAAATAATAATAATAAAAAACAGATAAGCTGAGTTCAGGTGGTTGTAAATACTAAGTGCTACATGTTTAAGGATTAGTTCAGGGGAAACGATTTGGCAATAATGCTATATAAATTAGGAAGAGAACTAAAGATAAACTATAATTAAATTAAATAAAATTAAAATTACAGGTTAGCAGAGTTCAGGTGGTTGTAAATACTAAATGCTATATGTTTAAGGGTTAGTTCAGGGGATATGATATGGTATAGGGTATTATAATTATAGCATAAAACCCTGAAAGGTTCATGCTGGGCATAGTTTGACCTAAATAAGGGTAATCTGATAGGTCTAAAAGAACGAGTAGAACCAGAGGGAACCGTAAAGTCAATCTGACTCAAGAGAGTTTGGGAGTCCACCATCCCGAGAAGGAGCTTGTGCACGAACATTACCCCATTGCATATTCTGCGATGGTGTAACGAAAGTAGGTCAATAAGTTGTAGCATAGATCGGTAAGGTGGCAGGATTCTACTAGAGGCGCAGTGCAAATTACGAAGAGCGAAAATTAAAAATTGTTTCTGCACTGATTCGAGAATAGCGTGTTGCTCTTTATGCTGTGGGCTCAACACACAGGAACAATACTCCAATATCGGGCGCACTAACGAAATGTACAATTTTTTGGTCACATACGGGTCGTCAAACTCCTTGGACCAATGCTTGGCGAACGCTAGAACACCCTTAGCTTTATTAGCTGTCGCCAATAATACCCGTTGTGTACGATTTGAAAGATACGACGAAATCCAACTTTGAAGATTAATAAGGAAACCAAATAAGGACAGCTTCTAAATTAGTAGAGTATGGTTAACCGAATCAAATGCCTTCCCAAAATCCGTAAAAATTACATACGTCGGTTTGCAAACCGCTCTGAAATCCACGGTTGAATATGGAGGAGCAGATTGGTAGATGTTGACCGAGGTTAAAAAAAAACATGTTGTGAAGGAGATATCAAGCTAGAACAAAGATGTTGCAATTGCTGGGTAACCAGGAACTCAAGGAGCTTAGGAACGGTGCAGAGCTTTGCAATACCTCGGTAATTTTCTATGTTGGATCTGGCGTCTTTTTTTTTCTATACATATATGGTTGGAATTTATTACTATGACTTTAAAACTATATCACAACATATTAATAAATAAATATTGTTTGCTGTTACTTAAAAGATACTTATACAATAGTGAATGAGCCTTACTTGTGAAGCGGAATGATGTAGGACTCATTCCAAATTACTGGCAGACAAGACTGTTACAAAGATAGATTGAAAAGAAAGGTTAAGGGTTGGGATAGGGACTGGGCACAATGTCTTAAAATGTACCTTGGCACTTTGTCAGGACCCGCAGCACATGATATTTTCAACGACTTCAAGCCGTCAAGCACAACGCTTTCCTCAAAATAAGGTAGAAAAATGCTGCTAGCGTGAGGCAAATTGTAATTAGTTTGTAATCATTAGTTTAGAAGTTATAATTTTTGCATTGTAAATTAAGCAAAGGCCCCACTGTGCGCCGCTCCTACAAAAGATGAAAATCTCTGGAATTCACAAATTTTAAGATAAGCTGGGTATCCAGCACCGCGGAAACTAAAAATTACTGCCAAACTTCATATAAAAAAAACGGGGCCAGTAATTTTTCGTTTGTGTTTTCCTGGAGTCAGTATCCAGCAACGTAAACGGGATCCACGAATTTTTATCGATAGTATCGATATTCACACGAATGTGGACTGTGAGATCAGCTGATAGGGGTGCCAGTAAAATATATGTGCCTATTTTTACTGGAGTACAAGTGAGAGGTGGGGGCAAAATCTGTGCGCAAAACCAAAAAGAGATATGCAAATTTTTAAAGTGAGGAGAAGATTGCTTTAATAAAAGCAGTTGAGGCAAGACCATGTCTTTGGCGGATCACGGAATACAAGCATTTAGATCATTTTGATATTTTGGCTCCTCCGACTGTGCTGTACTTCTTCTTACAACAATATGTGCCACTACCAACACAATCACTTCATCGTCAGAATTACTTTTCTTCCTTTTTTTAATTTTAGTTTAATTTTCAAAATTGGCGCTGTTTATTAAACACAGCTGATTCATGAGAGTGGCAAATCACTTTTTAGGCTCTTGGTCACACTACATCAGTTGAGTTCCACACATCCGAAATAATGAGCAGATTCGTTTCAGTAAAATTTCGCGGTGCTGGATACAGGCCTATACGAGAAAACCAAAAACGCAGAATCATAAAGAATGATCTTATCTATCAGATTTCTGATTTCTGGATCAGATATGTCGATATAAATATATGTAGAAATTAAGAAGACAGATAAAAAAATATATGTAAAACATAATAAAATAGATATCTTATCTTGTTTTGTTTTTTTTTTAATTTAATCTTTAATTTTTGCGAAAATTTAGTAAGCTACATAAATTGTAAGCTCACATATATGTACAGTGGTTAAAGTAGTGCCGAGGTCTTTTCGCGGTTCGCAATGTTCCTCCTCGTTTTTAAATTGTAAGGCTTAACTCTGACGTGCTAGAAACTTCACAGATATCAGATGTCAAAAGCTTAACCATGCCCTCTTAAATGAGCTCTATGCCGTTGTGAACCAAAACAACTTTTTCTGATAATTTTGAGGCATAAAAAATTGTAAATTAATTTTTTTGTTGTCAAGTTTTTTTTTAATTGTGAAATGTTTTTTTCAGAGATACTGCTTTTTTTTGTATCTCACATCTGCTTTTCTTGAATTATGCAATTCTGAAAAGCTATAAATGCAGCTAGATTAGACTTAATCACTTTGTATTTCAAGCTTACCGTTTGGAAATTATTAAGCTCTTAAATTAAATTTAGATAATTTTTTGTGGTTAATTATTTCAAAATTTCTCAGTTGGTTACACCATCCATTTTGGATGTTCCTAAACCGCACGTTTCTATGCGATATTTAGCCGATGGTTTTCAAATGCGACTCTGGAAAATTGTCATTCACAACGAAAAAATTGAATTCACTGCGAATATGTAAGCATTGACAGCCAAAAAAACCAAAAAAAGAAACACAATCTAAAATGGAAGGAGCAGGAAGTTCTAATGGTAAGTTTATACATATATATATTTTTAATTTAATAATTTTATTGTTAATATTTGAAAACAATGCAGGAAACAAGAGTAGAGCAGGCGGCGGCAGGCTGCAGTGGACCACGGAGATGGAAATCATGCTAATAGAGTACCACAAGAAGCTGCTTGAGACAGCTGATCTGCTGGGTAAACATATAGATGAATTAGTAAGCAACCAATAAAAATTCCAGAATGATCTCGTGTCTTGTTTAAAACAAAGAAAAAATGAATAAATAAGTTTTTAAATTGTATTTTATTTCTTTTTTATTGCGATTTACGCAATACTTTTCTATAGCAGATCGTATCTGTTCTGCTGACTGGTTCTCATCAGCAGAACTATAGCTGGTATCGGGCTGTTCATTCTGCTCTGCTGGTAAAAGCTCCCAACTATAGTTTACTGCGCTATGGTGCATATTTAACATATTGTGCAGTATGCAACAGCACATAATTATTCCGCTGTAATCGCTATCTTTATCCTTTTCGTCCAAAAAAATGATTAGTTGTCGCAAGAAAATATGTTGCTGTTGAACCACAGTTAAAACAATTGCTAAATCTTCCATATCCATTTTTTTCCAAACAAAAATAAAAAAATCTTTCGCTCAAAATCAGTCATCAGCTGTTAGACGGTAAACGGTAGACGGTGCCAGCGTGAATCGAAGTTTCACCGTCTGTTCAGAGGGTATAAGCCGAAATACAACTCTGAAAAATTGTCATTCACAACGGAATTGGAATTCACTGCGAATATGTAATTATGGACTGACAAAAATAACAATAATAAACAACAACTACACAGCCCCCAAAAAAAAGTGTTATATTAATTATAATAACTCACTATAGGCAGTGGATCTATGAAAAGCACTGCAGGCGGCATAGTGAAGTGGTCTGCCAGTATGGAGACCCTTTTAATTGATATTTGGCAGGAGAAGATCGAGGACTCCCATGTTTATATGGAAATGGCGGAGTCGTTGAAGAAAGATGGAGTCGAGCTAGGATTGTCAGGATTGCGAACAAAGCTCGAAAACGTGACCAAAAAATACCGGCAAATATTACTGTATTTAGCACACAACCTACTAATGCAATACATATACTTTGCAGGATTGAAAAAAATAAATTTGGGGCAAGCGGCGGTGCTCCATCTTCATGGCAGCATTATGAAAAAATAAACTCATTTTTGGGATCATTCCGAATTCACAATTCGGATTATAATACTTTGGACAATGACAGTAAGTGAAATGAAATAATATTAACAATACCATAATATTTGCAGACGTTGAGGAATATTTCGTAGAGAGCATCGAGGTGTACCTTAACGGCTCCAACTGCAGCTCAAGGGTCCAATCTGCGACTAAGCTGCAACTTCTTCGAGACAAAGAGGGAAAAACATAAAAATAAATTAATAAATTTAAAAAAATGTGTTTATTTGCTTAGGCAATGTTTTGCTATGGCAGATCTTATTATTTCTGCAGACTGATTAAAGTCAGCAGAAGTATTGATACGATCGGGCTGTTCAAGTTCCTCACTTGAATTCAACAGAACCCAATTCTCGTTAATAGAGCTGTTGTGAGAATTTAAAATATTGTGCAGTATGCAGCAGGTCATAATTAGGTGTTCTTTACGTGGCTATCAAGTCCTTTGCCAATGAATCGAAAGCATGCCTTTAAGTGGCCAAACGCTTTTTCCACAACCCGCCTAGCTTTGGAAAGGTTGTAGTTACAAGTCCGCTGTTCTAATGAAGCGGCTGTGGAGAATGGGTATGGCTACATAAGTTTTTTGGAGAACCTAAAAGCCCAGTCCCCGATCAGCATTACAGGCACCTGCAATCCACAAATTTCCTTTGATTTGTCCTCTAATAGGCTTTTTACACTTGGTTCGTTACCTATCGATATCGGAGAAGACGCAGAGAAGCAGGTTTGCCGTTTACACTACAGCGTCTTTGCGTCTTTGCGTCTTGGGAAGAGGAAGAAAAATTTGTAAACAAAGTAAATAATGTTCGAAAATCAACGAAATATGTCGGAAATAGAGTTGATTCTTTTAACTGCGGTGGCGCAAAGTGAGGAGACTCTTATGAAGTGCATGGAAGCGGCTGAGTTATCCTCAGAAAAGTTGCAATTCGTCTTGCAACTGCAACGTCCTCCTTGCGTTTGGACTCTTGTAGGTAAAGAGCAGACAACGTTCTCTCTTTTCAATTAAATAATGTATTCTTCATTGCAATAGCCACAATATGGTTCATTTTGGGAGATAGATGTTGTGGAGAACTCCGATGCCTTTTTAAAGGAAAATTTCTGCACGGAAAGGACTACTTCAACATTCTCGACTGGACTGGACTGTTGCCCAATCTCAAAAAGAAAGACACTCCTTTTCGACTGACAATCCCTCTGGAGAAGAGAATAGCCATAGCCCTTTATTGCCTAGGATCGCCTGCGGAATATCGTACGGAAGTCTATTTGGTGTGTCAAGGGCTTTTGTCTGCCTCATATTACTGCAGTTTTGTCGCGAGGTAGTTGCTCAACTCGCTGACAAGTATCTGCCAGCAGACTTTCTTACCCTGAGAAGATCACGGAATCAGTGAAAGGATTCAAAGACATGGGATTTGCAGCAAAAAATTTGAAATCAACTATATTGTTGAAATGCTTTTTTTAATAATAAAATAAGTTTAAACAATTTGTCCCTTTTTACTCAGTTAAACATTGTACGCGGCAAAAATTTAAATTTTAATCTGCTGTTTTTTGTTGTTATTAGTGGTGATAGTTCCACTGATTAAGCAGAAAAGTACGAAAATTGCTGTTATGCGCACAGATATACCACAGAAATACCAAAACGAACCTGCGTTGGAAAACGACGCAACTTTTTGCCATCACTAGGGCCCTATGCTAAGCGTATGTAAAAAAAACTGCGTTTCTGGGAAGACGCAAAGAATCAAGAATTGACGACGCTTCGATCTGTTGGGCAGAGAGCCGATGTTCACATACGTAAATCTATATCTGAAGTAAATTGAAATAAAATACATGTGGAAGACTATAAACCACTTAATAAACTTAATATATCTTACCTATAATCCACTAGGGCAAACAAAACTGTTGAGTACCAGCCTTTATAATTATGGTAGTCGACTGCCTCATCTGCTGGTGGCTTTATTTTGATATGACATCCATCTAGAATAGAATTGAAGTATATATAAATTTACATATATACATATAATTTAAATATAATACGTACATATTGATTTTTCTCCTACCAATTGCCCCTAGGCACTGAGGAAATCCATTTGCCTCAAAGCCCTGGACGCACTCATCAATCTTTTTTAATGCCAAATAATCGGCTGACATATATTCCCCCGAAAACTGGAAAATAACAGCTGCGCAATATTCATGTAGAATCTTGCACACACTGTTGGCTGCCACTCCAAAGAGCCTTCTAATTACTCGGTATTCCGAGGAAGACCCCAATGTGTAGAGGGCAATTGCAATCCTTTTCTCCAACGGATTCGCTTCTCGCCAGCTTGTGTCTTTTTTCCGAAGGACTTCAAGCCGGCTCACCAATAAACAAAAGGAGGACTTCTCCATTTTGAAGCTTTCTTTGAAGAACTCATCGTTGTTCTCCAGAACATCCTTCTCGCAAAAAGTTCCGTACCGCTTCTAAAACAGATAAAACACAGTCTTGTACATACAATTTTACTAAAATTGCAATTTACTTACAACCATCCACACACTTCTTGGCATACTTTCATTTAAATAGTTTAACATTGCAAAATATTCCTCCTCATCGAAATCATATTCTCTTTTTTCGTGCGCTACCATCAATTTTTGCAACAACATTTGTTGCTGTTGTATCACGGTCGAAACAATCATTAAATTTTCCATTTTTGTTTAGAAATTTGCAAAAATTCAGAGCACAAATTTTTCGCTTGTTATTGTCAGTTGTGTTTTCGATGGATGGTGGATGGTGGCCTGTGGGAATAGAGGTTTCACATATTTCGTAAAATACCACCGTTCCTCGTAAATGTGCTGTGTGGGAAAATGCTATAATAGTGCCAAGAGGATTCTGTGCCTCACATCTTTCAAAAATTTTCACTGTTCCATCAAGATGTGTTCAGTGTGAAAAGGAGACGGGCACCATTAGAAAAAAAATATCGAACAGTTTCAAGTTCTCGATTGTTCTGTAATAGTAATGTACAACAAAGGATAACTTCCTGAAATATAAAATATGTTTTATTTATATGAATTTGCATGGGAATTGCCGTAACCTTGTGAATGATTCTATAAAAAAAACAGAATTAGAATAGTTGTGTTTACATACAATCATACCATTGTTGGTACTTCGATCTTAAATATATCTTTCGAAAAGACCCGCCCTTATTCTAGGATAAGTTAACCCGGAAACCAAATCCAGGTGCAGTTTAATAAATCAATAATACATTTTAAAATACGATTGTATAAATATGATTTTCTGTAGATTACATTTTTATTTATTGTATCTTTTAAAAGAGTGAGAAGTAAAATAACAGCGGATGTTAAGCCTTGTTTATTGACGCCATGTACAGGTGCCGATGTGCATGCAAATGTGTTGTGTAGATAAAAGTAGTTGATCTCAGATTCTAAAGTTTATTCTAAACTACTGTAACTTTTCGAAAATGCAGATATCCCTGAACTTGCATACTCTATATATATATATATGTATATATATATATAAATATATTTATTAACCAATATTTCAATTTTCAAATGAAACATTTTGGAGCGCTAATTTGTTTGGAGTTTATTATATGTATGCATAAGTATTTATTTCAACATATTCAGTCGCAACCAGGATTTTATCCTTCAGCGGTCGTGCTCTGAAATTTCGTTCGTACCACTATAGTTAATTCTTTGCGACGGCTTAAAATCACATAGAACGCTGATCTTAGATACAATACCAAACCTATTGAGATTACAGTTATTGTTTAAAACACGAGTCTATCCTATGCTGCTGCATCGAAAAAACATGATAATGTTTACGCTTTGTATGGGGAGAAATAAAACTTTGAAATTCAATTTTATCTTTATCGTAGTTAAAAATTGCATTGTTATTTTAGTCAGATTAGTTCTACTTTTCCTCGAACACTAGTTTAACAACTATCTGCACGTCCGCGATCGGTTCCGTTAACAAGTCGTGTGTTATGCGGAAGCGCCCCTCGGTCGGTTGGGCGGGAAGAGGTCTGCGTTCTTGCCTGGGATCCGCGCGTAACAGCCTTCTGCTGGTGCCGCTTGGGCGACTTGATGGTGCAGTCATTTCATATAAACGCCCTAAAGCTAGGTATCCAGCACCGCGGAAACTAAAAATTACTGTCAAACTCCATTTAAAAAAAACTGGCGCCGGGAATTTATCGTTTGTGTTTTCCTGGCCTCAGTATCCAGCAAGGTAAACGAAATCCACGAATTCTTTTCGATAGTTGGTCTATCGACACGATTGTGGAATATAAATCTGCCTATTAAGTATAACTGAAGTAAAAGTGAAAGATGGAGGCAAAAACTGTGCGAAAATTAAACAAGTGAGATGCACATTTTCAACGTGAGGAGATTGCTTTAATAAAAGCAGTTGAGTCAAGACCATGTCTAAGGCGGATAACCAAAAATAAGCATTATAATTATTTTGGCTCCTCCGTTTGCGCTGTACTTCTTGTTCCTATTTTTCGACGACATTGTATGCTGCCACCAACACAATCACTTTATCGTCAGACTTATATATTTTCCTTTTTTTAATTTCAGTTGAATTTTCAAAATTGGCGATGTTTACAAAAAACAGCTGATTCATGAGAGTGGCAAATCACTTTTTAGGTTCTTGGTCACACTATTTCAGTTAAGTTCCACACAACCGAAATAAAGAGCAGATTCCTGTCAGCAATTTTCCGCGGTGCTGGAGACAGGCCTTAAAGAAAAAAACCATCGCCGCCAAATATTTTCTGCACTTAAATATTTCATCCACGATTTTAGGATCATACGTACTGATGTACATATTTTAAATATATCTACATATGTACATACATTCCACACCTTAAAGATTAATGGCCTGTACCCAGCACCGCGAAAAATTACTGACGGGAATCGGCAATTGATTTCGTTTGTGTGGACCGTAAATAAAATAGTGTGACCAAGAAACTAAAACGTGCTTGGACACTCATAGTTCAGCTGTGTTTTGGGTAAATTTTAAGTACGTGGACAACCTCTCTAAAATTCACGAAATTTCTAGGCGGTCGCTTCTAGTTTTTTTTTTTTTTATGTTTAAAGTTTAATTTATTTCAAGCCAAAAATGGCTTGCGCGGGTCACTTGCTGTGTTGTTGTTGTTGATTTTTTGTGTGGTTTTTGCTGGTTTTGTTTTTGTTGTTATTAATGATAATTTTTATTTTGTTAGTTGTTTTTTGTTGTTATAATCACCAATTTTAAAGAAAACTTACAATGAATAACAAAGCAATTGAAATATTTGTGCAGTTTGTTTTTATTGGAGTTGCGAAACGAGCTATGAGATAGCTAAATTGGAAACAGTGAAAGCGAGTAACGGTAATTGGTGTGTTATTTTAGTTACTCCTCTACTTCAGAATCCTGTGGGAGACATAAATATATAATAAGATGTGTCATATAATAATAGAAAAGCAGTAGCGCCGCAGGCAAAAAATCGCGCGATTTTTTTTAAACAAATTTTGCTTTGTTATTCATTGTTAGTTTTCCTTAAAATTGGTGATTATAACAACAAAAAACAACTAACACAATACTAATTATCATTAATAACAACAAAAAATACAACAAAACCAGCAAAATCCACACAAAAAATATCATTGTATTGTATACATTGTATGATACCTAGCTTTAAAAAAAAAAACTAGAAGCGACCGCCACGAAATTTTTTACCTAAAGCTGGGTATCCAGCACCGCGGAAACTAAAAATTACTGCCAAACTTCAAAAAAAAAAACGGGGCCAGTAATTTTTCGTTTGTGTTTTCCTGGAGTCAGTATCCAGCAACGTAAACGGGATCCACGAATTTTTATCGATAGTATCGATATTCACACGAATGTGGACTGTGAGAACAGCTGATAGGGGTGCCAGTAAAATATATGTGCCTATTTTTACTGAAGTCAAAGTGAAAGGTGGGGGCAAAATTTGTGCGCAAAACCAAAAAGAGATATGCAAATGTTTAAAGTGAGGAGAAGATTGCTTTAATAAAATCAGTTGAGGCAATACCATGTCTTTAGCGAATCACGGAAAATGAGCATTTTGATAATTTGGACATTTTGGCGCTTCCAACTGTGCTGTACTTCTTCTTACAGCAATATGTGCCGCTAAAAACACAATCACTTCATCGTCAGAATTAGTTTTCTTCCTTTTTTAAATTTTAGTTTAATTTTCAAAATTGGCGCTGTTTACAAAACACAGCTGATTCATGAGAGTGGCAAATCACTTTTTAGGTTCTTGGTCACACTATTTTAGTTGAGTTCCACACAACCGAAATAAAGGGCAGATTCCTTTCAGTAAAATTTCGCGGTGCTGGATGCAGGCCTTTACCAAAAAAAACTCTGACGATGAAGATTCTGTTGGTGGCGGCATATATTGTTGTATTGGTGTTGTATTTTTGGCTAACTAGATTAATATGAATTTCCGAATCAATGCACGACGCCTAATTAAAGTGTCTATCTAAAACCAAAAATCACAGCAACGACATATTTTTTTTCGACTTTTCCTGAGTTTTCAAAATCAAAATTTTGTGGAAAAATACCGCAAAAAATTATGATTTTGAAAGCTTACTATCTTCCAAACTTTAAGCTGCAGATACAAAATGTCTGGGTCGGATTTAAAGCTACATTGGTCAGCTTTTCATAATAAAGTACAATACAACGAGTTATAAGAAACTTAAGCTATGTGAAAAATAGAAGCACTACATCTGAAAAAGACATTAACAATTTAAAAACATTTTTCTAAAATAACTAAACCTAGAAAAAAAAAACCATATATCTTAAAAAAATTTTAAATCTCCAGCGGGGGTGGGGTGGGGTGACAGCGGGGAAAAAAGTTGAATTTTTTCAAGTAGTGTTATGAAGCTCTGCCTGCAAAAGTGTATTTATTGTGTGTTATTTCAAAATATTATGCTGTGCTTGAGCCCATAACAACATCAATCAAAACAACAATAAAAAAATATGGATATTATTATGTTCTCGGAGCATATGCAGAACGTGATAGATGTAATTGAGATGCATAGATCTTCAGCGGATGTTGTTTTTAATTAAATATTTGTAGAAACCTGCGCCACGAATTATTCAAAAGCAAGCTAATAGATCAAATTCTCCATTTACATCAGTGCCAATTTATTACCAGAGAGCAATATATTTACCATAAATCGACTCTCTTATATTTGCGCTGAAGGAAAGATTTGCAGAGCAAAATTATCCAGCATTTTGTTTATCCGCTCTTTATCCCAGTAACATTGAAAAGAGTCCGAATTTTACGCAAAAATTAAAATGGCCTTAGAAAAAATCCTGGAGCCCCCTTCACAAAATCATGGGTACGCCCTTGCATATGTACCGTGAGGGTGCGCAGTCAATTGATGCTCGATTCAAATGGCACAAGCAAATGCTTCCAAATATAACGCTCAAGAATACGTATGCGTGTGACTCTAAGGAATCAACCCCAAGCAATCAAATACAAAAAACATTGCATGTGCATGACGCAGACGAGTAATGCTCGAGTCGAGTTTCGCTGTTAAGAGTTTTTTTTTGTTATTGGACTGTTTTATGCTGTCCCACCTCTGTTATAGGGCATCATACATAATTGTTGTTTTTTTTTGTTTCTTCCTAAGTGAATATATATTGAATATATATATATGAATATTTATTTTATAAATTGACCTTATATCGCCGCAGACATGATATCAGCGAATGTAAATGCTTATAAACGAAGGGCTTGTGGTAATGTCCCAGGTGCGTGTGGATAAGTTTTATATCCAAAGTAAATTCTTCTTAGTTCTACGGCAGGTGCTCAGCAAAAAAATAGTAATTGAGCTAGTCTATTTTATATAAGGAAATTTAAGTAGTATTTTTATTTGTTTTCCAAAAGATGAACATGTTGAGACCATTTTGTAAAAATAATGAAGATTGGGCACCAAGACTTTCTTGTGACTGATCAAATTATAATCCAGCATAGATCAACATCAATGTAAAATCAGATAATTAAAAAACCTTAATATTTTTTCATAAATGATATAGAATTTAATAAATATTTATTGTGTATATGTATAACAAATTTCATTAGGTTTTTTTTAGCCATATACCGTGATAGCAAGAGTGGTTGTAAACACGGAATAACTTGTTTTCTATACTTTGATTTTAAAATCTATTATTAAGACCATTAAGTAATTCGTTGGAATGGCTATGTATAATTGTAACGACTATGTACATATATGTATGTGCATATGTACATATGTATATCAAAGCTGTCATAAAAAGATTTATATGTGCATTATATTTTTTTTTTAATAGAAAAAAGTACATAACCTGATATTAAAAATTTAAGTACGCAGTTCGGTTGTAATGCAATTTTACGCATTAAAAATAAAAAACAGCAACAACTTTTGATTGATTGATTATGTAAAAATAAACTTACTTTTAAACTAGTCTATGAAAACTATGAATTAAATATATACAATGTACATACATATGAGTATTTTTTGTTTTTCCTATTTTAATGTAAATAATGGTGAAGTAGCAATAACTTTAGTATTCAATATGATTCCTTTGTTTATTATAACTGATTTAAGGGAGGATGGATTTATATGCGGCCAATATCGCCCCATTGCCATTTTAAGTTTTCTAGCAATCACAAACTGTCTCCCGTTCTTTAATTTTTTTGCAGAGAGGATACCACAGAAGTTCTTAATGCGAGTCTTATGTGGACTTGGTGCTGGCCAGTTCAATACAGGTATTTTTCTGCCTGTAGGGAAGCTTTATGTCACCCGTACAGCGCGTACTGACGCATAGTCCTATATTGTCCATAGTCTAGCAAACAAATGTCAACATACATTTCTTCATGCAGTCTACTTGAGATGAAGCATATAGGGTTCTTTTATCTGTAGCTGAACACAGTCCACGTGACCATAGCTCCACCGCTAATAATGCCACTCATCGCCTCAATAACAGTATTTATGTGATTACACCACGTGCGCCCTGAAGGAACTGATTGTTATATACAATTTTGACTATTTGCTTTCTTGTTACCTGAAGACTCATACGATTCTTAATTTTGTCAGATATTATAGAAATGAACCCCATTAAGATGTATTGATACGCTTGCCTCGGATATTGATTTTAGTCTTCTGCACCCTTCGTAGAGCTATACCTATTATACCTGGATTTTTAATATAACTCGACTTTATCCCTTCCTTGTCCAAAAGGCATTTTACCTAAACAATTGCAAAGAATTTAATATTTAAAATGTACACAATTAAAGCAGGAAAAACGAAAAAAAGTCATGTATGAAATACATTATGTAATATGGCATATTAACATTCGCTCATTATAATCGTTTATTGTTTATTAATCAAAATTATCATATAAAGGATTTACAAAATATGCTTTTATTTGTATTGTGGGATAGGGTCTTAAAAAAGGGTAACATTCTCTAATTAATTCTAAAGTAAGGGGTGTAAGAGCTGGCTCTAGTGTGCTTTTTCTCTCTCTATGGCTCTAGAACAAAAACAAAGCGGTAAATCTACAACGAATTCTAAGAAGGTTTGCCGAAGAATCCATGGGTTTAAATTAAATTAAGCTGACTTACTTTTTACTTCCTTACTTTTTTTAATAAACTTGTTTGGTTTTTAATATTTTTAAACATTTTTTATCCTCGCACTGCTATTTCAGTGAACATCAGATTTCATGGGTAATTGTCTAAAGTATTGGAAAACAAGAAGATGGACGGCAAATGTAACTTCTTCAGGATTCAAACATTCCATGCTTACTAAAAAAGTATAATTTGCTCAATTTGGAAGACTAGAAATCATGGACCGTAAATAATGATTCTTTTTTTATACCCGGTACGCGAAGAGTATAGGGGTATATTAGATTTGTGGTGATAACGGATGTGTGTAACGCCCAGAAGGAAGCGTTTCCGACCCCATAAAATATATATATTCGTGATCAGGTCAGATCGTGATCGTGATCATCAAGAGCTGAGTCGATATAGCCATGTCTGTCTGTCCGTCCGTCTTCATTAGCGCCTATATCTCAGAGACTATAAGAGCTAGAGCAACCAAACTTTCTATCCAAACTCCTGTGATATCAATCCAGCCCCCCCAAAGGACAAAAATCTGTGGAATCAACAATTTTTAAGATAAAAGAAAACCAAAAACGCATAGTCATGGAAAATAACCGTATCTACCAGATTGCCGAATCTAGATCAGGTCGAACTACTATTATAGCCAGAAAGAACAAATTAAATTTCAGTCGCTACGCAACGCCTGCCAAGCGCTCATTCCCTATCTCTCTGTCGCAAACACTTTCAGGTTTCGTATGTGTAGTTATACATGTACATTATGAAATTTAGAAGCAGATGTAAACAGCATATGTAAACAAAAATGGAAACATGTATAAAAATTCCAAAAATTGTTTGACTTCATTTTTTTATTTTAAATATTATTTTTTGCCCAAAATTTAATTCGTCCCTTTTGCGAACATATAATAAATTGCATAAATCGTAAGCTCATATACATACATATGTATGTATATACTGACTGAGTACCAGGTATAAAGTAGAGCCGCGGCCTTTGCCCCTCGTTTTTTAATAAAAAAATCACCTTATTCTAATAGACGTAGAAATAAGTGAACCATACCAAAATCTTAAGCTTTGTGCAACTCTGCATTTCCGCCATGATTTAAAAAATGATTTTTACGATTTTCTTCACCGATAATGATTAATTTTATAATAATCATAAGTAATCATTATTATATTCTAGTAGAAATATCTTAGTTATATTTCGGGTTTGAAGGAGGTGAAGAGTAGCACTGCTCTTTTTATGAACACAGCAGTAGATATACTTGTTCAATCCGCCCCATTCTGATTAACAAAGTCATAGAATATAGCTATATGACAGATTTTGTAAAGATAGTTCTTAAACTGAAATAATAGTTTCGTAGAAACAGACGGACACATAGCTATCAGTTCAGCTGACAGAGTACGCACCTGCTGGCTGACTCTGTCTGAAAAAACTGAAAGCTTTCAGCTACAGTGTTACGCGTGGCCTAAAAATTGCTTTCACTCGAAGATTATTTCAGTTTTTGGATTTCTGAGCTCACTGAGCTTGACTTAAGCATTTTTAGAGTTGACACTTTTGAAGACGCTTGCCTTACAATTTCAGAAGAACTGTTAATGTTTATATGCTTTAGATGCTCATTTTGTTTAAGATAGAATATACGAATATAATGAGCGGATATACATACATACATACATATATACATATAATACATAACTTCACATTGTAATAATGGTTCATTATGCTATTCAAGGTGCAAAGTGTGAATAACTAAAAAAATGTTATTTAGTACATAAAAGTAATAGTTCGTATTCACAGTATTTTAGATAATATATTGATTACTTTATTGAATAATATATGAATCAAGTAATATTTGGATTGCAGATGTTAATCGAGAAATTGATAACTGCAAGGCAAGACAAATATGTTACTGCCACTCGGCGGATCACTGAAGACTAAACTTAAGTACCCTAAACATCCCAAAGGTAAGCCCTCCGTTGCCGGCCACGACGCCCGTCGCTACCCAGCAAAAGTGCTGACCCCGCGCTTCGTGTGTGGTGTCTGGGGACGACCGGCGGTCGCGCCGTTCGCGATGACAAAAACTATTTATTTTTATTTTTTTGACAATAATGCAGAGTTTGCCCAATCCAGTGGCTAGTTCAGTTAACTTTTGTTAACTATTTCCTCCTTCAAAATGACTGTCCTCGGTAAAGCCCATGTTCTTCAGAATGCTAAGTTACAACCGTTTGACCAAAACTTGATATGCCGAATTTCGCCGATAAATTCCGTTAGCCGACGTGTAACTGTTTTTTTTTCCTAAAAAAATATTAAAAATCTGTCTTTGTAACAGTTTTTAACGGTAAAATGGAATTTAGGATGGTGCCAAATGGCATATAAAGTTTTGGTCAAACGGCTGCAGCTTGGCCGTTTATCCATCGATTTTTAAAAGCGATACCTTAAACGACGCCTCATCAATGTGTCTATCTAAAACCAAAAATGTAGGCATTTAAATACTTTTTTTTCGACTTTTCCTGAGTTTTCAAATTCAAAATTTCGTGGAAAAATAAAAAATAGAAGCATTATCTATGAAAAAAAATACCAAATTTTATAAAAATTCTTAAAAAAAAAACTAGACCTAGAAAAAAAATCATAATTCTTTAAAAAATTTTAAATCTCCAAATCTATCAAAAAAATCATTTTGTGCGACAGCGAAAAAAAAAGTTGAATTTTGTCGAGTAGTGTTATTGATAGGGGCCCCATACACAACGAGACGGCGATGACTTTGTTGCCACATCCTGCTATGATATTCTTGGGTAACCGGATCGCTATTCCTTTCTGCGCGACTGGAAAGATAGTTGTTTTTTTTTTTCAAATTAACTGAGGTCTAGTTATTTTGATTACAAAAATGATGAATTCCTTATGAGCTAGTGCCCTCAAGTTGGCAGCGCCCAATAGTTGGGTTACGGTGATATCTGTGGAACCTTTCTTCGTAATCGCCTCTAAGTCATCACTATCGATGATAGCTGGATTTACAATATTTACTTTATCCAAGGTGGTGGTGATCATTGGAGTTTACAATTCGAGCGTCAAGATTCTGTTTCTGGATAAAAGGTTCTCATAAAGGTGGGAAGTATTGATTTCTTCCTTTCTGTTTACTTAACTTGTCGTTCCATATTACCGTCCGTCCGTCAATTATGGGGATATAGTCTGCATGTGAGTAGTCTGTCAGTTTTGAGTCGGTCAAAGTTGTCAAGTGTATGATTGTTAGGATGCAGAGATATCTGTTGGAGGACCTATAAGAAATTTATTATTATTTTATTATACATTTTTACTGTAAATTGTCCTTGTGGACCTGAATTTAATGCTACAAAACTCTGTTTCCTAAACATAATTCCTTATCTACCTCAAACTGTCGTTGTGGGCCACCTTCCCTGTAATAAGAACGGTGGTTCCTAGATCTGCTTCTACACATTGTTCAGCGCGGAGGGGAGTTAGCTTATTTCCTAACCTTCTGTTGGTTTTTACTAGGACCTGTTCTCCTAAATCAAAGGTCCTATTTTGTCTGGTTGGGTTATTCCTATCAAGTTTTTCCTGTTGGGCCTTTGCCAGTTTCAACATTATCTGTTCCCCAAGGGCGAAACTTGCGTGGAACACATCCATGGGTGTCTTGTTTGTGACAGAGTGGATGGTTCGGTTGTATTCGATGGTCGCTAGAATGACTAGCACGGTGGGGCATTTGCTACATCGATGTTGAATTGGTTTTTCAATAAGAACCGAATAGTCTCAGAATTGAAGGCTGCCTCATTGTCACAGTAGATAGTTTTAATAGCTGGGTAGATGTTTACCAATTGCAAAATTGGTATTTTAATGTCTGTTATTGTGCGCCAAGCGACTTGTTGCGATATTGAAAATTTTGAAAATTTGTCAATCGCGGTAAGGAAGTGTTTCCCTGCGGTGAAAAATTTGTCGATGTGAACCAATGCTACATGATTGTCCCTGCCTGGTTTGTATAAGAATCTCGCGCCGCACTGATCAATTCTCGCTTTCCAACGTTTTATCTTGGAATTGGGGTTTCTATCCGAAACTGCGACAGGCTGATGGTTTGTGTAGATGTTAATGTCACTCTTACCATATAGGTAGTGACGAAGCGTATCTAGAGGCCAAACTATGGTCACTAGTTCTCTCGCATTGGTTGCATAGTTGACACCCTCATGTTTGCGTCGTGGAGACTGCTGAGCAGGATGTCAATGTCTCTGACATCATCCGCCTTACTCCTTGAAAATACGATGACATCATCAACGTACACATATAATATATCTTACCGATATACTCTCGTAATACGTCGGTAATGGCCCGTTGAAAAATGCTAGATGCACTCCTGAGGCCAAATGGCAAACGGCAAAATTCATGTTTACCTCCGTTTACCGATAATGGTATTTTCACGATCGCGTTCAGCTATTGTGATTTGGTGGTACTATGCCTTTAGGTCAGGGGTAGTGAAGAACGTTGCTTCCCCCAGATTTGAAAGTATCATGGAGATACAAGGCATCGGGTATTTTTCTGGTATGGTTTTTGAGTTAAGCTTGCGGAAGTCTATGACTAGCCATTTCTTGCTTGAACCCGAATCGTCAGTGCCTTTTTTCCGACAACCCATATGGGATTGTTGTGCGCAGACCTCAATAGCCGAATGTTTTTGGTTCCGCAATAGCCGTTGACGAAATCAGTGGCTCCTACAGGGAAAAGGTATATCTTTGAGTAGATCGACTCCTCATACTCGGTCCTAATTGTGACTACTATCGCCGTATTAAAGGGCAGCATTTCAGTTGGATCTGAAAATGCTTTTATACGGTTGGACATCATTCTAAGAAATTCGTCCCTTACTGTAGGCGGAACTTCGATGTCGTCCACTTTCGTGAAGGTGATTGCCGCCAGCCTCAGTCAGCGTAGGTTAGGTTAGGTTAGGTGATCGCGGCTGCCAGGCTCACTGGGAGCCCAGCACACTTCGGCCGTTTCCGGCCCGTTGTAATACCGCAGGGAATCTCCCCCATTCTCGCATCGTGAGACCTAAATGTCAACAGTTATCCCAGCCTGCAGCTCTTATGAAGTTAGCTATCTTTCTGGGACATATGGTGGACATTACCGAAATGTCTGCTATGAAAGGCGAGCCCAAGTGCCCAAGTGCCAAGTGCCATCTTCTGCTGAGAGCTGGGCATGAGCAGAACAAGTGTTCCACCGTTTCCTCCTCTTCCTCGCCTCTACAGCTTCGGCAAAAATTGTTGTATGGGGCGCCCAGTCTATTAGCGTGGGTACCTATTAGCCAGTGTCCCGTTAGGGAACGTATGACTGCGCTGCACCTTCGTCTGCCGAGCTTGCATAGCTCAGAGGTGCGCTTTCTATCTATGGTTGGCCATGTTTGCCGACTTATTCGACAACGTGGTACTGATTGCCACTTGTTGTCTATTAGTCGCTTATATTGCTTCTTTATTATAAGTATCCTCCTGATCTTGGAGAAGATGCCATACTGCCATAAAGTTGCTTTCGATGTCCCGCTGGCCCGGGACCCATATAAGGATGATAGCAAATTGCTGAGCCATCTCGAGAAGAGATTTGCGGCAGTCTGCAACGGTGGCCGAGTTTGCGGAGATCGCATTAAGCGATTTGATCTCAGCTTGGCTGTCACTATATAGATTTACACGAGCTACGATGGCGGTAACTTCTTGAAGGCAGTTCAGTGCTTCCTCGATTGCAATGACCTCCGCTTGGAAGACGCTGCAATGATCAGGGAGCCTAAAGGAGTGCCTAATGTTTAGCTGTTCGGAGTATATTCCTCCTCCGACCCTGTTGTTCAGCTTTGACCTATCTGTGAAGATGTTTAAGGACCCTTCTGGGCCTGGGGGTCCCTCACTCCACTCGTCTCTGTGAGGGATAATTGCATCGAAAGGGGTGTCTGTGTATTCCCTTGGGACACAGTAATCCATTTTAATGGGGACGGAACTGCTGTTTAATATTGAGGAGTGACCTGTGTGCTGAGGTGCCCATTGGTCGCAGTCTCTCAGACGTATTGCTGCCATGTCTGCCCTTTCAGATTCCAATTTAGCTTCTTGTCAATTACCAACCCTAAGTAACTGGCACTGTCGCTAAAGGAGAGCCTGCATTCATTTAATATGGGTGGGTTTAGAGACGGAATCTTGTATTTATTTGTGTTCCGTCTTTGAGGGATTAACTCCAAGACCTCGCGATTCTTTCCATCTTGACAGTCTCGCGAGCTTTGCGGTCATTAAATCGCAGAGTGTTTGAGGGTATTTTCCTGAGAAGATAAGATTTCCCCCCCCTCCAGGTCACATAGAATCTTATTATTGTTCCATAGAAGGGGGGATAGGACACCACCTTGCGGTGTGCCTCTACTGACATACCTTGACTGAGTGGACGATCCCATCGATGATGTCACCGTCCTGCATGTGAGCAATTGATCGATAAGCATCACCAAGTGACCGTCCACTCCCAGGTCAGTCAGTGCTTCCGTAATGGCACCCGGTACAACGTTGTTGAAGGGTTCCTCGATATCTAGAAAAGCTATTAGAGAGTATTCTTTGAGGTATAGTGATTTCTCTATCCCCGAAATTACTTCGTGGAGTGCCGTTTCGTGGATTTTCCTTTCCGGTAGGCATGCTGTGCGCCTGACAACAATTGAGAACTTATAGTTGTTCTCAATTGTAACCCGACGAGTCTCTCAAAAGTTTTGAGAAGGAAGGATGATAGACTGATTGGTCTAAAGTGCTTTGGTGTTGAGTGCGAGGCTTTACCTGATTTAGGGATGAAGACTATTTTTGCCTTAAGCCAAGCCTACTAGTATCTTCTCATAGATACATTGCAGCCAGTTGATGGCCGTGTCTCCGGCCTTTTGTAGTTGGGCCGAAATGATCTGGTCCGGACCAGGGGATTTGAACGGATCGAAACTGTTTATTGCCCAGTTTATGTTCCGTTTTGAGAAGATATGCTCCATCGAGATGACCGAACCCCCACTAGGGAAGTGAGTCGGTACATTAATGGAGCACCCTGGAAAATGAGTGTCGAGTAGAATGTGTAGGGACTTCTCACTGAAGTTAGTCCACGTTTCTTTTTTGTATAGGGCCAGACTATTTTTGTAATCTGCCCAGTGTTCTTCCTCGTTAGCGCTTTTGGCACTGTTGAAGAGGGTCCTACAGCTTTTCCGTAAAATATCTATATGTTTTGACCACCAGGGGGGTTTCTTTTTCCCCTTGTGTTGGTTTAATGGGCATGCTGCCGTGAAAGCCGTGTTGCATGCTTTAGTGAACCTGTCCACTATACGATTTAGGTCGTCCTCTGTGTTCAGGCATATTGGTGCCTTGGAGGGAAGTAGTCCCTCCATTTCTGTGACATATTTTTCCTAGTTGGCTTTCCTAGGGTTAACAAAGACAGTGGTTTTTGGGCTCTCGAGAGATAATATAGTCTCGATGTACCTGTGGTCTGAAAAGGAATGGTCCCCCAGAACTTTCCAGCTCTTTACTATGTCTGACAGTTTGTGAGACACTAATGTTAGGTCAATTACCTCTTGTCTATTCTTAAATATAAATGTAGGACCATTGCCCCGATTGCAGATAAGAAGATTAGAGTTTAGGATGAAGCTGAAAAGTGAATCACCCCTTACATTTGTATCCGAGCTCCCCCATTGGGTGTGGTGGGCGTTGGCGTCGCAGCCTATTACAAGGCCTATATCCGACCTTTCTCTATCTCTGGTGAGCTTGCGAACTAGATCACCAGGAGGATCGCTTTCCTCATGAGCCATGTAGGACGACATCAGCCTTATGTGAGAACCTTGTAGCTCAAGGCTTGCCGCTGTGTTGTCACCATTGCTAAAGTTATGGAGCAGAAAAATATTTAAGTGTTTCCGTGCAAGAATGCAGGTACGGATTTTACCTTCTTTCTGAGCTACAATAAGCTTGTGCTCCTTCGTCGCTAATCCACAGAACTTGTCTCCTACTACCCAAGGCTCTTGGATCAGGACTACATCTGCTCCGCTCGCTTCCAAGCGGAGTATAAGGGCAGCGGATGCTGCTTTACAGTGGTGGAGATTTATCTGTAGGAGTCTTAGAGACATCGACAGAGTTCTCCACCATTGTGTTGTCGGCGTCCGAGTCGTCCTCGATGATGTCGTCGCGACACATCTCCTCAAACTCTTGCATCAGAGCCGTGTCGGAGGAGTAGCCGTCATGGGCTGGCTCCAAGTCGTCATCGGGTGCTTCGATCTCCGAGACAACGTCCTGTTCGACTGGGTTGTCGACAGGACGTGCCTCGGCCGCTGCATCCGACTTGTAAACCTTGATGCTCACCGCACTGAAGCCAAAGTTTAGCTCTCCTTTATTAGCCTCAATTGGGGCTAAAGACTCCTTGTTGAGGACGAGCACCACCTGGTTCATAGGACCTTGTGTCGTCTCAACCTTGACTACCCTCCAATCGGAGGTGGGTAGCCCCGGGTTGCATCGCTGCAGCATTTTAAGGATGCGATCCGACTCCTTTATAGAGGCGGGCACCCAAACCCTCGCCCTAGGCCTACTAGGCACCTCCCTCCAGTCGACTGCGACGAGCTTCGCCCCTGGGTAGACTTCTCCGACTTGCGCTACCGCTGCTTTATACAGCTAGACGGAGCGCTCGTCTTCGCAGGCTATTATCTTAATGCAGCCCTGGTACCACCCCATGTCTTTACAGACTGGGGGGGGGGGGGGGGGCGGGTTGCTTATCCAGCAGCTCGAAGCAGCGGTCGGCCAGTGCCGCTTCCACCCACTTCCATTGGTTCCTGGAAATCTTCGAGTCCTTTGTCCAGGACGCCGATCAGCGTCCTTTCCTTGGCGATCTGCGCGAATGACACATTCGGCAGCACTCTGGAGCGCTTTGGGGCCGGTCCAGGAGTCTCCTGTGAGCGCTGCCTTTTTGGTTGCGGGGCTGTCGTCTTCGGCGGGGCAACCTCTTCGGGGCCTCTTTGCCGAAGTTGGGTAGCACCTTTGATGCTCGACCTTTTTCAGCCACTGGTCGGTCGGGCTGGACATCATGCTTGTGTTTTGCCGACGGAGTATGTTGCCAGCACTCCTCCTCTCGGCATACGTGAAAGCTTTGGCTTGGGCTAGTCGATGGCAACTCACCCCCCGCAGCCTTACCAGCAGGCAGAGCAGCCGCAGTGTTGCATAGCCACTCTACCAAGGTATCAGCTTTAGGAGGCGATTTGCCACCCACCCAGAACTGGGATGGGAACCCGAAAGGTTCGCCTTAGCGTCTTCCACCGCGCAGGTTTTACCTGCTATGTCGCGGGTCAGGCCAGGCCTTTGGGCCTATGCCTTTCCCTGTATGGGATTACTCCCTGTTGGCAGTTGGGGAGCGCCAGACTCATTTTTGTTTTTGTTATTAATTTGTTTGTTTTCCATATTTGATCCCACGATTTGCAAAGAAAGGGCGGTCCGTCCGGGCAGGGGGCTGCCAAATCCCTGAGCTATCCGTTAACGACTGGGCTAGTTTTTATACCGGGCACCCAGCCAGGCTGACTCTCAGCACGGTGTGAGATGAGTGTGGGTGTTGGGATGTGGGTAGGTAATGTGTAGGGGTGGGGGGTTGTGTGAGCTACTTAAACGAGGCGGCACCACAAGCGCATCGTCAGTGTTGCTACTTCGCGAACACCCGCTGGCTGTCCGGGACTGCTTATTTCGGTGCTTTCCCTAGGGATGACCGCTTATTCGCAGCTGGCCTACCTTCAAAGGTAGGCTATCCGCAACCTGTGATCCGTCCGGTGGCCTCAGCTAGGCCCCCTCTGAAACATCTCACATACTCATCAGACCAGAATGCAGTCAGCGTAAAAAACGCAAGATGAAAAGCGGAAAAATTTCACAAAGATGTTTTAGCGGTTGTTCGGCTAAGCGCCTACCCATGGCAGCACAGAGATAGGCATAGCTTACTCTCTTTACATTGCTCTCAATGCATCGCTGTTGCTGCTGCTGCTGCCCTACGCCCTACGCTCTCAATCGCTACATCGCCCTTTCCCTAAATTCGTCGTCCGACAAGAGCTGTGGGAGAGGCTCATCAGCAGAGCAGAACTTACTCAAAATTTGATCATCGTCGTGCGCAAACGTGATACCGCCAACCTTTCGTCTCGCATTGTTCTTTCGATAAGAAACCAAATTGAACAAAAACACATACACAATATACACACATACATTGAATCCAAACCCCTTTGTTTTTTAATTAAATTTCGCATATACGCTGCTGAAGAAGCTCAGTAGCTCAACATTTTGGTGACCCCGACGTGATTAAAAAACAATAAAATCATAAAAAACATAAACAATTGCATTTATCCAAATTTTGTCGTTGCCTTAGTCGCATAAAACCACGGTTGTTCGGTTCCTCAGTTGTGCACAAGCAACAGTAACGGTTCTCGCGTCATCCGCTTTACCTTCTGTTTGCTGTTGTTTCGTTACGGTTTCGGTGCTCTCAGTGTGTATGCCATTGCTGTTGTTGGCAAAATTCGAACTCTCGCTGCTGGTCTGTGCCCGTGTGTTCGAGCGCTGCGATCGATTGAGAAGTGCCTTTCAAACTGTTCGAAGCTATTCACCGGCTCTTAACCTCGGCGTTTGCTTTATCAAACACACACAATGTCTTCTGATGGAACCCCCTCCCCTATCGCTGTCGATTCCCCCTTGTCTCTCAATGTGGACATTGCGTACTACAAGCGCAAGGTGCAAGCCATGCTAAGTGCAGCGCGGGGAGTTGAAAATGCCGTCGGCAAAGAGAAGATTGGGGAGCTCACGGAGGAGGAATTGAACGTCCGTTTAAAGTCTGTATTGGATCTTGTCGTGTCTTTCAATGAGCATCATGATGCTCTGGAAAGAATCGATCTTGATGAGATCGGTAGTCCGTTAAGAAAAGAGTTTGACGAGTGCGTGGTTATGCTGGAGAGCAGAATTAAGCATGAGTTGAACAAGCGGCAGCCCACAATGCTCCCTTGCTCAACAATGCGGACGGACCATGTTTCAGAAGCCCCGGCTACGATTGTACTGCAGCATCGGCCTCGCCTACCGGAGTTAAAGCTTCCGGAGTTCAGTGGGGACTACTCACAGTACTCTGCGTTTTGGAGCATGTTTTCTTCCATAATTGACAAGGATCCTGACCTAACGAATGTGGAGAAATTACAGCACCTACGATCCTGCCTGAAAGGACCAGCTTTAGACACGATCTCGTCACTTGAATTTAGCCAGGCCAGCTATCCTATCGCGCTAGATTTGCTCAATAAACGATTCAATAACAGGCGTTTAATATTTCAGAAACATGTCGCCGACATTCTAAGTGTGCAGCGTATTGAAGAAGCATCTGTGTCTCAACTCCGTGTCTTGGCAGATACCGCAATTGCTAATCTGCGGGCTTTAAAGAATCTAGGGACAAAGGAGCAGGTCGCTGACTGCATTGTGATACAAAGCCTGCTGCAGAGGGCGGACAGTGCCACACGAGCCAAGTGGGAGGAAACATCGTCTTTGGATAGCCTTTCTACAGCCGAGCAATTTACTACCTTCTTGGAAGAGAGATGCCAGAGATTGGAGACCCAAGAGCATGCTAAGAATATGTACACCAATAGTCATCGGAAACACTGCCTAATCGCAACTATCTCCAAGCCGAATCTTTGTGCATTCTGCGGAGATCCAGAACATTCCACGTATGGGTGTTTGCAGTTCTGCAATCTTTCTCCTCGCCTTCGCTTTCAGGAAGCTAAGAAGCTGTCGCTGTGCATCAATTGCCTCCGAGCAGGCCATTGTCAACGTGCATGTCGTTCTCGATCCTGTCGAATATGTGGTTCCAGACATCATACTTTGCTTCATTTCGAATCTCCGTCCAATGCTTCCAATTCCATTGTGCCTCAACTCTCGACTTCAACATCGGCTCCACGATTGCATGCGATACCATCTCGCAGTAAATGCACTGCAACGTCATCAGCCACGTCACTTTTCGCCCAGAGTCACAGACAGGACTCCGTGTTGCTGGCCACTGCCGTAATCAGTGTTAGGAATAGCTCTGGTACATTCACTCCTTGCCGTGCCCTGCTCGATTCTGGATCGCAGGTGCATATCATTACTTCAAGTCTAGCTCAACAGTTGCGGCTGAAGAAGGAAGAATCGGAAGTTTCAGTGTCTGGTCTGGGCGATTCGTGTGCCATGTCAGAAGGATGCTGCGTGGATATACAACTGAGATCACACGCGTCGAGCTATGCCACGACCATTTCGGCATTGGTTGCTCCCACCATTACGAGCAACCAACCCAACGGTACTGTTGACACAACCCGATGGAACATGCCCTCCAACATATGTTTAGCTGATAAGATGTTCTACCAGTCCCAACCTGTTGATATTCTCATTGGAGCGGCTCTGTTTTTTGAGCTTCTCTGCATTGGCCAAATCAAGTTGGGAGCCGGTCTACCACATCTTCAGGAAACTAAGCTAGGATGGATAGTTGCTGGAGAGATGTCCCAGTCCCGAGTTTCTGCTTCTCTATTCACAGGTAACTCATCTGACGTGGCCCCTCGTTCGAGTGATAGAACCTATCATCGTGACAGACATAGTGTCCTGAGTATCTGCGCTAAAGACGTTCCCCGGAGCAAGAAAGGAAGTGCTGCCAAGAAGGATGTTGAAGGCCCGTGCTCTTCAACGGGGGGAGTATGTTCGGCTAAGCGCCTACCCATGGCAGCACAGAGATAGGCATAGCTTACTCTCTTTACATTGCTCTCAATGCATCGCTGTTGCTGCTGCTGCTGCCCTACGCCCTACGCTCTCAATCGCTACATCGCCCTTTCCCTAAATTCGTCGTCCGACAAGAGCTGTGGGAGAGGCTCATCAGCAGAGCAGAACTTACTCAAAATTTGATCATCGTCGTGCGCAAACGTGATACCGCCAACCTTTCGTCTCGCATTGTTCTTTCGATAAGAAACCAAATTGAACAAAAACACATACACAATATACACACATACATTGAATCCAAACCCCTTTGTTTTTTAATTAAATTTCGCATATACGCTGCTGAAGAAGCTCAGTAGCTCAACAGCGGTTTTATGTAGCCAGTATCTATTAAGATCAATCCTCCTGAATTCGATCCCTGCTTTTTTTTAAAGTTAGTTAATTGACAAAATTTAGGAGAAGATGGGTCAACATCCATAATCTCCATCCTATCTTGGCCACGGTGACCATTTGTTTGGTAATTGCCCTGGTTATTCCTGTAGAATGGGTTTTTTGATTGCTTTCTATAGTTATCGGGCTCGTGCTGTCCTGTTTGTATCTGTTGCGGTTCTGGCCCTTGCCAGACATGCCACCCTGCCGAAGCGTGGCAAGCAGTTTTTCACATATGCAGTGGACGTTTGTCTGCATATGTAAAATCGAGGCGATTGATGATTGCCTCAAAGTTCAACACTGCTTTTGCTACCTCGAGCTAGGATATCTATTGCTCCCGGCTGCTCCTGGTCCCCATGCAACTTCGGCAGTGTTTTTACCGCATCCAGAGCCTCATCGCAAGGTATATCTCGATTTAAACTAATTGGCTCGTAGGCCTTGGCCTCGTGGCGGCCATTGGTTTCTCCACCATAGATTTATGTTAAAGAGTATATGTTCATGTTTAAATCAGTAGTAATCAGTAATGACTTTACTTTTGAAAATGTACAACATAAATTCTTCCAAGTATACTACATGGGCAATATATAGAAGAAACTTGATTGGCGTCAAGAGATCAACACAGCAATGAAGAGAACAATTCTTCAAGATCTACAGAAATTGAAATTGACAGAAAAATTCAAAATAAATTAATTATAAAGAAACTATTTCAAGACAATTTAGAGTGAAAATCGAATGTCACAATGTTACACAACGTACCACTGTGCATCGAAAAGGAGTCAAATTACACTAGTCGACACGACTTTTCCGCTTTTTCGCCCAAAATTACTTTTTCTGATAGATTTGGATGTTTACAAATTTGTAAAGAATGGTTTTTTTTCCAGGTTTAGTTTTTTTTTTTTAAGAATTTTTTAAAAATGTGGTATTTTTTGTCATAGGTAGTGCTTCTATTTTTCACATAACTTAAATTTCCTACAACTGGTTGTATTGAACTTCGCAGTTTTGCTGATAAATGCATCTATAAATGCGACCCAGACACTTTGTAGCTGCAACTTAACGTCTGGAAGATATTAAGCTTTCAAATTCAAATGTCATGCCCGCAGATTAGCATTTGCGGTATCTGCCAAGACCCGGAGTTGAGACACAGATGCTTCTTCAATTCGCTGCACACTTAGAATGTCGGCAACATGTTTCTAAAATATTAAACGCCTGTTATTGAATCGTTTATTGAGCAAATCTAGCGCGATAGGATAGCTGCTGCTGCTGCCCTACGCCCTACGCTCTCAATCGGTACATCGCCCTTTCCCTAAATTCGTCGTCCGACAAGAGCTGTGAGGGAGGCTCATCAGCAGAGCAGAACTTACTTAAAATTTGATCGTTTTCGTGAGCAAACGTCGTATCGCCAACTTTCGTATCGTATTGTCTCTCGCTTAGAAAACAAAATCGAGCATACCCATATACACAATATACATACATACATACATTGAAACCAAACCCATTTGAGCTACCCTAGCTGAGAGCGTAGGGCAGCAGCAGCGATGCATTGAGAGCAATGTAAAGAGAGTAAGCTATGCCTATCTCTGTGCTGCCATGGGCAGGCGCTTAGCCGAACACACTACTTATGACAAAAAATACCACATTTTTTAAAAATTCTTAAAAAAAAACTGGGAAAAAAGTTATATTTCTTTAAAAAAAATGTAAATCTCTAAATCTATCAGAAAAAGTCATTTTGGGCGACAGCGGAAAAAAAAGTTGAATTTTGTCGAGTAGTGTTATTGAAAAGACCGTTTGGGGTGACTTTTTCAGTCAATCGGTCTTTTAGTGAGTCTCTCGGTGCGAGCATCACTCGTATCACTCATTGTGCGATGTTCGGTAATAGAGCGTCTCACGAACAGCTGAACGTAAAGCGCTCAACAGCAAACCGAAACGAAAAGAAACGAAGTCTAATGCTCAGAGAGAGAACGAGGGTGGATATTTTTTTCGGTTGTTCTCGCGAGCAGAGCGTAAGAAAAACAAACGGGCAACAGTTATTTGCGAGCTATGGTACATGGACAATCGCCGTGCATGGTCGACGGCATATGTTCTTAAGATATCCACGAAAATGTACGGCGGAGAGCATTACTGACAATGACGTTTATCCACTGTATCGGCGTCGATCACCCGCTGATAACGGTAAAAAGATGACAACGAAAGTGAAAGGAAACGATTTCGTGGTGGACAATAGTCAGACAGTTAAATGCTCGCCACTTCTTTTAAAAAAAATCCGATGATGAAATTAGGCGCTGTCAAGTTGTGTACATACATATATTATATGTATAATACAGAGTCAAAACGTTGGTACTCTGCATTCATTTAAATCTATTGACTGTAACAAACTAAGACGAAGCAACTAATTAAACTAGTCAACACGACATTTCCGTTGTAGCCCAAACCACCTTTTTCCATGATTCTACATTTTTCTCGTATCCTAAAAATTGTGCATGCCACAAATTTTCGGCCTTTGTACTCCTCGAGTACCGGTAGTAAATGTGCGTTGTGTGCTTTTTTTTGTCATAACGCCCACGGTCGATTTATTTTTGTTATTTATTGTTATAGTTGCTAACTGCATTACGGATAAGGTTTATTTTTATAAATCTCCAACATTCATATAAACTACTAAAATTTAAGATTAAAAGTAAAGAACATAAAATACAAGTAATTAAAAGTTATATTTTTAATTTAATTTTTAGATATGATGGAAATGAAACAAAACATTGGTGTGGCGGATATGACTACAATGACAGAAATTGACGAAACCGGAATAAACCATAATCTTAGTCTTCGATACCGTAGTGACATAATTTATGTATCCTTTTTCAAGATAATACTAAGCACTTAAGGGGAAATTTTTTTAAAATTGGTTTTACTGTTCTTTCAAATGTAAGTATTTAAATTAAAATAGTGCTTTTTTATATTGGAATATGTACATGCTATATGCTTTAATTTGAAGTGATATTTCAGGGGATACGGAGTGGTAGAGGGTATTTAATTATAGCATATAACTCTAAATGGATCATGTATAGTGTAGTTTGAAGCAGACTATGGGAAAAAAATGAATGGAGGAAAAAAATATGCATCAACAGCATCGGACAGGCGACTTATCCTACGAACTCCATCAAATTCCCACCTTTCTGCTGGTGTGGTAGTGTGGGTGCGATGTAAATGCTAGTGTGGCCACGGAAAAACGAATTATTCGAAGCGCCAAACACTTGATGGGATTGAAAATATAAAAAAAACCACCTATAAATGATACTCGTAAGGAAGCACGACTTCGATTTGCCCGAGAAAACGACGTTGAACAAGGAGTGCAAGACATTGGTCTTCTCTGACGAAAAGAAATTCAACTTCGATGGATGGCTATAATTACTACTTCCATGATATACGAAAAGAAGAATGTTTTTTAAGTCATCATCACACTTGTGTAGGTGCAGTAATAGGGAGTAGTGGGGAGCCAGAGGGCTCGGCGAAATTTTGAAATACACTTGTAGTAGTGTGATAACACAGGAGACTTGACTTGAGACTTGAAATTTGGTTGCTCTAGCTTTTATAGTCTTTGAGATGTAGGCGCTAATGAAGACGGACGGACGGACGGACAGACAGACATGGGTATATCGACTTGGCTATTGTTGCTAATTAAGAATTTATATATTTTATGGGCTCGGCAACGCTTCCTTCTGGGCGTTACACACATCCACTATCACCACAAATCTAAGATACCCTTACGCTTTTCGAGTACCGGGTATGAAAAGTCAAACCTATTCAGTTGAGCGTCACTTAATTTTTACAAAATATTTTATATGTCGCTTTGCATCGCTGTTCGCAAATGCTTACATTTGTTTTTTACATCTGTTATCTCTTCATTTACATACACATCATTACATATCTGCATCTGCTCGTAGAACGGTGTGTGAGATAGAGGGAGAATGAGTAGTCGCGTGGAAGGCGTTGTGTAGCCACCAAAATTAATTTGTTCCTTCTGGCTATAATAATGAGCCGATGTGAAACACACTTGTATTGGAGTGATATAACAGGAGCTCGGATATACATTTTTGTCGCTCTAGTGAAACTGAAATAATAGTTTCGTAGAAACAGACGGACACATAGCTATCAGTTCTTCTTTCAGCATAGCCGACAGTGTACGCAATTATCCATTTTTAATATAAAAGCTTAATAGTTCCCCGGCGGTAAGGTGAATCTACAAAGTGCTTGGGTCCAATTTATAAATTGATTAATCAAAAACGGTGAAAAATTGAAGGTGTTTAGAAGAAACTGAGCGACGCACAATATATACCTTCTTCAAACTAGCCTTATTGCGTAAACTTCCAGATGGCACAACCCCTTTAAAGCAAGCCGATATGAGGCTCCAATCACTAAGCTAGGATCTAATGCCGATAATAATGGGAGCCTCACTATATATTTCCCATCCGCAAACCTTTTGTGTTTGTAGAGGAAATGCTCCTCACACCCTCTAGATTCCTGCCGAAACTGATCATACTGATCATATATCTAAGTTTTAAAGCACATTGTGCGGTTCGGAGCGGTTTCACTTTAAGATTGATTTAGCTAACGCACTGGTATATAAAATAAATGTAGTTGTATATATTTGTTAAAGCAAGACAAAGTTGAAAAATAACTTAAAAGTGAAATCCATATATACATACATATATCCAAATACATCTATAGGTTAGGCTAGGTAGAACTGGCTCCTGTCAGTCACCTTTATGTCGGTTTTGGCCCGTTGTGGTACCGCTTGGGACCTCCCCTTGTTTGCATTCTGAGACGAGGGGCAAGTCCAAGTATTGTAGCCTTCTTCTGATGAGAGCTGGACAGGAGCAGAACTTCTACTTCTCTTACTCGTCTCTATAACTATGGCAAAAATCGCCCAGTGACTGCGCTGCACATTTTTCTTCTGAGCTTTCATAGCTCAGATGTGCGCTTCCTATCTACGAGGGCGGTCCGAAAAGTTTCGAGCCTGACAGTGATGCAACAGCTTAAAATTTTTTTTTATTATTTATTTGTCAACATAGTCTCCTTCTAAGTCAACTCACTTCATTCAGCGACACTCCCACCTCTTCAGCCCCTCCAAAAAGTAATCGGCGTCCTGCTCCTCAAAATGGCTTTTTACAAGAGTTATAGCCTCCTCATTTGGCGAACATTTCTGTCCGCCAAGCGCAACTTTAAGCTAAGGGAATAAAAATAAGTCACTTGGAGCTAGATCTAAAACGTAAGGAGGGTGGTGAAGCAATTCAAAACGTAAATCATGGATTTTTTCAATTGCAACTGGTGATGTATGGGAAGGTGCATTATCCTGGAAAAACAAAATTTTTTCTTCTGCAAGTGGGTCCGTTTATCCGCAATTTCCTTTATTAGCTTTTCTAAAAGCGATGCGTAGTAGACCCCCATGATCGTTTCATTTTCCCAGATAATCGGTATGTATAACTCCACGACTATCCCAAAAAACTGGTGCCATCACTTTTCCAGCTGAAATAACAGTTTCCACTTTTTTTGGTAGCGGATACCCCTTTGCAATCCACTGTTTTGATTGGGATTTTTTCTGGCGCATAGTGGTGCATCCATGTTTCATCCACAGTTATGAGTCGGCTCCAAAACTCTGATTTACTACTCGTAAACATCGCCAAGAGAGACTTGCAACAGTTCATTCGAACACGATTTTTATCTAACGTGAGCAAACGCGGCACCCAACGCGCCGAGAGCTTTTTCATTTCCACTTCGTTGTTCAAAATATGGCAAACGTTGTCTTTAGACATCTTGATACTAGTTATCTTTCTTACTTTGAATTTTTCGATGTTTTCGTCAGTGGTTGCAGTTTTTGGGCGTCCCGGACTGTCTCAACTTCTGAGATCGTACGTCCACGCTTGAATTTAGCAGCCCAGAACTTTACAGTTGGAAATGATGGGGAAGAGTCCCCATACATAGCGTCAATCGTAGTTTTGATTTGCGTAGGCGTATTTCCCTTCAAAAACAAATATTTTATGACCGCACGATATTCAACTTTTTGAGTTTTTACAAGAGCACTGACACCGACTTAGTTAATCGATTGTTCAAGGATAGGTCGTTTTCATTGTCAGGCTGGAATCTTTTTCGGACCGCCCTAGTATGTTCGGCCAAGATGGCCGAGTTATTCGACATCGTGGCACATTTCGTCTGTTAGTCCCTTATGATGGCCATAGTCCTTTATGGCCATTGAAATGCGAGTATCCTCCTTATTTTGGAGATGGCGGATTGTTGTACCACATCTGTCCAGCTCGTTTTCTATACAGTTGCCCTCAATGTCTCGGTGGGCCGGGACCCATATTAGGCTGATAGCAAAATTGCTAAGCCATCTCGTGAAGAGATTTCTGGCAGTCTGCCAGCGCAGCTTGGCTCTGATCTGGACTGATTGGCTGCAAATTTCAACCGCTTTATGGAGCTCACTGAAGATCCCGTCCAATATAATGAGGAAGAGGAATTTGTCGACCCGAATTTGGATATCGCAGAATATGAGGGAAAGTTCTTTAGCGCCTATGCCATTTTCACTGGAGCCATAAGTGAGTCGAGCAGTCACGATAATGATCACGACACTTCAAATATATTGCTAGTTAGTATTGTGGAACGTCTATTTGAGAGACAAAACAACTTCTGGAGAAGATTCGGGATTCAGCGGGACACACAGAGCTGCATTTTGAAAAAATTCCATTATTTGAAATCGTATCTAGATGGTGAAGCTTTGTCTCTGATCAAAAATATTCCCATTACTGATAATAATTACGAGGACGCATGGGAGAGGCTCAAAAACCGTTATAACAAAAAATCACTGATTGCTCGGTCATTCATTCAAAACTTTCTTTCGTTGCCAAATGCAAAAGGTTCAAGCGTAATCGAGTTGCGTAAAATAGTCGACACCGCAGACGAGAGTATACGCGGTCTACACGCGCTGAAGTGCGACAACCGCGATGTGTCAGCCACACATCTATATATCTACATATATCTTGTTATCAAAACTAAACTCTGAATGCAAAGAAGCTTGGGCTACATGCAGTGATTCGTGCAAGGAAAATGTGACCATAAATTACCTGTTTGTCTATCTTTTCGCGCAGTTGATGCGCTTGAGTCTTGTCAAGACTCAAACTTTGTTAATGATACTCCCACTGTGCTGAATAGACGTCGTGCAGTTTCTCATCTGGTTGACGTGCAAACTACGTCTGTTCGTGATTGCGTATATTGTCACGGGCCCACAGTCTCTACGCGTGCATTCAATATAAAGCTCTGAACGTTGTGGATCGTTTCACGTTTGCAATGGAGGGTAATTTGTGCTTTAATTGCCTGAGTCGATCTCATCAAGTTAAGGATAATTCCACAAATAATTCTGTGCATGTCGACGCACCACACACATGTCCATCCAGAGAAGACACGCACCACTCCGAGTGCTGCCGTCAGTACATCTGCTGACCCAAATCTACGCTCTCCCATACATTCTGCTGATGCTGATCCTGCCGTGGTCAGCCATCATACATTAGAGAGAGGATTCGTGGTCATATTGCCAACGATTCTAGCCACTATAGTCGACGCCTGGCGCAACGAGACAAGCTGCAGGATACTACTGGATACTGGTTCAACTATAACGATGGCTCTGAGTCGTTTATTCAACGGACCGGATTGCCGCGCACGCATGTTCGTATACCGGTTACTGGAGGTCGCACCACGTTCCCGCTGCTCTCCCGCACAAGCGCTGCATCAGTGGCGGTAACAGGTCTGATTATACATACTTTAACCTCCTCGATTCCAGCCCAGAGGATCGAGTCGAACCTCCGATGTGGGAACAGATTTGTGTCCTACTCTTAGCGGACCCTACATTTGGGAAACCAGGCGAAATCGACGTGATTTTTGGAGCTGATCAACTTTGGAGCATATACACTGGACAACGCAAAGAGTTTGGTTTAGAATATCCTATTGCACTTCATACTAATTTTGGTTGGGTCATTACAGGCAGCTGCCATCCCTGCAGTGATGCTCACACCCACGCACTAGCACATTACGCTCACGAGGATCTGGATAGTTCGATCGTTCATGGACATGGAACGAGTTCAACCAAGTAACCCTACCATTAACGCTAGTGATCCCGCTGAGCAGCACTTCGTTCAAACGCATATCCGCAATATCCGTTCAAGGATTCTGCTCCGCCGATGGGGTCCACATTGCCACAAGCCCTAAGCCGCTTTTCTTTTCTCAGGACACATGGAGTTGATTCCGTCTACTACCCTAGACGAGGAACCCGCCAATTACAACTACTTAGCCCACCACGCAGAATTTAAACCAGATAGCACCACTACGCGATGCCGAGCTGTATTCGATGGCTCTGGGGTGGACTGCAAGGGATATTCACTCAATTCACGAGTACATATTGGACCACCTATTCGAAAGGATTCACTTGGAGTATGTCTACGCTTCCGTCAGCATCGCTATGTGTTCTGTACGGACATTGAGAAGATGTTTAGAGGCATCTTGGTTTCAGAAGAGCACACGCATATTTGCCGATATTTTTTTGAATGCTGCTGCGGTGCTTGGAAGGGACGCGTACGTGGATGATATTCCTACTGTTCGTGATAATATCGACGATCTCATTGCACTCAAGGATGAATTGATTTTGTTATTAAGTCAAGCTCAATTTAAACTTTGATAATGGAGTTCAAACTGTTGGTCATTACTAAATTCGCTGCCAAAGGACATTTGTGAGTACCCACTTAAAGCTTTAGAAGCAGACAGCCCAAATGCTTTCCTTCAAGCTGAAAATTCCTGACGCCACAAGTGCTCTGACAAAACGGATTTTGCTGACAATGCTGGATTTTTGAGCTTGCCAAGATCTACGATCCCCTGGGCTTGCTTGCCCCCAAAACTGTATTTCTAAAGGTTCTATTTAAAGATAGTTGACTGAGCTCGGTCGAGTAGAATTAACCACTACCCCCGCAGTTATGTGCATGTTGGCAACAGTTTGTAGCTGACGTTCATTTATTGGAAACTTGTCGCATACCTCGCTACTTATCCCCACCACTTCAAGCAATGGAGCTGCATGGATTTGCCAAAGCGTCGTCTCATACCTACGCCGCTGTTATTTACAGTCGCGTGTAACTCAATAGCGACTATGTTGTCAGACTGATTGCCGCATAAACCCGTGTTGCGCCCATCAAACCGATATCCATCCCACGCCTCGAATTGAAAGCAGCCCATATTCTTTCCAAATTGATGTATTTGGTTAAGCAATCACTAACTATTCATATTTCTAGTACTTTGTGTTGGTCTGACTCAGAAATCGTACTGCATTGCCTTTCATCACCCCCTCGGACTTGGAACACGTATGTTTGCAACCGCACTGCTGAGATTCTGGAAGCGTTTCCACGTAGCTGCTGGCAGTACATTCGCCCAGAGGACAATCCCGCCGACTGTGCATTACGCGGATTTCTATCTTGGGATCTTGTAGACCATCGACGGTGGTGGAATGGAAACCTGTGGCTTTCTCAATCACGTCGCACTTGCCCACCTACTAAGGCAAAGTTCGCACTGTCGACTGAGGAGGCTGCGCGCATGGAAGTAAAGGTCAAGCCTCAAGATAATCTACACATTTCCAATGAAGAAAATGATCTTTAATGTATGATCAACAAGGTTTCCTCCTGGGCACATCTCTTGAGGACAATTAGCTACTGCTTTCGCGTCGTACATGGCCTTCGTTGCAAGTGCCGCCTTTCATCGTTTTTATCGTCATGGGTGCTTCAATATGCACGCTTTAGAGTCATCAAACATATTCAGATGGAGTCTCTCCAAGTGGAGCACAAGCAGCTAAGCAACGGACAACACCTTTCTCCGAAATCCAAGTTGATTCGCTACTCTCAATTTCTTGACGACATTACCAAATTGCTGAGAAATTAGCCGCTTAGTTAATCGGTATTCATTCATATTATAACTTGCCCTATTCATATGTTCATAATTGTATTGCCCCGCTTAAGCACCTATTTGTACGCTCATAGGTCTGTTGTTATTGCTTGTATCCAAAACATAACTGTTACGCTCACACGTGTAGACAGCACCCGCCGCTGCGCACGCATGCATGGATGTGCACCGTTATTGCATTGGACCATCGCATCGCATGATCTTCTCAATTCCCTTTTGCTCGACTTATTTTCGTGGAGTTGATTTAGTAAAAATTTTAGTCGCAAAGAACCGCTCGCAAATGGGGGACCGATATAAATCCCTATTTATATAAACCACGTTGTAAACCGCCAATATCACATAATCACAATACATATATCTATATCAAATAAATAAATATCTATAACCCTATATAAAATTATACAGTCCATTGATTCATAAACATCTACTAAACCGGCTGGCTCAGCGAAATGGGCAATCACTTCTGATGGCAGCTTGTCCTTATTTTTCTTGAACTTTTTATTTTAATTATGGCTTGAATCCATTGTTCGGTGAACACCTCATCTATATTATTAATACGACTATTTTTTCGTGCGTGGAAAATTCTGTCGCGTTTGTAATATTTATTTCGAGCCTCGGAGGCGTTTTCTCCAAGTACTTTAAAATTGAATTATAATATAACCGCAAATAGTTAGGTATTTGTGAAAGCCCTCCTAGCAGTATTGCCATCATTTGTATTGCCGCTTTCGTTTTGTTTTGGTCGATGGTGCAGTCCCATTTGCTTCCATAGCTTATGTTGAATATTTTTCTTCCAATTAAACAAAACCTTGTCATTTGCATCTCGCACTTGCCATTTGTTCAGACCAATCCGATATGAAACGTGCAACACGAATTCAAAGAATCTTGTCCATGAATGTAATTGACTCACCCATATTGAAGAGCATTAGGTTTTGGCTTTTTGGAGTTGCACCATATATTGGTCATGACTGAGTGGATTTCATCTCCATTAAAACATTCAAAACCTTACCGTCAATGAGCGTTAAGTTTAGATCAAATGAAGCTGCAATATTTCTTTCAGCAATGTTGTTAAATATGTACGGTAATAGATTTTGAACTTCTTCCCTTAATCTGTTTTCTCTCAAAATGTGCTCCTTACTTTCCTTAACGAATTCTATTTTTAATCTACAAAATTTCACTAACTGATTGAGTTTTTGCATTTAGCCACAGAACTCTTCCTTAAGAATCAACTAATTTAATTGGTATAAAAGAAGTGACGAATAGGTGAGGTTAGGCTAAGTGATAGCGGCTGCCAGACCTAATGTCAGCAGTTATCTCAGTCTACGGCTCTTAAAAAGTTTGCTATCTTTCTGGGACATATTGTGGACATTTCCGAAATTTCTGCTACAGCTTTGGCAAAAATCATTATGTGGGGCGCCCTGTCTATTTGCGTGGGTACCTACTAGCCAGTGTCCCGTGAGGGAACGTATGACTGCGCTGCACCTTCGTCTGCCGAGCTTGCATAGCTCAGAGGTGCGCTTTCTATCTATGGTTGGCATGTTTGCCGAGTTATTCGACAACGTGGTACTGATTGCCACTTGTTGTCTATTAGTCGCTTATATTGCTTCTTTATTATAAGTATCCTCCTGATCTTGGAGAAGATGCCATACTGCCATAAAGTTGCCTTCGATGTCCCGCTGGCCCGGGACCCATATAAAGCTGATAGGAAATTGCTGAGCCATCTCGAGAAGAGATTTGCGGCAGTCTGCAACGGTGGCCGAGTTTGCGGAGATCGCATTAAGCGATTTGATCTCAGCTTGGCTGTCACTATATAGATTTACACGAGCTACGATGTGCTTCCTCGATTGCAATGACCTCCGCTTGGAAGACGCTACAGTGATTAGGGGCCTAAAGGAGTGCCTTATGTTTAGCTGTTCGGAGTGGACTCCTCCTCCGACTCTATTGTCCAGTTTTGATCCATCTTTAAAGATGTTTATGGCCCCTTCTGGGCCTGGAAGTCCCTCTATTCATTCGTCTCTGTGATGGATGATTACATTTAAAGTGTCTGTGTATTCCCTTGGGACACAGTAGTCCGTTTAAATGGGGACGGTACTGCTGTTTAATATTGAAGAGTGACCTGTGTGCTGTGGTGCTCATTGGTCGGAGTCTCTCAGACGTATTGCTGTCCGCTCTTTTCCTGCGAGAGCAAGGCTCTGGAGGCATAGAATGGCATCAAGCACATCATTTGTAGTAGTGCGAAGAGCTCCACTGATGTCTAGGGCGGTAGTTTATTAAACTTTATCAAGTTGTTTAGTGATCGTCTTTTTTGATAAGGCTGGCCATCACACTGTAACTCCGTAGAGTATTATTGGTCTAACTATTGCTAGATATATCCATTGGAATATGCTCAATTTTAAGCCAATAGCTTTTTTGCATGTGTAGGGCTATCGTGGCCTTCTTCACTCTGTCTTTGATATTTAGGTTCCAATTTAGCTTCTTGTCAATTACCAACCCTAATTAACTGGCACTGTCGCTAAAGGAGAGCCTGCATTCATTTAATATGGGGCGGCTTAGAGACGGAATCTTGTATTTATTTGTGAATAGCACAAGTTCCGTCTTTGAGGGATTAACTCCCAGTCCTCGCGATTCTGTCCAGCCTGACAGTCTCGCGAGCTTTGTGGTCGCAGAGTGTTTAATAGTATTTTCCCGAGAAGATAATTGCAATGTCGTCCGCGTATGCCACGACTTTGCAGCCCCCTCCCTTCCTCCTTTCTGACAATCTGCGCAAATGAGATATTCGGCAACACTGTGGAGCGCTTTGGAACCGGTTCTGGAGTCTCCTCTGAGCGCTGCCTATTCGGTAGCGGGGCTGCCGTCTTCAGCGGGCAACCTTCTTCGGTGCCTCTTTGCCGAAGTTGGACAGCACCTTTGTTGCCCACTCGACCTTTTTCAACAACTGGTCGGTCGGGTTGGACATTTGGCTTGCGTATCTGATCCCACGATTTGTAAAGAAGGGGCGGTCTGTCCAGGCAGAGATTCACGTTACCCGGATAAGGCATCGTTAGAACAGAGGGATTGTCTGAGCTACTTATACGAGGCGGCACCACAAGAAACATTATTTCTATTATTTAATATGGAAGAGTGACCTATGTAGGCTCTGAAGGCCTAAGATGGCAGTTAGCGCATTATTTGGAGCGGTGCCTGAAGCTTCACTAATGCATACGGCACAAGTTCGCTGAACTTCGCCCAGTTATTTGGTGATCGTCCTTTTTGATAGAGCCGACCACCTCACTGCAACTCGTTGGTGTAGTATTTGTCGAACAATTCCTATCAGGCCCCATTTTAAACCATTGACCTTTTTGCATGTTTAGAGGGATGACGTGGCCTTCTCATTTCTTCAGGTTCAGGTTCCACTTGCCAATTATCAATCTTAAGTAACTGACACTACCGCTGAAGACTACATCCATTTAGTAATAGGCTGTTGAGTAGTGGAATCTTGTACTTTCTTGAGAATCGAACTAGTTCCGACTTCAATGGATTACCTCCCAGCTCTCGTGATTTTCTTCATTCTGACAGCCGCACCAGCTTGGCGGTCATTAAGGTGCAGAGTGCTTGAGAGTATTTTCCTGAGAAGATATTGGCAGCGGCGCACAGAAGGGCCTTTGCTCACTTAGCTTATCAAAATCATAACTTCTAAACTAATAAAGCGATTTCAGCATTCTAATTAAAAACGTTTGTTTTTAATCATAACTAAACATTTGTTATAATTCAATGACTATATGGCATTTTTAGTTGTATTTATTCGATTTTCTAACTTAAATACATAAAATTTTAATTCTTATTTTTTGGCGATTTTAATAGGTTAATTTTTTATATTTGCTATTGATGGCTGATTTTTAACAAAATAATCATCAACATTAGGTTAAAAAGGGTTAATAACTAATAAACTTAACATTTCGGAATTATAAATGCTATCTTCCAAATACTTTCGTGATCGCACATGTCTCAGCGATGCAAGAAGTGGATACGATGAGGCTGCCAGCATGTTAAAAAGGTCTTCATTTTGTCGAACACGAGAAATTTTGCACGTATTAGTGTATCTGAACCCTTTGTAGTCCTTGTTTTTACATTCCTGTACTCCAATTGGTAAGCACTGATATGGATAAGTCCTTTCCATGAGACAAAATCCTATGAACCGTGGGGGGTCAGTTTTTTCTAGGTATACGATTCAGTCAAAAATTTAGCTGTTTTTGATGCGTATTGGCACCTTTTATAATTTCATTGCAGTTTATAACATAGGTACATATAGGATAACAGCCAACCTTTTAATGATCTCATGATTAAATATGTAATTTTATCATTTTCAAAAAATATTCTCGAAGTATATTCATCATTTGTATATCCGTATCCGTGCTTTGGGCAGTCAACTTTTAATCCTAGCTTCGGAGAGAATTCAGCTTGTATGACTTCCTTTCTACTCTGTATATCCTCACAAGGTGTATTATCCGTTTTGGTTTCTCCTGGCTAAGGGCTGGCTTTAGAATAAATCCCATACACTTTATTCTGCAACGCAACGACGAAATACCATATTCGTAGCAGTTCTTCTCACCCGTTGAGTCGTCTAAACTGTGAAACTCTTTTTGAGTTTTTTTTACAAATAGGACACCTCACCTTTGGTTGAGGAGGTGTTTGTAATTTCATTTAAGACTTTTCCATCAATCATTGTCAGGAAAAAATCGAACTTAACCGTGAATGTTATTCCACTCTTGGTTTGAAAAACAGGTTTCAGTTGGCTAATTTGATTTTGTATGTCGCTTACATTTGATTTAATCAATTCAGAGGACTCCTTCGCATATTTCAAGAAAATAGGGCGACAATAATGAATCGATGATGGTCGAAGATTTCTCCAATGTTCAGAAGTTTCACTCCTCAGGCGTAACGGAACTACAGAAGCCATAAACATATTTTCATCAGAAATAGTTTCGTCATCTGTTTTTCATTTCTTTGTCCAGACGATCCATCACATCCCCACTTATTGAGTTGAGTCAAATTTTCAGGAAGAAGCTCAACCTCTCCATCAGGCAAACTTTCAACTAGACGCAAATCAGTGTGATCCATTAAATCCTGGAGTTTTAATTCTACAGATGTCTCTGTTATTATTGTATTAGGTGGCACTGCTTCCTTTTTGGCAAATATAATTTGTTATATCTGGGAAGAACGTTGTTTTTTTAAGGAGCTGCGTAAAATATCATATAGTCATCTCCTTAGTCAATCCCAAGTCCATAAATAGGGAAAACTCTTCCTTATCAGTGTACTTAATTTCTACTGAGTTTGGTGTCGTTGGGATATTTTCCTTAATACTATTCAGCCGTAAAGGACTGGTGATCTGCACAGCTTCTTCCTCTTCTGAATATCCGAAAGTTGTATATCCCTCCAACCAATTTTCATGCTTTTTTATGAAAGTCGACATAGTTCTATGGACCAAGTTCCATTTTCGCTTTAAGTTAACGTGAATGAATTTAATTTGTGTCTTAAGGTTACTAGCGTTTTCGAGTACGCCAATCTCTTTAAGCAATGCCACTTCGAAATCATTTATATTTTCAAAAGCACAAAATACTTCAATCGTTGAATTTTTTAATCAATTTTTGCGCTTTTATATAAAAATTTCTCGAATTATATTGAAAAATTATCTTTGAGTCACAGCACCCAAGCCCAGGTTACTCCTTTGAGTACCAACCCACGCCACCACGAAGCTTCCAAAGGGCCGTAACCATAGTCAGTACGGAACAAGTTCCGCGGCACCCTGACACCTGTGGATTCGTGTCAATTAAGACACTGCAATTTAGACTCCAAAACAGTCATGGGTTTGGTGACCCAAATTCGCCGCTCAAATTAGCTACTATTAGGCTGCTATTATCTAATAGAATCCAACAAATACTGCGAGGAGGTTGTGAGTCGACTTGATCTGAAATTTCACGACTTACAGAATAAATCCCCTTCTGCGGCTTTTTTCAGGCCCATTTCTCCTAGCAAAAATGTTAAGCAGATTACTTAATGGAGTCTTGTTCCCGTTTTCCTTTCGGTTAAGCGTTTTGAAAGCCTGAAAGCATCTGAGGCTCGTTATAGCTACACCTAGTTATAGTCCGATAAGGCTTTCTCCGCGTTGAAAATTATGACTATTTTAGCCTTAAATCAAGCGAGTGAAATTCTCCCCAAAACCAGCACTTTTCTGAAGATGCATTGCAGTTGATGGCCATGTCTCTGTCTCTAGCCTTTTGAAGTTGGGCCGGAATGATAAAGGATCTGGCGATTTTAACGGTTTTAGCTGTTTACTTCGCAAATAACGTTCCGAACTGGAGTTTTTTAACGTACCTTGAAGACCTTGTTGCATGATTCCGTGAACCTGTTCACTAGATGATTTAAGTACTGAGTGTCAAGGCGTGTTGGTGTTTTTGTGGGGAGGAATTACTCTCCATTGCAGAACTATATTTCTCCCAGTTGGCTTTCCGTGATAGTCAGCAGGTTTTGGGCTCTCGTATCGTTTCCGACTGATGACTACAGATTACATATACAGATTACTAAACTAGAGTTCAGGATGAAGATGAAAAGTTACTCACCACTAGAGTTTGTATCCAAGCTCCCCCATTGGGTGTGGTGACCTCTCGCTATCGTTGGCAAATTTGCAAACGAGGTCACTAGGACGATCACTAGCGATGTTGGAAAATCAGCTTGTACAATCAGCTTGCACTCCTTCGTCGCTAATACACAAACCTTGTCAAACATTCAAGGCTCTTGGATTAGGACTATGTCGACTCCGCTTGTGTCCAAAGAGAGTATAAAGAAGTATACATCTGTAGGGCATATGATGCTTTACAGTGGTAAAAATTTATCTCCAGAGTTCTCAGAGACTTATTAGAATTTTCCACCACTGTAGTGTCAGCGTCTAAGTCGTCGGTATTTTCCTTTCGACACATCTCCTCAAAATTGAGCATCAGTTCTGTGTCCGACGAGTAGCCTTCTTGGGCTGGCTTCAGCTCGCCGTCAGGTGTTTTGAAGAGGCAATGTCCTGCTCAACCGGGTTTTCGCATTACGCACATCGGCCACAGCGCACTATGATCCCACCAATCACTTTTCTTGGCCAAACCCTGATTTTAAAAAGTTAAAAAAAAGGTGGTTTTGATCACTCTGCATTGAAAAAAGATTAACCATTACAGTTGCGTATCAGGGATTTCCATAGATGGCGCTACATTCGCCAAATCTGATGATCAGTGAAAATTTAATTTGAAAATTTTTATTTTATAATTTCAAATCTTTAATAAATTAGAACCATTAACTGATCACATTTTTGTTAGGAATTTGTGAGGTCTGAGACAAGTTCTAGATGGACTGCCTTTGAGGCGAAACAAACAAAAACGGCAACGTACATTTTAACGGGTGGCCTACCTCTGATTCTATAGCTAACATAGAACGGCCCACAGAAATCTACGCCAGATACTCTGAATGGTCAACCTTCACGAAGGCGATCTTTTGGCAAATTTCCCATTATTCGCCCCAACAACTTTGGCTTATATCGAAAACAGTGTACGCATCTTCTAACATGCGCTGTACACACGCTTCGGGCATTGATCACCCAAACTAGCTGCCTCAGCAATCCCACCAGAACCTTTGCACCAGCATGGTAGTGTCTAAGGTGCAAATGCCTGACCAAAAGGCTGACCAATTCAGATCCCTTTGGTAGCAACAGAGGGAACTTGGCGTCGTATGCGATAGGGCCGTGTAGCAAGCGCCCTCCTACTCGAATTAACTTAAATTTGATGCCATTTTCATCAAACTCGTGGACAAATGGATTTAACGACTGCAGCATCGGAGCTAATGCTGCCGATTTTTCCAATAACACTACTCGACAAAATTCAACTTTTTTTTTCCGCTGTGGCCAAAAATGACTTTTTCTGATAGATTTGGAGATTTAAATTTTTTTAAAGAATTATGGTTTTTTTTTCATGGAGTAGTTTTTTTTCTAAGAATTTTTAAAAAATTTGTCGTTTTTTGTCATAGGTAGTGCTTCTATTTTTTACATAACTTAAGTTTCCTACAACTGGTTGTATTGAACTTTGCAGTTAAAAAAAGCTGACAAATGCAGCTATAAATCCGACTCAGACACTTTGTAGCTGCAACTTAACGTCTGGAAGATATTAAGCTTCCAAATTGAAATTTCATAATTTTTTTCGGTATTTTTCCCCGAAATTTTGACTTTGAAAGCTCAGGAAAAGTCGAAAAAAAAATATTTGAATGCCTTGATTTTTGGTTTTAGATAGACACATTAATTAGGCGTCGTTTAAGGTATCGCTTATAGAAATATAAAAATAAACGGCTAAGTTACAACCGTTTGACCAAATTTTCATCTGCCGAATTTCGCCGATAAATTCCGTTAGCCGACGTATAACCGTTTTTTTTTCCTACAAAAATACCAAAAATCTGTGTTTGTAACAGTTTTTAACGGTAAAATGGCATTTGGGATGGTGCCAATCGGCATATGTAGTTTTGGTCAAACGGTTATAACTAAGCCGTTTATTTTTATAAGCGATACCTTAAACGACGCCTAATTAATGTGTCTATCTAAAACCAAAAATCAAGGCATTCAAATATTTTTTTTTGACTTTTCCTGAGCTTTCAAAGTCAAAATTTCGGGGAAAAATACCGAAAAAAATTATGAAATTTCAATTTGGAAGCTTAATATCTTCCAGACGTTAAGTTGCAGCTACAAAGTGTCTGAGTCGGATTTATAGCTGCATTTGTCAGCTTTTTTTAACTGCAAAGTTCAATACAACCAGTTGTAGGAAACTTAAGTTATGTGAAAAATAGAAGCACTACCTATGACAAAAAACGACAAATTTTTTAAAAATTCTTTAAAAAAAAACTACTCCATGAAAAAAAAAAACATTCTTTAAAAAATTTTAAACATCCAAATGTATCAGAAAAAGTCATTTTTGGCGACAGCGGAAAAGTCGTGTCGACTAGTGTAATCTATACTCAGCGCTGTATGTTGTGCTTTGTACGACTGCGATCAGCTTTAAAAACGCAATGTTCCTTTCTGCCGCAGATACAAGATGCGAATCACCTCTAAGCTGCTTGAAACAGAAACGAAGCACGTAGGCCATTATGCGGACCAACTTAGAAAACCTCGATTGCCGGTTGATTAACTGCACAATGCAATTAGATTCAGCATCAGCTACCCCAAGCGCACATACCACTGCACTTTTCTTATCTTCAGACGTTTTCACTTCTGACGCTATCTCGAACTGATGAAGTTGAGGCCATCGATCCTTTTCTGCCATTAAAAAACTTGGCCCATTGAACCACAATGAGCTCACAATGTCGTCAACATCTGTTCCCCTTGAAACCAAGTCTGCTGGATTAGCATCCGTTGGAACGTGACGCCATACGACTCCAGTTGACAACTCTTGACATTCTGCGACTGGATTCGCGACAGATGTACCCAACGTACCCGAATCACACTCCAACCAATATAGCGTGACCTGCGAATCTGATCAGAAATTTACGCTTTGTATCGTGAACTTGGTCATTGTGCTCGACACTTGTTGCCAGAGTTTGGCCAGCAATAGTGCTGCACAAAGCTCTAACCGGGGTATTGTTTTTGCGCACAGCGGAGCTACCCTCGACTTTGCCGTGAGCAATGAAACGCGAACGATTTCGTCGTTGCATGTTCGTACGTATATGCAACAACCGTAGGCGTGACTGGATGCGTTAGCAAAGCCGTGAATTTGAACCCCTTGGTACAACGTCAAACACACGTAACGAGGGATTGAAATTTTGTGCAAATCCCGCAAGGTAGTGGTGAACTTATTCCATGTAGTGTGTAGACTCGTAGGAATAGCCTTATCCCAATCTACCTTTAGCCTAATTCCTGCAATAGTCTTTTTGCTTTAGAGACAATTGGACACAACAAACCAAGAAGGTCAAACAAACGAGAGGCTATTGACAATATATTCCGTTTTGTTGGTTTCAGGGAGGCAAAGCTATCCACATCAAGATGGTATTTAAAAACATCCTCTTGAGGTGCCCAGCGCATTCCACTTTTACCAGATTGAGTCGGGCAATTGGAAGCCCACTTGGCCAATGGAATGGCTGCAAATTGTGTCCAGTTCTTTTAAACTGTCTGCACCTGCCAGCATATCGTCGACATAAAAACAATTGCGAATCACTTCCGCACCAATGGGATGTGAATGTGCGAAAATATTTGCCAATTCGAACAAGCAACGTACAGCCAGAAAGGGTGCTGACGCTGTACCGTATGTAACAGTATGCAACCTGTATGCCTGTATGTTTTGTGAAGTGTTTTCTCTCCACAAGACAAATTGGAAGTCTCTGTCTTCCTCAGAAACATTTATCTGCCTGTACATTTTCGAAATGTCGGTAGTTACGGCATACGAAATGACCAATGTTGAGTACAACTCCCTGTGAATAGTTGGTCCCACTATAAGTGTTTCATTCGGCGAAACTGCTGTTGATGTTTTGCTGGAAGCATCGAACACAACACGAAGTTTGGTTGAGGTACTCTCAGGTCTGAGAACGCATTGATGAGGAATGTAGTAATGCTGTTTTAGAGGAGCAGACTTCAGAATGGACATATGCCCCAAATCCAAATACTCTTTCATGAAGTCATAGTACATATTTCTGAGAGTGTCATCCTTTGACAGTTTCAGCAGCTTGAAAGGACAAGTCTTAAAGGGAAGTTTGACTTGGAAGCGACCGGAAGACAATCGTTGTACAGTTCTTACAAAGCACAACTCACAGGCCTGCTGTTCAGCCGTTTGGCGAACAGCGCTCGACTCAGTTGGACATTGATCCAATTCCCAAAAACGGTTTACTAATGAGTCGAGAGAACAACTATACACTTGAGCTACCGAACTCTCACTACACTGTTGCCGAGGCGCCTGTCCAGTACATTTGCCTGCAACAATCCAACCGAGCAATGTTTTTTGCATAATGGGCAGCTCGGAATGTAATTTTATTTGCCCAACGCACAATAACCCATAAAACACTTCAGCTCCCAATAAAACATCCACCTTAGATGGCTTATGGAATTCGGGAACTGCCAACTGAATATTTTTTGGGATTTTCCAGCTCGATGTGGAAAGAGATTGCCCAAGCTGAGACGATAGAGATTGACTTTAATACCCAACACTCAGCGGAAAACGTGTGGGAATTCAAACGAGATTGAATTGATGCACAAACGTTATTTTTACTATCGGTGGTTGCACCACCTACCATTGCGATGGCAAGGGAAGTTGGCTCACGTTTAAGCCGAAGCCTCTGTGCCAGGCTCTTAGACATCAAATTTATTTGAGAGCCACTATCAAGCAAAGCTTTTGCTGGATGCAACTGTCCGAACCTATCCATAATATTTACTATCGCGGTAGCCAGAACGACTTGATCCGCATTGAGCACGAGACCTACGTATGCCTCCGACGCTGAGGCTTGAAGTGACGCTGCTTCACCTTGTCCTGATGCAGTGTACCTTTCAAGGAGCGAATGGTGAGGCCGACCTTTGCCATGACCATATGAATGATCATTGCATTCGCAATATCTTTGTCATCCCCTACAGACGACACCGATGAATATATATATCATCGACCTTAAACTCGATGCAGATGCCTTGGTCATGCTTGGCAAATCGAATAACTGAGCAACAGTACAGAATATCAGACATTTATTGTCGTACACTGACTTCAGACTGGCGAGGGCCTTAGGATAGTTACAGTCTGTTATTTGAAATAGCTTAAGTACACCTTCATCTGACAAACACGATACTAGATGATTCAATTTTTCTACGTTTGTCAAAGAAGCATCGTCGTCAATGAGGCAATGAACAGGCACATGAAATTTTTGTATTCAGAATGTTTACCACTAAACTTCGGCAAACGCATTTTCGGCAGCTGCGATCGCTGGCTCGAATTCATTGTGCAGTCATGTTGCATGTGTGTGTCGAACCTTGGATTTATTGAGCAGTCCTGCTGCATATGTGTGTCGGATCTTGGTTAAAATGCATTCATTAACAATGCTTTAGTTACGACGCACACTTCCTCCAACGGCCCTCTACTTTCATTGGTTGGACTCAAAATGTCCAACTCTGCCTGTAGGTTCATAGCCTTATCAATATAACCCTCTAAAAAATCTAGGCGACAAGCTAATTCGGTTATGTCCGATGAAATTTGCTTCAATCTAAAGGCTGTTTACACTCGCGTAATATCAGCACTGACCTTGTCAAACCTTTGTTGACATAATACCAACTTGGAATTTGTTTTAGGTACTGTTGGCCGTTCAACTGTTGGCCGTTCCACTGTTGGCCTTTCCAATACCTGCCTACAGGTAACAGGGCTAGAATGCGGGGTGCGGGGGCTTAAAAGAGTAAGTGAGAGAATTTGGCGCGAGCGCGCGCACAAGACGAATGTAATACAGGCGCTCGAACCAAGCCTGACCCGTATGGTATGCAAAACGGGGGAGAAAAGAGCAAGCGGTAAGTTTGGCGCGAGCGCACGCACACACAAACTTAAATATAACTGATGCAAGCACAGAGCGAGCAGGGTTAACGAACGCACGAACACTTTACCAAGTGTTGAGTGTATGTCCAATTGCAAGCATATGTCTGTACGTATGTTTATTTTTATTTTAATTCATTTATTGCTTATCTTATCCTATATGTATATGTACACACTAAATATAGGGTAGTATGTAGGCAGAACATGGCATTAGCGGTACGGCCGTGAGGTAATGCTTCGCTAATGCCAATGTTCCGTCTACTCTACCACTCCTCTGCGCTCGCGCTCAGCCTTGCGCAAGTCGGTCATGACTGCCGCCGCAAACGCGCTGACCGCTTCCCAGTTAGCGCCGCTAGCCAGCATCGACGTCACGAGGCTGTCCACGGAAAGGCATCCTAGAGTCCTCTCCAGATCCGCTCGAGTCCCGGGGAAACGTCCGCAGTGGAGCAGGACGTGTTCGGCATCCTTGACCCTACTGTCACCACAAAAAGTGCAGAACGGGGCACTCTCATGCCCGAAGCGGTACAAGTACCCCCTGAAGCAGCCATGACCACTTAGGAGCTGTGTGATGTAGAAACTCAGCTGACCATGCCGCCTGCTTATCCACGCTGAGATGCTCGGGATGAGACGATGTGTCCACCGCCCTTTGCTAGACGCGTCCCACTGCCTCTGCCAGTTCTCCACTGTGCGCGTTTTAGCCGCAGTGCGCACTGCCTGCTTTTGGGGGGCAAGCAGATCCCTGCCGTGTGTTCCCTCGAAGATGTCTGCCCTTGCCCTAGCCAGTTCGGCTATGGGAGCTATACCAGCCAGGACCAGGCATGCGTCATCCGATATGGTTTTGAAGCCGCTACAGACCCTGATCGCTCCAAGGCGGTGGGTAGCTCTCAACCCGCGGGGGTAGCTGTCGAAGCTGCAGCCTGGATGCCATATAGGAGCCGCATACAACATCGTTGCTCTAGTGACGCTGGTTAAGAGGAGCCTCTTTAGTTGCTTCGGCCCTCGCGTGTTGGGCATGATCCGCGAGATTGCACGGTTCGTTAGGGCGGTCTTTGTGCTGGCGTACTCCAAGTGCTCCTTGAAACTCAGCCTGGTGTCCAGCATCACGCCCAGATACTTGATGGCCCTCGCTTGATGCGATCGCTCCCGAAGCTAGCTCGACTACCTTGCCGATCGCATCCAGCGTGAACCTCGCCTTTCGGAAGCCATACTGCTGCGGCAGCAATGGCGCTGTCCAGTCGTGTGCATATCAAATGCTCCAGCAGTTTGCCGACGGTGTCGTTCAGGCAAATCGGACGATATGCAGCTGGATCCTCGAGTTGCTTACCAGGCTTCGGTAACAGGACCAGGTGACCAGGTGATTTTCCATCGATTCGGAAACACTCCGCTTTGTAGGCAGCTGTTAAACATGCCCACGAAGACATCGGGGCGGAGCGCATTTGCTAGCCTCACCGCTCGGTTGAGGATCCCGTCTGGGCCAGGCGACTTGCTCGGCTTCAACCTCGTTGCAGCGTGGCGAATCTCCTCCAGTGTGATGGGCTCGGTTGGAGTAGGCCCGCATGGCACAGGTGGTGGCACGCCGATTTCATCCGTCATGCTGGGAAAGAGGTGACCGACAATCCCTTTCAGCGAAACTGGATCCATGGGGTGGCAGCGAGAAGAGGCGTTGAAGCGTTGGTGGCTGAATGAGGCCTTGCCCTTTGCGATGCATATAAAGCACTTCGCCGCCTCGCTCTTGCAGCTCGCTGCCTTATGTCCCAATTCTCCGCACCTGATACAGCACTGGGACCTGTCCACGGGGTTGCGGCAATTGCTTGCGGTATGTCCCATCTCCAGGCAGCGGTAGCACCGCGCGCGTGCTTCCTGCAGGCGATTGGAGCAGCTGGTCCAGCCAATGAGGACTGTGCGCAAGGCAGTAATGCTGCTTGCCAGATTCGCTGGGACCGAGAAGTGTGCCACTTGAGTATTGCCATATCCAGGTCGAACGCTCTTCACCTTGCATGCGTCCGCTGGGACGTTAGTCTGCGCTGATAGCGCAGCCACTATCTCCTCTTCCGATGCCAGCTCGTCCAAGTCCCGAATGGCAAAGTGGGTTTGCTCGGTGAACGACCGAACTACTGCACTATTGCCCAGCACCTGCTCCACCTCGTCCTTGAACTGCTTGGTGCACTCCAAGCCTACTCCGTTCAACTCCAACTCGCCTTTCGCTGTGCGGCGGGCTTTGGAGACTTTGTCGCGGACTCCGTTGAGCTTTCCATCGCTCCTGCGCGTCACTAGAGATAGCACCTCGCTGTAGGAGAGCTCGCTGGTGCTTATAACCAGCGCATCTGGTCTGCTTCTCATCGGCGGCTTGCCAGGCGGCTTGCTGACTGACTTGGTAGCCCTCTTCCGCTGCACCGTTTGCCACGTGTTCTGTGGAACCGGCTCCGTGGCCGCAGGATTTGCGCTACCCGTTCTATTCCTCTTCTTCGAGGGCGTGATTCGCTGCCCCGGTTTCTGTTCTCGCCGTCTCTTGGGCGTCGCTGTCGTCCTCGCTGCATCGCTGCCCTGCTGGTGGACCTTGCCAAAATGGCTGGGGCAGTTTTGTCACTGGCGACGTCTGGGTGGCCGTATCCACGCTACCCAGTGATGCCGGCTTGCCTCTGCCAGCAGAGGCTTCGTACAGGCTAACAGACTTCGCTGCCAGGTCTCTTACCACCTGGTTGACGAGCCGCTGCCCTATCAGTAGGGCATTGAGGCCAATCAAAGTGGCACCCAGCTGCTCAAAGACGTCTTTGACCTCTCTCTCCTTCCCAAGGGGTGAAGCGACTGTCACCGGTGCAGGCGCGGCACCTGGGGGTGCCAAGCTTTGCGCCGGGGGCGGTGCCGTCACCTGAGGGGGCGTTCTCGGCAATGCCGAGCGACGCACAAAGCCCTCCACCGTGCTCGCAGGTCTCCACTCGCTCGTAGAGCTTCAAGCAGTCCCGCGTTGACCAAAGGTTTCCCTATGGTGTTTGACCGGTGGAGGTTATACCGCCCCGACTCGGTCACCAGAGCCCCGCAGAGCACCGCCGCAGCGGGGGGGGCTGGTAGTAGCCGGTACAGTGGCTTTTTACTATCTCTGCTTGAAGTCTCCTACTGGAGCAGACCGCTACTTTGGGCACCTGTTGTGTATGCAATACTTTGCAAGGCCCTTGCGCTTATGCAGCGAAAGGGAACACCTCTTGCGGTAGTGGCGCCACCTGTGATCAGCAATCGGAAGCTGTTGGGCTTGGGGCCCGGCCCGGTCCAACCTGTTGATCAGTCTGGCAACCCTGCGTTTTTACAGCCCCTGTCCAGCAACTCCGTGGCGAAGCGACCCTGCGCAATCAGCTGCTCCGTGTCTGTACGTATGTATGTACGCGTATTTGTACGTAGCGGTTAAATCGAAAGCGGAAAACCGAAAAGACACTGCGACGCTTTGCGATTGCACAAACACACGAACAGTATTATTAAAATGCAATAGATAGACCACCGTTTGTACTTTTATATTTTGATATGTATCTATGTTGTTTTCTTATCAAATATGTATGTGTTGTCGTTTTGGTTATGCACATTAAGTGGTGGTCAGCATGAGTATACGTATGTATGGCGTAGGTATGTTCTAACAATTCTACCGAACTTATGTTTGTACATTTGTATAATTGCGACACATTCACTTTATACACATTAATTTGGCCAATAAGGTTTAAAATAAGGTGCCAGAAATTGAGCTGTGTTCTCTGTGTATGACCGTTGGTACATACATACACACGCACATATGTACATATATCACTACAGTTGATCGTTTTGGTCGAACAAGCGAACAATATACTGCGGCACAACGAGATTTAACCGGTGATGCTCAATTTTTGGCACAGAATACCTGCAAACTTTCTAGGGAGTCTAGAGAAAGTGATCTTCCTTTCTGATGGTCCATTAGCACTTCAATTTCGGCATCGTCCAAGATGGCGAGGGTCCAAAAGGGCACGTCCGTGGCAATATCCAAATCAGTAACGGTTGTCTGGAATTTTTCACACACGAAGCCTAAGCCACCACTGAGCGAAACAAACAATTGCGAAGTAAAAAACGGATGTCCCTGCTCGGGCGCCAATGAAAAATATAATATTTTTTATCTCTACAAACAAAACTCAAACAAAATCAAAATAAATTAGGTGACGCGGTTTTTTCTTTTAATAATAGGCGTGTTTATTTACGAAAACGAGTGCAGTGGCTTTGGGCGTACTTCGACAAGTGTTTTACGTCCACATACCACAATTCCCGCGAGCCACCGTTGGCCGCACGCAACCCAGTTCGCCGTCGTCGATCGCCGGTCGGCTTGCGGGTCACCCGCAGATGCCTTGGAGAGACTCCACTACTTTCTCTTAATTATGTTTTCAATTATGTTATACTCTTAATGTTTTGCTCTTAGCGATCTACTCTAACAAAGCCTTTGAAGATACCTGTGAGAAAGTACGTTACCGTTTGGCAACTAAATGGAACATATGCAGCATTATATGTCAGTCAAATGGCTGCCGTCATAGTTTTTTTCAAATGAGGACTAATTTATCAAAGAACAAAAATATAAAAGCGAAGGGGATTTTTTCGGGTTTTCCTGATTTTTTAGTTATAATTTTGAAAATATATTCCGCAAAAATGTATAAATTTTGAATGCTAGAGAATTTCCAGACGATAAACTGAAGCTACAAATTGATTCGTTCCGATTTATAGTGCTTTTCAGAATTTTAAAGTTGAATAAAACCAGATGTGAGATACTTCAGTTATGTATGTAAAAAAACTACCTTTGAAAAAACAAAAAAAAAAAAAAAATATTAAAAAAAGTATTAATTTTGGCCAACAAAAGTGGTCTATGAGACCATAGTGCATCGTCCGACTTATACAACTTGATGGTTACCGCTCTGAAGCCGAAATTCAGTTAGCCTTTGGGAGCCTCTATCTGGGCTACTGACTCTTTGATGCGCACGAGCACAGCCTGCTTCGTCGGTCCCGGTGTCGCTTAGACTTTGGCTACCTTTCAGTCGGAGGTCGGTAGATTTGAGTTGCACCTCATCAACATTTTTAGGATGTGTTCTTGCTCCTTAAAGGTAACTGGCACCCACAGTATAGCCCCGTCTATGAGTACCTCGTTGCAGTTAACTGCTTCGGATGAGACACTTCGAGTTCGTACCGGTACCATCCACCGTACAGTTCTTTTCTGCTGTAGAGCCGGTTGGGCCAGGCCTTCGGGACACTGTCTTCTCGTACATGGTATTCCAGTGTGCCAGTCCATCTTGGAGTGCCAGTCTTATCAGTTTTTATTCTTCTTTTTTATTTTTGTTTGTTTTTTGCTTGTTATTCATCTTTGTCCCACGAGATGCAGAAAAGGGGAATGGTCAGACCGAATAAAAATTAAAATAAAATTAAACGTTCTTTATTGGTCTAAAAAAACACATTTTATTCTTTTTTAGCTAAATATGCACCGGAACAAAGTCAACTTTGCACATTATTGCGAAGCTTCACGACGTCACACAGTGGGACATCAGACGCAAAGAGGTGGCAAAAGTCAAAGAATTTTATGAGCGCTTTGGATAAAATGAATTAACGCATCTAATATAGAATTTCTCAGAGCTTTCAAGATAACACTAGTCGACACGACTTTTCCGCTGTCGCCAAAAATGACTTTTTCTGATAGATTTGGATGTTTAAAATTTTTTAAAGAATATTTGCCGATAAATTCCGTTAGCCGACGAATAACCGTTTTTTTCCTACAAAAATACCAAAAATCTGCGTTTGTAACAGTTTTACCGTTAAAAACTGGCAAAAAATGGCATTTGGAATAGTGCCAAACGGCATATGTAGTTTTGGTCAAACGGTTATAACTAAGCCGTTTATTTTTATATTTTTATAAGCGATACCTTAAACGACGCCTAATTAATGTGTCTATCTAAAACCAAAAATCAAGGCATTCAAATATTTTTTTTTTACTTTTCCTGAGCTTTCAAAGTCAAAATTTCGGGGAAAAATACCGAAAAAAATTATGAAATTTCAATTTGGAAGCTTAATATCTTCCAGACGTTAAGTTGCAGCTACAAAGTGTCTGAGTCGGATTTATAGCTGCATTTGTCAGCTTTTTTTAACTGCAAAGTTCAATACAACCAGTTGCAGGAAACTTAAGTTATGTGAAAAATAGAAGCACTACCTATGACAAAAAACAACAAATTTTTAAAAAATTCTTTAAACAAAAAACTACTCTATGAAAAAAAAACCATAATTCTTTAAAAAAATTTAAATCTCCAAATCTATCAGAAAAAGTCATTTTTGGCCACAGCGGAAAAAAAAAGTTGAATTTTGTCGAGTAGTGTAATCAGACTTTTAGTTAAGGAGATACTTACAAACGTAACTATGTTACGTACGATTCTGTTTTTGGTGTGCCCTTTTAGGTATATTTATTGTCATCACTACTTAATAAAAACTTGGTCTGTTGCATAGACAGTTATAAAGAAACCCGTATTTTAAAAACCATATAATTTTTGGGCTGTTTTTCCGCTTTAATTTGACTATACAAAAAAGTTAATCAAATTTTCCCGAGATATTTATTGAATATTCCTTTACCTAAGTTTACAATCCTCTTTCTCTAAAATGAACAGTTTGGCATCTAGATTGATTTAAATTACTATACCTCGCACGAAAAACAAGCAAAAAAGAGCTGTCGCAGGGCTTAATCCCATACAAACTCATGTTTTTACAATCCGTTATTATCAATGAAGAACTGTTAAAGGGAATGGGATATGAGTGCATATTACGGAAGTCGGTAGAAAAGTAAGAATAGAAAGAAGGGTATTGGAAGGAACAGAGTAGCAAAGTTAAAAAAATGAAGCGAATATATCAGCAATATCACAACCGCCTTCAGCATAAATGTTGTTGAGGAATAATGACGAGAGGAACTAACAAACATAAAAAATGTTTAGGATCACGCTTGAAGTCGGCCAAGTGATTATTATACATATGTGTAGTATTCAACAAACAAAAACTTTTCAATTGAATACTTTGCATCTTTCCACTTTATTATATAAACGGTGTTTAACGTAAGTTTCTCGAAGGGGAAATTAGATAGAAATACGTATTGAAAATGGATAAAACAATAGAGTGCATTTGTAACAGGCTCATTTTCTTGAGAGTCATCTAAGAAGTCATCTTTAAAAAGTATCAAATTTAAGGAGATAGATAGATTTCTGATAGACTTACTAGAGCCCGAGGAAGCAACAGAACATACATATATTTTCAATGTGGGATGGTAAGGGTCTTCAGAGAACGATAGAAGCGATCCCCTGCTGACCAGAGTACTCGACGATTCGGTAGCAAAGACGATTTCTAAAATCCTAACCACCTTATTGCATGTGCCATTTACCTTAGCCAACGAAGTATCGAACAGAGAATCAACGAAATCGTGCTGCATGGATGGGAACATCAAGTAAGAGTCTTCAGAAGGAGACTTAGTGATATTTGGGAGATTAAAATCACCAACGACAATAAGACGATCGGAATCATTAAGTTGGGACGAAACAGACTGAAGATGGGCAACGCGAAACATGTAAGTTGAAAATTCAAAAGATGGATGTAAGAACAAGATATAAATATATTTAAAGAGCACGGTCGAATTTTAACTACTATTATTTCAAGGTTATTATGCGCCTCGATAGAAAAGATTTGGGAGGTTATGCACTATCTGTATGTAAGTTGTTGAGCTTGCTGCAAAAGCCACGTGAATTCTGATAGGTTATCTGTAGAGGAAGGGCAGAAGGAGGGGTCGAGCATACCATGGACATGTTTATCAGGCACATTTGGAAGAAGTTATATTACTATTGATTATAAATATTCAGTTTAGAAAATATATAGTATACACGACATATTTTTATTTAATCACAAAAGTACAAAACCTGATATGGAAATGTTGGGTATGTAACTTTATATATAACTACCTATAATAACTATTTGTCGATATAAAAATAAAAAATGGTATTAAATATCGATTATGTAAATTTAATAAGGAACTTAAATTAAATATAGTCTTCGTAGTAAATGTATATGTGTGCATTAGAGAGGGCCAATTAGTATAAAGTAAAAAAGCCTGCAAACATTTGGTCACCCGGGATGCGTGTATTGACGCATGGTCCTGTTGGAATGCCCAGTCATCGCCATACAAATTCCCACCAAACTCTAAACTACATACATTTCGGCATTCATTCGGGTAGAGCCGAAGCACTTAGGTGACCTTCCTCTGTAGCAGATGATATGAATGAAAACCGCCAAAACCTCGCTTGAAATAGGAGCGCCTATCCTGTCGCATATTTCTCATACTTTTTAAAACTGTCAGGACCATCCAAAGTAAACTTCTTTTCATCACTAAAAATTAAATTGTTTAATTTGGACTATTCGATTCATTGTTATTTGTAGACCCATATGCTCTACTCATGGAATCAACCACAGAAAGCCGCTGAATCTGCCGTTTGCACCGTATGTCGATGTTAGTCTTCTGAGTGAGTTGGGTTTTTAATATAATTGGAAAAGCAGTTTCTACGCGGGCTTATAATTTTTGCGAGATCTGTGATTTTAAAATTCCTTGTTCATGGTCAGACAAACTAGTTCCACGTGGCATTTTACGTAACCAATTGAAAAATATGAAAATCGAATGCACAATTTTGAACAATTAGTTCGCGCATATTTGTAAAGCATGTTACAAAGAATATAATGAGTTAGAAAATGTTTTTTTCGAATTTTTGAATGAGCGAAGCTTTGGTGAACAGCAACAATTCACCGAAGCTTCGCTCATTCACAGAAACGGGATAATTATATTTATATGACTAAAACAAAACAAACTATAAATGCAAATATAATTATTTGTATAAGGTAGTTTAATGAATTTTTTGAGAAAACTCCACAGATTTAATAAAACCTTGTGCGACTTTCTCCAGTCAAATTCAGCTTAAGAATCGAAGTTACTTGCTATCGTATTCTGCATACCTACGTTAGAAATTTTATACTATTCAATGAAAAAACAGATTGGTCTCCGATACAAGCGGATCATAGACTTACACTGGTTCGATACTTATTGCTGTAAATCCATATAAAAGCATAAGTATATATAATAAGGTAAGATTCAAATCCGAATATAATCTATTAATCAACATAATTTATTGCGAACACTAGAATTTTGATACTGTTCGGAGCGGACTCCCACCGGTTAGTTGCTTGAAAAATAGCAGAAAATTATTGGCCGTCAAAAACATATTTTTGTTGTTACATATTGCCATTTTTTTTTTTGTGTTAAAGCTTTGATAAGCCTGATAAGCGCTCTGTCGAAACTCGCTCTTTGTTATTTACGTTCTATGCTAATCTATTTTTGCCGAGCAAAGCTACGCTCATCAATCGGAGCGGCACCGCAGTAATGTAAATAGCAAGCAAGATTCACTTGCATTTTGGATATCGCTCAATAATCGACTAATCGTAATTTTATTTGCGCGCCGTGTTTTTTTTTAATTGGAATAATTATTCAGCCAATCGTGGATAAAAACCTCCACATTAATTTTGGTGATTCCGACGTATCTTAATTGTAGGGTCAATTAATTAAACAATCGTTTTCAGGTTGAACATACGTTAGCCAACATTAAAGGCACAAGGATTGCATCCCGCGGTAATGGCATTTACCATGGATAGTTTTCTCACCAAGGAAGAGCTGGGCCGATTTATATGAAGCGGAGTTTTTAGCCCGCTTAGAGCAGACCGAGCGAATGATTGCAGATTTCAATGCCGCTCAAACAAGCCTTGAAAAGCTGGATATGTTGCAGTCTATGTCAAGGTCAGGTCCAAGGTGTGACGGGGGTTTACGGCTGCTCGCACGGTTAATGCTGATCATTCTACGGCTCAGCACATTCTCGAGGAGCATTCGTTTTCTTTTGCCTATGACATTAAGGGCCGTTCTCGACTGCCCGAGATGTCGATTTAGTGGAGACTAAATGGATTGGCCGGAATTCACATCTAAAACCGTGCACAACGATGTGGATAATCTGGACTACGACGAGACTGGCAGCGAATTGTGCAACAAATTTGAGGCATTTGTCGTAAAGCTGAAGGCGATAGTTCTTTCTGAGTTAACTAAGATTTCCTTTTCCTTAACCATGTCAAAAATTCCACTTGGTCGATTTCTCGATCTGTGCTTTGTAACGGATCCATCCATAGCGTTGTTAACTCCACTCCTTCTGCTCACTATATCTGAAGATACCTACCATCCTACTTTTGAAGTGTCACTCGATATATGTATAAGGGACCAACTGCATTAGATCGGTCGGGAAGTCTACCTCAATGTGTCCGCTGCTTTCGTAAGGCCGAGTTAGCGAAGCTTAATAACCTCATTAGAGATTTTGATTGGTCCGTTTTGTATTTGTGCACTAATATTACGATAGGCACAAATATTTTCTATGATGCTCTTGACTCACTTTTTGATTTCAAGAAGTTGGGTCTTCTCTCTCTCGGTATATAATGGCTCGGTCAAACTTCTCAGTTCTTACCGCTCAATGCTATAAGAACTACCTATCTCGATGCAGGATACGTATTTCTTAGGACCCTAAATAGTAAGCGTAGAACGTCCGCACACCTATCCTCGCTTTCATTCATTAAAACGTCGGCAAATAATAATCAGGTAACTGACGATCTTTTTGACCGTTTTTTCGAAAAAATTTTCAGGTGTATTGGTACTCTTGTCAGCCATATCCATACGGTTTACCGAACGTGAACGGCATTTTTAGTGCCTTGATAAATAAAAGCTCGTTGCTTTATGATCTCCGAATACTTAAGCCGGTGTTTTCACCGGGTCCGGACGGAGACCCCGGCCGTGTACTCGGGTACTTCGCCGAATTTTTGGGTGGCCCTTGGTTAAACTGTTCACCCTGTCCATAAATTCTTCATGCTTCTCCCCGATAAGAAAGGAGTCCTTTATAATTGCTCTCCATAAGAAAGGTAGCAAGTCTGATGCAAATAACTATAGAGATATATCTAACTTATCCGCTATTCCTAAAGTGTTTGAGAAAATTTTAACTCCGCACCTACAGCACCTATGCAGATCACTTATATCTCCAGCTCAACATGGATTTATAAGGCGGACATCAACCACTACTAATGTATTGGAGTTTACCTCCTTCATAATTAAAGGCTTTCAAGGTAATTTACAGACGGATGTTGTTTACACTGATTTTAGTAAAGCGTTCGACTCTGTAAAAAATTCTTTCCTAGCACAAAAACTTGACCTTCTAGGGTTCCCGCCCAATTTCCAAAGATGGATCTCTAGTTACCTTTGTTCTATGTCTCAAAAAGTCAGTTTCAAAACCTCTCTGTCCTGACCAATTATGGTGACTTCGGGTTTACCACAAGACAGCCTGCCTTCTCCGTGTCCAGTATCTAGTACCGTTCGTATCATTCCAGGTTGCAATCCGATCTCGATAGGTGTCAGTCATGGTGTTGTGCAAATTTATTAAACCTTTACACTTCGAAATGTAAAGTAATGACTTATCATCGCTCGCTAACTAACAAAGACTCTCCATATCTCGCTAATTCGTTGAATCTTAGGATAAGCGTTTTGTGTATGGTTATTTCAGTATCAGGACCGTATAGAATCAGTCCACAAAAAAGTTTTTACTTTTTGCTCTACGCGGCCTCGACTGAGATGCAAGTGTGAGATTGCCACCTGCTCTTAATAAACCTTCCATCCTTAATCGTAAAGAAATGCTTGGTGTGATATATGTGCCCAAGTTGATTAAGGGAAACGTAGGTTAGGTTAGGTTAGGTTGCCCCGGACGGCCCTCGACGGGGCCTCTCATAGGCCAGAATGGCCCTTAGTTATCCGGATCTTTGTATGGACCTTACGAGGGTGTTTCTGAGGTTCCGAAGAATCGAGGTGTTTTTAGCAAAGGCAAGCAGTTTCCCTGGCGACTTCTTGGAGGCATCCTCCAGTGATACCAGCATCGGTGCGCCCAGGTTTCTTCTCCTTGCCCTTGAGAGAGCCGGACACCAGCAGATGAGATGTTCCAGGGTTTCGACAGCCCCATCTGCATTTCCTGCAGATGTCGCTGTTGGTGATGTTCAGCCAGGTCGCATGCGACGCAGCCAAGCAGTGGCCTGTTAGTATGCCCACTAACAGTCTGCAATCCTTCCGTGGAAGGTGCAGCAGATAGTGGCTGAGTTTATCATTGCGTTCGTTGCACATGATTTTCGAGATTCTGCAGGTGGTGGTGTTCTTCCACCTGCTGTCTGTCCTCATTTTGGCCTGCTTCTCCAGGTCGCTTTGTAGCGTCCTTAGGAAGACCGGAACGCTTTCGGTCCTCTCGTTTACCAGCCCGACGCCTTCCTTAGCCAGAACGTCCGCCGCTTCGTTTCCTTCGATGCCCTGGTGACTGGGAACCCGATAGATCTGCACTGACTTAGTCGTGCTTAGTAAGTCTAGTGCCTCCCTGCTTGCCAGGACACTTCTAGAACTGACCGCGGACGACTGCATGGATTTTATCGCTGCTTGGCTGTCAACGAATAAGTTAACCGTATTGTGTGGTCGCTCTGTGGAGCGACCTCTGCTGCCATCTTGATGGCGAAGACTTCCGCCTGGAATAGGCTGCATCGGTAGGGTAGCTTATACGACGCCCTTATTTCAGGGTTCGTACAGTATAGGCCTTCTCCTTCTTCTTCATTCATCTTGGAGCCGTCAGTGTATATGTTGAGGTGTTGAGTCTGGTCCCGTCCCGCTTTCCAGTCTTCGGGTCCCATGAAGAGGTTTGTTTTTACTTCAAGGCACGTTTGGGGGATCATGTAGTCGGTTGAACTGATCATGTCCATTCCAATTGAACTATGCCCGAGACTTTGGGGAGACATGTTCCCCGACGCAATCAAGCGCTGTGCTGCCTTACCTGCAGTCAGCCTAGTGTAGATGTCGAGGGGGTCGATTCCGAATATAGTTTCGAGTGCTTTGGTTGGCGATGACCTCAGCGCCCCTGTTATGCAGAGCAGAGCCTGCCGCTGGGTTCGTTCCATTAGCTTGTGATACGTCTTCTTTTCAGTAGCTTGCCACCACACTAGGACTCCGTACAGCAGAGTTGGTCGCACCACCGAGATGTAGATCCAATGCATCAGAGCTGGCGACAGGCCCCATGTGCTACTAAGCATCTTCTTGGATGCATAAAGTGCAGTGGTGGCCTTTTTCACCCGCTCTACTACATTGGGTCTCCATGCCAGCTTGGTGTCCAGTACTATGCCGAGGTATTTGATCTGTGCTTTAGGGGTTAGCCTTGTTTGGTTGACTTTCGGGGGAGCCATGCTGGTACCTTGTATCTCTTGTTGAAGAGGATGAGGTCCGTCTAATCCGCGTTGATACTGAGTCTTACTCCATCTGCCAACTCACATATCTCCCTGAGTGTTCGTTCCATTATGGAGCTGAGAGTCGACGGACATTTTTGTTATTTTTGGGGCCTTCCTTTTGAAGCTCTTGATGAGGTTGTCGACCACCAGGTTCCACAGGAGGGATGACAGGACTCCACCCTGGGGTGTGCCCCTGTGTGCACCTCTGACCATGGAGGCGGTGCCCCACTCTGATTGCACCCGTCTAAAACTTAAAAGGTTTTTTATCCATAGGTTGATTGACGGGCTTCTGGCTATGGCTTCTGTAGCGACGTTATTAAATGCTCCGGAAGTGTCTACGAATACTCCAAGTGCATATTTCTTAGTGTTGAGGGCTTTCTCGACGGTAGCTACTAGCGAGTGTAGTGCTGTTTCTACCGATTTTCCCTTGGTGTAGGATTTTGGATTGGATTTCCTTTGGGGTTATTAGGTCTGTTGGGGGTGTTTGTTCCTCAGTTGCTAGGTCCTGATGCGTTTCAGCATCGGTGACCTCGGTGCATCCTGGGAAGTGGGCCTCCATTAGTGCCGTTAGGGCTTCTTTGCTGCCCTCCGACCACTGTCCGTTGCCCAATTTGAGTTGACTTTGTACTGTGGGTTGCTTTGACAGCAGCTTCCTCAGTCTAGCCGTTTCAGGCACTTTCTCAATGCTGGAGCAGAAGTTTCTCCATGAGCTGCGCTGTGCCTTACGTATTTCCTTCTTGTACTCCCTTAATAGCGTCTTGTATTCCTCGTTGATGTTCTCATCGTTCGCTAGTTTAGCGAGCTTGAAAAATTCCATGAGGTTATTTCTTTGTAGAGAGAGGTCTCGATTCCACCAGAGTGGTTTGCACTTCTTTCTTGTTCGAGAGGGTTGGCATGCTGTGTGGTATGCCTCTAGCAGTTCCGTAGATAGGGTCTCTATGGACTTCTCTATATCCTCCGCGGATTTTAGCCGGGATTTTAGCCGGGGCTCGCGAGTTTCGAAGTGACTGTCTTTCTAAACTTCTCCCAGTTTGTGTTCTGGGGGTTTCCATAGACTTTCACTTTTGGAGTGTATTCAAATTAGCACTGGAATTGAATGTACCAGTGGTCTGAGAAGGAAGGTCTTCCAAGGACCTTCCATCCAGATATGTAGGTACTCTTTCCCTTTACGAGAGTTAGATCTAGCATGTTTGACGAGGTGGGACCCACGTAAGTGTATTCCTCTCCCACGTTTGCTACATCTATGTTATTGGTTAATATAAAGTCTAGGAGTGACTCACCTCAGTCGTTAATGTCTTCCCCACACACTATGGTGGGCATTAGCATCCGTACCAACGATCAGTTGGTAGTCTTTGGAGTTGGCTTCTTCCACCAGACTCCTTAGTTCTTCTGGCGGTGCGGACCTGTCGTGTGCCATGTAGCAGGAGGCTACCAGAAGGCGCTTCTTCTCACTTTCCAGCATAACTACTGTCAGGTCGTCCATGCTGTAATGAGACATAAGGTAAGCGTGGATTCCTTTTCGTACTAGTACGACAGTTCTATTCCTGCTAACCGGTGTTGGGTAGAATGAGCTGTAGTTTGAAAACTTTAGTCCGGCCACCGAACTGCCGGACGCAATCCAGGGCTCCTGGACCAAAGCTATGTCAGCGGGCCCTTGCTCCATGGCCATGTGGAGCTCCGCTGACGCTAGCTTGCTCTTATGCAAGTTGAGCTGCAGCACAATCAGTGTCATGAGCGGCCGGCTCCCCTGCTCTCGACGGGTTGACTACTACGGTCAGGTCACCGTCCTCTTCTTCGCACCAGACCCTGGGCGGCCTCTACTATGGTATCCAGACCGAGGTCTTTCGCCTGCAGGGTATGTGCGTCCATGTCGCTGGGCTGACGCTTTTTGAGGCGCAGGTATACACTCCCCATACCCCACGCCATTTTCCCGTATTTGGGGTATAGTTGGTCCTCCGCTGCTTTGTTTATCTGGAGGATCACATGCTGGCCCCCCTCGTTGGGTAGTGGGCTACCAGCATGCAATACCTTCCAGTCAGCGGTCGGTATCTCGGGGTTTTGTCGCTGAAGGAGCTTCAGCGCGCGGTCCCCTTGGATTGCGATGGGGAAGAGCACCTTCGCCTTTGGTATGGACGAGATTAGCCCCCTGTCCACCATCTCCAGCTTAGCCCCCTCCCACATCGCTTCCAGTTGGCAGACCGTTTGCGTCAGCCACTTCAGCGTCGGGTCATCCTTACATCCCATGCCCAGCACCATCGAAGGTGGGCATGGGAGCTTTTGGGTTCTCCTCCATCTGTGTAAACAGGGAGTCTACCAGCGCCGCTGTCATCCTCCCATTCTCATCACGTCTGTCGATGAGAGCTACGATCAGGTGTCTCTTGGACACATCACTGATTCTTTCGCTTGACCCCTGCTTTGCCTGTTTGGGTGGAGGTTCCGCTCTCTTGGGCCCGCGTTGCCGCTTGCTCGCCGGAGTGGCCGGAGTGCTCGCCAAAAGGCAGCGCTCGACCGACACTATCGGTAGCAAGCAACTATTCCACCTTGTTGGCGTGCTGACTCGTCGATGCCTTCATTTGCGGCACCTGCGCGTAGTGCTTACGGCCCTCCTCTACCTTCAGCTCGGCCCAACCTAGCTTGGATTTCTCCTCCTGGGATCCTGCCTACTATCTTGAGGGCCGCCTTGGGCTTTGGCACCTGCGCGGCTCATCCTACAGCGGGGGGTTGTGGCAGTAGTATTACAACTGACGTGACCTGCTCCCGTCACGTCCGAGGTGTGGCCACTGGCGACACGCAGAGAGGATTGCTCCTCCCCGTGCCCACCCGTGGTAGCTGCCACGCTTCCCACCGACGTTTGGGTTGACATCCCAACCCTTGCTTTCTCTTCTTTCCGCTCCATAATTGGCCCGAAGGTCCATACGGCTGATATTTTTCGGGGGAACCACCCCCTAGCGTTTTAGGCCTAATCGCCAGGCACCTCTAGCCATGGCCCTGACCCCGCTCCCTCGACTCGAGGTCGAGAAGACGCTGGGCCATTGCCTTAGCTAGACACTGCATTGCCTCGGACGGAGCAAGTGACAATGCATTACCCTTGTCCGGAATAATGCAGTGCCCATTGCCCAGCCGGCACCCTCGTGGAGGGTTCAGCTAGAGGATTTTCGCCAGCCGAGGGAGACGTAGATAGCCCTGACTTATTGAGACGCATAAATTTCACGATTCCTATTAAAAACACAAGAAACTATATACCGTCGTTCCTTCTGTATAAAGATCGAACTATTCCCTGCATGAACCGTTTAGGGTCTTATGCTCGGCCTACAATTTCCTCTACCATATCATATCCACTATTAAATCCCTTCCTCTACTTAAATTACTAATACTCTTATATTTATCTTTCCCGCAGTTCGAAATTGCAAAGTTCTCTTATAACGATTTGTTGTAAGTTTTCTCGAATATTAATTTAACATCTTGAAAAGACTGATATTTTTTAGATTCCAAATATTTACAAACAAAAAAAAACGTGTGTCGGGTTCCGCATCCCAGTCTCAGGCGTAGATATCGAATATCGCCAGCGGTGCACGGGAGGGCACGGGCAATTCGGTCCGCCTGTCCTCAACCAGTCTGGATATCGTCGCGCTCGCATTAGGGAACGGGCAATTCGGCCCACCAGCCTTTGCGGGGTCGACACCGATCTAATATTACATCGCTAATCTCGCTTTCGCTATCCTATCCGCATGCCTTTCGCTATCCTATCCGCACAACTTTCGCTATTGACAATAAACCGTATTAAACTAAACTAAAAGACGAAAATTGTAATATATCGCAAACTAAGCTGCCGAAAAAGATCGCTAGTTCAACAGCGTGGTTTTTCAATTTTATCCATTTTAATCCAATTCAAACGATGTTATTGCGGTAGCTTTGAGCATCAGACGACAAGTGCCCGCCTTGGCTTACCAACATGAGCGTGAGCCCCAGTTGGCCACACGCACTCCAATTCGCCGTCGACAGATTGCCGATCGGCTTACGGGTTAGAGTACTTCAATTTAGTTCATTTCTGAGTACTTCCCTGACATCCCCACTGACGATTTCAGTCCCACAAAGCTGGAGTAGCACAAGCTGGTTAAGAGGGTCAGGAGGCAGCCGATCGAGAGAAACAATACAGGAAGTAGCAGCACAAGTGCCAGGAGCATGTTTAAAAACTGCGATCGATTAATCAAGAGGTCAAGGAAGAGTTAGGGACGCAGCTGGTGCAGTTAGGACTATAGTGTTTTCGCGTACAGAGGTCGGTGAGAGCAGCCATTTTGAAATGATAAATAAATTTCACAATCAAAACATGAAGTTGTTGACATTTCATTACCAAAAAAAATATTCTATAATGCCGACATGTTTTGGACCAATTTTAAAAGAAGAATAAAATGGCTTTTGTTTAGGAGCATTGTAGCGCATTAAAGCTTTCGGCAGAAATACCTTGAATACATAGCCTTAATGGAAAAGTAAAATATCCATTATTGACTTCGCGACCTGTGTCATTGTTTTCATTGCTACGTAGTGAAGAATCAGAATCGAATCATATCATATGATGTTTCCAAATGACTATTTCGTGCTACGACTACACTAGTCAACGCGACATTTGCGCTTTGGCCCAAAATGACTTTATCTGATGATGTTGGAAGCTGCCGAGCTTTTACGGAAACTCTGACTCCACATGTACGAAATAATAATTCTCCGTTGGGTATAGTTTTGTGTTTTCTGTTCGATGTTTTTTAGGTTAGGTTAGGTTTATCCGGCCGGCGCTCATTGGGGCCTCTCATTGGCCAGTATGGCCCTTAGTTACCCAGATGGTTATGGACCTTTACGAGGATGCTGGTGAGGTTTTGAAGTCACCTAGGATCGAGGTGTTTTTGGCGAAGTTGTAGTTCCTTTGGCGTCCTCTTGGAGGCATCTTCCAGTGATGCCAGCGTCGGTTCGCCCAGGTATCTTCTCCTTGCCCGTGAGAGAGCCGGGCAGCTGCACACAAGATGTTCCAAGGTTTCAATAGCTCCGAGCTCATCCCATTTCTTACAGCTGTTTGCTTTGGTGATGTTTAGTCTGGCAGGAACTGGAACTGACCGTGGACGACTGCACGGATTTTATCGCCGCTTGGCTGTCTACAACCTCTGCTGTTTTCCTGATGGCAAAGACTTCCGCCTATAATATGCTGCAGTGGTCCGGTAGCTTATATGGATAGCCTTATTACGGGGTCTGAGCAGTATAAGCCAGCTTTTACTCCTCTTTCATTTTGGCGCCGTCTGTGTATATGTTGAGGTGCTGAGTCTGGTCCCGTCCTTTTTTCCATTCCTCGAGTCCCAGTCCATATAACTGATCCCTGCCAATTAACTGTGCCAGTATGGGTTTGATCTCAGCGCTCCTGTGATACAGAGCAGAGTCTGTCGCTGAGTCTTTTCCATAAACTTGTGGTACGTCTTCTTCCGGGTAGCTTGCCACCACACTTAGACCCCATACAGCAGAGTTGGTCGCACCACCGAGATGTAGATCCAGTGCATTAGAGCAGGTGACAGGCCCCGTATGCTGCTGTGCATCTTCTTGGAAGCGTATAACACAATGGGGCCACCATTCTTCACCCTTTCCACTACATTGGGTCTCCATGCCAGCTTGCTATCCATTATTGTGCCGAGGTATTTGACTTGTGTTTTTGGGGTTAGCCTTGTTTGGTTGATTTTCGGGGGATCCATGCCGGTACCTTTTACCTCTTGGTGAAGAGGATGAGGTCCGTCTTGTCGCGTTGATACTGAGTCCTACTTCGTCCGCCCACTCACATATCTCAATGAGTGTACGTTTCATGATGTAGCTGAATTGCCTCGGACGGGGCAAGCCACAGTGCATTACACTCGTCCGGGAAAATGAAATGTCCATTGCCCAGCCGGCACCCTCATGGAGGGTTCAGCTAGAGGATTTTTGCCAACCTATAGATATAAGATATATGAAAATATTTTAACGATATTAACAGCTATTGACGACTGCTGCTTCGAACATTTACATTTGGGGCTTTAAAAATGTTTAAGGAATTATGCTTTTTATGTTTTACTTTTTTTTTAAGAGTATTTTAAAATCTGGAATTGTTTTTTCATGTTTTATTCAGAGGTAGCGCTATGTTTTTTTTAAATAACTTAGCCGGCATACATATAAACGTTATTTATTTTTTTTTTTTTACAAAAAATTACAAAAATTTTTGTGTGTATCGGTAAAATGGCATTTAGGATGGTACCAAACAGAATTTAACGGCTGATTTCATCATACGAAGGTTTGGTCAAACTGTTTTTACAAAAGATACTTTAAACGATACTTTTTACTTTACAAAGTGATTTATAGCTAAATTTGTCAGTTTTTCCGAACTATAAAGTTAAATACAACCAGATGCAAGATAAATAACTTTAAAAAAAAACATTGAAATAAAATACAATTTTTGATAAAATTAAAGAAAAAAGTAAGAAAGAAGCATAAAAGAAACTGGCACTCATGCGGGTCAACGCATGTCCATATATGGGTCATAGGACTACGCCACTGGCAAGTTAGAAGAGGATGAAAAATTCTGGCTGAATGCCAGTTTTGTTGCTGTGCTAATTTCTAGCGACCGACTCAGTTCGGCACAGTGATGACCAAGGACAGTGTCAGAGGGCAGTTGTTGGAGTATACGGGGCAGTCTTTGAAGTCCTTGAAACTAACAAAGTGCGCCCCGGGCTTAACAAAGGCCGCCGACAATCTAGGCAACACAGTAGAGATGGATAATAGAGAGACAATGACAGAAGTTGAAGGCACAGAATGATTGAAGATGTAGTGGCGGCACGAGCGATTGTTCGCGTAAGTTTTCGGCTTGGTTGAAATACGGAAGAGGTATTTCACCCGCTTAGGGAAGAGGAGAAGCCGAAATCCCCATGTCATTGATCAACCAACCGTGGACCATTTAGATCATTGTTACAACCAAATTCAGCCGTTTTATTACAGCGGTGGAACTCTAGTCCGCCAAACACCGTGTTCAAAACTAATTAAGCTTTTAAATTCAAATTTCATCATTATTTGCGGTATTTATTCCCAAAATTTTGACTTTCAAAACTCAGGAAAAGAAGAAAACAAATATTTCATGGCTAACATTTTTATACCCGGTACCCGAAGAGTATAGGGGTATATTAGATTTGTGGGGATAACGGATGTGTGTAACGCCCAGAAGGAAGCGTTTCCGACCCCACAAAGTATATATATTCTTGATCAGCATCAATAGCCGAGTCGATATAGCCATGTCTGTCTGTCCGTCCGTCTGTCCGTCTTCATTTGCGCCTATATCTCAGAGACTTTAAAAGCTAGAGCAACCAAATTTTGTATTCAGAGTCCTGTGTTATCACACTACTACAAGTGTTTTTAAAAATATCGAGCCGCCCCTTTCCGCCCACACAAAGGACGAAAATCTGTGGCATGCACAATTTTGATAGTACATCATTTCTATCAGAGTGTTGAATCTGGATCAGATCGGATTATTAATATATCCACAATAAAGAAAACCATTTCGCTCCCTCTCACACGCGACCCTGTTTGCTTTGTCTATTCGTCCTAATGAGCGCCTAGATCTCAGAGACTATAAGAGCTAGAGCAACCAAACTTTCTATCCAAGCTCCTGTGACATAACTTCAATACAAGTGTATTTCTAATTTTTGACACGCCCCCTTCCGCCTCCACAAAGGACGAAAATCTGTGGAATCCACAATTTTTAAGATAAAAGAAAACCAAAAACGCATAATCATGGAAAATAACCGTATCTACCAGATTGCCGAGTCTGGATCAGGTCGAACTACTATTATAGCCAGAAAGAACAAATTAAATTTCAGTCGCTACGCAATGCCTGCCAAGCGCTTACTCATTCCCTCTCTCTCTCGCACACATGTAGAAATGTAGAAGCAGATGTAAAAAGTATATGTAAACAAAAATGGAAACAGATAACATTTGATAAATAAAAATCTAGCATAGGGTTCGACCTAATTTTTTTAAATTGTCTTTTTTGGCCTAAATTTAATTTGTCCCTTTTGCGAACATATAATAAATTACATACATATGTAAATAATAAGATCACATATATTCTGACTGAGTATCGGGTATAAAGTAGAGCACAACGTTCCCTCTCGTTAGTTTTAGACACATTAATCAGGCGTCGTTTAAGGTACCGCTTAAGAGAATGGGTGGATCAGGTTTAGAGAGAGCGGAGTTCAAGCAGACACGCTGAGAACGATCAAAAAGGTAAGTATTAGTCCAGTAAAGAAGCTTAGTCGAAAACCCTAGGAGAGATAATTTATGGACTCAGTCAAAGGCTTTACTAAAGCCAGTGTAAACTAGCTGTTCAGCTGGACACTGTTTAGCAAATCAGGTAAAAAGGTTAAAAATTCTAGGTGGTTAGAAGAAACTGAGCAACGTTTTAAAAATCTGTGCTGAGATTCAGAAAAAAAGAAATTACAAATTTGTTGTAGCTGAGAACATTTTTTCGAAAAGTTTAGGAATTGCAGATAAATGAGGGATAGACACAACTAGAACTATTGAAAGGGATAGGTTATGAGTATTTGGTATGCAAGTCGTTTGATGAGGCTAAAATAGATGGAAGGTTCACAGAAGAGACAGACTAGCAACGTTCGAAGAATGTCTCAACGTTTGGCAATGTCTCAATCGTTATCAGCATAACTACCATTTCTACACTTAAATGGTAGTGTATCTGCTGATAACGATGAGAGGAAATTGAGGAGAATTACGTTTAGAGTTAACAAACCTGCAGAATTAAGGTTAAGCTTGCATTTCACCAAGTATTTATTGTAGCACAATGTATTAAATAAAGACAATTTCGACTTTGCTATTGCGAAAAGTCTGATTGCGAACCGGATTTTTTAAATTTCTTGAACATACGGTATATACAATTCCTCTATTAATTTCGGGGTGAACCAAATAGGACCGAAAAGATTTCTGGAGGGGGTAACTAAAGGAACATACGTAGGAAAGATAGAAAAAATAGTGCTATAGAATTCATTAGCGGCAAACTCAATTTCTTGGAAATTGAATTTTTAGGAATGACCAATCGATCTGAGCAAGGGCAATATTTAAATAGAGAAAATCAGCCTTTTTACAGCTAAAGATTGTTGAGGGCTTTGTGTAAGATTTGGTGGGACCAGAAGAAGGCAACTGAAAATCAATTTCAAGGGTGGGATGATACGGGTCTTCAGGGAACAATAGAGGATCACCTCTACTGACCAGAGTACTCGATCTATCGGCAGCAAAGACGAGATCTAAGATCATACCCATGTTATTATGCATACGAAGTATGGGACAGAGTATCAACGAAATCATGCTGCATGGATGAGACATTAAGTTAAGTTAGAGTCTTCAGATGGAGACCAAGTGATATTTGGGAGATTAAAATCACCAAGGACAATAAGACAGACGATCAGAATCATCAAGCTGGAACGAAACAAACTGAAAATAGGCAGCGCATATATATAAGCATATAAGCGAAGCATACAAGTTGAAAATTCAGAAGCATATAAGTTGAAAATTCAGAAGGCGATGGGATATAAAAGCATGATATGAATAAATTAAAAGAACACAGACGAATTTTTTAATTTTAACTAGTTCCTTTGACACTAGTTCTAATAAGGTCATAACTATCTTAATGAATAACTTAATTTAACTTTTATTGGATTGTTAAGTTAGCCTTAGTCTCTTCGAATTTTTAGCTGTCATGCCATTTTCCCCTTACAGTTTAACTGAACATTTTCAAACTTTAAAGACTAATAAACAATAAACAATATGAAAGACAGAGATAGCAAGTGACAAAATGCTAAATGTCGCTAAAACTCGGCTAGCGCTGCGCTGCCGTCAGAAAGACTGAAAATCAAAACTAGTGTACACTATCTGCATTCTCTGCTCTCTGCATTCTTCTTCCATAAAAACATCTCTGTTTTTCACATAAAACAGTTAAGTTTAATTTTTGATTCGGCTAAACCGGAACACCAATTAAAATTTACCTCGACAGTTAAGTTACCAAAAATAATTTTTTAAATTTCGTAAGCAAGAAAACAGCAAGTACATTTAAATTTGTTTATCTTATTAAAGGAACATGTTCTCAAATATCACGGCCGGAAAATGGGTTATTTAGACCCTCATGTGTTTGCTCTAGCTGAAGCTGCTTATAAAAGTATTGTTGATGATCAAATAAATCAGGTAAGATTATCTCTCCAATCAAATAAAATTAATTAATTTCTTTTATAAAGTTGTATAGATACGTATGTATGTACATATGTATGTATGCATATTAGATTGTAACGCTTAGTTTATTTTTGCAGGCATTATGATTTTACCCAGATGCTTGCTACTCTTGAAACTTTCATTGACCCTCTTTTTACTCGTTGTTTATCTCTCCGTTTGTCTATTTATTGATGTGAAGACCAATCTTTTTACTGCATGCAGCATAGTCTAAACAGATTGAACGGCAGTTAATATTCTGTGAACCGAATGATTGTCGGATAGACAAGCCGTTGTGAGACAAACAGATCCTCAGGGAGTTTCCTGGCCATCGAGGCTCACTGCTATCTGGTCTTCGTTGCTAAAATTTGGGAGAAAAAATAAGTGATACGTAATATCTGTCTTTTTGAAAGAATGCAGGTACAAGTTAAACCTGTTGTGTCAGCTAGATAGAGATAGAGCTAGTTGAAAAATCAAATTTTTTTTAGATTTCAAACAATTTAAACAACTAATGAAATTAAATAAGGACGCGGTTTTTTCTTCAATTAATAGGGTATTTATTAGCAAACGAGTGCAGTGGCTTTGGGCGTACTTCGACAAGTGAAGTGCCGTCCCATTCCACTCTTTGCGCGACCCACCGTCGGCCGCTCGCAACCCAATTCGTCGGCGATCGTGCAGATCGGCTTGCGGGTCACCCGAAGATGGAGCGACTCTTTTGGCGTACTCTCTTAAATTTCTATCTTCTTCTCCAACATTCCGGCCCCGCTGAAGAGCTCCGGTCTTCAGCACGTTGGAAGTGGTGCCAGCTTTTGGACTGGTCGTTTAATTACGCCGGCCGGCGTTCTGACTTCGGCCACCCGCACCTTGCCGTCCTCTCCCGTGATTGCGCGCGTTACGCGCCCTGTTGTCCATCGTTGCGGGGGGGTGTTGTCGTCGTGCACCAGGACGACCGCCCCTTCGGCCAGATTGGCCTCGCCTCTGCTCCACTGGGCTCGCTGCTGCAGGCTGAGGAGGTAGTCTTTGGACCACTTGCGCCAAAAGCGCAGTTTGAGCTCCAACAACAGTTGCCACCGCCTCAAGTATCCGGGTGCGGGCTTGTTGTTGGGCTCTCCGGGCGTGGATCCGTGCGGCAGGCCCAGCAGAGGTTGGCCGATGAGCAAGTGCCATGGTGTTATGGCCTCCCCGTCGTTCGGATCGCTGGTGTCCGCCACGAGGGGCCTGGAATTGAGCAACGCTTCTACCTCCACCAGGTGCGTGCTCAACTCGTCCGGCGTGAGGTTGGCGTCGCCTGCCCCTCGCACCAGCCTGTGTTTGGCAGCCTTGACTGCTGCTTCCCACAGCCCGCCGAAGTGCGGTGCTCTCGGAGGGATGAAGCACCAGGTCACGGCTCTCTCCGCTGCGTAGTCCTGCAGGCTCTCCTTGCTCCGGGTGAATGCCGCTTGGAGCTCCCTCAGCACGTTGCTCGCTCCCACGAAATTCGTCGCGTTGTCGCTGACCATCTTCTCCGGCAGTCCCCGTCTCCCAACGAACCTTTTGAATACATTTAGAAACGCGTCAGTTGAAAGGTCTGAGACAAGTTCTAGATGGACTGCCTTTGAGGCGAAACAAACAAAAACGGCAACGTACATTTTAACGGGTGGTCTACCTGTGATTCTATAGCTTACGTAGAATGGCCCACAGAAATCTACGCCAGATACTCTGAACGGCCGACCCTCACGAAGGCGGTCAGCTGGCAAATTTCCCATTATTTGCCCCAACAACTTTGGCTTGTAGCGAAAACAGTGTACGCATCTTCTAACATGCGCTGTACACACGCTTCGGGCATTGATCACCCAAACTTGCTGCCTCAGCAATCCCACCAGAACCTTTGCACCAGCATGGTAGTGTCTAAGGTGCAAATGCCTGACCAAAAGGCTGACCAATTCAGATCCCTTTGGTAGCAACAGAGGGAACTTGGCGTCGTATGCGATAGGGCCGTGTAGCAAGCGCCCTCCTACTCGAATTAACTTAAATTTGATACCATTTTCATCAAACTCGTGGACAAATGGATTTAACGACTGCAGCATCGGAGCTAATGCTGCCGATTTTTCCAATAATCTATACTCAGCGCTGTATGTTGTGCTTTGTACGACTGCGATCAGCTTTAAAAACGCAATGTTCCTTTCTGCCGCAGATACAAGATGCGAATCACCTCTAAGCTGCTTGAAACAGAAACGAAGCACGTAGGCCATTATGCGGACCAACTTAGAAAACCTCGATTGCCGGTTGATTAACTGCACAATGCAATTAGATTCAGCATCAGCTACCCCAAGCGCACATACCACTGCACTTTTCTTATCTTCAGACGTTTTCACTTCTGACGCTATCTCGAACTGATGAAGTTGAGGCCATCGATCCTTTTCTGCCATTAAAAAGCTTGGCCCATTGAACCACAATGAGCTCACAATGTCGTCAACATCTGTTCCCCTTGAAACCAAGTCTGCTGGATTAGCATCCGTTGGAACGTGACGCCATACGACTCCAGTTGACAATTCTTGGCATTCTGCGACCCGATTCGCGACGAATGTACCCAACGTACCCGAATCACGCTGCAACCAATATAGCGTGACCTGCGAATCTGACCAGAAATGTACGCTTTGTATCGTGAATTTGGTCATTTTGCTCGACACTTGTTGCCAGAGTTTGGCCAGTAACAGTGCTGCACAAAGCTCTAACCGGGGTATTGTTTTTACGCTCAGCGGAGCTACCCTCGACTTTGCCGTGAGCAATGACACGCGAACGTCTTCGTCGTTGCACGTTCGTACGTATATACAGCAACCGTAGGCGTGACTGGATGCGTCAGCAAAGCCGTGACATCATCTTGAGGTGTCCAGCGCATTTCAAGCGTTTTGACTGAGCTTTGCTCATCAATCTTAATGCTGATTTCCTCATTCTTTCCAGATTGAGTCGGGCAATTGGAAGCCCACTTGGCCAATGGAAATCCTCCTGAATTCAAAATATCCCGAACCTGGCTGCAAATTGTGTCCAGTTCTTTTAAACTGTCTGCACCTGCCAGCATATCGTCGACATAAAAACAATTGCGAATCACTTCCGCACCAATGGGATGTGATTGTGCGAAACTATTTGCCAATTCGAACAAACAACGTACAGCCAAAAAGGGTGCTGACGCTGTACCGTATGTAACAGTATTCAACCTGTATGCCTGTATGTTTTGTGAAGGGTTTTCTCTCCACAAGACAAGTTGGAAGTCTCTGTCTTCCTCAGAAACATTTATCTGCCTGTACATTTTCGAAATGTCAGCAGGTACGGCATATTTGTTCAACCGAAAGTTGACCAATGTTGAATACAACTCCCTCTGAATAGTTGGCCCCACCATTAGTGTTTCGTTCAGTGAAACTGCTGTTGATGTTTTGCTGGAAGCATCGAACACAACACGAAGTTTGGTTGAGGTACTCTCAGGTCTGAGAACGCATTGATGATTAATATATTAATGCTGTTCTAGAGGAGCAGACTTCAGAATGGACATATGTCCCAAATCCAAATACTCTTTCATGAAGTCATGGTACATATTTTTGAGAGTGTCATCCTTTGACAGTTTGCGCTCAAGTTGCAAAAAACGCCTTTCAGCAGTTTGAAAGGACAGGCCAAGAACTTTAGGGTCGGTCTTAAAGGGAAGTTTGACTTGAAAGCGACCGGAAGACAATCGCTGTACCGTTTTTGCGAAGTACAACTCACAGGCCTGTTGTTCAGCTGTTTGGCGGACAGCCTTCGACTCAATTGGACATTGATCCAATTCCCAAAAACGGTTTACTAATGAGTCGAGAGAACAACTATACACTTGAGCTACCGAACTCTCAATACACTGTTGCCGAGGCGCCTGTCCAGTACATTTGCCTGCAACAATCCAACCGAGCAATGTTTTTTGCATAATGGGCAGCTCGGAATGTAATTTAATTTGCCCAACGCACAATAGCCCATAAAACATTTCAGCTCCCAAGAGAACATCCACCTTAGCCGGCTTATGGAATTCGGGATCTGCCAATTGAATATTTTTTGGGATTTTCCAGCTCGATGTGGAAAGTGATTGCCCAGGCTGAGATGTGGAAATTGATTTTAGTACATAACACTCAGCGGAAAACATGTGGGAATTCAAACGAGAATGTATCGATGCACAAACCTTAGTTTTACTATCGGTGGTTGCACCACCCACCATAGCGATAGCAAGGGAAGTTGGCTCACGTTTAAGCCGAAGCCTCTGTGCTAGGCTCTCAGACATCAAATTTATTTGAGAGCCACTATCGAGCAAAGCTCTTGCTGGATGCAACTGTCCGAATCTATCTTTGATATTTACAATCGCGGTAGCCAGAACGACTTGATCCGCATTGAGCACGAGACCTACGTAGGCCTCCGACGTTGAGGCTTGAAGTGCCGCTGCTTCACCTTGCACTGATGCAGTGTACCGATGAAGGAGCGAATGGTGAGGCTTTGAGCACACTCGACACTTCGCCGCCTTGCGACTCGATACTGTATGTCCCGTGGTCAAACAATTGAGACACAGTTTTTGAGTTTTAGCATACTCAAAACGTTGCATGACGGAAATGGCACTAAACGACGGACAAGAATATATACTGTGGTCTGCAGACCTGCAATAGGTGCATGCAGACGACGACTTTTGACCTGCATTAGCACAGGCAAAGGACGATTTCCGTTGAGGCTTCCTCACCTCGTTACGCACCCTTGACTTGTCACGAGTTGACTCTTCTGCTGCCAGGTACTGATACCTTCTATTCAGCTGTTTGGCACAGTCTTCCCAAGAAGGCAGCTTATCATAATCAAGCTGCTCCTCAAAACGAGATTTGGTCACATGGTCGACCTTTGCCATGACCATGTGAATGATCATTGCATTCGCAATATCTTTGTCGTCACCTACAGACGACAGCGATGAATATATCGCAGACACCGTGTCTATCATCGATCTTAAACTCGATGCAGATGGCTTGGTCATGGTTGGCAAATCGAATAATTGAGCCACGGTATCGAAGAATATCATAGCCTTATCGATATAACCCTCTAAAAGCTCTAGGCGACAAGCTAATTCGGTTTTGTCCGATGAAATTTGCTTCAATCTAAAGGCTGTTTGCACGCGCGCAATGTCAGCACTGACTTTGTCAAACCTTTGTTGACACAATGCCTGCTTCGTATTGGTTTTAGGTACTGTTGGCCGTTCAGCTGTTGGCCGTTCCACAGTTGGCCTATCGGACTCAGACATAATTGAAATGAGAAAAAGGAACTACCTTCAATACCGTACCCAAAAATCGCCAAACTTTTCAAGCTACCCTCGCACACGCACTGCAGCTATGTACCGAGAAACGCTAAGCTTGCTTACCCAAACACACACACGCCCTGGCGCAATATGTGAACAAACAAACGAAAGTGGTCCACGCGACCGAAAGTAAGGAAGCCCTATGCTCGCTGCTGCCACTTTGTGGGCAACAGAGATAGAATGCGGGGTGCGGGGTGTCAAAAGAGCATGAGAGAAAACTTGGCGCGAGCGAACGCACAAGACGAAAGTAATACAGGCGCTCGAACCAAGCCTGACCTGTATGGTATGCCAAAACGGGGGAGAAGAGAGCAAGCGGTAAATTTGGCGCGAGCGCACGCACACACAAACTAATATATAACCGATGCAAGCACAGAGCGAGCAAGGTTAACGAACGCACGAAATATCAGCCGCTGGTGCCCAAGAACCTTTACCAAGCGTTGCGTGTATGTGCAACTGCAAGCCGATGTCTGTACGTATGTACGTATGTATGTACACACGACCAGAATTATTAGAATGCAATAAATAGACCACCGTTTATGTGTACATATATTATATATGGTTGATATGTTTATATAAAGTTTTAAATGTTAAATATGTACATATGTTGCCGTTTTGGTTATGCACATTAAGTGGTGGTCAGCATGAGTATACGTATGTATGTATGGCGTAGGTATGTTCGAACAACTCTACCGAACTTATGTATTTTGTACACACGTATAACTGCGACACTTTCACTTTATGTACATTGATTTGGCCAAAAAAGGTATAAAATAAGGAAGGTGCCAGAAATTGAGCTGTGTTCTCTGTGTATGACTGTGTTAGCACATACACACGCACATATGCGTATCACTGCAGTTGATCGTTTGGTCGGACGAGCGAGCAATTTACAGCGACACAACGAAACTCAACCGGTGATGCTCAATTTTTGGCACAGAATACCTGTAGACTTTCTAGCGAATCTATAGAAAGTAGTCGTCCTGTTTTGGCGTCCATCAGCACGTCGAGTTCGGCAGCGTCCAAGATGGCGAGGGTCCAAAAGGGCACGTCTGTGGCAAGGTCCGAATCGGCAACTTCTTTCGAATTTCTTTCACACGCGAAGCCTAAGCCACTACTCAGCGAAACAACGAGTTCGAAAATGGAGTACAGTCACCTCGGCTGGGTAGCACAAGAGCACCTGTACCCCAATCCAAGTCTGGCGACTTGGCGACAGTTTTGGCGAATCAACCTGTCATCCGTTGACCCTACTTTAATACCCGACGGCTGCAAGGTATTGTTGTTCTCGTCCAATTCATGCATTACTGTCGCCTATGATAACATTCTAGACTACTTCGAAAAGTTGTTTGATGCATTCGAAGCCCGCATTTCAGTTCGCTCCCCTAAGGTAAACTGCAATCATATAATGAACAATTTTTGGGGTCCGTACTTTCAGAAGATGAAGTTGTAGATCGTGTCTATGGCAGATATTCCTGCTTAAAAGGTTTTTGTTCATACCAATTACTATTTCTCCTATTGCACGAACGAACCACCACAAATTTTAGCAACCGCACTTCTCGCTGTTAGGTTAGGTTAGGTTGTCCCGGACGGCCCTCGACGGGGCCTCTCATAGGCCAGAGTGGCCCTTGTATGGACCTTACGAGGGTGTTTCTGAGGTTCCGAAGTCCCCCAGAATCGAGGTGTTCTTAGCAAAGGCAAGCAGTTTCCCTGGCGACTTCTTGGAGGCATCCTCCAGTGATACCAGCATCGGTGCGCCGGACACCAGCAGATGAGATGTTCCAGGGTTTCGACAGCCCCGGGTTCATTGCATTTCCTGCAGATGTCGCTGTTGGTGATGTTCAGCCCGGTTGCATGCGACGCAGCCAAGCAGTGGCCTGTTAGTATGCCCACTAACAGTCTGCAATCCTTCCGTGGAAGATGCAGCAGATAGTGGCTGAGATTGTCACTGCGTTTCTTGCACGTATTCCTTGCGTATCCTTCCTGACTTAGTCGTGCTTAGTGAGTCTAGTGCCTCCCTGCTTGCCAGGACACTTCTGGAACTGACCGCGGACGACTGCATGGATTTTATCGCTGTTTGGCTGTCAACGAATAAGTTAACCGTATAGTGCGGTCGCTCTGTGAGCTGAGCGACCTCTGCTGCCTTCTTGATGGCGAAGACTTCCGCCTGGAATAGGCTGCATCGGTAGGGTAGCTTATACGACGCCCTTATTTCAGGGTTCGTACAGTATAGGCCTTCTCCTTCTTCTTCATTCATCTTGGAGCCGTCAGTGTATATGTTGAGGTGTTGAGTCTGGTCCCGTCCCGCTTTCCAGTCTTCGGGTCCCATGAAGAGGTTTGTTTTTACTTCAAGACACGTTTGGGGGATCATGTAGTCGGTTGAACTGATCATGTCCATTCCAATTGAACTATGCCCGAGACTTTGGGGAGACATGTTCCCCGACGCAACCAAGCGCTGTGCTGCCTTGCCTGCAGTCAGCCTAGCGTAGATGTCGAGGGGGTCGATTCCGAGTATAGTTTCGAGTGCTTTGGTTGGCGTTGACCTCAGCGCTCCTGTTATAAAGAACCCAGAGCCTGCCGCTGAGTTCGTTCCATTAGCTTGTGGTACGTCTTCTTTTCAGTAGCTTGCCACCACACTAGGACTCCGTACAGCAGAGTTGGTCGCACCACCGAGATGTAGATCCAATGCATCAGAGCTGGCGACAGGCCCCATGTGCTACTAAGCATCTTCTTGGATGCATAAAGTGCAGTGGTGGCCTTTTTCACCCGCTCTACTACATTGGGTCTCCATGCCAGCTTGGTGTCCAGTACTATGCCGAGGTATTTGACCTGTGCTTTAGGGGTTAGCCTTGTTTGGTTGACTTTCGGGGGAGCCATGCTGGTACCTTGTATCTCTTGTTGAAGAGGATGAGGTCCGTCTTATCCGCGTTGATACTGAGTCTTACTCCATCTGCCCACTCACATGTCTCCCTGAGTGTTCGTTCCATTATGGAGCTGAGAGTCGACGGACATACACCCGTGATAAGTACGCTTATGTCGTCCGCATAAGCTGTTATTTTTGGGGCCTTCCTTTCGAATCTCTTGATGAGGTTGTCGACCACCAGGTTATACAGGAGGGGTGACAGGACTCCACCCTGGGGTGTGCCCCTGTGTGCACCTCTGACCATGGAGGCGGAGCCCCACTCTGATTGCACCCGTCTAAAACTTAGAAGGTTTTTTATCCAGAGGTTGATTGACGGGTGGGTGCTGGTAGCTTCTAGGCAGTCCATTATGGCTTCTGTAGCGACGTTATTAAATGCTCCGGAAGTGTCTACGAATACTCCAAGTGCATATTTCTTAGTGTTGAGGGCTTTCTCGACGGTAGCTACTAGCGAGTGTAGTGCTGTTTCCACCGATTTTCCCTTGGTCTAGGCGTGTTGGTTGGTTGACATCAGTCCCCTTACTTCGGCTCTGATGTGTAGATCGAGCAGCTTTTCTTATGTTTTCAGTAGGAAAGAGGTTAGGCTTATCGGTCTGTCATCCTTGGAAATCCTGCTTTTGGGAGGAAGACAACTCTAGAGGTTCTCCATTGGATCGGGATATAGCCTGTTCTTAGGCATGCTGCGTACATTACGAGAAGCCATGGGGTGATCACCTCTTTGGTCACTTGCAGCATGGCTGGGAATCTTCCGTCCAGTCCAGGTGCCTTTATGCCCGTGAAGGAATCTATAGCCCATTGGATTTTCTTTGGGGTTATTAGGTCTGTTGGGGGTGTCTATTCCTCAGTTGCTAGGTCCTGATGCGTTTCAGCATCGGTGACCTCGGTGCATCCTGGGAAGTGGGCCTCTATTAGTGCCGTTAGGGCTTCTTTGCTGCCTTCCGACCACTGTCCGTTGTCCAATTTGAGTTGACTTTGCACTGTGGGTTGCTTTGACAGCAACTTCCTCAGCCTAGCCGTTTCAGGCACTTTCTCAATGCTGGAGCAGAAGTTTCTCCATGAGCTGCGCTGTGCCTTACGTATTTCCTTCTTGTATTCCCTTAATAGCGTCTTGTATTCCTCGTTGATGTTCTCATCGTTCGCTAGTTTAGCGAGCTTCTCGCTGTTGTACCACAGTAGAAAAAATTGATACATTTTCCAGTATTATTGTCTAATGTTTAAAATTTTCACAAAATGTAGAGCACAAATTTTTTTATACTCGAAGAGTGTATTATACTAGATTTGTGGTGATAGAGGATGTTTGTAATGTGCAATCACATAAAGTATATTTCCTTGATCATCATCAGCAGCCGAGTCGATATAGCCATGTCTGTCTGTCCGTCCGTTCGTCCCGACGAGCACCTAGATCTCAGAGACGATAAGACCAGAGACCCAAACTTTCTATCCAACCTTCTTTGATATATCGTTCGATTCTCTTTGTAGTGATCAGACGTGTTTTTGTTTTGCGCTCCGCTTACACTACTCGACAAAATTCAACTGTTTTTTTCCGCTGTCGCCAAAAATGACTGTTTCTGATAGATTTGGAGATTTAAAATTGTTTAAAGAATATATTTTTTTTTTTCATGGAGTTGTTTTTTTTTTAAGAATTTAAAAAAAAAAGTTGCAGATACAAAGTGTCTGAGTCGGATTTATAGCTGCATTTGTCAGCTTTTGTTAACTGCAAAGTTCAATACAACCAGTTGTAGGAAACTTAAGTTATGTGAAAAATAGAAGCACTACCTATGACCAAAAATACCACTTTTTTTTTTTAAATTCTTAAAAAAAACCAATCCATGAAAAAAAAAAATTTATTCTTTAAAAATTTTTAAACATCCAAATCTATCAAAAAAAGTAATTTTTGGCGACAGCGGAAAAGTCGTGTCGACTAGTGTTATCTGCCTTTTATCCTATATAAACAGCCGGTGTTTTTATACCCGGTACTCGAAGAGTATAATGGTATATTAGATTTGTTGTGATAACAGATGTGTGTAACGCCCAGAAGGAAGCGTTTCCGACCCCATAAAGTATATATATTCTTGATCAGCATCAATAGCCGAGTCGATAAAGCCATGTCTGTCTGTCCGTCCGTCTGTCCGTCCGTCTGTCCGTCCGTCCGTCCGTCCTCATTAGCGCCTATATCTCAGAGATACGCTCTGCGATAGCGTAGTGCACGCTAAATGCGCCGGGTTTTCCGGTCTCGTGGGTGATGCTATCTCAAAAAGGAATGGCCTGCATTATAGCTGTGACGCATGCCGTCCGGTTGAGAAGGAGATGGCAGCGTTTATGAGGCAGACCCGGAAGGACTTTAGGGAGCTGACCGTAGGCTTCAAAGAGCAATACGATCGGCTCCTAGCCATGGAGTCTCAGTTTAGTGGTTTCAAACTACTGACTGAGTCTCCTAGGCGCAAAAAGGTCACTCCGCGGGATCTGCATGTGTCCGTAATATCAAACTCATTAGCTGTCCCCGCAATTCCGACCCCACCAGTTAATATACGTCCCGGACCACCGGGTATTACCATCACAGGTGATAGGCCTGTGGTGTGGTGCCAAGATTGGTGGGGATCCCATACAATTAATGATGTGACGGCTTATATCCAAAGCCAAATAAAAGCCGCTGATTTTAAGGTGGAAAAGTTTAACTTTTCTTATGCCAGGGAGATAGCTTCTTTTAAAATAAGTGTCTCCCAAACTCACTTTAACACCATCTGTTCTGCCAAATTTTGGCCGGAGCATTTGGTGGTGAAGGAGTTTAAGGCAAAGAAAAAGACTAGGCCATCAATAACTCTGCCAACTAATCAGACCAGTGCTCCTACGTCATCTTCCCGCTCTACCTCCACCCGTCCAAAAAACTAACATACTCTCTTTTAGTGACCTATCAGAATGTTCGAGGCTTGCGTAGTAAGCTCAGCATTCTTTTCCAGGATAGTGTCGTATTTGCATCCCACGTTATTGTGTTTACCGAAACCTGGTTAAAGCCGGACATTCTTAGTTCCGAAGTTTTGGCAGGTCGGTACACAACTTATAGAAAGGATCGTTCGTCTCGACGTGCAGGAGGGGTTCTGAATTCTGTGGACTCAAACTTCACGTCGGAACTTTTCACAGTCCAGATCCAGCAGGAACTGGAATTTCTGTTTGTAAGACTGATTCTTCCCGCTTTCTCAGTTTTTATAACTTGTTCGTATATTCCACCTTCTTTGGATGTCGCAGTTTACGAGCAGCATTTTTCCGCCTTAACCGCTATTTCTTCCTCGCTATCTGACAAAGATCACATGATAGTTCTTGGTGACTTCAACTTGCCAGGAATTGTTTGGTCTTCGGCAAATGAGTCTAATAGCCTGGTACCCATGGCACGTCAGGACTTTGTTGACGGCTTGATTGACCTGTCTCTGTCTCAAGTTAACCATGTTAAAAACTCCTTGGGTCGATTTCTTGATCTGTGCTTTGTAACGGATCCGACCTTAGCGTTGTTAACTCGAGTCCCCCCGCTCTCTATACCTGAAGATGCCTACCATCCTACTTTCGAAGTGTCGCTCGACCTAGGACGAACTGTACTGGATCGGTCGGGTAGACTACCCCAATGTGTCCGATGCTTCCGTAAAGCCGAGTTTACGAGGCTTAATAACCTCATTAGGGTGCAGTGATGTTACGACAGGCACTAACATTTTCTATGCACTTTCCTGTCCGATTAGATCAAGAAAACCCCCTTGGCTTACCAAGGAGCTATCTCATCTAAAAAACTTAAAATCAAGACTTTATAAAAAATTTCAATAAGTTGGCTATCCTTCTTCTCTTTCTCATTATGTAATAGCTCGGTCAAACTTTTCAGTTCTTAACGCTCAATGCTATCAGAATTACCTATCTCGATGCAGGATACGTTTTTCTAAGGACCCCAAACAGTTCTACAGCTTCGTAAACAGTAAGCGTAGAGCGTCCGCACACACATCCTATCTATACTCCCTTAATGCGTCGGCAGATAATGATCAGGCAATTTCCGATCTTTTTGCCCATTTTTTCCAAACTACCTATTCGCAGGACGTTTACTCTGGTCAGCCGTATCCATACGGCTTACCGAGGTCAAACGGCATTTTCAGTCCTTTGCTAAATGAAAGCTCGTTGCTTCATGATCTACGAACAGTAAAGCCGGTGTTCTCACCGGGTCCGGACGGAGTTCCTGGCTGTGTACTCAGGTACTGTGCCGAGTCTCTGTGTGGGCCGTTGCTTAAACTATTCAACCTATCCATAAATTCTTCATGCTTTCCCCCGATATGGAAGGAGTCCTTTATAATTCCTCTCTATAAGAAAGGTAGCAAGTCTGACGCAATGAACTATAGAGGTATATCTAAGTTATCCGCTATTCCTAAAGTGTTTGAGAAAATTTTAGCTCCGCACCTGCAGCACCTATGCAGATCACTTATATCTCCATCTCAACATGGATTTATAAGGCGGAGATCAACCACTACTAATTTATTGGAGTTTACCTCCTTTATAATAAAAGGCTTTCAAGGTAATTCGCAGACGGATGTTGTTTACACCGATTTTAGTAAAGCGTTCGACTCTGTAAACCACTCCCTCCTAGCACAAAAGCTCGACCTTCTAGGGTTCCCGCCCAATCTCCTGAGATGGATCTATAGCTACCTTTGTTCTAGGTCTCAAAGAGTCCTTTTCAAAAACTCCCTGTCCTCACCAGTTAAGGTGACTTCGGGTGTACCACAGGGCAGCCATCTAGGCCCCTTACTCTTTACACTCTTTATAAATGACCTGCCTTCTGTATTAACATACTCTCGAGTACTTATGTATGCGGATGATGTTAAGCTCTGTGTCCAGTATAAGGACATTTCTTTTCAATCCAGGTTGCAATCCGATCTCGATAGATTTCAGTCTTGGTGTTGTGCAAATTTATTGAACCTTAATGCTTTAAAATGTAAAGTAATGACTTTTCATCGCTCCAGCGCCTTTCTGGTTCCTTACACCCTTTGTGGTGGTTCTCTTGAGAGAATTACCCGGGTGGATGATCTTGGTGTTCTACTAGATCCCAAGTTAAAGTTTTCAGAACACATTTCTACCATGGTGAATAAGGCCATGGGCGTGCTTGGGTTTATAAAGAGGTGGTCAAAGGAATTTGACGACCCCTATAAAACAAAGACTATCTACATCTCTCTAGGTCGTCCGACTTAAAATACGGCTCTTGTGTATGGTTCCCTCAATACAACGTACACCAGGACCGTATAGAATCAATTCAGAAAAACTTTTTACTTTTTGCTCTACGCGGACTCAGCTGGGATGCAGGTGTGAGACTGCCGTCTTACCCTAATAGATTGCTTTTAATAAACCTTCCAACCTTAGCTAATCGTAGGAAAATGCTTGGTGTGATTTTTGTGCATAAATTGATCAAGGGTGACGTAGATAGCCTTGACCTGTTGAGCCGCATAAACTTCACGATTCCTATTAGAAGCACTAGAAATGTTACACCGTTGTTTCTTCCGCTTTGTAGATCGAATTATTTCTTGCATGAACCTTTTAGGGTCCTATGCTCGGATTATAATTCCCTCTACCATATTATATCTACTACTAACTCCCTTTCTTGTCTTAAATTACTGATACTCTCATATCTTTCTCGTAATTAGAAATTGCTTAGTTTTTTTTTAAAGTAGATTAGTTCTACTTTTCCCCGAACACTAGTCTAACACCTATCTTTCCTGCATGTCCGCGATCGGTTCGGTAAACGAGTCGCGCGTTATGAGGCAGTGCCCCTCGGTCGGTTGGGCGGGAGGAGGGCTGCGTTCTTTCCTGGGATCCGCGCGTAACAGCCATCAGCTGGTGTCGCTTGGGCCACTTGATGGTGCAGTCATTGGATATCAACGTCCTAAAGAAAAAAATGTTCAAAATATATTTCAAAAATTTTCCCCAATCGCTTGCTCCACCAAAATGAAAAAAATCGGACCCTGACTTGAGATTGGTTTGGTTTCGGTTGAGATTGGTTATATAAAAATTGTTTATTAAGAAGTCACACGCTAAAGCTACATAGTGGGGTCAAATTTATCTTAATGAATCAATTTCATTCTTTTTTTTTTCCGTTTTCAATTAAGATTCGAGTTTTTTTCCATTAAAACCCGTTTACTTTTGATTTCGGCTAGCAACGTTTATCCGTTTTTAAATCAGTTTTTTTTTTGACAACGGAAAACCAATGTATTCATTAAATTTTTGTCCTACTATACAAATAATGTAACTTTTTCTTTTATTTGAAGTCTTGTGTGATATCTGGAGAATCAGGGGCTGGAAAAACTGAAACCACAAAGTTTATATTACAATATCTATGTGCCATTACTTCAAACGTTTCCTCTTGGGTTCAACAGCAAATATTGGAGGCCAATACTATTCTTGAATCTTTTGGTAAGTTTTAAATACAATGAAAGGCTTGCTTCTGTGACCTGAGATTTTTAATAATGTACTACCAAATATGTTTTGTATATGAACCGGAAAAAAACTCTGAGAAACATATGAATTAACAGTTTTCTATCCCTCTAAGAATAAAAGAGTTTGTGTTCAATTCCCTCTTGTATTAAAGCTCTATCGACAATCTGTACGAATCGACACTTATTTTTTTTTTTAATTCCGGTTACACAATTTCTACCTCGAGAGAGGGTCAGATTTTATAAGCTCGTTTTTGCTAGCGAACGGACGTGTTTAGTATGTGCTCCAGTAAATATACTTTATATATGAAAAAATGTGATTGCAAAAAAAATATAAAAGTAAACTGGAGTGATTCCCAACCATAGCTAAAGGGCCTTAAAAGGGTAATAAAACTATTTTTATATATAAAAGTTAATACAAATCAAATAAGTTCCATGAATAACTCGCGCAATATGAGCAGCGCCTGAACGAGAAATCATTGAAACTCCATAGAGCTTTAATTTTGATAGTAGTTGAGTGGCAAAGAACATACAACGCAATCTAATAATTGCCGAATCATTTTCGGACCTTTCATCCAATCACTCGCCTGGTCTACTAAAGCTTGTTCAATGCTCGGATCACCTTATAGGTCCAAAGCGCATAGAACCAACTGACTTAAGTACAATAAGTACGTGAGTTCCTCCATTGAACTAACCTCTCATATAAACATTTAATTAGACGAAATAACTGGAATCTTTCAGAAGCAAAATTTCAAAATCAAAAAAAATATCTGTACAAACCAACCAAAAGATAACTAATCTGCCCTGAAGGGCAGTCCTACAGTTTAACATTTTGAAGTAGCTGCTTAAAGACGATATACGAAATCTCACCAAGGCTCTAAAGACTGATTAAGACCCATGGAAGCCACATAAGCCAGTCCTGTTGCCAAAACCGCACAAGTTTCCTACAGAACCGTCATTTTTAAGGCCCTGATAAGACTGATCGACCATGCAGGCAAAGCACTTAAGCGATGCATTTGCAGGTAGCTTCGAAAAGCAGTTATAGATGCAAGTGACCTATCTCGATGAAGTTCAGCGTCATATTATCTGGTAGTCATCATCGAGGACTGCTTCAGAGATCGTATGATGCTAAAAAACATCAACAGCGGCAGCGTGCATGTGACATGCAGCGTTCCTTAGGTAGTGTCCTTTGGCCAACCTTAAGAAAAGTGATGTATGACGCAATCCTCAAGCTGCAACGGCAAGGGAAACACGCACAGTAGGTGTAGTAGGTGGTAGCCAAGCACTTCGGCGAAGCGGAGGTTCGTTTTAATTAAGTGTGGTTGGATTCTGTGGACTGTACAAAAAAAGGAAGCGGTCCCCATATCTAGCAGGTCGAGGTAGGGACCGTCCCAGTTTAAGTAGAGCACTGTCGCGTATGATGCTGAACACGTGGTGATCTAAACAATGCCGCAGACTTCTTTTTCCGGGTCAGTCTGTAAATCGGCCATGTGCGCAACACCAGCCTGGACTGAGGCGGTGAGGATTAAGTCCTACAGGAGAGGGCTAGGGCAAAATACCGATTAGAAGCTCTACTAGTCTGCTTTGGCTTCCGAACTATCTCGGACGATGCGACACTTGACATAGCCAGAATGCTTCCCGTGGTAGACCTTGCCGGGGAAGAGAGGGAAATCTCATCAGAGCTCGAAGCAACACCCAAAAGACGGCAGCGAAGGGAAGAAGCTTAACTATATGATTAGATAAACTATGGGCATTTAGCCTACTACCAGACACCGGTATGGGGACTAACCGCTGAACATATTCACCTGCTGAAGGGTCAACGAAAAGGTGTCTGTGGGGACACAGTGAACGCAGGAAACCTGCGCTCTGCTCTAGGAAGTGTGTGTGAGAAAAAGGGAATGAGATGCGTGTTGTGTAACATCATTTGTTCCTTCTGGCTACAATAGTGATCTGATCTCATATACATACTGGCGTAGTACATAATTGGGGCGTTCTGATGTGTGTTGAGAAGGCTACTAAAGTAATCCTTAAAATCTCTAGCGTCTATGGTTGTGCCGACCCTTTTCTTGTCCTCTTATTTCCTTAGCCAGCCTCCACCAGTTTTTGCCCAAGTGTACATTTGCGATCCGGGCTTTTAAATGTTGTCAATAATTTTCTTTGCTGCTTCTGTAAAGCTGTGAATACTTTGATTGTAGTATTAAGTAGGATTCCTTATCCTCCCGAGATTCCCTTGTCCGGAAGTTCTTGAGTGCAGCAAAAACCTTTTCTATCTGTTTTTTATTTTGTTTTTGTCCGAAGTTGCTGGTCCGCCTTTCGGTTTGTTTGCAGAAGATTTTATTATTTCAAAAGAGTTTGCAATAACAATCGTTTTCGTTTTGTTTATAAAGCAATTTCGTATGATTTCTTCTGTTTTTGCTGGTACACCTTTTTATTTTGGACCTTCCACAGGGCACTGGCAGAATAAGTGGTGGACTGACTTCTTCCCTTCCCCATCCCGACAACTTCTGCCAAAGTTGTGAGCAACTGATACTGGAGACGTGAGTACCAAACTCCCAGTGGATGGATCGATGGATGGAACTCTACTAAGTCTACAACATGGCCATGTCGATCGCAAGATTTTACAGTAATCTGCCATCGCTAATTTGCTTTTTGCTCGAAAATGTGCGTAGGGAGCCTTCAGGTAGCCATAGGCATCGCTACTGCCTCCCTGTCCAAAAGAAGAGGAATGGTAGTGCCTGCCTGGCTAATTCGTCGGCAGAATCATTCCCCTAGATGTCCCTGTGTCCGGGGACCTATATTAGGAAGAGTTCTAACTGATCTACAATCTCATTCAGAGAACTACGGCAATCGTTTACAGTCGTTGAGCTGGACGATATTGATCCTAGTGTCCTAGTCCTAGTCGTAGTATATTAATAGCTGCTTGGCTGTCTGAGAAGACGAACACTAGGTTTGCAGAAATTAAAAAAGGGCTTATTAATTGCTTCAACCTCCCCTTGAAACACACTAGAGTAATCCGGGAGCCTAAAGCAGTGACTTATGTTGAGCTCGTTTTAGTAGACTCTTCCTCCCACGTGGCCGTCTAGCTTAGAGGATTCGATTTCATAATGTACACCCTAGTAAAACTGCATTTATATTTTTGATTTTAATGCAGCCCTTCAAAGTCCGTTGGTCGATTTACCTTTAATTGAGTTTATGGTTGATTTACCTTTTCTTGAGTTTATTATCTTGTTGATATTGTAAATTTAAAGGAAAAGTGAATGTAAAAATTAGATCAGAATGTCTATAAGATTTGATTGTGTTCAATTTGTTAATTTTTGTGCGTGCTTGTTTGGGGCTTCTAAAATTCGACAAAATTTAACAAACTTATCTGTCTATTGCTGCTGTCCTCACAACTTTTTTTGTGCCATATTGTGCCACTAACTATGTTAAATTAATGTTAAAAATGTTTAGTTACTAATGTTTATTAAATTTACTACGAACCTTTGCGACCATTACGGTTATTTTCGTTGTTTAGGTTAGGCTGAATTTTTCTATATCATGCTGTCAATTTTTGGATTGATATCAATAGAATGTCCACTGTTGTGATCTTGATTTTTAAACAACTGAGAACATATATTTAACTCAAGCGCGGTGTGGGGATAATGATTTTTCTTCCCGATCGGACGAATAATTATTTCGAATAAATACTACGTGTCGCAGAAATAAAATTGCGATTAGTTCATTATTAAATGATATCCAAACGGCTAGTGGCGCTTGCTTCTTCTTCACATTACAGCATAGCCGTTTCGATCGCTGAGCGCATCTTTGCTCGGCAAACATAGAGTACATCGAACGTAGATAACGAAGAGCGAGCTTTGAGAGAGTGCTTAGCAGGGCAAGCAAGTGCAAGATTAAACAAACAGAAATAATAGCAATATGTAACAATGAAAGTATGCGGCTGACTGCCAATAAATAGCTCCTTTTTGGTAAGCAACTACTCGGTGGAGATTGCCTCGAACATTCACCCTCCGTTGTCAGGCAAAGGTTTTCAACAGCTCCACCCTGAATGGGCAGAACCACTATCTTCCCAACAGCTTTTTTGAAGAGTCCACTTTGGGCGTGGATGACGGCCTTATTTGTTGATTAATGTTGCGATGAGTCTCGTCGAATCCTGCAATCGGCGCTTCATGTCGAAATTGGTTTGTGAAGGGGACATCCAGATCATCGGGAACTTCTAAAATTTTATAAAATGACGGGGAATTTAGCAAGGTAGAAATTTCAGAAGTTGTAGTTTGAATATCGTTATGTGTGGATATAAGCCCTTTGCGGTATCGGCTAGTTCGTGCTGTAGTTCCTGAATTTGGCGATTACAGAGAGAAATGTCCTGAACGAGACCGATCAGAACCAACTTCGTCCCTAACTTGGGCTTGACCTCCGATCGCAGTTTTTCCGCCTGCTCCTGGCACTCGCACAGCTGCTGCCTGCGTTGCTGCTCTCGATCGGCTGTCTCCTGCTGCCGTTGAGCCAGCTTGCGGTAGTCCAGCATTGTGGGACTAAAATCGTGAGTGGAGATATGAGGGGAACTCTCAAAAACAGCTAACGCTGCACGCTAACCTCTGAGCTACTTATGCTTCCTGACGCTATCCATCCAAGCTTTGTCTTTTGCAATATTGGCTGTTGCGTTAAAAGTCGTATCTGTTTGACGCACAAGAGGTCGAAGAATAGGTTTCCTATCAGAAGATCGACTCGTCCGTCTTCATGAGCGCCAAGATCTCAGAGACTATAAAAGCTAGAGCAACCATATTTTGTATCCAGTCTCCTGTGTTATCACACTACTCCAAGTGTATTTCAAAATTTTGCCACTCCCCCTTCCGACCCCCAATGGACGAAAATCGGTGGAATTCAAAATTTTTAAGATACGAGAAAACTCATAAACTTACAGTCATGGATAATAACGGTATCTACCAGATTGTCGAATCTGCATCAGGTCGAATCACTATTATAGCCAGAAGAAACGAATTAAAATTCAGTGGCTACGCAACGCCTTTCAAGCGCTGACTCATTCCCTCTCTCTCTCTGTCGTAAACATTTGTACGTCTCAAATATGTAGTTATACATGTCATGTAGAAATTTAGAAGCAGATGTAAAAAGCATATGCAAACAAAATTGAAAACATGTATAATATTCCAAAAATGATTTGACTTCATTTTTTGAAATTTATTTCGTCCCTTTTGCGAACACATAATAAATTGCATAAATCGTAAGCTCATATATGTATGTACATATATACTGACTGAGTACCGGGTATAAGGTAGAGCCGCGGCCTTTGCCGCGGCTCACAACGTTCCCCCTCGTTTACATCTGTCTTCTACATTTCTACATCTACATATATATATATGTATCTACATATGCGGCTAGTGGAAGTGAGTGCGAGAGAGAGAATTTAATTAGTTTCTTTTGGCTATAATTGTAGTCCGACCTGATCCAGATTCGGCAATCTGATAGATACGGTAATTTTCCATGATTTTCTTTTTTGGTTTTTTAGTATCTTATAAATAGTGATTTCCACAGGCAAGGCTTGTGAAAAATAGAGCGAAATGTGTGCCTTTCGAAATTGTTTTTTTCATAGTGACTTTATTAATGATCCAATCTGATAAATATTTAACACTCTGATAGATATGTTACTTTTCTATGATTCAGCGTTTTTAGTTTTCTGTATTTTCAAAATTGCACATGCCACCGATTTTCGTGATTTTAAATACACTTGTAACAGTATGATATCACAGGAGTGGGGATTTGGTTTCTGTAGCTTTCATAGTCTTTGAGATCTAGTGCCTAGTAAACAGCCGGTCGTCTTTCCGCGTCGCTCCTGCATTTTCTGCATTTACTCTGAATTCACTCAACATTGATTGCCAGTGGTTGTGTTTATCTTGGAACTTATCATAGCTGAACAGTAATTGTGTTGAATATTATTATTATGACAAATTATTGAAAAGACCGTTTGGGGTGACTTTTTTAGTCAATCGGTCTTTTAGTGAGTCTCTCGGTACGAGCATCGCTCGTATCTCTCATTGTGCGATGTTCGGTAAAAGAGCGTCTCACGAACAGATCAACGTAAATCGCTCAACAGAAAACCGAAACGAAAAGAAACGAAGTCTGATGCTCACAGAGAGAACGAGGGTGGATATTTTTTTCGGTTGTTCTCGCGAGCAGAGCGTAAGCAAAACAAACGGTCAACAGTTATTTGCGAGCTATGATTTATACTCATTTTTTAATAGTCTCTGTTAGGAATCTCACTCTCACTCTCTTTACAGCATCTCCCCGTACTCTTAAAACAGTGGTGTTTGGATTGTCTTCTCTAATTTGTTTTTATTCCAGTGATTATGGATGATAATGCATGGTCGTCCGGCTCGAGCAGCTATACAATGCTAAGAATACTTGGCAATCAAGGGGCAGGTCTGCGTGTATGCCATATTAATGCCCAAAGCCTAACTAAGAAAATCGAAGAATTTAGGTATCTATTTGTCAAGTCCAATATTGATGTCATATGTGTGTCAGAAACGTGGTTTTCGTCTCATGTTGGTAATTTGTTAGTAGAGTGTACAGGCTATGATTTGTTTCGATCTGATCGAGATAGTCACGCTGGAGGTGTAGCTATATATGTAAGTAAACGTTTAAATGCTAAACTTGTATGTAATCACCCAAGTGAAAGTGCAGTTGAGTGGACATTCGTTCAAGTCACAAGCACAATACATTCTTCCAAAATTTTAATAGGCTGTGTGTATAGACCTCATCGATATATAGAATATCAAAGTTTAACTGACGTATTGTCTACCATGTCGCTCGCCTATACAGATGTAATATTAGCTGGGGACTTCAACAGCAATGTCCTGCGAGAAAGGCAATTATCGGACGACATAGAATCTATGGGATTAAAGTTAGTAAATTCGTCTGCACCCACGCATTTCTCAAAATTCTGTGATACCTTACTTGACTTATTTTTTGTAACCGACTGTCATAAAATTTCTACTTAAAGTCAACTATCAATGCCAATGTTTTCGAAACACGATCCGATGATTGCCTCGGCCTTTTGGAGACTCTGACCAGCGTCCCTGTGTGTTCCTTCTCCTTCCCTTACCGTAGGGCGCCAGAAAGCGCCGTAAATTCTACGTCTAAGAAGGCTACCAGGGTGTATTCCTTGCAGTTTAAAGACGCTTCGATGATTGATGTGATCGTGTGTAGGGCCGTATAGGTATTCCTTCCGATAGGCGTGCTGAAATTCTGAGATTAATCTGGGCCGAATATTCGCCATAATACGCACTCCCAGAAGCCGTTTTATCGTCTTCAAAAGGAAAGACGAGAGACTTATGGGTCTGAAATCTTTGGGGCAGTATGCGAAGGCTTGCCTGCCTTGGGAATGAAAACGACTTTGATCTCAAAGTGTCAGAGATGTATCCATAGGAGAAAACTCCCTCGTAGATACTTTTCAGCCAGTTGATTGCTTTTTGTCCTGCATGGCTCAGTTGGGCAGGAATAATGCCATCTCTTCCAGCAGACTTGTAGGGCTTAAAGCTTTTGATTTCCCAGGAAATATTTTCCTCACTTAACAGGCTCAGGATAGACCTGTAGTCAACAGACGGAGCTCATATAATTCTGGAGTCCACCATTCGGGTTTCTTCCGGCCCTGGGTTTTCTAGAGGGGTAGGATTTATCGAGTGCCTCACTATAGGCGTCGGTAAAAGTTTTAACAAGACGGGCGGTGGCCTCCCGCGAAATCCCCTCTTCAGTAGCGTACACAGGGAGAATACGGCACAAGTGATTCGAAAACCGAGTCCAGTTTGTACGCCTGGGGTTCCGGAATCGGACTGGACTTGGTAGGGGAAAAAAGAATACAGTTTTCATGTACTTGTGTGCAAGACATATATTCTTCTATATAGCATGAGAGGTAAGAACGAGGTGCTGGACCTCCTTGCGGTTCTTGATTATGAAGGTGGGATAATTTCCCCAATTTGGGATGAGACAATCTTGTCAGAGACAACCGCAGGACCTCCTTGCGGTTCTTGATTATGAAGGTGGGATAATTTTCCCAATTTAGAATGAGACATTCTTGTCAGAGACATTCCTGACTTCTACCTCCACCATTGTTCTATCTTAGCCGGTATCGGGGGACGCCAACTCCTCCATGGCATTGATGAGCCGAAGACCCCTGGCTAGGTAGCTCTCATCAGACCCATACCCGTCTGAGATGTTATCCGATACCACAGACGCTACTTCGGAATCCGCGGGTTTGGCCTCCGCGACCGAAGGCTCTAGTTCCATTTTCAAGGGACCACGGTAACCGCTTCATAACGGTAGTCCATCACTCTGCCTGTGTTTTCGTCACCTCATCACCTCTGAAAATTACATATTTGCCTTATTTGACATATTTGCAACTTTGGCTGGCTAGTAGTTTGGTAGGACTGTTTTGACCTATCGTCTATATTCCATCCCCTGGGCGGATGCCAAGGATACTGGATCTTCGTTGGCAAGGATGTAAGAGATGCGTTTCTTGTCTTGAAACCTTATCCTACTTTTGGAGAGAGGCGCCGCATCTGGAATTGAAAGGACTTCCCCGGTCCCAAAACACTTACCAACCTCGATTTCGCTCTGCTTTGCGGCCACGCCGGTACCAGTTCGGCCCTGACACACATAGCTTGGCCGGATTAGCTTTTTGGACCTATCTTTGCAGCGCTCACTGCTTCGAGATGTTTGGACCGACTTAGTCGACTTCCATGTCATTTTAGGCATTGGTTTCCCAGAAGCAGAGATATATTTGAATTTAGTATATTTGGAACCACGAGAAGTCGGGAAGGGGCTAGTCACCCGAGGCATAGCCCGCACGCTCCGGGAAGCCTTATTTAAGCTGTTGGTCGACAGGTATCGAGAGTCTGCATGGTAGCGACCGAGATTCCACTCGGCCATGCATCCCTCAGCATATGACAGTGCCACCTTGGATTGTATTCATTTTACTGAGGGTTTTCTTTTTTCTGCCCGACTACCATTGGCCAGTATCCTGACCGTACCAAGACCTGTTCTAGCCGTCTTAACGGGGAGAGTATAGTCAGGAAGTAACGGTTCGCTCCTGATTCCCCTGTACTCTATGGAGTACAGTCACCTCGGCTGGGTAGCACAAGAGCACCTGTACCCCAATCCAAATCTGGCGACTTGGCGACAGTTTTGGCGAGTCAACCTGTCATCCGTTGACTCTCCTTTAACACCCGACGGCTGCAAGGTATTGTTGTTCTTGTCTAATTCATGCATTACTGTCGCCTATGATAACATTTTAGACTACTTCGAAAAGTTGTTTGATGCATTCGAAGCCCGCATTTCAGTTCCCTAAGGGAAATTGCAATCATGTAATGAACAATTTTTGGGGTCCGTACTATCAGAAGATGAAGTTGTGGATCGTATCTAAGTACGAAAGAGCTGAAAAGTGCATTGTAGTTGTTAAACTGATTCACTTCCATAAGAGCTTCAATAAAATAAAGATATCGAATGAATTCTCTATATATTTTTTTATTTTACATTACATGGATATTTTCTACAATTATACATATTGCGGGACACTTTTAATATCCAGTTTTTTTGGACTATTGTCTAATAGGTTTTTGTATTATATGTATAGGTATGCCCCTAAGCAGTTCGCCACGAGCTTCCTGCTGAATAGTGCAGCCCTCCTCTTGTTATGTGGTTTTCATCGAACTTCATCCACTGCACGTTCGCTTATTCTTACGATACTGTAGGGAGGTATAGTACACGATACTGTAACAACATAGAACAATTGAATCAATTGGGCTTTCGAGAAAAGCACAGAACTATTAAGCATTTAAACCGCATAGCGTGAGAGATATGTAGTGCGTATCAACAATACACAGTGAGGCCTTCGTTAATTTGAACTTGCTAAATGAAAAGCTTCGGAATGAAAAAAGATATCTTATTGATATAAACTTCATTTGAAGGAAATTTAGTCAGCATAAGTACACGGTGCGACAACTTCTAGAAGATTTATAACATTGTGTCAAAGTTGACCGACGTATTGCGTATGTACATATATGTATGTGGGTGAACGATCGATGCGATTTACTAACGACGAAAGACTGATGGCTACGAAGATTAGCTCCGTACCATATGAGTGATAGATGAAGACTATGTAAGTGATAGATGCCGACTGACTAAGGGCAGGCGGGCCGAATTGCCCGTGCCCTAATGTAAGCAAGCGAGCGATGATCCGAGAGAGCGATAATGAAAGATCGAGAGAGCGACGAAGAAGGCGATAATCCGAGAGAGCGATGTATAGGCTGCTGCCGTGCGGGAACTTAAGTCGAGAGGTACAATGAGATGCAGTGGGCAGTACAAAATAGAAAACAATAATAGGCATTTAATATACTGCTGCACTGGCTATGACTTAACTTATGTCGATTAAATATCAGGCTGGGAAACCCAACAAACTCCCCCCGTTGAAAGACTGACTTTCAACAGACTCGAAAGGGTTTAGCAGCAACTTGCCAGAAGGCCAGGCATCGCCACGACTCTAGATGATCCAGATGATGATTGATGGTTAGCCTTTTTACGAGTGATTGAGCGGACGAAGCAGGCAGACCGCCATTCAAACAATGCGGTGGCGATATGTCATCTGGCTCGACTTGACACTCTGAAATCGAGAATAAAAGATTTGCATTAGCAACGGCCACGATGTGGCCCAAAAGCGTCCTCAGCTCGTTCATTCCAAATGCTCCTGAGTAGCTTCTAGTGCAATAGAAGATGTAGTTGGCTATCTTCACTGAAGCACCTCTCCACTCAATAGGGTACCACGTCTCCACCTTGTTGGCGTATTCGCTAGTCGATGCCTTCATTTGGGGCAACTGTGCGTACTACTTGCGGCCCTCCTCTACCTTTACCTTGGCTCGAGCTAGCTTGGATGTCTCCTCCTGGGAGATATCCGCCTTGCTTTGGAGCCTGCTGCGTATCTTAAGGGCCGCCTAATACTTAGTACTACCTAGTACTTTAGCCTTCATCCCTTCCCTTGAACGCTTCGGCCTTTCCCTACGCAGGGAGCTGGAACCTGGTTCGGGTGAGCTGATAGGACGAGGGGTTGTGGCAGTAGTACTGCAACTGACGTGACCTGCTCCCGCCAAATCAGAGGTGTGGCGAATAGCGACACACAGAGAGGATTGCTCCTCCCCGTGCCCGCCGGTGGTAGCAGCCACGCTTCCCACCGACGTTTTGGTTGATATTCCTTTCGCTCCATATTCGGCCGTAAGGTCCATACGTGGTTAGTGTTTTTCGGGGGAACCACCCCTAGAGTTTTAGGCCTGACCGCCAGGCACCTTAGCCATGGCCCTGACCCAGCTCACCCCACTCGAGGTCGAGAAGACGCTGGTCCATTGCCTTAGCTAGACACTGCAATACCTTGGACGGAGCAAGCGACAATGAACTACCCGTGTATTAAGCATTAGAAATGTTCCAAAACTCGATAATTATTTTTATCAAAACATAACAACACGAAATTCACTAGGCAGTTAAGAATCTCTCAGTAATAGTGAACTGAATAACTGCGAGAATAAGTACTGGCGCTACGTTTTAAACGGAGTTGCTGTCGTTACTTCATTAGCAGAGCGAAGTTTGTCCGTTTTTACGAGATCATATAAGGGTCATATAAAGTCAGATCATAAATTTTAGAAAAGTTTCTTTGGCTGGGTACAAAAAAAAAATTTTTTAACTTCATTACTGAAGACTGTGGGTTAGTATCCAAAATTGTAGCTGACATTCCTACGACAATGCATTGAACATGTCTGGAAAGTATCAGAGTGTACAAGCAAGAATTTTAAGCTTGAAAGAAAATGCGAACTATGTTCCCTGTTCCGCGCATTTCTTTAATTTGGTTAGAGAACATGTTGTGAAGTGCAGTCAATTTTTTTTGCCATTATGCAGACAATATTTTTTTTTTCGGCTTCCAACAATCGCTTTGGCGTATTGAAAAATAAAATTCACAATGAAAACATTTTGATATCATAGTCAAAAATATGCTGAAGCGCATTCGAATTCGATAAACATGGCTCATGATTAAATTGATAAAGTACTATAGGCTCTAGAAAGCATTGCTGATGACGAATCACAAAATACTGGAGCTCGTTAAGAGGCGACGTGTATGGAAAATAAAATGCAAAAATTCGAATTTGGTTTCATGTTGATTGTATGGAATTCTATTTTGACTGCTATGCGTTCATTGATTATAACATTGCAAAGAAGATTTTCAAACGGCTACTTTTTTGTACTCTGTGAATAATGCAATGACTTTGGGAAAACACAAAATAATTATTACCATATGTAGATTATACTATGCAAACAAAATTGAACAATTTTTCCCGCTGTTAGCCAAAACGACTTTTTCTAATAGATTTCGACTTTTACAAATTTTTAAAGAATTATTGATTTTTTTGTTATGGTTTACTTTTTTTATTAAAAATGTTAGAAAAAGGGTATTTTACGTTTTTTTTAGAGGTAGTGCTGTTTTTTCTCACATAACTTAAGTATCTTACATCCGGTTGTATTTAACTTTACAATTCTGAAAAGATTATAGATACAGCTATAAATCGGAACCAAACACTTCGATCTGCTATTTATCGTCTATAAATTATTAAGCTTTAAAATTCAAATTTAATACTTTTTTTTTATTTATTTATTTCATCCTAGCGCGACAAGCATTTGATACTTATAAATTAGGGCGCTAGTCACAACAAGTGTAACATTAACTTTTGACATTTAAATTACTAACATTAAGAAGTGATTACAATTACATACATTCGAACTTATATACTAACATTTTAATAATATAATATTTAGTTTAGTTTTTATTTAGTTTCTAGGAATTTTACTCTTACTCTCCGTTCAACCCCTCCCTACTATCTCAAATTCAAATTATGTAGTGCGTAGATCATTCTCCAGTGCGATTTTGAACTGCACTCCCCCACTGATTGCCTTGATGGCGTGGGGAAGATGATTCCAAACTCGAACAGCATATACAAAGAACTGTTTCATTGGGCATGTGTACTTGTATTTAAAGCAAATAATATTTTTCGTCCGTCTTGACGTGCTAAACTTAAGTCGTTCATCTAAGTAAGATGGCTCTTTGGTATATATAACTTTGTGCAGTAATACTAAGACCCTAAAGTCTATCCAGGATTTAAGTGGCATATCGAAAATTTTTATCATTACGTCCGAAATATGGTCAGTTCTACGTCTGTTATAAATATATCTCGCGATATTATTAAAAGCAACTTACAGCTTGCGTTGGCTTGCAGAGTTACTGTCACTAAATACTTCTATACCATAGAAAAGTACTGGTATGATATACATTTATGCAATTGTTTGTCTTATTTTCACTGGGAGAAAATCTTTAGTTAGGTATAAATTTCTAAGTATCCCAATAGCTTTTCCGACTGATCTTTTTATGTGATCATCCCATGTCAACGTTTGGTTAAACATAAAACCTAAGTTGTTTGCACGTTCTACATATTCAATGAGGATGTTTTCAATAGCCAATTTTTGTAGTGCATTAGTGTCGAACTTTGTTTTACCTATGACTATACATTTTGACTTATTTGGATTTAATCCTAGCCCATTCATTTTAGCCCACTGACTTACACTTTTCAATTCACTATTACAGACACGAATAAAGTCATTAACTCTATTAATAGGACGACTAACAAACATTTGAACATCATCGGCATACATATGAACGTCACAACTTGACAATATACTCGGTAGATCATTTACATACATAGAGAACAGTAATGGCCCTAAAACGTATTCTTGAGGAACACCACGCTTGACACAAAGTAATGACGAGTACATATTATTTATACACACAGACTGCATACGATTACTCAAGTACGAAACAATTAGTCTTGTTGCTGCACGCGAAAAATTACATAGACGACTTAGCTTAAAACAAAGAATTTCGTGGTTAACAGTGTCAAAAGCCTTACTATAATCTAGAAGGGTCAGAAACGTTATATTGTCCGAGTCCAATTTTTCTCTTATACGTTCAACTACGTTTATTATTGCCTGATTGCTTATTTGTCAAAAGATTTTTAGTTTTTAAGTAATTTGTCATCTGATTAGCCATAAGTCGCTCTAAAATTTTTGACAAGTAAGGTAGAATGGAAATTGGCCTGTATTCATTGACTGATTTTGGAATTGGAAGTATTTTAGCTACTTTCCAAGAATCAGGAAATACGGATTGAGTCAACGCTGTGTTGTTTATGTAGGTTATGTACGGCAATATGTTTGGCAAAAGCATTTTTATGAATTTCGGATTAATATCATCAATTCCAGTGGCATTTGACTTAATCTTTAACATTGATTTGAGGACATCTGACTCCGTTACACATGAAAAACTAAAACTATTATCACAGGTACCATTATCACAGAAGCAGTGTACATCATCACAGTTTCTATAGAGATTTTGAGGCACGCACTCAACAAAGTCAGTTTTAGTCACTTCAGGTACTTTACAGTCTAAAAAAGTTATATTAAATTCGTCAGGATCAATATCACAGATGCGCGGAGTAGTGGATTTACCAACACCCAATTCCTTAATATACGCCCATTTCTGCTAATTCGATCTCGCTAAGTTAAATTTGTTACAAAAGTATTTTCTTTTCTCTGAGTTGATTAACTGTATTACATTTTTCCTAATTATCTTATATTGTTCAGCATGGTGGGCTGTTCTGTAACGCTTCCATTTTTTAAAAGCTGTATCACGTTTGTTAATTAATATTTTAATTTTCGAATTGATCCAGGGATTTCCACGAGGGTTGACCGTTTTTGTCACCAGTGGAATCGATCTGTTATATAGATACATTATATTATTTTTTAGGACAGTCAGTTGTGAATTAATATTAGCATAGTCATAAATAGAGTCCCAGTCACATGAAATAAAGTCAGCACTTAACAAGGCATAGTCAATGTTTCTAAAATTTCTATAAACTATTCTGCTTTCAGTTAAGTCGGTATGAAAATTATAGGTCAAGAATATTAGGTCGTGTTTCGAAAACATTGGCATTGATAGTTGACTTTAAGTAGAAATTTTATGACAGTCGGTTACAAAAAATAAGTCAAGTAAGGTATCACAGAATTTTGAGAAATGCGTGGGTGCAGACGAATTTACTAACTTTAATCCCATAGATTCTATGTCGTCCGATAATTGCCTTTCTCGCAGGACATTGCTGTTGAAGTCCCCAGCTAATATTACATCTGTATAGGCGAGCGACATGGTAGACAATACGTCAGTTAAACTTTGATATTCTATATATCGATGAGGTCTATACACACAGCCTATTAAAATTTTGGAAGAATGTATTGTGCTTGTGACTTGAACGAATGTCCACTCAACTGCACTTTCACTTGGGTGATTACATACAAGTTTAGCATTTAAACGTTTACTTACATATATAGCTACACCTCCAGCGTGACTATCTCGATCAGATCGAAACAAATCATAGCCTGTACACTCTACTAACAAATTACCAACATGAGACGAAAACCACGTTTCTGACACACATATGACATCAATATTGGACTTGACAAATAGATACCTAAATTCTTCGATTTTCTTAGTTAGGCTTTGGGCATTAATATGGCATACACGCAGACCTGCCCCTTGATTGCCAAGTATTCTTAGCATTGTATAGCTGCTCGAGCCGGACGACCATGCATTATCATCCATAATCACTGGAATAAAAACAAATTAGAGAAGACAATCCAAACACCACTGTTTTAAGAGTACGGGGAGATGCTGTAAAGAGAGTGAGAGTGAGATTCCTAACAGAGACTATTAAAAAATGAGTATAAATCATAGCTCGCAAATAACTGTTGACCGTTTGTTTTGCTTACGCTCTGCTCGCGAGAACAACCGAAAAAAATATCCACCCTCGTTCTCTCTGTGAGCATCAGACTTCGTTTCTTTTCGTTTCGGTTTTCTGTTGAGCGATTTACGTTGATCTGTTCGTGAGACGCTCTTTTACCGAACATCGCACAATGAGAGATACGAGCGATGCTCGTACCGAGAGACTCACTAAAAGACCGATTGACTAAAAAAGTCACCCCAAACGGTCTTTTCAATAATTTGTCATAATAATAATATTCAACACAATTACTGTTCAGCTATGATAAGTTCCAAGATAAACACAACCACTGGCAATCAATGTTGAGTGAATTCAGAGTAAATGCAGAAAATGCAGGAGCGACGCGGAAAGACGACCGGCTGTTTACTAGGCACTAGATCTCAAAGACTATGAAAGCTACAGAAACCAAATCCCCACTCCTGTGATATCATACTGTTACAAGTGTATTTAAAATCACGAAAATCGGTGGCATGTGCAATTTTGAAAATACAGAAAACTAAAAACGCTGAATCATAGAAAAGTAACATATCTATCAGAGTGTTAAATATTTATCAGATTGGATCATTAATAAAGTCACTATGAAAAAAACAATTTCGAAAGGCACACATTTCGCTCTATTTTTCACAAGCCTTGCCTGTGGAAATCACTATTTATAAGATACTAAAAAACCAAAAAAGAAAATCATGGAAAATTACCGTATCTATCAGATTGCCGAATCTGGATCAGGTCGGACTACAATTATAGCCAAAAGAAACAAATTAAATTCTCTCTCTCGCACTCACTTCCACTAGCCGCATATGTAGATACATATATATATATGTAGAAATGTAGAAGACAGATGTAAACGAGGGGGAACGTTGTGAGCCGCGGCAAAGGCCGCGGCTCTACCTTATACCCGGTACTCAGTCAGTATATATGTACATACATATATGAGCTTACGATTTATGCAATTTATTATGTGTTCGCAAAAGGGACGAAATAAATTTCAAAAAATGAAGTCAAATCATTTTTGGAATATTATACATGTTTCCAATTTTGTTTGCATATGCTTTTTACATCTGCTTCTAAATTTCTACATGACATGTATAACTACATATTTGAGACGTACAAATGTTTGCGACAGAGAGAGAGGGAAGGAGTCAGCGCTTGGCAGGCGTTGCGTAGCCACTGAAATTTAATTTGTTTCTTCTGGCCATAATATTGTTCCGACCTGATCCATATTCGGCAATCTGGTAGATATGGTAATTTTCCATGACTCTGCGTTTTTGGTTTTCTTTTATCTTAAAAATTGTGGATTCTGCAGATTTTCGTCCATTGTGGGGGCGGAAAGGGGCTTGGCAAAATTTAAAAATACACTTGTGCTGGTTTGATTACACAGGAGTTTGGATAGAAAGTTTGGTTGCTCTAGCTCTTATAGTCTCTGAGAACTAGGCGTCACAAAATACGAATGGGCAAAGCAGATGGGGTCGCGTGTGAGAGAGAGCGAGAGGGAATGATGACTTTCGAAATGGTTTTCTTCATTGTAGCTATAATAATTATCCGATCTGATCCAGATTCAACACTCTGATAGAAATGATCATTCGCTATAATTCTGCGTTTTTAGTTTTCTCGTGTCTTCAACATTGTATACGCCACGGACTTTCGTCCTTTGTGGGGGCGGAAGGGGGCGGGGCGATATTTTGAAATACATTTGGAGTAGTGTGATCACACAGGAGACTGGAAGCAAAACTTGGTTGCTCTAGCTTTAATAGTCTCTGAGATATAGGCGCAAATGAAGACGGACGGACGGACGGACGGACAGACGGACGGACGGACAGACAGACATGTCCATATCGACTCGGCTATTGATGCTGATCAAGAATATATATACTTTATGGGGTCGGAAACGCTTCCTTCTGGGCGTTACACACAACCGTTATCCCCACAAATCTAATATACCCCTTACTCTTCGAGTACCGGGTATAAAAACCTTTATAAACAAAAATGGAAAACGTTTGCATTAGTCTATAAAAATCTTCGAGAGGGCTCGACTTAATTTTATTTTTTGGTAAAAATTTATAAATCGTAAATTGACGAATATACTGACTGAGTACTGGGTTCAAAGTGATTTGAGGGAAATTTTCACTGAACTAAATATTTTAGAACCTACGGGAATTTTAAATACACTTATATACAAAACAGATGTAGTTATTTATTTAAGATTCTAATGCAAGATCAATTAGCAGATGCATTTCTAAACAGTGAAATAGCTCTTCAGAATTTTTATTACTGATCACAAATTGTTCTGCCGAATGATCCTTTTCATAATTAAAGCCAATCACATCTGCTAACAGAGTTACAATGCCACAAAGATTAACTGTACATGTTGGGTGTTAAGCTAATGAGCTTTTTCACTAGCTGTTGCGATGTGTTGTTTAAACAAAAGTTCGATTGGTTAAATTAATAGTAGCTTATTGGTATATACAGTGGCTCAAAGCTGAAACTGGGCAGTGTCAAATAAAAAGTTTAAGGTGGTACAGATTTTAAACTAGAGGAAAAACAAAAAATGTTTAAACGCCAATTTGTTGTATGTTTTATCACATTTAAAAAAATAACTTTATTTGCTGATTAAATATTGCTCAGTTTTAAAAATAAAATAAAAACTTAAAATATATCTTAAATACAGGTCAAAGCTGAAACTATGCAGCCACAAACTAGTTTAATATTAGTCGAATAAAAGGTTAAAGAGGTATTTTAATACTTAGTATGCAATCCCTTAACCTTTATTACTGCTTTTAACCTACAATTCATGGAAGACACCAGCTTCCGAGTGCTTTCCGGGCTTATTTTGCTCCATTCCTCCAGCAGAGCTTTTTTAAGGTCGTTTTTGCTAGAAATCCTGTGTTTCTGGATGTTTTTCTCCAGCGCAGCCCACAAATTTTGAATAACATTTAAGTTTGGAGACTGGGCTGGGGGAATCATCAAGTGGGAGCAGTTCCAGATAAGCCAGGACTGTCCTATTCCGGACGAATGTTTCGGGTCATTATCCTGGTAGAACCGGAAATCAAGTCGGATTCCTAGTTTCTCGGAGCTTTGGTGCAAATTTTCTTTGAGAATATTGAAGTACGTGAGCTTATCCATCGTAGAGTCAATAAACGCCAAGTTTCCGACGCCGGCTGCGGCCTGTACATACCCATACCACGACACTTCCTCCGCCGTGCTTGACTGTCGCTTTTACGTGTTTGGGATCCAGCTCAGTATTAGGCTTTCGCCACACAAAATTCCTTCCGTCGGACCCAAAAAGGTTGAATTTGGTCTCGTGTGTACAAATTACGGTATTCCAGAACACCAAATCCTTGTAAAAGTCGGTTTTTGCGATCGCCAACCTTGTCCCTTTGTTCTTCAGGCTTATGAAGGGCTTCTTTCGGTGTACTCGGGCATTGAAGTCATGGTTGCGCAGAACCCGGCGCACAGTTTCCACTCTGCACTCCTTCCCCATTTTGTCCTTTACCTGTTGGGTAAGTTTTGGGGCAGATAACTTGCACCAAAGCTTCCAGAAACTAGGAATCCGACTTGATTTCCGGTTCTACCAGGATAATGACCCGAAACATTCGTCCGGAATAGGACAGTCCTGGCTTATCTGGAACTGCCCCCACTTGATGATTCCCCCAGCCCAGTCTCCAAACTTAAATGTTATTCAAAATTTGTGGGCTGCGCTGGAGAAAAACATCCAGAAACACAGGATTTCTAGCAAAAACGACCTTAAAAAAGCTCTGCTGGAGGAATGGAGCAAAATAAGCCCGGAAAGCACTCGGAAGCTGGTGTCTTCCATGAATTGTAGGTTAAAAGCAGTAATAAAGGTTAAGGGATTGCATACTAAGTATTAAAATACCTCTTTAACCTTTTATTCGACTAATATTAAACTAGTTTGTGGCTGCATAGTTTCAGCTTTGAGCCACTGTAAGTACATTTGTAGACCGGCGAATGCGTATGTACATATGGATGTCTAAGCGAGGTGCGTAAAGACCGATGCAACGAATGAGCTATGATGTAGACCTATATGTAGACCGACGTATTCCGTATGTACATATATGTATGTGGGTGAACGATCGATGCGATTTACTAACGACGAAAGACTGATGGCTACGAAGATTAGCTCCGTACCATATGAGTGATAGATGAAGACTATGTAAGTGATAGATGCCGACTGATTAAGGGCAGGCCCGCCGAATTGCCCGAATTGCCCGTGCCCTAATGTAAGGAAGCGAGCGATGATCCGAGAGAGCGATAATGAAAGATCGAGAGAGCGACGAAGAAGGCGATAATCCGAGAGAGCGATGTATAGGCTGCTGCCGTGCGGGAACTTAAGTCGAGAGGTACAATGAGATGCAGTGGGCAGTACAAAATAGAAAACAATAATAGGCATTTAATTTACTGCTGCACCACTGGCTATGACTTAACTTATGTCGACTAAATATCAGGCTGGGAACCCAACATTGGGTATACTTTGCATTGAATCAAATATACAAAGAATCCTGAGAAAACGGCATGTTTTAAATCTAAATTAAAATGAAAATCAATTTTTTGAAAAAGGTATTAATAAGCTTAATTGGAAAAAGAAGTGAACAGGCTTAAAAAATGGGATGACCCCCGAATTGATGGTTGCTGAGGGTCTTGTGGAGGATTGATCCTGCCCTGGGTTTCATAACGAGAGTGGCGTGAATACTAAAAAGAGTTATTTATTCACTTAAAGAAAGTTTGAAAATGATTTTGTTTTAATTATTTTACATCAAATGTATGTTCGTGACCTTCGGAAATGCACGTTTATGCTATGTATTCTAGTATGATTACAAAAAGAGAGTTAGAACATGAGAAGTTAGAAAAAAATTTTAGTAAGATTTACAAGACATAGTCGTTTTTTGGATTTCAAATGTGCGTGCACATTAGAGTCCTACAAAATTCTTACGACTTGTCTTGTATAAAAAGCCTATTACTTTTGTCGCGTCGAGCCGAGTAAATTTTCCAAATAAGTCCAAATAAATACATATTTAATTGCAGTCACCGAACGTTATCGCGTTGAAAAAACTATTCCAAAATTACAACTTTTAATTTCAAGGACAAGTTTTAATTTCAATTTAATTAATTTCCGTTTTTAAAACGGAAAAAATCTAGCATTTTGTGATATTTGGAGCACCAATTTTTTCTTTTCAAAAGTAAAGTGGAATATTTATCGAAAGTGAAAACAGAGCGTGCCTAAATATACAATATTTTCTTTAATGATGCATTTTTATTCTAGGAAATGCTAAGACGATACGAAACGACAACAGTTCCCGCTTTGGAAAATTTATGCAAGTGTGTTTTGATGATACGAACTGTATAAAAGGCTGCATTATTCAAGATTATCTGCTCGAACAATCCCGGATAACATTTCAAAGTGAAGGAGAACGGAATTATCATGTTATGTATCAATTGGTTGCTCAGGGGCTGAAAAATATGGAAATGGCCCAAGCCCTCAATTTAAGACCACCAGAATTTTATAAGTATCTTAACACTTCGGACACATTAGCAATAGATGTAAATCTTGAATCAGCAAAATTCGATGCTCTGACAATGGCGTTTACAGTTTTACAAATTCCTCAAAGCGTAATAGATGGTGTTTTCAAAGTTTTAAGCTCGATATTATGGTTAGGCAATATTGATTTCATGGACATTGATGGTGAGGGATGTGATTTTTCAATTTCGGATCAAGAAATTATCTTCAATATATCAAAACTTTTGGGACTGAAGCCTAGTGATCTCAAAAAGGTTCTCCTAATGCGACAAATAAACGTTAGAGGAAATATTACTGAAATACCCCTAAAAATGCAAGAGGTAAGTATCATCCTCAAATATTACAATGATTTTTAACCTGAAATCCTTGGAGAGAAATGTTCCATTAAATTATAAAATTATTATAGTTATTATTATAGTTAAGCTCTAATTCCTGTATCTTTCTAAAAAAAATTTGTAGATCGCAGAAACCTTATGAGGAAAAGGGTCGACCTAAAATTAAAAGGGAGTGGGGAGCCCTTCCGTGGAAGGTGCAGCAGATAGTGGCAGAGTTTATCATTGCGTTCCTTAAACTTGACCTGCTGTCTGTCTTCATTTTGGCCTGCTTTTATCACCGCTTGGCTGTCATCGAATATGTTAACCGCATTGTGTGGTCGTTCTGCAAGCTGAGCTTTAGTTCGAGTGCTTTAGTTGACCTCAGCGCTCCTGTGATACAGAGCAGCGCCTGTCGCTGGGTTCGTTTCATGAGCTGATACGTCTTCTTTTCAGTAGCTTGCCACCACACTAGGACTCCGTACAGCAGAGTTGGTCGCACCACCGAGATGTAGATCCAGTGCATAAGAGCAGGTGACAGGCCCCATTTGCTGCTGAGCATCTTCTTCGAAGCGTATAACGCAATGGGGCCACTATTCTTCACCCTTTCCACTACATTGGGTCTCCATGCCAGCTTGCTATCCATTATTGTGCCGAGGTATTTGACTTGTTTTTTTGGGGTTAGCCTTGTTTGGTTGATTTTCGGGGGATCCATGCCTTTACCTTGTACCTCTTGGTGAAGAGGATGAGGTCCGTCTTATCCGCGTTGATACTGAGTCCTACTTCGTCCGCCCCCTCACATATCTTCCTGAGTGTTTGTTCCATTATGGAGCTGAGAGTCGATGGACATACACCCGTAATAAGTACGCTTATGTCGTCCGCACAAACTGTTATTTTTTGAGCCTTCCTCTCGGATCTCTTAGGCATGCTGCGTATATTGCGAGAAGCCATCTTTAGCCCATTGGATTTTCTTGGGGGGTATTTGTTCCTCAGTTGCTAGGTCCTGATGCGTTTCGGCATCGGTGACCTCGGTGCATCCTGGGAAGTGGGCTTCTATTAGTGCCGTCAGGGCTTCTTTACTGCCTTCCGCCAAAGGGCATGGGAGCTGTTGGGTTCTCTTCCATCCGTGTAGATAGCAGCCGCGCGTGGACCAATTTTCACAGCGCCGCTGTCATCCTTCCATTCTAATCACTTCTGTCGATGAGAGCAACCCCTTGTTGGCGTGTTCGCTCGTCGATGCCTTCATCTGTCGCACCTGCGCGTAGTACCTACGGCCCTCCTCCTCTTTCAGCTCGGCCCAAGCTAGCTTGGATTTCTCCTCCTGGAAGATATCCGCCTTGCCTTGCAGCCTGCCTACTATCTTGAGGGCCGCCTTGTATTGAGCTTTAGCCTTCATCCCCTCCCTCGAACGCTTCGGCCCTTCCCTACGCAGGGAGCTAGTACCTGGTTCAGGAGAGCGGAGAAGGCTGTCTTCTTCTGTCTTGCTGATTGATAGCACGCTCTCCAGGTCCGAGTCTGCCTCGACAACGGCACCTGCGCCGCTCATCCTACAGCGGGGAGTTGTGGCAGTAGTGGTATTACAACTGACGTAACCTGCTCCCGCCACGTCCAAGGTGTGGCCACTAGCGACACGCAGAGAGGATTGCTCCTCACCGTGCCCGCCGGTGGTAGCAGCCTCGCTTCCCACCGACGTTTGGGTTGACATCCCAACCCGTGCTTGACCTTTGTCCTCCTCCATGTTCGGCCCGAAGGTCCATACGTGGCAAGGGGGAACCAGCCCCTAGCGTTGTAGGTCTACCCGCCAGGCACCTCTAGCCATGACCCTGACCTCGCTCCCCCGACTTGAGGTCGAGAAGACGCTGGGTCATTGCCTTAGCTAGACACTGCATTGCCTCGGACGGAGCAAGCGACAATGCATTACCCTTGTCCGGGATAATGCAGTGCCCATTGCCCAGCCGGCACCCTCGAGAAGAGTTCAGCTAGAGGGTTTTCGCCAGCCACGCACAATTTTAAAAATACAAGAAAACTAAAAGCGCTGAACCAAAGAAAATTAACAGATCTTTCAGTATGTTGAATCTGGGCCAGATCGAATACTAATATAGCCACAATGAAGAAACCCATTTCGAAATGCATCGTTGCCTCTCGCTCTATCTCTCACACGCCCCCTCGTCTGATTTGTCCGTTTGTCGAGATGAGCGCCTAGATCTCAAAGACTATAGTAGCTATATCAACCAAATTTTCTATCCAAGCATCTGTGATATCACTTATGTAGAAGTGTACTTCAAATTTTAGCCACGCCCCTTTTCGCCCCCACAAGGGACGAAAATCAGTGGAATCCACTATTTATAAGATACGAATAAGCAAAAAACGTACCATCTTGAAAAATGACCGTACCTATCAGATTGCGTAATCTGGATCAGGTCGGACTGCACTTATTGCCAGAAGGAACAAATTAAATTTCAATGGCTACGGAACGCCTTTTACTTTAGGAGGTTGATATGCTATGACTGATCCAAGCATAGGACACTAAACGGTTCATGCAAGGAATAATTCGATCAACAAAGCGGAAGAAGCAATGGTATGTAGTTTCTAGTGTTTCTAATAGGAATCGTGAAGTTTATGCGGTCACCCTTGATCAAGTTGTGCAGAAAAATCACACCAAGCATTTTCCTACGATTAGCTAAGGTTGGAAGGTTTATTAAGAGCAATCTATTAGAGTAAGACGGCAGTCTCACACCTGCATCCCAGCTGAGGCCGCGAAGAGCAAAAAGTAAAAAGTTTTTTCATCCACAGGGAAAGACAGCACTTGAATTCTACTGTTGTGGATATACGGGGTAGGAAACCATTGCGTACATCTACTCCAACCAAATCCCCATCATAAACCCCCCAACAATCGGCGTCACTGGCTCTGACGTGGTTAGCGGTTCACTTTCTTGCATTACCGTTCACCGCAGTTCTCAACTTTATTACCAACAACAACTGCAGAAGCTGACGCTTAAGTCGCTCGCCCTTTGCATCGTTCTCTCTCATTAGCACACACAGCCGTGGCTGTATTCGCAACAACAACAACATCAGATGATTTTGCCGTTTTCTTTATGTAGCCCCGAACTCGGAAAGGGTGCGTTCCCACTCAGCGCTCTCTTCGTAGTTGTGCTCTCTCGTCATCGCGTAGCTTTATGCTATCAGTCGCTTTTGACGCCCGCTTTGTGTGATGTTCTCAATGCACTTGCTTGCGATGCATTTGAAAGTAGCGTGCTCTCTGGAGTGGTGTTCTCTTCGCCACCCGCTGCCGCGGGGCATCGTCGTTCGATTCTCTTTGTAGCAATCAGACGTGTTTTTGTTTTGCGCTCCGCTTACTTTCTACCTATTTTGCTTAAACAGCCGGTGTTTTATGAAAATAACCCTTAAAAAATTCATAAATTAACAACCTACTATATCATCTATTTCTTGATCGCGAGTGCATGCCTGTTTACTGTGAAAAACATAATTTTAAATTATTATTTTTGCATCGCCTAACAGTGTGTTTTTGTTTGTGCTTTTCGTAAGTACACACAGTATCATATTTACAGCTCTCACCTATTAGTTTTGCTGATTTATCACTCTCTCCCTATTACCCACACTTAAATAACTGTTCTTCCTCTCTCGCTCTCAATACGTTCTGTGTAGTAGCGCTCTCGCTCTCTCTCTCTCAACTGAAGCTGCAGTAACCGCTCTCCTCTCTTTCTTATTGCGCTTTCATCGCTTATCTGGCACACTGGTCTGATATATATTTGTTTTTGAAATTTTATATTTTTTATTTCTCATAATGGAATACACAGTTGTCTGTGCCAAGAAAACCTGCAAAAAGCAGATCACCCATGACCAGCCGAGTATCCCCTGCTGGCTATGCGATAGCGTAGTGCACGCTAAATGCGCCGGGTTCTCCGGTCTCGTGGGTGATGCCATCTCTAAAAGAAATGGCTTGCATTACAGCTGTGAGGCATGCCGTCCGGTTGAGGGGGAGATGGCAGCATTTATGAGGCAGACCCGGAAGGGCTTTAGGGAGCTGACCGTGGGCTTCAAAGAGCAGTACGATCGGCTCCTAGCCATGGAGTCTCAGTTCAGTGGTCTCAAACTATTGACTGAGTCTCCTAGGCGCAAAAAGGTCACTCCGCGGGATCTGCATGTGCCGACTGCCCCTCGACCGGCCGATGCTGACAAGCTGACTCCGACCACCCCAAAAGTGCAGCAGTTGATATCGTTCGCCACTCCAAAGGCAACGACAGCTGCTGGTGATGAAAATTCGGTAGCCGAATTTATCGCGTCGGAGAGCATGCAGCCAAGACCGTCTGTAGCGTCCGTGTCCGTAGTATCAAATTCATTAGCTGTCCCCGCAATTCCGACCCCACCAGTCAATATACGACCCGGACCACCGGGTATTACCATCACAGGTGATAGGCCTGTGGTGCCAAGATTGGTCGGGATCCCACCAAAGAGACAAGTTTTTGTCTCACGGCTTGCCCCTGACTCCACAATTAAAGATGTGACGGCTTATATTCAAAGCCGCATACAAGCCGTTGATTTCAAGGTGGAAAAGTTCAACTTTTCTTATGCCAGGGAGATAGCTTCTTTTAAAATAAGTGTCTCCCAAACTCATTTTAGCACCATCTGTTCTGCCAAATTTTGGCCGGAGCATTTGGTGGTGAAGGAGTTTAAGGCAAAGAAGAAGACTAGGCCCCCAATAACTCTGCCAACTAACCAGACCAGTGCTCCTTTGTCATCTTCCCGCTCTACCTCCACCCGTCCAAAAAACTAACAAACTCTCTTTCAGTGACCTATCAGAATGTTCGAGGCTTGCGTAGTAAGCTCAGCATTCTTTTCCTGGATAGTGTCGCATTTGCATCCAACGTTATTGTGTTTACCGAAACCTGGTTAAAGCCGGACATTCTTAGTTCCGAAGTTTTGGCAGGTCGGTACACAACTTTTAGAAAGGATCGTTCGTCTCGACGTGCAGGGGGGGTTCTGATTGCTGTGGACTCAAACTTCACGTCGGAACTTTTCACAGTCCAGATCCAGCAGGAACTGGAATTTCTGTGTGTAAAACTGATTTTTCCTGCTTTCTCAGTTTTCATAACTTGTTCGTATATTCCACCTTCTTCGGATATCGCAATTTACGAGCAGCATCTGTCCGCCTTAACCGCTATCTCTTCCTCGCTATCTGACAAAGATCACATGATAGTTCTTGGTGACTTCAACTTGCCAGGAATTGTTTGGTCTTCGGCAAATGAGTCTAATAGCCTGGTACCCATGGCACGTCATGACTTTGTTGACGGCTTGATTGACCTGTCTCTGTCTCAAGTTAACCATGTTAAAAATTCCTTGGGTCGTTTTCTTGATCTGTGCTTTGTAACGGATCCGACCGTAGCGTTGTTAACTCGAGTCCCCCGCTCTCTATACCTGAAGATGCCTACCATCCTACTTTCGAAGTGTCGCTCGACCTAGGACGAACTGTACTAGATCGGTCGGGTAGACTACCCCAATGTGTCCGCTGCTTCCGTAAAGCCGAGTTTACGAAGCTTAATAACCTCATTAGGGATTTTGATTGGTCCGCTTTATATTTGTGCAGTGATGTTACGACAGGCACAAACATTTTCTATGATGCACTGGACTCACTTTTTGTCTCTTGTGTCCCACTTTCCTGTCCGATTAGATCAAGAAAACCCCCTTGGTTTACCAAGGAGTTATCTCATCTAAAAAACTTAAAATCAAGACTTTATAAAAAATTTCAAGAAGTTGGCTCTCCTTCTTCTCTCTCTCATTATGTAATAGCTCGGTCAAACTTTTCAGTTCTTAACGCTCAATGCTATCAGAATTACCTATCTCGATGCAGGATAAGTTTTTCTAAGGACCCCAAACAGTTCTACAGCTTTGTAAACAGTAAGCGTAGAACGTCCGCACACCCATCCTCGCTATCTTTCCGTAATACGTCGGCAGATAATGATCAGGCAATTGCCGATCTTTTTGCCCGTTTTTTCCAAACTACCTATTCGCAGGATGTTTACTCTGGTCAGCCGTATCCATACAGTTTACCGCGGTCGAACGGCATTTTCTGTCCCTTGCTAAATGAAAGCTCGTTGCTTCATGATCTACGAACAGTAAAGCCGGTGTTCTCACCGGGTCCGGACGGAGTTCCCGGCTGTGTACTCAGGTATTGTGCCGAGTCTCTGTGTGGGCCGTTGCTTAAACTGTTCAACCTATCTATAACTTCTTCATGCTTTCCCCCGATATGGAAGGAGTCTTTTATAATTCCTCTCCATAAGAAAGGTAGCAAGTCTGACGCAATGAACTATAGAGGTATATCTAAGTTATCCGCTATTCCTAAAGTGTTTGAGAAAATTTTAACTCCGCACCTGCAGCACCTATGCAGATCACTTATATCTCCAACTCAACATGGATTTATAAGGCGGAGATCAACCACTACAAATTTATTGGAGTTTACCTCCTTTATAATAAAAGGCTTTCAAGGTAATTTGCAGACGGATGTTGTTTACACCGATTTTAGTAAAGCGTTCGACTCTGTAAACCATTCTCTCCTAGCACAAAAGCTCGACCTTCTAGGGTTCCCGCCCAATCTCCTGAGATGGATCTCTAGCTACCTGTGTTCTAGGTCTCAAAGAGTCCTGTTCAAAAACTCCCTGTCCTCTCCAGTTATGGTGACTTCGGGTGTACCTCAGGGCAGCCATCTAGGCCCCTTACTCTTTACTCTCTTTATAAATGACCTACCTTCTGTATTAACATACTCTCGAGTACTAATGTATGCGGATGATGTTAAGCTCTGTGTCCAGTATAAGGACATTTCTTTCCAATCCAGGTTGCAATCCGATCTCGATAGATTTCAGTCTTGGTGTTGTGCAAATTTATTAAACCTTAACGCTTCAAAATGTAAAGTAATGACTTTTCATCGCTCCAGTGCCTTTCTGGTTCCTTACACCCTTTGTGGGGGTTCTCTTGAGAGAATTACCCGGGTTGATGATCTTGGTGTTCTATTAGATCCCAAGTTAAGGTTTTCAGAACACATTTCTACCATGGTGAATAAGGCCATGGGCGTGCTTGGGTTTATAAAGAGGTGGTCAAAGGAATTTGACGACCCCTATATAACAAAGACTCTCTACACCTCCCTGGTTCGTCCGATTTTAGAATACGGCTCTTGTGTATGGTGCCCTCAGTACAACGTACACCAAGACCGTATAGAATCAGTTCAGAAAAACTTTTTACTTTTTGCTCTTCGCGGCCTCAGCTGGGATGCAAGTGTGAGACTGCCGTCTTACTCTAATAGATTGCTCTTAATAAACCTTCCAACCTTAGCTAATCGTAGGAAAATGCTTGGCGTGATTTTTGTGCACAACTTGATCAAGGGTGATGTAGATAGCCCTGACCTGTTGAGCCGCATAAACTTCACGATTCCTATCAGAAGCACTAGGAACTATACACCGTTGTTTCTTCCGCTTTGTAGATCGAATTACTCCTTGCATGAACCATTTAGGGTCCTATGCTCGGATTATAATTCCCTCTACCATATTATATCTACCACTAACTCCCTTCCTAGTCTTAAATTACTGATACTCCTACATCTTTCCCGTAATTAGTAATTACTTTTCTTCTTTAGTTAGATTAGTTCTACTTTTCCTCGAACACTAGTCTAACACCTATCTTTCCTGCATGTCCGCGATCGGTTCGGTTTACGAGTCGCGCGTCATGCGACAGCGCCCCTCGGTCGGTTGGGCGGGAGGTGGGCTGCGTTCTTGCCTGGGATCCGCGCGTAACAGCCATAGGCTGGTGTCGCTTGGGCCACTTGATGGTGCAGTCATTGCATATCAACGTCCTAAAGTATAATTGTTCTCCCCCCAAGTTTCTCTTCCGTCCCCTCTTTCGAGCTCTCTTCAGATCGTTGTCAACTGCTCACACCGACAGGGGAAGTAACTACAAGATTATCTTCTTCCATTTGGAGATTGGATTCTATCTCTAACTTGTGTAACGATGATCTCAACCAGCCAATACGCATACGTACAGAAACATTGCGCTGGGTCCTTCATGGTTCCTTTGGCTGTACGATGCAGACGTCTTGTGTCGCCGCTGCGGATATTACTCTAACACGTCCGGTTGAGCGTCCCGTACCAATGTTAGCAGTTCTATTACATTCATCTCACAGGAGAATTGCAAGTATATGCCCCAAAGTTTATTTCCAAATCATATCTGGAATGAGAACCAAAACTGTCTTCTGTCTTCATGAGTCATAATATTAGTTGAAACCTGGCTCAACCCTAACTTCAGTTCCAATGAGTTCTTTGATCCAATCATGTTCCTTGTTTATCGTAAGGATAGAGACTTCAGCAGGATGCAGTGCGAGAGAGGTGGAGGTGTCATCGTGGCTGTCCGCCGTACTTTCTGCAGCACAACAGTTGGCCTTGAAAACGAGGATTCTCTTCTGGATCAGTTGGCTGTCGAGGTGTCTTGCTCGTCAGGGAACACGGTGATAGTTGCTTCCTATAAACCCCCGGAAGTAACTTTACGGTGTATTAGGCGCATATGGATAATATTTCCAGTATATATGACAGCTTAGATGATTTTGTGTGACAGGAGACTTTAATTTAGGATCTGTTGTATGGACATGTGATCAACAATCCCTTGCTATGATGCCTGGCAATGTACACTTGCCACATGAAATTAGAGTCATTGATGATTGTTATAGTATGGGCCTCACCCAAATTAATAATATTTTTAATGATTTGCATAGGTTAATTGATTTAATATTCATTTATTGCAATGTGCATTCCTCATTAAACCTAGCTGTTTTTACTATTTCTAGTTGGGATGTTCATCATAAGCACTTATGCTTTAATATTGAATTTTTAAATTTTTTACCAGCCTTTAACGTAGCTCCTATTTAAAATTTTGATCATGCCACCTTGTTAGCCGTAAATGATTGCCTCATGTCTATGGACTGGGTCTTCTTGCTATCAAATGCTTGTATTGAGACTAATTACAATAGTTTCCTTGATGCCCGCATGAATGCTCTTGACAGCACTGTTTCAACCAAGGTACGGGGTCCTTATAGGCTTCCTTGGTGCACCAAAGGTCTCCAGAAATATAAAATTTTAAGGTATAAGTTCTATAAAAGGTTTCTTAGATGGGGTAATCCAGAGGATGGCGTTAGATATAGGTAACAAAAAAGAGAGGTCGTGAATAAATTCTATATAACCAATACATCTCTGAGGTTAAAATAGCTTAAAGTCCAATCCTAATGTATTCTGGCGCTTCATAATTTAAAAAAAATCATCGTCATCCATACCGTCAACTATTACATACAACAATATTGTTGCTAACACTGGGGCTGGTATTGCCACCTTAATTGCTTCCTTCCTGCCAACTTCGAGACCGCTTCTAGCTGGTATAACCAGGAGATTTGTAATATTGAGTCCCTTGACATAACTTATTGAGGCATTTCCGAAGCTATAGCTCACTTTGATGATTCCACTAAGCCTGACATTGATGAAATATCTTCATTCTTTCTCAAGAAATGCTATTTCAGTCTTCTTCAACCTCTTAAAATTCGTTTCTCTTCTTATTTGTCCCAGGGTGAATTTATAGCTAGATGGAAAATTGCTAAAATTCTACTTGTTCGTAAATGCGGAAGTAAGTCTGAGGTTTCAAATTATAGCACCGCGGAAAATTACTGACAGGAATCTGCTCTTTATTTCGTTTGTGTGGAATTTAACTAAAATAGTGTGACCAAGAACCTAAAAAGTGATTTGCCACTCTCATGAATCAGCTGTGTTTTGTAAACAGCGCTAATTGTGATAGTTCAATTAAAATTAAAAAGGAAAATATGAGCTCTGAGGTTGAAGTTATTGTTTGGTGGTGGCGTATATTGTTGCTAAAAATAAGAAAGAAGCACAGCGCAGACGGAGGTGCCACAAATGTTGGGTAAAACTTTATTTGCAGCAGAGGAAGCACCAACACTTTCCCACGCACTTTTCACCGAAATATTGTCGAAATGCCCCTTTTAGTTAATTAACCAAAGGCAGGGTCTTTCCTGAACAGCTTTTATTAAAGCTATCTTCTCTTCTCTTTGAAAATGTATATCCCTTTTTTTGTGCGCATTTTTTGCCTCCATTTTTCAAACAAATCACCTCAGTAATAATGTTCACATATATATTCCTGGCGGGAATATCAGCTGTTCTCTCAGTCCACAATCGTGTCGATAGACACACTATCGATAAGAATTCGTGGATTTCGTTTAACTTGCTGGATTCTGAGGCCAGGAAAACACAACAAAAAATTCCTGGCCCAGTTGTTTTTATATGGAGTTTGACAGTCATTTTTAGCTTCCGCGGTGCTGGAAACCTAGCTTAAACAGAAACTATCATGATGAAGTCAATGGGGCGATTTCTAACTCCTATGAAGCGACCTCTGGATTTCCTCAAGGTAGCTATTTTGGCCCTTTGCTGTTCGTAATTTTCATAAATGATATTTCTTCCTGTATTCAATTTGTCAAATATCTTCTTTATGCTGATGACCTCAAAATCTACATGCCGGTGAATTCCATTACTGACAGCTATGTATCTGTTACAGTCCGACTTGAACAAAGTCGGTGATTGGTGTATGCTGAACAAATTTTCTCTAAATCCAAATAAATCTCATGTTGTTCGTTATAGTAAATGTACCTTAAACATTCTTTGTTTTTTATGTTATTAATAACACTACTTGACAAAATTCAACTTTTTTTTCCGCTGTCGCCCAAAATGACTTTTTCTGATAGATTTGGAAATATAAAATTTGGATTTAAGAATTTTTAAAAATGTGGTATTTTTGTTCATAGGTAGTGCTTCTTTTTTTCACATAACTTAAGATTCCTACAACTGGTTGTATTGAACTTTGCAGTTTAGAAAAGCTGACAAATGCAGCTATAAATCCGACCCAGATACTTTGTAGGTGCAACTGAACGTCTGGATGATATTAAGATTTCAAATTCAATGAATTCAACCTTGAAAACTCAGGAAAAGTCGAAAAAAGAATATTTAAATGCCTACATTTTTGGTTTTAGATAGACACATTTATTAAGCGTCGTTTAAGGTATCACTTTTAAAAATCGATGGATAATCGGCCAAGTTGCAGTCGTTTGACCAAAACTTCATATGCCGTTTGGCACCATCCTAAATGCAATTTTACCGTTAAAAACTGTTACAAACACAGAATTTTGGTATTTTTCTAGGAAAAAAAAACGGTTACACGTCGGCTAACGGAATTTATCGGCAAATATTCTTTAAAAATGTTTAAACATCCAAAGCTATCAGAAAAAGACATTTTGGGCGACAGCGGAAAAGTCGTGTCGACTAGTGTAATCACTTACTCTCTTCACTGAACGAGATTATGAATCTGGGGGTCCTTTTTGATTATAAATGTTTTTTATAATCACTTGAATTTTATTCTGCCGAAGGCGTATGCAATGTTCGAATTTGTCAAGCGAAATACCGTACTGTTTAGAGACCCTTACTCAAGACTCTGAGTGTATTCCGCATTCGTGCGCTCAAGGTTGGAGTATGCTTCCTTCATTTGGGACCCGTCAGGCACTGTGCATATCAAAAGAATTAGGCGGCTTCAGCAAAAATTTTTAAAATTTGATCCAATTCCTTCTTACTCCAGCCAGTGTTGCTTACTGCAGACCTGCACCCTTGAAGATAGGCGCTCGATAGCAGGATTGCTGTTCCTTAATGTGTTAAGCTAGTGAGCTTTTTCACTAGCTGTTGAGATTCATAAACGGTTACGAATATTTTCTGGATATATATATGCAAATTTAATGACAGATTTATTCAAGTTAAATGTGTGGTTTTGATGTACATATGTATGCGTGTAAGACGAACGATGATCTTAAGGCTACGAATATTCGCTTAAGACTCAATTGCAAGGGCTGACGGCGTAATTGCTGTACCCTATGAGGCAACGCTTAACGAGTGGGAGAGAGTGCGATTAGGAGAGAGCTAGAGCAGTTCGGGCTGCTGCTAAGCCGAGTACGAAGAATGTTTATACATAAGTAAGCGAAAGAAAGCCGCTGCCGTGCGGAGGCATATGCGGTAACAAACTATTTTAAACAGTGGGCATTGCAATAATTAACATCGAGATGTGCATTTACTTTAGACTGCACCACTTGCTATATTAATGATGGTTTATGCTGCTTGACCCGACATACTCCCCCCGTTGAAACCCTGTCCTTCAACTACATCTTTAAGGGGAAGCAGACACAACTTGTTGACGGCTCGTTTTGTAAATCCATATGAGGTCTTCAACACGGCGACTCGGGAAACGCCATCTCTTCCTGGTAGAAGCTCGACCACCCTCGCCAGTGGCCACTTCATGGGAGGAAGATTCTCATCCTTGACAAGGACCATATCTGCGACTGCCAAACTGGGCTTCGCAGTGCGCCATTTTGAGCGATGCTGCAGCGATGTACTCTTCCTTCCACTGGGACCAGAAGAGCTGCTGCAGGTATGAAACGCGCTGCCAGCCGTCCAAGCGATCGAACTTCAGCCGTGTGACGTCTGGCTCAGCGAACGAAGCAGGAGGGCCATCATTCAAGAAATGCGCTGGAGTAAGAACATCAAGATCGGCAGGGCTCTCTAAAAATTGAGGTCTTGAATTAATTACGGCCGCGATGTGGTATAACAACGTCCGCAGTTTGTCAAATCCAAGAACCGAGCTGCCAATCGCACGGTAGAAGTGGTACTTGGCCGTCTTAACTGCAGCTTCCCATAGGCCACCAAAATGCGGGGAGCGCGGAGGAATGAAATGCCAGTCTATAGACTCCACCAAGCTAAAATCCAGCACAGCCTTCTGATGGTCATCGCCGAGGAACAGGCGTTTTAACTCCATCAGCTCATTCCTAGCGCCGACAAAATTTGTTGCGTAATCTGACCAAATTTGTCGCGGTTGCCGTCGGGTGCATATGAAGCGCTTTAGTCCATGAAGAAAAGCCAGTGTAGATAAATCCTTAATCAGCTCCAGATGAACAGCCTTGGTAGCGAAGCAAATGAAAACACAGACGTAACACTTGATTGGACCCTTATTGCGTGCCTCAGGTTTGTAAAAAAATGGCCCACAAAAGTCGACGCCTGTGATCTCAAAGGCATGAGAACCGTCGAGCCGCTCCTTTGGATGATCCGCCATAATATGCTCTAATACTCTAGGTTTCATTCGAAAGCATCTTACGCACTTGTTCACTGCCTTGTTTACCGTCTTCCTCCCCCCAATGGGCCAATATTGGGATCGAATTAGTCCAAGCAAAGCTCGAGTTCCAGCGTGCAGATTCCGCTCATGATAGTGAGAGATTATGGAAAGAGTTAGTGGATGGCTGTTGGGCAAGATGACGGCCATCAAAATCCAACGTAGAGTTCTTCAGTCGACCATCAACCCTGAGCAGACCAAACTGATCCATGAATGGCGACAACGATGCAAGTGAGCTAGATGGGGAAACTGATCCCCTGGACATCAGCGACTTCATGTCCTCCCATAGCTGAGTACGCTGGACTAGTCGCAGCAATAACTGGGTTCCATGCTCAATGTCTAAGACAATCAGTCCGGGATGCCGAATGCGATTGCAAAACTTGTAAACGTATCCGAAAACGCATTGCAAAGAAGCAAAGGAATTCGCATACTTGGAGTCAGCTACAATGTAGGGAGATTTTACTAGAAGTGTACTCCGGCGAAGCTCAAGGGCTGGCTTATCCGGTAATACCGTGGGCGCCAGTCATCTGAGTGGCCACAAAGAAATGGAGGTCCATGAGCCCAAAGAGGAGACTCGTTCAGCTCAGTCGGAAGAGCCCCTCGAGACAGAATGTCGACTGGGTTTAAACCTGTGGGAACAGAACGCCATGTCATGTTGTCGATCATTTCCTGAATCGCTGCCACTCTATTTGCGACAAATATGTTAAATCTTGACGACTCGTCCCGAATCCAGGAAAGTGCAACCGCAGAATCACACCAACAGTAACACCTTCCCTTAAAGACATTCATTCCGGATATTTCAGATATTAGCCTAGCCAGAAACTCAGCTCCACAAAGCTCCAACTTTGGCACCGTAAGTGTCTTCAAAGGAGCAACACGAGATTTGGCACAACGTAAGTGACTGCTGGAATGCTGACCTGTTGACACGACATATATGCATGCACCATAAGCCCCGATGCTGGCATCGCAGAATCCGTGAATTTCTAGCTTGGAGTCTGGAAGGAGGACAAGACGAGGAAATTCAAGTCGACGAATCTGGCCCAAACTGCTGCACATTTCCTGCCACTCTGTACTCAGTGAGGCTGGGAGGCTTTCATCCCAGGCTAACTTCTCCTTGCACAAACGCTGAAGAAAGATTTTTGATTTCGTAATTACAGGACCAGCAAGTCCGAGAGGATCGTAGAACCGCGCTATGGTTGATAACACAGAGCGCCTGCAGGGATTCGGAGACGATTCTAGGGCCGAGAACGAAAATAAAAGTTGATCAGAAATCGGGTCCCAAGCGAGTCCTAGTGTCTTAGTAAAATAGCTGCCATCATCGAACTTCAAATAAGTTTCCTTGTCATCATCAGGAACTCCATCCAGCACAGTGGGCACGTTCGAACACCATTTCCGCAATCTGAACTGACACCTAGACAAGATTCCAGCAGTTTGCTCACGAATGCGGATGGCCTCTTCCTGAGATCTGGCGCCAGATATTAAATCATCCACGTTGAAATCCCGGTGAAGAATTTCAGAATTTCCAACTGGAAAATCTACCTGCTCGTCGGTTGCCAACTGGTGAATCGCTCGCACAGATAAATAGAAGGCCGGCTTCGTCCCATAAGTAACGGTGTCCAGTTGAAACACGCGCAAGTCTTCTTGCGTGGAGTTTCTCCACAGAATACACTGCTAGTTGCTGTCCTCAGGCGAGACTCGTACACACCGATGCATCTTACAGATATCTCGAGCAATAAAATGAAGGAGTTTAGGTTGTATTACGGGGCCAGCCATTAAAACATCATTCAAAGAGTAGCCAGATGAAGTTGAAGCGGATCCATCAAACACGACCCGAAGCTTGGTCGTAGAACTCTCTTCCTTCATGACGCAATGGTGAGGTAGAAAATATCGGCAGTTGCTGATTGATTGGGCAGGAACAGGACACATATGACCTAAGTCAAGATACTCATTTATGAAGGCAGCATACTGAGCCTTCACATCAGGACGACGATTTAACTTCCGCTCAAGGGACAGGAATCTGCGACGCGCTTGATTGTAAGATTCTCCCAGGAGATCCAAATTATAAGACGAACCATTTAAACGAGAACAACCTCCAGACACGACCCATCCCAAGCGAGTTTTCTGAATTGAAGGCAATCCTGGCAGTAGTTTGACCTGACCAACACAAAGGAGATCGTAAAACAAACTTGCTCCAATTAATAGATCGACGCGCTGAGGCCTATGAAACTCCGGATCAGCTAGTGGTATTTTCGCCGGAATGTTCCAGTTATGAGTGTCAATTCCAAAGCTTGGCTGACGATCAGTTTTGTTAGAAGCTACGATAGAAGTGACGAGAGTTGAGAAATCAAATGAGCGAGAATGCAAGCTAACACTGACCAAACATCCATCGGTGACAAAGCTGGAGTCGCCAATTCCAGAAACTGCGGTTGATGATTTCCTTTTCCGAAGCTGAAGCTGATTGGCGAAACGAGAAGTTATCAGATGTAACTGGGAGCCGAAATCTAGCAATGCTCGGCAGGGAACTAAAACTCCGGAACGATTTTTGACCAAAACTGTGGCAGTGGCAAGTAGAACAACATCATTATTGAGACCTTGGGCTATAAGTGCAGACGAGGTAGACGCTGAAAAGAGGGTTCAGTAGTAAGCTGAGCTGGATTAAAAGGAGGGGGCGCAGACGGAGTCGGAGCATCAGTTGACTGACCTTGGACTGCAGCCAAATCAGGGTTACTGAAATGAAGTGTAGTATGGTGCTTGCCGCCGCAGATATGACAGTGGCTCGAGGTGCACTGGCTTAATCGGTGTCCTGTTCAAAGGCAATTAATACAAAGGGATAGTCGTTCGGCTTCTTTATGGCGATTTTCGGGGGACAGTGCCTTGAACTTCGGAAAGAAGGTCTGAGAAGGTTTGGTTTTGCAACCAAGGTAGACCTGGAATTGTTATATTTTCTGCTGTTCCAAGAACGAGGCCATATATTCCCACGACGGAATCGAGTTGGCATACGCTGGCTCCTCAAATCGCTCCTCCCACTTGGCTTGGCTTGCTGCACGATGATGCATCCTGTGATCTGCTCAGAAGTGAACAAACTCTGAAGCGCACGCATATGAGCGTTGAATCCGTCCGACAGCTCTCGAAGTATTACCACTGAACCATTTTCGACAGCCTGGAGCCCTAGGATCTCATTAATGTGTGCCTGAAATACTAATCGTCCATTATTAAACCTTCTTTCCAATAATTCTAAAGCCACGTTATAATTGCCATCCGAAATTTCCAGCGACCGCACAGTCTCCAAAGCCGCATCACGCAGACAGGAACGTAAATGCTGAAACTTCTCTACATTGGTTAGATCAGGAGAATTGTCTATGATGGTTACAAACATAGAGTAGAAGTCGGTCCAGTTAGCATATCCTCCGCTGAAAGTTGGAAGTTGTATAGGAGGCAGGTATGGTACCTGTCTACGTCGAGGTAGAAATTGCGAGCCGGCAAAATTAGCGGTGATGTTACCTCCAGCCATGGTAGAATGAAGAGGCATGTGACCGCAACTCTTTGCTATTTTCCGCATAATTGAAGCCTTCACCGTACTGGCATGCGATTAGAAAATATCACCTAGTCCACTATCAATCACGGCTTGATCCGATTCCTCAAGCTCGGTGTGGAGCATTTCAAACTTTCCGATCAGCTTATCGAGTTGCTCGTGTTTTACAATGAGCATATAATAGTCTGATACTATAGACTCATTCTGGCACTCAGCAGCTAACCTTTTCATTTTTTCGCATAACTCCGTGGATTTAAGCTTTATAATCGACACCGTGTTTTGCTCCCTGGTAATTGGAATTTCGTTAGCAGCATCGGTAGCGTTGGCAGCATCAGCAACGTTGGCAGCAACAGCAGCGTTGGCAGCAACAGCAGCGTTGGCAGCATCAGCAGCGTTGGCAGCATCCATCTCCATAGCGGCGGAAGCTTAGCAAACGTTTACTGCGGGAAGATGACCGCAAAAGTAAAGCGCGTAATGAACATCGCTAGCGGGAAGACGAACGAAAAGAGGAAAGAACGCACTGAACAATAACCGTAAGCAACGCTAGGTGCAATACCAATAGTATATTATATAGTCGATGACACTGGTTAAATTGGCAATTCAAATAATGTTTGTTATACTTTGTGATTGCACTGATATAGTTATTCTTGCACGATCACGTTAGGGGTCACCAAATGTTAAGCTAGTGAGCTTTTTCACTAGCTGTTGAGATTTATAAACGGTTACGAATGTTTTCTGGATATATACATATATGCAAATTTAATGACAGATTTATTCAAGCTAACGGTGTGGTTTTGATGTACATATGTATACGTGTAAGACGAACGATGATCTTAAGGCTACGAATATTCGCTTAAGACTCAATTGCAAGGGCTGACGGCGTAATTGCTGTGCCCTATGAGGCAACGCTTACCGAGTGGGAGAGAGTGCGATTAGGAGAGAGCTAGAGCAGTTCGGGCTGCTGCTAAGCCGAGTACGAAGAATGTTTATACATAAGTAAGCGAAAGAAAGCCGCTGCCGTGCGGAGGCATATGCGGTAACAAACTATTTTAAACAGTGGGCATTGCAATAATTAACATCGAGATGTGCATTTACTTTAGACTGCACCACTTGCTATAATTAATGATGGTTTATGCTGCTTGACCCGACATAATGATTTAATAAATGGTAGTATAGACAGCCCATTCCTAATGAGTTTGATCGACTTTAACGTCCCAGCCAGGAATCTCCGTACCTTGTTCCCATTTAATGAAAGGGCTGCTAGGACTAATTATGCGCGGAACGTCATTTTGAGGGGCTCTGCGGATGTTTATTTCTCTGCCGGCAAGCATTCGATTTCGTTGGGGGTTTAGTTTATAGTTAAGTTAGCCAGATAAGGATTAATCCATTGGCAGAATAAATAAATTAAAGAAAAGTTCCGACGTGAAGTTTGAGTCCATAGCAATCAGAACCCCTCCTGCACGTCGAGACGAACGATCCTTTCTATAAGTTGTGTACCGACCTGCCAAAACTTCGGAACTATGAATGACCGGATATAACTAGGCCTCGGTAAACACAATAACGTGGAATGCAAATGCGACACTATCCTGGATAAGAATGCTGAGCTTACTACATAAGTCTCGAATATTCTGATAAGTCACTAAAAGAAAGTTTGTTAGTTTTTTGGACGGATGGAGGTAGAGCGGGAAGATGACGATGGAGCATTGGTCTGATTAGTTGGCAGAGTTATTGGGGGTCTAGTCTTCTTCTTTTCCTTAAACTCCTTCACCACCAAGTGCTCCGGCCAACATTTGTCCGAACAAATGGTGTTAAAGTGAGTTTGGGAGACACTTATTTTTAATGAAGTTATTTCTTTGGCATGAGAGAAGTTGAACTTTTCCACCTTCAGCCAGCAGGGGATACTCGGCTGGTTATGGGTGATCTGCTTCTTGCTGATTTTTTTGCCACAGACCACAGAGAATTCCATAATACAAATATAAAAATTATTTTTTCCTTAAAAAACACAGATATCAGACCAGTGTGCCAGATAATCGGAATCACTAAGAATGAAAGCGGTTACAGCAGCAACAATTGAGAGAGAGAGAGCGCTACTGCACAGAAAGTATCGAGAGCGAGAGAGGAAGAACCGTTATTCAAGTTTGGGTAATAGGGAGAGAGCGATAAAGCAACAAATCTACTAGGCGAGAGCGGCTTAATATGATGATGTGTGTACTTACGAAAAGCGTTGCAAAAAATTTAATTATGCTTTTACACAGTAAACTGACATGGTAGGTGCTCAATTTAGGAATTTATGAGGGGTTATTTTCAAAAAACACCGGCTGTTTAGGCAAAATGAGTTGAAAATAAGCCGAGCGCATAATAAAAACACGTCTGGTCACTACAAAGGAGATCGAAAGAGCGCGAGGTTGTGGTAAACGTCGCTTGCTTCCTACATATCCGTATGAACCTTATCATCCAAGCAATCAGACAAAGGCTATGTGAATATGAACTGATATTATCGACGATCTAGAGGATGTAATTTGTCTCCTGTACGGCAGTGAAAATACTTTTTCGTTTCTCCGAGTTGACTACGTCCATATCAATATCTTGTCGATCCCCTGTGGCGGGCCAGTTAAGCGAATCCTCGATTAGAAATGAAGGACCTAAAAACCATGTAGATTGGATCAACTCGTTACAGCCTCGCGACAGAAGATCAGCAGGGTTTTGATGTGTTGGCACATAGAGCCACTTTCCTTCAAAAGTCAAATCCTGAATTTGGCGCTGGTACCTCCCAGCAACAACCCAACCAAACAGAGTATTTTGTAGAGTGGGAAGTTTGGGACCAAAGCGAATCTGTCCAATAGCTAGTGCTCCATAGAAAGCTTCGGTTCCCAGCATAAGATCAATACGCCTAGTCATATGAAACGATTCATCTGCCAATGGAGTATTGGCAGGTAGGTTCCAGTTCGATATGTCGATCTCGCTATCTGGCTGGTAAGCGATATGGGATGTAATTCCGAACTGGAGAGTAAGCTGGTAGCCAGATATACGTGACTTAATGGAGGTCGTCGTAAGAGCCTTCAAATTAGTAAGGGTGTCTCCTATGCTACGAATTCCGATATGGTGTCTCTCACGACGAAGGCGAAGATTTTGAGCAAAGGTTTCAGTTACAAAATTAACCTGGGATCATGAATCAAGCAACGCTCTACCAAGTTTGTTTTCACCTGATGCATCTTTTACCAATACCATGGCTGTTGCCAACAAAATTTGATCATCTGCTGCGATGTCCATATGCGAATGTGAAGCAGATACGAACGAGTATCAGCTGTTTGCCACGAGGGCTGCGACGGTTGACTTAACGGGTCCGTATTTAAGGGTTGTCCTGCTGATGAATGGGGTGGCTGTTGCGGCTGCGATTGGTGCAAAGTTGAGTGATGAGTCCGATTACAGGTTCGTTCCCAAGACAGTTGATGCAGAGACCGAGGCGTTTAACAGTGTCGAACCGTTGGTTGCTGTTCATTGCCTTCAACTGCGTACAGGTAGTTATTTTATGGCCAGAACTAGAACAAAGTGTACAAAACGGATTAGTAATAGCAAAAAACGAGTTTATCTGGTGATTGCAATGATGATTGAACTTATCGCTTTCAGCCTTTCGTTGCGACGAAGTACCATTTGATGCTCCAGACGAATGCAGGAATTGACAGTGCCGTTCCACAAGCTGTGTGCATGTTAGTCAGGTCGGTAGCTGTTGGTAGTCGAATTCCTTCCACTTCTTTCGAGTTAGCTGATCACACTTGTTCATTACAATGTATATCAGCATCGATTGAGCGATATATAAATAGCAGACGCCTTATCGAATAGGCTGCGAAGTTGTTGACAGTTGGCCTTTTCGATCGGTTGCAGTGCAAACAATGCCTGGAATGTGACCTGGAATGCCTGAATTGTGTCTAACGCCGGCCCCTTGAGGCAGTCCATCAAGTAATTAAACTTTTCAATGTTAGACAATCCAGACTCACAATCCAGACAACCAGTTTTTCGAATAAATTAATGAAGTTTTTATACTCCGCATAAGTTCCGTCAAAGGTGGGCAACGACAACCTTGGTAACGATGACCGAACTGGCGGTCTGGCGCAACTATGCTGGTGTTTAAGTCTCCTCCCAATTTGTCCTTTGTGGATAGCTTAATTGCTATGTAAGTATCTTCCAAGTCTGTCCGTCCTTCATCATTTGGGTTAAGATCTTCAATGTCCGCCTTTACATTTAGAACTTTCTTAAAGTACGTTTCCAATATGCTTAAACGATAGCGAAGCTGCTCATTGCAAATCGGCTTTTCCTTCTTTCTTTCCACTACAGATTTCATCCGAGATAGTCTCTCGAGTGTCGTCATTTTGTTGTGTAGTGTAGTCAGCGACAATTGCTACGTTGCTTGCGTTTTGGGTGACAAGGGAATGATAAAATTAACCGAGAAAGGCGAGAGCAAGGCGAGGGTGATGACCCCGCAATCGAGACGATAGATAATGGGTTCTCGGCAATTTCGATGGCAGCTGCGAAACTAAACGAGTTGTTTTATTTACAAACTATGCAACGACGAAAAGTGTTAGTAGAGATTGTAGAACTTAGAACTTGACCTTGTCACTGAGGCAGTGATTCTAGGCGTAGAGTCTCTGGGATAAGAGATCGCTCCGCTTCGGTAAGGTCTCCGCTGGCAAGATGTCAAGATAACTTACGGCAGTGCTTTATGAAGCGAAGGACATACGCGTGGACTCTAATAACCCTGTCAAGATTAAAGAACCGTTCAAGGAACTCTTCGGATGGGCTCGGTGCTAAATGGAACCGTACCGCACGTAGCTCTAGAGGCATAGCGGCAGATACCTCAGGTTGTTCTGGCCATTGATGTCGGTGCTGTCGCAGCCACACTGGTCCATGCCACCAGAGTTGGTTAGCAACCAGATCTGGCATGCGGGCTTCCTTAGCCAGGTGAGGACCATGGTGGAATCGGTTCAATAGTGACAGTTCGTACTTGCCGTCGGCATAGTCGGCAGGATAGCCGTCACCATTTCAGACAAGAGCACGGCACCAGGAGCCGTCGGTTCTCAGATCGACCTCCCATGCCGCCTCGAAGCCGTCGTTGGTCAGCGGGGACTTCTCAACGACTTCTGTCGGAGAACGGACAGAATAGCCGCTAATATGCAGTCGGCGAAAAGGAGGTCGCGAAAAGTGCATAGTAGTGGTACTTGTGGATAAGTATATACACTGCTTATGGACGTCATTGCACTTGCCATACATGGTTTGGATTTCCTTTTGTGTGTTAGGATCTCGTCAACCATCGCTATGGAACAGGCCTAGAACTCAGCGTCCACCTTTGCTCACATACTCCGTGATTGGTCACTGCGGACCTGAGAGATAGCGGGGGATGGTGTGCTGGTACCGGAAGTGGTAAGTCGGGCTTCCAAAACGGTCAGCCTGCCGATAGCTGCTACCAATTTCGGACAGAATAGCCGCTAATATGCAGTCGCCGAAAAGGAGGTCGCGAAAAGTGCACAGAAGTGATACTAAGTATATACAGATGTATGCACATATGTATATGACGGACCGTGGACTCGGATGGAACACAAAATCACGGCACTTATGCTGGTGTTGTATGAGTCGTACTTATTTGTGATCTGGTGGAGCGATCCGCCTATGCTTTGCTAGGGTGAGCTTCTTCTTATTTGGTGAAGATCCGGCTCGAAGGACCAATGTTTGTATGGGGTTGGATCCGGGGATCCAAAGTCAACACGTCGATTTGTTTGCACTCTCGCTTACTTAAGTTTAATTACAATTTCTTAGTTCTAGGTCTAACTAATCTTATGTTTAAGGGGTATTTATAGGTATATATGTATGTAACACGAAGCCGTAGGTAGTGCGAAAAACTGGATATAAATCGAAACCGAAAAGCAGTCGATTGCAACGGTGGTGGGAGCGTAATTTATCATCCATGCTCATGCCAGTGGCCGCCCGAGCGACGTGTGGATCGCAAGAGTGCCCGAGAGCGAGTCAATAACGGAGCAACAAAAAATAAATCTTTTTAAAATTTCAATTAGTCTATCAAAGTTTGATCAAAAGCGATTTTTTAAGTAATAATTATGGTTAGAATTAAAATTGTTCTTGTTTTCTCTTTATTTTGTATCTTTCAATTTAGGCTATAGAAAATCGGCATGCGATGGCCAAAGCATTGTACTCCAGAACCTTCACATGGCTTGTTATTAAAATTAATAGCTGCACAAATCCTGGAAAAGATGGAGCTCAGTTTCTCGGTGTTCTCGACATATTTGGATTTGAAAATTTTTCTCACAACTCATTTGAGCAACTTTGCATAAACTATACAAATGAAAAGTTACACAAATTCTTCAATCACTATGTATTCGCCTTAGAACAATCAATTGTGAGTATTAAAGTATTTTATTTTCATTATCATTTTGTTTTATGGTTTATTAGTTTATTTACTTACAGTTAAGGAAACAAACAACTTTTGACATATACATTTCAAAATTAAAGAAAATAAAATACGGGAACGAATTTACATAACAAAAGTATTGGCAGGATTTTTCTTCTTTGATTATCCTCTATTGCATTTTATTGCAGTCTGTTGAAAAATTGCTGTTCGGTCTGCAAATACGTAAGGAACGTTTCTTGACAGATTTTAATTATACCCGGTACTCTGACTGCCAGAGTAGATGGAGTATTTCTGTGTGCAGCAAGAAGACTCAAGCAATTGTTTTTTACTCCATAGAGCGTATTTATTCTTGACCAGAATCAATAGTCGTTTTGATCAGACAAAACAAAAACTAACCTTAGCAAACAAGTTATCACACTTGCAAGAGAACATATATTCGCTGTTCATTTTAAATAAGTTGCGTTTACTCACAAAAATGTCTACGCATACACAATACACAATAAGAATTTTCCCTTAAATTCTCCCTTAAAAATGTTATTAAAATAAATGTATGTATTTCTACAAGTCTTTAGCATAAATATCGTATAGATGGTTGTCTTCACCGCCTTCCTATTTTGTATAGAATTTAAAATATGAAATCACCTCTTATACGTTTTTTGTCTTCTTTTTTTCAGTATAAGCAAGAGGATATAATATATACACACGTAGAGTTCACAGATAATTCCCAATGCCTGGAACTTATTGAAAAACCTCCCAGATGTGTATTTAAGTTGCTTACGGAGCAGTGTCATATGCCCAAAGGTTCAGACTCGGCCTATTTAAATAATATGCATGCGGAGTTTGAGTTTCATCCAACTTATATAAAAGGTTCTGATCGTCGTCATTGGGAAACTGAATTTGGCATTAGACATTACGCTGGTAGCGTTATTTATGCTGTTGATGGATTCGTTGATAAAAATCGAGATGTTCAGCAAGACGTTTTATTTGATTATATGAGCCGTAGCGAAGATTTATTTGTAAAGGATCTTTCTAAATATCAGGTAAGCTCCTATTTTATCTCCTTTTCACTTCCTTTCTATATAAGAATATGAAATCTTTTCAAAATGGAACTAAGTGTATTTGCTCGATAGCCAGAAGGAAGCGTTTCCGACTCAATAATTCCGTTTCAATAAAGTATCTCTCTATTATCTAAAATAGTTTTGACCCGTCGTTATTGTCATCGTCATCTTCGGAGTTTGGACATAATAAAATAAGCTCCTTTAATTGCTGTGATCCAGGAGCCTGAAGCAGTTTTTTACCCAGTACTTGAAAAGTATATTAGGGTTTATTAGATTTGTGGTGATAGGGGATGTGTGTAATGTGTAACCACATAAAGTTTACAAATGTTCAGCATCAATAGCAGAGTCGAAATAGTGGAGCTACAATTTGTTTGGAATTGATTTACAGCTTCATTTATTTTAGCTTTTCAGAATTCCAAAGTTCAATACGATGTAAGACACTAAAATTATGCGAAAAAAATTCTTTAAAAAAAACTAAACCATAAAAAAAACTATAATTCCTTCAAAAATGTTAAATCCCCAAATCAATAAGAAAAAGTTAAAATGTCATGTTGACTAGTATTATTATAGTCAGAAGGAACAAATTCATTTCGTACACACTCTTTATCATACAGAGAACGACCTCTGTCGGAGGGAAGTCACACTAATTGAGTATCAGGTTTAAATGTAGGGTCGCAGCCCTAGCTGCGACTCACAACGTATTCGCTCGTTTTTACGTATGATAAGACTTTCTTTGAGAATGACATATTTCAACCAATATGTTTTCAGTCAAAGATATGTCACTAAATATACTAAGAATCAAAAACGTGTTGTTTATTCTCATATTTAAATTTTTTTCGCTTCCGTTTAAGACTACATTTGTTTAAATGTTTTAATTTCCAATAAACCCAGCTACTAATAATGAAGATTTCCCAACTAATAAAATATGTATGATGTTTTCAAATCGGTAGAGTTATTACTTCTTTTTATTTATTCATCTTTAAGCTTTTAATTGGATTAAGTATATGAAAAACCAATCGATTCAATTACGTTAAGCCTTAGTCAGTTCTTTCAATTCTGAAAGACAAGAGAGAAGTACCAGCCCAAAGGAATTAGATTTGTGGTGATAACGGATGTGTGTAACGACCAGAAGGAAGCGTTTCCGACCCCATAAAGTATATATATTCTTGATCAGCATCAATAGCCGAGTCGATATAGCCATGTCTGTCTGTCCGTCTGTCCGTCCGTCCGTCTATTCGTCTTCATTTGCGCCTAGATCTCAGAGACTATTAAAGCTAGAGAAACCAAGTTTTGTATCCAGTCTCCTGTGTTATCACACTACTTCAAGTGTATTTCAAAATTTTGCCACGCCCCTTTCCGCCCCCACAAAGGACGAAAATCTGTGGAATCCACAATTTTTAAGATACAAGAAAACGAAAAACGCAGAATCATGGGAAATGACCGTGTCTAACAGATTGCCGATTTTGGATCAGGTCTGATCATTATTATAGCCAGAAGGAACAAATTAAATTTCAGTCGCTACGCAACGCCTGCCAAGCGCTTACTCATTCCCTCTCTCTCGCAAACACTTGTACGTCTCGAATATGTAGTTATACATGTACATTATGAAATGTACAAGCAGATGTAAAAAGCATATGTAAACAAAAATGGAAACATGTATAAAAATTCCAAAAATGGTTTGACTTAATTTTTTTATTTTAAATATTATTGTTTGCCCAAATTTTAATTCGTCCTTTTTGCGAACTTATAATAAATTTCATAAATCGTAAGCCCATATATGTATGTACATACATATATACTGACTGAGTACCGGGTATAAGAAAGCCGCGGCCTTTTCCGCGGCTCACAATGTTCCCCCTCGTTTTAAATTACAAAATTATATAATTTGTATTAATTTGTGTCTTACACTAAACAGTTGCTATATTTCCTTAATCTTACATCAAATTATGTTTTAAAGCAGCGATCGGAACGCAAATCTTCCCATGTTTTGCAGTGTGTTAATGTGCGTAGACAGCAGGGAAAACAGAATATTATATTGGTGCCACCCACTGTTCTACACGTGTACCTAAATATGCAGCAGCGCACAACCTATGCACATAAGATAAAGCCTTGCCGACAGTTTTAAAGTCGTAACACAGACATACAAAATATTATACATTATTAAAATAATTAAAATGTCCTCCATTTTTTTAGGATCCACAATTCCTGAACGTTATACAAAACTATTCGACTTATCCACGCGGCTCAACGAAAACGAAATGTACAGTTAGTGATAATTTTCGGCACCAGCTGCAGTCTCTAATAGATGTTCTTCAAAGTACGAAACCATGGTAAGTTCTTGCACCTTACCGAAATGTACACTGTTCTTTTTAAAACGAAACGAGCGGGAACGTTGTTAGCCTCGGCAAGGCCGTGGCTCTACGTAGATACCTAATACTTAGCCAGTAAATATGTAAGCCTTTGATTTATGTAACCTGTACAATATACAGTGCCGTGCCGCTCAACTGAATAAATTTAACAATTTTCAAAAGTAAAACCGCTATGTCTTTTTTACCAACTTACCGATTTTGATGAAATGTTTCTAGGACACGTATATAAAAGATTCTTTTTTTTACTGAAAAATTAAAATAATGTCCTTTTATTTAAGCTTAACTGAATAGGTTCAAAAGAAATAATTTTTGTTTGTAGTCTACACATGATGAGTTACCGATTTCACTGTTTTTATACCCGGTAATCGAAGACTATAGGGGTATATTAGAATTCTGATGATAACGGATGTGTGTAACGACCAGAAGGAAGCGTTTCCGACCCCATAAAGTATATATATTCTTGATCAGAATCAATAGCCGAGTCGATAAAGCCATGTCTGTCTGTCGGACGGACGCGTCCGTCTGTCAGTCTTCATTAGCGCCTAGATCTCAGAGACTATAAGAGCTAGAGCAACCAAGTTAGGTATCCAGTCTCCTGTGTTATCACACTACTCCAAGTGTATTTTAAAATTTCGCCCCGCCCGCTTCCGCCCCCACAAAGGACGAAAGTCTGTGGCATACACAATTTTGAAGATACGAAAAAACTAAAAACGCAGAATCATAGAGAATGACCATTTCTATCAGAATGTTGAATCTGGAACAGATCGGATCATTAACATAGCCACAATGAAGAAAACCATTTCGAAAGTCATCGCTCTCTCTCACACGCGACCCCGTCTGCTTTGCCCATTCGAATTTTTTGACGCCTAGTTCTCAGAGACTATAAGTGCTAGAGCAACCAAACTTTCTATCCAAACTCCTGTGATATCAATTCAGCACAAGTTTATTTCAAAATTTTGCCACGCCCCCTTCCGCACCCACAAAGGACAAAAATCTGTGGAATCCAAAATTTTGAAGATAAAAGAAAATCAAAAACGCAGAATCATGGAAAATAACCGTATCTACCAGATTGCCGAATCTGGATTAGGTCGGATCATTATTATAGCCTGCCAAGCGCTTCTCATTCCCTCTCTCTCTCGCACACACTTACACTCTCGTATGAGAGTTCTACACGTACATGTAGAAATGTAGAAGCTGATGTAAAAATTATATGTAAACATAAATGGAAACAGATAACTTTTAATATATAAAAATGTAGCATAGGGTTCGACCTAATTTTTTGAAATTTTGCATTTGGGCCAAAATTTAATTCGTCCCCCCTATAATAAATTACATAAATCATAAGATCACATATATTCTGACTGAGTACTGGGTATAAAGTAGAGCCGCGTCCTTTGCCTCTCGTTTTGTAGTGTTTTTCTTGTGAGCTATAAGAATGTTAGAGGCTTAGCTCTGCATTCTTCGCCGGGATTGTGTCTTATTGGCATCTCACGTTATTGTGTTTACCGAGACCCAGTTAAAGCCGGAAATTCTTAGTTCTGAAGTTTTGGCAGGTCGGTACACAAGTTTTAGAAAGGACCGTTCGTCTCTACGTACAGGAGGGGTTCTTTACTGCAGGGGTTCTGCAGTGGACTTCACGTTGGAATTTTTCATACTCCAGATTCAACAAGAACTGTGTGTAAAAGTGATTATTCCCGCTTTCTCAGTTTTCATAACTTGCTCGTATATTCTACCTTCTTCGGATATCGCAATTTACGAGAAACACTTGTCCGCCGTAGCGTATAAAGATCATATGATGGTTCTCGGTGACTTCAACTTGCCAGGAACTGTTTGGTCTTTGGGAAATGAGTCTAGTAGCCTAGTGCCCATGTCACGACATGACTTTATTAACGGCTTGCTTGACCTGTTTCTGTCTCAACTTAACCATGTTAAAAATTCTCTCGGTCGATTTCTTGGTCTGAGCTTTGTAGCGGATCCGACCATAGCGTTGTTAACTCGAGTCCCTCTGCTCGCTATACCTCGATGACTACCTCAATGTGCCCGATACATTCGTACCTTAATAACCTCATTAAGGATTTTGATTGGTCCGCTTTGTATTTGTGCACTGATCTTATCATACGCACAAGTATTTTCTATGATGCACTGGTCTCACTTTTTGATTCTTGTGTCCCGCTTTCCTGTCCTATTAAATTGGGGAAAACTCCTTGGTTTACCAAGGAGGGATCCAGTCTAAAAAACGTAAAATAAAAACTGTACAAATCATTTCAAGAAGTTGGGTCTCCTTCTCTCTCTCGCTATATATTGGCTCGGTCGAACTTTTCAGTTCAGTTTTTCTTAACGCTCAGTGCTATAAGAACTACCTATCTCGATGCAGGATACGTTTTTCTAAGGACCCTAAACAGTTTTACAGTAACAGTAACATAAACAGTTTTCGTAAAAAGTATGCGTAGAACGTCCGCACACCCATCCTCGCTTTCATTCCTGAATACGCCAGCAAATAATGTCCGTTCTTTTCCAAAGCACCTATTCGCAGGAAAGCTTCTCTGGTCAGCCGTACCCATACGGTTTACTGAGGCCGAACGGCATTTTTAGTCCTTTGTTAAATGAAAGCTCGTTGATTCATGATCTACGAATAGTTAAGCCGGTGTTTCACCGGTTCCCGGTTGTGTATTCAGGTACTGTGCCGAGTCTCTGTGTGGGCCGTTGTTTGAACTATTTACCCTGTCCATAAATTCTTCATGAGTCCTTTATAATTCCTCTCCATAAGAAAGGTAGCAAGTCTGACGCAAAGAACTATAGAGGTATATGTAAGTTATTCTCTATTCCTAAAGTGTTTGAGAAAATTTTAACTCCGCACCTTCAACACCTATGCAGCTCACTTATATCTTCAGCTCAACATGGATTTATAAGGCGGAGATCAACTAAAACAAATTTATTGGAGTTTGCCTCCGTCATCATTAAAGGCTTTGAAAGTAATCTACAGACGGATGTAAACCATTGTCTTCCAGCACAAAAACCTGACCTTCTAGGGTTCTCGCCCAATCTGCTGAGATGGATCCCTAGCTACCTTTGTTCCAGGTCTCAAAGAATCCTTTTCAATAACGCCATGTCTTCACCAATTATGGTTACTTTGGGTGTACCACAGGGCAGCCTTCTAGGCCCTTCACTATTTACTCTCTTCATAAATGATCTGCGTTCTGTATTAACATACTCTCGAGTACTTTTGTATGCAGATGATGTTAAGCTCTGTGTCCAATATAATGACACTTCATTTCAATCCAGGTTTCAATCCGATCTCGATAAGTTTCAGTCATGGTGTTAAGCATTAATGAATTTGCACCTTAAAGCTTTGAAATGTAAAGTAATGATTTTTCATCGCTCCAGCGCCTTTCTGTCTCCCTACCTTTTGTAGTGGTTCTCTTGAAAGAATTACCCGGGTTGATGATCTTGGTATTCATTCCTCTTGTTCTGATGCGAATTTCCATCCAAAGAGAGAACCTGCAAGTACGTACATATGTGTGTGTACATGTGCAGAGCTGCACAAATTTCGAGACCGAACACATTTCTGAGATTTCTTGTGCCACAAATTTATTTCCTGAGTTTTTCTTATTGACGCGACGCACAAATACGCTACAGACAATTATTTCAATGTGATTTCTTGTATGACATACATTATGGGATTTTACATATTTATTTTCGTACTTTACTTTATGATACATTAAACAAAATTAGCATATAAAGGATATACAAAATATACAATTATTGTACTTTTTGCGACAGTAAACCCCTTTAGCTGTGTTTAAATCGACCACTCGGACTCGATCATCATAGCCAGGGATTTTTGTTTATTGTTTATTTTTGTTTAAAGTTTAAAAATATACAGTAAAACTGTAAGGTTAAAATTACATATCAACTAATTAAACAAAAGGGCTAATGCTAATACTCAGATCCGGTGGGGCTGATTACACTACTCGAAAAGTTTCACCTTTTTTTTCCGCTGTCGCCAAAAATGACTTTTTCTGATAGATTTGGAGATTTAAATTTTTTTTAAGAATTATGGTTCTTTTTTCATGGAGTAGTTTTTTTTTAAAGAATTTTTTAAAAATCTGGTATTTTTTGTCATAGGTAGTGCTTCTATTTCTCACATAACTTAAGTTTCCTACAACTGGTTGTACTGAACTTTGCAGTTAAAAAAAGCTGGTAAATGCAGCTATAAGCTGCAACTTAACGTCTGGAAGATATTAAACTTCCAAATTGAAATTTCATCATTTTTTTCGGTATTTTTTCTTCGAAATTTTGACTTTGAAAGCTCAGGAAAAGTCGAAAAAAAAATATTTGAATGCCTTGATTTTTGGTTTTAGATAGACACATTAATTAGGCGTCGTTTAAGGTATAGCTTATAAAAATATAAAAATAAACGGCTAAGCTATAACCGTTTGATCAAAACTTCATATGCCGTTTGGCACCATCCTAAATGCCATTTTACCGTTAAAAACTGTTACAAACAAAGATTTTTGGTATGTTTGTCCATTGTTGAGCTTGAGCTGACTCTGTATGGTAGATTGCTTAGAAATCTTGCCGTTTCAGGCACCTTCTCGATGTTGGAACAGAAGTTCCTCCACGAGCTGCGTTGTGCCTTGCGTATCTCTTTCTTGTAATTTCTGAGTAGGTTCCTGTATTCCTCGTTGATGTTCTCATCGTTCGCTAGTTTAGCGAGCTTGAAAAATTCCATGAGGTTATTTCTTTGTAGAGAGAGGTCTCGATTCCACCAGAGTGGTTTGGACTTCTTTCTTGTTCTAGAGGGTGGGCATGCTGTGTGGTATGCCTCTAGCAGTTCCGTAGATAGGGTCACAAGAGACTTCTCTATGTCATCAGCCGATTTTACCGACCCCGTATTCACGAGATTCGAGGTAACCGTCTTTCTGAACTTTTCCCAGTTTGTGTTCCGGGGGCTCCTATAGACTGCTACCTTCGAGGTGTGTTTAAATTCGTATTTAAAATGGATATACCTGTGATCTGAGAAGGATGGTCTTTCGAGGACCCTCCACCCAGATACCGCGGTACTCTTTCCCGTTACAAGAGTAAAATCTATCATGTTTGATGAGGTGGGACCTACGTAGGTGTAATCCTCCCCCACGTTTACTACTTCTATGTTAGTTGAGAGTATAATCGGGGTATCGGGGCTTCCCCATACATTGTGGTGGGCATTTGCGTCCGTACCAATGAGTAGTTGGTAGTCGTGTGCCATATAACAGGAGGCTACCGAGAGGCGCTTCTCCTCGCTTTCTAGCATCACCACTGTTAGGTCATCTGAGCTGTAATTAGACATAAGGTGAGCGTGGATTCCCCTTTCGTACAAGTACGATGGTTTTGTTCCTGCTTACCGGTGTTGTGTAGAAAGATTTGTAGTTAGAGGACTTTAGTCCGGCCATAGAGTTGCCTGATGCAATCCATGGCTCCTGGACTAGAGCTATGTCGACGGGCCCTTGCTCCATGGCTATGAGGAGCTCCGACGCCGACGCCACTTTGCTTTTATGCAAGTTGAGCTGCAGCACACTCAGCAGCATGGGTGGCTGGCTCAACTTCGCTCGACGGGTTGACCACTATCGTCACATCACCGTCCTCTTCCTCCTCTGACTCGTCCAGCGCAAGCCCCTGGGCGGCCTCCACGATAGTGTCCAGACTTAGGTCCTTTTCTACCTCGCCTGCCTGCAGGGTGTGCGCGTCTTTGTATCCGGGGTGGCGTTTTTTCAGGCGCAGGTAGACGCTGCCCATGCCCAACGCCATCTTCCCAAATCTGTGGTACAAGAGGTCGTCCGCCTCCATGTTAATTTGGAGAATCGCACACTGGCCCCCTCATTGGGTAACGGAGGAGGTAACAGGAGCCTCAGCGCCCTGTCTCCTTGGATCACGATGGGGAAGAGTACCTTCGCCTTCGGTATAGACGGGATTAGCTCCCTGTCTTCCACCTCCAGCTTGGCACCATCCCACATCGCGTCCAGTTGGCCGACAGTTTGCGTTAGCCACCTACGCGTTGGGTCGTCGTTGCACTTGAGGATCTTAACCCCATTCAGCCACCCAGTACCATCAAAGGTGGGCATGGGAGCTGTGGGATCCTCCTCCATCCGTGCAAACAGTGCGAAACGAGCCGCGCGTGCACCAGCTTCCATTGCGCTGCCGTCATCTTCCCGTTCTCGTCGCTTCGGTCGATTAGCGCCACGATCAAGTGTCGTCTGGCCGCATCACTCGCCGTCCTTGACTTCGGGTGTTGTTTTAGTGGGATCGCCACTTTCTGTGGAGGGGCTGCGCCCTTCGGCCCGCGTTGCCGCTTGCTCGCCGGAGTGTCCTTGCTGGCACTCTCAACGGAGCGTTGCCTCTTGTTGGCCAGCATCTCCTCCACCTTGTTGGCATACTTCCCGATGGATGCCCGCATTTGGGGCATCTGCGAGAAATGTCTCCTGCCCTCCTCCACCCGCTGTTCGGCCCAGGTTAGCCTGGCTTTCTGAGAGATGAGAGATGTCGGCTTTGCTCTGGAGCCGGCTCAGGATTTTCAGGGCTGCCTTGTATTGTGAGAGAGCCTTCATCCCCTCCCTGGAGCGCTTTGGCCCTTCCCTATGCGGGGAGCTGGTGCCTGGTTCCGGTGAGCGGAGAAGGCTCTCTTCCTCCGTGTTGCTGATAGACAACTCGCTCTCCAGATCCGTGTCTGCTTCGACAGCGGCATCCGTGCGGTTCAGCTTGGAGTGAGGGGGTTTTCTGGCAGTCGTTGTACAGCTGACGTGGCCTGCTCCCGCCACGTCCGAGGTGTGACCGCTGGCGACACGCAGAGAGGATTTCTCCTCCCCGTGCCCGCCGGTAGTAGCAGTCACGCATTCCACCGACGTTTGGACTGACATCCCAGTCCTTGTTTAATCCTTCATGCCTTCCATGTTTCATCCTTCATGCCTTCCATGTTTGGCCCGTAGGTCCATAATGGTTAATATTTTTCGGGGGGACCACCTCCTAGCGTTTTATGCCTGGCCGCCAGGCACCTCTAGTCATGGCCCTAACCAAGCTCTCCCGTCTCGAGGTCGAGAAGACGCTAGTTCATTGCCTTAGGTAGACACTGCAATGCCTCGGACGGGGCAATAGACAATGCATTACCCTCGTCCGGGATAATGCAGTGTCCATTGCCCAGCCGGCACCCTCGTGGAGGGTTCAGCTAGAGGATTTTTGCCAGCGACCACACAATGCGGTTAACATATTCGTTGACAGCCAAGCAGCGATAAAATCCATGCAGTCGTCCGCGGTCAGTTCCAGAAGTGTCCTGGCAAGCAGGGAGGCACTAGACTCACTAATCACGACTAAGTCAGTGCAGATCTTTTGGGTTCCCAGCCACCAGGGCATCGAAGGAAACGAAGCGGCGGACGTTCTGGCTAAGGAAGGCGTCGGGCTGGCAAACGATATGACAGAAAGCGTGCCGGTCTCCCTAAGGACGCTACAAAGCGACCTGGAGAAGCAGGCCAAAATGAAGACAGACAGCAGGTGGAAGAACACCACCACCTGCAGAGTCTAGAAAATCATGTGCAAGGAACGCAATGATAAACTCAGCCACTATCTGCTGCATCTTCCACGGAAGGATTGCAGACTGCTAGTGGGCATACTAACAGGCCACTGCCTGGCTGCGTAGCATGCAACTCGGCTGAACATCACCAACAGCGACATCTGCAGGAAATGCAATGAACCCGGGGCTGTCGAAACCCTGGAACATCACATCTGCCGGTGACCGGCTCTCTCAAGGGCAAGGGGAAGATACCTGGGCGCACCGATGCTGGTATCACTGGATGATGCCTCCAAGAAGTCGCCAGGGAAACTGCTTGCCTTTGCTAAAAACACCTCGATTCTGGGGGACTTCGGAACCTCAGAAACATCCTCTTAAGGTCCATACAAAGATCCGGATAACTAAGGGCCATTCTGGCCTATGAGAGGCCCCGTCGAGGGCCGTCCGGGGTAACCTAACCTAATTAATCGAAAGGGCTAAGGCAAATACTCAGAGCCGGTGGGACTGATTACACTAGTCGACACGACTTTTCCGTTGTCGCCGAAAATGACTTTTTCTGATAGATTTGGATGTTTAAAAATGTATAAGAATATTTTTTTTTTTCCAGGCTTAGTTTTTTTTTTTTAATTTTTGTTATTTTTGTTCAGAGGTAGCGCTTCTATTTTTCACATAACATAAGTTTCCTACAACTGGTTGTATTGAACTTTGCAGTTTTGAAAAACTGACAAATGCAGCTATAAATCCGACCCAGACAGTTTGTAGCTACAACTTAACGTCTGGAAGATATTAAGCTTTCAAATTCAAATTTCATATTTTTTATTCGGTATTTTTCCCCGAAATTTGGACTTTGAAAACTCAGGAAAAGTCGAAAAAAAAAATGTTTAAATGCCTACATTTTTGGTTTTAGATAAACACATTAATTAGGCGTCGTTTAAGCTATCGCTTTTAAAAATCGTTGGATAAACGGCCAAGCTGCAGCCTTTTGACCAAAACCTCATATGCCGAATTTTGCCGTTATATTCCGTTAGCCAACGTGTATTTGTTTTTTTTTCCTACAAAAATACCAAAAATCTGTGTTTGTAACAGTTTTTAACGGTAAAATGACATTTAGGATGGTGCCAAACGGCAAATTAAATTTTGGTCAAACGACTGCAACTTGGCCGTTTATCCATCGATTTTTAAAAGCAATACCTTAAACAACGCCTAATTAATGTGTCTATCTAAAACCAAAAATGTAAGCATTCAAATATTTTTTTTTCGATATTTCGATATATAGTCATGATATTGCATTTATAAATGTTAAGAGGTAGAACGTTAATTAAGCACCAATTGTTAAGGGCATCAAGATCTGATTGCAGAGATAGCGGGGACAAGGGGTCAATGTTGGAAAAACATAGCTTTACGTCATCAGCATACATTAGGACACGGGATTGAGATAACATTTGAGGAAGATCGTTAATAAATAGGTTAAATAGCAAGGGACCCAACTTCTCCGGGACAAGAATTTTGAAGGAGGAAATACTACGTTTTTCTTTAAAAGAAAATTTAGTTACTACTACTCCAGAGGAGCTATTGATGTTTAGTTTAGAGAAAATATACTCTCGAACCATTGCATCCGTAGCCGATTCCATAAGACGAGAGACAAAAATATGTTTTAGAGGAGCGACAGCGAATAGAGTAGATCGGTCAAGAGGGGTCACATGGTTTATGGGTGAGGCAGAGGCGGGTTCTACCCGAGGAGCAGGTCCGGATGGGATAGCGCTGGCTGAGGAGCCAGTGCGAGCCGGTGTGTAAGGAACTACTTCAACTTCCATGCTGACAGCAGTATCGACTTCCGTAGGGGGCACAGTGATGCCGACAACTGAATGATCATTACTGTCCGGTTCGACAACCTGGGCAATCACAAGCACGGGATGATCATTACTGTCCAGTTGGACATCCTTGGCAGACACGGGCACAGGTGAACAGCCAACATGTGAAGAGCCAGCCGTCTTTTTCGATGTAGTTGCATGTACATCGATTTCCTTGGCGCCAAAGTCGATCAAGGCTGGCGAACTGATTGGAGGAGCGTCAGCGTTTGCATATCGGCTTCAACTGCCCTGCAATCCCAACAAGTCCAGTTGAGACCGCAGCGGGTCTTAATCAGATCGACAACGCGACCACCGATATGACCAACCAGCAGAAAATAAATGTTTGACGTGTAGCTACCGAACGGTGACCGTCACAGCGCTTAGCACAACAGGTGCTCATTGTTTGATATTAAAAACAATATGTATGAAAATAAAAGAAAAATAAAAGGTAAAATATAAGTCGGTGTGGGGCAGAGATAGTGACTTTAGCTTGTGTTACACAATTGCGCGAGCAAGAACGAACAAAACAATCACAATAACGGCAAGTGAACGGAGAGACACAGAGAGACGATAGAAACACAGAGAGTCAAGCACAGAGCGGCGGCTAATGCAGTGCGTGTGTGTTGGAATGAAAACAGATAAGCTAAGGGTAGATAAAAACAGAGAGCGGTACAGAGAGAGCAAGCGCACCGCACTAGAATAGGCAACAACAAAACTGCTGCGATTAAGAAAGTGCAGAGAAGTTAAGAATGCACAATAGGAATTGAAAATTGAAAATAAATACACATAAGTAACATAAAGGCTCTCATATCGGCTTCAAATTCCCTGCAATCCCAACAAGTCCAGTTGAGACCGCAGCGAGTCCTGAGCAGATCGCCCACGCGACCACCGATTTGAGGAAAACCTGCGCAGCTAGGGTGAGCCGTGCCACAAAGAAAAGTAGTGTCTGTTTTTGTCGTGAAGTTACCGTACGGTGACCGTCACAGCGTTTAGCACAACAGGAGCTCATTGTATAATATTAAAAACAAAATATATGAAAAAAAGAAAAAAAAAAGGTAAAATATAAGTCGGTGTGGGGCAGAGATAGTGACTTTAAGCTTGTGTTACACAATTGCGCGCGCGGAAGCACAAACAAAACAGTCACAATAACAGCAAGTGAACGGAGAGACACAGAGAGACGATAAAAACACAGAGAGACAAGCACAGAGCGGTGGTTAATGCAGTTCGTGTGTGTTGGAATGAAAACAGATAAGCTAAGGGTAGATAAAAACAGAGAACGGTACAGAGAGAGCAAGCGCACCGCACTAGAGTAGGCAACAAAATTGGACAAAAGTACACAAATAACACCGAGAAACACAGAATTCGGCAGGCACGGTATATGTATGTATGTTAATATGTATGATATTATATATATATGTAATATGTATGAAGCAGAAGCTAGACAAAATAGACGTATAAAATTAGAATTCGGCTCAGAGAGAGTGCAGCATACAATGCATATAGCAACAACAATTCAGCTGAGCATAAGAACGAGTGGGGCTAGAAAGAATGCACAAAAATTGCAAAATTGCAATTGCAATAGGAATTAACTGCACAAAAGCACGATAAAAGAATAAACACGGATAGTAATTTAGTTGCACGATCAGTTTAAAACACATTAAGCAATAATACAACACAATTACTTTCCATTGGGTACAAAAATAAAATTTTTTTATGCGGAGCGAAGTGAAGAACGACTGTCAGCAACGATAGTTGATATCGAAACGATTTGAGCCCGTTATCAGTGTTTCTTGTACATCTACTTCTTGTTTAATCCACACAATAATTCTTGAAGAATTATTCCTTAAAGTTGTCGAGCTGAGTTCTTCCACCAACAAAGTATGTTGCTTTATCGCAATATATGCGCACAGTCTTCCCGCGGCGTGATACGAAACGCTTTAAGCAGAGAAGTAACGAATTTGTTGATAGTTCTGATAGTAATGCGGCATGTACCGCCTTTTTTCCCATGATTCTGCGTTTTTGGTTTACTTTTATATTAAAAATTGTGGATTCCACAGATTTTCGTTTTTTGTGGGGGCGGAAGGGGGCGTGGCAAAATTTTGAAATAAACTTGTGCTGAATTGATATCATAGGAGTTTAAATAGAAAGTTTGGTTGCTCTAGCTCTTATAGTCTCTGAGATCTAGGCGCTCATTTAAACGAATAAGCAAAGCAGACAGGGTGGCGTGTGGGAGAGAGCGAGAGGGAACGATGACTTTCGAAATGGTTTTCTTCATTGTAGCTATAATAATAATCCGATCTGATCCATTCAACACTCTGATAGAAATGGTCATTCTCTATGATTCTGCGTTTTTAGTTTTCTCGTATCTTCAACATTGTGTACGCCACAGACTTTCGTCCTTTGTGCGGGCGGAAAGGGGCGGGGCGAAATATTGCAACACATTTGGAGTAGTGTGATCACACAGGAGACTGGATACAAAATGTGGTTGCTCTAGCTTTTATAGTCTCTGAGATATAGGCGCTAATGAAGACGGACAGACGGACAGACGGACGGACGGACAGACGGACGGACAGACAGACATGGCTATATCGACTCGGCTATTGATGCTGAACAAGAATATATATACTTTATGGGGTCGGAAACTCTTCCTTCTGGGCGTTACACACAACCGTTATCCCCACAAATTTAATATACCCCTATACTCTTCGAGTACCGGGTAAAATAACTAAACTTAGAAAAAAAAACTATAATTCTTTAAAAATATTAAATCTATCAGAAAAAGTAATTTTGGGCCACAGAAGAAAGTCATGTTGACTTAATATCTTGGACTTAATATCACAAGAGGATCTTATATCCTTGCAACTACTGATATGATTGAACGTCTGATGAGAGTTTGTAAAGCGTAGCTCATAACTAAAAAAAAATGTGTCGAGACTTCATGCATTACCAAGAGCCTTTGATATTTTCTGATCATCAACCATAATTTATACATCCTCGATTCTACAAAGTCAGCCTTTGCCAAAAGACAGCTAACTCTATCAGCTTTACTATTCAGCTCGACTTCGGAGTCGCCACTTGTAAGCAAATCATCTACATACATATCTGAAACCACCACTTTAGCTCCAGTCGGATATTCAGTTGAATGGGTTTTTGCAATATATTTTAGGCAAGATAGATAAGGAGACTACGAAAGACCATAAGTTACAGTGTTCAACATATTTATGCTAAAAAGATTAGTAACTTCGTTCCTCAATAGTTCCATCGGAATGCATCGATCATTGGGATGAACCATAAATTGCCTATACATTTTGGACACATCTGCTGTCAGAGCATAACGATACAATTGAAACGATAAGAGTATCATTATTAAGTCTCCTTGTATTTTGGGACCGGTATACATAATTTCATTAAGGGATTTGCTATTGGTCGTCTTTGCCGAACCATCGAGAAGAACACGAAGTTTTGTGGTGGTACTTTGGGATCGAAGGTCACAATGGTACGGAAATATATAATGAGGCTTCAACAAATCTACATCATTAGCGGGACTCGTATGTCGTAAAGTATTGTATTAATCCATGAACGCTCCTTAAGGCTTGGATAACGATTTAAGAATTTTTCTAACTGCAAAAAACGTCGCTTAGCAGTGCTTACTGACTGTCCAAGACATGCGGGTGATTCTTTAAAAGGTAAACGAACTTGAACTCGGCCAGATTCAGCTAAGGTCGTCCTTAAAAATGGTTTCCCTATGGCGATATGTTTCGAACTCTTCACCTTCTCGATACCTTTGTAATATTTCTTCAGATCGTGAAATAAGTATGAGCGAGATTACAAAGATTTATGTATCTTATTACTTGACTATAGGACTTCGCCACCCCTGACCCATTCCAACTGGGCCTTGATTAAGTAGGGCAGTCCAGGGCCTAACGACAATATTCCATCCAATTTACCACCTTTCTACATATACGCTGAGGCTTGTAAATGAGGGTATCATCTAGCTGAAGGTTATAAGGAATCCTACATTCTGAACTTCTAATCAAATCTTCAGACTGGTTTAACGATATCGCTCGAGTCACAGCTAGTTGTGCAGACCACGAAAATTCGGATATGCAAGATTCAAAATCTCCAACTACTTCATTACTGTTCGAAACTCACCGATCCTCAAAATCTCCTGCTGCGTACGTTGAAACTGAAGTTGCAAACGTTTGGCGATTTCTTTTTTTCTAAAATCTACTTCCGAATACGAGACCAACAGTGCCCGAGCAGGTTGACGACTTCCATATACATATGTCCTTTATAACACCACAGCAGTCAGTAAGCATCAACGCTTTTTCTTATATTTTTGGTTTTGTTCTCTCAAAGTGGAAACACAAGTTGTCGGGTCAATGCCGACAGTCATACAGTTAAGTATGTAAACACGGGAACCTGACAGACCGACAGAAAATTCAAAAAACTAATAAACCATTTTTCCATTCACTATCAGAAAGTACGCAGTCTTTTAGGCAAATTGCGCCAACTACATACGGATAGTGTCTTTTATGATTTCGATGCTATCGGTTTTTCCGGAACATGGATCAACTCCACTGTTCATGATCATGAAATTTTTGCTCACAATTTCATCATTTATCGAATGGATCGTGCATCTTATGCTGGTGGAGTTCTGAATGCAGTCAAAACTGACTTCTCATCGGCGTTATTCCCATTCAACAATATCCATGGGATTGAGTTCATTGCAGTCAAAGTCCGTGCTGGCATGGCTTTTAACTATCTAACCTGCTCATATATTCCTCCCAAATCTGATGCTGAGGTTTACTCAAAACACCTTTCTGCTATCCATTCTGTTGTGTTTTCGTTAGGTTGTGCTGATCAGATTGTGGTCATGGGTGACTTCAATTTACCTCTTCTTTTTTTTTTGCTGCCCTGCGACGACGCTAACCAATTGCTTCCTAGTACTCATAACGATTTTATCCTCACCGGATGAAGTGTTTTCGCAAAACTGATTTCGACAAATTAAACATTCACCTCTCGAATGTCGATTGGTCCACTCTTCTTTCCTTACCGAATATTGACGTAACAGTCAACTCATTCTATAAAATTTTAAACTCTGCCCTTAATACTTATGTTCCGGAGATTATTGTACCATTATCGTCCAAGCCTCCTTGGTTCTCCAGGAATTTGTCATACTTAAAGAAGAAATACAGATTTAAAAAAAAAAAACAGAAAACTGGCTCCTTACTTGTCTTTGTACAATATTCTTACGCCCACTCGCAATTCCTACGATTAATAGTCTGTGCAACAATCTTTACCTCTCTTCTTGTAGTAGAAACTTCCGCAACGATTCAAAAAAAAAAGTTTCCTTTGTCAACTCTAAACGTAAGTCCAATGCATTTCCTCCGTCCCTTCATTATCTAAACAATTCTGAATCTTCTGCTGCTGGCATTGCAAACTTATTTGCAACCTTTTTCCAGTCGTCTTACTCCACTCATATTTATAACGCATCCACTCCGTATCCCTACCATTTGCCTCACTCTAATATCATTTTTCAACCATATTTTGAGGAAAGCGTTGTGCTTGATGGCTTGAAGTCTTTGAAAATTTCATTTTCTGCGGGTCCTGATAAAGTGCATAGTTGCATTTTAAAACATTGTGCCCAGTCCCTATGCCAACCCTTTACCTTTCTTTTCAATCTATCCTTGGAACAGTCTTGTCTCCACGTAATTTGGAATGAGTCCCACATAATTCCGCTTCACAAGAAGGGCTCCAGATCCAACATAGAAAATTACCGAGGCATTGCAAAGCTCTCTGCCATTCCAAAGCTCCTTGAGTTCCTGGTTACCCGGCAATTGCAACATCTTTGTTCTAGCTTGATATCTCCTTCACAACATGGTTTTTTTCAACATCGGTCAGCAACTACCAATCTGCTCGAGTTTTTACAGCATTATTAGCAGATAATTGTTAATTGAGTAAATAAATAAATAATAACACTTGTACGCTGGCTCGACTGTAGAATATAAGTCACTTTCATTTGGCAGCGTCGCCCCTTTATAGCGGCAGCTACCAGCAAAAGCTTCGTTCGTGTAAGAGAACTAAGATTTAAACTTCAGTCGGCTCCTGGGATTGCCTCCTTCTCTATTCCTGTTATTAACATTTGCGGAGACACGTAATCCTCGTGGATTGCCACCACTCTGCCTGGCTCCAAATTGGCGACCTCTTCATACCATTTCCCTCGCTGTTGAAGGCAGAGAAGATAGTCTCTGGACCAGTCTTTCCAAAATCTTTGCTTGATGGCAGACTTGAGCTGCCATCGTTGCAGATACGACAGGCTGCTGTCTGGTCTGGGCAGCTCCGATTCGGGCGGCAGCGAAGGTAGCATTCTGCCGACGAGGAGATGTGCGGCAGTCAGCACCTCCCCTTCGTTGGGACTGTCGCTGTCGAACACCAGTGGCCTAGAATTGAGCACGGCCTCGACTTGAGCACTGAGCACTGCGCTGGCCATGGCCCTGAGTAGTAAGTGTTTGGCTCACTTCACCGCCGTCTTCCCGCGAAAATCGGTGAGCCGCAGCACAAGCCTTGAGGACATCGTTCTTGGCATTCAGGCTCTCCAAACGCTCCTTAAGCATGCGAGCTGTACCAACAAAATTCGTGGCGTTGTCGCAATAAAGCTTTACAAGCAGGCCACAACGTCCAACAAACCTGGATAACACAAAAAAAGGTGTTAGAAGTCAAGTCTTTCACAATGTCTAGGTTTATAGCCTTAGATGCGAAGCAGCCGAACACGGCTATGTACATTTTGAAAGGCTGTTTGCCTCGAATTCCAAGCGATACACGAACCGGTCCAAACAAATCAACTCCGCTAATCTCAAAGGTCGATTCCACTAGTGCACGGGGTCCAGCGTGTCAATTGGCTTAATGTAAATAGCTAAGATAAAGAGTAACAATTTTAAAATTTTTTGGCATTTTGGCATTTGGCATTCTGGGGGTTAGGTCCTATTTGGCTCACTGTGTGCCTGCCACTAATCGAAGGTTTCGTTCTTTATGGCCAGTCAAATGAAGTGGCAGGAGTTGTTGGTTCCATAGGGAGGGGCTTGCTTCTATGCAAAACTGTTGCAAAAAGTTTCGCAGAGAAAAGCCATCGATTCCCATTTTGTATGTACGTTCGAGGGAATGGGATCATCCCAACCAAGGCTTAAAAGCCAAATTTCCTTAAAGAATATTTGTGCATTTGTAATTACTGGACATAGCAAGCCCAAGGGATCCGAAAGACTGTCTATGACAGACAATATTGCTCTCTTGGTTGTGGCTTCGGACGAGATTCCTAGCTTCAAACAATATTTGAAAATGTCTGTTTGAGGGTGCCAAATCAGACAAAGAGTTTTACAATCTTGCTGATCTCCATCTGAAATGACCATATTTTCATTCTGACTATCGACTAGTTGACAGTTAGGAGCCTATTCGCCTTTCTAAAGACAAAAATTGTCTTCTGGCTATCTCAAATATTTGAATGACAAAGAAACTTGCAATCGACCGGAGGGTAATCGTCAATGAAAGAGTTTTCACACATTGTCTCTTCGGGGGTATGCAGTCTTTCTATAGTCGCATTTGAAACCCAGAAACGTTTGAAGAGAATATCAAGAGGCACACTTTAAGCGCATGTCATGGGGTAATTTGCAGACGATAGAAATGGCCTCTTTGATTTCTTTAACCTCTGCTTGGAACACTCTACAGTGATCCAGGAGCCTGATGCAGTGACTGTTAAGCTCGTTACAGTAGTCCCCTCCTGCCACGCGGTTGTCTAGCTTTGAGCCATCAGTATAAATGTGGACCGCATTTGCAGGCCCAGGTTCGCCCAAGTCCTCCATTAGTGGGATTGATGACTGGAAAGGCGTCGAGAGGTGATCAGTCGGGATGCAGTAATCTGTCTTCTCTGGTAGTTGCAGAAGTCTCGTCAGGATTTCCGAGTGACCGGTCACGGATGTTTTTTACAGCCTGGTTTCTCCGTTTCTGAGAGCGGAGAGTGTTGCCACCTTCTTTCCCTTGAGATCTACGGGAAGAAGGTATAGCACGGTGTCCAGAGCTTCACCTGGAGTAGTGCGGAGTCCGCTTGTTATGCATAGCTCTGCCATACGTTGAACTCGGCTGAGTTTATTGACACGAGGTTTCTTGTCTAAGGTTGGCAACCACAAGCACCAGTTCCGTTTTAGACGTGTTGACTGCTAACCCGCATTTGTCAGCCCATTCCCACATTTTCTTGAGAGTATTTGTCACACACTCACACATCGTCTGTAGAAATCTCCCAGAGAACGTTACCGCAACATCATCCACGCGGCAGCCACCCCTCCATCTTCCGCAGGAGAGCGTTCACGGCTACTTTTCATAGGAGGGGCGAGAGGACTCCGCCTTGTGGTATGCTCCTGCTAACGAACCTAGTGGACGTTGACATCCCCAGTGATGCCTCAACGGTTCTGCATTGCAGCATCTGATCGATGATGTTCACCGTCCGGGAGTCAACCCCAATAATCGTTAGTGCTCCCGTAATGGCAGTCGGGAGGACGTTATTAAAAGTACCTTCTATGCCCAAAAAGGCTACCAGAGCGTTGTCTGAGATTAGACTGGGCGGAATATTCACCATAATATGAAGCCCCAGAAGCCGTTCCATCTTCCAAAGGAAGGACGCGAGGCTTATGGGTCTGAAACCTTAGGGGGCAGTATGCGAGGGTCTGAGGCCAGGTGTCAGGTATGTGTCCGTGGGAGAAAACTCCCTCGGAGTTACTTTTGATCCAGTTTATGGCTTTTTTTCAGATTACAGACTGGTCTGTTCAACATTTACCGCATTCGCTCTATCGAAGAGTCTCCGCGGGGCTATTCGGTGTTCCCCTAGTTTCGGAGTCCTTGATTTAGGTTTCTTCCGGCCTCTGGTTTTACGAAAGGGGTAGGATTTATCGAGTGCCTTCCTGCAGGCGTCGGTGAAAATGTTAAAAAGACGGGTCGTGGCTTCCGGCGAGAGGACTTCGGGAGGGGACTCAGAGAGGATACGAGTACCGAGTACCAGTTTGTACGCCTGAGGTTCCGGAATTTAGCTGGATTCGGTAGGGAGAAGGCGAATACCATTTCCACTTACCAGTGGTCCGAGAAGGAGTGCTCTTCAAGGATCCTCCATGATACTATATTTCTCCTCCTTGCGGTTCTTGATAATAAAGGTGGGATCATCACCTGTATTTAAGATTACCATCTTGGTCAGTAAGTAACTGAAGTGGTAATCACCCCGTTCGTTGGTGTCAGTGCTTCCCCACTGACAGTGTTGTGCGTTGGCGTCCACCCAACAATTTAGCTTGTTTTTGGTGTCTTTGGCCTCACGGTCGGCGATGAGTGCTCGGAGGGACGCGTGAGGAAGAGGGTCGGAATGGTCATGACGCATGTAGGTGGAACATATCCTCAAAGAGTTCTCCTGACCTTCGAGACTCATTGGTGTATGGTCTTCATTGCTGAAATTTGAGATCAAAAATATGTGCAACTCTCTTTTTGCAATAATGCAGGTGCGGGTTTTACCTGTGGTATCAGTCTTGAGTCCTCAGAGGGGACAACTTGTTTCCGAAGAATGAAGGCTCCTGAATGAGGACTATGTCGCCTCCACCCTTGGCTAGGTGGAGCAGTAGAGCAGCGCATGCTGATTTACAATGGTGTAGGTTTTATCTGCAGGATGGTCAGTGACATGATAAGCCCTGACTAGGTCACTTCCATCCGAGTAATAGTCGCCCAGGATGTCGTTTGACACCGTGGAGGTTGTGCCGGATGCTGCAATTCTGGCTACCGGTGACTCCGCGGCTTCAGGTCTTGCTCCTCTGTTTGTCTTCCCTTGGAGTCGGACTTGAAGAGCCATTTACCTTTCGGTAACACTACTCGACAAAATTCAACTTTTTTTTTCCGCTGTCGCCCAAAATGACTTTTTCTGATAGATTTGGAAATTTAAATTTTTTTAAAGAATTATGGTTTTTTTTCCAGGTTTAGTTTTTTTTTAAAGAAATTTTTAAAAATCTGGTATTTTTTGTCATATGTAGTGCTTTTATTTTTCACATAACTTAAGTTTCCTAAAACTGGTTGTATTGAACTTTGCAGTTTCAAAAAGCTGACAAATGCAGCTATAAGTCCAACAACTGCAACTTAACGTCTGGAAGATATTAAGCATTCAAATTCGAATTTCATAATTTTTTTCGGTATTTTTACCCCGAAATTTTGAATTTGAAAGCTCAGGAAAAGTAAAAAAAAAAATATTTGAATGCTTTGATTTTTGCTTTTAGATAGACACATTAATTAGGCGTCGTTTAAGGTATCGTTTATAAGCAGGATTCTGAGAGTTTCCTTAGGCTCTGCAGGTTTCGCGGATACCTAAACTTGGGCTCTTGGCATGCTGGGGTCATCCCCCCAGTTTACGGCCTCCAACTTGGCTCCTCGATAGGCCTCCCCTAGCGCCGCCACCGCCTTAATGTAGAGGGCTGGTTTTCTCCCTACCTTATAACACCCTGCGTCCCCACATTTGGGGGGCCGCCCTCCGTTTTCCTCCCACTTCTGGAGGAAGTGGTCCAATCCATATGACAGTGTCACCTTGGATTGGGGTAATCCTGGCAGAGATATGACCGTACCAGGACCTGCCTCCAGCCGCCCTCACGAGGAGAGTATAGTCGCACGTCCGCCGGTGTGCACAGCTATGGCAGGCAACGGTTTGCTCGTGATGCCTGTATTCTGTGGCATGGGGTACAGCCGCCTCAGTTTCAAGGTAACCCTAGTCTAAGGCGTCTGTATTCCAGTCCAAGTGTACAGTTTCGGCGAGTCGAACCGTCATCCGTTGATCCCCCTGTAACAACAGACGGCTGACGGCCGCCGCCTTTTTAAAGCAAAAGATAGTTGATGGCTTTGTGAAAAATTTGATGGAACCAGAAGAAGGCAACTGAAAATAAATTTCAAGTGAGGGATGGCAAAGGTCTTCAGGGAAAGATAAGGAGATCCTCTGCTGACCAGTGTACTCAAAATATCGGTAGTAAAGACGAGGTTATTACATATACCATTTTCCTGACCCAACGAAGTATCGGACAGAGAATCGACAAAATCGTGCTGCATGGATGGGAATATCTGGCTAGAGCCTTCGGAAGGAGACCAAGTAATATTTGGGAGGTTAACTCCTCTAGGACAATAAGACGATCGGAATCATTAAGTTGGGACGAAACTGGCGGAAGATGGTCAGCGTAAGCTGAAAATTCATAAGATGTTGGGATTGAATTTTAACTAAGAAAATTGCAAAATTGTTATGCTCTTTGACGGAAAAGTGTTGGAAAGCTATGTCTGAACGAACAGCAATCAGGACACCGCCACCCCGAGATGTATAATCACATCTACAAATGTTACATTTTACTTTAAAGGTTTAAAAAAATTAAGTTTGGTTTCGGAAAAAGCGATAATATTGGACTAAAAAGTTTTATAGTGTGTAATTTGCAGAGCTTGCTACACAAGCTGCGTACATTCAGATAAGTGATCTTTAGTGGTAGTGGAGAATTTAGTTTTTTGAGATTGAAGGTAAATCAGACGGAGATGGTGAAGATAGTGGTGTGCATCGCACAACGGCTTGGAAATTATGAGGCTTCCTCTTGACAGATTAGATGATTAACTTGTTTCTAATTAATGGGGATCATGTTATATATTTATCATAAGCGGGGGTATGAGGTATGCGGGGGTATGCATGGGTGTAAAGGTGAGTGCTGGCCATAGGTATAACGTGTTATAAATATGTCAAGTGCTTAACGTATGCGTAATGCGTATGCGGGTGTAGGGTATTATGGTTATATTACTACCCCGGCATTTCTCATTAGCCTGTCCTCAGATGCCAATCTTTGGGTATAGGGATGGAGTTTCGTCTGTAACAGCAGAGGTGCCTGGTGCTTCTTCTACTTCCCTTTCTTCTTTGGGTTTTACATATTTAATTATTATGTACATTTTTGGGTATTTTCTTAAATTTAACTGTTCATTAGGCAAATATAATTATTAAGGTTAATGAATGAAGTTACAGTTATTACTGTTTGGTGCAAATCCAAATGTTGCACTTAAACACTGTTTGTGCCGTTAAGCACAGATGAATTGAATATTTCGGGACACGGGAACCGGACAGACCGACAGAAAACACTTGTGCGCTTTTTCGACTTCAGAATAAGAGTGTTTTATTCTAGCAGCGTCGCCCTCTTCATGAGCGGCCGCTGCCAGCATGAGCTCCGTTGGTATAAGAGACAATAACATTTCAGCATTACATTTCTATTCTCTTTCTATTACTACGATTAACACTATAGGCAACGTAATTGCCACAACATCGGCCGCGTTAACAGCCTATGCAAAGGCTTCAATCCATTGGGATGGGCGCCAACCGATGGATGGATCGCTTATATAGGCCGGCCTTAGTCCTCACTACGGCCACGCGAACCTTCCCGTCCGCTCCTGGGATTGCCTCCTCCACTACTCCTATTAGCCACATTTGTGGTGGCACGTTGTCCTCGTGGATTGCCACCACTTTGCCTGGCTCCAGATTGGCGACCTTTTGGCACCACTTCCCTCGCTGCTGAAGGCTGAGCAGATAGTCTCTGGACCAGTCTCTCCAAAACCTTTGCTTGATGGCAGACACGAGCTGCCATCGTTGACAGGTTGTCTGGTCTGGGCAGCTCTGATTCGGGCGGCAGCGAAATTAGCGTTCTGCCGACGAGTAAGTGCGCGGGAGTCAGCACCTCCCCTTCGTTGGGACTGCCGCTGTCGACCACCAGTGGCCTGGAGTTCAGCACGGCCTCGACGTCCACGAGCACCGTGTGCAGCTCGTCCTCCTTGAGCACTGCGCTGCCCATGGCCCTGAGCAACAAATGCTTGGCGGACTTCACCGCCGACTCCCACAGGCCTCCAATGTGCGGGGCTCGGGCGGGATAAACTCCACCGAAAAACGGTGAGCCGCAGCATACGCCTTGAGGGCCTCGTCCTTGGCATCCCAGCTCTCCATACGCTCCTTGAGTATGCGAGCTGCAATATAGCCGGACAAGCGGGCCACGACGTCCAATAAACCTGGATAAACATAAAATGAAAGTATTAGCTGTCAAGTCTTTCACAATTTCTAGGTGTACAGCCTTAGATGCGAAGCAGACGAACACTGCTATGTACATTTTGAGAGGCTGCTTGCCTCGAATGCCAAGCGATACACGAACCGGTCCGAACAAATCAACTCCGCTAATCTCAAAAGGTTGATTCCCACGCAATCGATCAGCAGGAAGGTTCCCCATGATTTGTGAGAGAAGCTTTGGCTTGTAATGGAAACAGTGTACGCATTTCCGGACAATGGCACTGCACTCTCTCCGTGCATTTATTAGCCAAATGGATTGCCTTAGGAATCCCACTAGTGCACGGGGTCCAGCGTGACAATTGGCTCGATGTAGATAGCTAAGGTAGAGAGTAACAAATCTACAATTTTTTGGCATTAAAATTGGGAATTTAGCATTATGGCTAGGGGTGCATTTAGTAGTCGACCGCCTACTCGCATCAGCGAAAATGAGCATGAGCCCACTTTTTCTTCCGACATGAAGGGATTTAGCTTTTGCAGAGATGCCTGCAACTTGGATGACTTCTTTAATTTGTCGATTTCCTGCGAAAATGCGTCTCTTTGAACTACTTCAACTGCTGTTAAAAACGCTGCGCCGAGCTCGTCAGATGACGGGCAGGTACTACTCCAAGTGACTCCCTTTCTTCTATTGACGAACCGGCAGATATACGCAATTGTGCTAACCACTTTCATGTATGACGACGAATTCTGTATGATTGTGAGAATGGGATTTTTCTCAACATCGGCCGCGATAAGCGCCGTGGCTACCTTCTTTTTCTCCAATAACGCATTCGCTTCCGTCAACTGTAAATGAGGATTTTGAGGCCATTGTCTGGATTCTTGTTGCAAGAACGACGGGCCATTGAACCACAACAGCGAATTTAAGTCGGCCACCGATGATCCTCGTGATACGAGACCTGCAGGATTTTCTTTGGTGGGCACATGTCTCCATAGGGCTGCCAAAGTAATGTCCTGTATCTCAGCAACTCGATTCGACACAAATGTTGTTAGTTGGGAGGGATGAGTTTGTAGCCAATGTAGAACTACTTCCGAATCTGACCACAACACGACCTTCTCTATGGGACAGTCTATTATGGACCGAACCTCCTCCCACAACTTTGCTAAAAGATGAGCTGCACATAGCTCTAATCTTGGAATTGTTTTGGTCTTTAAGGGTGCCACCCTAGATTTTGCCGTTAGTAGTTTAACGGACACTCCATTAGCATGGGAAACCCGAACGTACACACAACAGCCATATGCTCGCGTGGACGCATCTGCAAACCCATGTATTTGACATAGAGTGTTTGCGCTGGCTCCTATAAATCGTGGAACGGTGACGTCATGCAATTTTTGCATATCTAAGGCCATCGATTCCCACTTTTTATGTACGTTCGAGGGAATGGGATCGTCCCAACCAAGGCTTAATAGCCAAATTTCCTGCAAGAATATCTTTGCATTTGTAATTACTGGACATACTGGACATTCGCTGTTGTGGTTCAATGGCCCGTCGTTCTTGCAACAAGAATCCAGACAATGGCCTCAAAATCCTCATTTACAGTTGACGGAAGCGAATGCGTTATTGGAGAAAAAGAAGGTAGCCACGGCGCTTATCGCGGCCGATGTTGAGAAAAATCCCATTCTCACAATGGCCTAAGGGATCAAAAAGACTGGCTATGACAGATAATATTGCTCTCTTGGTTGTGGTTTCGGACGAGACAATTGGCTTCAGACTATATTTGAAAATGTCTATCTGAGGGTTCCATATCAGACCAAGAGTTTTACAATCTTGCTGATCTCCATTCGAAATGACCATATTTTCTTGCTGACTATCGACTAGTTGACAGTTGGCAGCCCATTTAGTCAGCACAAATCCTGATGGCTCTAGGATTTCAACCAATTGTTGACGCAATATACTTAGCTCGGATTTTGTGTCTGCTCCTGTAAGGAGATCATCCACATAAAAATCCGACGCAAGAGACTTCGCGTCAATTGGATGCGAATTTGCATGAGTGTCGCTCAGATACTTCAAACACCGTACAGCAAGAAATGGTGCGCTGGCAGTACCATACGTCACTGTATTGAGTCGGAACACTTGCAACGGGTCCGAACTTGTCCGTCTCCAAATAATTAATTGGAATTGGCGCTGCGCCTCGTCAACTTGGACTTGACGGTACATCTTTGTTATGTCTGCTGTAAGATCGTATTTGCGACAGTGAAATCTCAGCAACGTGGCATATAGGCACGGCTGAATGGTTGCTCCAACCATTAGCAAATCATTGAGCGCCACTTGGCTCGTAGTTTTGCACGACGCATCAAAGACCACTCTGAGCTTAGTGGTTGTACTTTGAGGTCGTTCCACGCACTGATACGGTATGAAACAATGCGGCTCTACCGGAATTGAGTTTTCTACTGCCGTCATATGGCCTAACGACACATATTCCTCCATGAATTCCATAAACATGGATTTCATGGCAGGTTTTTGGCATAATCGCCTTTCTAAAGACAAAAATCGTCTTCTGGCTGTCTCAAATGACGAACCGAGAGATGTCGGGCTTGACTTGAATGGCAAAGAAACTTGCAAGCCACCGGAGGGTAATCATGTGATGGAGTCAACGAACGATTTTTCACACATAGTTTCTTCGGGGGTATACAGTCTCTCTATAGACGCATTTGGAACATTTTCCAACTCCCAGAAACGTTTGACGAGGTTTTGTAGAGGGCAAAACTCCTGCAACGTGCTCACCATAGAGCATGCTTCGTTGCTTCGGGGTCCGTTGGATCTGCAACGACCAGACACCACCCACCCAAAGACCGTATTTTGCAACGTCAGCGTGTTTTGTTGTTTGAATTGGCCATCTTTCAATATCTCAAACAATGCGTCAGCTCCTAGCAGCAGATCCACTTTTTGGGGCTTATGGAAACCTGGATCGGCCAGTGGGAAATCGTTAGGAATTGTCAGCAAGTCTGACGGAACCGCTTTTTCAGGATGGTACGACGTAATTGACTTTAAAACAACGAAGTCAGTGGGTATTTCGAATTGTTGAACTCGAGAGCACACTGTTGTTTGCACCACTTGGTGTGCAGACATGCTCGCCTTTCCGATTCCCAATAAGCTTATGTCTTTGCGAATTCGTTTAAGTTGTAAATTCCGAGCGAGCTCCTCGGTAATGAAATTTACTTGTGAGCCAGAATCCAGCAGTACCCTGGCTGGCTGTCGCTGACTTGAGCCACCTTTGATGTCCACAATTGCTGTGGCCAGAACTACCTGATCAGAGTAAGCTGCCATGGCATGATTTGACGACAACTGATTCGACCTTTCAGCTGCCACGGCTCCCTGAGACCCAAGCGCATCACGGGCGGTTGGCGTTGTCGCCGAGTCAACATTGTAGCGATGCAACAATGTGTGGTGGGGCTTTGAGCATACTCTGCAGTGTATCGACTTGCAGGCTGAGACACTATGCCCTCTTCGCAAGCAATTAATGCACAGGGGAAATCCCTTGGCAAATCTGAATCGAGTCATGACAGACGCTGCTGAGAAAGACGAACAATTCGAGATGCCATGATCAGCTGATTTGCAGAACGGACAATTTGTGTCCTGGCCTCTGCTTGCTTGGGCTACAGCCAACGCTGTTTTCCCAAAATGCCTATTTTTTGTCTCTTGCGAGCCTTTACGACCCCTTAACCGCCCGGACGTGGATTCTTCAGCCGACAAATGCTGATAGCGCTTGTTTAATGCGGCTACAAATTCGGACCACGACGGAACCTTTTGGTAATCCAAATTTTCCTTCCATCTTGAATGGGTTTATGTGTCAACTTTCGACAGAACGAGGTGTATTAGCAGGGCGTGAGCAATAACCTTGTCATCCCCAACTGACAGTAATGATTCGTATATGGCAGATGCCGTGTCAATAAGTGACCGCAATGCACTTGCCGACGGCGCCTGCATCGCCTGTAACTCAAACAGTTTAGCTACGCCATCAAGGAACATGAGACACTCGTTGTCATAAACCTGCTTTAGAGCCTCAAGAGCCTTGCAATAGTTCTGATCTGTCACCGGGAAAGCCTTAACAGTGCCTAATGCTTCGTTCTCTAAACAATTCAAGAGATGGTTGAACTTTTCGACGTTACTTAAAGACATGTCACTATCAATGATGCTTGAAAACAAACCAATGAAATTTTTGAATTCAGAATAATTCCCACCAAACTTGGGCAATGTCATCTTGGGCAGGTTCCTTGTATGTGACATGGTGGTATTTAGAACTGATTCGTTCAAAAAAGTAGGCGGATTTAGTTGACACGCACAATTCTTCGAGCTCGGAACGCGATGCTAAATCTGGATCGATATCATCGATTTGCAACTGCAAAGAGAATGCGCGATCTATGTAGCCATCTAATATATTTAAGCGACATTCCAGCTCGAATTGATTGGCCGAGATATTGTTGTTTTGTACTGCTTTCGCAGTTCTGTCAATATCCCGTTTGACTGCGTTTAACTTCCTCAGAAGCACACCTGAATCGTCTTCTTCGACGATAGAAGTATTGCTATCGGAACCACCACGACGTTTTCTAGTCATTGTGAAGCTGCTTTATAATTGTTTTTATTAAACAGTAGATTCCACTCAAGAATCACTCAACCTTTATTAGGCTCTGTTAAACGATTAGAACAGCTGATGCGATGGGACAAGCTGCTGGATTGAGTGAGATGCGCGAATGCAAAAAGTCACTCAAGTCTATGTTCGCTCCAAATATGAGAACGGACGCTGTGATGGGAACAGTTCTGGTTGAGTGAGACGAGCGAATGTGAAAAATCACTCAAGTCTATGTTCGCTCCAAATATGAGAACGGACGCTGTGATGGGAACAGTTTCTAGTTGAGTGAGAGGAGCTAATGCAAATGTGCACTCCAAAGATGAGGACAGATGATGTGAAGGGAACAGTTTCTAAACTGAGTGAGAAAGGCTCCACGAACAAGATTTACCGATCTCAAATTGGAGACTTAGCTCTCTGGCTGCTATGCTGTGGTTTATTTCCGAGAGATAGAGAGAGCGAAACGAAATAGCCGCAGCAAGCATAAAACTTAGGGGCTCGGCTCTGCTGGCTATGCTCTGCTATGCGATGCAATACGTTGCTATGATCGGCTATACTGGCCGTTACGAGAGCGAGAGAACGAGAGAGCACAGAACTATGCATAAAACGAAAGTGCTAGCATAAACCGTTCGTGCAAAGCAGAAACGAAAATCTGTGACGACGACGGGCGAGGGGGGGGAATGATGCGCAGCGGTCAGAGCTTGCGCGCGAAACTATTGCTGTTTCTTCTTTGCTTGTCGGCTCCTCTTTGAGGTGTCGTTGACCACAAGTACAGTGATCACTCAAATTAAACAATATATGTAAATTGAATATATATATGAAGGTATACATACATACATATAACGGGCCTTTCTCTTTGTTAAATACTTTATTAACAGGCCGTTTTATTGTTGGTAATTTATTGGGCACTTTAATTTACCTGTGGCATTTGTTGAGGGTAATTTGAACAACGATGCATGTCCATACCAACTAGCAATACCAAAGATCAGCACCAAGAATTTGCGACGATGCGACGGTGCGACGGTCCAGCGGTCCAATGACGAGCAGGAACAGCAACAACAACGAGCGAGGGATGATATCCAATGGAGATATCCAACAAAGCGCCAAGTTTGATCCAGTCCAACTTCTATCCAGTACGAGATCCAGAGTCCACCCGGGGGCGCCAAAATGTTTGGTGCAAATCCAAATGTTGCACTTAAACACTGTTTGTGCCGTTAAGCACAGATGAATTGAATATTTCGGGACACGGGAACCGGACAGACCGACAGAAAACACTTGTGCGCTTTTTCGACTTCAGAATAAGAGTGTTTTATTCTAGTAGCGTCGCCCTCTTCATGAGCGGCCGCTGCCAGCATGAGCTCCGTTGGTATAAGAGACAATAACATTTCAGCATAACATTTTTATTCTCTTTCTATTACTACGATTAACACTATAGGCAACGTAATTGCCTCAACAATTACTTTATAATTAATTATATGTGGACATTTTTTGTCCACAATAATGAAAAGAATTGTTTCAACTTTAAAATTTTTATTTATACCGGCGGCTAACGGAACCCGATTGTTTGCTCTTTGCCCGCCCAAACAAATGTACAAGAGATGAAATGCAATCAATGCGTAGAGAGATTAGCATAGCACTTTGTTTAGCAACGTTGGCAAAACAAAGCATTCTATTACAGAGTGGGGGCAACAGAGCTGCCAAACGTTAGCATTTACAATACATTGGTTATTGATTAACGCTTTACAAATCTGACAAAGGTAATTATGTTTTTAAGTTACGATTAGTGTTCAGCGGCTGGCCCGAACCTGCCTGGCAATATCCTGTGGTCCGGAACATCTATTTACTGGTGGGATGGACAGAGAAGTTGATATGGACTCAACAGACACGGACGCTACAGACCTTTCGAATCTCCTTCACGGGCAGCTGTCGTTACTCTTGTACTGAGCTGTCGTTTATCAACTGTTTGCACACTTACTGTGGTCGGAGTCAATTTTTACTGTTTTCGTGCCTAGTAAACTCATTCAGCAGTTTCGAACCGCTAAATTAAGACTTCATGGCTAAGAACCGATCGTATTGCTTTCTGAAGACAACGGTCAGCTCCTTAAAACCCTTTCGCGTCTGCTTCTTGTCAACATGCCTCACAATTGTAATGCAAACCATTACGTTCTTAGATGAAATCAACAGCAGCCACTAATAACGCTATCGTTGAGCCAGCAAAGGATACTCGGATGATCATGGTTGATATATCCACAGAAATATCCACTACGTAAATTGAATAAATTTTAGTAATTTCAGTAAAAATAGCTATCAGGCCAATCAGAAAAACCCTTGAAGCGGAATCGGTAAAAAGCCTGACGCCGGATTCGTGCTCAGCTCAAAAAATTTTTTTGGAAACCCTATGTCCAATTTTATTTGCATGAATGTAAATTTTCAGGGCAGCTTTTTGTCAAAATACCGGCTGTTTAAGCAAAATAAAAGGAACAGGTCTGATAACTATGAAACTGAATTAAAATTGGTGTTGGAAGCTGCCGAGCTTTTTCGGCAACTCTGACTCCACATTTACAAAAATTATACTCCGTTGTTGGGGTTTAGGGTTTGTGTTTATTTTCTATTCTTATTTTCAATATTAAAGGCCGTTAAAGGCCGCCTTAAGCTTCGTGGTTTTCAGTGTACAATAGTGTATGTAGCAAATCAAAGAAACCGCTATAGCGCGATTAGGCAATTTTGACGGCCGGTATGTAATGATGCGCGCTGCTGCGTTCGACAACGAATTTTAGCGAAATGTACCCAAGTTGACCGACGCACTGCAATATAAGCAGTACGCACGGCGAACATGAGTGTGTGTGCGTATGCACCGAGAGCGTGAGAATAGATGAGCGTACAGTAACTTAAGAGATAACTAAGATTATTGGAATTCTTAAGAGCTACTGACAGCTGCTGCTTCGAACATACTCCCACCCGTTGAAAGACCAGGGCTTTTAACAGAATCCTTAACGGGAAGGACGCACAGATTGTTCACAATTCGACGTGTGGTTCCAGATGGTGCCCGCAGGGTGGCAACTCGCACGGCCCCATTGGCTCCAGTGATGACCTCGATCACTCGTGCTAATGGCCACTTCAGTGGCGGCAAGTTTTCGTCCTTGATGCAGACGACGTCGTTGATCTGGATCGGGGTGTTGTGGCGTGCGCCATTTGGCACGTTGTTGGAGCAGAGTCAAGTACTCCTCACTCCAACGCTTCCAAAAGATCTGCTGGGCACAGGTGACTCGTTACCAACGATCGAGTCGATTGAAGTTGAGAGCCGTAACGTCTGGCTCGGGAAACTCCATCAGCGGGCGACCAATTAAGAAATGCCCCGGTGTAAGGACGCCAAGATCTTCAGGGTTTTCTGAAATTGAAATAAGAGGACGAGAATCGATTATCGCCTGGATTTGGCAGACCGATGTCCGCAGCTCGTCAAAGCCAAAGAGTGACGATCCCGAAATGAGGCGAGCGGAGCGGTATGAATTTCCAGTCGAAGCCGTTGTTGAGGCAGTGATTGTGGACTTCAGCACGATGCTTCTCGCTCATGAATAGCCGACGAAGGTCCTCCAACTCGTTCCTTGCGCCCACGAAATTGGTGGCATTGTCCGACCAGATGCATCGGGGGATGCCGCGAGTAGCAACGAAGCGCTTGAGGGCACTCAAGAAAGCTGCAGTTGATAGATCCTTCACCAATTCCAACCAGACTGCCTTTGTGGCAAAACAGATGAAGACGCTAATATAGCATTTCATGGGCGTTCGATTGCGCCCATCTGGCTTGTAGTAGAAGGGACTGCAATAGTCAATTCCAGTGACACTGAATGCAGGCGAATCCTGTATTCGATCCTTCGGTAGGTCAGCCATGATGTGTTCAGCAAGACGAGGTCGGGATCTGCAGCAGATGACGCATTTCCTCAAGGCACGAGCCACAGTCTTCAGGCCGCCGATGGGCCAGAACTGTAAGCGAATTGCTCCAAGCAACGACTGCGGACCCGCATGGTGATGCTTCCGACGAAAAAGTGTGATGATAGCGAACGTCAGTGGATGATCCCTGGGCAAAATGATTGGGTGGCGTGCATCGAAGCCGAGAGTTGAGTGCCGCAAGGACCACCAACACGTATTAGACCAACGTCATCTATAAAAGGCGAAAGCGATGCGATACTGCTGGACGACTGCACGCAGTTCCCTTTCTGCAGAGTACGGTACTCAGGATACAGATGGGCCCGTTGAACGATGCGACATAACAAATAGGACCTTTTTCGAAGGTCGTCAGACGAGAGGTCCGGTGTCTTCGTCCGACTGATGAACTTCTGAACGTAGCCGAAGATGCGTAGCATGACTCCGAATGAGTTGATGTACTTAAACGACAGCGAGATGTCGGCACGCTCAGATGACAGCAATACCCGGTGTCGAATTTCCGGAAGGTTGATTTCTGGCGAGCACCGTTCAGGCCAGCAACTTCGCTCGCCTTGCAAGAAAGTAGGTCCATTCATCCACAACCTAGAATGCAAGAGATCCTGCGGCGCTGCTCCCTTCGAAAGAATGTCAGCCGGGTTCATCTCAGTTGGCACATAGCGCCAATCCATGCCTCTTGTAAGTTGTTGAATTCCGGCGATTTTGTTGGAGACAAATACGTTGAACTTGGATGGCTCCTCTCGCAACCAAGACAGGACCACAGTGGAATCAGACCAACAATGGATTGGGCAATCAAAGGTATCCATTTTCCTGATTTCGCGAAGTAAATTTGCTAATAGGAACGCTGCGCATAGCTCAAGCTTGGGAACCGTAAGGGTTTTTAGTGGGGCAACCCTTGCCTTCGAACAAAGCAAGTGAACCTCAGCGGATGTATCTGTAAACGATCGAGCATAGATGCAAGCCCCATAGGCCTGGAGGCTGGCATCACAAAAGGCATGCAATTCAAACCTTGCCTTGGGTTGAAGTACATAGCGAGGAAATGTGGCGTGACCCACAGTGGCGAAGTCCTTGCAAAACTCAGTCCAAACCGAGTCCAACGACTGAGGAAGGCTCTCATCCCAATGCAGCTTGTCTCTCCACATGCGCTGCATGATGATTTTCGCTCTGGTCAGAGTAGGTCCGATCAATCCCATAGGATCATAGCAGCGTGCAATGGTCGACAATGCCGAACGCTTAGTGTGCTTGCCAACACCGATTTGTGGAGCGAATGTGAACAGAAAGCAGTCCTTATGGGGCTCCCAAATGAGCCCAAGCGCCTTAGTTACACTACTGCCATCATCCAGCTTCAGAAAGCTTTCCCTTTCGGCCTCTGGGACTGTACAAAGCACATCGAGAGAATTGGAGCACCATTTCCGCAATTGAAAATTGCCTGGTTTGATGCATAATATCCAGTACGTCCTCGACCGAATTCCCTCCAGATATCATGTCATCAACGTAGAAGTTCTGTAGAATGGTTTCCGACCCCAATGGATACGATGATGACTCATCCATGGCCAGCTGATGCATAGCTCGAATAGCTAAAAACGATGCAGGCTTAGTCCCATAGGTGACTGTGTTTAGCTTGAAGACCTGTATGTCATCGTCAAGAGAGTCCCGCCACAATATGCATTGGAGCATGGTGTCAGGCATCGAGACACGCACACACCTATACATTTTACCGATATCACCTGTAAGAGCAATGGAAAATGTACGAAACCGAATGAGTGTGTGAAATAGTTTGTCTTGAATGGTGGGACCTGACATGAGCAGATCGTTTAGCGAAAGACCAGATGTGGTGGCTGCCGAGCCGTCGAATACGACCCTCAGCTTTGTGGTGGAGCTGTCCTCCTTGATGACGCAGTGATGTGGCAAGAAATATTTGCACTTGTGCCTATCTTCGTTTAGCACCAGCGACAAATGATTGAGGGACAAGTACTCCTTCATGAATGCCGAATATTTTGCGTAGAGAGCTGGATTACGCACGAATTTGCGCTCCAAGTTTTCCAGACGCCGCTTTGCCTGCAAATAGGAATCGCCCAAGGACTCCACACTTCGGCAAGCGGACTGAGTACTCCCCGGAGGGTAAATGAGTGTGAGTGCTAACGAAATGCTCCTCGCAATGAAGCTCCTCCTTTGTTGCCCTAGCGATCGGCTCAAAGATGTGATCCACTTCCCAAAATTGACGAACTAAGTCATCGAGCCGAATGCTGTGACTGATGTCATCCGAAGATTGGGTTGCGATGAACGACGAGAGAATGGGGGCCGACTGTCCGCCACCAGATAGAATCCATTCAAAATGGGTCTTTTGTAGCATGGGTAATCCAGGCGCCAGCTGAATTCGTCCCACACACAGCAGCTCGAAGAAGAGTCCGGCTCCGATGAGCAGATCAATCCGCTGCGGCTGGTAGAACGAAGGGTCAGCAAGCTGGATATGCGAAGGGATATGCCAAATAGCTGTGCTAATCGACGAGCGAGGTTGATGATCCGTGATCTTCTGGGCAACGACGGCTGTGATGCTAATGGTGAACTCTGAAATCCGAGACTTCAGAACGAGATCCACCGAGATACCTTCTGTTGAGAAGTTAGCATCGCCTATGCCAGAGACTGCGGTGTTCCAATTATTTTTCGAAGTTTAAGTTGATTAGCTAGACGACTTGTTACGAAATGCAATTGAGATTCCGAGTCCAAAAGTGCACGACAAGGGACGAAAGTTCCTGAGCTGTTTTTGACGAGAACGACGACAGTGGCTAATAACACAGCATCAGACGGACTTTGGGATATGAGGGCTTGCGGCAATGGGGGTGACAACGCAACCATGGCGGTATGGCTTGGCTGTCAAGGGTGCGACATCTGTTATCCAGAAAAGTTGAAAATTTTTCCCAGGATGGAAAACCTTGATTAGACGAGACTTCTTCCCATTTGGTTTGAGTTGTTCTATCCAAATTCCAACAAATTGCATAGACGATTATAGCGTCTGCAATTTCCTCCTTCGATCCCAGCGCTTGCAACGCGCGAAGATGTGAGGTGGCGGCATCCACAAATGCCCGCAACTTGCCCACTGATGAGTCACCACAAGTCAGTCCAAATACCGCTCTGACGTGTGCCTGTAAAATGAGACGTTTGTTAGCAAATCTGGCCTTTAGAATGTCTAAAGCTGTGAGATAGTTATCCTCGGTCATCTCCAACGAACTGATGGTGTCCAGGGCCACTCCGCTCAAACAGGACCGCAAGTGCTGTAGTTTCTCGATAGAAGTAAGCTCCGCTTCACTATCGATGACCGCTGTGAACATAGAGTAGAAACTTGTCCACTCCGTAAACTCTCCGCTGAACTTGGGCAGCTGGAGTTGTGGCAGGCGCGATCGATTTGCCATATATATAACGGATTTTGATTCGTTTGGATTCATGCGAAACGTCGAACAATGCGCGGGCAGAGAACGCTTCCCCAACTCCCGCTCTAGAATAGTCTCAAGTTGCAGCACGGCAGAATCAAATTGCCCCGGCAACTCGCTACTAAAAGCTCGGAAATCCTGCTCCTCCAATCGGTCATGTGCGACGACAAAGTTAGCTTTCAGCTCCGTCAGTGTCTTCAACATCCCTCGCAGGTCGTATTCATCCATTTGGCGCAGCTTTCCGACGTCCAATTGGGTAACGAGCCTCTGAAGTCGGTCGAAGATGGCCTTTGTCTTGAGACTCAAGAATTCAATCCGGCTAATAGTTGGATAAGCGCTGGCCAATACTTCTCCAGACGGAGCGCCAATCGAAGGTGTGTCATCCGTGGCGGACCCGATATTTAAATTGTCGTCACTCATTTTAACTACATATGTGTGTAGAACTTTAAATGTTTTATATATCCCGCTAACTTTTCACGCCGGTTGTGCAGATCTAACGATGCGAACTTTATTGCTCTCAACGGCGACGAAAGCCAGTAGAGGGATGCAATGAAAGCGAAGGCAAAACAATGTACATGTATGCAATGCACCGGCACAGAGAGGTTAAAGCGACGACCGATAACACTAGTCGACACGACTTTTCCGCTGTCGCCAAAAATGACTTTTTCTGATACATTTGGATGTTTAAAATTTTTTAAAGAATGTTTTTTTTTTTTCATGGAGTAGTTTTTTTTTAAAGAATTTTTAAAAAAATTGGTGTTTTTTTGTCATAGGTAGTGCTTCTATTTTTCACATAACTTAAGTTTCCTACAACTGGTTGTATTGAACTTTGCAGTTAAGTCAAAATTTCGGGGAAAAATACCGAAAAAAATTATGAAATTTCAATTTGGAAGCTTAATATCTTCCAGACGTTAAGTTGCAGCTACAAAGTGTCTGAGTCGGATTTATAGCTGCATTTGTCAGCTTTTTTTAACTGCAAAGTTCAATACAACCAGTTTTAGGAAACTTAAGTTATGTAAAAAATAGAAGCACTACCTATGACAAAAAACAACAAATTTTTTAAAAATTCTTAAAAAAAAAACTACTCCATGAAAAAAAACCATAATTCTTTAAAAAAATTTAAATCTCCAAATCTATCAGAAAAAGTCATTTTTGGCCACAGCGGAAAAAAAAAGTTGAATTTTGTCGAGTAGTGTAATGCGACGAGGCGACGACCAAAACCAACAGTTATGAACAAGCGAACGATCGAGAATTTACTCTGATTTCGAGTTCGAAATTCCAGAGAGAGGTCAATGCAGCCGCTCGCGAGTGCAGGCTGAAGCAACCGAAAATATAACGGCTTAAACTCTATGCAGCCGGTCTCGACAGTGCGCTGGGCAGGCTGAAGCAGACGGTGAAAGAGAATGCAAAAACGAATAGCGGGCCGTTACAACTGTCACGGTCGGCCACAACGACTTTTGGTTCGCTACTTTTTCGACAAATGTTTAGTTAAACCTTCGACACAAGTTTAACTATATGTTTGAACACTTTTTCCACTCGGTAAGCTCACGGGATCACGTCGGGGTCACCAAAATGTTGGAAGCTGCCGAGCTTTTTCGGCAACTCTGACTCCACATTTACAAAAATTATACTCCGTTGTTGGGGTTTAGGGTTTGTGTTTATTTTCTATTCTTTTTTTCAATATTAAAGGCCGTGGCCTTAAGCTTCGTGGTTTTCAGTGTACAATAGTGTATGTAGCAAATCAAAGAAACCGCTATAGCGCGATTAGGCAATTTTGACGGCCGGTATGTAATGATGCGCGCTGCTGCGTTCGACAACGAATTTTAGCGAAATGTACCCAAGTTGACCGACGCACTGCAATATAAGCAGTACGCACGGCGAACATGAGTGTGTGTGCGTATGCACCGAGAGCGTGAGAATAGATGAGCGTACAATAACTTAAGAGATAACTAAGATTATTGAAATTCTTAAGAGCTACTGACAGCTGCTGCTCCGAACAATTGGAATTTAGATGAAATAAATAAATAAAATAAATAAATAAATAAAGCTACATCATTTTATAAATTTGAAGTTTATTTCGGGGTTTTCCACTCAATTATGATGAAAACTTTAAAGCTAAGTATTGGGCTAAGCAGTCCAATCTTAGCCGACGTGACGAATAAATAATAGCCAGTGATGCAAAAGTATATTAAATCCATTTTATTTTTTGTCATTTGCACTGCCCACTATGTCATAGACGTGTACTCGTTTTTCCTCTCTTTTTTTGTTGTCTTTCCTCTCATCACAAGTTTGAGCAAGGTTGAGAGACCTACTCTCCACTCATTAATCAACAAATCAATCTGTCCCTTTTTGGAACAGGAATAAGAGAAGGCGGACAGACAACCAAAACTTTTTGTTTTCATATTAAGGTATCGTGTCTACGCAAATTCTTTTTATCGATATATACATATATATTTTTTATACCCGGAGTATAGGGGTATATTAGATTTGTGGCGATAACGGTTGTGTGTAACGCCCAGAAGGAAGCGTTTCCGACCCCATAAACTATATATATTCTTGATCAGCATCAATAGCCGAGTCGATATAGCCATGTCTGTCTGTTCGTCCGTCCGTCTGTCCGTCCGTCTTCATTAGCGCCTTTATCTTAAGAGACTATTAGTGTCCAGTCTCCTGTGTTATCACACTACTCCAAGTGTATTTCAAAATTTAGCCCCGCCCCCTTCCGCCCCCACAAAGGACGAAAGTCTGTGGCATACACAATTTTGAAGATACAAGAAAACTAAATATGCAGAATCATAGAGAATTACCATTTCTATCAGAGTGTTGAATCTGGATCAGATTCCAGAGCTATAGCTACAATGAAGAAAAACATTTCGAAAGTCATCATTCCCTCTCGCTCTCTCTTACACGCGACCCCATCTGCTTTGCCCATTCGTATTTTTTGACGCCTAGTTCTCAGAGACTATAAGAGCTAGAGCAACCAAACTTTCTATCCAAACTCCTGTGATATCAAACCAGCACAAGTTTATTTTAAAATTTTGCCACGCCCCTTTCCGCCCCCACAAAGGACGAAAATCTGTGGAATCCACAATTTTTAAGGTACGAGAAAACGAAAAACGCAGACTCATGGAAAATTACCATATCTACCAGATTGCCGAATCTGGATCAGGTCGGATCAATATTATGGCCAGAAGAAACAAATTATATTTCAGTGGCTGCGCAACGCTCATTCTCTCTCTCTCTGTCGCAAACACTTGTACGTCTCAAATATGTAGTTTGTTATGGTCGGCTTGGAGCAGAGCCGATAGTTGCGAGGGACGGAGAACAAGAATGGCAGCGGCACCTGTTGTGGATCCTGGGAGTGCATAACAGGGATGCGTGGGAGGAGAAAAAGGAAAGGAGGATCAGGAAGGTTAGGTTGGTGAGGCAGTTTCCGGCAAAGCGAAAAACTGATCACACGTGACAAGAAAATAAGAGGAACCGAAAATAAAATAGAAGACCTAGAGGAGATCTAACGGAGGAAGAGCCCAACGGGACCGCAGAGGAGGCAGCATCCAGCAGCCGCCAGCAGATCGCCGAGACAGCCCGGTACTGGCCGACCGAAAGCAACGTCTGGAGGAGAAATTCCTGGAGCAGCATCTGGAGGAGGATTCCCTGGAGAGACTCGCTCGGGAGCGCGCCGTGTCCCGGAACACATAACACAAACGCATGTATACCATACACCATACACAACACACACCATACATACCACACATAACCCTAACACCCATCCCTCCATCAATTTATCATAAAACAAGAGGGAACATTGTGAGCCGCGGCAAAGGCCGCGGCTCTACCTTATACCCGGTACTCAGTCAGTATATACATACATACATTTATGAGCCTACGATTTATGAAATTTATTATATGTTCTCAAAAGGGACGAAAATAATATTTAAATTAAAAAAATGAATTTTTTGGAATTTTTATACATGTTTCCATTTTTGTTTACATATGCTTTGTATATCTGCGCCTACATTTCTACATGACATGTATAACTACATATTTGAGACGTACAAGTGTTTACGACAGAGAGAGAGAGGGAATGAGTCAGCGCTTGGCAGGCGTTGCGTAGCCACTGAAATTTAATTTGTTTCTTCTGGCCATAATATTGATCCGATCTGATCCAGATTCGGTAATCTGGTAGATATGGTAATTCTTCATGATTCTGCGTTTTTGGTTTTCATTTATCTTAAAAATTGTGGATTCCACAGATTTTCGGAGGGGGGCGTGGCAAAATTTTAAAACAAACTTGTGCTGGTTCGGTATCACAGGAGCTTGGATAGAAAGTTTGGTGGCTCTAGCTCTTATAGTCTCTGAGAACTAGGCGTCAAGAAATACGAATGGGCAAAGCAGATGGGGCCGCGTGTGAAAGAGAGCGAGAGGGAACGATGACTTTCGAAATGGTTTTCTTCATTGTAGCTATAATAATGATCCGATCTAATCCAGATTCAACATTCTAAAAGAAATGGTCATTATCTATGATTCTGCGTTTTTAGTTTTCTCGTATCTTCAACATTGTGTACGCCACAGACTTTCGTCCTTTGTGCGGGCGGAAAGGGGCGGGGCGAAATTTCGAATTACATTTGGAGTAGTGTGATCACACAGGAGACTGGATACAAAACTTGGTTGCTCTAGCTTTAATAGTCTCTGAGATATAGGCGCAAATGAAGACGGACGGACAGACGGACAGACGGACGGACGGACGGACGGACGGACAGACAGACATGGCTATATCGACTCGGCTATTGATGCTGATCAAGAGTATATATACTTTATGGGGTCGGAAACGCTTCCTTCTGTGCGTTACACACAACCGTTATCCCCAAAAATCTTATATACCCCTATACTCTTCGAGTACCGCGTATAAAAAACAACTACCTTAGTCACACTCGCTATCCGTCACAAATAAATGCTCGTTAAAAAAAAAAAGATCAGAAAAAAATTTAAAACACAATTATTAGTATATATATATAGTATATATTTTTAGTTTATATTTTTGTCAATATTTTCTGTTCGTTTTTTTTGTTAGTATTTCTTTATCGTTAGTCGAGGTTAAATATATTGTTTAATGTTTAGTTAGGAAGAAAAAGAAACAAAAATAATATAAGATGAATTATTGAAAAGAAAAAAAAATGAGTGAGTAGAAATCTGAAGTTGGGTGGGACGACAGCGGGAAAGAGGGGCGAATCCGGATAAACTAAATATGGGAGCACAAGAGGTAAAGACCCTCAGCGCTCATGGAAGGGAGGGCCTCGCTAGGGGCAAAAACACCTACTGCCCACGCTAAATAGGGTGCCAATGAAAGAAAGTCCGTTATACACGTGTGATGTCAATGGTTGTTATAGTATTTTTTGTTTTGTTGTTCAGTCCGTCCCTTGGTCTATCGGGTCGAAAACACCCCTGACTTACCCGAGAGCTAGCTGGGAGCGATAGACCAGGGTGGTAAAAAGGCGGGCCATAACAAGTTATACATGTCGAAATGTAGAAGCAGATGTAAAAAGCATATGCAAACAAAATTGGAAATATGTATAAATATTCCAAAAATGGTTTGACTTCATTTTTTGAAATATTATTTTTTGCCCAAAATTTAATTCGTTCCTTTTGCGAACATATAATAAATTGTATAAATCGTAAGCTCATATATGTATGTATGTATGTACATATATACTGACTGTATGTATGTACATATATACTGACTGAGTACCGGGTATAAAGTAGAGCCGCGGCAAAGGCCACAACGTTCCCCCTCGTTTTGTTTATTAAGTGTAGTATCGATATATTAAATATTATCATCGTTTTTGACAAAAAAAAACACAGATGAACTGGTTGTTTCATATAAATTCAGCGTTATATTTTTTCGATTACTTTTGAAGAAAAACGATAGTAGAAAGTGAGCAATGAAAGAAAATGCAATACCTGTATATTTAACATGTCTGACTGTGAGAAACAGCATGCATATTGAATTGCTAATGGCCAAACAATAAATTTGTTACACTTACATTTTCAATTAAATTTGGCGGGAAACATCAATCTTTACCCTGCTGTTCACAGCCAGTCACAGTCCAAACTGTTATTTAGTATTACTTGTAATAGTTTGCGCAAAAAATTTAGTTTTTGCCAACGTTGCGATACCCGAATCGGGCTGCGTCAGTTGTTAGCACGAATACAAAAAGTGTATTTGTCCTAAAAAATTTATTCCGAGTCAAATTTGAGGTTGGGTTAAAAAATAAATTATTTATAAGAAAAAAAACTCACTAAATTTTCCTGGTAATGGTGTCCAATAGAGCTTAATGGATCAATAAGTCATCTATGTTTCCCCTTCTGCGATTAAGATTTGTTTTTTTTTTTTGTATAAAAAGCCGTTAAGTTCTTAAATCTTTCGTTGTATGAAAACAGGAGCAACAGTTTAGGCATTTTCAAAAGTAAGAGTAAACATTTTTTTGAAAGTGAAACACGGAGACTGACTGTATAGGTTACATAGATTGTAAGCTCACATATATACTTACTGAGTATCGGGAAAATGTTATAATTTTAGTTACTTTCTCCACTCTTTACAGGTATGTTCGATGCATAAAACCCAATTCACTGAAGCTGGCAAGTAATTACAGTGACGCTTTAGTTCTTGATCAACTCAAATATCTTGGAATTTTGGATATTATTCGTATTAGAAGAGAAGGATTTCCTATACATTTAAGCATTACAGACTTTATTTTGAAGTACAAGTGCCTAATGCAAAATAAGTCCTATTTATGCACCCGTACTTATGTTGCTCATATATTAGAAAAGCTTAATGTTCCCAACTCGGAATGGCAAATCGGAAAATCAAAGGTTTTTCTTCGGTCTATTGCATATGAGCCTTTGGAAGAAAAACGAAAGAACTTAATTTTAAATAATGCAATCATAATACAGAAACACTGGAAGAGGTTTTACTGTTTTAAATCATTTTTACTTATTAAAATGTCTGCTCTAAAAATACAACACGCGTATAGAGGATGGAAATTAAGAATTCGTTTTATAAGAATGCGACGAAGTGCAATTGTAATACAAAGTCGTTTACGAGGAGTATTTGCCAGAGAGGTAAGAAAAAGGTGGATTAAACCATTTTAATCGAAGTATTTGTGTTATCCTTGCAGAGGCCATTCTATTTTGTTCAAGTTTTGATAGCTCAGATGGAATAGTTCCAGCTCTATAGACGCTATGTGCTGGCTTATGTAGCCTCTGACTCTACGAATATAGCATTCAAATCAGAGGTAAAAAATAAAGAAGGAAAATGACGACTTGCATTGTGCAGTGGCACATGAGGAAAAACCACTACACGCTTCAGTCCGCCACTTGCAGTTGGTCGCTTTTGCATACATGCAAGTGGAAAGAAGTGCGATACAAAGCATACCTACTAAAAATGTAGTGAAGCAACTTATGTAGCGATGAAGCAAACAGTTGGCTTAACATTCCCAACCATCGAATATTATAGTTAGAAAATTTTTTTTTCGATATCTTCAAGTCTATGTCCTAGGTTCTCAGCTCATAAGAAATCTAAAATCTGAATTTAGACTGTAAAGCTAGAGTGCAACTTATCATAGCTGTGGTATTTTGATTCATTCAATTCCCATCTATAGTCAATAGACAATGTTGTATAAAAAGGCGCTTTGATTTGATTAAATTCTACACATTCTCTTTGATCAAGAGGCAATACATTTAAATGCAAACTATCCCCTATTGATGAACACTATGTTTTGTTTACGCAGATTGTCCTTGCCTTTCAACAACTTTGATCTTCGTTGCAAACTTGAAAGATAACACTACTCGACAAATTTCAACTTTTTTTTTTCGCTGTCGCCAAAAATGACTTTTTCTGATAGATTTGGAGATTTAAAATTGTTTAAAGAACTATGGTTTTTTTTTCATCAAGTAGTTTTTTTTTTAAGAATTTTTTAAAAATCTGGTATTTTTTGTCATAGGTAGTGTTTCTATTTCTCACATAACTTCAGTTTCCTAAAACTGGTTGTATTGAACTTTGCAGTTTTAAAAAGCTGACAAATGCAGCTATAAGTCAGACCCAGACACTTTGTAGCTGCAACTTAACGTCTGGAAGACATTAAGTTATCAAATTCAAACTTCATAATTTTTTTCGGTATTTTTTCCCGAAATTTTGACTTTGAAAACTCAGGAAAAGTCGAAAAAAAATATTTGAATGCCTTGATTTTTGGTTTTAGATAGACACATTAATTAGGCGTCGTTTAAGGTATCGCTTATAAAAATATAAAAATATACGGCTAAGTTATAACCGTTTGACCTAAACAACCCAAATCTCATTTTATCTGAAAAAATACCGAAAAATACTTGAATTTATTTAAGTGTTATGATACTTAAATATTTTTATTGTTATTGCTTTTTATCAGCTTTTAACTGCAAAGTTCAATACAACCAGTTGTAGGAAACTTAAGTTATGTGAGAAATAGAAGCACTACCTATGACAAAAAATACCAGATTTTTAGAAAATTCTTTAAAAAAAAACTATTCCATGAAAAAAAAAACATTCTTTAAAAATTTTTAAACATCCAAATCTATCAGAAAAAGTAATTTTTGGAGACAGCGGAAAAGTCGTGTCGACTAGTGTAATCCACTGTTTAAAATGACCAGGTGTCCAAACTAGAACCATGTTTGAATAAACAGCACAAATCTTTTTTTTTGCCGTTTTTTTTTAATTTACATTTTATTTTAAATCAGCATTATCTATAAGAGTTTAATTCACTGTTTGATTCACAGGTAGCAGCTGCGTTAAGGGAATTGCGACGAGTAGACGAGGATATGAAAAGACGTGATCAAATATTTGATAAAGTTTCTGAAGTTCACTCAGATGCTATTGCAGACTGTGAAAGGTATTTATAAATGCCTGCATTATATAACATTATTCGTCGTGGTTCGAAATTATACTCATATTGGCGCGAGCGAGTAAGCGCCTCTATTGCCTCTATTATTACATATGTACATACATACATATATAATAAGATATACTTATTTTATTTATTTATTCAATTAACAATTATCTGCTAATAATGCTATATAAATTAGGAAGAGAACTAAAGATAAACTATAATAAAATTAAAAAATTAAGATTACAGGTTAGCAGAGTTCAGGTGGCTGTAAATACTAAATGCTATATGTTTAAGGGTTAGTTCAGGCGATATGATATAGCAAAGGGTATTATAATTATAGCATAAAACCCTGAAAGGTTCATGCTGGGCATAGTTTGACCTAAATTAGGGTAATCTGATAGGCCCAAAAGAACGGGTAGATCGAGAGGGAACCGTAAAGTCAATCTGATTTAAGAGAGGTTGGGAGTGCACCATCCCGAGAAGGAGCTTGTGCACGAACATTACCCCATTGCATATTCTGCGATGGTGTAACGAAGGTAGGTCAATAAGTTTTAGCCTAGATCGGTAAGGTGGCAGTCCCAGTGTAAATTACGAAGAGCGAAAATTAAAAATTGTTTTTGAACTGATTCGAGAATAGCTTGCTGCTCCTTATACTGTGGGCTCCACACACAGGAACAATACTCCAATATCGGGCGCACTAACGAAATGTACAATTGTTTGGTCACATACGGGTCGTCAAACTCCTTGGACCAACACTTGATGAATGCTAGAACACCTTTAGCTTTGTTAGCTGTCGCCTGGAGCTGGAGCACGACGGTAGAATGTCATAAGCTTGCATTTCGAGAAGTTCAAAAATAGAAGATTACTTGAACACCACAATAGCAATTCATTTAGGTCCAGCTGAAGGTGTATGTGCAAGTACCAGTCGGAGTAGGGCAGACAGATTTTAACGCCATCCGCTTACATTAATGTATTAGAGAATGTTATAACTTGGGGTAGGTCATTCACAAATAAAATGAAGAGGAGCGGACCCAAATAACTTCCTTGTGGAACTAGATTACACCAGATGTAACGTTAACGATCTCCGATAAAACATTAGTAAATAAGACCCGTTGTGTACGATTAGAAAGATACGACAAAATCCAACTTAGAAGATTACTAGGGAAACCTAATAAGGACAGCTTCTGAATTAATAGAGTATGGTTAACCGAATGAAATGTCTTGCTAAAAACCGTAAAAATAACGTCAGTTGATTATGGAGGAAAACTCGAGCAGATTGGTAGTTGTTGACCGATGTTGAAAAAAACCATGTTGTGAAGGAGATATCAAGCTAGAACAAAGATGTTGCAATTGCCGGGTAACCAGGAACTCAAGGAGCTTTGGAATGGCAGAGAGCTTTGCAATGCCTCGGTAATTTTCTATGTTGGATCTGGAGCCCTTCTTGTGAAGCGGAATTATGTGGGACTCATTCCAAATTACGTGGAGACAAGACTGTTCCAAGGATAGATTGAAAAGAAAGGTAAAGGGTTGGCATAGGGACTGGGCACAATGTTTTAAAATGCAACTATGCACTTTATCAGGACCCGCAGAAAATGAAATTTTCAAAGACTTCAAGCCATCAAGCACAACGCTTTCCTCAAAATATGGTTGAAAAATGATATTAGAGTGAGGCAAATGGTAGGGATACGGAGTGGATGCGTTATAAATATGAGTGGAGTAAGACGACTGGAAAAAGGTTGCAAATAAGTTTGCAATGCCAGCAGCAGAAGATTCAGAATTGTTTAGATAATGAAGGGACGGAGGAAATGCATTGGACTTACGTTTAGAGTTGACAAAGGAAACTTTTTTTTTTTGAATCGTTGCGGAAGTTTCTACTACAAGAAGAGAGGTAAAGATTGTTGCACAGACTATTAATCGTAGGAATTGCGAGTGGGCGTAAGAATATTGTACAAAGACAAGCAAGGAGCCAGTTTTCTGGTATTTTTTAAAAATCTGTATTTCTTCTTTAAGTATGACAAATTCCTGGAGAACCAAGGAGGCTTGGACGATAATGGTACAATAATCTCCGGAACATAAGTATTAAGGGCAGAGTTTAAAATTTTATAGAATGAGTTGACTGTTACGTCAATATTCGGTAAGGAAAGAAGAGTGGACCAATCGACATTCGAGAGGTGAATGTTTAATTTGTCGAAATCAGTTTTGCGAAAACACTTCATCCGGTGAGGATAAAATCGTTATGAGTACTAGGAAGCAATTGGTTAGCGTCGTCGCAGGGCAGCAAAAAAAAAAGAAGAGGTAAATTGAAGTCACCCATGACCACAATCTGATCAGCACAACCTAACGAAAACACAACAGAATGGATAGCAGAAAGGTGTTTTGAGTAAACCTCAGCATCAGATTTGGGAGGAATATATGAGCAGGTTAGATAGTTAAAAGCCATGCCAGCACGGACTTTGACTGCAATGAACTCAATCCCATGGATATTGTTGAATGGGAATAGCTCCGATGAGAAGTCAGTTTTGACTGCATTCAGAACTCCACCAGCATAAGATGCACGATCCATTCGATAAATGATGAAATTGTGAGCAAAAATTTCATGATCATGAACAGTGGAGTTGAGCCATGTTTCAGAAAAACCGATAGCATCGAAATCGTAAGATGCACTATCCGTATGTAGTTGGCGCAATTTGTCTAAAAGACTGCGTACATTCTGATAGTGAATGGAAAAATGGTTAATTAGTTTTTTGAAATGACAGGGCAGGTAACATTGAAGTCTAGTGTAAGTTAGTTTAGGGCAAGACGGGAGCGCAATAAAAACTCGCTCTCTTGCCTTTGCCACCGTAGGTTAGTTAGGGTAGACATAAAATACTGAATTATAATCGTCGTTGAACAATCTGCGCAAGCGTGCTAATACCTTTTTCTGTTGCCTTCAAATATAAAATTTAAAGCCATCCAAGTTTTCGGTTTTTTACTTAGAAAAACTATTGTAAACTTAACGGAAAACGAGAGGGAACGTTGTGAGTCGACAAAATCGACGATAAAGTATATATATTCTTGATCAGCATCAATAGCCGAGTCGATATAGCCATGTCTGTCTGTCCGTCCGTCCGTCTGTCCGTCTTCATTAGCGCCTATATCTCAGAGACTATTAAAGCTAGAGCAACCAAATTTTGTATCCAGTCTTCTGTGTGATCACACTACTCCAAATGTGTTGCAATATTTCGCCCCGCCCCTTTCCGCCCGGAAAGGACGAAAGTCTGTGGCGTACACAATGTTGAAGATACGAGAAAACTAAAAACGCAGAATCATAGAGGATGACCATTTCTATCAGAGTGTTGTATCTGGATCAGATCGCATTATTAATATAGCCACAATGAAGAAAACCATTTTGAAAGGCATCGCTCTCACTCACTCGCCTGCTCGACACTTAGTCCTCAGAGACTATAGTAGGTAGAGCAAACATACTTTCTATCCAAGCTACTGTGATATCACTTCAATAAAAATCTCCCAAAGTGCTTGATTTTTTTTTTGTTTTTTATTAAAAGTTTAATTCCTTCAGTACCTTTTGAGAACATTTAAAAAATTAAATCAGTGCTCGGCACGGCATTGTCTAATGTTGCCTTTGTGTGGCTTTTTCCAGTGTAGAGAAATAAGTCAATTTCTCCAGCACGCATGTTCAGGTGGTCACTTGAGTGTATGCATGCAAAGCACTGAACTAAATAAATCATTATTTCACATATGTATATACTGACTGAGTATCGAGCCGCAGCTCACAACGTTCCTCCTCGTTTTCTATAAAATCATCGCTTATAAAATGCATATAAACATACTTTTTATATAGAATCAAGACACGCATGGCACGTGTCTCGACAGTAAACATTCCAAATGGTTGCTTTATGTTTTTCCAAATTCATATACGAAAAAATTATACAATCTTTCAATTCTTTTTTTATTTTTCAGGATGGTACAAAACGAAATAAATGCATTGGCCAATATGTCTGAAAATGTAAATTTATCCGTCGACAATAGTGCTCCCGAAAAGCTTTCAATAGAACTGACAAACCTGCAAGACACCGTTGACTTAGATAATATATTTGCCTTTTTAAGTGAAGTTACAGAGAATACGCCCCCTAATCCACTCATCGAGGAAATAAATAATAAAATGAATCACTTAGTTCAAGATCTTGACGAAGAAGTAAGTAAACATATTTATTTCTTTTCATATGCTGCTGTAAAAATTGCAATCTAAGAATTATTTCCCAATTTGTATTGAAAAAATCAGATATAAGAGTTATTTTTAATTTTTATTGAAAAAGCAGAACAAAATATTTTTTTCTATCCGCTGCCACAAAGAACGAAAATTTGGGGCTTTCACAATTTTTAAGGTACAAGAAAACTAAAAAGGAAAAATCAGAGAGAATAACCATGTCTAATAGATTAGATCGAATCTGGATAAGATTGGATAATTAATATAGTCAGACGGCCATTGCCGCGGCTTACAACGTTCTCCCTCGTTTTCTTGTTCTGTCGCTCTCTCGCTGTGACTTGTTATTTCGTTATCTTTTCGTTAGGACGTTGATATGCAATGACTTCAATGGCCCAAGCGACACCAGCAGAAGGCTGTTATGTGCGGATCCTAGGCAAAACCGCAGCACTATTCCCGCCCAACCGGCCGAGGGGTGCTGCCGCATAACGCGCGAATCGCTAACCGAACCGGTCGCGGACATGCAGGAATGATAGGTGTAATACTAGAGTTCTTGGAAAAGTAGAACTAATCTAACTAAAAAAACTAAGCAATTTGTAATTACGAGAAAGATAAGAGAGTATCCCAAAGAAAGAAAGAAAAAAAAGAAAGAAAGATATGAGAGTAATTTAAGACCAGGAAGGGAGTTAGTAGTAGTTATGTGGTAGAGAGAACCCTGAACGGTTCATGCAAGGAATAATTCGATCCACAAAGCGGAAGATACAAGGAAGGAAGGAACAAGGAACAAACAAAACTATATAGTTTCTAGTGTTTCTATACGGCTAAAAATGTCAGGGCTTTCTACGTCACCCTTGATCAAGTTGTGCATAAAAATCACACCAAGCATTTTCCTACGATTAGCTAAGACTGGAAGGTTTATTAAAAGTAATCTATTAGTGTAAGATGGCAATCTCACACCTGCATCCCAGTTGAGACCGCGCAGAGCAAAAAGTAAGAAGTTTTTCTGAACTGATTCTATACGGTCCTGGTGTACGTTGTATTGAGGGAACCATACACAAGAGCCGTATTTTAAGTCGGACGACCTAGAGAGATGTAGATAGTCTTTGTTTTATAGGGGTCGTCAAAGTCCTTTGACCACCTTTTTATAAACCCAAGCACGCCTATGGCCTTATTTACCATGGTAGAAATGTGTTCTGAATACTTTAACTTGAGATCTAATAAAACATCAAGCTCATCAACCCGGGTAATTCTCTCAAGAGAACTACCACAAAGGGTTTAAGGAGCCAGAAAGGCGCTGGAGCGATGAAAAATCATTACTTTACAATTCGAGGCGTTAAGGTTTAATAAATTTGCACAACGCCATGACTGAAATCTATCGAAATCGGATTGCAACCAGGATTGAAATGAAGTGTCCTTATACTGGACACAGAGCTTAACATCATCCGCATAGCCCTATAAGTATTCCTGTCCCTTCCCGCCCGACTAGGCATTACTTTCCTCTTCATCTCCAACTCTGTCTTTCTAAATACCTGATTATGTAGCCTTCTTTCCGTAGCTTTTGCCGAAACTATAACGTATTTTTCCATCTTTTTTCCTTTGATACTAGCTCTAATAAGGTCAAAATGATCTTAATGAATAAAACTTAATGAATAACTTAATTAAAATAGCTCTAATTGGGAATTGTTCGGCTACTGGCTTTTCTCTAACCTAAATTTGGCCATTGGTGGGACCATATCGACTATTGAGTCAATAACACTAGTCGACACGACTTTTCCGCTGTTGCCAAAAATGACTTTTTCTGATAGATTTGGATGTTTGAAATTTTTTAAAGAATGTTTTTTTTTTTTTCATGCAAGGCATTCAAATATTTTTTTTTCGACTTTTCCTGAGCTTTCAAAGTCAAAATTGCGGGGAAAAATACCGAAAAAAATTATGAAATTTGAATTTGAAAGCTTAATATCTTCCAGGCGTTAAGTTGCAGCTAAAAAGTGTCTGAGTCGGATTTATAGCTGCATTTGTCAGCTTTTTTAACTGCAAAGTTCAATACAACCAGTTGTAGGAAACTTAAGTTATGTGAAAAATAGAAGCACTACCTATGACAAAAAACACAAAATTTTTTAAAAATTCTTTAAAAAAAAACTACTCCATGAAAAAAAAACCATAATTCTTAAAAAAAATTTTAAATCTCCCAATCTATTAGAAAAAGTCATTTTTGGAGACAGCGGAAAAAAAAAGTTGAATTTTGTCGAGTAGTGTAATCAGCCCCACCGGGTCAGAGTATTTGCCTTGCCTTAACTGTGCATTGTTAAACTTTAAACAACAATAAAAAATACATAAGTACTCGAGAGTATGTTAATACAGAAGGCAGGTCATTTATGAAGAGTGTAAAGAATAAGGGGCCTAGATGGCTGCCCTGTTGTACACCCGAAGTAACCATAATTGGTGAAGACATGGCGTTGTTGAAAAGGATTCTTTGAGATCTGGAACAAAGGTAGCTAGGGATCCATCTGAGCAGATTGGGCGGGAACTTTGGAAGGTCAGGTTTTTGTGCTAGGAGACAATGGTTTACATCCTTTATAGTTCTTTGCATCAGACTTACCTTTCTTATGGAGAGGAATTATAAAGGACTCCTTCCTTATCGGGGGAATTTATGGACAGGGTGAATAGTTTAAGCAACGGCCCCCACAGAGACTTCACTATTCGTAGATCACGAAGCAATGAGCTTTTATTTTACAAAGGATTGAAAGTGCCGTTTAACCTCAGCAAACCGTATGGATACGGCTGACCAGAGTAACTATAACTGCGAACAGCTAGTTTCGAAAAAACAGGCAAAAAGATCGGCAATTGCCTAATCATTATCTGCCGACGTATTAAGGAAGGATAGCGAGGATGGGTGTGCGGACGTTCTACGCTTACTGTTAACGAAGCTGTAGAACTGTTTAGGGTCTTTAGAAATACGTATCCAGCATCGAGAGGTAGTTCTTATAGCATTGAGCGTTAAGAACTGAAAAGTTAGACCGAGCTATTACATAATGAGAGAGAGAAGAAGGAGAGCCAACTTCTTGAAATTTTGTATAAAGTCTTGATTTTAAGTTTTTTTAATCGATTGAATAAGATAGGAAAACGGGACACAAGAAACAAAAAGTGAGTCCAAAGTGAGAAAATGTTTGTGCCTATCGTAATATTAGTGCACAAATACAAAGCGGACCAATCGAAATCTCTAATAAGGTTCTTAAGCTTTGCAAACTCGGCCTTAGGAAAGCAGCGGACACATTGAGGTAGTCTTCCCGACCGATCTAATGCAGTTAGTTCAATATCGAGCGACACTTCGAAACTCGGATGGTAGGCATCTTCAGTTATAGTGAGCGGGGGGACTCGAGTTAACCATAGCGTTGGTCGGATCCGTTACAAAGCAAAGATCAAGCAGTCCACCCAAGGAGTTTTTGACATGGTTAACTTGAGACAGAAAGGTCAAAGAAGCCGTCAATAAAGTCATGTCGTGACAAGGGCAGTAGGCTATTAAACTCGTTTACCGAAGACCAAAAAATTCCTGGCAAGTTGAAGTCACCAAGAACTATTCTATGGTCTTTATCTGATTGCGAGGGTCAGGCGGACAAGTCCTGCGGTATCCGAAGAAGGTGGAATATACGAGCAAGTTATGAAAACTGCGAAAGCGGGAAGAATCAGTTTCACACACAGGAATTACAGTTCCTGCTGAATCTGGACTGTTAAAGTTCCGACGTAAACTTTGAGTCCACTGCAGTTAGAACCCTTGCTGCACGTCGATACGAACGGTCCATTCTAAAAGTTGTGTACCGACCTGCCAAAACTTCAGGACTACGAATGTCCGGCTTTAACCAGGTCTCGGTAAACACAATAACGTGGGATGCAAAGCGACACCAAAATTTGGCCGAACAAATGATGTTAAAATGAGTTGGGAAGACACTTATTTTGAATGAAGATATCTCCCTGGCATAAGAGAAGTTAAACTTTTCCACCTTTAAATCATCGGCTTTTATTTTGTTTTGAATATTGGTAGTCACACCCTTAGTTGTGGAGTCAGGGGCTAGCCGTGAGACAAAAACTTGTCGATTTGATGGAATCCCCACCAATCTTGGCACCACAGGAGTGGCGACCGAAATCAACTACTGCACTTTTGGAGTGGCCGGAGTCAGCTTATCAGCATCGGTTGACTGAGAGACAGTTAGCACTTGCAGATCACGCGGAGTGCCCTTTTACGCCTGGGAGACTCATTCAAACTACTAAATTGAGACTCCATTGCTAGGAGGCGATCGTATTGCTGTTTAAAGCCCACCGTCAGCTCCTGCGTCAGAAACGTGACCGTGTCTTTCTCGACCACCCGGCATGCCTTACAGCTGTAATGCAAACCATTTCATTTAGAAAAAGCATCACTCACGAGGCCTGTGAACCCAGCGAATTTTGCGTGCACTACGCTTTCGCAGAGCGAGCAGGGGATGCTCGGCTGATCATGAGTGATATTTTTCTTGCAGGTTTTTTTGGCACAGAGCATTCCATTATGAATAAAAAATAAAATATATATAATTAAAAAAGAAAATTTCAAAACAAATAAATATCAGATCAGTGTGCCAGATAAACGATAAAAGAGGAATCAATAAGAACGGAGAGGAGAGCGGTTACAGCAGCTGATAATGAGAGAGAGAGAGCGCTACTGCACAGAAAGTATCGAGAGCGAGAAAGAAAGAACAGTTATTTAAGTTTGGGTAATAGGGAGAGAGTAATAAAACAAAATAACTACTGGTTGAGAGCGGTTAAATATGATGTTGTGTGTACTTACGAAAAGCACAAACAAAAACACACTGTTAACTGATGCAAAAAATAATTTTTTAATTATGTTTTTACACAGTAATCAGGCATGCACCCCGATCAAGAACAGATAATATGGTAGATGGTTAAATTAGGAATTTATGAGGGGTTATTTAAAAAACACATCGGCTGTTTTGGCAAAATACGTTCCAGCCGCGGAAAACGCCGCGGTTCTACTTTATACCCGGTACTCAGTCAGTATATACGTACATATATGAGCTTACGATTTATGAAATTTATTATATGTTCGCAAAAAGGACGAAGTAAATTTCGAGCAAAAAATGATATTTCAAAAAATTATTTTTTTGTTTACAAATATTTTTTACATCGGCTGCTACAATGTATGTATAACTACATACAAGAGACATGTAAGTGTGTGCGAGAGAGAGAGGGAATGAGTAGCGCTTGGCAGGCGTTGCGTAGCGACTGAAATTTAATTTGTACCTTCTGGCTACTCACACTACTCCAAGCGTATTTCAAAATTTCGCCCCGCCCCCTTCCGCCCCCAAAAAGGACGAAAGTCTGTGGCATACACAATTTTGAAGATACAAGAAAACTAAAAACGCAGAATCATAGAGAAAAACCATTTCTATCAGAGTGTTGAATTTGGATCAGATCGGATCATTATTATAGCTACAATGAAGAAAACCATTTCGAAAGTCATCGTTCCCTCTCGCTCTCTCTCACACGCGACCCTGTCTGCTTTGCTTATTCGTTTAAATGAGCGCCTAGATCTCAGAGACTATAAGAGCTAGAGCAACCAAACTTTCTATCCAAACTTCTGTAATATCAAACCAGCACAAATGTATTTCAAAATTTTGCCACGCCCCTTTCCGCCCCCACAATGGACGAAAATCTGTAGAATCCACAATTTTTAAGATAAATGAAAACCAAAAACGCAAAATCATGGAAAATTACCATATCTACCAGATTGCCGAATATGGATCAGGTCGGATCAATATTATGGACAGAAGGAACAAATTAAATTTCAGTGGCTACGCAACGTCTGCCAAGCGCTGACTCATTCCCTCTCTCTCTGTCGCAAACACTTTTACGTCTCAAATATGTAGTTATACATGTAGAAATGTAGAAGCAGTATACAAATCATATGCAAACAAAATTGGAAACATGCATAAATATTCCTAAAATGGTTTGACTTCAATTTTTGAAATATTATTTTTTGCCCAAAATTTAATTTGTCCCTTTTGCGAACATATAATAAATTCCATAAATCGTAAGCTCATATATGTATGTATATACTGACTGAGTACCGGGTATAAGGTAGAGCCGCGGCCTTTGCAAAGGCCGGCAAAGGCCGCGGCTCACAACGTTCCCCCTCGTTTTATCTTAAAAATTGTAGATTTTCGACCTTTGTGGGGGCGGAAGGGAGCGTGTCAAAATTTTGAAATACACTTGTATTGAAGTGATATCACAAGAGGTTGGATAGAAAGTTTGGTTGCTCTAGCTCTTATAGTTTCTGAGATCTAGGCGCTCATTTGGACGAATAGACAAAGCCGACAGGGTCGCGTGTGAGAGAGAGCGAGAGGGAACGATGGCTTTCGAAATGGTTTTCTTCATAGTGGCTATATTAATAACACTAGTCGACACGACTTTTCCGCTGTCGCCAAAAATGACTTTCTAATAGATTTGAATGTTTAAAAATTTTTAAAGAATGTTTTTTTTTTTTGTCATGGTGTAGTTTTTTTTAAAGGATTTTTAAGAAATTTGGTATTTTTTGTCATAAGTAGTGCTTCTATTTTTCACATAACTTAAGTTTCCTAAAACTAGTTGTATTGAAATTTGCAGTTATCGCTTATAAAAATATAAAAATAAACGGCTAAGTTATAACCGTCTGACCAAAACTTCATATGCCGTTTGGCACTATCCCAAATGCCATTTTACCGTTAAAAACTGTTACAAATACAAATTTTTGGTATTTTTGTAGAAAAAAAAAACGGCTATACGTCGGCTAACGGAATTTATCGGCGAAATTCGGCATATGAAAGATATGTCAAACGGTTATAACTTAGCCGTTTATTTTTATATTTTTATAGCCGATACCTTAAACGACGCCTAATTAATGTGTCTATCTAAAACCAAAAATCAAGGTGTCTGAGTCGGATTTATAGCTGCATTTGTCAGCTTTTTTTAACTGCAAAGTTCAATACAACCAGTTGTAGGAAACTTAAGTTATGTGAAAAATAGAAGCACTACCTATGACAAAAAATACCAAATTTTTTCAAAATTCTTTAAAAGAAAAACTACACCATGAAAAAAAAACCATAATTCTTGAGACAATTTTAAATCTCCAAATCTATCAGAAAAAGTCATTTTTGGCGACAGCGGAAAAAAAGTTGAATTTTGTCGAGTAGTGTAATCAGATCTGATCCATATTCAACACTCTGATCTGTGGCATGCACAATTTTGAAGATACGGAAAAACTAAAAACGCAATCATAGAGAATGGCCATATCTATCAGAGTATTGAATCTGGATCAGATTGGACCATTACTATAGCCAGAATTAAGAAAACCATTTAGAGTGGCAACGTAGATATGCGTTCGTTCCCTCTCTCTCTCTCTTGTTGAAAATATGAACGTTTTTATAAGTACAGACCCTAAGTTCGTTGAACAGGTTAGGAACCATCAGCAAAAGAATGAGAGACAAAATCAGGTGACTTAAAGGCAGGTTTGAGGTGTAAGGGAAATAGTGAAGGCAGTCGTCGCTGTCGAACAGGTAGTGAATGCTATAGGAAATGGCGTTGGAATAAATAAATAATAATAGTTAACGTGAGCTTTTAAAAGTTATGAGAATTAAGGCGGGCATTTTCGGAGAGACTGCATCAAACCGAACATCTTAACCCAGAAAACAAAAGCAAATATCGGGACAGTACATCAGATGGTCTTGTTAACGGTGTTTTAATGCAGATAGATCTCAATTCCACCAATACCTCCGAACTTCTTTGGATACATTTTTTCGAGGAAAGAGTAGGAGTTAACGCACGATCAAAACGCAGCCATAGTAAGGAATCTTTATGGACCCTAATTCAGAGAACTACATAAATTTTTCAATATCATCAAAACGAAAATGTCACTATGGACTGAAAACAGTTCCGATTGTAGCAGAGCTATAACTATTCACAAGAGTCAGGGATATACATACAGCAAAGTTGTCGACCACACTTTATCCAATATTCACAGAGAAGCGTTGTATGTAGCTTGTGGTAGGGCCCCCAACGCGAACGGACTTTATATCGTTGGACCATTTATTTCTCTGAAACCCAAGAAGAAGGCGAACTTACGTTCCGCTAAGTTGTTTTACACCCGCTTTGATTGTTTTTCCAGCCCGTCCGACCTCAATATTTAATTCCACAAAAGCCTTCCAGCACTGGGAAAAATTATTGACAGGAATCTGCTTCTTATTTTGTTTGTATGGAATGTAAATAAAAAAGTGTGACCAAGAAACTAAAACGTGCTTGGTCACTATCATGATTCAGCTGTGTTTTGTAAAAAGCGCCAATTATAAAAATTCAACTTAAATTAAAAAAAAAAAACCGTTAACTCTGACGATGAAGTGCTTGTGTTGGTGGCGGCATATATTGTTCCCAAAAAATAAATAGAAGAAGTACAACGCAGACGGAGGCGCCAAAATATCGAAGACATATTCTTGCCTCAACTACTTTTATTTAAGCTAGGTATCCAGCACCGCGGAAACTAAAAATTACTGTCAAACTCCATATAAAAAAAACTTAGTCAGGAATTTTTCGTTTGTGTTTTCCTGGCCTCAGTATCCAGCAACGTAAACGAAATCCACGAATTCTTATCGATAGTATCGATATCCACACGATTGTGGACTGAGAGAACAGCTGATATGCCCGCCAGGAAAATATATGTGCCTATTATTACTGAAGTACAAGTGAGAGGTGGAGGCAAAATCTGTGCGCAAAACCAAAAAGAGATATGCAAATTTTTAAAGTGAGGAGAAGATTGCTTTAATAAAAGCAGTTGAGGCAAGACCATGTCTTTGGCGGATCACGGAAAAAAAGCATTTTGATAATTGTGACTTTTTGGCGCCTCCGACTATGCTGTACTTCTTCTTACAACAATATGTGCCGCTACCAACAAAATCACTTCAACCTCAGAGCTCATATTTTCCTTTTTTAATTTTAATTGAACTATCACAATTAGCGCTGTTTACAAAACACAGCTGGTTCATGAAAGTGGCAAATCACTTTTTAGGTTCTTGGTCACACTATTTTAGTTAAGTTCCACACATACGAAATAAAGATCAGATTCCTGTCAGTAATTATCCGCGGTGCTGGAGACAGGCCTTAATAAAGAAATTATCGTAGGAAATTAATATATTACTGTTTATTTTTTTAGATAGAAGTCTGTATGCAGAAGGAGTCAGCTCTTGTTGAACGTGATCAGGGAAAATCTATAACTAGTAAAGGCGTTCCATCACTTCCAGAGCCAACAATGCCACCGCCGCCACCGCCTGTAAATACAACTGATATAAATAATCTTAAAAATGAATTAAAACCTGAGCCAATATATGAAGCTGTAAAAACTGCGGATCTTGGAGCCTCGACGAATGTGGTTAAAAATGACCTACATATACTTGGCGGACAACTAAATAAAGAAAGAAAGCAGGATATTATTATACCTTCCTCTCCTTTATTGGCTAAATTTCATATTGGTGATGAACGAGAACAAAGGAGAAAACAAAGAGTTGAAAAGAAACTGCAAGAGCTACAATGTAATGGGGAAAGTCATAAAGAGATATTTAGCGATGATTCCCATTACAATATGGCAGAGTTTGCAGAAAATTATTTCAATCAGCATGAACTTTTACTTGATGGTACGCTCATGTCTACATTAACTCGAAAAGGAAAAAAAAATTCGGACATTATTCCTAAATGTGAAATGATCGCATTTTCGAAATCTGATAAAATTCCAACATCACATATTCATATGTTTGATCCAGAAAATGTTCTACTGGCCTGTAATATTTTTCGAGTAAGTCAATATTTTTTTTCTTGTAACTTATTTTTTGTCTGACAACTATAAACATTATTTTTATAGTAATCAGATGTGCTATGCGCTCCGCTTATTTTTCTTTTCGTTTGCCTAAACAGTCGTAGTTTTCTCAAAATAAACTTTCAATAAACTCATTAATTAATGTGGGTTCGATTCTCTTTGTAGCAATCAGACGTGTTTTTGTTTTGCGCTCCGCTTACTTTCTACCTATTTGGCTTAAACAGCCGGTGCTTTATGAAAATAACCCCTAAAAAATTAATAAATTAACAACCTACTATATCATCTATTTCTTGATCGCGAGTACATGCCTGTTTACTGTGAAAAACATAATTTAAATTATTTTCGTAAGTACACACAGTATCATATTTAGCCGCTCTCACCTATTAGTTTTGCTGATTTATCACTCTCTCCCTATTACCCACACTTAAATAACTGTTCTTCCTCTCTCGCTCTCGATATTTTCTGTGCAGTAGCGCTCTCTCTCTCTCAAGTGTAGCTGCTGTAACCGCTCTCATTCTTACTTATTCCTCTCTTGGCGTTTATTCTGGCACACTGGTCTGATATCAGTGTTTTTGAAAGAAAAAATAATAAAATAATTTTTACATTTTAAAATGGAATTCTCTGTGGTCTGTGCTAAAAAAACCTGCAAGAAGCAGATCACCCATGACCAGCCGAGTATCCCCTGCTGGCTCTGTGATAGCGTAGTGCACGCTAAATGCGCCGGGTTTTCCGGTCTCGTGGGTGATGTCACCTCAAAAAGGAATGGCCTGCATTACAGCTGTGAGGCATGCCGTCCGGTTGAGAAGGAGATGGCAGCGTTTATGAGGCAGACCCGGAAGGGCTTTAGGGAGCTGACCGTGGGCTTTAAAGAGCAATACGATCGGCTCCTAGCCATGGAGTCTCAGTTTAGTGGTTTCAAACTACTGACTGAGTCTCCTAGGCGCAAAAAGGTCACTCCGCGGAATCTGCATGTGCCAACTGCCCCTCGGCCGGCCGATGCTGACAAGCTGACTCCGACCACTCCAATAGTGCAGCAGTTGATTTCGTTCGCTACTCCGAAGTCAACGACAGCTGCTGGCGATGAAAATTCGGTAGCCGGATTTATCGCGTTGGAGGGCATGCAGCCAAAATCGTCTGTAGCTTCCGTGTCCGTAATGTCCGCTAACTCATTAGCTGTCCCCTCAGTTCCGACTCCACCAGTCAATATACGTCCCGGACCACCGGGTATTACCATCACAGGTGATAGGCCTGTGGTGCCAAGATTGGTGGGGATCCCACCAAAGAGACAAGTTTTTGTCTCACGACTGGCCCCTGACTCCACAATTAAAGATGTGACGGCTTATATCCAAAGCCGCATACAAACCGTTGATTTTAAGGTGGAAAAGTTTAACTTCTCTTATGCCAGGGAGAAAGCTTCTTTTAAAATAAGTGTCTCCCAAACTCACTTTAACACCATCTGTTCTGCCAAATTTTGCCGGAGCATTTGGGGGTGAAGGAGCTTAAGGCAAAGAAGAAGACTAGGCCCCCAATAACTCTGCCAACTAATCAGACCAATGCTCCTTCGTCATCTTCCCGCTCTACCTCCACCCGTCCAAAAAACTAACAAACTTTCTTTTAGTGACCTATCAGAATGTTCGAGGCTTGCGTAGTAAGCTCAGCATTCTTTTCCAGGATAGTGTCGCATTTGCATCCCACGTTATTGTGTTTACCGAGACCTGGTTAAAACCGGACATTCTTAGTTCCGAAGTTTTGGCAGGTCGGTACACAACTTATAGAAAGGATCGTTCGTCTCGACGTGCAGGAGGGGTTCTGAATTCTGTGGACTCAAACTTCACGTCGGAACTTTTCACAGTCCAGATCCAGCAGGAACTGGAATTTCTGTTTGTAAGACTGATTCTTCCCGCTTTTTCAGTTTTCGTAACTTGTTCGTATATTCCACCTTCTTCAGATATCGCAATTTACGAACAGCATTTGTCCGCTTTAACCGCTATTTCTTCCTCGCTATCTCACAAAGATCACATGATCGTTCTTGGTGACTTCAACTTGCCAGGAATTGTTTGGTCTTCGGCAAATGAGTCTAACAGCCTGGTACCCATGTCACGACATGACTTTGTTGACGGCTTGATTGACCTGTGTCTGTCTCAAGTCAACCATGTTAAAAATTCCTTGGATCGATTTCTTGATCTGTGCTTTGTAACGGATCCGACCTTAGCGTTTTTAACTCGAGTCCCCCCGCTCACTATACCTGAAGATGCCTACCATCCTACTTTCGAAGTGTCGCTCGACCTAGGACGAACTGTACTGGATCGGTCGGGTAGACTACTCCAATGTGTCCGCTGCTTCCGTAAAGCCGAGTTTACGAAGCTTAATAACCTCATTAGGTTATTTTGATTGGTCCGCTTTATATTTGTGCAGTGATGTTACGACAGGCACAAACATTTTCTATGATGCACTGGACTCACTTTTTGTCTCTTGTGTCCCACTTTCCTGTCCGATTAGATCAAGAAAACCCCCTTGGTTTACCAAGGAGCTATCCCATCTAAAAAACTTAAAATCAAGACTTTATAAAAAATTTCAAGAAGTTGGCTCTCCTTCTTCTCTCTCTCATTATGTAATAGCTCGGTCAAACTTTTCAGTTCTTAACGCTCAATGCTATCAGAATGCTATCGCGATGCAGGATACGTTTTTCTAAGGACCCTAAACAGTTCTACAGCTTCGTAAACAGTAAGCGTAGAACGTCCGCACACCCATCCTCGCTATCCTTCCTTAATACGTCGACAGATAATGATCAGGCAATTGCCGATCTTTTTGCCCGTTTTTTTTAAACTACCTATTCGCAGGACGTTTACTCTGGTCAGCCGTATCCATACGGTTTACCGAGGTCGAACGGCATTTTCAGTCTTTTGCTAAATGAAAGCTCGTTGCTTCATGATCTACGAACAGTAAAGCCGGTGTTCTCACCGGGTCCGGACGGAGTTCCTGGCTGTGTACTCAGGTACTGTGCCGAGTCTCTGTGTGGGCCGTTGCTTAAACTATTCAACCTATCCATAAATTCTTCATGCTTTCCCCCGATATGGAAGGAGTCCTTTATAATTCCTCTCTATAAGAAAGGTAGCAAGTCTGACGCAATGAACTATAGAGGTATATCTAAGTTATCCGCTATTCCTAAAGTGTTTGAGAAAATTTTAGCTCCGCACCTGCAGCACCTATGCAGATCACTTATATCTCCATCACAGCATGGATTTATGAGGCGGAGATCAACCACTACAAATTTATTGGAGTTTACCTCCCTTATAATAAAAGGCTTTCAAGGTAATTTACAGACGGATGTTGTTTACACCGATTTTAGTAAAGCGTTCGATTCTGTAAACCATTCCCTCCTAGCACAAAAGCTCGACCTTCTAGGGTTCCCGCCCAATCTCCTGAGATGGATCTCTAGCTACCTTTGTTCTAGGTCTAAAAGAGTCCTTTTCAAAAACTCCCTGTCCTCTCCAGTTATGGTGACTTCGGGTGTACCTCAGGGCAGCCATCTAGGCCCCTTACTCTTTACACCCTTTATAAATGACCTACCTTCTGTATTAACATACTCTCGAATACTTATGTATGCGGATGATGTTAAGCTCTGTGTCCAGTATAAGGACATTTCTTTTCAATCCAGGTTGCAATCCGATCTCGATAGATTTCAGTCTTGGTGCTGTGCAAATTTATTAAACCTTAACGCTTCAAAATGTAAAGTAATGACTTTTCATCGCTTCAGCGCCTTTCTGGTTCCTTACACCCTTTGTGGTGGTTCTCTTGAGACAATTACCCGGGTTGATGATCTTGGTGTTCTATTAGATCCCAAGTTAAAGTTTTCAGAACACATTTCTACCATGGTGAATAAGGCCATGGGCGTGCTTGGGTTTATAAAGAGGTGGTCAAAGGAATTTGACGACCCCTATAAAACAAAGACTATCTACATCTGTCTAGGTCGTCCGACTTAAAATACGGCTCTTGTGTATGGTGCCCTCAGTACAACGTACACCAAGACTGTATAGAATCAGTTCAGAAAAACTTTTCACTTTTTGCTCTTCGCGGCCTCAGCTGGGATGCAGGTGTGAGACTGTCGTCTTACTCTAATAGATTGCTCTTAATAAACCTTCCAACCTTAGCTAATCGTAGGAAAATGCTTGGCGTGATTTTTGTGCACAACTTTATCAAGGGTGACGTAGATAGCCCTGACCTGTTGAGCCGCATAAACTTCACGAATCCTATTAGAAGCACTATGAATTATACACCGTTGTTTCTTCCGCTTTGTAGATCAAATTACTCCTTGCATGAACCATTTAGGGCAGGGACCGTAATCATTATAAGTTATATTTAAAAAATCACGTCATAATGATTATATAATGATTTTTAGGATTTTCCTCACGGATAATGATTAATTTTGATTAATTTTATAATAATCATAAATAATTATTATTTTTGATCAAAAACAAAAACTCAAAAATAATGATTACACTACTCGACAAAATTCAACTTTTTTTCCGCTGTGGCCAAAAATGACTTTTTCTGATAGATTTGGAAATTTAAATTTTTTTAAAGAATTATGGTTTTTTTTTCATGGTGTAGTTTTTCTTTTAAAGAATTTTGAAAAAATTTGGTATTTTTATACCCGGTACTCGAAGAGTATAGGGGTATATTAGATTTGTGGGGATAACGGTTGTGTGTAACGCCCAGAAGGAAGCGTTTCCGACCCCATAAAGTATATATATTCTTGATCAGCATCAATAGCCGAGTCGATATAGCCATGTCTGTCTGTCCGTCCGTCCGTCCGTCCGTCCGTCTGTCCGTCCGTCCGTCTTCATTTGCGCCTATATCTCAGAGACTATTTAAGCTAGAGCAACCAAGTTTTGTATCCAGTCTCCTGTGTGATCACACTACTCCAAATGTATTTCAAAATTTCGCCCCGCCCCCTTCCGCCCCCACAAAGGACGAAAGTCTGTGGCGTACACAATGTTGAAGAAACGAGAAAACTAAAAACACAGAATTATAGCGAATGATCATTTCTATCAGAGTGTTGAATCTGGATCAGATCGGATCATTATTATAGCTACAATGAAGAAAACCATTTCGAAAGTCATCGTTCCCTCTCGCTCTCTCTCACACGCGACCCCATCTGCTTTGCCCATTCGAATTTTGTGACGCCTAGTTCTCAGAGACTATAAGAGCTAGAGCAACCAAACTTTCTATCCAAGCTCCTATGATATCAAACCAGCACAAGTGTATTTCAAAATTTTGTCACGGCTCCTTCCGCCCCCACAAAGGACGAAAATCTGTTGAATCCACAATTTTTAAGGTACGAGAAAATCAAAAACGCAGAATCATGGAAAATTACCATATCTACCAGATTGCCGAATCTGGATCAGGTCGAATCAATATTATGGCCAGAAGAAACAAATTAAATTTCAGTGGCTACGCAACGCCTGCCAAGCGCTGACTCATTCCCTCTCTCTCTGTCGCAAACACTTGTACGTCTAAAATATGTAGTTATACATGTCATGTAGAAATTTAGAAGCAGATGTAAAAAGCATATGCAAACAAAATTGAAAACATGTATAATATTCCAAAAATGATTTGACTTCATTTTTTGAAATATTTTTTTTTGCCCAAAATTTAATTTGTCCCTTTTGCGAACATATAATAAATTGCATAAATCGCAAACTCATATATGTATGTATATACTGACTGAGTACCGGGTATAATGTAGAGCCGCGGCCTTTGCCGCGGCTCACAACGTTCCCCCTCGTTTGTCATAGGTAGTGCTTCTATTTTTCACATAACTTAAGTTTCCTACAACTGGTTGTATTGAACTTTGCAGTTAAAAAAGCTGACAAATGCAGCTATAAATCCGACTCAGACACTTTGTAGCTGCAACTTAACGTCTGGAAGATATTTAGCTTCCAAATTGAAATTTCATAATTTTTTCCGGTATTTTTCCCCGAAATTTTGACTTTGAAAGCTCAGGAAAAGTCGAAAAAAAATATTTGAATGCCTTGATTTTTGGTTTAAGATAGACACATTAATTAGGCGTCGTTTAAAGTATCGCTTATAAAAATATAAAAATAAACGGCTTAGTTATAACCGTTTGACCTAAACTACATATGCCGTTTGGCGCTATTCCAAATGCCATTTTACCGTTAAAAACTGTTACAAACGCATATTTTTGGTATTTTTGTAGGAAAAAAAACGGTTATTCGTCGGCAAACGGAATTTATCGGCGAAATTCGGCATATGAAAGTTTGGTCAAACGGTTATAACTTAGCCGTTTATTTTTATATTTTTATAAGCGATACCTTAAAAAACGCCTAATTAATGTGTCTATCTTAAACTAAAAATCAAGGCATTCAAATATTTTTTTTTCGACTTTTCCTGAGCTTTCAAAGTCAAAATTTCGGGGAAAAATACCGAAAAAAATTATGAAATTTCAATTTGGAAGCTTAATATCTTCCAGACGTTAAGTTGCAGCTACAAAGTGTCTGAGTCGGATTTATAGCTGCATTTGTCAGCTTTTTTAACTGCAAAGTTCAATACAACCAGTTGTAGGAAACTTAAGTTATGTGAAAAATAGAAGCACTACCTATGACAAAAAACACAAAATTTTTTAAAAATTCTTTAAAAAAAAACTACTCCATGAAAAAAAAAAAACATTCTTTAAAAAATTTTAAACATCCAAGTCTATCAGAAAAAGTCATTTTTGGCGACAGCGGAAAAGTCGTGTCGACTAGTGTTATCAATGATTTTTATTTTTTTCGCTTAAAATAAAACTCAACAATAGCTTACGGCTTCCATGTACCACTTTCCGCCGATGTGATTACATACTCTTGATCTGCGATTTAATGACTTTCATATGATACACCACATGTCCTTCAAGGACGACTTTTAAGGATTCAACTATTTTCTATTAAATTTCATTTATGCCTCTATAGTCTGTTGTATGTTCTTTTAAAACAAATCTAAAGGATCTAATTTGTGTGTTTGGTTTTGCCACGCCCCCATTTTTCTCCTCTGAAAATGAGAAAAAATTTAATATTAAACAAAACTTTATTTTATTTTTAATTGTTATTTAATTTGACAAAAAGTAATTTTGAGAGGGACTCGCTTGAGAGATTGCACCTCTGATCCGTTAATAGCAATTTGAGTGCTGAAAATGATCTTTCAACGCTCACTTGTGTTGCTGGGGCAGAGTGGACCACCTTGGCAAGTTGATAGAGATGGGGGTATTGAAATTGGTTTTCTTTCCAATATTCCATTATATTTTTGTCCAGACTGACTCGTTTTGGACTATAATTCTCAATTTCAGCATAGCCCTTCTTCAGGTTCTCCAAATGCAAATCATCGTCAGCTTCTTCATCAGAAGCAACCTCAATATTATTCAAAAACTCGTTTAGAAGCGAGCAGGTGTTCGAGTTTTGAGATTACAATTCAGTTGGAGCTTCTGGTGATGTTGCTTCCGTCGGACTGATTGCGCAACTCCTAGCTGTTGGATTCATCTGAAATGTAGATATATAGTATATTCATATTCGAAAAAACTGTTTAATATAGATGTAGATACTTACATTTTTTTTCAAATTGAGAATTTTACTTAAGAGCTCCTTTAGCTGAGCTCTGGCCATAAACACGTTAATTGGCTTTTGCGACAGAACTCTCCTAGTGCGGGGGTCCAAGTATATGCTAGAAATAACAGCATTATTTGCCAACAAACTGTCCTCCCTATTCTCGATGCATTGGCTTAGGGCTTGGCTGTGCACAGTTTTTGTTGAGGCGATTGTGAGCTTAAGCTCGAGCCATAACTTATAAAAATCGCCCATAAACAATTGAGAGCTCTGTAATTGTTCGGTTGCTATAAACGCCGGCTCCAAAGTCTTTGTGAGGCATCTTATTTTACTCCAATCACTTGAGGTAAGCTTTAATGATGATTTGAAGTCCCTCTCACAAAAGTCCTCAAAAGTTGAAAGCTTGTTCAGCATCAGATACGTTGAACACCAACGTGTGGCAACATCGAGCACTGGCTGTGTGTAAAGATTCCGCTGTTATCAAATACCTTGATGATGATAAGATTTTATATTAATTTTGACTTATATGTAACAAGCTAATAAGCTTAATCTCACCTATATGACGGCGTCCGTAAAAGCTTTACAATTTTCCGCGCTTTTTCAATGAAATCAGTGGATTTCAAGCTTTGCATGAAATCTTTCACCGCTAGCTGAAGGGTGTGGGCAGCACATTTGATGGAGCTAATAGAATTGATTTTTAAATTTCTGGTTAGCTCTTCATCATTAATGTCTTGGGCTACATTGTCGCTGTCATCACCATCGGAAAGTTCGCTATTCATTAAATCCACGGCTTTCACCATGTTCCTGCCGTTATCCGTAGTGATGGTGTATATTTGCTCTTTGCGTAAATTGAACTCATTTAATAGTGTTTTAATTTCACTACACAGATTTTGCGAGGTGTGCGATGTCTTCAGTTCAATAAGACCCAAAGTCTTTATAATAATTTTATCCGAGTTAACGAATTGCACATTAATGCCGAGAATGCCACGATTGCACCTTGTTGCAGTGTCTATTTTTAGGCAAATTACTCGGTTTTTCAGAGCGGCCATTATATCCGATTTAATGGAATTAAATGTTTCATCGACGTAGCCCATTATGTTCCTCGATGTGATAGGTGGAGTGGAATATCTACGCCGCTAAAATTTTGAGCAGTTAGCGTCTTAAATCCTTTGGAGTCCAGAACAGCTAGAGGAAGTTTGTCCACGGTCACTAAATCGATGCAGGCATTTTTGGCTTCGTTTTTGCCCATCGTTACTGAGAATTTCATTTTTTTCTCCTCAACTTGTCCGCTTTCACTTTCTTCCACTTCTGCCTCATATTCATTTTTGTGTTTTGCATCTAAATGCCGCCTTAAATTGCACACGTAATTTCCCGAGAAATTTAATTTGCAAATATTGCATTGTGAGACATTTTTTTCCACGTCGAATGTGAATAAATTGCGCGGAGTAAGATTTCGCTTGCGACCCATTTCGAAACGCGACAAGAATGATCTTAAAATGTAAGTATTAATGCATTTCTACTCTCGACTTAAGATAAGCATTTTAAAAATAGATAACAACAATGCATGTGCAGAGTCAAGCGTCGCCAAAATAATAATCCCACTAACGGGTCTTATTATACCCTGCACTTAAATAGTCTTTGGGTGTGTTCCGACTAAGTATAAAGCAAATAAATGTTGAGGAAAATGTTCAAGTGCAAAAATCATATCCTAAGATTTCATCATTTGGGCCGAGTACCTTACATTAACAATGTTATTATTGTTAATTGATAAGTACAGGGTATTTTACAGTCGTGTAATCTTTTGTAGGATTTCCTACTTACCTAAGTGGCTTATCTGTTCACATTTGATCATTTCTTTATTATTGCAACTTTAAAAGCAATCATTGATTTTAAACGAAGCAAAACCCTTTATAGGTAAAAATTGTTCTAAGAAATGTGTTCGGGGCAGATCCCCGCCAAATAGCGGCTGGCCAAATAGCAGCTATTTTTTTGGCCTTCAACCGTACATTTACATTCCTATATATTTATACATATGTATATATGTACATATTCTGTTAATTCTTGCACTTGCTTGCCCTGCTAAACGTTCTCTCAAAGCTCGCGCTTCTGTTCGTTATCTATGCTCGGCCTTATTTATGCTCGGCGTTATCTATGTTTGCCCTATGACAGCCCGTAATATCCAATATTACTATTATTATATCCAAAATACTAAATACTACATATGTACATACTACAACAGACTATAGAGGCATAAATGAAATTTAATAGAAAATAGTTGAATCCTTAAAAGTCGTCCTTGAAGGACATGTGGTGTATCATATGAAAGTCATTAAATCGCAGATCAAGAGTATGTAATCACATCGGCGGAAAGTGGTACATGGAAGCCGTAAGCTATTGTTGAGTTTTATTTTAAGCGAAAAAAATAAAAATCATTGATAATCATTATTTTTGAGTTTTTTTTTTTTGATCAAAAATAATAATTATTTATGATTATTATAAAATTAATCAAAATTAATCATTATCCGTGAGGAAAATCCTAAAAACCATTATATAATCATTATGACGTGATTTTTAAAATATATCTTATAATGATTACGGTCCCTGGATTAGATGTTCCAAGATTTCGATAGCCCCGAGGTCATCACATTTCCTGCAGCTGTTTCTGTCGGTGATGTTTAGTCTGGCTGCGTGTGATGCGGCCAGGCAGTGACCTGTCAATATTCCCACTAGCAGTCTGCAGTCTTTCCGTGGAAGGTGCAGCAGATAGTGGCTGAGTTTCTCGCTACGTTTTTTGCACATGATTTTCGAGACTCTACAGTTGGTCGTGCTCCTCCACCTGCTCTCGTTTTCTAGTCTAGCCAGCTTTTATAGATTGCCCTGTAGCGTTCTGAGGGAGACAGGCACATTTTCTACTCTTTCAGTCGCCAGCCCGACGCTTTCCTTTGCCAGAACGTCCGCCGCTTCATTTCCTTCGATGCCCTGATGGCTGGGATCCCAATAGATCCGCACTGACTTGGTCGTGCAAAGTGAGTCCAATGCTTCCCTGCTTGCCAGGACACTTCTAGAACTGACCACGGACGACTGCATGGATTTTATCGCCGCTTGGCTGTCTAAAAACAGATTGACCACATTGTGTGATCGCTCTGTGTGTTGTGCAACCTCCGCTGCTTTCCTGATGGCAAAGACTTCCGCCTGGAATATGCTGCAATAGTCCTGTAGCTTATATGACAGCCTTATTTCGGGGTCTGTGCAGTAGAGGCCAGCTCCTACTCCTCCTTCCATCTTGGAGCTGTCTGTGTATATGTTGAGATGTTGGGTCTGGCCCCATCCTTTTTTCCGTTCTTCAGGTCCCAGAAATGCGTTTGTTTTGATGTCGAGGCAAGTTCGAGGGGTCATGTAGTCAGTATAGTTCCTGCCAATTGAACTGTGCCCGTATACTTGTGGCCGCATGTTTCTCGACGCAATCAGGCGCTGTGCGGCCTTTCCAGCCGTCAGACGAGCGTGGATGTCCAGGGGATCAATTCCAAGTATGGTCTGTGCCCCCGTGATACAGAGCAGAGCCTGTCGCTGAGTCTTTTCCATAAGCTTGTGGTACGTCTTCTTCCCGATAGCTTGCCACCACACTAAGACTCCATACAGCAGAGTTGGTCGCACCACCGAGATGTAGATCCAATGTGCTGCTGAGCATCTTCTTTGATGCGTATAGCACAATGGTGGTCTTCTTCACCCTTCCCACTACATTGGATCTCCATGCCAGCTTGCTATCCAATACTGTGCCGAGGTATTTGACTTGTGTTCTTGGGGTTAGCCTTGTTTGATTGATTTTCGGAAGGATACATGACGGTACCTTGTACCTCTTGGTGAAGAGGATGAGGTCCGCCTTGTCCGCGTTGATACTGAGTCCTACTTCGTCCGCCCACTCACATATCTCCCTGAGTGTACTTTCCATTATGGAGCTGAGTCTGGATGGACATACACCCGTAATAAGTATGCTTATGTCATCTGCATAGGCTGTTATTTTTGGGGCTTTCCTTTCGAATCTCTTGATTAGGTCGTCGACCACTAGATTCCACAGGAGGGGCGACAGTACTCCACCTTGCGGTGTGCCCCCTTGGCTATGGAGGAGGTACCCCATTCTGATTGAACCCGTCTACAACTGAGGAGATTCTTTATCCAGTGGTTGATTGCTGGGTGTGTGTTGCTTCTAAGCGACCCATTATTGCGCTTGCGGCCACGTTGTTGAATGCTCCGGATATATCGACAAATACTCCTAGTGCATATTTCTTGGTATTGAGGGCTTTCTCGACGGTAGCTACCATCGAGTGTAGTGCTGTTTCCACCGATTTTCCTTTCGTGTAGGCATGCTGGTTGCTTGACATCAGTCCCCCTACTTCCTTCCTGATGTGTAGCTCCAGCAGCTTTTCCAGCGTTTTTAGTAAAAAGGAGGTGAGGCTTATCGGTCTATAATTCTTGGGACTAACATGGCTGCACTTTCCTGCCTGGAGGAAGACAACTCTGGAAGTTCTTCATTGTATAGGGATATAGCCTGTCCTTAAGAATGCCGTATATATAGCAAAAAGCCATGGGGTGATCACCTCTTTGGTCACTTGAAACATGGCTGGAAATATCCCATCCAGTCCAGGTGCTTTAATGCCCGTAAAGGAGTCTATGGCCCATTGGACTTTCTTGTGCCCGTAAAGGAGTCTATGGCCCATTAAATTTTCTTGTGAGTTATTAGTCCTGTGGGGAGGGTTTGTTCCTCTGTTGCTAGGTCATGTTGCGTTGTGGCATCAGTGACCTCGGTGCATCCTGGGAAGTGCGCCTCCATTAGTGCTGTCAGGGCTTCTTCGCTGCTCTCTGACCATTGTCCATTGTTTAGCTTGAGCTGACTCTGTTTGGTAGGCTGCTTGGAAAACAGCTTCCTGAGTCTTGACGTTTCGGGCACCTTCTCGATATTGGAGCGGAAGTTCCTCCACGAGCTGCGTTGTGCCTTGCGTATCTCTTTCTTGTAATTTCTGCGTAGGTTCTTGTATTCCTCGTTTATTACTTCTTGGTTCGCTTGTTTGGCGAGCTTGAAGAATTCCCGGAGGTTGTTTCTTAAGAGGGAGAGGTCCCTGTTCCACCAGAGTGGTTTGTTCCTCTTTTTCGTACTTGAGGGTGGATATGCTGCGCGGTAGCCATCTAGTAGCTCCTTGGATAGAGTCTCAAGAGACTTCTCTATGTCATCAGCCGATTGTACCGACCCCGGATTCGCGAGCTTCGAGGTAACCGTCTTTCTGAACTTTTCCCAGTTTGTGTTCCGGGGGCTCCTATAGACTGCTACCTTCGAGGTGTGTTTAAATTCGTATTTAAAATGGATATACCTGTGATCTGAGAAGGATGGTCTTTCGAGGACCCTCCACCCAGATACCGCGGTACTCTTTCCCGTTACAAGAGTAAAATCTAGCATGTTTGATGAGGTGGGACCTACGTAGGTGTAATCCTCCCCCACGTTTACTACTTCTATGTTAGTTGAGAGTATAAATTCTAGAAGTGAATCACCTCGATCATTGATATCGGGGCTTCCCCATTGATTGTGGTGGGCATTTGCGTCCGTACCAATGAGTAGTTGGTAGTCGTGTGCCATATAACAGGAGGCTACCAAGAGGCGCTTCTTCTCGCTTTCTAGCATCACCACTGCTAGGTCATCTGAGCTGTAATTAGACATAAGGTGAGCGTGGATTCTCTTTCGTACAAGTACGATGGTTCTGTTCCTGCTTACCGGTGTTGTGTAGAAAGAGTTGTAGTTCGAGGATTTTAGTCCGGCCACTGAGTTGCCTGACGCAATCCATGGCTCCTGGACTAGAGCTATGTCGACGGGCCCTTGCTCCAAGGCTATGAGGAGCTCCGCCGACGCCACTTTGCTTTTATGTAGGTTGAGCTGCAGCACACTCAGCGGCATGGGTGGCTGGCTCAACTTCACTCGACTGGCTGACCACCTTCGTCACATCACCGTCCTCTTCCTCCTCCGATTCGTCCAGCGCAAGCCCCTGGGCGGCCTCCACGATAGTGTCCAGACCTAAGTCCTTCTCTACCTCGCCTGCCTGCAGGGTGTGCGCGTCTTTGTTCCCGGGGTGGCGTTTTTTCAGGCGCAGGTAAACGCTGCCCATGCCCCACGCCATCTTCCCGAATCTGGGATACAGGAGGTCCTCCGCCTCCTTGTTTATTTGGAGAATCGTACACTGGGCCCCCTCATTGGGTAAAGGGCTCCCAGTGTGTAGCACCTTCCAATTCTCCGTTGGAATCTCTGGGTTCTGACGCTGCAGGAGCCTCAGCGCCCTGTCTCCTTGGATCGCGATGGGGAAGAGTACCTTCGCCTTTGGTATAGACGGGATTAGCTCCCTGTCTACCACCTCCAGCTTGGCATCATCCCACATCGTGTCCAGTTGGCCGACAGTTTGCGTCAGCCACCTACGCGTTGGGTCGTCGTTGCACTTGAGGATCTTTACTCCATTCAGCCACCCAGCACCATCGAAGGTGGGCATGGGAGCTGTGGGATCCTCCTCCATCCGTGCAAACAGTGCGAAACGAGCCGCGCGTGCACCAGCTTCCACTGCGCTGCCGTCATCTTCCCGTTTTCGTCGCTACGGTCGCTACGGAGTGTCTTTACTGGCACTCTCGACGGAGCGTTGCCTCTTGTTGGCCAGCATCTCCTCCACCTTGTTGGCATACTTCCCGATGGATGCCCGCATTTGGGGCATCTGCGAGAAGTGTCTCCTGCCCTCCTCCACCCGCTGTTCGGCCCAGGTTATCCTGGCTTTCTCCTCCTGAGAGATGTCGACTTTGCTCTGGAGCCGGCTCAGGATTTTCAGGGCTGCCTTGTATTGCGAGAGAGCCTTCATCCCCTCCCTGGAACGCTTTGGCCCTTCCCTAGGCGGGGAGCTGGTGCCTGGTTCCGGTGAGCGGAGAAGGCTCTCTTCCTCCGTGTTGCTGATCGAAATCACGCTCTCCGTGCGGTTCAGCTTGGAGTGAGGGTGTTTCTTGGCAGTTGTTGTACAGCTGACGTGGCCTGCTCCCACCACGTCCGAGGTGTGACCGCTGGCGACACGCAGAGAGGATTTCTCCTCCCCGTGCCCGCCGGTGGTAGCAGTCACGCATTCCACCGACGTTTGGGCTGACATCCCAGCCCTTGCTTCACTGTTCTCCGCCTACATATTTGGCCCGAAGGTCCAACCAGCAATTTCGTTAAATATGTAATTTTTAATGAACTACAAAATTTCACTAACTGAGTTTTTTCATTTAGCCATACAACTCTTCCTAAAGAATCAACTAATTTAATTGGTATAAAAGAAGTGACGATTAAGGATTGGTGGAACGTTTCTGGCTCCTTCCCTAGAAGTTCCAGTTTCTATAAGCTTTGCTTTGCATAGCTTGCGATGAAATTAATCATTTATTTCTGGGAATTAACTAAAAACTTATTTTTGAAAAGTTATTATCCTTTTGGCAGTATAATTGACCATATTTTGTAATGAAACTTGGGCCATGGTTTCCGTGACTTCAATATCAATGGGTCTGCATTGCAATTTAGCTTTGTAGACTTTATCATAGCTGGGCAATATATCAAAACCTTGTTTCCGGATTAAAGTCCTATTGCTGTTTTATTGTCTTTTGGTTAAGGATTTCTCCATTAAAAATGCTAAAGCTTCGAATTCGGAAACTGGAAGGGGCTTTGGTACGGTATTATTTTATTTGCAAACGGAATATTTTCCATTACAGTCGAATCATTAATTTTAGTTACTTTAATTTTTGTTGCCAGATATGGCAGCTGCATGAGAGAGTAAATCAATATTATGATCTTGAGCATGTGAATGAATGTCTTGTCAAATCATCTTTATCAATTTGCAGTCATTATTCCAACAAGCGATTTTGAATGTTTGTCTTTAAATCTTGTTATATTCCTTTGACATATTGGAAAATATTTGTTAGTTTAAGAGGTGAAATGTTGTCAGTTGTTGTTTCCTTTCTATTTGTAAATTTTTAATAAGCTTTCCAAACAATTGATAGGAAACCGCTGCGGTTTTGCGCCCACCTTGAATCCAAATCTCAAGCAATTCCTCTTGACTAAATTCTAGCGTGTTTGCAATATCATCAAATATTTACCAAACGTGCAAAAAAGTGCAAAAATAATTCGTTTCATTAAGTTAAGCATATGTATGAACATTATGAACATAAATGCATTATTAGTCTCGAGAAAGAGCAAGAAGAATGCCAACTTTTACTCCACAAAACATGTGACTTATAGGCTAGGTTTGCCAAAAAAAAACACAACAATAACACGTAAAAGCAAAGACAAGACACATCACAACAAAAACATTGATTAACATTTAACGATCAACATATCTCTATCGGTGTTTTCCATTTCGAAGTAATGTTTAAGTAAGGTTTAAAATAGTATGCAAAAATCCTATTAAACAGCTGAAAAGAATTTCAAAAAAGCGTAGCTTAAAATCCGCTGATTTTAAGGGCTTTGCCTATTACCAGGATTGCCCAATTTTTTTTTAATTGGATTTCGATTCCTTTGGGTATATTCTATTATAATATTATGATCTCTTTTTCTTATTTTAAAATGTATCTTTTTAATTTTATGCCCCAACTTTGGCAAATCCGGCCACTGTGTAATGTTTAAGTGAGTTTCTATAACGGTAACTGCTTAATTGCTGATTGCTATGACTTACGCTTGGAAGAGGCCACAGTGATCTGGGACCTTGAAGAAGAGCCTAATAGTTAGCTTTTCGGGAAGATTCCACTTTTGACATTCTCTTTTGACATTCTTGTCTAGCTTCGCTCCATGGAATCCTCGGTCCGTCTGTCTCTGTGGGGAATTACACTAGTCGACACGACTTTTCCGCTGTCTCCAAAAATGACTTTTTCTGATAGATTTGGATGTTTAAAAATTTTGAAGAATGTTTTTTTTTTTTTTCATGGAGTAGTTTTTTTTTAAGAATTTTTAAAAAATCTGGTATTTTTTGTCATAGGTAGTGCTTCTATTTTTCACATAACTCTCGTTTCATACAACTGGTTGTACTGAACTTTGACGTTAAAAAAAGCTGATAAATGCTATAAATCCGACTCAGACACTTTGTAGCAGAAACTTAACGTCTGGCAGATATTAAGGTTCCAAATTGAAATTTCATCATTTTTTTCGGTATTTTTTACGCGAAATTTTGACTTTGAAACTTCAGGAAAAATCGAAAAAAAAATATTTGAATGCCTTGATTTTTGGTTTTAGATAGACACATTAATTACGCGTCGTTTAAGGTATCGCTTATAAAAATATAAAAATATACGGCTAAGTTATAACCGTTTGACCTAAACAACCCAAATCTCATTTTATCTGAAAAAATACCGAAAAATACTTGAATTTATTTAAGTGTTATGATACTTAAATATTTTTATTGTTATTGCTTGTTACTATTTTAAAAATGGTTTGTCTGTCTTCTTTTGTCATTTAAGTCAGATTCTTTTATGAGAGTCCACACATTGTCGCCCAACATATTCTCATTCCAAACACCTTGATACCGTCGTTCCATAGCTTTTAATTGTTGGTGAAATCTCTCTCCGTGTTCATCACTAACATCCCCAAGGTTTGGCGGAAAAAAGTCTAAGTGGGAGTACAGGAAATGGATTTTGAGTGACATGTTGGCTCCAATTTGTTCATAATTCTTAAATAGGTCTTGAACGATTTTAACGTAATCATCACTCTTTCTGTTACCAGGAAAATTTGTTGTAACCATTGGAATGAGTTCCAGGCTGCTTTTTCATTCGTAGATAAAATATTTTCAAATCCATCATTTAGTAGTTTTTTAGTAGTTTTCGAATTTGGGGGCCATCAAATACGCCTTCTTTAACTTTTGCCAGCGACAGACGTGGAAAAACAGTTTTGAGGTAATTCATCGATTCACCTTCGTAATCCAGTGCTTTAACAACATTTTTTATCAGTCCTAGCTTAATGTGCAATGGTGGTAATATAATGTCTTGGACTTTCACAAGAGCTGCATTTTGTACGTTGTGATGTCCCAAAGTATTTTCGTTCCGTTTTTCCCAGTTCTTTCTTGTGTAATGCTCTTTTCTATCTCGGCTATCCCATAGGCACAGGAAGCAACAGTATTTTGTATAACCGCCTTGCAATCCAGTTAACATGGCTACAACTTTTAAGTCACACGCGACCTTCCACTAGTGTTCTTTATATTTAATTTTCAAAAAATTTAGTCATTGTTTGATAGGACTCTTTCATATTAACAGCATGGGCGATGGGAATAGACGGCTTTTGATTTCCATTGTGTAGCAAAACAGCCTTTAAACTTTCTTTACTGCTGTCAACAAATAACCTCCAATCGTTTGGGTCGTAATCTTCACCCAGTGCCTTGAAGAGGCCGAAAATGTCGTGACAAACGCACATGTCATCCTTCGTCATATAAAACTGTGCGGGAACCAAGTGACGCGTCCGGAAATGAGTTATTTTGACATCTTCCTTCAATAAACGGGCATCCTTTAAAATAGATTCAAGAATCTGAGCTTTACTTTTAGGAAGTTCCAGGATCCTCACCAAATCGTTCAATTGTTCCTGTGATAATGGCTTGCAAAATTTATATTCTCCTGATTGGTCATTACTTGAATCCGTTGTTCCATACGACGAAGAAGACATCTCCTCTTTTTTGCGTTTTAATGGCGATATTTCCTTCAAAGGAGGAACAGGAAGCGTAAAGCCTTGACGAGACTCTTGCGGGTATTTATATCTCTCACCTACCCCAAACCCTTTTTTTCGAATAAACAAAAGAAACATTCAGTGCTGTGATTTTTTGGTTTTCTCCATAGCATTGGAGTTCCAAATCGAAATTGTTTTCTAAAAAAAACGAGGGGGAACGTTGTGAGCCGCGGCAAAGGCCGCGGCTCTACCTTATACCCGGTACTCAGTCAGTATATACATACATATATGAGCTTACGATTTATGCAATTTATTATATGTTCGCAAAAGGGACGAATTCAATTTTAATATTTCAAAAATTGAAGTCAAACCATTTTAGGAATATTTATACATGTTTCCAATTTTGTTTGCATATGATTTGTATACTGCTTCTACATTTCTACATGTATAACTACATATTTGAGACGTATAAGTGTTTGCGACAGAGAGAGAGGGAATGAGTCGGCGCTTGTCAGGCGTTGCGTAGACACTGAAATTTAATTTGTTTCTTCTGGTCATAATATTGTTCCGACCTGATCCATATTCGGCAATCTGGTAGATATAGTAATTTTCCATGATTCTGCGTTTTTGGTTTTCATTTATCTTAAAAATTGTGGATTCTACAGATTTTCTTCCATTGTGGGGGCGGAAAGGGGCGTGGCAAAATTTTGAAATACACTTGTGCTGGTTTGATATTACAGAAGTTTGGATAGAAAGTTTGGTTGCTCTAGCTCTTATAGTCTCTGAGAACTAGGCGTCACAAAATTCGAATGGGCAAAGCAGATGGGGTCGCGTGCGAGAGAGAGCGAGAGGGAACGATGACTTTCGAAATGGTTTTCTTCATTGTTGCTATAATAATGATCCGATCTGATCCAGATTCAACACTCTGATAGAAATGGGCATTCTCTATGATTCTGCGTTCTTAGTTTTCTCGTATCTTCAAAATTGTGTACGCCACAGACTTTCGTCCTTTGTGCGGGCGGAAAGGGGCGGGGCGAAATTTTGCAACACATTTGGAGTAGTGTGATCACACAGGAGACTGGATACAAAACTTGGTTGCTCTAGCTTTTGTAGTCTCTGAGATCTAGGCGCAAATGAAGACGGACAGACGGACGGACGGACGGACAGACGGACGGACGGACAGACATGGCTATATCGACTCGGCTATTGATGCTGATCAAGAATATATATACTTTATGGGGTCGGAAACGCTTCCTTCTGGGCGTTACACACAACCGTTATCCCCACAAATCTAATATACCCCTATACTCTTCGAGTACCGGGTATAAAAATGTGCAAGAATAAAAGTAATGCTTAGTATTTTTTGTACACTTCATAGCTTCTGATTTAGGGTAACTTACTTTTCCTCTTTATTAAATGCTGTTAAATTCAATTTGCACGTTTTGTATATACAGCTTGGAGCCCACTCTTCGCCAATACTTTTGGGCCACATCTTATAGTTTTCCTTATACTGTTCTTGGAACTTTTCGGTAAAAACGATTTTTTCTTCTTTGCTGGTCATATACTTTCCACATATGTAGCAAAACGAGTCTGCTCGGTAAGCACATGAAGTTGACCGACTTGGGTTGTCCATTTCAATTAGAAACAATTGGTATTTTTCGATAAACACACGATCGTATTCTGCTGGAAGTCAGAACTACACTGAGGCAGGGATACTATAGGTACAGAGTTATATATCCTTTTTTATGAATAGCTTGAAGGAGAAAGGTCAAATATCTGCGGGACCAGCACCTGTGAAGGAAAAAGGTCAACATTTGACCCTAACAGGTATTTATGTATATTTATCCTCACTAAGGCTTAGGTATAAGGAATAAGGAATAAAACTGTCCACAACACTTACACCCCAAATAAATATGACCAGGTAGGATATATATCCGATATATATCAATACCTAAGACTCGGTAAAACCAAAATTACAGGTCCTTTTTGTTTTTTGCAATCCCATTTTGGAAGTTGGACCAAAAACGTACCGGACGGTATTTTTCAGGTAAAAGTCATTTTGGGTCGTTTTGGTCAAACGGTTATAACTTAGCCGTTTGATTTTATATTTTTATAAGCGATACCTTAAACGACGCGTAATTAATGTGTCTATCTAAAACCAAAAATCAAGGCATTCATTTATTTTTTTTTTTCGATTTTTCCTGAGCTTTAAAAGTCAAAATTTCGGGTAAAAAATACCGAAAAAATGATGAAATTTCAATTTGGAACCTTAATATCTGCCAGACATTAAGTTTCTGCTACAAAGTGTCTGAGTCGGATTTATAGCTGCATTTATCAGCTTTTTTTAACTGCAAGGTTCAATACAACCAGTTGTATGAAACGAGAGTTATATGAAAAATAGAAGCACTACCTATGACAAAAATACCAGATTTTTTAAAAATTCTTAAAAAAAAACTACTCCATGAAAAAAAAACCATAATTCTTAAAAAAATTTTAAATCTCCCAATCTATTAGAAAAAGTCATTTTTGGAGACAGCGAAAAAAAACGTTGAAATTTGTCGAGTAGTGTTATTAATTTGAAGGGGGTATCTGTGTACTTCCTTGGAACGCAGTAGTCCATTTTTATTGAAACTACATATATTTCAGAAATATTATTTCTATTATTTAATATGGAAGAGTGACCTATGTACATATGTGCTGTGAGCCAATTTTTGCTCGCTCCTTTCCTGCAAGGTCAAGGCTTTGGAGACCTAATATGGCAGTTAGCGCATTATTTGGAGGGAACAAGTTCGCTGAACTTCGCCCAGTTGTTAAGTCGTCCTTTTTGATAGTGCCGACCACCTGGAAAAATATATATAAAAAATGGGTGGAAATGGTTTAACTTCTTTGGACAGATATTTTTTGTATACATGTTTTTCTCTTCTATTGGGGTAGGATGTTTTCATGCTGGTCATTCTTATCAAAAATATATAAGCTTTATGGCGTTTTCAATTTCACTTATAACGATTTTTTTTCGTTTTAGGAATTATGGAAATATATGCGTGGTGAGCAGAATGCAGAGAGAGAGCTTCAAATTATTCAATATATTATTGGACTGGGCATTGAAAGAGAAGATATACGTGACGAAATATTCGTACAATGCATTCGCCAATCCACAAATAATCCAAATGTAGAATGGACTGATAGAATATGGTTGCTGATGTGTCTTTTAATTGTCGCTTTTCAGCCAAGTAAATTGTTATTCAGGTAATTTAATATTTATAACACCGCTAAGGGTTGTATAATCAATTTATATGAAAAACAAAAAATTTGTTTATTCTTTTATTTATTTAAAAAAAACTCTTGCCATAAGTTAAACGATAAAACCTATTGGGTGCTTGCAAATTTTTGCAATTGGTATTTTAAAAATGTTCGATTTTGATTTAAGAAAAAAAGTATAAAATAACACTAGTCAACACGACATTTCCGCTGTCGCCCCAAATGACTTTTTCTGAAAGATTTGGAGATTTAAAAATGTTTAAAGAATTATGGTTTTTTTTTTCTAGGTATAGGTTTTTTTTAAGAATTTTTAAAAAATTTGGTTTTTTTTTTCAGAGTTAGTGCTTTTATTTTTCACATAACTTAAGTTTCTTATAACTGGTTCAAATTCAGCTATAAATTCGACCGAGACACTTTGTAGCTGCAGCTTAACGTCTGGAAGATATTAAGCTTGCAACTTAAAATTAAACTGCTGCAACGATACATAATTAAACGACGCCTAATTATTGTGTCTATCTAAAACTAAAAATGTTAAATATAAAATACTTTGTTTTTCGACTTTTCCTGAGTTTTCAACGTCAAAACTTCGGGAAAAATACCGAAAAAAAGGATGCAATTTTAATTTCCAAGCTTAATATCTTCCAGACGTTAAGCTGCAGCTACAAAGTATCTGGGCCACTGGAAGGTGGGCACATGAGCAGGTTCTGCAAGAGAGACAAGAGGTGCTTGAGGATGCATCATCGCCTGTTGCACAATAGGTTGGCCAATCCAAAACATTCACTACAGTCAAACGGTGGGCCACGGAGGGATCACGACCATCGGGATCCAACCCCGATTAAGTCTCTACGCCATCAGCAGGCAGCAGTGAAATGACGCATCGGAATCTGAGTTGCGTCGACTCTGATGGAGATCACCTGTTGTTCCGCATTTTGACGGTGACTCTGTTAGACCAAAACAAGCAGTTGAATACCTGAAATTAAAATTTCATAATTTTTTCGATATTTTTTTCCGAATTTTTGACTTTGAAACTCAAGAAAAGTCGAAAAAAAAAATGTTATGGCTAACATTTTTTATTTTAGTTAGACACATTAATTAGGCGTCGTTTAAGGTATCGTTTATCGATGCATAAACGGCCAAGTTGCAGCCGTTTGACCAAAACTTCATATGCCGAATTTCGCCGATAAATTCCGTTAGCCGACGTAGAACCGTTTTTTCCCTAAAAAAATACAAAAAATCTGTGTTTGTAACGGCATGTAACGGTAAAACGGCATTTGGGATGGTGGCAAACGGCATATGCAATTTTGGTAAAACGGCTGCAACTTTGCCGTTTATCCATCGATTCTTACAAACGATACCTAATTAAACGACGCGTAATTAATGTGTCTATCTAAAACTAAAAATGTTAGCCATATAATATTTTCTTTTCGACTTTTCCTGAGTTCTCAAAGTCAAAATTTCGGGAAAAAATACCGAAAAAAATTATGAAATATGAATTTGAAAGCCTAATATCTTCTAGACGTTAAGCTGCAGCTACAAAGTGTCTGGGTCGAATTTATATCTGAATTTATCAGCTTTTCAAAACTGCAAAGCTTAATACAACCAGTTATAAGAAACTTAAGTTATGTGAAAAATAGAAGCACTACCCCTGAAAAATAGTACCAAATTTTTAAAAAATTCTTTAAAAACAAATTAACCATAAAAAAAAACCATAATTCTTTAAAAAAATGTATATCTCCAAATATATCAGAAAAAGTCACTTTTCGCTCGTGTCGAGATACGAGGACTGATCAACACGTCCGTGCATTTTTTAATATTTCCCTCTTAAATGATACGGTACTTGTACTTTAAAAATAAATTAGACAAAAATAAAGTAAATAAAGTAAAATGCAACCGACGCCACGTGCCCTGCTCCCCGCCCACTAGCCGCGGCTCATATACATCCCGAACTCTGCTCGAATCCACGCTGACCACGCCCTCCTCCACACGTGCTCCCCTCGCCTGCGTCCATAACCAGGCTCCCCTATAACTCTGGTCCGGCTTCACACCTTTGCTTTTCTGATCGGGGCTTGCCCCGCCCCCAGCACGTGTCCCTTCGATCCTTCTCTATGGTCTGCAGATTTAAATTCTTTTGTATTGAAGATCGGGCCCAGGACAGACTGAGAGGCTGTACCCTGACCTAAGACAGGAACATCCTTACACTTTTTTCCAAACCAACGAGTCCAACATGGAGTCATCTCCCACAGATGTCTATTTTGAGGACTTCTAAAAATCGTATATTTTAGTAGATATAAAAATTTAAGAAACGCTAGATAAAGTGTATTGAACTTAAAGGATATTGAATTGAAATATTGATATTGAAATCAACGGTGTAAATTTCAGTGCTTTAGATATGAGAGATTCGGGGAAGATAATTTTGAAGGAAGAGATCTTAACATTATGTGTTAAATGAATCTTAGTAACAATGAGTTCCTCAGGCGGTGCTTTAAGGTTAGAGCATAAACGTTTCTTAATCATCCATTGTGGCTTCAGGTATGCGACTAGAAACAAAGATTACCTTGCGAGGAACCACTGTACTTAGTGGTACCCCAGAAAAGCGAGATGGTGGAGCAACTCGCAAAAGTCTCACTGCAGAAACTATCCGCACCCTGGAAAACATCGCACTGGAAGCACCAGCAGCAGTTTCAACGTGAGTGTGAGCAACTACAATCCGATGTTGTAGTATCGGAGGCTTGTTGTTCGGGATTTTCCGTCGGTGTGACTTGCTTAACAGCTTTAAGCCCAGTATCTGCGATTCCAAAGTAAGGAACTTCGCGTTGAAAGGTTAAAATTGTTTCCGAACAGCTGGGAAACTCTTCCGAGTTGGGTTCATAAAGGTGACAATTTCCATCAATCTTCCGGCAGGCCATGACCATGACTTCGTTATAACATAAGATCGTTTAGACGAACAAATGACCACAGCATGCACATTTTATATGCACGAAATGATCGCAAAGCGAGCAGATCAGATGGTGCAAGAGAGAAAGAGAGAGCGAGAGGGCGTGCAATAGGCCCGCTTGTGCTTTCCATTGAGTATGTACGCGATGCATCATATGATGCGTGAGAATGGTAAGAATCGAAAAGCTATGCTTTTCGCAGCGTTGTTAAGGCAACAGCCACTGGAGAACAGCACATAGGGAATCCTGATGAAGGAGCTGATTGCCAAGCTGCCTTTCAGCAAAAGACTGGAGTGGGCTATGCATACAGCCACCATAAGACCAACGGTTGTGCACTTGAGCGAGTGGCTAACCGACCTCGCGAAACTTGTCTGCATCATCACAGACGTCGGCACCAAGGATCCAAAACGTAGGATCAGGAGCAGCATAACGAGCACACCTAGTGTTGCCCGATATGCAAGAGGAATCACCCCATTTTTAAACATGCTTCATGGTTCAACGTTCAGAGTCGAGTTGGCGAGGAAGCATCGGAGCGGTTTCCTGTGCCTGGAAGGTGGGCACATGAGCAGGTTCTGCAAGAGAGACAAGAAGTGCAATGTTAACGGGTGCTTGAGAACGCATCATCGCCTGTGCATGATGGGTTGGCCCATCCAAAACATCCACTACAGTCAAACGGTGGGCCACGGAGGGATCACGACCATCGGGATCCAACCCCGATTAAGTCTCTTACGCCATCAGCAGACAGCAGTGAAATGACGCATCGGAATCTGAGTTGCGTCGACTCTGATGGAGGTCACCTGTTGTTCCGCATTTTGACGGTGACTCTGTTAGAGGAAAACAAGCAGTCACTATGATCTAGGACGAGCTCATCCGAAGCCTACATCAAGAGAGCAGGAACCGACTGCTGAACATCCAATGGTTCGGCAGAAAGTCCCAAGACAGAGCACGAAGATGGTGAGCCTGCAGATTAGCCGAAACGTTGTGGGCTATGAAATGTTTTCGCAATCACGGATTTGAATCTACCGATGCAAAGCCTGCGTCATCCACCAACTCAGAAATCGTGCCTCCTAGCAGTCCCACAGATAAAGCTTCTGGAGAAGAAGGTCAACGAGAAAGAAAACTTCGGATTACAGCCAGCCCCGCCAGTCGCAGCTAGCGGTGATGCACGGGCTATGAAAATTCTCGAGGAAACAGCAATACAAATTTCTGCCAGCCGGGCTTTTTCACTTTCGGAGAGGAGCAGTGGGAGTCTGCGTAGATATCAGAAAGATGTTTCTTTTTATGTTTGGACGTTGAAATGCAATGACAGAACCATCAATCAAACTTTCTTTGCATTAAACTCCATCACCACCAAATGCTCTGGCCAAAATAAGTTGGGGAGACGCTTGTCTTATAAGAAGCCATCTCCCTGGCATAAGAGAAGTTAAACTTCTCCACCTTTAAATCAGCTACTTTTTTATAAAAGCAGTAGTTGTGGAGGGGCCGTGTCGTTTAGGTGGGATCACCATCATTTATTGGTGGGAGCGAACTGGATGGGAAAGTTAGAGAGATTGTGGAATTTACGGACCCAAACTTTTTTTGCTGCATGATCTCCGAGGTGATCATTTTGGATACCGAATTTGCATCACCAGCAGCTGTTGTTGCCTGTGGAGTAGCAAACGATATTAGCTGCTGCGTGTTAGGAGTGGTCGGAGTCAGTTTTTCAGCATCGGTGGGCTGAGGTACAGTTGGCTTTTTGAGATCCCGCGGAGTGACTATTTTGCGCCTAGGAGACTCAAATTGAGTCTCTAAGACTAGGAGCAGATCATTTTGTTTTTTAAAGCCAACGGTCAGCTTCTTAAAGCTCTTTCGCGTGTCCTTCAAACTTATGATCATTATTAATTCCATTTGTTTGAACAAGAAGCGTTTTTCTTGTATATATTTATTTATTTTGGTTTGGGGGTATCCGAAGCAAGCGAATTAAAACCGAATTGCAAGAAATAATAAGAATAATGATAAAACGATGAGATGCTGTTGAGTATCAGTCGTCGACTATTTGATTGGGCTCTTAGTGCATGAGCACCGAGCATAAGCGAGAAATGTGAGAGCGTACAATGATGAGAGTACGCTTTGACTACGAGAAGTGTTTAACTACTTTTACCTTTTTTGGCTACACGAAGCTTGACCGAACATCCCGGCCCCGTTGAAAGGACTGCTTTCAAACAACCGGAAGAATTGCCAGTTTGTGTATTGGCCGGCAACATGTTCCATTTGCGGTGCTGAGGTGCACCACTCGTACACGACCATCATTCCCAAACACAGTAGACTGCACTCGGCCTAGCTTTCAGCGTAGAGGGGGCAGATTGTCCTTATGGATGATGACTAACGTACCCTCGTTGAGGTTCGTTGAGGCTGCTGTCCACTTCGTCTGCGATCGCAACTCGTTGACGTAATCAGCCGATCATTGCTTCCAAAAACGTTGCTTGACGGCCGCGGTCTAAATTTGTCAGCTTGATGTGTTCTAGAGATCTCTTAGGTAGTGATCGTAATGATACGCCAACCAAGAGATGACCAGCTGTGAGAGCGCTATAGTCGTTTGGGTCTGACAAAAGCGGTGATAGTGGTCGCGAATTGAGGATCGCTTCTATTTCGACAGTGCTCAGCTCTTCAAAGGTGAATCTGATGCTAGCCAACGTACGATTCAACAGTCCTTTAGCACTCTTGTCTGCCGCTTCCCAAAGGCCTCCAAAATTAGGTGCTCTGGGGGGAATAAAATGGAAATTAATAAAGTCAGATGCGCAATATTTATAAATTTCATCCTGTGTCTGCTTCAAGAACAAAAACCTTTTTAATTCCTGCATTTGATTCGATGCCCCTACAAAACTAGTGGCATTATCGTAGAAGATGTCTGCTGGCAGACATGCGTTTAAGAACGCCTTCGTTGACAAGTCCGAGACTACTTCGATGTGAACAGCCTTGGTGAAGAGGCACACGAACACGGCTATGTATAATTAAGTAGGTCCCTTTCCTCGAATGCGTAGATACGTATTGATGGGTCCACAAAAGTCAATTCCACAGCGTTCAAAAGGTCGAGCAGGAGAAAGTAGAGTAGGTGGTAATGAGCCCATGAATTGTAGCAGCAACTTTGGTCTGTAGCGAACGCAGTGTACACAGGAGCGGACAATTCGAAGTGCCAAGTCTCTGGCGTTAACAATTCAATACTCCAAGCGAATGAGTGCGACTAAAGCTTTAGGTCCAGCGTGATAATTCCGAAGATGCAAATGCAGAAGCAACGGATGCTTTTGGCCGTCTGGTAGGGTTGAGTGTTCCAATTGTCCGAATACTTTGATGAGTATAAATCCGTTCACATTATCCAGAAAGGGAGTAAGAAACTTTAAGCTACTCTGTAAATATTTTTGCTTCTGAAGTAAGCGAATATCCTCTGCAAAATGGATTTGTTGAATATTCAAAATAAGGCAATTCGAAGCACTTGCTTCCTACATATCCGTATGAACCTTATCATCCAAGCTTAGATTTTGGGGAACAGACTCGTCCCAGTCGAGTTTCAAAAGCCACAACTCCTGGATCTTAGAGACAATGACTAACGGTGACAGCAGACCGATGGGATCGAATAGCGATGACGCAGTGGACAAAATTGTCCGTTTTGTGGTAGAAGGGTAGACTTCCTTGGGTGTGAAAGTGAAACTAAATGCATCACTTTTTTGATGCCAAGTTACGCCGAGTGTTGTACTAATCGAGTTTTCTGAAAGGTTTATTTCCTTAGACGATTCATCTCCCATTACACCTGGATGATTTGAATGCCATTTGCATAATGGAAAATGACCACAAGCTAGAGTCGATGTGATTTCTTTTTTCAGTTTGAGAAGTGTGTCTATGTCATCAGCCCCACACAAAAGATTATCAACATAAAACGCAAATCTAACAGCCGCTGCTCTTAGGGGCCATTTATCCTTACACTCCTCAGCTAAGAAATGCAAACTACGAGTGGCGAGAAATGGGGCAGACGCAGTGCCATTTGTTACGGTGTTGAGTTGGTAGGTTTGAAGATCAGCATCTGGGGACGCTCGCCACAGAATGTACTGGAACTTTCGATCCTCCTCATCGACAAGTACCTGTCTGTACATTTTGGTGACGTCAGCCGTGATGCCAAACCTATACGTTCGAAAACGCATCAATTGCAAGTACAACTCATCCTGGATGGTAGGGCCAGCTAAGAGTAGATCGTTAAGAGACCTTTGAGATGACGTACGTAAGGCCGAGACTTTCATATTCCTGCATGAACGATTTGTGCTGCAGCCGAATGTCCAGTAGACGAGAGAGACGTCTCTCAATGGCAAAAAATCGACTTCGAGCTATGTGTACCGAATTTCCAAGGCATCCTGGGTCTTCTTGGAATGGCAAGCGAACGACAATTCGGCCACTGGCATCCTTATGTGTTGTAACCCTGTAGTGTTCCTCACAGCGATGATGATTTGGAAGAATTGACTCAGGTCGGACGACAATAGAGTCAACTTTCCATAGTTGCTGCACGTTTTCATCGATCGACTCCTCTACCGTCGCCAAGCACAATGGTGGCTGTCTGTTACGTTGGCGCTGGTACCTCCCAGCAACAACCCAACCAAACTGCGTCTTTTGTAGATTGGGAAGGTTCGGGCCAATGCGAATCTGTCCAACAGGTAGTGCTCCATAGAAGGCTTCGGTTCCCAGCAGAAGATCAATACGCCTGGTCATGTAAAACGATTCATCTGCCCATGGAGTATTGGCAGGTAGGTTCCAGTTTGATATGTCGATCTCGCTATCTGGCTGGTATGCAATGTGGGATGTAATTCCGAACTGGAGGGTGAGCTGGTAGCCAGATGTACGTGATTTAATGGAGGTCGTCGTACGAGACTTCAAATTAGTAAAGGTGTCTCCTATGCTACGAATTCCGATGTGGTGTCTGTCACGATGAAGGCGAAGTTTTTGAGCAAATGTTTCAGTTACAAAATTAACCTGGGAACATGAATCAAGCAACGCTCTACCAAGTTTGTATTCACCTGATGCATCCTTTACCAATACCATGGCTGTTGCCAATAAAATTTGATCGTCTGCAGCGATTTCCATATGCGAATGTGAAGCAGCTTGATACGAATGGTTTATATCCGGATTTGAGGATTACAAAGTTGAGTGATGAGCCCGACTACAGGTTCGGCAACGATGAGTCGATGAATATTGCGCCACTCTATGGCCGTTCCCAAGACAGTTGATGCAGAGACCTAGGCGTTTTACATTATCGAACCGTTGGTTGCTGTTCATTACCTTGAACGGCGTACAGTTAGTTATTTTATGGCCAGAACTAGAACAAAGTATACAAGACGGATTAGTAATGGCAAACGACGAGTTTATCTGTTGACTATAATGACGATTATTGTTTGTTATTGTTTTCAGCCTCTCGTTGCGACGGAATACCAGATGAGGTTCCAGACGAATGAAGGAATTGACAGTGGCGTTCCACAAGCTGTCTGCATGTTAGCCAGGTCGGTAGCTTTTGGTAGTCCAGTGATTCCTTCCACTTCTTCCGAGTTAGCTGATCACACTTGTCCATCGCAATGTATATCAGCATAGATTGAGCGAAGTCCTCCGGTTTGCCGATGGACTCCAACGAGCTAAATATCGCACACTCTTTATCGAATAGGCTGCGAAGCTACTGACAGTTGGCTTTTTTGATCGGTTGTAGTGCGAACAATGCATCAATGCCTTTTAAAAATATAAGAGTGGGATTATCGTACCGGTTCCTAAGTTTATCTAGGGCCTTTGGATAGTTCTCGCTTGTGACCTGGAATGCCTGAATGGTGTCTAACGCCGGCCCCTTGAGGCAGCCCAGCAAGTTATTAAACGTTTCAATATTGGACTATCCAGACTCACGCACGACAAGTTGTTCAAACGAATTGATAAAGTTCTTATAATTCGCATAAGTTCCGACAAAGGTGGGCAACGACAACCTTGGTAATGATGATCTCACTGGCGGTGGGTGACAGTCTGGCGCAACTATACTGGTGTTCAAGTCTCCTCCTAATTTGTCCTTTATGGATAGCTTGATTGCTATGTACGTATCCTCCAAGTCTGCCCGTCCTTCATCATTTGGGTTAAGGTCTTCATTGTCAGCCTGGACATTAAGAGCCTTCTTGAAATAGGTTTCCAAGATGCTTAAACGATTCCGAAGCTCATCATTGCAAATCGGCTTTTCAATCTTTCCTTCCACCACAGATTTGATGCGAGATATGTTTCGTTTTATGTTGCTCCGTTGGCGTTTTAAATCTTCAAGAGTAGTCATTTTGTTGTGTAGTGTAAAGGCACGCACACAGAATTAGAGGTTCCAACAATAAAGAATGCAGACAATAACAGCACGAATGCAACTAGGCAGTAGTAGGCAAAGCACAAATCCAACGGTGGAAGCGAAGGCGGCAGCAAAAGGTTGAGTGCAGTTGTTCCAAGGTAGAGAGAGTCAGCGCGAATTCCGACGACGGCAACGAAAGCGCAACGAAAAGAAGCGGTGTAATTCTAATAGATAACTGCGTTGATCTCTGGACCAGAGCAGGTGGCAACAAAGAAGACGAACTGGTAGTACAAGCGTGCGTTGTGGGTGACAAGCGAATGATAGAATTAACTGAGAACGCGAGAGCAAAGCGAGGGTGATGCCCCCGCAATCGAGACGATAGATAATGGGTTTTCGGCTATTTCTACGACAGCTGCAAAACTAAACGAATACTGCAGTTGTTGTATTTGTATCGACGAAAAATGTTAATAGAGATTGTACATAATTGTTCACCAAGAATTAACACACGTGCCCCACGTTGGGCGCCAAAATGTTTGAACAAGAAGCGTTTTTCTTGTATATATTTATTTATTTTGTTATGTGGTTGTGCTAAATCCGAAGCAAGCAAGCGCGGCAAAGGCCGCGGATCTACTTTATACTCGGTGCTCAGTCAGTATATATGTATATGAGCTTATGAGGAAAAACCCCACAGATTTTCGTTCTTTGTGGGGGCGGAAAGAGTCGTGGCAAAATTCTAAAAACACTTGTGTTGAATTGATATCTCAGGAGCTCGGATAGGAAGTCTGGTGGCTCTAGCTCTTATAATCTCTGAGGACTAGGTGTCAATAAAGATGAACGAGCGAAGGAGACGGGGTGGCGTGTGAGAGAGAGCAAGAGGGAACGATGCCTTTCGAAATGGTTTTCTTCATTGTGGCTATGTTAATGATCCGATCTGATCCAGATTCAACACTCTCATAGAAATGGACATTCTCTATGATTGCCCCAGAATTTTTCGTTTGTGTGGGAGGAAGGGGGCGGGGCAAAATTTTGAAATACACTTATAGAAGTGTAATAACACAGGAGACTGGATACAAGACTTGGTTGCTCTAGTTTTAATATTCTCTGAGATCTAGGCGCTAATGAAGACAACAGACATGGCTATATCGACTCGGCTATTGATGCTGATCAAGAATATATATACTTTATGGGGTCGGAAACGCTTCTGGGCGTTACATACATCCACTATCACCACAAACCTAATATAATCCTATACCTTTCGAGTACCGGGTATAATAGATATGAGACCAGTGTGCCAGAAAACGCTAGAGGCGGAATCACTAAGAACTAAGAGGAGAGAGCAAAAACACCCTGTTAACCTATGCAAAATAAATGATTAATTTATGTTTTTATACAATTAATAGGCATGCACTCGATATTAAGGATAGATATTATGGTAGGAGGTTAATTTGGGAGTTTATTAAGCTTTATTTAGAAAAAACACCGGCTGTTTAGCCCAAATAAAAGGAAAATAAGTGGAGCAAAACAAAACAACAATCGAGATTTTTTGTTTATTCTTGAATGGTATTGCCAACTGTCGCTCGGCCAACCGATGCTGATAAGCTGACTCCGACAACTCCAAAAGTGCAGTAGCTGATTTCGTTCGCTACTCCAAAGGCAACGACAGCTGCTGGTGATAAAAATTCGGTAGTCGAATTTATCACCTTCGAGAGCATGCAGCCGGAATCGTCTGTAGCGTCCGTGTCTGTAGTGTCCGCAAATTCTTTCGCTATTCCTTCAATTCCGACCCCACCAGCGAATATACGTCCCGGACCACCGGGTATTACCATCACAGGTGACAGAAAATTATTAGTCCTAAAGTGTTGGCAGGTCGGTACACAACGTTTCGTCTCGACGTGCAGAAGGGGTTCTAACTACGGTGGACTCAAACTTCACGTCGGAACTTTTCACAGTCAAGATTCAGCAGGAACTGGAATTCCTGTGTGTAACACTGATTCTTCCCGCTTTCGCAGTTTTCATAACTTGCTCGTATATTCCACCTTCTTCGGATATCGCAGCTTACGAGCAGGACTTCTCCGCCTGACCCTCGCCATCAGATAAAGACCATATGATAGTTCTTGCTGACTTCAACTTGGAAGGAACTGGAACTGTTTTGCCTTCGGAAAACGAGTCTAATAACTTAGTGCCCATGTCGCGACAAGACTTTATTGACGGCTTGTGTGATCTTTCTGTCTCAAGTTAACCATGTCAAAAACTCCTTGGGTCGACTGCTTGATCTGTGCTTTGTAACGGATCCGACCTTAGCGTTGTTAACTCGAGTCCCCCCGCTCACTATAGGTGAAGATGCCTACCATCGTACCTGCGAAGTGTGGCTCGATATTGGACCAACTGCATTGGTCGGAAGACATTAGGGATTTTGATTGGTCCGCTTTGTATTTGTGCACTAATATTACGATAGGCACAAACATTTTCTCACCTTGGATTCACTTTTTGATTCTTGTGTCCCGTTTTCCTATCTTATTAGATCGAGAAAACCCCTTGGTTTACCAAGGAGCTACATGCAGTCTAAAAAACTTAAAATCAAGACTTTATAAAAAATTGCAAGAAGTTGGCTCTCCTTCTTCTCTCTCTCGCCTATCTATGTTATGACCAAGCTACGGTCAAGAACTGAAAAAGTTCTTAACGCTCAGTGCTATAAGAACTACCTATCTCTATTCAGAATAAAGCTTACAGCTTTACAGCTTCGTAAACAGTAAGCCTAGAATGTCTACGTCGGCAGATAATGATCAGTCAATTGCTGACCTTTTTTTTTTTTTCAAACTACCTATTTGCAGGAAGTCTACTCTGCTCAGCCGTACCCATACGGTTTACCTAGATCGAACGGCATCTTCAGTCCTTTGTTAAATGAAAGCTCGTTGCTTCATGATCTACGAATAGTTAAGCCGGTGTTTTCACCAGGCCCTGACGGAGTTCCCGGCTGTGTACTCAGGTACTGTGCCGAGTCTCTAAGTGGGCCGTTGCTTAAACTATTCACCCTGTCCATAAATTCTTCATGCTTCCCCCCGATATGGAAGGAGTCCTTTTATAACTTATATTTTCCTCTCCATAAGAAAGGTAACAAGTCTGACGCAAAGAACTATAGAGGTATTAATAAGTTATCCACTATTCCTAGTGTTTTAAAAAATTTTAGCTCCGCACCTGCAACACCTATGCAGATCACTTATATCTCCAGCTCAATTTATTAGAGTTTACCTCCTTCATCATTAAAGGCTTTCAAGGTAATTTACGACTCTGTAAAGCATTGTCTCCTAGCACAAAAATTTGACCTTCTAGGGTTCCCGCCCAATCTCCTAGAATGGATCTCAAGCTAACTTTGTTCTACGTCTCAAAGAGTCCTTTTCAATGACTCCTCGGCCTCACCAATTATGGTGACTTCGTGTGCACCACAGGGCAGCCATCTAGGCCTCTTACACTTCACACTCTTCATAAATGACCTGCCTTCTGTATTAACATACTCTCGAGTACTTATGTATGCGGATGATGTTAAGCTCTGTGTCCAGTATAAGGAAACTTCTTTTCAATCCAGGTTGCAATCCGATCTCGATAGATTTCAGTCATGGTGTTGTGCAAAACCTTGATGGTGCTGCTTCGAAATGTAAGGTACAAAATTTAAAGTTGATGATCTCGGTGTTCTATTAGATCCCAAGTTGGGTTTATAAAGAGGTGGTCAACGGAATTTGACGACCCCTATGTAACAAAGACTCTCTACATCTCTCTAGTTCATCCGATTTTGGAATACGGCTCTTATTTAAGGTGCCCCCAGTACAACGTACATCAGGACCGTATAGAATCAGTTCAGAAAAACTTTTTACTTTTTGCTCTGCGGGGTCTCTACTGGGATGCATGTGTGAGATTGCCACCTTAGATTGCTTTTAAGAAACCTTTCAACCCTAATAGTAGGAATATGCTTGATGTGATTTTTGTGCACAACTTGATCAAGGGTGACGTAGATAGCCCTGACCTGTTGAGCCGCATAAACTTCACCATTCCTGTTAAAAGCACTAGAAACTATAAACCGTTGTTTCTTCCGCTTTGTAGATCGAATTATTCCTTGCAAGAACCGTTTAGAGTCCTATGCTTTGATTATAATTCTCTCTACCATATCATATATACTACTGACTCCCTTCCTAGTCTTAAATTACTGATACTCTCATATCTTTCTCGTAATTAGAAATTGCTTAGTTTTTTTAAAAGTAGATTAGTTCTACTTTTCATCGAACACTAGTCTAACACCTGTCTTTCCTGCATGTCCGCGATCGGTTCGGTTAACGAGTCGCGCGTAATGCGGCAGTGCCTCTCGGTTGGTTGGGCGGGAGGAAGGCTGCGTTCTTGCCTGGGATCCGCGCGTAACAGCCATCAGCTGGTGTCGCTTGGGCTTTTTAAAGGCTTTAAAGTCTTTTAAAGGTTTCTCGGTACGTGAATTCTGTTGTTCATATTCGTCTCTGTAAAATGGTCAGTGTTCACAAATGTCTCTTGTTGCGAGTCCTGCTCACTTTCTAATACTTTTAATTCTACTCCACTTAAGGCATCAGCTTTCTTGTACACTACATAATAATCTTATTTTAGCAACTGTAGTTTCTACCAGACCAACTTGGAGTTTGACTTCTTAAACCCCATCAGCCATGTTGATGGCCGGTGATCTGTGACTATAGTGAACTTGTGGCCAAAATGATAGGATTTGAAGTACTATATTTCCCTTCCCTTTTAATTTTAACCTCATCATCATTTAATTTCCTGCTTGCAAATGCTATTAGTCTATCTGAACCCATCGCTCCTTAAGATAACCTCTTTCTTATAGAAAAATTGCTATCATACGTAGTCAATATAAAGGGTTTTGTAAAATCTGGGTATCTACACTGAGTCATTACAAAGGAGAGTATTTCAATATTGAAAGGTTCTAATTAATTCGTCATCAATATTTATTTTTGTTTTTCTTTCAATCTGTTTGTCAATGGCTTGGTAATTTCTGCAAAATCTTTTATGAATTTTGTATAGTAACCCTTTAAAATGTTACATTTGTTAACCAAAACGGCATCCTGACATATTCAAAGTGTCCACTTTTGGTAGTAAAAGCCATTGGACCCACTAACTAGATCTAGTACTGAAAAATACGTTGCTTTACCTAGCTTATCGAGTACCCCACTCATGACGAGCATAAGGTACCTATCTTTTATTGTTTTTGCATTTACATTCCACAAAAAGTCTCCACTTCTTTTTGCCAGACATGTCCATCTTTTTTGGGACTACCCATACTATCGCACTCTATGAAGAATGGCTGTGAAATTTTAGGATAGACGAGCCACTCCTGAGGCGTAAGATTTTCCTGGACCACGATGACGAGGTCTTCTTCCTCTAGATTGGGCCACTGCTGACGCCATTTGCCCCGAATTTTAAGCCCAATTTCGAAAACCACTTTGCCAACTCAAACCCTGCGGTCTGAAGAACCTGAGACACTTCGGACTAAATTGAATTCCTTTACGCATGCAGCATCAGTCAAAATTTCATCGACGTATGCACCGGATTGTTAAAAATGGGGCTAGTCAAGTCCCGAAGGTTACGGTGGTTAGCTTTTACAATCTCAAAGAAATTAGATGGGTCTCTTCTCCACACTATAAGTTGAAACTGCCTATCAGCTTCGTTTACTATCACTTGGCGATACATTTTTTTAGCATCGGCAGTCAGGGTGAACCTGTGCAGACGAAAGCGGCGCAGAATCAAGTACAGCTCCTCTTGAACGGTAGGTCCCACCAACATAATATTATTCAAAGACAACTGAGAGGACGTCTTGGACGACGCATCGAAAACGACGCAGAGCTTGGTAGACGAACTTTGGGGCCTTAAGACACACTGATGTGGCATAACAAAGTGTGTAGTAGAAGAATCGTATCGTCAGTACTAGACATATGGCCTAAAAAGAGGTACGCTTCCATAAATTCCAAGTAAATTTTTTTCAACTCATGCAATCTTCTTTCAAGCGACAAATTCCGCCGATTAGCAACCTTAAGTCAGTTTCCCGAACAGATTGCATCTGATTTAAAAGGCAGCCTTACTTCAAACCGACCTGATGGCAATACCTAAGCAAATGAACTGCGATTGTGCTGCTTGCTTGGCACAACTTTGTCGTCTTGTCTTGGCTCAGTCAACTCATCAGCAGACTGGTGCTTGTATCGACGATTCAAAACTTTTTCAAAGTCGGACCAAAGCGGCAACTTCTAAAAAGGCAGCTGTTCGTCCCACTTCTGTTTAGTCATTATGTCAATATTGCACTAAATATTCGTTTGTGCTGCTAGGCACGGTTAATTCTTTTTTAAATGGACACGGAAACCGGACAGACCGACAGAAAGCACTGTTTCGACTTCAAAATATAAGTAAGTTTATTCTGGTAGCGTCGCCCTCTTCATGAGCGGCCGCTGCCAGCATGAGCGTTTCTTCATATAAGAGGCATTTCATTTCAATCGAGACTTTAACATCGGACCTAACATATGAACTACTGGCAACTTACTTCAACATCGGCCGTGTTGAGAGCCTATATTTTGGCTTCGATCCGTTGGAATTGGCACCAACCGATGGATGGACCTTAGTCCTCAATACGGCCTCGCGTACCTTCCCGTCCGCTCCTCGGATTGCCTCCTTCACTATTCCTGTTAGAGATATTTGCGGGGGCACGTTGTCTTCGTGGATTGCCACCACTGTGCCTGGCTCCAGATTGGCGACCTCTTCGTACCACTTCCCTCGCCGTTGAAGGCAGAGAAGATAGTCTCTGGACCAGTCTTTCCAAAACCACGAATTCCTAGCGATAAACGAATCGGTCCAAAAAATCAACTCCGCTAAACTCAAAGGTCGCTTCCACTAGTGCACGGGGTCCAGCGTGACAATTGGCTCAATGTAAATAGCTAAGGTAAAGAGTAACAACTTAAAAATTTTTTGGCATTTTGGCATTTGGAATTTTGGGGGTTACTTAAGAGACGACCGCCTACTCGAACCAACGAAAGTGAACATGAGCTCACTTGTTCTTCCGACATGAAGGGATTTAGTTTTTGAAGTGATGACTGCAACTTTGATGACTTCTTGAATTTGTCGATTTCCTGCGAAAATGCTTTCTTTGAACAACTTCTACTGCTGTTAGAAACGCTGCGCCGAGCTCGTCTGATGAAGGGCAAGTACTACTACAAGTGACTCCCTTCCTTCTATTTATGAACCGGCGGATATATGCAATTGTGCTTACCACTTTCACATACGACGAAAAATTTTGTATGATTGTGAGAATGGGATTTTGTTCGACATCGGCCACGATAAGCGCAGTGGCGCTTTTTCCAATAACCCATTCGCTTCCGTCAAATGTGATTTAGGATTTTCAGGCCAATATTTGGATTCTTGCCCAAGAATTTCTTTAGTGGGCACATGCATGTGGGCACAAAAATTATCTTCTGGCTATCTGTCTGTCTATGACGAATCGAAAGATGTTGGGCTTGATTTTATGGAAAATAAACTTGCAATCGACCGGAGGGTAATCGTGTGATAGTGTCAATGAAAGATTTTTCACACATAGTTTCTTCGGGGCGCCGCATGTGGAACATTTTCCAACGCCCAAGACTCCTGCAATTGCTCCTGCAATAGAGCATGCTTTATTACTTCGGTGTCCTTTGGATGTGCAGCGACCAGACACCACCCACCCAAAAACCGTATTTTGCAACGCCAGCGTGTTTTGTTGTTTTAATTGGCCATCTTTCAATATCTCAAAGAAGACATCAGCTCCAAGCAGCAGATCCACCTTTTGGGACTTATGGAAACCTATATCGGCCAGTGGGAAATCATTAGGAATTGTCAGAATTGTCACTTGCGAGCCCGAATCCAGCAGTACACTGGGTGGCTGTCGCTGACTGGAGCCACCTTTAATATCCACAATTTCTGTGGCCAGAAGTACCTGATCGGAATAAGCTGCCATGGCATGATTCGACGACAACTGATTCGAACATTCAGCAGCCACCGCGCCCTGAGACTCAAGAGCTTCATGGGCGGTTGTTTAGCTACGCCATCAAGAAACATAAGGCACTCATTATCATAAACTTGCTTTAGCGCTTCGAGAGCCTTGCAATAGTTTTGATCTGTCACCGGGAAAGCGACAGAGCCTAATACTTCGTTCTCTAAAACATTCCAGAGGTGGTTGAACATTTCGACATTACTTAAAGACATGTCACTATCAATAATGCTTGAAAACAAACCAATGACATTTTTAAATTCAAAATAATTAACTTCAATCTAGGACAATTTCATCTTGGACAGGTTCCTTGTATGTGGTATGGTGGTATTTAGGAATGATTCGTTAAAAAAACGTTTAATAGCCATTAACAATGCTTTAGTTGACACGCACAACTCTTCGAGGTCGGATCGCGATGCTAACTTTGCTAACAAATATCATTTGCAATTGCAAAGAGAATGCGCGATCTATATATCCATCTAAAATACTTTAGCGTCATTCCAGCTCGAATTGATTAGACGAGATCTTGTTGGTTTGTGCGGCTTTCGTTGTTCGGTAAATATTCCGTTGTACTGCGTTTAATTTCCTCACCAGATCACTTTGATTCTGAAACTGGTTGAAATTATTATTTCTCCCGGAGTCCTCGTTCCTGTGGTATATATTCCCTTCTTTCAAGGCTATCTCATATGCCTTTAATGACTGTGGTTCTCTGTTCCTAACGGAAATACTGAAGTTGCCTTTCAATCCTGTTACGATTGCTTCCAAACAGATTGTCTCACAAAGTATTTTTTTAGTGTCAATTGCGATTTGATCATTTCATTTATATCAACAACGTTAACAATGCTTTATGTACATCAGAAACTTAATCATGAAAGCTCTCCACGGAAAACTTCTTGTGTCAAAGTTGATTTATTTCCCTTAACAGATTGTGCTTCGTTCTTCTATCTGCAATTCGCCCCAAAAGTACTTCTTTGAAATCATCCCAATTAAGCTTACTATTGTGGGAATGGTATGGGAGCGAAAACCAGGTGATCAAAAGACGACGAGTTGGCAAGCCTGTCATAAATCTGAAAGAAGACTCTAGAATAACAAGACGAAGGAAAAGAAATGCGACGCTCTCGAAAAAACACGATTAAGACGAACGACGTGAAGAAGTAGAGACGAACCAATACATTCATTTAAACTTAATAATCAGAATAATCTAAATAATCTTAACAATAAGGTTAGGTTAGGTTATCCCGGACGGCCCTCAACGGGGCCTCTCATAGGCCAAAAAGGCCCTTAGTAATCCGGATCTTTGTATGGACCTTACGAGGGTGCTTCTGAGGTTCCGAAGTCCCCCAGTATCGAGGTGTTTTTAGCAAAGGCAAGCAGTTTCCCTGGCGACCTCTTGGAGGCATCCTCCAGTGATGCCAGCATCGGTGCGCCCAGGTACATCCTCCTTGCCCTTAAGAGAGCCGGACACCGGCAGATGAGATGCTCCAGGGTTTCGACAGCCCCGGGCTCATTGCATTTCCTGCAGATGTCACTGTTAGTGATGTTCAGCCTGGTTGCATGCGACGCAGCCAGGCAGTGGCCTGTTATTATACCCACTAACAGTCTGCAATCCTTCCCTGGAAGATGCAGCAGGTAGTGGCTGAGATTATCATTGCGTTTCTTGCACATGATTTTCGAGATTCTGCAGGTGGTGGTGTTCTTCCACCTGCAATCTGTCCTCATTTTGGCCTGCTTCTCCAGGTCGCTTTGTAGCGTCCTTAGGGAGACCGGCACGCTTTCTGTCATATCGTTTGCCAGCCCGACGCCTTCCTTAGCCAGAACGTCCGCCTCTTCGTTTCCTTCGATGCCCTGGTGACTGGGAACCCAATAGATCTGCACTGACTTAGTCGTGCTTAGTGATTCTAGTGCCTCCCTGCTTGCCAGGACACTTCTAGAACTGACCGGGGATGACTGCATGGATTTTATCGCTGCTTGGCTGTCAACGAATAAGTTAACCGTATTGTGTGGTCGCTCTGTGGAGCGACCTCTGCTGCCATCTTGATGGCGAAGACTTCCGCCTGGAATAGGCTGCATCGGTAGGGTAGCTTATACGACGCCCTTATTTCAGGGTTCGTACAGTATAGGCCTTCTCCTTCTTCTTCATTCATCTTGGAGCCGTCAGTGTATATGTTGAGGTGTTGAGTCTGGTCCCGTCCCGCTTTCCAGTCTTCGGGTCCCATGAGGAGGTTTGTTTTTACTTCAAGGCACGTTTGGGGGATCATGTAGTCGGTTGAACTGATCATGTCCGTTCCAATTGAACTATGCCCGAATCTTTGAGGAGACATGTTCCCCGACGCAATCAAGCGCTGTTCCGCCTTGCTTGCAGTCAGCCTAGCGTAGATGTCGAGGGGGTCGATTCCGAGTATTGTTTCGAGTGCTTTGGTTGGCGTTGACCTCAGCGCTCCCGTTATACAGAGCAAAGCCTGCCGCTGGGTTCGTTCCATTAGCTTGTGGTACGTCTTCTTTTCAGTGGCTTTCCACCACACTAGGACTCCATACAGCAGAGTTGGTCGCACTACCGAGATGTAGATCCAGTGCATCAGAGCGGGCGACAGGCCCCATGTGCTACTAAGCATCTTTTTGGATGCATATAGTGCATTGGTGGCCTTTTTCACCCGCTCTACTACATTGGGTCTCCATGCCAGCTTACTGTCCAGTACTGTGCCGAGGTATTTGACCTGTGCTTTAGGGGTTAGCCTTGTTTGGTTGACTTTCGGGGGGACCCATGTTGGTACCTTGTACCTCTTGGTGAAGAGGATGAGGTCCGCCTTGTCCGCGTTGATACTGAGTCCTACTTCGTCCGCCCACTCACATATCTCTCTGAGTGTACTTTCCATTATGGAGCTGAGTGTCGATGGACCGCACCCGCACCCGCAATAAGTATGCTTATGTCGTCTGCATAAGCTGTTATTTTTGGTGCTTTCCTTTCGAATCTCTTGATGAGGTTGTCGACCACCAGGTTCCATAGCAGGGGTGACAGGACTCCACCCTGGGGTGTGCCCCTGTGTGCACCTCTGACCATGGAGGCGGTGCCCCACTCTGATTGCACCCGTCTACAATCTAGAAGGTTCTTTATCCAGAGGTTGATTGACGGGTGGGTGCTGGTAGCTTCTAGGCAGTCCATTATTGCTTCTGTAGCGACGTTGTTGAATGCTCCGGATATGTCTACGAATACTCCAAGTGCATATTTCTTAGTGTTGAGGGCTTTCTCGACGGTAGCTACTAGCGAGTGCAGTGCTGTTTCCACCGATTTTCCCTTGGTGTTGGCGTGCTGGTTGGTTGACATTAGTCCGCTTACTTTGGTTCTAATATGCAGATCCAGCAGCTTTTCTAATGTTTTCAGTAAGAAAGAGGTTAGGCTTATCGGTCTGTAATCCTTGGAACTCACATGGCTGCACTTTCCTGCTTTTGGGAGGAAGACAACTCTAGAGGTTCTCCATTGGATCGGGATATAGCCTGTTCTTAGGCATGCTGCGTATATCGCGAGAAGCCATGGGGTGATCACCTCTTTGGTCACTTGCAGCATGGCTGGGAATATTCCGTCCAGTCCAGGTGCCTTTATGCCCGTGAAGGAATCTATAGCCCATTGGATTTTCTTTGGGGTTATCAGATCTGTTGGGGGTGTTTGTTCCTCAGTTGCTAGGTCCTGATGCGTTTCGGCATCGGTGACCTCGGTGCATCCTGGGAAGTGGGCCTCCATTAGTGCCGTTAGGGCTTCTTTGCTGCCCTCCGACCACTGTCCGTTGTCTAGTTTGAGTTGGCTCTGTACTGTGGGTTGCTTTGACAGCAGCTTCCTCAGCCTAGCCGTTTCAGACACTTTCTCAATACTGGAGCAGAAGTTTCTCCATGAACTACGCCGTGCCTTACGTATCTCCTTCTTGTATTCCCTTAATAGGGTCTTGTATTCCTCATTGATGTTCTCGTCGTTCGCTAGTTTAGCGAGCTTGAAAAATTCCATGAGGTTGTTTCTTTGCAGAGAGAGGTCTCGATTCCACCAGAGTGGTTTGGACTTCTTCCTTGTTCTAGATGGTGGGCATGCTGTGTGGTATGCCTCTAGCAGTTCCGTAGATAGGGTCTCTAAGGACTTCTCTATATCCTCCGCGGATTTCACTGAGCCCGGGCTCGCGAGTTTCGAGGTGACTGTCTTTCTAAACTTCTCCCAGTTTGTGTTCCGGGGGTTTCTATAGACTATCACTTTCGGAGTGTATTCAAATTTGCACTTGAATTGAATGTACCTGTGGTCTGAGAAGGAAGGTCTTTCGAGGACCTTCCATCCAGATATGTTGGTACTCTTTCCCGTTGCGAGAGTTAGATCTAGCACGTTTGACGAGGTGGGACCCACGTAGGTGTATTCCTCCCCCACGTTTGCTACATCGATGTTATTTGTTAGTATAAAGTCTAGGAGTGACTCACCTCGGTCGTTAATATCAGGGCTTCCCCACACACTATGGTGGGCATTAGTATCTGTGCCAACGATCAGTTGGTAGTCTTTGGAGTTGGCTTCTTCCACCAGACTCCTTAGTTCTTCTGGCGGTGCGGACCTGTCGTGCGCCATGTAGCAGGAGGCTACCAGAAGGCGCTTCAGGTCGTCTGTGCTGTAATGAGACATAAGGTAAGCGTGGATTCCTTTCCGTACTAGTACGGCAGTTCTATTCCTGCTTACCGGTGTTGAGTAGAATGTGTTGTAATTTGAGAGCTTTAGCCCGGCCACCGAATTGCCTGATGCAATCCAGGGCTCCTGGACCAAAGCTATGTCAGCGGGCCCTTGCTCCATGGCAGTGTGGAGCTCCGCTGATGCTGTCTTGCTCTTATGCAAGTTGAGCTGCAGCACACTCAGTTTCATGAGCAGCTGGCTCCCCTGCATACGACGGGTTGACTACTACGGTCAGGTCACCGTCCTCTTCTTCGAGCGTGTCGTCCAACGCCATACCCTGGGCGGCCTCTACGATGGTATCCAGACCGAGGTCCTTCTCCACTTCGCCTGCCTGCAGGGTGTGTGCGTCCTTATCGCTGGGCTGACGCTTTTTGAGGCGCAGGTAAACGCTCCCCATACCCCACGCCATTTTCCCGTACTTGGGGTAAAGTTGATCCTCCGCTGCTTTGTTGATCTGGAGGATCATATGCTGGCCCCCCTCGTTGGGTAATGGGCTACCAGCATGCAATACCTTCCAGTCAGCGGTCGGTATCTCAGGGTTTTGTCGCTGAAGGAGCTTCAGCGCACGGTCCCCTTGGATTGCGATGGGGAAGAGCACCTTCGCCTTTGGTATGGACGGGATTAGCTCCCTGTCCACCACCTCTAGCTTGGCCCCCTCCCACATCGCTTCCAGTTGGCAGACCGTTTGCGTCAGCCACTTCAGCGTCGGTTCGTCCTTACATTTCAGTATTTTGACCCCATTCAGACACCCAGCACCATCGAAGGTGGGCATGGGAGCTGTTGGGTTCTCTTCCATCCTTGTAAACAGGGAGTCTGCCAGCCGCGCGTGGACCATTTTCCACTGCGCCGCTGTCATCCTCCCATTCTCATCACGTCTGTCGATGAGTGCTACGATCAGGTGTCTCTTGGACACATCGCTGATCCTTTCGCCTGACCCCTGCTTTGCCGGTTTAGGTGGAGGTTCCGCTCTCTTGGGTCCACGCTGCCGCTTGCTCGCCGGAGTGACGGCACTGTCGGTCGAGCGCTGCCTTTTGGTAGCCAGCAACTCTTCCACCTTGTTGGCGTGCTGGCTCGTCGATGCCTTCATCTGTGGCACCTGCGCGTAGTGCTTACGGCCCTCCTCTACTTTCAGCTCGGCCCAAGCTAGCTTGGATTTCTCCTCCTGGGAAGTATCCGCCTTGCCTTGGAGCCTGCCTACTATCTTGAGGGCCGCCTTGTATTGGGCTTTGGCCTTCATCCCCTCCCTCGAACGCTTCGGCCCTTCCCTGCGCAGGGAGCTGGTACCTGGTTCAGGCGAGCGAAGAAGGCTGTCCTCTTCTGTTTTACTGATGGACAGCACGCTCTCCAGGTCCGAGTCTGCCTCGACAACGGCACCTGCGCGGCTCATCCTACAGCGGGTGGTTGTGGCAGTAGTGTTGCAACTGACGTGACCTGCTCCCGTCACGTCCGAGGTGTGGCCACTGGCGACACGCAGAGAGGATTGCTCCTCCCCGTGCCCGCCGGTGGTAGCAGCCACGCTTCCCACCGACGTTTGGGTTGACATCCCAACCCGTGTTTCTTCCTCTTTCCGCTCCATACTTGGCCCGAAGGTCCATACGTGGTTAATGTTTTTCGGGGGAACCACCCCCTAGCGTTTTAGGCCTACCCGCCAGGCACCTCTAGCCCTGGCCCTGACCACGCTCCCCCGACTCGAGGTCGAGAAGACGCAGGGCCATTGCCTTAGCTAGACACTGCATTGCCTCGGACGGAGCAAGCGACAATGCATTACCCTTGTCCGGGATAATGCAGTGCCCATTGCCCAGCCGGCACCCTCGTGGAGGGTTCAGCTAGAGGATTTTCGCCAGCTTAACAATAAAACATTAAATATGAATTCCAAACGACCGGAACTGTTATTATTTCGAGCGGAATGCTTAATATAAACCCCGGTCCCACACTATTTACTTACCTATTTTCTTGAATTTTATTCCTAATTGTTTTTAAGACCATGAGCCCTGTGGGCGTCTGATCGGCTCCCCTAAACATCAATAAAATCTCCTCAACGTTTGTTATGAATTCATTCAGTTTTTCCGAACTTCCGTCATAAATAAGGATAGAATGGACTACATTGTCCTTGCATTGTTTGGTCCTTCGGCGTTTGCTGCTTTTCAAATATTACAGCGTTTCACGTTGGTAATTTTTTATGGTCCTAAGAATTCGCTGGCCATCTTTCTTCCAGCTAAAAACTATGTTTTACGTATGGTCACGAGATCTCCAACTTTGTATTTATACTCACGTCCTTCGACGCAATCAGTCACAAAAGTTTGATCTAAGTAATTTTTTGCACGCGAGAAAAAAAACTTTGGCTTTTTGAATATAGCTATACTGTCGCGTTTCAGATTCCGAGGTTTCTTAATCCAGAATAATATCGGACGCAGTTTGAAGTATCTGTGTGTTTCTCGGTTTTTGCATTCCGGCGATAGAGTCGCAACACCGGCTGAGTCAGTCAATCCTAAAAAGGACTGCACAGTCTTTACGCTTTTTCTCCTCCTCCAACTTTATGACGGACGTAATGGCGGACTGTAGTAATCGGCACTTCTTCGAATTCATCTTCATCGGCGTTTTCGGTGTGTATAACAATATCGTCCATGTACAGGTCTGGAATCGTAAAATCTAAAAGGCACGCGGTTAAACTCAAAGAGGCCTTCTTTCGTAATGAACGCCGTATACTTTTTGCTGCTTTCTTCCAGAGGAACGAGGAAGAATCCATTTTCTAATCCATGATGCAATCTTTCAAGACCGTCTTGTTCATGTGACGATAGTCCACGCAGACCCGATTGCTCCCATCCTTTTTCTTGACGATAACTGTACGACTGGCGAAATTTGATGATGAGCGTGGCCCATTGCTGCTTGTCAACGTCGTCCTTGCTAATCGTAACACGACTTGGCGCATGGCGCTAAATTCTCATCCGGCACGATCTTCAGCATGATCGGGCGCACGGCAGTCTGCTTCTTTTCGGTAAAGTCCTGAATCATCGATTCGACGAAATCACTATACTGCGAGAGAACGTCTATATCAGTATTTGCTTCAACCACATTGTAAATACTTATCTGTTTGGTGTCTACAGTTTCCCCCTCTGAAAGAGCGCAAATTATTTTCCTGAACATGAACATCTTTAATCTTTAATAGTGAAACATCGGTGTCTATAAGCTCCTTAACTTGCACCTTGTTGATTTTGAGAGACTAGGCGTTTTTAGATGCTCCTGAGATACACAATTATAGCAATGCTGCTTCTTCGTATAGTTGGTGTAATTGGGCTTCTTGGCGAACGGCTGTGAGTCTTGCTTTTTAAGGGTCAAACCTTCCTCGGCCGGGATCGTTTATTCGTGGATTTCGTATTTCTCTCTCAGTTGCTTGTATGAACTGCATCTATACAAAGTGTACTTGTAATCCGTTTTTAATCTCAATCCTTCGATAATGTATCGAATCATCGACTTCGTATCTATTGTCTCACGCGCAGCAATGCGTTTCATCTGTAATATATATATTCGTGAAAACTTTCAATGTTAGTTTTCACTCGCACATACAACTGATTGCACTGAATATACGATCACTCTCGAAGTATTGTATAAGTTGGTGAGGTAACTGTCCTTACTCATACACTGCTGTGGATTCCAGAAAAAAAACGGCTCTAAATGTAATTTTTTCCCCGAGTTTTGCATGTATTTTGGTTTGTCGTTTAGTCCATATGGTTCAGCGCTTAGCTTGAAATTATAAAACCACTACTGTACCGACATAAATATTATCTCCACGGAATTCTGGAATAATTTTTGAACAATTTTCCACTACCAGCTTTCTATCGTTTTTCTTGTCAATTTTATCAGCACTAATTTTCATCGAGAGAAGTTGAACCAGTTATTAGAGCATTTATGTATGTGTTTTCTTTTATTTTCCATTATTATTCTGCTGCGTAATACTTTTACGGGCAGCCTGATTGTAACAACCATTTTTTCTCGGTTCTTTTTTTCGATCACTCGCTGTCTCGTTTCCTGTGCTAGCGGCTTCTGAGACATGTGGCGCACAACTGTTCTAAGGTCAAGCTTTATCTGCTGGCGGCTTCTGAGATTTGGCTCACTTTACACTGGCAACACTGCTGAGCTACGACTGTTTGCATTGCCGTTGCTGCTATCTGCTTTTTATACCGTTTTGCTGTTGTTCTGCTGTCTTTTCGATTTAGGCCTGGGAGCATTGCAGAGCTGCCGAAAGTCAGCATTTACATTGTTTTAGTTGCTTATCAAATAAAATTGCCAATTGTATATGCATTTTAAATTAGGATGATTAAAAACTTGCTGCTGGCTCAAACAGATATAATGCCTTATAAATGTTCATAGTAAGTTAAGATATAAAAATAAATTAGTTTTAAGTCTCTTGGTTCGGAATATATGTATGTAAAAGGATATTTTAAAAAACTCAAGATTATAATATTATTTTAATACATTGCAGGTATTATGTGTCATTTTTAAAAAAAAACTTAAAAATATTAGAAGGAAAACTAAGGCAATATGCCCAGTGGTGCTTCGATAACTGCAAAAGCACAAAGGTATCTACGAGAGTTTATCCACCTTCTAGTGTTGAAGTTGCTGTAAGTATAAGCTATTATTTATTAAAAACAAATGTACATATTTGGTCCTAATCTTTTTCCTGTCGGTTGTAAATGTAAGGATACGTTGACATTAATGAGGGGGCACACTTTGGCATTTGCCGCGGCTCTACTTTATACCTGGTACTCAGACACAGCGCGAGGAAAGTTTGCGCCCGGGGCAAAAGTTCTGGCGTCTCACCCAACACAAAAAAGAATTATAGGAATATTGTCAATTCCATCATCAAAATCAAAAATAAAACAAAACAAAATGACAATTCCAGTGCCAAAATTAATAGCTTAAATTAATTAAATATAACACAAAAATAAAACAAAACAAAATGACAACTCAAGTATTAAACTTAAATAAATTAATTGATATAAAAATTTAAATTCTTACTCTCCTAGCTTTTAGAGAAAAAAGCAAAATCATCCATTATTTGTTCCATATTTAGAAATTCCGTTACGGAATACTCGATCGACATCAAACTGAGACTGCTAAGTCTCTCCTGTCCCATTGAAGATCTTAAGCTCGTAGATCGCTCTGCTGATGCTGATGTTACAGGAATGGTTAAAAATATCAGTTGAAGAATTTCAAAATGATTAATATTTTCAAAATGGTTTCATATGGCGAGAAATCATTTTTTTGCACTTGAACTTAATTTGCCAATTCTTCTGAACTTAAATCAGCAGTATATTTTATCGCTAAATTCATTACTTTCAAATTCATTGTCAGGTTCAGAATTTACTTTAAAGCCTGTTAAAAAAATCAAAATCCTGAGAAACATAAAGTGTTTCAAATCTTTATGTTTGGCTTAGCGCCGGCCCACGGCAGCATAAAGAGCGCTGTTCGGAGCAGCAGCTGTTAGTAGCTCTTAAGAATTCCCATAATCTTAGTTATCTCTTAAGTTATTGTCGCTCATCTATTCTCACGCTCTCGGTGCATACGCACACACACTCATGTTCGCCGTGCGTACTGCTTATATTGCAGTGCGTCGGTCAACTTGGGTACATTTCGGTCAAATTCGTCGTCGAACGCAGCAGCGAGCATCATTACATACCGGCCGTCAAAATTGTCTAACCGCGCTATAACGGTTTCTTTGATTTGCTACATACACTACTGTACACTGAAAACCACGAAGTTTACGGCCACGGCCTTTAATATTGAAAATAAACATAGAAAATAAACACAAACCCCAAACCCCAACAACAGAGTATAATTTTTGTAAATGTGGAGTCAGAGTTGCCGAAAAAGCTCGGCAGCTTCCAACATTTTTGGTGACCCCGACGTGATCCCGTGAGCTTATCGTGTGGAAAAAGTGTTCAAACATATAGTTAAACTTGTGTCGAAGGTTTAACTAAACATTTGTCGAAAAAGTAGCGAACCAAAAGTCGTTGTGGCCGACCGTGACAGTTCTAACGGCCCGCTATTCGTTTTCGCATTCTCTTTTACCGTCTGCTTCAGCCTGCCCAGCGCACTGTCGAGATCGGCTGCATAGAGTTTAAGCCGTTATATTTTCGTCTCTTCTTTCGTCGGTTGCTTCAGCCAGCGCTCGCGAGCGGCTGCATTGACCTCTCTCTGGAATTTCGAACTCAAAATCAGAGTAAATTCTCGATCGCTCGCTTGTTCATAACTGTTGGTTTCGGTCGTCTCCTCGTCGCATTATCGGTCTTCGCCTTAACCTCTCTGTGCCGGTGCAGTACATACATATTCATATACATTGGTTCGCCTTCGCTTTCATTGCATCTCTCTACTGGCATTCGTAGCCGTTGAGAACAATAAAGTACGCAACGTTAGATCTGCGCAGCCGGCGTGAAAGGAAAAATGTTGGAATCACTGACGGAGCTGAAAGCTAACTTTATTGTGGCGCACACCAGTTTGGAGGAAGTGGATTTTGAATCAATGTCCAGTGAAATCCCTGTGCAATTCGATTCGTCTCTATTATCATTGAGGACGGCTCTTCAGCGGGAGTTGGGCAAGCGCTCTCAGCCCTCGCATTGTTCGACGTTTCGCATGAATCCAAACGAATCCCAATCCCTGATATATATGGCAAATCGATCGCGCCTGCCACAACTGCAGCTGCCCAAGTTCAGTGGAGAGTATACGGAGTGGACCAGTTTCTACTCTATGTTCACAGCGGTCATCGATAGTGAAGCGGTGCTTACTTCTATCGAGAAGCTATAGCACTTGCGGTCCTGTTTGAGCGGAGTGGCCCTGGACACCATCAGTTCGTTGGAGATGACCGAGGATAACTATCACACAGCTTTAGACATTTTAAAGGCTAGATTTTCTAACAAACGTCTCATCCTACAGGCACACATCAGAGCGGTATTTGGGCTGACTCGTGGCGACTCATCAGTGGGCAAGTTGCGGGCGTTTGTGGATGCCGCCACCTCACATCTTCGCGCGTTGCAAGCGCTGGGATCAAAGGAGGAAATTGCAGACGCTATAATCGTCTATGCAATTTGGCGGAATTTGGACAGGGCAACGCAAACCAAATGGGAAGAAGTCTCGTCTAACCAAGGTCTTCCATCCTGGGAAAAATTGTCAACCTTTCTGGAAAATAGATGTCGCACCCTTGAGGGCATTCAGCACGCCATGCAAGGGCAAGATGGTCAGGTTGGCAAGCGTGAAAAAACCGTGAGTACGAATCACAGAAAAACGTTCGTAGCATCGAGCGCTCCCGCTCCGGTTTCTTGTGCGTTGTGTGATGGCTCGAGCCACACAATTGCAAATTGCGAGCGCTTTAAGGGTCTATCGCCGGATGAGCGCCACAAGGAATCAAGGAGGCTAGGCTTATGCGTGAATTGCCTACGAAGGGGCCATCACGTGAAGGATTGTAGATCAGGTCCCTGCCGTACCTGCCGATTGAAGCACCACTCCCTTTTGCATTTCGGTCGTTCATCAGAGACCGTTCAATTCGTTTCCCCGAATGAAGCCTCGCAAGCACAGCCAAGCCATACCGCCATGGTTGCGTTGTCACCCCCATTGCCGCAAGCCGTCATATCCCAAAGTCCGTCTGATGCTGTGTTATTAGCCACTGTCGTCGTTCTCGTCAAAAACAGCTCTGGAACTTTCGTCCCTTGTCGGGCACTTTTGGACTCTGGATCTCAATTGCATTTCGTAACAAGTCGTCTAGCTAATCATCTCAAACTTCGAAAAACTAAATCGCACACCGCAGTCTCTGGCATAGGCGATGCTAGCTTCTCAACAGAAGGTATCTCGGTGGATCTCGTTCTGAAATCTCGGATTTCAGAGTTCACCACTAGCATCACAGCCGTCGTTGCGCAGAAGATTACGGATCATCAACCTCGCTCGTCGATTAGCACAGCTAATTGGCGTATACCTTCGCATATCCAGCTTGCTGACCCTTCGTTCTACCAGCCGCAGCGTATTGATCTGCTCATCGGAGCCGGACTTTTCTTCGAGCTGCTGTGCGTGGGACAAATTCAGCTGGCGCCTGGACTACCATTGCTACAGAAGACCCATTTTGGATGGATTCTATCTGGTGGCGGGCACTCGGCCCCCATTCTCTCGTCGTTCATCGCAACCCAATCTTCGGATGACATCAATCACAGCACTCGGCTCGATGAATTGGTTCGTCAATTTTGGGAAGTGGAGCACATCTTTGAGCCGATCGCTAGGGCAACAAAGGAGGAGCTTCATTGCGAGGAGCATTTCGTTAGCACTCACACTCGTTTACCCTCCGGGGAATACTCAGTCCGCTTGCCTTTAAAGCGAAGTGTGGAGTCCTTGGGCGATTCCTATTTGCAGGCAAAGCGGCGTCTGGAAAACATGGAGCGCAAATTCGTGCGTAATCCAGCTCTCTACGCAAAATATTCGGCATTCATGAAGGAGTACCTGTCCCTCAATCATATGTCGCTGGTGCCAAACGAAGACAGGCACAAGTGCAAATATTTCTTGCCACATCACTGCGTCATCAAAGAGGACAGCTCCACCACAAAGCTGAGGGTCGTATTCGACGGCTCGGCAGCCACCACATCTGGTCTTTCGCTAAACGATCTGCTCATGTCAGGTCCCACCATTCAAGACAAACTATTTCACACACTCATTCGGTTTCGTACATTTTCCATTGCTCTTACAGGTGATATCGGTAAAATGTATAGGTGTGTGCGTGTCTCGATGCCTGACACCATGCTCCAATGCATATTGTGGCGGGACTCTCTTGACGATGACATACAGGTCTTCAAGCTAAACACAGTCACCTATGGGACTAAGCCTGCATCGTTTTTAGCTATTCGAGCTATGCATCAGCTGGCCATGGATGAGTCATCATCGTATCCATTGGGGTCGGAAACCATTCTACAGAACTTCTACGTTGATGACATGATATCTGGAGGGAATTCGGTCGAGGACGTACTGGATATTATGCATCAAACCAGGCAATTTTCAATTGCGGAAATGGTGCTCCAATTCTCTCGATGTGCTTTGTACAGTCCCAGAGGCCGAAAGGGAAAGCTTTCTGAAGCTGGATGATGGCAGTAGTGTAACTAAGGCGCTTGGGCTCATTTGGGAGCCCCATAAGGACTGCTTTCTGTTCACATTCGCTCCACAAATCGGTGTTGGCAAGCACACTAAGCGTTCGGCATTGTCGACCATTGCACGCTGCTATGATCCTATGGGATTGATCGGACCTACTCTGACCAGAGCGAAAATCATCATGCAGCGCATGTGGAGAGACAAGCTGCATTGGGATGAGAGCCTTCCTCAGTCGTTGGACTCGGTTTGGACTGAGTTTTGCAAGGACTTCGCCACTGTGGGTCACGCCACATTTCCTCGCTATGTACTTCAACCCAAGGCAAGGTTTGAATTGCATGCCTTTTGTGATGCCAGCCTCCAGGCCTATGGGGCTTGCATCTATGCTCGATCGTTTACAGATACATCCGCTGAGGTTCACTTGCTTTGTTCGAAGGCAAGGGTTGCCCCACTAAAAACCCTTACGGTTCCCAAGCTTGAGCTATGCGCAGCGTTCCTATTAGCAAATTTACTTCGCGAAATCAGGAAAATGGATACCTTTGATTGCCCAATCCATTGTTGGTCTGATTCCACTGTGGTCCTGTCTTGGTTGCGAGAGGAGCCATCCAAGTTCAACGTATTTGTCTCCAACAAAATCGCCGGAATTCAACAACTTACAAGAGGCATGGATTGGCGCTATGTGCCAACTGAGATGAACCCGGCTGACATTCTTTCGAAGGGAGCAGCGCCGCAGGATCTCTTGCATTCTAGGTTGTGGATGAATGGACCTACTTTCTTGCAAGGCGAGCGAAGTTGCTGGCCTGAACGGTGCTCGCCAGAAATCAACCTTCCGGAAATTCGACACCGGGTATTGCTGTCATCTGAGCGTGCCGACATCTCGCTGTCGTTTAAGTACATCAACTCATTCGGAGTCATGCTACGCATCTTCGGCTACGTTCAGAAGTTCATCAGTCGGACGAAGACACCGGACCTCTCGTCTGACGACCTTCGAAAAGGATCCCATTTGTTATGTCGCATCGTTCAACGGGCCCATCTGTATCCTGAGTACCGTACTCTGCAGAAAGGGAACTGCGTGCAGTCGTCCAGCAGTATCGCATCGCTTTCGCCTTTCATAGATGACTTTGGTCTAATACGTGTTGGTGGTCGCCTGCGGCACTCAACTCTCGGCTTCGATGCACGCCACCCAATCATTTTGCCCAGGGATCATCCTCTGACGTTCGCTATCATCACACATTTTCATCGGAGACATCACCATGCGGGTCCGCAGTCGTTGCTTGGAGCAATTCGCTTACAGTTCTGGCCCATCGGCGGCCTGAAGACTGTGGCTCGTGCCTTGAGGAAATGCGTCATCTGCTGCAGATCCCGACCTCGTCTTGCTGAACACATCATGGCTGACCTACCGAAGGATCGAATACAGGATTCGCCTGTATTCAGTGTCACTGGAATTGACTATTGCGGTCCCTTCTACTACAAGCCAGATGGGCGCAATCGAACGCCCATGAAATGCTATATTAGCGTCTTCATCTGTTTTACCACAAAGGCAGTCTGGTTGGAATTGGTAAAGGATCTATCAACTGCAGCCTTCTTGAGTGCCCTCAAACGCTTCGTCGCGACTCGCGGCATTCCCCGATGCATTTGGTCGGACAATGCTACCAACTTTGTGGGCGCAAGGAACGAGTTGGATGACCTTCGTCGGCTATTCATGAACGAGAAGCATCGCGCTGAAGTCCATAATCACTGCCTCAACAACGGCTTCGACTGGAAATTCATACCGCCCCGCTCGCCTCATTTCGGGGGCTTGTGGGAGGCAGCAGTGAAGATGGCCAAACAGCACTTTTATCGCTCCGTGGGATCATCACTCTTTGGCTTCGACGAGCTGCGGACATTGGTCTGCCAAATCCAGGCGATAATCAATTCTCGTCCTCTTATTTCAATTTCAGAAAACCCTGAAGATCTTGGCGTCCTCACACCGGGACATTTCTTGATTGGTCGTCCGCTGATGGAGTTTCCCGAGCCAGACGTTACGGCTCTCAACTTCAATCGACTCGATCGTTGGCAACGAGTCACCTGTGCCCAGCAGATCTTTTGGAAGCGTTGGAGTGAGGAGTATTTGACTCTGCTCCAACAACGTGCCAAATGGCGCACGCCACAACCTCCGATCCAAATCAATGACGTCGTCTGTATGAAGGACGAAAACTTGCCGCCACTGAAGTGGCCATTAGCACGAGTGATCGAGGTCATCACTGGAGCCGATGGGACCGTGCGAGTTGCCATCCTGCGGACACCATCTGGAACCACTCGTCGAGCTGTCAACAAGCTGTGCGTCCTTCCCGTTAAGGATTCTGTTAAAAGCCCTGGTCTTTCAACGGGTATGGAGTATGTTCGGAGCAGCAGCTGTTAGTAGCTCTTAAGAATTCCCATAATCTTAGTTATCTCTTAAGTTATTGTCGCTCATCTATTCTCACGCTCTCGGTGCATACGCACACACACTCATGTTCGCCGTGCGTACTGCTTATATTGCAGTGCGTCGGTCAACTTGGTACATTTCGGTCAAATTCGTCGTCGAACGCAGCAGCGAGCATCATTACATACCGGCCGTCAAAATTGTCTAACCGTGCTATAACGGTTTCTTTGATTTGCTACATACACTACTGTACACTGAAAACCACGAAGTTTACGGCCACGGCCTTTAATATTGAAAATAAACATAGAAAATAAACACAAACCCCAAACCCCAACAACGGAGTATAATTTTTGTAAATGTGGAGTCAGAGTTGCCGAAAAAGCTCGGCAGCTTCCAACAAGCGCATCTCTCTTAGTTATTTGTTGCTTGCTGTCGCCCTGCACTCTCTATCGCAACATTGCCCTTTCTTCGTCGTTCGTCGTCCAACAAGAGCTGCGTGGGAGGCACATCTTCGGAGCAGCTTTTACTCAAAATTTGATCGTCTTCGTGCGCAAACGTCAAATCGCCAACTTTCGTATCATATTTTCTTTCGCTAAGAAACCAAATTGAACATAGACATATACACAATATACACACATACATTAAATTCACACCCCTTTTGTGTTTAATTAAATTTCGCAAAATAAGCTGCTGAAGAAGCTCAGTAGCTCAACATTTTTTGGTGACCCCCCGACGTAATAAACAATTAAATCAATATAAACAAAAAGCCAATTATATCGTTTCCTAATTTGCATAAACACAGTTGTTCGGTTCGGCGGTTGTGCACAAACAGTAACGGTTCTCGCGTCATTCGCTTTACCTTCTGCTTGCTGTTGTTTCGTTTCGTTTTCGGTGCACTCAGTGTGTTTGACATTGTTGGTTTTTTGGCAAATTGCGAGCTCTCGCTGCTGGTCTGTGCCCGTGTGTTCGAGCGCTGCGATCGATTTGAAGTTCCGTTAAAACTGTTTGAGGTTATTCACCGGCTGTTGACCTCTGTGTTTGCCGTATCAAATACAAGAAATGGCTTCTGATAGCACACCCTCCCCTAACACTCTCAATTCCCCCGTGTCCCTCAATGCAGACCTTTCTTACTACAAGCGTAAGGTTCAAGCTATGCTAAGTGCAGCACGGAGAATTGAAAATGCCGTCGGCAAAGAGAAGATTGATGAGCTCAAGGCGGAGGAATTGAACGTCTGCTTAAAGTCTGTATTGGATCTTGTCGTGTCTTTCAATGAGCATCATGATGCTCTGGAAAGAATCGATCTTGATGAGATCGGTAGTCCCTTAAGAGAAGAGTTTGACGAGTGCGTGGTTATGCTGGAGATCAGAATTAAGCATGAGTTGAACAAGCGGCAGCCCACAATGCTCCCTTGCTCGACAATGCGGACGGACCATGTTTCAGAAGCCCCGGCTACGGTTATAATGCAGCATCGACATCGCCTACCGGAGTTAAAGCTTCCAGAATTCAGTGGGGGCTACTCACAGTACTCCGCCTTTTGGAGCATGTTTTCCTGGATAATCGACAAGGAGCCTGACTTGACGAATGTGGAGAAATTGCAGCATCTACGATCCTGCCTAAAAGGACCGGCTCTAGACACCATCTCGTCGTTGGAATTTTGCCACGCCAGTTATCCTATCGCTTTAGATTTGCTAAACAGACGCTTTAATAATAAACGGTTAATTTTTCAGGCACACGTCAATGACATTCTGGGTGTGCAGCGCGTTGAGGAGTCGTCTGTGTTTTAACTCCGGTTCTTGACAGATACCGCAATTGGCAATCTGCGAGCCTTAAAAAATATTGGGACAAAGGAACAGATTGCTGACTGTATTATAATACACAGCCTGCTGCAGATGGTAGACAGTGGGAGGACACTCCGTCACTGGATAGTATACCCACAGCCGAGCAATTCACCGAGTTTCTGGAGCAAAGATGTCAGAAGTTGGAGAATCAGGAGCACACTAGGGCAATGTATGCGCCCGGCATTCGGGTGGGAAAGAATAAAAAACATTTAACAACAGTAAGAGTTCTTTCGTAGCGACTGAATCGGTTGCTCTTGACTGCGTATTTTGCAATACTACTGGCCATAGTATTTATATCTGCACAAATGCACCTCATAACATCTAATCTCGCTCAGCAACTTAGACTAAACGAGAGGGAACGTTGTGAGCCGCGGCAAAGGCCGCGGCTCTACTTTATACCCGGTACTCAGTCAGTATATACATATGTACATACATACATATATGAGCTTGCGATTTATGCAATTTATTATATGTTCGCAAAAGGGACAAATTAAATTTTGGGCAAAAAATAATATTTCAAAAAATGAAGTCAAATCATTTTTAGAATATTATACATGTTTTCAATTTTGTTTGCATATGCTTTTTACATCTGCTTCTAAATTTCTACATGACATGTATAACTACATATTTGAGACGTACAAGTGTTTGCGACAGAGAGAGAGGGAATGAGTCAGCGCTTGGCAGGCGTTGCGTAGCGACTGAAATTTAATTTGTTTCTTCTGGCCATAATAATGTTCCGACCTGATCCATATTCGGCAATCTGGTAGATATGGTAATTTTCCATGATTCTGCGTTTTTGGTTTTCATTTATCTTAAAAATTGTGGATTCCAAAGATTTTCGTCTTTTGTGGGGGCGGAAAGGGGCGTGGCAAAATTTTGAAATACACTTGTGCTGGTTTGATATCACAGGAGCTTGGATAAAAAGTTTGGTTGCTCTAGCTGTTATAGTCTCTGAGAACTAGGCGTCAAGAAATACGAATGGGCAAAGCAGATGGGGTCGCGTGTGAGAGAGAGCGAGAGGGAATGTTGACTTTCGAAATGGTTTTCTTCATTGTAGCTATAATAATGATCCGATCTGATCCAGATTCAACACACTGATAGAAATAGTCATTTTCTATGATTCTGCGTTTTTAGTTTTCTCGTATCTTCAACATTGTATACGCCACAGACTTTCGTTCTTTGTGGGGGCGGAAGGGGGCGGGGCGAAATTTTGAAATACATTTGGAGTAGTGTGATCACAGAGGAGACTGGATACAAAACTTGGTTGCTCTAGCTTTAATAGTCTCTGAGATATAGGCGCAAATGAAGACGGACGGACAGACGGACGGACGGACGGACGGACGGACGGACGGACAGACAGACATGGCTATATCGACTCGGCTGTTGATGCTGATCAAGAATATATATACTTTATGGGGTCGGAAACGCTTCCTTCTGGGCGTTACACACAACCGTTATCCCCACAAATCTAATATACCCTTAAACTCTTCGAGTACCGGGTATAAAAAGACCATGTCATCGGCCGCAGTATCGGGTCTTGGGGACTCTAGTTTCGCATCGGAGGGCTACACAGTGTGCCTCAATCTGCAGTCGCAAGCCTCTGACTACAGTACCAGTTTCGTCGCATTGGTAGCACCCACAATCACCAAGCAGCAGCCTAGCTTTTCAGTAGACGTTTCCGACTGGAAAATTCCGCAGAACATCCCACTGGCGGATCCGCAGTTCTTCAGGCCGCAGCGTATTGACCTGCTCATTGGGGCTATCTCTTCTTTGACCTTCTGTGCGTTGGCCAAATCAAATTGGCAACAGGCTTGCCATCGCTTCAGAAGACTCGCTTTGGATGGGTGGTTTCAGGAGGTGGCCAGCAACCTCGTAAAACAGCCTTGTTGGGGTCTCGGGTCTCATCCGACACAGGTCATGAGTCCCTCGATCAAGTGGAAATGCTGCTGAGGCGGTTTTCGGAGATAGAAAGTTCCACTGAAGTTTCGGTGACGGTCAAGCAGGAGGATATTGATTGTGAGGAGCACTTCAAAGCTAATTTTTCGCGCTTGTCATCTGGAGAGTTCGCTGTGAAGTAGCCCATCAGAAGAAGTTTGGATATCTTGGGTGATTCGTATATGCAAGCATATCGCCAGTTCCTCAACTTGGAGCGGAAACTTGGGCGTCGGCCGCAGCTAAAGGCTCAGTACTCCTCTTTCATCCGCGAGTACCAAGAACTTAACCACATGTCGTTGGTAGAATCAGAACTGTTCAGTCGCTGTCGATATTTTTTGCCACATCATTGCGTGCTTAAGGAAGACAGCACAACTACCAAACTGCGGGTTGTGTTCGATGGATCTGCAACAACTTCAACGGGGTTTTCTCTAAACGAGGTTCTAATGGCTGGGCCTACTATCCAACCAAAGCTTCTACATACATTACTGCGTTTCCGTACGTTCCCAATTGCGCTGACTGGGGACATCTGCAAGATGTACAGGTGTGTCCGGGTAACTGAGCCAGATAATTACCTTCAGTGCATCTTATGGAGAGATTCGCCTCAGGAAAATGTAAAGACGTTTAAACTCGACACGGTCACGTATGGGACCAAGCCAGCTTCCTATCTTGCAATTCGTGCGATGCTCCAATTGGCCAAAGAAGAAAAAGCGTCATTCCCTATTGGCTCGGAAGTGTTGGCGTCCAATTTTTATGTCGATGATTTGATGACTGGTGGAGGATCTGTAGAGGAAGTGCGTGAGAAGATGAAGCAGACATCCCAGTTGCTGGCTCGGGGAAACTTCCCAATTCGGAAATGGTGCTCCAACGTTCCTGCCGTGCTTGAAGGAGTTCCTGACAAAGATAAAGAAACGCTGCTGAGTTTCGACGATGGCACCGATTTTACAAAGGCCCTTGGATTGGTTTGGGAGCCTGCATCCGATGAATTTATCTTTTCCGTACTACCCGCACAGTTGTCTTCAAAGTCGACAAAGCGCTCTATGTTGTCAACTATCGCTCGTTTTTATGATCCCCTTGGATTGATTGGGCCTGTCATTGCAAAGGCAAAGATTTTCCTTCAGCTGGTGTGGAAGGAGCGGCTCCAATGGGATGAGAGTCTACCCGAGTCTCTTTCGTCAGCGTGGATCACTTTCTGCGAGAACTTGTCTGCCCCTCAGCGTTTTAGATTTCCTCGCCTCGCGTTGTGTCCCAGGTCAAAGGTGGAGGTTCATGGTTTTTGTGATGCCAGTCTAGACGGGTATGGCGCATGTATTTATATCGTCTCAAGGATCAAGAATGGCGCATGCGTGCAACTTTTCTGTGCGAAGTCTCGTGTTGCCCCTGTTAAGGTATTGACCGTGCCCAAGTTGGAGTTATGTGGCGCTGACCTACTTTCTCAATTGATCAGAGAGATACACCAACTTAAATTATTTACTGGAAGATTCTATTGCTGGTCCGACTCCACAACTGCCTTGTCATGGATTCACAATGACCCATCAAGTTTTAACGTCTTCGTTGCAAATCGGGTTTCTGCCATTCAGGAGCGGACTGCTCAGATGGAATGGCGCTACGTTCCAACCGCTCAGAACCCTGCTGATATCTTATCCAGAGGCGCTCTGCCATCTGAACTTTTGGAATCGCATCTTTGGTCCCACGGGCCACTCTTTCTTCGAAATAAAAAACCGATGTGGCCATCGTCATCTACACAAGACCTGCCGACACTGGAGCTTCGCAAGAGAGTCCTCATTGCAGTTTGCCCATTTGTAGACCTCTCTGATGGCCGGAAATTTAACAATTCCTTCGGAAAGCTTCATCGCACGTTTGCATACGTCTTCAAATTTGTGAGGCGTAAAAAGTCATCGGGATTAACAGTGGATGACATCGTTGGTGGCACACGGTTACTCATTCGTTCAATACAGAGAGTGCAGTTATGGACTGACTACAAGGCTTTGCGGGATGGAGAGCAGGTGCAGCCGTCGAGCTCTATTTCGTCGCTCGCACCATTTCTGGATGAACATGGACTATTACGCGTCGGTGGACGGTTGGCAAACTCATCATTAATCGCACTAATTCGTCATGAGTATTGGCCAATTGGAGGGCGCAAGACTGTGGCAAATGTCGTAAATCGCTGCACAAGATGTTTTAAGGCCAAGCCGCGCTTACTTCAGCATATCATGGCTGACCTGCCAAAGGAGCGTGTGAATGCAACTTGCGCCTTTGCTGTTACAGGCGTGGATTTTTGTGGTCCATTCTTTTACAAGAGTGAGGTGCGGACCAGACCACCCATCAAATGCTACATTTGCGTATTTATTTGTTTTGCCACCAAGGCCGTGCACTTGGAGCTTGTGCAGGATTTGTCAACGCCAGCGTTCATTAGCGCGCTCAAGCGGTTCATTTGTACTCGTGGTCAGCCAAGGGAGATTTGGTCTGACAACGCAACTAACTTCGTTGGAGCTAAAAACGAGTTGGCGGAGCTGAAGAAGCTGTTCCTCTCCAAAAGGCACCAGAAGACAGTTCAGGAGTTTTGCGTCGCAGATCACATCGACTGGCGTTTTATTCCCCCTCGGTCTCCCCACTTTGGCGGTCTCTGGGAGGCAGCGGTGAAGACAGCCAAGCATCACTTCTACCGTTCCGCCTCCAGTTCCGTACTTTGCTTCGATGACCTGAGAACCCTCGTATGCCATATAGCTGCTATAGTCAACTCAAGACCATTACTTCCCATTTCAGAGCATCCCGACGACTTGGACGTGCTAACACCTGCGCATTTCTTGAGTACGGCGCCGATCCTAATGTTTGCAGAGCCAGATGTAACCAGACTAAACTTCAATCGTCTTGATCGCTGGCAGCAGGTCAACTTTCTGCAGCAGACGCTTTGGTCCCTCTGGCGAGAGGAGTACCTCACCCTTCTTCAGGAGAGAGCTAAGTGGAGAACTGGGCAGCCTAGTCTCAGCGTCGGCGACGTAGTGCTCGTAAAGAACGAGAACCTGCCTTCCCTCAAGTGGCCATTGGGAAGGGTGACTAAGTTAATCGTCGGGAAGGATGGTGTTCCCAGGGTAGCTGAGCTCAAAACGGCTACTGGGATTGCCACAAGGGCCGTTGCGAAGCTGTGTATGCTGCCAAAGAAGGATGAAGAGCGCATCTCTCTTAGTTATTGGTTGCTTGCTGTCGCCCTGCACTCTCTATCGCAACATCGCCCTTTCTTCGTCGTTCGTCGTCCAACAAGAGCTGCGTGGGAGGCACATCTTCGGAGCAGCTTTTACTCAAAATTTGATCGTCTTCGTGCGCAAACGTCAAATCGCCAACTTTCGTATCATATTTTCTTTCGCTAAGAAACCAAATTGAACATAGACATATACACAATATACACACATACATTGAATCCAAACGCCTTTTGTGTTTAATTAAATTTCCCAAAATAAGCTGCTGAAGAAGCTCAGTAGCTCAACACTCTATTTTAGTTGTTGAATAATGAGGTCTAATGATTCCAAAAATGTTATCCGAAACTACCAGTCTCAGATAAGTTTTAACTTTCATCAACAGCTTCATACTCAAATTGCCTCTGCACTTTTCGTTGTCTAATTGTTGTAACTTCAGTGTCAAAAAACCTAAACTTTTGCCAAATCCAGATTTTTGCTAAAAATAAATCTCTCCATTTTTGTTTTCATATGTTTTTCACATCTGGCTTATATATTTCTATTTCTACACACATATATATCTATACGGCTCGTATATGTAAGTATGTGCGAGAGAGAGAGCGAGAGAGAGAAAGGGAATGAGTAAGCACTTGCTTAGCCACTGAAATTTTAATTGTTCCTTCTGGCTATAATAAATGATCCGACCTGATCTAGCTTCAACAATCTTATAGATATGGTCATTCTCTATGATCCTACGTTTCTATACCCGGTACTCGAAGAGTATAGGGGTATATTAGATTTGTGGTGATAGTGGATGTATGTAACGCCCAGAAGGAAGCGTTTCCGACCCCGTAAAGTATATATATTCTTGATCAGCGTCAATAGCAGAGTCGATATAGCCATGTCTGTCTGTCCGTCCGTCCGTCTGTCCGTTTGTCCGTCTTCATTAGATCTCAGAGACTATTAAAGCTAGAGCAACCAAATTTTGTATCCAGTCTCCTGTACTATCACACTACTACAAGTATGTTTTACACAAAGGACGAATGTCTGTGGCATGCACAATTTTTAAGATACAAGAAAACTAAAAACGCAGAATCATGGAGAATCAAAATAACCGGATATACCAGTTTGCCAAATCTTGATTAGGTCGAACTACTATTATAGCCAGAAGGAACAAATTTAATTTCAGTGGCTACGCAACGCCTGCCAAGCGCTTACTCATTCCCTCTCTCTCGCAAACACTTTCACGTCTCGAATATGTAGTTGTACGTGTAAATGTAGAAATGTAGAATCAGATGTAGAAAGCATATGCAAACAAAAATGGAAACATGTATAAAAATTCCAAAAATAATATGACTTTATTTTTTGAAATATTCTTTTTTGCCCAAAATTTAATTCGTCCCTAAGCTAAGCTCATATATATATTGACTGAGTACCGGGTTTAAAGTAGGATGCGGCTTTTGTCGCGGCTCACAGCATTTCCCCTCGTTTTTTCTCGTATCTTCAAATTTGTGCATGCCACAGATTTTCGTCTTTTTTTTCCTGACTTATGGAATTGGATATTATGATTAGATTTATGTATATATATTTTTCAAACTTAGCATTGATAACTCCTCTGGCCTTGTAGTTACTAAATTTAACATTAAGGAAAAATGAAGTAATTCATCCTTTAAAATTCTAGTCCAGGAGGAATTTGTCAAGAGTATTTTAGAGCTTTCTTTCTGGACTGTACATACGATTTGTCATATTTTTACTATTCGACCTCGACCCTCGAACTCTGAATCTCGAAGAGGTATCCCTTCATCACTTTTCATAACTTCCATAACCTTCCTAACTCTTTTCAGTTGAAGAGCATTACAAAATTGAAATTTTTTTTTTTCAGTATTGTTGTAATTTATTACTATGACTACTTATGTATATCACAACATAATAATAATTTATTATTGCTTACTCTAACTAAATAGCTACTTATGCAAAAACGAAGGATAACTAAACAGAAAGGATTAAGCATAATCCTGGTTCAATATTGAAATAGTTGTAGTTAAAATTCGTCTGTGTTGTTTCTATGTGTCATTCATGCTCTTACATCCCACCATCATCTGAGTTATGCTTCACGCTGTCCATCTTCAGTTGTCTGTCCATCTTATTGTCGAAGTGGACCAACCTCCCAAATATTACTTGGTGTCCTTCTGAAGACGCTTACCTGATTTTCTCATCCATGAAACACGATTTCGTCGATGCTCTGTACGATACTTCTTTGGGTCAGATAAATGGTGTATGTAATAACCTCGTCTTTGCTACCGATATATGGAGATCCTCTGGTCAGCAGAGGATCTCCATATCTTTCCTTGAAGAATTTTACCATCCCACACTTAAAATTGATCCGACTTATGTTTCATTAACAACCTCCTTGAGAAATCTTTCTGGCGAAATCTTTTTGGTTCACCGCGAAGGAATTTTAAATCCCGTATTTACAAACAAATTTTAAACATCCGGTTCGCAATCAGACTTTTTGAAGTACTCAGTTTCAAAATCAAAATTTTCTTTATATAATACTCTAAGCTACAAAGAAAACTTGGCTAAATGCAAGCTTTACCTTAAATGCGATCCCAAATAATTCTTCAGGCTTTTTAACTCTAAACGTAATTCTTCTCAATTTTCTTCATCTCTACACTTAAATGGTAACAATGCTTATACGATTGTGAAATTGCTAATCTGTTGGCTTCCTTTTTCTAACTTTGCTACTCTGTCCCTTCTATTCCCCTCTATTCTAGCCTCACCAAACGATTTTTGTATCAAGCGATATCCTATCCCATTAAATAGTTCTATATGTATCTGTACCCGATTATGATCGATTCTCATCGATTACGATGGCCTCTTAACCAATTTAAAATCGTGTACATTTTTGTTCTCCTCTCGCCCAGATTCGGTTCCGAGTATCATCCTTAAACCTTGTGCCGAATCTCATTGTGCGCCTCTCTTAAAACTTTTTAACTTGCCTTTCAAGATAGGTGATTTTTCCACCCTCTGGTAAGAATCCTACATAATTCATAAAAAGGTCTAAATCTGATGTTTCAAATTATATGTATTTCCAATTTATTTCCTTTCCTAAGGTTAGGTTAGATTAACCCGGACGACCCTCCTGGGGTCTCCCATATGCCAGTATGGCCCTTAGTTATCCGGATGGTTATGGACCTTTACGCGGGTGCTGGTGAGGTTTTGATATCACATAGAATTGAGGTGTTTTTGGAGAAGGCGAATAGCTGCAGATCAGATGTTCCAGGGTTCCAATAGCGCCGAACTCATCACATTTCCTGCAGCTGTTTCTGTCGGTGATGTTTAGTCTGGCTGCGTGTGATGCGGCCAGGCAGTGACCTGTCAATATTCCCACTAGCAGTCTGCAGTCTTTCCGTGGAAGGTGCAGCAGATAGTAGCTGAGTTTCTCGCTACTCGAGACTCTACAGTTGGTCGTGCTCTTCCACCTGCTCTCGTTTTCTTGTCTAGCCAGCTTTTCTAGATCGCCCTGTAGCGTTCTGAGGGAGACAGGCACATTTTCTACTCTTTCAGTCGCCAGCCGCCAGTCCGTTAGCCGACGAATAACCGTTTTTTTTTCCTACAAAAATACCAAAAATCTGCGTTTGTAACAGTTTTTAACGGTAAAATGGCATTTGGGATAGTGCCAAACGGCATATGAAGTTTTGGTCAAACGGTTATAACTAAGCCGTTTATTTTTATATTTTTATAAGCGATACCTTAAACGACGCCTAATTAATGTGTCTATCTAAAACCAAAAATCAAGGCATTCAAATATTTTTTTTTCGACTTTTCCTGAGCTTTCAAAGTCAAAATTTCGGGGAAAAATACCGAAAAAAATTATGAAATTTCAATTTGGAAGCTTAATATCTTCCAGACGTTAAGTTGCAGCTACAAAGTGTCTGAGTCGGATTTATAGCTGCATTTGTCAGCTTTTTTTAACTGCAAAGTTCAATACAACCAGTTGTAGGAAACTTAAGTTATGTAAAAAATAGAAGCACTACCTATGACAAAAACCAACAAATTTTTTAAAAATTTTTTAAAAAAAAACTACTCCATGAAAAAAAAAAAAACATTCTTTAAAAAATTTTAAACATCCAAATCTATCAGAAAAAGTCATTTTTGGCGACAGCGGAAAAGTCGTGTCGACTAGTGTTATCGGCTCAGTAGCCGATAAGATCCCACCAACAGCCAAATTTAGGTTAGAGAAGATCCGGTAGCCGAACAATTCCCAATTAGAGCTATTTAAATTAAATTAAGTTATTGATTAAAATAATTTTGACTATATTAGAACTAGTATCAAAGGAAAACAGATGAAAAAATTGGTTATAGTTACGGCAAAGGCTACGGAAAGATTCATAATCCGAGTAGTTAGATAGACAGAGTTGGAGATGAAGAGGAAAGTCGGGCGGAAAGGAACAGCAATACTAATAAGGTTGATGAGGGCAGTCGATTCGACCTCACCAGAGAGAAGCTTATGGAGGAAGAGAACTCCTTGGCAGGTTCTACGAGATTTAAGAGAGTGGAGGTTAATTAAGCGCAACCTACTTTCATAAGAAGGAAGATGGATCGAAGGGTCCCAATTGAGTCCACGGAGGGCAAAGATGAGGAACTATTTTTGTACTGATTCGAGGAGACCAGACACAAGAACCATATTCTAAGATATTCCAAGGACTCCATTGGCTTTGTTAGAGATAGTAGAGATATGAGAGTTGAAACATAGATTAGGTACAAAGGTAATGCCCAAGTCGTTAACTTTGAAGAGGCGTTGAAGGATAATGTTATTGATAGAGTAATCGAAAAGGTATGGCTTATTGCGGCATTATATTGCATTTAGAAATGTTAAGGGGTAGAATGTTGATTAGGCACCAGTTGTTAAGGGCATCAAGATCTGATTGCAAAGATAGTGGGGACAAGGGGTCACTGTAGGAAAAACATAGCTTAACGTCATCAGCATACATAAGGACACGGGAATGAGATAACATTTGTGGAAGATCGTTAATAAATAGGCTAAATAGCAAGGGACCCAGATGGCTACCTTGAGGAACCCCCGATGAGACAAGAACAGGTTTAGAGAGAGAGGAGCTAAAGCAGACACGTTGAGAACGGTTACAAAGGTAAGAATTAGTCCAGTATAGAAGCTTTGTCGGAAACCCTAGAAGAGACAGTTTATGAATAAGTAGATTATGATTGACGGAGTCAAAGGCTTTACTAAAGTCAGTATAAACGACATCAGTTTGACACTGTTTAGCAAATCCCGAAGTTACTAAGGTGAAAAATTCAAGGAGATTAGTAGAAACTGAGCGACGTTTAATGAATCCATGCTGTGAATCAGAGAATACAGAACTACTGAAATGTTGCAGCTGAGAAGTGATGATTTTTTCGAAGAGTTTAGGAATGGCAGATAAATTGGAAATACAGCGGTAGTTAGAGACATCAGATTTAGATCCCTTTTTATGAAAGGGAACTATATAGGATTCTTTCCAGACGGTGGGAAAGTCACCAGTCTTGAGAGACAAGTTGAAAAGTTTAAGGAGAGGCACACAAAGAGATTCTGCACAAAGTTTAAGAACAGCGCTCGGAACCGAGTCTGGCCCAGTGGAGAACGAAAACTTGCACGATTTTTAAGTTGTTAGGAGATCATCATAGTCGATGAAGGGGGGAAGGATACAGTTAGAACTATTTAAGGGGATAGGATAAGAGTAACTACTGCTTAAGTCGTTCGATGAGGCTAGGATAGAGGGAAAGCTAATAGACGGGACAGAGTAGCAACGTTGGAATAAGGAAGCGAACAGATCAGCAATATCACAATCCTTATCCGCATAACTACCATTTAAGTGTAGAGAAGAAGGAAATCGGGAAGATTTACGTTTAGAATTAACAAACCTGAAGAATTGTTTAGGGTCGCGTTTAAAGTTAAGCTTGCATTTGGTCAAGTATCTATTGTAGCACAATGTATTAAATAAGGAAAATTTCGATTTTGCAATTGAGTACTTCGAAAATTCTGATTGCAAACCGGATTTTTTATACTTCTTGTACATACGGGATTTTAAATTCTTCAGATTTTTTAATCTCGGGGTGAACCAGATAGGACAAGAAAGAGTTCTGTAGGGGGTGACTAAAGGAACATGCATGGGAAAGATGGAAAAAATAGAGCTATAGAATGCATTCGTGGCAGACTCAATTTCCTGGAAATCGTCAAGGAATGACCAATCCATCTGAGATAGGGCAGTATTCAAGGAGAATATATATTGCCGGCTATCGGCTTCAAGTGTGTGGTCAACTTCGAGCGTGGGATTGTTTATGGGATTTGAAGTTGAGGATGTTGGATTGTTTATAATATGTGGGTGTAGGATAACATTGGATGTGGGGTAACAGTGGATGTAGGGTAACCGACATACAAGATAAGGGTATGCGGAGCATGGACTATGGATATGTCACTATATATACTTTATGGGGTCGGAAACGCTTCCTTCTGGGCGTTAAACATATCCGTTATCACCATAAATCTAATATACCCCTATACTCTTCGAGTACAGGGTATAACAAAAATGAAAACAGATAACATTTAATATATAAATATCTAGCATGGTGTTCGACCCTTTTGTGAACACATAATAATAGATAAAAATCATAAGATCACATAAATTCTGACTGAGAACCGGGTATAAAGTAGAGCCGCGGCCTTAAAGTCGACTCATAACATTCCCTCTCGTTTTCCGTTAAGTTTACAATAGTTTTTCTAAATAAAAAACCGAAAACTTGGATGGCTTTAAATTTTATATTTGAAGGCAACAAAAAAAGGTCTTAGCACGCTTGCGCAGATTGTTCAACGACGATTATAATTCAGTATTTTATGTCTACCCTAACTAACCTGCGGTGACAAAGCGGGGCGAATTCGCCAAAGGCAAGAGAGCGAGTTTTTATTGCGCTCCCGCCTTGCCCTAAACTAACTTACACTAGACTTCATATAATTTAATTAAAATTCGAAATGGCGAAACATAGATGATTTTGCGAAAACGTTGCTATACGCCGAGGTACCCGAATATTATAAGTAAAATAATTCGTCAAAAGTTTTTCAAAGGCGAAGACGCGGCCAAGCCGTAATGGTCAGTCACTACTGTTTCACTCATATGCGATAGGACAAATTTAAACAGTTCATCGCAACAATCAAGAGTATTTATTAGTTGCTAATAAATGTTCGTGGTCCAACGTCATTTGAATCTTTGTGAACGGTTGACGAATAATTCTGTGGGACATATCGCGAATCATGCGAACAATTGAATTTGCTTGAGAATGATATGCATTGGGATCTTATTCTTGGAGATGCACCATTGTCATCAAGTCGACATCAAATTCGCACACTTCTTGCAATTATTATAGCCACTTGCGGTCCAGCAAAGCCAACTGTCTTGTGGCAAAAAGATCCAAATCATTTCTCAAAGGATATTTTGCATCGATTACGCTGTGACGTTGTAAATTCATTGGATTTACCTTGGTTGCCGCCATACTTTTTACAAGTAAAAGTTGAAGCTACCAATGGTACAAGACTTGCTGTGGAAAAAGTTATGACTCATTTTTCAACTATTTTGTGGTGAACACATTTTAATTTTGAAAATTCCAATGATTCGGACTGTCATGTCATTTGATTTCAAACTACTAAGATTTACCATTCGTCTTGCTTTTGTTATGACTATTAATAAACCACAAGGACAGTCGTTTCAAATTTGTGGTTTAAATTTAGAGCATCTGGTATTTTCACATGGTCAACTATGTATATGTAGCCTGCTCACGAGTAGGCAAACCATCGGCCTTAATCATTCACTGTACCAACGGCAAATCAAAGAAATCAAAGAATATTGTTTATCACAAAGCATTGCAATAAATAAAATATGTCATAAAATCCAAATTATCATTTTTTAATTTCGATGAACTCCTAAACATTAAATTCATTTAGTAAGGAGGCTCGTATATTCGCAAAAGGGTTAAATTGAATTTTTAATTAAGTCGAACCCTTTGGGAGATTTTTATACCCGGTACTCGAAGAGTAAAGGGTTATATTAGATTTGTGGTTTTGGAAGCCATTACTGAGAGCACTAGCTGCGAGAGTGCTAAGAGTGCCGATAGAGCACCAGCAAACGACAAGAACAGCGAGTGATCGGACTGGAGCCAGTGCAGCTATGTTAGTAATAAGGAGCGGCCGCGTGCGGAAAGAACAGAATAATAACTACACATATTGTTATTGCTATGAAACGGTCGGTATTTTACTCCTGACCGTCGATACGGCTAGCATTACAACCACTATTGTGTTGTAACGAACCGTTTTCTTGTCCGCTTGCGGCAGCTGGGCTCGCTCAGCGGTCAATGGGCTCAGTGCAACAAATTTATAGGTGTTGCCCCAACGACAAGTAACAAGACGTGTTTTCTTCGGTATCTTGGGTTTATTGATATCTTATGCTAGTCTTAGGGCTAGGGCTTATGGCTACGGGTACTGTCTATTCTTTAAGGGCAATTCGGGGTTTCCGTCAGCAGCGCGGCTACTTCCAGGCGTAGCAGCGTCGGTGCTAATGCTCAGGGGTCAATGATCTCGCCCACTGCTCTGATCCGCCACTCTAAACTCGTACTCAACGGTTCGCCCTTCTCTTGATTCGCCACTGACTGAACTCGAATCCCTTTTTCTTGGATACAACTCACTCGGTGTCTCGGTATCGGACTTGTCTCCGCCGATGGGTTTTTCCCTTGGTTCACTTTCACTCGCGGTTCGATCCCGTAATTCCTTTTTTACTTCGACCCGGTGTTCGATAACGCCCGTTCACTCGCACGTGCGCAAAAGAGAATCCTTATATAGGCCGGACCTAACGGGACCTCCGCTGCCGGTGATTTTTTATCGGGTTCTCTGATCGCTCCCACCATGTTCTTAACGGGATCTAGCTGACGACCCGTCTGCATGCCCATACTAAATTTTAAATCCATTCTTCCGTGATATTACACTGTTACAAGTGTACTTCAAATTTTCGTCGCACGAGCCGTAGATATACATATCTGTAGAAATGTAGAAGACAGATGTAAAAAACATATGTAAACAAAAGTGAAAACAGAAGTGTTTTGAGATATTCTTTTGTACCAAAATTAAATTTTGTCCTTCTGCGAACATATAATAAATTTAATAAATCAAAAGCTTACATATATATTGACTGAGTACCGGGTATAAAGTAGATCCGCGGCCTTTGCCGCGGCTCACTACGCTCCATCTCGTTTATTATTTTTAAAATTAAAAAATTTTTTTTATAAATAATAGAATTAATAATGGTATTATGCATGAAGGAGACGCGAAAGGACTTTAAGAAGCTGATCGTTGGCTGTATATGTATCACTTTATTTATATCAATCGTTATCTATCAATCTTCATTTTTACGAGCAATTGGTGGTTCAAGGTTTTACATCTTTAGCTGAAATAAAAAATCTTGGTGGTTGGCCCACGTGAGAACATGCCACGCATAACACTACTCGACAAAACTGAACTTTTTTTTTCGCTGTGGCCCAAAAAGACTTTTTCTGAAATTTGGAGAATTAACATTTTATAAAGAATTTTGTTTTTTTTCTAGGCTTAGTTTTTTTAAAATAAATTTTGTAAAATCTGGTATTTTTTCCATTTGGTATCTTTTTCACACAACTTAAGTTTCTTATATCTAGTTGTATTGAATTTTGTAGTTCTGAAAAGCTGTAGCTCTGCAGCTATAAATCGCACTCAAACATTTTTTAGTTTCAGCTTACTGTCTGGAAGATATTATGCTATCAAATGTATATTTCATAATGTTTTGTGGTATTTTTCCTTGCAATTTTGACTTTAAAAACTCAGTACAAATAAAAAAATAAAATATTTCTCGACCTAGATTTTAGATAGACACATTAATGAGGCGTCGTTTAAGGTATCGTTTATAAGAATCGATGGATAAACGGCTAAGTTGTAGCCGTTTGACCAAACCAAATATGCCGAATTTTGCCGATAAATTCCGTTATCTGACATATGTATTCCCTTACAAAAAATATCAAAAATCTGTGTTTGTAATAGTAGAATGTTGCCAACACACTTGGGGTTCAATTTGCGCTGGACAGTGTTCTGCTTGATGCATTGTGTCAGAATACCATACTGCAGTTCAGCCTTTTGCTACACGAAATCATAGGTGGTCTCGGAATCCGGTATAACAACGAACACCAAATCGCATTGGTTTCGTTTGCAATCCTGAAAAGAAACTTCTAGGTCCCTTTCATCCCTGTACATCCGTATTTCGACCTTCTAATCCAGGCACAGATTGACATTGCGACTCTGAGTAAAGACGTATTTTTTTAAATCGTGCACCTGCTTGTAGACCATCTTTCTACCATAAAGTAATATCGCATTTGGGATGTTACCAAACGGCATATGAAGCTTTGGTCAAACGTTTTTTTTCGACTTTTCGTGAGTTTTTAAAGTCAAAATTTCGAGGGGAAAATACCGCAAAACATTAAATTTGTATTTGAAAGCCTAATACCTTCCAGACGTTAAGCTGAAACTACAAAATGTTTGGGTGCAATTTATAGCTGCAGCGCTACAGCTTTTCAGAATTACAAAATTCAATACAACCAGATATAAACGAGGGGGAACGTTGTGAGCCACGGCAAAGGCCGCGGCTCTACCTTATACCCGGTACTCAGTCAGTATACACATACATATGTACATACATATATGAGCTTGCGATTTATGCAATTTATTATATGTTCGCAAAAGAGACAAATTAAATTTTGGGCAAAAAATAATATTTCAAAAAATGAAGTCAAATCATTTTTGGAATATTATACATGTTTTCAATTTTGTTTGCATATGCTTTTTACATCTGCTTCTAAATTTCTAAATGACATGTATAACTACATATTTGAGACGTACAAGTGTTTGCGACAGAGAGAGAGGGAATGAGTCAGCGCTTGGCAGGCGTTGCGTAGCCACTGAAATTTAATTTGTTTCTTCTGGCCATAATATTGATTCGACCTGATCCATATTCGGCAATCTGGTAGATATAGTAATTTTCCATGATTCTGCGTTTTTGGTTTTCTCGTATCTTCAAAATTGTGTACGCCACAGACTTTCGTCCTTTGTGAGGGCGGAAGGGGGCGGGGCGAAATTTTGAAATACACTTGGAGTAGTGTGATAACACAGGAGACTGAATACAAAACTTGGTTACTCTAGCTTTAATAGTCTCTGAGATATAGGCGCTAATGAAGACGGACGGACAGACGGACAGACTGACGGACAGACTGACGGACAGACAGACATGTCTATATCAACTCGGCTATGCTGATCAATAATATATATACTTTATGGGGTCGGAAACGCCTCCTTCTGGGCGTTACACACAACCGTTATCCCCACAAATCTAATATACCTCTATACTCTTCGAGTACCGGGTATAAAAACTTAAGTAATGTAAAAATAACAGTACCACCTCTGGACAAAAACATGACAAATAAAAAAAAATTATTCTTAAAAAAAATTTAAATCTTCAAATCATACAACATAATGTTTCTAAATATATCACGCAAAAGGACATCGTCTGCCTTGCGACTTATTAATTGTTATTAAATCAATTGGTTCACCTGTTGGGATTGTTGGAATTCATGGTATCAAAACAATTTTTGTTGGAGTAATCGCACGCTCAACTGCTGTCTCGTTGAAGTAATATACACGCTATCTATTTTTAAAATGGATGGTTAAATGTATTACTGCTGGTTCCCGTTCATGAATTTGGAAACCAAAGATAGATGTCGGCCATTTTGGTAGCGCATATGGTACATACATATGGTACCATATTATCAATATTTCGTCTTCGATATATTATATATCCATCGACATTTTTGATCGATTTGTACATTTTCCATCTTTCATGCAAGGCGATAAGCGAGTCAGATCACCATTGGCCATGATTTATGTTTTTGGTAATTATATCGAACAAGAGTTGATCAGTAGATGGATGTAGAATTTCCGCTGGAATTACACTGTTTGCTCAGGTCGTATTTTGACGACTTACAAAATTAATATGAGTGCTAAGGTGATCCTCGTTTTTCCCATTCAACTGAATATATCCAGCATTATTTTTGAACGAATTCGTGTAATTTTGTAATTAAATTCATTAAAGACTTTTTGGTTTGAATAAACGTGCTGTGATGTCATGACGACGCATTGAGTTTTGGCCAGTTAATAGCAAAGATGTTATTTCCTGCCACTTTGGGTTACATGTAAACAGTATAAATAAACATGGTCTTTCGCACTCCCGTACAATACTCATAGTATCCTGTATGTATGACGTGGACTACCCACGAATGATGATGGTAGAATTATAGGGTTAATTTCACCGACTTCGCAGTTGTTGATAGCGTCTTGCAAGTGAATATATTCCTCTTCAAGCAGTTTCTATTGATTATGTCCTATGAATTGCAGGCGTTCACTCTCTTTGCGTACATGTCGACAATAAATTGTTGGAACAGCTCACGACATTGAAGTATATTGTTATCCTGACCGCGACGAATCTTCTTGTTTGTTTTGACTTCTATTGTGGGATCTCATTTTTAAATTTTAATGCAAAATCAAGCTGTCCTATAAAGTAAGTTATACGATGTTGGAGAGCGTCATATAATCGATGTGTGGCGGCGATGAACTCAAGATTATTCAGGCAGGCTGCGGGTTTCACATTCACAAAAATGTTTACTTATACCTTTGAATACACATAAATAGACGCTCCTGCTTTCGCATTAACAAATATTTGTTACTTTTCAAAACGTAAACATTTTCCTCTGCAAAATGAAAAGTTAACGGCTTTTTACACAAAAAAACAAATCTTTATTGCAATAGAAAAAAAATAGATGGCTTATTGATTCATTAAGAAAATGTAGACTCTATTACCAGGGTAATTTAGTTTGCTACTCCTTTATGATTAATTTCTTTAGCCCAACCTCCAATTTTACTCGGAAAAAATTGGTCAGGGCAAATACACTTTTCGTATTTGTAGTAACAGCTGTCGCACCCCGATGCGTTAATCGGAACTGGCAAAAAATTGAGTTTTGGGTATAACAGCATTATGGTATTATTATGGTATTAATTTTAAATGTGGAATTGTATTGTAGACCATTGCTCTGAACGATGTCATTTGGAAGCATGAATTGAATTTGCGAATGGACTTCAGAAAGATTTTTGAGTCTGGAACCGTGCGGATGAGCAAGCTGTTCAATGGTTCCGGTGGTGGGTCAATTTCAGGTAGTTAAACTTTTCCTGTTGCGCTTTTCCTGATATTTTTTTTTCATTGCGTACCTCTTGGGATTGAAATTCATGCACTTGCCCTCACGGCACATTCGTTATCTTCTTCCAATTGTTCTACTGTTCTTCCTTCTCTACTATGTCGCATTATTTGTTAGACGGTCTAACTGGACAACCTTGCGTCTTGTAGTTTGCTGAACAAAAAAAATTAACAGAAAGTTCTTAACTCAAATATTTAAAGATTTTCTGAAATGTTAGGTCCCTGTTAAGGTATAACTGTTCTGTTAAGTGTTTGAAATGGCAGTAGAAAATAGCAGTGATCAATTGTAATCGGCTGTTATCGGTTTGATATTTCATTGTCGCGATTAAAAGTTAATGGGTTGTTATATGAAGATGAAGAATACTTTATACTGGATTCGCAGATGTGTATTAAGGATACATTCATAAGAATCGGCCATTCAACCACAAACACCGTGCCACGAGATTTGTATATATTTGTATAGATAATAATATAATATAATATAATATAATATAATATATAATATAAAATATTAAAATATAGTTTAATATAATATAATATTATATAATACATATAATAATTAATTCTATGTTACAATTTTTAGGCAATGCGACGACTTGGAACAATTGTCTGCCGTTTTTTTTTCCTAGATGCCCGTACAAAAGCCATAGATGTTCACCCGACTGACACAGCAGGAGATGCCGTGCAGAAACTTGCTGATAAACTTAACTTAACTACTATTGATGGTTGGGCAATTTATCAATCTCGTCCAGATGGCGAAGAACACATTAAAAATTTTGATTATTTATATGATATAATATCGGCATGGGAAATTAAACAAACTTCCAGTAACACATTAAAACGTATATCAAATGGGTGTACTTCTGGAGAAAATAGATTTGTGTTTAAAAAGAGATTATTTAAATCAACTCATGAATTATCACAAGATCCAGTTGAAGTTAGTATGTTATATTCGCAAGCAGTATACAGCGTTGTTAAGGTAAGCAATAATGTATAGTTATAGGCTAGATTAAATTACTTAGGTTAAGTTAAATTACTTACAAATATTGCAATTAACATTTGAATTCTCTTACTCTTGATGAAGTTATCTTTAAGTTATATTTTGGTTGTTGTTTTTCGTAAAAATCACAAAAAATGTTGAATTGTGACGACCGTAGCTAACTTTTAGATGTTGACATTGTCAACTGCAAAAATGATTAGTTAAACCAAAAAAATTATTTCTGATAGTTTTGGGGCTTTAAAACTTTTTTTTATAGCAAGGTTTTATTTTGAAACCTCAAAAAGAACATACAAAAAAGAAACACTTTTTTTTTGTGGGTTATTGGGATCATTCAGGTAAAAGTAAAAGTATGTTCTTTTTGAGGTTGTGCTTCTCTTTTTCATATAACTTAAGTATCTTAAGTTATAATTTATCTTATCTTACACTACGTCTGAGCTAAGTTGCTGTGCAGGAGGCGATAAAACACATGTAACTTAACCAGCTTACATCTGGTTCTATTGAACTTTGTAATTCTAAAAAGCCGATAAATGTATTTATGAATTCGACCCAAACAGTTCGTAGCTTCAGCTTACCGTCTGGAAAATATAATTCTTTAATAATGTATCATTTTTAGCGGGATTTGTTTAATATTTTGACATTAAAAACTCAAGAAATGTCGAAAAGTACCGTTCAGTAAAATGGTTTATGGGAGGATACCGAACGGTATTTAACGGAAAATCGCGGTTTAACGAATTTTGCAAATTATTGGTATGAACAACGTTATGAATTGTGTTATATGTATTTTTTATGTGAAGGGTGGCCGAAAATCCCAAAGCTCTAACAATACATATAAGTGTTCGGAGCAGAACGACGCATAATTTCTTATAGTAACGTAAAGTAAAAGCCATCGAGTATATGTAATTGTTTGTTTTTGCTATTTACTGTCTTGTTATCTCGCGCTCTCGCGGTCTCTCGCTAAAGCTTGTGCTCATGCTTATCTTTCATTTTTCTTGCGTTGGATCTAAACCTTAAGCAATGATGATACAGGTGAAAGGTAGCGACGCCGGACTACATGCGGAATTTGACCACTTCTTGTGTCCTTAATTAATATCTTCCAAACGAAGCAATATATTTTGGTTTGGGTTTTTTGATACAAGATGGAGATATTATAAAAAAATGAGCGTGGTAGCTCTTTTCTATACCCGGTACTCGAGAGTACCGTCTTTATGAGCGCCTAGATCTCAAAGACTATAAGAGCTATATGAACTAAATGTTGTATCTAAGCTCCTGTTATATTACACTGTAACAAGTGTAGTTAAAATTTCGCCCCGCACTATTCCGCCCACGCAAAGGACAAAAATCTGTGACATACACAATTTTGATAGTAAGAGAAAACTAAAAAAGCAGAAGCATAGAGGATGACTATTTCTATCAGGGTGTTAAATCTGGATCAGATCGGATCAATTAGTGTTATTGACACGACTTTTCCGCTGTCTCCAAAAATGACTTTTTCTGATAGATTTGGATGTTTAAAAATTTTGAAGAATGTTTTTTTTTTTTCAAGGAGTAGTTTTTTTTTTAAGAATTTTTTAAAAATCTGGTATTTTTGTCATAGGTAGTGCTTCTATTTTTCACATAACTCTCGTTTCATACAACTGGTTGTACTGAACTTTGCAGTTAAAAAAAGCTGATAAATGCAGCTATAAATCCGACTCAGACACTTTGTAACAGAAACTTAACGTCTGGCAGATATTAAGCTTCCAAATTGAAATTTCATCATTTTTTCGGTATTTTTTACCCGAAATTTTAACTTTGAAACTTCAGGAAAAATCGAAAAAAAAAAAATAAATGAATGCCTTGATTTTTGGTTTTAGATAGACACATTAATTAGGCGTCGTTTAAGGTATCGCTTATAAAAATATAAAATCAAACGGCTAAGTTATAACCGTTTGACCAAAACGACCCAAAATGACTTTTACCTGAAAAAATACCGTCCGGTACGTTTTTGGTCCAACTTCCAAAATGGGATTGCAAAAAACAAAAAGGACCTGTAATTTTGGTTTTACCGAGTCTTAGGTATTGATATATATCGGATATATATCCTACCTGGTCATATTTATTTGGGGTGTAAGTGTTGTGGACAGTTTTATTCCTTATTCCTTATACCTATGCCTTGGTGAGGATAAATATACATAAATACATGTTAGGGTCAAATGTTGACCTTTTTCCTTCACAGGTGCTGGTCCCGCAGATATTTGACCTTTCTTCTTCAAGCTATTCATAAAAAAGGATATATAACTCTGTACCTATAGTATCCCTGCCTCAGTGTAGTTCTGACTTCCAGCAGAATACGATCGTGTGTTTTCGAAAAATACCAATTGTTTCTAATTGAAATGGACAACCCAAGTCGGTCAACTTCATGTGCTTACCGAGCAGACTCGTTTTGCTACATATGTGGAAAGTATATGACCAGCAAAGAAGAAAAAATCGTTTTTACCGAAAAGTTCCAAGAACAGTATAAGGAAAACTATAAGATGTGGCCCAAAAGTATTGGCGAAGAGTGGGCTCCAAGCTGTATATGCAAAACGTGCAAATTGAATTTAACAGCATTTAATAAAGAGGAAAAGTAAGTTACCCTAAATCAGAAGCTATGAAGTGTACAAAAAATACTAAGCATTACTTTTTTTCTTGCACATTTTTTTTTAGAAAACAATTTCGATTCGGAACTCCAATGCTATGGAGAAAACCAAAAAATCACAGCACTGAATGTTTCTTTTGTTTATTCGAAAAAAAAGGGTTTGGGGTAGGTGAGAGATATAAATACCCGCAAGAGTCTCGTCAAGGCTTTACGCTTCCTGCTCCTCCTTTGAAGGAAATATCGCCATTAAAACGCAAAAAAGAGGAGATGTCTTCTTCGTCGTATGGAACAACGGTTTCAAGTAATGACCAATCAGGAGAATATAAATTTTGCAAGCCATTATCACAGGAACAATTGAACGATTTGGTGAGGATCCTGGAACTTCCTAAAAGTAAAGCTCAGATTCTTGGATCAAAATAACTCATTTCCGGACGCGTCACTTGGTTCACGCACAGTTTTATATGACGAAGGATGACATGTGCGTTTGTCACGACATTTTCGGCCTCTTCAAGGCACTGGGTGAAGATTACGACCCAAACGATTGGAAGTTATTTGTTGACAGCAGTAAAGAAAGTTTAAAGGCTGTTTTTCTACACAATGGAAATCAAAAGCCGTCTATTCCCATCGCCCATGCTGTTAATATGAAAGAGTCCTATCAAACAATGACTAAATTGTTTGAAAATATTAAATATAAAGAACACCAGTGGAAGGTCGCGTGTGACTTAAAAGTTGTAGCCATGTTAACTGGATTGCAAGGCGGTTATACAAAATACTGTTGCTTCCTGTGCCTATGGGATAGCCGAAATAGAAAAGAGCATTACACAAGAAAGAACTGGGAAAAACGGAACGAAAATACTTTGGGACATCACAACGTACAAAATGCAGCTCTTGTGAAAGTCCAAGACATTATATTACCACCATTGCACATTAAGCTAGGACTGATAAAAAATGTTGTTAAAGCACTGGATTACGAAGGTGAATCGATGAATTACCTCAAAACTGTTTTTCCACGTCTGTCGCTGGCAAAAGTTAAAGAAGGCATATTTGATGGCCCCCAAATTCGAAAACTACTAAAAGATGATGGATTTGAAAAATCCATAGGTATCCAAATCTGACAGATTTGGAGATTTAAAGATTTTTAAAGAATTATGTTTTTTTCTTGGCATGAATGGTTTTGGTCAAACGGCTGCAACTTAGCCGTTTATCCATCGATTGTTACAAACAACACTTAATTAATGTGCCTGTCTAAAACCAAAAATGTAGGCCAAAAAAATTTTTTTTTTCGACTTTTCCTGAGTTTTCAAAGTCAAAATTTCGAGAAAAAATACCGAAAAAAATGATGAAATTTGAATTTAAAATCTTAATATCTTGCAGACGTTAAGTTGCAGCTACAAAGTGTATTGGTCGGATTTATAGCTGCATTATATCGGTAAAATTCGGCATATGAAGGTTTGGTCAAACGGCTGTCACTTAGCCGTTTATCCATCGATTCTTACAAACGATAACTTTAACGACGCCTAATTAATGTGTCTATCTAAAACTAAAAATGTTAGCCATAAAATATTTTTTTTCGACTTTTCCTAAGTTTTAAAAAGTTTTTAGATTCAAATTATTTACAAAAAACAGACGAGGTTTTTCAATTTTATCCAGTTTAATTAAAGTTTCAATTTCAGGCGATTTTAATCCGGTGGCTTTCAGCATACAACGGCAAGTGTCAGCCTTCGCATATGAACATAAGCGTGAGCCCAAGTCGGCAGATTGGCGAATGACCGAATTAATCGAAGATCTGGCGAGAGTATTTCAATTTAGTTAATTTAATTACACTACCTTATGCTAGTTTTCAATTTAAAGTCCACATTCTGGCCCCGTTGACGAGCTCAATAACTTCAATAACTGTCCTTAAGTAACGCCGGCCGGCTTTCTTATTTCGGCCACCGCGCCTTACCGTTTTCTCCCGCTCTTGCGCGTGTTACGCGCTTGGTTATCCATCGTTGCGGGGGGTATTGTCGTCGTGCACCAGGACGACCGCCCCTTCGACCAGATTGGCCTCGCCTCTGCTCCACTGGGCTCCAAGCTGCAAGCTGAGCAGGTAGTCCTTGGACCACTTGCGCCCGAAGTGCAGTTTTAGCACCAACAACTGTTGCCACCGCTTCAAATATGCGGGTACGGGCTTGTTGCTGGGCTCGTCGGGCGTGAATTCTAGCGGCAGCCTCAGCAAAGACTAGCCGATGAGCAGGTGCCATAGCGTTATGGCCGCCCCATCGTTCGGATCGCTGGTGCTTGCCACGAGGGGCCTGGAGTTGAGCAACGCTTCGACATCCACCAGATGCGTGCTCAACTCGTCCGGCGTAAGGTTGGCGTCACCTACCCCTCGCACCAGCCTGTGTTTGGCAGCCTTTACTGCTGCTTCCCACAGCCCCCCGAAGTGCGGTGCCCTCGGAGGATAAACCTACATTGCACAGCTCTCTCCGCTGCTTACTTCTGTAGCTTCTTCTGGTTGTGGAGAAACGACAGTTGCAACTCCTTCAGCACGTTGCTCGCTCTCACGAAATTCGTCGCGTTGTCGCTGTACATCGTCTCCGGCAGACCTCGTCTCCCAACGAACATTTTAAAGAAATTCAAAAATTCGTCAAGTTCTAAATCGTCTGACTTTGAGGCGAAACAAACATAAACGGCAACGTACATTTTAACGGGTGGTCTACCTCTAATTCTATAGCTTACATAAAACGGCCCACAGAATCTACGCCAGATACTCTGAATGGGCGACCTTCACGAAGGCGGTCTGCTGGCAAATTTCCCATTATTTGCCCCAACAACTTTGCTTATAGCGAAAGCACTGTACTCAACTTCTAACAAGTGCTGTACATACACTTCGGGTATTGACCACCAAAACTTGCTGCCTCAACAATCCCACAAGAACCCAACCACAAATCCCACACCAGCATGGTAGTACCTAAGGTCCAAATGCGTAACAAATGTAGCAAACGCCCTCCTACTCGAATCAACTCAAATTTAATGCCATTTTCCCCAACTTCGTAGATAAATGGATTTAATGAGTGTAGCATTGGAGCTAATATTTTTTCAACAATTTACATTTATTGCTGCATGTTGTGCTTTGTACGACTGCGATCAGTTTTAAGAATGCAATTTTTCTTTCTGGAGCAGATAATATAAGCGACTCACCTCCAAGCTGCTTGAAGCAAAATCGAAGTACGTAAGCCATTATACGGACCAGCTTAGAAAATCTCGACTGACGGTTGCTTAGTTGTACAATGCAATTAGATTCAAAGTCAGCCAGCAATAGTGCTGCACAAAGCTCTAACCGGGGTATTGTTTTCACATTCAGCGGAGCTACCCAAGACTTTGCCGTGAGCAACGAAACGCGAACGTCTTCGTTGTTGCATGTTCTTACGTATATGCAACAACCATAAGCGCGACTGAATGCGTTAGCAAAGCCGTGAATTTGAACCCTTTGGTACAAAGTCAAACACAAGTACAGAGGGATTGTAAATTTGCAATTTTGCACGCAAACCTATCCACGTCAAGATGGTATTTAAACACATCCTCTTTAGGTGCCCAGCGCATTCCAATCGTCTTAACTAAGCTTTGTTAATCACTTTCACCAGACCGAATCTGGCAATATATCACGAACCTTGCTGCAAATGGTGTCCAGTTCTTATAAACTGTCTGCACCTGCCAGCATATCGTCGAATGACTTCTGCACCCATTGGATGTGACTGCCCTGCCTGAGATGTGGAGACTGACTTTAGTTAGGGATTTCAATCGATATTGAATCGATGCACAAACCTTATTCTTACTTTCGGTGGGTCCACCACCTACAGTTGCGATAGCAAGGGAAGTTGACTTGTAACGGGCGCCCTTCGGTCCGTTGAGATCAGCAAGAATAAATTTAAATTTCCCTCGCAATTCAGCTGCGATATTTTATAGTCGCTGCGATGGAAATGCATATCGGTTTTGTGAGATGTAGAGGGCGCTAGATGATCTAGTTCCACCAGCTGTAGTTAAGAGTGCAGCTTAGAAAAGCTCTTTCAGGGCTTCTGCACTCACCGAATGTCATCTGTCACTCTCTGCCTCTCTCAGAAGGGTTGCAGAGAGAAAGCTCTGGAATGCCGGTCTATAAAAGATAGTTGCAGCTGTACCCTCGCTCTCTTTCTCAAAAATTCTGTTCTTGGTGCGTCTGCAAATTTAGACCGTGTGTACTAGTGCGAAAAAAAAAAGTTAATCACGTGTGTGAAGGAAAATTTAATCTGAAGGCATCCAGCATTTATGCCGATCCGAGTGATCAAACTATTCTTTCACAGGTATGTGTGCTACCACATATTTCGGTAGTTTTCGTTCATTCAACGGCATTTTCTTTTCGGCAGAGGGCACATCGACTTTCTTGGCTATCGCCCACGCCCCGCGATCTGAGCATTGCCAACTCTGCTGCACGCATCTTGCCAAGCGGCAACTACGGATTCTCGGGGGTGGGCTGATTTTTCGTCGCTTCTTATTTGTGTCTTTGGGTGGCCAGTGCAGCACCCACACGCATACATCGCAAGCGGAGCCCACCAATTCCCACCAACCCACGCACTAGCACCCACAAATCGCTAAGCACCTCAACCCTTTGATTTAGTGGCAACCTGCAAGCCGCTAGTCCATCATTCTGCACGGGTCTGGAACAGAAGGCAAAATTTAAAGCCAGAGCACTCTAGAGCACCTGTACTGCAGCCAGCACCGTGGCGCTCCACAAACAAAACGGGAAGTTACCGCACTAAACGATTGTGCAGTGGCGCTCCACAAACAAAACGGCCAATTGCTTCGCTGACCGATCGCCCAGTGGTGCTCGATCACCGAAACGGATTTTTCCTTAATGGCTTCATTGTTTTGATTTGATTTTTGTGATTAGTTAAAATTTCTTTAATTTTCCAGTAATCTGTTGGTTCTAATTCAATCTTTTGCCTGCGTGCAAGTTTTAAGATTTACATACAATATAGTTTGAGGAAAATTTGTCGGAAAAGGAAAGTGCTTAAATGGTTAAAATCAATCGTTGTACCCCTCTATAATCATTTTATTTTCCCAAAGCTTAGCCACAACATCAACACCGTTGGAAGGCCTTTCACCGTTGGAGAGTTTTGGTATGTGAGTTGCTCGAATTAATATTGTATTGCATTTGTCCTAACTAAAGAAAAAATTAGTCACCAGACATTTCGACCGATCTTATAAAAATGATCCGGGAAATGATTTGAACCGAACATTAACCTAAATCAACCAGTATTTTCCCACATTTTTGCCTTCATAACTTTCCTTAATTTTTGATATTACCTTTTTCTTTTTGTATTTTTTTAAGCATCAATTTTGTAGCCATGTAATTTTTTTTCCTTGAATATTTTTACTTTAGCTTAGGAAACCAAAATGTTTACGATGAAATACAGTGAATTTATATGAACTTTCCATCTAATTTATTTCGGAATGAGTAACTAGACAATCTTTTTTTTTTAACGGTGACCTGATGAACTAGGAGATAGCCATTGTATTAGGGGATATTCGGGAAATCATATATTGAATATCCAGGTAGGGAGGGTAAAGAACGCGTTGGTCGACTTACACCTTTAGACCACGCCAATACCTCGCAACTGTTTGGGAAAATGCATCCTTAAATATCCGCCGTTTTGGTTGAACTTGCTTCACCGAATTTAATTGTTTTGTTTTGGGAGTTTAGCTCCCATTGTAGTTTCGGCAGGGATCCTTAATTAAGATTATGTAGGCGAGAGTCCAGGTCCTAGCAAAACCCACCCCACCCCGAAAGAGCTAAGGGAAACATAGGGTCCCGCCCCGCTCGGATACCTTCGACTCAGTATAGGAATATGGATGGAAGCCTGAGCGCAAATGCGCTAGCTACACGACTCGTCCCAATATTCTCCCTAGATGGTTACATAATTTTTGGCGCCCAACGTGGGGCTGTTTTTCCACTTAAAGTTAGTGCATCTACGCAGTTGAACGCGGGTATGTAGCATGGCTATATAATTTTTGGCGTTCAGCTGAGGTCTGTAGTAAAATAACATCAAAGCAACAAAAGTTTGGATATAGCGGTCGCACACAACCGGATTAGGGCAAGCGGAATTTTTCAATATATTAATCTATATTCGCTCTGTAGAGAACAATAGGCAAAAAGGTACTATAGGCCAGAGTGGATAAAGATAGGTTGGAGACCTCCGGCATAGGATTTGTACTAGCTAGCAATGAATAAAGCCGTCGAATGTCCCACAACTGTTTAATATAAAGAATAGCAGCAAAACATCAGCTACAGCAAAATCCGCCGTCTTAATTTTAGCTCAAATTAGTCATTTTTACCCGGAAAGGAAGAAAGAATACTCTTACGTACAAATCATTCGGAATACTTGTGTGGTTTGACTTAGATCGAACACCCTGCCAATGATACCTGTATTAGATCTCTGTAGTGATTCTTAGATAACACTTCCTAGTCCGATCACCGGTCAGGTGAGGAAAAGTCTGGTGCCTGAAACCAAAGGCTAGCTTTTGGTATATCTGGATAAGATCGGTGGTGCATCTGATGCACTTCGGTACCGAATACCATGGGTTGGTTTGGGTGACAAGCACTCAGTACGAATCGTATTTATTAGTTTAAAATAGCCCAGTAATTCCCAAACACTTAATTGCGAGAAAATATAATTGCTATCTCCTGGAAACCAGTGTCACCGTTTAGTTATCGTTAAAGAAATTAAGAAAATTTTATTAGGAAAAGAAAAAATAAATATAAAATATACCTCTCGAACATAGTCCACACGCTTCTCTAGAAGATGCTCGTGATCAAGCCTCAGGCCAGGCAGCATCTGCCAATGCTTGTGCCATTTGCAGCACTCCCATGGCTGATGCTCAGTCCTGCTTGATAACGCCCTGTAAGCACGTTTTTCACAAAAACTGCTTGGAATCTTGGTTAGAAGCCCGGCAAGAATGTCCCAACTGCACCCAGCCTATATCATTAAAAACTATAAAAGTAGTTGTTGGAAATTGCTCCCCTGGCGACCCAATTGCCGAAAACGCTCCATCCACCAGTCGTCCCATAACTCGAAATTTAGCTAAAGTTCTAAATGAACCCCCGGTGTCTATCCAGAATGACAATATCAGAAGTCCCAACCCGATCAGGCCTTCATCAGTCCCTCGGCTGTTCTCCCTACAAGGCCTTATTTGGAATCGATATGATAACCCATGGCACCGACTATAAGCTCCTTAAGGAGTTAAAGTTGTTAGAAGAGTCCGTCGTACCCATGTCCACAACCGACAACCTTGCGCTATTGCGAAAAGACATCCAGGAAAATATGAAGAAAGCTTACGAGCGCAACGTTAAACAATATAACTTACGTGCCAATCCTACCTCATTCAAGGTTGGTCAAGAAGTGTTTCGACGAAATTTCGCTCAAAGCAAGTTCACACAAAATTTTAATGCAAAAATGGCCCCGAAGTTTTAGAAAAGTCGAATTAAGAAAAAACTTGGGAATCACTAATATATGTTAGAGGATCTAAATGGTCGGGAAATCGGTACATTCCACTCAAAAGATATTAGGAGCTAATTCCCCCTAATCTGTCGTCTAACGGTGTCAGATTATTGGGTGGTGTAACGGGCGCCCTTCGGTCCGTTGAGATCAGCAAGAATAAATTTAAATTTCCCTCGCAATTCAGCTGCGATATTTTATAGTCGCTGCGATGGAAATGCATATCGGTTTTGTGAGATGTAGAGGGCGCTAGATGATCTAGTTCCACCAGCTGTAGTTAAGAGTGCAGCTTAGAAAAGCTCTTTCAGGGCTTCTGCACTCACCGAATGTCATCTGTCACTCTCTCCCTCTCTCAGAAGGGTTGCAGAGAGAAAGCTCTGGAATGCCGGTCTATAAAAGATAGTTGCAGCTGTACCCTCGCTCTCTTTCTCAAAAATTCTGTTCTTGGTGCGTCTGCAAATTTAGACTGTGTGTACTAGTGCGAAAAAAAAAAGTTAATCACGTGTGTGAAGGAAAATTTCATCTGAAGGCATCCAGCATTTATGCCGATCCGAGTGATCAAACTATTCTTTCACAGGTATGTGTGCTACCACATATTTCGGTAGTTTTCGTTCATTCAACGGCATTTTCTTTTCGGCAGAGGGCACATCGACTTTCTTGGCTATCGCCCACGCCCCGCGATCTGAGCATTGCCAACTCTGCTGCACGCATCTTGCCAAGCGGCAACTACGGATTCTCGGGGGTGGGCTGATTTTTCGTCGCTTCTTATTTGTGTCTTTGGGTGGCCAGTGCAGCACCCACACGCATACATCGCAAGCGGAGCCCACCAATTCACACCAACCCACGCACTAGCACCCACAAATCGCTAAGCACCTCAACCCTTTGATTTAGTGGCAACCTGCAAGCCGCTAGTCCATCATTCTGCACGGGTCTGGAACAGAAGGCAAAATTTAAAGCCAGAGCACTCTAGAGCACCTGTACTGCAGCCAGCACCGTGGCGCTCCACAAACAAAACGGGAAGTTACCGCACTAAACGATTGTGCAGTGGCGCTCCACAAACAAAACGGCCAATTACTTCGCTGACCGATCGCCCAGTGGTGCTCGATCACCGAAACGGATTTTCCCTTAATGGCTTCATTGTTTTGATTTGATTTTTGTGATTAGTTAAAATTTCTTTAATTTTCCAGTAATCTGTTGGTTCTAATTCAATCTTTTGCCTGCGTGCAAGTTTTAAGATTTACATACAATATAGTTTGAGGAAAATTTGTCGGAAAAGGAAAGTGCTTAAATGGTTAAAATCAATCGTTGTACCCCTCTATAATCATTTTATTTTCCCAAAGCTTAGCCACAACATCAACACCGTTGGAAGGCCTTTCACCGTTGGAGAGTTTTGGTATGTGAGTTGCTCGAATTAATATTGTATTGCATTTGTCCTAACTAAAGAAAAAATTAGTCACCAGACATTTCGACCGATCTTATAAAAATGATCCGGGAAATGATTTGAACCGAACATTAACCTAAATCAACCAGTATTTTCCCACATTTTTGCCTTCATAACTTTCCTTAATTTTTGATATTACCTTTTTCTTTTTGTATTTTTTTAAGCATCAATTTTGTAGCCATGTAATTTTTTTCCCTTGAATATTTTTACTTTAGCTTAGGAAACCAAAATGTTTACGATGAAATACAGTGAATTTATATGAACTTTCCATCTAATTTATTTCGGAATGAGTAACTAGACAATCTTTTTTTTTTAACGGTGACCTGATGAACTAGGAGATAGCCATTGTATTAGGGGATATTCGGGAAATCATATATTGAATATCCAGGTAGGGAGGGTAAAGAACGCGTTGGTCGACTTACACCTTTAGACCACGCCAATACCTCGCAACTGTTTGGGAAAATGCATCCTTAAATATCCGCCGTTTTGGTTGAACTTGCTTCACCGAATTTAATTGTTTTGTTTTGGGAGTTTAGCTCCCATTGTAGTTTCAGCAGGGATCCTTAATTAAGATTATGTAGGCGAGAGTCCAGGTCCTAGCAAAACCCACCCCACCCCGAAAGAGCTAAGGGAAACATAGGGTCCCGCCCCGCTCGGATACCTTCGACTCAGTATAGGAATATGGATGGAAGCCTGAGCGCAAATGCGCTAGCTACACGACTCGTCCCAATATTCTCCCTAGATGGTTACAGACTCACGTTTAAGCCGAAGCCTCTACGTCATATTCTCAAAACGTTGCATGACAAGAATATATATTGTGGTCTGCAGACTTGCAATAGGTACATGCAGACGACGGCTTTTGCCCTGCATTAGCACAGGCAAAGGACGATTTCCGTTGAGGTTTCCTCACCTCATTACGCAAGTATTGTTCACCGTTCTGCTGCCAAGTATTGATACCTCCTATTCAGTTGTTGAGCACAGTCTTCCCAAGATGGAAGCTTTTCGTAGTCAAGCTGCTCCTCAAACCGAGATTTGGTCATTGGGTCTACCTTTGTCATGACCATATAAATAATCATGCATTCACCATATCTTTGTCGTCACCCAAAGACGACAGCGATGCATATATATATATAGATCTTAAACTCGCTGCAGATGGTTCAGTCATGCTTGGAAAATTGAATAAGCTTCATCGGAAAAACACGATAATAAATGATTACATTTTTCTACGTTTGTCACATGAAATTTTTATACTCGGAATGTTTGCCACTGAATTTCGGCAAACGCATTTTCGGCAGCTGCGATTGCTGGTTCGCATTTATTGAGCAGTCATGTTGCATATGTGTGTCGATTCTTGGATTCATTGAGCAGTCATGCTGCATATGTGAGTCGGATCTTGGACTCAGAAATAAATATGCTGACGAAAAACTACTTTCAGAAACGCACCCAAAAGTTCAACTAACCTTATGAGCTACCCTCGCACACGCACTGCAACTAGTATGTAACGAAAACGCCTAGCTTGCTTACATGTGAACAAACAAATTAAAGCGGTCCAAACGAACGAAAATACGCAAGTCAAACGTTTGCTTGGCAACAGTTGTAGAATGCGGGGTGCGGAGTTTAAAAGAGCAAGAGAGAGAATTTTGCGCGAGCGCACGCACACACAAGCTAATGTATTGAACCAATGCACAGAGAACAATCAGCCGTTAGTGCCCAAGAACCTTTAACAAGCGCTGTGTGTATGTGCAGGTGCAAACATCTGTCTGTACGTATGTATGTTAACATAACCAATTCCATTGACCTATTATACGAGTTGTAAACAATCTTTGGCTTCCCCAGATTCAAACTCGATCTTTGCCTTTCTTTGCCTTTGGTTCCCACATAATTAATTAACAATATTTTCTCACACCCGCCCAAATTAATAACCAAACTTTTCTTACACCGTCCATAATTGAAAAACAATCTTGGCCCACAACCGGCTTTCATAAATATTCGAACACCCGGCTCTCTGCATATTCTGCATTTTGACCATATGTCAATTACACTAGTCGACACGACTTTTCCGCTGTCGCCAAAAATGACTTTTTCTGACACATTTGGATGTTTAAAATTTTTTAAAGAATGTTTTTTTTTTTTTCATGGAGTAGTTTTTTTTTAAAGAATTTTTAAAAAATTTGTTGTTTTTTGTCATAGGTAGTGCTTCTATTTTTTACATAACTTAAGTTTCCTACAACTGGTTGTATTGAACTTTGCAGTTGGTCGTCGTTGGTCAAACGGTTATAACTAAGCCGTTTATTTTTATATTTCTATAAGCGATACCTTAAACGACGCCTAATTAATGTGTCTATCTAAAACCAAAAATCAAGGCATTCAAATATTTTTTTTTCGACTTTTCCTGAGCTTTCAAAGTCAAAATTTCGGGAAAAAATACCGAAAAAAATTATGAAATTTCAATTTGGAAGCTTAATATCTTCCAGACGTTAAGTTGCAGCTACAAAGTGTCTGGGTCGGATTTATAGCTGCATTTGTCAGCTTTTTTTAACTGCAAAGTTCAATACAACCAGTTCTAGGAAACTTAAGTTATGTGAAAAATAGAAGCACTACCTATGACAAAAAACACCAAATATTTTAAAAATTCTTTAAAAAAAAACTACTCCATGAAAAAAAAAAAACATTCTTTAAAAAATTTTAAACATCCAAATCTATCAGAAAAAGTCATTTTTGGCGACAGCGGAAAAGTCGTGTCGACTAGTGTAATTAATAAATGAAATAAATCCTTTTAATTAAACGCGGTGTGCAATGAAGAAAAGTGAGAAAAAGAGTAAGATAATCAACTGAAAAACTCGACGCGTATTAAATTACAAATCAATCAAACATACAAAAGAGAAAAAAAAGGAGCTGAAGGGAGGACCGTCTCTTCCATCAATTACTTTACTCAAGAAAATTAAACTTTTTATTTCCGCTGTCGCCCAAAATGACTTTTTCTGATAGATTTGGAGATTACATTTTTTTTAAAAATTATGGTTTTTTTTCTAAGTTCAGTTTTTTTTAAACGAGTTTTTTAAAAATTTGGTATTTTTCTTCAGAGGTAGTGCTTCTATTTTCCACGTAACTAAAGTTTCCTATAAGTTGTATTGAACTTTGCAGTTTTGAAAAGAATTAAGGTATAAAGTCGACCTAGACACTTTGTAGCTGCAGCTTAACGTTTGGAAGATAAGATTTCAAATTCAAATTTCCTAATTTTTTGCGGTATTTTTTCCCAATATTTTGAAAACTTATGAAAAGTCGAATAGAAAATATTATATGGCTAACATTTTTGATTTTAAATAGACATATTTATTAGGCGTCGTTTAAGGTGCCGTTTACACTGAGGCTGCGTCTTGATTCTGTGCGTCTTCCCAGAAACGCAGTTTTTTTTACATAGGCTTAGCATAGGGCCCTAGTGATGGCAAAAAGTTGCGTCGTTTTCCGACGCTGGTGTGTTTTGATATTTCTGTGCGAATAACAGCAATTTTCGAACTTTTCTGCTTAATCAGCGGAACTATCACCACTAATAACAACAAAAAACAGCAGATTAAAATTTAAATTTTTGCCGCGTACAATGTTTAACTGAGTAAAAACGGACAAATTGTTTAAACTTATTTTATTATTAAAAAAAGCATTTCAACAATATAGTTGATTTCAAATTTTTTGCTGCAAATCCCATGTCTTTGAATCCTTTCACTGATTCCGTGATCTTCTCAGGGTAAGAAAGTCTGCTGGCAGATACTTGTCAGCGAGTTGAGCAACTACCTCGCGACAAAACTGCAGTAATATGCGGCAGACAAAAGCCCTTGACACACCAAATAGACTCCCGTACGATATTCCGCAAGCGATCCTAGACAATAAAGGGCTATGGCTATTCTCTTCTCCAGAGGGATTATCAGTCGAAAAGGTGTGTCTTTCTTTTTGAGATTGAAGTACTCCTTTCCATGCAGAAATGTTCCTTAAAAAAGGCATCGGAGTTCTCCACAACGGGCCGAAACCGGCCCAAGTGGGACGGGCTCCTGTGAGCTTGGCAGCCGCCTTCACCTTCTCCACAACATCTTTTTTCCAATATGAACCATATCGTGGCTATTGCAATGAAGAATACATTATTTAATTAAAAAGAGAGAACATTATCTGCTCTGTACCTACAAGAGTCCAAACGCAAGGAGGACGTTGCAGTTGCAAGACGAATTGCACTTTTCTGAGGATAACTCAGCCGCTTCCATGCACTTCATAAGAGTCTCCTCACTTTGCGCCACCGCAGTTAAAAGAATCAACTCTATTTCCGACATATTTCGTTGATTTTCGAACATTATTTACTTTGTTTACAAAATTTGTCTTCCTCTTCCAAGACGCAAAGACACAAAGACGCTGTAGTGTAAACGGCAGTTCTGCTTCTCTGCGTCTTTTCCGATATCGATAGGTAACGCACCAAGTGTAAAAAGCCTATAAGATATCTTTTGTAAGAATCGATAAATAAACGGCTAAGTTACTTTTCAGAACTGCAAAGTTCAATACATACCAATACAAATACCAAATTTTTAAAAAATTCTTTTAAAAAAATCTAAATTCAGAAAAAAAGTGCCGATAAATTCCGTTAGCCGACGTATAACGATTTTTTTCCTACAAGAATACCAAAAATCTATGTTTGTAACAGTTTTTAACGGCATATGAAGGTTTGGTCAAATGGCTGCAACTCGGCCGTTTATCCATCGATTTTATACACGATACCTTAAACGACGCCTAATTAATGTGTCTATCTAAAACTAAAAATGTAAGCCATAAAATATTTTTGTTCGACTCTTTCTGAGTTCTTAATGTCAAAATTTCAGGAAAAAATACCGCAAAAAATTATGAAATTTGAAAGCATAATATCTCCCAGATATCTCCCAGATCGCCATAATATCTCTTTGAGTCGGATTTCTAGCTGCATTTGTCAGCTTTTAAAAACTGCAAAGTTCAATACAACCACTTATAGGAATCTTTAGTTATGTGAAAAATATAAGCACTACCTCTGAAGAAAAATACCAAATTTTTAAAATATTCTTAAAAAAAAAAGTGAACCATAAAAAAAACCATAATTGTTTAAAATGTATAAATCCTCAAATCTATCAGAAAAAGTCATTTTGAGCGACAGTGGAAATAAAAATTTGAATATTGTTGAGTAGTGTTATCGAAGGAATAACACAAACTATAACCAGGATCAGCCATATAGAACCAACACAAGATTAAATAATCACTTTAATCCAAATCCACCGCTTAAGAGAAAACAAACAGACTCCTTGAATCAACAACAACCAGTTAATAAAGCCATGAGGGTGAATAACATTGAGGAAGATCATTTTTAGATCAGCTCAGAAGTAGGTCTGCCCTACTTAATTCGAACAGATAGGAAGCAACCTCCTGTTAAATAAAAAAACGAATTTAACAAAATAAAAACGAGAGGGAACGTTATGAGCCGCGGCAAAGGCCGCGGATCTACTTTATACGTACCGGGTCATATATCGACTCGGCTATTGATGCTGATCAAGAATATATATACTTTATGGGGTCGAAAACGCTTCCTTCTGGGCGTTACACATATCCGTTATCACCACACTTCTAATATACCCCTATACTCTTCGAGAACCGGGTATAAAAATCTGGCATAGGATTCAACCTAATATTTTTAAATTTTCCATTTGGGCAAAATTTAATTCGTCCCTTTTAATCAATTACATAAATCATAAGATTACATAAATTCTGACTGAGTACCGGGTATAAAGTAGAGCCGCGGCCTTTACGTCGACTCATAACATTCCCTCTCATTTTCCGTTAAGTTTACAATAGTTTTTCTAAATAAAAAACCGAAAACTTGGATGGCTTTAAATTTTATATTTGAAGGCAACAAAAAAAGGTCTTAGCACGCTTGCGCAGATTGTTCAACGACGATTATAATTCAGTATTTTATGTCTACCCTAACTAACCTGCGGTGACAAAGCGGGGCGAATTCGCCAAAGGCAAGAGAGCGAGTTTTTATTGCGCTCCCGCCTTGCCCTAAACTAACTTACACTAGACTTCATATAATTTAATTAAAATTCGAAATGGCGAAACATAGATGATTTTGCGAAAACGTTGCTATACGCCGAGGTACCCGAATATTATAAGTAAAATAATTCATCAAAAGTTTTTCAAAGGCGAAGACGCGGCCAAGCCGTAATGGTCAGCCACTACTGTTTCACTCATATGCGATAGGACGAATTTAAACAGTTCATCGCAACAATCAAGAGTATTTATTAGTTGCTAATAAATGTTCGTGGTCCAACGTCATTTGAATCTTTGTGAACGGTTGACGAATAATTCTGTGGGACACATCGCGAAGCATGCGAACAATTGAATTTGCTTGAGAATGACATGCATTGGGATCTTACTCTTGGAGATGCCCCATTGTCATCAAGTCGACATCAAATTTGCACACTTCTTGCAATTATTATAGCCACTTGCGGTCCAGCAAAGCCAACTGTCTTGTGGCAAAAAGATCAAAATCATTTGTTAAAGGATATTTTGCATCGATTGCGCTGTAAATTTATTGGATTTACCTTGGTTGCCGCCATACTTTTTACAAGTAAAAGTTGAAGCTACCAATGGTACAAGACTTGCTGTGGAAAAAGTTATGACTCATTTTTCAACTATTTTGTGGTGAACACATTTTAATTTTGAAAATTCCAATGATTCGGACTGTCATGTCATTTGATTTCAAACTACTAAGATTTACCATTCGTCTTGCTTTTGTTATGACTATTAATAAACCACAAGGATAGTCGTTTCAAATTTGTGGTTTAAATTTAGAGCATCTGGTATTTTCACATGGTCAACTATGTATATGTAGCCTGCTCACGAGTAGGCAAATCATCGGCCTTAATCATTCACTGTACCCACGGCAAATCAAAGAAATCAAAGAATATTGTTTATCACAAAGCATTGCAATAAATAAAATATGTCATAAAATCCAAATTATCATTTTTTAATTTCGATGAACTCCTAAACATTAAATTCATTTAGTAAGCAGGCTCGTATGTTCGCAAAAGGGTTAAATTGAATTTTTAATTAAGTCGAACCCTTTGGGAGATTTTTATACCCGGTACTCGAAGAGTAAAGGGTTATATTAGATTTGTGGTTTTGGAAGCCAATACTGAGAGCACTAGCTGCGAGAGTGCTAAGAGTGCCGGGAGAGCACCAGCAATCGAAGAGAGCAGCGAGTGATCGGACTGGAGCCAGTGCAGCTATGTTAGTAATAAGGAGCGGCCGCGTGCGGAAAGAACAGAATAATAACTACACATATTGTTATTGCTATGAAACGGTCGGTATTTTACTCCTGACCGTCGATACGGCTAGCATTACAACCACTATTGTGTTGTAACGAACCGTTTTCTTGTCCGCTTGCGGCAGCTGGGCTCGCTCAGCGGTCAATGGGCTCAGTGCAACAAATTTATAGGTGTTGCCCCAACGACAAGTAACAAGACGTGTTTTCTTCGGTATCTTGAGTTTATTGATATCTTATGCTAGTCTTAGGGCTACGTCTTAGGGCTAGGGCTTATGGCTACGGGTACAGGCTATTCCTTAACGGCAATTCGGGGTTTCCGTCAGCAGCGCGGCTACTTCCAGGCGTAGCAGCGTCGGTGCTAATGCTCAGGGGTCAATGATCTCGCCCACTGCTCTGATCCGCCACTCTAAGCTCGCACTCAACAGTTCGCCCTTCTCTTGATTCGCCACTGACTGAACTCGAATCCCTTTTTATACCCGGCACTCGAAGAGTATAGGGGCAAATTAGATTTGTGGTAATAACAGATGTGTGTAACGCCCAGAAGGAAGCATTTCCGACCCCATAAAGTATATATATTCTTGATCAGCATCAATAGCTGAGTCGATATAGCCATGTCTGTCTGTCCGTCCGTCCGTCTGTCCGTCCGTCCGTCTTCAATAGCGCCAATATCTCAGAGACTGTTAAAGCTGGAGCAACCAAATTTTGTGTCCAGTCTCCTGTGTTATCACACTACTCCAAGTGTATTTCAAAATTTCGCCCCGCCCCTTCCGCCATTACAAAGAACGAAAGTTTGTGGCATACACGATTTTAAAGATACGAGAAAACTAAAAACGCAGAATCATAGATGATGACCATTTCTATCAGAGTGTTGAATCTGAATCAGATCGGATTATTAATATATGTAGCCACAATGAAGAAAACCATTTTGAAATTCTTCGACCCGGTGTTCGATCAGTCCCGTTCACTCGCACGTGCGCAAAAGAGAATCCTTATATAGGCCGGACCTAACGGGACCTCCACTGCCGGTGATTTTTCATCGGGTTCTCTGATGGCTCCCACCATGTTCACCGGATCTAGCTGACGACCCGTCTGCATGCCCATACTAAATTTTGTATCCATTCTTCCGTGATATTACACTGTTACAAGTGTACTTCAAATTTTCTTCGCACGAGCCGTAGATATACATATCTGTAGAAATGTAGAAGACAGATGTAAAAAACATATGTAAACAAAAGTGAAAACAGAAATTTTTTGAGATATTCTTTTATACCAAAATTAAATTTTGTCCTTCTACGAACATATATAAATTTAATAAATCAAAAGCTTACATATATATTGACTGAGTTCCGGGTATAAAGTAGATCCGCGGCCTTTGCCGCGGCTCACTACGCTCCCTCTCGTTTATTATTTTTAAAATTAAAAAATTTTTTGTATAAATAATAGAATTAATAATGGTATTATGCATGAAGGAGACGCGAAAGGGCTTTAAGAAGCTGATCGTTGGCTGTATATGTATCACTTTATTTATATCAATCGTTATCTATCAATCTTAATTTTTACGAGCAATTGGTGGTTCAAGGTTTTACATCTTTAGCTGAAATAAAAAACCTTGGTGGTTGGCCCACGTGAGAACATGCCACGCATAACACTACTCGACAAAACTGAACTTTTTTTCCGCTGTGGCCCAAAAAGACTTTTTCTGAAATTTGGAGATTTAACATTTTATAAAGAATTTTGTTTTTTTTCTAGACTTAGTTTTTTTTAAATAAATATTGTAAACCAAATTTTGTGTCCAGTCTCCTGTGTTATCACACTACTTCAAGTGTATTTCAAAATTTCGCCCCGCCCCTTCCGCCATTACAAAGAACGAAAGTTTGTGGCATACACGATTTTAAAGATACGAGAAAACTAAAAACGCAGAATCATAGATGATGACCATTTCTATCAGAGTGTTGAATCTGAATCAGATCGGATTATTAATATATGTAGCCACAATGAAGAAAACCATTTTGAAATTCTTCGACCCGGTGTTCGATCAGTCCCGTTCACTCGCACGTGCGCAAAAGAGAATCCTTATATAGGCCGGACCTAACGGGACCTCCACTGCCGGTGATTTTTCATCGGGTTCTCTGATGGCTCCCACCATGTTCACCGGATCTAGCTGACGACCCGTCTGCATGCCCATACTAAATTTTGTATCAATTCTTCCGTGATATTACACTGTTACAAGTGTACTTCAAATTTTCTTCGCACGAGCCGTAGATATACATATCTGTAGAAATGTAGAAGACAGATGTAAAAAACATATGTAAACAAAAGTGAAAACAGAAATTTTTTGAGATATTCTTTTATACCAAAATTAAATTTTGTCCTTCTACGAACATATATAAATTTAATAAATCAAAAGCTTACATATATATTGACTGAGTTCCGGGTATAAAGTAGATCCGCGGCCTTTGCCGCGGCTCACTACGCTCCCTCTCGTTTATTATTTTTAAAATTAAAAAATTTTTTGTATAAATAATAGAATTAATAATGGTATTATGCATGAAGGAGACGCGAAAGGGCTTTAAGAAGCTGATCGTTGGCTGTATATGTATCACTTTATTTATATCAATCGTTATCTATCAATCTTAATTTTTACGAGCAATTGGTGGTTCAAGGTTTTACATCTTTAGCTGAAATAAAAAACCTTGGTGGTTGGCCCACGTGAGAACATGCCACGCATAACACTACTCGACAAAACTGAACTTTTTTTCCGCTGTGGCCCAAAAAGACTTTTTCTGAAATTTGGAGATTTAACATTTTATAAAGAATTTTGTTTTTTTTCTAGACTTAGTTTTTTTTTAAATAAATTTTGTAAAATCTGGTATTTTTTCCATTTGGTATCTTTTTCACACAACTTAAGTTTCTTATATCTGGTTGTATTGAATTTTGTAGTTCTGAAAAGCTGTAGCTCTGCAGCTATAAATCGCATTCAAACATTTTGTAATTTCAGCTTACTGTCTGGAAGATATTATGCTTTCAAATGTATATTTCATAATGTTCCGGGTATTTTTCCTTGCAATTTTGATTTTAAAAACTTAATATAAATAAAAAAATTAAATATTTCTTGACCTAGATTTTAGATAGACACATTAATGAGGCGTCGTTTAAGGTATCGTATATAAGAATCGATGGATAAACGGTTAATTACAACCGTTTGACTAAACTTGCATATGCCGAATTTCGCCGATAAATTCCGTTAACCGATTTTTTTTCCACAAAAATACCAAAAGTCTGTGTGTTTTAACAGTTTTTAACGGTAAAATGGCATTTGGGATTGTGCCAAACGGCATATGAAGTTTTGGTCAAACGGCTGCAGCTTGGCCGTTTATCCATCGATTTGTAAAAACGATACCTTAACGATGCCTAATTAATGTGTCTATCTAAAATTAAAAATGTTATCAATAAAATATATTTTTTTTCGACTGTTCCTGAGTTTTTAAATTCAAAATTTCAGAGAAAAATACCGAAAAAAATACAATAGATGAGCCAGCAGTAGAAGCATTCAATAACACTAGTCGACACGACTTTTCCGCTGTCGCCAAAAATGACTTTTTCTGATAGATTTGGTTGTTTAAAATTTTTTAAAGAATGTTTTTTTTTTTTTTATGGAGTAGTTTTTTTTTAAAGAATTTTTAAAAAATGTGGTGTTTTTTGTCATAGGTAGTGCTTCTATTTTTCACATAACTTAAGTTTCCTAGAACTGGTTGTATTGAACTTTGCAGTTAAAAAAAGCTGACAAATGCAGCTATAAATCCGACTCAGACACTTTGTAGCTGCAACTTAACGTCTGGAAGATATTAAGCTTCCAAATTGAAATTTCATATTTTTTTCGGTATTTTTTCCCCGAAATTTTGACTTTGAAAGCTCAGGAAAAGTCGAAAAAAAAATATTTGAATGCCTTGATTTTTGGTTTTAGATAGACACATTAATTAGGCGTCGTTTAAGGTATCGCTTATAAAAATATAAAAATAAACGGCTAAGTTATAACCGTTTGACCAAACTTTCATATGCCGAATTTCGCCGATAAATTCCGTTAGCCGACGAATAACCGTTTTTTTTTCCTACAAAAATACCAAAAATCTGCGTTTGTAACAGTTTTTAACGGTAAAATGGCATTTGGAATAGTGCCAAACGGCATATGTATGTATGTATGTTTTGGTCAAACGGTTATAACTAAGCCGTTTATTTTTATATTTTTATAAGCGATACCTTAAACGACGCCTAATTAATGTGTCTATTTAAAATCTAGGTCAAGAAATATTAAATTTTTTTATTTATTTTAAGTTTTCAAGGCATTCAAATATTTTTTTTTCGACTTTTCCTGAGCTTTCAAAGTCAAAATTTCGGGGAAAAATACCGAAAAAAAATTATGAAATTTCAATTTGGAAGCTTAATATCTTCCAGACGTTAAGTTGCAGCTACAAAGTGTCTGAGTCGGATTTATAGCTGCATTTGTCAGCTTTTTTTAACTGCAAAGTTCAATACAACCAGTTCTAGGAAACTTAAGTTATGTGAAAAATAGAAGCACTACCTATGACAAAAAACACCAAATTTTTTAAAAATTCTTTAAAAAAAAACTACTCCATGAAAAAAAAACCATAATTCTTTAAAAAAATTTAAATCTCCAAATCTATTAGAAAAAGTCATTTTTGGCCACAGCGGAAAAAAAAAGTTGAATTTTGTCGAGTAGTGTAACTTAAAAGATAGTTTAATTGCACATATAGAGTTAGTACAAGTTAGTATTCAGATGCAAATACTCAGCATTCAGCAGAGAGTAGTTTTGAAAACATCATTCAAGAAACTAAGAAGCCTTGAAACCAATTCAAGCAACAGTTACTAATATCAAAAGCTAGATTCATAGTTCATGAGCAAGTAAGAGCTCATGAAAATACCCGACATATAATTCAATTTGACGCAGTTGACAATTTATTGACTATTTTAAAAGAATTTATTCAGCCAAACTTAACCACGGGAATACATTGTACCCTAGAAGACTTATCCAAAAATTAATAAAGGTAAATTTCATAAAGAAATTTCTCTTCACGAGAAAATTTCTGCAAGACATAGAAAACCCAGATAAAGCATTGATTACACTACTTGAAAAAATTCGACTTTTTTTTCCCCTGTCGCCAAAAATGACTTTTTCTAATATATTTGGAGATTTAAAATTTTTCAAAGAAATGTTTTTTTTTCCAGGTAAAGTTTTTTTTTTAAGAATTTTTAAAAAATGTGGTATTTTTTGTCATAGGTTTCTATTTTTCATAAAAAAAAAACATTCTTTAAAAATTTTTAAATATCCAAATCTATCAGAAAAAGTCATTTTTGGCGAAAGCGGAAAAATCGTGTCGACTAGTGTTATAGAAGAAACACATTGTAGAGCACACAGAGGTCTAGACGAAAACTACAAACAGATAACTAGATGGTATTATTGGCTGAACTTATACAAATAATTAAAATAATATATCAAAAGTGGTGAGATATGTAACAAGAATAAATATAATAGACACCCCGTAAAAATTCGGATAGGTATAGCTCCCATTCCGACAATAGAAGGTGAACAATTACACTTAGACCTATTCTATGCCCAAAATCTTACATTTATAGACTGCATAGATTCTTAATCAAAATACTTGGTAGTTAAAGAAATTTAAAATAAACTAAACATCGAGCATAAGGTTTTGGATATATTGCAACATTTTCCTTTAGCAACATCAATAATGACAGATAACGAACCGAGTTTTACTTCAGCAGAGTTGAGATCGTTCATACAACGAAGTAATTTAACCAGTTATTATGCTGATCCCAGGCATAGTACTTCCAATGGGCAAGTAGAAAGGGCGCATTCCACTTTAACAGAAATAATTATGAGGGCAGCCTAAAAATATAACCTCACAATACATTCAACAATTAATCAAATACCTTATGACATCCTATTTAATAAAATCGAACATGGAGATATTCCTTTACTACTTAAAGCAGCTCAAAATAAAACGCTCGAGGTACACAATAAGGATAGGAGAGGAAAAGACTATAAAATAGGAGAAGTAATATATAAGAAAAAATTCGGGGGAAGAAACAAACTTCAAACTCGGTGCAAAAAACAAGTGGTTCAGGAAAATTAAGAGAACAAAATTATAATCAATAACAGAAACCGAATAATTCATAAAGACAATATAAAATATTATGATGATTTAATGAAGGTTCAGAATAAAGTAAATGAATTGATTGAAAATAAATAAAAACAAGTGGTTCAGGAAAATTAAGAGAACAAAATTATAATCACTAACAGAAACCGAATAATTCATAAATACAATATAAAATATTATGATGATTTTATGAAGGTTCAGAATAAAGTAAATGAATTGATTGAAAATAAATAAAAACAAGTGGTTCAGGAAAATTAAGAGAACAAAATTATAATCACTAACAGAAACCGAATAATTCATAAAGACAATATAAAATATTATGATAATTTTATGAAGGTTCAAAATAAAGTAAATGAATTGATGTATCACAGCATAAACAATTTATAATGAAATCAAAACTTTCTAAAGAAATTGAAGTGCTATCAAAAACCTTAAAAATGTTATATTCAGTAAAAAGACAATACTTAGAAATCATCGCTTGAAATACGCTCCAAAATACACAAATTTTAAATAAAAATAAATTAAATGAAATTTACAAGCACGAAAATGAGCCTGTAGAATTAACAGATTTACTTGACATTGCAAATTTCTAAATAATACCAAATGCAGAATTAATAGTTATTAATATTAAAGAACCCCAAATTAAAAATGCTTGTAAACTTTACCATGATAGGGCCATCTCACAAAATTATGGAAAATTAGTTATAAGTAAAAATATTTGTGAATGTGGGAACAATATTATCTAATGAATAATTTTAAGATAGAAGCATTTAATAATTATGCGAAAATAAGTTTTGAAATTAATTGTTTTACCAAGTTACTTAATGGCCATAAAGCCAATTTCACAAAAATAAGAGAAAACGAGGGGGAACGTTCTGAGAGGCGGAAAGGGCTGCGGCTCTACTTTATACCCGGTACTCAGTCAGTATATATTCAATGTTATTAATGAGCTTAAGATTTATATAATTTATTATATGTTCGAAAAAGGGACAAATTAAATTATGACCAAAAAATAAAAGTTCAAAAAATTAGGTCGAATCCTATGCTAGATTTTTATGTATTAAATGTTATCTGTTTCCACTTTTGATTGCATACACTTTTTACATCAGCTTCTACATTTCTACATGTACATGTATAACAACACATACGAGACGAGGAAGTGTGTGTGAGAGAGGGAAATAGTAAGCGCTTGAAAGGCGTTGCGTAGCGACTGCATATTCATTGGTTCCATTTGTCTATAATATTGATCCGACCTGATCCAGATTCGGCTATCTAGTAGATACGGTAATTTCCCATGATTCTGCTTTTTTAGTTTTCTTGTATCTTAAAAATTGTGGATTCCACAGATTTTCGTCCTTTGTCGGGGCGGAAGGGGGCGAGTCAAAATTTTGAAATCCACTTGTATTGAAGTGATATCACAGGAGCTTGGATGGAAAGTTTGGTTGCTCTTGCTCTTATAGTCTTTGAGAACTAGGCGACAAAAAAGACAAATGCGCAAAGTATTCGGGGTCGCATGTGATAGAGAGCGAGAGGGAACGATGACTTTCGAAATGGTTTTTTTCATTGTGGCTATATTGATAATCCGATCTGATCAAAATTCAACACTCTGATGATATAGGCATTCTCTATGATTCTGCGTTTTTAGTTTTCCCGTATCTTCGAAATTGTGTATGCCACAGACTTTCGTCCTTTGTGAGGGCGGAAGGGGGCGAGGCCAAATTTTGAAATACACTTTCTTTCTTTAGGACGTTGATGTGCAATGACTGCACCATCCAGTGGCCCAAGCGACACCAGCCGATGGCTGTTACGCGCGGATCCCAGGCAAGAAAGCAGCCCACCTCCCGCCCAACCGACCGAGAGGCGCAGCAGCTTAACGCGCGACTCGTTAACCGAACCGATCGCGGACATGCATGAAAGATAGGTGTTAGAAAGATAGTGTTCGAGGAAAAGTAGAATTAATCTAACTAAAGAAACGAAGTAATTACTAATTACGAGAAAGATATAAGAGTATCAGTAATTTAAGACTAGGAAGGGAGTTAGTGGTAGATATAATATGATAGACGGAATTATAATCCGAGCATAGGACCCTAAATGGTTCATGCAAGGAGTAATTCGATCTACAAAGCGGAAGAAACAAGGGTGTATAATTCCTAGTGCTTCTAATAGGAATCGTGAAGTTTATGCGGCTCAACAGGTCAGGGCTATCTACGTCACCCTTGATCAAGTTGTGCACAAAAATCACACCAAGCATTTTCCTACGATTAGCTAAGGTTGGAAGGTTTATTAAAAGCAATCTATTAGAGTAAGACGGCAGTCTCACACTTGCATCCCAGTTGAGGCCGCGAAGAGCAAAAAGTAAAAAGTTTTTCTGAACTGATTCTATACGGTCCTGATGTACGTTGTACTGAGGGCACCTTACACAAGAGCCGTATTCTAAAATCGGACGAACCAGAGAGGTGTAGAGAGTCTTTGTTTTATAGGGGTCGTCAAATTCCTTTGACCACCTCTTTATAAACCCAAGCACGCCCATGGCCTTATTCACCATGGTAGAAATGTGTTCTGAAAACTTTAACTTGGGATCTAATAGAACACCAAGATCATCAACCCGGGTAATTCTCTCAAGAGAACCACCACAAAGGGTGTAAGGAACCAGAAAGGCGCTGGAGCGATGAAAAGTCATTACTTTACATTTTGAAGCATTAAGGCTTAATAAATTTGCACAGCACCAAGACTGAAATCTATCGAGATCGGATTGCAACCTGGATTGAAAAGAAATGTCCTTATACTGGACACAGAGCTTAACATCATCCGCATACATGAGTACTCGAGAGTATGTTAATACAGAAGGTAGGTCATTTATAAAGAGTGTAAAGAGTAGGGGGCCTAGATGGCTGCCCTGTGGTACGCCCGAAGTCACCACAACTGGAGAGGACAGGGAGTTTTTGAAAATGACTCTTTGAGACCTAGAACAAAGGTAGCTAGAGATCCATCTCAGGAGATTGGGCGGGAACCCTAGAAGGTCGAGCTTTTGTGCTAGGAGGGAATGGTTTACAGAATCGAACGCTTTACTGAAATCGGTGTAAACAACATCCGTCTGTAAATTACCTTGAAAGCCTTTTATTATAAGGGAGGTAAACTCCAATAAATTTGTAGTGGTTGATCTCCGTCTCATAAATCCATGTTGTGATGGAGATATAAGTGATCTGCATAGGTGCTGCAGGTGCGGAGTTAAAATTTTCTCAAACACTTTAGGAATAGCGGATAACTTAGATATACCTCTGTAGTTCATTACGTCAGACTTGCTACATTTCTTATGGAGAGGAATTATAAAGGACTCCTTCCATATCGGGGGAAAGCATGAAGAATTTATGGATAGGTTGAATAGTTTAAGCAATGGCCCACACAGATACTCGGCACAGTACCTGAGTATACAGCCGGGAACTCCGTCCGGACCCGGTGAGAACACCGGCTTTACTGTTCGTAGATCATGAAGCAACGAGCTTTCATTTAGCAAAGGACTGAAAATGCCGTTCGACCTCGGTAAACCGTATGGATACGGCTGACCAGAGTAAACGTCCTGCGAATAGGTAGTTTGGAAAAAACGGGCAAAAAGATCGGCAATTGCCTGATCATTATCTGTCGACGTATTAAGGAAGGATAGCGAGGATGGGTGTGCGGACGTTCTACGCTTACTGTTTACGAAGCTGTAGAACTGTTTAGGGTCCTTAGAAAAACGTATCCTGCATCGCGATAGCATTCTGATAGCATTGAGCGTTAAGAACTGAAAAGTTTGACCGAGCTATTACATAATGAGAGAGAGAAGAAGGAGAGCCAACTTCTTGAAATTTTTTATAAAGTCTTGATTTTAAGTTTTTTAGATGGGATAGCTCCTTGGTAAACCAAGGGGGTTTTCTTGATCTAATCGGACAGGAAAGTGGGACACAAGAGACAAAAAGTGAGTCCAGTGCATCATAGAAAATGTTTGTGCCTGTCGTAACATCACTGCACAAATATAAAGCGGACCAATCAAAATAACCTAATGAGGTTATTAAGCTTCGTAAGCTCGGCTTTACGTAAGCAGCGGACACATTGGAGTAGTCTACCCGACCGATCCAGTACAGTTCGTACTAGGTCGAGCGACACTTCAAAAGTGGGATGGTAGGCATCTTCAGGTATAGTGAGCGGGGGGACTCGAGTTAACAACGCTAAGGTCGGATCCGTTACAAAGCACAGATCAAGAAATCGACCCAAGGAATTTTTAACATGGTTTACTTGAGACAGAGACAGGTCAATCTAGCCGTCAACAAAGTCATGACGTGCCATGGGTACCAGGCTATGAGACTCATTTGCCGAAGACCAAACAATTCCTGGCAAGTTGAAGTCACCAAGAACTATTATGTGATCTTTGTCAGATAGCGAGGAAGAGATAGCGGTTAAGGCGGACAAATGCTGCTCGTAAATTGCGATATCCGAAGAAGGTGGAATATACGAACAAGTTATGAAAACTGAGAAAGCGGGAAGAATCAGTTTTACACACAGAAATTCCAGTTCCTGCTGGATCTGGACTGTGAAAAGTTCCGACGTGAAGTTTGAGTCCACAGCAATCAGAACCCCTCCTGCACGTCGAGACGAACGATCCTTTCTATAAGTTGTGTACCGACCTGCCAAAACTTCGGAACTAAGAATGTCCGGTTTTAACCAGGTCTCGGTAAACACAATAACGTGGGATGCAAATGCGACACTATCCTAGAATGCTGAGCTTACTACGCAAGCCTCGAACATTTTGATAGGTCACTAAAAGAGAGTTTATTAGTTTTTTGGACGGGTGGAGGTAGAGCGGGAAGATGACGAAGGAGCACTGGTCTGATTAGTTGGCAGAGTTATTGGGGGCCTAGTCTTTTTCTTTGCCTTAAACTCCTTCACCACCAAATGCTCCGGCCAAAATTTGGCAGAACAGATGGTGTTAAAGTGAGTTTGGGAGACACTTATTTTAAAAGAAGCTATCTCCCTGGCATAAGAAAAGTTGAACTTTTCCACCTTGAAATCAACGGCTTGTATGCGGCTTTGGATATAAGCCGTCACATCTTTAATTGTGGAGTCAGGGGCAAGTCGTGAGACAAAAACTTGTCTTTTTGGTGGGATCCCGACCAATCTTGGCACCACAGGCCTATCACCTGTGATGGTAATACCCGGTGGTCCGGGACGTATATTGACTGGTGGGGTCGGAATTGCGGGGACAGCTAATGAATTTGAAACTACGGACACGGACGCTACAGACGGTCTTGGCTGCATGCTCTCCGACGCGATAAATTTGGCTACCGAATTTTCATCACCAGCAGCTGTCGTTGCCTTTGGAGTGGCGAACGAAATCAACTGCTGCACTATTGGGGTGGTCGGAGTCAGCTTGTCAGCATCGGCCGGTCGAGGGGCAGTCGGCACATGCAGATCCCGCGGAGTGACCTTTTTGCGCCTAGGAGACTCAGTCAATAGTTTGAGACCACTGAACTGAGACTCCATGGCTAGGAGCCGATCGTACTGCTCTTTGCAGCCCACGGTCAGCTCCCTAAAGCCCTTCCGGGTCTGCCTCATAAATGCTGCCATCTCCCCTTCAACCGGACGGCATGCCTCACAGCTGTAATGCAAGCCATTTCTTTTAGAGATGGCATCACCCACGAGACCGGAGAACCCGGCGCATTTAGCGTGCACTACGCTATCGCATAGCCAGCAGGGGATACTCGGCTGGTCATGGGTGATCTGCTTCTTGCAGGTTTTCTTGGCACAGACAACTGTGTATTCCATTAATAGAAATAAAAAAAAATAAAATTTCAAAACAAATATATATCAGACCAGTGTGCCAGATAAGCGATGAAAGCGCAATAAGAAAGAGAGGAGAGCGGTTACTGCAGCTTCAGTTGAGAGAGAGAGAGAGAGAGATAGAGAGCGCTACTACACAGAACGTATTGAGAGCGAGAGAGGAAGAACAGTTATGTTAGTTTGGGTAATAGGGAGAGAGTGATAAAAGCGATAAAGCAGATCAACTAGGTGAGAGCGGCAGATTTTGATTCTGTGTGTACTTACGAAAAGAAACAACAAAACACAATGACTACCGACACAGGAAAATAATTAAATTATGTCTAAAAACACAATTAAAGGGCGTGCACTCGCGTTTAAGGAAAAGCTCTAAGCAAGCAGGCAAATTAAAGTTTATTTATATTGGTATATTCAAAAAACACCGGCTGTTTATAAAAGATAAGAGGCAGATAAGCGGAGCGCAAAACAAAAACACGTCAGACTTCTACAAAGAGAATCGAACGAAGACGAACACTTGTAGTAGTGTGATAACACAGGAGACTGGATAGAACTGGTTCATCTAGCTTTTATAGTCTCTGAGATCTAGGCGGTAATGAAGACGGACAGACGGACGGACGAACAGACGGACGGACAGACAGACATGGCTATTTCGACTCGGCTATTGATGCTGATCAAGAATATATATACTTTATGGGGTCGGAAACGCTTCCTTCTGGGCGTTACACACATCCACTATCACCACAAATCTAATATACCGCTATACTATTCGAGTACCGGGTATAAAAAGTTTAGCCGCAATAGAATAATACGACTGCAGTTCTGGAACTGGTGCTTTAATAATTATAAAATCATTATTATTATCATATTATTAGAAGTTATAATTGATATTTTAAAATATTGAATAAATAAAAATTGGATAAAATGTTCAAAAAGGTTTATTTATTTTATTTTCGTTATAGAGTGACGAGTTCCCTGTCAGCGAAAAAGTGGCTCTTCAACTGGCTGGACTGCAAGCTCAAGTGTCATTAGGAGACCCTTCGAATCAGCCAAAGCCGGAATATTATTCCGACATCAATAACTTTTTACCTTGTCGAATATCAAAGACTAGAGAGCAACAATTTTGGATTCCAATTTTAGCTCAAGCCCATAGACAATACGGATCATCAAGAAATGAATTAACTGCAAAAGTACTATATTTAAGTTGCGTAATGCAGTACCCGCTTTACGGCACAACAATGTATAGTGTTATTTACAAAGGATACTGGAGCTTTGTAAACAATATTATTCTTGGAGTAAACTGTGATGGAATAATGTTTATTCAACCGGAAGACAAGTTTGTTATTTACCAGTTTAAATACGTCGATATAGAATCAATTATGTTGGATCCTAGTGACAGTTTTATAACTATATCACTCAATCGTAATACTCCCCAAACGGTCCAGCAATTTCGAGATGGAAATTCATTGATAGATTCGCAAAAGTGTTTTGTTTTTGAGACGTTACAAAAAGACGAAATCGGCTCATTAATTATTTCGTACTGTCCTTCTTTATCGAATTGGATATTAAATATTACCGACTGCTCAAAAAAAAATAAAGGAACTACTCATGAAGATAGATCGAGGTTATATCAGAATGTTGTAATAAGTAGAAGGCAATTAATAGATATGAACATAGTTCGAAAGCCTCAAGAGCTAGGCGGGTTTTTAAGAAACACACTAAGACGTCTATCAAAGCACCGCATTGAAAAATTGAGAACTGAGCAAAGAGATAACGTTCAAGACCATGGTGAAACATATAAAGGATTTTCGCATTCGTTTTGGGCTTTTAGTAAACAACCAATTCCGTTTTGTCTAAGCTCACTTTCTGATCAAGACGAATCAACTATGGTCCAAATTTTCGATTCGATATTAACATTTTCTGGACTCGGAACATCTGGTAAGTTTAAAAATAAATTAAACCACCTAGAAATTCTAGAAAATATATGCTTCAAAAACAACTGTCTAGATCTACATATATATAACCTATGCAGCTATATGCACTAAACATACAGTATATACTTTGGGACGTTGAGATGCAATGACTGCAAGTCAAGTGGCCCAAGTGACACCAGCAGAAGGCTGTTACGTACGGATCCCAGGCAAAAACGCAGCCCTCCTCCCGCCCTACCGAGGGGCGCTGTCGCATAACGCGCGACTCGTTAACCGAACCGGTCGCGGACATGCAGGAAAGATAGGTGTTAGACTAGTGTTCAAGGAAAAGTATAACTAATCTGACTAAAATAACTAAGCGATTTCTAATTACGAGAGAGATATGAGAGTATCAGTAATTTAAGACTAAGAATGGAGTTAGTAGTAGAGGTAGAGGCAATTATAATCCGAGCATAAGACCCTAAACGGTTCATGCAAGGAATAATTCGATCTGCAAAGGAACAACGGTATATACATATGTAGTTTCTAGTTTTTCTAATAGGAATCCTGAAGTTTATGCGGCTCAACATGTCAGGGCTATCTACGTCACCCTTGATCAAGTTGTGCACAAAAATCACACCAAGCATTTTCCTACGATTAGCTAAGGCTGGAAGGTTTATTAAAAGTAATCTATTAGTATAAGACGGCAATCTCACACTTGTAGAAAAACTGATTGTATACGGTCGCATTCTAAAATCGAACGACCTAGAAGTATGTAGAGAGTCTTTGTTGTATAGGGGTCGTCAAATTCCTTTGAACGCCCATGGCCTTATTTACCATATTAGAAATGTGTTGTAAACCTTAAACTGGGGATCTAATAGAACACCAAGATCATCAATCCGGGTAATTCTCTCAAGAGAACCACCACAAAGGGAACCAGAAAGGAGCTGGAGCGATGAAAAGTCATTACTTTACATTTCGAAGCGTTAAGGCTTAATAAATTTGCAAAACACCACGACTGAATCCTATCGAGATCAGAACATGGATTGAAATGAAATGTCCTTATACTGGACACAGATCTTAACATCATACGCATACATGAGTACTCGAGAGTATGTTAATACAGAAGGTAGGTCATTTATAAAGAGTGTTAAGAGTAAGGGGCCTAGATGGCTGCCCTGAGGTACACCCGAAGTCACCATAACTGGAGAGGACAGGGAGTTTTTGAAAAGGACTCTTTGAGACCTAGAACAAAGGTAGCTAGAGATCCATCTCAGGAGATTGGGCGGGAACCCTAGAAGGTCGAGCTTTTGTGCCAGGAGGGAATGGTTTACAGAATCGAACGCTTTACTAAAATCGGTGTAAACAACATCCGTCTGTAAATTACCTTGAAAGCCTTTTATTATAAGGGAGGTAAACTCCAATAAATTTGTAGTGGTTGATCTCCGCCTCATAAATCCATGTTGTGATGGAGATATAAGTGATCTGCATGGGTGCTGCAGGTGCGGAGTTAAAATTTTCTCAAACACTTTAGGAATAGCGGATAACTTAGATATACCTCTATAGTTCTTTGCTTCCGACTTGCTACCTTTCTTATGGAGAGGAATTATAAAGGACTCCTTCCATATCGGGGGGAAGCATGAAGAATTTATGGACAGGGTGAATAGTTTAAGCAACGGCCCACACAGATACTCGGCACAGAGCCGGGAACTCCGTCAAGACCCGGCGAAACACCGACTTAACTATTCGTAGATAGTAAAGCAACGAGCTTTCATTTTACAAAGGACTGAAAATGCCGTTCGGCCTTAGTAAACCGTGTGGGTACGGATGACCAGAGTAGTTTTCCTGCGATTAGGCAGTTTGAAAAAAAAACGGACAAAAAGATCGGCGATCGGATGATCATTATTTGCCGACGTATTCAGGAATGATAGCGGGAATGGGTGTGCGGACGTTCTACGCTAAAAGTTTACGAAGCTGTACAACTTTTTCGGGTCCTGAGAAAAACGTATCCTGCATCGAGATAGGTAGTTCTTATAGCATTGAGCGTTAAGAACTTAAAAGCTTGACCGAGCCATAACATAGTGATAGAGAGAGAAGAAGAAGAAAGAGTCAACTTCTTGAAATTTTTTATAAAGTTTTGATTTTAAGTTTTTTAGACTGGATAACTCCTTGGTATACCAAAAGGATTTCCTCGATATAATCGGACAGGAAAGAAGGACACAAGAATCAAAAAGTAAGTCAAGTGCATCATAGAAAATGTTGATACCTATCGTAACATCAGTGCACAAGTACAAAGCGGACCATCAAAATCCCTAATGAGGTTATTAAGCTTCGCAAACACGGCCTTACGAAAGCAGCGGATACATTGAGGTAGTCTACCCAACCGATCCAATGCAGTTGGTCCAATATCGAGCGACACTTCGAAAGTAGGATGGTTGGCATCTTCAGCTAGTGAGTGGAGGGACTCGAGTCAACAACGCTATGGTCGGATGCGTTACAAAGCACAGATCAAGCAATCGACCCAAGGAATTTTTGACATGGTTAACTTGAGACAGAAAGATCAAAGAAGCCGTCAATAAAGTCGTGTCGCGACATCGGCACTAGTTTATTAGACTCGTTTTCCGAAGACCAAGCTGAAGTCACCATATGATCTTTATCTGATAGCGAGGAAGAAATCGCGTTTAAAGCGGACAAGTGCCGCTCGTAGACTCCGATATCCGAAGAAGGTGGAATTTTCGAGCTTATAATGAAGATAGAAAAAGCGGGAAGAATCAGTTTTACACATAGGAATTCCAGTTTTTGTTGAATCTGGACTGTGAACTGTTCCGACGTGAAGTTCACTGAGACACAAGGTCCATTCTAAAAGTTGTGCACCGACCTGCCAAAACTTCGGAACTAAGAATGTCCGGCTTTAACCAGGTCTCGGTTTCTAGCCAGAGAACTTCTTAGAAGGACGCAATCACTAGAAGACAGAATAGAGCGCAGAATGCTTAGAATGACGTCAGACCCGTTGCGTACTTCTGAGTTTTTTGTTTGCTTCGGTGTTCTGCGCTTTTTCCATATAACATATAATCAATTAGAAATCCAAAAACCACGGAATCTTGCTCAAATTTTTGTTTACAGCTTCTTTCCACATATTTTTCGTATAGACGGGAACACACTGGACGTTGCCTTTTGAGCATAGGGCCGCTGCAACATCCGAGCAGAATAAAGAAGCCGCGTGTGCTTCTTAGAATTCGTCGTAGTTTATGATTTTGACAACCGCTTAGTAGCTAAAAAATTGACCCATTCTAATATACAAACATATTTATAAGCAGATAACTTCTAGTATATAAAAATCTCCGCAAGGGTTCGACTTAATTTTTTTAAATTTTCTTTTTTGGCTAAAATTCATATAACAAATTTGATAAATCATAAGCTCACATATATGTATACTGACTGAGTACCGAGTATAAAGTAGACCTGTGGCCTTTGCCGCGGCTCACAACGTGCCCCCTCGTTTATACAGTCGGTGAGGTCCAAAATGACTTTTTCTGATAGATTTAGGGATTTAATTTTTTTTTAAGAATTGTTTTTTATTCTTTTTGAAATTTGGTATTTTTTCATGTTTTTTTCAGAGGTAGTGCTTTTTTTGGAAGTATTTTACATCTGGTTATATTAAACTTTGCAGTTCTAAAAAAGTGACAAATGCAGCTATAAATCCGACCCAGACACTTTGTAGCTGCAGCTTAACGTCTGGAAAATATTAAGATTTCTAATTCAAATTTCATAATTTTTTCCGATATTTTTTCTAGAAATTTCAATACAACCAGTTATAAGAAACTTAAGTTAGTTGAAAAATAGAAGCGCTACCTCTGAAGAAAAATACCAATTTTTACAAAATTCTTTATAAAAAACTTATACTAGAAAAAGACCATAATTCTATAAAAATGTATAAATCTCCAAATCTATTAGAATAAGTCATTTTGGGCGACAGCGGAAATAAAAAATGGAATTTTGTTGAGTAGTGTAATTTAAAACTAAACCAAAGTAATGATTTCTTAACATATACAACGCCAAGAGGGCAGAGCACATTTCCAGGTTGGCTTCATACCATATGAAGTTTGGAATGTGGGCTAACTATCGAAATTTAATTATGTTACATAACATCATATTTTTAAAATAAACGAATTATTTATATTAAAAATTACGCTTTAGTGCCTCCGCAAGAATTAATAATATAAACAATATTCTTCATAAGTTTTGGTATTCTGAACGGAACTTCTAAATTCATTCTATTCGCGTGTGGAATCAACTACCATAACACTTAGACCAGCACTGCGGAAAATTATTGTTTATAATGTTTATTTTTCGTGATCCGCACTGGCACTGAACTCTCTTTGTGCATTTATTAGACAAAAATATATGAGAAATCGCACAAGTGCAAGGGGCTAACCGTGATAATCGGCTCGATATAAATAGATAAGATAGATAAAGATAAATAGATAAGATAAGATCTTTGGTGGGTTATTGTCTCCACAGGGCTGTCCTGTATCTCTTCAACTCGATTCGAAACAAATGTGGTTAACTGGAAGTTATGACTTTGCAGCCAATGTCAAACCACTTCCGAATCTGACCACAATATTACCCCTTATACGGGACAATCAGTAATGGATCGAACTTCCTCCAAAAGATGAGCGAAAAGACTGACTATGACAGATAATATTTCTCTCTTGATATTAGTTTGGGACGAGATTATCGGCTTCAGATAATATTCGAAAATTTCTGCTTCTGATTTCCAAGTCAGACCAAGATTTTTACAATTATTATTTACAATCTTGCTAATTTTCATTTGATATGACCAAATTTCCCTGCACAATTAGCACACTTTTTTTTAGCACAAATCCTGTGGGCTCTAGAAATCCTAGACCATTCGTTAATACAATATCTTTAGGTCGGATTTTGTGTCTGCTCCTGTAAGAAGATTAGGGTAGCCCTCCGCATCGCTACGAATGATGCATTAAACGCCATTCTAGGCCTCTAGAGTCTTAAGCTTGCGGGAAGGGAAAGGGCAGAAATGGCAGCAATACGTCTGAGAGACTCCGACCACTGGACACCATAGTACATAGGTCACTTATCGATACTAACTAGCAGTACCGCCACCACGAAAACGGGCCAACGGTCCTGGGCTAACGGGACATCGAAGGCAACTGCCTAGCAGACGAGCTGGCCAGATCTGGCACCAAGGACCCTTCTCCAAGACAAGGACGAAATTTGTATGCCAATGGCCACCTGTAGGCTTACCATAAAGGAGGAAATCGCATGGAGTGATTTGATCGCAGCTTGGCTGTCGCTGTAAATGTTTACCTGAGTTACCATGACGGTAGCTTTTTGAAGGTGGTTCAGTGCTTCCTTGATCGCAATGACTTCCACTTGGAATACATAACAGCGATCTGGGAGCCTGAAGGAGTGCCGTATGTCTAGTTGTTCGCAGTAGATTCCTCCTCCGACCTTGTTCTGTGACGATGCTTATGGCATTATCTGGGCTTGGAGGTCCCTCGAGCTATTTGTCTCTGTTAGGGATGATTATATTGAAAGGGGTGTCTGTGTATTCACTTGAGACGCAGTAGTCCGTTTTCGTGGGGGCGGTACTGCTATTTAGTATCGATGAGTGACCTATGTACTATGGTGTCCATTGGTCGGAGTCTCTCAGGTGTATTGCTACCATTTGTTCCCCTTTCCTTTCCCGCAGGCTAAAGGCTCTGGAGGCCTAGAATGGCGTTTAGTGCATCATTCGGAGTGATGCGGACGGCTTCCCTAATGCATAGGGCTGCAGTTCTCTGAACCTTGCCCAGTTGTTTAGTGATCATCCTCTTTGATAGGGCCGGCCACCACACTGTAACTCGTTGGTGTAGTATTTGTCGAACAATTACTATCAGGCCCCATTTTAAGCCATTGGCTTTTTTGCATGTTTAGAGGGATGACGTGGCCTTCTCATTTCTTCAGGTTCAGGTTCCACTGTTGAGGCTGTTGAGGAGTGGAATCTTGTACTTTCTTGAGAATCGAACTAGTTCCGACTTCAATGGATTACCTCCCAGCTCTCGTGATTTTGTTCATTCTGACAGCCGCACAAGCTTGGCGGTCATTAAGGTGCAAAGTGCTTGAGAGTATTTTCCTGAGAAGATATTGGCAGCGGCGCACAGTGGGGCCTTTGCTCATTTAGCTTATCAAAAATCATAACTTCTAAACTAATGAAGCGATTTCAAAAATGCTCTTCTTAAGCTTTAAAATGAATGTTCGTCAAGACTGCCAGGTATCCGTGGTGCTTTAATATTCAAGGTCAAAGTTTAAAAATAGTCTCAAGCATTCAAATTAAAAACGTTTGTTTTTAATCATAACTGAACATTTGTTATAATTTCAATGACCATACGGCATTTTTAGTTGTTTTTATTCGATTTTCTAACTTAAATACATTTGTTTAAATTCTTATTTTTATAGGTTAATTTTTTAAATTTGCTATTGATGGCTGATTTTCAACAAAATAATCATCAACATTAGGGTAAAAAGGGTTAATAACTAATAAACTTAACATTTCGGAATTATAAATTCTATCTTCCAAATACTTTCGTGATCGCACATGTCTCAGCGATGCAAGAAGTGGATACGATGAGGCTGCCAGCATGTTAAAAAGGTCTTCATTTTGTCGAACACGAGAAATTTTGCACGTATTAGTGTATGTGAACCCTTTGTAGTCCTTGTTTTTACATTCTTGTACTCCAATTGGTAAGCACTGATACTCTATTAAGTCCTTTCCATGAGACAAAATCCTATGAACCGTGGGGGTCAGTTTTTTCTAAGTATACAATTCAATCAAAAATTTAGCTGTTTTTGGTGCGTATTCGCACCTTTTATCATTTAATTGCAGTTTATAAAATATAGGATAACAGCCAACCTTTTAATGATCTCATGATTAAAGTTGTAATTTTCTCATTTTCAAAAAATCTCCTCGAAACATTTCCATCATTTGTATTTCCGTATCCGTGCTTTGGGATACTTTTAAACCTTTCTTTTAAGAGAATTCAGCTTGTATAACTCCCTTTCTACTCTGTATATCCTCACGAAGTGTATTATCCGTTTTTGTTTCTCCTTGCCGAGAAAGTGTTTAGGCTAGCTTCAGAATATATTCCATACACTTTATTCTGCAATGCAACGGAGAAATACCATATTCGTATCAGTTCTCCTCACTCGTTGAGTCGTCTAAACTGTGAAAGTCTTTTCGAGTTTTTTTTACAAATGGGACACCTCAAAGTTGAGGAGGGGCTTGTAATTTCATTTAAGACTTTTCCATTAATCATTGTCAGGAAGAAATTGAACTTAACCGTGAATGTTTTTCCACTCTGGGTTTGAAAAACAGTAGGTTTCAGTTGGCTAATTTGATTTTGTGTGTCGCTTCTGACTGTTTCTGGAAGCAGACGTGTAATTCAAGCGTTCCACTGTGCCGTCGTTTCGAAAAGTAGTGCGTAACTTTCCCGAGTGGAAACTTACTGAAAATCGCCGCGTGAGTGCGAGTTTTTATACCCGGTACTCGAAGAGTTTAAGGGTATATTAGATTTGTGGGGATAACGGTTGTGTGTAACGCCCAGAAGGAAGCGTTTCCGACCCCATAAAGTATATATATTCTTGATCAGCATCAATAGCCGAGTCGATATAGCCATGTCTGTCTGTCCGTCCGTCTGTCCGTCCGTCCGTCTGTCCGTCTGTCCGTCTTCATTTGTGCCTATATCTCAGAGACCATTTAAGCTAGAGCAACCAAGTTTTGTATCCAGTCTCCTGTGTGATCACACTACTCCAAATGTGTTGCAAAATTTCGCCCCCCCCTTTCCGCCCGCACAAAGGACGAAAGTCTGTGGCGTACACAATGTTGAAGATACGAGAAAACTAAAAACAGAAAAGCAGAATCATAGATAATGACCATTTCTTTTAGAGTGTTGAATCTGGATTAGATCGGATCATTATTATAGCTACAATGAAGAAAACCATTTCGAAAGTCATCGTTCCCTCTCGCTCTCTCTCACACGCGGCCCCATCTGCTTTGCCTATTCGTATTTTTTGACGCCTAGTTCTTTGAGACTATAAGAGCTAGAGCAACCAAACTTTCCATCCATGCTCCTGTGATATCAACCCAGCACGAGTTTGTTTCAAAATTTGGCCACGCCTCCTTCCGCTCCCACAAAGAACGAAAATCTGTGGAATCCACAATTTTTAAGGTACAAGAAAACCAAAAACGCAGAATCATGGAAAATTACCATATCTACCAGATTGCCGAATATGGATCAGGTCGAATCAATATTATGGCCAGAAGAAACAAATTAAATTTCAGTGGCTACGCAACGCCTGCCAAGCGCTGACTCATTCCCTCTCTCTCTGTCGCAAACACTTGTACGTCTCAAATATGTAGTTATACATGTCATGTTGACATTTAGAAGCAGATGTAAAAAGCATATGCAAACAAAATTGAAAATATGTATAATATTCCAAAAATGATTTGACTTCATTTTTTGAAATATTACACTACTCGACAAAATTCAACTTTTTTTTTTCCGCTGTCTCCAAAAATGACTTTTTCTAATAGATTGGGAGATTTAAAATTTTTTTTAAGAATTATGGTTTTTTTTTCATGGAGTAGTTTTTTTTTAAAGAATTTCTAAAAAATGTGTTGTTTTTTGTCATAGGTAGTGCTTCTATTTTTCACATAACTTAAGTTTCCTACAACTGGTTGTATTGAACTTTGCAGTTAAAAAAAGCTGACAAATGCAGCTATAAATCCGACTCAGACACTTTGTAGCTGCAACTTAACGCCTGGAAGATATTAAGCTTTCAAATTCAAATTTCATAATTTTTTTCGGTATTTTTCCCCGAAATTTTGACTTTGAAAGCTCAGGAAAAGTCGAAAAAAAAATATTTGAATGCCTTGATTTTTGGTTTTAGATAGACACATTAATTAGGCGTCGTTTAAGGTATCGCTTATAAAAATATAAAAATAAACGGCTAAGTTATACCCGTTTGACCAAATTTTCATATGCCGAATTTCGCCGATAAATTCCGTTAGCCGACGAATAACCGTTTTTTTTTCCTACAAAAATACCAAAAATCTGTGTTTGTAACAGTTTTTAACGGTAAAATGGCATTTGGGATAGTGCCAAACGGCATATGAAGTTTTGGTCAAACGGTTATAACTAAGCCGTTTATTTTTATATTTTTATAAGCGATGCCTTAAACGACGCCTAATTAAGGTGTCTATCTAAAACCAAAAATCAAGGCATACAAATATTTTTTTTTCGACTTTTCCTGAGCTTTCAAAGTCAAAATTTCGGGGAAAAATACCGAAAAAAATTATGAAATTTGAATTTGAAAGCTTAACATCTTCCAGGCGTTAAGTTGCAGCTACAAAGTGTCTGAGTCGGACTTATAGCTGCATTTGTCAGCTTTTTTTAACTGCAAAGTTCAATACAACCAGTTGTTGGAAACTTAAGTTATGTGAAAAATAGAAGCACTACCTATGACAAAAAACAACAAATTTTTTAAAAATTCTTTAAAAAAAAACTACTCCATGAAAAAAAAAAAAACATTCTTTAAAAAATTTTAAACATCCAAATCTATCAGAAAAAGTCATTTTTGGCGACAGCGGAAAAGTCTTGTCGACTAGTGTTATTTTTTGCCCAAAATTTAATTTGTCCCTTTTGCGAACATATAATAAATTGCATAAATCGCAAGCTCATATATGTATGTACATATGTGTATACTGACTGAGTACCGGGTATAAGGTAGAGCCGCGGCCTTTGCCGCGGCTCACAACGTTCCCCCTCGTTTATTCGTGTAATCGTGTAACCTCAGACGGTTCGTGTCTTCGCTCGATTCCGGTCGGTTCGTGTCTCCACTAGTTTTAATGTCGAGGAACGCCGTATGAGGGAGCCAGCTACCATGGAGGTAGAGGAGGCCGAAGTGAGCGAAACCAGCGTTGCCAGTGTAGGGGCTAGCTCGACGTCGAGCGTGCCTACCCGCAGGCGAGGCCGGTCAACTGGTCAACAGCAAAAACGAGGCAGGTCAACTGCTGCCAGGAAAGGCGCCAAGAAGATCGGGTTCGGGATGGGGCCAAGCGGGCCGATCCCAGCGGAGAGATCGCCGCCACCGTCGCTGGATTATGTGAAGCCTGCCTCCGCCGCTGCCCCTGTCGCTGCCACCCCCGCTGCCACCTCCGCTTTTGAAGGTGGTTCAGTGCTTCCTTGATCGCAATGACTTCCACTTGGAATACATAACAGCGATCTGGGAGCCTGAAGGAGTGCCGTGTGTCTGCACTGCACTCGTTAGTGCACAGAGTGTGCGACAGAGTGCTGGGACGCAGTACGCCGAGAGCCGTCAGGAAAGTAGTTTGGTGGACCGTCGAACTACAATCCAAACGCCAAGAGGTCAGGAGACTTAGGCGACAGCTCCAGAATGCTCGTCGGCACGAGACCGATGCACGAGACCGATCTCCTCAGCGCAATAAAAGAAGCTCATCCTAGCGACGAAGGAGGACAACTGGTAATGCTTCGTGGGAGAGAACAGAGATGATCCAGGGGGCACGTCTACAGGATTTGTGTCGGCCGCAAAAAGAGCACGGAGATTGGAGGCCTTCGGATAAATGGTGAGCTGGTCACAACATGGCGTGACTGTGCGAGTGAGCTCCTCCGCAACTTCTTTCCTGTTGCGGAGTCGAATGCACACATTGCCATTGAGTCCGAGGTTCCACCGGCCCTCGAAGCTTTCGAGGTTGATGTATGCGTCGCCAGGTTGAAGAGCAGGCGCTCTCCCGGCATGGACGGCATCACAGGTGCACATTCGCAAGGCAGTGTGGCGTGCCATCCTTCAGCACATGACAGCGTTGTATTCCCGCTGCCTGGAGACAAGGTACTTTCCCAAGAGATGGAAACATCCTCGAGTGGTTCCACTCCTGAAGGGACCCGATAAGGACTGGACCGATCCTACCTCATATCGGGGTATCTGTCTGTTGCCAGTGCTGGGCAAAGTGCTTGAGGGGATCATGGTGAATCGTCTGAAGGACATATGGATTTCGCCAAGGACGTTGTGTCGAGGATGTTTGGAAGCACGTCACGAGTAGAGTTTCGCCCAGCCGGTCGAAATACCTGCTCGGAATCTTCGTGGATTTCAAGGGAGCCTTCGACAACGTTGAGTGGAATGCTGCACAACACCGTCTCCTTGAGCTGGGATGCCGAGAAGCAAACTTGTGGCGAAGTTTCTTCTCCGGCTGGAGTGCGAGCATCGTCAGCAGGTATGAGGAAGCCACTGTTCCGGTGAGAAGACGTTGCCCACAGGGATCCATAAGTGGTCCATTCATATGGAACATCTTGATGGACGTGCTGCTTCAGCGCTTGGAGCCACTTGGTGCGTTCAGCGCGTATGCTGACGATTTACTCCTCCTCATCGAGGGAAATGCCCGCTTAAAGCTGGAGCGTAAAGGAGCGGACCTGATGTCCATCGTAGGCGCTTGGGGAGTTGAAGTCGGCGTGGCCATTTCAACTAGCACGGCGATCATGCTGCTCAAAGGCTTACTTAGACGGCCGCCAGTGGTACGGTTTGCTGGAGCAAGCCTGCCATACAAGCGAAAGTATCGGTACCTGGGCATCACGGTCGGCAAAAAAATATATGCCGGACTCATGGTGCCATGTGCACTATTTGGTGCCTCGGTTTGGTCAGTCGCCATGACGCAGCAAGCGATCACGAAGCTGATTGCGTGCCAAAGAGGCATCCTGATTGGATGCCTACCGGTATGCCGAACAGTGTCCTCCGTGGCACTGCAAGTACTTCCTGGAGCCCCCCCATTTGATCTGGTCGCCAGACGTCTGGCAATCAGATTCAAACTAAAGCGTAACTACCCGTTGGAGGAGAGCGATTGGCTATACGGCGAAGATCTGGCAAATCTTAGCTGGAAGCAAAAGATGACGCGACTAGACGAATGCCTGCTGTGCGAGTGGCAACGCAGATGGGATGATGGTAGCTCCCCAGGACAGGTGACTCACCGCTTCATCCCGAACGTAAGTTTTGTCTACAGCGAGCGAAAGTTTGGCTTCACGCTGCGCGCTGGATTCCTGCTCACTGGCCATGGTTCGCTCAATGCATTTTTGCATCAGAGAAGGCTAGGCGATACGCCTGCATGTCTATGCGACGCTGAGCGCGAGGATTGGTAGCACTTCTTATGTGACTGTCCCCTCTATGCAGATTTGCGAGACCCCGATGGACTTGGAGTGCAGCACACAGATCGCCATCTGACCTTTTCCGAAGTGGTGGCTTCGCAGGAGAGTATGCAGTTGCTGGATCGATTCGCAGGAGAGGCGTTCTCCAGGAAGCGACAACTGCTGGACCCTATGGCGGCGCATGGGCCGTCAGTCCCGGACTAGTAGAGTCAAAACTGGCACCCCATGGATTCCCTATCCGGTGCTTGTTGGGGCCAAAAGGGAGGGCGATCGATCCCTTAATTTCGTCCACGGGTTGGGCAGTGGTCCAAGACTGCCCATTGAGGTAGGCCCCCTTGTGGGTGTTCGTGGTGGCTGTGGTTTAAAACCGAAATATACGCGGGTAGAACCGTTAGGTTCGTCGTGGAGTTGCGCTCTCAACCGGATGCCGAGACCCATAGATCGGAAGAGGTGTTAGTACACCTTGCCTCTACCAAGGGGGATTGTATGTCCGACAAAACATACATTCAATTGGTACTAGGATGAGTCGCTATGTACATAGCTATAGCTTCTTATCCTAGGGCCTTAATTGGCGCATCGTACCAGATCCCCAGGTTTATATTTTATATAATAGACACCGTGGTTTTAATCCCTACCTGTGGAATATGCCACGTTAAATAAAACTGTGAGATCAGATACATTCTGTAACTCCGTAGAGTAGAATTGGTCTACCTATCGCTAGATATATCCATTGGACTATGCTTGGGTTCATGCCCGACTTTAGGCCAATAGCTTTTTTGCATGTGTAGAGGGCTATCGTGGCCTTCTTCACTCTGTCTTTGATATTTAGGTTCCAATTTAGCTTTTTGTCAATTACTAACTCTAAGTAACTGGCACTGTCGCTGAAGGAGACCCTGCATCCATTTAGTGTTGGGGGGTTAAGGGGCGGAACCTTGTATTTATTTGTGAATTCTGACAGTCTCGCGGACTTTGCGGTCATTAAGTCGGAGAGTAATTGAGGGTATTTCCCCGAGAAGATAATTGCAACGTTGAGCTTTAAGCGGATTGAAGCTGTTTACTTCCCAACTTATGTTCCGTTTGGTAAGTATGCGATCCATTGTAGTTATCTAGCCTTCGCTTGGGAGTTGCGCCGCTTGGTTGTGCAAACACTGAAGTGGGTGTCGAGTAGTATATGGAGTGACTTCTCACTAGAGTTAGTCCACGTTCCATCGTTTGTTTTAAGGTACCCTACCGAGGGGGTAGTTTTAGAGAGGATCTTTGCGCAGCCTTGCGGCTTCTGACGTCTCCTCTATCTTCGATCGTAATTTTTGCCAAGGGGCCCTTTTTGCTTTCCGGGTTTCTTTGTTGTTTAGGGCAAGACTGATTTTGTGGTCTGCCCAATGCTTCTCCTCGTAAGCGTTTTTGGCTCTGTTGAAGTGAGTCCTGTTGTGTTGGGGAGTATTTCCTCCATGGCTGAGCTATATTTTTCCCAGTTGGCTTTCCTGGGGGTAATATAGTCGGTGGGTTTTGGACTCCTGAGGGATAGTTAGTTAAATAAATAGATTAACAACGTGAAATGTCGAATGTTTGAGAATGAAATTTAATGAGTGTCCTCTGATGTACAGGTTTTAAATACAGAACACAATAAAAAATAACATTTTAATTAATATTTTCGCTGGGAAGATGAATACAAACTGGCTGCTATGAAACTAAAGGCTGCCTGCTATGAAACTAAAGGTTGGCTGCTGTGACACTGCAACAAGCTGTTAAAACTGTCTAGTATGACGCTATTAAGGTGTCTTTTTCTTCTTCGATTAAGGCAGCGTCACTAAATCGAAAATTATTGTTACCTGACCAATTTTTTCCGAGTAATTTTTGAGGTTGAGATAAATAGAAATTATTTACAAGCAAAAAGCAAGCTAAATTGCCTTGGTAATGTTGTCAAATATATCTTAATGGCTCCTCAAGTCATCTATTTTTTATACCCCGTACTCGAAGAGTATAGGGGTATATTAGATTTGTGATGATAACGGATGTGTGTAACGCCCAGAAGGAAGCGTTTCCGACCCCATAAAGTATATATATTCTTGATCAGCATCAATAGCCGAGTCGATATAGCCATATCTGTCTGTCCGTCCGTCCGTCCGTTCGTCCATTCGTCCAAGAGAAACCAAGTTTTGTACCCAGTCTCCTGTGTTATCACACTACTCCAAATGTATTTCAAAATTTCGCCCCGCCCCCTTCCGCCCGCACAAAGGACGAAAGTCTGTGGCATACACAATTTTTAAGATACGATAAAACTAAAAACGCAGAACCATAGATGATTACCATTTCTATCAGAGTGTTGAATCTAGATCAGATCGCATCATTAATATGGCTACAATGAAGACAACCATTTCGAAAGTCATCGTTCCCTCTCGCTCTCTCTCATGCGACCCTGTCTGCTTTGCCTTTTCGTCCAAATGAGCGCCTAGATCTCAGAGACTATAAGAGCTAGAGCAACCAAACTTTCTATCCAAGCTCTTGTTATATCAATCCAGCACAAGTGTATTTAAAAACTTTGCCACGCCCCCATCCGCCCCCACAAAGGACGAAAATCTGTGGAATCCACTATTTTTAAGATAAAAGAAAACCAAAAACGCAGAATCATGTCAAATTACCGTGTCTAACAGACTGCCGAATCTGGATCAGATCGGATAATTATTATGGCCAGAAGAAACAAATTAAATTTCAGTGGATACGCAACGCCTGCCAAGCGCTTTCTCATTCCCTCTCTCTTTCTCTCATACACTTGTACGTCTCGAATATGTAGTTATACATGTACATGTAGAAATGTAGAAAGCATATGCAAACAAAAATGGAAACATGTATAAAAATTCCAAAAATGGTTTGAATTCATTTTTTGAAATATTATTTTTTGCTCGAAATTTAATTCGTCCCTTTTGCGAACACATAATAAATTGCATAAATCGTAAGATCATATATGTATGTATATACTGACTGAGTACCGGGTATAAGGTAGAGCCGCGGCCTTTGCCGCGGCTCAAAACGTTCCCCCTCGTTTCCTTTTGCAATTAACATTCGTTTTGTTGTAGAAGAGGAAAATATAAGAGGTAAATTCAATAGTTTTTAATAGAAAATATTTTATGAACATGAAAGCCGCAACCAGTTTTCTGTGAGTGTTAAAGTACATATTCTGTAATGTCTCTGTTAAGGTTATCACTGTTAACTTTTTACTATGCACTGTTAAATCTCATTGCTATGACACTTTGAACGCTGACTACTACGCCACTCCTGGAGCTGTTTGCTCTGAAATGCAACTAAATTTCACAGTCATCATGGCCGTATAATCACATGGCAAATAGCCATGTACAATTAGTCGATGTACCTATGGTCAGAGAAGGAATGGTTCTCTAGAACATTCCAACCCTTTACTTTGTCTGAAAATTTGTGAGACAAAGAGTGAGGTCAATAAACTCCTGTCAGTTTTGTGTCAAACGGCTGCAACTTGGCCGTTTATCCATCGATTTTTATAAGCAAAACCTTAAACGACGCCTAATTATGGTGTCTATCTTAAACTAAAAATGTAAAATAAGAATAATAAAATAATAGAAAATAAAAAAAATAATACAAATAATAAATAATGTAAAATATTTTTTTTTCGACTTTTCCTGAGTTTTCAAAGTCCAAAATTCGGGAAAAAATACCAAAAAAAAATTATGAAATTTGAATTTGAAAGCTTAATTTGCGGCTACAAAGCGTCTGGACCGGATTTATAGCTGCATTTGTCAGCTTTTCAAAACTGTAAAGTTCAATACAACCAGTTGTAGGAAACCTAGGTTATGTGAAAAATAGGAGCACTACCTCTGAAAAAAAATTCCAAATTCTTCAAAATTCCTTAAAAAAAAACTAAACCTGGAAAAAAAAAACATTCTTTAAAAATTTTTAAGCATCCAAATCTATAAGAAAAAGTCATTTTGGGCTACAGCGGAAAAGTGGTGTCGACTAGTGTAATCCACAGACTTTGTCTTCTACTATGCAAGGCTGCTTCGCGAACACCCGCTGGCTGTCCGGGGCTGCTTATTTTCGGTACTCTCCCTGAGGATGCCCGCTTATTCGCAGCTGACCTGCCTCCTGAGGTAGGCCTTCCGCTATCTGCAACCTGCAAAAATCTCCGCTTAATTAATTTTTTTTTTTTACCTAGGTATAATTTAATTTGTCCCTTTGCAAACATATAATAAATTACATAAATCGTAAGCTCACATACATTTACATATATACATATACTGACATATAAAGACGCGGCCTTTGCCGTGACTTACAAAGTTTCTCCTTAATATTAAATCTCTCAAAACTGAGATTGACATTAAATGCCGCGTGGTGGAAGTGTTTGTTGGCCTTTGTGAGTGCGGGAATAGTGGAGCAGATAGCATTTTTTGCTTGTTTGGGTTGGCATATTTTTATCGCTTCCTATTTTTCAGAGCTTTTGCTTGTTAGAAACAATGAGTGCAGAGACAGTAGTCCAGTTTTTATTTTGTAGATATAAAAGTTCTTGCCTGATTTGGCCTAAAAATATGAAACTTTAAATGTAAATTTTGTCTTCGTCATACTAAAAATAGCCAACGCAATGGATAAAAAAGGCATCCTACGTATAATAGTTATCTGTTTTTACTTGTTTAATGTAATGTTTAATACAAGAATGATAAAAAAATCTAATAACTCATACCTTAAAATTTTTTTTACAGGCGAAACTATAAAAAGAGCCGAAGATGAACATATAAGAATTGTACAATCTATAATGGATAAATGTATGAAAAAAGAATCTTTACTAAATGAACTTTATCTTCAGCTGATTAAACAAACAACAGATCATCCAGATGCTAACTCAAGAATAAATTTGAAAAATTGGGCACTTCTATCTGTGGCATGCAGTGTTATCTTGCCATCTATTAAATCTATTCGGAAGTACTTAATTGCCCATTTGAAACGATGTGCAAGTGATTATATGTCTGAAGAGGGTAAATACGCAAGATTTGCAGAAAACGTAAGTAGCAATTCAATATCCGGTCACAGAAGACTTTTTAATCTATTAGCATAATTCAGCGGAATATCAATAATATTTTTGGGCTATGAGCTATTAGCGAAGTTTATAGCAGACCAGAGTTTAGCTTTACAGCTTTTTTAAAATGTCCGCAAACTCTTTTTTCAGTGGTTTCAACCAGAGCTCGTAAAGTATGCTTAATACAATTTTTCAGAGCGGTCTCCTCACTAAAATGACAGAAAAAAGTGACACGGAATCGCTCAGTATCTAAGCAGCAACCCTGTTCTTCCATTCGTTCGTGTTTTCGCTCTCGGGTTTCGGGTTGAGCGTAACACACGAATTGGAACACACTTACTGACCGCTCGATACGAGCAGAACCGTTCGTCGCTCAGCTACTGAGAGTCAGTAAGTGAGCAAAACAAGCAGAGTCCCCAAAAAGGTATTTTTTTTGTTTTTTCTTTAGTCTTATGTTGTTTTAAATATTTCGTCACAGGCAAAGCATTAAAGAGGAAGGGAGAAGGGGGTAAGGCCTATACACAGGCGCAACACACTTACATGCTCAAAAGACCGAATGCCGAGTTTTTGGGAAGTAAAGGGTCCCGACTGAACAGATGAGCCGAACAAGCGAACAAAAACGCTTGTTGATTGAACAAAGAGCGAGCCAAAAAAGAACGAAGTTTGAGGGGATTTTTTTTTGACAGTTTCGCATTGTGTCCCTGGTCGAGTGCCTTTTTATTGACAACAAGTACAAGAGAGACTAAATATTGTGAGCTCTGGTTTGAACTTTTTTTTATGAAAAACGTGACGTTATAAGAATTTTTTTTTCGACGCCAGATTTGTCGTTTCCAGTAAAAAAAAATCCGTTCGGAAACACTATCTCCCATTTTATTTGAAAAATCTATGCAAGGCTATGTAATTGAAGGTTAAATAAATTCTATTAATTGCGGAAAAAATTATATTCTTGTGTATAGTTGGCAAATGCATCATTGTAATCAGAGCTAGATTTAAAAAACGTACTATTTCTATGTGGTTGTGGTATGTCATGTGATGCAGACGCGGTTTTAGAATTTGATGAATCTAGCACTATTCGAACTCAAGTTTTCTGATGTTAAATATGTAGACTTTGCAGCGGACTGTGTAATGCGGACTGTTACATTATGTATATCCGCATGCACTTTTCAGGGGAAATGTTCCGAAATGTATCTGTTAATATTAATTTTTCTGTAAGCATTATTATTTAGGAGTTATAAACGTCTCAAATTGATTGTCACATTACACAATTTTGGGAGTAGGATTTCAAGTTTCGCGACTCTATTGAAAAAGTCTGCTCTTTTGGTTTATTTTCTAATGAGTACCACATCATTTTGTAGCTTTGGGATGAAAGTAATAAAATAATTTTAATTTATGCCAAAAGAAAATGTTTTTACTTTTTTTACAAGCTAAAATGTTCGGTCTGTTACGTTAAACTTCATGAAAAATAATTTTCAAAGTGTAAAACAATTAACAATATAGGTTTTATCTTTTTTTGAAGTGTAAAAACTTGTGATCACAATATTAATTATTTGAATTTGGTGCGCTGATATTATATCGTGGACACTTTTCGCGCTATTATTCATCACAAGTGTGTTCAGGTGTGTTATTTTATCGGAAAAATCAAAATCAGTAACCTCTTCTATGATGATTTTTGATTCTGAATCATAATAATCAAAACCCCTCGAAATTAAAAAAAGTGTTACGTTGTTTCGTTTTTTGGTATTTTGACTATATGAGTAATGACATTGGTATTTTGACCATATGTCCAATGAAACGGTGTTCTGTCGTCTCCTTTTGATGAATAACTATAACTTGCCCGAATTTAACAATTTCAGGTATGCATTCAGTTCATCGGCAGCAGTCGAATACGGAATGACGGGAAGCGTTTCACGAAAATCGTCGGAGAGCATTGAGATCAATGTGTGATGTTCGTTTCGTAGTTGTAAAAAAGCGGCCGCATGATGTTTAATTCGCCTTGAATCGTAATGCTTGTAACCAAATTTCGAAACAAAAATGAGGAGAATTGTCAATTTTGATAAGAAGATGCCGGTTCGGCTAAGCGCCTGCCCATGGCAGCACAAAGATAGGCAAGGATAGCGAATTTAGAATATACATCGATGCATGATAGGAATTATTGATTGCCTACCAAATAGAAATCCATGACATACTTTTCACTGATATTCTGTATTTCAGGGGTGATCTCGAATGTTAGTTTGGTGTTACGATGCTCAGTTTTAGCAACGTTGCACGTGGGACATTCATTGATGATGTTTTGAATTAACTTTTGATAATCAGGGTAATAGAATTTTCCTTTAAACCAATTAGTGGCCTGGGTGAAGTAGTTCTTTATGATTCTTCAATATTCGTTCCTTGAATTCGGAATAATTCGGAATATCAATGAGTTTGGTACTAGATTTAATCAGTTTAGTCAAGTGATTAGGACTGATTATTTCCAGGAATGCCCTTTGGAACAGTGGAAAATCTATTTCATTATTTAAATATAATACACTCTTCTTTGTACACACATATTCCTTTATTATATCTTTGGCTAATGACTCTGTCATTTCTGTATACGTGATTTTTATCAGTATCTTGTGGAAATAATGGGATATTCCTACCTTATCCTCATCAGCTTTGATCAGTTCTCTTTGCATATTGTAGTAATTGATTGGTCGCTCGGTAAGTGGAATATAATTTGTATTATCTTCCTGAGCACTATGGATCGTTGCGCAATCACTATTAATGGTTTCCCCAAGTAGGTTTTCGTTAATCTTTACTCTTGATAACGCGTCAGCTACATGGTTCTCCTTTCCTGGTAAATATTTTATTTTGAAGTCAAATTCATTTAATTTGATCTTCCAGCGTTGTAGCTTCATATTTGGTTCCTTCAGGTTATTCAACCAAACCAAGGGTTTATGATCACTTAATATCTCAAACGTTCTAACTCCTTTTCTATTGCTGAATAATTGATTTCATGTTCATTCAGGGTTCTACTTGCGTAGCAAATTGGTTTGTGGTCTTGTGACAACACCGCTCTTAATGCAATGTTACTTGCATCGGTTGTTACCGTGAACATTTTATCGAAATCTGGGAATGCGAGGATGGGGTCTGAGGTGATAAGCACTTTCAGCTTTTCGAAGGCCTCAACGTATTTTTCCTCGGTTGGGTCTATGACAGCTCGTTTCTTTAATTTGAGTGTCATTGGTTTTGCTATTTTAGCGAAATTAGGAATGAATTTCCTATAAAATCCACATAAACCTATGAATGATTTTATTTTTGTAGTTGTATTGGGTATAGGGAAGTTTATTATGGCGGATATTTTCTGTGGATTAGGTATTGTGCCATTAGTTGTTACTACATGGCCTAGGAATTTTGTTTCTTTCTTCAAGAATTCACACTTATCCATTTGAAGTTTAAGATTTGCATCTCTCAACTTTCCAATGACTTTTCCAGTGACAACAAATGTTGTTCCGATGAATTGGAATAAATAATGATGTCGTCTAGATACACGAGGCAATCTTTGAAAATTAAATCTTCTAACAGATTGTTCATGCATCTTTGAAATGTAGCTGGGGCAGTGGTTAGCCCAAAAGGCATACGAGTGAACTCGTAATGGCCTTGCTTCGTTGAGAAAGCTGTTTTTGGAATTGAGCTGGGTTCCATAGGGATTTGATGGAATCCTTTAGCTAAATCGATGGTCGTAAAATACTGACACCTTCCTAGTTTGTCTAGTATTTCGTCCATTCGTGGCGTAGGAAATTTATCCTTAATTGTCACCTCATTTAGACTTCTATAGTCTACTACCATTCGATATTTTTGCTTTCCTGAAGCATCTATTTTTTTGGGTATCATTGAAATGGGTGCACAATAGGGAGAATTCGATTTACGAATGATTCCCTGTCTAATCATGTCTTTGATTTGCTGATTCACTTCTTGATCGTGTATTTGAGCATATTTGTATGGTCGACGATATACAGGATCTTCGTGATGGGTTTTGATTTCGTGCTTTATTGAACTAGTGAAGGTAAAATTGTCACCTTCTTTGTACTTCTTTGTCTTTAAACTCGTAAATAACTTTCTTTAGTTTCTCTTTCTCTTCGTCATTTAAATGTTCCAACCTTAGCTGGTTACATTCCCTTAATTCATTCTCTAACGCGGAAGCGAAGTATTGCTCTCCTTCAGGAGATGGGTCAAGGCACTTAGGTGTGATTATATCTTTCTTTGAAGATGGCTTATCACCTTTGTGTGCGGTCCTGCCGTCTGCAATTGCTTCTCCACTATGGATGATTGGGTATGACCTTTCTCCTAACGTTACCGTTTCGTTTCGGTAATCGATGACGGCTTTGCTGGCCATCAAATATTCTCTTCCTAATAGTATATCATAATTTTCAGAAAAATTATGAATATAAAACTTTTGTTTGGTCGGACAATTTTTGGTTGCATTGCGTGTAATGCTTTTAGTCAGACGGACGGGTCCATTGATGGTGTGCACAGTGAGGTTGTCGCTATCGACTTTAGAATCTGTATAATTTTCCTTTATTATATTTATGGACGATCCCGAGTCCGCGATACCTCTTAATTTCTTATTATTTATTATTATTTCTATACATGGTCTTCCTCGGTGTCTTCCGAAGCACTTTGCTGAAAATTTACATCCATTTTCATATGTCCACTTTGACTTTCCCTTGACCGTTTGACCGGCTGATTCGGTATGTTGCTACCTGCCTGAGTCTGGTTGATTTGACGGTTAGTGGGATTCTGTGCTCTGCCCTGATTTAGGGAATTTCTAAATTCATTAAATAATCCTGTATTATTTACAGCATTATTACCCGTATTATTTCTATTCGATCCATAGTTATTTCAATTAGATTGTGAATTTCTAGAAGTACTTGGGTTTTGATTGTTAGAATCATTCCAACTATAACGAGGGTAGTAAGTTCCAACATTCCTACGATTATTATTTATATTTTTTTGGTGTTCGTAATTCTTGTTATCAGTTACAAAATTTTCAAAAATTCATAACTCTTGAGCTGATTTTTCTAGCTCAGCTGTCGTAGAAATGTCTTTCTTTGCTAAAATAATGAACAATATATTGGGTAAACCATCTTCTATTGCCGACTGGTGGCATTTGCCAGAGCGTTTTTAAAGATTATTGCATTTTCTGGGCTAGTCTCCAGATTTAGTTTACTGATTATAATATTTGACTTAATTTCTAGAGCTTCTATGAACTTACGAATACTCCCATTGAATTTTGTGTCGTGTAGTTGTTGTAGTAGCGTCTCGTATGGAGTGTGATTCTTGAATTTGATGATTAATGCTGCCTTTAGATCGGACCAGGTGTTGGGTTGAAGACTTTGTGACAGCAGTTGTGCTCGTCCGCACAGTTGACCCTCAGTGGCTCCGTACATGATGCTCTGTTCTCGTATGTCCTTTGTTGGGTACAATCCAGAGATGTACTGCTTATCCTGCTTATGAACGAACTCAATCGATCTTGGCATCCATCGTATGGTGGGATTTGTCTGATTGACTTCAAGGCTTGGTTCAAGTGTACCTCTGTTAGCGGCATGTTGATTTTTTTTTTTTTGTGTATGAATAGTTTGATTGTTTCACTAATATTAATTGAGTCGTGTGATTCTAGTGCAGCTGAATACGTAGGCTGCGTGATATATTTCTGGCCTAGGCAACACTAAGTGTTAACAGGTGCAATCTGATATTTCCATTGGAAAGGTTGACATTTTTTAGCATAACATCTCTCGGAACGTGTTGTCATTTAATGGTGAATTTTTTAATTTACAGTGACTTGAAAAATTCATCTCGGCCAAAAAATGGAATTAACACGCGAACATTTTCGTGCGATAATTTTTCACAACTTTCGACGTGGATTATCAAGACAAGAGTGCATCGATGAACTTAAATCGTTATACGGGGATCAAGCACCATCCTTTAGCACCGTAAAAAATTGGTACAATGAATTCAATCGTGGCCGACGCTCGCTCAACGACGAATTCCGTGGAGGTCGTCCAAAATCGGCCGTTGTGCCAGAGAACATTGATGCCGTGCGTGAACTGATAATGCAAGATCGTCATGTGACATACCGTGAGATAGAGGCAACCTTGGGCATTTCTACCACCAGCATACATTCGATATTGCATGAACACCTGGCCGTAAAAAAGGTTTGTTGTCGTTGGATCCCGCACAATTTGACAATCGCTCAAAAAAAGGCTCGTGTCGATTGGTGCAAAGAAATGTTAAAAAAAATTCGATCGCGGTGCTTCAAAAGACGTTTATAAGATCGTCACAGGTGACGAATCATGGATCTATGCGTATGAGCCCGAAACAAAACAACAATCGACCGTGTGGGTCTTCGAAGACGAGCCAAATCCAACGAAAGTTGTTCGTGCAAGAAGCACTTCGAAGCAAATGGTCGCCTGTTTCTTCGGAAAAACTGGTCATGTGGCAACTGTTCCGCTTGAGCAACGAAGGACTGTCAATTCTGAGTGGTACACTATAATTTGTTTGCCTGAAGTCTTCGGAGAAATTCGAAAAGCGAACAAGAGAAGACGAATCATTGTTCACCATGACAACGCGAGCTCTCACACATCGGCACAAACCAGCGCCTTTTTGACTGGCCAAAACGTCGAATTTATGAGTCATCCGCCGTACAGCCCTGACTTGGCACCCAATGACTTCTTTTTATTCCCGCACATCAAGAAAAAAATGCGTGGTGAACGATTTTCGTCCCCAGAAGATGCTGTTGAAGCGTTCAAAAACCATGTTTTGAAGGTGTCTCAATCGGAGTGGAAAAAGTGCTTCGACAATTGGTTTGAGCGCATGCAAAAGTGTATAAATCATGCTGGAGAATACTTTGAAAAACAATAAAACCATTTTTGATGATAAATAATCGCATTTTCATTATTAGGCCAGAAACTTATCACGCAGCCCTCGTACACGGCATCTATTGTTTTATGTTCGACTCCTAGCTTAGGGTGTTTGTTTACATTTCCGGCTATCGGCTACAAGTGGTCAACTTCGAGCGTGGGATTGTTTATGGGATTCGAAATTGAGGGTGGTGGATTGTTTATAGTATGTAGGGTAACAGACATATGTAGATAAAGGGTATGCGGAGCATGGACTATAGATATGTCACTATATTATTAAAGACGTATACACGAATATAACGTATTCTCTTTAAAAGCTAGTACAATGCGAGATATCCATGGGGTATGACAAGTAACCGGTTCTCGACTCAAAGCCTCTTCAAGTTTAGCCTGAACTTTATCTTCTAGTGCCACATGGATTCGCCTTAGTCGCTGCTTCAGTGGTTCGATGTCTGAGTAAATGAATAGTTTTATTTTGACGTCTTTCCATTTTGTTTTTCTTCTACTCGATTGATATTGAGTTGAATTGCTGTCCCTCGGCCTAGTAATGAATGCCGTCCATTTTCTATGACGAAAGAGGTTGCAACCACTTTGACACCAGGAACGACTGAGATTGGCTCCTCGAAAACGCAAATTACCTTTAGTAATGGTTCAGAAGCATACCCTCAAAACTGTTTTAGTGAGTGCGACCTGGAATTAAACAGCGGGCCTCTGCCGAAAAGCGCTTCAAAAATCTTTTTTTTCATGAATGCGTTTGGCAAAAATAAAATACGTAATCGATAGAGAATACTTCTAAGATTATGGATCCAAAAGATTTTTCAAATCGGGTAATAAATTTGGGTGGTAGAGCTCCTCAAATTGAGAAATTATTCGTGTCGACGAATAAATGACAATATTTACGAAAATTCACCACTTTCAAACTGAATATTGGGCGATGTAAACAACCGATCTTCGATCTTTTTACTGAAAAATATGTTCAATCTTAGTGTTTTATTGTATAAATTATAAATATAACTGAAATACTTATTAAATTAGAAACGTTTAAAAAATACACTAAATTTTGATATATTTTGAACTTTCGTGGAATAGAACTCGGAAGTTCATACATATATCACAGAGTCAACGCGGCACCACATACACGTGATAGCTATAATATACATATACCTTTCATATGGGCATTTTTCTGACGAGGTCGACCGAGGGCAAAAAAATTAAAATTCAATAAAAACGCATTTGAATATAGTTTTCTCGGGATTTTATTTTTAAAAGATATTGAAAATCCCCCAATTGAATTAATTGACATATAATTTCATTAACTTTGATCTGAAAACCTATTAAAAATAGCAAAAGTTCACCTCAACTTTCGCTGAAATCTGAGTTTGAATTGGTAGCCGCGAAAACCACTTCTATATTTGTCCCGTGCGAATACCATGCTTTTTTGCAAATATCTCGAAAACGAACAGTAGCCCAAAATCGTGCTTAGCACCAGCTATAGGGCTAGTCAAGTGGTGAATCATAACGGTAAAACAATTTTGAAAAAAACCGCGGCAGGTATAAGGAAGAAGAAGAGCGCATTTAAATTTGGCGGTAGCGTATGTTAATTGATAACATTGCTAAATGTTGTATTATAAGTGCTAACTGACTATATATTGTATATCTCTTTACGAAATGTTGAATTTCCAATAACCTGCTTGGAAAAGGTCTCAAGAGGCAGGTAAATTGTTTATTGTTTATTTTTGTTTAAAGTTTAACAATGAACAGTTAAACTGTAAGGGTAAAATGACATATCAACTAATTAAACTAAAGGGCCAATGCCAATACTCAGACCCGGTGGGGCTGATTACACTACTCGACAAAATTCAACTTTTTTTTTCCGCTGTGGCCAAAAATGACTTTTTGTGATAGATTTGGAGATTTAAATTTTTTTAAAGAATTATGAATTAAAGAATTATTTTAAAGAATTAGGTATCGCTTATAAAAATATAAAAATAAACGGCTAAGTTATAACCGTTTGACCAAAACTTCATATGCCGTTTGGCACTATCCCAAATGCCATTTTACCGTTAAAAACTGTTACAAACGCAGATTTTTGGTATTTTTTTAGGAAAAAAAAACGGTTATTCGTCGGCTAACGGAATTTATCGGCGAAATTCGGCATATGAAGTTTTGGTCAAACGGTTATAACTTAGCCGTTTATTTTTATATTTTTTATAAGCGATACCTTAAACGACGCCTAATTAATGTGTCTATCTAAAACTAAAAATCAAGGCATGCAAATATTTTTTTTTCGATTTTTCCTGAAGTTTCAAAGTCAAAATTTCGGGGAAAAAATACCGAAAAAAATATGAAATTTCAGTTTGGAAGCATTATATCTTCCAGACGTTAAGTTGCAGCTACAAAGTGTCTGAGTCGGATTTATAGCTGCATTTGTCAGCTTTTTTTAACTGCAATACAACCAGTTGTAGGAAACTTAAGTTATGTGAAAAATAGAAGCACTACCTATGACAAAAAACACAAAAATTTTTCAAAATTCTTTAAAAAAAAACTACTTCATGAAAAAAAAAAAACATTCTTTAAAAAATTTTAAACATCCAAATCTATCAGAAAAAGTCATTTTTGGCGACAGCGGAAAAGTCGTGTCGACTAGTGTTATCGGCTCAGTAGCCGATAAGATCCCACCAACAGCCAAATTTAGGTTAGAGAAGATCCGGTAGCCGAACAATTCCCAATTAGAGCTATTTAAATTAAATTAAGTTATTGATTAAAATAATTTTGACTATATTAGAACTAGTATCAAAGGAAAACAGATGAAAAAATTGGTTATAGTTACGGCAAAGGCTACGGAAAGATTCATAATCCGAGTAGTTAGAAAGACAGAGTTGGAGATGAAGAGGAAAGTAATGCCTAGTCGGGCGGAAAGGAACAGCAATACTGATAAGGTTGATGAGGGCAGTCGATTCGACCTCACCAGAGAGAAGCTTATGGAGGAAGAGAACTCCTTGGCAGGTTCTACGGGATTTAAGAGAGTGGAGGTTAATTAAGCGCAACCTACTTTAATAAGAAGGAAGATGGATCGAAGGGTCCCAATTGAGTCCCCGGAGGGCAAAGATGTTTTTGTACTGATTCGAGCATATCCTGAAATTTTTGGTAGTGAGGAGACCAGACACAAGAACCATATTCCAAGATAGGCCGGACCAGAGAAACATACAGAAGTTTTGTAGTATACGGGTCTGTAAATTCCTTAGACCATCTTTTGACAAATCCAAGGACTCCTTTGGCTTTGTTAGAGATAGTAGAGATATGAGAGTTGAAACATAGATTGGGTACAAAGGTAATGCCCAAGTCGTTAACTTTGAAAAGGCGTTGAAGGATAATGTTATTAATAGAGTAATCGAAAAGGTATGGCTTATTGCGGTGAAAAGTCATTATATTGCATTTAGAAATGTTAAGAGGTAGAATGTTAATTAGGCACCAGTTGTTAAGGGCATCAAGATCTGATTGCAAAGATAGTGGGGACAAGTGTCACTGTAGGAAAAACATAGCTTAACGTCATCAGCATACATAAGGACGCGGGAATGAGATAACATTTGTGGAAAATCGTTAATAAATAGGTTAAATAGCAAGGGACCCAGGTGGCTACCTTGAGGAACCCCCGATGAGACAATAACATGCTTAGAGAGAGAGGAGTTGAAGCAGACACGTTGAGAACGGTTACAAAGGTAAGAATTAGTCCAGTATAGAAGCTTAGTCGGAAACCCTAGAAGAGACAGTTTATGAATAAGTAGATTATGATTGACGGAGTCAAAGGCTTTACTAAAGTCAGTATAAACGACATCAGTTTGACACTGTTTAGCAAATCCCGAAGTTACTAAGGTGGAAAATTCAAGGAGATTAGTAGAAACTGAGCGACGTTTAATGAATCCATGCTGTGAATCAGAGAATACAGAACTACAGAAATGTTGCAGCTGAGAAGTGATGATTTTTTCGAAGAGTTTAGGAATGGCAGATAAATTGGAAATACAGCGGTAGTTAGAGACATCAGATTTATATAGGATTCTTTCCAGACGGTGGGAAAGTCACCAGTCTTGAGAGATAAGTTGAAAAGTTTAAGGAGAGGCACACAAAGAGATTCTGCACAAAGTTTAAGAACAGCGCTCGGAACCGAGTCTGGCCCAGTGGAGAACGAAAACTTGCACGATTTTAAGAGGCCATCATAGTCGATGAAGGGGGGAAGGATATAGTTAGAACTATTTAAAGGGATAGGATAAGAGTAACTACTGCTAAAGTCGTTCGATGAGGCTAGGATAGAGGGAAAGCTAATAGACGGGACAGAGTAGCAACGTTGGAAAAAGGAAGCGAACAGATCAGCAATATCACAATCCCTATCAGCATAACTACCATTTAAGTGTAGAGAAAAAGGAAATCGGGAAGATTTACGTTTAGAATTAACAAACTTGAAGAATTGTTTAGGGTCGCGTTTAAAGTTAAGCTTGCATTTGGTCAAGTATCTATTGTAGCACAATGTATTAAATAAGGAAAATTTCGATTTTGCAATTGAGTACTTCGAAAAGTCTGATTGCAAACCGGATTTTTTAAACTTCTTGTACATACGGGATTTTAAATTCTTCAGATTTATTAATCTCGGGGTGAACCAGATAGGACAAGAAAGATTTCTGGAGGGGGTGACTTAAGGAACATGCATGGGAAAGATGGAAAAAATAGTGCTATAGAATGCATTCGTGGCAGACTCAATTTCCTGGAGATCGTCAAGGAATGACCAATCCATCTGAGATAGGGCAGTATTCAAGGAGAGGAAATCAGCCTTATTGAAGCAATAGATATTTGAAGGCTTAATAAACGACTCTATGGGGCTTAAAGATGGTAACATGAAATCAATTGAAAGTGTGGGATGGTATGGATCTTCAGGGAATGATAGAGGTGATCCTCGACATACCAAAGTGCTCGAAGCATCGGTAGTGAAGACGAGATCAAGGGTCCTACACATGCTATTGCGTATGCCATTTACCTGGCCCAACGATGTATCGGACAGAGAATCAACGAAGTCATGCTGCATAGATGGGAACATTAAGTTTGAGTCATTGGATGGGGACCAAGTGACATTAGGGAGATTAAAGTCACCGAGGACAATAAGACGATCAGAATCACAAAGCTAAGACAAAACGGACTGGAGATGGGCAGCGTGAAGCATATAAGTTGTAAATTCAGAGGACGGTGGGATGTAAGAGCATGATATGAATAAATTAAAAGAACACAGACGAATTTTGACAACGATAAGTTCAATAGTGTTGAGCTCATCGATGGTAAAGAGTTGGGAAGTTAAGTCGAAACGAACAGCAATTAGGACGCCGCCACCTCGAGATGGTCGATCAGATCTATATATGTTAAAATTATCTACAAAAATCTCGGAATCCGAGATTGAGGAATTGAGCCATGTTTCAGAGAAGGCGATAATGTCGAAATCAAAAGTTGCACTATCAGCATGTAATTTGGTGAGCTTACTGCACAGGCCACGTACATTCTGATCTTTAGAGGTGGGGAAGAATTCAGTTTTTTTCAAGTAGATGGAAAATCAGTAGAAGGGGTCGGAAGGATTCCTACCCGAGGAGCGGGCTGCGAAGATCGTGATCGACTATTGAAAATATGACAGATAGTGTGCTCAGGCCAGAAAGAGGGTTCCAACACAGTCTTAACAAACTTCTCCGGAACAAGAATTTTAAAGGAGGAAATATTACGTTTTTCTTTAAAAGAAAATTTAGTAACTACTATGTCAGAGGAACTATTGATGTTTAGTTTAGAGAAAATATACTCTCGAACCATTGCATCCGTAGCCGATTCCATAAGACGTGAGACAAAGATAGATTTTAGAGGAGCGACAGCGAAGAGAGTAGATATAATTTATAATATAATTTTAGTTGATGGAAAGTTGCGCAGATACAGATTTATGTGTTAATTGATAACATTGCTAAATGTTGTATTTTAAGTCCTAACTGACTATATATTGTATATCTCTTTACGAAATGTTGAATTTCCAATAACCTGCTTGGAAAAGGTCTCAAGAGGCAGGTAAATATAATTTTAGTTGATGGAAAGTTGCGCAGATACAGATTATTATTATTTTTTTATTTCCCCGTTTACCTATTTTTAATGTAAACACTGTATGTTATTTACACCTAATGTTACTCAAAAAGACAGTTTTTTCATAGCTTAGACGAATTAACGGGTGAGGAGAACTGCTACGAATATGGTATTTCTCCATTGCATTGCACAATAAAGTGTATGGAATTTATTCTGAAGCTAACATACACACTTCCTCGGCCAGGAGAAACAAAAACAGGTAATACACCTCGTGAGGATATACAGAGTAGAAAGGAAGGTATACTGGAAATACTTCGGGAAGATTTTTTTGAAAATGATAAAATTATCTTTGATAACAGGTGTTAATCATGAGATCATTAAAAGGTTGGCTGTTATCCTAAATGATATAAACTGCAAAGAAATGATAAATGGTGCAAAATTTGCCGAATGCCATCAAAAACAGCTCAACTTTTGAATGAATTGTATCCTCAGAAAAAACGTACATAGGATTTTGGCTCATGAAAAGGACTTAATAGAGTATCAGTGCTTACCAATTGGAGAGCTATCCAAAGAAGCTCAGGAATGTAAAAACAAGGACTATAAAAGGTTCAGATACACTAATACGTGCAAAATTTCTCGGGTTCGACAAAATTAAGACCTTGTTAACATGCTGGTAGCCTCATCGTATCCACTTCTTGCATCGCTGAGACATGTGCGATCACGAAAGGATTTGGAAGATAGCAACTATAGTTCCGAAATATTAAGTTTATTAGATATTAAATTATTAAATTAAACTAATAAATAAATTGATCAACTTTAATGTTAATAATAATTTTGTTGAAAATCAGCCATCAACAGAAAATTTCAAAAATTAACCTAAAAAAATCAACCAACTAAAAATGACATATAGTCATTGAAATTATAAAAAATGTTCAGTTATGATTAAAAACGTTTTGAATTTTACAGGTAAAATATGCTCGAAAATTTGACCTTGAATATTAAAGCACCACGGGTATCTGGCACTCTCGATGAATATTCATTTTAAAGCTTAAGAAGTTTTCATTTGATTGTTTTTTAAATTTTGGAAATCGTTTTATTAGATTAGAAGTTATGTTTTTTGAAATGTAGAATGAGCAAAGGCCCCCCTGTGCACCGTCGCCTTTCTCCTTTGCGGCAAAGGCTGCGGCTCTACATTATACCCGGTACTCAGTCAGCATACATATATGTATATGTAAGGGACGAATTAAATTTTGGGCAAAAAATAATATTTAAAATAATATTCCACAGATTTTTGTCCTTTGTGGGGGTGGAAGGGGGCGTGTCAAAATTTTGAAATACACTTGTGCTGAATTGATATCACAGGAGCTTGGATAGAAAGTTTGGTTGCTCTAGCTCTTATAGTCTCTGAGAACTAGGCGCTCATTTAAACGAATAAGCAAAGCAGACAGGGTGGCGTGTGAGAGAGAGCGGGAGGGAACGATGACTTTCGAAATGGTTTTCTTCATTGTAGCTATAATAATGATCCGATCTGATCCAGATTCAACACTCTGATAGAAATGGTCATTCTCTATGACTTTGCGTTTTTAGTTTTCTCGTATCTTTAAAATTGTGTACGTCACAGACTTTCGTTTTTTGTGCGGGCGGAAAGGGGCGGGGCGAAATTTTGCAACACATTTGGAGTAGTGTGATCATAAAGGAGACTGGATACAAAATTTGGTTGCTCTAGCTTTAATAGTCTGTGAGATATAGGCGCTAATGCAGACGGACGGACAGACGGACGGACGGACGGACGGACAGACAGACATGGCTATATCGACTCGGCTATTGATGCTGATCAAGAATATATATACTTTATGGGGTCGGAAACGCTTCCTTCTGGGCGTTACAGACAACCGTTATCACCACAAATCTAATATACCCTTATACTTTTTGAGTATCGGGTATACAAATTTGTGGTTGGGGTCTACGCCCTCTCCTTCGACGCAACGTACATGCGTTTGTCGTCGCTGAAAATTCACATTTCGTGATGATGGTACAGACTTTTAAGAATTGTGCTACATTTCCGCGCAATATGCCCTTACTTAGAACATTGGTTGCACTTGGCTCTTCGGGGAGACATCGCAGGAGACATCGCATTATCGCTAACGTGACCCGTCCGCCACACCTAGAGCAATCAGGGTCCGGTCTTTTTCTTCGGGACTTTATTTTACTAATGGACTCATGATTAGATTGAAACACCATTGATTGAGATTGCTTATTTATCTGCTCATCGACTTCGCAAGCATCGCCAATTTCATCCAAGGAATACTCTTCTTCGAGCAGATTCTTTTTTAGTTCTAACAGTGACCACGAGTCAATTATTTTATATTTTAGGCAAATTTCTTCAAATAAAATAAAATAAAATAAAATTAAATTAAATAAAATTAAGATCTTAGATAAAGTATTAGAATTTTCCTCTTCTGGCTTGTAATACTACGCAGCCCCTTTGTAATGTAAGAGAATCTCATTTACGCAATCGTACGCTTGTAAAAAAAGAACAGACATTGCCGAAATGTCTGATACGTAAGGCATGCCCAGGTATTGTATTGCCTTCTTCTGCTAAGAGGTGGACAGGAGCAGAACAGGTGTTCTTCAGTCTCCTCCTCTTCCTTGTCTCTACAGCTTCGGCTTCGGCAAAAATCAAATCGCCCAGCCTATTTGCGTGGCAGCCTATTAGCCAATGTCCTGTGAGGGAACGAATGACTGCGCTGCACCTTCGTCTGCCAAGCATGCATAGCTCTGAGGTGCGTTTTTTGTCTATGTTCGTCCTTGTTTGCCGAGTTATACGACATTGTGGTGCTGATTTCCATGCATTGTCTGCTAGTCGCTTATATAGCTGCTTTATGATAAGCCTACAGGTATGTATGGCTATTGGCATACAAATATCCTCCTTGTCTTGGGGTATTGTGGTGCCAGATCTGGCCAGCTCGTCTGCTATGCAGTTGCCTTCGATGTCCCGGTGACCCGGGACCCAAATAAGACTGATAGCAAATTGTTAAGCCAGCTCGTGAAGAGATTTCCCTGATGACAATGACTCACAATGGAATACACTACAGTGATCTGGGACCCTGAAGGGGTGCCTGATGTCTAGCTGTTCAGATTAGATTCCTCCTCCGACCTTGTTGTCCAGCTTCAATCTGACATCGACGAGAAAAAATACCGCAGAAAATTAAGAAATTTAAATTTAAAATCCTAATATCTTCCAGACGTTAAGCTGCAGCTACAAAAAGTCGGATTTATAGCTACATTTGTCAGCTTTTCAGAACTGCAAAGTTCAATACAACCAGTTATAAGAAACTTAAGTTATGTGAAAAATAGAAGCACAACCTCTGAAAAAAAACGAGAGGGAACGTAGTGAGCCGCGGCAAAGGTCGCGGCTCTACTTTATACCCGGTACTCAGTCAGAATATATGTGATCTTTTGATTTATGAAATTTATTACGTATATATGTTCGCAAAAGGGACGAATTAAATTTTGGCCCAAATGGAAAATTTCAAAAAATTAGGTCGAATTCTAGCTAGATTTTTATATATTAAAAGTTATGTTTCCATTTTTGTTTACATATACATTTTACATCAGCTTCTACATTTCTACATGTACATGTAGAACTACTCATACGAGACGTGTGTGTGCGAGAGAGAGAGGGAATGAGTAAGCGCTTGGCAGGCATTGCGTAGCGACTGAAATTTAATTTGGTGTTTCTGGCTATAACACTAGTCGACACGACTTTTCCGCTGTCGCCAAAAATGACTTTTTCTGATAGATTTGGATGTTTAAAATTTTTTAAAGAATGTTTTTTTTTTTCATGGAGTAGTTTTTTTTTAAAGAATTTTTAAAAAATTTGTTGTTTTTTGTCATAGGTAGTGCTTCTATTTTTCACATAACTTAAGTTTCCTACAACTGGTTGTATTGAACTTTGCAGTTAAAAAAAGCTGATAAATGCAGCTATAAATCCGACTCAGACACTTTGTAGCTGCAACTTAACGCCTGGAAGATATTAAGCTTTCAAATTAAAATTTCATAATTTTTTTCGGTATTTTTCCCCGAAATTTTGACTTTGAAAGCTCAGGAAAAGTCGAAAAAAAAATATTTGAATGCCTTGGTTTTTAGTTTTAGATAGACACATTAATTAGGCGTCGTTTAAGATATCGCTTATAAAAATATAAAAATAAACGGCTAAGGTTTAACCGTTTGACCAAACTTTCATATGCCGAATTTCGCCGATAAATTCCGTTAGCCGACGAATAACCGTTTTTATTTCCTACAAAAATACCAAAAATCTGTGTTTGTAACAGTTTTTAACGGTAAAATGGCATTTCGGATAGTGCCAAACGGCATATGAAGTTTTGGTCAAACGGTTATAACTTAGCCGTTTATTTTTATATTTTTATAAGCGATACCTTAAACGACGCCTAATTAATGTGTCTATCTAAAACCAAAAATCAAGGCATTCAAATATTTTTTTTTCGACTTTTCCTGAGCTTTCAAAGTCAAAATTTCGGGGAAAAATACCGAAAAAAAATTATGAAATTTCAATTTGGAAGCTTAATATCTTCCAGACGTTAAGTTGCAGCTACAAAGTGTCTGAGTCGGATTTATAGCTGCATTTGTCAGCTTTTTTTAACTGCAAAGTTCAATACAACCAGTTGTAGGCAACTTAAGTTATGTGAAAAATAGAAGCACTACCTATGACAAAAAACACAATTTTTTTTAAAAATTCTTTAAAAAAAAACTACTCCATGAAAAAAAAACCATAATTCTTAAAAAAATTTTAAATCTCCCAATCTATTAGAAAAAGTCATTTTTGGAGACAGCGGAAAAAAAAAGTTGAATTTTGTCGAGTAGTGTAATAGTAGTTCGACCTGATCCAGATTCGGCAATCTGGTAGATACGCTTATTTTCCATGAATATACGTTTTTGGTTTTCTTTTATCTTAAAAATTGTTGATTCCACAGATTTTTGTCTTTTTTGGGGTCGGAAGCGGGCGTGGCAAAATTTTGAATGCTGATCAAGAATATATATACTTTGTGAGGTCGGAAACGCTTCCTTCTGGGCGTTACACACATTCGTTATCACCACAAATCTAATATACCCTTATACTCTTCGAGTACCGCGTATAATAACACATTTTTTAAAAATTATTTTAAAAAAAACTAAACCTTGAAAAAAAAATTCTTTAAAAATTTGTAATACTCCAAGTCTATCAGAAAAAGTCATTTTAGGCGACAACGGAAATGTTGTGTTGACTTGTGTAATTATTAAATTAAATTTATTAAAAAAATTTATCTTTCCAAATCTTTCGGAAAAAGTAATTTTTGGCCACTGCGGAAATGTCGTGTTGACTAGTGTTATTAAAAGTACACACCATATAAGTATAACCACCGAAAATAAATAAATAATATAAAGGCCTAACTATTAAAAATAAGAGAGCAGTAGGTAAGTTCTTAGGAGCGAAAGCTATTTGAGATACCTGCTAAGTTTTCCGAACAAGCCGAGGGGACAGTGCGGTAGGCAGTTGTGGAGAGGGGAGAGGCTTGGCCGATATTAGATGGTGCGAGCGACAAAATATAATCCAAGCACTCAATGCATCAAGGCATTTCAGCTTCGGAGTCGAAACCCAAGAACTGTAAGCTTAGTTGCTTCTTACTCTCCCGCCGGTATACATCCAATTGTTCTGAGTAGATTTATATTCTCTTAACCTCTTGCTCCAAGAGCACCAGCATTCGAATGCAAGCGTTCCATTCTATATATGAAAGCCTATATTTATAGACGCTATTTTTTTTTTTGAATAATCCTTCCTGATTTCTAATAGCTTATTTTTGTGTATTTTATAGTGTTTTTTTAGAACACAAGGCACAAGACGTCGTCAGTGGACTCCAAGCTGCGAGGAGATATTATGTACTACTAATCGAAGACCATGCTATTCGAAGTTTTATTTTATGGATGGTCAATATTATTCAATCGAATTTCAGCCGAGCTCTACAGCAAATGATGTAATGGAAATCATAAAAAAAAAAATCGGACTGCAGGAAAACTCAAAGGGTTATTCCATATATGAAGTGATAGGAAATACAGAAAGAAGTCTTTTATCAGAGGAAAAAGTATGTGATGTAATGGCCAAATGGGAAAAATATCGGAGTACATCACAACAAGGAACACAATATCCGGTGAGACTTTTGATTTCAATACTTACTTTAACATTTCTGTTGAGCTACTGAGCTTCTTCAGCAGCATATTTTCGCGATATGCAATTAAGAACACAATTGCGTTAGCTTTCAATATATTATATGAGGGTATTTTTGATTTATTTGTTTGTAATTTGTAACGCGAGAGATTCAAGAATTGTTACCAGTCACGTTACTGTGTCAACCAAAGAAAAAACGTTTGCTCACGACGACGATCTATTCTTAAGTATATGCTGCTCCGAAGATGAGCCTCCCTCGCAGTTCTTGTTGGACAACGAACGCCGAAGAATGGGCGATGCAGCAATTGAGAGCGCAGGGCGTTGGGTAGCAGCAAGGAACGATGCATTAAGAGCTATGTGTAGTAAAATGAGTAAACTGCCATGGGCAGGCGCCTAGCCGAACATACTCACCCCGTTGAAGAGCACAGGACTTCAACATCCTTCTTGGCAGCACTTCCTTTCTTGTTACAGGAGACGGCTTCAGCGCATATACTCCGGACACTATGTCCGTCCCGATGATAGGTTCCATCACTCGAACGAGGGGCCACGTCAGATGGGTTACCTGTGAATAGAGAAGCAGAAACGCGGAACTGGGACATCTCTCCAGCAAGTATCCATCCTAGCTTAGGAGGGCATGTTCCAGCGGGTTATGTCAACGGTACAGTTGGGTTGATTGCTCATAATGGTGGGAGAATTTAATGCCGAAATGGTCGTGGCATAGCTGGAGGCGTGTGATTTTAGTTGGATATCCACGCAGCATGCTTTGGACATGGCATACGAATCGCCGAGTACAGAAACTAAAACTTCCGATTCTTTCTTCTTTAGCCGCAACTGTTAAGCTAAACTAGAAGTGATGAGATGCACCTGCGATCGAGAATCAAGCACGGCAAGAAATCAATGTACCAGAGCTATTCCTTACACTGATTACGGAAGTGGCCAGCAACACGGAGTCCCGTCTGTGACTGTGAGCGAAAAGCGACGTAGCTGAGAGGGTATCGCTCTCGCAGTAAATGTACTTTAGCATCAGGCAATCGTGGAGCCGGTGTTGAATTTATGCGTTGAGGCAGAAGACTCGGACGGAGACTCGAAATGAAGCAGTGTGTGATGTCTGGCAGCACATATTCGATGGGATCGAGAACGACATGCACTTTGACAATGGCCTGTCGGAGGCAATTGGTATACAGGAACAGTTTCTTAGCTTCCTGTCGACGAGGGCAAGGACGAAGATGGCAAAATTGCAAATACCCATACATCGAATGTTCTGAATGTCTGCAGAATGCACAAAAATTCGGCTTGGAGCTACTTGCAATTAGGCAGTGTTTCCGATGTCTATGGGTGTACATAACCTAAGTGTGCTCTTAGGTCTCCAATCTCTGGCATCTCTACTCCAATAAAGTGGTAAATTGCTTTGCTGTGGAGAGACTATCCAACGACAACGTTTCCTTTTACTTGGCTTGTATGGCACTGTCCGCCCTCTACAGCAGGCTTTGTATCAAAATGCAGTCAACGACCTGCTCCTTTGTCTCTAGACATTTTAAAGCCCGTAGATTAGCAATTGTGGTATCTGCCAAGGTACGGAGTTGGGATACAGATGATTCCTCAATTCGCTGCACACTCTGAATTTCGGCGACATGTGCCTGAAAAACTTACCGCTTATTATTAAATCGTCTGTTCAGCAAATCTAGAGCTATGGTATAGCTGGCGGGGCTAAATTTAAGTGACGAAATCGTGTGTAGAGCTGGTTCGTTGGTGCTGCAATTTCTCCACATTCGTCAAGTCAGGCTCCTTGTTGATTACACTAGTTGTTGAGACAACGAGCTTTTTCGTTGACTATATTTTAAGAATTTTAACAAAAGTTTTGAATTCAAAACGTTATAATTTATTGTGTGATTTGTATAGTGAGGGTGGCCAAAAATTCCAGATCTTTAACAATGTAATTAGAGAGTTAACAAATACTTGGGGAGGCAAGCGAGCAAGTCTCGTGCCAAATAATAGTTTGGACAGAAAAGGTCTGTGCGCCGACTATATCAAGCGGTAACTTGTAACTGACTTTAGCAGACGCAGCTGCCGTCCGCTTAGCTACGCCGTGTGGACGCAAGGACGCATAGATGAGAAAACGAGAGTTAAGAAGCATAGATAATAGATGATAAGTGAGAGCATGATGCTGAGAAAGAGCAAGAGAGTAAACCTTTAAGAGTATGGAAAGTACAATACGATTAAGAGTGCAAAAATAGATAATTACACTCGGGCCTTGCCCGAACATACTCCCCCGTGGAAGGATCCAAGCCTTTCACCTCATCCCGTAGAGGCAAAAGACACAGTTTCGCAAGCGCTCTTCGGCTAACACCTGTAGCCATCCTGATCAAGGCGACGCGAGATACTCCATCAGCTCCTGGGATGAGTTCGACGATTCTCGCTAGCGTCCACTTCAGCGGAGGGTAGTTCTCGTCCTTAACAAGAACGACATATTTGACGTGAAGCTCAGGATTCCGGGTGCGCCTTTTAGCTCGCTCCTGAAGACTGCTTAAAAAAGATTGGCGCCATCGAGACCAAAAAATTTGCTGCAGCTGTGTGACCTTCTGCCAACGGTCCAGGCGATCGACGTTGAAATGTACCAAGTCAGGCTCCAAGAAGGTAGTGATAGGGGCGCCAACCAAGAAATGAGCTGGCGTGAGCACATCGAGATCTGCAGGGTTCTCTGAAAGAGGAAACAATGGCCTTGAATTAATGATTGCGCTTATCTTGCACGCAAGGGTGCGCAGTTCATCAAATCCAAGAAGCGAGGATCCAAGGGCACGCCGAAGATGATGTTTGGCTGTCATGACTGAAGCCTCCCACAATCCTCCAAAATGAGGTGATCTAGGAGGAATGAAACGCCAATCGATGCAGTCGTTGAGGCAAGCTTGATGTACGGGTTCTTGATGATTGTCGCTTAGGAATAACGACTTGAGTTCTGCCAGTTCGTTCCGAGCTCCAACAAAATTTGTGGCATTATCTGACCAAATACGAATCGGTCTTCCAATAATCGGTCGTGCAAATAAAACGGCGAAGAAAAGACAGGAACGCGGACGTTGTTAGATCCTTCACTAGCTCGATGTGAACCGCTTTAGTGGAGAAGCATATAAAAATGCTCATATAGCATTTAGTTGGGGGCCGATTTCGAATTTCTGATTTATACAGGAACGGGCCGCAGTAGTCCACGCCAGTAACTAGAAATGCCCGAGATTCGCTAACTCTGTCCACTGGAAGATCTGCCATTATTTGCTCTAGAGTTCGAGGCTTCACTCGAAAGCATCTGACACACTTCTGTATTACGTGAGCTACGGTCTTTCGACCACCAATTGGCCAGTAAGTTTGCCGAATGATGGCTAATAGTGACTGGGGTCCGGCGTGAAGATGCTTTTCGTGTAGGTGCCGTATCAAAGCAGAAGTGATGGAATGATTTCTGGGCAGTATTATGGGATGTCGTGCTTCAAAATCCAACGTGGAGTTTTTAAGGCGTCCTCCAACTCGAATCAAACCGCAATCATCTAAAAATGGAGAAAGCGATACGATTGGGCTTGAAGCTTTGATGTCCTTTCGGGATTCCAGGGCTCTTATTTCATTCAACAGACGAGATTGCTGAGTAAGGCGAAGGAGCAGTTCGGTTCCCAAGCGCAAATCCTCCACAGTTAATTTAAACCTTTTTCAATGAATAAATTTGCATACATATGCAAAAATTCGCTGCATTTTGGGGAAGGAATTCACGAATTTCGATTCTTCCATCAAATATTTCGAAGCGAAGTTGGTAATTAGGATTGTTTTCCGTGCCTCCAAAACCGGCTCTGGAAGAGCAGGCGTACTTGGCCATTGATCTTTACTGTCCGTCAAATATGGAGGCCCATGATTCCAAAGATAAGAATTGATAAGCTCAGCAGGTAGTGATCCTCGAGAAAGCATATCGGCAGGGTTGAGATCAGTTGGCACGTGCAGCCAAGACATTCCAGATGTGAGTTCCTGAATAACAGACAGTCGATTAGCAACAAATACATTAAAGTTAGATGGCTGGTTTTTGATCCAGGCTAATATGTACAACGGTAGAGTCACACCAAAAGTAATACGAGCAATTTAAGTTCATTAAAGAGACTTCATGCATTAGCTGAGCGAGTAGCGCTGCACCGCATAATTCCAACTTGGGTATTGTAATAGTCTTCAGTGGCGCTACACGAGATCTGGAACACAGAAGATTTGCCTTTACTCCATTGACGCCTTGCGAAACAGTGTAAATGCATGCTCCATATGCACTCATGCTGGCATCACAAAATCCATGTATTTCAAGATTGCTGCTTTGAAGGAATGATAGACGTGGGAAAGAGATTCGTTGCATAGAGTCAAACTGCTGAATAAAGTCGATCCAAGCTGTGCGCAAGGCGACTGGCAGACTTTCATCCCAATTCAGCTTTTCTTTCCACAACTGCTGCATAAGTATTTTTGCCCTTGTAATTACTGGCCCTATAAGTCCGAGTGGATCATAAAATCGTGCAATGGTGGACAATATAACTCTTTTAGTTGGTTTCGAAGGGACTTGATTGGGGCAAAAAGCAAACTATAGTTCATCCGAAGTGGGATTCCATGCCAAACCTAGCGTCTTGGTTACATCGCTGCCATCAGTGAATTTTACAAATGTTTCCCTATCTTCACTGGGTATTTGATTTAGTAAAGATGCATCGTTGGAGCACCATTTCCTGATCTTGAAATTCCCTTTGGCTAAGAGTCCTGACACCTGGCGAATTATTTCAAGAACCTCATTTGTAGTGTCTCCCCCCGTTAGCAAGTCATCCACGTAGAAATCCTGCAACACAACCTTAGATCCAATTGGATAAGAAGCACGCTCGTCGGCTGCTAGTTGGTGCATGGAACGGACGGCTAGAAATGATGCTGGTTTCGTTCCATAGGTGACGGTATCCAGCTTAAATGCTCGAATCTCCTCGTGGGGTGAATCGCGCCACAATATGCACTGCAGAAAGCTATCCTGGGGCAAGACACGGACGCATCTATACATTTTACAAATGTCACCAGTCAAGGCTATGGGAAAGGTACTAAATCGGAGAAGAGTCGTTGCTAACTTCGGCTGAATAGTTGAATAGCCCGACATCAATATATCGTTTAGGGAATATCCGGTAGATGTACACGCGGATCCGTCGAAAACTACTCGGAGTTTTGTGGTGGTTTTGTCCTCTCTTACCACGCAGTGGTGAGGAAGAAAGAATTTACATTGTTTTAGTGAGGCGCTTTTAACAGGGGACATATGATTTAAGTCGAGGTACTCCTTTATAAATTCGGCGTATTGGGCCCTAAGAAGTGGCTTGCGTCCCAGTTTGCGTTCTAAATTGAGAAATCTCCGATATGCTTGTTGATATGAATCTCCAAAAAGACTGTCACTCATCTTAAGGGGCAATTGAACGCTGTACTCGCCACTTGGAAGTCGACAGAAATGTTTTTTAAAATGTTCCTCGCAAGCAATTTCCTCCTTTGTAGCCTCTTTGGCGGGGCCGTGACAATTTTCGACTTCCCAGAAGTGTCTCACTAGCTCATCCAAACCGACGGTGGGATTATGACTCAATTCAGTCGAACTAGAGGCAGCTAGGAGCACAGAGTTGTGGGAATGATGACCTCCACCCGTTACTACCCAACCGAAACGCGTTTTTTGTATTATAGGAAGTCCTTTGTCCAACTTAATCTGTCCAACGCATAAGATATCATAAAATAAACTGGCTCCAATAAGCACATCGATGCGCTGAGATTTGTTGAAACTCGGGTCAGCAAGGCTGATATTGGATGGCATTTTCCATTTGGATATATCGAAAGAAGAAGCGGGCTGATTTCCTGTGAGACTCGTGCAGTAATCTGAAGTCCTGGATCGAATGACCAAATTGACTGAACCTTCCGTATGACATGCGGATTCCGCACCAATACCGGATACTGAGACCGAACCTTTGGCTCGTTTCAGCTGAAGCATCTGCGCAAAACGAGAGGTTATTAAGTTAATCTGCGAGCCGGAATCCAGACGAGCACGGCATGGAATAAGATCACCATATCGACTCTTAATCATGATGACTGTCGTGGCGAGAAGCACTACGTCTGAACTAAGATTCTGAGCAGGAGGCGAGAAAGGTAATGAAGCGGCAACAAGGGAATTCTGAAGACTGGGGTCTGAGCGTGAGTCGGTCTGAGTATACGACATAGTAGCGTTCGTTGGTTCCGTGGTAACTGACGTCGGCAGAGGACTGTTGATCTGCAAAAGTGACTGATGTTTTCCACCGCATGTGCGGTAAGAACCTGAACTGCAGGAGGTGTTACGATGTCCCTTCTTCAAACAGTTGAAGCATACTCTAAGCTTCCTTGCCTCTTTAAGGCGCAAAGATGGCGAAAGGTTTCCAAACCGAGTGCAGCTGTAAATGTTGTGCTCTTTATTATTGCAAAATACGCACTCTAATCCAAGGGTATTTGCAGCAACAAGACTGTTTTTGGAATTAATTAATCTTTTATGTTTTCCAACCTGATTGCTATGGGGATCAATCAACATAGCTTGATCCTTTGCCTCCATGGCTTGACCTCTCTTTTCCAAAAAAGTCGAAAAATGGTCCCAGGTCGGTATAACATTGGACGGTGACAGCTCTTCCCATTTGTTCCTGCTTTCGGTGTCCAGATACTTATACATGGAGTGAACGATGATGCAACCTGCTATTTCCTCCATGTTACCCACCGACTTTAGCGCTCTCATGTGAGAATGCACCTTATCCGATAAGGCACGCAGCTTTCTAGTTGACCCATCTTCAACCTTCTCATGCTTCAACATCTCAGCGACGTGTGCCTGAAAGATTAAACGTTTGTTATTGAATCGGTTGCTTAAAATATCCAACGCGATATCATAATTGCCCTCCGTTACTTCCAAAGACCGAACAGCTTCCAATGCAGGTCCATTTAAACATGATCGCAGGTACTGAAACTTCTCAATCCTTGATAAAACGGCCTCCTGACCTATAATTGTGTTAAACATAGTGAAGAAGTTTGCCCACTCAGTATAGCCTCCACGGAAAGTAGGAAGTTTTATATCAGGAATATGATATCGTGGCCGAACATATCCGGAGGCAGTAACGTTAAACTCAGGATGTATCGTTGAGTGATGCGGCATGTTCCCGATAGCACTGCGGAGTCTTGAGCGAATACAAACTTTGATTTCCATAACCAAGACATCAAATTTGTTGCTTAAGTCGCTGCCAATTTCGCTTACATCGAGTTCTTCTAAATTGGAATGAGTCGCATTAAATAAATCGGACATTTTTTCCAAATATTCTAGATGAATTTTTAGCGCATCTTCATTGCTTTCATCCCCCGCAATTGTCTCTTGAAGTAATGCTGCCTTGTCGTATATTGACTGTGCCTTCCGTTTGTAAAAAGACACCCTGTTTTCCGACAAGTCATTGGACTCAGCCATTTCGGCAAGCAATAGCAGCAACAGACAGCAGCAGCGAGCAGGCACAAAGAAGAATAGAAGAACGATCCGTTTGATTTTCGGTTTGTGCGCGCAAATGCACCGACAGCAGCAGCGAGCAGGCACAAAGAAGAATAGAAGAACGATCCGTTTGATTTTCGGTTTGTGCGCGCAAATGCACCGACAGCAGCAGCGAGCAGGCACAAAGAAGAACAGAAGAACGATCCGTTAGAATTTCGGTTTGTGCGCGCAAATGCACCGACAGCAGCAGCGAGCAGGCACAAAGAAGAATAGGAGAATGACCCGTTCGATTGTCGGTATGTGCGCGCAAATGCACCGAAATCAAAGCCGTTGTTGTGCGTAGATGTATTGGTGTTTATGAGCAAGCAAACGCCGAGACGGAAGCTTCGCGACAGAAAGGTTAGGTTTAGTTCGCACATTAAACGGTTTTATTTGTTTTTAGCAATATTATTAATGACGATCACGTCGGGGTCACCAAATGTTGAGACAACGAGCTTTTTCGTTGACTATATTTTAAGAATTTTAACATAAGTTTTGAATTCAAAACGTTATAATTTATTGTGTGATTTGTATAGTGAGGGTGGCCGAAAATGCCAGGCCTTTAACAATGTAATTAGAGAGTTAAAAAAAACTTGGGGAGACAAGCGAGCAAGTCTCGTGCCAAATACTAGTTGGGACAGAAAATAATTTTTTAAAAATTTGGTTTTTTTTTTCATAGGTAGGGCTTCTATTTTTCACACAACTTAAGTTTCCTACAACTGGTTGTATTGAATTTTGCAGTTTTGAAAAGCTAACAAATGCAGCTATAAATCCGACCCAGACACTTTGTAGCTAAAACTTAACGTCTGGAAGATATTAATCTTTCAAATTCAAATTTCATAATTTTTTCGGTATTTTTTCCCGAAATTTTGACTTTGAAAACTCAGGAAAAGTCGAAAAAAAACATTTGTAGTTTTAGGTAGACACATTAATTATGAAGTTTTGGTCAAACGGCTGCAACTTGGCCGTTTATCCCTCGATTTCTTAAAGCGATACCTAAACCTTAAACGACGCCTAATTAATGTGTCTATCTAAAACTAAAAATTTTAGCAATAAATAATTCGGAAAAAATACCGAAAAAAATGTATTAAATTTGAATTTAAAAGATTTATATCTTCCAGACGTTAAGTTGCAGCTACAAATGGTCTGGGTCGGATTGGTCAGCTTTTCAAAAACTTCAAAGTTCAATACAATATAAGAATTAATTTAAGAATTAATTATAATTTAAGAATTTTTAAAAAATCTGGTATTTTTTGTCATAGGTAGTGCTTCTATTTTTCACATAACTCTCGTTTCATACAACTGGTTGTATTGAACTTTGCAGTTAAAAAATGCTGATAAATGCAGCTATAAATCCGACTCAGACACTTTGTAGCAGAAACTTAAGCTTCCAAATTGAAATTTCATCATTTTTTTCGGTATTTTTTACCCGAAATTTTGACTTTGAAACTTCAGGAAAAATCGAAAAAAAAATAAATGAATGCCTTGATATTTAAGTATCATAACACTTAAATAAATTCAAGTATTTTTCGGTATTTTTTCAGATAAAATGAGATTTTGGTCGTTTTGGTCAAACGGTTATAACTTAGCCGTTTGATTTTATATTTTTATAAGAGATACCTTAAACGACGCGTAATTAATGTGTCTATCTAAAACCAAAAATCAAGGCATTTATTTATTTTTTTTTTTTTTTTCGATTTTTCCTGAAGTTTTAAAGCCAAAATTTCGGGTAAAAAATACCGAAAAAATGATGAAATTTCAATTTGGAAGCTTAATATCTGCCAGACGTTAAGTTTCTGCTACAAAGTGTCTGAGTCGGATTTATAGCTGCATTTATCAGCTTTTTTTAACTGCAAAGTTCAGTACAACCAGTTGTATGAAATGTGAGTTATGTGAAAAATAGAAGCACTACCTATGACAAAAAATACCAGATTTTTAAAAAATTCTTTAAAAAAAAACTACTTCATAAAAAAAAAAAAACATTCTTCAAAATTTGTAAACATCCAAATCTATCAGAAAAAGTCATTTTTGGAGACAGCGGAAAAGTCGTGTCGACTAGTGTTACCGGGTATAAAGCAGTTCCCTCTCGTTTTTTTAATTGTCGTACTTGTCCCTGAGAGAAGCGAATTATTTCAGTTTTTGCAGAACATTTTTCGGAAAGCCAAATTTGCTTCACAAAAGAAAGTAAACGAAGCAAATACAGGTTGTTAAGCTAATGAGCTTTTTCACTAGCTGTTGCAAGTTAAATAAAAATTTACGACTGTTTGATGTATGTACATTTTTTGGTAATTAAAGCTTTTTAGAGGAGGATATCAAATATTCAACCTAGATTTATATGAAAAACACACGAATTTGCTGCTTGAAATATAATTTTTTGTTTTATCTTTTATTGTGTTTTGCGTTTGAAGCTGCACTAAAAACCATCAGAGGGTGGGCCATGTAATAGCTAAACCAAACAATGATGCTCCATGGCATTTAATTTAAATTAATTCTTAGTCTTTGTGCTCCGAACAAAAGCGAAAGTAGATTTGATGGTTATATATATGTATGCATGTGTATGACGACGAACGAATGTCTTATGGCTACGAAGATCAGCTCCAGACTAATTGCAAGGGCTGATGGCTTTATTGCCGTGCCCTATGCAGCTGCGCTTAAAAACGATGGGAGATAAAAAAGAGAGTTAGAGCAATTTGTGGCTGCTTCAAAGCCGAGTACGAGAGATCGATAGAGACGATCGAAGAGACGAAAGAATGCCGCTGCAGTGCGTAAGCATATGTAAAAATATGTAAGCATCTTGTAACAAGATTTTTACTGTGGGCATTGCCAATAACAAATAATACTAGTGGATTAAGTTCATCTGCACCGCACCGCTTACCGCCTGGAAAATATTAAGTTTTCAGTTTAACATTTTATCATTTTTGCGGTATATTTTTCCTAAACGTTGACTTTCAAAAGTTAGGAAAAGTCAAAAAAAAATTATTTTCTCGGCTATAATTTTCGTTTAAGATAGGTATATTAATTATGCTTCGTTAAGGCATCGTTTGTATAAATCTTTTGATAAAAATCTAAGACGCATTTTATATTTTATATTTGTAGCAGTTTTTAACGGTAAAATGGCAGCTTGGTAAGGCAGCTTATGGTATTTAATGGTAAAATGCGGCACAAAATGTCTGCGCCTTAGCTGTTTATCAATAGATTTATGCAAACGATGACTTGACGAAACAAATTTAATAAACCTATCTTGATTGAAAATTACAGTCCATTAAATAATAATAATAATAATAAATAATTAGAAGCTCCATAGAACAACGAAATGGGGTGTACTTTTTTGTCTCAACCCGTGATATCGATTCGAAAAGAATAGCAACGAAAAGCAACTCTACTTGCTCGCAATGTGGCTCATCAGAAGCAACAAGTACAATGACCTGTGTAACTATTGCAATAGCAGCAACATCAACCACAACGGCCTTTGTCATTAACAGCGCGATATCGACTGCGTTCTCAAATTCTGCAATGCAAGCGCAAAATGCTTTTACAACATAATGTAACAATCTAGGGAGAATATTGGGACAGGTTTTGTACTTAGCGCATTTGCACTAAAGTTTCCATCCAAATTCACAGACTGAGTCGAAGGTATCCGAGCGGGGCGGGATCTATGTTTCCGTTAGCTGTTTCGGGGTGGTGTGGGTTTTACTAGAACCTTCACTCTCGCCTTCATAATCTTAATCAAGGATCCCTGCTAATACTGCCATGGGAGGTAGACGCCCAAGACAAAACCAATCGATTCAGTGGAGCAAGTTCAACCAAACTACGTATAATCAAGAACTAACTAATACTATGTTTATCCTATGAATTTCATGAATTCTAAAATTCGTGAAATTTAAATAGCCCCTGTTTATCCAACAGTGACAAATTCATGCAATCATATCAGAGGAGTTGCCAGACGTGTAAATTGGAAACAATTTTGAAGTAAAGTTCATCTACATTCTACACCCAGCGACAAAAAAAAAGCCGCACTCCGAAATTTCATGAATTTTTGACTTCTCTAGCGTGGGATATCCCGAAATGTTATTCGATTCGTCTAATTTTTTTTTTGTGAGTCCCTGTGAATGTTTTTTTCTTTTTGCGTGCGTTTCCTGTCGCCTCAGCTTCTGGAAACATTTCTTGCAAAACATTTTACTTAGGAGTCTTTAAGAAGTATGCCTAAAGGAAAACAGATTACGGTGACTGAAAAGTCAAAAATTATTGCCTCGGCTGAACGAAATGTCTCCATTCGAAAAAAAGCGGATCGAACTAAGTTCAATGAAAGCTCAGAGCGACGATTTTTGAAAAAATTTCGTGAGACTGGACAAGTGGAGAGGACAAAAAGATCGGGAAGAGAAAAGTGTACATGTGCAAGGGAAAATCGGATTATTAAGAAAACGAACCGACATGATCGATTCAAAAATGCTGTAGAGATAGCTTCTGAAGTGCAGCAATGATTTGCCAAAGAAATTTCAGCTATAACTATACAGCGTCGTCAAAAGGAGATGGGATTAATGGCAAGGACACCTGCCAAAAAGCCACTTCTTAATAGTCGAATGAAGAAAGCACGCGTAAATTGGGCTAAAGAAAAAGCAAATTGGGGTTAATCTGAGTGGTCACGAATCATATTCTCGGATAAGTCAAAATTTAACCTCATTAGACCCGATGGTTCCCGCACAGTTCGCCGCAGAAAAGGGTAACGCTATTCCGAAAATTGCTGCATTGCCAGAGTGAAGCATTATCCTTATATTATTTTATGGGGATGCATATATAAATATAAAACAGAATCCCTAATAATTATTAAGGGTATGGTGAATTCAAAAAAGTATGAAGTGGAATTATTCGCAGTGGATTTGTGTCCAGTATGGAATCACTTAGTGAGAGAGAAGATCACATCTTTCAGGACGATTCTGTACCTTGCCATCGAGCGCGCCGTGTAAGAGAATCTCTGACATTTTATTATTTTTAAAAATGTAGTCAACTAGTTTCAACTATTTTTTACAGACAGGTTAACATTTTGAAGGCGGAATTGGGCATAAAGTCCCTAGATTGGCCAGGTAACAGCCCCGACCTCAATTCGGTAGAGAACGTCTGGGGCCTTATGACTGCCAAAATGAGAAAGCGGCAGCCCAAAACTATGGTTAAGTTAGGGGAGATTATAGAAAAAGTTTGGTTTGAGGAGATAACGGAGGAATATTTGAGGGCTTTCTGCGATTCGATGCCCAATAGGGTCAAATGTGTAATAAAAGCCAAGGGAGGTACCACCAACTATTAATTAATATATAATTTGAAAAAAAAAAATTCTGAAATATGTTTGTTTATTATTAGACTATAGAAAATGAAATAACCTACTGGAAAAAATTTTGTTTTTGCTGAAAAAATCGATTTTATAATTTTACTAAATTTTTTTCCTGTGTTTGGTCAAAATACTAAATGACCGTTCAGAAAAGTGTGATTGAAAAAAATATTTATTTTTAATTATATGAATATGATATCAAAATACCTAGTACGCACTTTTGTTAGAAATTGATTTATTGAATTAAAAAAATTAAAACTTTTAGTATCGAATAACATTTGGGGAAACCCCACGCTAGAGAAGTCAAAAATGCATGAAATTTCGGAGTGCGGCTTTTTTTTTGTCGCTGGGTGTACATGGATACGAAATATATGCTTACAAAATGCAAAATAAATCGAGGGGAAACGTTGTGAGCCGCGGCAAAGGCTGCGGCTCTACTTTTTACCCGGTACTCAGTCAGTATATACATACATACATATATGAGCTTACGATTTATGCAATTTATTATATGTTCGCAAAAGGGACGAATTAAATTTTGGGCAAAAAATAATATTTCAAAAAACGAAGTCAAACCATTTTTGGAATGTTTATACGTGTTTTCAATTTTGTTTGCATATGCTTTTTACATCTGCTTCTACATTTCTACATGTATAACTACATATTCGAGACGTAAAAGTGTTTGCGAGAGAGAGAGAGGGAATGAGTAAGCGCCTAGCAGGCGTTGCCTAGCCACTGAAATTTAATTTGTTTCTTCTGGCCATAATATAGATCCGACCTGATCCAGATTCGGCAATCTGGTAGATATGGTAATTTTCCAAAATTCTGCGTTTTTGGTTTTCTTTTATCTTAAAAATTGTGGATTCCACAGATTTTCGTCCATTGTGGGGGCGGAAAGGGGCGTAGCAAAATTTTGAAATACACTTGTGCTGATTTGATATCACAGGAGTTTGGATAGAAAGTTTGGTTGCTCTAGCTCTTATAGTCTCTGAGAACTATGCGTAAAAAAATTCGAATGGGCAAAGCAGACGGGGTCGCGTATGAAAGAGAGCGAGAGGGAACGCTGACTTTCGAAATGGTTTTCTTCATTGTGGCTATTTTAATGAAGCGATCTGATCCAGATTTAACACTATGATAGAAATGGCCATTCTCTATGATTCTGCGTTTTTAGTTTTCTCGTATCTTCAAAATTGTGTATGCCACAGACTTTCGTCCTTTGTGGGGGCGGAAAAGGGCGGGGCGAACGGCCCCCTTTCGCCCGCACAAAGGACGAAAGCTCTCTCTCACACGCGACCCCGTCTGCTTTGTCCATTCGTCTTTTTTGACGCCTAGTTCTCAGAGACTATAAGAGCTAGAGCAACCAAACTTTCTATCCAAACTCCTGTGATATCAAACCAGCACAAGTTTATTTCAAAATTTTGCCACGCCCCTTTCCGCCCCCACAAAGGACGAAAATCTGTGGAATCCACAATCTTTAAGATAAAAGAAAATCAAAAACGCAGAATCATGGAAAATGACCGTGTCTAACAAACTGCCGAATCTAGATAAGTTCGGATCATTATTTTGGCCAGAAGGAACAAATTAAATTTCGGTGGCTACGCAACGCCGTTCAACCGCTTACTCATTCCCTCTCTCTCTCTCGCACACACTTCCACGTATCGTATGAGTAGTTCTACATGTACATGTAGAAATGTAGAAGCTGATGTAAAAATTATATGTAAACAAAAATGGAAACAGATAACTTTTAAACTTTAACTTTTTTTTAAATTTTCCATTTGGGCCAAAATTCAATTCGTCCCTTTTGTGAACATATAATAAATTACATAAGTCATAAGATCACATATATTCTGACTGAGTACCGGGTATAAAGTAGAGCCGTGGCCTTTTCCGCGTATCACTACGTTCCCTCTCGTTTTTTCTTTAATTAGGGCAAATGCAAAAATATAAATACGAATAACTCACATACCAAGCTCTCCAACGGTGAAAGGCCTTCCACGTTGTTGATGTTGTGGCTAAACTTTGATTATGCATTCCGGATTTGAATTTTGATTAACTACTTGTATTTTAACCGTTTCCGCACTTTTTTCCGACCAATTTTCCTAAAAATACAAATATTACAACTTGCACGCAGGTAAAGCATTGACTTAATCGGAAAAAAATTAAGCAAAGAATGGAAAGAAGGGAAGATCCGTTTTGGTAGTCGCGTACCACTGGGCGATCGGTCTGGGCGACAATTGGCCGTTTTGTTTGTGGAGTGCTACTGTGAGATTGTGTAGTACGGTAACTGTTCGTTTTTTTTGTGGAGCCTCATTGTGCCGTCTGCAGTGCAGGTGTTCTGGAGAGCTTGTGATTCAAATGTTGCCTTCAGATCCAGTACCGTGCGGAAAGATGAACTAGCGGCTTACAGGTGGCCATTTTGTTAGAGGGTTGAGGTGCTCAGCAGTTTGGGTGCTGGTGCTGATGTTGGTTTGCATAGGTGGTGTCAGAGGGTTACGGTGCACAGCGGTTTGGGTGCTGCTGCTGAAGGGTGCTGGTGCCTACACCCCGCGAATCCGTTGGCACTTTGAAAGATGCGTGTAGCCCGCGAGACGTGGGCAATAGCGATAATGCCGTTGCATGAAATGAAAACTACCAAAATATGTGGTAGTACATACATACATCACACAAACTTTTTGTTGTGTCGAATCCAAAGAAAAAAATGTTTGATCACTTGGATCGGTTTAAATGCTGTATGCCACAAGATGGAATATCGCTTGCGCTAGCTTGTACACACGGTATACATTTTAAACGAATGAAGACCAGAATTTTTTTTAGAAAGAGAGCATGGGTACTGTTTCAATTTTCTTTTATAGACCGGCATTCCAGAGCTCCATCTAGCTTATCTAGCGCTCTCTTTGTCTCGGAAAAACGATATGCATTTCCTTCGCAGCGACTACATGATTGCAGCGGAGTTACGAGGGAAATTTCCCAAAGGACCAAAGAGCGCCCGTTACAATCGAAATTTAATTGCGGAAATATCAATAAAATGCAAGCACAAGAATCAAAAGAAATTCAAAAAGCTGGTCCGGCTAGGCAGAACCGATTGGATCGCTAAATTCAAATTAAGACAAAAGTCATCCCGCAAAACATAAGTGCAATAATAAAAAAAAAAATTAAATTCCGTTCCATCCCAAATGCCATTTTACCGTTTAAAACTGTTACAAATACAGATTTTTAATGTTTTGTGTAAGAAAAAAGAAACGGTTATATGCTGACTAAAGTGCCGTCTTGCTGAGGCTGCGTCTTGATTCTTTGCGTCTTCCCAGAAACGCAGTTTTTACATAGGCTTAACATAGGGCCCTAGTGATGGCAAAAAGTTGCGTCGTTTTCCGACGCAGGTGTGTTTTGATATTTCTGTGCGAATAACAGCAATTTTCGAACTTTTCTGCTTAATCAGCGGAACTATCACCACTAATAACAACAAAAAACAGCAGATTAAAATTTAAATTTTTGCCGCGTACAATGTTTAACTGAGTAAAAACGGACAAATTGTTTAAACTAATTTTATTATTAAAAAAAGCATTTCAACAATATTGTTGATTTCAAATTTTTTGCTGCAAATCCCATGTCTTTGAATCCTTTCACTGTTTCCGTGATCTTCTCAGGGTAAGAAAGTCTGCTGGCAGATACTTGTCAGCGAGTTGAGCAACTACCTCGCGACAAAACTGCAGTAATATGCGGCAGACAAAAGCCCTTGACACACCAAATAGACTCCCGTACGATATTCCGCAGGCGATCCTAGACAATAAAGGGCTATGGCTATTCTCTTCTCCAGAGGGATTATCAGTCGAAAAGGAGTGTCTTTCTTTTTGAGATTGAAGTACTCCTTTCCATGCAGAAATGTTCCTTAAAAAGGCATCGGAGTTCTCCACAACGGGCCGAAACCGGCCCAAGTGGGACGGGCTCCTGTGAGCTTGGCAGCCGCCTTCACCTTCTCCACAACATCTTTTTTCCAATATGAACCATATCGTGGCTATTGCAATGAAGAATACATTATTTAATTAAAAAGAGAGAACATTATCTGCTCTGTACCTACAAGAGTCCAAACGCAAGGAGGACGTTGCAGTTGCAAGACGAATTGCAACTTTTCTGAGGATAACTCAGCCGCTTCCATGCACTTCATAAGAGTCTCCTCACTTTGCGCCACCGCAGTTAAAAGAATCAACTCTATTTCCGACATATTTCGTTGATTTTCGAACATTATTCACTTTGTTTACAAAATTTGTCTTCCTCTTCCAAGACACAAGACGCTGTAGTGTAAACGGCAGTTCTGCTTCTCTGCGTCTGAACGAATCAAACGAATCTGTTGATGTAGATTCACTTGATTCTTGTGATCGTCAATTTGACAATCGTATGCTGAAAATGAGAATGTGTATGCCACCGGTTCATGTACCAGTAACAAAGTGTCGCCGCAATCGGTACTTGAAACAAATTGGGCTTCGGAGATGTGAATACGTCAGAGTTTTCTTTCGTACTGATTTTATTGTAAAATATGCAGGGTTTATATACAGTTTTGGTGGGTAACATTTGCTTATTTAGGGTCTTAGGTAGAATATCTATATATATTGATTTATGACTAAACAATTATTACAAATTTAACAGCATATGGGTCAGGTCCTAAATATTTCTATGACGGTCGCAAAGGATGTCTTACAGATGGTGGGACATTTGACCCAATGCACATCATACTTACAAGTATGGGTCAGGTCTAAGATATTTTATGACGGTCGCATCGAATGTCTTACAGATGGTGTGACATTAGACCCAATGCAGATCATATTTACCAACATATGGGTCAGCGGTGCATCTTACATGTTTATTTAGGTCAACGAATGGAAATTACCAACATATGGGTCAGCTGTGCATCTCACATGTTTATTTAGGTAAACGGATGGAAATTCTGAACCATTTATGGCTAGTTATTTACTTAGGTCTAACCATACAATTTTGTACTTTACTTGAAATCGTACATCCTCCCGGCCGTTGAACATAGTATGTTCAACCATCATCAATATTGATTGTGAACGGGTGCCTTGGTGTAAAGTCTCCGTTTGCCAGTGCGCTGGGTGTATGGCTTTGTTGCGATGTGGGTTTGGGCTTGTGCCACCTTTTTACCAGATTAATTATTACAATAATCATTATAAAGATCAGTGCAATGTATATGGCAACATGATGATGATCACAAGAATCAAGTGAATCTACATCAACAGATTCGTTTGATTCGTTCAGCGTCTTTTCTGATATCGATAGGTAACACACCAAGTGTAAAAAGCCAATAACATATAGCTACAACTTAGCCGTTTATCAATAGATTTTTACAAACGATGCCTAATACCTTTTTTACATTGAGCCGCATCATTGGATTTTTCTGATAAAGGAACATGCGACAATGATGCCCATAAGAGCCCTGTGGATAGAAGAAGACAATAATGCGGCTACATCATAAATCATGCAGCGTCTGTATTCTATCTGTATTCCGTATTCTGTCCAGTATTTTTACAAAATACTGCAATTATTCGGTTTTTTTTTCGTACCAAACAATAAACTTAATTTTAAGTTTAGCGGCAAAACCGATCCCGCGAGGAAAGATGTAGCGTAGCGACTCCCATTATTTTTCCCCACCTTCGACAATGATTCTGTAGTGTAAAAAGTTTATAAGTTTATAATTCGTTTATATGTGAAAAATAGCACTGCCTCTGAAAAAAACATAACAAAAACATAAACAAAAAAAATAGCAAATTTCAAAAATTATTTAATAAAAAATAAACCATAAATAACCATGCTTTAAAAAAATGTAAATCCCCTAATCTATCAGAAAAAGTCATTTAAGGCCAAAACAGGACAAATTCAATCAATCTAAAGTTCAATTTCGTCGACTAGTGTAATACAAAAAGTAAAAAGTGTAATACAAAAAGTAAAACAAAAATCATATTTCCTTAAAAAGGTTTAAAGCCACAGCTTAAGTTCAGTTTTATTGTCTAGTGTAATCAAAGCAAACTTGCACATTTGTTGCTTAGTGCTACCAACCATGTCATTTTCTAAGTACTCTATTCCGCATTATTAATAGGGTTTAACACCGATTCTGTGTGTCAATGTTATTAAAACTTTATAAAATTGAAAACTAATATCTTCAGACTAAGATATTATTAATAGCAATAAAGCTGGCAAATAAATTAAAATTCATAAAAGTTAGTAATGAACATTACTTTTTTTTTATATTTCAGCAAAGTAATGCTTTAAGCTCTCGACATCAAAATTATATCTTCCTATTCAAAAAACATCTATTTTGCGACAATTACATCAACTTAGATGATACAGTTGAAAAAGAGTTGCTATACCATCAAAATCTACATAGTCTTCGAAGCGAACGTTATCCAATAACAGAAATGGAAGCAATTATGCTGACGGCTCTTCAGGGGCAACTGGAACTTGGTGATTGTCGTGATATATTAAATGATTATCGAGCAGTTGCAAGTCACTGCCTGCCACCAAGATTTGTACCCAACATTCCTCACGAAGCCGTCGCTATGCATCATCAGAGTCTTCGAGGAATGCTACCAGCAGAAGCAAAAAAAGCATTTCTGAATTTAATACAAAGTTGGCCTCTCCATCGCGCCACAATTTTTGATGTAATGGTAAGTACATTGAAACGAACCTTTGGTTGCCCTGAGATAGCAGCAAATCTAACTCAGGGGTTGTAAGAGATCCATAAAATTCAGTCACTTGATTATGTGTTTTGTGCTTAAGGCCTGTATCCAGCACTGCGAAATTTTACTGAAAGGAAACTGCTCTTTATTTCGGATGTGTGGAACTCAATTAAGATAGTGTGACCAAGAGCCTAAAAAGTGATTTGCCACTCTCATGAATCAGCTGTGTTTTGTAAACAGCGCCAATTTTGAAAATTAAACTAAAATTAAAAAAAGGAAGAAAAGTAATTCTGACGATGAAGTGATTGTGTTGGTAGCGGCACATATTGTTGTAAAAAGAAGTACAGCACAGTCGGAGGCGCCAAAATGTCAACATTATCAAAATGCGTATTTTCCGTGATCCGCCAAAGACATGGTCTTGCCTCAACTGCTTTTATTAAAGCAATCTTCTCCTCACTTTAAAAATTTGCATATCTCTTTTTGGTTTTGCGCACAGATTTTGCCTCCACCTCTCACTTGTACTTCAGTAATAATAGGCACATATATTTTACTGGCACCCCTATCAGCTGTTCTCACAGTCCACATTCGTGTGAATATCGATACTATCGATAAAAATTCGTGGATCCCGTTTACGTTGCTGGATACTGACTCCAGGAAAACACAAACGAAAAATTACTGGCCCCGTTTTTTTTATATGAAGTTTGGCAGTAATTTTTAGTTTCCGCGGTGCTGGATACCCAGCTTTAAGGTTGGGGAAGTATGCCGGCTGTAGGCTCTCTCTAGTTATAGGCACCCCCACGTAAACTTTTACAGAAATGAGAAGCTACTGATCTGAGTATGGGGGAGTCGTGTTTGTTAAAGGCCTGTATCCAGCACCGCGAAATTTTACTGAAAGAATCTGCTCTTTATTTCGGATGTGTGGAACTCAACTAATGTAGTGTGACCAAGACCCTAAAAAGTGATTTTCCACTCTCATGAATCAGCTGTGTTTTGTAAACAGCGCCAATTTTGAAAATTAAACTAAAATTAAAAAAAGGAAGAAAAGTAATTCTGACGATGAAGTGATTGTGTTGGTAGCAGCACATATTGCTGTAAGAAGAAGTACAGCACAGTTGGAGGCGCCAAAATGTCCAAATTATCAAAATGCTCATTTTCCGTGATTCGCCAAAGACATGGTCTTGCCTCAACTGCTTTTATTAAAGCAATCTTCTCCTCACTTTAAACATTTGCATTTCTCTTTTTGGTTCTGCGCACAGATTTTGCCCCCACCTCTCACTTGTACTCCAGTAAAAATAGGCACATATATTTTACTGGCACCCCTATCAGCTGTTCTCACAGTCCACATTCGTGTGAATATCGATATTATCGATAAAAATTCGTGGATCCCGTTTACGTTGCTGGATACTGACTCCAGGAAAACAAACGAAAAATTACTGGCCCCGTTTTTTTTATATGAAGTTTGGCAGTAATTTTTAGTTTCCGCGGTGCTGGATACCAAGCTTAACAGTATGATGATAATAATAATAGCTAAAATTTGCTAATAACGAAACAAATAAATGTATTTGGGTAGTAGCTGTGAGCATATTAAAATAAATTTGCAATAAAGAATAAAAGTAATATTTATTGTTTTCGAATTTTAATTTTTTAAAAAAGGGGAGTGTTTAATTTTGTTTGCCGTATTGTCTTTATATTTTGTGATTTACTGTCGTTTTTACAAAATGTATGCATCACAAAATTTGTTACTGTCTTAGAAAAATGGCTGTCATTCCCGTGTTTGGTTGATAACACTACTCAACAAAATTAAACTTTTTATTTCTGCTGTGGCCCAAAAAGACTTTTTCTGATAGATTTGGAGATCTAAAATTTTTCAAAATATTTATTTTTTGTGGTTTAGTTATTTTTTAAGAATTTTTTAAAAATTTGGTATTTTTCTTCAGAGGTAGTGCTTCTATTTTTCACATAACTTAAGTTTCTTATAACTGGTTGTATTGAACCTTGCAGTTCTAAAGAACTGACAAATTCGGCTATGAATTCGGCTATAAATTCGGCTTTGTAGCTGCAGCTTAACGTCTGGAAGATATTAAGATTTGAAAATTCATAATTTTTTTGCGGTATTTTTCACCAAAATTTTGACTTTGAAAACTCAGGAAAAGTCGAAAGAAATATTTTATGGCTAACATTTTTGGTTTTTGATAGACACATTAATTAGGCGTCGTTTAAGGTATCGTTTGTAAAAATCGATAAATAAACGGCTAAGTTACTTTTAAGAACTGCAAATACATACCAATAAAAATACCAAATTTTTAAAAAATTCTTTAAAAATAATTCCTTAAACATTTTGAAATCTACAAATCTATCAGAAAATATCATTTTGGGCGACAGCGGAAATGTCGTGTTGACTAGTGTAATTATTGTTAAAACTATTACCTCGGCTATAGATATTATTATAATTTCCCCTATAGCTATTATTGTTCGGTCTGTTTTGTATTTGTAGAGATTCATCCACCTCCATTGGTTCAGGGGCATGATTTTGCTGTCTTTTATTTATTAAGTAAAGTTGTCCCCATATCATATTGTTATACCCGGTACTCGAAGAGTATAAGGGTATCTTAGATTTGTGGGGATAACGGTTGTGTGTAACGCCCAGAAGGAAGCGTTTCCGACCCCATAAAGTATATATATTCTTGATCAGCATCAATAGCCGAGTCGATATAGCCATGTCTGTCTGTCTGTCCGTCCGTCCGTCCGTCCGTCCGTCTGTCCGTCCTCATTTGCGCCTATATCTCAGAGACTATTAAAGCTAGAGCAACCAAGTTTTGTATCCAGTCTCCTCTGTGATCACACTACTCCAAATGTATTTCGAAATTTCGCCCCGCCCTCTTCCGCCCCCACAAAGGACGAAAGTCTGTGGCGTATACAATGTTGAAGATACGAGAAAACTAAAAACGCAGAATTATAGCGAATGATTATTTCTATCAGAGTGTTGAATCTGGATCAGATCGGATCATTATTATAGCTACAATGAAGAAAACCATTTCGAAAGTCATCGTTCCCTCTCGCTCTCTCTCACACGCGACCCTGTCTGCTTTGCTTATTCGTTTAAATGAGCGCCTAGATCTCAGAGACTATAAAAGCTAGAGCAACCAAACATTCTATCCAAGCTCCTGTGATATCAAACCAGCACAAGTGTATTTCAAAATTTTGCCACGTCCCTTTCCGCCCCCACAAAGGACGAAAATCTGTGGAATCCACAATTTTTAAGGTACGAGAAAACCAAAAACGCAGAATCATGGAAAATGACCATATCTACCAGATTGCCGAATATGGATCAGGTCGGATCATTATTATGGCCAGAAGAAACAAATTAAATTTCAGTGCCCAAAATTTAATTTGTCCCTTTTGCGAACATTGCTCATATATGTATGTATGAGTATACTGACTGAGTACCGGGTATAAGGTAGATCCGCGGCCTTTGCCGCGGCTCACAACGTTCCCCCTCGTTTTTCTGTTCGAAAGGTGATTTGAAGGCCCTATGTTGTCTTTGTTAGAATCTTAAGGTATTTTGATTATTTACTGGGTTTTTGGGTGGATGACTGAATTGGTAGGCAAATTGTGCCCTGCTGTTATTTTAGATAGACACATTAATTAGGCGTCGTTTAAGGTATCGTTTGTAAGAATCGATGGATAAACGGCTAAGTTACAGCCGTTTGACCAACTTGCAATTACTTACTTGCAATTTTCCGTGACTCCAGTCGCTTTCCAATATCCCACGCCGTCACTTTCTGCTCGCATCAATTCCCAAGACAGTGGCGCAACATGGTTAATGTAAGCCTTCGCCGATCCGCCAGAACTGCTTCGCCAATAGTCCGTTTGGACTCAAATTTACCATGGAAATTCATAATGTTCTCAAAGTTACTGATCCAACTGGTTATAGCATGGTCGTCATCTCCAGAAAATGGACGCATTAACGCCTCAATGTGTGTCAGATCGATGCAATTTCTCGGCGTTTCCAACTCAGTAGCCTCTCTCTCCGTTTTCAGTACGCTCAATTTGAGAGCAGCCACGCGCTTGCGAGAAACGTAATATTGTTCTAGCTGCTGCAAACGGAGCAATTTTTCTTCATATTCATCTGATCGTATGGTCGACGTTGGACAAGAGTTGTCTGGTCGCGGCAAAAATTTTTCTTGAACGTTCTCCACAATTTCGTCATTTCTGTCTGGCGCCACATCTACTGTTGTACACTACGGTTGTCTCTCTCTATCTAGCGCTCAACAGGGACTTCGAAAATGCCGGCTCGCATCGTCTTGTCTGCGCTCGGCTCCATATTTCCTAGCTTGATTTTTTTCACTGCTGTGCGTATTTGGCATATGGTAGCGCAATATTTCACAAAGTTCACTTTTTGTTTTGCTTCTTATCATTATCATATTTCATCGTCGAGTTTTAGGGCGTACCCCACACTTGATATGTAAACTTTTAATGGCTCATTGAATTATGCGTCTTTATTCCGTGATTGTCCGATATATAACATTTTTCGGATTTGAGTACCTAGCTTTAAATACACAGAAAATACATAAAATTTAAATTACACAAGTTGACACGACATTTCCGCTTTGAAGGGCGAGCCCAAATATTGTAGCCTTCTTCTGCTTAGAGCTGGACATGAGCAGAAAAAGTGCTCCACAGCCTTCTTGATCCGTATATACTCCTTATCTTGGAGAAGCCGAATGTTATTAACAAACCTGGCCAACTCTTCTGCTATACAGCTTATACATCCTTCAATGTCGCGGTGGTCCTGGACCCATATAAGGCTGATAGCAAATTGCTGAGCCATCTCGTGATGAGATTTTCGGCAGTCTGCCACTGTGGCCAAGTTCGAGGAAATCGCATTCAGCGATTTGACCTTAGCTTGGCTGTCACTATACATATTTACACGAGTTACCATGACGGTAACTTCTTGAAGGTAGTGCAATTCTTCCTTGGTTGCAATGACTTCCGCTTGGAAGGCACTACAGTGATAAGAGAGCCTGAAGGAGTGCGTTGTGTTTAGCTGTTCGGAGTAGGCTCCTCCTCCGACCCTATTGTTCAGCTTTTATCCATCTGTAAAGATGTTAATGGCCCCTTCTGGGCCTGGGGGTCTCTATATCCATTCCTCTCTGTGAGGGATGATTACACTGAAAGGGGTGTCTGTGTATTCCCTTGGAACACAGTAGGTAAAAATAGTTTTCATCCCCAAAGCGGGTAAAGCCTCGCACTCAACTCCAAAGGATCTTAGACCAATCAATCTATCGTCCTTCCTTCTCAAAACTTTTGAGCGGCTTGTCAGGGTACAACTGAGAACGACTATAAGTTCTCAATTGCTGTCAGGCACTTCATGAAGTAGTTTCGGTGATACAGAAATCACTACATCTCAAAGTGCACTCTTTAATAGCTTTTTATGATATCGAGCTAACCTTCGACTACGTCGTGCCGGGTGCCATCACGGAAGCGTTAACTGACCTGGGAGTGGACCGTCACTTGGTGATGCACATCGATCAATTGCTCGTATGCAGGACGAAGCGTAGATCGTAACCGAGTGATTTTTTGTATGTACACATGTGTTGAGGCAAGTACTGATGCAAAATGAATGGGTGAAAAAGGAAACAAAAAAATTCGAGACAAGAAACGTTTTGTGTGGCATGGGTGTTGTTGTTATTTCTTGTGCGTTCTTTCTGCACCCTTGTTATTCGCTGTACCCATAATTTGCTTTGCACATGCATACATTAGTACATATGTATGTATTTAAAATTAAAACACTATTTTTTTACAGCTTCATTGGACATTGACAAACTTTAATAACAAACTTAGAAATGGCTGACATTTTTGAGCCTGCTACTCCCTATAACGACTGAACTAGACCGCTAATATGTGTAAATCAGTGCAAAAAAAAAACAGTCGATCAGTGCATCAGCACTCGGGTATCTTCGTGACACCCGAGTGTCTTAAAGGCACCCGAGTAAAAAATGTGTACTTGCCTACAACGCATTTTTGCGTATTTCTTTTTGTGCTGAATCCTTGCTTCTCCTACATTCGTTATGAGTGTGAAAATGATCGTCACGCATCTACGAAAAAGAAGCAACGCACAATTTGACCGAAACACAAACTCGCAAACACCGGCATGGTTTTGTGTGGGTGCGAATGCCTTACTTTTCTTGCCGGTAAAGAGTGGCACCGGCACACAAAGTTCAATGGGTGTGAGTAGAGTGTCAAAAAGTGACACCCTTGCCGTTCTCTGTTAGACAAGTACCAATTCACAGTGCGCTGCTCTATTTCTGTCTCGTTCAGAGGTTTGGCGACTTTTCTGGCCCGTGCCACCGCAGATCACTGCAAGCCAACTATTGTCGGAGGAAACCCCTCTCCCAGCTAGATCAGCAGGGAATAGTGTGGAATAGTCTTTGACAGCTCAAACATAATTTTTGTAGCTTTATTTAGTTGGTTCTATCAAAAGCAGTCATTTTAAAAAAGCGTGGACACTGACGCACCGGATAATTAACTTTTTCAGAAGAGGTCTCATTCTTGTTGGATATAGAAAGCACTAGCATGGAGGTACCAGAAATAGTTATCGCTCAGTTAAAAAATTGTACATGGGTGCCCACGATGGAATCTTGCTTTTTTTGGACAGAGATTGTTCCCACAGTGACAATGTTATCTGAGACAACTTTGAGGAAATTATAAACAATAGCGCGCCATCCGCGAAGCGGTTATTAATGGGCACGTCGGAATGTTCAAGGGCAAAAATCCTTAGACAGCATTCTGTAGATTTTGTAAAGCAGCTCCGCACTCTTTTTAGGATAGGGGGAAAACTGAAAAATATCTTCAATTGGCTTTTGACTAATTTCTCGACCCCTTTCGAGTGCGAAACCTTTTCCAAGATGGTCTTCGCTTCACTGTGTTTAATTTGGATTATTCGTATAGATGGCAGTGAATAGATCCCGGAACGTGGGCAATTTCAGATAACCGCCGTAGAAAACCTCGGTTTTAAGGGGGGGAGCCTGCACTCTCATTTATGAAAATAAGGTACTGGGTACTGATAATGGAGCTAGATTCGTCGCGTTTTCGATTCGCTCCTGTAGATCAGTCCGCATCTTTTGTACACCATATACACTAGTCGACACGACTTTTCCGCTGTCGCCCAAAATGACTTTTTCTGATAGATTTGGATGGTTAAAAATTTTTAAAGAATTTTTTTTTTTCCAGGTTTAGTTTTTTAAAGAATTTTTTAAAAATTTGTTATTTTTTTTCAGAGGTATTGCTTCTATTTTTTACATAACTTCAGTTTCCTACCACTGGTTGTATGAACTTTGCAGTTTTTAAAAGCTGACAAATGCAGCTAAAAATCCGACCCAGACACTTTGTTGCTGCAACTTAACGTCTGGAAGACATTAAGCTTTCAAATTTCATAATTTTTTTCGGTATTTTTTCCCAAAATTTTGACTTTGAAAGCTCAGGAAAAGTCGAAAAAAAAATATTTGAATGCCTACATTGGTTTTAGATAGACACATTAATTAGGCGTCGTTTAAAGTATTGCTTTTAAAAATCGATGAATAAACGCCTAAGTTACAACCATTTGACCAAAACTTCATATGCCGAATTTCGCCGATAAATTCCGTTAGCCGACGTGCAACTGTTTTTTTTTTTCTACAAAAATACCAAAAATCTGTGCTTGTAACAGTTTTTAACGGTAAAATGGCATTTAGGATGATTATTAAGCTTTATATCTTCCAGACGTTAAGTTGCAGCTCCAAAGTGTCTGGGTCGGATTTATAGCTGCATTTGTCAGCTTTTCAAAACTGCAAAGTTCAATACAGCCATTTGTAGGAAACTTAAATTATGTGAAAAATAGAAGCATTACCTATGAAAAAAAAATACCACATTTTATACAAATACTTAAAAAAAAAACTAAACCTGGAAAAAAAAACTATAGTTCTTTAAAAAATTTTAAATCTCCAAATCTATCAAAAAAAGTCATTTTGGGCGACAGCGGAAAAAAAAAGTTGAATTTTGTCGAGTAGTGATATCAATGCTCATACCTCGCTTGCATGAAGTGCATAACTAGCTCTCATTCAGATGGAGAACCATGTTCCAACGTTCACATTCTACTCGTTCTCTGAATCGCGGTCACTTGACATAATATTCACGAAAAAAAGCAGAAAATGAACTGGTGAATCGATGGAACTATAGTGGAGAATTCAGGGCCAGCAATGATTGGATATATTTACGGACTACGAAATTGTGGATTGGAGCACATATTAGTCGTGTGTTTACAATGCTTCATAAACTTTTTGTTGTTTATTTATTATTATTATTTATTATTGTTTTTAAAGTAAAACAATGTTGAGTTAAACTGGAATGGAAAAACGACATGACAACTAAGTACTAAAAAAAATAAGACAATTACTCTGACCCGTTGGAACTAATTACATTAGTCGACAAAATTGAGCTTGTTTTTTGCGCTGTGAAAAAAAAAACCTTAAAAAAATAACTAAACTTTTTCTGATAGATTTGGCTATCAGATTTCGCTATCAGAAAAAGTCATTTTGGGTCACATAGATAGATAGATACAACTATTGAACTATTTAAAATCAAGCTTGCAGCCTGTTTGAGATGCCAAACTTTTTTGGCACCTACTTTTATCCAGAATAATAATGCGAATTGTTCAAATGTAATAGCTGTTTATTTATACCGGCGGCTGCTAGCGGAAGCCGATTGCTTGCTCTTAGCACAACCAGATAAATGTACATATAATCGAGATCCAAATGCAACCAATGCGCAGAGAGGTTAGCAGATTACTGAGATTAGCACCGTCGGCTAAGCAAAGCTAGAGCCCGGGCGGCGGCTGCAGAGCGCCCTTTACAGAGGGAGAGCGCAGCAGCGCTGCCGAACGTGGGCGTTTACAGTGCATTGAATATTGTATTGTATTGTATTGTATTGTATGTATAGTTTTAAGTTAGGCCTGTTGTTTAGCGGCTGGCCCGAACATACTCCCCCCGTTGAAAGTCAGTCTTTCAACAGACTCCTTGAGGGGCAGTACACATAGCCGGGTAACGGCCCTTCTGATGGTTCCTGTGGCAGTCTTCAAATCAGCTACGCGGCACACCCCATCCTTGCCCTTGACGACCTCGACCACTCTAGCTAGTGGCCAACGCATCGGAGGAAGATTTTCGTCCTTAATCAGAACGAGATCGTTTATGCAAAGATTTTGCGTGGGAGTCCGCCATTTCGACCGCTCTTGCAAAAGAGTACGATACTCTTCGCGCCAGCGGCTCCAGAAGATCTGCTGCAGCTGAGTGACCCGTTGCCAGCCATCCAGACGATTGTAGTTCAGCTTCGTCAGATCGGGCTCAAGGATTGCCTCATGTGGACCGCCTAAAAGCAGATGAGCAGGAGTCAGGACATCTAAGTCAGCAGGATTTTCTGAAATCGAGAGCAAAGGGCGAGAATTAACAATTGCCGTGATCTGGCAGATCAGAGTGCGCAGCCCGTCGAAGCCAAGCACAGAAGGCCCAACTGAGCGGTACAGGTGATGCTTTGCTGTCTTCACGGCCGCTTCCCACAATCCGCCGAAGTGCGGAGAGCGTGGTGGGATGAAGCGCCAGTCGATCGAGTCCGCCAAGCAGGATTCATGGACCTCCTTCATATGCGAGTCGCTCATAACAAGTTTCTTGAGTTCCAAAAGCTCGTTCTTGGCGCCAACGAAGTTTGTCGCATTGTCGGACCAAATTTGACTTGGCCTTCCTCGCGTGGACGTGAAACGCTTCAGGGCGCCTAGAAATGAAGCGGTGGTCAGGTCCTTTACGAGCTCCATGTGTATAGCCTTAGAAGTAAAGCAAATGAATACACTGATGTAGCACTTGATGGCTGGCCTCGTGCGGATTTCTGATCTGTAGAAAAAGGGCCCACAGTAATCCACTCCAGTGACTTCAAAGGGTCGAGATCCCTCCAAATGCTCCTTAGGCAGATCTCCCATGATGTGCTGAACCATGCGCGGCCTAGTCCTGAAGCATCTCACACACTTGCTGACTACCTTTGATACTGCCTTAATTCCGCCAATGGGCCAATATTCCAGTCGAATTTTGGCAAGTAGTGCGCGAGGTCCAGCATGAAAGTTCCTTTCGTGATAATACCTTATCAGCGCACAAGTTATAGGATGCCCCTTTGGCAGAATAAGCGGGTGCTGAGCTTCAAATCCCAGAGATGAGTTGCCAAGACGACCTCCAACTCTTTGTAATCCATACCGAGAGAGTGAGCTGATGGAACTGGATTTCCTGACTTGACCATTGCGTTGAATCTCCCTTATGTCCATATACAAAACAGCCAGTTGAATATGCCGGATCAGAAGATGCTTTCCTTGCCGAATATCCGAAACGGTAAGTCCAGAATGCCGAAGCCGATGTACAAATTTATGCATGTAGGCGAATGTGCGCTGCATGTTGAAGAATGAATTTGCAAATTTGCATTCTGACGTGAGATCGGCAAGTGGAGACGCGATCAGCAATACACGCTTGCGAAGCTCTGCCGTTTCTGCTTCAGGAACAGGAGGTACAGGCCACTCTTCCTTGGAGCCTACCAAAAATGATGGACCATGAAACCACAGCTCTGAGTGGATAAGTTGGTGGGGAAGCGAGCCTCTAGAGAGAACGTCAGCTGGATTTAATGATGTGGGATCATAGCGCCATTCCATGCCTGCCGTCAACTCCTGAATTGCTGCCACTCGATTTGCCACGAAGACTTGAAATTTGGCTGGCTCATCCCGTATCCAAGATAATGCTGTCGATGAATCTGACCAGCAATAAAACCGACCTGTAAAACTTCCAATATCCTTCAAATTATTCATTAGTTTCGCAAGCAAATGGGCTCCACTTAATTCAAGCTTGGGAATCGATAAGGTTTTTAGTGGCACCACTCGAGACTTTGATCACAAAATATTGCTCGACAACTGTCCTTCCCTGGACACCACATATATGCAAGCGCCATATGCTTCTATGCTGGCGTCACAAAATCAGTGAAGTTCGAAGTTTCTCAAGTCCATCCAAGATGAATGCAACGCTGAGGGTATGCTCTCATCCCAATCAAAATGTTCTCTCCAAAGCTGCTGAGGGAAGATTTTGCACCTGAAAATAACAGGATTTATCAAGCCAAGGGGGTCGTAGAAACGAGCAATCGTAGACAAAACCGATCGCTTGGAGGGCTTCGAATTTGTGTCCAGCGCGGACAAGGCAAAAAGCAGCTGATCTGATGCAGGGTCCCATGCTAAGCCAAGAGTTTTTGTTATATCACTTCCACCATGAAACCTTAAGTATTTCTCTCTGTCATCTACAGGCGTTCCTTCAAGTACTTCCTGATGGCTAGAGCACCATTTCCTAAGCTTAAAATTACCGCAAGACAGTATGGCGGAGGTTTGATGCATCTTTTCCATGACCTCAGCGACAGAGCTGCCGCCCGAGATGAGATCATCCACGTAAAAATCCTGTTGCAGAGCAGCTGAGCCAAGAGGGTAGGACTCACCCTCGTCAATGGCCAGCTGGTGCATTGCGCGAACTGCTAAAAATTATGCAGCTCTATTGCCATATGTGACGGTGTCTAATGTGTAGACCTGAATCTTGGACTGGACAGAATCCCGCCATAGAATGCACTGATAGTAATTGTCAGGTGAGGACACTCGTACGCAGCGGTACATTTTACAAATATCCCCAGTGAGAGCGACTGGATATGTGCGAAACCGAATTAGTATGCTGAACAATGCAGGCTGAATAACAGGGCCTGCCATCATCGCATCATTTAGGGAACATCCAGTTGATGTAGCTGCCGAACCATCGAAAACGACACGATGAGGCAAGAAATATTTACAGAGACTACGAGAATCAGGGTTGACTGGGGACATATGCTTCAACTCAATATACTCCCTCATAAAGGCAGAGTACCGCTCCTTGAGTGTAGTATCACGATCCAACTTTCGCTGAAAATTGATGAATCGACGATGCGCCTTAGTGTAAGATTCCCCTAAGCGATCAGCATTATCCTTTAACGGGAGACGAACTGAATACTCCCCTGATGGCTAACGTGAGAAGTGGTCTACGAAATGCGCTTCACAATCTAATTCTTCCTTGGTATTCAAAACGGCGTCCGCACAAGTCTTGACCTCCCAAAACATACGAAGAGTTTTATCCAACCTTGAATCCATGTTAGCTTCCGAATCTGGAGAATTGTGCGTTGCCAAGAGCGCCGAGCGTGCTACCCTTTGTCCACCGCCAGATACGATCCACCCAAGCCGAGTCTTCTGCAAAAGAGGCAGACCATCGGTGAGTTTGATTTGCCCTACGCAGAGGAGATCATAGAAAATGCTAGCACCAATGAGGAGATCCTCTCACTGAGGGTTGAAAAATGCAGGATCAGCAAGCTGAATATTTGATGGAATATTCCAATCGGCTACATTGACTGCCAGACTTGGTTGACAATCGGTGATCGTAGGAGCTATAAGAGCAGTAAGCGTAGTTGTATAGTCAGCTGTGCGAGAATGCATACAAATGTTCACGGTGGAATCCTCAGTAGCCACGCTGGTATCGCCGAGCCCAGAGACAAGTGCAGACGATTGAGTTCTCCTAAGCTGAATCTGCTGGGCGAACATGGATGTGATGAGATGAAGTTGTGATCCTGAATCCAGTATGGCACGACAAGAAACTAAAATGCAAGACCGATTCTTAACAAGAACAACCTTGGGCTGCAAGAGAAGTAGAAGCGGGTGAAGGAGACCTACTAACAGAATCCTGAGGGCAGAAATAGCTTCTGGTTGGAGCGTTATATCTTTAGGAAATATCTGGGGAGCCTTGAGTTGTGGACTGCCGAGTCTCGAAATGCAACAAACTATGATACCTCCCACCGCATACTCGACATTTTCCACTGTTGCATGCACGAGTTCGATGTCCCGCCTTCAGGCAATTGAAACGGAGGGAAAGCTTCTTCACTTCTTTGTGGCTCAGCAACGCAGACAAATTCCCGAATATATTGCAGGAATATACATTACCATGTCCCGCTGAATGGCAAAAAATGCATCCAGACGAGTCGGTGGAAGAATTGGAGGCAACAAAAGTTTTCTTTAAATACGTCGAATTATGGTTTTTTCCCACTAGCTGTAGCGTATTCCAAATTCTCCATTTTCTGGCACCGCTTCTCCAAGTATTCATAGAACTCCTTTGCTGTAGGTACAGCATCCGACGACAGGTGTTCTTCCCTTTTTAATTTGCGTCTTAGCGTCCAACTTCTGCAGCAGCATGTTGATTATCATGCAATTGGATATCTCCAAATCAGTTCCCAGTGTCTGCAAAGCACGCATATGATAATTGACTGCATTAGAAAACTCCCAAAGCCTTTTAGGGGATGGCGAATCCACTCTCTTGAGCCCAAGAATCTTCTTGATGTGTGCCCGAAAAACAAGTCGTTTGTTACTTAAACGTTTATTGAGTATATCCAGCGCCACACGATAATTGGCACTGGAGAGTTCCGAAGATTGAACCGAATCCAAAGCCACATCATCGAGGCTAGAGCGAAGGTGCTGGAACTTCTCGATGTCTCTGAGATCCGCATCTGCGTCGATGAATTGAAAATCGCCATAAAGTCCGAATATTCGGCGTATCCACCAGAAAACTTTCGTATTTTTGGCTCAGGAAGTCGCTGCTCGTTAGCCATTGTTTATTGTTTATTTTTTGTTTAAAGTTTAACAATGTACAGTTAAACTGTAAGGGTAAAATTACATATCAACTAATTAAACTAAAGGGCCAATGCCAATACTCAGACTCGGCTCAGTAGCCGATAAGATCCCACCAACAGCCAAAATTGGGTTAGAGAAGAGCCGGTAGCCGAACAATTCCCAATTAGAGCTATTTAAATTAAATTAAGTTATTGATTAAGATAATTTTGACCATATTAGAACTAGTATCAAAGGAAAACAGATGGAAAAATTGGTTATAGTTACGGCAAAGGCTACGGAAAGATTCATAGTCGTTAACTTTGAAGAGGCGTTGAAGGATAATGTTATTGATAGAGTAGTCGAAAAGGTATGGCTTATTGCGGTTCCTTCAAGTACTTCCTGATGGCTAGAGCACCATTTCCTAAGCTTAAAATTACCGCAAGACAGTATGGCGGAGGTTTGATGCATCTTTTCCATGACCTCAGCGACAGAGCTGCCGCCCGAGATGAGATCATCCACGTAAAAATCCTGTTGCAGAGCAGCTGAGCCAAGAGGGTAGGACTCACCCTCGTCAATGGCCAGCTGGTGCATTGCGCGAACTGCTAAAAATTATGCAGCTCTATTGCCATATGTGACGGTGTCTAATGTGTAGACCTGAATCTTGGACTGGACAGAATCCCGCCATAGAATGCACTGATAGTAATTGTCAGGTGAGGACACTCGTACGCAGCGGTACATTTTACAAATATCCCCAGTGAGAGCGACTGGATATGTGCGAAACCGAATTAGTATGCTGAACAATGCAGGCTGAATAACAGGGCCTGCCATCATCGCATCATTTAGGGAACATCCAGTTGATGTAGCTGCCGAACCATCGAAAACGACACGATGAGGCAAGAAATATTTACAGAGACTACGAGAATCAGGGTTGACTGGGGACATATGCTTCAACTCAATATACTCCCTCATAAAGGCAGAGTACCGCTCCTTGAGTGTAGTATCACGATCCAACTTTCGCTGAAAATTGATGAATCGACGATGCGCCTTAGTGTAAGATTCCCCTAAGCGATCAGCATTATCCTTTAACGGGAGACGAACTGAATACTCCCCTGATGGCTAACGTGAGAAGTGGTCTACGAAATGCGCTTCACAATCTAATTCTTCCTTGGTATTCAAAACGGCGTCCGCACAAGTCTTGACCTCCCAAAACATACGAAGAGTTTTATCCAACCTTGAATCCATGTTAGCTTCCGAATCTGGAGAATTGTGCGTTGCCAAGAGCGCCGAGCGTGCTACCCTTTGTCCACCGCCAGATACGATCCACCCAAGCCGAGTCTTCTGCAAAAGAGGCAGACCATCGGTGAGTTTGATTTGCCCTACGCAGAGGAGATCATAGAAAATGCTAGCACCAATGAGGAGATCCTCTCACTGAGGGTTGAAAAATGCAGGATCAGCAAGCTGAATATTTGATGGAATATTCCAATCGGCTACATTGACTGCCAGACTTGGTTGACAATCGGTGATCGTAGGAGCTATAAGAGCAGTAAGCGTAGTTGTATAGTCAGCTGTGCGAGAATGCATACAAATGTTCACGGTGGAATCCTCAGTAGCCACGCTGGTATCGCCGAGCCCAGAGACAAGTGCAGACGATTGAGTTCTCCTAAGCTGAATCTGCTGGGCGAACATGGATGTGATGAGATGAAGTTGTGATCCTGAATCCAGTATGGCACGACAAGAAACTAAAATGCAAGACCGATTCTTAACAAGAACAACCTTGGGCTGCAAGAGAAGTAGAAGCGGGTGAAGGAGACCTACTAACAGAATCCTGAGGGGCAGAAATAGCTTCTGGTTGGAGCGTTATATCTTTAGGAAATATCTGGGGAGCCTTGAGTTGTGGACTGCCGAGTCTCGAAATGCAACAAACTATGATACCTCCCACCGCATACTCGACATTTTCCACTGTTGCATGCACGAGTTCGATGTCCCGCCTTCAGGCAATTGAAACGGAGGGAAAGCTTCTTCACTTCTTTGTGGCTCAGCAACGCAGACAAATTCCCGAATATATTGCAGGAATATACATTACCATGTCCCGCTGAATGGCAAAAAATGCATCCAGACGAGTCGGTGGAAGAATTGGAGGCAACAAAAGTTTTCTTTAAATACGTCGAATTATGGTTTTTTCCCACTAGCTGTAGCGTATTCCAAATTCTCCATTTTCTGGCACCGCTTCTCCAAGTATTCATAGAACTCCTTTGCTGTAGGTACAGCATCCGACGACAGGTGTTCTTCCCTTTTAATTTGCGTCTTAGCGTCCAACTTCTGCAGCAGCATGTTGATTATCATGCAATTGGATATCTCCAAATCAGTTCCCAGTGTCTGCAAAGCACGCATATGATAATTGACTGCATTAGAAAACTCCCAAAGCCTTTTAGGGGATGGCGAATCCACTCTCTTGAGCCCAAGAATCTTCTTGATGTGTGCCCGAAAAACAAGTCGTTTGTTACTTAAACGTTTATTGAGTATATCCAGCGCCACACGATAATTGGCACTGGAGAGTTCCGAAGATTGAACCGAATCCAAAGCCACATCATCGAGGCTAGAGCGAAGGTGCTGGAACTTCTCGATGTCTCTGAGATCCGCATCTGCGTCGATGAATTGAAAATCGCCATAAAGTCCGAATATTCGGCGTATCCACCAGAAAACTTTCGTATTTTTGGCTCAGGAAGTCGCTGCTCGTTAGCCATTGTTTATTGTTTATTTTTTGTTTAAAGTTTAACAATGTACAGTTAAACTGTAAGGGTAAAATTACATATCAACTAATTAAACTAAAGGGCCAATGCCAATACTCAGACTCGGCTCAGTAGCCGATAAGATCCCACCAACAGCCAAAATTGGGTTAGAGAAGAGCCGGTAGCCGAACAATTCCCAATTAGAGCTATTTAAATTAAATTAAGTTATTGATTAAGATAATTTTGACCATATTAGAACTAGTATCAAAGGAAAACAGATGGAAAAATTGGTTATAGTTACGGCAAAGGCTACGGAAAGATTCATAGTCGTTAACTTTGAAGAGGCGTTGAAGGATAATGTTATTGATAGAGTAGTCGAAAAGGTATGGCTTATTGCGGTGAAAAGTCATTATATTGCATTTAGAAATGTTAAGAGGTAGAATGTTGATTAGGCACCAGTTGTTAAGGGCATCAAGATCTGATTGCAAAGATAGTGGGGACAAGGGGTCACTGTAGGAAAAACATAGCTTAACGTCATCAGCATACATAAGGACACGGGAATGAGATAACATTTGTGGAAGATCGTTAATAAATAAGTTAAATAGCAAGGGACCCAGATGGCTACCTTGAGGAACCCCCGATGAGACAATAACAGGTTTAGAGAGAGAGGAGCTAAAGCAGACACGTTGAGAACGGTGGCAAAGGTAGGAATTAGTCCAACATAGAAGCTTAGTCGGAAACCCTAGAAGAGACAGTTTATGAATAAGTAGATTATGATTGACGGAGTCGAAGGCTTTACTAAAGTCAGTATAAACGACATCAGTTTGACACTGTTTAGCAAATCCCGAAGTTACGAAGGTGGAAAATTCAAGGAGATTAGTAGAAACTGAGCGACGTTTAATGAATCCATGCTGTGATTCAGAGAATACAGAACTACAAAAATGTTGCAGCTGAGAGCTGACGATTTTTTCAAAGAGTTTAGGAATGGCAGATAAGTTGGAAATACAGCGGTAATTAGAGACATCAGATTTATATAGGATTCTTTCCAGACGGTGGGAAAGTCACCAGTCTTGAGAGACAAGTTAAAAAGTTTTAGGAGAGGCACACAAAGAGATTCTGCACAAAGTTTAAGAACACCACTGGCCCAGTGGAGAACGAAAACTTGCACGATTTTAAATTTGTTAGGAGACCATCATAGTCGATGAAGGGGGGAAGGATACAGTTAGAACTATTTAAGGGGATAGGATAAGAGTAACAACTACTAAAGTCGTTCGATAAGGCTAGGATAGAGGGAAAGTTAATAGACGGGACAGAGTAGCTACGTTAGAAAAAGGAAGCGAACAGATCAGCAATATCACAATCCCTATCAGCATAACTACCATTTAAGTATAGAGAAAAAGGAAATCTGGCAGATTTACGTTTAGAATTAACAAACCTGAAGAATTGTTTAGGGTCGCGTTTAAAGTTAAGCTTGCATTTGGTCAAGTATCTATTGTAGCACAATGTATTAAATAAGGAAAATTTCGATTTTGCAATTGAGTACTTCGAAAAGTCTGATTGCAAACCGGATTTTTTAAACTTCTTGTACATACGGGATTTTAAATTCTTCAGATTTATTAATCTCGGGGTAAATCAGATAGGACCAGAAAGATTTCTGGAGGGGGTGACTAAAGGAACATGCATGGGAAAGATGGAAAAAATAGAGCTATATGCATTCGTGGCAGACTCAATTTCCTGGAAATCGTCAAGGAATGACCAATCCATCTGAGATAGGGCAGTATTCAAGGAGAGGAAATCAGCCTTATTGAAGCAATAGATATTTGAAGGCTTAATAAACGACTCTACAGGGCTTGAAGATGGTAACATGAAATCAATTGAAAGTGTGGGATGGTATGGATCTTCAGGGAATGATAGAGGTGATCCTCGACATACCAAAGTGCTCGAAGCATCGGTAGTGAAGACGAGATCAAGGGTCCTACACATGCTATTGCGTATGCCATTTACCTGGCCCAACGATGTATCGGACAGAGAATCAACGAAGTCATGCTGCATAGATGGGAACATTAAGTTTGAGTCATTGGATGGGGACCAAGTGACATTAGGGAGATTAAAGTCACCGAGGACAATAAGACGATCAGAATCACAAAGCTAAGACAAAACGGACTGGAGATGGGCAGCGTGAAGCATATAAGTTGTAAATTCAGAGGACGGTGGGATGTAAGAGCATGATATGAATAAATTAAAAGAACACAGACGAATTTTGACAACGATAAGTTCAATAGTGTTGAGCTCATCGATGGTAAAGAGTTGGGAAGTTAAGTCGGAACGAACAGCAATTAGGACGCCACCACCTCGAGATGGTCGATCAGATCTATATATGTTAAAGTTATCTACAAAAATCTCGGAATCCGAGATTGATGAATTGAGCCATGTTTCGGAGAAGGCGATAATGTCGAAATCAAAAGTTGCACTATCAGCATGTAATTTGGTGAGCTTGCTGCACAGGCCACGTACATTCTGATAAGTGATCTTTAGAGGTGGGGAAGAATTCAGTTTTTTGAAGTGGATGGAAGATCAGTAGAAGGAGTTGGAAGGATTCCTACCCGAGGAGCGGGTTGCGAAGGCCGTGATCGATTGTTGAAAATATGGCAGATAGTGTGCTCTGGCCAGAAAGAGGGTTCAAGCACAGTCTTAACAAACTTCTCCGGAATAAGAATTTTAAATGAGGAAATACTACGTTTTTCTTTAAAAGAAAATTTAGTAACTACTATGTCAGAGGAGCTATTAATGTTTAATTTAGAGAAAATATACTCTCGAACCATTGCATCCGTAGACGATTTCATAAGACGTGAGACAAAAATAGATTTTAGAGGAGCGACAGCGAATAGAGTAGATCGGTCAAGAGGGGTCACTTGGTTTATGGGTGAGGCAGAGCCGGGTTCTACCCGAGGAGCAGGTCCGGATGGGATAGCGCTGGCTGAGGAGCCAGTGCGAGCCGGTGTGGAAGGAACTACTTCAACTTCCATGCTGACAGCAGTATCGACTTCCGTAGGGGTCACAGTGATGCCGACATCTGGATGATCATTACTGTCCGGTTGGACAACCTGGGCAATCACAGACACTGGATGAACATTACTGTCCAGCTGGACATCGTTGGCAGACACAGACACAGGTGAACAGCCAACATGTTAAGAGCCAGCCGTCTTTTTCGATGTATGTACATCGATTTCCTTGGCGCCAAAGTCGATCAAGGCTGGCGAACTGATTGAAGGAGCGTCAGAGTCTTTAGCTGCAAGAAAATTGGAACTGTTAACACTGGGCAGGCTAGGTGTAACCTTTCTTCTCTTTAGAGACTCATTTATAATTTTAAGATTTTTAAAATGAGCTTCCATTGAGGAAAACTTATCCTGAAATTTCCGGAATTCAGAGTGGACAGCAGCGAATTCGTTATGAGTCTGTCTCATAAATGTTCGCATATCGGCTTCAACTGCCCTGCAATCCCAACAAGTCCAGGTGAGACCGCAGCGGGTCTTAATCAGATCGACAACGCGACCACCGATATGACCAAAACCCGCGCAGCTAGAGTGAGCCGTGTTGTCACACAACCAGCAGAAAATAAAAGTTTGACGTGTAGCTACCGAACGGTGACCGTACCAGCGTTTAGCACAACAGGAGCTTATTGTTTGATATTAAAACAATATATATGAAAATTAAAGAAAAAAGAAAGGTAAAATATAAGTCGGTGTGGGGCAGAGATAGTGACTTTAGCTTGTGTTACACAATTGCGCGCGCAAGAACGAACAAAACAAACACAATAACGGCAAGTAAGCGGAGAGACACAGAGAGACGATAGAAACACAGAGAGTCAAGCACAGAGCGGCGACCAACGCAGTACGTGTGTGTTAGAATGAAAACAGATAAGCTGAGGGTAGATAAAACAGAGAGCGGTTCAAAGAGAGCAAGCGCACCGCACTAGAATAGGCAACAACAAAACGGCTGCGATTAAAAAAGTGCAGAGAAGTTAAGAATGCACAATAGGAATTGAAAATTGAAAATAAATACACAGAAGTAAGCGTAATGCGTATGCACTAAAAACGAACACGTTGCACGATCGGTTAGGAACACCAGAACAAGGTAAAAAACACAAATTACTTTCCTTTAAGAGAAGATTGGCAATTTTTAATAATTATTCAAGCACGAGCGAAATATATAACACGACCGTCCGCAACGATATATCGGTATCGATATCGAGCCATGACGATGGTACCGTATGCAGAATGATTGATAGTCGAATTGGCAGCAGTGTGCGAGTGGCCTAGTTCGAGAGCAGCCAGTAGCTCAGCCTTCAACGATATGAAGAGCGTATCAAAGTTGTTGCGCATCTCACTCCCAATCTCGTTTTGATTAAGCGCTTCCAGCTCATTATGTGCCTTATTAAATTATTCTCGAATTTCGGCCAACATGTCGATTCGAACGTCGATTTCAGCGGCGGACAAATTGTCGATCTTGTTGCCCGCGAATGAGTCGCCAAGCCCGCCCGCGCCTGTATTCGGATCGCTACCCATGTTTAACGGTGTGAAATGCAACGAAATAGCGGAGAATGGATAACCGTTTAAACGAAAGCGTACAGAATCGAGAAAGAGGTTCTCTCTGAATACGGTTTTTGACTTTTCGTGTCTTTCATTCTTTCTTTTAATTCCTTTGGTCGCGTAAACGTCAAACCTCCCATTCTCTGCTCAGCCGCAAACTCAGTTTTTGACTTTCCGTATATTTTATTCCCGCGCTCTATTCTGTGCACCGTCGCTTAAGCGTTGTTCTATTTACTGTTGTTTCGTCGCATTGCACACCGCTTGTCATGGAGGAAGTCCAAAGTCAAACCTGATTCCCGTAGCCTCGGAAAATATTTCTTACCTCATCACTGTGCTCTAACGCAGGATAGTAAATTTAAATTTGATTTGGTGCCTTCTGGTTGCATACATGAAGTGTTGGCAAAATCCATTTCCAAGGGAGGTTTACTTATCATAGATTAAGCCGTCAATAACCACAACAGCGTGATATGAGGCTTAACACCCGACTCGTCGATTATACAGTTATTTTCAATTCAGAAGGTAATTGTGAATATTTGTGTTTCAGGAATGAGTTGTGATTAGATCAGCTTCATTTTACCGCCCTCCAAGTGATCGGCTTTGTCTACGATTTCTCGCATCTACGACCCTCTTGGATTAACAAATTATGTCAGAGAGAACGTTTGGATTGGGATGAAAGCTTACCCTCCGCGATGCATTCAATATGGATGGACTTGAGAAACAATTTTGCAAGAATCTCTCGTAGTTCGTTTTCTCTAGGTGGAGCCTATTTGCTTGCGGAAATGATGCACAATTTAAAAATATTTTAATCTTTAGAAGTCAGTATATTGCTAGTATACTGCTAGTAGGATTCGTCATCAGCATTATCTTGGATAAGGGATGAGCCTGCAAAATTTAAAGTTGTTGGAGCAAATCGAGTGCCATCAATTCAAAATTTGACGGCAGCCAAGGAATGGTGCTATGTTCTCACATATTTAAATCCTTCTGATATTCTCTCTAAGGGCTCGTTCCCAGAGCCTTGGTTCTCACCGTTTCTGATAACTGGCAATGAACGCACCTTCTGATTTGAAAGATTCAGCTGGCAAAATTGTGGATATACATAAAGGATATTCAACGCGATGGTCAATTTGTAAAATCCAGTTCCATCAGTTCGCTCTTTCCGTTCATCGACCAATCTAGATTAATTAGAGTTGGAGTTGGCACTTATTTTGCCAAAGGAACATCCCATAACTTCTGCGCTGATAAGATATTATTAGAAAAGGAACCTCCATGCCAGACCTCGCGCTCTGCTTGCCAAAATTCGGCTAGAATATTGGCTAATGGAAGGAATGAAAGCAGTGTCAAAGATCAACACGTGTGTGTGATGCTTCAGGATAAGGCCACGCATGGTTCACACATCATCAGCACAAAGACCTATCTAAGGAGCGTCTGAAAGGATCTCGAACTTTTGATGTCATTGGAGTGGGTCGTTTTTCTACCAATATAAAAATCCACACGAGGACTCCGATCAAGTGCTACATCAGTGTATTCATTTGCTCCACATCCAAGGCAATACACATGGAGCTCGTAAAGGTCATGACCACTGCGTAGTTTCTAGGCGTTTTACTTCTATTCGAGGAAGCCCAATTAAAGTTTGCTTAAACAATCTGACAAACTTCGTTGGCGACAAAAACGTACTTCAGGAAGGAGGTCCATGAATCCTGATTGGCTGACCGACTGATTGGCTCGATCGACATGCGCTTCTTCCCGCCACGCTCTCCGCAGTGAAGTGGCCCTGAAGACTGCAAAGCATCATCTGTACTGCTCAGTTGGGCCATCTGTGTTAAGCTTCGATGAGCTGCGTACTGTGATATACTAGATCACGTCAATTGTTAATAAATACTTTAGGGGTCGGGAACGATTCCTTCTGGGTTTTTGAGTTTTTAAAGTCAATGTTAAGCTATTAAGCGCTTTTAATATCTCTTGCAACTTTTGTTTAAGTAAAAGCTTTGTTTTAAAGAGTTGGAGTTGTTTATGGCACAATTTATTTGTATATGTACAATTGGTATGTGAGTGCGAACGATGGATAAAAATGTTTACTCTGGTGGCTACGAAGTTCAGTTCCTGACTGATTGCAAGGGCTGCTTAGAAGAGAACGAGAGAGTGTGATAAAGAGTTAGAGAGTTAGAGCAGCTCGGGTCTGCTACTAAGCCAAGTACGAAAGATCAATAGAGGCGATATGAAAAGAGACGAAAGAAGAGACTGCCGTGCGTAAGCATATGCGATAACAAACATTTTTACAGTGGGCACTGCAAGTAACGAAATACAATATGAATTTAATTTAGGCCGCACCACTGGCTATAATTTATGTATACTATTTAGGCTGCTTGACCCAATAGTCAACATTTTGAAAAAAAACACAAAAAAATTACTTTTTTAATTTGATAGTTTTATATCTTCTAAATTTTGTAAATGGGAAGCTGAAGTGTGTCAATTTATGCTTGCATTTTTTGTATAGGGCAAGACTGACTTTGTAGTCTGCCCAATGTTTCTCCTCGTTATAACGCGTTAGCGCTTTTGGCTCTGTTGAAGAGAGTCCTACGTAGGATGTCAATTTGTTTCGACCACCAGGGGGGTTTCGTTTTACCCCTTGTCTTGTGTGGCAGGCAAGCCGCCGTGAAGGCTTTGTTGCATGCTTCCTTGAACCTGTTCACTATGAGATCTAAATCGTCTTGAGTGTCTGGTCTCGTTGGTGCCTTGTTGGGGAGTAATTCCTCCAATACTGAACTATATTTTACCCAGTTGGCTTTCCTGGGGTTAATGTAGTCGGTGGGTTTTGGGCTCTCTAGGGATTAGTCGTACCTATGGTCAGACTCTTCAACTTTTCACTTTGTCTGACAAATTGTGAGACACTAGAGTGAGGTCAATATGATAATTTTTTATGATAAATTTTTTATCATAAATGATTTTTATCAATTTTTTATGATAAATGTGGGGTTGTTACCCCGGTAAAAAGTGACTCACCCCTTACATTTGTGTCCGTGTTTCGCCATTGAGTGTGGTGAGCATTGGCGTCGCAGCCTATTAGTAAGTAGGCTTGTGTTGGACCTCTCGCTGTCGCTGGCCAGCTTGCAGACGAGGTCGTTGAGAGGATCGCTTTCCTCATGGGCCATGTAGGACGACATCAGCCTCACATGTGTCCGCTGTAGCTCTAGGCTTACTGCTGTGTTGTCGCCATTGCTAAAGTTATGGAGCAGAAAGATATTTAGGTGCTTTCTTGCAAGAATGCAGGCTCGAGTTTTACCTTCTGTTTGGGGTACAAAGAGTTTGTACTCTCTCGTCGCTAATCCACAGACCTTGTCTCCGACTATCCAAGGCTCCTGGATTAGGACGACGTCGGCTCCGCTTGCGTCCAAGCGGAGTATGAGGGCAGCAGATGCTGCTTTACAGTGGTGGAGATTTATTTGAAGGAATCTCAGAGACATCTTCAAGGATCTCCACCACTTTAGTGTCGGCGTCTGAGTCGTCGGATACGTCCTCACGACACATCGCCTCGAAGTCACGCATGAGCTCTGCGTCTGAGGAGTAGCCTTCTTTAATCGGCTCCAGCTCGCTGTCGGGTGCCTCGATCTCCGAGGCAACATCCTGCACGACTGGGTTGTCGACAGGACGAGACTCGGCCGAGGCTGCGTCCGATTTATACACCTTTATGGTGACCGAGCTGAAGCCGGCTGAAGAAAATCTTTAAAGGATGCCTTTTAACTGGGTACTTACCCCAATAGTAGAGGAAGGTGAGAGTGGTCTTCATCCCCAAGGCTGGGAAGATAATCCACATCTCACCCAAGGACTACACCCCCATCAGCCTGTCCTCGTTTTTGTTGAAAACGGTGGAACGCCTGATGGATCTACACATAAGATCCAGACTCAACGAACGAGTTTTCAGCGGAGCTCAACATGCCTACCTTAAAGGTAGGACAGTAGAGTCCGCACTGCACGAAGTAGTTGGGAGGAGTCATATATCCACTCCTGTGGAACCTAGTTCTCAATGACCTTCTCCTGCAGCTGAGGAGCATTGGGCACAAAGTTACGGCCTACGCGGACGATCTAGTGATTCTCGTATCGAGAAAATTCTTGCCCACAATCAGTGAACTGCTGGAATCGGCGCTAGGAGTGACTAATAGATGGGCACGCCAAAACGGCTTATGGGTGAATCCTCAGAAGACCGAACTGGTGCTGTTTTCATGAAGATATAAGATACTCAGTTTGAAACTACTCGTAATTGGGGGAACGACACTCTTGACGGCGTCATTCTTGACTCCAAACTCTTCTGGAAACGGAATGCGGAGGAAAGAAAGAAAAAGGCAATGGCAGCGTTCTATACCTGTAGGAACACTTTTGGACGAAGATGGGGCCTACAACCACGCATCATCCACTGGTTGTACACAGACACAAAGTCCAACGACCCCATGCCTTGGGGTCACCGGATTTCTTAAATCCACCCCCCAGGCAGCTCTGGATACCATGTTAGACCTGACACCGATAGACATTCACCTTAAGTGTCAGACGGTTCTTCTCCACATGAAGGTTTTGTCAAACGGCTGCAACTAAGCCGTTTATTCATAGATTTTTACAAACGATACTTCAAACGGAGCCCAATCAATGTGTTTATCTAAAACTAAAAATGTTAGACATAAAACATTTTTTTTCGACGTTTCCTGAGTTTTCAAAGTCAAAATTTCGGGGGAAGCGGGAGTTGCAGCTACAAAGTGTGTACTTTTTTCAGAGGTAGTGCTAGTGGTAGTGGTATCACTACCTCTGAAAAACATACCAAATTTTTAAAAATATGCTTTAAAAAAAAACTAAACCTAGAAAAAAAATCCATAATTATTTTAAAAATTTTAAATTTCCAAATCTATCAGAAAAAGTCATTTTGGGCGACAGCGGAAATGTCGTGTTGACTAGTGTAATAGGCACATATGTATATGTACATATATTCCTGGCCTGAATGTCAGCTGTTTTCTCAGACCACAATCGTATCGATAGGATTTACCGATAAAATTCTGTGGATTTCGTTTAGAAAACGAAAAATTCCTGGCCCATTTTATTTTAAAGGCCTGTATCCAGCACCGCGAAATTTTACTGAAACGAATCTGCTCATTATTTCGGATGTGTGGAACTCAACTGATGTAGTGTGACCAAGAGCCTAAAAAGTGATTTGCCACTCTCATGAATCAGCTGTGTTTTGTAAACAGCGCCAATTTTGAAAATTAAACTAAAATTAAAAAAAGGAAGAAAAGTAATTCTGACGATGAAGTGATTGTGTTGGTAGTGGCACATATTGTTGTAAGAAGAAGTACAGCACAGTCGGAGGCGCCAAAATATCAAAATGATCAAAATGCTTGTTTTCCGTGATCCGCCAAAGACATGGTCTTGCCTCAACTGCTTTTATTAAAGCAATCTTCTCCTCACTTTAAAAATTTGCATATCTCTTTTTGGTTTTGCGCACAGATTTTGCCCCCACCTCTCACTTGTACTCCAGTAAAAATAGGCACATATATTTTACTGGCACCCCTATCAGCTGTTCTCACAGTCCACATTCGTGTGAATATCGATATTATCGATAAAAATTCGTGGATCCCGTTTACGTTGCTGGATACTGACTCCAGGAAAACACAAACGAAAAATTACTGGCCCCGTTTTTTTTATATGAAGTTTGGCAGTAATTTTTAGTTTCCGCGGTGCTGGATACCCAGCTTAAGGCCTGTATCCAGCACCGCGAAATTTTACTGAAACGAATCTGCTCTTTATTTCGGATGTGTGGAACTCAACTAATGTAGTGTGACCAAGAACCTAAAAAGTGATTTGCCACTCTCATGAATCAGCTGTGTTTAATAAACAGCGCCAATTTTGAAAATTAAACTAAAATTAAAAAAAGGAAGAAAAGTAATTCTGACGATGAAGTGATTGTGTTGTAAGAAGAAGCACGTGCTGTAGTCGGAGGCGCCAAAATGTCAAAATTATCAAAATGCTCATTTTCCGTGATCCGCTAAAGACATGGTACTGCCTGATCTGCTTTTATTAAAGCAATCCTCTTCTCACTTAAAAAATTTGCATATCTCTTTTTGGTTTTGCGCGAAGATTTTGCCCCCACCTCTCACTTGTACTCCAGTAAAAATAGGCACATATATTTTACTGGCACCCCTATCAGCTGTTCTCCCAGTCCACATTCGTGTGAATATCGATACTATCGATGAAAATTCGTGGATCCCGTTTACGTTGCTGGATACTCACTCCAGGAAAACACAAACGAAAAATTACTGGCCCCGTTTTTTTTATATGAAGTTTGGCAGTAATTTTTAGTTTCCGCGGTGCTGGATACCCAGCTTTATATAAAGTTTGGCAGTAACTTTTTGTTTCCGCGGTGCTGGATACAGTTCTTAAAAAAAATTGTTGATTCATTAAGCTATAAAATCAAAACATTTTCATATTAAAATATAAGAAAATAGGAGGTACTACGCCTATTTTCCCCAGTCCAAAATTCTATTGGTATTATATAGTTGAATGCAAAAAAACCAGACTAAGAAATATTGTGAAATTCTGGATTTATTAATTTATGTAATAAAAAGGGCTTTGGGACCTTAGTGCGACTTAAAAAATGGTATAAGAAAAGCCTAACAAAAGTATTGGCACTCTTAGCATTTAACAATTTTTAATGAGCGTACGTTCTATTAGTTTGGCCATATGATAATTTTTTGGACAAGAATTCAAACTTAGTTCAATCAAGCAATATTCAATCTCTAGATACAAAAAAAAAAACTCAAATTGGCAAATTTAGAAAAGATAAAGGTTAGAAAAAAGAAAACACAGAATTTCAGAGAAAAATCATTCCGCATTTTCCTAACCAATGCCAATCTTGACGTAATAAATAGCAAAAGTTACTGCTGTGCCAAAACTTAAATCCGGCACAGTATATTTTGGGGTTGAAAACGGTTGCGTTACAAACATTTAAACCAAAATAAATTAAAATAATTAATTGAGGATATAATAAATGTATTTATTTATCTATGTATTTAATTTAGCAAAGCTTCACCTCAAACTGGCCACGAATGCTTTGGTTAGCAGTTGACCAAAAAGGTATTCACCTGCTGGAGCATCGATCAAGGAATATACTATGCACTCACGACTATGATTCTATAATATCATTTTCACCCAATTTGAATTCCTTAATGATATTTACTGGAACGGAAAAAAAACAATCCAAAGTGATTTTAAGTACTTCCCAGGTAAGATAAATATCTTAGTGATCGAAATATGTATGCATTTGCCATTTGTCCAATAACACTACTCGACAAAATTCAACTTTTTTTTTCCGCTGTCGCCCAAAATAACTTTTTCTGATAGATTTAAATTTTTTTAAAGAATTATGGTTTTTTTCCAGCTTGAGTTTTTTTTTAAGAATTTTTAAAAAATTTGGTATTTTTTGTCATTTTCTACAACTGGTTGTATTGAACTTTGCAGTTAAAAAATCTGACAAATGCAGCTTTAAGTCGACCCGAACACTTTGTAGCTGCAACTTAACGTCTGAAAGATATTAAGCTTTCAAATTCAAATTTTATAATTTTTTTCGGTATTTTTCTCCGAAATTGTGACTTTGAAAACTCAGGAAAAGTTTATATTTGCTATTAGATAGACACATTAATTAGGCGTCGTTTAAGGTATCGTTTTTAAAAATCGATTGATAAAGGGCCAAGCTGCAGCCATTTATTCTTAAAAATTCTTTAATTAATTCTTAAGAAAAAAACTAAACCTGGAAAAAACATTCTTTAAAAATTTTTAAACATCCAAATCTATCAGAAAAAGTGATTTTGGACGACAGCGGAAAAGTCTTGTCGATGAGTGTAATGGACCATTATTAGGAGTAAGCAACCTACTGAAGATCCGTTGTGATGCCACTTGGCGTGTGCCCCTTCATTACTTAAGCCGTGTTAAGATTAATGCAAGAGCAGTCCCATCCGGTGGCTTGGATATATTTGGACAAGATCCCTGGATTGATTTCGGAGAGGTCCGAAGAAAAGCCGAAGTCTACGGCTTCCAAGGGCCTTGCAGTGGCAGAAGAAGTGGGGAATGATTCATCCACTTCATCGAGATTTTGCAGGAAATCTAAATGACTAAAAGAATAATAGCATCCTGCGCTCTACACTTTCTTCTCGTAATTGCATCATTTGAAGGATGCCTCTGGCTAGTAAAGTGACAATTGGCATGTTTCTTTAATGTAGTGTAAGCAATTGACGTTTGCAGTCACAGGTAATCGCAAAAAACATATGCTTGTCAGGGTTGTCACGGGAACAGAATTCAAATTTTGTTGTTTACAACTTGCTCACACATAAGCCGAAGATGGACAATTGCACTATTTCTGTTAAGTAAATTTGTATACACTTTTTCTCTCAGACCCCTTCCTAAAAACAAAAAAATATGCAAAGACCAACATTTAACAAAGCTTTTTTTTTAATGTGACCTGTGCTACTGTTCTCATTGTTGTGGCATCTACGGATTTTTCGGTTGATTTGACAAATCTCTCGAGTCAAAATCTCGAGATTTCTGTGGCACCCCTGAATAATTAGGCGTTGTTAAAGGTATCGTTTGTAAGAATCGATGGATAAACGGCTAAGTTGCAGGTTTGACCAAACTGGTATGCTGAATTTTGTAGCCCAACAAAATTTTGTTCGACTTCCTGAGTTTTTATAGTCAAAATTTACTGCAAACAATTTTCAAATTAGAATTTGAAAGCCTAATATCTTCCAGACGGTAAGCTGCGTTAGTGGCCGGTCAGTCGGAGACGCTATTCGTCAGCGCCAAGGAATGTGCATTGGCAAACGAAATTCTTTTTCTTGTCGACAGTTTTGGTTCGGGCTTAACCCAAGTTAATAGTTTTTAATAGGTTAAAAAAGATTCAAGATTTAGATTTTGCTAGTTCAGGTATCGACTATCTTGTTACATTTTGCAAACTGCCCAACTAAATTCCATTGTTACTCGCCTAGGGCGGAACCATATTCTGAATATTTTTTTTACTCATGTAAATCTGAATGTTATACGGGATAATATTTTAAACGTAACACCTGTGACCCTGCTGATTGGGTGAGGTATGTGCAGAATAAGCTAAATTTTGCTTTCCTGAAAAAATTTGTATCAGTAAAATCAGTATATTACCGACGTTGAAAGGATACTTAAAAACAATTCCAGGTTATTAGAGCGTTTCATGAATTCCAAAAGATCGATGAGCGCTATTCCTTCAGCTATGAATCTTAATAACTTGCAAAGTTCAATACAACCAATTATAAAAATTATATCTTTATATCAATTATATCTTTCCCTCTTTTATTTCATGAGACCTGAAAAAGTCGTCAGTTATCCCATCCGGATGCTCCATTAGCATTCGTATATCCTCCTTATCTTGGAGAAGGCGAATTTTATTAACAAATCTGGCCAACTCGTCTATACACCCTATACATCCTTCAATGTCCCGGTGGCCCTGGACCCATATAAGGCTGATAGCAAATGGCTGAGCCATGTCGTGATGAGATTTACGGCAGTCTGCCACTGTGGCCAAGTTCGAGGAAATCGCATTCAGCGATTTGACCTTAGCTTGGCTGTCACTATACATATTTACACGAGTTATCATGACGGTAACTTCTTGAAGGCAGTGCAATTCTTCCTTGGTTGCAATGACTTCCGCTTGGAAGGCACTACAGTGATAAGAGAGCCTGAAAGAGTGCGTTGTGTTTAGCTGTTCGGAGTAGGCTCCTCCTCCGACCCTATTGTTCAGCTTTTATCCATCTGTAAAGATGTTTATGGCCCCTTCTGGGCCTGGGGGTCCCTGTATCCATTCGTCTCTGTGAGGGATGATTACACTGAAAGGGGTGTCTGTGTATTCCCTTGGAACATCCGGTTGATGCATCCCCCCTCATACCTTGAGTGGGTGGACGATCCCATTGATGATGTCACCGTCCTGCATTTGAGCAATTGATCGATGAGCATCACCAAGTGACGGTCCACCCCCAGGTCAGTCAACGCTTCCGTGATGGCACCCAGCACGACGTAGTTGAAAGCTAGCTCGATATCAAGGAAAGCTATTCAAGAGTACACTTTGAGTTGTAGTGATTTCGCTATCACCGAAACTACTTCATGAAGTGCCGTTTCCGTAGATTTTCCTTTTCGATAGGCATGTTGTGCGCCTGACAGCAATTGAGAACTTATAGTCGTTCTCAGTTGTACCCTGACAAGTCTCTCAAAAGTTTTGAGAAGGAAGGACGATAGACTGATTGGAGTTGAGTGCGAGGCTTTACCCGCTTTGGGGATGAAAACTATTTTTGTCTTAAGCCAAGCGTGTGGTATTTTCCCCACTAATAGTATCTTTCTGAAGATACATTGAACCCAGTTGATGGTGGTGTTTCCAGCCTTTTAGGAGATGTGAACGGATCAAAGATGTTTATTGCCCAGATAATGTTCTGTTTTGTTAGGATATGCGCCATCGAGGTTGTCGAGCCTTCACTATGGAGGTGAGCCTGCTCGTTGATTGTGCACCCCGGGAAATGAGTGTCGAGTAGAATGTGTAGCGATTCCTCACTGGATTTGGTCCACGTACCATCACTTCTCTTAAGGTACCCCACCGAGGGGGCCGTTTTTTAGAGGATCTTGCGTAGTCTTGCAGCATCCGACGTTTCTTCAATCTCAGAACAAAATGTATGCCAAGAAGTCCTTTTTGCCTGTCTAATTTCTTTTTTGGATAGGGCCAGACTGGTCCGGTAGTCTGCCCAGTGTTCCTCCCATTTAGCACTTTTGGACTTGTTCTATATTTTTCCCAATTGCCTTTCCTGGGATGGGTCAGTGGGTTTCGAGCTCTCGAGAGATAGTCTAGTCTCGATATACCTGTGGTCAGAGTAGAAATGGTCCTCTAGGATTTCCAGTTCTTGACTATGTCTGACAGTTTGTGACACACTAAGGTGAGGTCTTGTCGGCTTTTTATTATAAATGTAGGGGATTTTCCCCGATTGCAGATTACACTACTCGACAAAATTCAACTTTTTTTCCGCTGTCACCCAAAATGACTTTTTTTGATAGATTTAGAGATTTAATTTTTTGTAAAGAATTATGGTTTTTTTTTCCAGGTTTAGTTTTTTTTTTAAAGAATTTTTATAAAATTTGTTTTTTTTTTTTTCATAGGTAATGCTTTTATTTTTCACATCTGCATCTGACTTATACACCTTGACGGTGACTGCACTGAAGCCGAAGTTCAGGTCTCCTCTTGCTGCCTCTTTTGGGGCCAGCGACTTCTTGTTGAGCACGAGCACCGCCTGGCTCATCGGACCTTGTGTCGCGTCAACCTTGACTGTCCTCGAATCGGTGGTTGGTAGCCCTGGGATGCATCGCTGCAACATTTTCACGATGAACTCCAGCTCCTTCATGGAGGTGGGTACCCAAACTTTGGCCCTTGGTCTACTGGGTACTTCGCTGCGACGAGCTTCGCCTCTGGGTAGACCTTCCCGACTTGCGCTAACACTGCTTTATAAAGCTGGACGGAGCGCTCGCTCGCAGACTATTATCTTCATACAGCCCTGATACCACCCCATATCGAAGCAGCGGTCGGCCAGTGCCGCATCCACCCTCTTTCAATGGTTCTAGGGGGTCTGGATTCTGTGTGGCCTATTTTCCGGACGCCCATCAGCGTCCTTTCTCTGGCAATCTGCGCAATCTGGAGCGCTTTGGTGCCGGTCCAGGAGTCTCCAGTGAGCGTTGCCTTTTTGGTTGCGGGGCTGCTGTCGTCGGCGGGGCAACCTTCTTCGGTGCCTCTTTGCCGAAGTTGAGCAGCACCTTTGTAGCCCACTCCACCATTTTTTGGCCATTTATCAGTCGGGTTGGACATATGGCTTGCGTTTTGCCGACGGAGTATGGCGCCTAATTAATGTGTCTATCTAAAACCAAAAATCCAGGCCAAGAAATATTTTTTTCCTAACTTTTTAAATTCAAAATTTCAGAAAAAATATACCGCGAAAAATTATCAATTTTGAATTTAAAAAGCCTTATTAACTCGAAACGGTAAGCTGAAAAAAATCTAAACCCAGAAAAAAACCATAGCTCTTTAAAAAAATGTTAAATCGTCAAATCTATCGGAAAAAGTAATTTTGTGAATTTAGTTGTTGAATGTTGAATTTAGTCGAGTAGTGTAATACTGGGGTCTGGTGAAGACTTGTTACAAGTTAGACAAGTTTCACTTCACAGTGCGTTGCTCTACTTCTTTCTCGTTCAGAGGTTCGGCGATTATTCTGGCCTTGCCACCGCAGATCGTTGCAAGCCAACTCTTGTTGGATGAAACCCCTCTCCTAGGTAGATCTCACGTGAGACCGTGCTCCCGGACTAGCGGACCGTGTGATTTTGGTCCGTAGTCCATTTATATGGGGTCTGTTCAGCCAGGCAAATACAATGGTTGAGTCCGCACCATAAAAGCACTCGAAGATATCTGTCTGGTGAAAATGCAAATGTTGCAATCAAACACTTTTTGTGCCGTTAAGCACAGATAAATGGAATATTCGGGACACGGGAACCGGACAGACCGACAGAAACACTTGTGCTCGCTTTCGATTTTAGACAAAGAGTGTTTTATTCTAGCAGCGTCGCCCTCTTCATGAGCGGCCGCTGCCAGCATGAGCTCCGTTGGTATAAGAGACAATTAAGAGTATAAGAGACAATTCTCTTTCTATTGCTAAGATTAACATTAAAGGCAGCGTAATTGCCTCAACATCGGCCGCGTTGACAGCTTATGCAAAGGCTTCAATCCATTGGGATGGGCGCCAACCGATGGATGGATCGCTTATATAGGCCGGCCTTAGTCCTCACTACGGCCACGCGAACCTTCCCGTCTGCTCCTGGGATTGCCTCCTCCACTACTCCTATTAGCCACATTTGTGGTGGCACGTTGTCCTCGTGGATTGCCACCACTTTGCCTGGCTCGAGATTGGCGACCTCTTGGCACCACTTCCCTCGCTGCTGAAGGCTGAGCAGATAGTCTCTGGACCAGTCTCTCCAAAATCTTTGCTTGATGGCAGACACGAGCTGCCATCGTTGCAGAGACGACAGGTTGTCTGGTCTGGGCAGCTCTGATTCGGGCGGCAGCGAAATTAGCATTCTGCCGACGAGTAAGTGCGCGGGAGTCAGCACCTCCCCTTCGTTGGGACTGCCGCTGTCGACCACCAGTGGCCTGGAGTTCAGCACGGCCTCGACGTCCACGAGCACCGTGTGCAGCTCGTCCTCCTTGAGCACTGCGCTGCCCATGGCCCTGAGCAACAAATGCTTGGCGGACTTCACCGCCGACTCCCACAGGCCTCCAATGTGCGGGGCTCGGGGCGGGATAAACTCCACCGAAAAACGGTGAGCCGCAGCATACGCCTTGAGGGCCTCGTCCTTGGCATCCCAGCTCTCCATACGCTCCTTGAGTATGCGAGCTGCACCAACAAAATTGGTCGCGTTGTCGCAATATAGCCGGACAAGCGGGCCACGACGTCCAATAAACCTGGATAAACATAAAATGAAAGTATTAGCTGTCAAGTCTTTCACAATTTCTAGGTGTACAGCCTTAGATGCGAAGCAGACGAACACTGCTATGTACATTTTGAGAGGCTGCTTGCCTCGAATGCCAAGCGATACACGAACCGGTCCGAACAAATCAACTCCGCTAATCTCAAAAGGTTGATTCCCACGCAATCGATCAGCAGGAAGGTTCCCCATGATTTGTGAGAGAAGCTTTGGCTTATAATGGAAACAGTGTACGCATTTCCGGACAATGGCACTGCACTCTCTCCGTGCATTTATTAGCCAAATGGATTGCCTTAGGAATCCCACTAGTGCACGGGGTCCAGCGTGACAATTGGCTCGATGTAGATAGCTAAGGTAGAGAGTAACAAATCTACAATTTTTTGGCATTAAAATTGGGAATTTAGCATTATGGGCTAGGGGTGCATTTAGTAGTCGACCGCCTACTCGCATCAGCGAAAATGAGCATGAGCCCACTTTTTCTTCCGACATGAAGGGATTTAGCTTTTGCAGTGATGCCTGCAACTTGGATGACTTCTTTAATTTGTCGATTTCCTGCGAAAATGCGTCTCTTTGAACTACTTCAACTGCTGTTAAAAACGCTGCGCCGAGCTCGTCAGATGACGGGCAGGTACTACTCCAAGTGACTCCCTTTCTTCTATTGACGAACCGGCGGATATACGCAATTGTGCTAACCACTTTCATGTATGACGACGAATTCTGTATGATTGTAAGAATGGGATTTTTCTCAACATCGGCCGCGATAAGCGCCGTGGCTACCTTCTTTTTCTCCAATAACGCATTCGCTTCCGTCAACTGTAAATGAGGATTTTGAGGCCAATGTCTGGATTCTTGTTGCAAGAACGACGGGCCATTGAACCACAACAGCGAATTTAAGTCGGCCACCGATGATCCTCGAGATACGAGATCTGCAGGATTTTCTTTGGTGGGCACATGTCTCCATAGGGCTGCCGAAGTAATGTCCTGTATCTCAGCAACTCGATTCGACACAAATGTTGTTAGTTGGGAGGGATGAGTTTGTAGCCAATGTAGAACTACTTCCGAATCTGACCACAACACGACCTTCTCTATGGGACAGTCTATTATGGACCGAACCTCCTCCCACAACTTTGCTAAAAGATGAGCTGCACATAGCTCTAATCTTGGAATTGTTTTGGTCTTTAAGGGTGCCACCCTAGATTTTGCCGTTAGTAGTTTAGCGGACACTCCATTAGCATGGGAAACCCGAACGTACACACAACAGCCATATGCTCGCGTGGACGCATCTGCAAACCCATGTATTTGACATAGAGTGTTTGCGCTGGCTCCTATAAATCGTGGAACGGTGACGTCATGCAATTTTTGCATATCTAAGGCCATCGATTCCCACTTTTTATGTACGTTCGAGGGAATGGGATCGTCCCAACCAAGGCTTAATAGCCAAATTTCCTGCAAGAATATCTTTGCATTTGTAATTACTGGACATAGCAGGCCTAAGGGATCAAAAAGACTGGCTATGACAGATAATATTGCTCTCTTGGTTGTGGTTTCGGACGAGACAATTGGCTTCAGACTATATTTGAAAATGTCTGTCTGAGGGTTCCATATCAGACCAAGAGTTTTACAATCTTGCTGATCTCCATTCGAAATGACCATATTTTCTTGCTGACTATTGACTAGTTGACAGTTGGCAGCCCATTTAGTCAGCACAAATCCTGATGGCTCTAGGATTTCAACCAATTGTTGACGCAATATACTTAGCTCGGATTTTGTGTCTGCTCCTGTAAGGAGATCATCCACATAAAAATCCGACGCAAGAGACTTCGCGCCAATTGGATGCGAATTTGCATGAGTGTCGCTCAGATACTTCAAACACCGTACAGCAAGAAATAATGCGCTGGCAGTACCATACGTCACTGTATTGAGTCGGAACACTTGCAACGGGTCCGAACTTGTCCGTCTCCAAATAATTAATTGGAATTGGCGCTGCGCCTCGTCAACTTGGACTTGACGGTACATCTTTGTTATGTCTGCTGTAAGAGCGTATTTGCGACAGCGAAATCTCAGCAACGTGGCATATAGGCACGGCTGGATGGTTGCTCCAACCATGAGCAAATCATTGAGCGCCACTTGGCTCGTAGTTTTGCACGACGCATCAAAGACCACTCTGAGCTTAGTGGTTGTACTTTGAGGTCGTTCCACGCACTGATACGGTATGAAACAATGCGGCTCTACCGGAATTGAGTTTTCTACTGCCGTCATATGGCCTAACGACACATATTCCTCCATGAATTCCATAAACATGGATTTCATGGCAGGTTTTTGGCATAATCGCCTTTCTAAAGACAAAAATCGTCTTCTGGCTGTCTCAAATGACGAACCGAGAGATGTCGGGCTTGACTTGAATGGCAAAGAAACTTGCAAGCGACCGGAGGGTAATCGTGTGATGGAGTCAACGAACGATTTTTCACACATAGTTTCTTCGGGGGTATACAGTCTCTCTATAGACGCATTTGGAACATTTTCCAACTCCCAGAAACGTTTGACGAGGTTTTGTAGAGGGCAAAACTCCTGCAACGTGCTCACCATAGAGCATGCTTCGTTGCTTCGGGGTCCGTTGGATCTGCAACGACCAGACACCACCCACCCAAAGACCGTATTTTGCAACGTCAGCGTGTTTTGTTGTTTGAATTGGCCGTCTTTCAATATCTCAAAGAATGCGTCAGCTCCTAGCAGCAGATCCACTTTTTGGGGTTTATGGAAACCTGGATCGGCCAGTGGGAAATCGTTAGGAATTGTCAGCAAGTCTGACGGAACCGCTTTTTCAGGTTGGTACGACGTAATCGACTTTAAAACAACGAAGTCAGTGGCTATTTCGAATTGTTGAACTCGAGAGCACACTGTTGTTTGCACCACTTGGTGTGCAGACATGCTCGCCTTTCCGATTCCCAATAAGCTTATGTCTTTGCGAATTCGTTTAAGTTGTAAATTCCGAGCGAGCTCCTCGGTAATGAAATTTACTTGTGAGCCAGAATCCAGCAGTACCCTGGCTGGCTGTCGCTGACTTGAGCCACCTTTGATGTCCACAATTGCTGTGGCCAGAACTACCTGATCCGAGTTAGCTGCCATGGCATGATTTGACGACAACTGATTCGACCTTTCAGCTGCCACGGCTCCCTGAGACCCAAGCGCATCACGGGCGGTTGGCGTTGTCGCCGAGTCAACATTGTAGCGATGCAACAATGTGTGGTGGGGCTTTGAGCATACTCTGCAGTGTATCGACTTGCAGGCTGAGACACTATGCCCTCTTCGCAAGCAATTAATGCACAGGGGAAATCCCTTGGCAAATCTGAATCGAGTCATGACAGACGCTGCTGAGAAAGACGAACAATTCGAGATGCCATGATCAGCTGATTTGCAGAACGCACAATTTGTGTCCTGGCCTCTGCTTGCTTGGGCTACAGCCAACGCTGTTTTCCCAGAATGCCTATTTTTTGTCTCTTGCGAGCCTTTACGACCCCTTAACCGCCCGGACGTGGATTCTTCAGCCGACAAATGCTGATACCGCTTGTTTAATGCGGCTACAAACTCGGACCACGACGGAACCTTTTGGTAATCCAAATTTTCCTTCCATCTTGAATGGGTTTTTGTGTCAACTTTCGACAGAACGAGGTGTATTAGCAGGGCGTGAGCAATAACCTTGTCATCCCCAACTGACAGTAATGATTCGTATATGGCAGATGCCGTGTCAATAAGTGACCGTAATGCACTTGCCGACGGCGCCTGCATCGCTTGTAACTCAAACAGTTTAGCTACGCCATCAAGGAACATGAGACACTCGTTGTCATAAACCTGCTTTAGAGCCTCAAGAGCCTTGCAATAGTTCTGATCTGTCACCGGGAAAGCCTTAACAGTGCCTAATGCTTCGTTCTCTAAACAATTCAAGAGATGGTTGAACTTTTCGACGTTACTTAAAGACATGTCACTATCAATGATGCTTGAAAACAAACCAATGAAATTTTTGAATTCAGAATAATTCCCACCAAACTTGGGCAATTTCATCTTGGGCAGGTTCCTTGTATGTGACATGGTGGTATTTAGAACTGATTCGTTCAAACAAGTAGGCGGATTTGGTCTTTTAATAGCCATTAACAACGCTTTAGTTGACACGCACAATTCTTCGAGCTCGGAACGCGATGCTAAATCTGGATCGATATCATCGATTTGCAACTGCAAAGAGAATGCGCGATCTATGTAGCCATCTAATATATTTAAGCGACATTCCAGCTCGAATTGATTGGCCGAGATATTGTTGTTTTGTACTGCTTTCGCAGTTCTGTCAATATCCCGTTTGACTGCGTTTAACTTCCTCAGAAGAACACCTGAATCGTCTTCTTCGACGATAGAAGTATTGCTACCGGAACCACCACGACGTTTTCCAGTCATTGTGAAGCTGCTTTATAATTGTTTTTATTAAACAGTAGATTCCACTCAAGAATCACTCAACCTTTATTAGGCTCTGTTAAACGATTAGAACAGCTGATGCGATGGGACAAGCTGCTGGATTGAGTGAGATGCGCGAATGCAAAAAATCACTCAAGTCTATGTTCGCTCCAAATATGAGAACGGACGCTGTGATGGGAACAGTTCTGGTTGAGTGAGACGAGCGAATGTGAAAAATCACTCAAGTCTATGTTCGCTCCAAATATGAGTACGGACGCTGTGATGGGAACAGTTTCTAGTTGAGTGAGAGGAGCTAATGCAAATGTGCACTCCAAAGATGAGGACAGATGATGTGAAGGGAACAGTTTCTAGTTGAGTGAGAGGAGCTAATGCAAATGTGCACTCCAAAGATGAGGACAGATGATGTGAAGGTAACAGTTTCTAAACTGAGTGAGAAAGGCTCCACGAACAAGATTTACCGATCTCAAATTGGAGACTTAGCTCTCTGGCTGCTATGCTGTGGTTTATTGCCGAGAGATAGAGAGAGCGAAACGAAATAGCCGCAGCAAGCATAAAACTTGGGGGCTCGGCTCTGCTGGCTATGCTCTGCTATGCGATGCAATACGTTGCTATGATCGGCTATACTGGCCGTTACGAGAGCGAGAGAACGAGAGAGCACAGAACTATGCATAAAACGAAAGTGCTAGCATAAACCGTTCGTGCAAAGCAGAAACGAAAATCTGTGACGACGACGGGCGAGGGGGGGGAATGATGCGCAGCGGTCAGAGCTTGCGCGCGAAACTATTGCTGTTTCTCCTTTGCTTGTCGGCTCCTCTTTGAGGTGTCGTTGACCACAAGTACAGTGATCACTCAAATTAAACAATATATGTAAATTGAATATATATGAAGGTATACATACATACATATAACGGGCCTTTCTCTTTGTTAAATACTTTATTAACAGGCCGTTTTATTGTTGGTAATTTATTGGGCACTTTAATTTACCTGTGGCATTTGTTGCGGGTTATTTGCACAACGGTGCATGTCCATACCAACTAGCAAAAGGAGAATTTGCGACGATGCGACGGTGCGACGATCCAGCGGTCCAGTCCAAGATCCAGTGTCCACCCGGGGGCGCCAAAATGTCTGGTGAAAATGCAAATGTTGCAATCAAACACTTTTTGTGCCGTTAAGCACAGATAAATGGAATATTCGGGACACGGGAACCGGACAGACCGACAGAAACACTTGTGCTCGCTTTCGATTTTAGACAAAGAGTGTTTTATTCTAGCAGCGTCGCCCTCTTCATGAGCGGCCGCTGCCAGCATGAGCTCCGTTGGTATAAGAGACAATTAAGAGTATAAGAGACAATTCTCTTTCTATTGCTAAGATTAACATTAAAGGCAGCGTAATTGCCTCAACAATATCAATGGACAGTTGAGGAAGAAGGGATAAAGACAGCTCAGCGAGGAGAACAGTCCCGCACAGGTCCAAGCATGGTAAGAACGTGGTCTTCACAGGAGCAAACACTTTGGTCTTTGCCGTAAGAAGATGAACAGAGACTTTTTCAATTTTGACAATTGATGATTTCCTGGCAGAACACGCTGTGTGTTTGCTGTGAAGCAGTTTTAGACATTGGAGGACAATGAGGATTGTATGGCTTGACTTGGGATTTGATTGGAAGGAACTGATGTAGAGGGCTCTGGAGGGGGGTTACCACGGTGCAGAAGCGTGTGGTCGCGACCTTAGCACGTGAACAAATTATGCTGACTCGTAGAATCTTTGATTTGGTGCCCTCTAGTAAAGCAGTTCAAACATAATTTTTGTAGCTTTATGTAGTTGGCTCTATCATAAGCAGTCATTTTAAAGCGTGGACACTGACGCACCGGTTAATTAACTATTTCAGAAGAGGGATCCATATTTTTGGATCTAGAAAGCACTAGCAATACATATCGCTCAGTTTAGAATTTGTCTCAGAGCGAACAACTGTTAAGTTAACAGCAGTCAAAAGCAGCTGTTTGCTGGCAAGAAATACGTTTCTTTTGCACAGAGTAATTTTTCTCTAAGTTTGAAGTTAAAAAAAAGTGGTTAATTGACCAATTTTAGTGCGGTTTTCAAATCTAAAAGGTTTTTAATATATTATTTTTTTTTTTTAACTGTAAAAATTCTCCTTATATTTCGTGTAATTTTGAATAGTTTGACCGCCATCATTTTGTACAAAAATTAGTCTTTAAAGAGGCCTACATGCAAATTTTTAAAGTGAGGAGAAGATTGCTTTAATAAAAGCAGTTGAGGCAAGACCATGTCTTTGGCGGATCACGGAAAATACGCATTTTGATAATGTTGACATTTTGGCGCCTCCGACTGTGCTGTACTTCTTCTTACAACAATATGTGCCGCTACCAACACAATCACTTCATCGTCAGAATTACTTTTCTTCCTTTTTTTAATTTTAGTTTAATTTTCAAAATTGGCGCTGTTTACAAAACACAGCTGATTCATGAGAGTGGCAAATCACTTTTTAGGTTCTTGGTGACACTACATCAGTTGAGTTTCACACATCCGAAATAAAGAGCAGATTCGTTTCAGTAAAATTTCGCGGTGCTGGATACAGGCCTTTATGCTCTCGTGTGAGAGAGAGCGAGAGGGAACGATGCCTTTCAAAATGGTTTTCTTCATATTGGATATATTTTTGATCCGATCTGATCCAGATTCTACACCCTGATAGAAATAGTCATCCTCTATGATGGATGGATAATGGGCACGTCGGAATGTTCAAGGGCAAGAATCCTTGGACAGCACTCTGTAGATTTTGTAAAAGCAGCTCCGGACTCTTTTAGTATAGGGGGAAAACTGAAAAATATCTTCAATTGGCTTTTGACTAATTTTCTCTACCCCTTTCGAGTGCGAAACCTTTTCCACGATGGTCTTCGCTACACTGTGTTAAATTTGGATTATTCGTATAGATGGTTTTTAGTTTTTTTTAACAATTTCGACACTTCGACCAAATTTTCGTGTACCGAAATTCGAAGAGAAGTTTGTGGAGAAAGAGAATTCTATGGCAAATCAAATCCAAGAACTCCCTTCAACTCCTTTGAATAACTCCTCTTTATTAGAAATATCGGAAATATAGAAATTAAAACATAACTTAGGTACAAAGATAATGTTAACGTATTATAACTGAGTGACGTTTTAGAAATCCGTGCTGAGGTTTAGAAAACAAGAAACTACAAACAAGTTGGAGAAGTAACAGTTTTTTTTCGAATTTTGAGAAAGGCACTGGTAACCGCATTTGGCCCAGTGGAGAACAAAAATGTAAACGATTTTAAATTAGTTAAGAGGCCATTATAATCGATGAAGGGGGGAAGATACAACTTGAACTAAAAGGAACACTTCAACTCCCACAAAGGACGACAATCTGTGCAATCCAAAATTTTAAGATAAGAGAAGACCAAAAACGCAAAATCATGCAGACTGACCACCGTGTCTATCAGATTAACACATTTAGATTAGGTCGAGTCATGGCCAGCAGAAACAGAATTTTAGTGGCTACGCAACGACTGCTAAGCACTTACTCATTCCATCTCTCTTTCGCACACAATTCCACAAGCCGTATATGTAGCTATACATATGTATATGTAAATGTAGAAATGTAGAAGACAGATGTTAAAAACATATTTAAACCAAAATGAAAACAGATAACATCTAATATATAAAATGCTCGGCTGCCGCAGAGGCAGAGAAAATGAATCGTGTAGCTTCGATCCTATGCACAAAAGAAGACTGTGATCTGTGCTTTGTAACGGATGCGACCTTAGCGCTGTTAACTCAAATCCCCCGCTCACTATACCTGAAGATGCCTACCATCCTACTTTCGAAGTGTCGCTCGACATAGGACCAACTGTATTGTATCGGTCGGGTAGACTACCTCAATGAGTCCACTTTATTCGTAAGGCCGAGTTTTTTATTTTTTTTTATTACCTCATTAGGGATTTTGTTTGGTCCGCTTTGTATTTCTGCACTGATGTTACGATAGGCACAAGACATTTTCTATGATGGACTGGACTCACTTTTTGATTCTTGTGTCCCGATTTCCTTTTCTATTAGATCAAGCAAACCCCCTTGGTTTACCAAGGAGCTATCCAGTCTAAAAAACCTAAAATCAAGACTTTATAAAAAATTTCAAAAAGTTGGCTCTCCTCTCTCTCGTTATGTAATGACCCGGTCAAACTTTTCAGTTCTTAACGCTCAATGCTATCAGAACTACCTATCTCGATGCAGGATACGTTTTTCTAAGGACCCTAAACAGTTCTACAGCTTCGTTAACAGTAAGCGTAGAACATCCGCACACCCATCCTCGCTATCCTTCCTTAATACGTCGGCAGATAATGATCAGGCAATTGCCGATCTTTTCGCCCGTTTTTTCCAAACTACCTATTCGCAGGATGTTAACTCTGGTCAGCCGTACCCATACGGTTTACCGAGGCCGAGGCATTTTCAGTCCCTTGTTAAATGTAAGCTCATTGCTTCATGATCTACGAATAGTGAAGCCGGTGTTTTCACCGAGTTCCCTGCTGTAAACTCAGGTACTGTGCCGAATTTCTGTGTGGGCCGTTGCCTTAACTATTCACCCTGTCCATAAATTCTTCATGCTTCCCACCGATATGGAAGGAGTCCTTTATAATTCCTCTCCATAAGAAAGGTAGCAAGTCTGACGTAATGAACTATAGAAGTATATCTAAGTTATCCGCTATTCTTAAAGTGTTAGAGAAAATTTTAACTCCGCACCTGCAACACCTTTTCAGATCACTTGAATCTCCAGCTTAAAATGGATTTATAAGGCGGAAATCAACTATTACTAATTTATTGGAGTTTACCTCCTTCAGAATAAAAGGCCTTCAAGGTAATTTACAGGCGGATGTTGCTAACACTGATTTTAGTAAAGCGTTTTACTCGGTAAACCATTCTCTCCTAGCACACTCTTCAGAAATTACCTGCCTTCTGTATTAACATACTCTCGAGTACTTATGTATGCGGATGATGTTAAGCTCTGTGTCCAGTATAAGGACATTTCTTTTCAATCCAGGTTGCAATCCTATCTCGATAGATTTCAATCATGGTGTTGTGCAAATTTATTAACCCTTAATGCTTCAAAATGTAAACTAATGCATTTTAATCGCTCCAGCGCCTTCCTGGTTCCTTACACCCTTTGTGGTGGTTTTTTTTGATAGACTTACCGGGTTGATGATCTCGGTATTCTATTAGATCCCAAGTCAAAGTTTTCAGAACACATTTCTTCCATGGTAAATAAGGCCATGATCGTGTTTGGGTTTATAAAGAGGTGGTCAAAGGATTTTGACGACTCTATATAGACTCTCTTCATCTCTCTAGTTCGTTTTATTTTAGAATACGGCTCTTGTGTATGGTGTCCTCAGTACAAAGTACACCAGGATCGAATAGAATCAGTTCAATCGTAGGAAAATGCTTGGCTTGTTTTTGTGCACAACTTGATCAAGGGTGACGTATGTAGATATCCCTTACTTGTTGAGCCGCAAACACTTCACGATTCCTATTAGAAAAACTAGAAACTATATACCGTTGTCCCTTGCGCTTTTTAGATCGAATTATTCTTAGCATGAAACGTTTAGGGTCTTATGCTCGGATTATAATTCCCTCTACCATATCATATCTACTATTAAGTCCCTTCCAGGTCTTAAATTACTGATATGTACTCTCACACCTTTCTCGTAATTAGAAAATTCTTAGTTTTTTTAGTTTAATAAGTTGTACTTCTCCTCTAAGTGTTGTCTAACACCTATCTTTCCTGCACGTCCGCGATCGGTACGGTTAACGAGTCGCGCGTTATGCGGGCGGGAGGAGGGCTGTGTTCTTGCCTTGGATCCGTACGTAACAGCCATCTGCTGGTGTCGCTTGGGCCAATTGATGGTGCAGTCATTGCATATCAAAGTACTAATAAAAAAAAAAAGGGCTTCATTATTCTGATCGGCAGCGACGCGTCAGAGAAAATTAATCGTGTTGCTTCGTGTCTGTTTTTTGCGTAGACAAGCGCACTAAGATCATGTGAGTGTCGAGCCGATCCCTGGTATAAAGTATTAGGCTCAATATTGGGCTCAATTTAAAGATCCTGCCCATGCCAGTAGTAGATTCCTTGCGTGGAGATGGTTGTCGGGCTTCGTGGGGATGATTGCCAAAATTGTCGAATATTGGATAAATGAAAACGCGCGTGTATGACTGCTTCAATTCAGTTCATTCGTTTTACTAAATGCCCTTGCGCTTTGTAGTATGTTGCGAAGTGTGCAGCCATTTTGATAGTTTCATCGGTGCAAGTTGATGTTGTGTACACTGACTTTGCAAAGGTCTTAGACAAAGTCTCCTATTGTGTCTTAGTAGTCAAGCTGCATCGGTTGGGGATTCCTGCCTGATCAGTTGGTTCATGTCTTGATCGACGAAAGAATGTAGTATTGGTAAATGGAGAGCAGTCGGATCCATACTTTGCCATACTTTGTCTCAGCATTCAAGCTTCTGAACATCTGCTTTATTTTGGCTTCAGTATGCCTGGCAGGACCCTAAGGAGCCATGCACCCTTTGAAGTCACTCTCCAGCGGACCAACAACTATGGCAATATTTACCCTCTTTGTAAGCGCAATGCGCTGCCAACTGGGATGTGATTTCACTTTTGCCAAAGGAGCTGTCAGACGGTTGCTTACGGATTAATCATCTTTTAATTAAATTGATTAAACTAATTTAATTTATTAAATTTTTTTTGTTTTTTTTTGGTTTGATTGCTTACGATTTTTAATAAAAATCTATGGATTAACGACTAACGTGCAGCGGTTTGTCCAAGCCTTACAGTTCTGATATTTCCGGTATAATTAAAATTAGTAAATTTTTAAATTAGTAAAAAAATTAAATATTTTTAATGCCAAAACCGATCAGAAAAAGTCCGCTCGCTTTATAGCAGAAATGTGGTGTTGCATATTGCATTTTGATTTTATAAGGTTAGTTTAGGTTACTCCGGACTGCCCTCAGAGGGGCCACGCATTGGCCAGTATGGCCCTTAGTTATCAGGATGGTTGGTATGAACCTTTACGAGGGTGCTAGTGAGGTTTTAAAATCCCCGAGAATCGAGGTGTTTTTGTCACCTCGTTGTTTTTTTTCTTGCCCGTGAAAGAGCCACTATTTCGATGGCCCCGGGTTCATCACATATTCTGCAGCTGTCTCGGTTGATGATTCCTAGTTTGGCTGCATGTGCCGCAGCCAGACAGTGACCTGTAAATATTGCCAATAGCAGTCTGCAGTCCTTTTGTGGAAGGTGTAGTATATAGTAAGCTAGTTTTATTCGAGTTTTATTATGGTATTCCTCAGTCTGTATTCGGTTTGTTGGCCGGCCTGCTTCTCTAAGTCGCTTTGTAACGTTCTAAGAGAGACGGCACGTTTTCGGTTCTATCATTCGCCAGCCCGACGACCTCCTTGGCCAGAACATTCACCGCTTTGTTTTCTTCAATGACCTGGGGGCTGAGAACATAATAGATCCGCACGCGAACGTCTGCATGGATCTTATCGCCGCTTGATTGTCAATAAATACGTTGACCACACTATGCGCTCGTTTTATAGCTGAGCAACCTCTGCTACCTTCGTGATGGCGAAGACTTCCGCCTGGAATATGCTGCATCCGTCCAGTAGCTTGTATGACAGTCTTATTTTAGAGTATGTGCAGTATAACCCCGCTCCTAATGCTCCGTTCATCTTGGAGCAGTCTGTATATATGTTAAGGTGCTTATCCTAATCCCGTCCGCTTTTATAGTCCTCGGGTCCCATGATTATATTTGTTCTCGAGACAAGTTTGTGGGGCTATGTAATCAGTGAAAATGATCATGTACGTGCCAATCGAACGGTAGCCTTGTGGCGAAATATTTACTGATGCGATGAGTCGCTGTGCTGCCTTACCTGCAGTCAGACAAGCTGATGAATGTCCAGGGAATCTGTTTCGAGTATGGTCTCGAGTGGCTTTGTTGGACAGAGCGTATCGCTGAACTCTTTGCATAAGCTTGGTAGCTTGGTACGTCTTCTTTTCGGTAGCTCGCCACCACACTAAAATTCGCACCACCGAAATGTAGACCCAGTGCATAAGTGCAATGATGGCTTTCTTCACGCTTTCTTCTACTTTGGGTCTTCATGACAATTTGCTACCCAGTACCGTGCTGAGGTATTTGACTTGCGCTTTTGGCTGTTTGGTTGATTTTCGGACAAATCAATGCCAGTACCTTGTTCCTCTTGATGAAGGGGATGAGGTCCATCTTGTCCGCGTTGATACTGAGTCCTACTTCGTCCGCCCACTTGAGAGGTTAGATTTGTTGGGCGGGTTTGTTCCTCGATTGCTAGGTCCTGATGCGTTTTGGCATCAGTGAAATTGGTGTATCCTGCGAAGTGAGCTTCCGTTGGTGCTGTCAGGGCTTCTTCGCTGCCCTCCGACCGCTTTGAAAGCAAATTTCTCAATGTTGGAGCAGTTTCTCTACGAGCTACGTTGTGCCTTACGTATTTCCTTCTTGTAATTCCTGAGTAGAGTTTTGCATTCCTCGCAGCCACGCTTCCTACCGACGTTTTGGTTGAGAACCGAACTAGGGTTTCATCATTCTTTCGCTACATTTTCGGCCCGTGGTTAAAGTTTTTCTGGGGAACCACCTTTTAGCGTTTTATGCCTAATTGCCAGGCACCTTAAGCCATGGCCTTGACACATCTCCCCCGACTCAAGGTAGAGAAGACGCTGCCGCAGCTATACACTGCATTGCCTCGGACGGAACAAGTGAGAATGCATCACATAATGATCCACTGCATGCAATGGTTCCCTTGAGAAAATTACTCTGGTTGATGATTTTGTTGTTCTAATAGACCCAAAATTAAAGTTTTCTGAATACATTTGTACCATGGTTAATAAGATAATGGGCGGCCTTGGCTTATAATGAAGTCGTCAAAGGTATTAGACCCTATATAAAATATCATTTGCTCAGAGTGACTGTTGAATAAAGGTGCTCCTTGACGGCGCCCCAGTCTGCTAGATGAAGTTTTGCGGCACACAAAGTAGTAGTCCACTAGTAGCGGCAGCATACGTTCTTAAGGTTGGCGAATTCGTTGGTCCCAAAAAACAGTTTAGCACGCGAGTTTAATAATTGCGAAATGATTTATTGGCTTGATGTTAGAAATTGAAAATTGCAATACTGGCACAGAGGGTTCGTTCTGCTTCCATGGACTGTCGCTGCCAAACTTACTCATCGGCTTTTCGTTCAATGCCACAAATGTGTGGTCGATTTCTGGAGCGCCCAAAGAAACTACGAAAGGGATGCATAAGGCATACTCCTCAAACATGAGCGCAACTCTATATGCGCTGCCATAACATAACCAATGACTCTGTGGAAACTGTTTGTTGCCCAAACATTCTCCTCTTCCTGCCGGTAGCATCTGTATTGTCTGTTTCAATTCCCGAATCCCGTGACTTCCTTTGTGCCAGTGGAACTGAAAACGAAACTCAAACAAACGCTGTAACAATTTTTTGTGGAGGTTCGATGTCAGGATATAGCCAACTTTCTCGTGTAGGTAGAAAGAAAAGTTTTACAACCGGTCGTTTAATCAGCTCCCTTTGGATTATAGCGTGACAGCTGGAACTAAGTTATCCTTCCATCGGTAAATTTGCATAATTCGACCCAGAGCCCAGAAGTTAAATGGCAGCCGCTCATCTTTAACATGAACTATGCCGCCGATAGTTAAATTCTTTTTTTTTCCGAGTTCATTGTCCTACAACCATTCGACCGCATTTCCCACGTCGGCCAATGAATCGATGCAGTGCTCTAATAAATGCGGTTAATGTCAAGTCCCCCACCGGTTCCAAGTAGATGGTGTTAGAGGTAGATATCGAATATATCACCTGTATTCCAATATTTAAATTAATAAGGCACTAGTTTTGGGTTTGCTAAAAATCATCAAGTCGTGCTTTATTGTTTGTTGGTGATCGGAGCTGCACTGACCTTCTTCATCATCGCGGCCCCGCTGCAGCGGCCGAAAGCTCTGATCTCAAGAAAGAGCGCAAGCAGATAAACTCAGAGTGCGAGCTTTAGCGGGGAGAGCGCTTATGGAGGCAGATAACATAGAAGGCAAAAACAAACAAACAATTGTGCTCGATGGCATTTACTTTAATTTAATTTACGTCGTTCTGCTCCGAACATCCTCCCCCCGTTGAAAGAACATGGCTTTCAATTGATCCAATATCGACGGGCAGGACGGCTAGCTTGGCAACGGCTCTCTTCATTAGACCCGTCGCTGTTCGAACCATTGCGACTCTGATGATTCCATCCTTGCCTGGTATGGCCTCCTCGACACGGCCAAGCAGCCATTTGAGGGGTGGCAAGTTTTCATCCTTTAAAAGGACAACACTTCCAATCCTTATGTTTGACGTAGAGTCTCTCCACTTAGTCCTCTCTTGCAACAAAGACAGATACTCCATGCTCCACTTTCGCCAGAAGGTTTGTTGCATTTGAGACACCTGCTGCCAACGATTTAGACGGCTAGCGTTGAGATGTGTGATGTCCGGTTCTGGAAACGTAGTGAAGCTCGAGCCTTTTAGAAAGTGAGCTGGAGTAAGCACATCTAGACTGTCAGGGTCTTCTGAAATTGGATAAAGTGGTCGAGAGTTAAGAATGGCAGAAATCTCATATACGAGAGTGCGAAGCTCTTCAAGAGTCAGCACTGTTGCGCCAACGACTCGATAGAAGTGGTGTTTTGCCGACTTGACAGCCGCCTCCCATAGCCCGCCAAAGTGAGGAGAACGAGGAGGGATAAATTTCCAGTCGATTCCATCGTTTAGGCAAGATGAAGCGATGACGGAGACGGTTGGCTCGCTGTTGAAAAGCTCCTTGAGCTCCAGTAGCTCATTTCTTGCACCCACGAAATTGGTTGCGTTATCCGTCCACAAGGTTCGCGGCTTGCCCCTTAGGCTGATGAAGCGCCTTAATGCTGCGATGAATGAGGCTGTAGTTAGATCCTTGACGACCTCCAAATGCGTGGCCTTTGTTGAAAAACAAACAAATATTGCAATGTAGCATTTGCAGGGTGGCCTGTTTCGAACATCAGCCTTATGATAGAAAGGCCCACAAAAATCGATTCCAGTCGTGTGGAATGCGGGGTTCGGTCGGACGCGATCCGTTGGCAAGTCTCCCATCACGTGCTCAGCCAAGCTTGGCTTTGCCCGAAAGCACCGTACGCATTTGCTTGTGACGCTTGCACCTAGTTTTCGCCCTCCAACGGGCCAATATTTTTGACGAAGCGATGCAAGTAAAGCCTGTGGACCAGCATGCAAAAACCTTTCATGATAGAAAGTTATAATTGCCTTCGTAACCGGATGACCCTTTGGCAGCAATATTGGATGCTTTGCATCGTAAACCATATTTGAATTTTGTAGCCTTCCGCCTACACGAAGCAGTCCGTCACCACCGAGCATCGGGCGCAACGAAAGCAACTTGCTCTTGGCAGGAAGTGCCCTGTTGGCTTTGAGTGCAGCGAGCTCCTCCGCGAAATTAACTTGCTGGATACTCTTTATCAAAAGACGAGTGCCGCCGGTAAGGTCCTGCACAGTGAGCCTGGCACCAGACCGAACGTACTCCTTGTTGCTGTCACATGAGAGGTCCTTTAATAAACGCTCGCAAAGTAGGTCCTCACTCGATGCAGCTGCCTCTGATGAGTAACAATTTTTAAGCTCCCAAAAACGCTTGACAGAATCCGACAAAGAATCCTCGTCTTCCTTTGGTGCGTGTGTTCCTGTTGCCGTTGCCAGAGTGACTCGATTGTTAGTGGTGTGAGCCATCCCTCCAGAGACAATCCAACCAAGTTTGGTGTTCTGGAGCGATGGCAGCGTATCAGCCAAATGCAGTTGCCCAGCACTGAGCAAATCAAAAAATATACCAGCACCTAACAGCATATCGATTCGCTGAGATCTAAAAAACCAAGGGTCAGCTAAATTTATATTCTTCGGTACGTCCCATTCTGCAGCATTAATATCGTAGTGCGGCTGATAGTCAGTGATGACCCTAGTTACGACCGCCGTGAATGAGGAACTGTAGCTGCCATACTGAGACTGCATGACGACTTCCACAGCCTTATTCGAACTAAGAGACGATTCTCCAATGCCAGATATCGAAATAGGCGAGTGTCGATGTTTTAGCTGCAAATGACCAGCCAAACGAGACGTAATAAAATTGAGCTGCGATGCAGAATCCAATATTGCCCGACATGGGACGAGCGTTCCAACACGATTTTTAACCAAAACGATGGCTGTAGCTAGCAACACGTAGTCATTCGAGATATTGGGAATAGGTGGAGGGTACGGTGGAGAGGCTGAGCATGAAACTAACGCTGATGCTTGCGATGGCGGGAGGTTCACGTCTGCAGCAATGACTGCGGATGGAACCGGGCTTTGAGTCTTGTGGAGCAAAGTATGATGTTTCATACGACACTGCTTGCAACTTCCAGATTTGCACTGCTGCAAGCCATGACCCTTGCGCAAACAATTAAGGCAGAGATGCATTCTCTTTGCTTCCTTATAGCGCAAAGTAGGGGACAAATTTAGGAACATGCCGCAATTGGTTATGATGTGGTCCCTTCCGCCGCAAAATCTACATCCAGAAATAGTTTCATTATTATTAGGAGAAGCAATGAGGACATTCTGACTACGCTTGTGCGGTTTTTCTCCCACCTGATGGCTTGGTGTTTCGATTACCAAGTCATTTTCCTGGTTCTCCATCATCCTGCATCGCTTCTCCAGAAACGAAGCAAGGGATTTCCATGTCAACAGCTTGTGGGACGGCAAGTCTTCTTCCCATTTTTCCCGGGTCCTGGTGTCCAGCCTATGCGTCACAATGTGAATGAGAAATCCATCCAAAATTTCCTCAGTTGATGCCAAAGTCCGAATCGCTCGCAGGTGAGCATTTATCTTGTCGCTGAGTTGCCGAAGACTCCTCGCAGATCCCATCTCAACACCTTGCAACCCAAATATCGCCTTTACGTGTGCCTGAAAATGATGGTATTTGTTGTCGAAACGATTAGTGAGCAGTTCTAACGCAATCCCATAGTTCAAATCAGACAGTTCGATTGAACGTATGGTTTCTAGTGCTACGCCGTCTAGGCTAGCACGAAGATACTGAAACTTTTCCAAGCTACTTAGCTCTTGCTCGTTGTCCACCACCGTCTTAAACATCGCGATGAAGTTTGGCCAGTCTGCGTAGTCTCCTCCAAAACGAGCCAATTGTATATGCGGCAACCTCGACCTCCGAGCTGATGTGCTGAGCGAACCTTCTCCAGCGAATTGATGAGGCATGCTGGTTGAGTTCGCGCCGATCACCTTCTGCTGTGCTGCTAGCTCGCGATTTAGTTTCGCATCGATCTGCAGGAAAACGTTCGCGAACTCGGACCGCGCGTCACCGTCGAGCACCGTGAGATCGAGCCTTTCCAAGTTGCTCTGTGCAGCATTAAACTCGGAGCACATTACTTCGTGGTGCTTTAATCGCGCACGCAGGTCAGCTTCGTCCAACTGAAGGATAGACTCTTCCGTTAAGGATTTGTTCATCTCGACGAGCTGCCGCTGGATAGACCTTGTTTTTGCCCTGTAAAAGTCCACATCACTAGGCGCAGCCGTCAGATCATGAACAATATCTTGATTTTCAGCCATTATGCACGCCACAAGATCAGGGCTTATACACAGAAAAAAAAGGGGGGCACTATAAGAAGTTTTGCGAGTGGAACAATAAAACACCCTGTATGCGCCGGCAAGCCGCAAAAACCAAGCGTCGACAAACAAACGGTTTCTTTTTCGTTCTGCCTTTGCCTCAACTTCTGAGGGCTTTGCACTGCGCTTGCACTTATACACGCGCAATAAAAACCGTTTCTTGGTGGGGCTGTTTCACTCAGTTATGAGACCGATTTTTGTCTGCATATAAACACATATATGAAACGAACTTTGCACCCGAATGCCGGCAATGCACAATGTCACTGGATATCACTGCAGTACGTTTGCATGTATGTATTTGTTGTGTTTGTTTTATGTGTTTGGCACCAATATCTTGCACAAACAGCTTGACCGAATAATAAATTGCCCGAACGATATCGACAATTTAATTATTAAATCGCGGTACAGGCTCCAGATCACGTCGGGGTCACCAAAATGTTAGAGGTAGATATCGAATATATCACCTGTATTCCAATATTTAAATTAATAAGGCACTAGTTTTGGGTTTGCTAAAAATCATCAAGTCGTGCTTTATTGTTTGTTGGTGATCGGAGCTGCACTGACCTTCTTCATCATCGCGGCCCCGCTGCAGCGGCCGAAAGCTCTGATCTCAAGAAAGAGCGCAAGCAGATAAACTCAGAGTGCGAGCTTTAGCGGGGAGAGCGCTTATGGAGGCAGATTACATAGAAGGCAAAAACAAACAAACAATTGTGCTCGATGGCATTTACTTTAATTTAATTTACGTCGTTCTGCTCCGAACAGATGGCTTTGGTCACCAGGCATGTAAACACAGCGATGTAGCACTTGATCGCTGACAGACCTTTCCTTTAGAGGGAAATATATTGAATGGTCCTGCGTAATCAATTCCGGTGGCTTCAAATGCTCGTTGTGGTCGTATTCTAACCGCGGGGAAGTCCCCCATTCGCTAACAAGTGGTCTTAGGATTCAACCTGTCGCAGACTATACATAGATGAATTTCTTTCCGTATAGCATTTTGTCCGTTTAAAATCCAGGACCTTTTCCGGATATATCTTAGTGTAAGCACAGCGCCCCATGCAGACATGGCTAGTTTAGGACGTTAATATGCAATGACTGCACTGCAATGCAATGCATATGCAATGATTGAACCGATCGCGGACATGCTGGAAAGATAGGTTTAAGACTAGAATTAGAGGAAATATAGAACTTAGACTAAAAGAACTAAACAATTCCTAATTACGAGAAAGATATGAGAGTATCAGTAATTTAAGTCTAGGAATGGAATTAGTGGGAGATATGGTAGAGGGAATTATAATCCGAGCATAAGACCCTAAACGTTTTATGCAAAGAATAATTTGATCTAAAAAGCGCAAGGGACAACGGTATATAGTTTCTAGGTTTTTTAATACGAATCGTGAAGTTTATGCGGTTCAACAAGTCAGGGCTATCTACGTCACCCTTGATCAAGTTGTGCACAAAAATCACACCAAGCATTTTCCTACGATTGAACTGATTCTATACGGTCCTGGTGTACGTTGTACTGAGGGCACCATACACAAGAGCCGTTTTCTAAAATCGGACGAACCAGAGAAGTGTAGAGAGTCTTTGTTATGTAGGTGTCGTCAAATTCCTTTGACCACCTCTTTATAAACCCAAGCACGCCCATGGCCTTATTTGCCATGGTAGAAATGTGTTCTGAAAACTTTGACTTGGGATCTAATAGAATACCAAGATCATCAATCCGCGTAATTCTCTCAAAAGAACCATTAAAGGAAGTAAGGAACCAGAAAGGCGTTGGAGCGATTAAAATGCATTAGTTTACATTTTGAAGCATTAAGGTTTAATAAATTTGCACAACACCATGATTGCAATCTATCGAGATAGGATTGCAACCTGCATTGAAAAGAAATGTCCTTATACTGGACACAGAGCTTAACATCATCCGCATACATAAGTACTCGAGAGTATGTTAATACAGAAGGCAGGTCATTTATGAAGAGTGTAAAGAGTAGGAGGCCTTGATGGCTGTCCTGTGGTACACCCGAAGTCATCATAATTGGTGAGGACAGGGAGTTTTTGAAAAGGACTCTTTGAGACCTAGAAGAAAAGGTAGCTAGAGATCGATCTCAGGAGACTAGGTGGAAACCCTAGAAGGTCAAGTTTTGTGCTATGAGAGAATAGTTTACAGAGTCAAACGCTTTACTAAAATCAGTGTTAGCAACATCCCTCTGTAAATAACCTTGAAAGCCCTTAATTCTGAAGGAGGTAAACTCCAATATATTAGTAATAGTTGATCTCCGCCTTATAAATCCATGTTGAGCTGGAGATATAAGTGAGCTGCACAGGTGTTGCAGGTGCGGAGTTACAATTTTCTCAAACACTTGAGGAATAGCGGATAACTTAGATATACCTCTATAGATCTTAGCACAGACTTGCTACCTTTCTTATGGAGAGGAATTATAAAGGACTCCTTTCATTTCGGTGGGAAGCATGAAAAATGTATGGATAGGGTGAACAGTTAAAGTAGCGGCCTACATAGAGACTCGGCACAGTATCTGAGTACACAGCCGGGAACTCCGTCCGAACCCGGTGATAACACCAGCTTAACTATTCGAAGATCACAGAAGATCATAGAAGAAGGAGACTAATCTACTTGAAATTTTGTATAAAGTCTTGATTTTTAAGTTTTTAGACTGGATAGCTTTTGAAAAAGAAGGGGGTTTCCTCGATCTAATAGGACAGGAAATCGGCACACAAGAATCAAAAAGTGAGTCCAGTCCATCATAGAAAATGTATTGTGCCTATCGTAACATCAGTGCACAAATACAAAGCGGACCAAACAAAATCCCTAATGAGGTAATTAAGCTTCGCAAACTCGGCCTTACGAATACAGTGGACACATTGAGGTAGTCTACCCGACCGATCCAATATCGATACAATATCGAGCGACACTTTGAAAGTAGGATGGTAGGTATAGGTAGGTCTAGGTATAGTGAGCGGATGCACTCAAATTAACAACGCTATGATCGAATTCGTTAAAAAGTACAGATCAAGAAATCAACCCAAGGAATTTTTAACATGGTTAACTTGAGACAGAGACAGCTCAATCAAGACGTCAACAAAGTCAAGTCGTGACATGAGCACTAGGCTATTAGCCTCGTTTACCGAAGACCAAACACTTCTTGGCAAGTTGAAGTCACCAAGAACTATCATATGATCTTTTTTCTGATAACGAGGATGAATCAACGGTTAAGGCGGACAAGTGCTGCTCGTTACAGCAGCTGCTAAAGAGAGAGAGAGAGAGAGAGAGCGTTACTGCACAGGAATTATCGATAGCGACAGAGGAAGACCAGCTTTTTAAGTTTGGGTAATAGCTGAGAGTAATATAACGACAAATCTACTAGAGAGAGAGAGGCTAAATATAATGTTATATGTACTTACGAAAAGCACAAACAAAAACACACTGTTAACTGATGCAAAAAATAATTTTTTAATTATGTTTTTACACAGTAATCAGGCATGCACCCCGATCAAGAACAGATAATATGGTAGATGGTTAAATTAGGAATTTATTAATTTTTATTTTATTTTTAAAAACACCGCCTGTTTAGGCAAAATAAAAGGAAAATAAGCAGAGCGCAAAATAAAAACACGTATAGTCGCTAGGAAAGAGATCGAACGATGATCTAAACCTTATCAATAACATTGTGAATGGATGCTTGTAGGTAAGAATGTACGGGTGATTTTCCACCATCGGCAGTAATGCATCACCCGATCAGCCTCCAAGCCGAATCACCATTTCCTCCTTATCAAAGTAAGGAATAAGTGGCAGCAGCGAACATTTCTTGGTTACATCTTTCCCGTCCAATAACATCTTCCGTGTCTTGGCGAAAGTTTCCAATTGACACATTCAGACTGCACATTAGAGCCCTCCACTTAGATCGTCTATATTGAGATATAGAAGTTTAAACGACGAACAATTCTCCAGTATGGTGGGGCAGGGTTCTTTCATGACCAATAAAAAGTTGATTGCAACCTTCTTCATTTCGCTGTTCACTACTGTGTCTATTTCCTGATCTACTGCTTTGGTCGGCCACTCCGTTTCCGGCGATGTTTTCATGTTTTTTTCAGAGGTAGTGCTTCTATTTTTCAAACTTAAGCTAAACATAGATGTTTGAAATGAGCCCATTTTTCCACCGATATCCGCTGATACGTACGCTGTAACATTGTTCTTCAACTGACGTTGGCGATTCAGTAATCCGCGTATTGGACAACCCATTTACCTTTATGTCTGTTGTCGCCACAATCCTAATCTTTACGTTACTTTCTCCGATGATAAACGTCGTAGGCAGCAGTACCTCACACTTGTGCGTTCCTGTGGCGTGAGCACCATTTATGACGTTCGACGTTATCTGCTGCACCTGATCCCTGTCTTGACATGGGAGCCGCACATAGATAAGCGTGTAATGTCGATCTATGCAAATCGAACAGTTTTTTTTTTTCCCCAAAACATGAGCTCAACGTTATATGCGCTGCTGTAACATTGCCAGTGACCCTGTGGAAACTGTGCGTTGCCCAAACAAGAACTTTTTACTTTTTGCTCTGCGAAATCTCAACTTGATTTGTGGTGATAACGGATGTGTGTAACGCCCAGAAGGAATCGTTTCCGACCCCATAAAGTATATATATTCTTGATCAGCATCAATAGCCGAGTCGATATAGCCATGTCTGTCTATCCGTCTGTCTGTCCGTCTGTCTGTCCGTCTGTCTGTCCGTCTGTCCATCCGTCCGTCTGTTCGTCTTCATTAGCGCCTATATCTCAGAGACTATAAAAGCTAGAGCAACCAAGTTTTGTATCCAGTCTCCTGTGTTATCTTACTACTCAAAGTGTATTTCAAAATTTCGCCCCGCCCTCTTCCGCCCGCACAAAAAACGAAAGTCTGTGGCATACACAATTTTGAAGATACGATAAAACTAAAAACGCAGAATCATCGATGATGACTATTTCTTTCAGAATATTGAATCTGAATTAGATCGGATTATTAATATAGCCACAATGAAGAAGACCATTTTGAAAGTCATCGTTCCCTCTCGCTCTCTCTTACACGCGACCCTGTCTGTTTTGCCTATTCGTCAAAATGAGCGCCTAGATCTCAGAGACTGTAAGAGCTAGAGCAATCAAGCTTTCTATCCAAGCTCCTGTGATATCAATTCAGCACAAGTTTATTTCAAAATTTTGCCACGCCCCCTTCCGCCCCCACAAAGGACGAAAATCTGTGGAATCCACAATTTTTAAAATAAAAGAAAACCAAAAACGCAGAATCATGGAAAATAACCATATCTACCAGACTCTGGATCAGGTCGGATTAATATTATGGCCAGAAGAAACAAATTAAATTTCAGTGGCTACGCAACGCCTGCCAAGCGCTTCTCATTCCCTCTCTCTCTCACTTATACGTCTCGAATATGTAGTTATACATGTAAATGTAGAAATGTAGAAGCAGATGTAAAAATCATAGGTAAACAAAAATGGAAACATGTTAAAAAATTCCAAAAATGGTTTGACTTCATTTATTGAAATATTATTTTTTGCCCAAAATTTAATTCGTCCCTTTGGCGAACATATAATATATTGCATAGATCGTAAGATCATATATGTACATATGTACATATATACTGACTGAGTAGCAGGTATAAAGAAGAGCCGCGGCAAAGGTCACAACGTTCCCCCTCGTTTATGTTTAGGGTCTTGTGCTTGGACTATAATTCCCTCTACCATATAATATCGGACGAGAGCTGCATTATTGCCTGTGATCTGCGCGTTAAAGCCTTGTAATGTTGTCTCATGGGCCACTTGACGGTGCAGTCATTGCATATCCATGTCCAAAAGAAATAGTAATTATTTTATTTAAAACTGTCCTTTATGTTAAATTAACTTTATTGCACTTAAGCAAGTAACCAACACCTTAATACAATCTATATATCATAAATACAAATAAGTATCTATAAATTTTTAATTGATTATATTTCTTTTTCAGGCTTTTCAAATTACTACGCTCATAAGGGAATATTCAGAAATTGCGAAAATACAAAATACAAAAATTAATTAGACATTGACCTTTAATTATAAAAAGAAACAATTTAGAGAAATAATCTAGCCGCCTCAATAAAGAATATTATACCAAACCTTGTTGATTGTACATTAAACTTAATTTTATTAAAGACAGTTTCTTAGTGCTACAGTATTAATACTATAAATTAGAGAATTAATCACTATTACAAATTGGCAAAACAAATATATGTATATGAAATTATAAAAATAAAATAAATTAAAATTAATTAAATTTTTTTTTATTATTATTATTATTATTTTTTTTTTTTTTTGTAATATTTGAATTATTAGAATTGATTAAGATTTTTTTAGTAAGCTATAAGAAAACGTTTAAGTTGGTGTGCGCCTTTTATGGATTTAAGTACGTTAGGAAGACTATTCCACAGTCGAACAGCATAAATATAAAATTGTTTCTCTGCACATGCTAACCGGGTTCGGCAAACGAGATTTTTACTCTTGGGGAGGAAGTAAATTTAATGTTATCAAATAAATACTCAGGCTTTTGTGTAACTATTATTTTATGTAAAAAAATAAGCATTTTTACATTAACCAACGACGAGAAATTAAAGCCGAAAAGTTTGTTGGCATAGCCCGCAACGTTGTCCGTCCTTTTCAGGCCATACACATATCGAGCCACACTATTGAAAGCCACTTTGCGCCTACGCTTACTAACAGCATCGCAGCTTCCAAAAATTTCAATCCCATAAAAAACTATACTAATACTATAATAATAGCAATAATAATTTTTATTTGCCCAGGGACATAATGTTTGGTTATTGATAATTGTCTAAGCGTGCCGTACATTTTGCCCACCGCTTTGATAACCTGGTCATTCCACGACAGGGTATTTTTAAGGGTTATGCCAAGATTTTCTGCCTTATTTACGAAATCAATTGCTACATTATCAATACTAAGCCTAGGAAAATTGTCGGTATTTAAGTTCTTCTTAGAAATCACAAGACACTTAGACTTAGACGGATTAATACATAAGCCATTATCACATGCCCATTTACTAACACGTAAGAGATCAATATTACACAAATCAATACAATTATTTATTTGACTTAGCTTAGTACTCACATACAATTGGACATCATCAGCATACATATGAACATTACAGTTAGACAGACAAGATGGTAGATCATTAATATAAGTCGTGAATAGGAGCGGACCTAATATTGATCCCTGCTGAACACCACGGTGTCTGATGTTTTCTTCTTTGTTGCTTTAAATAGGAGGAAATTAGTTCAGTGGCAGTTAAACTAATATTGTATATTCTACTTAGCTTGGTGAGTAGTATGTCGTGGTCTACCGTGTCAATAGCTTTACTGAAATAAAGACGCGTCAATGATGTTACCTCACTATTGTCCATTTTTAACCTAATATCCTCGACTACCTTTACAATTGCCGTTGTGCAACTACGATTAGTCCTAAAGCCAGACTGATGATGGACGAGAAGTTTATTGGCGTTTAGAAAGTTATTCATTTGTATGGCTATTAGATGCTCAAAAATTTTAGACAGTTATGGCAATATGGACATCGGTCGAAAGTCTGCGTTGGACTTAGTAATATGACAAATTTGGGATTTATATCGTCCAAGCCAGTAGCATTTGATTTAATTTTTTGTATGGACTGCAGCACATAACATTGATACACAGGAATAAAATGGACTTTTTGACAATTGTTAAAAGACTCAGAGCTCACATAGCGGCTACATAGAGATACAGGGACATTTACATTAAAAAATTTTGTATTTAAGCAATTAACATCAATACTATCATTTATCACAGTGTCAGCTGTCGATTGCCCTCGTGAACCTATTACTAAAATAGTACAACTATATTAACAATATTATAATTAATATAATGTCCGAAAGTGTACTAAAAATATAAAATGTTCGTTTTAATACACGATATTTAACTCATTATATGGTATCTTAGGATTTATGTAAGCTATACAATTGATTTTATACGTAAATATTTTGAATTGATTTGTTTATTAATGAGTGAAGGTGGAGATTTTGTTTGGACATCCAACGCAGACCACTATCACTACTATTCTCGTACTTGTCATGGGAGATGGGAAAAACATAAGAGAAAGAGAGGACAATGACCGCTAGTTATATTTTAATTTTAGTTCTTACAGTTCTTAGTTCTTAGTTCTTCGTTTATGCTTATTCCACCTAATGACCGTTTTATAGGCTGCCGAGCTTGTTTGGTTTATTTTTTGATAGTTTTATTTACAATAATTAGAGGCTGTGGCCGTGAACTTTGATTTTAGGGTGTCAAACTGTACAATTTTAAACAAACGCAAACGATGTTGCGCTCCTGTGGAAAATTTCTTTCTACCCCTGCGTTTGATGATAATACTAGTCAACACGACATTTCCACTGTCGCCTAAAATGACTTTTTCTGATAGATTTGGATATTTAAAAATTTTTAAAGAATTTTTTTTGTTCTAGGTTTAGTTTTTTTTTAAAGAATTTTTTAAAAATTTGGTTTTTTTTTCAGAGATAGTGATTTTTTTTTTCACATAACTTAAGTTTCCTACAACTGGTTGTATTGAACTTTGCAGTTTTGAAAAGCTGACAAACGCAGCTATGAATCCGACCCAGACACTTTGTAGCTGCAACTTAACGTCTGGAAGATATTAAGCTTTCAAATTCAAATTCATTCATTTTGACTTTGAAAACTCAGGAAAATATTCGAATCTAGTCGAAATTCGAAAATAGTCGAATATTTAAATGCTTACATTTCTGGTTTTAGATAGACACATTAATTAGGCGTCGTTTAAGGTATCGCTTTTAAAAATCGATGGATAAACTGCCAAGCTGCAGCCGTTTGACCAAAACTTCATATGCCGAATTTCGCCGATAAATTCCGTTAGCCGACATGTAACCGTTTTTTTCCGACAAAAATACCAAAAATCTGTGTTTGTAACAGTTTTTGACGGTAAAATGGCATTTAGGATGGTGCCAAACGGCATATGAAGTTTTGGTCAAACGGCTGCAACTTGGCCGTTTATCCATTATATCCTCCTTAGAATAGACGGGACCGCATTAGTCAATTCCAGTGATGATGAATGCGGGCAAGACCTTTGCTCGATCCTTCGGTAGGTCAGCATAATGATGACGAACATCAATGTATTATCCCTCGTCAAAATGATTGGGTGGCGTGCAACGAAGCCGAGAGTTGAGTGCCGCAGGCGACCACCAACAAAAAACCAGACCAAAGCCATTTATGAACAACAAGAGCGATATGCCTAATCCAAAGTCTGAGGAAGATTTTCATCTCAATGCAGCTAGTCTCTCCACATGAGTTCCATGATGATTTTCGCACTTGTCAATGTAGGTCCGATCATCGCCATAAGATCATAACACCTTGCAATGTTTGGCAACGCTTTGTTTGCCAACGTTTTGTTTGCCAACACCGATTTAAGGAGCAAATGTAAACAAAAAGTTGTCCCTATGGTGCTCCCAAATGTGACCAAGCGCTTTGCTTCAGAAAACGTAGAAGTCGTGTAGAATGGTTTTAGACGGCAATGGATACGAAGACGACTCATTCATGTCTAGCTAATAAACAGCTCGAATAACTCAAAACGATGTAGGAGCATGGTGCCGATATTTATTAATACAGATATTATCATACAGTGTATGATGGATGGTTTTAATGGAGTTTGGAATTAATGGAGGTAGAAATGAAGAAAAGTCCGGCTCCCAGCAGATCTATCCGCTGCGACCTATGGAATGAATGCTTAGCCAGCTGAATATTTGAAGATACCGGTCAATCAGCAGTGCTATTCGAGACGCAAGGTTGATTACACTACTCAACAAAATTCAACTTTTTTTTCCGCTGTCGCCCAAAATGACTTTTTCCGACAGATTTGGAGATTTAAATTTTTTTTAAAGAATTATGGTTTTTTTTTTTACAGGTTTAGCTTTTTTTTAAAGAATCCCTACCTTAAACGAAGCCTAATTAATGGGTCTACCTAAAACCATGGTGAAATTAGTAATTTCACCATGCCTAAAACTAAAAATGTTAGACATAAAACATTTTTTTTTTACTTCTCCTGAGTTTTCAAATCAAAATTTCGGAGAAAAATACCGAAAAAAAAATTTGAAATTTGAATTTGAAATCTTAATATCTTCCAGACGTTCAGATGCAGCTACAAAGTGTCTGGGTCGGATTTATAGCTGCATTTGTCATCTTTTCAGAACTGCAAAGCTTAATACAACCAGTTTTAAGAAACTTAAGTTATTTAAAAAAAAGAAGCACTACCTCTTATTCTTAAAATTCTAAAAAAAAACAAAACCTGGAAAAAATAAAGATTTAAGAAAATTTTTAAACATCCAAATCTATCAGAAAAAGTCATTTTGAGCGACAGCGGAAATGTCGTGTTGACTAGTGTTATCCGTTATATTCTGGGCAACGCCGGCAGTAATGCTATTTATTTAATCTAATTAACAATTATCTGCTTAAAATGCTATGCCTAACAATTAAAAAGATAACTAAAGATAGACTATTATAAAAATAAACTACAGATCAGCTGAGTTCATGTGGTTGTAAATACTAAGTGCTATATGTTTAATGGTTAGTTCAGGGGATAAGATATGGCAAAGGGTATTATAATAATAGCATAACCCTGAAAGGTTCATGCTGGGCATAGTTTGACCTAAATAAGGGTAATCTGATAGGCCCAAAAGAACGTGTAGATCGAGAGGGAACCGTAAAGTCAATCTGATTTAAGAGAGGTTGGGAGTCCACCATCCCGAGAAGGAGCTTGTGCACGAACATTACCCCATTGCATATTCTGCGATGGTGTAACGAAGGTAGGTCAATAAGTTGTAGCCTAGATCGGTAAGGTGGCAGGATTCTACCAGAGTCGCAGTGTAAATTACGAAGAGCGAAAATTTAAAATTGTTTCTGCACTGATTCGAGAATAGCTTGCTGCTTCTTATTCTGTGGGCTCCACACCTATGAACAATACTCCAATATCGGGCGCACTAACGAAATGTACAATTGTTTGGTCACATACGGGTTGTCAAACTCTTTGGACCAACGCTTGATGAACGCTAGAGCACCCTTAGCTTTATTAGCTGTCGCCACTATTATACCACTAATAAAGCACAGTTTATGATCAAATAATACTCCAAGATCATTTGAACTTGAAATTCGATCCAAGACATGATTACCAAGAGAAAAGGATACAAAATGTGGAGCACGACGGTAAAATGCCGTAAGCTTGCCTTTTGAAAGATTAAAAACGAGGGGGAACGTTGTGAGCCGCGGCAAAGGCCGCGGCTCTACCTTATACCCGGTACTCAGTCAGTATATACATACATACATATATGAGCTTGCGATTTATGCAATTTATTATATGTTCGCAAAAGGGACAAAATAAATTTTGGGCAAAAAATAATATTTCAAAAAATGAAGTCAAAACATTTTTGGAATATTATACATGTTTCTAATTTTGTTTGCATGTGCTTTTTACATCTGCTTCTACATTTCTACATGTATAACTACATATTTGAGACGTACAAGTATTTGCGACAGAGAGAGAGGGAATGAGTCAGCGCTTGGCAGGCGTTGCGTAGCCACTGAAATTTAATTTGTTTCTTCTGGCCATAATATTGATCCGACCTGATCCATATTCGGCAATCTGGTAGATATGGTAATTTTCCATGATTCTGCGTTTTTGGTTTTCTCGTACCTTAAAAATTGTGGATTCCACAGATTTTCGTCCTTTGTGGGGGCGGAAAAGGGCGTGGCAAAATTTTGAAACAAACTCGTGCTGGTTTGATATCACAGGAGTTTGGATAGAAAGTTTGGTTGCTCTAGCTCTTATAGTCTCTGAGAACTAGGCGTCAAGAAATACGAATGGGCAAAGCAGATGGGGTCGCGTGTGAGAGAGAGCGAGAGGGAATGATGACTTTCGAAATGGTTTTCTTCATTGTAGCTATAATAATGATCCGATCTGATCCAGATTCAACACTCTGATAGAAATAGTCATTTTCTATGATTCTGCGTTTTTAGTTTTCCCGTATCTTTAAAACTGTGTATGCCACAGACTTTCGTCCTTTGTGGGGGCGGAAGGGGGCGGGGCGAAATTTTGAAATACACTTTGAGTAGTGTGATAACACAGGAGACTGAATACAAAACTTGGTTACTCTAGCTTTAATAGTCTCTGAGATATAGGCGCAAATGAAGACGGACAGACGGACAGACGGACGGACGGACGGACGGACGGACGGACAGACAGACATGGCTATATCGACTCGGCTATTGATGCTGATCAAGAATATATATACTTTATGGGGTCGGAAACGCTTCCTTCTGGACGTTACACACAACCGTTATCCCCACAAATCTAATATACCCTTAAACTCTTCGAGTACCGGGTATAAAAAGAAGATTTTTTGAACACCACAATATCAAGTCATTTAGGTCCAGCTGAAGGTGTGTGTGCAAGTACCAGTCGGATTTGGGCATTCACAAATAAAATGAAGAGGAGCGGACGCACATAACTTCCTTGTGGAACTAGATTACACCAGATGTAACGTTAACAATCTCTGACAAAACATTAGTAAAAAAGACCCGATTTGTACGATTTCAAAGATACGACGAAATCTAACTTAGAAGATTACTAGGGAAATCATCAAATCATCGATATATCGTTGCGGACGGTCGTGTTATACTTCGCTCGTGCTTGAATAATTATTAAAAATTGCCAATCTTCTCTTAAAGGAAAGTAAATTGTGTTTGTTACCTTGTTCTGGTGTTCCTAACCGATCGTGCAACGTGTTCGTTTTTAGTGCATACGCATTAATCTTACTTCTGTGAATTTATTTTCAATTTTCAATTTCTATTGTGCATTCTTAACTTCTCTGCACTTTCTTAATCGCAGCCGTTTTTGTTGTTGCCTTTTTTCTAGTGCGGTGCGCTTGCTCTCTTTGAACCGCTCTCTGTTTTATCTACTCTCAGCTTATCTGTTTTCATTCTAACACACACGCACTGCGTTGGCCGCTGCCCTGTGCTTGACTCTCTGTGTTTCTATCGTCTCTCTGTGTCTCTCCGCTTACTTGCCGTTATTGTGTTTGTTTTGTTCGTTCCTGCGCGCGCAATTGTGTAACACAAGCTAAAGTCACTATCTCTGCCCCACACCGACTTATATTTTACCTATCTTTTTTCTTTTCTTTTTTACATATTTTTTGTTTCTAATATCAAACAATGACCACCTGTTGTGCTAAACGCTGTGACGCTCACCGTTCGGTAGCTACACGGCAAACATTTATTTTCTGCTGGTTGTGTGACAACACGGCTCACTCTAGCTGTGCGGGTTTTGGTCATATCGGCGCTCGCGTCGTTGATCTGATTAAGACCCGCTGCGGTCTCAACTGGACTTGTTGGGATTGCAAGGCAGTAGAAGCCGATATGCGAACTTTTATGAGACAGACTCATAATGAATTCGCTGCTGTCCACTCGGAATTCCGGAAATTGCAGGATAAGTTTACCTCAATGGAAGCTCATTTCAAAAATCTTAGAATTTTAAATGAGTCTCCAAAGAGAAAAAAGGTTACACATAGTTTGCCCAGCGTTCACAGTTCTAATTCTCTTTCAGCTAAGGACTCTGACGTTCCTCCAATCAGTTCGCCAGCCTTGATCGACTTTGGCGCCAAGGTAATCGATGTACACGCAACTACATCGAATAAGACGGCTGGCTCTTCACATGTTGGCTGTTCACCTGTGCCTGTGTCTGCCAAGGATGTCCAACCGGATAGTATTGTTGGATTGTGATTGCCCAGGCTGTCCAACCGGGCAGTTATGTTCATACTGATGTCTGCATCTCTGTTCCCCCTACGGAAGTTGATACTGCTGTCAGCATGGAAGTCGAAGTAGTTCCTTCCTCACCCGCTCGCACTGGCTCCTCAGCCAGTGCTATCCCATCTGCTCCTCGGGTAGAACCCGCCTCTGCCTCACCCTTAAACCATGTGACCCCTCTTGACCGATCTACTCTTTTCGCTGTCGCTCCTCTAAAATCTATTTTCGTCTCACGCCTTATGGAATCGGCTACGGATGCTATGGTTCGAGAGTATATTTTCTCTAAATTAAACATTAATAGCTCCTCTGACATAGTAGTTACTAAATTTTCTTTTAAAGAAAAACGTAGTATTTCCTCATTTAAAATTCTTATTCCGGAGAAGTTTGTTAAGACTGTGCTTGAACCCTCTTTCTGGCCAGAGCACACTATCTGCCATATTTTCAACAATCGATCACGGCCTTCGCAACCCGCTCCTCGGGTAGGAATCCTTCCAACTCCTTCTACTGATCTTCCATCCACTTCAAAAAACTGAATTCTTCCCCACCTCTAAAGATCACTTATCAGAATGTACGTGGCCTGTGCAGCAAGCTCACCAAATTACATGCTGATAGTGCAACTTTTGATTTCGACATTATCGCCTTCTCCGAAACATGGCTCAATTCATCAATCTCGGATTCCGAGATTTTTGTAGATAACTTTAACATATATAGATCTGATCGACCATCTCGAGGTGGTGGCGTCCTAATTGCTGTTCGTTCCGACTTAACTTCCCAACTCTTTTCCATCGATGAGCTCAACACCATTGAAATTATCGTTGTTAAAATTCGTCTGTGTTCTTTTAATTTATTCATATCATGCTCTTACATCACACCGTCCTCTGAATTTACAACTTATATGCTTCACGCTGCCCATCTCCAGTCCGTTTTGTCTCAGCTTGGTGATTCTGATCGTCTTATTGTCCTCGGTGACTTTAATCTCCCTAATGTTACTTGGTCCCCATCCAATGACTCAAACTTAATGTTCCCATCTATACAGCATGACTTTGTTGATTCTCTGTCCGATACATCGTTAGGCCAGGTAAATGGCATACGCAATAGCATGAGTAGGACCCTTGATCTCGTCTTCACTACCGATGCTTCGAGCACTTTGGTATGTCGAGGATCACCTCTATCATTCCCTGAAGATCCATACCATCCCACACTTTCAATCGATTTCATGTTACCATCTTCAAGCCCTATAAAGTCATTTATTAAGCCTTCAAATATTTATTGCTTCAAGAAGGCTGATTTCCTCTCCTTGAATACTGCCCTATCTCAGATGGATTGGTCATTCCTTGACGATTTCCAGGAAATCGAGTCTGCCACGAATGCATTCTATAGCTCTATTTTTTCCATTTCCTTCTTCTCTACACTTAAATGGTAGTTATGCTGATAAGGATTGTGATAATTTAATTTAAATTGCTTTAATTGGGACTTGTTCGGCTACCGGCTCTTCTCTTACCTAAATTTGGCTGTTGGTGGGATCTTATCGACTACTGAGCCGATAATCAGCCCTACCGGGTCTGAGTATTAGCATTGGCCCTTTAGTTTAATTAGTTGATATGTCATTTTACCCTTACAGTTTAACTGTACATTGTTAAACTTTAAACAAAATAAACAATAAACCTAATAAGGACGGCTTCTGAGTAGAGTATGGTTCACCAAATCAAATGCCTTGCTAAAATCCGTAAAACTTGCGTCGGTTTGCAAACCGCTCTGAAATCCACGGTTGATTATGGATGAAAACTCGAGCAGATGTGTAGATGTTGACCGATGTTTAACAAAACCATGTTGTGAAGGAGATATCAAGATAGAATAAAGATGTTGCAATTGTCGGGTAACCAAAGATAGATTGAAAAGAAAGGTTAAGGGTTGGCATAGGGACTGGGCACAATGTTTTAAAATGTAACTTGGCACTTTATCAGGACCCGCAAAATTTTCAACAAGCACAACACTTTTCTTAAAATAAGGTAGAAAAATGCTGTTAGCGTGAGGCAAATGGTAGGGATACGGAGTGGATGCGTTATAAATATGAGAGGAGTAAGCCGACTGGAAAAAGGTTGCAAATAAGTTTGCAATGCCAGCAGCAGAAGATTCAGAATTGTTTAGATAATGAAGGGACGGAGGAAATGCATTGGACTTACGTTTAGAGTTGACAAAGGAAAAAATTTTTTTTGAATCGTTGCGGAAGTTTCTACTACGAGAAGAGAGGTAAAGATTGTTGCACAGACTATTAGTTGTTAGGAATTGCGAGTGGGCGTAAAAATATTGTACAAAGACAAGCAAGGAGCCAGTTTTCTGGTATTTTTTAAAAATCTGTATTTCTTCTTTAAGTATGACAAATTCCTGGAGAACCAAGGAGGACGACAATGGTACAATAATCTTCGGAACATAAGTATTAAGGGCAGAGTTTAAAATTTTAATCCGGTTTGCAATCAGACTTTTCGAAGTACTCAATTGCAAAATCGAAATTTTCCTTATTTAATACATTGTGCTACAACAGATACTTGACCCAATGCAAGCTTAACTTTAAACGTGACCCTAAACAATTCTTCAGGTTTGTTAATTCTAAACGTAAATCTTCCCGATTTCCTTCTTCTCTACACTTAAATGGTAGTTATGCTGATAAGGATTGTGATATTGCTGACCTGTTCGCTTCCTTCTTCCAACGTTGCTACTCTGTCCCTTCCATTAACTTTCCCTCTATCCTAGCCTCATCGAACGACTTTAGTAGTAGTTACTCTTATCCTATCCCTATAAATAGTTCTAACTGTATCCTTCCCCCCTTCATCGACTATGATGGTCTCCTAACAAATTTAAAATCGTGCAAGTTTTCGTTCTCCACTGGGCCAGACTCGGTTCCGAGTGCTGTTCTAAAACTTTGTGCTGAATCTCTTTGTGTGCCTCTCCTAAAACTTTTCAACTTGTCTCTCAAGACTGGTGACTTTCCCACCGTCTGTAAAGAATCCTATATAGTACCCTTTCATAAGAAGGGATCTAAATCTGATGTCTCTAACTACCGCTGTATTTCCAATTTATCTGCCATTCCTAAACTCTTTGAAAAAATCATCACTTCTCAGCTGCAACATTTTTGTAGTTCTGTATTCTCTGAATCTCAGCATGGATTCATTAAACGTCGCTCAGTTTCCACTAATCTCCTTGAATTTTCCACCTTTGTAACTTCGGGTTTTGCTAAACAGTGTCAAACTGATGTCGTTTATACTGACTTTAGTAAAGCCTTCGACTCTGTCAATCATAATCTACTTATTCATAAACTGTCTCTTCTAGGGTTCCCGACTAAGCTTCTATATTGGACTAATTCCTACCTTTGTAACCGCTCACAACGTGTCTGCTTTAGCTCCTCTCTCTCTAAACCTGTTATTGTCTCATCGGGGGTTCCTCAAGGTAGCCATCTGGGTCCCTTGCTATTTAACCTATTTATTAACGATCTTCCACAAATGTTATCTCATTCCCGTGTCCTAATGTATGCTGATGACGTTAAGCTATGTTTTTCCTACAGTGACCCCTTGTCCCCACTATCTTTGCAATCAGATCTTGATGCCCTTAACAACTGGTGCCTAATCAACATTCTACCTCTTAACATTTCTAAATGCTATATAATGACTTTTCACCGCAATAAGCCATACCTTTTCGACTACTCTATCAATAACTCTATCCTTCAACGCCTTTTCAAAGTTAACGACTTGGGCATTACCTTTGTACCTAACCTATGTTTCAACTCTCATATCTCTACTATCTCTAACAAAGCCAAAGGAGTCCTTGGATTTGTCAAAAGATGGTCTAAGGAATTTACAGACCCGTATACTACAAAACTTCTGTATGTTTCTCTGGTCCGGCCTATCTTGGAATATGGTTCTTGTGTCTGGTCTCCTCATTACCAAAAATTTCAGGATATGCTCGAATCAGTACAAAAACATCTTTGCCCTCCGGGGACTCAATTGGGACCTTTCGATCCATCTCCCTTCTTATGAAAGTAGGTTGCGCCTAATTAATCTCCACTCTCTTAAATCCCGTAGAACCTGCCAAGGTGTTCTCTTCCTCCATAAGCTTCTCTCTGGTGAGGTCGAATCAACTGCCCTCATCAACCTTATTAGTATTGCTGTTCCTTTCCGCCCGACTAGGCATTACTTCCCTCTTCATCTCCAACTCTGTCTTTCTAACTACTCGGATTATGAATCTTTCCGTAGCCTTTGCCGTAACTATAACCAATTTTTCCATTTGTTTTCCTTTGATACTAGTTCTAATATGGTCAAAATGATCTTAATCAATAACTTAATTTAATTTAAATTGCTTTAATTGGGACTTGTTCGGCTACCGGCTCTTCTCTTACCTAAATTTGGCTGTTGGTGGGATCTTATCGACTACTGAGCCGATAATCAGCCCCACCGGGTCTGAGTATTAGCATTGGCCCTTTAGTTTAATTAGTTGATATGTCATTTTACCCTTACAGTTTAACTGTACATTGTTAAACTTTAAACAAAATAAACAATAAACCTAATAAGGACGGCTTCTGAGTAGAGTATGGTTCACCAAATCAAATGCCTTGCTAAAATCCGTAAAACTTGCGTCGGTTTGCAAACCGCTCTGAAATCCACGGTTGATTATGGATGAAAACTCGAGCAGATGTGTAGATGTTGACCGATGTTTAACAAAACCATGTTGTGAAGGAGATATCAAGATAGAATAAAGATGTTGCAATTGTCGGGTAACCAAAGATAGATTGAAAAGAAAGGTTAAGGGTTGGCATAGGGACTGGGCACAATGTTTTAAAATGTAACTTGGCACTTTATCAGGACCCGCAAAATTTTCAACAAGCACAACACTTTTCTTAAAATAAGGTAGAAAAATGCTGTTAGCGTGAGGCAAATGGTAGGGATACGGAGTGGATGCGTTATAAATATGAGAGGAGTAAGCCGACTGGAAAAAGGTTGCAAATAAGTTTGCAATGCCAGCAGCAGAAGATTCAGAATTGTTTAGATAATGAAGGGACGGAGGAAATGCATTGGACTTACGTTTAGAGTTGACAAAGGAAAAAATTTTTTTTGAATCGTTGCGGAAGTTTCTACTACGAGAAGAGAGGTAAAGATTGTTGCACAGACTATTAGTTGTTAGGAATTGCGAGTGGGCGTAAAAATATTGTACAAAGACAAGCAAGGAGCCAGTTTTCTGGTATTTTTTAAAAATCTGTATTTCTTCTTTAAGTATGACAAATTCCTGGAGAACCAAGGAGGACGACAATGGTACAATAATCTCCGGAACATAAGTATTAAGGGCAGAGTTTAAAATTTTATAGAATGAGTTGACTGTTACGTCAATATTCGGTAAGCAAAGAAGAGTGGACCAATCGACATTCGAGAGGTGAATGTTTAAATTGTCGAAATCAGTTTTGCGAAAACACTTCATCAGTAGCCAGAGTCTGCCCACTATCACTTCCTGAATACCCATACCATCCTACGCTATCTATAACTTAAGAGTGTACCAGTTCTAGTTGTGTTGACATTTTCTCGACTTCTCACCGAATGTAGTGTTTTCGCAAAACCGATTTCGCCGATCTAAACCTACACCTCTCGAATGTCGATTGGTCCACTCTTCTTTCCTTACCGAATATTGACGTAACAGTCAACTCGTTCTATAATATTATACTATATTATTCTATATATATTATATGGGCGACAGCGGAAATGTCGTGTTGACTAGTGTTATCCGTTATATTCTGGGTAACGCCGGCAGTAATGCTATTTATTTATTTAATCTAATTAACAATTATCTGCTTAAAATGCTATGCTTAACAATTAAAAAGATAACTAAAGATAGACTATTATAAAAATAAACTACAGATCAGCTGAGTTCATGTGGTTGTAAATACTAAGTGCTATATGTTTAAGGGTTAGTTCAGGGGATAAGATATGGCAAAGGGTATTATAATAATAGCATAACCCTGAAAGGTTCATGCTGGGCATAGTTTGACCTAAATAAGGGTAATCTGATAGGCCCAAAAGAACGTGTAGATCGAGAGGGAACCGTAAAGTCAATCTGATTTAAGAGAGGTTGGGAGTCCACCATCCCGAGAAGGAGCTTGTGCACGAACATTACCCCATTGCATATTCTGCGATGGTGTAACGAAGGTAGGTCAATAAGTTGTAGCCTAGATCGGTAAGGTGGCAGGATTCTACCAGAGTCGCAGTGTAAATTACGAAGAGCGAAAATTTAAAATTGTTTCTGCACTGATTCGAGAATAGCTTGCTGCTTCTTATTCTGTGGGCTCCACACCTATGAACAATACTCCAATATCGGGCGCACTAACGAAATGTACAATTGTTTGGTCACATACAGGTCGTCAAACTCTTTGGACCAACGCTTGATGAATGCTAGAACACCCTTAGCGTTATTAGCTGTCGCCGCTATATGACTATTAAAACACAGTGTTTAGCTACTGAGCTTTTTCCCTAGCTGTTGCGATTAAAAAAGACGATTGCAATTGGGCTTTGGTTGTATATAGGCGATTTAAGGCCAGGTTTATTTAACTAGATGTATATATGTAGATATGCGTATACGACGAGATATGATGCGTTGATTTCGAGTATTCGCTCCAGACTCCAAATGCAAGGGCTGACGGCGTACTTGCCGTGCCCTATGAGGCAACGCTTACCGAGCGGGAGAGAGTGCAATTATAAGAGAGCTTGAGCAGTTCGGGCTGCTGCTAAGTCGAGTGCAAAGAATGCTTATATGTACATAAGTATGCGAACGAAAGCCGCTGCCATGCGTAGGCATATGCGGTAACAAAATATTTTAAAGTGGGCAATAGTTGACATCGAGATTTGCATTTACATTATGGTTTTGGTTTATACTGCTTGACCCGACATACTCCCCCCGTTGAAACCCTGTCCTTCAACAGCATCCTTAAGGGGCAGCAGCCACAACTTGTTGACGGCTCGGTTTATAAGTCCAGATGATGTCTTCAGCACGGCGACTCGGGAAATGCCATCTCTTCCTGGTACAAGCTCAACCACCCTCGCCAGTGGCCATTTCATGGGAGGAAGATTCTCGTCCTTGACAAGGACCATATCGGCGACTGCCAAACTGGGCTTCGCAGTGCGCCATTTTGAGCGTTGCTGTAGCGAAGTGATGTACTCTTCCTTCCACCGGGACCAGAAGAGCTGCTGCAGGTATGAAACGCGCTGCCAGCCGTCCAAGCGATCGAATTTAAGCCGTGTTACGTCTGGCTCAGCGAACGAAGCAGGAGGGCCACCATTCAAGAAGTGCGCTGGAGTTAAAACATCAAGATCGGCAGGGCTCTCTGAAATGGAGACTAATGGTCTTGAATTAATTACAGCCGTGATGTGGCATAACAACGTCCGCAGTTCGTCAAATCCAAGAATCGAGCTGCCTATCGCACGGTAGAAGTGATACTTGGCCGTCTTAACTGCCGCTTCCCATAGGCCACCAAAATGCGGGGAGCGCGGAGGAATGAAGTGCCAGTCTATAGACTCTACCAAGCAAAAATCCAGCACAGCCTTCTGATGGTCATCGCTGAGGACCAGGCGCTTTAATTCCATCAGCTCATTCCTAGCGCCGACAAAATTGGTTGCGTTGTCCGACCAAATTTGTCGCGGCTTCCGTCGAGTGCATATGAAGCGCTTTAGTCCATGAAGAAAGGCAAGTGTAGACAGGTCCTTAATCAGCTCCAGATGAACAGCCTTGGTAGCGAAGCAAATGAAGACACAGACGTAACACTTGATTGGGCCCTTGTTGCGTGCCTCCGGTTTGTAGAAAAATGGCCCACAAAAGTCGACGCCTGTGATCTCAAAGGCATGAGAACCGTCGAGCCGCTCCTTTGGAAGATCCGCCATAATATGCTCCAATACTCTAGGCTTCATTCGAAAGCATCTTATGCACTTATTCACTGCCTTGTTTACCGTCTTCCTCCCCCCAATGGGCCAATATTGGGATCGAATGAGTGCAAGCAAAGCTCGAGGTCCAGCGTGCAGATTCCGCTCATGAAAGTGAGAGATTATGGAAAGAGTTAGTGGATGGCGGCTAGGCAAGATAATTGGATGACGGCCATTAAAATCCAACGTAGAGTTCTTCAATCGACCATCAACCCTGAGCAGACCAAACTGATCCATGAACGGCGACAACGAAGCAAGTGAGCTAGATGGGGGAACCGATCCCCTGGACCGCAGCGACTTCATGTCCTCCCATAGCTGAGTGCGCTGGACTAGTCGCAGCAATAACTGGGTTCCATGCTCAATGTCCGAGACAATCAGTCCGGGATGCCGAATGCGATTGCAAAACTTGTAAATGTATCCGAACACGCGTTGCAAGTAACCAAACGAGTTTGCATACTTGGAATCAGCTACAATGTCAATATAGGGAGACTTTACCAGAAGAGCACTCCGGCGAAGCTCAAGGGCTGGCTTATCCGGTAGTACCGTGGCCGGCCAGTCATCTGAAAGGCCACAAAGAAATGGAGGTCCATGAGCCCAAAGGGAACACTCCTTCAGCTCAGTCGGAAGAGCCCCTCGAGAGAGAATGTCGGCTGGGTTTAACGCTGTGGGAACATAGCGCCATGTCATGTTGTCAGTCATTTCCTGAATCGTTGCTACTCTGTTTGCAACAAATACGTTAAATCTTGACGATTCGTCCCGAATCCAGGAAAGTGCAACCGCAGAATCACACCAACAGTAACACCTTCCCTTGAAGACATTCATTCCGGATATTTCAGACATGAGCCTAGCCAGCAACTCCGCTCCACAAAGCTCCAACTTTGGCACCGTAAGTGTCTTCAAAGGAGCAACACGAGATTTGGCACAAAGTAAGTGACTTCTGGCATGCTGACCCTTTGACACGACATATATGCATGCACCATAAGCCTCGATGCTGGCATCGCAGAATCCGTGAATTTCTAGCTCAGAGTCTGGAAGGAGGACAAGACGAGGAAACTCAAGTCGACGAATCTGGCCAAAACTGCTGCATATTTCATGCCACTCTGTACTCAGTGAGGCTGGGAGACTTTCATCCCAGGGTAACTTCTCCTTGCACAAACGCTGAAGAAAGATTTTTGATTTCGTAATTACAGGACCAGCCAGTCCGAGAGGATCGTAGAACCGCGCTATGGTTGATAACACAGAGCGCCTGCAGGGGTTCGGAGACGATTCTAGGGCAGAGAACGAAAATAAAAGTTTATCAGAAATCGGATCCCAAGCGAGTCCTAGTGTCTTAGTAAAATAACTGCCATCATCGAACTTTAAGTACGTTTCCTTGTCCTCATCAGGAATTCCATCCAGCACAGTGGGAACGTTCGAGCACCATTTCCTCAATCTGAACTGACCCCTAGACAGAATTCCAGCAGTTTGCTCACGAATGCGGATGGCCTCTTCCTGAGATCTGGCGCCAGATATCAAATCGTCCACGTAGAAGTCACGGCGAAGAACTTCAGCTCCAACTGGAAAATCTGCCTGCTCGTCGGTTGCCAACTGGTGCATCGCTCGCACAGATAAATAGGAGGCAGGCTTCGTCCCATAAGTAACGGTGTCCAGTTGAAACACGCTCAAGTCATCTTGTGTGGAGTTTCTCCACAGAATACACTGCAAGTTGCTGTCCTCGGGCGAAACTCGTACACACCGATACATCTTACAGATATCTCCCGTAATCGCAACTGCGTATGAACGAAATCGAGCAATAATCTGAAAGAGTTTAGGTTGTATTACGGGGCCAGCCATTAAAACATCATTCAAGGAATAGCCAGATGACGTAGAAGCGGATCCATCAAAAACGACTCGAAGCTTGGTCGTAGAACTATCCTCTTTCATGACGCAATGGTGAGGCAGAAAATACCGGCAGTTGCTGATTGAATGGGCAGGAACAGGAGACATATGACCTAAGTCAAGATACTCGTTTATGAAGGCAGCATATTGAGCCTTCACCTCAGGGCGACGATTTAACTTCCGCTCAAGGGACAGGAATCTGCGACGCGCTTGATTGTAAGATTCTCCCAGGAGATCCAAACTATATTTAGTTGGCAGCCGAACACAATAATTGCCATTTTCTAGACGACGGATATGCTGAACAAAATGCGCTTCACAATCCAGCTCTTCCTTGGTAGATTTTACTATGGGTTCGACGCAACTCTCAACCTCCCAAAACCTCCGAAGGAGCACTTCAAGTTGCTGATCTGGATTGTTATCCTCGGCAATAACGGCCGGCGCATGAGCCACCATTAAAGACGACCCATTTACGATTTTTTACCAAAACTGTGGCAGTGGCAAGTAGAACGACACTATTACTGAGACCTTGGGCTATAAGTGCAGACGAAGTAGACGCTGAAGTAGGGGGTTCAGTGGTAAGCTGAGCCGGATTAGAAGAAGGGGGCGCAAACGGAGACTGAGCATCAGTTGACTGACCTTGGACTGCAGCCGAATCAGGGTTACCGAAATGAAGCGTAGTATGATGCTTGCAGCCGCAGATACGACAGTGGCTCGAGGTGCACTGGCTTAATCGGTGTCCTGTTCTAAGGCAATTAATGCAAAGGGCCAGTCGTTTGGCCTCTTTATGGCGATTTTCGGGGGACAGTGCCTTGAACTTCGGACAGTACTGGACTTCGTGAGCGCCGGAACTGCAGAGCACGCAGCTTAAGAAAGCGTGGCTAGTTGCAATTAAGGTGGACCTGGAATTGTTGTATCGTTTATTCTTGCCCACCTGAATGCCGGGCGCATACATTGCCCTAATGTGCTCCTGATTCTCCAACTTCTGACATCTTTGTTCCAGAAACTCCGTGAATTGCTCGGCTGTGGGTATGCTATCCAGTGACGGAGTGTCCTCCCACTTGGCTTGTGTGGCACTGTCTACCCTCTGCAGCAGGCTGTGTATTATAATACAGTCAGCAATCTGTTCCTTTGTCCCAATACTTTTTAAGGCTCGCAGATTGCCAATTGCGGTATCTGTCAAGAATCGGAGCTGAGAAACAGACGACTCCTCAACGCGCTGCACACCCAGAATGTCATTGACGTGTGCCTGAAAAATTAACCGTTTATTATAAAAGCGTCTGTTCAGCAAATCTAAAGCGATGGGATAACTGGCGTGGCTAAATTCCAACGACGAGATCGTGTCTAGAGCCGGTCCTTTTAGGCAGGATCGTAGGTGCTGCAATTTTTCCACATTCGTCAAGTCAGGCTCCTTGTCGATTATCGAGGAAAACATGCTCCAAAAGGCAGAGTACTGTGAGTAGCCTCCACTGAATTCTGGAAGCTTTAACTCCGGTAAGCGATGTCGATGCTGCATTATAACCGTAGCCGGAGCTTCTGAAATATGGTCCGTCCGCATTGTTGAGCAAGGGAGCATTGTGGGCTGCCGCTTGTTCAACTCATGCTTAATGCTGGTCTCCAGCATAACCACGCACTCGTCAAACTCTTCTCTTAAGGGACCACCGATCTCATCAAGATCGATTCTTTCCAGAGCATCATGATGCTCATTAAAAGACACGACAAGATCCAATACAGACTTTAAGCGGACGTTCAATTCCTCCTCCTTGAGCTCACCAATCTTCCCTTCGCCGACGGCATTTTCAATTCTCCGTGCTGCACTTAGCAGAGCTTGAACCTTACGCTTGTAGTAAGAAAGGTCTGCATTGAGGGACACGGGGAATTGAGAGCGTTAGGGGAGGGTGTGCTATCAGAAGCCATTTCTTGTATTTGATACGGCAAACACAGAGGTCAATAGCCGGTGAATAACCTCGAACAGTTTTAAAGGCACTTCAAATCGATCGCAGCGTTCGAACACACGAGCACAGACCAGCAGCGAGAGTTCGCAATTTGCCAAAAAAACCAACAATGTCAAACACACTGGGTGCACCGAAAACGAAACGAAACAACAGCAAGCAGAACGTAAAGCAGATGACGCGAGAACCGTTACTGTTTGTGCACAACCGGCGAACCGAACAACTGTGTTTTATGCAAATTAGGGAACGATATATGTAATTGGCTTTTTGTTTATATGTTTATGCTTGTTTATATTGATGTAATTGTTTATCACGTCTGGGGTCACCAAAATGTTTAGCTACTGAGCTTTTTCACTAGCTGTTGCGATTAAAAAAGACGATTGCAATTGGGCTTTGGTTGTATATAGGCGATTTAAGGCCAGGTTTATTTAACTAGATGTATATATGTAGATATGCGTATACGACGAGATATGATGCGTTGATTTCGAGTATTCGCTCCAGACTCCAAATGCAAGGACTGACGGCGTACTTGCCGTGCCCTATGAGGCAACGCTTACCGAGCGGGAGAGAGTGCAATTATAAGAGAGCTTGAGCAGTTCGGGCTGCTGCTAAGTCGAGTGCAAAGAATGCTTATATGTACATAAGTATGCGAACGAAAGCCGCTGCCATGCGTAGGCATATGCGGTAACAAAATATTTTAAAGTGGGCAATAGTTGACATCGAGATTTGCATTTACATTATGGTTTTGGTTTATACTGCTTGACCCGACACACAGTTTATGATCAGATCCAAGATCTTTTGAACTCGAAATTCGATCCAATACATGATTAGCAAGAGAAAAAGGATACAAAATGTGGAGCACGACGGTAAAATGTCGTAAGCTTGCATTTTGAAAGATTCAAAAAAAGAAGATTATTTGAACACCACAATATCAATTCATTTAGGTCCAGCTGAAGGTGTGTGTGCAAGTACCAGTCGGATTTGGGCAGACAGATTTTAACGCCATCCGCCTACATTAATGTTATAACTTGGGGTAGGTCATTCACAAATAAAATGAAGAGGAGCGGACGCAAATAACTTCCTTGTGGAACTAGATTACACCAGATGTAACGTTAACAATCTCTGACAAAACATTAGTAAAAAAGACCCGATGTGTACGATTTCAAAGATACGACGAAATCTAACTTAGAAGATTACTAGGGAAACCTAATAAGGACAGCTTCTGAATTAGTAGAGTATGGTTCACCGAATCAAATGCCTTGCTAAAATCCGTAAAACTTGCGTCGGTTTGCAAACCGCTCTGAAATCCACGGTTGATTATGGATGAAAACTCGAGCAGATGTGTAGATGTTGACCGATGTTTAACAAAACCATGTTGTGAAGGAGATATCAAAATAGAATAAAGATGTTGCAATTGTCGGGTAACCAAAGATAGATTGAAAAGAAAGGTTAAGGGTTGGCATAGGGACTGGGCACAATGTTTTAAAATGTAACTTGGCACTTTATCAGGACCCGCGAAATTTTCAACAAGCACAACGCTTTCCTTAAAATAAGGTAGAAAAATGCTGTTAGCGTGATGTAGTGCGATGGTTTCAAGCAGGAAAATCGAAGACGTAACGTTAAAAGATTAAAGTTCCGCCTGAAAGAACACTGATAATAATATAATAAAGTTGAGCTTTTCGCACGCCATCTAGCGCATGCAAGTCGTCGCCGTGCGCAGAGCTTGGTGTTATCAGTGAATCTCTTATGGCTGACATTCTAATCTACGGTTTTCCTTTGATTGACGTTTGGGAAGAGGAAGAAAAAAAAACCGGTGAGGTCGATCCCTGAATTTCCGGGGGAAGGTCTCTCTCTCTTATCGTGGCCGTCAAAGAATACAGACGTGCCCTCAGTAAAGTGAAAAAGTTTTTTTTCTTAGTCAAGTCATATCAAAAGTCACAAAGTCACCCAACGTTTCAAAATCTAACATAAAAGAAAAAATACCCAAAACCATCACAAACGGTTGGCCGAACATACCGTTCAGATTCGTCGGCATACCTGCACCGAAAACTGGACCAGCCGGTTGAGTGTCATCCAGGGACCAACTCCAGTGCTGGCCGCCTTTTATCTCGCAGGAGGAGTTAGGCTGAAAAGCTTCCCGCAAAGCGCGGCCCCTCCAACGAAAGCGCAGCTGTCCAACGCAAGCGCGGCCCCTCCTACGCAGGCGCGGCCACTACATCGCTGGCGCGGCTTCGTTCGCCGGCAGAGAGCAGCCCCTTTGGCAGCATCCAGTGCAGTCATCGCACCTGATCTCCATGGCCATCATCCCGTAAAGTACATGAAATGTGCGAGGAGTGATTTTCCTGCGAGTGGAAAACCTACGACCTAACCTACGAGTCCACATGGTTGCTGAAAAATTTTCGGTTGGTGCACCAGTCGGCCAGAATATTACCAAGGGAAAGTGGCTAAGTGAAAATCCCAAGTGCCCCTTGCTCACTTAAACCAGCTGTGCGCTTGTAGGGCATTGACCCCTGGCTCGAGAAGTTTTTTTTTGTTAGCTTTGCTGATGGAGTCAGCTGGGCTGAGCTTTTGCAAAAATTCCATAATCTCCATAAATTCTATTACCTAATTTAGTTAGAGATGTAATAAATGAAAGTATAAAAGAAAAAAAAAGGAAAAAATAGATAAAAAGAAACCTTATAGCGTAGATCGGAAGAGAGAGAAAAGTGAGAATAAAAAAAAAAGAAATTGAAAACATGAATTAAAGGCGAGATAAGTGAGACAGAGAAAGACGAAATATCATAAAAAGAAAAATTCTCAGTTGTGACTATGAGTAGGTGTGTGACCAATTGTAAGTGCTCTCTTAAAAGCTTTCAGATTCGCTCCATCGCCGAAAGATCTTTTGAACATGGATGTATAAATGGAAATACGTAAGTGAACAAATATATTTTATAAAAAAAAAAAAAAAAAGGAAATTTTTGAATATCCAATGGGGCACATATATGCATAGTTGCCATAGCAAATCGTTTTTATACCCGGTACTCGAAGAGTATAAGGGTATATTAGATTTGTGGGGATAACGGTTGTGTGTAACGCCCAGAAGGAAGCGTTTCCGACCCCATAAAGTATATATATTCTTGATCAGCATCAATAGCCGAGTCGATATAGCCATGTCTGTCTGTCCGTCCGTCCGTCTGTCCTTCCGTCCGTCTGTCCGTCTTCATTTGCGCCTATATCTCAGAGACTATAAAAGCTAGAGCAACCAAGTTTTGTATCCAGTCTCCTCTGTGATCACACTACTCCAAATGTATTTCAAAATTTCGCCCCGCCCCCTTCCGCCCCCACAAAGAACGAAAGTCTGTGGCATGCACAATTTTGAAGATACAAGAAAACTAAAAACGCAGAATCATAGAGAATGACCATTTCTATCAGAGTGTTGAATCTGGATCAGATCGGATCATTATTATAGCTACAATGAAGAAAACCATTTCGAAAGTCATCATTCCCTCTCGCTCTCTCTCACACGCGACCCTGTCTGTTTTGCTTATTCGTTTAAATGAGCGCCTAGATCTCAGAGACTATAAGAGCTAGAGCAACCAAACTTTCTATCCAAGTTCCTGTGATATTGATCCAGCACAAGTGTATGTCAAAATTTTGCCACGCCCCTTTCCGCCCCCACAAAGAACGAAAATCTGTGAAATCCACAATTTTTAAGATAAATGAAAACCAAAAACGCAGAATCATGGACAATTACCATATCTACCAGATTGCCGAATATGGATCAGGTCGGATCAATATTATGGCCAGAAGAAACAAATTAAATTTCAGTGGCTACGCAACGCCTGCCAAGCGCTGACTCATTCCCTCTCTCTCTGTCGCAAACACTTGTACGTCTCAAATATGTAGTTATACATGTCATGTAGAAATTTAGAAGCAGTTGTAAAAAGCATATGCAAACAAAATTGAAAACATGTATAATATTCCAAAAATGATTTGACTTCATTTTTTTGAAATATTATTTTTTGCCCAAAATTTAATTTGTCCCTTTTGCGAACATTGCTCATATATGTATGTATCAGAGAACGGCTTGGCGTGATTGCAAAAAAAATCATACACAAAAATAGCCGAATAATCGTGTCATTCGGCTCAACCGATCAAACATTCATATGTACACGAACTCAGTGTTGATTTAAATTCACTCTAATGCGCTCATATTTTTTCTCTCCCTGAGTTTATTCATGCTCAATGAGCAAACCGATCATTTGGGCGTATGTTCATTCGGCTCAGCATTGATTTTTTTTCTTGATTTACTCATACGCCCAAATTCTTACTCAATTCCACTCACTGAACGAAAATCAACGGTGAATGAAAATCAGCTCATGTTGCCGCAACCACTCATTCACTCAACTCGTTTAGATGCATTACCGTTATGTTTTTGTTTTTTCCGTTTTTTTTTGTTTTTGAGAATGCTTGCGGTTGTTGGTTGAAATGAGCACAATTAGTTTAATTTTGTCATCTCGTTGCTATGGAGCAGGTTATCGTAGAAAAAATACGCACAAATACCTACACATTGGCGGCCCGACATAAGGGAAGAAGCTTTGTGTGGAACATTTTAGCAGAGATTTTGAAGGAGGATGGCACTGTTTTACATGGATTTTTGTACTGTCGATCGTGCAGCAATATCTTAAAATATTCGGCAAAACAGTCGTCTAATTTAACGCGACATAAATGCTGCAAGTCGCTAAAAGAAAGCAAACTGTTAAAAACTGTAACGCCGGAGGAAAAAAAAGCAGCTATAGATGCTTGTGTAGCATGGGTTACTGAAGATTGCCAACCCTTTTCAGCAATCAATGGACTTGGATTTAAAAAACTTGCAAGATTTTTAATTCATATAGGAGCAAATTATGGAGAAGATGTGGACATTGAAGACATGCTGCCTGATGCAACAACGTTGTCGCGAACAACGCACAAGATCGCGGACGACAAAAAACATCAAATAAAAGATGAATTAGCCGACATTGTGCAGAATGGTGGAGCAACTGCTACTATTGATTTGTGGTCTGACAACTACGTCCATAGAAACTTTGTAGGAGTGACTTTACACTTCCAAAAAGAACAACAACTATACGATTTAATTTTGGGCCTCAAATCCATGGATTTCCAACGCTCAACGTCTGCAAACATTTTGAGCAAGTTACACACACTGTTTGGCGAGTTCGGCATCAATACTTTGGAGAAAATAAAGTTTGTAACTGACAGAGGCACCAATATTATAAAAGCCTTGGAAGGAAACGATCGATTAAACTGCAGCAGTCATTTGCTTGCAAACGTCTTGGAACATGCTTTTAATGATTCGTTGGAGGTAGCCGAACTTGTAGAAGCATGCAAAAAAATTGTTCGCTATTTTAAAAAAGCAAACTTGCAACATCAACTGCAAACTTCGTTGAAAAACCATTGCCCAACACGATGGAACTCAAACTTCGCAATGTTTAAGTCCATTGTAGATAATTGGTATACCATTAACGAAATTCTAAAAGAGAAGCAAGAAACCCAACGACTGTTGCTTATAAATATATCAACGCTTCAACAGTTAGTTGATTTAAGCAGTGATTTCGAAGTTATATTTAAAAAGCTACAACTTTGCAGTTCCCCATCACTATGCTACGTAGTGCCATCAATTAACAAAATGCGGCTTCTATGTGAGCCACAAGCGACAGATGTATTTCCTATATTGGCCTTAAAAGAAAAAATAGTTAATAATGTTGAGGAAATTTGGGTCCCAAATATCGATCTATGGCATAAAGCAGCATTTTTTTTATTTCCGCCTGCTTTAAACATGCAATCAATTGATCAAGACGAGATTAAGCAATTTTGCATTTCAATAATTAACTCCTTCGATATAAATCCATCAAGCTCATCTTCTGTTCTGGCAAGTCCATGTACGCCAATTTCAGATATCGTGTCCCAATTTTCATTTGAAGACTGTGGAGCAGTTGACTCGCCTAATTCAACAAACACTCCACTAAATAAAGAAAAAGATGTTCAATTTTTTTTCCCCCAACTTTTTAAAGCGTCCACATTAAATACATTGAAAACAGCTACAGATGAAATGGAAAGCTACTGTATGGAAATTGTGGAAATAAGTAATGACTTTAATGTGCTAGAATGGTGGAAAACTAATGAAAAACGAGGGGGAACGTTGTGAGCCGCGGCAAAGGCCGCGGCTCTACCTTATACCCGGTACTTAGTCAGTATACACATACACATATATGAGCAATGTTCGCAAAAGGGACAAATTAAATTTTGGGCAAAAAATAATATTTCAAAAAAATGAAGTCAAATCATTTTTTGGAATATTATACATGTTTTCAATTTTGTTTGCATATGCTTTTTACAACTGCTTCTAAATTTCTACATGACATGTATAACTACATATGTATTTGAGACGTACAAGTGTTTGCGACAGAGAGAGAGGGAATGAGTCAGCGCTTGGCAGGCGTTGCGTAGCCACTGAAATTTAATTTGTTTCTTCTGGCCATAATATTGATCCGACCTGATCCATATTCGGCAATCTGGTAGATATGGTAATTGTCCATGATTCTGCGTTTTTGGTTTTCATTTATCTTAAAAATTGTGGATTTCACAGATTTTCGTTCTTTGTGGGGGCGGAAAGGGGCGTGGCAAAATTTTGAAATACACTTGTGCTGGTTTGGTATCACAGGAGCTTGGATAGAAAGTTTGGTTGCTCTAGCTCTTATAGTCTCTGAGAACTAGGCGACACAAAAAACGAATGGGCAAAGTGGATGGGGTCGCGTGTGAGAGAGAGCGAGAGGGAATGATGACTTTCGAAATGGTTTTCTTCATTGTAGCTATAATAATGATCCGATCAGATCCAGATTCAACACTCTGATAGAAATGGTCTTTCTCTATAATTCTGCGTTTTTAGCTTTCTCGTATCTTCAACATTGTGTACGCCACAGACTTTCGTCCTTTGTGGGGGCGGAAAGGGGCGGGGCGAAATTTTGAATTACATTTGGAGTAGTGTGATCACACAGGAGACTGCATACAAAACTTGGTTGCTCTAGCTTTAATAGTCTCTGAGATATAGGCGCAAATGAGGACGGACAGACGGACGGACGGACGGACGGACGGACGGACGGACAGACAGACATGGCTATATCGACTCGGCTATTGATGCTGATCAAGAATATATATACTTTATGGGGTCGGAAACGCTTCCTTCTGGGCGTTACACACAACCGTTATCCCCACAAATCTAATATACCCTTAAACTCTTCGAGTACCGGGTATAAAAATATCCAGCACTTTCCAGTTTCGCTTTAAAAGTTCATTCGATTCCGGCTAGTAGTGCAGCTGCAGAACGCGCATTTTCTTTGGCAGGAAACATTATAACTGACAAAAGAAATCGTCTTGGTCCAAAATCTGTGGACAGCTTACTTTTTTTAAAATCGTACTTTAAAACATATAATAATAATAACAATGTACAACAGAAATAAGTATACATTAAGTATTAATTAGAATTCACTTATAAAGTCAAAATGTGTTCCTTTTTTATGTTAAACATATGAATGTATACTTATATATATGTACATATGTAAGTGTGAAGTTATTTTCTTATTTTATTTTATTAATTTGTTAATTTGCTTATAGCCATTGCCATTCAGTATGAAAATATATAATCTGTTGTGAAATTAAGTATTTTGATTTCTTTGACTTCGCCCATGAACAAACTCATACGCCTTGATTCATTGCCTTTTGATTTTATTCTTTACTCAACTCAATCAATGCTGAGCCGAATGAACATACGCCCAAATGATCGGTTTGCTCATTGAGCATGAATAAACTCAGAGAGAGAAAAAATATGAGCGCATTAGAGTGAATTTAAATCAACACTGAGTTCGTGTACATATGAATGTTTGATCGGTTGAGCCGAATGGCACGATTATTCGGCCAAGCCGAAATGTGTACCGAAGGCTGTGCATACACACAATTCATGTGCTCATCAGCATGAGCTGATTTTCATTCAACGCAGACTTTCGTTCATTGAGTGGAATTGAGTGAGAATTTTACCGTATGAGTAAATCAAGAAAAAAGTGAATTTTGCAGATCTCTGGTATGTATGTATATACTGACTGAGTACCGGGTATAAGGTAGAGCCGCGGCCTTTGCCGCGGCTCACAACGTTCCCCCTCGTTTTTTGTTAAATTGGTTGGTTCTTCCGAAGAAGCTTACGTCCGATCAGAAGCTTTTGAGCTTTCGAAGCTTCCTCAAAGCTCGAAGCATTACCTGTGTGCATCATTTGAGTGCCAAACAATGATCGCCTTTAATTCCAGAAAAAAAGATGAAGTAAAATAAAAACAAGTATACAAAGTAATATCAAATGAGATCATTGTAAAAAAGAAAAAAAATAATATTATTTTCACATACTCTCACACATATATATATATCAAAAAATTTTTTTTTGTTTAGAATTAGCCCTATAAATTATATATATTTACATCCATCTTATACTATACACATTTATTTCTAAAGTTATATTTGTATAACATTAACCATATACCTGCATATATACCTAATTTGTATCTCTCATATTTTTAGTTTTTAGTTTATTATGCCCTTGGCTTATTTTTTTTTACAATAAACATTTGTAACGTATACTGAAATATGAATTGCTAAATTAATTTATTTAGGAGCCATGCAGGTAACGATGGGGGGAAGACGTAGTGGAGTTGATCGACGTGACAATAAGGGATCATCCGAAATATGTGTATACCCTATATCGGTGAATGGGTGATCATGGTTGGGTGGGCAAGCTGTTGCAGTAACACCAGCACAGCAGACCGTCATGTCGAGTGAGGGTTGCATAAATTTAGTTACCTTGTGTATGTGAATTCTTTCTTCTCCTTTCTCTCTACCCATACCTTTTCCTCTCCTGATCCTCGTATCAATTCAAAATTTCTTTAGCAAAGAGAAGCACGCGAAGATGACATTAAATAAGATTTAGTAACGAAGCGAGCACGTAGCGATGGCAAGATCCCAGAACCCACTCCTACTACCGACCATACAGCCGGAGCCAGCGCGTGCACTTTCCTTATCGTCTACACCCCAGACCAGCTCGAGTGGCACAGCCACAGCAACCACAGTTGCAGGTGGCATGCTACAGTGAGGCAAATGGTAGGGATACGGAGTGGATGCGTTATAAATATGAGAGGAGTAAGACGACTGGAAAAAGGTTGCAAATAAGTTTGCAATGCCAGCAGCAGAAGATTCAGAATTGTTTAGATAATGAAGGGACGGAGGAAATGCATTGGACTTACGTTTAGAGTTGACAAAGGAAAAAATTTTTTTTGAATCGTTGCGGAAGTTTCTACTACAAGAAGAGAGGTACAGATTGTTGCACAGACTATTAGTTGTTAGGAATTGCGAGTGGGCGTAAGAATATTGTACAAAAACAAGCAAGGAGCCAGTTTTCTGGTATTTTTTAAAAATCTGGATTTCTTCTTTAAGCTGGATATCCAGCACCGCGGAAACTAAAAATTACTGCCAAACTTCATATAAAAAAAACGGGGCCAATCATTTTTCGTTTGTGTTTTCCTGGAGTCAGTATCCAGCAACGTAAACGGGATCCACGAATTTTTGTCGATAGTATCGATATTCACACGAATGTGGACTGTGAGAACAGCTGATAGGGGTGCCAGTAAAATATATGTGCCTATTTTTACTGAAGTCAAAGTGAAAGGTGGGGGCAAAATTTGTGCTCAAAACCAAAAAGAGATATGCAAATGTTTAAAGTGAGGAGAAGATTGCTTAAATAAAATCAGTTGAGGCAATACCATGTCTTTAGCGAATCAAGGAAAATTAGCATTTTGATAATTTGGACATTTTGGCGCCTCCAACTGTGCTGTACTTCTTCTTACAGCAATATGTGCCGCTACCAACACAATCACTTCATCGTCAGAATTACTTTTCTTCCTTTTTTTAATTTTAGTTTAATTTTCAAAATTGGCGCTGTTGACAAAACACAGCTGATTCATGAGAGTGACAAATCACTTTTTAAGTTCTTGGTCACACTACATCAGTTGAGTTCCACACATCCGAAATAAAGAGCAGATTCCTTTCAGTAAAATTTTGCGGTGCTGGATACAGGCCTTTAAGTATGACAAATTCCTGGAGAACCAAGGAGGCTTGGACGATAATGGTACAATAATCTCCGGAACATAAGTATTAAGGGCAGAGTTTAAAATTTTATAGAATGAGTTGACTGTTACGTCAATATTCGGTAAGCAAAGAAGAGTGGACCAATCGACATTCGAGAGGTGAATGTTTAAATTGTCGAAATCAGTTTTGCGAAAACACTTCATCAGTAGCCAGAGTCTGCCCACTATCACTTCCTGAATACCCATACCATCCTACGCTATCTATAACTTTAGAGTGTACCAGTTCTAGTTGTGTTGACATATTCTCGACTTCTCACCGAATGAAGTGTTTTCGCAAAACCGATTTCGGCGATCTAAACCTACACCTCTCGAATGTCGATTGGTCCACTCTTCTTTCCTTACCGAATATTGACGTAACAGTCAACTCGTTTTATAATATTATACACTCTGCCCTTAATACTTATGTTCCGGAGATTATTGTACCATTATCGTCTAAGCCTCCCTGGTTCTCCACGGATTTGTCCTACTTAAAGAATAGGAAATCCAAGCTCTATAAAAAGTAACAGAAAACTGGCTTTTTGCTATTATTATTACACCCTTTGCCATATCGTATCCCCTGAACTAACCCTTAAACATATAGCACTTAGTATTTACAACCACCTGAACTCAGTTAATCTGTAATTTATTATTATTATTTTTATTATAGTTTATCTTTAGTTCTGTTCTTAATTTTAATAGCATTATAAGCGAATAATTGTTTATTGAATAAATAAATAAATAAATAAGACTGCCACTTTTGTTGCTGGTCGGCTCAACAAACCGTGCGGAGTTTAGACATTGAACGCACCGAATGGGTTCTGGGTAGAGAGTCAGACACGATTATTACGATACTTCCATCTGTAATTGGAGGGCATTTGTCGAACCATTTAGTGCATCTGGTCATCACTTGCGTAGACTCCTTTACCCAGCACTTCCAAAAACGATCGAGATATATTTAAACCTGGTGCTAGTTAGAATTTTGTCAAAATTTAACATCAAATATGGAAAATGTAATTATTTTTTCGACTGTGGTTCAAAAGCAACAAATGTTGTTGCAAAAATAGATAGTAACGTTCGACAGAAAGGAAAACCAAACAAATGAATATATGTACATATATAAAAATAAATTATTTCAATGAAAGTACACCAAGAAGGGTGTGGATGGTTGTAGGTTAGGTTAGGTTAGGTTACAGCGGCTGCCAGACTCACTGGGAGCCCAGCATACCTAAGCCGTTTCCGGCCCGTTGTGATACCGCAGGGAATCTACCCCTTCTCGCATTGTGAGACCTAAGGTCAACAGTTGTCCCAGCCTGCAGCTCTTATGAAGCTAGCTATCTTCCTGGGACATATGGTGGACATTGCCGAAATGTCTGATATGAAGGGCGAGCCCAAGTGCTGTAGCCTTCTCCTGCTGAGAGCCGGGCAAGAGCAGAACAAATGTTCCACCGTTTCCTCCCCCTCCTCGTCTCTGCAGCTACGGCAAAAGTCATTGAATGGGGCGCCCAGTCTATTAGCGTAAGTACCTATTAGCCAGTGTCCTGTTAGGGAGCGTATGACTGCGCTGCACCTTCGTCTGCCGAGATTGCATAGCTCAGAGGTGCGCTTCCTGTCTAAGGTCGGCCATGTTTGCTGAGTTATTCGACAACGTGGAGCTGATTGCCAGTTGTTGTCTATTAGTTGCTTATATTGTTCTTTTATTATTAGCCTACATGTGGCCATCGGCATACGAGTATCCTCCTTGTCTTAGAGAAGGGGGATTGTAGTGCCATGTCTGGCCAGCTCGTCTGCAATACAGTTGCCCTCAATGTCCCGGTGGCCCGGAACCCATATGAGGCTGATAAAAAATTGCTGAGCCATATCGTGAAGAGATTTGCGGCAATCTGCAACGGTGGCCGAGTTTGCGGAGATCGCATTTAGCGATTTAACTGCAGTTTGGCTATCACTGTAGATGTTTTGACAGGTTACCAGGCGGTATTTTCCTGAAGGCAGTTTAGGGCTTCCTTGATTGCAATGACCTCCGCTTGGAAGACGCTGCAGTGATCAGGGAGTCTAAAGGAGTGCTTAATGTTTAGCTGTTCGGAGTATATACCTCCTCCGACCCTATTGTTCAGCTTTGATCCATCTGTGAAGATGTTTAGGGCCCCTTTTGGGCCTGGGGGTCCCTCACTCCACTCGTCTCTGTGGGGGATAATTGCATAGAAGGGGGTATTTGTGTATTCCCTTGGAACACAGTAGTCCGTTTTAGTAGGGACGGAACTGCCGTTTAGTATTGAGGAGTGACCTGTGTGCTGTGGTGCCCATTGGTCGGAGTCTCTCAGTCGTATTGCCGCCATTTGTGCCCTTTCTTTTCCTGCAAGGGCAAGGCTTTGGAGGCGCAGAATGGCATCTAGCGCATCATTTGGAGTGGTACGAAGAGCTCCGCTGATGCAAAGGGCGGCTGTTCGCTGAACTTTGTCGAGTTGTCTGGTGATCGTCCTTTTTGATAAGGCCGGCCACCACACTGTAACTCCATAGAGTATTATTGGTCTAACTATAGCTAGATATATCCATTGGACTATACTTGGGTTCATGTCCCATTTTAAGCCAATAGCTTTTTTGCAAGTGTAGAGGGCTGTCGTGGCCTTCTTCACTCTGTCTTTGATGTTCAGGTTCCAATTTGGCTTCTTGTCAATTACCAACCCTAAGTAACTGGCACTGTCGCTAAAGGAGAGCCTGCATCCATTTAACATGGGGGGGTTCAGAGACGGAATCTTGTGTTTATTTGTGAATAGCTCAAGTTCCGTCTTTGAGGGATTAACTCCAAGACCTCGCGATTCTGTCCATCTTGACAGTCTCGCGAGCTTTGCGGTCATTAAGTCGCAGAGTGTTTGAGGGTATTTGCCTGAGAAGACAATTGCTACGTCGTCCGCGTATGCCACGACTTTGCAGCCCCCCCCTTCCAGGTCACATAGAATCTTGTTGACTGCTATGTTCCATAGAAGGGGGGATAGGACACCACCTTGCGGTGTGCCTCTACTGACATACCTTGACTGAGTGGACGATCCCATCGATGATGTCACCGTCCTGCATGTGAGCAATTGATCAATGAGCATCACCAAGTGACGATCCACCCCAAGGTCAGTCAGCGCTTCCGTAATGGCATCCGGTATGACGTTGTTGAAAGCTCCCTTGATATCTAGAAAAGCGATTAGACAGTATTCTTTGAGGTATAGTGATTTCTCTATCCCCGAAATTACTTCGTGAAGTGCCGTTTCCGTGGATTTTCCTTTCCGGTAGGCATGCTGTGCTCCTGACAACAGAACTACTATAAGTTCTCAATTGTAGCCCGAACAGTCTCTCAAAAGTTTTGAGAAGGAAGGATGATAGACTGATTGGTCTAAAGTCCTTTGGTGTAGAGTGCAAGGCTTTACCTGCTTTAGGGATGAAGACTATTTTAGCCTTAAGCCAAGCTTGTGTATCTACTACCAGTATCATCTTAAAGATATATTGCAGCCAGTTTATGGCCGTGTCTCCGACTTTTTGCAATTGGGCCGTCAATTACCTCTTGTCTATTCTTAATTATGAACGTAGGATCATTGCCCCGATTGCAGATAAGAAGATTAGAGTTTAGGATGAAGCTGAATAATGACTCACCCCTTACATTTGTGTCCGAGCTGCCCCATTGGGTGTGGTGAGCATTGGCGTCGCAGCTCATTACTAGGCCTGTATCTGACCTTTCGCTATCTCTGGTGAGTTTGCGAACTAGGTCACCGGGAGGATCGCTTTCCTCATGAGCCATGTAGGACGACATCAGCCTTATTTGAGAACCTTGTAGTTCAAGGCTTGCCGCTGTGTTGTCACCGTTGCTGAAGTTGTGGAGCAGAAAGATATTTTATTGCTTCCTTGCAAGAATGCAGGTACGTATTTTACCTTCTTTCTGAGCTACAATAACCTTGTGCTCCTTCGTCGCTAATCTACAGACCTTGTCTCCTACTACCCAAGGCTCTTGGATCAGGACTACATCTGCTCCGCTCGCTTCCAAGCGGAGTATAAGGGCAGCGGATGCTGCTTTACAGTGGTGGGGATTTATCTGTAGAAGTCTTAGGGACATCGACAGAGTTCTCCACCACTGTGTTGTCGGCGTCCGAGTCGTCCTCGATAGTGTCGTCGCGACACATCTCCTCAAACTCTTGCATCAGAGCCGTGTCGGAGGAGTAGCCGTCATGGGCTGGCTCTAGGTCGTCATCGGGTGCTTTGATCTCCGAGGCAACATCCTGCTCGACTGGGTTGTCGACAGGACGTGCCTCGGCCGCTGCATCCGACTTGTATACCTTGATGCTCACCGCACTGAAGCCAAAGTTTAGTTCTCCTTTTTTGGCCTCAATTGGAGCTAGAGACTCCTTGTTGAGGACGAGCACCGCCTGGTGCATCGGGCTTCGAGTCGCCTCAACCTTTATTACCCTCCAATCGGAGGTGGGTAGCTCCGGGTTGCACCGCTGCAACATTTTTAGGATGCGCTCCGGCTCCTTTATGGTGGCGGGCACCCAAACTCTCGCTCTAGGCCTACTGGGCACCTCGCTCCAGTCGACTGCGACGAGCTTAGCCCCTGGGTATACCTCTCCGACTTGCACTACCGCTGCTTTATAGAGCTGGACGGAGCGCTCGTCTTCGCAGGCTATGATCTTGATACAACCCTGGTACAACCCCATGTCTTTACAGACTGGAGGGGGGCCGGGTTGCTTGTCCAGTAGATCGAAGCAGCGGTCGGCCAGTGCCGCTTCCACCCACTTCCACTGGTTCCTAAGAATCTTGGAGTCCACGCAGCCTTTATCCAGGACGCCGATCAGCGTCCTCTCCTTGGCGATCTGCGCGAACGACACGTTCGGCAGCACTCTGGAGCCGGTCCAGGAGTCTCCTGTGAGCGCTGCCTTTTCGGTTGCGGGGCTGTCGTCTTCGGCGGCGCAAACCTCTTCGGTGCCTCTTTGCCGAAGTTGGGCAGCACCTTTGATGCCCATTCAACCTTTTTCAGCCACTGGTCGGTCGGGCTGGACATCGTGCTCGCATTTTGCCGACGGAGTATGTTGCCAGCACTCCTCCTCTCGGCATAAGTGAAAACTTTGGCTTGGGCGCTAGTCGATGGCAACTCGCTTCCCGCCGCCTTACCAGCAGGCAGAGCAGCCGCAGGGTTGTAGAGCCACTCTACCAAGGTATCGGCTTTGGTCGACGATTTGCCACCCACCCCAGAACTGGGATGGGACCCCTTCAGGCTCGCCCTAGCGTCTTCCACCGCGCTGGTTTTACCAGCTATCTCGCGCGTCAGGCCAGGCCTTTGGGCCGATCCCTTTCCCTGTATGCTCCCAGTTGGCAGTTGGGGAGCGCCAGACTCATTTTTGTTTTTTGTTTTATTTAAATTGTTCTCCATAATAAATCCCACGATTTGCAAAGAAAGGGGCGGTCCGTCCGGGCAGAGATTCACGTTGCCCGGATAAGGCATCATTAGAACAGGGGGCTGCCAAGTCCCTGAGCTCTCCGTTAACGACTGGGCTAGTTTTTATACCGGGCCCCCAGCCAGGCTGACTCTCGGCACGGGTCGAATAACACACTTAGTCCGGCCCGGTGTGAGATGATTGTGGGGGTTGGGATGTGGGTAGGTAATGTGTAGGGGGGGGGGGGGGGGGGTTGTGTGAGCTACTTAAACGAGGCGGCACCACAAGCGCATCGTCAGTGTTGCTACTTCGCGAACACCCGCTGGCTGTCCGGGACTGCTTATTTCGGTGCTTTCCCTAGGGATGACCGTTTATTCGCAACTGGCCTACCTCTAAAGGTAGGTCATTCGCTATCCGCAACCTGCGACCCGTCCGGTGGCCTCAGCTAGGCCCCCTCCGAGCCATCTCACATGCTCGTCAGACCAGACATGGTCTGGATGGTTGTAATGATGATGGTTCAGATGGAGTAGAGCCATCTGAGGAGCCAGTGTAAGCCGATGTGGAAGGCACCTCAACTTCCATTCTGACAACAGTGTCGTCGGGTTCAGTTGAGGGCAAAGAAGCGCCAGCGACGGGATCATAATTGACATCAAGCTAAATAGCTACTCTGGCCTTTTAGCTACTGAATTACAATTTAAAGAAAAACGAAGTATTTCATCCTTCAAAGTTCTTGTCCCAGAGGAATCTTTTGAGACTACCGACCTCGACCCTCGAACTCTGCACCTCGAGCGAGTATTCTTCCCCCACCATCTCCGTCCGATTTACCTTCTACCGCCTCTACCTTTAAAGATCACTTATCAGAATGTACGACCTGTGCAGTAAGCTCCTTAAATTGCATACTTATAGTGCAACTTTTGAGTGCGATATTATCGCCTTTTGCGAAGCCTGGCTCAATTCAATTCGGATTCTGAGATTCTTGTAGACAATTATAACATGTATTGACCTGATCGTCCATCCCGAGGTGGCGGCGTCCTAATTGCTGTCGGTTCCGACTAAACTTCTCAACTCTTTTCCGTCTTTACAATTTTGAAATAATCGTAGCTAAAAACAGTATATGTTATTTTAATGTATTCATATCATGCTCTTAGATCCCACCGTCTTTTGAGTTTTCAACTTACATGCTTCAAGCTGCCCATCTTGTCTGTTTTGTCCCAACTAATGGTTCCGATCGTTTTATTGTTCTTGGTGAATTTAATCTCCCAAATATCACTTGGTCTCCTTTTGAAGACTCTAACTAGATGTTCCCATCCATGCAGCACTATTTCGTCGATTCTCTGTCCGATACTTCTGAGGGTCAGATAAATGGTATACATAATAACAAGGGTAAGATCTTAGATCTCGTCCGAGTACTCTGGTCAGTAGAGGACCACTGTAGAAAGATCCCGAAGTAATGGTGAAGATGTTTCTTTGTGAATTGCGACTTCGACACGTCCGGTCGAAGTCAAGTATATTTCCATAATAATTCGTACACTTCTCTTATGGATTAGCTTAGCCTAACGCTGCCCATTGCTACGCTGGCAGAGCCAGCAGCGGAGCAGCGGCATACATAAGTATATGTATGTGTGTTTGTATATATTAAGCAACGGAAACGTTGCTGAAGAACGGAGAGGCGCATACACATAGTATATTATGTATATACGGTCAGAACCCTGCATTTATGCTGACTAGGTTCTGGCCGTTGCCCGCTACACTCAAGTGCGATCGTATTACGTTGCGCTGGGAATGTGTTGGGCTCTTTAGAGATTGTTTATGTCAGCGACAAAGTGTCGCTTTATGGATTTGTATTTATGCAATAAAGTATTGCTGTTGATTTGTTACTGGGTACAGTGTACCCTCGATATATGTGCATACTACATCTCCCTCCTTTTGAAAAATAACGTAACCTAGTGAAGTTATTTTACTTATTTATGTATTTTATTTTATATATTTTATTATTTTTTTTCTAAATAAATTTTTGATTTATTTTTATGAATATATATATTTTTTTTTTGTTTGGGTGTAATTTATATATTTTTGCTCATGCCATGTACTATGAATAAAACATTTTTAATCTATCCTTATGAACTGTTTGTTTCTTATTTCTTTTGTCAGAGATTACTATATTATCTCTTTCTTCTATGCTTTCTACCTTATAGGGCCCGGTGTATTTAAAGTCTAATTTATGTCCTACTTCATTTTTTAATAAGACTTTATCTCCTATTGATATATCTATGTTTTTGATTTTTAAATCGTATAATTCTTTATTTCTTTTCTTATGCTCTTCTAACATAATTCTAGCTCTTTTACATGCTACTTCTAATCTGTACTTACTCTCTCTAGCGTAGTTGTCTATGTTGTAAAGTACTTCTATATTACCTATACTATTAAAATGTTTTGGTAAATTACTTGATTTACCGAATACTAACTCATATGGACAATAATCATGTGCCATTGATGGGGTCGTGTTGAAACAGAAAACGAAATATTGGAGCCATACGTCCCAATCAGTTTTGTCTACTGATATATAGGAGCGTATGTACTCATTAAAAGTTCTATGACTTCTTTCGATTGTTCCAACTGTCTGGTGGTGGTGTGCAGAAGATGTTATATTTTTTATTTTCAAATATTTGCACAGGTCATTTATGATTGAATTCTTATATTCTGTTTCCATGTCTGTAATGAACGTCTTCATTGGACCGTACTTCAGAATAAAAGGTTCAAATATAGCCTTAGCTACCGTGTTAGCGCTTTTATTAGAGACTGGTATGGCAACTAGATATTTAGTTAAGTCACATATTAGTGTGACTGCGTATTCCTTACCATTATCAGATTTTGGTAGCGGACCTATGGTGTCCACTATCACTCTATCGAATGCATTTAATGGTATCTCTGGTATTGTTAATGGGGTCTTAATGTGCTTCGTTGTTTTAGCTTTCTGGCATTTTTGACATTTTCGTATGTACTTAGTTATGTCCTTAGTCATACCTTTCCAAAAATAATGTCTTTTGACCTTGGCCAAGGTTTTAGTAATGCCTGTGTGACCTCCTTGTATTGGATCGTCATGGAATGTAGACAAAATTGCTTCTTTTTCTTGATCTTTTATTATTAGGGTCACCGGGTTGAGTAGCGCTACTCTTAATGTTTTCAATTTTTTATTGCCCATTTTCTTGAAATTATCTATTGAAACATGTTCAAAGATATTTTCCCACGGTGCCACTTTGAGTTGGCTGATTTTATGTATACCGGCTTGCATTTCAAGCCTTTGGAAGAATTGACCTAAGTCGAAGGTTCCATTAGTATATAAATCGCTAACGTCATATCTTGCTGTAATTTTCTTACCATGTTTAAAGAAACATAGCATATTTTTTACATGCAAGGTCACTACTTTACGTACCTCGTCATTTTTGATGACTTCGTATACGTTGGGCTTTGAAGCTTTTTCCGTAGATTGCCTGGGCAATTCTACTATTTCATCTCCTGCGCAGGATTTTTGTCTACTTTATTATCTTGTAGTGACTTTGTTTATATTGCCAGTTATATTTTGTAGCTCCTTGATGGTTATTCTTGATAACGCATTGGCTACATAGTTGTCTTTCCCCTTTAGATATTCTACCGTAAAATTATATTCCTCTAATTCAAGCCTCATTCTCGTTAATTTTGAACTTGGGTTTACCATTGAAAATAAATATGTAAGTGGCCTATGATCTGTTTTGACAGTGAAATGTCTACCATAAATATATGGTCTGAAATGTGTTATTGCCCATTGAATTGCTGTGAGTTCCTGTTCCGTTGTACTCTTATTACTTTCTCCCTTGGTGAATGATTTGGATGCGTACGCAACTGGAAGTTGGAGTCCGTTGTGGTTTTGAGTCAAAACCGCTCCACACGCTTGTTTACTTGCATCCGTTATTATACAAAATTCCTTTGTGAAGTCTGGGTATTGTAACAGAGTTGGTTTAATGAGTTGAGATTTTAAGTGTAAAAATGCATTTTGACAATCATCCGTCCATTCAAATTTGACATTCTTTTTACTTAATCTCGTTATGTGCCGTGCATAATCGGTGAAGTTTTTAATGAATCGTCTATAATAATTGCAAAATGCAATGAAACGTCTAGCGCTGTCCGCATCATGTGGGACTGGGTAATTTTGAATGACGTCGTATTTCTTGTCGTCTGGTAATATTCCCTTATTTGTTCATTTGTGTCCCAGAAATGTGACTTCATGCATAAAAAATGAACATTTTTCAGGATGTAGCTTTAAGTTGTATTTCCTGCATTTGTCAAAAACATCAGTTAAGTTTTTAACCATAGTTTTTTCGGAACAACCAATTACTATTAAGTCATCCATATAAAGGAATGCTTGAGATGGTTCAAGTCCAGAGAATGCTATAGTCATCATTCTCTGGAATGAATTCGGCGCTATTTTTAGACCAAATGGTAATCGCGTGAAGCGATAAGAGCCATTGCTCGTTGAAAATGATGTTATATCTCTTGAAGTATTTTCTAGTTCAATTTGGTGAAAACCTGACATTAAGTCAAGGCATGAAAAATATTTTGCTCTACCTAACTGATCTAAGATATCATCAATTCTAGGTAGCGGAAACTTGTCGGCCAACAGCTTTTTGTTGATTTGACGATAGTCAATTACTAATCGCCATTTTCTCTCATTGGAATCTGAGTGGGATTTCTTTGGAACTAATAAAAGTGGGCTGTTATATTCTGATACGGATGGTTCGACAATTTTGTCGTTGATTAATTTCTGTACTTGGGCTTGAATTTCATCTTTCTGGCTGTGAGGATTCCTATAATTTTTTATATATATTGGTTCATCATCTTTTAATCTTAGCTTTTGTTTATAAAAATTATTTGTTGAAATTGGTTCGGTTCCGAATATGTCTGTATAGGCGGTGCATAACTCACTTAATTTGGATTTGAACTGTTGTGGGAAGTTTTTGGATAGTCTAGACATGACTTCTTTGCTTTTACTACTAGTGTTTGTTTGAACTACTTCGTAGTCCGAAAGTGGTTCGTACTTTAGATTGCTTATTTTAACTAGTTGGTCTGTACTGGTTGTGTTCAGTAATCGGACAAATGCGTTTTCTGTAGTTGCGACTGTGTTTGCAACATAAATACCAGTTTTTATTTCCTGGTTTGGGATTAGTACACTATCTTCACTTGAAGATAGTTCAATCTTTCGGACAACCTCGGATCTTGCTGGTATAAGTATTGTATTATTACCAGAGCTATGTGTTATTGGGACATGAATCGGAAAATTTAGGTTATTTGGTCGGATTATTAGCCAATCCTCTGTCGGTTTGAAATCTAATTGGCAATTGAATTTTTTTATGAAGTCGATGCCTATAATTCCATCACATGGTATTGCAAATTGTGAGTTTACAATATGAAAACAGTGAGGAATTATATATTTGCCTGTCTGTATCTCAATGAAGGTTAGACCTTGGGATTGTATTATCCCTTGGTTTATCCCTTGAATATTAATTTTGTTAGTTGTTTGAATGTCTTGAAAGACGTCGGAATTTTCTTTTAGAATTGAAATGTCTGCACCAGTGTCTACCAAAAAGACTAAATTTTTTCCTGTCGCTACATGCTGGAATGAAACAAATATATTTATGCTAAGATTAATAGTATGAACCTTATTGGTATTTATTGTTGAACATCTAAAGGATCTTCGGAGTTTTCCGAAGTGTTTTGGGTCACTCTAACATTGTTCCGGTTGGAGCTATTGTTGGTATAGCTCCTGTTCGGATTGGTGGAATTATTTCTGTTAAAATTTCCACGTCCCCTAAAACTATTGTTGTAGTTTTGGTTGTTATATTGTCGATTTTGGTTATAATTGTGATATTGGGAATTTCCTCTACCGCGGTAATTACCTCTATAGGTATTTGCGCGGTAGGAACTACCTCTATTAGCGAACAACACTGTGTTTACATCGCCGGTAATTCTTGTACTGGTGCGAATATATGCGCTTATGGCTACATCCATTGTGGAGCCTGCTGCTGATTCCAGTACATTTTTTATGCTCTCATGGTCAGCCTTTTTAATCATTACATCAATTGCCTCCTCTGTGCTAAGCTTATCTGCCTGGGCAACTGGTATTCCCTCATCAATAAATGAAGCTAATAGTTGCTTCCGCAAATTTTCAATTTCGGTCGTGAATTGTAGAGCGGTTTTGCCTTTTTGCTGGACTGCATTTAATTTCCCCTTTAAACTGTGCGATGTTTCGCCTTTAATAGTGGTTTTTAGTTTTTCTACAATACCTGATATAGTGGTTTCATCTTGTACTATATATAGTGCTGGTGCTATTATTTTTGACTTTATTACCTCAATTGCGACTTTCTCATACGGTCCCTTTGTTACGTTAACTAGGTTTACCGCTGTGATAAATCTCTGTAAATTGATTTTTTTTCCATTGAACTCTGGCACTGACGATGAAATTTCTTTCATGTAGGCCCTATCGGCGGCTGAAACGTCGGCCACTGCCATCATGAATGGTTTTGACTCGGGCGTGCTTGAGTTTAAATCGGACTCTGAAATCTCCTCGTCTATTACGTCAGTAAGTATAATAATTGCGGGGATTGTTAGATCGTGTAGATCTTGTTCTTTAATCTCGTTTTCAGAGTCACCAGTGTCGTCAAATTCGTCCGACAGATCTGTATCTTCGGAGGGTGATTCTGGTTTTTCATTTGTTTCGACCGTCAGGGGGGTATTTAGGATAGATGGTATTGATATATCCAAATTATACCTTATCTTTATTGATTTAAGATTTGATCGGAGTCGAACTAAGAATTTAGACACATATGACCAATGAGTTGTGGTTAGATTGTCCCTTTGGTCATGTATCAATGTTCGTGCCTGATTAAAACATGCTATAAGTATTGTTGCATGCTTATTTAAGGTCACTTCTTGGACAGTTCTATTTTGAGTTAGGCATTTGTATGATTTATTAAAAGTTTCCCTAATTTCTTTTAGCCTGATACAAATCTGTTGCCATTCCATACTATCCTATGAACGGGGTTATACTTAGTTTTAATAGTACATGGCCTTAATGAAATATATATTTGTGTATTTTTTTTTGTGTTAATTTTTATTTATTGGTTGAACATTGGCATTTATTACTTATCTAGATCATTTGCATGGCTTAGGGCCCTTTTCGTTATGCACTTATTGTGCAAGAGATATGCCTTATAAAGGACATATGCGCTCAAAAGTATTACAATTATTAACAATAGTATGTTTGTAAGATGTGAATCAACATTTGTTGATTCGATTTTGCTTATTACATTTGCAGTGGAGTCCACTGTTTTGGTATCTATTATACCCATTATATTTATATTTGATATGTCATCAAATTTTTTGAAATTACTTATATGATTATTTTCATAATCATCAACTATATTGAATTTACTTATATGGTTAGTTTCCATATATTTTGAATGCGAAAAAAAAATTTTTTTTTTACAGTTTCCTGCCTATTTGTTAGCGTACCTTTACAGGCTACACTGCTATCGGGCAGAAAGGGTTCCGCTCAATTTTACATAGATTGTTTTAATAATAATATATATATATTTAAAATTATGGTGGTGGCTGCTGTCCTTCCTGTCCTTCCGCGTCAGCTGGTCATCACCAGTATGGTTGCGCTGACGCTCCCTTCGAAGGCGCAAGGGGCGGAGGTGCCTCTCGCGCTTGTTGATTTCACCGCTGCTGTTGTCCTGGGCCTATGGGCTCAGGCGGAACCGGTGCCGGTCTTCGCACAGGTTACTGCCTTAGCAGGCAAGTCGATCTGCAGTGTGGGCTGTCCAGAGGTCCCGGGCAGTCTGCTGGGCATTGCTCGACGTACTGAGGCACTTTGCTTTTGGGAGGCGGTGTGGTTATAGTTTTTTCATTAATAATTTTTATATTTTGTATTCATTGAGTGAGTATGTCGTGTAGGGTTTTCTTTAATCTTTTTCAGCTGTTGCTGATAAAAGTCCAGCATGGCCTGTAGCCTTGCTGTTGCCTTCTACGGTGTGTTGGCCTTGGGTGAATATAATTGCCACTTAATGTGAGCAATTTCTTTATTCAATTTTTTAATCCGGCCACCGCGACCCATAACACTCACTATACTCTACTTACTCTGCCTCCTTCGTCCTCTTCAGTAGTTATAGTTGTTGTCGTTGTTGTTGTAGTTATATGATGATCTTCGCGCTCGCTCTTTCATCCATGTTGTCTGCTTGTTGCTGTTTCTCTGCAACTGCTGCTCCAGGATGTTCCTCCAATCCTTGTTCTAGTCCAAGTGTCCAGTCCTTGTGACACTATGTCACGGTCGCCATGTAGAAAGATCCCGAAGTAATGGTGAAGATGTTTCTTTGTGAATTGCGACTTCGACACGTCCGGTCGAAGTCAAGTATATTTCCATAATAATTCTTACACTTCTCTTATGGATTAGCTTAGCCTAACGCTGCCCATTGCTACGCTGGCAGAGCCAGCAGCGGAGCAGCGGCATACATAAGTATATGTATGTGTGTTTGTATATATTAAGCAACGGAAACGTTGCTGAAGAACGGAGAGGCGCATGCACATAGTATATTATGTATATACGGTCAGAACCCTGCATTTATGCTGACTAGGTTCTGGCCGTTGCCCGCTACACTCAAGTGCGATCGTATTACGTTGCGCTGGGAATGTGTTGGGCTCTTTAGAGATTGTTTATGTCAGTGACAAAGTGTCGCTTTATGGATTTGTATTTATGCAATAAAGTATTGCTGTTGATTTGTTACTGGGTACAGTGTACCCTCGATATATGTGCATACTACACCACCTCTATCGTTTCCTGATGACCCGTATCATTCCAAATTTGAAATTTATTTTCAGTTGCCTTCTTCTGATCCCACCAAATCTTTCACAAAGCCCTTAACAATCTTTTGTTGTAAAAAGCTGATTTTCTCTCCCTGAATATTACCCTTTCTCAGATCGATTGGTCATTCTAAGACGATTACCAGGAAATTTAGTCTGCCACTAATGCATTCTATAGCACTATTTTTTCCAACTTTCCTTTAGTTACCCCCTCCAAAAATCTTTTCGCTCCTATTTGGTTCGCCCCAAAATTAATAAACCTCAGGAATTGTATATCCCGTATATTCAAGAATTTTAAAAAACCCGGTTCGCATTCAAGCTTTTCTAAGTACTCAATTGCAAAGTCGAAATTTTCTTTAATTAATACATAGTGCTACAATAAATACTTGGTCAAATGCAAGCTTAACCTTAATTCTTGAGGTTTGTTAACTCTAAACGTTATTCTTCTCAATTTCCTTCATCGTTATCAGCAGAACTACCATTTAAACGTAGAAATGATAGTTATGCTGATAACGATTGAGACATTGCTGACCTTTTCGCTTACTTTTTCCAACGTTGCTAATCTGTCCCTTCTATGAACCTTCCCTCTATTCTATCCTCATCAAAGCTTCTTACCTTTGCAATTGTTCTCAGCGTGTTTTCAATTCCTCTACGTCTAAACTTGTTTCAGTTTCACCGGACATGCCTCACGGTAGCTATCTGGGTCCCTTGTTATTTAACCTGTTTATTAACGATCTTCCTCAAGTGTTAGCTCATTCCCGTGTCCCGTGTAAAGTTTTTGTTTCTAATAGTGACCTCATGTCCCCGCTATCTCTGCAATCGGACCTTGACGCTCTTAATAATTGGCGCTGAATTAACGTTATTAGTGGTCGTTATTAGTTCTTTCCTCGTATGCAGATGTGTCCTCTTTGTGCTCCAGATTTAAATTTGATATACGCAAGAGTAAACTGCTAATAATACTGCATAAAATAAATCACGCGGAAAGACGCTATGTGCAGTGAATTGCAATGAAATTGTTTGAAGTACATCATCTAATAACTTACAAATAAACACAAATAAAATCAAAGTTACAAGCAAAGTTTGACCACGCTTGGGACGATGAGCCAAATTGGCAGTCGCTCTCAGCGACAGCGCGACCAAGACGAACGTCGGCTCTCAACACAACAGAACAGGGTGCATGAAATAATGCCCACAACGCCACTGGGCGTTATTAAACGGCCCAGAACAGAACAATATGTACGTTGCGTGCGTCTCCAGAAAAATTGAAAGCAAGCGAGCAAACGAAATCTTGCTCTCAGTGTGCGACAGTGTACATTCGTGCTCCCGTCTACGTCCCTAACATCGACAAAACATCGACCACTCCAAACGCGACCAACGAACTCTCGCACAACAGAGACCGATCACGCTCTCCGTCCGACTGCAAGAACATTTGAACCGGTGTCGTCTGCCCGCTAAGAAAACGCAACAACTGCTGCGCCGTCTGCAAAACACTCCGCAGCCAACGCAAAATTAAAGCCGGCCATACAGACAGCCATGGATCGCTAAATACAGATTAAGCGAAAATTGAGCCCCCAACATCCCACAAACAAACAACTTCCAGCAACATCAACCGTATTCAAATCTTGGATAACGCTGACGATGTGACCCCCGAAACTGTTGTTGGCGACAATAAAAAGCCAAAGCCACCTCCTATATTTATACGAAAGAAAAGCTCCAGCACTTTTGTTGCTAAAGTTGTAGCGCTCATCGGCAAAGAAAATTTCCATATCATTCCCCTTTTGAGGGGTAACATCCATGAGATTATAGTTCAGACAAAAACAGAAGACAACTTTAGAGATTTGACAAAGTACTTAAACGAAAGCAAGAAAAACTTTTAAAAGTAAAAGCAGCAAGGGCCTGCAAGTTGTACTGAAAGGCATAAAGTCCGATGTCACCCCAAATGAAAAAGTCCAGGCGCTACATGAGAAAGAATTCTGCGTTAAAAACGTTTTTAATATTCTAAACAAGAACAAAGAGCCACAACCACTCTTCAAAGTTGAACTTCAGCCTGAGACGTAGATAACTAAAAAATATGAGGTGCACCCCATTTACAAGCCCCAGTTTCGACTGCACCCCAGAATCACCGTAGAAGAGCCACATTAACGCAACGGCCTGGTACAACTCATTAACTGGCAAGAATACGGACACACAAGGTCTTACTGCAGACTGCGCCCTGTATGCGTAATCTGCGGCGATCTTCATGACTCGCCGCGCTGCCCAGCAAGCAAAGATGACTCCAGCAAGAACTGCGGCGGCAGTTACACTATACTCCATTGAAAAGCAACCCAGACGTCTTCTTTTCGACTGTAGCCAGGTCCTCCCTTTGTCCCGTATCCGTATCTAAAAATGCGATTTATGCAAGCGCCTTAAGATCAGGACTGGTGGCTCCTCTAAATACGGCACAAGACAACAAGCCACAGGAGCAGCAATAAAGCAACGACGCAATGATATGTGCGCTGTAACAGAGCCTGACAGAGCTTATGTCATTTATGCTCACATTTATGCCTTTATGCAAGATTTAATGCGAAATCAAAATCTTTTGGTACAAATACTTGTATCACAACAGTAAAAATAATCAATGGCTTCGCTAAGTATATCTACGTGGAATGCTAATGGCGTTTCACAGCATAAACTTGAGTTAGCTCAATTCCTACTCCACAATCAAATCGACGTTATGCTACTCTCCGAAACACACCTTACAAACAAATATAATTTTACAATAAGCGGATACGCATTCTACGGAACCAACCCGATGGTAAGGCGGGAAAGGTATTTTGATTAGAAGCCGTCTAAAGCACCACTACCACAAAGAGTTTGCCAGACACTATCTACAGGTCAAATCTTTAAAAATATATCTTGATAGTGGAAACCAAATCGCACTAGCTGCCGTCTACTTCCCACCTCGATTCACCATATCTGAAGACCAATTTATGGAATTTTTCAACTCATTAGGAGAACACTTCATAGCAGCAGGAGACTATAATGCCAAGCACACACAATGGGGATCTCGCCTTCTGAAGCCAAAGGGAAGGCAGCTTTACAACGCACTAGTAGAAGTAAACAACAGGCTCAGCCACGTCTCTCCTGGCACACCAAGTTACTGGCCCACGGACACCAAGAAACTACCCGACCTGATTGATTTTGCAGTTACCAAAAATATTCCCCGCACCCTAACAAACGCTTAAAGCCTCTCAGAACTATCATCCGACCACTCGCCTGTTCTTATACAATTACTAAGTCACCAAGAGTTTGTCAATCGCCCCGGTAAGTTGACCTCACAAAAAACTAACTGGCTTAAATTTAAAAAATTTATAATACAAATTTATAATCACCGAATAAAGTCAGCACGTCGATTTTGCTTCACTCTCGTTCACTTAAGTTTATTTATAATTTCTAAGTTAAATGTCTATATAATCGTATGTAGTATAAACTGTACGTATATGTATATAACTCGAAGCCGCAGGTAGTGCGAAAAAAGAAGCCGAGGGGTGGGAGTGAAACTGCTTATGCATGCTCAAGCAACGGGGCTGCAGCTCTTCCGGCAGGCCGGCTGGCGGGGCGACGAGGCCGGCGTTCAGCGCGGGATGCTGAAGATGGCGACGAAGATGCTGAGGCTGAGCGGGCTGCACGACGAGACGCGGGTACGTGAAGTAGCGTATGGTGATTCTTGCCACACACCTTGCACAACCCGCCACTGCGGCAATCCTTGCCGGAATGCTGATGAGCTAGGCAGTTCGCGCAATACTTATTTATAAGTACAGCTCGGAGCCTCTTCACAGGGCTCAACCGGAGGAAGTGGTGGCAGGTCCGTAGCGGATGCACTCCTGGGCAGACTCGGCTCCATGATACGGTCGGCGCGGAATCGTGGGGCCAAGTCTGAATGCGGAAATCTAGGATGAGATGAAGGTGTGGACGAAGCATTAGTACTCAAGTTGTAACTGGTTAAAGGCCCACTTTGGACACGCGGTTACATTGATCCAAGTTCAAGTTCCGTCTTGAACTTGGCACGAAGTGCCCCATCTGTCAATCGTGGTTCTAGCAATTCTGCGAAGAAATCCGGAAGAAGATTGCTTTCGTAGACTCCTGAGCCCGCGTCTCCTAAACTTTGGATAGGTACTCTAGACACCTGAGTCGAAAAGGATGCAACTTGTGAGGCTCTCTGAACGGCCGTATTGGACACTGGCCCAGTGAGCACCCAACTGAAAACTGTTTCTTGCCCGAGGGGAGAACCACCTATGTTGGTTTGTAAGCCGCTTAACAGTACGGATGGTAGAATGTCAGCTCCAATCAGGACACCGATTGGTGAGGTCTCAAAAAATGTAGGAAGGCTAGGCAAGTCTCTCAGTAAAATTTGCGAGATCGGATGCGATGGAATATTCGCTGCCACCTCCAGAATAACGTAAGCTGTAGCGGTTAGTTGTAAACCCGGCTTAGTCGGAGAACGGATAATAAAAGTGCAAAAATTCTTACACTGAGTGGATTCAGTATGATTGACCGGAGACCTGTGCCTGGATGGGTTGGAATGGCACTGTTCGGGGCAGATCCCCACCAAATAGCGGCTGGCCAAACAGCAGCTATTTATTGGCCTTCAGCCGCATATTTGCATTGCTAAATATTCATACATATATACATATTTTGTAAATTCTTGCACTTGCTTGCCCTGCTAAACGTTCTCTCAAAGCTCGCTCTTCTCTTCGTTATCTATGTTTGCCGAACAAAGAGAAGCTGCGCTCAGCGATCGGAGCGGCAATGCTAGCAATGGGAAGGGCAAGCAAGGGCCACTCGCCGTTCAGACATCATTAAAGAACATTCGTAATTTTATTTCTGCGCCGCGTTTTATTTATTTGAAATAATTATTCGGCCGATCGGGGATAAAAAGCATTATCCCCACAGGCAATTTGATCATATTGACTAGACGTTCGACTAGTCCATCAAAGCGCGGGCACGAAAATGGGCCCCTAGGTGCCAAATATTAATTATGGCCGTTTTCAGAAGAACGGCACTTGTACCGCATGCGAAATAAGATTGAACGTTGGGCAGTGATTCGGAAACACTCGGATGTTGTTCGGATGTTGAAGTGGGCTCGCTGGAACTTGGAGTGCCTCGGTACAGCAGCGTGTTGTACCGTTCCCCACAAGTGAGGCGCTTTGGCATTCTCGGATCTGATATCCTCGTGCGAAGCAGTTCAGACATAGCTGTTTCTGTTTAAAATAGCTGGAACGAGCATCAACGGGCTCACTCCTCTTCGGGCTCACTGTTGTCTCGAACGAGTGAACCCTCCTTGGAACAGGACTCCCTTGGCACCGCAACGGCTTTTTTCTAGAAGGTGGCGGATTCGGATCGCCTTTCGAACTATGTGCATTGATTGATTGGAACCCCTTCGATCGTATTTTGAAGCTCCTTCAGAGCACAACTTGAATCGGACCCGATGTGACGCAAAGAGTGGAGAAGGTTACGGTCAGCCTGCCGATGGCTGCTACCCATTTCGCCCTTGCGTAGATGATGACAGATTGGGCCATTGTAAGAGTGCGTCGAGAGCTGATGGGACTATTTTGAGGAAGCGCGGGTACATTTAGCGTGATCGGCGAAGGGAATAGGACCGATTTGCCCTTTGCAACGGAGCTCGTTCTGGGTTTGGGCGTACCTGGCTTTACTTGTCGAGTCACCGAGGTAGGTGTTTCTGGGGCGAAGAACTGCGTAGTCTCTTATCACCTGGAGCGGGCAACGGCAAAAGTTTCTTGCTGTCCTCATCAGCCGTGGGCATATGCAGACCTCACACGCTGAGAAAAAAAAAAAGAAACGGATGTGGGAGCTTCGTGCGGATGGACACAACAACCATTTGGTATATATTGCACTCGGAAAAAATGGATTTACGGGCAAGTCGGAGGCGCTTGGGTATATTATGGAGATCGGATAAAAATCTTGGATGTCGGTGGCAAGTGACCCCCAAAAACAATATACCCGACGAATGAAGGCTAGCGAGTCGACAAGCCACAACCGAAAACAATATACCCTCAAAATACAGCGTAGCGCGTCACTTAGCGCTCCATTTTATGCCAGAGTGGCACCGATGATATGCTCTCCCAAGAAATACAACTCGATCAAAGGTGGAGAGGCAAAAGCGACGACGAAAAAAAATGCACCGATACTACAGCATGTATGTATGTCGGTTTGGCGTTATATACCGCGGCTTGGGTTAACGCGTTTTGGCGATATTCGAACGACAGGATGATAACGGAGAGAGAGATTACAATAAAACGCTTATTTTAGATATGTAAAATATGTCTACATTCGGAGCGCCTTTCGAACTATGTGGACTGCCAGGGTGGCCCTTCTTGCACCCACGCAAGAGCACGCGAGAGCGAGTCGATAACGGTGTGCACTCCACAGTGCGCAGCAGCAGTCTACTGCTGCTCTGCACACATCCAAATGAAATCAAATTTTCAAATTGAATAGCTCGTTTTGGAAAAGCGGCGCCTAAGACGACATTGGCAATCCCACAGATCGCCGTCAGCGAAGCAAAATCTAAGAAGCGTTAAAACGAAAAGAAGAATATGCCCAACGCCGATATATTGAGAGACCATCAACATCTAGAGCTAAAAACTCTCCGTGGAAAGCCCACCCAATTCTTAATCCACCGACAAAAACAGTGATTCCTTTAAGAAACCACGCAGACGGCTGAGCCCGGAGCGATGAAGACAGAGCCAACACATTTGTGAATCATCTGCAAAAAGTTTTCCAGCCTCTCTTCCAAGCGACTCACAGATTTTACACGAGCCAATTGTATTTCGACCGAAGGCAGTCGCAAAAATTATCAACCAGCCTCTAAATCCCAAAAAATCATGACTTAATAACCCCAAAGATTCTGGTCTGATGAGCGCGTGAGGTGGCTCAGAGGGGGCCTAGCTGAGGCCACCGGACGGGTCGCAGGTTGCGGATAGCGAAAGGCCTATCCCTAAAAAAGGTAGGTCAGCTGTGAATAATCGGTTCTCTTTAGGGAGATCACCGAAAATAAGCAGTCCCGGACAGCCGGCGGGTGTTCGCGAAGCAGCAACACTGACGATGCGCTTGTGGTGCCGCCTCGTATAAGTAGCTCACACACTCCCACTCCCCCCACACACTACCTACCCACATCACACCCCCCACACTCACCTCACACCGGGCTGGGCTAAGGTGTCATTCGACCCGTGCCGAGAGTCAGCCTGGCTAGGGGCCCGGTTCAAAAACTAGCCCAGTCTCGAACGGAGAGCTCAGGGACATGGCAGCCCCCTGTTCTAATGATGCCTTACCCGGGCAACGTGGATCTCTGCCCGGGCTGACCGTTACCTTTCTCTGCATCTCGTGGGATGTATAATGTATAAAAATCAACTTAAAAACAAAAAACAACAAAAAACCAAATAGAGTCTGACACCCCCCAATTGTCAAATGGGAGCAATCCCCTGCATGGGAAGGCATCGGCCCAAAGGCCTGGCCCGACCAGCTCAACAGCAGGACAGACCTGTAAGGCGGAAAGCGCTGGGGTGAATCCGAGTGGGTCCCATCCCGAATCTGGGGTGGGGGGCGGACCAGCTCCCAACACCGACACCTTGGAGAGGCAGCTAAGTAATACTGCGGCTGCCCGAACTTCTGGTAAGGTGGAGGGAGATGATCTGCCTTCGACCAGCGCCCAGGCCAAAAAGCATACATATGCCGAAAGGAGGAGTGCAGGGCAAATACTCCGTCGGCAAAATGCCAGCACTGACGTCAGTCCATCAGCGGACTGGCTTAAGAAGGTGGAGTGGGCTACATCGGTGCTCCCACACTTCGCAATGGTCTCTCAACCAAAGAAACAACGGTCGCAGGAGACACCCGGTCCGGCCGCGAAAAGGTCGAGGGTGATGCCAAGATTCGCGCAGATTGCCAAGGAGAGGACGCTAATTGGCGTCCTCGATAAAGGCAGCGCGGAGGGCAAGATTCCAAGGAGCCAATGGAAGTGGGTGGAAGCGGCACTGGCCGACCGCTGCTTCGAGTTGCTCGATAAAGACCCAGGGCCACCTCCAGTCTGCAAAGACATGGGGTTGTTCCAGGGCAATATTAAAGTAGTAGCCTGCGAAGACGAGCGCTCCGTAAAGCTGTACAAAGCAGCGGTGGCGCAGATCGGAGAGGTCTACGCTGGGGCGAAGCTCGTCGCGGTAGACTGGAGCGAGGTGCCCAGCAGACCGAGGGCCAGAATATGGGTGCCGGCTACTTTTAAGGAGCCTGAGCGCATCCTTAAGATGTTGCAGAGGTGCAACCCAACACTACCAACTCAAGACTGGAAGGTCGAGGAGACGAAGGGGCCGACGAACCAGGCCGTCATCATCCTCAATAAAGAGTCGCTGGCCCCCATAGAGGCAGCTAATGGAGAGCTGAATTTTGGCTTCAGCTCGGTCACCATAAAGGTGTACAAGTCGGACGCTGCCTCGGCCGAGGCTCGTCCTGTCGACAACCCAGTCGTGCAGGATGTTGCCTCGGTGATTGAGGCACCCGATAACGAGCTGGAGCCGCCAAAAGAAGGCTACACCTCTGACGCAGAGCTGATGCGCGATTTTGAGGCGATGTGTCGAGACGATATATCCGACGACTCAGACGCCGACACTACAGTGGTACAGTAAAACTCGTACCTGCATTCTTGCAAGAAAGCACCTAAATACCCAGGTATATCGAGACGACTTTATCCCTCGAGAGCCCTAAACCAACCGACTACATTAACCCCAGGAAAACCAACTGGGTTAAATATAGCTCGGTATTGGAGGAACTACTCCCCAACAAGGCACCAATGAGCCCAGACACTCAAGACGATTTAGATCGTAGAACGCTCCACGTTCTGCTTGAAACCCACTTCCCTGGGTGCACAACCATCAAGCCGGCGCAAACCACAGGGGAGGCCAAACAGCCACGATGGACCATATTTTTACCAAACGGAACATAAGCTGGGCGGTAAACAGCTTTAATCCGTTCAATTCGCCAGGTCCGGACCAGGTCATTCCGGCCCAACTGCCAAAGGCCGGAGACTCAGCCATCAACTGGCTACAATGTATCTTCAGGAAGATACTAGTTGTGGGGACCATACCACAAGAATGGCTCAAGGCGAAAATAGTCTTTATCCCCAAAGCGGGAAAGGCCTCGCTCTCGACTCCAAAGGACTTTAGACCGATCAGCCTATCGTCCTTTCTTCTCAAAACTTTCGAGAGACTTGTCGGACTACATCTGAGGACAATTATTAGTCCTCAAATGTTGTCAGGAGCACAACATGACTACCGGAAAGGAAGATCCACGGAAACGGCACTCCTCGAAGTAGTCTCAGTTATAGAGAAATCCCTACACCTCAAGAAATACTTTCTTATAGCCTTTAACAACGTCGTCACAGGTGCCATTACGGAAGCACTGACTGACCAGGGTGTGGACGGTCACTTGGTGATTCTCATCGATCAATTGCTCACATGCAGGACGGTGACATCATCGTAGGATCGTCCACGCAATCTAGGTATGTCAACAGAGGCACTCCGCAAGGTGGTGTCCTGTCTCCCCTTCTATGGAACATAGCAGTCAATAAGATTCTATGTGATCTGGAGGGGGGGGCTGTAAAGTAGGGGCATACGCGGATGACGTTGCAATTAGTTTCTGGGGGAAATACCCTCAAACACTCTGTGACCTTATGAGCACAAAGCTCGCGAGACTGTCAGAATGGACAAAATCGCGAGGATTGGGAGTAAATCCCACAAAAACGGAACTCGTGCTATTCACACGCAAGTACAAGGTTCCGCCCCTTAACCCTCCTATACTTAATGAATGTAGGCTCTCCTTCAGCGACAGCGCTAGTTACCTAGGGTTGGTAATTGACAAGAAGCTTAACTGGAACCTGAACGTAAAAGACAGAGTGAAGAAGGCTACGATAGCCCTATACTCTTGCAAAAAAGCTATTGGCTTGAAGTGGGGCATGAACCCAAGCGTAGTCCAATGGATATACCAAGCAATAGAAAGACCAATCTTACTCTATGGAGTTACAGTTTGGTGGCCGGCCCTATCAAAAGGATCGACAACCAAACAACTTGGCAAGGTTCAGCGAACCGCAGCTTTATGCGTTAGTGGAGCACTACGCACTACCCCGAACGATGCACTCAACGCCATCCTAAGTCTCCAGAGCCTCGAGCTTGCGGGAAAGGAGAGGGCAGGAATTGCAGCGATACGTCTGAGAGACTCCGGACAATGGACGTCACATCTCAGGGGTCACTCATCTATACTTATCAGCAGTACCGTCCCTACGAAGACGGACTACTGCGTCCCAAGGGAACACACTGGTACCCCCTTCAATGTAATCATCCCTAGCAGAGACGAGTGGCTTGAGGGACCACCAGGCCAAGACATGGCCATAAGCATCTTTACAGATGGCTCGAAGCTGGATAACAAAGTTGGAGGAGGGATTTACTCCGAACAGCTCGAAATCAAGCACTCTTTTAGGCTCCCAGATCACTGCAGTGTGTTCCAAGCGGAAGTCATTGCGATCATGGAAGCACTGAAGCTCCTTCAAACAGCCACAACGGCTTCACTGGCAACAACAACCGTAAACATTTACAGTGACAGCCAAGCTGCGATCAAATCACTTCACGCGATTTCTTCGAACTCGGCCACAGTGGCAAATTGCCGCAAATCTCTGCACGAGATGGCCCAACAATTTGCCATCAGCCTTATTTGGGTCCCGGGTCACCGGGATATTGAAGGCAACTGCAAGGCAGACGAGCTGGCCAGATCTGGTACCACAATACCCCTTCTCCAAGATAAGGAGGATATTTGTATGCCAATGGCCACCTGTAGGCTTATCATAAAAGAGCTATATAAGCGACGAGCAGACAATGCGTGGCGGTCAGGACATTGACATTGACAGGAAACGCACACTAGAGCTATGTAAGCTCGGCAGGAAAAGGTGCAGCGTTGTCATCCGCTCCCTCACGGGGCACTGGCTGATAGGCTCCCACGCTAACAGGCTGGGAGCCCCATACAATGATTTCTGCCGGAAACGGTGGAACACCTGTTCTGCTCCTGTCCAGCTCTCAGCAGGAGAAGGCTACAATACCTGGGCATGCCCTATGTCTCAGACATTTCAGAAATATCCAAAATCTGTCCCAGAAAGATTGCAAACTTCATAAGAGCGTCAGGATGGGATAACTGCTGATATGTTCAGGTCTCATGAGATGGATAAGGGGAACACCTCCCGCGGTATCACAACGGGCCGAAACCGGCCCAAGTGTGACGGGCTCCTGTGGAGCTTGACAGTCGCCTAAACCTAACCTAACCTAACCCCAAAGATGATTATTGAGCTTCCCTATTGTGCAGTCTGCTTCATTGCCCAGATGTTCAATGCAATCACAAAACTCAGCCACTTTCCACAGAGATGGAAGAAGTCTATTATCATAATAGCTCCAAAGCGAAATCGAACAGTCCCCTCACCGTATAGACCTATAACCCTTTTATCATGTCTATCAAAACTCTTCGAAAAATGATTGTTGACTCGAAATAATCAATTCCTGAATCTCCATAACATAATCCCATCACATCAATTCATCTTTCGAGAAAAACACGGAACTATAGACTTAACTTAACTTATCTTTACTGTACTGCAATATTTTTAGATGTGTCTCACACAAACTATTACAGTCACACCTCTTCGACAAGAAGTTTGCAGTACGGTGCAACTCTGCAATATCAGACGAACACTATATTGAAGCTGGCGTTCCTCAAGGCAGCGTACTTGGGCCGACACTATACGTCCTCTACACAGCAGATATCCCTACATGCAGAGGTCCAACAACATCAACCTTTGCTGACGATATAGCTATTTTCAGCCGCTCCAGATGCCCACTGCAAGCAACATCACAACTTGCTCGTCATCTATGCACCGTTCATAGCCGTTCAATCCCCGTTAGAAATCCCGTAGTCCGACGGACTTTCGCGATAACGCATGATTCTGTAGTTTCCCCAGTATCTAGTGACTGTCGCGACAACGCGCAGCCAATCCTTACCAGAGATCCCGTAGTTCTACAGGCCGTCGCAACAACTCATGACCCCGTAAATTCCCCCGTCCCCTTGAAGGCTATGGCGAAGTCCCGTCACGTTAACCTTCGATCCCCGTACGATCCCTGTGACTACGCCGCACGATCGACCCCCTGGCCATGGTACAGTTACACCCCCTTGTCTAAGGTCTCTTTATCAACTACAAATTTCTTGAAGAAATTTCTTCGTCTTTGCAATCGTCATGTTGTTCTAATGTTGATTGGCAAAAATAGTTGTGCCAAAGACAGTTGGCGTTGGACACCGTACATTCTTTCCTACAGCTTTGTTTGTATGGTCTTTCCAGGAGAGAGTGTAATAACATAATCAATAGATTGTAATTCCGAAGTTATCTGCCTTATATACATATCTGATTTCTGCATTGTCAATTACAAGTTAACTTAAATTGTCCGTTTTCAAGTACTTTTTGTAGATAACTGTACATTTAGACTTGAACGGATCCAGACATAAACCATTATTACTTGACCACTTGGACACACAGGACAGTTCATAACTGCTTAATCTAACACATTAAGTTATTTCACTAAAAGGACGACTCACATACATTTGCATATCGTCAGCTTACATATGGACATCACACATACAGCTGCGAAAAAAAAATAGCACCACAAGCTAATTTTAAATAGTTGCCAAACTTACATTTTTAACTTTAAAGAAACTTTAAGCACATTTTTAGAAATGGAAGACTCTTATAAACTTAGGAATGTACAAAAATCGTCTTTCTTTTTAACGTTTTAAAGTTATTTAAGGAAATGCATTGAAAGTGATCAAATTAGTCAAAAAAATAATAGCACCAATTTTCAAAAATAGAATTAAAAACAAAAGAATGACCAAAAAGTAACGAATTCATTAGCTAATTATTTTGATCTATTATTACTAAATCTATAACTATCATTTAATGTTTATTACAATGTCCTTTTTTGGCAATAACAGCTGCGCAGCATCTTGGCATAGAATTAATCAAGTCCTGGCATTGTTTTAGGACCAGGACTTTTTAATTTACACCCAAAGTGATCCCATAGTGGCTGGTTTGGAAGTAGCAACCGCCTTCTTGACGAAGGACCACAGATTTTTGATCGGATCAGGTCAGGTGACTGAGAATGCCACTCCAAAACGTTTACACAGTTTGCCCTGAACCATTCCTTTGCTTTCTTGCTGGTGTTTTTGGGTTCATAGTCCTGTTGAAAGACCCATACGAGCGGACTTTCAAATTTTGCAAAGAGTAGTATTCACCTACACATGCTGATCTATGATGGTTTTTATCCCACCTAGTGTACCTATTCCATAGTGGAAAAAGCAGGCCCATAACATTACACTACACCCTCCGTGCTTAATGGTTTTTGTGGTGTACTGAAGTTCGTATTCTATTTTCCTTAGATGTCTAACGTATGATCGAGATCCTTTTCCAGCAAACAACCACTTTGGACTCATCTGACCATAGAATATTCCTCCATTGTTGGGATGTCTGATTTGCATGATCTCTGGCAAACTTCATGCGCTTTGTAATATGTGTCACGTTTAAAAGTGGTACCTTTCTTGGGCTGCAGGCTTTTTTGTTATGTTGGCTAAGATATGTGCTAACTGTTTGATCCGTCGTATTTATTATAAGCTCTTCTTTAAGCTCGGTAGCTGACTTGAAGGGACCCTTCTTGCTCTGACGAAGTTTAAGATGTTTATAGTCATTTTATTAATGCATCATACAAATCGACCAACTTCTCTGTAAGTTTTTCCGTCTAATATACATTGTTTGAGATGCCAAGCTTTTTTGGCACCTATTTTTATCCAAAATAATAATGCGAATTGTTCCAAATTTAATAACCGTTTATTTATACCGGCGGCTGCTATCGGAAGCCGATTGCTTGCTCTTAGCACAACCAGATAAATGTATATCGAGATCCAAATGCAACCAATGCGCAGAGAGGTAAGCAGATTACTGAAATTAGCACCGTCGGCTAATCAAAGCTAGAGCCGAGGCGGCGGCTGCAGAGCGCCCTTTACAGAGGGAGAGCGCAGCAGCGCTGCCGAACGTGGGCGTTTACAGTATTACAGTATATTCTATTGTATTGTTTTAAGTTAGGCCTGTTGATTAGCGGCTGGCCCGAACATACTCCCCCCGTTGGAAGCCAGTCTTTCAACAGACTCCTTGAGGGGCAGTACACATAGCCGTGTAACGGCCCTTCTGATGGTTCCTGTGGCAGTCTTCAAGTCAGCTACGCGGCACACTCCATCCTTGCCCTTGACGACCTCGACCACTCTAGCTAGTGGCCAACGCATTGGAGGAAGATTCTCGTCCTTAATCAGAACGAGATCGTTTATGCAAAGATTTTGAGTGGGAGTCCGCCATTTCGACCGTTCTTGCAAAAGATTTAGATACTCTTCGCGCCAGCGGCTCCAGAATATCTGCTGCAGTTGAGTGACCCGTTGCCAGCCATCCAGACGATTATAGTTCAGCTTCGTCAGATCGGGCTCGAGGATTGCTTCGTGTGGACCGCCTAAAAGCAGATGAGCAGGAGTCAGGACATCCAAATCAGCAGGATTTTCTGAAAGCGAGAGCAAAGGGCGAGAATTAACAATTGCCGTGATCTGGAAGATCAGAGTGCGCAGCTCGTCGAAGTCAAGCACAGAGGACCCAACTGAGCGGTACAGGTGATGCTTTGCTGTCTTCACGGCCGCTTCCCACAATCCGCCAAAGTGCGGAGAGCGTGGTGGGATGAAGCGCCAGTCGATCGAGTCCGCCAAGCAGGATTCATGGACCTCCTTCATATGCGAGTCGCTAATAAAGAGTTTCTTGAGCTCCAAAAGCTCGTTCTTCGCGCCAACGAAGTTTGTCGCATTGTCAGACCAAATTTGACTTGGCCTTCCTCGCGTGGAAGTGAAACGCTTTAAGGCGCCTAGAAACGAAGCGGTGGTCAGGTCCTTTACGAGCTCCATGTGTATAGCCTTAGAAGTGAAGCAAATGAATACACTGATGTAGCACTTGATGGGTGGCCTCGTGCGGATTTCTGATCTATACAAAAAAGGCCCACAGTAATCCACTCCAGTGACTTCAAAAGGTCGAGTTCCCTCCAAACGCTCCTTAGGCAGATCTCCCATGATGTGCTGAACCATGCGCGGCCTAGTCCTGAAGCATCTTACACACTTGCTGACTACCTTTGATACTGCCTTGATACCGCCAATGGGCCAATATTCCAGTCGAATTTTGGCAAGTAGTGCGCGAGGTCCAGCATGAAGGTTCCTTTCGTGATAATACCTTATCAGCGCACAAGTTATGGGATGTCCCTTTGGCAGAATAAGAGGGTGCTGAGCATCAAATCCCAGAGATGAGTTTCCAAGACGACCTCCAACTCTTAGTAATCCATACTGATCGATGAACGGAGAGAGTGAGCTGATTGAACTGGATTTCCTGACTTGACCATTGCGTTGAATCTCCCTTATATCCATATACAAAACAGCCAGTTGAATATGCCGGATCAGAAGATGCGTTCCTTGCCGAATATCCGAAACGGTGAGTCCAGAATGCCGAAGCCGATGTACAAATTTATGCATGTAGGCGAATGTGCGCTGCATGCCGAAGAATGAATTTGCAAATTTTCATTCTGACGTGAGATCGGCATGTGGAGACGCGATCAGCAATACACGCCTGCGAAGCTCTGCCGTTGCTGCTTCAGGAACAGGAGGTACAGGCCACTCTTCCTTGGAGCCTACCAAAAATGATGGACCATGAAACCACAGCTCTGAGTGGATAAGTTGGTGGGGAAGCGAGCCTCTAGAGAGAACGTCAGCAGGATTTAATGATGTGGGGACATAGCGCCATTCCATGCCTGCCGTCAACTCCTGAATTGCTGCCACTCGATTTGCCACGAAGACTTGAAATTTGGCTGGCTCATCCCGTATCCAAGATAATACTGTCGATGAAGCTGACCAGCAATAAAATCGACCTGTAAAACTTCCAATATCCTTCAAATTATTCATTAGTTTCGCAAGCAAATGGGCTCCACTTAATTCAAGCTTGGGAATCGATAAGGTTTTTAGTGGCGCCACTCGAGACTTTGAGCACAAGATATTGCTCGACAACTGCCCTTCCCTGGACACCACATATATGCAAGCGCCATATGCTTCCGTGCTGGCGTCACAAAATCCGTGAAGTTCGATTACCGCATTAGAAGGATGAACAACGCGAGGAAATGATATCCGCGTGATACTTGACAAACTGTTTCTCAAGTCTATCCAAGAGGAATGCAACGCTGAGGGTAGGCTTTCATCCCAATCCAAATTTTCTCTCCAAAGCTGCTGAAGGAAGATTTTGCACCTGACAATAACGGGATTTATCAATCCAAGAGGGTCGTAGAAACGAGCAATCGTAGACAAAACCGATCGCTTGGAGGGCTTCGAATTTGTGTCCAGCGCGGACAAGGCAAAAAGCAGCTGATCTGATGCAGGGTCCCATGCTAAGCCAAGAGTTTTCGTTATGTCACTTCCATCATGAAACCTTAAGTATTTCTCTCTGTCCGCTTCAGGCGTTCCCTCAAGTACTTCCTGATGGCTAGAGCACCATTTCCTAAGCTTAAAATTACCGCAAGACAGTATGGCGGAGGTTTGATGCATCTTTTCCATGACCTCAGCGACAGAGCTGCCGCCCGAGATGAGATCATCCACGTAAAAATCCTGCTGCAGAGCAGCTGAGCCAAGAGGGTAGGACTCACCCTCGTCAATGGCCAGCTGGTGCATTGCGCGAACTGCTAAAAACGATGCAGCTCTAGTGCCATATGTGACGGTGTCTAATGTGTAGACCTGAACTTCGGACTGGACAGAATCTCGCCATAGAATGCACTGAAAGTAATTGTCAGGTGAAGACACTCGTACGCAGCGGTACATTTTACAAATGTCCCCAGTGAGAGCGACTGGATATGTGCGAAACCGAATTAGTATGCTGAACAATGCAGGCTGAATAACAGGGCCTGCCATCATCGCATCATTTGGGGAACATCCAGTTGATGTAGCTGCCGAACCATCGAAAACGACACGAAGCTTTGTCGTCGTACTTTCCTCCTTTAAAACACAGTGATGAGGCAAGAAATATCTGCAGAGACTACGAGAATCAGGGTTGACTGGGGACATATGCTTCAACTCAATATACTCCCTCATAAAGGTAGAGTACCGCTCCTTGAGTGTAGTATCACGATCCAACTTTCGCTGAAAATTGATGAATCGACGATGCGCCTTAGTGTAAGATTCCCCTAAGCGATCGCCATTATCCTTTAACGGGAGACGAACTGAATACTCCCCTGATGGCAAACGTGAGAAGTGGTCTACGAAATGCGCTTCACAATCTAGTTCTTCCTTCGTATTCAAAACGGCGTCCGCACAAGTCTCGACCTCCCAAAACATACGAAGAGTTTTGTCCAACCTTGCATCCATGCTAGCTTCCGAATCTGGAGAATTGTGCGTTGCCAAGAGCGCCGAGCGTGCTACCCTTTGTCCACCACCAGATACGATCCACCCAAGCCGAGTCTTCTGCAAAAGAGGCAGACCATCGGTGAGTTTGATTTGCCCTACGCAGAGGAGATCATAGAAAATGCTAGCACCAATGAGGAGATCCTCTCACTGAGGGTTGAAAAATGCAGGATCAGCAAGCTGAATATTTGATGGAATATTCCAATCGGCTACATTGACTGCCAGACTTGGTTGACAATCGGTGATCGTAGGAGCTATAAGAGCAGTAAGCGTAGTTGTATAGTCAGCTGTGCGAGAATGCATACAAATGTTCACGGTGGAATCCTCAGTAGCCACGCTGGTATCGCCGAGCCCAGAGACAAGTGCAGACGATTGAGTTCTCCTAAGCTGAATCTGCTGGGCGAACATGGATGTGATGAGATGAAGTTGTGATCCTGAATCCAGTATGGCACGACAAGAAACTAAAATGCAAGACCGATTCTTAACAAGAACAACCGGTAGCTAGAAGCACAACATCGGAGTGAAGACCTTGGGCAGCAAGAGAGGTAGAGGCAGGGGAAGGTGAACTGCTAACAGAATCCTGAGTGGCAGAAATAGCGACTGGTTGGAGCGTTAGATCTGGAGGAGAAAGATCTGGGGAGCCTTGAATTGTAGATTGCAGATTCTCGAAATGCAACAAACTATGATGCCTCCCACCGCATACTCGACATTTTCCACTGTTGCATGCACGAGTCCGATGCCCCGCTTTTAAGCAGTTGAAACAGAGGGAAAGCTTCTTCACTTCTTTGTGGCGCAGCAACGGAGACAAATTCCCGAATATCCTGCAGGAATATATACCATGTCCCGCTGAATGGCAAAAACTGCATCCAGATGAGTCGGTGGAAGAATTGGAGGCAACAAAAGTTTTCTTAAACTGAGAATTATGGGTTTTTCCCACCTGAGCGCTACTAGCGGGTGCCGCTGTAGCGTATTCCAAGGTCTCCATTTTCTGGCACCGCTTCTCCAAGTATTCATAAAAATCCTTTGCTGTAGGTATGGCATCCGACGACAGGTGTTCTTCCCATTTCATTTGCGTCTTAGCGTCCAACTTCTGCAGCAGCAGGTTAATTATCATACAGTGGGATATCTCCAAATCCGTTCCTAATGTTTGCAAAGCACGCATATGCAAATTGACGGCATCCGAAAACTCCCGAAGCCTTTTAGGAGATGGCGAATCCACTCTCTTGAGCCCAAGAATCTTCTTGATGTGTGCCTGAAAAACAAGTCGCTTGTTACTAAAACGTTTATTAAGTATATCCAGCGCCACACGATAATTGGCACTGGAGAGTTCCAAAGATCGAACCGAATCCAAAACCACATCAGCGAGGCTCGAGGCTATTCTACCATGGTGAATAAGGCCATGGGCGTGCTTGGGTTTATAAAGAGGTGGTCAAAGGAATTTGACGACCCCTATATAACAAAGACTCTCTACACCTCTCTGGTTCGTCCGATTTTAGAATACGGCTCTTGTGTATGGTGCCCTCAGTACAACGTACACCAAGACCGTATAGAATCAGTTCACAAAAACTTTTTACTTTTTGCTCTTCGCGGCCTCAGCTGGGATGCAAGTGTGAGACTGCCGTCTTACTCTAATAGATTGCTCTTAATAAACCTTCCAACCTAAGCTAATCGTAGGAAAATGCTTGGCGTGATTTTTGTGCACAACTTGATCAAGGGTGACGTAGATAGCCCTGACCTGTTGAGCCGCATAAACTTCACGATTCCTATTAGAAGCACTAGGAACTATACACCGTTGTTTCTTCCGCTTTGTAGATCGAATTACTCCTTGCATGAACCATTTAGGGTCCTATGCTCGGATTATAATTCCCTCTACCATATTATATCTACCACTAACTCCCTTCCTAGTCTTAAATTACTGATACTCCTACATCTTTCCCATAATTAGTAATTACTTTTCTTCTTTAGTTAGATTAGTTCTACTTTTCCTCGAACACTAGTCTAACACCTATCTTTCCTGCATGTCCGCGATCGGTTCGGTTTACGAGTCGCGCGTCATGCGGCAGCGCCCCTCGGTCGGTTGGGCGGGAGGTGGGCTGCGTTCTTGCCTGGGATCCGCGCGTAACAGCCATCGGCTGGTGTCGCTTGGGCCACTTGATGGTGCAGTCATTGCACATCAACGTCCTAAAAAAAAAAAAAAAAAAAAAAAAGAGCGAAGGTGCTGGAACTTCTCGATGTCGCTGAGATCCGCATCCGCGTCGATGATCGAATTGAACATGGCCATAAAGTCCGAATATTCGACGTATCCATCGGAAAACTTGGGTATTTTCAGCTCAGGAAGTCGCTGCTTGTGAGCCATGATGATGGTACTGTGTCCAGAATGGTTTGGTAGGGTAGTTGAATTGGCAGCAGCGCGCGAGTGGCCTAGTTCGAGAGCAGCCAGTAGCTCAGCCTTCAACGATATGAAGAGCATATCAAAGTTGTTGCGCATCGCACTCCCAATCTCATCTTGATTGAGCGCTTCCAGTTCATTATGGGCCTTATTAAATTCCTCTCGAATTTCTGACAGCATGTCGATACGAACGTCGATCTCCGTGGCGTTCAAATTATCGATCTTATTGCCAGCGAATGATTCGCCGAGCCCGCTCATTCGATCGTACAAAGACTGAACTTTACGTTTATAAAGACTCAGCCTGTTATTAGCCGTCACAACATTTTCGCCCGCGCCTGTATTGGGATCGCTTTCCATGTTTAACGGTGCGAAATGCAACGAAACAACGGAGAATAGATAACCGTTTAGCGACGGCGTACAGAATCGAGAAAGAGAGAGTGAAGACACGAAAAGTCGAAACCGTGGCTGCAGTTGTGCAGAGAATGAAAGACTTGACGATTATGCGACGGTGCACAGAAGCTGGAGCGAGAATGAGAGACACGAAAGGTCAATAACCGTGTCTGCGGCTGAGCATAGAATGAGAGATTCGACGATTAACTAACGGAATCTCAGACGACCGCACTCTCACTGAATTTGCGCATAAACCGTTTATATTCTGCACCAATGTATCTGTTTGTGGTTAAACTGCACAGAACCGAATATATTGTTCAATTTAAATGTTTTGCACGAAACGCGATTAGCCAATGTCTTTAATCACGTCGGGGTCACCAATGTTTGAGATGCCAAGCTTTTTTGGCACCTATTTTTATCCAAAATAATAATGCGAATTGTTCCAAATTTAATAACCGTTTATTTATACCGGCGGCTGCTATCGGAAGCCGATTGCTTGCTCTTAGCACAACCAGATAAATGTATATCGAGATCCAAATGCAACCAATGCGCAGAGAGGTTAGCAGATTACTGAAATTAGCACCGTCGGCTAATCAAAGCTAGAGCCGAGGCGGCGGCTGCAGAGCGCCCTTTACAGAGGGAGAGCGCAGCAGCGCTGCCGAACGTGGGCGTTTACAGTATTACAGTATATTCTATTGTATTGTTTTAAGTTAGGCCTGTTGATTAGCGGCTGGCCCGAACATACTCCCCCCGTTGGAAGCCAGTCTTTCAACAGACTCCTTGAGGGGCAGTACACATAGCCGTGTAACGGCCCTTCTGATGGTTCCTGTGGCAGTCTTCAAGTCAGCTACGCGGCACACTCCATCCTTGCCCTTGACGACCTCGACCACTCTAGCTAGTGGCCAACGCATTGGAGGAAGATTCTCGTCCTTAATCAGAACGAGATCGTTTATGCAAAGATTTTGAGTGGGAGTCCGCCATTTCGACCGTTCTTGCAAAAGATTTAGATACTCTTCGCGCCAGCGGCTCCAGAATATCTGCTGCAGTTGAGTGACCCGTTGCCAGCCATCCAGACGATTATAGTTCAGCTTCGTCAGATCGGGCTCGAGGATTGCTTCGTGTGGACCGCCTAAAAGCAGATGAGCAGGAGTCAGGACATCCAAATCAGCAGGATTTTCTGAAAGCGAGAGCAAAGGGCGAGAATTAACAATTGCCGTGATCTGGAAGATCAGAGTGCGCAGCTCGTCGAAGTCAAGCACAGAGGACCCAACTGAGCGGTACAGGTGATGCTTTGCTGTCTTCACGGCCGCTTCCCACAATCCGCCAAAGTGCGGAGAGCGTGGTGGGATGAAGCGCCAGTCGATCGAGTCCGCCAAGCAGGATTCATGGACCTCCTTCATATGCGAGTCGCTAATAAAGAGTTTCTTGAGCTCCAAAAGCTCGTTCTTCGCGCCAACGAAGTTTGTCGCATTGTCAGACCAAATTTGACTTGGCCTTCCTCGCGTGGAAGTGAAACGCTTTAAGGCGCCTAGAAACGAAGCGGTGGTCAGGTCCTTTACGAGCTCCATGTGTATAGCCTTAGAAGTGAAGCAAATGAATACACTGATGTAGCACTTGATGGGTGGCCTCGTGCGGATTTCTGATCTATACAAAAAAGGCCCACAGTAATCCACTCCAGTGACTTCAAAAGGTCGAGTTCCCTCCAAACGCTCCTTAGGCAGATCTCCCATGATGTGCTGAACCATGCGCGGCCTAGTCCTGAAGCATCTTACACACTTGCTGACTACCTTTGATACTGCCTTGATTCCGCCAATGGGCCAATATTCCAGTCGAATTTTGGCAAGTAGTGCGCGAGGTCCAGCATGAAGGTTCCTTTCGTGATAATACCTTATCAGCGCACAAGTTATGGGATGTCCCTTTGGCAGAATAAGAGGGTGCTGAGCATCAAATCCCAGAGATGAGTTTCCAAGACGACCTCCAACTCTTAGTAATCCATACTGATCGATGAACGGAGAGAGTGAGCTGATTGAACTGGATTTCCTGACTTGACCATTGCGTTGAATCTCCCTTATATCCATATACAAAACAGCCAGTTGAATATGCCGGATCAGAAGATGCGTTCCTTGCCGAATATCCGAAACGGTGAGTCCAGAATGCCGAAGCCGATGTACAAATTTATGCATGTAGGCGAATGTGCGCTGCATGCCGAAGAATGAATTTGCAAATTTTCATTCTGACGTGAGATCGGCATGTGGAGACGCGATCAGCAATACACGCCTGCGAAGCTCTGCCGTTGCTGCTTCAGGAACAGGAGGTACAGGCCACTCTTCCTTGGAGCCTACCAAAAATGATGGACCATGAAACCACAGCTCTGAGTGGATAAGTTGGTGGGGAAGCGAGCCTCTAGAGAGAACGTCAGCAGGATTTAATGATGTGGGGACATAGCGCCATTCCATGCCTGCCGTCAACTCCTGAATTGCTGCCACTCGATTTGCCACGAAGACTTGAAATTTGGCTGGCTCATCCCGTATCCAAGATAATACTGTCGATGAAGCTGACCAGCAATAAAATCGACCTGTAAAACTTCCAATATCCTTCAAATTATTCATTAGTTTCGCAAGCAAATGGGCTCCACTTAATTCAAGCTTGGGAATCGATAAGGTTTTTAGTGGCGCCACTCGAGACTTTGAGCACAAGATATTGCTCGACAACTGCCCTTCCCTGGACACCACATATATGCAAGCGCCATATGCTTCCGTGCTGGCGTCACAAAATCCGTGAAGTTCGATTACCGCATTAGAAGGATGAACAACGCGAGGAAATGATATCCGCGTGATACTTGACAAACTGTTTCTCAAGTCTATCCAAGAGGAATGCAACGCTGAGGGTAGGCTTTCATCCCAATCCAAATTTTCTCTCCAAAGCTGCTGAAGGAAGATTTTGCACCTGACAATAACGGGATTTATCAATCCAAGAGGTCGTAGAAACGAGCAATCGTAGACAAAACCGATCGCTTGGAGGGCTTCGAATTTGTGTCCAGCGCGGACAAGGCAAAAAGCAGCTGATCTGATGCAGGGTCCCATGCTAAGCCAAGAGTTTTCGTTATGTCACTTCCATCATGAAACCTTAAGTATTTCTCTCTGTCCGCTTCAGGCGTTCCCTCAAGTACTTCCTGATGGCTAGAGCACCATTTCCTAAGCTTAAAATTACCGCAAGACAGTATGGCGGAGGTTTGTTGCATCTTTTCCATGACCTCAGCGACAGAGCTGCCGCCCGAGATGAGATCATCCACGTAAAAATCCTGCTGCAGAGCAGCTGAGCCAAGAGGGTAGGACTCACCCTCGTCAATGGCCAGCTGGTGCATTGCGCGAACTGCTAAAAACGATGCAGCTCTAGTGCCATATGTGACGGTGTCTAATGTGTAGACCTGAACTTCGGACTGGACAGAATCTCGCCATAGAATGCACTGAAAGTAATTGTCAGGTGAAGACACTCGTACGCAGCGGTACATTTTACAAATGTCCCCAGTGAGAGCGACTGGATATGTGCGAAACCGAATTAGTATGCTGAACAATGCAGGCTGAATAACAGGGCCTGCCATCATCGCATCATTTGGGGAACATCCAGTTGATGTAGCTGCCGAACCATCGAAAACGACACGAAGCTTTGTCGTCGTACTTTCCTCCTTTAAAACACAGTGATGAGGCAAGAAATATCTGCAGAGACTACGAGAATCAGGGTTGACTGGGGACATATGCTTCAACTCAATATATTCCCTCATAAAGGTAGAGTACCGCTCCTTGAGTGTAGTATCACGATCAAACTTTCGCTGAAAATTGATGAATCGACGATGCGCCTTAGTGTAAGATTCCCCTAAGCGATCGCCATTATCCTTTAACGGGAGACGAACTGAATACTCCCCTGATGGCAAACGTGAGAAGTGGTCTACGAAATGCGCTTCACAATCTAGTTCTTCCTTCGTATTCAAAACGGCGTCCGCACAAGTCTCGACCTCCCAAAACATACGAAGAGTTTTGTCCAACCTTGCATCCATGCTAGCTTCCGAATCTGGAGAATTGTGCGTTGCCAAGAGCGCCGAGCGTGCTACCCTTTGTCCACCACCGGATACGATCCACCCAAGCCGAGTCTTCTGCAGAAGAGGCAGACCATCGATGAGTTTGATTTGCCCTACGCAGAGGAGATCATAGAAAATGCTGGCACCAATGAGAAGATCCACTCGCTGAGGGTTGAAAAATGCAGGATCAGCAAGCTGAATATTTGACGGAATATTCCAATCGGCTACATTGACTGCCAGACTTGGTTGACAATCGGTGATCGTAGGAGCTATAAGAGCAGTAAGCGTAGTTGTATAGTCAGCTGTGCGAGAATGCATACAAATGTTCACGGTGGAATCCTCAGTAGCCACGCTGGTATCGCCGAGCCCAGAGACAAGTGCAGACGATTGAGTTCTCCTAAGCTGAATCTGCTGGGCGAACATGGATGTGATGAGATGAAGTTGTGATCCTGAATCCAGTATGGCACGACAAGAAACTAAAATGCAAGACCGATTCTTAACAAGAACAACCGGTAGCTAGAAGCACAACATCGGAGTGAAGACCTTGGGCAGCAAGAGAGGTAGAGGCAGGGGAAGGTGAACTGCTAACAGAATCCTGAGTGGCAGAAATAGCGACTGGTTGGAGCGTTAGATCTGGAGGAGAAAGATCTGGGGAGCCTTGAATTGTAGATTGCAGATTCTCGAAATGCAACAAACTATGATGCCTCCCACCGCATACTCGACATTTTCCACTGTTGCATGCACGAGTCCGATGCCCCGCTTTTAAGCAGTTGAAACAGAGGGAAAGCTTCTTCACTTCTTTGTGGCGCAGCAACGGAGACAAATTCCCGAATATCCTGCAGGAATATATACCATGTCCCGCTGAATGGCAAAAACTGCATCCAGATGAGTCGGTGGAAGAATTGGAGGCAACAAAAGTTTTCTTAAACTGAGAATTATGGGTTTTTCCCACCTGAGCGCTACTAGCGGGTGCCGCTGTAGCGTATTCCAAGGTCTCCATTTTCTGGCACCGCTTCTCCAAGTATTCATAAAAATCCTTTGCTGTAGGTATGGCATCCGACGACAGGTGTTCTTCCCATTTCATTTGCGTCTTAGCGTCCAACTTCTGCAGCAGCAGGTTAATTATCATACAGTGGGATATCTCCAAATCCGTTCCTAATGTTTGCAAAGCACGCATATGCAAATTGACGGCATCCGAAAACTCCCGAAGCCTTTTAGGAGATGGCGAATCCACTCTCTTGAGCCCAAGAATCTTCTTGATGTGTGCCTGAAAAACAAGTCGCTTGTTACTAAAACGTTTATTAAGTATATCCAGCGCCACACGATAATTGGCACTGGAGAGTTCCAAAGATCGAACCGAATCCAAAGCCACATCAGCGAGGCTCGAGGCTATTCTACCATGGTGAATAAGGCCATGGGCGTGCTTGGGTTTATAAAGAGGTGGTCAAAGGAATTTGACGACCCCTATATAACAAAGACTCTCTACACCTCTCTGGTTCGTCCGATTTTAGAATACGGCTCTTGTGTATGGTGCCCTCAGTACAACGTACACCAAGACCGTATAGAATCAGTTCACAAAAACTTTTTACTTTTTGCTCTTCGCGGCCTCAGCTGGGATGCAAGTGTGAGACTGCCGTCTTACTCTAATAGATTGCTCTTAATAAACCTTCCAACCTAAGCTAATCGTAGGAAAATGCTTGGCGTGATTTTTGTGCACAACTTGATCAAGGGTGACGTAGATAGCCCTGACCTGTTGAGCCGCATAAACTTCACGATTCCTATTAGAAGCACTAGGAACTATACACCGTTGTTTCTTCCGCTTTGTAGATCGAATTACTCCTTGCATGAACCATTTAGGGTCCTATGCTCGGATTATAATTCCCTCTACCATATTATATCTACCACTAACTCCCTTCCTAGTCTTAAATTACTGATACTCCTACATCTTTCCCATAATTAGTAATTACTTTTCTTCTTTAGTTAGATTAGTTCTACTTTTCCTCGAACACTAGTCTAACACCTATCTTTCCTGCATGTCCGCGATCGGTTCGGTTTACGAGTCGCGCGTCATGCGGCAGCGCCCCTCGGTCGGTTGGGCGGGAGGTGGGCTGCGTTCTTGCCTGGGATCCGCGCGTAACAGCCATCGGCTGGTGTCGCTTGGGCCACTTGATGGTGCAGTCATTGCACATCAACGTCCTAAAAAAAAAAAAAAAAAAAAAAAAGAGCGAAGGTGCTGGAACTTCTCGATGTCGCTGAGATCCGCATCCGCGTCGATGATCGAATTGAACATGGCCATAAAGTCCGAATATTCGACGTATCCATCGGAAAACTTGGGTATTTTCAGCTCAGGAAGTCGCTGCTTGTGAGCCATGATGATGGTACTGTGTCCAGAATGGTTTGGTAGGGTAGTTGAATTGGCAGCAGCGCGCGAGTGGCCTAGTTCGAGAGCAGCCAGTAGCTCAGCCTTCAACGATATGAAGAGCATATCAAAGTTGTTGCGCATCGCACTCCCAATCTCATCTTGATTGAGCGCTTCCAGTTCATTATGGGCCTTATTAAATTCCTCTCGAATTTCTGACAGCATGTCGATACGAACGTCGATCTCCGTGGCGTTCAAATTATCGATCTTATTGCCAGCGAATGATTCGCCGAGCCCGCTCATTCGATCGTACAAAGACTGAACTTTACGTTTATAAAGACTCAGCCTGTTATTAGCCGTCACAACATTTTCGCCCGCGCCTGTATTGGGATCGCTTTCCATGTTTAACGGTGCGAAATGCAACGAAACAACGGAGAATAGATAACCGTTTAGCGACGGCGTACAGAATCGAGAAAGAGAGAGTGAAGACACGAAAAGTCGAAACCGTGGCTGCAGTTGTGCAGAGAATGAAAGACTTGACGATTATGCGACGGTGCACAGAAGCTGGAGCGAGAATGAGAGACACGAAAGGTCAATAACCGTGTCTGCGGCTGAGCATAGAATGAGAGATTCGACGATTAACTAACGGAATCTCAGACGACCGCACTCTCACTGAATTTGCGCATAAACCGTTTATATTCTGCACCAATGTATCTGTTTGTGGTTAAACTGCACAGAACCGAATATATTGTTCAATTTAAATGTTTTGCACGAAACGCGATTAGCCAATGTTGTTTAGCTACTGAGCTTTTTCACTAGCTGTTGCGATTAAAAGACGATTGCAATTGGGCTTTGGTTGTATATAGGCGATTTAATGCCAGGTTTATTTATTTAACTAGATGTATATATGTAGATATGCGTATACGACGAGATATGATGCGTTGATTTCGAGTATTCGCTCCAGACTCGAATGCAAGCGCTGACGGCGTACTTGCCGTGCCCTATGAGGCAACGCTTACCGAGCGGGAGAGAGTGCAATTATAAGAGAGCCTGAGCAGTTCGGGCTGCTGCTAAGTCGAGTACAAAGAATGCTTATATGTACATAAGTATGCGAACGAAAGCCGCTGCCATGCGTAGGCATATGCGGTAACAAAATATTTTTAAGGTGGGCAATAGTTGACATCGAGATGTGTATTTACATTATGGTTTTGGTTTATACTGCTTGACCCGACATACTCCCCCCGTTGAAACCCTGTCCTTCAACATCATCCTTAAGGGGCAGCAGACACAACTTGTTGACGGCTCGTTTTATAAGTCCAGATGATGTCTTCAGCACGGCGACTCGGGAAATGCCATCTCTTCCTGGTACAAGCTCAACCACCCTCGCCAGTGGCCATTTCATGGGAGGAAGATTCTCGTCCTTGACAAGGACCATATCGGCGACTGCCAAACTGGGCTTCGCAGTGCGCCATTTTGAGCGTTGCTGTAGCGAAGTGATGTACTCTTCCTTCCACCGGGACCAGAAGAGCTGCTGCAGGTATGAAACGCGCTGCCAGCCGTCCAAGCGATCGAATTTAAGCCGTGTTACGTCTGGCTCAGCGAACGAAGCAGGAGGGCCACCATTCAAGAAGTGCGCTGGAGTTAAAACATCAAGATCGGCAGGGCTCTCTGAAATGGAGACTAAGGGTCTTGAATTAATTACAGCCGTGATGTGGCATAACAACGTCCGCAGTTCGTCAAATCCAAGAATCGAGCTGCCTATCGCACGGTAGAAGTGGTACTTGGCCGTCTTAACTGCCGCTTCCCATAGGCCACCAAAATGCGGGGAGCGCGGAGGAATGAAGTGCCAGTCTATAGACTCAACCAAGCAAAAATCCAGCACAGCCTTCTGATGGTCATCGCTGAGGACCAGGCGCTTTAATTCCATCAGCTCATTCCTAGCGCCGACAAAATTGGTTGCGTTGTCCGACCAAATTTGTCGCGGCTTCCGTCGAGTGCATATGAAGCGCTTTAGTCCATGAAGAAAGGCAAGTGTAGACAGGTCCTTAATCAGCTCCAGATGAACAGCCTTGGTAGCGAAGCAAATGAAGACACAGACGTAACACTTGATTGGGCCCTTATTGCGTGCCTCCGGTTTGTAGAAAAATGGCCCACAAAAGTCGACGCCTGTGATCTCAAAGGCATGAGAACCGTCGAGCCGCTCCTTTGGAAGATCCGCCATAATATGCTCCAATACTCTAGGCTTCATTCGAAAGCATCTTATGCACTTATTCACTGCCTTGTTTACCGTCTTCCTCCCCCCAATGGGCCAATATTGGGATCGAATGAGTCCAAGCAAAGCTCGAGGTCCAGCGTGCAGATTCCGCTCATGAAAGTGAGAGATTATGGAAAGAGTTAGTGGATGGCGGCTAGGCAAGATAATTGGATGACGGCCATTAAAATCCAACGTAGAGTTCTTCAATCGACCATCAACCCTGAGCAGACCAAACTGATCCATAAACGGCGACAAAAAAGCAAGTGAGCTAGATGGGGGAACCGATCCCCTGGACCGCAGCGACTTCATGTCCTCCCATAGCTGAGTGCGCTGGACTAGTCGCAGCAATAACTGGGTTCCATGCTCAATGTCCGAGACAATCAGTCCGGGATGCCGAATGCGATTGCAAAACTTGTAAATGTATCCGAACACGCGTTGCAAGGAACCAAACGAGTTTGCATACTTGGAATCAGCTACAATGTCAATATAGGGAGACTTTACCAGAAGAGCACTCCGGCGAAGCTCAAGGGCTGGCTTATCCGGTAGTACAGTGGCCGGCCAGTCATCTGAAAGGCCACAAAGAAATGGAGGTCCATGAGCCCAAAGGGAACACTCCTTCAGCTCAGTCGGAAGAGCCCCTCGAGAGAGAATGTCGGCTGGGTTTAACGCTGTGGGAACATAGCGCCATGTCATGTTGTCAGTCATTTCCTGAATCGTTGCTACTCTGTTTGCAACAAATACGTTAAATCTTGATGACTCGTCCCGAATCCAGGAAAGTGCAACCGCAGAATCACACCAACAGTAACACCTTCCCTTGAAGACATTCATTCCGGATATTTCAGACATGAGCCTAGCCAGCAACTCCGCTCCACAAAGCTCCAACTTTGGCACCGTAAGTGTCTTCAAAGGAGCAACACGAGATTTGGCACAAAGTAAGTGACTGCTGGCATGCTGACCCTTTGACACGACATATATGCATGCACCATAAGCCTCGATGCTGGCATCGCAGAATCCGTGAATTTCTAGCTCAGAGCCTGGAAGGAGGACAAGACGAGGAAACTCAAGTCGACGAATCTGGCCAAAACTGCTGCATATTTCATGCCACTCTGTACTCAGTGAGGCTGGGAGACTTTCATCCCAGGCTAACTTCTCCTTGCACAAACGCTGAAGAAAGATTTTTGATTTCGTAATTACAGGACCAGCCAGTCCGAGAGGATCGTAGAACCGCGCTATGGTTGATAACACAGAGCGCCTGCAGGGGTTCGGAGACGATTCTAGGGCAGAGAACGAAAATAAAAGTTTATCAGAAATCGGATCCCAAGCGAGTCCTAGTGTCTTAGTAAAATGGCTGCCATCATCGAACTTTAAGTACGTTTCCTTGTCCTCATCAGGAATTCCATCCAGCACAGTGGGAACGTTCGAGCACCATTTCCTCAATCTGAACTGACCCCTAGACAGAATTCCAGCAGTTTGCTCACGAATGCGGATGGCCTCTTCCTGAGATCTGGCGCCAGATATCAAATCGTCCACGTAGAAGTCACGGCGAAGAACTTCAGCTCCAACTGGAAAATCTGCCTGCTCGTCGGTTGCCAACTGGTGCATCGCTCGCACAGATAAATAGGAGGCAGGCTTCGTCCCATAAGTAACGGTGTCCAGTTGAAACACGCTCAAGTCATCTTGTGTGGAGTTTCTCCACAGAATACACTGCAAGTTGCTGTCCTCGGGCGAAACTCGTACACACCGATACATCTTACAGATATCTCCCGTAATCGCAACTGCGTATGAACGAAATCGAGCAATAATCTGAAAGAGTTTAGGTTGTATTACGGGGCCAGCCATTAAAACATCATTCAAGGAATAGCCAGATGACGTAGAAGCGGATCCATCAAAAACGACTCGAAGCTTGGTCGTAGAACTATCCTCTTTCATGACGCAATGGTGAGGCAGAAAATACCGGCAGTTGCTGATTGAATGGGCAGGAACAGGAGACATATGACCTAAGTCAAGATACTCGTTTATGAAGGCAGCATATTGAGCCTTCACCTCAGGGTGACGATTTAACTTCCGCTCAAGGGACAGGAATCTGCGACGCGCTTGATTGTAAGATTCTCCCAGGAGATCCAAACTATATTTAGTTGGCAGCCGAACACAATAATCGCCATTTTCTAGACGACGGATATGCTGAACAAAATGCGCTTCACAATCCAGCTCTTCCTTGGTAGATTTTACTATGGGTTCGACGCAACTCTCAACCTCCCAAAACCTCCGAAGGAGCACTTCAAGTTGCTGATCTGGATTGTTATCCTCGGCAATAACGGCCGGCGCATGAGCCACCATTAAAGACGACCCATTTGAACGAGAGCAACCTCCAGACACGACCCATCCCAAGCGAGTCTTCTGAATTGAAGGCAATCCTGGCAGTAGTTTAATCTGACCCACACAAAGGAGATCGTAAAACAGACTTGCTCCAATTAATAGATCGACGCGCTGAGGCCTATAGAACTCCGGATCCGCTAGGGGTATGTTCGCTGGAATGTTCCAGTTATGCGTGTCAATTCCAAAGCATGGCTGACGATCAGTTATGTTAGAAGCTACGATAGCCGTGATGAAAGCTGAGAAATCCGATGAGCGAGAGTGCAAGCTAACACTGACCGAACATCCATCGGTGACGAAGCTGGAGTCGCCAATTCCAGAAACTGCGGTTGATGATTTCCTTTTCCGAAGCTGAAGCTGATTGGCGAAACGAGAAGTTATCAGATGCAACTGGGAGCCGGAATCCAGCAATGCTCTGCAGGGAACTAAAACTCCGGAACGATTTTTTACCAAAACTGTGGCAGTGGCAAGTAGAACGACATTATTACTGAGACCTTGGGCTATAAATGCAGACGAAGTAGACGCTGAAGTAGGGGGTTCAGTGGTAAGCTGAGCCGGATTAGAAGAAGGGGGCGCAAACGGAGACTGAGCATCAGTTGACTGACCTTGGACTGCAGCCGAATCAGGGTTACCGAAATGAAGCGTAGTATGATGCTTGCAGCCGCAGATACGACAGTGGCTCGAGGTGCACTGGCTTAATCGGTGTCCTGTTCTAAGGCAATTAATGCAAAGGGCCAGTCGTTTGGCCTCTTTATGGCGATTTTCGGGGGACAGTGCCTTGAACTTCGGACAGTACTGGACTTCGTGAGCGCCGGAACTGCAGAGCACGCAGCTTAAGAAAGCTTGGCTAGTTGCAATTAAGGTGGACCTGGAATTGTTGTATCGTTTATTCTTGCCCACCTGAGTGCCGGGCGCATACATTGCCCTAATGTGCTCCTGATTCTCCAACTTCTGACATCTTTGTTCCAGAAACTCGGTGAATTGCTCGGCTGTGGGTATGCTATCCAGTGACGGAGTGTCCTCCCACTTGGCTTGTGTGGCACTGTCTACCCTCTGCAGCAGGCTGTGTATTATAATACAGTCAGCAATCTGTTCCTTTGTCCCAATACTTTTTAAGGCTCGCAGATTGCCAATTGCGGTATCTGTCAAGAATCGGAGCTGAGAAACAGACGACTCCTCAACGCGCTGCACACCCAGAATGTCATTGACGTGTGCCTGAAAAATTAACCGTTTATTATTAAAGCGTCTGTTCAGCAAATCTAAAGCGATGGGATAACTGGCGTGGCTAAATTCCAACGACGAGATCGTGTCTAGAGCCGGTCCTTTTAGGCAGGATCGTAGGTGCTGCAATTTTTCCACATTCGTCAAGTCAGGCTCCTTGTCGATTATCGAGGAAAACATGCTCCAAAAGGCGGAGTACTGTGAGTAGCCTCCACTGAATTCTGGAAGCTTTAACTCCGGTAGGCGATGTCGATGCTGCATTATAACCGTAGCCGGAGCTTCTGAAATATGGTCCGTCCGCATTGTTGAGCAAGGGAGCATTGTGGGCTGCCGCTTGTTCAACTCATGCTTAATGCTGGTCTCCAGCATAACCACGCACTCGTCAAACTCTTCTCTTAAGGGACCACCGATCTCATCAAGATCGATTCTTTCCAGAGCATCATGATGCTCATTGAAAGACACGACAAGATCCAATACAGACTTTAAGCGGACGTTCAATTCCTCCTCCTTGAGCTCACCAATCTTCTCTTCGCCGACGGCATTTTCAATTCTCCGTGCTGCACTTAGCAGAGCTTGAACCTTACGCTTGTAGTAAGAAAGGTCTGCATTGAGGGACACGGGGAATTGAGAGCGTTAGGGGAGGGTGTGCTATCAGAAGCCATTTCTTGTATTTGATACGGCAAACACAGAGGTCAATAGCCGGTGAATAACCTCGAACAGTTTTAAAGGCACTTCAAATCGATCGCAGCGTTCGAACACACGAGCACAGACCAGCAGCGAGAGTTCGCAATTTGCCAAAAAAACCAACAATGTCAAACACACTGGGTGCACCGAAAACGAAACGAAACAACAGCAAGCAGAACGTAAAGCAGATGACGCGAGAACCGTTACTGTTTGTGCACAACCGGCGAACCGAACAACTGTGTTTTATGCAAATTAGGGAACGATATATGTAATTGGCTTTTTGTTTATATGTTTATGCTTGTTTATATTGATGTAATTGTTTATCACGTCTGGGGTCACCAAAATGTTTAGCTACTGAGCTTTTTCACTAGCTGTTGCGATTAAAAGACGATTGCAATTGGGCTTTGGTTGTATATAGGCGATTTAATGCCAGGTTTATTTATTTAACTAGATGTATATATGTAGATATGCGTATACGACGAGATATGATGCGTTGATTTCGAGTATTCGCTCCAGACTCGAATGCAAGCGCTGACGGCGTACTTGCCGTGCCCTATGAGGCAACGCTTACCGAGCGGGAGAGAGTGCAATTATAAGAGAGCCTGAGCAGTTCGGGCTGCTGCTAAGTCGAGTACAAAGAATGCTTATATGTACATAAGTATGCGAACGAAAGCCGCTGCCATGCGTAGGCATATGCGGTAACAAAATATTTTTAAGGTGGGCAATAGTTGACATCGAGATGTGCATTTACATTATGGTTTTGGTTTATACTGCTTGACCCGACAAATGTCTTTAATCACGTCGGGGTCACCAATGTTTGAGATGCCAAGCTTTTTTGGCACCTATTTTTATCCAAAATAATAATGCGAATTGTTCCAAATTTAATAACCGTTTATTTATACCGGCGGCTGCTAGCGGAAGCCGATTGCTTGCTCTTAGCACAACCAGATAAATGTATATCGAGATCCAAATGCAACCAATGCGCAGAGAGGTTAGCAGATTACTGAAATTAGCACCGTCGGCTAATCAAAGCTAGAGCCGAGGCGGCGGCTGCAGAGCGCCCTTTACAGAGGGAGAGCGCAGCAGCGCTGCCGAACGTGGGCGTTTACAGTATTACAGTATTTTCTATTGTATTGTTTTAAGTTAGGCCTGTTGATTAGCGGCTGGCCCGAACATACATTTTTTGATCAGATCGCGCATCTGCGCAGTGCAGTACTTTCCACGTCCCATTGTAATGATTATTATTAACTTTTGTAACAGAAACAATAAAGTCTTAGTCAAAACTAATGAATACGTGCCTTTTACAAAGACAATTTTGAGAAATACAGAAGCTTCACTAAGAAAATGGCTAATGATGCTATTTTTTTTTTCCATTTTTTTGGTCTTTTTTCTTCAAAACCCAAAAAAAACGCAGTTTTTGTTTTTGGAGAATACTAAACAATAAAAAAAAAAAATCCAAATTTAAAAAAATCGCAACATAATTCACTTTTTTTTTATCACGAACAAAATATATAGTAGTGGTGCTATTTTTTTTCGGAACACCTCGTAAATTGACTAGAGCATCAGATCTCGATTAATTTGTAACATAAATTTAATTGTGTCTCGAAAGTTTTTTATTTGTTATATTTTATTATTTTTATATTTTCAATGGTTTTGGAGAGATATGGCAGTATTGAGATTGCTCTATAATCTTTATTCGACTTGGGTATTGGTACTATTCTCGCTTCTTTCCACTGATCTGGGAAGATCGAAGAGGTTATTGCAGTATTGATCACATGTGTAATATGCTGAATAATTGTAGGTAGCAATAGTTTAATGAATTTTGGATTAATTTTGATTTAAGTTTGAAAATTGCTGATTTAAAGCAATAACATCAAGGTCTTCATTTATCACAGATTTTGTTTTGCCTATTCCTAAGATATTTAATGTTTTCCAAGTTTGTCTAGTGTTTAATGCTGAACAGTTGTGTCCCGTGAATATATATCTGAGCGGAATATCCAGAGGACAGTGAGGAGGGGTTCCCGGAGCCAATGCAAACACCTTTGTATTATTTAATTTAAAATTTAACGTTCTAATGATTTTAAGACAATGATATTAACGACAGCGGTAGGTTAGGTTAGGTTACCCCGAACGGCCCTCAACGGGTCCTCTCATATGCCAGAATGGCCCTTAGTTATCCGGATTTCGTATGCACCTTTCGAGGGTGTTTCTGATGTTTTGAAGTCACCCAGAAACGAGGTGTTTTTGGCAAAGGCAAGCAGTTTCCCTGGCGACCTCTTGGAGGCATCGTCCAGCGATTCCAGGATCGGTGCACCCAAGTATCTTCCCCTTGACCTTGAGAGAGCCGGACAGCGGCAGATGAGATGTTCCAGGGTTTCGACAGCCCCGGGTTCATTACATTTCGTGCAGATGTCGCTGTTGGTGATGTTTAGCCTGGTTGCATGCGACGCAGCCAGTCAGTGGCCTGTTAGTATGCCCACTAGCAGTCTGCAATCCTTCCGTGGAAGGTGCAGCAGATAGTGGCAGAGCTTATCATTGCGTTCCTTGCACATGATTTTCGAGATTCTGCAACTGGCTGTCTGTCTACATTTTGGCCTGCTTCTTCAGGTCGCTTTGTAGCGTCTTAAGGGGGACCGGCGCGCTTTCGGTTCTTTCGTTTACCAGCCCGACGCCTTCCTTAGCCAGAACATCCGCCGCTTCGTTTCCTTCGATGCCCTGGTGGCTGGGAACCCAATAGATCCAAATCCGAACATGCCGCCCGCCAATGCAAGATCTAGCATTAAGACTTCCTTGTTCCCGCGGCCACAATCCGCTAAAAATTCTCGGTTTGAGGGTTCTAGAAAAGAGAAATAAAAGCAAGATGTGTGCGCCAGTGTATATTTATAAGATTATAGAGTGGTTATTTGAGTGTGCGTATTGAGAATGCGAATATGTCTCAATCGGCAGTCGACATAGTTTTGATACCGATCGCTTCAATTGTCCTTGCGTTGTTTTAAATGTAACCACGCGAACCAATGAGTCCTGTCCTGGGTGAAGTTCAAGTACACGCCCTAGCAGTCATTGCGACGGCGGAGGTCTATCATCCTTTACTAGCACGAGGTCGTTGAGCTTGTAGTTTTCTGCTTCCTGGCACCACTTTGGCCGTTGCTGCAGATGAGCTAGCCAGTCGCGACTCCAACCATTCCAAAAGTGGCGAATCATCGTTTGCTGGATGAGGAACTGCTCCCGGAACGACGTGGTCTTGGGCCGATACTCCGGCGGAGAAAACATTGTGTCTCCAATCAGAAAATGTGCTGGAGTCAGCAATAAAATGCCAAATTTTTCGCTGAGATGCCAACTTAGGTGCGATCATCTCATCAAAATCCTGTCGTAGCTGAGCATGCACCGTCTTCAGAGCATTGCCCGCACCGACAAAGTTGGTACCGTTGTCGCTATATAGGTGTTTGACTAACCCTCGCCGACCTGTAAACCTGTCAAGAGCCTGCAAGAAATGCTCTGTAGTGAGGCCTGTCACCGCTTCCAAGTGCACAGCTTTTGTCGCCAGACAAATTAAGATAGCAATGTAGCCCTTGTACACACTTACGCCTCGTAGACGCGCTGCTTTGAGCTCTATGGAGCCGGTATAATCTACTCCGGTCGCGATGAATGGGCGACTCGGCGGATTGCCTCGATGAAGAGGCAGATCTCCCATGAGCTGGGTGGACGTTGGCGGTCGCACCCGGAAACATCGCATACATTCCCTGATCACTCGACGAACTGCCTGCCTCCCAGTGATGATCCAGAACCGTTGGCGTGCGTGTGCCAAAGTCAACTGCGTTATTCCGTGCTGTGTCGAACAATGAGAGTTCTTGATAACCAAGGTTGTGAAGTGATGGGAACCAGGCAGAATGATTGGATGACGTCGATCGTATGGTAAAGCTGAGTGCCGCAAACGTCCCCTTATCCTTGCGATACCGTGGGCCATGAACGGTGACAGACCTACGAGCTTGCTCCTGGATGGTAATGGCGTGGAGCTTCTCACTGCGGCTAGATCGGCCGGGAAGGATTTAAGTTGGACGGTGAGTACAATACAAGACAGAGCTTGGTCTAGTTCCTCAATTTTCAAGGGACATGTGCGCCGGTTTCCCTTGTTACACGTGTTGTGCTTCAATCGCAGAATGTAGGCAGTGACTCTTACAGCTTGAGTATATGTGGAAAACCTCTCTATAACGGAGCGTTCCTGGACAGCATGGTAAACGTGAATTTTATCCGATTTGGCTTCCAACGCGGGGTCAGCCAAGGAGATTTCCGACACCTGTTTGGATGGCCACGAGGACTGATCGTGCAGGAGCCAACCTGGTCCCTTCCACCACAATTTGAAATCCTTCAGCTCCTCTGGGGCGAGTCCTCTCGTCGCACAATCTGCTGGGTTCTCTGTCGTGCTCACGTGACCCCATTCACTTGGTGTAGAATGGTCCAATATGAAGACAACTCTGTTGGCGACGAATGTTTTCCACCTATTAACGTCACCTTGCAACCAATGCAAGACAATCGTAGCATCGGTCCAATAAAACGTTTTAATCGGAAGCAACGATAGCCGCTGAGAAGCCACTCTCCACTTCACGAGCTTGATGGCCAATTCTGCACAGTTTAGCTCTGTACGCGGGATGGTCAAACTCTTAGAGGGAGTGACCTTTGCCTTGGCCATAAGTAGGGATGCGAAACATGACCCGTCGACATGTTCCACTCGGAGATACACGGCCTCTGCATATGCTGTCGAGGACCCATCACAGAACGCATGTAGTTGCATCGACGCTACTGATTCCGGTGAGTCATAAATACATCGACCAATGCTGATATCGCCGATCCTCTGCAAGCAGTCTCGAAATGCTCTCCATCGCTCTGCGAGAGGTTCGGGGAGTGCTTCGTCCTACTCCAGGGACGCCCTTGTACCGTCTGCACACGCAGTCGGTCAGCAGTCAGCTTTCCCGAGATGATAACAGGCGCGATTAACCCTAGCGGATCAAAGAGCCTAGCGATGCTGGATAAGATCGTCCTTTTGGTTGAACTTTCTGTAAATTCAAAGTTAATTTTAAACTTAAAACAGTCCTTGTTGGGGAGCTAATATATAAAGCCTTTATGGGATCACTGTTATCCAGCTCAATAGGGTTTGACTGCAGCGATGCTCTACCGGGATCGAGCGCAATAGCCTTGAAATCCGCCATAAAATCCGCTGAAATTACGCGTCGTCAGGGTGAACGTCAATGCAACGATACATTGTTTGTATATCCGCTGTTAATACATAGCGATATTTCCGCCAATTTAGAATGACCGAAGACATGTCGTGTTGAAGCGTAGATCCTGTGCAAAGTATATCGTTCAATGAGCGTCCATTGCTATTTCTGGCAGAAGCATCAAAATTGATACGTTGTATTGTGGACACATTCTCCTCCTTAAAGACGGCGTGGTGTGGCAGCATGCGTGAACTTTCAGCCGGACTGATCTGACCCAATGCGAAGTTCTCCTCTATTTCGTCGCTATATCGCTTTCAACGTTCAGGGGCCTTAGATAGCCTCCTTTCCAACTGTAAAAACCGATTAAGCGCCATTTGATGAGATCTTCCCAGAACCATGTTTGGATCACGATACGTTTTGAACGGAAGCCTTGCTACATAGCGTCCAGTTCCTTCCATTACGTGCGTTTGGCCTGATAGTATCCAACCAAAATGAGTGTTCTGTTCTGTTAAGCCCTCCAATCCTGGTTTCAGGCAACATGATTTGTGCCATCACGTCAGCTCCCAATATTAGATCAACTCGTTTTGATCGGTAGTATTGAGGATCCGCCAGCTGGAGTCCCTGGATGTGATCCCAGCGCTTCGGAGGGAAGTTTTCACTAGGAAGGTACGACGTTAATGTACTGAGCACATATGCCGAGCAGATATCTAAAGAAAACTGTGGATTAATATTGCTGAACGCTTGAAAATTCACCATATACTTGCTGCGGCGACCACACCCTTGACCCACACCAGTAACACTACTCGACAAAATTCAACCTTTTTTTTCCGCTGTGGCCAAAAATGACTTTTTCTGATAGATTTGGAGATTTAAATTTTTTTAAAGAATTATGGTTTTTTTTTCATGGAGTAGTTTTTTTTTTAAGAATTTTTAAAAAATTTGTTGTTTTTTGTCATAGGTAGTGCTTCTATTTTTTACATAACTTAAGTTTCCTACAACTGGTTGTATTGAACTTTGCAGTTAAAAAAAGCTGACAAATGCAGCTATAAATCCGACTCAGACACTTTGTAGCTGCAACTTAACGTCTGGAAGATATTAAGCTTCCAAATTGAAATTTTATAATTTTTTTTCGGTATTTTTCCCCGAAATTTTGACTTTGAAAGCTCAGGAAAAGTCGAAAAAAAAATATTTGAATGCCTTGATTTTTGGTTTTAGATAGACATATTAATTAGGCGTCGTTTAAGGTATCGCTTATAGAAATATAAGTTTGACCAAATTTTCATATGCCGAATTTCGCCGATTAATTCCGTTAGCCAACGTATAACCGTTTTTTTTTCCTGCAAAAATACCAAAAATCTGTGTTTGTAACAGTTTTTAACGGTAAAATGGCATTTGGGATAGTGCCAATCGGCATATGTAGTTTTGGTCAAACGGTTACAACTAAGCCGTTTATTTTTATATTTTTATAAGCGATACCTTAAACGACGCCTAATTAATCAAAAATAAAAATAAACGGCTAAGTTACAACCGTTTGACCAAATTTTCATATGCCGAATTTCGCCGATTAATTCCGTTAGCCAACGTATAACCGTTTTTTTTTCCTGCAAAAATACCAAAAATCTGTGTTTGTAACAGTTTTTAACGGTAAAATGGCATTTGGGATAGTGCCAATCGGCATATGTAGTTTTGGTCAAACGGTTACAACTAAGCCGTTTATTTTTATATTTCTATAAGCGATACCTTAAACGACGCCTAATTAATGTGTCTATCTAAAACCAAAAATCAAGGCATTCAAATATTTTTTTTTCGACTTTTCCTGAGCTTTCAAAGTCAAAATTTCGGGGAAAAATACCGAAAAAAATTATGAAATTTCAATTTGGAAGCTTAATATCTTCCAGACGTTAAGTTGCAGCTACAAAGTGTCTGAGTCGGATTTATAGCTGCATTTGTCAGCTTTTTTTAACTGCAAAGTTCAATACAACCAGTTGTAGGAAACTTAAGTTATGTAAAAAATAGAAGCACTACCTATGACAAAAAACAACAAATTTTTTTAAAATTCTTTAAAAAAAAACTACTCTATGAAAAAAAAACATTCTTTAAAAAATTTTAAACATCCAAATGTATCGGAAAAAGTCATTTTTGGCGACAGCGGAAAAGTCGTGTCGACTAGTGTAATGGATGCGCGAATACCCGTTCTTTTTAGATGAAGGGATTGTGCCACATGCTCGGATGCAATTTTTGCCTTGGATCCCTGGTCGATGAGAGCATTGATGACAGCTTGAAGAGCATTGATCGGATTCCGTATGAGGATACGCGCGGTTGCGAGAAGAATCTGCCTTTTAGGAGTGTCCGACGAAGTGGCTGAAAAGCAACGATAGGACTCACTGTGTGATTAACCAGGTGGGCAAACTGGATTTCTGGTCGAAGGCAGGATTGACTGCGGTGTCGTAGGCCGGGCAGTACTCGGTAGCGACTGGTTCGAGGGTTGACCTTGTGAAGTGACGGGGAAATGTAGCAACGTATGGTACCGTTGCCCACACACTTGACAACCCTTATACGAGTAGCTGGTGCAGCGAGAAAGTGTGTGGGATCGGCTTAAGCAATTAAGACATAATTTCGCTTTGTTTGCAATGTCTTTGCGCTTGTAGCTGTCTAGGGCCAGAAAACTGGATAACGACGTTCGATGTGGTCGCCGTTGCAGTGAAGGCATTGGACAGTTGAAGGCTTTGGTCGGTCCTGCGCGTTATGCACTCGAACACGCTTAGCCCGGCGAAGTATTGGAGTCGTACGATGAGCTGTGGTTCTCGATCGCATCCATTATGAAAAGCCGGTCGTACAGAAACGATTCTAATTCCGTAAACGAGGGTACGGTGGAGCTGCTGCCTTGATGATGCTCCCACGCCCTATGAGTCTCCTTTGGTAGCTTCGATGCCAAGTAGTGAGCCAGCCAGTGATTGTGCTCCCCAGGCTTGGATGCGGTGGAACGCAGCCAGGCAGACATTGACCGTTCTGAGCATAGTCCGTATGGACTCAGCAGTCTCCTTTTGCAGTCTGGGAAGAGCATAGATGGCTTTCAAATGATGTGAAAATACTAGGCGAGAGTTGTTGTATCTCTTGACCATCATACCCCACGCCACCGTGTAATTACCGTCCGTGAGCTGCATTTGGTGAATATCGTTGTCCCGACCTGGCGGGCGAGGCTCTTTGAGAAAATGCAACCTTTGCACACCGCTTAAAGTAGAGTTGTCATGGATCAAGCTTAAGAACGCGTCATAAAACCCAGGCCGATCAATACATGCACCAGAAAATTTGGGGACTGGCATGTGTGGCATTTTTAAGTGAACTTCTGGTGTGACAGTGTTCGGATGAGAGGGTGAGCAGGTTTGCCGCTGCCGGAAAGCGCGTCTCGGACTCCTCAGCTAGGACACAGACGACTTCCATATGACGTTCCTCAAACTCGGAAGAAAACATTTTGGTACAATAATCCGACTCGTCATACCCATCCAAATTGAGAAGCTCTTCGTGAGTTTCACGAAATGCCTTCTGCAAGCCTTTCACTTGTTCCATACGCTTCTGAAAGTAAATACGCGTTTTAATCGACACTGAATCTTTCCTAAAGTTCTGAAATGTGGATTTTAAAGACTGGTGACGATCTTTCTGCACCCTCACCAACCTTTGTAATGGCAGATGCTTCGAATCTGGATCCGACATATTTATATTACGTTTAACTTTAACGCTTGCACAACTCGCCACTCAATATAAAATTCGTTTAGAAATTCTAAGTACTGATCTCGCACACAAATTCAATGAGATTAGCGAAGAGATGAAAACGAAGAAAGTGGGAGCGCTAAGCCGTGGGCGAAGAGAGCGGGAGCGATGAGACGTGGGTGTAGAGAGCGGGGCGTACAGCAATACGCAAGTACTGAAACTTTAGCGAAGAGAGCGGGGCATCAAGCACTGCTTGCTGTGGTTGCACAGTTATTGCGGCTATTGCATTCCTCTGTTGCACTTTTTCGTTAGCAGCCCGCGATCTAACTGAGTTGAAATATGTCCACGAAATTGTATGTGTTTTGCATATGGGTTCCCCCCATGGGCCACCATGAACAGTTGTGTCCCGTGAATATATATCTGAGTGGAATATCCAGAGGACAATGAGGAGGTGTTCCCGGAGCCAATGCAAACACCTTTGTATTATTTAATTTAGAATTTAATGTTCTAATGATTTTAAGACAATGATATTAACGACAGCAGTAGGTAGCGGCGTTTTTTAGATCGGGGTGATGCTGTGCTCGGTGCCATTCGCAAGCAGACAAGCTCTCTCTCCCACGTCAGTCGCTTGCAAGACCTATGCTGTGGGTACGCACGAATGCCAACGTTCCGAGAGAGCCTACATTGGAGAGTTTGGCACCTTGGGACCAGTTATGCAAAACCGAACAAATGCACTTGCGAATTAATAACCGTAATAATTTCTCTTGGCGTTGGATATCACAGTATTAACTCTACGTGGGGCTGCTTTAAAAATAAGATTACAACTTTCCGTTTTATTGTACTTCTGATTTGACTATTAGACCAAGACGCCTTGACTGGCTTTACAGTGCTAGTTTTATAGTGCTAGTTCATATAGCTAATGTTGGAGTTTATTAAATTTAGTTGGGTGTCAACCATCGGAAGGGAATATATAAAGTTCCAATCGCATAGACAACAATCTTCAATTAGACTAGTATAGTCAATGTTTTTGAAGTCTCTGTATTGGATAGTCTTTGTGTTTGTTACTGTCATTTTGCATATCATACGTTAAAAATAAGAGATCTTGTTTTTGAAAAAGCAGGTATTGAGACTTGGTCATATAGTAATAGCCTTTTTACACTACGGTTGAGTTATTGAGTTATTGAGTTTCGGACAAAACTCGAGTTTCGTTTACATGGGAAAGCATAGGGGACCTAGAGGTGGCAAAACAGTTGAGTTTTGGTTGCGTTTAGTTGAGTTTGTCCGATTTTTCGAATATTTCAACCCTGATCTGCCTGTCGTGGAATTATCACCACCAGTTACAACAAAAATTGGCAGCTCAAAATTTAAATTTTGGCGCATAAACAATATGGCTGGGGAAAAAGATACATACAATTGTTATAACTAATACTTTAAACCAATTTTATTATTAAAAACCATATAAACAATGTTGTCGATTTCTAAAATTCGGTCGGAAAAACTTAGCCAAACGCTAAATTGAATTATTATAAATTAATATAAATTAAATTATTATAAACAATTGCCAATTTAAAAAATTTTAATTTTTGTACATATGTATGTATGTAATGTACATATACATATAGCCAAAATTCAACATATTTGCAATTGCAGCTGTGCAATTTCCCTGCGGAAATTTTCCTTAAAAAAAGGATTCCAAGGTTATTCGCAATGTCCAAATGCGTTTCTTGGAAATTTGATGCAAATACTCCACAGTTGCTGCAGACATCGTCGCCAACTCCATACATTGCAGCGTCGTTATCTTATCTTGCTCTGCCAAAAGGCTATTACACTACAGTGAGTTACCACATTTATCGATAGGTAACTTAATAACTCCGAATTTGGATTTACACTATGCCAAAGTTGAGTTATTGAGTTATTGAGTTTCGGCTGCTGGCACGTGCTTGTGTACATAAATTTTGTTTTATTTAATTTGAATTATATTAACGACCAAGAGTTAATGATTTTCTATGTGGCAGAGCAAGATAAGGACGCTGCAATGTATGGAGTTGGCGACGATGTTTGCAGCAACTGTGGAGTATTTGGATAAAATTTCCAAGAAACGCATTGGGACATTGCGAATAACCTTGGAATCCATTTTTGAACGAAAATTTCCGCAGGGAAATGGCACGGCTGCAATTGAAACTGTGTTGATTTTTGTCTATATGTATATGTACAATACATATGTACCAAAATTAAACTTTTTTAAATTCGCAATTGTTTATAATAATTTAATGTATATTTATTTATAATAATTGTATGTACCTTTTTCCCCAGCCATATTGTTTACGCGCCAAATTTTAAATATTGAGCTGCCAATTTTTGTTGTAACTAGTGGTGATAATTCCACGACAGGCAGATCAGGGTTGAAATATTCGAAAAATCGGACAAACTCAACTAAACGCAACCAAAACTCAACTTTTTTGCCACCCCTAGGTCCCCTATGCTTCCCCATGTAAACGAAACTCGAGTTTTGCCCGAAACTCAATAACTCAATAACTCAACCGTAGTGTAAAAAGGCTATAAAAAGGCTATTAGTGGTCTTTGAGAAATGCGTCGGTAACAGGGTGACCGAATATGGTATTTTAAATACTTTTTGGTATTTAATTAACTCAAATTTTGCCCAATTGTATATTTGTGGTATATTGGTATATTGTAGTCTTTTTGGGGGAAAATGTGGTATTTAATAGTATGTTGATTGTATTTGTGGTTATATTTAATAGTATATTGGCCATTCTGTGCATATCAGGTCTTTCGCGAAAGAATTCAGCACTGCAATTTTTTCTATTGGAAAGTATATCGCTTGAAAACACGGGTTATTGGGTTTGGCTGCTGACGAACAAAATGTTAGAAATCAACCACATTGTTAATATGGTTGAACTAATAAAGAAATTATTTTTAAGAATATGCCTTTTCCTTTGTGAGGAGTTTCAAAATGTGCAAAATAAAAAATTTATTACGTTATAGAGCAGCTTGGAAAACAGTATATTTTTATTAATCAAGGGAAAAGAGGTATAAAAGAGTCGATACTACCGATTAATGACGTGACATTCCATCCTCACTTACGTTTTCTTACGGCGGATATCATGCTCACCTACGTTTTATGCCTTGACCTTGATATATGCCTTGATTTTATGCCTCACTTGATTCTCATTATATATTATAATAAATATTTTTTGTTTTAAGTCAATAAAAAGTTAAATAAAATTGTATAAAAAGGATAAAAAAACACTTTCTTTTTAAACCCCCGATCAATTGCATTTATTAATTTATTCTTTTTATAAATTGCAAAAATAAATTCAAATTTTAAAGCCTTTTAGCTGCAATTCTTTTTGGTATTTTCGTGGTATTAAATGAATATTCAAATAGTATATTTTTGTATTATTTCGGGCCCAAAATAGTATATTTCGTTATTGCCGGCGCGGTCACCCTGGTCGGTAAGATTGTGTTCACGGGGTTCAGTCCAATGGACTCCATTTCATTTAGTAGATGTTGCTCTTTTAATATTATTACGGTCACCTGTTAGTATAATGTCAGTGTAGGTCAGTGTTAGGTTAGTTATTAAATCTATCAGGTTAAAGTAATTACTTTATTTATTAATATTCGTATGTGGTCTATATATACAGCCGACTAGCATTTTTATAGTCATATAGTAAGATGTTTTCTGCTTTGTTGACAAAAATTACATCTAAAAAAGTGTTAGTGGTCTTTGAGAAATGCATCGGTTAGATTGTGTTCACGGGGCTCAGTCCAATGGACTCCATTTTTATATAACAGTTAAAATTCATAAGCTCTAAAAATATATATATATTCCACTTGGCTGTCAGATGGTTGCTTAAATATTATTTTGCTTTTCAGTCTTTTAGTTACGAATATTGCCACTCCCCCTGCATGACCAATACGATCTGAACGGAAAACATTATAATAGCCTTTAAACACTGGGCACCGTTTACCGTCTATTTCCTAGACGTTGCGTAAAGTTTTGCCGCTCCGAAAATTTCCCAGTTTATTCCACCGTCTATTTTGAATGTTCCCAAACCGCACGTTTCAATGCGATATTTAGCCGATGGTTTTCAAATGCGACTCTAAAAATTTGGCAATCATAGCGAAAAACTGAAATTCATTGCGAAAATGTAAGCAATGGCTGACAAGAAAAACAATAAACAACAACAAATAACAGAGCCCGCCAATTTAAATTGTATAGAAAAGTTTTAAAAGAAAGAAATAAATGGAAGGAGGACCAGACAAATCTAGTTATAGTAAGTTTAATAGATATATGTATTTATGTATTTGTAATATACTAATTTGATATTAATATATAATGCAGTAAATAAGAGATACTCATGACCAATAACATTGAGGTGATCTACAGAGACGGAGATATCAATCTTATACATATTTCGCAGGAGAGCATGGACGAATTGCCGGGACCACGCAAAAACCACCATGTTTATATGGCAGATTCAATGAAGGATGGCTTTAATTCACAGATGCAGATCAATTGTTTTTGGAGGACTAAATAAGCCGGGTCGATTTATATATCGAAACATAAAATCGAAAATATAAAATATTTTATTTTCGACTTTTCCTGAGTTTTCAAAGTCAAAATTTCGGGAAAAAATACCGAAAAATATTATGAAATTTTAATTTGAAAGCTTAATATCTTCCAGACGTTAAGCTGCAGCTAAAAAGTGTCTGGGTTGGATTTATATGATATGTACCAGAGAACGGCAAGGGTGTCACTTTTTGACACTCTACTCACACCCATTGAACTTTGTGTGCCGGTGCCACTCATTACCCTCAAGAAAAGTAAAACACTCGCACCCACCCTAAACCATGCCGGTGTTTGGGAGTGTGTACTTCGGGCACACGCTCACACATTGTGCATTGCTTGTATTTCACCAGACACCCAGATATTTTTCATAGATGCGTGCCGATCGTTTTTACACTCATAACGAATGTAGGAGAAGCAAGGATTGAGCACAAAAAGGAATACGCAAAAATGCGTTGTACGCAAAATACACATTTTTTACCCGGGTGCCTTTAAGACACTCGGGTGTCTCGAAGATACCCGAGTGCTGTTGCACTGATCTACTGTTTTTTTCCACTGATTTACACATATTAGCGGTCAAGTTCAGTCGTTAAAGGGAGTAGGCGGCACAAAAATGTCTGAAACGTCGGCTTGCATAAAAAGTAAAACTGTTTCTCTAAATATAATATTATCATGTTTTTTATATTTCTAAGTTTGTTATTAAAGTTTATCAACACGCAATGAACTTGTAAATGAATAGTTTTTTATTTTCAATATACATACATATGTATGTACATGTGTGTATACTAATGTACATATGCATGTACAAGGCAAATTATGGGTACAGCAAAAAACAAGGGTGCAGAAAGAACGCACAAGAAATAACAAAAACACACATGCCACGCAATACGTTTTTTGTCTCGAGTAGTGTGTTTTGTTTTTCACCCATTCATTTTGCAACGGTACTTGAGATCGGCATCAAAGCATGTATACATACAAAAAATCACTCGGACACGATCTACGCTTGTGCGTAAAAACACCCGACACAATACTCAGACTCAATCGCTTGCACCCTATTTGCAGTGCCAGAAGACACCCGGGTGTCAAAAATACTCACAGACACCGGGTGTACTTTTAGTTGCGGTGGTTCTTTGCCGTTCTCTGATATGTACATATATGTGGAAGCAAGGTATACTAAGCAAGGTAGCATTATTGGCTCGCTCGCTCTCTTGTTTTGCTTCTTTCGACTCAGTCTGTTGTGAACAGTACAACGCATTTGTGAGAGTCTCTCTCTCTTCTGTCATTTTGACACTTAAGAATACCTTCTTTGCTGCTCTCTATGCGGCTACCTTGTTTAGTATGCCTTGTGTGGAAGCATAAGTAGTTTGAATATGTTGGCGCCGTGGCGGCGTGTGCTAGAAATGTATGTGAGAATTGTATTGAGTTTGTGTTAGTGCGTATTTGGGTATTTCACCAGAATCGCAAGTTTGTGTGTCAGTTTGTGTGTCTGTTTGTGTGTCTGTTTGTGTGTCTGTTTTGTTGTCTGTTTCACTATGTAGTTTGGGAAAGTCCCGTTTTGGCGGGCGACAGCGTCTGTAGCTGTCGCCGAGTGTGGTTCGGTAGAGAGGCACGAGAAAAAGGGAAGACACAAAGTTAGTTGTGTTTAGGTTCCCGGTGCGACCGAAACTCGCTGCGCCTAAAACGATGGCAACTAATAACGAAAATAATGACGCTGCAACATATGTATATGTATATAATATATATATGAATATGTATGATTTGTAAATTTTTTGTCAATTCCTTGTTTTTTTTTTTTTTATTTTCACAAGGAAAATTTTCAAACAATAAATAGCAAAGTTAATAAAAAAAAAAGGCTGGCGAAAATCCTCTAGCTGAACCCTCCACGAGGGTGCCGGCTGGGCAATGGGCACTGCATTATCCCGGACAAGGGTAATGCATTGTCGCTTGCTCCGTCCGAGGCAATGCAGTGTCTAGCTAAGGCAATGGCCCTGCGTCTTCTCGACCTCGAGTCGGGGGAGCGGGGTCAGGGCCATGGCTAGAGGTGCCTGGCGGGTAGGCCTAAAACGCTAGGGGGTGGTTCCCCCGAAAAACATTAACCACGTATGGACCTTCGGGCCAAATATGGAGCGGAAAGAGGAGCAAACACGGGTTGGGATGTCAACCCAAACGTCGGTGGGAAGCGTGGCTGCTACCACCGGCGGGCACGGGGAGGAGCAATCCTCTCTGCGTGTCGCCAGTGGCCACACCTCGGACGTGACGGGAGCAGGTCACGTCAGTTGCAACACTACTGCCACAACCACCCGCTGTAGGATGAGCCGCGCAGGTGCCGTTGTCGAGGCAGACAGGAGGGCCGTAAATACTACGCGCAGGTGCCTCAGATGAAGGCATCGACAAGTCAGCACGCCAACAAGGTGGAAGAGTTGCTGGCTACCAAAAGGCAGCGCTCGACCGACAGTGCCGTCACTCCGGCGAGCAAGCGGCAGCGTGGACCCAAGAGAGCGGAACCACCACCTAAAGCGGCAAAGCAGGGGTCAGGCGAGAAGATCAGCGATGTGTCCAAGAGACACCTGATTGTAGCACTCATCGACAGACGTGATGAGAATGGGAGGATAACAGCAGCGCAGTGGAAAATGGTCCACGCGCGGCTGGTAGACTCCCTGTTTACAAGGATGGATGAGAACCCAACAGCTCCCATGCCCACCTTCGATGGTGCTGGGTGGCTGAATGGGGTCAAAATCCTGAAATGTAAGGACGACCCGACGCTGAAGTGGCTGACGCAAACGGTCTGCCAACTGGAAGCGATGTGGGAGGGGGCCAAGCTGGAGGTGGTGGACAGGGAGCTAATCCCGTCCATACCAAAGGCGAAGGTGCTCTTCCCCATCGCAATCCAAGGGGACCGTGCGCTGAAGCTCCTTCAGCGACAAAACCCTGAGATACCGACCGCTGACTGGAAGGTATTGCATGCTGGTAGCCCATTACCCAACGAGGGGGGCCAGCATGTGATCCTCCAGATCAACAAAGCAGCGGAGGATCAACTTTACCCAAAGTACGGGAAAATGGCGTGGGGTATGGGGAGCGTTTACCTGCGCCTCAAAAAGCGTCATCCCAGCGATAAGGACGCACACACCCTGCAGGCAGGCAAAGTGGAGAAGGACCTCGGTCTGGATACCATCGTAGAGGCCGCCCAGGGTATGGCGTTGGACGACACGCTCGAAGAAGAGGACGGTGACCTGACCGTAGTAGTCAACCCGTCGTATGCAGGGGAGCCAGCTGCTCATGAAACTGAGTGTGCTGCAGCTCAACTTGCATAAGAGCAAGACAGCATCAGCGGAGCTCCACACTGCCATGGAGCAAGGGCCCGCTGACATAGCTTTGGTCCAGGAGCCCTGGATTGCATCAGGCAATTCGGTGGCCGGGCTAAAGCTCTCAAATTACAACACACTCTACTCAACACCGGTAAGCAGGAATAGAACTGCCGTACTAGTACGGAAAGGAATCCACGCTTACCTTATGTCTCATTACAGCACAGACGACCTGACAGTAGTTATGCTGGAAAGTGAGGAGAAGCGCCTTCTGGTAGCCTCCTGCTACATGGCGCACGACAGGTCCGCACCGCCAGAAGAACTAAGGAGTCTGGTGGAAGAAGCCGACTCCAAAGACTACCAACTGATCGTTGGCACAGATGCTAATGCCCACCATAGTGTGTGGGGAAGCCCTGATATTAACGACCGAGGTGAGTCACTCCTAGACTTTATACTAACAAATAACATCGATGTAGCAAACGTGGGGGAGGAATACACCTACGTGGGTCCCACCTCGTCAAACGTGCTAGATCTAACTCTCGCAACGGGAAAGAGTACCAACATATCTGGATGGAAGGTCCTCGAAAGACCTTCCTTCTCAGACCACAGGTACATTCAATTCAAGTGCGAATTTGAATACACTCCGAAAGTGATAGTCTATAGAAACCCCCGGAACACAAACTGGGAGAAGTTTAGAAAGACAGTCACCTCGAAACTCGCGAGCCCGGGCTCAGTGAAATCCGCGGATGATATAGAGAAGTCCTTAGAGACCCTATCTACGGAACTGCTACAGGCATACCACACAGCATGCCCACCATCTAGAACAAGGAAGAAGTCCAAACCACTCTGGTGGAATCGAGACCTCTCTCTGCAAAGAAACAACCTCATGGAATTTTTCAAGCTCGCTAAACTAGCGAACGACGAGAACATCAATGAGGAATACAAGACCCTATTAAGGGAATACAAGAAGGAAATACGTAAGGCACGGCGTAGCTCATGGAGAAACTTCTGCTCCAGCATTGAGAAAGTGTCTGAAACGGCTAGGCTGAGGAAGCTGCTGTCAAAGCAACCCACAGTACAGAGCCAACTCAAACTAGACAACGGACAGTGGTCGGAGGGCAGCAAAGAAGCCCTAACGGCACTAATGGAGGCCCACTTCCCAGGATGCACCGAGGTCACCGATGCCGAAACGCATCAGGACCTAGCAACTGAGGAACAAACACCCCCAACAGATCTGATAACCCCAAAGAAAATCCAATGGGCTATAGATTCCTTCACGGGCATAAAGGCACCTGGACTGGACGGAATATTCCCAGCCATGCTGCAAGTGACCAAAGAGGTGATCACCCCATGGCTTCTCGCGATATACGCAGCATGCCTAAGAACAGGCTATATCCCGATCCAATGGAGAACCTCTAGAGTTGTCTTCCTCCCAAAAGCAGGAAAGTGCAGCCATGTGAGTTCCAAGGATTACAGACCGATAAGCCTAACCTCTTTCTTACTGAAAACACTAGAAAAGCTGCTGGATCTGCATATTAGAACCAAAGTAAACGGACTAATGTCAACCAACCAGCACGCCTACACCAAGGGAAAATCGGTGGAAACAGCACTGCACTCGCTAGTAGCTACCGTCGAGAAAGCCCTCAACACTAAGAAATATGCACTTGGAGTATTCGTAGACATATCCGGAGCATTCAATAACGTCGCTACAGAAGCAATAATGGACTGCCTAGAAGCTACCAGCACCCACCCGTCAATCAACCTCTGGATAAAGAACCTTCTAAGTTGCAGACGGGTGCAATCAGAGTGGGGCACCGCCTCCATGGTCAGAGGTGCACACAGGGGCACACCCCAGGGTGGAGTCCTGTCACCCCTGCTATGGAACCTGGTGGTCGACAACCTCATCAAGAAATTCGAAAGGAAAGCACCAAAAATAACAGCTTATGCAGACGACATAAGCGTACTTATCACGGGTGTATGTCCATCGACTCTCAGCTCCATAATGGAACGAACACTCAGGGAGATATGTGAGTGGGCAGATGGAGTAGGACTCAGTATCAACGCGGACAAAACGGACCTCATCCTCTTCACCAAGAGATACAAGGTACCAACATGGGTCCCCCCGAAAGTCAACCAAACAAGGCTAACCCCTAAAGCACAGGTCAAATACCTCGGCACAGTACTGGACAGTAAGCTGGCATGGAGACCCAATGTAGTAGAGCGGGTGAAAAAGGCCACCAATGCACTATATGCATCCAAGAAGATGCTTAGTAGCACATGGGGCCTGTCGCCCGCTCTGATGCACTGGATCTACATCTCGGTAGTGCGACCAACTCTGCTGTATGGAGTCCTAGTGTGGTGGAAAGCCACTGAAAAGAAGACGTACCACAAGCTAATGGAACGAACCCAGCGGCAGGCTTTGCTCTGTATAACGGGAGCGCTGAGGTCAACGCCAACCAAAGCACTCGAAACAATACTCGGAATCGACCCCCTCGACATCTACGCTAGGCTGACTGCAAGCAAGGCGGCACAGCGCTTGATTGCGTCGAGGAACATGTCTCCTCAAAGATTCGGGCATAGTTCAATTGGAACGGACATGATCAGTTCAACCGACTACATGATCCCCCAAACGTGCCTTGAAGTAAAAACAAACCTCTTCATGGGACCCGAAGACTGGAAAGCGGGACGGGACCAGACTCAACACCTCAACATATACACCGACGGCTCCAAGATGAATGAAGGAGTAGGAGCAGGCCTATACTGTACAAACCCTGAAATAAGGGCGTCGTATAAGTTACCCGACCGATGCAGCATATTCCAGGCGGAAGTCTTCGCCATCAAGAAGGCAGCAGAGGTCGCTCAGCTCACAGAGCGACCACACAATACGGTTAACATATTCGTTGACAGCCAAGCAGCGATAAAATCCATGCAGTCATCCGCGGTCAGTTCTAGAAGTGTCCTGGCAAGCAGGGAGGCACTAGAATCACTAAGCACGACTAAGTCAGTGCAGATCTATTGGGTTCCCAGTCACCAGGGCATCGAAGGAAACGAAGAGGCGGACGTTCTGGCTAAGGAAGGTGTCGGGCTGGCAAACGATATGACAGAAAGCGTGCCGGTCTCCCTAAGGACGCTACAAAGCGACCTGGAGAAGCAGGCCAAAATAAGGACAGATTGCAGGTGGAAGAACACCACCACCTGCAGAATCTCGAAAATCATGTGCAAGGAACGCAATGATAATCTCAGCCACTATCTGCTGCATCTTCCACGGAAGGATTGCAGACTGTTAGTGGGCATACTAACAGGCCACTGCTTGGCTGCGTCGCATGCAACCAGGCTGAACATCACTAACAGTGACATCTGCAGGAAATGCAATGAGCCCGGGGCTATCGAAACCCTGGAGCATCTCATCTGCCGGTGTCCGGCTCTCTTAAGGGCAAGGAGGATGTACCTGGGCGCACCGATGCTGGCATCACTGGAGGATGCCTCCAAGAGGTCGCCAGGGAAACTGCTTGCCTTTGCTAAAAACACCTCGATACTGGGGGACTTCGGAACCTCAGAAGCACCCTCGTAAGGTCCATACAAAGATCCGGATTACTAAGGGCCTTTTTGGCCTATGAGAGGCCCCGTTGAGGGCCGTCCGGGACAACCTAACCTAACCTAATAAAAAAAAGTATCCGATGATGCTTGCACCGATGATCTCTCTAATCGAGTGGTTTCTTTGGTCAGGCAAATTCATTCCCTAACATCAACCTCGTGGAAAATGGCTTCGTTGCTTAAGATCACCGACGATCCCTCGTATACGAAATCATAGGTTACAATTGATTTTCCGGCATAGTGAAGCTTTACAGAAAGAATGTTCAATAGCTGTTTGCCTTCGGTGTCGCCTTGATGTGTGCTTACATGTCTCTAATTATCGCTGCCACTAGAATGGCTATTCGTACTCTCAGTATGAAGCAACGGTTGATGTTTTTTATTATATCCGATAATTCCGCATTCCTTTCTGAAGCAACAATTTTTTCGATAATTTCTCAGGCATCTAATAGCCTATTTAGGTGCCGTTTACACTGAGGCTGCGTCTTGATTCTTTGCGTCTTCCCAGAAACGCAGTTTTTTTTACATAGGTTTAGAATAGGGCCCTAGTGGTGGCAAAAAGTTGCGTCGTTTTCCGACGCAACTGCGTTTTGGTATTTCTGTGGTATTTCTGTGCGCATAACAGCAATTTTCGGAAATCAGCGGAACTGAACTGATTAGAAGCCTAATCAGCGGAACTATCACCACTAATAACAACAAAAAACAGCTGTAGCAGAAATGCCGCCATACAATCCCTTCTCGACCAGTGCACAGTAGAAGTCATTCAGCTGATGGCTTGTGAATCTGCTGAATCTGCAGATGAGTCTGCAAATGATATCGACGCTAGGGAAGACGACAATACCTATTTTTTTTATAATAATAATGAAATTGATGAAGTAGAAAATCCATAGTTGGAATCCATATTGATAATAACTAAAATTGTATTTGTATGATTGCGCCTTCTGAGCGCTCGCTGTTTCATGCAAATAATCATTTTCAATTATAAAATTTTTTCTTATTGAATAACTTCTATATTTATTATGCGATCTGGACCAAATTTGCAGGACACATTTGAAATAGGACATTCATCGTGTGTTTCAAAATTGGGGTCTCTAACTTTATAATTGCTTTAAATTTTCGTTTTTTTTCCGATTTCTGTGGGCGGAGGGGGGCGTTGACACGCCCACTTTTCTAAAATCTCTTCCTATAGTCATAACCATTATACAAGAAACCTGCAGTGAAAAATCTTGTTAATTTCAAAAATTTTAATTTTGGCCACGAAAACGGGTCAAATTCAACATAGTGCAGTGGGAGGAAAACATTGATGGTTTTCGAGGCGTTCGAAAGAACTCCCACATGTATAAGGAAATAGCGATTGCCTTAAAAATGTTTGGTCCAACATCCGTGGAGGTGAAAAATAAAATGGACAATTTGACAAGAAAGTACAGTTAAGTTTCCATACAAGGGTTCCTATTTACTTGTTAAATTAATTTTTCAGGAGTGAACTAGCCAAAGTGGGTCCTTCAGGCGGGGCTCCATCAAAATGGGAGCACTTTGGAAGAATCTCCATGATATTTCAGACATCCAAGGCAATGGTAGTAGACGGAGTTGAGAGCACAGGTAATAAATAAAACACAAATTTGTAAATAAATAATTTATTCAATACATTCTATTCAGACTTTTGAAGCATAATTTAAGAAGTCCAGGACTTTGATGCGGATCAAAGCAATTCATCGACGGTGAATACCTCTTTTGGAGAGTCATCCGGTTCCCATCCGAAACGACGGAAAATTGAGGACATAGCTCAACAAATGCTGGAGGTAGAGGAGAAAAAAGTGGAGGTGATGAAGGCAGTGGCAGAAGCCTCCGCCAATTTCCAAAATAGAATTCTGGAGTTATTTTTTAATAATTAAAAAAATATTTCGTTAAATGGTACACAACACAATGTTTATTTAGACAGAATTAGAGTTTAAAAAATGTTGTGCTAAGGCATGCCTTATAGTTTCGGCCCGTGTGTTAGAATTTCCCAGCCAAACTTCATGCTCTGGTTGCTCTAGTACTTCTAAGGATTCGGCTTCTGGCTCCCATCTGTCGGAGCCTTCGCAGTCATGCACTGAGCACATATTGTACAGTATGCAGCAAAGGATAATGATTTGTGTCGTGTTCTTGATGTTGTTGTCCAGACCCTTTCCGATCCTCCGAAACCGAGCTTTTAAGTGCCCAAAAGCATTCTCCACCACACGTCTGACCTTCGACAGATTGTAATTGAAGGCCTTATGTTCTGGAGAAGCCTCAACAGAAAACGGATAAGGTTTCATCACATTTTTGCCAAATCGAAATGCTGAATCTCCTAAGATTAGCCACCGACATCGACCACCGACAATTTCGACATCGTTTATAATCTTGGAATTCTCGTCGAGTAATCGTGACTCATCCAATTTTCTTTCTAGGCTTGATGACTCGAAAATTGTTGAGTCATGAGCTCGGCCGGGACATTTATGTATATGAATCGGTAACTGTGAATGTACAAATCTTAGAAAATTTCATTGTGCTCATACAAAAATTGACTTCTTACCGATGGTCAACCAAGGCGAATAGAACTGTTGAATACCAACCCTTGTAGTTTCGGTAATCCACAGCATCCTCAGATTTCGGTTGGACCTCGATGTGGCAGCCATCTATGAGAGATATTGCTCAGCATATTATGCATAATTGTATCTATTTTTTAAATCACTTGCCCATTGCTCCGAAGCATTGTGGAAATCCCATGTCTTCGAATCCTTTCACCGTCTCCGTGATTTTCTCCTGGGTGAGGAAGTCTGCCGGCAGATACTTGTCAGCGAGTTGAGCAACAACCTCACGACAAAACTCCAGCAATATCCGGCAGACAATGGCCCTTGACACACCAAATAAACTCCCTACCGTACGATATTCGGCTGACGATTCAAGACAATAAAGAGCTATGGCTATTCTCTTCTCCAGAGGGATTGTCAGTCGAAATGGAGTGTCTTTTTTTTTTTAAATTGGGCAACAGGTTAACCAGCATGTTAAAAGTACTCCTTTCCATGCGGAAATTTTCCTTAAAGAATGCAACGGAGTTCTCCACAACATCTTCCTCCCAAAATGAACCATATCGTGGCTATTGCATACACATAAAATACATTATTTAATTGAAAATAGAAGATTATCTGCACTTTACTAACAAGGGTCCAAACGCGAGGAAGACGTTGCAGTTGCAAGAGGAACTGCAACTTTTCTGAGGATAGCCCAGACACTTCCATGCACTTCAACAGATTCGCATCATTTTGCGCCACCGCAGATAAAAGCATTAGCTCGTTTTCTGACATATTTTGTTGATTTTCAGACATTATTTCTTTTGCTTACAAATTTTTCTTCCTCTTCCCAATACGCAAAGACGCTATAGTGTAAACGGCAAACCTGCTTTTCTGCGTCTTCTCCGATATCGATAGGTAACGCACCAAGTGTAAAAAGCCTATTACACTACAGTGAGTTAAGTCATTTATCGATAGGTAACTCAATAACTCAGAACTGGCGTTTACACTATGCAAAAGTTGAGTTATTGAGTTTCGGCTGCTGGCACGTGCTTGTTTACGAAAATTTGGTTTTATTTAATATTATTAAAATGAACGGCTACGAATTAATGATGTCTGCAGCAACTGTGGAGTATTTGGATAAAATTTCCAATAAAGGCATTTGGACCCTGGTAAGGAATTGGCATTTCAATTTCTAGTGCTTCTATTTTATATTTAATATGTATCCCAAATTATAATATCCGCGATATGGATCTTCTTGGGAGGAGGACGTTGCGAAAAAACTTGGAATCCTTTTTTAAGGAAAATTTCCGCATGGAAATTGCACGGCTGCAATTGCAAATATGTTTTATTTCAGTTATGTATATGTATATGTACATTACATATGTAAGCACAATTGCAATGCAAATGCTGTACTTCAATTAATTACTATGGTTTTTATTTACCAAAATTAAAATTTATAATTGGCAATTGTTTATAATAATTTAATTTAGCGTTAGGCTCCGAAATCGACCATAGAAATTGACCTTTAGAAATCGACCATATTTTTAATATGATTTTTTAATAATAAAAAGTAAAGTATTGATATTAACGATTGTATGTATTTGCACCTTTTTCCCCAGCCAAATTTTTTACGCGCCAAAATTTAAATTTTGAGCTGCCAATTTTTGTTTTTATTAGTAGTGATAATTCCACGACAGGCAGATCAGGGTTGAAATATCCGGAAAATCGGACAAACTCAACTAAACGCAACCAAAACTCAACTTTTTTGCCACCTCTAGGTCCCCTATGCCCCATGTAAACGAAACTCGAGTTTTGCCCAAAACTCAATAACTGAACCGTGGTGTAAATAGGCTATAAAACAAGCCTTAACCGTTTTGACAATTTGCCACCACTCTTCGACGGCACTGGACAGAATTGCATTTTATTGTTGTAGCCAGTGGTCATACTATACTGTACAATACTATACTGTACTGTACAATACTATACTGTACTGTTCAATACTATACTGTATACTATACACAAGCCCACTGTTGATGCGATGACATGCTTATATTTGGAGCGTGGTACTGTTTGTCCACAAAATGTAGCACACATGTTTCGTCTGCCAAAGCCAGCTCAATAACGGACTCCATTTTCTAGTGGCAGCTTCCTTAAAATCACTCGTGCCAGCTCCGGCGAAACTTCTAACATTTCGAAATCTTAGCAGATAACTCTGACGATCTGCCCCCAGAATCTGTTGTTGGCGACAAGAAAAAGCTAAAGCCACCTCCTATATTTGTACGAGAGAAAAGCTCCAGGGCTTTTCTTAACAAAGTTGAGCTCATCGGTCAGAAAAATTTTCATATCATTCTAACAGATCATCACTATTTCAGCTACTTTCTCTCTCTCATGATAGGATAGACGACGTGGAGTAAAATGAAATGGTGTTGTTTCTATTATCCGAATCTGCATTTGATACTTTGGCTGTGCTCTAAAGTTAAATTCTTTGTGTAAATAATAGGTCGGGGTATTTTGGGTCACGGGGAATTTATAGTTAGGGCCGTATTTTTTTTCCTAGTGTAGGTTGACATCTGTAACCAACTGTCATCGACTCAACTGTCATGGTAAGCTCATTTTATATTGTGCATCCGACCTGTGTACACGCACTATTAACTCGCTGCGATAACAAATAGAAATTTGGTATTTCGAAATTTTTTTTTTCACATTGTGTTTTGTTTATTTTGACAACATTTTTCGACGAACCAACTCAGATAAATATGTACATAGTAATCGTTGAACCTTAAACCTTCGACTCACAATAGAAACTTTGCACGAAGTTTGCATTGTGTTACTTATATGCCGCCATTGAGGGAATGAATGAGGGAATCTATGGTCACACTCAGTTCTTGACATTTGACAAGTTACCTTCGTGTGTTTGATGTGTATAAGTGATTTTTCGTGCATAATTTCAACACATCATTAGTTTTTCGTTGATTTCCAATAGTTTTTTTGCTCCGATAATATTTTCCAGCCACAATGCCGCGTTATTATGCCAAAAAGGATAAATCGATTAAAAACGAAAATTAATGATGCAAAACGTTTATTTATGGATTAATACGAAAGAATAATTCATAATTACTAAATAGAAGAGAAAAATAGCAATGAAAATTAATCTGAATCACAGTGAACACACGTGACCATAAATTCCCCGAGATTTTTCAAAATCGCAAAAACAAACTTTTTGCGCCAGCTGATATAAAGTATACAATTTGAAACAATTTCATGAAACTGATGATACCGAAAGAAAGGTTTTTTCTCGTTTTTTTTTTTTAGTGCAAAATTCAATATGGCACTTTAATTTTCCCCATAGGGGTATTGGTTGTCCTCGTAATCCATAGTATTTTTGACTTGATTATATGTTTCAACTGTCACCGAGTTTGGTATCAAAGACTTATGGATGAAACTTACAGGGCTACCCGTATCAAACAGACTAAACATACTGACACTTATTTGTTCACCAAACGGGAGTCATAGGGATATTAGTTGAACGGCCGGTAAGTGGTCGTTGTTTCTCTCTCCCGTTTGCTCCTCATCTTGAACTGAAGTCATGTCTTGAACCTAAGTCCTGCAGTCCCTCTACAATGAATTTGACCACATCGCTCGGGGCCATGTCTGCCTGCGACGCTGCACATCGCAACGAAATACTGCAATGCGCTTTCGTTACTTGCAATTTTTCGTGCCCCCAGTCGCTTTCCAATATCCCACGCCATCAATTCCCAAGACAGTGGCGCAACATGGTTAATGTAAGCCTTCGCCGATCCGCCAGAACTGCTTCGCCAATAGTCCGTTTGGACTCAAATTCACCATGGAAATTCATAATGTTCTCAAAGTTACTGATCCAACTTGTTATAGTATGGTCGTCATCTCCAGAAAATGGACGCATTAACGCCTCAATGTGTGTCAAGTCGATGCAATCCCTCGGTATTTCCAACTCAGTAGTCTCTCCCTCCGTTTTCAGTACGCTCAATTTGAGATCAGCTACGCGCTTGCGAGAAACGTATAATTGTTCTAGCTGGTGCAAACGGAGCACTTTTTCTTCATATTCATCTGATCGTATGGTCGACGTTGGACAAGCGTTGTCTTGTCGCGGGAAAATTTTTTCTCGCACGTTCTCCACAATTTCGTCGTCTCTTTCTGACCCACCTCTACTGCGTGTTGTACACTACGGTTGTCTCTCTCTAACAGGCGCACAACAGGTCAGTAGGCATCGTCTTGTCTGCGCTCGGCGCCGTATTTCCAAGCTCGAGCGTGCCTTCCATGACATTTTACACTGCTGTGCGCAATTGGTATATGGTAGCGACTTTATCAAAATATACGTTTTGCTCACGCAATATTTCGCAAAGTTCCCTTCTTGTTTTATTTCTTATCACTTCATATTTCAAGTTGTAGGGCGCACCCCACACCTGATATGTAATCTTTTAATGACTCGTATTATGCGTCCTTATTTCGCGATTGTCCAACTTCGAATGAAGGTGCTGTAAAGACTCAACGGGGCGTTACAAGCACGCGACGATCTGGCACAGGGACTACTTAATGAAGCTAATAATCAGGACAGGACAGGGCAGAAATGAGAAGATCGATATGTAAAAGACGGGGGTGGTCACACTGATCACTATCGATTGCAAGGAAAAAAAGATCGATAGCGGGGGGGAAAAGGCACCCACGCATCGAGAAGAACGACACTCTAAGCCAGACAAATCGCCGACATCCGCAACTTGACACGTGCTGTGCTTAATTGGTACAACGCGCCAACGTCTATCACGTCCCACGCGTTTTCATAGTGCCCGACGTACAAAGTGAGTCCATCGCGCCGCCCACTATATATGACTATACGACCTCAATTATCGGTAGCCATCAGATCCAAAATTTCCCCAACAACGTCGCTTCCTCCAAGCTTTTCTCGTCGTGCAGCCAGGGAAACCAGTGAGGGCTTGCTTTTAATAATAAAGATTCTGTACAAAATACGAACGTCATAAAGTCTTTTCTTTATTCTTATACATATACACATTATACGCTGTACCCAAACCTCCCTCACTTGAAATCCCGTAGTCCTACGAACTGTCGCGATAACGCATGGTACCGTAGTATCCCCAGTAGCTTGTGACTGTCGCGATAACGCGCAATCAATTCTCACTAGAGATCCCGTAGTCCTACGAGCCGTAGCGACAACGCACGGCCCCGTAGATACCCCTGTCCCCCTCGAAGGCTACGGCGGAGTCCCGTCACGATAGCCTTCGATGCCATACGAGCCTAGTGACCACGCCGCACGATCGACCCTCCCGGTCATGGTACAGTTACACCCCCTTGCTTAAGGTCTCCATATGAACTACAAATTCCTTGTAGACGACCCTGGACAGGCTGAGCTAACCCCAGCCTGAAATAGGTTCCTTACAATGCCCTGACATATCGATACTTGTCGTCGACTCGTATCACATATCGATACTTGTCGTCGACTCGTATCGATATGTCGAGTGCATACAATATACATTCTTATAATAGTATCGATAAGTAGATCTTAACACGATATTAGGTTAAGTTATGTTAGGTTAACCTGGACGTCCCTCCCGGGGCCTCCCATAGGCCAGTATGGCCCTTAGTTGTCCCGATGGCTATGGACCTTTACGCGGATGCTGGTGAGGTTTTGATATCACATAGAATTGAGGTGTTTTTGGCGAAGGCCAGTAGTTCCTTTGGCGTCCTCTTGGAGGCATCTTCTAGCGATGTCAGCGTCGGTGCGACTAGGTACCTTCTCCTGGCCCGTGAGAGAGCCGGGCAGCTGCAGATTAGATGTTCTAGGGTTTCGATTGCCCCAAGGTCATCGCATTTCCTGCAGCTGTTCCTGTCGGTGATGTTTAGTCTGGCTGCGTGGGATGCGGCCACGCAGTAACCTGTCAATATTCCCACTAACAATCTGCAGTCCTTCCGTGGAAGGTGCAGCAGATAGTGGCTGAGTTTTTCGCTACGTTTTTTGCACATGATTTTCGAGACTCTGCAGTTGGTTGTGCTCCTTCACCTGCTCTCGTTTTCTAGTCTGGCCAGCTTTTCTAAGTAGCCTTGTAGCGTTCTGAGGGAGACAGGCACGTTTTCTGCTCTTTCTCTCGTCAGCCCGACGCCTTCCTTTGCCAGAACGTCCGCCGCTTCATTTCCTTCGATGCCCTAGTGGCTGGGAACCCAATAGATCCGCACTGACTTGGTCGTGCAAGGTGAGTCCAATGCTTCCCTGCTTCCCAGGACACTTCTAGAACTGACCGCGGACGACTGCATGGATTTTATCGCCGCTTGGCTGTCTAAAAACAGATTGACCACATTGTGTGATCGCTCTGTATGTTGTGCAACCTCCGCTGCTGTCCTGATGGCAAAGACTTCCGCCTGGAATATGCTGCAGTGGTCCGGTAGCTTATATGACAGCCTTACTACTCCTTCCATATTGGAGGCGTCTGTGTATATGTTGAGGTGTTGGGTCTGGCCCCATTCTTTTTTCTATTCTTCAGGTCCCAGAAATGCGTTTGTTTTGATCATGTCCCTGCCAATTGAACTGTGCCCGTATATATGTGGCCGCATGTTTTCCGAAACAATCAGGCGCTGTGCGGCCTTTCCTGCCGTCAGACGAGCGTGGATGTCCAGGGGATCAATTCCAGGTATGGTCTCGAGTGCTTTTGTTGGCGTTGATCTCAGTGCCCCCGTGATACAGAGCAGAGCCTGTCGCTGAGTCTTTTCCATACACTTGTGGTACGTCTTCTTCCCGGTAGCTTGCCTCCACACTAAGACCCGATACAGCAGAGTTGGTCGCACCACCGAGATGTAGATCCAATGCATAAGAGCAGGTGACAGGCCCCATGTGGTGCTGAGCATCTTCTTTGATGCATATAGCGCATTAGTGGCCTTCTTCACCCTTTCCACTACATTGGGTCTCCATGCCAGCTTGCTATCCAATACTGTGCCGAAGTATTTGACTTGTGTTTTTAGGGTTATCCTTGTTTGGTTGATTTTCGGAGGGATCCATGACGGTACCTTGTACCTCTTGGTGAAGAGGATGAGGTCCGCCTTGTCCGCGTTGATACTGAGTCCTACTTCGTCCGTCCACTCACATATCTCCCTGAGTGTACATTCCATTATGGAGCTGAGGGTCGATGGACATACAACCGTAATAAGTATGCTTATTTCATCTGCATAGGCTGTTATTTTTAGGGCTTTCTTTTCGAATCTCTTGATTAGGTCGTCAACCACCAGATTCCACAGGAGGGACTCCACCTTGAGGTGTACCTCTGTGTGCTCCCTTGGCCATGGAGGCGGTGTCCCGTTCTGATTAAACCCGTTTACAACCGAAGAGGTTTTTTATCCAGTGGTTGATTGCTAGGAAGGTGTTGGTTGCATCTAAGCGACCCATTATTGCGGGAATATGGGAATATTCCATCCAGTCCAGGTGCTATAATTCCCGTAAAGAGTCTATGGCCCATTGGATTTTCTTGTGGGCTATTAGTTCTATGGGGAGGGTTTGTTCCTCTCTTGCTAGCTCTTGTTGCGTTGTGACATCAGTGACCTCGGTGCCTCGTAAGTGAGTCTCCATTAGTGCTGTCAGGGCTTCTTCGCTGCTCTCTGACCATTGTCCAGTGTTGAGCTTGAGCTGACTCTGTATGGTATGTTGCTTTGAAAGCAGCTTCCAGAGTCTTGCCGTTTCAGGCACCTTCTCGATGTTGGAGCAGAAGTTCCTCCACGAGCTGCGTTGTGCCTTGCGTATCTCTTTTTTGTGATTCCCGAGTAGATTCGTGTATTCCTCGCGTATGAATTCTTCGTTCGCTTGTTTGGCGAGCTTGAAGAATTCTTTGAGGTTGTTTCTTAAGATGGAGAGGTCCTGTTCCACCAGGGTGGATTGGTCTTCTTTTTCATAGTTGAGGGTGGGCATGTTTCGCGGTAGCCATTTAGTAGCTCCTTGGATAGAGACTCCAGAGACTTCTCTATGTCCTCATCCGATTGTACCGACCCCGGATTCGCGAGCTTCGAGGTAACCGTCTTTCTGAACTTTTCCCAGTTTGTGTTTCGGGTGTGCTTAAATTCGTATTTGAACTGAATATACCTGTGATCTGAGAAGGATGGTCTTTCGAGTACTCTCCACTCAGACACCGCGGCACTCCTTCCCGTTATGAGAGTAAGGTCTAGCACGTTTGATGAGGTGGGACCTACGTAGGTGTAGTCCTCCCCCACGTTTGCTACTTCTATGTTAGTTGAAATTATAAATTCTAAAAGTGACTCACCTCGGTCATTGATATCGAGGCTTCCCCATACATTATGGTGGGCATTAGCGTCCGTACCAATGAGTAGTTGGTAGTCCTTGGAGCCGGCTTCTTCGACCAGACTCTTTAGCTCTTCAGGTGGTGCGGGCCTGTCGTGTGCCATATAGCAGGAGGCTACCAAGAGCCGCTTCTCCTCGCTCTCTAGCATTACCACTGTTAGGTCATCTGAGCTGTAATGAGACATAAGGTGAGCATGGATTCCCTTTCGTACAAGTACGATGGTTCTGTTTCTGCTTACCGGTTATAGTTATGGAGTTATAGTTCGAGGACTTTAGTCCGGCCACTGAGTTGCCTGAAGCAATCCATGGCTCCTGGACTAGAGCTTTGTCGACGGGCCCTTGCTCCATGGCTATGAGGAGCTCCGCCGACGCTACTTTGCTTTTATGAATGTTGAGCTGCAGCACACTCAACGTCATGGGTGGCTGGCTCAACTTCGCTCGACGGGTTGACCACCAACATCAGATCACCGTCCTCTTCCTCGTCGGATTCGTGCAGCGCAAGCCCGTGGGCGACCTCCACGATGGTTTTCAGATCCAAGTCCTTCTCCACCTCGCCTCCCTGCAAGGTGTGCGCGTCTGTGTCTCCGGGGTGTCGTTTCTTTAGGCGCAGATATACGCTGCCCATGCCCCACGCCATCTTCCCAAATCTGGGGTACAGGAGGTCCTCCTTGTTAATTTGGAGAATTACACACTGGCCCCCCTCGTTGGGTAATGGGCTCCCAGTGTGTAGCACCTTCCAGTTCTCCGTGGGTATCTCGGGATTCTGTCGCTGTAGGAGCCCCAGCGCCCTGTCTTCTTGAATCGCGATGTGGAAGAGTACCTTCGCTTTTGGTATAGACGGGATTAACTCCCTGTCCACCATCTCCCGCTTGGCCCTATCCCACATCACGTCCAGTTGGCAGACAGTTTGCGTCAGCCACCTAAGCGTTGGGTCGTCATTGCACTTGAGGATTTTTACCTCATTCAGCCACCCAGCACCATCAAAGGTGGGCATTTAAGCTATGGGGTTCTCCCCCATCCGTGCACTAACTTCCACTGCGCTGCAGTCATCTTCCCATTCTCATCACTGCGGTCAATTAGCGCCACGATCAGATGTCTTTTGGCCGCGTCACTCACCGTCTTTGACTTCGGGTGTTTTTTGGGGGGGTTTGCAACTTTCGGTGGGGGGGCCTGCGTTTCCGCTTGCTCGCCGGAGTGTCCTTGCTGGCACTCTCGACTGAGCGTTGCCAGCATCTACTCCACCTTGTTGGCATATTTCCCGATTGATGCCCGCATTTGGGGCATTTGCGAGAAATGTCGCCTGATTTCCTGCACACGCTGTTCAGCCCAGATTAGCCTTGCTTTCTCCTCCTGGGAGATGTCGGCTTTACTCTGGAGCTGGCTCAGGATCTTGAGGACTGCCTTGTACTGCGACAGAGCCTTCATCCCCTCCCTGGAACGCTTCGGCCCTTCCCTACGAGGGAAGCTGGTGCCTGGTTCCGGCGAGCGGAGAAGGCTCTCTTCCTCCGTGTTGCTGATTGAGAGCACGCTCTCCAGATCCGTGTCTGCTTCGGCAGCGGCATCCTTGCGGCTCAGCTTGGAGTGAGGAGGTTTTTTGGCAGTCGTGCTACAGCTGGCGTGGCCTGCTCCCGCCACGTCAGAGGTGTGACCGCTGGCAGCACGCAGAGAGGATTGCACCTCCCCGTGCCCGCCGGTGGTAGCAATCACGCATCATTCTTTGCCTCCATATTTGGCCCGAAGGTCCATAGTGGGGGGACCACCCCCTAGCGTTTTATGGCTACCCGCCAGGCACCTCTAGCCATGGCCCTGACCCAGCTCTCCCGACTCGAGATCGAGAAGAGTCCAGGTCATTGCCTTAGCTGGACACTGTATTGCCTCGGACGAAACAACCGACAGTGCATTACCCTCGTGCGGGATAATGCAATGTCCATTGCCCAGCCAGCATCCTTGTGGAGGGTTCAACCAGAGAATTTTTGCCATGATATTTATACATACATATGTTACATTATAATTTTTAAGAAACCAAATAAAAAACCAATATTTTTGTATACAAAATAAAAAAAAATACATTTTCAAAAAAGATGGAAATTCGAGAACGAATGATGACATTGACTTTCAAGGCAAGAGGTATCAATAAATAAAGTTGCTTTCAAGTAACGCTCAAAAACTATATACCCTCGAAAATCAGGGTAGCGTCACTTGGTAAGTAACACGCAAAAACAGTATACCCTCGAAAAACGTGGTACATGAAAAACAGGTTGTTTTATATATATATATATGCCTTATATATACAGTAGCTCAGAGCCAAAACAATGCAGTGTCAAATAAAAAGTTTAAGTATAAGTTTTAATACGATCTAACAGGTGGAGAAAACCCAGTATTTAAGGATCAAATATTGGTTTAGGTACCTAATGTATATACCTATCATCGGACATTGGAATTTTTGAAAAATAATGTGTAATAACTTTATGGCAGCCAATTTAACTTTTTATTTGACACTGCATTGTTTTGGCTCTGAGCCACTGTATATATATTTTAATATATACATATATGTTTATGATATCTGTATGTATTATACAATCCACTCTCCACTATTTTATTGTGTCATTGTCACTTTTTTTGTTGCCTTTTATGAATTTTACAGTCCACCCGGGGGCGCCATAAAAATGTAGTTTTTCTAAATTCAAAACAAAACCAAACACTTGGGTGTCTGTAAGATTTTTATTTAAAGGCGGTATAAGATATTGACACGCTTGCGCTCGATCAGAATGCTCCACGAAGATTATAATTCAATGGCAAAGCGGGGCGAATTCGCCAAGGGCGAGAGAGCGAGCTTTTATTGCGCTCCCACATTGGCCTAGACTAACTTACACTTGACTTCATACAATTCAATTCAAATTCGAAATGCCTAAACAACTTTTTAACTCATCCGAAAAAAAGACGCAAAAAAGGGAATATCCGTTTTTTTGGTCGCGTACCGCTGTCCGCTTTGTTTTTGGAGTGCCTTTGTGCTAGCTGCAGTGCAGGTGTTCTGGATAGGATTGGATTTGAATTTTGCTCTATGCTCCAGACACGTGCTGAATGTGACACAGTGCCGATGTGAATTGCTGAGATCAGCTAGCACTGTAGGCATATGGTGCTGTACTGGTTACACAAAGACACAATATAGAAGCACAGACATAAAATAAGCCCACACCACAGTGGGGCAAACGGCCTATCTAGCTTATATAAACGAATAGCGTCGAAACTAAAATAGATATCGTCGTCGTTTTTTTCCCTTTGTATATATCCTCGAATTTTTTTCAAATAGGAATAAAAAAAAGTAAAGACTTTGAGGCAAACAATGAAACTTAAAAAATGCATTCCAAAAACGCAAAACAAAGAACAATGATATTTTACTGTTTTTTAATTAGAAAAAACCAAATTACCAACTGATGCGAGTTTTAGCCTAGACAAAAATCTAGAGATTTTTAGATAAACTTTACGAAAGAATTCCAAAAACAAGGTTAAGGTTATGTTTTAAAGTGCTTATTCGGAAAAAAAAACACATAATAAGCATACAAAACTGATATTTCTATTTTACTGTACGTACCTTTAACTTAATAGAAAGCTGTTTATTTAAGCAAATTCAGTTTATTTGGAAAATTATTAACTTTTTTAGTACCGGGTGCAAATTATTACAAAAATTCGATTTTGCTTCAGCGAAAATGTATGTAAACGTTGATGTATGTATCGATGATAAAAACGTTTTTCTGAACTGATTCTATAAAAAATCTAAAATCGGACGAACTAGAGAGATTTAGAGAGTCTTTTTTTTATGTAGGGGTCGTCAAATTTTTTTTACCACATTTTTGCAAAATTTATAAATTATGATGAGCCTTGTGATCCTCTAGACGTTTTATAGATATATCCGCAAAGTACAGTGGTGTGCTGGCAGAAAATATGCTGGAGCTGAAGGATCCGTCTAGGTTGACCTCAACCCCGACAGAAATTGATGGTAAACGGTAGATGGTCCCTAGTACGAAAAACAACCTAAATAATATACTTATCCTATCTAATCTGTCTATCTATCTTTCCTAAGTTTTCAAAGTCGAAATTCCGAGTAAGGTTATGTGAAAAAATGAGCACCTCTGAAAAAACTACCAAAACTTAAAAAATTGTCTCAAAATTCACTAAAAATTTTTAAAATAAAAAATTGTTCAGAAAAAATTGTCTTGGTTCAAAGGGCAAATATGTTGTTGAATAGTCAAAAAACAATTCTCAAACTTAGTTCTTTTTTGGCATGCTCTTCATTCAATCAACGAGCGTTTTTTTCGTTCGCTCGGCTCATCTGTTCAGTCGATACCTTTTACCTCGTAAAAACTCCGCTTACGGTCTTTTGAGCATGTAAGTGTGCTGCGCGTGTGTATATAGTACAGAGTAAGTGTCTTGCTCATATATATATTTAAAAATTTGCTATATCCCCTTCTTTCTTCCTCTTTAATGCTTTGCCTGTGGCGAAATATCAACGGCAATAACATAAGGATAAAACAAAAACAAAAAAAAAGGCGCATGGTGTTCTGTGGCTGCTAAGATGCATAGGGGCAGTAAAATGTAAATGAATCGGCTCTTGATATTTCATTCCCGCAGATATGGATTTACTCAATGTTGTCTCCTTTTTGTCTGACTGTTGTCCTCTTCTTCTTCCACGTAAAGAGCCCCCAATGCCATAATGTATGTCATGTTCACATTTCTATGCTGTGAGTTCAATTCTTACTTTGCGCCAAAATTTAAAAACGTAAACAAACCACAGCTGACCGTGCAGTGTTACCGCAGGGCATGTACACTTGGTCACGCTCGGCCGCCAGTATTTTTGTATTGCACGTTTTGCTTGAAAACGTGTTTTCCTATCTTAATACTAGGCTTTACTGACTTTCAGTAGCTCAGCGACGAACGGTTCTGCTCGTATCGAGCGGTCAATAAGTGACCGATTCGTGTCTTACACTCAACCCGAAACCCGATAGCAAGAACACGAACGAAAGGAAAAACAGGGTTGCTGCTCAGACACTGAGCACTTTCGTCTCATTTTTTTCGGTATTTTTAGTGAGAAGACCGCTCAGAAAAATTTTATTGAGCATATTTTACGAGCTCTGCTTTTAAATCTTCATTAAATTCTATATTAAATATAACCAAAGTGTTTGTATTGGCTCCGAGAACCGCTCCTTATTGTCCTCTGGATATTTCGGTCATATATATATATATTTACGGGGACACAACGCAATTTGGCTTTTGCGTTTATTACCAATAATATTTTATTAACTCATGCTAATGTCTGACACAGCTGACACAGAGACTATAAATTTATGCATTGAAATAATTATTTTCTATTTGTAATCGAGCTGAGCGTTTTTTTTTTAAACAAACAACCAACTTTTACAAAAAAATTTTTCGTTTGTGTTCGGACTTCACAGCAGTGTAATGGAATACGATCATAAGTGTTCCTCATTGCATTGTTCCAATTCGTATATAACTTACCGAAGCTAACTTAACGCAGATATATTTAAATTAATCGAAGGAATTGTTTTTCGATATAGGCGTAGACAGTTTAATAAAAATCAAACAAAAGTGTAAAAATTTATTTGCAGGAGAAATGGGGACATTAACTGATTTTGGACAGATTGCCTTAAAATGGGATCCAAAAAATTTAGAGATACGTACCATGTCGGTAGAAAAGACACTGGAACCACTTGTGCTTCAAGTCACAACTCTTGTAAACACCAAAGGTCCCAGCAAAAAGAAAAAAGGTAAAACGTAGCGCTCATTTAAGAAAACTACAATTTTAATAATTAATAAAATTATTTGTTGTTCCGCTGGTTAAATTTAATTCAATAAGTTACTTTTGCATATACATACAACACACACACACACGGGAGTAGATGCATATGGATGTACATATATGTGTTGTATGTATGTATATTTGACGAAGGTATAGACATCGTAGATGGTATTGCCTTTTTATACCGTTGAAAGGCTACTATAAAATTTTTTAAACGGACTATTTTTATACCCGGTACTCGAAGAGTATAGGAGTATATTAGATTTGTGGTGATAACGGATGTGTGTAACGCCCAGAAGGGAGCGTTTCCGACCCCATAAAGTATATATATTCTTGATCAGCATCAATAGTCGAGTCGATATAGCCATGTCTGTCTGTCTGCCTTGGCTCTACTTTATACCCGGTACTCAGTCAGAATATATGTGATCTTACGATTTATGTAAATTATTATACATATGTTCGCAAAAGGGACGAATTAAATTTTGGACAAAATGGAACATTTAAAAAAATTATGTCGAACCCTATGCAAGATTTTCATATCTTAAAAGATATCTGTTTTCAATTTTGTTTACATATACTTTTTACATCAGCTTCTACATTTCTACATGTACATGTAGAACTACTCATACGAGACGTGGAAATGTGTGCGAGAGAGAGAGAGAGAGAGAAAATGAGTAGGCGCTTGGCAGGCGTTGCGTAGCGACTGAAATTTAATTTGTTCTTTCTGGCTATAATAGTAGTTCGACCTGATCAAGTTTCGGCAATCTGGTAGATACGGTCATTTTCCATGATTCAGCGTTTTTGGTTTTCTTTTATCGGAACGTATATTTCGGCCTTTGCCAACAGTTTTTGATATTTTAAATTTTTTATACCCGGTACTCGAAGAGTATAGGGGTATATTAGATTTGTGGGGATAACGGTTGTGTGTAACGCACAGAAGGAAGCGTTTCCGACCCCATAAAGTATATATATTCTTGATCAGCATCAATAGCCGAGTCGATATAGCCATGTCTGTCTGTCCGTCCGTCTTCATTTGCGCCTATATCTCAGAGACTATTAAAGCTAGAGCAACCAAGTTTTGTATCCAGTCTCCTGTGTTATCACACTACTCCAAATGTAATTCAAAATTTCGCCCCGCCCCTTTCCGCCCACACAAAGTACGAAAGTCTGTGGCGTACACAATTTTGAAGATACAAGAAAACTAAATACGCAGAATCATAGAGAATGACCATTTCTATCAGAGTGTTGAATCTGGATCAGATCGGATCATTATTATAGCTACAATGAAGAAAACCATTTCGAAAGTCATCGTTCCCTCTCGCTCTCTCTCACACGCGACCCCATCTGCTTTGCTTATTCGTATAAATGAGCGCCTAGTTCTCAGAGACTATAAGAGCTAGATCAACCAAACTTTCTATCCAAGCTCCTGTGATACCGAACCAGCACAAGTTTGTTTTAAAATTTTGCCACGCCCCCTTCCGCCCCCACAAAAGACGAAAATCTGTGGAATCCACAATTTTTAAGATAAATGAAAACCAAAAACGCAGAATCATGAAAAATTATCATACCTACCAGATTACCGAATCTGGATCAGATCGGATCAATATTATGGCCAGAAGAAACAAATTAAATTTCAGTGGCTACGCAACGCCTGCCAAGCGCTGACTCATTCCCTCTCTCTCTCTGTCGTAAACACTTGTGCGTCTCAAATATGTAGTTATACATGTCATGTAGAAATGTAGGCGCAGATATACAAAGCATATGTAAACAAAAATGGAAACATGTATAAAAATTCCAAAAAATTCATTTTTTTTTAATTTAAATATTATTTTCGTCCCTTTTGAGAACATATAATAAATTTCATAAATCGTAGGCTCATAAATGTATGTATGTATATACTGACTGAGTACCGGGTATAAGGTAGAGCCGCGGCCTTTGCCGCGGCTCACAACGTTCCCTCTCGTTTTTATTTGCGAAGTATGACAGTGACAACGTCATATTTCTACCAATAGCTTGTAAGGTATGATGGCGGACTTTTTGTTAGGTATAGTGGCGGATCATTTTTTAGCACGAGTTTCAATTTTCTTTGCTTTTTTGTGTACAGAAGTGTATAAGTTAACAGTCAGTGGCGGAGATTTGCATTTTGGGCACCGGGTTTTTGTCTTTAGACAAGAAAGGAAAAAAGAGCGTCTAAAAGAAGAACAACATCGGAGCAATCCACAGGCAAAAGAGTGGAGCTCGAAAAAGAAGAAGATGCTGCTCGAGATTTTCAATATAAGTTCTTTCTTGTTCTGTTATTTTTCATTATTTCCAATAGTTTAAATAAATGATTTTCAGATCTACATAATGATTTAGTTCATCTGCCACCATACCTTACAATTTTCAAAAATGCAAAAAATTAATGATTTGCGCGAAGAGCTGCAAAATTGCATTCCATTTAAATTTAAGCAACCGCTTCTGACAAAAATATGCTCAATAGATGTCAGCAGCTGCCTGCTTTTGAAATTTTGAAAAATATTGATTTTTGAGAGAGGGAGATGCAAAAATCAAAGTGTCCGCCACTTTACCTTACACTCCCCTATGTACATATATACTGACTGAGTACCGGGTATAAAGTACACAACGTTCCCCCTCGTTTTTTTAAATGTTTAAAGTTTAACTTATTTCAAGCCAAAAATGGCTTGCGCGGGTCACTTTCTGTGTTGTTGATTTTTGGTGTTGTTTTTGTTGTTGTTGTAATTATTGTTGTCGCTATTGTTTTAGTTGTTGTTTTGTTGTTATAATCACCAATTTTAAGGAAAACTAACTATGAATAACAAAGCAATTGAAATATTTGTGCAGTCTCAAAACGAGCTATGAAATAGCTAAATAAACCAGATTGTTTGAGTTTTCTACATTTGCCACGATTATGACAACATTTGCCGATTTATTGCCACACATTTTGCCTCAGTGTGCAGTTCACCCAGCACGGGGATTTGTTGTTGGCCAAACGCTTGCAATATACGGTCACACTTCTGCAGCTTTGGACTTCTGAGTTTCTTGAATGTTTTACCATTAATAATAGATACCGTTGCGCCAGAATCCTTTTCAAAAAGAATAATTTAGTGAGGATTTCCAGGTTGGTTAAATTTGTATTTCCCTCGAACTTCACTTGAGACGGTGTGAAGTGTTTGAATTGATTCTGCGTGTTTCTCTTTACGCTGGTATTTGTGATGATCGCTCTCTTTCATATCTGCACTGCTTTGTCATGCAAACGATAGCTATTTGTCCCTTTCGACCACATTTATGGCAAGTACCATAGCGAAATTTACAATTTTCATGCGTATTTCCACAACCGGAGCAAGATTTAAGAGAGTTCTTGCCTCCTTTTGCTTCCATACAATGCGTTTCTGTTCATGTTTCTTATTTGTGTGTACAGTGTTCATGTCCAGTGATCTCTTCTCGCTCTCCTTTATGACTGCTACTGTTGTTGTTGTTGCTTCGTAGGGTTCGGCGATTGAGAGCACGTCTGCGAGGGATGGTTGAAGCTTTTGCAATGCGTCTATGCGTATTGCTTCGAATGGCGTGTGTACAATTATTTGATCGCGTATCATTTCGTCAACATAATTGTATGTTTACCCAATTGCGTTGCAAGAAAACTGACACTCACGAGCTATACCACGTAGATCGGCTACCCATTCCTTATGAGATTGTGAGTGCCGCATCTGACGTTGAAAAAATGCATAGCGAGCAGCAACAATTTGACGCTTCTGCTTGAAGTGCTCTGTTAATTCGTCTGTGATTTGCACGTAAACTGCTGGTCAAAATTTTGGTTACCGAACAGATTCTTTACAAGTTCGATAAACTGTGTGTCTACCCACGACAGAAAATATGCTTTTTTCTTCTCGACGGAAATAACGGAGTACGCGTCGAAATGCTGCGAAAATTGTTGTAAATACGTCTCCCAATTTTGTTGATCCTTATTAAAACTTGGGAACGGCGGACAAACCGTTGACTCTGCAGATCTATTAACTGCACTGTTTTCTGCGAGAATGGCCTCCATCCATGTTTGTTGTTTTTTTTAGCAATTCCTCTGCGAATTGTTGCTGTTGAGCCAACAATTCTTGAATGTTTGTTTCCATAGCTAATTTCTTTGTTTTTTTTGTTTGTTTTTTTCTTTATTTTTTAATTGATTTAATAACTTGTCGCCAATATATTGTGTTGGAGTACGGAGAAAACGTTGTGTTCATGATGAGAACTAGGTTAAAACTGACTTTATTTCAGATAGAAGGCATACATGTATTCGGGTGTGATAGTGTTAGTGTTAGTGTGTGTGTGTATACAAGACAAAGGGCTGATGTAATGTTGCTTATTTTTTTAATACATAACAATTCTGGATCAATTAAATTTCTGATATGAAACGCATTTGTATGAAAATAACAATTTTATAACATAACCCCTTCTATTTTTTCAAGGTAAATCCAAACGTGCCAGTGCATTAGTTGCAGCGGTTGAAAAAGCTACGGAAAACTTTATTCAGAAGGGAGAACAGATTTCTTATGAAAATCCAGACATCACACAAGAAATGCTAACCGCTGTCGATGAAGTGCGTAAAACCGGAGATGCAATGAGCATTGCAGCCAGGGAATTTTCCGAAGATCCGTGCAGTTCACTAAAAAGAGGAAACATGGTTCGAGCAGCCAGAAATTTACTTTCAGCTGTAACTCGTTTATTGATATTAGCTGATATGGTAGATGTTCATCTGCTATTGAAATCACTTCACATAGTGGAAGATGATTTAAACAAACTAAAAAATGCATCCAGTCAGGACGAACTTATGGAAAATATGAGGGTATGTCTGAAGACTTTTTTTTTTCCTTTTCTACTATTTATCTGTTTTTTTTTCACTTACCTCTTAGCAATTTGGACGAAATGCTGGAGAACTTATAAAACAAGCAGCAAAGCGTCAACAAGAACTTAAAGATCCCCAATTGCGGGATGATTTAGCAGCCGCTCGAGCGATGCTCAAGAAACATTCCACTATGCTTCTAACCGCATCCAAAGTTTATGTTCGGCATCCGGAGCTGGATCTAGCAAAAGTAAATCGAGATTTCATTCTGAAACAAGTTTGTGATGCTGTAAATACCATTAGCGATGTCGCTCAAGGCAAGTCATCTCAACCGACAGATATATATAGTGGCGCCGGGGAGCTGGCTGCTGCTTTGGATGATTTTGATGTAAGCCCAATTCATTAACGAATGTTATATGTTTAAACCTTTTTCAGTGAACATGGAACAAACTAACAAAATATTATAAAGCAAATCAGACGGTACCAAAGCATAGGTCGATCAAAAATTCTTAATATATATATCTTAAGAATTTTTCAATTGGTTAAAGGAGGAGATGTTACTCTTATACTTACCAGTATAATAACGTTACCTTTATACTTAAATATTGTTTAATGTTAATGTTTCCTTTTTGTTTTCTCATGTAGTAGAGGAATGATGTAGCTTTCTATCGAGTACTTACAAAACAAATTATCTCTATTGGTTTTTTTTTTTAATTTAATTAAAAACCGGTTGCGACTTTTTATCACCTCCGATTTTCCAATAAATCAATTCATATTTAATTAATAAAATGCTTTCCATGCTTTTTAGCGAGACTTTGAGAAAAAACTTTTACCAAGAATCATCTTTCTAGAAATGGATAAATTACTATAAAAATACCAGAAAAAATAGCGAAATAGTGCATCTTTGCTTATTTTAATAGGTTTTCAGATCAAAGTCGATGAAATTATATGTAATTTGGTTAATTTACCTAAGTTTCCATATATTTAGGAAATAGTATCAGGACAAAAGTATGTATATGGAAATGGGTTTTTATTGACATTAAATTGTTTAGCCGCGGTTGACCTTACCGCTAAAATGCCTAAATGTTTGTGAATTTTAGGTGTATTAATTGCTCCAATTCATAATTAATTTTATTCTTATATTTAATGTGTAGGAAGGAATTGTAATGGATCCCATGACCTACAGCGAAAAGCGTTCTCGTCAGCTACTCGAAGAACGACTGGAGAGCATTATAAGTGCAGCTGCGCTGATGGCAGATGCTGACTGTACAAGGGATGAGCGACGAGAAAGAATTGTCGCTGAATGCAATGCTGTACGACAAGCCTTACAGGATTTACTCTCCGAATACATGTCTAATGTAAGATTTATCGAAATATTCACACTGCATATCTACAATTTTTTACAAAAATTACGTTAGATAAGTCAAAAAGACAACAGCCCCGGACTGGTTCGTGCGATTGATCAAATGTGTCGCAAAACTCGGGATTTACGGAGGCAGCTCAGAAAAGCTGTTGTTGATCATGTTTCCGACTCGTTCTTGGAAACGACCACGCCCCTTCTGGATTTGATTGAAGCTGCTAAGAGCGGCAATGAGAAAAAAGTGCGTGAGAAAGCCGACATTTTCACCAAACATGCTGAGAAACTTGTAGAGGTAGCCAATCTGGTGTGTAGTATGTCTAATAACGAAGATGGTGTTAAAATGGTTCGGTATGCTGCTGCCCAAATAGAAAGTTTATGCCCACAAGTAATAAATGCGGCATCCATCTTGACTGTGCGCCCAAACTCAAAAGTTGCTCAAGAAAACATGACCGCTTATCGTCAAGCATGGGAGGTCCAAGTTCGTATTTTAACTGAAGCCGTCGACGACATTACCACCATTGACGACTTTTTGGCAGTATCTGAGAATCATATTCTTGAAGATGTAAACAAATGTGTAATGGCCTTACAAGTGGGCGATGCCCGGGACTTGCGCGCGACTGCTGGATCCATTCAAGGGCGTTCCACTCGTGTTTGTAATGTTGTTGAAGCTGAAATGGATAACTACGAACCATGCATTTATACCAAACGAGTGCTGGAAGCGGTTAAAGTTCTTCGAGAGCAAGGTATGTAATTTAAATAAGCCGCATTTCAGATAAAAATGTTGAGAGTTAATTTCAGATTATGTCGTACATAGACATTGTCACATTATTTAAAATATTATAACGATTTTGGCGGTTCTCTCTCTCTCTCACTTCCGTTCAGTAAAGATTACAGAAAACAGAATCCGACTGTGTTCTTCGCTTTTCCGCATAAACGAATTTCATGCTGGCAAGGTGTATAAATAACTTTGCTATTCTTTCGAATATTCAATGTCCAAATTTCGAGAAAAAATACCGCAAAAAATAAATAATAATATCTTCGAGACGTTAAGCTGCAGCTGTCTGGATCGCATTTATAGCTGCATTTGTCAGCTTTTCAGAACTCATTTCAATACAACGAGTTATAAGAAACTTAAGTTACATGTGTACATATTTACATATGTGAAATTTAGAAGCACTACTTTTGGAAAAAACATGACAAATTGAAAAAATTAAAGGTTTTGAGGCAAACAATGAAACTTCAAAAATGCATTTAAAAAAACCCAAACAAAGAACAATTATATTTTACTGTATTTAAGTCGGAACGATCCAATTTACCAACTGATACTAGTTTTAGCCTAGACAAGTCTAGACACCAACATGCCGAGAGTTTTCTCATGTCCAATTCGTTGTTCAAAATATGGAATATGCCGTCTGTAGACATCTTTTGGATCTGAGCTATCTCTCTAAATGTTGTCTCTGCGATTGTCCAGAACAATATGGTGCATTTTGGTGTTGTTACCATCGGTTTGTCGGCGTAGAAAGAAGATTGTTTGAAGCTATTCAAATCATACATGTTTAAATAAGCTTTTTGTTGTCGAAAAAAAGTTTTTTTTTCTGGTTAGAAAATAGCTTAATGGGGCATATTTCTAAGTAGTTACGTATGCCTATTTCAGGATTGAGGAATATAGAGAAACTGACATAAGACTGCCTTTATATTTCTAAATTCTAGTAGATCTGTAATCTGTGTTTTTTGCTTACTTAATCTAGTAAATCCGTTACAATATAATAAAAATTCTTACAGTAATGATTAAATTTGAACAACGCGTGGAAGCTGCTGTTGGAGCTCTTTGTACTAATACTAACAAAGATGTAGATGAAAATGAGTTCATTGATGCCTCCCGACTGGTTTACGATGGGGTTCGAGAGATTCGCCGCGCCGTTTTAATGAATCGAGTAAGTGGAAGCTGACATAAAAAAAAACCAGTGGACGTTAAAAAGCTACTTTTTTTCTGCCGAAGTACTAGAATTCTCTAATCGGGGTTAAATTAAAGCTTGAATTGTCAATCAAATTAATCAAATCGGAAAAGCCTTCAACCAATCGAAAATTGTCTTGTAACACAAGTTTTTCTTGTGCACGCCATTGTGTCATTGTGTTCCGATCTACGAGTGCAAGTAGAATAAAATGTTTTGCTACATGAAAATTTTGGATTGGTTCAAGTCTTTTTCGTAATAAGATTTGGGGTTTTTGGGGGCCAGATTCGTGATCAGCGATGAAACCCTATAAGATTATCTTTGTCCGATCTTTGAACCATTTTGAGTGTCGACCAGCATAATCAATGATAATAAATAATAGTATCACAAGATTGATAAATACAATGTAAATATTTGCTTTAATTCGTCAGATTCATTGATACATAATCTAAGTCGGTTCTCATTTTCAAAAACTTTTACTTAAAAATAATTAGTCCGTATTGTACATGTGGTAGAATGTGTATTTTAAACCATTAACCGATTTAAACCATTTTTTCACCCAAGTTGTACACAGCACGGTACAAACTTTTTTGATTGTCAAAATAATTCAATATTTAGCTCAATAAATTAAACTTTTAAGACAAGTACCATATGTATGTTTTACATATTTTTAAGTTTTTATGGGTTAAATTTTTATTAAAAAATTGAACTCTATTATTTAATTGCAGAGTTCAGAAGACCTAGACACAGATACAGAATTTGAGCCTGTAGAAGACTTAACCTTGGAAACACGAAGCCGATGTAAGAGGTTTCAAATCCGATTTTTGTGCTTGCAATTTTAAAGATTGAGTTATCTTTCAGCAAGTGCCCATACTGGTGATCAGACCGTCGACGAATATCCAGATATTAGTGGTATTTGTACTGCCAGAGTAAGCTTAAATATTTATCAATATACAACACTTCACTATATAAGGCAAACAAATATTTTTACCAGGAAGCAATGCGGAAAATGACCGAAGAGGACAAACAAAAAATTGCTCAACAAGTGGAACTATTTCGTAGGGAGAAAATGACTTTCGATTCCGAGGTCGCAAAATGGGATGATACTGGAAATGACATAATTTTCCTAGCCAAGCACATGTGTATGATTATGATGGAAATGACTGATTTTACAAGGTTTGAAAATATTGCCTATTTTTATACCGGGTATTCGAAGAGTATAGGGGTATATTAGATTTGTGGTGATAACGGATGTGTGTAACGCCCAGAAGGGAGCGTTTCCGACCCCATATAGTATATATATTCTTGATCAGCATCAATAGCTGAGTCCATATAGCACTGTCTGTATGTCCGTCCATCCGTCTTTATTAGCGCCTAGATCTCAGAGACTATAAAAGCTAAAGCAACCAAAGGACGAAAATCGGTGGTATACATATTTTTTAAGATACTAAAAAACTAAAAACGCAGAATCATAGAGAATGACCATTTCTATCAGAGTGTTGAATCTGGATAAGATTAATATAGCCACAATGAAGAAAACCATTTCGAAAGGCATCGTTCCCTCTCGCTCTCTCACACGCCACCCTGTGTGCTTTGCCTATTCGTTCAGATGAGCGCCTAGTTCTCAGAGAATATAAGAGCTAGATTTACCAAACTTTCTATACAAGCTCCTGTGATGTTACTTCAATACAAGTGTATTTCAAAAGTTTGCCACGCCTCCTTCCGCCCACACAAAACTTCGAAAATCTGGGGAATACACAATTTTTAATATACAAGAAACCCAAAAACGCAGAATCATGGCAAATAAGCGAATCTACCAGATTTCCAAATCTGGATCAGGTCGGATCATTATTATAGCTAGAAGGAACCAATGAAATTTCAGTCTTCAGGCTTACTCATTCCCTCTCTCTCTCACACACACTTCCACGTCTCGTATATGTAGTTATACGTGTACATGTAGAAATGTAGAAGCAGATGTAAAAAGCATATGTAAACAAAAATTAAACAGATAATATCTAATATATAGGGGAGTGTAAGGTATCGTGGCGTGTAAGGTATGGTGGCGGACTTGTCAAATCTGGCATGTAACGTCACATCTAAAACTTTGTATCACTGTGGGCGATGTCTTTTATCGTGCTGACATTTTATATGCAGTAGTATTAATGAGGGGACGTGTGCTTTGAACTCTTTTAATAAAAAAGTAGTGAATAAAAATTTTTATTGGCTATGTGTGTTAACGGTGACAGAGTGAAAATTTTTGGAAACTTCAGTCAGGGAAGTATTCAGAATTGATATTTAAAATTTTTTTTTTTTTTTTGCGAAGTATGACAGTGACGTCATATTTCCACCAAAAATTTTTGTAAGGAATAGTGGCAGTTCAGATTTGCAATTTGGGCACCGGGTTTTCCTCTTTAGACAAGAAAGGAAAAAAGAGCGTCTAAAAGAAGAACAACATCGGAGCAATCCACAGGAAAAAGAGTGAAGCTCGAAAAAGAAGAAGAAGATGCTGATCGAGATTTTCAATATAAGATATTTCTTATTCTGTTATTTTTCATTATTTTCAATAGTTTAAATAAATGATTTTCAGATCTACATAATGTTTTAGTTGAAAACACCAATCCGCCAACATACCTTTCAATTTTCAAAAATGCCAAAAATTAATGGTTTGCGCTGCAAAATTGCAATCCATTTAAATTTTAGCAACCTCTTCTGACAGAATTATGCTCAATAAATGTCAGCAACTGCCTGCTTTTGAAATTTTGAAAAATATTGATTTTTGAGAGAGGGAGATGCAAAAAACAAATTGTCCGCCACCATACCTTACACTCCCCTATCTTCCATAGGGTTTGACTTAATTTTTTTAAATGTTATTTTTTGGCCAAAATTTAAATCGTTCTTTTGCGAACAATTAATAAATTACATGAATCGTAAGCTCATATATGTACTGACTGAATACCGAATATAAAGTAGTAGTAGTAAAGGCTCACAACGTTCCCTCCGTTTTTTCTTCTGTTTGTTGAAATGACTGCAGAAAATAGTACCATGAAGAATATACCAGGTTATCGTCGATGTAAGAATGTTCATATTTAGCACGAATACATATTGTTGCAAAAGACACTTGTCGTTCTAAACATATGACTCGTTTAAAAATCGGTCTGTTTTTGAGCGAAGAACGAATTGAGGAAAAACAGATATAATCGGTTATTTTATGTTTATTTTCTCAATGTATATTTTACCCTTAATTGGTACAAGATCTCTGTAAATTGAAAAGGCTAATATTATATTTTTTTTCAGAGGTCGAGGGCCCTTGAAGACTACTATGGACGTCATCAATGCCGCTAAAAAAATTTCTGAAGCAGGTACGAAACTAGACAAGCTAACCCGAGAGATAGCGGAACAGTGTCCAGAAAGTAGCACCAAGAAGGACTTATTAGCTTATCTGCAACGAATTGCTCTTTATTGTCATCAAATCCAAATTACTTCTAAAGTTAAAGCAGACGTACAAAACATAAGCGGCGAGCTGATTGTTTCTGGGGTAAGTAAAAATAGATGTTTTAATTGTACTTTACTTTAATTATATTTTGTTTATATGCTTAACTTATAGTTGGATAGCGCAACATCGCTGATTCAAGCTGCTAAAAACCTTATGAATGCAGTGGTTCTCACCGTTAAATACTCATATGTAGCTTCGACTAAATATACTAGACAAGGGACTGTATCTGTAAGTAGTTCTGGAATTTTTTTACCCACGTACATTTAAAATTTTCCATATTTATTTAAATTCAATAGTCTCCTATTGTCGTATGGAAAATGAAAGCACCAGAAAAAAAACCATTGGTGAGACCAGAAAAACCGGAGGAGGTTCGGGCAAAAGTTCGAAAGGGCTCTCAGAAAAAAGTTCAAAACCCTATACATGCTTTATCTGAGTTTCAGAGCCCCGCTGATGCTGTATAAGAAAATTTAATTTAAATGTATTTTTATAATAATCCCGTAAAATAAGAAGTAAACATATTAAAATAGTTTAGTTATCGTCTAACTGACGGTTTCTCAATATCAAAAATGGCAAATAAATCGTTAAACCATATTAATCCTATTTCCACTGAGATCCAATTTAATCCATTTAACAAATACTCGTAGCTTTTTTTATGTAAAAAACAACGGCTTACTTTCTATGACCACGCTGTAATATTTTCCTCTCAAACATGTCATTATATCGAACAGAATTGGTCTATAACCCAAAACATTAAACAACTATAAACAAACACCATTTTTTTAATTTTAAAATTTGTAAGAAGTTTTAGTGGTCAATTCGGTTGGTCTCATTTCGGTCGTTAGTCGAGAATTGTTTTTCACTCTGGTTGGGACCAATTCAAGAAAAATCTCTGGGCATTGCACTTCTGCACTCGCTGTCCACAGTAAGCTTTTGACCATTGATAAGATTTTGACCAAGCGTAAACAGTACACCAGCGGTGGGAACGTCCAATGTTTAAAAACCGACGCAATCCAATCAAGTATAATCCGGAAATGCCAAAGAGAATGCAAAAATACAAATGCTCGACGGGTGTCTCGCCGATCAGACATGTTTTTATATTCATCCGGTACTCAAAGAGTATATTAGATACATTTATAAGTATGTAATAGCACAAACCATATAGTATATGGATGGGTCAGTTCATACAGGCCGCTGTCCGCAGCGAGGCAGCAGTATCGACAACCCTCAGACTTCGGATGGGAACCGATTCAATCGGCTCTGATGTCGTCATCTTCGGCTCATGATGTGGCGCGAGCCGAACGACGCTTGGTTACTTGCTTTTCTCATTTTCTGCCTGCTTTTTCTGTATCTGTTCCTTGTTTCATTGTAGTCTATAAGTGTACATGCAGTCTCACGTACTTTGCGTGTTTGCAATAGTGTGGATGGGCGCTAGAATTTTTTGTTAGCGACAGTATTTTAATTTCTGGGCTCAAGTCACACTTTACTTTAGCATTTTTAGAGTCGACTCTTTTTGAAGGTCAGAATAATTGGTTTTTTGTACATGCTTTAGATGCTAACTTTGTTTAATATAGAATATATTATAATAAGTTAATGAGCGGATATGCGGATATATGTATATAAGTAATTATTTAATTAAACACAAGTATAGATTTGTTTTATATTCTTTAATGATATTAAACTGGATAAGATGGAATCAAGTACAAAGATATTATAATGAGTAATTAAGGCCCGCAAGGCGAGAACGAATATGTTGCTGCCACTCGGCTGACCGCTAAAGACTAAACTTAAGTATCCTAAACTCCTAAAGGCAAGCCCTTCGCTGCCGCCCACGACGCCGGTTGCTATCCAGCCAAAGTGCTGACCCAGCGCCTCTTGAGTGGTGTTTGTTGACGGCCGGCATCCGGGCGATCGGTCGCGCCGATCGCGATCCCACAGATGACGAAAACTGCTTATTCGACAATAATGCAGAGTCCGCTCCATCCAGTGGCAGATTCAGTTAACTCTCGTTAACTACTCCTCCCTTCAAGACTTGACCGTCCTCGGTCAAGCTCAGGTTCTTCAGCATCTGTTGAATGGCGATGGTGTTTCCCTTCTGCTGCCTACGTCGCAACCACCAGAAAACGCCGATTAGAACGGCGCACACGGCCACACCTACGACAAAAGACAGTGCAGCAGTATGGGACCGATTGTAAGGTTTGTATGAACCTCGGCCAGTTGCTGCAGATTTTTCTCATTCAACTTATGAAGGTACGGCAGGCTCAGCAGAGTTTGGTGGCTGGTGACGTTGATCTTCACGGAAGCTGCCACGCCTGGGATCCTCTTCGGCGCATTATTGAAATTGGTGTACTCTGTACCGTTGATGAGGGCGACCCGGTCAAAAGTCACTAGGTATGTTCCCGCAATGCTTCGCTCGGGACCATCATCGGCGGCCACGATGGCGATGGCGTCATTGATTATTACAATACCCTCGTCCACCTCCAAGATCGGGGGCAGATTGTTCGGTTGCGTACCGCAGTGGGCCACAGTACCAAAGTGCAGCTGTTGTGCGCAACTAGTCGCTGGTGCCTCCTTGCAGAAGGCTAATGATGGGGGCTCCATAACCTTTTCTCAAAATCGCCTCTAGGTCATCACTGTCGATGATAGCTGGATTTACAATATTTACTTTTGCCAAGGTGGTGGCGATCATTATGTTCTGTAATTCAAGCGTCAAAATTCTATTTCTGGTTAGAAGGTTCTCATATAGGTGGGAATTGTTTATTTCCTCATTTATGTTTACTTTTAGCAATTTGTTCACGGTCTCGGTGAGGACATTGATTTGTGTTTGAGTTCTCGAGTTGATAGTTATCTGTCTATTGTTGGCTTTAATTAGATCGTACTCAACCTGTCTCGATTGCTGTAAGTCATTAAAGTCCGGAGTCCCTGCGATGACTTTCAGCGCTGAGCCCAGGATGTTCAGGCTCCTCGCATACCTGTCGTGAACTCCCAGTGCCGCAGTCAGTGTCAGTAGGTGTTTTGTATCTGTCTCTAATATTTTTCTCATATGTGTTTGTGGGAAAATGTTCGTTAATTCTATTGTCTCCTGAATTTACTGTTCATATTCCGTTAAGTTCGTAACATGTTTTATATAAAAGGTTTCGTTCCATATTGTCTGTCCATCAATTACAGGGATATAGTCTGCGTGTGAATAGTCCGTCAGTTTTGAGTCGGTCAAGGTTGTTAGCAGTAAGATTGCTAGGATGTAGAGATATCGAACGGGAGACCTATAAGAAACGAGAGGCACAGCACTTACTAATTATGTCGTACGGTTGTTCTTACTTTTATTATTAATTGTCCTTGAGGACCTGAACTTAACGCTACAAAACCCTTTTTTTGCTTATCTACTTCAATTTGTCTTTGTGGACCACCCTCCCTTTAATAAGAACGGTGGTCCCTGCTTCTACCCTTTGCTCTGTGCAGAGGGGAGTTACCTTGTTTCCTAACCTCCTGTTAGCTTTTACTAGGACTTGTTCTCCCACATCGAAGGTCCTATTTCGTCTGTTTGGGTTGCTTCTATCAAGTTGCTCCTGCTGGGCCTTTACCAGTTTCAACATTATTTCCTCACCAAGGTCGCAATTTGCGTGGACCACATCCATGGGCGTCTTGTACGGTTGTATTCGATGGTCGCTAGAATGACTAGCTCGACCGTATCGTCAACCTGGCGCTGCAACTTCAAACACCTGGCAATTTCTAACAAGGTGCTGTGGAAGCGCTCTACTTGTCCGTTTGATGTGCTGTGCAACAGTGGGGCATTTGCTACATCGACGTTGAATTGGTTCTTGAATAAGGACCGAATGGTCTCAGAATTGAAGGCTGGCTCATTGTCACAATAAATGGTCTTTATGGCTGGGAAGATGTTCACCAGTTGCAAAATTGGTATTTTAACGTCAGTTATTGTGCGCGAAGCGACTTGTTGCGTTATTGCGGTTAGGAAGTGTTTTCCTGCGGTGGAAAAAATGTCGATATGAATCAACTCGCCTACTCTTGCCGGTATCGGCGTCACCCCTAATTCTTGCCTTCTAGGGTGTCTGTCATACTTAGCTTTTTGGCATATCCTGCAGTTAGATACCACTTCTGATGCGATTCTTTCCATTTTTGGAAAGTAGTAGTCGCGCAGCACCTGCTTTACATTCTCCTGGGCTGCCCTGTGCGCCCGATTGTGCTCGGTGGTTACTATCTCCCTTCGTTCCCCATCGTTTGTAATGTCTGTCACTAGGGTCTTAGAATACCGAAACTTTGTGTCCGGAAAGGCCTTCACAAGGTCATTCTGCACGGACGCCAAAACCGGTAGAGTGCAATAGATGGCGTTAACGACCCCAGGCTTTACCACCTCTTTGATGGATGCAAGAAATGTGTCCCGACTGACAAAATCAATTTTGTGACGGGTTTTTTCAGCGAAGAAGCTTGCTGATTTTGCCGTTTTCTCCTTTCAAAATACTGGAAATTGGCCTTGCTATTTGAGCGAAGTCCTTTATGAAGCACCTGTAATAGCTGGCAAGACCCAAGAATGATCTTACCGCAAACAGGGTGGAGGGTTGCCTAAACTCCTGAATGGCCTTGACTTTATCGGGGCTTGTTCTTGTGCCCTCAGTTGATACCACAAAACCAAGGAATTCCACTTGTCCCTTGAAGTATTGGGACTTCTAATTTGACACCCTCATGTTTGCGTCGTGGAGCCTGCTGAGCACGGTGTCAATGTCTCTGATATGATCCGACTCACTCCTTGAAAACACGATGACATCATCAACGTACACATAACATATCTTGCCGATATGCTCCCGCAATACGTCGTCAATGGCCCGTTGAAAAATGCTGGATGCATTCCTGAGGCCGAATGGCAACCGGCAAAATTCATATTTACCTCCGTTTACCGAAAATGATGTCTTTTCGCGATCGCGTTCAGCTAGCGTGATTTGGTGGTACCCTGACATTAGGTCAAGGGTAGTGAAGTATCTTGCCTTCCCCAGATTAGAAAGTATCATGGAGATACAAGGCATCGGGTACTTGTCTGGTATGGTCTTTGAGTTAAGCTTACGGAAGTCTATGACTAGCCGTTTCTTGCTTGAACCCGAACTGTCAGTGCCTTTTTTTCCGACAACCCAAATGGGTTTGTTGTACGGAGACCTGGATGGCCGAATGATCTTGTTCTTCAAAAGGTCTTTCACTTCGTCATTGACGAAGTTAGTGGCCCCTACAGGAAAAGGGTACATCTTTGAGTAGATCGGCTCCTCATCCTCGGTCCTAATTGTGGCTACTATTGCCGTATTAAAGGGCAGCATCTCAGTTGGCTCTGCAAATGCCTTTATACGGTTGGACATCATTTTGAGAAATTCGTCCCTTACTGCTGGTGGAACTTCGATATCGTCTATTTTCATGAAGTTGACGCTGGGGCACTTGTGGAATAAGATTTTTTCAGATTCATGCCCGAAGTGGAGTTTCTTTGTTTCCAAGTTTATATTGACGCCAGCCTTGGTCAGCGTGTCAAGCCCTACGATGCCATCAAAAGTTGATAGCTCTGGCAAGATAAAAAACGGGCTTTTAATGCCGAACATGGTTAGGGAACATTTTCGATTTACTTTGTTGAAGCCGTGTAGGGACTTTACAAAGAATGGGGCTTCTACAGGGACAATTCCCTGAAGTTCTTTTAGTGGCTGTTCGGCTAAGCGCCTACCCATGGCAGCACAGAGATAGGCATAGCTTACTCTCTTTACATTGCTCTCAATGCATCGCTGTTGCTGCTGCTGCTGCCCTACGCCCTACGCTCTCAATCGCTACATCGCCCTTTCCCTAAATTCGTCGTCCGACAAGAGCTGTGGGAGAGGCTCATCAGCAGAGCAGAACTTACTCAAAATTTGATCATCGTCGTGCGCTAACGTGATACCGCCAACCTTTCGTCTCGCATTGTTCTTTCGATAAGAAACCAATTTGAACAAAAACACATACACAATATACACACATACATTGAATCCAAACCCTTTTGTTTTTTTAATTAAATTTCGCATATACGCTGCTGAAGAAGCTCAGTAGCTCAACATTTTGGTGACCCCTGATGTGATTAAAAAACAATAAAAAACAATTGCATTTATCCAAATTTTGTCATTGCCTTACTCGCATAAAACAACGGTTGTTCGGTTCCTCAGTTGTGCACAAGCAATAGTAACGGTTCTCGCGTCATCTGCTTTACCTTCTGCTTGCTGTTGTTTCGTTACGGTTTCGGTGCTCTCAGTGTGTATGCCATTGTTGTTGTTGGCAAATTGCGAATTCTCGCTGCTGGTCTGTGCCCGTGTGTTCGAGCGCTGCGATCGATCGGGAAGTGCCTTTCAAACTGTTCGAAGCTATTCACCGGCTATTAACCTCGGCTTTTGCTTTATCAAACACACACAATGTCTTCTGATGGAACCCCCTCCCCTATCGCTGTCGATTCCCCCTTGTCTCTCAATGTGGACATTGCGTACTACAAGCGCAAGGTGCAAGCCATGCTAAGTGCAGCGCGGGGAGTTGAAAATGCCGTCGGCAAAGAGAAGATTGGGGAGCTCACGGAGGAGGAATTGAACGTCCGGTTAAAGTCTGTATTGGATCTTGTCGTATCTTTCAATGAGCATCATGATGCTCTGGAAAGAATCGATCTTGATGAGATCGGTAGTCCGTTAAGAAAAGAGTTTGACGAGTGCGTGGTTATGCTGGAGAGCAGAATTAAGCATGAGTTGAACAAGCGGCAGCCCACAATGCTCCCTTGCTCAACAATGCGGACGGACCATGTTTCAGAAGCCCCGGCTACGGTTATAATGCAGCATCGGCATCGCCTACCGGAGTTAAAGCTTACAGAATTCAGTGGGGGCTACTCACAGTACTCCGCCTTTTGGAGCATGTTTTCCTCGATAATCGACACGGAGCCTGACTTAACGAATGTGGAGAAATTGCAGCATCTACGATCCTGCCTAAAAGGACCGGCTCTAGACACGATCTCGTCGTTGGAATTTTGCCACGCCAGCTATCCCATCGCTTTGGATTTGCTGAACAGACGGTTTAATAATAAACGGTTAATTTTTCAGGCACACGTCAATGACATTCTGGGTGTGCAGCGCGTTGAGGAGTCGTCTGTGTCTCAACTTCGGTTCTTGACAGATACCGCAATTGGCAATCTGCGAGCCTTAAAAAGTATTGGGACAAAGGAACAGATTGCTGACGTTATTATAATACACAGCCTGCTGCAGAGGGTAGATAGTGCCACACAAGCCAAGTGGGAGGACACTCCGTCACTGGATAGTATACCCACAGCCGAGCAATTCACCGAGTTTCTGGAGCAAAGATGTCAGAAGTTGGAGAATCAGGAGCACACTAGGGCAATGTATGCGCCCGGCATTCAGGCGGGAAGGAATAAAAAAACATTTAACAGCAGTAAGAGTTCTTTCGTAGCGACTGAATCGGTTGCTCTTGACTGTGTATTTTGCAATACTAATGGCCATAATATTTATACCTGCACTTTGTTTTTAAATCTCTCGCCTTCACTGCGCCAATTAGAGGTGAAGAAACTCAGTCTTTGCATGAATTGCCTGAAGCCCGGCCATCAAATTCGCACCTGCAGGTCCTCAACTTGTCGCCACTGTGGGATCAAACATCACACGTTATTGCATTTCAATGACAGACGGTCGCAATCGGAGTCTGCTGTCTCGTCGTCACCGCACCCTGAAGCCCATTCCCAGGCCTCAGCCACCGCCCTGATAGCTCACAATTCTTGCAATGATGTCGTACTCTTAGCCACTGCAGTGGTTTTGTTGAAGGATCGCGCTGGATCTCTCGTGCCATGTCGGGCACTCTTGGATTCCGGGTCACAAATGCACCTAATAACATCTAATCTCGCTCAGCAGCTTAGACTAAAGAAGACCATGTCATCGGCCGCAGTATCGGGTCTTGGGGACTCTAGTTTCGCATCGGAGGGCTACACAGTGTGCCTCAATTTGCAGTCGCAAGCCTCTGATTACAGTACCAGTTTCGTCGCATTGGTAGCACCCACAATCACCGAGCAGCAGCCTAGTTTTTCAGTAGACGTTTCCGACTGGAAAATTCCGCAGAACATCCCACTGGCGGATCCGCAGTTCTTCAGGCCGCAGCGTATTGACCTGCTCATTGGGGCTAGTCTCTTCTTTGACCTTCTGTGCGTTGGCCAAATCAAATTGGCAACAGGCTTGCCATCGCTTCAGAAGACTCGCCTTGGATGGGTGGTTTCAGGAGGGGGCCAGCAACCTCGTAAAACAGCCTTGTTGGGGTCTCGGTGCTCATCCGACACAGGTCATGAGTCTCTCGATCAAGTGGAAATGCTGCTGAGGCGGTTTTGGGAGATAGAAAGTTCCACTGAAGTTTCGGTGACGGTCAAGCAGGAGGATATTGATTGTGAGGAGCACTTCAAAGCTAATTTCTCGCGCTTGTCATCTGGAGAGTTCGCTGTGAAGTTGCCCATCAAAAGAAGTTTGGATATCTTGGGTGATTCGTATATGCAAGCATATCGCCGGTTCCTCAACTTGGAGCGGAAACTCGGGCGTCGGCCGCAGCTAAAGGCTCAGTACTCCTCTTTCATCCGCGAGTACCAAGAACTCAATCACATGACGTTAGTAGAATCAGAGCTGTTCAGTCGCTGTCGATATTTTTTGCCACATCATTGCGTGCTTAAGGAAGAAAGCACAACTACCAAACTGCGGGTTGTGTTCGATGGATCTGCATCAACGTCAACGGGGTTCTCTCTAAACGAGGTTCTAATGGCTGGGCCTACTATCCAACCAAAGCTTCTACATACATTACTGCGTTTCCGTACGTTCCCAATTGCGCTGACTGGGGACATCTGCAAGATGTACAGGTGTGTCCGGGTAACTGAGCCAGATAATTACCTTCAGTGCATCTTATGGAGAGATTCGCCGCAGGAAAATGTAAAGACGTTTAAACTCGATACGGTCACGTATGGGACCAAGCCAGCTTCCTATCTTGCAATTCGTGCGATGCTCCAATTGGCCGAAGAAGAAAAATCGTCATTCCCTATTGGCTCGGAAGTGTTGGCGTCCAATTTTTATGTCGATGATTTGATGACTGGTGGAGGATCTGTAGAGGAAGTGCGTGAGAAGATGAAGCAGACATCCCAGTTGCTGGCTCGGGGAAACTTCATAATTCGGAAATGGTGCTCCAACGTTCCTGCCGTGCTTGAAGGAGTTCCTGACAACGATAAAGAAACGCTGCTAAGTTTCGACGATGGCACCGATTTTACAAAGGCCCTTGGATTGGTTTGGGAGCCTGCATCCGATGAATTTCTTTTTTCCGTAGTACCCGCACAGTTGTCTTCAAAGCCGACAAAGCGCTCTATGTTGTCAACTATCGCTCGTTTTTATGATCCCCTTGGATTGATTGGGCCTGTCATTGCAAAGGCAAAGATTTTCCTTCAGCTGGTGTGGAAGGAGCGGCTCCAATGGGATGAGAGTCTACCCGAGTCTCTTTCGTCAGCGTGGATCACTTTTTGCGAGAACTTGTCTGCCCCTCAGCGTTTTAGATTTCCTCGCCTCGCATTGTGTCCCAGGTCAAAGGCGGAGGTTCATGGTTTTTGTGATGCTAGTCTAGACGCGTATGGCGCATGTATTTATATCGTCTCAAGGACCAAGAACGGCACATACGTGCAACTTTTCTGTGCGAAGTCGCGTGTCGCCCCTGTCAAGGTATTGACTGTGCCCAAGTTGGAGTTATGTGGCGCTGACCTACTTTCTCAATTGATCATTGAGATACACCAACTTAAACTATTTACTGGAAGCTTCTATTGCTGGTCCGACTCCACAACTGCCTTGTCTTGGATTCGCAATGACCCATCAAGTTTTAACGTCTTCGTTGCAAATCGGGTATCGGCCATTCAGGAGCGGACTGCTCAGATGGAATGGCGCTACGTTCCAACCACTCAGAACCCTGCGGATATCTTATCCAGAGGCGCTCTGCCATCGGAACTTTTGGAATCGCATCTTTGGTCCCAGGGGCCACTCTTTCTTCGAGATGAGAAACCGATGTGGCCATTGTCATCTACACAAGACCCGCCGATACTGGAGCTTCGCAAGAGAGTCCTCATTGCAGTTTGCCCATTCGTAGACCTCTCTGATGGCAGGAAATTTACCAATTCCTTCGGAAAGCTTCAGCGCACGTTTGCATACGTATTCAAATTTGTGAGGCGCAAAAAGTCATCGGGAGTAACAGTGGATGACATCGTTGGTGGCACACGGTTACTCATTCGTTCAATACAGAGAGTGCAGTTATGGACTGACTACAAGGCTTTGCGGGATGGAGAGCAGGTGCAGCCGTCGAGCTCTATTTCGTCGCTCGCACCATTTCTGGATGAACATGGACTATTACGCGTCGGTGGACGGTTGGCGAACTCATCACTTGATTTCAACGCGCGGCATCCAGTTATTCTTCCAAGGCGTCATCCCGTCACTTCAGCTGTAGTTGTGCAGTTTCATGAGCGGAACTTGCACGCTGGACCACGAGCATTAATCGCACTAATTCGTCATGAGTATTGGCCAATTGGAGGGCGTAAGACGGTGGCAAATGTCGTAAATCGCTGCACAAGATGTTTTAAGGCCAAGCCGCGCTTACTTCAGCATATCATGGCTGACCTGCCAAAGGAGCGTGTGAATGCAACTTGCGCCTTTGCTGTTACAGGCGTGGATTTTTGTGGTCCATTCTTTTACAAGAGTGAGGTGCGGACCAGACCACCCATCAAATGCTACGTTTGCGTATTTATTTGTTTTGCCACCAAGGCCGTGCACTTGGAGCTTGTGCAGGATTTGTCAACGCCAGCGTTCATTAGCGCGCTCAAGCGGTTCATTTGTACTCGTGGTCAGCCGAGGGAGATTTGGTCTGATAATGCAACTAACTTCGTTGGAGCTAAGAACGAGTTGGCGGAGCTGAAGAAGCTGTTCCTCTCCGAAAAGCACCAGAAGACAGTTCAGGAGTTTTGCGTCGCAGATCACATCGACTGGCGCTTTATTCCCCTCGGTCTCCCCACTTTGGCGGGCTCTGGGAGGCAGCGGTGAAGACAGCCAAGTATCACTTCTACCGTTCCGCCTCCAGCTCCGTACTTTGCTTCGATGACCTGAGAACCCTCGTATGCCATATAACTGCTATAGTCAACTCAAGACCATTGCTTCCCATTTCAGAGCATCCCGACGATTTGGACGTGCTAACACCTGCGCATTTCTTGGGCACGGCGCCGATCCTTATGTTTGCAGAGCCAGATGTAACCAGACTAAACTTCAATCGTCTTGATCGCTGGCAGCAGGTCAACTTTCTGCAGCAGACGTTTTGGTCCCGCTGGCGAGAGGAGTACCTCACCCTTCTTCAGGAGAGAGCTAAGTGGAGAACTGGGCAGCCTAGTCTCAGCATCGGCGACGTAGTGCTCGTAAAGAACGAGAACCTGCCTCCCCTCAAGTGGCCATTGGGAAGGGTGACTAAGTTAATCGTCGGAAAGGATGGTGTTCCCAGGGTAGCTGAGCTCAAAACGGCTACTGGGATAGCCACAAGGGCCGTTGCGAAGTTGTGTATGCTGCCAAAGAAGGATGTCGAAGACCCGTACTCTTCAACGGGGGGAGTATGTTCGGCTAAGCGCCTACCCATGGCAGCACAGAGATAGGCATAGCTTACTCTCTTTACATTGCTCTCAATGCATCGCTGTTGCTGCTGCTGCTGCCCTACGCCCTACGCTCTCAATCGCTACATCGCCCTTTCCCTAAATTCGTCGTCCGACAAGAGCTGTGGGAGAGGCTCATCAGCAGAGCAGAACTTACTCAAAATTTGATCATCGTCGTGCGCAAACGTGATACCGCCAACCTTTCGTCTCGCATTGTTCTTTCGATAAGAAACCAATTTGAACAAAAACACATACACAATATACACACATACATTGAATCCAAACCCTTTTGTTTTTTTAATTAAATTTCGCATATACGCTGCTGAAGAAGCTCAGTAGCTCAACATTTTGGTGACCCCTGATGTGATTAAAAAACAATAAAAAACAATTGCATTTATCCAAATTTTGTCATTGCCTTACTCGCATAAAACAACGGTTGTTCGGTTCCTCAGTTGTGCACAAGCAATAGTAACGGTTCTCGCGTCATCTGCTTTACCTTCTGCTTGCTGTTGTTTCGTTACGGTTTCGGTGCTCTCAGTGTGTATGCCATTGTTGTTGTTGGCAAATTGCGAATTCTCGCTGCTGGTCTGTGCCCGTGTGTTCGAGCGCTGCGATCGATCGGGAAGTGCCTTTCAAACTGTTCGAAGCTATTCACCGGCTATTAACCTCGGCTTTTGCTTTATCAAACACACACAATGTCTTCTGATGGAACCCCCTCCCCTATCGCTGTCGATTCCCCCTTGTCTCTCAATGTGGACATTGCGTACTACAAGCGCAAGGTGCAAGCCATGCTAAGTGCAGCGCGGGGAGTTGAAAATGCCGTCGGCAAAGAGAAGATTGGGGAGCTCACGGAGGAGGAATTGAACGTCCGGTTAAAGTCTGTATTGGATCTTGTCGTATCTTTCAATGAGCATCATGATGCTCTGGAAAGAATCGATCTTGATGAGATCGGTAGTCCGTTAAGAAAAGAGTTTGACGAGTGCGTGGTTATGCTGGAGAGCAGAATTAAGCATGAGTTGAACAAGCGGCAGCCCACAATGCTCCCTTGCTCAACAATGCGGACGGACCATGTTTCAGAAGCCCCGGCTACGGTTATAATGCAGCATCGGCATCGCCTACCGGAGTTAAAGCTTACAGAATTCAGTGGGGGCTACTCACAGTACTCCGCCTTTTGGAGCATGTTTTCCTCGATAATCGACACGGAGCCTGACTTAACGAATGTGGAGAAATTGCAGCATCTACGATCCTGCCTAAAAGGACCGGCTCTAGACACGATCTCGTCGTTGGAATTTTGCCACGCCAGCTATCCCATCGCTTTGGATTTGCTGAACAGACGGTTTAATAATAAACGGTTAATTTTTCAGGCACACGTCAATGACATTCTGGGTGTGCAGCGCGTTGAGGAGTCGTCTGTGTCTCAACTTCGGTTCTTGACAGATACCGCAATTGGCAATCTGCGAGCCTTAAAAAGTATTGGGACAAAGGAACAGATTGCTGACGTTATTATAATACACAGCCTGCTGCAGAGGGTAGATAGTGCCACACAAGCCAAGTGGGAGGACACTCCGTCACTGGATAGTATACCCACAGCCGAGCAATTCACCGAGTTTCTGGAGCAAAGATGTCAGAAGTTGGAGAATCAGGAGCACACTAGGGCAATGTATGCGCCCGGCATTCAGGCGGGAAGGAATAAAAAAACATTTAACAGCAGTAAGAGTTCTTTCGTAGCGACTGAATCGGTTGCTCTTGACTGTGTATTTTGCAATACTAATGGCCATAATATTTATACCTGCACTTTGTTTTTAAATCTCTCGCCTTCACTGCGCCAATTAGAGGTGAAGAAACTCAGTCTTTGCATGAATTGCCTGAAGCCCGGCCATCAAATTCGCACCTGCAGGTCCTCAACTTGTCGCCACTGTGGGATCAAACATCACACGTTATTGCATTTCAATGACAGACGGTCGCAATCGGAGTCTGCTGTCTCGTCGTCACCGCACCCTGAAGCCCATTCCCAGGCCTCAGCCACCGCCCTGATAGCTCACAATTCTTGCAATGATGTCGTACTCTTAGCCACTGCAGTGGTTTTGTTGAAGGATCGCGCTGGATCTCTCGTGCCATGTCGGGCACTCTTGGATTCCGGGTCACAAATGCACCTAATAACATCTAATCTCGCTCAGCAGCTTAGACTAAAGAAGACCATGTCATCGGCCGCAGTATCGGGTCTTGGGGACTCTAGTTTCGCATCGGAGGGCTACACAGTGTGCCTCAATTTGCAGTCGCAAGCCTCTGATTACAGTACCAGTTTCGTCGCATTGGTAGCACCCACAATCACCGAGCAGCAGTCTAGTTTTTCAGTAGACGTTTCCGACTGGAAAATTCCGCAGAACATCCCACTGGCGGATCCGCAGTTCTTCAGGCCGCAGCGTATTGACCTGCTCATTGGGGCTAGTCTCTTCTTTGACCTTCTGTGCGTTGGCCAAATCAAATTGGCAACAGGCTTGCCATCGCTTCAGAAGACTCGCCTTGGATGGGTGGTTTCAGGAGGGGGCCAGCAACCTCGTAAAACAGCCTTGTTGGGGTCTCGGTGCTCATCCGACACAGGTCATGAGTCTCTCGATCAAGTGGAAATGCTGCTGAGGCGGTTTTGGGAGATAGAAAGTTCCACTGAAGTTTCGGTGACGGTCAAGCAGGAGGATATTGATTGTGAGGAGCACTTCAAAGCTAATTTCTCGCGCTTGTCATCTGGAGAGTTCGCTGTGAAGTTGCCCATCAAAAGAAGTTTGGATATCTTGGGTGATTCGTATATGCAAGCATATCGCCGGTTCCTCAACTTGGAGCGGAAACTCGGGCGTCGGCCGCAGCTAAAGGCTCAGTACTCCTCTTTCATCCGCGAGTACCAAGAACTCAATCACATGACGTTAGTAGAATCAGAGCTGTTCAGTCGCTGTCGATATTTTTTGCCACATCATTGCGTGCTTAAGGAAGAAAGCACAACTACCAAACTGCGGGTTGTGTTCGATGGATCTGCATCAACGTCAACGGGGTTCTCTCTAAACGAGGTTCTAATGGCTGGGCCTACTATCCAACCAAAGCTTCTACATACATTACTGCGTTTCCGTACGTTCCCAATTGCGCTGACTGGGGACATCTGCAAGATGTACAGGTGTGTCCGGGTAACTGAGCCAGATAATTACCTTCAGTGCATCTTATGGAGAGATTCGCCGCAGGAAAATGTAAAGACGTTTAAACTCGATACGGTCACGTATGGGACCAAGCCAGCTTCCTATCTTGCAATTCGTGCGATGCTCCAATTGGCCGAAGAAGAAAAATCGTCATTCCCTATTGGCTCGGAAGTGTTGGCGTCCAATTTTTATGTCGATGATTTGATGACTGGTGGAGGATCTGTAGAGGAAGTGCGTGAGAAGATGAAGCAGACATCCCAGTTGCTGGCTCGGGGAAACTTCATAATTCGGAAATGGTGCTCCAACGTTCCTGCCGTGCTTGAAGGAGTTCCTGACAACGATAAAGAAACGCTGCTAAGTTTCGACGATGGCACCGATTTTACAAAGGCCCTTGGATTGGTTTGGGAGCCTGCATCCGATGAATTTCTTTTTTCCGTAGTACCCGCACAGTTGTCTTCAAAGCCGACAAAGCGCTCTATGTTGTCAACTATCGCTCGTTTTTATGATCCCCTTGGATTGATTGGGCCTGTCATTGCAAAGGCAAAGATTTTCCTTCAGCTGGTGTGGAAGGAGCGGCTCCAATGGGATGAGAGTCTACCCGAGTCTCTTTCGTCAGCGTGGATCACTTTTTGCGAGAACTTGTCTGCCCCTCAGCGTTTTAGATTTCCTCGCCTCGCATTGTGTCCCAGGTCAAAGGCGGAGGTTCATGGTTTTTGTGATGCTAGTCTAGACGCGTATGGCGCATGTATTTATATCGTCTCAAGGACCAAGAACGGCACATACGTGCAACTTTTCTGTGCGAAGTCGCGTGTCGCCCCTGTCAAGGTATTGACTGTGCCCAAGTTGGAGTTATGTGGCGCTGACCTACTTTCTCAATTGATCATTGAGATACACCAACTTAAACTATTTACTGGAAGCTTCTATTGCTGGTCCGACTCCACAACTGCCTTGTCTTGGATTCGCAATGACCCATCAAGTTTTAACGTCTTCGTTGCAAATCGGGTATCGGCCATTCAGGAGCGGACTGCTCAGATGGAATGGCGCTACGTTCCAACCACTCAGAACCCTGCGGATATCTTATCCAGAGGCGCTCTGCCATCGGAACTTTTGGAATCGCATCTTTGGTCCCAGGGGCCACTCTTTCTTCGAGATGAGAAACCGATGTGGCCATTGTCATCTACACAAGACCCGCCGATACTGGAGCTTCGCAAGAGAGTCCTCATTGCAGTTTGCCCATTCGTAGACCTCTCTGATGGCAGGAAATTTACCAATTCCTTCGGAAAGCTTCAGCGCACGTTTGCATACGTATTCAAATTTGTGAGGCGCAAAAAGTCATCGGGAGTAACAGTGGATGACATCGTTGGTGGCACACGGTTACTCATTCGTTCAATACAGAGAGTGCAGTTATGGACTGACTACAAGGCTTTGCGGGATGGAGAGCAGGTGCAGCCGTCGAGCTCTATTTCGTCGCTCGCACCATTTCTGGATGAACATGGACTATTACGCGTCGGTGGACGGTTGGCGAACTCATCACTTGATTTCAACGCGCGGCATCCAGTTATTCTTCCAAGGCGTCATCCCGTCACTTCAGCTGTAGTTGTGCAGTTTCATGAGCGGAACTTGCACGCTGGACCACGAGCATTAATCGCACTAATTCGTCATGAGTATTGGCCAATTGGAGGGCGCAAGACGGTGGCAAATGTCGTAAATCGCTGCACAAGATGTTTTAAGGCCAAGCCGCGCTTACTTCAGCATATCATGGCTGACCTGCCAAAGGAGCGTGTGAATGCAACTTGCGCCTTTGCTGTTACAGGCGTGGATTTTTGTGGTCCATTCTTTTACAAGAGTGAGGTGCGGACCAGACCACCCATCAAATGCTACGTTTGCGTATTTATTTGTTTTGCCACCAAGGCCGTGCACTTGGAGCTTGTGCAGGATTTGTCAACGCCAGCGTTCATTAGCGCGCTCAAGCGGTTCATTTGTACTCGTGGTCAGCCGAGGGAGATTTGGTCTGATAATGCAACTAACTTCGTTGGAGCTAAGAACGAGTTGGCGGAGCTGAAGAAGCTGTTCCTCTCCGAAAAGCACCAGAAGACAGTTCAGGAGTTTTGCGTCGCAGATCACATCGACTGGCGCTTTATTCCCCCTCGGTCTCCCCACTTTGGCGGGCTCTGGGAGGCAGCGGTAAAGACAGCCAAGTATCACTTCTACCGTTCCGCCTCCAGCTCCGTACTTTGCTTCGATGACCTGAGAACCCTCGTATGCCATATAACTGCTATAGTCAACTCAAGACCATTGCTTCCCATTTCAGAGCATCCCGACGATTTGGACGTGCTAACACCTGCGCATTTCTTGGGCACGGCGCCGATCCTTATGTTTGCAGAGCCAGATGTAACCAGACTAAACTTCAATCGTCTTGATCGCTGGCAGCAGGTCAACTTTGTGCAGCAGACGTTTTGGTCCCGCTGGCGAGAGGAGTACCTCACCCTTCTTCAGGAGAGAGCTAAGTGGAGAACTGGGCAGCCTAGTCTCAGCATCGGCGACGTAGTGCTCGTAAAGAACGAGAACCTGCCTCCCCTCAAGTGGCCATTGGGAAGGGTGACTAAGTTAATCGTCGGAAAGGATGGTGTTCCCAGGGTAGCTGAGCTCAAAACGGCTACTGGGATAGCCACAAGGGCCGTTGCGAAGTTGTGTATGCTGCCAAAGAAGGATGTCGAAGACCCGTACTCTTCAACGGGGGGAGTATGTTCGGCTAAGCGCCTACCCATGGCAGCACAGAGATAGGCATAGCTTACTCTCTTTACATTGCTCTCAATGCATCGCTGTTGCTGCTGCTGCTGCCCTACGCCCTACGCTCTCAATCGCTACATCGCCCTTTCCCTAAATTCGTCGTCCGACAAGAGCTGTGGGAGAGGCTCATCAGCAGAGCAGAACTTACTCAAAATTTGATCATCGTCGTGCGCAAACGTGATACCGCCAACCTTTCGTCTCGCATTGTTCTTTCGATAAGAAACCAATTTGAACAAAAACACATACACAATATACACACATACATTGAATCCAAACCCTTTTGGTTTTTTTAATTAAATTTCGCATATACGCTGCTGAAGAAGCTCAGTAGCTCAACAGTGGCTTTATGTAATTTTTCGCGGCCCCAGTATCTATTAAGATATTTATTGTTCTCCCCGCTACTGTTCGCTTGACGAACGGGAGCAGGGATTCTCCCCTTAAAAAATTAACAGTATCACTTTCGTATCCCGGATTGTTATCCTCATCGATCTCCTCCACCGCCTCAGACGCCAACTGATCGTACTTTTGTTCGTACTGATCTGGGTCCTCCTGAGCGATGTGATTAACCCGCTGTCTGCGCTGGTCGGAGAGTCTCTGGGATCCAGCCGGCCTCTTGAACGCACCCTGTTAGTTCCCGATAATACGGTTTATCCCAGCCGGTGGGCCTAAATTGGATGCCAGTTGCTTTTGAAAGTTAGTCGGTTGACGGAGTTAAGAGGAAGATGGGTCGACATCCATCATTTCCACCTTATCTTGGCCACGGTGACCGTTTTTTTGGTGAGTGCCCTGATTATTCGTGTAGAAAGGGTTTTTTGATTGTCTTTTATAGTGATCGGGCTCATTTTGCCCACCCTGTTTGTATCTATTTCTGTTCTGGACCTTGTTTTCTAGCACTCTTGCGTAATTCGCTGCAAAGTCGTGCCTATCGTGATTGGCCTCAATTTCTTGCGCCAAGGCTAGAGCTGATGGCACATCTTTAGGCTGCGCCGCAAACAGTGTGTCAGTGACGCCTCTTCTTAGGCCTGAAATGAAGACACGGAGAGCGTCGGCTCTATACTTGTCATTAATGTATTGCGCCTGTGCGGCGTCTTGTGACATGATTGTCTTGTTTGTGAGGAGAGTGAGTTTCTTCTCAACCTCTGCATAGAATTGAGTGATGGACATGCCACCCTGTCGGAGCGTGGCAAGCTCTTGTTCTAGCAGGTGCAGTGGACGCTTTTCCGCATACGTGAAATCGAGGCGATTGATGATTGCCTCAAAGTTCAACACTGTGCTGAATGATGATAAGAGTGAGTCAGCGGAGCCTCTAATCTTATTCCTGATTATGAGGACCGCTTGATAATGTTTTGAACTACCTACAAATCCCTCGTATAGTTTATAGGCAGCCTTTGCTGCCTGGCGCCAGGAGACGTACTGTTCCTGGGCCCCATGGAACTCTGGCAGCGTTTTAACCGCATCCAGAGCCTCATCGCAAGGTATATTTTCATTATAGGTAATCGGCTCGTAGGCCTGGGCCTCGGGGGCCTGAACTCTAACAGCCTGCAGTTGGTTAGTTACCGCTTGTAAGCGTTCCTCAAAGTTGGCTCTCTGCGTAGCCAACGCAGCGCTGACCGCCGCAGTTATGGCGGCTTGGACTTGTTCCGCATTCATTATTTCTATTATTTCTTCTGGTCCAATTTGAAAATCTAAATTGAGTTCTTCGAACAACTCTTCTAACTCGTTGATGTTATTTTCAATAGACATACAAAAATTCCTTTCAGTTTTCCCCCTACCGCTTATTTCTGTCTGTGTCTTAGGTTTATTTCAGCTGCGCCGGGCCGCTGTTATTGTTTGTTTATTTTAGGAGTCAAATTCGAGCTCAAACACAAATTTTTTTATTGTCCGCCCCCAACGATGTATTTGTGGCACGGTGTTATGTTTCCCACTTACACTTATCGCGACAAAAGGGGCAGGGGAAGAAAAAATATTCTGAGAAGTTTTGAGGCTTGAACGTTTTTGTACATGAACGTTTTATTTGTTTGTTTCTTTTCTTTTTATTCTTTTTGTTTTCGTTTTTTCGAATGATGTTTCACTCTAAGCAATATTCTATACGTAGTTACTTGATTTTAATTTGGCGATTTTTGAAAAAGGGTTTCACTTACATGTTCCTCTTTTTTGACTATGCTCTTGTTTGTTGTGTTACTCTATCCCCTGTGGATGTTGTTCCGTAGCTCTTTCCAGTTTCGTTGGTATTAATTCTTCCTTGTCTATCTTCGTCGCTGCTACTCAGGGCTATGAGCTTCTAAGTGCAGCGATCTCTTTGTAGATCTGCCGCGGGCGCAGTTTGCGATTTTCTAATCTTGGAGCGGGCGTTGTCTCCGCGCTCTTTTGTTAGAATGGTTTTATGTTTTCACCTTTTTACTTTTACTTTTTTATATTGAGCGGGCTTTGTCTCCGCACTCAATTGTTTATATTTTGTATTTCGTTATTTTCTTTTTTTTTTCAGTTTTGTTAGTTGAACATATCTTTTGCACTTTTTGAGCGGGCGTTGTCTCCGCACTCTATGCTGATATTTAATAACTTGTTGTTTTGTTCACTTTTTGTTGATTGAAGCTATCCTTTGCACTTTTTGAGCGGGCGTTGTCTCCGCACTTCATGCTGATATTTTATAACTTGTTTTTTTTTTATACCCGGTACTCAAAGAGTATAGGGGTATATTAGATTTGTGGGGATAACGGTTGTGTGTAACGCCCAGAAGAAAGCGTTTCCGACCCCATAAAGTATATACGTATATATTCTTGATCAGCATCAATAGCCGATTCAAAACCTGCCAGTACGTATATTGTTACGTATACGTACATATGTGCAGAGCATGTTTCATACTTTGCTATGCGGAAATTTTGTGTATTCTACTTCTGTTTGTTGAAGAACTGACCTACCGCCACAAAATAAATGAAGAATTGGCAGGGTGGGTGGTGTTTGTACACTTGGGCCTGGGAAAAAAATCTGTTATTTGTTTTTTTATTAAATTAAATGCATATTTTGAAACGGCTTCTTTACTGCCCATGAAAAAGCCGGCGGCTCTCGACTTTGTGGGACTTTTGAGACTGAGATAACTCTCGTGCAACTCTCTATCCTGGCCTGTCCGTCTCCTGAGCACGTCGTAGCCCGGTTCCCAACAGAGCCAGCAGCTCCAAATAGAATTTCAACTGTTTAACACAAATGGTAATAGTCCAGCGATTCATGTCGACAGGATAACTGGGTTAATTGCCCGCAATGGTGGAAGCATCTTAAGCCCAAATGGTCTTCGCATCGGTCCACGCAGCATTTATTGGAAATGGCCAACGAATCGCATAACCAGACACAGAAACTTTCGATTCTTTTTTCTGTATCTGCAGCTATTGTGCTAGGCGAGAAGTGATGAGATGCACCAGCGATCCAGAAACGAGCAGAGCACGGCAAGGAATCAATGTACCAGAGTTATTCCTAACGCTGATTACGGCAGTGGCCAGAAACACGACCTCCCGTCTGTAATATTGGGCTTAAAGAGACGCTGACGCTGCTGCAGTAAATTAGATAGATTGAGGAGCGTTGGACGAATACACGAAATGAAGTAGTGTGTGATGTTTAGCACCACTTGCACCTTGATAATGGCCTGCTCGGAGGTAGTTGGTACACAGCTTCTTAATTAGTATGAAGCGGGTATACTAATTAAATCACTTTAACCACACTACCTAAACTGTGGGGATTAACTTATTGCAGTTATCCGGTGGCTTGGATGTATTTCGACAAGATCCCTGGTTTAGTTTCGGATAGATAAAAAAACAGCTGTAGCTTAAAAAATGTCATTTATAGTCTGCTTCCACAAGCGACCATCCACTACGGGTATAGTCCGTAAAGTCCGCAGTTCTGAAATTTCCCAGTTAGTTGCACAATCCATTTTAAACATTCCTAATAGATTGTTCCCACAGACGTCCATCTACCTTCTATTTTGGGGATGGTCCGTAAGGTTTTGCCGTTTCGAAATTTCCCAGTTAGTTCCACCATCCATTTTGGATATTCCTAATACCCTTTTTACATTAGGGCGCATCATTGGATTTTTCCGTGAGAAGAAGGATGTGGATAGAAGAAGACAAACATGCTTCCGCATGTTTAAACATTCGCCGCTTCATTTGCAAGTGTTACCGTATTCTGATAAATATTTTTACAAAATACTAAAATTATTCGGGGTATCGACGCGCTATCGGGGTATTTTTGTCGAATCAAACAATAAATTCAATTTAAAGTTCAGCGCCCAAACCATTCCTGAACATTTCAATTAAAATAAGCCTAATTGCAAATAACAAAATGGTAACACAAATACTTGCAAGGGTCCACAAAGATGTTTTGGGATGCACTGACTATAACTTTTAAGCCGCCACTTCAAAATTAAAGTAAGCAGCACGTAATTTTTGTTCAGTGGAGCCAATGATAGCTCCTCCTTAACCAGCTCCGTAATTTCTTTTAATTTCAACAAAAATGCGTGTGCTCTCTTTTTCTTTTTCAATCGGTTTGTTTACGTTTGTAGGCCGAACGGCTGACAAAATGATGCAGCCTAAGTGTAAACGCCTCGTATCATTTTTCCGCACCTTCGACAATGATGCGGTAGTGTAAAAAGGCTGGAATTAACTGCAAAAATGTAAACAGTGAATGACAAAAATAACTGATATTCTCCAGCAAATGGCTAGGATCCAGGAGGTTTTGCAATAGCAGATGCTCTATTTTCTATATGCTATAATTCCTTCGGGAGAAGAATGCGAATAAATTAAAAGTATCAAATGATTAAAACATTTTTTAGTTTGTATTTGTTTAAGCAATTTTTTAAAATGTCAGATGTATGCAGATCGCGCTATTCAGGTTGCTCACTTGAATTAAACAGAAGCCGAATCTCATTAATGGAGCTTTTGCGTTTTTCCTCCAATATTGCCGACGCTTCTTTTTGTAGTGCAAGGCTCGAATTTGGATATATTGTCGAATTTCTGCCACTTTCTGGAGAGCCGATGTTCACATACGAAAATCTATGTCAGAAGTAAATTGAAATGGAATAAATTTGGAAGACTATGACAAAGACAAAAAGTTCCGTACCGCCTTTAAAACAGATAAAACATAATCTTGTACACAACATTTTACTTATGATTGCTTTTTAATTACAACTATCCACACCCTTCTTAGCATAATTTCATTAAAATAATTTAGCATTGCAAAACGTTCTTCGTCATCGAATTAATTTATTTGTCGAACGGCACCATCAATTTTTGCAACATCATTTGTTGCTGTTGAACAACTGTCGAAAAATATTTACATTTCACATATTTGTAGTTTAATTTTGACAAAATTCAGAGCACAAATTTATTGTTTGTTGTTGTCAGCTGTGCGCCTCGACTAAGAGGAGACATAGGTGTCACTACTAGTTTTGTCAACAGTTTCGACGTTATTCTGGGTCTCGATTTCCTTTGTGTTATCCGAGCGTGGATCCACTGTGAACGGGCGTACTTACAGCTGAAGCTGCACCAAGAAGCTCCCGCTCACTCGCCACCGATAGGCCGCAGGCACGGACGGTAACTTTCGCCGACCCCCTCGTTACGACAACGCTCACCGCGACCGACCCAAGACCGGACCCGATCGAGCCAACCAGAGTCAGCTTTTCGGTGCGTACCTCGATCCAAACGCAATAACAAAACCCGGAAACCTTGGCGTCGACGAGCACACATGGCCCGTTGACCAAGGAGTCCTTCACACAGCCACGACACAGGGCAAATAAATGGCGTCGACGAGCACACACGCTTCATCGACCAAGGCGTCTCCTGCGGATCAGCAGAGCAACACGGACACCTTGGCGTCAACGAGCACACCCGCCTCGTTGACCAAGGGATCGCTCACACAGCCACGACACAGGGCAGGAATCTTGGAGTCGATGAGCACAGGAGCAAAGGAGTCTTCTGCGGATCAGCAGAACAATCCGGACACCTTGACCAAGGAGTCTTTGAGTCGGACTGAAGAGATGAGAATGTGCATGGACTATCGGAAACTAAATGCCCTATCCGTGTCCAATGCATACCAGCTGCCACGCATTACCCACATCCTGGAGAGGCAATGCACCGCATGTTACATTGCAACGTTGGATTTGAAGAATGGATACTGGCAAATCCCGGTAGCCGAGGGCAGCAGATAAGCCACCGCATTCACCGTTCCGGGCAAAGGCCTCTTCCACTGGAAGGTCATGCCATTTGGCCTCCACTCAGCACCAGCGACCTTTCAACGGGCCTTGGACAGCGTAATCGGACCCGACATGGAGCCATACGCCTTTGCATATTTGGACGACATCATTGTCATCGGAGCAAGCCTAGAGCACATCAAGAACTTGCGAGAGGTCTTCCGGAGGTTACTGGAGGCTAATCTTAGGCTAAACCGGAACAAATACACTTTGTTCATGAAGAATCTGGTATACCTGGGAAATGTAATCAGCGGACAAGGTGTAAACACCGATCCCGAAAAAGTCATCGCAGTCCAAAGCTGACACCACCCACCACGTTGAAGGAGCTACGACGGTGCATCGGAATGGCCTCATGGTATCGACGTTTTGTCTCTAACTCCGCCACCATAGTCCAACCGATGACCACCCTCTAGAAGAGAGATCAGAAGTGGGTCTGGACCGAGGAGCGTCAACAGACTTTCGAAACGCTTAAGGAAAATCTGACTCAAGCACTAGTGTTAGCATGCCCGGATTTCTTCGCATTAAAATGCTTGAACTCAATAGATAATCCCCCCGGATGCATAGCTCGCTGCTTATTGAAACGTCAGCAATAGCAGTTCGATATCCACTATCGACGAGGATGCCAGAATGTCGTGGCCGACAAGTCACGAAAACCAGTAGAGGCATTACAACGCGCCGAAGAAGAAGAAAACACTTGTCCCTGGCTTCGACGTCTATATAACCGGACCCAAAAGCAACCAGAGAAACACCCGGACTTCATCGTAGAAAACGGACAGATCTAGCTTCAGGACCACTTGACATCCTATGCGCCGACTTCGTGGACCCTTTGCCTCGGTCCAAGCACGGGAATACCATGCTCTTGGTCCTCTTCGACGCCCTTAGCAAATAGGTGGAGCTAGTTCCCCTGCGCAAAGCCACCACAGCGCTGCTTTACAAGACGTTTCGAGAAAGAGTTCTGGGTCGATTTGGTATTCACGCTCGTTTGGTATCGATTTGGTATTCACGCTCGTTTCAAAGTTTGCCGGGATAGTACTGGAACACACGGCTCCTTACACCCCACAGCAGAATCCAACAAAGCGGTCCAACCGGACAATCAAGATAATGATTGTCCACTACATCCCTTAGCGATCAAGAGCAGCGCTTCCGTCACGACGAGATTCAGCCCGGAGCTCTATACGAGGAGACAACACCAGGACTAAGCGAAGCTATGGAAACACCACCCGACAAGGTCACGAGACTGCAAGATATCTTCAAGGTGGTGCGCTAAAACACTCAACAATCATTCCAGGAACTGGGAAGAGGATACTCGACGACGCGAGTAGAGACACACGATCGGAACACTGGTCATGCTACGCCAAAACCAAGGCAGCCGACAACTTTGCTGCATAACTAGCACCCAAGTATGAGGGGCCGTATCGGGTACTCAAGTTCCTCTCCCGACCATAGTGCGCCTGCAGCAGCACAGAGGTCGACAACGACGAACCGTTGGCCTGGCAGATCTCAAGGCCTTTCACGATCCAGGAAATTTCGACAACAACAACAACGAAAATACGACAGCAGAAGACGACCCGGGCGAACGAGCCCACGCACTCGCGAGCTCATAAGGGCCACCTAGAGCAGTGCGATGCTCTAACGTGCTCGCCCCGCAAGGGACAACCTCGTCGACGAGTAGAGCCCTCACCATTCCAACCAACAAACAAGGCTGCAGGACCACTCAACGCATTTGCTAAAGCGTGTCGGGCGTTCCACACCAACACCAGGTCACCGCACCACAAACACACCGGGACCCCAGCCTCACGCGCTACAGGAGAACCTCCCCCAGGCGGCACAATAAAACCCCACGGGAACACGATATGTACATCTATGAATGGATGGAAGGGGAGTAGCTCGTCAGAGCCGAGCTGGATAGATGGAACACCGCAGAATACCCGTCCGAGGCAAGGGCATCCCCGGATCTACGTACCAGCCCACCACCAGGCGAGAGCGCCTGCAGCCCATTCCTCAAGGATAGAGATTCCTTTTCGACGGGAAGCAGCACCCATAGCAACAAGGAGGAGAGAGAGAGCTTCGCAGGGTCATCCTCCAGCTGGTACCCGTCACTCGAGGACGATTCTACGATAGAGCGCACCCGCACAGAGTCCGGCATTGATCCGGGACTAGATTCCTCAGGACCGAGTTCGCACCGGAATTACCTTTAGAATCTTCCGACGACCCCGAGGGAGGGAAAGACCAACGAGAGAGCCCAGAGACCAACGTAAGGAGAAACCGCTCCGACGACGAGCTGCTCAAGCCACCGCTGGGGGAACGTGGCGGACCCCAAAACCCGCAGTATTGAAGAACAAGAGGTCCGCCAATTCAGAGTCTCGATCAACAGGGGACGCCAGGTCTTTATTTCTATTCGGAACCGGAGTAGGAAAGGAGTGTTAAGAGGCAGAGCCCCTCACACCAACAAAACACCTTTCAGGCGACCTTACGACAAGAACCAGGCTAGAGCCTAAGATCTCGTTGATATTACGTTTTGACTTTTATTATTTTCTTATTAGTTTTTCCCTTACGGGGTCAACCGTTATTATTTCTTTATTTTCTTATTATTTTGACCATATGCCATTGTTACCTAGGCTAAGCGACAAAATTCTGAATTATATGTATACTAAAAAACAGCCTCATTCTTAAGGGAACCATGATCGCATCACTATCAGAGAGAAAGGCAGCAGAGACCAGCAGCAGACAACGGAAAGAGCGACGGCGGGAGAGAACATCGCCTCTCACGCACAGCGGCAGAACTCCTTGGAGAGCAAAAGAGACCGGCATCAGCGCAACAATGAGCGAGAGGGAACATCACCTCCAGAACCCGAGAGAGGGAAAGAAAATGCCGCCCACTCGACTGTAGGCGACCGACAAAACGTACAAGCCCAGCGGAGACTGCGGGAAGAGTCTCGAGCTTCGAGGAGTTGCCCGCCAAAAAGTTGGATCGAGAGTCTGGATAAGCAAGCGAAAGTGAGGTCTTATTGTGGAGAATTATAACCGGAGTGAAAAAGAAATAAGTAACGGAGAGAGAAGCAGCCAACACGCCCTGAGAGTCTACGCCCAACGATGAAAGGAGGAAAGCAAGGATAAGCTAGCCTTCCGTAAGCGAGCAAGAGACAGATACATAGGTACCATTTTGAATATATGAATTAAACAAGTGTCCATGTGGACTCTCCAAGTGGAGAGTCCATGTGGGAATCTTGTGATCGATGATGCACACCGTCTGGGAACCAATACCCGAAATCCATCAGTCCACTCGTGATGGCGTTTATAATATATTTGAATTTAGCATATTTGGCCCCACGAGTAGGCCGGAAGAGTTAGTTATGGGTCAGAATGGGTTGGTCCCCCGAGCCCACTTGACCCGGTCGGCAGGTATCCAAAACCCGCATATAAGCCATGTTTATACATTCAGTATCTCCTTGGATTGTGGTAATGTGACGCCCAGCGCCATATCCAACAGCGCCAGCGCCAAAACATAAACTCATTACTTAATTAGACATAACCGACGCAACGATTCTTCTGTTCAGGGCGTGTTTTGCCACTGCAACAATTCTTCTCCTCAGGGCGTGTTCTACCCCTACAACGATTCTTCTCCTCAGGGTGTGTTTTATGCCTATAACACTTCGTGACCTCAGAGTGTGGATACGCCTCTGGAGTACTACTCGTTCTCCACCACAGGGACCAACGACCGACGCCGACAAGCACGCAGCAAACAGCCACGTGCGGCCCAGTAGCCAATTTGGGAGGAAAACCCAAAAGAAAGATCCATACGGAAGACCTGAGACCCGGTGCATCATATGTAAATACACCATCTGTAATATTAAGAACAATAAATATACAAACTTAGTTGAGTTTTTCATCGCCCGCCGTTCAGTCGTGCTTCGTGTCGTGCTCCAACTTAGGCCCAGATTGTGAGACGCCTGAAACAAAACAAAACACCAGCTTATGCTCAACAGATAAAGGAAGATGCCCAATAACCAGGCACTTGGTATCGAACCGGTAGGGAAGGGTACCGGACAGATATCAGCAAACAAAACACAGGTTGCCGACGCCGAAAATCTGGAAATTTTCTTGGAAAGAAACACAGGGCAGCAACAAATTCAAAGCCAGAGGTGATACAAATCAGCTGTGCCCAGCAACGTGAGTGACCAGTCACGCAACGCAAGTGCATCTAACCTTTGAAAGCTTCAACAGCTTTAACACGGATCGTGCATATGCACAGGCAGTAACGAAAGCCAAACTATAAACAGAGCATACTTTCAGGCGACAAAAAAAGAGCAACTCCAGAATGTCTCTGAATAGGACTCCACCAGCATCAAAGCAGGCTCAATTGAGCAACGCGATTCACAATATGCCCACAAGTACGCCCCTAAGTGGTGCGGGATAGCAAGAAAAGCGGAAGAGGTGCGCGCTATCTCCGGACATCTCACTCGGAGACATCATCCAGGCCATTAACCAAATGGGCCAACGGTTTGACAAGCTAGCAACGAAGGATGATATAGGTGTGCTAAGGTCCCAACTAGACTCAGTGTCCGTGCAATTCGAAACACTCAAAGCAGAGAATGAGGATCTAAAAAGAGAGTTCCAGCGATTGGAAACCGAGAGAGAGCAGGACCGAAAAGAGCTAAGCAGGATGGTGCAAAGCAGTAAGGCCCGAAACCTTATTTTTAAGGGACTTGAGAAGGTAGATGCCACGAAGGAGGGCGTGGAAAGGATACTACGAGGTATAATGGCGATTCCAAACGCAACAGTGCGTGAAACACGAGTCCTCTACCAAAGAAATAACAAAACGGAATTGCTGGTGGAAATGGAAAGTATTTCAGTTGCAAATGATGTACTGAAAAATGGGAAAAAACTAGCGGGAAGGTCAATCTACATCGATAGAGACCTTAGCCATCAGCAGCAGGACAATAAAATAACCCTTTTACAGCTGAAAAAGGAGCTTACAGCCATAGACGGAAACAATAAGGCCTTCGTCAAAAACGATCAGATCTGCATAGGGGGCAATTGGGCGTCCTTTAATCACGCCCAAGAGGTAACTTGCAAAGGAAAGCCAGCTACCCCTATACTAAATTAACTCTACGGCGCCGAACTGGATCTGGCCGATATAACGTATTCGCCACTTCTCACCAAAGCCAGGAAAGCAAAAAACTAGAAGACCGGCAACCACGCACAAAAAGCAGCATTAAAATTAAAATCGTATCTTACAACATAGCAGGTTTAGCAAATAAGCGTATATTAAGTTAATTCTTTAAATTTATAGACACATTCCAAATCTTTGTCCTATACGAAACTTTTATCGATCAAAATATGCAGCAGTACGATCCCTACCATATACTATCGTGGGAGCCAGCAGTAAGAACAGCAGGTAGAGGAAGAGCAAGTGGCGGCCAACTGAGAGGCATCCACAAAGACTTAGCTACATCTGGATGCTGCAGCTACCTGGACATATGTGGATCACAATCCATAGAAATCATAAGCGAGGACACACATCTAACCATAATCCCAACCTACCTCAACTGCAATGGATGGCAGGGCTACTATGATCAGTTATATCACATGATTCAAGAGTCCGCCAGTGATAACTTAATAGTCGTGGGTGACTTAAATGCCAAAATAGGAACACATCAGTGTGCCCCAGTGCGAAAAGACCACGCTGGGAAATACGAAACGCTGGTCAGGGCAGCAAAGGATCTAAAAGTAGACAGCAACGGAAAGAAAATATTGGAGATGTGCGAGGACAATAGTCTCATGGTCTTAAACGGCAGAACGCAAAGCGACGGAGATGGAAACTACACCTTTATACGAGGTCAAGCGGCGTCCACAATAGACTACTGTCTTGTTAATGGTAGGTGGTATGATCTCATTGAAGACATGGAAGTAGTGCCGGAAACTTTCTCAGATCACTTACCACTATCAATCCAATTTTAAATACGCGCGCAACCCAACCGACAACAAACTGCTACCGAAACTGAAATGGAACGTGAGGTACCGACAGCAGTATAGAGAAAAGCTCGAGCACCAAATTGAACAGCGAGAGGCCCAAATCGAAGCTCCAAATATTAAGGCCTTAACCAACTGTGAACAGAAAGCGGCATCCTACATGCAAAAACCCACCATAGAAGAAAACAGCCATGGTACGACTTGGAATGCCATCGAGCGAGACAACGATCAATGAACGCATTGAAACGAGTACTACACACAGGCACGGAAGAGCTCGAGTATAAAGAGGCCAACGCAGCTTTCAAGACAATGTGCAGAAAAAGAATAGGAGACTACTACAGGAATATTGGGCTTGAAGGCAACAACATAAAATACAGAAAGAGCTTCTGGGAGTTTGTTAGAAGATTGAATGGGACCAACAAGAGCATCCAAACCAGGGCTGAGCATGACAGCTTGACGCAGCACTTTAAAAAACTGCTAGTACAGGACAAGCAAGCTATACAGCACTACTTTGCTCTTCCATACAACGTTAATAGAGAACTAGACCGTGAAATATCGAAGGGGGAAGTTAAAGTAGCAGTGAGCAAGAGCAAGAACTGCAAACCCCCTGGAGTCGACAGGATACCGGCAGAGTTTTTAAAAAATGCACCAGAGAAATTTATTGATAACTTAAGAAAGGTATTTAACAGAATTTGGAATACAGAAAAGAAAGCTTTCGGCAAAGCATTATTTTCCCGATATTCAAAAAAGGAAATGCCACTGATGCAGCGAACTATAGGGGGATATCCTTCCTTACTTCGACCATGAAGGTGTTCGCATCAATATTGCTCTCGCACCTGACTGAATGGGCAGAAAGGTATAATGTGCTCAGCGAATACCAAGCGGGGTTTAGAAGAGGCTATAGTACAGTGGACAGCATTTTCGTACTGGTGGCGATAGCCAATGAGTACAGGAGGCAAAACCGAAAGATGTACACCTGCTTCATAAATTTCAAGGCGGTTTTCGACACCATCGACCGACAAAACCTCCTTTTTAAACTTAGCATGTCTGGAATGTCTACAAAAATATTGAACATTTTAAGATGTCTTTACACCGATAACACGGCAGCGGTCTGGAACGGCAACAGTGTGTCCCATGCAACCTTGGGGTGAAGCTGCTAAGTCCACTGCGATTCTCCCTGTACGCAGACGATATAGCATCTCTGCTGCCAGAAGGAGTATATATAGGAACGGAGAATGTCAAGGTTCTCATGTACGCAGATGACATGGTGATTATGGCAGAATCGCCCACCATGCTGCAAAACATGATCGATGCCATGCAAAATTATTGCGAAACGTGGGGCCTGATCATTAATGCAGACAAAACCAAAGTCATGGTTATAAAGGACGACAGAGGCGGCTCGGCACAAAACGAACATTGGACGCTAAATGGAGAGACACTGGAGACGGTTCGTGCTTTTAAGTATCTTGGAGTCACTCTAACCCAGAACATGAGCTTCGAAATACATGTACAAAACAAGCTGGCGGACGCAATTGCACATGGAAAGAGCTACTTAGAAAAAAACAGGTCTCTCAGAGCACAAAGTATAAAATATACACGGCAACAGCACAGACCATAATGGGATATGCAGTGGAGATATGGGGACACCAGCGCAATAAAGCAGCAGAGAAACTCCTGCGTTTCTATATAAAAAAAATCTTCCGACTTCCACAAAGCACACCGACCTATGCAATCCATCTGGAAACTGGCCTCTCTGCCGTATTCATACATACGCTGCAAAAGCAATTCAGCTATGCATCCAAAGTGATGGCTATGCCGAATAAGAGGCTCCCAAAGAGAGTACTCCGGTATCTTACGGACCAGAAAATTGACTTCATTGCAAACTGGGAGACGATGGCAAATGATCGACGAGTTCCAGGAGATGTCCAAAACCCAACATTTTGGAGGAATTGGCAAGACAAGATCGTCCGAGCCACAGACGAAGCGGACAGACATATGTGGTTACAAAGAGCAAACGCATCGAAGCGTCTATACAGCTGCCTTGATAGTATAGATAGTATAGATGCCAACCACATAGCCCACATAACCACATACAGAAGTCTCGCTGCAACAGAATGCACGCTGTCTAATATGCATGCACAGGAGGACACTTTGCACTTTTTGGCGACATGCCCTATCCTAAAGGAGTTGCGAACTCAATATTGCGGAAGTCCAACGCTAACAGTCCAGTGCTTGACTACCCTGCTCAACGCAACGGGCTGGAATTAGCTCGCACTTTTCGTCAGGGAAATGTTGCACTACAGGGAGGACATTCTGAGGGAGCGGTTCTAGAGACGACAACAGTAGGCGATATCGACAAGCAGAAACAGGGCGAACGGCATGCATGCCACGCCTACAGAAAAATTCGGATTTTAATTTAATAATTAATATACTTGTTTTGCCTTCGTACGAATGGTACCAAACAGCTTAGTTTTAATACAAATTAAATAAAGAACTACTACTACTACAAACTTATTATAATGCTTAACCTACGCCTTCTTCTTGAACCCGAGATCCCCTAATTATACGTACCGCATCCAGAAACCAACAAATTTCTGTGAACCCCGGTACGGCAAGCATAGCCCGGCCGAAAAAATGTCACAGTAATGGCAGTCTCCGCCTGACTGCCATTAGCCAAGATAATAATCCTAAAAAAAACATAAAACAAGAAAAATGTTGTACTTTTGGACCTATTTAAGAAAACAACGAATTTTGTGACATACGAAAAAATTCACAATGTTGTATACAGTACAAGAAAATATCAGAACAATTACTGACGAACCGAAGAGGAGGGTATTAGAGTCGCCCGCTACGCCAGGGGTGTAAAAGCTATACACTCATTATAGGAGTGGTCCCAATCGACCCGCTGCTCATCGAGAAAAAAAACGGTGGCAGAAGCTACCTGTTCAGACGTTGAAAAAGCGCTGCGTGCAAGCAGGCCAGAGAGGAGTGCCTCCGAGAATGGCAAAGAAAAGCCACACCACACAGCTGTTGAGTGTATACGGCTGCTTTAGCCAGTACCTGTGGAGATTCGGCTACGAGAGCTCTCCACACTGCAGGTGGTGCGGTAGTATTACAGAAGACGCGGAGCACATCATCTTTGTCTGCGGGCGCTTTGATGGAATAAGGAGGGAGCTATAGCATGCAGCGGGCGGTAAATTCACAAACCTGGTGGAATCCATAATGGGAGACCCCGCAATATGGACAGCGTGGAACAATTTTACCACCGGCTCCGTCATACTGCTCTCCACGATCCCTGCTAGTATTAACTTTTGGTTTAATTAATTTGGTTAATGAAGGTTTGGTCAAATGGCTGCAACTTAGCTGTTTATCCATCGATTGCTTATAAGTTATTTTTTAAAAATCACTTCATAATGATTATATAATGATTTTTACGATTTTCGTCACCGATAACACTACTCGACAAAATTCAACTTTTTTTTTCCGCTGTCTCCAAAAATGACTTTTTCTAATAGATTGGGAGATTTAAAATTTTTTTAAGAATTATGGTTTTTTTTTCATGGAGTAGTTTTTTATTAAAGAATTTTTAAAAAAATTTGTGTTTTTTGTCATAGGTAGTGCTAATATTTTTCACATAACTTAAGTTTCCTACAACTGGTTGTATTGATTTTTGCAGTTAAAAAAAGCTGACAAATGCAGCTATAAATCCGACTCATACACTTTGTAGCTGCAACTTAACGCCTGGAAGATATTAAGCTTCCAAATTCAAATTTCATAATTTTTTTCGGTATTTTTCCCCGAAATTTTGACTTTGAAAGCTCAGGAAAAGTGGAAAAAAAAATATTTGAATGCCTTGATTTTTGGTTTTAGATAGACACATTAATTAGGCGTCGTTAAAGTTATCGTTTGTAAGAATCGATGGATAAACGGCTAAGTGACAGCCGTTTGACCAAACCTTCATATGCCGAATTTCGCCGATAAATTCCGTTAGCCGACGAATAACCGTTTTTTTTTCCTACAAAAATACCAAAAATCTGTGTTTGTAACAGTTTTTAATGGTAAAATGGCATTTGGGATAGTGCCAAACGGCATATGTAGTTTTGGTCAAACGGTTATAACTTATAACTGCAAAGTTCAATACAACCAGTTGTAGGAAACTTAAGTTATGTAAAAAATAGAAGCACTACCTATGACAAAAAACACCACATTTTTTAAAAATTCTTTTAAAAAAAACTACTCCATTAAAAAAAAAAAACATTCTTTAAAAAATTTTAAACATCCAAATCTATCAGAAAAAGTCATTTTTGGCGACAGCGGAAAAGTCGTGTCGACTAGTGTAATTAATAAATGAAATAAATCCTTTTAATTAAACGCGGTGTGCAATGAAGAAAAGTGAGAAAAAGAGTAAGATAATCAACTGAAAAGCTCGACGCGTATTAAATTACAAATCAATCAAACATACAAAAGAGAAAAAAAAAGGAGCTGAAGGGAGGACCGTCTCTTCCATCAATTACTTTACTCAAGAAAATTAAACTTTTTATTTCCGCTGTCGCCCAAAATGACTTTTTCTGATAGATTTGAAGATTACATTTTTTTTTAAAATTATGGTTTTTTTTCTAAGTTCAGTTTTTTTTAAACGAGTTTTTTAAAAATTTGGTATTTTTCTTCAGAGGTAGTGCTTCTATTTTCCACGTAACTAAAGTTTCCTATAAGTTGTATTGAACTTTGCAGTTTTGAAAAGAATTAAGGTATAAAGTCGACCTAGACACTTTGTAGCTTCAGCTTAACGTTTGGAAGATAAGATTTCAAATTCAAATTTCCTAATGTTTTGCGGTATTTTTTCCCAATATTTTGAAAACTTATGAAAAGTCGAATAGAAAATATTATATGGCTAACATTTTTGATTTTAAATAGACATATTTATTAGGCGTCGTTTAAGGTGCCGTTTACACTGAGGCTGCGTCTTGATTCTTTGCGTCTTCCCAGAAACACAGTTTTTTTTACATAGGCTTAGCATAGGGCCCTAGTGATGGCAAAAAGTTGCGTCGTTTTCCGACGCAGGTGCGTTTTGATATTTCTGTGGTATTTCTGTGCGCATAACAGCAATTTTCGAACTTTTCTGCTTAATCAGCGGAACTATCACCACTAATAACAACAAAAAACAGCAGATTAAAATTTAAATTTTTGCCGCGTACAATGTTTAACTGAGTAAAAAGGGGCAAAAATTCATGTAATGGTTAGAACAAATTGTTTAAACTAATTTTATTATTAAAAAAAGCATTTTAACAATATAGTTGATTTCAAATTTTTTGCTGCAAATCCCATGTCTTTGAATCCTTTCACTGTTTCCGTGATCTTCTCAGGGTAAGAAAGTCTGCTGGCAGATAATTGTCAGCGAGTTGAGCAACTACCTCGCGACAAAACTGCAGTAATATGCGGCAGACAAAAGCCCTTGAAACACCAAATAGACTACCGTTCGATATTCCGCAGGCGATCCTAGGCAATAAAAGGCTATGGCTATTCTCTTCTCCAGAGGGATTATCAGTCAAAAAGGAGTGTCTTTCTTTTTGAGATTGGGCAACAGTCCAACGAGAATGTTGAAGTACTCCTTTCCATGCAGAAATGTTCCTTAAAAAGGCATCGGAGTTATCCACAACATCTATCTCCCAAAATGAACCGTATCGTGGCTATTGCAATGAAGAAAACATTATTTAATTGAAAAGAGAGAACATTATCTGCTTTTAACCTACAAGAGTCCAAACGCAAGGAGGACGTTGCAGTTGCAAGACGAATTGCAACTTTTCTGAGGATAACTCAGCCGCTTCCATGCACTTCAAAAGATTCTCCTCACTTTGCGCCACCGCAGTTAAAAGAATCAACTCTATTTCCGACATATTTCGTTGATTTTCGAACATTATTTACTTTGTTTACAAATTTGTCTTCCTCTTCCAAGACGCAAAGACGCTGTTGTGTAAACGGCAGTTCTGCTTCTCTGCGTCTTTTCCGATATCGATAGGTAACGCACCAAGTGTAAAAAGCCTATTAGTGCTCATTTTGCAATCGTACGCGGATGTTTATGATCAATCGAAGTATTTCAACACATCGCCATAAGAATGATTGTTTCAAACATGCATTAATTTCATCCGCGAAAGTAGAGCGAGGTATAAGCGGTAAGGTCTGTCGGAAATCACCAGACATAAGTAAGATAGCACCACCGAAAAGTTTATTATTGCCGTTTAAATCTTGCATGGTTCTATGCAATGCTTACAGTGAAAATTTTTGATCCATTGTGCACTCATCCGAAATTATTATTGAACTCTTTCGCAATACTGCAGCTAATCGACTATTCTTTATTATGTTCACATTGCATTTGGTTTCTTATAAATGTCCAATGGCAGCTTGAGTGTTGAATGTGCCGTTCGCCCACCATCTAGCGAAGTAGCCGCAATACCTGACGATGCAACTGCCAAGGCGATTTTCTGTTGCGACCGTACTTTGGCAAGAATCAACGATATTAAAATTGTCTTACCGGTTCCACCTTGCGCATCCGATCATAACTCCGATCATAATCCGATCATAACTCATTTTTTATTCTGCTGTAAGTAATGGATCACAGTTCACGATAATTGTTGCTAAATTACCATGGTCATATTGTTGTTCTCGTTGTAAATCGGTGTTGATTAAGTCAGTGGCTGAGCGATCAGGTGATGGCATACCAGTGGTTAGTGGTAAATCTGAAATTAAAACACATATGATCTTCGATCAACACTTACGCTTCATTATACATCTCTGGCGTATAATCTATGTTTTGGCATTGATCTGTGTGTTTAATTCTGTGCGATATGTCTTCGGTCATAAAATTTGTATATTTTCGTAGAAATTCAAAAGTCGTTGGTCCGGAAACATTCACTAATAACAAACGTAAGTAGAAGCACTCACGTAGCTTTGGATGTACCGTGTAAAGTCGCCCTAATGTCCTAGCTTTGAATATGCCTGTATTGGAAGGTTGTGGTTTTCTTTTTTTCGTGGCTCTCATTTTTTACCGGATTTGTTTCATGTGAAATATCGTCAAACATCAGCATATTGCGAATTTTTTTGCACTTTGCGAATTTGCCAAAAATATCCGATTTTTGTAAAGTTTGTATCTCTTACCAATTCGGATTACATTCGAATGTAATAAAAAAATCCGGCATCTTGTATGTATTCCTGCATGTACCGTGGACTGCCGATGTAGCTTAAGGATAACATAAGAGCATTACCGATATTATTGGGATTTACATTTCCGTCGATGTTTCCAGCAACAGCATCTCGTCATCCGATCGTAATTTAGCCTGGTTGTATCGAATGAATAGCAAGCGTTTTGTTAGTTTAGTGTAGTTTCAAAATAGCCTCCATGGGATGCGAGATCTCAAATTATAGCTGCCCCAAGTGACGTCATTTGGAAGCAAGAATTAAATTTGCGTATCTTACGCAAAAATAATTTTGAATTAACTGAAACGCCAGCAAGAAGGGATAATAAAGGTTCCGGCGGAGTGGGTAGAGGTTATAGCAAAACTTTTCCTGACGCGCAGCACCTAGTCTTTCATTCCGAAATTTCAATGCCTGACAATATTGACATACTTTATCCATTGCAGCGATAACAATTTTTGAATGAGCAGAGTAGTTAATGTATGGGTCATATTCGAAAGCAAAGCGAACAAATGATGTACGTGCCAATGAGCGACTGGTCCTCTGTCGTTCTTGTAGTCGTACTGTATCTATGTTTAGTTCTCGTGCCCCTCTTGTTCTAGTAATAGTCTGTTGCAGACGTTCGTCACGATGTTCTTGAGATTCTTGTGCACGACCCTCTGGAGTCCTGATTCTTTGAGCTGCATATCTTGTTGCGATGTATTCTGCCGACTGATGATCTTCTTCAACACGCCGTCATGCGCCTTTGCTCCTCGCATTGTTGAGGTTAGATTTTTTTGGTGGCATTTGTTAAAGAGTTTTGAACAGTTAAGCACAAATAATTGAAAAGCAGGAATAATTTCACTGTATGACAATTTGCTTTAAACGAAACACTGACAGTAGCAAGCAATGACAGTAAAACTGTGTTGTTATGAAAGTGTCAATTAAAGCAAATTGTCAGTGATAAATGAAGAACCGCTCTACCGATTAAGATGAAAGCTATCCTATCAAATTGGATCAAACTGCACACGGTGTGCGAATTTGATTAAAATCGGTTCAGTAGTTTAGCAGTGCATCGCGCACAAACAATGGAATAAAATATAAGTACAGAATAAAAAAAAAAAAAAAAATGCTCCAGCGGCTGTCTGAACAGTGCGTCGGCCACTACGTTTAATTTCCCTGTTACCTCGAACTGGTATTGCTGAAGATCAAGGGTCCAGCCAGCAATTCTGCCAGACGGGTTCTCAATGGAATTCAGCCATTTCAGAGCCAGGTGTTCCGTCACGACCTCGAAATAATGCTCCTCCAGGTAGCACCTTAGCTTTCTTATGGACCATATTATGAACAAACACTCCTTCTCAATTGCTGAGTAGTTTTGTCACTCGCGTCCGTTTTGAGGGTGAACCGCTCGTTAAAGTTCAGTCACACCTGGCGCCGTGGTGAGTTTCATCTTGAGCTGGTCTAGCGCATCTTGACTCCAATGCCACTTGACGCCTTTCTTGAGCAAGGGAGACAAAGGCTGCACCAGGTCCACAAAGTTCGGTACGAAACTACGGTACCAGGACGCTATGGCGATAAACTGCCTCAGTTCCGGATCGCCTTCCCGGATCGGCTTACCCTCAAATTGGCAGCTCGAAGACGACGAAATACCACTTTCAGATTGGCCACGTGCTCCTTGGTCTCCCCGACGACGATGATATCGTCCAGGTACGCAAAGGTGTAGTATTCCAATCACCAGATGCAGGGCTCTTTGCAATGTGGCACTGGCCGAGTGTAACCCGAAGGCTATTCACTCGCCACTGAAACATGCTCCTCCCCGCCACCGTGATATCCGCGCTGCCGTCTGGGGCCATCGGAGTCTGCCAATATTAATTCATTAAATCTAACTCCTGCCGAAGTTTTTTAAAGATGTGGTTAATCCTGGGTGCGGGGTACGCGTCGGGCACTGAGTGGGCGTTGAGTTTGCCTGAAATCCAAACACATATACGACTCTCCTGTTTTCCTTCTCACTAGGACTGCGGGGGCGCTGTGAGGGCTGCGCGAAGCCGCCGAGTGGTCCTTGCCCCCGCCCACCCTTCAATGATAGCTGTCGTATTTCCGGACTCCTCTATTTGAGTTCGATGTATCGCGGAAAGGCCGGCCTCCGCTTCCTCGGGGTTTTCCTTGCCCGGCTCTGGTTTCCGCATTTTCCCGTTTCCTCACTAATCGACGCGGTCACCATCGTGAGTCCCTGGGACTCACATTTCATGGGGGCTAGGGCGCACTTGTCGTTCGCGAAACTACGTGTTACGCCGGTAGCGAGTGGCGGCCCCAATCCCCACTCTCGCCACGATCCCTCTTCAACCCTCAATCAGTCACGCACGCCGGGACCGTAGTCGTGTTCAGCAGCCTGAGGGGCCGAGCATGCGTTGCCTCGGCAATCGGATTCGTCCCCAAGTCTATCTGGTCTATCTTAGAACGGATTCCGTCGCGATTCCTGTGCGCCCCATCGGTCGCTCGTCGAGCTTGGTGTCTCGATCGGCCATGCCTCGAAACCGAAGTCCCTCTTCTTTTGGTACTCCACCTTTGCTGCCTTCTGGGTGAGCTGACTAAGACTTCACTATTGCCCGATGCTCTTGTAGACCCGGGTTTAGATGTTGATCGCATCATGTGTTCAAGATGTTGATGGTTAAGTTAAACGAATATTTCACGCTAAAACAGAATTCCACTTTTGAGAGTTTGAGAGGATGAGGATTTTTCAAAATGTGTAGTTCACCTACGCCAACAGATACAAAAGTGTTCTTTTGGTTCAATAAAAACTGAAATCAAAAAGATAATCCTAAAAAATAAAATAAAAGACTCCTCGACTTAATTAGATTTAACGAATAAGCTTTTGGAGAAAAAGTATACATCAAACGAGATTGTTGAAGCTTATCAGGTGGACTAAGAAATAAATAAACAGTCGGAATCGTGTGACATTGCTTCGACCGGGGTATGCTCGCCGCGCCGGGTTTCACAGAAATTTGTTGGTTTCTGGGTGTGGTAGCTATAAAGAGTGCTCTCGGGTTCAAGAAGAAGGCGTAGGCTTAAGCAGTATAACAAATGGGTCTCTTTATTACTCTTTAGTTTACAAAGTGAGGTTTAGATGTGTGGTACTGGGTCTACAGTAGGGGTCCTCCTTCGGAGTCTTCCTGCTAGCTTGGCTACTCGGTCGCACGTGGCTGTTTGCTGCGTGCAGGTCGTCGTTTGTCGTCGGCCCGGCGGGAAAGGCCGAGAGGTACTCCCGAGGTATACTCGGAGTGGGCGACGGGTGCCAGGGTAGGACACCCTGTGAGAAGAATCGTTGCAGAGGTAAACACACTCTGAGGAGAAGAATTGTTGCAGAGGTAAACACTCTCTGATGAGAAGATTTGTTGCAGAGGTAAACACTCTCTGGGGAGAAGATTTGTTGCAGAGTTAAACACTCTCTGGGAAGACGATTTGTGGCACAGGTAAATACTCTCTGGGGCGAAGAATTGTTGCAGAGGTAAACACTCTCTGAGGATAGGAGGATCAGAGGTATATACTCTCTGAGGTTGGGAGGATCCAGAGGTAAACACTCTAAGAGGTTTAGGAGGTTAGGGCGGGGAAATGTATTAGGCGGGCAAGTGAAAAAGCAGAGCTCTACCTTTTGCACTAGCGCCGCTGTAACATGTTGAGAAGTTAATCCCAGGCTGTTCCGAGTTGGACTGCCCTGATTCGAGCTGGCGATGCTCCTTTAATCTCCGAAAGTCAGCTGTTGCTCCGCGAATTTGGGACTAGCGCGTGCCCTGGAACGTAACACCTCCTGGGTCCTAGCTGATAGTGTGCCCGTTGGCGCTCGTGCTCCGGTCACACTGGCTCGTTGGGTAGTGTGACCGTTTACTGTCCGGTGATGGTCCCACTGGCGTTTTTTGGGCTCGTACTTTGCATGTGAGCCATGGTTTTGTTCTTGGAATGTGTTATTATTTAAAAAAAATGCTACTTCATGTCACTTATATATATACAAAATTCAGAGAATTAGTTTCCTTGTGGCGCCGGCGCTATTAAGTATGGCGCTGGGCATCACACTCTCCCTTCTCTCCTAGGCGGTTGTCCTCCTTCTTCCTGGGTTGATACCAGGGACCGATGCGTACGTCCCCGGCTCGCCCGATCCGCACCCAGCAAACCTCCTGCTCTCCATTCGATATCCGGAACCGTCGCTGCGTGTGTGGATCTCTAGAGCTAAAGTTCTCCTGCACCGCTCCTATGAGCCTTGTGGACATTTGGTGGCCCGCTGGCACGTCCCACTCGGTGGGGATGTTGCCTAGTTCGTCCTCCACGTTGCCTGGCTCGCGTCGTTCCTCCTGTGGCGGTGCTGGTCCAAGGTCCAGGACGTCATTGTCCTCGTGTGGCTATGACACCGCTGAATGCACCCGGCTTATTCGCTTCTTTGTGGGGCATTCGTAATTTTCTGGCGCCTTGTTTTGCTCTCGTCGATGTGCTGCTGCCTGTGCCGTGCTTGGCCCGCTGTCTATATTTCTCCTCTGGTTTTTTCTAGGTTGCCACCTTTGTGCCAGAAACTCTCATCTGAGCTCCTATCGGTGGCGTGTATGCTAGCGTTTGCGTCCTTCTTCCCTTGGTTTTACTGGCCAGCATCTGCTCCTTGAATCGTCTCGCAGTCGCCTCGAACTTCTTGTCCATATCTCTGAAAAGATAGAGAGATGGTCTCGTTATTGCGCATGCTGTTTCTGTGTTTGCAGTTTTTAGCTGAGAGACATGCGCTCTTATCCATTTGTTAGTATTGATGTTTTTGACTGTTACTATCACCGGGGAAATAAGTTCGAGGATCTGACAGGGGCCGTCGTATTTCGGTTCCAGTTTCGACATTGTTTTGTCGATTTTTTTCGATAGTGGGTGTGTTCTCACCCTTACCATGTCCCCTACTTTTGGTTTCCATTCTGGTTTCCTTAAATTGTAGTGTCTTGTTTGTTTTGCTGCTGCTTCTTCCATATTCTGTTGCTATTGCTTTTGCCTCTTATCGCTCTTCCGAGTTTTCGTGTTGTAAGTCGTTGAAGCCCGATCCTATTGTTAATTCCCTGCCAAGTAGTAAGTACGCTGGACTGAATCCAGTTGATTCCGATTTGCTGCTATTCATCGCTAGTGTCAGTTCTGGCAGCTGTTCGTCCCATTTGTTGTATTTTCCTGCGGCAAACTGCGCGATCATCGTTATTAGTGTCCTGTTTGCCCGTTCAGTTGGGTTTTCTTGTGGCGTGTATGGTGTTGTGAATCTTTGTTTTATACCCCAAGTTTCCATTACCTGCTTTGTTTTTCGGCTTGTGAATTGAACTCCGTTGTCCGATATCAGCTGTATTGGTGTGCCTCCCCTCGCCAGTATTTTCTTTCTGAACGCCTTTAAGAACGAATCAGCTGTTGCCTGCCTCGCCGGTGTGACCTCCACCCATTTTGAACATTTGTCGATAAATACGATCATTACTGTATTGCCATGCGAAGTTCTTGGCAGTGGTCCGACAAAATCGACACATATCAATTCCCACGGTGCGTTTGCTATTTTTGTCAGCATTTTCCCTGCTGCCGCTTGTTGTGAAATTTTGTATCTCTGGCAAGTATTGCATGATCGTACGAATTTGGTCACATCCCTACTTAGTCCTGGCCAGAAATATCGTTGCCGTATCCGATGTTATGTTCTCCGTATGCCTAGGTGTCCGGCCGTTGGGTTTGAATGGTTTTCTTCCAGCACCTGGATGCGTTCGTGTTTTGGTACACATAACTTCACACAACCATGATTGCTTGTCTTCGTCAGTGTGGTTAGGTATGTGCCTATAAAGTCTTTCATGCTTTATGATGAAGTCGGGTATTTCCTTTGGGTTTGTTTGTACTTGTTTCCACTTTCATTGATACCAAGCGCATTCCACGACGGTTGAAATTCGGACTTCTTCGCGTGGTAAGCGGGATAAACTGTCCGCCACTGCGTTCAACTTCCCATTCCGATAACGAATCTCAAATGTAAACGGCTGCAATCACTACGCCCATCTTGCTATTGGGCCGAATGGGCTTTCGATGGAATTGAGCCATCTCAGTGCTTGGTGGTCTGTGGTCACTTGCGTCGGTTTGCAGAATAAACTGTTTACTGAAGTCCGGGCATGCTAGAACTGGTGCTTCTGTTAGGCACAGTTTGAGGTCGTCAAACGCTTTTTGATGGGTTTCTTCCCAGAAAAATGTTTGGCCTTTTTTGAGCAAGTTTTGTAGCGCGTTTGCTCGTTCGGTAAAGGCTGGCACGAGTCTTCGGTATCAATTTGCTAGGCCCAAAAAGCTGTGTACTTGCTTAAGTGTCGTTGGAGCAGCTAATTTTCGTACCGCCGCAATTTTATCTGGAACCGTGTGAATTCCGTCTTCACTAACCATGTGTCCTAGATACTTCAGTGTTCTCTGGAAGAAGTGGCATTTCTTTTCATTAATCCCTAGATTCGCCCTTCTCAGCCGCTCCAAGACTTCTTGCAGCTTCTTCTTCTTGCGGGTTTTCTCCTTCGTCCGCCCGATCACGACTATGTCGTCTAGGTATGCGAAGGCAAACGGTTCCATGTCTGGTCCGATTACTGCATCCAAGGCTCTCTGGAAAGTTGCTAGAGCTGTCGTAATTCCGAATGGAATTACCTTCCATTGAAACAATCCTCGTCCCAGCGCAGTGATCGCGGTGTATGGTCAGCTGCGTCTTTACATCGGTATCTGCCAGTACCCTGACTTCCGGTCTAGGGTGCTAATATATTTTGCCTCCCTGAGTTGGTTTAGTATAAAGTCTTGTCTCTTTAATTCGTCTATTTCCCGATTTATTATTTCCATTTGTGCCGGGTTGCGAGAGTTATATCTCTGTTTGATGGGTCTGTCGTCATTTAAGTAGATTCTGTGTGTCGTTATGTTGCTTACTCCTTCCAGTGTTTCGAATTTTTTTACTTCTGACGAAATCCATTCCTCTAGTTCTTCGTCCACTGGCTCAGGCTGTGTGCTCCTTATATGTTCTTCCGTCTGTACCGGGATGGGTCCCTCGCCGATCACTATTGATGATTTCCCGCACGTTATTGTTTTGCCCGTACTTTCTGGTACTCCGGTCATTATAAGGAATGCTTCCTTGGACGCTCGTCCTCCTAGTTCTACTGTGGTTTCGAATCTACGTGTTGTCCTGCGCGTGCTCCCATCCGCCAGTTTTATTAATCGCCTTTCGTCTCCTTCGGTTCCTTCGGTTCGTAGCTTCCTCGCTGTCTCTTCGTTGATCATGCATCTTGAGGCCCCTGTGTGGATGATCACCTCCATCATCTTTCTGCCGATCTTTGCCCAGCCTAGGAGGTCCTTGTCCTTGTATATTAGATGTGTTGCCTCCCACTTGTATTGTTCTGGGCTTCGGGAGCTTGGCGGGTGTCTCCCGAGCCGTGAGCGTTTCCCTGCGGCTTTCTACAGCATTCTATACCCCCTTGTTCGGACCCCTTGTTTGTTACAGGTCCAGCAATATAAGATCGGTTTTTTGTTGCATACCCTGGCCTCGTGTCCGTTCTCCCCGCACCGGCTGCATTTTTGTCCCCATTGTGGCTGTTGTTCCGTCGTGCTGTACTGTGGTTGTTGGTTCCATTGTCGTCCGGTAACCTTTGATAGTCCCGCTTCCGTTTTTAGTCTTTCAAATTCTTCCGCCTTGGTCATGAATTCTGTTAGTGTCTTGAATTCGCTTCTTTTTACGTAGAGTTTAATGGGTAGCCGGCAGTTTTGGTATGTGATCTCTAGTTTCTGCTGCTCTGTGTACGTTCCGAACCTCATTAATTTCCTTAGATTTTGCACATACTCCCTCACTGTTTCCATCTCCGTTTGCTTGCGGTTTGCCACCTGCTTCTCGAGTTCCTCCTGGTACCTAGGAGATATGAATTTCTCCTTAATTCCTTCTTTCACTTCCTCCCATGTAGTTACGGAAGCTGGCTTTGTACGCCACCAATCCAGTGCGCTCTCCTCCAATATTATTGGCATCGCGAACACCAAGTGGTCGTATTCTACTCCATATATCTCTGCTAGCTCCTCCATCCTGCTCAGGAACTCCAGAAGATCTCCTCTTCCCGTGTAGGTCGTGTCCCGTTTCCGTATCCTCTCTATTATCGCCACTGCTTCTGGTGAGACTTTACGTATCTGCTTCGGGAATAGTGCTTTTTTCCTTCCTGATCTGGTCTCTCCTTGAGGTTCCTCCGTTGTGAAGTGTATCTGTGCACATTTCTGTGGCGATTGTTGCCTTGGGCTCCTTTTGGTTTGAGGCTGGGTTGCTGCTAGCTATTCCAGTCTCTCTTGTATATTTGTCGGGAGGTCTGTTCTCTCCATGAATTGTATCAATTGCTTCCTTAGGCTTTCCACTCTTTCGAGTTTCTCCAAGCCGAATTCCTCGCAGTAGCCTTGCAGCTCTGCTTTCGTGGCTTGGTTAATCTGCATTGCCATTTTGACCATTTTTGAGATACTATTATGCTACCACAACCTGCTTGGGCGCCACTGTGACGTTGCTTCGACTGGGGTATGCTCGCCGCGCCGGGGTTCACAGAAATTTGTTGGTTTCTGGGTGTGGTGAGTGCTCTCGAGTTCAAGATGAAGGAGTAGGTTTAAGCAGTATAACAAATGGGTCTCTGTGGCTGTTTGCTGCGTGCAGGTCGTCGTTTGTCGTCGGCCCGGCGGGAAAGGCCGAGAGGTACTCCCGAGGTATACTCGGAGTGGGCGACGGGTGCCAGGGTAGGACACCCTGTGAGAAGAATCGTTGCAGAGGTAAACACTCTCTGGGGAGACGATTTGTGGCAGAGGTAAACACTCTCTGGGGCGAAGAATTGTTGCAGAGGTAAACACTCTCTGAGGATAGGAGGATCAGAGGTATATACTCTCTGAGGTTGGGAGGATCCAGAGGTAAACACTCTAAGAGGTTTAGGAGGTTAGGGCGGGGAAATGTATTAGGCGGGCAAGTGAAAAAGCAGAGCTCTACCTTTTGCACTAGCGCCGCTGTAACATGTTGAGAAGTTAATCCCAGGCTGTTCCGAGTTGGACTGCCCTGATTCGAGCTGGCGATGCTCCTTTAATCTCCGAAAGTCAGCTGTTGCTCCGCGAATTTGGGACTAGCGCGTGCCCTGGAACGTAACACCTCCTGGGTCCTAGCTGATAGTGTGCCCGTTGGCGCTCGTGCTCCGGTCACACTGGCTCGTTGGGTAGTGTGACCGTTTACTGTCCGGTGATGGTCCCACTGGCGTTTCTTTGGCGCGTAATTTGCCTCTTAAGCCTCTTAATATTGGGCTGCGGAACCCGACAGTAGTATTAAGTCCTAATTCAAATAAACCCGCCAATGAAGGCACTAGCGTGTAAAAATAAGACTATCGATATATAAAAGATAGGGGGGCGGCCACACTGACCACTATCTATTGGACAAGAAGATCGAAAGCGGGGGTGAAAAAGCACCCACGCCGCGCCAAGAACGACACTCTGATGATGACCACCAAGCAACACACACGAAATCAAAACAAGTTCCCGGCTTTGAAACCGCACACGTGTCCAGTAAGAACACACTAATACAAAAAGACAAAAGACAACCCTCTCCATGATCAGCGAGTCGTTCGACCGCGTCGTATACAGTTTGACACACAGCTCCGTATATTCTTTGTATCTAGTTGACTGTTGCGACGACGCACTGCCAATCCACCACTAGAAATCCCGTAGTTCAACAAGCTGTCGTATAGTCCCTGTATTTAGCTGGCTGTTGCGACGACGCACTGTCTTTTCAGTCGATTAGTAGTTTGTCGAGTCGGGGCTACGACGCATCGTCTGCTACCGTTTCTCCTCCGTCAGGTAGCCGCACGTATGTTGTCCTCTCGAAGGTTACGGCGAAGCTCCGTCACGCTAATCTTCGATCCCTATACGAGCCTTGTGACTACGCCATACGATTGACCCCCCCGGCCATGGTACAGTTACACCCCCTTGCCTAAGGTCTCCATATCAACTACAAATTTCTTGTAGACGACCCTAGACAGTCTGAGCTTACCCCAACCTGAAATAGGTTCCTTACAGTGGCTTTAATTGACTCGTGATCCAGTACCCATTACATCCTGTTAACTTTACATAGTAATGTTACATTTCTAACTCTGCTGGATTTTAGCAAAGCATTTGAATCAGTAGACCACAATATTTTTGTTTATTTGATGTCAGGAATGGATTGCAAAGTCAAGTCCGGCATGAGATCTGAAATAGTACTAGCTGCCAGGGCCATCGACTAAAGATTTATTTAAATAAGTTATTTATTAAGTTGTAAGGCTAGGCTCTAGTCTGATGAGCTGGTGAGATGGCTCTGTGGGGGCCTCACTGGTAAGGCGGAGTGCTGACAACATTCTCCGCCGGCAAAACGCAAGCCAAATGTCCAGCCCGATCGATCAGTGGTTGAAAAAGGTCGAGTCGGCAACACAGGTGCTGCCCAACTTCGGCAAAGAGGCACTGAAGAAGTTTGCCCCGCCGAAGACGGCAGCCCCGCAACCAAAAAGGCAGCGCTCACAGGAGACTCCTGAACTGTGTCCAAAGCGCTCCAGAATGTTTCCGAATATTTTATTCGCGCAAATCGCCAGGGAAAGGACGTCGATTGGCGTCTTGGACAAAGGCAGCGCAAATTCTAAAATTCCCAGGAACCAGGGGAAGCGGGTGGAAGCGGCACTAGCCGACGGCTGCTTCGAGCTGCTGGAGAGACAGCGCAACAGACAAACCCCCCCATAGTCTGCAAACACATGGGGTGGTAACAGGGCTGCATCAAAATAATATCCGGCGAAGACGAGGGCTCCGTCCAGCTTATAAAGCTGACTGGAGTGGAGCGAGGTGCCAAGTAGTGCCCAAGGGCGAGAGTCTGGGTGCCCGCCTTTATGAAGGAGTCAGAGGGCATCCTGAAAATGTTGGGCTACAACACCCAGGGCTACCGACCTCCGATTGGAGGTTAGTCAAGGTTGAGGCGACACAAGGTCCGATAAACCGGGCGGTGCTCGTGCTCAACAAGGAGTCACTGGGCCCAATAGAGGCTACAAGAGGGGACTGAACTTCGTCTTTAGTGCGGTTGCCATCAATGTGTATAAGTCAGATGCAACGGCCAAGGCAAGTCCTGTCGACAGCCCGATCCTGATGCGCGAATTTGAGGCGATGTTTTGCGACGATAATATCGACGACGACTCAGACGCCGACAGTGCAATGGTGGAGAATTCTGACGATGTCCCTAAGATTCCTTCAATCAATCTCCACCACTGTGAAGCAGCATCCGCTGCCCAAATACTCTGCTTGGATGTGAGCGGAGCACATGTAGTCCAAGATCCTTGGTAGTCTCTTTGGGTAGTCTCTGTGGATTAGCGACAATAGAGTGCAAGCTTATTATAGCTCAAAAAGAAGGAATAATCCAAAGACTGCATTCTTGCAAGAAAGCACTTAAGCTCCATCCTAAACTCTAATCTAATAATCTGCAATATGGGAAATGACCCTACATTTATAATAGAAAATCGACAAGAGGTAATGGACCTTACCTTAGTGTCTCACAAACTGTCAGACATAGTTAAGAGCTGGAAAGTTCTGGGGGACCATTCCTTTTCAGACCACAGGTACATCGAGACTATATTATCTTTTGAGAGCCCAAAACCCACTGTCTTTGTTAACCCTAGGAAAGCCAACTGGGAAAAATATGTCACAGAAATGGAGGGACTACTTCCCTCTAAGGCACCAATTTGCCTGAACACAGAGGACGACCTAAATCGTCTAGTGGACAGGTTCACTAAAGCATGCAACACGGCCTTCATGGCAGCATGCCCCTCAAACAAACACAGGAGGAAAAAAAACCAGCCTGGTGGTCAAAATAAATGTATATCCTACTGAAAAGCTGCAAGACCCTCTTTAACAGTGGCAAAAGCGCTAACGGGGAGGGTCACTGGGTAGACTACAAGACCAGTCTACAAAATATACAAAAAGAAATTGGACAGGCAAAAAGCGCCTGTTGGAAAAGTTTTTCTCTGAAATCGAGGAAACGTCAGATGCTGCAAGGCTACGCAAGATCCTCACCAAAACGGCCCTCTCGGTGGGGTACCTTAAGAGAAGTGATGGTACGTGGACTAACTCCAGGGAGGAGTCCCTACACATTCTACTCAACACTCATTTCCCAAGGTGCTCAATCAGCGAGCCGGTTCACCTCCCTAGTGAAGGTTAGGCGACCTCGAGTTGCAATTGTTATTGTTGTTAATCCAGAGACCGAGTATTTTAAGTGATGTTGTTGTGCTGTGAAGAGTGGTTGTAGGTTGAAATTTGTATTTTTGTGTTTGCTTAGGTTTAGGATTAAAAAAAAGTCAACTGAATATGCGCTGAAGTTGACTTCTTTCTGTGGTGCGATAATATTGTTCATCTCGTTGAAAGATTTTAGAAATAGAACTACAGATATGGGAGCGCCCTAAGGTATTCCGTTTTCAAGAGGATAGACAGCCGATGTGTTCTTTCCTGTTGTCACTGTTATTTTTCTATTTTTCATACAATTTTAGATGTATTTAATTATTTTTTGTCCGCTTTTCCATTCTATTAGTTGATCTGTTATTAAGTGTGTACCTACTCGATCAAATGCTCTTGCAAAGTCAAGAGAGATGAGTGAGATATGTTTTTTTGAGTTGAGTGACTTCGGATTAGATGGTCTATGTAAAGTAGACTATCTGAAGTCAATTTGCCCTTCTTAAATCCGAATTGGTTTAGGTGTAGTAGTTTATCTTGGGTTAGAAATCACCACAATCTATTTGCAATGATTTTGTCCAAGACTTTTCTAATGCAACAGTTTTGCAAAATAGGTCTGTACGAAGAAATATCCGTTTTATCCTTTTTTGGTTTTAGTATAGATATCACGAGGCTTGTTTTGTATGACTGTGGTATGCAGTTGTTGAAGATTTGGTTGAAGTGGTTTATTATTCGGACTTGGGTTATTGGAGTGCTGTTTTTTACATGGGATATGACCAGTGTTTGGCAAGAGTGTTGGCTATTTCCTTTGGGTTAGTTATATTGTTAGATGGGTTCGTTAGGCAATGAATTTGTTTTATTGGATTAAGATCACAGAATCTTCGCATGTTAGCCCAGATTGTATTTTTTGGTGTGTTAATTTGAATGGTGGATGTACAGATGTTTGTAGCTTCTCTTTTCCTTATTTTGATTTCTCTTCTTAAAATTGCATAAGCTTTTATATTGTTTATATTGTTTGTGTTATGTCTCCGATTAGAGTTTTCAATGCCTTTCTTTTGTTTTGATGGAGGATTTGTAGTTTTTTTTTCCACCAAGGGACTTTGTGTGTATGTCTGTTAGGTGTTGTTTGTGGGATGCTAGCTTCCTTGTTGATGTTCGTGCTTGGGGTGTGCGATGTTGAATAAGTTGTTAGGTTTTGGAACTTTTCCCAGCTTGCTGCTTTTATTTTGAAGTGAAGTTTGTCGGAGTTGTTGTAAGGATCAGTAGTAAAAAGGGAGGTGAGGATTGGGAGGTTATAACTTGCGCAATGGCCGTCAAAAACGTTCCAGCTTGCGAATGGTATCAAGGAAGTGGAGCAAAAGGTTAGGTCGATGGGATTGAAAGGGTTGTGTGTTGTGAAGTGTCTTGGGGATTTCTCATTTAGAGGTCTGAACTGTAGTTGTTCTATAAATTTGGCGATGATTTTTCCTCTTACGTTGGAAAACGGGATGCTCAATTGGGATGCCATCCCTTGAGATATCCTGTTACTAATATTATGTTGCTTCATAAGATGGTTTTGTTGGGTGGTATACATATTGAGTAGATTGTACATTTTTGTTTCGATTTGACTTCGGCTGCTCTTGCTTCAAAGTCGTGATTTTTATTGCTCTGTGTTTGTTGTATTATTGTGTGGATTAGTAGTGCTACTCCACCAAATCTATTCGACGCCGTGTTTAAGATTAATTTGTAATTAATTGGTATGGGTAGATGGTTTGTATATTGTATGTTTGTTTCTTGGAGCGATATGATGTGTGGGAAATTTAAATAATGATAAGTAGTTGGTTGTAGTTGTTTACATAACCTTTTATGTTCCATTGTATTACTTTTGTTTTCATATGTAAGCGATGTTAGAGGTTGTGGTTGGGGGTAGTTTAATAGATTATAGATTTACGTTATTTAATTTTTGTTTAATATGTTTTGTAAGTGTTGTGTTGGGGTTATTTTGAATGTTTTTCCTTGCTTTTAGTGGTTTGATTAGAGTGTTGGTTTTTCTTTGCAATGGCTTCGAAGTACTCGGTCCGATGCAGTTGCGCTGCGTTGACTGGGTTCGTTGTTGGTTTGTGTGTCCATGTCGTACGTTATGGATGTCCTTTATAGTTGTTTAGAGGTCCCGGGAGTATTTTGTTTGGCGTTGATAGGTTGTTGTAGTGTTTCTTTGGTTTTCTTGATGATGATGGAAGATTTTTTGGTTCGTTTGGTTCCTTGTTGGTTGCAAGATTGTTAGGTTGTGGGCGTATGTTGATTGGTTAATTGATTGGGTTTTGCGGTTATTATATGTATATTGTGAGTGCTGTTTTATGCTCGACTTTTTCCAAGATTTAAATAGTTGTTAGATCGTATTGTTTCTTCATTGTTTACAAACCGCTTACATTTGTACTCTTTCACAACTTTTTGGGCTTTTATCTCGTTTAGTATTTCGCTTTCTGAAATGCTATTGAGGTGTCTAGATTTAATTAGACCTTTTGAGGAGTTCAATGTTTTATGTTCGCTTGCAGTGACATCTAGATCTCCGATTTATTTGTAATAGTTTTGTAGCTTGACGGGAATTTTTAGTTTGTAATAATAGTGTACCGGCTTTTGTTTTTTTGAACGTTTCAACTGCACCTCCGCAGATGTGGTCTATCTATTTTTTTATAATAAATGGGTTTACGTTTTCAAATTGTTTTTCACTTCTGTTGATTGCCATGTATTTTTGATCGTTAAGGGAGTTTGCGTTTTTTTTTAAGGATGTTTTGTTTTTGTCGGGTGGGATCATTATACCTCGCGAGGGCGAGCATCTGGTTGTCGTTGTACGTGAACTATTCGTATCTAACATACCTTAAACGACGCCTAATTAATGTGTCTATCTAAATCTAAAAATTTTAGATATAAATTATTTTTTTTTCGACTTTTCCTGAGTTTTCAAAGTCAAAATTTCAGGAAAAATACCGAAAAAAATTATGAAAATTAAATTTGAAAGCTTAATATCTTCGAGACGTTAAGCTGCAGCTGTCTGGATCGCATTTATAGCTGCATTTGTCAGCTTTTTAAAATTGCAAAACTCATTACAACCAGTTATAGAAAACTTAAGATGTTTGGAAAATAGAAGAACGATCTCTGGAAACAAAACCAAATTTTTTTAAAAAATCTTTAAAAAAAAACCTAAACCTAAAAATAAACCAAAATTTTTTTAAAAAATTGTAAATCTCCAAATTTATTAGAAAAAGTCATTTTGGGTGAGAGCGGAAAAAAAGTTGAGTTTTGTTGAGTAGTGTTATCGAGAAATTCAACCATTTGCTTTCGTATTTCTCAAGTAACTGAGAGTAACTAGCTTAAAACGGGTCTACGATAAGGATTATCTGATCTTTAAAAAAAACACATTGCAGCCTCCTTCAGTCTTCCCGAAATGACTCAGCAATCGGCATCGTCCTAAGGAAACATAATAGATACCGCCTCATCTATATATAGTTCATTATTTTCGATAGGCGAATATAAAAAGATCTCGAATGCAATGATTATTCGGCTGGCGAAAATCCTTTAGCTGAACCCTCCACGAGGGTGCCAGCTGGGCAATGGGCACTGCATTATTCCGGACAAGGGTAATGCATTGTCGCTTGCTCCGTCCGAGGCAATGCAGTGTCTAGCTAAGGCAATGGCCCAGCGTCTTCTCGACCTCGAGTCGGGGGAGCGGGGTCAGGGCCATGGCTAGAGGTGCCTGGCGGGTAGGCCTAAAACGCTAAGGGGTGGTTTCCCCGAAAAACATCAGCCGTATGGACCTTCGGGCCAATTATGGAGCGGAAGGAAGAGCAAGCAAGGGTTGGGATGTCAACCCAAACGTCGGTGGGAAGCGTGGCTGCTACCACCGGCGGGCACGGGGAGGAGCAATCCTCTCTGCGTGTCGCCAGTGGCCACACCTCGGACGTGACGGGAGCAGGTCACGTCAGTCGCAATACTACTGCCACAACCCCCCGCTGTAGGATGAGCCGCGCAGGTGCCGTTGTCGAGGCAGACTCGGACCTGGAGAGCGTGCTGTCCATCAGCAGAACAGAAGAGGACAGCCTTCTTCGCTCGCCTGAACCAGGTACCAGCTCCCTGCGCAGGGAAGGGCCGAAGCGTTCGAGGGAGGGGATGAAGGCCAAAGCCCAATAGAAGGCGGCCCTCAAGATAGTAGGCCGGCTCCAAGGCAAGGCGGATATTTCCCAGGAGGAGAAATCCAAGCTAGCTTGGGCCGAGCTGAAGGTAGAGGAGGGCCGTAAGCACTACGCGCAGGTGCCTCAAATGAAGGCATCGACGAGCCAGCACGCCAACAAGGTGGAAGAGTTGCTGGCTACCAAAAGGCAGCGCTCGACCGAAAGTGCCGTCATTCCGGCGAGCAAGCGGCAGCGTGGACCCAAGAGAGCGGAACCTCCACCTAAAGTGGCAAAGCAGGGGTCAGGCGAGAAGATCAGCGATGTGTCCAAGAGACACCTGAGAATGGGAGGATAACAGCGGCGCAGTGGAAAATGGTCCACGCGCGGCTGGTAGACTCCCTGTTTACAAGGATGGATGAGAACCCAACAGCTCCCATGCCCACCTTCGTTGGTGCTGGGTGGCTGAATGGGGTCAAAATCCTGAAATGTAAGGACGACCCGACGCTGAAGTGGCTGACGCAAACGGTCTGCCAACTGGAAGCGATGTGGGAGGGGGCCAAGCTGGAGGTGGTGGACAGGGAGCTAATCCCGTCCATACCAAAGGCGAAGGTGCTCTTCCCCATCGCAATCCAAGGGGACCGTGCGCTGAAGCTCCTTCAGCGACAGAACCCTGAGATACCGACCGCTGACTGGAAGGTATTGCATGCTGGTAGCCCATTACCCAACGAGGGGGGCCAGCATGTGATCCTCCAGATCAACAAAGCAGCGGAGGATCAACTTTACCCAAAGTACGGGAAAATGGCGTGGGGTATGGGGAGCGTTTACCTGCGCCTCAAAAAGCGTCATCCCAGCGATAAGGACGCACACACCCTGCAGGCAGGCAAAGTGGAGAAGGACCTCGGTCTGGATACCATCGTAGAGGCCGCCCAGGGTATGGCGTTGGACGACACGCTCGAAGAAGAGGACGGTGACCTGACCGTAGTAGTCAACCCGTCGTATGCAGGGGAGCCAGCTGCTCATGAAACTGAGTGTGCTGCAGCTCAACTTGCATAAGAGCAAGACAGCATCAGCGGAGCTCCACACTGCCATGGAGCAAGGGCCCGCTGACATAGCTTTGGTCCAGGAGCCCTGGATTGCATCAGGCAATTTGGTGGCCGGGCTAAAGCTCTCAAATTACAACACACTCTACTCAACACCGGTAAGCAGGAATAGAACTGCCGTACTAGTACGGAAAGGAATCCACGCTTACCTTATGTCTCATTACAGCACAGACGACCTGACAGTAGTTATGCTGGAAAATTAGGAGAAGCGCCTTCTGGTAGCCTCCTGCTACATGGCGCACGACAGGTCCGCACCGCCAGAAGAACTAAGGAGTCTGGTGGAAGAAGCCGACTCCAAAGACTACCAACTGATCGTTGGCACAGATGCTAATGCCCACCATAATGTGTGGGGAAGCCCTGACATCAACGACCGAGGTGAGTCACTCCTAGACTTTATACTAACAAATAACATCGATGTAGCAAACGTGGGGGATGAATACACCTACGTGGGTCCCACCTCGTCAAACGTGCTAGATCTAACTCTCGCAACGGGAAAGAGTACCAACATATCTGGATGGAAGGTCCTCGAAAGACCTTCCTTCTCAGACCACAGGTACATTCAATTCAAGTGCGAATTTGAATACACTCCGAAAGTGATAGTCTATAGAAACCCCCGGAACACAAACTGGGAGAAGTTTAGAAAGACAGTCACCTCGAAACTCGCGAGCCCGGGCTTAGTGAAATCCGCGGAGGACATAGAGAAGTCCTTAGAGACCCTATCTACGGAACTGCTAGAGGCATACCACACAGCATGCCCACCATCTAGAACAAGGAAGAAGTCCAAACCACTCTGGTGGAATCGAGACCTCTCTTTGCAAAGAAACAACCTCATGGAATTTTTCAAGCTCTGTAAACTAGCGAACGACGAGAACATCAATGAGGAATACAAGACCCTATTAAGGGAATACAAGAAGGAGATACGTAAGGCACGGCGTAGCTCCTGGAGAAACTTCTGCTCCAGCATTGAGAAAGTGCCTGAAACGGCTAGGCTGAGGAAGCTGCTGTCAAAGCAACCCACAGTACAAAGTCAACTCAATCTAGACAACGGACAGTGGTCGGAGGGCAGCAAAGAAGCCCTAACGGCACTAATGGAGGCCCACTTCCCAGGATGCACCGAGGTCACCGCTGCCGAAACGCATCAGGACCTAGCAACTGAGGAACAAACACTCCCAACAGATCTGATAACCCCAAAGAAAATCCAATGGGCTATAGATTCCTTTACGGGCATAAAGGCACCTGGACTGGACGGAATATTCCCAGCCATGCTGCAAGTGACCAAAGAGGTGATCACCCCATGGCTTCTCGCGATATACGCAGCATGCCTAAGAACAGGCTACATATATCCCGATCCAATGGAGAACCTCTAGAGTTGTCTTCCTCCCAAAAGCAGGAAAGTGCAGCCATGTGAGTTCCAAGGATTACAGACCGATAAGCCTTACCTCTTTCTTACTGAAAGCCCTCAACAATAAAAAATATGCACGAGGAGTATTCGTAGACATATCCGGAGCATTCAATAACGTCGCTACAGAAGAAATAATGGACTGCCTAGAAGCTACCAGCACCCACCCGTCAATCAACCTCTGGATAAAAAACCTTCTAAGTTGTAGACGGGTGCAATCAGAGTGGGGCACCGCCTCCATGGTCAGAGGTGCACACAGGGGCACACCCCAGGGTGGAGTCCTGTCACCCCTCCTGTGGAACCTGGTGGTCGACAACCTCATCAAGAGATTCGAAAGGAAAGCCCCAAAAATATAATAACAGCTTATTCAGATGACATAAGCGTACTTATCACGGGTGTATGTCCATCGACTCTCAGCTCCATAATGGAACGAACACTCAGGGAGATATGTGAGTGGGCAGATGGAGTAGGACTCAGTATCAACGCGGACAAAACGGACCTCATCCTCTTCACCAAGAGATACAAGGTACCAACATGGGTCCCCCCAAAAGTCAACCAAACAAGGCTAACCCCTAAAGCACAGGTCAAATACCTCGGCACAGTTCTGGACAGCAAGCTGGCATGGAGACCCAATGTAGTAGAGAGGGTGAAAAAGGCCACCATTGCACTTTATGCATCCAAGAAGATGCTTAGTAGCACATGGGGCCTGTCGCCAGCTCTGATGCATTGGATCTACATCTCGGTAGTGCGACCATCTCTGCTGTATGGAGTCCTAGTGTGGTGGAAAGCCACCGAAAAGAAGACGTACCACAAGCTAATGGAACGAACCCAGCGGCAGGCTTTGCTCTGTATAACAGGAGCGCTGAGGTCAACGCCAACCAAAGCACTCGAAACAATACTCGGAATCGACCCCCTCGACATCTACGCTAGGCTGACTGCAAGCAAGGCAGCACAGCGCTTGATTGCGTCTGGGAACATGTCTCCTCAAAGATTCGGGCATAGTTCAATTGGAATGGACATGATCAGGTCAACCGACTACATGATCCCCCAAACGTGCCTTGAAGTAAAAACAAACCTCCTCATGGGACCCGAAGACTGGAAAGCGGGACTGGACCAAACTCAATACCTCAACATATACACCGACGGCTCCAAGATGAATAAAGGAGTAGGAGCGGGCCTATACTGTACAAACCCTGAAATACGGGCGTCGTATAAGCTACCCGACCGATGCAGCATATTCCAGGCGGAAGTCTTCGCCATTAAGAAAGCAGCAGAGGTCGCTCAGCTTACAGAGCGACCACACAATACGGTTAACATATTCGTTGACAGCCAAGCAGCGATAAAATCCATGCAGTCGTCCGCGGCCAGTTCTAGAAGTGTCCTGGCAAGCAGGGAGGCACTACAATCACTAAGCACGACTAAGTCAGTGCAGATCTATTGGGTTCCCAGTCACCAGGGCATCGAAGGAAACGAAGAGGCGGACGTTCTGGCTAAGGAAGGCGTCGGGCTGGCAAACGATTTGACAGAAAGCGTGCCGGTCTCCCTAAGGACGCTACAAAGTGACCTGGAGAAGCAGGCCAAAATTAGGACAGATAGCAGGTGGAAGAACACCACCACCTGCAGAATCTCGAAAATCATGTGCAAGAAACGCAATGATAATCTCAGCCACTATCTGCTGCATCTTCCACGGAAGGATTGCAGACTGTTAGTGGGCATACTAAAAGGCCACTGCCTGGCTGCGTCGCATGCAACCAGGCTGAACATCACTAACAGTGACATCTGCAGGAAATGCAATGAGCCCGGGGCTGTCGAAACCATGGAGCATCTCATCTGCCGGTGTCCGGCTCTCTTAAGGGCAAGGAGAATGTACCTGGGCGCACCGATGCTGGTATCACTGGAGGATGCCTCCAAGAGGTCGCCAGGGAAACTGCTTGCCTTTGCTAAAAACACCTCGATTCTGGGGGAGTTCGGAACCTCAGAAACATCCTCTTAAGGTCCATACAAAGATCCGGATAACTAAGGGCCTTTTTGGCCTATGGGAGGCCCCGTTGAGGGCCGTCCGGGATAACCTAACCTTACCTAATGATTATTCATCTAGTCTTGAGCAGAGTCGATTCGGTAACCAAGCAGAAATGGGAAGAACAGTTCGATTACGAGAAGCTGCCACTTTAGAAGCACTGCGAAAAGTTGCTTTATCGCACACATCAGCATCTTTCTGCCAAAGAAAAGGTAAAACCAAACCACGAGCATCAAGCTGTGCCAAGCAAGCCCCCTAATCGGTGATCATTTTCGTGTTCCACTGCGAATACCTAAAACCAACAGTGCAGCTACTGTAATGCGAAGGACCATTTGTTGACAGTTGCAATTGTGTGCAACAAGGGCACTCTGTAGTACGATGCAAAGCTGAGAAGTATCGAGTGTGTGGCTGCTCACACCGTACCTTGTTGCATAGGTACACAGTGGCGAATAAAACTTTGGCGCTGCCATCACCACCAGATAATTCGTCTCCTCCTCCCAATCAGAATCAAACTTCCACTTCGCATGCTCTGCATGCGACAGCTATGGATAGAGTGATTCTGGCTACGTCGATCGTAAGTGTCAAAGCTAATAATGGCGAATATGTGGTCCGAGTTTTGCTTGACTCTGGGTCCCAAAATAATTTTATCACTGAGGAACGCTTACAGATCCGTAGGGAGGAGTATTGTATCAACTACACTCGGAGGTGATATCGCGAATTTTTAGTAGTGAGTTTTCGATCGACTTTTGGATTTTAAGATTGATTTCGGGCTGTCACCCGGAGGAAACACTTAATGTGAGTGACAGCCGAATCCCGAAGAACTTACCACTTGCAGACCCATATTTCTTCAAGCCACAGGAGATAGATATGTTGATAGGTGCAGTAACATTTGTTGTGTTGGTGTACGGAGAAAATGTTGTGTTCATGATGAGAACTAGGTTAGAACTGACTTTATTTCAGAGAGAAGGCATACAATACATATATTCGGGTGTGATAGTGTTAGTGTGTGTGTGTATACAAGAAAAGTGGCTGATGTTGCTTATTTTTCTAATACCTAACAACATTTTTCTAACTTTTATCTGTTGGTCAAATTAGACAAGGTTCTGACCATCCCACTCTGCAGATACACACATGTCACATGTCTCAGACTGACAACACAATCCCAAAAACTCCACATTATTTCATTCCACATCAGTGTGTGTTGTGAGCCCAAAGTACGTTGACCAAGCTCCGTTTCGTTTTCGATGCGTCTTGTAAGACGTCTACTCAGGTGGTCTTGAACGACATATTGATGGTCGGTCCCACGATACAGGATGAACTACAGACTACACAGGTACGCCTTAATAGCCGATGTCTAGAAGATGTATCGCCAAGTCTTGGTAGATGATGCGGATAGACAATTTCAGCTCATAGTATGGAGACGAGACCCTTCTGAGTCCTTGAGAATATACCAGCTCAACACCGTAACATATGGTACATGACCAGTCCCATTTTTAGCTGTTCGGTGTTTAAAGAGGTTGAGTAAGTCTTTTATTGAGTCCGACTTCTATGTCGATGACATGTTGACTATTGCTGGTTGGGTAGAAGAGTTAAAAATAATTAAGTCTGATGTGGCTCAGGTTCTTCAAACCGCTGGCTTTGGGTTGACTGAGTAGTTATCGAACACATCTGAGGTCACCGCATTCGAGAGCACAGTTAAAACGATAACCGATCTCGAACTCAGAGTCAACTATTAGCAATATCGTGGCTGCCACACGAAGCCGTCTTTAACTTTCAAATTGACACGTCAGTCATGGACCTCCGAGCGACAAAACGGAACATACTATCGATGACATCGAAGCTGTTTGACCGTCTCGGTTTGTTGAGTCCTTTAGTAATAAAGGGAACATCCTAATTTGGCTTAATAAGCTAGATTGGAATGAGTCAATTCCAATGCATTTGGGAACAGCATGGAACTTACTAAAATAATCTTTGGGTCAAGTGGAGATTACCATACCTCGATTTATGCATACTGATCCCATGTCACCGATACAAGTAAATGCCTTTGCCGACGCATCCCTGAAAGCTTATAGAGCCTGCGTCAATATCCGACTGCAGAAGGTTTTAGGGTCTCGTTGTTGACTGCAAAGTCGAAAGTAGCGCCGCTCAAGACGACAACGCTCTCAAGGCTTGAGTAATGTGCCGCTCACCTTCTCGCAGATCTGTGTCACCGACACAAATTGCTGCTCAAAACTCCAATCGAAAAAACAGTTTGCTGGTCAGATAAGGAAGTTACCCTTCACTGGATCCGATCCCAACCTTCGTCGTTGTCAACATTCGATGATAACGGAGTAGCAAAGATTCAAGAGTGGTCAGGTGACGCTACGTGACGGCATGTGCCAACAAAGCAGAACCTAGCAGACATAGTTTCGAGAGGTTCTGACGTAGAAATCGTGTAGTCGATCTGGTTTAGTGGACCAGCGTTTTTGAAGGATAAAGAAGTGATCTGGTCCAGAAATTTTCACTTCGAGCTTTCCGAAGAAGAGTTGCAGATGGAAAGCAGGAAGAATTCTGTCGTACTGACCGTGGCAGCGACCTTGGGCGATTAGTTAACGCTCCTATGTCATATAATGCCAAGTTTCCTTTGTTATTGAAAAAACGCTCGTAGTTTGTGCAGATGTTCGTTCTGCATCAAACGAATTTTCATGCCGGCCCACGAGCACTCGTGAGTGTCCTTTGACAGCGTGTTTGGATAGTTAACGTTCAGGAGGTCTACCGGGCGACAGTCAGGTAAAGCATTCGTTGCTTTTAATCAGGGGTCGGCAGCGTCCTATGCACTCTGCATAGGAAAAGGCCGCGGGGTAGCGCAGTCGGCACACGCACAGTGTAAAAACTTCGTGTAGCAACCCTGCGCATACGTGGCTTCGTTATTCGGCTCGACTGTCGCCGCGGCAGAGAAAATGAATCGTGTGGCTTCGGCCGTATACTCAAAAGGCTTCATTATTCTGCTCGACAGCGCCGCGTCAGAGAAAGTGAATCGTGTTGATTCGTGTCGGTGTCTGCCTGCCGACCCCTGCTTTAAATGCAAACCAAACGGCAAACGGCTCCAGGCCCAAATGATGGGCATTTAGAAATGGTTTCTGATTTAACAACTAACTCCTCTTTATTGGCATTTCAAAGGTTCGTCGGTCCTGTCGCCACATCAGCGAATTGAAGCAAAGATCGAGGCGGAAGCGGAAGTGGACGCGAGCACCGCTCATGCAGGTGTGAAGTCTGCAGGAGTAGGCCCCTGCGAGCGGTCGTGAGTGCGTTCTTCACCGCAGAGTCGGTCATCCGACAGTGCTAGTCGGGATAGAGGCCGTTTTGAACTCGCACCCGCACGTATTCCTAAGCCCAGATCCAAGCAACGGAGACTCGCTAATTCCCGGACATCTGCTGACAGGCGGGCCGCTCATCGCGCCCCCAGCACCCACTACCCCGGACCAAGAGGGTCTCAGCTGCTTAAAGCGAAGGCGGCTTGTCTCTGCAGCGATGGTCCCGGAAGTACTTGATGGGCTTGCAAGTAAGATGCAAGTGGCACCAGGAGCAGCTGAACGTCGGGAAAGGCGACCTCGTGATGGTCGACCAGGACAACCTGTCCCCTCACCAGTTGCTCGTCGGGAGGATCATCGCCACAAACGCCGGGCAGGGCGGAAGGGCTAAGGACCAGCAGCGAAGCAGTCTTCAGGAGGCCGATCCATAAGTTGGCACTTCTGCCACTGGCTTGAAGCCTTCTAAGTTTTCAACGGGGCAGGTATGGCGTGAGCCGCAAATTTGTGGGCTAGTATAAAATAGATTAGGGCGAAGCGGGAGCGCAATAAAGCTCTCTCTCGCTCTTGGCGAATTCGCCCCGCTTCGCCACAGTAAATAAGTTAGGCTTAAGATTTTATTATATGTATATAGAAATGAAAATAATCGTCGAAAAGCCTTGAAATCGAACGCGCGCTTTAATATTTTATTCGTCTCTATTTTCGAAGTCCATCAATAAATAAATACATATAATTGCAGCCACCAAACGTTATTGCGTTGAAAAAACTATTCCAAAAATGCAGATATTTTTATAATTTTATTTCTTATCGCACTAGAAAAGTAAGCAAATAAATAAATAAATAACTTTTCTTAAACACTTTCTCTTCCAGTGAGTCGGCCGGATGGTAAATCGTTTGTGGTCGAGAGGGAGGTCGGTATGGATGAAAACATTACTAGTAATGACGATAAAAGGAGTCAATGAATTAATATTACAACATAACTAGCTCTCGCTCTCTCTTTCGCACATAACCGTTGTATTTTCTCTCATGACAGGTGCAAAAATTCACAATTTACAAATTTTACAATTCACAATTATTTAAAATTTTTATCTAGCCTTCCAGTGTACAAAACTTTATTTCTTTCTATTTACGCAACACTATTCCACTGTTCTTGTTGTCGCGCGCTAGATAGGTGTCCGAAAAATGTCATCCAAAATTATTCCGTATGACCTACAGTTTTATTGGGAGATTTGGAAAAACTATAATGAAAATCTCTAGATTCCTTTTTTGCATCTCCAATAGTACTTTTTTTTAACAAACCCTTTTTTTTATAGAAAAGAAAGAGATATACAGTGGCTCAGAGCCAAAACCATGCAGTGTCAAATAAAAAGTTTAAGTTTTAATACGATCTAATAGGTGGGGAAAACCCATTATTTAAGGGTCAAATATTGGTTTTGGTACCTAATGTGTATACCTATTACACTACTCGACAAAATTCAACTTTTATCGTTATGGTTTTTTTTTCATGGAGTAGTTTTTTTTTAAAGAATTTTTTTTTCACATAACTTAAGTTTCCTACAACTGGTTGTATTGAACTTTGCAGTTAAAAAAAGATGACAAATGCAGCTATAAATCCGACTGACACTTTGTAGCTGCAACTTAACGTCTGGAAGATATTAAGCTTCCAAATTGAAATTTCATAATTTTTTTCGGTATTTTTCCCCGAAATTTTGACTTTAAAAGCTCAGGAAAAGTCGAAAAAAAAATGTTGAATGCCTTGATTTTTGGTTTTAGATAGACACATTAATTAGGCGTCGTTTAAGGTATCGCTTATAAAAATATAAAAATAAACGTCTTAGTTATAACCGGAAGTTATTTAGTTATAGTTATAACTGGAAGCTTAATATCTTCCAGACGTTAAGTTGCAGCTACAAAGTGTCTGAGTCGGATTTATAGCTGCATTTGTTAGCTTTTTTTAACTGCAAAGTTCAATACAACCAGTTGTAGGAAACTTAAGTTATGTGAAAAATAGAAGCACTACCTATGACAAAAAACACCAAATTTTTTAAAAATTCTTTAAAAAAAAACTACTCCATGAAAAAAAAAAAACATTCTTTAAAAAATTTTAAACATCCAAATCTATCAGAAAAAGTCATTTTTGGCGACAGCGGAAAAGTCGTGTCGACTAGTGTTATCGGTCATTGGAATTTTTGAAAAATAATGTGTAATAACTTTATGGCAGGCAATTTAACTTTTTATTTGACACTGCATGGTTTTGGCTCTGAGCCACTGTATGTAGATAGAGAATTGAAACGGCCTTGAAAACAAGTAACTGGTTTGAAAGTCATAAAAACTATAGAATATATTATTTTTAATCATGTATAATTTTATTAGCAAATTTAATAATTTAATAAATAGTTAAGTACATTTTCAGTCTTCTACAAAAATTATTTATTTGGACTACTCCTATTTTCATATGATCATCTGCAAGTTATTTAAACGAAATTCATCAAACTTTTTGTGTCCATTAATAATTTAAAAAATCTTCATAAGACCTAATTCAAAAGAGGTGAAAAGGTACATATATGTATTTATATGTGAATATTATAAATGTATGTATGTTCGAAAAGAGTCTTTACAAGATTTTATACTCTTGGCCACAATACTAGAGGAAAACATTTGGCCGGCAAGGCCACACTGGCGTGATTAATATTAATTTTGGATATATCAGCACTGGTAACATTATAAGACTGCACAATATTTGCTAATAAAACGAACCCAAATCCCCGTACCAGATTTTGTCCTATGCACGTGCGCTTGCCTATACTAAAAGGTAGAAAGTGAGGAATATTTTTTTTCAGTTGGTATCCACATTTCTCTTTAGATATTTTTTTATTTTTTTTTGAAAATTTACTTTTAAACTTATCAATAATTATTGTGTGTACAGCCGTTTCTTTTTCGAACTCTATACCGGAGTCTGATCCCTCAGAACTGCGTCTATTGTTTTTACATTTAATAACTTTCCAGATGTTCCTTTTATAACTTTCGTCTAGAAATCGTTTCGGTTCGAAATGATCGGGAGAATTCCAATATTTTTCACTCATATTTAACATATAATTATTAATAAAAATTATAGTGCCTCTAGTGACGCCAAATCCAGCAATAGCTGTATCTTCCATTGCTACATGTGGAACAATAGGAGATGACGAATATCGGAGGACCTCAAAAATGGTAGCCATTGTATAGGGCATTGCGTCGATGTCATAAAGGTTTATTCTTCGACGCCCTTTATTTGTAACTTTATCCGCTTCAAGTTCAATTCTACGACCAATCGTTGGGTTTTTTGCTATGTAGGCAAGTGCTAACATAACCAGATTTCCAACAGCAGAGTGACCACCAATAAAATCTTCGAGCATATATATAATCGTGTTACGCGATACATCCTGGTCTTCTTTAAGACTTCTCAGCAAGGCATCTGTAAAGTCATTTTCAGGTTCGTCCAAATCGATAATTTGCTCGCGTTGATGAATAACCCTATCCAAAATAAATTTACGTATTGTTGTTGACCATTGCACTATTTTTTGTGTATGCTTTTTATAAAACGGTAGCATCCATGGTAGAAAATCTAACGAATATCCTTGGTTAATTTCCCAAAAAATTTCGTCAAAATATCTCACTACTCGCTGAAATTCCTTGTCATTATAATCAAACCGTATCGAGCACATATATTGGCAAAACATATTGGCGCTAGCTCCAAGAATTAATTTTTTTATGTCGAAGGGTTTCCCAGGTTGGGCTTTATTTAGCTCCCGCATTAAATGGTTGATTTCATTGCAGCCGATTTGAGACATTTTATTAAAATATGGAGACGATTCCCGCGGAGAACAATGCCGTCGAGCTAAGTTTCGGCGTTTTTGTTGCAAGTGTGACCAGTCGCACAACGCAAGTGCTATAAAATAAAATAAAATATAAATAGAAAATTAAATATTATATATACTATATATATCGGATTTTAATAATATTTCTATCATACATAACTTCTATATATTCGTTTTTTATCCAAATTATAATCTACGACGAATTCTAAGAAGGTTCGCTGAAGAAAATCAATTTGGAGCTTTCGGTTTTAAAAAAGAATTTTTCGAATTTTATACAGTGTAACACCGTTATTTCGAAAGCCTGTAACTTCAGTTGTCAATACTTCAAACCTAAAGTGGTTGAAACAACGTTTTGGGAGCAAACGTTTTATTTGAACTTATAGAGGTTTTTGTTCGACCTATGGGTGCTTGTATTGTATTGTATTTTTGTGATATGTTAAGGCCTGTATCCAGTACCGCGGAAACTAAAAATTACTGCGAAACTTCATATAAAAAAACCGGGCCAGGAATTTTTCATTTGTGTTTTCTTGGCTAGAAAACTAAACGAAATCCACAGATTCGTATCGATAGTTGGCCTATCGACACGATTGTGGACTGAGAGAACAGCTCACATTAAGGCCAGGAATATATATGCGCCTATTACACTACTTGACAAAATTCAACGGTACCTTAAACGACGCCTAATTAATGTGTCTATCTAAAACTTAAAATGTTAGCAATAAAATATTTTTTTTTCGACTTTTCTTGAGTTTTCAAAATCAAAATTTCGGGAAAAAATTCCGAAAAAAATTATGAAATTTGAAAGCTTAATATCTTCCAGACGTTAAGTTGAAGCTACAAAATGTCTGGGTGGGATTTATAGCTGCATTTGTCAGCTTTTTAAAACTTCAAAGTTCAATACAACCAGTTGTAGGAAACTTAAGTTATGTGAAAAATAGAATAGAGGTAGTACCTCTAAAAAAAAAAAAACCACATTTTTTTAAAATTATTAAAAAAAAAACGAAATCTGAAAAAAAAAACATTCTTTAAAAATTTTTAAACATCCAAATCTATCAGAAAAAGTAGTTTTGGGCGACAGCGAAAAAGTCGTGTCGACTAGTGTTATTACTGAAGTAAAAGTAAAAGATGGAGAAAAAAACTGTGCGCAAATCAAAAACAAGAGATACGCAAATTTTCAACGTGAGGAGATGATTGCTTTAATAAAAGCAGTTGAGGCAAGACCATGTCTTTGGCGGGGTCACGGAAAAAAGGCATTTTGATAATTTAAACATTTTGGCGCCTCCGTCTGCGCTTCTTTCTATTTTTTGGCAACAATTTATGCCGCCACCAACACAATCACTTTTTTTTTACTTTAGGACGTTGATATGCAATGACTGCACCATCAAGTGGCCCAAGCGACACCAGTCAATGGCTGTTACTCGCAGATCCCAGGCAAGAACGCAGCCCACTTCATCGTCAGAGTTATATTTTTTCACTTTTGAGTCTGAGAATATGTTGCACAGTTTACAACGTGAACCTTGGAAAAGTTTTGAATGAAGAGACTCAATATTTTTTTAATGAAAAAGTTGTGTAGAGCAAAACCAATAATTCATTTTGCAGTTTAGCAAATCTACACTACGCACCGTGGGGCCTCAGACGAAAAGAAATGGCAAAAGTTAATACATTTTATGAGAGTCTTGGATTCAATAAATACACGAATTTAATAGATAACACTACTCGACAAAATTCAACTTTTTTTTCCGCTGTGGCCAAAAATAATTTTTTCTGATAGATTTGGAGATTTAAATTTTTTTTAAGTATTCGGGTTTTTTTTTCATGGAGTAGTTTTTTGTTTAAGAATTTTTAAAAAATTTGATATTTTTTGTCATAGGTAGTGCTTCTATTTTTCACATAACTTAAGTTTCCTACAACTGGTTGTATTGAACTTTGCAGTTACAAAAGCACTATTGAGAGCACGAAACAGATCGGCGAGTGCAGTGTAGAGAGTTTCAATCCAGTCTCCGACGAAAAGAGTTGTGTTGCTATACCAGACGCCCAACGACGATCAGTTTCAGTTTTTTGTATTACTATACCACTGTACTCAATCACTAATTTTAACCTTACTCGTATTTATAAACAAAAACCCCACATGCGAGTATATGTGTATATTTATATATGTATATATGGGTGTTACACAGATCCACTATCACCACAAATCTAATATACCCCTATACTCTTCGAGTACGGGTATAAAAAAACTGAAACATGGCGAAAATGTATATGAAAAATTCTTCCGATTCGATAGAAACGCTTTACTAAGGTGTTTTGGGGGTCGATAATTAAGAATTTGAAGTCAGTTTTCAAAATGTAAAATGCAAGAGGTAATCAAATTCTGTCATTAAACCCACTTTTTCTTATATACTCGTTTTCGATGACAGCAAAAAAAAATCATTAATGGATGAAGAAAATTTGCATATAACATATGTTAATATTTTTTTTTTTTTTTAATTTCACTTTACTACACACTATATTAATTTTTCAATTTTTTCTGTCTGACTTATTTTTCTGATCACAAACAGATATTATTTTTGAAATAATCGATGCTCATCGACACCAAATTTTTCAAAGTAAACTCTCTCGCTAACGTTGCCTGCTTCTCCCATAATGTTTTTATTTCTTGTCTCACCAACCTTTCTTACTGAAAGTTCGACTGCAGTCTATGGGCATATGTCTATTCAAACCAGCTTATATTCTCCATTAATAGTAGCTATGCCAAATTGAATAGTACACCTAAAGGGCGCATCTCTTTAAAATTAAAACAATATAAATTCTAGCAAAATGAGCCTAAAGCTTTGGCACAATTTTTGGCATGTATCAAAGATGCTCCCGGGAAATTCAAACATTGAATAGCAGCACAATTCTTACTTGTTCCAAAAAGGTAGCCGGTCAGATTCAACGAGTCTAGTAGTTGCGACGTGAACAAGTTCGTTACATTCCACCTTAAGAATGATTACATTTTTTAAAGTGGAGTATTTCATAAATTTCAAAATGAACTAAACTAAATAGGGACCCTATAATTTTAATGGAATATGAGAACGGACTTTTTTCCAGCAGACTATCCAAACTTTCAACAACCTACAAGTCATTTCTCATGGCTGAACCAAACTATTTCAATCACATAACTTTATACATACATATATGTACATATTTACATTTTAATGGTTGACCTGTTTTAGCTTTTCTTTGACATTTTTAAACTAATAAGATCTTCTAAGATTTTATATTGTATTTTGCCTATACTTACAATTGTTTCGATCACCACCGAAGAGTTTGTGATATCGTATAAAATCCGGACGTCCACCAATAAATTTACCATTTTTATTAAGAACTTCTCGAATTAAATCTAAGTTATTTACAACCAAGCATCTCGAGTGACCAAGAGTTAATGAATATATATCACCATACTGCTTTGTTAATGCTCCAAGACCCTCGAATGGGTTGCATTTAAATCGACCTAAGAGATCGAGGTTCCCGATAATTGGCCAGGGTTGCGGACCAGGAGCCTGAACAAACTTTCTAATCGCTTTTTCAGGATTGGAAAGCCCGATTCGGACAGTGGCTTTTTGATTGCACTTAAAAATGATTGCTACGTAAGAAATCACTATCGATACAATGCCAATAGCGATTATCAAATAGCACACCGAAAAAAACATGCTTGATTCCTGCGCAAATTTTCGCTCAAAGAATTGACTAGTTAGACCAATATTCTCGACTAAGCAGATAACTGTTTCTGCAAGATATTTATATGCACTTTCAGCGAAAAAACTTCAGTCGCATTTTTAAGGTTCTTGTTATTCGAAGCACTTTCTTTAGTTTTCACATTTGAATGTCTAAAGTTAAAGCGCAAAGTTATATATCATTCTTATTTGAATGTGCATACATGTATGTATGAGCGTACGTAAATCAGATCAACGTGAGGAAACTCAAACCTAGGAAGTTAAAGGTACATATGTATGTATACAAATACATATATTCATGGGCATACGTATTGACATGTTTATACACACATGCTCACACACTCGAACATTTATATTGAGGTATGAACGTATTAAGGTGTTCTTAAGGTGGTGCTAAATGTTGATATTACTCATGCCAAACAAATTTCCGAGTGGGATTCAATTTGGCAATGACCAACGGTTCCTATTTTAGTGACATGTGTGTACATATATTTACATACCTATATACATATAATAATAGGTATATATAGGTATATATAATATACATAATATATAGGTATATATATATATAATATAGGTAATGGGTATTTTCTTCGACAGCGGCGTCGTCAACAACCAATACAAACAAGCAGCCATACAATATATGCACACATACAGTTAAAGCTCAGCCTCATGTACAGAACGTGTGAAACTAAAGCGCTCTCTGTCTCTCCGTCTATCTGTCTCTCTCTAATTCACGCTGGAACTTTTGAAAATTCCAGCCAGTCAGGAATTGTGCTCAAAATTTTGTATGGCGCGGCACATCTTAGTGTTTATATTGTCTTTGGTTTAGCATAGGGCCCTAGTGGTGGCAAAAAGTTGTGTCGTTTTCCGACGCAGGTGCGTTTATTCGTTATATACTATTGGTTTTGGTTTTTCTGTGCGCATAACAGCAATTGTCGTACTTTTCTGCCTAATCAGCGGAACTATCACCTGTAATAACAACAAAAAACAGAATATTAATATTTAAATATTGCCGCGTAAAATTTTTAGCTGAGTAAAAAGGGGAAAAAATACATGTAATGCTTAGAACAAATTGTTTAAACTAATTTTATTATTAAATCAAGCATTTTAAAAATATGGTTGATTTCAAATTTTTTGCTGCAAATCCCATGAATTTTTTCCCTTTTAAATCCTTTCACTGTTTCCGTGATCTTTTTAGGGTAAGAAAGTGTGCTGGCAGATAATTGTCAGCGAGTTGAGCAAAACTCCAGTAATATGCGGCAGACAATGGCCCTTGGCACACCAAATAGACTCTCTACCGTACGATATTCCGTAGACGATCCTATGCAATAAAGGGCTATGCTATGGCTATTCTCTTCTCCAGAAGGATTGTCAGTCGAGAGTTGAGATTGGGCAACAGTCCAACAAGAATGTTGAAATTACTCCGTTTCATGCGGAAATTTTCCTTAAAAAAGCCATCGGAGTTGTCCACAACATCTTCCTCCAAAAATGAACCATTGGCTATTGCAATTTAAAATAAATTCTCTAATTGAAAAGAGCGAACATTATCTGCTCTTTACTTACAAGGGTCCAAACGCGAGGGGGACGAAACAGTTGCAAGACAAATTGCAACTTTTCTGAGGATAGCTCAGACACTTCCATGCACTTCAAAAGACTCGCACTTTGCGCCACCGCAGTTAGAATAATCAACTCTTTTTCCGTCATATTTCGTTGATTTTCGAACATTATTTACTTTAACTTACCAGGCAGGAACGCAGCCCTCCTCCCGCCCAACCGACCGAGGGGCACTGCCTCATAACGCGCGACTCGTTTACCGAACCGATCGCGGACATGCAGGAAAGAAAGGTGTTAGACTAGTGTTTGAGGAAAGGTATAAGTAATCTGAAAGAACTAAGCAATTTCTAATTACGAGAAAGATATGAGAGTATCAGTAATTTAGGACTAGGAAGGGAGTTAGTAGTAGATATGATATGGTAGAGGGAATCATAATCCGAGCATAGACCCTAAACGGTTTATGCAGGGAATAATTCGATCTACAAAGCGGCAAGAACAATGGTATATAGTTTCTAGTGTTTCTAATGGGAATCGTGAAGTATATACGGCTCAACAAGTCAGGGTTATCTACGTCACCCTTTAACAAGTTGTGCACAAAAATCACACCAAGTATTTTCCTACGATTAGCTAAGGGTAAAAGCAATCTATTAGGGTAAGACGGCAAGCTCAAACTTGCATCCCAGTTGATGCTGCGCAGAGCAAAAAGTAAAAATAATTTTTCTCACAAAGAATTGTTTTTTGATAGTTAGATCTAACTCAAAGTGTCCAACAGTGTCTATAGTACTACAAGAAGCTTTCCGTTCAAAATTAATAAATATAAGCGAGAACGTAGAGCGTCGGTAAGGCTCGCGGCTCTTCTTTAATATCCGGTACTCATTCAGTATATATGTGTATGTATGTACATATGTATGTATGAATGCCTTTGATTTATGTAACGTATAAAATATATTCCATGCGTAATTATGCGCTGCGCCGGAATTGATATTGAAGCCGATTAACGCATTCTCTCGCTCTCCCTCTCTTTTTTTTTGTATCGCTGTTTGTTGGCCTAGTTTTTTTTTAGTTCAAAAGTTCGAACGGCTTTAGAATCTAACATGCACCATATGTTAGCTAACTGAATTTTTCATATTTTTGAAGTATGTTTAGAATTATTGGATTTTTAGATAGAACCTATTTATTTAATTTCGTTTATTCTTAATTTAAATAGATTAAATCTATAATAACAACAAATTCGATAATATAATGCTGCTAAAATAATGCTTTAATAATAAAATAATGCTGGGTAGAAATAAAAATATGACAAAAATATTTGACTGTGAATTCGTCTAAAAACTTCAGCAAAACAATTTTTTTTTTAGGAATAATACAATTTATACTATCATTTTTTCTACATATTTCTGTAAAAATCGATTTTGTTTTATTAAACTAGCAGACCCGGCGAACGTTGCTCAGACCAATTTAACGCCTTTAAATAAACTCAAACATTTGCCATGGGTTGGGATACAATTGATAAGAATCGACAGGAACGGGAACAGCATCAAAGGTCTTAATTGGATTCGGCTACAGGATGATTAACATAGTTACGTTTCCAGTAAATGGTTTTCCTAAATCCTCCTGTTGATCTGGTGAGACGGGTGTGTACGGGATAATCTGCGCAGAGTTCTGCTCCTAGCAACTCGCTTTAATAGGAACCTCTCGGCTTGGTCATTAGTAACGTCTCCGACGTGGGTGACACAGAGGTCGTTGACAAAATCCTCATTTAGGATGCGAAGCAGCTTACTTTGGTAGGTCATATTTTTGAGACGTTGCTTTTGACAGCAATACCCTACACCTGGATACCACATTTCCAGACAGGAGCTATGAAGGCTTTGTAGATCAGTACCTTGTTTGCCAAGTTGACCCTTTTTTTGTGCTTATGCAATTATAATTTTTTTTTGGCTTTACTCTCTAGGCTGCTCCTTACGCTCCGGATGTGGCTGGCAAAGGTCAGTCACGTGTCCAACGTGACGCCAATGTACTTTTGTTTTTTTTGCGGAGTTTCAGTAACTCGTGAAGAAATACGTCAGGGTTTTAAGGTGTGCATACCAGCGGCAGGCTAAGCTCTCGAATGTCTTTAGGTAGCGCTGAAGGTTGTCAGTGTCATCGTAGACAGAGTTAGCCCTAGACATTACTGCTGTGTCGTCAGCAAAGGTTGCCCACATGAGTGTCTGCGGTTGCCTGCGGATACTAGTCTTAGGCATGTCGTGTTTGAGCAGATTATACAGCTTCGGCCCAAGAACGCTGCCTTGTGGCACACTAGCCATGACATTTTTTTTGACGCGAAAATGCCATCTTGAAAGGCGTGTCGAACAGGAAGCTTCTGAAAAGCTGGAAAAGTTGATCGATGAGCAGTGGTGTTAGCTTGTAGAGGAATCCATCATACCGCATACGGTCGAACGCTTGCTGGCTGTCCTGATAACACTAGTCAACACGAAATTTCCGCTGTCGCCTAAAATGACTTTTTCTGATAGATTTGGAGATTTAAAAATTTTTAAAGAATTTTTTTTTTTCGCCCGAACATTTACACAAAGCAACGGAGTACATCCTGGATGGGTTTCAGAGAAAACATTACGTGGTGGCTGTCTACACTACTCAACAAAATTCAACTTCTTTTTTCCGCTGTCTCCCAAAATAACTTTTTCTGATAGATTTGGAGATTTAAAAAGAATCTTTTTTTTTTTAGGTTTAGTTTTTTTTAAAGAATTTTTTAAAAATGAGGTATTTTTTTCAGAGGTAGTGCTTCTATCTTTCACATAACTTAAGTTTCCTATAACTATTGTGTTTAACTTTGCAGTTTTGAAAAGATGACGAATGCAGCTATAAATCCGACCCAGACACTTTTTAGCTGCAACTTAACGTCTGAAAGTTATTAAGCTTTCAAATTAAATTTTCATGGTTTTTTTCGTTTAAGGTATCGTTATTAAAAATCGATGGATAAACGGTTAAGTTGCAGCCGTTTGAACAAAACTTCATATGCCGTTTGGCACCATCCCAAATGCCATTTTACCGTTAAAAACTTTTACAAACACAGATTTTTGGTATTTTTGTAAGAAAAAAAACGGTATTCGTCGGCTAAAGTTTGGTCAAACGGTTGTAACTTAAGCGTTTATCCATCGATTTTTAATAACGATACCTTAAACGACGCCTTATTAATGTGTCTATTTACAACTAAAAATGTTAGCCATTAAATATGTTTTTTCGACTTTTCCTGAGTTTTCAAAGTCAAAATTTCGGGAAAAAATTCCGAAAAAATCAACAAATTTAAAATCTTCCAGACGTTAAGTTGCAGCTACAAAGTGTCTGGGTCGGATTTATAGCTGCATTTGTCAGTTTTTTAAAACTGCAAAGTTCAATTCAACTATTTAGATATTATAACTTAAACTTATGTAAAAAATAGAAGCACTACCTCTGAAAAAAATTCCAAATTTTAAAAAAATTCTTTAAAAAAACTAAACCTAAAAAAAAAAGATTCTTTTTAAATCTCCAAATCTATCAGAAAAAGTTATTTTGGGAGACAGCGGAAAAAAGAAGTTGAATTTTGTTGAGTAGTGTAGGCAGCCACCACGTAATGTTTTCTCTGAAACCCATCCAGGATGTACTCCGTTGCTTTGTGTAAATGTTCGGGCGTGCCATGTTACAGTCTGAACTCATTCTGGTGGCTTGGGATGGCAAGTTTTACCTCCTGCGAATGCAATGATCGAGAATTTTACCAAAAGTCGAGAGTAGGCTAATCGGTCTGTAGTTGCTGAGGTCCTCTGGTGACATTCTCGGCCAAGTTCGAGTCCTAGGTCAGCTAGTATTTCCTCGAACAGGGCGACATTTGTGTCTGTTTTCAACAGTGGTGTCATGGTTGGGATCGTTTTTGGTGTCACCAACAATGGCAAGATGAGAGGAAGGTGATCAGAGCTAAGGTCATGCTCATCTCAGATTAAGAGTTGGCTGTTAGTAGGCTGGAGTAAGGCACGTTTCATCCTCAAGGCCGACAAAAATTAATCACATCTCATCCAAGATTTACAAATCAGTCAGCTTTACTCGATTTGTATTAAAAACGACGGAACATCTAATGAACCACATATCTGAGACATGCTAATCGAAGCAGTGTTCAGTGCATCGCAAAACGGCAACATAAAAGGTAGACCAGCTGAGATTATTAAGAGGGAGGCCTTAACAATGTCCATGTAATACAACTTCTTGGATTTGTAAGAGCTCAAAGTGGATGTAAGGAAGTTGGCGGCTCGCGAAAGCGCGAATAAGGGTAAGAGAATACTCAAATATATTTTATACATATATTATTTCAACGCACAATTTAGCGTCTTATTCGAATTCTTCTTTCGATCGTTCTATAGATCATTTTAGCCGTTCCATATGCAGGAAGCTAAACATTACGCTTTCGTCTTCTGTCCTTCTTCCCACTGAAAGGTTTCACTTCAGACAACATGAGGTTCCGAATGCTGGTCAGTTTCGGGGGTTTTTTTTATTACTCTGCTCCACCGTGTGCCCATCGGTGGTAGCAAACACGCTTTCCACCGACGTTTCGGCTGACATCCAATCTCGAGTTAAGTGCTTTTATACCCGGTACTCAAAGCGTATAGGGGTGTATTGTGTTTTAAACATAACTTAATTATTTTTCTGTGTCGGTAGTGAGTGTGTTTTTGTTGTTGCAAAATCAAATTTTGCCGCTCTCACCTAGTAGATTTATTGTTTTATCACTCTCTCCTATTACCCAAACTAAAATAACTGTTCTTCCTCTCTCGCTCTCGATACTTTCTGTGCAGTAGCGCTCTCTCTCAATGGTAGCTGCTGTAACCAATAAGAATGAAAGGAAAGCATTCTTATTGATTCCTCTTTTAGCGTTTATCTGGCACACTGGTCTGATATCTATTTGTTTTGAAATTTTCTTTTTTGATTTCATATATTTTATTTTGTTCTCATAATGGAAAACTCTGTTGTCTGTGGCTTTGCGAAAGCGTAGTGCACGCAAAATGCGCTGGGATCACAGGTCTCGTGAGATGCTATTTCTTAGCGAAACAGTTGATTTCGTTCGCTACTCGAAAGGCAACGACAGCTGCTGGTGATGAAAATTCGGTAGCCCAATTTATCACCTCGGAGAGCATGCAGCCAGAATCGTATGTAGCGTCCGTGTCTGTAATATCCGCAAATTCTTTAGCTGTCCCTTCAATTCCGGATATTCCTCCGGATATTACCATCACAGGTGATAGGCCTGTGGTGCCAAGATTGGTGGGGATCCCACCAAAGCGACAAGTTTTTGACTCCACAACTAAGGATGTGACTGATTATATTCAAAGTAAAAACCGTTGATTTAAAGGTGCAGAAGTTTACCTTCTCTTATGCCAGGGAGATAGCTTCATTCAAAGTAAGTGTCTCCCCAACTCATTTGAGCAACATTTGTTCGTCCAAATTTTTGCCGGAGAATTTAGTGGTGAAGGAGTTTAAGGCAAAGAAGAAGACTAGACCCCCAATAACTCTGCCAACTAAACAGACCAATGCTCCATCTTCATCTTCCTGTTCTACCTCCACCCGTCCAAAAAACTAATAAATTCTCTCTTAGTGACCTATCAGAATGTTCGAGGCTTACGTAGTAAGCTCAACATTCTTTTCCAGGATAGTGTCGCGTTTACATCCCACGTTATTGTGTTTACCGAGACCTGGTTAAAGCCGGACATTCTTAGTTCCGAAGCTTTGGCAGGCAAAACTTTTAGAAAGGACCGTTCGTCTCGACGTGCCGGAGGGGTTCTAATTGCTGTGGACTCAAACTTCACGTCGGAACATTTCACAGTCCAGATTTAGCAGGAACTGGAATTTCTGTGTGTAAGACTGATTCTTCCCGCTGTCTAACTTGCTCGTATATTCCACCTCCTTTTGATATCGCAATTTACGAGCAGCACTTTTTCGCCTTAACCGCTGATTCTTCCTCGTTATCAGAAAAAAGATCATATGATAGTTCTTGGTGACTTGAACTTGCCAGGAATTGTTTGGTCTTCGGTCAACGAGTCTAATAGCCTAGTGCCCATGACTTTGTTGACGGCTTAACACCTCTGCACCTGCAACACCTAAGCCGATCACTTATATCTCCAGCTCAATTTATTGGAGTTTACCTCCTTCATCATTAAACGCTTTCAAGGTAATTTACAGACGGAGGTTGTTTACACCGATTTTAGTAAAGCGTTCGACTCTGTAAACCATTGTCTTCTAGCAAAAAACTTGACCTTCTGGGTTCCAGCCCAATCTCCTTAGATGGATCCCTAGCTACCTTTTTCTAGGTCTTAAAGAGTCCTTTTCAAAAAGGATTTGTCCTCACCAATTATGGTGACTTCAAGTGTACCACAGGGCAGCCATCTAAGCCTCTTACTCTTTACACTCTTTATAAATGACCTGCCTTCTGTTTTAACATACTCTCGAGTACTTATGTATGCGGATGATGTTAAGCTCTGTGTCCATTATAGGGACATTTTTTTTCAATCCAGGTTGCAATCCGATCTCAATAAATTTCAGTCACGGTATTGTGCAAATTTATTAAACCTCAATGCTTTAAAATTTAAAGTAATGACTTTTCATCGCTCCAGCACCTTTCTGGTTCCTTATACCCTTTGTGGTGGTTCTCTTGAGAGAATTACCCGGGTTGATGATCTTGGTGTTCTATTAGATTCCAAGTTAAAGTTTTCCGAACACATTTCTACCATGGTAAAACAGGGCCATGGCGGGCTTTGATTTATAAAGAGGTGGTCAAAGGAATTTGACGACCCCTATACACATAACAAAGACTCTCTACACCTCTCTAGTTCGTCCGATTTTAGAATACTGCTCTTGTGTATGGTGCCCTCAGTACAACGTATACCAGGACCGTATAGAATCAGTTCAGAAAAACTTTTTACTTTTTGTTCTGCGCGGCCTCAACTGGGATGCAGGTGTGAGATTGCCACCTTTCCCTAATAGATTGCTTTTAATAAATCTTCCAACCTTAGCTAATCGTAGGAAAATGTTTGGTGTAATTTTTGTCCACAAATTGATCAAGGGTGACGTAGATAGCCCTGACTTGTTGAGCCGTATATACTTCACGATTCCCATTAGAAACACTAGAAACTATATACCATTGTTCTTGCTGCTTTGTAGATCGTATTATTCCCTGCATAAACCGTTTAGGGTCTATGCTCGGATTATAATTCCCTCTACCATATCATATATACTATTAACTCCCTTTTTGGTCTTAAATTACTGATACTCTCATATCTATCTCATATTCCTGGTCTTAAATTACTGATATTCTCATATCTTTTTCGTAATTAGAAATTGCTTAGTGTTGGAAGCTGCCGAGCTTCTCTGGAGGCAACACTGACTCCACATTTACAAAATTATTATCCGTTGTTGGGTTTTAGGATTTGTGTTTATTTTCAATGTTTTAGTTTCAATACTTAAAACCGTGGCCGCAAACTTCGTGTTTTTCAGTGTAAAAGTGTATAGGTATTAAATCAAAAAGCGCTTTAGCGCGATATGACAATCTGACGGCCGGTGTATACTAATGATACGCGATGCTGCACTCGACGATTTTGTAACAAGAGTGAGTCCAAGTAAACCGACGCACTGCCATATAAGAAGTACGCACGGCGAACATGAGTGTGTGTGTATCCGTATGCACCAAGAGCGTGAGATCAGATGATCATGACTTAAGAGATAACTGAATTAATTAGAATTCTTAAGAGCTACTGACGGCTGCTGCTCCGAAGATTTAGTTTTTTTTAGTTAGATTAGTTCTATATTTTCTCGAACACTAAGATAACACCTATCTTTCGTGCATGTCCGCGATCGGTTCGGTTAACGAGTTGCGCGTTATGCGGCAGCGCCCCTCGGTCGGTTGGGCGGGAGGTGGGCTGCGTTCTTGTCTGGGATCCGCGCGTAACAGCCATCGGCTGGTGTCGCTTGGGCCACTTAATGGTGCACTCATTGCATATCAACGTCCTAAACATATGTATTAGATTTATGGTGATAGAAGATGTGTGTAACACCCAGAAGGAAGCGTCTCCGAGCGAATAAAGTATATATATTCTTGACCAGCATCAAGAAACGATAGCCATGTCTGTCTGTTCGTCCGTCTGCATAAGCATCTAGATCTCGGATCACAATGTTACCCCTTGTTTTTGACTAATTTTGAATGTTTGGATAACCTTTTTATGGAAAAGAACCAATTTTGTTCACTAAAACCATGATAATTGATAACACTAGTCAACACGACATTTCGGCTGTGTCCCAAAATTACTTTTTCTGATAGAAGACTTTTTTAAAATTTGTCGTTTTTCCAGAGGTAGTTCTTCTACTTTGTATAACTCTGAAGTTCTTAAAAGCTGACAAAAGCTTTGTAAATGCAGCTCAACGTCTCCAATATATTAAACTTTTAAATTCATATTTCATAATTTTTGCGGTATTTATTCCTACAATTTTGATTTTGAAAACTCAGGAAAAGTCGAAAACAAAATATTTTGTTGCTAATATTTTTGGTTTTAGATAGAAAAATTAATTAGGCGTCGTTTAAGTTATCAACTCAAACATAATTTTACCTGAAAAAAAAAACCGTCCGGTACCTTTCTGGTCCAACTTCCATTATTCCATTATTCCTTATACCCAATCCTTGGCGTGGATAAATCTACATAAATACCTGTTAAGTTAAAATGTTGACCTTTTTTCCTTCACAGGTGCTGGTCCCACACAAATCATACCTTTTCCCTTCTAGCTATTCATAAAAAAGGACGGTTATAACTTAGCCGTTTATTTTTATATTCTTATAAGCGATACCTTAAACGACGCCTAATTAATGTGTCTATCTAAAACCAAAAATCAAGGCATTCAAATATTTTTTTTTCGACTTTTCCTGAGCTTTCAAAGTCAAAATTTCGGGGAAAAATACCGAAAAAAATTATGAAATTGAATTTGGAAGCTTAATATCTTCCAGACGTTAAGTTGCAGCTACAAAAAGTCTCAGTCGGATTTATAGCTGCATTTGTCAGCTTTTTTTAACTGCAAAGTTCAATACAACCAGTTGTAGGAAACTTAAGTTATGTAAAAAATAGAAGCACTACCTATGACAAAAAACACCAAATTTTTTAAAAATTCTTTTAAAAAAAACTACTCCATGAAAAAAAAACCATAATTCTTTAAAAAAATTTAAATCTCCAAATCTATCACAAAAAGTCATTTTTGGCCACAGCGGAAAAAAAAGTTGAATTTTGTCGAGTAGTGTTATTTTATGTGCTTCTTCCTTGTTAAGAATAAATTTGGGAATTATCCCTATTCTTGCCAACAATAGGCTCTCCGTTAAATCATTTCGGTTTAGCGCTATCATGTCTATTGTTACTGAAATTCGATCAATATATTTTAATCTGAAAATCCTCTTACCTTCCTTAACAAATGAATTGCTTATTCCGTTCTTATAACTATTTATAAAGGAAGTTACCCTAATCTGCTCCTCATTTATGTATGTTGTTAAATTCTTAATCATCGTAATGAACCTATTGTCCATGTTCTCATGTGTCCCTATCTCCTCGTTGAGTTTTCTTTCTTCTTCCTGCAACTTTCTAATTTTTTTTTCTAATCGTTCTGCGTCTTCCGCGTCTAAGTTTCCCGTGATTGCCTTTACACCGATCCTAGTCCATTAACTAGCCCTCTCCTATTCCTCCTCTTGGGGCTTATCATTTCTATCTTCCCTCTTACTAGGTTTAGCTTCCTTTGAAGTGACCTAATCAAATCCTTTGTCTCACTGTTCTCTTAAATCTCCCTGAGCGTCTGCTCCAAGTGTTCGACGCTCTCTATGTACTCATCTAGTCGAACTATGTTACAAACGTTCTGTGTGTTTGTATTATCCTGGCTAGTCCCAACGTTATCTGCGCGATTGGTTCATCGCTTTTTATCTCTCTTTTCTTGCCTAAAAATTGTCTCATTTGTTTCTACCATTACGGGGTCCTGTCTGTCTGTATTCGCTCTCTCTATTCTCATATCATACTTCATCATTTGGCATTTATCACAATTATTGATTGTTTGGGTTATTACCGGTTTCATTTGTGGAAAGTATAGCTTCCTCTTCAGGTGCGCTAATGTTTCCTCTATACCTCTGTGGTTGTTCTTTTTATGATTGTTTGTAGGGGGCGGATCACCAGGTATTCACAGTCCCAAGCCAGTCAATTAAAATCAGTCAATTAAAATCAGACATATGGATTCCACTTCACTCACTTCAGTTTAATTTCAGTAATATGTTGTAACTAATGTTCACAAAATGTACATGTGTATTCGAAGTCGTATGTATATATTCCGAACAAGACGGCGAACGATCGTAACGGGGGTGGGAGCGTAACTGACAACTCCCGCTCAAGCTAGTGGCCGCCCGCGCGGCCGGGCGGCTCTCCCGAGTGCCGTGTGCAAGAGCGCGAGAGTGCGAGAGAGCGAGCAAGCCACAGTGCGCTGCAGAAGTTTGCGGCTGCTCTCAACATCCTCCCCCCCCCCTTGCAGGATTGCAAAACATCTGGTCGGGTTAGGGCTGCGTGCAAGCCCCGGAGACTGTCCATCCAAACACGGTGCTCTGAGCCACTGGAAGGCCGTCTTCCCGTGCCAGGAGCCCGGGTTGGATCACCTTCGGGTACACGTCTGCTCCTAGGATGAGCGAGATGGTGGCCGGCCTATGAAACTGCTCGTCGGTGAGCTAGAGATCGCCAAATCGGGACCGCACGGTAGCGCTCAGCTCTCGGATCGGCGTGCGGATGGGCAAACGCATATCGACCTTGCGCACTAGTTCCAATCGGAACTCACTCGTCTTGGTCCGGATGAAAGCGCTGCACACCTTCTCGTCACCGACGTGGGTAGTCGGCAACTTGAAGGCGTTGGCCAACGATTCGTCGACGCAGCTCACGGTGGTGCACGGAGGAGCTGGAGTCCTTTCAGCAGGGCGGCTGGCGGGGCGCCGAGGGCGGCCTTCCGATCGGGTTGCTGCAGATGGCGATGAAGCCGCCGAGGCCGAGCGGGCTGAACGCCGAGACGGGAGGATGTGAAGTAGCGTGTGGTGCTTTTTCCCACACACCCCGCACAGCCCGCCACTGCGACAATCCTTTCCGGAGTGTTGATGAGCCAGGCAGTTCGCGCAATACTTATTTATAAGAACTGCTCGAAGTCTCTTCTATGGGCTCAAGCGGAGGAAGTGATGGCAGGTTCGAAGAGGATGCACTCCTGGGCAGACTCGGTACCGGTAGGAGTTTAGACTGCGAGCGCGCCGGCTCCATGATGCGGTCAGCGCGGGAACGTGGGGCCATGTCTGGATGGATGAAAACTAGGAGAGGATAAAAACCGAAGAGTATTAGCATTGAGTTGGTAATGGATAAAAAAAGCACAACACACACAGTCATGTTATGGTTGGATGGAACTGCGGGGTTCTATTGGAAGAAGAACGACCTTAACCACAGGTCTTTTGAGGACTCCGCGTGCAGTAAGGATGTCCACCACACGGACTTTATCGTCGGCGCCAGGATATACGGACTGGATTCTCCCGAGCCGCCATTCATTAGACGGCACGTTGTCCTCTTTGACGACGACCATATCGCCCACCTGAAGATTTGGCGTAGGCGTATGCCACTTGATGCGTTTGTGGAGTTTTTTGAGGTATTCCTCTTTCCACCTCTGGCAAAAATGCTGTTTGAGGGCCTTCAAGTGCTGCCATCGATTAATTATTGATTTAATGTCTCCTTTCATTTCGGGCTCGGCTGTAGCCATCAAGGGTCCCCCAATAAGAAAATGTCCGGGGGTGAGGGCTAACAGTTCGGTCGGATCTTCGGACATAGGCGAGAGCGGCCTGGAATTGAGGCATGCTTCTATCTTCGCGAGAAGTGTGGACAGCTCTTCAATCGTGTACTTCCGAATGGACGTGGCCTTATAGAAGAGGGTTTTGAAACTCTTCACCCCGGCCTCCCACAGACCTTCCATATGTGGAGCTCCTGGAGGGATGAAACGCCATGAAACCCGTTGATGGCTATACGCATCCGTCACCGAGTCCTTGAATGCATTTTGGAAGTCATGGGAAAGGGTGGTCGCTGCACCCACGAAAGTTTTCCCGTTGTCGGAATGGATGCGCTATGGACATAGGCGTCTTGCGGCAAACCAAGCGAAGGCCGCAAGAAACTTCTCGGTTGTGAGGTCGGACGTGGCCTCGAAATGGATTGCTTTAGTGGAAAAGCACACGAACACGCACACATACCCCTTGGTGATGAGACACGCTCTCCCTGTAAAATTCCGTATTTCGAACGGGCCCGCGTAGGCTATCCCTGAATGTGTGAACAGTCGGGAAAAAGAAGTCCGCTCCGTGGGAAGGTCTCCCATCATTTGAGTCCGCAACATCTTTTTATAAATGGTGCATACCTTGCAGGAGTTCACGACCCCCTTCATCAAATTTTGAAGCCTTGGGATCCAATACTTGGATCGAATGAGACGCACCATTAATCGGTTGCCGCCGTGGAGCGTTATCCGGTGTGTAAATTGAGCGAGAAGGCGAGACAGTCGACAACTGTACGGAAGTGTAATCGGATGCCGTTCATCATATTGCAGAGATTCGTCAACTGCGACACGGCCGCACGCTCTGATAAGTCCGTGTCGGTCGAGGAACGGGTTTAAGTTCAGGATAGAACTTGACCTTGGTAACGGATACTTGTCACTGAGGCAGTGATACTCCCTGGGGTATTTTCGGCGTTGAGTCTCTAGGATAAGAGATCGCTCCGCTTCGGTAAGGTCTCTGCTGGTAAGATGGCTCTCTCGTAACTTCCGGCAGCGTCTTACGAAGCGAAGGACATATGCGCAGACTCGCATAGCCCGGTCAAGCTGAGAGAACCGTTCAAGGAACTCTTCGGATGGGCTCGGCGCGAAATGGACCCTTACCGCACGGACCTCCAGAGGCGTAACTGGAGATTCCTCAGATTGTGCTGGCCACTGAGGTCGGGGCTGTTGCAGCCACGCTGGTCCTTGCCACCACAGTTGGTTAGCAACCAGATCTTCTAACGGTACGCCTCTACTGGCTAAGTCCGCGAGGTTTTGTTCGGACGGAACGTGAGACCACTCCTCGATCTCTGTAGCTTGCGCTATCTTTGTCACCCGGTTCGCTACGAAGGTAGCCCAGTGGCACGCGGGCTTCCTCAGCCAGGCGAGGACTATGGTGGAATCGGTCCAATAACGACAGGCTGTGCGTGCCGCAGGCATATTCGGCAGGATAGCCGTCACCATTTTGGACAGGAGCACGGCACCGCACAGCTCTAACTGGGGGAGCGATACGGTCTTCACAGGGGCGACTCGCGTCTTAGCGGTGAGAAGTTGCACCTCGAAGCGATGTCCCACCTCGGCGCGCACGTAAATTGCGGCCCCATACGCCTTTTCGGATGCATCGCAGAATCCATGATGCTCGATTTTTACCGATGGTTGCGTACCAATCCATCTTGGAATTCGGATCTGATTGAGCACGGAGTAGCTGTCCAAGAAACGTTGTCCAGCGCAGACACATCTCGTTGGGGAGATCTTCGTCCCATCCCAACTCTTGCAACCATATCTCCTGCATGAAGATTTTGGACCGGACAATGAACGGGGGGAAATTTGGGAAAGCACTGTCCGCTTGGTATAGGGTGGTTCTCGCGCTGATTCAGGAGGGACAAAGAAGAATTCGTCTGAGGTCGCCGTCCAGCGAATCCCGAGGGTCTTGGCCGTGCCCTCGGCCTCAATCTCAAGGAAATCGCTATGGAGAAGGTGGTTACTCGGCAATCCAGTCAAAAAGGCCTTGTGATTGGAAGTCCACTTTCTCAGTGGAAAACCTGCAGAACTCAGCGCGGCTTGCAGCTCGCGGATAGCTAACTGAGCCTCCCTTGTGAAATCTGTCCCGGCTAATATGTCGTCGACATACATAGAAGACCGAATGATCTGACTTGCTCTAGGGAACCGGGACTGGACGTCGTCCGCAAGTTGTTGCAAGACCCGGATGGCAAGGAAGGGAGCACAGTTGACCCCAAAGGTGACTGTCTTGAGCTCGTAGTCGCGGATTTCTCCATCCCTGTCTCGGAATAGAATCCGCTGGACCACTCCTTAGTGTGTTTTGGATCGACCCAAATTTGCTGATACATTGATGTCGGCATTGAACACGAACCCAAAATAACGCCACTTCAGGATCTGCAGGGTTAAGTCCGATTGTAGGACCGGACCAGCATGCAGCAGATCATTGAGGCTCACACCGTTGGTCGAGGGGCTGGATGCATTGAATACCACGCGGACTTTCGTGGTCGTGCTCTTAGGCTTGAGTACGGCGTGGTGCGGGAGGTAATAATCGGGGGAATCGTGATCCGGAGGAACCTCAGTCATGTGATCGAGCGCTAAGTAGTCCTGGATCACGGCGTCGTACTGCTCTTTTAACCGAAAGTCTCTAAACAAACGGGTTTCGTTTCTCAGAAACTGAGCCAGCGCAATCGATCTGGAATACCCCAGACTTGACCCGGGATGGTCCCGGTCGCGAAACGGTAGAGTGACTACGTACTTCCCGAAGGCTGTTCTCGTAGGAATCGGACTCGCTTACCATTTTAATAGGTATGTTCTCCACCTCCCAAAACCTTGTGAGGAGTTCCTCTAAGGGGGCTTGAAGAGTGGCGCTCACTTGCGTGGAGAAGGACGAGATATTGCCTTGTGCCGTATTGGATACTGGGCCGGTAAGGGCCCATCCGAAAATGGTCTCCTGTCCAAGGAGGGATCCACAGATGTTGGTCTGTGTGCCACTTTGGAGGATGGATGGAAGGAGGGCGGCTCCAATCAGGACGTCTACCTGCAAGCATTTGTAAAACTTCGGATCAGCCTATGACAGATTCGGCAAGTCTCGCAACGAATCCTGCGGGATCGGATAGGACGTAAGGTTGCCTTCCAGTTCCGGAAGAACGTAGGCGGAGGCGTCGAGCTGCAAGTTCGGCTTTGTCGGGGAGCGTATAAGAAAGTGACAGAGCTTCTTGGACTGAGAGGACACTGTCTGATTGAGGCCCGATATTTGCGCTTGGATTCTGCGGAAAGGCAACTTTATGATAGTGCACAGTCGTTCTGTAATGAACGTCGCCTCGGAGCCCGGGTCAATTAGAGCGCAGGCGCGAACATTTGTGCCGAGGTGACAAATATTAATGATGGCCGTGCCAAGAAGGACGGCCCGATTGCCGGAGGCAAAGAAGTTTTGAACGCTGGAGTGCGTTTCGGACGAACTTGGATTTGGTGCGGATGTGGAAGACGGTTCGCTGGGCGCTGAAGTGCCCCGGTGCAGCAACGTGTGGTGTCGTTCTCCACAAGTGATACAGTTGTGCGCGCTTTGGCATTCACGAATTCTATGTCCTCCTGCAAAGCAGTTTAGACAGAGCTGTTTTTGTCGAATATAGTTGAAACGAGCATCGACGGTCATTTGGAGGAAGTGGGGACACATACGAATTGGATGATTCTCTTTCGAACAGAGATCGCACGTCCTCCTCTTCGGATTCACTGTTGTCTCGAACGAGTGAACCCTCCTAGGAACAGGACTCCCTTGGGACCGAAACGGATTAGTGGCGGGTTCGGGTCGCTTTTCGAACTGGGTGCATGGGTGCATGGGAAGGGTTGCCCTCTATGGCCTCTAACGTCAGATACCTCTGACTCAGGAAGGAGTCCATCTTCTTCCATGGGGGCATCTCCATCTTCGTGGTGACGGAGTCTTCCCACGAGGCCCGGGTCAACTTGGGCAATTTGGAGGCGCAAATCATTGCCAATAAACTGTCCCAGTTTTCGGTAGAGACCTTGGAATGCGCCTGTGCGGCTAGCACCCCGTGGATCGTCCCTTGGAGCTCCTTCAGAGCACGACTCGATTTGGAGACAACTGAAGACAGCGAGAGGAGAATATTAATCTGGTTGGAGCCGGTTGTTCTCATACCGTTCACGGAGGGAATCCCATGCCGCCTCGAAGCCGTCGTTGGTCAACGGGGATTTTGCCACGATGGCGCAAATCATTGCCAATAAACTGTCCCAGTTTTCGGTAGAGACCTTGGAATGCGCCAGTGCGGCTAGCACCCCGTGGATCGTCCCTTGGAGCTCCTTCAGAACACGACTCGATTTGGAGACAACTGAAGACAGCGAGAGGAGAATATTAATCTGGTTGGAGCCGGTTGTTCTCATACCGTTCACGGAGGGAATCCCATGCCGCCTCGAAGCCGTCGTTGGTCAACGGGGATTTTGCCACGATGGCGCAAATCATTGCCAATAAACTGTCCCAGTTTTCGGTAGAGACCTTGGAATGCGCCAGTGCGGCTAGCACCCCGTGGATCGTCCCTTGGAGCTCCTTCAGAGCACGACTCGATTTGGAGACAACTGAAGACAGCGAGAGGAGAATATTAATCTGGTTGGAGCCGGTTGTTCTCATACCGTTCACGGAGGGAATCCCATGCCGCCTCGAAGCCGTCGTTGGTCAACGGGGATTTTGCCACGATGGCGCAAATCATTGCCAATAAACTGTCCCAGTTTTCGGTAGAGACCTTGGAATGCGCCAGTGCGGCTAGCACCCCGTGGATCGTCCCTTGGAGCTCCTTCAGAGCACGACTCGATTTGGAGACAACTGAAGACAGCGAGAGGAGAATATTAATCTGGTTGGAGCCGGTTGTTCTCATACCGTTCACGGAGGGAATCCCATGCCGCCTCGAAGCCGTCGTTGGTCAACGGGGATTTTGCCACGATGGCTTTTGGATCGCCACTGGTCTTCGTGGTTAAGTGGTACAGTTTTTCTACGGGTGAGAGTCTAGGATTATGAATATAAGTGGCGGTGAAGAGGTCTCGAAAAGTGGGCCAGCAAACATAATCCCCTGTGAAAACTTCGATGTCACAGGGTGGCAGTCGACAGCCGCCATTGGAGTCCGGCTGTGCCGGAGGACGGACTACTGGGCTGGCCGATTGGACCGTAAAGTCGTCCAGGCACCGTTCATAATCGTCATAGCACGTGTCGTACATGGCTTGGATCTCTAGTTGGGTGTCAGGATCCTCGTCAACCGACGCCATGGAACGGAGAACCGACGCCCGTGCGGAGATGAAGGCTGATTGGGCCATTGGAGAAGAGCGTCGAGAGCTGATGGGACTGTTTGGTGGAAGAGCTGGTACCTTTAGCGTGATTGGCGAAGGGAACAGGACCGATTTGCTCTTTGCAGCGGAACTCGTACTCGGTTTAGGCGTACCGGGTAACTTTATTGGTTTAGTCACCGAGGTAGGTATTCCTGGGTGTTATGCGCAAGAGCAGCGCCAATAACCTGCTCTCCCAACAAAAATAACAGCGCGCGCAACGGTGGAGAGGCGAACGTGACAAAACGAAACGAAAGAAGGCACCACTATTGCTGCTTGTATGTATGGATGTCGGTGCGGGAGGAGTGTACTTGTATAGACGCAAGAATATGCGGCTTATATATATGTATGTGGATATGGACAAATGCGGATAAGAATATGCCGTTAAATCTGGTGTGTGTGTACTGATGTACGTAGTTAGGAGGAGCGGAAGATCGGAGAACGGACAGAATAGCCGCTTGGCATTGGACGGAAAAAAACAAGATCACGGCACTTCACTGATGTTTTGTATGTCGTACTTAATTTGGTTCTCCTGGTAGAGCGATCCGCCTAAGCTTGCTGGGGTGCGCTTCTCCTTGTTGGTGAAGATCCGGCTCGAAGGACCAATGTTTGTAGGGGGCGGATCACCAGGTATTCACAGTCCCAAGCCTGTCAATTAAAATCAGCGAACTATGTATTCCACTTCACTCACTTCAGTTTATTTTCAGTAATATGTAGTAACTAATGTTCACAAAATGTACATATGTATTCGAAGTCGTATGTATACATTCCGAACAAGACGGCGAATGATCGTAACGGGGGTGGGAGCGTAACTAACAACTCCCGCTCAAGCTAGTGGCCGCCCGCGCACCGGGCGGCTTTCCCGAGTGCCGTGTGCAAGAGCGCGAGAGATCGAGTCGGGCGCGGAGCGCTCTCCACAGTGCGCTGCAGAAGTTTGCGGCTGCTCTCAACAATGATGTTCTTTCACCGCTTTCTCTTGTAGATCCCTATCTGTTACCTCTGGCAATATGATGAGATCTTATCACGTTATATATCTTGCTGTACGCAAAATATTTGCTGTACGCATTCTGCACAACCATTTGGTTTTATTTGGTTTAAGTATTTCCTTAAGTGTCCGGCCTTATGCCTCTTCCTCAAATTTGTCCTCAGTCCATGTAATCCGAACCTTGTTTCTGAATGGCACCTTGTGTGCTTGTGTAACAGTTTTTATCTTGATTGGAGTATCCAATCTTTGGGCATAATACTCGGGTATTACCTTCGGTGTTAAAAATGAAAATGTGGAACCTGTGTCTATGAGTAGTTTATTTGACCTGCTCGTTGCTAGCCTTACCATTATATATGGCATGGTCGATTGCTCTCTTTTTGCTCCTAAATATCCTGTGGTTGGTTCGAGGCTCTTTGGGGAAAATTTCCGTCGTCTTCTTGGATATTATGTAGCTGGGCGCAAACTGATTGCCATAGTATTGTCTAGAGTTTTTTGATTGGAACGACTGTCCAGAATTATTGGACAACCTAGACAACCTTGACTGACCGCTTCTATTTGACTCTTGCGGTGCCTGAATCGCTAGTTGTCCTTGACGGCTGTTTTGACCCCATTGTCGTCCACGGCTTTGTTGACCGTGCTTCCATGTAGGGTTTCTAAGCTGCTGGTTCCGGTATGACCCTCTGGTGTAACCCATTGAATTGTTCTGCATAAAGGGAGATGCCATGAAAGGGTTTTCTCCCATTGGGAATCCAAATCCCATACCGGATCAACCGCTTCCATCTAACATTGGGAAGGGCATTCCAAACGGAGATTGCATGGTGCCCCCCACTGGTATTAGGGCCAGTTGCCCATCCCTTACTGTTACTGACAGGAACGCTGTCAGCGTAGGTAAGTCACTCGCTTTCACCACGCTGAGAATGGCTTTCCTCAACTCCAGCACCTTAATGAACAAAGGTTCCAAATCTAGCTTCTTTCCTTTAATATTGGTTAATTTCATGATTAAGTCTTGTTCGGGTCTTTTGTCCCTGAAATGAGATGCTAACGCCTTTTTCATTTGGTCCCAGTCTGACTCCACATTATTAAGCTCCAGCTCCAGCTCCTACTGGTGTCTCCTACATTTTTGGCTCTTATGTCATTAAGAGCTACCCTTCCTATTTCTTTATCATATCTAAAGTCTCCTCTACCGACTTTACGAATCCATCGAACTTGTCTATCTCCCCTTCATACTTAGTTATGACCGCTACCATGTCTATGACCCTCACTGCCTCAAGGATGTAGGACGAACTGCTTTCTTGGGCCACTTCTGATACTTCCTGATTCTCTCTGCTGATTTCTAAGATTGCTATGTCAAATGGGATGAGTCTCTGAGTATTACCTCCTACTGACATGTGGTTATTGTATTACTTGTATGCTCTTGTATACTATTTTTATTATATTATGTATTGTGTGTGTGTGCGTACTTGTGTGCTTATATTTTATGCTTAATTATGGTTAGATTCCTTGCGTGTCCTTGTGTGTAGTGAGCGAAATAGAGTCGGCAATTAGTTAAAAATGGGTATTTCTTTGATATTTTCATAACTTTATAGTGCGGGGTGAAATAGGCTTTATTATTCATTTCTTTAATTTATTGACGTTTACTTCTTCTTTTCTTTTCTTCTTCTATTATACTGTGCGTTCAGTATTCACAGCCATACGCGGACAGTGTGACACTTCGTAGGGTTACTTATTTCCTCTCTCCTCGTCGCTACCCTGCACCCTGAAGCTAACAGCTATACTGTGCGTTACAGTATTCACAGCCATACGCAGACAGTGTGACTCTTCGTAGCATTCTTCTTTCTTCAACCACTCCTATACTAGGCATCTGCACTGTGCGTTACAGTACTTCGCCTTACTTATGTGAGTGGCCGATGTTTTATTATTCTTCCTCTTGTGTTTCCGTTATTACCTCGTATCTCTACTAACCCTCTCATGCTGAGCTTTCGCCCTGTGCGTTACAGGACTCTGCTCTATGCATGTGAGTAATTAAAACCCCCGTACTCTGTTTATTATTTCACCAATATTTTATATCTTTTTGTGGCCCTTTTTCGGGCCCCGTCAGCGCCCTTCATTTTTTCGTTCCGGCCCTGTCTTTTGTGTTACGTATACATGTATGGGCTCGACGTAAAGCCACCCGGCTTCCGACCCAACTAGGTTGGATCGCCTCTGCCTCCGTCCAGTCGCCTTCCCATCGAACCGCCTGTTGGTCCGATCTCCGTTGCCAACGGCCATCCACACTTCGAGCCATCCATCCATACTGAACGATCGACCCGACTTCTATCCAACCGCAACACAACCGCTGGACCTGCCGATCGCCTCTCGCCGAACGATGTTTCAAACGCCGTTACGATCACTCTTACGCCGAACCCTCCACCTCCGCCGGGTGTTCGGGTCGACGTCGAACCAACCGCAACTGCAACCACTCGGTCCGACGCCCGTTGCGGCAACCTTTACCGCGGCCTCCCTTCTTTTGCTCCCACTTTTGCACTTTATTTCTGTAATTAATTTCTTTCCATGCTGTTTCAAATGCTTTTGATTGAAGTAATTCTGCCTTTTGGCACTTTATTTTGCACTTAATTCTTTTCATAATATTTTCCAATGCTTTCGACTGGGCTAATTTGCTCTTTTGCCACTACATTCTTAAATTTCTCTCCCTATTTCACTACTCACATTTATTTCATTCTATTAATTCACTATTTCTTTGTTTATTTTGTGACGCCCAGCGCCATATCCAACAGCGCCGGCGCCACACTATAGCTGACCTACATTCCTAAGTTACTTATAAAACAACTTAAGGTATTCGATTCCAAAATACGCGCCAAAACCACCAGTGGGACCAACACCAGACAGTAAACGGTCACACTAGCCAACGATCATGCCAGTGTGACCGGAGCACGATCGCCAACGGCCACACTATCAGCTGGAACCCAGAACGCGTTACGATCCAAGGCAGGCGCTAGCCCTAACTCCACGGGCCAACAGCTGACTTTCAGGAATAAAAGGAGCATCGCCAGCTCGATTCGGGGCAGTCCATCCGGACTCGCCAGCTCGGCAGTCCAACTCGGAACAGCCTAGGATTAACTTCCTATTATATTTTACGAACGGTGCTCCAAGGTAAAAGCCCTGCTTTCTCCGCTTGCCCGTTCCATAATACATTTTCCCCGTCCTGAACTTTTCCCCCCAGAGAGTATTTACCTCTGCGCTATTCTTCTCCACAGAGAGTATTTACCTCTGCCCTATCATTCTCTACAGAGAGTATTTACCTCTGCCACCATTCGTCTCCCCAGAGAACTCACCTCTGTCAAACCACGTCTCTACAGAGAGTATTTACCTCTGCAACTAATCATCTCCCCAGAGAATTCACCTCTGTCAAAACACGTCTCTACAGAGAGTATTTACCTCTGCAACTAATCATCTCCCCAGAGAATTCACCTCTGTCAAAACATGTCTCTACAGAGAGTATTTACCTCTGCAACTAATCGTCTCCCCAGAGAATTCACCTCTGTCAAAACACGTCTCTACAGAGAGTATTTACCTCTGCAACTAATCATCTCCCCAGAGAATTCACCTCTGTCAAAACACGTCTCTACAGAGAGTATTCACCTCTGCCCCTATTCATACCCCAGAGAGTATTCACCTCTGTTCTAACAACCCCCCAGAGTTTTTACCTCTACCACAAGCCTTCGCCTCAGAGTGTAGTTACCTCTGCCGCAACTCTTCTCCTAGGAACGGCCAATTGACGACCATCCACGATCTGCACGCAGCAAACAGCCACGTGCGGCCGAGTAGCCAAGCAAGAAGGAAGACCCCGAAGGAAGACCTCGAAGGAAGACCCCCCGACCATAGCCCTAGTACCATTTCTGCCGACATTCCTGTATCCATTACGAACAATAAAGTTAATTTTATTATACTGCTTAACCCTCCCTACGCCTTATTCTTGAACCCAACGAATTATTATAGCTACCACATCCAGAAATCAAACTAAATTTCTGTGAACCCGGCGCGACGAGCATACCCCGGCCGCGGAACGTCACAATTTATTACTTTTCGTTATTTTCTCTCTCCATTTCACACTCACACTCCACTCACACTTATGTACATACATATAGTGCAATATCTATAGCCCATGCTCCGCATATCCTTTATCTATGTCTGTTACCCTACACCCACATACTATAAACAATCCAACGCCCTCAGCTTCGAATCCCATAAACAATCCCACGCTCGAAGTGTACCACTTGTAGCCGATAGCCGGCAATGTAAACAAACACCCAAATCTAGGAGTCGAACATAAAACAATAGATGCCGTGCATTCAGCCGCACTAGAATCACGCCACCCTAGATCACCAATCAGAATCGGTCATAAAACCGAGGAGGCCCATATTCTTAGCCACTCTCAAGTAATGCAACACCGATCATACGCAGCGGAAGCCTTTCATCAAAAGCCGCCTTTCCCACATATCGATCTAGGCACGTACACCCGCTCTTCCCACATATCGATCGAGGCACGTACTCCATCATCGGAGCCGAAGCCGAAGCCAACGCCTCCGAATCCCAATCCGAGCATCATGATATAAATAGTCTACATCTAAGTAGGGACGTCAGTTCTGTTCAAGACAAACGTCAATCGCGACACCGTCGGAGAAACTCACCCAAGTTAATTCCGTTCAAGACATCTGACCTTAGTCATCGTCGGGGAAACTAACTAACAATTGTACATTAAAGTTTAAGTGAATAATAAATCTTTTTAAAAAGCTAAACTTGAGTGTCACATATTTAACTGGCGCAGACGGTAGGATCTCAGTTAAAAGTGAAAATTTGTTTAAGACGATCAATTTGCGTAGTGACAATTACAGTTGCTTAAAAACCTACAGTGATCAGAGAAAAAGTAACGCTACTTACTAAAGAGATCCGCCAAAGAATCTACACACGATTCAAACTCAATTGATATTAGTGAAATATATCAAACTACTTATAAAAAAAAAAAAAAAATCATCATGCCGCTATCAGAGGTACACCTAAACCAAGCCTTGAAGTCAATCAGGCGAATCCCACCATATGATGGATGCCAAGAACGTCTAAGCTCGTTCATAAGCAGGATTGAGTACATCTCTGGATTGTACCCAACAGAAGGCATACGACAACAAAGCATCATGTACGGAGCTACTGAGGGTCAACTGAGCGGACGAGCACAACAGCTGTCACAAAGTCTTCAACCCAACACCTGGTCCGATCTAAAGGCAGCATTAATCAGCAAATTCAAGAATCACACTCCATACGAGACGCTACTACAACAACTACACGACACAAAATTCAATGGGAGTATTCGTAAGTTCATAGAAGAACTAGAAATTAGGTCAAATATTATAATCAGTAAACTAAATCTGGAGACTAGCCCAGAAAATGCAATAATCTTTAAAAACGCTCTGGCAAATGCCACCAGACAGGCAATAGAAGATGGTTTACCCAATAAACTGTTCATTATTTTAGCCAAGAAAGACATTTCTACGATAGCTAATCTAGAAAAATCAGCTCAAGAGTTAGGAATTTTTGAAAATGTTGTAACTGATAACAAGAATTACGAACACCCAAGGAACGTAAATAATAATCGTAGGAATGTTGAAACTTACTACCCTCGTTATAGTTGGAATGATTCTAACAATCAAAACCCAAGTACTTCTAGAAATTCACAACCAAACCGAAATAATACGGGTAATAATGCTGTAAATAATACAGGATTATTTAATGAATTTAGAAATTCCCTAAATCAGGACAGAGCACAGAATCCCACTAACCGTCAAATCAACCAGACTCAGGCAGGCAGAAACATACCGTATCAGCCGGTCAAACGGTCAAGGAAAAGTCAAAGTAGACATATGAAAATTTTCAGCAGAGTGCTTCGGAAGACACCGAGGAAGACCATATATAGAAATAATAATAAATAATAAGAAATTAAGAAGTATCGCGGACTCGGGATCGTCCATAAATATAATAAAGGAAAATTATACAGATTCTAAAGTCGATAGCGACAACCTCACTGTGCACACCATCAATGGACCCGTCCGTCTGACTAAAAGCATTACACGCAATGCAACCAAAAATTGTCCGACCAAACAAAAGTTTTATATTCATAATTTTTCTGAAAATTATGATATACTATTAGGAAGAGAATATTTGATGGCCAGCAAAGCCGGCATCGATTAACGAAACGAAACGGCAACGTTAGGAGAAAGTTCATACCCAATCATCCATAGTGGAGAAGCAATTGCAGACGGCAGGACCGCACACAAAGGTGATAAGCCATCTTCAAAGAAAGATATAATCCCACCTACATAGGTGCCTTGACCCATCTCCTGAAGGAGAGCAATACTTCGCTTCCGCGTTAGAGAATGAATTAAGGGAATGTAACCAGCTAAGGTTGGAACATTTAAATGACGAAGAGAAAGAGAAACTAAAGAAAGTTATTTACGAGTTTAAAGACGTGCAGTACAAAGAAGGTGACAATTTTACCTTCATTAGTTCAATAAAGCACGAAATCAAAACCCATCACGAAGATCCTGTATATCGTCGACCATACAAATATGCTCAAATACACGATCAAGAAGTGAATCAGCAAATCAAAGACATGATTAGACAGGGAATCATTCGTAAATCGAATTCTCCCTATTGTGCACCCATTTCAATAATACCCAAAAAAAACAGATGCTTCAGGAAAGCAAAAACATCGAATGGTAGTAGACTATAGAAGTCTAAATGAGGTGACAATTAAGGATAAATTTCCTACGCCACGAATGGACGAAATACTAGACAAACTAGGAAGGTGTCAGTATTTTACGACCATCGATTTAGCTAAAGGATTTCATCAAATCCCTATGGAACCTAGGCCATTACGAGTTCACTCGTATGCCTTTTGGTCTAACCACTGCCCCAGCTACATTTCAAAGATGCATGAACAATCTGTTAGAAGATTTAATTTTCAAAGATTGCCTCGTGTATCTAGACGACATCATTATTTATTCCAATTCATTGGAAGAACATTTGTTGTCACTGGAAAAGTCTTTGGAAAGTTGAGAGATGCAAATCTTAAACTTCAAATGGATAAGTGTGAATTCTTGAAGAAAGAAACAGAATTCCTAGGCCATGTAGTAACAACTAATGGCATAATACCTAATCCACGGAAAATATCCGCCATAATAAACTTCCCTATAACCAATACAACTACAAAAATAAAATCATTCATATGTTTATGTGGATTTTATAGGAAATTCATTCCTAATTTCGCTAACATAGCAAAACCAATGACACTCAAATTAAAGAAACGAGCTGTCATAGACCCAACCGAAGAAAAATACGTTGAGGCCTTCGAAAAGCTGAAAGTGCTTATCACCTCAGACCCCATCCTCGCATTCCCAGATTTCGATAAAATGTTCAAGTAACATTGCATTAGGAGCGGTGTTGTCACAAGACCACAAACCAATTTGCTACGCAAGTAGAACCCTAAATGAACATGAAATCAATTATTCAGCAATAGAAAAGGAGTTACTAGCTATAGTTTGGGCAACTAAATATTTCAGATCATACCTGTTTGGTAGAACGTTTGAGATATTAAGTGATCATAAACCCTTGGTTTGGTTGAATAACCTGAAGGAACCAAATATGAAGCTACAACGCTGGAAGATCAAATTAAATGAATTTGACTTCAAAATAAAATATTTACCAGGAAAGGAGAACCATGTAGCTGACGCGTTATCAAGAGTAAAGATTAACGAAAACCTACTTGGGGAAACCATTAATAGTGATTGCGCAACGATCCATAGTGCTCAAGAAGATAATACAAATTACATTCCACTTACCGAGCGACCAATCAATTACTACAATAGGCAAAGAGAACTGATCAAAGGTGATGAGGATAAGGTAGAAACATCCCATTATTTCCACAAGATACTGATAAAAATCACGTATACAGAAATGACAGATTCATTAACCAAAGTTATAATAAAGGAATATGTGTGTACAAAGAAGAGTGCATTATATTTCCATAATGAAATAGATTTTCCACTGTTCCAAAGGGCATTCCTGGAAATAATTAGTCCTAATCACTTGACTAAACTAATTAAATCTAGTACCAAACTCATTGATATTCCGAATTATTCCGAATTGTGGAATATTGTGGAGAGCGCTCCGCACCCAACTCGCTCTCGCGCGCTCTTGCACACGGCACTCGGGAGATCCGCCCGGCGCTCGGGCGGCCACTAGCTTGAGCGGGAGTTTGTAGACGTAGTAGACGTAGTAACGGTTCAGCCACTGTTGCTTTCTGTGGAAGAAACGAATGGTAAAAGTAGATCTGACCTAAGTTTGCCTGCAGTTGTTATATGTCTTCCGGAGCTGGAGCATTGTGAATTGCTTTAACTTTTCCAGTGGACGGCCGTATGCCAAGAGCGTCAATTTTGAATTCCAGGGACTCAACTGATGAAGCACCAAACTCACACTTATCTTTGTGTAAACGTAGTTTCGCTTTATCTATGCGCGAAAATACTTCATTTAACCTGTCAGCTAACTGGTCGTCCGATTTTCCATTATGACTATGTCGTCGAAGTACTGTAAGGAAGGTCCTGTCTCATGCCAGGGTACAGCCTCTCAATCTGCCCAGGGCCCGGTCCCTATATATAACAATATGTATTTGAGGGACCACAGAGAGGGATCGGACGGACACGTGCGTGGAGCAGTACTCGCTCTGATCGGGGGTAAACGTGTTTGAACTGTCCCCAGTATATAAGTGGTGCGTGTTGCACACGTGGGGAGGCGGGACAGCATGCGCGGTGTAGGAGCCTGCCGCGTTTGAGGCGTAGGCGAGGGGCGTGTGGTGAGTGGCGTGGGTACTGACTACCCCTGTGTGCGAGCGGTGTGTGGGGCACACGTGGCTGGTGGGGGGCAGGTATATGCGGAGCACGCAGGCGGTGGTACCCCCAGCTCATGGCTAGATAGTGCGGCGCAGGGGTATACCGCGCCTGGGCGTAGGCGAGTGTGCTTGTTACGGGTGGCGTGGTCGGTGCGTTGTACCGGGAGGGAGGGAAGGTGAGGTTACGGGGTATTTAACGGGAAGGGCGGAAACACCGGTTTGGTAAATCGCGTACACGTTCGCGACCTATTATTCCCCCCAAGAATGAGGGATATGCTACGGGTAGGTGTTATTACGGGAGGGGGGATCTTAGTTCGTGGAAGCCGTGGCGTCCGCATTCAACTCCACTGTCTGAGTCCCCGGCATGCACAGGGAATACGAGGTCGGTACAACGATACAGGGTGGGGTGTCAAAAGCGATGGCTTTGCGGGTGGCTGGTGAGGTTGTAATTATATAAGAGATATGTAAAGGAAAACTAATAGGGTTCTGCTATGTATTCAATTTATTCGTTGTAACCCTGAAACCCTGTCGCACCTTTCAAATCTCTAGCTCGCTTACGCGAGACCAGCTTACCATCTCTCCTCCTGTCATCGTTGGGCGTGGCAATCTCCTGTCGGCTGGCTTCTGTCCTTGTCTTGGCACTCCGATTTTACTTTTTCCGTTCTTAACTTCTTCACTTCACTGCATCCTTTCCCGACACCCGATCCATCTTGAAGCTCTAGCCTCTGCCCGTAGCCTCTTCTCGTAGCCTCTTCTCGTAGCCTCTGAGCGTCGCCTCTGCTGGCGTTTGTCTCTTTTGTCGCTTGTCGCTCGGCTTGCAGTTACGTGGGCGGTCAGCGCTCGCTCTCGGGCACTGGAGGCGATCTTCCCTCTCCCTCATTTTTGCACTGATGACGGTCTCTCTGCCACTCTCTGCTGCTGATTTTTGTTCCCTCGCTGCTTTTTCCTGTTATTCGCTTGAGGGGTGATGTGCTGTGGCGATCTCTCTGCCCCCGGTCTCTGCTCTCTCTTTTGCTGATTTCCTCTCTCTCTCTGCTGTTCTTCCGTTATTCGCTGGCGGGGTGATGTGCCCTCTAGTTCTGTGAGGCCGTTCTCTGCTGTCGTGATGCCTGACAGTGATGCTAGTGACAGCACGCTCTAAGACACGTTGCACTGTCAGGTCTTTTTTCGCAAGAAAACATCTCTGTGACACTTTATCCTTCATGCCACAGACAAAATGGTCTCGCATCATTCGGTCCAGTGCTGAGGCAAAGTTACACGGTACTGCAAGTGTTCGCGACGCTGCCATGTACTGGCCAAGAGTCTCCTCAGGATGTTGGTCACGTTTATGGAAATGGTAGAAAGCAGCAATTTCCAAAGGAGGAGGAGATAAATGGTTTGTTACGAGTCTTAAATATTTCCACCAATTTTAAGTCACTCACGCGGGTTGGTGCTGTCAATGAAACCAATAGCTCAAAGAAATGCAAAGTGACTATGTTGAAATGTGTGTCTTGTTACTTCGTTCGAGTATTTCTCTACAAGTCGAGCCCTGTAGGTATGTTTGTGTGTGTACATACGAGTACATACAAAAATTTAACAAATCAAGAAACTCGCATCCCATTCTTGTCGCCAGTTTTAAATACACACGAGTTACTGACTAAGACGTTTATTGTTTGAAATGCAGATTATTGACTATGACGTGACACAAATATGCAGCTCCGTAAAATGACGTGTATAGCTTGACATCTGCGCGGAGAGCTGATTTCGAGAGCGAACAGGACGACATTGCGTTGCCACTCGTCCGTGCACACATACATAACAGATTATCCATTGATTCTTACAAACGACACCTTAAACGACGCATAATTTTTTTCTAAATGTTTCTATCTAAAACCAAAAATGCAGGCCAAGAAATATTTTTTTTCGACTTTTCCTGAGTTTTTAATGTCAAAATTTCGGGAAAAATTACCGCAACAAATTATGAAATTTGAATTTTATAAGCTCAATATCTTCCAGACGTTAAGCTGCAGCTACAAAGTGTTTGAATCGGAATTATATCTGCATTTGTCAGGTTTTCAGAACTGCAAAGTTCAATATAACCAGTTATAAAAAACTTAAGTTATTTGAAAACAAAGCACTACCTCTGAAAAAAATCTATATTTAAAAAAAAAAACTAAACCATAAAAAAACAATTTTTTTAAAATTTTAAATCTCAAAATCTATCGGAAAAAGTCATTTTGGCCCACAGCGAAAATGTCATTTTGACTAAACTTGTAAATAAAAACTTGTAAAATCAGAAGGTACGCAGTCTGTTACAAAAATTGTATCATCTACATACGGATAGTGCCGCTTGTGATTTCGATGCTATCAGTGATCTCCTGCCTATTTTGCACATAACTATTATTACATGATAATGCACATAACATTATTAGGTTACGTTCTCCTTATTGCACAAAACATAGTGGGCAAACATTACAATATTTGTTTCAATTTTATATATCTTAATCTATCCAGTGTCCTTTGTTGTGTCAGCAACTTCTCCTTCTATGACTACTTTGGTACGGGTAGCGGTGCCAGTGCAGGTCATCTCTGCCTCCAGTCTCTGCTCTCTCTTTAGCTGATTTCCTCTCTCTCTCTCTCAGCTGTTCTTCCGTTATTCGCTGGCGGGGTGATGTGCCCTCTCGTTCAGTGAGGCCGTTCTCTGCTGTCGTGATGCCTGACAGTGATGCTAGTGACAGCACGCTCTAAGACACGTTGCACTGTCAGGTCTTTTTTCGCAAGAAAACATCTCTGTGACACTTTATCCTTCATGCCACAGACAAAATGGTCTCGAACGTGATTGTGTCCTTGTCGTCTTGGATCTCGTCAAAGAGAACATCTCGCCTCTCAATCACCTGATGAGACAACGGGTCATACAGTCGATAGCCCTTAGCTGCTACTGAATATCCAATCATGCGATATTCTTTGCCTTTTGGTTGAAGTTTACTTTTCCTTGGACCCTTGTCCAGAGCTACTGCAACGGAGCCAAAAACTTTTAGATGACCAACAAAAGGTTTCTTACCAGTCCACGCTTCCATTGGCGTCATACTGGTCAGCGCCTTGGTCGGTGATCGATTCCGCACATACACAGCTGCGTTGACTGCCTCAGCCCACAAGGATTCGCCCAATCCTGACTGGGCCAGCATACATCTTGACATTTCCACCAGAGTGCGGTTTGCCCTCTCAGCAACGCCGTTTTGCTGTGGAGTGTATGCCACTGTCAGCTGCCTCTCGATCCCCTGATTTTTCAAAAATTCATCAAACGGTTTGTTGACAAATTCGCCGCCATTGTCGCTCCGGCTACATTTGAGACTTTTTCCCGTTTGCCGTTCAACCAGTGTCTTGAACTCGACGAACTTCTTGAAGACTTCATCCTTCTTCCGCAGGAAATACACAAATACACGCCTTGATTTGTCATCGATGAAGGTTAGAAAGTACTTCGATCCAGCAAGCGACTGTGTGCCAAAGGGTCCGCACACATCTGCATGAATTAGTTCCAATATATCTTGAGCTCTACTGGAGGTTGCAACAGGAAATGGTTGCGCATGAATCTTGCTGACCATACATGTTTTGCAATTCATGTTCGCCGGGAAAACCATATTTTCGATGCCGCGCACCATTCCTTTACTGATCAAGTCTTTCATACTGCTGATATTCAAGTGGCCGTACCGTTTGTGCCACAGGGCACCATCAGCCTTAACCGCCGCAAAACAGTTGTTTTGTTTTCCTCGAAACATATACAAGTTTCCAACTCTGCTCGCCTTTACAATGCATTCGCCTTTCTGGATTACTTGTGCATATTCTTGTCCAAAAGTGACGAAACATTTATTCTTTACAGCGCTGCTCACGGAGAAAAAATTTCCATTCATTTTGGGCACATAGAGAACATTTTTTAACAGCAGCGTACATATCTCTGTCTTCAGCTCTACTTCCTCTTTTCCTTCTGCTTTTAGAAAACCGGAGTCAGCCAGACCAATCATTTCTGTGTGATTCTCGAGCTTCGTGAATAACTGTTTCTCACAACACATGTGGCTTGTAGCACCACTATCCAAGCACCACATACTCTTTTTCAAATTATCAGCGTCCAACGCATTTAATAGGCTGCACTGCTTGTTCTCGCCTTTTGCTGCCTTTTCCACATTTGCGCTCTCTCTCTTACACTGAGCCTTCATATGCCCGCGCTCACCACACTTGAAACAAATCATATTATTGTTTCTCTTCTTTTGCGTTCTCTGCGCGGCCGGCTTGTGTATTGCGGTAAATGCTTTTGCGTATTCCTTTTGATCTTCGGCGTTTCCCTTTCGCTCGCCTTCTTCCTTCAATTTTACGCATAGAACATCAAATGTCGGCAGGCTGTCGCGCGTCTCTATGGCGACAACAAAATTTTCGAATTGTTCTGGAAGGCTCGACAGTAAGACAATTGCGCGTAGTTCATCATTTAGCTCGATTCCTACTGACCCAAGGCCATCAAGAATATCCACGAACTCATTTATGTAACTTGAAATGCTTTGCCTTTGGTCCATGCGTTTGCTTAGTAATTTCTTGTACAGTTGAACCTTTCGTACAGGTCCACTTGGTTGATGAACACTTTTTAATTTGTTCCATGCCTCGGACGACTTTGCGCAATTTTTAATGTACCCCAACTGTGAAGTTTTCACACTCAGTGTGATCATGGCCAGCGCCTTTTCGTCCTTGGCCTGCCAATTCACACCTTCGGGAACATTCGTAGGTAGTAAGTCACCAGATGCCACACTCCATAATTCAGCGTGCACCAACACAGACCGCATTTGAATACACCATGAGTCATAATTTCCCTCCTCCAATTTGTCTATCTGATAAATCCCGCTCATAGCTGATTATCGTTTAGTCTCTGAGTCACACCGAAGTTAATAGTTCGTAACTATAACAATCACTTTGCTTTTTATTTACAAAATCCGATCCTGGGCCCATAACCTGTTGGACAGAGTTTCGCTGCCGTAGCAAGGGAAGTTTGTTGTACCGCAAAGTAAAAACGCAACCGTTCATATGTAAGGTTTATTTGTGACTAAATACAATGATCTGCTCGCAGGCAGATAGAGACCGAAAAGAAAGGAAAGACAAAAAGGAGATGAGAGAACGTCGTCTCGTCACGTCTCTCACTCATACGATTACATATTCATATGTATGTCAATACATGCGTGCATTGCTAGAGATGATCATATTTCAACACCCTTCCTCAATGCGTGCATGTTTACAAATTCCATTTAATTCAATTTAAACTTAACAATTTTGTAAATTCGACATGCTTTCTCTTAGGGAGATTCTTGGTCAAGATATCTGCAATCATATCTGTTGTACTAGCATACTTTAAGTTAACTTGACCTTCTTCTACAACCTGACGTACAAAGTGATATCTTATATCAATATGCTTGGTCCTTGAATGATGAACTGGGTTCCTAGCCAGCTCTTGTGCGCTCAAATTATCGCCATATAAAGTAGTCGAGGTAGCTTCATCCCCACAACCGATTTCGATGATTAAGCGACGTAAGAACATGGACTCCTTACACGCAGCCGACAGTGCCATATATTCTGCCTCCGTGCTGCTAAGTGCCACGCTGCGTTGTTTCTCGGATCGCCAAGAAATTGGGCCACCTGCCAAAAAATAAACATATCCCGTATACGACTTTCGGTTAGTTCGATCGCCGCCCCAATCTGCATCCACATATCCAGTAAGTGGCTGATGACAAGCTTTGTAGTGTAGTTTGAAATTCATCGTCGCTGCCAAGTACCTTAAAACGTGTTTCACACCAGCCAGATGCTCTGCGTGCGGATCTTTATTCCTCTGGGCCAACTTTGCAACTGAATGCAGAATGTCTGGTCTGGTTGTGAGTGCCAGCCACATCAGCTCACCAATCATGGATTGATACATGACAGGATCAACCTTTTGACACTGCCCATCAGTACAATCCACCTGGAACCCCGCATCCAACGGAGTAGCCACTGGTCTACATTTGTCCATGTCGTGAGCTTGCAATAGTTCCTTGATGTATTGCGAGTGGCCTATGGTGATAGGCCCAAGTTCACCTTCACGGTGCACCTCCATGCTTAGAAACAGCTTTGGAACACCTTTGTCGACACATTCGAACGCATTTGAAATAGCGGACTTGATACTGAGCATGTCTTCTTTGGACTGGCATGCTATAAGTAAATCGTCAACATATACCAGGATTAACGATAAGTTACCTTTCCCTCTCTGCTGGTAGAGACACGGCTCGTTTTCACAGGCAACAAAACCCAGATTAGTCAGGACGCCATTCAGCTTCGAATTCCATTCCCTTCCTGACTGCTTCAATCCATATATTGCCTTTTTGAGCAGCATAGCCTTCGCTGGATAAACTCGATCAATGTACCCTTGTGGTTGCTTCATATACACCGTATCGCTCAGGTCACTGTTGAGGTATACCGTACATACATCCATTTGGTTGACATATAACTTCAATTCCGCTGCTAGTGCAAGAATAAATCGGACGCTTTCCAATCTGCAAACTGGAGAAAAAGTTTCCGCATAGTTTATGCCGTACTGCTGGGAGCAACCTTTTGCCACCAACCGCGCCTTGAAACGTTCGATCTGACCATCTTTGTCGCGTTTCAGGCTATATACCCATTTGCATCCAACTGCTCGCTGTCCTGCCGGTAAGTCTGCCAACTGCCATGTTTCGTTTGCCATTAATGCTTCATATTCTCGCTGCATCGCTTCGGACCAATGTGATGCATGGATACTGTTCAATGCCTCCTCGTAGGAGAGTGGAATCTTTACGTTGCTGGCAACCAGAGCACCAAGAACGTTGTACTCCTTTCTCGGTCGGCCAGGTTTGCCGGTCCGAATCAGCCTTGGTCTGCCAGGTCCAACACGAGGAGCTGGCTCATCTGACTCCACCTTTTCAATTGCGCCATCAGGATCGCTGCTACTGGAATTCTCCCCTTCAATGCTTGCGCCATCACTGCTGTCTCCACCGCTGCTGTCAATATCATCAGTGTCGCCGCCAGACTGCATGCTAACTTCTGCCGTCGGAAGCTCGAACGTGATTGTGTCCTTGTCGTCTTGGATCTCGTCAAAGAGAACATCTCGCCTCTCAATCACCTGATGAGACAACGGGTCATACAGTCGATAGCCCTTAGCTGCTACTGAATAACCAATCATGCGATATTCTTTGCCTTTTGGTTGAAGTTTACTTTTCCTTGGACCCTTGTCCAGAGCTACTGCAACGGAGCCAAAAACTTTTAGATGACCAACAAAAGGTTTCTTACCAGTCCACGCTTCCATTGGCGTCATACTGGTCAGCGCCTTGGTCGGTGATCGATTCCGCACATACACAGCTGCGTTGACTGCCTCAGCCCACAAGGATTCGCCCAATCCTGACTGGGCCAGCATACATCTTGACATTTCCACCAGAGTGAGGTTTGCCCTCTCAGCAACGCCGTTTTGCTGTGGAGTGTATGCCACTGTCAGCTGCCTCTCGATCCCCTGATTTTTCAAAAATTCATCAAACGGTTTGTTGACAAATTCGCCGCCATTGTCGCTCCGGATACATTTGAGACTTTTTCCCGTTTGCCGTTCAACCAGTGTCTTGAACTCGACGAACTTCTTGAAGACTTCATCCTTCTTCCGCAGGAAATACACAAATACACGCCTTGATTTGTCATCGATGAAGGTTAGAAAGTACTTCGATCCAGCAAGCGACTGTGTGCCAAAGGGTCCGCACACATCTGCATGAATTAGTTCCAATATATCTTGAGCTCTACTGGAGGTTGCAACAGGAAATGGTTGCGCATGAATCTTGCTGACCATACATGTTTTGCAATTCATGTTCGCCGGGAAAACCATATTTTCGATGCCGCGCACCATTCCTTTACTGATCAAGTCTTTCATACTGCTGATATTCAAGTGGCCGTACCGTTTGTGCCACAGGGCACCATCAGCCTTAACCGCCGCAAAACAGTTGTTTTGTTTTCCTCGAAACATATACAAGTTTCCAACTCTGCTCGCCTTTACAATGCATTCGCCTTTCTGGATTACTTGTGCATATTCTTGTCCAAAAGTGACGAAACATTTATTCTTTACAGCGCTGCTCACGGAGAAAAAATTTCCATTCATTTTGGGCACATAGAGAACATTTTTTAACAGCAGCGTACATATCTCTGTCTTCAGCTCTACTTCCTCTTTTCCTTCTGCTTTTAGAAAACCGGAGTCAGCCAGACCAATCATTTCTGTGTGATTCTCGAGCTTCGTGAATAACTGTTTCTCACAACACATGTGGCTTGTAGCACCACTATCCAAGCACCACATACTCTTTTTCAAATTATCAGCGTCCAACGCATTTAATAGGCTGCACTGCTTGTTCTCGCCTTTTGCTGCCTTTTCCACATTTGCGCTCTCTCTCTTACGCTGAGCCTTCATATGCCCGCGCTCACCACACTTGAAACAAATCATATTATTGTTTCTCTTCTTTTGCGTTCTCTGCGCGGCCGGCTTGTGTATTGCGGTAAATGCTTTTGCGTATTCCTTTTGATCTTCGGCGTTTCCCTTTCGCTCGCCTTCTTCCTTCAATTTTACGCATAGAACATCAAATGTCGGCAGGCTGTCGCGCGTCTCTATGGCGACAACAAAATTTTCGAATTGTTCTGGAAGGCTCGACAGTAAGACAATTGCGCGTAGTTCATCATTTAGCTCGATTCCTACTGACCCAAGGCCATCAAGAATATCCACGAACTCATTTATGTAACTTGAAATGCTTTGCCTTTGGTCCATGCGTTTGCTTAGCAATTTCTTGTACAGTTGAACCTTTCGTACAGGTCCACTTGGTTGATGAACACTTTTTAATTTGTTCCATGCCTCGGACGACTTTGCGCAATTTTTAATGTACCCCAACTGTGAAGTTTTCACACTCAGTGTGATCATGGCCAGCGCCTTTTCGTCCTTGGCCTGCCAATTCACACCTTCGGGAACATTCGTTGGTAGTAAGTCACCAGATGCCACACTCCACAATTCAGCGTGCACCAACACAGACCGCATTTGAATACACCATGAGTCATAATTTCCCTCCTCCAATTTGTCTATCTGATAAATCCCGCTCATAGCTGATTATCGTTTAGTCTCTGAGTCACACCGAAGTTAATAGTTCGTAACTATAACAATCACTTTGCTTTTTATTTACAAAATCCGATCCTGGGCCCATAACCTGTTGGACAGAGTTTCGCTGCCGTAGCAAGGGAAGTTTGTTGTACCGCAAAGTAAAAACGCAACCGTTCATATGTAAGGTTTATTTGTGACTAAATACAATGATCTGCTCGCAGGCAGATAGAGACCGAAAAGAAAGGAAAGACAAAAAGGAGATGAGAGAACGTCGTCTCGTCACGTCTCTCACTCATACGATTACATATTCATATGTATGTCAATACATGCGTGCATTGCTAGAGATGATCATATTTCAACAATATATACATATTCTGTAAATTCTTGCACTTGCTTGCCCTGCTAAACGTTCTCTCAAAGCTCGCTCTTCTCTTCTTTATCTATGCTCGGCGTTATCTATGTTTGCCGAACGAAGAGAAGCTGCGCTCAGCGATCGGAGCGGCAATGCTAGCAATGGGAAGGGCAAGCAAGGGCCACTCGCCGTTTAGACATCACACATTAAAGAACATTCGCAATTTTATTTCTGCGCCGCGTTTTATTTATTGGAAATAATTATTCGGCCGATCGGGGATAAAAAGCATTATCCCCACAAGTAATATTAGCTGCTATAACTAAAAGAGCTCAAATTCCATTTTCTTCTTGATTACCTGCTGCTATAGCTGCTCCTACTCCTGTCTCTGCTTTGGTTCATTCTTCAACATTGGTTACAGCTGGGGTTTATCTTTTAATTCGTTTTAATATTTTATTAAGAAATTCTTGATTAGGACAATTGCTTCTTTTATTATCTGGTTTAACAATATTTATGGCTGGGTTAGGAGCTAATTTTGAATTTGATTTAAAGAAGATTATTGCTTTATCAACTTTAAGACAGCTAGGTTTAATAATAAGAATTTTGTCAATAGGATTTTATAAATTAGCTATATTTCATTTATTAACTCATGCTTTATTTAAGGCTTTATTATTTATGTGTGCAGGAGCAATTATTCATAATATAAATAATTCTCAAGATATCCGTTTAATAGGTGGGTTGAGAATTCATATACCTTTAACTTCTGCTTGTTTTAATGTATCTAATTTGGCTTTATGTGGTATGCCTTTTTTAGCTGGATTTTATTCTAAGGATATAATTTTAGAAGTTGTTATAATTGGCAATATTAATTTATTTTCATTTTTTTTATTTTTTTTTTTCTACAGGTTTAACTGTAAGTTATTCTTTTCGATTAGTTTATTATTCAATAACAGGAGATTTAAATTGTGGTAGTTTAAATATGTTAAATGATGAAAGGTGAATTATATTACGAGGTATGATAGGTTTATTAATTATAAAAATTATTGGAGGTATAATATTAAATTGACTAATTTTTCCTTATCCTTATATAATTTGTTTACCTTTATCAATAAAATTATTAACTTTATTTGTTTGTATTTTTGGAGGTATTTTTGGTTATTTAATTTCTATAACTAAATTATATAGTTTAAATAAATCTTTTTTATTTTATAATTTATCTACATTTCTTGGATCTATATGATTTATAACTTATATCAGAACTTATGAAATGATTTTTTATCCTTTAAGTTATGGTCAAATTGTTGTTAAAAGTTTTGATCAAGGATGGTCAGAATATTTTGGAGGTCAACATTTATATCAAAATTTAGTTAATTATTCTCAAACTTTATTTTTAATACATAATAATAATTTAAAAATTTATTTAATATTATTTGTATTTTGAATTTTAATTTTATTTAATTTTTTATTATTTTTATATTCAAATAGCTTATATTTAGAGTATCTTTGAATATAGTGAATTATATTTAGTAATTTATAAAAAATAATATTTTATTTTTACAATGAAAATGTAATGTTTTGTTTAAACTATATAAACAGAAGTATAAATGGAATTTAACCATTAAAAGAAAATGTTAGCAGCTTTTACTTGATCACCATACTTACTTAATTGGAGTTTATACTCAATTGTATCATTAACAGTGATAAGCCTCTTTTTGGCTTCAATTAAAGAATAAGGGTAAAATTACCTAAGATTAGGTAGAAACTAATTGCAATAAATCGCTTCATATTCTTTAAGGTAGATTGAATATTCAATACTTTTTGAATGCAAATCAAATTTTATAATTAACTACAACCCTAATTAATTAGATCAATTTAGTATTCCTTGGTTTTATTCGTGGTAAAGTCCAATTAATAAGATTAAAATGAAAATAATTGAAGTAGTTGTTCAAATTAAAATATTTGAAAATTTTAAAATAATAATTATTGGTAAAATTAATGCAATTTCTACATCAAAAATTAAAAAAATAATAGTAATTAAAAAAAATCGCAAAGAAAAAGGTAATCGTGAAGAAGATTTTGTATCAAATCCACATTCAAATGGAGATATTTTTTCTCGATCAATTAATGCTTTTTTAGATAAGATTGAAGCTAAAAATATTACAATAGTAACAATTGTTAAAATTAAAGAAGCAATTAAAATAATTGAAAAAATTATCTATACTGTTATTAACAGACTTTATGATTGGAAGTCAAATATACTTTTATATTATATAGATATAGAAAATGAATTAACCTCCTCATCAGTAAATTGTAATATATAAAAATAATCAAACTACATCAACAAAATGTCAATATCATGCTGCTGCTTCAAAACCAAAATGATGATTTTTTGAAAAATGATTATTTAAATGACGTAATAAACATACTAATAAGAAAGTTGTTCCAATTAAAACATGAACTCCATGAAATCCTGTTGCTATATAAAATGTTGATCCATAAACTTAATCTGCAATTGTAAAAGGAGCTTCAATATATTCATAAGCTTGTAAAATAGTAAAATAAACTCCTAATAATACAGTAAAAAATAATCCTTGGGTAGTTTGTGAATGATTTCTTTCTATTAATCTGTGATGTGCTCAAGTAACTGTAATACCTGATGCTAATAAGATAGCAGTATTTAATAATGGAATTTGAAATGGATTAAAAGAAATAATTCCCATAGGAGGTCATGAAGCACCAATTTCAATTGCAGGTGATAGACTTCTATGGAAAAAAGCTCAAAAAAATCTTACAAAAAATAAACAGTTAAGATAGTAATTACATAACCTAAAAAAAATAAAGAAATATCATATTGATGAAATCATTTTACTATTCCTGAAACAGTTGTTATTGCACCAATTGCTCCTGTTAAAGGTCATGGGCTATAATTAACTAAGTGAAAAGGGTGATTTGAATGTGTAGACATTAATTAATTAATTTACTTCTCTAGAATATAAAGTTCTTAAAACAGCAAATACATAAGATTGAATTATGGCAACAGCTGATTCTAAAACTAAAAGAGCAATTTGAGCTACTAATAAAAATGTAACTAAAAAATATGATATAGAAGGTCCAGTATTTCCTAATAAAGTTAATAATAAATGTCCGGCAATTATATTAGCTGTTAATCGAACAGCTAAAGTTCCTGGTCGAATTACATGACTAATAGTTTCAATACATACTATAAATGGTATTAAAATAGCTGGAGTTCCTTGAGGTACTAAATGAGCAAATATATGTTGTGTGTGATTAATTCAACCATATAATATAAAACATAATCATAATGGTAAAGCTAATGAAAGAGTTAGAGCTGTTGAAATATGATCATCTCTAGCAATGCACGCATGTATTGACATACATATGAATATGTAATTGTATGAGTGAGAGACGTGACGAGACGACGTTCTCTTATCTCCTTTTTGTCTTTCCTTTCTTTTCGGTCTCTATCTGCCTGCGAGCAGATCATTGTATTTAGTCACAAATAAACCTTACATATGAACGGTTGCGTTTTTACTTTGCGGTACAACAAACTTCCCTTGCTACGGCAGCGAAACTCTGTCCAACAGGTTATGGGCCCAGGATCGGATTTTGTAAATAAAAAGCAAAGTGATTGTTATAGTTACGAACTATTAACTTCGGTGTGACTCAGAGACTAAACGATAATCAGCTATGAGCGGGATTTATCAGATAGACAAATTGGAGGAGGGAAATTATGACTCATGGTGTATTCAAATGCGGTCTGTGTTGGTGCACGCTGAATTATGGAGTGTGGCATCTGGTGACTTACTACCTACGAATGTTCCCGAAGGTGTGAATTGGCAGGCCAAGGACGAAAAGGCGCTGGCCATGATCACACTGAGTGTGAAAACTTCACAGTTGGGGTACATTAAAAATTGCGCAAAGTCGTCCGAGGCATGGAACAAATTAAAAAGTGTTCATCAACCAAGTGGACCTGTACGAAAGGTTCAACTGTACAAGAAATTACTAAGCAAACGCATGGACCAAAGGCAAAGCATTTCAAGTTACATAAATGAGTTCGTGGATATTCTTGATGGCCTTGGGTCAGTAGGAATCGAGCTAAATGATGAACTACGCGCAATTGTCTTACTGTCGAGCCTTCCAGAACAATTCGAAAATTTTGTTGTCGCCATAGAGACGCGCGACAGCCTGCCGACATTTGATGTTCTATGCGTAAAATTGAAGGAAGAAGGCGAGCGAAAGGGAAACGCCGAAGATCAAAAGGAATACGCAAAAGCATTTACCGCAATACACAAGCCGGCCGCGCAGAGAACGCAAAAGAAGAGAAACAATAATATGATTTGTTTCAAGTGTGGTGAGCGCGGGCATATGAAGGCTCAGTGTAAGAGAGAGAGCGCAAATGTGGAAAAGGCAGCAAAAGGCGAGAACAAGCAGTGCAGCCTATTAAATGCGTTGGACGCTGATAATTTGAAAAAGAGTATGTGGTGCTTGGATAGTGGTGCTACAAGCCACATGTGTTGTGAGAAACAGTTATTCACGAAGCTCGAGAATCACACAGAAATGATTGGTCTGGCTGACTCCGGTTTTCTAAAAGCAGAAGGAAAAGAGGAAGTAGAGCTGAAGACAGAGATATGTACGCTGCTGTTAAAAAATGTTCTCTATGTGCCCAAATGAATGGAAATTTTTTCTCCGTGAGCAGCGCTGTAAAGAATAAATGTTTCGTCACTTTTGGACAAGAATATGCACAAGTAATCCAGAAAGGCGAATGCATTGTAAAGGCGAGCAGAGTTGGAAACTTGTATATGTTTCGAGGAAAACAAAACAACTGTTTTGCGGCGGTTAAGGCTGATGGTGCCCTGTGGCACAAACGGTACGGCCACTTGAATATCAGCAGTATGAAAGACTTGATCAGTAAAGGAATGGTGCGCGGCATCGAAAATATGGTTTTCCCGGCGAACATGAATTGCAAAACATGTATGGTCAGCAAGATTCATGCGCAACCATTTCCTGTTGCAACCTCCAGTAGAGCTCAAGATATATTGGAACTAATTCATGCAGATGTGTGCGGACCCTTTGGCACACAGTCGCTTGCTGGATCGAAGTACTTTCTAACCTTCATCGATGACAAATCAAGGCGTGTATTTGTGTATTTCCTGCGGAAGAAGGATGAAGTCTTCAAGAAGTTCGTCGAGTTCAAGACACTGGTTGAACGGCAAACGGGAAAAAGTCTCAAATGTATCCGGAGCGACAATGGCGGCGAATTTGTCAACAAACCGTTTGATGAATTTTTGAAAAATCAGGGATCGAGAGGCAGCTGACAGTGGCATACACTCCACAGCAAAACGGCGTTGCTGAGAGGGCAAACCGCACTCTGGTGGAAATGTCAAGATGTATGCTGGCCCAGTCAGGATTGGGCGAATCCTTGTGGGCTGAGGCAGTCAACGCAGCTGTGTATGTGCGGAATCGATCACCGACCAAGGCGCTGACCAGTATGACGCCAATGGAAGCGTGGACTGGTAAGAAACCTTTTGTTGGTCATCTAAAAGTTTTTGGCTCCGTTGCAGTAGCTCTGGACAAGGGTCCAAGGAAAAGTAAACTTCAACCAAAAGGCAAAGAATATCGCATGATTGGATATTCAGTAGCAGCTAAGGGCTATCGACTGTATGACCCGTTGTCTCATCAGGTGATTGAGAGGCGAGATGTTCTCTTTGACGAGATCCAAGACGACAAGGACACAATCACGTTCGAGCTTCCGACGGCAGAAGTTAGCATGCAGTCTGGCGGCGACACTGATGATATTGACAGCAGCGGTGGAGACAGCAGTGATGGCGCAAGCATTGAAGGGGAGAATTTCAGTAGCAGCGATCCTGATGGCTACGAGAGCGCAATTGAAAAGGTGGAGTCAGATGAGCCAGCTCCTCGTGTTGGACCTGGCAGACCAAGGCTGATTCGGACCGGCAAACCTGGCCGTCCGAGAAAGGAGTACAACGTTCTTGGTGCTCTGGTTGCCAGCAACGTAAAGATTCTACTCTCCTACGAGGAGGCATTGAACAGTATCCATGCATCACATTGGTCCGAAGCGATGCAGCGAGAATATGAAGCATTAATGGCAAACGAAACATGGCAGTTGGCAGACTTACCGGCAGGACAGCGAGCAGTTGGATGCAAATGGGTATATAGCCTGAAACGCGACAAAGATGGTCAGATCGAACGTTTCAAGGCGCGGTTGGTGGCAAAAGGTTGCTCCCAGCAGTACGGCATAAACTATGCGGAAACTTTTTCTCCAGTTTGCAGATTGGAAAGCGTCCGATTTATTCTTGCACTAGCAGCGGAATTGAAGTTATATGTCAACCAAATGGATGTATGTACGGCATACCTCAACAGTGACCTGAGCGATACGGTGTATATGAAGCAACCACAAGGGTACATTGATCGAGTTTATCCAGCGAAGGCTATGCTGCTCAAAAAGGCAATATATGGATTGAAGCAGTCAGGAAGGGAATGGAATTCGAAGCTGAATGGCGTCCTGACTAATCTGGGTTTTGTTGCCTGTGAAAACGAGCCGTGTCTCTACCAGCAGAGAGGGAAAGGTAACTTATCGTTAATCCTGGTATATGTTGACGATTTACTTATAGCATGCCAGTCCAAAGAAGACATGCTCAGTATCAAGTCCGCTATTTCAAATGCGTTCGAATGTGTCGACAAAGGTGTTCCAAAGCTGTTTCTAAGCATGGAGGTGCACCGTGAAGGTGAACTTGGCCTATCACCATAGGCCACTCGCAATACATCAAGGAACTATTGCAAGCTCACGACATGGACAAATGTAGACCAGTGGCTACTCCGTTGGATGCGGGGTTCCAGGTGGATTGTACTGATGGGCAGTGTCAAAAGGTTGATCCTGTCATGTATCAATCCATGATTGGTGAGCTGATGTGGCTGGCACTCACAACCAGACCAGACATTCTGCATTCAGTTGCAAAGTTGGCCCAGAGGAATAAAGATCCGCACGCAGAGCATCTGGCTGGTGTGAAACACGTTTTAAGGTACTTGGCAGCGACGATGAATTTCAAACTACACTACAAAGCTTGTCATCAGCCACTTACTGGATATGTGGATGCAGATTGGGGCGGCGATCGAACTAACCGAAAGTCGTATACGGGATATGTTTATTTTTTGGCAGGTGGCCCAATTTCTTGGCGATCCGAGAAACAACGCAGCGTGGCACTTAGCAGCACGGAGGCAGAATATATGGCACTGTCGGCTGCGTGTAAGGAGTCCATATTCTTACGTCGCTTAATCATCGAAATCGGCTGTGGGATGAAGCTACCTCGACTACTTTATATGGCGATAATTTGAGCGCACAAGAGCTGGCTAGGAACCCAGTTCATCATTCAAGGACCAAGCATATTGATATAAGATATCACTTTGTACGTCAGGTTGTAGAAGAAGGTCAAGTTAACTTAAAGTATGCTAGTACAATAGATATGATTGCAGATATCTTGACCAAGAATCTCCCTAAGAGAAAGCATGTCGAATTTACAAAATTGTTAAGTTTAAATTGAATTAAATGGAATTTGTAAACATGCACGCATTGAGGAAGGGTGTTGAAATATGATCATCTCTAGCAATGCACGCATGTATTGACATACATATGAATATGTAATTGTATGAGTGAGAGACGTGACGAGACGACGTTCTCTCATCTCCTTTTTGTCTTTCCTTTCTTTTCGGTCTCTATCTGCCTGCGAGCAGATCATTGTATTTAGTCACAAATAAACCTTACATATGAACGGTTGCGTTTTTACTTTGCGGTACAACAAACTTCCCTTGCTACGGCAGCGAAACTCTGTCCAAAAGGATTAACTGGAGTAGTTTTAGCAAATTCATCTGTTGATATTATTCTTCATGATACATATTATGTAGTTGCTCATTTTCATTACGTTTTATCAATGGGAGCTGTATTTGCTATTATAGCAGGATTTATTCATTGATTCCCTTTATTTACAGGATTAACAATAAATAATAAACTATTAAAAAGTCAATTTGTAATTATATTTATTGGAGTAAATTTAACATTTTTCCCTCAACATTTTTTAGGATTAGCTGGAATACCTCGACGTTATTCAGATTACCCTGATGCTTATACTACATGAAATGTAGTATCAACAATTGGTTCTTCAATTTTTTTACTAGGAATTCTATTCTTTTTTTATATTATTTGAGAAAGTTTAGTATCTCAACGTCAAGTTATTTATCCTATTCAACTATGTTCATCTATCGAATGATATCAAAATACCCCTCCAGCTGAACATAGTTATTCTGAGTCACCTCTTTTAACTAATTAATTTCTAATATGGCAGATTAGTGCAATGGATTTAAGCTCCATATATAAAGTATTTTACTTTTATTAGAAAACTAATGTCTACATGAGCTAATTTAGGTTTACAAGATAGAGCCTCTCCTGTAATGGAACAATTAATTTTTTTTCACGATCACGCATTATTAATTTTAGTAATAATTACTGTTTTAGTTGGATATTTAATATTTATATTATTTTTTAATAGTTATGTAAATCGATTTCTTTTACATGGTCAATTAATTGTGTCGGGTTCCGCAGCCCAATATTGGGAGACTTGATGGAAACATTATAGCCAGTGGTGCAGCAGTAAATTAAATTCCCTTTTTTATTGTTTGTTGTTTGTACTGCCCACTGCACTGCACATTGTACACACATATATACATATAAGCTCCCGCACGGCAGCAGCCTACCCAGCCGTTCTCTCGTGGTCTTTCCTTCTTTCTTTCGACTTTTCTATCACTCTATCGATCTTTCGTCTTCGCTATTGCTCTCTCCTCTGGATCTGTCGCACTCTCGCTTGCAGTAGGGCACGGGCAATTCGGCCCGCCTGCCCTCAAATCAGTCTGGATATCGTCGCGCTCGCATTAGGGCACGGGCAATTCGGCCCGCCTGCCTTTGCAGCGTCTGGACCCTTCAATCGTCGCGCTCGCATTAGGAAACGGGCAATTCGGCCCGCCTCCTCTTGCAGTTTTGGACTCTTGAACCGGCTAACTCTACATCGCTAATCTCGCTTTCGCTATCCTATCCGCTCAACTTTCGCTATTGACAATAAAACTGTATCAAACTAAACTCTCGTGTTTAATATATCGCAAACTACGCTGCCGAAAAAGCTCGGCAGTTCAACAAATTGAAATAATCTGAACAATTTTACCAGCGATTATTCTCTTATTTATTGCTATACTTTCTCTTCGATTATTATATTTGTTAGATGAAATTAATGAACCTTCAATTACATTAAAAAGAATTGGATAACAATGATACTGAAGTTATGAATATTCTGATTTTAATAATGTTGAATTTGATTCTTATATAATCCCAACAAACGAATTAGCTAATGATGGTTTTCGATTACACTACTCGACAAAATTCAACTTTTTTTTTCCGCTGTCTCCAAAAATGACTTTTTCTAATAGATTGGGAGATTTAAATTTTTTTAAGAATTATGGTTTTTTTTTCATGGAGTAGTTTTTTTTTAAAGAATTTTTAAAAAATTTTGTGTTTTTTGTCATAGGTAGTGCTTCTATTTTTCACATAACTTAAGTTTCCTACAACTGGTTGTATTGAACTTTGCAGTTAAAAAAAAGCTGACAAATGCAGCTATAAATCCGACTCAGACACTTTGTAGCTGCAACTTAACGTCTGGAAGATATTAAGCTTCCAAATTGAAATTTCATAATTTTTTTCGGTATTTTTCCCCGAAATTTTGACTTTGAAAGCTCAGGAAAAGTCGAAAAAAAAATATTTGAATGCCTTGATTTTTGGTTTTAGATAGACACATTAATTAGGCGTCGTTTAAGGTATCACTTATAAAAATATAAAAATAAACGGCTTAGTTATAACCGTTTGACCAAAACTTCATATGCGGTTTGGCACTATCCCAAATGCCATTTTACCGTTAAAAACTGTTACAAACACAGATTTTTGGTATTTTTGTAGGAAACAAAAACGGTTATTCGTCGGCTAACGGAATTTATCGGCGAAATTCGGCATATAAAAGTTTGGGAAAAATACCGAAAAAAATTATGAAATTTGAATTTGAAAGCTTAATATCTTCCAGGCGTTAAGTTGCAGCTAGAAAGTGTCTGAGTCGGATTTATAGCTGCATTTGTCAGCTTTTTTTTAACTGCAAAGTTCAATACAACCAGTTGTAGGAAACTTAAGTTATGTGAAAAATAGAAGCACTACCTATGACAAAAAAACACAAAATTTTTTAAAAATTCTTTAAAAAAAAACTACTCCATGAAAAAAAAAAACATTCTTTAAAAAATTTTAAACATCCAAATCTATCAGAAAAAGTCATTTTTGGCGACAGCGGAAAAGTCGTGTCGACTAGTGTTATTAGATGTTGATAATCGTATTATTTTACCAATAAATTCTCAAATTCGAATTTTAGTGACAGCAGCTGATGTAATTCATTCATGAACAGTACCAGCTTTAGGAGTTAAGGTTGATGGTACTCCTGGACGATTAAATCAAAAAAATTTTTTTTTTAACCGACCTGGTTTATTTTATTGTCAATGTTCAGAAATTTGTGGGGCAAATCATAGTTTTATACCTATTGTAATTGAAAGTGTTCCAGTAAATTATTTTATTAAATGAATTTCTAATAGAGTAAATTCTTCATTAGATGACTGAAAGCAAGTATTGGTCTCTTAAACCACTTTATAGTAAATTAGCAATTACTTCTAATGGAAAAAATTAGTTAAATATATAACATTAGTATGTCAAACTAAAATTATTAAAATTTTAATATTTTTTAATTCCACAAATAGCCCCAATTAGATGATTACTTTTATTTATTGTATTTTCTATTACATTTATTTTATTTTGTTCAATTAATTATTATTCTTATATACCTTCTTCACCTAAATCTAATGAATTAAAAAATATTAATTTAAATTCAATAAATTGAAAATGATAACAAATTTATTTTCTGTATTCGACCAATCAGCAATTTTTGGATTATCTTTAAATTGATTAAGAACATTTTTAGGACTTTTAATAATTCCTTCAATTTATTGATTAATACCTTCTCGATTTAATATTTTTTGAAATTCAATTCTACAAACTCTTCATAAAGAATTTAAAACATTATTAGGACCTTCAGGTCATAATGGTTCTACATTCATTTTTATTTCTTTATTTTCATTAATTTTATTTAATAATTTTATAGGATTATTTCCTTATATTTTTACAAGAACAAGTCATTTAACTCTTGTTGGACAGAGTTTCGCTGCCGTAGCAAGGGAAGTTTGTTGTACCGCAAAGTAAAAACGCAACCGTTCATATGTAAGGTTTATTTGTGACTAAATACAATGATCTGCTCGCAGGCAGATAGAGACCGAAAAGAAAGGAAAGACAAAAAGGAGATGAGAGAACGTCGTCTCGTCACGTCTCTCACTCATACAATTACATATTCATATGTATGTCAATACATGCGTGCATTGCTAGAGATGATCATATTTCAACACCCTTCCTCAATGCGTGCATGTTTACAAATTCCATTTAATTCAATTTAAACTTAACAATTTTGTAAATTCGACATGCTTTCTCTTAGGGAGATTCTTGGTCAAGATATCTGCAATCATATCTATTGTACTAGCATACTTTAAGTTAACTTGACCTTCTTCTACAACCTGACGTACAAAGTGATATCTTATATCAATATGCTTGGTCCTTGAATGATGAACTGGGTTCCTAGCCAGCTCTTGTGCGCTCAAATTATCGCCATATAAAGTAGTCGAGGTAGCTTCATCCCCACAGCCGATTTCGATGATTAAGCGACGTAAGAATATGGACTCCTTACACGCAGCCGACAGTGCCATATATTCTGCCTCCGTGCTGCTAAGTGCCACGCTGCGTTGTTTCTCGGATCGCCAAGAAATTGGGCCACCTGCCAAAAAATAAACATATCCCGTATACGACTTTCGGTTAGTTCGATCGCCGCCCCAATCTGCATCCACATATCCAGTAAGTGGCTGATGACAAGCTTTGTAGTGTAGTTTGAAATTCATCGTCGCTGCCAAGTACCTTAAAACGTGTTTCACACCAGCCAGATGCTCTGCGTGCGGATCTTTATTCCTCTGGGCCAACTTTGCAACTGAATGCAGAATGTCTGGTCTGGTTGTGAGTGCCAGCCACATCAGCTCACCAATCATGGATTGATACATGACAGGATCAACCTTTTGACACTGCCCATCAGTACAATCCACCTGGAACCCCGCATCCAACGGAGTAGCCACTGGTCTACATTTGTCCATGTCGTGAGCTTGCAATAGTTCCTTGATGTATTGCGAGTGGCCTATGGTGATAGGCCCAAGTTCACCTTCACGGTGCACCTCCATGCTTAGAAACAGCTTTGGAACACCTTTGTCGACACATTCGAACGCATTTGAAATAGCGGACTTGATACTGAGCATGTCTTCTTTGGACTGGCATGCTATAAGTAAATCGTCAACATATACCAGGATTAACGATAAGTTACCTTTCCCTCTCTGCTGGTAGAGACACGGCTCGTTTTCACAGGCAACAAAACCCAGATTAGTCAGGACGCCATTCAGCTTCGAATTCCATTCCCTTCCTGACTGCTTCAATCCATATATTGCCTTTTTGAGCAGCATAGCCTTCGCTGGATAAACTCGATCAATGTACCCTTGTGGTTGCTTCATATACACCGTATCGCTCAGGTCACTGTTGAGGTATGCCGTACATACATCCATTTGGTTGACATATAACTTCAATTCCGCTGCTAGTGCAAGAATAAATCGGACGCTTTCCAATCTGCAAACTGGAGAAAAAGTTTCCGCATAGTTTATGCCGTACTGCTGGGAGCAACCTTTTGCCACCAACCGCGCCTTGAAACGTTCGATCTGACCATCTTTGTCGCGTTTCAGGCTATATACCCATTTGCATCCAACTGCTCGCTGTCCTGCCGGTAAGTCTGCCAACTGCCATGTTTCGTTTGCCATTAATGCTTCATATTCTCGCTGCATCGCTTCGGACCAATGTGATGCATGGATACTGTTCAATGCCTCCTCGTAGGAGAGTAGAATCTTTACGTTGCTGGCAACCAGAGCACCAAGAACGTTGTACTCCTTTCTCGGACGGCCAGGTTTGCCGGTCCGAATCAGCCTTGGTCTGCCAGGTCCAACACGAGGAGCTGGCTCATCTGACTCCACCTTTTCAATTGCGCTCTCGTAGCCATCAGGATCGCTGCTACTGAAATTCTCCCCTTCAATGCTTGCGCCATCACTGCTGTCTCCACCGCTGCTGTCAATATCATCAGTGTCGCCGCCAGACTGCATGCTAACTTCTGCCGTCGGAAGCTCGAACGTGATTGTGTCCTTGTCGTCTTGGATCTCGTCAAAGAGAACATCTCGCCTCTCAATCACCTGATGAGACAACGGGTCATACAGTCGATAGCCCTTAGCTGCTACTGAATATCCAATCATGCGATATTCTTTGCCTTTTGGTTGAAGTTTACTTTTCCTTGGACCCTTGTCCAGAGCTACTGCAACGGAGCCAAAAACTTTTAGATGACCAACAAAAGGTTTCTTACCAGTCCACGCTTCCATTGGCGTCATACTGGTCAGCGCCTTGGTCGGTGATCGATTCCGCACATACACAGCTGCGTTGACTGCCTCAGCCCACAAGGATTCGCCCAATCCTGACTGGGCCAGCATACATCTTGACATTTCCACCAGAGTGCGGTTTGCCCTCTCAGCAACGCCGTTTTGCTGTGGAGTGTATGCCACTGTCAGCTGCCTCTCGATCCCCTGATTTTTCAAAAATTCATCAAACGGTTTGTTGACAAATTCGCCGCCATTGTCGCTCCGGATACATTTGAGACTTTTTCCCGTTTGCCGTTCAACCAGTGTCTTGAACTCGACGAACTTCTTGAAGACTTCATCCTTCTTCCGCAGGAAATACACAAATACACGCCTTGATTTGTCATCGATGAAGGTTAGAAAGTACTTCGATCCAGCAAGCGACTGTGTGCCAAAGGGTCCGCACACATCTGCATGAATTAGTTCCAATATATCTTGAGCTCTACTGGAGGTTGCAACAGGAAATGGTTGCGCATGAATCTTGCTGACCATACATGTTTTGCAATTCATGTTCGCCGGGAAAACCATATTTTCGATGCCGCGCACCATTCCTTTACTGATCAAGTCTTTCATACTGCTGATATTCAAGTGGCCGTACCGTTTGTGCCACAGGGCACCATCAGCCTTAACCGCCGCAAAACAGTTGTTTTGTTTTCCTCGAAACATATACAAGTTTCCAACTCTGCTCGCCTTTACAATGCATTCGCCTTTCTGGATTACTTGTGCATATTCTTGTCCAAAAGTGACGAAACATTTATTCTTTACAGCGCTGCTCACGGAGAAAAAATTTCCATTCATTTTGGGCACATAGAGAACATTTTTTAACAGCAGCGTACATATCTCTGTCTTCAGCTCTACTTCCTCTTTTCCTTCTGCTTTTAGAAAACCGGAGTCAGCCAGACCAATCATTTCTGTGTGATTCTCGAGCTTCGTGAATAACTGTTTCTCACAACACATGTGGCTTGTAGCACCACTATCCAAGCACCACATACTCTTTTTCAAATTATCAGCGTCCAACGCATTTAATAGGCTGCACTGCTTGTTCTCGCCTTTTGCTGCCTTTTCCACATTTGCGCTCTCTCTCTTACACTGAGCCTTCATATGCCCGCGCTCACCACACTTGAAACAAATCATATTATTGTTTCTCTTCTTTTGCGTTCTCTGCGCGGCCGGCTTGTGTATTGCGGTAAATGCTTTTGCGTATTCCTTTTGATCTTCGGCGTTTCCCTTTCGCTCGCCTTCTTCCTTCAATTTTACGCATAGAACATCAAATGTCGGCAGGCTGTCGCGCGTCTCTATGGCGACAACAAAATTTTCGAATTGTTCTGGAAGGCTCGACAGTAAGACAATTGCGCGTAGTTCATCATTTAGCTCGATTCCTACTGACCCAAGGCCATCAAGAATATCCACGAACTCATTTATGTAACTTGAAATGCTTTGCCTTTGGTCCATGCGTTTGCTTAGTAATTTCTTGTACAGTTGAACCTTTCGTACAGGTCCACTTGGTTGATGAACACTTTTTAATTTGTTCCATGCCTCGGACGACTTTGCGCAATTTTTAATGTACCCCAACTGTGAAGTTTTCACACTCAGTGTGATCATGGCCAGCGCCTTTTCGTCCTTGGCCTGCCAATTCACACCTTCGGGAACATTCGTAGGTAGTAAGTCACCAGATGCCACACTCCATAATTCAGCGTGCACCAACACAGACCGCATTTGAATACACCATGAGTCATAATTTCCCTCCTCCAATTTGTCTATCTGATAAATCCCGCTCATAGCTGATTATCGTTTAGTCTCTGAGTCACACCGAAGTTAATAGTTCGTAACTATAACAATCACTTTGCTTTTTATTTACAAAATCCGATCCTGGGCCCATAACCTGTTGGACAGAGTTTCGCTGCCGTAGCAAGGGAAGTTTGTTGTACCGCAAAGTAAAAACGAAACCGTTCATATGTAAGGTTTATTTGTGACTAAATACAATGATCTGCTCGCAGGCAGATAGAGACCGAAAAGAAAGGAAAGACAAAAAGGAGATGAGAGAACGTCGTCTCGTCACGTCTCTCACTCATACAATTACATGTATGTCAATACATGCGTGCATTGCTAGAGATGATCATATTTCAACAACTCTAACTCTTTCATTAGCTTTACCATTATGATTATGTTTTATATTATATGGTTGAATTAATCACACACAACATATATTTGCTCATTTAGTACCTCAAGGAACTCCAGCTATTTTAATACCATTTATAGTATGTATTGAAACTATTAGTCATGTAATTCGACCAGGAACTTTAGCTGTTCGATTAACAGCTAATATAATTGCCGGACATTTATTATTAACTTTATTAGGAAATACTGGACCTTCTATATCATATTTTTTAGTTACATTTTTATTAGTAGCTCAAATTGCTCTTTTAGTTTTAGAATCAGCTGTTGCTATAATTCAATCTTATGTATTTGCTGTTTTAAGAACTTTATATTCTAGAGAAGTAAATTAATTAATTAATGTCTACACATTCAAATCACCCTTTTCACTTAGTTGATTATAGCCCATGACCTTTAACAGGAGCAATTGGTGCAATAACAACTGTTTCAGGAATAGTAAAATGATTTCATCAATATGATGTTTCTTTATTTTTTTTAGGTAATGTAATTACTATCTTAACTGTTTATCAATGATGACGAGATGTATCTCGAGAAGGAACATATCAATGAGGAACATATCGATGAGGAATAATTTTATTTATTTTATCAGAAGTATTATTTTTTGTAAGATTTTTTTGAGCTTTTTTCCATAGAAGTCTATCACCTGCAATTGAAATTGGTGCTTCATGACCTCCTATGGGAATTATTTCTTTTAATCCATTTCAAATTCCATTATTAAATACTGCTATCTTATTAGCATCAGGTATTACAGTTACTTGAGCACATCACAGATTAATAGAAAGAAATCATTCACAAACTACCCAAGGATTATTATACCCGGTACTCGAAGAGTTTAAGGGTATATTAGATTTGTGGGGATAACGGTTGTGTGTAACGCCCAGAAGGAAGCGTTTCCGACCCCATAAAGTATATATATTCTTGATCAGCATCAATAGCCGAGTCGATATAGCCATGTCTGTCTGTCCGTCCGTCCGTCCGTCCGTCCGTCCGTCCGTCCGTCCGTCCGTCCGTCTGTCCGTCTTCATTTGCGTCTATATCTCAGGGACTATTAAAGCTAGAGCAACCAAGTTTTGTATCCAGTCTCCTCTGTGATCACACTACTCCAAATGTATTTCAAAATTTCGCCCCGCCCCCTTCCGCCCCCACAAAGAACGAAAGTCTGTGGCATGCACAATTTTGAAGATACAAGAAAACTAAATACGCAGAATCATAGAGAATGAACATTTCTATGAGAGTGTTGAATCTGGATCAGATCGGGTCATTATTATAGCTACAATGAAGAAAACCATTTCGAAAGTCATCATTCCCTCTCGCTCTCTCTCACACGCGACCCTGTCTGTTTTGCCTATTCGTCTAAATGAGCGCCTAGATCTCAGAGACTATAAGAGCTAGAGCAAGCAAACTTTCTATCCAAGCTCCTGTGATATCGAACCAGCACAAGTGTATTTCAAAATTTTGCCACGCCCCTTTCCGCCCCCACAAATAACGAAAATCTGTGGAATCCACAATTTTTAAGATAAATGAAAACCAAAAACGCAGAATCATGGAAAATTACCATATCTACCAGAGTGCCAAATATGGATCAGGTCAAATCAATATTATGGCCAGAAGAAACAAATTAAATTTCAGTGGCTACGCAACGCCTGCCAAGCGCTGACTCATTCCCTCTCTCTCTCGTACACACTTGTACGTCTCAAATATGTAGTTATACATGTCATGTAGAAATTTAGAAGCAGATGTAAAAAGCATATGCAAACAAAATTGAAAACATGTATAATATTCCAAAAATGATTTGACTTCATTTTTTGAAATATTATTTTTTGCCCAAAATTTAATTTGTCCCTTTTGCGAACATATAATAAATTGCATAAATCGCAAGCTCATATATGTATGTACATATGTATGTGTATACTGACTGAGTACCGGGTATAAGGTAGAGCCGCGGCCTTTGCCGCGGCTCACAACGTTCCCCCTCGTTTTTTACTGTATTATTAGGAGTTTATTTTACTATTTTACAAGCTTATGAATATATTGAAGCTCCTTTTACAATTGCAGATTAAGTTTATGGATCAACATTTTATATAGCAACAGGATTTCATGGAGTTCATGTTTTAATTGGAACAACTTTCTTATTAGTATGTTTATTACGTCATTTAAATAATCATTTTTCAAAAAATCATCATTTTGGTTTTGAAGCAGCAGCATGATATTGACATTTTGTTGATGTAGTTTGATTATTTTTATATATTACAATTTACTGATGAGGAGGTTAATTAATTTTCTATATCTATATAATATAAAAGTATATTTGACTTCCAATCATAAATTCTGTTAATAACAGTATAGATAATTTTTTCAATTATTTTAATTGCTTCTTTAATTTTAACAATTGTTACTATTGTAATATTTTTAGCTTCAATCTTATCTAAAAAAGCATTAATTGATCGAGAAAAAATATCTCCATTTGAATGTGGATTTGATACAAAATCTTCTTCACGATTACCTTTTTCTTTGCGATTTTTTTTAATTACTATTATTTTTTTAATTTTTGATGTAGAAATTGCATTAATTTTACCAATAATTATTATTTTAAAATTTTCAAATATTTTAATTTGAACAACTACTTCAATTATTTTCATTTTAATCTTATTAATTGGACTTTACCACGAATAAAACCAAGGAATACTAAATTGATCTAATTAATTAGGGTTGTAGTTAATTATAAAATTTGATTTGCATTCAAAAAGTATTGAATATTCAATCTACCTTAAAGAATATGAAGCGATTTATTGCAATTAGTTTCTACCTAATCTTAGGTAATTTTACCCTTATTCTTTAATTGAAGCCAAAAAGAGGCTTATCACTGTTAATGATACAATTGAGTATAAACTCCAATTAAGTAAGTATGGTGATCAGGTAAAAGCTGCTAACTTTTTTCTTTTAATGGTTAAATTCCATTTATACTTCTGTTTATATAGTTTAAACAAAACATTACATTTTCATTGTAAAAATAAAATATTATTTTTTATAAATTACTAAATATAATTCACTATATTCAAAGATACTCTAAATATAAGCTATTTGAATATAAAAATAATAAAAAATTAAATAAAATTAAAATTCAAAATACAAATAATATTAAATAAATTTTTAAATTATTATTATGTATTAAAAATAAAGTTTGAGAATAATTAACTAAATTTTGATATAAATGTTGACCTCCAAAATATTCTGACCATCCTTGATCAAAACTTTTAACAACAATTTGACCATAACTTAAAGGATAAAAAATCATTTCATAAGTTCTGATATAAGTTATAAATCATATAGATCCAAGAAATGTAGATAAATTATAAAATAAAAAAGATTTATTTAAACTATATAATTTAGTTATAGAAATTAAATAACCAAAAATACCTCCAAAAATACAAACAAATAAAGTTAATAATTTTATTGATAAAGGTAAACAAATTATATAAGGATAAGGAAATATATATTATATTATACGTTTAGATTATGTTTTATATTATATGGTTGAATTAATCACACACAACATATATTTGCTCATTTAGTACCTCAAGGAACTCCAGCTATTTTAATACCATTTATAGTATGTATTGAAACTATTAGTCATGTAATTCGACCAGGAACTTTAGCTGTTCGATTAACAGCTAATATAATTGCCGGACATTTATTATTAACTTTATTAGGAAATACTGGACCTTCTATATCATATTTTTTAGTTACATTTTTATTAGTAGCTCAAATTGCTCTTTTAGTTTTAGAATCAGCTGTTGATATAATTCAATCTTATGTATTTGCTGTTTTAAGAACTTTATATTCTAGAGAAGTAAATTAATTAATTAATGTCTATACGTTTAAATCACCCTTTTCACTTAGTTGATTATAGCCCATGACCTTTAACAGGAGCAATTGGTGCAATAACAACTGTTTCAGGAATAGTAAAATGATTTCATCAATATGATATTTCTTTATTTTTTTTAGGTAATGTAATTACTACCTTAACTGTTTATCAATGATGACGAGATGTATCTCGAGAAGGAACATATCAATGAGGAACATATCGATTAGGAATAATTTTATTTATTTTATCAGAAGTATTATTTTTTGTAAGATTTTTTTGAGCTTTTTTCCATAGAAGTCTATCACCTGCAATTGAAATTGGTGCTTCATGACCTCCTATGGGAATTATTTCTTTTAATCCATTTCAAATTCCATTATTAAATACTGCTATCTTATTAGCATCAGGTATTACAGTTACTTGAGCACATCACAGATTAATAGAAAGAAATCATTCACAAACTACCCAAGGATTATTTTTTACTGTATTATTAGGAGTTTATTTTACTATTTTACAAGCTTATGAATATATTGAAGCTCCTTTTACAATTGCAGATTAAGTTTATGGATCAACATTTTATATAGCAACAGGATTTCATGGAGTTCATGTTTTAATTGGAACAACTTTCTTATTAGTATGTTTATTACGTCATTTAAATAATCATTTTTCAAAAAATCATCATTTTGGTTTTGAAGCAGCAGCATGATATTGACATTTTGTTGATGTAGTTTGATTATTTTTATATATTACAATTTACTGATGAGGAGGTTAATTAATTTTCTATATCTATATAATATAAAAGTATATTTGACTTCCAATCATAAAGTCTGTTAATAACAGTATAGATAATTTTTTCAATTATTTTAATTGCTTCTTTAATTTTAACAATTGTTACTATTGTAATATTTTTAGCTTCAATCTTATCTAAAAAAGCATTAATTGATCGAGAAAAAATATCTCCATTTGAATGTGGATTTGATACAAAATCTTCTTCACGATTACCTTTTTCTTTGCGATTTTTTTTTAATTACTGTTATTTTTTTAATTTTTGATGTAGAAATTGCATTAATTTTACCAATAATTATTATTTTAAAATTGTCAAATATTTTAATTTGAACAACTACTTCAATTATTTTCATTTTAATCTTATTAATTGGACTTTACCACGAATAAAACCAAGGAATACTAAATTGATCTAATTAATTAGGGTTGTAGTTAATTATAAAATTTGATTTGCATTCAAAAAGTATTGAATATTCAATCTACCTTAAAGAATATGAAGCGATTTATTGCAATTAGTTTCTACCTAATCTTAGGTAATTTTACCCTTATTCTTTAATTGAAGCCAAAAAGAGGCTTATCACTGTTAATGATACAATTGAGTATAAACTCCAATTAAGTAAGTATGGTGATCAGGTAAAAGCTGCTAACTTTTTTCTTTTAATGGTTAAATTCCATTTATACTTCTGTTTATATAGTTTAAACAAAACATTACATTTTCATTGTAAAAATAAAATATTATTTTTTATAAATTACTAAATATAATTCACTATATTCAAAGATACTCTAAATATAAGCTATTTGAATATAAAAATAATAAAAAATTAAATAAAATTAAAATTCAAAATACAAATAATATTAAATAAATTTTTAAATTATTATTATGTATTAAAAATAAAGTTTGAGAATAATTAACTAAATTTTGATATAAATGTTGACCTCCAAAATATTCTGACCATCCTTGATCAAAACTTTTAACAACAATTTGACCATAACTTAAAGGATAAAAAATCATTTCATAAGTTCTGATATAAGTTATAAATCATATAGATCCAAGAAATGTAGATAAATTATAAAATAAAAAAGATTTATTTAAACTATATAATTTAGTTATAGAAATTAAATAACCAAAAATACCTCCAAAAATACAAACAAATAAAGTTAATAATTTTATTGATAAAGGTAAACAAATTATATAAGGATAAGGAAAAATTAGTCAATTTAATATTATACCTCCAATAATTTTTATAATTAATAAACCTATCATACCTCGTAATATAATTCACCTTTCATCATTTAACATATTTAAACTACCACTATTTAAATCTCCTGTTATTGAATAATAAACTAATCGAAAAGAATAACTTACAGTTAAACCTGTAGAAAAAAAAAATAAAAAAAATGAAAATAAATTAATATTGCCAATTATAACAACTTCTAAAATTATATCCTTAGAATAAAATCCAGCTAAAAAAGGCATACCACATAAAGCCAAATTAGATACATTAAAACAAGCAGAAGTTAAAGGTATATGAATTCTCAACCCACCTATTAAACGGATATCTTGAGAATTATTTATATTATGAATAATTGCTCCTGCACACATAAATAATAAAGCCTTAAATAAAGCATGAGTTAATAAATGAAATATAGCTAATTTATAAAATCCTATTGACAAAATTCTTATTATTAAACCTAACTGTCTTAAAGTTGATAAAGCAATAATCTTCTTTAAATCAAATTCAAAATTAGCTCCTAACCCAGCCATAAATATTGTTAAACCAGATAATAAAAGAAGCAATTGTCCTAATCAAGAATTTCTTAATAAAATATTAAAACGAATTAAAAGATAAACCCCAGCTGTAACCAATGTTGAAGAATGAACCAAAGCAGAGACAGGAGTAGGAGCAGCTATAGCAGCAGGTAATCAAGAAGAAAATGGAATTTGAGCTCTTTTAGTTATAGCAGCTAATATTACTTGTGGGGATAATGCTTTTTATCCCCGATCGGCCGAATAATTATTTCCAATAAATAAAACGCGGCGCAGAAATAATATTGCGAATGTTCTTTAATGTGTGATGTCTAAACGGCGAGTGGCCCTTGCTTGCCCTTCCCATTGCTAGCATTGCCGCTCCGATCGCTGAGCGCAGCTTCTCTTCGTTCGGCAAACATAGATAACGCCGAGCATAGATAACGAAGAGAAGAGCGAGCTTTGAGAGAACGTTTAGCAGGGCAAGCAAGTGCAAGAATTTACAGAATATGTACATATATATGTATGAATATGTAGCAGTGCAAATATGCGGCTGAAGGCCAATAAATAGCTGCTGTTTGGCCAGCCGCATTTCGGTGGGGATCTGCCCCGAACAATTACTAAAGAACCAATTATAATTATAATTGTTATAAATAAAATTTTTGAAGAATTATTAAAAATTAAAAAGAAAAGTATTATAACCTTTATAAATGGGGTATGAACCCAGTAGCTTAATTAGCTTATCTTTTTATAGTAATATATTTTGGTGTACGATGCACAAAATACCGAAAAAAATTATGAAATTTGAATTTGAAAGCTTAATATCTTCCAGGCGTTAAGTTGCAGCTAGAAAGTGTCTGAGTCGGATTTATAGCTGCATTTGTCAGCTTTTTTTTAACTGCAAAGTTCAATACAACCAGTTGTAGGAAACTTAAGTTATGTGAAAAATAGAAGCACTACCTATGACAAAAAACACAAAATTTTTTAAAAATTCTTTAAAAAAAAACTACTCCATGAAAAAAAAAAACATTCTTTAAAAAATTTTAAACATCCAAATCTATCAGAAAAAGTCATTTTTGGCGACAGCGGAAAAGTCGTGTCGACTAGTGTTATTAGATGTTGATAATCGTATTATTTTACCAATAAATTCTCAAATTCGAATTTTAGTGACAGCAGCTGATGTAATTCATTCATGAACAGTACCAGCTTTAGGAGTTAAGGTTGATGGTACTCCTGGACGATTAAATCAAAAAAATTTTTTTTTTAACCGACCTGGTTTATTTTATTGTCAATGTTCAGAAATTTGTGGGGCAAATCATAGTTTTATACCTATTGTAATTGAAAGTGTTCCAGTAAATTATTTTATTAAATGAATTTCTAATAGAGTAAATTCTTCATTAGATGACTGAAAGCAAGTATTGGTCTCTTAAACCACTTTATAGTAAATTAGCAATTACTTCTAATGGAAAAAATTAGTTAAATATATAACATTAGTATGTCAAACTAAAATTATTAAAATTTTAATATTTTTTAATTCCACAAATAGCCCCAATTAGATGATTACTTTTATTTATTGTATTTTCTATTACATTTATTTTATTTTGTTCAATTAATTATTATTCTTATATACCTTCTTCACCTAAATCTAATGAATTAAAAAATATTAATTTAAATTCAATAAATTGAAAATGATAACAAATTTATTTTCTGTATTCGACCCATCAGCAATTTTTGGATTATCTTTAAATTGATTAAGAACATTTTTAGGACTTTTAATAATTCCTTCAATTTATTGATTAATACCTTCTCGATTTAATATTTTTTGAAATTCAATTCTACAAACTCTTCATAAAGAATTTAAAACATTATTAGGACCTTCAGGTCATAATGGTTCTACATTCATTTTTATTTCTTTATTTTCATTAATTTTATTTAATAATGTAACAAGATTTTTGCTACCGGCGGGCCGAGCGGATTTCCTTTACAGGTTGGGATTTGGACAAATTTTGTAAAGCGGCAGCCAAGGGAAGGTAGCAGCTGTGATGCCGTCGTGATAAAAACACACTAACACTTTTATTTCGCCTTTTTCCAGTTTATTCCGATACCTAACCTTCTTAGGAACGTTTTTACCACCTTTTTCTCCAAATTCAATCTCCCCTTCTTCTCTTGCTTCTCTGTCTCCTCTTTTCTTTTCTTCCTACCGTCCAAAGTCCAGCCGATCGAGGTGGACTCAAACTATCGATAAGCCTGGTCCAGGGCTCTAAGGGCGCCAACTTCGAATTTTCGTTACATTGCCCCCCTCTTAGAGTCGAGTCTCCTGGCCGACTTATTCGGAGACTGGTCCTTTGTAGGCGGCGAGGCGGTTGACGTGTATCGTCTTGGTGGTGCGTTTCCCGGGAAGACGTATTTCGTAGACTAGGTCGGAATGACTGCGAATCACAGTGGCCGGTCCTATCCAGTCCGATTGGAGTTTTGGGCATCGGCCTACTTTTCTGGCAGGAGCGTATAGCCATACGAGATCGCCTGGTTCGAACTGTACGACATGGGAGCGAAGGTCATATCGGATCTTTTGCTGTTCTGCTGCGGCCTTCAGGTGCTCCCTCGCAGCACGATGCGTATCTTGCAGGTGAGATTTTAGCTTATCCACGAAGGCCGGGTAGGTTTCCACGACGGGCGTTGGCTGGCCATACAGCAGCTCGCAAGGCAAGCGGATCTCTCTTCCGAAGGTTAATTTCGCCGGAGAGAGTCCGGTGGCCTCATGAGGGGCGGCTCGATAAGCCCACAATGCCCACGGCAGTCGCTCGTCCCAATTCCGTTGATCGCCGGCTACGAATTTAGCCAGGTAGCCGAGCAGCGTGCGGTTGAAACGTTCGACCATTCCGTCAGATTGAGGGTGAAGCTTGGTGGTCCGTGTTTTCTCGACATCCATCAGTCGTAGGCAGGCTCGGAAAACTTCCGACTCAAAGTTCCGTCCTTGGTCCGAGTGCAGGACGAAGGGCACTCTATATCGGCAAAACACCTCTTCCATTAAAGCGCGTGCCACAGTTTCTGCCGTTTGGTCCGGTAGTGCCAAGCATTCTGGCCACTTTGTAAAGTAACACATGACGACAGCTATGTAGCGGTTGCCCCGGGCGGTGGTGGGCAAGGGGCCCAGTATGTCGATGGCGATCCTTTCGAACGGGGCACCGATTGCGCTGGGTTGGAGCTTGCCGACCGTTCGTCTGGTCGGTCCGCTTCGTGCCTGACACCTCAAACAGCGGGCACAGAATAGGACTATATCGGCGCTAAGGCCGATCCAATAGAAACGTTGCTTGGCCTTATGCAAAGTTTTCTTCACGCCGAAGTGGCCTCCCGTGGGTGACTGGTGGACGCTCTGTAGTATTTCTGGCCGCACTGCAGACGGAATGACAGGCAGTTTACCGGCATCTCGGGTGGTGACCATGAGCACTCGATTTTCCAACTGCAAACGAGAAAATAGATGCCAGTAAGCTTTCACGTCGGGGCTCTCACCAAAAATTGTACTCTTCGGTGGCCTCTCTCCTTGCGCAACCCATTCGTAGACTACTGCTAGGTCAGGATCTTTCTTCTGGTGCTCGTCTAAAGGCTCTGGTACTACTCCTAAGTAAAGTACACGGCCAGCCTTTTCTTCTGCTTTCTCGCATACGCGACAATTGTTGCAGGGTCGGCGAGATAGCCCGTCCGCATTACCGTGGCGTTTCCCAGGGCGGTGCTGAATTTCCATATCGTACTGCTGCAGCCTCTCGATCCATCTTGCGACTTGGCCTTCCGGCTCCCGGAAAGTGAGAAGCCACTTAAGCGAGGCGTGATCCGTCCGTACCACAAACTTCTGGCCGTACAAATAATGGTGAAAGTGTTTGGTGGACCGAACTACCGCCAGTAGTTCTCTTCGGGTTACGCAATAATTGCGTTCTGCCGGGCTGCAAGTCTTGCTGTAATATTCGATGACTACTTCTTGACCGTTCTGGATCTGACTTAGCACGGCGCTCACTCCATGGTCCGAAGCGTCGGTGTCCAACACGAAAAGGTCGCTTGGCTTGGGAAAGGCTAGAATCGGGGCTGTCGTCAACTTAATCTTCAGTGTGTCGAAAGACCGTTCCGTTTCCGTAGTCCAAGCGAAGGCACGACGAGCCTCTGTCAACTCGTGGAGTGGTTTGGCGATCGTCGAGAAGTCGGGGATGAATTTACGGTAGTATGCGCAGAGACCGACGAATGAGCGTACGTCCTTTTGGCTCTGAGGTCGGGGCCAATCAGTGACCTTAGCTATCTTCGACGGGCAAGTCCGCAAGCCTTGACTGCCCACGACGTGTCCCAGAAAATTTACCTCGCTTTTGAAAAAGTGGCACTTCTTCGGACTCAGTCTTAATCCCGCTGATATTAGCCGTTCGAAAACCCTTTCCAAATGCTCTAGGTGCTCTTCCGCCGTACGGTAATGAACGATAATGTCATCTAAATATACCAGCGTTGACCTCCAGGTTGGGCCAGCGAACAATCCGTCCATAAGTCTCTCGAACGTTGCCGAGGCGTTAGTCAACCCGAATGGCATTACGTTAAACTCGAACAATCCAGCCCCACAGGCGAAGGCAGTCTTGGGCCTAGAGAGCTCGTCCATCTCCACCTGCCAGTAGCCGCTCTGCAAATCCATGGTAGAGAACCAATTGGAACCGTGAAGGGTAGCCAGAACATCCTCTGGTCTCGGCAAGGGGTATGAGTCCTTAACCGTGACGTCATTGAGCCGCCGATAGTCCACACAGAACCTGGTCGATCCGTCCTTCTTTTGGACTAACACAACCGGCGAGGCCCAGGGGCTGTTGGAGGGGCGTACCACTCCGTTCGCGCGCATCTCCGCTAACAGGCGCTCCACTTCTTCCTTCTTCGCTAGCGCCAACCGTCGGGGTGGCTGCTTAAGGGGTCGGGATTGACCCGTGTCTAAGAAATGGTGCGTTAGGTTGGTTCTGCCCGTTCCGTCGTCGTTTTTGGCAAAGGCCTTGCGATAACGATGGAGCATCTTCTCGAGCGGCGCCCGTGCTTCGGGCTCGACGTAATTTAGCAGGGAATTCCAATCTATGGAGTCCTTCCTTGCATCCGCCTGCCTACACGTTTCATTTGCCGCTTCCAGCTCGCCCAACACAGTAAGTGGTGGCAAGCTCCCTTCTTGGTCGTTGCAGTTAACAATTTGTACCGCCAGGCTGCTATTGGTAGCGTCTTCGATGGGGCTACCCGTGGCCATGCCCGAGTGTAGGTCCGATATCTCTTGCGGCTGCGCTGTCTCCAGTATGCACCTGGAGCTAAGCTGTGCGTCGGTCCGAGGCGGTGTACATGATGTCTCCGTCAAGTAGAGCGCGTTCCCTCGCATGGAGCCTGCAAGGTGTAATGGCACCGTACCCCAGGCGAATTTGAGCAGCAGAGCGCTAAGGTCCACCGTAGCTCCATGCCGGAGGAGAAAGTCGACTCCTAGGAGACTGGGAGGGGCACCGTCCACCAGCAGGAATTCTTGCAGCACCGAGCGGCTGCCGATCCGAACAGTTGCAGACACGCGTTGCGTTGCGGCAAAGGTCTCGGATGTCGGTCCGCGCAGCACCACCTGACAAGCGGTGGTTTGCAGTGCTTCCCTTACGTCCCGCTTGTTGAGCAGGGATACGGAGGCACCCGTACCACCATCCGCACTGGGCGTTTCTGAAAGAGAAGTACACAATGTAGGCTTTTGTCACACAGTGTGTCAATGGAGTACGTAGCTGTAGGCTCATCGCTGGGGCTCCCGCGGTGGGCACGCCTGACTTGGCGGCCGGCTTCCGTTTTGTCCTCAGGCGTGAGAGCCGGCTTTCGGAAGATCGACGCTGGTCCTCTATCCGTCCGGATTCCGGTGTTGTTCTTATATGTGCGACGGTGCAGACTCCGGCGGGGAAGGTCCAATAGGGGCGTTGAGTTCCGAAATCGGCAGTACGACTTCCCGTTTTGGCTCGCTTTTCTCGGCGTTGGCAGCCACTGCAGGCTGCCGTAGCGGAATCTGGTCGTCTATGTTTTGGTTGGGGGCTATATGTACGGCAGTCAACTCTCGCCCCGCAGAGCTGACTTGAATTAGTTTCCCGAAGCGACTTCTTCCTGTGGCTTGGGCGCCGGGCGGGCTGCAGCCTCCCGACCCCGATGGCGAGGTGTGGCGGTTAATCCTTGGCCACTAGGGGCGTCAGCCACATAAAAGATGGATCGGCCGGAGTTACGCATCCCCAGGGCCTGGAGCTTAATGGCCATATCGCGGGCTTCGGAGAGAGTCGACGGCTTGCTGGCCAGCACGGGATACTGCAGCGCAGTCATTCTAAAAACCAGAGGGAACGTTGTGAGCCGCGGCAAAGGCCGCGGCTCTACCTTATACCCGGTACTCAGTCAGTATATATGTACATACATACATTTATGAGCCTACGATTTATGAAATTTATTATATGTTCTCAAAAGGGACGAAAATAATATTTAAATTAAAAAAATGAATTTTTTGAAATTTTTATACATGTTTCCATTTTTGTTTACATATGCTTTGTACATACATATATCTGCGCCTACATTTCTACATGACATGTATAACTACATATTTGAGACGTACAAGTGTTTACGACAGAGAGAGAGAGGGAATGAGTCAGCGCTTGGCAGGCGTTGCGTAGCCACTGAAATTTAATTTGTTTCTTCTGGCCATAATATTGATCCGATCTGATCCAGATTCGGTAATCTGGTAGATATGGTAATTTTTCATGATTCTGCGTTTTTGGTTTTCATTTATCTTAAAAATTGTGGATTCCACAGATTTTCGTCTTTTGTGGGGGCGGAAGGGGGCGTGGCAAAATTTTGAAATACACTTGTGCTGGTTCGGTATCACAGGAGCTTGGATAGAAAGTTTGATTGCTCTAGCTCTTATAGTCTCTGAGAACTAGGCGCTCATTTATACGAATAAGCAAAGCAGATGGGGTCGCGTGTGAGAGAGAGCGAGAGGGAATGATGACTTTCGAAATGGTTTTCTTCATTGTAGCTATAATAATGATCCGATCTAATCCAGATTCAACACTCTGATAGAAATAGGCATTCTCTATGACTCTGCGTTTTTAGTTTTCTTGTATCTTCAACATTGTGTACGCCACAGACTTTCGTCCTTTGTGTGGGCGGAAAGGGGCGGGGCGAAATTTTGAATTACATTTGGAGTAGTGTGATCACACAGGAAACGGGATACAAAACTTGGTTGCTCTAGCTTTAATAGTCTCTGAGATATAGGCGCAAATGAAGACGGACAGACGGACAGACGGACGGACGGACGGACAGACAGACATGGCTATATCGACTCGGCTATTGATGCTGATCAAGAATATATATACTTTATGGGGTCGGAAACGCTTCCTTCTGTGCGTTACACACAACCGTTATCCCCACAAATCTAATATACCCCTATACTCTTCGAGTACCGGGTATAAAAACAATAAAATCCGTTAATGAATGCAGTAGGCTGCATAATTTTTCCTGCATCCTGTACTGCTCCTATATGCTTTGTGGCCAGTTGATGACCCGCCGGCACGTCCCACTCGGTGGGGATGTTGCCCGGTTCGTCCTCCCAGTTGTCTGGCTCGCGTTGTTCTTCCTGTGGCGTTGCTGGTCCAAGGTCCAGGATGTCCCTGTCTTCCTCCTCTACCTGCTGGGCCCATGTGAGCTTCGATGGCGGAGTCGGCTGCGAAAACGTTGGCATCACTCGGCTTATCCTCTTCTTACTGGGGTGCCCGTAGTGCTCTGGTTTTGGGTTCTGCTGCTGTCGGTGTGGTGCCGTTTGTGCCGTGCCTGGTTCGCTATCCCTCTGAACCTTATGGGTTCTCCTAGGCGTTGTCACCTTCGTGCCCGACACTCTCATCCGTGACCCTAACGGCGGTGCGTATGCCAGTGTCTGCGTCCTCCTCCCTTTGTTCTTTTCCGCCAGCATGTGCTGTTTGAATCGTTTTGCCGTCGCTTCGAATTTTGTATCCATGAGAGATGGTTCTGTTATTGCCTCTGTGGTTTCTGTCGTTGTCGTTTTCAGCTGAGAGATGTGCGCTCTTAATTTTTTGTTAGTATTGACGTTTTTGACAGTTACAATCACCGGGGAAATTAGTTCGAGGATCTGACAGGGGCCGTCGTATTTCGGTTCCAGTTTTGCCGTCGTTTTGTCGATTTTTTTCGACAGTGGGTGTGTTTTCACCCATACCACGTCCCCTACTTTGGGCCGCCATTCTCGTTTCCTCAAATTGTAGTGTCTTCTTTGTTTTGCTGCTGCTTCTTCCATATTTTGTCTGGCCACTGCTTCTGCCTCTTGTCGTGTTTCTGATTTTTCTCGTTGTATGTCGTCGAATCCTGATCCTATGGTCACTTCGTCGAATAGGTTCCCTGGTAGCCATAATTCCCTGCCAAATAGCAGATACGCCGGGCAGAATCCAGTTGATTCTGATTTGCTGCTGTTCATCGCTAGTGTCAGTTCTGGCAGCTGTTCGCCCCATTTGTTGTTTTCCTGCGGCAAACTGCGCGATCATCGTTATTAGTGTCCTGTTTGCCCGTTCAGTTGGGTTTTCTTGTGGCGTGTATGGTGCTGTGAATCTTTGTTTTATACCCCAAGTTTCCATTACCTGTTTCGTCTTTCGGCTCGTGAATTGGACTCCGTTGTCCGATATCAGCTGTTTTGGTGCGCCTCCCCTTGCCAGTATTTTCTCCCTGAACGCCTTTAGGAAGGAATCAGCTGTCGCCTGTCTAGCCGGTGTGACCTCCTTCCATTTGGAAAACTTATCGATACACACGATCATTCCCGTGTTTCCATGCGAAGTTCTGGGAAGTGGTCCGACGAAATCGACACATATCGACTCCCACGGTGCGTTCGCTATTTTTGTCAACATTTTCCCTGCTGCCGCTTGTTGTAAACTTTTATATTTCTGGAAACTATCGCATGCTCGTACAAATTTGGTCACATCCTTACTTAGCCCTGGCCAGAAATATCGTTGTCGTATCCGATGTTTTGTCTCCCGTATTCCTAGGTGTCCTGCCGTTGGGTTGGAATGGTTCTCTTCCAGTACCCGGATGCGTTCGTGTTTCGGTACACATAGTTTCCATGCTTGAGCGCCCTCGTCGGTGTGGTCAGGTATGTGCCTATAAAGTCTCCCATGCTTTATCACAAAGTTGGGTATTTCCTATGGGTTTGTCTTCACTTGTTTCCACTTTTCTTGGTACCAAGCACATTCCACGACGGTTGACATTCGGATGTCTTCGCGTGGTAAGCGGGATTGCTCGTCCGCCACTGCGTTCAACTTCCCTTTCCGGTACCGAATTTCAAATGTGAATGGTTGTAATCCCAACGCCCATCGTGCTATTCGGCTGGATGGGCTCTCGATGGAATTGAGCCATCTCAAGGCCTGGTGGTCTGTGACTACAATGAACTTGTACCCCTCCAGGTACATTCTCATCTTGTGGATGCTCCAGTAGATGGCCAGGCATTCCTTCTCCGTAGCGAAGTAGCGTGTTTCTTCGCTTTTAAGCCGACGACTTGCATATGCGATCACATGCTCTCCGTCTGCATCCTCTTGTGTCAACACTGCCCCGATCCCACAGTCACTTGCGTCAGTTTGCAGAATGAACTGTTTACTAAAGTCCGGGCATGCTAGAACTGGTGCTTCTGTTAGGCATCTAGGTATGCGAAGGCAAATGGTTCCATATCTGGTCCGATCACCGTGTCCAAGGCTCTCTGGAAAGTTGCTGGAGCTGTCGTAAGCCCGAATGGCATTACTTTCCATTGGAACAAACCTCGCCCTGGTGCAGTGAACGCGGTGTATGGTCGGCTGCGTCTTTCCATTGGAATTTGCCAGTACCCTGACTTCAGGTCTAGGGTGCTAATAAACTTTGCCTCCCTGAGTTGGTTCAGAATGAAGTCCATCCGGGGCATTGGGTATGCGTCTTTTTCTGTTTTTTCGTTCAGTAGTCTGTAGTCGACACAGAGTCTCCATTAATCCGTTTCCTTTTTGTTTACCAAGACCACTGGTGCGCTGTTTGGGCTTCGTGAAGGCTCTATGCGGTCCTGTCTTATTAGCTCATCTATTTCCCGATTTATTATCTCCATTTTTGCTGGGTTGCGGGGATAATACCTCTGTTTGATGGGTCTGTCATCTTTTAGGTATATTCTGTGTGTCGTTATGCTTGCGTGTGCTCCCATCTGCCAGTCTTATTACTCGCCCTTCGTCTTCTTCGGTTCCTTCGTTCTTCAGTCTTCTTGCCGTCTCTTCGCTGATCATGCATCTTGAGGCCCTCCATCTCCGTTTGTTTGCGGTTCGCCACCTGTTTTTCGAGCTCCTCCTGGTACCTGGGAGATATGAAGTTCTCCTTGAGTCCTTCCTTCACTTCCTCCCATGTGGTTACGGGCGCCGGCTTTGTATGCCACCAATCCAGTGCACTTTCCTCCAATATTATTGGCATCGCGAACACCAAGTGGTCGTATTCTACTCCATATGGTCTGCCAGCTCTTCCATCCTGCTCAGGAATTCCAGCAGATCTCCTCTTCCCGCGTAGGTCGTATCCCATTTGCGTATCCTTTCTATTTTTATACCCGGTACTCGAAGAGTATAGGGGTATATTAGATTTGTGGGGATAACGGTTGTGTGTAACGCACAGAAGGAAGCGTTTCCGACCCCATAAAGTATATATATTCTTCATCAGCATGAATAGCCGAATCGATATAGCCATGTCTGTCCGTCCGTCTGTCCGTCTGTCCGTCTTCATTTGCATCTATATCTCAGAGACTATAAAAGCTAGAGCAACCAAATTTTGTATCCAGTCTCCTGTGTGATCACACTACTCTAAATGTGTTGCAAAATTTCGCCCCGCCCCTTTTCGCCCACACAAAGGACGAAAGTCTGTGGCGTAAACAATGTTGAAGATACGAGAAAACTAAAAACGCAGAATTGTAGCGAATGATTATTTCTATCAGAGTGTTGAATCTGGATCAGATCGGATCATTATTATAGCTACAATGAAGAAAACCATTTCGAAAGTCATCATTCCCTCTCGCTCTCTCTCACACGCGACCCCATCTGCTTTGCTTATTCGTATAAATGAGCGCCTAGTTCTCAGAGACTATAAGAGCTAGAGCAATCAAACTTTCTATCCAAGTTCCTGTGATACCGAACCAGCACAAGTTTGTTTTAAAATTTTGCCACGCCCCCTTCCGCCCCCACAAAAGACGAAAATCTGTGGAATCCACAATTTTTAAGATAAATGAAAACCAAAAACGCAGAATCATGAAAAATTACCATATCTACCAGATTACCGAATCTGGATCAGATCGGATCAATATCGGATCAATCGGATCAAAAAATTCATTTTTGTAATTTAAATATTATTTTCGTCCCTTTTGAGAACATATAATAAATTTCATAAATCGTAGGCTCATAAATGTATGTATGTATATACTGACTGAGTACCGGGTATAAGGTAGAGCCGCGGCCTTTGCCGCGGCTCACAACGTTCCCTCTCGTTTTTTTTTACTTTTACTTTAGGACGTTGATATGCAATGACTGCACCATCAAGTGGCCCAAGCGACACCAGCCAATGGCTGTTACGCGCGGATCCCAGGCAAGAACGCAGCCCACCTCCCGCCCAACCGACCGAGGGGCGCTGCCGCATAACGCGCGACTCGTAAACCGAACCGATCGCGGACATGCAGGAAAAATAGGTGTTAGACTAGTGTTCGAGGAAAAGTAGAACTAATCTAACTAAGGAAGCAAAGTAATTACTAATTACGGGAAAGATGTAAGGGTATCAGTAATTTAAGACTAGGAAGGGAGTTAGTGGTAGATATAATATGGTAGAAGGAATTATAATCCGAGCATAGGACCCTAAATGGTTCATGCAAGGAGTAATTCGATCTACAAAGCGGAAGAAACAACGGTATATAGTTTCTAGTGCTTCTAATAGGAATCGTGAAGTTTATGCGGCTCAACAGGTCAGGGCTATCTACGTCACCCTTGATCAAGTTGTGCACAAAAATCACACCAAGCATTTTCCTACGATTAGCTAAGGTTGGAAGGTTTATTAAAAGCAATCTATTAGAGTAAGACGGCAGCCCCACACTTGCATCCCAGTTGAGGCCGCGAAGAGTAAAAAGTAAAAAGTTTTTCTGAACTGATTCTATACGGTCCTGATGTACGTTGTACTGAGGGCACCATACACAAGAGCCGTATTCGGATCGGATTGCAACCCGGATTGAAATGAAGTGTCCTTATACTGGACACAGAGCTTAACATCATCCGCATACATAAGTACTCGAGAGTATGTTAATACAGAAGGTAGGTCATTTATACAGAGTGTAAAGAGCAAGGGGCCTAGATGGCTGCCCTGAGGTACACCCGAAGTCACCATAACTGGAGAGGAGAGGGAGTTTTTGAAAAGGACTCTTTGAGACCTAGAACAAAGGTAGCTAGAGATCCATCTCAGGAGATTGGGCGGGAACCCTAGGAGGTCGAGCTTTTGTGCTAGGAGGGAATGGTTTACAGAATCGAACGCTTTACTAAAATCGGTGTAAACAACATCCGTCTGCAAATTACCTTGAAAGCCTTTTATTATAAGGGAGGTAAACTCCAATAAATTTGTAGTGGTTGATCTCCGCCTTATAAATGTTGAGATGGAGATATAAGTGATCTGCATAGTTGCTGCAGGTGCGGAGTTAAAATTTTCTCAAACACTTTAGGAATAGCGGATGACTTAGATATACCTCTATAGTTCATTGCGTCAGACTTGCTTCCTTTCTTATGGAGAGGAATTATAAAAGACTCCTTCCATATCGGGGGAAAGAATGAAGAATTTATAGATAGGTTGAATAGTTTAAGCAATGGCCCACACAGAGACTCGGCACAGTACCTGAGTACACAGCCGGGAACTCCGTCTGGACCCGGTGAGAACACCGCCTTTACTGTTCGTAGATCATGAAGCAATGAGCTCTCATTTAGCAAAGGACTGAAAATGCCGTTCGACTTCGGTAAACCGTATGGATACGGCTGACCAGTGTAAACATCCTGCGAATAGGTAGTTTGGAAAAAACGGGCAAAAAGATCGGCAATTGCCTGATCATTATCTGCCGACGTATTACGGAAGGATAGCGAGGATGGGTGTGCGGACGTTCTACGCTTACTGTTTACGAAGCTGTGAAACTGTTTAGGGTCCTTAGAAAAACGTATCCTGCATCGAGATAGGTAATTCTGATAGCATTGAGCGTTAAGAACTGAAAAGTTTGACCGAGCTATTACATAATGAGAGAGAGAAGAAGGAGAGCCAACTTCTTGAAATTTTTTTATAAAGTCTTGATTTTAAGTCTTTTAGATGAGATAGCTCCTTGGTAAACCAAGGGGGTTTTCTTGATCTAATCGGACAGGAAAGTGGGACACAAGAGACAAAAAGTGAGTCCAGTGCATCATAGAAAATGTTTGTGCCTGTCGTAACATCACTGCACAAATATAAAGCGGACCAGTCAAAATCCCTAATGAGGTTATTAAGCTTCGTAAACTCGGCTTTACGGAAGCAGCGGACACATTGGGGTAGTCTACCCGACCGATCCAGTACAGTTCGTCCTAGGTCGAGCGACACTTCGAAAGTAGGATGGTAGGCATCTTCAGGTATAGAGAGCGGGGGGACTCGAGTTAACAACGCTAAGGTCGGATCCGTTACGAAGCACAGATCAAGAAATCGACCCAAGGAGTTTTTAACATGGTTAACTTGAGACAGAGACAGGTCAATCAAGCCGTCAACAAAGTCATGACGTGCCATGGGTACCAGGCTATTAGACTCTTTTGCCGATGATCAAACAATTCCTGGCAAGTTGAAGTCACCAAGGACTATCATGTGATCTTTGTCAGATAGCGAGGAAGAGATAGCGGTTAAGGCGGACAAATGCTGCTCGTAAATTGCGATATCCGAAGAAGGTGGAATATACGAACAAGTTATGAAAACTGAGAAAGCGGGAAGAATCAGTTTTACACACAGAAATTCCAGTTCCTGCTGGATCTGGACTGTGAAAAGTTCCGACGTGAAGTTTGAGTCCACAGCAATCAGAACCCCTCCTGCACGTCGAGACGAACGATCCTTTCTAAAAGTTGTGTACCGACCTGCCAAAACTTCGGAACTAAGAATGTCCGGCTTTAACCAGGTTTCGGTAAACACAATAACGTGGGATGCAAATGCGACACTATCCTGGAAAAGAATGCTGAGCTTACTACGCAAGCCTCGAACATTTTGATAGGTCACTAAAAGAGAGTTTGTTAGTTTTTTGGACGTGTGGAGGTAGAGCGGGAAGATGACGAAGGAGCATTGGTCTGATTAGTTGGCAGAGTTATTGGGGGCCTAGTCTTTTTCTTTGCCTTAAACTCCTTCACCACCAAATGCTCCGGCCAAAATTTGGCAGAACAGATGGTGTTAAAGTGAGTTTGGGAGACACTTATTTTAAAAGAAGCTATCTCCCTGGCATAAGAGAAGTTAAACTTTTCCACCTTAAAATCAACGGCTTGTATGCGGCTTTGGATAAAAGCCGTCACATCTTTAATTGTGGAGTCAGGGGCAAGTCGAGAGACAAAAACTTGTCTCTTTGGTGGGATCCCGACCAATCTTGGCACCACAGGCCTATCACCTGTGATGGTAATACCCGGTGGTCCGGGACGTATATTGACTGGTGGGGTCGGAATTGAGGGGACAGCTAATGAGTTAGCAGACATTACGGACACGGAAGCTACAGACGATTTTGGCTGCATGCCCTTCGACGCGATAAATTCGGCTACCGAATTTTCATCGCCAGCAGCTGTCGTCAGCTCCCTAAAGCCCTTCCGGGTCTACCTCATAAACGCTGCCATCTCCTTTTCAACCGGATGGCATGCCTCACAGCTGTAATGCAGGCCATTCCTTTTTGAGATGGCATCACCCACGAGACCGGAAAACCTGGCGCATTAAGCGTGCACTACGCTATTGCAGAGCCAGCAGGGGATACTCGGCTGGACATGGGTGATCTGCTTCTTGCAGGTTTTCTTAACACAGACCACAGAGAATTCCATTTTAAAATGTAAAAATTATTTTATTATTTTTTCTTTCAAAAAAAACTGATATCAGACCAGTGTGCCAGAATAAACGCCAAGAGAGGAATAAGTAAGAATGAGAGCGGTTACAGCAGCTACACTTGAGAGAAAGAGAGCGCTACTGCACAGCAAATATCGAGAGCGAGAGAGGAAGAACAGTTATTTAAGTGTGGGTAATAGGGAGAGAGTGATAAATCAGCAAAACTAATAGGTGAGAGCGGCTAAATATGATACTGTGTGTACTTACGAAAATCACAAACAAAAACACACTGTTAGGCGATGCAAAAATAATAATTTAAATTATGTTTTTCACAGTAAACAGGCATGCACTCGCGATCAAGAAATAGATGATAAGTAGATTGTTAATTTATGAATTTTTTAGGGGTTATTTTCATAAAACACCGGCTGTTTAAGCAAAATAGGAAGAGAGTAAGCGGAGCGCAAAACAAAAACACGTCTGATTGCTACAAAGAGAATCGAACGAAGAATTATCGCCACCGCTTCTGGCGAACCTTTCCGTATCTACTTCGGAAATAGTGCCTTTTTCCTTCCTGATCTGGTTTCTCCTTGAGGTTCCTCTGTCGTGATCTGTATTTGCGCACATTTTTGCGGCGATTGTTGCCTTGGGCTTTTTTTGGTCTGCACTGCTGCTAATTGTTCCAGTCGCTCTTGTACCTGAGCCGGAAGGTCTGTTCTCTCCATGAACTGTGCTAACTGCTTCCTTAGGAATTCTGCCTTTTCCAGTTTCTCCAAACCGAATTCCTCGCAGTAGCCCTGTAGCTCTGCCTTTGTTGCTTGGTTGATCCACTGCTTTGCCATCTTGACCACTTCTGAGACACTATTATGCTACCACAACCTGCTCGGGCGCCACTGTAACGTTCCGCGGCCGGGGTATGCTCGTCGTGCCAAGTTCACAGAAATTTGGGTTGATTTCTGGATGTGGTAGCTGTAATAAATGTTCTCGGGTTCAAGAATGAGGCGTAGGGAGGGTTAAGCAGTATAATAAAATTATCTTTATTGTTCGGAATTTATACAGGAATGTTTGCAGGGGTGATACTAGGTCTCCGGTAGGGGTCTTCCTTAGAGGTCTTCCTTCGGGGTCTTCTTTCTTGTTTTGGCTACTCGGCCGCACGTGGCTGCTTGCTGCGTGCAGATCGGGATTGGTCGTCGGTCGGCCGCTCCTATGGGAAGAATCGTGGCAGAGGTAACTACACTCTGAGGCGAAGGCTGTGGTAGAGGTGAAAACTCTCTGAGGGGACGGATAGTGCAGAGGTGAATACTCTCTGGGCAAACGATTTAGTGACAGAGGTGAATACTCTCTGGGGAGAAACTAGCTGCCGAGGTAAATACTCTCTGTGGGGACGTGTTATGACAGAGGTGAATACTCTCTGGGGAGAGTAAGCAGTATATTATTAATTAACTTTATTGTTCGGAATTTATACAGGAATGTTTGCAGGGGTGATACTAGGTCTCCGGTAGGGGTCTTCCTTCGAGACAATAAAGTTAATTTTATTATACTGCTTAACCCTCCCTACGCCTCATTCTTGAACCCGAGAACATTTATTACAGCTAACACATCCAGGAATCAACCCAAATTTCTGTGAACTTGGCACGACGAGCATACCCCGGCCGCGGAACGTTACAGTTACAGTTGCAGAGGTAAGTACTCTCTGTAGAGACGTGTTATGACAGAGGTGAATACTCTCTGGGGAGACGAATAGTTGCAGAGGTAAATACTCTCTGTAGAGACGTGTTATGACAGAGGTGAATACTCTCTGGGAAGACGAATAGTTGTAGAGGTAAATACTCTCTGTAGAGACGTGTTATGACAGAGGTGAATACTCTCTGGGGAGACGAATAGTTGCAGAGGTAAATACTTTCTGTAGAGACTTGTTATGACAGAGGTGAATACTCTCTGTGGAGACGAATAGTTGCAGAGGTAAATACTCTCTGTGGAGAAAGGTTCAGGACGGGGAAATGTATTAAGAAACGGGCAAGCGGAAAAGCAGGGCTTTTACCTTTGGTACGAGCACCGTTTGTAAAATATATTTGGAAGTTAATCCCAGGCTGTTCCGAGTTGGACTGCCCCGATTCGAGCTGGCGAGTCTTCTTTTATTGCCGAAAGTCAGCTGTTGGTCGGTGGCTTTGGAACTAGTGCGTGCCCCTGACATGCCTAACGCCTTCTGGGTCCCAGCTGATGGTGTGCCCGTTGGTGCTCGTGCTCCATCACACTGGCCCGGGTGCAGTGTGACCGCTTACGGTCCGGTGCTGGTCCCACTGGCCTTTTTTTAGCGCGTTCTTTAAAGCTGCTGGTTCTCTTTCGGAATGAGTCTTTTTATTCAAATACAATACTTCATAATTCATATAACACTTCAATATTCAGTCTATATGTAGTGGCGCCGGCGCCGTTGTGTATGGTGCTAGGCGTCACAAACGCTAGGGGGTGGTCCCTTCGAAAAATATTAACCATTATGGAACTACGGGCCAAACATGGAAGGCATGAAGGATGAAACAAGGACTGGGATGTCAGTCCAAACGTCGGTGAAATGCGTGACTGCTACCACCGGCGGGCACGGGGAGGAGAAATCGTCTCTGCGTGTCGCCAGCGGTCACACCTCGGACGTGGCGGGAGCAGGCCACTTCAGCTGTACAACGACTGCCAGAAAACCCCCTCACTCCAAGCTGAACCGCACGGATGCCGCTGTCGAAGCAGACACGGATCTGGAGAGCGAGTTGTCTATCAGCAACACGGTGGAAGAGAGCCTTCTCCGCTCACCGGAACCAGGCACCAGCTCCCCGCGTAGGGAAGGGCCAAAGCGCTCCAGGGAGGGGATGAAGGCTCTCTCACAATACAAGGCAGCCCTCAAGATCCTGAGCCGGCTCCAGAGCAAAGCCGACATCTCTCAGGAGGAGTTAGCCAGGCTAACCTGGGCCGAACAGCGGGTGGAGGAGGGCAGGAGACACTTCTCGCAGATGCCCCAAATGCGGGCATCCATCGGGAAGTATGCCAACAAGTCGGAGGAGATGCTGGCCAACAAGAGGCAACGCTCCGTTGAGAGTGCCAGCAAGGACACTCCGGCAAGCAAGCGTCAACGCGGGCCGAAGGGCGCAGCCCCACCACAGAAAGTGGCGATCCCACCGACTCAAAACCCGAAGTCGCGGACGGCGAGTGATGCGGCCAGACGACATTTGATCGTGGCGCTGATCGACCATAGCGATGAGAACGGGAGAATGACGGCGGCGCAGTGGAAGCTGGTGCACGCGCGGCTCGTCGACTCATTGTTTGCACGAATGGAGGAGGATCCCGCAGCCCCCATGCCCACCTTTGATGGCGCTGGGTGGCTGAATGGGGTTAAGATCCTCAAATGCAATAATGACCCAACGCGTAGGTGGCTAACGCAAACTGTCGGCCAACTGGACGCGATGTGGGATGGTGCCAAGCTGAAGGTGGAAGACAGGGATCTAATCCCGTCTATACCGAAGGCGAAGGTACTCTTCCCCATCGTGATCCAAGGAGACAGGGCGCTGAGGCTCCTGTTACCTCCTCCGTTACCCAATGAGGGGGCCAGTGTGCGATTCTCCAAATAAACAAGGAGGCGGAGGACCTCTTGTACCCCAGATTTGGGAAGATGGCGTTGGGCATGGGCAGCGTCTACCTGCGCCTGAAAAAACGCCTTTGTACGAAAGGGAATCCACGCTCACCTTATGTCTAATTACAGCACAGATGACCGAACAGTAGTGATGCTAGAAAGCGAGGAGAAGCGCTTCTTGGTAGCCTCCTGTTAAATAGCACACGACAGACCTACACCACCCGAAGAGCTAAGGAGTCTGGTAGAGGAAACTGGCTCCAAGGACTACTAACTACTCATTGGTACGGACGCTAATGCCCACCATAATGTATGGGGAAGCTCCAATACCAATGACCGAGGTGAGTCTTTTCTAGAATTTATACTTTCCACTAACATAGAAGTAGCAAACGTGGTTCCCACCTCATCAAACGTGCTAGACCTTACACTCGTAATGGGAAGGAGTGCCGTGGTGTCTGGGTGGAGGGTCCTCGAAAGACCATCCTCCTCAGATCACAGGTATATCCATTTTAAATACGAATTTAAACACACCTCGAACGTAGCCGTCTATAGGAACCCCCGGAACACAAACTGGGAAAAGTTCAGAAAGGTTACCTCGAAGCTCGTGAATACGGGGTCGGTAAAAACGGCTGATGACATAGAGAAGTCTCTTGAGACTCTATCCAAGGAGCTACTAGATGGCTACCACGCAGCATGCCCACCCTCAAGTAAGAAAAAGAGGAACAAGCCACTCTGGTGGAACAGGGACCTCTCCCTCCTAAGAAACAACCCCCGGGAATTATTCAAGCTCGCCAAACAAGCGAATGAAGAGTTCATAAACGAGGAATACAGGAATCTACTCAGGAATTACAAGAAAGAGATACGCAAGGCACAAATCAGCTCGTGGAGGAACTTCTGCTCCAACATCGAGAAGGTGGCTGAAACGGCAAGACTCAGCAAGCTGCTTTCTAAGCAACCTACCATACAGAGTCAGCTCAAGCTCAACAATGGACAATGGTCAGAGAGCAGCGAAGAAGCCCTAACAGCACTAATGGAGGCAAACTTCCCAGGATGCACCGAGGTCACTGATGCCACAACGCAACATGACCCAGCGACAGTGGAACAAACCAACCCCACAGGACTAATAACTCACAAGAAAATCCAATGGGCCATAGATTCCTTTACAGGCATCAAAGCACCTTGACTGGATGGGATATTTCCAGCCATGTTGCAGGTGGCCACAGAGGTGATCACCCCATGGCTTTTCGCTATATATACGGCATGCTTGAGGACAGGCTATATACCTATACATTGGTGAACTTCCAGAGTTGTCTTCCTGCCGAAGGCAGGATAGTGCAGCCATGTTAGTCCCAAGGATTATAGACCGATAAGCTTCACCTCCTTTTTACTAAAAACACTGGAAAAGCTGCTGGAGCTACACATCAGGAAGGAAGTAGGGGGACTGATGTCAAGCAACCAGCATGCCTACACTAAAGGAAAATCTGTGGAAACAGCACTACACTCGCTAGTAGCTACGGTCGAGAAAGCCCTCAACACCAAAAAATAATCACTAGGAGAATTTGTAGATATATCCGGAGCATTTAATAACGTGGCCACAAGCGCAATAATGGGTCGCTTAGAAGCAACCAACACACACCCAGCAATCAACTACTGGATAAACAACCTACTAAAATGTAGACGGGTTCAATCAGAATGGGACACCGCCTCCAAAGCCAAGGGGGCACACAGAGGCACATCGCAACGTGGAGTCCTGTCGCCCCTCCTGTGGAATGTGGTGGTCAACGACCTAATCAAGAGATTCGAAAGGAGAGCCCCAAAAATAACAGCCTATGCAGATGACATACTTATTACTTATACTTATTACTTATACTTATTACGGGTGTATGTACATCGACCCTCAGCTCCATAATGGAAAGTATACTCAGGGAGATATGTGAGTGGGCGGACGAAGTAGGACTCAGTATCAACGCGGACAAGACGGACTTCATCCTGTTCACCAAGAGGTACAAGGTACCGTCATGGATCCCCCCGAAAATCGATCAAACAATACCTTGGCACAGTATTGGATAGCAAGCTGGCACGGAGACCCAATGTAGTGGAAAGGGTGAAGAAGGCCACCATTGCGCTATATGCATCAAAGAAGATGCTCAGCAGCACATGGGGCCTGTCACCTGCTCTAATGCACTGGATCTACATCTCGGTGGTGAGACCAACTCTGCTGTATGGAGTCTTAGTGTGGTGGCAAGCTACCGAGAAGAAGACGTACCACAAGCTTATGAAAAAGACTCAGCGACAGGCTCTGCTCTGTATCACGGGGGCACTGAGATCTACCCCAACAAAAACACTCGAGACCATACTTGGAATTGATCCCCTGGACATCCACGCTCATCTGACGGCTGGAAAGGCCGCACAGCACCTGATTTCGTCTGGAAACATGCGGCCACAAGTATACGGGCACAGTTCAATTGGCAGGGACATGATCCGTTATACTGACTACATGACCCCTCGAACTTGCCTCGACATCAAAACAAACGCATTTCTGGGACCTGAAGAATGGAAAAAAGGACGGGGCCTTAATCAACACCTCAACATATACGCAGACGGCTCCAAGATGGAAGGAGGAGTAGGAGCTGGCTTATACTGCACAGACCCCGACATTAGGCTGTCATACAAGATACCGGACCACTGCAGCATATTCCATGCGGAAGTCTTTGCCATCAGGAAAGCAGCGGAGGTTGCACAACACACAGAACGATCACACAATGTGGCCAATCTGTTTGTAGACAGCCAAGCGGCGATAAAATCCATGCAGTCGTCCACGGTCAGTTCTAGAAGTGTCCTGGCGAGCAGGGAAGCATTGGACTCACTATGCACGACCAAGTCAGTGCGGATCTATTGGGTTCCCAGCCACCAGGGCATCGAAGGAAATGAAGCGGCGGACGTTCTGGCAAAGGAAGACGTCGGGTTGGCGACTGAAAGAGTAGAAAATGTGCCTGTCTTCCTCAGAACGCTACAAGGCGACCTAGAAAAGCTGGATAGACTAGAAAACGAGAGCAGGTGGAGGAGCACGACCAACTGCAGAGTCTCGAAAATCATGTGCAAAAAACGTAGCGAGAAACTCAGCCACTATCTGCTGCACCTTCCACGGAAAGACTGCAGACTGCTGGTGGGAATATTGACAGGTCACTGCCTGGCCGCATCACACGCAGCCAGACTAAACATCACCGACAGGAACAGCTGCAGGAAATGCGATGACCTTGGGGCAATCGAAAAACATCTAAACATCTAATCTGCAGCTTCCCGGCTCTCTCACGGGCCAGGTCACCGACGCTGACATCGCTAGAAGATGCCTCCAAGAGGTCGCCAAAGGAACTGCTGGCCTTCGCCAAAAACACCTCAATCTTAGGTGATATAAAAACCTCACTAGCACCCCCGTAAAGGTCCATAAACAACCGGATAACTAAGGGCCATACTGGCCTATGAGAGACCCCAAGAGGGTCGTCCGTGTTAACCTAACCTAAGCTGTTTGGTACAATTCGTACAAAGTCAAAACAAGTATTTTAATTATTAAATTAAAACTCGGAACTTTTCTTTTTGTGGTATGCATGCCGTTCGCCCTGTTTCTGCTTGTCGATATCGCCTACTGTTCTCGTTTCTTGAACCGCTCCCTCAGAATATCCTTTCTGTGGTGCGACATTTCCCTGACGAAAAGTGCGAGCTCATTCCAGCCCGTTGCGTTGAGCAGGGTAGTCAAGCCCTGGACTGTTAGCGATGGACTTCCGCAATATTGTGTTCTGAACTACTTTAGGATAGAACATGTCGCCAAAAAGTGCAAAGTGTCCTCCTGCGCGTGCATTTTGCACAGCATGCATTCTGTTGCAGCGAGACTTCTGTACGGCGACGCGTCAAGTGGCAGCGTTTCCGTTCGTGCTCGGAAAATGAGGGCTATGTGGTTGGCATTTATGAATATTATCTTTAAAATAGTTATGGACTCCTACGTTATGGTCAAGGCAGCTGTTTAGGCGCCTCAATGCGTTTGCTCTTTGTAGCCACATTTCTCTGTCCGCTTCGTCTGTGGCTCGGACGATCTGGTCTTGCCAATTCCTCCAACATGTTGGGTTTTGGACATCTCCTGGAACTCGTCGATCATTTGCTATCGTCTCCCAGCTTGCAATGAAGTCAATTTTCTGGTCCGTAAGATACCGGAGTACTCTCTTTGGGAGCCTCTTATTCGGCATAGCCATCACTTTGGATGCATAGCTGAAGTGCTTTTGCAGCGTATGTATGAATACGGCTGAGAGGCCAGTTTCCAGATGGATTGAATAGGTCGGTGTGCTTTGTGGAGGTCTGAAGATTTTTTTTATGTAGAAACGCAGGAGTTTCTCTACTGCTTCATAGCGCTGGTGTCCCCATATCTCCACTGCATATCCCATTATGGTCTGTGCTGTTGCCGTGTATATTTTATACTTTGTGCTCTGAGAGACTTGTTTTTTTCCATGTGCAGCTTCCACCAGCTTATTTTGTACATGTCTTTCGAAGCTTATGTTCTGGGTTAGAGTGACTACAAGATACTTGAAAGCACGAACCGTCTCCAGTGTCTCTCCATTTAGCGTCCAACGTTCGTTTTGTGCTGAGCGGCCTCTGCCGTCCTTTATAACCATGACTTTGATCAGGCCCCACGTTTCGAAATAATTTTGCTTGGCGTCGATCATATTTTGCAGCATGGTGGGCGATTCTGCCATAATCACCATGTCATCTGCGTACATGAGAACCTTGACATTCTCCGTTCCTATATATACTCCTTCTGGCAGCAGCGATGCTATATCGTCTACGTACAGGAAAAATAGCAGTGGACTTAGTAGGCATCATTGCTTCACCCCAAGGTTGCATGGGAACCACTATATTGTGCTTTCGCCTTCATTCCCGGCCTAGGACAGGCCCGGTAATTATAATAATAGTAATACCTAACGCGAAGGTCAGCGATGTGTCTTGCAGATACCTGATTGAACTCATCGACAAAAGTGATAAGAACGGAAGATGACAATGGCGCAGTGGAAATCAGAAAGGAAAGCAGAGCAAGGTCGAGAAGAACCTAAGTCTAGAGACGATCGTTGAGGCCGCCCAGAGTTTAGCGATTCGAAGGAAGAAGAGGATGGCAATGGTGCAGCTCTAGGTGAGCTAGCTACCCATAACGCCAAGGGTGCTGCAGCTCAACTTACATAAAAGCAAGGTTGCATCGACAGAGTGCCTCATTGCCATCAGAGAACTGCATTGAGTATGATTGAGCCTTCTCGATACCCCCTCAAAAAATTAACTTCAATTCAACAAAGCAGCTCAGCATCAATGTGTTCCTTCGGGTTTACTCGGACGAGTCCAACTTTGCGGGTTCGAGCCGGTTCAATGAAACATGGAATTTTCGGGTATTTGCCGTTCACCGGTTCGATGTGTTTTCAATAAAAGGCCGGATTACAACTTCGGGTAGGAGACGCATGAATGATTGTTGCCGAAGCGATAAAATTACGAAAAGGGATTGAACATTTTAGACTTCGGGTTTAGGTTTCAATGGGGGAGAGAGTTGAACAATAAACATTTTATTTCATTTCCATTATATGTACCCATATAAATGTACCAAGCTAAAATTAATAACAAAAAATAATGATTATAAAATTATAAAAATAACTTAAATTAATATTTAATAAACTTCATATTCCAAAGACATCAAAATATATTATAACTAAAAATAGGTTGCGTTTAAGTATTAAAATTTGGAAGATATGAATTTAAAAGAAGCAAGCTGTCAACCGAACATGGCCCTAGTCTATTACGCTTTTCTTTAGTAAGGTTGCCCGCCAAAAAAACGAGCCCTCAGCCGCTGAACTGCTAGCTGGTATTGGGTGAATATCAAAAGCTACTTTTGACAGATAGGAGTATTTCTTTTGATTATTTTGCCTCCAGTCCAGCATTCATATTAGCATTAGCATCCATATAAACTGTTTCCTTGCAATATCTTTCCATTTCTTCTTCTGGCATTTCTGTGATTTTTCAGAGGTCGATTTATTACATTTTCGAAAAAGAAAGCATAATTTTCTTTATCAGAAGATGATACTTGGCCACTCAAATCTTACTTATTTTAATCTAAAAGGTCACTACTTGATAAAAAAAAACTGCAATGCCGCAGCATATGAAGGTGAGGTTGAATAGTCTCTTTTCTTTATATTTGATAAATATATCGTCAATGTTTGCAATGATATATGCTTTCAAACGTATTGTTACGTTACGTTATCTCAGCTATATCTTCAGAGTTTGTAATTCAAAGGGTTTTAATTTTTAATATATGGTAAAACAAAGCAAAGTGATGGAGAAATACAAAGTTGCAATTTCTAAAAAATAATTTTTAAATTCTCACACAAATCTTCGAGTACTTCTACAGTGGTTAAATTTATATGTAACATTCGTTAACATTGCACTTTATTCTTCAAAACGTTATTTATTTCCCCCCAATAGTCAATTATAGACTTAAGCATTCTATAGTTTAAGTTCCAAAGTGTTAACCAGTCGCTTTTCAGAGAAGTTTGTAGAAGGCACTGCAAGTGTGCCTTTTTAAAATATTTTACCATTTTTGTACACGACCCTATAACATCTGTTAGCTCTGCGGTGGTAGCAAACGACTTGTCCAATACGTTCGAAAATAAATGGCTACTACAGTTAAGGCATGTTTTTCTTCTAAAGCTTTGATCATATTACTTCCCCGTCAGTAACAAATGTAGTTTTGTCAATATTATGAGCTTTTTTAAAAATGTTTTCACTGGTAGACCTTGTAAAATTCATTGATTTCATTCCCAAAACCATATCAACGAAGTTTCTGTCTTTTTGGTAGTGAAATTTAACTTTTAAAAAGTTGAATTTTTCAATTGCCTTTGCCACTTGTGTCCAACGCTGTGACGGTTTTTAGGTTATGTGACTTCTAGATATTTTTGCAGCAGATGTGCCTATTCAAATTGGATGTCTGCTTTGCCGTGTACATCAACACATTTGAGCACGTGCAGCAGAATACGAAGCCTAACAGTACGGTATTGTCCAGCATTATAATTTCGGATATTATATTCCACACGAAGCTTCTGCCTTTGCGACGACCAGTTAGGGTGTAGGTGCCATTCGCAATTTGCTCGGAAACGGGTTTTACATTAATTTCCATTAATAAAGACATGTCTTTTATTATTTAAAAAAGAAACACCACATCGATTGAAAGAAAAAATGTTCACGCAAAAAGAAAATGGAATCCGTGGACTCACTTTACACGACCAAGTCAGTGCGGATCTATTGGGTTCCCAGCCACCAGGGCATCGAAGGAAATGAAGCGGCGGACGTTCTGGCAAAGGAAGGCGTCGGGTTGGCGACTGAAAGAGTAGAAAATGTGCCCTCAGAACGCTACAAGGCGACCTAGAAATGCTGGATAGACTAGAAAACGAGAGCAGGTGGAGGAGCACGACCAACTGCAGAGTCTCGAAAATCATGTGCAAAAAATGTAGCGAAAAACTCAGCCACTATCTGCTGCACCTTCCACGGAAAGACTGCAGACTGTTAGTGGGAATATTAACAGGTCACTGTTACATCACCGACAGAAACAGCTGCAGGAAATGTGATGACCTCGGGGCTATTGAAAGCCTGGAACATCTAATCTGCAGCTGCCCAGCTCTCTCACGGGCAAGGAGAAGATACCTGGGCGCACCGACGCTGGCATAGCTAGAAGATGCTTCCAAGAGGACGCCAAAGGAACTCCTGGCCTTCGCCAAAAATACCACAAATTTAAGTGATATCAAAACCTCACCAGCACCCGCGAAAAGGTTTATAACCATCCGGATAACTAAGGGCCATACTGGCCTATGGGAGACCCCAGGAGGGTCGTCCGGGTTAACCTAACCTATTCTTCGATGATTGGTTTTTACCCGTTTGTTTTGAACCGGTGCAAACCGATCAATTCATGTTGTTGAACCAAATAGTTTGACTCATAAAAACTGAGTAAATGTTCGGGTTTACCTAAATTATGATTACTCGTTGCCGCTCTCTGATTGCCACAGAGCAGTGCTCGGTACGGCTTTATCTAATGTGGATAGCAAAAGTCTCTGCTGCTGCGCTGTCGCTCATGGACAGTATAAACGAGGGGGAACGTTGTGAGCCGCGGCAAAGGCCGCGGCTCTACCTTATACCCGGTACTCAGTCGTATACACATATGTACATACATATATGAGCTTGCGATTTATGCAATTTATTATATGTTCGCAAAAGGGACAAATTAAATTTTGGGCAAAAAATAATATTTCAAAAAATTAAGTCATTTTTGGAATATTATACATGTTTTCAATTTTGTTTCCATATGCTTTTTACATCTGCTTCTAAATTTCTACATGACATGTATAACTACATATTTGAGACGTACAAGTGTTTGCGACAGAGAGAGAGGGAATGAGTCAGCGCTTGGCAGGCGTTGCGTAGCCACTGAAATTTAATTTGTTTCTTCTGTCTATAATATTGATCCGACCTGATCCATATTCGGCAATCTGGTAGATATGGTAATTTTCCATGATTCTGCGTTTTTGGTTTTCATTTATCTTAAAAATTGTGGATTTCACAGATTTTCGTTTTTTGTGGGGCGGAAAGGGGCGTGGCAAAATTTTGAAATACACTTGTGCTGGTTCGATATCACAGGAGCTTGGATAGAAAGTTTGGTTGCTCTAGCTCTTATAGTCTCTGAGAACTAGGCGACACAAAATACGAATGGGCAAAGCGGATGGGTCGCGTGTGAGAGAGAGCGAGAGGGAATGATGACTTTCGAAATGGTTTTCTTCATTGTAGCTATAATAATGATCCGATCTGATCCAGATTCAACACTCTGATAGAAATGGTCATTCTCTATGATTCTGCGTATTTAGTTTTCTTGTATCTTCAAAATTGTGCATGCCACAGACTTTCGTCCTTTGTGGGGGCGGAAGGTGGCGGGGCGAAATTTTGAAATACATTTGGAGTAGTGTGATCACAGAGGAGACTGGATACAAAACTTGGTTGCTCTAGCTTAAATGGTCTCTGAGATATAGGCGCAAATGAAGACGGACAGACGGACAGACGGACAGACGGACGGACAGACAGACATGGCTATATCGACTCGGCTATTGATGCTGATCAAGAATATATATACTTTATGGGGTCGGAAACGCTTCCTTCTGGGCGTTACACACAACCGTTATCCCCACAAATCTAATATACCCTTAAACTCTTCGAGTACCGGGTATAAAAATCAGAAAGCCCTTCTGTGATTTCAGCAATGAGACAAGAAGTCTATCGAGATGTTAGAGTTTTTGCTATACACACCTGCACAAGGGCCCGCTTGCATAACTTTAGTCCAGGAGCCCTGATTTGTCCTCCAATTACAACTCGTTCTACCTAACATCGGTAACACTAGTCGACAAAATCGATCTTGTTTTCGCGCTGTGGCCCAAAACGACTTTTTCTGATAGATTTGGGGATTTCAATTTTTTTTAAGAATTATTGTTTTTTAAAGGTTTATGGAGAGAAATACACAGCATAAACTTTCAAATTTGAATTTGAAAGCTTAATATTTTATGTCAGTAAACAGTAAGCCAAAGCTACAGAGTGTTTGCGACTCATTTATATATATACATATATACAATTTCAGAATTGCAAAGTCCAATACAACCAGATATAAGATACTTAAGTTATTAAAAAAAGAAAGGCACTAGCTCTGTAAAAATCATTAAAAACGATAGGGAACGTTTATACCCGGTACTCAGTCAGAATATATGTGATCTTATGATTTATGTAATTTATTATATGTTCGTAAAAGGTAAAAATTAAATTTTGGCCCAAATGGAAAATTTCAAAAAATTAGGTTGAACCCTATGCTACATTTTTATATATTAAAAGATATCTGTTTTCATTTTTGCTTGCATATAATTTTTACATCAGCTTCTACATTTCTATATGTACCTGTAGAACTACTCCTACGAGACGTGTAAGTGTGTGCGAGAGAGAGAGGGAATGAGTAAGCGCTTGGCAGCAGTTGCGTAGCGACTGAAATTTTGAAATACACTTGGAATGCACAGGAGCTTGGATAGAAAGGTTGGTTGCTCTAGCTCTTATAGTCTCTGAGATCTAGGCGCTCATTTGGACGAATAGGCAAAACAGACAGGGTAGCGTGTGAGAGAAAGCGAGAGGGCACGATGACTTTAGAAATGGTTTTCTTCATTATGGCTATATTAATAATCCGATCTGATTCAGATTCAACATTCCGATAGAAATGGTCATCTTTTATAATTCTGCGTATTTAGTTTTCTCGTTTCTTCAAAATTGTGTATGCCACAGACTTTCGTTTTTTGTGGTGGCGGAAGGGGGCGGGGCGAAATTTTGAAATACACTTGGAGTAGTGTGATAACACAGGAGACTGGATACAAAATTTGGTTGCTCTAGCTTTTATAGAGAAACTAGGCGTCAAAAAAGACGAATGGGCAAAGCAGACGGGGTCGCGTGTGAGAGAGAGCGAGAGGGAACTATGAATTTCGAAATGGGTTTCTTCATTGTGGCTATAATAAAGGCCCCAACTGATCCAGATTCAACACTCTGGTCATTTTCTATTATTCTGCGTTTTTAGTTTTCTCGTATCTTCAAAATTGTGTATGCCACAGACTTTCGTCCTTTGTGTGGGCGGAAGGGGGCGGGTCGAAATTTTGAAATACACTTGGAGTAGTGTGATAACACAGAAGACTGGATACAAAATGTGGTTGCTCTAGCTTTCATAGTCTCTGAGATCTAGGCGCTCATGAAGACGGACAGACGGACGGACGGACAGACAGACATGGCTATATCGACTCGGCTATTGATGCTGATCAAGAATATATATAGTTTATGGGGTCGGAAACGCTTCCTTCTGGGCGTTACACACATCCGATATCACCACAAATCTAATATACCCCTATACCAGATTTTACAAAATTTGTAAAAATAAAACTAAAAACTTCGGGTTTAGGTTTCAATGGGGGAGAGAGTTGAACAATAAACATTTTATTTCATTTCCATTATATGTACCCATATAAATGTACCAAGCTAAAATTAATAACAAAAAATAATGATTATAAAATTATAAAAATAACTTAAATTAATATTTAATAAACTTCATATTCCAAAGACATCAAAATATATTATAACTAAAAATAGGTTGCGTTTAAGTATTAAAATTTGGAAGATATGAATTTAAAAGAAGCAAGCTGTCAACCGAACATGGCCCTAGTCTATTACGCTTTTCTTTAGTAAGGTTGCCCGCCAAAAAAACGAGCCCTCAGCCGCTGAACTGCTAGCTGGTATTGGGTGAATATCAAAAGCTACTTTTGACAGATAGGAGTATTTCTTTTGATTATTTTGCCTCCAGTCCAGCATTCATATTAGCATTAGCATCCATATAAACTGTTTCCTTGCAATATCTTTCCATTTCTTCTTCTGGCATTTCTGTGATTTTTCAGAGGTCGATTTATTACATTTTCGAAAAAGAAAGCATAATTTTCTTTATCAGAAGATGATACTTGGCCACTCAAATCTTACTTATTTTAATCTAAAAGGTCACTACTTGATAAAAAAAAACTGCAATGCCGCAGCATATGAAGGTGAGGTTGAATAGTCTCTTTTCTTTATATTTGATAAATATATCGTCAATGTTTGCAATGATATATGCTTTCAAACGTATTGTTACGTTACGTTATCTCAGCTATATCTTCAGAGTTTGTAATTCAAAGGGTTTTAATTTTTAATATATGGTAAAACAAAGCAAAGTGATGGAGAAATACAAAGTTGCAATTTCTAAAAAATAATTTTTAAATTCTCACACAAATCTTCGAGTACTTCTACAGTGGTTAAATTTATATGTAACATTCGTTAACATTGCACTTTATTCTTCAAAACGTTATTTATTTCCCCCCAATAGTCAATTATAGACTTAAGCATTCTATAGTTTAAGTTCCAAAGTGTTAACCAGTCGCTTTTCAGAGAAGTTTGTAGAAGGCACTGCAAGTGTGCCTTTTTAAAATATTTTACCATTTTTGTACACGACCCTATAACATCTGTTAGCTCTGCGGTGGTAGCAAACGACTTGTCCAATACGTTCGAAAATAAATGGCTACTACAGTTAAGGCATGTTTTTCTTCTAAAGCTTTGATCATATTACTTCCCCGTCAGTAACAAATGTAGTTTTGTCAATATTATGAGCTTTTTTAAAAATGTTTTCACTGGTAACCCTTGTAAAATTCATTGATTTCATTCCCAAAACCATATCAACGAAGTTTCTGTCTTTTTGGTAGTGAAATTTAACTTTTAAAAAGTTGAATTTTTCAATTGCCTTTGCCACTTGTGTCCAACGCTGTGACGGTTTTTAGGTTATGTGACTTCTAGATATTTTTGCAGCAGATGTGCCTATTCAAATTGGATGTCTGCTTTGCCGTGTACATCAACACATTTGAGCACGTGCAGCAGAATACGAAGCCTAACAGTACGGTATTGTCCAGCATTATAATTTCGGATATTATATTCCACACGAAGCTTCTGCCTTTGCGACGACCAGTTAGGGTGTAGGTGCCATTCGCAATTTGCTCGGAAACGGGTTTTACATTAATTTCCATTAATAAAGACATGTCTTTTATTATTTAAAAAAGAAACACCACATCGATTGAAAGAAAAAATGTTCACGCAAAAAGAAAATGGAATCCGTGGACTCACTTTACACGACCAAGTCAGTGCGGATCTATTGGGTTCCCAGCCACCAGGGCATCGAAGGAAATGAAGCGGCGGACGTTCTGGCAAAGGAAGGCGTCGGGTTGGCGACTGAAAGAGTAGAAAATGTGCCCTCAGAACGCTACAAGGCGACCTAGAAATGCTGGATAGACTAGAAAACGAGAGCAGGTGGAGGAGCACGACCAACTGCAGAGTCTCGAAAATCATGTGCAAAAAATGTAGCGAAAAACTCAGCCACTATCTGCTGCACCTTCCACGGAAAGACTGCAGACTGTTAGTGGGAATATTAACAGGTCACTGTTACATCACCGACAGAAACAGCTGCAGGAAATGTGATGACCTCGGGGCTATTGAAAGCCTGGAACATCTAATCTGCAGCTGCCCAGCTCTCTCACGGGCAAGGAGAAGATACCTGGGCGCACCGACGCTGGCATAGCTAGAAGATGCTTCCAAGAGGACGCCAAAGGAACTCCTGGCCTTCGCCAAAAATACCACAAATTTAAGTGATATCAAAACCTCACCAGCACCCGCGAAAAGGTTTATAACCATCCGGATAACTAAGGGCCATACTGGCCTATGGGAGACCCCAGGAGGGTCGTCCGGGTTAACCTAACCTATTCTTCGATGATTGGTTTTTACCCGTTTGTTTTGAACCGGTGCAAACCGATCAATTCATGTTGTTGAACCAAATAGTTTGACTCATAAAAACTGAGTAAATGTTCGGGTTTACCTAAATTATGATTACTCGTTGCCGCTCTCTGATTGCCACAGAGCAGTGCTCGGTACGGCTTTATCTAATGTGGATAGCAAAAGTCTCTGCTGCTGCGCTGTCGCTCATGGACAGTATAAAAAATCAGAAAGCCCTTCTGTGATTTCAGCAATGAGACAAGAAGTCTATCGAGATGTTAGAGTTTTTGCTATACACACCTGCACAAGGGCCCGCTTGCATAACTTTAGTCCAGGAGCCCTGATTTGTCCTCCAATTACAACTCGTTCTACCTAACATCGGTAACACTAGTCGACAAAATCGATCTTGTTTTCGCGCTGTGGCCCAAAACGACTTTTTCTGATAGATTTGGGGATTTCAATTTTTTTTAAGAATTATTGTTTTTTAAAGGTTTATGGAGAGAAATACACAGCATAAACTTTCAAATTTGAATTTGAAAGCTTAATATTTTATGTCAGTAAACAGTAAGCCAAAGCTACAGAGTGTTTGCGACTCATTTATATATATACATATATACAATTTCAGAATTGCAAAGTCCAATACAACCAGATATAAGATACTTAAGTTATTAAAAAAAGAAAGGCACTAGCTCTGTAAAAATCATTAAAAACGATAGGGAACGTTTATACCCGGTACTCAGTCAGAATATATGTGATCTTATGATTTATGTAATTTATTATATGTTCGTAAAAGGTAAAAATTAAATTTTGGCCCAAATGGAAAATTTCAAAAAATTAGGTTGAACCCTATGCTACATTTTTATATATTAAAAGATATCTGTTTTCATTTTTGCTTGCATATAATTTTTACATCAGCTTCTACATTTCTATATGTACCTGTAGAACTACTCCTACGAGACGTGTAAGTGTGTGCGAGAGAGAGAGGGAATGAGTAAGCGCTTGGCAGCAGTTGCGTAGCGACTGAAATTTTGAAATACACTTGGAATGCACAGGAGCTTGGATAGAAAGGTTGGTTGCTCTAGCTCTTATAGTCTCTGAGATCTAGGCGCTCATTTGGACGAATAGGCAAAACAGACAGGGTAGCGTGTGAGAGAAAGCGAGAGGGCACGATGACTTTAGAAATGGTTTTCTTCATTATGGCTATATTAATAATCCGATCTGATTCAGATTCAACATTCCGATAGAAATGGTCATCTTTTATAATTCTGCGTATTTAGTTTTCTCGTTTCTTCAAAATTGTGTATGCCACAGACTTTCGTTTTTTGTGGTGGCGGAAGGGGGCGGGGCGAAATTTTGAAATACACTTGGAGTAGTGTGATAACACAGGAGACTGGATACAAAATTTGGTTGCTCTAGCTTTTATAGAGAAACTAGGCGTCAAAAAAGACGAATGGGCAAAGCAGACGGGGTCGCGTGTGAGAGAGAGCGAGAGGGAACTATGAATTTCGAAATGGGTTTCTTCATTGTGGCTATAATAAAGGCCCCAACTGATCCAGATTCAACACTCTGGTCATTTTCTATTATTCTGCGTTTTTAGTTTTCTCGTATCTTCAAAATTGTGTATGCCACAGACTTTCGTCCTTTGTGTGGGCGGAAGGGGGCGGGTCGAAATTTTGAAATACACTTGGAGTAGTGTGATAACACAGAAGACTGGATACAAAATGTGGTTGCTCTAGCTTTCATAGTCTCTGAGATCTAGGCGCTCATGAAGACGGACAGACGGACGGACGGACAGACAGACATGGCTATATCGACTCGGCTATTGATGCTGATCAAGAATATATATAGTTTATGGGGTCGGAAACGCTTCCTTCTGGGCGTTACACACATCCGATATCACCACAAATCTAATATACCCCTATACCAGATTTTACAAAATTTGTAAAAATAAAACTAAAAACTTCGGGTTTAGGTTTCAATGGGGGAGAGAGTTGAACAATAAACATTTTATTTCATTTCCATTATATGTACCCATATAAATGTACCAAGCTAAAATTAATAACAAAAAATAATGATTATAAAATTATAAAAATAACTTAAATTAATATTTAATAAACTTCATATTCCAAAGACATCAAAATATATTATAACTAAAAATAGGTTGCGTTTAAGTATTAAAATTTGGAAGATATGAATTTAAAAGAAGCAAGCTGTCAACCGAACATGGCCCTAGTCTATTACGCTTTTCTTTAGTAAGGTTGCCCGCCAAAAAAACGAGCCCTCAGCCGCTGAACTGCTAGCTGGTATTGGGTGAATATCAAAAGCTACTTTTGACAGATAGGAGTATTTCTTTTGATTATTTTGCCTCCAGTCCAGCATTCATATTAGCATTAGCATCCATATAAACTGTTTCCTTGCAATATCTTTCCATTTCTTCTTCTGGCATTTCTGTGATTTTTCAGAGGTCGATTTATTACATTTTCGAAAAAGAAAGCATAATTTTCTTTATCAGAAGATGATACTTGGCCACTCAAATCTTACTTATTTTAATCTAAAAGGTCACTACTTGATAAAAAAAAACTGCAATGCCGCAGCATATGAAGGTGAGGTTGAATAGTCTCTTTTCTTTATATTTGATAAATATATCGTCAATGTTTGCAATGATATATGCTTTCAAACGTATTGTTACGTTACGTTATCTCAGCTATATCTTCAGAGTTTGTAATTCAAAGGGTTTTAATTTTTAATATATGGTAAAACAAAGCAAAGTGATGGAGAAATACAAAGTTGCAATTTCTAAAAAATAATTTTTAAATTCTCACACAAATCTTCGAGTACTTCTACAGTGGTTAAATTTATATGTAACATTCGTTAACATTGCACTTTATTCTTCAAAACGTTATTTATTTCCCCCCAATAGTCAATTATAGACTTAAGCATTCTATAGTTTAAGTTCCAAAGTGTTAACCAGTCGCTTTTCAGAGAAGTTTGTAGAAGGCACTGCAAGTGTGCCTTTTTAAAATATTTTACCATTTTTGTACACGACCCTATAACATCTGTTAGCTCTGCGGTGGTAGCAAACGACTTGTCCAATACGTTCGAAAATAAATGGCTACTACAGTTAAGGCATGTTTTTCTTCTAAAGCTTTGATCATATTACTTCCCCGTCAGTAACAAATGTAGTTTTGTCAATATTATGAGCTTTTTTAAAAATGTTTTCACTGGTAACCCTTGTAAAATTCATTGATTTCATTCCCAAAACCATATCAACGAAGTTTCTGTCTTTTTGGTAGTGAAATTTAACTTTTAAAAAGTTGAATTTTTCAATTGCCTTTGCCACTTGTGTCCAACGCTGTGACGGTTTTTAGGTTATGTGACTTCTAGATATTTTTGCAGCAGATGTGCCTATTCAAATTGGATGTCTGCTTTGCCGTGTACATCAACACATTTGAGCACGTGCAGCAGAATACGAAGCCTAACAGTACGGTATTGTCCAGCATTATAATTTCGGATATTATATTCCACACGAAGCTTCTGCCTTTGCGACGACCAGTTAGGGTGTAGGTGCCATTCGCAATTTGCTCGGAAACGGGTTTTACATTAATTTCCATTAATAAAGACATGTCTTTTATTATTTAAACAAGAAACACCACATCGATTGAAAGAAAAAATGTTCACGCAAAAAGAAAATGGAATCCGTGGACTCACTTTACACGACCAAGTCAGTGCGGATCTATTGGGTTCCCAGCCACCAGGGCATCGAAGGAAATGAAGCGGCGGACGTTCTGGCAAAGGAAGGCGTCGGGTTGGCGACTGAAAGAGTAGAAAATGTGCCCTCAGAACGCTACAAGGCGACCTAGAAATGCTGGATAGACTAGAAAACGAGAGCAGGTGGAGGAGCACGACCAACTGCAGAGTCTCGAAAATCATGTGCAAAAAATGTAGCGAAAAACTCAGCCACTATCTGCTGCACCTTCCACGGAAAGACTGCAGACTGTTAGTGGGAATATTAACAGGTCACTGTTACATCACCGACAGAAACAGCTGCAGGAAATGTGATGACCTCGGGGCTATTGAAAGCCTGGAACATCTAATCTGCAGCTGCCCAGCTCTCTCACGGGCAAGGAGAAGATACCTGGGCGCACCGACGCTGGCATAGCTAGAAGATGCTTCCAAGAGGACGCCAAAGGAACTCCTGGCCTTCGCCAAAAATACCACAAATTTAAGTGATATCAAAACCTCACCAGCACCCGCGAAAAGGTTTATAACCATCCGGATAACTAAGGGCCATACTGGCCTATGGGAGACCCCAGGAGGGTCGTCCGGGTTAACCTAACCTATTCTTCGATGATTGGTTTTTACCCGTTTGTTTTGAACCGGTGCAAACCGATCAATTCATGTTGTTGAACCAAATAGTTTGACTCATAAAAACTGAGTAAATGTTCGGGTTTACCTAAATTATGATTACTCGTTGCCGCTCTCTGATTGCCACAGAGCAGTGCTCGGTACGGCTTTATCTAATGTGGATAGCAAAAGTCTCTGCTGCTGCGCTGTCGCTCATGGACAGTATAAAAAATCAGAAAGCCCTTCTGTGATTTCAGCAATGAGACAAGAAGTCTATCGAGATGTTAGAGTTTTTGCTATACACACCTGCACAAGGGCCCGCTTGCATAACTTTAGTCCAGGAGCCCTGATTTGTACTCCAATTACAACTCGTTCTACCTAACATCGGTAACACTAGTCGACAAAATCGATCTTGTTTTCGCGCTGTGGCCCAAAACGACTTTTTCTGATAGATTTGGGGATTTCAATTTTTTTTAAGAATTATTGTTTTTTAAAGGTTTATGGAGAGAAATACACAGCATAAACTTTCAAATTTGAATTTGAAAGCTTAATATTTTATGTCAGTAAACAGTAAGCCAAAGCTACAGAGTGTTTGCGACTCATTTATATATATACATATATACAATTTCAGAATTGCAAAGTCCAATACAACCAGATATAAGATACTTAAGTTATTAAAAAAAGAAAGGCACTAGCTCTGTAAAAATCATTAAAAACGATAGGGAACGTTTATACCCGGTACTCAGTCAGAATATATGTGATCTTATGATTTATGTAATTTATTATATGTTCGTAAAAGGGAAAAATTAAATTTTGGCCCAAATGGAAAATTTCAAAAAATTAGGTTGAACCCTATGCTAAATTTTTATTTATTAAAAGATATCTGTTTTCATTTTTGCTTGCATATAATTTTTACATCAGCTTCTACATTTCTATATGTACCTGTAGAACTACTCCTACGAGACGTGTAAGTGTGTGCGAGAGAGAGAGGGAATGAGTAAGCGCTTGGCAGCAGTTGCGTAGCGACTGAAATTTTGAAATACACTTGGAATACACAGGAGCTTGGATAGAAAGGTTGGTTGCTCTAGCTCTTATAGTCTCTGAGATCTAGGCGCTCATTTGGACGAATAGGCAAAACAGACAGGGTAGCGTGTGAGAGAGAGCGAGAGGGCACGATGACTTTAGAAATGGTTTTCTTCATTATGGCTATATTAATAATCCGATCTGATTCAGATTCAACATTCCGATAGAAATGGTCATCTTTTATAATTCTGCGTATTTAGTTTTCTCGTTTCTTCAAAATTGTGTATGCCACAGACTTTCGTTTTTTGTGGTGGCGGAAGGGGCGGGGCGAAATTTTGAAATACACTTGGAGTAGTGTGATAACACAGGAGACTGGATACAAAATTTGGTTGCTCTAACTTTTATAGTCTCTGAGAACTAGGCGTCAAAAAAGACGAATGGGCAAAGCAGACGGGGTCGCGTGTGAGAGAGAGCGAGAGGGAACTATGAATTTCGAAATGGGTTTCTTCATTGTGGCTATAATAAAGGCCCCAACTGATCCAGATTCAACACTCTGGTCATTTTCTATTATTCTGCGTTTTTAGTTTTCTTGTATCTTCAAAATTGTGTATGCCACAGACTTTCGTCCTTTGTGTGGGCGGAAGGGGGCGGGTCGAAATTTTGAAATACACTTGGAGTAGTGTGATAACACAGAAGACTGGATACAAAATGTGGTTGCTCTAGCTTTCATAGTCTCTGAGATCTAGGCGCTCATGAAGACGGACAGACGGACGGACGGACAGACAGACATGGCTATATCGACTCGGCTATTGATGCTGATCAAGAATATATATAGTTTATGGGGTCGGAAACGCTTCCTTCTGGGCGTTACACACATCCGATATCACCACAAATCTAATATACCCCTATACCAGATTTTACAAAATTTGTAAAAATAAAACTAAAAAAAAATTGTAAATCCCAAAATGAGGAGGATACCACCACCTGCAGAACCTCAAAAAGTGCAAAGAACGCATTGGGAAACTCAGCCATAACTAAATAGTGCTAGTGCTATTGGGGATACTTACAGTTCACTGTCTGGCTGCGGGGCATACCGCCAAGCTAGGAATCAAAGAAAGAGACAGCTGTAAAGATGATCGTAGGACCATCGAAATCCTGGAAAATACCATACGCAACTGCCCGGCTCTCTCACGGGTGGTCAAGAAATTACTTGCCTTGCCAAAAACATTTCAACTCTCGAGGACTTTTAAACTTCATAATCATTACCTTGACGGTCCGTGTTAACCTAACTTTACCTCCATAGTTGTGCGAAAAAGAGCAACACAGATACAATATACACATTTCCATTCAAAAACGAGGGGGAACGTTGTGAGCCGCGGCAAAGGCCGCGGCTCTACCTTATACCCGGTACTCAGTCAGTATATACATACATATGTACATACATTTATGAGCTTACGATTTATGAAATTTATTATATGTTCGCAAAATTAAATTTTGGGCAAAAAATAATATTTAAAATATAAAAAAATGAAGTCAAAACATTTTTTGAATTTTTATACATGTTTCCATATTTGTTTACATATGCTTTTTGCATATGATTCTACATTTGTACATGACATGTATAACTACATATTCGAGACGTACAAGTGTTTGCGAGAGAGAGAGGGAATGAGTAAGCGCTTGGCAGGCGTTGCGTAGCCACTGAAATTTAATTTGTTCCTTCTGTCCATAATAATGATCCCACCTAATCCAGATTCGGCAATCTGATAGATACAGTAATTTCCCATGATTCTGCGTTTTTGGTTTACTTTTATATTAAAAATTGTGGATTCCACAGATTTTCGTCTTTTGTGGGGGCGGAAGGGGGCGTGGCAAAATTTTGAAACAAACTCGTGCTGGTTTGATATCACAGGAGTTAGGATAGAAAGTTTGGTTGCTCTAGCTCTTATAGTCTCTGAGAACTAGGCGTCAAAAAATACGAATGGGCAAAGCAGATGGGGCCGCGTGTGAGAGAGAGCGAGAGGGAATGATGACTTTCGAAATGGTTTTCTTCATTGTAGCTATAATAATGATTCGATCTGATCCAGATTCAACACTCTGATAGAAATGGTCATTCTCTATGATTCTGCGTTTTTAGTTGTCTCGTATCTTCAACATTGTGTACGCCACAGACTTTCGTCTTTTGTGCGGGCGGAAAGGGGCGGGGCGAAATTTTGAAACACATTTGGAGTAGTGTGATCACACAGGAGCCTGGATACAAAACTTGGTTGCTCTAGCTTAAATGGTCTCTGAGATATAGGCGCAAATGAAGACGGACAGACGGACGGACGGACGGACGGACAGACGGACGGACAGACAGACATGGCTATATCGACTCGGCTATTGATGCTGATCAAGAATATATATACTTTATGGGGTCGGAAACGCTTCCTTCTGGGCGTTACACACAACCGTTATCCCCACAAATCTAATATATCCCTATACTCTTCGAGTACCGGGTATAACGAGGGGGAACGTTGTGAGCCGCGGCAAAGGCCGAAGCTCTACTTTATACCCGGTACTCAGTCAGTATATACATACATACATAAATGAGCTTTCGATTTATGCAATTTATTATATGTTCGCAAATGGGACAAATTAAATTTTGGACAAAAAATTATTTTTTAAAAAATTAAGTAAAATTTTTGTAATTTTTTCCATTTTTGTTTACATATGATTTTTACATCTGCTTCTACATTTCTACATGTACATGTATAACTCATGTTCGAGACGTACAAGTGTTTGCGAGAGAGAGAGGGAATGAGTAAGCGCTTGGCAGGCGTTGCGTAGCCACTGAAATTTTATGTGTTATTTCTGGCTATAATAGCAGTTCGACCTGATCCAGATTTGGCAATCTTGTAGATACGGCTATTTTCCATGATTATGCGTTTTTTATTTTCTTGTATCTTAAACATTGTGGATTCCACATATTTTCGTCCTTTGTGGGGGCGGAAGGGGGCGTGTCAAAATTTTGAAGCACCCTTTTATTGAAGTGATATCACAGGAGCTTGGATAGAAAGTTTGGTTGCTCTAGCTTTTATAGTCTCTGAGATCTAGGCGCTTATTTGGACGAATAGGAAAAAGAGACAGGGTCGCGTGTGAGAGAGAGCGAGAGGGAACGATAAATTTCGAAATGGGTTTCTTCATTGTGGCTATAATAAAGGTCCGATCTGATTCAGCTTCAACACTCTGATAGAAATGGTCATCCTCTATGATTCTGGGTTTTTAGTTTTCTCGTATCTTCAAAATTGTGTATGCCACAGACTTTCGTACTTTGTTGGGCGGAAGGGGGCTGGGCGAAATTTTGAAATACACTGTATAGACTGGATACAAAATTTGGTTGCTCTAGCTTTAATAGTCTCTGAGATATAGGCGCTAATGAAGACGGACGGACAGACGGACGGATAGACAGATCAAGAATATATAATATATATACCGGGTATAATAACATCGAACGAAGGCGGCGAATGCTTGCTAGTAGTAAAATAAATTTGACATCACTTCCAGGGTAATTTAGCTTGTCTAAAAACACCCCCATACATAAATTCATAAAAGCGAAAACTTACAAATAAAAGTGGACCTCAACGATACAGCGTGCAATAAAAGAATGCCAATATTATAATATACCCTACCATCCCAAAAAAATCATGGCAGTTACCAAAAAAGCTAATAGACACATTCTTGCACATCCACAAAAAAATAACACATCATTAAAAGTCGAGATGAAATATTTCTTGGGCTGTTTATTTCTTTAGGACGTTGATATGCAATGACTGCACCATCAAGTGGCCCAAGCGACACCAGCCGATGGCTGTTACGCGCGGATCCAGGATTAGGCAAGAATGCAGCCCACGTCCCACCCAACCGACCGAGGGGCGCTGCCGCATAACGCGCGACTCGTTAACCGAACCGATCGCGGACATACAGGAAAGATAGGTGTTAGACTAGTATTCGAGGAAAAGTAAAACTAATCTAACTAAAAAACTAAGCAGTTAGTAGTAGTAGTAGATATAATATGGTAGAGGGAATTATAATCCGAGCACAGGACCCTAAACGGTTCATGCAAGGAATAATTCGATCTACAAAGCGGAAGAAAAACCGGTGTATAATTTCTATATATATATATGTATATTTCTATGTATAATTTCTAGTGCTTCTAATAGGAATCGTGAAGTTTATGCGGTCAAGTTGATCAAGTTGATTATGATCAAGTTGTGCACAAAAATCACGTCAAGCATTTTCCTACGATTAGCTAAGGTTTGAAGATTTATTAAAAGCAATCTATTAGGGTAAGACGGCAGTCCCACACCTGCATCCCAGCTGAGGCCGCGTAGAGCAAAAAGTAAAAAGTTTTTCTGAACTGATTCTATACGGTCCTGGTGTACGTTGTACTGAGGGCACCACGAACCAGAGAGGTGTAGAGAGTCTTTGTTAAATAGGGGTCGTCAAATTCCTTTGACCAACTCTTTATAAACCCAAGCACGCCCATGGCCTTATTCACCATGGTAGAAATGTGTTCTGAAAACTTTAACTTGGGATCTAATAGAACACCAAGATCATCAACCCGGGTAATTCTCTCAAGAGAACCACCACAAAGGGTGTAAAGAACCAGAAAGGCGCTGGAGCAATGAAAAGTCATTTCTTTACATTTTGAAGCATTAAGGTTTAATAAATTTGCACAACACCAAGACTGAAATCTATCGAGATCGGATTGCAACCTGAATTGAAAAGAAATGCAAGCGAATTAAAATAATAACAACGACAAGACGATGAGGTGCTGTTGAGTATCAGTCGACGACTACTTTATTGGGCTCTTAATGCATGAGCACCGAGCATAAGCGGGAATAGTGAAAGCGTACAATTATGACAGTACGCTTTGACTTTGAGAGGTGTTTAACTACTTCTAAATTAGTTAGGTGGACGAAGTTTGACCGAACATCCCGGCCCCGTTGAAAGGACTGCTTTCAAACAACCGGAAGAATTGCCAGTTCCATTTGCTATGCGGAGGTGCGCCACTCGTACACGACCATCCTTCCCAAGCACAGCCCTGCAGTACGGGCCATCGCTTACAAATGTGCTCACACATCGATTTCAGCGTGAGCACCCCAGTGATGTCGCGCGGAACGATGAACTGCTCACGTTAACATTGCGATGTCCTAGGAGCATAGGGGATGACATGGTCATCGAGAAGTGCGAAAAAATAAGGCTTACTATAAGTGATGATTTTCTCGAAAAAATAAGGCTTACTATAAGTGATGATTTTAGCCGAAAAATAAGGCACATAATAAGTGAAGATTTTCTCGAAAAAATAAGGCTTACTATAAGTGATGATTTTCTCGAAAAAATAAGGCTTACTATAAGTGATGATTTTCTCGAAAAAATAAGGCTTACTATAAGTGATGATTTTAAAATAAGGCACAGAATAAGTGAAGATTTTAGCCGAAAAAAGGCATACAGAAAGGCGTATATAAGTAAGCAGTATATTCATTTATTTTCTTTTGCTTTTATTTAAAACTACAATTATGTACATATGTACATATGTCAGTTTTGGGGATCCCTGAGGTTCTTTCGGTAACTTCAATTGCATCGCCACTGAAATAATACGGATTAATTTATTATGTTTTTGTTTAGTTTTTGACTTGTAAAGACTTACTTTCCATGTCCTTCCAGGATGTGCCCGTCCCCATTGTGTTCCGTATTTTGTTGATCTATCAATAAAATGATTATTCTATAAAATACTATTAATTTGGTCGCAATTATATAAGAAAGGAAAGATCGAAATTTCAAAAATATGTTCGATTTGTAAAAGAGTTGTTTAAACAAAAAGCAATGCTCACTGTAGATCAGCGGTGTTCTGTGCATTTACTCCTACAACAAAAACAAAACACGCACCAAAATATGTACTTGCTTGACTCAGGCCTCGCATATAAGGGTTGCATTTATGTTTTTGTTGTTGGACTGCTTAAAATTCAAATTTCGGGCCCACCGCAGGTTATGCATTCACATTATATTTCTTTATTCTTCTTTTAATCCTTACTATATATATTAGTTGGAGCATAAGGGCACAACAATTAAAGAGCATAAAAGAAGAATAAATAATTACAATGTGAATGCAGCGATACATTGAACTCAGTTTTTTCACAATTTCACAAATTTAACATTATATGCAATTGATATTTTCATAATTTACCACGCGTACATCACATTTATGTTTATTTAAACAATGCACTTACCTGGTAGTAATAAATATTATAGATATTTTTCACTAAATCACTGCATTTTCGCTACCAACTCTTTCCGCACAATTGTAACAATGTAACGTAATAGGCAAATGCAAGGCGAACAAAGCAAGAATGCTCTGCCGACGCAGGCGCAAAAGAAACGAAAAGAAAAAAAAACAAATTCTCTTGTACTTTGCACGATCGGCAGAGCCGATCTATCATGATCGCGCGGAAAAGAAAGAAACAGAGAGAAAATAAAGGGTTCGGCTTAGCGGGCGTCAACGCCTAGATGACATTGTCGTTGACATTCGTCATCACTCACGGCTGGTACTGCAGGGAGTAGACTGCACTTGGACTAACTTCCAGCGTAGAGGGGGCAGATTGTCCTCATGGATGACGACCAACGTACCCTCGGTGAGGTTCGTTGAGGGTGCTGTCCACTTCCTCCGCGATCGCAACTCGTTGACGTAATCAGCCGATCAATGCTTCCAAAAACGTTGCTTGGCGGCCACAATCATATCGTAGCGGTCCAAATTTGTCAGCTTGATGTGTTCTAGAGATCTCTCAGGTAGTGATCGTAATGATTCACCAACCAAGAGATGACCAGCCGTGAGAGCGCTACAGTCGTTTGGGTCTGACGAAAGCGGTTATAGTGGTCGCGAGTTGAGGATTGCTTCTATTTCGACGATGACAGTGCTCAATTCCTCAAAGGTGAATCTGGTGCTAGCCAACGTACGATTCAACAGTCATTTGGCACTCTTGACTGCCGCTTCCCAAAGTCCTCCGAAATGAGGTGCTCTGGGGGGAATAATATGGAAATTAATAAAGTCGGATGCGCAATATTTGTAAATTTCATCCTGTCTCTCCTTCAAGAACAAAAACATTTTTAATTCCTGCATTTGATTCGATGCCCCTACAAAATTAGTGGCATTGTCGCAGAATATGTCTGCCAGCAGCTTGCGGCAGCTCCCATCCGTTTAAGAACGCCTTCGTTGACAAGTCCGAGACTACTTCGATGTGAACCGCCTTGGTGATGAGGCACACGAACACGGCTATGTACGATTTAGTAGGTCGCTTTCCTCGAATGCGTAGATACGTATTGATGGGTCCACAAAAGTCAATTCCACAGCGTTCAAAAGGTCGAGCAGGAGAAAATCGAGTAGGTGGTAATGAGCCCATGAGTTGTTGCAGCAACTTTGGTCTGTAGCGAACGCAGTGTACACAGGAGCGGACAAAGAAACTTTAAGCTGCTCTTTAAATATTTTTCCTTCTGAAGTAAGCGAGTATCCTCTGCAAAATTGATTTGTTGAAAATTCCAAATAAGGCAATGCGAAGCAAAACGAAGTTCATCGGGTGTCGGCGAGGCTTGCTTCCTACATATACGTATGAACCTTATCATCCAAGCAATCAGACGAAGTGTATGTGAATATGAACTGATATTATCGACGATCTTGAGGATGAAGTTTGTCTCCTGTACGGCAGTGAAAATTCTTTTTCGCTTTTCCGAGTTGACTACGTCCATGTCAATATCTTGTCGATCCCCAGTGGTGGGCCAGTTAAGCGAATCGTCGAGTAGAAATGAAGGACAGAAAACCATTTAGATTGGTTAAATTCGTTCTCGTTACAGCCTCGCGACAGAAGATCAGCCGGGTTTTGATGTGTTGGCACATAGCGCCACTTTCCATCCAAAGTCAAAGTCTGAATATCGGGCACTCTATTTCCAACAAAGGCTGATAAGGTGACTGAGTGTTTCAGCTGTGAGCTGTGAGTCGCTCTAAAAATAAGTAATAACGGTGTGTTTGTTGAATATGGCCTTGATTTTGCTGTACAGTTGAGCAAGTAAATGTGCGCCGCATAGTTCCAGCTTCGGGAGAGACTGCTTCTTCACTGGTGCTACTCTAGACTTGGACGTGAACAATTTCACTGAGACCTGTCCAAGCGAACTCTCAGTGCGCACATAAAGACAGCAGCCATATGCCCAAATCGATGCGTCGCAAAATCCGTGTATTTGAATGCTCCTAGCGTCGGGCTGCAAACAAAAATGAGATACCACTAGTGAGTTCAACGAATCCAAACAAGTGCTCCATGCGCAGTTTAGATTTTGGAAAACAGACTCGTCTCAGTCGAGTTTCAAAAGCCACAACTCCTGGAGAATGATCTAAGAGAAAATGACTAACGGTGACAGCAGACCGATGGGATTGAATAGCGATGAAGCAGTGGAAAAAATTGTCCGTTTTGTGGTAGAAGGGTAGACTTCCTTGGGTGTGAAAGTGAAACTAAATGCATCACTTTTCTGATGCCAAGTTACGCCGAGTGTGCTACTAATCGAGTTTTCTGAAAGGTTTATTTCCTTAGACGATTCATCTCCCATTACACCTGGATGATTTGAATGCCATTTGCATAATGGAAAATTACCACAAGCTATGGTCGATGTGATTTCTTTTTTCAGTTTGAGAAGTGTGTTTATGTCATCAGCCCCACACAAAAGATTATAATTATAATGTTGATAATTATCAACATAAAAAGCAAATCTAACAGCCGCTGCTCTTAGGGGCCATTTATCCTTACACTCCTCAGCTAAGAAATGCAAACTTCGAGTGGCGAGAAATGGGGCAGACGCAGTGCCATTTGTTACGGTGTTGAGTTGGTGGGTTTGAAGATCAGCATCTGGGGATGCTCGCCACAGAATGTACTGGAACTTTCGATCCTCCTCACCGACAAGTACCTGTCTGTACATTTTGGTGACGTCAGCCGTGATGCCAAATCTATACATTCGAAAACGCAGCAATTGCAAGTACTTCTCATCCTGGATGGTAGGGCCAACTAAGAGTAGATCGTTGAGAGACCTTTGAGATGACGTACGGCATGACGCGTCAAAGACGACTCTGAGCTTCGTCGAGGTACTGGTTGGTTTGAGAACGAAATGGTGAGGTATATAATAATGAGGTTCCTCCAAGTTAGGATTCGATACGAGGGACATATGGCCGAGACATTCATACTCCTGCATGACTGATGTATACTGCAATCGAATGGCCGGTAGACGAGAGAGACGTCTCTTAATGGCAACGAATCAAATTCCGAACTTCCAAGGCATCCTGGGTCTTCTTGGAATGGCAAGCGAACGACAATTCGGCCACTGGCATCCTTATGTGTTGTAACCCTGTAGTGTTCCTCACAGCGATGATGATTTGGAAGAATTGACTCAGGTCGGACGACAATAGAGTCAACTATCCATAGTTGCTGCAGTTTTTCATCGATCGACTCCTCTAGCGTCGCCAAGCACAATGGTGGCTGTCTGTTACGTTGGCGCTGGTACCTCCCAGCAACAACCCAACCAAACAGCGTCTTTTGTAATTCCAAGCTGGAGGGTGAGCTGGTAGCCAGACGTACGTGATTTAATGGAGGTCGTCGTACGAGCTATCAAATAAGTAAGGCTGTCTCCTATGCTACAAATTCCGATGTGGTGCCTCTCACGACGAAGGCGAAGTTTTTGAGCAAAAGTTTCAGTTACAAAAATAACCTGGGAACATGACTCAAGCAACGCTCTACCAAGTTTGTATTCACCTGATGCATCCTTTACCAATACCATGGCTGTTGCCAATAAAATTTGATCGTCTGCAGCGATTTACATATGCGAATGTGGTACAGCTTGTTACGAATGAATATCAGCTGTTTGCCAAGAGGGCTGCGACGGTTGCCTTATCGGTTCCGGATTTGGGGATTGTCCTGCTGATGATTGGGGTGGGTGTTGCGGCTGCGAGTGATGCAAAGTTAAGTGATGAGTCCGATTACAGGTTCGGCAACGATGAGTCGATGGACATTGCGCCACTCTATGGCAGTTCTCAAGACAGTTGATGCAGAGACCGAGGCGTTTCACATTATCGAACCGTTGGTTGCTGTTCATTGCCTTGAACTGCGAACAGTTAGGTATTTTATGGCCAGAACTAGAACAAAGTATACAGGACGGATTAGTAATGGCAAAAGACGAGTTTATCTGTTGATTATAGTGACGATTGGACTTATTGTTTTCAGCCTTTCGCTGCGACGGAGTACCAGATGAGGCTCCAGACGAATGAAGAAATTGACAGTGGCGTTCCACAAGCTGTGTGCATGTTAGCCAGGTCGGTAGCTTTTGGTAGTCCAGTGATTCCCTCCACTTCTTCCGAGTTAGCTGATCACACTTGTCCATCACAATGCATATCAGCATAGATTGAGCGATGTCCTCCGGTTTGCCGATGGACTCCAACAAGCTAAATATAGCAGACGCCTTATCGAATAGGCTGCGAAGTTGTTGACAGTTGGCCTTTTCGATCGGTTGCAGTGCAAACAATGCCTGGAATGTGACCTGGAATGCCTGAATTGTGTCTAACGCCGGCCCCTTGAGGCAGCCCATCAAGTAATTAAACTTTTCAATGTTAGACAATCCAGACTCACGCACAACCAGTTTTTCGAATGAATTATCCTCCAAGTCTGCCCGTCCTTCAACATTTGGGTTAAGGTCTTCAATGTCAGCCTGGACTTTTAGAACCTTCTTGAAATAGGTTTCCAAGATGCTTAAACGATACCGAAGCTCATCATTGCAAATCGGCTTTTCCGTCTTTCCTTCCATTACAGATTTGATTGCAGTTGTTCCAAGGGAGAGAGAGTCAGCGCCAATTCCGACGACGGCAACGAAAGCGCAACGAAAAGAAGCGGTGGAATTCCAATAGATAACTGCGTTGATCTCTGGACCAGAGCAAGTGGCAGCAAAGAAGACGAACCGGGAGTGCAAGCGCCGTTACTTGCGTTGTGGGTGACAAACGAATGATAGAATTAACAGAGAACCGCGAGAGCAAAGCGAGGGTGATGACCCCGCAATCGAGACGATAGATAATGGGTTTTCGGCAATTTCGACGGCAGCAAAACTAAACGAATACTGCAGATGTTGTATTTGCAAATTATGTACCGACGAAAAGTGTTCGTAGAGATTGTACATAAATGCGAGTATTTTAATTGTTCACCAAGAATTAACACACGTGCCCCTCGTTGGGCGCCAAAATGTTTGAACAAGAAGCGTTTTTCTTATAGATATTTATTTGTTTAGTTGTGGGGGTGCGTCAAATCCAAAGCAAGCGAATTAAAACCGAATTGCAAGAAATAATAACAACGACAAGACGATGAGGTGCTGTTGAGTATCAGTCGACGACTACTTTATTGGGCTCTTAATCCATGAGCACCGAGCATAAGAGGGAATAGTGAGAGCGTACAATTATGAGAGTACGCTTTGACTACGAGAAGTGTTTAACTACTTCTAAATTAGTTGGGTGGACGAAGTTTGACCGAACAAAGAGTAAGGGGCTTAGATGGCTGCCCTGTGGTACGCCCCAAGTCACCATAACTGGTGAGGACAGGGAGTTTTTGAAACGGACTCTTTGAGACCTAGAACAAAGGTAGCTAGAGATCCATCTCAGGAGATTGGGCGGAAACCCTAGAAGGTAAAGTTTTTGTGCTAGGAGGGAATGGTTTACAGAGTCGAACGCTTTACTAAAATCGGTGTAAACAACATCCGTCTGTAAATTACCCTGAAAGCCTTTAATTATGTAGGAGGTAAACTCCAATAAATTAGTAGTGGTTAATCTCCGGTATATCTTGCTACCTTTCTTATGGAGAGGAATTATAAAGGACTCCTTCCATATCGGGGAAAAGCATGAAGAATTTATGGACGATTGAATAGTTTAAGCAACGGCCCACACAGAGACTCGGCACAGTACCTGAGTCCACAGCCGGGAACTCCGTCCGGACACCGGCTTCACTATTCTTTGAACATGAAGCAATGAGCTTTCATTTAGCCAAGGACTGAAAATGCTGTTCGACCTCGGTAAACCGTATTGATACGGCTGACCAGAGTAAACATCCTGCGAATAGGTAGTTTGGAAAAAACGGGCAAAAATATCGGCAATTGCCTGATCGTTATCTGCCGACGTATTAAGGAAGAATATCGAGGATGGGTGTGTGGACGTTCTACGTTTACTGTTTACGAAGCTGTAGAACTCTTAAGGGTCCTTAGAAAAACGTATCCTGCATCGAGATAGGTAGTTCTGATAGCATTGAGCGTTAAGAACTGAAAAATTTGACCGAGCCATTACATAATGAGAGAGAGAAGAAGGAGAGCCAACTTCTTGAAATTTTTTATAAAGTCTTGACTTTAAGTTTTTTAGACTGGATAGCTCCTTGGTAAACCAAGGGGGTTTTCTCGATCTAATAGGACAGGAAAGTGGGACACAAGAGTCAAAAAGTTAGTCCAGTGCATCATATAAAATTGTTGTGCCTATCGTAACATCACTGCGCAAATATAAAGCGGACCAATCAAAATCCCTAATGAGGTTATTAAGCTTCGTAAACTCGGCTTTGCATTGGGGTAGTCTACCCGACCGATCCAATACAGCTGGTCCTGGTCGAGCGACACTTCGAAAGTAGGATGGTAGGCATCTTCAGCTATAGTGAGCGGGGAGACTCGAGTTAACAACGCTAAGGTCACATCCGTTACAAACCACAGATCAAGAAATCGACCCAACACGGGTCGTTAACACGGTTAACTTGAGACAGAGACAGGTCAATCAAGCCGTCAACAAAGTCATATCGTGACATGGGTACCAGGCTATTAGACTCGTTTACCGAAGACCAAACAATTCCTGGCAAGTTGAAGTCACCAAGAACTATCATATGATCTTTGTCTGATAGCGAGGAAGAAATAGCGGCTAATGCGGGAAAATGCTGCTCCTGCACGTCGAGAACGAACGATCCTTTCTAAAAGTTGTGTACCGACCTGCCAAAACTTCGGAACTAAGAATGTCCGGCTTTAACCAGGTCTCGGTAAACACAATAACGTGGAATGTAAATGCGACACTATCCTGGAAAAGAATATTGAGCTTACTACGCAAGCCTCGAACATTCTGATAGGTCACTAAGAGAGAATTGAATAGTTTTTTGGACGGAAAAGAAACAAAAAAAAACACATTAACTACCGACACAGGTAAATAATTAAATTATGTTTAAAACACAATAAAATGGCATGTACTCGCGCTTACGGAAAAACTCTAAGCAAGCAGGTAAATTAGGGAGTTTATTTAGTTAGTATATTCAAAAAACAACACCGGCTGTTTATATAGGATAAAAGGCAGATAAGCGGATCGCAAAACAAAAACACGTCTGATCAATACAGAGAGAATCGAACGATATGTTTTAAGATTAATTAGGCGTCGTTTAATTTCATTAGATATGACAATTTTTTTAAAGGCATTAGAAAGTTTGGTCAAAAGGCTGCACCTAATCAATTGATTTTTATAAACGATGCCTTAAACGACGCCTAATTAATGTATATATTTTAAAACAAAAATGCAGCCAAGAAATTACTAGAAAAAAACAGATTTTTACAATTTAACAACAACAATTTAACCACAAGCTGTGTGCATGCTAGTCAGCTCGGTAGCTGTTGGTAGTCGAATTCCTTCCACTTCTTTCGAGTTGGCTGATCACACTTGTCCATTACAATATATATCAGCATCGATTGAGCGATGTCCTCCGGCTTGCCGATGGACTCCAACAAGCTAAATATAGCAGACGCCTTATCGAATAGGCTGCGAAGTTGTTGACAGTTGGCCTTTTCGATCGGTTGCAGTTCAAACAATGCCTGGAATGTGACCTGGAATGCCTGAATTGTGTCTAACGCCGGCCCCTTGAGGCAGCCCATCAAGTAATTAAACTTTTCAATGTTAGACAATCCAGACTCACGCACAACCAGTTTTTCGAATGAATTAATGAAGTTTTTATACTTCGCATAAGTTCCGTCAAAGGTGGGCAACGACAACCTTGGTAACGATGACCGAACTGGCGGTGGGTGATAGTCTGGCGCAACTATGCTGGTGTTTAAGTCTCCTTCCAATTTGTCCTTTATGGATAGCTTAATTGCTATGTACGTATCCTCCAAGTCTACCCGTCCTTCAACATTTGGGTTAAGGTCTTCAATGTCAGCCTGGACTTTTAGAACCTTCTTGAAATAGGTTTCCAAGATGCTTAAACGATACCGAAGCTCATCGTTGCAAATCGGCTTTTCCGTCTTTCCTTCCATTACAGATTTGATTGCAGTTGTTCCAAGGGAGAGAGAGTCAGCGCCAATTCCGACGACGGCAACGAAAGCGCAACGAAAAGAAGCGGTGGAATTCCAATAGATAACTGCGTTGATCTCTGGACCAGAGCAAGTGGCAGCAAAGAAGACGAACCGGGAGTGCAAGCGCCGTTACTTGCGTTGTGGGTGACAAACGAATGATAGAATTAACAGAGAACCGCGAGAGCAAAGCGAGGGTGATGACCCCGCAATCGAGACGATAGATAATGGGTTTTCGGCAATTTCGACGGCAGCAAAACTAAACGAATACTGCAGATGTTGTATTTGCAAATTATGTACCGACGAAAAGTGTTCGTAGAGATTGTACATAAATGCGAGTATTTTAATTGTTCACCAAGAATTAACACACGTGCCCCTCGTTGGGCGCCAAAATGTTTGAACAAGAAGCGTTTTTCTTATAGATATTTATTTGTTTAGTTGTGGGGGTGCGTCAAATCCAAAGCAAGCGAATTAAAACCGAATTGCAAGAAATAATAACAACGACAAGACGATGAGGTGCTGTTGAGTATCAGTCGACGACTACTTTATTGGGCTCTTAATGCATGAGCACCGAGCATAAGAGGGAATAGTGAGAGCGTACAATTATGAGAGTACGCTTTGACTACGAGAAGTGTTTAACTACTTCTAAATTAGTTGGGTGGACGAAGTTTGACCGAACAAAGAGTAAGGGGCTTAGATGGCTGCCCTGTGGTACGCCCCAAGACACCATAACTGGTGAGGACAGGGAGTTTTTGAAACGGACTCTTTGAGACCTAGAACAAAGGTAGCTAGAGATCCATCTCAGGAGATTGGGCGGGAACCCTAGAAGGTAAAGTTTTTGTGCTAGGAGGGAATGGTTTACAGAGTCGAACGCTTTACTAAAATCGGTGTAAACAACATCCGTCTGTAAATTACCCTGAAAGCCTTTAATTATGTAGGAGGTAAACTCCAATAAATTAGTAGTGGTTAATCTCCGGTATATCTTGCTACCTTTCTTATGGAGAGGAATTATAAGGGACTCCTTCCATATCGGGGAAAAGCATGAAGAATTTATGGACGATTGAATAGTTTAAGCAACGGCCCACACAGAGACTCGGCACAGTACCTGAGTCCACAGCCGGGAACTCCGTCCGGACACCGCCTTCACTATTCTTTGAACATGAAGCAATGAGCTTTCATTTAGCCAAGGACTGAAAATGCTGTTCGACCTCGGTAAACAGTATTGATACGGCTGACCAGAGTAAACATCCTGTGAATAGGTAGTTTGGAAAAAACGGGCAAAAATATCGGCAATTGCCTGATCGTTATCTGCCGACGTATTAAGGAAGAATATCGAGGATGGGTGTGTGGACGTTCTACGTTTACTGTTTACGAAGCTGTAGAACTCTTAAGGGTCCTTAGAAAAACGTATCCTGCATCGAGATAGGTAGTTCTGATAGCATTGAGCGTTAAGAACTGAAAAATTTGACCGAGCCATTACATAATGAGAGAGAGAAGAAGGAGAGCCAACTTCTTGAAATTTTTTATAAAGTCTTGACTTTAAGTTTTTTAGACTGGATAGCTCCTTGGTAAACCAAGGGGGTTTTCTCGATCTAATAGGACAGGAAAGTGGGACACAAGAGTCAAAAAGTTAGTCCAGTGCATCATATAAAATTGTTGTGCCTATCGTAACATCACTGCGCAAATATAAAGCGGACCAATCAAAATCCCTAATGAGGTTATTAAGCTTCGTAAACTCGGCTTTGCATTGGGGTAGTCTACCCGACCGATCCAATACAGCTGGTCCTGGGTCGAGCGACACTTCGAAAGTAGGATGGTAGGCATCTTCAGCTATAGTGAGCGGGGAGACTCGAGTTAACAACGCTAAGGTCACATCCGTTACAAACCACAGATCAAGAAATCGACCCAAAGAATTTTTAACACGGTTAACTTGAGACAGAGACAGGTCAATCAAGCCGTCAACAAAGTCATGTCGTGACATGGGTACCAGGCTATTAGACTCGTTTACCGAAGACCAAACAATTCCTGGCAAGTTGAAGTCACCAAGAACTATCATATGATCTTTGTCTGATAGCGAGGAAGAAATAGCGGTTAATGCGGAAAAATGCTGCTCCTGCACGTCGAGAACGAACGATCCTTTCTAAAAGTTGTGTACCGACCTGCCAAAACTTCGGAACTAAGAATGTCCGGCTTTAACCAGGTCTCGGTAAACACAATAACGTGGAATGTAAATGCGACACTATCCTGGAAGAGAATATTGAGCTTACTACGCAAGCCTCGAACATTCTGATAGGTCACTAAGAGAGAATTTAATAGTTTTTTGGACGGAAAAGAAACAAAAAAAAACACATTAACTACCGACACAGGAAAAAATTTAAATTATGTTTAAAACACAATAAAATGGCATGTACTCGCGCTTACGGAAAAACTCTAAGCAAGCAGGTAAATTAGGGAGTTTATTTAGTTAGTATATTCAAAAAACAACACCGGCTGTTTATATAGGATAAAAGGCAGATAAGCGGATCGCAAAACAAAAACACGTCTGATCAATACAGAGAGAATCGAACGATATGTTTTAAGATTAATTAGGCGTCGTTTAATTTCATTAGATATGACAATTTTTTTAAAGGCATTAGAAAGTTTGGTCAAAAGGCTGCACCTAATCAATTGATTTTTATAAACGATGCCTTAAACGACGCCTAATTAATGTATATATTTTAAAACAAAAATGCAGCCAAGAAATTACTAGAAAAAAACAGATTTTTACAATTTAACAACAACAATTTAACCACAAGCTGTGTGCATGCTAGTCAGCTCGGTAGCTGTTGGTAGTCGAATTCCTTCCACTTCTTTCGAGTTGGCTGATCACACTTGTCCATTACAATATATATCAGCATCGATTGAGCGATGTCCTCCGGCTTGCCGATGGACTCCAACAAGCTAAATATAGCAGACGCCTTATCGAATAGGCTGCGAAGTTGTTGACAGTTGGCCTTTTCGATCGGTTGCAGTGCAAACAATGCCTGGAATGTGACCTAGAATGCCTGAATTGTGTCTAACGCCGGCCCCTTGAGGCAGCCCATCAAGTAATTAAACCTTTCAATGTTAGACAATCCAGACTCACGCACAACCAGTTTTTCGAATGAATTAATGAAGTTTTTATACTTCGCATAAGTTCCGTCAAAGGTGGGCAACGACAACCTTGGCAACGATGACCGAACTGGCGGTGGGTGATAGTCTGGCGCAACTATGCTGGTGTTTAAGTCTCCTCCCAATTTGTCCTTTATGGATAGCTTAATTGCTATGTACGTATCCTCCAAGTCTACCCGTCCTTCAACATTTGGGTTAAGGTCTTCAATGTCAGCCTGGACTTTTAGAACCTTCTTGAAATAGGTTTCCAAGATGCTTAAACGATACCGAAGCTCATCATTGCAAATCGGCTTTTCCGTCTTTCCTTCCATTACAGATTTGATTGCAGTTGTTCCAAGGGAGAGAGAGTCAGCGCCAATTCCGACGACGGCAACGAAAGCGCAACGAAAAGAAGCGGTGGAATTCCAATAGATAACTGCGTTGATCTCTGGACCAGAGCAAGTGGCAGCAAAGAAGACGAACCGGGAGTGCAAGCGCCGTTACTTGCGTTGTGGGTGACAAACGAATGATAGAATTAACAGAGAACCGCGTGAGCAAAGCGAGGGTGATGACCCCGCAATCGAGACGATAGATAATGGGTTTTCGGCAATTTCGACGGCAGCAAAACTAAACGAATACTGCAGATGTTGTATTTGCAAATTATGTACCGACGAAAAGTGTTCGTAGAGATTGTACATAAATGCGAGTATTTTAATTGTTCACCAAGAATTAACACACGTGCCCCTCGTTGGGCGCCAAAATGTTTGAACAAGAAGCGTTTTTCTTATAGATATTTATTTGTTTAGTTGTGGGGGTGCGTCAAATCCAAAGCAAGCGAATTAAAACCGAATTGCAAGAAATAATAACAACGACAAGACGATGAGGTGCTGTTGAGTATCAGTCGACGACTACTTTATTGGGCTCTTAATGCATGAGCACCGAGCATAAGAGGGAATAGTGAGAGCGTACAATTATGAGAGTACGCTTTGACTACGAGAAGTGTTTAACTACTTCTAAATTAGTTGGGTGGACGAAGTTTGACCGAACAAAGAGTAAGGGGCTTAGATGGCTGCCCTGTGGTACGCCCCAAGTCACCATAACTGGTGAGGACAGGGAGTTTTTGAAACGGACTCTTTGAGACCTAGAACAAGGTAAAGAAGGTAAAGTTTTTGTGCTAGGAGGGAATGGTTTACAGAGTCGAACGCTTTACTAAAATCGGTGTAAACAACATCCGTCTGTAAATTACCCTGAAAGCCTTTAATTATGTAGGAGGTAAACTCCAATAAATTAGTAGTGGTTAATCTCCGGTATATCTTGCTACCTTTCTTATGGAAAGGAATTATAAAGGACTCCTTCCATATCGGGGAAAAGCATGAAGAATTTATGGACGATTGAATAGTTTAAGCAACGGCCCACACAGAGACTCGGCACAGTACCTGAGTCCACAGCCGGGAACTCCGTCCGGACACCAGCTTCACTATTCTTTGAACATGAAGCAATGAGCTTTCATTTAGCTAAGGACTGAAAATGCTGTTCGACCTCGGTAAACCGTATTGATACGGCTGACCAGAGTAAACATCCTGCGAATAGGTAGTTTGGAAAAAACGGGCAAAAATATCGGCAATTGCCTGATCGTTATCTGCCGACGTATTAAGGAAGAATAGCGAGGATGGGTGTGTGGACGTTCTACGTTTACTGTTTACGAAGCTGTAGAACTCTTAAGGGTCCTTAGAAAAACGTATCCTGCATCGAGATAGGTAGTTCTGATAGCATTGAGCGTTAAGAACTGAAAAATTTGACCGAGCCATTACATAATGAGAGAGAGAAGAAGGAGAGCCAACTTCTTGAAATTTTTTATAAAGTCTTGACTTTAAGTTTTTTAGACTGGATAGCTCCTTGGTAAACCAAGGGGGTTTTCTCGATCTAATAGGACAGGAAAGTGGGACACAAGAGTCAAAAAGTTAGTCCAGTGCATCATATAAAATTGTTGTGCCTATCGTAACATCACTGCGCAAATATAAAGCGGACCAATCAAAATCCCTAATGAGGTTATTAAGCTTCGTAAACTCGGCTTTGCATTGGGGTAGTCTACCCGACCGATCCAATACAGCTGGTCCTAGGTCGAGCGACACTTCGAAAATAGGATGGTAGGCATCTTCAGCTATAGTGAGCGGGGAGACTCGAGTTAACAACGCTAAGGTCACATCCGTTACAAACCACAGATCAAGAAATCGACCCAACACGGGTCGTTAACACGGTTAACTTGAGACAGAGACAGGTCAATCAAGCCGTCAACAAAGTCATGTCGTGACATGGGTACCAGGCTATTAGACTCGTTTACCGAAGACCAAACAATTCCTGGCAAGTTGAAGTCACCAAGAACTATCATATGATCTTTGTCTGATAGCGAGGAAGAAATAGCGGCTAATGCGGGAAAATGCTGCTCCTGCACGTCGAGAACGAACGATCCTTTCTAAAAGTTGTGTACCGACCTGCCAAAACTTCGGAACTAAGAATGTCCGGCTTTAACCAGGTCTCGGTAAACACAATAACGTGGAATGTAAATGCGACACTATCCTGGAAAAGAATATTGAGCTTACTACGCAAGCCTCGAACATTCTGAACATTAGTGACCAAGAGAGAATTTAATAGTTTTTTGGACGGAAAAGAAACAAAAAAAAACACATTAACTACCGACACAGGAAAATAATTAAATTATGTTTAAAACACAATAAAATGGCATGTACTCGCGCTTACGGAAAAACTCTAAGCAAGCAGGTAAATTAGGGAGTTTATTTAGTTAGTATATTCAAAAAACAACACCATCTGTTTATATAGGATAAAAGGCAGACAAGCGGATAGCAAAACAAAAACACATCTGATCAATACAGAGAGAATCGAACGATATGTTTTAAGATTAATTAGGCGTCGTTTAATTTCATTAGATATGACAATTTTTTTAAAGGCATTAGAAAGTTTGGTCAAAAGGCTGCACCTAATCAATTGATTTTTATAAACGATGCCTTAAACGACGCCTAATTAATGTATATATTTTAAAACAAAAATGCAGCCAAGAAATTACTAGAAAAAAACAGATTTTTACAATTTAACAACAACAATTTAACCACAAGCTGAGTGCATGCTAGTCAGCTCGGTAGCTGTTGGTAGTCGAATTCCTTCCACTTCTTTCGAGTTGGCTGATCACACTTGTCCATTACAATATATATCAGCATCGATTGAGCGATGTCCTCCGGCTTGCCGATGGACTCCAACAAGCTAAATATAGCAGACGCCTTATCGAATAGGCTGCGAAGTTGTTGACAGTTGGCCTTTTCGATCGGTTGCAGTTCAAACAATGCCTGGAATGTTACCTAGAATGCCTGAATTGTGTCTAACGCCGGCCCCTTGAGGCAGCCCATCAAGTAATTAAACTTTTCAATGTTAGACAATCCAGACTCACGCACAACCAGTTTTTCGAATGAATTAATGAAGTTTTTATACTTCGCATAAGTTCCGTCAAAGGTGGGCAACGACAACCTTGGTAACGATGACCGAACTGGCGGTGGGTGATAGTCTGGCGCAACTATGCTGGTGTTTAAGTCTCCTCCCAATTTGTCCTTTATGGATAGCTTAATTGCTATGTACGTATCCTCCAAGTCTACCCGTCCTTCAACATTTGGGTTAAGGTGTTCAATGTCAGCCTGGACTTTTAGAACCTTCTTGAAATAGGTTTCCAAGATGCTTAAACGATACCGAAGCTCATCATTGCAAATCGGCTTTTCCGTCTTTCCTTCCATTACAGATTTGATTGCAGTTGTTCCAAGGGAGAGAGAGTCAGCGCCAATTCCGACGACGGCAACGAAAGCGCAACGAAAAGAAGCGGTGGAATTCCAATAGATAACTGCGTTGATCTCTGGACCAGAGCAAGTGGCAGCAAAGAAGATGAACCGGGAGTGCAAGCGCCGTTACTTGCGTTGTGGGTGACAAACGAATGATAGAATTAACAGAGAACCGCGAGAGCAAAGCGAGGGTGATGACCCCGCAATCGAGACGATAGATAATGGGTTTTCGGCAATTTCGACGGCAGCAAAACTAAACGAATACTGCAGATGTTGTATTTGCAAATTATGTACCGACGAAAAGTGTTCGTAGAGATTGTACATAAATGCGAGTATTTTAATTGTTCACCAAGAATTAACACACGTGCCCCTCGTTGGGCGCCAAAATGTTTGAACAAGAAGCGTTTTTCTTATAGATATTTATTTGTTTAGTTGTGGGGGTGCGTCAAATCCAAAGCAAGCGAATTAAAACCGAATTGCAAGAAATAATAACAACGACAAGACGATGAGGTGCTGTTGAGTATCAGTCGACGACTACTTTATTGGGCTCTTAATGCATGAGCACCGAGCATAAGAGGGAATAGTGAGAGCGTACAATTATGAGAGTACGCTTTGACTACGAGAAGTGTTTAACTACTTCTAAATTAGTTGGGTGGACGAAGTTTGACCGAACAAAGAGTAAGGGGCTTAGATGGCTGCCCTGTGGTACGCCCCAAGTCACCATAACTGGTGAGGACAGGGAGTTTTTGAAACGGACTCTTTGAGACCTAGAACAAAGGTAGCTAGAGATCCATCTCAGGAGATTGGGCGGGAACCCTAGAAGGTAAAGTTTTTGTGCTAGGAGGGAATGGTTTACAGAGTCGAACGCTTTACTAAAATCGGTGTAAACAACATCCGTCTGTAAATTACCCTGAAAGCCTTTAATTATGTAGGAGGTAAACTCCAATAAATTAGTAGTGGTTAATCTCCGGTATATCTTGCTACCTTTCTTATGGAAAGGAATTATAAAGGACTCCTTCCATATCGGGGAAAAGCATGAAGAATTTATGGACGATTGAATAGTTTAAGCAACGGCCCACACAGAGACTCGGCACAGTACCTGAGTCCACAGCCGGGAACTCCGTCCGGACACCAGCTTCACTATTCTTTGAACATGAAGCAATGAGCTTTCATTTAGCTAAGGACTGAAAATGCTGTTCGACCTCGGTAAACCGTATTGATACGGCTGACCAGAGTAAACATCCTGCGAATAGGTAGTTTGGAAAAAACGGGCAAAAATATCGGCAATTGCCTGATCGTTATCTGCCGACGTATTAAGGAAGAATAGCGAGGATGGGTGTGTGGACGTTCTACGTTTACTGTTTACGAAGCTGTAGAACTCTTAAGGGTCCTTAGAAAAACGTATCCTGCATCGAGATAGGTAGTTCTGATAGCATTGAGCGTTAAGAACTGAAAAATTTGACCGAGCCATTACATAATGAGAGAGAGAAGAAGGAGAGCCAACTTCTTGAAATTTTTTATAAAGTCTTGACTTTAAGTTTTTTAGACTGGATAGCTCCTTGGTAAACCAAGGGGTTTTCTCGATCTAATAGGACAGGAAAGTGGGACACAAGAGTCAAAAAGTTAGTCCAGTGCATCATATAAAATTGTTGTGCCTATCGTAACATCACTGCACAAATATAAAGCGGACCAATCAAAATCCCTAATGAGGTTATTAAGCTTCGTAAACTCGGCTTTGCATTGGGGTAGTCTACCCGACCGATCCAATACAGCTGGTCCTAGGTCGAGCGACACTTCGAAAGTAGGATGGTAGGCATCTTCAGCTATAGTGAGCGGGGAGACTCGAGTTAACAACGCTAAGGTCACATCCGTTACAAACCACAGATCAAGAAATCGACCCAACACGGGTCGTTAACACGGTTAACTTGAGACAGAGACAGGTCAATCAAGCCGTCAACAAAGTCATGTCGTGACATGGGTACCAGGCTATTAGACTCGTTTTTAGCGAAGACCAAACAATTCCTGGCAAGTTGAAGTCACCAAGAACTATCATATGATCTTTGTCTGATAGCGAGGAAGAAATAGCGGCTAATGCGGGAAAATGCTGCTCCTGCACGTCGAGAACGAACGATCCTTTCTAAAAGTTGTGTACCGACCTGCCAAAACTTCGGAACTAAGAATGTCCGGCTTTAACCAGGTCTCGGTAAACACAATAACGTGGAATGTAAATGCGACACTATCCTGGAAAAGAATATTGAGCTTACTACGCAAGCCTCGAACATTCTGATAGGTCACTAAGAGAGAATTGAATAGTTTTTTGGACGGAAAAGAAACAAAAAAAAACACATTAACTACCGACACAGGTAAATAATTAAATTATGTTTAAAACACAATAAAATGGGATGTACTCGCGCTTACGGAAAAACTCTAAGCAAGCAGGTAAATTAGGGAGTTTATTTAGTTAGTATATTCAAAAAACAACACCATCTGTTTATATAGGATAAAAGGCAGACAAGCGGATAGCAAAACAAAAACACATCTGATCAATACAGAGAGAATCGAACGATATGTTTTAAGATTAATTAGGCGTCGTTTAATTTCATTAGATATGACCATTTTTTTAAAGGCATTAGAAAGTTTGGTCAAAAGGCTGCACCTAATCAATTGATTTTTATAAACGATGCCTTAAACGACGCCTAATTAATGTATATATTTTAAAACAAAAATGCAGCCAAGAAAATACAAGAAAAAACAGGTTTTTAAAATTTAAATAAAAAACACCTTAAATAAACCATAATTCCCTAAAAATGTGTAGAGCCCCACTAACAGGACATAAGAAAAAGAAAAATGTCTGAAAACGGGAACACATAAAACCAAAACGTTTTGGCTGAAAACCTAAAAGTAAGTGAAAACCGGAACCTTGCTGTATATGCAAAATTTCGTTGATATTTCTTATATACATACATATGTAGTAGATATTTGCATTCGAGTTCATTCTATTTGTTTTGCGCACGAATAATTCGAATGCGTTTTTTATTCATGCAGAACTCTAATATATATGTATGTACATAGGTATGTATAGCTTTAAACTTAGCCGACAGTGTATCCTGCCATGCTGATTCTGGGGAAAACAGCTTAGATCTAAGTTTTGGAAAGCTTCTTCTTCTCACGCCCGCATTTGACTATTTTGTAGCTATAGTTTACCAAATGCCTTAGAGTACGCAGTATTCGGAGCGCAACAGCAAGCGTTCTTAATTGTTAAGGGCCGATAAAATGGATTGCATAGGACGTTTTTTATTAACATCTATTTATTTATTCTTAACTTAATACTTATATAAATATAAAGTCATTTTGATCAATTTATTTTAAGCTTAATTTTGAGCTAATTTAATTAATTGGCCGTTTCGCATGCATCTACCCAATCATTATAAACGTCAATGGGCTCCGATAAAAAATTAATTCCAGTTTGAAAGTCTTCCAAACACACTCGACAAGTTATTTTCGCAGTGTTTCTTCCTTTATCCCTGAAAGATTTGAAATGAAAGATGTAATTTGAATACAAGAATTTCAAGCCATTCATATTAAAAACATTAAAGGCGAGGTAATAGTTCCCGACTTTAAACGAAGTTTAAAAAAGATAACTGCCATTTCATATACATATTTATGTACATATTTATACATTTTGCTGATGATATCTCTTAGCTAGTATCAGCTCAACTGTTTTTACATTACTTTTAATGTTTTTACATTGCTTAAGAACAGCTTTAAAAGGACTGAAGTGCTGTCTAAAGTTAATTTTAAGGAGCGGGACCATTGTATATATATTTGTATATAGACGATTTTGTTTCCATTTTGCCTTACATTTTGTATTTACATCTGTCTTCTCTACATCTCAAAATCTATATCTACATCTGCCTGAGGAAGACTGTTCGAAAGAGAGACGGAATGATTAAGCGCGTGGCTACGGTATCGCATCCACTGAAATTTCATTTGCTCCATCTGACTATGATAATAATCCAATCTGATTCAGATTGTCTGATAAAATTTAAAAAAAAAAATTGATTGAGTTTAATATTACAGGAGTCGGGATACATAATTCGGTTGATCTAGCTCTTTATAGTCTTTGAGAACCCAGCGTCAAACACGATGGACAGTCAGACATGGCTATATCTACTCGGTTATTGATGCTGATCAAGAAAATATTTTATGGGGTTGGAAAGGTTTCTTTTTGGTGTTACAATCATCCACTTTCACCACAAATCGAATATACCCCTATACTCTTCGAGTATAAAAAGTGATAGATTGATTGTTGAATTAGTGTCCCACCAATACTACAAAATGTTTAAAAAAATACAACGGGCCGAAACCGGCCTAAGTGTGCGCTGGGCTCCTAGTGAGCCTGGTAGCCGCTATGACCTAGTGTCCCTAGTGGGTCGTACAATTATGAGCTCCTTGGTGCTTCACCACACAGAGAAAGTACGACGCAGGCGTTCATAATATCAAAATCTGTGAAATGAAATCCCTTATACACCACGTAATTTTCTATATTTTTACTCTACTTTGTGCGTGGTTTGAAGATAATTACATTTTCACTTCACAGGACTTTTCATGGTTGCAGAACGGACAGTTAAATTGCTGGTCAAGTGGTTCTATATTTTTTCTTTTTGGTGGCGGCTTTCTTTTTGACTTTCTTCGGCCCATCGTCAACGCAGTGTAAAAACAAATTTAGCTTAATCAAATTGAATAAATTGCTATCACATATAAAAAATGAAGTCAATATTGCATTTGGAACAATGGTAACAAAACACTGAAAAAATGTTTCAACCACGAGTTCAACCAAAATTAATTGTACACATTAGTATGTGTATGTATGTACTCATTCATACCCCTGCAGTACGGGCCATCGCTTACAAATGTGCTCACACATCGATTTCAGCGTGAGCACCCCAGATGACATAAGTGATGTCGCGCGGAACGATGAACTGCTCACGTTAACATTGCGATGTCCTAGGAGCATAGGGGATGACATGGTCATCGAGAAGTGCGAAAAAATAAGGCTTACTATAAGTGATGATTTTCTCGAAAAAATAAGGCTTACTATAAGTGATGATTTTCTCGAAAAAATAAGGCTTACTATAAGTGATGATTTTAAAATAAGGCACAGAATAAGTGAAGATTTTAGCCGAAAAAAGGCATACAGAAAGGCGTATATAAGTAAGCAGTATATTCATTTATTTTCTTTTGCTTTTATTTAAAACTACAATTATGTACATATGTATGTCAGTTTTGAGGATCCCTGAGGTTCTTTCGGTAACTTCAATTGCATCGCCACTGAAATAATACGGATTAATTTATTATGTTTTTTTTTAGTTTTTTGACTTGTAAAGACTTACTTTCCATGTCCTTACAGGATGTGCCCGTCCCCATTGTGTTCCGTATTTTGTTGATCTATCAATAAAATGATTATTCTATAAAATACTATTAATTTGGTCGCAATTATATAAGAAAGGAAAGATCGAAATTTCAAAAATATGTTCGATTTGTAAAAGAGTTGTTTAAACAAAAAGCAATGCTCACTGTAGATCAGCGGTGTTCTGTGCATTTACTCCTACAACAAAAACAAAACACGCACCAAAATATGTACTTGCTTGACTCAGGCCTCGCATATAAGGGTTGCATTTATGTTTTTGTTGTTGGACTGCTTAAAATTCAAATTTCGGGCCCACCGCAGGTTATGCATTCACATTATATTTCTTTATTCTTCTTTTAATCCTTACTATATATATTAGTTGGAGCATAAGGGCACAACAATTAAAGAGCATAAAAGAAGAATAAATAATTACAATGTGAATGCAGCGATACATTGAACTCAGTTTTTTCACAATTTCACAAATTTAACATTATATGCAATTGATATTTTCATAATTTACCACGCGTACATCACATTTATGTTTATTTAAACAATGCACTTACCTGGTAGTAATAAATATTATAGATATTTTTCACTAAATCACTGCATTTTCGCTACCAACTCTTTCCGCACAATTGTAACAATGTAACGTAATAGGCAAATGCAAGGCGAACAAAGCAAGAATGCTCTGCCGACGCAGGCGCAAAAGAAACGAAAAGAAAAAAAAAACAAATTCTCTTGTACTTCGCACGATCGGCAGAGCCGATCTATCATGATCGCGCGGAAAAGAAAGAAACAGAGAGAAAATAAAGGGTTCGGCTTAGCGGGCGTCAACGCCTAGATGACATTGTCGTTGACATTCGTCATCGCTCACGGCTGGTACTGCAGGGACCCTTTTTACATTAGGCCGCATCATTGGATATTTCCGTTAAATGGAACATGCGACAAAGATGCCCATAAGAGCCCTGTAGATAGAAGAAGACAATCATGCGGGCCACACATCATTTGCAAGTGTTACCATTTTCTGTCGAGTATTTTTACAAAATACTAAAATTATTCGCGGCATCGACGCGTTATCAGAGTATTTTTGTCGAATCAAACAATAAATTCAATTTAAAGTTGAGCGGCCAAAACATTCCTGAACATATCCATTAAAACAGGTCTGATTGCAAGCAACAAAAAGGTAACTCAAAGACTTCCAAGGTCTTTTGGGACGCACTGATTACGACTTTATGTCATTTGAAAATTAAAGTCAGCAGCACGTTATTGTTGTTCGGTGGAGCCAGCAATAGCTGACAAAATGATGCAAAAATGATGCGGCCTAAGTGTAAACGCCTCGAATCATTTTTCCGCACCTTCGACAATGATGCGGTAGTGTAAAAAGGCTATCACAAACGACACATCCACGGGAAACGGTGGGAAAATATGACGGATGTGAAACCTCAATTCCCACAGGCCCTCATCCGTCAGAAGCAGCTAAGAGCATAAAATATCAAAGTATTGGTCTAAATTGTGAATCTTCAACAATTTTAAATTAGTAAACTGTCTTTATATATATTATATATTATATTGGCTTTATTAAACGTATCCATTTAATCCATTTAAAAAATTAAGCAGCTCTGTTTGGAAGTTGGCTTGGCGTTATCTGTTCCCAATTTTCTGTAGTATTTTTCGCTTTCCTTGTGCTCCTGCTCTACTGATTGCCGGTTCTTCTCGACTTTGAGAATTTCCGGAGAAGATTATCCAGCTTAAGCTGGTTCGATGCGGTGCCTTAGCTGCAAAAACAATAATAAAGCTACAGCAGGATCTTTCCTGATATTAACGGAATCTTTTCGAGACCCCGGCAAATCCGCAGTATTATCATGAAAATATTCAAATCGAAATTTTCCACTTTAACATGTAATTATTATATGTAATTGAAGTGCAAAATACTAATCATAATAAATTCAAATAAGTGTACACATATGTATGTTAATTAACACGGGCTGCATTGCATATATCCGTTAGAAGACCTCTATCCGATCTTTTTAGATCCATAGATACCATACCTCTTTTAAATACGCAGGAGTTAATTACTTGATTAATACTTCTAATGAAGATAAATATGACGTGACACAAATATGAAATATGAAATATGAAAACGACGTGCATGGCTTGACTCTGAATCCGCGGAGAACTGATTCCGAGGGCGAACAGAACGAGACAGACACACATACATAACAAGAATGTGAGAGCTTTTGTGGGCTTTCGTTAAGTTAATGCTGTATAGTAATGATTTTTTCACAGTCCGCATATTCATAAACTACCTTTAATATATTCAGGCATTTTGATTTTATAATTTTCAAACAGAATCAGTACGTTCTATACATGTTCGGGTCAGCCGCTGAATAATAATCCTTAAACTTAAAAACTAAAAAAAACAGCCTTTGTCAACGTCAAAGCGTTAATAAATACTTTATATATGTATAGTAACCGCTAACGTTCAGCAGCGCTGCTGCACTCTCTCCGTAAAAGGGCGCTCTGCAGCCGCCGCTTCGGCTCTAGCTATGCTTTGCCGAAGGTTCCAAATTTAGTTCTATGCTAATCTTTCTGCGCATTGGTTGCATACAGACCTCGGTTAGAAATGAGCATTTATCAGGCTTGGCAAAGAACGAGCAATTGGCTTCAGTTAAGCCGCCAGTATAAATATATATTATAAGCTTTAAATCAAATCATTTGATTTGTTTCTGGACTAAAATAGGTGACAGAAAAGCTTGGTATCTCAATCATTGGTGACCCCGACGAGATTAAAAACATAAGCTAATAGCGATTCATTCAACAACAAACAAATTTTACAATATATTGTAAGGGTTTGCCTCGTCTGAAAACAGTTTTTTTAAAATTAACGGCCTCGCACTGGGCACGTTATTTCAGACGATACTGTACTTAGAATATATCAAAAGCTTTTATGTTTTTTGATCATATGATCAGTGCGCTTTGAAAAGCTCCATGCAACTCTATGCACATGCGCTTTGGGAAAGCTTAATGCACGCCTAAGCTGCACTCAGTTACTGCTTATCTTTCTTTTCCAATTTTGACTGTGGCCAAGTGCAGATGCAATAACTATCATTGCCCTATAATCAAACTGACTCTAGCGAAACCTCGTGCGCCTTGCTTATATGTGTGCATGAGCGGAAAAGTTAATCCAAGTGTACTTCGGCCAAATAAAGCCATCCGCTCAAATAAAAGCGTTCCCAGGCATATTTCGGCCAAAATTGGGAAAGAATTGCATTTAATCGGATGTAACTTAGGAAGAAGGTATGTAGGAGTGTGAGGGTAAAACGCGATCTTAAAGTTGTCTATCACAGATTTCTTTCGACCTGCTCCTCTAAAGCAGTTGTCTGTTGGCATCACCACGACTCTGTGTGTTTTCCCTGTGGAAGTGCCGAGAGCCACCGGCACCGGAGACAGATCGCGGCCAACCTATTGCCCTGGCTTGAGGTCAGGCATTGACCACTAAGGCAAGCATCAGCGGGAGAAAAAGGCCATGTCCCCATGGCACTTCACTAAGATGACCATCTGCAGTCTATAGCCAATCAACTACGGATCCCCTGCACACAACTGGACAGAGCAGACAAAGAAGAGAGAGGAATAAAGTGCCGATAAGGGTTGATTCTACGGCTGGCCCTACGAATTGGTCAGGTTGATGATGAGCTTTGAAGATGTGTGGCGGCGGGAGGGATTCGACGCATGATCCGTATCGCCGCGTATGTGGAATTTAATTTGTTTGGATAGATATTCTTTATAAACCATACTTATAATTTTCTTCGATTTACTTTAGTTGTGCGCCCCTAAAGACATTTAACCCATACATAATCGCTAATCGCATCGTCACACATATACCATAAATAGCAGTACAAATTCATCTTTAGCCTCATCAACGACAACAGGCCTGCTGACTTCGATGGATCCAACGAATTGTGAGTACGGCACAGCCGGTGTACATACATAAGTGTGACGTTGTGTTAATATGCGAGCCTTCACTTGCATTGTAAGACCTATTCTTATAGTTGCGTTAGTAAGTGAGTCCCTATACTTTTATAATAAAAAAAACTCATTCCATAAACCCGAATTCATAATCTTATTGTGGTCACATATTATTGTCACCCATCATTATCATCTGTCATTATTACATTATTATTATCTACTATCATTCTCAGCCTTCTTGTAATGTTTAGACTTAAGCACCTACTAATTGAAGTTGAATTATAACGTAAATGAATATGATTTAGTTTTTTCTTTTTGAGGGCACCTTAGGCATCTCGCGCCGCAGCAATGTTTTGGGTAGGCTCGATGGAGTCCTACAGGTAGGATAGGTATAGAAGGAGAGCCCGAACACCTCGGTTCTCCAACAAGATAGGGGTATACCATGTCTCAGTCCGTTCCCGCATTGTCTGGTCATTCCTTTTCTCTGTCTACGATTTTATTATTGTAACGCAGGTGTCTATGCCTCACGGAATCCACGCCAATCTCCCTGAGCTAGGCCGTCCAACCAGTAGACAGAGGGTGCAGCCCGAAACGACTCCGACCGTGTAAGTATTCGTTTCTGTGCAGTTTAACCACAAACAAATACATTTCTTTAAGACGTTGATATGCAATGACTGCACCATCAAGTGGCCCAAGCGACACCAGCCAATGGCTGTTACGCGCGGATCCCAGGCAAGAACGCAGCCCACCTCCCACCCAAACGACCGAGGGGCGCTGCCGCTCGCGGACATGCATGAAAGATAGGTGTTAGACTAGTGTTCGAGGAAAAGTAGAACTAATCTAACTAAAGAAGAAAAGTAATTACTAATTACGGAAAAGATGTAGGAGTTTCAGTAATTTAAGACTAGGAAGGGAGTTAGTGGTAGATATAATATGGTAGAGGGAATTATAATCCGAGCATTGGACCCTAAATGGTTCATGCAAGGAGTAATTCGATCTACAAAGCGGAAGAACATTAAAGACGAACCATTTAAACGAGAACAACCTCCAGACACTACCCATAGCAAGCGAGTTTTCTGAATTGAAGGCAATCCTGGCATTAGTTCGACCTGACCAACACAATGGAGATCGTAAAACAGACTTGCTCCAATTAATAGATCGACCCTGAGGCCTATGAAACTTCGGATCCGCTAGTGGTATATTCGCTGGAATGTTCCAGCTGTGAGTGTCAATTCCAAAGCTTGGCTGACGATCGGTTATGTTAGATGCTACAATAGCAGTGATGAGAGTTGAGTATTCAGATGAGCGAGAACGGAGGCTAACATTGACCGAACATCCATCGCCTATTCCCGAAACTGCAGTTGATAATTTCATTTTTCGAAGCTGAAGCTGATTGGCGAATTGCGAAGTTATAAGATGTAACTGGGAGCCGGAATCCAGCAATGCTCGGCAGGGAACTAAAACTGCGGAACGATTTTTGACCAAAACTGTGGCAGTGGCAAGTAGAATGACATCATTACTGAGACCTTGGGCAATAAGAGCAGGCGAGGTAGACGCTGAAGTAGAGGGCTTAGTGGTATGCTGAGACGGATTAGACGGAGAGGGCGTAGACGGAGGCGTAGCATTAATTGATTGACCTTGTAATGCATCCGCTTCAGGTTTACTGAAATAAAGGGTAGTATGGTGCTTACCGGCGCAAGTGCGACAGTGGCTCGAGGTGCACTGACTTAATCTATGCTCTGTTCTAAGGCAATTTATACACAGGGACAGTTGTTTGGCTTCTATATGGCGATTTGCGGGGACAGCCTGAGAAGGTTTGGCTAGTTGCAACCAAGGTGGACCTGGAATTGTTATGTTTCCTACTCTTGCCCACCTGACTGCTATAAATCCGCTATCTCCAATGATCTGCATCGCTGTTCCAAGAACGAGGCCATATATTCCCACTACGGAATTGAGTTGGCATACGCTGGTTCCTCAAATCGCCAAGTGGGCTTGGCTCGCTGGAACAAGTTTCCGAAGCAACTCGTCGATTATTAAATCTTCTTTCCAATAATTGTAATGTCACATTATAAGGTTAGGTTAGGTTAACCCGGACGACCCTTTTGGGGTCTCCCATAGGCCAGTATGGCCCTTAGTTATCCGGTAGGTTATGGACCTTTACGCGGGTGCTGGTGAGGTTTTGATATCACCTAGAATTGAGGTGTTTTTAGGGAAGGCCAGCAGTTCCTTTGGCGTCCTCTTGGAGGCATCTTCTAGCGATGCCAGAGTCGGTGCGCCCAGGTATCTTCTCCTTGCCGGTGAGAGAGCCGGGCAGCTGCAGATTAGATGTTCCAGGGTTTCAATAGCCCCGAGGTCATCACATTTCCTGCAGCTGTTTCTGTCGGTGATGTTTAGTCTGGCTGCGTGTGATGCGGCCAGGCAGTGACCTGTCAATATTCCCACTAACAGTCTGCAGTCTTTCCGTGGAAGGTGCAGCAGATAGTGGCTGAGTTTTTCGCTACATTTTTTGCACATAATTTTCGAGACTCTGCAGTTGGTTGTGCTCCTCCACCTGCTCTCGTTTTCTAGTCTGGCCAGCTTTTCTAGGTGGCTTTGTAGCGTTCTGAGGGAGACAGGACATTTTCTACTCTTTCAGTCGCCAGACCGACGCCTTCCTTTGCCAGAACGTCTACCGCTTCGTTTCCTTTGATGCTCTGGTGGCTGGTCACCCAATAGATCCGCCCTGACTTGGTCGTGCAAAGTGAGTCCAATGCTTCCCTGCTTGCCTGGACACTTCTAGAACTGACCGCAGACGACTGCATGGATTTTATCGCCGCTTGGCTGTCTACAAACAGATTGACCACATTGTGTGATCGTTCTGTGTGTTGTACAACCTCCGCTGCTTTCCTGATGGCAAAGACTTCCGCCTGGAATATGCTGCAGTGGTCCGGTATCGTGTATGACAGCCTAATGTCGGGGTCTGTGCAGTATAAACCAGATCCTACTCCTCCTTCCATCTTGGAGCCGTCTGCGTATATGTTGAGGTGTTGATTGTGGCCCCGTCCTTTTTTCCATTCTTCAGGTTCCAGAAATGCGTTTGTTTTGATGTCGAGGAAAGTTCGAGGGGTCATGTAGTCAGTATAACGGATCATGTCCCTGCCAATTGAACTGTGCCCGTATACTTGTGGCCGCATGTTTCCAGACGCAATCAGGTGCTGTGCGGCCTTTCCAGCCGTCAGATGAGCGTGGATGTCCAGGGGATCAATTCCAAGTATGGTCTCGAGTGTTTTTGTTGGGGTAGATCTCAGTGCCCCCGTGATACAGAGCAGAGCCTGTGGCTGAGTCTTTTTCATAAGCTTGTGGTACGTCTTCTTCTCGGTAGCTTGCCACCAAATTAAGACTCCATACAGCAGAGTTGGTCTCACCACCGAGATGTAGATCCAGTGCATTAGAGCAGGTGACAGGCCCCATGTGCTGCTGAGCATCTTCTTTGATGCATATAGCGCAATGGTGGCCTTCTTCACCCTTTCCACCACATTGGATCTCCGTGCCAGCTTGCTATCCAATACTGTGCCGAGGTATTGTTTGATCGATTTTCGGGGGATCCATGACGGTACCTTGTACCTCTTGGTGAACAGGATGAAGTCCGTCTTGCCCGCGTTGATACTGAGTCCTACTTCGTCCGCCCACTCACATATCTCCCTGAGTATACTTTCCATTATGGAGCTGAGGGTCGATGTACATACAACCGTAATAAGTATAAGTAATAAGTATAAGTAATAAGTATGTCATCTGCATAGGCTGTTATTTTTGGGGCTTTCCTTTTGAATCTCTTGATTAGGTCGTTGACCACCACATTCCACAGGAGGGGCGACAGGACTCCACCTTGCGATGTGCCTCTGCGTGCCCCCTTGGCTATGGAGGCGGTGTCCCATTCTGATTGAACCCGTCTACATTTTAGTAGGTTGTTTATCCAGTATTTGATTGCTGGGTGTGTGTTGGTTGCTTCTAAGCGACCCATTATGGCGCTTGTGGCCACGTTATTAAATGCTCCGGATATATCTACAAATTCTCCTAGTGATTATTTCTTGGTGTTGAGGGCTTTCTCGACCGTAGCTACTAGCGAGTGTAGTGCTGTTTCCACAGATTTTCCTTTAGTGTAGGCATGCTTGTTGCTTGACATCAGTCCCCCTACTTCCTTCCTGATGTGTAGCTCCAGCAGCTTTTCCAGTGTTTTTAGTAAAAAGGAGGTGAAGCTTATCGGTCTATAATCCTTGGGACTAACATGGCTGCACTTTCCTGCCTTCGGCAGGAAGACAACTCTGGAAGTTCTCCATTGGATAGGTATATAGCCTGTCCTCAAGCATGCCGTATATATAGCGAAAAGCCATGGAGTGATCACCTCTTTGGTCACTTGTAACATGGCTGGAAATATCCCATCCAGTCCAGGTGCTTTAATGCCCGTAAAGGAGTTTATGGCCCATTGGATTTTCTTGTGGGTCATTAGGCCTGTGGGGAGGGTTTGTTCCTCTGTTGCTAGGTCATGTTGCGTTGTGGCATCAGTAACCTCGGAGCATCCTGGGAAGTGAGCCTCCATTAGTGCTGTCAGGGCTTCTTCGCTGCTCTCTGACCATTGTCCATTGTTGAGCTTGAGCTGACTCTGTATGGTAGGTTGCTTAGAAAGCAGCTTCCTGAGTCTTGCCGTTTCAGCCACCTTCTCGATGTTGGAGCAAAAGTTCCTCCACGAGCTGCGTTGTGCCTTGCGTATCTCTTTCTTGTAATTCCTGAGTAGATTCTTGTATTCCTCGTTTATGAATTCTTCGTTCGCTTGTTTTGCGAGCTTGAACAATTTGAGCTGAATATACCTGTGATCTGAGAAGGATGGTTTTTCGTGGACTCTCCACTCAGATACCGTGGTACTCTTTCCCTTTACGAGAGTAAGATCTAGCACGTTTGATGAGTTGGGTGTAATCTTCCCCCACGTTTGCTACTTCTATGTTAGTTGAGAGTATAAATTCTGGAAGTGACTCACCTCGGTCATTGATATCGGGGCTTCCCCATACATTGTGGTGGGCAATTGCGTCCGTACCAATGAGTAGTTGGTAGTCCTTTGAGCCGGCTTGTTCGACCAGACTCCTTAGCTCTTCAGGTCGTGCGGGCCTGTCGTGTGCCATATAACAGGAGGCTACCAAGAGGCGCTTCTCCTCGCTTTCTAGCATCACCACTGTTACGTCATCTGAGCTCTAATGAGACATAAGGTGAGCATGGATTCTGTTCTGTTCATGGTTCTGTTCCTGCTTACCGGTGTTGTGTAGAAAGAGTTGTAGTTCGAGGACTTAAGTCCGGCCACTGAGTTGCCTGACGCAATCCATGGCTCCTGGACTAGAGTTATGTCGACGGGCCCTTGCTCCATGGCTATGAGGAGCTCCGCCGACGCCACTTTGCTTTTATGTATGTTGAGCTGCAGCACATTCAACGGCATGGGTGCCTCCACGATGGTTTCCAGACCAGATGGTTTCTCCACCTCGCCTGCCTGCAGGGTGTGCACGTCTGTGTCCCCGGGGTGGCGTTTCTTCAGGCGCAGGTAAGCGCTGCCCATGCCCAGGTCCTCCGCCTCCTTGTTAATTTAGAGAATCACAAACTGGCAATCTGGCCTTCCAATTCTCCGTGGGAATCTCGGGATTCTGTCGCTATAGGAGCCTCAGCGCCCTGTCTCCTTGAATCGCGATGGGGACGAGTACCTTTGCCTTTGGTATAGACGAGATTGGCTCCCTGTCCACCACCTCCAGCTTGGCCCCCTCCCACATCGCGTCCAGTTGGCAGACAATTTGCGTCAGCCACCTACGCGTTGGGTCATCGTTGCACTTAAGCATATTTACCCCATTCAGCCATCCAGCACCATCAAAGGTGGGCATGAGAGCTGTGGGATCATCCTCCGTCCGTGCAAATAGTGCGTCCACGAGCCGCGCGTGCACCAGCTTCCACTGCGCTGCCGTCATTTTCCTGTTTTCGTCTCTACGGTCGATAAGCGCCACGATCAAATGTCGTCTGGCCGCATCACTCGCCGTCCTTGGCTTCGGGTGTTGTTTAGGTGGGTTTGCCACTTTCAGTGGGAGGGCTGCGCTCTTCGGCCCGCGTTGCCGCTTGCTCGCTGGAGTGTTTTTGCTGGCACTCTCGACTGAGCGTTGCCTCTTGTTGGCCAGCATCTCATCCACCTTGTTGGCATATTTCCCGATTGATGCCCGCATTTATGGCATATGCGAGAAATGTCGCCTGGCCTCCTCCACCCGCTGTTCGGCCCAGGTTAGCCTTGCTTTCTCCTCCTGAGAGATGTCAGCTTTGCTCTGGAGCCGGCTCAGGATTTTCAGTGCTGCTTTGTATTGCAAGAGGGCAACGGAGAAGGCTCTCTTCCTCCGTGTTGCTGATCGAAGTCACGCTCTCCAGATCCGTGTCTGTTTCGACAGCGGCATCCGTGCGGTTCAGCTTGGAGTGAGGGGGTTTCTTGGCAGTCGTGGTACAGCTGACGTGGGCTGCTCCCGCCACGTCAGAGGTGTGACCGCTGGCGACACGCAGAGAGGATTGCTCCTCCCCGTGCCCGCCGGTGGTAGCAGTCACGCATTCCACCGACGTTTGGGTTGTGGTCGAGGTCAAGAAGACGCTAGGTGATTGCCTTAGCTAGACACTGCATTGCCTCGGACGGTGTGTGCTCGTGGGAATCGTTTCTTGTCGGAAGATATAAGCTAAGAGCACCGAGCGTAATAGATGGGAAGAAATGAGCACCGCAGTATATTATGTAGCCAATGACACTAGTTAAATTGGCAATTCAAATAATGTTTTATTGTACTTTGTGATTACACTGATCCTTAATTCTTGTACAGATCACGTAGCATTGGTGAGCTAAGCTATTAAGCGTTTTTAATGTCTGTTGAATTAAATTAATAAATAGAATAAGTTTTTTGGTTATGGGCACAATTTATTTGTAAATATATTTAGTAGTAGTAGTATGTGTGCGTACAAGCGATGGATAGCACAATTTATCCCGATGGATTCTAGATCGGGTGTTTCCGGATGCAGTTAATTTGCAGATGCGTGCCTTGCAGACCTTCGGAACTGATGTGGAGATATCAAACTTCATGACAATCAACATGCTGCTTGATCTACATACTACGCTTACTGCTCACATTGCCCCCACGATCACCGATTGTCAAACAAGTCTGCTAGTCAATGTAGCCGATTGGAATATTCCATCCAATATTCAGCTATATGCAGTCGATCCTGCATATTTCAACCCTCAGCGAGTAGATCTCCTCTGTTAGGGCAAATCAAATTCACCGATGGCCTGCCTCTACTGCAGAAGACCCTTGGGTGGATCGTATCTGGCGGTGGACAAAGGGTAGCAAGCTCGACGTTCCGAGTTGTTTTGTGTATGTTTTGTGAGGTTGACACTTGTGCGGATGCCATTTTGAGTGTCAAGGAAGAATTCGATTATGAAGCGAATTTCCTGAACCACTTTTCACGTTTGCCATCAGGGGAGTATTCATTTCGTCTCCCGTTAAAGCATAATTCTGATTGCTTAGGGGAATCTTATACTCAGGCGCATCGACGATCAGCTTTGAGCGAATGTTGGATCATGATCTTACACTCAAGGAGCTGTACTCTTCCATTATGAGGGAGTTGATTTAAAGGATATGTCCCAAGTCAAACCTGATTCTCGTATCCACCGCTAACACTTCTTGTCTCATTATTCAGCATATTGATTCGGTTTCGCACATATCCAGTCGTTCTCACTGGCGAAGTTGTAAGATGTACCGCTGCGTACGAGTTTCTTTACCTGACAATTACTATCAGTGGCGAGATTCTATCCAGTCCGAGGTTCAGGGCTACACATTAGACACCGTCACATACGGTACTAGGGCTGCATCATTTTTAGCAGCTTGCGCAATGAACCACCGGGCCATTGAAGAGGGTGAGTCATTCTCTCAATTCGAACCCCTCCAAGCGATCGGTGTTGTCTACGATTGCTCGTTTCTACGACTCTCTTAAATATATAAATCCTGTTACTGTCAGGTGCAAAATCTTCCTGCAACAGTTTTGGAGAGAAAATTTGGAATGGTAATGAAAACCTGTCCGCTTTGCATTCAATTTGGATGGACTTGAGAAACAGTCAGTCAAGTATCTCTCGGATATCATTTCTTCGCGTGGTTCATTATTCTGCTACAGTTATAGAGATTCACGGATTTTGTGTTAAATTGGCTGCCATAAAGTTATTACACATTATTTTTTAAAAATTCCAATGACCGATGATAGGTTTACACATTAGGTACCGAAACCAATATCTGACCCTTCAATACTGGGTTTTCCCCACCTATTAGATCGTATTAAAACTTAAACTTAAACTTTTTATTTGACACTGCATTGTTTTGGCTCTAAGCCACTATACATATGTCGTGTCCAGGGAAGGGCAGTTGTCGAGCAATGTTTTGTGCGCCACAAAAAACCTTATCGATTCCTAAGCTGGAATTAAATGGAGCCCATTTGCTTAAAAAAAGCATGCATAATATGAAAGAGTAGGAATCTTTACAGGTCAATTTTACTGCTGGTCGGATTCTTCAAATCGAGTGGCATCAATTCAGGAGTTGACGGCAGGCAGTAAAGTGTAGTATGGCGCTATGTCACCACACCTTTATATCTTTCCAACATTCTTTCTAGAGGCTAACTTCTCAACCACCTTATGCATTCAGAGCTGTGGTTTCACGGTCCATCGTTTTTGGTAGGCTCCAAAAAAGATTGGCTAAACCTTCTGTTCCTGAAACAGTAATTATAGAGCTGTCGATGTCGAGCATGTCGATATCACGTTAGGATGCCAATGTGTAAACTAGGATTGTTGATATTATATCGATATATCGATATGGGCGATATTTTTTACTTTTGATACGATAATATCGTTGAGATATTATCGTCGACGATTATATCAAAAATCGATATTTTTCGGAAATATCGACCACGACGTACTGTTGCTTAACACTGTTCGCAACAGCTTCCCGAACGAACTTAAAATGGACAATATAAAATCGATAAGAGGGAATTTATGGGATGTTCATAGCCAAATGATCGAGAGCACATATGTGGTGGAGCCAGAAATAGACGTCAAGAAGGAAACAAAAGCTTACCTTGAGTACAAATGCTTACCGAAAGATGCCGATCCAATTGCCTACTGGATATCTAAACAAGATGAGTTTTCAAATATTTCAAAGCTGGCCCTAAAATATTTAACACGCCCAGCCAGCTTTGCAGCTTCACAACGCGTGGCATCTGCAGTAAAACTAGTTGTGTAGAAAAAATGCAGGCTGCTGCGTGAAAATGTAAAACAACGCGTCTTTTTAAAGTCGCTAAAAAAACAATATTGGAATTTAAATTGAAAAATGAATAAAATGAATAAGCTGAAAAAAATTTGAATTTTTTCCGATATATCGATATAATGATATTTTAAATTTGATACATTCGATACGGCGATATAAAAATTTCGAAACTTTGATATATCGAAATACGATATTTTTTCAGAAATTAACAATCCTAGTGTAAACACACTCTTTGGCATGCAGCGAACATTTGCCAAGATGCATACATTTCTACATCATCTTCAGCTTTCTGGACTCACCGTTTCGGATATTCGGCAAGGAATGTATCTTCTAATTCGACACGTTCAACTGGCTAACTTAGAAATGAACATAAAGTAGTAGATTCAACGCAGTGGTCAAGTCATGAAATCAAGTTCCATCAGTTCGCTCTCTCCCTTCATCTATCAGCCCGGATTACTAAGAGTTGGAGGTTGTCTTGGCAACTCATCGCTAAGATTTAATGCTCAGCAACCGCTAATTTTGCAAATAGGACATCCCATAACTTGTCCATGAAAAGAACCTTCGGCTGGAATATTGGCCAATTGAAGGAATCAAGTCAGTATTAAAGGTAGTCAGCAAGTGTGTGAGATGCATCACCATGGTTCAGCACATCATGGGAGATCAGCCTAAGGAGCGTTTGGAAAGATCCCGACCCTTTGAAGTCACTGGACTTCAATACACATGGAGCTGGTAAATGACCTGTCCAGCGATTCTTTTCTAGGCGCAAGAAAGGCCAAGTCAAATTTGGTCTGACTAATAACTTTTCAGCTCAACAGCAGAAATTATTCTGGAGCCGTTGGCTCGAAGAGTAACTCACTCTTCTGCAAGGGCGGTCAAAATGTCGGGTGCCCACGCAAAACCTCTGCGTGAACAATCTCGTTCTGGTTAAGGTCGAAAATTTTCCTCCAATGCGTTGGCCACTAGCTAAAGTGGTCAATATCGTCAACGGCAAGGATAGAGTGTACTGCGTAGCTGATTTGAAATCTGCATCAGGAACCATCAGGAGGGCCGTTACTCGGCTATATTTACTGCCCCTCAAGGAGTCTGTTGAAAAACTGTCTTCCAACGGGGGCAGTATGCACGGGCCATCCGCTGAATAATAATCCTTAAAATTAAAAACATGATTACCTTTATCAACATAACTATTTATAGAATTGTAAAGCGGGGGAACGTTGGGCTTTTCGATAGACGGTAAAACTCCGATTCACACTGGCACCGTCTACCGTTTACCGTGTAACAGCTGATGACAATAACAAACCCTGAGTTTTTGAGCGGAAGATTTTTTATTTTTGTTTGAAAAATGCATAATAAAATCGATTTTCTTAATTGTGGTTCAAAACTATTCACGTTGTTGGATGGGGATCGCTCTAGAATTTCCTTTGTCTGTTTATTAACTCCTGGATCAGTTATTCCCGCCTTTCAGCTCTCTCATCCTGCTCAATATGGTGCTCCTTCTGCTCTTCTAGACGTTCTTTTGCTATATCCCGAAGTACAGTCAATGCGTCCATTTTGGTGCGCATGGGCAGGGGCCCATTACTAGCATAAAATGTGCTGGAACTGCAGGACCTGGCCAGGTCGACCCCGTTTATTCTGTGCTCCAAAAACCATTGATCTGCACCTGTAAATTAAAGCCATCCTTCATCGAGTCTGACATCTTCATATAAACATGGCGGTTTTTGCGTGCTCCCCGCAATTCGTCCATGCACTCCAGCCAAATATTGATGAGTACTATAACTCCATCTCTGTTGATCACCTCAACCTGCAGCCTGCTATTGCTAATGAGGATGTTTTTTTTACTGCATTATATATTAATGTAGGGTTGGCAGCCCTTTAACCAGCAGAATATTGGTGAACTATCGATATGGATAGTACAGGAATATCGATAAAGTTGAAAGACTTTGACTTCGGAAGCGAAAAGACGTGTGTGAACGAGAAATGCAAAAACTGTACCTTAAGCTGGGTATCCAGCACCGCGGAAACTAAAAATTACTGCCAAACTTCATATAAAAAAAACGGGGCCAGTAATTTTTCGTTTGTGTTTTCCTGGAGTCAGTATTCAGCAACGTAAACGGGATCCACGAATTTTCATCGATAGTATCGATATTCACACGAATGTGGACTGGGAGAACAGCTGATAGGGGTGCCAGTAAAATATATGTGCCTATTTTTACTGGAGTACAAGTGAGAGGTGGGGGCAAAATCTGTGCGCAAAACCAAAAAGAGATATGCAAATTTTTAAAGTGAGGAGAAGATTGCTTTAATAAAAGCAGTTGAGGCAAGACCATGTCTTTGGCGGATCACGGAAAACAGGCATTTTGATCATTTTGATATTTTGGCGCCTCCGACTGTGCTGTACTTCTTCTTACAGCAATATGTGCCGCTACCAACACAATCACTTCATCGTCAGAATTACTTTTCTTCCTTTTTTTAATTTTAGTTTAATTTTTAAAATTGGCGCTGTTTATAAAACACAGCTGATTCATGAGAGTGGCAAATCACCTCTTAGGTTCTTGGTCACACTACATTAGTTGAGTTCCACACATCCGAAATAAAGAGCAGATTCGTTTCAGTAAAATTTCGCGGTGCTGGATACAGGCCTTTAACCTAAATAACACAAAGAATAAACATAGTATTTCATCGAATGATATCGATATATCGTTGCGGACGGTCGTGTTACATTTCGCTCGTGCTTGAATAATTATTAAAAATTGCCAATCTTCTCTTAAAGGAAAGTAATTTGTGTTTTTTACCTTGATCTGGTGTTCCTAACCGATCGTGCAACATGTTCGTTTTTAGTGCATACGCATTACGCTTACTTCTGTGTATTTATTTTCAATTTTCAATTCCTATTGTGCATTCTTAACTTCTCTGCACTTTTTTAATCATAGCCGTTTTGTTGTTGCCTATTCTAAAGCGGTGCGCTTGCTCTCTTTGAACCGCTCTCTGTTTTATCTAACCTCAGCTTATCTGTTTTCATTCTAACACACACGCACTGCGTTGGCCGCCGCTCTGTGCTTGCCTCTCTGTGTTTCTATCGTCTCTCTGTGTCTCTTCGCTCACTTGCCGTTATTGTGATTGTTTTGTTCGTTCTTGCGCGCGCAATTGTGTAACAGAAGCTAAAGTCACTATCTCTGCCCCACACCGACTTATATTTTACCTTTCTTTTTTCTTTAATTTTCATATATATTGTTTTTAATATCAAACAATGAGCTCCTGTTGTGCTAAACGCTGTAACGGTCACCGTTCGGTAGCTACACGTCAAACATTTATTTTCTGCTGGTTGTGTGACAACACGGCTCACTCTAGCTGCGCGGGTTTTGGTCATATCGGTGGTCGCGTTGTCGATCTGATTAAGACCCGCTGCGGTCTCAACAAGACTTGTTGGGATTGCAGGGCAGTTGAAGCCGATATGCGAACATTTATGAGACAGACTCATAACGAATTCGCTGCTGTCCACTCTGAATTCCGGAAATTGCAGGATAAGTTTTCATCAATGGAAGCTCATTTTAAAAATCTTAAAATTATAAATGAGTCTCCAAAGAGAAGAAAGGTTACACCTAGCCTGCCCAGTGTTAACAGTTCCAATTTTCTTGCAGCTAAAGACTCTGACGCTCCTTCAATCAGTTCGCCAGCCTTGATCGACTTTGGCGCCAAGGAAATCGATGTACATACATCGAAAAAGACGGCTGGCTCTTAACATGTTGGCTGTTCACCTGTGTCTGTGTCTGCCAAGGATGTCCAGCTGGACAGTAATGATCATCCAGTGCCTGTGATTGCCCAGGTTGTCCAACCGGACAGTAATGATCATCCAGATGTCGGCATCACTGTGACCCCTACGGAAGTCGATACTGCTGTCAGCATGGAAGTTGAAGTAGTTCCTTCCACACCGGCTCGCACTGGCTCCTCGGCCAGCGCTATCCCATCCGGACCTGCTCCTTGGGTAGAACCCGCCTCTGTCTCACCCATAAACCATGTGACCCCTCTTGACCGATCTACTCTATTCGCTGTCGCTCCTCTAAAATCTATTTTTGTCTCACGTCTTATGGAATCGGCTACGGATGCAATGGTTCGAGAGTATAGTCTCTCTAAACTAAACATCAAAAGCTCTTCTGGCATAGTAGTAACTAAATTTTCTTTTAAAGAAAAACGTAGTATTTCCTCCTTCAAAATTCTTGTCCCGGAGAAGTTTGTGAAGTCTGTGTTGGAACCCTCTTTCTGGCCAGAGCACACTATCTGTCACATTTTCAATAGTCGGTCTCGATCTTCGCAACCCGCTCCTCGGGTAGGAATCCTTCCAACTCCTTCTACTGATTTGCCATCTACTTCAAAAAACTGAATTCTTCCCCACCTCTAAAGATCACTGATAGTGCAACTTTTGATTTCGACATTATCGCCTTCTCTGAAACATGGCTCAATCCCTCAATCTCGGATTCCGAGATTTTTGTAGACAATTTTAACATATATAGATCTGATCGACCATCTCGAGGTGGCGGCGTCCTGATTGCTGTTCGTTCCGACTTAACTTCCCAACTCTTTTCCATCGATGACCTCAACACTATTGAACTTATCGTTGTCAAAATTCGTCTGTGTTCTTTTAATTTATTCATATCATGCTCTTACATCCCACCGTCCTCTGAATTTACAACTTATATGCTTCACGCTGTCCATCTCCAGTCCGTTTTGTCTCAGCTTAGTGATTCTGATCGTCTTATTGTCCTCGGTGACTTTCATCTCCCTAATGTCACTTGGTCTCCATCCAATGACTCAAACTTAATGTTCCCATCTATGCAGCATGACTTCGTTGATTCTCTGTCCGATACATCGTTAGGCCAGGTAAATGGCATACGCAATAGCATGTGTAGGACCCATGATCTCGTCTTCACTACCGATGCTTCGAGCACTTTGGTATGTCGAGGATCACCTCTATCATTCCCTGAAGACCCATACCAGCCCCCACTCTTTCAATTGATTTCATGTTACCATCTTCATACCCTATAAAGTCGTTAAGCCTTCGAATATCTATTGCTTTAAGAAGGCCGATTTTCTCTCCTTGAACACTGCCCTATCTCAGATGGATTGGTCATTCCTTGACGATTTCCAGGAAATTGAGTCTGCCACGAATGCATTCTATAGCTCTATTTTTTCCATCTTTCCCATGCATGTTCCTTTAGTCACCCCCTCCAAAAATCTTTCTGGATCTATCTGGTTCACCCCGAGATTAACAAATCTGAAGAATTTAAGATCCCGTATGTACAAGAAGTTTAAAAAATCCGGTTTGCAATCAGACTTTTCGAAGTACTCAATTGCAAAATCGAAATTTTCCTTATTTAATACATTGTGCTACAAGAGATACTTGACCAAATGCAAGCTTAACTTTAAACGCGACCCTAAACAATTCTTCAGGTTTGTTAATTCTAAACGTAAATCTGCCATTCTTCCTAAACTCTCTACACTTAAATGGTAGTTATGCTGATAGGGATTGTGATATTGCTGATCTGTTCGCTTCCTTTTTCCAACGTTGCTACTCTGTCCCGTCTATTAACTTTCCCTCTATCCTAGCCTCATCGAACGACTTTAGTAGTAGTTACTGTTATCCTATCCCTTTAAATAGTTCTAACTGTATCCTTCCCCCCTCCATCGACTATGATGGTCTCCTAACAAATTTAAAATCGTGCAAGTTTTCGTTCTCCACTGGGCCAGACTCGGTTCCGAGTGCTGTTCTTAAACTTTGTGCAGAATCTCTTTGTGTGCCTCTCCTAAAACTTTTTAACTTGTCTCTCAAGACTGGTGACTTTCCCACCGTCTGGAAAGAATCCTATATAGTTCCCTTTCATAAAAAGGGATCTAAATCTGATGTCTCTAATTACCGCTGTATTTCCAACTTATCTGCCATTCCTAAACTCTTTGAAAAAATCGTCAGCTCTCAGCTGCAACATTTTTGTAGTTCGTATTCTCTGAATCACAGCATGGATTCATTAAACGCCGCTCAGTTTCTACTAATCTCCTTGAATTTTCCACCTTCGTAACTTCGGGATTTGCTAAACAGTGTCAAACTGATGTCGTTTATACTGTCTTTAGTAAAGCCTTCGACTCCGTCAATCATAATCTACTTATTCATAAACTGTCTCTTCTAGGGTTTCCGACTAAGCTTCTATACTGGACTAATTCTTACCTTTGTAACCGTTCTCAACGTGTCTGCTTTAGCTCCTCTCTCTCTAAACCTGTTATTGTCTCATCGGGGGTTCCTCAAGGTAGCCATCTGGGTCCCTTGCTATTTAACCTATTTATTAACGATCTTCCACAAATGTTATCTCATTCCCGTATCCTAATGTATGCTGATGACGTTAAGCTATGTTTTTCCTACAGTGACCCCTTGTCCCCACTATCTTTGCAATCAGATCTTGATGCCCTTAACAACTGGTGCCTAATCAACATTCTACCTCTTAACATTTCTAAATGCAATATAATGACTTTTCACCGCAATAAGCCATACCTTTTCGATTACTCTATCAATAACATTATCCTTCAACGCCTCTTCAAAGTTAACGACTTGGGCATTACCTTTGTACCTAATCTATGTTTCAACTCTCATATCTCTACTATCTCTAACAAAGCCAATGGAGTCCTTGGAATATCTTAAAATATGGTTCTTGTGTCTGGTCTCCTCGAATCAGTACAAAAATAGTTCCTCATCTTTGCCCTCCGGGGACTCAATTGGGACCCTTCGATCCATTTTCCTTCTTATGAAAGTAGGTTGCTCTTAATTAACCTCCACTCTCTTAAATCTCGTAGAACCTGCCAAGGAGTTCTCTTCCTCCATAAGCTTCTCTCTGGTGAGGTCGAATCGACTGCCCTCATCAACCTTATTAGTATTGCTGTTCCTTTCCGCCCGACTAGGCATTACTCTCCTCTTCATCTCCAACTCTGTCTTTCTAACTACTCGGATTATGAATCTTTCCGCAGCCTTTGCCGTAACTATAACCAATTTTTCCATCTGTTTTCCTTTGATACTAGTATTAATTTGGTCAAAATTATCTTACTCAATAACTTAAATTAGTTTAAATAGCTTTAATTGGGTACTGTTCGGCTACCGGCTCTTCTCTTACCTAAATTTGGCTGTTGGTGGGATCTTATCGGCTACAGAGCCGATAATCAGCCCCACCTCCTTCCATTTTTTTCTTTCTTTTAAAACTTTTCTGTGAAATTTAAATTGGCGGGTTGTGTTTTTTGTTGTTTTTTTTTTTCTTGTTAGTCATTGTTTACATTGCCGAATTTCAGTTTTTCGCTGTGATTGTCAAATATTTAGGGTTGCATTATCGCATCGAAACGTGCGGTTGAGGAACATTCAAAATAGTCGGTGGAACTAACTGTGAAATTCTCAAAACGGCAAAAACTTACTAGGAAATAGACGGCAATCGGTGCTCAGTGCGAATAGCCTATAACTTATGTATGCATAGCAACCACTAACGTTCGGCAGCGCTGCTGCACTCTATCCGTAAAAAGGCGCTCTGCAGCCGCCGCTTCGGCTCTAGCTTTGCTTAGCCGACGGTGCCAAAATTAGTTCTATGCTAATCTCTCTGCGCATTGGTTGCACACAGACCTCAGTTAGAAATGAGCATTTATCAGGCTGGGCAAAGAACGAGCAATTGGCTTAAGTTAAGCCGCCAGTAGAATTAAATATTATAAACTTTAAATCAAATCATTTGATTTGTTTCTGGACTAAAATATGTGCCAAAAAACCTTGGCATCTCAATCAATATATTAGGCTGAGATTTAGGTGTATGTGTTACACCTTTTTTCACGAAGCCGTTGTCGAAACATACTTCCATTACCTTATAATTGATTAGATATTATGTTATTTTGTGAAGACATTAGTCCACAATATAAAATATGTTTCATTTTGTATATCCTTTACATGCTAACTTTTGTAATTAACAATACAAGAATATATTGAGCGAATGTACATATGCTATATTACATTATGTACAAAACTTCACATTAGAAAAATTCTCTGTAGTATATTTCGTCCGAGTCGCATCAATAAGCAGCACTCAGCGAGCGAGGAAAATAAAAGTCGTTTGCGTATGTATGCGTCTATGTAAGTGAAGACCGCTTACTCTGAGCCTCTCAATTGGGGGCTCTTCTGCTGACTCTGAATGTGCGAGCGAGCAATTGGAGTTATTCAATTCAATTATTAAAAGTTGTTATTCAATGAGCAAGAATAACGCAGCTGAGAACAATCACCCGAAAACTAAAATTAAGAGAAACGAATGGTTCTTCTTAGAACGACAGCAAGCGTGCATGGCTCTTTACAGTTATATTAGTGCACAGACCGCAAAATGGTCAAATGTTTTTTGCGTGCTCTGCTTTGTATACGACAAAACTAATCATACCTTTAAAAGGAAGAAACTTGATGAGTTATTTATGGATTAACATAAATTGTAAACCATTACCAGGGCTTTTGCTTTAGTTTATGCCTTTTTTATAATTTTGTTTTCTTAGCCCAACAACAATTTTGGTGCTGAAATAATTGGTTTGGGCAAGAACACTCGATTAGGATATTGATACATCGGAGGTAACACATAACTTAGGATTTAAATCATGCACTTTACCGTACTTAATTAGGCGTTTAACAGTGCATGCCAAAATGTGATATAAAACTTGTGAATACGCGAGCACCTAACAACGAAAAAGGGACGTTTTGGCTGAAAACGTAAAAGTCAAAATCAGAGCCTGCCTGTATTGTTTAAAAGACCTTTGAAAGTTTCATTGGACTATCTGTGGAAAAAAACACTTGTACAATAAAATGTATTTTCACGGACATTTAAAAAAAAAATTTATGTTTTGAAACAGTCCTAGGAATACCACTTATAACAATAGGTCACTCTTTGAATGTTTAAAAAATTCCGCTATGTTGCCGACGCTATCTTGACTAACTTCTCTATTTCATCCACTTTTCTTTGTTCACTTAGATTGTAATATATTTTTTGGGAAAATTTTTAAAAATCTTTAGAAAATGCCAGTTGAGGAGAAAGTATTCCTTGAGGATAACATCGGAAAACGATTAGATCGCTGTGTATCGGACACCATTGTTAAAGGAGGTGAGTAACTACTTATGTAATGAGTAAACCCAAGACTTAATCGTACACCACAAAAGTTGTAAATATGCATATAAGTTGTATTTATGCCAATAATACAACCACTTGGAGGATATAAAAATGAATATTAATTAATGTGAAAAATCTGGGAAATTATGTTGGGCTTTTTTATATTTATATAATATGTTCAAGTAAATTCCAATATAAAAATATAATATATATTATTTCCTATACATATATTTTTATATACCGTTGAGGGTATTTTGAGATCTTATTATATTCACCAATTTAATTTTGACAACCACGATTTAATTAAACTTTGGTGCTTGTACAAGCTTTTTAATGTCATTATTCCATTCACAAAACCGTTCTTTTTTAGGTGGAGGACTAATTATTGGATCTGCTGTGTCGCTACTGTTTTTAAGACGACGAGCGTGGCCGGCATGGCTGGGTACTGGATTTGGAATCGGCGTGGCATATAGGACATGTGAAAAAGATTTAAACAGTTTAAAGTAGCATGTAAATAAAAATGCAATGAATTGAATAAGAGTTAGTTTTATTGTGTTCAATTATTTAAAAATATTATAGAACCAAATTTAGTGTGTATGAAATAAATATGTAATTTCAAATCTAATGTACGAGTGAGTAAACGCAAGACCAATTGGAGGGGCAGACTTAGCCGAATTCCTCGTGCCCAAATGCCAAGAACGAGCGCGAGAGCAGCTTACATGTAAGGAAGCGTACACTGGGCAAAACAGTGTAAAATGTTGAAATATTAGAAGCTCCAGTTTTGTTTGAGTTCGATTACCAATACAGTATGTAATGACCTACTAGTTTGCCAACAGTGACGATGTAGATTACTAGTTTAAATTGTTCTTTATTTGTTCGCCTTAAGTGACTGGTTTGTTCGGCTACCGACTGCTCTCCATCTGTAATTGTGAAATTAGTATATACCTTGGTAAAATTACTAATAAGCTTATGTACTCCCCACACGTACTCTCTTTCGGGGACGTTATTTTTGTCTGTCGTTTGTCAAACGTCGAGAGAGGTACTGCAGCGCACGATTTTATTCATTGTCTTCTTACTTGTTTGATTCATTAAACAGAAAACAAGGAAAGAATATGCTTTGCTATTTAATAGCGATAACACTACTCGACAAAATTAAACTTTTTTTTCCGCTGTGGCCAAAAATGACTTTTTCTGATAGATTTGGAGATTTAAATTTTTTTAAAGAATTATGGTTTTTTTTCATGGAGTAGTTTTTTTTTAAAGAATTTTTAAAAAATTTTGTGTTTTTTGTCATAGGTAGTGCTTCTATTTTTTACATAACTTAAGTTTCCTACAACTGGTTGTATTGAACTTTGCAGTTAAAAAAAGCTGACAAATGCAGCTATAAATCCGACTCAGACACTTTGTAGCTGCAACTTAACGTCTGGAAGATATTAAGCTTCCAAATTGAAATTTCATAATTTTTTTCGGTATTTTCCCCGAAATTTTGACTTTGAAAGCTCAGGAAAAGTCGAAAAAAAAATATTTGAATGCCTTGATTTTTGGTTTTAGATAGACACATTAATTAGGCGTCGTTTAAGGTATCGCTTATAGAAATATAAAAATAAACGGCTTAGTTATAACCGTTTGACCAAAACTACATATGCCGATTGGCACCATCCCAAATGCCATTTTACCGTTAAAAACTGTTACAAACAAAGATTTTTGGTATTTTTGTAGGAAAAAAAAACGGTTATACGTCGGCTAACGGAATTTATCGGCGAAATTCGGCATATGAAAATTTGGTCAAACGGTTGTAACTTAGCCGTTTATTTTTATATTTCTATAAGCGATACCTTAAACGACGCCTAATTAATGTGGATATCTAAAACCAAAAATCAAGGCATTCAAATATTTTTTTTTCGACTTTTCCTGAGCTTTCAAAGTCAAAATTTCGGGGAAAAATACCGAAAAAAATTATGAAATTTCAATTTGGAAGCTTAATATCTTCCAGACGTTAAGTTGCAGCTACAAAGTGTCTGAGTCGGATTTATAGCTGCATTTGTCAGCTTTTTTTAACTGCAAAGTTCAATACAACCAGTTGTAGGAAACTTAAGTTATGTAAAAAATAGAAGCACTACCTATGACAAAAAACACAACATTTTTTAAAAATTCTTAAAAAAAAACTACTCCATGAAAAAAAAAAAACATTCTTTAAAAAATTTTAAACATCCAAATGTATCAAAAAAGTCATTTTTGGCGACAGCGGAAAAGTCGTGTCGACTAGTGTAATATATGTTTAGACTTTGAAAACTGAAGAAAAGTCGTTTGGTACCAAGGTATACTTAACAAGGTAACCGCACTGAGAGAGCCACTACTTCTTATTTCAGTGAAGAAGAAGATGAAGAACAAAAACAAATCGTCCGCGAAGATGCATCGCTCACAACTGCTGCTAGGCAGACTGAAATGTAAGAAGTAAAAAAGAGGGCGAGAGAGCGAGTGGCGGCTACCTTGTTAAGTATACCTTGTTTGGTACCATCCCTAATACCATTTTACCGTTAAAAACTGTTACAAACACTGATTTATGTATTTTTTGTAAGAAAAAAAACAGTTATATGTCGGCTAACCTAACGAAATTTATCGGCCAAATTCGGCATATGAAGGTTTGGTCAAACGGCTGCAGCTTAGTAGTTTATCAATCGATTCTTCCAAACGATACCTTAAACGACGGCCATTTCGACAAATGGAAAACAAAATTGTTTAATGTTTGATTAATTACAACAACAAAATATACATAAAATGTATTGTAAAAAGATGAATCAGAGTTGAGCCCAACATGATTTGAAAATCTGTTATTTTTCTTTAAAATACCTTAAAATACTTCAACCTGAAAACTTTATGCTTCTCAGCAAGAGCTACGAATTCATTTTAGACACATAGTTTCTTGATGAAAGATTCATAGAATTCAGCGTAGATTCCGATTCTGGTGGTAGTCCTAATGTACATATGTACATAAGTATATGCTGGAAGTCGCGAGGGGGTCGACAAAGCGCGTCAATGTGTGAGTTTCTGAGTGAACCTTTGTCCGAGAAATGATCAAATCTAACGTGGAGCATGCTAAGCCTCATCTCCGTCTCCGACAATCGTACGAATATATGCAGCGTCGCCTGTGTTACTGTACGATTTTCTATGATGATGATACAGAAGCCCCTCCTGTCCATGGTGCTCTTGCAATTGCTTGCAATATGTCCGGAGTCCAGGCATCTGTTATCCAGATTATCCATCCAGGCTTAGTTATAACCGTTTGACCAAAACTACATATGCCGATTGGCACCATCCCAAATGCCATTTTACCGTTAAAAACTGTTACAAACAAAGATTTTTGGTATTTTTGTAGGAAAAAAAAACGGTTATACGTCGGCTAACGGAATTTATCGGCGAAATTCGGCATATGAAAATTTGGTCAAACGGTTGTAACTTAGCCGTTTATTTTTATATTTCTATAAGCGATACCTTAAACGACGCCTAATTAATGTGGATATCTAAAACCAAAAATCAAGGCATTCAAATATTTTTTTTTCGACTTTTCCTGAGCTTTCAAAGTCAAAATTTCGGGGAAAAATACCGAAAAAAATTATGAAATTTCAATTTGGAAGCTTAATATCTTCCAGACGTTAAGTTGCAGCTACAAAGTGTCTGAGTCGGATTTATAGCTGCATTTGTCAGCTTTTTTTAACTGCAAAGTTCAATACAACCAGTTGTAGGAAACTTAAGTTATGTAAAAAATAGAAGCACTACCTATGACAAAAAACACAACATTTTTTAAAAATTCTTAAAAAAAAACTACTCCATGAAAAAAAAAAAAACATTCTTTAAAAAATTTTAAACATCCAAATGTATCAAAAAAGTCATTTTTGGCGACAGCGGAAAAGTCGTGTCGACTAGTGTAATATATGTTTAGACTTTGAAAACTGAAGAAAAGTCGTTTGGTACCAAGGTATACTTAACAAGGTAACCGCACTGAGAGAGCCACTACTTCTTATTTCAGTGAAGAAGAAGATGAAGAACAAAAACAAATCGTCCGCGAAGATGCATCGCTCACAACTGCTGCTAGGCAGACTGAAATGTAAGAAGTAAAAAAGAGGGCGAGAGAGCGAGTGGCGGCTACCTTGTTAAGTATACCTTGTTTGGTACCATCCCTAATACCATTTTACCGTTAAAAACTGTTACAAACACTGATTTATGTATTTTTTGTAAGAAAAAAAACAGTTATATGTCGGCTAACCTAACGAAATTTATCGGCCAAATTCGGCATATGAAGGTTTGGTCAAACGGCTGCAGCTTAGTAGTTTATCAATCGATTCTTCCAAACGATACCTTAAACGACGGCCATTTCGACAAATGGAAAACAAAATTGTTTAATGTTTGATTAATTACAACAACAAAATATACATAAAATGTATTGTAAAAAGATGAATCAGAGTTGAGCCCAACATGATTTGAAAATCTGTTATTTTTCTTTAAAATACCTTAAAATACTTCAACCTGAAAACTTTATGCTTCTCAGCAAGAGCTACGAATTCATTTTAGACACATAGTTTCTTGATGAAAGATTCATAGAATTCAGCGTAGATTCCGATTCTGGTGGTAGTCCTAATGTACATATGTACATAAGTATATGCTGGAAGTCGCGAGGGGGTCGACAAAGCGCGTCAATGTGTGAGTTTCTGAGTGAACCTTTGTCCGAGAAATGATCAAATCTAACGTGGAGCATGCTAAGCCTCATCTCCGTCTCCGACAATCGTACGAATATATGCAGCGTCGCCTGTGTTACTGTACGATTTTCTATGATGATGATACAGAAGCCCCTCCTGTCCATGGTGCTCTTGCAATTGCTTGCAATATGTCCGGAGTCCAGGCATCTGTTATCCAGATTATCCATCCAGGCTTAGTTATAACCGTTTGACCAAAACTACATATGCCGATTGGCACCATCCCAAATGCCATTTTACCGTTAAAAACTGTTACAAACAAAGATTTTTGGTATTTTTGTAGGAAAAAAAAACGGTTATACGTCGGCTAACGGAATTTATCGGCGAAATTCGGCATATGAAAATTTGGTCAAACGGTTGTAACTTAGCCGTTTATTTTTATATTTCTATAAGCGATACCTTAAACGACGCCTAATTAATGTGGATATCTAAAACCAAAAATCAAGGCATTCAAATATTTTTTTTTCGACTTTTCCTGAGCTTTCAAAGTCAAAATTTCGGGGAAAAATACCGAAAAAAATTATGAAATTTCAATTTGGAAGCTTAATATCTTCCAGACGTTAAGTTGCAGCTACAAAGTGTCTGAGTCGGATTTATAGCTGCATTTGTCAGCTTTTTTTAACTGCAAAGTTCAATACAACCAGTTGTAGGAAACTTAAGTTATGTAAAAAATAGAAGCACTACCTATGACAAAAAACACAACATTTTTTAAAAATTCTTAAAAAAAAACTACTCCATGAAAAAAAAAAAACATTCTTTAAAAAATTTTAAACATCCAAATGTATCAAAAAAGTCATTTTTGGCGACAGCGGAAAAGTCGTGTCGACTAGTGTAATATATGTTTAGACTTTGAAAACTGAAGAAAAGTCGTTTGGTACCAAGTAGGATTGTTAATTTCTGAAAAAATATCGTACTTCGATATATCAAAGTTTCGAAATTTTTATATCGCCGTATCGAATGTATCAAATTTAAAATATCATTATATCGATATATCGGAAAAAATTCAAATTTTTTTCAGCTTATTCATTTTATTCATTTTTCAATTTAAATTCCAATATTGTTTTTTTAGCGACTTTAAAAAGACGCGTTGTTTTACATTTTCACGCAGCAGCCTGCATTTTTTCTACACAACTAGTTTTACTGCAGATGTTCTGAAGCTGCAAAGCTGGCTGGGCGTGTTAAATATTTTAGGGCCAGCTTTGAAATATTTGAAAACTCATCTTGTTTAGATATCCAGTAGGCAATTGGATCGGCATCTTTCGGTAAGCATTTATACTCAAGGTAAGCTTTTGTTTCCTTCTTGACGTCTATTTCTGGCTCCACCACATATGTGCTCTCGATCATTTGGCTATGAACATCCCATAAATTCCCTCTTATCGATTTTATATTGTCCATTTTAAGTTCGTTCGGGAAGCTGTTGCGAACAGTGTTAAGCAACAGTACGTCGTGGTCGATATTTCCGAAAAATATCGATTTTTGATATAATCGTCGACGATAATATCTCAACGATATTATCGTATCAAAAGTAAAAAATATCGCCCATATCGATATATTGATATAATATCAACAATCCTAGTACCAAGGTATACTTAACAAGGTAACCGCACTGAGAGAGCCACTACTTCTTATTTCAGTGAAGAAGAAGATGAAGAACAAAAACAAATCGTCCGCGAAGATGCATCGCTCACAACTGCTGCTAGGCAGACTGAAATGTAAGAAGTAAAAAAGAGGGCGAGAGAGCGAGTGGCGGCTACCTTGTTAAGTATACCTTGTTTGGTACCATCCCTAATACCATTTTACCGTTAAAAACTGTTACAAACACTGATTTATGTATTTTTTGTAAGAAAAAAAACAGTTATATGTCGGCTAACCTAACGAAATTTATCGGCCAAATTCGGCATATGAAGGTTTGGTCAAACGGCTGCAGCTTAGTAGTTTATCAATCGATTCTTCCAAACGATACCTTAAACGACGGCCATTTCGACAAATGGAAAACAAAATTGTTTAATGTTTGATTAATTACAACAACAAAATATACATAAAATGTATTGTAAAAAGATGAATCAGAGTTGAGCCCAACATGATTTGAAAATCTGTTATTTTTCTTTAAAATACCTTAAAATACTTCAACCTGAAAACTTTATGCTTCTCAGCAAGAGCTACGAATTCATTTTAGACACATAGTTTCTTGATGAAAGATTCATAGAATTCAGCGTAGATTCCGATTCTGGTGGTAGTCCTAATGTACATATGTACATAAGTATATGCTGGAAGTCGCGAGGGGGTCGACAAAGCGCGTCAATGTGTGAGTTTCTGAGTGAACCTTTGTCCGAGAAATGATCAAATCTAACGTGGAGCATGCTAAGCCTCATCTCCGTCTCCGACAATCGTACGAATATATGCAGCGTCGCCTGTGTTACTGTACGATTTTCTATGATGATGATACAGAAGCCCCTCCTGTCCATGGTGCTCTTGCAATTGCTTGCAATATGTCCGGAGTCCAGGCATCTGTTATCCAGATTATCCATCCAGGCTTAGTTATAACCGTTTGACCAAAACTACATATGCCGATTGGCACCATCCCAAATGCCATTTTACCGTTAAAAACTGTTACAAACAAAGATTTTTGGTATTTTTGTAGGAAAAAAAAAACGGTTATACGTCGGCTAACGGAATTTATCGGCGAAATTCGGCATATGAAAATTTGGTCAAACGGTTGTAACTTAGCCGTTTATTTTTATATTTCTATAAGCGATACCTTAAACGACGCCTAATTAATGTGGATATCTAAAACCAAAAATCAAGGCATTCAAATATTTTTTTTTCGACTTTTCCTGAGCTTTCAAAGTCAAAATTTCGGGGAAAAATACCGAAAAAAATTATGAAATTTCAATTTGGAAGCTTAATATCTTCCAGACGTTAAGTTGCAGCTACAAAGTGTCTGAGTCGGATTTATAGCTGCATTTGTCAGCTTTTTTTAACTGCAAAGTTCAATACAACCAGTTGTAGGAAACTTAAGTTATGTAAAAAATAGAAGCACTACCTATGACAAAAAACACAACATTTTTTAAAAATTCTTAAAAAAAAACTACTCCATGAAAAAAAAAAAACATTCTTTAAAAAATTTTAAACATCCAAATGTATCAAAAAAGTCATTTTTGGCGACAGCGGAAAAGTCGTGTCGACTAGTGTAATATATGTTTAGACTTTGAAAACTGAAGAAAAGTCGTTTGGTACCAAGGTATACTTAACAAGGTAACCGCACTGAGAGAGCCACTACTTCTTATTTCAGTGAAGAAGAAGATGAAGAACAAAAACAAATCGTCCGCGAAGATGCATCGCTCACAACTGCTGCTAGGCAGACTGAAATGTAAGAAGTAAAAAAGAGGGCGAGAGAGCGAGTGGCGGCTACCTTGTTAAGTATACCTTGTTTGGTACCATCCCTAATACCATTTTACCGTTAAAAACTGTTACAAACACTGATTTATGTATTTTTTGTAAGAAAAAAAACAGTTATATGTCGGCTAACCTAACGAAATTTATCGGCCAAATTCGGCATATGAAGGTTTGGTCAAACGGCTGCAGCTTAGTAGTTTATCAATCGATTCTTCCAAACGATACCTTAAACGACGGCCATTTCGACAAATGGAAAACAAAATTGTTTAATGTTTGATTAATTACAACAACAAAATATACATAAAATGTATTGTAAAAAGATGAATCAGAGTTGAGCCCAACATGATTTGAAAATCTGTTATTTTTCTTTAAAATACCTTAAAATACTTCAACCTGAAAACTTTATGCTTCTCAGCAAGAGCTACGAATTCATTTTAGACACATAGTTTCTTGATGAAAGATTCATAGAATTCAGCGTAGATTCCGATTCTGGTGGTAGTCCTAATGTACATATGTACATAAGTATATGCTGGAAGTCGCGAGGGGGTCGACAAAGCGCGTCAATGTGTGAGTTTCTGAGTGAACCTTTGTCCGAGAAATGATCAAATCTAACGTGGAGCATGCTAAGCCTCATCTCCGTCTCCGACAATCGTACGAATATATGCAGCGTCGCCTGTGTTACTGTACGATTTTCTATGATGATGATACAGAAGCCCCTCCTGTCCATGGTGCTCTTGCAATTGCTTGCAATATGTCCGGAGTCCAGGCATCTGTTATCCAGATTATCCATCCAGGCTTAGTTATAACCGTTTGACCAAAACTACATATGCCGATTGGCACCATCCCAAATGCCATTTTACCGTTAAAAACTGTTACAAACAAAGATTTTTGGTATTTTTGTAGGAAAAAAAAACGGTTATACGTCGGCTAACGGAATTTATCGGCGAAATTCGGCATATGAAAATTTGGTCAAACGGTTGTAACTTAGCCGTTTATTTTTATATTTCTATAAGCGATACCTTAAACGACGCCTAATTAATGTGGATATCTAAAACCAAAAATCAAGGCATTCAAATATTTTTTTTTCGACTTTTCCTGAGCTTTCAAAGTCAAAATTTCGGGGAAAAATACCGAAAAAAATTATGAAATTTCAATTTGGAAGCTTAATATCTTCCAGACGTTAAGTTGCAGCTACAAAGTGTCTGAGTCGGATTTATAGCTGCATTTGTCAGCTTTTTTTAACTGCAAAGTTCAATACAACCAGTTGTAGGAAACTTAAGTTATGTAAAAAATAGAAGCACTACCTATGACAAAAAACACAACATTTTTTAAAAATTCTTAAAAAAAAACTACTCCATGAAAAAAAAAAAACATTCTTTAAAAAATTTTAAACATCCAAATGTATCAAAAAAGTCATTTTTGGCGACAGCGGAAAAGTCGTGTCGACTAGTGTAATATATGTTTAGACTTTGAAAACTGAAGAAAAGTCGTTTGGTACCAAGTAGGATTGTTAATTTCTGAAAAAATATCGTACTTCGATATATCAAAGTTTCGAAATTTTTATATCGCCGTATCGAATGTATCAAATTTAAAATATCATTATATCGATATATCGGAAAAAATTCAAATTTTTTTCAGCTTATTCATTTTATTCATTTTTCAATTTAAATTCCAATATTGTTTTTTTAGCGACTTTAAAAAGACGCGTTGTTTTACATTTTCACGCAGCAGCCTGCATTTTTTCTACACAACTAGTTTTACTGCAGATGTTCTGAAGCTGCAAAGCTGGCTGGGCGTGTTAAATATTTTAGGGCCAGCTTTGAAATATTTGAAAACTCATCTTGTTTAGATATCCAGTAGGCAATTGGATCGGCATCTTTCGGTAAGCATTTATACTCAAGGTAAGCTTTTGTTTCCTTCTTGACGTCTATTTCTGGCTCCACCACATATGTGCTCTCGATCATTTGGCTATGAACATCCCATAAATTCCCTCTTATCGATTTTATATTGTCCATTTTAAGTTCGTTCGGGAAGCTGTTGCGAACAGTGTTAAGCAACAGTACGTCGTGGTCGATATTTCCGAAAAATATCGATTTTTGATATAATCGTCGACGATAATATCTCAACGATATTATCGTATCAAAAGTAAAAAATATCGCCCATATCGATATATTGATATAATATCAACAATCCTAGTACCAAGGTATACTTAACAAGGTAACCGCACTGAGAGAGCCACTACTTCTTATTTCAGTGAAGAAGAAGATGAAGAACAAAAACAAATCGTCCGCGAAGATGCATCGCTCACAACTGCTGCTAGGCAGACTGAAATGTAAGAAGTAAAAAAGAGGGCGAGAGAGCGAGTGGCGGCTACCTTGTTAAGTATACCTTGTTTGGTACCATCCCTAATACCATTTTACCGTTAAAAACTGTTACAAACACTGATTTATGTATTTTTTGTAAGAAAAAAAACAGTTATATGTCGGCTAACCTAACGAAATTTATCGGCCAAATTCGGCATATGAAGGTTTGGTCAAACGGCTGCAGCTTAGTAGTTTATCAATCGATTCTTCCAAACGATACCTTAAACGACGGCCATTTCGACAAATGGAAAACAAAATTGTTTAATGTTTGATTAATTACAACAACAAAATATACATAAAATGTATTGTAAAAAGATGAATCAGAGTTGAGCCCAACATGATTTGAAAATCTGTTATTTTTCTTTAAAATACCTTAAAATACTTCAACCTGAAAACTTTATGCTTCTCAGCAAGAGCTACGAATTCATTTTAGACACATAGTTTCTTGATGAAAGATTCATAGAATTCAGCGTAGATTCCGATTCTGGTGGTAGTCCTAATGTACATATGTACATAAGTATATGCTGGAAGTCGCGAGGGGGTCGACAAAGCGCGTCAATGTGTGAGTTTCTGAGTGAACCTTTGTCCGAGAAATGATCAAATCTAACGTGGAGCATGCTAAGCCTCATCTCCGTCTCCGACAATCGTACGAATATATGCAGCGTCGCCTGTGTTACTGTACGATTTTCTATGATGATGATACAGAAGCCCCTCCTGTCCATGGTGCTCTTGCAATTGCTTGCAATATGTCCGGAGTCCAGGCATCTGTTATCCAGATTATCCATCCAGGCTTAGTTATAACCGTTTGACCAAAACTACATATGCCGATTGGCACCATCCCAAATGCCATTTTACCGTTAAAAACTGTTACAAACAAAGATTTTTGGTATTTTTGTAGGAAAAAAAAACGGTTATACGTCGGCTAACGGAATTTATCGGCGAAATTCGGCATATGAAAATTTGGTCAAACGGTTGTAACTTAGCCGTTTATTTTTATATTTCTATAAGCGATACCTTAAACGACGCCTAATTAATGTGGATATCTAAAACCAAAAATCAAGGCATTCAAATATTTTTTTTTCGACTTTTCCTGAGCTTTCAAAGTCAAAATTTCGGGGAAAAATACCGAAAAAAATTATGAAATTTCAATTTGGAAGCTTAATATCTTCCAGACGTTAAGTTGCAGCTACAAAGTGTCTGAGTCGGATTTATAGCTGCATTTGTCAGCTTTTTTTAACTGCAAAGTTCAATACAACCAGTTGTAGGAAACTTAAGTTATGTAAAAAATAGAAGCACTACCTATGACAAAAAACGAAACATTTTTTTAAAATTCTTTAAAAAAAACTACTCCATGAAAAAAAAAAAACATTCTTTAAAAAATTTTAAACATCCAAATGTATCAAAAAAGTCATTTTTGGCGACAGCGGAAAAGTCGTGTCGATTAGTGTAATATATGTTTAGACTTTGAAAACTGAAGAAAAGTCGTTTGGTACCAAGGTATACTTAACAAGGTAACCGCACTGAGAGAGCCACTACTTCTTATTTCAGTGAAGAAGAAGATGAAGAACAAAAACAAATCGTCCGCGAAGATGCATCGCTCACAACTGCTGCTAGGCAGACTGAAATGTAAGAAGTAAAAAAGAGGGCGAGAGAGCGAGTGGCGGCTACCTTGTTAAGTATACCTTGTTTGGTACCATCCCTAATACCATTTTACCGTTAAAAACTGTTACAAACACTGATTTATGTATTTTTTGTAAGAAAAAAAACAGTTATATGTCGGCTAACCTAACGAAATTTATCGGCCAAATTCGGCATATGAAGGTTTGGTCAAACGGCTGCAGCTTAGTAGTTTATCAATCGATTCTTCCAAACGATACCTTAAACGACGGCCATTTCGACAAATGGAAAACAAAATTGTTTAATGTTTGATTAATTACAACAACAAAATATACATAAAATGTATTGTAAAAAGATGAATCAGAGTTGAGCCCAACATGATTTGAAAATCTGTTATTTTTCTTTAAAATACCTTAAAATACTTCAACCTGAAAACTTTATGCTTCTCAGCAAGAGCTACGAATTCATTTTAGACACATAGTTTCTTGATGAAAGATTCATAGAATTCAGCGTAGATTCCGATTCTGGTGGTAGTCCTAATGTACATATGTACATAAGTATATGCTGGAAGTCGCGAGGGGGTCGACAAAGCGCGTCAATGTGTGAGTTTCTGAGTGAACCTTTGTCCGAGAAATGATCAAATCTAACGTGGAGCATGCTAAGCCTCATCTCCGTCTCCGACAATCGTACGAATATATGCAGCGTCGCCTGTGTTACTGTACGATTTTCTATGATGATGATACAGAAGCCCCTCCTGTCCATGGTGCTCTTGCAATTGCTTGCAATATGTCCGGAGTCCAGGCATCTGTTATCCAGATTATCTATCCAGGCTTAGTTATAACCGTTTGACCAAAACTACATATGCCGATTGGCACCATCCCAAATGCCATTTTACCGTTAAAAACTGTTACAAACAAAGATTTTTGGTATTTTTGTAGGAAAAAAAAACGGTTATACGTCGGCTAACGGAATTTATCGGCGAAATTCGGCATATGAAAATTTGGTCAAACGGTTGTAACTTAGCCGTTTATTTTTATATTTCTATAAGCGATACCTTAAACGACGCCTAATTAATGTGGATATCTAAAACCAAAAATCAAGGCATTCAAATATTTTTTTTTCGACTTTTCCTGAGCTTTCAAAGTCAAAATTTCGGGGAAAAATACCGAAAAAAATTATGAAATTTCAATTTGGAAGCTTAATATCTTCCAGACGTTAAGTTGCAGCTACAAAGTGTCTGAGTCGGATTTATAGCTGCATTTGTCAGCTTTTTTTAACTGCAAAGTTCAATACAACCAGTTGTAGGAAACTTAAGTTATGTAAAAAATAGAAGCACTACCTATGACAAAAAACACAACATTTTTTAAAAATTCTTAAAAAAAAACTACTCCATGAAAAAAAAAAAAACATTCTTTAAAAAATTTTAAACATCCAAATGTATCAAAAAAGTCATTTTTGGCGACAGCGGAAAAGTCGTGTCGACTAGTGTAATATATGTTTAGACTTTGAAAACTGAAGAAAAGTCGTTTGGTACCAAGGTATACTTAACAAGGTAACCGCACTGAGAGAGCCACTACTTCTTATTTCAGTGAAGAAGAAGATGAAGAACAAAAACAAATCGTCCGCGAAGATGCATCGCTCACAACTGCTGCTAGGCAGACTGAAATGTAAGAAGTAAAAAAGAGGGCGAGAGAGCGAGTGGCGGCTACCTTGTTAAGTATACCTTGTTTGGTACCATCCCTAATACCATTTTACCGTTAAAAACTGTTACAAACACTGATTTATGTATTTTTTGTAAGAAAAAAAACAGTTATATGTCGGCTAACCTAACGAAATTTATCGGCCAAATTCGGCATATGAAGGTTTGGTCAAACGGCTGCAGCTTAGTAGTTTATCAATCGATTCTTCCAAACGATACCTTAAACGACGGCCATTTCGACAAATGGAAAACAAAATTGTTTAATGTTTGATTAATTACAACAACAAAATATACATAAAATGTATTGTAAAAAGATGAATCAGAGTTGAGCCCAACATGATTTGAAAATCTGTTATTTTTCTTTAAAATACCTTAAAATACTTCAACCTGAAAACTTTATGCTTCTCAGCAAGAGCTACGAATTCATTTTAGACACATAGTTTCTTGATGAAAGATTCATAGAATTCAGCGTAGATTCCGATTCTGGTGGTAGTCCTAATGTACATATGTACATAAGTATATGCTGGAAGTCGCGAGGGGGTCGACAAAGCGCGTCAATGTGTGAGTTTCTGAGTGAACCTTTGTCCGAGAAATGATCAAATCTAACGTGGAGCATGCTAAGCCTCATCTCCGTCTCCGACAATCGTACGAATATATGCAGCGTCGCCTGTGTTACTGTACGATTTTCTATGATGATGATACAGAAGCCCCTCCTGTCCATGGTGCTCTTGCAATTGCTTGCAATATGTCCGGAGTCCAGGCATCTGTTATCCAGATTATCCATCCAGGCTTAGTTATAACCGTTTGACCAAAACTACATATGCCGATTGGCACCATCCCAAATGCCATTTTACCGTTAAAAACTGTTACAAACAAAGATTTTTGGTATTTTTGTAGGAAAAAAAAAACGGTTATACGTCGGCTAACGGAATTTATCGGCGAAATTCGGCATATGAAAATTTGGTCAAACGGTTGTAACTTAGCCGTTTATTTTTATATTTCTATAAGCGATACCTTAAACGACGCCTAATTAATGTGGATATCTAAAACCAAAAATCAAGGCATTCAAATATTTTTTTTTCGACTTTTCCTGAGCTTTCAAAGTCAAAATTTCGGGGAAAAATACCGAAAAAAATTATGAAATTTCAATTTGGAAGCTTAATATCTTCCAGACGTTAAGTTGCAGCTACAAAGTGTCTGAGTCGGATTTATAGCTGCATTTGTCAGCTTTTTTTAACTGCAAAGTTCAATACAACCAGTTGTAGGAAACTTAAGTTATGTAAAAAATAGAAGCACTACCTATGACAAAAAACACAACATTTTTTAAAAATTCTTAAAAAAAAACTACTCCATGAAAAAAAAAAAAACATTCTTTAAAAAATTTTAAACATCCAAATGTATCAAAAAAGTCATTTTTGGCGACAGCGGAAAAGTCGTGTCGACTAGTGTAATATATGTTTAGACTTTGAAAACTGAAGAAAAGTCGTTTGGTACCAAGGTATACTTAACAAGGTAACCGCACTGAGAGAGCCACTACTTCTTATTTCAGTGAAGAAGAAGATGAAGAACAAAAACAAATCGTCCGCGAAGATGCATCGCTCACAACTGCTGCTAGGCAGACTGAAATGTAAGAAGTAAAAAAGAGGGCGAGAGAGCGAGTGGCGGCTACCTTGTTAAGTATACCTTGTTTGGTACCATCCCTAATACCATTTTACCGTTAAAAACTGTTACAAACACTGATTTATGTATTTTTTGTAAGAAAAAAAACAGTTATATGTCGGCTAACCTAACGAAATTTATCGGCCAAATTCGGCATATGAAGGTTTGGTCAAACGGCTGCAGCTTAGTAGTTTATCAATCGATTCTTCCAAACGATACCTTAAACGACGGCCATTTCGACAAATGGAAAACAAAATTGTTTAATGTTTGATTAATTACAACAACAAAATATACATAAAATGTATTGTAAAAAGATGAATCAGAGTTGAGCCCAACATGATTTGAAAATCTGTTATTTTTCTTTAAAATACCTTAAAATACTTCAACCTGAAAACTTTATGCTTCTCAGCAAGAGCTACGAATTCATTTTAGACACATAGTTTCTTGATGAAAGATTCATAGAATTCAGCGTAGATTCCGATTCTGGTGGTAGTCCTAATGTACATAAGTATATGCTGGAAGTTGCGAGGGGGTCGACAAAGCGCGTCAATGTGTGAGTTTCTGAGTGAACCTTTGTCCGAGAAATGATCAAATCTAACGTGGAGCATGCTAAGCCTCATCTCCGTCTCCGACAATCGTACGAATATATGCAGCGTCGCCTGTGTTACTGTACGATTTTCTATGATGATGATACAGAAGCCCCTCCTGTCCATGGTGCTCTTGCAATTGCTTGCAATATGTCCGGAGTCCAGGCATCTGTAACACCTCGGCAGTTCTTCTCTCCCGGATTCTGCAGATGGTCCAGCCGATCCGTAAGCTGACCACTGCAACCTGTGACTCCGCGGCGCAGACTCCGCACTCTTATCCAATCCTCGTCCATCTGGAACTAGCTCACGATAGCGGAGCAGATCTCCAGCTCCGGCGCGAGGGAGTCGAGGTCGCTACCCACTACGCTTCACCCGCTGTCTGATATATCGAAGCTTGCCACCTCCTCGGCTTGCAGCCGCATAGAGGGCTTATTTTGGAACCTCTTGGTTTGCGCATTTTGGTTGCATGGTGCGCGTACGCACGGACCCGGCTCCACTGACGTGCCTTCCGTCACGGACAGCTAGCTCAGTCTATGCCACGGTTCTGGGACGCGGCAGCTTTCTTCCAGACGATTGATGTTTCTTTGTCTGCTGAACCTTCCCTTCATTCCGAGCACATTTTAAGCACAGAAAATCTGCGTCGAAGCCTTCCTGTTCTGCTTGTTTCGTCGATTCTCGAATGCAGCTCCTTCATGCGTAAGAACAACGTTCTCGCCGCCACATTGATGTCATCCGGTTTGTGGCCTCTTCCAGAAGTTTCCCCAGCTCCTCGAGGCTTTCGAGGCAGGATGCCTCCTGGTGCGCTTTGCTTTTCTTGGGTGGAGTCGTTCTCTGAGCGCTTGCTGGGCTGGCGGGGTCGTGAACCCTCCAGGTGGTCTCCCTGAAGTCTGTGTCTGTGCTCTGCTCTGCTGTTGGAGCTGACGAGGATGCCGGCTCTGCAAAAACTCATTGACAAGTACTATGGCGGTCGTCAGGATGACTTGAGTTCATTTGAAGGAGTCCGATTTTCCTTGGGCATGCGCAGTTGCTTAGATCGGCTGAGTTGAGGAACCCGATTGTTTTAAAGGTGTGGCCCGCATCGTGTTTCGGGGGTGTAATAGAGTGTGATGAGACTGACCGCAGGTTCAGCGATTGATTGAGGCATACGGTACCATTTACCTCCATGGTTTAAAGTGCTCGCACGCCTTCAGTCTGGCGAATGTGGCGATGTGAGTAGCCTGAGAAATTCACAGTTCCTGTTCGAATCTGAGATGGCCTTCTCAATATGACTGGAGGCTGAGTTGTTCGCTGAGATTGTTCTACCTAAATACTTCATCTGATCTACCTGCCTGATTTCAACCCCTTGGTGCAAGATGTTCAGCGCCGTTTTACGGTTGTTAAAGTGAATCACCTTAGACTTCAATGGATTAAAAGACAGGTTTAGCCTATTGCATTTCGTCTCGAAGATGTCTATGCTATCTTCCAGGAAGCGTTTCGCGGTGGCCACATCTTTGTGGAAGCAGACAATGAAGAAGTCGTCAGCGTATTGAAAAAGAAGGCAAGTTCGGCGGTGTAAAGGTTGAATAGGGTTGGGCTTAGACAGCTTCCCTGGCTAACACCTCTGTTGACCTCTACCTCGCTCTTGCCCTTGATCAGAATTCGCCTGTTGAGAAAACTGGTGATCCACGCCGTGACACCTGGGTTGAACTACATGTCCCTCAACTTGCTCTCGAGTGTGTCCACTCTTACACAGTCAAAGGCCCTCTGCAGATCTAGACAGGCCGCCACCACCTGATAGCCTCTTGCTTTCAGTGCAAGGTCCTTATTGATTAGATCGTTAATGCACAGGGCCGTGGATCGGTTCCTCCTAAAGGCATAGGACCTGACCGGCAGCAGATCATAGTTGGCTATGTGTTCATTCAGCTTTAGCTTTATTAGTCCCTCTATGGATTTGAAGAGCGTATTAATGAGACAGATGGGACGGTGATTTTGAATGGAGGTGGGGTCTGTATTTTTCTTGGGGATGAGAACCACCGTAATCCTACGCCATACTTCTGGAATAACGCCACTCAGCCAAGCCCTATTCATAATTTCAAAACCAGCCCTTTTTTTCTCCACGGGGAGCTTCTGAAGCATCCTGAATAAGATACCGTCCGGACCCCTCGCTGAATTAGGATTCCTAGATTTTAGGAAGACGAGAAAATCCTCCTCCTCCGAAAGGGGTTCAGTGGGGGGTTGCTATTTGCCGTGAATGGAGTCTCTTTGACCATTGTAAGGATTCATTTATCGTCTTCGTCCGTCCATTTGTTACCTACGTTTTTCACCTGCCCGAATTTCTTAAGATTCCTCACCCTACTCCACATGGAGGGCGACGTAGAGACCTCCTCAATGAATTCGGAAAAGTTCCGTCTTCTGCGCCTTTTGATATGCGTTTGGAGGGCTCAATCAGCTTCAACAGTAGCTCTAGCATCATCTAGTTTTTTCGTAAAATAAAATTTTTGTCTACAGGCGTTTCTTACTCGACATAGTCTTTCGGTTTCCTAGTCCCACCATTTCTTGGCAACATATTTGTTGCTGTTAGAGATGTAGACCGTGTTTTTTTTGGTAAGGGAAACTACTTTCTTGTTGAGCTCCTCCAGGGTAGAGAACTCGCTTGCTCCAAGAATCCTGGAGATTCTGTTGTGCAGGACCTTCTTGCCTCGGGGGGAAGCATCCAGCCCGTCCACCGAAATTACGATTGGGAAGTGGTTACTGTTTTTGAGATTAGAACTCAGGATTTTCCAGGAAATACTTCCATAAAGTTACAAAACGAGAAGTCCAGTACGGAGAATTGCGAAGGACTCCTCGAGAAGGTTGGTGAACCGTCGTTAAGACATATGAAGCCAACCTCACGGGTGACATTCTCGATGCTGCGACCCTTGCGGTCACTAGCCTCGTTACCCAAGATGGTTGACTTTTCGTTGAAGTCCTCTCCCACGATTGAAGGGTGGTCGATCGACGCAGCAAATTCAAACACATTTTTAATGCCAGTCTTGAACTGAGGCAAAGGCAAGGAAGGCGCCGCATAAATACTAAAAATATTGAAGTTGCATCTTAGGTTTAATGTTCTGATTGCCAAAGTCTCTAGAACGTTGTCCGATTTAAGAATGCTAAATTGAATGTTATTTCTAATATAGATGCCTACACCTCCGTATCCGTCCTCCCTGGGCTTGCAGAAGAAATTGTAGCCTAAGATGCTACAATCTGCGTTGTTAAGAACCCACATCTCCGAGAGTATGACAATATCGATATCATTATTTATCAAAAACATGTTAAGGAGTTGTCTGCTGTTGTTGAAAGTTAGGCTTTGTATGTTTAGTTGAATGATCTTCATTAGTTGGATTTCTTCGACTCTTCCATCCCTAAGGCAATTTGCAGCCCGTCTAGTTCTATATTGGATGCGTTAACAAACTCTCTAATTTCTTCAATAAATTTCTTCTCAATTTGATCCCCTTTACTAGCGTAATTTGGGTCGATCAGGAATGCTGTGACACACCCAGTGTGTTCAGCTTTTCCTGGGCCAGAGAGGACACCTCAGATGATGTTCTTACGAATTTTTCTCGTAACTGGCAGCTCTCTGCGTTTATCGACTTCTTCCAGGCTCCCATGTTTGCTGCTGACTTGGCCGACTCTGCTTTGCGTGCTGCGACTTTCTTTGCTTTGGTTATCTCGGCGAAAGAGGCAACAGCGTGAATTGCACTGGCAGCCTCTGCGCTGTTATTCATGAGTTCTGGGTGACGGCAGGATTGCCAGATAGGACGGGGAAATTCACCTTGGTCACTCAGGTTGGGAGAAACCCTGTCGAAGAGAGTTGGATACCTAACCCTGACCTCCTTCCTAGACAAATTTTCCAAAGTCATGCACTTTTGAACGGCGTATTCTTTCTTTCGAGCTACGCACTGCGGATGAGTGGCAGCATGATCCTCCTTGCAGTTGGCACATGCTAGCTTCGAGCGGACTACCTCACTGTTGTGCTCCTGACCACATTTATAACATTTTGCCCCACTCTTGCAGTGTTGTGCCCTATGTCCAAGCCGATAACATCTAAAACATTGGCTGAACTGCACAAAAGGTTGAACGTCTATTTTGGTATAGAGAAAATTTATTTGTTTTGACAACTGCCCTCCTCTGAACCACAGTTTAACTCTGCCAGTGGGAACTCGTTGACCTGTAGTGCTGTCCTTTCTTGTTAAAGGTATAATTTCCTCAATTGGGATGTCGGAAGTTAAGGATTCTGCAAGCTGTTCCTCAGAGTAGTGTCCGGGGACCCCAAAAATTAACCCGGCTTTTTGAACTAAGTGGCTGGCAGAAATCCTCTAGCTGAACCCTCCACGAGGGTGCCGGCTGGGCAATGGACACTGCATTATCCCGGACGAGGGTAATGCATTGTCGCTTGCCCCGTCCGAGGCAATGCAGTGTCTAGCTAAGGCAATGACCTAGCGTCTTCTCGACCTCGAGTCGGGAGAGCTGGGTTAGGGCCATGGCTAGAGGTGCCTGGCGGCCAGGCATAAAACGCTAGGGGGTGGTCCCCTTGAAAAATATCAACCATTATGGACCTACGGGCCGACCATGGAAGTTAATAAAGAAGAAGCACGGACTGGGATGTCAGTCCAAACGTCGGTGGAATGCGTGACTGCTACCACCGGCGGGCACGGGGAGGAGAAATCCTCTCTGCGTGTCGCCAGCGGTCACACCTCGGTCGTGGCGGGAGCAGGCCACGTCAGCTGTACCACGACTGCCAAGAAACCCCCTCACTCCAAACTGAACCACACGGATGCCGCTGTCGAAACAGACACGGATCTGGAGAGCGTGACTTCGATCAGCAATACGGAGGAAGAGTGCTCACCAGGCACCAGCTCCCCGCGTAGGGAAGGGCCAAAGCGCTCCAGGGAGGGGATGAAGGCTCTCTCACAGTACAAAGCGGCCCTTAAAATCCCGAGCCGGCTCCAGGGTAAAGCCGACATCTCTCAGGAGGAGAAAGCCAGGCTAACCTGGGCCGAACAGCGGGTGGAGGAGGGCAGAAGGCACTTCTCGCAGATGCCCCAAATGCGGGCATCTATCGGGAAGTACGCCAACAAGGTGGAGGAGATGCTGGCCAACAAGAGGCAACGCTCGTTGAGAGTGCCAGCAAGGACACTCCGGCGAGCAAGCGGCAACGCGGGCCGAAGGGCGCAGCCTCCCCACAGAAAGTGGCGATCCCACCAACTCAACACCCGAAGTCACGGACGGCGAGTGATGCGGCCAGACGACATTTGATCGTGGCGCTAATCGACCGCAGCGACGAAAACAGGAAAATGACGGCAGCGCAGTGGAAGCTGGTGCACGCGCGGCTCGTGGACGCACTATTTGCACGGACGGAGGAGGATCCCACAGCTCCCATGCCCACCTTTGATGGTGCTGGGTGGCTGAATGGGGTAAATATCCTTAGGTGCAACGATGACCCAACGCGTAGGTGGCTAACGCAAACTGTTGGCCAACTGGACGCGATGTGGGATGGTGCCCCGCTGGAGGTGGTAGACAGGGAGCTAATCCCGTCTATACCGAAGGCGAAGGTAGTCTTCCCCATCGCGATCCAAGGAGACAGGGCGCTGAGGCTCCTACAGCGACAGAATCCCGAGATTCCGACGGGGAATTGGGAGGTGCTGCGCACTGGGAGTCCGTTACCCAATGAGAAGGCCAGTGTGCGATCCTGCAAATCAACAAAGAGGCGGAGGACCTCCTGTACCCCAGATTTGGGAAGATGGCGTGGAGCATGGGCAGTGTCTACCTGCGCCTAAAAAAGCGCCACCCCGGGGACAAGGACGCGCACACCCTTCAGGCAGGCGAGGTAGAAAAGGACCTAGGTCTTGAAACTATCGTTGAGGCCGCCCAAGGGCTTGCGCTGGCCGAGTCGGAGGAGGAAGAGGACGGTGATGCGACGATAGTGGTCAACCCGTCGAGCGGAGTTGAGCCAGCCACCCATGCCACTGAGTGTGCTGCAGCTCAACTTGCATAAAAGCAAGGTGGCGTCGACGGAGCTCCTCATAGCCATGGAGCAAGATCCCGTCGACATAGCTCTAGTCCAGGAGCCATGGATTGCATCAGTCAACTCTGTGGCCGGACTAAAGTCCTCTAACTATAACTCGTTCTTCACAACACCGGTAAGCAGGAACAGAACCATCGTACTTGTACGAAAGGGAATCCACGCTCACCTTATGTCTAATTGCAGCACAGACGACCTAACAGTAGTGATGCAAGAAAGCGAGGAGAAGCGGCTCTTGGTAGCCTCCTGGTACAGGGCACACGACAGACCCGCACCACCCGAAGAGCTAAGGAGCCTGGTAGAAGAAACCGGATCCAAAGACTACCAACTACTCATTGGTACGGACGCTAATGCCCACCACAATGTATGGGGAAGACACGACACCAATGACCGAGGTGAGTCTCTTCTAGAAGTTATACTTTCCACTAACATAGAAGTAGCAAACGTGGGGGCGGACTACTCATACGTGGGTCCCACCTCATCAAACGTGCTAGACCTTACACTCGTAACGGGAAGGAGTGCCGCGGTGACTGGGTGGAGAGTCCTCGAAAGACCATCCTTCTCAGATCATAGGTATATCCAGTTTAAATACGAATTTAAACACACCTCGAAGGTAGCCGTCTATAGGAACCCCCGGAAGACAAACTGGGAAAAGTTCAGAAAGACGTTTACCTCGAAGCTCGCGAATCCTCGAGAAGTCTCTTGGGACTCTATCCAGCGAGCTACTGGATGGCTACCGCGCAGCATGCCCACCCTCAAGTACGAAAAAGAAGAACAAGCCACTCTGGTAGAACAGGGAGCTCTCCCTCCTAAGAAACAACCTCCGGGAATTCTTCAAGCTCGCCAAACAAGCGAATGAGGAGTTTATAAATGAGGAATACAGGAACCTACTCAGAAACTACAAGAAAGAGATACGCAAGGCACAACGCAGCTCGTGGAGGAACTTCTGCTCCAACATCGAGAAGGTGCCCGAAACGGCAAGACTCAGGAAGCTGCTCTCCAAGCAGCCCACCATACAGAGTCAGCTCAAGCTCAACAATGGACAATGGTCAGAGAGCAGCGAAGAAGCCCTGACAGCACTAATGGAGGCAAACTTCCCAGGATGCACCGAGGTCACTGATGCCACAACGCAACATGACCCAGCGACAGAGGAACAAACCATCCCCACAGGACTAATAACTCACAAGAAAATCCAATGGGCCATAGATTCCTTTACAGGCATCAAAGCACCTTGACGGGATGGGATATTTCTAGCCATGTTGCAGGTGGCCAAAGAGGTGATCACCCCATGGCTTTTCGCTATATATACGGCATGCTTGAGGACAGGCTATATACCTATACATTGGTGAACTTCCAGAGTTGTCTTCCTGCCGAAGGCAGGCAAGTGCAGCCATGTTAGTCCTTTTTACTAAAAACGCTAGAAAAGCTGCTGGAGCTACACATCAGAAAGGAAGTAGGGGGACTGATGTCAAGCAACCAGCATGGCTACACGAAAGGAAAATCGGTAGAAACAGCACTACCTTTGCTAGTAGCTAATGTCGAGAAAGCCCTCAACACCAAGAAATATGCACTAGGAGTATTTGTCGATATATCCGGAGCATTCAACAACGTGGCCACAAGCGCAATAATGGGTCGCTTAGAAGCAACCAACGCACACCCGGCAATCAACCACTGGATAAAGAATCTCCTAAGTTGTAGACGGGTTCAATCGGAATGGGGTACCGCCTCTATAGTCAAAGGGGCACACAGAGGCACACCACAAGGTGGAGTACTGTCGCCCCTCCTGTGGAACCTGGTGGTCGACGACCTAATCAAGAGATTCGAAAGGAGAGCCCCAAAAATAACAGCCTATGCAGATGACATAAGCATACTTATTACGGGTGTATCGACCCTCAGCTCCATAATGGAAAGTACACTCAGAGAGATATGTGAGTGGGCAGACAAAGTAGGACTCAGTATCAACGCGGACATGACGGACCTCATCCTCTTCACCAAGACGTAAACGGTACCGGAATGGATCCCCCGAAATCAATCAAACAAGGCTAACCCCAAAAACACAAGTCAAATACATCGGCACAATATTGGATAGCAAGCTGGCATGGGTCTCTCTGTAGTGCAAAGGGTGAACAAGGCCACCATTGCGCTATATGCATCAAAAAAGATGCTCAGCAGCACATGGGGCCTGTCACCTGCTCCAATGCACTGGATCTACATCTCGGTGGTGAGACCAACTCTGCTGTATGGAGTCTTAGTGTGGTGGCAAGCTACCGAGAAGAAGACGTACCACAAGCTTATGAAAAAGACTCAGCGACAGGCTCTGCTCTGTATCACGGGGGCACTGAGATCTACCCCAACAAAAACACTAGAGACCATACTTGGAATTGATCCCCTGGACATCCACGCTCATCTGACGGCTGGAAAGGCCGCACAGCACCTGATTGCGTCTGGAAACATGCGGCCACAAGTATACGGGCACAGTTCAATTGGCAGGGACATGATCCGTTATACTGACTACATGACCCCTCGAACTTTCCTCGACATCAAAACAAACGCATTTCTGGGACCTGAAGAATGGAAAAAAGGCCGGGGCCACACCCAACACCTCAACATATACACAGACGGCTCCAAGATGGAAGGAGGAGTAGGAGCTGGCTTATACTGCACAGACTCCGACATTAGGCTGTCATACAAGATACCGGACCACTGCAGCATATTCCAGGCGGAAGTCTTTGCCATCAGGAAATCAGCGGAGGTTGTACAACACACAGAACGATCACACAATGTGGTCAATCTGTTTGAAGACAGCCAAGCGGCGATAAAATCCATGCAGTCGTCTGCGGTCAGTTCTAGAAGTATCCAGACAAGCAGGGAAGCATTGGACTCACTTTGCACGACCAAGTCAGTGCGGATCTACTGGGTTCCCAGCCATCAGGGCATTGAAGGAAATGAAGCGGCGGACGTTCTGGCTAAGGAAGGCGTCGGGCTGGCGAGAAAAAGAGCAGAAAATGTGCTTGTCTCACTCAGAACGCCACAGAGCGATCTAGAAAAGCTGGCTAGACTAGAAAACGAGAGCAGGTGGAGGAGCACAATCAACTGCAGAGTCTCGAAAATCATGTGCAAAAAACGTAGCGAAAAACTTAGCCACTATCTGCTGCACCTTCCACGGAAAGACTGCAGACTGTTAGTGGGAATATTGACAGGTCACTGCCTGGCCGCATCACACGCAGCCAGACTAAACATCACCGACAGAAACAGCTACAGGAAATGTGATGACCTCGGGGCTATTGAAACCCTGGAACATCTAATCTGCAGCTGCCCGGCTCTCTCACGAGCAAGGAGAAGATACCTGGGCGCACCGATTCGCTAGAAGATGCTTCCAAGAGGACGCCAAAGGAACTGCTGGCCTTCGCCAAAAACACCTCAATTCTAGGTGATATCAAAACCTCACTAGCACCCGCGTAAAGGTCCATAACCATCCGGATAACTAAGGGCCATACTGGCCTATGGGAGACCCCAGGAGGGTCGTCCGGGTTAACCTAACCTTACCTAACCTAACCTATAAATATACCCGTTTCCCGAAGAGTTAAGGGGTATATTAGATTTGTGGTGATAATGGAAGCGTTTCCGACCCTATAAATTGTATATATCTTGATCAAAAACTAAAAGCGCGCAGAATTGCAGGGTGTCGCTTAACTTAGGCCACTCCGTCTAAATTCCTCGTCGAACGCAGCATCGCGTATCATTGTTATATACCGGCCGTCAAGCTGTCGAATGGCGCTACAACGGTTCTTGAGTTAATAATTATACATTTTAAAAACCACTAAGAACACGAAGTTTACGGCCACGCCCTTTAATATTGAAAATAAAACATAGAAACATAAACGCAAAAGTAAAACCAACAACGGAGAATTATTATCATATTAAATATATATTAGGTTAACCTAACCTAACCTAAATATATATTAATATTAATATTAAATATTATCATTATAAATATGGAGTCAGAGTTGCGGAAAAATCTCGGCAGCTTCCAACACATGGAGAATGACACAATGAAGAAAACCATGTAATGTTCGACGCCTGTCGTGCATTTTGAAAGTCAACGGTTTTTTTGGATACTCGTTGGGAAAAAGTTCGAAAAAAATACTGATTTACGATCATAGGAGCTTTCATAGAGCTTTCGGACCGAACACCTGTTTTGAAAAAGGTGGCAACGCCGTCCCATGGTTTGCATTCTGTATTGCCCTGAAAATTATTACTACTTGCTTTACCTAAAGAATCAGGCAACAGAAGGGTTCGAAAAGGGAAAGGAAAAACGTGGTCTACTTCCCTTGGCGATGCTGAGAGTCTTTCTTTTTCTCCTCGTAACCGTCAAGGTGTACAGTCGTGATAGATTTTGTGGTTCGACAAATTATATAGCCCTTAACCGGTGTACCGCCCGACATCACGCCAAGTGATTGCTTTATATACATATTAGTGATTTGTTAACTGAAGATCCCCGTGAGTATGGTTTCGATACAGCGATGTTGATTTGTCTGAAAAAGTGCATTTTCACAGCATTTTCCGCATACCGCGAGGCGTACATAACCAACCAGCCCACGGCAGCACCTCTGTGGCGGGGTGCTTCGACTGGAAGCTGGAGAAAGAGATCCACCTTCAAACCATTTCATTGCTTGCCGTGGTGCAATCCCCACTAGGGGATTAGCACCACTCGTACCACTCGTACCACTCGTACTACACCGAGGTTATCGCAGTGGACCAAGTGGACCAGACACTAAGCCCACATCTTCCGGTAGCGGTTCATACCCTCACCGCGAATCGTCTGGAAGCCCTTTGGTTTTATATTCGGGTGCGAGCCGAGTGATCTCGAGGACGGAGTTCAAAACGCAGTGAGCTAGCAGGGATCCACCAACCAAGACAGCGGCAGCTGATGGTGATGGGCTAAGGCAAGATTTAGGCTCACCTGTATGGCCACAGCAAGAGAGTTCCAGCTGGCCTAACCTCTTGACCGTGGGTGTACCGCGGTCATTGACCCCCTTACTTCATCAGCTGTCTGGATAAACGGCGCTCTGGAGAACCCACGCATGAACACGCAACCCAGTCTGGAGACATCGAACAGGCAGCAGAATTAGTTCATAGTTACGATTGGTTTCATCCGTTTATAAGATAACCTTACCGTATTGTTACGGCTAAAACATGTATAAGTCATGTATGCTTGGGATAACCGGATAGAAAAAAAAACATGGGAGCGCCAGTATATGGTCAAAATCGCATATCGGATTTTTGTTTGTTTAAAAAGAATTAATATGATATTACCATTGCAGTCGAGAGTGTGGTTACCCCTCATTCATCATCTCATCATCTAATCATCTTATCATCTCAGCATCTGATCACCTCATCATCCAGCCATCTACACAACGAAAGATCTTTCTGCGTGGGAGTTTTAATGGATATCAGTATCGTGAGTGATTATAATACCCATTTGGTATTTAATAAACATGAATTTGTGGTAACTTTTCTCTCTGAACTTGCGATAATCCCGAAATGATCATATACATTGAAAGCTTTTTTTTTTCTCGATTTTCTTGGCTTGGCCGGCGCTAAAACAAAACTTACGCTAGTTTTATTTTGAATATTTTTTGAAATCGCAAATCATTGAAATAACACATATCCCATATTCCCACTATTACATTACATTATCGCTATTACATTACGTTCTTACTATTACATTACACTATCGCTATTACATTACCTTATCACGATTACATTGCCTTCCCACTATTATATTGCACTATCATTATTACACTACATTATTACAATTATCTAATATTATCATCGTAATACCCCTTTATATACAATTATTATGGATTGATTTCACCTCTACCTTCCCCCTTTTTTTAACTTATAAGCCTATATACTCTTTATCGATATAATATTCTGGTTATTTAATGCTAGGTGCAGTTAGAATTAGGTTGGTTCTTACCGTAAATGAATTATCTTGGATTTTGTAAATAAAATTAGCGTTACAATGAATCAAGGCTAAATATCTTTAATAGCAACCATGCAGCATCGTCTTTTAGCACTGTAATCTACCGACATCTCTGTTGGAGGGATCCTTAATATAGATTGTATTGGCCCTTAAGGATCATGGTAGGGTGGGCGTGTTCGTACGTGGCGATCACACAACCAGCAGAGACCTGACTATTGACAATATCCCCTTTCTCCTATAGCTGCTGACCTTTTCCCTATGACCTCCTGTATCCCGTCTCCCGTTCTCCATTTCCTCCTTTTACGCGATCTCTATAATTTTTAAACACTTCTCCCGGCAACTCTACGCAGGAGCAACCAAATCGGTGGTACCCTGTCCTCAATGCCCACACCCAGCCGACCAGAGACAAAAGCCGAAGCCAGCGCGTACGTCCTTCCATCGATTGGATTTTCACCTGCTCCTAACCCCTGTACGTTGTATGCTACAACCATTTCGAAATTCATTGTTCCCTCTTGCTCTCTCTCACACGCCACCCCGTCTCTTGTGCTCGTTCGTCCAGATTATCGCCAAGATCTCAGAGACTATAAAAGCTAGAAGCTAAAACCAACCACAGAAGCTAAAAGCAACCAATTTCCTGCAATATAACTTCAATACAAGTATATTTCAAAAATTTGCCACGCCCCCTTCCGCCACCACAAAGAACGAAAATCTGTGGAATCCAAAATTTTTAAGATACGAGAAAACCAAAAACGCAGAATCAGTGAAAATTAGCAGGTCTACCAGATTGCCGAATCTGGATCAGGTCGAATCATTATTATGGACAGAAGGAACAAATTAAATTTCAGCGGCTGCTGAACGTCTTTCAAGCGCTTACTCATTCCCCCTTTCTCTCGTATACACTTCCGCGACTTGCATATCTATTTAGATATACATATGTATATGTACATATGTAGATGTAGAAATGTATAAGACTGATGTAAAAAATATATGTAAACAAAAATGAAAACCAGATAACATCTAAAATATAAAAAACTCTCAAAGCGTTCGATTTAAATTTTTTTAAATTTTCTTTTTTGGCAAAAATAAAATAGAAAGCACACATACAGATACATATACTGACTGAGTACCAGGTATAAAGTACTTAAAGTAAAGTATAAAGTACCGGCCTTTACCACGGCGCACAACGTTCCCCCTTGTTTTATTTTTTGTGTTTATAATGGAATTCTCTTGAGTCTGTGACAAGAAACCTGCAAGAAGCAGATAACCCATGACCAGCCGACCAACGCTATGGCTTGCATTATAGTTGTGTGGCATACCGTCTGGTTGAGAAAGACATGGTCGTGTTTCTGAAGCAGATCCGGAAAGGCTTGAAGCAGTTGACCGACAGAAATACAATCGGCTCCTAGCCATGGAGTCTCAATTTACTGGCTTACAACTACTGAATAAGTCTCCCAGGCGCAAAAGGGTCACTCTGCGTGATCTGCAAGTGCCAACTGTCCCTCGGCCAACCGATGCTGATAAGCTGACTGCGACCACTCCAAAAGTGCAGCAGTTGATATCGTTCGCTACTCTAAAGGCATCGACTGCGGCTGGTGATTCAAATTCGGTAGCCGAACTTATCACCCGGAGAACATGCAGCCAGAATCGTCTGTTCCGTCCGTGCCTGTAGTGTCTGCAAAACTTGTTAGCTGCCCCGTCCATCCCGATTCCACCGATCCCAAGGAATATACATACTGGTCCACCGAATATTGCCATTACAGGTACCAGGCCTGTGGTGCCAAGAATGGTGGAGAAGGCATAAATCCTCTAGCTGAACCCTCCACTAGGGTGCCGGCTGGGCAATGGACACTGCATTATCCCGGACGAGGGAAATGCATTGTCGCTTGCCCCGTTCGGGGCAATGCAGTGTCTAGCTATTCGGTTTTGCATCACTGGTCCCAAGACGCCAAACTCTCCAATCTAGGCTCTCTCGGAACATTGGCGTTCGTGCGTACCCACAGCATAGGTCTTGCGAGCGTCGTGCGTGGGAGAGAGAGTTAGTCTGCTTGCGAACGTCACCGAACACAGCATCACACCGATCTAGCAAACGCCGCTACCTACTGCTGTTGTCAATATCTTTAAAATCATTAGACCATTAAAATTTAAATTAAACATTACCAAAAGTGCTTGCACTGGCTCCGGGAACCCCTCCTCATTGTCCTCTGGATATTCCGCTCATATATTCACGGGACACAATTGTTCATGGTGGCCCATGAGGGGAACCCAGCTGCAAAACACATACAATTTCGCGGACATATTTCAACGCAGTTAAATCGCGGGCTGAGGAATGCAATAACCGCTAAAACTGTGCAACCCCAGCTAGTGGTGCTTGTGCTTGATGACCCGCTCTCTTCGCTAACGTTTCAGTGCTTGCGTATTGCTGTATGCCCCGCTCTCTTCGCCCACAGCTCATCGCTCCACTCTCTTCCACTCTCTTCTCGCTTTCTTCGCTTTCATTCTCATTGCTTGCGTTTGGTGCGGGTAAGTAAAGAGAAAATTTAAAATCCACATTTCAGAACTTTAGGAAAGATTCAGAGTCGATTAAAACGCGTATTTACTTTCAGAAGCGTATGGAACAAGTGAAAGGCTTGCGCAAGGCATTTCGTGAAACTCACGAAGAGCTTCTCAATTTGGATGGGTATGACGAGTCGGATTATTGTACCAAAATGTTTTCTTCCGAGTTTGAGGAACGTCATATGGAAGTCGTCTGTGTCCTAGCTGAGGAGTCCGAGACGCGCTTTCCGGCAGCGGCAAACCTGCTCACCCTCTCATCTGAACACTGTCACACCAGAAGTTCACTTAAAAATGCCACACATGCCAGTCCCCAAATTTTCTGGTGCATGTATTGATCGGCCTGGGTTTTATGACGCGTTCTTAAGCTTGATCCATGACAACTCTACTTTAAGCGGTGTGCAAAGGTTGCATTTTCTCAAAGAGGCTCGCCCGCCAGGTCGGGACAACGATATTCACCAAATGCAGCTCACGGACGGTAATTACACGGTGGCGTGGGGTATGATGGTCAAGAGATACAACAACTCTCGCCTAGTATTTTCACATCATTTGAAAGCCATCTATGCTCTTCCCAGACTGCAAAAGGAGACTGCTGAGTCTATACGGACTATGCTCAGAACGGTCAATGTCTGCCTGGCTGCGTTCCACCGCATCCAAGCCTGGGGAGCGCAACCACTGGCTGGCTCACTACTTGGCATCGAAGCTACCAAAGGAGACTCATAGGGCGTGGGAGCATCATCACGGCAGCAGCTCCACCGTACCCTCGTTTACGGAATTAGAATCGTTTCTGTACGACCGGCTTTTCATAATGGATGCGATCGAGAACCACAGCTCATCGTACGACTCCAATACTTCGCCGGGCTAAGCGTGTTCGAGTGCATAACGCGCAGGACCGACCAAAACGCTCAACTGTCCAATGCCTTCACTGCAACGGCGACCACATCGAACGTCGTTATCCAGTTTTCTGGCCCTAGACAGCTACAAGCGCAAAGACATTGCAAACAAAGCGAAATTATGTCTTAATTGCTTAAGCCGATCCCACACACTTTCTCGCTGCACCAGCTATAAGGGTTGTCAAGTGTGTGGGCAACGGTACCATACGTTGCTACATTTCCCCGTCACTTCACAAGGTCAACCCTCGAACCAGTCGCTACCGAGTACTGCCCGGCCTACGTCACCGCAGTCAATCCTGCCTTCGACCAGCAATCCAGTTTGCCCACCTGGTTAATCACACAGTGAGTCCTATCGTTGCTTTTCAGCCACTTCGTCGGACACTCCTAAAAGGCAGATTCTTCTCGCAACCGCGCGTATCCTCATACGGAATCCGATCAATGCTCTTCAAGCTGTCATCAATGCTCTCATCGACCAGGGATCCAAGGCAAAAAGTGCATCCGAGCATGTGGCACAATCCCTTCATCTAAAAAGAACGGGTATCCGCGCATCCATTACACTAGTCGACACGACTTTTCCGCTGTCGCCAAAAATGACTTTTTCTGATACATTTGGATGTTTAAAATTTTTTAAAGAATGTTTTTTTTTTTTTCATGGAGTAGTTTTTTTTTAAAGAATTTAAAAAAAATTTGTTGTTTTTTGTCATAGGTAGTGCTTCTATTTTTTACATAACTTAAGTTTCCTACAACTGGTTGTATTGAACTTTGCAGTTAAAAAAAGCTGACAAATGCAGCTATAAATCCGACTCAGACACTTTGTAGCTACAACTTAACGTCTGGAAGATATTAAGCTTCCAAATTGAAATTTCATAATTTTTTTCGGTATTTTTCCCCGAAATTTTGACTTTGAAAGCTCAGGAAAAGTCGAAAAAAAAATATATGAATGCCTTAATTTTTGGTTTTAGATAGACACATTAATTAGGCGTCGTTTAAGGTATCGCTTATAGAAATATAAAAATAAACAGCTTAGTTGTAACCGTTTGACCAAAACTACATATGCCGATTGGCACTATCCCAAATGCCATTTTACCGTTAAAAACTGTTACAAACACAGATTTTTGGTATTTTTGTAGGAAAAAAAAACGGTTATACGTTGGCTAACGGAATTTATCGGCGAAATTCGGCATATGAAAATTTGGTCAAACGGTTGTAGCTTAGCCGTGTATTTTTATATTTCTATAAGCGATACCTTAAACGACGCCTAATTAATGTGTCTATCTAAAACCAAAAATTAAGGCATTCATATATTTTTTTTTCGACTTTTCCTGAGCTTTCAAAGTCAAAATTTCGGGGAAAAATACCGAAAAAAATTATGAAATTTCAATTTGGAAGCTTAATATCTTCCAGACGTTAAGTTGCAGCTACAACGTGTCTGAGTCGGATTTATAGCTGCATTTGTCAGCTTTTTTTAACTGCAAAGTTCAATACAACCAGTTGTAGGAAACTTAAGTTATGTAAAAAATAGAAGCACTACCTATGACAAAAAACAACAAATTTTTTAAAAATTCTTAAAAAAAAAACTACTCCATGAAAAAAAAACCATAATTCTTTAAAAAAATTTAAATCTCCAAATCTATCAGAAAAAGTCATTTTTGGCCACAGCGGAAAAAAAAGGTTGAATTTTGTCGAGTAGTGTTACTGGTGTGGGTCAAGGGTGTGGTCGCCGCAGCAAGTATATGGTGAATTTTCAAGCGTTCAGCAATATTAATCCACAGTTTTCTTTAGATATCTGCTCGGCATATGTGCTCAGTACATTAACGTCGTACCTTCCTAGTGAAAACTTCCCTCCGAAGCGCTGGGATCACATCCAGGGACTCCAGCTGGCGGATCCTCAATACTACCGATCAAAACGAGTTGATCTAATATTGGGAGCTGACGTGATGGCACAAATCATGTTGCCTGAAACCAGGATTGGAGGGCTTAACAGAACAGAACACTCATTTTGGTTGGATACTATCAGGCCAAACGCACGTAATGGAAGGAACTGGACGCTATGTAGCAAGGCTTCCGTTCAAAACGTATCGTGATCCAAACATGGTTCTGGGAAGATCTCATCAAATGGCGCTTAATCGGTTTTTACAGTTGGAAAGGAGGCTATCTAAGGCCCCTGAACGTTGAAAGCGATATAGCGACGAAATAGAGGAGAACTTCGCATTGGGTCAGATCAGTCCGGCTGAAAGTTCACGCATGCTGCCACACCACGCCGTCTTTAAGGAGGAAAATATGTTCATAAAGCAACGTATCGTTTGTGATGCTTCTGCCAGAACTAGCTATGGACGCTCATTGAACGATATACTTTGCACAGGATTTACGCTTCAAAACGACATGTCCTCAGTGATCCTAAATTTGCAGAAATATCGCAAATATCGCAAATATGTATTCACAGCGGATATACAAAAAATGTATCGTTGCATTGACTTTCACCCTGACGACGCGCAATTTCAGCGGATCTTATGGCGGGCGGATGATGGAGTCATCAACACGTACGCTTTGTCGACGCTGACGTTTGGAACGGCTATCAGAGTCATTCATCAATTGGCTCAAGATGAACGAGGTTCGTTCCCGAAGGCTGAAGAAGTCCTCATGAACAAGATATACATATACATTGACGATATCTTATCGGGCGATCACACCATAGAAAAAGCACAAGTAAAAAGGGCTCAAGTTGAGGTGTCTATAAAATCCGCCTGCTTGGAATTGCGCTCCCCAACAAGGGCTGTTTTAAGTTTAAAATTAACTTTGAATTTACAGAAAGTTCAACCAAAAGGACGATCTTATCCAGCATCGATAGGCTCTTTGATCCGCTAGTATTAATCGCGCCTGTTATCATCTCGGGGAAGCTGATCCTGAAGGAGGTAACCATGGCCAAGACTGCGTGTGCAGACGGTACAAGGGCGTCCCTGGAGTAGGACGAAGCAGTCCCCGAACCTCTCGCAGAGCGATGGAGAGCATTTCGAGACTGCTTGCAGAGGATCGGCGATATCAGCATTGGTCGATGTATTTATGACTCACCGGAATCAGTAGCGTCGATGCAACTACATGCGTTCTGTGATGGGTCCTCGACAGCATATGCAGAGCCCGTGTATCTCCGAGTGGAACATGTCGACGGGTCATGTTTCGCATCCCTACTTATGGCCAAGGCAAAGGTCACTCCCTCTAAGAGTTTGACCATCTCGCGTACAGAGCTAAGCTGTGCAGAATTGGTCATCAAGCTCGTGAAGTGGATAGTGGCTTCTCAGCGGCTATCGTTGCTTCCGATTAAAACGTTTTATTGGACCGATGCTACGATTGTCCTGCATTGGTTGCAAGGTGACGTTAATAGGTGGAAAACATTCGTCGCCAACAGAGTTGTCTTCATATTGGACCATTCTACACCAAGTGAATGGGGTCACGTGAGCACGACAGAGAACCCAGCAGATTGTGCGACGAGAGGACTCGCCCCAGACGAGCTGAAGGATTTCGAATTGTGGTGGAAGGGACCAGGTTGGCTCCTGCACGATCAGTCCTCGTGGCCATCCAAACAGGTGTCGGAAATCTCCTTGGCTGACCCCGCGCTGGAAGCCAAATCGGATAAAATTCACGTTTACCATGCTGTCCAGGAACGCTCAGTTATAGAGAGGTTTTCCACATATACTCAAGCTGTAAGAGTCATTGCCTACATTCTGCGATTGAAGCACAACACGTGTAACAAGGGAAACCCGCGCACAGGTCCCTTGAAACCAACTCCAACTTGAATCCTTCCCGGCCGATCTAGCCGCAGTGAGAAGCTCCACGCCATTACCATCCAGGAGCAAGCTCGTAGGTCTGTCACCGTTCATGGCCCATGGCATCGCAAGGATAAGGAGACGTTTGCGGCACTCAGCTTTACCATACGATCGACGTCATCCAATCATTCTGCCTGGTTCCCATCACTTCACAACCTTGGTTATCAAGAACTCTCATTGTTCGACACAGCACAGAGGTACGCAGTTGACTTTGGCACACGCACGCCAACGGTTCTGGATCATCACTGGGAGGCAGGCAGTTCGTCGAGTGATCAGGGAATGTATGCGATGTTTCCGGGTGCGACCGCCAACGTCCACCCAGCTTATGGGAGATCTGCCTCTTCATCGAGGCAATCCGCCGAGTCGCCCAATTATCGCGACCGGAGTAGATTATACCGGCTCCATAGAGCTCAAAGCAGCGCGTCTACGAGGCGTAAGTGTGTACAAGGGCTACATTGCTATCTTCATTTGTCTGGCGACAAAGGCTGTGCACTTGGAAGCGGTGACAGGCCTCACTACAGAGCATTTCTTGCAGGCTCTGGACAGGTTTACACCTATATAGCGACAACGGTACCAACTTTGTCGGTGCGGTCAATGCTCTGCAGACGGTGCATGCTCAGCTTCGAAAGGATTTTGATGAGGTGATCGCATCTAAGTTGGCATCTCAGCGAACAATTTGGCATTTTATTCCTCCCCGATCGCCCAACTTTGGTGGTGTTGAGAGCAGCCGCAAACTTCTGCAGCGCACTGTGGCTCGCTCGCTCTCTCGCGCTCTTGCACACGGCACTCGGGAGAGCCGACCGGCGCTCAGGCGGCCACTAGCTTGAGCGGGAGTTTTTAGTTCTCGCTCCCACCCCCGTTACGATCGGTCAGAGTTTTTCGAACCACATACCCACGGTTTCTTTTCTATACATACGTACATATATACTTCGATTATTTAACTAACTTACGATAATTATACATAACCATAAGAGAACGATCGTGAAATATAAACAACTTGAAATACATCCAACCGTTCAGTGATTGTGATCCGCCCCCTACAAGCATTGGTCCTTCGAGCCGGATCTTCACCAAAAAGGAGAAGCGCACCCCAGCAAGCTTAAGCGGATCGCTCTATCAAGATAAGTACGACATACAAGACATCAGTGAAGTGCTGTGATCTTGTTTTTTCCGTCCAATGCCAAGCGGCTATTCTGTCCGTTCTCCGATCTTCCGCTCCTCCTAACTACGTACATCAGTACACCCACACACCAGCTTTAACGGCATATTCTTGTCCGCATACATATATACATATATATTGGCTGCATAATCTTGCGTCTATATATGTATATATGCACTAATCCGCAATTACACGCACCTACATCCGTATATATTGGACTGCATATTCGTGTCCGCATTCGTCCATATCCGCATACATATATCCATATAAGCGCACCTACATCCGTATATATTGAACTGCATATTCGTGTCCGCATTCGTGCATATCCGCATACCTATATGCATACATATTGGCGGCATATTCTTGCCCGGCTTTATCCATACCCGCATACATAAATACATATATATTAGCCGCATATTTTTGCGTCTATATAAGTACACTCCTCCCGCACCGACATCCATACATACAAGCAGCAATAGCGGTGCCTTCTTTCGTTTCGTTTTTTCGCGTTCGCCTCTCCACCGTTGCGCGCGTTGCTATTTTTTGTTGAGAGAGCAGGTTATTGGCGCCGCTCTTGCGCATAGCGGAACGCCAAAGTGACGCGCTACCCTGTATTTTGAGGGTGTATCGATTTCGGTGGTGGCTTGTCCAGTGACGCGCTACCCTACTTTCGGCGGGTATATTGTTTTTGGTCGTCACTTGCCACCGACTCCCAATGTTAGTGCCTGATCGCCATAGTATACCCAAGCGCCTCCGACTTGCCAACAAATTAATACCAAAGGGTTGCTGGGTCCCTTCTTCCGTGTCCATCCACCCGGCACTTCCGCTTCCGTTTCTTGGTTCTCAGCGGGTGAGATCAGAACATGCCCACTGGTGACGAGGACAGCAAGAAACTTTTGCCATTGCCCGCTCCAGGTAGTAGGACACCACGCAGTGGTTCCACCCCAGGAACACCTACCTCGGTAACTAAACCGATAAGGTTACCCGGTACGCCTAAACCGAGTACGAGTTCCGCGGCAAAGAGCAAATCGGTCCTGTTCCCTTCGCCTGTCACGTTAAAGGTGCCAGCTCTTCCACCTACCAGCCCCATCAGCTCTCGACGCACATCTCCAATGGCCCAAACAGCATTCATCTCACGTGCGAAATTGGTAGCAGCCATCGGCAGGCTGACCAGTTTGAAAGACCGATTTACCGCTTCCGGTACCAGCACGCCCTCCCCCGCTATCGCTCAGGTCCGTAGACACCGCTTACAGAGCATGTGGGCAAAGGTAGATGCGGAATTCGAGGCCTGTTCCATGGCGTCGGTTGACGAGGATCCTGACACCCAACTAGAGATCCAAGCCATGTACGACACGTGCTATGACGATTATGAACGGTGCCTGGACGACCTTACGGTCCAATCAGCCAGCCCAGTAGTCCGTCCTCCGGCACAGCCGGACTCCAATGGCGGCTGTCGACTGCCACCCTGTGACATCGAAGTTTTCACAGGGGATTATGTTTGCTGGCCCACTTTTCGAGACCTCTTCACCGCCATTTATATTCATAATCCTAGACTCTCACCCGTAGAAAAACTGTACCACTTAACCACGAAGACCAGTGGCGATCCAAAAGCCATCGTGGCAAAATCCCCGTTGACCAACGACGGCTTCGAGGCGGCATGGAATTCCCTCCGTGACCAGTATGAGAACAACCGGCTCCTGGTGACCAACCAGATTAATATTCTCCTCTCGCTGTCCCCAGTTGTTTCCGAATCGAGTCGTGCTCTGAAGGAGCTCCAAGGGACTATCCACGGGGTGCTAACCGCACTGGCGCATTCCAAGGTCTCTACCGAAAAGTGGGACAGTTTGTTGATAACGATTTGCGCCCCCAAATTGCCCAAGTTGACCCGGGCCTCGTGGAAAGACTCCGTCACCACGAAGAAGGAGATGCCCCCATGGAAGGAGATGGACTCCTTCCTGAGTCAGAGGTATCTGACTTTAGAGGCCATCGAGGGCAACCTTTCCCATGCACCCAATTCGAAAAGCGACCCGAACCCGCCACCCTCTAGAACTAATCCGTTCCGGTCCCAAGGGAGTCCTGTTCCTAGGAGGGTTCACTCGTTCGAGACAACAGTGAACCCGAAGAGAAGGACGTGTGATCTCTGTTCGAAAGAGAATCATCCAATCCGTATGTGTCCTCACTTCCTCAGCTCTGTCTGAACTGCTTCGCAGGAGGACATAGAATCCGTGAATTCCAAAGCGCGCACAACTGCATCACTTGTGGAGAACGACACCACACGTTGCTGCACCAGGGCAACTCAGTGCCCAGCGAACCATCTGCCACATCCGCACCAAATCATAGTTCGTCCGAGACGCACCCCAGCTTGCAAAACTTCTTCGCCTCCGGCAACCGGGCCGTCCTTCTTGGCGCTCTTATTGACCCGGGCTCCGAGGCGACGTTCATTACGTCCTGATCGGAGCCGACCTCCTTCCATTCATCCTCCAAAGTGGCACACAGACTAACATCTGTGGATCCCTCCTCGGACAGGAGAGCATTTTCGGATGGGTCCTTACCGGCCCCGTATCCAATACGGCACAAGGCCATATCTCGTCGTTCTCCACGCAAGTGAGCGCCACACTTGAATCCCCCTTAGAGGAACTCCTCACAAGGTTTTGGGAGGTGGAGAACTATCCTACTAAAATGGTAAGCGAGTCCGATTCCTACTGCGAGTTGAGGTGTCTATAAAATCCGCTTGCTTGGTATTGCGCTCCCCAACAAGGACTGTTTCAAGTTTAAAATTAACTTTGAATTTACAGAAAGTTCAACCAAAAGGACGATCTTATCCAGCATCGATAGGCTCTTTGACCCGCTAGTGTTAATCGCGCCTGTTATCATCTCGGGGAAGCTGATCCTGAAGGAGGTAACCATGGCCAAGACTGCGTGTGCAGACGGTACAAGGGCGTCCCTGGAGTAGGACGAAGCAGTCCCCGAACCTCTCGCAGAGCGATGGAGAGCATTTCGAGACTACTTGCAGAGGATCGGCGATATCAGCATTGCTCGATGTATTTATGACTCACCGGAATCAGTAGCGTCGATGCAACTACATGCGTTCTGTGATGGGTCCTCGACAGCATATGCAGAGCCCGTGTATCTCCGTGGAACATGTCGACGGGTCATGTTTCGCATCCCTACTTATGGCCAAGGCAAAGGTCACTCCCTCTAAGAGTTTGACCATCTCGCGTACAGAGCTAAGCTGTGCAGAATTGGTCATCAAGCTCGTGAAGTGGATAGTGGCTTCTCAGTGGCTATCGTTGCTTCCGATTAAAACGTTTTATTGGACCGATGCTACGATTGTCCTGCATTGGTTGCAAGGTGACGTTAATAGGTGGAAAACATTCGTCGCCAACAGAGTTGTCTTCATATTGGACCATTCTACAACAAGTGAATGGGGTCACGTGAGCACGACACGTGCTCACGAGAGGACTCGCCCCAGACGAGCTGAAGGATTTCGAATTGTGGTGGAAGGGACCAGGTTGGCTCCTGCACGATCAGTCCTCGTGGACATCCAAACAGGTGTCGGAAATCTCCTTGGCTGACCCCGCGCTGGAAGCCAAATCGGATAAAATTCACGTTTACCATGCTGTCCAGGAACGCTCAGTTATAGAGAGGTTTTCCACATATACTCAAGCTGTAAGAGTCATTGCCTACATTCTGCGATTGAAGCACAACACGTGTAACAAGGGAAACCGGCGCACAGGTCCCTTGAAACCAACTCCAACTTGAAGCCTTCCCGGCCGATCTAGCCGCAGTGAGAAGCCGTCACCGTTCATGGCCCATAGCATCGCAAGGATAAGGAGACGTTTGCGGCACTCAGCTTTACCATACGATCGACGTCATCCAATCATTCTGCCTGGTTCCCATCACTTCACAACCTTGGTTATCAAGAACTCTCATTGTTCGACACAGCACAGAGGTACGCAGTTGACTTTGGCACACGCACGCCAACGGTTCTGGATCATCACTGGGAGGCAGGCAGTTCGTCGAGTGATCAGGGAATGTATGCGATGTTTCCGGGTGCGACCGCCAACGTCCACCCAGCTTATGGGAGATCTGCCTCATCATCGAGGCAATCCGCCGAGTCGCCCAATTATCGCGACCGGAGTAGATTATACCGGCTCCATAGAGCTCAAAGCAGCGCGTCTACGAGGCGTAAGTGTGTACAAGGGCTACATTGCTATCTTCATTTGTCTGGCGACAAAGGCTGTGCACTTGGAAGCGGTGACAGGCCTCACTACAGAGCATTTCTTGCAGGCTCTGGACAGGTTTACACCTATATAGCGACAACGGTACCAACTTTATCGGTGCGGTCAATGCTCTGCAGACGGTGCATGCTCAGCTTCGAAAGGATTTTGATGAGGTGATCGCATCTAAGTTGGCATCTCAGCGAACAATTTGGCATTTTATTCCTCCCCGATCGCCCAACTTTGGTGGTGTTGAGAGCTCGCTCGCTCTCTCGCGTTCTTGCACACGGCACTCGGGAGAGCCGACCGGCGCTCAGGCGGCCACTAGCTTGAGCGGGAGTTTTTAGTTCTCGCTCCCACCCCCGTTACGATCGGTCAGAGTTTTTCGAACCACATACCCACGGTTTCTTTTCTATACATACGTACATATATACTTCGATTATTTAACTAACTTACGATAATTATACATAACCATAAGAGAACGTGTAGTGCGCTTGATTCAAGCAGACTAAATTTCTGCCTAAAAGAGCACTTGTATTAAGAGTTAGAGGGTCGCAATAACTTGAGCTTTGCGCACGCCATCTAGCGCATGCAAGTAGACGCCGTGCGCCGAGCTTAGGGCTATCAGTCAATCTCTTATGGATGACATTCTGCTCTACGTTTTCTTTTGATTGACATTTGGGAAGAGGAAGAAAAAATAAAGGCAGGGAGGTCGATCCCTAAATTTCCGGGGGAAGGGCTCTCTCTCTTATCGTGGCCATCAAAGTAGACAGACGTGCCCTCAGAAAGTGAAAAAGTTTTTTTTTTTTGGTCGTCATATAAAAAAGTCACAAAGTTTCAAAATCTAAATTAAAAGAAAAAAAATACCCAAAACCATCACGAACGGTTAGCCGAATATACCGTAAGAGTCGTCGGCATACGCTGCACCGAAAACTGGACCAGCCGGTTGAGTGTCATCTAGGGACCAGCTCCAGTGCTAGCCGCCGTTAGGCTGAAAAGCTTCCCGCAAAGCGCAGCCCCTGCAGCGCAAGCGCAGCCCCAACATCGCCAGCAGCCCCTGCAGCGCAAGCGCAGTCCCAACATCGCCAGCAGCCCCTGCAGCGCAAGCGCAGTCCCAACATCGCCAGCAGCCCCTGCAACGCTAGCGCAGCCCGTACATCGCCAGCGGCCCCTCCTACGCAGGCGCGGCCACTACATCGCTGGCGCGGCTTTGTTCGCCGGCAGAGAGCAGCCCCTTTGGCAGCATCCAGTGCAGTCATCGCACCTGATCTCCATGGCCATAGTACATGAAATGAGCGAGGAGTGATTTTCCTGCTAGGGGCACCCTAGACGTATCTCCAGAAGAAAAAATTGTTCGACCTAACCTAGGAGTCCACATGGTTGCAAAAAAAAATTTTCTGTTGGTGCACCAGTCGGCCAGAAGATCAACAAGGGAAAGTGGCTAAGTGTACATCTCAAGTGCCCTTGCTCACTTAAACCAGCTGTGCGCTTGTAGGGCATTGACCCCTGGATCGAAAAGTTTGTTTGTTAGCTTTGCTGATAGACTCAGCTGGGCTGAGCTTTTGCAAGAATTTCATAATTGCCATAAATTCTATTACCTAATACAGTTAGAGATTTAATAAATGAAAGTATAAAAAAAAAAAAAAGAAAAAAAAGAAAGTAGACAAGAACATGAATTAAAGGCGAGATACAAAGTGAGACAGAAAAACCCAAAATATCGTGAATAAAAGAATTATCAGCTGTGACTAGGTGCAGGTGTGTGACCAATTGTAAGTGTTCTCTTAAAAGCTTTCAGGTTCGCTCCATCGCCGAAAGATCTTTTGGACATGGATGTATAAATGGAAATACGTAAGTGAACGAATATATTTTATAAAAAAAAAAGAAAAGAAAAAGAAGTAAATTTTTGAGTATCTTATGGGGCACATATATGCATATTTGCCATAGCAAATCGTATTTTTTTGTTAAATTGGTTGGTTCTTCCGAAGAAGCTTATGACCGTTCAGAAGCTTTAGAACTTTCGAAGCTTCCTCAAAGCTCTTAGCATACCTGTGCGCATTATTTGAGTGCCAAGCAATGATCGCCTTTAATTCCAAAAAAAAAAAAAAATATGAAGTAAAATAAAAACATAAAAATACATAGTAATCTCAAAAAAAAAAGAAAAATATAAAAATATTATTATTTTCACATACTCTCTTTCACATACCTATATATCAAAAAAAAAAAAAAAATAAAAAAGAAAATTTGTTTTTGTTTAGAATTAGCCCTATAGATCATAGATATTTACATCCATCTTATATTATGCACATTTATTTCTAAAATTATAGTTGTATAACATTAACCATATACCTGCACATATACCCTCTTTATATTTCTCATATTTTTCTTCATATAGTTTATTATGCCCTTGGCTCATTTTAGTTTACAATAAACATTTGTAACGTATTCTGAAATATGAATTGTTAAACTAATTTATTTGGGAGCCATGCAGGTAACGATGGGGGTAAGACGTAGTGGAGTTGAACGACGTGACCATAAGGGATCATCCGAAATATATGTATACCCTACATCGGTGAATGGGTGATCATGGTTGGGTGGGCAAGCTGTTGCAACAACACCAGCACGGCAGACCGTCATGTCGAGTGAGGGTTGCATGGTTTTAGTTACCTCGTGTATGTGAGTTATTTTTTTTCTCTCTACCCATACCTTTTCCTCTCCTGATCCTCGTAGCAATCAAAAAGTTCTTTAGCAAAGAGAAGCACGCGAAGATGACAATAGGTAAGATCTAGTTACGAAGCGAGCACGTAGCGATAACAAAATCCCAAAACCCACTCCTTCTATCGACCATACAGCCGGAGCCAGCGCGTGCAAATTCGTTATCGTCTGCACCCCAGACCAGCTCGAGTGGCACAGCCACAGCAACCACAGTTGCAGGTGACATGCTACATATCTTATTTTGGCGCCCAACGTGGGGCCCGATCCGGCCTGCCCCGATTATAAACAAATACTCCAGTCGTACCACCTGACTGTTACCTTTGCTAAGTCTTTTTTGTGTTCCTTTTCCTGCCCCAGTTTCCCTGTGGATACCTTGGATCCGTGTAAGCGAGACATGGCTTACATGGCCTAGTATCGTGTAAAGCGTAATGCAGTGTAGGAGTTCCGACACCCTGGAAGTGTTGTAACTTTAATTGGATGCAACTCCTTGGTCATCGCTTAGCCTAGCCTGTCATACCTCAGTCAGTGAAAGGAGTCTTAGGAACTAAGTAAGAACCCTACACGTAGCTCAAGCAATTCTGAGGAAGTTTTACTGAGATCGTCCTACCTGGCCGTGATGCTGTTTGTCCAACCACCCTGTGAAGATTGCTGTATATCGAAGTTCAGTAAGCCTAGGTGATTTTTGGGCTCTGTAAACCACATAATAGGTAGTTGACACGGTCCAGCAGCTCACCAGTGTTATATGCTGTTGATCTGACCGCTGGAGTTTCTCCGGATGAGGGATTGTCGATTGTATATATCAAATCCTGCCGAGAACTAGGCTTAGGAGTCAGATTTTATGGATGTATGTAACAAAATACCCCGTTCCTGTCCCTTCCTTTCCCGTAAACAGTGCAACCCTTTATTAGTCTTTTCTTACCCGAAGGTGCTTGCATGGCTCCGAAATTATTTTTCACTATATCTACAGATATCTATTGACTTTGTTTTTTTTGTATTGGAATTTAATATCTTTATATACATTATTTTTTTTGCGTTGAATTACAAATAGTTAGCAGTGACTTAATATCTTTTGGTTCCTAAACCGAAATGGTGGTATCTCGCAGTACGGAGAATTTAGCGGTCTCAAATGACACTGGGTTACATTGTCAAATTTGTGCAGAAGTGATTGTTTACCAGGCTCAACTACTATCGGCCAAGTGTGGGCATAACTTTCACAGAGTGTGTTTCACCTCTAAAGTTAATAATAAGAAGGAGTGTCCCGCTTGTCAGCACCGCATGAGCATTGGATCGGCTTCGTCTGAGAATCTTAGTCCCAGTGGTCCCCCCACTGTGAGTGCACGAATGCCGTCAGTCTCTCAGTCTCTTCAGACTAGAAGTCAAAGAAAGAGAGTTGAGGCATTAGTCCATTCGGAGATGCCGAACACAGAGGATGCCAATATATCACAAGTCTCTGGCGATACTCAACAGAGTCAGCCATCCATGGCAGAAACTATGCAGCAGTCGATAGTTGATGCAATTAGAGTAGCTATGGTAGAGCAGACCCGAGCTCTGGCAACCAGCATGGCTGAGCAAACTAACCAGCTAGTTCGAGCCATCTCTAATGGACTTCAAAGTACATCGTCAGTACCCGCTGCAAACGTAGCTACAGCTCGAATGCAGCCTGTAACTGAAATAGAGCAACAGACGATGGAGCAACTTTTCCGTCTATCCACTAATGAACAGTTACCAGTGCCAGGGTTTAGTCAAGCGGCAATTAATTCCTCACCGGTTATACCCGGAGTATCGAACTTAGGGCAAATGCGAAATGTTGGTTCCGAAATTTCCGGAATTTCAGCAGCTTCACCCCTTCGTGCAGATCGTGTTAGTCAAATAATGTCCAATTGGAAACTAAGGTTTACAGGAAAGGCTGGTATGTCCATTGAGGACTTCATTTATCGTGTTGAAGCGTTGACAAAGCAAACTTTGGACGGTAACTTTAATATAACAGCCCGTTACGCTAGTAACCTTTTCGATGGGAGCGCCAGCGAATGGTTTTGGCGCTACCACAAAAGCGTCCCTGAAGTTCGTTGGAATGACTTATGTGTAGCCTTGAGAGGACAGTTTAAAGACGATAGGACAGATAGGAATATCCGAACAGAGATAGAATTAAGAAAGCAGCGGCCAAACGAATCATTTGATGATTTTTACGGTGCTATCGCAGCTTTGGCAGACAAACTGTCTGAGCCCATGTCCGAGGCAACTTTGGTCGAGACGTTACGAGCAAATCTTGTGGCAGATATTCAGCATGAGATTTTGTATGAGTCTGCTGCGACTGTGAAATCCTTGCGTCACCTTGTCCGAACGCGAGAAATTTTCATGCAGTCCATAGCAAAGTCAAAGCTTCCCCTTGCTGCTCCACGAGCTTTGCCACGCCGCCAAGTGAATGCTATACAAGACGAATCCATGAACAAAAATGTCGAAGAATTATCTGAAGAAGAGGATATTGAGGTTTCAGCAATAGAGTTGGTTTGTTGGAATTGTGGTGGCAAAGGCCATCGTTATCAAGAATGCATGGCAGAACGCAGGGTATTTTGCTATGGCTGTGGCAAGGCAGATACTTATAAGCCCAGTTGTAGAAAGTGCAATGCCAACACTACAAAAAACTCGCAGTCGCGTGCACCGCCGAAAAGTGCACGCAAACATTTGGTCAACCAAGCGACCAATACCGATTAAATGAGTGTCCTCTTTCAACCGAACCTATTATCCCAGACGTAACAAACAGCGTTTTCGCTGATCCCCTTGATAGACCACTAAGCCGATCTCAGCGTCGCAGAACAGAATTTAAGGAGAAAGTTAGACGTGAAAGAAGTCTGCTTTTGGCTTCTGTAGTAGGAAGACCCCATGACTTACGACCCCATGCTCAGATTATGCTCTTCGATAAACCAGTAGTAGGTCTAATGGATACTGGAGCTTCAGTTAGCTGCATAGGAGGAAATTGCGCTTCCGAGATTCTTCAGAGTGATGTAAAATATAAACCACTTTCCCTGAAGGTAAAAACTGCAGACGGGAAGAGCCAAAGTATAGTTGGCAAAGTATCTACAAAAGTCACATACAGAGGGGAATCCAAGGAACTCTGCTTTTACATTGTACCTTCTCTGACAGGTGATCTCTACCTAGGAATTGATTTTTGGACGGCTTACGACCTGTTACCGTTGCATCTTATGACAAAGAACTTAGTTGTTGAGACTTTAGATGACGCTGCAATGAGGAATCTCTTTCCTTATCAGCAATTACTACTCCAGGAGGTAGTAAATTCATTTCCATCATACGCTAAGCATGGTTTAGGCAAGACTTCTGTTATTACTCACGCTATAGATGTAGGCGATGCAAAGCCGGTCAAACAACGCCACTACGCAGTGTCGCCTGCAACTGAGAAGTTAATGTACGAAGAGTTAGACCGTATGATCAAAATGGGAGTAGTGCAAGAGTCAAACAGCTCTTGGTCTTCGCCCGTCGTGTTGGTTAAGAAGCCTGGCAAGGTTAGGTTGTGTATTGATTGCAGAAAAGTAAACTCGGTTACAGTTAAGGATGCTTATCCAATGCCTCTTATAGACGGAATTCTGAGTAGACTACCAAAAGCTGAGTTCGTCACTAGCATTGATCTAAAGGATGCGTTTTGGCAAATACCTCTGGATCAAAAGTCTCGTGACAAGACAGCGTTCACCGTCCCTGGCCGTCCGTTGTATGAATTTGTAGTCATGCCATTTGGTCTTACCAACGCGTCTTGTACCATGTCACGTCTTATGGACAAAATTATTCCAGCTAATCTGCGGAATGAAATCTTCATCTATTTAGACGACCTGTTAGTAATCTCAGATACCTTCGATCGCCATTTAAAGGTGCTGTCCATAGTCGCATCCCAGCTTGCTTCTGCTAACCTTACCATAAATGTTGAGAAAAGCAAATTTTGCAGAAAAGAGGTCAAGTACTTAGGACACGTGATTGGTTGCGGAAATATTCGCACGGATCCCGACAAAATAGCCGCCGTTAAGGACTTTCCGGTGCCCCAGTCGATCAAACAAGTTCGTCGATTTCTAGGAATGACGGGCTGGTACCATAAGTTCATCCACAATTACGCAGCTATCAGTTCACCTATATCGGATACCCTAAAATCTAAACGCAAATTCATCTGGACAGACGAAGCTCAGCTGGCATTCGAGTCCTTAAAGTCTCAAATGTGCTCCGCGCCAGTTCTGCATAGCCCAGATTTCTCTAAACCATTCTATTTACATTGTGACGCCAGTCATACAGGCGTAGGTGCAGTTCTTATGCAAAAGAACAACGACGGTGCCGACGTACCGATTGCGTTTATGTCGAAAAAGCTTAATAAGTGCCAAAGGCAGTACTCGGTAACGGAAAAAGAGTGTTATGCTGCTGTGTTAGCCGTAAAGAAGTTCAGGGCATATGTTGAAGGCCAGGTATTCACGATCATCACAGATCATGCATCCCTGAAGTGGCTGATGTCGCAGGCTGACCTCAGCTCCCGTTTGGCTCGTTGGTCATTAAAGTTGCAGGGATTTGAGTTCCAAATCCTACACAGAAAGGGATCTAATAATATAGTCCCCGATGCCTTATCCCGTGTGCATACTGAAGACTTATCTTCCTTGTATGTCAACAGCATGATGGTTGACCTTGATTCTCCAGAATTCAAGGCCCCCGAATATCTGACAATGAAGGATAAGATTCGGTTGAGTGGTGTCAGTTTGCCCGATCTGAAAGTCGAAAATGATCTGATCTTCCGTCGTGCAGAACATGCTGAGGGAGCGAAAGTCACAGACGATTCCTGCTGGAAGCTTTGGGTCCCACCATCTTTGGTAGAGACCGCGCTTAAAGCCGCCCATGACGATCCCCTATGTGCACATGGTGGAATAAATAAAACCCTCGAAAGACTCAGGCGGTATTTTTATTGGCCGAACTTGGCTGCAGATGTAAAAAAATTCATAAGTAATTGCCATATCTGTAAAGCCACAAAGCATCCAAGTCAACCCTTGAAACCTCCAATGGGGAACACGGGACTGCCTTCTCGGTGCTTCCAAAAATTGTTTGTAGATTTTTTAGGACCTTATCCAAGAAGCCGATCTGGCAATATTGGAATCTTTGTGGTCTTAGACCACCTGTCGAAGTTCCCGTTTTTGAAGCCGGTACGCAAGTTCACAGCCGAATCAATAAAACGTTACATCGAAGAAGACATATTCCACTGTTTCGGAATTCCAGAAACCATCGTATCGGACAATGGGGTCCAATTTAAATCCCAGACGTTTAACTCGCTGCTTGACAAGTATGGTGTTACTCACACTTATACTGCCATCTATTCTCCCCAAGCCAACGCTTCTGAGAGAGTAAACAGATCCGTGCTTGCGGCCATTAAGAGTTATGTTGACCCAGACCAACGGAATTGGGATGAAAAAATTAGCAGCATTTGCTGTGCGCTTCGGTCAAGTCATCATTTAGCCATAAACACTACTCCGTATCGGCTTGCCTTTGGACAGCATATGGTGACCGATGCCAGCAGCTACAGGTTGATGCGTACCCTAAACATGCTAGAAGATCGCGGAGTACAATTCTCTCGGGAAGATTCCTTCGACATAATTCGAAGCAGAGCGAAAGATTCGATGCAGGCTCAGCACTCCCGAAATGAGAAGGCTTATAATTTGCGAACAAGGAACATTTTCTATAGGGACGGACAAGAGGTGTATAGGCGCAACTTTCGGCAAAGTAATTTCGCTAAAGGCTTCAGTGCGAAGCTGGCACCAAACTTTATCAGGTCCCGAGTGCGAAGAAAGCTAGGGAACTGCTACTATGAGCTTGAAGACCTTCAAGGCCGCCTTGTAGGTAAATTTCATGCAAAAGACATAAAGCCTTGACTAAATTCAGAACAAGCGCGGATCCCACTTCGGTGTATTTCACCCCAAGTGTGATCTAAGTGGGGGGGAATTTGTAGTGCGCTTGATTCAAGCAGACTAAATTTCTGCCTAAAAGAGCACTTGTATTAAGAGTTAGAGGGTCGCAATAACTTGAGCTTTGCGCACGCCATCTAGCGCATGCAAGTAGACGCCGTGCGCCGAGCTTAGGGCTATCAGTCAATCTCTTATGGATGACATTCTGCTCTACGTTTTCTTTTGATTGACATTTGGGAAGAGGAAGAAAAAATAAAGGCAGGGAGGTCGATCCCTAAATTTCCGGGGGAAGGGCTCTCTCTCTTATCGTGGCCATCAAAGTAGACAGACGTGCCCTCAGAAAGTGAAAAAGTTTTTTTTTTTTGGTCGTCATATAAAAAAGTCACAAAGTTTCAAAATCTAAATTAAAAGAAAAAAAATACCCAAAACCATCACGAACGGTTAGCCGAATATACCGTAAGAGTCGTCGGCATACGCTGCACCGAAAACTGGACCAGCCGGTTGAGTGTCATCTAGGGACCAGCTCCAGTGCTAGCCGCCGTTAGGCTGAAAAGCTTCCCGCAAAGCGCAGCCCCTGCAGCGCAAGCGCAGCCCCAACATCGCCAGCAGCCCCTGCAGCGCAAGCGCAGTCCCAACATCGCCAGCAGCCCCTGCAGCGCAAGCGCAGTCCCAACATCGCCAGCAGCCCCTGCAACGCTAGCGCAGCCCGTACATCGCCAGCGGCCCCTCCTACGCAGGCGCGGCCACTACATCGCTGGCGCGGCTTTGTTCGCCGGCAGAGAGCAGCCCCTTTGGCAGCATCCAGTGCAGTCATCGCACCTGATCTCCATGGCCATAGTACATGAAATGAGCGAGGAGTGATTTTCCTGCTAGGGGGCACCCTAGACGTATCTCCAGAAGAAAAAATTGTTCGACCTAACCTAGGAGTCCACATGGTTGCAAAAAAAAATTTTCTGTTGGTGCACCAGTCGGCCAGAAGATCAACAAGGGAAAGTGGCTAAGTGTACATCTCAAGTGCCCTTGCTCACTTAAACCAGCTGTGCGCTTGTAGGGCATTGACCCCTGGATCGAAAAGTTTGTTTGTTAGCTTTGCTGATAGACTCAGCTGGGCTGAGCTTTTGCAAGAATTTCATAATTGCCATAAATTCTATTACCTAATACAGTTAGAGATTTAATAAATGAAAGTATAAAAAAAAAAAAAAGAAAAAAAAGAAAGTAGACAAGAACATGAATTAAAGGCGAGATACAAAGTGAGACAGAAAAACCCAAAATATCGTGAATAAAAGAATTATCAGCTGTGACTAGGTGCAGGTGTGTGACCAATTGTAAGTGTTCTCTTAAAAGCTTTCAGGTTCGCTCCATCGCCGAAAGATCTTTTGGACATGGATGTATAAATGGAAATACGTAAGTGAACGAATATATTTTATAAAAAAAAAAGAAAAGAAAAAGAAGTAAATTTTTGAGTATCTTATGGGGCACATATATGCATATTTGCCATAGCAAATCGTATTTTTTTGTTAAATTGGTTGGTTCTTCCGAAGAAGCTTATGACCGTTCAGAAGCTTTAGAACTTTCGAAGCTTCCTCAAAGCTCTTAGCATACCTGTGCGCATTATTTGAGTGCCAAGCAATGATCGCCTTTAATTCCAAAAAAAAAAAAAAAATATGAAGTAAAATAAAAACATAAAAATACATAGTAATCTCAAAAAAAAAAGAAAAATATAAAAATATTATTATTTTCACATACTCTCTTTCACATACCTATATATCAAAAAAAAAAAAAAAATAAAAAAGAAAATTTGTTTTTGTTTAGAATTAGCCCTATAGATCATAGATATTTACATCCATCTTATATTATGCACATTTATTTCTAAAATTATAGTTGTATAACATTAACCATATACCTGCACATATACCCTCTTTATATTTCTCATATTTTTCTTCATATAGTTTATTATGCCCTTGGCTCATTTTAGTTTACAATAAACATTTGTAACGTATTCTGAAATATGAATTGTTAAACTAATTTATTTGGGAGCCATGCAGGTAACGATGGGGGTAAGACGTAGTGGAGTTGAACGACGTGACCATAAGGGATCATCCGAAATATATGTATACCCTACATCGGTGAATGGGTGATCATGGTTGGGTGGGCAAGCTGTTGCAACAACACCAGCACGGCAGACCGTCATGTCGAGTGAGGGTTGCATGGTTTTAGTTACCTCGTGTATGTGAGTTATTTTTTTTCTCTCTACCCATACCTTTTCCTCTCCTGATCCTCGTAGCAATCAAAAAGTTCTTTAGCAAAGAGAAGCACGCGAAGATGACAATAGGTAAGATCTAGTTACGAAGCGAGCACGTAGCGATAACAAAATCCCAAAACCCACTCCTTCTATCGACCATACAGCCGGAGCCAGCGCGTGCAAATTCGTTATCGTCTGCACCCCAGACCAGCTCGAGTGGCACAGCCACAGCAACCACAGTTGCAGGTGACATGCTACAAACGATCGTGAAATATAAACAACTTGAAATACATCCAACCGTTCAGTGATTGTGATCCGCCCCCTACAAGCATTGGTCCTTCGAGCCGGATCTTCACCAAAAAGGAGAAGCGCACCCCAGCAAGCTTAAGCGGATCGCTCTATCAAGATAAGTACGACATACAAGACATCAGTGAAGTGCTGTGATCTTGTTTTTTCCGTCCAATGCCAAGCGGCTATTCTGTCCGTTCTCCGATCTTCCGCTCCTCCTAACTACGTACATCAGTACACCCACACACCAGCTTTAACGGCATATTCTTGTCCGCATACATATATACATATATATTGGCTGCATAATCTTGCGTCTATATATGTATATATGCACTAATCCGCAATTACACGCACCTACATCCGTATATATTGGACTGCATATTCGTGTCCGCATTCGTCCATATCCGCATACATATATCCATATAAGCGCACCTACATCCGTATATATTGAACTGCATATTCGTGTCCACATTCGTGCATATCCGCATACCTATATGCATACATATTGGCGGCATATTCTTGCCCGGCTTTATCCATACCCGCATACATAAATACATATATATTAGCCGCATATTTTTGCGTCTATATAAGTACACTCCTCCCGCACCGACATCCATACATACAAGCAGCAATAGCGGTGCCTTCTTTCGTTTCGTTTTGTCGCGTTCGCCTCTCCACCGTTGCGCGCGTTGCTATTTTTTGTTGAGAGAGCAGGTTATTGGCGCCGCTCTTGCGCATAGCGGAACGCCAAAGTGACGCGCTACCCTGTATTTTGAGGGTGTATCGATTTCGGTGGTGGCTTGTCCAGTGACGCGCTACCCTACTTTCGGCGGGTATATTGTTTTTGGTCGTCACTTGCCACCGACTCCCAATGTTAGTGCCTGATCGCCATAGTATACCCAAGCGCCTCCGACTTGCCAACAAATTAATACCAAAGGGTTGCTGGGTCCCTTCTTCCGTGTCCATCCACCCGGCACTTCCGCTTCCGTTTCTTGGTTCTCAGCGGGTGAGATCAGAACATGCCCACTGGTGACGAGGACAGCAAGAAACTTTTGCCATTGCCCGCTCCAGGTAGTAGGACACCACGCAGTGGTTCCACCCCAGGAACACCTACCTCGGTAACTAAACCGATAAGGTTACCCGGTACGCCTAAACCGAGTACGAGTTCCGCGGCAAAGAGCAAATCGGTCCTGTTCCCTTCGCCTGTCACGTTAAAGGTGCCAGCTCTTCCACCTACCAGCCCCATCAGCTCTCGACGCACATCTCCAATGGCCCAAACAGCATTCATCTCACGTGCGAAATTGGTAGCAGCCATCGGCAGGCTGACCAGTTTGAAAGACCGATTTACCGCTTCCGGTACCAGCACGCCCTCCCCCGCTATCGCTCAGGTCCGTAGACACCGCTTACAGAGCATGTGGGCAAAGGTAGATGCGGAATTCGAGGCCTGTTCCATGGCGTCGGTTGACGAGGATCCTGACACCCAACTAGAGATCCAAGCCATGTACGACACGTGCTATGACGATTATGAACGGTGCCTGGACGACCTTACGGTCCAATCAGCCAGCCCAGTAGTCCGTCCTCTGGCACAGCCGGACTCCAATGGCGGCTGTCGACTGCCACCCTGTGACATCGAAGTTTTCACAGGGGATTATGTTTGCTGGCCCACTTTTCGAGACCTCTTCACCGCCATTTATATTCATAATCCTAGACTCTCACCCGTAGAAAAACTGTACCACTTAACCACGAAGACCAGTGGCGATCCAAAAGCCATCGTGGCAAAATCCCCGTTGACCAACGACGGCTTCGAGGCGGCATGGAATTCCCTCCGTGACCGGTATGAGAACAACCGGCTCCTGGTGACCAACCAGATTAATATTCTCCTCTCGCTGTCCCCAGTTGTTTCCGAATCGAGTCGTGCTCTGAAGGAGCTCCAAGGGACTATCCACGGGGTGCTAACCGCACTGGCGCATTCCAAGGTCTCTACCGAAAAGTGGGACAGTTTGTTGATAACGATTTGCGCCTCCAAATTGCCCAAGTTGACCCGGGCCTCGTGGGAAGACTCCGTCACCACGAAGAAGGAGATGCCCCCATGGAAGGAGATGGACTCCTTCCTGAGTCAGAGGTATCTGACTTTAGAGGCCATCGAGGGCAACCTTTCCCATGCACCCAATTCGAAAAGCGACCCGAACCCGCCACCCTCTAGAACTAATCCGTTCCGGTCCCAAGGGAGTCCTGTTCCTAGGAGGGTTCACTCGTTCGAGACAACAGTGAACCCGAAGAGAAGGACGTGTGATCTCTGTTCGAAAGAGAATCATCCAATCCGTATGTGTCCTCACTTCCTCAGCTCTGTCTGAACTGCTTCGCAGGAGGACATAGAATCCGTGAATTCCAAAGCGCGCACAACTGCATCACTTGTGGAGAACGACACCACACGTTGCTGCACCAGGGCAACTCAGTGCCCAGCGAACCATCTGCCACATCCGCACCAAATCATAGTTCGTCCGAGACGCACCCCAGCTTGCAAAACTTCTTCGCCTCCGGCAACCGGGCCGTCCTTCTTGGCACGGCCATCATAAACGTTTGCCACCTCGGCACAAATGTTTGCGCCCGCGCTCTTATTGACCCGGGCTCCGAGGCGACGTTCATTACAGAACGAGTGTCCACTATTATGAAGTTGCCTTTCCGCAGAATCCAAGCACAAATATCGGGCCTTAAGCAGACCGTGTCCTCTCAGTCCAAGAGGCTCTGTCACTTCCTTATACGCTCCCCAACAAAGCCGAACTTGCAGCTTGACGCCTCCGCCTACGTTCTCCCGGAACTGGCAGACAACCTTCCGTCCTATCCGATCCCGCAGGATTCGTTGCGAGACTTGCCGGATCTGCCGTGGGCTGATCCGAAATTTTACGAATGCTCGCAGGTAGACGTCCTGATCGGAGCCGACCTCCTTCCATTCATCCTCCAAAGTGGCACACAGACTAACATCTGTGGATCCCTCCTCGGACAGGAGAGCATTTTCGGATGGGTCCTTACCGGCCCCGTATCCAATACGGCACAAGGCCATATCTCGTCGTTCTCCACGCAAGTGAGCGCCACACTTGAATCCCCCTTAGAGGAACTCCTCACAAGGTTTTGGGAGGTGGAGAACTATCCTACTAAAATGGTAAGCAAGTCCGATTCCTACTGCGAGAGCGATTTCCTGCGATCCACTACGAGAACCGCCTCGGGGAAGTACGTCGTCACTTTACCGTTCTGCGACCCGGACCATCCCGGGTCAAGTCAAGGGTATTACAGATCGATTGCGTTGGCTCAGCTTCTGACAAACGAAACCCGTTTATCACGAGACTTTCGGTTGAAAGAGCAGTACGACGCCGTGATCCGGGACTACTTAGCGCTCGATCACATGACCGAGGTTCCTCCGGATCATGGTTCCCCCGATTATTACCTCCCGCACCACGCCGTACTTAAGCCTGAGAGCACGACCACAAAAGTCCGCGTGGTATTCAATGCATCGAGCCCCTTGACTAACGGCGTGAGCCTCAACGATCTGCTGCATGCTGGTCCGGTCCTACAATCGGACTTAACCCTGCAGACCCTGAGGTGGCGGTATTTCCGGTTCGTGTTCAATGCCGACATCACCAAAATGTATCGGCAAATTTGGGTGGATCCGAACCACACTCCTTTCCATCGTATTCTTTTCCGAAACAAGGATGGAGAAATCCGCGATTACGAGCTCAAGACCGTTACCTTTGGGTTCAACTGTGCTCCCTTCCTTGCCATCCGGGTCTTGGAACAACTTGCGGACGATGTCCAGTCCCGTTTCCCTAGAGCAAGTAAGATCATTCGGTCTTCTATGTATGTCGACGACATACTAGCCGGGGCAGATTCAAAAAGGGAGGCTCAGTTGGCTATCCGCGAGCTGCAAGCCGCGCTGAGTTCTGAAGGTTTTCCGCTGAGGAAGTGGACGTCCAATCACAAGGCCCTTTTAGCTGGTTTGCCGAGTAACCACCTTCTCCATAGCGATTTCCTTGAGATTGAGGCCGAGAGCACGGCCAAGACCCTCGGGATTCACTGGACGGCGACCTCAGACGAATTCTTCTTTGTCCCTCCTGAATCAGCGCGAGAGCCACCCTATACCAAGCGGACAGTGCTTTCCCAAATCGCGAAGTTGTTCGATCCGGCGGGGTGGCTTGCCCCGTTCATTGTCCGGTCCAAAATCTTCATGCAGGAGATATGGTTGCAAGAGTTGGGATGGGACGAAGATCTCCCCAACGAGTTGTGTCTGCGCTGGACAACGTTTCTTGGACAGCTACTCCGTGCTCAATCAGATCCGAATTCCAAGATGGATTGGTACGCAACCATCGGTAAAAATCGAGCATCATGGATTCTGCGATGCATCCGAAAAGGCGTATGGGGCCGCAATTTACGTGCGCGTCGAGGTGGGACATCGCGTCGAGGTGCAACTTCTCACCGCTAAGACGCTAAGTCGCCCCTGTGAAGACCGTATCGCTCCCCCGGTTAGAGCTGTGCGGTGCCGTGCTCCTGTCCGAAATGGTGACGGCTATCCTACCGAATATGCCTGCGGCACGCACAGCCTGTCGTTATTGGACCGATTCCACCATAGTCCTCGCCTGGCTGAGGAAGCCCGCGTGCTACTGGGCTACCTTCGTAGCAAACCGGGTGACAAAGATAGCGCAAGCTACAGAGATCGAGGAGTGGTCTCACGTTCCGTCCGAACAAAACCTCGTGGACTTATCCAGTAGAGGCGTACCGTTAGAAGATCTGGCTGCTAACCAACTCTGGTGGCAAGGACCAGCGTGGCTGCGACAGCCCCGACCTCAGTGGCCAGCACAATCTGAGGAATCTCCAGTTATGCCTCTAGAGGTCCGTGCGGTAAGGGTCCATTTTGCGCCGAGCCTATCCGAAGAGTTCCTTGAACGGTTCTCTCAGCTTGACCGGGCTATGCGAGTCTGCGCATATGTCCTTCGCTTCGTAAGACGCTGCCGGAAGTTAGATACCGCACGAGAGAGCCATCTTACCAGCAGAGACCTTACCGAAGCGGAGCGATCTCTTATCCTAGAGACTCAACGCCGAGAATACCCCGTGGAGTATCACTGCCTCAGTGACAAGCATCCGTTACCAAGGTCAAGTTCTATCCTGAACTTAAACCCGTTCCTCGACCGACACGGACTTATCAGAGCGTGCGGCCGTGTCGCAGTTTCCGAATCTCTGCAATATGACGAACGGCATCCGATTATCCTTCCGTACCGTTGTCGACTGTCTCGCCTTCTCGCTCAATTTACACACCGGATAACGCTCCATGGCGGCAACCGATTAATGGTGCGTCTCATTCGATCCAAGTATTGGATCCCAATGCTTCAAAATTTGATGAAGGGGGTCGTGAACTCCTGCAAGGTATGCACTATTTATAAAAAGAGGTTGCAGACTCAAATGATGGGAGACCTTCCCACGGAGTGGACTTCTTTTTCTCGACCGTTCACACATTCAGGGATAGACTACGCGGGCACGTTCGAAATACGGAATTTTACAGGGAGAGCGTGTCTCATCACCAAGGGGTATGTGTGCGTGTTCGTGTGCTTTTCCACTAAAGCAATCCATTTCGAGGCCACGTCCGACCTCACAACCGAGAAGTTTCTTGCGGCCTTCGCTTGGTTTGTCGCAAGACGCCTATGTCCATAGCGCATCCATTCCGACAACGGGAAAACTTTCGTGGGTGCAGCGACCACCCTTTCCCATGACTTCCTAAATGCATTCAAGGACTCGGTGACGGATGCGTATGGCAATCAACGGGTTTCATGGCGTTTCATCCCTCCAGGAGCTCCACATATGGAAGGTCTGTGGGAGGCCGGGGTGAAGAGTTTCAAAACCCTCTTCTATAAGGCCACGTCCATTCGGAAGTACACGTTTGAAGAGCTTTCCACACTTCTCGCGAAGATAGAAGCATGCCTCAATTCCAGGCCGCTCTCGCCTATGTCCGAAGATCCGACCGAACTGTTAGCCCTCACCCCCGGACAATTTCTTATTGGGGGACCCTTGATGGCTACAGCCGAGCCCGAAATGAAAGGAGACATTAAATCAATAATTAATCGATGGCAGCACTTGAAAGCCCTCAAACAGCAGTGTTGCCAGAGGTGGAAAGAGGAATACCTCAAAAAACTCCACAAACGCATCAAGTGGCATACGCCAACGCCAAATCTTCAGGTGGGCAATATGGTCGTCGTCAAAGAGGACAACGTGCCGTCTAATGAATGGCGGCTCGGGAGAATCCAGTCCGTATATCCTGGCGCCGACGATAAAGTCCGTGTGGTGGACATCCTTACTGCTCGCGGAGTCCTCAAAAGACCTGTTGTTAAGGTCGTTCTTCTTCCAATAGAACCCCGCAGTTCCGTCCAACCATAACATGACTGTGTGTGTTGTGCTTTTTTTATCCATTACCGACTCAATGCTAATACTCTTCGGTTTTTATCCTCTCCTAGTTTTCAACCATCCAGACATGGCCCCACGTTCCCGCGCCGACCGCATCATGGAGCCGGCGCGCTCGAAGTCTAAACTCCTACCGGTACCGAGTCTGCCCAGGAGTGCATCCTCTTCGAACCTGCCATCACTTCCTCCGCTTGAGCCCAGAGAAGAGACTTCGAGCAGTTCTTATAAATAAGTATTGCGCGAACTGCCTGGCTCATCAGCACTCCGGAAAGGATTGTCGCAGTGGCGGGCTGTGCAGGGTGTGTGGGAAGAACCACCACACGCTACTTCACATCCTCCCGTCTCGGCGTTCAGCCTGCTCGGCCTCGGCGGCTTCATCGCCATCTGCAGCATCCCGATCGGAAGGCCGCCCTCGGCGCCCCGCCAGCCGCCTGGCGACTACCCACGTCGGTGACGAGAAGGTGTGCAGCGCTGTCATCCGGACCAAGACGAGTGAGTTCCGATTGGAACTAGTGCGCAAGGTCGATCCGCGTTTGCGCATCCGCACGCCGATCCGAGAGCTGAGCGCTACCGTGCGGTCCCGATTTGGCGATCTCCAGCTCGCCGACGAGCAGTTTCATAGGCCGGCCACCATCTCGCTCATCCTAGGAGCAGACGTGTACCCGAAGGTGATCCAACCCAGGCTCCTGGCACGGGAAGACGGCCTTCCAGTGGCTCAGAGCACCGTGTTTGGATGGACAGTCTCCGGGGCGTGCACGCAGCCCTAACCCGACCAGATGCTTTGCAATCCTGCAAGGGGGGTGGAGGATGTTGAGAGCAGCCGCAAACTTCTGCAGCGCACTGTGGCTCGCTCGCTCTCTTGCACACGGCACTTGGGAGAGCCGACCGGCGCTCAGGCGGCCACTAGCTTGAGCGGGAGTTTTTAGTTCTCGCTCCCACCCCCGTTACGATCGGTCAGAGTTTTTCGAACCACATACCCACGGTTTCTTTTCTATACATACGTACATATATACTTCGATTATTTAACTTACTTACGATAATTATACATAGCCATAAGAGAACGATCGTGAAATATAAACAACTTGAAATACATCCAACTGTTCAGTGATTGTGATCCGCCCCCTACAAGCAAGTGGATTGTGGGAGGCCAATGTAAAGGCTCTGAAACACCACTTAAATCGAGTCATGGCGGAACGGCAGCTCAACGACCTCGTGCTTGTTAAGGATGATAGACTTCCGCCGTCGCAATGGCTGCTAGGGCGTGTACTTGAGCTTCGCCCAGAACAGGACTCATTGGTTCGCGTGGTTACACTTAAAACAACGCAAGTTGAAGAAACTATGTCGACTGCCGATTGAGACATAATCGCATTCTCAATACGAAAACTCAAATAACCACCCTCTAATCTTATAAATATACACTGGCGCACACATCTTGCTTTTATCTCTCTTTTCTAGAACCCTCAAACCAAGAAGTTTTAGCGGATTCTCGCCGCGGGAACAAGGAAATCTTAATGCTAGATCTAGCATTGGCGGGCGGCATGTTCGGTTTTGCATCACAACTCCCAAGGTGCCAAACTCTCCAATCTAGGCTCTCTCGGAACATTGGCGTTTGTGCGTACCCACAGCATAGGTCTTGCGAGCGTCGTGCGTGGGAGAGAGAGTTAGTCTGCTTGCGAACGTCACCGAACACAGCATCACACCGATCTAGCAAACGCCGCTACCTACTGCTGTTGTCAATATCTTTAAAATCATTAGACCATTACAATTTAAATTAAACATTACCAAAAGTGTTTGCACTGGCTCCGGGAACCCCTCCTCATTGTCCTCTGGATATTCCGCTCATATATTCACCGGACACAACTGTTCACTAGCTAACTGACCTAGCGTCTTCCCGATGTCGAGTCGGGAGAGCTGGGATAGGGCCATGGCTAGAGGTGCCTGGCGGCCAGGCATAAAACGCTAGTGGGTTGTTCCCTCCGAAAAATAATAACCACTATGGACCTTCGGACCAAATATGGAGGCGAAGAAAAGCGAAGCAAGTGCTGGGATGTCAGCCCAAACGTCGGTGGAATGCGTGAATGCTACCACCGGCGGGCACGGATAGGAGCAATCCTCTCTGCGTGTCGCCAGCGGTCACACCTCTGACGTGGTGGGAGCAGGCCACGTCAGCTGTACAACGACTGCCAAGAAACCACCTCACTCCAAACTGAACCGCACGGATGCCGCTGTCGAAACAGACACGGATCTGGAGAGCGTGACTTCGATCAGCAACACGGAGGAAGAGAGCCTTCTCCGTTCACCGGAACCAGGCACCAGCTCCCCGCGTAGGGAAGCGCCGAAGCGTTCCAGGGAGGGGATGAAGGCCTTCTCGCAATACAAGGCAGCCCTCAAGATCCTGAGCCGGCTCCAGAGCAAAGCCGACATCTCTCAGGAGGAGAAAGCAAGGCTAACCTGGGCCGAACAGCGGGTTGAGGAGGGCAGGCGACACTTCTCGCAGATGCCCCAAATGCGGGCATCCATCGGGAAGTATGCCAACAAGGTGGAGGAGATGCTGGCCAACAAGAGGAAACGCTCAGTCAAGAGTGCCAACAAAGACACTCCGGCGAACAAGCGGCAACGCGGGCCGAAGGGCGCTGCCCCCCCACTGAAAGTGGCAAACCCACCTAGACAACACCCGAAGCCAAGGACGGCGAGTAATGCGGCCAGACGACATTTGATCGTGGCGCTAATCGACCGCAGCGACGAAAACGGGAAAATGACGGCAGCGCAGTGGAATCTGGTGCACGCGCGGCTACTGCACAGACCCCGACATTAGGCTGTCATACAAGATACCGGACCACTGCAGCATATTCCAGGCGGAAGTCTTTGCCATCAGGAAAGCAGCGGAGGTTGTACAACACACAGAACGATCACACAATGTGGTCAATCTGTTTGAAGACAGCCAAGCGGCGATAAAATCCATGCAGTCGTCTGCGGTCAGTTCTAGAAGTGTCCAGGCAAGCAGGGTAGCATTGGACTCACTTTGCACGACCAAGTCCGGGCGGATCTATTGGGTGCCCAGCCACCAGGGCATCGAAGGAAACGAAGCGGCGGACGTTCTGGCAAAGGAAGGCGTCGGTCTGGCGACTGAAAGAGTAGAAAATGTCCTGTCTCCCTCAGAACGCTACAAAGCCACCTAGAAAAGCTGGCCAGACTAGAAAACGAGAGCAGGTGGAGGAGCACAACCAACTGCAGAGTCTCGAAAATCATGTGCAAAAAACGTAGCGAAAAACTCAGCCACTATCTGCTCCACCCTCCACGGAAAGACTGCAGACTGTTAGTGGGAATATTGACAGGTCACTGCCTGGCCGCATCACACGCAACCAGACTAAACATCACCGACAGAAACAGCTGCAGAATATGTGATGACCTCGGGGCTATTGAAACCCTGGAACATCTAATCTGCAGCTGCCCGGCTCTCTCACGGGCAAGGAGAAGATACCTGGGCGCACCGACGCTGGTATCGCTAGAAGATGCCTCCAAGAGGACGACAAAGGAACTCCTAAATTCTAGGTGATATCAAACTCTCACCAGCACCCGCGTAAAGGTCCATAACCATCCGAATAACTAAGGGCCATACTGTCCTATGGGAGACCCCAGGAGGGTCGTCCGGGTTAACCTAACCTAACCTTATAATGTGGCATTACAATTATTGGAAAAAAGATTTAATAATCGACGAGTTGCTTCGGAAACTTGTTCCAGCGAGCCAAGCCCACTTGGCGATTTGAGCAACCAGCGTATGCCAACTCAATTCCGTCGTGGGAATATATGGCCTCGTTCTTGGAACAGCGATGCAGATCATTGGAGATAGTGGATTTATAGCAGTCAGGTGGGCAAGAGTAGGAAACATAACAATTCCAGGTCCACCTTGGTTGCAACTAGCCAAACCTTCTCAGGCTGTCCCCGCAAATCGCCATATAGAAGCCAAACAACTGTCCCTGTGTATAAATTGCCTTAGAACAGAGCATAGATTAAGTCAGTGCACCTCGAGCCACTGTCGCACTTGCGGCGGTAAGCACCATACTACCCTTTATTTCAGTAACCCTGAAGCGGATGCATTACAAGGTCAATCAATTAATGCTACGCCTCCGTCTACGCCCTCTCCGTCTAATCCGTCTCAGCATACCGTCTACCTCGCCTGCTCTTATTGCCCAAGGTCTCAGTAATGATGTCATTCTACTTGCCACTGCCACAGTTTTGGTCAAAAATCGTTCCTCAGTTTTAGTTCCCTGCCGAGCATTGCTGGATTCCGGCTCCCAGTTACATCTTATAACTTCGCGATTCGCCAATCAGCTTCAGCTTCGAAAAATAAAATTATCAACTGCAGTTTCGGGAATAGGCGATGGATGTTCGGTCAATGTTAGCCTCCGTTCTCGCTCATCTGAATACTCAACTCTCATCACTGGAATCAAGCTTTGGAATTGACACTCACAGCTGGAACATTCCAGCGAATATACAACTAGCGGATCCGAAGTTTCATAGGCCTCAGGGTCGATCTATTAATTGGAGCAAGTCTGTTTTACGATCTCCATTGTGTTGGTCAGGTCAAACTAATGCCAGGATTGCCTTCAATTCAGAAAACTCGCTTGCTATGGTTGCTATGGTTCGTCTTTAATGGTGGCTCGCGCTCCGACAGTTGTTGCTGAAAATGATAATCTAGATGAGAAACTTGAAGTGCTTCCTCGGAGGTTTTGGAGGTTGAGAATTGCATCGAACCAATAGTAAAGTCTACCAAAGAAGAGCTGGATTGTGAAGCGCATTTTGTTCAGCATGTCCGTCGATTACAAAATGGCGATTATTGTGTTCGGCTGCCAGGTAAATATAATTTGGATCTCTTGGGAGAATCTTACAACCAAGCGCGTCTGGGTTAACCTAACCTAATCTAAAGGTGGAGAAATTAAACTTCTCTTTTGCCAGGGAGATAGCGTCCTTTAAGATAGACGTCTCCCCAACTGACTTTGATACCATTTGCTCTGAAAAATTTTGGCCAGAGCATTTGGTGGTGAAGGAGTTTGAGGCTAAGAAGAGAAGGCCCCCCACAACTCTCACAACTAATCAGGCCAGTGCTCCATCCATATCTTCCCGTCATACCTCCACTCATCCAAAAAACTAATAACTCCTCTTGTAATGAACTATCAGAATTTTACGTAGTAAGCTCAGCATTCTTTTCCAGGATAGTGGCGCACTTACATCCCACGTTATTATGTTTACCGAGACCTAGTTAAAGCCGGACATTTTTAGTTCCGAAGTTTTGGCAGGTAGGTACACTTTAAACGCGGTTTTTTCTTCGCTATCAGATAAAGATCATATGATAGTTAATGGCAGAGGACGTAATAGCATGTGTATGACCCTAGATCTCGTCTTCACTACCGATGCTTCGAGCACTTTGGTATGTCGAGGATCACCTCTATCATTCCCTGGAGACCCATACCATCCCACACTTTCAATCGATTTCCTGTTACCATCTTCATGCCCTATAAAGTCGTTTATTAAGCCTTCGAATATCAATTGCTTCAAGAAGGCTGATTTTCTTTCCTTGAACACTGCCCTATCTCAGATGGATTGGTCATTCCTTGACAATTTCCAGGAAATTGAGTCTGCCGCGAATGCATTCTATTGCTCCATTTTTTCCATCTTTCCCATGCATGTTACTTTAGTCACCCCCTCCAAAAATCTTTCTGGTCCTATCTGGTTCACCCCGAGATTAATAAATCTGAAGAATTTAAAATACCGTATGTACAAGAAGTTTAAAAAATCCGGTTTGCAATCAGACTTTTCGAAGTACTCAATTGCAAAATCGAAATTTTCCTTATTCAATACATTGTGCTACAAGAGATACTTGACCAAATGCAAGCTTAACTTTAAACGCGACCCTAAACAATTCTTCAGGTTTGTTAATTCTAAACGTAAATCTTCCCGATTTCCTTCTTCTCTACACTTAAATGGTAGTTATGCTGATAGGGATTGTGATATTGCTGATCTGTTCGCTTCCTTATTCCAACGTTGCTACTCTGTCCCGTCTATTAACTTTCCCTCTATCCTAGCCTCATCGAACGATTTTAGTAGTAGTTACTCTTATCCTATCCCTTTAAATAGTTCTAACTGTATCCTTCCCCCCTCCATCGACTATGATGGTCTCCTAACAAATTTAAAATCGTGCAAGTTTTCGTTCTCCACTGGGCCAGTGGTGTTCTTAAACTTTGTGCAGAATCTCTTTGTGTGCCTCTCCTAAAACTTTTCAACTTGTCTCTCAAGACTGGTGACTTTCCCACCGTCTGGAAAGAATCCTATATAAATCTGATGTCTCTAACTACCGCTGTATTTCCAATTTATCTGCCATTCCTAAACTCTTCGCAAAAATCAGCACTTCTCAGCTGCAATATTTTTGTAGTTCTGTATTCTCTGAATCACAGCATGGATTCATTAAACGTCGCTCAGTTTCTACTAATCTCCTTGAATTTTTTTTTAATTAACCTCCACTCTCTTAAATCTCGTAGAACCTGCCAAAGAGTTCTCTTCCTCCATAAGCTTCTCTCTGGTGAGGCCGAATCGACTGCCCTCATCAACCTTATTAGTATTGCTGTTCCTTTCCGCCCGACTAGGCATTACTTTCCTCTTCATCTCCAACTCTGTCTTTCTAACTACTCGGATTATGAATCTTTCCGTAGCCTTTGCCGTAACTATAACCAATTTTTCCATCTGTTTTCCTTTGATACTAGTTCTAATATGGTCAAAATTATCTTAATCAATAACTTAATTTAATGTAAATAGCTCTAATTGGGAATTGTTTGGCTACCGGCTTTTCTCTAACCTAAATTTCACTGTTGGTGGGATCTTATCGGCTACTGAGCCGATAATCAGCCCCACCGGGTCTGAGAATTGGCATTAGCCCTTTTTTTTAATTAGTTGATATGTAATTTTACCCTTACAGTTTAACTGTACATTGTTAAACTTTAAACAAAAATGAACAATAAACAATAAACAATTTCGACGGGGACAGTGCTCAGCTCTTTAAAGGTGAATCCTGTATTAGCCAATGTACGATTCAACAGCCCCTTTGCACTCTTGACTGCCGCTTCCTAAAGACCTCCGAAATGAGGTGCTCTGGGGGGAATAAATTAGAAATGAATAAATCCAGATGCGCAATATTTATAAATTTTATCCTGTGTCTGCTTCAAGAACAAAAACCTTTTTAATTCCTGCATTTGATTCGATGCTCCTACAAAATTAGTGGCATTATCGCAGAAGATATATGCCGACAACTTGCGACGACCTCCCATCCGTTTCAATGCGTTTAAGAAAGCCTTCGTTGACAAGTCCGAGACCATTTCGATGTGAACAGCCTTGGTAATGGGGCACACGAACACGGCTATGTATGATTTAGTAGGTCAATAGTAGTCAATTCCACAGCGTTCAAAAGGTCGAACAGGAGAAAGTCGAGTAGGTGGTAATGAGCCCATGCGTTGTTGCAGCAACTTTGGTCTGTAGCGAACGCAGTGTACACAGGAGCGGACAATTCGACGTGACAAGTCTCTGGCGTTAACAATCCAATACTCCAAGCGAATGAGTGCGACTAAAGCTTTAGGTCCAGCGTGATAATTCCGAAGATGCAAATGGCGAACATAACTCCAAACAAATTGAGACTGGCTAGGCAGAAGTTACGGATGGTTTTGGCTGTCTGGTAGGTTTGAGTGTTCCAATCGTCCGCCAACTTTGATGAGTTCAAATCAGTTCACATTATCAAAAAAGGGAGTAAGGAACTTTAAAATTCTCTTTAAATATTTTTGCTTCTGAAGTAAGCGAATATCCTCTGCAAAATTGATTTGTTGAAAATTCCAAATAAGGCAATGCGAAGCAAAACGAAGTTCATCGGGTGTCGGCGAGGCTTGCTTCCTACATATACGTATGAACCTTATCATCCAAGCAATCAGACGAAGTGTATGTGAATATGAACTGATATTATCGACGATCTTGAGGATGAAGTTTGTCTCCTGTACGGCAGTGAAAATTCTTTTTTGCTTTTCCGAGTTGACTACGTCCATGTCAATATCTTGTCGATCCCCAGTGGTGGGCCAGTTAAGCGAATCGTTGAGTAGAAATGAAGGACAGAAAACCATTTAGATTGGTTAAATTCGTTCTCGTTACAGCCTCGCGACAGAAGATCAGCCGGGTTTTGATGTGTTGGCACATAGCGCCACTTTCCATCCAAAGTCAAAGTCTGAATATCGGGCACTCTATTTCCAACAAAGGCTGATAAGGTGACTGAGTGTTTCAGCTGTGAGCTGTGAGTCGCTCTAAAAATAAGTAATAACGGTGTGTTTGTTGAATATGGCCTTGATTTTGCTGTACAGTTGAGCAAGTAAATGTGCGCCGCATAGTTCCAGCTTCGGGAGAGACTGCTTCTTCACTGGTGCTACTCTAGACTTGGACGTGAACAATTTCACTGAGACCTGTCCAAGCGAACTCTCAGTGCGCACATAAAGACAGCAGCCATATGCCCAAATCGATGCGTCGCAAAATCCATGTATTTGAATACTCCTAGCGTCGGGCTGCAAACAAAAACGAGGTACCGCTAGTGACGATAGTGAGTTCAACGAATCCAAACAATTGCTTCATACGCTGTTTAGATTTTGGGGGACAGACTCGTCCCAGTCGAGTTTTAAAAGCCACAGCTCCTGGAGAATGATCTTAGAGACAATGACTAATGGTGACAGCAGACCGATGGGATCGAATAGCGATGACGCAGTGGACAAAAATTGTTCGTTTTGTGGTAGAAGGGTAGACTACCTTGGGTGTGAAAGTGAAACTAAATGCATCACTTTTCTGATGCCAAGTTACGCCGAGTGTGCTACTAACTGAGTTTTCTGAATTGTTTATTTCCGTAGTAGATTAATCTTCCATCACACCTGGATGATTTGAATGCCATTTGCATAATGGAAAATTCCCACAAGCTATGGTCGATGTGATTTCTTTTATCAGTTTGAGAAGTGTGTCTATGTCATCAGCCCCACACAAAAGATTATCAACATAAAACGCAAATCTAACAGCCGCTGCTCTTAGGGGCCATTTATCCTTACACTCCTCAGCTAAGAAATGCAAACTACGAGTGGCGAGAAATGGGGCAGACGCAGTGCCATTTGTTACGGTGTTGAGTTGGTAGGTTTGAAGATCAGCATCTGGGGACGCTCGCCACAGAATGTACTGGAACTTTCGATCCTCCTCATCGACAAGTACCTGTCTGTACATTTTGGTGACGTCAGCCGTGATGCCAAACCTATACGTTCGAAAACGCAGCAATTGCAAGTACAACTCATCCTGGATGGTAGGGCCAGCTAAGAGTAGATCGTTAAGAGACCTTTGAGATGACGTACGGCAAGACGCGTCAAGACGACTCCGAGCTTTGTCGAGGTACTGGTTGGTTTGAGAACGAAATGGTGAGGTATATAATAATGAGGTTGCTCCAAGTTAGGATTCGATACGAGGGACGTAAGGCCGAGACTTTCATATTCCTGCATGAACGATTTGTGCTGCAGCCGAATGTCCAGTAGACGAGAGAGACGTCTCTCAATGGCAAAAAATCGACTTCGAGCTGTGTGTACCGAATTTCCAAGGCATCCTGGGTCTTCTTGGAATGGCAAGCGAACGACAATTCGGCCACTGGCATCCTTATGTGTTGTAACCCTGTAGTGTTCCTCACAGCGATGATGATTTGGAAGAATTGACTCAGGTCGGACGACAATAGAGTCAACTTTCCATAGTTGCTGCACGTTTTCATCGATCGACTCCTCTACCGTCGCCAAGCACAATGGTGGCTGTCTGTTACGTTGGCGCTGGTACCTCCCAGCAACAACCCAACCAAACTGCGTCTTTTGTAGATTGGGAAGGTTCGGGCCAATGCGAATCTGTCCAACAGGTAGTGCTCCATAGAAGGCTTCGGTTCCCAGCAGAAGATCAATACGCCTGGTCATGTAAAACGATTCATCTGCCCATGGAGTATTGGCAGGTAGGTTCCAGTTTGATATGTCGATCTCGCTATCTGGCTGGTATGCAATGTGGGATGTAATTCCGAACTGGAGAGTAAGCTGGTAGCCAGATATGCGTGACTTAATGGAGGTCGTCTTACGAGCCTTCAAATTAGTAAGGGTGTCTCCTATGCTACGAATTCCGATGTGGTGTCTCTCACGACGAAGGGGACGTTTTTGAGCAAAAGTTTCGGCTATAAAATTATCCTGGGAACACGTATCAAGCAACGCTCTTCCAAGTTTGTATTCACCTGATGCATCCTTTACCAATACCATGGCCAACAAAATTTTATCATCTATGCGAATGTGAATGATGAATGTGGTGCCTGTAGCGGCTGAGAGTGGTGCAAAGTTGAGTGATGAGTCCGATTACAGGTTCGTTCCCAAGACAGTTGATGCAGAGACCGAGGCGTTTAACATTGTCGAACCGTTGGTTGCTGTTCATTGCCTTCAACTGCGTACAAGTAGTTCTTTTATAGCCAGAACTAGAACAAAGTATACAAAACAAAACGGATTAGTGAAAGCAAACGACGAGCTTATCAGACAAATGAAGGAATCAAACAATGCATCAATGCCTTCTAAAAACATAAGAGTTGGATTATCGTACCGGTTTCTAACTTAACTTAACTTAACTTTAACTTACAACAAGTTGTTCGAGCGAATTAATAAAGTTCTTATAATTCGCATAAGACCCGTCAAAGGTGGGCAACGACAACCTTGGTAGCGATGATTTCACTGGCGGTGGGTTAAGATCTTTAATGTCCACCTGGACATTAAGAACCTTCTTGAAGTATGTTTCCAAGATGCTTAAACGATAGCGAAAGGCATTGCAAATTGGCTTTTCCGTCTTTCCTTCCACCACAGATTTGATCAAAGATATGTTCCGTTTAACGTTGCTCAAATCCTCGAGAGTCATCATTTTGTTGTGAAGTGTAATTGCACGTACACAGAATTAGAGTTTCCAACAACAAACAACGCAGGTAAAAACAGCACGAACGCACCAAGGCAGCACAAATCTAACGGAGTAAGCGAAGGCGGCAGCAAAAGGTTGAGTGCAGTTGTTCCAAGGGAGAGAGAGTCAGCGACAATTCCGACGACGGCAACGAAAGCCAAACGAAAAGAAGCGGTGGAATTCCAACAGTCCAACGCTGATCTCTGGACCAAAGCAGGTAGCAGAAAAGAAGACGAACGAAGATAAGCGAATGATAAAATTAACAGATAACAGCGAGATCAAAGCGACGGTGATGACCCCGCAATCGAGACGATAGATAATGGGTTTTCGGCAATTTCGATGGCAGCTGCAAAACTAAACGAATGCTGCATATGCAAATCATGTACCATGTTATTGTGCCAAATCCAAAGCAAGCGAATTATAGCCTATTCCCACAGACGACCATCCGTAAGGTTTTGCCGTTCGGAAATTTCCCAGTTAGCTCCACCATCCATTTTGGATGTTCCTAAGCCGCACGATTCTATGCAATATTTAGCCGATGGTTTTCAAATACAACTCTGAAAAGTTGTCATTTACAAAAATAGAATTCACTGCGAATATGTAAACAATGACTGACAAAAATAATTGGTATTCTCCAGCAAATGGCAAGGAGCCAGGAAGATTTTCTATAGCATATGCTCAATATTTAGTTAGAGATGCTATAATTCCTTTTGGAGAAGAATACGAATAAATAAAAAGAATCAAATGTAGTTTTAAACATTTTATATTTGTTTTGCAGTGTCAGATCTGAATATATCTGCAGATAAATGCAGATCCCGCTGTTCATGTTGCTCACTTTAATTAAGCAGAACCCTATTCTCATTAAGGGGCTTTTGTGTTTTTCCTCCAATATTGCCAACGCTTCTTTCTGTTGTGCAAGGCTCGAATTTAGATATGTATATGTCGAATTGCTGCCACTTTCTGAAGAGCCGATGTTCACATACGCAAATCTATATCAAAAGAAAATTGAATTGGAATAAATTTGGAAGACTATGAAGAAGACAAAAAAATCCGTACCGCTTCTAAAACAGATAAAACATAGTCTTGTACATACAATTTTACTTTGATTGCTTTTTACTTCCAACTATCAACACCCTTCTTGGCATATTTTCATTAAAATAATTTAGCATTGCAAAACATTCTTCCTCATTGAAATAATTTATTTATTTTTCAGCATCAATTTTTGCAACATTATTTGTTGCTGTTGAACAACTGTCGCAAAAATATTTACATTTCCGATATTTGTTGATTAATTTTGACAAAATTCAGAGCACAAATTTTTTGTTTGTTGTTGTTAGGTGTCACTACTAGTTTTTCCAACAGTTTTAGACGACGTTATTCTGGGTCTCGACTTCCTTTGTGGTATCCGAGCGAGGAGCCACTGTGGACGGGCGTACCTACAGCTGAAGCTGCGCCAAGAAACTCCCGCTCACTCGCCACCGATAGGCCGCAGCCATGGACGGTAACGTTCGCCGACCCCCTCGTTACGACAACGCTCACCACGACCGACCCAATGCCTCCGACGACGACCCCAGCTTCCTAACCAACTACAGTTACTTCGGGCGTACCACCGGTCAGCTATATAGACCCCTTTCTCTAAACTCTCTCTTCAGAAATTACCTACCTTCTGTATTAACATACTATCAAGTACTCAGGTTGCTTTCCGATCTCAATAGGTTTCAGTCATGGTGTTGTGCAAATTTATTAAATCTTAATGCTTCGAAATGTAAAGAAATGACTTTTCATCGCTCCAGCGCCTTTTTGGCTCCTTGCACTTTTTGTGGTGGTTCTCTTGAGGGAATTACCTGGGTTCATGATTTTGGTGTTCTATTAGATCCCAACTTAAAGTATTCTGAACACATTTCTACCATGGTAAATAAGGCGATTGGTGTGCATGGGTTTATAAAAAGGTGGTCAAAGGAATTTCTCTACATAACAAAGACACGCTACACCTCTCTGTTTCGTCCGATTTTAAAATATAGGTCTTGTGTATGGTGCCCTCAGTACAACGTACACCAGGACCAAATAGCATCAGTTCTGAAAAACGTTTTACTTTTTCCTCTGCGTGGCCTCAACTGGGATGCATTTGTGACATTACCATCTAAATAAATAGATTTCTTAATAGATTTCTCTTAATAAACCTTCAATTTTTAATCAATCGTAGGAAAATGCTTGGTGTGATTTTTATGCACAACCTGATCAAGGGTAACGTAGATAGCCCTGACTTGTTGAGTCGCATAAACTTCACGATTCCTATTAGAAACACTAGAAACTATATGCCGTTGTTCCATCGCTTTGCAGATCGAATGATTCCTTGCATGTACCGTTTAGGGCCCTATGCTCTGATTATAATTATAATTATAATATGCTTTGATTATAATCTCTACCATATCATATCTACTACTAACTCCCTTCCTAGTCTTAAATTACTGATACTCTCATATCTTTCTCGTAATTAGAAATTGCTTATTTTTTTTTAGTTAGATTAGTTCTACTTTTCTTCGAACACTAGTCTAACAACTGCATCTCCGCGATCGGTTCGGTTTAAGAGTCGCGCGTTATTCGGCAGTGCCACTCGGTCGATTGAGCGGGAGAAAGGCTGCGTTCTTGCCTGGGATCCGCGCGTAACAGTCTTCTATTGGAGGCGCTTGGGCAACTTGATAGTCACTTGCAATCATTGCAAATCAACGTCCTAGAGAAAAAACGAGGGGGAACGTTGTGAGCCGCGGCAAAGGCCGCGGCTCTACTTTATACCCGGTACTCAGTCAGTATATATGTATGTACATATATATATGAGCTTACGATTTATGCAATTTATTATATGTTCGCAAAAGGGACAAACTAAATTTTTGGCAAAAATAATATTTCAAAAAATGAAGTCAAACCATTTTTGAAATTTTTATACATGTTTTCGTTTTTGTTTTCATATGATTTTTACATCTGCTTCTACATTTCTACATGCACATGTATAACTACATATTCGAGACGTGGAAGTGTTTGCGAGAGAGAGGGAATGATTATGCGCTTGACAGGCGTTGCGTAGCGACTGAAATTTAATTTGTTCCTTCTGTCCATAATAATGATCCAACCAAATCCACATTCAGCAATCTGTTAAACACAGTAATTTTTCATGATTCTGCGTTTTTGGTTTTATTTTATCTTAAAAACTGTGGATTCCACAGATTTTCGTTTTTTGTGGGGGCGGAAGGGGGCGTGGCAAAATTTTGAAATAAACTTGTGCTGGATTGATATCACAGGAGCTTGGATAGAAAGTTTGGTTTCTCTAGCTATTATAGTCTCTGAGAACTAGGCGTCAAAAAAGACGAATGGGCAATGCAGACGGGGTCGCGTGTGAGAGAGAGCGAGAGGGAATGATGACTTTTGAAATGGTTTTCTTCATTGTAGCTATATTAATGATGCGATCTGATCCAGATTCAACACTCTGATAGAAATAGTCATCATCTATGATTCTGCTTTTTCGTCCTTTGTGGGGGCGGAAGGGGGCGGGGCGAAATTTTGAAATACACTTGAAAATATTAAATAAAGAAGAGTAACATATTAAAATAACTGGCGCCCAACGTAAAATTCTCGCGATTACATTACATTCGCCCGATAACTTCACAGCGGACAAAATATTGGAAACAAAAAACCACCGGCAGCGACGTCCCATAGCCACCCTGCAGGAAAAATATGTAAGATATTCATTTAAAATAAAAAAAAGATATTGAGCCATTTTATTCGGAGTTTTGCAATCATTATTTGAAAAAAGACCACGAATTTTAAAATCTACAACAATAAATACGACCATAAATAAGCAGTGACGAAGAAGCTAACGCCATAGTTCAACGGTACGACAATATCACTTTTCAGCATAGTCAAAGTATGAACCAAGAACAGGTCAAGAATATGGAGTCCGCCATCGAGGCAGCCCTATTGGCACAAAAGTAAGAAATTGAGGATCAATTAAACGCTTTTAGGAATGACTCGCACAACAAAGGTCAGAATTCGAGGAAAAGATAATCTCGCTTAAGAGGGAAATGTCAACAACAATTGACCCAGGCGTTAAGGACTACCAACCATCTTCTATTAATAGGGACATCAAGTGCGACGAGCCCCTAGATATGCTTAAATCCATGCCCGAATTCAACGGTATCCAACAGAATTATGTGTTCTGGCACCATGCCGCCCATTCCGCATACTCAGTATTCGAACCATACGAACGTAGCAGCAGTCATTTATTGGCTGTGGGTATTATTCCAAACTAGATTATGGACCCGTCGATGCTATGCTTGCCTCGTGCAAAACTGTTTTAAATTTTAAAGCAATCATGACTCGGTTCGACTTCACGTACGCGGATAAAACTCCGCTACAGGTAATAACCTAGGAGTTTGGTCTTTTGAGACAGGGAGAACTTTCTCTTCTGAAATGCTATGATGAAGTTCAAAGAAAGCTCACGTTTACTATAAAACTATTATGACTCATGACACAGCCGCTGCTGCCGTCATAAACAAAAAGTAAAGGTCTTTCCTATATAGATTTATTTCCGAACTTAAAAAGTCCTTGAGAACAACAGTTTTCCCGGCAAAACCTCACGATTTACCAATAGCGCTAGCTCTGGCTCAAAAGGCAGAAGCTAGTAACAAACGTGGTCTATTTGCTGCTAGGGTCGCCAGACAAATTGAGTAAAAAGTCAAAAGACCAGCTACCTATAGAGCTCAGAACTGGCGCAGTCATTATCAACATAACAACTACAACGAAATTTTAAAGCGAAAATGGAAAAATCAGCAATAACCACTCACGAAAAGTGAGAAAAGATTTGTCCCAAAGCCAGATATGAACGCTTTCGAACCTGAAAAATATATTGTCTTCCGAGGACGTTTGACTAACGTTTCCCAACGAACGAGAACCTCTCGCCATTGTATGGTCCTTGAAGACCACACCGACCATCATCCACTAACGTCCGCAGTGTCCGACAAAAATCTCAATGCATGGTGCAAAATTAATCTACAAACCAGGGAAAGAGAACTTAGTGACTGACGCTTTTTTGTCCCGCCAGAGTATTAACGCATTGGAAGAAAATACGGACTCGGACATAGCAACCTGTCATAGCAAAGAATTACTCACCTATGCAGTAGAGACAGCAGATAGTTGAAGGAAAACCAAAACGCCAGAACAACCTGGGATTGACTTTAAGCCCCCTTTCATCATCGGGAATATAATAGTTATATACAAATTCGTTTAAAAAAACCAAATTCACAATTGTGCTGAACATCATTAGCCGAATAAACAGTGTCACGGGTGTTACTCAAACGTTAAAATAACTCCTTACGCAGATTTATGTATCTTACCCAGACCCTTCGTATACCATGGAAGCCTTTAGGAGCATCAGTCGCTGTAGTGGGCTACGCCCCAACATCATAGGCCATCAGCGATCGCCTGATTTTTGCAAAAGTTGTATGGTCAGCATTTTTCGATGATGTGCGGACGGCTCGCATGTTATGTTTTTAGATAATAGCTTTCAGTTTCCTATGGCTCTAATAAATTACTAATCCGGACAAAGCCGTTTAAAAATTGTAACGAAAATTCAAAGTTGGCGCCCTTAGAGAACAATTTTTAGATGCCACCTCGATCGGCTGGACTTTGAGGGACAAGAAGAAAATGGAGAGATAGAAGACGAAGAGACAGAGAAACAAGAAGAAGAAAACACAATGATTTTAGAAAAAGATAGAAAAACTCGCGTAAAAAGGTTTTGTGCAGAAATAAAGTGAAGATAGAACTATAAATATATCAAGGTGTTTTAATTATCACGACGGTACCACAGCTGCTACCTTCTCTTAGCTGCTGCCTTCCCAATTGTTCCAATTCCCCAACCTGAAAAAGAAATCTACCGGCCCGCCGGTAGCAAAATCTTGTTGCATTGGTGTGGTGTTAGCGATCAGATTCTGGAAAGATCTCAAGCCATAATGCCAAAACGAGGAGCAAGACAACGTGATCGTTTCGTGAACCCAGAGCCCGACACAGTGACAACGGCTTCATTGACGCAGAACCAGATGAATCTCAAGATAGAGAAGATGTTTGACTCGTTCCAGCGAATGATGCCACGAGTATTGAAAGCTCCCCCCGAAATTAGAAGGAAGGGGACACCCATCACCCAGAAACACTTGCCAGACCCGCCGGACCATGGGCGAATGCAGCAAATGCTAGGGAAAACTGCGCGAGTCTCTGCCTTTCAACCTGGGACGCTGTCTGATTTGGTCTGATTTCGAGCGCATTCTGGAGATGGTGGTGGAGAACCAATAAGGGAGCGACGCTGAGCGGTGCCTGGGAATAGCACTCAATGTACAGGGTCAAGCCCAAAGATTCTTCAGCACTCTGCCAACGAGCATAACTCGCAACTATCACCTATTGATGTCATCAATGCGAACACAGTTTGCCTTAGACTGCCAGGCAAGCTACCAACTATAACTCCATAATGATGCAGCAGTTCGTTGATGGGTGAAACCACGCTGCAGAATCCCGTGCTGGCCAGTAACTTGACTCTCTCCAAAGCCCGGGACATGGCCATTAAACTTCAGACCCTGGGGGTGCGAAACTCCGGCCGCTCCGTCTTTTATGGGGCCGACACCCCTAGTGACCAAGGATCAACCGCCACACCTCGCCATCGTGGTCGAGAGGCTGCAGTATCTCGCCCGGTGCCCAAGCCGCAGGAAAAGGTCGCTTCGGGAAACTAATTGAAGTCAGCTCCGAAGGGCTAGAGCTGGGCCTCGCCGGTCGTATTACTCCAAAAGAAGGACGGATCGACCAGGTTCTGTGTGGACTATCGGTGGCTCAATGACGTCACGGTTAAAGACTCGTACCCCTTGCCGAGAAGAGAAGATGTTCCTTCACGGTTCCAATTGCTTCTTTACCGTGGATTTGAAGAGTGGCTAGTGGCAGGTGGAGATGGACGAGCTCTTTAGGCCGAAGACTGCCTTCGCCTGTGGGGCTGGATTGTTTGTGTTTAACGTAATGCCATTCGGGTTGTCTAACGCCTCGGCAACGTTCGAGATGCTTATGGACGGATTGTTCGCAGGCCCAACATGGAGGTCAACGCTCGTATATTTAGATGACTTCATCGTTTATTCCCGTACGGCGGAAGATCACCTAAAGCATTCGGAAAAGGGTTTTCGAAAGACTAATAGCAGCGGGATTAAGACTGAGTCCGAAAAAATGTCACTTTTTCAAGAGCGAGGTAAATATTCTGGCACACGTCGAGGGTAGTCAAGGCTTGCGGACTTGCCCGTCGAAGATAGCTAAGGTCACTGATTGGCCTCGATCTCAGAGCCAAAAGGAAGTACGCTTATACGTCGGTCTCTGCTCATACTACCAGAAATTCATCCCCGACTTCTCGACGATCGCCAAATTGGCAGAGACTCGGCAGACTTGGCAGAGGCACGTCGTGCCTTTGCTTGGACCACGGAAACGGAACGGTCTTTCGACACACTGAGGACTAAGTTAACGACAACATCGATTCTGGCCTTTCCCGGTTCAAGTGAAGGCGAACGGTCGACAAGCTCCAACCCAGCGCAATCGGTGCCCCGTTCGAAAAGATCGCCATTGACATACTGGGCCCCTTGCCCACCACCGCCCAGGGCCACGGCTACATAGCTGTCGTCATGTGCTACTTTACAAACGGATCAAACGTTTCATCCTTCACTTGGACCAACGACGGAATTTTGAGTCGTAAGTTTTCCGAGCCAGCCTACGACTAATGGACGTCGAGAAAACCCGAACCACCCCGCTTCACCCTCAAATCTGACGGAATAGTCGAACGTTTCAACCGCACGCTGCTCAGTTACCTGGCTAAATTTGTAGCCGTCGATCAACGGAATTGGGACGAGCGACTGCCGTGGGAATTGTGGGTTTATCGAGCCGCCCCTCATGAGGCCACTGGATTCTCTCCTGCGAAATTGACCCTCGGGCGGGAGATCCGATTGCCTTGTGAGCTACTGTATGGCCAGCCAATGCCCGGCGAGGAAACCGACCCGGCCGTCGTGGATAAGCCGCAGCAGAACCGCAAAAGATCCGATACGATCTACGCTCCCACACCGTGCACGTTGAACCAGGCGATCTCGAAGGGCTGTATACTCCTGTCAGAAAAGTCGGCCGATGAGCAAAACTCCAATCGGACTGGATAGGACCGGCCACGATGATTCGCAGTCATTCCGACCTGGTCTACGAAAAACGTCTTCCCGGAAAACGCACTCGCTGCCCACAACGGACCAGTCCCTGAACAAGTCGGCCAAGAAACTCGAGGGGAGCAATGTAACGAAACTTCGAAGGCTTTTTACACTGGGTTTTGCTATCGAAATCGGCAAAGACGCAGAGATGTAGACACTGCGTCTTCGCGTCTTTGAAACAGCAGACGAGAGAAAGACAAGATAAGCAAAAATAATAATGTACGAAAATCAACGGAATATGTCAGAAAAAGAGTTGATTATTTTATCTGCGATGAAGAGAATCTTTTAAAGTGCATGGAAGCGGCGAGGTTGTCTTCAGAAAAGTTGCAATTTGTCTTGCAACTGCAACGTCCTCCTCGCGTTTGGACCCTTGTAAGTAAAGAGCAGATAATGTCTTGTTTGACTGTTGCCCAATCTCAAAATGAAAGACACTCCTTTTCAACTGGCAATCCCTCTGGAGAAGAGAATAGCCATAGCCCTTTATTGCCTTGGATCGTCTGCGGAATATCGTACGGTAGGGAGTCAATGTAAAGGGCCATTGTCCGCCGCATATTACTGGAGTTTTGTCGCGAGGTAGTTGCTCAACTCGCTGACAAGTATCTGCCAGCAGACTTTCTCACCCAGGAGAAGATCTCCATGTCTTGAAGACATGGGATTTCCACAATGCTTCGGAGCAAAGTGATTTCACATGATCGATAGTTACATAGGTGCCACCTCGATCGGCTGGACTTTAAGCGGCAAGAAGAAAAAGAGAGAGAGAAAACGAAGAGACAGAGAAACAAAAAAAAGAAAACACAGTGATTTTAGAAAAGGATAGAAAACCGCGCGTAAATAGATTATGTGAAATAAAGTGAAGATCATAGTGTTTTAATTATCACGACGGCACTGCTGCCTTTCCAATTGTTCCAATTCCCCAACCTGAAAATGAAATCCGCTCGGCCCGCCTGTAGCAAAACAATATCATTCTTTTACTTTACCGAGCCACAAGGCCAGCAAAAAGGAAGGTAGTCCCTTTCCACCATAATATTCAAATAAGAAGAGACGAAGTCGCACACCGACCGACCCGCACCCCTCCCTCAAACGGAGCAAGAGCCACACAGCCACCGCCATCCCCCTGCGAGCAGCAGATCAGCGCCAACCCATCACATCTACCCCTCCCGCCAGCGGAGTAACTTAACAAACGGCCGTCGCCCTCCCTCCGTGATCAGAGGAGCAGCACCACTCGGCCACAGCCACCCCATCCCCGAAGAACTCGAGAAGAACCGCAGCGTGGCACGCAACTTAATCTTAATTGGAGCCCAACAGGATTTATATTATCTTAGGAAAAAGAATCCACGTCCCCAAGGAAAAACATGCAAGTGATTGTTCGGGGAAATAACGACTCCGAAAGTAACCTTAAATAATTAGAATTAAAAATTGGCAGCGCAAGAGCGGGCCACCCGATACAAATAAACAAAATTAATATTTCACTTAATTAAGTGCATTTTGTGTTGATCTTGAAATAAGTGTTTGATAATCTTCTGAACGATTTGTTGCCCCTGTACTGATTTCCCATGAGCTGGGAATATAGGAATAAGAATGTGATTTCGATGGCGACGAAAGCGAAGAGTTAGGATTTCGCCCATAAGACCCGACACACAATCAGATAGAGATGGATGCTAATGCAATAAAAATGTTAGTGGAAGGCGCATTCACCGCTGGCCTTAGAGATCCAAAGTACCGTTTAAAAAACGTGTTTAATCAACAAGTCCAAAGTATAAAAGATCAAGTTAGTTCCTTAAAGGTAGATGTCCCTGAGGTGGAGTCTTATAAAAGAGCAACCATCGACCCCAATATAAAGTGTGAAGTAAAATAAGATCTCATTCACCGCCAGCCTTAGAGATCCAAAGTACCATTTAAAAAACGTGTTTAATCAACAGCTCCAAAGTATAAAAGATCAAGTTAGTTCCTTAAAGGTAGATGTCCCTAAGATGGAGTCTTATAAAAGAGCAACCATCGGCCCCAATATAAAGTGTGAAGTAAAATTAGATATCACGAAATCGGTGCCAATGTTCGACACGAAGAGTATGTGTCCTGGCGACAAGCAGCCATAGATGCTTCGTCAGAACTTAGTACTGGTTAGGCAGGGTGAAACCGACCTGATGGAGTAGTATGACGAAGTCGAGAGGAAACTCACACTTGTCACCAACAAAGTGGTCACGACTCACATGAACAGGCAGCAGCTATTTTCAATGACTAATTTCCTCATTGAAAATAGCCGCTGACTAATTTCCTCATTGAAAATAGCTGCTGCCTGCCTGCGATGCCCTACACGCCTTCATAGCGGGCCTCAAGAGGCCACTAAAAATGTTAGTTCTCCCGGAACAGCCCAAGGATTTGCTACCCGCCTTAGGGCTAGCCCGCGAAACCCAGAATGAAACACGTCAGAACGTTTATCTGGGCAGAGGCGACAGCGAATAAATCACATTGCCCAACAAACCTCTAACCGAGAGGAGCAGGAATATGCAGATGCAGCCGATGCCGCAGTCACCGAGATTGATAAAGAAAGTGACTCTACCGGTGGCAACGACCTGTTCAATGGTTAAGGGAGCGCTCACAATTGCCGTTCGTCGAGCGACAGTGGGCTGGCAGAACACTAAAAATATTACTCGACACCGTTGCAGCAAAAAGGAGCTGAAAAACGAAACCCCTTGTAGCATGTAACGAAGAGAATCTTCGGGCTATGAAGCAGATGGACGGTTAGCTGTGCAAAGGAGTACGCGGTTGCTTTGACGGCTGGTCTCTGGTCGGACATGGGTTCTTCAAAAATAAAACCTTTCAGCTATTTGCTTCGCTCCTAAAATTATTATTCTATTAAATTTCGCGTACCATTTTAGGGAGAGGGATTCAGGGGTTAGGAATGAAAAGGTAGGGGCAAGATACCCTGTAAATTAAAGTAAGAAAGAAAAAAAGAAGAATAGAGGGAGAAAAGATAGCGGTCTACCGACGCCACCGGACACCTCTGATGACACCGATTTGTGTCATGCCCGCCCTGCCATGATCCTGCCAAGCCGAGAGAGATTACGGCAAGATCCCTGAAATTTCCTACGTCGGCCATCCTACTACACTCCAGCGCGGCATGGTTCCCCCAAATAATGGGTCTTCTAGCACCTATTCATTTCAAGAATCTAGTTTATTACCAATTAAATTCGCCTAACTCTATTACATTATTAATGATATAAATAGATATAGCTATACGTAACTACATATTAAGATATAAAGCGATATATGAAAAATATTTTTCCTTAGACAGAAATATAATATATAGTTATAAGGCAATATAATCAGACGGACGACTTTACCCGACAACCCCGGACATTGGTTATTAATTAGTTAGCCCAGTTTTCATTATTTATTAAATTCTGAATGCAGAAGGCAAACAGCTGTGAAGGCTTTAACAGCAGGAGGTCAGCGGCCGGCGAACGGCTCTGGCAGAAAAGCTCGAGCAGAGCTTCTCCCCACTATCGCGGAGTTATCACGGGCAGGCGAATATTAATAAAAAAATAAGCTCACTTACACATTCCTTTTTGATTTTGTCTTACAATCCGTTCCCGCGGCGAAAGATCTTTCGTAGCTGGGCGTCTCGGTGTGTGAGTGATTAGCTGAGAGCCCAAAAACAAATACATGCAGCTAGTGCTGCATGTCACAAACTCTTCGACGTGACACCGCCGATCGGAAGCTTTATCGCTCCAACTTCAAAAGCTTCACTTCTGAATTGAATATATGATTTTTTTTTTTTGCCTTAATTTATCATATTATTTTAGTCGGCGATCTTCTTTTTTTCAAAACAGGGGAGCATTAACCAAAAAAAATGGCCAAGATCATGGGAGAGAGCCGTGCCGGTTAAACTATGTATGCGTGCACCTCTCTTTACGTTTTTCGCCACGACATTGGCGCACTCGGACAAATGGCTCACGCCTCCAAGGGACACAGAACACAGATTTTTTTTTTAAGCCTATACACTTAATACATTTAAATTTAATAAATAAATAAATAGGGCGGGGTTTAGAGCACAGCACTTGGCAACCAAACAGTGCCTTCTTTTCGAGCCGGTACCAAAAGGGGTCACAGGGAGGGTTATGTTCGCACGTGGGTCAAATTTTTTTTCTTTGCACGGGGGAAAATTATTTCGACATAACCGGATCACTGTTATCCCTGAGTGGGCTCTCTCGACCGGGTTTTCTTTAAGCTGTTAACGGCCGATACGGCAATTTTCGCCGCATTAAGCCCGATGGTGACACTCAGCTGCTATCGCCTTGCGCGGCCCAGGTTCAATGATCGACCCAGCGATCAGCTGTTTGTTGGTGGGGCTTAAAGCTCTGTTTGCAGCTTTATATGTTCGCTGCGCTCAAACCAATTTGAAATGCGACTTTAAATTAGGTGCCAATTCTAAGTTGTTTGTAATAAATGGAAAAATTGCAAAAAAAAAAAAAAGGGACATGAAGATTTCTTTTCTGCACTGCAGCGAGAGCACATATTTACCCGGTTGGAATGGCACCACAATAATTATGAGGCTGGTTTGGAATATTCGACGTGCCTCTCTTTCTCCAAATTTCTGTTTGGCCGATGCAATACCAGGGTACGACCAGCTCTAGCCCTTTTGGATGGCCAATGGGGGTCGTACTAACAAAAAAAAAACCCAACGGATGATCAGCACAACGATCTACGCTTGGACCCAATATGACTGCCGAAGACAGGTACTCACCCAAATGCTGGGCAAAAATGTCGGTACCACGGTGGGTCGCGGTGCAGGCGCTATCGCGCTGACACATTATCACAGCAAAAAAAAATTGATCCCACAACCGCACTGTTCGGAGGCCACGAGGAGAAAGAAAGATTGGGTCCAGCATACCAGTTAACCAAAAACCTTGGTTCTCCGGATCTTCCTTTGCCCAATCCTTCGCCATTCACCCCGAGCGGTTGGCTAAAGAGCAGGGAGATTTTTGCTCGCTCACCCCCCATTCTTGACTCCGCCCCTAGAGGGCGCTACTGTATAAGGGTATGTACCATGTAACATAAAAGGTAACAACCATTAAACCCAACATACCGATATATTAACCATAGGCTATTCGGTCTAACGCGAAACAAGTGCAGATACCGATATTACCGATTTGTCTGGTTCATTATGGCAGGATTATAAATGCAGCGAATCACGACACAAATGGTATTGCCTACTTTCAGGCACGGAGGAAATTCTTCCTCACAACTTTCCGACAAGCGGCCACTACACCCTTTCGACACTGTGACTTCCAAACACGGCTCCATTGAAATAAAAAGCAAATGCCAAATGCGTATCTTGTTAGATATACTAAGTACGTTCGATGCCATTATAAGTTCCGACTGCTAACGCAAGCGGGACCGGCATTGAATCTACGTAACAGCACAATCAGTTCTGGAAACGAAACTGAACAGCTTAGGTTTGTGACAGTGTAAATTTCACCAAAGTCGATGACCTGATGGTTCCAAGTTCGGTAAAAGCCGAGTTTTAGAAGGCGATAGTGAAAAGAATTAAAGTCTTTTCGACCTCTAACGAGGCCCTTCCCTTTAACACCTCAGTCATCGCCACCATCCGAACGGAGAATGAAAAACCAGTCTACTCTAAACTACCAGCCGATTACAATAGTCGACACGACTTTTCCGCTGTCGCCCAAAATGATTTTTTCTGATAGATTTGGATGTTTAAAAATTGTTAAGGAATGTTTTTTTTTCCAGGTTTAGTTGTTTTTTAAAGAATTTTTTTAAAATTTGATATTTTTTTTCAGAGGTAGTGCTTCTATTTTTCACATAACTTAAGGTTTCTACAACTGGTTGTATTGAACTTTGCAGTTTTGAAAAGCTGACAAATGCAGCTATAAATCTGATTTAGATACTTTGGAGCTGGATCTTAACATCTGGAAGATATTAAACTTTCAAATTCAAATTTCATAATTTTTTTCGGTATTTTTTCACGAAATTTTGACGTTAAAAACTCAGGAAAAGTCAAAAAAAAATATTTTATTTCTAACATTTTTATACCCGGTACTCGAAGAGTTTAAGGGTATATTAGATTTGTGGAGATAACGGTTGTGTGTAACGCCCAGAAGGAAGCGTTTCCGACCCCATAAAGTATATATATTCTTGATCAGCATCAATAGCCGAGTCGATATAGCCATGTCTGTCTGTCTGTCCGTCCGTCCGTCTGTCCGTCTTCATTTGCGCCTATATCTCAGAGACCATTTAAGCTAGAGCAACCAAGTTTTGTATCCAGTCTCCTGTGTGATCACACTACTCCAAATGTGTTGCAAAATTTCGCCCCGCCCCTTTCCGCCCGCACAAAGGACGAAAGTCTGTGGCGTACACAATTTTGAAGATACGAGAAAACTAAAAACGCAGAATCATAGAAAATGACCATTTCTATCAGAGTGTTGAATCTGGATCAGATCGGATCATTATTATAGCTACTATGAAGAAAACCATTTCGAAAGTCATCGTTCCCTCTCGCTCTCTCTCACACGCGGCCCCATCTGCTTTGCCATCTCAGAGACTATAAGAGCTAGAGCAACCAAACTTTCTATCCAAGCTCCTGTGAAAACCAGCACGAGTTTGTTTTAAAATTTTGCCTTCCGCCCCCACAAAGGACGAAAATCTGTGGAATCCACAATTTTTAAGGTACGAGAAAACCAAAAACGCAGAATCATGGAAAATTACCATATCTACCAGATTGCCGAATATGGATCAGGTCGAATCAATATTATGGCCAGAAGAAACAAATTAAATTTCAGTGGCTACGCAACGCCTGCCAAGCGGTGACTCATTCCCTCTCTCTCTGTCGCAAACACTTGTACGTCTCAAATATGTAGTTATACATGTCATGTAGAAATTTAAAAGCAGATGTAAAAACCATATGCAAAAAAAATTGAAAACATGTATAATATTCCAAAAATGATTTGACTTCATTTTTTGAAATAATTTTTTTTGCCCAAAATTTAATTTTTCCCTTTTGCGAACATATAATAAATTGCATAAATCGCAAGCTCATATACATATGTATGTACATATGTGTATACTGACTGAGTACCGGGTATAAGGTAGAGCCGCGGCTCACAACGTTCCCCCTCGTTAGTTTTAGATAGACACATTAATTAGGCGTCGTTTACGGTATCGTTTTTAAAAGTCGATGGATAAACGGCCAAGCTGTAGCCGTTTGACCAAAACTTCATGAAGTTCATGAATTGTCTTGTATGGCCTACAGCGGACGCCGACGGCAACGGACAAAAGCGGCTGGTAAGCGGCTTCAGGAAACTGAATATGCGTACCATCGCCGATGGATACCCCATGCCACGCATACCCGTGATTCTACCGAATTTCGGAAAGGCGAAATTTTGTACTGCCCTAAATTTAAAATAGGGGTACCACCAGATATACCTAGCCGAAAAATATCGCGAAAAAAACGTCGTTGTTTGGGCCAGCCGCTAAACAACAGGCCCAACTTAGAACTATACATATGTAGAATATTCAATGCACTGTAAACGCCCACGTTCGGCAGCGCTGCTGCGCTCTCCCTCTGTAAAGGGCGCTCTGCAGCCGCCGCTTCGGCTCTAGCTTTGCTTCGCCGACGGTGCTAATTTCAGTAATCTGCTAATCTCCCTGCGCATTGGTTGCAATTTCTCTCGTTTGTACATTTATCTGGCTGGGCTAAGAGCAAGCAATCGGCTTCCGCTAGCAGCCGCCTGTATAAATAAACAGTATTAAATTTGGCGACATTCGTATTATTATTTTGGATAGAAATAGGTGCCAAAAAAGCTTGGCATCTCAAACATTGGTGACCCCGACGTGATTAAAGACATTGGCAGTTTAACCACAGAAAAATACATTGGTGCAGAATAAAAACGGCTTATGTGCAAATTCAGTGAGTGTGCTGTCGTTTGAGATTCCGCTAGTTTATTCGTCGAATCTCTCATTCTATGCTCAGCCGCAAGCCCGGTTATTGACTTTTCGTGTCTCTCATTCTCGCTCCAGCTTCTGTGCACCGTCGCATAATCGCCAAGTCTCTCATTCTCTGCACAACTGCACCCACGGTTTCGACTTTTAGTGTCTTCACTCTCTCTTTCTCGATTCTGTACGCCGTCGCTTAAACGGTTATCTATTCTCCGTTGTTTCGTTGCACACCGTTAAACACACCGTTAAACATGGAAAGCGTTCCAAATACAGGCGCGGGCGGAAATATTGTGACGGCTAATAACAGGCTGAGTCTTTATAAACGTAAAGTTCAGTCTTTTTATGATCGAATGAGCGGGCTCGGCAAATCATTCGCTGGCAATAAGATCGATAATTTGAACGCCACGGGAATCGACGTTCGTATCGACATGCTGGCAGAAATTCGAGAGGAATTTAATAAGGACCATAATAAACTGGAAGCGCTCAATCAAAACGAGATTGGGAGTGCGATGCGCAACAACTTTGATATGCTCTTCATATCGTTGAAGGCTAAGCTACTGGCTGCTCTCGAACTAGGCCACTTGCGCACTGCTGCCAATTCGACTACCCTACCAAACCATTCTGGACACAGTACCATTGTCATGGCTCACAAGCAGCGATTTCCTGAGCTAAAAATACCCAAGTTTCCCGGTGGATACGTCGAATATTCTGACGTTATGGCGATGTTCAATTCAATCATCGACGCGGATGCGGATCTCAGCGACATCGAGAAGTTCCAGCACCTTCGCTCTAGCCTCGCTGATGTGGCTTTGGATTCGGTTCGATCTTTGGAACTCTCCAGTGCCAATTATCGTGTGGCGCTGGATATACTTAATAAACGTTTTAGTAACAAACGACTTGTTTTTCAGGCACACATCAAGAAGATTCTTGGGCTCAAGAGAGTGGATTCGCCATCTCCCAAACGGCTTCATGAGTTTTCGGATGCAGTCAATTTGCATATGCGTGCAAACATTAGGAACGGATTTGGAGATATCCCACTGCATGATAATTAACCTGCTGCTGCAGAAGTTGGACGCTAAGACGCAAATGAAATGGGAAGAACACCTGTCGTCAGATGCCATACCTACAGCAAACAATTTTTATGAATACTTGGAGAATTCTCATTTTAAGAAACTTTTTGTTGCCTCCAATTCTTCCACCGACTCATCTGGATGCAGTTTTTGCCATTCAGCGGGACATGGTATATATTCCTGCAAGATGTTCGGGAATTTGTCTCCGTTGCTGCGCAACAAAGAAGTGAAGAAGCTTGCCCTCTGTTTCAATTGCCTGAAAGCGGGGCATCGGACTCGTGCATGCAACAGTGGAAAATGTCGAGTATGCGGTGGGAGGCATCATAGTTTGTTGCATTTCGAGAATCTACAATCAATCCGATGTTGTGCTTCTGGCTACCGCTGTGGTTCTCGTAAAGAATCGGTCTGGCGTTTTAGTTCCTTGTCGTGCCATACTAGATTCAGGATCTCAGCTTCATCTCATCACATCCAGGTTCGCCCATCAGCTTTAGCTTAGGAGAACTCAATCGTCTGCACTTGTCTCTGGGCTCAGCGATACCAGCGTGGCTACTGAGGGATCCACCGTGAACATTTGTATGCATTCTCGCACAGCTGACAATACAACAACGCTTACTGCTCTTATAGCTCCTACGATCACCGATTGTCAACCAAGTCTGGCAGTCAATGTAGCCGATTGGAATATTCCATCAAATATTCAGCTTGCTGATCCTGCATTTTTCAACCCTCAGCGAGAGGATCTCCTCATTGGTGCTAGCAATGGGACATCCTATATCTTGAGCGCTGATAAGACAGTTTCACGAAAGGGACCTTCATGCTGGACCTCGCGCATTAATTGCCAAAATTCGACTGGAATATTGGCCAATTAGAGGAATCAAGGCAGTATCCAAAGTAGTCAGCAAGTGTGTGAGATGCTTCAGAACATCATGGGAGATCTGCCTAAGGAGCATCTGGAAGGATCTCGACCCTTTGAATTCACTGGAGTAGATTATTGTGGGCCCTTTTTCTACAGATCAGAAATCTGCACGAGGCCACCCATCAAGTGCTACATCAGTGTATTCATTTTCTTCACTTCTAAGGCTATACACATGGAGCTCGTAAAGGACCTGACCACCGCTTCGTTTTTAGGCGCCTTGAAGCGTTTCACTTCCACGCGAAGAAGGCCAAGTCAAATTTGGTCTGACAATGCGACAAAATTCGTTGGCGCCAAGATCGAGCTTTTGGAGCTCAAGAAACTGGTTACGAGCGACTCACATATGAAGGAGGTCCATGAATCCTGCTTGGCGGACTCGATCGACTGGCGCTTCATCCCAACGCGCTCTCCGCACTTTGCCGGATTGTGGGAGGCGGCCGTGAAGACTGCAAAACATCACCTGTACCGCTCAGTTGGGCCCTCTGTGCTTGACTTCGAGGAGCTGCGCACTCTGATCTGTCAGATCACGGCAATTGTTAATTCTCGCCCTTTGCTCTCGTTTTCAGAAAATCTTGCTGATTTAGATATCCTAACTCCTGCTCATCTGCTTTAAGGCGGTCCACACGAGGCAATCCTCGAGCCCGATCTAACGAAGCTCAACTACAATCGTCTGGATGGCTGGCAACGGGTCACTCAGCTGCAGCAGATATTCTGCAGCCGTTGGCGCGAAGAGTATCTGACTCTTCTGCAAGAGCGGTCGAAATGGCGGACGCCCTCGCAAAACCTTTGCGTAAACGATCTCGTTCTGATCAAGGACGAAAATCTTCCTCCAATGCGACGCCCACGTTCGGCAGCGCTGCTGCGCTCTCCCTCTGTAAAGGGCGCTCTGCAGCCGCCGCTTCGGCTCTAGCTTTGCTTCGCCGACGGTGCTAATTTCAGTAATCTGCTAATCTCCCTGCGCATTGGTTGCAATTTCTCTCGTTTGTACATTTATCTGGCTGGGCTAAGAGCAAGCAATCGGCTTCCGCTAGCAGCCGCCTGTATAAATAAACAGTATTAAATTTGGCAACATTCGTATTATTATTTTGGATAGAAATAGGTGCCAAAAAAGCTTGGCATTTTCAATAAACGGAAGAAAATACGAGTTCTGCCGTCTACCTTTCGGACTAAAAAATGCAGAAAGCATTTTTGAAAGGGCAATTGACGATTTTTTACGAGAACAAATTGGGAAAACGTGTTGCGTCTACATAGATGATGTAAATATTTACAAGCAAGCGCCACTCGCCGTTTAGACACCAATAAAGAAACACTCGTAATTTTATTTCTGCGCCGCGTTTTATTTATTTTAAATAATTATTCGGCCGATTGGGGATAAAAAGCATTATCCCCACATACAATTTGGTGACCCCGACGTGATCGTCTGAATAGCGGAGTCAAATAAATAACATATATATTATTCGGACAGCTCGCACAGCTTTTATTCTCACGTTTTTCTTTTATACGTATACTGGGTGCTTTTTCTCTCGTACTAATTGATTTTGTAAAACCCCAACAGGGCAGAACCTGAGCCAAATAATTTCGCGAACGCGGTAATGCCTAGTGATATTGATTTATATGCAAAAGGCGGAGGCAATCGCGCGTCAATTAAATGCCATGGACAGGCTTCTCACCAAGGAAGACCTGGCTGATTTGGATGAAACGGAGCTTCAAGCTAGCATAAAGCAGATCGAACAAATGAATGCGGATTTTGATGCAGCTCAAACGAGCTTTAAAAGGCTAGATTTACTGCAGTTGGCCAATGACGCCGGCTGGACTTCGCCAATATTTACATCAAGGTCAGGTCCAAGCTGTCACGGGAGTTGGCGGCTGCTCGCACGGTTAATGCTGCGCATTTCACGGCGCGGCACCCTCTCGAGGAGCATTCATCTGCGTTTGCCTATGACGTTATTGGCCGTTCTCGACTGCCTGAGTTGCAGCTCCCGCGATTTGGTGGGGACTATATGGATTGGCCAGAATTCCACTCGATGTTTACGACAATGGTGCACAATGATTCACGTATACCGGTCATCGAGAAATTCCATTACTAACGTGGATGCCTAGATGGAGCTGCGCTGGATACGATTCGTTCTTTGGGTCTTACTCGGGAAAATTATGAAGAGGCGTTAAATTTATAAAAGTTGCGCTTCGATAATAAGCTTATGCATTTTCAGGCACACATAAAGGGGTGGAGAAGGGCTCGGCCATCGGTCCGAACTTTGCAGATAAAAAAAGCTGACAAATGCAGCTATAAATCCGACTCAGACACTTTGTAGCTGCAACTTAACGTCTGGAAGATATTAAGCTTCCAAATTCAAATTTCATAATTTTTTCGGTATTTTTTCCCGAAATTTTGACTTTGAAAGCTCAGCAAAAGTCGAAAAAAAAATATTTGAATGCCTTGATTTTTGGTTTTAGACAGACACATTAATTAGGCGTCGTTTAAGGTAAACTGATTTCGACAATTAAACATTCACCTCTCGAATATCGGTTGGTCCACTCTTCTTTTCTTACCGAATATTTACGTAACAGTCAACTTATTCTATAAAATTTTAAGCTCTGCCCTTAATACTTATGTTCCGGAGATTATTGTACCATTATCGTCCAAGCCTCCCTGGTTCTCCAGGAATTTGTCATACTTAAAGAATAGGAAATCCAGACTTTTTTAAAAGTACCAGAAAACTGGCTCCTTGCTTGTCTTTGTACAATATTCTTCCGCCCGCTCTCAATTCCTAACAACTAATAGTCTGTGCTACAATCTTTACCTCACTTCTTGTAGTAGAAACTTCCGCAATGATCCTAAAAAATTCTTTTCTTTTGTCAACTCTAAACGTAAGTCCAATGCATTTCCTCAGTCCTTCATTATCTAAACAATTCTGAATCTTCTGCTGCTGGCATTGCAAACTTATTTGCAACCTTTTTCTAGTCGTCTTACTCCTCTCATATTTATAACGCACCCACTCCGTATCCCTACCATTTGCCTGACTCTAATAGCATTTTTCAACCATATTTTGAGGAAAGCGTTGTGCTCGATGGCTTGAAGTCTTTGAAAATTTAATTTTCTGCGGGTCCTGATAAAGTGCCTAGTTGCATTTTAAAACATTGTGCCCAGTCCCTAACCTTAACCTTTCTTTTCAATCTATCTTTGGAACAGTCTTGTCTCCCCGAAATTTGGAATGACTCCTACATAATTCCGCTTCACAAGAAGGGCTCCAGATCCAACATAGAAAATTACCGAGGCATTGCAAAGCTCTCTGCCATTCCTGACATTGAGTTCCTGGTTACCCGGGAATTGCAACATCTTTGTTCTAGCTTGATATCTCCTTCACAACATGGTTTTTTTAAACATCGGTCAACAACTACCAATCTGCTCGAGTTTTCCTCCATAATCAACCGTGGATTTCAGAGCGGTTTGCAAACTGACGTTATTTTTACGGATTTTAGCAAGGCATTTGATTCAGTTAACCATACTCTATTAATTCAGAAGCTGTCCTTATTAGGTTTCCCTAGTAATCTTCTAAGTTGGATTTTCCACAAGGTAGTCATTTGGGTCCGCTCCTCTTCATTTTATTTGTAAACGACCTAACCCAAGTTAAAACATTCTCTCATACATTAATGTATGCGGATGACGTTAAAATCTGTCTGCCCTACTTCGACTGGTACTTGCACACACACCTTCAGCTGGACCTAAATGAATTGCTATTGTGGTGTTCAAGTAATCTTCTATTTTTGAACCTCTCGAAATGCAAGCTTATGATATTCTACCATCGTGCTCCACATTTTGTATCTTTTTCTCTTGGTAATCATGTATAATAAGCTTATGCATTTTCAGGCACACATAAAGGGGTGGAGAAGGTGCTCGGCCATCGGTCCGCGTGCGCTCAGCGACAAAATCAACGCGCATTTACGTGCCCTTCGGACTTTGGCAACACCTCAGGAGATTTCGGATGGGTTGCTTGTTTGCATCGTAAGCAGGAAATTGGATCACAAGACGCAGGTGAAATGGGAGGAGAGCATTCCGACCTCAAGATTGCCTCTCTGGTCAGACATGTCCTCATTCTTGGAGAAGAAGTGTCGGATGTTGGAAAATCTGGAATCGGCTATGGTAACAAATCAGAGCCAGCAGGTGGGAGAAAACAAACCTATCACCCTCATCACCTCCATTAACGACCATACTTACGCCGCATGCAATTATTGCAAATTCTCCGATCATTCCATATTCCGATGTCAGGCTTTTTTAAATCTCCCTGTTTTTTCGCGATACCACATGCAATCAGGCGCTGATGCTGAGTTGCCGTCACCGACCGTGGTATCGAACGAGTATGATCCTGCAAGTGCCCTAGTAGCAAGCAAATCTTCCAGCCCTCCCCCCTCAAGCTCCCACTCTCTGCCTAGCCAACATGTGTTGCTAGCTACCGCAATCGTATACATCAAGGCCGTTGTGGATCGATTATCCCATGTCGTGCCATTTTGCATTCCGCTTGTCAGGTTAACTTTGTAACATCGAGGATCGAAAATCAGCTCCAGTTGGATTCTCATCCGTCGCATGTTTAAATTGCCGGCATTGGAGAATCAATTCTACCTTCGAGCAAGGCAGTAAACATGGTTCTGCAATCTTAAGCCGCAAAGTATCGCGGTTCTCTTTCTGCAATTATTTCTTCCTCAATCACAGGAATGCAGCCTAACTTTTGACTATACGCAAAGGATTGGCCAATGCCGAATAAAGTAAAGTTAGCTGACCCTAACTTCTCTAAGATACAGCGGGACGATTTGTTGATAGGTGCTGGTTTGTTTTTCGAGTTAATGTGCGTCGGGCAGATTCCACTGTCGGACCAATTACCAACATTGCAGAAGACGAAACTTGGCTGGATAGTGTCAGGAAGCATTAATAGCAACGGGAATAGTCGTGCGGCGCTAGCAGTTGTTGAAAATTCCCCTAGCATCTTCGCTGATGAGGCCAATTTGTACGAAATCGTAAGACGGTTTTGGGAAGTAGACGGAGATTATTCGCCCTCATCAATTTCGAAGGAGGATGTTCAGTGTGAGCAGCATTTTGTTGCGAACTACGTTCGCCTAGATTCCGGAGCTTATTCCGTACGGTTGCCAACTAAAATCAGTTTGGAGGAGTTAGGAGAATCATATCAGCAAGCCCTACGTAGATTTCTAAATTTGGAGAGAAGGCTAGCAAAAAATCCGGAACTTAAGACAAAATATTCGAAATTTATTCAGGAGCATCTTGATTTAGGACACATGTCGCCAACTGTACGTCAGTCAGACCTCCCTCAGTACTTCTTTCCTCACCATTGCGTCCATAAGCTGGACAGTACAACCACCAAACTACGTGTAGTGTTCGATGGTTCTGCCAAAACAGCATCTGGAATATCATTAAATGATGCGCTAATGAATGGACCCACTATCCAACCCAAAATTCTGATAGCACTGCTTTGTTTCCGTCTTTTTAAAGTCGCCTTGTGTGGCGACATCTGCAAAATGTACCGCTGCGTACGCGTTTCCCATCCCAATCAGCATGTGCAATGCATCCTATGGCGCAACGACCCAAAGGAAGATATTCAGGTGTTCAAGTTGGAGACTGTTACTTACGGGACCAAGCCTGCTGCCTTTTTGGCAATTCGTGCTATGCATCAATTGGCAAATGATGAAGAGTCATTGTTTCCGCTTGGTGCTGATACCGTTCGAAGAGATTTTTATGTCGACGATCTCATATCAGGAGGCGACAGCATCGATTCGGTCATCGAGATTCGTCATCAGGTGAAAACGCTACTCTCGAAAGGATGTTTTCCCATACGTAAATGGTGTTCGAATGAAGTCGCTGCTTTAGAAGGCGAATCTGAGGCGGATCGCGAGAAGTGCTTTATTTTTCACGACGGGACAGAGGTAACTAAGGCTCTTGGCCTAGTTTGGGATCCCACCACGGACAATCTTCTGCTCAGTTTCGTTCACGTCGCGGCCGCTGCAAGCCCAATATCGAAGCGTTCGGTCCTGTCTACACTAGCTAGGTTCTACGATCCTTTAGGACACATCTCTCCCATTATCACAAAGGCAAAAATATTTATGCGGTCGTTATGGAACGAAAACATCAAGTTGGACTGGGACGAAAGTCTGCCCCAGGATCTTCATACGACGTGGAGCGAGCTAACTTCGCAGCTGTCGATGGTTAGGAACTTCAAATTCCCACGTTACGTGCTTCGTCAGAAATCCAGAGTGGAAATGCATGCGTTTTGTGATGCGAGCCAGTCAGCATATGGTGCGTGTGTGTACATGCGGTCTGAAGCTGGTGATAGTGTGCAGAGCCATCTCTTATGCTCCAAGTCCAGAGTCGCACCCTTGAAAAAGATGACTATCCAAAAGCTTGAGCTATCGGCTGCCCTCGTATTAGCCGAGCTGGTTTCCACCATAGTTAAAGGATTACAATACTCGACAAAATTCAACTTTTTTTTTCCGCTGTCGCCAAAAAAGACTTTTTCTGATAGATTTGGAGTTTTACAATTTTTTAAAGAATTATGGTTTTTTTTTCATGGTGTAGTTTTTTTTAAAGAATTTTTAAAAAATTTGGTATTTTTTGTCATAGGTAGTGATTCTATTTTTCACATAACTTAAGTTTCCTACAACTGGTTGTATTGAACTTTGCAGATAAAAAAAAAAAATGCAGCTATAAATCCGACTCAGACACTTTGTAGCTGCAACTTAACGTCTGGAAGATATTAAGCTTCCAAATTCAAATTTCATAATTTTTTTCGGTATATTTTCCCGAAATTTTGACTTTGAAAGCTCAGGAAAAGTCGAAAAAAAAATATTTGAATGCCTTGATTTTTGGTTTTAGACAGACACATTAATTAGGCGTCGTTTAAGGTAAACTGATTTCGACAATTAAACATTCACCTCTCGAATGTCGATTGGTCCACTCTTCTTTTCTTACCGAATATTTACGTAACAGTCAACTCATTCTATAAAATTTTAAGCTCTGCCCTTAATACTTATGTTCCGGAGATTATTGTACCATTATCGTCCAAGCCTCCCTGGTTCTCCAGGAATTTGTCATACTTAAAGAATAGGAAATCCAGACTTTTTTAAAAGTACCAGAAAACTGGCTCCTTGCTTGTCTTTGTACAATATTCTTCCGCCCGCTCTCAATTCCTAACAACTAATAGTCTGTGCTACAATCTTTACCTCACTTCTTGTAGTAGAAACTTCCGCAATGATCCTAAAAAATTCTTTTCTTTTGTCAACTCTAAACGTAAGTCCAATGCATTTCCTCCGTCCTTCATTATCTAAACAATTCTGAATCTTCTGCTGCTGGCATTGCAAACTTATTTGCAACCTTTTTCTAGTCGTCTTACTCCTCTCATATTTATAACGCATCCACTCCGTATCCCTACCATTTGCCTGACTCTAATAGCATTTTTCAACCATATTTTGAGGAAAGCGTTGTGCCCGATGGCTTGAAGTCTTTGAAAATTTAATTTTCTGCGGGTCCTGATAAAGTGCCTAGTTGCATTTTAAAACATTGTGCCCAGTCCCTAACCTTAACCTTTCTTTTCAATCTATCTTTGGAACAGTCTTGTCTCCCCGAAATTTGGAATGACTCCTACATAATTCCGCTTCACAAGAAGGGCTCCAGATCCAACATAGAAAATTACCGAGGCATTGCAAAGCTCTCTGCCATTCCTGACATTGAGTTCCTGGTTACCCGGGAATTGCAACATCTTTGTTCTAGCTTGATATCTCCTTCACAACATGGTTTTTTTAAACATCGGTCAACAACTACCAATCTGCTCGAGTTTTCCTCCATAATCAACCGTGGATTTCAGAGCGGTTTGCAAACTGACGTTATTTTTACGGATTTTAGCAAGGCATTTGATTCAGTTAACCATACTCTATTAATTCAGAAGCTGTCCTTATTAGGTTTCCCTAGTAATCTTCTAAGTTGGATTTTCCACAAGGTAGTCATTTGGGTCCGCTCCTCTTCATTTTATTTGTAAACGACCAAACCCAAGTTAAAACATTCTCTCATACATTAATGTATGCGGATGACGTTAAAATCTGTCTGCCCTACTTCGACTGGTACTTGCACACACACCTTCAGCTGGACCTAAATGAATTGCTATTGTGGTGTTCAAGTAATCTTCTATTTTTGAACCTCTCGAAATGCAAGCTTATATATTCTACCGTCGTGCTCCACATTTTGTATCTTTTTCTCTTGGTAATCATGTATAATAAGCTTATGCATTTTCAGGCACACATAAAGGGGTGGAGAAGGTGCTCGGCCATCGGTCCGCGTGCGCTCAGCGACAAAATCAACGCGCATTTACGTGCCCTTCGGACTTTGGCAACACCTCAGGAGATTTCGGATGGGTTGCTTGTTTGCATCGTAAGCAGGAAATTGGATCACAAGACGCAGGTGAAATGGGAGGAGAGCATTCCGACCTCAAGATTGCCTCTCTGGTCAGACATGTCCTCATTCTTGGAGAAGAAGTGTCGGATGTTGGAAAATCTGGAATCGGCTATGGTAACAAATCAGAGCCAGCAGGTGGGAGAAAACAAACCTATCACCCTCATCACCTCCATTAACGACCATACTTACGCCGCATGCAATTATTGCAAATTCTCCGATCATTCCATATTCCGATGTCAGGCTTTTTTAAATCTCCCTGTTTTTTCGCGATACCACATGCAATCAGGCGCTGATGCTGAGTTGCCGTCACCGACCGTGGTATCGAACGAGTATGATCCTGCAAGTGCCCTAGTAGCAAGCAAATCTTCCAGCCCTCCCCCCTCAAGCTCCCACTCTCTGCCTAGCCAACATGTGTTGCTAGCTACCGCAATCGTATACATCAAGGCCGTTGTGGATCGATTATCCCATGTCGTGCCATTTTGCATTCCGCTTGTCAGGTTAACTTTGTAACATCGAGGATCGAAAATCAGCTCCAGTTGGATTCTCATCCGTCGCATGTTTAAATTGCCGGCATTGGAGAATCAATTCTACCTTCGAGCAAGGCAGTAAACATGGTTCTGCAATCTTAAGCCGCAAAGTATCGCGGTTCTCTTTCTGCAATTATTTCTTCCTCAATCACAGGAATGCAGCCTAACTTTTGACTATACGCAAAGGATTGGCCAATGCCGAATAAAGTAAAGTTAGCTGACCCCAACTTCTCTAAGATACAGCGGGACGATTTGTTGATAGGTGCTGGTTTGTTTTTCGAGTTAATGTGCGTCGGGCAGATTCCACTGTCGGACCAATTACCAACATTGCAGAAGACGAAACTTGGCTGGATAGTGTCAGGAAGCATTAATAGCAACGGGAATAGTCGTGCGGCGCTAGCAGTTGTTGAAAATTCCCCTAGCATCTTCGCTGATGAGGCCAATTTGTACGAAATCGTAAGACGGTTTTGGGAAGTAGACGGAGATTATTCGCCCTCATCAATTTCGAAGGAGGATGTTCAGTGTGAGCAGCATTTTGTTGCGAACTACGTTCGCCTAGATTCCGGAGCTTATTCCGTACGGTTGCCAACTAAAATCAGTTTGGAGGAGTTAGGAGAATCATATCAGCAAGCCCTACGTAGATTTCTAAATTTGGAGAGAAGGCTAGCAAAAAATCCGGAACTTAAGACAAAATATTCGAAATTTATTCAGGAGCATCTTGATTTAGGACACATGTCGCCAACTGTACGTCAGTCAGACCTCCCTCAGTACTTCTTTCCTCACCATTGCGTCCATAAGCTGGACAGTACAACCACCAAACTACGTGTAGTGTTCGATGGTTCTGCCAAAACAGCATCTGGAATATCATTAAATGATGCGCTAATGAATGGACCCACTATCCAACCCAAAATTCTGATAGCACTGCTTTGTTTCCGTCTTTTTAAAGTCGCCTTGTGTGGCGACATCTGCAAAATGTACCGCTGCGTACGCGTTTCCCATCCCAATCAGCATGTGCAATGCATCCTATGGCGCAACGACCCAAAGGAAGATATTCAGGTGTTCAAGTTGGAGACTGTTACTTACGGGACCAAGCCTGCTGCCTTTTTGGCAATTCGTGCTATGCATCAATTGGCAAATGATGAAGAGTCATTGTTTCCGCTTGGTGCTGATACCGTTCGAAGAGATTTTTATGTCGACGATCTCATATCAGGAGGCGACAGCATCGATTCGGTCATCGAGATTCGTCATCAGGTGAAAACGCTACTCTCGAAAGGATGTTTTCCCATACGTAAATGGTGTTCGAATGAAGTCGCTGCTTTAGAAGGCGAATCTGAGGCGGATCGCGAGAAGTGCTTTATTTTTCACGACGGGACAGAGGTAACTAAGGCTCTTGGCCTAGTTTGGGATCCCACCACGGACAATCTTCTGCTCAGTTTCGTTCACGTCGCGGCCGCTGCAAGCCCAATATCGAAGCGTTCGGTCCTGTCTACACTAGCTAGGTTCTACGATCCTTTAGGACACATCTCTCCCATTATCACAAAGGCAAAAATATTTATGCGGTCGTTATGGAACGAAAACATCAAGTTGGACTGGGACGAAAGTCTGCCCCAGGATCTTCATACGACGTGGAGCGAGCTAACTTCGCAGCTGTCGATGGTTAGGAACTTCAAATTCCCACGTTACGTGCTTCGTCAGAAATCCAGAGTGGAAATGCATGCGTTTTGTGATGCGAGCCAGTCAGCATATGGTGCGTGTGTGTACATGCGGTCTGAAGCTGGTGATAGTGTGCAGAGCCATCTCTTATGCTCCAAGTCCAGAGTCGCACCCTTGAAAAAGATGACTATCCAAAAGCTTGAGCTATCGGCTGCCCTCGTATTAGCCGAGCTGGTTTCCACCATAGTTAAAGGATTACAATACTCGACAAAATTCAACTTTTTTTTTCCGCTGTCGCCAAAAAAGACTTTTTCTGATAGATTTGGAGTTTTACAATTTTTTAAAGAATTATGGTTTTTTTTTCATGGTGTAGTTTTTTTTAAAGAATTTTTAAAAAATTTGGTATTTTTTGTCATAGGTAGTGATTCTATTTTTCACATAACTTAAGTTTCCTACAACTGGTTGTATTGAACTTTGCAGATAAAAAAAAAAAATGCAGCTATAAATCCGACTCAGACACTTTGTAGCTGCAACTTAACGTCTGGAAGATATTAAGCTTCCAAATTCAAATTTCATAATTTTTTTCGGTATATTTTCCCGAAATTTTGACTTTGAAAGCTCAGGAAAAGTCGAAAAAAAAAATATTTGAATGCCTTGATTTTTGGTTTTAGACAGACACATTAATTAGGCGTCGTTTAAGGTAAACTGATTTCGACAATTAAACATTCACCTCTCGAATGTCGATTGGTCCACTCTTCTTTTCTTACCGAATATTTACGTAACAGTCAACTCATTCTATAAAATTTTAAGCTCTGCCCTTAATACTTATGTTCCGGATATTATTGTACCATTATCGTCCAAGCCTCCCTGGTTCTCCAGGAATTTGTCATACTTAAAGAATAGGAAATCCAGACTTTTTAAAAAGTACCAGAAAACTGGCTCCTTGCTTGTCTTTGTACAATATTCTTCCGCCCGCTCTCAATTCCTAACAACTAATAGTCTGTGCTACAATCTTTACCTCACTTCTTGTAGTAGAAACTTCCGCAATGATCCTAAAAAATTCTTTTCTTTTGTCAACTCTAAACGTAAGTCCAATGCATTTCCTCCGTCCTTCATTATCTAAACAATTCTGAATGTTCTGCTGCTGGCATTGCAAACTTATTTGCAACCTTTTTCTAGTCGTCTTACTCCTCTCATATTTATAACGCATCCACTCCGTATCCCTACCATTTGCCTGACTCTAATAGCATTTTTCAACCATATTTTGAGGAAAGCGTTGTGCTCGATGGCTTGAAGTCTTTGAAAATTTAATTTTCCGCGGGTCCTGATAAAGTGCCTAGTTGCATTTTAAAACATTGTGCCCAGTCCCTAACCTTAACCTTTCTTTTCAATCTATCTTTGGAACAGTCTTGTCTCCCCGAAATTTGGAATGACTCCTACATAATTCCGCTTCACAAGAAGGGCTCCAGATCCAACATAGAAAATTACCGAGGCATTGCAAAGCTCTCTGCCATTCCTGACATTGAGTTCCTGGTTACCCGGGAATTGCAACATCTTTGTTCTAGCTTGATATCTCCTTCACAACATGGTTTTTTTAAACATCGGTCAACAACTACCAATCTGCTCGAGTTTTCCTCCATAATCAACCGTGGATTTCAGAGCGGTTTGCAAACTGACGTTATTTTTACGGATTTTAGCAAGGCATTTGATTCAGTTAACCATACTCTATTAATTCAGAAGCTGTCCTTATTAGGTTTCCCTAGTAATCTTCTAAGTTGGATTTCGTCGTATCTTTCTAATCGTACACAAGGGGTCTTATTTACTAATGTTTTATCGGAGATCGTTAACGTTACATCTGGTGTGCCACAAGGTAGTCATTTGGGTCCGCTCCTCTTCATTTTATTTGTGAACGACCTAACCCAAGTTATAACATTCTCTCATACATTAATGTATGCGGATGACGTTAAAATCTGTCTGCCCTACTCCGACTGGTACTTGCACACACACCTTCAGCTGGACCTAAATGAATTGCTATTGTGGTGCTCAAGTAATCTTCCATTTTTGAACCTCTCGAAATGCAAGCTTATGACATTCTACCGTCGTGCTCCACATTTTGTATCTTTTTCTCTTGGTAATCATGTATTGGATCGAATTTCGAGTTCAAATGATCTTGGAGTATTATTTGATCGTAAACTGTGTTTTAATAGTCATATAGCGGCGACAGCTAATAAAGCTAAGGGTGTTCTAGCATTTATCAAGCGTTGGTCCAAGGAGTTTGACGACCCGTATGTGACCAAACAATTGTACTTTTCGTTAGTGCGCCCGATATTGGAGTATTGTTCCTGTGTGTGGAGCCCACAGTATAAGGAGCAGCAAGCTATTCTCGAATCAGTTCAGAAACAATTTTTAATTTTCGCTCTTCGTAATTTACACTGGGACTCTGGTAGAATCTTGCCACCTTACCGATCTAGGCTAAAACTTATTGACCTATCTTCGTTACACCATCGCAGAATATGCAATGGGGTAATGTTCGTGCACAAGCTCCTTCTCGGGATGGTGGACTCCCAAACTCGCTTGAGTCAGATTGACTTTACGGTTCCCTCTCGTACTACTCGTTCTTTTAGACCTATCAGATTACCCTTATTTAGGTCAAACTATGCCCAGCATGAACCTTTCAGGGTTTTATGCTAAATACCCTTTGCCATATCATATCCCCTGAACTAACACTTAAACATATAGCATTCGGGTATTTACAACCACCTGAACTCTGCTAACCTGTAATTTTAATTTTTTAATTTTATTATAGTTTATCTTTAGTTCTCTTCCTAATTTATATAGCATTATTAGCAGAAAATTGTTAATTGAATAAATAAATAAAATAAATAAATAAATAGAAATATTTGTTTCTAATCGAGTTGAGCGGATTCAGGAGCTCACTACTGGAGTGACTTGGCGTCATGTGCCCACGAAGTTGAACCCGGCCGACATCATATCGCGTGGTTCCACGCCTACTGAACTAATGGATAACAGCCTTTGAATTTCTGGTCCACCATTTTTGCTTCATGAGAGCTCTGATTGGCCTACAGGCTCGTTATTGCCGGCTGAAGTGCCAGAACGTCGTCATGTATCATTGATTGTTTAAAAGGATAGGGATATATCGTACGATTGCAAATTTCAAAACTCATTCGGATCAATGCAGCGTATCTTTCCTTATATCTATTGTTTTTACAGCCTCAAGGATAAAGGCTTACTGCGGGCGAAAGGTCAACTTACCGTAAATGACGTCAAAAATGGCACGCACTTACTCATAAGGGCAATACAGCAGCAGCAATTTTCGGAAGAGATAAGAGCCCTCACCAGCAAGCAGGCTTTATCACCAAAAAGCGCGATGGCCGCACTGGATCCTTTTCTGGACGGTTTTGGATTGATTCGGGTTGGAGGCCGACTCCAATATTCTGAATTGGGCTACGACGCAAGGCACCCAATCTTGCTTCCCAAGGGACATCTTGTCACCGTCTCTATTATCGTTTTTTTCCACGAAAAATTTCTCCACGCAGGAGCGCAAGGATTGATCGGATTGCTTCGTCAAAAATTCTGGCCTATTGGCGGACGCAAATATGTGGCAGGCATCATTCGCAAAATGTGTTCGATGTTTTCGATTGAAGCCAGTGCTGAGGGAGCATATCATGGGAAGTTTGCCTGCGGATCGCGTAAGGACTAATCCAGCATTTCAAAAAACAGGCGTGGATTTTTGCGGACCCTTTTATCGGAAGTCAGAAGCAGGCCTCCAATCAAATGCTATATAGCTGTCTTCGTATATTTCAGCACCAAGGCGACTCATTTGGAAGTTGTTCGGGATTTGTCTACAGCATCTTTTTTGGCAGCATTAAGGCGATTCACAAGTCTGCGCCCCAAACCTCGAATCATCTGGTCAGACAATGCGACAAATTTTGAAGGAGCAAAAAATGAATTTTTGGAACTTCGGCAGCTGTTCCTCAGCGATCCTCATACGTCGGCTGTATCAAATCTATGCGTTTCCAGTGGGATCGATTGGAAGTTCATCCCCCTTGATCTCCTCACTTTGGGGGCTTGTGGGAGGCGGCCGTTAAAGCAGCCAAATATCATTTTCATCGCATCGTTGGCACTTACATTTTCACCCTTGATGAAATTCAGACCTCGACCTGTGAAAATCTGCTTTACTAAATTCCCGGCCACTTTATGCAATTACAGAAAGTCCGGACGATCTGGATGTACTCACGCCAAACCACTTTCTTAATGGAGCACCGACTGCTGCATTTGACGCGCCAGACGTGACGCATCTCCGGTTCAGCCTCCTGGGTCGATGGCATCGTTTGTGCCAAATGAAGCAGGCATTCTGGAGAAAATGGAGTACTTCGTATCTCTCGTTTCTTCAGGAACGGCTCCAAACATCAAGTCAGGAGCGCTCGTCATGATCAACGAAGAAACACTGCTACTGTTAAAGTGGCCACTCGGCCGCATTGAGAACGTCATCCCAGGGAAAGATGGAACCATCAGAGTAGCCGTCATCCGCGCCCAAAGGGGCCTTTTCAAGCGGGCCGTTGGAAAGATAGCGGTCCTGCCCCTCCAGGATGGATCTGTTGAAAGCCGTTGCCTTCCAACGGGGGGTGAATGTTCGGAACAGACCCCCGCCGAATAGTGGCTTGCCAAATAGCCGCAAATCTCCATTGCTGCATAAAATTGTTCTTGTAAATTCTTGCACTTGCTTGCCCTACTAAACGCTCTCTCAAAGCTCGCTCTTCTCTTCGTGATCTTTGCTCGGCGTTATCTATGTTTGCCGAGCGAAGCGAAGCTGCGCCCAGCGATCGGAGCGGCAATGCTGGAAATGAGAAGGGCAAGCAAGCGCCACTCGCCGTTTAGACACCAAAGAAACACTCGTAATTTTATTTCTGCGCCGCGTTTTATTTATTTGAAATAATTATTCGGCCGATCGGGGATAAAAATCATTGTCCCCACAGCCTGTGCGAAGCAATCGTGTGAGTGGTGTAGAAGTTCTTCAAAGTGTAGAATTCTTAGGCTTCATACTCACCAGGGACGGAGCAAAAACCGACACAGAAAAACTAAGAGCAATAAAAGAGTACACCAAACTAAAAACTCTTTTCAGCCTCAGGTCTTTTCTCGGCCTTGCAAGCTATTATAGAAGTTTTGTTAAAGACTTCGCGGCAATAACACGACCACTAACCACCATACCCACAGGAGAAAATGGTACGGTCAATAAAAACATGTCGAAGAACGTTACGGTTGAGATTGACGAAACACAACGCAACGTATTTGACCGTTTGCGAAACATCTTCGCATCGCAGATATTATACTCACCCAGACTTTAAACTACCATTCGATTTAACCACCGATGCCTCGGCAAGCGGCATTGGTGAAGTCCTGTCACAAATTGCAGACCAATCACTATTATATCGCGCACACTAAAGGTTGCGAACTTAATTACGCCACAAGCGAGAGGAAACTGGTAGTCATAGTTTGGGCTATAGGGAACTTACAGAATCACTTGGACGTCACTAAAAAAAAATAAGGATCTTTACCGACCACCAACCTTTGTCCTTCTCGGTGTCTGATAGAAATACCAACGCTCAAATAAAAACGGTGGAAAGCCTTTATAGAGGAGTACAACGCCAAAGTGTTCTACAAATCAGGGAAAGAGATGCCTTGCCCCGACAGAATATAAATATCCTTGTAGATGAACCCCAATTCCACGTTGCCACTGAGCACAGCGAGCTTTAGCTATCCTACACAGTGGAGACTACCGACAAGCCCCTAAACTTCTTCAGAAATCAAATAATTCTGGAAGAAGCAAGCCGCCCCTACGGCGGAATTTTATTTTTTTTTTTTGGGCAGCAAAACTCGCCACATAATTCACTTCAACAATAAAGACTTCGTAATCAAGTTCGTAAATGAGGTGATTAGCTCCTACGTCGTGAACGCAATACACTTTCGAAATCAGTATGACATCGATGTAGTCAATGCACCGCCTCTGCATAGTAGCTCCAAAATCGACGAGGCACGTTTTGTCTTAACAGTCTTAACGGGAATAACCCCTCGAGACAGAACAGAGCATTCGAAGTGGGCGAAAAAGTACAAACTAGCACCACTGTAAACAGAACGAGGGGGAACGTTGTGAGCCGCGGCAAAGACCGCGGCTCTACCTTATACCCGGTACTCAGTCAGTATATACATATGTACATACATATATGAGCTTGCGATTTATGCAATTTCTTATATGTTCGCAAAAGGGACAAATTAAAAAAAAAATTGGTCAAAAAAAAATATTTCAAAAAATGAAGTAAATTTTTGGAATATTATACATGTTTCCGATTTTGTTTGCATATGCTTTTTACAACTGCTTCTAAATTTCTACATGACATGTATAACTACATATTTGAGACGTATAAGTGTTCAGGACAGAGAGAGAGAGGGAATGAGTCAGCGCTTGGCAGGCGTTGCGTAGCCTTTGAAATTTAATTTGTTTCTTTTGGCCATAATATTGATTAGACCTGATCCATATTCGGCAATCTGGTAGATATGGTAATTTCCCATGATTCTACGTTTTTGGTTTTCATTTATCTTAAAAATTGTGGATTCCACAGATTTTCGTCTTTTGTGGGGGCGGAAAGGGGCGTGGCAAAATTTTAAAACAAACTCGTGCTGGTTTGGTATCACAGGAGCTTGGATAGAAAGTTTGGTTGCTCTAGCTTTTATAGTCTCTGAGAACTAGGCGACACAAAATACGAATGGGCAAAGTGGATGCGGTCGCGTGTGAGAGAGAGCGAGAGGGAATGATGACTTTCGAAATGGTTTTCTTCATTGTAGCTATAATAATGATCCGATCTGATCCAGATTCAACACTCTGATAGAAATGGTCTTTCTCTTTGATTCTGCGTATTTAGTTTTCTTGTATCTTCAAAATTGTGTGTGCCACAGACTTTCGTCCTTTGTGGGGGCGGAAAGGGGCGGGGCGAAATTTTGAATTACATTTGGAGTAGTGTGATCACACAGGAGACTGGATACAAAACTTGGTTGCTCTAGCTTTAATAGTCTCTGAGATATAGGCGCAAATGAAGACGGACAGACGGACGGACGGACGGACGGACGGACGGACAGACGGACAGACGGACAGACAGACATGGCTATATCGACTCGGCTATTGATGCTGATCAAGAATATATATACTTTATGGGGTCGGAAATGCTTCCTTCTGGGCGTTACACACAACCGTTATCCCCACAAATCTAATATACCCCTTACTCTTCGAGTACCGGGTATAAAAACGTGTATGTATAAGCAGACCTGGGAACGTCTGTTCTTATTAGGGGGAGGGTGGTCCACAAAGACAACTTAAGATAATCGAAAAACCATAATACCAATTATTACAGATCTAGCCTTCCCATCTCTGCAGGTTGCTCGGATTAATTCTCATACGCCTCCCCACGTCAAATATATCCCCATACTGGATGGGAATGTGCTGGTATGGGAACAGCGCAATTACGTGAGGCACTCAACTAATATGTCCGATTTTATAAACATCCTACTCGATACCTCAAAAATGTCCGCATTGTTTCAACATTCGCAAATGCGAAAATTGTTAGAAGTTGATAGACCGAAACTTATGGTCCACCTTAACGTTGCATCATAGGATGGCAAGAAGCCTAGATTTTTTGGAAACAGCACTGAAAGTTGTGGCAGTAAAAAATTGACAAAATTAAAATAACCAAAGCGCAGTTCATAAAATCAAATAACAGACAGGTACTAATTAATTCAGAATCGCAGAAACAAATTAATTTTCTAACAAGCACAGTCAACAAGATACTCAAAGAAAAAAAACCTAGTAGACACCGAGCATCTGTACGAAACACTTTTGGTCTTGCCAAAAAATCCGGAAGATATTTTCAGAAATTTAGAACCTCGTGCTTACTATCACACTCGCAAAGTCCAACATAATAAATCCTATAATTCTCGACCATGAATTGAAGTCTACTTTTTGCCGAAAAGCTCACAGAAGTCCCCATAGTTAGTTTAATGGGAGTATTAAAATTTTCCAATCTAGTAACATTATCCATATTTTAATGGATTATCCTAAAGTTAAGACTATTTGTAAGAAGGTCCTCACCTTTCCCGTGGCGCACAACAACACCGTGGTACAAATGAATATCAACATTGTAGCAGAATGCGATGAAGGGATATTAGCCGTCACCGAGTGCACCAGAACGAACTCCGCAACATTCTGCAAGACGGCAGCGCACGATACGTGCGCGAGTTATGATGTAGAATGAGGTGGTTCCTGGATTTGTAGCTCAAGATAGATTGTCACCCGTTTTAACAGAGTTATTAGCCAGTATTCCGGTTGAATTAAGAAACGTCCGATTTGGTTTGCGGTTGAATATATTCTGATCTTTATTATATCTTTGTGCAGCTATGGTTTTTACAAATGTGCTGACTCTTTAACTCTAAGTGGCCGAGAATCCGCTGACGTTGGGGTTTGTGTCCGCTGTTGTAATTGGAGCGGATGTGAGTTGGTGGTGTGAGTTAGAATTGCTGATGGTGTCTATATTGTGGCCAGCTCGTAGATGTTTCGGAGGGGGAAGGGTGAGGGTAGGTGCTGAGCTGGTAACTCCTCCCCCCACAGTCTGAACTATCGACCATAACGGCGTGGTGGTTGAAGTGAGGGTGGTAGTTGGTGCTGCAATGGAATTTGTTGTTGTTGTTGCGTAATTGATCGCCCTTCTCGAGAGCCAAGCAGTGCACACAACTCCTATTAGGAGTACGCCGACCATGGTGTATGTTGTCGCGTTGTGTATCTTCATTCCAGTTCTAATTCTGCCAAGTTCCGTGTTCGTCTTGATGTCCTCCATCTTTAGTTAATGTACCCCTAACTCTTGAGTCGTTCTGTTATTTTTCATCGACTTTATCCGGGGAATTTCCAAAACTAATTGTTTTGTGTCCAATTGTTCCATCGCCTCATATTGGATGTTGTTAATTGTTACTCCACATTCTTCGAAGGTTATTATTGCTGACCCGTCGTACGACTTTTCCGGTCCGCAATCCGTCTGTATTCTAACCTTTTCGCCAATAAATATTGCAATGTAGCCTTTCTCCGGTTCGAAGATCTCTCTGCGAAAGCCCACGTCCTTTGTCTCACATTCCGTCGCTTTCCCCTGTATCAGATTCCTCAGGCACACTTCGTTGACCCTATTTACAATTCTATCATGCTTACAGATATACAGTTTTCTTACTTGATTACATTTCTTTGTGTAATAATACATTAATTTATCATTATACGCTACAAAATTAGGTGCTATTACAAATTCGGTTTTATTAATTGGTAATGGTAACAATCTTTGTAGTGAATATGTTTCATTAGTAAAAATTGGCACATCTACCGAGAAAATTACATCGGTTTTATTCATTATAGCTTTTAATTGTAATAATTCGTACATGTGTTCTTCAGACGTGATCTGTATTCTTTGTTCTTCCAATTTCTGGGTAATCTTTTGTGGTTCTTCTCTGCTAATAATAAATTTGGGGATTATTCCTATTCTTGCTAATAATAGACTCTCCGTCAAATCGTTTAGATTTAACGCTATCATATCTATTGTTATTGCAATTCTGTCGATGTATTCTAACCTAAACATTCTCTTATCCTCTTCCACAAATGTTTTGCTTATTCCATTTTTGTAAGTATTTATAAAGGAGGTCACTCTAACTTGCTCCTCGTTAATGTATGTTGTCAAGTTCTTAAACATAGTAATGAACCTATTGTCCATGTTCTCCTGTGTACCTATCTCTTCGTTAATTCTTCTTTCCTCTTCCTGTAACCTCCTAATCTCCCTTTCTAAACGTTCCGCGTCTTCCGCGTCTAAATTTCCCGTGATCGCCTTCACGACCGATCCTAACCCATTAACAAGCCCCCGCCTATTCCTTCTCTTGGGGCTTATCGATTCTATCTTTCCTCTTACTAATTTCAGTTTCCCTCGAAGTGCTTTGATCAGATCATTGGTCTCACCATCTTCCTGAATCACTTTGAGCGTCTGTTCCAAGTGATCGACGATTTCTATGTACTCCTCTAGGCGAAATATATGTACAAACGTTCTGTACGTTTGTATTATCCTGGCTGGTCCCAATTCTATCTGCGCGATCGATCCCTGATTTCGAACGTTCTCTTCGTCTCCGCCATCTCGACCCATCTGAAATTATCGTTATTCGTTATTCTTTGTCAATCTTCTAATCTTTTCTGTATGGACTTTTTGCGGTTTAGTTGTTGTTACTGTTATATTATTATCTGTCTGTACCTTATGTTTAGTGAATCTGTGTGTTAATTTATCTCTCCTATTTTCTTTCCTAAAATCGTTTCATTTGGTTCCACGCTTACTGGTTCCTGCCTGTTGCTAGCCTTACCATAATATATGGTAGGGTCGATTGTACCCTTCTTGCTCCTAAATATCCTGTTGTTGGTCTGAGGCTTTTTGGGGAAAATTTCCGTCATCCTCTTGGATATTGTGTAACTGGCCGTCCGCTGCTGCCCATCCTCCACCTCTAGTCGAGGTGCCGGGCGCAAACTGATTTCCGAAAGATTGCCTAGCATTGTTCGATTGGAACGACTGTCCGGAGTTATTGGACATCCTTGACATTCTTGTCTGACCGCTTCCATTCGAATCTTGATGTGCCTGAATCGCTAGCTGTCCCTGCCGGCTGTTTTGGCCCCACTGTCGTCCGCGGTTTTGCTGACCGTGGTTCCATGTAGGGTTTCTACACTGCTGGTTCCTGTATGATCCCCTATTGTATCCCATTGAGTTGTTCTGCATAAAGGGGTATCCCATGAAAGGGTTCCCCCCCCATTGGGACTCCAAATCCCATACCGGACCACCCGGTTCCATCCAGCATCGGGAAAGGCATTCCAAACGGAACTTGCATATTTCCCCCCCACTGGTATTGGGGCCAGTTACCCAACACCTGCTGTTCCTCCTGTACTACTTCCTCTTTCTTTTCCTGTTCTTGTACTGGGAGTGGCTTCTTCTCGGGTACCTGTACCTCCACTACCTCTTGTTTTTCCACTTTCTCTTCTGGCTCTTCCGGAACATAAGCGCTTTTCTCCTTTCTGGCTATGTCATATGCTTGCCCAATATCACTTATTTCCATATTCCTAATCGTCATTCCTATCGGTCCCTTCATTGCCGACTGAAACGAAGTCAGCGCCATGCCTTCGATCCATTTAATCTTCTCTTCCTTTGTTACCGTAGATAACTCACTCGCTTTTACCGCACTCCTCAACTCGAGTACTTTCGCGAACAAAGGTTCCAACTCTAACTTCTTCCCTTTAATATTGGTTAGTTCCATTACCAAGTCCTGTTCCTGTCTTTTGTCTTTGAAATGAGCCTTTAACGCCTTTTTCATTTGCTCCCAATCTAAATCCACATTGCTAAGTTCCAGCTTCCTGCTGGCGTCTCCTATAATCCTACCCCTTATGGCGTTAATGGCTACTCTTCCTATCGTCGACCTATCCTCTTCCTTTATCATGTCTAGGGTCTCTTCTACCGATTTTATAAAATGATCAAGCTTGCCTGTCTCTCCTTCATACTTGGGTATGACCGCTACCAGGTCTACGACCCTTATTGCGTCGAGGATGGAGGACGAACTCTTTCCTTGGGCCATTTCTGCTGCTACTTGATCTTCGTTGCAAACTTCTAAGACTGCTCTGTCTACCGGAATGATTCTCTGATTACTGCCTCTCACTGACATGTACTTCGTATATGTGTCTGTTACTGTATATGTGTGTGTATATATGCGTTAAGTGTAATCTTATATACTATTCTTACTATCTTATATATCGTGTGTGTGTGTTGTCGTGTGCTTAATTTAGTTAATATTAGTTTCCCGGTGTGCCAGTTATTGTTAGATGTGTCTTTATGTAGTGTATTGTGCGAAATGGAGTCTGCAATTATTTAAAAATGAGTATTTCTTCGACATTTAAGGGTTATATAGTGCGGTGTGAAATAGGTTTCTTCTCGTTTTAATTCGTTATTCATTCTTTATTGACTTTTCATTCTTTCTTCTTCCACTACTGTGCACTCTGAAGCTAACTGTTATACTGTGCGTTACAGTATTCACAGCCATACGCGGACAGTGTAACACCTCATGGTATTCTTTTATTTCCTACCTTCCGACGCTATTCTGCACCTGAAGCTAGCTACTATACTGTGCGTTACAGTATTCACAGCCATACGCGGACAGTGTGTCTTTCATAGCATCGTTCTTCCTCCGACCGCTCCCATACTAGGCGTCTGCACTGTGCGTTACAGTACTTTGCCCTACGTATGTGAGTGATCAAGGTTTTCCTCCTGTTTTTTTCGTTCTTGTTCTTGTTTTCACTATTTTCATAACCTTGCCATCCCCCCCATGCTGAGCTTCTACCCTGTGCGTTATAGGTTCTGCTCTATGCATGTGGGCAATAGATCCCCGCACTTCGTTTATTGTATCGTTAATATTTTATGCAGTGACCCCCTTTTTGGGTCCACCAGCGCCCTTTGTTTTCGCGCCGGCCCTGTGTTTATGTGTTGGGCACACATGTATGGGCTCACCGTAAGCCGTCCGCTCACGACCCAACTTGGTTGGGCTCATCTTGCCCCACTCGAACCGTCCTTCCGTCGAAAAGTTCGCTCCTATCAAACGATCGATCCAACTTCCGTCCAACACAATGCAACCGCTCGAAGCCGATCGCCTCGCGTCGAACAACGTTCCGAACGCCGCCGCGACCGCTCGTACGCCAAGCCGACCGCCTCTGCCAGCCGCTCGGGTCGACGTCATACCGACCGCAACTGCAACCGTTCGATCCGCTGCTCATCGCGGCAGCCTTTACTGCGGTCCCCTTTCGTTTCTCCCCTTTTACTTATTTGTGTATTTAATTCTTTCGTCTTGTTTGGAATGCTTCTGATTGAAGTGATCTCTTTTTTTCCTTTTTGGCACTTTGTTTTGCACATAATTTGTGATTGTATAACTACATTCGTTATTCTAACGATTTTGGTCGGCCAGATCTGCCGCCAACCGTCAATTCTCGCTCCCTATTTCACTACTCACATTTCTTCGACCATTCTGTTCGCTATTTCTTTATTTTCACTTTTCTGTTGTTATTTATTTAATTTCCTCCATTTCACACCAACACTCTACTCACTCTTATTCACATACATATGTATTTATCTCTTACAATAGTGCCGCTACTATAATCCTCCAGAACATCCTTTTAGGTTCTCCTTCGCCTTCTCGTGAACTCTAGGGTCTTTTTGGTGTTTTCTACTAGAGTCCCGTTCGTGGACAAAGGTCTCCGACTGCGCCAGTTATGATGTAGAATGAGGTGGTTCCTGGATTTGTAGCTCAAGATAGATTGTCACCCGTTTTAACAGAGTTATTAGCCAGTATTCCGGTTGAATTAAGAAACGTCCGATTTGGTTTGCGGTTGAATATATTCTGATCTTTATTATATCTTTGTGCAGCTATGGTTTTTACAAATGTGCTGACTCTTTAACTCTAAGTGGCCGAGAATCCGCTGACGTTGGGGTTTGTGTCCGCTGTTGTAATTGGAGCGGATGTGAGTTGGTGGTGTGAGTTAGAATTGCTGATGGTGTCTATATTGTGGCCAGCTCGTAGATGTTTCGGAGGGGGAAGGGTGAGGGTAGGTGCTGAGCTGGTAACTCGCGCGCCAAGTGTACGCAGTCGGCTCAGCCTCAGCTTTGGAGAAGCGCCTCGGCGATAACTTTTGCATATGTTGCATGGTCAGAATTTGTCGATGATATGCGGAGGGCTCGCCGGCTATGTTTTTAGATAATAGTTTTCAGTTTCGAGCACTTGGCTCTTATAAAATACTACTCCGGCCAAAGCCGTTAAAATATCATTCTTTTACTTTGCCGAGCCACAAGGCCAGCAAAAAAGAAGGTAGTCCCCTTCCACCATAATATTCAAATTAGAAGAAACGGAGTCGCCAACCGACCGACCCGCACCTCTCCCGCAAACGGAGCAACAACCACCTAGCCGCTGCCATCCCCCTGCGATCAGCAGATCAACCCATCACAGATACCCCTCCCGACAGCGGAGTAACTTAACAAACGGCCGTCGCCCTCCCTCCATGATCAGAGGAGCAGCACAGCCCGGCCACAGCAGCCCCATCCCTAAAGAACTCAAGAAGAACCGCAGCGTTGCAACTTAATCATAATTTACACTATTCTGGAAGCCTTATTATCTATAATATGATGAATGCTATTAAGGAATATACGATATGAAGTGTCAACACTAGAATGCGACAGAACAGAAGCTCAGTTTACATTTAACACGTATAGCTCTCAGGCTTACGTAAGTAAAACAATGTTCAGAATGTGGTTCCGCGACGAAATACCTTTGACATATGGTGCATTTCACATTCTGCAATAGGCAGTTCGCAAAACGAAACACAACAATCAATATCCGAACTAACAAAAACAAAATCTATAATCTTATTTAACATATTAAAGACATTATTGACTTGGGTTCAGCCCATACTAAAACAATCATCCAGAAAAAGAATTTCATGGGGCAAATGCACATTTCTCGGCATCATAGCCGACGACTGCGGATCGGCGGACCATACCAACGATTCCAAATTAAGGTCGCCACAGAGATACTGTGACAATTCTGCGTGTGAGTCTTGTAGATGTCATAGCTGCTATTCGGAGAAATATACGATGCTCTGACACGTAACGAATCCGACTGACACACCAAACTGATCCGATATATTTCAACGATAAGAAAAAAAACCGGATCACAGCGCAGGCCACAATGGCCTTAACTCTTCTTTGATGCTTCGTTTCTACACAATACTTACGAATAACCTGGAAAAGGCATTGCGCCAGGTTTCAGCCAATATGACAATGTCGAAATTGCACGTGGAGATTGCCAAGTTACCAACCTGAGCCTTGGCGTGAATACCCGCTATATTTTGGATGAAAATGATAATGTTTTTGGCTCCGACCATAGTGCATAGGGCACCGCAATTTGGCCCATCAGCTCTCGAATTTAGTCTCGAGCTGATCTTCGTAACTATTACAATCACATTTATTCATCGATTGTTTACCCGCATACCAACATATACGAATGTAACGTCGTAACGAAACGTCGGTATACATAAGGAATGTATCAAAAGGAAACTCCACACTTTGGATTTCTTATAATTATGATGTTTTTGTTCCGATTTAAATTTGTATTTTTATGAATTTTACAGAAACAACTAATTTTAATATTTTATTTATTATTTTGTCTATTATTTTGTATCACACATTATTTGATCGCGCATCGAGTTTTTTTTGTTTTTTTTTCTTCTATGTTTTTGGACGTGCTACCATACGAGGGCGGTCCGAAAAGTTTACAGCCTGACAATGAAACAACAGCTTTACAAATTTTTTTATATTTTATTTGTCAACATAGTATCCTTCTAAGTCAACTCTCTTCAGCCAGCGACGCTCCCACCTCTTCAGCCCCTCCAAAAAATAATCGGCGTCCTGCTCCTCAAAATGGCTTTTTACAAGAGTTATAGCCTCCTCATTTGGCGAACATTTCTGTCCGCCAAGCGCAACTTTAAGCTAAGGGAATAAAAATAGGTCACTTGGAGCTAGATCTAAAACGTAAGGAGGGTGGTGAAGCAATTCAAAACGTAAATCATGGATTTTTTTCAATTGCAACTGCTGATGTATGGGAAGGTGCATTATCCCGGTAAAACAAAATTTTTTCTTCTGCAATTTCCTTTATTAGCTTTTCTAAAAGCGATGCGTAGTAGACTCCCATGATCGTTTCATTTTCCCAGATAATCGGTATGTATAACTCCACGACTATCCCAAAAAACTGGTGCCATCACTTTTCCAGCTGAGATAACAGTTTCCACTTTTTTTGTTGGCGGATACCCCTTTGCAATCCACTGTTTTGATTGGGATTTTTTCTGACGCATAGTGGTGCATCCATGTTTCATCCACAGTTATGAGTCGGCTCCAAAACTCTGATTTACTACTCGTAAACATCGCCAAGAGAGACTTGCAACAGTTCATTCGAACACGATTTTTATCTAACGTGAGCAAACGCGGCACCCAACGGGCCGAGAGCTTTCTCATGTCCAATTCGTTGTTCAAAATATGGCATACGCGGTCGTTAGACATCCTGGGGATATTAGCTATCTCTCTTCGCAGTTTTTAGGCGTCCCGGACGTGTCTCAACTTCTAAGATCATACGTCTACGCTTGAATTCAGCAGCCCAGAACTTTACAGTTGGAAATGATGGGGAAGAGTCATCGTTTTAAGACAAATAGTGAAAAGTAAACACGCGAAATTGTCGATTGTTTCCAGTTTCTTTTCGATACTTTCCTAACAATTGTGCCTATTATTTTAAACCCTCTTCTTTTATTCAATCGAACTTGCAATATTTTTTAAAAACTCCAACTTTAACTGTAATATTTTGCGTACAATTTTAAGGCAGTCGAAATGGCGCCCTTTAGACCAGTTGTTAAACAAAAATTTTAATTTAAATGTACAAAATAAATTGTTATATTTAAATTATGTTTGGACTTCACTCAAGGCGTATTGCCAAAGGAAGTAAATAATAAAAATAAAGAAAATAGATATAAATCTAAATATCTCGCTCTGTACCCGAACGAAAGTCGGGTGTAATTCGAACTATTTACTCAGCAATGCTGTTTAGGTCGTACGACTGTCGTAAACCGGAGCATGGCAAAACCTTTTGATACTCTTGTATCTAAAAAGTTCTTGTTAATCTGTGGCCGCTGACCTCCCCCACGCTATAGTAATAGCAACAAATCTAAGCAGTCATAAATAGACTGTACTATTAATATCTGAAATAAGGAAACGTGGCTGGAAAATAGTTGTATTTTTTGTATTAAGAAAAAAATTGTATTTCAAGGAAATAAAAATAACACTGAGCTAGAGGTACCGAACGGTACGTAGCTGTAAAATGCGTTTTTAGGAGGTTTGGTCAAACGACTGCACCTTTACCGTTTATCCATAGGTATCTAAACGATACCGTGAACTACGCCTAATTAATGTACCTATCCAAGAAAAGAAAAAAAACAAGAACCAATAATGCTCGCAAACATCAATTTAGCTTTTCGGTCGTAAATTATCTATATCACACGCGCACTATATCTGTGCTCTTCTAACATAAAAGAGCTTTGGCCTCTATCGAGGCATTTCGCTACGCTTCAAAGCTCACTGTTAGGTTAGTTTACAAGAGATACAATAAATAATTTTTCAATAACCCTTAAATCTATCTCTGCGGTTTCCTTTTTCGATTTTATACAGAAACTTATTTTACCACATAAGTCGCCGAAGCTAGACTTTGGGTGGACTCGAGTTGAAACTATTAGAGTATTTCTTTGGAAATGGGAACTTTAGTTCATTGTAAATGTCTTTTTTGTGAAATGTACATTTCTTTTTTTCGGCTTCGACCACCTTCGTCCTAATCTCCTCGTACTCCCTACGGCACCTATTTCTTATCTTGCGCGCTTTCGCTCTCATATTTGTCATCCGGATAAATCGCTGTACAAAACCGGAAAAACTCTGTCAGACTTATTTTGTGAACCATTTTAGTTTCTTATAAAGAGAATAAATTAAATAAATAATAATATAATAATAATAATTATCAATTATCAATAATAATAAATATAATATATAATAATATATTTTACTCCCTACGGCACCTATTTCTTATCTTGCGCGCTTTCGCTCTCATATTTGTCATCCGGATAAATCGCTGTACAAAGCCGGAAAAACTCTGTCAGACTTATTTTGTGAACCATTTTAGTTTCTTATAAAGAGAATAAATTAAATAAATAATAATATATTTCATTTTTATTGTACAAATTCTATGAAGTACAAAAGTTTAATTTCCAATCTTTTCAATGTCATCAGCGCTATCAGTATTTAACACTTGAATGTCTTTTTTAAAATGTTTTTCAATGTCATTACACACTGCCATGCATTTATCTCCACTTACAAGGTTTATTGCGATTCCAGACTTTCCTGTAATAGAAAGCAAGATTAGCGGTGATTAAATGGAAGCATTTAAGTCAGGGTTCCGATGCCGAAGAATTAATATAAAAACATCTTATTTATATGGAAATTCGATCTTGACTTAAATCTAGATTTATAAGTATCAGCCAGATGTTCCAAATAAAAAACCAGTGAGTCTGGCTTTAGCTCTAGAAAAACTGTACTTAAACCAATTCCACTCGGAGTTCATCTTCTCCATCTTCATCTAGATCTATATCAGAGGCCGGCAGCGCAGTTGACACACGCACAGTGTAAAAACTCTCTGTAGCGTCGGCCCTGTGCACACATTGCTTCGTTATTCTGCTCGAATGTTGCAGCGGCAGATAAAATGAATCGTGTGGCTTCGTGTCTGTTTTCTGCGTTTACAAATGCACTAAGAACATGTGAGTGTCTACGTGCCGACCCCTGATCTAATTCTCCGCGTTTTCCAATCACATAAATTGTGTGAGGGAAATTTTATGATAAGGATATATGCTAGGGACTCCTGGATCTGAAGATGCTTATTATTGAGATCATGTCATTTCACAATGTGATCAAAATAGTAATGAATCAGTCGTCAAACGAAAACAAATATAAATCGTCGTGAAAGCAGATTACACTAGTCGACAAAATTTGACTTTTTTCCCGTTGTGGCCCAAAAAACCTTTTCCTGATAGTTTTGGGGATTTAAGTTTTTTTTTAAGAATTATCTTTTAAAATTATTTTTTATATCCGGTACCCGGTCTGAAAACTAAGAATCTACCAGGATCAATATTATAGACAAATGGAACCAATGAAAGCGCTTACTCATTCCCTCTTTCCTTCGCATACACTTCTACGTCTCATATGTGTAGTTATACATGTACATGTAGAAATGTAGAAGCTGATGTAAAAAGTATATCTAAACAAAAATGGAAACAGATAACATTTAAAATCTAGCGTAGGTTTCGACCTAATTTTTTTAAAATTTTTCATTTTGGCCAAAATACAATTTGTTCCTTTTGCGAACACATAATAAATTACATAAATTGCAAATCGGCCTTTGTTGCGGTCGATGGTTTAGATTTGGTATCTTTTTTGCCTTTTTTTTCAGAAGTAGTGATTTTTTCACATATATAACTTAAATATCTTACATCTGGTTGTCTTGGCAGTTCTGAAAAGCTAATAAATGCAGCTGTAAATCACACCCAAGCATTTTATAGTATCAGCTTACCGTCTGGAAGTTATTAGGCTTTCAAACTCAAATTTGATCCTTTTTTTTGCGGTATTTTTTTTTTAGTAATTTTAATTAACTAAAAATTTTTTTAGTCTGAATTTTTGGTTTTAGGCACATTAATTAGTCCTAGATTGATCTATCATTTTGTAAGAATCGATGTACCCGTTTCGTGGGTCAAGCGATAATAATAGAATACAAAATTGTACCTCATTCTAAAATTACATAAAAGAGTCTGATTTTCTGAATAAAAATCAGTTCGAATTTACAACTCAACTCGCAAAAGTGTAGACTTTTCTTTTAATGTCTTAACACTTTGTATACCAAATTTTGCCGTTAAAAGCACTACCTCTGAAAAAAACATGAACAAAATATCAGATTTTACAAAATTCTTTAAAATAACTAAACTAAACTATTATTCTTAAAAAAAAATTTTAATTCCCAAATCTATCAGAAAATGTCATTTTATGCCAAAGAGGAAATGTCGTGTTGACTAGTGTTACATAAAGATTACATTTATATTTGTAGTGCGCTGAACACGATTCAAACGCCAGCTTTACTCCATTACGTCAGGTTTTTTTTTTTCAAACCTTTAAAAACCAATATAGTATATTCGTTTTAATTAAATTCGGCTAAATTATTTGATCGCACTACACCTATTGCGATTTCGGTACAATTCAACTTAGCTATTAAAATATGTATCAATATAGATACAAACCTGTTATGGAAAATGTAAAATTCTGGACTAATTACACTAGTCGACACGACATTTCCGCTGTCGCCCAAAATTACTTTTTCTTGTAGATGTGAATGTTTAAACATTTTTAAAGCATATTTTTTTTTTTTTTCCGTTTTTTTTTTTTTTTAAGAACTTTTTAAAAGTTTGGTTTTTTTTTCAGAGGTAGCGCTTATATTTTTCACATAACTTAAGTTTCCTACAACTGGTTGTATTGAACTTTGCAGTTTTGAAAAGCTGACAAGAGCAGCTACAAATCCGACCCAGACACTTTGTAGCTACAACTTAACGTCTGGAAGATATTAAGCTTTCAAATTCAAAATTAATCATTTTTTTCGGTATTTTTCCCCGAAATTTGGACTTTGAAAACTCAGGAAAAGTCGAAAAAAACGAGGGGGAACGTTGTGAGCCGCGGCAAAGGCCGCGGCTCTACCTTATACCCGGTACTCAGTCAGTATATACATACATTTATGAGCTTACGATTTATGAAATTTTTTATATGTTCGCAAAGGGGACGAATTAAATTTTGGGCAAAAAATAATATTTAAAATACAAAAATGAAGTCAAACCATTTTTGGAATTTTTATACATGTTTCCATTTTTGTTTACACATGCTTTTTACATCTGCTTCTACATTTCATAATGTACATGTATAACTACATATTCGAGACGTACAAGTGTTTGCGAGAGAGAGAGGGAATGAGTAAGCGCTTGGCAGGCGTTGCGTAGCCACTGAAATTTAATTTGTTTCTTCTGGCCATAATATGGATCCGACCTGATCCACATACGGCAATCTGTTAGACACGGTAATTTTCCATGATTCTGCGTTTTTCGTTTTCTCGTACCTTAAAAATTGTGGACTCCAAAGATTTTCGTCCTTTGTGGGGGCGGAAGGGGGCGTGGCAAAATTTTGAAATAAACTCGTGCTGAATTGATATCACAGGAATTTGGATAGAAAGTTTGGTTGCTCTAGCACTTATAGTCTCTGAGAACTAGGCGTCAAAAAATTCGAATGGGCAAAGCAGACGGGGTCGCGTGTGAGAGAGAGCGATGACTTTCGAAATGGTTTTCTTCATTGTGGCTATGTTAATGATCCGATCTGTTCCAGATTCAACATTCTGATAGAAATGGTCATTCTCTATGATTCTGCGTTTTTAGTTTTTTCGTATCTTCAAAATTGTGTATGCCACAGACTTTCGTCCTTTGTGGGGGCGGAAGCGGGCGGGGCGAAGTTTTAAAATACACTTGGAGTAGTGTGATAACACAGGAGACTGGATACCTAACTTGGTTGCTCTAGCTCTTATAGTCTCTGAGATATAGGCGCTAATGAAGACGGACAGATTACGGACGGACGGACGGACAGACATGGCTATATCGACTCGACTATTGATGCTGATCAAGAATATATATACTTGATGGGGTCGGAAACGCTTCCTTCTGGCCGTTACACACATCCGTTATCACCACAAATCTAATATACCCATATACTCTTCGAGTACCGGGAATAAAAATATTTAAATGCCTACATTTTTGGTTTTAGATAGACACATTAATTAGGCGTCGTTTAAGGTATCGCTTTTAAAAATCGATGGATAAACGGGCAAGTTGCAGCCGTTTGACCAAAACTTCATATGCCGAATTTTGCCGATAAATTCCGTTAGCCGACGTGTAACTGTTTTTTTCCTACAAAAATACCAAAAATCTGCGTAACAGTTTTTAACGGTAAAATGGCATTTAGGATGGTGGCAAACGGCATATGAAGTTTTGGTCAAACGGCTGCAACTTGGCCGTTTATCCATCGATTTTTAAAAACGATACCTTAAACGACGCCTAATTAATGTGTCTATTTAAAACCAAAAATGTAGGCATTTAAATATTTTTTTTTTCGACTTTTCCTGAGTTTTCAAAGTCAAAATTTCGTGAAAAAATACCGAACAAAATTATGAAATTTGAAATCTTATTTTCTTCCAGACGTTAAGTTGCATCTACAAAGTATCTGGGTCGAATTTATAGCTGCGTTTGTCAGCTTTTCCAAACTGCAAAGTTCAATACAACCAGTTGTAGGAATCTTAAGTTATGTGAAAAAAATACATTTTTTTTAAATTCTTTAAAAAAAAAAAAACTAAACCTGGAAACAACACAATAATTCTTTAAAAAATTTTAAATCTCCAAATCTATCAGAAAACGTCGTATTGGGCGACAGCGGAAAAAAAAAGTTGAATTTTGTCGAGTAGTGTTATATTAGGATAGGCTGGGCAGATAAAGGGAATGAGCTTTTGTTTTGAACCAATATGACTTACCAAATCGTCCGGTGCGACCGATGCGATGCAAATATGTCTCGCAGTCTGCGTTTCCTCGAATATCTACCGGTAAGTCAAAATTAACGACAATTGTAACTTGTTCAATATCAATACCTATAATGCAGAGTATAATTTGAGTAAATTAATGTATATAATATTCATCAAAAAATTACCCCTTGATAAGACATTTGTGGTTATGAGAACTTTTTCTAGTCCTGAACGAAATCGATCCAAAACAGCAAGTCGTTGCTCAACAGTCAAGTCTCCAGAGAGAACAGCAACAGAATGACCATCCGATGTCATCTTCGATGCAAGCCAAGCAGCAGTACGACGCGTCTAAAAAATCAAATTATGAAAAATTGTAAACATCCGTCTTAAAAAAGTACAATCGTCATGAGTTATGTAACACTACTCGACAAAATTCAACTTTTTTTTTCCACTGTGGCCAAAAATGACTTTTTCTGATAGATTTGGAGATTTAACATTTTTTAAAGAATTATGGTTTTTTTTTCATGGAGTAGTTTTTTTTTTTAAGAATTTTTAAAAAATTTGGTATTTTTTGTCATAGGTAGTGCTTCTATTTTTCACATAACTTAAGTTTCCTACAACTGGTTGTATTGAACTTTGCAGTTAAAAAAGCTGACAAATGACAAACAAAAAAAGCTATAAATCCGACTCAGACACTTTGTAGCTGCAACTTAACGTCTGGAAGATATAAAGCTTCCAAATTTAAATTTCATAATTTTTTTCGGTATTTTTCCCCCGAAATTTGGACCTTAAAAGTTCAGGAAAAGTCGAAAAAAAATATTTGAATGCCTTGATTTTTGGTTTTAGATAGAAACATTAATTAGGCGTCGTTTAAGGTATCGCCTTTAAAAATATAAAAATAAACGGCTAAGTTATAACCGTTTGACCAAAACTTCATATGCCGTTTGGCACTATCCCAAATGCCATTTCACCGTTAAAAACTGTTACAAACACAGATTAATGTTTCTATCTAAAACCAAAAATCAAGGCATTCAAATATTTTTTTTTCCACTTTTCCAGAGTTGTCAAAGTCCAAATTTCGGGGAAAAATACCGAAAAAAATGATTAATTTTGAATTTGAAAGCTTAATATCTTCCAGACGTTAAGTTGTTGTAGCTACAAAGTGTCTGGGTCGGATTTATAGCTGCATTTGTCAGCTTTTTTTAACTGCAAAGTTCAATACAACCAGTTCTAGGAAACTTAAGATATGTGAAAAATAGAAGCACTACCTATGACAAAAAATACAACTTTTTTTTTAAAAAATCTTAAAAAAAAAACTAATCCATGAAAAAAAAAAAAAACATTCTTAAAAAATGTTTAAACATCCAAATCTATCAGAAAAAGTCATTTTTGGCGACAGCGGAAAAGTCGTGTCGACTAGTGTAATTAATACAATATATTTTATATGCAAGGGAACTTGCGCTGTGGACCAAAATATTAGGAGCGCCAAAAACATACATTTTTGGTTTTTATGATACAAATATTATTCTACTTTAAACTGTGACACCGAACGCAATGACGCAACCGTAGGGTAAACACAGGTGGTGGGTTCAAGCAAAGATCATATACATAAATAGTAGGCTGAGTAACACCATACAAATTTGTGCACTCGTATTTTTCTGCTAGATGAAAACGGACTACTGCGTCAATATAATCATCCCTAACAGAGACGAATGGCTCGAGGGACCACCAGGCCCAGATAGGGTCATAAGCATCAATACAGATTGATCGAAGCTGGACAACAAGGTCGGAGGAGGAATCTACTCCGAACAGCTAGACATAAGGCACTCATTCAGGCTCCCAGATCACTGTAGTGTATTCCAAGCGGAAGTCATTGCGATCAGGGAAGCACTGAAGCACCTTCAAAAAGCCACTAAGGCTTCACTGGCAACTAAGGCAAACATTTACAGCGACAGCCAAGCTGCGATCAAATCACTTCATGCGATTTCCTCGAACTCGGCCACAATGGCAAATTACCGTAAATCTCTTCACGAGATGGCTCAACCATTTGCTATCAGTCTTATTTGCGTTCCGTTTCACCGCGACACCGAAGGCAACTGCATGGCAGACGAGCTGACCAGATCTGGCACCACAATTCCCCTTCTCCAAGACAAGGAGGATATTTGTATGCCAATGGCCACCTGTAGGCTTATCATAAAAGAGCTATATAAGCGACGAGCAGACAATGCGTGGCAATCAGCACAACAATGTCGCATAACTCGGCAAACATACATTTCAGAAATGTCCAAAATACCTCAGGGAAAGAAGTATACATATGTGCACTTTTTAATTTGCTTATATTTTCTCAAAAGTTAACGGTAAGTTTTTTGTAGGTATGCAATTTTGTGTTCTTATCTATTATGAAGATCTCCTACTCCAGTGGTCCTCTTTGGGCTTCATTCTTTGTACCGTTTTTAAAAATATGTGTCGCCACTTGTGGTTTTCATAGGCAATAAGTATATGTGCATATTGAGATTATTGTACTATTGAGTGTGGGTAAGCTAAGAAGTGTGATCTAAAAATATTCTTCGATCAGCGGAACGTAAGTAAAATTGTTTTTAAATGTTTCGAGAAATAAATGATGGAAAATAATTTTGATTTTACGGTAGAATGCCCCGTGGGACACATTTGTCAGAGGAAGATCGCGGTATGATCAAAGGCCTGGCCGAATCTGGCAAGACAATTTCCTATATTGCTGCCAGACTAAATAGGCATAGAAACACAATAAGGATTTTTCTCAAAAATCCGGAAATGTATGGAAAAATTAAGCGGAGCGGCAGGCCCACTGAAATCGACGCACGGTGTAAGAGGCAAATTCGGCGTCTAGCTGTTCAAAACAATAAGTCTTGCATGGAGATCAAAGGTCAACTGAAACTTGAAATATCCAAAAGACGAATAAACCAAATTTTGAACGAGAACGAAATGGTTACATATGCTTCCCGCGACGCTGTACCGAGGCTGCTGAAGCGTCACATAACCGCTCGCTTAGAATTTGCTGAGAAGTACAAATTTTGGTAAGAGGAGTTTAGTAAAGTTATATTTTCGGACGAAAAAAAATTTAACTTGGACGGCCCTGACTCCTGCGAAAAGTATTGGCGCGATAAAAGGCAACCACGGCAGGTCTGCCATAAACGAAACCACGGTGGAGGATCATTAATGGTTTGGGCAGGATTTGGGTATGCTGGAAAGTCTCCACTTTGTTTTATACCAACCAGAACAAATGCAGAAATGTATATAGAGTTGTTAGAAACAGTACTCATCGAATTTGCTGGAGACCTTTACGGGGATGAGTGGATCTTCCAGCAAGACAACGCGCCAATCCACACGGCGAATAAAACAAAAGACTTTTTGGCAGCTAGGAAGATACCATTATTGCAATGGCCAGCGATCAGCCCGGACCTAAGCCCAATAGAAGATCTTTGGGGAATACTATCCAATAAAGTTTATAAGAATGGCCGCCAGTTTAATACGGTAAATGACCTCAAAAAGGCATTGATCCAGGAATGGGATCAAATTAACCCTGAAATTCTCCAAAAATTTGGCAGCCTCTATGCGAAACCGGATTAATCAAATTTTTATTAAAAAAGGAAAGCATATCAACTATTAAGGAGTAAACAAAAAAATATTTAAGAAATGTTTCCAATAGTATTTTGAATTTTCATTCAGTATGCACATATACTTATTTCATTCGAAGTTAAAGTTGCTTATTAAATTTTAAGTTATCGTAAAAGTTTACAGAAATATAATTGTTATTTTTTTGTTAGTATGTAGTCAAACTAGATAAATAAAATTCAATCCAAAACATTTTCTTTGTTTTTAATAGTGTTTCTCTAATTAATATCAGTGCACATATACTTCTTTCCCTGAGGTATGTCCTAGAAAGATCGCAAACTTCATAAGAGCATCAGGATGGCATAACTGCTGACTTTTTCGGGTCTCACGAGATGGAAGAGGGTAATACCTCATGCGGTACCACAACGGGCCGAAACCGGCCTAAGTGTTACGGGCTCCTGTGGAGCTTGGCAGCCGCCTTCACATAACCTAACCTAAGATGAAAACAAACGTCATAGATCTGAAGTGCAGTAGATGCAGACGAAGTGATCACACGGCAAAAAGTTTACTCCGTCCGGCAAGGAACACGAAAAGTAATGTGTTCTAGAATTGGACATTTTGTAAAGCTATGTAGAACCAGGCAGAAAAGGTGGGCGGACTAGCTATTCGTATGGTTGCAGACTCTGGATCAAGATGTAACCTAATAAGTCACCGCGATTGGAACTATCTCCGATAGAAGGGACCAACCATTATGAACCTGAGAAGCGAATCGACCAATCACTTCAGGGCGTACGCCTCTGATCAGTTACTTAATCCTGTGAGTTCGAAGCCCCAATTGCAATCCGTAAAAACCCTGAGCATATTTCTACAATTTATGTAATTCAAAATGCTCAATATTTTAAGACTTGGCTTAAACGTGAGCAGTGTACATGAGCTTAAGCCATTCCGTAAGTGGAACAATGTGCTCGTAAGATTGTCCATAGATACAGCCGTTAGCCTGTTAAACAACCGATGCGGCGTATTCCTGTGGCAGTGGAGGATAAGGTAACTGAGCAGATTAAATTGGCTTTAAGCCAGGACATCATGGCACCTGTAGTTGGCCCCAGCGAATGGATTTCTCCAGTTGCAATTGCGTTCGAAGGAAACGGTAACATTAGATTATGTATTGATATTGCGACAAGCGAAGCACTTAAAAAGTGTATCAACATTTGGAGCTCGATCCGAATAGTCGAGAAATAACTACATCGAGGATTATTTCGATACAAGCGATTACTATGCGGAGTCAATTCAACACCAGAAATATATCAACGACTTTTGGAAGAAAGATTGGCGAGCTGTCCAAATGCATTCAACTATATCGATGACGTAATTGTTTTTGGAAGCACAATTAAAGAGCACGACACATTGTTGATATGGTAAAAAGAATCTCCAAAGAAAATAAAATGCATAACGACGAAAAATGCGTATGGAGGACTCAACGTTTGAAGTTTTTGAGCCATATTTTGTCAGACCAAGGTGTAAGTGCTGATCCCGAGAAAATTGAAGCAATTAGATCATTAAAAACGCGTAAGACAAAGGAAGAAGTTCGAAGTTTTCTGGGCCTCGTTACTTACATACGTAGGAAGGTTTATTCCAGATTTAACTGATACAACAGAGAAAGAAAGAAAGCTACTTAAGGCGAATGAAAAATTGATATAGTCTGAAGTAGAACAAGCTGCATGTAAAAAAGTAAAGACTAGCGGTGTTTCGGCGTCAAAGAATTAGCATATTATGATTTCAAACGTAAAACTCGATTGATAGCCGATGCAAGAAGGTAGAAGGTATTTTTAAACCTACGTCGAAACCTCCAGCTAGACTAGAGAGATGGCTTCTCCGGCTTCAGGCATAAAGGTTCCGTGTTATCTACAAGTCTGGAAAGGAGAACATTGCAGATTCGATCTCACGATTGAGTAACACTGGACTGGAGAGGAAAATATATTTCATGTGTTAGCGACGTCCATGCCGTCATCATTAAAAATATCCGAAGTTGCCGAGTTAAGTACCTATGATAAAGAAATATTAGTCGCGATGACTTTTTTAAGTAATGATAGTTGGAACAATGCAATGACAAGCTCATACTATCCCTTTCGTTGTGAATTATCCGCTGTATTCTTGTAAGGGGAACACGAATTGTCATTCCGCATCCAGGAGAGGTAGTAATGAAAGGACGGCTAAGAACAAAAGTTTGCCTGCTGGGATTGACAGGGAAGTTGAAATATGTAAAAAGGCTTCCATGACTGTCTCTTAGTAACTTTGCCAGTAATCCAGTCCAATAAAACGACATGAATTTCCAACTAGCCCATAACAGATAGTAGCGACTTATTTACTGTGCGCTCTTCCAAATAATGAGCACATATTAGTTCTCATAGATTATTATTCAAATATATAGAAGGTAAGTATTTGAAGTCGATTACATAAAAGGCCTTGATTGTAGAAATGTCCGAAAATTGTAGTAGATCTATATTTTTTCAGCAAAGCGGGTTCTATCATCAGGAGCCACTGCGGACTAGAAAATGGATGCCAGAGTTACCAGTACCCAAAGATAACGAAACGGTCAGTCTTTTACTCCTGACCGTCTATACGGCAGGCATACAGGTACCATCCAAATATCATTTTCACTTAATTACAGATTTTTAGTATTTTTTGTATGAAAAAAACTTGTATATTTCGACTAACGAAATTGAACGGCGAAATTCGGCATACGAAACAATAATTCAGCCCAAGATATATTTTTTCCCCGACTTTTCCTGTGAAAAAGTAATTACGGTTTTAAAATCAAAATTTCTTTAAAATATACCGCAAAAATTATCAAATTAAATGAAAACCTAAGCCTTCCAGACGGTAAGCTGAGACCACAAAATGTTTGAGTGTGATTTATAGCAGCATTTATCACATTTTCAGAACTGCCAAATTCAATACAACCAGATATGATACACTTATGAATAAAAGGATAAAAAAGATAAAAGGAGCACTACCTACTAAATTGCTGGTATTTTATTTTGTGAATTAAACTATTCTATACAGAATCACGCTTGTTCTAATTTTCTAAAGATCGAAGTTAAAAGTTCAATTCTTGTTCGAAAATTACGGTTGACTGATTTTCGAATAAAATAACTGTGCATTAAAAGACTCCAGAAATGTCTATAAAATCACGTGGGTTTTCGTGATCATTGAGGTAGTTTTTAAAGTCAAAATTACGTGAAAAAAAAACCGAACAAAATTATGAAATTTGAATTTAATATATTTGAATATTTGAATCTTAATATCTTCCAGACGTTAAGCTGCAGCTACAAAGTGTCTGAGTCGGATTTATAGCTGCATTTGTTAGCTTTTCAGAACTGCAAAGTTTAATACAACTAGTAGTAATAAGAAACTTAACTTCAATTTGAAATTAATTAACTACCTCTGAAAAAAATACCACACTACTACAACCAGTTGTAGGAAAGTTACGTTATGTAAAAAATAGAAGCACTACCTATGACAAAAACACCACATTTTTTAAAAATTCTTAAAAAAAAACTACTCCAAAAAAAAAAAAAAAAAACATTCTTTAAAAAATTGTAAACATCCAAATGTATCAGAAAAAGTCATTTTTGGCGACAGCGAAAAAGTCGTGTCGACTAGTGTAATCAGCCCACCGGTCTGAGTATTTGCCTTAGCCCTTTCGATTAATTAGTTGACATGTAATCTTACCTTAAGTTTTAACTTGTTACATTGTTTAAACTTTAGACATTAAAACAGATGGATCCGATCATAGGATCGCTAAACGGTTCATGCCACATCACCTGTAGTTGCCCAGCGAAGATTTCTCCAGTTGCAATTGCGTTCGAAGAAACGTAACATTAGATATTATTGATATTGCACAAGCAAAGCACTTAAAAAAAGTGTATCAACATTTGGAGCTCGATCCGAATAGTCGAGAAATAACTACATCAGATTATTTCGATACAACATTACTATGCGGAGTCAATCAACACCAGAAATATATCAACGACTTTTAAGAAAATTGCAGCTGTCCAAATGCATTCAACTATATCGATGACGTAATTGTTTTGAAGCACAATTAAAGAGCACGACACATTGTTGATATGTAAAAAGAATCTCCAAAGAAAATAAAATGCATAACGACGAAAAATGCGTATGGAGGACTCAACGTTTGAAGTTTTTGAGCCATATTTTGTCAGACCAAGTGTAAGTGCTGATCCCGAGAAAATTGAAGCAATTAGATCATTAAAAACGCGTAAGACAAAGGAAGAAGTTCGAAGTTTTCTGGGCCTCGTTACTTACATACGTAGGAAGGTTTATTCCAGATTTAACTGATACAACAGAGAAAGAAAGAAAGCTACTTAAGGCGAATGAAAAATTGATATAGTCTGAAGTAGAACAAGCTGCATGTAAAAAAGTAAAGACTAGCGGTGTTTCGGCGTCAAAGAATTAGCATATTATGATTTCAAACGTAAAACTCGATTGATAGCCGATGCAAGAAGGTAGAAGGTATTTTTAAACCTACGTCGAAACCTCCAGCTAGACTAGAGAGATGGCTTCTCCGGCTTCAGGCATAAAGGTTCCGTGTTATCTACAAGTCTGGAAAGGAGAACATTGCAGATTCGATCTCACGATTGAGTAACACTGGACTGGAGAGGAAAATATATTTCATGTGTTAGCGACGTCCATGCCGTCATCATTAAAAATATCCGAAGTTGCCGAGTTAAGTACCTATGATAAAGAAATATTAGTCGCGATGACTTTTTTAAGTAATGATAGTTGGAACAATGCAATGACAAGCTCATACTATCCCTTTCGTTGTGAATTATCCGCTGTATTCTTGTAAGGGGAACACGAATTGTCATTCCGCATCCAGGAGAGGTAGTAATGAAAGGACGGCTAAGAACAAAAGTTTGCCTGCCTGGGATTGACAGGGAAGTTGAAATATGTAAAAAGGCTTCCATGACTGTCTCTTAGTAACTTTGCCAGTAATCCAGTCCCAATAAAACGACATGAATTTCCAACTAGCCCATAACAGATAGTAGCGACTTATTTACTGTGCGCTCTTCCAAATAATGAGCACATATTAGTTCTCATAGATTATTATTCCAAATATATAGAAGGTAAGTATTTGAAGTCGATTACATAAAAGGCCTTGATTGTAGAAATGTCCGAAAATTGTAGTAGATCTATATTTTTTCAGCAAAGCGGGTTCTATCATCAGGAGCCACTGCGGACTAGAAAATGGATGCCAGAGTTACCAGTACCCAAAGATAACGAAACGGTCAGTCTTTTACTCCTGACCGTCTATACGGCAGGCATACAGTACCATCCAAATATCATTTTCACTTAATTACAGATTTTTAGTATTTTTTGTATGAAAAAAACTTGTATATTTCGACTAACGAAATTGAACGGCGAAATTCGGCATACGAAACAATAATTCAGCCCAAGATATATTTTTTCCCCGACTTTTCCTGTGAAAAAGTAATTACGGTTTTAAAATCAAAAATTTCTTTAAAATATACCGCAAAAATTATCAAATTAAATGAAAACCTAAGCCTTCCAGACGGTAAGCTGAGACCACAAAATGTTTGAGTGTGATTTATAGCAGCATTTATCACATTTTCAGAACTGCCAAATTCAATACAACCAGATATGATACACTTATGAATAAAAGGATAAAAAAGATAAAAGGAGCACTACCTACTAAATTGCTGGTATTTTATTTTGTGAATTAAACTATTCTATACAGAATCACGCTTGTTCTAATTTTCTAAAGATCGAAGTTAAAAGTTCAATTCTTGTTCGAAAATTACGGTTGACTGATTTTCGAATAAAATAACTGTGCATTAAAAGACTCCAGAAATGTCTATAAAATCACGTGGGTTTTCGTGATCATTGAGGTAGTTTTTAAAGTCAAAATTACGTGAAAAAAAAAACCGAACAAAATTATGAAATTTGAATTTAATATATTTGAATATTTGAATCTTAATATCTTCCAGACGTTAAGCTGCAGCTACAAAGTGTCTGAGTCGGATTTATAGCTGCATTTGTTAGCTTTTCAGAACTGCAAAGTTTAATACAACTAGTAGTAATAAGAAACTTAACTTCAATTTGAAATTAATTAACTACCTCTGAAAAAAATACCACACTACTACAACCAGTTGTAGGAAAGTTACGTTATGTAAAAAATAGAAGCACTACCTATGACAAAAAACACCACATTTTTTAAAAATTCTTAAAAAAAAAACTACTCCAAAAAAAAAAAAAAAAAAACATTCTTTAAAAAATTGTAAACATCCAAATGTATCAGAAAAAGTCATTTTTGGCGACAGCGAAAAAGTCGTGTCGACTAGTGTAATCAGCCCCACCGGGTCTGAGTATTTGCCTTAGCCCTTTCGATTAATTAGTTGACATGTAATCTTACCCTTACAGTTTAACTGTACATTGTTAAACTTTAAACAACAATAAACAATAATCCGATCATAGGACCCTAAACGGTTCATGCAAGGCATAATTCGATCTACAAAGCGGCAGGAACAACGGTATATAGTTTCTAGTGCTTCTAATAGGAATCGTGAAGTTTATGCGACTCAACAGGTCAGGGCTATCTACGTCACCCCGGATCAAGTTTTGCACAAAAATCACACCAAGCATTTTCCTACGATTAGCTAAGGTTGCAATGTTTATTAAAAGCAATCTATTAGGGTAAAATTATTAGGTTAAAAGCAATCTATCTCACACCTGCATCCCAGAGTTGAGGCCGCGTAGAGAAAAAAGTACAAAGTTTTTCTAAATTGATTCTATACGGTCCTGGTGTACGTTGTACTGAGGGCACCATACACAAGATATACTAAAATCGGACGAACCAGAGAGATGTAGAGTCTTTGTTATTTAGGGGGTCAAATTCCTTTGACCACCTCTTTATAAACCCAAGCACGCCCATGGCCTTATTTACCATGGTAGAAATGTGTCCTGAAAACTTTAAGTTGGGATCTAATAGAACACCAAGATCATCAACTCGGGTAATTCTCTCAAGAGAACCACCACAAAGGGTGTAAGGAACCAGAAATGCGCTGGAGCGATGAAAAGTCATTACTTTACATTTTGAAGCATTAAGGTTTAATACATTTGAACAACACCATTACTAAAATCTATCAACTTGCAACTTGGATTGAAAAGAAATGTCCTCATACTGGAAACAGAGCTTAACATCATCCGCATACATAACCACCCGAGAGTATGTCAATACAGAAGGTAGGTCGTTTATAAAGAGTGTAAAGAGTAAGGGCCTAGAAGGGCCGAAGTCACCATAATTAACACCAACGAAAAACATATAAAACAAGTTTTGTTTGTTGCAACACTTATGGTCCGAGAATAGAAGAAAAACTACTAAAAACCAATGGAAAATACATGAAAAAATACGGGAAACCTAAATTGTTTTTTGGATGGAAAGTGATATCTGAAATATACTCGGAAAGCAGGCCGTGACAGAAAATTATAAAAAATCAAAAATTGAATTTTTATTCTGTAAAGTGGATTCGGATATTTCGGATTTAAATTTAAATTAAATTCAGTTGTTGCGAAAAATGTTCTGTTTAGACCGATTTGGCTTAAAAAAAGTTTTAAAGTTTCAGTGGGTTCAAAGAGATTTAAGATATACTCGTAGATGCCGCGAACAAAAATATCCAATCTTTCACAATGAAGCCGTAATTCAATTAGGCGACGGAACATGCAGTTAAATTAACTGATGAAGAACGAAAAATGTAATGACAAGATCGCCGCGTTGGTATGGCACTACATCGAAGTTCTGAACCACAATGGCAAAAAGAAGCAGCCAGTGAAACGGCTAGATTATAAATAAGAAATTGTCGAGCTTATCGCGGAGATAGTCTTCGAAGTGTACGACGAAATACTTCAGATGTAGATTTGAATCGAGCAGCATTTCTATACGATTGCACAATTGAATACAGCTCGCATCCTTTGTTTTAATTTTTTATGACTAGCCGTATAAAATAGTAGAGGGAACTATAATCGATTTACAAAACGGTTGGGAGACCGATAAATAGTCTATAGTGATTCTTACAATATTCGTGAAGTTTCTGCAGCTCAACAAGTCAGGGCTAGATAGCCCTGGCACCAAGCCTTGTTCTACGATAGACTAAGAAGGTTTATTAAAAGCAATATATTAGGGTAAGAAAAAAAAATAGGATAATTCAAAATTTTTCTGTGCTGATCCTATACGGTCTTGAGGTTCTACGTTGAGGGCTACATACACAATAAAATCGGACGAACTAGCGAAATATAGAAAGTCTTCGTTATATTATTCGTTATATATCGTCAAATCCCTTTGACCACCTTTTTACAAACCCGCGTTTCAGAAAATTTGAGCTTGGCGTGTAATATAACCCCAATTTCATTAACTATGGTAATTCTCTCAAGAGTACCACCGCATAGGGTGTAAGAGCAAACAAGGGACTACAATTATGAATTGTCATTAAATTATATTTCGAGGCATTAAGAGATTGAGATCAGATTGCAAGCGTGATTGAAGTGAAATGTCCTTATACTGGACAGAGAGCTTAACAATATCCGCATTAAACTGGTACAACAAAGAAATGCCGTGACATGGGTACTAGGTTGTTTGAGTCTTTTGCCGAAAAGTCAACAGTACCTGGCAAGTTGAAGTAAATATGAACCATATGATTTTTTTCTAATATCCAGGAAGAAACAGTTTTTATAGCATACAGGTGCTGCTCGTAAATTAAGATATCCGTGGAACATATGATCAGGCAATGATAATAGAAAAGGCGGGAAGAATCAGTTAAGCACACAGGCATTTCAGTTCTTGTTGAACATAGATTAGAGAATTGTTCCGACGTCAAGTTTGAGTCCACTGTAGCCCTTCCTGCACATCGAGTTGCACGATAAATTTTAAAAGTAGCCAAAACTTTCCAAAACTTTAGAACTAAGGATGTCCGGCTTTAATCAGGTTTCGTTAAACATAATAACGGGGGATTAAAATTCGACAGTATCTCAGAAGACAGTGCTGAGCTTACTGCGTAATCCTGTGGAATTCTGATAGGCTAATAAAAGAGAAGTTAATTTTAGACGGATGAAAGTAGAACGGGAGGATGAGATGCAACATTGGTCTGATTTTGATAAGGGACAATTATGGGGGACCTATTATTCTCCTTAGCCGTTTACTCTTTCAAAACCAAGTGTCCCGCCAAGATTTGATAAATCAGATGGATACGAAATGAGTCGAGGATATGCTTATCTTAAAGAAAGTTATCTCCTAGCATAAGAAAAGTTAAACTTGTATACCTCGAAGCCGTCGGCTTTTATTTTGCTTGTTATAAAAGCAGTTACATAATTAGATGTGAGGTCTGGCGCCAGCCGAGAGATAAAATCTTGCGCTTTGGTGGGACTTAAAACTAAAAACGAATAAGTGGACAGTATTATTTTTATATACAGTCGCTCAAAGCCAAAACCATGCAGTGTCAAATAAAAAGTTTAAGGTGGTACAGATTTTAAACTAGAGGAAAAACAAAAAATGTTTAAACGCCAATTTGTTGTATGTTTTATCACATTTAAAAAGGGAACTTTATTTGCTGATTAAATATTGCTCCGTTTTAAAAATAAAATAAAAATTTAAAATATATCTTAAATACAAGTCTGAGCTAAAACCATGCAGCCACAAACAAGTTTAATATTAGTCTAATAAAAGGTTTAACAGGTATTTTAATACTTAGTATGTAATCCCTTAACCTTTATTACGGCTTTTAACCTACTATTCATGGAAGAGACCAGCTTCCGAGCAGATTAAATTGGCTTTAAGCCAGGACATCATGGCACCTGTAGTTGGCCCCAGCGAATGGATTTCTCCAGTTGCAATTGCGTTCGAAGGAAACGGTAACATTAGATTATGTATTGATATTGCGACAAGCGAAGCACTTAAAAAGTGTATCAACATTTGGAGCTCGATCCGAATAGTCGAGAAATAACTACATCGAGGATTATTTCGATACAAGCGATTACTATGCGGAGTCAATTCAACACCAGAAATATATCAACGACTTTTGGAAGAAAGATTGGCGAGCTGTCCAAATGCATTCAACTATATCGATGACGTAATTGTTTTTGGAAGCACAATTAAAGAGCACGACACATTGTTGATATGGTAAAAAGAATCTCCAAAGAAAATAAAATGCATAACGACGAAAAATGCGTATGGAGGACTCAACGTTTGAAGTTTTTGAGCCATATTTTGTCAGACCAAGGTGTAAGTGCTGATCCCGAGAAAATTGAAGCAATTAGATCATTAAAAACGCGTAAGACAAAGGAAGAAGTTCGAAGTTTTCTGGGCCTCGTTACTTACATACGTAGGAAGGTTTATTCCAGATTTAACTGATACAACAGAGAAAGAAAGAAAGCTACTTAAGGCGAATGAAAAATTGATATAGTCTGAAGTAGAACAAGCTGCATGTAAAAAAGTAAAGACTAGCGGTGTTTCGGCGTCAAAGAATTAGCATATTATGATTTCAAACGTAAAACTCGATTGATAGCCGATGCAAGAAGGTAGAAGGTATTTTTAAACCTACGTCGAAACCTCCAGCTAGACTAGAGAGATGGCTTCTCCGGCTTCAGGCATAAAGGTTCCGTGTTATCTACAAGTCTGGAAAGGAGAACATTGCAGATTCGATCTCACGATTGAGTAACACTGGACTGGAGAGGAAAATATATTTCATGTGTTAGCGACGTCCATGCCGTCATCATTAAAAATATCCGAAGTTGCCGAGTTAAGTACCTATGATAAAGAAATATTAGTCGCGATGACTTTTTTAAGTAATGATAGTTGGAACAATGCAATGACAAGCTCATACTATCCCTTTCGTTGTGAATTATCCGCTGTATTCTTGTAAGGGGAACACGAATTGTCATTCCGCATCCAGGAGAGGTAGTAATGAAAGGACGGCTAAGAACAAAAGTTTGCCTGCCTGGGATTGACAGGGAAGTTGAAATATGTAAAAAGGCTTCCATGACTGTCTCTTAGTAACTTTGCCAGTAATCCAGTCCCAATAAAACGACATGAATTTCCAACTAGCCCATAACAGATAGTAGCGACTTATTTACTGTGCGCTCTTCCAAATAATGAGCACATATTAGTTCTCATAGATTATTATTCCAAATATATAGAAGGTAAGTATTTGAAGTCGATTACATAAAAGGCCTTGATTGTAGAAATGTCCGAAAATTGTAGTAGATCTATATTTTTTCAGCAAAGCGGGTTCTATCATCAGGAGCCACTGCGGACTAGAAAATGGATGCCAGAGTTACCAGTACCCAAAGATAACGAAACGGTCAGGTACCATCCAAATATCATTTTCACTTAATTACAGATTTTTAGTATTTTTTGTATGAAAAAAACTTGTATATTTCGACTAACGAAATTGAACGGCGAAATTCGGCATACGAAACAATAATTCAGCCCAAGATATATTTTTTCCCCGACTTTTCCTGTGAAAAAGTAATTACGGTTTTAAAATCAAAATTTCTTTAAAATATACCGCAAAAATTATCAAATTAAATGAAAACCTAAGCCTTCCAGACGGTAAGCTGAGACTACAAAATGTTTGAGTGTGATTTATAGCAGCATTTATCACATTTTCAGAACTGCCAAATTCAATACAACCAGATATGATACACTTATGAATAAAAGGATAAAAAAGATAAAAGGAGCACTACCTACTAAATTGCTGGTATTTTATTTTGTGAATTAAACTATTCTATACAGAATCACGCTTGTTCTAATTTTCTAAAGATCGAAGTTAAAAGTTCAATTCTTGTTCGAAAATTACGGTTGACTGATTTTCGAATAAAATAACTGTGCATTAAAAGACTCCAGAAATGTCTATAAAATCACGTGGGTTTTCGTGATCATTGAGGTAGTTTTTAAAGTCAAAATTACGTGAAAAAAAAACCGAACAAAATTATGAAATTTGAATTTAATATATTTGAATATTTGAATCTTAATATCTTCCAGACGTTAAGCTGCAGCTACAAAGTGTCTGAGTCGGATTTATAGCTGCATTTGTTAGCTTTTCAGAACTGCAAAGTTTAATACAACTAGTAGTAATAAGAAACTTAACTTCAATTTGAAATTAATTAACTACCTCTGAAAAAAATACCACACTACTACAACCAGTTGTAGGAAAGTTACGTTATGTAAAAAATAGAAGCACTACCTATGACAAAAAACACCACATTTTTTAAAAATTCTTAAAAAAAAACTACTCCAAAAAAAAAAAAAAAAAACATTCTTTAAAAAATTTAAACATCCAAATGTATCAGAAAAAGTCATTTTTGGCGACAGCGAAAAAGTCGTGTCGACTAGTGTAATCAGCCCCACCGGGTCTGAGTATTTGCCTTAGCCCTTTCGATTAATTAGTTGACATGTAATCTTACCCTTACAGTTTAACTGTACATTGTTAAACTTTAAACAACAATAAACAATAATCCGATCATAGGACCCTAAACGGTTCATGCAAGGCATAATTCGATCTACAAAGCGGCAGGAACAACGGTATATAGTTTCTAGTGCTTCTAATAGGAATCGTGAAGTTTATGCGACTCAACAGGTCAGGGCTATCTACGTCACCCCGGATCAAGTTTTGCACAAAAATCACACCAAGCATTTTCCTACGATTAGCTAAGGTTGCAATGTTTATTAAAAGCAATCTATTAGGGTAAAATTATTAGGTTAAAAGCAATCTATCTCACACCTGCATCCCAGAGTTGAGGCCGCGTAGAGAAAAAAGTACAAAGTTTTTCTAAATTGATTCTATACGGTCCTGGTGTACGTTGTACTGAGGGCACCATACACAAGATATACTAAAATCGGACGAACCAGAGAGATGTAGAGTCTTTGTTATTTAGGGGGTCAAATTCCTTTGACCACCTCTTTATAAACCCAAGCACGCCCATGGCCTTATTTACCATGGTAGAAATGTGTCCTGAAAACTTTAAGTTGGGATCTAATAGAACACCAAGATCATCAACTCGGGTAATTCTCTCAAGAGAACCACCACAAAGGGTGTAAGGAACCAGAAATGCGCTGGAGCGATGAAAAGTCATTACTTTACATTTTGAAGCATTAAGGTTTAATACATTTGAACAACACCATTACTAAAATCTATCAACTTGCAACTTGGATTGAAAAGAAATGTCCTCATACTGGAAACAGAGCTTAACATCATCCGCATACATAACCACCCGAGAGTATGTCAATACAGAAGGTAGGTCGTTTATAAAGAGTGTAAAGAGTAAGGGCCTAGAAGGGCCGAAGTCACCATAATTAACACCAACGAAAAACATATAAAACAAGTTTTGTTTGTTGCAACACTTATGGTCCGAGAATAGAAGAAAAACTACTAAAAACCAATGGAAAATACATGAAAAAATACGGGAAACCTAAATTGTTTTTTGGATGGAAAGTGATATCTGAAATATACTCGGAAAGCAGGCCGTGACAGAAAATTATAAAAAATCAAAAATTGAATTTTTATTCTGTAAAGTGGATTCGGATATTTCGGATTTAAATTTAAATTAAATTCAGTTGTTGCGAAAAATGTTCTGTTTAGACCGATTTGGCTTAAAAAAAGTTTTAAAGTTTCAGTGGGTTCAAAGAGATTTAAGATATACTCGTAGATGCCGCGAACAAAAATATCCAATCTTTCACAATGAAGCCGTAATTCAATTAGGCGACGGAACATGCAGTTAAATTAACTGATGAAGAACGAAAAATGTAATGACAAGATCGCCGCGTTGGTATGGCACTACATCGAAGTTCTGAACCACAATGGCAAAAAGAAGCAGCCAGTGAAACGGCTAGATTATAAATAAGAAATTGTCGAGCTTATCGCGGAGATAGTCTTCGAAGTGTACGACGAAATACTTCAGATGTAGATTTGAATCGAGCAGCATTTCTATACGATTGCACAATTGAATACAGCTCGCATCCTTTGTTTTAATTTTTTATGACTAGCCGTATAAAATAGTAGAGGGAACTATAATCGATTTACAAAACGGTTGGGAGACCGATAAATAGTCTATAGTGATTCTTACAATATTCGTGAAGTTTCTGCAGCTCAACAAGTCAGGGCTAGATAGCCCTGGCACCAAGCCTTGTTCTACGATAGACTAAGAAGGTTTATTAAAAGCAATATATTAGGGTAAGAAAAAAAAATAGGATAATTCAAAATTTTTCTGTGCTGATCCTATACGGTCTTGAGGTTCTACGTTGAGGGCTACATACACAATAAAATCGGACGAACTAGCGAAATATAGAAAGTCTTCGTTATATTATTCGTTATATATCGTCAAATCCCTTTGACCACCTTTTTACAAACCCGCGTTTCAGAAAATTTGAGCTTGGCGTGTAATATAACCCCAATTTCATTAACTATGGTAATTCTCTCAAGAGTACCACCGCATAGGGTGTAAGAGCAAACAAGGGACTACAATTATGAATTGTCATTAAATTATATTTCGAGGCATTAAGAGATTGAGATCAGATTGCAAGCGTGATTGAAGTGAAATGTCCTTATACTGGACAGAGAGCTTAACAATATCCGCATTAAACTGGTACAACAAAGAAATGCCGTGACATGGGTACTAGGTTGTTTGAGTCTTTTGCCGAAAAGTCAACAGTACCTGGCAAGTTGAAGTAAATATGAACCATATGATTTTTTTCTAATATCCAGGAAGAAACAGTTTTTATAGCATACAGGTGCTGCTCGTAAATTAAGATATCCGTGGAACATATGATCAGGCAATGATAATAGAAAAGGCGGGAAGAATCAGTTAAGCACACAGGCATTTCAGTTCTTGTTGAACATAGATTAGAGAATTGTTCCGACGTCAAGTTTGAGTCCACTGTAGCCCTTCCTGCACATCGAGTTGCACGATAAATTTTAAAAGTAGCCAAAACTTTCCAAAACTTTAGAACTAAGGATGTCCGGCTTTAATCAGGTTTCGTTAAACATAATAACGGGGGATTAAAATTCGACAGTATCTCAGAAGACAGTGCTGAGCTTACTGCGTAATCCTGTGGAATTCTGATAGGCTAATAAAAGAGAAGTTAATTTTAGACGGATGAAAGTAGAACGGGAGGATGAGATGCAACATTGGTCTGATTTTGATAAGGGACAATTATGGGGGGACCTATTATTCTCCTTAGCCGTTTACTCTTTCAAAACCAAGTGTCCCGCCAAGATTTGATAAATCAGATGGATACGAAATGAGTCGGGGATATGCTTATCTTAAAGAAAGTTATCTCCTAGCATAAGAAAAGTTAAACTTGTATACCTCGAAGCCGTCGGCTTTTATTTTGCTTGTTATAAAAGCAGTTACATAATTAGATGTGAGGTCTGGCGCCAGCCGAGAGATAAAATCTTGCGCTTTGGTGGGACTTAAAACTAAAAACGAATAAGTGGACAGTATTATTTTTATATACAGTCGCTCAAAGCCAAAACCATGCAGTGTCAAATAAAAAGTTTAAGGTGGTACAGATTTTAAACTAGAGGAAAAACAAAAAATGTTTAAACGCCAATTTGTTGTATGTTTTATCACATTTAAAAAGGGAACTTTATTTGCTGATTAAATATTGCTCCGTTTTAAAAATAAAATAAAAATTTAAAATATATCTTAAATACAAGTCTGAGCTAAAACCATGCAGCCACAAACAAGTTTAATATTAGTCTAATAAAAGGTTTAACAGGTATTTTAATACTTAGTATGTAATCCCTTAACCTTTATTACGGCTTTTAACCTACTATTCATGGAAGAGACCAGCTTCCGAGCAGATTAAATTGGCTTTAAGCCAGGACATCATGGCACCTGTAGTTGGCCCCAGCGAATGGATTTCTCCAGTTGCAATTGCGTTCGAAGGAAACGGTAACATTAGATTATGTATTGATATTGCGACAAGCGAAGCACTTAAAAAGTGTATCAACATTTGGAGCTCGATCCGAATAGTCGAGAAATAACTACATCGAGGATTATTTCGATACAAGCGATTACTATGCGGAGTCAATTCAACACCAGAAATATATCAACGACTTTTGGAAGAAAGATTGGCGAGCTGTCCAAATGCATTCAACTATATCGATGACGTAATTGTTTTTGGAAGCACAATTAAAGAGCACGACACATTGTTGATATGGTAAAAAGAATCTCCAAAGAAAATAAAATGCATAACGACGAAAAATGCGTATGGAGGACTCAACGTTTGAAGTTTTTGAGCCATATTTTGTCAGACCAAGGTGTAAGTGCTGATCCCGAGAAAATTGAAGCAATTAGATCATTAAAAACGCGTAAGACAAAGGAAGAAGTTCGAAGTTTTCTGGGCCTCGTTACTTACATACGTAGGAAGGTTTATTCCAGATTTAACTGATACAACAGAGAAAGAAAGAAAGCTACTTAAGGCGAATGAAAAATTGATATAGTCTGAAGTAGAACAAGCTGCATGTAAAAAAGTAAAGACTAGCGGTGTTTCGGCGTCAAAGAATTAGCATATTATGATTTCAAACGTAAAACTCGATTGATAGCCGATGCAAGAAGGTAGAAGGTATTTTTAAACCTACGTCGAAACCTCCAGCTAGACTAGAGAGATGGCTTCTCCGGCTTCAGGCATAAAGGTTCCGTGTTATCTACAAGTCTGGAAAGGAGAACATTGCAGATTCGATCTCACGATTGAGTAACACTGGACTGGAGAGGAAAATATATTTCATGTGTTAGCGACGTCCATGCCGTCATCATTAAAAATATCCGAAGTTGCCGAGTTAAGTACCTATGATAAAGAAATATTAGTCGCGATGACTTTTTTAAGTAATGATAGTTGGAACAATGCAATGACAAGCTCATACTATCCCTTTCGTTGTGAATTATCCGCTGTATTCTTGTAAGGGGAACACGAATTGTCATTCCGCATCCAGGAGAGGTAGTAATGAAAGGACGGCTAAGAACAAAAGTTTGCCTGCCTGGGATTGACAGGGAAGTTGAAATATGTAAAAAGGCTTCCATGACTGTCTCTTAGTAACTTTGCCAGTAATCCAGTCCCAATAAAACGACATGAATTTCCAACTAGCCCATAACAGATAGTAGCGACTTATTTACTGTGCGCTCTTCCAAATAATGAGCACATATTAGTTCTCATAGATTATTATTCCAAATATATAGAAGGTAAGTATTTGAAGTCGATTACATAAAAGGCCTTGATTGTAGAAATGTCCGAAAATTGTAGTAGATCTATATTTTTTCAGCAAAGCGGGTTCTATCATCAGGAGCCACTGCGGACTAGAAAATGGATGCCAGAGTTACCAGTACCCAAAGATAACGAAACGGTCAGTCTTTTACTCCTGACCGTCTATACGGCAGGCATACAGGTACCATCCAAATATCATTTTCACTTAATTACAGATTTTTAGTATTTTTTGTATGAAAAAAACTTGTATATTTCGACTAACGAAATTGAACGGCGAAATTCGGCATACGAAACAATAATTCAGCCCAAGATATATTTTTTCCCCGACTTTTCCTGTGAAAAAGTAATTACGGTTTTAAAATCAAAATTTCTTTAAAATATACCGCAAAAATTATCAAATTAAATGAAAACCTAAGCCTTCCAGACGGTAAGCTGAGACTACAAAATGTTTGAGTGTGATTTATAGCAGCATTTATCACATTTTCAGAACTGCCAAATTCAATACAACCAGATATGATACACTTATGAATAAAAGGATAAAAAAGATAAAAGGAGCACTACCTACTAAATTGCTGGTATTTTATTTTGTGAATTAAACTATTCTATACAGAATCACGCTTGTTCTAATTTTCTAAAGATCGAAGTTAAAAGTTCAATTCTTGTTCGAAAATTACGGTTGACTGATTTTCGAATAAAATAACTGTGCATTAAAAGACTCCAGAAATGTCTATAAAATCACGTGGGTTTTCGTGATCATTGAGGTAGTTTTTAAAGTCAAAATTACGTGAAAAAAAAACCGAACAAAATTATGAAATTTGAATTTAATATATTTGAATATTTGAATCTTAATATCTTCCAGACGTTAAGCTGCAGCTACAAAGTGTCTGAGTCGGATTTATAGCTGCATTTGTTAGCTTTTCAGAACTGCAAAGTTTAATACAACTAGTAGTAATAAGAAACTTAACTTCAATTTGAAATTAATTAACTACCTCTGAAAAAAATACCACACTACTACAACCAGTTGTAGGAAAGTTACGTTATGTAAAAAATAGAAGCACTACCTATGACAAAAAACACCACATTTTTTAAAAATTCTTAAAAAAAAACTACTCCAAAAAAAAAAAAAAAAAAACATTCTTTAAAAAATTTTAAACATCCAAATGTATCAGAAAAATTCATTTTTGGCGACAGCGAAAAAGTCGTGTCGACTAGTGTAATCAGCCCCACCGGGTCTGAGTATTTGCCTTAGCCCTTTCGATTAATTAGTTGACATGTAATCTTACCCTTACAGTTTAACTGTACATTGTTAAACTTTAAACAACAATAAACAATAATCCGATCATAGGACCCTAAACGGTTCATGCAAGGCATAATTCGATCTACAAAGCGGCAGGAACAACGGTATATAGTTTCTAGTGCTTCTAATAGGAATCGTGAAGTTTATGCGACTCAACAGGTCAGGGCTATCTACGTCACCCCGGATCAAGTTTTGCACAAAAATCACACCAAGCATTTTCCTACGATTAGCTAAGGTTGGAATGTTTATTAAAAGCAATCTATTAGGGTAAAATTATTAGGTTAAAAGCAATCTATCTCACACCTGCATCCCAGAGTTGAGGCCGCGTAGAGAAAAAAGTACAAAGTTTTTCTAAATTGATTCTATACGGTCCTGGTGTACGTTGTACTGAGGGCACCATACACAAGATATACTAAAATCGGACGAACCAGAGAGATGTAGAGTCTTTGTTATTTAGGGGGTCAAATTCCTTTGACCACCTCTTTATAAACCCAAGCACGCCCATGGCCTTATTTACCATGGTAGAAATGTGTCCTGAAAACTTTAAGTTGGGATCTAATAGAACACCAAGATCATCAACTCGGGTAATTCTCTCAAGAGAACCACCACAAAGGGTGTAAGGAACCAGAAATGCGCTGGAGCGATGAAAAGTCATTACTTTACATTTTGAAGCATTAAGGTTTAATACATTTGAACAACACCATTACTAAAATCTATCAACTTGCAACTTGGATTGAAAAGAAATGTCCTCATACTGGAAACAGAGCTTAACATCATCCGCATACATAACCACCCGAGAGTATGTCAATACAGAAGGTAGGTCGTTTATAAAGAGTGTAAAGAGTAAGGGCCTAGAAGGGCCGAAGTCACCATAATTAACACCAACGAAAAACATATAAAACAAGTTTTGTTTGTTGCAACACTTATGGTCCGAGAATAGAAGAAAAACTACTAAAAACCAATGGAAAATACATGAAAAAATACGGGAAACCTAAATTGTTTTTTGGATGGAAAGTGATATCTGAAATATACTCGGAAAGCAGGCCGTGACAGAAAATTAGAAAAAATCAAAAATTGAATTTTTATTCTGTAAAGTGGATTCGGATATTTCGGATTTAAATTTAAATTAAATTCAGTTGTTGCGAAAAATGTTCTGTTTAGACCGATTTGGCTTAAAAAAAGTTTTAAAGTTTCAGTGGGTTCAAAGAGATTTAAGATATACTCGTAGATGCCGCGAACAAAAATATCCAATCTTTCACAATGAAGCCGTAATTCAATTAGGCGACGGAACATGCAGTTAAATTAACTGATGAAGAACGAAGAATGTAATGACAAGATCGCCGCGTTGGTATGGCACTACATCGAAGTTCTGAACCACAATGGCAAAAAGAAGCAGCCAGTGAAACGGCTAGATTATAAATAAGAAATTGTCGAGCTTATCGCGGAGATAGTCTTCGAAGTGTACGACGAAATACTTCAGATGTAGATTTGAATCGAGCAGCATTTCTATACGATTGCACAATTGAATACAGCTCGCATCCTTTGTTTTAATTTTTTATGACTAGCCGTATAAAATAGTAGAGGGAACTATAATCGATTTACAAAACGGTTGGGAGACCGATAAATAGTCTATAGTGATTCTTACAATATTCGTGAAGTTTCTGCAGCTCAACAAGTCAGGGCTAGATAGCCCTGGCACCAAGCCTTGTTCTACGATAGACTAAGAAGGTTTATTAAAAGCAATATATTAGGGTAAGAAAAAAAAATAGGATAATTCAAAATTTTTCTGTGCTGATCCTATACGGTCTTGAGGTTCTACGTTGAGGGCTACATACACAATAAAATCGGACGAACTAGCGAAATATAGAAAGTCTTCGTTATATTATTCGTTATATATCGTCAAATCCCTTTGACCACCTTTTTACAAACCCGCGTTTCAGAAAATTTGAGCTTGGCGTGTAATATAACCCCAATTTCATTAACTATGGTAATTCTCTCAAGAGTACCACCGCATAGGGTGTAAGAGCAAACAAGGGACTACAATTATGAATTGTCATTAAATTATATTTCGAGGCATTAAGAGATTGAGATCAGATTGCAAGCGTGATTGAAGTGAAATGTCCTTATACTGGACAGAGAGCTTAACAATATCCGCATTAAACTGGTACAACAAAGAAATGCCGTGACATGGGTACTAGGTTGTTTGAGTCTTTTGCCGAAAAGTCAACAGTACCTGGCAAGTTGAAGTAAATATGAACCATATGATTTTTTTCTAATATCCAGGAAGAAACAGTTTTTATAGCATACAGGTGCTGCTCGTAAATTAAGATATCCGTGGAACATATGATCAGGCAATGATAATAGAAAAGGCGGGAAGAATCAGTTAAGCACACAGGCATTTCAGTTCTTGTTGAACATAGATTAGAGAATTGTTCCGACGTCAAGTTTGAGTCCACTGTAGCCCTTCCTGCACATCGAGTTGCACGATAAATTTTAAAAGTAGCCAAAACTTTCCAAAACTTTAGAACTAAGGATGTCCGGCTTTAATCAGGTTTCGTTAAACATAATAACGGGGGATTAAAATTCGACAGTATCTCAGAAGACAGTGCTGAGCTTACTGCGTGTTGGAGCAGTTTAAGAGAGGATCGGATGCCCAAAGAGTCGCTCCATCTTCGGGTGACCCGCAAGCCGACCTGCACGATTGCCGACGGCGAATTGGGTTGCGGGCGGCCGACGGTGGGTCGCGCAAAGAGTGGAATGGGACGAGACTTCACTTGTCGTAGTACGCCCAAAGCCACTGCATTCGTTTGCTAATAAATACAATATTGTTGAAGAAAAAACCGCGTCTTTATTTAATTTCATCTTGGTTGAATTGTTTGAAAATCTAAAAAATATTAGATTTTTCATTGGCGCCCGAGCAGGGACATCGGTTTTTTTTTTGTGTTTTTAACTCGTTTCGCTCCGTAGTGGCTTAGGCTTCGCGTGTGAACAAATTTGAGAAGTTGCTGATTCGGACCTTGCCACAGACGTGCCCTTTTGGACCCTCGCCATCTTGAACGCTGCCAAATCTCGTTTTGAAGCTGATGGACGCCAAAACAGGACGATTACTTTCTCTAGATTCGCTAGAAAGTCTACAGGTATTCTGTGCCAAAAATTGAGCATCACCGGTTGAGTTTCGTTGTGTCGCTGTAAATTGCTCGCTCGTCCGACCAAAACGATCAACTGCAGTGATACGCATATGTGCGTGTGTATGTGCTAACACAGTCATACACAGAGAACACAGCTCAATTTCTGGCACCTTCCTTATTTTACCCTATTTGGCCAGATCAATGTACATAAAGTGAAAGTGTCGCAGCTATACGTGTGTACAAAATACATAAGTTCGGTAGAGTTGTTCGAACACACCTACGCCATACATACATACGTATACTCATGCTGACCACCACTTAATGTGCATAACCAAAACGGCAACATATGTACATATTTAACATTTAAAACTTTATATAAATATACATATCAACCATATATAATACATGTACACATAAACGGTGGTCTATTTATTGCATTCTAATAATTCTGGTCGTGTGTTTGTGCAATCGCAAAGCGTCGCAGTGTCTTTCGGTTGTCCGCTTTCGACTTAACCGCTTCGTACAATACGCGTACACATATACATACGTACATACGTACAGACATCGGCTTGCAATTGCACATACACGCAACGCTTGGTAAAGGTTCTTGGGCAGCAGCGGCTGATATTTCGTGCGTTCGTTAACCTTGCTCGCTCTGTGCTTGCATCGGTTATATATTAGTTTGTGTGTGCGTGCGCTCGCGCCAAATTTACCGCTTGCTCTCTTCTCCCCCGTTTTGGCATACCATACAGGTCAGGCTTGGTTCGAGCGCCTGTATTACTTTCGTCTTGTGCGTTCGCTCGCGCCAAATTCTCTCACTTACTCTTTGATCCCCCGCACCCCGCATTCTATCTCTGTTGCCCACAAAGTGGCAGCAGCGAGCATAGGGCTTGCTTACTTTCGGTCGCTTGGACCACTTTCGTTTGTTTGTTCACATATTGCGCCAGGGCGTGTGTGTGTTTGGGTAAGCAAGCTTAGCGTTTTTCGGTACATAGCTGCAGTGCGTGTGCGAGGGTAGCTTGAAGAGTTTGGCGAACTTGGGTACGGTATTGAAGGTAGTTCCTTTTTCTCATTTCAATTATGTCTGAGTCCGATAGGCCAACTGTGGAACGGCCAACAGCTGAACGGCCAACAGTATCTAAAACAAATACCAAGTTGGCATTGTGTCAACAAAGGTTTGACAAAGTCAGTGCTGATATTGCGCGAGTGCAAACAGCCTTTAGATTAAAGCAAATTTCATCGGACAAAACCGAATTAGCTTGTCGCCTAGAGCTGTTAGAGGGTTATATCGATAAGGCTATGAACCTACAGGCAGAGTTGGACATTTTGAGTCCAACCAATGAAAGTAGAGGACCTTTGGAGGATCTTTGTGTCGTCACTAAAGCATTGTTTATGAATGCAATCAAACCAAGATCCGACACACATATGCAGCATGACTGCTCAGTGAATCCACGGTTCGACACACACATGCAGCATGACTGCTCACTGAATTCGAGCCAGCGATCGCAGCTGCCGAAAATGCGTTTGCCGAAGTTTAGTGGCAAACATTCGGAATACAAAAATTTCATGTGCCTGTTCCAAAGCCTCATTGACGACGATGCTTCTTTGACAAACGTAGAGAAGTTTAATCATCTCGTATCGTGTTTGTCAGATGAAGCATTGGGTGTAGTAAAACCATTTCAAATGACGGACTGTAACTATCCTAAGGCCCTTGCCAGTCTGAAGTCAGTGTACGACAATAAATGTTTGATATTTTTCGATACCATTGCTCAATTATTCGATTTGCCAACCATGACCAAGCCATCTGCATCGAGTTTAAGATCGATGATAGACACGGTGTCTGCGATATATTCATCGCTGTCGTCTGTAGGTGACGACAAAGATATTGCGAATGCAATGATCATTCACATGGTCATGGCAAAGGTCGACCATGTGACCAAATCTCGTTTTGAAGAGCAGCTTGATTATGATAAGCTGCCTTCTTGGGAAGACTGTGCCAAACAGCTGAATAGAAGGTATCAGTACCTGGCAGCAGAAGAGTCAACTCGTGACAAGTCAAGGGTGCGTAACGAGGTGAGGAAGCCTCAACGGAAATCGTCGTTTGCCTGTGCTAATGCAGGTCAAAAGTCGTCGTCTGCATGCACCTATTGCAGGTCTGCAGACCACAATATATATTCTTGTCCATCGTTTAGTGCCATTTCCGTCATGCAACGTTTTGAGTATGCTAAAACTCAAAAACTGTGTCTCAATTGTTTGACCACGGGACATACAGTATCGAGGTGCAAGGCGGCGAAGTGTCGAGTGTGCGCAAAGCCTCACCATTCGCTCCTTCATCGGTACACTGCATCAGTGCAAGGTGAAGCAGCGGCACTTCAAGCCTCAACGTCGGAGGCCTACGTAGGTCACGTGCTCAATGCGGATCAAGTCGTTCTGGCTACCGCGATTGTAAACATCAAAGATAGATTCGGACAGTTGCATCCAGCAAGAGCTTTGCTCGATAGTGGCTCTCAAATAAATTTGATGTCTGAGAGCCTAGCACAGAGGCTTCGGCTTAAACGTGAGCCAACTTCCCTTGCTATCGCTATGGTGGGTGGTGCAACCACCGATAGTAAAACTAAGGTTTGTGCATCGATACATTCTCGGTTGAATTCCCACATGTTTTCCGCTGAGTGTTATGTACTAAAATCAATTTCCACATCTCAGCCTGGGCAATCACTTTCCACATCGAGCTGGAAAATCCCAAAAAATATTCAATTGGCAGATCCCGAATTCCATAAGCCGGCTAAGGTGGATGTTCTCTTGGGAGCTGAAATGTTTTATGGGCTATTGTGCGTTGGGCAAGTTAAATTACATTCCGAGCTGCCCATTATGCAAAAAACATTGCTCGGTTGGATTGTTGCAGGCAAATGTACTGGACAGGCGCCTCGGCAACAGTGTATTGAGAGTTCGATAGCTCAAGTGTATAGTTGTTCTCTCGACTCATTAGTAAACCGTTTTTGGGAATTGGATCAATGTCCAATTGAGTCGAAGGCTGTCCGCCAAACAGCTGAACAACAGGCCTGTGAGTTGTACTTCGCAAAAACGGTACAACGATTGTCTTCCGGTCGCTTTCAAGTCAAACTTCCCTTTAAGACCGACCCTAAAGTTCTTGGCCTGTCCTTTCAAACCGCTGAAAGGCGTTTTTTGCAACTTGAGCGCAAACTGTCAAAGGATGACACTCTCAAAACTATGTACCATGACTTCATGAAAGAGTATTTGGATTTGGGACATATGTCCATTCTGAAGTCTGCTCCTCTAGAACAGCATTATTATATTCCTCATCAATGCGTTCTCAGACCTGAGAGTACCTCAACCAAACTTCGTGTTGTGTTCGATGCTTCCAGCAAAACATCAACAGCAGTTTCACTGAACGAAACACTAATGGTGGGGCCAACTATTCAGAGGGAGTTGTATTCAACATTGGTCAACTTTCGGTTGAACAAATATGCCGTAACTGCTGACATTTCGAAAATGTACAGGCAGATAAATGTTTCTGAGGAAGACAGAGACTTCCAACTTGTCTTGTGGAGAGAAAACCCTTCACAAAACATACAAGCATACAGGTTGAATACTGTTACATACGGTACAGCGTCAGCACCCTTTTTGGCTGTACGTTGTTTGTTCGAATTGGCAAATAGTTTCGCACAATCACATCCCATTGGTGCGGAAGTGATTCGCAATTGTTTTTATGTCGACGATATGCTGGCAGGTGCAGACAGTTTAAAAGAACTGGACACAATTTGCAGCCAGGTTCGGGATATTTTGAATTCAGGAGGATTTCCATTGGCCAAGTGGGCTTCCAATTGCCCGACTCAATCTGGAAAGAATGAGGAAATCAGTATTAAGATTGATGAGCAAAGCTCAGTCAAAACGCTTGGAATGCGCTGGGCACCTCAAGATGATGTATTTAAGTACCATCTGGACGTGGATAGTTTTGCCTCCCTGAAACCAACAAAACGCAATATATTGTCGATAGCCTCTCGGTTGTTTGACCCTCTTGGTTTGTTGTGTCCAATTGTCACTAAGGCAAAGATGCTGCAGTCGTTGAATCCATTTGTCCACGAGTTTGATGAAAATGGCATCAAATTCAAGTTAATTCGAGTAGGAGGGCGCTTGCTACACGGCCCTATCGCATACGACGCCAAATTCCCTCTGTTGCTACCAAAGGGATCTGAATTGGTCAGCCTTTTGGTCAGGCATTTGCACCTTAGGCACTACCATGCTGGTGCAAAGGTTCTTGTGGGATTGCTGAGGCAGCAAGTTTGGGTGATCAATGCCCGAAGCGTGTGTACAGCGCATGTTAGAAGATGCGTACACTGTTTTCGCTACAAGCCAAAGTTTTTGGGGCAAATAATGGGAAATTTGCCAGCTGACCGCCTTCGTGAGGGTCGGCCGTTCAGAGTATCTGGCGTAGATTTCTGTGGGCCATTCTACGTAAGCTATGGAATCAGAGGTAGACCACCCGTTAAAATGTACGTTGCCGTTTTTGTTTGTTTCGCCTCAAAGGCAGTCCATCTAGAACTTGTCTCAGACCTTTCAACTGACGCGTTTCTGAATGTATTTAAAAGGTTCGTTTGGAGACGGGGACTGCCGGAGAAGATGGTCAGCGACAACGCGACGAATTTCTTGGGAGCGAGCAACGTGCTGAGGGAGCTCCAAGCGGCATTCACCCGGAGCAAGGAGAGCCTGCAGGACTACGCAGCGGAGAGAGCCGTGACCTGGTGCTTCATCCCTCCGAGAGCACCGCACTTCGGCGGGCTGTGGGAAGCAGCGTCATTAAACGGCCAGTCCACAAACTGGCACCACTTCCAACGTGCTGAAGACCGGAGCTCTTCAGCGGGGCCGGAATGTTGGAGCAGTTTAAGAGAGGATCGGATGCCCAAAGAGTCGCTCCATCTTCGGGTGACCCGCAAGCCGACCTGCACGATTGCCGACGGCGAATTGGGTTGCGGGCGGCCGACGGTGGGTCGCGCAAAGAGTGGAATGGGACGACACTTCACTTGTCGTAGTACGCCCAAAGCCACTGCATTCGTTTGCTAATAAATACAATATTGTTGAAGAAAAAACCGCGTCTTTATTTAATTTCATCTTGGTTGAATTGTTTGAAAATCTAAAAAATATTAGATTTTTCATTGTGGAATCCTGTGGAATTCTGATAGGCTAATAAAAGAGAAGTTAATTTTAGACGGATGAAAGTAGAACGGGAGGATGAGATGCAACATTGGTCTGATTTTGATAAGGGACAATTATGGGGGGACCTATTATTCTCCTTAGCCGTTTACTCTTTCAAAACCAAGTGTCCCGCCAAGATTTGATAAATCAGATGGATACGAAATGAGTCGGGGATATGCTTATCTTAAAGAAAGTTATCTCCTAGCATAAGAAAAGTTAAACTTGTATACCTCGAAGCCGTCGGCTTTTATTTTGCTTGTTATAAAAGCAGTTACATAATTAGATGTGAGGTCTGGCGCCAGCCGAGAGATAAAATCTTGCGCTTTGGTGGGACTTAAAACTAAAAACGAATAAGTGGACAGTATTATTTTTATATACAGTCGCTCAAAGCCAAAACCATGCAGTGTCAAATAAAAAGTTTAAGGTGGTACAGATTTTAAACTAGAGGAAAAACAAAAAATGTTTAAACGCCAATTTGTTGTATGTTTTATCACATTTAAAAAGGGAACTTTATTTGCTGATTAAATATTGCTCCGTTTTAAAAATAAAATAAAAATTTAAAATATATCTTAAATACAAGTCTGAGCTAAAACCATGCAGCCACAAACAAGTTTAATATTAGTCTAATAAAAGGTTTAACAGGTATTTTAATACTTAGTATGTAATCCCTTAACCTTTATTACGGCTTTTAACCTACTATTCATGGAAGAGACCAGCTTCCGAGTGCTTTCCGGGCTTATTTTGCTCCATTCCTCTAGCAGAGCTTTTTTAAGGTCGTTTTTGCTAGAAATCCTGTGATTCTGGGTGTTTTTCTCCAGCGCAGCCCACAAATTTTGAATAACATTTAAGTCTGGAGACTGGGCCGGGGGACTCATCATGTGGGGGCAGCTCTCGTTAAACCAGGCCTGCACTATTTTGGACATATGCTTCGGATCATTATCCTGGTAGAACCGGAAATCATGTCGGATTCCAAATTTCTCGGAGCTTTAATGCAAATTTTCTTTTAGAATATTGAAGTACGTGAGCTTATCCATCGTAGAATCAATAAACGCCAAGTTTCCGACGCCGGCTGCCGACATGCATGCCCATACCATGACACTTCCTCCGCCGTGCTTGACTGTCGCTTTTACGTGTTTGGGATCCAGCTCAGTATTGGGCTTTCGGCACACAAAGTTCCTCCCGTCGGACCCAAAAAGGTTGAATTTGGACTCGTCTGCAAAAATCACGGTGTTCCAGAACTCCAAATCCTTGTCCAAGTTGGTTTTTGCGAACGCCTTGTCCCTTTGTTCTTCGGGCTTCTTTCGGGGTACTCGGCCATTGAAGCCATGTTTGCGCAGAACCAGGCGCACAGTTTCCACACTGCAGTCCTTCCCCATTTCGTCCTTCACCTGTTGGGTAAGTTTTGGGGCCGATAACTTGCACCAAAGCTTCCAGAAACTAGGAATCCGACTTGATTTCCGGTTCTACCAGGATAATGACCCGAAACATTCGTCCGGAATAGGACAGTCCTGGCTTATCTGGAACTGCCCCCACTTGATGATTCCCCCTGCCCAGTCTCCAGACTTAAATGTTATTCAAAATTTGTGGGCTGCGCTGGAGAAAAACACCCAGAATCACAGGATTTCTAGAAAAAAGGACCTTAGAAAAGCCCTTCTGGAGGAATGGAACAAAATAAGCTCGGAAAGCACTCGGAAGCTGGTCTCTTCCATGAATAGTAGGTTAAAAGCCGTAATAAAGGTAAGGGGATTACATAGTAAGTATTAAAATACCTGTTTAACCTTTTATTCGACTAATATTTAATTTTTTTGTGGATGGATCATTCTGGCTTTGACCTGTATTTAAGATATATTTTAAGTTTTTATTTTATTTTTAAAACTGAGCAATATTTAATCAGCAAATAAAGTTATTTTTTTAAATGTGATAAAACATACAACAAATTGGCGTTTAAACATTTTTTGTTTTTCCTCTAGTTTAAAATCTGTACCACCTTAAACTTTTTATTTGACACTGCATAGTTTCAGCTTTGAGCCACTGTATGTATACGGTGATTGGTGGTTTAAAGGTTATACCATAGCGGGTTTTCACAAAAGCGGGGGTTTGAGTTACTGAGGTACAGCGATATGCGTGCGGTTGATTTCGACTAAAATAAAGGATATGTAACTTCCAGAAATATAGTTTTTAGTATTAACTTGTATTTTGATTCAATTTTGTTAGCATTAACTAGAATATTAATCTTCCTTGACGTTTAGCCGAACGATTTCACGATTTCATGTTTTTTCGTAGTGGTGCGATTTCTCTCACCGCTGGTGTTTATTGTTTATTTTTGTTTAAAGTTTAACAATGTACAGTTAAACTGTAAGGGTAAAATTACATATCAACTAATTAAACAAAAGGGCTAATGCCAATTCTCTCTCAGACCCGGTGGGGCTGATTATCGGCTCAGTAGCCGATAAGATCCCACCAACAGCCAAATTTAAGTTAGAGAAAAGCCGGTAGCCGAACAATTCCCAATTAGAGCTAGTTAAATTAAATGAAGTTATTGATTAAGATAATTTTGACCATATTAGAACTAGTATCAAAGGAAAACAGATGGAAAAATTGGTTATAGTTACGGCAAGGGCTACGGAAAGATTCATAATCCGAGTAGTTAGATAGACAGAGTTTGAGATGAAGAGGAAAGTAATGCCTAGTCGGGCGGAAAGGAACAGCAATACTAATAAGGTTGATGAGGGCAGTCGATTCGACCTCACCAGAGAGAAGCTTATGGAGGAAGAGAACTCCTTGGCAGGTTCTACGAGATTTAAGAGAGTGGAGGTTAATTAAGCGCAACCTACTTTCATAAGAAGGAAGATGGATCGAAGGGTCCCAATTGAGTCCACGGAGGGCAAAGATGAGGAACTATTTTTGTACTGATTCGAGGAGACCAGACACAAGAACCATATTCTAAGATATTCCAAGGACTCCATTGGCTTTGTTAGAGATAGTAGAGATATGAGAGTTGAAACATAGATTAGGTACAAAGGTAATGCCCAAGTCGTTAACTTTGAAGAGGCGTTGAAGGATAATTTTATTGATAGAGTAATCGAAAAGGTATGGCTTATTGCGGTGAGAAGTCATTATATTGCATTTAGAAATGTTAAGAGGTAGAATGTTGATTAAGCACCAGTTGTTAAGGGCATCAAGATCTGATTGCAAAGATAGTGGGGACAAGGGGTCACTGTAGGAAAAACATAGCTTAACGTCATCAGCATACATTAGGACACGGGAATGAGATAACATTTGTGGAAGATCGTTAATAAATAGGCTAAATAGCAAGGGACCCAGATGGCTACCTTGAGGAACCCCCGATGAGACAAGAACAGGTTTAGAGAGAGAGGAGCTAAAGCAGACACGTTGAGAACGGTTACAAAGGTAAGAATTAGTCCAGTATAGAAGCTTAGTCGGAAACCCTAGAAGAGACAGTTTATGAATAAGTAGATTATGATTGACGGAGTCGAAGGCTTTACTATAGTCAGTATAAACGACATCAGTTTGACACTGTTTAGCAAATCCCAAAGTTACAAAGGTGGAAAATTCAAGGAGATTAGTAGAAACTGAGCGACGTTTAATGAATCCATGCTGTGATTCAGAGAATACAGAACTACAAAAATGTTGCAGCTGAGAGCTGACGATTTTTTCGAAGAGTTTAGGAATGGCAGATAAGTTGGAAATACAGCGGTAGTTAGAGACATCAGATTTAGATCTCTTTTTATGAAAGGGAACTATATAGGACTCTTTCCAGACGGTGGGAAAGTCACCAGTCTTGAGAGACAAGTTGAAAAGTTTTAGGAGAGGCACACAAAGAGATTCTGCACAAAGTTTAAGAACACCACTGGCCCAGTGGAGAACGAAAACTTGCACGATTTTAAATTTGTTAGGAGACCATCATAGTCGATGAAGGGGGGAAGGATACAGCTAGAACTATTTAAGGGGATAGGATAAGAGTAACTACTACTAAAGTCGTTCGATGAGGCTAGGATAGAGGGAAAGTTAATAGACGGGACAGAGTAGCAACGTTGGAATAAGGAAGCGAACAGATCAGCAATATCACAATCCCTATCAGCATAACTACCATTTAAGTGTTGAGAAGAAGGAAATCGGGAAGATTAACGTTTAGAATTAACAAACCTGAAGAATTGTTTAGGGTCGCGTTTAAAGAAAAGCTTGCATTTGGTCAAGTGTCTATTGTAGCACAATGGATTAAATAAGGAAAATTTCTATTTTGTATATGTTCTTTGCTTTAACCCACCACCAGTTTGCGTCATTGCGTTCGATGACAATTTATATTTGAATCATAAAAACCAAAAAGTTATGTGCTTTCGGTGCCCCTAATATCTTGGCGCCCGTGGCAAGTCTCCCCTTCGCCCACCCTAGAACTGGCGCTGGCTACGAGATGGGAGCTTGCTTTCGATAAGCAATAACAGAAACACACGACTAACCGACGCACAAAATAAGTGTTTAAATTATGTTTTTACACATATACACATCATAAAATAAAAAATTATAAACCCCGAAATCAATCAGAAAAAATCGGTTTTGTTTGAAGTGTAAACATAGTGTTACACTTTGTAATAAGAATGGGATTTGTACTCACATGACAAAATATGATGGCTTGGCCGATGCTGATGCATCCATAAATATTTTGTATTGCATTATATTTTCCGTCTTCATTTTTACATTTAACATAGTACTGTTTAATATTTTCAAGGGATTCCTGCTCTCGATTTAATCTAACAAAAAAAAATTAAACATTTTTAAGTGAAAAAGTAGGAAATATATATATTTACATATGTACATATACAGACGGCATTCCGACTGAAAGCTTTCAGCTTCATTAAATCAGGTATAACTTTTAGAAACTCAACCCTGCACTGGTTCTTTCAGGTTCTTTACTTCAAGCTCTGTATTTGGTGCAACTCTTTTTGAGTCCTTGAAATGAAGAACCTAAAAGCTTAAGTTTAAACATTATTAAAAATGAACATTAAACATTGAACATTGAACATTATTACAAACAATTAAAAAGTTGTACAATGAATTTCATGATTAATTAATTTTAATATTTACTCATTTTTTGATCTTAAAATAATGCCTGCGTAACTAGTTTTATTGTTATTTTATAATTTTCTATGAAATTTTTTTTTCCAATTTGTGAGATTCTGCGTTATTTAAAACACAACTCAATTATGGAGCGTCGGTATTGACTTATCAACCTACTTATAATTAGGTTAAAGTTAAAAAAATATGTTAAATTAAAAAAATATGTTAAATTAAAAAAATATGTTAAATTAAAAAAATATGTTAAATTAAAAAAATATCCCATTTTTGCCGAATATTATTTAGTTTTCTTAAATATTCCTGCGATTAACAATATAGAGTACAAAAAGTTAAATTACCTTATTATTGTTGGCTCAGTAACAATTAGTTGAGCAAAGTCCATCACCTCCCTATCATAGGTAGCAGAGAAAAACAGCATTTGGCAATGATGGTTTAGCATTCTGAAAAAACAAACACAACGTTTTAGAGGAGTTTTACCTAATAAAAATAGCCACAAAATAATTCAAGCCATACTTAACGACGAGTGATCCTATGACGCTTTTTTTATTAGGTATACTTACACCCAGCGACAAAAAAAAAAGCCGCACTCTGAAATTTCATGCATTTTTGACTTCTCTAGCGTGGGGTTTCCCCAAATGTTATTCGATAATAGAAGTTTTCATTTTTTTAATTTAATAAATAAATTTCTAACAAAAGTGCATACTAGGTTTTTTGATATCATTTTCATATAATTAAAAATAAATATTTTTTTCAATCACACTTTTCTGAACGGTCATTTAGTATTTTGACCAAACATAGGAAAAAAATTTAGTAAAATTATAAAATCTTTTTTTTCAGCAAAAACAAAATTTTTTCCAATAGGTTATTTCATTTTCTATAGTCTAATAATAAACAAACATATTTCAGAATTTTTTTTTCAAATTATATATAAATTAATAGTTGGTGGTACCTCCCTTGGCTTTTATTACACATTTAACCCTATTGGGCATCGAATCGCATAAAGCCCTCAAATATTCCTCCGTTATCTCCTCAAACCAAACTTTTTCTATAACCTCCCCTAACTCAACCATAGGTTTGGGCTTCCGCTTTCTCATTTTGGCAGTCATAAGGGCCCAGACGTTCTCTATCGAATTGAGGTCGGGGCTGTTACCTGGCCAATCTAGGGACTTTATGCCCAATTCCGCCTTCAAAATGTTAACCTGTCTGTAAAAAATAGTTGAAACTAGTTGACTACATTTTTAAAAATAATAAAACGTTAGAGATTCTTTTACAGAGCGCGCTCGATGGCAAGGTACAGAATCGTCCTGAAAGATGTGATCTTCTCTCTCACTAAGTGATTCCATACTGGACACAAATCCACTGCGAATAACTCCACTTCATACTTTTTTGAATTCACCATACCCTTAATAATTATTAGGGATTCTGTTTTATATTTAGATATGCATCCCCATAAAATAATATAAGGATAATGCTTCACTCTGACAATGCAGCAATTTTCGGAATAGCGTTACCCTTTTCTGCGGCGAACTGTGCGGGAACCATCGGGTCTAATGAGGTTAAATTTTGACTCATCCGAGAATATGATTCGTGACCACTCAGATTAACCCCAATTTGCTTTTTCTTTAGCCCAATTTACGCGTGCTTTCTTCATTCGACTATTAAGAAGTGGCTTTTTGGCAGGTGTCCTTGCCATTAATCCCATCTCCTTTTGACGACGCTGTATAGTTATAGCTGAAATTTCTTTGGCAAATCATTGCTGCACTTCAGAAGCTATCTCTACAGCATTTTTGAATCGATCATGTCGGTTCGTTTTCTTAATAATCCGATTTTCCCTTGCACATGTACACTTTTCTCTTCCCGAATTTTTTCAAAAATCGTCGCACTGAGCTTTCATTGAACTTAGTTCGATCCGCTATTATTCGAATGGAGACATTTCGTTCAGCCGAGGCAATAATTTTTGACTTTTCAGTCACCGTCATCTGTTTTCCTTTAGGCATACTTCTTAAAGACTCCTAAGTAAAATGTTTTGCAAGAAGTGTTTCCAGAAACTGAGGCGACAGGAAACTCACGCAAAAAGAAAAAAACATTCACAGGGACTCACAAAAAAAAAATTAGACGAATCGAATAACATTTCGGGATATCCCACGCTAGAGAAGTCAAAAATTCATGAAATTTCGGAGTGCGGCTTTTTTTTTGTCGCTGGGTGTATATGTATTTATTTATCTTTTCTCGGGAATCTGACGGACTAGTCGAGACCCACAAGCAAGCCGTATAGAACTTGGCAACTTGGCAACGAATATTGCCTTTTAATTAACTTAAATTGAGCTAAATTGACTCCTGACTTCTTGAGGGATAAACATTCTTGTGTTCATTCAAATCAAAAAGCAAACCCTATTATTTCGAAAGATCAAACGAAGTACCAGTTAAAAAATGTTATAATATCTAATCTCTTAAATAGCTAAAATATAAATTTTTCAAAATTGTTTTATTTGGAGGCATACAGAGCATTTTTATTTTTTGATCCAAGTGAATATGTTTAATGATTTCAGTTTTTGGTGTATATCGATAGGTGATTTTTTGTGTTCTAATAGGCTTTTTACACTTGGTGCGTTACCTATCGATATCAGAAAAGACGCAGAGAGGCAGAACTGTCGTTTACACCACAGCGTCTTTGCGTCTTCAGAAGAGGAAGACAAATTTTGTAAACAAAGTAAATAATTTTCGAAAATCAACGAAATATGACGGAAATAGAGTTGATTCTTCTAACTGCGGTGGGACAAAGTGAGGAGAATCTTTTTAAGTGCATGGAAGTGTCTGAGTTATCCTCAGAAAAGTTGCAATTCGTCTTGCAACTGCAACGTCCTCCTCGCGTTTGGACCCTTATAAGTAAAGAGCAGATAATGTTCTCTTTTTAATTAAATAATGTATTCTAAATTGCAATAGCCACGATATGGTTCATTTTGGGAGAAAGATGTTGTGGACAACTCCGATGCCTTTTTTAAGGAAAATTTCCTTAAGAAAGAAAGACACTCCTTTTCGACTGACAATCCTTCTGGAGAAGAGAATAGCCATAGCCCTTTATTGTCTATGATCTTCTGTGGAATATCGTACGGTAGGGAGTTTATTTGGTGTATCAAGGGCCATTGTCTTCCGCATATTACTGGAGTTTTGTCGCGAGGTACTTGCTCAACTCGCTGACAAGTATCTGCCAGCACACTTTCATACCCTGCGAAGATCACGGAAACAGTGAGAGGATTCAAAGACATGGGATTTGCAGCAAAAAATTTGAAATCAACCATATTGTTGAAATGCTTGATTTAATAATAAAATTAGTTTAAACAATTTCTTCTAAGAATTACATGTATTTTTGCCCCTTTTTACTCAGTTAAAAATTTTACGCCGCAATATTTAAATTCAAATCTGCTGTTTTTTGTTATTAGTGGTGATAGTTCCGCTAAAAGGCAGAAAAATACGAAAATTGCTGTTATGCGCAAAGAAAAACCGAAACCAATCGAATATAACGAATTAACGCACCTGCGTCGGAAAACGACGCAACTTTTTGCCACCATGCTAAACCCTATGCTAAAACTATGTAAAAAAAAAACTGCGTTTCTGGGAAGACGCAAAGAATCAAGACGCAGCCTCAGTGTAAACGGCACAGAATTCAAGTAATAACTTTTTTATTATTTTTTTTTTTAAATGAGTCGCAGGAATCAATTATGAACGTTTTGTTATTTTTATTTTTGTTATCTCTTTTGTTTTCCCTAGTTCTTAGTATTTGACATTTATTATATTAGGTTAAGAAATAGATGGTAAGAATCTAAAGAAAATACGCATTATTATTACGGGAATCGTGACCGTTGGGGCGGTTCACGGGAACCGTGACGAGCATCACTGACAGGCATCACAGAACCCCGCCAACGAATAACGGAAGAACGGCAAAGAGAGAGCCGATACCACAGAGAGAGAGAGCAGAGACCGCAGCAGAGAGATCGCCACAGCACAAAACCCCGCCAACGAATAACGGGAAACAGAAGCGAGAATCAGCAGCCGAGGGTGGCAGATATACCTGAGTACCAGGATGAGCGAGAGGGAAGACCGCAGAGAGCGAGCGCCGACCACCTACGTAACGGAAAGCCGAGAGACAAGCGACAAACGCCGGCAGAGGCTACGGGCAGAGGCTCGAGCTTCAAGGCCTGCAGTGGCCGGCCGGAAAACTAGATCGAGGAGTCGAAAAATGGCAGTGAAGAAAACCAGATGTGCGTGAGAGAAAAAAAAGTATTCGGAGTGCCAACAGGAAAACTAAATCCAGAGGAGCTAACCGACGGGATATTGTGCCGCTCAAGATGACAGGAGGAGATAGCGGGTAAGCTGGTCTAGCGTAAGCGAGCTAGGGAGCAGAAAGGAACAAAAATCCATAGTTAGGCAAGGCAGGCCAATAAAGAAAATCACGCTTGAGTTGTAATATTAAAATATTTTTGTACATACATATTATTATCACCACCCCTCCAATAACCCGCAAAGCCTTCGATTTTAACACCCCCGCGATTTGCCAAGCCGGTGGTTGCTCCTTACCGTTGAATACCCCCCTAATCTCCTTTTCCTTCCCTTCCGGTACAACACATCGGCCACGCCTTCAGCAACACGCCCCTACCGTCTAGGCCCAGGTCAAGGTGTACCCTGCACCGCACTCGCTAGCCACGAGTGGGGGGTACCACCGCCCACGTGCTCCGCGTATCCCTGCCCCCCCGCAGCCACGCCATCAGCATCACGTGCCTATGCCCAGGCCCGGTGAAACCCCTCGCCGCATTCGCTGGGCACGAGTGGAGGGTACCACCGCCTGCAGGCTGCCTGTACCCCCCGTTCCCCATCGGCCACGCCATCCGCAACACGCCCCCTCGTCTAGGTCCCGGCCAAGGCATACGCCTGCACCGCACGCAGTACTCACACCACTCACCACACGCCCCTCGCCTACACCTCGATCGCGGCGGGCTCTTACCCCCCACGCGCGGCCTGCCTCCCCATGAGTGCCCGCGGACCACTTACACCCTGGGGCCAGTTCATACCCGTTCCCCCCCGAGCGGAGTGAATCTTGCTCCACGCACGGGTCCGTCCGATCCCTCTCTGTGGTCCCTCAAATACAAATTATACTGTATAGGGACCGGGCCCTGGACAGACTGAGAGGCTGTACCCCGGCCTGAGACAGGAACTTCCTTGCATAACAAAATAATAATTCTCAAAAACCTTTAACTGATAAAAATAAATACTTAAATTTTTTAAGCCTGGAAAAAACTATGGGAACGGGAGACTTTAGGCTAAGAGAAACCAATTTTTAGCTAAAATCCTATTTTTTTTTGGGAGTTTTTCGGGTCATTATCCCACTTTAATTGCATTTTCTGCTCAGCATTATACTGTCCAGTATATTTACGTAGAGGGAGACAGACATTTTTTCCTTTATCCAATATATTGGACCAACACCCGAATAGGAAACGCATCTCTAATAATAGAGTAATAGAGTACCTAGAGTACCTTTTTCCAAAAACGTGGTCTTTCTACAAATCGGTTGACACAGCTAATATTTTTTACAAATGCAGCCCAAAAGAGAGACCATAATAAAGCACTTTTATCCTGAAAACAAGCCCAGTGGTTTCTACGTTTGAAAATTTTTCATAAAATATACATATACATATATACATATTCATACATATATACATACATATATATTGTTCCGAAATATTTGGTGTCAAATGTGAATGCGAATGTCGTTGTTTCCACCACTGTAGCTAATTTTATTCATAACACTAGTCGACACGACTTTTCCGCTGTCGCCCAAAAACTTTCTGATAGATTTGGATGTTTAAAATTTTTCAAGAATGAGTTTTCAAAGTCAAAATTTCGGGGAAAAATACCGAAAAATATTATGAAATTTGAATTTGAAAGCTTAATATCTTCCAGACGTTAAGCTGCAGCTACAAAGTGTTGGATATATAGCTGCATTTGTCAGCTTTTCAAAACTGCAAAGTTCAATACAACCAGTTGTAGGAAACTTAAGTTATGTGAAAAATAGAAGCACTACCTCTCAAAAAAAATACCACAATTTTAAAAAATTCTTAAAACAAAAACTAAATCGTAATAAAATAAATCGTAATATTTTAAAGCGATCGTTTACAAAATCCAAGATACTGACGAAAAGGTGAAATTAAGCAGTTTTGGAAAGACCAATGGAAAAAGCAGCTAGACTTAAGCTGTGCGACTATTCGAAACAAAATTCAAAATTTATGTAACTTGTAAGATTTTATCATAAAAATAAATAAATAAACAAAAATAAAACCAGTAAAGTACACAGTAACAAACGAGGGGGAACGTTGTGAGCCGCGGCAAAGGCCGCGGCTCTACTTTATACCCGGTACTCAGTCAGTATACACATATGTACATACATATATGAGCTTGCGATTTAGGCAATTTATTATATGTTCGCAAAGGGGACAAATTAAATTTTGGGCAAAAAAGAATATTTCAAAAAATTAAATCCAACCATTTTTGGAATTTTTATACATGTTTTCATTTTTGGGGGGGCGTAACAAAATTTTGAAATACACTTGTGCTGAATTGATATCACAGGAGCTTGGATAGAATGTTTGGTTGCTCCAGCTCTTATAGTCTCTGAGAACTAGGCGCTCATTTGGACGAATAGACAAAGCCGACAGAGTCTCGTGTAAGAGAGAGTGAGAGGGAACGATGACTTTCAAAATGGTTTTCTTCATTGTGGCTATATTAATGATGCGATCTGGTCCAGATTTAACACTCTGATAGAAATGGTCATCCTCTATGATTCTGCGTTTTTAGTTTTCTCGTATCTTCAAAATTGTGTATGCCACAGACTTTCGTCCTTTGTGCGGGCGGAAAGGGGCGGGGCGAAATTTTGAAATACACTTGGAGTAGTGTGATAATACAGGAGACTGGATACAAAATTTGGTTTCTTTAGCTTTTATAGTCTGTGAGATCTAGGCGCTAATGAAGTCGGACAGACGGACGGACGGACAGACAGACATGGCTATATCGACTCGGCTATTGATGCTGATCAAGAATATATATACTTTATGGGATCGGAAACGCTTCCTTCTGGGCGTTACACACATCCGTTATCACCATAAATCTAAATACTCTTCGAGAACCGGGTATAAAAATTTCGCAGGAAATAAGCAATTTCACTCTTTAGTGACACAGAAGCTGACAGTGTCACGGAATTGTTCCTGCTGCAGAAAAACTACAGATCCGAAAATACGAAGCTGTATCCGCAAACCATGTAAAACATTAATGTTAATAAATTAAAAGCAATCGATTGTGTAAAAAAGAAGCACTACCTCTAAAAACAAACACATTAAATAAAATACCAGACTTTAACAAAAAAAAAAAAAATGTTTTTTTTTAGTTTGAAAAAATCATTATTCTATAAACAATTTTAAAGCTTCAAATCTCTCAGAAAAAAACAGTTTGGAAAAGAGGAAAAAATGTATAATTTTGTTGCCCAGCGACAAAAAAAAAGCCGCATTCCGAAATTTCATGAATTTTTGACTTCTCTAGCGTGGGATTTCCCGAAATGTTATTCGATTCGTCTAATTTTTATTTTGTGAGTCCCTGTGAATGTTTTTTTCTTTTTGCGTGCGCTTTCTGTTGTCTCAGTTTCTGGAAACATTTTGTGCAAAACATTTTACTTAGGAGTCTTTAAGAAGTATGCATAAAGGAAAACAGATGACGGTGACTGAAAAGTCAAAAATGATTGCCTCGGCTGAACAAAATGTCGCCATTCGAAAAATAGCGGATTGAACTAAATTCAATGAAAGCTCAGTGCGAAGATTTTTAAAAAATTTCGTGAGACTGGACAAGTGGAGAGGTCGAAAGGATCGGGAAGAAAAAAAATGAACATGTGCAAGGGAAAATCGGATTATTAAGAAAACGAAGCGACATGATCGATTCAAAAATGCTGTAGAGATAGCTTCTAAGTTCAGCAACGATTTGCGAAAGAAATTTTTGCTCGAACTATACAGCGACGTTTAAAGGAGATGGGATTAATGGAAAGGACACCTGCCAAAAAGCCACTTCATAATAGTCGAATGAAGAAAGCACGCCTAAATTGGGCTAAAGAAAAAGCAAATTGGGGTGAATCTGAGTGGTCACGAATCATATTCTCGGATGAGTCAAAATTTAACCTCATTAGACCCGATGGTTCCCGCACAGTTCGCCGCACAAAAGGGGAATGCTATTCCGAAAATTGCTGCAGTGCCACAGTGAAGTATTATCCGCTCTGTAAAAGATTCTCTGACGTTTTGTTATTTTTAAAAATGTAGTCAACTTTTTTTCACCGACAGGTTAACATTTTGAAGGCGGAATTGGGCACAAAGTCCTTAGATTGGCCAGGTAACAGCCCCGACCTCAATCCGATAGAGAACGTCTGGGCCCTTATGAATGCCAAAATAAGAAAGCGGAAGCCCAAAACTATGGTTGAGTTAGGGGATGTTATAGAAAAAGTTTGGTTTGAGGAGATAACGGAGGAATATTTGAGGGCTTTATGCGATTCGATGCCCAATAGTGTTAAATGTATAATAAAAGCCAAGGTACCACCAATTATTAATTATAAAAAAAAATTTGAAAAAAAAAATTCTGAAATATGATTGTTTATTATTAGACTACAGAAACTGAAATAACCTATTGGAAAAAATTTAGTTTTTGCTAAATAAATCGATTTTATAATTTTACTAAATTTTTTTTCCTGTGTTTGGTCAAAATACTAAACGACCGTTGAGAAAAGTGTGATTGAAAAAAATATTTATTTTTAATTATATGAATATGATATCAAAAAACGTAGTATGAACTTTTGTTAGAAATTGATTTATTGACTCAAAAAAATGAAATCTTTTAGAATCGAATACCAGTTGGGGAAACCCCACGCTAGAGAAATAAAAAATGCATGAAATTTCGGAGTGCGGCTTTTTTTTGTCGCTGGGTGTAGTTTGTTAGTTGTAAGCATGGCTTGATGATGTTAATATTAAATATATACATACTTATGTATTCGAATACACTGATCATGGTGACCTTGCGTAGCTATCATAACATCTGCTTCATCTAATACAAAAACTGCAATTTTTTTCATGTCAAAAAGACGAAACTTGTATCCCCAATCTAACATTTTTCCTGGTGTTCCAATTAGGATGTGCTCAGTAATTTTTTTATTACGATCAACTGAAAACAAAAAAAAATGCTTAAGTTTTGAATCTTAAAGAAGAATTTCTTCTGTTTTACAGACCTTCTTCACCGCGAACTGCAAATCTTAGTTTGATGTCGGGACAGTACTGTCCCATACGAGCAGCAACTTCCCCTGTTTGAATTGCCAACTCATAGGTAGGGGACAGGCATAGAACCTACAATTAAATTTTGGTAAATTATTAAATTAAAAATTCTATCTTTTGGAGAAAATTAATTTATATGTCAGATGTATTGAAAGCTGTAGCTTTAAATCTAAAAAAAAAAATTCGTGAAATCAGCAGTCGACAACTTCAGTTTTTCTTCTTAGAAATTCTCTGTCTGCCAAACCGTTAAAATAAATAAATAATAATAAAATAAATAATAATAAAACAATAATAAAATGATAAATAATAATAAAAAATTTAAATAATAATAAAATAATAAATAATAATAAAATAATAAATAATAATAAAATAACAACTAACAAATTTATTGAAATTAAAACACAATTTCGTCAAATACTAGTTGCAAACATGATTCTGTGTGATGTCACAGCATACAAAATGCTCTAGCTCTCATAGTCTCTGAGAACCAAGCGGGGGGACAGAGATGGCTATTAATGGTGATCAAGAATAGCTATATAATGTCGGAAAAGCTTCCTTCTAGCCGTTGCATACATGGACACGAATATAATATACCCATGTGTACCTGAGGGTGATTTAAATTAACGTTCACCCGGCTAAGCATTGCCAAGACAAATGCAGCCGTTTTTCCTGTTCCAGACTGGCTCTGGGCTATCATATTTTGTGGTGGATCTGCAAGAAGCGTTGGCAAAGCAGTTTCTTGTATTTTCGATGGCGTGTTGAAACCCATTGCGTAAATGCCTTTTAAGAGTTCCTTCTTCCTATAAATACAAATCTTTAGGCATATGAGTGTTCAGGTATTTATTTTAACTTACAGATTTAATGCTTCGAAAGTTTTTACAGAATGTAGTGGTGAATTCGGATTTTTTTGCTGTATATCGAGAGATAATTTTGTGTTTACCAGTCCCTTTCCTAATATTTTAATTAAGAGGCTGGTTTCAGCAGGGCTGGAAGATAAAAAATATTCGAATATTAATAGTGCCAATATGGGCTTTAATTATTGTTAGATTAAAAACAAAAAAAAAAAGTTTGGGAAAGCCGATACCCTTATTAGTAGTATACATTTTTATTTTGAGCCGTGCGACAACCCTGCACTTTTGGCGGACCCTCAAAGTTAGCTGATCGATGACAACCCTGCCATGTGTGAAATGGCAGGAATGTGTTGCCAGTCTTTGCATTGTTACGCGCTTTGCTGGCGTTGCGTAGCGACTGAAATTTCTTTGGTTCTTTCTGGCTATTATAATGATCCGATCTGATCCAGATTCAGGGATCTGATAGATAAGGTCATTCTCGATGATTCTGCGATTTTCGTTTTCTCGTATCTTAAAATTGTGGATTCCACAGATTTTCGTTCTTTGCGTGGCGGAAGGGGGCGTGTCAAAATTTTGAAACACACTTGTGTTGAATTGATATCACAGGAGCTTGGATAGAAAGTTTGGTTGCTCTAGCTCTTAAAGTCTCTGAGATCTAGGCGCTAATGAAGACGGACGGACGGACGGACAGACAGACATGGCTATTGATGCTGTCTTTAACCTTGATTTTAAAAGTGGGAAAAATTGCAAATAACAAACAATTGCGACAATTTATTTATTTAATCATAGTTTTTCGCACGTGGAGTGCCGGTTGATTGGTCGATCTTAAAAGTTATGATGCATTTTTCGGTCGAGAACGACAATCTTAGTTTGCAGCGTTCCTTTTTCGTAAACTATTTTCTTCCCCCAAAAAAACTTCTGTCATTAAGTAGATTCAATTATTTAAGAAAACAATTTTCGGAGTAAAATTACAGTCTTTAGGATGCACAAAACCATTCGGGGTCTACTGAATCGAATATGGATGAATTTTTTTTTTTTTAATAAGCATTCTAATATATTCTAAATGTGCCAATTTTGAGGTCAGTATCTATATTTTTAGACTTTATGGTAAAAAAGCGACAGGTAAAACCTGCGCGGTGGAAGACGCTAGGGCGAACCTTTAGGGTTCCCATCCCAGTTCTGGGGTGGGTGGAAAATCGCCTGCTAAAGCTGATACCTGGCAATGCAACACTGCGGCTGCTCTGCCTGCTGGTAAGGCTGCGGGGGGTGAGTTGCCATCGACTAGCCCAAGCCAAAGCTTTCACGTATGCCGAGAGGAGGAGTGCTGGCAACATACTCCGTCGGCAAAACACAAGCATGATGTCCAGCCCGACCGACCAGTGGCGGAAAAAGGTCGAGTGGGCATCAAAGGTGCTGCCCAACTTTGGCAAAGAGGCACCGAAGAGGGTTGCCCCGCCGAAGACGACAGCCCCGCAACCAAAAAGGCAGCGCTCACAGGAGACTCCTGGACCGGCTCCAAAGCGCTCCAGAGTGCTGCTGAATATATCATTCGCGCAAATTGCCAAAGAGAGGACGCTGATCGGCGTCCTGGATAAAGGCAGCGTGGACTCGAAGATCCCCAGGAACCAGTGGAAGTGGGTGGAAGCGGCACTGGCCGACCGCTGCTTCGATCTACTGGACAAGCAACCCGGCCCCCCTCCAGTCTGTAAAGACATGGGGTGGTACCAGGGTTGTATAAAGATAATAGCCTGCGAAGACGAGCGCTCCGTCGAGCTCTATAAAGCAGCGGTAGCGCAAGTCGGAGAGGTGTACCCAGGGGCGAAGCTCGTCGCAGTCGACTGGAGCGAGGTGCCCAGTAGGCCTAGAGCGAGAGTTTGGGTGCCCGCCTCCATAAAGGAGCCTGAGCGCATCCTGAAAATGCTGCAGCGATGCAACCGAGGGCTACCCACCTCCGATTGGAGGGTAGTCAAAGTTGAGGCGACACAAGGTCCTATGAACCAGGCGGTGCTCGTCCTCAACAAGGAGTCTTTAGCTCCAATTGAGACTAATAAAGGACAGCTAAACTTTGGCTTCAGTGCGGTGAGCATCAAGGTTTACAAGTCGGATGCAGCGGCCGAGGCACGTCCTGTCGACAACCCAATCGAACAGGACGTTGCCTCGGAGATCGAAGCACCCGATGACGACTTGGAGCCAGCCCATGACGGCTACTCCTCCGACACGGCTCTGATGCAAGAGTTTGAGGCGATGTGTCGCGACGACACCATCGATGACGACTCGGACGCCGACAACACAGTGGTGGAGAACTCTGTCGATGTCTCTAAGACTCCTACAGATAAATCTCCACCACTGTAAAGCAGCATCCGCTGCCCTTATACTCCGCTTGGAAGCAAGCGGAGCAGATGTAGTCCTGATCCAAGAGCCTTGGGTAGTAGGAGACAAGGTCTGTGGATTAGCGACGAAGGAGCACAAGCTTATTGTAGCTCAGAAAGAAGGTAAAATCCGTACCTGCATTCTTGCAAGGAAACACTTAAATATTTTTCTGCTCCATAACTTTAGCAATGGTGACAACACAGCGGCAAGCCTTGAGCTACAAGGTTCTCACATAAGGCTGATGTCAACCTACATGGCTCATGAGGAAAGCGGTCCTCCCGGAGATCTAGTTCGCAAGCTCACCAGAGATAGCGAAAGGTCGGATATAGGCCTTGTAATAGGCTGCGACGCCAACGCCCACCACACCCAATGGGGGAGCTCGGATACAATTGTAAGGGGTGATTCACTTTTCAGCTTCATCCTAAACTCTAATCTTCTTATCTGCAATCGGGGCAATGGTCCTACGTTTATAATTAAGAATATACAAGAGGTAATTGACCTAACATTAGTGTCTCACAAACTGTTAGACATAGTTAAGAGCTGGAAAGTTTTAGGGGACCATTCCTTCTCAGACTACAGGTACATCGAGACTATATTATCTCTCGAGAGCCCGAGACTTACTGACTTTGCTAACCCCAGGAAAGCCAACTGGGAAAAATATAGCACAGTAATAGAGGGACTACTTCCCTCCAAAGCACCAATATGCCTGAACACACCTAAATCGTCTAGTGGACTGAAGCATGCAATAAGGCTTTCACGGCAGCATGCCAATTAAACAAACATAAAGGGAAAAAAAATCCCCCTGGTGGTCAAAACAAATAAGAGATTCTATGGAATAGCTGCAGGACCCTCTTCAACAGGGCCAGAAGCGCTAACGAGGAAGAACATTGGGAAGATTACAAGACTAGTCTGGCCCTAAACAAAAAATAAATTAGACAGGCAAAAAGGGCCTCTCGGCAAAAATTTTGCTCTGAAATCGAGGAAACGTCGGAGGCTGTTAGACTACGCAAGATCCTCTCCAAAACGGCCCCCTCGGTGGGGTACCTAAACAGAAGTGATGGTACGTGGACTAACTCCAGTGAAGAGTCCCTACACATTCTACTCGACACTCATTTTTCAGGGTGCTCTATTAGCGAACCGACTCACCTCCCTAATGAAGGTTCGGCCACCTCGATGGAGTATATCTTCTCAAAAGGGAACATCAACTGGCCAGACAGTTTCGATCCGTTCAAATCCCCTGGTCTGGACCAGGTCATTCCGGCCCAATTACAAAAGGCCGGAGACAAGGCCATCAACTGGCTGCAATGTATCTTTAAGAAGATACTAGGAGTAGGGAAAATACCACACGCTTGGCTTAAGGCAAAAATAGTCTTCATCCCCAAAGCAGGTAAAGCCTCGCACTCAACTCCAAAGGACTTTTGACCAATCAGTCTATCATCCTTCCTTCTCAAAACCTTTGAGAGACTCGTCGGGCTACAACTGAGAACAACCATCAATTCTCAATTGTTGTCAGGAGCACAACATGCCTACCGGAAAGGAAAATCAACGGAAACGGCACTTCACGAAGTAATTTCGGGGATAGAGAAATCACTATACCTCAAATAATACTCTAATAGCTTTTCTAGATATCGAGGGAGCCTTCAGCAACGTTGTACCGGGTGCCATTACGGAAGCGCTCACTGACCTGGGGGTGGACCGTCACTTGGCGATGCTCATTGATCAATTGCTCACATGCAGGACGATGGGATCGATGGGATCGTCCACTTAGTCGAGGTATGTCAATAGAGGCACCCCGCAAAGTGGTGTCCTATCCCCCCTTCTAAGGAACATAGCAATCAACAAGATTCTATGTGACCTGGAAGGGTGCTGGGGGGGGGGGCTGTAAAGTCTCAACATTCGCGGACGACGTGGCAATTATCTTCTCGGGAAAATACCCTCAAACACTCTGCGACTTAATGACCGCAAAGCTCGCGAGACTGTCACGATGGACAGAATCGCGAGGTCTTAGAGTTAATCCCTCAAAGATGGAACTTGTGCTATTCACAAGTAAATACAAGATACCGTCTCTAAACCCCCCCATATTAAATGGATGCAGGCTCTCCTTTAGCGACAGTGCCAGTTACTTAGGGTTGGTAATTGACAAGAAGCCAAATTGGAACCTGAACATCAAAGACAGAGTGAAGAAGGCCACGACAGCCCTCTACACTTGCAAAAAAGCTATTGGCTTGAAATGGGGCATGAACCCAAGTATAGTCCAAGGGATATATCTAGCTATAGTTAGAACAATAATACTTTATGGATTTACAGTGTGGTGGCCGGCCTTATCAAAAAGGACGATCACCAGACAACTCGACAAAGTTCAACGAACAGCCGCCCTTTACACCAGCGGAGCTCTTCGCACCACTCCAAATGACGCGCTTGATGCCATTCTATGCCTCCAAAGCCTTGCCCTTGCTGGAAAAGAAAGGGCACAGATGGCAGCAATACGTCTGAGAGACTCCGACTAATGGGCACCTCAGCACACAGGTCACTCCTCAATATTAAACAGCAGTTCCGTCCCCACTAAAACGGACTACTGTGTCCCAAGGGAATACACAGACACCCCTTTCGATGCAATTATCCCCCACAGAGACGAGTGGAGTGAGGGACCCCCAGGCCCAGAAGGGGCCCTAAACATCTTCACAGATGGGTCAAAGCTGAACAACAGGGTCGGAGGAGGAAGATACTCCGAACAGCTAAATATTAGGCACTCCTTTAGGCTCCCTGATCACTGCAGCGTCTTCCAAGCGGAGGTTATTGCAATCAAGGAAGCCCTAAACTGCCTTCAGGAAACTACCGCCATGGTAACCCGGTTAAATATCTATAGTGATAGCCAAGCTGCAATCAAATCGCTTAATGCGATCTCCGCAAACTCGGCCACCGTTGCAGATTGCCGCAAATCTCTTCACGAGATGGCTCAGCAATTTTTTATCAGCCTTATATGGGTCCCGGGCCACCGGGACATCGAAGGCAACTGTATTGCAGACGAGCTGGCCAGACTTGGCACTACAATCCCCCTTCTCCAAGACAAGGAGGATACTCGTATGCCGATGGCCACATGTAGGCTCATAATAAAGGAGCAATATAAGCAACTAATAGACAACAAGTGGCAATCAGTACCACGTTGTCGAATAACTCGGCAAACATGGCCAACCATAGCTATGCAAGCTCGGCAGACGAAGGTGCAGCGCAGTCATACGCTCCCTAACGGGACACTGGCTAACAGGTACATACGCTAATAGACTGGGCGCCCCATACAATGATTTTTGCCGTAGCTGCAGAGACGAGGAAGAGGAGGAAACGGTGGAACACCTGTTCTGCTCATGCCCAGCTCTCAGCAGAAGAAGGCTACAGCACTTGGGCTCGCCCTTCATAGCAGACATTTCGGTAATGTCCACCATATGTCCCAGAAAGATAGCTAACTTCATAAGAGCTGCAGGCTGGGATAACTGTTGACTTTTGGGTCTCACAATGCGAGAATGGGGGAGATTCCCTGCGGTATTACAACGGGCCGGAAACGGCCCAAGTGTGCTGGGCTCCCAGTGAGCCTGGCAGCCGCTATCACCTAACCTAAACCTAACCTATCTATAGCCGAGTCGATATAGTCATGTCTGTTTGTCTTTCCGGTCATCCGGTCATCCGTCTTCTGTCCGTCTTCATGAGCGCCTAGATCTCAGAGACTATAAAAGCTAGAGCATTATGTATCTAGTCTCCTTGTGTTATCACACTACTACAAGTGTATTTCAAAATTGCACACCTTTCCGGTCCTCCCACACAAAAAACGAAAATCTATACATGCACAATTTTGAAGACACGAGTAAACTAAAAACGATGAATTATAGAGAATAAATATATCTATCAGATTGCCGAATCTGGATTAGGTCGGATCATTTTATAGCCACAATGAAGAAAATCATTACGAAAGGCATCGTTCCCTCTCGCTCTCTCATACGCGACCCCGTCTGCTTATATACTATAAAAGCTAGAGCAACCAAACATTCTATCCAAGCTCCTGTGATATCGCTTCTTTAGGACGTTGATATGCAATGACTGCACCATCAAGTGGCCCAAGCGACACAAGCAGAAGGCTGTTACGCGCGGATCCCAGGCAAGAACGCAGCCCTCCTCCCGCCCAACCGACCGAAGGGCGCTGCCGCATAACGCGCGACTCGACAAGCGAACCGATCGGTCAAATTCCTTTGACCACCTCTTTATAAACCCAAGCACGCCCATTGCGTTATTCACCATGGTAGAAATGTGTCCTGAAAACTTTAACTTGGGATCTAATAGAACACCAAGATCATCAACCCGGGTAATTCTCTCAAGAGAACCACCACAAAAGGTGTAAGGAACCAGAAAGGCGCTGGAGCGACGAAAAGTCATTACTTTACATTTTGAAGCATTAAGGTTTAATAAATTTCCACAGCACCAAGACTGAAATCTATCGAGATCGGATTGCAACCTGGATTGAAAAGAAATGTCCTTATACTGGACACAGAGCTTAACATCATCCGCATATATAAGTACTCGAGAGTATGTTAATACAGAAGGCAGGTCATTTATAAAAAGTGTAAAGAGTAAGGGGCCTAGATGGCTGCCCTGTGGTACGCCCGAAGTCACCATAGCTGGTGAGGACAGGGAGTTTTTGAAAAGGACTCTTTGAGACCTAGAAGAAAGGTAGCTAGAGATCCATCTCATGAGATTGGGCGGGAACCCTAGAAGGTCAAGTTTTTGTGCTAGGAGGGAATGGTTTACAGAGTCGAACGCTTTCCTAAAATCGGTGTAAGCAACATCCGTCTGTAAATTACCTTGACAGCCTTTAATTATAAAGGAGGTAAACTCTAATAAATTAGTAATGGTTGATCTCCGCCTTATAAATCCATGCTGAGCTGGAGATTTTCTTAAACACTTTGGGAATAGCGGATAACTTAGATATACCTCTATAGTTCTTTGCGTCAGACTTGCTACCTTTCTTGTGGAGAGGAATTATAAAGGTATCCTTCCATATCGGGGGAATGGAGGATGGGTGTGCGGACGTTCTACGCTTACTGTTTACGAAGCTGTAAAACTGTTTAGGGTCCTTCTTAGCCTTAAAATCCTTCACCACCAAATGCTCTGGCAGAGCAAATGGTATCAAAGTGAGTTGGGGAGACGCTTATCTTAAAGGACGCTATATCCCTGGCACAAAAGAGAAGTTAAACTTCTCGACCATTAAACCAACGGCTTTTATTTTGCTCCAGATTATCAGATGTGGAGTCAGGAGCTAGCCGTTAGACAAAAACTTGTCGTTTATGTCGGATCGCCTCCAGTGGCTGTGGCACGTATATTGTGTGGATATTCGCTGGTGGGATCGGAATTGACGGTACAGCTGAAAAATGTGCGGACACTACAGACACGGACGACACAGACTATTCTGGTTGCATGCTCTCCGAGGTGATAAATTCGGATACCGAATTTGCATCACCAGCAGTTGTCGTTGCCTTTGGAGTAGCGAACGATATTAACTACTGCACATTTAGATTGGTCGGAGTTGGTTTTTTATGCATCGGCTGGCTGAGGGACAGTTGGCACTTGCAGATCCCGCGGAGTGACCGTTTTGCGCCTTGGAAACTCATTTAGTAGTTTTAAACCACTAAATTGAGACTCCATGGCTAGGAGCCTATCGTATTGCTGTTTAAAGCCCACAGTCAGCTCCTTAAAGCCCTTCCGAGTCTGCCTCATAAATACTGCCATTTCCTTTTTTTGGCACAGTCAACGGAGAATTCCATTATGCATAAAAAATAAATATATAAAATCAAAAACGAAAATTTCAAGACAAATAGATATCTGATCAGTGTGCCAGATAAACGCTAAAAACGAAATCAATAAGAACTGAGAGGAGAGCAGTTACAGCAGCTGCAATTGAGAGAGAGAGAGAGCGCTACTGCACAGAAAGTATCAAGAGCGAGAGAGGAAGAACAGTTATTTAAGTTTGGGTAATAGTGAGAGAGTAATAAAACAACAAATCTACTAGGTGAGAGCGGCTAAATATGATTTTATGTGTACTTACGAAAAGCAACAACAAAAACACACTGACTACCTACACAGAAAAACAAACTATGTTTAAAACACAATTAAAGGGCATGCCCTCGCGCTTACGGATAGAATCTAAGCAAGCAGGTAAATTAGGGAGTTTATTGAGTTATTATTTTCGAAAACACCGGCTGTTTATGTAAGATAAAAGGCAGATAAGCGGAGCTCAAAACAAAAACGCGTCTGATCACTACAAAGAGAACTGCACGAATCAATACAAGTATATTTCAAATTTTTTCCGCGCCCCCTTCCGCCCCCACAAAGGACGAAATCTGTGGAATCCAGCATTTTTAAGATATGAGATAACTAAAACGTAACTATAACCGTATATACCAGACTGCCAAATCGGGCAAATCAGGCCAGATCATTAGGATGGCCAGAAGAAACAAATGAAATGTCAGTGGCTAAGCAACAGCTTCCGAGCGCTTATTCATCCCTCCTTTCTGTCGCACACACTTCCACGAGTCTTCCACGAAGACAGGTGTAAAAAACATATGTAAACAAAAATGGAAACAGATACCATATAAAAACCACCGAAAGGGTTCGACATTTTTTATGCCCGGTACTCGAAGAGTATATGGGTATATTAGATTTGTGGTGATAACGGATGTGTGTAACGGCCAGAAGGAAGCGTTTCCGACCCCATCAAGTATATATATTCTTGATCAGCATCGATAGCCGAGTCGATATAGCCATGTCTGTCCGTCCGTCCGTCCGTCTGTCCGTCTTCATTAGCGCCTATATCTCACAGACTATTAAAGCTAGAGTAACCAAGTTTTGTATTCAGTCTCCTGTGTTATCACACTACTCCAAGTGTATTTTAAAATTTCGCCCCGCCCCCTTCCGCCCGCACAAAGGACGAAAATCTGTGGTATACACATTTTTGAAGATACGAAAAAACTAAAAACGCAGAATCATAGAGAATGACCATTTCTATCAGAATCTTGAATCTGGAACAGATCGGATCTTCACAATGAAGAAAATCATTTCGAAAGTCATCGTTCCCTCTCGCTCTCTCTCACACGCAACCCTGTCGGCTATTCGTCCAAATGAGCGCCTAGATCTCAGAGACTATAAGAGCTAGAGCAACCAAACTTTTTATTCAAGCTCCTGTGATATAAATTCAGCACAAGTTTATTTAAAAATTTTGCTACGCCCTTTTCCGCCCGCACAAAGGACGAAAATCTGTGGAATCCACAATTTTTAAGATGCCGTCTCACAACGTTCCCCTTCGTTTTTTTTGGGTTTGTGGTTTAAATTAATACTTTAATGGTTTATTTAACAGTCATAAGCTTTTATAGTTTCATTTTCGGTTATTCGGTGTTGATATCAAGGGTTGTGGCAAACAATATGATGCCAAAAAACACAGATTTAATAAAAGGTTTATTTCAGAAGGAAAGTAATACTTAATATTTTGACCGTAGCTGTATGTTTAGTAAATTCAGTTGCTTAGTAACCTATAAAAGCTTATCAATAGTGTAGGTCAACAAAATAATTGAATATGATTAGTTCCAGCGTTTGAAAATGCTACGCTGCTCCGTAGTTTTTCGTTTTGCTCTCGATACCGCTCTCGTTTTGAACGGTAGCGGTAGCAGAGCCATAGCAGAAACAAAAAAATTATTTGCTCTGCTGTAACCGTAGCTTATTCGTGTCATTTACTACGGCTATAGCAAGGGCAAAAAAATAAAACGATGTGCTCACCTCTCTGGAGCGGTAGCCAAAAACTGGGAACGAGATGAGAGCAAAGCAAAAGATTTTTTTTCATTGACTGCGGGTCTCGTTTTTTTGAGCCACAAATTCATGTGCTGCTCGTTGCTTATTGTCGTAACGCACGTTGAATACCCATCCAGAGAGCGGAGCACATCGTTTTATTTTTTTGCTCTTGCTATAGCCGTAGTAAATTACGCGAATAAGCTAAGGCTACAGCAGAACAAATACTTTTTTTTGTCTCCTAAGGCTCTGCTACCGCTACCGTTAAAAACGAGAGCGGTAGCGAGAGCATAGCAATATTTTCATTGCTCTTGCTGCTACGGAGTAGAAAATGCGAACGCTGATTAGTTCCAAAAACTCATCAAATGTAATAGACCAAAATAAGATTATTGGAGAGCACGAAAATGTCCGCAAACATATGGGCATTTCTCTGACGAGGTCGACCGAGGCCAAAAAATTAAAATTCAATAAAAACGCATTTGAATATAGTTTTCTCGGGATTTTATTTTTAAAAGATATTGAATTAACTTTGATCTGAAAACCTATTAAAAATAGCAAAAGTTCACTTTCACTGGCTTGATTGTTCTGGCTTTGGTAATTCATTGGGTTTTGCGACTGACCTTGATACAATGAATTGCGGAATTCTTGACGAAGTCCTTGGTTATTGTTATTACATCGTGATGAATTAGGTTGATCAGACAAATTCTGGATTTGCTGTTGGCTAGTGTTATTTGTAAAATTTGGGTAATAATTTCCAACATTCCTGCGAGTAGACTTTTGTTGTTTTTGCCTATCCTTGCTCACATTTTTCACTTCTCCTAATTTGTTTTCATACAGCCCCTCTTCTTGAGCAGTCTTTTTCATGTTTAATATTGTGTTGATATCTTTTCTAGAGAGAGTCATGAACAATCTATCCGGTAGCTTCCGGGATATTACATCTTTTACTGTATTTCTTAATGCGTTACTGTAAATTATTCTATTGGACGGATCTTCGTCTAGTATTAGTTTATTACTTATGACTAATGATTTACTGTTTATTTCCTCGATGAACTTACGTAGGCTTCCGTTAAAGTTTGTATATATATTGTATATGGGCATTTCTCTGACGAGGTCCACCGAGGCCAAAAAATTAATATTAAAAAAAAACACATTTGAATATAGTTTTATCGGGATTTTATTTTTAAAAGATATTGAAAATCCGCCAATTTAATTAATTGACATATAAATTCATTAACTTTGATCTGAAAACCTATTAAAATTATCAAAAGTTCACTTTTTTGGTATTTTTTTGTCATGTTTTCCATTATTTTTTTCGCCTATAAGAAAGATGATTCTTGATAAAAGTTTTTCCTCAAAGTCTCCCTTACATATTGAACTATCTAAAAAAAAATTCCAGAACATTTTCTCAATATCGGTTAACGAAATTTTTGTAACATTTATAAAGCCAAGAAATTTGTGTCCCGTGCGACAGAGGCTTTAATTTAATTTAAAAAAAAACTACAACCATACATGCTTAAAATTATAACCATTTTATAGAGTCATCAATGCAGAACATTAATCAGAAATTCTCATAAATATATCGCCTCATCTTTCGCTGAAATCTGAGTTTGAATTGGTCGCCGCGAAAACCACTTCTATATTTGTCCCGTGCGAATACCATGGTTTTTTGCAAATATCTCGAAAACGAACAGTAGCCCAAAATAGCCCTTAGCACCAGCTATAGAGTTAGTCAAGTGGCGAATCATAACGGTAAAACAATTTTGAAAATCGGCTTTTTTTTTTTACATTTTTACAACTTGAAATGCGTACGAACGTCCCGTGCGACATCAGAGAAATGCCCATATGTAATATGGTCAACGCAATAACCCTTTTTTGGGAACTTATTTTGGCAGTGGTATTGTCTTTACTTTATTCAATACCTATTCTGAAACGCGTGTTGCTATTTAAGTTTCCAGATTTATAAGAACCCAATGGTCATTTGCATTAAAAATTTTGGTATTTTCTGGGATAAAGCTGCGTAAAAGATTTTCTGGTAGGTAATATCGATTAAAGCCTAGTATTCAGATCTGAAAATACTGAAAAAATCCTGGCGGCCCAGTGTGACCAAGTGTGCATGCGCTGCGGTAAAACTGCACAGTCAGCTGTGATTTGTTTACACTTTAAAAAAATGTTTGGCTCAAAGTAAGAATTGAATTCACAGCATAGAAATGAGTTTATATATTATGGCATTGGCGGGTCAGCTGCCATAGATTCGTATGCGTCTCTAATTGCATTCCCATCAAAATGCTTCTTATCCCCCAAATTCCACAGAAACTCCCTCTTCTCGACACTCTTTATAAGCTCCATAATTTCTTCGTCGCAAAGCTGCCCCAATCATGGTATTTGTGGTATTTTTTACAGTCCCAAGAGTTTTAAATGAAATGCAGCTAAAACTGAGGTTGTGTGCGTGAATGTGTGTGAGTACGATAACAACATAATGCAAAAAACAAAAACCAAACAAGATATAAGGAGAATTTTGCGACGACGAAATAATGAAATTAATAAAGGCTGTCGAGAAGAGGGAAGTGTTATGAAATTTAGGGGATAAATAGGGAGTACAAAAATATTTTATTGCATTTCTGTTCAGCTAAACCGGATTTATCCAATATTGCGCTGCTTTATCTGTGGATTGTCGTTCTCCGGCGACACAGCGCCCACAAATAATACATTCCTGCCTGCTTTGATACAAAATTTGAATTTGAACGGATTCATTTCTATACAGCGTTACCGCAGGGCATGCACACTTGGTCACTCCCAGCCCGGAGTATTTTTATATTGCACGTTTTGCTTGAAAACTTATTTTCGGATCTGAAGACTAGGCTTTAACGATAAACGAAAAATTCATCTCATAAGAGCATAGGACCGAAGCCACACGATTCATTTTCTCTGCAGACAGCAGATAAGAAAAACGAAGCCGCGTGTGCTTAGGGCCGACGCTACACGAAGTTTTTACACTGAGTGTGTGCCGACTGCGCTGCTTTGTGGCCTTTTCCTATGCACATTGCATAGGACGCTGCCGGCCCCTGTTTTTAAATTAAGTGTGTTCGAGTTGTTCCAAACAAAAAAGAAGCTCGTGTCGATTGATGTAAGAAACAAACATCAAACAACACGATCCAGCGTTCCCATTTTCTACTCCCTAGCAGCAAGAGTTATGAAAATATTGCGATGCTGTCGCTACCGCTCTGACTTTGAACAGAGACGTAGCAGAGCCGTATCAGTAAAAATTAAAAAGTATTTGCTCTGCTCTGCTCGTAGTTGTGTCGCGTCATTTGTTATAGCAAAAAAAAAACTTGAATGATGTGCTCTACGGCTCTCGTTTGTTGTTGAGCCACAAATTCATATGCCTCTCGTTGCTTATTAACGTGACGCACTCTGAATACCCTACAGAGAATTATTATAAAGTAAATTCATTTAAGACATACATTATGTTTCTTTACATTTGTACAGTCAGCACATTTATTCGGACACTCTGTATTCTCGAGATTAGTTAATCTCGGAATTTTCGTAATTTGAGATACTTGTTTTAAACATGATATGTACATATATCATGAAAACAGTTATTTTCGAAGTACGTAAGTAAAATAAAAATTCAACTTTTATTATTGCCCACAATAATATGGAACGGAATGCGAAAAAAGTGCTTAAAATGCAGCACAAAAAATATTCGTACAGTTTTTATTTATTCTCCTCACCATCTGAAAAAAAAAAACGGTAATCGGCGATTCTTTTTTGCCATTTTCATATAATTACTTCGGATTGGGCATCTGTGTGCGTTTCTTTTTTTTTTTGTTAGTTTCTCTGCGTTTTTGCTACGAATGGACGAAATGGGACGAGGTTATGATTTATCACTAGATTTGCGAAAATCCATACTAAAATTGCATTTGAAAATCGTAGTTTTCGCGAAATCGGTAGGATCATTGGCAAAGCACAAACCACAATTCATAGTGTGATAAAAAATACCTAAACACAGGATAATTAGCGGAAAATCACGAGATAGCTAGAAGTCCAAAGATACTGACACCCTGCGAAGAACGTAAAGTTGTATGAACAGTTTTACAAAATCCTAGAACAACGTCTACAATAACTCGCAAGAATGTAGAGGAAGCGACACAAAAAAAAAGTTCGAAGTTTGCGTCCAAACCATTCGAAACTACCTTTACAAGTTCGCAAAACAGAATTTAAACCAGTCGGATTCGTTTTGGGAGAACGTAATTTTTAGTGACGAATCCAAATTTAACATGTTCGCACACGATGGCCACTCTTAAGTATAAATGAAAGCCAATGAAGCCATGAACGAGAAAAACATGATCCCTACCGTTAAACATGGTGGCGGGAACGTAATGGTTTGGAGGTGTGTAGCTGCCGGAAGAGTCGGTCAAGTAGACTGTCTTTATATACACACCTGATCATAATAATAGGTACAACCATCTACGTAAAGTTTAACTTAACAGAACATTTTTGTTTTCAATATTTTAAACCTAAAATTTGTTCTCAGTTATTCTTTCAGTATTTGTTTTCAATATAATAAACTTAAATATAATGTAGGATCATGCTAATTTAAGAAATAGATCAGAGTCACTTTCAGGCTGATCAAAATAATAGGTACACTTCAAGTGTTGGTATGAAAAAAATCTACTAACTGCTTATTTATATTTATTCTTTGCTAAATTAGTATTTACTAGTAAATATCTTATGTGTCCAGCTCTATTTCTGCTTACCTTTAATACATTTTTTTTGTCATACTTTTAAAAAACGTATGGCAGGTTACTATGGGTGTCTCATACCACAATTCTTGGACGCCCTCGCATAATATTTGCTTATTTAAAAATGAAAACTTAGCAAATGTCCTTCTTTAATCTCCCTACAAGCTTTCGATTGAATTTAAGTCAGGAGATTGACTAGTCCTCTTCAAAACGTCATTTTTTGAGTCGTCAAAAAATTTGGTCAAAAGCATCCATGTGTGCTTTAGGCCGTTTATTTGCTGAAATAACCAGCGAAAGGGCAAAATTTTTTAAGCATATGGTAATATAGCACTATCCAATATAGATTTGTACACCACAGCGTTCAGTTTGTTCGTGTTTTTCGAAAATTGGACCTACGCCGTACCAGGAGAAGCAGGCCCATAGCATTATAGTGCCACCTCAATGTTTGACATATTTTCTTGTGAAACGTGGATCAAATTTCTTTCATTTAGGGCGTCGTACATTGTTTTCATAATCATTCCCAATTAAATGTATTTTAGTTTCGTCGCTCCATAAAATGCTTCTCCACTATAACTCTCCGGCTCATCCTGCCGGAGTCTTTGGGAGCATTAGCAAAAGTTTGACCCATCGTTATATTTTTTTGGCGCATATGTGGGACCTTCCGTGCTGTTCCCCCTGGAAGGCTGGCTTGTTCTAGCCGTCTACGAATTGTTGGAGCCTCAACTTCTTGTCCAATTTCTGCTGCAATACTCTTTGACAACTTATATCGGTCATTTTTTCTCAAGGACACCATGTAGTGGTCAAGTGTTTGGATTGCTTTCTGTGGCCTTACCCGAGTTTTCTGGCTATATTTCCATTTTAACACATTTCTAACAAAATTATGAGATATTTGCATTAGTTTGGCAAATGACCCGAAGAGATTTGCCTTCTTTTTACAGACTAAGAGCCAATCGTGCTTCTTCCTTTTTACAATGAGACTTTTGGCCTATTCTTGCAAGAAAAAAAAAATTATTTGTTTATATTTTGACTGTAGCTAAATGAAATGTTCCTTAAATAGCTAAAAAAGAAAGAATTTCCAAATTATTCACTTAATATAGAAGAGATACTGTAACTGTACCTATTATTTTGATCAGCCTGAAAATGACTCTGAGTAAGAAATTTATATATTTCTTAAATTAGCATGACCCTACATTATATTTAAGTTTATTATATTGAAAACAAATACTGAAAGAATAACTGAGAACAAATTTTATGTTTAAAATATTGAAAACAAAAATGTTCTGTTAAGTTAAACTTTACGTAGATGGGTGTACCTATTATTATGATCAGGTGTGTACGATACTATGTATAAGGAAATGTATAAAAATATTTTGAGCCAAAACTTGATTCCTAGTGTAACAAAACTTGGACTTTATCCCAACACTATCTTTTTTCAACAAGATAACGACCCGAAACATACTTCATATTTAGTGCAGGAGTGGCTTGTATGTATATCGCTACACGCAGCTAAAAATAAATCCCCGATCACCGGATCTGAATCCTATAGAGCATGATTGGTATATATTCGAGAAAAGGATAAGGAAGCACATCATTTCATAAAAGATATCCTTAAAAACGGCATTGCGATCTGAATGGGACAAAATATGCGCTGAGTTAAAAGTATGGGTCGACGTTTACAAGCTGTCATCGATGCTAAGGGAGGGCCCACCAAGTATTAAAAGATTTAAAAACATAAAAATACGATTTTTTTCAATAATGTATTTACAAAAAAAAGTTTTTTTTAATTTAATTTGAGAATTTATCTGATGTTAAAGTTAAACCTTCATAATTTTATGTTTAAAATATGTACAGCTGCGTTCATGAAAATTTTTGTTTACTTATGATCTATACATCTGCTTCTACATTTCTACATGTATAACTACATAAATGAGACCTGGAAGTGGGTGCGAGAGAGAGAGAGAGCGAATGAGTAAGTGCTTGGCAGGCGTTATGTTGCCACTGAAATTTAATTTGTTTCTTCTGGCCATAATATGGATCCGACCTGATCCACATTCGGCAATCTGTTAGACACGGTAATTTTCCATGATTCTGCGTTTTTCGTTTTCTCGTATCTTAGAGGACGTAAAGGGGCGTGGCAAAATGTTGAAATACACTTGTATTAAAGTGATATCACAGGAGCTTGGATAGAAAGTTTGGTTGCTCTAGCTCTTATAGTCTCTGAGATCTAGGCGCTCATTTGAACGGATAGGCAAAGCAGACAGGGTCGCGTGTGAGAGAGAGCGAGAGGGAACGATGACTTTCGAAATGGTTTTCATCATTGTGGCTATAATAATGGTCCGATCTGATTCAGATTCAACACTCTGATAGAAATGGTCAACCTCTATGATACTGCGTTTTTAGTTTTCTCATATCTTCAAAATTGTGTATGACACAGACTTTCGTCCTTTGTGCGGGCGGAAGGGGGCGGGGCGAAATTTTGAAATACACTTTGAGTAGTGTGATAACACAGGAGACTGGATACAAAACTTGGTTGCTCTAGCTTTAATAGTCTCTGAGATATAGGCGCTAATGAAGACGGACGGACAGACGGACGGACAAACAGACATGGCTATATCGACTCGGCTATTGATGCTGATTAAGAATATATATACTTTATGGGGTCGGAAACGCTTCCTTCTGGGTGTTACACACATCCGTTATCCCCACAAATCTAATATACCCTTAAACTCTTCGAGTACCGGGTATAAAAAATGAAGTCAAAACATTTTTGGAATTTTTATGCATGTTTCCATATTTGTTTACATATGCTTTTTGCATCTGCTTCTACATTTCATAATGTACATGTATAACTACATATTCGAGACGTACAAGTGTTTGCGAGAGAGAGAGGGAATGAGTAAGCGCTTGGCAGGCGTTGCGGATCTACTGAAATTTCATTGGTTCCATCTGGCTACAATAATGACCGACCTGATCTAGTTTCAGCAATCTGGTAGATACGGTAAATTCCTATGATTCTGCGTTTTTAGTTTTCTCGTATCTTAGAGGACGTAAAGGGGCGTGGCAAAATGTTGAAATACACTTGTATTAAAGTGATATCACAGGAGCTTGGATAGAAAGTTTGGTTGCTCTAGCTCTTATAGCCTCTGAGAATTACGCGCTCATCTGCACGAATAGGCAAAGCACACAGGTTGGCGTGTGAGAGAGAGCGAGAGGGAACGATGCCTTTCGAAATGGTTTTCTTCATTGTGGCTATATTACTGATCCGATCTGATCCAGATTCAACATTCTGATAGAAATGGTCATTCTCTATGGTTCTGCGTTTTTAGTTTTTTCGTATCTTCAAAAATGTGTATACCACAGATTTTCGTCCTTTGCTTTAGCTTTTATAGTCTCCGAGATCTAGGCGCTAAAAAAGACGGACGGGCGGACAGACATGGCTATATCGACTCGGCTATTGATGCTGATCAAGAATATATATACTTTATGGGGTCGGAAACCACAAATCTAATATACCCCTATACTCTTCGAGTACCGGGTATAAAAATCACTCGGTTACGATCTACGCTTGTGCGTAAAAACACCCGACACAATACTCAGACTCAATCGTTTGCACCCTATTTGCAGTGCCAGAAGACACACGAGTGTCAAAAATACTAATAGACACCGGTTGTACTTTTAGTTGCGGTGGCTCATTGCCGTTCTCTGGTACCTGCTACTTAAGGTACCACATTTGTTAAAAACGCCGCCGCATCATCCGGATATCAATCCCGTAGAGCACATGTGGGATATGCTCGAAAAAAAATAAGGCACCACCATATATATATCATTGAAACCATTGCTCATCCAGGCTTTAAAAGAGGAGTGGTCAAAAACAAAGTATACATACATCAAAATTGGTTAATTTAATGCCAAACTGCCTAAAAACTGTAATAAAGAACAAAGGGTATCCCGCAAAATATTAACTATTATTTAATTTAAGTTATTATAATAAATACATATTTTTTTTTTCAATTTTCTTTGCTGTATGAACACTTGCAATTTGGCGAAATATTATGTTAATATTTAAATTATTTAATTAAAAAGGATATTATTTAATAAAAATATACATACATATGTTAAACAATAGGCAATAAATGCATAATCAACATACTGCATTGAACTTTTTTTCGTATCGTTGTCGGACTGCATTTTATCGGCCAACGAAGTAAAAAAATGTTGCTGCACGAAGACATTAGTGGTACACTGTATTTGTTTTTATAAATATTTCCACATGCTTCTTTGTACCTATTTATGTGTACATATGTACTTGAACTCTACATTTCCTTCATATAGCTAAATATATACATATATGGTTCAATATACAGTTTTATATTCTAGGTACTTACTCAGCGACATCCGGTTCGGATTCTTCATCATTTTTCGTTGCCGGCAAATCATATATAGAACTGTTATTTCTGATAGCAGAGGCATTCTCATCAGGTTGTATTTGGAGTTGGTCAACCTAAAATTGACGAATTATAAACAGATGTAATGGAATACTAGAGGTTCAACTACATTAATTCCATACCAGCTTGGTTACTTCCTGGTCTTCTGCTTTTTTAACCCAATCCGTCATATTTAATAAACACCAGAAGATCAAATTTAAGCATAAATATCAATATGCCGATAAGTTATCGTTGTGACTATTCGATATCGACTTATTAGCGATTCGAATAATTACAGACTTTTTACTCTGATATCATTATTTCAACCCCAACTATCGAAAGTAGCATTTTCTCACACAGTACATTTACGGGGAACGGTGGGATTTTCTGACAGATGTGAAACCTCGATTCACTCAAGCCATTCACTGAAAAACCAGCTGCCAACAATTACAAACGAATAATTTGAGTTCTAAATTTTGTGAACTGTTAAATTTAAGCAACAAATAAGAAAAATGTATCAATTGTGTCGACTGTGGTTCATAAGCAACAGCATTCACTAAAAAACCACCTTACAAACAAATAACACTAGTCGACACGACTTTTCCGCTGTCGCCAAAAATGACTTTTTCTGATAGATTTGGATGTTTAAAATTTTTTAAAAAGAGCTTTTTTTTAACTGCAAAGTTCAATACAACCAGTTGTAGGAAACTTAAGTTATGTGAAAAATAGAAGCACTACCTATGACAAAAAACAACAAATTTTTTAAAAATTCTTAAAAAAAAAACTACTCCATGAAAAAAAAACCATAATTCTTAAAAAAAATTTAAATCTCCCAATCTATTAGAAAAAGTCATTTTTGGAGACAGCGGAAAAAAAAAATTGAAATTTGTCGAGTAGTGTAATTAGAGCTCTAAATTTTGTGAATTGTTGAATTTAAACAACAAATAAAAAAAAAATTGTCAGTTTTGTCGACTGTGGTTTAACAGCAAGAAATGTTGGGAAAACCAAATAAATCAATTCGATGAGGAAGAATTGTTATTCTTATTCCAAATAATTTAATAAAATACATTCGTGTCGTTTGTTCTTTTTTTCAATTTCCTGTATTGTTTTTATTGTACCTACATAAATTAAGCTTGCTTCTTTTGTCTATCTGCTTTCACAGTCCATTTCCAGTGCTTAAAAAGTAAAGCTCTAATAACTTTTTTAAAGACATCTATTTTATGGACTTTATATTCATTATATATACCAAACCATAATAAGTAATCATTACTTTTAGTAGTGCACTATAATAAATATCCTCATACGCAGTTGATTTTTAATATGTTTAAAAATATTTTGAAAAGGAATTTTGCAGACATTACATAATTTATCTGATGGTGCACTTAACTTTCCGAAGTCCGTGTCGCTTGAGTAGTAAATTATAATAAGTAAAATTGTATATACAAGACTATGTTTTATTAGTTTTAGAAGCGGTTCGGTACTTTTTGTCTTCGTCATAGTGTTCCAAATTTATTCTATTTCAATCGGTAGGTGCAACGATTAGACAACATATCTGTTCGGGGCAGATCCCCACCGAATAGCGGCTGGCCAAACAGCAGTTTTTTATTGGCCTTCAGCCGCATATTTGCATTGCTACATATTCATACATACATATACACATATTATGTAAATTCTTGCACTTGCTTGCCCTGCTAAACGTTCTCTCAAAGCTCGCTCTTCTCTTCGTTATCTATGCTCGGCGTTATCTATGTTTGCCGAACGAAGAGAAGCTGCGCTCAGCGATCGGAGCGGCAATGCTAGCAATGGGAAGGGCAAGCAAGGGCCACTCGCCGTTTAGACATCACACATTAAAGAACATTCGCAATTTTATTTCTGCGCCGCGTTTTATTTTTGGAAATAATTATTCGGCCGATCGGGGATAAAAAGCATTATCCCCACAATATCAAAAGCCGAGCCTTGCACGAATGGATCGAAGCATCGGCAGTATTGGAAGAAAAATTCAAAGAAATTCGAGGAGTGTCGGTACCAGTAATTGGCAAAACAAATAAAAAATTTGCAGAACTACAAACAGTTGTTAATACATATATTTTTATACATTCGCCTCCTTCTGCCCAAGGGATATATATTAAGTACGTGGACAACCTCTCCAAAATTCACGAAATTTTTTTCCTGGATAGACCCCGATTTATCATGAATTTAGGCAAAACAATTTCGTGGCGGTCGCTTCTAGTTTTTTTTTTTTCAATGTTTAAAGTTTGTGTTGTTGTTGTTGATTTTTTGTGTGGTTTTTGCTGGTTTTGTTGTTGTTTTTGTTGTTATTATTGATAATTGTTATTGTGTTAGTTTTTTTGTTGTTGTTATAATCACTAATTTTAAGGAAAACTAACAATGAATTACAAAGCAATTGAAATATTTGTGCAGTTTGTTTTTATTGGAGTTACGAAACTAGCTGTAAAATAGCTTAATTGGGAACGAATGCTATTTGAGTCATTTAAAAAAAGGCACAACTTAGTTATAAAATAAGATGTGTCATATAATAATAGAGAAGAGAGAATAATAGAAGAAGTTTAAAAAAAAATCGCGCGATTTTTTTGTTTTTGCCTGCGGCGCTACTGCTTCTCTATTATTATATGACTCAACTAAGTTGTGCCATTTTTTAAATGACTCAAATAGCATTAGTTAAAGAAATTTTTGCCTGAGGCGCTAGTGCTTCTCTATTATTATATGAAACATCTTATTATATATTTATGTCTCCCACAGGATTCTGAAGTCGAAAAGTAACTAAAATAATACACCATTTACCGTTACAATGGCGCGCCATAGTGTCGAAACGACTCGCATTCATTGTGGCCAGTTTATCTACTTTATATCTACTTTAGAGCTATTTTAGACATGTGTGAAATGAAATATAGCTTTAATTGCCAAATAGCTATTTTATAGCTAACTTCGCAACACATAAGCAGAAAAAATCAACAACAACAAGCCGTTTTTGGCTCGAAAAAGGTTAAACTTTAAACATTAAAAAAGGAATAAACTAAAAGCGACCGCCACGAAATTTTTTTACCTAAATTCATGATAAATCGGGGTCTATCCAGAAAAAAAATTTCGTGAATTTTGGAGAGGTTTTCCACGTACTTAACATTTTCCAAAATAGGTTATAGTTTCGGCAAAGGTTACGAAAAGATTCATAATCAGAGTAGTTAGAAAGACAGAGCTGGAGATGAAGAGGAATGTAATGCCGGACTGGAAGGGACAGTAATATTTATAATACTGATGAGAGAAGTTGATTCGACCTCACCAGAAAGAAGGTGACCTCACCATGGCAGGCTCTACGGAATTTAAGAGAGTGGAGGTTAATTGGACGCAACCTACTTTCATAAGAGGTTAGATGGATCGAAGGGTCCCAATTGAGTCCACGGAGAGCAAGGATGAGGAATTGTTTTTGTATTGATTCGAGCATATCTTGAAATTATTGGTAGTGAGGAGACCAGACACAAGAACCATATTCCAAGATAGACCGTACCAGAGAAACATACAGAAGTTTCGTGGTATACGGGTCAGTAAAATCCGTAGACCATCTTTTGACAAATCTCGACAGCATAGCGGACAAAACTATGCGTCGCTATGCGTCGCCATATGGTCATATGGTATAATTTCGAAACGGTCGTGTTCTTCTTTTTTCTTCCCATCGACGCTCTTATTACCGAATTTGTTAAAAAATCTGCACACTCTCTTGGACAGTCGTTTATCTGTTTGCATGTGTATCTGTTTTCTTCTGACTCTCGACGTAAACTTACTCAATAGAGCGCTCTTCAACGTTTTCCACGAATTAATATGCTTTTCGCTCAAAACAAATAATCTGGCAATTCCCTTGAGCGACTTCTTTGCCTAAATGCGTTTTTGTAAATCATTACAATGCGTGAAAAAGAGCTGTCTCAGGTGCTAAATCCCATACAAAATACAGTAATGTACACCTATGTGCACGTATGTAAGTATCTTTATGCATAGGATGAACCAACTGAATTATACCAGCAGCAATCAAAAGCAACAAGAACAAAGCTGATCTCCAGCGGACTTAAATTATTTTGATTTTCCCATGCATTTTTGATGTACGACAGATGTTTAAACGAAAAGAAAAACCATACAATAACCGAAAAGAAAGAAAAAAAAAGTAATAACCATATTAAAATCCTTTGTTGAGCAAAACACTCTTAGATGTATATTCCATAGCTCGCAAATAACTGTTGACCGTTTGGTTTGCTAACGCTCTGCTTGCGAAAGCAACCGAAAAAAAAAACCACCCTCGATCTCTATCTGAGCAGCAGACTTCGTTTCTTTTCGTTTCGGTTTTCGGTTGACCGATTTACGTTGAGCTGTTTGTGAAACAGTCTTTTACCGAGCATCGCACAATGAGAGATACGAGTTATGCTCGCACAGAGAGACTCACTAAAAGACCGATTGACTGAAAAAGTCACCCCAAACGGTCTTTTCAATAATTTGTCTCCTTTTCAATGCACAGTGGTACGTTGTGTAACATTGTGACATTCGATTTTTACTCTAAATTTTCTTGAAATTTGAAGCATGAATTTTTATATTTCAAACTAATTTTTTGATTAAAAAATGAATAGTTTCTTTATGATTAATTTATTTTGAATTAAGCTTAACAACTAATAAATAAATAATAATAAAAATCGAGTTTAGGTTTTGTGTGGCCAATACTACCAGTGCCAGCGTACTCAAGTGTGGCGATTTCAGCATTACATTTCTAAAAAAAATGTAATATGTCTTCGTTTAGTGGTAAGCGACTATACATTTTGTCAAAAATCTCGACCTACGATCACTGTAACATCGAAATTCACAAAGCAAAGTGACGCGTAGAACCTTCGAGACTTCACATACACACATACATTCGCAAAAGACTTTTTGGATCGTCGTTCGAGGGCAAACGGTCCTGGAATGAGCAGAACAAAAGAGACCGAAAAAAACTGCTCGTCGACTGAGCGCGAGCAGAATTTTTGTACGAACAATGCAATCGGTTGCTCTCGGACCCTTTGCTCAAAGTCTCAGTGAAGAACTCTTATTTTGTGACCGCACGAATCGGTTAACAGTTATTTGCGAGCTCTGGTATATTCCTGTATATGTATATGCCTATGCCTAATGCCCTAATTAATAAATAACTATGACTTTAGGGTAAAAGTTTTGCGAATTTAATTAGAGCCTCTTTGTGCCAATGAACGGGTATTCTTAAAATACCGTTCATGAGGCCCTATCTTGTTTTTGCCTTTCTTTTTCTATTTCTTTATCAGCTTTTTTTTCCAGCGTAATATTGGGCCCAACGACACCTGCAGCTATTAATAAGTCTGTAAGTAGACACACACCTACGTTCATACCAATAGCAACCAACACAATGAGACTTGATGAAGATTAATTGCTTCAAACCTTATATTACTATTAACTCTTCAGCATTGACAATCTTGTGCCAATTTTATTTATATTAATTTTTGTTCCGTATGATTATTAATACTATTTTCTTTCCTTGCTATTCCCTGAAATTTTTGATTATTCTTTTTATTATTATTTTGGAAGTAATAAATATAGGTATTGCTAACCTCGGATAAAGACGGGAAAATGTATATAATTAGATCAATAATTGTATTCTTTAATAATGAATAAGAATGGTTAGGGTGTCATCAATGGAATTTGGCGTATTTTGAAATTTGTACTATTTACATTAAAATTTGGGGCTCCTGGGGTATGTAGCGCAGCAGCAATATGTTTTGGGTAGAATCATAACGGATGTTTCTTATGGTATTCTACAGGTAGTGTGTGTTAAAGGGGGAAAACATTAACAGCTTGGTTCTTCACCTTCGATAGTTGACCTTTAGTTCCATCCGGGCTTGTTATTCCGATTCCTGTTCCCTTATATCTACAATATTATACAATTTTGTTATCATAACGGAGTTCGTTAAAGCAGCTCCACCTCCACCCCCATTTTCCCTGAGCCAGGCCGGCAACCCGTAGTAGACAGAGCGTGCTGTTCAGACGACACATCCCGGGTCCGTTACAAGGATTTGTAAACAATTTTTTTTATACCGATTCGAGCATATCTTGCAGTTTTTGGTAGTGAGGAGACCAGACACAAGAACCATATTTCAAGATACGCCGGACCAAAGAAACAGACGAAAGTTTAGTGGTATACGGGTCAGTAAATTCCTTAGACCATCTTTTGACAAATCATAGGACTCCTTTGGCTTTGTTAGAGATATTAGAAATATAAGAGTTACAACATAGGTTAGGTACAAAGGTAATGCCCAAACCTTTAACTTTGAACAAGCGTTGTAGGATAATGTTATTGATTGAGTAAACAAAAAGGAATGGCTTATATATATACATATGTATGTATATAATTGAACATCCCAATTGTTAAGAGCTTCAAGATCCGATTGCAGAGATAGCGGGGACAAGCGGTCACTATAGGAAAAACATAGCTTTACATCATCGGCATACGGGAATGAGATAAAACTTGGGGAAGATCGTTAATAAACAGGTTAAATAACAAGGGACCCAGATGGCTACCTTGAGGCACCCCCGATGAGACTATGACAGGTTTAGAGAGAGAAGAGTTACGGCTGACACGCTGAGAACGGTTACAAAGGTAAGAATTAGTCCAGTAAAGAAACTTAGTCGGAAAACCTGGGAAGAAATGTGGAAAATTTAAGAACGGTGGTAGAAACTGATCGACGTTTTACGAATCCATGCTGAGATTCAGAGAATACAAACTACAAAAAATGTTGGAGCTGAGGAGTCATTATTTTTTCGAAGAGTTTAGGAATGGCAGACAAATTGGAAATACGGCGGTAGCTAGAGACATCAGATTTAGATCCCTTTTTATGAAAGGGAACTATATGGGATTCTTTCCAGACGAAGGGAAAATCACCAGCCTCGAGAGACAGGTTGAAAAGTTTTAGGAGGGGCACACAAAGAGATTCTGCACAAAGTTTAAGAACGGTACTCGGAACCGAGTCTGGCCCAGAGGAGAACGAAAACTTACACGTTTTTAAAATGATTAAGAGGCCATCATAATCAATGAGGGGGGACAGATACAACTATAACTATTTAAAGGGATGGGATATGAGTACCTGCTACGAAAGTCGCTGATGAGTCTAGGATAAAGGGAAGCTTGATAGAAGGGACAGAGAAGCAACGTTGGAAAAATAAAGCGAACAGGTCAGCAATATCACAATCGTTGAAAAGATGGAAAAAATAGTGCTATAGAATGCATTAGTGGCAGACCCAATTAACTGGAAATCGTCTAGAAATGACCAATCGATCTGAGATAGGGCAATATTCAAGGAGAGAAAATCAGCCTACTACAAAAAAAAGGTATTCGAAGGCTTAATGAACGACTTTATAGGGCCTGAAGAAGGCCACAAGAAATCAATTGAAAGTGTGGTATGGCATGGGTCTTCAGGGAATGATAGAGGTGATCCTCGACTTACCAAGGTGCTCGAAACATCGGTAGTAAAGACGAGATCAAGGATCCTACACATGTTGTTACGTATGCCATTTACCTGACACAACGATGTATCGGACAGAGAGTCAACGAAATCATGCTGCATTGATGGGAACATTAAGTTAGAGTCCTCGGATGGAGACCAAGTGATATCTAGGAGATTACAATCACCAAGGACACTAAGACGATCAGAATCACTAAGCTGAGACGAAACGGACTGAAGATGGGCAGCGTCAAGCATATAAGTTGAAAATTCAGAAGACGGTAGGATGTAAGAGCATGATATGAATAAATTAAAATAACACAGACGAATTTTAACTACGATTATTTCAATAGTGTTGAGCTCATCGATGGAAAAGAATTGGGAAGTTAAGTCAAAACGGGCAGCAATTAGGATGCCGCCACCTTGAGATGGACGATCAGATCTATATGTTATAATTGTCAACAAAAATCTCGGAATCCGAAATTGAGGAATTGAGACATGTTTCAGAAAAGGCGATAATATCAGAATCAAAAGATTCAGTATCAGTATGTAATTTGGTGAGCTTACTGCACAGGCCACGTACATTCTGATAAGTGATCTTTAGAGATAGGGAAGAATTCAGTTTTTTGACATAGATGTTAAATCGGTAGATGGTGTTGGAAGGATTCCTACGCGAGATGCGGATTGCGAAGATCGAGATCGGTTATTGAAAATGTGACAAATAGTATGTGCAGGCCAGAAAGAGGGTTCTAACACAGTCGTAACAAATTTCTCCGGGACAAGAATTTTAAAGGAAGAAATGCTACGTTTTTGCTTAAAGTTAAATTTAGTTACAACGAGGCCAGAGGATGATGTTGAGTTTGGAAAAGATATAATCTCAAACCATTACATAAGACGCGAGACAAATATAGTTTTTAGAGGAGCGAGGGCAAATAGAGTAGAGCGGTCAAGACTTGTCACATGATTGTTGGGTGAGGCAGAGGCTGGTTCTACCCGAGAGGCAGGTCCGGATGGGATAGCGCTGGCTGAGGAGCCAGTTCGAGCCGATGTGGAATGAACAACTTTAACTTCCATGCTGACAGCGGTGTCGTCGGCTTCATTAGAGGTCACAGAAACACCAACAACAGGATGATCGTCAATGTCTGGTTGGACAACCTGGGCAGACACGGGTGCGGGATGATCATTACTGTACAGTTGGATATCCTGGGCAGACACGGGCACGGGAGAGGCAGCAGGTGAAGAGCCAGCCGTCCTTTTCGATGTAGAAGCATAAACATCGATTTCCTTAGCACCAAAGTCGATCAAGGCTGGCGAGCTAATTGGAGGAGCGGGTGTATCTTTAACTGAATGAGAATTAGAATTGTGAACACAGGGAAAACTAGGAGAAAAGAAAACCTTTCTTTTCTTTGAAGACTCATTTATAATTCTGAGATATTTAAAATGAGTTTCCATTGAGATAAACTTATCTTTTAATTTCCGGAATTCCGAGTGGACAGCAGCGAATTCGTTGAGTCTGTCCAATAAAGGTTCGCATATCGGCTTCAACTGCCCTGCAATCGCAACAAGTCCTGCTGACACCGCAGCGAGTCTTGATCAGATCGCCAATGCGACCACCGATATAACTAAAACCAGCGCAGCTAGTGTGAGACGTGTTGTCACACAACCAGCAGAGTATAAATAATTGCCATATAGCTACCGAACGGTTAACGTCGCAACGTTTAGCACAACAGCAGCTCAGTGTTAAATATTAGAGAACAATATATATGAAAAAAAGAAGGGTGAAATGTGAGTTGGTGTGAGGCAAACAAATACTACCTTATTATTGTCGAAGGTGCGGAAAAATGATTCGAGGCGTTTACACTTAGGCCGCATCATTTTTGCATCATTTTGTCAGCTAATGTTGGCTCCACCGAACAAAAATTACGTGCTGATGACTTTAATTTTTAAGTTGCACTTTTAAAGTCGGAATTAGTGCGTCCCAAAAGAACTTGCAAGTCTTTGTGTTACCATTTTGTTTCTTGCAATCATACTTATTTTAATTGAAATGTTGGGGAATGGTTTGGCCGCTCAATTTTAAATTTAATTTATTGTTTGATTCGACAAAAATACCCCGACACCGCGTCGAAACCCCGAATAATTTCAGTATTTTTTCCTCAAGGTCTTCCTTACATATTGAACTATCTAAAAAAAAATTCCAGAACATTTTCTCAATAACGGATAACGGAATTTTTGTAACATTTATAAAGCCAAGAAATTTTTGTCCCGCGCGACAGAGGTTTAAATTGAATTTAAAAAAATCTACAAACCATACATGCTTAAAAACATAACCGTTTTAAAGAGTCATCAATGCAGAACATTAATCAGAAATTCTCATAAATATATCGCCTCATCTTTCGCTGAAATCTGAGTTTGAATTGGTTGCCGCGAAAAATTTGTCCCGTGCGAATACCATGGTTTTTTGCAAATATCTCGAAAACGAACAGTAGCCCAAAATTGCCCTTAGCACCAGCTTTAGGGCTAGTCAAGTGGTGAATCATAACGGTAAAACAATTTTGAAAATCGGTTTTTGTTTGACATTTTTACAATTTGAAATGTGTACGAACGTCCCGTTCGACATCAGAGAAATTCCCATATGTTGTTTTTATTTTAGAAGCGGTACGGCCATTTTTAAGAAAAGGATGTTCTGGAGAACAATGATGAGTTCTTTAAAGAAAGCTTCAGGATGGAGAAGTCCACCTTCTGTTTATTGGTGAGCCGACTTAATGTGCTTCGGAAGAAAGCCACAAGCTGGCGAGATGCGGGTCTTCCTCTGAATATCGAGTAATTGGTAGGCTCAACAGTATCTGCAAGATTCTGCATGAATTTTGCGCAGTTTTTATTTTCCAGTTTTCGGAAGAATATATGTCAGCCGATTATCTGACATTAGACAAAATTGTTGAGTGCGTCCAGGGCTTTGAAGCACTTGGATTTCCTCAGTGTCTAGGAGCAATTGGGACAAGAGATCAATCAATATTTGCATCATGTATTAAATTTTAATTGGTATATGCACTTCATTTTTATTCTAGATAGATGTCATATCAAAATAAAGCCACCAGCAGAGAAGGCAAAAAAATTATAAAGACTGGTACTGGTATATTATAAAGACTGTTTGCCCCAGTGTATAGGTAAGATATATTAAGTCTATTAAGTGGTTTATAGTCTTCCAAATGTATTTTATTTCAATTTACTACAGATATAGATTTACGTATGTGAACATCGGCTATCCTAGAAGGTGCAACGATTCAACAATTTATCAAAAGTCGAGCCTTGCCCAACGGATCAAAGCGTCGTCCATATTGGAGGAAAAATCAAAGGAAATTTGTGGAGTGTCGGCACCAGTAACGCTGATCGGAGACTCGGCTTTTAGGACTTCAAAAAACGTATGAAGCCATACCCATTCTCCACAGCCGCTTCATTGGAACAGCGGACTTTCAACTACAACCTTTCCAAAGCTAGTCGGGCTGTGTAAAATGCGTTTGGCCATTTAAACGCACGCCTTAGGTTCATTGGCAATGGCTTGATAGCCACGTTTAGAACAATAGCGTCATAATAATGACCTGCTGCATGCTGCACAATATTTTAAATGTTCACAACAGCTCTGGTCACAGATTGGACACTGGAGCTGCAGTTGGAGCCGTAAAGGTTCACCTCGCTGCTCTCGACGAAATATTTCTCAACGTCTGCAAATATATAAATATTCTTAAGATATATTTCATTTAAAGTACTGTGATTGTCCAACATGTTTTGTTGCGTATTGTGGATACTTCACTCTGCCGCCTGCAGTTCCTTTCACTGCTCCACTGCCTATAGTAAATTAATATATATACTAGCTGACTTGGCGACGCGTTGCTGTGCTGTTATATTACATTGTAGTAAGCTATTTAATCTTAAACTTATGAATGAAGTACGTAGGGAAGATAGTCTTAGATGTTTAACAATAATATTTATTATTTTGAATTTTAATTTTAATTTAATTTAGCACTAATCGGTGCACAATATTTTTGGTTAGATTGTCTTTAGCTAACACAAATAGGTTCGACGGTTTTTCTACACGTGAACATGAAACATTTAGTTGCCCATGAGAAAAACATGGATTTTCATAATCTAAACCACATATAGACATTTTTTTGCCTTGAGACTTGCTTATAGACATGGCAAAAGCTAAAAGAATTGGAAACTGTAGCCTTTTGAAGGGTTTAGTAAAATCGGAAGGTATCATTCGAATACGTTGCAAAAGGACCACTGGAAAGCTTCCCAGTTAAAATGGTTGCTTCAAGAATATTTCCGATGATCTTTTTGATGACCAAACGCGTACCGTTGAATAATTGAGGTGGATTCAAATTACGTAGGACAACAACTGTATCGATTGATTTAAAAGCCATCAAATCGCCTGGTAGCAACTGTTGTATCTGGAAGTTAATTTCGTCAGCCACAACATTTTTGGCTGTCAAAATCGCTCGATGACTGAGCCAGTCATGATTCAAGTAATTATTCTGAGCAGATATCCGGAAAATACTCTGTCTCAATTAATGTTCTTCCTGAAGAGCATTGCAGAAATTGTCTGGCAGTTTAATGCATTGCGTATTGGGTTGTAGTTCTATTTTATCGTTCCCAATATCTAGTAATTGTTCGGAAAATATTAGTGCTGATGTTATATTAGTGCTCATTTTGCAATCGTACGGGCATGATTATGATCAATCGAAGTATTTCAACACATCGCCAATAGAGTGATTGTTTCAATCATGCATTAATTTCATCCGCGATAGTAGAGCGAGGTATGAGCGGTAAGGTCTGTCGGAAATCACCAGACAAAAGTAAGATATCATTACCGAAATGTTTATTATTGCCGTTTAAATCTTGCATGGTTCTATGCAATGCTTCGAGTGAAAATTTGTGAAAAATTGTGCACTCATCCAAAATTATTATTGAACTCTTTCGCAATACTGCAGCTATCCCACTATTCTTTATTATGTACACTTTGGATTTGGTTTCTTATGAATGTCCAATGGCAGCTTGAATGTTAAATGTGCCTTTTTCGGGGATGGTCGTCTGTGGGAACAGGCAATTACGGTTTATTTCCTAGATGGTGCGTAAGGTTTTGCCGTTCCTTTTATTTGCCATTTTCAACCAATAATTTTTCTTTTAAATACTTTTTTTTTATTATCATCAGCTGCTAGTGTGAATCGAAGTTTCATCGTTTGTCAAATTTCCCACCGTTCCGCCGTGACTGGCTCAGTGCTGATGGTATTAGTGTCAACCGGAGATCCCTTATTTTTTCGTTTCGTTTTCTTCGTTCCACAATCATTTTGTTTTTATTATTTCGTAAGCGCCGTAGCTTGAGTCAAAGCAACTCTGACAGTATTTTCGTTGCTCTGAAGCCAACTTCACTAGGTTCCTTCTTTTAGAATTTGGTCGTCTCGTAAGCAGGGTGTGTGGCTTTAATGGGTTTAAAAACAATCTATTGATATTTTCATAATCTATTGTGGAAAGTGTTATTTTCCAATTGTGTTCTGTCGATTAGCAATATCAGATTTTTTTCTCGATAAATTTCCTACATATCGTTCCGCGGGAATACTAATAGCTTCATTCATTTAAAGTATACCGCAAATATTTTGTTTATTACTTATATTTGTTGGGCGATATTAATGATTGATGTCTTAAATTGAATCTAGTTGACTCTCCAAATACATATGAGCATATTATCAATCTTTCTGACATTTAAATTGTAGATCCCAAAATGCACATCTTTGGATTTAAAATGACTTTACAGTCAAATGAATTGATGGACCGATGATGTGACTGTTATTAAATATATAAATAACGAATAAATTTGTTGCTAGGTCTATCAAACATTGGAAATGGGGGCCTATCGTTATATGCAGGAGCTGTACAGGAAGAAGCAAAGTGATGTGATGCGTTACTTACTGCGTATACGCGTGTGGCAGTACCGCCAGTTGACGAAACTGCATCGTTCGCCTAGACCGACGCGCCCCGATAAGGCACGTCGTTTGGGATACCGGGCCAAACAAGGATTCGTTATTTACAGGATTCGTGTCCGCCGTGGAGGACGCAAGCGTCCAGTGCCAAAAGGTTGCACCTACGGCAAACCAAAAAGCCATGGCGTTAACCAACTGAAACCCTATCGTGGATTGCAGTCGATTGCAGAGGTATGTACAAAGACTAGTTATATGTTCCCTTTTACCCATGATGACAAAAATTTTGGTCAAAACAAAAAATGTTGACATGACTTCCTTAGATGTCTGAAATTATTTACCAATATTACAATTAATTGCCTATATATATGTGTCATTAAAACTAAATGTTTTGGTCTCATTTTTTCCTAGGAACGTGTCGGCCGTAGACTTGGTGGATTGCGTGTTTTAAATTCCTATTGGATTGCACAAGACGCTTCATATAAATATTTTGAGGTAATTTTGATTGATACACATCATAGTGCGATTCGCCGTGATCCTAAAATCAACTGGATATGCAAACATGTGCACAAGCATCGCGAGCTTCGAGGCCTTACCTCTGCTGGTAAAAGCTCCCGTGGTATTGGCAAGGGTTATAGATATTCCCAGACAATCGGCGGATCTAGACGTGCTGCTTGGAAGCGCAAGAACCGTGAGCATATGCACAGGAAACGTTAAATTGTAACGTTTGGTTTCCTTTGAACGCTGCTTTTGAATAACATTGATGTTTTTTGAAAGAATAAAAAAATTTTAAATTGCATATTGCTGTTTCATTCAAGCTGGCCATCCACAGGTGAATTTTTTCAATCGATTTTTTGTACAAAAATTGTCGGAATAGTGATGGTTTTGTCTTACGTGTTTTGGCAAGTTGGTTCAGTTGTTTTGGGTGTTGAATTTCAGCACAAGCTCGGTCTAGAGCGATTTTCTAGTGTGCAAGTAATTATTTTAATTGGACACAAGTATAGATTTGTTTCACAATCTTTAATGATATTAAACTGGATAAGATGAATCAAGTACAAAGATATGAATTATGAGTAAATAGGGCCAGTAAGGCGAGAACGAATATGTTGCTGCCGAATATGTCGCGATCCCACAGATGACGAAAACTGCTTATTCGACAATAATGCAGAGTCCGCTCCATCCAGTGGCAGATTCAGTTAACTCTCGTTAACTACTCCCCCCTTCAAGACTTGACCGTCCTCGGTCAAGCTCAGGTTCTTCAGCATCTGTTGAATGGCGATGGTGTTTCCCTTCTGCTGCCTGCGTCGCAACCACCAGAAAACGGCGATTATAACGGCGCACACGGCCACACCTACGACAATAGACAGTGCAGCAGTATGGGACCGATCGTAAGGTTTGTATGAACCTCGGCCAGTTGCTGCAGATTTTCCTCATTCAACTTATGAAGGTACGGCAGGCTCAGCAGAGTTTGGTGGTTGGTGACGTTGATCTTCGCGGAAGCTGCCACGCGTGGGATCCTCTTCGGCGCATTATTGAAATTGGTGTAATCTGTACCGTTGATGAGGGCGACCCGGTCAATGCTACGCTCGGGACCATCATCGGCGGCCACGGTGGCGATGGCGTCATTGATTATTACAATACCCTCGTCCACCTCCAAGATCGGGGGCAGATTGTTCGGTTGCGTACCGCAGTGGGCCACAGTACCAAAGTGCAGCTGTTGTGCGCAACTAGTCGCTGGTGCCTCCTTGCAGAAGGCTAATGATGGGGGCCCCCATACATGATGAGACGGCGATGACTTCGTTGCCGCATTCTGCTATGATGGGCTCTGGTAAACGGATCGCTATGCCTTTGTGCGCGACTGGGAAGATGGTTATTTTCTTGCAAATAAACTTAGGTCTATTACAAAAATTATTAATTCCTTATTAGCTAGTGCCATCACATTTGCAGCGCCCAATAGTTGGGTTACGCTGATATCTGTGGAACCTTTTCTCAAAATCGCCTCTAGGTCATCACTGTCGATGATAGCTGGATTTACAATATTTACTTTTGCCAAGGTGGTGGCGATCATTATGTTCTGTAATTCAAGCGTCAAAATTCTATTTCTGGTTAGAAGGTTCTCATATAGGTGGGAATTGTTAATTTCCTCATTTATGTTTACTTTTAGCAATTTGTTCACGGTCTCGGTGAGGGCATTGATTTGTGTTTGAGTTCTCGAGTTGATAGTTATCTGTCCATTGTTGGCTTTAATTAGATCGTAATCAACCTGTCTCGTTTGCTGTAAGTCATCAAAGTCCGTCAATTATAGGGATATAGTCTGCGCGTGAATAGTCCGTCAGTTTTGAGTCGGTCAAGGTTGTTAGCGGTAAGATTGCTAGGATGTAGAGATATCGAACGGGAGACCTATAAGAAACGAGAGGCACAGCACTTATTAATTATGTCCTACGGTTGTTCTTACTTTTACTGTTAATTGTCCTTGAGGACCTGAACTTAACGCTACAAAATCATTTTTTTGCTTATCTACCTCAAATTGTCTTTGTGGACCACCCTCCCTTTAATAAGAACGGTGGTCCCTAGATCTGCTTCTACCCTTTGCTCCGTGCAGAGGGGAGTTAGCTTGTTTCCTAACCTCCTGTTAGCTTTTACTAGGACTTGTTCTCCCACATCGAAGGTCCTATTTCGTCTGTTTGGGTTGTTTCTATCAAGTTGCTCCTGCTGGGCCTTTACCAGTTTCAACATTATCTCCTCCCCAAGGTCGCAATTTGCGTGGACCACATCCATGAGCGTATTGTTTGTGACGGAGTGGATGGTACGATTGTATTCGATGGTCGCTAGAATGACTAGCTGGACCGTATCGTCAACCTGGCGCTGCAACTTCAAACACCTGGCAATTTCTAACAAGGTGCTGTGGAAGCGCTCTACTTATCCGTTTGATGTGCTGTGCAACGGTGGGGCATTTGCTACATCGACGTTGAATTGGTTCTTCAATAAGGACCGAATGGTCTCAGAATTTAAGGCTGGCTCATTGTCACAATAAATGGTCTTTATGGCTGGGAAGATGTTCACCAGTTGCAAAATTGGTATTTTAACGTCTGTTATTGTGCGCAAAGCGACTTGTTATTGCAAATTTTGAAAACTTGTCAATCGCGGTTAGGAAGTGTTTTCCTGCGGTGGAAAAAATGTCGATATGAATCGATTTTAGATGGCGTTAACGACCCCAGGCTTTACCACCTCTTTGATGGATGCAAGAATTGCGTCCCGACTGACGAAATCAATTTTGTGACGGGTTTTTTCAGCGAAGAGAATGTGAAGCTGCTTTGAGGGGTTGTCTGCCTCTTCCAGGATTATTTGATTCCTGAAGGAGTTCACTGGTTTGTCTGTGGCCTCAATTACATAAGTAAGCGAGGCTTCACTGAGAATTCTAGCTGCGTCGGATCGATTTTGGCTCTCTAAGGCATTAATATCTTGCCTCGACAGCGCATCTGCTACGCGGTTGTCCCTGCCTGGTTTGTATAAGACTCTCGCGCCACACTCATCAATTCTCGCTTTCCAACGTTTTAGTTTGGAATTGGGATTTCTATCCGAGACTGACTGGATTTCTATCAATGGCTGATGGTCTGTGTAGATGTTAATGTCACTCTTTTCATATAGGTAGTGACGAAGCGAACCTAGGGCCCAAACTATGTCCAACAGTTCTCTTTCATTGGTCGCGTAGTACAGCTCCCTGTCCTTCAGAGTCCTAGAAATCATGGTTATGGGTCTGTTGCCTTGCGACAGCACCGCCCCAATGCCACTGGCTGAGGCATCAGTGGCTAGGTCGAATGACTCGTTAAAGTCTGGGTAGTGGAGAATAACGTCTTCCGACGCCAAAATATTCCTAAGTTTATCAAAGGCTTGCTTTTGTACCTCGTCAAACTGTATGGGAACAGACTTCAAGCGTTTTGCCGTTTTCTCCTTTCAAAATACTGGAAATTGGCCTTGCTATCTGAGCGAAGTCCTTTATGAAGCACCTGTAGTAGCTGGCAAGACCCAAGAATGATCTTACCGCAAACAGGGTGGAGGGTTGTCTAAACTCTTGAATGGCCTTGACTTTATCGGGGCTTGTTCTTGTGCCCTCAGTTGATACCACAAAACCAAAGAATTCCACTTGTCTCTTGAAGAATTGGGACTTCTCCTTTGACACCCTCATGTTTGCGTCGTGGAGGCTGCTGAGCACGGTGTCAATGTCTCTGACATGATCCGACTCACTCCTTGAAAACACGATGACATCATCAACGTACACATAACATATCTTGCCGATATGCTCCCGCCATACGTCGTCAATGGCACAATAAAAAATGCTGGAGGCCCCACTATCTATTAAGATGTTTACTGTTCTCCCCGCTACTGTTCGCATGACGAACGGGCGCAGGGATTCTCATCGATCTCCTCCACCGCCTCAGACGCCAACTGATCGTACTTTTGTTCGTACTGATCTGGGTCCTCCTGAGCGATGTGATTAACCCGCTGTCTGCGCTGGTCGGAGAGTCTCTGGGATCCAGCCGGCCTCTTGAACGCACCTTGTTGGTGCCCGATAATACGGTTTGTCCCAGCCGGTGGGCCTGAATTAGATCCCATTTGCTTTTGAAAGTTAGTCGGTTGACGGAGTTTAGAGGAAGATGGGTCGACATCCATCATTTCCACCTTATCTTGGCCACGGTGACCATTTGTTTGGTGAGTGCCTTGATTAATCGTGTAGAAAGGGTTTTTTTATTGTCTTTTATAGTGATCGGGCTCATTTTGCCCACCCTGTTTGTATCTATTTCTGTTCTGGGCCTTGTTTTCTATCGTAATTGGCCTCAATTTCTTGCGCAAAGGCTAGAGCTGATGGCAAATCTTTAGGCTGCGCTGCAAACAGTGTGTCAGTGACGCCTCTTCTTAGGCCTGAAGACACGGAGAGCGTCGGCCCTATACTTTTCATTAAAGTATTTTGCCTGTGCGGCGTCTTGTGACATGATTGTCTTGTTTGTGAGGAGAGTGAGTTTCTTCTCAACCTCTGCATCGTGGCATCCTGTCAGAGCGTGGCAAGGTCTTGTTCTAGCAGGTGCAGTGGACGCTTGTCCGCATACGTGAAATCGAGGCGATTGATGATTGCCTCAAAGTTCAACACTGTGCTGAATGATGATAAGAGTGAGTCAGCGGAGCCTCTAATCTTATTCCTGATTATGAGGACCGCTTGATAATGTTTTGAACTACCTACATACCCCTCGTATTGACTATAGTAAGCCTTTGCTGCCTGGCGCCAGGAGACGTACTGTTCCTGGGCCCCATGGAACTCTGGCAGCGTCTTAACCGTATCCAGAGTCATATCGCAAGGTATGTTTTCATTATAGGTAATCGTCTCGTAGGCCTGGGCCACGGGGGCCTGAATTCTAACAGTCTGCAGTTGGTCAGTTACCGCTTGTAAGCGTTCCTCAAAGTTGGCTCTCTGCGTAGCCAACGCAGCGCTGACCGCCGCAGATATGGCGGCTTCAATTTGTTCCGCATTCATTATTTCTATTATTTCCTCTGGTCCAATTTGAAAGTCTAAATTGAGTTCTTCGAACAACTCTTCTAACTCGTTGATGTTATTTTCAATGGACATATAAAAATTCCTTTCAGTTTTCCCCCTACCGCTTATTTCTGTCTTTGTCTTAGGTTTATTTCAGCTGCGCCGGGCCGCTGTTATTGTTTGTTTATTTTAAGAGTCAAATTCGAGCTCCCTCAAACACAGATTTTTTTATTGTCCGCCCCCAACGATGTATTTGTGGCGCGATGTTATGTTTCCCACTTACACTTATCGCGACAAACGGGGCAGGGGAAGAACAAATTTTCTGAGAAATGTTGACGCTTGAAAGTTTTGGTATATGAACGTTTTATTTGTTTATTTCTTTTCTTTTTATTCTTTTTGTTTTCGTTTTTTCGAATGATGTTTCACTCAAAGTTTTTACTTTATTTTAATTTGGCGATTATTGAAAAAGGGTTTCACTTACATGTTCCTCTTTTTTAGCTATGCTCTTGTTTGTTGTGTTAATCTATCCCCTGTGGATGTTGTTCCGTAACTCTTTCCAGTTTTGTTGGTGTTGATTCTTCCTTGTCTATCTTCGCCGCTGCCCAAAGCCGTCCACTTTGGTGTAACAGTTTTTTGGGTTGATTAATTGACTTTGTTTATACTCAGGGCTATGAGCTTCTTAGTTCAGCAATCTCTTTGTAGATCTGCCGCGGGCGCAGTTTGCGATTGTCTAATCTTGGAGTGGGCGTTGTCTCCGCGCTCTTTTGTTAGAATGGTTTTATGTTTTCACCTTTTTACTTTTACTTTTTTATATTGAGCGGGCTTTGTCTCAGCACTCAATTGTTGATATTTTGTATCTCGTTATTTTCTTGTTCAGTTTTTGTTAGTTGAACCTATCCTTTGCACTTTTTGAGCGGGCGTTGTCTCCGCACTCGATGCTGATATTTAATAACTTGTTCTTTTGTTCACTTTTTTTTGATTGAACCTATCCTTTGCACTTTTTGAGCGGGCGTTGTCTCCGCACTCTATGCTGATATTTTATAACTTGTTCCTTTTTTTTTTTCAGTTTTTGTTATTTGAACCTTTTATTTGCACTTTTCGAGCGGGCGTTGTCTCCGCACTCTATGCTGGTCTTTTTGGTTTGCTTTTTTTCTTTGCACTTATCGCTTAGCGGGCGTTGTCTCCGCGCTAATTGATTCTCGGGCTTGGTCCGATCGCGTTGGGCGCCAGTAATATTTTAATTGGACACAAGTATAGATTTGTTTTACAATCTTTAATGATATTAAACTGGATAAGATTGAATCAAGTACAAAGATATTATAATGTGAGTAATAAGGGCCTGCAAGGCGAGAACGAATATGTTGCTGCCACTCGGCTGACCGCTAAAGACTAAACTTAAGTATCCTAAACTCCTAAAGGCAAGCCCTTCGCTGCCGCCCGCGACGCCGGTTGCTATCCAGCCAAAGTGCTGACCCAGCGCCTCTTGAGTGGTGTTTGTTGACGGCCGGCATCCGGGCGATCGGTCGCGCCGATCGCGATCCCACAGATGACGAAAACTGCTTATTCGACAATAATGCAGAGTCCGCTCCATCCAGTGGCAGATTCAGTTAACTCTCGTTGACTTGTATATGCATCCTCTCTCGCGCCCCCCTTTATATATATATAACGAATATATAAATGCGACAGCTCCGCTGCCGGCGTTCCTGGCAGCGCGGCCCTAAGCTAAGTTAGACATATATATATATATTGGAAATCATTTCAGTAAAAGATATTCAAAATCCAGAAGTACAAGTGTTTGGTCAGTCGCTGGGTTGCGTCCTTTATAATATACATATACTGACTGAGCACCGGGTATAAAGTAGAGCCGTGGCCTTTTCTAGGCTGAGTTTTTTTATTTTAATTTTTTTAATATTTGCGGTGTTTTTTTCAGAGGTAGTGCTTCTTTTTTCACATTATTTAAGTTTCTTATATCTGCTTGAATTAAGTTTGCCAGTTCTAAAAATCTGATAAATGCAGTTATAAATTGCACCCAATTATTTTGAAGTCAGCTTACCATCTGGAAGATATTAGGCTTTCAAATTTTAATTTCATAATGAAGAGCAGCGCAGTCGCCACACACATAGTGTAAAAACTTCGTGTAGCGTTGGCCCTAAGCACACGCGGCTTTGTTTTCCTTAACTGCTGTCTCAGCAGCAGAGAAAATGAATCGTGTGGCTTCGGCCCTATGCTCAAAAGGCTTTATTATTCTGCTCGGCAGCGCCGCTGCAGAGAAAATGAATCGTGTTGCTCCGTGTCTCTTGTCTGTGCACACAAACGCACTCAAAACATCTGAGTGTCTGCGTGCCGACCCCTGTTTTAGATAGACACATTAATTAGGCGTCGTTTAAAAAGTTTGTAAGAATCGATGGATAAACGGCTAAGTTGCAGCCGTTTGACCAAACCTTCAACAAAGTGTCTGGGTCGGATTTATTGATGAATTTGTTAGCTTCTCAGAACTGCAAAGTTCAATACAACCAGATATAAGACATTTAAGTTATGTAAAAAAAAGAAGCACAACTTTTGAAAAAAAACATGAAAAAATACTGTATTGTAATATTGTAAAAAGAGTTTTAAGAGGTTCACAAAAAGCAACATCACATTTGCGAAGAAAGAAGGCAGAAACGCCATCAGTGCCCCCAAAAGGTCCGCCTCTGAAACATCAGCTGTGCCAATATTCACCACCGAAGGGAGTCTAAGACATCCGAATCAAGCCAAAAATGCTTATCCCTTAAAATTGTATGCCACTATCAATATTTGAGCTGAAGGAAGAGCGCTCGTAGATCTTTTGGAATTAATGAAACGCTAAAATAGCCTGGAATTGATTTTAAGTACCCTTTCAACATCGGCAATATACTGACTATATAAAAATGAGCTTAAGAAAGCAAACTCACGCCTTTGCTGTACATAAATACCTAACCAATGGTCGCGGATCTTACCAAAACGATTCAAGAACTTGTTATATAGAATCTTATAGATCTTATAGATCCTCCGTATACCACGGTAGTCATGCACTTTTCTGGAAGCATTATAGACGAACTGTATGAAGCAAAATACTATAAGGAGTGTCAGCACAAGGATGCGAGAGAACAGAGGTCTAGTTTACCTTTAAAATATTATCCCGTATAAGATTCGACTTACATCAGTAAACAAAAATATTCAAAATATGGTTCCGTGTTGGGCCAGTAACAATGGAATTAAGTTGAGAATACCGATGGCATTTATGGATGTCACGCAGTTTGCAAAATGTAACAAAACAATCGATATCTGAATTACCTAAAACTAAATATAGAATCGTTTTTAACCTATCAAAAACATTATTAACTTGGGTTAAGCCCTTACCTATACAGTTGCCCAGAAATATACTTTTTTTTTTTGCAAATTGCTCGGCGTCACGACTGCGGATATGCGCACCAAACCAACGATCCAAAATTGAAGTCACTACGCAGAGATGCTGAAGGTCTCGTAGATTACCATATACAGTGGCTCAAAGCTGAAACTATGCAGTGTCAAATAAAAAGTTTAAGGTGGTACAGATTTTAAACTAGAGGAAAAACAAAAAATGTTTAAATGCCAATTTGTTGTATGTTTTATCACATTTAAAAAAATAACTTTATTTGCTGATTAAATATTGCTCAGTTTTAAAAATAAAATAAAAACTTAAAATATATCTTAAATACAGGTCAAAGCTGAAACTATGCAGCCACAAACTAGTTTAATATTAGTCGAATTAAAGGTTAAACAGGTATTTTAATACTTAGTATGCAATCCCTTAACCTTTATTACGGCTTTTAACCTACAATTCATGGAAGAGACCAGCTTCCGAGTGCTTTCCGGGCTTATTTTGCTCCATTCCTCCAGCAGAGCTTTTTTAAGGTCGTTTTTGCTAGAAATCCTGTGTTTCTGGATGTTTTTCTCCAGCGCAGCCCACAAATTTTGAATAACATTTAAGTTTGGAGACTGGGCTGGGGGAATCATCAAGTGGGGGCAGTTCCAGATAAGCCAGGACTGTACTATTCCGGACGAATGTTTCGGGTCCTTATCCTGGTAGAACCGGAAATCAAGTCGGATTCCTAGTTTCTCGAAGCTGAAGAGAGTTATCTATTTAATAGCGAACGCCGGACTGCTGATTCTTCTCAAATGTGGAGTGCAAGCAAAGCACACGAAGCAATCCATTGTTGTAACAATGACATCAGAAGCGCGAGTAGTCGAAATAAAGCGCCAACAAGAGCATCGACGTTTGATCCAACAGCAGCCGGGCGAATATCGCACAAAGCGCAATCCGAAAAAGAGAAGCGAGTTGAGAAGCGGTTTTTTGAAGTAGATGGAACTGGAACTTCCGGAGTCGGCCAAAAAAAGTTTGTAGTTTTAACTTACTGTCTTGAAATTATTTAGCTTTCAAATTTAAATATGATAATTTCTTGCAATACATGTTCCCGAAATTTAAAAAACTTAAGAAAAGTCGAACAACCTTCTAATGCAGCATATTGTCGATAAATTCTTTTATCAAAACAAAGTTCACCCGTTTAACAGAAAATATCATGACTCAGCATTATACTTGAGTCAACTAAATACCGCCTTGGCAGCGAATTCTGCTGACGATCGTTCCTCAGGAGGCAATAGCACTGTGCAATTGCTGATAATCACAATTGTCCAATTTTACACTAGACAATTCATATTAATTCGACATGAATTATTTTTTTACTACAAGTGCCTTTTATTCCTCTTCCATTGCAACCATCAGAGGCTGTCGCCGTGTCTTCAGACCCTCGATTGCCCACAGCAGGACACCCTCTCAGCAGTCTAATTGGTTCAAGTTCTAGGTGCGACGAGCAAACTGAAGACAGTTTATGTACCGTATGCACCATACACGCACACAAACCACACAATGAAAATTCAACACTGCACGTAACAAGGGTATGTAAAAAATGGTACATCGTTGAAATTATAAACGCCAAGAGTTGTTTTATTTAATTTTTCAAGCACTCATTGATTAGCAACTTTTAATGAGAGATTAATTAGATCATAACGAATCGTTATGCATCATCTCTTGGAATACCCAAATCTGAATTGGTCCATTTTGATGGGGTAGGGTAGTCGAATTCTCCCTGTAAATAAATAAAACACTTTTAATATAAGTATATATACTTATAGATATATAGGTCATACCGTTATGTGATCGGGCTCATGCCATAAGTGCCAAATTACCCACCACCACATTGCTCCGCCAACCACTACAGCTCCAATTTTAGTCGCCTTTGAATGCTCCGGAGGAGCATTTCGGTACGACACACTGAAAATTATTATATAAGAGTATGAACTCAGCTCGAATTAAATTATTAATAAATACTTACACATGACTACCTCTATTTACTATTTTATTAGCCGTATTGCGTCCATAATAACCAACTGCGAGACGGCACGACAACAAATTACGAACAATTTTCATAATGTTAGAGTTATACTTTTAACTCCAACAACCAGTTCGATTGAAAATTGTTTAGTTTTGGTATCGAACTAGTGATCTGAAAAATTTGAAAAGTTTAGTTTTTGTTATCGCGGAACAACAAAAAGAAACAAAAATAAAATATTTTTCAATATGCAACGGTGTCCACTTTCGCAAAACTCTTTCAATTTACTTTTGAAAACTTTTCCGTTTTCGCTAAACGAAGTTTTTTTCAATGGTAACTCGGAAATAATTAGTGAAGATATCAACAGCTTTTCGTACTAACAGCTAACTAACATCGGAATAATATCTCTGTTTTGATATAATGTAATATTTAAAAAACATTACCAAATTAAACATGTCGATTAAAAAATTTTCCGAGAACGGAAATACCTAAATGTGAAAAATTTATTTCCTGAGCTTTCAAAGTCAAAATTTCGGGAAAAAATACCGAAATAAATTATAAAATTTGAATTTGAAAGCTTAATATCTTCCAGACGTTAAATTGCAGCTACAAAGTGTCTGGGTCGGATTTATAGCTGCATTTGTCAGCTTTTTTTAACTGCAAAGTTCAATACAACCAGTTCTAGGAAACTTAAGTTATGTGAAAAATATAAGTACTATGACTGAGAAAAAAACACAAATTTTTTAAAAATTCTTAAAAAAATGTAAAATCTCCAAATCTATCAGAAGTCATTTTGGGCAACAGCGGAAAAGTCGTGTCGACTAGTGTAATCAAAGATGTGGCATGATCCGCTGTGAATCTTGACATAGTCCAATTCCTGGAGCTCGGTGGGCAGGGTTTTAAATATGCCCCGCAGTTCCTCAATCTCCTCTAGTCTTACAACGAGCATATGGTTATCACCCAGCAAAAACTCACTCTTTCAAGTACTACTCAATCTCAAGTAACATTGAGTTCTTCGAACAATATGAAATGGATACCGTAGGTTTCTTAATGAGATCTCAGAGCGGTAGGATCTCATTCTAATAAGCGTAAACAACACGGACATCGATGGGAATTCTGCCACCGACGAAATGGCCAGGCAGGAAACTAATAGCCTCTTCCCACACAGCACACTTAAGGGGAGCGGTGGGATTTTTTAAAATATGTGAAACCTCGGTTCCCACATTCCACCATCTTCCATCCATGGAAAACACAGCTGACAATAACAAACAAAAAATTTGTGCTCCTAATTTTGTTAAAATTTAACAAATATGGAAAATGTAATTAGTTTTCGACTGTGGTTCAAAAGCAACAAATGATGTTGCGAAAATTGATGGTGGCTTTCGACAAATAAATAAATTCGATGAGGAAGCATTTTTTGCAATGCCAAATTATTTTAATGAAGGTATGCCAAGAAGGGTGAGGATAGTTGTAAGTAAAATGCAATCAAAGTAAATTGTTATTTACAAGACTATGTTGTATCTGTTTTAGAAGCGGTAGGGAACTTTTTGTCTTCAATTTACTTCAGATATAGATTCTAGTTATATATATAGTTCAATCAATTGGGTGCTGCTTAATTTAAGCGTGCAGCCTGAATAGGGCGATCTGCATTTATCTGCAGATACATTCAGACCTGACATTGCAAAACAAATAAAAATGTTTAAAAGTACTTTTGATGCTTTTTATTTATTGGCATTCTTTTCCCGAAGGAATTATAGCATCTCTAACTAAATATTGAGTATATGCTATAGAAAATCTTCCTGGCTCCTAGCCATTTGCTAGCGAATATAAGTTATTTTTGTCAGCCATTTAAGAGCCTGCTTAAACTAGAGTGAGTTACCTATCGATAAATGAGTTAACTCAATAACTCAGAACTGGCGTCTACACTGTGCAAAAGTTGTGTTATTGATTTTCGGTTGCTGGCACGTGCCTGTGTTTATAAATTTGTTTTATTTAATTTTATTAATATGAATGACCAAGAATTAATGATGCATACAATAACGATGCTGCAGTGTATGGAGTTGGCGACGATGTCTGCAGCAATTGTGGAGTATTTGGACAAAATTTCCAAGAAACGCATTTGGACCCTGGTAAGGAATTGGCATTTCAATTTCTAGTGCTTCTATTTTATATTTAATATGTATATCAAATTATAATAGCCGCGATATGGATCTTCTTGGGAGGAGGACGTTGGGAATAAACTTGGAATCCTATTTTAAGGAAAATTTCCGCATGGAAATTGCACGGCTGCAATTGCAAATATGTTGTATTTCAGTTATATGCATATGTAAGCACAATTGTAATGCAAATGCTGTACTTCAATTAATTACTATGGTTTTTAATTACCAAAATTAAAATTTTTAATTTGCAATTGTTTATAATAATTGAACTTAGCTTTAGGCTGCGCCTTTCCGACCAATTTTAGAAAGCGACCACATTTTTTATATGGTTTTTAATAATACAATTGGTTTAAAGTATTGGTTTTAACAATTTTATGTATATTTGCACCTTTTTCCCCAGGCATATTTCTTACACGCCAAAATTTAAATTTTGAGCTGCCAATTTTTGTTGTAACTAGTGGTGATAATTCCACGACAGGCAGATCAGGGTTGAAATATTCGGAAAATCGGACAAACTCAACTAAACGCAACCAAAACTCAACTTTTTTGTCACCTCTAGGTCCCCTATGCTTCCCCATGTAAACGAAACTCGAGTTTTGCCCGAAACTCAATAACTTAACCGTAGTGTAAATAGGCTATAAAACTCGAGGTTTGCCCGAAACTCAATAACTCAACTGTAGTGTTAACAGGCTAATACATTAATCTCCTATCAGAGAGGTAGCAAGTAGCGATATATATGTCTACGTGCAGGCTTTTCACGAACGAGATCTTCGATCAAAATGCAAGCAGACGATGGCAGAGTACGATTAACCCTTGTATTATGTATCGATAATGTCTAACACTGCCTCTTAATGCAAAAGGTTCCATAATACCCTTTTTACATTAGGCCGCATTTTTCCGTTAAATGAAACATGCGGTAATGACGCCTATAAGAGCCCTGTTTATAGAAGAAGACAATGATGCGGGCGCATGATTAATAATGCGGCGCATCATTTGGAAGTGTTACCGTATTCTGTAAAGTATTTTTACAAAATACTGATATAATTCGGGGTATATGTCTTCGTTTATCCACAGGGCTCGTATGCGCATAATTGTCGCATGTTCGGAAAAATACTATGATGCGGACTAATAGCATTTTTACACTGCACTACGTTTAAGGTATCGTTTTTAAAATCGATGGATATCGATGCCTAATTAATGTGTCTATCTCAAACTAAATATGTTATCCATTTAATATTTTTTTTCGAATTTTACTGAGCTTTCAAAGTTAAAATTTCGTGATTATATGCCGAAAGAAATTATGAAATTTGAATTATAGCTGCATTTGTCAGCTTTTAAAAATTTCAGAGTTCAATAGAACAAGTGATAGGAAACTTAAGTTATGTGAAAAATAGAAGCACTACCTCTGAAAAAAATATCTAATTTTTAAAAAAATCTTTAAAAAAACTAAGCTTAGAAAAAAATCCATAATTCTTTAAAACCTTTTTAATCTTCAAATTTATCAGAAAAACTGGTTTTGGGCGACAGCGGAAAAAAAATTGGATTTTTTTGCGAAGTGTAATGATTTATTTTTAAATGTGGAAATCGGTGCACATGGGAGTTTCGCTACGAGCACCCAATTGTTTATCTAGCTTGTTAAGGAGGAGTCCAATGTAAGTGAGGCTATCATTGGCTCCACCGAACAAAAATTACGTGCTGCTTACTTTAATTTTTGAAGTGGCGGCTTGAAAGTTACAATCAGTGCGGCCCAAAAGATTATTGTGGACCGTTGCAATTTGTGTTACCATTTTGTTGTTTGCAATCAGGCAATCAAGTCCACGTACAGCCTCTGGAAAAATCTTGGCGACTCCGGTGCCACGCCCATTAGGGGACGCTGAATAGCATTCGGTGCCTTAGTCGACTTACAAGTGTCGCATGCGATTACATGTGCCTTTACTTCCTTAACTAGGTTTGGCCAATACAAAAACTGACGCACCCTCTCTAGAGTGTTGTGAACTCCTCCGTGTGAAGCTAACGGATGGTCGTGAGCATTAGCTAAGGCTTCTGCCACCATACTCGCCGGGATCCATAACTTCCAAATGAAGCTGTCGTTGAGAGTATCCCCTGTGGCATATCCGCACTTTCTATAAATAAAGCCATCGACCATCTTCAGATCAGGCAACTTTTCGTTATTAGCTTCTATTCTGCTTAAAAGCTCCACATACTCGGCCGACTTAAAAGCTGGCGACTCGAGATCAACCAACTGGCTATAACTAACGGGAGCCAAATCTTCCTAATTTACTCTGGACAAGGCATCGGGAACCACATTTAGGCGCCCACTTCGGTGTTCTATTTTGAACTTAAAACCTTGTAGTTTCAGGACCCATATGGTTAACCGTGAATGAAGATCCGTCTGAGTCATGAGCCATTTTAGTGAGGCATGGTCAGTAATCACAGTGAACTCATGCCCTTCAATGTAAGCCCTGAATCGATTGATACACACGATTGCCGCCAGGCACTCCTGCTCCGTCACCGAATAATTTCGTTGCGTCTTATTTAGCTTCTTAGACACAAACGCTATCGGAAACTCGGTACCCTCTGGAGTTTTCTGAACTAAAACCCCGCCAACGCCTGACTTACTGGCATCGCAATGCACAAAGAAGGGTTGGTTAAAGTCAGGACTACGAAGAACTGGTGCCGAGCACATCTTCTTTTTAAGCTCCTCGAACGCTGACCGTCCTTCTGGAGTAATAACAAACCTGCACTTGGGTTTAAGCAAATCCGTGAGCGGAGAAGCTATCGATGCGAAATTCGCTATGAACTTACGATACCATCCGACCATTCCGATGAATCTCCGTAAGGCTTTCAGAGAGTTCGGCTCTGGAAAGTCCATCATAGCCGAGATTTTATCGGGATCTGTTCGAATGACGCCTTCTCCGACAATATGACCAAGATATTTCACTGATCGCATACAAAATTTGCTCTTTTCTGCATTGAGTGTTAATCCGGCCAATCGAACATGCTGCGTTATTATTTTCAACACGCTTAGATGCGCTTCAAAGCTCTCGGAAACTATTAACAAATCAACCAGATAGACGAAGACTTTGTTGCGAAGTTCCGCAGGGATCACTTTATCCATCAATCTTGTCATAGTTTGCGATGCGTTGGTGAGCCCGAACGGCATAACCTTAAATTGATACAGCGTCTTGCCAGGGATGGTAAATGCTGTCTTATCTCGCGACTCTGGATCCAAACATATCTGCCAGTAAACATCCTTGAGATCCAGACTCGAGATAAACATGGCTCTGGGGAGACGACTTAATATACCGTCTATTTGGGGCAAATGATAGGCATCCCTTCGTGTGACTGCATTAACTTTCCGGCTGTCAAGGCAGAGTCTAACCTTTCCCGGTTTCTGGACTAGCATCACTGGAGAAGACCAGGCGCTGTCGGACTCTTCGATAACTCCCAACTCGAGCATCCTGTCCACCTCAGCATACTGTAGTTTTTCTACCGCCGGTGACACGGGGAAATGAAGCTGCTTTACAGGCTTAGCATCGCCTGCATCGATGGAATGTGATAAAATGGAGGTTTTCCCTAAGCCTGACACTGCAAGCGATGGAAATTCCGAGACAACTTTCTGCGATTTTTCTCTCTGCAAAAACAACTGCAATCTGCAATCCTGGCTAAGCGAAGGAATAATGTAATAATCCAACTCTTTCACAACATTGTTATAGGAGACAGGAGCCTTCAATCGACCCAGAACCCCCTGTCGACTGCCATCTGCCGTGTGGGCCACTGTGATGCCTCGCTTAAATGGGATTCTACTGGTTATTATTCGTTTTGCCAGACTCCCCACCCACAACGCTCATTGATGCACCCGTATCCAACAAACCTAACACTTCTCGCTTAAAAACTTTTACTTCCGCATACGGCCGTTTATCGAGTTTTTTATATCGAATAGCGTTTATAGACTTAGCTGCTTTCCAAAAAGCCCTCATTCGTTTTGAGTGTCTTGAATTGGAGATCTGCCGGCACAGCCTGTCCGCAGTGTCTACCTCTGAACTACCATTAATATAATTTTGCCATGAATTAGTTTTTAAATTTTTGGCAGCCTGACCTGGATTATTATTATCTATGGCTACCTGATGCTGAACGCTTACTGGCTCGCGTCGGGATTCGCGGGTTTCTGGTGACGCACACACGGAAGCTGACGAGGCTGTGTGTTCGCCTTGGCGTTTTTTGTTGACATTTTCCACAAGCTGGCTTGTATATAGATCTTGAGCTTGGCTTCGCAATCCTGGTAACGATGCCCTTCCTTATGGCAGTTCCAGCATACCAAGGCTAAAGCCCCTATCTCGGCTTCGCCCTCCCTTTCGGAAAACTCAGTGGCATCCTCGGACATAGGCTCCTCTAACAATTCCGCTACTTGCCTACAAAAAGGCACATTCCTTTGATAGCCGTAGCTCCGTCTTACCAGGAAACTCTCCCCGCGTTTGCATATCTTCCTCAGCTCTCCGACCGATTTTACCTCTATTTTGAGTAATTCATGCCTGAATTCGGGTCTCAGATTCCTTCGCAAAATATCGACGACCGTTTTTTCTGCCAAAGGAGGCTCTAAGCTGTCCATCAGCTTTACAATCGCATCATAAAAGCTGTCGAAACCTTCTTTCTCTTTCTGCTTCCGGTCCCTGATCGCCTCTCGTATGTCTACATCGGTCCGAGTATCACGGAACTGCTGCATTAAAGCCTGGCAAGGCCTGGCAAAGCGCATCCCATAGTACCACTACCACCGATTTGTGAAACCTCCAATAAAACTCGCGAGCCTTCCCATCAAAGAGAATACTAGCATTGCTGCACAACAATGCGATATTACTCTGCAGAGTGGAGTGGGTCAGAGCTTCTACTCGGTAGATAAAATTATCAACGCTTATTCCATCCGCGCTGCCGCTAAATCGTTACTTCCATCCATTTATGATATGGCTGACTTTGTCCGGCCTTTGGGAAATATCTGAGGCTGAACTCCTAGTAGGAGTGTCTCTACCCTCCTAGTAAGACCCTGCCGATGCACGCCTATCGCCCTATTACGTTCAGAAGCGGTTGGTCTTGACTTGGAAGTTGAAAGTGGGCAGCAATATTAGACTGGATTAATTGACCCATCTGTTCCGACAACTGGGCAACGAGCTCATTTTGCATGGCTCGCACTGCTTGTGTAACCATGGCTGAAATACTTCCGCCATCTACTGGAACTGATCCTTTTGCCGATACCGCTGCCGTGGTGCCTGAAGCCTTCTCTGTATTTCCCGCCATATGTTTGGGGGATTGTGTACCCGAGCCCGAGGCACCACCCTGCGACTCAAAAGTCACTTTTTTTGTCTTTTTTTTTCCTTTTCTTTTTCGTTTTCTTTTCCTGCTGAATACTAGCCTGCACACCAGGTCAATGAACCTCGAGCGCACTACCAGCTGATCCGCTCAAAGTCACTCAAAACAAAATTCTTTGATGAAAGCTCGGGAATTTCCGAAACGTAAACAGACGCACGAAAACTTAGACCAAATTCTAACTAAACTGCAAATATATTAAGTAAAAATAAAGTAAATAATAAAGTATTAAGTACAAATTTGCGATAAACCAAAAAATTATAAAACATTTATTTGCCTTCAAGCATAGCTTCTTTTCCCTCAAAGAAATCTTAGCAATTGTCGCTAAGCAATGCTGAGAGGAACTACTCCGTACCGGAAAAGGAATGCCTGGCAACGAAAAGGAACTACTCCGCAACGGAAAAGGAATGCCTGGCAATCATGTGAGCCATCACTTAAAGCCGTACCTCGAGGGATACCACTTCAAGGTGTCACTGACCACGCGGAATTGAAGTAGTTAAACAGCATCAAAAGCCCAACGGGAAGAACCGCAAGTTGAGCGGTGGAGCTACAATAGTATGTCATCGAGATAGAATATCGTAAGAATGAGTTGACTTCAATGTGGTGGCGGTTTTTGAGGGTAGACAAGGCGCACAGCTTGGAGAAGAAATCATCATGCGAGTTGATCAAGAAGATAAGAGGGAAAAGAGAAGAACCAGAAAAGTTTCCGGACTATGTGGATGAGGCGGGGTGGATATATAGGAATATTCCCATCGGGGAGAGAGAGAGGGTGATTGTGGAGAATCACGAAACTCCGGAGGCAGGTCACTCCGGAGGACGGAAAATTATCATGCGGGTAGCATGGCGATGCTACTGGTCAGGAATATACCAAGATGTAAGGGCACACGTAAAGACGTGCGAAATGTGCCTGCGCTTCAAGCCGATTAGGCGGCAAGCAACAGAAAAAATGTTGACGCAGGAGGAGCCCTGGGCCATTGTTTGCGCTAGGCCTTGGATAAGCAGTGATCTCACTATGATAACCCTTCGCTAGTTTTCATGGAAACATGCATCTATTTTCGATATGCAGCTTGCCAGGCCATCAAATCCTAAGCAACTACGCAGGTTGTTTGATCTTTTTGAGGTCCGTTTCGTCACTAGGTTCTGCAACGCAAATCTCAGAAGCAATGTTGATCTACGTGGTCTTGGACAAGTGTGGCAAACAAACTCGAGATAAGTGGAATTAATCGCTGGAATATACATCACTGCCGAAATGGGAGCAATGCGTCGACCTTCTTGAACGTCATTGCCAATTCCTGGTATCCAGCGGAACTAATTGATGCTAGAAAGACTAGAAATCCCGATCCTGTCGCAAACATTCGCATCTCTATCAATGCTTAAGACTCATTGTTTATGCTGACGAGCTTCTTTTGTGTTCTCTGCTCAAGTCCTGGATACAGACTAATGGCGTGCGAGCAGTTGAAAGGAATGGAGGCCGTACATCGGCTGGTCAGTCTCATCATACTTTATTGCAGAACAGCAACACGCTGCAGGCCACACCTTCCACTTCCGCATCATTGTCGAAGGTGCTAAAAATGATGCTAGGCGTTGACACTAAAGTCGCATAATTTTGTCAGCTATTGTTGGCTTCACCGAACAAAAATTACGTGCTGCTGATTTTAATTTTCAAGTGGCATTTTTAAAGTTGGAATCAGTGCGTCCCAAAAGACCTTGCAAGTCTTTGTGTTACCATTTTGTTGCTTGCAATCAGACCTGTTTTAATGGAAATGTTCAGAAATGGTTTGGCCGCTCAACTTTAAATTGAATTTATTGTTTGATTCGACAAAAATACCCCGATACCTCGTCGATACCCCGAATAATTTCAGTATTTTGTAAAAATACTCGACAGAATCCGGTAACACCTTCAACTGATGCGGCGCATGATTTATCATGCGGCCGCATGATTGTTTTTTTCTATCCATAGGGCTCTTATGGGCACCATTGTCGCATGTTCCATTTAACGGAAAAATCCAATGATGCGCCCTAATATAAAAAGGGTATAATGTAAAAAGGGTTTTATATAATAAATTACTTATCTGCCAAAATGTCTCTTCTAGCCTTTTCCAACACAGCATATTAACGCGGAACGGTGGTATGTTTTGATAGATGTGAAAACTCGATTCCCACCATCCACCATCCATGGAAAACAAACCTGACAACATCAAACAACAAATTTGTGTTCCGAATTTTGTCAAAACTTAACAACAAATATGGAATATGTAATTATATTTTCGACTGTGGTTCAACAGCAACAAATGTTGTTGAAAAATTTAATGGTGGTGTTCGACAAAAAAATGAATGGCTATATGATAAATTATTTTAATGAAAGAATGCCAAGAAGGGTTTTAGCTCGATCTGCATCTATCTGCAGATATATAAAGATCTGTCATTGCAAAACATTGCTTAAAGCTTACCTTATACCCGGTACTCAGTCAGTATATACATATATACATTTATGAGCCTACGATTTATGAAATTTATTATATGTTCTCAAAAGGGACGAAAATAATATTTAAATTAAAAAAATGTTTTTTTGGAATTTTTATACATGTTTCCATTTTTGTTTATGCTTTGTATATCTGCGCCTACATTTCTACATGACATGTATAACTACATATTTGAGACGTACAAGTGTTTACGACAGAGAGAGAGAGAGGGAATGAGTCAGCGCTTGGCAGGCGTTGCGTAGCCACTGAAATTTAATTTGTTTCTTCTGGCCATAATATTGATCCGATCTGATCCAGATTCGGTAATCTGGTAGATATGGTAATTTTTCATGATAGCTCAAAAATTGTCGATTCCACAGATTTTCGTCTTTTGTGGGGGCGGAAGGGGGCGTGGCAAAATTTTAAAACAAACTTGTGCTGGTTCGGTATCACAGGAGCTTGGATAGAAAGTTTGGTTGCTCTAGCTCTTATAGTCTCTGAGAACTAGGCGCTCATTTATACGACTAAGCAAAGCAGATGGTGTCGCGTGTGAGAGAGAGCGAAAGGGAATGATGACTTTCGAAATGGTTTTCTTCATTGTAGCTATAATAATGATCCGATCTGATCCAGATTCAACACTCTGATAGAAATGGGCATTCTCTATGACTCTGCGTTTTTAGTTTTCTTGTATCTTCAACATTGTGTACGCCACAGACTTTCGTCCTTTGTGTGGGCGGAAAGGGGCGGGGCGAAATTTTGAATTACATTTGGAGTAGTGTGATTACACAGGAGACTGGATACAAAACTTGGTTGCTCTAGCTTTAATAGTCTCTGAGACATAGGCGCAAATGAAGACGGACAGACGGACGGACGGACGGACAGACAGACATGGCTATATCGACTCGGCTATTGATGCTGATCAAGAATATACATACTTTATGGGGTCGGAAACGCTTCCTTCTGTGCGTTACACACAACCGTTATCCCCACAAATCTAATATACCCCTATACTCTTCGAGTACCGGGTATAAAAACTGTGCCACGAATTTTTCGTTTGTGTTTTCCTGGCCTCAGTATCAAGCAGGGTAAGCGAAATCCACGAATTCTTATCGATAGTTGGTATGTCGCTACGATTTTGGACTGAGAGAACAGCTGGCACTCAGGCCAGGAATATATATGCGCCTATTATTGCTGAAGATATATACAGATCTGCCATTGCAAAACATTGCTTAAAGCTAGGTATCAAGCACCGCGGAAACTAAAAATTACTGTCAAACTCCATATAAAAAAAACTAATGCTAAAAACTAGCTTTAGAGGGCGTGGACGTGAACTAAGAGTAGAATGTCAAACTGTACATACAATGCGAAACGATGCTCGACGGTCATTTTAATTGGACTTGCGAAGCTATAAAATACAAGCATATAAAAATGTTACATGTGTATGTGCAAAAACAATATGAATAGTAATAGAATAGAATAGAATAGATACTTATCGCCTACAAAATTGATATGCTTTATGCAGCAATGATGATTGCGATGATAGTTCTCGGAAATGGCGAACGTCAGTGGATGATTCCTTGGAAAAATGATTGTTCCTTCGTACTTTGGAAAATATTGACATGTGTAGACAAATCTTATTGAATAAATACAGCAAAGTTAATTGGACTGATCTAATAATTGCGAAAGGACGCTGAAAAACTATTGGATGCACAAATTGAGAACCACCGTTTTGCATTATATGGCGCCAAGGATAATTCTAGTCGAAAATGTCAGACCAAAAGATGTAAGATGTAAGGCTAGGAGGCTGTGACCATTTCATTATAATTATTGTTGTTTATTGTTTAATGAAAAAATCGGCAGCTGAGGGGCAATGAATAATTGTGAAGACATACATATGGTAAGAACGCTATTACCCAAAAAACTTGTGTGTTAATTTCACCGGTATAAGAATGGGATTTCAATGTGGAAGACAAGGACAAGTCCTGGACAGTTGAAAAAGTTGAAGGATGCAGAATAAATAGCATTATTGGATGAAGATTCATATCAGACTCACGTTTTCTTACTTTTCCCGTTGTGAACCAAACTGACTTTTAAACATTTTTAAGGTTTTTTTTTCCAAGTGTGGTTATTTTTTTTTAAAGATTTTTTTTTTAATCTGGTTGTTTTGTTCATGTTTTTTTTCGAGAAGAACGCAGCCCTCCTCCCGCCCAACCGAGCGAGGGGCGCTGTCGAATAACGCGCCACTCGTTAACCGAACCGATCGCGGATATTCAGGAAAGATAGGTGTTCGAGGAAAAGTAGAGCTAATCGGACTAAAAGAACTAAGCAATTTCTAATTACGAGAGAGATATGAGAGTATCACTAACTTCAGACTAGGAAGGGAGTTAGTAGTAGATATGATATGGTAGAGGGTATTATAATGCGAGCTTAGGATCCTAAACGGTTCATGCAAGGAATAATTCGATCTACAAAGCGAAAAGAACAACGGTATAGTAGTATTTCTAATAGGAATCGTGAAGTCAGCAAGTCAGGGCTATCTACTTCACCCTTGATCAAGTTGTGCACAAAAATCACACCACGCTTTTTCCTACGCAATCTTAAAAGCAATCTATTAGGGTAAGACGGCAATCTCACCCTTGCATCCCAGTTGGGGCCGCACTGAGCAAAAAGTAAAAAATTTTTCTGAACTGATTCTATACGGTCCTGGTGTACGTTGTACTGAGGGCACCATATACGAGAGCCGTATTCTCAAATCGGACGAACCAGAGAGGTGTAGAGATTCTTTGTTATATAGGGGTCGTCAAATTATTTTGATCATCTGTTTATAAACCCATGCACGCCCATGGCCTTATTTACGATGGTAGAAAAACACCAAGATCATCAACCCGGGTAATTCTCTCAAGAAGACCACCACACAGGGTGTAAGGAACAAGAAAGGCGCTGCAGCGATGAAAAGTCATTACTTTACATTTTGAAGCGTTAAGGCTTCATAAATTTGCACTACACCTTGACTGAAATCTATCGAGATCGGATTGCAACCGGGATTGAAAAGAAGTGTCCTTATACTGGACACAGAGCTTAACATCATCCGCATCGATAACATCATCCGCATACATTAGTACTCGATAGTATGTTAATACATAAGGGAGGTCATTTCTGAAGAGTGTAAAGAGTTCGCGGCCTAGATAGCTGCCCAGTGACGACAATTGGTGAGGACAGGCAGTTTTTTAAAAAGGACTCTTTGAGACTTAGAACAAAGGTAGCTAGCGATCCATCTAAGGAGATTGGGCTGGAACCCAGAAGGTCATGTTTTTATGCTAGGAGAGAATGGTTTACAGAGTCGAACGCTTTACTAAAATCAGTGTAAACAACATTCGTCTGTAAATTAACATTGAAAGCCTTTAATTATGAAGGAGGTAAACTCCAATAAATTAGTAGTGATTGATCTCCGCCTTATAAATCCATGAAGAGCTGGAGATATAAGTGATCTGCATGTTGCAGGTGTGGAGTTAAAATTTTTTCAAAGCGGATACTTAGATTTACCTCTTTAGTTCTTTGCGTCAGACTTGCTACCTTTCTTATGAAAAAGAATTAGAAATTAGAATTAAAACTGTTTGGAGTCCTTAGAAAAACGTATCCTGTATCGAGATAGGTAGTTCTTATAACATAGCGAGAGAGAGAAAAGTGAGAGCCAACTTCTTGAAATTTTTAATAAAGTCTTGATTTTAAGTTTCTAAAACTGGATAACTCCTTGGAAAACTAAGGGGGTTTCCCCGATCTAATCGGACAGGAAAGTGGGACACAAGAGTCAAAAAGTGAGTCCAGTGCATCATAGAAAAAGTTTGTGCCTATTGTATGTATATGTCAAAATCCAGTCAAAATTTTCTGAAGACCACAGTTCCAGGCAAGTTGAAGTCACCAAGAACTATCATATGATCTTTACCTGATAGCGAGAAAAAAACGCGGTAAAAGCGGACAAATGCGGAGCAGATGTCAATATCCGAAGAAGGCGGAATATACGAGCAGGTAATGAAGACAGGAAAAGCGGGAAGAATCAGTTTTATACACAGTAATTCCATTTCTTGATGAATTAGGACTGTGAACTGTTCCGAGGTGAAGTTTGAGTTCACTGCAATCAGAAGCCCTCTAAAAGCATTTCCAAAAGTTGTATGCCGATCCGTCAAAACTTTGGATCTAAGTATGTCCGGCTTTAACCTGGTCTCGCTAAACATAATAAAGTGGGATGCAAATGCGATAATATCCTGGTAAAGAGTGCTGAGCTTACTACGCAAGCCTCCAATATTCTGACAGGTAACTAAAAGAGAAGTTATCAGTTTTTTGCACGGGTGGAAGTAGGACGGGCAGAAGTGGATGGAGCACTGGCCTGATTTGTAGTGAGGGTTGTGGGGGGCCTACTATTCTTCTTAGCCTTAAACTCCTTCACCACCCAATGATCTGGCCAACATTTGTCAGAGTAAATAGTATCAAAGTAAGTTGGGGAGACGCTTATCTTAAAGGACGCTATATCCCTGGCATTAGAGAAGTTAAACTTCTTGACCTTTAAAGCTGTCGTTGACTTTGGAGTAGCGAACGACATCAACTGTTGCACATTTGGAGTGGTCGGAGTTAGTTTTTCAGCATCGGCTGGCCGAGGGACAGTTGGCACTTGCAGATCCCGCGGAGTGATCCTTTTGCGCCTGGGAGACTCATTCAGTAGTTGTAAGCCACTGAATTGAGACTCCATGGCTAGGAGCCGGTCGTGTTGCTGTTTAAAGCCCACGGTCAGCTCCTTAAAGCCCCTCCGGGTCTGCGTCATAAACGTGACCATGTCTTTCTCGACCACCCGGCATGCCTCACAGCTGAAATCCAAGCTATTTAGTTTAGAAAAAGCATCACTAACGAAGCCTGTGAACCCAGCGTATTTTGCGTGCACTACGTTTTCGCAGAGCAGGGGATACTCGGCTGATCATGAGTTATATTTTTCTTACAGGTTTTTTTGACACAGACAACAGAGAATTCCTCTATGCATAAAAAATAAATATATAAAATCAAAAACGAAAATTTCAAGACAAATAGATATCTGATCAGTGTGCCACATAAACGCTTAAAACGGAATCAATAAGAACTGAGAGGAGAGCGGTTACAGCAGCTGCAATTGAGAGAGAGAGAGAGCGCTACTGATAGAATCCAAGCAATCTGGTAAAATAGGGAGTTTATTGAGTTATTATTTTCAAAAACACCGGCTGTTTATGTAAGATAAAAGGCAGATAAGCGGAGCTCAAAATAAAAACGCGTTTGATCGCTACAAAGAGAACGAACGAAGTTTTTAATAAGTCGTCCTTTGAGGTATCTTTTGTAAAAATGCGGTAGTTGATGTTTTTTTCTTATGAAAAAGACTAAATAATCTGTGTTCGTAGCAGTTTTTAACGGTGAAATGGCATTTGGAATGGTATGAACAAAATTTAACGGCAAAGTGCGGCATTAGAAGGTTTGGTCAAAAGGCTGCAATTTAGCAGCATATCCATTGATTTTTACTCCTGTAGTAGACAACGCTTTTTGGGATGAATTTTTTTACTCAGACTGACGAGCACGCTATCATTCCGTCTACTGTCTCGTCGACAAAAAAGTGGTATTTTTTGTTTGTCAAGCCTTTTTTATACTAAAATAAGCGTGCGAAACCATTAAACCATTTACCATTTAACAAAAGCGGAGAAACAATTTTTTTGAAATGATGGCCCTTTTAAAAGGGCCGAAAACACCAGGGGCTGGGTATCAGAGATCAACAATGTGTGTAACTCAAGCATTCAAAATTTGTTTATTAGTGTTTAAAACTACATCTATAAACCAGAGCTCGTAAAATATGCTCAATCAAATTTTTCTGAGCGGTCTGCTTATTGTCTGAGCAGCAACTCTGTTTTTCCTTTCGTTCGTGTTCGTGTTCTCGCTCTCGGGTTTCGGGTTGAGCGCATAGCTCGCAAATAACTGTTGACCGTGTTTTTCCTTACGCTCTGCTCGCGAGAACAACCGAAGAAAAGCAGACGAGCGGGGCGGTATGAACTTCCAATCGAAGCCGTTGTTAAGGCAGTGATTGTGGACTTCAGCACGATGCTTCTCGCTGCTAAATAGCCGACGAAGGTCCTTCAACTTGTGTCTTGCGCCCACGAAATTGGTGGCATTGTCCGACCAAATGCATCCGGGAATGCCACGAGTAGCGACGAAGCGCTTAAGGGCACTCAAAAAAGCTGCAGTTGATAGATCCTTCACCAATTCCAACCAGACTGCCTTTGTGGCAAAACAGATGAAGACGCTAATATAGCATTTCATGGGCGTTCGATTGCGCCCATCTGGCTTGTAGTAGAAAGGACTGCAATAGTCAATTCCAGTGACACTGAATGCACGCGAATCCTGTATTCGATCCTTCGTAGCCGAGAGTTGAGTGCCGCAGGCGACCACCAACACGTATTAGGCCAAAGTCATCTATAAAAGGCTAAAGCGATGTGATACTGCTGAACGACTGCACGCAGTTCCCTTTCCGCTGAGCAAGATACTCAGGATACAGATGGGCCCGTTGAACGATGCGACATAATAAATGTGATCCCTTTCAAAGGTCGTCAGAGGAGAGGTCCGGTGTCTTCTTCGGACTGATGAACTTCTGAATGTATCCGATGATGTGCATCATAACTCCAAATGAGTTAATGTGCTTAAACGAAAGCGACAGCAATACCCGGTGCCAAATTTCCGGAAGGCTGATTTCTGGCGAGAACCGTTCAGGCCAGCAACTTCGTTTGCCTTGCAAGAAGATAGGTCCATTCATCCACAACCTAGAATGCAAGAGATCCTGCGGTGCTGCTCCCTTCGAAAGAATGTCAGCCTGTCGCAACCAAGACAGGACCACAGTGGAAACCGACCAACAATGGATTGGGAAATTAAAGGTATCCAGTTTCCTGATTTCGCGAAGTAAATTTGCTAACAGGAACGCTGCGCATAGCTCAAGCTTGAGAACCGTGAGGGTTTTTAGTGGGGCAACCCTTGCCTTCGAACAAAGCAAGTGAATCTCAATGGCTGTATCCGTAAACGACCGAGCATAGATGCATCACAAAAGGCATGTAATTCAAACCTTGCCTTAGGTTGAGGTACATAACGAGGAAATCTGGCGTGACCCACAGTGGCGAAGGACTTGCAAAGCTCAGTCCATGCCGAATCCAAAGACTGAGGAAGGCTCTCATCCCAATGCAGCTTGTCTCTCCACATGCGCTGCATGATCATTTTCGCTCTGGTCAAAGTAGGTCTGATCAATCCCATAGGATCATAGCAGCGTGCAATGGTTGACAATACCGAACGTTTAGTGTGCTTGCCAACACCGATTTGTGGAGAAAATGTAAACAGAAAGCAGTCTTTATGTGGCTCCCAAATAAGCCCAAGCACCTTTGATACGTCACTTCCATCATAAAATAGCTAAAAACGATGCAGGCTTAGTCCCTAGGTGACTGTGTTTAATTTGAAGAGCTGTATGTCATCGTCAAGAGAGTCCCACCATAATATGCATTGAAGCATGAAGTCAGGCATTGAGACACGCACATAGCTATACAAAAAATATTTGCACTTGTGCCTATCTTCGTTTGGCACCAGCGACATATGATTGAGGGACAGGTACTCCTTCATGAATGCCGAATATTTTGCGTAGAGAGCTGGATTACGTACGAATTTGCTCTCCAAGTTTCCAGACGCCGCTTTGCTTTCAAATAGGAATCTCCCAAGGACTCCACACTTCGCTTTAAAGGCAGGCGGACTGAGCATTCTCCTGAGTGAGTGTTGACGAAATGCTCCTCGCAATGAAGCTCCTCCTTTGTTGACCTAGCGATCGGCTCAAAGATCGTGCTACACTTCCCAAAATTTACGAACCAAGTCATCGAGCCGAGTGCTGTGACGAGAGAATGGGGGTCGAGTGCCCGCCACAAGATAGAATCCATCCAAAATGGGTCTTCTGTAGCAAGGGTAATCCACGCGCCAGCTGAATTTGTCCCACACACAGCAGCTCGAAGAAAAGTCCGGCTCCGATGAGCAGATCAATCCGCTGCGGCTGGTAAAACGAAGGGTCAGCAAGCTGGATATGCGACGGTATACGCCAATTAGCTGTGCTAACCGACGAGCGAGGTTGATGATCCGTAATCTTCTGGGCAACGACGGCTGTGATGCTAGTGGTGAATTCTGAAAACCGAGATTTTAGAACGAGATCCACCGAGATACCTTCTGTTGAGAAGCTAGCATCGCCCATGCCAGAGACTGCGGTGTGCGACAAGGGACGAAAGTTCTAGCGCTGTTTTTGACGAGAACGACGACAGTAGCTAATAGCACAGCATCAGACGGACTTGGGGATATGAGGGCTTAGGCAAGGAGAGCGACAATGCTAACATGGCGGTATGACTTGGTTGTGCTTGTAAGGCTTCACTTAGGGAACCGACGGTGTCTGCTGAACGAACGAAATGCAAAAGTGAGTGGTGCTTCAATCGACAAGTACGGCAGGGCTCATGCCATTCCTCCCAGGATGGAAGACCTTGATTCGAAGAGACTTCTTCCCATTTGGTTTGAGTTGCTCTGTCCAAATTTCGCGTCTGCAATTTCCTCCTTTGTTCCCAGCGCTTGCAACGCGCGAAGATGTGAGGTGGCGGTATTTACAAACGCCCGCAACTTGCCCACTGATGAGTCGCCACGAGTCAGCCCAAATACCGCTCTGATGTGTGCCTGTAAAATGAGACGTTTGTTAGCAAATCTGGCTGTTAGAATGTCTAAAGCTGTGCGACAGTTATCCTCGGTCATCTCCAACGAACTGATGGTGTCCAGGGCCACTCCGCTCAAACAGGACCGCAAGTGCTGTAGCTTCTCGATAGAAGTAAGCTCCGCTTCGCTATCAATGACCGCTGTGAACATAGAGTAGGACAGGAGCAGGAGCAGACACAAAATCCGAGCTAAGTATATTGCGTTAACAATTGGTTGAAATCCTAGAGCCATCAGGATTTGTGCTGACTAAATGGGCTGCTAACTGTCCACTAGTCGATAGTCAGCAAGAAAATATGGTCATTTCGAATGGAGATCAGAAAGATTTTAAAACTCTTGGTCTGATATGGAACCCTCAGACAGACATTTTCAAATATAGTCTGAAGCCAATTGTCTCGTCCGAAACCACAACCAAGAGAGCAATATTATCTGTCATAGCCAGTCCTTTTGATCCCTTAGGCCTGCTATGTCCAGTAATTACAAATGCAAAGATATTCTTGCAGGAAATTTGGCTATTAAGCCTTGGTTGGGACGATCCCATTCCCTCGAACGTACATAAAAAGTGGGAATCGATGGCCTTAGATATGCAAAAATTGCATGACGTCACCGTTCCACGATTTATAGGAGCCAGCGCAAGCACTCTATGTCAAATACATGGGTTTGCAGATGTGTCCACGCGAGCATATGGCTGTTGTGTGTACGTTCGGGTTTCCCATGCTAATAGAGTGTCCGTTAAACTACTTACGGCAAAATCTAGGGTGGCACCCTTAAAGACCAAAACAATTCCAAGATTAGAGCTATGTGCCGCTCATCTTTTAGCAAAGTTGTGGGAGGAGGTTCGGTCCATAATAGACTGTCCCACAGAGAAGGTCGTGTTGTGGTCAGATTCGGAAGTAGTTCTACATTGGCTACAAACTCATCCCTCCCAACTAACAACATTTGTGTCGAATCGAGTTGCTGAGATATAGGACATTACTTCGACAGCCCAATGGAGACATGTGCCCACCAAAGAAAATCCGGCAGATCTAGTATCTCGAGGATCATCGGTGGCCGACTTAAATTCGCTGTTGTGGCTCGTCGTTCTTGCAACAAGAATCCAGACATTGGCCCCAAAATCCTCATTTACAGTTGACGGAAGCGAATGCGTTATTGGAGAAAAAGAAGGTAGCCACGGAGCTTATCGCGGCCGATGTTGAGAAAAATCCCATTCTCATTACAGAATTCGTCGTCCTACATGAAAGTGGTTAGCACAATTGCGTATATCCGCCGGTTCATCAATAGAAGAAAGGGAGTCACTTGGAGTAGTACCTGCCCGTCATCTGACGAGCTAGGCGCGGCGTTTTTAACAGCAGTTGAAGTAGTTCAAAGAGACGCATTTTCGCAGGAAATCGACAAATTAAAGAAGTCATCCAAGTTGCAGGCATCACTGCAAAAGCTAAATCCCTTCATGTCGGAAGAACAAGTGGGCTCATGCTCATTTTCGTTGATGCGAGTAGGCGGTCGACTACTAAATGCACCCCTAGCCCATAATGCTAAATTCCCAATTTTAATGCCAAAAAATTGTAGATTTGTTACTCTTTACCTTAGCTATCTACATCGAGCCAATTGTCACGCTGGACCCCGTGCACTAGTGGGATTCCTAAGGCAATCCATTTGGCTAATAAATGCACGGATAGAGTGCAGTGCCATTGTCCGGAAATGCGTACACTGTTTCCATTACAAGCCAAAGCTTCTCTCACAAATCATGTGGAACCTTCCTGCTGATCGATTGCGTGGGAATCAACCTTTTCAAATTAGCGGAGTTGATTTGTTCGGACCGGTTCGTGTCTCGCTTGGCATTCGAGGCAAGCAGCCTCTCAAAATGTACATAGCAGTGTTCGTCTGCTTCGCATCTAAGGCTGTAAACCTAGAAATTGTGAAAGACTTGACAGCTAATACTTTCATTTTATGTTCATCCAGGTTTATTGGACGTCGTGGCCCGCTTGTCCGGCTATATTGCGACAACGCGACCAGTTTTGTTGGTGCAGCTCGCATGCTCAAGGAGCGTATGGAGAGCTGGGATGCCAAGGACGAGGCCCTCAAGGCGTATGCTCACCGTTTTTCGGTGGAATTCATCCCGTTGCGAGCTCCGTACATTGAAGGCCTGTGGGAGTCAGCGGTAAAGTCCACCAAACATTTGCTGCTCAGGGCCATGGGCAGCGCAGTGCTCAAGGAGGACGAGCTGCATACGGTTCTTGCGGAAGTCGATGCCGTGCTAAATTCCAGGTCACTGGTGGTCGACAGCGGCAGTCCCAACGAAGGGGATGTGCTGACTCCTGCTCATATACTAGTCGGCAGAATGCTAGTTTCGCTGCCGCCCGAATCAGAGCTGCCCAGACCAGACAACCTGTCGTATCTGCAACGATGGCAGCTCGTGTCTGCCATCAAGCAAAGGTTTTGGAGAGACTGGTCCAGAGATTATCTGCTCAGCCTTCAGCATTTTAAATAATTAAAATATCTAAAAAAAAAAGTGGTGCCAAGAGGACTAAGGCCGGCCTATATAAGCGATCCATCCATCGGTTTGCGCCCATTCCAATGGATTGAAGCCTTTGCATAGGCTGTCAACGCGGCCGATGTTGAGGCAATTACGTTGCCTATAGTATTAGTCTTAGTAAGTAATGTTCGAATTTCGAGAATAGAAATGTTATGCTGAAATGTTATATTGTCTTTTATACGAACGAAGCTCATGCTGGCAGCGTCCGCTCATAAAGAGGGCGACGCTGCCAGAATAAAACACTTATAATTTGAAGTCGAAACAGCGCACAAGTGTTTTCTGTCGGTCTGTCCGGTTCCCGTGTCCACATAAATTTGAATCAACTGTGCTTAACGGCACAAACTGTGTTTAGTGCAGCGTTTGGATTTGTACCAAACAGTACTTTTCTTATAAGAAGGTGGCGTAACCCCTTAATACATCGGCAAATCAGGCAATCGCCGATCTTTTTGGCCAAATATTCCAAACCACCTATTCTCAGGAAAGCTACTCTGATCAGTTGTACCCATACTTGCCGAGGTCGAACGGCATTTTCAGTCCTTTGCTCACTGAAAGCTCACTGTTTCATAATCTCTGAATAGTTAAGCCGGTCCTTTCACCGGGATCTGACAGAATGCTGTGTACTCAGGTACTGCGCCAATGCTCTGTGTGGACCCTTTCTTAAATTATTCACCCTGTCCATTGATTATTCACTTATCACATAAACTTGACCATATAGGGTTTCCGTCCAATCTCCTAAGCAGCATTTCTAGCTATCTTGGTTCCAGCTCTCAAAGAGTCCAGTTTTTACCAGTTCTGGATACTTCACCATTGTTTCTACCGTTTTATAGATCAAATTATTCCTTTCATCAGCCGTTTAGGGTCTTATGCTCGGATTATAATTTCCTCTACCATAATATATCTACTACTTGTTACCTTCTTCTTCTTAATTTACTAATACTCACATTCCTTTCTCGATTTTAGTGAGCATACGCCTTGAAAGGCGTACCAAACTCGTACAAGATATGATACATAATAGAACAAAAGTTAAAACATCAAGCAATGCTAGACCCCTATCAGAATCCCCTTAAAAGATCGCTTCTCCAAGTGTGGCTGCAAACTTGGTCGACTGCAGCAAAAGGGGCTGCATAACATTAATACAATTCACTTACTATTAATACAGATATATTAGAATAAGATTTGACTACTTGTTGTTAGAGAAAAAAGTTGAGGTTCAATAAATAATTAAAATATCTAAAAAAAAAAAGAGGTGTTCATAAGTGGCGAATATTTTTCATAGAGAGCTTGGTTATGCGCGAACTGGCGCTTTTTCCAATCACCGCTTCCAAATTTCGCTTCAGAAGCAAGCGAAAGAAATATTTCACTAAGGGTGAACGAATGTGATGGTTGACGAATTGTTTCTCGAAATGAAGTTCTTGCTGCTCTAGCGATCGGTTCAAGGACGTGCTCTAATTCTAAAAATTTACGCACTCATCTAGCCGAATGCTAATGTTTGGGTTGATTGAAAAACGACTAGTGATTGACGATCACCACCAGCAAAAATCCAGGTGAATGGTGAATTCTGAAATACGCGAATTGAAAACAAAATCCACCAATAAACGTTTTTTTTTTTGGCTTTTGTTCAGATTTTAAATAACTGATTACACGAAAATACAAGCTGGCACTTCTTCTTTTCACGCTAGCGATTCCATACCACGAATCTGTTAAGTGACTCCATCAGTCAGTTCGCACATATAGCCTACAGAATAGTCAGCCTCCTCCAAACCAAATATCCGTTTGATGTAAGCCTGCAGGATAAAATCACCTTTTTAGAATATAATCTAGTACTTTCAAATAATTAGCTTCATTTATTTTATGCACCTCCTGATGAGGCCAACGAGATCGTTTAGACATGACGATGGTGACAGATCATATTCATCCATTTGGTGCAGCTTTTCACTTTCTATCTCTGTGCGTATGGACTCTAACCTATCGAGAATGGCTTTAGTTTTCAGCTTCAAGAAGTACGTATGTAGGTCCGAAAGGTTTCGCCAGTTAGAAAAGCGTCAGATGCAAGAGATTCACCATGTGTTTTACTCGACTCTTTGCACGTATTAAACGATGCACTCTTTCTATTATTTTTCCTTTTACTTATGTTTAATGGCTATGGACTGACGCGAAGGCAAATCAACGAAGCGACAAAAATTAGCGATCGATCGAAAATTTTCTTCGATTTTGAGTTTGAATTCCAGAGAGAGTTCTTTGCGACCGCAATTCTAGCTGGCCTTGCGATAGCCCGCGTTCGACAACATTGTGTTTTGAGAGTTACGTTCGACAAAAATTTGGATTAAGACCTTTTTTTACTATATAATTTTTTCTATTGTTTAACTTAGGTTGGGTCGTCGCCCAAAAATAGTATTTTAGTCTGAGTTGGCACGAGCGAATCGTGTGTGCAAGGGGCTTGCCCCCTAGTAAGCAAAAAGAATGTTACATATGTATAAGCGTGTATACAATGAGAGCGCAAGAGCACTAGGACAGACGTTATTATAAAATATTATCAAAAAAAGGCTGCTGCTTCTATCAGTGGTAAATCATGATTGCTTGTAGAAGGGCGGATGCGGGAGGTTACCACAATCACAAAATAATCAGCAAGTAAAACAGCACGTAGATTTTCTTCCCTATATCGTGACTTCTAGTTTATTCTCCAGTTCGAGTGTATGTATGTGTGTATATTTATATATATCGTTGTTAATGCGAAAGTACGTAGAAATCGACACCGATGGAAACAGGGGTGGAAGGGTGACTCCTCATGCATGCTCAAGCCAGTGGCCGCCCAAGCGATGTGTGGATCGCAAGAGCGCGCGAGAGCGAGTCGGGCACGAAGCGCACTTCACAATGCGCGGCAGCAGTCTGCGGCTCCCCTGAACAATGATAAAATAGCTTTATTGAGCTCATTTAAAAAATAAAATTATTCGCCAGATGTGAGAGTTTTACTGTCCATGCCTCCTTTGAAACGCAAAAGCAAAGCCTGAACCCTGGGTCTCTTACAACATGCTTATTAATTCTCTTTTTTGAGGCAAAAAATTAATTAGCATTTTTAGCGATACCAAAAGACATATAGAATGTCATAAGATCACATATATAGTGACTAAGTACTGGATATAAAGAAAAGCCGTGGCCCTTTAAGTTTAGTTTGTAAATCTGAGATAGCACTTTTCCGCGAGAAAATCTTCGTACTTTTGATTGAAGCAGAAGAGACTGATAATTCTATTGGCTCACACACTGCGTTAAGCAGACGAAAATTCAGCGGTCGCGACAGAATGTAATCGAAAATTTTAACAACTTTTTGCAGGACATCAGGCAGAGACTTCGTCGTCAGTGCTACCCTGCGTTAAAACAATATAATGCTCTCCCGTCCCTGGCTCAACAAAGCGACGCGCTCCTTTAGCTCTCAGCTGTTTTAGGTGAATAATCATCACAAAAACTTGACTGTTTTCCGCGGCTCACCTACTGGTGAACACTATTCACCGGTATGCTGCGGCACACGCTTTGCGGAAAACTGTTCTAAGCGCTCAATTTTGTCCGATATAGTCGCACAACAGTGGTCTAAGTGTGGAACAGAGTCCAAAAATTGTATTAGGGGCTTACGCGTTACCCTAGAAATTCATAGAAAGTATTATTTTAAAATTTATTTATATATTATAATATATGTACATATGTACTATAAATCACTTATTTTTTATAGCGAATGACAGGGTGACCCAACAAATCTTTCAATACAGAGTTCTAAAGGGCCAAAAATATTATTTTTAATTTACTTTAATATTTTTAACTTCATATTTTTACTTAATATTTTTACTTTTAATATTGTTTTCGGCTCGCTTAATAAATTAATAAAATGTAAACTATGCTTTTGCGGTGCGATGCTACAGACATTTTTACAATCGTCTCGTGAAAGATATCAGAAAAGACTCACGTGCTTCGAGCTTTCGAAAACAAAAATTTTACTGGTACAAACTAAGCAAGGAGTGAGTAAGTTTCTTATGACGGTATGACATTATACTTTCCTTAATGTTATTTGTACGTTTATGCTTAATTACGCTCTGTATTCGTTGAGATTCTGGCAGCGACTGACTATGTCGACGGGCTGCCACCCTTCTTCTCACGTTGCAGTTGAATATCGATATATGTACATATATCGGGGCAGAGACAGAGATACAATAGGTGAGACCGCTTCTGGTGTGCTTTGCCACTCCGCTACTAATACCACATCCTACATTTGTATTTTTCCAGCTAGTCCAGCTTCAATGTCTCTTACGGATATTATCGATTTCGGATCATCGATAGCTTAACACGATTGAGTTTCGCCTAATAGCCTAATACACTACCACACCATTGTCGAAGACTCTACAGATCAGGGAGCCTCAAGTAGTGCCTAATGTTTAGCTGTTGAACTTTGTCGAGTTTTCTGATGATCGTCTTGTTTGATAAGGTCGGCCACCACACTGTAACTCCGTAGAATATTATTGGTCTGACTATTGCTAGATATATCCATTGGACTTTACTTGGGTTCATGCCCCATTTTAAGCCAATAGCTTTTTTGCAAGTGTAGAGGGCTATCGTGGCCTTCTTCACTCTGTCTTTGATGTTCAGGTTCCAATTTAGCTTCTTGTCAAGTACCAACCCTAAGTAACTGGCACTGTCGCTGAAGGAGAGCCTGCATCCTTTTAATATTGGGGGGTGTAGAGACGGAATCTTGTATTTATTTTCGAATAGCACAAGTTCCATCTTTGAGGGATTAACTCTAAGACCTCGCGATTCTGTCCATCGTGACAGTCTCGCGAGCTTTGCGGTCATTAAGTCGCAGAGTGTTTGAGGGTATTTTCCCAAGAAGATAATTGCCACGTCGTCCGCGAATGTTGAGACTTTACAGCCCCCCCCCCCCCCCAGCACCCTTCCAGGTCACATAGAATCTCGTTGATTGCTATGTTCCTTAGAAGGGGGGATAGGACACTACTTTGCGGGGTGCCTCTATTGACATACCTCGACTAAGTGGACGATCCCATCGATCCCATCGTCCTGCATGTGAGCAATTGATCAATGAGCATCGCCAAGTGACGGTCCACCCCCAGGTCAGTGAGCGCTTCCGTAATGGCACCCGGTACAACGTTGCTGAAGGCTCCCTCGATATCTAGAAAAGCTATTAGAGAGTATTATTTGAGGTATAGTGATTTCTCTATCCCCGAAATTACTTCGTGAAGTGCCGTTTCCGTGGATTTTCCTTTCCGGTAGGCATGTTGTGCTCCTGACAACAATTGAGAATTGATGGTTGTTCTCAGTTATAGCCCGACGAGTCTCTCAAAGGTTTTGAGAAGGAAGGATGATAGACTGATTGGTCAAAAGTCCTTTGGAGTTGAGTGCGAGGCTTTACCTGCTTTGGGGATGAAGACTATTTTTGCCTTAAGCCAAGCGTGTGGTATTTTCCCTACTCCTAGTATCTTCTTAAAGATACATTGCAGCCAGTTGATGGCCGTGTCTCTGGCCTTTTGTAATTGGGCCGGAATGACCTGGTCCGGACCAGGGGATTTGAACGGATCGAAACTGTCTATTGCCCAGTTGATGTTCCATTTTGAGAAGATATACTCCATCGAGGTGGCCGAACATTCATTAGGGAGGTGAGTCGGTTCGCTAATAGAGCACCCTGAAAAATGAGTGTCGAGTAGAATGTGTAGGGACTCTTCACTGGAGTTAGTCCACGTACCATCACTTCTGTTTAGGTACCCCACCGAGGGGGCCGTTTTGGAGAGGATCTTGCGTAGTCTAACAGCCTCCGACGTTTCCTCGATTTCAGAGCAAAATTTTTGCCGAGAGGCCCTTTTTGCCTGTCTAATTTATTTTTTGTTTAGGGCCAGACTAGTCTTTTAATCTGCCCAATGTTCTTCCTCGTTAGCGCTTCTGGCCCTGTTGAAGAGGGTCCTGCAGCTATTCCATAGAATCTCTATTTGTTTTGACCACCAGGGGGATTTTTTTCCCTTTATGTTTGTTTAATGGGCATGCTGCCGTGAAAGCCTTATTGCATGCTTCAGTCCACTAGACGATTTAGGTGTGTTCAGGCATATTGGTGCTTTGGAGGGAAGTAGTCCCTCTATTACTGTGCTATATTTTTCCCAGTTGGCTTTCCTGGGGTTAGCAAAGTCAGTAAGTCTCGGGCTCTCGAGAGATAATATAGTCTCGATGTACCTGTAGTCTGAGAAGGAATGGTCCCCTAAAACTTTCCAGCTCTTAACTATGTCTAACAGTTTGTGAGACACTAATGTTAGGTCAATTACCTCTTGTCTATTCTTAATTATAAACGTAGGACCATTGCCCCGATTGCAGATAAGAAGATTAGAGTTTAGGATGAAGCTGAAAAGTGAATCACCCCTTACAATTGTATCCGAGCTCCCCCATTGGGTGTGGTGGGCGTTGGCGTCGCAGCCTATTACAAGGCCTATATCCGACCTTTCGCTATCTCTGGTGAGCTTGCGAACTAGATCTCCGGGAGGACCGCTTTCCTCATGAGCCATGTAGGTTGACATCAGCCTTATGTGAGAACCTTGTAGCTCAAGGCTTGCCGCTGAGTTGTCACCATTGCTAAAGTTATGGAGCAGAAAAATATTTAAGTGTTTCCTTGCAAGAATGCAGGTACGGATTTTACCTTCTTTCTGAGCTACAATAAGCTTGTGCTCCTTCGTCGCTAATCCACAGACCTTGTCTCCTACTACCCAAGGCTCTTGGATCAGGACTACATCTGCTCCGCTTGCTTCCAAGCGGAGTATAAGGGCAGCGGATGCTGCTTTACAGTGGTGGAGATTTATCTGTAGGAGTCTTAGAGACATCGACAGAGTTCTCCACCACTGTGTTGTCGGCGTCCGAGTCGTCATCGATGGTGTCGTCGCGACACATCGCCTCAAACTCTTGCATCAGAGCCGTGTCGGAGGAGTAGCCGTCATGGGCTGGCTCCAAGTCGTCATCGGGTGCTTCGATCTCCGAGGCAACGTCCTGTTCGATTGGGTTGTCGACAGGACGTGCCTCGGCCGCTGCATCCGACTTGTAAACCTTGATGCTCACCGCACTGAAGCCAAAGTTTAGCTGTCCTTTATTAGTCTCAATTGGGGCTAAAGACTCCTTGTTGAGGACGAGCACCGCCTGGTTCATAGGACCTTGTGTCGCCTCAACTTTGACTACCCTCCAATCGGAGGTGGGTAGCCCTCGGTTGCATCGCTGCAGCATTTTCAGGATGCGCTCAGGCTCCTTTATGGAGGCGGGCACCCAAACTCTCGCTCTAGGCCTACTGGGCACCTCGCTCCAGTCGACTGCGACGAGCTTCGCCCCTGGGTACACCTCTACGACTTGCGCTACCGCTGCTTTATAGAGCTCGACGGAGCGCTCGTCTTCGCAGGCTATTATCTTTATACAACCCTGGTACCACCCCATGTCTTTACAGACTGGAGGGGGGCCGGGTTGCTTGTCCAGTAGATCGAAGCAGCGGTCGGCCAGTGCCGCTTCCACCCACTTCCACTGGTTCCTGGGGATCTTCGAGTCCACGCTGCCTTTATCCAGGACGCCGATCAGCGTCCTCTCTTTGGCAATTTGCGCGAATGATATATTCAGCAGCACTCTAGAGCGCTTTGGAGCCGGTCCAGGAGTCTCCTGTGAGCGCTGCCTTTTTGGTTGCGAGGCTGTCGTCTTCCGCGAGGCAGCCTTCTTCGGTGCCTCTTTGCCAAAGTTGGGCAGCACCTTTGATGCCCACTCGACCTTTTTCCGCCACTGGTCGGTCGGGCTGGACATCATGCTCGCGTTTTGCCGACGGAGTATGTTGCCAGAACTCCTCCTCTCGGCATACGTGAACGATTATTCCCTGTTGGCAATTGGGGAGTGCCAGACTCGTTTTTGTTTTTGTTTTGTTTATTGTTGTTTTCCATATTTTAATCCCACGATTTGCAAAGAAGGGGCGGTCCGGGCAAAGATTCACATTGCCGGATAAGGCATCATTAGAACTGGGGCTGCCAAATCCCTGAGCTCTCCATTAACGACTAGGCTAGTTTTTATACCGGGCCCCCAGCCAGGCTGACTCTCGGCACGGGTCGATGTTGAGAGCGCCCACGGTTCTAAAAATAGAATGAGCTTGCATGTGTGAGCACAGCTGCACAGCTGCAGGTACATACAAAAATATTCCTATGAGATTTCCTGAGCCTCAAATGTATTTACTGTGTGTTGCTTATTGACGCGACGCACTAATACCCTTTAGACAAACAAGCAGATCTAAAATATGTGCACGTGCAGTGCGGTTGCTCCTAGAGCACCTCCTATGCACTGTGCATAGGAAAAAACCACAGAGCAGCGCAGTCGGCACACACATAGTGTAAAAACATCGCGTAGCGTCGGCTCTAAGCCCACGCGACTTCGTTTTTCTTATCTGCTGTCTCAGCAGCAGAGAAATTGAATCACGTGTTGCTTCGTGTCTCTTGTCTGCGCATACAAAGGCACTAACAACATGTGAGTGTCTGCATGCCGACCCCTGCTTTGGATGCATGTCATTCAATACATAGTGTATGAATTCCCAAACGAACAGAAACACGCAAATTGTTGGGGACGTATTCTGCGTTCAAATGAGTGGCCATTACCGTCATGTTGCAACCTTTTTTTATTACATATGTACATACAAATGTACCTTGCCAAGGTGTACGAAATTTCTCGCTTGTTTGATTTGATGTATGATGGCCAGGGTGCGTGGACGACTCTATCTAGCTACCATATCTTTTTTATGTCTTGTCTTGCTTCTAGGGTATACTAAATTCGTCGTGTCAAAGCTAACTTCTTTACTGGATTTTGTTACATTTTATACATATGTACAATGTGTCCTTGTATTTGTAGAGCACACGGGTATATCATGATCGTGCAATGGTGTACATTTAACAGCCAGAAAGAAGTGTTTTTCAGACCTTATCTGTGAATGTGTGTACATACATACATATGTATTTATATATATATTTTCCATCGGATTTAATAGCCAATCGGAATTATAAATTCATAAATTTGGAATTTCTCATCTATTTCCGCACTTAAAATTTAATCAATCACAATTAATGCATACATATGTACATAAGTACATAGATCCAAAGATGTATTTCTCCTCAGTATTTGGTTTTAGTAGAGTAGTTCATGAGTATCAGTTGTTATTCTCATACTCTTCAATATTCAAAAAGAATTTCCACTTTGGGTATGTATGGTCAGAATAATCGACCGACTTGTTTTGTCTTTGCTGAATGAGATCCGTATGTATACGACTATATGTATGTACATATGTGTGTGAAGTTTGTGTATGCATATGTATGTAAATTTGTCTGTAGTTTATACATACGTCAAGCTTTGTTATAGAGGAGGCACTTAGGTTTATCAAGTATCAGTACTGCTGAATTTTAATGAGGAACGAAACGGTAACCCAGAAGCACGAGAAAGATATTCGTATTGTAAAGATTTGCATTTGTTTTTTTATGTATGTACATACAAACATACACAAACATGTTTATCTCCGCGCCTTGTTTCGAGCTATCCTTCTAGGAATCTTTTGAATTAGATTTGCAAATAAGAACTGAAATTTATTCGAAATACAAATTGCATACAATCAAAGAAATTTCAGTGATATAAAAATCGGAGGCTGTAATAGTTTTCTTAAGATTCAGCTGCAATACGCAAAATGTAATCGCCATCTCTACATTTAAAGATAAACTGTGCTTGTGTTTAGTATTTTTTTCAATAGTTTGCTTGTTTCTTCATCACTTTTGCATAATGTGAATGGTATTCTATATTTCTAGATAGCAATGGACCAGATATCAGTATGTTCTATGTTTTTGAAAACGCAAGTAACATATCTTGTAGAATGCTTGGACCCAAAAAGTATACTATATGTTTGCATAGTGGTTTTAGTTACATTATGGTTTTACTGGTTGTTTTTTGTACCTTTTGTGTGGAAAAAGGTATGTATTTGTATTTTTACAAGTAACCCTACTACTCACAACGTCCCGACGGGTTATTTTAATAGCGTTGAGCTGGGTCCTAAGATTTTCATTTCAATAAACAGAAAACTTAAATCAACTTTAACGATCGTGAGGGAGATGCCTTTCAAAAAACTTTCCAGTTCTACGTCACCATTTGATATCTGTTCTTAATGGGAGGACAAAAAATGGACATCATCAAATGGAATTGGATATCATGAATTTCAAATATCAGTTTAGAGCATCTGTGGATCTTGGATCTGTGAATCTTTTTTTGCGCCACTGAGGATAGTCGACATGTACTTTCCTTTATTATTCAATCATGACAGCTGCCACTTACATAGGCACTGGGTCCAGAAAAAGAAAGGTCTGTGTAAAAATAGGGACAGATAGCATAATAAGTGAGAAGAGAGGAAGAGCGTCTTACGCAGGCAGTGCGATACTTCAAAGTTCCAAAATAATTATACTGTTTAGTACATATGTATAATGTACATAATGGTCCACGGGGCTTATGTTTCGCAGCATTCTTTACCTAAGGTATGCATTGTGAATAAAATAAAATTTAATAAAACTGCGAAATATGTAGTGCGTAGACTTGGTCGCAATCTATATACATATGTATGTACATATATTGCATACTTTATTTACATATATATTTTGTGTGAGTACATCTTGTGAAACTGTGAGATATTTTTGCCACAAACAAGGACCATAAAGTTTCTTTAAAATTGTTTAACAAAAACTGTTTTTCTGTTCCTCTTTTAAGTATTTGGACGATGTAAGTTATTCCAAAGTGTCCACCACAGAATATTTCAGTCGTAATGATCATAAGCGCGATGCAATAAATCGTATGCGAAAGGCGAGAAAAAACAGTTCAAATGAAATGCCGCCACCATTCCCAAACGGTTGGTATGGTATTCTAGAATCATCGAAACTCCCACCCGGTGAAGCAAAGTTTATAGCATGTTTGGGAGAAAAACTTGTCGTCTATCGTACAAAAGACCATAAGGTTTTTATTTTGGATGCATATTGTCCCCATTTAGGAGCTAACTTAGGAATTGGTGGACGAGTGGTTGGTGATAACATTGAATGCCCATTTCACCAATGGAGTTTCCGGGGTGAAGACGGAGGATGCTATAATATTCCATACAGCACTTCGAGTAAGTATTTTACTATTTAATTCGATTGTGCTTGAATGATTATGATTACAGTTCCTCGAGGTACCAATGTTAAAAAATGGATTTCGCAGGAAGTAAATGATTTTATATTTATTTGGTACCATGCTGAGTCTACGGAGCCTTGGGATCTTCCTATACATATGAAAGCTCAGAAAAAAAATGAAGTTTACCATGGCCGAAATGAATTTTACATCAATTGTCATATTCAGGAGATACCAGAAAACGGCGCTGATATGGCACATTTTAGCGCTATTCACAATGAAAGCTTTCTTGCTGGTAGCTTGGCCCCCAGAATTAGTGTTCTGAGGCGGTTTGGACGCCATAAATGGAATGCAAGGTAATTTGATCATATTGTTATAGATATCTTCAGATTATGTAGTCGCTACCAGCAGTATTCAACATTATCTTGGATTTATTTTCTGGTCGTGTATATTATTATTAAATAGTTAATTAATTATAAATTAATTATTATTATTAAATATATATTACTTTTTAAATACAAAAAACCAACACTTGATGGCCGTTGACAACCACACTGAATATCTTAGGACAGTCCAGCTGTGTCCATTTTATGCTTTTCAATGGCTATTTCTCTCTCATCTTTTTAAGGGTTTTGTAGAATTTTGTAGAGACTCTAAAGTGAATACCCTGCAAAACCACTGATTCATATTTACCATGATTACCTTCAAAGTTATAGCATATGTAATTCATATCCAGCTCTTTGTGAAGTTAAGCTAGTGGCTGAAAAGCTATCTTAGGATTTCAACAGTGCTGATCGGTGCTAGCTGATTTATGTAATTTATACAATATATTTTATATGTCATTTTGTATCGCTGTTAAAAAAAGTCAGGACTTTAACAAAAAAAAAAAAATTTCCTGCGAATCGGTCGAACCGTTTTTATACCCGGTACTCGAAGATTATAGTATAGTTTATAGTATAGTATGGTTTCCGACCCCATAAAGCATATATATTCTTGATCAGCATAAATAGCCGAGTCGGTAAAGCCATGTCTGTCTGTCCGTCCGTCTGTCCGTCTTCATGAGAGCAGATACTATAAAAGCTTGAGCAAACAAGTTTCGTATCCAGTCTCCTGTGTTTTCACACTACTACAAGTGTATTTCAAAAGTTCGCCCCACCCCCTTCCGCCTCCACAAAGGACGAAAATCTGTGCAATCCACAATTTTTAAGATAAAAGACAGAAAAAAACCCAGAATCATCGGAAATGACCGTATTTACCTGATTGCCGGATCTTGATAAGGTCGGATCTTGCACACACTTTCATGCACTTATACGTAATTATACTAGTGCATGTAGAAATGTAAAAGCTGATGTAAAAATTATATGTAAGCAAAAATTGAAACAACGCAGAATCATAGAGGATGACCATTTCTATCAGTGTTTAATCTGGATCAGATCGGATTATTAATATAACCACAATGAAGAAAATCATTTCGAAAGTTATCGTTCCCTCTCGCTCTCTCTCACACGCGACCCTGTCTGCTTTGCATATTCGTCCAAACGAGCGCCTAGATCTCAGAGACTATAAGAGCCAGAGCAACCAAACTTTCTATCCAAGTTCCTGTGATATCACTTCAATACAAGTATATTTCAAAATTTTGACACGCCCCCTTCCGCCCCCACAAAGGACGAAAATATGTGGAATCCACAATTTTTAAGATACAAGAAAATCAAAAACGCATAATCATGGAAAATAGCCGTATCTACCAGATTGGCAAATCTGGATCTGGTCTAACTACTATTATAGCCAGAAGGAACAAATTAAATTTCAGTCGCAACGCAACGCCTGCCAAGCGCTTACACATTCTCTCTCTCTCTTGCACACACTTTCACGTCTCGTATGAGTAGTTCTACATGTACATGTAGAAATGTAGAAGCTGATGTAAAAATTATATGTAAACAAAAATGGAAACAGATAACTTTTAATATATACAAACCTAGCATAGGGTTCGACCTCATTAAATTTTCCAGTTGCGCCAAAATTTTATTCGTCCCTTTTGCGAACATATAATAAATTACATAAATCGTAAGCTAATATATACGCATACTGACTGAGTACCGGGTATAAAGTAGAGCCGCGGCCTTTGCCTCGGCTCACAACGTTCCTCCTCGTTGTATTTTAGATTTTATTTGTTTCAAGTTTTTTTTTACATTTGTTTTTTTACATATTTCTCTACATCTATAATAATGACCCGATCTGATTCAGATGTACTAGATATGTTCATTTTCTTTGATTCTGCGTTTGTTGGTTTTTTGTATCTTTAAAACTGTGGATGGGGCGGAAGGGGGTTGGTCGAACTATTTAAATACAGTTGTGTGATATCACAGGAGTCTTGACACAAAGTTTAGTTGCTCTATCTCTGAGGTCTAGGTGGTCATGATGACGGACGGACGGACGGACAGACAGACATGGATATATTGACTCGACTTTGATTCTGATCTAGAATATATACTTAATAGGGTCGGAAACGCTTCCTTCTGGGTGTTACACACTTCCACTTTCACCACAAACGGTACCTCTATACTCTTTGAGTACCGGGTATAAAACATTCTTCTAACAATATATGGTTTTTTTTGCCAATTTTACTTTTGGTGGCTGATTGACTCTATTAACATGCCCATTTAGGAAAGACATACCTTTATTACTGAGAGTATCTGGTAATTGAAGAATATTAAAATACTTAAGAATGATTTACTTTAAGCGGTGGAAGATGTCCCCTTCTATCTGTTACAAAAATATGACCATCGTTTAATAGTTTTTATTATAGTAGCTCAATTTGATTTAAATCAGTGTTGTTTTACGAGAATCGTAAAAAGTTTCTCAAATCGTATATATATGTATATAATAACACTGAAAAATCTAATATTTTTTAGACCTTCAAACAAAATTCCAACAAAATCAAATTAAGACGCGGTTTTTTCTTTCAATAGTAGGCGTGTTTACTTACGAAAACGAGTGCAGTGGCTTTGGGCCTACTTCGACAAGTGTTTTACGTCCACATACCACAATTCCCGCGAGCCACCGTCGGCCGCACGCAACCCAATTCGCCGTCGTCGATCGCCGGTCGGCTTACGGGTCACCCGAAGATGCCTTGGAGAGACAGCACTACTTTCTCTTAATTATGTTTTCAATTATGTTATACTCTTCAATGTTTTTCTCTTAACGATCTACTCCAACAAACACTATTAAGCACGACATTTCCGCTCTAGCCCAAAATGACTTTTTCCGATAGATTTGGATATTTAAATTTTTTTGTAAATTATGGTTTTTTTTCTTAGGTTTAGTTTTTTAAAGAATTTAAATTAAAATAATACTTTAAAAATTTGTAAATCTCCAAATCTATCGGAAAAAGTGGTTTTCGGCGAGAATGGGAAAAAAATTTGAACTTTGAAAAATATATGTACCTATATAATAATCAAAATTTCGTGCTTCTTTTTCAGTTGGTTTCCAGCACCAGGAAATGATAAGCATGTTGCTGAAATAACTCTCACTCACTCCTTAAATATATTTGGAAGGGTTTATTGTTTTCAGATGAACGTCTCCGGGAAACAGGTTACTATCATAATTAAAGCATCATTGAATGTTAAATTTCTTTAACATTTATATAATTTTAGATCGGACCGTCCTACGTTTACCTAAGAATGAACTCATCCATCTTTGGAAAAATACAAGTCTTGCAAACGATAACACCAATTGAGCCATTGCTGCAAAGAGTGGTCCATCGATTTTATGGACCGCGTTGGCTAGGTCCCCTATTAAAAGTATTTATTTATGGAGAAAGTGTAATGGTAAGTATTTGCCCTTAAAAATATTTTTTGAACACAATATTTATATTTTAGTTTGAACGCGATATTAATATGTGGAATCATAAAGTTTTTCGCCGAAATCCGATACTAGCTAAGGAAGACACTTCTATTAAGCAATTTCGAATTTGGTATTCCCAATTCTATACATCCAATAGCAAACAATTCTCAGAAGCGACCAACGTAGGTTGGTGAACGCGAAAAGCGAATATAAAATTCCAAACAGTAAATGTAAACACAAACAAAATTGAGAATTTTAAAGAAAAAAGGAATGACAATTTTTTAACAGTTGCTTGCTTTCTGTCTTTGAATAGAAATTCTTAGTAAACCTACATACGTACATATGTACATGATGAGAATTAATCGGTGCGGTTCAGCAGCGGATAAAAAAACTATTGTAAGTGTAGATATTGGGATAAAACTATGCATCAGACAAAAACAAATCCTGGCATCAAATACACTTTTTTTTAATATCATTTTTCAGAGGTTAGCCGTTTTTTCAACATTATCGCTACATTTTCCATATATGTATGTAAATTAAGTATGCTACATTTAGTATTTAAGAACTTTATCGTCTGGCAAGCATTAGCTCTTAAGCTAGCGCTGCCTCAAATATAAGAATACAGAATACAAACAATAAACCAATTGTTAGAATAAAAAAATATTTTTTTTGTAAAATCAAATTAGGTTACAGAAAATTAAATTTAATTAAAATTTAATTATGAGGTCATTTCTCTGACGTCGAACCGGACGTCGAACCAGACGTCCGAACGCATTTCAAGGGGTAAAAATGGCAACCAAAAACTGGATTTTCAAAATGGTTTTACCGTTATGATTTACCACTTGACTAGTCCTATAACTGGTGCACTGGTGCTAAAGGCGATTTTTGGCTACTGTTCGTTTTCGACACATTTACAAAAAAACAGTATTCGCACGGGACAAATATAGAAGTGGTTTTCGCGACGACCAATTAAAACTCAGATTTCAGCGAAAGTTGAGCCGATATATTTATGCGAATTTCTGATTATTCTTCTGCATTAATGACTCTTTAAAATGGTTAAAATTTTACGCAAATATGATTCTAAGGTTTAAATTTAATTTGAACCATTTTCGCACGTGATATGTCGCAAGGGACAAAAATTCCTTGTGTTTACAAGTTTACAAAAATATAACCCATATTGAGAAAATTATCTGGGATTTTTTTTAGATAGTTCAATATTTAAGAGAGACTTTGAGAAAAAACTTTTATTACGAATCATAATGGAAAACAATACCAAAAAAGTGAACTTTTGCTAATATTAATAGGTTTTCAGATCAAAGTTAATGAAACTATATGTCAATTAATTAAATTGGCGGAGTTTCAATATCTTTAAAAAATAACAACCCGAGCAAACTATATTGATTTTTAATTTTTTGGCCTCGGTGGACCTTTGCGAGAAATGCCAATATACAATCTAAAAAAATACAAATTAAAATTATTATGTACAGTGAAATTAACCATTAAACGTTCTTTATTCGCCAAAAATTAAATAAAAATGTTATCAGTTTACATAGGCAAATATGCACCGGTAGTGCAACTTCAGGGCTTCAAAGTTCTGGGCCTTAGGTCCAGCGTGACAATTACAAAGGTGCAAATGACAGGTCCAGCATGGCAATTATAAAGGTGCAAATGACAAGCGTAGATCCAGTCAAAATTAGATTTACTGGTAAAAGCAACGGATGCTTCTTAAATAGCATGGCAAATCTCTCCAGAAGACAACAGCGGTGCTTGAAGTTTGCCTGATTTTCTTGTTAAGGGATAAAAGTGAAATATTTATGGGACAATATGTAAGCAGTAAGTGTGGGAGCGTATTTGGTCAGCTTCTCGAGTAGGAAGTTTTGCTTATGATGGCGCCATAAGTGCCACTGCTCAGTTTCGATCACTTCTGTATCTAGGTCGATGAACTGATGTGATGTAGGCCAATCTGCGGCAGGCTGAATCAGGAAAGTTGGAACAGCGAACCTGCGAACCATTTATTTTAAGTTCGTGCGTTGTAGCTCCTCGTGAGATGATTTCGGCAGAATTCGAATCGGTAGGCCCAAATGTCCAATTGGCTGTCGGGGTTAGGTCCTATATTCTGGGGATTCTCGATTCCCAATGAACGCAGATAAGCTCACCGAGTGTTGCTTCTGTATAACTATTTGTGAGCTTGACCACAAGTGAGTAGATTACGGCTTGTCGACAAGCAATGGTTTGGCCTTTTCATACAGATGGGCAAACAGGTGCGCTCCATACAATTCCAATTTAGTCAACGACTTGTTCTTTAAGAAGCTGACAGCCATGAGGTCACCAGCACTTTCGTTCGAAGGTAGATGCAGCAGCCGTACGCTTGAATAAAGGCGTCATAAGATCCGTGGAGCTGGATCATTTGGCAGTTTACTTGGAGGCAAGGTACGACAACGTTGAAATGAAGTCGAGTGACTGAAGCATATCGGTATGGTGATGCCAAGTGACGCCTCGCGTTGTTCACACCATCTACCCATGTGCCGAGACTGTCGATGAAATCGGGATGATTTGACCTCGATTCAGAATATCGATGAATTCATCCCTAATGGTGCGCAGAGTCTCGACATGATCATTAAGATTAAATTGGATTGAAGATTGGATGACATCCGCGCCACGATGAAGGGTTGCCAACTGAAGTAGACTGCGTATTGTTAGGTATGGCGTCATCTTGGAGATATCATTAAGTGATATTTGGTTAGCAGTGCAGCAAGAAAATCACTCTCAGCTTGGTGGATTTACTGCAAGTGTTTATTAGGCAATGATGTGGTATGTCGTAGTGAGGCGCTGATAAGTCTGAGCTTGTGATTGGAGACATTTGACTCAAAATTTTCCATTGCTTATTGTTTTCCATGTATGAAATGTGTCTTGTCCGCATGTGAAGTACATCTTTATGGCGATGAAGTCCAAATATAAGTAGTCCCGTTGATGAAATAAATGCTTGTATTCGTAAGTTAATTAAATGATTTCCATAAAAGAGAAATGTAATGAAATGAATGAAATGCAATATACATATGTAGACAATACACCAATTTCCTATGTGACCATGCAGTTAATAAATAACTTAAGTTTCTTATATTGGTTGTATTAACGTTCAGAAAAGCTATAAATCCGATCCAGCCACTTTGTAGCTTAACGTTTGGAAGCTTTCAAATTCAAATTGTATAATTTTTTGCGGTATTTTTTTCACGAAATTTTGACTTTGAAAACACAGAAAAAGTAGAAAAAAAAATTAGCCGTCATTTAAGGTATCGTTTGTAAGAATCGAATTTTGCCGAATTTTTCCGATAATATTAGATTTACCCTTTTTACATTAGGCCGCATCATTGGATTTTTCCGTCAAATGCGAACATGCGACAATGCATCATTGCAATGATACCCATAAGAGCCCTATGTATAGAAGAAAACAATCATGCGGCCGCATGATAAATCATGCGTCGCATCAGTTGAAGGTGTTACCGGATTCTGTCGAGTATTTTTACAAAATACTGAAATTATTCGGGGTATCGACGAGGTATCGGGGTATTTTTGTCGAATCAAACAATAAATTCAACTTAAAGTTGAGCGGCCAAACCATTTCTGAACATTTCCATTAAAACAGGTCTGATTGCAAGCAACAAAATGGTAACACAAAGACTTGCAAGGTCTTTTGGGACGCACTGATTCCAACTTTAAAAATGCCACTTGAAAATTAAAATCAGCAGCACGTAATTTTTGTTCGGTGAAGCCAACAATAGCTGACAAAATTATGCGACTTTAGTGTCAACGCCTAGCATCATTTTTAGCACCTTCGACAATGATGCGGAAGTGGAAGGTGTGGCCTGCAGCGTGTTGCTGTTCTGCAATAAAGTATGATGAGACTGACCAGCCGATGTACGGCCTCCATTCCTTTCAACTGCTCGCACGCCATTAGTCTGTATCCAGGACTTGAGCAGAGAACACAAAAGAAGCTCGTCAGCATAAACAATGAGTCTTAAGCATTGATAGAGATGCGAATGTTTGCGACAGGATCGGGATTTCTAGTCTTTCTAGCATCAATTAGTTCCGCTGGATACCAGGAATTGGCAATGACGTTCAAGAAGGTCGACGCATTGCTCCCATTTCGGCAGTGATGTATATTCCAGCGATTAATTCCACTTATCTCGAGTTTGTTTGCCACACTTGTCCAAGACCACGTAGATCAACATTGCTTCTGAGATTTGCGTTGCAGAACCTAGTGACGAAACGGACCTCAAAAAGATCAAACAACCTGCGTAGTTGCTTAGGATTTGATGGCCTGGCAAGCTGCATATCGAAAATAGATGCATGTTTCCATGAAAACTAGCGAAGGGTTATCATAGTGAGATCACTGCTTATCCAAGGCCTAGCGCAAACAATGGCCCAGGGCTCCTCCTGCGTCAACATTTTTTCTGTTGCTTGCCGCCTAATCGGCTTGAAGCGCAGGCACATTTCGCACGTCTTTACGTGTGCCCTTACATCTTGGTATATTCCTGACCAGTAGCATCGCCATGCTACCCGCATGATAATTTTCCGTCCTCCGGAGTGACCTGCCTCCGGAGTTTCGTGATTCTCCACAATCACCCTCTCTCTCTCCCCGATGGGAATATTCCTATATATCCACCCCGCCTCATCCACATAGTCCGGAAACTTTTCTGGTTCTTCTCTTTTCCCTCTTATCTTCTTGATCAACTCGCATGATGATTTCTTCTCCAAGCTGTGCGCCTTGTCTACCCTCAAAAACCGCCACCACATTGAAGTCAACTCATTCTTACGATATTCTATCTCGATGACATACTATTGTAGCTCCACCGCTCAACTTGCGGTTCTTCCCGTTGGGCTTTTGATGCTGTTTAACTACTTCAATTCCGCGTGGTCAGTGACAACCTTGAAGTGGTATCCCTCGAGGTACGGCTTTAAGTGATGGCTCACATGATTGCCAGGCATTCCTTTTCCGTTGCGGAGTAGTTCCTTTTCGTTGCCAGGCATTCCTTTTCCGGTACGGAGTAGTTCCTCTCAGCATTGCTTAGCGACAATTGCTAAGATTTCTTTGAGGGAAAAGAAGCTATGCTTGAAGGTAAATAAATGATTTCTAATTTTTTTGGTTTATCGCAAATTTGTACTTAATACTTTATTATTTACTTTATTTTTACTTAATATATTTGCAGTTTAGTTAAAATTTGGTCTAAGTTTTCGTGCGTCTGTTTACGTTTCGGAAATTCTCGAGCTTTTATCAAAGAATTTTGTTTTGAGTGACTTTGAGCGGATCAGCTGGTAGTGCGCTCGAGGTTCATTGACCTGGTGTGATTTCGGAGATTTTATCAGCTGGCAAATTTATCGAGCAAATTTATCGGCTGCATAATGCTGGAAGAAGAAGTAGATTCGAGCATTTGCATTCTGTGTGGGGAAGAGTTTGGATCCCTGCAGTTATACAAAACCACCAGGTGTGGCCACCAGTTACACAAAGCTTGTATTTAAGCCTATGCGAAGGACAGCACAAAATGTCCCACCTGCGGAAAAGTCACTTTTGAGTCGCAGGGTGGTGCCTCGGGCTCGGGTACACAATCCCCCAAACATATGGCGGGAAATAGAGAGAAGGCTTCAGACACCCCGGCAGCGGTATCGGCAAAAGGATCAGTTCCAGTGGATGGCTGAAGTATTTCAGCCATGGTTACCCAAGCAGTGCGAGCCATGCAAAATAAGCTCGTAGCCCAGTTGTCGGAACAGATGGGTCAATTAATCCAGTCTAATATTGCTGCCCACTTTCAACTTCCAAGTCAACACCAACCGCCTCGGAACGTAACTCCGGGCCATGGTTCGCAAGTTCAGGGATCGGGCGATAGGCGTGCATCGGCAGGGTTTTACAGAGAGGGAAGAGACACTCCAAGTAGGAGTTCAGCCTCAGATATGTCCCAAAGGCCGGACAAAGTCAGCCATATCATAAATGGATGGAAGTAACGATTTAGCGGCAGCGCGGATGGAATAAGCGTTGATAATTTTATCTACCGAGTAGAAGCTCTGACCCACTCTACTCTGGAGAGTAATTTCGCATTGTTGTGCAGCATTGCTAGTATTCTCTTTGATGGGAAGGCTCGCGAGTTTTATTGGAGGTTTCACAAATCGGTGGTAGGGGTACTGTAACGAACCGTTTTGTGTCCGTCTGATTCAGCAGAGCTGGCTCAGCGGTCGGTGGATCGATGCAACGAATTTATTTGTTGCCTCGGCGACAAGCAAGTAATGCGTTTGGGTGGATTTTGGTCTGAATAGCGGTTCTTTATTGAGTATCTTAAGGCTATCTTACGGCTATGGTATTTCTAAGTGCTACGTATCTCGTGAATCCTCTCACCGTAGCGCGGCTGCCTGCGTGTGTTATGTGGCGTAATACCCGACTCCACCGTTGTTGAGGCTGATCGCAGGTGTAGCTCCGTTGGGCTACGGCTGTGGGGGTTCTGACTGGGCTACCGCCTCGTCCGCCGCTCACACAGCTCCGCACGCAATGGGTTCACCTGGCCAATGATCTCACCTTTACGCGGTGAGTTTCTGGGTTTTGATTGCCGTGCACGTCTCTGTAGTCTTCACTGGTAGTCGTTGTTCCTCCTGGTTGCACTACTTCGGTTTTCACTCGTAACACGTTCGCTTGGTGACACACTTGGTTCCCGCACTTGACTGTCTCGATTCACTGCCGCGGACCTCCTCTTATAGGCTCCCTGCGGCACAGCGTCCGCGTCGCCGCCTATCCGCAACGGTTCCTTTCCCTGGGTACTTTTCCATCGGCCGCTTCGTCTTCCCAAGCCTTCCGCACCGGGATCGGCCTACATGGCCTACATGGAATTACATGGCCTACATGGAATTACATGGCCTACATGGAATCCACATGGGCTACATGGGATCTACATGGCCTACATGGGATCCACATGGCGCCTCCCGGTCCTCGGCTCTTGGACCCGCCGCTGGCCCAATTCCGCCGTTTCCCTGTTCTGGGAGCGAGGCCCGCTCCATCCTCTCGCTTAACGGGAAAAGCCGCGCTCTTCTCTGGCCATTTCGCCGTATCCTCTACTAGCGTCTTGTGAGGAATATCGATTCCTCACACTTCCCCCTTTCTTCACTCTCAAAACTCCCGGATACCACCGGTCAGAGAGTTTCCCCCCGGAAGCCTGTCGGCGCTGTCACTCCCCCTTTGGCGCGCAGTCACCTTAACGGCTCCTCCTGTGGCGCCCTCTATCGCTGTTTGGAGCTGGTTCCATCGCTCGCGATTTACCGCAGATGGCGATGATGGCCTATCGATCCATTTACATCGATAGGGCTCTGGAACCAGTTCCGATCGTGCGGTGCACGATAGGTGCGCGCTCGCCTTGGAGCTGACGGCACGACTCACGACTCACGATTTGTTTCCGCCGGTATCTCGCGTAAATTTCCGCCGCCCGCGTGTGATTCCTTACCAACTGGTTCTTACACCTCCAATCCAAGCGTGGACCGCGCTTTCCACCCAACCGATGGTCTGCCTTCTTCCCACCCAATGAGGCCCAACACCTACCCAGATATGTTTCATTGTTTTATTTGCCTTTTTTTTTTCATTCATGCTTTCATTCATACTTCCATGAACACCTCGGCGCTGCCCTCTGTCACCGACACCCGGTAACGCACCCCGCACACCCTAACGAGCCGCTTCACTCGGCGCCCTATTGGGCGGGTCTCCTCCACGGCCCGCACCACCACCTCGGGCCAATCCGCGGCTGCCACGCGTCGCCAGCGCTGTGCCTCTGCCGGCTGACCCTCTGGCATGGAATGCTGCCGCTGAAGCTGCGGCCGCCCGACCTCACTCCTCGGCTCCGGACAGGAGGCCTGCCTCGCCAGCACCGGCCGTTCCGGCGCCCTATCAGGTGAGGGCCACTCCCATGGACCGCGCTCCAGCACCTCCTCCTCCGTGACCGCCTCCGTGGCCGGTGTCGCGGCGGGCTCCTCGGCCCTTGCCTCCTCGGGCACTTGCTCCGGTGTCGTTGCTGGTCCTCCGCCACTTTGCCGGGGTCGCGCGCGTTGCTGCTCCGCGGCGGCTCCTCCTCCCATACCTGGGGCTCCTCGGCCTCGCGCGGCGCCGGTCCGGATGCCCACGTGATGTGGATGGTCTGGTGGTGCCACACCATTCCATCCCGGACCGCCGTGTGCACGCTCTGGGACACAAATGGTCCCACCACCGCGCTCTCGGGCCCCTGCCACTGGGGCTGCGGCTCCGGGTCCCCCGTCTGCTCCTGCTGCGACTGCGGCGGCGGTGTAGCTTCCGGGTGCTGCGGCTGCGTCGGCGGTTGGGGCTTCGGCTGGGGCTCTGGCCCCTGCGCCTGCGTTGGCGGCTGGGGGTGCGCTTGCGGCTGGGCCTGCCGACGTTCGTCGCTGAGCATATCCGCCGTTGCCCTTACCCGCAATCCTTTCGGTGGCGACGGAGCCTCGTCCTCGCCCCTCTGCTCCTCCAGCTGTGCCGCTGGCGACGGCTGCGCCCTCGGCTGGTCTTCTGGCCACTGCGACTGAGACGCCTCCTGTGACTGCGACGGTGGCTGCGACCGCGGCTGCGGCTGCGACTGCGGCTGGGCCTCCGGCTGCTGCGGCTGCGTCGGCATCGGCATCGGCGGCTTGGGCTGCGGCTGCGGCTGGGCCTCCGGCTGCTGTGGCTGCGCCTGCGGCTGCGTTGGCATTGGCGGCTTGGGCTGCGGCTGCGACTGTGGCCGTGGCTGCGTCGGCCTCGGCGGCTTGGGCCGCGGCTGCGGCTGGGCCTCCGGCTGCTTGAGCTGCGGCTGCGACCGCGACTGCGGCCGCGACGGCGACTGCGGCTGCGGTCGTGGTTGCGTCGGCGGCTGGGGCTGCGGCTGTGACCGCGGCTGCGGTTGCGCTCGCTCGCCGTCGACCATCTCCGCCGTTGCTGTCGCTATCCGCGCTCTCTTTGGTGGCGGCAGCGCCTCGCACTCTCTCTCTGCGCGCGCCTTCGCCTTGCCCTCCGATCGGCATCGTTGTTGCTCGGGAGCCTTCCGCCGGGACTTCTCATGGCGCTTGGCCCTACGGGCCTCCCTGCGCTCGCGGTCCTCCTCGCGCCGCCGTTCGTCCTCCTTCCGCCGTTGCCGCCGCCTCTCTTCCTTTTGCCTACGGGCCTCCTCCTCTCCGACACCCCTCCTTTTTCACCCGTGCCTCTTCCTCGCGCCGTCTCCGCGCTTCCGCTTCCCGCCGTGCCTCCTCCAGTTGGTGCTGCTCCTACCGACGCCGCGCTTCCCTCCGCCGCTGCTCCCTCCGCTCTCGGACGAGGACCTCCAGCGTGCTCCGGATGTACTTTTTGTCCTCCTCCTTCTCCGCTTCTGTCCGTGCCTCTTCTGCCCACTTCGACGATGACTTGACCGCTGCGTCCGCTGTTTTTGCTGACACTGACACTGTCGGCCTCGCTTCCTTCGACGGCTTTGTCGCCGTGTCCGCTGGCTTCGGTGCCGCCTCCGCCGACCTGGCTGCCTTCGCCGGCCTCGCCGCCGACTCGGCCACCACGTCTGCTGACCTTGGTGCCGCCTCTGCCGGCCTGGCGGCCTTCGCCGGCTTCGCCGCCGATTTGGCCGACAAATCTACTGGCTCCGCCTCTGCCAGCTTCGCCGCCTTCGCTGGCTTCGCCTCCGATTTGGCCGACAAATCTACTGGCTCCGCCTCTGCCAGCTTCGACGCCTTCGGTGCCTTTGGTGGCTTTGCTGCCTTCGGTGGCTTTGCTGCCTTTGGTGGCTTTGACGCCCGCGGAGCGGCCTCCGTTGCCGACACCGGGACCGGTGGCCTTGGCCTTGATGCCGGCCGCGTGGGCTCTACCGGCGGCTGCTCCGCTCTCGCCGCCGTCCGTCTCCGCTGCGCCTCCAACAGCGCCCTTTTTTCGGCTCGCGTGAGCGCCGGGCCCGTGGCCACACACACGACGTCGTCGCTGTCCTCTTCCGCCGTCCCTCCTTGGGACACCTCTGGCGTCGGTGTTGCCCTTGGGGACCAGGCTGACCCGTCGAGCGACGATGCCATCAGCTCGAGCTCCGGCGTCTCGCCCTGAGTCCACCGCTTTCCACGCGAGAGCTCCGCCCGTCGCTGGCGGTGGGCTCGGGCCTTCACTCTCTCGTTTTGCTCCTCCACATATTTCGCTATGAACTCCTTCTTGACTTCTTTCTCGTCCTGCTCTTGCATCATTTTTTTTAGTTGCTCCGTTTTCATAATTTTTTTTTTTTGAATTTTTCTCACACACGTGTTATCTCTGCTGCTGCGGCGACAAAGTGATCGATGGATCCAACAATCCTCCACCGACAGCCCTCCTCCGTTGTATTTCCATCGTTCCATCGTACGGTACTTCCCTCTATTCCTCTCGCGTGATCCCGTTGCTTTCCTCTCTGTTGTTCGCCGCGATACCCTTTTTCTATCCGGGACCAACGTTTTCCAGGCTGATTGTGGCTGTTCGTGTCGAATATCATATTCCCAACCCTTTTTTTTTTTTTTTTTTTTTTTTTTTTAATAATATTTATTGCTTTTGTTTATATTTTTTTTTCCTTTTCCCCCTTTTTCCTTTTTTTTTTTAGTATTTTTTTTTTTTTATATATTTTTTTTTCCATATACATTTTTTTTCTCTGGCCTTCCATAATGGGCGCCGGTCCCGGCCCGGTCCAACCCCCGGCAACCCAGGTGAGTATCGAGGTCCGAGTCCTTCTCCCACTAATTTCCTCATCCTACAGCCCGTCCTGCGTCCCTGGTCCTGGATGTCGACCGCCGAAATTCCCCGGTGCTATGAGATCAACCGACCTTCCGCCCGGATGCACCCGGCGGTACGACCCTGGCTCGCCCTCTCCACCCGGCCTTCGGTTCGGCTTCTGGCGTAACTTCTGCCCCATGCAGCCGCCCCGGACCCGAGGATCATCCGACTCCTCGGCCGACAAGCAGCGCATGGGCGAGCCTTCTGCCCGGCCGAACCCGACGGGTGGAGATGGCCAACGTATCCTGGACCATGAACCCGGACTTCTCTGCTCGTTCCCCCGACTCATCTTCCGAACCTCACCTGTTCGCTCGGACATCTTCCCGACCGGAGACCGGCCGATGCCTGTTCTGGCCGACAGGTAAGTCTTAGTCTCCTGTTGGACCTTGATTAATTCGCATTTATCTTTTTCAGGACAATTCCTGCCACCGGCCGTTCGCGATTCCAATTGGGAGTTGTCCTCCCGTAGTTTTTAACTCCGCGCGCCTTCCTCGTGGTGGTGCCGGCTCCACTCTGTGTCCTGCGTGCCACCTCCTGGAGTCGGTCCTTCCCGTTGGTAGCCAGACTCAGCCTACTCTTCCTCTGGGTCCTTCGCCGTGTCTCTACGCTCCTCCGTCGCCCCTTCCTCCGCTTGCGGCTTTAAGTCGGCGATGTGGACTGTCCGCGCCTGTTTGTCGCCCTCCTTCTTCACCCTGCATCTCACAGGCGAGGTGAAGTCTACCACCCGATACGGCCCGTCATACCTCGGTGCCAGTTTCGCCGCGAAGCCCTCTGCTGCGTTCGACAAATGGTGCTTTTTGGCCCACACTACCTCTCCTATTTTAGGTTTCCAGGATCTCCTCCGCAAGTTATAATGCCTCGCTTGATCCTGGGCCGCCGTTCCAAGTTGCGTCGCACCAACTGGAACAACTCCCGCAACTTGGTCGCGTTTTTGTCCGGTGTGTGGGTTTCTTGCCCCGTGCCAAGTGTCTCCTCGTCGTACAACGCGTTCGGTAGCCTCGGTTCTCTTCCTTGTACAATGAACGCTGGCGAGTATCCCGTTGATTCTGATACCGCCGAGTTCACCGCCAACATTAACTCCGGCCACTTCTCATCCCAGCACCTCTGGTCCCCTTCGGTGAATTGGGCTATCATGGTCTTCACCGTCCGGTTGGTTCTCTCCGTTGGGTTTTCCTGTGGGGTGTACGGTGCCGTGAACTGGTGCCGCACCCCGCTGTGTTCCAGGAACCTTTGAAAAACCCTGCTGGTAAATTGGACCCCATTGTCGGTGACCACCACCTTCGGCACCCCGAACCGGGCTATAATCCTCTCCCGGAAGGCCTTCGTTAATGCTTCCGCAGTGGCCTTTCTCAACGGCACTAGCTCGGTCCATTTTGAAAACCGATCCACCAGTACCAACAGCATGGCGTTTCCATGCTTTGACCTTGGTAATGGTCCTACGAAGTCTGCACAAACTGTCGCCCACGGCTCTTCGGGGACCTGCGTGAGCATTTTGCCGGCCGCCTGCCGCTGACACGGCTTGAAGCGCATGCACGTTTCGCACTTCCTCACGAACCTTCTTACGTCGCGGTGCATTCCGGGCCAGTAATATCTAGCCGCTATCCTCGTTGCCGTTTTCCGGCTTCCCGCGTGACCAGCTTCTGGGATGCTGTGGTTCTCCCTCATGACCCGCTCCCGGAGATCCCTTGGGACGCAAAGCTTCTTACGTCGCGGTGCATTCCGGGCCAGTAATATCTAGCCGCTATCCTCGTTGCCGTTTTCCGGCTTCCCGCGTGACCAGCTTCTGGGATGCTGTGGTTCTCCCTCATGACCCGCTCCCGGAGATCCCTTGGGACGCAAAGCTTCCACGACGCCACCTCTTCGTCTCCCGCTCGGTGGGGTATGTGTCGGTATATCCGGCCCGCCTCCTTTACGTAGTCGGGATACTTCAACGGCTCTTTTTCCATGTTTTCCTCTATCTTCTTCAGCCATGTGCACTCGGTACCCCGCTCCGGGCTGGCCTTTTCCTCGGTCATCCTCCGGCACCGCTCCGTCACTGGCTGCCGAGATAGTGCGTCCGCCACGATGTTCAGCTGCCCTTTCCTGTATGCAATCTCGAAGTCGTATTGCTGGAGTTCCAGTACCCATCTCGCAATCCTTCCTGTGGGGCTCTCTATACTGTTCAACCATTTTAATGCCATATGGTCGGTGACCACCTTAAAGTGATACCCTTCCAAATATGGCTTCAGTTTTCGGACCGCCCACACAATCGCCAGGCACTCTTTCTCCGTCGCCGAATAATTCTTTTCGGCTGCATTCAGAGATCGGCTGGCATATGAGATGACCCTCTCGCCCTCTTCGGTCTCCTGCGTCAGGATGGCCCCCAGTCCGTAATCGCTGGCGTCCGTCTGGAGGACGAATCTCCTGGAGAAATCGGGACAGGCCAAAACCGGGTCCGCCACCAACCGGCCTTTCACAGCCTCAAATGCCTGCTGCCTTTCGGGCGTCCACTCCCACTTCGCCTTCTTCTTAAGTAAAGCGCTGAGAGGCTGCACCAACGTGGCAAATCCGTCCACGAATCTCCGATACCAGGAGGCCACGCCCAAATATTGCCGCAACTCCTTGACATTTGTCGGCGGCTGAAGCTCCGCAATGGCCGCCACCTTCTCGGGGTCGGTGCATATTCCCTCTCCTGTCACCAAATGTCCCAGATACCGGAGCTCCGTCCGGAAGAATTGGCACTTGTCCACATTCAGGCGCAAGTTGGCCTTCTTGAGTCTTCGAAACACCTCTTCCAGATTCCGCCGATGTTCCTCCCTCGTCCGTCCGATGACTATTATATCATCTTGATAGGCGAACGCGTGAGGCATCATTTCCGGCCCGATCACTTGGTCCAACGCCCTCTGGAACGTCGCCGACGCTGAGTGCAGCCCGAACGGCATCACCTTCCACTGGAACAGTCCTTTGCCCGGCACCGTGAAGGCGGTATACTGCCGGCTATTTTCCTCCAGCGGAATCTGCCAATATCCGTCCTTTAGGTCCAGACTGCTGATGAACCGCGCCTCTCTGAGCTGGTCCAGAATGTAGTCTATTTTCGGCATCGGGTACGCGTCCTTAATTGATTTCGCATTTATTTGGCGGAAATCCACACACAACCTCCATTTTCCCGTCTTCTTCTTGACCATCACGATAGGCGAGCTGTACGGGCTCCTCGACGGTTCAATGCGTCCCGTTTTCAACAGCTCGTCCACCTGTTCGTTGATTTCGGCTTGCATCTTGGGGTTCTTGGGATAGTACCGCTGCTTGACCGGCTCAGCGTCCTTCATGGTGATGGAATGAACTGCCACCTGGGACACTCCCTTCATCTTCCGGAATTCCTCTAGTTCCTTGTCCAAAAACTCATTATCCGTTGACTCCTTGTAGTTCTCTCTGTGCCTGCCGCCTTCCATGCCACTTGTTCCGCAGGCCGCCGGAGTCGACTCGCTTGCCGGCTCTGGGACTTCCTCCGTGGCCAGTATCGCCACTGACAACTTCTCCTCTAACCGCCTGTTCCGTCGACCTCTCGCAGGGATTACCACCCTGTGCCCCGCACAGGTCACCTATGCTCCGACTGCGGCTATAAAGTCCCATCCCAGAACCAGCTCGTCAATCACTCCGGGCAATATGAGGAGCGTCATTGCGATCGCCTTGTTCCCGAACGCCACCTCTACTTCGAGTTGAGCGTTGACGTCCTGGCTATGACCGTCCGCCAGTCGCACCCTCTTGCGAGTCCTCGTCTCCACTCCAACTCCCGCAGCTTGTCCGCCAATTCGCAGCTAACAAAGCTACTCGTCGCTCCTGTGTCCACCGTGGCCTTCCACTCTCGCCCGGCGATGCTTACCAGGGCGGACAGCTGCACTTCCTCGTCGGTCAATCCACCGACTAGGCCGACGTGTGCCTCTCTCGAGTGTCTTCGGACCTCGGGGCCTCCAATTGCGACCCGGGCACGGCCCTCCGCGGCTTGGGTCGCGGTGCGTTTCCCGCGGGCTTACAGCATTGCCAGGTCGGCACCCCCACCTTGCCGCATCTCCAGCAGAACGTCAATGGCCGGCCCGTGCACGCCTGTGCCCAGTGTCTATTGCTTCCACACCGGCGGCACGCGTTCTCGGGGTTCAGCACATATCCCCCCACCACATTGGTTTCCATTTGGTGGTCGCTAGGCGTTACCGATGGTTTCGGGTTGAAGCCGGTTGCCGGGTCGTCTCTATACCGACGGCACACCTCCGTCGAAGTCGTTCGCGTGAAGGGATTGGCTGCCCTGGCCCGGCCTGACGGGCTTTCCTTTTGGAATTCCGCCCGATCTCTTTCCAGGGCTTCGAATTCGTCCGCCAACTTCATCATCTCGTCCAAATCCCGACACCGGTGCGGCCGCATAAAAATCCGCAAATCCGGCACGCTATTCTCCCGGATGGCCTCTGCTTGTTGTTCCGGCGTGCGCTTGAGGGGACGCATGAGGGTCTGCCTGTCCACCATGTAGTCCTTGAAGGATTCTCCCCACTTCTGCCTGCGATTCCTCACCTCTTGGAGCAACTTTTCAAAGTAGTCCCTTGGCAAGAAGTAGTCCTGGAAGCTTTGCACGAAAGACCTCCACGTCTGCCACTGCCTATTGTTCGCGAGGAACCACATCAGCGCTCGCCCTTTTAGCAGTTCTGGCATCGCCCTCGGTATCTGGTCCACATCCAACCCGTACATGTCGGCCGACCATTCCACCTGCTCCAGGAACTCGAGTGGCTTTTCCGTCCCGTCGAAACGAAACGACCACTCTCTAACCTGTTTTGCCACGACGGCCGAATTTACTCGTGGCTGTCTCGCGGCCTCTTCCTGGGGCCTTCGTCGATCCTCCTCCGTCCTCTCATACTCCGCTCGACGCGCGTTTTGTTCCCGGGCTTCCGACCCGGCCGGTCTCTCCCCACTACTGGCCCGCTGCCGACTGGGTGTCTGGACTTTTAGTGGGACCGCCAGGCTCGCTATCAGTTCCTCCTGAAATTTTGACGGCGTCTTCCATAGCGTCGATCGCTCTGCACCTCCCCTCGGCATCAGGCGTTCATATGCACCTTCCTTGTCCTCAGTCTGCGCCGCCGGCGATATCCTCCCCGTTTTTATCTCCCACGTCTCAATCACGTCGGCAAACTCCGGTTCCGTCCCATGCTTCTCGACCCAGATCTTGAACGCCTTACGCATCTCGTCCACTGATCCTTCCAACTGAAGCCCGCATGCCTTGGCGCACTGCATCAGTTCCTCCTTCCTCAGCGAATGAATCCATTGCCGGCTCTTCATCTTGATACCTTTCTTGATACTCCGCTCAGCACCGTCCTTCCCAATGCACTCTCCTTTTCTTGCTTGTCTTGAGGCCCCACGTTGGGCGCCAGTTGTAACGAACCGTTTTGTGTCCGTCTGATTCAGCAGAGCTGGCTCAGCGGTCGGTGGATCGATGCAACGAATTTATTTGTTGCCTCGGCGACAAGCAAGTAATGCGTTTGGGTGGATTTTGGTCTGAATAGCGGTTCTTTATTGAGTATCTTAAGGCTATCTTACGGCTATGGTATTTCTAAGTGCTACGTATCTCGTGAATCCTCTCACCGTAGCGCGGCTGCCTGCGTGTGTTATGTGGCGCAATACCCGACTCCACCGTTGTTGAGGCTGATCGCAGGTGTAGCTCCGTTGGGCTACGGCTGTGGGGGTTCTGACTGGGCTACCGCCTCGTCCGCCGCTCACACAGCTCCGCACGCAATGGGTTCACCTGGCCAATGATCTCACCTTTACGCGGTGAGTTTCTGGGTTTTGATTGCCGTGCACGTCTCTGTAGTCTTCACTGGTAGTCGTTGTTCCTCCTGGTTGCACTACTTCGGTTTTCACTCGTAACACGTTCGCTTGGTGACACACTTGGTTCCCGCACTTGACTGTCTCGATTCACTGCCGCGGACCTCCTCTTATAGGCTCCCTGCGGCACAGCGTCCGCGTCGCCGCCTATCCGCAACGGTTCCTTTCCCTGGGTACTTTTCCATCGGCCGCTTCGTCTTCCCAAGCCTTCCGCACCGGGATCGGCCTACATGGCCTACATGGAATTACATGGCCTACATGGAATTACATGGCCTACATGGAATCCACATGGGCTACATGGGATCTACATGGCCTACATGGGATCCACATGGCGCCTCCCGGTCCTCGGCTCTTGGACCCGCCGCTGGCCCAATTCCGCCGTTTCCCTGTTCTGGGAGCGAGGCCCGCTCCATCCTCTCGCTTAACGGGAAAAGCCGCGCTCTTCTCTGGCCATTTCGCCGTATCCTCTACTAGCGTCTTGTGAGGAATATCGATTCCTCACAGTTCTATGGGATGCGCTTTGCCAGGCTTTAATGCAGCAGTTCCGTGATACTCGGACCGATGTAGACATACGAGAGGCGATCAGGGACCGGCAGCAGAAAGAGAAAGAAGGTTTCGACAACTTCTATGATGCGATTGTATAGCTGATGGACAGCTTAGAGCCTCCTTTGGCAGAAAAAACGGTCGTCGATATTTTGCGAAGGAATCTGAGATCCGAAGTCAGGCATGAATTACTCAAAATAGAGGTAAAATCGGTCGGAGAGCTGAGGAAGATATGCAAACGCGGGGAGAGTTTCCTGGTAAGACGGAGCTACGGCTATCAAAGGAATGTGCCTTTTCGTAGGCAAGTAGCGGAATTGTTAGAGGACCCTATGTCCGAGGATGCCACTGAGTTTTCCGAAGGGGAGGGCGAAGCCGAGATAGGGGCTTTAGCCTTGGTATGCTGGAACTGCCATAAGGAAGGGCATCGTTACCAGGATTGCGAAGCCAAGCTCAAGATCTATATACAAGCCAGCTTGTGAAAAATGTCAACAAAAAACGCCAAGGCGAACACACAGCCTCGTCAGCTTCCGTGTGTGCGTCACCAGAAACCCGCGAATCCCGACGCGAGCCAGTAAACGTTCAGCATCAGGTAGCCATAGATAATATTAATCCAGGTCAGGCTGCCAAAAATTTAAAAACTAATTCATGGCAAAATTATATTAATGGTAGTTCAGAGGCAGACACTGCGGACAGGCTGTGCCGGCAGAACTCCAATTCAAGACACTCAAAACGAATGGGGGCTTTTTGGAAAGCAGCTAAGTCTATAAACGCTATTCGATATAAAAAACTCGATAAACGGCCGTATGCGGAAGTAAAAGTTTTTAAGCGAGAAGTGTTAGGTTTGTTGGAAACGGGTGCATCAATGAGCGTTGTGGGTGGGGAGTCTGGCAAAACGAATAATAACCAGTAGAATCCCATTTAAGCGAGGCATCACAGTGGCCCACACGGCAGATGGCAGTCGACAGGGGGTTCTGGGTCGATTGAAGGCTCCTGTCTCCTATAACAATGTTGTGAAAGAGTTGGATTATTACATTATTCCTTCGCTTAGCCAGGATTGCAGATTGCAGTTGTTTTTGCAGAGAGAAAAATCGTAGAAAGTTGTCTCGGAATTTCCATCGCTTGCAGTGTCAAGCTTAGGGAAAACCTCCATTTCATCACATTCCATCGATGCAGGCGATGCTAAGCCTGTAAAGCAGCTTCATTTCCCCGTGTCACCGGCGGTAGAAAAACTACAGTATGCTGAGGTGGACAGGATGCTCAAGTTGGGAGTTATCGAAGAGTCCGACAGCGCCTGGTCTTCTCCAGTGGTGCTAGTCCAGAAACCGGGAAAGGTTAGACTCTGCCTTGACAGCCGGAAAGTTAATGCAGTCACACGAAGGGATGCCTATCATTTGCCCCAAATAGACGGTATATTAAGTCGCCTCCCCAGAGCCATGTTAATCTCGAGTCTGGATCTCAAGGATGTTTACTGGCAGATATGTTTGGATCCAGAGTCGCGAGATAAGACAGCATTTACCATCCCTGGCAAGACGCTGTATCAATTTAAGGTTATGCCGTTCGGGCTCACCAACGCATCGCAAACCATGACAAGATTGATGGATAAAGTGATCCCTGCGGAACTTCGCAACAAAGTCTTCGTCTATCTGGTTGATTTGTTAATAGTTTCCGAGAGCTTTGAAGCGCATCTAAGCGTGTTGAAAATAATAACGCAGCATGTTCGATTTTGTATGCGATCAGTGAAATATCTTGGTCATATTGTCGGAGAAGGCGTCATTCGAACAGATCCCGATAAAATCTCGGCTATGATGGACTTTCCAGAGCCGAACTCTCTGAAAGCCTTACGGAGATTCATCGGAATGGTCGGATGGTATCGTAAGTTCATAGCGAATTTCGCATAGATAGCTTCTCCGCTCACGGATTTGCTTAAACCCAAGTGCAGGTTTGTTATTACTCCAGAAGGACGGTTAGCGTTCGAGGAGCTTAAAAAGAAGTTGTGCTCGGCACCAGTTCTTCGTAGTCCTGACTTTAACCAACCCTTCTTTGTGCATTGCGATGCCAGTAAGTCAGGCGTTGGCGGGGTTTTAGTTCAGAAAACTCCAGAGGGTACCGAGTTTCCGATAGCGTTTGTGTCTAAGAAGCTAAATAAGACGCAACGAAATTATTCGGTGACGGAGCAGGAGTGCCTGGCGGCAATCGTGTGTATCAATCGATTCAGGGCTTACATTGAAGGGCATGAGTTCACTGTGATTACTGACCATGCCTCACTAAAATGGCTCATGACTCAGACGGATCTTCATTCACGGTTAACCATATGGGTCCTGAAACTACAAGGTTTTAAGATCAAAATAGAACACCGAAGTGGGCGCCTAAATGTTGTTCCCGATGCCTTGTCCAGAGTAAATTAGGAAGATTTGGCTGCTGTTAGTTATAGCCAGTTGGTTGATCTCGAGTCGCCAGCTTTTAAGTCGGTCGAGTATGTGGAGCTTTTCAGCAGACAGCTTCATTTGGAAGTTATGGATCCCGGCGAGTATGGTGGCAGAAGCCTTAGCTAATGCTCACGACCATCCGTTAGCTTCACACGGAGGAGTTCACAACACTCTAGAGAGGGTGCGTCAGTTTTTGTATTGGCCAAACCTATTTAAGGATGTAAAGGCATATGTAATCGCATGCGACACTTGTAAGTCGACTAAGGCACTGAATGCTATTCAGCGTCCCCTAATGGGCGTGGCACCGGGTTCGCCAAGATTTTTCCAGAGGCTGTACGTGGACTTTCTAGTTTTCTCAGGGGGCACAAGATATTGCACACAGCCACGGCTTTGTACTCTCCTCAATCAAATGCGTCGGAGCGATTAAATCGTTCGGTTATCGTAGCCATTCGTTCCTATGTAAGGGCGGACCACTAAAATTGGGATGAGGAGTTGAGCAGTATTTGCTGCGCCTTGAGAACCGCGGTCCATACCAGTCTGGGCACTTAGCCTTATTATATGGTATTTGGGCAGCAGTTCATCAGCTCAGGGGCTCATATAAGGTGCTGAGAGCACTCCGGTTGTTGGAAGATAGATCCCTGGTATTCTCAAAGGATGATTCGTTGGAGTTGGTGCGTAGCAAGGCTCTGGCGGTAATGGAGAAACAAAGGACGAAGAATGAGAAAAGTTACAATTTGAGATCAAGGGAGATTGCGTACCAAGTTGGCCTCTTGGCCTCTTGGCACCTCTTGGTGTTTCGAAGGAATTTTAAGCAGAGCAATTTTTATGCTGGCTATAGTGCGAAACTGGGCCCAGCCTATGTAAAGGCCAGGATAAGCGCAAGGATAGGGAATGCGTATTATGAATTAGAAGACCTGCAAGGAAAGCCTTGTGGGCGGTATCACGCGAAAGACCTAAAGCAGTAGCTGATCCGCGCTGTCTGGATCCGACTTGTGGCTAGCCCCAATTCAGATCTTTGGCGGGGGTATTTGTAACGCTTGGATCAGCCTATTGGAGAGATAGGTAGCGCCATCTGGTTGTCACCCCGGGCGAGATCGGTCTCAGGAGAAGTGCCGTCTATTCATTAGGTCTGGGTGCCAGGTCAAGGGGCGAAGAAAGGCCAGCGGGAATAACAGTGGAAAGTGTCAGCCTGCAGGGATGAGTTCCATGGTTTTGAGACGGCCCGAGGGTTCCCGCTAGCGTCGAGGTGGATTTGCCGCCTCTTTTCCTGTTGGCGCTCGACCCAATAAGTTGGCCTCACTATCCGCAAGTCATAAGTGGAAAAAAAAAGATCAAGAGCCGGCAGTGGTTTTTTTGAATTGGTGGTTAGAAATAAATTTAAATCCCTAGTGAGTAAGCACGTGGGGTATTGCTGAAGGGGAATGCTAGCTTTCTCTCCAACAGAGCTCTGAATTGTACGGAAGGCATCCCAGAGGGGAAGAGTTTTCGGAACACCCTACTCGCTTTTCGCCGGACGGCGAGGGTAGAGAGACCCTACGTGGTCGCCCCATTTATTGTTGCTACGCGAGGGACGTAGCCCGGAAGGAGCAAGAGGACGCGATCTCTGGCACGGAAGAGCCAGAAAGGCAGCCCAAAAAGGGCTCAGGGGTTTTTGTTGCGGACCGGCCGTTTGAGCGGAAGAAACATAAGAGGGAGGGCGCGAGATTTCGGATTTGCAGGCGGCCAGCCGTGATCGGGCGTGAGAGGAGGCATAGCCTCTGAAAATCGTCGTTGGCAAAGGGGAGAAGCAGCGAACGCGGGAGCAGACTTTTTTTCGAGTTGCGGGAGGGGAAACCACAAAACATAAAAAGAAATATAGAGAAAAAATATAAATTTAAGTTTAGTGGTTATGTGTTAGGCTTAAGTATATCCAGGTAGTTTTTTTTATATCCGTGAGCATGTATTAGTGGCTATCAGTCGGCGAGAGGCGGAAGAAGTGCGAAAGAGTGTTGTAAATGTGCCGTCCCAGATGGGAGGGGTAAAATTCTCGAACCCTTCCGATAATTTAAAGTCTATATATAACTAACGCCTCCTCACAGCTCCGGATCGCATCGAGAAAGCGCTTTATTTTATTTATTTATTCAATTAACAATTATCTGCTAATAATGCTATATAAATTAGGAAGAGAAATAAAGAGAAACTTTAAAAAAATTAAAATATTAAAATTACAGGTTAGCAGAATTCAGGTGGTTGTAAATACTAAATGCTATATGTTTAAGGGTTAGTTCAGGGGATATGATATGGTATAGGGTATTATAATTATAGCATAAAACCCTGAAAGGTTCATGCTGGGCATAGTTTGACCTAAATAAGGGTAATCTGATAGGTCTAAAAGAACGAGTAAAACGAGAGGGAACCGTAAAGTCAATCTGACTCAAGAGTGTTAGGCAGTCCACCATCCCGAGAAGGAGCTTGTGCACGAACATTACCCCATTGCATATTCTGCGATGGTGTAACGAAGGTAGGTCAATAAGTTTTAGCCTAGATCGGTAAGGTGGCAGGATTCTACCAGAGTCCCAGTGTAAATTACGAAGAGCGAAAATTAAAAATTGTTTCTGAACTGATTCGAGAATAGCTTGCTGCTCCTTATACTGTGGTCTCCACACACAGGAACAATACTCCAATATCGGGCGCACTAACGAAATGTACAATTGTTTGGTCACATACGGGTCGTCAAACTCCTTGGACCAACGCTTGATGAATGCTAGAACACCCTTAGCTTTATTAGCTGTCGCAGCTATATGACTATTAAAACACAGTTTATGATCAAATAATACTCCAAGATCATTTGAACTCGAAATTCGATCCAATACATGATTACCAAGAGAAAAAGATACAAAATGTGGAGCATGACGGTAGAATGTCATAAGCTTGCATTTCGAGAGGTTCAAAAATAGAAGATTACTTGAGCAATAGCAATTCATTTAGGTCCAGCTGAAGGTGTGTGTGCAAGTACCAGTCGGAGTAGGGCAGACAGATTTTAACGTCATCCGCATACATTAATGTATGAGAGAATGTTATAACTTGGGGTAGGTCGTTCACAAATAAAATGAAGAGGAGCGGACCCAAATGACTACCTTGTGGCACACCAGATGTAACGTTAACGATCTCTGATAAAACATTAGTAAATTAGACCCGTTGTGTACGATTAGAAAGATACGACGAAATCCAACTTAGAAGATTACTAGGGAAACCTAATAAGGACAGCTTCTGAATTAATAGAGTATGGTTAACCGAATCAATTGCCTTGCTAAGATCCGTAAAAATAACGTCAGTTTGTAAACCGCTCTGAAATCCACGGTTGATTATGGAGGAAAACTCGAGCAGATTGGTAGTTGTTGACCGATGTTTAAAAAAACCATGTTGTGAAGGAGATATCAAGCTAGAACAAAGATGTTGCAATTGCCGGGTAACCAGGAACTCAAGGAGCTTAGGAATGGCAGAGAGCTTTGCAATGCCTCGGTAATTTTCTATGTTGGATCTGGAGCCCTTCTTGTGAAGCGGAATTATAAGATGTAGGACTCATTCCAAATTACGGGGAGACAAGACTGTTCCAAGGATAGATTGAAAAGAAAGGTTAATGGTTGGCATAGGGACTGGGCACAATGTTTTAAAATGCAACTAGGCACTTCATCAGGACCCGCAGAAAATGAAATTTTCAAAGACTTCAAGCCATCAAGCACAACGCTTTCCTCAAAATATGGTTGAAAAATGCTATTAGAGTGAGGCAAATGGTAGGGATACGGAGTGGATGCGTTATAAATATGAGAGGAGTAAGACGACAGGAAAAAGGTTGCAAATAAGTTTGCAATGCCAGCAGCAGAAGATTCAGAATTGTTAAGATAATGAAGGGACGGAGGAAATGCATTGGACTTACGTTAAGAGTTGACAAAAGAAAAGAATTTTTTTGGATCATTGCGGAAGTTTCTACTACAAGAAGAGAGGTAAAGATTCTAGCACAGACTATTAGTTGTTAGGAATTGAGAGCGGGCGGAAGAATATTGTACAAAGACAAGCAAGGAGCCAGTTTTCTGGTACTTTTTGAAAAGTCTGGATTTCCTATTCTTTAAGTATGACAAGTTTCTGGAGAACCAGGGAGGCTTGGACGATAATGGTACAATAATCTCCGGAACATAAGTAGTAAGCGCAGAGTTTAAAATTTTATAGAATGAGTTGACTGTTACATCAATATTCGGTAAGGAAAGAAGAGTGAACCAATCGACATTCGAGAGGTGAATGTTTAAATTGTCGAAATCAGTTTTGCGAAAACACTTCATCCGGTGAGGAGTCGAGGTAATGTTAACACAACTAGAACTGGTACACTCTAAAGTTATAGATAGCGTAGGATTGTATAGGTCTTCAGGAAGTGATAGTGGTGAGACTCTGGCAACTGTACCTAGAGAAGCATCCATTACGAAAATAAGGTCGAGAAACCTGTTCCTATTATTTTTAATAGAATTAATTTGGGCAAGGGAAACATCCGTTAGCTCATTGATAAATTCGTAATGAGTACTAGGAAGCAATTGGTTAGCGTCGTCGCAGGGCAGCCAAGAAAGAAGAGGTAAATTGAAGTCACCCATGACCACAATCTGATCAGCACAACCTAACGAAGACACAACAGAATGGATAGCAGAAAGGTGTTTTGAGTAAACCTCAGCATCAGATTTGGGAGGAATATATGAGCAGGTTAGATAGATAAAAGCCATGACAACACGGACTTTGACTGCAATGAACTCAATCCCATGGATATTGTTGAATGGGAATAACTCCGATGAGAAGTCAGTTTTGACTGCAATCAGCTTTCGTCGGTGGATTTACGGGTGAGTCCGATTTGGGCGAGAGAGCCATCTTATACAATTTATCCGTACTTATTACCAAACATATACAAAAAGGAACAACAAAAAAAACAGAACGACTCCTCAGTTATGTTTCGAATGAAGTAGAAGGGAAAAGGTAGAGGAGAGATTTGCCCCTATTCTTTGAGTCGGTACGGCAGAGAGCGAAGCGAATTCACTCAATTCGTTCCCCCCTATTTTATTTTCTTTCTATAGTCTACCTCAAAATTCCGACCTGCCTTTTGATGCGTCAATTTATTCAGCCATTTTCCCGTATTTATTAGGATATTTTTTTTTCCATTTTTATTTAATTTTATTTTATTGTATTTATTTATGTATGTAGTCCTAACTTTTTGTATGTAGTTATGAGTAGCTGCCCCCACCTCTTCCTCGAATAGAATACATTTTATAATGTTTTGATTCCACTTATTTTTTTTTGCCTTCGGCTAGCAGAAGGGCCCTAGAAGGCGTCTAGAAATGCTAAGGGGTCATTCCAGCCATCATGCAGGAGATTTAGGAGTGACCAAGAAAGGGAGTGTGATCCGTCCTCCATGACACCTGAGGCGGGGAACCAGCGTTTCAGGCAGGGCAGAGGGGAAGGGGAGAATCCGACTGTGAGGTCATGTTGTCGGTGTCTTTGAAACATTCGTCGCTGCACGCACCTTCTAACCGAGTATGATAGTGAAAATAGGCACCCGATGCGAATATGACCAGAACACCAACGAAATTGCCGACGAGCCCCAGCCGGGATCATAAGCGTGCGTTGTATTCACGTCCATACCATCCAGCCTGGGTTGTTACACACCAACGCGTCGATCACGCCCGAAAGTATTAAGAGTGCCATCGGGACCGTCTTTTCCCCGAACGCAACCTCCACCTCGTTCTGGGAATTCATGACTGCGGCCGTCTACCAATCGCACCCGCTTGGTTGTCTACGACTCTCGCCCTTCTGCCCGCAGCCTGTCCACCAGCTCGTAGCCGATGAAGCTGCTGGTGGGGCCAGCAGAATGTCAGTGGCCGACCCATGCATGCTTGGGCCCAGTGGATGTTGTTGCCCCACCGTCGGCACGCCTACTAGGGAAGAGCGGTACATTTCTGCAACGCCGATAACTTTTCATCGGCGTCTCCATGCCCTTCCACCTCGTTCATGGACTAGCTACATGGCGTACATGAAATACATGGCATATTGCGCTCTTATGCGATATACCATCCCAATGCTTCCTCTTTTAGGGCCGCCTCATTGCGATCTCCTCCATGTTTCTCGGAGCGAGAGCCTCCCTCAATTCGCCGTATCCAGACATCCCTGATACCGCGGATAGCGCTTAAACACCTGCCAGTGGGGATACGTTTCCTCACAGTTTTTTTCAAAGCTAATGCTTCTTTTTTCCCATAACTTAAGTATCTTACATCTGTATAAATTGAATTTTGCTATTCTGAACAGCTGAAAATGCAGCTATAAAATGGACCAGTACACTTTGTAGCTGAAGCTTACCGTCTTGAAGATATTAAGCTCTCAAAATCAAATTTGAAAACTTTGACTTTGAAAACTCAGCAAAAGTCCAAAACAAATTCTAAATTAAAAAATATATAAATGAAAATACCAGATTTAAAAAATGCACAGAAAACGAGGGGGACGTTATGAGCTGCGGCCTTTGCCGCGGCTCTACAAATTAAACAAATTAAATTTTGGGCAAAAAAGAAAATTTCAAATACATAATTCAGTTTTTAAATTTTTATTTGTATATCTATGTATGTATTTTTGTTTACAAATGAATTTTACATTTGCTTCTACATTTCTGCATGTACATGTATTTTTTTACATAAATGAGACGTGGAAGTATTTGCGAGAGAGGGAATGAAATAGCGCTTGGCAGGCGTTGCGTAGCCTCTGAAATTTAATTTTTTCCTTCTGTCCATAAAAATGATGCGACCTGATCCAGATTCGGCAATCTGTTAGACACGGTCATTTTCCATGAATCTGCGTTTTTGGTTTTCTTTTATCTTAAAAATTGTGGATTCCACAGATTTTTGTCCTTTGTGGGGGCGAAAGGGGGCGTGGCAAAATTTGGAAATAAACTCGTTCTGGTTTGATATCACAGGAGCTTGGATAGAAAGTTTGGTTGCTCTAGCTCTTATAGTATCTAAAAACTAGGCGTCAAAAAATACGAATGGGCAAAGCAGATGGGGTCGCGTGTGAGAGAGAGCGAGAGGGAATGATGACTTTTGAAATGGTTTTCTTCATTGTAGCTATAATAATGATCCGATCTGATCCTGATTCAACACTCTGATAGAAGTGGTCATTCTCTATGATTCTGCGCTTTTAGTTTTTTCGTATCTTCAAAATTGTGTACGCCACAGACTTTCGTCCTTTGTGCGGGCGGAAAGGGGTGGGCGAAATTTTGTATAATTTATTTATTTATTTGTATAAGTCTCTTGTGTGATCACACTACTCCAAATGTGTTGCAAAATTTCGCCCACCCCTTTCCGCCCGCACAAAGGACGAAAGTCTGTGGCGTACACAATTTGGTTGCTCTAGCTTTTATAGTCTCTGAGATCTAGGCGCAAATGAAGACGGACGGACGGCCGGACGGACGGACAGACGGACGGACAGACAGACAGACATGTTTATATCGACTCGGCTATGGATGCTGATCAAGAATATATGTACTCTATGGGGTCGGAAACGCTTACTTCTGGGCGTTACACACATCCGCTATCACCACAATTCTAATATACTTATATACTCTTCGAGTACCGGGTATAAAAACAGCACTTTAAAAAAGAAAACAATTTGAAATTTTAGAATAGTGCGGAGCGGGGCGATCCGCCTGTTAGCAGGTGCCCGGGCGTTGGTGCCTCGCCGTCGCTTGTGTCCTGGCCTGGCACAAGGGCTCCCAGCGGCCTGGAATTCATGACTGCTTCGATCCCGACGAGGCAGTCCTCGGGAGCGAGCTCTTCTGCGATTAGGAGCACGCTGCGTACCGCCCGTCTGACTGAAAGTCCAATGAAGAGTTACTTCTGCATCGTACCAATAAGGGCTTGATTCTGTGACAAAACTCTGCGAGAAGGTGAGCGGCACATACATAACTCAAGCTGTTGAGACAACGAGCTTTTTCGTTGACTATATTTCAAAGAATTTCACAAATGTTTAATTTAAATTTGTTATAATAATTTATTGTATGTGATTTGTATGGTGAGGGTTGCCAAAGACGCCAGAGCCTTTAACAATGTATGTTTGTATAGAGAGTTAACTAAACTTGGGGAGGCAAGCGAGACAGTCTCGTGCCAAATAATAGATTGGGACAAAACGGGTCTGTGCTCCAACTATATCAACCGGTAACTGGTTTTAGAAGACGCAGCTGCCGTCCGCTTAGCTACGCCGTGTGGAAGCATAGATGAGGAAAAACGAAAGTTAAGAAGCATAGATAATAGATCATAAGTGAGAGCATGATGCTGAGAGAGAGCAAGAAAGTAAGACAGTAAGAGTATGGAAAAGGAATGGTACAATTAGGAATTAAAATACAAACTAGGGGAATTACACTCGGGCTTCGCCTGAACAAAAGCCCTGGGTGCGTTTTGGTCTTGAGCGGCGCTACTTTCGACTTCGACGTCAACAGCGATATTTTCGAACATACACAAACCGAGGGATATCTCTTCCAATTGAGACAGTATGTTTTTTATCATCTTCCACGCTGTTTCTAAGTGCAGCGGAATCGACTCATCCAATTGTAATTTAAGCCAAAGTTCGTGCAATAGGATCTTGCCTGTTATGATGATTGGGGGCCGATCAACTTAGATGTCATCGACAAAATGTTCCGTTTTGTCGCTCGGAGACCCATGACTGACTTGTCAATTTAAATTTGAAGGCAACTTCATTAGGCAACCACGAGATTCCTAATGCCTTAGTCGATTCTGAATCCGAGATCGTTATAGGCTGTGCTCTAAAATGCGGTGATCTCGGGTGAGTTGGAAAAACACTTTGCCACCTCAAACTCTGCGGTTTGAAGTACCTGATACTGAATTAACCTTCGGACTTAATTGCTCTTAGCTCTTTTACGCATGCAGCACCAGTCAACATATCATCGACGTAAACGTCGGACCCGATAACGTCAGCAGCTTCAGAGAATGAGATCTTTGCAGATTCACTCAACCTTTTCAAACACCGGAAAGCTAAAAATGAGGCTGGTCCAGTCCTGTAGGTTACGGTGTTAAGCTTGTACAATCTTAATGAGTCAGATGGGTCTCTCTCAACACTATGAGTTGAAACTACCTGTCGGTGGTCGCACGGAGTTGCCTTTAAACGGCCCATATACCCCCAAAAAGCAGCTTGTTTGGGTTAGACCGGTAAGCCCGTTTTATTCTATCCAAAGAAAATAGTTTTCATAACCTCACATACAATACACAATATTCTTGCCACAGTACTGCTTTTAACCACCCGACAATGAATGTGAATGTGAAGCTTAAAACTATGGCGGCAAATCATGGCGCCTTAAAAATATGCCCATAAATTGCAGAGCTCAAAAATCAAAACGTTTCTATATACCAGATACTTCAAGTACTAGTACTAGACACTTCCGTTGAATTGACACTCACCATGCGAATTGCAAGATCTAGTCATGTGCCCGCTTCGTAGGCATGTAAAGCATAGACGATGCCTTCTCACATGCCTCCACCTATCTGGTAGTGACGATCCGTTGAAATCTCCGCAGTCCTTAACTGCATGTTAGCCTCCACAGATTGGAAATCCTCTGAGACGGCTGTCTTCTTGCTCGCCGCGGTCTTGGTCGATGCTTGCATGTGACAATCGATGCCTTGGTTCCTTCCCTTCAACATCCACGATCGTGCACACCACATTGGCGTACTCCGTCAGCCACGCACTAAAATGCGCAATGGTTGGTCACAATCATCGCAGCGTGCCTTACCTAATCCACTCGCTTGCTTGGTGGGAGCTTCGACACAAGGTGTTTCATAAGGGTGTACCTTTTTTGACCTATAAATAGAGTTAGGTTTATTGAATAAAATCAGTATCAGAAACAGTACCACAACTGCCTGTCACTCATCTTTCATTACACATCAACAGAGGCTGCCGCCGTGTCTTCAGACCGTCAATTTACACACCAAAGGAAACCTTTTCTATCGCAGTCATCAGAGGCTATCGCCGTGTCTTCAGACCCTCAATTGCGCACCGCAGGATACCCACTCCGCAGTCCAGATGGTTCAAGTTCTAGTTGCGACGACCAAACTGTAGACGGTTTATGTACCGTATACAACCCAACTTTATACACGCACACACACACACATTAAACATCCTTTCCATCCTGTCAACAAGGCGACAGAGAAAGGACGCGACGTCACACTACTATCAATATCGAATTTCATATATATTCATATTCAGAGTTTCAGCCAACAGCAAGAAATCAATTGTCGATTGCTAACCAAGCGATCAACATTAGCTGCTGTACGTGCGTTCCATCAATTGGAAGCCAGCACAAATCCTACCATCTAAGTTAAAGTCTTTTTTTACTTCTTCAACCAACATCGGTTGCGATTCGGAGCGTATCCAGCTGTAAAGCGAATAAAATACTCACAGCGGGTCAGAAGTAAAAATTGACGAATCGACAGAATGGATAGTTCAGAGAAGTTCCTTCTCTCGCTGCCGCCAAAGGGGCATTCAATACGCATCAAGACATAGGCAAGAAAATCTCAAAGTGCATTCGGAACTTCAAAAAAAGATCCTCAAGAAAGGAAGCAAAAGGCTTTCGTTTCAAACCAAAATAGCGGCACTCGAAGATGCATGGAATCGTTTCAATAAAATCGAATCCACAATTCAAGGTAAAGACAGAACTGAACAATACATCAGTTTCTGTAACGACCTACGTAAGACCTACGAAAACTACGTTGCGATCTTTATTGAGAGCATGGACGCATTACCGCAGGCGAATCAATCGTGGGGAAAATCAATCCATGCCTAGAGAAATTGATCTGAAACAGCACTCAAAAAATGATTACGGCAAACTGCCTTCGCTATATTGCCGACAAAAGGCCATAGTATAGGCCATAAAACGCAATCTGAAACTGGTTTCAGCGGCGGGAGGACGCTCAAGTGATTTTATAAAATAACTATGGACTCAAGCGCAAGAAGTCCAGTTCAGCATCCATGAGGAATATGAGAAGCCAGTAGAAGGAGGGTCCGACATGAAATCTAGCACTCGTAAAAGAGGTATACAGAAATATTGGCAAAACCAGCCACATCAAGTAATGATGACGCGCAGCTTCCACGCATCAGCATTCCAAAGTTTGATGGGGACATACTGAAATGGTCCCAGTTCCACGACCTGTTCTCATGTATGTGGTAAGATGGAAGAAGTTGATATCTTAAAACTATCATTACTGTCCAGGCAGAAAGATTGATAAGACGTATCGATCTAAAGGAGGATCTAATCGCCTGGGTAATTCTAGTTGAAACATACAACAATACCCGAGATGTTGCAAAGATTCTAAGGTTCTAAAGCGATTCCTCAATCATAACACAAGTAATGATGACCCCAAGTCATTGAAGGAATTGTATATAACAACAATAGAGTCCCTTGCATCTCTAAAGGGACTGGGCATCAATATATCCACGTGGGATCAAATTTTGATTGCCATAATCAGATATAAATTAGATGTCAAAAATAAGGCTTTGTATGAGTAATCGTTGGGAAGGTTAGGTTAGGTTAGGTTAGGTTACAGCGGCTGCCCGACTCACTGGGAGCCCAGCACACTTAGGCCGTTTCCGGCCCGTTGTGATACCGCGGGGGAATCTACCCCTTCTCGCATTGTGAGACCTAAGGTCAACAGTTGTCCCAGCCTGCAGCTTTTATGAAGTTAGCTATCTTTCTGGGGACATATGGTGGACATTACCGAAATGTCTGAAATGAAGGGCGAGCCCAAGTGCTGTAGTCTTCTTCTGCTGAGAGCTGGGCAACAGCAGAACAGGTGTTCCACCGTTTCCTCCTCTTCCTCGTCTCTGCAGCTACGGCAAAAATCATTGTATGGGGCGCCCAGTCTATTAGCATGGGTACCTATTAACCAGTGCCCCGTTAGGGAGCGTATGACTGCGCTGCACCTTCGTCTGCCGAGCTTGCATAGCTCAGAGGTGCGCTTCCTATCTATGGTTGGCCATGTTTGCCGAGTTATACGACAACGTGGTAGTTGTTAGCACCTGTTAGTTGCTTATATTGCTCCTTTATTATGAGCCTACATGTGGCCATCGGCATACGAGTATCCTCCTTTTCTTGGAGAAGGGGGATTGTAGTGCCCAGTCTGGCCAGCTCGTCTGCAATACAGTTGCCTTCGATGTCCCGATGGCCCGGGACCCATATAAGGCTGATAACAAATTGCTGAGCCATCTCGTGAAGAGATTTGCGGCAAGCTGCTACGGTGGCCGAGTTTGCGGAGATCGCATTAAGCGATTTGATTGCAGCTTGGCTATCACTATAGATATTTACGCGGGTTACCATGGCGGTAGTTTCCTGAAGGCAGTTTAGGGCTTCCTTGATTACAATGACCTCCGCTTGGAAGACACTGCAGTGATCAGGAAGTCTAAAGGAGTGCTTAATGTTTAGCTGTTCGGAGTATATACCTCCTCCGACCCTATTGTTCAGCTTTGATACATCTGTGAAGATGTTTAGTGCCCCTTTTGGGCCTGGGGGTCCCTCACTCCACTCGTCTCTCTGGGGGATAATTGCATCGAAGGGGGTATCTGTGTATTCCCTTGGAACACAGTAGTCCGTTTTAGTGGGGACGGAACTGCCGTTTAGTATTGAGGAGTGGCCTGTGTACTGTGGTGCCCATTGCGGTCTCTCAGTCGTATTGCTGCCATTTGTGCCCTTTCTTTTCCTGCAAGGGCAAGGCTTTGGAGGCACAGAATGGCATCTAGCGTATCGTTTGGAGTGGTACGAAGAGCTCCGCTGATGCAAAAGGCGGCTGTTCGCTGAACTTTGTCGAGTTGTCTGGTGATCATCCTTTTTGATAAGGCCGGCTACCATACAGTAATTCCATAAAGTATTATCGGTCTAACTATGGCTAGGTATATCCATTGGACTATACTTGGGTTCATGCCCCATTTCAAGCCAATAGCTTTTTTGCAAGTGTAGAGGGCTATCGTGGCCTTCTTCACTCTGTCTTTGATATTCAGGTTCCAGTTTAGCTTTTTGTCGATTACTAACCCTAAGTAACTGGCACTGTCGCTAAAGGAGAGCCTGCATCCGTTTAATATGGGGGGGTTTAGAGACGGAATCTTGTATTTGCTTGTGAATAGCACAAGTTCTGTCTTTGAGGGTTTAGCTCCAAGACCTCGCGATTCTGTCCACCTTGACAGTCTCGCGAGTTTTGCGGTCATTAAGTCGCAGAGTGTTTGAGGGTATTTGCCCGAGAAGATAATTGCTATGTCGTCCGCGTATGCCACGACTTTGCAGCCCCCCCCCTTCCAGGTCACATAGAATCTTGTTGACTGCTATGTTCCATAGAAGGGGGATAGGACACCACCTTGCGGTGTGCCTCTACTGACATACCTTGTCTGAGTGGACGATCCCATCGATAATGTCACCATCCTGCATGTAAGCAGTTGATCAATGAGCATCACCAAGTGACGATCCACCCCAAGGTCAGTCAGCGCTTCCGTAATGGCACCCGTATGACGTTGTTGAAAGCTCCCTCGATATCTAGAAAAGCTATTAGAGAGTATTATTTGAGGTATAGTGATTTCTCTATCCCTGAAATTACTTCGTTAAGTGCCGTTTCCGTGGATTTTCCTTTCCGGTAGGCATGTTGTGCTCCTGACAACAATTGAGAATTTATGGTTGTTCTCAGTTGTAGCCCGACGAGTCTCTCAAAGGTTTTGAGAAGGAAGGATGATAGACTGATTGGTCTAAAGTCCTTTGGTGTCGAGTGCGAGGCTTTGCCTGCTTTAGGGATGAAGACTATTTTTGCCTTAAGCCAAGCGTGTGGTATTCTCCCCACTACCAGTATCTTCTTAAAGATACATCGCAGCCAGTTGATGGCCGTGTCTCCGGCTTTTTGTAATTGGGCCGGAATGATCTGGTCCGGACCAGGGGATTTGAACGGATGGAAACTGTTTATTGCCCAGTTCATGTTCCGTTTTGATAAAATATGCTCCATTGAGGTGATCGAACCCTCACTAGGGAAGTGAGTCGGTCCATTGATGGAGCACCCTGGGAAATGAGTGTCGAGAAGGATGTGTAGGGACTCCTCACTGGAGTTGGTCCACGTACCATCGCTTCTCTTTAGGTATCCCACCGAGAGGGTCGTTTTGGAGAGGATCTTGTGCAGTCTTGCAGCTTCCGACGTTACCTCGATTTCAGAACAAAATCTTTGCCAAGAGGCCCTTTTTGCCTGTCTGATTTCTTTCTTGTATAGGGCCAAACTATTTTTATAATCTGCCCAGTGTTGCTCCTCATTAGCGCTTTTGGCCCTGTTGAAGAGGGACCTGCAGCTTTTTCGTAGGGTATCTATTTGTTTTGACCACCAAGGGGGTTTCTTTTTCCCCTTGTGTTGGTTTGATGGGCATGCTGCCGTGAAAGCCGTGTTGCATGCTTTAGTAAACCTGTCCACTAGATGGCTCAGTTGGCTCCTATCTGGTAGTGACGATCCGTTGAAATCCCCGCAGTCCTTAACTGCATGTTAGCCTCCAAGGATTGAAAATCCTCTGAGACGGCTATCTTCTTGCTCGCCTCGGTCTTGGTCGATGCTTGCATGTAACAATCGATGCCTTGTTTCCTTCCCTTCAACATCCACGATCGTGCACACCACATTGGCGTACTCCGTCAGCCACGCACTAAAATGCGCAATGGTTGGTCACAATCATCGCAGCGTGCCTTACCTAATCCACTCGCTTGCTTGGTGGGAGCTTCGACACAAGGTGTGTCATAAGGGTGTACCTTTTTTGACCTATAAATAGAGTTAGGTTTATTGAATAAAATCAGTATCAGAAACAGTACCACAACTGCCTGTCACTCATCTTTCATTACACATCAACAGAGGCTGCCGCCGTGTCTTCAGACCGTCAATTTACACACCAAAGGAAACCTTTTCTATCGCAGTCATCAGAGGCTATCGCCGTGACTTCAGACCCTCAATTGCGCACCGCAGGATACCCACTCCGCAGTCCAGATGGTTCAAGTTCTAGTTGCGATGACCAAACTGTAGACGGTTTATGTACCGTATACAACCCAACTTCATACACGCACACACACACACATTAAACATCCTTTCCATCCTGTCAACAAGGCGACAGAGAAAGGACGCGACAGAGAAAGGACGAAGAAGAAGTCAGAAGTAAAAATTGACGAATCGACAGAATGGATAGTTCAGAGAAGTTTCTTCTCTCGCTGCCGCCAAAGGGGCATTCAATACGCATCAAGACATAGGCAAGAAAATCTCAAAGTGCATTCGGAACTTCAAAAAAGATCCTCAAGAAAGGAAGCAAAAGGCTTCATCGTTTCAAACCAAAATAGCGGCACTCGAAGATGCATGGAATCGGTTCAATAAAATCGATTCCACAATTCAAGGTAAAGACAGAACTGAACAATACATCAGTTTATGTAACGACCAACGTAAGACCTACAAAAACTTCGTTGCGATCTTTATTGAGAGCATGGACGCATTACCGCAGGCAAATCAATCGTGGGGAAAGTCAATCCATCCCTAGAGAAATTGATCTGAAACAGAACTCAAAAAATGATTACGGCAAACTGCCTTCGCTATATTACCGACAAAAGGCCATAGTGGAGGCCATAAAACGCAATCTGAAACTGGTTTCAGCAGCGGGAGGACGCTCAAGTGATTTTATAAAATAACTATGGACTCAAGCGCAAGAAGTCCAGTCCAGCATCCATGAGGAATATGAGAAGCCAGTAGAGGGAGGGTCCGACATGAAATCTAGCACTCGTAAAAGAGGTACACAGAAATATTGGCAAAACCAGCCACATCAAGCAATGATGACGCGCAGCTTCCACGCATCAGCATTCCAAAGATTGATGGGGACATACTGAAATGGTCCCAGTTCCACGACCTGTTCTCATGTATGTGGTAAGATGGAAGAAGTTGTTATCTTAAAACTATCATTACTGGCCAGGCAGAAAGATTGATAAGACGTATCGATCTAAAGGAGGATCTAATCGCCTGGGAAATTCTAGTTAAAACATACAACAATACCCGAGATGTTGCTAAGACGGTTCTAAAGCGATTCCTCAATCATAGTACAAGCAATGATGACCCCAAGTCATTGAAGGAATTGTATATAACAACAATAGAGTCCCTTGCATCTCTAAAGGGACTGGGCATCAATATATCCACGTGGGATCAAATTTTGATTGCCATAATCAGATATAAATTAGATGTCAAAAATAAGGCTTTGTATGAGTAATCGTTGGGAAGGTTAGGTTAGGTTAGGTTAGGTTAGGTTAGGTTACAGCGGCTGCCCGACTCACTGGGAGCCCAGCACACTTAGGCCGTTTCCGGCCCGTTGTGATACCGCGGGGGAATCTACCCCTTCTCGCATTGTGAGACCTAAGGTCAACAGTTGTCCCAGCCTGCAGCTTTTATGAAGTTAGCTATCTTTCTGGGGACATATGGTGGACATTACCGAAATGTCTGAAATGAAGGGCGAGCCCAAGTGCTGTAGTCTTCTTCTGCTGAGAGCTGGGCAACAGCAGAACAGGTGTTCCACCGTTTCCTCCTCTTCCTCGTCTCTGCAGCTACGGCAAAAATCATTGTATGGGGCGCCCAGTCTATTAGCATGGGTACCTATTAACCAGTGCCCCGTTAGGGAGCGTATGACTGCGCTGCACCTTTGTCCGCCGAGCCTGCATAGCTCAGAGGTGCGCTTCCTATCTATGGTTGGCCATGTTTGCCGAGTTATACAACAACGTGGTACTGATTGCCACTTGTTGTCTGTTAGTTGCTTATATTGCTCCTTTATTATGAGCCTACATGTGGCCATCGGCATACGAGTACCCTCCTTGTCTTGGAGAAGGGGGATTGTAGTGCCAAGTCTGGCCAGCTCGTCTGCAATACAGTTGCCCTCGATGTCCCGGTGGCCCGGGACCCATATCAGGCTGATAACAAATTGCTGAGCCATCTCGTGAAGAGATTTGCGGCAATCTGCAACGGTGGCCGAGTTTGCGGAGATCGCATTAAGCGATTTGATTGCAGCTTGGCTATCACTGTAGATATTTACGCGGGTTACCATGACGGTAGTTTCCTGAAGGCAGTTTAGGGCTTCCTTGATTGCAATGACCTCCGCTTGGAAGACGCTGCAGTGATCAGGGAGTCTAAAGGAGTGCTTAATGTTTAGCTGTTCGGAGTATATACCTCCTCCGACCCTATTGTTCAGCTTTGATACATCTGTGAAGATGTTTAGGGCCCCTTTTGGGCCTGGGGGTCCCTCACTCCACTCGTCTCTGTGGGGGATAATTGCATCGAAGGGGGTATCTGTGTATTCCCTTGGAACACAGTAGTCCGTTTTAGTGGGGACGGAACTGCTGTTTAGTATTGAGGAGTGACCTGTGTGCTAAGGTGCCCATTGGTCGGAGTCTCTCAGACGTATTTCTGCCATCTCTGCCCTTTCTTTTCCTGCGAGGGCAAGGCTTTGGAGGCATAGAATGGCATCAAGCGCATTATTTGGAGTGGTACGAAGAGCTCCGCTGATGCAAAGGGCGGCTGTTCCTTGAACTTTGTCGAGTTGTCTGGTGATCGTCCTTTTCGATAAGGCCGGCCACCACACTGTAATACCATACCACCATAGTATTTTAGGAACCATTTAGAAGATTCGGCTAGCATGGGAATGCCAATTACACTAGTCGACACGACTTTTCCGCTGTCGCCAAAAATGACTTTTTCTGATACATTTGGATGTTTAAAATTTTTTAAAGAATGTTTTTTTTTTTTCATGAAGTAGTTTTTTTTTAAAGAATTTTTAAAAAATTTTGTGTTTTTTGTCATAGGTAGTGCTTCTATTTTTTACATAACTTAAGTTTCCTACAACTGGTTGTATTGAACTTTGCAGTTTCCCCGAAATTTTGACTTTGAAAGCTCAGGAAAAGTCGAAAAAAAAATATTTGAATGCCTTGATTTTTGGTTTTAGATAGACACATTAATTAGGCGTCGTTTAAGGTATCGCTTATAAAAATATAAAAATAAACGGCTTAGTTATAACCGTTTGACCAAACTTTCATATGCCGAATTTCGCCGATAAATTCTGTTAGCCGACGAATAACCGTTTTTTTTTTCCTACAAAAATACCAAAAATCTGTGTTTGTAACAGTTTTTAACGGTAAAATGGCATTTGGGATAGTGCCAAACGGCATATGAAGTTTTGGTCAAACGTTAATAACAAAGCCGTTTATTTTTATATTTTTATAAGCGATACCTTAAACGACGCCTAATTAATGTGTCTATCTAAAACCAAAAATCAAGGCATTCAAATATTTTTTTTTCGACTTTTCCTGAGCTTTCAAAGTCAAAATTTCGGGGAAAAATACCGAAAAAAATTATGAAATTTCAATTTGGAAGCTTAATATCTTCCAGACGTTAAGTTGCAGCTACAAAGTGTCTGAGTCGGATTTATAGCTGCATTTGTCAGCTTTTTTTAACTGCAAAGTTCAATACAACCAGTTGTAGGAAACTTAAGTTATGTAAAAAATAGAAGCACTACCTATGACAAAAAACACAACATTTTTTAAAAATTCTTAAAAAAAAAACTACTCCATGAAAAAAAAAACATAATTCTTTAAAAAAATTTAAATCTCCAAATCTATCAGAAAAAGTCATTTTTGGCCACAGCGGAAAAAAAAAGTTGAATTTTGTCGAGTAGTGTTATTGTTGAAGATGTGACCGAAGAGTTGGATCCTTGTTTAGATAATCTATTAGATCGTAATCTTCTTAAAGTCGGAACTCAGTATAAAATTAAAATAGGCGACAAAGAAGTAGACTGGAATCCCGCATTTAGGTGCTACATTACCAGAAAACTACCAAACCCAGCATATACACCCGAAATATTCGCTCGGACATCAATTATCGACTTTACGGTAACCATGCGTGGCTTGGAGGACCAACTCCTGGGGAGAGTTATTCTCACAGAAAGAAAGGAACTCGAAAATGAACGCGTACAATTGGTTGAGACTGTTACTGGAAATATGAAAAAAATGAAAGAACTAGAAGCAAATTTGCTTCATAAATTATTAACTACACAGGGTAGTTTGCTTGATGATGTGACAGTGATCGAAGTTTTGAACACGAGTAAAAATACCGCTATTGAAGTGAAAGGGAAAATTGAAATATCAAAGGTAGCTGAGGCCAAAATAACCGTTGCTCATGAAGAGTACCGAGTTGTTGCTACCCGGTCTAACTATAGCTAGATATATCCATTGGACTATACCGATTTCAGAGCAAAATTTTTGCCATGAGGCCCTTTTTGCCTGTCTAATTTCTTTTTTGTATAGGGCCAGACTATTCTTGTAATCTGCCCAGTGTTCTTCCTCGTTAGCGCTTTTGGCCCTGTTGAAGAGGGACCTGCAGCTTTTCCGTAGGATATCTATATCTTTTGACCACCAGGGGGGTTTCTTTTTCCCCTTGTGTTGGTTTAATGTGCATGCTGCCGTGGAAGCCGTGTTGCATGCTTTAGTAAACCTGTCCACTAGATGATTTAGATCGTGCTCTGAGGTCAGGCAGATTGGTGCCTTGGAGGGAAGAAGTCCCTCCATTACTGTGACATATTTTTCCCAGTTGGCTTTCCTAGGGTTAGCAAAGACAGTGGGTTTTGGGCTCTCGAGAGAAAGTGTGGCCTCGATATACCTGTGGTCCGAAAAGGAATGGTCCCCCAGAACTTTCCAGTTCATTACTATGTCTGACAGTTTGTGAGACACTAATTTTAGGTCAATTACCTCTTGTCTATTCTTAATTATAAACGTAGGACCATTGCCCCGATTGCAGATAAGAAGATTAGAGTTTAGGATGAAGCTGAAAAGTGAATCACCCCTTACATTTGTATCCGAGCTCCCCCATTGGGTGTGGTGGGCGTTGGCGTCGCAGCCTATTACAAGGCCTATATCCGACCTTTCGCTATCTCTGGTGAGCTTGCGAACTAGATCTCCGGGAGGACCGCTTTCCTCATGAGCCATGTAGGTTGACATCAGCCTTATGTGAGAACCTTGTAGTTCAAGGCTTGCCGCTGTGTTGTCACCATTGCTAAAGTTGTGGAGCAGAAAAATATTTAAGTGCTTCCTTGCAAGAATGCAGGTACGGATTTTACCTTCTTTCTGAGCTACAATAAGCTTGTGCTCCTTCGTCGCTAATCCACAGACCTTGTCTCCTACTACCCAAGGCTCTTGGATCAGGACTACATCTGCTCCGCTTGCTTCCAAGCGGAGTATAAGGGCAGCGGATGCTGCTTTACAGTGGTGGAGATTTATCTGTAGGAGTCTTAGAGACATCGACAGAGTTCTCCACCACTGTGTTGTCGGCGTCCGAGTCGTCCTCGATAGTGTCGTCACGACACATCGCCTCGAACTCGCGCATTAGAGTCGTATCAGAGGAGTAGCCGTCATGGGCTGGCTCTGGGTCGTCATCGGGTGCTTCGATCTCCGAGGCAACATCCTGCTCGACTGGGTTGTCGACAGGACGTGCCTCGGCCGCTGCATCTGACTTGTAAACCCTGATGCTCACCGCGCTGAAGCCAAAGTTTAACTCTCCTTTTTTGGCCTCAATTGGAGCTAGAGACTCCTAATTGAGGACGAGCACCGCCTGGTGCATCGGGCCTTGAGTCGCCTCAACCTTTACTACCCTCCAATCGGAGGTTGGTAGCTCCGGGTTGCTCCGCTGCAGCATTTTTAGGATGCGCTCAGGCTCCTTTATGGAGGCGGGCACCCAAACTCTCGCTCTAGGCCTACTGGGCACCTCGCTCCAGTCGACTGCGACGAGCTTTGCCCCTGGGTACACCTCTCCGACTTGCGCTACCGCTGCTTTATAGAGCTGGACGGAGCGCTCGTCTTCGCAGGCTATTATCTTTATACAACCCTGGTCCCACCCCATGTCTTTACAGACTGGAGGGGGGCCGGGTTGCTTGTCCAGTAGATCGAAGCAGCGGTCGGCCAGTGCCGCTTCCACCCACTTCTACTGGTTCCTGGGGATCTTCGAGTCCACGCTGCCTTTATCCAGGACGCCGATCAGCGTCCTCTCCTTGGCGATTTGCGCAAACGACACGTTCGGCAGCACTCTGGAGCGCTTTGGAGCCGGTCCAGGAGTCTCCTGTGAGCGCTGCCTTTTAGTTTTCGGGGCTGTAGTCTTCGGCGGGGCAACCTTCGCTGGTGCCTCTTTGCCGAAGTTGGGCAGCACCTTTGGTGCCCATTCGACCTTTTTTTTCCACTGGTCGGTCGGGCTAGACATAATGCTCGCGTTTTGCCGACGGAGTATGTTGCCAGCACTCCTCCTCTCGGCATACGTGAAGACTTTGGCTTGGGCGCTAGTCGATGGCACCTCGCTCCCCGCAGCCTTACCTGCAGGCAGAGCAGCCGCAGGATTGCAGAGCCACTCCACCAAGGTATCGGCTTTAGGAGGCGATTTACCACCCACCCCAGAACTGGGATGGGACCCCTTAGGGTTCGCCCTAGCGTCTTCCACCGTGCAGGTTTTACGTGCTGTATCGCGGGTCAGGCCAGGCCTTTGCGCCGATGCCTTCCCCTGAATGGGATTACTCCCAGTTGGCAGTTGGGGAGCGCCAGACTCGTTGTTATACCCGGTACTCGAAGAGTATAAGGGTATATTAGATTTGTGGGGATAACGGTTGTGTGTAACGCACAGAAGGAAGCGTTTCCGACCCCATAAAGTATATATATTCTTGATCAGCATCAATAGCCGAGTCGATATAGCCATGTCTGTCTGTCCGTCCGTCCGTCCGTCTGTCCGTCTGTCCGTCCGTCTTCATTTGCGCCTATATCTCAGAGACTATTAAAGCTAGAGCAACCAAGTTTTGTATCCAGTCTCCTGTGTGATCACACTACTCCAAATGTAGTTCAAAATTTCGCCCCGCCCCTTTCCGCCCACACAAAGGACGAAAGTCTGTGGCGTACACAATGTTAAAGATACAAGAAAACTAAAAACGCAGAGTCATAGAGAATGCCCATTTCTATCAGAGTGTTGAATCTGGATCAGATCGGATCATTATTATAGCTACAATGAAGAAAACCATTTCGAAAGTCATCATTCCCTCTCGTTCTCTCTCACTCGCGACCCCATCTGCTTTGCTTATTCGTATAAATGAGCGCCTAGTTCTCAGAGACTATAAGAGCTAGAGCAACCAAACTTTCTATCCAAGCTCCTGTGATACCGAACCAGCACAAGTTTGTTTTAAAATTTTGCCACGCCCTTTTCCGCCCCCACAAAAGACGAAAATCTGTGGAATCCACAATTTTTAAGATAAATGAAAACCAAAAACGCAGAATCATGAAAAATTACCATATCTACCAGATTACCGAATCTGGATCAGATCGGATCAACATTATGGCCAGAAGAAACAAATTAAATTTCAGTGGCTACGCAACGCCTGCCAAGCGCTGACTCATTCCCTCTCTCTCTGTCGCAAACACTTGTACGTCTCAAATATGTAGTTATACATGTCATGTAGAAATTTAGAAGCAGATGTAAAAAGCATATGTAAACAAAAATGGAAACATGTATAAAAATTCCAAAAAATTCATTTTTTTAATTTAAATATTATTTTCGTCCCTTTTAAGAACATATAATAAATTTCATAAATCGTAGGCTCATAAATGTATGTATGTATATACTGACTGAGTACCGGGTATAAGGTAGAGCCGCGGCCTTTGCCGCGGCTCACAACGTTCCCTCTCGTTTTTGTTTTTGTTTTGCTGTTGTTTGTTTTCCATAATTGATCCCACGATTTGCAAAGAAAGGGCGGTCCATCCGGGCAGAGATTCACGTTGCCCGGATAAGGCATCATTAGAACAGGGGGCTGCCAAGTCCCTGAGCTCTCCGTTAACGACTGGGCTAGTTTTTATACCGGGCCCCCAGCCAGGTTGACTCTCGGCACGGATCGAATAACACGCTTAGTCCGGCCCGGTGTGAGATGAGTGTGGGGGTTGGGATGTGGGTAGGTAATGTGTAGGGATGGGGTGTGTGTGAGCTACTTAAACGAGGCGGCACCACAAGCTCATCGTCAGTGTTGCTACTTCGCGAACACCCGCTGGCTGTCCGGGACTGCTTATTTCGGTGCTTTCCCTAGGGATGACCGCTTATTCGAAGCTGGCCTACCTTCAAAGGTAGGTCATTCTCTATCCGCAACCTGCGACCCGTCCGGTGGCCTCAGCTAGGCCCCCTCTGAGCCATCTCACATGCTCGTCAGACCAAAAATCGTTGAGAAGCTCAAAGGAAATACAGCCATTGGACACAATACTTCAGTTCCTAGAGCAAAGAGTTCGAGTGTTAGGAAGTGGAACGAAATCACAGGCAGCAAAGAAATATCCAAAACGCACGGCATGTGCATCAGCGAACACAGGCCATACATACACGCCTTTATGTTCATTTTGCTAAAAGGCAAACCATCGGCTCTACGCATGCGAAGAATTTCGCTCCAGATCTCCAGCAGAGGGAATAAATTGGGTGTAAAAGCAGAAAATGTGCGTCAATTGTTTTAGAACGACTCACAAAACAAACGCATGCCCAGGTCGAACTTGAATCAAATGCGATAAGAACCATAATACGATGCTGCATCTAGAAACAGCATTGGGCGCAACTACTGAACCAAAGGGACCAATGGTTTGTGCAGCATGTAACAATAGTTACAACCTACTGGCCACAGCAAGGGTGGCAGTAAAAGCTACTAACAGGCAGGTTGCTAACTTCAGAGCACTGTTAGACTCAAGATCACAGATAAAGTTTATTACTGAACGAATAGCATCAATGTTGCCGCTCAAACTTAGTGACCCAACATAACGCATCGAAGGCATTGGAACTCAGTCAGTCAAAGACCCGCAGAGCACGAATAAATGTGCTTATAAAATCCCTTTATAACGGATTCACGCAAAGGATTGAAGCATTTGTACTGCCGTAATAGCTAATCAACCAGCTCAGACACTCGATTCAGTGAATTTAAATATACCAAGCAAGTTCTCACTGGCAGATCCAAGCACTTATAAGCCAGAAAAAAATCGACATGCTCATCGGGGCAGAACATTATTATTCCCTGCTGCTTCCAAATCAACATCGCTTAAAGATAGATAGCCCGTTGATGCAGAATACAAAACTGGGATGGGTTGTGGCAGGAAAAGTAAAATCTGCTTACAGTTCTTCAGCCATCATCAAGTGGAAAATCTCTAAATGACATTCTGCATGCTGGACCTACAGCTCAGAGTGAACTTCTGTCCATATTATTACGGGCTCATAAATACGTATTCACAGCGGACATAGAGAAAATGTACCGACAAGTGTGGATAATTTAACCCACTATGACTTTTCGCACCGGTGGTATTCAAAGCAAAGATATTCATGCAGCAACTTTGGAAGCTAAAGCTGGATTGGGATGAAGAATTACCATTACAGTTCCAAAACACATGGAAAGACTACCGCGAAGATCTACAAGCATTAAACGAGATGCAAATTCCCAGAAACATTTATGATGGCAAAGTTCCAGTTACCCAAGAACTACACACTTTTGTAGACGCATCAGAACGAGCCTATTGCGCAGCAATATATGCACCCGCCTCATATAAAAACAACCAAGTGTCCGTACGAATGCTTTGTTCCAAATCACGTGTGGCACCTACAGCAAAACAATCACTAGCACGGTGAGAACTTTGCGCTGCCGTCCTTGGTGCAGAACTCACACAACGAATCTGAAAGGATCTTCACATGGACATTAACACGATTCCAGGATACTTCTAGACTGATTCTACCCCTGTGCTGTCTTGGATAAACGCGTCGGCATCGACATACCATACTTTTGTGGCAAATCGAATAGCCAAAATCCAGGCATTGTCTAACTGACTATAATGGCGTCATGTTTCATCGGCCAATAACGCTGCCGAAATTCTGTCTAGAGAAATAGCAGCAAGCAGATTAGCAGATCACAATCTGTGGCTATATTATTCATTTTACAAGCATCAACGTATTGTAGCATACATGTTACGCTTTTGCTATAAAACCAATAGAGCGGCTACAACGACACTCTGCGCAGGAGAACTACGCCGGACTCGTGCTATAATCTATGATATATGAAGTTTTGGTCAAACGGTTATAACAAAGCCGTTTATTTTTATATTTTTATAAGCGATACCTTAACCGACGCCTAATTAATGTGTCTATCTAAAACCAAAAATCAAGGCATTCAAATATTTTTTTTTCGACTTTTCCTGAGCTTTCAAAGTCAAAATTTCGGGGAAAAATACCGAAAAAAAATTATGAAATTTCAATTTGGAAGCTTAATATCTTCCAGACGTTAAGTTGCAGCTACAAAGTGTCTGAGTCGGATTTATAGCTGCATTTGTCAGCTTTTTTTAACTGCAAAGTTCAATACAACCAGTTGTAGGAAACTTAAGTTATGTAAAAAATAGAAGCACTACCTATGACAAAAAACACAACAACTCGGTACCATAATTCTTTAAAAAAATTTAAATCTACAAATCTATCAGAAAAAGTCATTTTTGGCCACAGCGGAAAAAAAAAGTTGAATTTTGTCGAGTAGTGTTATTGTTGAAGATGTGACCGAAGAGTTGGATCCTTGTTTAGATAATCTATTAGATCGTAATCTTCTTAAAGTCGGAACTCAGTATAAAATTAAAATAGGCGACAAAGAAGTGGACTGGAATCCCGCATTTAGGTGCTACATTACCAGAAAACTACCAAACCCAGCATATACACCTGAAATATTCGCTCGGACATCAATTATCGACTTTACGGTAACCATGCGTGGCTTGGAGGACCAACTCCTGGGGAGAGTTATTCTCACAGAAAGAAAGGAACTCGAAAATGAACGCGTACAATTGGTTGAGACTGTTACTGGAAATATGAAAAAAATGAAAGAACTAGAAGCAAATTTGCTTCATAAATTATTAACTACACAGGGTAGTTTGCTTGATGATGTGACAGTGATCGAAGTTTTGAACACGAGTAAAAATACCGCTATTGAAGTGAAAGGGAAAATTGAAATATCAAAGGTAGCTGAGGCCAAAATAACCGTTGCTCATGAAGAGTACCGAGTTGTTGCTACCCGGTCTAACTATAGCTAGATATATCCATTGGACTATACCGATTTCAGAGCAAAATTTTTGCCATGAGGCCCTTTTTGCCTGTCTAATTTCTTTTTTGTATAGGGCCAGACTATTCTTGTAATCTGCCCAGTGTTCTTCCTCGTTAGCGCTTTTGGCCCTGTTGAAGAGGGACCTGCAGCTTTTCCGTAGGATATCTATATCTTTTGACCACCAGGGGGTTTCTTTTTCCCCTTGTGTTGGTTTAATGTGCATGCTGCCGTGGAAGCCGTGTTGCATGCTTTAGTAAACCTGTCCACTAGATGATTTAGATCGTGCTCTGAGGTCAGGCAGATTGGTGCCTTGGAGGGAAGAAGTCCCTCCATTACTGTGACATATTTTTCCCAGTTGGCTTTCCTAGGGTTAGCAAAGACAGTGGGTTTTGGGCTCTCGAGAGAAAGTGTGGCCTCGATATACCTGTGGTCCGAAAAGGAATGGTCCCCCAGAACTTTCCAGTTCATTACTATGTCTGACAGTTTGTGAGACACTAATTTTAGGTCAATTACCTCTTGTCTATTCTTAATTATAAACGTAGGACCATTGCCCCGATTGCAGATAAGAAGATTAGAGTTTAGGATGAAGCTGAAAAGTGAATCACCCCTTACATTTGTATCCGAGCTCCCCCATTGGGTGTGGTGGGCGTTGGCGTCGCAGCCTATTACAAGGCCTATATCCGACCTTTCGCTATCTCTGGTGAGCTTGCGAACTAGATCTCCGGGAGGACCGCTTTCCTCATGAGCCATGTAGGTTGACATCAGCCTTATGTGAGAACCTTGTAGTTCAAGGCTTGCCGCTGTGTTGTCACCATTGCTAAAGTTGTGGAGCAGAAAAATATTTAAGTGCTTCCTTGCAAGAATGCAGGTACGGATTTTACCTTCTTTCTGAGCTACAATAAGCTTGTGCTCCTTCGTCGCTAATCCACAGACCTTGTCTCCTACTACCCAAGGCTCTTGGATCAGGACTACATCTGCTCCGCTTGCTTCCAAGCGGAGTATAAGGGCAGCGGATGCTGCTTTACAGTGGTGGAGATTTATCTGTAGGAGTCTTAGAGACATCGACAGAGTTCTCCACCACTGTGTTGTCGGCGTCCGAGTCGTCCTCGATAGTGTCGTCACGACACATCGCCTCGAACTCGCGCATTAGAGTCGTATCAGAGGAGTAGCCGTCATGGGCTGGCTCTGGGTCGTCATCGGGTGCTTCGATCTCCGAGGCAACATCCTGCTCGACTGGGTTGTCGACAGGACGTGCCTCGGCCGCTGCATCTGACTTGTAAACCCTGATGCTCACCGCGCTGAAGCCAAAGTTTAACTCTCCTTTTTTGGCCTCAATTGGAGCTAGAGACTCCTAATTGAGGACGAGCACCGCCTGGTGCATCGGGCCTTGAGTCGCCTCAACCTTTACTACCCTCCAATCGGAGGTTGGTAGCTCCGGGTTGCTCCGCTGCAGCATTTTTAGGATGCGCTCAGGCTCCTTTATGGAGGCGGGCACCCAAACTCTCGCTCTAGGCCTACTGGGCACCTCGCTCCAGTCGACTGCGACGAGCTTTGCCCCTGGGTACACCTCTCCGACTTGCGCTACCGCTGCTTTATAGAGCTGGACGGAGCGCTCGTCTTCGCAGGCTATTATCTTTATACAACCCTGGTCCCACCCATGTCTTTACAGACTGGAGGGGGCCGGGTTGCTTGTCCAGTAGATCGAAGCAGCGGTCGGCCAGTGCCGCTTCCACCCACTTCTACTGGTTCCTGGGGATCTTCGAGTCCACGCTGCCTTTATCCAGGACGCCGATCAGCGTCCTCTCCTTGGCGATTTGCGCAAACGACACGTTCGGCAGCACTCTGGAGCGCTTTGGAGCCGGTCCAGGAGTCTCCTGTGAGCGCTGCCTTTTAGTTTTCGGGGCTGTAGTCTTCGGCGGGGCAACCTTCGCTGGTGCCTCTTTGCCGAAGTTGGGCAGCACCTTTGGTGCCCATTCGACCTTTTTTTCCACTGGTCGGTCGGGCTAGACATAATGCTCGCGTTTTGCCGACGGAGTATGTTGCCAGCACTCCTCCTCTCGGCATACGTGAAGACTTTGGCTTGGGCGCTAGTCGATGGCACCTCGCTCCCCGCAGCCTTACCTGCAGGCAGAGCAGCCGCAGGATTGCAGAGCCACTCCACCAAGGTATCGGCTTTAGGAGGCGATTTACCACCCACCCCAGAACTGGGATGGGACCCCTTAGGGTTCGCCCTAGCGTCTTCCACCGTGCAGGTTTTACGTGCTGTATCGCGGGTCAGGCCAGGCCTTTGCGCCGATGCCTTCCCCTGAATGGGATTACTCCCAGTTGGCAGTTGGGGAGCGCCAGACTCGTTGTTATACCCGGTACTCGAAGAGTATAAGGGTATATTAGATTTGTGGGGATAACGGTTGTGTGTAACGCACAGAAGGAAGCGTTTCCGACCCCATAAAGTATATATATTCTTGATCAGCATCAATAGCCGAGTCGATATAGCCATGTCTGTCTGTCCGTCCGTCCGTCCGTCTGTCCGTCTGTCCGTCCGTCTTCATTTGCGCCTATATCTCAGAGACTATTAAAGCTAGAGCAACCAAGTTTTGTATCCAGTCTCCTGTGTGATCACACTACTCCAAATGTAGTTCAAAATTTCGCCCCGCCCCTTTCCGCCCACACAAAGGACGAAAGTCTGTGGCGTACACAATGTTAAAGATACAAGAAAACTAAAAACGCAGAGTCATAGAGAATGCCCATTTCTATCAGAGTGTTGAATCTGGATCAGATCGGATCATTATTATAGCTACAATGAAGAAAACCATTTCGAAAGTCATCATTCCCTCTCGTTCTCTCTCACTCGCGACCCCATCTGCTTTGCTTATTCGTATAAATGAGCGCCTAGTTCTCAGAGACTATAAGAGCTAGAGCAACCAAACTTTCTATCCAAGCTCCTGTGATACCGAACCAGCACAAGTTTGTTTTAAAATTTTGCCACGCCCTTTTCCGCCCCCACAAAAGACGAAAATCTGTGGAATCCACAATTTTTAAGATAAATGAAAACCAAAAACGCAGAATCATGAAAAATTACCATATCTACCAGATTACCGAATCTGGATCAGATCGGATCAACATTATGGCCAGAAGAAACAAATTAAATTTCAGTGGCTACGCAACGCCTGCCAAGCGCTGACTCATTCCCTCTCTCTCTGTCGCAAACACTTGTACGTCTCAAATATGTAGTTATACATGTCATGTAGAAATTTAGAAGCAGATGTAAAAAGCATATGTAAACAAAAATGGAAACATGTATAAAAATTCCAAAAAATTCATTTTTTTAATTTAAATATTATTTTCGTCCCTTTTAAGAACATATAATAAATTTCATAAATCGTAGGCTCATAAATGTATGTATGTATATACTGACTGAGTACCGGGTATAAGGTAGAGCCGCGGCCTTTGCCGCGGCTCACAACGTTCCCTCTCGTTTTTGTTTTTGTTTTGCTGTTGTTTGTTTTCCATAATTGATCCCACGATTTGCAAAGAAAGGGCGGTCCATCCGGGCAGAGATTCACGTTGCCCGGATAAGGCATCATTAGAACAGGGGCTGCCAAGTCCCTGAGCTCTCCGTTAACGACTGGGCTAGTTTTTATACCGGGCCCCCAGCCAGGTTGACTCTCGGCACGGATCGAATAACACGCTTAGTCCGGCCCGGTGTGAGATGAGTGTGGGGGTTGGGATGTGGGTAGGTAATGTGTAGGGATGGGGTGTGTGTGAGCTACTTAAACGAGGCGGCACCACAAGCTCATCGTCAGTGTTGCTACTTCGCGAACACCCGCTGGCTGTCCGGGACTGCTTATTTCGGTGCTTTCCCTAGGGATGACCGCTTATTCGAAGCTGGCCTACCTTCAAAGGTAGGTCATTCTCTATCCGCAACCTGCGACCCGTCCGGTGGCCTCAGCTAGGCCCCCTCTGAGCCATCTCACATGCTCGTCAGACCAAAAATCGTTGAGAAGCTCAAAGGAAATACAGCCATTGGACACAATACTTCAGTTCCTAGAGCAAAGAGTTCGAGTGTTAGGAAGTGGAACGAAATCACAGGCAGCAAAGAAATATCCAAAACGCACGGCATGTGCATCAGCGAACACAGGCCATACATACACGCCTTTATGTTCATTTTGCTAAAAGGCAAACCATCGGCTCTACGCATGCGAAGAATTTCGCTCCAGATCTCCAGCAGAGGGAATAAATTGGGTGTAAAAGCAGAAAATGTGCGTCAATTGTTTTAGAACGACTCACAAAACAAACGCATGCCCAGGTCGAACTTGAATCAAATGCGATAAGAACCATAATACGATGCTGCATCTAGAAACAGCATTGGGCGCAACTACTGAACCAAAGGGACCAATGGTTTGTGCAGCATGTAACAATAGTTACAACCTACTGGCCACAGCAAGGGTGGCAGTAAAAGCTACTAACAGGCAGGTTGCTAACTTCAGAGCACTGTTAGACTCAAGATCACAGATAAAGTTTATTACTGAACGAATAGCATCAATGTTGCCGCTCAAACTTAGTGACCCAACATAACGCATCGAAGGCATTGGAACTCAGTCAGTCAAAGACCCGCAGAGCACGAATAAATGTGCTTATAAAATCCCTTTATAACGGATTCACGCAAAGGATTGAAGCATTTGTACTGCCGTAATAGCTAATCAACCAGCTCAGACACTCGATTCAGTGAATTTAAATATACCAAGCAAGTTCTCACTGGCAGATCCAAGCACTTATAAGCCAGAAAAAAATCGACATGCTCATCGGGGCAGAACATTATTATTCCCTGCTGCTTCCAAATCAACATCGCTTAAAGATAGATAGCCCGTTGATGCAGAATACAAAACTGGGATGGGTTGTGACAGGAAAAGTAAAATCTGCTTACAGTTCTTCAGCCATCATCAAGTGGAAAATCTCTAAATGACATTCTGCATGCTGGACCTACAGCTCAGAGTGAACTTCTGTCCATATTATTACGGGCTCATAAATACGTATTCACAGCGGACATAGAGAAAATGTACCGACAAGTGTGGATAATTTAACCCACTATGACTTTTCGCACCGGTGGTATTCAAAGCAAAGATATTCATGCAGCAACTTTGGAAGCTAAAGCTGGATTGGGATGAAGAATTACCATTACAGTTCCAAAACACATGGAAAGACTACCGCGAAGATCTACAAGCATTAAACGAGATGCAAATTCCCAGAAACATTTATGATGGCAAAGTTCCAGTTACCCAAGAACTACACACTTTTGTAGACGCATCAGAACGAGCCTATTGCGCAGCAATATATGCACCCGCCTCATATAAAAACAACCAAGTGTCCGTACGAATGCTTTGTTCCAAATCACGTGTGGCACCTACAGCAAAACAATCACTAGCACGGTGAGAACTTTGCGCTGCCGTCCTTGGTGCAGAACTCACACAACGAATCTGAAAGGATCTTCACATGGACATTAACACGATTCCAGGATACTTCTAGACTGATTCTACCCCTGTGCTGTCTTGGATAAACGCGTCGGCATCGACATACCATACTTTTGTGGCAAATCGAATAGCCAAAATCCAGGCATTGTCTAACTGACTATAATGGCGTCATGTTTCATCGGCCAATAACGCTGCCGAAATTCTGTCTAGAGAAATAGCAGCAAGCAGATTAGCAGATCACAATCTGTGGCTATATTATTCATTTTACAAGCATCAACGTATTGTAGCATACATGTTACGCTTTTGCTATAAAACCAATAGAGCGGCTACAACGACACTCTGCGCAGGAGAACTACGCCGGACTCGTGCTATAATCTATGATAGTTTTGGTCAAACGGTTATAACAAAGCCGTTTATTTTTATATTTTTATAAGCGATACCTTAACCGACGCCTAATTAATGTGTCTATCTAAAACCAAAAATCAAGGCATTCAAATATTTTTTTTTCGACTTTTCCTGAGCTTTCAAAGTCAAAATTTCGGGGAAAAATACCGAAAAAAAATTATGAAATTTCAATTTGGAAGCTTAATATCTTCCAGACGTTAAGTTGCAGCTACAAAGTGTCTGAGTCGGATTTATAGCTGCATTTGTCAGCTTTTTTTAACTGCAAAGTTCAATACAACCAGTTGTAGGAAACTTAAGTTATGTAAAAAATAGAAGCACTACCTATGACAAAAAACACAACAACTCGGTACCATAATTCTTTAAAAAAATTTAAATCTACAAATCTATCAGAAAAAGTCATTTTTGGCCACAGCGGAAAAAAAAAGTTGAATTTTGTCGAGTAGTGTTATTGTTGAAGATGTGACCGAAGAGTTGGATCCTTGTTTAGATAATCTATTAGATCGTAATCTTCTTAAAGTCGGAACTCAGTATAAAATTAAAATAGGCGACAAAGAAGTGGACTGGAATCCCGCATTTAGGTGCTACATTACCAGAAAACTACCAAACCCAGCATATACACCTGAAATATTCGCTCGGACATCAATTATCGACTTTACGGTAACCATGCGTGGCTTGGAGGACCAACTCCTGGGGAGAGTTATTCTCACAGAAAGAAAGGAACTCGAAAATGAACGCGTACAATTGGTTGAGACTGTTACTGGAAATATGAAAAAAATGAAAGAACTAGAAGCAAATTTGCTTCATAAATTATTAACTACACAGGGTAGTTTGCTTGATGATGTGACAGTGATCGAAGTTTTGAACACGAGTAAAAATACCGCTATTGAAGTGAAAGGGAAAATTGAAATATCAAAGGTAGCTGAGGCCAAAATAACCGTTGCTCATGAAGAGTACCGAGTTGTTGCTACCCGGTCTAACTATAGCTAGATATATCCATTGGACTATACCGATTTCAGAGCAAAATTTTTGCCATGAGGCCCTTTTTGCCTGTCTAATTTCTTTTTTGTATAGGGCCAGACTATTCTTGTAATCTGCCCAGTGTTCTTCCTCGTTAGCGCTTTTGGCCCTGTTGAAGAGGGACCTGCAGCTTTTCCGTAGGATATCTATATCTTTTGACCACCAGGGGGGTTTCTTTTTCCCCTTGTGTTGGTTTAATGTGCATGCTGCCGTGGAAGCCGTGTTGCATGCTTTAGTAAACCTGTCCACTAGATGATTTAGATCGTGCTCTGAGGTCAGGCAGATTGGTGCCTTGGAGGGAAGAAGTCCCTCCATTACTGTGACATATTTTTCCCAGTTGGCTTTCCTAGGGTTAGCAAAGACAGTGGGTTTTGGGCTCTCGAGAGAAAGTGTGGCCTCGATATACCTGTGGTCCGAAAAGGAATGGTCCCCCAGAACTTTCCAGTTCATTACTATGTCTGACAGTTTGTGAGACACTAATTTTAGGTCAATTACCTCTTGTCTATTCTTAATTATAAACGTAGGACCATTGCCCCGATTGCAGATAAGAAGATTAGAGTTTAGGATGAAGCTGAAAAGTGAATCACCCCTTACATTTGTATCCGAGCTCCCCCATTGGGTGTGGTGGGCGTTGGCGTCGCAGCCTATTACAAGGCCTATATCCGACCTTTCGCTATCTCTGGTGAGCTTGCGAACTAGATCTCCGGGAGGACCGCTTTCCTCATGAGCCATGTAGGTTGACATCAGCCTTATGTGAGAACCTTGTAGTTCAAGGCTTGCCGCTGTGTTGTCACCATTGCTAAAGTTGTGGAGCAGAAAAATATTTAAGTGCTTCCTTGCAAGAATGCAGGTACGGATTTTACCTTCTTTCTGAGCTACAATAAGCTTGTGCTCCTTCCTCGCTAATCCTCAGACCTTGTCTCCTACTACCCAAGGCTCGCTCGCTTCCAAGCGGAGTATAAGGGCAGACATCGACAGAATTCTCCACCACTGTGTTGTCGGCGTCCGAGTCGTCCTCGATAGTGTCGTCACGACACATCGCCTCGAACTCGCGCATTAGAGTCGTATCAGAGGAGTAGCCGTCATGGGCTGGCTCTGGGTCGTCATCGGGTGCTTCGATCTCCGAGGCAACATCCTGCTCGACTGGGTTGTCGACAGGACGTGCCTCGGCCGCTGCATCTGACTTGTAAACCCTGATGCTCACCGCGCTGAAGCCAAAGTTTAACTCTCCTTTTTTGGCCTCAATTGGAGCTAGAGACTCCTAATTGAGGACGAGCACCGCCTGGTGCATCGGGCCTTGAGTCGCCTCAACCTTTACTACCCTCCAATCGGAGGTTGGTAGCTCCGGGTTGCTCCGCTGCAGCATTTTTAGGATGCGCTCAGGCTCCTTTATGGAGGCGGGCACCCAAACTCTCGCTCTAGGCCTACTGGGCACCTCGCTCCAGTCGACTGCGACGAGCTTTGCCCCTGGGTACACCTCTCCGACTTGCGCTACCGCTGCTTTATAGAGCTGGACGGAGCGCTCGTCTTCGCAGGCTATTATCTTTATACAACCCTGGTCCCACCCCATGTCTTTACAGACTGGAGGGGGCCGGGTTGCTTGTCCAGTAGATCGAAGCAGCGGTCGGCCAGTGCCGCTTCCACCCACTTCTACTGGTTCCTGGGGATCTTCGAGTCCACGCTGCCTTTATCCAGGACGCCGATCAGCGTCCTCTCCTTGGCGATTTGCGCAAACGACACGTTCGGCAGCACTCTGGAGCGCTTTGGAGCCGGTCCAGGAGTCTCCTGTGAGCGCTGCCTTTTAGTTTTCGGGGCTGTAGTCTTCGGCGGGGCAACCTTCGCTGGTGCCTCTTTGCCGAAGTTGGGCAGCACCTTTGGTGCCCATTCGACCTTTTTTTTCCACTGGTCGGTCGGGCTAGACATAATGCTCGCGTTTTGCCGACGGAGTATGTTGCCAGCACTCCTCCTCTCGGCATACGTGAAGACTTTGGCTTGGGCGCTAGTCGATGGCACCTCGCTCCCCGCAGCCTTACCTGCAGGCAGAGCAGCCGCAGGATTGCAGAGCCACTCCACCAAGGTATCGGCTTTAGGAGGCGATTTACCACCCACCCCAGAACTGGGATGGGACCCCTTAGGGTTCGCCCTAGCGTCTTCCACCGTGCAGGTTTTACGTGCTGTATCGCGGGTCAGGCCAGGCCTTTGGGCCGATGCCTTCCCCTGAATGGGATTACTCCCAGTTGGCAGTTGGGGAGCGCCAGACTCGTTGTTTTTGTTTTTGTTTTGCTGTTGTTCGTTTTCCATAATTGATCCCACGATTTGCAAAGAAAGGGCGAACAGGGGGCTGCCAAGTCCCTGAGCTCTCCGTTAACGACTGGGCTAGTTTTTATACCGGGCCCCCAGCCAGGTTGACTCTCGGCACGGGTCGAATAACACGCTTAGTCCGGCCCGGTGTGAGATGAGTGTGGGGGTTGGGATGTGGGTAGTTAATGTGTAGGGATGGGGTGTGTGTGAGCTACTTAAACGAGGCGGCACCACAAGCTCATCGTCAGTGTTGCTACTTCGCGAACACCCGCTGGCTGTCCGGGACTGCTTATTTCGGTGCTTTCCCTAGGGATGACCGCTTATTCGCAGCTGGCCTACCTTCAAAGGTAGGTCATTCTCTATCCGCAACCTGCGACCCGTCCGGTGGCCTCAGCTAGGCCCCCTCTGAGCCATCTCACATGCTCGTCAGACCAGAAATCGTTGAGAAGCTCAAAGGAAATACAGCCATTGGACACAATACTTCAGTTCCTAGAGCAAAGAGTTCGAGTGTTAGGAAGTGGAACGAAATCACAGGCAGCAAAGAAATATCCAAAACGCACGGCATGTGCATCAGCGAACACAGGCCATACATACACGCCTTTATGTTCATTTTGCTAAAAGGCAAACCATCGGCTCTACGCATGCGAAGAATTTCGCTCCAGATCTCCAGCAGAGGGAATAAATTGGGTGTAAAAGCAGAAAATGTGCGTCAATTGTTTTAGAACGACTCACAAAACAAACGCATGCCCAGGTCGAACTTGAATCAAATGCGACAAGAACCATAATACTGTAACGAACCCAAGGCTCCGTTACAATTCACCACGCCGCACCGGCAATGGATAAGTTATAAGCCATCCTAATCTAAGAATTCTATTGTATAAATATAAGATATGTCTTCTCTACCATACAATACACGAATACTTTTCAAACCACCCACTGTTCTTCCACTGCACGCGCGCCGTTTGGCCACGTGACTACCCCTCCTACACCCATCCATAACTCTCCTACCACTACCTCAATTGTGACCCAAAAACTTTCCCCTCCCACTAAGGTTCGATGCGACGGTTTGCTTTTCGGCAAAAGAAATTGACCATCGGTGCATCGTCAGCACATATCCCCCCACCCATAAGTTAAGTTAGCTAGTTCGATCCGCGGATGCTAGGTTCCGAGCGTTCTAGCGAAAGAAGTGCAAGACACTTACTCGGGAACCCGGCCGCGAGATAGACGTTGCTCCGCGCAGCAACTTACGATAAAGTAACATACGCCGTACGTTAAGTAAAACAAATTAAAAGGAGATACCCAATAAACGAACATTGAATCAAAATAAACTCACCGAGTAAGTCTATTTTTCCGGGTGGGAACTACGACATCAATTCATGATCGAGAGTATCGCGACACGGGCCAATCTAATTCCCAAATTACTCTCGATCCTCTGATAGGTCCCACGAGTGTGACAACGCCTCGTATCCTTTATCCTTCTCGACCCCACGAGTGTGACAACGCCTCGTATCCCTTATCCTTCTCGACCCCACGAGTGTGACAACGCCTCGTGTCCCTCACTATCTTCTCGGTCCAACTCGTACGGGCACGGTTACGCCTCATTCTCCTCCACTCTTGCTTCTATCCTAGTTAGGGCCGACCCCGCTTCCTGTAGAGGTTCCTGCAAACTACAAATTTCTTGTAGTAGGATCCTGGAGAAGACTGAGCTTACCTCAGCCTAAAATAGGAGCATTACAAGTGGCGCCCGAGCAGGGACCTGTAGGAAACTTTAGCAAGGGGTGTGGATTAAAAACCCACGGCCACTAAAATCTAAGGCATAGGCTGGACAGATCCATCTCACGATCTCCGCGTACCCTCGAACTCAAACTCCGAGCGCTATAAAACAATACTGCGCCGCGCAAAACCTCGACGAAAACCCCACAACTCCAACGGTGCGGGTCGCGTTAACGACATAAATACACACGGAGTGTCGGTCCACACAAGGGCCGATCCCTTTCATAATACGCGAGTGACGCCAAATACGGAAATACCCAACAAGGGAGTGATAGAAAAGTAGAGGAAAAAAAAAAGACACAAAAACCATACACTACCATGGATCCCAACACTGAGAAAACTTCAGGTGAGTACTACTCTGGGGAGTTTGTCTCTAATCCAGGGGTAGGCAACGGCTGGGTCCACAAGCGCCGACGAGAAGAGTTAGAAAGGTTCGCGATCGAATTCGGGTTCAGCAGTGAGGGCACTGTAGAAGACATGCGGAGAAGCTTCGCCGCATTGTTTGAGGGGACCCTCGAACAAGAAGCCTGGGTTCGACTCGCCGAGCTCGAACGACAATATGCCAAGTCCCCAGCGCGATCCAAGTCACCTCAACCCAGTACTTCCACACAGGCGGAAGGGCGTGCGGAGGAACCCAAGCTCTGGTTAAAAGTCCCCGAAAACTCAGAAAACCAAACCGGCGTTCCCTCCAGCGTCGGGACAGTGGCCGAGCCACCAAGACCTCCGTCTCCAGAACAACGTACTCCAGCCGCGAGAAGAATCCGACCTACGAGTGAGGGACCCCAGGCGGGAAGCGAACCCGCAGGGGGATACCAATGTAGCCACGCCGCCCAAATGGCAGAACGCATACGGAAGTGGGGAATCCAGTTCAACGGACAGGACGATCCGCTGTCATTCATCGACCTTCTCGAAGAGCGCGCGCTTTCATACGGGGTAGACATGAACCATTTACCTCGGGCCATGGCGGAAATCCTCACCGACAGAGCTAGTCGCTGGTTCCGGACCAGCCGACTACAAAGCGCCCCATGGATCGATTTCCGCAGGGAATTCTTGGCTTTCTTCTTGCCACCGCGGTATTTTGAACAATTGGAGGATCAGATCCGGGACCGCAAGCAAGCGGTAGGCGAACCCTTTAAAGACTTTGTTATCGAGCTCCGGTTACTCATGCACCATGCCGGATACGACACCACCAAGGAACTCTACAGGATCTACGACAATATTTTGCCGGCGTACCAACTGTACGTGCGGAGACACGAACTACGAAGCCTGACGCAGCTCACGACATTGGCCACGGAGTTCGAGAGCATCCAGGAACGGAATGCACCGGTAATTCCCCTCCCCCGCGGAACATGCCGCGTTACACTAGGCCGACGGCGCATCAGGCCCCCAAGGAAGGTGAATCCAACCGGACACCGTTCCGGAGACCCCCGTGGGACTTAACCGAATTAGCAAGGAGCCAACCTATGAACCGAAGCAACGCTCCGGCTCAGGAAGTCGCGCATCGCATGGTAACCACCCCCATCGTGAATCCGCGCACGGCATGCCGCCGCTGTGGCGAAACTGGCCACGCTTCTCCGAACTGCACCAACCCTTCGATTCTGTTCTGCTGGGAATGCGGCAAGCGCGGTGTACGGACGATCGAGTGCTGTCGCCGGGACACGTCGGGAAACGACACGCGTCCTCGACTGACACGGGAACAGTCGGGAACGACGCCCTCTCAAACTAGCTAAACTAGCTCTCGGAACTAGCTAAACCCCTACACCTACACGGTGGCCGGATAGTGGCGAGAGTGACCATAGGAGGACAAGACGCGGAGGCCACTATTGACACCGGGGCGTCCCGGAGCTTCGTCAGTGCTGACCTCGCCCGACAACTGGACAATAACACCAATCTTCGGGAGGCATGCGTGCAGATCCGACTGGCCGACGGCTCAGTGCGCGAGATCACGCAAATCCTCCTGGCTTACATTCGGTTAGACAGACGGGAAGTCCAGATACCTCTCCTAGTCTTACCCAACATGTTGGAACAAGTCATTGTGGGCCTGGATTTCTTATGCGCGATCGGAACAACGATCAAATGCGGCAGCACCCTCCTTCAACTCCGAAGCCGTCAACCCATGGCAAACCCCCCAGTGGTCACTGCCAGTCAAGTTCCCACCACGGGAACGGAAAAACCGAGATCCAGGGCAGCCCCGGAAAACTCGCTTACGAGGAAAACTACGACGGACACCATGTCCAAGCAACGAGCGCCCAGCACAAATTCTAAGGCCACAACGGGACGCACGATTCCCAGGCCAAATACGAAAAGCACGAACCTTAGGCCCGCCACGGAACGCACGATTCCCAGGCCAACGATAGGTGACACGAGCTCCCACGCAGCGGCGCAGAATATAAGGAGATCAACCGAAGCCCACGGCACGGTGATCCCCATAGAGACTAAGGAAACTAGAGCAGCCTCCCCACAGGCAATCGTTCCTTTACAACCGAGGTCTCCGCCCAACGACCAAGCGCCCAGACGGGTGATCGACGTATACACCGGGGTCTGCAATAGCAACCACGCTTTCTCCCCAACACAAATGACTCCTCAACTAGCGTCCCAACCCCTGGCCCAGGTATCCAACCAAACCCCCGCAAGCACCCCTTCTCTAAACGATACCACCCCAGTCGTCGCCAACATGAGGGAACACCCTCGAGGGGCGGAACCACCGAGCACGTTCGACACGACCCTCCTGCCGGAAGACCCGAGTCAAGTTTTCAGCTTGGAGAGGGACGAACAACTGGAAGACGAGCCAGAACGAGCCAACGATCCCTGGCCACCCAAACTTGCGTCACAGATCCAGGAATTCCTGGATGAGGAACTGCCGAAGTTCGAAAAGCTTCGAGGTACCACAGACCTAACGGAGCACACCATCGTCATGCGGGACAACCGGCCAATAAAACAAACGTATTACCCCAAGAACCCCGCCATGAGGCGAATTATCGACGAGCAAGTCGACCAACTAATAGCCGAAGGACTCATCGAACCTTCTCGAAGCCCTCACAGCGCACCAATTGTTCTGGTGCGCAAAAAGAACGACAAATGGCGTATGTGCGTAGACTATCGCCAGCTCAACGAACGCTCTATCCCGGACGCCTATCCATTACCGAGGATCAATTACATCCTAGAACGCCTGAAGAATGCACGTTTTATCACCACGCTAGATCTGAAGAACGGGTATTGGCAAATACCTACGGCCCACGACAGTAGGGAAGCCACCGCTTTCACGGTGCCAGGAAGAGGTCTGTACCAATGGAAGGTAATGCCCTTCGGATTACACTCCGCAGGGGCAACGTTTCAACGGACGTTGGACACGGTCATCAGCGCAGATATGGAACCTTACGCATTCGCGTACTTAGATGACATTGTCATCATCGGAAAGGATTACACGGAACACCTCCACAACGTAAAAGAGGTCTTCTCTCGACTCCTCAAGGCAAACCTGCGAATCAACGCAGAGAAGTGTACTTTCTTCCAACGACGCATCAAATATTTGGGACACATGATCAGCGAGGAAGGTATCCATACCGACCCCGACAAGGTAGCCGCCGTAAGAGGCTTGAGACCGCCCACCAACTTGAAGGAACTCCGACAATGCATAGGGATGGCGTCATGGTACCGCAGGTTTGTCCCCAATTTCGCCACTGTGGTCCAACCAATGTCACAACTGTTAAAAAAGGGACAAACATGGACATGGGAACAGGAACAACAAGACGCCTTCGGAAAGCTAAAAGAGTTACTCACTACCGCCCCCGTACTCGCCTGCCCCGATTTCAACGTCAAATTCTCTTTACAAACGGACGCCAGTAACGTAGGCGTGGGCGCAGTCCTCACCCAAGAGATTGAAGGGAAAGAGCGCGTCATCGCGTACGTCAGCCGACGACTCAACAAGGCGGAAGAGAACTACTCTGCCACCGACAAAGAATGCCTAACCGTCATATGGGCAATACGAAAACTAAGATGCTACCTATAGGGCTACCGCTTTGACGTGGTCACTGACCATCTCGCGCTGAAATGGTTAAACACCCTGGAAAGTCCATACGGTAGAGTGGCACGTTGGGCACTCGAGCTACAACAATACCAATACGACGTGAATTATCGCGCCGGAAAACAAAACGTAGTGGCGGACGCACTGTCCAGGCAGCCCTTGGAAACACTCGCACGCGTCGGAGAGGAACCCGACAGTTGTCCCTGGCTTCAACGAAGGATACAACAAGTCCACGACGAGCCCCAAAAATATCCGGACTACACCTACGAGAACGGTCAACTTTACCGAAATCTCGGCCACGGACCTGTCGGAACGGAGTCTTGGAAGCTCTGCGTCCCAAAAGATCGCCGGACGAGGGTACTCCACGAATGCCACGATCAACCAACAGCTGGTCACCTCGGCATACGGAAGACCATCGCCAGGGTTTCCCAACGGTATTATTGGACCGGGTTCTATCGAGACGTAAGACGTTACATTCGCAACTGCGTAAGTTGTCAGAAGTTCAAGGCCATGCAACGCAAACCAGTGGGCAAGATGCTCACTCGCAAGGCGGAGGAGCCGTTTGTTACCTTGTGCGCAGATTTCGTCGGACCACTGCCACGGTCCAAACGAGGGAATACGATGCTGCTAGTATTTTTCGACACCTTCTCCAAGTGGGTCGAACTAATACCCCTCAAAAAGGCAACCACGGCTAACCTCGAACGAGCGTTCCGCGAACGAATCCTCAGCAGTTTTGGGGTACCGAAATTATTCGTTTGCGATAACGGCACCCAGTTCACCAGTCGCTCGTTCCGAACGTTCCTCCAAATCGCAGGCGTCAAACTGCAGCACACCGCTCCATATTGTCCCCAGGAAAATCCCACAGAAAGGGCGAACAGAACTGTGAAAACGATGATCGCCCAATTCATCGACGACCACCAGAACACGTAAGACGCACTGTTACCCGAAATGTCGTTGGCCATAAATTCTAGCGTCTCTGAGACAACCGGATTCAGCCCCGCGTTCCTTTTACACGGAAGAGAGCCTAGGCTGCCCGGCGCTCTATACGATGAAGTCACACCAGGAACAGAGAGCACCCCGGAGACGGCTACTGACAAAGCGTCGAGACTGAAAGAGATCTTTTCCATCGTCCGAAGTAACATCCAAAGGGCAAGTCAAGAGCAAGCGCGACACTACAATCTCCGTCGCAGGCAATGGCGGCCTACGATCGGCTCATTGGTCCTCGTACGACAACACCACCTGTCAAATGCAGCCGAAGGTTTTGCAGCCAAACTGGCCCCAAAGTTTGACGGACCATACCGGGTAAAAGGTTTCCCGTCGCCAAACATCGCGAAATTACAACACACAAGCAGCCGGAAGCACAAGGTCGCCAATGTCAACGATCTGAAAGAGTTCAACGACCCCGAACTCGATAATCCAGCTGACGACACGGATGCCACGGCGACATAATACCGAGCTTGACCGGGGATCGACACCTATATTAATCGATGCCCTGGCCTTCGTCGATCAGTACGCCACTACCCACGGAACAGACTAGACCAAATCAACCAACCCAAAAGGAAAAAATAAAACAATCAAAACCCAAAATTAAATTCCGACTCCTATCAAGGATAAATCCACCCCAAAGTGCATCAAGGACTACGAATCAAACTTAACCAACCGGAGTTAAAGGACAACAACAACCCAGGCAATTAAGAGCAAAACAATCACCTTTAATCCTGCCGCAGGATTGCAGAGCCACTCCACCAAGGTATCGGCTTTAGGAGGCGATTTACCACCCACCCCAGAACTGGGATGGGACCCCTTAGGGTTCGCCCTAGCGTCTTCCACCGTGCAGGTTTTACGTGCTGTATCGCGGGTCAGGCCAGGCCTTTGGGCCGATGCCTTCCCCTGAATGGGATTACTCCCAGTTGGCAGTTGGGGAGCGCCAGACTCGTTGTTTTTGTTTTTGTTTTGCTGTTGTTTGTTTTCCATAATTGATCCCACGATTTGCAAAGAAAGGGCGAACAGGGGGCTGCCAAGTCCCTGAGCTCTCCGTTAACGACTGGGCTAGTTTTTATACCGGGCCCCCAGCCAGGTTGACTCTCGGCACGGGTCGAATAACACGCTTAGTCCGGCCCGGTGTGAGATGAGTGTGGGGGTTGGGATGTGGGTAGGTAATGTGTAGGGATGGGGTGTGTGTGAGCTACTTAAACGAGGCGGCACCACAAGCTCATCGTCAGTGTTGCTACTTCGCGAACACCCGCTGGCTGTCCGGGACTGCTTATTTCGGTGCTTTCCCTAGGGATGACCGCTTATTCGAAGCTGGCCTACCTTCAAAGGTAGGTCATTCTCTATCCGCAACCTGCGACCCGTCCGGTGGCCTCAGCTAGGCCCCCTCTGAGCCATCTCACATGCTCGTCAGACCAGAAATCGTTGAGAAGCTCAAAGGAAATACAGCCATTGGACACAATACTTCAGTTCCTAGAGCAAAGAGTTCGAGTGTTAGGAAGTGGAACGAAATCACAGGCAGCAAAGAAATATCCAAAACGCACGGCATGTGCATCAGCGAACACAGGCCATACATACACGCCTTTATGTTCATTTTGCTAAAAGGCAAACCATCGGCTCTACGCATGCGAAGAATTTCGCTCCAGATCTCCAGCAGAGGGAATAAATTGGGTGTAAAAGCAGAAAATGTGCGTCAATTGTTTTAGAACGACTCACAAAACAAACGCATGCCCAGGTCGAACTTGAATCAAATGCGACAAGAACCATAATACTGTAACGAACCCCAAGGCTCCGTTACAATTCACCACGCCGCACCGGCAATGGATAAGTTATAAGCCATCCTAATCTAAGAATTCTATTGTATAAATATAAGATATGTCTTCTCTACCATACAATACACGAATACTTTTCAAACCACCCACTGTTCTTCCACTGCACGCGCGCCGTTTGGCCACGTGACTACCCCTCCTACACCCATCCATAACTCTCCTACCACTACCTCAATTGTGACCCAAAAACTTTCCCCTCCCACTAAGGTTCGATGCGACGGTTTGCTTTTCGGCAAAAGAAATTGACCATCGGTGCATCGTCAGCACATATCCCCCCACCCATAAGTTAAGTTAGCTAGTTCGATCCGCGGATGCTAGGTTCCGAGCGTTCTAGCGAAAGAAGTGCAAGACACTTACTCGGGAACCCGGCCGCGAGATAGACGTTGCTCCGCGCAGCAACTTACGATAAAGTAACATACGCCGTACGTTAAGTAAAACAAATTAAAAGGAGATACCCAATAAACGAACATTGAATCAAAATAAACTCACCGAGTAAGTCTATTTTTCCGGGTGGGAACTACGACATCAATTCATGACCGAGAGTATCGCGACACGGGCCAATCTAATTCCCAAATTACTCTCGATCCTCTGATAGGTCCCACGAGTGTGACAACGCCTCGTATCCTTTATCCTTCTCGACCCCACGAGTGTGACAACGCCTCGTATCCCTTATCCTTCTCGACCCACGAGTGTGACAACGCCTCGTGTCCCTCACTATCTTCTCGATCCAACTCGTACGGGCACGGTTACGCCTCATTCTCCTCCACTCTTGCTTCTATCCTAGTTAGGGCCGACCCCGCTTCCTGTAGAGGTTCCTGCAAACTACAAATTTCTTGTAGTAGGATCCTGGAGAAGACTGAGCTTACCTCAGCCTAAAATAGGAGCATTACAAGTGGCGCCCGAGCAGGGACCTGTAGGAAACTTTAGCAAGGGGTGTGGATTAAAAACCCACGGCCACTAAAATCTAAGGCATTGGCTGGACAGATCCATCTCACGATCTCCGCGTACCCTCGAACTCAAACTCCGAGCGCTATAAAACAATACTGCGCCGCGCAAAACCTCGACGAAAACCCCACAACTCCAACGGTGCGGGTCGCGTTAACGACATAAATACACACGGAGTGTCGGTCCACACAAGGGCCGATCCCTTTCATAATACGCGAGTGACGCCAAATACGGAAATACCCAACAAGGGAGTGATAGAAAAGTAGAGGAAAAAAAAAAGACACAAAAACCATACACTACCATGGATCCCAACACTGAGAAAACTTCAGGTGAGTACTACTCTGGGGAGTTTGTCTCTAATCCAGGGGTAGGCAACGGCTGGGTCCACAAGCGCCGACGAGAAGAGTTAGAAAGGTTCGCGATCGAATTCGGGTTCAGCAGTGAGGGCACTGTAGAAGACATGCGGAGAAACTTCGCCGCATTGTTTGAGGGGACCCTCGAACAAGAAGCCTGGGTTCGACTCGCCGAGCTCGAACGACAATATGCCAAGTCCCCAGCGCGATCCAAGTCACCTCAACCCAGTACTTCCACACAGGCGGAAGGGCGTGCGGAGGAACCCAAGCTCTGGTTAAAAGTCCCCGAAAACTCAGAAAACCAAACCGGCGTTCCCTCCAGCGTCGGGACAGTGGCCGAGCCACCAAGACCTCCGTCTCCAGAACAACGTACTCCAGCCGCGAGAAGAATCCGACCTACGAGTGAGGGACCCCAGGCGGGAAGCGAACCCGCAGGGGGATACCAATGTAGCCACGCCGCCCAAATGGCAGAACGCATACGGAAGTGGGGAATCCAGTTCAACGGACAGGACGATCCGCTGTCATTCATCGACCTTCTCGAAGAGCGCGCGCTTTCATACGGGGTAGACATGAACCATTTACCTCGGGCCATGGCGGAAATCCTCACCGACAGAGCTAGTCGCTGGTTCCGGACCAGCCGACTACAAAGCGCCCCATGGGTCGATTTCCGCAGGGAATTCTTGGCTTTCTTCTTGCCACCGCGGTATTTTGAACAATTGGAGGATCAGATCCGGGACCGCAAGCAAGCGGTAGGCGAACCCTTTAAAGACTTTGTTATCGAGCTCCGGTTACTCATGCACCATGCCGGATACGACACCACCAAGGAACTCTACAGGATCTACGACAATATTTTGCCGGCGTACCAACTGTACGTGCGGAGACACGAACTACGAAGCCTGACGCAGCTCACGACATTGGCCACGGAGTTCGAGAGCATCCAGGAACGGAATGCACCGGTAATTCCCCTCCCCCCGCGGAACATGCCGCGTTACACTAGGCCGACGGCGCATCAGGCCCCAAGGAAGGTGAATCCAACCGGACACCGTTCCGGAGACCCCCGTGGGACTTAACCGAATTAGCAAGGAGCCAACCTATGAACCGAAGCAACGCTCCGGCTCAGGAAGTCGCGCATCGCATGGTAACCACCCCCATCGTGAATCCGCGCACGGCATGCCGCCGCTGTGGCGAAACTGGCCACGCTTCTCCGAACTGCACCAACCCTTCGATTCTGTTCTGCTGGGAATGCGGCAAGCGCGGTGTACGGACGATCGAGTGCTGTCGCCGGGACACGTCGGGAAACGACACGCGTCCTCGACTGACACGGGAACAGTCGGGAACGACGCCCTCTCAAACTAGCTAAACTAGCTCTCGGAACTAGCTAAACCCCTACACCTACACGGTGGCCGGATAGTGGCGAGAGTGACCATAGGAGGACAAGACGCGGAGGCCACTATTGACACCGGGGCGTCCCGGAGCTTCGTCAGTGCTGACCTCGCCCGACAACTGGACAATAACACCAATCTTCGGGAGGCATGCGTGCAGATCCGACTGGCCGACGGCTCAGTGCGCGAGATCACGCAAATCCTCCTGGCTTACATTCGGTTAGACAGACGGGAAGTCCAGATACCTCTCCTAGTCTTACCCAACATGTTGGAACAAGTCATTGTGGGCCTGGATTTCTTATGCGCGATCGGAACAACGATCAAATGCGGCAGCACCCTCCTTCAACTCCGAAGCCGTCAACCCATGGCAAACCCCCCAGTGGTCACTGCCAGTCAAGTTCCCACCACGGGAACGGAAAAACCGAGATCCAGGGCAGCCCCGGAAAACTCGCTTACGAGGAAAACTACGACGGACACCATGTCCAAGCAACGAGCGCCCAGCACAAATTCTAAGGCCACAACGGGACGCACGATTCCCAGGCCAAATACGAAAAGCACGAACCTTAGGCCCGCCACGGAACGCACGATTCCCAGGCCAACGATAGGTGACACGAGCTCCCACGCAGCGGCGCAGAATATAAGGAGATCAACCGAAGCCCACGGCACGGTGATCCCCATAGAGACTAAGGAAACTAGAGCAGCCTCCCCACAGGCAATCGTTCCTTTACAACCGAGGTCTCCGCCCAACGACCAAGCGCCCAGACGGGTGATCGACGTATACACCGGGGTCTGCAATAGCAACCACGCTATCTCCCCAACACAAATGACTCCTCAACTAGCGTCCCAACCCCTGGCCCAGGTATCCAACCAAACCCCCGCAAGCACCCCTTCTCTAAACGATACCACCCCAGTCGTCGCCAACATGAGGGAACACCCTCGAGGGGCGGAACCACCGAGCACGTTCGACACGACCCTCCTGCCGGAAGACCCGAGTCAAGTTTTCAGCTTGGAGAGGGACGAACAACTGGAAGACGAGCCAGAACGAGCCAACGATCCCTGGCCACCCAAACTTGCGTCACAGATCCAGGAATTCCTGGATGAGGAACTGCCGAAGTTCGAAAAGCTTCGAGGTACCACAGACCTAACGGAGCACACCATCGTCATGCGGGACAACCGGCCAATAAAACAAACGTATTACCCCAAGAACCCCGCCATGAGGCGAATTATCGACGAGCAAGTCGACCAACTAATAGCCGAAGGACTCATCGAACCTTCTCGAAGCCCTCACAGCGCACCAATTGTTCTGGTGCGCAAAAAGAACGACAAATGGCGTATGTGCGTAGACTATCGCCAGCTCAACGAACGCTCTATCCCGGACGCCTATCCATTACCGAGGATCAATTACATCCTAGAACGCCTGAAGAATGCACGTTTTATCACCACGCTAGATCTGAAGAACGGGTATTGGCAAATACCTACGGCCCACGACAGTAGGGAAGCCACCGCTTTCACGGTGCCAGGAAGAGGTCTGTACCAATGGAAGGTAATGCCCTTCGGATTACACTCCGCAGGGGCAACGTTTCAACGGACGTTGGACACGGTCATCAGCGCAGATATGGAACCTTACGCATTCGCGTACTTAGATGACATTGTCATCATCGGAAAGGATTACACGGAACACCTCCACAACGTAAAAGAGGTCTTCTCTCGACTCCTCAAGGCAAACCTGCGAATCAACGCAGAGAAGTGTACTTTCTTCCAACGACGCATCAAATATTTGGGACACATGATCAGCGAGGAAGGTATCCATACCGACCCCGACAAGGTAGCCGCCGTAAGAGGCTTGAGACCGCCCACCAACTTGAAGGAACTCCGACAATGCATAGGGATGGCGTCATGGTACCGCAGGTTTGTCCCCAATTTCGCCACTGTGGTCCAACCAATGTCACAACTGTTAAAAAAGGGACAAACATGGACATGGGAACAGGAACAACAAGACGCCTTCGGAAAGCTAAAAGAGTTACTCACTACCGCCCCCGTACTCGCCTGCCCCGATTTCAACGTCAAATTCTCTTTACAAACGGACGCCAGTAACGTAGGCGTGGGCGCAGTCCTCACCCAAGAGATTGAAGGGAAAGAGCGCGTCATCGCGTACGTCAGCCGACGACTCAACAAGGCGGAAGAGAACTACTCTGCCACCGACAAAGAATGCCTAACCGTCATATGGGCAATACGAAAACTAAGATGCTACCTAGAGGGCTACCGCTTTGACGTGGTCACTGACAATCTCGCGCTGAAATGGTTAAACACCCTGGAAAGTCCATACGGTAGAGTGGCACGTTGGGCACTCGAGCTACAACAATACCAATACGACGTGAATTATCGCGCCGGAAAACAAAACGTAGTGGCGGACGCACTGTCCAGGCAGCCCTTGGAAACACTCGCACGCGTCGGAGAGGAGCCCGACAGTTGTCCCTGGCTTCAACGGAGGATACAACAAGTCCACGACGAGCCCCAAAAATATCCGGACTACACCTACGAGAACGGTCAACTTTACCGAAATCTCGGCCACGGACCTGTCGGAACGGAGTCTTGGAAGCTCTGCGTCCCAAAAGATCGCCGGACGAGGGTACTCCACGAATGCCACGATCAACCAACAGCTGGTCACCTCGGCATACGGAAGACCATCGCCAGGGTTTCCCAACGGTATTATTGGACCGGGTTCTATCGAGACGTAAGACGTTACATTCGCAACTGCGTAAGTTGTCAGAAGTTCAAGGCCATGCAACGCAAACCAGTGGGCAAGATGCTCACTCGCAAGGCGGAGGAGCCGTTTGTTACCTTGTGCGCAGATTTCGTCGGACCACTGCCACGGTCCAAACGAGGGAATACGATGCTGCTAGTATTTTTCGACACCTTCTCCAAGTGGGTCGAACTAATACCCCTCAAAAAGGCAACCACGGCTAACCTCGAACGAGCGTTCCGCGAACGAATCCTCAGCAGTTTTGGGGTACCGAAATTATTCGTTTGCGATAACGGCACCCAGTTCACCAGTCGCTCGTTCCGAACGTTCCTCCAAATCGCAGGCGTCAAACTGCAGCACACCGCTCCATATTGTCCCCAGGAAAATCCCACAGAAAGGGCGAACAGAACTGTGAAAACGATGATCGCCCAATTCATCGACGACCACCAGAACACGTAAGACGCACTGTTACCCGAAATGTCGTTGGCCATAAATTCTAGCGTCTCTGAGACAACCGGATTCAGCCCCGCGTTCCTTTTACACGGAAGAGAGCCTAGGCTGCCCGGCGCTCTATACGATGAAGTCACACCAGGAACAGAGAGCACCCCGGAGACGGCTACTGACAAAGCGTCGAGACTGAAAGAGATCTTTTCCATCGTCCGAAGTAACATCCAAAGGGCAAGTCAAGAGCAAGCGCGACACTACAATCTCCGTCGCAGGCAATGGCGGCCTACGATCGGCTCATTGGTCCTCGTACGACAACACCACCTGTCAAATGCAGCCGAAGGTTTTGCAGCCAAACTGGCCCCAAAGTTTGACGGACCATACCGGGTAAAAGGTTTCCCGTCGCCAAACATCGCGAAATTACAACACACAAGCAGCCGGAAGCACAAGGTCGCCAATGTCAACGATCTGAAAGAGTTCAACGACCCCGAACTCGATAATCCAGCTGACGACACGGATGCCACGGCGACATAATACCGAGCTTGACCGGGGATCGACACCTATATTAATCGATGCCCTGGCCTTCGTCGATCAGTACGCCACTACCCACGGAACAGACTAGACCAAATCAACCAACCCAAAAGGAACAAATAAAACAATCAAAACCCAAAATTAAATTCCGACTCCTATCAAGGATAAATCCACCCCAAAGTGCATCAAGGACTACGAATCAAACTTAACCAACCGGAGTTAAAGGACAACAACAACCCAGGCAATTAAGAGCAAAACAATCACCTTTAATCCTGCCGCAGGATTGCAGAGCCACTCCACCAAGGTATCGGCTTTAGGAGGCGATTTACCACCCACCCCAGAACTGGGATGGGACCCCTTAGGGTTCGCCCTAGCGTCTTCCACCGTGCAGGTTTTACGTGCTGTATCGCGGGTCAGGCCAGGCCTTTGGGCCGATGCCTTCCCCTGAATGGGATTACTCCCAGTTGGCAGTTGGGGAGCGCCAGACTCGTTGTTTTTGTTTTTGTTTTGCTGTTGTTTGTTTTCCATAATTGATCCCACGATTTGCAAAGAAAGGGCGAACAGGGGGCTGCCAAGTCCCTGAGCTCTCCGTTAACGACTGGGCTAGTTTTTATACCGGGCCCCCAGCCAGGTTGACTCTCGGCACGGGTCGAATAACACGCTTAGTCCGGCCCGGTGTGAGATGAGTGTGGGGGTTGGGATGTGGGTAGGTAATGTGTAGGGATGGGGTGTGTGTGAGCTACTTAAACGAGGCGGCACCACAAGCTCATCGTCAGTGTTGCTACTTCGCGAACACCCGCTGGCTGTCCGGGACTGCTTATTTCGGTGCTTTCCCTAGGGATGACCGCTTATTCGAAGCTGGCCTACCTTCAAAGGTAGGTCATTCTCTATCCGCAACCTGCGACCCGTCCGGTGGCCTCAGCTAGGCCCCCTCTGAGCCATCTCACATGCTCGTCAGACCAGAAATCGTTGAGAAGCTCAAAGGAAATACAGCCATTGGACACAATACTTCAGTTCCTAGAGCAAAGAGTTCGAGTGTTAGGAAGTGGAACGAAATCACAGGCAGCAAAGAAATATCCAAAACGCACGGCATGTGCATCAGCGAACACAGGCCATACATACACGCCTTTATGTTCATTTTGCTAAAAGGCAAACCATCGGCTCTACGCATGCGAAGAATTTCGCTCCAGATCTCCAGCAGAGGGAATAAATTGGGTGTAAAAGCAGAAAATGTGCGTCAATTGTTTTAGAACGACTCACAAAACAAACGCATGCCCAGGTCGAACTTGAATCAAATGCGACAAGAACCATAATACTGTAACGAACCCCAAGGCTCCGTTACAATTCACCACGCCGCACCGGCAATGGATAAGTTATAAGCCATCCTAATCTAAGAATTCTATTGTATAAATATAAGATATGTCTTCTCTACCATACAATACACGAATACTTTTCAAACCACCCACTGTTCTTCCACTGCACGCGCGCCGTTTGGCCACGTGACTACCCCTCCTACACCCATCCATAACTCTCCTACCACTACCTCAATTGTGACCCAAAAACTTTCCCCTCCCACTAAGGTTCGATGCGACGGTTTGCTTTTCGGCAAAAGAAATTGACCATCGGTGCATCGTCAGCACATATCCCCCCACCCATAAGTTAAGTTAGCTAGTTCGATCCGCGGATGCTAGGTTCCGAGCGTTCTAGCGAAAGAAGTGCAAGACACTTACTCGGGAACCCGGCCGCGAGATAGACGTTGCTCCGCGCAGCAACTTACGATAAAGTAACATACGCCGTACGTTAAGTAAAACAAATTAAAAGGAGATACCCAATAAACGAACATTGAATCAAAATAAACTCACCGAGTAAGTCTATTTTTCCGGGTGGGAACTACGACATCAATTCATGACCGAGAGTATCGCGACACGGGCCAATCTAATTCCCAAATTACTCTCGATCCTCTGATAGGTCCCACGAGTGTGACAACGCCTCGTATCCTTTATCCTTCTCGACCCCACGAGTGTGACAACGCCTCGTATCCCTTATCCTTCTCGACCCCACGAGTGTGACAACGCCTCGTGTCCCTCACTATCTTCTCGATCCAACTCGTACGGGCACGGTTACGCCTCATTCTCCTCCACTCTTGCTTCTATCCTAGTTAGGGCCGACCCCGCTTCCTGTAGAGGTTCCTGCAAACTACAAATTTCTTGTAGTAGGATCCTGGAGAAGACTGAGCTTACCTCAGCCTAAAATAGGAGCATTACAAGTGGCGCCCGAGCAGGGACCTGTAGGAAACTTTAGCAAGGGGTGTGGATTAAAAACCCACGGCCACTAAAATCTAAGGCATTGGCTGGACAGATCCATCTCACGATCTCCGCGTACCCTCGAACTCAAACTCCGAGCGCTATAAAACAATACTGCGCCGCGCAAAACCTCGACGAAAACCCCACAACTCCAACGGTGCGGGTCGCGTTAACGACATAAATACACACGGAGTGTCGGTCCACACAAGGGCCGATCCCTTTCATAATACGCGAGTGACGCCAAATACGGAAATACCCAACAAGGGAGTGATAGAAAAGTAGAGGAAAAAAAAAAGACACAAAAACCATACACTACCATGGATCCCAACACTGAGAAAACTTCAGGTGAGTACTACTCTGGGGAGTTTGTCTCTAATCCAGGGGTAGGCAACGGCTGGGTCCACAAGCGCCGACGAGAAGAGTTAGAAAGGTTCGCGATCGAATTCGGGTTCAGCAGTGAGGGCACTGTAGAAGACATGCGGAGAAACTTCGCCGCATTGTTTGAGGGGACCCTCGAACAAGAAGCCTGGGTTCGACTCGCCGAGCTCGAACGACAATATGCCAAGTCCCCAGCGCGATCCAAGTCACCTCAACCCAGTACTTCCACACAGGCGGAAGGGCGTGCGGAGGAACCCAAGCTCTGGTTAAAAGTCCCCGAAAACTCAGAAAACCAAACCGGCGTTCCCTCCAGCGTCGGGACAGTGGCCGAGCCACCAAGACCTCCGTCTCCAGAACAACGTACTCCAGCCGCGAGAAGAATCCGACCTACGAGTGAGGGACCCCAGGCGGGAAGCGAACCCGCAGGGGGATACCAATGTAGCCACGCCGCCCAAATGGCAGAACGCATACGGAAGTGGGGAATCCAGTTCAACGGACAGGACGATCCGCTGTCATTCATCGACCTTCTCGAAGAGCGCGCGCTTTCATACGGGGTAGACATGAACCATTTACCTCGGGCCATGGCGGAAATCCTCACCGACAGAGCTAGTCGCTGGTTCCGGACCAGCCGACTACAAAGCGCCCCATGGGTCGATTTCCGCAGGGAATTCTTGGCTTTCTTCTTGCCACCGCGGTATTTTGAACAATTGGAGGATCAGATCCGGGACCGCAAGCAAGCGGTAGGCGAACCCTTTAAAGACTTTGTTATCGAGCTCCGGTTACTCATGCACCATGCCGGATACGACACCACCAAGGAACTCTACAGGATCTACGACAATATTTTGCCGGCGTACCAACTGTACGTGCGGAGACACGAACTACGAAGCCTGACGCAGCTCACGACATTGGCCACGGAGTTCGAGAGCATCCAGGAACGGAATGCACCGGTAATTCCCCTCCCCCCGCGGAACATGCCGCGTTACACTAGGCCGACGGCGCATCAGGCCCCCAAGGAAGGTGAATCCAACCGGACACCGTTCCGGAGACCCCCGTGGGACTTAACCGAATTAGCAAGGAGCCAACCTATGAACCGAAGCAACGCTCCGGCTCAGGAAGTCGCGCATCGCATGGTAACCACCCCCATCGTGAATCCGCGCACGGCATGCCGCCGCTGTGGCGAAACTGGCCACGCTTCTCCGAACTGCACCAACCCTTCGATTCTGTTCTGCTGGGAATGCGGCAAGCGCGGTGTACGGACGATCGAGTGCTGTCGCCGGGACACGTCGGGAAACGACACGCGTCCTCGACTGACACGGGAACAGTCGGGAACGACGCCCTCTCAAACTAGCTAAACTAGCTCTCGGAACTAGCTAAACCCCTACACCTACACGGTGGCCGGATAGTGGCGAGAGTGACCATAGGAGGACAAGACGCGGAGGCCACTATTGACACCGGGGCGTCCCGGAGCTTCGTCAGTGCTGACCTCGCCCGACAACTGGACAATAACACCAATCTTCGGGAGGCATGCGTGCAGATCCGACTGGCCGACGGCTCAGTGCGCGAGATCACGCAAATCCTCCTGGCTTACATTCGGTTAGACAGACGGGAAGTCCAGATACCTCTCCTAGTCTTACCCAACATGTTGGAACAAGTCATTGTGGGCCTGGATTTCTTATGCGCGATCGGAACAACGATCAAATGCGGCAGCACCCTCCTTCAACTCCGAAGCCGTCAACCCATGGCAAACCCCCAGTGGTCACTGCCAGTCAAGTTCCCACCACGGGAACGGAAAAAACCGAGATCCAGGGCAGCCCCGGAAAACTCGCTTACGAGGAAAACTACGACGGACACCATGTCCAAGCAACGAGCGCCCAGCACAAATTCTAAGGCCACAACGGGACGCACGATTCCCAGGCCAAATACGAAAAGCACGAACCTTAGGCCCGCCACGGAACGCACGATTCCCAGGCCAACGATAGGTGACACGAGCTCCCACGCAGCGGCGCAGAATATAAGGAGATCAACCGAAGCCCACGGCACGGTGATCCCCATAGAGACTAAGGAAACTAGAGCAGCCTCCCCACAGGCAATCGTTCCTTTACAACCGAGGTCTCCGCCCAACGACCAAGCGCCCAGACGGGTGATCGACGTATACACCGGGGTCTGCAATAGCAACCACGCTATCTCCCCAACACAAATGACTCCTCAACTAGCGTCCCAACCCCTGGCCCAGGTATCCAACCAAACCCCCGCAAGCACCCCTTCTCTAAACGATACCACCCCAGTCGTCGCCAACATGAGGGAACACCCTCGAGGGGCGGAACCACCGAGCACGTTCGACACGACCCTCCTGCCGGAAGACCCGAGTCAAGTTTTCAGCTTGGAGAGGGACGAACAACTGGAAGACGAGCCAGAACGAGCCAACGATCCCTGGCCACCCAAACTTGCGTCACAGATCCAGGAATTCCTGGATGAGGAACTGCCGAAGTTCGAAAAGCTTCGAGGTACCACAGACCTAACGGAGCACACCATCGTCATGCGGGACAACCGGCCAATAAAACAAACGTATTACCCCAAGAACCCCGCCATGAGGCGAATTATCGACGAGCAAGTCGACCAACTAATAGCCGAAGGACTCATCGAACCTTCTCGAAGCCCTCACAGCGCACCAATTGTTCTGGTGCGCAAAAAGAACGACAAATGGCGTATGTGCGTAGACTATCGCCAGCTCAACGAACGCTCTATCCCGGACGCCTATCCATTACCGAGGATCAATTACATCCTAGAACGCCTGAAGAATGCACGTTTTATCACCACGCTAGATCTGAAGAACGGGTATTGGCAAATACCTACGGCCCACGACAGTAGGGAAGCCACCGCTTTCACGGTGCCAGGAAGAGGTCTGTACCAATGGAAGGTAATGCCCTTCGGATTACACTCCGCAGGGGCAACGTTTCAACGGACGTTGGACACGGTCATCAGCGCAGATATGGAACCTTACGCATTCGCGTACTTAGATGACATTGTCATCATCGGAAAGGATTACACGGAACACCTCCACAACGTAAAAGAGGTCTTCTCTCGACTCCTCAAGGCAAACCTGCGAATCAACGCAGAGAAGTGTACTTTCTTCCAACGACGCATCAAATATTTGGGACACATGATCAGCGAGGAAGGTATCCATACCGACCCCGACAAGGTAGCCGCCGTAAGAGGCTTGAGACCGCCCACCAACTTGAAGGAACTCCGACAATGCATAGGGATGGCGTCATGGTACCGCAGGTTTGTCCCCAATTTCGCCACTGTGGTCCAACCAATGTCACAACTGTTAAAAAAGGGACAAACATGGACATGGGAACAGGAACAACAAGACGCCTTCGGAAAGCTAAAAGAGTTACTCACTACCGCCCCCGTACTCGCCTGCCCCGATTTCAACGTCAAATTCTCTTTACAAACGGACGCCAGTAACGTAGGCGTGGGCGCAGTCCTCACCCAAGAGATTGAAGGGAAAGAGCGCGTCATCGCGTACGTCAGCCGACGACTCAACAAGGCGGAAGAGAACTACTCTGCCACCGACAAAGAATGCCTAACCGTCATATGGGCAATACGAAAACTAAGATGCTACCTAGAGGGCTACCGCTTTGACGTGGTCACTGACAATCTCGCGCTGAAATGGTTAAACACCCTGGAAAGTCCATACGGTAGAGTGGCACGTTGGGCACTCGAGCTACAACAATACCAATACGACGTGAATTATCGCGCCGGAAAACAAAACGTAGTGGCGGACGCACTGTCCAGGCAGCCCTTGGAAACACTCGCACGCGTCGGAGAGGAGCCCGACAGTTGTCCCTGGCTTCAACGGAGGATACAACAAGTCCACGACGAGCCCCAAAAATATCCGGACTACACCTACGAGAACGGTCAACTTTACCGAAATCTCGGCCACGGACCTGTCGGAACGGAGTCTTGGAAGCTCTGCGTCCCAAAAGATCGCCGGACGAGGGTACTCCACGAATGCCACGATCAACCAACAGCTGGTCACCTCGGCATACGGAAGACCATCGCCAGGGTTTCCCAACGGTATTATTGGACCGGGTTCTATCGAGACGTAAGACGTTACATTCGCAACTGCGTAAGTTGTCAGAAGTTCAAGGCCATGCAACGCAAACCAGTGGGCAAGATGCTCACTCGCAAGGCGGAGGAGCCGTTTGTTACCTTGTGCGCAGATTTCGTCGGACCACTGCCACGGTCCAAACGAGGGAATACGATGCTGCTAGTATTTTTCGACACCTTCTCCAAGTGGGTCGAACTAATACCCCTCAAAAAGGCAACCACGGCTAACCTCGAACGAGCGTTCCGCGAACGAATCCTCAGCAGTTTTGGGGTACCGAAATTATTCGTTTGCGATAACGGCACCCAGTTCACCAGTCGCTCGTTCCGAACGTTCCTCCAAATCGCAGGCGTCAAACTGCAGCACACCGCTCCATATTGTCCCCAGGAAAATCCCACAGAAAGGGCGAACAGAACTGTGAAAACGATGATCGCCCAATTCATCGACGACCACCAGAACACGTGGGACGAACTGTTACCCGAAATGTCGTTGGCCATAAATTCTAGCGTCTCTGAGACAACCGGATTCAGCCCCGCGTTCCTTTTACACGGAAGAGAGCCTAGGCTGCCCGGCGCTCTATACGATGAAGTCACACCAGGAACAGAGAGCACCCCGGAGACGGCTACTGACAAAGCGTCGAGACTGAAAGAGATCTTTTCCATCGTCCGAAGTAACATCCAAAGGGCAAGTCAAGAGCAAGCGCGACACTACAATCTCCGTCGCAGGCAATGGCGGCCTACGATCGGCTCATTGGTCCTCGTACGACAACACCACCTGTCAAATGCAGCCGAAGGTTTTGCAGCCAAACTGGCCCCAAAGTTTGACGGACCATACCGGGTAAAAGGTTTCCCGTCGCCAAACATCGCGAAATTACAACACACAAGCAGCCGGAAGCACAAGGTCGCCAATGTCAACGATCTGAAAGAGTTCAACGACCCCGAACTCGATAATCCAGCTGACGACACGGATGCCACGGCGACATAATACCGAGCTTGACCGGGGATCGACACCTATATTAATCGATGCCCTGGCCTTCGTCGATCAGTACGCCACTACCCACGGAACAGACTAGACCAAATCAACCAACCCAAAAGGAACAAATAAAACAATCAAAACCCAAAATTAAATTCCGACTCCTATCAAGGATAAATCCACCCCAAAGTGCATCAAGGACTACGAATCAAACTTAACCAACCGGAGTTAAAGGACAACAACAACCCAGGCAATTAAGAGCAAAACAATCACCTTTAATCCTGCCGCCGCCAACAATAATCCCCCCCACACCATGTCACCCCTGCTGGTCCTACTTGCCCTAGTCACCTCTGCACAGGCCGCCGTAAAAGTAAATGACTACACCAACGCCGACTATATCCCGATCGTGGACGGAGACGCAGTAATCTGGGAGAAGCCAGGATACCTCCACCACACCACCAACGTCACTTCTTATGAGGTCTACGTCGCCCAGACCGAGCGCGCTGCTGAGATGTTCACGGACACCCGCCTGGCCCAGGTATTAGCAACCGACTTGGACCACATCCGAAATTTAATAGCCATGCTAAAAGTTCACCTTAGGGAAGCCAGGAGCATAAACCTGCTCGGTACAGCGTTGAAAGTAGTAGCGGGAACGCCCGATTTCAATGACTGGGAGCAAATTAGGTTCAAACAAGCACAACTGATAGAATCCGAACACCGACAGGGGGAGATTAACTCCAAAATGCAAAACCGCCTTAACGAACTGACGCACTTTTTCAACACGATCCAGAAGTCGGACGAGGCCGAGAAGGCCCAGATAGTAGAGACAGTACTCGCCAAAAACAGAATAATCATAACGGACCTAGAAAGTCTTATCCTTGGGCTAACTTTAGCCAAAATAAACATGATCAGTCCGGCCCTCTTAGATGGCGCCGATATAAACGAATTCAATGAGCAACAGTTAGTCAACATAACCTTGGTGGAGCTATTAGAGGTCTCGAACATCAGCGTTTTTCAAACTCCCGACCTACTCCACTTTCTTATAAAGTTCCCTCAACCCAAATTAAATTGTAGGAAATTGCTCATATTCCCGGTTCAACGCCACCACAGAATATTGGATTTCACTCAGGGAGACATAGTGGCAGACTGCGGTACACAGACCCTCAACATCGGGGCCTGCGAGACAACCGTCGGGGCTACGTTCAGCAGGGAACGAGGGGGAAGCACCTGCGCCCAACAAATGGTAGCCGGGTCTATCGCACATTGTGCTACCCTACCGGGACACCTAGACCCCGTAACCATCGTCGACCCCGGCACTATCGTCATCAACGACGCGAACATGACCGTTGTTGATGATGCCGGGACCAGCCAAAAGATTTCGGGCTCGTACTTAGTGACTCCCACCGGGTCTCTCTTAACCGGACCTGGTTCATTAACCACCTCGGCGACTCTAAGAGGAAGGCAGTGGTGTCCGCAATGACGCAAGTCCACATAACGGCCCACAAAGAAAAACTTAGTCTACCGTTTCTACGGGAACTAAGCATGAACAATCTCGATCAAATCGACAGCCTAAACGAAAAGCTGACGATAAAAAGTACCGCTTCCTACCTCCTCACGCTCGCCGTAGCATTACCTCTCTGCTCCATTATATGGATATTATACCGCCGCCTTAAAATGCAAGGTGAACAAAATGCGTCCCAAGACGTAGAGGCCGTGTCGCCCCACCTTCCTACTGACGCCCGCCCGGCCGAGGTATCGACACCGACCAGCGGTAAGGCCCCCATGTACGCCACCGTCGCCCCCCCTAAAATTCGGCGAACTCAAGCCACACGTACCTACCCCATACCTCGTCCACGGGAGTACGGATCGGGTGACGAGTAAAGAAAGCAAACTGGACTCAGTAAAAAAAAAAATATAAAAAAAAAAAAAAATAATATAAAAATTTAATATATATCGCAAACACACACCAAAACAAAAAAAACATATATTTCTTACACTTATACCTAAGTTTACGTAATCTACACTTGCTGAGCTACACTTTCTGTAACTGTGCCGACCTAAGGCATCGAACCCTTTAAAAGCCTAAGTAATATCCGTATTATAACTCAAACGAGAAATAGCACCGCTACCCTCAACACCCAAAACTTCATTAAGCCAACCCACCATGGATCCGCAAGAAGCCGCACCACCCGCAGAGGCACCCGAGATCATCTACATCGATGACTCTACAGACTCTGAAGGCTCAGAGTCTGGGGCACCTACGTTCGGAAGAACCAAAGCCCCACCGCAGTTCAAGAATGGAGACCATCGTCCGCCCCACGACATCCCAGAACCCAACAATGAACCGTCGTGGTCAACCGCCAGCACCCCTATCCGCGACGAAGAGCAAGACGACGTCCAAATCTCCAACGGAGGCGCATACGCCGACATAAGGCAGGACGCCCACCAAGAGCGGCCGAACCGCAACGATGCGGCCAAGTCAAGCGGCGAATCGGACGACGAACTCTCGGACATAGAGAACTCCGAAGGCCCTCGGGATAGCCCTCCACTGTTTTCGCGACGACCATCCAGATTTCGACGCGAAAATCTGTGGTCGCCACCACTATTCCGCCGCCGAGACCCCCGGACCTACTACTCGCCGAGCCCCGAACCACCATCATTCGAACCGATGTTCGAACCGATGTTCGGACTCGCGCACCCGTATTTCGACCCCCGAGACTGTGACCAGCAGAACAAGACCCTGGAACACTACTACCTGGAGTACACGCCCACGTACTCTGACGACGAGGAGAACGAGGAGGAAGAGCCCTCCGCCCGCCGGCTCGTGGCCGATGAGGAGACGTTCCACTATACGGTCACACCGTATGGCCTGCGCGTCACACGAGTCCATCTCATGACGGTGGATCTGCTCGTCCCGCCAGGCCGGAACGTCCATGCGTCGTTCCGAACGTTTCGGGAGCCCGCGGAAGCCCTCGACAACCGGCCCGCCTTCTCCGTCCCAGACCCGGTTGAACCTCCCTCCGAGGAGGTGGAGACCCCGATGCCAACATCGACAACAACAGCAACGTCAGCCACATCGCCACTGACATCGCCGACCACGAAAACGAGCGAAAGGGCAACGGAACGACGAAAACACTCTGACCCCCCAGCAACGGCGCGCACCCAGCGCGATCCAGCGCGAACTACGGCAAAGCACGCCAAGGTACTCCGTACTGACCCGAGCCCGGCTCGGGGGTCGGGAAAAGAAGGCCCTCCCATCGGTACCCCCGACTCTACGTCAGGAACCGAGAACGCCCCTCCAGTTCAACAAGAGGAGCTGACCGAACATATGGAGAGGTGGGAAACGGGGCAGAAGAGCGACTACGCTACCCCAACCCTGCTGGGGCTAGAGCCGCAACATATACTAAACACACCGGAAAGCCTCTCGCCCCCGGTAGCGACCAGAGGGTTCGACGATATATTCATCGAAGAGCTACTGACGGTACCTACCGGACACCAATGCGAAGTGGACGACGAAGACCTCGAGGAGCTTCTAGGCTTCTTACAGGAGGACTTCCCGCTGGTCGACCGAAGGCCAGAAGATGACAGCCTGATCGAAGAAATCGGAAGGGACGCCGGCTGGGTAGTCGCTCCGCCAGATTGGCAGGTCGACACCCCGGGCCGAGTAGTGCCTACTGGCTTGGTCGAGGAGGTGCAATACCGCATGAAACGGGCGGACAGGATCCGCTGCAGCGGTTGGTTCTGGAACCGCAAATACCAGGTCAACAAGCGATCACTCGCCGGACCGGTCTGCGTCCGCCTCCTCCCGGAAGAAAGGGGGGGGGGTGTAACGAACCCCAAGGCTCCGTTACAATTCACCACGCCGCACCGGCAATGGATAAGTTATAAGCCATCCTAATCTAAGAATTCTATTGTATAAATATAAGATATGTCTTCTCTACCATACAATACACGAATACTTTTCAAACCACCCACTGTTCTTCCACAGCACGCGCGCCGTTCGGCCACGTGACTACCCCTCCTACACCCATCCATAACTCTCCTACCACTACCTCAATTGTGACCCAAAAACTTTCCCCTCCCACTAAGGTTCGATGCGACGGTTTTCTTTTCGGCAAAAGAAATTGACCATCGGTGCATCGTCAGCACATATCCCCCCACCCATAAGTTAAGTTAGCTAGTTCGATCCGCGGATGCTAGGTTCCGAGCGTTCTAGCGAAAGAAGTGCAAGACACTTACTCGGGAACCCGGCCGCGAGATAGACGTTGCTCCGCGCAGCAACTTACGATAAAGTAACATACGCCGTACGTTAAGTAAAACAAATTAAAAGGAGATACCCAATAAACGAACATTGAATCAAAATAAACTCACCGAGTAAGTCTATTTTTCCGGGTGGGAACTACGACATCAATTCACGACCGAGAGTATCGCGACACGGGCCAATCTAATTCCCAAATTACTCTCGATCCTCTGATAGGTCCCACGAGTATGACAAAGCCTCGTATCCTTTATCCTTCTCGACCCCACGAGTGTGACAACGCCTCGTATCCCTTATCCTTCTCGACCCCACGAGTGTGACAACGCCTCGTGTCCCTCACTATCTTCTCGATCCAACTCGTACGGGCACGGTTACGCCTCATTCTCCTCCACTCTTGCTTCTAGCCTAGTTAGGGCCGACCCCGCTTCCTGTAGAGGTTCCTGCAAACTACAAATTTCTTGTAGTAGGATCCTGGAGAAGACTGAGCTTACCTCAGCCTGAAATAGGAGCATTACAATACGATGCTGCATCTAGAAACAGCATTGGGCGCAACTACTGAACCAAAGGGACCAATGGTTTGTGCAGCATGTAACAATAGTTACAACCTACTGGCCACAGCAAGGGTGGCAGTAAAAGCTACTAACAGGCAGGTTGCTAACTTCAGAGCACTATTAGACTCAAGATCACAGATAAAGTTTATTACTGAACGAATAGCATCAATGTTGCCGCTCAAACTTAGTGACCCAACATAACGCATCGAAGGCATTGGAACTCAGTCAGTCAAAGACCCGCAGAGCACGAATAAATGTGCTTATAAAATCCCTTTATAACGGATTCACGCAAAGGATTGAAGCATTTGTACTGCCGTAATAGCTAATCAACCAGCTCAGACACTCGATTCAGTGAATTTAAATATACCAAGCAAGTTCTCACTGGCAGATCCAAGCACTTATAAGCCAGAAAAAAATCAACATGCTCATCGGGGCAGAACATTATTATTCCCTGCTGCTTCCAAATCAACATCGCTTAAAGATAGATAGCCCGTTGATGCAGAATACAAAACTGGGATGGGTTGTGGCAGGAAAAGTAATATCTGCTTACAGTTCTTCAGCCATCATCAAGTGGAAAATCTCTAAATGACATTCTGCATGCTGGACCTACAGCTCAGAGTGAACTTCTGTCCATATTATTACGGGCTCATAAATACGTATTCACAGCGGACATAGAGAAAATGTACCGACAAGTGTGGATAATTTAACCCACTATGACTTTTCGCACCGGTGGTATTCAAAGCAAAGATATTCATGCAGCAACTTTGGAAGCTAAAGCTGGATTGGGATGAAGAATTACCATTACAGTTCCAAAACACATGGAAAGACTACCGCGAAGATCTACAAGCATTAAACGAGATGCAAATTCCCAGAAACATTTATGATGGCAAAGTTCCAGTTACCCAAGAACTACACACTTTTGTAGACGCATCAGAACGAGCCTATTGCGCAGCAATATATGCACCCGCCTCATATAAAAACAACCAAGTGTCCGTACGAATGCTTTGTTCCAAATCACGTGTGGCACCTACAGCAAAACAATCACTAGCACGGTGAGAACTTTGCGCTGCCGTCCTTGGTGCAGAACTCACACAACGAATCCGAAAGGATCTTCACATGGACATTAACACGGTTCCAGGATACTTCTAGACTGATTCTACCCCTGTGCTGTCTTGGATAAACGCGTCGGCATCGACATACCATACTTTTGTGGCAAATCGAATAGCCAAAATCCAGGCATTGTCTAACTGACTATAATGGCGTCATGTTTCATCGGCCAATAACGCTGCCGAAATTCTGTCTAGAGAAATTGCAGCAAGCAGATTAGCAGATCACAATCTGTGGCTATATTATTCATTTTACAAGCATCAACGTATTGTAGCATACATGTTACGCTTTTGCTACCAAACCAATAGAGCGGCTACAACGACACTCTGCGCAGGAGAACTACGCCGGACTCGTGCTATAATCTTGCGAACCATCCAACAAGTCGAGTTTACAGCAGACTTGAGGCAATTACAACGCTATACGAATGTGGACAAAAAAAAACTCAATCATATCGTTATCTCCCATACTAGGAGACGATAAGCTCATGCGAGTTGGAGGTAGACTAGAAGAAGCTCTTATTCCGTACAACGCCAAACATCCAATTTTGTTACCATACAATAACCCCATAGTCAAAATGATTATTAGAGAACTCCATGAGGAGAACATGCATTGCGGAGCTCAAGCACCAAGGGCAATTGCAAGAAAACAATATTGGTTCGTCAACGACAAAACGATGGCTAGAAACATCATTCACAGCTGTGTTAGATGCACCAGTGCTAGACCAAAGCTAATGCACCAGATCATGGGCAATCTCCCTGCACAAAAAGTCACACAAGCACGCCCAAGTGGATTCATTCATTCCTCCCCGGGCTCCATCGTTTGGCGGGCTCTGGGAAGCTGCAGGTAAGTCAGCTTAGTCAGCTTCCTTGACATTTGAGGAACTAAACACTGTAATAATCGAAATTGTCTCAATTCTCGACAAATTACTCTAATGTCAACCGATCCCAATGACATAACAGCGCTCACCACAGAACACTTCTTGATTGGAACCATTGACAACGCCACCTGACATCAATACTGTTCATCAAGGAAAAACATTGGTAAAGCGCTGGGAATTGGTATCAAGCTTAAAGCATTTATTTTGGAATTCTACGGAATATCTCCAAGAACTACAAGGTCGGCATAAGTGGAAAACCGCCTCACCAAACGTGCCCGAAGGACTACTTGTGTTGGTGAAGGAAGAAAACCTTCCAGGCCTGAAGTGGCCATTGGGTCGTATCATTAAGACCTATCCTGGCCAAGACAACCACGTACGAGTGGTCGATGTTAAAACAGCATCAGACGTGTACAAGCGCTCCATCACTCGTCTAGCGCCACTATTTCCAGAAGATGTGGCACTCAAACGCTCCAGCGATGCCATCAACGGCACTGCAAAGATTGATGAGCCACCAACACAGCGTAACAAAGCAATGTTACCTACACTAACATCAACATTGCTAGTGATGCTTCTCATGCTTCCATTAGCGTTGTCACAGTCAATAAATGTGACAATATTCACGAACAAACCGGGAATATTTTATGAGAAAATTGGTACGTCAAGAATGACAATATCGGAATGGACCATGATCATATATTACGATTTGGATCCATATTGGAAAGACATGCATGTAATGTCCACCGGAAGGTCCGAGTTTAGACAAATGTGCCCAGAACTAAAAAATGTTCCAGTGTGCAACTCCATATTTCAACACTTTCAACATTTGTACAATGAGCTACAAACAGTAAATATGTTAATGAAATCCTCTTGAAAACGTCGATCACCACTTGATATAATAGGAAACGTGGCAAACAATCTTTTCGCTGTTCTTGACTCAAAATACGCTGAAAATATGGCCGAAGTAATTGAAAAGCTAAAAACCAACGAAGACTTTCTGCGACAGCTAATACGAAATCAAACTTCGATGGTAGACTCCACAATCAATGTCTTAAGAAAAAACAAGTCAGCAACGGACAACCGCCTAAAGGTGTTAGAACGGCAAGTTGCTACCATCAACCAAGAAAGAGGAACGTATCATGGCGATCATTTGACTCAGGCATACCTCGGACTCACAGCACAATTAACTCTGCTGACAACGAGTCTTCAACGTATGCAGTCCGATATATCTGATGTACTAATCGGTATTCACCATCGAAAAATCAGCCCAACTCTAGTCTCCCCTGAGCAATTAAGGGATCAACTAGACCAAATACGTGATCATTTTCCACCCGATCAAATGCTGCCTGTTACAACAAACAGTTTCATTCACTTATACAGACTCATGCGGGCCGAAGGAACACCGACTGCAACACGCGTCGTCTACAAGGTAACGCTATCTCTGGTCTCAACCGTTGACCTTAAAACATTCAGTATGATCTCAATTCCCACCTGCGACTCAACAAGATAGAGCTTGTTCGATCTCAAAACAACCATTATAACATTATAACGGTAAACACACGTCGAGATCAGTTCATGGCTTGTACTCCGGATGAATTTCGACGCTGCTTCAAACTGCCTAACGAGGAAGTCTTTAACATTGATAATCGCTGCGAGTTTCAGCTGTTTAACAACAAAACAGAAACATTATGTCTAGTTACTCATTCGAAGGTTGACATGGTGTGGTCAAGAACTCAGCAACCAAACAAATGGATTTTTGCCACACATTCGATAATGAGACTTCAAGGAGTCTGCGACGGATCTCGATCAACCATTCAGTTGGAAGGAACTAGCTTACTCTCGCTATCACCTGGATGTACTGCTCGAAACACAGAAATACGCATCAGCACCTTCAGCACGACAAACAGCGAGGTAAAATCAACCTACACTCGATTTGGAGACAAAAGATCAGCGGTGACATCGCCCACACCACCCAGACAGCTGATTTCGTTGAAAAATTTGATGATCTACGCCAACAGCTAGCGGCAATAAGTCATCAAGAGCTGCCACACCAACTCACCGCAGTGCAGCACTACCAGATTGCTGATTCTCTATCGCAATCATCAGAGGCTGTCGCCGTGTCTTCAGACCTTCAACGTATGCCGTCCGATATATCTGATGTACTAATCGGTATTCACCATTGTTTGTGGGGGGCGGATCACCAGATAAACACAACGCTTCGTTTTCCTTCACTATTTATTAAGTCTAGCTTATTCTCCAGTTCGAGTAGATTTATGTGGGTATATGTATGTATTTATGTATATCGTAGTTAGATTGAGACTATGCATGAACCGAAATCGTTGTAAACGGGGGTGGAAGCGAGACTGAAAACTCCCACTCCCGGGCGGCTCTCCTGAGTACCGTGTGCAAGAGCGTGCGAGAGCGAGTCGGGCGCGGAGCGCTCTCCAGAGCGCTCGCCACAGTGCGCTGCAGAAGTTTGCGCCTGCCCTGAACAACGATCGAAAAATCAGCCCAACTCTAGTCTCCCCTGAGCAATTAAGGGATCAACTAGACCAAATACGTGATCATTTTCCACCCGATCAAATGCTGCCTGTTACAACAAACAATTTCATTCACTTATACAGACTCATGTGGACCGAAGGAACACCGACTGCACGTCGTCTTCAAGGTCTCAACCGTTCAATTTGAAACAAAAAGATGGAGCTTGTTCGATCTCAAAACAACCATTATAACGGTAAACACACATCGAGATCAGTTCATGGGTTTTACTTCGTAGGAATTTCGACGCTACTTCAAACTGCCCAACGAGGAATTCCCATCAACCCACATCAACCCAAGAACCGCGCGGGTCTTCAGATCCTATCCCAATGTCCCCCACGTCACTTCTCCATCAAATAAGGTGATAGTTGAACACCAGTTCAACGGCCGGGAGAATGTTCAGTCGGCGAATTATTTATAAGAAATATTATCTAATATACACATTATGTAATACACATTTATCAAAACCAATAAATTTCACCCATATAAAAGAGAATATCATGACTCAGCATTATAGCTGAGTCAACGACAAACCGCCTCGGCAGTGAATTCTGTTGACAAGGCGATCGTTCTTTAGAAGCTGTTGAACTACCGAGCTTTTTCGGCAGCGTAGTTTGCGATATATTAAACACGATTAAAGGGTCCAGACGCTTCAAAGGCAGGCGGAGGCCCTAACGCGAGCGCGACGATAGGCTGCTGCCGTGCGGGAGCTTATATGTATATATGTGTGTACAATGTGCAGTGCAGTGGGCAGTGCAAGCAACAAACAATAAAAAAGGGAGTTTAATTTGCTGATGCACCTCTGGCCATAATGCCTCCATCAAGTCTCCCATTATTGGGCTTCGGAACCCGACGTACTCCCCCCTTGAAAGCCTGACTTTTAACAGCATCCAACAGAATACAGGGTTCAGCAGCCATAGTGCGTTGAAATTGGGGCAATTCTTCCTTGAATAAGTGTAGAGTCGCTGAAAGTAAGCAGCGCGCTGACCGACATCTAATCGGACGGAGTTGAGCCATGTCTTGTAAGGCTCGGCGACAGAAGACGAAGAGGCGAAGAATAGCGCATTCAACCCAGGCAGTTGAAGTGATGTGTTCAGATCAGCTGGAGTTTCTGTTTCTAGCAGCAGTCACAGCGTTGTTTCTTGCGTCCATATGGGCAGCTTCAGCAGAAACGTTTCTAGCGGGAAGATGACCGCAAAGAGGAAAGCGAAATAAACTTCGTAGCAGGAAGATGACCGCAAAGAGGAACGCTTGTAATAAGCGCAGCAAGAACCGTAAGATGAGCGCAAAGCAGACGACGCGAGAACTATTAGTTTTGCTTGTGAAAAACCGCCCAAATTAACCGTGGCTACTCGAAATTGCTTCCGAACTAATTTGTAATGTTTTTGTGATTTAATTGTTTATGTTAGATCACGTCGGGCTCACCAAATTTTATGTGGGGATAATGCTTTTTATCCCCGATCGGCCGTATAATTATTTCAAATAAATAAAACGCGGTGTTTTTTTATTGGTGTCTAAACGGCGAGAGTGGCGCTTGCTTGCCCTTCTCATTTTGGCGGGGGTCTGCTCCGAACAGAAGCCAATAAAACTGTGCAATCCCTGACTACACTACTCGACAAAATTCAACTTTTTTTTCCGCTGTGGCCAAAAATGACTTTTTCTGATAGATTAGGAGATTTAAATTTTTTTAAAGAATTATGGTTTTTTTTTCATATAGTAGTTTTTTTTTAAGAATTTTTAAAAAATTTGTTGTTTTTTGTCATAGGTAGTGTTTCTATTTTTTACATAACTTAAGTTTCCTACAACTGGTTGTATTGAACTTTGCAGTTAAAAAACGATGAGAAATGCAGCTATAAATCCGCCTCAGACACTTTGTAGCTGCAACTTAACGTCTGGAAGATATTAAGCTTCCAAATTTAAATTTCATAATTTTTTTCGGTATTTTTTCCCGAAATTTTGACTTTAAAAACTCAGGAAAAGTCGAAAAAAAAATATTTGCATGCCTTGATTTGGTTTTAGATAGAGTCATTAATTAGGCGTCGTTTAAGGTATCGCTTATAAAAATATAAAAATAAACGGCTAAGTTATAACCGTTTGACCAAATTTTCATATGCCCAATTTCGCCGATAAATTCCGTTAGCCGACGTATAACCGTTTTTTTTTCCTACAAAAATACCAAAAATCTGTGTTTGTAACAGTTTTCAACGGTAAAATGGCATTTGGGATAGTGCCAAACGGCAAATGAAGTTTTGATCAAACGGCTGCAGTTTGGCCGTTTATCCATCGATTCTTATAAACGATACCATAAACGACGCCTAATTAATGTGTCTATTCAAAATTTGAATTTGGTAGCTTAATATTTTCCAGACGTTAAGTTGAAGCTACAAAGTGTCTGGGTCTGACTTATAGCTGCATTTGTCAGCTTTTTAAAACTGCAAAGTTCAATACAACCAGTTTTAGGAAACTTAAGTTATGTGAAAAATAGAAGTACTACCTATGACAAAATATTCCAAATTTTTTAAAAATTAAAAAAAAAAAAACTAAACCTGGAAAAAAAAACCATAATTCTTTAAAAAATGTTAAATCTCCAAAAGAGAGAAAGAGAGAGAGACTCTCACAAATGCGTTGTACTGTTCACAACAGACTGAGTCGAAAGAAGCAAAACAAGAGCGCGAGCGAGCCAATAATGCTACCTTGTTTAGTATGCCTTGGACAGTTTTACGTCTTTGCTGTTCGACTTTGGAACCAGTTGCCACCCAATTTACAAAAAATACCAAAAGCACACCTCATTTTCAAGAGAAGTTAAAAACACATCTTAGAACATAACTATATTTAATAACACTACTCGACAAAATTCAACTTTTATTTTCCGCTGTCGCCCAAAATAACTTTTTCTGATAGATTTGGAGATTTAAAATTTTTTAAAGAATTATGGTTTTTTTTCCAGGTTTAGTTTTTTATTTAAGAATTTTTAAAAAATTTGGTTTTTTTTTTGTCATAACTTAAGTTTTCTACAACTGGTTGTACTGAACTTTGCAGTTTTAAAAAGGGAAAAATACCGAAAAAAAATTATAAAATTTAAATTTGAAAGCTTAATATCTTCCAGACGTTAAGTTGCAGCTACAAAGTGTCTGAGGCGGATTTATAGCTGCATTTCTCATCGTTTTTTAACTGCAAAGTTCAATACAACCAGTTGTAGGAAACTTAAGTTATGTAAAAAATAAAAGCACTACCTATGACAAAAAATACAAATTTTTTTAAAAATACTTTAAAAAAAAACTACTCCATGAAAAAAAAAAACATTCCTTAAAAATTTTTATACATCCAAATCTATCAGAAAAAGTCATTTTTGGCGACAGCGGAAAAGTCGTGTCGACTAGTGTAATAATAAAAAACAACTTATTATACTTATTATACTTTTTGTTAAATTAACTGGTCCATTGATCGTATGGAACTTTACGATCTCATTATTTATTCTGAAATTCGTGAAATTCTCCTTCTTGATGTTGATAGAAGATCCTGAATCCACGATACCTCTGAGTACTTTGTTATTTACGGTAATTTTTATATAGGGTCCCCCTCGGTTTCTTCCGATTACTCTGACTTTCCCTAGCTCTTTTAGTAGGTTAATTGGGCCTACTTCCACTGGCTTGATTGTTCTGGCTTTGGTAATTCATTGAGTTTTGCGACTGACCTTGATACAATGAATTGCGGAATTCTTGACGAAGTCCTTGGTTATTGTTATTACATCGTGATGAATTAGGTTGATCAGACAAATTCTGGATTTGCTGTTGGCTAGTGTTATTTGTAAAATTTGGGTAATAATTTCCAACATTCCTACGAGTAGACTTTTGTTGTTTTTGCCTATCCTTGCTCACATTTTTCACTTTTCCTAATTTGTTTTCATATAGCCCCTCTTCTTGAGAAGTCTTTTTCAGGTTTAATATTGTGTTGATATCTTTTCTAGAGAGAGTCATGAACAATCTATCCGGTAGCTTCCGGGATATTACATCTTTTACTGTATTTCTTAATGCGTTACTGTAAATTATTCTATTGGACGGATCTTCGTCTAGTATTAGTTTATTACTTATGACTAATGATTTACTGTTTATTTCCTCGATGAACTTACGTAGGCTTCCGTTAAAGTTTGTATATATATTGGGCATTGGGTATATGGGCATTTCTCTGACGAGGTCCACAGAGGCCAAAAAATTAAAATTAAAAAAAACACATTTGAATATAGTTTTATCGGGATTTTATTTTTAAAAGATATTGAAAATCCGCCAATTTAATTAATTGACATATAAATTCATTAACTTTGATCTGAAAACCTATTAAAATTATTAAAAGTTAAATTTTTTGGTATTTTTTTGTCATGTTTTCCATTATTTTTTTCGCCTATAAGAAAGATGATTCTTGATAAAAGTTTTTCCTCAAAGTCTCCCTTACATATTGAACTATCTAAAAAAAAATTCCAGAACATTTTCTCAATATCGGTTAACGGAATTTTTGTAACATTTATAAAGCCAAGAAATTTTTGTCCCGTGCGACAGAGGCTTTAATTGAATTTAAAAAAAAACTACAACCATACATGCTTAAAATTATAACCATTTTATAGAGTCATCAATGCAGAACATTAATCAGAAATTCTCATAAATATATCGCCTCATCTTTCGCTGAAATCTGAGTTTGAATTGGTCGCCGCGAAAACCACTTCTATATTTGTCCCGTGCAAATACAATGCTGATTTGCAAATATCTCGAAAACGAACAGTAGCCCAAAATCGCCCTCATCACCAGCTATAGGGCTAGTCAAGTGGTGAATCATAACGATAAAACAATTTTGAAAATCTGATTTTTTTTACTTTTTTACAATTTGAATTGCGTATGAACGGGACGTTCGACATCAGAGAAATTACATATATAGTACAGCCTCAGCGTGTGATTCTCGAATTCGTTTATTAGTGCGGTCTTTAGCTCATTCCAAGTATTGGGTTGGATCATCTGCGATGTTCTTTGAGCATCTCCAGCCATTGCCCCGAATAATATCCTTTGTTGCCGATTTTCTCCTGCTGGATATAGCTCTTGGATATATTCGATTCGCTTTATGAATGAACTCAGTTGTCCAACTGATCCATCATAAGCAGGCACCTGTCAGATTGACAACAGTGCTTGATTTAAGTAAATTTCACTTAATATATTTTGTAATTTTCTTGTTATACCAGGTACTCGAAGAGTACAGGGGTATATTAGATTTGTGGTGATACCGGTCGTGTGTATCGCCCAGAAGGAAGCGTTTCCGACCCCATAAAGTATATATATTCTTGATCAGCATCAATAGCCGAGTCGATATAGCCATGTCTGTCTGTCCGTCTGTCCGTCTGTCCGTCCGTCCGTCCGTCTGTCCGTTTTTCTTTTATTTTGGTTTCACTTTTAATACTAATACTAATAATTCACTTTTGGGTGTATCTTTTGTTACACCGTGTTTTGATCTTTTTATTCACTGATCTTTTGTAAATTGAGTCGCGTTTTTACCTTGTGCTGCGATGCACTTAGGTTTTTATGCGGATTCTTTACTACTATTTATTCCGGGATTACTGTGATTATAGATAGTCTAGTCGTATAGATTATCCGTAGCGAACCACTGACCTAAATATTTTCGCGTTAGTTTTTATAACAGCAATTTTCGTACTTTTCCGACTAATCAGCGGAACGACCACCACTAATAACAACAAAAAACAGCAGATTCAAATTTAAATTTAAATAATTTGCTGCGTACAATTTTTAACTGAGTAAAAAGGGGCAAAAATTCTGGTAATACGTAGTTAGAACAAATTGTTAAAACTAATTTTATTATTAAAAAAAGCATTTCAACAATATGGTTGATTTTAAATTTTTTGCTTCAAATCCCATGTCTTTGAATCCTTTCACTGTTTCCATGATCTTCTCAGGGTATGAAAGTCTGCTGGCAGATACTTGTCAGCGAGTTGAGCAACTACATACCTCGCGACAAAACTGCAGTAATATGCGGCAGACAAAAGCCCTTGAAACACCAAATAGACTCCCGTACGATATTCCTAGGTAATAAAGCTATTCTCTTCTCCAAAGGGATTGTCAGTCGAAAAGGAATGTCTTTCTTTTTGAGTTTGGGCAACAGTCCAACGAGAATGTTGAAGTTCTCCTTTCCATGCAGAAATTTTCCTTAAAAATGGCATCGGAGTTCTCCACAACATCTATCTCCCAAAATGATCCATATCGTGGCTATTGCAATGAAGAATACATTATTTAATTGAAAAGAGAGAACATTATCTGCTCTTTACCTACAAGATTCCAAACGCAAGGAGGACTTTGCAGTTGCAAGACGAATTGCAACTTTTCTGAGGATAACTCAGCCGCTTCCATGGACTTCATAAGAGTCTCCTCACTTTGCGCCACAGCAGTTAAAAGAATCAACTCTATTTCCGACACATTTCGTTGATTTTCGAACATTATTTACTTTGTTTACAAAATTTGTCTTCCTCTTCCAAGACGCAATGACGCTGTAGTGTAAACGGCAGTTCTGCTTCTCTGCGTCTTTTCTGATATCGATAGGTAACGCACCAAGTGTAAATAGCCTATAAGTATAATTCGGGTTGGATTTCACGGCTTGATCTCGGCTGATTTCTGCCGATTTCGGCTGCTGCTGCTGAACTACGCCTGTCTGCTGTTTTACTCTGGATCGGCTGCAACGCTGCTGTGAGTGACCAACTGATTGCATGCAAGCATCAGTATTTTTGGACTAAATTAGGGTCTTAATTGCTTACTGCACTTTACTTTGGGATGTCGTGTTTGTTAATGAGTTGACAGATCGTACCCTAACAGTCATAAACTCTATACTTTATGTATGTCTTTTACTTAGAATAGATTGGTTTTGTGTTTATCTCCGTGAATGTGTAAAGGCTCTTATTCTTTAAGTACGATAATGTGCTCATGTTTGAACAATGTATTTATATTTTTGGTGGTATATATGCGCAATAAATGTAATTTAAATGCATGCTATTCAAACTCTACTATATCATACGTCTGTGTCAAGAATTAAAAGCGAGGTGCAATTTTTCCAGCACAAGACAATTTCAAGAGAAACGTATATGTATGTATGTCTGTACATATATGTATATGTCTTCCGCTCTAGTTTTAAATTATTGCCCAAATACCTCTGGCTCTACTTTTGGATCTTTTAATCCAGCTGCTTTTTTCATCGATCACAGGGCATCCCTCGGCGGTAGCAGAAAATAAGAAGACCTTGGGTATTGCGCGACCGACGCGATGGATTTAACAAGTTTGTTTTTGTGAACACATAATTACCGCGACGCGGGTAACGATGAATTCTATTAAATATAACTATATATTCATTTGTATATCTACATATATGATATCTGTATGTATTATACACTCCACTCTCCACTATTTTATTGTGTCTCTGTCACTTTTGTTGTTGCCTTTTATGAATTTTACAGTCCACCTAGGGGCGCCATGAAATTTTAGAATAGTTTTTCTAGGTACAAGCAAAACCGAAAGCTTGGGTGGCTTTAAAGTTTATATTTAAAGGCGACGGAATAAGGTATAAACACGCATGCGCTCGATCAGATTGTTCCACGACGGTTAAATTTCAGTGATTTATGTCAAACCTAACTAACCTACCTACCTACTAACTAAATAACCAAGGACGAGAGAGCGAGCTTTTATTGCGCTCCCGCCTTGCCCTAAACTAACCTACACCACATTTAATTCAATTAAAATTTTTAAATGCCAAAACACAATTTCTTTAAAAAAAAAAAGCCGCAAATCTATCAGATAAAATTGGTTCACAGCAGAAAAAAAGTTCAACTTTGTTTCCAAACTCAGGAAACTCTATTGGCGAAAAAAAAGAAAACACAGTCGGCATTTATTAATTCAGATTTATTCACTATTTAAAATAAGTTATAGATGATTTACATATATGTGCAACCCAAAAAATATGGTAACAAATATACTTATACTATTTGTATTCTTAAAATAATCCTTACATTTTTGGATTCTCAAATGTTGGTCCTCGTGTAATAGCGATATCTGCATAGGGAGCGGATTGGGTAATATGAAGAACCCTAAATTTCTTCAACACAAGCAGCGAGTAAAACTTTTGAGCGGCCTGAAAAAATAAAACAAAAATATACAATAATTAGTTAAGAAATTAACCTTTTGTAGAAGTTGCGAAAAGAACCAAAGTGTAATTAACTTCTCGCGCTGAAGTTTACATGGACATTTCTCTGACGAGGCCAAAAAATTAAAATTCAATAAAAACACATTTGAATATAGTTTTCTCGGGATTTTATTTTTAAAAGATATTGAAAATCCGCCAGTTTAATTAATTGACATATAAATTCATTAACTTTGATCTGAAAACCTATTAAAATTATCAAAAGTTCACTTTTTTGGTATTTTTTTGTCATGTTTTCCATTATTTTTTTCGCCTATAAGAAAGATGATTCTTGATAAAAGTTTTTCCTCAAAGTCTCCCTTACATATTGAACTATCTAAAAAAAAATTCCAGAACATTTTCTCAATATCGGTTAACGGAATTTTTGTAACATTTATAAAGCCAAGAAATTTTTGTCCCGTGCGACAGAGGCTTAAATTAAATTTAAAAAAAAAATTTTGAATATCGGGTTTTTTTTTACATTTTTACAACTTGAAATGCGTACGAACGTCCCATTTTCAAGTTATTATTTGGTTCGACATCAGAGAAATGCCCATATATCGTTGAAATGATTAGTTTTTTAATAAATCTACATCTTTTAAATAGGCACAAAAAGGACACAAAACCACTTCCAAATTTTTGAATGAAAGAATGGAAAAATAAAGATATATGAAGGAGACTTGAGCCCGATATTTGACTTTGCGTCGACGTACAGTGTATCTAAAATAGATTTGGGCATGTACGGTGATTTCTGCTTGTCGCGTCGTGACACGACGGGCATTCGCGTGTGCGTGTTGAAATATTGAATTGGGTCCATGGGCGCGCGTTTTCGTTCATCGCAAAATCGGTTAGAAAAAACACGAGTGAATAAAATAAATTTTCGAAAACTGTCGAAGACATCAGAACGCATTGAACTCCAAATGTAAAATGCTTAGCAGCAACACGAAATTCCACTTAAATTCAGAGCTTACATACTTCTACATTTCTCGCTTCTATTTGCTGAGCATTTTTTTTCAAAAACGTCTCCGTGACTTAATAGGTTTATTTGAAGGTTTCTGATAAAAATTGTGCTCTACAGGAATTACATTCTGTGTAAAAACTGCCTCACTGAACCCGCCATATCTCCGACAGCTTTGATTATTTTTTAATCATTTTGTATTGTTTGTAAAGTTCAATACTTGTATTTTTAAAGTATAACGTTTTATCTTTAATATTTTTGTCAAAATTAATATTTGAAGTATCGTCCAGCGTAATTTGCATTCGTGTTGCATATAACCGAAAAAATGGACAATAGGAAAAAAAAATAATAGAAAAAGTCGCGTTACTTATTCGTTCTATGGAATCGCTAGCGAGCAAGGAAGAAGTGGTAGACTGTATTCTTGTGCAAAAAGTTCTTAAGAAGCTAGACAAAATCACTCAGATCAAGTGCAAAATCATGCAAGTGCAAGATTTTCAGGCTAACAAGTTAAAAACGAAGGGGCCTTTGCCGCGGCGCTACTTTATACCCGTATATATGTGATCTTAGGATTTATGTAAATTATAAAATATGTTTTATATAGTATACGAGTATGCTCGTCAAAGGGATAAAATTAATTTTGCTAAAAAAAAAATCTTCAAAAATTAAGTCGAGCCCATTCAGAAATTTTGATATATTAAATGTTATCTGTTTCCATTTTTGTTTACATATGTGTGTCTTTTTACATCTGTCTTCTCTACATGTCACATCTACATATTCGTCGTTGCTCAACTGGTTTCTCGGTTGATCTCGTTCTGAAATTGCAGATTTCAGAGTTAATCGCTAGCATTCTGACAATCCACCTAGCATCTCAATGAGGACAGGAATACGTGTCTCTCGATTATACATATGTATATATATCTCTGGTGCCCAACGCAAATATCCACAAATGCATCATTATGTCATTAAAGTGGACTCCACAATAAAGCAGAGTGTCGAATTCGATAGCTCTAGAGCAGGGGTCGGCACGCAGAGACTCACATGTTTTTAGTGCGTTTGAGTGCGCAGACAAGAGACACGACGCAACACGATTCATTTTCCCTGCCGCGGCGCTGCCGAGCAGAATAATAAAGCCTTTTGAGCATAGGGACGAAGCCACACGATTCATTTTCTCTGCTGCTGAGACAGCAGATAAGAAAAAATGAAGCCGCGTGTGATTAGGACCTACCTTTTCCTATGCACAGTGCATAGGACGCTGCCGACCCCTGCTCTAGAACTACCACATTTCGACTTTCGTTTAACCACTTCAACTCAGTCGAAGTCATAAAGCGTCCATCTGTATCCTGCGTACCTTGCTCTGTGGAAAGTGAACTATTTCCCCTAACTATTTTATCTCGAACTCGCTCTTCATATATAGCTTTAGTTTAATTCGTGTTGGTCGCTTGCAGCACTCAAGTCTGGGCTTCGAAGCGCGTCGACCAGTCATGCATAAGCCTCAGGGATTCACTTACGATTCACTTACAGTTCTGACCCATCTGAATACTGTTAGTCAATCCTTGGGGAAATACGTCATCTGCCGGTCCAGACCTAGTCTGGTGGACCACATTATTGCTGACCTACGGAAGGACAGCCTGCAGAATTCCCCTGCATGCAGGGCCTTCATTTGCTTTGCAACAAAGGCCGTCCGAACGGCGTCACCAATAGGACTCAATAACTGCTGCTGCCCTCAAACGTTTTTTAGACGTTAGCACGGGAGTTTGAGATCATAGCTGGAGTTGAAAGGGCTGCGACGGCAGGGCACGCTTAACCCATGAAAAGTATGAACGAATTTTAGCGCCATGATGGTTAAAGACAATACTAATAATTCGTCTTACCGAGTTAGAGAGGCTACGATTAGATGCTGTGACTACAGTCAACGATCATAGTGAAGCTGCTACAATTAGAATTATCAAACAGGATAATTTGTTGAGGGTTACCTACAAAACTTCCTCTATAGTTTTTAGTGATCCGAAAAATTAAATTCGCGAAATCGTTTTATATAGTTTCCTCTATGCAATAGATAAACATTAACAGGGATATTTTAACACACCTAGCCGCAAACTAAATCTAAATTTAATTAAACTAAATATTTATTTTAATACCATACGGTTTTCGTATGTACCGACAATGCTAAAATTTTGCTATATAGCAAAACAACCATACAAAAATAATAATAAGAAAAGGTATATTCCCTTATTATATATCAGGATGTTCATCTCAATCGATTGCAGAAACTTTTTCCTTTAAGGAAAGATTCCAATAACGCTCAACGCTGAAATTTTTAATTGCGTCATGGAAACGCCAAATGTTGCGCCATCAAAACTTGTAGAAACGAACTTCGGCTTACATGTTGCCATTTAGTTAACAGGAACACCCAGTTCCAATTGGCGGATTTGATGATTTCAAAACGGTTTTTGAACTGCCGAACTCGTCTAGACGTGTGATCTCTTCATTCATACGCTGAACTTCTTCGGATTTTTCCTGGAATTCTTTGTTGGTTCATTTCTCATCTACCTGTTGGCCAAAGCGGCCGTTATCTGTGATTTTGCTTCGCCTTGATTCTTTATTAAACATCAAAACAAATAGATACCCTACGAAAAAGCTGCAGGTCCCTCTTCAACAGGGCCAAACGCGCTAACGAGGAGCAACACTGGGCAGATTATAAAAATAGTCTGGCCCTATACAAGAAAGAAATCAGACAGGCAAAAAGGGCCTCTTGGCAAAGATTTTGTTCTGAAATCGAGGTAACGTCGGAAGCTGCAAGACTGCGCAAGATCCTCTCCAAAACGACCCCCTCGGTGGGATACCTTAAGAGAAGCGATGGTACGTGGACCAACTCCAGTGAGGAGTCCCTACACATTCTTCTCGATACTCATTTTCCAGGGTGCTCCATCAATGGACCGACCCACCTCCCTAGTGAGGGTTCGATCACCTCGATGGAGCACATTTTCTCAAAACGGAACATAGGCTGGGCAATAAACAGTTTCCATCCGTTCAAATCCCCTGGTCCGGACCAGATCATTCCGGCCCAACTACAAAAAGCCGGAGACACGGCCATCAACTGGCTGCGATGTATCTTTAAGAAGATACTGGTAGTGGGGAGAATACCACACGCTTGGCTTAAGGCAAAAATAGTCTTCATCCCTAAAGCAGGTAAAGCCTCGCACTCTACACCAAAGGACTTTAGACCAATTAGTCTATCGTCCTTCCTTCTCAAAACCTTTGAGAGACTCGTCGGACTACAACTGAGAACTACTATAAATTCTCAATTGTTGTCAGGAGCACAGCATGCCTACCGGAAAGGAAAATCCACGGAAACGGCACTTCACGAAGTAATTTCAGGGATAGAGAAATCACTATACCTCAAAGAATACTGTCTAATCGCTTTTCTAGATATCGAGGGAGCTTTCAACAACGTCATATCCGGTGCCATTACGGAAGCGCTGACTGACCTTGGGGTGGATCGTCACTTGGTGATGCTCATTGATCAATTGCTCACATGCAGGACGGTGACATCATCGATGGGATCGTCCACTCAGTCAAGGTATGTCAGTAGAGGCACACCGCAAGGTGGTGTCCTATCCCCCCTTCTATGGAACATAGCAGTCAACAAGATTCTATGTGACCTGGAAGGGGGGGCTGCAAAGTCGTGGCATACGCGGACGACGTAGCAATTATCTTCTCGGGCAAATACCCTCAAACACTCTGCGACTTAATGACCGCAAAGCTCGCGAGACTGTCAAGGTGGACAGAATCGCGGGGACTTGGAGTTAATCCCTCAAAGACAGAACTTGTGCTATTTACAAGCAAATACAAGATTCCGTCTCTAAACCCCCCCACATTAAACGGATGCAGGCTCTCCTTTAACGACAGTGCCAATTACTTAGGGTTAGTAATCGACAAAAAGCTAAACTGGAACCTGAATATCAAAGACAGAGTGAAGAAGGCCACGATAGCCCTCTACACTTGCAAAAAAGCTATCGGCTTAAAATGGGGCATGAACCCAAGTATAGTCCAATGGATATACCAAGCCATAGTTAGACCGATAATTCTTTATGGAGTTACTGTATGGTGGCCGGCCTTATCAAAAAGGACGATCACCAAACAGCTCGACAAGGTTCAGCGAACAGCCGCCCTTTGCATCAGTGGAGCTCTTCGCACCACTCCAAACGCACCACTTCCTGCCTTGCCCTCGCAGGAAAAGAAAGGGCACAAATGGCAGCAATACGACTGAGAGACTCTGACCAATGGGCACCACAGCACACAGGTCACTCCTCAATACTAAACGGCAGTTCCGTCCCTACTAAAACGGACTACTGTGTTCCAAGGGAGTACACAGATACCCCCTTCGATGCAATTATCCCCCACAGAGACGAGTGGAGTGAGGGACCCCCCGGCCCAAAAGGGGCCCTAAACATCTTCACAGATGGATCAAAGCTGAACAATAGGGTCGGAGGAGGCATATACTCCGAACAGCTAAACATTAAGCACTCCTTTAGACTTCCTGATCACTGCAGTGTCTTCCAAGCGGAGGTCATTCCAATCAAGGAGGCCCTAAACTGCCTTCAGGAAACTACCGCCATGGTAACCCGCGTAAACATCTATAGTGATAGCCAAGCTGCAATCAAATCGCTCAATGCGATCTCCGCAAACTCGGCCACCGTTGCAGATTGCCGCAAATCTCTTTACGAGATGGCTCAGCAATTTGTTATTAGCCTTATATGGGTCCCGGGACATCGGGACATCGAAGGCAACTGTATTGCAGACGAGCTGGCCAGACTTGGCACTACAATCCCCCTTCTCCAAGACAAGGAGGATACTCGTATGCCGATGGCCACATGTAGGCTCATAATAAAGGAGCAATATAAGCAACTAACAGTTGCTAACAACTACCACGTTGTCGTATAACTCGGCAAACATGGCCAACCATAGATAGGAAGCGCACCTCTGAGCTATGCAAGCTCGGCAGACGAAGGTGCAGCGCAGTCATACGCTCCCTAACGGGGCACTGGTTAGTAGGTACCCATGCTAATAGACTGGGCGCCCCAAACAATGATTTTTGCCGTAGCTGTGGAGATGAAGAGGATGAAACGGTGGAACACCTGTTCTGCTCTTGCCCAGCTCTCAGCAGAAGAAGGCTACAGCACTTGGGCTCGCCCTTCATTTCAGACATTTCGGTAATGTCCACCATATGTCCCAGAAAGATAGCTAATTACATAAAAGCTGCGGGCTGGGACAACTGTTGACCTCCATTATCCTCAACATTTAAGCGTTTATTCTCTATTGCAGCTTTCAACACCAGCCTCAGTTCGGTTTTCAAACCGCTCGTCGTCAGTCCTTACTCAGCCAGTTCTTTCTTTAACTACTCAACTTTCCACTCTTCGAATTAACGTGTTGATGAAAACAACTATGAAGAAGAAGAGACTATTGACAGATAAAGAAGATAACCGGCCCTAAATCTCAGAAATTACAAAAGAGCAATCGAATTTTTTGTTAGAAATTTTCCAATCAGTCGAATTTGGAATATACGGGAACCTTTGCCCGCAGTTTCGACCTCATGAATATAACAGGAAGAATAAGGAAAAAAATTTGACGACGACCAATTACTTTGGAACACTATTAATAGTAAATCAACGAGCGTGAGAACATTATTTTATATTTTCATACTACCGCAACATTGCTCCCCTAAAATTAAAAAAAAAAATAGCTCTCTGAAATTTAAACTTTGAAGCTTAACGAAAAACGCTCTTGATGAATCACTTATAAAACGAAAGGAAGCCGTTGCAAGAGCACTATATAATAGTCCGTTTAATCGTCTAACCTCGATCTCGCAAGGAGACGTCGCTTGCAACAAACATTTTGAATCGAATTCAAAAAGAGAGAACATCACATTTATAGGGATAGTCTTGTGTGACGGGTTAAAAAAATTTAATTTTTTTTACACATTGGGAAAGTACAATATTTAAAGTATTGACAAAGTTACAGCTCATAGTCGACTCAAAGCGCACTTCATCACCGCAACACTTAATTTTACATAAATTTTTTTTAAACATCGATTTCTCTATCGGTAATGGGTGTGAAAAAAATCCATTCAATTCCTTTCAAAATGGGATGACAAATCAATAGATCTCTTTTTTACCAGAAACAATTACATATTTTAATTTTTCTAAAAACCAATTTCTAAAAAATAAAATTTGAAAATATTTTTTAAAAGTCTCCCTTTAAATCAAATTGTTTAAGTACTACCTGCAATAGCGACACATAAAAAAATAGAACTTTTTCTGCTGTGAATCAGATCAGACTTTTTCTGATAGATTTGGGGCCTTAAAAATGTTTAGTGATTTTTTTTTCATTTTGAAATTTTTTGGTTTTTTTTCAGAGGTTGTGGGGGCGCGTTGAAATTTTGAAACAAACTTATTCAGTGTGATGATTCTGGATACAAAATTTGGTTGCTTAAGCTCTTATGAAGACGGACGGATAGCCAGACATGGCTATATAGACTCGGCTATTGATGGTGATTAAGAATATATATACTTTAGTTGGTCGGAAACGCTTCCTTTTGGGTGTTACACAAATCCACTATCACCACAAATCTAATCTTTTTGAATACCGGGTATTACAATTAAAACAATTGTATTTAAATTTTTTTTTTAGTAAAACAATCCAAGTTTTAGTCATTTACACCAGACTATACCCTTATAACGCATATACTCTTACCTGCTTTCTTGAGTTCCCTACAGTTAGATGAGAAAGTGCCAAATTATCTTTATTGTTGAACTGCGATCTAACGTCAATAAAAAGTTGAGCTGCTCTCTTATTTAATACTCGTTCCTCAAATTGTTCATCAGTTTCATTCTCCATCTGCTCTTCACTATGATTCTGTGAGTAAAAATAATGGTTAAATTAAAGTTTGTATTCTAATGTAAAATAAAAAATAAGTTATACATACTTGACCCACAGACGGGGGAAAATCGTAGTTGTTCCAATCTGTTGAAATATCACTGGGTTTTTGAAAGCAGGTTTCATCCGTATTGGGTCCTGTTTCCGCTTCATTAATTAGTGAGCTTATTTTATCGGTTGAAATATTCGGAATATTATCGATTTCTTCCATACTAGGGTGCTGGGGAGTCATATCGCCATGATCCAAGCCAGCTGGTGTAGAGTCCCCGTGGTTAAAATCGTCCCCCATGTCATGGCTTGTGTTTCTTGGGGTTAATGGCAAGTCATTAATTGATGAGAATGGTTCCATGTCATTCATAGATAATAATGCTGGACTTCTCATATTATCAAATAAGGCCGATTCACTTTGACCCGCATGGCTTTCTTGGTCTTTTGCGGCGATGTCTAACGACACAGCAGATATTCCTAACAGTTTTTGATGCTCTCTCATAGCTTCGGGCGCTTCCAAACTTTGGATGAGTGTATCTGCAATATGGTCAGATGATTGAAGTGAAGAGAACTCATTCTTTCTCTTTCGCCCTTTTTTGTTAATGATAATAAGCGAAGTTTCGTTTTCATGAGCATAAAACTCCAATGCTAGGATGTCCATGGGCGCTACACTCGTGAAATCTTCTAACGACGTTGAATGTGACAATAACTGCCGGTTGTAATTATTCAGCAGAGCACGGGCAGGTATGGATCTTGATGGTAACGAAAACAGCTTTTCAACACCTCCTGTTTCCTTCCAATACATAAGTCTAAGAAAAATTTAATACGTTTTAGGATTGAAAACGAGTACACTTTATGTTAATACCTTTTTGTAGGCGGAGCAAGATCGAGAGTGGTCAATATATCAGATGTGTCGGCTAATTGAGCCTTCATCTCTTCTCCTGAAATATTTTTTATTTCGTCTATAATAAGTTTTCTCTTGCGCTTGGCCTTTGTTACGCCCTTATAAACAGTTGCATCAATAGGTGCCAATGCAAAGCCTTCATCCTCATTCGGAACAAGAGTCAAGTCATTTAACGCTGCACTATCAGACACGTTGGCCTCTTCATTTAAGTTATTATCTTTAAATAATAAAATAGTTTTGAAGTATGAATAACAATATTATATTTTTTGATTTACACATACTAACCAGCATTGTCATCCGCAACTGAGCTCGGAGAAGGAAGATTGTTGAAATTGTCAATACCATCATCGTCTGAATCATCGACCATGTTTACTGCTGCGGTTTCGGGTTTAGTTTGCTCAGCTGGTTGGGTAGGCTCCCCAAATAGATCGTCTTCAAAGAGTTCGGGTTCTAAATAAAAGAAACACACAGAGAAAATATATTGATTATGAACTAACAAATTTATACTTTACTTTTTTAGAAAAAATGTATGTGTAGGAGGCTATCTACGAAATTCATTATACAAAAAAATGTTTAGTTTTCTATAAATTGGTTCCTTAAAACTTAGTAAAAAAAAAATAAATAATCTTTTGAACCAAAAATGTGTGTTTGAACGTCTATTTCATTTAATTTTGTGTCATTTTGTAGAACAGATCATTTTATGATAGATTTGGTTTTATACCTCTTTGTGTAAAAAATTTGGTGGCGGCATAAATTTTTGCCAAAAAATAAGAGGAAGTACAGCGCAGACGGAGGCGCTAAAATATCAGGTTGAGGTCTTGCTGTTTTTTTAAAGCATCTTATTCCTATCCTCACAGCAACGGTGGAGACGACTTACTTTCTCAGGCATTGAATCTAGCAAATACGGACTATATGGAATGGCTTTGCCGTGCTCCTGTTCTTCTTACGCTAGGAAAATCGAACTTTTTCGTACATTTCAAACCAAACCAACTTTTTCTGACAGACTTTAAATTTGTTTAATAAACTATGGTTTCTATGGTTTTTTAAGTTTTGTTTCGAAATAGTGCATAAAAGGTATGCACATGTACCTTAAATGATACCCAATTAATATTCCTATAAAAATTTGTTGAATATGTATTTATAATCTGACAACGCACTGTGTCTTCTTTATTTTCCCCTTTAAATACGATCCCATCATATACACGCATATGAATGTATGTATGAGTCGCAATGAAGCGACGTTCTCTCGTCTCATTTTTGATTTGTATTCCGTCTGCCTCTGACGGACTGCCTCTTATTTTTATGTATTAAGTCACAAATAAATATCACAACGAATAAAATTAAATATTAAAACACAAGTATTCATTTTTTTTTTTTGCAGTGTCCAAAATTAAAAAAACAAAAAAGAAAAAAGAAAGCAAAAACAATTCATTTTGCATTTAAAAGCTTAATATGTATATCTCAGACGGCGCCAGTTATAAGCTTTAGAGAGTTACCATATGTATGATTTCGTTTCCGAAGTAAAACTTTTTGGTTATCAATTCTGAAACAGATTTTAAATATTTTAAGGACTTACGGCCAAACGAATCTCCAAAGCCATCGCCGTCTAGTCGGTCTCCGGATATTTCTCCCTGGGCTCCTCTTGTACTTGGATCATCTGACTCTATATCTGCTAAGACGTCACTTTCGAAAAGCTTATCCTAAAAAGAAGACATTTTAAACATTATTACTTGTTTATATTATAGTATACACTAAGTAAAGCTCCTTTAAAACTGCCTCATAATTTTTTGACTTATTTGTCCCGGAATTTTGACTTTGAAAACTCAGGAAAAGTCGAAAAAGAAATATTTTATGGCTGACAATTTTAGTTTTAGATAGACACATTAATTAGGCATCGTTTAAGGTACGGTTTGTAAGAATCGATGGATATACGGCCAAGTTGCAGCCGTTTGACCAAATCAAATGTCGTGTTGACTAGTGTTATTGAAACGATAAAAAAACTTTATGAATAATTCAAGGCACGCAGCTTGAAATCGTACTCTGCAAATTTTGATTCACTCATCACTCATAATCTGTTAATGATAAATACGAAATATGAAGTAACTTATGATCAATTTTGAAAATGGGTTATGAAACTTTAATAAAAATAGACAAAATTTTACAAAAACAACAAATTTTGTTGTTGCCAATTTCGAATTTTAGGAACGTAACCCCTAATTTTGTACTGAATCCATGTCTCGCTTAACACGAGGTTTTCTAGGAACGTAACCCCCGTGTTAAGCGAGGGACAAGCATTATTAGCGTCGTTTTTCGAATAGCAACTTGATTTCAGTCAGCTTTGTATAGTTATTTGGCTTAAATACAATAGTAAAAGTCTAAAACAGCTTAGTTTTCAAATGCTATAAGCATCCTGCCCTTAGTTTTTAGTCAAATTCTTAGGTCTCCTCTTCTGGACCCAGCAATGATTTATGCTCAAAAAAAAAGTACCGCTATGACCAAAAATTTATTTTATCAAAATATTCACTGATGCACAGTGGTCGATTTCATAGGCCAAAAATAAAAAACAAAAAGTCTGAAATATACCACTGTATGTATCAAAACTATTTCTTATAAGAACAATAAAACACACGGTAAATTCATTTTTGATACATCCCATTCGCACGCGCTGCGAATAGCGTGAGAAAGGAGACAATAAAGACACGCGGACTGTGCAGCGAACGTAGCTTTGAGGTTATCTCTCCTAAAAAAATTTAAATTATAGTATTAAATTGCATTTAATCGCCGTAAATTATAATGAATATTGAAAAAAAAGGTATTGACTATACAACTAAGCTATTTGTATGTAATAATAAGTTGAACTATTGCTTTAAATTATAGTTTTACCAGCGACCTTTTGAGTAGTGACTTTCTCAATATATATATTGATTAAAGTTATAGAAAAAGTTGTGAAACTTGTTTGTTAATACTAGTTAATGTTTTCTTAGTCTTCATTTTGAATTTCAGCTGCCACCTCTTGCCCCCCCCTGTGCTATTCGTGTTATTCTACCAAACAGTTTTTGTGTTGTCTTGTCTTGTGTTGCATACGTACATACGTGCTTAAGATTATATTTTGTTTTCGTTTTTATTTTTGTGTTTTCCTTGTTTGTGTTGTGTTTGTCATATTTGCTTGTGCTTGGTTTTAATATTATGATTTTATTAATTTTATCAAACGATTGTTTTATTCGTACATATACAGGCACATCATAACAATGTGAACTTTCACGAATATATATTTTTGATATGTGGTCTTTAAAAAAAGGTTAATTTGCAGATAAAGCTAAAAAGTACATATATGACGACCTAAAACATAGATTCGAATCTGAAGGTTACAAATATAATGAAAATATTGTTATGAAAAGACTCGATTATAGATTTTAAAAATTTGAAGAAATGTGGAATAAAAGCAACAGAACAAAATCCAAAGTTATCCAAAAAAAATTCGGATTGGTTTGCACAATATGAATATATATTATTAAGTCGGCAATCGTCTGCATTGAGTCAGAATCGAGGACGTCCTAGACTCAGTCTGGTAGAGTGCTCAGAAAGAACCAAACGGCGACGGATAGCTGAATAAGCAGAACTCGATATGTCCGCTGCTGATGATTTGCGTTTGGCTTGTAGTCAACCGAACCCGTTGATTTTTCCAGCAAAGGCGTGTGAAGTAATATCACTTATAACCGAAGCCAATTTAACAAAGCATCAGTATCTAATTATTAGAAGCTTCATTAACAATAAAGTTGATATTAACTTTTTACCCTGCTAAGATACTATTTTGAAGGAAAAACAGAAAAGTTATCCCGAGCAAATAAATGTTTCAGAATCTGTCGCTGAAGTTGAGCTACAAAAATGATTGGACCACACTGCGTCGCGAATTTTAGAGTTGCAAAGCGATGTAATTAATGAACAAAATATTCAGTAGGAGTTTCGTAAAAAAATTGGTCTAATTGTCGACAATCCAAAAACAGGTGGTTGTGGATCCTCAAATGATGGGAACACTGCAAGAAAGTTTTTCAATGAAGCCCATTTAACTGCTGAAATAACTGGCTTAGAAAAAACACCTAATAGAAAATTGTGCCACATTACTGCATCAGGGTATAAAATTAATGTGAAAAAATTTAGAAAACTTGCGCTAGATACTGCAAGAGAACTAACGTCCAAGTATTCTTGGTATTATCTTCCTCCGTCAGTTCATAAAATTTTAATTCACTCTCCCGATGTTATTCAAAATGCACTAGTTTCGATTGGAGAACTCTCAGAAGAAGCTGCTGAGTCAAGGAATAAGGACGTTATGATGTATCGACTCCATCATACACGAAAGAACTGTCGTGTCGCTACAAATCAGGACTTGTTAAACCGATTACTTTTGAGCTCAGATCCTTTTATCACTGGTCAACGAAAATAACCTTGCAAAAATAAATCGATTTTACTAAAATCAGTTTTTGATTTAGTTAAATAATATTCAAACAATTTTTTTCCATTGACCTTACATATTTAACTATTTTTAATAAATTAAAATTTTCTAAATTAAAATCATTATCATACCATTAAAATTTAATTTTCCTAAATTTTGTTACTTTAATAAACTAGTCAAAAGCAAAACAAAAGATTTTTTTTACAAAGTATTTTCCAATGAGCGGGAGTCGCCGTGGAATGTGGGAGAGGGTTTTGGAACGTTTTATTTATGTTTATATATTTGTTTATAACTTATTATAATTTTAAAAAGCTCAGAAAAAAATTTCAGTTAGATATAGGCCGCTGATTCCATACAAGACCGAACACTGTGTGATGGTGACTTTTTTAAATTTATTATTTTTATCAATTCACTGCTATTTTATCACTGCTATTTCAGTGAACAGCAGATTTAATGGGTAATTGTCTAAAGTAATGAAAAACAAGAAGTTGGAATGCAAATGTAACGAAATTTCATCAAGATTATAATGCTTACATTCCAGGTTTTCCAAAAAAGTATAATTTGCTCAATTCGAAAGACTAGAAGTATCTCTAAAACGAGTTTGAAGGAGGTGACGTGCAGCACTGCTATTTCCATGAATGCAGCTTTATGTATGTGCAAGCCCGAAAACTGGCTTTGTTTTTTTAAATTCTCTGAAAGAACTCACAGATCGTATGTATATATGCACGGCACAAAGTATACAAAAACCCAACAAATGCAAACATTATGTGTGCGTGCATTGCGTGGCTCGCGACAGCGAACTGACCAACATCAATTTCAATGCTTTTGTTTTTGTTTTACGCAATTTTGCTTCTGACTTTTCTTCGGGTTTTCAATTTTTTTTCGTTCAAAGTTATTGTTGCAAACAGCAGTGCCTTATATGCCATACAAAATTGATTTTGTACAGGGAATTAGTTTACTATTATTATTTTTTGGAAGTAAGCCTGAAAAAACTTTACTGCGTAAAGCATCTGATGGCTTCCATCGCGCTCGTTTGATGTGAATAGCCCTTGAAAATCTTAAAGAAATTTGTACATTTGGTGTTCTAATCTTTGAGTACTCTAATCTAAAGAACTAGTATTCAGCACCACCTCTTCTGGAAAGTGCTCGGGTTAACAACATTATGGTCGGATCCGATAAAATCACATGGATGACTTGAGAAAGGGATAGGTCAAGCAAGTAGTCAACAAAGTAATGTCGTGACATGGGCACTTGGTTTTTAGAGTCGTTTACCAAAGACCAAATAGTACCTAGCCAGTTGAAGTCATCAAGATCTATCATATAATCTTTATCTGATAGCAAGAAAGAAACAGATTTTAAAGTGGACAAGTGCTGAGTGTGATATTCGAAGAAAATGTGCTGTACAGCTCAAAACATTTGCTTGATTATTGAATCGGCTTTTTATGCTTTGTTTACTTTCGTTCGTGATTTGAAATTTGGAAAATTCTTGGTTCAGCAGTGCAGGAACACTAACCCCACAAAAATCTCCTGCCGTAATCAGGAAGCTACCGCTTGAACAAAAGCGTAGGGCCACCAATAATTTTGTCTCAGATTTCCTTAAATCAGCTGTTCATCTTTATCTATTTCTAAAGCCGAAACATTTCCAACCGGACGGCGGCCGCCGGCCGCACCCTAGCATGATCCCAGAAAACATTTCTGTTTCGTTTACATTTCCGATTGATGCTAGCCCGAAGTCAAAAACCGGACCTAAGAATGTCTGGTTTTAACTAGGTGTCGGCAAACACAATAAGGTGGGATGAAAATTCGACACTATTTTGGAGGAGAGTGCTGACCTTACTGCGTAAGACTCTATCATTCTTATAGGTTACTACAAGAGAAGAAGGTATTTTTTGGACGTGTAGAAGTAGAATGGGAATATAAGGATGGCATAAGACAGATTACGGTTATTTGGTTTGGACGATAGGGAGAGAGTGATAGAACAACAAAATCTACAAGATGTGAGCGGGCTAAATGTAGTGTAATGCGTACTACGAAAAGCAATAACAAAAACACTAATCAGCAGCACCAATTAATCATATTTCGAGTGCAAATGAACGCGAATAATGTATACCTTACTTATTATATGGAGCGTACTATTTTTACGCTATATGTGCTCAATGAATTTTTGCCAAATCTGTATCATAAAGATCACTGATTGGTGATTAAATTGTGCTGGTGAACGCGCCTATTCTAACTCTTTTATTGTGTAATGCTATTTAATAAAAGGCACCTTCTCAAGTTTCAGATTAAATTATCGGCATGTTTTCTTTGCCAATTTTGATATCGATAAATAGAAACAAAATAATATCGGTCCATAATTCGTTTTATATTAAAGACTTCTGTCAGAAGATCAAATAAAAGCAAAGCTGGATCCCGTCTTTGTATTCTCTTTTCCTTACATGGAAGGCGTAAGATAACGGAGTATGGTTTTAAACATGGCGTAAGAGGTGCAGAGACGATCATCATAGGATCGACTAAATAAGGTGACTTCACCCGAAGTCTATAAAATCGATAGAATAATAATAAAACTATTAGATAGGAAAAAAAATGCATGAAATGGCTGCAACAAGCGGGTGCAAAAAATGTTCAAAAAGGAATTACATCTCCAATATGAGGCAAAAGTGGCAATTCCGAAACTATTGCATCGACATAAAATAGACCGACTTGGCTTTTCTAAAAAATATAAATTTTGGGACAGCGGCGGCCTAAATATAAATCAGAAGTCTCGAATATGTTTTGTAGCATTTGGGATGAATGCGCAGATATATACGGGTCTCCTGGAAAGTGAACTTATATCATTCGCGAAAGAACTCCATGGCGTGGATGTTTCAACAGAACAACGCTCGTATACATCTTTTACGGTATACGATGGAGTATACTTTTTGGAGTCTAAAAATATCCCCATAATGAAGTGGCCTGCATGAAAAGTCCGGAATTAAATCTAATTGAGGATCTTTGGGCATGCGCTTAGAAAAGCCCTCAAAATATTAAAAAAAAAAAAGGCTATTGTTCAGGAATGGTCCAAAATTAATGTAACCTCCCTTCAACACTTGGTAAACGCGATGCCCCGACTGTTGATATTGGTAGATCAACAGAATGAAACGCTATATTGTGAGTGCTAGCGATACCTAAAGAGGAATGCTCTGTAGTATGCGCATATTGCCAATACCCACTGGACATACGGTACTTAACGAATATACACTGTAACCCTTTGTTGCAATGTTTACGTAATAAAAAGTTCCAGGCATATCCAACTGCGACGTTGTACGATCACACAAATATGCCTCGGGCGACAAATGTAAGTGCACCATCAGCACATTCCCAATGACCCGTCGGCGCAAAGAACACATGAAAACATACATAATGAACACATACACATAACACTCTTCCCCGCGACACAGTCAGCGCTGCTTCGCGGCTTTAGCCAAACGAAGGCTTAAGAATATTAAAAAAATTAATTAAATAAATACCATGCAAATCAATAAGAACGTGTGAACACATACCGAACGTGACAAGGAGATTTAAAAAACATATGCCAGTGCCTATTGATGGTGATCAAGAATATATATAATTTATGGGGTCGAAAACGCTTCCTTCTGGGTGTTACACACATCTACTATCACCACAAATCTAATATACCTCTATACTCTTCGAGTACCGGGTATAAAAAGGATGAAAAGGCATACAAGCTCAATGACTTATCTGCAATATTGGGTCCATATGGCGTTGGTCTGAAGTTGAGGGGAAAGGAGTTCGGGACGAACTCTACGTCAGGAGGGCCGAATTTGGGATTTGGTGAGAAGCCACAGAGAGCAACGGAGTCTATAAAGATAATAGAGCAAGTAACAGAGAGAGAGAGACTAGAAGCGGCCGTCGAAAAAAGAGAGAAGAGAACACAGCTTCGACGATCAACGCCAAGTAATTCGGTGCCAAAGTCTCACTCGAACCACACGCATACAAAACATAAATCATAAACACAGCGACCATTGTAATTACGAAGAATCAAATAATATTAGTCTATAAAACTACATACATATTATAAAACCTGTCGTCCTGGAATACTGTACTACTACGGATAACACGGGGCCACACAAATATCAATTATATATATTATATTATCTATTATATAAAATAGATTTGGGTCGTCATCGTCGCCTCCCAAAATTGTATTTCCAGAGACCATCTAGCTAATATAAACTAATAGTGTGAAAAGCAAAAAATATCGTTTGTTTTGAGGAAGATGAATAAATCCATTTTTTGGATAAAAGACTATAATGATGAATACTAAATACTTGCAAAAATCGTTTGTCATCATGACTAAATATGTACATACATACAGCTGCGAAAAAAGTAATAGCACCACCACCACAAGCAATTTTTAAATAGTTGCCAAACTCACATTTTTAACTTTAAGGAAACTTTAAGCACATTTTTAGAAATGGAAGACTCTCATAAACATATGAATATAAAAGAAATCTTCTTCCTTTTTAATGTTATAAAGTTATTTAAAGAAATTCATTGAAAGTGTTCAAATTAGGCGAAAAAAATAATAGCACCATCAATGACCAAAAAGTAACGAATTCCTTAGTTAATTATTTTGAACTATTATTACTAAATCTATATTTATCATATACAATGTAATTTTTTGACAATAACAGCTGCGCAGCGTCTTGGCATGGAATCAATTAAGTCCTGGCATCGTTTTAGGACCAGGGCTCTTTTAATTATACCCAAAGTGGTCCGATAGTGGCTGGCTTGGAATTATCAACCGCCTTCTTAATGTAGGACCACAGATTTTTGATAGGATCAGGTCAGGTGATTGAGCAGGCCACTCCAAAACGTTTTCACAGTTTGCCCTGAACCACTCCTTTGCTTTCTTGTTGGTGTGTTTGGGGTCATAGTCCTGTTAAAAGACCCATACGAACGGACTTTCATATTCTGCAAAGGGTAGCATTACTGTCTCCACGATATTCACCTTCACGTGCTAATCCATGATGGTTTTTATCCAACCTAGTGTACCTACTCCATAGTGGAAAAAGCAGGCCCATACCATTATACTACACCATCCATGCTTAATGGTTTTTGTGGTGTACTAAAGTTTGTATTCTACTTTCCTTGGACGTCTAACGAATTATCGAGATCCCTTTCCACCAAACATAACCACTTTGGACTCATCTGACCATAGAATATTCGTCCATTGTTGGGATGTCCGATTTGCTTGAACACTGGCTAACCTCATGCGCTTAGTAATATGTGTCGCGTTTAAAAGTGGTACCTTTCTTGGGCTGCAGACTTTTATATTATCTTGGCTAAGATATGTACTAACTTTTTGATCCATCGCATTTATTTTAAGCTTTTCTTTAAGCTCGGTAGCTGACTTAAAGGGAACCTTCATGCTCTGACGAATCCGTCTTTTGCCATGAAGAGGGGTCATAGATCATTTTCGTTCGCGTGTTTCAGCCTTTTCTTCATAGTTTAAGACGTTTTTCATCATTTTATTGGAGTATCATACCAATCGACCAACATTTCTGTAAGTTTTTCCGTTTAATATCAGTTTTTTGGTCAGATCTCTCATCTCCGCAGTGCAGTGCTTTCCACGTACCATTGTAATGATTATTATTAACTTTTATGACAGAAACAATGAAATCTTAGTCAAAACTAATGAATACGTGCCTTTTACAAAGACAATTTTGAGAAATATAGAAGCTTCACTAAGAAAATGGCTAGTGGTGCTATTTTTTTTCCGCCAATTTTTGGGTCTTTTTTCTTAAAATCCCAAAAAAAAATATATAGACAGAAATTTGAAGAACGGTAACGCAGTTTTTGTTTATGGGGAATACTAAGCAATATAAAAAAAATCAAACTTAAAAGAAATCGTAACATAATTCGCATTTTTTTCTATCACGAAAAAAATGTATAGTAGTGGTGATATTATTTTTTTTGCAACTGTACATACGTTATGAAGTCGGATGCGGAACAATGACATGCTACCCAAAATATCTGGTTGGATTAAAAATTTTGTACACTTGACATACATAATACCAAAGACTATTGCGATGAAAAATCAGATAAACATATTATTTCCACCACGATACCATTTATCGGCATGTTGGAGCACGTGTTTTTTTTTACAAGTTTCTACAATCGATTTTGTTGACCGTAGTCTCTGCAATGTCGGCTCGATAATGTTTACTCACTACCTCGCAGTAAAAAACCTTTATTTATGACAATGCAGATACAAAATTGTAGCTGTTGTTTTTAATTTCCAGGAGAAACTTTTTACTAAAGAAAATGTTGGGATTTTTGTATTTGTTTTTCTTATGAACACAAATCCTAGCCGTATAACATCTGGTCAAAATTAATATTAATTCACTCACTTATCATAGTAATTTTTCAAAATTATTTAAAATTCACTTGCATATCAGGAAAGTAATGGCAGAAAGAAGTTTACATTAAACACTCAGGGACCTTTTTCTGCCCATTACATGTTTTTTTTTTCTGGTAAGAATTTATTATTGTTAAAAAATAACGAATTTGGCGCTAATTGACAGTTTATTCAAGTTTTTTTTTACCTGCTAAGCCTGTACAATACTAAATAAATTTAAAAGATAGTAAAATGATAGTAAAAGCAATTGCGAAATAGCCAATATTAGAGAAATAAGTAAGACTTTTGCCCAGGCACAAAACAGATCGTATGCTTTTACATAAAAATACGAGGGAGAACGTTGTGAGCCGCGGCAAAGGCTCGGCTCTACTTTATACCCGGTACTCAGTCAGTATATATGTACATACATATGTATGTACATATACGAGCTTGCGATTTATGCAATTTATTATATGTTCGCAAAAGGGACGAATTAAATTTTGGGCAAAAAAGAATATTTAAACGAGGGGGGAAGTTGTGAGCCGCGGCAAAGGCCGCGGCTCTACCTTATGCCCGGTACTCAGTCAGTATATAAATACATAAATATATGAGCTTGCGATTTATGCAATTTATTATATGTTCGCAAAAGGGACAAATTAAATTTTGGGCAAAAAATAATATTTAAAAAAAAAAAAAAGAAGTCAAATCATTTTTGGAATATTATACCTGTTTCCAATTTTGTTTGCATATGCTTTTTACATCTGCTTCTACATTTCTACATGTATAACTACATATTTGAGTGTACAAGTGTACAAGCGCTGGGCAGGCGTTGCGTAGCCACTGAAATTTAATTTGTTTCTTCTGGCCATAATATTGATCCGACCTGATCCATATTCGGCAATCTGGTAGATATGGTAATTTTCCATGATTCTGCGTTTTTGGTTTTCATTTATCTTAAAAATTGTGGATTCCACAGATTTTCGTTCTTTGTGGGGGCGGAAAGGGGCAAAATTTTGAAATACACTTGTGCTGGTTTGATATCACAGGAGCTTGGATAGAAAGTTTGGTTGCTCTAGCTCTTATAGTCTGATCCAGATTCAACACTCTGATAGAAATGGTCTTTCTCTATGATTCTGCGTATTTCGTTTTTTTGTATCTTCAAAATGTGTATGCCACAGACTTTCGTCCTTTGTGGGGGCGGAAGGGGGAGGGGCGAAATTTTGAAATACACTTTGAGTAGTGTGATAACACAGGAGACTGAATACAAAACTTGGTTACTCTAGCTTTAATAGTCTATGAAATATAGGCGCAAATGAAGACGGACAGACGGACGGACGGACAGACGGACAGACAGACATGGCTATATCGACTCGGCTATTGATGCTGATCAAGAATATATATACTTTATGGGGTCGGAAACGCTTCCTTCTAGGCGTTACACACAACCGTTATCCCCACAAATCTAATATACTCATATACTCTTCGAGTACCGGGTATAAAAAATTAAATCAAACCATTTTTTGAATTTTTATCATAGCTCGCAAATAACTGTTGACCGTTTGTTTTGCTTACGCTCGCTCTGCTCGCGAGAACGAACGAAAAAAAAGTATGCACCCTCGTTCTCTCTCTGAGCATCAGACTTCGTTTCTTTTCGTTTCGGTTTTCTGTTGAGCGATTTACGTTGATCTGTTCGTGAGACGCTCTTTTACCGAACATCGCACAATGAGAGATACGAGCGATGCTCGCACCGAGAGACTCACTAAAAGACCGATTGACTGAAAAAGTCACCCCAAACGGTCTTTTCAATAATTTGTCTCCTTTTCGATGCACAGTGGTACGTTGTGTAACATTGTGCCATTCGATTACACTAGTCGACACGACTTTTCCGCTGTCGCCAAAAATGACTTTTTCTGATACATTTGGATGTTTAAAATTTTTTAAAGAATGTTTTTTTTTTTTTTCATGGAGTAGTTTTTTTTTTAAAGAATTTTTAAAAAATTTGTTGGTTTTTGTCATAGGTAGTGCTTCTATTTTTTACATAACTTAAGTTTCCTACAACTGGTTGTATTGAACTTTGCAGTTAAAAAAAGCTGACAAATGCATCTATAAATCCGACTCAGACACTTTGTAGCTGCAACTTAACGTCTGGAAGATATTAAGCTTCCAAATTGAAATTTCATAATTTTTTTCGGTATTTTTCCCCGAAATTTTGACTTTGAAAGCTCAGGAAAAGTCGAAAAAAAAATATTTGAATGCCTTGATTTTTGGTTTTAGATAGACACATTAATTAGGCGTCGTTTAAGGTATCGCTTATAAAAAATATAAAAATAAACGGCTTAGTTATAACCGTTTGACCAAAACTACATATGCCGATTGGCACCATCCCAAATGCCATTTTACCGTTAAAAACTGTTACAAACACAGATTTTTGGTATTTTTGTAGGAAAAAAAAACGGTTATACGTCGGCTAACGGAATTTATCGGCGAAATTCGGCATATGAAAATTTGGTCAAACGGTTGTAACTTAGCCGTTTATTTTTATATTTCTATAAGCGATACCTTAAACGACGCCTAATTAATGTGTCTATCTAAAACCAAAAATCAAGGCATTCAAATATTTTTTTTTCGACTTTTCCTGAGCTTTCAAAGTCAAAATTTCGGGGAAAAATACCGAAAAAAATTATGAAATTTCAATTTGGAAGCTTAATATCTTCCAGACGTTAAGTTGCAGCTACAAAGTGTCTGAGTCGGATTTATAGATGCATTTGTCAGCTTTTTTTAACTGCAAAGTTCAATACAACCAGTTGTAGGAAACTTAAGTTATGTAAAAAATAGAAGCACTACCTATGACAAAAACCAACAAATTTTTTAAAAATTCTTAAAAAAAAACTACTCCATGAAAAAAAAAACTACTCCATGAAAAAAAAAACATAATTCTTTAAAAAAATTTAAATCTCCAAATCTATCAGAAAAAGTCATTTTTGGCCACAGCGGAAAAAAAAAGTTGAATTTTGTCGAGTAGTGTTATCAGGGTACATTTTCTTGAAATTTGAAACATGAATTTTTATATTTCAAACTAATTTTTTGATTAAAAAATGAATAGTTTCTTTATGATTAATTTATTTTGAATTAAGCTTAACAACTAATAAATAAATAATAATAAAAGTCGAGTTTAGGTTTTGTGTGGCCAATACTACCTGGCACTGGTACTCAAGTGTGGCGATTTCAACATTACATTTCTAAAAAAAATTTAATATGTCTTCGTTTAGTGGTAAGCGACTATACATTTTGTCAAAATGCTCGACCTACGATCACTGTACCATCGAAATTCACAAAGCAAAGTGACGCGTAGAACCGTCGAGACTTCACATGCACACATACATTCGCAAAAGACTTTTTGAATCGTCGTTCGAGGGCAAATGGTCTTGGAATGAGCAGAGCAAACGAGACCGGAAAAAACTGCTCGTCGGCTGAGCGCGAGCACAATTTTTGTACGAACAATGCAATCAGACTTTTTGCTCAAAGTCTCAGTGAAAAACTCTTATTTTGAGACCGCACGAATCGGTTAATCGGTTTTATACATGTTTCCATTTTTTTTTAACATATGCTTCTACATTTCTACATATAAATGTATAACTAAATATTCGTGACGTGGAAATGCTTGCGAAAGGGAGAGGTAGTAGCCACTGAACTTTAATTTGTTCCTTCTGGCTATAATAGTAGTTCAACCTGATCAAGATTCGGCAATCTGGTAGATACGGTTATTTTCTATGATAATGCGTTTTTGATTTTCATTCTACAGAATTTCGTCCTTTGTGGGGGCGGAAGGGGACGTGTCAAAATTTTGAAATACACTTGTATTGAAGTGATATTACAGGAGCTTGGATAGAAAGTTTGGTTGCTCTAGCTCTTATAGTCTCTGAGATCTAGGCGCTCATTTGAACGGATAGGCAAAGCAGACAGGGTCGCGTGTTAGAGAGAGCGAGAGGGAACGATGACTTTCGAAATGGTTTTCATCATTGTGGCTATAATAATGGTCCGATCTGATTCAGATTCAACACTCTGATAGAAATGGTCAACCTCTATGATACTGCGTTTTTAGTTTTCTCATATCTTCAAAATTGTGTATGACACAGACTTTCGTCCTTTGTGCGGGCGGAAGGGGGCGGGGCGAAATTTTGAAATACACTTGGAGTAGTGTGATAACACAGGAGACTGGATACAAAACTTGGTTGCTCTAGCTTTAATAGTCTCTGAGATATAGGCGCTAATGAAGACGGACGGACAGACGGACGGACAGACGGACGGACAGACAGACATGGCTATATCGACTCGGCTATTGATGCTGATTAAGAATACATATATATACTTTGGGGAGTCGGAAACGCTTCCATCTGGGCGTTACACACAACCGTTATCCCCAAAAATCGAATATACCCCTATACTCTTCGAGTACCGGTTATAACAAGTTTTGGACATTTGAATGGAAAACGTATTTTTCAGTGACGTTCAACTTGGATGGTCTTGACGGAAAATCATGTACTGGCGAGATTTATGCCGTGAACGATAAACCTGATATGTGCTCAATTATTTCGGCGGCTCGCCTATGGGTTGGACTAAATTTGGACGCCGCGGAACATCATCTGCATGTTTCGCATCGTCAGAAGAACATGAGTCTTATGGACGATTTGGGCGAAGAGGCAATTTTCATGATCGGAAATGAGTTCCAAACTCGAGTTATTATTCTATATCTACGAAACAATCAATTAAGTTAATTGCCTGACTAATACCTGCTATTAGACTGTCAAACCTTGTACGACGTACACGTCATGCAATAAGTAATCAAAATGTCCGTTATAATCTAACGCAAAAGGAAAGTGAAGAAGAAAATGAAAGGAGACGTGCCTATATTGCACATGTTAGCGCTGCACAATTACCACTTTAAATTTGACCGGTAAACTTGAATCGCGCTGCATTCGAATATGATTCTGCAATCACCTACAAAGATTCGCTGCGTTGATATCGGTTCATTGCCTGCTAGCATTGCAATGCATTAATGTTTTAATCGGAAACACCCGGCAAATGGTAAGGTGAAATCGACCCGTTTTGACTCATTCGCCAGAGCCATTATAATTCGTTCACTATGGAACTACCATCCAATCAAAAAAATCCTGGCGAAAATAATATATCATGGCTTTGTGTTACCACCACCAAACGAAGAAACGAAGTTGCTTCAGATCTATATTGTTAGTGATTGAACAATTGAACTAGATAAGCGTTTTTCCCGTGATTAAACGTTAAATGATAAAATAATTGCAAAATCTTCAACATGAGCATAATAAAATGGTCAGATTGTTCGTAACTGCGTTGGATACAATGCATTTTGACGACCACAAAATTATTAGATGTTCAGACGTTCAGCTGCAGCTACAAAGTGTCTGGCTCGGATTTATAGCTGCATTTGTCAACTTTTCAAAACTGTAAAGTTCAATACAAACAGTTATAGATAACTAAAGTTATGTGAAAAATAGAAGCACTACCTCTGAAAAAAAATACATTTTTACAAATTTTGTTAAAAATAAACTAAGCCGAGAAAAAAAAACCATAATTCTTTAAAAAATTTTAAATCTCCAAATCTATCAGAAAGAGTCATTTTGGGCGACAGCGGAAAAAAAAGTTGAATTTTGTTGAGTAGTGTGGCAGCCTTCGACAAAAAGTGCCATAGCTTGGAAGAGCGGGGATGTCAACGCCGACGAAGCTTCTGAGTGAGAGCCAGAGATGAGCTCTCTAGTCGATCAGTGGAAGCCGAGGGAACCGGCAATATAAAAAATAAACAAATAAAAGCATAAATTACCGAAACCAACGAACGGAGTTATTATTAAAGAATTAGCGGGTCATTTCAAACAGGTTCCTCAAAAACTAAAAACTAGTCAAAAAAAATCTCAAATTTGGGCCAAAAATATGTGTTTGAACGCGTATTTCATTTCATTTTGTGTCATTCTGTAGGACAGAACATTTTATGATAAAATATGTCATGAAATCAAAACCATGGTTTAATTTCGATGAATTCCTAAATATTAAATTCATTTAGTAAGCAGCGTGTATTGTAATTTTCAAACATCTCTGACCAAAAAAAAATTTCTAGTTTATAGGCCTGTACGGCCTGTGCGAAATTTTACTGAAAGGAATCTGCTTTCTATTTCGGATGTGTGGAACTCAACTGATTTAGTGTGATCAAGAACCTAAAAAGTGATTTGCCACTCTCATGAATCAGCTGTGTTTTGTAAACAGCGCCAATTTTGAAAATTAAACTAAAATTAAAAAAAGGAAGAAAAGTAATTTTGACGATGAAGTGATTGTGTTGGTAGCGGCACATATTGCTGTAAGAAGAAGTACAGCACAGTTGGAGACGCCAAAATGTCCAAATTATCAAAATGCTCATTTTCCGTGATTCGCTAAAGACATGGTATTGCCTCAACTGATTTTATTAAAGCAATCTTCTCCTCACTTTAAACATTTGCATATCTCTTTTTGGTTTTGCGCACAAATTTTGCCCCCACCTTTCACTTTTACTTCAGTAAAAATAGGCACATATATTTTACTGGCACCCCTATCAGCTGTTCTCACAGTCCACATTCGTGTGAATATCGATAAAAATTCGAGGATCCCGTTTACGTTGCTGGATACTGACTCCAGGAAAACACAAACGAAAAATTACTGGCCCCGTTTTTTTTATATGAAGTTTGGCAGTAATTTTTAGTTTCCGCGGTGCTGGATACCCAGCTTATAGTAATATTCCTTTCACGGACCAAAGGCTGAAGAACGTGGCGTTTTCTGACAAGGAGACAGTAAATGTTGCTTAGCTGTATTTAAAAATAAAATTAGTTTAAAGGCCTGTATCCAGCACCGCGAAATTTTACTGAAACGAATCTGCTCATTATTTCGGATGTGTGGAACTCAACTAATGTAATGTGACCAAGAACCTAAAAAGTGATTTGCCACTCTCATGAATCAGCTGTGTTTTGTAAACAGCGCCAATTTTGAAAATTAAACTAAAATTAAAAAAAGGAAGAAAAGTAATTCTGACGATGACGTGATTGTGTTGGTAGCGGCACATATTGTTGTAAGAAGAAGTACAGCACAGTCGGAGGCGCCAAAATGTCAAAATGATCAAAATGCTTATTTTCCGTGATCCGCTAAAGACATGGTCTTGCCTCAACTGCTTTTATTAAAGCAATCTTCTCCTCACTTTAAAAATTTGCATATCTCTTTTTGGTTTTGCGCACAGATTTTGCCCCCACCTCTCACTTGTACTCCAGTAAAAATAGGCACATATATTTTACTGGCACCCCTATCAGCTGTTCTCACAGTCCACATTCGTGTGAATATCGATATTATCGATAAAAATTCGTGGATCCCGTTTACGTTGCTGGATACTGACTCCAGGAAAACACAAACGAAAAATTACTGGCCCCGTTTTTTTTATATGAAGTTTGGCAGTAATTTTTAGTTTCCGCGGTGCTGGATACCCAGCTTAAAGTACTAAATTTTCCTCTCACTAAATCTGTGGTAAAAACAAAATTATAAAACTGTTGAAAGGAGCTCTTAAGAGGCTTTGGAGAGGCCGTGGAACTTTCAATAAGACTCGACGTCACACAAAGCGCGCGGACATATGTACATAGGGACAGGACAATCGATAGACTTCTCGATCTGGGACATGAAGAGGCAAACTCGGGTCCATAGCAAAACAAACATACTTCTAATTCAAACTGAAATTCTAATCATAAGTTCAAGATTGTGTTTTATGCGCCAACACATATGTATATGTAATACCAAATTATATTTCATATTTCAGAGCTTAGTTTGAATGGATGTTATTTATAATCTATATACATACAAATGTATATTTCGACTTACGTTGATATTTGTAGACAAGGATCCCCGCATAATTTCAGGCGTTTCAGCTTCAAATCCAATATCACCAAATCCATCGTCGTGCAGCGAGATTGACAGGCTACCATAATCCTCCCTCATTGTTATCTCGTCAGCTCTAGACTGATTTATAGAGAATTGAGCTTCAATGTCTATGTCATTCAACTCGGGCAAGGCAGTATCGAAGTCGTGAAACACTTCTGGTAAAGTTATGGCGTTAACATTAGCTTCTCTGTGGCCTTCTGGTAAGTCGACCATGCCAGGTCTAAATGCCATCTATACAGTAGACAACATTGAAAATACATATGTACATGTATACATTTTAATGACATTAAATAAATTTTAAATACTTTACCTTAATTTTAACAAATGCTTCATTGCAATCAGCCAGCAAGTATTTAGCTTTTCTGGAATAAATGCGCACAACACCCAGCAACAAATGTCCAGATGTCCTTAACGCCAATTTCACTTTTGGCTGTAATATGCCTTCTACAGATTTCTCTATATTAGTTTCAAACACATGGGCTTTTGTAATTTTTTTATCCCAATGAGCTGCTAACCAAATTTTGGCCAGCGGACCTTTCTTGGCCAATATAATGTGTTCATAGAACATTTTTCTCTTACAACGGCTACAGCTTTATTTATAAAAAATACATTCACATTAAGAACCCTATCCATAAAACAGGGATGTACTTTCAGCCAACATTCGATGAACCATGCGATAGTGATGACAAAATATAAGGTTGCGGTAACTGCAAAATACATAGATTCGAAACGATGGAAATGACATAGTGCTATATACCATATAATAGCCTTTTCCCACACTTCACAATTACGGGGAACGGTGGGATTTTTTGGAAAATGTGAAACCTCGATTCCCACAGGCCACCATCCACCTTTCATGGAAATCACAGTTAACATCAACAAACAAAAAATGTGTGCTCCTAATTTTGTGAAAATTTAACAACAAAATGTAATTATATTTTCGACTTTTGTTCAGCAGCAACAAATGACGTTGCAAAGAAGAATTTTTAGCAAATCGAAATTACTTTAATGAAGGTATGCCAAGAAAGGTGTGGATGGTTGTAAGTAAATTGCAATCCAAGTAAAATGTTATGTACAAGACTGTGTTTTATCTGTTTTCAAATCGGTACGACACTTTTTGTCTACGTCAAGTGAGCAACCTGAACAGCGCGATCTGCATTTATCTTCAGATATAGTCAGATATGCCTTAACAGAAACAAATAAACAAATAAAAAATGTTTAAAAATACATTTAATTCCTTTTATTTATTCGCGTTCCTCTCCCGAAGAAATTATAGCATCTCTAACTGAAAATTGATCATCTGCTATAGAAAAACCTCCTGGCTCCTAGCCATTTGCTTCCATTCCGAAAAAATTCCATTTTTTCGTTGTGAAGGACAATTCTTCAGAGTTGTATTTGAAAACCATCTGTTATAGGCTTAGGAACATTCAAAGTAATTGGCGGAACTAATTGGGAAATTTCGGGCAAAATTTTTCGGACCAACCCCGAAATGGATGGTGGATGGTCGGACCATCCCCAAAATGGACGGTGGATGGTCGTCCATGGGAACAGGCTATTACAGACCACCACCGAAATGGATGGTTGCCTGTGGGAACAGGCTATCAGATAGCTTGATAGTGGACTCGATTTTATCGATAGAATTGAAATTGTCATCGATTGTTTGACAGTTTTCTTTTATATGTAATTCATAGTCGCCCTAAGAGCCAAGAAATAAATAAATAAATAAAACAAAGCAAGAGATGGAAGAATATGCTCGAGAACCATGTCCTTATAGAATTGTGGATGATTGTGGAGGTGCTTTCGCTATGGGATGCATAGGAGGTGGAGTCTTTCAGGCTATTAAAGGATTTCGTAATGCCCCTTCTGGTATGAGTAGAAGATTGGTAAGTAGAAGTAGAGTGCTACTCTGAAGTGAAGTAATAAAACACATGCATTCTTATTGGTACACATTTTTATGTAATACTGCACCGTTCGCTCACGCTATTATTACATATTTTTCGTATCTTTTGTGCATATGTATGTACGTGCATGTTCATAATTCTTATGTCTAGCTCGTGTACCTGCAAATATACATGTCTGTATCCGATTGTAGTCAGATATGCTGATGCACACTTTTGGTATATTTAGTTCACAATTTAATGTTTTATTGAAAGAATTTTCCTTTGCCTTTCCAAAGGTTAATTACGTAATTATTCGTAATTAAACAGCACGTGCTTGTGGTTGCTTGTGCTGATACATATGTACTTATTATACCCAGTACTAAAGAGTACAGGGGTAAAATAGATTTATCTACACGTACATATGTAACAGCCAGAAGGAAGCGTTTGAAAACCAGAAGATTGCATTATGTGTGTAGCTGGTTTTCGGCAGGTTTAATTTCAACCACGTAATATTGAACTTTTCAAGCTGTGGAATTTGTTCAAAATTTTCAAGGTGAAAAAAATAGCCAAAGAAAAGCTAACTGTGAGCCGTACTGGTCGTACGTACGTAAAAACAAAAAAAATGCCGCACTCTGAAATTTCATGCATTTTTGACTTCTCTAGCGTGGGGTTTCCCCAAATGTTATTCGATAATAAAAGTTTTCATTTTTTTAATTCAATAAATCAATTTCTAACAAAAGTGCATACTAGGTTTTTCGATATCATTTTCATATAATTAAAAATAAATATTTTTTTCAATCATACTTTTCTGAACGGTCATTTAGTATTTTGACCAAACACAGGAAAAAAATTTAGTAAAATTATAAAATCTTTTTTTTCAGCAAAAACAAAATTTTTTCCAATAGGTTATTTCGTTTTCTATAGTCTAATAATAAACAAACATATTTCAGAATTTTTTTTTCAAATTATGTATAAATTAATAGTTGGTGGTACCTCCCTTGGCTTTTGTTACACATTTAACCCTATTGGGCATCGAATCGCATAAAGCCCTCAAATATTCCTCCGTTATCTCCTCAAACCAAACTTTTTCTATAACCTCCCTTAACTCAACCATAGTTTTGGGCTTCCGCTTTCTCATTTTGGCAGTCATAAGGGCCCAGACGTTCTCTATCGAATTGAGGTCGGGGCTGTTACCTGGCCAATCTAGGGACTTTATGCCCAATTCCGCCTTCAAAATGTTAACCTGTCTGTAAAAAATAGTTGAAACTAGTTGACTACATTTTTAAAAATAATAAAACGTTAGAGATTCTCTTACAGAGCGCGCTCGATGGCAAGGTACAGAATCGTCCTGAAAGATGTGATCTTCTCTCTCACTAAGTGATTCCATACTGGACACAAATCCACTGCGAATAACTCCACTTCATACTTTTTTGAATTCACCATACCCTTAATAATTATTAGGGATTCTGTTTCATATTTAGATATGCATCCCCATAAAATAATATAAGGATAATGCTTCACTCTGGCAATGCAGCAATTTTCGGAATAGCGTTACCCTTTTCTGCGGCGAACTGTGCGGGAACCATCGGGTCTAATGAGGTTAAATTTTGACTCATCCGAGAATATGATTCGTGACCACTCAGATTAACCCCAATTTGCTTTTTCTTTAGCCCAATTTACGCGTGATTTCTTCATTCGACTATTAAGAAGTGGCTTTTTGGCAGGTGTCCTTGCCATTAATCCCATCTCCTTTTGACGACGCTGTATAGTTATAGCTGAAATTTCTTTGGCAAATCATTGCTGCACTTCAGAAGCTATCTCTACAGCATTTTTGAATCGATCATGTCGGTTCGTTTTCTTAATAATCCGATTTTCCCTTGCACATGTACACTTTTCTCTTCCCGATCCTTTTGTCCTCTCCACTTGTCCAGTCTCACGAAATTTTTTCAAAAATCGTCGCACTGAGCTTTCATTGAACTTAGTTCGATCCGCTATTTTTCGAATGGAGACATTTCGTTCAGCCGAGGCAATAATTGTTGACTTTTCAGTCACCGTCATCTGTTTTCCTTTAGGCATACTTCTTAAAGACTCCTAAGTAAAATGTTTTGCAAGAAATGTTTCCAGAAACTGAGGCGACAGGAAACGCACGCAAAAAGAAAAAACCATTCGCAGGGACTCACAAAAAAAAAATTAGACGAATCGAATAACATTTCGGGTTATCCCACGCTAGAGAAGTCAAAAATTCATGAAATTTCGGAGTGCGGCTTTTTTTTTGTCATTGGGTGTATGTAATTCAAGATAAGCTTGGGATGAAAGCTTAAAAAAAAGGCTGTATGTAATCTAATTGAGGGTCAACAAAAAATGCCGCAGTGGCACAAAGTTGTTTCTGTTAGAGAGAAATCACAGATCAGAATAACATTTTATAATACTAATACGAAAGCAACTAAAAGGCATCAAATGACGATATCTGCTATGGTTCTGGGAGCCATATCGCCTAAAGCTATTACAAAAAGTTAACGAAGAAAAATTAAAAAAGTTCAAATAAATAAAATTGAACTAAAGCGTTCTTAGCCTAAAATATAAGCTAAGCTAGACACTTGATAGTGCCCCAACGTCCAAACATACGACATCGTGGTATTGATGGCCACTTGTTTGTTAGTCACTTAAATTGCTCTTTTAAAATAAGCCTACAGATGGTATTGGCATATAAATGTACTCCTTGTCTTGGAGAAAACGAATCGTAGTATCAGATCTGACCAACTCGCCTGGTATAAAGTTGCCCTCGATGTCCCGGTGGCTCGGGAATCATATAAGGGTAATAGAAAATTGCTGAGCCATCTTTGTTTGCCACAATAGAAATTTGCAGTTCGAAGAAATCTCATTTAGCGATTTGATCACCGCTGCTCGGCTGTCGCTATAAATGTTTAGCCGGGTTGTCATGACGGTAAACTCTTGAATGCATTTAAGAGCTTCTCTGATTGCAGTGATTCCGCTTGGAAGATGCTACAATGGTATGGGAGCCTGAAGCAGTGCCTTATGCTGATCTGGTCGGAGTTAATTCTTCCTCCATCCAGCTTCGATCCATCTATGAAGATGTTTATGGCCCCATCTGGGCCAGGCCCAGGCCAGGTACCTCGAGCTATTCGTCTCTGTTAGGGATGACTATATTGTAAGGGGTATTTGCATATTCGCTTGGAATGCAGTACTCCCTTTTCGTGGGGGACGGTATTGTTATTATTAAGTAATGATGAGTGACCTATGTATGTGCTGTGGTGCCCATTAGTCCGAGTCTCTGAGACGTATTGCTGCCATTTCTTGCTCCTGCAAGGTCACGGCTCTAGAGGCATAGGAAGGTATTTAGCGCATAATTTGGAGTGGGGCGAAGCGCTTCACTATGGCATAGGGCTGTAGTTATCTGAACTTTGCCCAGTTGTTAAGTGATCGTCTTTTTTGATAGGAATGGCCACCATACTGTAACTCCATAGAGTAGTATTGACTTAACTATTGTTAGAAATGTTTAGATTGTTAAAAACGATCTTCCACGTTAACCAAACTTTGGTACTGTGATTAGGCATCTTTTAATGCTAACGCGTTTTTATTTAGAGCTCCGCTTATCTGCCTTTTATCTTACATAAACAGCCGGTGTTTTCGAAAATAATAACTCAATAAACTCCCTTATTTACCTGCTTGCTTACATTCGATCCGTAAGCGCCCTTTCTTTAATTGTGTTTTAAACATAATTTAATTGTTTTTCTGTGTAGGTAGTCAGTGTGTTTTTGTTGTTGCTTTTCGTAAGTACACATAAAATCATATTTAACCGCTCTCACCTAGTAGATTTGTTGTTTTATTACTCTCTCACTATTACCCAAACTTAAATAACTGATCTTCCTCTCTCGCTCTCGATACTTTCTGTGCAGTAGCGCTCTCTCTCTCTCAATTGAAGCTGCTGTAATTGCTCTCCTCTCAGTTTTTATTGATTCCGTTTTTAGCGTTTATCTGGCACACTCATTAGATATCTATTCGTCTTGAAATTTTCGTTTTTGATTTTATATATTTATTTTTTATGCATAATGGAATTCTCTGTTGACTGTGTCAAAAAAACCTGCCAGGAAAGTATCACTCATGATCAGCCGAGTATCCCCTGCTGGCTCTGCAAGAAAAATGCGATGGGTTCACAGGCCTTGTGAGTGATGCTAAACGAAATGGTTTGCATTACAGCTGTGACGGCATGCCGGGTGTTCGAGAAAGACATGGTCACGGTTATGACACAGACCCGGAGGGGCTTTAAGGAGGTGACCGTGGGCTTTGAACAGCAATAAGATTGGCTTTTAGCCATGGAGTCTCAATTTAGTGGCTTACAACGAATGAATGAGTCTCCCAGGCGCAAAAGGGTCACTCCGCGGGATCTGCAAGTGCCAAATGTCCCTCGGCCAACCGATGCTGATAAGCTGACTCCGACCACTATAAAAGTTCTGAAAAGCTAGCAAATGCAGCTATACAAATGCAGAATTTCGCCGATAAATTCCGTTAGCCGACATATAACAGTTTTTTTTTCCTACAAAAGATACCAAAAATGTGTGTTTGTAACAGTTAATATGTGTATATCAAAAACTAAAAATATTGGCCATAAAATATTTTTTTTTTCGACTTCCCCTGAGTTTTCAAAATCAAAATTTCTGGAAAAAATACCGCGAAAAATTATGAAATTTGAAAGCTTAATATCTTCCAGACGTTAAGCTGCAGCTAATAAGTGTCTGGGTCGGATTTATAGCTATATTTGTCAGCTTTTCAGAACTGCAAAGTTCAATACAACCAATTAAATCTTCAAATCAAAAAGATAATTTTGTTGAGTAGTGTTATTATAGCAGCGGATTCTGCTGTAGATTAATTGATCTGTATAAGTCTTACATCACCATCACTCGTTTTCTGTTTGTTTTTTATTTTGTAAATATTTCATATCTAACGATTTGCGAAAAAAGGGAGGTCCATCACGTTGCCCGGATAAGCCATCATTAGAATAGGGGGCTGCCGAGTCCCTGAGCAAACCGTTAACGACTGGGTTCGTTTTTATGCCGGGCGCTCAACCAATCTGACTCTCGGCACTTAGTCCGGCCGGTGTGAAATGAGTGTGGGGGGTTGAAATGTGGGTAGGTAGTGTGTAACGATGGGAGTGGGTTAGCTATTTGTACAAGGCGGCATCACAAGCGCATCGTCAGTGTTACTGCTTCGCGAACACCCGCTGGCTGTCCGGAACTGCTTATTTCGGTACTCTCCCTATGGATGCCCGTTTATTCACAGTTGACCTACCTACCGAGGTAGGTCGTTTGCAACCTGCGACCCGTCCGGTGGCCTCAGCTAGGACCCCTCTGAGCCAACTCATCAAACAAGATAAAAAGATCTTCAAAATTATCTAAATGCATCTGTCTGAATTTCAGAAACCGAGTTAAAATAAAGTTAATTGCTTTAGAATATTGAATTTTGTGCATTTTACTAGACTAAGCCAAGTGGACTTCTATTTCGGGAAGGTTCGCGACCACATGTTTATTGCAACCATTATGAAAACTAAAACTCTTTGAACCGCATCTTTTGCACAAAACATAGAACTTTAAAAATGCTGTCGAATCGGCAAAAAGAGTTGGGAAACATTTTTGGTTTCTATCTTTTTTGTACATCAAAAGCGCACGAACCTTCGGGAGCCGCGGACAGTACATATGGGCAGTGACGTAAAAACTAATTGAAACTACATTCGAATTCACATTTGAAACAAAATATTTAGTGATTGGTCTCTCCTTTGGGCTTCTTTCGGAAGAAATATTAACTGTGTCTACCGATTTGTAGAAATATCACTTTTTTGTCTTAGAAAAAATAATAGAAACGCACCCAACATTTGTTCATGTCTTGTTTAAAAACGGTTGAAACTGAGTTTAAGGGGTAACATTTTATAAAATAAAGAAAAAAGATAATATATAATAACTATTCCTGTGGTTCCCGTATTGCTTGTTCTTATTCGATTTAGAATGGGTTGTGACGTACATTGTACGAATTGACGCCCTCCTTGTTAGAAAATTAAAAAAAATCCTAAAGGAAGGAAGGAAGGAAAATATGTGTGCCTCCCTCTACGTAAATATACTGGACATTATAATGCTGAATAGAAAATGCAATTAAAGTGGGATTTTCCGAAGGATAATGAAACTCTTAAATGCAGACGTTGCAATACTTCGTGGACAATAAATTTCCGCTGATGAAATGGCCTTCACAGCCAACAGATCTCAATAACACTTATAGGGGATCTTAAAGAATAGGATTAGCGTCCAAAAATTAAAATGATTTGTGGCAAAAAGTCCAATCCGAATGTTACCCCATTGATCCATCAATTTTTGTCGAACTGATCGATTTCATGGGTCGTCGATGTACCGAAGTCACTAAAAATTACAGTGCCACAACCAAATATTAAAGTTTATGAGTAAATCTACTAGCCTTTGAAGTCTCTCGTGCCTATTTTTTTTTCCATCACTGTATGTACATATGTACTAGCAAGCCCTCGACGGCTGCGCTCGCTGATATTTTTGAAAGGATATGTGTTAAAGTATATTATATCTACATATATCCCACCATGGAGGTAAAGTTAAAGGCGCACTTTTCCCTGAGGCAAATTTCAAGGATTCCCTTTGAGGGTAGCCCACGGCCATCTTTCCAATCTTTCGTTAGTTACCATCCTGTGAGATGTTAATTTAAAAAAAAAGGCGTACACAAGTATGTATGTAGATTAACATGAATAGCTTTCATTATTCTTAATGTGCTTTTCGATGGAGTATGTATACATACAGTGGTGTAAAAAATAATAAGGACACTTTGCTTTGTTTCAGAAAAAGTTTATAAAATGACTATTTTTAAATATTTTGGAGTCGTAGCGAGGAAAGCAAAAGGAGTTCATGAATACTTGTGAGGCTTCGTGTTTTGTTGGGGCTGTTTCATCATTCAAAACGTCTCTTTTCAATCTCGCAAATCTGAAAACATACATAAAAACGTCTCTGAAGGGTTTCCAGTACATACTAAGCACCTCTTCGGGTCCCCTAATTCTTTTGGGTGTTGGTTGTCCAATTTACGTTCTCTAAAGTATTGAAGTACGGGGGCGAGTTGGAGCAACAGTTTCTTATGGTTAATCCTCCTTTAGCATGGATATCCGGACTGCGGATACAACTGCAATTGCTTCATCGTCGTCTTTATCGCTGTCAATGAGATCGTCTACGTAGTGCGCTTTTTGAATGGACTCGTATGCTCGTGGATTTCGATTTTTGAATTCCTGTGCGTTTTAGTCCCGTAAATTGTTTGCAAGCACATTACGAAAATTCTTAGAGTCAGATTATCCTTGTGGAGCCATACAGATAGTCAGGTCCGTTTAAAATAAAATCATTAAGTGATTTTCCATGGCTGTTGGCGGCTGCATCCCAGACACTAGTTTTATTTCACTAGGTTTGTTTGGACTTTAAGCTAGGTATCCAGCACCGCGGAAAGAAAAAATTACTGTCAAACTCCATATAAAAAAACTGGGCCAGGAATTTTTCGTTTGTGTTTTCCTGGCCTCAGTATCCAGCAAGGTAAACGAAATCCACGAATTGTTATCGATAGTTGGTCTATCGACACGATTGTGGACTGAGAGAACAGCTGATATTCCCGCCAGGAATATATATGTGCCTATTATTACTGAAGTAAAAGTGAAAGATGGGGGGGGAAAACTGAGCTCAAATCCAAAAAGAGATATGCTAATTTTCAACACGAGGAGAAGATTGCTTTAATAAAAGCAGTTAAGGCAAGACCATGTCTTTGGCGGATCACGGAAAACAAGCATTTTGATAATTTTGACATTTTAGCGCCTCCGACTGCGCTGTACTTCTTCCTATTTTTTTGCAACAATATATGCTGCTACCAACACAATCACTTCATCATCAGAATTACTTTTCTTCCTTTTTTTAATTTTAGTTTAATTTTCAAACTTGGCGCTGCTTACAAAACACAGATGAATCATGAGAGTGACCAAGCAAGTTAAGTTCCACACAAACGAAATATAGAGCATATTCCTGTCAGTAAGTTTCCGCGGTGCTGGAGACAGGCCTTAAGGAAATAATGAGCGGTAGTTACCATACGCGATCCATCTGGTTATCTGCGTCGTTGGGCTAAAGTTTACACTCGTATCCTTTTGATATCAGATTATCAATTTGGCCCTGTATTTTTTCGAAGAGCTCTTGATATTTGCTCGATTTTAGCTCGCAGACATTTAAGGCGCTTCAAAGCGGTGGAGTAGCTTTTTACAAGTATCCTCGCGAATACTCATGACCTTTTTGTCATCTTCAGAGTGGCGCTCCCGTGGTGTAATTGGTTAAAACTCTCCTTAACCGCTTTGTCGTTTTCACTCGACTTACAGCTACAATAATTCAAGGAAATTTGTCTGTTAATATTACTTGCTCCTTGGATGCTGCATCCTATTGTACACTTCAATGAAATGGGTGCGTTTCGTCGTCCTTCACGAATTTTACGGGGTACTGCCAAAGCCCAGTTGTTGGCACCAATTAGCAGCATTGGTTGTGCGTTTGAGTACGATTTTACTGGCAATCCTTGTAGGTGGGAATATTTATTGCATATTTGGCTGACATCTACGTTTTGTTTTCGTAGCGCAAGATTTTTTACTGAACGCACATTATTCAATCATAGCATTTTATGGTTTCTCGCTGCCGATATTTTAATGTGAGCGGATGTGTTCTCCATTCGAGACGTTTCACTGGCCTACTGCAGGCAAAGTGGTTCGGGAATCGAGGAAACCTGGGGAGTTCTTCCAATACTGTCATCGATAAGTGTAACGGAGACTTCATCCAAAAAGGCGCAGGTGTCTAAACGTAACTTCGTTTCCGTATAGTGTGACGGGAAAATTAGGAAGTATTGTTCTTCTATGTTGCTATCCTTAAGGTGGGCACTGACGAGTTCGGCCTTAGGTGCATCTCTATGAAGTAGTAGGTGATAATGTGCTTCTCGCACTGGGCATTTCACAGATGAGAATCGCTGTTGCTGCTCATCTTTTGACTGAGAGTTTTCGTTGTTGTCCAATCCATGGCAAACCTGTGCGTGAGTGTTGACGGTGCTGGCCCTTGAGCTTGGCCTAGTTATAAAAGTGGATGCTGCTTCGGCTAACTTGTATAACTAATCGCTGAATGATTTGATGATTGAGATGACGTCACTGCGAGGGTTCATGGCCCAGTTTAATTTTTGTTAAGTGGGCAACTTATCGTCGAGTTCGCGAAGCAGTAATGGGTTGTCCAGGTGTGAGTTTAATTTGCAGATCTCCATAGTTGAATACGCAATACATTGCAAGGCCTATGAGAATTTCCAATTTGTCTTTGTGTACTTTGATTTTTCTAATTTTATCAATCAGCCGGTCAAGAATTTGTTCGGCTCGCCCAAAGAAGGTTTTTGGGTGTTGATTACTTCTGGGACTAATGCTCTCAGCAGCAGCTTATCACGCACCAACTCATAAGCTTTTCCCTTAAGACACTTCTGTAGCCGAAGCATGTTTTCTGCGTTTGAAAAGCCGGCTACTGCGCAGCTGTTCTCATAGATGCTGATGAAGATCGTTCAGTCCTTCGCATTGCCTTTAAGGGGGGCAGATCCGATGGTAGCACTTGTCTTGCTGCTAACTGGAAGGCACTTGATCCAATTGATGTGAATGAAATAGCCTATGTTCCCTCCCTGCTTTTAGGAAAGTACCATGTATTTCCTCTCAATGTAGGGGAGTGTAAGGTATCGTGGCGTGTAAGGTATGGTGGCGGAATTTTTTATATCTGGCATGTAACGTCACATCTAAAACTTTTGATCACTGTGGTCGATGTCTCTTATCGTGCTGACATTTTATATGCAGTAGTATTAATGAGGGGACGTGTGCTTTGAACTCTAAGTGATTTTAAATAAAAAAGTAGTGAAAAAAAATACATAAATTTTTTTTGGATATATGTTTTGACAGTGACAGAGTGAAGATTTTTTGAAACTTGAGTCAGGGAAGTATTCGGAACGTATATTTAGGCCTTTGCCAACAGTTTTTGATATTTAAATTTTTTTTTTATTTGCGAAGTATGACAGTGACAACGTCATATTTCCACCAATAGCTTGTAAGGTATGATGGCGGACTTTTTGTTAGGTATAGTGGTGGATTGTCTTTGTCTTTTTGTGTACAGAAGTGTATAAGTTAACACTCAGTGGCGGAGATTTGCATTTTGGGCACCGGGTTTTTGTCTTTAGACAAGAAAGGAAAAAAGAGCGTCTAAAAGAAGAACAACATCGGAGCAATCCACAGGCAAAAGAGTGAAGCTCGAAAAAGAAGAAGAAGATGCTGATCGAGATTTTCAAAATAAGTTCTTTCTTGTTCTGTTATTTTTCATTATTTCCAATAGTTTAAATAGATGATTTTCAGATCTACATAATGTTTTAGTTCATCCGACACTATACCTTACAATTTTTAAAAATGCAAAAAATTAATGGTTTGCGCGAAGAGCTGCAAAATTTCATTCCATTTAAATTTAAGCAACCGCTTCTGACAGAAATATGCTCAATAGATGTCAGCAGCTGCCTGCTTTAGAAATTTTGAAAAATATTGATTTTTGAGAGAGAGAGATGCAAAAATCAAAGTGTCCGCCACTATACCTTACACTCCCCTACCCATTTCAGCTTCGCGTGTATCTTTCAGCTCAAGGAATTTGAGCTAGTATGTGTGTGTGTTTGCTCGGCCAGCTTATGCAGATTTATTACTGAAAGTGATTTTGATGTATTAACATTGACTTGGTCAACTTGCGTTGTGTCCAGGGACTGATGTTTTTCAGAACTTGGGGCCATCCGCCACCGTTGTTGGTTGAAGCTGGATCACTTGCTGGGGCCTTACATGCGGAGCATGTTAATTCAAACTGCGTAATAGTGCTTTTCACACCAACACAGTCAAAGTGGTGCCAAATCATGCATTTGGCGCATTGCACCAAGGTTTGGACGCCTTCTGAAATACGATTCTTTTTGCAGACATTACACTATTAATGCGTTTGGGTATACGAGGGCGGTCCGAAAAGTTTCCAGCCTGACATTGATATAAAAACTTTACAATTTTTTTTACATATAATTTTTAACATAGTCTCCTTTTAAGTCAACACACTTCTCCCAACAATGCTCCCACCTCTTCAGCCCCTCCAAAAAATAATCGGCGTCGTGCTCATCAAAATGTTATAGCCTCCTCATTTGAAGAAAATTTCTGTTCGCAAAACGCAGCTTTAAGCCTTGGCAATAAAAAGAAGTCACTTGGAGCTAGGTCTGGAGAGTAAGGAGGGTGGTGAAGCAATTTAAAGCGTAAATCATGGATTTGCCATTGCAACTGCTGATATGTGGGAAGGTGTATTATCCCGGTGAAACACAAATTTTTTCTTCTGCAAGTGGGGCCGTTTATCCGCAATTTCCTGTCATTATCTAAAAGCGATGCGTAGTAGACTCTTGTGATCGTTTTTCCTCTTCCCAGATAATCGATATATTTAACTCCACGACTATCACAAAAAACTGTTGCCATCACTTTTCCAGCTGAATAACAGTTTTCGCTTTTTTTTTTGTTTGCGGATCCCACTTTGCAATCTGGCGGATTTTGTTCCTGGCGTATAGTGGTGTATCCATGTTTCATCCACAGTTACGAGTGGACGCTAAAACTCTGATTTATTACTCGTAAACATCGCCAAGAGAGACTTGCAACAGTTTATTTGAACACGCTTTTGATCTAACGTGAGCAAACGCGGCACCCAACGGGCCAAGAGCTTTTTCATGTCCAATTCGTTGTTCAAAATATGACAAACGCGGTCTTTCGACATCTTGGGGATATTAGCTATCTATCTTACTTTGACTCGGCGATAGTCCAGAACGATTTGGTGAAATTTGGAGATGTTTTCGTCAGTGGTCACAGTTTTTGGGCGTCCTGGACGTGTCTTATCTTCTAAGCTCGTACGTCCACGCTTGAATTCAGCAGCCCAGAACTTTACAGTTGGAAATGATGGGGAAGAGTCCCCATAGACATCGTCCATCTCAGTTTTGATTTGCGTAGGCGTATTGCCCTTCAAAAACAAATATCTTATGACCGCACGATATTCAACTTTATCCATTTTTACAAGACCGACTTAGTTAATCGATTATTGTGGCTGAAATTTTGGCGGGAAACACATTAAAAGATGCCTAATCACAATAGCAAAGTTTGGTTAATGTAGGAGGTCGTTTTGTAGAGATTTTCCACATTTTGAGTTAAATATGAGGTTTGATGAAAAATTCGCGGATATTATAATAAATTGTCTACTATTGTTAGTGAAATCTCTTTTAATTTAAATTATTGTTTTATTTTGTTTTCATATAATTAAAGAATATATAAAAAAAAATTTTGAAGATTTTACAGTCGTTCAAACCGAAAAGTGATGAACATGTATCCCATGCATGCTAGCCACTGTGTATACATGGCTTCTACACTTGTGTGTGTATATGTTGGAAATTATTTATGCGAGTGGGTTTGTGTATTTGTTGAAATCCAAGCATGGTTTACGATTATGTTTGTTGTTTGTGCGTTATTCAAGATTTTTAAAGAAATGTTGAGGGATGGGTGTTTAATATTCCGAAGCAATAAAGGGCAATAATAATAGCAATAAATTTATATAGCATTCCAATTTATTATTTTAGTTTACGAAATAATTAAATGCTTTTGCTTTGCTGGAGTATCCTCAATTTGCCCGCTGCTTTCATCATTGCCACATCCGTCATTTCGTATAGTTGCCGAATGTTTTGCTTCAGCACGGTGGTGTTGCCGTTCTAAATTTCGTCGGCAACAGTTATGGGCACTGGTTCATTTTTGCCCCAACTTTTGACCAAATGCATATTTATACCCTGTTTTGGGCCCCCTTGCCAAATACGATAAAAAGGAAGAAATATGAAAGGAAAGAGCGTTCACTGGCCACCTGTTTCTTGCTGTGCTTAGCTGATGGCATAAATTGTGTATCATTTTTGTTCTTAGTTGTTTTCTATGGATTGGCTAGTGTTGCTTTCCGTCCACGCATTTTCTCGGCATGAACTGATGCCTGCATATCTGGTATCTTAACCGCTCTCTCAACTGCGTTTACCATGGAATAACACACATTTTTTCAAGACCAACAAATTATGTTATGCATACATTTTGGTTAAAAACGGAGATAAATCACAAAGTACAGTGACAACCGTGCAAATTAAAGAAACACTCACTTTTTTTTTTGATAATATTCATACTCAGAAATTACACTTCGAAAACAATACGACATTACTTTTTTTCTCACAGCTTTTACACAAATGCATATACATATGTAAGTGGTTCGTTGTTAGCACAAAAACTTGATACTGTCAACCAACACGACTCCACATACTCATATCAGTAGCTTCTGCTTGCTGTCCAAGTTTTCGTGGGGGTGCCTATAAGTAGGAAGTGCCTACAGTTGGCATGTTACATGGCTACATGCATGAGTAATATATAGGTACGTTATCAAGGACTTCTAAACTCGCCCGCACATGTGTAGAAAAATAGCTACGCAAGGCGTCGATTGACTTTGACGCTCAGCTGTGTAAATGTGCTTTATATTTAACACAAACAAAGCTTACCTTTCTTTTAAAGTATGGCTTTAGGCTTTCGACACTAGTGTAGGATGTTTGTAATTTATGAAAATTCTTTGCAGTCACTTGCAGTCAGTTGAACAGATTGTGTTAAGGGTAAAGAGTGGTTCCAAAGCGTTAATAAAGCCAAGCCGTCAGTGTGTGAATTGGCTGGCTGAATAGTTTTTCTACCCCGGCAGTATTTTTAGGGACTTCTCTCATCGCGATCCCCGAGAGGTGGATGTCGGGTTTTTCCAATCATGCCAGATCCGCTAAAAAATAGATTGGAGGCAAACATGGTTTGTATTCAAACCAATATCCATAATTATCAAACCAGCCAGAGACAGCCAACATGGCGACGCTGCAGGAAAGCAAAATTCCAACATTAACTCGCCAGATCTACATATGTACACAGGGTAAAAAAGGTGCATGAACCTTTTACTGAAATGTAGCAGATAGAAAATTATAACAATAAGTATATTCAATGATAGATCATTTGGTTGCTTATTTGACAGACTAATATTCAGCGGGTCCTCGTTACTTACGTTTTTATAGGTTTGACTCAAAGTCCTAACACATATACTTCTGTATTATTGTCGTACTTATGCTGCCTTTTACATTAAAAAACATTTATTTTAGATCGGAAGTATGACTGCCATAAAAACACGCTCGCCCGTAATAGCTGGAAATTTCGCCGTTTGGGGTGGTATGTTTAGTACCATTGATTGCACACTCGTTCACTTTCGAAAAAAGGAAGACCCATGGAACTCAATAATAAGCGGAGCTGCAACTGGTGGAATATTAGCTGCAAGAAATGGTACGATTTTTCCTTTAATTTAATTTCCTATAATAAAATAAACCAAAAATGACTGCCGCATGTTAGTATAGTATCGGTTTTACTAATTCATCTGAATTGATGTGAAAATGTGAACGGCCATAGAACACAGCCTTTATGGCCACCGCAAATATGTAATATATGTAGCTTTAGGCAAGAAATGAATGTGATAGTCACAAAATTTTAAGTTTATAGAGTTGAAATATAATTTTGAAATATTTTCAGGGGTTCCTGCTATGGCCGGAAGTGCGATAATAGGCGGAGTTCTCTTGGCTCTAATAGAAGGCGTTGGAATATTATTCACGAGAATATCTGCTGATCAGTTCAGAAATCCCCCTCCACCAACGGAAGATCCAGCCGTTCTTGGCGACCCAGCAAGCAATTTCACGTTTGGCACCCCTACTAACCAAAAGCAATATCAATAAAATTGGTTTATTTCATAGTTCATAAATAAAATACACAAATAAAATACACAAATTCCATAAAATTAATTTTTACCTTCAGATGGTATTATAGTTTACAATGGCCCTCCATTGAATGAAGCATTTCACACTCTATAAAGTTATACAAATCGGGACATGTTTTTTGTTTACCAATCAGAATGGTTATTGGTTAAGTAGGAGTGCAGTATTACCATACACATTATAGTGAGTCTATTTGTATGGAGTAGCATGATAACAGGCCCATTGGAACGAACACGGACATCAATACTTGTAAGATTTCGCGTTTTGTTGGCGCTGTTTCATCATTCAAAACGTCTCTTTTCAATCTCGCAAGTCTGAAAATATACCTAAAAACGTCTCTGAAGGGTTTCCAGTACATACCAAGCACCTTTTCGGGTCGAGTTGGAACTACAGTTTCTTATGGTGAATCCTCCTTTAGCATGGATATCCGGACTGCGGATGCAACTGCAATTGCTTCATCGTCGTCTTTATCGCTGTCAATGAGATCGTCTACGTAGTGCGCTTTTTTAATTGACTCGTATGCTCGTGGATATCGATTTTTGAATTCCTGTGCGTACCAGCACGCTTCCCGGGGATCCAGTATTCCTGGGAGAACCTGGGTACGCTTGCTTGTGGTTTGGGTCGGGGTATGGGGACACGAGGAGAAATTCGCCTGATTCGTACTGATTTCTCCTCAACTCAGCACGGTAACCTCTTTCGGTCTATGCACCTTGTACTCCAAGGACCACGTATCTGACCCCTTGCCTAAAGTCTTTCCTCACCGACTCCTTGGGTCCATGAACATACATATGCACATTAATTAGGCGTCGTTTGAGGTATCGTTTGTATGAATCGATGGATAAACGGTTAAGTTGCAGCCGTTTGATCAAACCTTTATATGTGGATGAGCACAACTGTAAACCAGTAAACTGTAAAAAACCAGTAAATAATCAAAATACCTTAAGATTTTAACAAAGACAACCTAGGGCCTTCAAATCACCTTTCGAACAGAAAAACAATATGACATGGGGACAACTTTACTTGCGACAGCAAAATCATGCTCCTGAACCAATGGAGGTGAATGAATCTCTACAAATACAAAACAGACCGAACAATAATCGCTATAGGGAAAATTATAATAATACCTATAACCGAGGTAATAATTTTAATAATAATTACACTAGTCAACACATTTCCGCTGTCGCCCAAAATTACTTTTTCTGATAGATTTGAAAATTAAAATTTTTTTAAAGAATGATGGTTTTATTTCCAGGTTTAGATTTTTATTAAAGAATTTTTTAAAAATTTGGTATTTGTATTGGTATGTATTGAACTTTACAGTTCTGAAAAGTAACTTAGCCGTTTATTTATCGATTCGTACAATCGATTTATCGATTCTTACAATCGATCCCTTAAACGACGCTTACTTAATGTGTCTATTTAAAACGAAACATTTTAGCCATGAAATTGTTTTCTTTTCTTTTTTTCCAGAGTTTACAGTAAAAATTTCAGAAAAAATATCGCCAAAAATTATTAAATTTGAAAGTTTAATAAATAAAGATCGTTAAATTTATGACTATCCGTAAAACCGTATACATTTTATTGGATATGCCAATCCTTAGAGCAATTGGTATATTGGTTTAAATTGGTATATTTAGATCTTCTTTGTGGCAATTGTAATTCGGCTACAAAAATAAAAACTAATCATTATTTTCTGTCCCTGTCTATTCACTGCCATAGCAGTGAACTATATTCATGAAGTTTTTAGTGTTGGGTAATTTGTCAATGACAAGCTTCTAGTGATGGCCAACGTTCAATAACGACATTACGAATAAAATGTTTGCACATAGCATCTCTTAAAATGGAAATTAACGTGTGGACATTAAAAGTTGGTGTGTTAATCGTTCTATGTGGATATCTTTCTGGCATTGTGTTAACACTCGTTTGGTATGAATGGCATCCGTTCCTGAGAATAAAAGACCTTAATTCACGATGGCTGACAATTGTAATTCTGGCGTTGCTCTTTATTGTACTCTTCTATGGGCGTCCATCCAGGTAAGTGCGGGCTTATACTAATAATCATTGCTAATTGCTGATTATTTCTCTCCACAGGTGCATAATGACTCTGGCCATTCCTTCATTGTGCAGTTCCCGTGGACGTGCTTTTCTTATAGCCCTGGCGTTCTTTCTGGCGGTCAATGGACCGACTGCCAATATCCTTGCAAATCTGAAGCTGATGCTGCGCAGCCTGGCCTGTGGACAAGAGCTGCTGCGACAGGCGCTTGTCCAAATGATAGATGTATTAATAGAACCAGCAAAAGCCATTAAAATGGCCCTAGACCTGATGTTGGATGAGGTGCGTCGAGTGCTCAGGCAAGTAATGGAGACTATACTGCGGATCCAAGATTATCTGATTATTATCAGTGAGTGAGCAGAGTCTGGCTGTCCAGGATCGGTTACTCAACGGGTACTCTCCCTTTCAGTTGAAAGCCTTAAGGGATGTTTGGCCTGGTTGAAATCTATTGTGGATATGTGCAATGAAGAGATGGGTAGTCCATGGGTACGTTGCAAACGGGCTGCCCTTCGTGCCATGACCAGGTGTCAGACCAAGTTGGGAATCTTCAAGCCACTCTGCCATGCTACCAAACTGTTTCTGGCCCTCTGCTATCCTGCAAAGATCATAGATGTATTTTGCAGTGGCTTTTGGGATGTGAACTGGGAGTTGATGGATAAGATCATGGAGCGTAGGTAGAATGTTTCATGAATCGGAATTTATATATATGTTGTTTCCGCATCAGAGTACCATGAGTTTGTGGGCCATATTAAGGAACAGTTTGATGCCACAATCACATTTGAACACGACTTTTATTTCGATACAAATTCCTCGAAGGATATTTTGAAGGTGGGGGAAGAGATCGTACAGGATATCAACGAACAATTGAAACCATTGATGCTCATGTTCGGCTGGCTGGATATTCTCTGTTACATCTTGATTGTGACAGTGTTTATTAAGTAGGCAAGAACGTGAACTCTTAAATATCTAAGTATATCAACTAATCTTATACTATTATTTCCCCTCCAGAAGCATCTACTTCTATGTCCGCTACATGCATAGTCTGGATTATAAGAATGTATTTTTAACCGAATCTATTTATGCAATCGACATTCAGAGACAGAATCATGGAGCCGCGCAGCTGCTGCCCCTGAAACGACTTGAAAGAAGTAAATACATAAAGGTTGGGCTATAGCGATCTCTATTAATGAAGTTCTCGAATGATATTCTTTAATTACAGCTCACCAGTCCGCGTCTCACCTCTTCCGAGTGCAGGGATATTATGGGGAGCACATTTTTCATGATTTTTCCCTCCCTGCAATTGTTTTCCATTTGCTTTTTGGACTATAGCCTCTTCTGGATGCTGGACACCATGTCGTACTATGGCCATCAAAAGTCCGGGCTGGAAGTGCCTACCTATATAGATCTGCAGATTAAAGGAGGAGGGTTTGTGGCCGATATGATGAAAGGAATATCCAAGGGCTTTCGGCCCCTCACCCAGAAAACAGTCTTGGACACGAGTGATTGTTTGCCTTTGCCTGTGGAACCAAACTATTCCAGATATGCTGAGATATTGGGACTCTGTCTCTTCGCCTGGCTGGTCCTGCTGACAGAGCCGTACTTCCTGCGCCTCCGTCATGTGATTATGCGGTGCTTTTACCCGGAGCGAGATCATGAGAGGGCCCTGTATCTGCACAACAAAATCTTGACTGAGCGATCGAATATACTTAAGTTCGCCCGTCGCAAGATCCGAGCTGCATTCATGTACCAGGATCGCAAAGGGCACAACAGTTGCATTAACTGGCTTAGGAGAAAGCTCAATCGGTAAGATTCCCGGAGCAGCCGTTAAAAAATATCTATATAACCTTTCGCCTGCAGGTGCTGCTGTTGTGTCTGTCTGCTGGGTGCAATAAGTGGTGATGCTTGCATCATTTGCGCCAAGGCCTTAAGCTCGTTAGTTGTTCGCCTATAATTTATCCTGATATTGTTCAGACTTTCTTTTTGTTTTCCAGCTCCTCCCGCATAAAGTGCGATACCCTAGGCTGCAAAGGTGTCTTCTGCCCGAGGTGTTTCTGTGAGTCCAAAAACAAATGCTGCTTGTGCCATCGACCCATAGATTATGGCGATTTAAGTGATTTCTCTATAGTTCAGTGAGTCGATGTTTGGCTATAATTGTGATCGGTAATCCACTTTATATAACTACAGGGACTCTTCTGATGATGCTGAGGCAGAATCGTTTACGGAGAAGCAATCTCGATTAGATTGCGATGGATATCGGAAAACATGTGGAAAGAAACTGAGATGCTTTGATTTAAAATATTGATAGTACCGGGCTCAAAAAATTGATATAAAGATTTGAATACTTGATTTGAACCGATCAGCGTTTCTATTCGATTACCCGATTAAATACAGCCACATCCTTTCATTTGCATTGGTTCAATGGTCGTAGTTTACGAGCTGTTTCTAACAACCTAATTTAACTGAAATTACAATAGTTGTTACCTTTGGCTTGGTTCCCTTTGGGCAACGCCGGCTATCTCTCGATCCCAGGGCTGAGTAGTTCCCCTTGCCCGCCAAATGTAGACAAAGTTTTGAGAAATACGACTTCTCGGGACATCTAAACAAACAAGGAACCAGTACTAAAAGTCATATCAGCAAACAAAAAGAAAAAAAATACAACAAGGCAAACAAATAGACGGCTGTCAAGTTGTGATGCCCAGCACCATACGTAAAGGCGCCGGCGCCATAATGTATAGTACTATAGACTGATTTATGAAGTATTAAATTATGAAATAAAAGACACATTCCGAGAAAAAACCGGCATATTCAAAATTCGCGGCAAAGCAAGGCCAGTGGGACCATCACCTGACCGTAAACGGTCACACTGCACACGAACCAGTGTGACCGGAGCACGGGCACCAACGGACACACTATCAGCTGAGACCCAGAAGGCGTTAGGCGTGCCAGGGGCACGCGCTAGTCCCAAATCCGCCGACCAACAGCTGACTTTCGGCAATAAAAGAAGCCTCGTCAGCTCGAATCGGGGCAGTTCCACTCGGAACAGCCGGAGAGTCGCTTCTCAACAATTTACAACGGCGCTCGTACCAAAGGTAAAGCTTTGCTCTGCTTTTCCACTTGCCCGTTTCAATACATTTCCTCGGTTAATACATTTCCTCGTCCTAACATCCTAAAACCTCAGAGAGTGTATACCTCTGATCCTCCTATCCTCAGAGAGTGCTCACCTCTGCCACTAATCGTCTCAGAGAGTATTTACCTCTGCAACCATTTTTCTCCCCAGAAATATTTACCTCTGTCACTACTCGTCTCCACAGAGAGTGTTTACCTCTGCAACAATTTTTCTCCCCAGAGAGTATTTACCTCTGCAACCACTCTTCTCCCCAGAGAGTATTCACCTCTGTCACTAATCGTCTCCCCAGAGAGTATTCACCTCTGTCACAAATCGTCTCCACAGAGAGTGTTTACTTCTGCCAAAATTCTTCTCCCCAGAGAGTATTTACCTCTGTCGCTATTCGTCTCCTCAGAGAGTGTTCACCTCTGCCACAAGTCTTCGCATCAGAGCGTAATTACCTCTGCCACGATCACAGGGTGCGTTCTACCGCGACAACCCGCGCCCACTCTGAGTACACCTCGGGAGTACCTCTCGGCCTTTCTCGCCGCGACCGACGACCAACCACGACCTGCACGCAGCAAACAGCCACATGTGGCCGAGTAGCCAAGCTAGAAGGAAGACCCCTACCGGAGACCCAGTATCACCCATTCAAACATACCTTTGTAAATTTAAGAACAATAAAGAGAATCTTTTAAATACTGCTTAAACCTACGCCTTCTTCTTGAACCCGAGGCACGCATTATAGCGGCTGATCTAATCCATGGTCAAGCCCACGCGCCCTCCGTCTAAATTAATTTACGCTTTCATGTTTTTCATTTTGGACCTCAATTTCAATATTTAACAAGTAGCATCATTAAACTAAGAAAAGGAACACCAATAATAAGTGAATGATCAGTTAACTGAGATTAAGGCCCACGTTCGTTTGGCCGATCACGGGGATACCCTTACCCCTGCGGTGGTGGTGGGATATGTGTGATGTGGGAGATGGAATTCGTTGATTCAAAGAGGGCCCTACCGAGAATAACCTACCAAGAGCTCTTGTTAAGAGTCAACGGGGCAAAAGAAACAATTATTAATTTCTGGGATTTTTATATGACCTCACATATTCCAACACTCTCGTTGGGATTCCGTGACCCCGCGTCACATACAAAGGGTTAAGCCCTTTGCAGCCGATCAGCTGTTGGCGGCAATGTTTCGAATGTGTTGATGCTTTCACAAATAAGCATACTACGTTAAAATACTTAAGTGACTAATAGTTTTAGGATGGACACATAAGGGACAGCACAAGGAACAGCACAACATTCAGGGTGGCTTCAGTTTTTAATATGAGATTTGGCTTTAAATGCCGGCGCTGTCAGGTACAATGGATGCAGCCGATCAGCACAATATATAGGTATGTGTTAATGTCTCGGTCCCCAAGAATCTTCCGTACGTATGAGCTGTGATACGTGGCTTTGGCGGCGTGCACGCTTGGATGAGGGCGGCACGGCCCTATGTGACGCTGTGGCGATGCCGCGATATGGCTGCCTCAGAGGTACGGCTACCACAAAGGCACCCCAAGATAGGCCTGTTGCCTGACTCACACACACACATGGAACAGACTCACTGGGATTTTGCTTGACGTTCCGAGCACGAGCTGATCCTCTCCAGGAAATTCACGTCCGAGGCTCTCCAGTGGATTCACAAGCCGATCCTCTCCAGGAAATGTGTACTCGGCGGAAACTTCCTCTGGCCCGGCCTCTCGGTGATCTTCCGGGCCAGGCTATTGGGGAAAACAAATCGAAGTCACACATATATCCCCTTTTTAATTACACGGCCCCTAAGCCCGACTTACTTACTTACTTACTTTTTGAACTTCCGGCTCTAACCAAAAAAAAAAGATGGGCTTTCCTGAATCGCACTAGCCTCCGACAAAGTCGAGAATCCACGTTTCTCCAAATTTTCACTCCTATTTATCCCTTCGGGTCCTCACTAATACCTCTATCTTATCCTATTCTCTTCCTTACATTTGTTCCCGTAACGGATTCCTTCCCTGCTCCCCCGCCGATGTCATCCCACCATATGGAGCCTCTCTGGGGACCCGATAGGTGGCGTTTCGCCCCGCCCAGCCCTGGAACACCTATCGCTCCGGTGGGACTGGAACACCACCACGAGTATGTCGACAGACCCAGGAAGGACCACATACGCGTGAGCATGACCACCGGATTAGTCTCATTCTTGAACGTCTGCCGGCGTACCTTACGTTTGTCTACCGCGCCTAACGTAGGCCACACCCACACTTAACTACAGCCTCAGGTCTTTGGCGTGGTATACTCCTAGGGACGTCCATTAAGGTCCTCCAGAGCGTATGCGTTCTCTCCCACTGGCTTTACCACTCGGCATCGCGTGAACTTCCGTGCGAATTTGGCCTTTGCCAAAGTCACTAAGGACGAAATTTCGGTGGAAGACCTCTTGTCCCGGCTTCGCGTAAAATACCCGAGCTCGCGCGTTGTACCTTACCCTGCTACGCTCGTATGCTTGATGTAGACTATCGCAAATCTTCTCCTGGATGAGTTGTCGCTTGTCTTGACTCTCCGCAGGGATATGTCATGCTTGCTAATGGAACGCAACTGCTTCGCCAGCTTATAGCATGACCCATGCAAATACATGTGTTGCCCGAAGACTGCAAAGATTGGAGTCACGCCAGTCCCCTCATGGACCGAGTTCCTAATGGATAGTTCTATCTCCGGCAGATGCGCATCCCAGTCCCGGTGGTCGTCTTCCAGATACGTCCGGATCGCGTTGAGGACTGTGCCATTTACCCGCTCGGCTGCGTTACTCTGCGGAGAATATACTGGGGTCCTCATATGAGTGACTCCGAATGCCTCAATCATCTCCCTGAAAGTTTTGGAGATGAACTGCGCTCCATTGTCTGAGTGAATCACTTCTGGAACTAATAAAAAACCTCATGGACGAGAAAGCTCACAACTTCCTTCGCTATGGCCGCTCTCATGGTCTTCAAGAATGTAAACTTCGAGAAATGATCAACCGCAATAAATATCCACGCATGCCCATTCTTTAAACGCGGATATTTGCCCAGAAAGTCAATATATAGCTTCTGGAATGGTCGCTCGGTGACCACCTCTTGCGCAATCCCGACCTGCATTCGATAATTCTGCGCCTTCGACTCCTTGCAAACGGAACACCGTCGGATATGATCTCGCACCTCTATAGCCATGTTCGGCCAGTAAAACTGCCTACGCAATAGGTGCAAGGTCTTCGCTACGCCACCGTGCGCCGTCTTCTCATCTAGATGCGCTTTATATATTAACGCGGCCGTAAGCGAACTCGGAACCCACAAATTCCAGATGGACCCCTCCAGCTGGTCTTCCAATCGTTCGAAGCGCATTCGCTTAATTATAATTCCATCAACAATTTGGAGATCAGGTAAGCGTTCCTGGTTCTCTGCGATTTCCTTTTTCAACTCTTTGTATTCTGCAGATTCAAACTCCAGCGTCTCAAAACCCAGGATGCTGCTCGGATCCACTTCCAGCTCTTCGATACAGCGCGACAATGCATCTGCCACTACATTGTCCACTCCTTTTCGATGTTCTATATCGAAATCGAAGGCCTGCAATTGAAGGGACCACCGAGCTAATCGCCCATCCAGATTCTTCATCGTCATTAGCCATTTGAGACTGGCGTGATGTGTAATGACGGTGAACGGCATCTGTTCCACATATGGACGAAATTTTAGAATCGCCATGAGAGCTGCCAGACATTCTTTTTCCGTGACCGAGTAATTTTTTTGGTGGCAATTTAACTTGGCGGAAAAAAATGCGATGGGCCTCTCGTTCTGTTTGTCGTCGCGTTGGAAAAGTACGGTTCCTACCCCATAGTGAGACGCGTCGCACAGTATGTAAAGGTTAGGTTAGGTTATCCCGGACGGCCCTCGACGGAGCCTCTCATAGGCCAAAAAGGCCCTTAGTTATCCGGATCTTTGTATGGACCTTACGAGGGTGTTTCTGAGTTTCCGAAGTCCCCCAGAATCGAGGTGTTTTTAGCAAAGGTAAGCAGTTTCCCTGGCGACTTCTTGGAGGCGTCATCCAGTGATACCAGCATCGATGCGCCCAGGTACATTCTCCTTGCCCTTGAGAGAGCCGGACACCGGAAGATGAGATGTTCCAGGGTTTCGAAAGCCCCGGGTTCATTGAATTTCCTGCAGGTGTCACTGTTAGTGATGTTCAGCCTGGTCGCATGCGACGCAGCCAGACAGTGGCCTGTTAGTATGCCCACTAACAGTCTGCAATCCTTCCGTGGAAGATGCAGCAGCAGATAGTGGCTGAGATTATCATTGCGTTCCTTGCACATGATTTTCGAGATTCTGCAGGTGGTGGTGTTCTTCCAACTGCTGTCTGTCCTCATTTTGGCCTGCTTCTCCAGGTCGCTTTGTAGCATCCTTAGGGAGACCGGTACGCTTTCTGTCCTCTCGTTTGCCAGCCCGACGCCTTCCTTAGCCAGAACGTCCGCCTCTTCGTTTCCTTCGATGCCCTGGTGACTGGGAACCCAATAGATCTGCACTGACTTAATCGTGCTTAGTGATTCTAGAACTGACCGCGGACGACTGCATGGATTTTATCGCTGCTTGGCTGTCAAGGAATATGTTAACCGTATTGTGTGGTCGCTCTGTGAGCTGAGCGACCTCTGCTGCCTTCTTGATGGCGAAGACTTCCGCCTGGAATATGCTGCATCGGTCGGGTATCTTATAAGACACACTTATTTCAGGGTTCTTGCAGTATAGGCCTGCTCCTACTCCTTCATTCATCTTGGAGCCGTCAGTGTATATATTGAGGTGTTGAGTCTGGTCCCGTCCCGCTTTCCCATAAAGAGGTTTGTTTTTACTTCAAGGCACATTTGGGGAATCATGTAATCAGTGACACTGATCATGCCCATTCCAATTGAACTGTGCCCGTATCTTTGGGGAGACATGTTCCCCGACGCAATCAGGCGCTGCCTGATTGCCTGCAGTCAGCCTAGCGTAAATGTCGAGGGGGTCGATTCCGAGTATGGTTTCGAGTGCTTTAGTTGGCGTTGACCTCAGCGCTCCTGTGATACAGAGCAGTGCCTGTCGCTGGGTTCGTTTCATTAGCTTGTGATACGTCTTCTTTTCAGTAGCTTTCCACCACACTAGGACTCCATACAGCAGAGTTGGTCGCACTACCGAGATGTAGATCCAATGCATCAGAGCGGGCGACAGGCCCCATGTGCTACTAAGCATCTTCTTGGATGCATTATGTGCAGTGGTGGCCTTCTTCACCCGCTCTACTACATTGGGTCTCCATGCCAGCTTGCTGTCCAGTACTGTGCCGAGGTATTTGACCTGTGCTTTAGGGGTTAGCCTTGTCTGGTTGACTTTCGGGGGGATCCATGCTGGTACCTTGTACTATCTCTTAGTGAAGAGGATGAGGTCCGTTTTATCCGCGTTGATACTGAGTCCTACTCCATCTGTCTCTCACATATCTCCCTGAGTGTTCGTTCCATTATGGAGCTGAGAGTCGACGGACATACACCCGTAATAAGTACGCTTATGTCGTCCGCATAAGCTGTTATTTTTGGGGCCTTCCTTTCGAATCTCTTGGGGGTGTTTGTTCCTCAGTTGCTAGGTCCTGATGCGTTTCAGCATCGGTGACCTCGGTGCATCCTGGGAAGTGGGCCTCCATTAGTGCCGTTAGGGCTTCTTTGCTGCCTTCCGACCACTGTCCGTTGTCTAGTTTGAGTTGACTTTGTACTGTGGGTTGCTTTGACAGCAGCTTCCTCAGCCTAGCCGTTTCAGGCACTTTCTCAATGCTGGAGCAGAAGTTTCTCCATGAGCTGCGCCGTGCCTTACGTATTTCCTTCTTGTATTCCCTTAATAGCGTCTTGTATTCCTCATTGATGTTCTCGTCGTTCGCTAGTTTAGCGAGCTTGAAAAATTCCATGAGGTTGTTTCTTTGCAGAGAGAGGTCTCGATTCCAATTGGAGTGGTTTGGACTTCTTTCTTGTTCTAGCGGGTGGGCATGCTGTGTGGTATGCCTCTAGTAGTTCCGTAGATAGGGTCTCTAGAGACTTCTCTATATCCTCCGCGGATTTCACTGAGCCCGGGCTCACGAGTTTCGAAGTGACTGTTTTTCTAAACTTCTCCCAGTTTGTCTTCCGGGGGTTTCTATAGACTATCACTTTCGGAGTGTATTCAAATTCGCACTTGAATTGAATGTACCTGTGGTCTGAGAAGGAAGGTCTTTCAAGGACCTTCCATTCAGATATGTAGGTACTCTTTCCCGTTGCGAGAGTTAGATATAGCACGTTTGACGAGGTGGGACCCACGTAGGTGTATTCCTCTCCCACGTTTGCTACATCTATGTTATTTGTTAATATAAAGTCTAGGAGTGACTCACCTCGGTCGTTAATGTCAGGGCTTCCCCACACACTATGGTGGGCATTAGCATCCATGCCAACGATCAGTTGGTAGTCTTTGGAGTCGGCTTCTTCCACCAGACTCCTTAGTTCTTCTGGCGGTGCGGACTTGTCATGTGCCATGTAGCAGGAGGCTACCAGAAGGCGCTTCTCCTCACTTTCCAGCATAACAACTGTCAGGTCGTCTGTGCTGTAATGAGACATAAGGTAAGCGTGGATTCCTTTCCGTACGAGTACGGCAGTTCTATTCCTGCTTACCGGTGTTGGGTAGAGTGAGTTGTAATTTGAGAGCTTTAGTCCGGCCACCGAATTGCCTGACGCAATCCAGGGCTCCTGGACCAAAGCTATGTCAGCGGGCCCTTGCTCCATGGCAATGTGGTGATCCGCTGATGCTGTCTTGCTCTTAGGCAAGTTGAGCTGCAGCACACTCAGTTTCATGAGCAGCTGGCTCCCCTGCATACGACGGGTTGACTACAATGGTCAGGTCACCGTCCTCGTCTTCTAGCGTGTTGTCCAGCGCCATACCCTGGGCGGCCTCTACGATGGTGTCCAGACCGAGGTCCTTCTCCACTTCGCCTGTCTGCAGGGTGTGTGCGTCCTTATCACTGGGCTGACGCTTTTTGAGGCGCAGGTATACGCTTCCCATACCCCACGCCATTTTCCCGTACTTGGGGTATAGTTGGTCCTCCGCTGCTTTGTTGATCTGAAGGATCACATGCTGGCCCCCCTCGTTGGCTAGTGGGCTACCAGCATGCAATACCTTTCAGTCAGCGGTCGGTATCTCGGGGTTTTGTCGCTGAAGGAGCTTCAGCGCGTGGTCCCCTTGGATTGCGATGGGGAAGAGCACCTTCGCCTTTGGTATGGACGGGATTAGCTCCCTGTCCACCACCTCCAGCTTGGCCCCCTCCCACATCGCTTCCAGTTGGCAGACCGTTTGCGTCAGCCACTTCAGCGTCGGGTCATCCTTATATTTCAGGATTTTGACCCCATTCAGCCACCCAGCACCATCGAAGGTGGGCATGGGAGCTATTGGGTTCTCTTCCATCCTTTTAAACAGGGAGTCTACCAGCCGCGCGTGGACCATTTTCCACTGCGCCGCTGTCATCCTCCCATTCTCATAACGTCTGTCGATGAGTGCTACGATCAGGTGTCTCTTGGACACATCGCTGATCCTTTCGCTTGACCCCTGCTTTGCCGGTTTAGGTGGAGGTTCCGCTCTCTTAGGACCACGTTGCCGCTTGCTCGCCGGAATGACGGCACTGTCGGTCGAGCGCTGCCTTTTGGTAGCCAGCAACTCTTCCACCTTGTTGGCATGCTGGCTCGTCGATGCCTTCATTTGAGGCACCTGCGCGTAGTGCTTACGGCCCTCCTCTACCTTCAGCTCAGCCCAAGCTAGCTTGGATTTCTCCTCCTGGGAAATATCCGCCTTGCCTTGGAGCCTGCCTACTATTTTGAGGGCCGCCTTGTATTGGGCCTTGGCCTTCATTCCCTCCCTCGAACGCTTCGGCCCTTCCCTGCGCAGGGAGCTGGTGCCTGGTTCAGGCGAGCGAAGAAGGCTGTCCTCTTCTGTTCTGCTGATGGACAGCACGCTCTCCAGGTCCGAGTCTGCCTCGACAATGGCACCTGCGCGGCTCATCCTACAGCGAGGGGTTGTGGCAGTAGTATTGCAACTGACGTGACCTGCTCCCGTCACGTCCGAGGTGTGGCCACTGGCGACACGCAGAGAGGATTGCTCCTCCCCGTGCCCGCCGGTGGTAGCAGCCACGCTTCCCACCGACGTTTGGGTTGACATCCCAACCCTTGTTTGATCATCCTTCCGCTCCATACGCCATACGGCTATGTTTTTCGGGGGAACCACCTCAAGCACCTCTAGCCATGGCCAAGACGCTGGGCCATTGCCTTAGCTAGACACTGCATTGCCTCGTACGGAGCAAGCGACAATGCATTACCCTTGTCCGGGATAATGCAGTGCCCATTGCCCAGCTGGCACCCTCGTGGAGGTTTCAGCTAGAGGATTTTCGCCAGCTACTGTATGTAAAAGTGCTGCTTAAAATCTGCGTGTACCAAGACTGGTGCCGAGGTAAGTGCAGCATTCAGCTCCCCCATGGCTCGTTTTGCCTCCCCCGTCAATCTAAATTTGCCTTTCCCAGATGTTTTTAGTGCGTCTGTCAGTGGAACCGCCAGCTCAGCAAAGTTCTTTATGAAGCGCCGATACCAGCCCGCAGTGCCCAGGAAGCATCGCAATTCTCGGACTGATCGTGGCTTGGGGATGCGTAAGATAGCCGATACTCGATCCGGATCCATCTTCAGTGCTCCTCCGCCTATTATATTTAATATTTACTCAGCCTTATCGTTAAATTTGCTTTTCGTAGGCACTCCGCAACCTGTCGGAGGATCTTCACATGCGTTTCGAAGTCCCCGGCTATGATCAGAAAATCATCCAGGTACGCATGGACATTTGCACGCATCTCTGCTGGTATGACCTTATCGACCAGTCTGCATAGGCGCTGTGCGACGTTGCAGAGGCCAAAAGGCATCATCCGGAACTGATACAGTGGTCGTCCCGGCACCGTGAAAGCTGTATACGCCCGACTCTGTTCCTCCAGCTCGATTTGCCAAAAAGCGAATTTTAAATGGACGCTGGAGATATATACTGTCTGATCGAGACGCGACAAAATCCCCTCGATACTAGGCAGAGGGTAAGCGTCTTTGATGGTCAAGCTATTGAGCTTCCGGGCATCGAGACAGAACCGATTCTTGCCCGGCCTTCGCACCACAGTAGTGCGGTTGCTCCACGGGCTTTTACTGTTCTCGATGACTCTAAAGGCCAACATCTTGTCCACCTCCACGCACACCACTTCCTGCATCGCTGGCGACAGCGGGTAATGTCGATCCTTTACTGGCTCCACATTCTCCACCAATTGAATCTTGTGCGTCTCTATCGACGTCTTGCCCAGGCCCACGGCCTCGAATGTTAAAAACTCTGCTTTTACCTGATCCAAGGCTGCCTTCTGCGCTTCTGACAAATCCCACTTTTCCTGCACTAGGTCATTTTCCGGTCCTTCTTCATAGTGAGCGACTTGATCCGCCATGACTTCCTCCACCAATCTGGGTGATGCTCCTACTGGACCTTCTCTTATCACCTCAGGAGCCAATGAAAATGACCGCCAAAAGTCTACCCCAAAGTAAATCTCCTGTTCCAAGAAAGGGCATACGAAAAAAATTAATTTCTTTACCTCTCTCTTGTATTCCACAGGTAATTCCACTCGGCCAACGATTGCGCGATCTTCTCCATTCGCTACCTTCACTATGGAAGAATATCGGCGAGGCTCCACGCCCAGCTTCTCCAAGAATTCTTGGCCCTTCCGACCTCACATGCTATGCGTAGCTCCCGAATCCAACAAGCCTCGTACGGACTCACCCATTATCGATATCTCAGCAAATACTCTCGGGTCCTTTCTTCCACAGCACTTTAATGAAGCAATCATCTGCATCCTCAGATCTCGACGCTGCTTGAACGGGAATGCGCCTTCCTCATCCGCACCGACAGCGCTCGCATTCCATCCACTCGTAAATCCGAGAATTTCTAAATAATTTTTTAACCGTTCTTCATACGGTAAGTTCCTTACCCTAGCATGCACATTATGACTACTAATTTCAATTTTATTCGCCTCTACTTCCTCTGCGCAGGCCCCATCTACGAGCGTGATTCGCCTGCTTGACTCACACTCTTCTTCACGTTTCCCGCGCAATTCGGACAGGTCGGACAATACGCATCGGGCTTTCCACATCGGTAGCAGAAGATTCGCCTTTCCGATGCAATGCAGTCCCGGAAACCATGATCGGTTTGCCCACAGTTCCAGCAAATCAATTTTTGCGGAATACGCCGTGTCATTTGCGCCTCCCCAACGATCTCTGCCTCCTTATCAATTTTCGACCGATCCTGCACGACCTCGCTAACGTTAGGGTTAGCCCCGCGACCATAACTGGTGGACTTTGGTGTTGTTCGCCACGACGATCGGGCCTTTCTATTCAAATGCGCTTCTATTTCCACGCATTCATCCCGCAGTTGATCTAGGGAATAGACTCGTAAGCCATAGACAAAACTGGCAATCTCATCTATTAGGGCCTTTTTGACGATCTTCATCATCCCTTTTTCAGATGGCGGCGTCTCCACCCTCGAAGCTAGTTTCCGCATGGCATGAAAGAATTCTTCAACACTCTCAGTTTGCCGCTGCATTCTCTCCCGCAGTTCTCTCATGCGATCGAACTCGAAGGCCGTGCCTCGGAAACGTGCGACCAGGTCATCCCTCAACTCCTGCCAAACACCTCCGCCATGGTACCTGATGTACTGCCAATACCACTCCCGAGTATTTCCCGTTACCAGGTGGTGAAACTCTTTCAGAACCTCATCCCAAGGACATCGACTTTGGGCCTGTAGGAACTCGATGCGAAATACGAAATCTTCGACAGTCATTTTGTTACTATCTCCGTCGAAAGTAACGTCCCACTTTTAGACTCGGCCCCACCGTGGCCACTGTCTATACCCTGGAGGGTTTGGATGCGGATCTTCCTGTGGGTACCAGCCTGGTCTCCTACTCTCGCCACGACTCTGACCCAACTGTCTGGTCATCGGGTTTCGACAATACCGCGCCTGAGGTTCAACCCGGCGGTCCTGTTCCCCGGATGTGGTCGCTCCTACTCCTGAAGACGCTCTGGAAGTTCAATTAAGCTCTGGTAACAACTCCCCCCTAGCCGAGCGAGCCAAAAATGGGTTTGGTGGCGGTATCGGTGCATCAGTTGTGCTCGAGTGTTGTACGGTCGATTTTCCCCTTCTTGTGGCATTCCCACCGAGCAATCTAATACTCCCTAACCTAACAATCACTACTAAACTAAAATAAATATATAAATACAAATAAATAAATAAATACCCGAATAAATCAATAAATACCCAAATAAATATCAGCATAAATAAATAAATAAATACTATATATATAGATTTTCCGCAGACAAACACGACAACGAAAAGTTCACAAACATGCAACAAAAAGAAAACACAACCTCTCAACAAAAATTGCTTCTTCTTCAATCAGTATTCATAAAGAGGGGGACACGTGACCAACCGGGACCAGCAACCGCTCCAGTTTCTGCGCTCCACTTGACAGTCGCCCTACGGATATACTAAAATTACAAACACCACTTGTGTGACTTGTCACCTACTCTACTACGATAAGCGAGAGCCTCACGGTGCATGAGCTCACTTTCCTGTGCTTTGTTCCAGCCATCCATTCTACCAATCCGACGTAGCAGCGGATGCATAGCGGGCTGTCTTAACGACACCCGGGACACCCACTCCTCACCCCATCTCTGCAGACGGACGACAAACCCAAAACACGAAAGCGGCTTCTTTACAAACAAATAGGGGAGAATTACACTGAACAATTTCCCTGCACGACTTACTCTAACTTATTTCAATATCACATTCTATCACAGATTTATTCGATATCACAGTCCACTAGGCAATGTGTCCGTCGCAAACTTCCAGTTCATTAATTGAACGGCAGTGATTTACGTCCACCAGCGACATCGAACCGTGACAAAATGCTCAACCGAAATCCGTAAGTCCCCATCTATTAATATTGCAACCTCTTCCGCCTATCTCTCCCTAGCATTGGTCACTCCGCGCCATTAAGGGCCAGCTTTCTGCTCCCCTTAAGCCTGCAGCAGCGACTCCTGCCGGTACAGGTAAACAGCACTTCGCGAGCTGTCGTCTTCTCCACAAAATTTATTTTTTTCCTACTCCCATGCATCCAACTCTACACGCCCGATTGCCATTTGCTAAAATGACTCCCAGACCTGCGCCAGTCCGGATGCCTGCGAATCGATTGGGCGTCATTTGTAACATTTGGCTTGGTTCCCTTTGGGCAACGCTGGCAAGCTCTCGATCCCAGGGCTGGGTAGTTCCCCTTGCCCGCCAAATGTAGACAAAGTTTTGAGAAATACGACTTCTCGGGACATCTAAACAAACAAGGAACCAGTACTAAACGTCATATCAGCAAACAAAAAGAAAAAAAATACAACAACAAGGAAAACAAATAGACGGCTGTCAAGTGATTGAAGCATCGGTGTTTCCACTTTGCGCGCCCACCCTGCTTGTGGTCAAACTCCAAACGTTCGTTTTGGCCACCCTCTGCTGGACCGGCTGCGGCTGATCTAATCCATGGTCACGGCCACGCGCCCTCCCTCTAAATTAATTTACGCCTTAATGTTTTTTATTTTGGACCTCAATTTCAATATTTAACAAGTAGCATCATTAAACTAAGAAAAGGAACACCAATAATAAGTGAATGATCAGTTAACTGAGATTAAGGCCCACGTTCGTTTGGCCGATCACGGGGATACCCTTACCCCTGCGGTGGTGGTGGGATATGTGTGATGTGGGAGATGGAATTCGTTGATTCAAAGAGGGCCCTACCGAGAATAACCTACCAAGAGCTCTTGTTAAGGGTCAACGGGGCAAAAGAAACAGTTATTAATTTCTGGGATTTTTATATGACCTCACATATTCCAACACTCTCGTTGGGATTCCGTGACCCCGCGTCACATACAAAGGGTTAAGCCCTTTGCAGCCGATCAGCTGTTGGCGGCAATGTTTCGAATGTGTTGATGCTTTCACAAATAAGCATACTACGTTAAAATACTTAAGTGACTAATAGTTTTAGGATGGACACATAAGGGACAGCACAAGGAACAGCACAACATTCAGGGTGGCTTCAGTTTTTAATATGAGATTTGGCTTTAAATGCCGGCGCTGTCAGGTACAATGGATGCAGCCGATCAGCACAATATATAGGTATGTGTTAATGTCTCGGTCCCCAAGAATCTTCCGTGCGTATGAGCTGTGATACCTGGCTTTGGCGGCGTGCACGCTTGGATGAGGGCGGCACGGCCCTATGTGACGCTGTGGCGATGCCGCGATATGGCTGCCTCAGAGGTACGGCTACCACAAAGGCACCCCAAGATAGGCCTGTTGCCTGACTCACACACACACATGGAACAGACTCACTGGGATTTTGCTTGACGTTCCGAGCACGAGCCGATCCTCTCCAGGAAATTCACGTCCGAGGCTCTCCAGTGGATTCACAAGCCGATCCTCTCCAGAAAATGTGTTGGGGAAAAACCGAAGTCACACATATATCCTTTTTAATTACAAGGCCACTAAACCCGACACTTACTTTTTGAACTTCCGGCTCAACTCAAAAAAAAAATGATGTGCTTTCCTGAATCGCACTAGCCTCCGCACAATGTGACAAAGTCGAGAATCCAGTTTTCTCCAAATTTTCACTCCTATTTATCCCTTCGGGTCCTCACTAATACCTCTATCTTATCCTATTCTCTTCCTTACCTTTGTTCCCGTAACGGATGCTATCCCTGATCCCCCGCCGATGTCATCCCGCCGTATGGATCCTCTCTGGGGCCCGATAGATCGCGCTTCGCCCCGCCCAGCCCTAGAATACCTATCGCTCCGGTGGGACTGGAACATAGTTCGAGTTATTTGGAAAAAATATGGGCGCTGTGGATCAAACGGGCTATCTGGCTTATATAAACCTATTTTTCGAAAACCGAAAAACGTTATTTGTGGTGATAACGGATGTGTGTAACACCCAAAGGGAACCGTTTCCGACCCCATAAAGTATCATTATATTCTTGATCAGTATCAATAGCCGAACCGATATAGCCATGTCTGTGTGACCGGCGGAGCTCCTCGCAGCTCCTCACGTACTTGCCGACGTCCCGGAATATGTGGGAGCAGTAGTAGCTTTGTGCGACAGGAATTATGGTCTTTCATATGCCCAAGTGACCGGCCGTGGGCGCGTCGTTGCATTCCTTAAATACTCGCTTTCAGTATCCAACGGAGACACAAAGTTTTCATGGGATGAAGTCGTCATCGTCCGGTCGATGTCCTATGCGGCGGAACAGTTGTCTATTCTCCATAATGTAGTCGGAATGTTCCTCTGGTGATGTTTTGACATCTCATACCTTCGCCATCCACCATTTGCAGGGTTCCGTCTCTTTCTCCGTCCTTTCAAAAATTGGCAGTGGTTGACGCAACAGGGATTCGGCTATGACTTTTCGTTACCTTTCCGATAACGAATCTCAGATTGATATTACTGCAATTCGAAAGCCCACAGAGGGTCTTTCGATCGAATTTAGCCATTTTAGTGCTAAATGAACCTTTGTGCTCTTTCGATTTTCTGTGTAAGCACTGCACCCAGTCCCAACATCTTGTCCACCTCCACGCACACCACTTCCTGCATCGCTGGCGACAGCGGGTAATGTCGATCCTTTACTGGCTCCACATTCTCCACCAATTGAATCTTGTTCGTCTCTATCGACGTCTTGCCCAGGCCCACGGCCTCGAATGTTAAAAACTCTGCCTTCACCTGATCCAAGGCTGCCTTCTGCGCTTCTGACAAATCCCACTTTTCCTGCACTATGTCATTTTCCGGTCCTTCTTCATAGTGAGCGACTTGATCCGCCATGACTTCCTCCACCAATCTGGGTGATGCTCCTACTGGACCTTCTCCCATCACCTCAGGAGCCAATGAAAATGACCGCCAAAAGTCTACCCCAAAGTAAATCTCCTGTTCCAAGAAAGGGCATACGAAAAAAATTAATTTCTTTACCTCTCCCTTGTACTCCACAGGTAATTCCACTCGGCCAACGATTGCGCGATCTTCTCCATTCGCTACCTTCACTATGAAAGAATATCGGCGAGCCTCCTCGCCCTGCTTCTCCAAGAATTCTTGGCCCTTCCGACCTAACATACTATGCGTAGCTCCCGAATCCAACAAGCCTCGTACGGACTCACCCATTATCGATATCTCAGCAAATACTCTCGGGTCCTTTCTTCCACAGCACTTTACTGAAGCAATCATCTGCATCCTCAGATCTCGACGCTGCTTGAACGGGAATGCGCCTTCCTCATCCGCACCGACAGCGCTCGCATTCCATCCACTCGTAAATCCGAGAATTTCTAAATAATTTTTTAACCGTTCTTCATACGGTAAGTTCCTTACCCTAGCATGCACATTATGACTACTAATTTCAATTTTATTCGCCTCTACTTCCTCTGCGCAGGCCCCATCTACGAGCGTGATTCGCCTGCTTGACTCACACTCTTCTTCACGTTTCCCGCGCAATTCGGACAGGTCGGACAATACGCATCGGGCTTTCCACATCGGTAGCAGAAGATTCGCCTTTCCGATGCAATGCAGTCCCGGAAACCATGATCGGTTTGCCCACAGTTCCAGCAAATCAATTTTTGCGGAATACGCCGTGTCATTTGCGCCTCCCCAACGATCTCTGCCTCCTTATCAATTTTCGACCGATCCTGCACGACCTCGCTAACGTTAGGGTTAGCCCCGCGACCATAACTGGTGGACTTTGGTGTTGTTCGCCACGACGATCGGGCCTTTCTATTCAAATGCGCTTCTATTTCCACGCATTCATCCCGCAGTTGATCTAGGGAATAGACTCGTAAGCCATAGACAAAACTGGCAATCTCATCTATTAGGGCCTTTTTGACGATCTTCATCATCCCTTTTTCAGATGGCGGCGTCTCCACCCTCGAAGCTAGTTTCCGCATGGCATGAAAGAATTCTTCAACACTCTCAGTTTGCCGCTGCATTCTCTCCCGCAGTTCTCTCATGCGATCGAACTCGAAGGCCGTGCCTCGGAAACGTGCGACCAGGTCATCCCTCAACTCCTGCCAAACACCTCCGCCATGGTACCTGATGTACTGCCAATACCACTACCGAGCATTTCCCGTTACCAGGTGGTGAAACTCTTTCAGAACCTCATCCCAAGGACATCGACTTTGGGCCTGTAGGAACTCGATGCGAAATACGAAATCTTCGACAGTCATTTTGTTACTATCTCCGTCGAAAGTAACGTCCCACTTTTAGACTCGGCCCCACCGTGGCCACTGTCTATACCCTGGAGGGTTTGGATGCGGATCTTCCTGTGGGTACCAGCCTGGTCTCCTACTCTCGCCACGACTCTGACCCAACTGTCTGGTCATCGGGTTTCGACAATACCGCGCCTGAGGTTCAACCCGGCGGTCCTGTTCCCCGGATGTGGTCGCTCCTACTCCTGAAGACGCTCTGGAAGTTCAATTAAGCTCTGGTAACAACTCCCCCCTAGCCGAGCGAGCCAAAAATGGGTTTGGTGGCGGTATCGGTGCATCAGTTGTGCTCGATTGGCTTATTTTGAGTCTTATTATATTATATTATTATTATATTATATTGTATTACTTATTATATTGAGTCACTCTGTGATGCTCTATGTGTCGCGTGAGCCTGAGCCAGCGAAACGTTTACCGCTGACGCAAGTTCGGAAGCAAGCGTGGGCGTCGGATCAGACGTTGGCCATTCTTCTATCCTGGCCTGGACCGGAGTTCTTGGCAAACCTCCCATAGCTCCAAGTTCCTCCCGATCTTGGTCCGCCATTTCGTTTGCGCGAGAACGAGTGTTGTACGGTCGATTTTCCCCTTCTTGTGGCATTCCCACCGAGCAACTTAAACTCCCTAACCTAATAATCACTACTAAACTAAAATAAATATATAAATACAAATAAATAAATAAATACCCGAATAAATCAATAAATACCCAAATAAATATCAGCATAAATAAATAAATAAATACTATATATATAGATTTTCCGCAGACAAACACGACAACGAAAAGTTCACAAACATGCAACAAAAAGAAAACACAACCTCTCAACAAAAATTGCTTCTTCTTCAATCAGTATTCATAAAGAGGGGGACACGTGACCAACCGGGACCAGCAACCGCTCCAGTTTCTGCGCTCCACTTGACAGTCGCCCTACGGATATACTAAAATTACAAACACCACTTGTGTGACTTGTCACCTACTCTAGTCCTCGCTTTACGCGCTGGCCGATAAGCGAGAGCCTCACGGTGCATGAGCTCACTTTCCTGTGCTTTGTTCCAGCCATCTATCCTACCAATCCGACGTAGCAGCGGATGCATAGCGGGCTGTCTTAACGACACCCGGGACACCCACTCCTCACCCCATCTCTGCAGACGGACGACAAACCCAAAACACGAAAGCGGCTTCTTTACAAACAAATAGGGGAGAATTACACTGAACAATTTCCCTGCACGACTTACTCTAACTTATTTCAATATCACATTCCATCACAGATTTATTCGATATCACAGTCCACTAGGCAATGTGTCCGTCGCAAACTCCCAGTTCATTAATTGAACGGCAGTGATTTACGTCCACCAGCGACTTCGAATCGTGACAAAATGCTCAACCGAAATCCGTAAGTCCCCATCTATTAATATTGCAACCTCTTCCGCCTATCTCTCCCTAGCATTGGTCACTCCGCGCCATTAAGGGCCAGCTTTCTGCTCCCCTTAAGCCTGCAGCAGCGACTCCTGCCGGCACAGGTAAACAGCACTTCGCGAGCTGTCGTCTTCTCCACAAAATTTATTTTTTTCCTACTCCCATGCATCCAACTCTACACGCCCGATTGCCATTTGCTAAAATGACTCCCAGACCTGCGCCAGTCCGGATGCCTGCGAATCGATTGGGCGTCATTTGTAACATTTGGCTTGGTTCCCTTTGGGCAACGCTGGCAAGCTCTCGATCCCAGGGCTGGGTAGTTCCCTTGCCCGCCAAATGTAGACAAAGTTTTGAGAAATACGACTTCTCGGGACATCTAAACAAACAAGGAACCAGTACTAAACGTCATGTCAGCAAACAAAAAGAAAAAAAATACAACAACAAGGAAAACAAATAGACGGCTGTCAAGTGATTGAAGCATCGGTGTTTCCACTTTGCGCGCTCACCCTGCTTGTGGTCAAACTCCAAACGTTCGTTTTGGCCACCCTCTGCTGGACCGGCTGCGGCTGATCTAATCCATGGTCACGGCCACGCGCCCTCCCTCTAAATTAATTTACGCCTTCATGTTTTTCATTTTGGACCTCAATTTCAATATTTAACAAGTAGCATCATTAAACTAAGAAAAGGAACACCAATAATAAGTGAATGATCAGTTAACTGAGATTAAGGCCCACGTTCGTTTGGCCGATCACGGGGATACCCTTACCCCTGCGGTGGTGGTGGGATATGTGTGATGTGGGAGATGGAATTCGTTGATTCAAAGAGGGCCCTACCGAGAATAACCTACCAAGAGCTCTTGTTAAGGGTCAACGGGGCAAAAGAAACAGTTATTAATTTCTGGGATGTTCCATGTGTGTGTGTGAGTCAGGCAACAGGCCTATCTTGGGGTGCCTTTGTGGTAGCCGTACCTCTGAGGCAGCCATATCGCGGCATCGCCACAGCGTCACATAGGGCCGTGCCGCCCTCATCCAAGCGTGCACGCCGCCAAAGCCAGGTATCACAGCTCATACGCACGGAAGATTCTTGGGGACCGAGACATTAACACATACCTATATATTGTGCTGATCGGCTGCATCCATTGTACCTGACAGCGCCGGCATTTAAAGCCAAATCTCATATTAAAAACTGAAGCCACCCTGAATGTTGTGCTGTTCCTTGTGCTGTCCCTTATGTGTCCATCCTAAAACTATTAGTCACTTAAGTATTTTAACGTAGTATGCTTATTTGTGAAAGCATCAACACATTCGAAACATTGCCGCCAACAGCTGATCGGCTGCAAAGGGCTTAACCCTTTGTATGTGACGCGGGGTCACGGAATCCCAACGAGAGTGTTGGAATATGTGAGGTCATATAAAAATCCCAGAAATTAATAACTGTTTCTTTTGCCCCGTTGACCCTTAACAAGAGCTCTTGGTAGGTTATTCTCGGTAGGGCCCTCTTTGAATCAACGAATTCCATCTCCCACATCACACATATCCCACCACCACCGCAGGGGTAAGGGTATCCCCGTGATCGGCCAAACGAACGTGGGCCTTAATCTCAGTTAACTGATCATTCACTTATTATTGGTGTTCCTTTTCTTAGTTTAATGATGCTACTTGTTAAATATTGAAATTGAGGTCCAAAATGAAAAACATGAAGGCGTAAATTAATTTAGAGGGAGGGCGCGTGGCCGTGACCATGGATTAGATCAGCCGCAGCCGGTCCAGCAGAGGGTGGCCAAAACGAACGTTTGGAGTTTGACCACAAGCAGGGTGAGCCCGCAAAGTGGAAACACCTATGCTTCAATCACTTGACAGCCGTCTATTTGTTTTCCTTGTTGTTGTATTTTTTTTCTTTTTGTTTGCTGATATGACGTTTAGTACTGGTTCCTTGTTTGTTTAGATGTCCCGAGAAGTCGTATTTCTCAAAACTTTGTCTACATTTGGCGGGCAAGGGGAACTACCCAGCCCTGGGATCGAGAGCTTGCCAGCGTTGCCCAAAGGGAACCAAGCCAAATGTTACAAATGACGCCCAATCGATTCGCAGGCATCCGGACTGGCGCAGGTCTGGAGTCATTTTAGCAAATGGCAATCGGGCGTGTAGAGTTGGATGCATGGGAGTAGGAAAAAAATAAATTTTGTGGAGAAGACGACAGCTCGCGAAGTGCTGTTTACCTGTGCCGGCAGGAGTCGCTGCTGCAGGCTTAAGGGAGCAGAAAGCTGGCCCTTAATGGCGCGGAGTGACCAATGCTAGGGAGAGATAGGCGGAAGAGGTTGCAATATTAATAGATGGGGACTTACGGATTTCGGTTGAGCATTTTGTCACGATTCGAAGTCGCTGGTGGACGTAAATCACTGCCGTTCAATTAATGAACTGGGAGTTTGCGACGGACACATTGCCTAGTGGACTGTGATATCGAATAAATCTGTGATGGAATGTGATATTGAAATAAGTTAGAGTAAGTCGTGCAGGGAAATTGTTCAGTGTAATTCTCCCCTATTTGTTTGTAAAGAAGCCGCTTTCGTGTTTTGGGTTTGTCGTCCGTCTGCAGAGATGGGGTGAGGAGTGGGTGTCCCGGGTGTCGTTAAGACAGCCCGCTATGCATCCGCTGCTACGTCGGATTGGTAGGATAGATGGCTGGAACAAAGCACAGGAAAGTGAGCTCATGCACCGTGAGGCTCTCGCTTATCGGCCAGCGCGTAAAGCGAGGACTAGAGTAGGTGACAAGTCACACAAGTGGTGTTTGTAATTTTAGTATATCCGTAGGGCGACTGTCAAGTGGAGCGCAGAAACTGGAGCGGTTGCTGGTCCCGGTTGGTCACGTGTCCCCCTCTTTATGAATACTGATTGAAGAAGAAGCAATTTTTGTTGAGAGGTTGTGTTTTCTTTTTGTTGCATGTTTGTGAACTTTTCGTTGTCGTGTTTGTCTGCGGAAAATCTATATATATAGTATTTATTTATTTATTTATGCTGATATTTATTTGGGTATTTATTGATTTATTCGGGTATTTATTTATTTATTTGTATTTATATATTTATTTTAGTTTAGTAGTGATTGTTAGGTTAGGGAGTATTAGATTGCTCGGTGGGAATGCCACAAGAAGGGGAAAATCGACCGTACAACACTCGTTCTCGCGCAAACGAAATGGCGGACCAAGATCGGGAGGAACTTGGAGCTATGGGAGGTTTGCCAAGAACTCCGGTCCAGGCCAGGATAGAAGAATGGCCAACGTCTGATCCGACGCCCACGCTTGCTTCCGAACTTGCGTCAGCGGTAAACGTTTCGCTGGCTCAGGCTCACGCGACACATAGAGCATCACAGAGTGACTCAATATAATAAGTAATACAATATAATATAATAATAATATAATATAATAAGACTCAAAATAAGCCAATCGAGCACAACTGATGCACCGATACCGCCACCAAACCCATTTTTGGCTCGCTCGTCTAGGGGGGAGTTGTTACCAGAGCTTAATTGAACTTCCAGAGCGTCTTCAGGAGTAGGAGCGACCGCATCCGGGGAACAGGACCGCCGGGTTGAACCTCAGGCGCGGTATTGTCGAAACCCGATGACCAGACAGTTGGGTCAGAGTCGTGGCGAGAGTAGGAGACCAGGCTGGTACCCACAGGAAGATCCGCATCCAAACCCTCCAGGGTATAGACAGTGGCCACGGTGGGGCCGAGTCTAAAAGTGGGACGTTACTTTCGACAGAGATAGTAACAAAATGACTTTCGAAGATTTCGTATTTCGCATCGAGTTCCTACAGGCCCAAAGTCGATGTCCTTGGGATGAGGTTCTGAAAGAGTTTCACCACCTGGTAACGGGAAATGCTCGGGAGTGGTATTGGCAGTACATCAGGTACCATGGCGGAGGTGTTTGGCAGGAGTTGAGGGATGACCTGGTCGCACGTTTCCGAGGCACGGCCTTCGAGTTCGATCGCATGAGAGAACTGCGGGAGAGAATGCAGCGGCAAACTGAGAGTGTTGAAGAATTCTTTCATGCCATGCGGAAACTAGCTTCGAGGGTGGAGACGCCGCCATCTGAAAAAGGGATGATAAAGATCGTCAAAAACGCCCTAATAGATGAGATTGCCAGTTTTGTCTATGGCTTACGAGTCTATTCCCTAGATCAACTGCGGGATGAATGCGTGGAAATAGAAGCGCATTTGAATAGAAAGGCCCGATCGTCGTGGCGAACAACACCAAAGTCCACCAGTTATGGTCGCGGGGCTAACCCTAACGTTAGCGAGGTCGTGCAGGATCGGTCGAAAATTGATAAGGAAGCAGAGATCGTTGGGGAGGCGCAAATGACACGGCGTATTCCGCAAAAATTGATTTGCTGGAACTGTGGGCAAACCGATCATGGTTTCCGGGACTGCATTGCATCGGAAAGGCGAATCTTCTGCTACCGATGTGGAAAGCCCGATGCGTATTGTCCGACCTGTCCGAATTGCGCGGGAAACGTGAAGAAGAGTGTGAGTCAAGCAGGCGAATCACGCTCGTAGATGGGGCCTGCGCAGAGGAAGTAGAGGCGAATAAAATTGAAATTAGTAGTCATAATGTGCATGCTAGGGTAAGGAACTTACCGTATGAAGAACGGTTAAAAAATTATTTAGAAATTCTCGGATTTACGAGTGGATGGAATGCGAGCGCTGTCGGTGCGGATGAGGAAGGCGCATTCCCGTTCAAGCAGCGTCGAGATCTGAGGATGCAGATGATTGCTTCAGTAAAGTGCTGTGGAAGAAAGGACCCGAGAGTATTTGCTGAGATATCGATAATGGGTGAGTCCGTACGAGGCTTGTTGGATTCGGGAGCTACGCATAGCATGTTAGGTCGGAAGGGCCAAGAATTCTTGGAGAAGCTGGGCGAGGAGGCTCGCCGATATTCTTTCATAGTGAAGGTAGCGAATGGAGAAGATCGCGCAATCGTTGGCCGAGTGGAATTACCTGTGGAGTACAAGGGAGAGGTAAAGAAATTAATTTTTTTCGTATGCCCTTTCTTGGAACAGGAGATTTACTTTGGGGTAGACTTTTGGCGGTCATTTTCATTGGCTCCTGAGGTGATGGGAGAAGGTCCAGTAGGAGCATCACCCAGATTGGTGGAGGAAGTCATGGCGGATCAAGTCGCTCACTATGAAGAAGGACCGGAAAATGACAGTGCAGGAAAAGTGGGATTTGTCAGAAGCGCAGAAGGCAGCCTTGGATCAGGTGAAGGCAGAGTTTTTAACATTCGAGGCCGTGGGCCTGGGCAAGACGTCGATAGAGACGAACAAGATTCAATTGGTGGAGAATGTGGAGCCAGTAAAGGATCGACATTACCCGCTGTCGCCAGCGATGCAGGAAGTGGTGTGCGTGGAGGTGGACAAGATGTTGGGACTGGGTGCAGTGCTTACACAGAAAATCGAAAGAGCACAAAGGTTCATTTAGCACTAAAATGGCTAAATTCGATCGAAAGACCCTCTGTGGGCTTTCGAATTGTAGTAATATCAATCTGAGATTCGTTATCGGAAAGGTAACGAAAAGTCATAGCCGAATCCCTGTTGCGTCAACCACTGCCAATTTTTGAAAGGACGGAGAAAGAGACGGAACCCTGCAAATGGTGGATGGCGAAGGTATGAGATGTCAAAACATCACCAGAGGAACATTCCGACTACATTATGGAGAATAGACAACTGTTCCGCCGCATAGGACATCGACCGGACGATGACGACTTCATCCCATGAAAACTTTGTGTCTCCGTTGGATACTGAAAGCGAGTATTTAAGGAATGCAACGACGCGCCCACGGCCGGTCACTTGGGCATATGAAAGACCATAATTCCTGTCGCACAAAGCTACTACTGCTCCCACATATTCCGGGACGTCGGCAAGTACGTGAGGAGCTGCGAGGAGCTCCGCCGGTCACACAGACATGGCTATATCGGTTCGGCTATTGATACTGATCAAGAATATAATGATACTTTATGGGGTCGGAAACGGTTCCCTTTGGGTGTTACACACATCCGTTATCACCACAAATCTAATATACCCGTATACTCTTCGAGTAACGGGTATAAAAATAACGTTTTTCGGTTTTCGAAAAATAGGTTTATATAAGCCAGATAGCCCGTTTGATCCACAGCGCCCATATTATTTCCAAATAACTCGAACTATGTTCCAGTCCCACCGGAGCGATAGGTATTCTAGGGCTGGGCGGGGCGAAGCGCGATCTATCGGGTCCCCAGAGAGGATCCATACGGCGGGATGACATCGGCGGGGGATCAGGGATAGCATCCGTTACGGGAACAAAGGTAAGGAAGAGAATAGGATAAGATAGAGGTATTAGTGAGGACCCGAAGGGATAAATAGGAGTGAAAATTTGGAGAAAACTGGATTCTCGACTTTGTCACATTGTGCGGAGGCTAGTGCGATTCAGGAAAGCACATCATTTTTTTTTTGAGTTGAGCCGGAAGTTCAAAAAGTAAGTGTCGGGTTTAGTGGCCTTGTAATTAAAAAGGATATATGTGTGACTTCGGTTTTTCCCCAACACATTTTCTGGAGAGGATCGGCTTGTGAATCCACTGGAGAGCCTCGGACGTGAATTTCCTGGAGAGGATCAGATCGTGCTCGGAACGTCAAGCAAAATCCCAGTGAGTCTGTTCCATGTGTGTGTGTGAGTCAGGCAACAGGCCTATCTTGGGGTGCCTTTGTGGTAGCCGTACCTCTGAGGCAGCCATATCGCGGCATCGCCACAGCGTCACATAGGGCCGTGCCGCCCTCATCCAAGCGTGCACGCCGCCAAAGCCAGGTATCACAGCTCATACGCACGGAAGATTCTTGGGGACCGAGACATTAACACATACCTATATATTGTGCTGATCGGCTGCATCCATTGTACCTGACAGCGCCGGCATTTAAAGCCAAATCTCATATTAAAAACTGAAGCCACCCTGAATGTTGTGCTGTTCCTTGTGCTGTCCCTTATGTGTCCATCCTAAAACTATTAGTCACTTAAGTATTTTAACGTAGTATGCTTATTTGTGAAAGCATCAACACATTCGAAACATTGCCGCCAACAGCTGATCGGCTGCAAAGGGCTTAACCCTTTGTATGTGACGCGGGGTCACGGAATCCCAACGAGAGTGTTGGAATATGTGAGGTCATATAAAAATCCCAGAAATTAATAACTGTTTCTTTTGCCCCGTTGACCCTTAACAAGAGCTCTTGGTAGGTTATTCTCGGTAGGGCCCTCTTTGAATCAACGAATTCCATCTCCCACATCACACATATCCCACCACCACCGCAGGGGTAAGGGTATCCCCGTGATCGGCCAAACGAACGTGGGCCTTAATCTCAGTTAACTGATCATTCACTTATTATTGGTGTTCCTTTTCTTAGTTTAATGATGCTACTTGTTAAATATTGAAATTGAGGTCCAAAATGAAAAACATGAAGGCGTAAATTAATTTAGAGGGAGGGCGCGTGGCCGTGACCATGGATTAGATCAGCCGCAGCCGGTCCAGCAGAGGGTGGCCAAAACGAACGTTTGGAGTTTGACCACAAGCAGGGTGAGCGCGCAAAGTGGAAACACCTATGCTTCAATCACTTGACAGCCGTCTATTTGTTTTCCTTGTTGTTGTATTTTTTTTCTTTTTGTTTGCTGATATGACGTTTAGTACTGGTTCCTTGTTTGTTTAGATGTCCCGAGAAGTCGTATTTCTCAAAACTTTGTCTACATTTGGCGGGCAAGGGGAACTACCCAGCCCTGGGATCGAGAGCTTGCCAGCGTTGCCCAAAGGGAACCAAGCCAAATGTTACAAATGACGCCCAATCGATTCGCAGGCATCCGGACTGGCGCAGGTCTGGGAGTCATTTTAGCAAATGGCAATCGGGCGTGTAGAGTTGGATGCATGGGAGTAGGAAAAAAATAAATTTTGTGGAGAAGACGACAGCTCGCGAAGTGCTGTTTACCTGTGCCGGCAGGAGTCGCTGCTGCAGGCTTAAGGGAGCAGAAAGCTGGCCCTTAATGGCGCGGAGTGACCAATGCTAGGGAGAGATAGGCGGAAGAGGTTGCAATATTAATAGATGGGGACTTACGGATTTCGGTTGAGCATTTTGTCACGATTCGAAGTCGCTGGTGGACGTAAATCACTGCCGTTCAATTAATGAACTGGGAGTTTGCGACGGACACATTGCCTAGTGGACTGTGATATCGAATAAATCTGTGATGGAATGTGATATTGAAATAAGTTAGAGTAAGTCGTGCAGGGAAATTGTTCAGTGTAATTCTCCCCTATTTGTTTGTAAAGAAGCCGCTTTCGTGTTTTGGGTTTGTCGTCCGTCTGCAGAGATGGGGTGAGGAGTGGGTGTCCCGGGTGTCGTTAAGACAGCCCGCTATGCATCCGCTGCTACGTCGGATTGGTAGGATAGATGGCTGGAACAAAGCACAGGAAAGTGAGCTCATGCACCGTGAGGCTCTCGCTTATCGGCCAGCGCGTAAAGCGAGGACTAGAGTAGGTGACAAGTCACACAAGTGGTGTTTGTAATTTTAGTATATCCGTAGGGCGACTGTCAAGTGGAGCGCAGAAACTGGAGCGGTTGCTGGTCCCGGTTGGTCACGTGTCCCCCTCTTTATGAATCCTGATTGAAGAAGAAGCAATTTTTGTTGAGAGGTTGTGTTTTCTTTTTGTTGCATGTTTGTGAAGTTTTCGTTGTCGTGTTTGTCTGCGGAAAATCTATATATATTATTTATTTATTTATTTATGCTGATATTTATTTGGGTATTTATTGATTTATTCGGGTATTTATTTATTTATTTGTATTTATATATTTATTTTAGTTTAGTAGTGATTATTAGGTTAGGGAGTTTAAGTTGCTCGGTGGGAATGCCACAAGAAGGGGAAAATCGACCGTACAACACTCGTTCTCGCGCAAACGAAATGGCGGACCAAGATCGGGAGGAACTTGGAGCTATGGGAGGTTTGCCAAGAACTCCGGTCCAGGCCAGGATAGAAGAATGGCCAACGTCTGATCCGACGCCCACGCTTGCTTCCGAACTTGCGTCAGCGGTAAACGTTTCGCTGGCTCAGGCTCACGCGACACATAGAGCATCACAGAGTGACTCAATATAATAAGTAATACAATATAATATAATAATAATATAATATAATAAGACTCAAAATAAGCCAATCGAGCACAACTGATGCACCGATACCGCCACCAAACCCATTTTTGGCTCGCTCGGCTAGGGGGGAGTTGTTACCAGAGCTTAATTGAACTTCCAGAGCGTCTTCAGGAGTAGGAGCGACCACATCCGGGGAACAGGACCGCCGGGTTGAACCTCAGGCGCGGTATTGTCGAAACCCGATGACCAGACAGTTGGGTCAGAGTCGTGGCGAGAGTAGGAGACCAGGCTGGTACCCACAGGAAGATCCGCATCCAAACCCTCCAGGGTATAGACAGTGGCCACGGTGGGGCCGAGTCTAAAAGTGGGACGTTACTTTCGACGGAGATAGTAACAAAATGACTGTCGAAGATTTCGTATTTCGCATCGAGTTCCTACAGGCCCAAAGTCGATGTCCTTGGGATGAGGTTCTGAAAGAGTTTCACCACCTGGTAACGGGAAATGCTCGGGAGTGGTATTGGCAGTACATCAGGTACCATGGCGGAGGTGTTTGGCAGGAGTTGAGGGATGACCTGGTCGCACGTTTCCGAGGCACGGCCTTCGAGTTCGATCGCATGAGAGAACTGCGGGAGAGAATGCAGCGGCAAAATGAGAGTGTTGAAAAATTCTTTCATGCCATGCGGAAACTAGCTTCGAGGGTGGAGACGCCGCCATCTGAAAAAGGGATGATGAAGATCGTCAAAAAGGCCCTAATAGATGAGATTGCCAGTTTTGTCTATGGCTTACGAGTCTATTCCCAATCCGACGTAGCAGCGGATGCATAGCGGGCTGTCTTAACGACACCCGGGACACCCACTCCTCACCCCATCTCTGCAGACGGACGACAAACCCAATACACGAAAGCGGCTTCTTTACAAACAAATAGGGGAGAATTACACTGAACAATTTCCCTGCACGACTTACTCTAACTTATTTCAATATCACATTCCATCACAGATTTATTCGATATCACAGTCCACTAGGCAATGTGTCCGTCGCAAACTCCCAGTTCATTAATTGAACGGCAGTGATTTACGTCCACCAGCGACTTCGAATCGTGACAAAATGCTCAACCGAAATCCGTAAGTCCCCATCTATTAATATTGCAACCTCTTCCGCCTATCTCTCCCTAGCATTGGTCACTCCGCGCCATTAAGGGCCAGCTTTCTGCTCCCCTTAAGCCTGCAGCAGCGACTCCTGCCGGCACAGGTAAACAGCACTTCGCGAGCTGTCGTCTTCTCCACAAAATTTATTTTTTTCCTACTCCCATGCATCCAACTCTACACGCCCGATTGCCATTTGCTAAAATGACTCCCAGACCTGCGCCAGTCCGGATGCCTGCGAATCGATTGGGCGTCATTTGTAACATTTGGCTTGGTTCCCTTTGGGCAACGCTGGCAAGCTCTCGATCCCAGGGCTGGGTAGTTCCCCTTGCCCGCCAAATGTAGACAAAGTTTTGAGAAATACGACTTCTCGGGACATCTAAACAAACAAGGAACCAGTACTAAACGTCATATCAGCAAACAAAAAGAAAAAAAATACAACAACAAGGAAAACAAATAGACGGCTGTCAAGTGATTGAAGCATAGGTGTTTCCACTTTGCGCGCTCACCCTGCTTGTGGTCAAACTCCAAACGTTCGTTTTGGCCACCCTCTGCTGGACCGGCTGCGGCTGATCTAATCCATGGTCACGGCCACGCGCCCTCCCTCTAAATTAATTTACGCCTTCATGTTTTTCATTTTGGACCTCAATTTCAATATTTAACAAGTAGCATCATTAAACTAAGAAAAGGAACACCAATAATAAGTGAATGATCAGTTAACTGAGATTAAGGCCCACGTTCGTTTGGCCGATCACGGGGATACCCTTACCCCTGCGGTGGTGGTGGGATATGTGTGATGTGGGAGATGGAATTCGTTGATTCAAAGAGGGCCCTACCGAGAATAACCTACCAAGAGCTCTTGTTAAGGGTCAACGGGGCAAAAGAAACAATTATTAATTTCTGGGATTTTTATATGACCTCACATATTCCAACACTCTCGTTGGGATTCCGTGACCCCGCGTCACATACAAAGGGTTAAGCCCTTTGCAGCCGATCAGCTGTTGGCGGCAATGTTTCGAATGTGTTGATGCTTTCACAAATAAGCAATACTACGTTAAAATACTTAAGTGACTAATAGTTTTAGGATGGACACATAAGGGACAGCACAAGGAACAGCACAACATTCAGGGTGGCTTCAGTTTTTAATATGAGATTTGGCTTTAAATGCCGGCTCTGTCAGGTACGATGGATGCAGCCGATCAGCACAATATATAGGTATGTGTTAATGTCTCGGTCCCCAAGAATCTTCCGTACGTATGAGCTGTGATACGTGGCTTTGGCGGCGTGCACGCTTGGATGAGGGCGGCACGGCCCTATGTGACGCTGTGGCGATGCCGCGATATGGCTGCCTCAGAGGTACGGCTACCACAAAGGCACCCCAAGATAGGCCTGTTGCCTGACTCACACACACACATGGAACAGACTCACTGGGATTTTGCTTGACGTTCCGAGCACGAGCCGATCCTCTCCAGGAAATTCACGTCCGAGGCTCTCCAGTGGATTCACAAGCCGATCCTCTCCAGGAAATGTGTTGGGGAAAAACCGAAGTCACACATATATCCTTTTTAATTACAAGGCCACTAAACCCGACACTTACTTTTTGAACTTCCGGCTCAACTCAAAAAAAAATGATGTGCTTTCCTGAATCGCACTAGCCTCCGCACAATGTGACAAAGTCGAGAATCCACTTTTCTCCAAATTTTCACTCCTATTTATCCCTTCGGGTCCTCACTAATACCTCTATCTTATCCTATTCTCTTCCTTACCTTTGTTCCCGTAACGGATGCTATCCCTGATCTCCCGCCGATGTTATCCCGCCGTATGGATCCTCTCTGGGGACCCGATAGATCGCGCTTTGCCCCGCCCAGCCCTAGAATATCTATCGTTCCGCTGGGACTGGAACATAGTTCGAGTTATTTGGAAAAAATATGGGCGCTGTGGATCAAACGGGCTATCTGGCTTATATAAACCTATTTTTCGAAAACCGAAAAACGTTATTTGTGGTGATAACGGATGTGTGTAACACCCAAAGGGAACCGTTTCCGACCCCATAAAGTATCATTATATTCTTGATCAGTATCAATAGCCGAACCGATATAGCCATGTCTGTGTGACCGGCGGAGCTCCTCGCAGCTCCTCACGTACTTGCCGACGTCCCGGAATATGTGGGAGCAGTAGTAGCTTTGTGCGACAGGAATTATGGTCTTTCATATGCCCAAGTGACCGGCCGTGGGCGCGTCGTTGCATTCCTTAAATACTCGCTTTCAGTATCCAACGGAGACACAAAGTTTTCATGGGATGAAGTCGTCATCGTCCGGTGATGTCCTATGCGGCGGAACAGTTGTCTATTCTCCATAATGTAGTCGGAATGTTCCTCTGGTGATGTTTTGACATCTCATACCTTCGCCATCCACCATTTGCAGGGTTCCGTCTCTTTCTCCGTCCTTTCAAAAATTGGCAGTGGTTGACGCAACAGGGATTCGGCTATGACTTTTCGTTACCTTTCCGATAACGAATCTCAGATTGATATTACTACAATTCGAAAGCCCACAGAGGGTCTTTCGATCGAATTTAGCCATTTTAGTGCTAAATGAACCTTTGTGCTCTTTCGATTTTCTGTGTAAGCACTGCACCCAGTCCCACGGTACACGCGTCCGACTGGACTTTGAATTTGGTGCTAAAATCTGGGCATGCCAGAGCGGGTGCTTGTTTCAGTCGGTTCTTCAGGTCCTTCAAGGCGTTTTGTTGTGCCTCGCCCCAGTCCCATTTTCTATCTTTCCACAAAAGTTCTGTCATATGCTGCACCACGTCAGCGAAATTGGTTACGAACCTTCATATCTCGGCAGCGTCTCAGTTCCTTTAGTGTTCTGAGTGATTGGAGATCCCTGACCACCGCGAGCTTATCCAAGTCCGTCTGTATGGCTTCCTCGCTGATTACATGACCGAGATACTTGAGCCGTCTCTGGAAGAACGCAGCTCTGTTCTTATGTAAGTTGGCCGCTCGGAGTCGCCTGAATATCTCCCTCAAATTTCGAGCGTGCTCTTGGAAGTCCTGCCCGACGACGATAATATCGTCAAGGTAGGCCAATGCGAAGGCTTCCATGTCTGGCCAAATTACGCTATCCAACGCACGTTGAAATGTGGCGGAGGCCGAATGCAGCCCAAAAGGCCGTGTATTACCGGCTCCGAGGCTTCATGAGGATTTGTCAGTACCCACTTTTGAGGTTTAAGCTCGATATAAATTGTGCGTTCCTTAACCTCTCGAGTATGTGATTTATGCGAGCGTTGAGCATCCTGTACTCGACGCACATCCTCCAGTTGCTAGTCTTTTTCTTGACCAAGACAATCAGGGCACTGTACGGACTCTTGAAAGGCTCGCTTGTCCCTTGCTCTATCGACTCGTTGACCTGCGTGTTGGTGATGCGCTGCATCTCTGAATTATTCAGGCTGTACCTTCTTTTGATCGGGCGATCGACTTTCATAGTGATGACGTGTTGCGCAATGATGCTCCGGCTAACCCTCAAGAACTCGTCGATTTTCTCTTGGATGTTGGCTGGCCAACTGGTCAAGGTCGTTGTTTCTCCTCCAGCGGCGGTGTCCTGGTCGTCGCAGTCGATGCGTGCTGAAATTATCTGCCTCTGGTTACCCTCTGTCTCGTGACCTCAGATGGTTGACCAGTGGGGATACGAATCTTAAACGTCTCTTTTTGGCCGGCTCTACATCCGATGACTGCGCACGGATGTAGGTCTTCCCCGAGCTCCTGCTGCCTGTAGCGGTGAGCACAGATATACAAATATGTATTGACACATAATAAAGCCGCGGCGCTGCCGGCGTCACTGACAGCTGTGCTTCGCGGTTTTAGCCTTTCGAAGTCATAAGATATATTAATTTAATTTATTTCATAAAACAGATGCAAAAGAACACGGTGTGTGCTATTATGCTTACATGGCGACCGTGAGAGAGAGCTAAAAGCTCTAGATATTAAAACTGCTGATCAAGTACAAGTAAAACAAATTTAAACAGTAAAAGTGAAGCGAAATTGACTTGCGACTTAAAAAAAAGTCATACATTTTACATTTAAAGTCATACAACTACTAGACACGCTGGATTAAAGTTTTGTTGGCCATACCAACGTGCAAGCAAATGAAAAGAAAAGTGAAGTTTGTGTGAATAGGAAATGTCTGGACGATTGCGGAGGCCGACTACACAGCAAAATACCGGCCGCGCTGTAAAGAGCGCCTAACGCCAAAAAGCAAATGCGAGAGGCATATAGGCCGCCCCTTGCGCCTCCGTGGGACCCAAAACAAAAAATGAAAGAAGTACGTGAGGCAGAGAACCGCGCCTTGTACCGCTGAAGAAATAAATACATACGAGTTAGGCAGACCGGCCACTTCGCCGTCGGTGGATAAAAACTCGCACAAACTGGACAATACTACGTTACTTACATCGAGTAAGGGTGCAAAGCAACGCAAAGGGCAGCATTAATTAATGCCAATGCAGATTTGCCTCTATCTTTAAACCTACGAACAAGTGGTTGCGTGCAAACGTTGCTTGTAAAAAACTAATCACTGTTATGCTTTTGACTAAAACCATATGACCGGTATTGATTTATTTAGAGAACAATACTGTTAACCGGTCATATGAAAACTAACCAAATATATTTCCTCTTAAAATAGAGTATATGAAAAGATTTTTTTCGAATTTGACTTAGAATTTCTTATTTTTATTTTTTCTTTTAAAAAGAGTGTATAGATAGATTTTTCTTTCAATGCTAAAATAAATGTTTTTCGAACTAAATTTCAGTTTCTTATTTTTATAATTGAATTAAAATCTCTCTATTATGGGTTGGTTTGGCTCTGAGAATGAGGCTAAAGATAATACGGACAATGTGACCGTGGTATCCAAGCCCTATAGCTTTTACTTTTTATTTTGACTATTGTCAACGTTTTACAATTTCTGTAAACGTTATATGTAAAACACAATCAGATGATTACAAAATCTATGAGCCAGCAGGGCTTTTTTTTTTAAAGCCTAGTATTAAGATCGGAAAATACTTTTTTCAAGCAAAACCTGCAATATAAAAATACTTGCGGCCGAGTGTGACCAAGTATGCATGCCCTGTAACACTGCACTGTCAGCTGTGATTGGCTTACGTTTTAAATTTTGACGCAAAGTAAGAGCCCAGCATAGCAATGAGTTTATATATTCTGGCATTGGCGGTTTAATTTTCAAGTGGCACTTTTTAAGTTGGAGTCAGTGCGTTCCAAAAGACCTTGAAAGTCTTTATGTTACCATTTTGTTGCTTTCAATCAGACTTATTTTAATTGAAATGTTCAGGAATGGTTTGGCCGCTTAATTTTAAATTGAATTTATTGTTTGATTCGACAAAAATACCCCGATCCCGTGTCGAAACCCCGAATAATTTCAGTATTTTGTAAAAATACTTGTCAGAATAGGGTAACACTTGCAAATGATGCGGCGCTAGTGCCAACATGCGACCCGCATGTTTGTCTTCTTCTATCCACAGGGTTCTTATACACATCATTGTCGCATGTTCCATTTAACGGAAAAATCGCCCTAATGCAGTAATGCTCCCTAATGTAAAAAGGGTATAATTCCAAATCAACTCCCTTTTCTCGACATTCTTTATAAAAGTTATTATTTCTTCGTCGCAAAGCTGCCCAAATCTTTTATTTGTATTTTTGTTAGCCATTTTTTGTCTGTTCATCATCTGTTCTTGTTGTATTTACACACTCATTCACGCACACAACGTCAGTTTTAGCTAAAAATCAATAACAACTCTAGGGAATGTAAAAAATACCACAAATACAACGAAAAACTTTTCCAGCATGTATCGGCGTGTTTGCTTGGTGATCCGAATACTATTTTCGAACTGCCCTAGCAAACGCATTTTGCATTCAAAATGTTTTTATCTGTTTCATACGAATATCAACCCTGATTCTGTTTGCTAGCACTTTTTTCGGATCTCGGAACGGCCCTTAACAAATAATATGCACACAATAATTGAAAATCCACACGGATTGGATTAGTATAAATCATAGCTCGCAAATAACTGTTGACCGTTTGGCTTGCTAACGCTCTGCTCGCGAGAGCAACCGAAAAAAAAAACCACCCTCGATCTCGCTCTGAGCAGCAGACTTCGTTTCTTTTCGTTTCGGTTTTCGGTTGACCGATTGACGTTGAGCTGTTCGTGAAACGGTCTTTTACCGAGCATCGCACAGTGAGAGATACGAGTTATGCTCGCACAGAGAGACTCACTAAAAGACCGATTGACTGAAAAAGTCAACCCAAACGGTCTTTTCAATGATTTGTCTCCTTTTCAATGCACAGTGGTACGTTGTGTAACATTGTGAGATTCGATTTTCACGTTAAATTTTCTTGAAATTTTAAACATGAATTTTTATATTTCAAACTAATTTTTGTATTAAAAAATGAATAGTTTCTTTATAATTAGTTTATTTTGAATTAAGCTAACAACTTATAAATAAATAATAATAAATATTGAGTTTAGTTTTTGTGTACTCAAGTACTCAAGTGTGGCGATTTCAGCAATACATTTCTAAAAAAAATGTAATATGTCTTCGTTTAATGTTTGACATTTTGTCAAAATTCTCGACCTACAATCACTGTACCATCGAAATTCACAAAGCAAAGTGACGCGTAGAACCTTCGAGAGTTCACATACACACATACATTCGCAAAAGACTTTTTGGATCGTCGTTCGAGGGCAAACGGTCCTGGAATGAGCAGAGCAAAAGAGACCGAAAAAAACTGGTCGTCGACTGAGCGCGAGCAGAATTTTTGTACGAACAATGCAATCGGTTGCTCTCGGACCCTTTGCTCAAAGTCTCAGTGAATAACTCTTATTTTGTGACCGCACGAATCGGTTAACAGTTATTTGCGAGCTCTGGTATAAATGCTAAAGAACTAGAACTAAGCACAGAGTTTTCTAAATCATACAAAAGCGTCACTCAGAGTAGACCTGATCAACCGAGCACAATATATAAGCACACTATTAATTTAGTGACTATTTTTAATGAGATCAGGGAATTATTCCTTAAAAGTAAATCCAATTCAACTGATCTCCAGTAGACCCAAGATTCAGACGTATTTAAACGACTTCGAAAACAACTACTCATTGATAAAAATAGGTTCAACTTAGACCTAGATTTACCCACTGCATTAAACAGCGCGCTAACATATGTATGTATCTATTTTTGATATGGTAGAAAGACCAAAAAGCCAACGGCCAAAGTCTTCGAACACAGCTTATGTCCATATAGTTTCAGAGGACGATTCCACAATAAACCCACAGAATTATAGCACCCCCAAAGCCACAAGTTCTAAAGAACAAAAACATCAAAAAATGGCTAACTCTTCAGCTGCCCAGAGGGCATACATGAGGGAAATTGCCGTAACAGTACCCGAATTTGATGGTAAGAAAATCCATCTACAAAAATTCAAACCTGCACTAGAAATAGTAACATGAATAGAGTTTATTAAGTCAAAAATAACTGGCGCAACACACCTTAAGGTCCAAAATGAAACCACAATAGAATTACGAATAATCGTATTACGATCACTCAAGAATGCCTCGAGCGACATAAGTGCACCATCAGCATTACGCAACGTTCCCAATGACCCGTCGCCGAACTGAATATGAGCTGCGTCATGTGCAAATACACTCTTCCCCGAGCACCCGCTGCCTGTAGCGGTGAGCACAGATATACAAATATGTATTGACACATAATTCAGCCGGCATCACTGACAGCTCTGCTTTGCGGTTTTAGCCTTTCGAAGGCATACGATATATTAATTGAATTCATTTAATAAAACAGATGCAAAAGAACACGGTGTGTGCCCATATGATAACAGTGTTCCTGACATTTCCTGTTGTTCTTCCGGTTGATCGATCGTCGGTCCGACGTCTCGGCTGAGATATAGACGGGCTTTGCAGCATTGTAGTGTCGCCCCGATGGCACACAAGAAGTCGATGCCTAGCACTACGCAGTCGAACATGACTACCCTCACCAACAAGTACATCTTTAATCGTTCGATCTCTTTTGTAGCGACCAGGCGTGTTTTTGTTTTGCGCTCCGCTTATTTTAAACTTATTTTGCCTAAACAGCCGGTGTTTTTTAAAAATAACCCTTTGTAAAATCCTAATTTAAAAATCGCGGGTGCATGCCTGTTTACTGTGTAAAAACATAATTAAATAATTCTTTTATATCGGTTAACAGTGTGTTTTTGTTTGTGCTTTTCGTAAGTACACACAATATAATGTTTAGCCGCACTCACCTAGTAGATTTGTTGTTTTATTACTCTCTCCCTATTACCCAAACTTAAATAACTGTTCTTGCTCTCTCGCTCTCGATACTTTCTGTGCACTAGCGCTCTCTCTCTCTGAATTGCAGCTGCTGTAACCGCTCTCTTCTCAGTTCTTATTGATTCCTCTTTTAACGTTTATCTGGAACTCTGGTCGAATATCTATTTGCTTTGTCCTCATAATGGAATACTCTGTTGTCTGTGCCAAAAAAAACCTGCATGATCAGCCGAGTATCCCCTGCTGGCTCGGCGAAAGCGTACTGCAAGCAAAATGCGCTGGGTTCACATGGTCACGTTTCACGGTCAACTGTCCCTCGGCCAACCGATGTCGATAAACTGAATCCGGCCACTATAAAAGTTCAGCGGTTGATTTCGTTCGCTACTCCAAAGGCAACGACAGCTGCTGGTGATTAAAATTCGGTAGTCGAAATGATCACCTCGGAGAGCATGCAGCCAGAATCGTCTGTAGCGTGCGTGTCTGTAGTCTCCTCAAATTTTTTAGCTGTCCCGTCAATTCCGACTCCACCAGCGGATAAACGTCCTGGACCACCGGGTACATCACAGGTGATAGGCTTGTGGTGCAAAGATTTGTGGGGATCCCACCAAACCGACAAGCTTTTGTCTCACGGCTAGCCCCTGACTCCACCACTAAGGATGTGACTGCTTATATTCAAAGCAAAATAAAAGCCGTTGATTTAAAGGTGGAAAAGTTTAACTTCTCTTATGCCAGGGATATATCTTCATTCAAAATAAGTGTCTCCCTAACTCATTTTAACACTTTTTTTTTTAATAATAACTTCCTTTGTAGTGCGCTATCAGAATGTTCGAGGCTTACGTAGAAAGCTCGGCACTCTCTTTGTGTTTACTGAGACTTGGTGTAACGAACCTGTTTCGTTCGTCTGATTCAGCTGGGCTCGCTCAGCGGTCGATACAACGAATTTATCTGTTGCCCCGGCGACAAGCCAGTAATGCACTTGGGTGGGTTTTGACTGCTATAGCGGTTCTTATTGGTATCTTAAAGTTATCTTACGGTTATGGTATTGGCTAGTTTAATGGTATGCGAAGCCTTGCTCTCACCGCAGTACAGTTGCCTCCGGGTGTTGTGCGGCGGTGCAATTAACGACTCGACCTTTGTTGATGTTGACTTCAGGCGTAGCTCCGTCCGCCACTCACACAGCTCCGCACGCAATGTTCCACTGTTCTCACCTCTACGCGGTGAGTCTTTCGGTATCGCCGGCCGTTCACTTGTCCTCTGGATTTCGTTATCGACGCTGTAAGTCATTGCTCCTGCTAGTTCACTATGTATCGCCGTCTGTGGTACCTTCTGCACTTAGTGACGGTTCTAGCTCCCGCACTTGACTGTCTTTTCTCCACTCCAGCGGACCTCCTCTTATAGGCTCCCCGTGGCCCCGCGTCTGCGTCGTTGCCCATCCGCAACGGTGCTTTCCCTCGGTAGTTTCCATCGGTCACTTCGACTTCTCACGCCATCCCTAGCGGGATCGGCTTACATGGCCTGCATGGATTACATAGCCTACATGGCCTCCATGGCCTACATGGTTTACATGGTCTAGAGGGTCTACATGGCCTACATGGGATCACGTTGCCGGCTACATGGCCTCGGCCCTTCGGCCCACTGCTGGCCCAATTCCGCCGTTCCCGTACTCTCGTGGCGATGCCCGCTCCACCCTCTCGCGTAACGGGATCGCCTCGCGCTCTTTTCAGGCAATTTCGGCTCATTCCCTACTAGGGTCCTGTGAGGAATATTGATTCCTTCTTAGTTCTGAAGTTTTGGCAGCTTTCGACGTGCAGTAGGGTTTCTGATTGCAGTGAACTCAAACTTCACGTCGGAACTTGTCACAGTCCAGATTCAGCAGGAGCTGGAATTCCTGTGTGTAAAACTGATTCTTCCCGTTTTCTCAGTTTTCATAACATGCTCGTGTATTCAACTTTCTTCGGATATCGGAATTTACGAGCAGCACTTGTCTGCCTTAACCGGTGTTTCTTCCTCGCTATCAGATAAAGATCACATGATGTTCTTGGTGACTTCAACTTGCCAGGAATTGTTTGGTCTTCGGTAAACGAGTCTAATAGCCTAGTACTCATGTCACGACATTACTTTGCTGACGGCTTGTTTGACCTGTCTCTGTATCAAGATAACCATGTTAAAAATTCCTTGGGTCGATTTCTTGATCTGTATTTTGTAACGGATGCGACCATAGCGTTGTTAACTCGAGTCCCCCCGCTCACTATACCTGAAGATGCCTACCACCCTACTTTCGAAGTGTCGCTCGACATAGAACCAATTGTATTGGATCGGTCGGGTGGACTACCTCACTGCTTTCGTGAGGCCATATTTGCAAGGTTAATCCCTTCTAGGGATTTTGATTAGTCCGCTTTGTATTTGTGCACTGATGTTTCGAAAGGCACAAATATTTTCTAAGATGCTCATAGCTCACTTTTTAATTCTTGTGTCCCGCTTTCTTGTCCTATTAGATCGGGGAAACCCCCTTGGTTTACCAAAGAGCTATCTAGTCTAAAAAACTTAAAATCAAGACTTCATAAAAAAAATTTCAAGAAGTTGGGTCTCCTTCTTCTCTCTCTCGTTATGTAATGGCTCGGTCAAACGTTTTAGTTTTTATCGCTCAATACTATAAGAACAACCTATCTCGATGTAGGATATGTAAACAGTAAGCGTAGAATGCACACCCATCCTCCTTAATACGTCGGCAAATAATGCTCAGGCAATTGCCGATATTTCTTTCAACCATAGCTAATCGTAGGAAAATGCTTGGTGTGATTTTTGTGCACAACTTGAGCAAGGGTGACGTAGATAGACCTAACTTGTTGAGCCGCATAAACATCACGAAAAACTTAGAAACACTAGAAACTTTACACAGTTATTCCTTCCGCTTAGTAGATCGAATTATTCCTTGCATGAACCGTTTAAGGTCTTATGCTCGGATTATAATTCCCTCTACCATATCATATCTACTACTAACTCCCTTTTTAGTCTTAAATTACTGATACTCTCATATCTTTCTCGTAATTAGAAATTGCTTAGATTTTTTGGTTAGATTAGTTCTACTTTTCCTCTAACACTAGTCTAACACCTATCTTTCCTGCATGTTCGCGATCGGTTCGGTAAACGAGTCGCGCGTTATACGCCAGCGCCTGTAAACTGTAAATTGCCTTTATTTTAATTGTTTTTAGCATTATAAGAAGAACCGGATATATGAAGATATTATTAACAAAGGAGGCAGTACTTATTAATGAAATAATTTTTTCCTTTTTTCTAATACGTTGTTTTTTTTTGTCTCTTTAGGACGTTGATATGCAATGACTTGCCGATCAAGTGGACCAAGCGACACCAGCTGAAAGCTGTTACGCGCGGATCCCAAGCAAGAACGTAGCCCTCCTCCTGCCCAGCCGACCGAGAGGCGCTGGCGTATAACGCGCGAGCATGCATCATAACTTTTGAAACGCCTGTAAAATCTTCAAAAATGAAATAATCCTTGTGACTTATTTAGGTGTGTACGAGTATATAGAAATGAAACAAAACAATAATTACAATAAACAAAGCGATTGGCATCATTAAACGTTTTTTGGATTTTCATAATAATCAAAGTATCCACTTTTGCACGTTTCGTATGTTTTAAGTGAATATATATCTATTTTTTTTATAATATATATCAACGTCCATAAGAAAGAAAAGAAAAAAAAATCGCCGGTCTCCCAGACGGATGCATGCCGTTAGCGCTTGTTTGATGACTACGGTAGTGCCCTTTGCCAACCTGATCCGGAGGCAGACCTCTCTCAAATACTGTCGTACGGGACGTACACAATTGCTTTACACAATCTGCGTTCACAATACTCTTCTTGGCGCCGCTGTCTATCGTCGCAGTCACCGCGTACCCACAGATCAACACTGTAGCCACAATTCTACCTTCTTCAACCCTTAGCGGTTTCGGTTCTGGAAGTCTTGGTCTTGTGCCCTGTTTGCTCCAGTACTGATCGAGGACGCTGCTCGTTTCCCAGATTTGAGCGTCGACAACAATAGATTGTCCGGATGTTTTCCTTCCCGCAATCCCAGCATACCACACGACGCCTGTTTCTGCATTCCCGGGCGAGTTGTTCTGATTCTCCGAAGTTTAAGCAGCCTGGCCTTGTCGAATTATTGGTATCGTGACCCGTCACCGGGTCCTTGGCGCACGAGTTGCATCGCCGCGTTAGAAATAACTCCAAAAACTCGCGACTGAACTCCTGCCAAGACGCTCCTTATAGCATGCTCGTGCGGAACCACTCCGCCTTCCGTCAACGTCTCGATCATTGCCCGTGTATGGTGGTCCAGAGGCACCGCGTATGGCAGCGCTCGCTCTTCTATTCCTTTGTCGGCCGAATTCATTACATTCTGATTGAGTGGGTACTGATCGAGACTCCTATCTACTAATTTCGGGAGAAGCCTGAGAGCACACCCAGCCTGTTGGTCTGTGCACGTGTGAGTGTGTCACGGAAATAACCTGCGAGCACAACTGTACAGAGGTCTTGAGAAGTATAACTAACTAACTAAAAAAACTATGCAATTTCCAATTACGAGAAAGATATGAGAGTATCAGTAATTTCAGACTGTGACACCTGCATCCCAGTTGCGGCCTGGCAGAACAAAAAGTAAAAAGTTTTTCTGAACTGATTCTATACGGTCCTGGTGTACTTTGTACTGAGGGCACCATACACATGAGCAGTATATTAAAATTGGACGAACAAGAGAGATGTAGAGAGTCTTTGTTATATCAATTTATACATATATATGACGAAGATTCATCACCAGAACCAGAGTCCATTTTTCTTTCTATTTGCACGTCTTGTTTTGCGAAACGTTTTCTCGAGCGTGGCATGACTTTTTTCTTTCAACGATCAAACAAGAATAATCAGCCAGAAGCAGAGAACATTTTTTCTCTATTCTCAATTTACAATCCCTTTTCCACTTTAACACCATTACACTTTCCAGTGTCTAATTCTTATTCTGTTTTATGCTGTCACACACACAGCTACTTCCATCTCACTCATGCTCACGCTCAGACTACGTTGACAGAAACGTTCTGTCTCGCTTTCAAGAGAAACAACTTCGAAGCGAAAACAACAGGCAATGGCAAATGACAAAAAAAAACAGAAGACAAGGAGAATAAGCAAGGAATTCGTTATAATTTGAATTTATTAAACGCAATATGCGACACGGCCTTCCTGACACACACACGTCCTCGTGTGTTAACTAATTTTATTTTCATTAACAAAATGACAAATTAAGTAATTTCATAAGTTTCTCAAAATAACAATTTCAATTTTACATTAGTTACTACGGCAAAAATTAAATATTTCCAAGAGTTTCGTAAAATAACATAATCATTGTTAATTCATTTTCGTTACTTATTTTATTATTATTATTTTCTTTTAACTGTGTACATCTCACCACTCTACGCCATGATATCAGAATTACCACTACTTTAAATTTATTTCACATGACAATACTATTCTCACTTCTTGGCTTTTACTACCAGGCACACAGTTTACTTCAGTTAAACCGGCATGGCAATATCCTTGTTAGTCTAGCTCACAGATTATATCTCAACAAACCGGCCAAATTACATAGCACGCAGTTGTCACAACTATAAACCGGCCAATTAACTCGGACAATCGATCCTCACCAAGATTTCCAACTACACTGCAACAAGTGGCGAACCGCATAACTCGGGCACCCACCTTGCAGAGAGCCGTACAATCTTTGATCGAAGTTTATCACATTTTACTCACTTTCAACATCGCAGTCCTCACTGACTCGATTCGTATCACCTTCTTCGCCAAACTTGTCATTAAACTCAGTGGTAATTCCCTTTTCAGGCATACTGCGTAGAAATTCATGAGAGTACTTGTATGTTCGGTTGCTATTTAACGCTTTCAGCGTATACCGATCTCCTTCTAGGACTTCTGCCACTAAAAATGGGCCTCTATACTTAGGGTCTAATTTGGTTTGATGTCGTTCTTCATTCTTAATCAGAACATAGTCACCAACTTTATGTCGTATAATAGTCGCTTTATCTCTATCAAATCTAGCCTTATCATAATTAGCATTCTTTGTCATATTATGCTTTGCAATTTGTCGAGCTAAATTAACATCTACGCTATTTTCATTTTCAACGACGGGGATAAGACCAAATGGCCTCGCTTCTTTTCCTATAAGCAACTCTAATGGGCTTACTTTAGTTACTCTATTGGGCGTGCAATTAAGAGCCAGTTGAACCTCATGTAATGCGTCCTGCCAAGAACCCTGACCTGTCTCAACTGCGGTTAACATGGATTTCAGAGTACTCATTACTCTCTCCACTTGGCCATTAGCCCGACTGGCACCTGTTGCAATTAAATGTAAGTCTATCTTTTGTGCAGAGCAAAAATCTCGGAACGCTGTACTAGAGAAACTTCGACCTTGATCCGCGATCAGCCGAGTAGGGACGCCAAACAACGATATCAAAGACTTCACTGCCTTAATACAACTTTCAGTATCAAGCCTCACCGTATGAGAAAAATAAACGTATTTGGTAAAAGCATCTATTTGGACGATTATATATTCCTTCTGGTCATTTTTCCCGCTAAGCTTTCCAGTGATGTCGATATGAACTGTGTGCCACGGAATATCGATTTTCAAGATGGGGTGTAGTTCAGCTTGTATTTTGCCTGAAGGTGGTTTAGACAATCTGCAGGTAATGCAGTTTTCAACGAATTTGCGGACATACTTGCACATTTTGTCAAACCAATAAAACTCGTACATTTTCTCTAAAGTTTTCTCCCAACCAATATGCATAATCGCCTCGTGTACATTATTGACAGCAGACCACCTAAACGACTTAGGGATAATAGGAAGACAACGCGTCTTGCCATTTCGCTGAATTTTCCTATACAATATTCCACCTCGTAATTCGTAAGTTTTGGCCAGATCCTCAGAAAGCTCATTACTACGCAATTTAGAAACAATACACGAAGTTTCTTCATCTCTTTGCTGTTCAGCCAACAGCCAGTTGTCAGTAATCTCTGTCAAATTTATGTGCACTTCGGCCACACCTGCCGCCTTCGTTTGACCTTCTGACACTGGGTTTCGAGAAAGGAAATCTACATGAGCCATTCGCTCACCCGGTCTGTACTTTATCTCAAATTCAAACGATTGCATATACGACCACCACCGATGTACTCTTGGAGTCAACTCTGCCTTATTGCGAGAGGCTTTAAGCGAATTACAATCCGTAAACACTACAAAATGACGGCCATGTAAGTAATAGCGAAAGTGCTTAATAGCGTTATACACAGCAAGGGTCTCCAATTCATACGAGTGGTATCGAGATTCTGCGGGTGACGTTCGTTTGCTAAAATACTCAATCACACGAGGCCTATTGTCAATCTTATGCAACAAAATTGCCCCATAGCCGTCAGCACTTGCGTCTGTGTGAAGCTCAATGGGAAATTGCGGATCAAATATAGTTAGAACAGGTTCGTTAGTCAGGATCCAAATAACTTTCTGTCGTATTTGTTCGTATTCTAAGTTCCATTTGAAAGATGCGCTTTTAGAAGTTAAGGCATGAAGTGGCTTTAACATCTGGGCACAAATTGCCGAAAATATGAAACTAGCCCTATGAACTGCCTCAACTGTGTCACAGACTGCGGAGGCGGCCAATTTGTCAAGGCTCGTATTTTTCTAGGATTTGGTCGAATCTCACCTGCTTTAACTTCGAATCCCAAATACTCAACACAAGATTTGAGAAACGAACACTTAGTGACGTTAAAGGAAAATCCTGTGTTAGAGGTAGATATCGAATATATCACCTGTATACCAATATTTAAATTAATAAGGCACTAGTTTGGGTTTACTAAAATTCATCAAGTAATGCTTTATTGTTTGTTGGTGATCGGAGCTGCACTGGCCTTCTTCATCATCGCGGCCCCGCTGCAGCGGCCGAAAGCTCTGATCTCAAGAAAGAGCGCAAGCAGATCAACTCAGAGTGCGAGCTTTAGCGGGGAGAGCGCTTATGGAGGCAGATAACATAGAAGGCAAAACAAACAAACAATTGTGCTCGATGGCATTTACTTTAATTTAATTTACGTCGTTCTGCTCCGAACATCCTCCCCCCGTTGAAAGAACATGGCTTTCAATTGATCCAATATCGACGGGCAGGACGGCTAGCTTGGCAACGGCTCTCTTCATTAGACCCGTCGCTGTTCGAACCATTGCGACTCTGATGATTCCATCCTTGCCTGGTATGGCCTCCTCGACACGGCCAAGCAGCCATTTGAGGGGTGGCAAGTTTTCATCCTTTAAAAGGACAACACTTCCAATCCTTATGTTTGACGTAGAGTCTCTCCACTTGGTCCTCTCTTGCAACAAAGACAGATACTCCATGCTCCACTTTCGCCAGAAGGTTTGTTGCATTTGAGACACCTGCTGCCAACGATTTAGACGGCTAGCGTTGAGATGTGTGATGTCCGGTTCTGGAAACGTAGTGAAGCTCGAGCCTTTTAGAAAGTGAGCTGGAGTAAGCACATCTAGACTGTCAGGGTCTTCTGAAATTGGATAAAGTGGTCGAGAGTTAAGAATGGCAGAAATCTCATATACGAGAGTGCGAAGCTCTTCAAGAGTCAGCACTGTTGCGCCAACGACTCGATAGAAGTGGTGTTTTGCCGACTTGACAGCCGCCTCCCATAGCCCGCCAAAGTGAGGAGAACGAGGAGGGATAAATTTCCAGTCGATTCCATCGTTTAGGCAAGATGAAGCGATGACGGAGACGGTTGGCTCGCTGTTGAAAAGCTCCTTGAGCTCCAGTAGCTCATTTCTTGCACCCACGAAATTGGTTGCGTTATCCGTCCACAAGGTTCGCGGCTTGCCCCTTAGGCTGATGAAGCGCCTTAATGCTGCGATGAATGAGGCTGTAGTTAGATCCTTGACGACCTCCAAATGCGTGGCCTTTGTTGAAAAACAAACAAATATTGCAATGTAGCATTTGCAGGGTGGCCTGTTTCGAACATCAGCCTTATGATAGAAAGGCCCACAAAAATCGATTCCAGTCGTGTGGAATGCGGGGTTCGGTCGGACGCGATCCGTTGGCAAGTCTCCCATCACGTGCTCAGCCAAGCTTGGCTTTGCCCGAAAGCACCGTACGCATTTGCTTGTGACGCTTGCAACTAGTTTTCGCCCTCCAACGGGCCAATATTTTTGACGAAGCGATGCAAGTAAAGCCTGTGGACCAGCATGCAAAAACCTTTCATGATAGAAAGTTATAATTGCCTTCGTAACCGGATGACCCTTTGGCAGCAATATTGGATGCTTTGCATCGTAAACCATATTTGAATTTTGTAGCCTTCCGCCTACACGAAGCAGTCCGTCACCACCGAGCATCGGGCGCAACGAAAGCAACTTGCTCTTGGCAGGAAGTGCCCTGTTGGCTTTGAGTGCAGCGAGCTCCTCCGCGAAATTAACTTGCTGGATACTCTTTATCAAAAGACGAGTGCCGCCGGTAAGGTCCTGCACAGTGAGCCTGGCACCAGATCGAACGTACTCCTTGCTTCGAAGGGAGATAAAACGATAAATATATCCAAAGACACGTTGTAGCTTGCCAAACGAGTTGGTGTACTTGCTGTCGCATGAGAGGTCCTTTACACATGATCCAACCAATGCATTCTGTCGGCGCTCCGGTAGGTCTACAATTTGTGGAGCTTGGGTAGGCCATTCTGAGGAGTCCGATAAAAGGTATGATGGTCCATTTAGCCACAATTCCAAATCCAAGAGCTCCTCTGGAGAGCATCCCCTCGACACGACATCTGCTGGGTTAAGATCCGTTGGAACGTGATGCCACTTCATTTCCTTGGTCAATTCCTGAATCTGCGCAATTCTGTTGGAGACAAAAACGTTAAAGTTTGATGGGGCCTCACGTATCCAAGACAACACAATAGTTGAATCTGACCAACAATGGATATCACAGGAAGATGAGAGATTTTGCTTAATGCTTGCGACGAGCTCAGCCAAGAGCAACGCCGCGGACAATTCCAGCTTGGGTATGGTTAGTGTTTTTAAAGGCGCTACCTTAGACTTTGAGCAAAGCAAGCGAGATGCTACATTCTCATGGATATTCGATCTTATGTAAACGCAAGCTCCATATGCGGCCATGCTAGCATCACAGAACGCGTGCAATTGGATGGATGAGTTTTGCAGCATGACATAACGAGGAAACTGAAAATTTTGCACGATGCGTAATTGCGACATCAAGTCCGTCCACACTGCCGACAGAGGCTCAGGCAGAGCATCATCCCATCCTAAGTCCAACTTCCACAAACTCTGCAAGAATATTTTGGCCTTGGCAAGAATAGGTGCTATCAAACCGAGCGGATCATAAAATCTGGCTATAGAAGACAGGACAGTACGCTTGGTGGGTGGGCCTTCTGGCATGATCCTCGAAAAATTGAACAGTAGGTTATCCGAGTTGGGATCCCATACGAGTCCCAAGGCCTTCGCTATGTCTGTTCCATCATGGAACTTAAGCAGCTTTTCCCTGTCCTCCGCAGGCTCCTCTTCAAGCACTCCAGGCTCATTGGAGCACCATTTGCGTATAGGAAATTGTCCTCTTTGCAGAAGCCCTTTTACTTGACGACGGATCACATTAACTTCCTCAATGGTGTCCCCGCCGGATATGAGATCGTCTACGTAGAAATCCCTTCTCACGACTGGGGCTCCTATAGGAAATGATGCCTCCTCATCGTACGATAGTTGATGCATGGCACGAATTGCCAAAAAAGCAGCGGGCTTTGTTCCATACGTAACGGTCTCTAGCTTGTAAATCTGGATTTCATCAGTAGGCCTTTCGCGCCACAGAATGCATTGCAAATATTCATCCGGGTGTGAAATCCGTACACAGCGATACATCTTGCAGATGTCTCCACAAAGTGCAATCCTGAAGAACCTAAACCGAAGCAGTATGTTAAATATTTTTGGCTGAATCGTTGGGCCAGCCAGCAATAAGTCATTGAGGGAGCGCCCAGATGTGGTCTTTGCAGATCCATCAAAAACAACACGTAGTTTTGTACTGCTGCTGTCGAGTTTTTGCACGCAATGATGCGGCAAGAAAAACTGTGGCAACTTTGTGGTTCTGGAAGCCAATGACATGTGCCCTAAATCCAGATATTCTTGAAGGAACGCGCTATATTGAGCCTTCAGCGGGAGGTTTTTTGACAGCCTTTTTTCCAGACCTTTGAAACGACGAAGAGCGAGACAGAATGAGTCGCCAAGGGCCTCAAACCCAGCAGTAGCTAAGAGTCGAACGGAAAATTGACCATTCTCCAAACGAGAGGAGTTTTCCTTGAATAAACGCTCGCAAAGTAGGTCCTCACTCGATGCAGCTGCCTCTGATGAGTAACAATTTTCAAGCTCCCAAAAACGCTTTACAGCATCCGACAAAAAATCCTCGTCTTCCTTTGGTGCGTGGGTTCCTGCTGCCGTTGCCAGAGCGACTCGATTGTTAGTGGTGTGAGCCATCCCTCCAGAGACAATCCAACCAAGTTTGGTGTTCTGGAGCGATGGCAGCGTATCAGCCAAATGCAGTTGCCCAGCACTGAGCAAATCAAAAAATATACCAGCACCTAACAGCATATCGATTCGCTGAGATCTAAAAAACCAAGGGTCAGCTAAATTTATATTCTTCGGTACGTCCCATTCTGCAGCATTAATATCGTAGTGCGGCTGATAGTCAGTGATGACCCTAGTTACGACCGCCGTGAATGAGGAACTGTAGCTGCCATACTGAGACTGCATGACGACTTCCACAGCCTTATTCGAACTAAGAGAAGATTCTCCAATGCCAGATATCGAAATAGGCGAGTGCCGATGTTTTAGCTGCAAATGACCAGCCAAACGAGACGTAATAAAATTGAGCTGCGATGCGGAATCCAATATTGCCCGACATGGGACGAGCGTTCCAACACGATTTTTAACCAAAACGATGGCTGTAGCTAGCAACACGTAGTCATTCGAGATATTGGGAATAGGTGGAGGGTACGGTGGAGAGGCTGAGCATGAAACTAACGCTGATGATTGCGATGGCGGGAGGTTCACGTCTGCAGCAATGACTGCGGATGGAACCGGGCTTTGAGTCTTGTGGAGCAAAGTATGATGTTTCATACGACACTGCTTGCAACTTCCAGATTTGCACTGCTGCAAGCCGTGACCCTTGCGCAAACAATTGAGGCAGAGATGCATTCTCTTTGCTTCCTTATAGCGCAAAGTAGGGGACAAATTTAGGAACATGCCGCAATTGGTTATGATGTGGTCCCTTCCGTCGCAAAATCTACATCCAGAAATAATTTCATTATTATTAGGAGAAGCAATGAGGACATTCTGACTACGCTTGTGCGGTTTTTCTCCCACCTGATGGCTTGGTGTTTCGATTACCAAGTCATTTTCCTGGTTCTCCATCATCCTGCATCGCTTCTCCAGAAACGAAGCAAGGGATTTCCATGTCAACAGCTTGTGGGACGGCAAGTCTTCTTCCCATTTTTCCCGGGTCCTGGTGTCCAGCCTATGCGTCACAATGTGAATGAGAAATCCATCCAAAATTTCCTCAGTTGATGCCAAGGTCCGAATCGCTCGCAGGTGAGCATTTATCTTGTCGCTGAGTTGCCGAAGACTCCTCGCAGATCCCATCTCAACACCTTGCAACCCAAATATCGCCTTTACGTGTGCCTGAAAATGATGGTATTTATTGTCGAAACGATTAGTGAGCAGTTCTAACGCAATCCCATAGTTCAAATCAGACAGTTCGATTGAACGTATGGTTTCTAGTGCTACGCCGTCTAGGCTAGCACGAAGATACTGAAACTTTTCCAAGCTACTTAGCTCTTGCTCGTTGTCCACCACCGTCTTAAACATCGCGATGAAGTTTGGCCAGTCTGCGTAGTCTCCTCCAAAACGAGCCAATTGTATATGCGGCAGCCTCGACCTCCGAGTTGATGTGCTGAGCGAACCTTCTCCAGCGAATTGATGAGGCATGCTGGTTGAGTTCGCGCCGATCACCTTCTGCTGTGCTGCTAGCTCGCGATTTAGTTTCGCATCGATCTGCAGGAAAACGTTCGCGAACTCGGACCGCGCGTCACCGTCGAGCACCGTGAGATCGAGCCTTTCCAAGTTGCTCTGTGCAGCATTAAACTCGGAGCACATTACTTCGTGGTGCTTTAATCGCGCACGCAGGTCAGCTTCGTCCAACTGAAGGATAGACTCTTCCGTTAAGGATTTGTTCATCTCGACGAGCTGCCGCTGGATAGACCTTGTTTTTGCCCTGTAAAAGTCCACATCACTAGGCGCAGCCGTCAGATCATGAACAATATCTTGATTTTCAGCCATTATGCACGCCACAAGATCAGGGCTTATACACAGAAAAAAAGGGGGGGCACTATAAGAAGTTTTGCGAGGGAAACAATAAAACACCCTGTATGCGCCGGCAAGCCGCAAAAACCAAGCGTCGACAAACAAACGGTTTCTTTTTCGTTCTGCCTTTGCCTCAACTTCTGAGGGCTTTGCACTGCGCTTGCACTTATACACGCGCAATGAAACCGTTTCTTGGTGGGGCTCTTTCACTCAGTTATGAGACCGATTTTGTCTGCATATAAACACATATATGAAACGAACTTTGCACCCGAATGCCGGCAATGCACAATGTCACTGGATATCACTGCAGTACGTTTGCATGTATGTATGTATTTGTTGTGTTTGTTTTATGTGTTTGGCACCAATATCTTGCACAAACAGCTTGACCGAATAATAAATTGCCCGAACGATATCGACAATTTAATTATTAAATCGCGGTACAGGCTCCAGATCACGTCGGGGTCACCAAAATGTTAGAGGTAGATATCGAATATATCACCTGTATACCAATATTTAAATTAATAAGGCACTAGTTTGGGTTTACTAAAATTCATCAAGTAATGCTTTATTGTTTGTTGGTGATCGGAGCTGCACTGGCCTTCTTCATCATCGCGGCCCCGCTGCAGCGGCCGAAAGCTCTGATCTCAAGAAAGAGCGCAAGCAGATAAACTCAGAGTGCGAGCTTTAGCGGGGAGAGCGCTTATGGAGGCAGATAACATAGAAGGCAAAACAAACAAACAATTGTGCTCGATGGCATTTACTTTAATTTAATTTACGTCGTTCTGCTCCGAACATCCTGCTTTGCTAAGTGTTCGCAAAACTAATTGTAATCTATCAAAGGCTTCTTCTTTTGTTGGTGCTACTACCATTACATCATCCATAAACAATCACAAATGAGTGGGTGAGATCACCCAATGCATTGTTAATGGCCCTTTGAAATACAGCGGGGGCATTCTTAAGACCAAATGGCATAGCTAAATATTCGAACTGTCCCTCTGGAGTCACGAACGCTGTCCGCTCAATTGAGTTCGGGTGTACTGGGATTTGGTGAAATCCGCTTGCCATGTCAATGCAGGTGAAAAATTTAGCACCACTCAATCTAGCTATCTGGTCCGAAATAAGTGGTAAAGGATACTTATCAGAAACAGTGTTTGCGTTAAGCTCTCTATAATCTACGCATAAACGATCTGACCCATTTTTCTTTCGAACAAGTAACATCGGACTCGCAAAGGGGGAGGAACTAGGTCTTATGATATTTGAGTCTAATAACTGTTGAACTATGCATCTAACCTGTCCCTTTTCCTCCACACTCAACCTATAAGGGCGTCTCTGAACTGTTTTATTTTCGTCAATCAGACGAATCTCCAACTGTCCTGTAATCACGCGGCTCTGCGGAATGCCAGTAATGAATGATTTAGAAAACTCCCGCAATATTGATAACAATTGATCTTTATCTGATCCAAGCAAGTCAGTATCAACATTAGCCAGGTCAGGATCACATTCAGTTACTAGGCCAACATGGAATAAGATCTCTAAGGAATGTTCGCACATCAAAACATTTGCCAGTATCTGCAAAGTGCTACAAACCGTGTTGTTACCAATACCCCTTTATACGACCACATTATTTATTCTAGATCCAGATAACCTCAATGAAGCAGTCTCCTTAACGAGCGAGCACTCGGCTCCTGAGTCAAAACAAAATTGGAACGACTCACCAAACTGCGACAAAGTTCCCAAGGGTTCAAGTACGGTGCACATGTTGACGTCTTTGACAATGTTACTCTTATTCGGCGCTCGACGCTCCGGACACACAGTAGACACATGCCCAGGCTTTCCACAGTTGTAACAGGTTAAAGTTGATCGATCTTTACAAAACTTTTCTGTGATTCCAAGAGAGTTCGAATATTATCTTCACCGCTGACTTCAGGCGTAGCTAATCCCACTTCTGATGACGAAGATTCATCACCAGAACCAGAGTCCATTTTTCTTTCTATTTGCACGTCTTGTTTTGCGAAACGTTTTCTCGAGCGTGGCATGACTTTTTACTTTCAACGATCAAACAAGAATAATCAGCCAGAAGCAGAGAACATCTTTTCTCTATTCTCAATTTACAATCCCTTTTCCACTTTAACACCATTACACTTTCCAGTGTCTAATTCTTATTCTGTTTTATGCTGTCACACACACAGCTACTTCCATCTCACTCATGCTCACGCTCAGACTACGTTGACAGAAACGTTCTGTCTCGCTTTCAAGAGAAACAACTTCGAAGCGAAAACAACAGGCAATGGCAAATGACAAAAAAAAACAGAAGACAAGGAGAATAAGCAAGGAATTCGTTATAATTTGAATTTATTAAACGCAATATGCGACACGGCCTTCCTGACACACACACGTCCTCGTGTGTTAACTAATTTTATTTTCATTAACAAAATGACAAATTAAGTAATTTCATAAGTTTCTCAAAATAACAATTTCAATTTTACATTAGTTACTACGGCAAAAATTAAATATTTCCAAGAGTTTCGTAAAATAACATAATCATTGTTAATTCATTTTCGTTACTTATTTTATTATTATTATTTTCTTTTAACTGTGTACATCTCACCACTCTACGCCATGATATCAGAATTACCACTACTTTAAATTTATTTCACATGACAATACTATTCTCACTTCTTGGCTTTTACTACCAGGCACACAGTTTACTTCAGTTAAACCGGCATGGCAATATCCTTGTTAGTCTAGCTCACAGATTATATCTCAACAAACCGGCCAAATTACATAGCACGCAGTTGTCACAACTATAAACCGGCCAATTAACTCGGACAATCGATCCTCACCAAGATTTCCAACTACACTGCAACAAGTGGCGAACCGCATAACTCGGGCACCCACCTTGCAGAGAGCCGTACAATCTTTGATCGAAGTTTATCACATTTTACTCACTTTCAACATCGCAGTCCTCACTGACTCGATTCGTATCACCTTCTTCGCCAAACTTGTCATTAAACTCAGTGGTAATTCCCTTTTCAGGCATACTGCGTAGAAATTCATGAGAGTACTTGTATGTTCGGTTGCTATTTAACGCTTTCAGCGTATACCGATCTCCTTCTAGGACTTCTGCCACTAAAAATGGGCCTCTATACTTAGGGTCTAATTTGGTTTGATGTCGTTCTTCATTCTTAATCAGAACATAGTCACCAACTTTATGTCGTATAATAGTCGCTTTATCTCTATCAAATCTAGCCTTATCATAATTAGCATTCTTTGTCATATTATGCTTTGCAATTTGTCGAGCTAAATTAACATCTACGCTATTTTCATTTTCAACGACGGGGATAAGACCAAATGGCCTCGCTTCTTTTCCTATAAGCAACTCTAATGGGCTTACTTTAGTTACTCTATTGGGCGTGCAATTAAGAGCCAGTTGAACCTCATGTAATGCGTCCTGCCAAGAACCCTGACCTGTCTCAACTGCGGTTAACATGGATTTCAGAGTACTCATTACTCTCTCCACTTGGCCATTAGCCCGACTGGCACCTGTTGCAATTAAATGTAAGTCTATCTTTTGTGCAGAGCAAAAATCTCGGAACGCTGTACTAGAGAAACTTCGACCTTGATCCGCGATCAGCCGAGTAGGGACGCCAAACAACGATATCAAAGACTTCACTGCCTTAATACAACTTTCAGTATCAAGCCTCACCGTATGAGAAAAATAAACGTATTTGGTAAAAGCATCTATTTGGACGATTATATATTCCTTCTGGTCATTTTTCCCGCTAAGCTTTCCAGTGATGTCGATATGAACTGTGTGCCACGGAATATCGATTTTCAAGATGGGGTGTAGTTCAGCTTGTATTTTGCCTGAAGGTGGTTTAGACAATCTGCAGGTAATGCAGTTTTCAACGAATTTGCGGACATACTTGCACATTTTGTCAAACCAATAAAACTCGTACATTTTCTCTAAAGTTTTCTCCCAACCAATATGCATAATCGCCTCGTGTACATTATTGACAGCAGACCACCTAAACGACTTAGGGATAATAGGAAGACAACGCGTCTTGCCATTTCGCTGAATTTTCCTATACAATATTCCACCTCGTAATTCGTAAGTTTTGGCCAGATCCTCAGAAAGCTCATTACTACGCAATTTAGAAACAATACACGAAGTTTCTTCATCTCTTTGCTGTTCAGCCAACAGCCAGTTGTCAGTAATCTCTGTCAAATTTATGTGCACTTCGGCCACACCTGCCGCCTTCGTTTGACCTTCTGACACTGGGTTTCGAGAAAGGAAATCTACATGAGCCATTCGCTCACCCGGTCTGTACTTTATCTCAAATTCAAACGATTGCATATACGACCACCACCGATGTACTCTTGGAGTCAACTCTGCCTTATTGCGAGAGGCTTTAAGCGAATTACAATCCGTAAACACTACAAAATGACGGCCATGTAAGTAATAGCGAAAGTGCTTAATAGCGTTATACACAGCAAGGGTCTCCAATTCATACGAGTGGTATCGAGATTCTGCGGGTGACGTTCGTTTGCTAAAATACTCAATCACACGAGGCCTATTGTCAATCTTATGCAACAAAATTGCCCCATAGCCGTCAGCACTTGCGTCTGTGTGAAGCTCAATGGGAAATTGCGGATCAAATATAGTTAGAACAGGTTCATTAGTCAGGATCCAAATAACTTTCTGTCGTATTTGTTCGTATTCTAAGTTCCATTTGAAAGATGCGCTTTTAGAAGTTAAGGCATGAAGTGGCTTTAACATCTGGGCACAAATTGCCGAAAATATGAAACTAGCCCTATGAACTGCCTCAACTGTGTCACAGACTGCGGAGGCGGCCAATTTGTCAAGGCTCGTATTTTTCTAGGATTTGGTCGAATCTCACCTGCTTTAACTTCGAATCCCAAATACTCAACACAAGATTTGAGAAACGAACACAGTGACGTTAAAGGAAAATCCTGCTTTGCTAAGTGTTCGCAAAACTAATTGTAATCTATCAAAGGCTTCTTCTTTTGTAGGTGCTACTACCATTACATCATCCATAAACAATCACAAATGAGTGGGTGAGATCACCCAATGCATTGTTAATGGCCCTTTGAAATACAGCGGGGGCATTCTTAAGACCAAATGGCATAGCTAAATATTCGAACTGTCCCTCTGGAGTCACGAACGCCGTCCGCTCAATTGAGTTCGGGTGTACTGGGATTTGGTGAAATCCGCTTGCCATGTCAATGCAGGTGAAAAATTTAGCACCACTCAATCTAGCTATCTGGTCCGAAATAAGTGGTAAAGGATACTTATCAGAAACAGTGTTTGCGTTAAGCTCTCTATAATCTACGCATAAACGATCTGACCCATTTTTCTTTCGAACAAGTAACATCGGACTCGCAAAGGGGGAGGAACTAGGTCTTATGATATTTGAGTCTAATAACTGTTGAACTATGCATCTAACCTGTCCCTTTTCCTCCACACTCAACCTATAAGGGCGTCTCTGAACTGTTTTATTTTCGTCAATCAGACGAATCTCCAACTGTCCTGTAATCACGCGGCTCTGCGGAATGCCAGTAATGAATGATTTAGAAAACTCCCGCAATATTGATAACAATTGATCTTTATCTGATCCAAGCAAGTCAGTATCAACATTAGCCAGGTCAGGATCACATTCAGTTACTAGGCCAACATGGAATAAGATCTCTAAGGAATGTTCGCACATCAAAACATTTGCCAGTATCTGCAAAGTGCTACAAACCGTGTTGTTACCAATACCCCTTTATACGACCACATTATTTATTCTAGATCCAGATAACCTCAATGAAGCAGTCTCCTTAACGAGCGAGCACTCGGCTCCTGAGTCAAAACAAAATTGGAACGACTCACCAAACTGCGACAAAGTTCCCAAGGGTTCAAGTACGGTGCACATGTTGACGTCTTTGACAATGTTACTCTTATTCGGCGCTCAACGCTCCGGACACACAGTAGACACATGCCCAGGCTTTCCACAGTTGTAACAGGTTAAAGTTGATCGATCTTTACAAAACTTTTCTGTGATTCCAAGAGAGTTCGAATATTATCTTCACCGCTGACTTCAGGCGTAGCTAATCCCACTTCTGATGACGAAGATTCATCACCAGAACCAGAGTCCATTTTTCTTTCTATTTGCACGTCTTGTTTTGCGAAACGTTTTCTCGAGCGTGGCATGACTTTTTTCTTTCAACGATCAAACAAGAATAATCAGCCAGAAGCAGAGAACATCTTTTCTCTATTCTCAATTTACAATCCCTTTTCCACTTTAACACCATTACACTTTCCAGTGTCTAATTCTTATTCTGTTTTATGCTGTCACACACACAGCTACTTCCATCTCACTCATGCTCACGCTCAGACTACGTTGACAGAAACGTTCTGTCTCGCTTTCAAGAGAAACAACTTCGAAGCGAAAACAACAGGCAATGGCAAATGACAAAAAAAAACAGAAGACAAGGAGAATAAGCAAGGAATTCGTTATAATTTGAATTTATTAAACGCAATATGCGACATATACATATGTATATCGAAGCGTTAAGGTTTAACAAATTTGCACAACCCCATTACTGAAACCTGTCGAGATCGGATTGCAGCTTATGAGTACACGAGAGTATGTTAATACAGAAGGGAGGTCATTTCTGAAGAGTGTAAAGAGTGAGGGGCCTAGATGGCTGCCCTGTAAGGACAATTGGTGAGGACAGGGAGTTTTTGAAAAATGACTCTTTGAGACTTAGAACAAAGGTAGCTAGCGATCCATCTAAGGAGATTGGGCTGGAACCCAGAAGGTCAAGTTTTTATGCTAGGAGAGAATGGTTTACAGAGTCGAACGCTTTACTAAAATCGGTGCTAACAACATCCGTCTGTAAATTACCTTGAAAGCCTTTAATTTTGAAGGAGGTAAACTCCAATAAATTAGTAATAGTTGATCTCCGCTTTATAAATCCATGTTGAGCTGGAGATGTAAGTAATCTGCAGAGGTGTTGCAGGTGTGGAGTTAATATTTTCTCAAACACTTTAGGAATAGCGGATAACTTAGATATACCTCTATAGTTCTTTGCGTCAGACTTGCTACCTTTCTTATGAAGAGGAATTAGAAATTAGAATTAAAACTGTTTAGAGTCCTTAGAAAAACGTGTCCTTCATCGATATAGGTAGTTCAATGCTATGAGAGATAAGAACTGAAAAGTTTGACCGAGTCATTACATAACGAGAGAGAGAAGAAGGAGACCCAACTTCTTTTTTGTATAATGTCTTGATTTTAAGTTTATTAGACTAGATAGCTCTTTGGTAAACCATGGGGGTTTCTTCAATCTAATAGGACAGGAAAGCGGGACACAAGAGTCAAAAAGTGAGCTAAGTGCATCTTAGAAAATATTTGTGCCTATCGTAACATCAGTGCACAAATACAAAGCGGACTAAACAAAATCCTTAGTAAGGTTATTGAGCTTCGCAAATACGGCCTTACGAAAGCAGTGGACAATAAATTGGACCGATAAATTACAATAGGTTCTATGTCGAGAGACACTTCGAAAGTAGGATGGTAGGCATATTCAGGTATAATGAGCGGGGGGACTCGAGTTAACACCGCTATGGTCGTATTCGTTACAAAGTACAGATCAAGAAACCGACCCAAGGAATTTTTAACATGGTTAACTTGGGACAGCGACAGGTCAATCAAGCCGTCAACAAAGTCATGTCGTGGCATGGGCACTAGGTTATTAGACTCGTTTACCGAAGACCAAACAATTCCCGGCAAGTTGAAGTCACCAAAAACTATCATATGATCTTTATCTGATAGCGAGGAAAAAACAGCGGTTAAGCAAGTTATGAAAACATAGAAAGTGGGAAGAATCAGTTCCGACGTGAAGTTTGAGTCCACTGCAATCAGAACCCCTCCTGCACGTCGAGACGAACGGTACTTTCAAAAAGTTGTGTATCGACCTTCCAAAATTTCAGAACTAAGAATTTTCGGCTTTAACCAGGTCTCGGTAAACACAATAACGTGGGATGCAAATGCGACATGCCTCGAACATTCTGATAGCGCACTACAAAGGAAGTTGTTATTTTTTGGACGGGTGGAAGTAGAGCGGAAAGATGAAGAATGAGCATTGGTCTGATTAGTTGTAAGAGTTATTGGGGGCCCAGTATTCTTCTTAGCCAAAATTTGAGCCAACAAATGGTGTTAAAATGAGTTGGGGAGATACTAACTTTGAATGAAGCTATCTCCCTGGCATAAGAAAAGTTAAACTTCTCCACCTTTAAATCAACGGCTTTTATTTTGCTTTGAATATAAGCAGACACATCCTTAGTTGTGGAGTCAGGGGCTAGCCGTGAGATAAAAACTTGTCGCTTTGGTGGGATCCCCACCAATCTTTTCACCCCAGGTCTATCACCTATGATGGTAATAACCGGTGGTCCGGGACGTTTATTCGCAGGTGGAGTCGGAATTGACGGGACAGCTAAACAATTTGCGGACACTACAGACACGCACGCTACAGACGATTCTGGCTGCATGCTCTCCGAGGTGATCATTTCGGCTACCGAATTTTAATCACCAGCAGCTGTCGTTGTCTTTGGAGTAGCGAACGATATCAACTGCTGCACTTTTGGAGTGGCCGGAGTCAGTTTTTCAACATCGGTTGGCCAAGGGACAGTTGGTACTTGCAGATTCCGCGGAGTGACCCTTTTGCGCCTGGGAGACTAATTCAGTAGTTGTAAGCCACTAAATTGAGACTCCATGGCTAGGACCCGATCATATTGCTTTTTAAAGCTAACGGTCAGCTCCTTAAAGTCCTTCCAAGTCTGCGTCATAAATATGACCATTTTGCGTGCACTACGCTTTCGCAGAGCCAGCAGGCAGGTTTCTTGCAGGTTTTTTTGACACAGACAACAGAGTATTCCATTATGAGTACAAAGCAAATAGATATCAGACCAGAGTTCCATATAAACGTTAAAAGAGGAATCAATAAGAACTGAGAAGAGAGCGGTTACAGCAGCAGCAATTCAGAGAGAGAGAGAGAGCGCTACTGCACAGAAAGTATCGAGAGCGAGAAACCAAGAACAGTTAATTAAGTTTGGGTAATAGGGAGGGAGTAATAAATCAACAAATCTACTAGGTGAGTGCGGCTTAATATGATGTTGTTTGTACAAACACTGTTAACCGATATAAAAGAATTATTTAATTATGTTTGTTTGAGATGCCAAGCTTTTTTGGCACCTATTTCTATCCAAAATAATAATGCGAATTGTTCCAAATTTAATAACCGTTTATTTATACCGGCGGCTGCTAGCGGAAGCCGATTGCTTGCTCTTAGCACAACCAGATAAATGTATATCGAGATCCAAATGCAACCAATGCGCAGAGAGGTTAGCAGATTACTGAAATTAGCACCGTCGGCTAATCAAAGCTAGAGCCGAGGCGGCGGCTGCAGAGCGCCCTTTACAGAGGGAGAGCGCAGCAGCGCTGCCGAACGTGGGCGTTTACAGTATTACAGTATATTGTATTGTATTGTAGTGTATGTATAGTTTTAAGTTAGGCCTGTTGATTAGCGGCTGGCCCGAACATACTCCCCCCGTTGGAAGCCAGTCTTTCAACAGACTCCTTGAGGGGCAGTACACATAGCCGTGTAACGGCCCTTCTGATGGTTCCTGTGGCAGTCTTCAAGTCAGCTACGCGGCACACTCCATCCTTGCCCTTGACGACCTCGACCACTCTAGCTAGTGGCCAACGCATTGGAGGAAGATTCTCGTCCTTAATCAGAACGAGATCGTTTACGCAAAGATTTTGCGTGGTAGTCCGCCATTTCGACCGTTCTTGCAAAAGAGTTAGATACTCTTCGCGCCAGCGGCTCCAGAATATCTGCTGCAGTTGAGTGACCCGTTGCCAACCATCCAGACGATTATAGTTCAGCTTCGTCAGATCGGGCTCGAGGATTGCTTCGTGTGGACCGCCTAAAAGCAGATGAGCAGGAGTCAGGACATCCAAATCAGCAGGATTTTCTGAAAGCGAGAGCAAAGGGCGAGAATTAACAATTGCCGTGATCTGGCAGATCAGAGTGCGCAGCTCGTCGAAGTCAAGCACAGAGGGCCCAACTGAGCGGTACAGGTGATACTTTGCTGTCTTCACGGCCGCTTCCCACAATCCGCCAAAGTGCGGAGAGCGTGGTGGGATGAAGCGCCAGTCGATCGAGTCCGCCAAGCAGGATTCATGGACCTCCTTCATATGCGAGTCGCTCATAAAGAGTTTCTTGAGCTCCAAAAGCTCGTTCTTCGCGCCAACGAAGTTTGTCGCATTGTCAGACCAAATTTGACTTGGCCTTCCTCGCGTGGAAGTGAAACGCTTTAAGGCGCCTAGAAACGAAGCGGTGGTCAGGTCCTTTACGAGCTCCATGTGTATAGCCTTAGAAGTGAAGCAAATGAATACACTGATGTAGCACTTGATGGGTGGCCTCGTGCGGATTTCTGATCTATACAAAAAAGGCCCACAGTAATCCACTCCAGTGACTTCAAAAGGTCGAGTTCCCTCCAAACGCTCCTTAGGCAGATCTCCCATGATGTGCTGAACCATGCGCGGCCTAGTCCTGAAGCATCTCACACACTTGCTGACTACCTTTGATACTGCCTTGATTCCGCCAATGGGCCAATATTCCAGTCGAATTTTGGCAAGTAGTGCGCGAGGTCCAGCATGAAGGTTCCTTTCGTGATAATACCTTATCAGCGCACAACTTATGGGATGTCCCTTTGGCAGAATAAGAGGGTGCTGAGCATCAAATCCCAGAGATGAGTTTCCAAGACGACCTCCAACTCTTAGTAATCCATACTGATCGATGAACGGAGAGAGTGAGCTGATTGAACTGGATTTCCTGACTTGACCATTGCGTTGAATCTCTCTTATATCCATATACAAAATAGCCAGTTGAATATGCCGGATCAGAAGATGCGTTCCTTGCCGAATATCCGAAACGGTGAGTCCAGAATGCCGAAGCCGATGTACAAATTTATGCATGTAGGCGAATGTGCGCTGAATGCCGAAGAATGAATTTGCAAATTTGCATTCTGACGTGAGATCGGCATGTGGAGACGCGATCAGCAATACACGCCTGCGAAGCTCTGCCGTTGCTGCTTCAGGAACAGGAGGTACAGGCCACTCTTCCTTGGAGCCTACCAAAAATGATGGACCATGAAACCACAGCTCTGAGTGGATAAGTTGGTGGGGAAGCGAGCCTCTAGAGAGAACGTCAGCAGGATTTAATGATGTGGGGACATAGCGCCATTCCATGCCTGCCGTCAACTCCTGAATTGCTGCCACTCGATTTGCCACGAAGACTTGAAATTTGGCTGGCTCATCCCGTATCCAAGATAATGCTGTCGATGAATCTGACCAGCAATAAAATCGACCTGTAAAACTTCCAATATCCTTCAAATTATTCATTAGTTTCGCAAGCAAATGGGCTCCACTTAATTCCAACTTGGGAATCGATAAGGTTTTTAGTGGCGCCACTCGAGACTTTGAACACAAGATATTGCTCGACAACTGCCCTTCCCTGGACACCACATATATGCAAGCGCCATATGCTTCCGTGCTGGCGTCACAAAATCCGTGAAGTTAGATTACCGCATTAGAAGGATGAACAACGCGAGGAAATGATATCCGCGTGATACTTGACAAACTGTTTCTCAAGTCCATCCAAAAGGAATGCAACGCTGAGGGTAGGCTTTCATCCCAATCCAAATTTTCTCTCCAAAGCTGCTGAAGGAAGATTTTGCACCTGACAATAACGGGATTTATCAATCCAAGAGGGTCGTAGAAACGAGCAATCGTAGACAAAACCGATCGCTTGGAGGGCTTCGAATTTGTGTCCAGCGCGGACAAGGCAAAAAGCAGCTGATCTGATGCAGGGTCCCATGCTAAGCCAAGAGTTTTCGTTATGTCACTTCCATCATGAAACCTTAAGTATTTCTCTCTGTCCTCTTCAGGCGTTCCCTCAAGTACTTCCTGATGGCTAGAGCACCATTTCCTAAGCTTAAAATTACCGCAAGACAGTATGGCGGAGGTTTGATGCATCTTTTCCATGACCTCAGCGACAGAGCTGCCGCCCGAGATGAGATCATCCACGTAAAAATCCTGCTGCAGAGCAGCTGAGCCAAGAGGGTAGGACTCACCCTCGTCAATGGCCAGCTGGTGCATTGCGCGAACTGCTAAAAACGATGCAGCTCTAGTGCCATATGTGACGGTGTCTAATGTGTAGACCTGAACTTCGGACTGGACAGAATCTCGCCATAGAATGCACTGAAAGTAATTGTCAGGTGAAGACACTCGCACGCAGCGGTACATTTTACAAATGTCCCCTGTGAGAGCGACTGGATATGTGCGAAACCGAATTAATATGCTGAACAATGCAGGCTGAATAACAGGGCCCGCCATCATCGCATCATTTAGGGAACATCCAGTTGATGTAGCTGCCGAACCATCGAAAACGACACGAAGCTTTGTCGTCGTACTATCCTCCTTTAAAACACAGTGATGAGGCAAGAAATATCTGCAGAGACTACGAGAATCAGGGTTGACTGGGGACATATGCTTCAACTCAATATACTCCCTCATAAAGGCAGAGTACCGCTCCTTGAGTGTAGTATCACGATCCAACTTTCGCTCCAAATTGATGAATCGACGATGCGCCTGAGTGTAAGATTCCCCTAAGCGATCGCCATTATCCTTTAACGGGAGACGAACTGAATACTCCCCTGATGGCAAACGTGAGAAGTGGTCTACGAAATACGCTTCACAATCTAATTCTTCCTTCGTTTTCAAAACGGCGTCCGCACAAGTCTCGACCTCCCAAAACATACGAAGAGTTTTGTCCAACCTTGCATCCATGCTAGCTTCCGAATCTGGAGAATTGTGCGTTGCCAAGAGCGCCGAGCGTGCTACCCTTTGTCCACCACCGGATACGATCCACCCAAGCCGGGTCTTCTGCAGAAGAGGCAGACCATCGATGAGTTTGATTTGCCCTACGCAGAGGAGATCATAGAAAATGCTGGCACCAATGAGAAGATCCACTCGCTGAGGGTTGAAAAATGCAGGATCAGCAAGCTGAATATTTGACGGAATATTCCAATCGGCTACATTGACTGCCAGACTTGGTTGACAATCGGTGATCGTAGGAGCTATAAGAGCAGTAAGCGTAGTTGTATAGTCAGCTGTGCGAGAATGCATACAAATGTTCACGGTGGATCCCTCAGTAGCCACGCTGGTATCGCCGAGCCCAGAGACAAGTGCAGACGATTGAGTTCTCCTAAGCTGAAGCTGATGGGCGAACCTGGATGTGATGAGATGAAGCTGAGATCCTGAATCTAGTATGGCACGACAAGGAACTAAAACGCCAGACCGATTCTTTACGAGAACCACAGCGGTAGCCAGAAGCACAACATCGGATTGAAGACCTTGGGCAGCAAGAGAGGTAGAGGCAGGGGAAGGTGAACTGCTAACAGAATCCTGAGTGGCTGAAATAGCGACTGGTTGGAGCGTTAGATCTGGAGGAGAAAGATCTGGGGAGCCTTGAATTGTAGATTGCAGATTCTCAAAATGCAACAAACTATGATGCCTCCCACCGCATACTCGACATTTTCCACTGTTGCATGCACGAGTCCGATGCCCCGCTTTTAGGCAGTTGAAACAGAGGGAAAGCTTCTTCACTTCTTTGTGGCGCAGCAACGGAGACAAATTCCCGAATATCCTGCAGGAATATATACCATGTCCCGCTGAATGGCAAAAACTGCATCCAGATGAGTCGGTGGAAGAGTTGGAGGCAACAAAAGTTTTCTTAAACTGAGAATTATGGGTTTTTCCCACCTGAGCGCTACTAGCGGGTGCCGCTGTAGCGTATTCCAAGGTCTCCATTTTCTGGCACCGCTTCTCCAAGTATTCATAAAAATCCTTTGCTGTAGGTATGGCATCCGACGACAGGTGTTCTTCCCATTTCATTTGCGTCTTAGCGTCCAACTTCTGCAGCAGCAGGTTAATTATCATACAGTGGGATATCTCCAAATCCGTTCCTAATGTTTGCAAAGCACGCATATGCAAATTGACTGCATCCGAAAACTCCCGAAGCCTTTTGGGAGATGGCGAATCCACTCTCTTGAGCCCAAGAATCTTCTTGATGTGTGCCGAATCCAAAGCCACATCAGCGAGGCTAGAGCGAAGGTGCTGGAACTTCTCGATGTCGCTGAGATCCGCATCCGCGTCGATGATCGAATTGAACATGGCCATAAAGTCCGAATATTCGACGTATCCACCGGAAAACTTGGGTATTTTCAGCTCAGGAAGTCGCTGCTTGTGAGCCATGATGATGGTACTGTGTCCAGAATGGTTTGGTAGGGTAGTCGAATTGGCAGCAGCGCGCGAGTGGCCTAGTTCGAGAGCAGCCAGTAGCTCAGCCTTCAACGATATGAAGAGCATATCAAAGTTGTTGCGCATCGCACTCCCAATCTCATCTTGATTGAGCGCTTCCAGTTCATTATGGGCCTTATTAAATTCCTCTCGAATTTCTGACAGCATGTCGATACGAACGTCGATCTCCGTGGCGTTCAAATTATCGATCTTATTGCCAGCGAATGATTCGCCGAGCCCGCTCATTCGATCGTACAAAGACTGAACTTTACGTTTATAAAGGCTCAGCCTGTTATTAGCCGTCACAACATTTTCGCCCGCGCCTGTATTGGGATCGCTTTCCATGTTTAACGGTGCGAATTTCAACGAAACAACGGAGAATAGATAACCGTTTAGCGACGGCGTACAGAATCGAGAAAGAGAGAGTGAAGACACGAAAAGTCGAAACCGTGGCTGCAGTTGTGCAGAGAATGAGAGACTTGAAGATTATGCGACGGTGCACAGAAGCTGGAGCGAGAATGAGAGACACGAAAAGTCAATAACCGTGTCTGCGCCTGAGCATAGAATGAGAGATTCGACGATTAACTAACGGAATCTCAGACGACCGCACTCTCACTGAATTTGCGCATAAACCGTTTATATTCTGCACCAATGTATTTGTTTGTGGTTAAACTGCACAGAACCGAATATATTGTTCAATTTAAATGTTTTTGCACGAAACGCGATTAGCCAATGTCTTTAATCACGTCGGGGTCACCAATGTTTGAGATGCCAAGCTTTTTTGGCACCTATTTCTATCCAAAATAATAATGCGAATTGTTCCAAATTTAATAACCGTTTATTTATACCGGCGGCTGCTAGCGGAAGCCGATTGCTTGCTCTTAGCACAACCAGATAAATGTATATCGAGATCCAAATGCAACCAATGCGCAGAGAGGTTAGCAGATTACTGAAATTAGCACCGTCGGCTAATCAAAGCTAGAGCCGAGGCGGCGGCTGCAGAGCGCCCTTTACAGAGGGAGAGCGCAGCAGCGCTGCCGAACGTGGGCGTTTACAGTATTACAGTATATTGTATTGTATTGTAGTGTATGTATAGTTTTAAGTTAGGCCTGTTGATTAGCGGCTGGCCCGAACAATGTTTTTACACAGTAAACAGGCATGCACCTGCGATCAAGAATAGATAATATGGTAGATGGTTAAATTAGACATTTATGATCATCAAAAAATCAAAAAACACCGGCTGTTTAGGCAAAATAATTTGAAAATAAGCGGAGCGCAATATAAAAACAAGTCTGGACACTACAACAGAGATCGAACGTTGTTCCTTTGATGTTGCATCCTAGTGTACACTTCGATGCAATGGGTGCGTTTCGTTGTCCTTCACGAATTTTACGGGGTACTGCCAAAGCCCAGTTGTTGGCACCAATTAGCAGCATTGGTTGTGCGTTTGAGTACGATTTTATTGGCAATCCTTGCAGGTGGGAATTTTTTTTTGTTTTTGGTAGCGCAAGATTTTGTACTGAACGTACATTATTCAATCATAGCGGTTTATGGTTTCTCGCTGCCGATATTTTAATGTGAGCGGATGTGTTATCCATTCGAGTGGTTTCGCTGGTCCACTGCAGGCAAAGTGGTTCAGGAGTCGAGGAAACCTGAAGAATTCTTATAATTCTGTCATCGATAAGTGTAACGGATGAGCCTTCATCCAAAAAGGCGTAGGTGTCTAAACCTAACTTCGTTTCCGTATAGTGTGACGGGAAAATTAGGAAGTATTGTTCTTCTATGTTGCTATCCTTAAGGTGGGCATGAAGTAGTAGGTGATAATGTGCTTCTCGCACTGGGCATTACACAGATGAGAATCGATGTTGCTAATCATCTTTTGACTGAGAGTTTTCGTTGTTGTCCAATCCATAGCGAACCTGTGCGTGAGTGTTGACGGTGCTGGCCCTTGAGCTTGGTCTAGGTATAAAAGTGGATGCTGCTTCGGATAACTTGTATAACTAATCGCTGAATAATTTGATGATTGGGATGACGTCACTGCAAGGGTTCATGGCCCAGATTAATTTTTGTTAAGTGGGCAACTTATCGACGAGTTCGCGAAGCAGTAAGCGGTAGTCCAGGTGTGAGTTTAACTTGCAGACCTCCATAGTTGAACACGCGTGCGTACTGCCATTGCAAGGTCTGTGAGAATTTCTAATTTGTCTTTGTGTACTTTGATTTTTATAATTTTATCAATCAACCGGTCAAGAATTTGTTCCGGTCGGTGTTGATTACTTCTGGGACTAATGCTCTCAGCAGCAGCTTATCACGCACCAACTCATAAGCTTTTCCCTTAAGACACTTCTGGAGGCGAAGCTTGTTTTTTGCGTTTGAAAAGCCGGCTACTGCGCAGCTGTTCTCGTAGATGTTGATGAAGATCGTTCAGTCCTCCGCATTGCCGTTAAAGATGGGCACATTTGATGGTAGCACTTATCTTGGCTCTTGGTCCAATTGATGGGAATGACCACTTCACCCATTTATTTGACTTGAACGGAAGGGCAGCCTGAAAATCTGACTTAAGATTCCGATAAAGGCTTTCAAGTTTTAGAACATTGTCATTTACTTTGTCTATTTTTTAATGCGAATTATAATTGCATAGTAATCATACTGTTATAACAAATTAAGCAGATTTATTGAAAGTTTAACAGCATCCGAATGCAAATCGATTCTCGTCAAATTAAACGCACGGTGTCACAAAGAAGATCAGCATCAAAGCAACGAAGCTGAGTGGAAGTGACGACCAAATTGCATTCCGAACGCATATAGAGCTGACTAATCACTAATTTTGAAATAAACTTGTAAAAGTGTGATATCACAGGAGTCTAGATACAAAATTTGGTTGCTCTAACTCTTATAGTCTCTGAGACCTAGGCATCAAACCAGATGGATGGACAGACAGACAAGGCTATTTAGACTCGGCTATAGAAGCTGAACATATATATATGCTTTATATTAGCATATATGCATTGCCAACAAAGTTCAATTTTGACAATGTTTTGTAAAGCTTTTCTTGATATCGTAGCACCACTTAATCGTGCAAGCTAAATGAAGATATCGTACTTCATTCAGAAGATATTATCAAACCAGGTCTGAAACGCTTGACTCGAGAATAGGTGGACACTGCTACCACATCGCTGGACTGAGTTACGCTGTTACAGGAGGTAGCCGTTTTTTATTTATTGATTTTGTGTAATGGCCTGCCAAAATAAAAATAAATCACAATTTATCCATAAAGTAAATTATTATAAACAAAGGCTGCATTTCAATTGAAAAAAGTAAAATTTGTGTGGGAAAGTGTGTAATTTTAACGAGTATTATCAAAAAAAATGCATATATGTTACGTGTTTTCTGAATTGAAAACTGTGACCATAATGCATTTACGGACGTTTCTGAGTTGATGTGGAAGATTGTTCAGAATCATCATCATATATTGAGGATTTACTCTTTCTCATACTAAGCTGGGACATTGATATATCATCTGGGAAATCTTCCTTAAATCGTGTCCATTTTATAAGTGTTTCTGGAGATCGATACAGAAACAACAATTTTCCATACAAATCTTCTTCAAGCCGATACTCCTGTGTTTCTCGAACTAGGTATATATCGTTACACAGCTTAAGTACTCGGTCAACGTAAGGCAAATCTTCAAACATTATTCGTCTGTGATTGTTGGCGATTAAAGAGCGTATAACCCTGGAAACTACATACACAAATGTTGTATAGAGTCCAATAATCCTAAAAAGTAAGCAATACATATACATAGGTGTCTGTTTAGAAAATTTCAGTAGAGCATACCCAGTTTTTTCTAAAAAGCTCATGGTACTCGGAAACGATTTATCATTAAAAATATAAAATACGACACCACCGTCACAATCACTTCGTGGTAAACTAGATAAAATTTCCACATAAAATTCATCGTTGCAATAATCATACATATTCCACCAAGCTTTACCATCATCTTCTTTTTTTTCTAAAATAATGGGCCGCACATATTTTCCTAACAAAAAAAATGTATTGCTTTACTTAAATGTTATGTAAATAAATACAAGAATTAAAAATTTCAACCAGAAAAGCTAATGATAAGAAGACCTGTAAATAAATATGAATATATGTATGTACATTAGGGCGGGTCAATTTGTTTTTATTCGATCAAAAATAAATATAAAATTATTTTTGTTGTGTCTGAGTACGGAGAAAACGTTGTGTTCATGATGAGAACTAGCATAGAACTGACTTTATTTGAAGAGAGAAGGCATACATACATTCGGGTGTAATAGTGTTAGTGTATGTGTGTATACAATACAAATGGCTGATTTAGCTTATTTCTTATTTCTTTAATACATAACAATTTTGTATTGCGAAATTTATCATTAAACGTTGTTTATTGATCCAAAAAAATACCGGAACAAGATTCAACTTTGACAATGTTGTTAAGCTTGTGCATGCTACATTTTGACAAATTTATCTTTCAAATTAATTTTTTTTTTTTATAAAAATATCGTTATTTGTTTAGAAGTTTATCATTTATTTATAATTTAGCAAGCTAAAATAGCCGAATGTCCCACTGTGCGGTGTCGCTTGGCTGGCAGCAGCTGGGTCTTCTCTGTTCGTATAGTTTGAGTACAGAGCTTTTTTTTCAATCTTATATTTTGGCACGAGAACCAAGTATACAACTGAATAGGCTTATATTGTTATCTTCGGTATATTTTGCCACCCACCCCATACAAAATATATACAATACATTTTATGACGTTTTTCCAATCAATAATTTGTGAAAATATTAAACTATTATGGTTAACTAATAGCTCGTTGGACCAACAGAGACCTTCACAACCACTTTGTCTAACCACTTTGTCTTCTATAAATTAGCTTTTAAAAGTTTCGTCATTAGTTTTTTTTGAATACAATTTATTAATTTTTTTTTTTTCTTTTTAAGTTTTAAATATATAAATTTCAGATCAACCCCACTATCTTAAAAAGTTACAGACTCTTGGAACTCACTTTCTTAAATGAGCCTTAGTATACCATAGCTCGCAAATAACTGTTGACCGCTTGTTCTGCTTACGCTGTGCTAGCAAGAACGAACGAAAAAAAAAGTATGCACCCTCGTTCTCTCTCTGAGCAGCAGACTTCGATTCTTTTCGTTTCGGTTTTCTGTTGAGCGATTTACGTTGATCTGTTCGTGAGACGCTCTTTTACCGAACATCGCACAATGAGAGATACGAGTGATGCTCGCACAGAGAGACTCACTAAAAGACCGATTGACTGAAAAAGTCAACCCAAACGGTCCTTTCAATAATTTGTCTTCTTTTCAATGCACAGTGGTACGTTGTGTTACATTGTGACATTCGATTTTCACGTAAAATTTTCTTGAAATTTTAACATGAATTTTTATATTTTAAACTAATTTTTTGATTTCAAAATGAATAGTTCCTTTTTAATTAATTTATTTTGAATTAAGCTTAACAACTAATAACGAGTTTAGGTTTTAGGTGTAGCCAATAATACCTGTGCCAGCGTACTCAATTGTGGCGATTTCAGCATTACATTTCTAAAAAAAATTTAATATGTCTTCGTTTAGTGGTAAGCGACTATACATTTTGTCAAAATGCTCGACCTACGATCACTGTACCATCGAAATTCACAAAGCAAAGTGACGTGTAGAACCGTCGAGACTTCACATGCACACATACATTCGCAAAAGACTTTTTAAATCGTCGTTCGAGGGCAAATGGTCTTGGAATGAGCAGAGCAAAAGATACCGGAAAAACTGCTCGTCGGTTAAGCGCGAGCACAATTTTTGTACGAACAATGCAATCGGTTGCTCTCAGATTTTTTGCTCAAAGTCTCCGTGAAGGAAAAAATTTCTCGGGAATATTTGATTTTTTTTACATTTTTTGTAAAGCCAAGTAAAAGCTGACATACAGCCCAAGAATAAGATGGTTTTAAAAATACTTTTTTCTTTATAACTGTCTATGCAACAGACCAGGTTTATACTGAGTAATGATAACAATGAATATACCTAAAAGGACACACCAAAAACAGAATCATACGAAATGTAGTTACTTTTAATTTATCCCAAAAGAGGAGGTAATGGGCTTTTCAACATAGTCTCGGTGAACAAACAAGATTAAGTTCCTTAACTGGAGCTAAACAAAAATCGATATTAAAATTCTCTCATGTAAATTTATGTATCTTATGCAGGGGTTGACACGGCCCTAGGTAATGAGTAAGCTTTGCTGCCGTTCACGGTTAGTATAAAAAAGCAGCAACCGATTTCGCCCGCAGGAATGCACACCATCGCACAGCAGAACAACTTGAGTGTAAGCGTGGCAAGCACTGATCTTATGAATGAATATAATATGTAGTTTATGGGTTACGTATTTAATTGAATATCCCCCTTTAGCCTATGAGTACGGGATAAAATGAAATTGTGTCTCAGATTTTTCTGACGGTTATCAACGGTGTATTCGACTCGTACCATCATAATCCCTTATAAATTTTATTTTCGCGTCCTTTTTTTGTACAGTAATGAACTTTGGTAGAATATCTGGTATAATCACTCTCTCGTTGCTGTTTTTAGCATACATCATTTTAATTAGCATATTTCTTATGTTTTTTTTGCTCCTTGTTAGGGTATAGGTCGTTTCAATACTAATAGTTTCTGTCGTAATTGTAGTCTGCAATGAGAGATGTAGTCGTATCTCCAGTTTTTTACCTATAAGATTTCATTTTAATCGTGACTCAGAATAATTATAATTTGTCTTACCATTTTGTAAATCACTTAACAAACGCTTTTGATCGGGGGGTGACATATCCCACAGAGTTATCGAGTTGGCATCGAACTTTATAGCTGTTATATCCACTGCATCATACACCCTTATGTGATCAGTGGCATAATTATCCATGTTGAAACTGTTGGTTAGCTCTTTATAATTTGCGTCAGAAAATTGATGTATGCCAGAATAGCTTTGAGATACATATATTGGTTCATAGTGGCCGATTTTAACGGTTATGTCAGCCCTTCGCGGTATATTGGGCTTGCCAACAGTCCCGATAAGTGCAAAAATAAACAACGGACTCCATATGAGGGCTATAAGTATTAATATAATAGTTCCACCAACTAAAAGTTTTACATATAATGCCTTGGGCTCGCCTCGTAATACGGGAAAGTCTGTATCCATTTGTCTATAGCAGCGAACAATAAAAACGGACTGGAAGATATCTTCCATTTTTATCCATTCCATGACAGTGAGAGTCGTGTCAATGCATACCCAGTCCAACATAGTTCGTAGGATGTAAAGAAATGGTATCTCCATATAGCTATATTATAAATAAAAAAGTGCACCATGATTCTTTAACATAAGATTAATAATATATTAGCTAGCATACATTTTAAAAGCTATGTAGTTAACCAGCGAATAGCCCTTCGTAAATACGTTGCCCAATATCCGCTTAGGGTATCCACATCGTATTTGGTAGGCAGATAATAACATATGAAGACATTTCACCAGATAAAATATAACAGGTGCTGTTTCCCCAAAACTGTGTCCCGTCACGTAAGGAACTAAAAAGAACATCCAAATATGTATCCCAACAACAGTAACAAAATGAAATACTATTTTGTATATGAGTGCCTTTCGTAAATATATTGCACGTTCTGTTACGATTGTAAGGAATTGTACGACCAGCATAAGCAGAAAACTGAATGGAACTTTGTTTCCTTCAATATATGTCTGCAAAACACTGGTGGTATATTTATGTCGATACTGTAAAAATATAAATTAATTAAAAAACCAATTTTTATAATACATATTAAATGTTCAATATACATAGATCTCTGATATTTTTTTAAAATCTGGTGTTTTTTTCATGTTTTTTCAGAGGTAGTGCTTCTTGTTTTCACATAATTTAATTATATCTAATTATATAATATATATATATATATAATATATATATAATTATATCTGTTTGTATTAAACTTTACTGTTCTATAAAGCTGACAAAAAAATAAAGCTCAAAAAGAAACACTTAGATAAGACTAGTCGACGCGACACTTCCGCTCTGGCCCAAAATGACTTTTTCTAACAGATTTGAAGATTACAATTTTTTTTAAGAATTATGGTTTTTTCTGAGTTTAATTTTTTTTAAAGAATTTTTTCGAATTTACCATGTTTTTCCAGAGGCAGCGCTTCTTTTTTTTCACATTACCTAAGTTTCTCATATTGAATTTGGGAATTCTGAAAAGCTGATAAATGCAGCTAAAAGTCGTATTTAAACAGTTCGTAGTTTTAGCTTACCCTCTTAGTCTTAGTCTGTCAACTTAATATTTCATAATTTTTTGCGGTAGTGTCCCCGAAATTTTCATTTTTTCAGCCGGTTGACCAAACCTTCATATGCCGAATTTTGCCGATAAACTCCTCTCGGTACCATCCCAAATGTCATTTTATACCGTTTTTACATTAGGGCGCATCATTGGATTTTTTCGTTAAATTGAACATGCGACAATGATGCCCATAAGAACCCTGTGAATAGAAGAAGACAAACATGCGGGTCGCATGTTGGCACTAGCGCCGCATCATTTGCAAGTGTTACCCTATTCTGACAAGTATTTTTACAAAATACTGAAATTATTCGGGGTTTCGACGCGGGATCGGGGTATTTTTGTCGAATCAAACAATAAATTCAATTTAAAGTTTAGCGGCCTAACCATTCCTGAACATTTCAATTAAAATAAGTCTGATTGCAAGCAATAAAATGGTAACACAATGTTCAGGGTAGCCGCAGACTGCTGCCGCGCACTGTGGAGTGCGCTCCGTGCCCGACTCGCTCTCGCGCGCTCTTACTCGGGCGGCCACTGGCTTGAGCATGCATAATCAGCTGGTTTCATTTGACTAGCTTGTGATAGTGAGAATCGACCGGATCCGCGCCTTACAAACATTGGCCCTTCGAGCCGGATACTTGCTAAAATAAGGCGAAGTTTAATCCAGCAAAGCATAGGCGGATCACTTCAACAAATCGCAAGATAAGTACATTTGACTCATCCAACACCAGCATAAGTGTCGTGAAATAGTTTCCATCCGATTCCCAGTTCCGTGACATACATATATGTACATAAATACAACTGTACATTCTTGCACATATGTATGCATATATCCGAACCTACACATCTTACGTACCTACATATGTATATATCACAACTGCATATTCTTGCACATATATATTCCAACTGCATATCCTTGCGCATCATATATAAGTAATTTTTTTAATTGGACACAAGTATAGATTTGTTTTATATTCTTTTATAATATTAAACTGGATAATATTGAATCAAGTACAAAGATATGAATTATGAGTAAATAGGGACAGCAAGGCGAGAACGAATATGTTGCTGCCACTCGGCGGACCGCTAAAGACTAAACTTAAGTATCCTAAACTCCCAAAGGCAAGCCCTTCGCTGCTGCCTACGACGCCGGTTGCTATTCAGCCAAAGTGCTGACCCAGCGCCTCTTGAGTGGTGTTGGTTGACCGGCATCTGGGCGATCGGTCGCGCCGATCGCGATCCCACAGATGACGAAAACTGCTTATTCGACAATAATGCAGAGTCCGCTCCATCCAGTGGCAGATTCAGTTAACTCTCGTTAACTACTCCCTCCTTCAAGACTTGACCGTCCTCGGTCAAGCTCAGGTTCTTCAGCATCTGTTGAATGGCGATGGTGTTTCCCTTCTGCTGCCTGCGTCGCAACCACCAGAAAACGCCGATTATAACGGCGCACACGGCCACACCTACGACAGTAGACAGTATGGGACCGATCGTAAGGTTTGTATGAACCTCGGCCAGTTGCTGCAGATTTTCCTCATTCAACTTATGAACTACGCTCGGGACCATCATCGGCGGCCACGGTGGCGATGGCGTCATAGTTTATTACAATACCCTCGTCCACCTCCAAGATCGGGGGCAGATTGTTCGGTTGCGTACCGCAGTGGGCCACAGTACCAAAGTGCAGCTGTTGTGCGCAACTAGTCGCTGGTGCCTCCTTGCAGAAGGCTAATGATGGGGGCCCCATACATGATGAGACGGCGATGACTTTGTTGCCGCATTCTGCTATGATGGGCTCTGGTAAACGGATCGCTATGCCTTTGTGCGCGACTGGGAAGATGGTTATTTTCTTGCAAATAAACTTAGGTCTATTACAAAGATTATTAATTTTTTATTAGCTAGTGCCATCACATTTGCAGCGCCCAATAGTTGGGTTACGCTGATATCTGTGGAACCTTTTCTCAAAATCGCCTCTAGGTCATCACTGTCGATGATAGCTGGATTTACAATATTTACTTTTGCCAAGGTGGTGGCGATCATTATGTTCTGTAATTCAAGCGTCAAAATTCTATTTCTGGTTAGAAGGTTCTCATATAGGTGGGAATTGTTTATTTCCTCATTTATGTTTACTTTTAGCAATTTGTTTACGGTCTCGGTGAGGGAATTGATTTGTGTTTGAGTTCTCGAGTTGATAGTTATCTGTCTATTGTTGGCTTTAATTAGATCGTAATCAACCTGTCTCGTTTGCTGTAAGTCATCAAAGTCCGTCAACTATAGGGATATAGTCTGCGTGTGAATAGTCCGTCAGTTTTGAGTCGGTCAAGGTTGTAAGCGGTAAGATTGCTAGGATGTATAGATATCGAACGGGAGACCTATAAGAAACGAGAGGCACAGCAACTTAACGCTACAAAATCCTTTTTTGCTTATCTACCTCAAATTGTCTTTGTGGACCTCCCTTCCTTTAATAAGAACGGTGGTCCCTAGATCTGCTTCTACCCTTTGCTACGTGCAGAGGGGAGCTAGCTTGTTTACTAACCTCCTGTTAGCTTTTACTGGGACTTGTTCTCCCACATCGAAGGTCCTATTTCGTCTGTTTGGGTTGTTTCTATCAAGTTGCTCCTGCTGGGCCTTTACCAGTTCCAACATTATCTCCTCCCCAAGGTCGCAATTTGCGTGGACCACATCCATGGGCGTCTTGTTTGTGACGGAGTGGATTGTCACAATAAATAGTCTTTATGGCTGGGAAGATGTTCACCAGTTGCAAAATTGGTATTTTAACGTCTGTTATTGTGCGCAAAGCGACTTGTTGCGTTATTGCAAATTTTGAAAACTTGTCAATCGCGGTTAGGAAGTGTTTATCTGCGGTGGAAAAAATGTCGATATGAGTCAACTCGCCTACTCTTGCCGGTATCGGCGTCACCCCTAATTCTTGCCTTCTAGGGTGTCTGTCATACTTAGCTTTTTGGCATATCCTGCAGTTAGATACCACTTCTGATGCGATTCTTTCCATTTTTGGAAAATAGCATTCGCGCAGCACCTGCTTTACATTCTCCTGGGCTGCCCTGTGCGCCCGATTGTGCTCGGTGGTGACTATCTCCCTTCGTTCCCCATCGTTTGTAATGTCTGTCACTAGGGTCTTACAATACCGAAACTTTGTGTCCGGAAAGGCCTTTACAAGGTCATTCTGCACGAACACCACAATCGGTAGAGTGCAATAGATGGCGTTAACGACCCCAGGCTTTACCACCTCTTTGATGGATGCAAGAAGTGTGTCCCGACTGACGAAATCAATTTTGTGACGGGTTTTTTCAGCGAAGAGAATGTGAAGCTGCTTCGACGGGATGTCTGTCTCTTCCAGGATTATTTGATTCCTGAAGCAGTTCACTGGTTTGTCTGTGGCCTCAATTACATAAGTAAGCGAGGCTTCACTGTGAATTGTAGCTGCGTCGGATCGACTCTGGCTCTCTAAGGCATTAATATCTTGCCTCGACAGCGCATCCGCTACATGGTTGTCCCTGCCTGGTTTGTATAAGACTCTCGCGCCACACTCATCAATTCTCGCTTTCCAACGTTTTATTTTGGAATTGGGATTTCTGTCTAGACTGCGAATATCAATGGCTGATGGTCTGTGTAGATGTAAATGTCACTCTTTCCATATAGGTAGTGACGAAGCGAATCTAGGGCCCAAACTATGGCCAACAGTTCTCTTTCATTGGTCGCGTAGTTTAGCTCCCTGTCCTTCAGAGTCCTAGAAATCATGGTTATGGGTCTATTGCCTTGCGACAGCACCGCCCCAATGCCACTGGCTGAGGCATCAGTGGTTAGGTCGAATGGCTGGTTAAGGTCTGGGTAGTGGAGAATAACGTCTTCCGACGCCAAAATATTCCTAAGTTTATCAAAGGCTTGCTTTTGTACCTCGTCAAACTGTATAGGAACAGACTTCGAGCGTTGCTTGCTGATTTTGCCGTTTTCTCCTTTCAAAATACTGGAAATTGGCCTTGCTATCTGAGCGAAGTCCTTTATGAAGCACCTGTAGTAGCTGGCAAGACCCAAGAATGATCTTACCGCAAACAGGGTGGAGGGTTGTCTAAACTCCTGAATGGCCTTGACTTTATCGGGGCTTGTTCTTGTGCCCTCAGTTAATACCACAAAACCAAGGAATTCCACTTGTCCCTTAAAGAATTGGGACTTCTCCTTTGACACCCTCATGTTTGCGTCGTGGAGGCTGCTGAGCACGGTGTCAATGTCTCTGACATGATCCGACTCACTCCTTGAAAACACGATGACATCATCAACGTACACATAACAAATCTTGCCGATATGCTCCCGCAATACGTTCCTGAGGTCGAATGGCTGGTTAAGGTCTGAGTAGTGGAGAATAACGTCTTCCGACGCCAAAATATTCCTAAGTTTATCAAAGGCTTGCTTTTGTACCTCGTCAAACTGTATAGGAACAGACGTCGAGCGTTGCTTGCTGATTTTGCCGTTTTCTCCTTTTAAAATACTGGAAATTGGCCTTGCTATCTGAGCGAAGTCCTTTATGAAGCACCTGTAGTAGCTGGCAAGACCCAAGAATGATCTTACCGCAAACAGGGTGGAGGGTTGTCTAAACTCCTGAATGGCCTTGACTTTATCGGGGCTTGTTCTTGTGCCCTCAGTTGATACCACAAAACCAAGGAATTCCACTTGTCCCTTGAAGAATTGGGACTTCTCCTTTGACACCCTCATGTTTGCGTCGTGGAGGCTGCTGAGCACGGTGTCAATGTCTCTGACATGATCCGACTCACTCCTTGAAAACACGATGACATCATCAACGTACACATAACATATCTTGCCGATATGCTCCCGCAATTCGTCGTCAATGGCCCGTTAAAAAATGCTGGAGGCATTCCTGAGGCCGAATGGCAACCGGCAAAATTCATATTTACCTCCGTTTACCGAAAATGATGTATTTTCGCGATCGCGTTCAGCTAGCGGTACTTTGGTGGTACCCTGACTTTAGGTCAAGGATAGTGAAGTATCTTGCCTTCCCCAGATTAGAAAGTATCATGGAGATACAAGGCATCGGGTACTTGTCTGGTATGGTCTTTGAGTTAAGCTTGCGGAAGTCTATGACTAGCCGTTTCTTGCTTGAACCCGAACTGTCAGTACCTTTTTTTCCGACAACCCGAATGGGGTTGTTGTACGGAGACCTGGATGGCCGAATGATCTTGTTCTTCAAAAGGTCTTTCACTTCGTCACTGACGAAGTCAGTGGCCCCTACAGGAAAAGGGTACATCTTTGAGTAGATCAGCTCCTCATCCTCGGTCCTAATTGTGGCTACTATTGCCGTATTAAAGGGCAGCATTTCAGTTGGATCTGCAAATGCCTTTATACGGTTGGACATCATTTTGATAAATTCGTCCCTAACTGCTGGTGGAACTTCGATATCGTCTATTTTCATGAAGTTTACGCTGGGGCACTTGTAGAATAAGATTTTTTCAGATTCATGCCCGAAGTGGAGTTTCTTTGTTTCCAAGTTTATATTGACGCCAGCTTTGGTCAGCGTGTCAAGCCCTACGATGCCATCAAAAGTTGATAGCTCTGGCAAGATAAAAAACGGGCTTTTAATGCCGAACATGGTTAGGGAACATTTTCGATTTACTTTGTAGAAGCCGTGTAGGGACTTTACAATGAATGGGGCTTCTACAGGGACAATTCCCTGAAGTTCTTTTAGTGGCTTTATGTAATTTTTCGCGGCCCCAGTATCTATTAAGATATTTATTGTTCTCCCCGCTACTGTTCGCTTGACGAACGGGAGCAGGGATTCTCCCCTAAAAAATTAACAGTATCACTTTCGTATCCCGGATTGTTATCCTCATCGATCTCCTCCACAGCCTCAGACGCCAACTGATTTACTTACTTTTGTACTTTTGTTCGTACTGATCTGGGTCTTCCTGAGCGATGTGATTAACCCGCTGTCTGCGCTGGTCGGAGAGTCTCTGGGTTCCAGCCGGCCTTTTGAACGCACCCTGTTGGTGCCCGATAATACGGTTTGTCCCAGCCGTTGGGCCTAATTGGATCCCAGATGCTTTTGAAAGTTAGTCGGTTGACGGAGTTTAGAGGAAAATGGGTCGACATCCATCATTTCCACCTTATCTTGGCCACGGTAACCATTTGTTTGGTGAGTGCCTTGATTAATCGTGTAGAAAGGGTTTTTTTATTGTCTTTTATAGTGATCGGGCTCATTTTGCCCACCCTGTTTGTATCTATTTCTGTTCTGGGCCTTGTTTTCTATCGTAATTGGCCTCAATTTCTTGCGCAAAGGCTAGAGCTGATGGCAAATCTTTAGGCTGCGCTGCAAACAGTGTGTCAGTGACGCCTCTTCTTAGGCCTGAAGACACGGAGAGCGTCGGCCCTATACTTTTCATTAAAGTATTTTGCCTGTGCGGCGTCTTGTGACATGATTGTCTTGTTTGTGAGGAGAGTGAGTTTCTTCTCAACCTCTGCATCGTGGCATCCTGTCAGAGCGTGGCAAGGTCTTGTTCTAGCAGGTGCAGTGGACGCTTGTCCGCATACGTGAAATCGAGGCGATTGATGATTGCCTCAAAGTTCAACACTGTGCTGAATGATGATAAGAGTGAGTCAGCGGAGCCTCTAATCTTATTCCTGATTATGAGGACCGCTTGATAATGTTTTGAACTACCTACATACCCCTCGTATTGACTATAGTAAGCCTTTGCTGCCTGGCGCCAGGAGACGTACTGTTCCTGGGCCCCATGGAACTCTGGCAGCGTCTTAACCGCATCCAGAGTCATATCGCAAGGTATGTTTTCATTATAGGTAATCGTCTCGTAGGCCTAGGCCACGGGGGCCTGACTTCTAACAGTCTGCAGTTGGTCAGTTACCGCTTGTAAGCGTTCCTCAAAGTTGGCTCTCTGCGTAGCCAACGCAGCGCTGACCGCCGCAGATATGGCGGCTTCAATTTGTTCCGCATTCATTATTTCTATTATTTCCTCTGGTCCAATTTGAAAGTCTAAATTGAGTTCTTCGAACAACTCTTCTAACTCGTTGATGTTATTTTCAATGGACATATAAAAATTCCTTTCAGTTTTCCCCCTACCGCTTATTTCTGTCTTTGTCTTAGGTTTATTTCAGCTGCGCCGGGCCGCTGTTATTGTTTGTTTATTTTAAGAGTCAAATTCGAGCTCCCTCAAACACAGATTTTTTTATTGTCCGCCCCCAACGATGTATTTGTGGCGCGATGTTATGTTTCCCACTTACACTTATCGCGACAAACGGGGCAGGGGAAGAACAAATTTTCTGAGAAATGTTGACGCTTGAAAGTTTTGGTATATGAACGTTTTATTTGTTTATTTCTTTTCTTTTTATTCTTTTTGTTTTCGTTTTTTCGAATGATGTTTCACTCAAAGTTTTTACTTGATTTTAATTTGGCGATTTTTGAAAAAGGGTTTCACTTACATGTTCCTCTTTTTTTGGCTATGCTCTTGTTTGTTGTGTTACTCTATCCCCTGTGGATAATGTTCCGTAGCTCTTTCCAGTTTCCTTGGTATTAATTCTTCCTTGTCTATCGTCGCCGCTGCCCAAAGCCGTCCGCTTTGGTGTAACAGTTTTTTGGGTTGATTAATTGCCTTTGTTTATACTCAGGGCTATAAGCTTCTAAGTGCAGCGATCTCTTTGTAGATCTGCCGCGGGCGCAGTTTGCGATTTTCTAATCTTGGAGCGGGCGTTGTCTCCGCGCTCTTTTGTTAGAATGGTTTTATGTTTTCACCTTTTTTATATTGAGCGGGCTTTGTCTCCGCACTCAATTGTTTGTATTTTGTATTTCGTTATTTTTTTTTCAGTTTTGTTAGTTGAACATATCTTTTGCACTTTTTGAGCGGGCGTTGTCTCCGCACTCTATGCTGATATTTAATAACTTGTTATTTTGTTCACTTTTTGTTGATTGAAGCTATCCTTTGCAATTTTTGAGCGGGCGTTGTCTCCGCAACCGCGCCGTTCGCGATCCCACAGATGACGAAAACTGCTTATTTGACAATAATGCAGAGTCCGCTCCATCCAGTGGCAGATTCAGTTAACTCTCGTTAACTTATACATATATATATATATCCGAAATATAAATACATAAAAATGCATACATATTCTTGCACATATTTTACCAATCTACATACGCATCCCAATATATATAAACCGAATATACACTTATTTTTTCCATACCCGCATACATATATATTAGCTGCATTTTCTTGCGTCTGTATATCCACACCTCCACGTACCTACATCTACACCTACAAGCAGTAATAGCGGTGCCTTCTTTTGTTCGTTTTCGCGTTCGCCTCTCGGCGTTTTCGGTGGTGGCTTGTCAAGTGACGCGCTACCCTGTATTTTGAGGGTATATTGTTTTCGGTGGTGGCTTGTCAAGTGACGCACTACCCTACATTCGGCGGGTATATTGTTTTTGAGTGTCACTTGCCACCGACTCCCAATATTAGTGCCCGATCGACATAATATACCGAAGCGCCTCCGACTTGCTGATAAATCCAATAACGCCGATTGCCATCAGAACCAAGGGGTTGTTGGGTCCGTTCTCCAGGTCTATCCGCCCGACACTTCCGCATTCATTTCTTTGTTCTCAGCGGGTGAGGTCTGAACATGCCCACTAGTCACGAGGACAGTAAAAAACTTTTGCCATAGCCCGCTCCAAGTAATAGGACACCACGCAGTGCTTCCGCCCCAGAAACACCTACCTCGGTGACTATACCAATTAAGTCAACAATACCAATTAAGGCAAACCCCATACTAGTTCCGCTGCAAAGAGCAAATCGGTCCTGTTCCATTCGCCGATCACGCTAGAGGTTCCCGCGTGCCCATCAGCTCTCGATGCGCCCTTACAATGGCCGAATCTGCCGTCATCTCCACACGGGCGAAATTGGTAGCAGCCATCGGCAGGCTGACCGTTTTGGAAGGCCGATTTACCACTTCCGGTGCCAGCACACCATCCCCCGCTATCGCTCAGGTCCGCAGAGACCAATTACGGAGCATATGAGCAAAGGTGGATGCTGAGTTCGAGGCCTGTTCCATAGCGTCGGTTGACGAGGATCCTGACACACAAAGGGAGGTCCAAGCCCTGTATAGCGAATGCTATGAAGGTTATGAGCGGTGCATAGCTGACCTTGCAGTCCAAGCTGCCAGCCCAGCAGTCCGTCCTCCTGCTCAGCCGGACTCCCATGGCGGCTGTCGACTTCCCCCATGCGATATAGAAATTTTCGCTGGGGATTACGTCCGTTGGCCTACATTCCGGGATCTTTTTACCGCGATCTACATCCAAAATCCCAGGCTGTCTCCTGTGGAGAAGCTGTACTACCTCGCCACTAAGACCAGTGGCGATCCAAAGGCCATCGTTGAGAAGTCCCCGCTGACCAACTACGACTTCGAGGCGGATGCCCTTCGTGACTGATATGAGAACCGACGGCTCCTGGTGACCAACCAGATTCACCTTCTCTTCTCTTTGCTTCATATCGGGTCCGATTCAAGTCGTGCTCTGAAAGAGCTTCAAAGTACGATCCAGGGTGTTCTAACCGCACTCGCCCACTCCAAGGTCTCCACTGAAAATTGGGATAGCTTGCTCGTGACCATTTGCGCTTCAAAATTGCCGAGATTAACCCGTGCGCTGTGGGAAGAGTCCATAACCGACAAGAAAGAAATGCCGTCATGGAAGGAGATGGACTCGTTCCTCAGTCAGCGGTATCTGACGCTAGAGGCGATCGAGGGCCACCCATCCAATCCACATAGTTCGAAAGGCGATCAAAATTCTAAAAATAACCCGTTCCGGTCCCAAGGGAGTCCTGTTCCTAGGAGGGTTTACTCGTTCGAGACAACAGTGAATCCGCAGAGGAGGACATGTGATCTCTGCTTCAAAAAGAATCATCCAATCCGTGAGTATCCTCGCTTTCTCCACATGACCGTTGATGCTCTTTCCAGCGTTCAGGCTTATTTCGCATCCGGTACAAGTGCGGTTCTTCTGAGCACGGCCATGATTAATATTTTCCATCTGGGGACCAATTTTCGCGCCTGCGCTTTGATCGACTCTGGCTCCGAGGACACGTTCATTACGGAACGTCTAGTCAGCATGATCAAACTGCCATTCCAACCTATCCAGGCACAGGTCTCCGGCATTAATCATACTGTATCCGCTCAGTCGAAGAAGCTCTGCAATTTTTCCATCCGCTCTCCGACTAAGTCGGGTTTACAATTAAACGTTACAGCTCACGTTATTCCGGAGGTATTATTTTATTATTATTTGTACTATATTCCCACGCATCCGATCTCTCAAATTTTGCTGAGAGACTTGCCTAGCCTTCCGTTGGTGGAGTTGCATCCTTTTCGAGTCAGGTGTCTAGACTCTAGAGTACCTATCCAAAGGGTAGGAGACGCGGGCTCTCTCGTACTAATGCTTCTTCGACACCTTCATCTCATCCTAGATATCCGCATCCAGCCATGGCTCCACGTTCCCGCGCCGACCGTATCATTGAGAGCCGACGCGCTTGCGGTCTGAACTCCTACCGGTGTCGAGTCTGCCCAGGAGTGCATCCGCTACGAACCTGCCATCACTTCCTCCGCTTGAGCCCGGAGAAGAGACTTCGAGCAGTACTTATAAATAAGTATTGCGCGAACTGCCTGGCTCATCAGCATTCCGGAAAGGATTGTCGCAGTGGCGGGCTGTGCAGGGTGTGCGGGAAAAATCACCACACGCTACTTCACATCCTCCCGTCTCGTCGTTCAGCCCGCTCGGCCTCGGCGTCTTCCTCGCCACCTGCAGCACTGGCGGCGCTCCTCGACCCGTTCACGCCGGTGATCTGCATAGACGAGTCCTTGGCCAACGCCTTAAAGCTGCCCACTTCTCAGGTCGGGGACGAAAAGACGAGCGACTTCCAACCGGAGACGGGGATTAGAATTGGGCCCCGTTTGGGTGTCCGCACGCCAATCCGAAAACTGAGCGATCCCGTTCGGTCACCATTTTGGCGGTCTCCAGCTCGCCGACGAACAATTCCGTCGACCGGTGGAGCCAACAATAGCTGACAAAATAATGCGCATCATTTTTCCGCACCTTCGACAATGATGCGGTAGTGTAAATAGGCTATTACCGTTAGAAACTGTTGCAAGCACAAATTTTTTGTATTTTTTTGTATGAAAAAAAAGGTTATGTGTCGGCTAACGGAATAACGGCTAATATCCTCCAGACGTTAAGCTGAAACTACAAAATGCTTAGTTGCGAATTATAGCTGCATTTATCAGCTTTTCAGAACTTTCAAATTTAATACAACCAGATATAAGAAGCTTAAGTTATGTGAAAAAAAGAGGCATTACCTCTGGCATAAACCTGACAAATTTGAAAAAAAAAACTTTAAATAAAACTAAAACTAGAATAAAACCATAATTCTTTAAAAAATGTTAAAAGTCCAAATCTATCAGAGAAAATAATTTTGGCCCACAGGGGAAACAATTTCAATTTTGTCGAGTAGTGTAATCTTTTTATAATTTTTTTTTATATAATCGCACGCTTTAATAGCATAAATGATCATTCGGTTCACCAAAACTAAGAAAACTAACTGTGAAAAGAAGAATGTTAAATAGTGTATAAGTTACTTACCGCAAACTTCGGAAAACCAAAAAGCAATACAAAAAAGTTAACAAAATCACAAATAAATATTAATGTATAGACATCAGTTGATAAACGTGCTTTATGACGCAAAGCTGAAAAAAATTTGTAGAAGGCGGACAAGAATCCTCCATTGTGCCTACAAGAAACTTTTTTTTACATTTCGAACTTCTCTTAAAAATGTACCTACGCTAAGCGCTGCATTGTTCTGCGATAATACTCTGATTCAATGTTCTCATAAACATATTTGTTTTCCATAATCGGGCGAAGCACATCATCGACGTCTCGATCGAATTCACTCGCACTGCTATAGTGCGGGTCTTTTGGCTCACCCCCTGCCTCTTGCCTTAAATAACACATTTAGATTAATTTTACTGTCTTTTTGCTCTTACCGTAACCGTTCCAATATATCTGCTGGTCTTTCTTTGCTATAGGTGCGTCTTATTTTGTTGCCTGGAATTATTAAATATTAATATGTAGAGCTGCGTCCAAATTAATAGTAGGGCCGATTCAAGATTTCATTTTTCCTCAAGATTATTTATTTTTATAGTAATAAAGCTTTTTATGGATTATAATGATAGATAAAAAATTAAAATAATTCCTCAAAATTTTGAGAAAAAAACTTAAAATGTAAAAAACTATTAAAATTAGCCGTTCAAAATAATATTAGTGCATTTGTTCACAAGAGATTGCAAAAACAAACAAAAGAAATCAAACAAAATTTTCTGATAGTGTCCTTTATATCCGATATAAGACATCCATATATGTACATTTTAATAATTAGTTAAGTACCTTTCGATTGCTATACGGTTTTTTCATAGCTCTTAAGCATATCCAAATTATGTAATTTCTCTATGAAAATCGAGCACCAGGACCTGTGAACAGCGCCCAAAGTAGTTTTTATACCCGGTACTCGAAGAGTATAGGGGTATATTAGAATTGTGGTGATAGTGGATGTGTGTGTTTTCGACCCCCATCAATAGCCGAGTCAATATAGCCATGTCTGTCTATACGTCCGTCCGTCCGTCTTCATGAGTGCCTAGATCTCAGAGACTATAAGAGCTAGGGCAACCAAACTTTCTATCCAAGCTCCTGTGATATTACTTTAATACAAGTGCATTTTAAAATTTTTGACACGCCCCCTTCCGCCTCCACAAAGGACGGAACCAAAAACGCAGAGTCATGGAAAATGACCGTATCAGCCGCTCATTGCCGGATCTGGATCAGGTCGAATCATTATTATAGCCAGAAGGAACAAATTAAATTTCAGTCGCTACGCAACGCCTGCCAAGTGCTTGCTCATTCCCCATCTCTCTCGCACACACTTCCGCGTCTCTTATATGTAGTTATACATGTGTATGTAGAAATATAGCAGCTTATGTAAAAATTATATGTACACAAAAATGGAAACAGATAACCTAAGATCTAATTTTTTGAAATTTTCTTTTTGGCCAAAATTTAATTCGTCCCTTTTGCGAACATGTAATAAATTACATAAATCGTAAGTTCATACATATGTATATACCCTGCCTGAGTACCGGGTATAAAGTAGAGCCGCAGCCCTTGCCGCGGCTCACAACGTTCCCCCTCGTTTTATAATTATTAGACTGCTCTATTTACATTACACAATACATTTTAAATTGAATTAAGACCAATTCGGCCATTCTATTGACATTACTTTACTGGCAGCGAACCACTCTTTGAGAAATTTGGGCGTGTCCTTCAGATCTTTGTCCTCCTGGACCCTCGAAACAGCCGCGGTCGTCTTAGATACTAACGAAATCTTCGGACACAAAAAAAAAATGTTTGACTCTTGCAATATAGAAATATTCGTATACTTTTCCAATGGTAAATTTAAGTATTTCTTGTATGTAACTACTAACTACCTTGTAACTTTTCTATCCGTAAAAATGTTTTTGTTGGATTTTGTACTATTAAATTATAGTCTGTAAGGCTTTTAATGGTTTTAAAAAGAGTTTCCAAATAAAATCTTCGAAATTGATCTCTTTTGTAGTGACCAGACGTGTTTTTTTTTTGCGCTCCGCATATTTTCAAATTGGTTTGCCTAAACAACCGGTGATTTTTAAAAATAACCCCTCATAAATTTTTAATTTAACCATCTACCATATTATCTGTTCTTGATCGCAGGTGCATGCCTGTTTATTGTGTAAAAACATAATTAAAAAATTATTTTTGCATCGGTTAACAGTGTGTTTTTGTTTGTGCTTTTCGTAAGTACACATAACATCATATTAAGCCGCACTCACCTAGTAGATTTGTTGATTTATTACTCCCTCCCTATTACCCAAACTTAATTAACTGTTCTTGGTTTCTCGCTCTCGATACTTTCTGTGCAGTAGCGCTCTCTCTCTCTCTCTGAATTGCTGCTGCTGTAACCGCTCTCTTCTCAGTTCTTATTGATTCCTCTTTTAACGTTTATCTGGAACTCTGGTCTGATATCTATTTGCTTTGTACTCATAATGGAATACTCTGTTTTCTGTGTCAAAAAAACCTGCAAGAAACCTGCCTGCTGGCTCTGCGAAAGCGTAGTGCACGCAAAATGGTCATATTTATGACGCAGACTTGGAAGGACTTTAAGGAGCTGACCGTTAGCTTTAAAAAGCAATATGATCGGGTCCTAGCCATGGAGTCTCAATTTAGTGGCTTACAACTACTGAATTAGTCTCCCAGGCGCAAAAGGGTCACTCCGCGGAATCTGCAAGTACCAACTGTCCCTTGGCCAACCGATGTTGAAAAACTGACTCCGGCCACTCCAAAAGTGCAGCAGTTGATATCGTTCGCTACTCCAAAGACAACGACAGCTGCTGGTGATTAAAATTCGGTAGCCGAAATGATCACCTCGGAGAGCATGCAGCCAGAATCGTCTGTAGCGTGCGTGTCTGTAGTGTCCGCAAATTGTTTAGCTGTCCCGTCAATTCCGACTCCACCTGCGAATAAACGTCCCGGACCACCGGTTATTACCATCATAGGTGATAGACCTGGGGTGAAAAGATTGGTGGGGATCCCACCAAAGCGACAAGTTTTTATCTCACGGCTAGCCCCTGACTCCACAACTAAGGATGTGTCTGCTTATATTCAAAGCAAAATAAAAGCCGTTGATTTAAAGGTGGAGAAGTTTAACTTTTCTTATGCCAGGGAGATAGCTTCATTCAAAGTTAGTATCTCCCCAACTCATTTTAACACCATTTGTTGGCTCAAATTTTGGCTAAGAAGAATACTGGGCCCCAATAACTCTTACAACTAATCAGACCAATGCTCATTCTTCATCTTTCCGCTCTACTTCCACCCGTCCAAAAAATAACAACTTCCTTTGTAGTGCGCTATCAGAATGTTCGAGGCATGTCGCATTTGCATCCCACGTTATTGTGTTTACCGAGACCTGGTTAAAGCCGAAAATTCTTAGTTCTGAAATTTTGGCAGGTCGATACACAACTTTTTGAAAGTACCGTTCGTCTCGACGTGCAGGAGGGGTTCTGATTGCAGTGGACTCAAACTTCACGTCGGAACTCATTCTTCCCACTTTCTATGTTTTCATAACTTGCTTAACCGCTGTTTTTTCCTCGCTATCAGATAAAGATCATATGATAGTTTTTGGTGACTTCAACTTGCCGGGAATTGTTTGGTCTTCGGTAAACGAGTCTAATAACCTAGTGCCCATGCCACGACATGACTTTGTTGACGGCTTGATTGACCTGTCTCTGTCCCAAGTTAACCATGTTAAAAATTCCTTGGGTCGGTTTCTTGATCTGTACTTTGTAACGAATACGACCATAGCGGTGTTAACTCGAGTCCCCCCGCTCATTATACCTGAATATGCCTACCATCCTACTTTCGAAGTGTCTCTCGACATAGAACCTATTGTAATTTATCGGTCCAATTTATTGTCCACTGCTTTCGTAAGGCCGTATTTGCGAAGCTCAATAACCTTACTAAGGATTTTGTTTAGTCCGCTTTGTATTTGTGCACTGATGTTACGATAGGCACAAATATTTTCTAAGATGCACTTAGCTCACTTTTTGACTCTTGTGTCCCGCTTTCCTGTCCTATTAGATTGAAGAAACCCCCATGGTTTACCAAAGAGCTATCTAGTCTAATAAACTTAAAATCAAGACATTATACAAAAAAGAAGTTGGGTCTCCTTCTTCTCTCTCTCGTTATGTAATGACTCGGTCAAACTTTTCAGTTCTTATCTCTCATAGCATTGAACTACCTATATCGATGAAGGACACGTTTTTCTAAGGACTCTAAACAGTTTTAATTCTAATTTCTAATTCCTCTTCATAAGAAAGGTAGCAAGTCTGACGCAAAGAACTATAGAGGTATATCTAAGTTATCCGCTATTCCTAAAGTGTTTGAGAAAATATTAACTCCACACCTGCAACACCTCTGCAGATTACTTACATCTCCAGCTCAACATGGATTTATAAAGCGGAGATCAACTATTACTAATTTATTGGAGTTTACCTCCTTCAAAATTAAAGGCTTTCAAGGTAATTTACAGACGGATGTTGTTAGCACCGATTTTAGTAAAGCGTTCGACTCTGTAAACCATTCTCTCCTAGCATAAAAACTTGACCTTCTGGGTTCCAGCCCAATCTCCTTAGATGGATCGCTAGCTACCTTTGTTCTAAGTCTCAAAGAGTCCTTTTTCAAAAACTCCCTGTCCTCACCAATTGTCCTTACAGGGCAGCCATCTAGGCCCCTCACTCTTTACACTCTTCAGAAATGACCTCCCTTCTGTATTAACATACTCTCGAGTACTCATGCATGAGGTTGATGTTAAGCGCTGTGTCCAGTATAAGGACACTTCTTTTCAATCCAGGTTGCAATCCGATCTCGATAGATTTCAGTCAAAGTGTAGTGTATGACTAATGAAAACCAATGACTTTTCATCGCTCCAGCGCCTTTCTGGTTCCTTACATCCTGTGTGGTGGTCCTCTTCAGAGAATTACCCTGGTTGATGATCTTGGTGTTTTTGTACCATGGTAAATAAGGCTATGGGCGTGCTTGGGTTTATAAAGAGGAGGTCAATAGATTTTGACGACCCCTATTTAACAATGACTCTCTCTAGTATCGAGTATACAAATTTTGTAAGGCTTCAGCGGGAGCTAACACGTCGCCTGTCATAGTAATCGATCGACTGATATTTTTGCGAATTTAATGGCATTTCTGAATTGAAATGAACCACCAATGATTTCTTTACCTCAACATATTACTTTTCTTCTGAAATAAACCCTCTTTTTAGTTCGTGCTATTCGGCACAGTAGTGTTTGCGACACGAAATGACCTAAATAGAAACAATAAAAGCATAAGACGGCTAAAAAAAACTCTTCAAGTATAATTTAACACAAATAGCTTTGCAAAAAATGTAAAAGATTAAATAATTTTCAAAAGTTTCTGTAGCACTACTATTATTTTGAACGCATTAAAATGGTGATGTTTAGATAAAAGCTCAAAAACAAAGGAGTTAAGAAAACCTAACTGAATTTTTGAGTAAAGTAATACTTTGCTATTTGCAGAAATTGATTCGATTTGTACAGTTATTTTGGAGAAAATTAACAATATCTAAGGCCCATAGCAGTACTACTATTATTTTTGACGCAGCTGTATGTATATCATATGAGAATTGAATAAACGTACGATTTCTTTCAAGTAATAAGACCTCTGAATTTGTTCTTTGCATAGTCCAAATGCCTTGTTTTTTCAGCATATATCTATGCCAGAAGAGTACCACAAGTAGAAGAAGATCATAAACAGCATTTCCATGTTTCATAACAAGTTCAAAATTCACTGTGTTTTTTTTTCGATTTATAAATTGTTGATCAAGCACTATTTTTTGGTGCATAATGGATTTAAAAAATATCATGGCCAATGTATAAGTAATAAGAGTAACCCAGAAAGTTTTTGTTGGTCGTGGCAATGTTAGAGCACCCCAGCAAAGAACCAAAAATGGCATCGGTAAGGAAATTATTGACGAATTGGCTGCTTGGTTAATAAACACTGCCAAATAGCAAATAGCCTGGGTATTGGCTATAAGTGCATACCACATAGATATTAGCATTCGTACAAAATCATTATGGTCAAGAGTGGTAAAATCATCTCCTTTAGAGACAAAATTTATTCCAGAATCTTTTCCGGATGCGCTTATTTTGCTTTGAGTTTTGTATTTTAATTAATTATTATTTAGCGCAAGAGTAACAATTAAAAACTTACTCATTCAATGATTGATTCAAAAAATCAAACATTGCGGCAGTGTTTGACAGTCCCAGGCGGTTCATAGTGCTTATCTCTTGCAAGGTTTTTTTTTCGGCAGATAATACCTTGTGTACAAAACGATAATTTCTTGAAAGACGATTTAATCTAAATGTCAATAAGACAATTAGTTCTGATGTAAGCTTAATCACAGGATGCGTATCAAAGTCTTCGTTATCGGAATCCGAGCTTTCTGTATAACTATCTTCTTGACTCCCACGAGACTCACGATAAGGATTTGTTTTTGATTTTGACTAAAATAATTATCTTATGTAAATTAAAGTAAATTTAAGCATATTTAACATTACTGGTAATCGCATCTGTCGTGCACGTAAGTCATCTTTCTCTAAAAAATCGTATTCTTCATATACATCCATATCATCATCATCATCAAACTCTTCAAACATATAGTAGTCACCAGTGCGAACCGCATGTGGATGAAGGCGTAAGTCTCTGCGCTTGGGCTGTGGAGAGCGCGTGAAGTACATATCCCTAACGTGGGTATTGGGTTTGGCGGGCTTTGCTGTATAGGCCTGTGAAGTGCTCCCTACTGCTGAACTATACTGAACATGCATTGAGGCACGTGGCGAAAATTGATGAACATTTAAGGAGCTCATTTCTGTTGAAAAGGAAAACCAAGGATTTTAGTCTCGTAATGCTTACTATTAATTCTTGGCTTTAGCCGGAAGGTGAAAGATTATAAGTAAAAACCCCCATATTTTAGGTTAGGTTAGTCCGGAATTGGTAGCCGGAGGCGATGATATCTCTCACAATTTTTTTCCCACCTATCATGAGAGATAAGAAACACTGTTTGAGATGCCAAGCTTTTTTGGCACCTATTTCTATCCAAAATAATAATGCGAATTGTTCCAAATTTAATAACCGTTTATTTATACCGGCGGCTGCTAGCGGAAGCCGATTGCTTGCTCTTAGCACAACCAGATAAATGTATATCGAGATCCAAATGCAACCAATGCGCAGAGAGGTTAGCAGATTACTGAAATTAGCACCGTCGGCTAATCAAAGCTAGAGCTGAGGCGGCGGCTGCAGAGCGCCCTTTACAGAGGGAGAGCGCAGCAGCGCTGCCGAACGTGGGCGTTTACAGTATTACAGTATATTGTATTGTATTGTAGTGTATGTATAGTTTTAAGTTAGGCCTGTTGATTAGCGGCTGGCCCGAACATACTCCCCCCGTTGGAAGCCAGTCTTTCAACAGACTCCTTGAGGGGCAGTACACATAGCCGTGTAACGGCCCTTCTGATGGTTCCTGTGGCAGTCTTCAAGTCAGCTACGCGGCACACTCCATCCTTGCCCTTGACGACCTCGACCACTCTAGCTAGTGGCCAACGCATTGGAGGAAGATTCTCGTCCTTAATCAGAACGAGATCGTTTACGCAAAGATTTTGCGTGGTAGTCCGCCATTTCGACCGTTCTTGCAAAAGAGTTAGATACTCTTCGCGCCAGCGGCTCCAGAATATCTGCTGCAGTTGAGTGACCCGTTGCCAACCATCCAGACGATTATAGTTCAGCTTCGTCAGATCGGGCTCGAGGATTGCTTCGTGTGGACCGCCTAAAAGCAGATGAGCAGGAGTCAGGACATCCAAATCAGCAGGATTTTCTGAAAGCGAGAGCAAAGGGCGAGAATTAACAATTGCCGTGATCTGGCAGATCAGAGTGCGCAGCTCGTCGAAGTCAAGCACAGAGGGCCCAACTGAGCGGTACAGGTGATACTTTGCTGTCTTCACGGCCGCTTCCCACAATCCGCCAAAGTGCGGAGAGCGTGGTGGGATGAAGCGCCAGTCGATCGAGTCCGCCAAGCAGGATTCATGGACCTCCTTCATATGCGAGTCGCTCATAAAGAGTTTCTTGAGCTCCAAAAGCTCGTTCTTCGCGCCAACGAAGTTTGTCGCATTGTCAGACCAAATTTGACTTGGCCTTCCTCGCGTGGAAGTGAAACGCTTTAAGGCGCCTAGAAACGAAGCGGTGGTCAGGTCCTTTACGAGCTCCATGTGTATAGCCTTAGAAGTGAAGCAAATGAATACACTGATGTAGCACTTGATGGGTGGCCTCGTGCGGATTTCTGATCTATACAAAAAAGGCCCACAGTAATCCACTCCAGTGACTTCAAAAGGTCGAGTTCCCTCCAAACGCTCCTTAGGCAGATCTCCCATGATGTGCTGAACCATGCGCGGCCTAGTCCTGAAGCATCTCACACACTTGCTGACTACCTTTGATACTGCCTTGATTCCGCCAATGGGCCAATATTCCAGTCGAATTTTGGCAAGTAGTGCGCGAGGTCCAGCATGAAGGTTCCTTTCGTGATAATACCTTATCAGCGCACAAGTTATGGGATGTCCCTTTGGCAGGATAAGAGGGTGCTGAGCATCAAATCCCAGAGATGAGTTTCCAAGACGACCTCCAACTCTTAGTAATCCATACTGATCGATGAACGGAGAGAGTGAGCTGATTGAACTGGATTTCCTGACTTGACCATTGCGTTGAATCTCTCTTATATCCATATACAAAATAGCCAGTTGAATATGCCGGATCAGAAGATGCGTTCCTTGCCGAATATCCGAAACGGTGAGTCCAGAATGCCGAAGCCGATGTACAAATTTATGCATGTAGGCGAATGTGCGCTGAATGCCGAAGAATGAATTTGCAAATTTGCATTCTGACGTGAGATCGGCATGTGGAGACGCGATCAGCAATACACGCCTGCGAAGCTCTGCCGTTGCTGCTTCAGGAACAGGAGGTACAGGCCACTCTTCCTTGGAGCCTACCAAAAATGATCGACCATGAAACCACAGCTCTGAGTGGATAAGTTGGTGGGGAAGCGAGCCTCTAGAGAGAACGTCAGCAGGATTTAATGATGTGGGGACATAGCGCCATTCCATGCCTGCCGTCAACTCCTGAATTGCTGCCACTCGATTTGCCACGAAGACTTGAAATTTGGCTGGCTCATCCCGTATCCAAGATAATGCTGTCGATGAATCTGACCAGCAATAAAATCGACCTGTAAAACTTCCAATATCCTTCAAATTATTCATTAGTTTCGCAAGCAAATGGGCTCCACTTAATTCCAACTTGGGAATCGATAAGGTTTTTAGTGGCGCCACTCGAGACTTTGAGCACAAGATATTGCTCGACAACTGCCCTTCCCTGGACACCACATATATGCAAGCGCCATATGCTTCTGTGCTGGCGTCACAAAATCCGTGAAGTTCGATTACCGTATTAGAAGGATGAACAACGCGAGGAAATGATATCAGCGTGATACTTGACAAACTGTTTCTCAAGTCCATCCAAGAGGAATGCAACGCTGAGGGTAGGCTTTCATCCCAATCCAAATTTTCTCTCCAAAGCTGCTGAAGGAAGATTTTGCACCTGACAATAACGGGATTTATCAATCCAAGAGGGTCGTAGAAACGAGCAATCGTAGACAAAACCGATCGCTTGGAGGGCTTCGAATTTGTGTCCAGCGCGGACAAGGCAAAAAGCAGCTGATCTGATGCAGGGTCCCATGCTAAGCCAAGAGTTTTCGTTATGTCACTTCCATCATGAAACCTTAAGTATTTCTCTCTGTCCTCTTCAGGCGTTCCCTCAAGTACTTCCTGATGGCTAGAGCACCATTTCCTAAGCTTAAAATTACCGCAAGACAGTATGGCGGAGGTTTGATGCATCTTTTCCATGACCTCAGCGACAGAGCTGCCGCCCGAGATGAGATCATCCACGTAAAAATCCTGCTGCAGAGCAGCTGAGCCAAGAGGGTAGGACTCACCCTCGTCAATGGCCAGCTGGTGCATTGCGCGAACTGCTAAAAACGATGCAGCTCTAGTGCCATATGTGACGGTGTCTAATGTGTAGACCTGAACTTCGGACTGGACAGAATCTCGCCATAGAATGCACTGAAAGTAATTGTCAGGTGAAGACACTCGCACGCAGCGGTACATTTTACAAATGTCCCCTGTGAGAGCGACTGGATATGTGCGAAACCGAATTAATATGCTGAACAATGCAGGCTGAATAACAGGGCCCGCCATCATCGCATCATTTAGGGAACATCCAGTTGATGTAGCTGCCGAACCATCGAAAACGACACGAAGCTTTGTCGTCGTACTATCCTCCTTTAAAACACAGTGATGAGGCAAGAAATATCTGCAGAGACTACGAGAATCAGGGTTGACTGGGGACATATGCTTCAACTCAATATACTCCCTCATAAAGGCAGAGTACCGCTCCTTGAGTGTAGTATCACGATCCAACTTTCGCTCCAAATTGATGAATCGACGATGCGCCTGAGTGTAAGATTCCCCTAAGCGATCGCCATTATCCTTTAACGGGAGACGAACTGAATACTCCCCTGATGGCAAACGTGAGAAGTGGTCTACGAAATACGCTTCACAATCTAATTCTTCCTTCGTTTTCAAAACGGCGTCCGCACAAGTCTCGACCTCCCAAAACATACGAAGAGTTTTGTCCAACCTTGCATCCATGCTAGCTTCCGAATCTGGAGAATTGTGCGTTGCCAAGAGCGCCGAGCGTGCTACCCTTTGTCCACCACCGGATACGATCCACCCAAGCCGGGTCTTCTGCAGAAGAGGCAGACCATCGATGAGTTTGATTTGCCCTACGCAGAGGAGATCATAGAAAATGCTGGCACCAATGAGAAGATCCACTCGCTGAGGGTTGAAAAATGCAGGATCAGCAAGCTGAATATTTGACGGAATATTCCAATCGGCTACATTGACAGCCAGACTTGGTTGACAATCGGTGATCGTAGGAGCTATAAGAGCAGTAAGCGTAGTTGTATAGTCAGCTGTGCGAGAATGCATACAAATGTTCACGGTGGATCCCTCAGTAGCCACGCTGGTATCGCCGAGCCCAGAGACAAGTGCAGACGATTGAGTTCTCCTAAGCTGAAGCTGATGGGCGAACCTGGATGTGATGAGATGAAGCTGAGATCCTGAATCTAGTATGGCACGACAAGGAACTAAAACGCCAGACCGATTCTTTACGAGAACCACAGCGGTAGCCAGAAGCACAACATCGGATTGAAGACCTTGGGCAGCAAGAGAGGTAGAGGCAGGGGAAGGTGAACTGCTAACAGAATCCTGAGTGGCAGAAATAGCGACTGGTTGGAGCGTTAGATCTGGAGGAGAAAGATCTGGGGAGCCTTGAATTGTAGATTGCAGATTCTCAAAATGCAACAAACTATGATGCCTCCCACCGCATACTCGACATTTTCCACTGTTGCATGCACGAGTCCGATGCCCCGCTTTTAAGCAATTGAAACAGAGGGAAAGCTTCTTCACTTCTTTGTGGCGCAGCAACGGAGACAAATTCCCGAATATCCTGCAGGAATATATACCATGTCCCGCTGAATGGCAAAAACTGCATCCAGATGAGTCGGTGGAAGAGTTGGAGGCAACAAAAGTTTTCTTAAACTGAGAATTATGGGTTTTTCCCACCTGAGCGCTACTAGCGGGTGCCGCTGTAGCGTATTCCAAGGTCTCCATTTTCTGGCACCGCTTCTCCAAGTATTCATAAAAATCCCTTGCTGTAGGTATGGCATCCGACGACAGGTGTTCTTCCCATTTCATTTGCGTCTTAGCGTCCAACTTCTGCAGCAGCAGGTTAATTATAATGCAGTGGGATATCTCCAAATCCGTTCCTAATGTTTGCAAAGCACGCATATGCAAATTGACTGCATCCGAAAACTCCCGAAGCCTTTTGGGAGATGGCGAATCCACTCTCTTGAGCCCAAGAATCTTCTTGATGTGTGCCTGAAAAACAAGTCGCTTGTTACTAAAACGTTTATTAAGTATATCCAGCGCCACACGATAATTGGCACTGGAGAGTTCCAAAGATCGAACCGAATCCAAAGCCACATCAGCGAGGCTAGAGCGAAGGTGCTGGAACTTCTCGACGTCGCTGAGATCCGCATCCGCGTCGATGATCGAATTGAACATGGCCATAAAGTCCGAATATTCGACGTATCCACCGGAAAACTTGGGTATTTTCAGCTCAGGAAGTCGCTGCTTGTGAGCCATGATGATGGTACTGTGTCCAGAATGGTTTGGTAGGGTAGTCGAATTGGCAGCAGCGCGCGAGTGGCCTAGTTCGAGAGCAGCCAGTAGCTCAGCCTTCAACGATATGAAGAGCATATCAAAGTTGTTGCGCATCGCACTCCCAATCTCATCTTGATTGAGCGCTTCCAGTTCATTATGGGCCTTATTAAATTCCTCTCGAATTTCTGACAGCATGTCGATACGAACGTCGATCTCCGTGGCGTTCAAATTATCGATCTTATTGCCAGCGAATGATTCGCCGAGCCCGCTCATTCGATCGTACAAAGACTGAACTTTACGTTTATAAAGGCTCAGCCTGTTATTAGCCGTCACAACATTTTCGCCCGCGCCTGTATTGGGATCGCTTTCCATGTTTAACGGTGCGAAATGCAACGAAACAAAGGAGAATAGATAACCGTTTAGCGACGGCGTACAGAATCGAGAAAGAGAGAGTGAAGACACGAAAAGTCGAAACCGTGGCTGCAGTTGTGCAGAGAATGAGAGACTTGAAGATTATGCGACGGTGCACAGAAGCTGGAGCGAGAATGAGAGACACGAAAAGTCAATAACCGTGTCTGCGGCTGAGCATAGAATGAGAGATTCGACGATTAACTAACGGAATCTCAGACGACCGCACTCTCACTGAATTTGCGCATAAACCGTTTATATTCTGCACCAATGTATTTGTTTGTGGTTAAACTGCACAGAACCGAATATATTGTTCAATTTAAATGTTTTTGCACGAAACGCGATTAGCCAATGTCTTTAATCACGTCGGGGTCACCAATGTTTGAGATGCCAAGCTTTTTTGGCACCTATTTCTATCCAAAATAATAATGCGAATTGTTCCAAATTTAATAACCGTTTATTTATACCGGCGGCTGCTAGCGGAAGCCGATTGCTTGCTCTTAGCACAACCAGATAAATGTATATCGAGATCCAAATGCAACCAATGCGCAGAGAGGTTAGCAGATTACTGAAATTAGCACCGTCGGCTAATCAAAGCTAGAGCTGAGGCGGCGGCTGCAGAGCGCCCTTTACAGAGGGAGAGCGCAGCAGCGCTGCCGAACGTGGGCGTTTACAGTATTACAGTATATTGTATTGTATTGTAGTGTATGTATAGTTTTAAGTTAGGCCTGTTGATTAGCGGCTGGCCCGAACAAACACGTAGAGAGAAAAACAGAAACCAAGACTGCTAGTTATGCCCTAATGTTAGTTATTGGTCTTCGTTTATCGAATTTTCACTTACTGACCTTTTTGATTCGAATTTTGAAATAATAATCTATATACATATGGTTTATTGTTAATTTTTGTTTAAAGTTTTACAATGTACAGTTAAACTGTAAGGGTAAAATTACATATCAACTAATTAAACCAAAGGGCCAATGCCAATACTCAGACCCGGTGGGGCTGATTATCGGCTCAGTAGCCGATAAGATCCCACCAACAGCAAAATTTAGGTTAGAGAAGAGCCGGTAGCCGAACAATTCCCAATTAGAGCTATTTAAATTAAATTAAGTTATTGATTAAGATAATTTTGACCATATTAGAACTAGTATCAAAGGAAAACAGATGGAAAAATTGGTTATAGTTACGGCAAAGGCTACGGAAAGATTCATAATCCGAGTAGTTAGAAAGACAGAGTTGGAGATGAAGAGGAAAGTAATGCCTAGTCGGGCGGAAAGGAACAGCAATACTAATAAGGTTGATGAGGGCAGTATATGTATTTCCATATCGCACCGTCAGCTTCATCTATCTATCTCTCTACATTCTCATACCAAAACCAGTCGTTATACATAGCTCTCATTAGTCAGAGTTGGTACGAGGAATATTGTGTGAGAGACAGGAAATAAATATGGAAGGGGTAGCGTAGCCACTGCAAATGGATTGGTTTTTTCTGGCTATAATAATGATCCATTTTCTACGTTTTGATTTGCAATCAATCCATTCAAGATGCTGATTGAGGTGCAAATTAACTTACATACATGTAAACTAGACTCTTCAGTGTATACAAACTTTCTACGAATTGCTCTGGTTAAAGGCCTGTATCCAGCACCGCGAAATTTTACTGAAACGAATCTGCTCATTATTTCGGATGTGTGGAACTCAACTGATGTAGTGTGACCAAGAGCCTAAAAAGTGATTTGCCACTCTCATGAATCAGCTGTGTTTTGTAAAAAGCGCCAATTTTGAAAATTAAACTAAAATTAAAAAAAGGAAGAAAAGTAATTCTGACGATGAAGTGATTGTGTTGGTAGTGGCACATATTGTTGTAAGAAGAAGTACAGCACAGTCGGAGGCGCCAAAATATCAAAATGATCAAAATGCTTGTTTTCCGTGATCCGCCAAAGACATGGTCTTGCCTCAACTGCTTTTATTAAAGCAATCTTCTCCTCACTTTAAAAATTTGCATATCTCTTTTTGGTTTTGCGCACAGATTTTGCCCCCACCTCTCACTTGTACTCCAGTAAAAATAGGCACATATATTTTACTGGCACCCCTATCAGCTGTTCTCACAGTCCACATTCGTGTGAATATCGATATTATCGATAAAAATTCGTGGATCCCGTTTACGTTGCTGGATACTGACTCCAGGAAAACACAAACGAAAAATTACTGGCCCCGTTTTTTTTATATGAAGTTTGGCAGTAATTTTTAGTTTCCGCGGTGCTGGATACCCAGCTTAAGGCTAAACGATCTCATCTCAAAACGTATGGGGCTTTCTTGGTCATGTTTGAGATCGGAATGCGGACCTTTATGAGATAAACTCGAACTGGCTGGATGTCCAGAAATAGTTCATCGCTCTCAATGAGAAGTATCTTTTCTTTTATAATCACAGTTTCTTGTGAGAGTTGAACTCTTGGGCGAATCTTCAGACGGAAAGCTCTGGGAGTTGATCCACCATCTCGCTCTCACTCAGGACTAAAACTTAGAGCTGTGGTTCTTGGGAAAGTAATCTTTGTTTCCCGTCGTATACCTAAGGCTACAACGGAGGATAATAAAAAACATCGTTGCTTTAAAATTAACTCTTCGCTGATGACATTTTTGTGACCAAATTTACATATAGACATTAGCGCCGTATCTCTTTCTTTAAAATTCTCATCCATAATTCTTTACTATCCAAATCACTGGAACCGTCAATATGGCCCGAGCATACAATTATGCACGAGTTCGTTCATAAAGATTCTAACCAGAGTCTCAAATCGAGGGGGAACGCTGTGAGCCGCGGCAAAGGCCGCGGCAAGGGCCATATATGAGCTTACGATTTATGCAATTTATTATATGTTCGCAAAAGGGACGAATTAAACGTTGGGCAAAAAAATAATATTTAAAATAAAACGAGGGGGAACGTACCTTATACCCGGTACTCAGTCAGTATACACATATGTACATACATATATGAGCTTGCGATTTATGCAATTTATTATATGTTCGCAAAAGGGACAAATTAAATTTTGGGCAAAAAATAATATTTCAAAAAATGAAGTCAAATCATTTTTGGAATATTATACATGTTTTCAATTTTGTTTGCATATGCTTTTTACATCTGCTTCTAAATTTCTACTTGACATGTATAAATACATATTTGAGACGTAAAAGTGTTTGCGACAGAGAGAGAGGGAATGAGAAAGCGCTTGGCAGGCGTTGCGTAGCCACTGAAATTTAATTTGTTCCTTCTGTCCATAATAATGATTCGACCTGATCCAGATTCGGCAATCTGTTAGACACGGTCATTTCCCATGATTCTGTGTCTTTCGTTTTCTCGTACCTTAAAAATTGTGGATTCCACAGATTTTCGTCCTTTGTGGGGGCGGAAGGAGGCGTGGCAAAATTTTGAAATAAACTCGTGCTGGTTTGATATCACAGGAGCTTGGATAGAAAGTTTGGTTGCTCTAGCTATTATAGTCTCTGAGAACTAGGCGTCACAAAATTCGAATGGGCAAAGCAGATGGGGTCGCGTGTGAGAGAGAGCGAGAGGGAACGATGACTTTCGAAATGGTTTTCTTCATTGTAGCTATAATAATGATCCGATCTGATCAAGATTCAACACTCTGATAGAAATAGTCTTCATCTATGATTCTGCGTTTAGTTTTCTCGTATCTTCAAAATTGTGTACGCCACAGACTTTCGTTCTTTGTGCGGGCGGAAAGGGGCGGGGCGAAATCTTGCAACAAATTTGGAGTAGTGTGATCACACAGGAAACTGGATACAAAATTTGGTTGCTCTAGCTTTTATAGTCTCTGAGCTCTAGGCGCAAATGAAGACGGACAGACGGACAGACAGACGGACGGACGGACAGACAGACATCGCTGAAAAATCTAGTATTTTTTAGATTTCAAACTATATGAACAACTATGCAATTAAATGAGGACGCGGTTTTGTTTTCAATTATAGGGTTTTATTTTCAAACGATGCAGTGGCTTTGGGCGTACTTCGACAAGTGAAGTGTCGTCCCATTCCACTCTTTGCGCGACCCACCGTCGCCCGCCCGCAACCCAATTCGCCGTCGGCAATCGTGCAGATCGGCTTGCAGGTCACCCGAAGATGGAGCGACTCTTTGGGCATCCGATCCTCTCTTAAACTACTCCAACATTCCGGCCCCGCTGAAGAGCTCCGGTCTTCTGTACGTTGGAAGTGGTGCCAGCTTGTGGACTGGCCGTTTAATGACGCCGGCTGGCGTTCTTACTTCGGCCACCCGCACCTTGCCGTCCTCTCCAGTTATTGCGCGCGTTACGCGCCCTATTGTCCATCGTTGCGGGGGGGTGTTGTCGTCGTGCACCAGCACGACCGTCCCTTCGGCCAGATTGGCCTCGCCTCTGCTCCACTGGGCTCGCTGCTGCAGGCTGAGGAGTTAGTCGTTGGACCACTTGCGCCAAAAGCGCAGTTTGAGCTCCAACAACAGTCGCCACCGCTTCAAGTATCCGGGTGCGGGCTTGTTGTTGGGCTCTCCGGGCGTGGATCCGTGCGGCAGGCCCAGCAGAGGTTGGCCGATGAGCAAGTGCCCTGGTGTGATGGCCTCGCCGTCGTTCGGATCGCTGGTGTCCGCCACGAGGGGCCTGGAGTTGAGCAACGCTTCTACCTCCATGAGGTGCGTGCTCAACTCGTCCGGCGTGAGGTTGGCGTCGCCTGCCCCTCGCACCAGCCTGTGTTTGGCCGCCTTGACTGCTGCTTCCCACAGCCCGCCGAAGTGCGGTGCTCTCGGAGGATGAAGCACCAGGTCACGGCTCTCTCCGCTGCGTAGTCCTGCAGGCTCTCCTTGCTCCGGCTGAATGCCGCTTGGAGCTCCCTCAGCACGTTGCTCGCTCCCAAGAAATTCGTCGCGTTGTCGCTGACCATCTTCTCCGGCAGTCCCCGTCTCCCAACGAACCTTTTAAATACATTTAGAAACGCGTCAGTTGAAAGGTCTGAGACAAGTTCTAGATGGACTGCCTTTGAGGCGAAACAAACAAAAACGGCAACGTACATTTTAACGGGTGGTCTACCTCTGATTCTATAGCTTACGTAGAATGGCCCACAGAAATCTACGCCAGATACTCTGAACGGCCGACCCTCACGAAGGCGGTCAGCTGGCAAATTTCCCATTATTTGCCCCAACAACTTTGGCTTGTAGCGAAAACAGTGTACGCATCTTCTAACATGCGCTGTACACACGCTTCGGGCATTGATCACCCAAACTTGCTGCCTCAGCAATCCCACAAGAACCTTTGCACCAGCATGGTAGTGCCTAAGGTGCAAATGCCTGACCAAAAGGCTGACCAATTCAGATCCCTTTGGTAGTAACAGAGGGAATTTGGCGTCGTATGCGATAGGGCCGTGTAGCAAGCGCCCTCCTACTCGAATTAACTTAAATTTGATGCCATTTTCATCAAACTCGTGGACAAATGGATTCAACGACTGCAGCATCGGAGCTAATGCTGCCGATTTTTCCAACAACCTATACTCAGCGCTGTATGTTGTGCTTTGTACGACTGCGATCAGCTTTAAAAACGCAATGTTCCTTTCTGCCGCAGATACAAGATGCGAATCACCTCTAAGCTGCTTGAAACAGAATCGAAGCACGTAGGCCATTATGCGGACCAACTTAGAAAACCTCGATTGCCGGTTGATTAATTGCACAATGCAATTAGATTCAGCATCAGCTACCCCAAGCGCACATACCACTGCACTTTTCTTATCTTCAGAAGTTTTCACTTCTGACGCTATCTCGAACTGATGAAGTTGAGGCCATCGATCTTTTTCTGCCATTAAAAAGCTTGGCCCATTGAACCACAAGGAGCTCACAATGTCGTCAACATCTGTTCCCCTTGAAACCAAGTCTGCTGGATTAGCATCCGTTGAAACGTGACGCCATACGACTCCAGTTGACAATTCTTGGCATTCTGCGACCCGATTCGCGACGAATGTACCCAACGTACCCGAATCACGCTGGAACCAATATAGCGTGACCTGCGAATCTGACCAGAAATTTACGCTTTCTATCGTGATTTTGGTCATTGTGGTCGACACTTGTTGCCAGAGTTTGGCCAGTAATTGTGCTGCACAAAGCTCTAACCGGGGTATTGTTTTTACGCTCAGCGGAGCTACTCTCGACTTTGCCGTGAGCAATGACACGCGAACGTCTTCGTCGTTGCACGTTCGTACGTATATACAGCAACCGTAGGCGTGACTGGATGCGTCAGCAAAGCCGTGAATTTGAACCCCTTTGTACAGCGTCAAACATACGTAGCGAGGGATTGAAATTTTGTGCAAATCCCGCAAGGTAGTGGTGAACTTATTCCACGCAGTGTGTAGACTCATAGGAATAGCCTCATCCCAATCTACCTTTAGCCTCCATAAGTCCTGCAACAGCATCTTTGCCTTAGTGACAATTGGACACAACAAACCAAGAGGGTCAAACAAACGAGAGGCTATCGACAAAATATTGCGTTTTGTTGGTTTCAGGGAGGCAAAACTATCCACGTCCAGATGGTACTTAAATACATCATCTTGAGGTGCCCAGCGCATTCCAAGCGTTTTGACTGAGCTTTGCTCATCAATCTTAATGCTGATTTCCTCATTCTTTCCAGATTGAGTCGGGCAATTGGAAGCCCACTTGGCCAATGGAAATCCTCCTGAATTCAAAATATCCCGAACCTGGCTGCAAATTGTGTCCAGTTCTTTTAAACTGTCTGCACCTGCCAGCATATCGTCGACATAAAAACAATTGCGAATCACTTCCGCACCAATGGGATGTGATTGTGCGAAACTATTTGCCAATTCGAACAAACAACGTACAGCCAAAAAGGGTGCTGACGCTGTACCGTATGTAACAGTATTCAACCTGTATGCCTGTATGTTTTGTGAAGGGTTTTCTCTCCACAAGACAAGTTGGAAGTCTCTGTCTTCCTCAGAAACATTTATCTGCCTGTACATTTTCGAAATGTCAGCAGTTACGGCATATTTGTTCAACCGAAAGTTGACCAATGTTGAATACAACTCCCTCTGAATAGTTGGCCCCACCATTAGTGTTTCGTTCAGTGAAACTGCTGTTGATGTTTTGCTGGAAGCATCGAACACAACACGAAGTTTGGTTGAGGTACTCTCAGGTCTGAGAACGCATTGATGAGGAATATAATAATGCTGTTCTAGAGGAGCAGACTTCAGAATGGACATATGTCCCAAATCCAAATACTCTTTCATGAAGTCATGGTACATAGTTTTGAGAGTGTCATCCTTTGACAGTTTGCGCTCAAGTTGCAAAAAACGCATTTCAGCAGTTTGAAAGGACAGGCCAAGAACTTTAGGGTCGGTCTTTAAGGGAAGTTTGACTTGAAAGCGACCGGAAGACAATCGTTGTACCGTTTTTGCGAAGTACAACTCACAGGCCTGTTGTTCAGCTGTTTGGCGGACAGCCTTCGACTCAATTGGACATTGATCCAATTCCCAAAAACGGTTTACTAATGAGTCGAGAGAACAACTATACACTTGAGCTATCGAACTCTCAATACACTGTTGCCGAGGCGCCTGTCCAGTACATTTGCCTGCAACAATCCAACCGAGCAATGTTTTTTGCATAATGGGCAGCTCGGAATGTAATTTAATTTGCCCAACGCACAATAGCCCATAAAACATTTCAGCTCCCAAGAGAACATCCACCTTAGCCGGCTTATGGAATTCGGGATCTGCCAATTGAATATTTTTTGGGATTTTCCAGCTCGATGTGGAAAGTGATTGCCCAGGCTGAGATGTGGAAATTGATTTTAGTACATAACACTCAGCGGAAAACATGTGGGAATTCAACCGAGAATGTATCGATGCACAAACCTTAGTTTTACTATCGGTGGTTGCACCACCCACCATAGCGATAGCAAGGGAAGTTGGCTCACGTTTAAGCCGAAGCCTCTGTGCTAGGCTCTCAGACATCAAATTTATTTGAGAGCCACTATCGAGCAAAGCTCTTGCTGGATGCAACTGTCCGAATCTATCTTTGATATTTACAATCGCGGTAGCCAGAACGACTTGATCCGTATTGAGCACGTGACCTACGTAGGCCTCCGACGTTGAGGCTTGAAGTGCCGCTGCTTCACCTTGCACTGATGCAGTGTACCGATGAAGGAGCGAATGGTGAGGCTTTGAGCACACTCGACACTTCGCCGCCTTGCAACTCGATACTGTATGTCCCGTGGTCAAACAATTGAGACACAGTTTTTGAGTTTTAGCATACTCAAAACGTTGCATGACGGAAATGGCACTAAACGATGGACAAGAATATATATTGTGGTCTGCAGACCTGCAATAGGTGCATGCAGACGACGACTTTTGACCTGCATTAGCACAGGCAAACGACGATTTCCGTTGAGGCTTCCTCACCTCGTTACGCACCCTTGACTTGTCACGAGTTGACTCTTCTGCTGCCAGGTACTGATACCTTCTATTCAGCTGTTTGGCACAGTCTTCCCAAGAAGGCAGCTTATCATAATCAAGCTGCTCTTCAAAACGAGATTTGGTCACATGGTCGACCTTTGCCATGACCATTTGAATGATCATTGCATTCGCAATATCTTTGTCGTCACCTACAGACGACAGCGATGAATATATCGCAGACACCGTGTCTATCATCGATCTTAAACTCGATGCAGATGGCTTGGTCATGGTTGGCAAATCGAATAATTGAGCAATGGTATCGAAAAATATCAAACATTTATTGTCGTACACTGACTTCAGACTGACAAGGGCCTTAGGATAATTACAGTCCGTCATTTGAAATGGTTTTACTACACCCAATGCTTCATCTGACAAACACGATACGAGATGATTAAACTTCTCTACGTTTGTCAAAGAAGCATCGTCGTCAATGAGGCTTTGGAACAGGCACATGAAATTTTTGTATTCCGAATGTTTGCCACTAAACTTCGGCAAACGCATTTTCGGCAGCTGCGATCGCTGGCTCGAATTCAGTGAGCAGTCATGCTGCATGTGTGTGTCGATTCACTGAGCAGTTATGCTGCATATGTGTGTCGGATCTTGGTTTGATTGCATTCATAAACAATGCTTTAGTGACGACACAAAGATCCTCCAAAGGTCCTCTACTTTCATTGGTTGGACTCAAAATGTCCAACTCTGCCTGTAGGTTCATAGCCTTATCGATATAACCCTCTAAAAGCTCTAGGCGACAAGCTAATTCGGTTTTGTCCGATGAAATTTGCTTTAATCTAAAGGCTGTTTGCACTCGCGCAATATCAGCACTGACTTTGTCAAACCTTTGTTGACACAATGCCAACTTAGTATTTGTTTTAGATACTGTTGGCCGTTCAGCTGTTGGCCGTTCCACAGTTGGCCTATCGGACTCAGACATAATTGAAATGAGAAAAAGGAACTACCTTCAATACCGTACCCAAGTTCGCCAAACTCTTCAAGCTACCCTCGCACACGCACTGCAGCTATGTACCGAAAAACGCTAAGCTTGCTTACCCAAACACACACACGCCCTGGCGCAATATGTGAACAAACAAACGAAAGTGGTCCAAGCGACCGAAAGTAAGCAAGCCCTATGCTCGCTGCTGCCACTTTGTGGGCAACAGAGATAGAATGCGGGGTGCGGGGGATCAAAGAGTAAGTGAGAGAATTTGGCGCGAGCGAACGCACAAGACGAAAGTAATACAGGCGCTCGAACCAAGCCTGACCTGTATGGTATGCCAAAACGGGGGAGAAGAGAGCAAGCGGTAAATTTGGCGCGAGCGCACGCACACACAAACTAATATTAACCGATGCAAGCACAGAGCGAGCAAGGTTAACGACCGCACGAAATATCAGCCGCTGGCGCCCAAGAACCTTTACCAAGCGTTGCGTGTATGTGCAATTGCAAGCCGATGTCTGTACGTATATACGTATGTATATATGTACGCGTATTGTACGTAGCGGTTAAGTCGAAAGCGGACAACCGAAAGACACTGCGACGCTTTGCGATTGCACAAACACACGACCAGAATTATTAGAATGCAATAAATAGACCACCGTTTATGTGTACATGTATTATATATGGTTGATATGTTTATATAAAGTTTTAAATGTTAAATATGTACATATGTTGCCGTTTTGGTTATGCACATTAAGTGGTGGTCAGCATGAGTATACGTATGTATGTATGGCGTAGGTATGTTCGAACAACTCTACCGAACTTATGTATTTTGTACACACGTATAGCTGCGACACTTTCACTTTATGTACATTGATTTGGCCAAATAAGGTATAAAGTAAGGAAGGTGCCAGAAATTGAGCTGTGTTCTCTGTGTATGACTGTGTTAGTACATACACACGCACATATGCGTATCACTGCAGTTGATCGTTTTGGTCGGACGAGCGAGCAATTTACAGCGACACAACGAAACTCAACCGGTGATGCTCAATTTTTGGCACAGAATACCTGTAGACTTTCTAGCGAATCTATAGAAAGTAGTCGTCCTGTTTTGGCGTCCATCAGCACGTCGAGTTCGGCAGCGTCCAAAATGGCGAGGGTCCAAAAGGGCACGTCTGTGGCAAGGTCCGGATCGGCAACTTCTTTTTAATTTTTCCACACGCGAAGCCTAAGCCACTACTGAGCGAAACAAGTTTGAACACAAAAAACCGAGGTCCCTGCTCGGGCGCCAATGAAAAATCTAGTATTTTTTAGATTTCAAACTATATGAACAACTATGCAATTAAATGAGGACGCGGTTTTGTTTTCAATTATAGGGTTTTATTTTCAAACGATGCAGTGGCTTTGGGCGTACTTCGACAAGTGAAGTGTCGTCCCATTCCACTCTTTGCGCGACCCACCGTCGCCCGCCCGCAACCCAATTCGCCGTCGGCAATCGTGCAGATCGGCTTGCAGGTCACCCGAAGATGGAGCGACTCTTTGGGCATCCGATCCTCTCTTAAACTACTCCAACATTCCGGCCCCGCTGAAGAGCTCCGGTCTTCAGTACGTTGGAAGTGGTGCCAGCTTGTGGACTGGCCGTTTAATGACGCCGGCTGGCGTTCTTACTTCGGCCACCCGCACCTTGCCGTCCTCTCCAGTTATTGCGCGCGTTACGCGCCCTATTGTCCATCGTTGCGGGGGGGTGTTGTCGTCGTGCACCAGCACGACCGTCCCTTCGGCCAGATTGGCCTCGCCTCTGCTCCACTGGGCTCGCTGCTGCAGGCTGAGGAGGTAGTCGTTGGACCACTTGCGCCAAAAGCGCAGTTTGAGCTCCAACAACAGTCGCCACCGCTTCAAGTATCCGGGTGCGGGCTTGTTGTTGGGCTCTCCGGGCGTGGATCCGTGCGGCAGGCCCAGCAGAGGTTGGCCGATGAGCAAGTGCCCTGGTGTGATGGCCTCGCCGTCGTTCGGATCGCTGGTGTCCGCCACGAGGGGCCTGGAGTTGAGCAACGCTTCTACCTCCATGAGGTGCGTGCTCAACTCGTCCGGCGTGAGGTTGGCGTCGCCTGCCCCTCGCACCAGCCTGTGTTTGGCCGCCTTGACTGCTGCTTCCCACAGCCCGCCGAAGTGCGGTGCTCTCGGAGGGATGAAGCACCAGGTCACGGCTCTCTCCGCTGCGTAGTCCTGCAGGCTCTCCTTGCTCCGGCTGAATGCCGCTTGGAGCTCCCTCAGCACGTTGCTCGCTCCAAGAAATTCGTCGCGTTGTCGCTGACCATCTTCTCCGGCAGTCCCCGTCTCCCAACGAACCTTTTAAATACATTTAGAAACGCGTCAGTTGAAAGGTCTGAGACAAGTTCTAGATGGACTGCCTTTGAGGCGAAACAAACAAAAACGGCAACGTACATTTTAACGGGTGGTCTACCTCTGATTCTATAGCTTACGTAGAATGGCCCACAGAAATCTACGCCAGATACTCTGAACGGCCGACCCTCACGAAGGCGGTCAGCTGGCAAATTTCCCATTATTTGCCCCAACAACTTTGGCTTGTAGCGAAAACAGTGTACGCATCTTCTAACATGCGCTGTACACACGCTTCGGGCATTGATCACCCAAACTTGCTGCCTCAGCAATCCCACAAGAACCTTTGCACCAGCATGGTAGTGCCTAAGGTGCAAATGCCTGACCAAAAGGCTGACCAATTCAGATCCCTTTGGTAGTAACAGAGGGAATTTGGCGTCGTATGCGATAGGGCCGTGTAGCAAGCGCCCTCCTACTCGAATTAACTTAAATTTGATGCCATTTTCATCAAACTCGTGGACAAATGGATTCAACGACTGCAGCATCGGAGCTAATGCTGCCGATTTTTCCAACAACCTATACTCAGCGCTGTATGTTGTGCTTTGTACGACTGCGATCAGCTTTAAAAACGCAATGTTCCTTTCTGCCGCAGATACAAGATGCGAATCACCTCTAAGCTGCTTGAAACAGAATCGAAGCACGTAGGCCATTATGCGGACCAACTTAAAAAACCTCGATTGCCGGTTGATTAATTGCACAATGCAATTAGATTCAGCATCAGCTACCCCAAGCGCACATACCACTGCACTTTTCTTATCTTCAGAAGTTTTCACTTCTGACGCTATCTCGAACTGATGAAGTTGAGGCCATCGATCTTTTTCTGCCATTAAAAAGCTTGGCCCATTGAACCACAAGGAGCTCACAATGTCGTCAACATCTGTTCCCCTTGAAACCAAGTCTGCTGGATTAGCATCCGTTGAAACGTGACGCCATACGACTCCAGTTGACAATTCTTGGCATTCTGCGACCCGATTCGCGACGAATGTACCCAACGTACCCGAATCACGCTGGAACCAATATAGCGTGACCTGCGAATCTGACCAGAAATTTACGCTTTCTATCGTGATTTTGGTCATTGTGGTCGACACTTGTTGCCAGAGTTTGGCCAGTAATTGTGCTGCACAAAGCTCTAACCGGGGTATTGTTTTTACGCTCAGCGGAGCTACTCTCGACTTTGCCGTGAGCAATGACACGCGAACGTCTTCGTCGTTGCACGTTCGTACGTATATACAGCAACCGTAGGCGTGACTGGATGCGTCAGCAAAGCCGTGAATTTGAACCCCTTTGTACAGCGTCAAACATACGTAGCGAGGGATTGAAATTTTGTGCAAATCCCGCAAGGTAGTGGTGAACTTATTCCACGCAGTGTGTAGACTCATAGGAATAGCCTCATCCCAATCTACCTTTAGCCTCCATAAGTCCTGCAACAGCATCTTTGCCTTAGTGACAATTGGACACAACAAACCAAGAGGGTCAAACAAACGAGAGGCTATCGACAAAATATTGCGTTTTGTTGGTTTCAGGGAGGCAAAACTATCCACGTCCAGATGGTACTTAAATACATCATCTTGAGGTGCCCAGCGCATTCCAAGCGTTTTGACTGAGCTTTGCTCATCAATCTTAATGCTGATTTCCTCATTCTTTCCAGATTGAGTCGGGCAATTGGAAGCCCACTTGGCCAATGGAAATCCTCCTGAATTCAAAATATCCCGAACCTGGCTGCAAATTGTGTCCAGTTCTTTTAAACTGTCTGCACCTGCCAGCATATCGTCGACATAAAAACAATTGCGAATCACTTCCGCACCAATGGGATGTGATTGTGCGAAACTATTTGCCAATTCGAACAAACAACGTACAGCCAAAAAGGGTGCTGACGCTGTACCGTATGTAACAGTATTCAACCTGTATGCCTGTATGTTTTGTGAAGGGTTTTCTCTCCACAAGACAAGTTGGAAGTCTCTGTCTTCCTCAGAAACATTTATCTGCCTGTACATTTTCGAAATGTCAGCAGTTACGGCATATTTTTTCAACCGAAAGTTGACCAATGTTGAATACAACTCCCTCTGAATAGTTGGCCCCACCATTAGTGTTTCGTTCAGTGAAACTGCTGTTGATGTTTTGCTGGAAGCATCGAACACAACACGAAGTTTGGTTGAGGTACTCTCAGGTCTGAGAACGCATTGATGAGGAATATAATAATGCTGTTCTAGAGGAGCAGACTTCAGAATGGACATATGTCCCAAATCCAAATACTCTTTCATGAAGTCATGGTACATAGTTTTGAGAGTGTCATCCTTTGACAGTTTGCGCTCAAGTTGCAAAAAACGCATTTCAGCAGTTTGAAAGGACAGGCCAAGAACTTTAGGGTCGGTCTTTAAGGGAAGTTTGACTTGAAAGCGACCGGAAGACAATCGTTGTACCGTTTTTGCGAAGTACAACTCACAGGCCTGTTGTTCAGCTGTTTGGCGGACAGCCTTCGACTCAATTGGACATTGATCCAATTCCCAAAAACGGTTTACTAATGAGTCGAGAGAACAACTATACACTTGAGCTATCGAACTCTCAATACACTGTTGCCGAGGCGCCTGTCCAGTACATTTGCCTGCAACAATCCAACCGAGCAATGTTTTTTGCATAATGGGCAGCTCGGAATGTAATTTAATTTGCCCAACGCACAATAGCCCATAAAACATTTCAGCTCCCAAGAGAACATCCACCTTAGCCGGCTTATGGAATTCGGGATCTGCCAATTGAATATTTTTTGGGATTTTCCAGCTCGATGTGGAAAGTGATTGCCCAGGCTGAGATGTGGAAATTGATTTTAGTACATAACACTCAGCGGAAAACATGTGGGAATTCAACCGAGAATGTATCGATGCACAAACCTTAGTTTTACTATCGGTGGTTGCACCACCCACCATAGCGATAGCAAGGGAAGTTGGCTCACGTTTAAGCCGAAGCCTCTGTTCTAGGCTCTCAGACATCAAATTTATTTGAGAGCCACTATCGAGCAAAGCTCTTGCTGGATGCAACTGTCCGAATCTATCTTTGATATTTACAATCGCGGTAGCCAGAACGACTTGATCCGTATTGAGCACGTGACCTACGTAGGCCTCCGACGTTGAGGCTTGAAGTGCCGCTGCTTCACCTTGCACTGATGCAGTGTACCGATGAAGGAGCGAATGGTGAGGCTTTGAGCACACTCGACACTTCGCCGCCTTGCAACTCGATACTGTATGTCCCGTGGTCAAACAATTGAGACACAGTTTTTGAGTTTTAGCATACTCAAAACGTTGCATGACGGAAATGGCACTAAACGATGGACAAGAATATATATTGTGGTCTGCAGACCTGCAATAGGTGCATGCAGACGACGACTTTTGACCTGCATTAGCACAGGCAAACGACGATTTCCGTTGAGGCTTCCTCACCTCGTTACGCACCCTTGACTTGTCACGAGTTGACTCTTCTGCTGCCAGGTACTGATACCTTCTATTCAGCTGTTTGGCACAGTCTTCCCAAGAAGGCAGCTTATCATAATCAAGCTGCTCTTCAAAACGAGATTTGGTCACATGGTCGACCTTTGCCATGACCATTTGAATGATCATTGCATTCGCAATATCTTTGTCGTCACCTACAGACGACAGCGATGAATATATCGCAGACACCGTGTCTATCATCGATCTTAAACTCGATGCAGATGGCTTGGTCATGGTTGGCAAATCGAATAATTGAGCAATGGTATCGAAAAATATCAAAAATTTATTGTCGTACACTGACTTCAGACTGACAAGGGCCTTAGGATAATTACAGTCCGTCATTTGAAATGGTTTTACTACACCCAATGCTTCATCTGACAAACACGATACGAGATGATTAAACTTCTCTACGTTTGTCAAAGAAGCATCGTCGTCAATGAGGCTTTGGAACAGGCACATGAAATTTTTGTATTCCGAATGTTTGCCACTAAACTTCGGCAAACGCATTTTCGGCAGCTGCGATCGCTGGCTCGAATTCAGTGAGCAGTCATGCTGCATGTGTGTGTCGATTCACTGAGCAGTTATGCTGCATATGTGTGTCGGATCTTGGTTTGATTGCATTCATAAACAATGCTTTAGTGACGACACAAAGATCCTCCAAAGGTCCTCTACTTTCATTGGTTGGACTCAAAATGTCCAACTCTGCCTGTAGGTTCATAGCCTTATCGATATAACCCTCTAAAAGCTCTAGGCGACAAGCTAATTCGGTTTTGTCCGATGAAATTTGCTTTAATCTAAAGGCTGTTTGCACTCGCGCAATATCAGCACTGACTTTGTCAAACCTTTGTTGACACAATGCCAACTTAGTATTTGTTTTAGATACTGTTGGCCGTTCAGCTGTTGGCCGTTCCACAGTTGGCCTATCGGACTCAGACATAATTGAAATGAGAAAAAGGAACTACCTTCAATACCGTACCCAAGTTCGCCAAACTCTTCAAGCTACCCTCGCACACGCACTGCAGCTATGTACCGAAAAACGCTAAGCTTGCTTACCCAAACACACACACGCCCTGGCGCAATATGTGAACAAACAAACGAAAGTGGTCCAAGCGACCGAAAGTAAGCAAGCCCTATGCTCGCTGCTGCCACTTTGTGGGCAACAGAGATAGAATGCGGGGTGCGGGGGATCAAAGAGTAAGTGAGAGAATTTGGCGCGAGCGAACGCACAAGACGAAAGTAATACAGGCGCTCGAACCAAGCCTGACCTGTATGGTATGCCAAAACGGGGGAGAAGAGAGCAAGCGGTAAATTTGGCGCGAGCGCACGCACACACAAACTAATATTAACCGATGCAAGCACAGAGCGAGCAAGGTTAACGACCGCACGAAATATCAGCCGCTGGCGCCCAAGAACCTTTACCAAGCGTTGCGTGTATGTGCAATTGCAAGCCGATGTCTGTACGTATATACGTATGTATATATGTACGCGTATTGTACGTAGCGGTTAAGTCGAAAGCGGACAACCGAAAGACACTGCGACGCTTTGCGATTGCACAAACACACGACCAGAATTATTAGAATGCAATAAATAGACCACCGTTTATGTGTACATGTATTATATATGGTTGATATGTTTATATAAAGTTTTAAATGTTAAATATGTACATATGTTGCCGTTTTGGTTATGCACATTAAGTGGTGGTCAGCATGAGTATACGTATGTATGTATGGCGTAGGTATGTTCGAACAACTCTACCGAACTTATGTATTTTGTACACACGTATAGCTGCGACACTTTCACTTTATGTACATTGATTTGGCCAAATAAGGTATAAAGTAAGGAAGGTGCCAGAAATTGAGCTGTGTTCTCTGTGTATGACTGTGTTAGTACATACACACGCACATATGCGTATCACTGCAGTTGATCGTTTTGGTCGGACGAGCGAGCAATTTACAGCGACACAACGAAACTCAACCGGTGATGCTCAATTTTTGGCACAGAATACCTGTAGACTTTCTAGCGAATCTATAGAAAGTAGTCGTCCTGTTTTGGCGTCCATCAGCACGTCGAGTTCGGCAGCGTCCAAAATGGCGAGGGTCCAAAAGGGCACGTCTGTGGCAAGGTCCGGATCGGCAACTTCTTTTTAATTTTTCCACACGCGAAGCCTAAGCCACTACTGAGCGAAAAAAGTTTGAACACAAAAAACCGAGGTCCCTGCTCGGGCGCCAATGAAAAATCTAGTATTTTTTAGATTTCAAACTATATGAACAACTATGCAATTAAATGAGGACGCGGTTTTGTTTTCAATTATAGGGTTTTATTTTCAAACGATGCAGTGGCTTTGGGCGTACTTCGACAAGTGAAGTGTCGTCCCATTCCACTCTTTGCGCGACCCACCGTCGGCCGCCCGCAACCCAATTCGCCGTCGGCAATCGTGCAGATCGGCTTGCGGGTCACCCGAAGATGGAGCGACTCTTTGGGCATCCGATCCTCTCTTAAACTACTCCAACAATCGCTATATCGACTCGGCTATAGATGCTGATCAAGAATATATATACATTATGGGGTCGGAAACGCTTCCTTCTGGGCGTTACACACAACCGCTATCACCACAAATCTAATATACCCCTATACTATTTGAGTACCGGTTATAATTACTTGATAGCTGATGCTTCAAAAGAACAAATAACCTTTTTTCGCTTTAACTGAAACCGGGCCTAACTTTTCTATCATGATAATGAAATTTTCATTCACAAGCTTATCATTTTTAGGATGGACCGCCCATCTTATACTGGAGGGGTTCTGATTACACTAGTCTAAACGACATTTCCGCTCTCGCCCAAAATGATTTAAAAATTTAAAATTATTTAAACATGCATACATGCATATACATATATATATATATATATATATATACATATAATTATGCATGTATAAAACCAAAATAGTTAGCCACGAAAGTTTTTTTTTACTTTTTCTGAGGTTTTAAAATCAAAATTTCAGGAAAAAATACCGCAAAAAATTATGAAATTTGATATTGAAATCTTAATCAAGAAATATCTTCCAGACGTTAAGCTGCAGCTACAAAGTGTCTGGGTCGGATTTATAGTTTCATTTGTCAGCTTTAAAAGAATAGTCTTTATTCTAGAAGCACTACCGCTGGAAAAAAAAACATGACAAATTTTAAAAAATTCTTTAAAAAAAACTTAATTTAGAAAAAAAACCATAGTTCTTTAAAGAAATGTAAATCTCCAAACCTGTCAGAAAAGGTCATTTAGGGCGAGAGCGGGAAAAAAAGTTGAATTCAGTGTGGTCAAAGTTCGTATTGGGAGCGCACTTAACTATTAACCAGCTTTTACATTCCTCCCATGTCTGATGCGGAGGTTTATTTAGATGTCCTTTCTTTCGTTCACCATCCCGACGCTTTAGAACAATATTAAGTGATTCCACATTTTCGCCAACAGCTACCACTGCGACTTATTTGATTGTTGGTTCATTGGATCGTCTTGTATGGCCTCCAGTTTGTATTTTGTCTGCTCTAATAATAATTATGTGGTCGTCAGTATGCATTGTATCCAATTCAATTTCGAACAATCTGATAATTTTATTATGCCCATCTAGAAGATTTTGCAATTATTCTATCATTTCACGTTTAATCACAGGAAAGATGCTTATCTATCTTAAAAAAGGGTATACAATTCTTGAGTTTGATAATAAAATGATGTCATCACTTATAATTCGGATTGTAACCGGGTTGATAAACAACAACAAACCAAATGACGTAATTTAAAAGTTTCCGTTACATTTTTGTAAAATTTTCCACCAGGAAATTTTTGGGATTGGATTGTATAAACTAATTTTTACTGACTTGGATTGTCCGGTTTATTTCAAATATGCTACGTTCTCACTGCTTATATTTATTTTTATTTTTGACCTTTTCGTTCTCTCTGTCAAAATATTCGTCGAACGCCCAGCATCGCGTCTCAGACCACATTGTCGTCAGACGTAGCATTATTATTGCTTTAAGTACAGTTGACTCACTACTCATAGTTTAAGACTATTCCCTATTGCCGAAAAACTCAGCAGCTTCCGACAAGGGTGTTATCTCCAACTCTTCAGCGCATCTGACTTGGAAAGCAGGGAGACAAGCAACAGGACGGTCTCCAATCCGGTTAACCCAACCTAACCTGTGCAATATTTAGTGTATGATATGTTTTGCTTAACTCAGCCTATAGTTTTAATAAGGAACATTCTAAACGGAAGGAAATACTGATACATTTTTGGTTATGTGCTTTTAGAAATTACCAATTAAAAAAATATGAATTCATTTCATCTGGTAAAAATCAGTAATAAATTGAATAAAAATAAACTTACTTGTATAATTCTTTCGATTACTTGCACGAATTCGTTCCATTTTAGCTTTTACGGTCTCCAAAACATTCTTCTCATATTCTCGACGGTCATAGATTTGCTTGTAGTGCAAGTTTTCAATTATGGAAGCTCCCCTGTAAATACACTTTTTGTTAGAAAAACTAGGACCTCTCACTATCGCTACCCGCTACTTAGAATTATAAATAGCTATCAACTCTATTAAAGATCCTTACATTTTCTAGCAGTAATATATTAATTAAATATTTAAATATTTAAAATTATTGAAAATACACTGAAACATCCGATTGTTGTGTGTGTGGTTCTGCTTGTTGAGCTACTGAGCTACGCTAAGCAAAGCCAAAGCCAGTGCCAAGAAAAAAGACAGAAGCACCGATATGGAAAGCTGGTCACTTACCACCGTATTTGAATGAGAACTTTCCATTTCAAGGAAATACCAATCTTTCAACTTGTATCAATGAACTGGAGACACCGGCAGACTTTTTTAATTTTTTTTTCAACGACGATCTGATGAATTTCTTGGTTGATCAGTCAAATCTATATGCACTCCAAGTTGATATAAATAAGCCCGCTGGTATTACTCGAAATGAAGTAGATCAATTTATAGGCATGGTCATATACATGTCGTTGGTACAATTACCATCTTCAAGACTCTATTGGAATTCGACTCTGGGTCAAGAAATTATATATGGCACAATGAGTTGCAACCGATGGGAAACTATAAAACGTTTTCTGCACTTTAACAATAATAACGATATGAAGTTGGCAGGGGAAGCCGGGTTTGACAAGCTATTCAAGATTCGACCGGTGCTGGACAAAATCCGTAATCAATTACTGCTCGTGCCTAAGGAAGAACATTTGGTGGTTGACGAGCAAATTATTCCCACGAAGTGCCGTCACCACTTAAAACAATATAATCCGGCAAAACCTCACAAATGGGGCTTCAAAAATTTTGTCTTGAGTGGAGTATCAGGTTTTAGCTACGACTTTGATATTTTTGCGGGAGCCCAAAGTGATACATATCCGGAGGGAGCGCCTAATTTGGGAGTAAGCGGAAATGTTGTATCTAGGCTATCGGCAACCGTACCAAAAGGAAAAAACTACAAATTATTTTTCGACAATTGGTTCAATAGTCCAAATCTTGAAGTCTACCTTATGAAAAATGGTAATAATAAGCTTTAGGTACGGTAAGAATCAATCGAGTACCCAATTCAAAGATGCCAACTGAAAAAGAGTTGAAAGCCAAGGACGTGGAAGCATGGTCGAAAAAGTAGCTATTATCGATGGAGTTCAGCTTGGCCTCGTCTCTTGGTTTGACAATAAAGTAGTCAACATTCTTTCTAGTTACGTGGGAAGCAATCCTGTTAGAACAAAAAAACGATTCAGTAAGAAAGACAAAAAGTATGTAGAAATCAACTCTCCTAAGGCAGTTGATGTTTACAATAATTGATGATGTTTTAAATAATTTACAATAATGGGTGGCGTTGACTTACTGGATTCTTTACTTGGAATTTACTTTATAGAATTCAATTGCGCTCAAGAAAATGGTATAAGAAAATATTTTTTCACATGATTGATATGTGCGTAGTGAATTCATGGATTCTATGGCGTCGTAAGTCAGATCAGTATATGCCACTCTTCGATTTCAAGCTTTTAATAGCTGAGCACCTGTGCAAGGCAGGAAAAGTATAGAAGCGCGGACGACCTGCGATGACTCCAACTTCATCCCCGTGTACAAGTAGGGAAGGTACTCCTACTACCAGCAAAAGACGAAAGCACCAGGAAATTCCATTGAATTCTGTTCGGGAGGACCATATTGGGCATTTTCCCACCTGGAAAAAGCAAAGGCAACTCTGCAAAAACGATTGTTCTTTCCGCTCATACACCTTTTGTGAGAAATTCAATGTATTTCTATGCTACAACGACAAAAGAAACTGTTTCACCAACTTTCACATGAAGTAATGCATACATGCATACAGAGCCATATATGGCAAACTCTGGAATCAGCTGAATGCATACAAAGCCATATATGGCCCCATTTCCCCCACCCCAAACTATGCCCCAAAAAAAAAAAAAAAGTCCAAATATATATTATTTTGGCCTAAATAAACACATAATTACATTCAAAAAATTTTTTCCTTTATTATTTCTATGCTCATGCAGTTGGGGGTTAAGATTGTGTTAGGCCCAGCAGAGCTCGAGGTCCAACCGATTACCAAAATTAGGCCCCTCATCAGATAGAGAGGACTTCTTCACCTCGTTTGGGAGAGTCCCTCGGTAAGGAATATCGCTCGGAACTGAATATCTGCAGGGACTCCACGATGTTTGTTAGGTCGAAAACGAGAACGCATGCTGAGCAGTAACAATCCAACTCAAGTGGTAATTTACTTATACAATCGAAGCCACTTTCTAACGTCCAATAGGATTTCTTGTCCTCTGCTCCATCAGGCTCAGCTAGCACAACAATCGACTTTATCAATTGGAATTGACTTCTGTCAAAAGATCCAATTGTTTCTAAAATCATATCAGAATTCATACGTTTAGTTAACTCACAGAGAACTAAGACCTTCAGCTTCACGACTAGTTCATCAAAGTCGTCACAAAATTCGCTGCCAATCTCGTCGTAGACCAATTTGTCGAGCTCGTTTTGCACGACAGTACTGTTCCGCTCCTCTATCTGCTTGAGCCTTCTAACGAGCTTGAAGTAGTCAAATATACTCGCCATGATAAATTCCAACTGTTTTTTCCTTCCAGTAGTGTCAACCAAGGTATACTAAACAAGGTAGGCTTATAGAGAGGAATAAGAAGAAGTTCAAAATGACAACAGAGAGAGAGAGAGAGAGACTCACAAATGCGTTGTGAGAAAGAGTCTCAAAGGAGTAATAAGACCGGAATGATTTAATAAGTATAAGTATATTGTAATATATTGTAAAAATTGTCTGCGGAGATGCTTCGCTCACAACTGCTGCAGGCAGACTGAAATTTAAGGAGTTACACAGAGAGCGAGAGAGCCGATAAGCCTACCTTGCTTAGTATACCTTGGTGTCAACTGCATCGCGAACTCAGCAAGAACCGCAAGCAGAACGCAACGCACCGTTTCTGCTTGAGCACAAACGAATAAATCAAGCTCCAAACGAATTTTTTAACCGAATTTTTGTATATTTGTTTGTGTTTAATCACTACTGAGCTATTGGGAAGGCCTTTCGACTTCTTTATAAATATATTTTAATTTTATATATATTATATTATATATATTATATTAATATATAATTTTTTTTAACCCAACCTCAAATTGGACTCGGAAAAAATTGGTCCGGGCAAATACACTTTTTGTATTCGTAATAACATCTGACGCAGCCCGCTTCGTTTATCGGAACTGGAAAAATATCAATTTTTGCACATAACGGCACAAATAACACTAAATAAATAACTTACGATTTATCTAATAAATAAGATGTTCGCAAAAGATACGAACTAAATTTTAGCCAAAAAAGAGAATTTTAAAAAAATCTATTTTCATTTTTGTTTACATATGTTTTTACACCGGCCTTACTTAAATGTCTACATATAAATCTTTACATACATGCATATGTATGTATGTACATACGACTCGTGGAAGTGTGTGCGAGAGAGGGTGGGGAACAGTAAGCGCTGGAAAGGTGTTGCGAAGCTAAAATCTCTTCTAATGCTTAGAATAAGTAATTTTATAGTTCCCAAACTTGCATTTACACCGGATTCGTATCTGCTTCTGTGAATCAAAAGCTTACAAATTGTAAGGTAGTTCCCTAGCCGAAATACAGATCCCAGTATGACCAGGGTCCAACAGAATATTTATATTTCTGTAGAATTTCTCTACAAGACTGTAGATATGGGCGAGAACAGCAGATCCATCGGACCGGACTGACCGCCGTGTGTCGCGCCGTCGCGGCCCTAGGCAAGGGCACAGATAGAGGAAGGGAAGGCGGGCTACCACACACGAGCGTACTCTGGGTGACTGTGGAGACGAACGTGGCACGTTCCTGTAACACGTAAGAGGAGCAGGGGCACCCCAAAGCAAAAGCGAAAGAAAAATAAAGGGAGTAGTCGAATACGGGACGAGGAAGGGGATTGAAGGGATTGAGATGATCCAACGGCACCCAGCGGACACGCGGAAAAGCACCGTGGTATTCGTTTCACTGTCAATCTACTAGGAGGGGTAAGTTAGGGGGAGAATGGGCGCACACTGCGAAGGTTTTCACCCCAATCAGCAAAGCGAGATGTAGGTAAAAAAACATTTATTATAATTCATTTATAGTTCTTTCGTTTTCTACGTTCCCTACCTAAACACCGCTAAAACTCGCCCTTTCACTTAATGCTGTTCCTTCAAATAATGCTCTACTTTTGGATTGAACGAAACTGGGCTCCGTGCCGTATAATTAGAATTAAATTGTCAAAAATGTTGTTTGAGATGCCAAGCTCTTTAGGCACCTATTTTTATCTAAAATAATAACGCGAATTGTTTATTATTTATACAGGCGGCTAGAGGAAGACGATTGCTTGCTCTTTGCCCGGCCAGATTAATGTAAAAACGAAATGATATACAACCAGTGCGCAGAGTGATTAGCAGACTACTTAATTGTCACCGTCGGCTAAGCAAAGCTAGACCCGAAGCGGCGGCTGCAGAGTGCCCTTTACAGAGGGAGAGCGCAGCAGCGCTGCCGAACGTTGGTGTTTGCAGTGCATTGAATATTCTAAAAAATTTTTAAGTTAGGCCTATTGTTTAGCGGCTGGCCCGAACACATGTCTTATACTAAAAGTAGTCAAAATGCTTAATCATACAAAAATATTCAAAAAGTGCTTACTCCTACAAAAAATGATTAATTTTACAAAAATTGTCAAAATTTATATTGCTTAATCCTACAAAAATAGTCATCTGTGTCCACCGTCCGCCGTCCCTTGTCCTGGCTCTGTGTTGTAAGGTGCGTCTTTGTAGCTCCCTTACAAAATTTATAAAGGATACTTACCGAGAAGCAAGAATAGTATTAGCTTGCGTATCCATTATAATATGACAAAAGTAGTATGACCGGAAAATTCGATGTTGAAATATAACAAATGCAAAAATAATGGCATGCCAGACCAACGTATTCTTGAAGATGAGGTTTTTCGGACCATAATAGACGTCTTCGTCTCTTGGATCAATCTCGTTGGATACTTTATTTTGATCGGACTTTTGCAGGTCGAATGATCTATCATGGTGCAATACTGTAAAAAGGGCATTTAAAAATGGCTTATCAATTGCCTTAATTGTCTTTTCTAGTACAATAATGCTGACTTTAACAACTATATTTAAAATATTAAATGCAATGAGACAGTTCCAGCGACAGATTATATAATGAATATTTTGCAAGTACACTTCCGATCCCTGCAGTAGAAACACCAAAGCAAATATAATGTAACCCAATGAAAGAATATCCATGCTGCATACGCCTCCCATAAAAACTATAGCAAGTGTTATCCAAAAAAACCCGCAAAATACAGCAGTTTTAAAAACATCTGCATAGTTTCGTACATATGAACAAAAATCATGTGTTGGATTTTCAAAATAGACATGTCCAAGCTTTGCTATATTATATACTACGTTTTTGTTATCACCTCCAAGGTAAGAGTCGTCAAAATGATGCATTTCAGCCTTAAAAGACTTACGCTGCCGTGAAATGAGCAAAAGAACAATAAAATCGAGCATTAGTTTTGATTTGTAGAATGTTTTTGTTGACTTATCCAATATTTTCCAAACCGTATTTGTAGAATTTGCATACGGGGAATCTTTCGACGACACTGCAAAGGTAATGGATAAGTCTGTATTTAATTTAACTAAATCATAAAAGTCCTTACCAGCACATAGATTTGGAGGATAATTAAGGAGATATAAGTACTGCACAAAAATAGAAAGCACAAAGTATAGCTGAAAAATTTCCCAAATTCGTGCACACTGCATTCGATTTAGGCTAAGTAATAATATAAGCCAAATTGCATAAGTTAATGAAAGCAGATCTCGCCTAAGAACAATAGTAGACACTAGTCCAATGAGTGTAATCTCTAGTCCAAATTTAAAATAACTATAATTTAACAGATATTTTATGAGGCCTGAAAAATCACGTTCAGCATCTTGTCTACTTATATTTGGAAACAATACTTTGCGCTCCTTGCGCTCGAACATTGAGTATCGTATAAGGTGATCTCTGAGTTTAACTACTGCATGCAATGAAGTCACGATCATATAAACTATATACGGCGATATGTACCGCAAAAGCGAACTAAATGTTGGATCCATTTTACTCAAGCCCATCCATTCCCCAAAATTTGCAGTGACGTTGTTCTATAAATAAGCGAATTAAGTTCAGTTCAAATTCATTACACTTACATTATTACGCATTTGTAATCGTAGCGGCTATGATCCAGGTATTTTATTTGATAAATCATTTTCATGAGAACCAAAACTGAAACCCAAAATGTCACAACTCTGAAAATTACACGTCTCAGGAAACGATTAACACATACGCTTATCAATGATAGTAAAACTAAAAAGAAATTAAAAAAGCAAACTTCGGAAATAGCACAATAGAAAGAAGTCAGTATCACCGCTTTTATCATATGCATTTCCAAATATCCCCAAGTAATTAGTTTGCCTGGCCTAAACCATCGCCGACCTTTAGAACGCAGTTTTCTATAGCCAGCGGAAAAAAATACTTTCCATGACTGCTTGTATGTCTCAAAACCCTTTTGTGGAGTATTACTTCCTACGTTAAACGTCATAAGTGAACTACGAATTTTTTGATCAGTTGGTTTTGGGCGTCTAACTGAATCCATAAAAAGACGATGAAAATAATGTAGTTGAACCACAGTGAATATAACCGTTAATGTGGGTATGAGGAGATGTAAAAACAGCTCTTTCGTCTGATACCGGCGCAGGCCAATATCATTTTGTCTATTTTTTTTTACCAACAGTGAATAAAAATTAGAAAAAAAAAAACGTATTTGACTTACAATGTTGGCTGCACACTTAAAAACTTGTGCCAATAGTAATCGAAATTGTCAAATTGATATGTATAAATAACTGTAAGTATTGACATCGCATAGAAAATAAGAAATATCCAATATCCATAAAGAAATTTAATCCAAAGTTGAAGGGACATCTGAAAGACCATCAAAAATAGAAGGAAGAGTGACATGTAGCAAATACGAAAACCAGTCATAACACGATCAATCATAGCACATAAGAATATTAAAAATATCAGCAGCCACATCCATATCCGCGTTATAAAATTCGTAACACTTTTAAAAATAAATACGATGAGTCGAGGTGCTTGTGATTTTTCAAAAAGCAAGTGCTCTGAACGTGAGTGATGAGGTCCAAAGATTTGCTGAAGGAGATCACTTTGTGTCCTATCCTCAGCTTTTTCTTTAAAGTACTGACGAGATGTTATCCAAAACATAAACAGAAATCCAGTCTTCACTGTTAAAGGAATCCACGGTTGACTGCCATTATTTTGCGGATGAACAAAACCAATTTGCTCCAGATTAAAGCCACAGCTCTGAAAAAATGAAAACATGTATTTTTAGCGAGTAAAGTGGCGGACATAAAGTGGCGGGCTTTTCTATCGCGATGTTTACAAGCAAAATCATAAGGTTGTTTTTCAAAAGCCAATACCACTGTGCAATTGTTGACTATCACAATTGCCCAATTTGCATAAGACACTTTATATTAAATCAACATTAATTATTATTTTACTATTTTACCATAAAATCAGCACTTTTTGTTACCTTTAAATAGAGTTAAGTTTATTGAATAAAATCAGTATCAGAAACAGTACCACAACTGCCTGTCACTCATCTTCCATTGCCAATCAACAGAGGCTGTCGCCGTGTCTTCAGACCCTTATTTGGCACACCAAAGGATACCTTCTCTATCGCAAATTGATAAACTAAAGAACTAAAGACAGAACTGAACAATACATCAGTTTCTGTGACGATCTATGTAAGACCTATGAAAAATACGTTGCAATCTTTATTGAGAGCATGGACGCCGCAGGCGTCAATCAATCGTGGGGAAAGTCAATCCATCCCTAGAGAAATGGATCTGAAACAGTAGTCAAAAGATGATTACGGCAAACTGCCATCGCTATGTCGTCGACAAAAGGCCAGTAGTAGAGGCCATAAGACGCAATCTGAAACTGCTTTCAGAGGCGGGAGGACGCTCAAGGGATTTGATAAAATCACTATGGACTTAAGCACAAGAAGTCCATTTCAGCATCCATGAGGAATATGAGAAGCCAGTAGAAGGAGGGTCCGATATGAAATCGTACCTAGCACTCGAAAAAGAGGTACACAGAAATATTGGCAAAACCAGCCAAATCAAGCAATGATGACGCGCAGCTTCCATGCATAAGCATTCCAAAGTTTGATGGGGACATACATACATACCTGTCGAGGTAGAAAGATTGATAAGACATATCGATCTAAAGAAGGAAAACTATCTAATTGCCTAGGAAATTTTAGTTGAAACATACAACAATCTCCGGGATGTTGCTTACACGGTTCTAAGCCGATATCTTAATCATATTACAAGCAATGACGACCCCAAGGAATTGTATATAACAACAGAAAGACCCTTGGATCTCTAAAGGGACTGGGCATCAATATATCCACGTGGGATCTAATTTTGATTGCCATAATCAGATAAAAATTAGATGTCAAAAATAAGGCTTTGTATGAGCAATCGTTGGGAAGCTCAAAGGCAAAACAGCCATTGGACACAATACTTCAGTTCCAGTTCCAGCAAGTAACAATAGTTACAACCCACTGCCCACAGTAAGAGTGGCAGTAGAAGCTACTAACGGGCAGGTTGCTAACTTCAGAGCACTGTTAGACTCAAGATCACAGATAAAGTTGATTACTGAACGAATAGCATCAATGTTGTCGCTCAAACTTAATAACCCGACATTATGCATCGAAGGCATTGGAACTCAGTCAGTCAAAGACCCGCATTCTCTGCTGCTTCCCAATCAACATCGCTTAAAGATAGATAGCCCGTTGATGCAGAATACAAAACTGGGATGGATTGTGGAAGGAAAAGTAAAATCTGCTTACAGTTCTTCACCCATTTGTGCAACAGGAATTAATGAACTCATGGAAAAATCCGGGACGCTGGACAATCTCGAGACAAACGAAAAACGTCGCACACCGATCGAAGCACAATGCGAAGCTCATTTCATAGAGAATCTACAAACAGCATGTGATGGCCGGCTCATAGTAAAACTCCCATTTTCTGAACACTCTTCAGCCCTAGGGGGTCTTTGGAAATTGCAAACAAAAAATTCCTGGCATTGGAGCGACGGACTTCATCAGACACTTGGAAGGACTATGTAAACTTAATGCAAGAATATAAATAACTAGGACATCACTGTGTGCTTAAACTCGAGAGCACTACAACAAAACTGCGAGTAGTATTTGATGCATCATGTTAATCATCAAGTGGAAAATCTCTAAATGACATTCTGCATGCTGGACCTACAGTTCAGAGTGAACTTATGTCCATATTATTACGGTTTCGGGCTCATAAGTACGTATTCACAGCGGACATAGAGAAAATGTACCGACAAGTGTGGATAAATCCACAAGAGGATAAATTCCATCAGATGATAGTGTGGAGAAACAATCCATCTGAGGACATCAAGTACTATCGCCTGAAAAAAGAGCTCAATAATATCGTTATCTCCCATACTAGGAGACGATAAGCTCATCCGAGTTGGCGGTGGACTAAAAGAAGCTCTAATTCCGTACAACGCCAAGCATCCAATTTTATTATCATCCCATAGTCAAAATGATTATTAGAGAACTCCATGAGGAGAACATGCATTGCGGAACTCAAGCACCAAGGGCAATTGCAAAAAAACAATATTGGATCGTCAACGACAAAACGATGGCTAGAAACATCATTCACAGCTGTGTTAGATGCACCAGTGCTAGACCCTAGACCCTCCCTGCACAAAAAGTCACACAAGCACGCCCAAGTGGATTTCAAATTCATTCCTCCCCGGGCTCCACCGTTTTGCGGGCTCTGGGAAGCTGCAGGTAAGTCAGCTTAGTTAGCTTCCTTGACATTTGAGGAACTAAACACTGTAATAATCGAAATTGAAGCAATTCTCAATTCTCGACAAATTACTCTAATGTCAACCGATCCAAATGACATAACAGTGCTCACCACAGAACACTTCTTGATTGGTGAACCATTGACAACGCCACCTGACATCAATACTGATCATCAAGGAAAAACATTGGTAAAGCGCTGGGAATTGGTATCAAGCTTAAAGCTTTCATTCTGGAAACAATGGTCTACGGAATATCTCCAAGAAATACAAAGTCGGCATAAGTGGAAAACCGCCTCACCAAACGTGCCCGAAGGACTACTTGGGTTGGTGAAGGAAGAAAACCTTTCAGGCCTGAAGTGGCCATTGGGTCGTATCATTAAGACCTATCCTGGCCAAGACAACCACGTACGAGTGGTCGATGTTAAAACATCATCAGACGTGTACGGCACTGCAGAGATTGATGAGCCACCAACACAGCGTAACAAAGCAATGTTACCTACACTAACATCAACATTGCTAGTGATGCTTCTCATGCTTCCATTAGCGTTGTCACAGTCAATAAATGTGACAATATTCACGAACAAACCGGGAATATTTTATGAAAAAATTGGTACGTCAAGAATGACAATATCGGAATGGACCATGATCATATATTACGATTTGGATCCATATTGGAAAGACATGCAAGTAATGTCCGCCGGAAGGTCCGAGTTAATACAAATGTGCCCAGAACTAAAAAATGTTTCAGTGTGCAACTCCATATTTCAACACTTTCAACATTTGTACAATGAGCTACAATCAGTAAATATGTTAATTAAAGCCTCTTGAAAACGTCGATCACCACTTGATATAATAGGAAACGTGGCAAACAATCTTTTCGCTGTTCTTGACTCAAAATACGCTGAAAATATGGCCGAAGTAATTGAAAAGGTAAAAACCAACGAAGACTTTCTGCGACAGCTAATACGAAATCAAACTTCGATGGTAGACTCCACAATCAATGTCTTAAGAAAAAACAAGTCAGCAACGGACAACCGCCTAAAGGTGTTAGAACGGCAAGTTGCTACCATCAACCAAGAAAGAGGAACGTATCATGGCGATCATTTGACTCAGGCATACCTCGGACTCACAGCACAATTAACTCTGCTGACAACGAGTCTTCAACGTATGCAGTCCGATATATCTGATGTACTAATCGGTATTCACCATCGAAAAATCAGCCCAACTCTAGTCTCCCCTGAGCAATTAAGGGATCAACTAGACCAAATACGTGATCATTTTCCACCCGATCAAATGCTGCCTGTTACAACAAACAGTTTCATTCACTTATACAGACTCATGCGGGCCGAAGGAACACCGACTGCAACACGCGTCGTCTACAAGGTAACGCTATCTCTGGTCTCAACCGTTGACCTTAAAACATTCAGTATGATCTCAATTCCCACCTGCGACTCAACAAGATAGAGCTTGTTTGATCTCAAAACAACCATTACAACATTATAACGGTAAACACACGTCGAGATCAGTTCATGGCTTGTACTCCGGATGAATTTCGACGCTGCTTCAAACTGCCTAACGAGGAAGTCTTTAACATTGATAATTGCTGCGAGTTTCAGCTGTTTAACAACAAAACACAAACATTATGTCTAGTTACTCATACGAAAGTTGACATGGTGTGGTCAAGAACTCAGCAACCAAACAAATGGATTTTTGCCACACATTCGATAATGAGACTTCAAGGAGTCTGCGACGGATCTCGATCAACCATTCAGTTGGAAGGAACTAGCTTACTCTCGCTATCACCTGGATGTACTGCTCGAAACACAGAAATACGCATCAGCACCTTCAGCACGACAAACAGCGAGGTAAAATCAACCTACACTCGATTTGGAGACAAAAGATCAGCGGTGACATCGCCCACACCACCCAGACAGCTGATTTCGTTGAAAAATTTGATGATCTACGCCAACAGCTAGCGGCAATAAGTCATCAAGAGCTGCCACACCAACACATTGCAGTGCAGCACTACCAGATTGCTGACTATGCTGCCTTAGCAATATCAATTCTAGTGATATTCTCTATCGCAATCATCAGAGGCTGTCGACGTGTCTTCAGACCTTCAATTGCGCACCGCAGGATACCAACTCTGCAGTCCAACTGGTTCAAGTTCTAGTTGCGACGACCAAACTTTAAACGGTTTATGTACCGTATACAACACAACTTCATACACGCACACACAAACACAATAACACATTGAAAAAAGCACTACTTGATTCAAAAACACTTCTTTTTTTTTGTTGGGTAAGGAATTTATTACTATAGCTGGGTATCCAGCACTGCGGAAACTAAAAATTACTGCCAAACTTCATAAGCTGGGTATTCAGCACCGCGGAAACTAAAAATTACTGCCAAACTTCATATAAAAAAAACGGGGCCAGTAATTTTTCGTTTGTGTTTTCCTGGAGTCAGTATCCAGCAACGTAAACGGGATCCACGAATTTTTATCGATAGTATCGATATTCACACGAATGTGGACTGTGAGAACAGCTGATAGGGGTGCCAGTAAAATATATGTGCCTATTTTTACTGAAGTCAAAGTGAAAGGTGGGGGCAAAATTTGTGCGCAAAACCAAAAAGAGATATGCAAATGTTTAAAGTGAGGAGAAGATTGCTTTAATAAAATCAGTTGAGGCAATACCATGTCTTTAGCGAATCACGGAAAATGAGCATTTTGATAATTTGGACATTTTGGCGCCTCCAAATGTGCTGTACTTCTTCTTACAGCAATATGTGCCGCTACCAACACAATCACTTCATCGTCAGAATTACTTTTCTTCCTTTTTTTAATTTTAGTTTAATTTTCAAAATTGGCGCTGTTTACAAAACACAGCTGATTCATGAGAGTGGCAAATCACTTTTTGGTTCTTGGTCACACTACATCAGTTGAGTTCCACACATCCGAAATAAAGAGCAGATTCCTTTCAGTAAAATTTCGCGGTGCTGGATACAGGCCTATATAATAAAAACGTTTGTGTTTTCCTGGAGTCAGTATCCAGCAACGTAAACGGGATCCAGGAATTTTTATCGATAGTATCGATATCCACACGAATGTTGACTGTGAGAACAGCTGATAAGGGTGCCAGTAAAATATATGTGCATATTTTTACTGGAGTGTTCAAAGATGGAGGGAAAACCAGTGCGAAAATTTACGAAGAGGGACTTCAATTTTCAACGAGAGGAGAAGATTGCCCTGATTAAAGCAGTGGAGGCAAGACCATGTCTTTGGCGGATCACGGAGAAAAAGCATTTCGATAACATTTCCGTGAAAAGTGCGTGGGAGAGTGTTGGTGCCGAATTGAACAAGGGAGGTAAGATATATATTAATTTGTTGAAAGTTATTAATGATAATTATGCTTTGTAGCGAATGATTGTAAGACAGCATGGACAGGACTGAGGGACAGCCTTAGGTACCATCGCAGCAAGCTCGCCAAAAGTGGCAGCGCGGGAGGCATCGCGTTGGGTGAAAATAGGGTCAAATATTAATTATATGAATACTCACAACAGTATGGAACTTCCCTTTTTGCTTCGTCTGCTGCAAATAAGGGTTTACCCAACATTTGTGGCACGTCCGTCTGCGCTGTGCTTCTTTTTTATTTTTGGCAACAATATACGCCGCCAGCAACACAATCACTTCGACCTCAGAGCTCATTTTTTACTTTTTTAATTTTAATCATAGCTCGCAAATAACTGTTGACCGTTTGGTTTCCTAACGCTCTGCTCGCGAGAGCAACCGAAAAAAAAAACCACTCTCGATCTCGCTCTGAGCAGCAGACTTCGTTTCTTTTCGTTTCGGTTTTCGGTTGACCGATTGACGTTGAGCTGTTCGTGAAACGGTCTTTTACCGAGCATCGCACAATGAGAGATACGAGTTATGCTCGCAAAGAGAGACTCACTAAAAGACCGATTGACTGAAAAAGTCAACCCAAACGGTCTTTTCAATAATTTGTCTCCTTTTCAATGCACAGTGGTACGTTGTGTAACATTGTGAGATTCGATTTTCACGTTAAATCTTCTTGAAATTTTAAACATGAATTTTTATATTTCAAACTAATTTTTGTATTAAAAAATGAATAGTTTCTTTATAATTAGTTTATTTTGAATTAAGCTAACAACTTATAAATAAATAATAATAAATATTGAGTTTAGTTTTTGTGTACTCAAGTACTCAAGTGTGGCGATTTCAGCAATACATTTCTAAAAAAAATGTAATATGTCTTCGTTTAATGTTTGACATTTTGTCAAAATTTTCGACCTACGATCACTGTACCATCGAAATTCACAAAGCAAAGTGACGCGTAGAACCTTCGAGAGTTCACATACACACATACATTCGCAAAAGACTTTTTGGATCGTCGTTCGAGGGCAAACGGTCCTGGAATGAGCAGAGCAAAAGAGACCGAAAAAAACTGCTCTTCGACTGAGCGCGAGCAGAATTTTTGAACGAACAATGCAATCGGTTGCTCTCGGACCCTTTGCTCAAAGTCTCAGTGACGAACTCTTATTTTGTGACCGCACGAATCGGTTAACAGTTATTTGCGAGCTCTGATTTTAATTGAACAATCACAATTGTTTACAAAACACAGCTGATTCATGAGAGTGGCAAATCACTTTTTAGGCTCTTGGTCACACTATTTTAGTTGAGTTCCACACATCCGAAATAATGAGCAGTTTCCTTTCAGTAAAATTTCGAGGTGCTGGACACAGGCCTTTAGAAATAAAATTATATCCCAACATAATAATAAATAATAATAAATATCGTTTCGTTTTTGAAGATTTTAATAAAACACCGTGACACCGTGTTTTAAGTAAAATTGGCGATTTGTTTCGCAATGTGGCAGCTGTAAATCAATTTTGAATTTAAATTAGGAATAGAATAGGAATTTGCTATTTATTTCGTTTGTGTGGAACATAGCTAAAATAGTGTAACCAAGAACCTAAGATGTGCCTGGTCACTCTCATGATTCAGGTGTGTTTTGTAAACAGCGCCAATTTTGATTCAATTCAACAGAAATTAAAGAAAGGAAAAAAATTAACTCTGACGATAAAGTAATTGTGTTGGTGTCGGCATCTATTGTTGCCAAAAAATAAGAAGAAGAAGGCGCCAAAATGTCAAAATTATCGTGTTGACTAATGTAATCGGCCCTTGATATTTCGTTCCAAAAATATAGATTTACCCAATGTTGTCTCCTTTTTGTGCGACTGCTGATCTCCTCCTCCAGCACGTAAAGAGCCGCCAATGCCATAATGCTATGCTGTGAATTCAATTCTTACTTTGCGCCAACATATTTTTAAAAACGTAAACAAACTACAGCTGTCATTGCAGTGTTACCGCAGGGAATGCACACCTGATAACACTAGTCCGCCAGTATTTTTATATTGCACGTTTTCCTGGAAACCGTATTTTCGGATCTGAATACTAGGCTTGAAACTAAAAACTCATCCCAAGGAATAATTTTTTTTCGACAATTCCTTAGTTTTCAATATCGAAATTTCGGAAAAAATACAGAAATGAAATATAAAATTTAATAATATAATAATTTAATAAAAGTTTAATATTTTCCCAAACGTTAAACTGAAGCTACAAATTGTTTAGGCCAATTTATAGCTGCACTTATCTTTTAAGCTTTTAAGAATTGTAAAGTTCAATACAACCAGATGAAAAATACTTAATTTGTATGGAAAAAAAAAACTCCGAAAAAATATGAAAAAATACCTACTAAATTCTAAACAATTCTTTTAAAAAAACTTAACAAGAAAAAAAACATAATTCATTAAAATATGATAAATCCCCAAATCTATCAGAAAAAGTCGGTATGGGCCACGACTGAAATTTCGTGTTAACTAGTGTTTAACTGGCTACTTATACCATCATACTATCATTCGCTGATCATAAACAATTTATTGCATCGGTATCTCACCTTATCATAGTAATACATGCACAGACCTACATACAGTTGCGTATCGATCTTTCACCCACTTTCCTGCATATATATACGCAATACGTCGGTTTACTTATAACAATAAATTGTGGATATTGAAACCCTCGACCCTTATACCACTAGACTGCTGTATATTTTTCTGGTCCGGCCTATCTTGGAATATGGTTCTTGTGTTTGGTCTCCTCACTACCAAAAATTTCAAGTTATGCTTGAATCTGTCAAAAACAATTCCTTATGTTTGCTCTCCGTGGACTCAATTGGGACACTTCGATTCATCTCCCCTCTTAGCCCACTCTCTCTAATTCCGTAGAATCTGCCATGGTGTTCTCTTCCTCAACAAGCTTCTATTTGGTGAGGTCAAATCAACTTCTCTCATCAGTCCTATTAATATTGCTGTCCCTTCCCGTCAGACTAGGCATTACTTTCCTCTTCATCTCCAACTCTGTCTTTCTAACTACTCTGATTATGAATCTTTCCGTTGCCTTCGCCGAAACTATAATCTATTTTCCATCTGTTTTCCGTTGAAGTTTAAATATTCTGCTACTTTAAACTTCCTTAAATTTTCATTTCGAAAATTTTTCGAAGAGCTAAGCTCTACTTATTTTTTCGAATTTGGAAAATTGATAAAGATAAGTCATATTTATAGTATGATAAGAATCCCTAACCCCGAAAACCCCGAAAAAAATACATTTTTATACCCGGTACTCGAAGAGTAAGGGGTATATTAGATTTGTGGGGATAACGGTTGTGTGTAACGCCCAGAAGGAAGCGTTTCCGACCCCATAAAGTATATATATTCTTGATCAGCATCAATAGCCGAGTCGATATAGCCATGTCTGTCTGTCCGTCTGTCCGTCCGTCTGTCCGTCTTCATTTGCGCCTAGATATCAGACTCTATAAAAGCTAGAGCAACCAAATTTTGTATCCAGGCTTCTGTGTGATCACACTACTCCAAATGTGTTGCAAAATTTCGCCCCGCCCCTTTCCGCCCGCACAAAGGACGAAAGTCTGTGGCGTACACAATTTTGAATCATATAGAATGACCATTTTTATCAGAGTGTTAAATCTGGATCAGATCGAATCATTATTATAGCTACAACGAAGAAAACCATTTCGAAAGTCATCGTTCCCTCTCGCTCTCTCTCACACGCGACCCCATCTGCTTTGACCATTCGTATTTTTTGACGCCTAGTTCTCAGAGACTATAAGAGCTAGAGTAACCAAACTTTCTATCCAAACTTCTGTGATATCAAACCAGCACAAGTGTATTTCAAAATTTTGCCACGCCCCTTTCCGCCCCCACAATGGACGAAAATCTGTAGAATCCACAATTTTTAAGATAAATGAAAACCAAAAACGCAGAATCATGGAAAATTACCATATCTACCAGATTGCCGAGGATGGATCAGGTCGGAACAATATTATGGCCAGAAGAAACAAATTAAATTTCAGTGGCTACGCAACGCCTGCCAAGCGCTGACTCATTCCCTCTCTCTCTGTCGCAAACACTTTTACGTCTCAAATATGTAGTTATACATGTAGAAATGTAGAAGCAGTATACAAATCATATGCAAACAAAATTGGAAACATGTATAAATATTCCTAAAATGGTTTGACTTCAATTTTTGAAATATTATTTTTTGCCCAAAATTTAATTCGTCCCTTTTGCGAACATATAATAAATTTCATAAATCGTAAGCTCATATACATATGTATGTATATACTGACTGAGTACCGGGTATAAGGTAGAGCCGCGGCCTTTGCCGCGGCTCACAACGTTCCCCCTCGTTATTACATACATACATACATACATTACGGTGTAACCAGCTGGACAGTATTCCAAGTTGGTGAACAAACTGGCAGTTTCAGGAACAATGCACTTTCCCATTATGAATCAGGATGACCTTATGAAAATAGAAACAGAAATGGCAAACGAAAAAAAACATATAATTAGGTATATTACAAAATTCAATCCCGATACACTTAAATAATGATTAATCATTGACAGAAATTGACGATGCAGAAAATGTTTCATCCTGGTGGATGAGAGGGCTTAGTAAGCGTAAGGAACCCAAGAGCGCATGCTACCAGAAGGGTCACCCAACCCGGAAAATCCGGGTAAAGGGGCAGCGCCGAAGCTAAAAGTAGCTCACCGAGGTAGCAATGGACTGCTTGACTGCTAGGTTTTAAAGTGGTGGTCAGACCACAGTTCATGGTTTTGGCGAATTTTAGCTAGGAGCGGCACTCTGTGTGATCTCTACGGACCAGGTTCCGGCGAGAACGATCATGAAGATGTGGATTCCTCCCCCTATCAAGGCAGAAGATTACATACTGATCCTGGTCAAGGCTCAGAACTGGATCCTGGAGACAGCTGACTGGACGATCAAGGGTGATAGTGCGTGACAAGGGAAAAAGAAAGGAACTATTTATCAGTATTAACTGGTTGCCTTGCTTCTTGCAGCGATCTGCCGCAAATCATTTGGTATGGGCACCCTTGCGGTGGTAGTGCCCAGGTCCGCTGGAGAGCATGAAGGTGGTGCAGACTAATTTGCATCACTCAAATGTACCATCGGGGGAGCTTTTGCAGTTTATGGACGAGAAGACGGTAGACGTGGCTCTCATCCGAGGGCCCTGGATCGTAGGTGAAAGGGTTAGGTGATACCGTCTTCTCACACCACAATCTGCAGGTAAAACAATAACCTGTATCGTTATATGGAACGACCAATGTTTTGTTTTCCTCCAGGTACAGCAGCTCGGGCCAGACGGTGGCACTATGCGAGAGGAAGGACGGGAAAAGCCTATACCTGCTTATCTTCCATACGATGAAGAAGATTGCTTTCGGAGGATGTCAGGGCTCTTTTCCGTCAAGCGCTGAATAAGGGTAACGACATCGTCCAAGGTTTTGATGCCAACGCCCATCACTTCGAGTACATTCTGTTCACAAATCTTGTTGCGTGCAAACAGGGAGACCACCCCACTTTCCGCCACTGGAATCGTGAAGAAGTTATAGATATAACCCTGGCCTCGTACAGTGGCTCCCTCGTCAACACGACCAGCCCGAAGGGGACATCCTCCAAACGAGGAAACTGGACGAAGCGGCACAGAATGTCACCAAGGCTCTACAGAAGGCGTTACTCGAATCCTGCCCGATCAGCCGTCAAAGTCGAATAGCAACTCTTGGTTAACACGGGAGTTGAGCGAAGTCAGAAAGCAGTTGCGGAAGCTATTCAGCTTTCTTTGAATCAATAGACAGCATCACCGAGGCTTAAAGGCGTCGAATAGTGATGTCAAAGGCGCCCACCACATCTGGCCTACTCCGTAACCATGACAGTTTGTTCGCGGAAAGCAGCCTGTAATCTCTAGAGCTCCTCATGAAAACCCACTTCCTAACCCGCCAACCATCGACGTAGTGCAGCAACAAGGAGAGCAGACCAAGGATTTCGTACGGGAAATAATGGCCCTGGATAAGATTACATGGGCTATTAAATCATTCAGTCCCTACATATCCCCGGGCCCAGATGGGATCAGACTGCAGAAGGCTTACACCTACCGCTATGGCTGAAAAAAATCATTAAAGGATGCCTTCTAACTGGGTACGTACCCCAAGAGTAGAGGGAGATGAGAGTGGTCATTCATCCCCAAGGCTGGGAAGATAAACCACATCTCACCCAAGGACTACAGACCCATAGCCTGTTCTCGTTTTTATTGAAAACGATAGAACGCCTGATGGATCTACACATAAGAGCTAGGCTCAACGAACGAGTTTTCAGCGGAGCTCAATATGCCTACCTTAAGGGTAGATCAGTGGAGTCCGCATTGCAGCTGGGAAAATTGAAAAGACTCTTAGCTTAAGGAATACGCATTGGCGGCCTTCCTCTATATAGCAGCCGCATTCAATAACGTCAGGATCAAGTCAATCACAGCTGCACTGGCCGTTGCACATACCCGACGGTAACCAGAACGATAAAAGCCAATTAAGGTCTCTCTTCTTCAATGAAAGTGGTTACAAGAGGCACCCCACAGGGAGGAGTTATATCTCCACTCCTGTGGAATCTAGTTTTCAATAACCTTCTTATGCAGCTGTGGAGCAGTGGGTACAAGTTCACGGCCTACGCAAACGATCTAGTGAAACTGGTATCAGGAAAGTTCTTACCCACAATCAGTAAACTGCTAGAATCGGCACTAGGAGTGAGCAATATATGGGCACGCCAAAACCGAAAACTGAACTAGTGCTGTTGTCACGAAGTTATAAGACACTGAGTTCAAAACTTATAATTGGGGTACTAAACTATCGAGCGAAGCCAAGTATCTTGACGTCATTCTTGACTCCAATCTCTTCTAGAAACGGAAAGTGTAGTAAAGAAAGAAAAAGGTAATGGCAGCCTTCTATACCTGTAGGAACACTTTTGGACGAAGATGGGGCTTACAACCACGCATCATCCACTGGTTGTACACAAAGGTGTTGCGACCCATCCTAACAGGCTTGGTTTGGTCAACTCTGGAACATCCCCCAACTGTGCCCCCAATCTCACGCTTGCTCTGGCCGCATTACGACCATAAACGAAACAATACCATCTTGAGCTTAAGGAAAGGTCAGGTGCGCACACTGACGGGAGTCATAACGGGGCAGATATAAACTACCCCACATGACCACCGCAGTTGCATGGACGAGGAGGAAATTGAGAGTGTTCAGCACCTTCTCTGTGGTTGTCCTGCACTTATGGGAAGACAGCATCCAATTCTCGAAAGAGAACAGCCTAGCAACCATGCCGCTTGGGAACCTGGCACTTTTTATTGAGGCCTCGGGATGTGAAAAACCTTCCTAGCTAGAGCACACTATAACATGAGAAATATGGGAATCGCAATGAGCAGATCTGCCACCGAGTGACCTCGACTATGGTAGAGCAGCCCTATAAACCAAAACTAACCTAAAAGGCATTATGGACAGAAATGTAATTACACAGAAGAACGCTTACTTATTTAAAAAGAGCATCGGACTTGTAAGTGATTACTTTTTTGTTAAAAATAAGCAGTAGATTGGATGCGCCTTCTATGAAACACGGCCATGCTTATACAAATATAGTCTGCAATGTAATCAGCATTTACACAGGCAAGGAACCACTTCCACCTTCCAAATAAGCGTCACGTAAGCGAATACCACGGCACGTAATTTCTCGTTGGGTATTTGTATGCTTAGAGCGCGCTTGAGAGAGAAAATAAAGTCCGTACGAGCCCAGTTCTCAGCATGAACAGCATCACGCAGGCTTCGACTATTACTTTCTAAAATTCCTATTATCAACCTGTTTAATTTTATCATCGTTTCTGACAAACAAAAACAGCTGACCTGGTTGTTTCGTATAAATTCAGCGTTATATTTTTCAATTACTTCGTTTCAAGAAAAACGACAACAGAAAGAGTATGATTTAAGAAGATCAAAACATTTTAGATGCAACACCTGCGTATTTAACATATCTAAAGAACTATAAAAAACAGTATGCAAACTAAAAATTGTATTGTTAATAGTCAAATAATGAATTGGTTGCATGTACATTTTGAACTAAATGTGGCGGGAAACATCAGTCTTTATCCAGCTGTTCTCCAATTGGAGCGTTTGATCATAATGCTGGCTGTGCCTGATGAAGCGCCGGCAGCGGATTACGAGTCTTATTTGAAGGATCTTGTTGCTGGTTAGAATGCGATATCGGTTTCAGTCCTTAAACATCGTGGAGTCCCTGCAGACGTTCTGGTTGATATTCTTTCACCAGGGGCTCTTCCGAACGACCTTAGCGAGTCCCTTCTACCTGCTGATGGACCTACATCGCGCTGGACCTCGAGAGTTATTGGCTTATTGGATTGAGGATAGAACATTTTATTCGTCTAGCCTCAATTTCAGTCCTGCTGATCTCGACTTATCAAATCCAGCAACTGATTTAAGTGCGCTATTATTCTTCATGTTCATATCATTCTTCATATGATATGGTTCAATGTCAACCTCTTAAATGTCGGACAACACGTTTCTTACATTAAGGTATCGACAGGTATTACGACACATTAAGGTATCGTTTATAAAAATCGATGAATAAACGGCTAAGTAAAGTTTTGATCAAACGGTTGTAACTAAAAACGATACATTAAACAACGCCCAATTAATGTGTCTATCTAAATGTAAAATTTAAGCAATAAAATATTTTTTTTTTCGACTTTTCCTGAGTGTTTGAGATGCCAAGCTTTTTTGGCACCTATTTCTATCCAAAATAATAATGCGAATTGTTCCAAATTTAATAACCGTTTATTTATACCGGCGGCTGCTAGCGGAAGCCGATTGCTTGCTCTTAGCACAACCAGATAAATGTATATCGAGATCCAAATGCAACCAATGCGCAGAGAGGTTAGCAGATTACTGAAATTAGCACCGTCGGCTAATCAAAGCTAGAGCCGAGGCGGCGGCTGCAGAGCGCCCTTTACAGAGGGAGAGCGCAGCAGCGCTGCCGAACGTGGGCGTTTACAGTATTGCAGTATATTGTATTGTATTGTAGTGTATGTATAGTTTTAAGTTAGGCCTGTTGATTAGCGGCTGGCCCGAACATACTCCCCCCGTTGGAAGCCAGTCTTTCAACAGACTCCTTGAGGGGCAGTACACATAGCCGTGTAACGGCCCTTCTGATGGTTCCTGTGGCAGTCTTCAAGTCAGCTACGCGGCACACTCCATCCTTGCCCTTGACGACCTCGACCACTCTAGCTAGTGGCCAACGCATTGGAGGAAGATTCTCGTCCTTAATCAGAACGAGATCGTTTACGCAAAGATTTTGCGTGGGAGTCCGCCATTTCGACCGTTCTTGCAAAAGAGTTAGATACTCTTCGCGCCAGCGGCTCCAGAATATCTGCTGCAGTTGAGTGACCCGTTGCCAGCCATCCAGACGATTATAGTTCAGCTTCGTCAGATCGGGCTCGAGGATTGCTTCGTGTGGACCGCCTAAAAGCAGATGAGCAGGAGTCAGGACATCCAAATCAGCAGGATTTTCTGAAAGCGAGAGCAAAGGGCGAGAATTAACAATTGCCGTGATCTGGCAGATCAGAGTGCGCAGCTCGTCGAAGTCAAGCACAGAGGGCCCAACTGAGCGGTACAGGTGATGCTTTGCTGTCTTCACGGCCGCTTCCCACAATCCGCCAAAGTGCGGAGAGCGTGGTGGGATGAAGCGCCAGTCGATCGAGTCCGCCAAGCAGGATTCATGGACCTCCTTCATATGCGAGTCGCTCATAAAGAGTTTCTTGAGCTCCAAAAGCTCGTTCTTCGCGCCAGCGAAGTTTGTCGCATTGTCAGACCAGATTTGACTTGGCCTTCCTCGCGTGGAAGTGAAACGCTTTAAGGCGCCTAGAAACGAAGCTGTGGTCAGGTCCTTTACGAGCTCCATGTGTATAGCCTTAGAAGTGAAGCAAATGAATACACTGATGTAGCACTTGATGGGTGGCCTCGTGCGGATTTCTGATCTATACAAAAAGGGCCCACAGTAATCCACTCCAGTTACTTCAAAAGGTCGAGTTCCCTCCAAACGCTCCTTAGGCAGATCTCCCATGATGTGCTGAACCATGCGCGGCCTAGTCCTGAAGCATCTCACACACTTGCTGACTACCTTTGATACTGCCTTGATTCCGCCAATGGGCCAATATTCCAGTCGAATTTTGGCAAGTAGTGCGCGAGGTCCAGCATGAAGGTTCCTTTCGTGATAATACCTTATCAGCGCACAACTTATGGGATGTCCCTTTGGCAGAATAAGAGGGTGCTGAGCATCAAATCCCAGAGATGAGTTTCCAAGACGACCTCCAACTCTTAGTAATCCATACTGATCGATGAACGGAGAGAGTGAGCTGATTGAACTGGATTTCCTGACTTGACCATTGCGTTGAATCTCTCTTATATCCATATACAAAATAGCCAGTTGAATATGCCGGATCAGAAGATGCGTTCCTTGCCGAATATCCGAAACGGTGAGTCCAGAATGCCGAAGCCGATGTACAAATTTATGCATGTAGGCGAATGTGCGCTGAATGCCGAAGAATGAATTTGCAAATTTGCATTCTGACGTGAGATCGGCATGTGGAGACGCGATCAGCAATACACGCCTGCGAAGCTGCTTCAGGAACAGGAGGCACAGGCCACTCTTCCTTGGAGCCTACCAAAAATGATGGACCATGAAACCACAGCTCTGAGTGGATAAGTTGGTGGGGAAGCGAGCCTCTAGAGAGAACGTCAGCAGGATTTAATGATGTGGGGACATAGCGCCATTCCATGCCTGCCGTCAACTCCTGAATTGCTGCCACTCGATTTGCCACGAAGACTTGAAATTTGGCTGGCTCATCCCGTATCCAAGATAATGCTGTCGATGAATCTGACCAGCAATAAAATCGACCTGTAAAACTTCCAATATCCTTCAAATTATTCATTAGTTTCGCAAGCAAATGGGCCCCACTTAATTCCAACTTGGAAATCGATAAGGTTTTTAGTGGCGCCACTCGAGACTTTGAACACAAGATATTGCTCGACAACTGCCCTTCCCTGGACACCACATATATGCAAGCGCCATATGCTTCCGTGCTGGCGTCACAAAATCCGTGAAGTTAGATTACCGCATTAGAAGGATGAACAACGCGAGGAAATGATATCCGCGTGATACTTGACAAACTGTTTCTCAAGTCCATCCAAGAGGAATGCAACGCTGAGGGTAGGCTTTCATCCCAATCCAAATTTTCTCTCCAAAGCTGCTGAAGGAAGATTTTGCACCTGACAATAACGGGATTTATCAATCCAAGAGGGTCGTAGAAACGAGCAATCGTAGACAAAACCGATCGCTTGGAGGGCTTCGAATTTGTGTCCAGCGCGGACAAGGCAAAAAGCAGCTGATCTGATGCAGGGTCCCATGCTAAGCCAAGAGTTTTCGTTATGTCACTTCCATCATGAAACCTTAAGTATTTCTCTCTGTCCGCTTCAGGCGTTCCCTCAAGTACTTCCTGATGGCTAGAGCACCATTTCCTAAGCTTAAAATTACCGCAAGACAGTATGGCGGAGGTTTGATGCATCTTTTCCATGACCTCAGCGACAGAGCTGCCGCCCGAGATGAGATCATCCACGTAAAAATCCTGCTGCAGAGCAGCTGAGCCAAGAGGGTAGGACTCACCCTCGTCAATGGCCAGCTGGTGCATTGCGCGAACTGCTAAAAACGACGCAGCTCTAGTGCCATATGTGACGGTGTCTAATGTGTAGACCTGAACTTCGGACTGGACAGAATCTCGCCATAGAATGCACTGAAAGTAATTGTCAGGTGAAGACACTCGTACGCAGCGGTACATTTTACAAATGTCCCCAGTGAGAGCGACTGGATATGTGTGAAACCGAATTAGTATGCTGAACAATGCAGGCTGAATAACAGGGCCTGCCATCATCGCATCATTTAGGGAACATCCAGTTGATGTAGCTGCCGAACCATCGAAAACGACACGAAGCTTTGTCGTCGTACTATCCTCCTTTAAAACACAGTGATGAGGCAAGAAATATCTGCAGAGACTACGAGAATCAGGGTTGACTGGGGACATATGCTTTAACTCAATATACTCCCTCATAAAGGCAGAGTACCGCTCCTTGAGTGTAGTATCACGATCCAACTTTCGCTCCAAATTGATGAATCGACGATGCGCCTGAGTGTAAGATTCCCCTAAGCGATCGCCATTATCCTTTAACGGGAGACGAACTGAATACTCCCCTGATGGCAAACGTGAGAAGTGGTCTACGAAATGCGCTTCACAATCTAATTCTTCCTTCGTATTCAAAACGGCGTCCGCACAAGTCTCGACCTCCCAAAACATACGAAGAGTTTTGTCCAACCTTGCATCCATGCTAGCTTCCGAATCTGGAGAATTGTGCGTTGCCAAGAGCGCCGAGCGTGCTACCCTTTTTCCACCACCGGATACGATCCACCCAAGCCGGGTCTTCTGCAGAAGAGGCAGACCATCGATGAGTTTGATTTGCCCTACGCAGAGGAGATCATAGAAAATGCTGGCACCAATGAGAAGATCCACTCGCTGAGGGTTGAAAAATGCAGGATCAGCAAGCTGAATATTTGACGGAATATTCCAATCGGCTACATTGACAGCCAGACTTGGTTGACAATCGGTGATCGTAGGAGCTATAAGAGCAGTAAGCGTAGTTGTATAGTCAGCTGTGCGAGAATGCATACAAATGTTCACGGTGGATCCCTCAGTAGCCACGCTGGTATCGCCGAGCCCAGAGACAAGTGCAGACGATTGAGTTCTCCTAAGCTGAAGCTGATGGGCGAACCTGGATGTGATGAGATGAAGCTGAGATCCTGAATCTAGTATGGCACGACAAGGAACTAAAACGCCAGACCGATTCTTTACGAGAACCACAGCGGTATCCAGAAGCACAACATCGGATTGAAGACCTTGGGCAGCAAGAGAGGTAGAGGCAGGGGAAGGTGAACTGCTAACAGAATCCTGAGTGGCAGAAATAGCGACTGGTTGGAGCGTTAGATCTGGAGGAGAAATATCTGGGGAGCCTTGAATTGTAGATTGCAGATTCTCAAAATGCAACAAACTATGATGCCTCCCACCGCATACTCGACATTTTCCACTGTTGCATGCACGAGTCCGATGCCCCGCTTTTAAGCAATTGAAACAGAGGGAAAGCTTCTTCACTTCTTTGTGGCGCAGCAACGGAGACAAATTCCCGAATATCCTGCAGGAATATATACCATGTCCCGCTGAATGGCAAAAACTGCATCCAGATGAGTCGGTGGAAGAGTTGGAGGCAACAAAAGTTTTCTTAAACTGAGAATTATGGGTTTTTCCCACCTGAGCGCTACTAGCGGGTGCCGCTGTAGCGTATTCCAAGGTCTCCATTTTCTGGCACCGCTTCTCCAAGTATTCATAAAAATCCTTTGCTGTAGGTATGGCATCCGACGACAGGTGTTCTTCCCATTTCATTTGCGTCTTAGCGTCCAACTTCTGCAGCAGCAGGTTAATTATAATGCAGTGGGATATCTCCAAATCCGTTCCTAATGTTTGCAAAGCACGCATATGCAAATTGACTGCATCTGAAAACTCCCGAAGCCTTTTGGGAGATGGCGAATCCACTCTCTTGAGCCCAAGAATCTTCTTGATGTGTGCCTGAAAAACAAGTCGCTTGTTACTAAAACGTTTATTAAGTATATCCAGCGCCACACGATAATTGGCACTGGAGAGTTCCAAAGATCGAACCGAATCCAAAGCCACATCAGCGAGGCTAGAGCGAAGGTGCTGGAACTTCTCGATGTCGCTGAGATCCGCATCCGCGTCGATGATCGAATTGAACATGGCCATAAAGTCCGAATATTCGACGTATCCACCGGAAAACTTGGGTATTTTCAGCTCAGGAAGTCGCTGCTTGTGAGCCATGATGATGGTACTGTGTCCAGAATGGTTTGGTAGGGTAGTCGAATTGGCAGCAGCGCGCGAGTGGCCTAGTTCGAGAGCAGCCAGTAGCTCAGCCTTCAACGATATGAAGAGCATATCAAAGTTGTTGCGCATCGCACTCCCAATCTCATCTTGATTGAGCGCTTCCAGTTCATTATGGGCCTTATTAAATTCCTCTCGAATTTCTGACAGCATGTCGATACGAACGTCGATCTCCGTGGCGTTCAAATTATCGATCTTATTGCCGGCGAATGATTCGCCGAGCCCGCTCATTCGATCGTACAAAGACTGAACTTTACGTTTATAAAGACTCAGCCTGTTATTAGCCGTCACAACATTTTCGCCCGCGCCTGTATTGGGATCGCTTTCCATGTTTAACGGTGCGAAATGCAACGAAACAACGGAGAATAGATAACCGTTTAGCGACGGCCTACAGAATCGAGAAAGAGAGAGTGAAGACACGAAAAGTCGAAACCGTGGCTGCAGTTGTGCAGAGAATGAAAGACTTCACGATTATGCGACGGTGCACAGAAGCTGGAGCGAGAATGAGAGACACGAAAGGTTAATAACCGTGTCTGCGGCTGAGCATAGAATGAGAGATTCGACGATTAATTAACGGAATCTCAGACGACCGCACTCTCACTGAATTTGCACATAAACCGTTTATATTCTGCACCAATGTATTTGTTTGTGGTTAAACTGCACAGAACCGAATATATTGTTCAATTTAAATGTTTTTACACGAAACGCGATTAGCCAATGTCTTTAATCACGTCGGGGTCACCAATGTTTGAGATGCCAAGCTTTTTTGGCACCTATTTCTATCCAAAATAATAATGCGAATTGTTCCAAATTTAATAACCGTTTATTTATACCGGCGGCTGCTAGCGGAAGCCGATTGCTTGCTCTTAGCACAACCAGATAAATGTATATCGAGATCCAAATGCAACCAATGCGCAGAGAGGTTAGCAGATTACTGAAATTAGCACCGTCGGCTAATCAAAGCTAGAGCCGAGGCGGCGGCTGCAGAGCGCCCTTTACAGAGGGAGAGCGCAGCAGCGCTGCCGAACGTGGGCGTTTACAGTATTGCAGTATATTGTATTGTATTGTAGTGTATGTATAGTTTTAAGTTAGGCCTGTTGATTAGCGGCTGGCCCGAACACTGAGTTTTCAAAGTCAAAATTTAGGAGAAAAATACCGAAAAAAAGTATGAAATTTGAATTTTAAAATCTTAATATCTTCCAGACGTTAAGATGCAGCTATAAAGTCGGATTTATATAAAACATTCTTTAAAAATTTTGAAACATCCAAATCTATCAGAAAAAGTCATTTTGGGCGACAGCGGAAAAGTCGTGTTGACTAGTGTTATGGATAACCGTATCGTAGTTCTTACATACCGTCACTTTAGTGGGTAACTCCACCTCATAAATATTCATACCATATATATACTGAGTAACCACTAGGAACTCAGCATAAATTACGACAAAAAAGCTGGAACGCATCATCGAACGGCGTTGATTTGGTATCATCCAAAGAATGTTGGCCCAAATGAGTAACACAAATGTCAGCCAACTATGATATACAATTGACCAAATCTGTAATGAAAAAGATGTGAGTTTTATATGGTTATAATTTTTAGCATGTATGGTTTGTAGTTTTTTTTAAATTTAATTTAAGCTTCTGTCTCACGGGACATGTCGCACGGGACAAACATTTCTTGGCTTTATAAATGTTACAAAAATTCCGTTATCCGGTAGTGAGAAAATTTTCTGGGATTTTTTTTAGATAGTTCAATATGTAAGGAAAAACTTGTATCAAGAATCATCTTCTTATAGGCTTTTTACACTTGGTGCGTTACCTATCGATATCGGAGAAGACGCAGAGAAGAAGGTTTGCCGTTTACACTACAGCGTAGTTGCGCCTTGGGAAGAGGAAGAAAAATTTGTAAACAAAAGAAATAATGTCTGAAAATCAACAAAATATGTCAGAAAAAGAGCTAATTCTTTTATCTGCGGTGGCGCAAAATGAAGAGAATTTATTGAAGTGCATTGAAGCGCCTGGGCTATCCTCAGAAAAGTTGCAATTCGTCTTGCAACTGCTACGTCCTCCTTGCGTTTGGACTCTTGTAGGTAAAGAGCAGACATTGTTCTCTCTTTTCAATTAAATAATGTATTCTTCATTGCAATAGCCACGATATGGATCATTTTGGGAGATAGATGTTGTGGAGAACTCCGATGCCATTTTTAAGGAAAATTTCTGCATGGAAAGGAGAACTTCAACATTCTCGTTGGACTGTTGCCCAATCTCAAAAAGAAAGACACTCCTTTTCGACTGACAATCCCTTTGGAGAAGAGAATAGCTTTATTACCTAGGAATATCGTACGGGAGTCTATTTGGTGTTTCAAGGGCTTTTGTCTGCCGCATATTACTGCAGTTTTGTCGCGAGGTATGTAGTTGCTCAACTCGCTGACAAGTATCTGCCAGCAGACTTTCATACCCTGAGAAGATCATGGAAACAGTGAAAGGATTCAAAGACATGGGATTTGAAGCAAAAAATTTGAAATCAACCATATTGTTGAAATGCTTTTTTTAATAATAAAATTAGTTTTAACAATTTGTTCTAACCATTACCAGAATTTTTGCCCCTTTTTACTCAGTTAATAATTGTACGCAGCAAATTATTTAAATTTAAATTTGAATCTGCTGTTTTTTGTTGTTATTAGTGGTGGTCGTTCCGCTGATTAGTCGGAAAAGTACGAAAATTGCTGTTATAAAAACTAACGCGAAAATATTTAGGTCAGTGGTTCGCTACGGATAATCTATACGACTAGACTATCTATAATCACAGTAATCCCGGAATAAATAGTAGTAAAGAATCCGCATAAAAACCTAAGTGCATCGCAGCACAAGGTAAAAACGCGACTCAATTTACAAAAGATCAGTGAATAAAAAGATCAAAACACGGTGTAACAAAAGATACACCCAAAAGTGAATTATTAGTATTAGTATTAAAAGTGAAACCAAAATAAAAGAAAAACGGACAGACGGACGGACGGACAGACAGACATGGCTATATCGACTCGGCTATTGATGCTGATCAAGAATATATATACTTTATGGGGTCGGAAACGCTTCCTTCTGGGCGATACACACAACCGTTATCACCATAAATCTAATATACCCCTGTACTCTTCGAGTACCTGGTATAACAAGAAAATTACAAAATATCTTAAGTGAAATTTACTTAAATCAAGCACTGTTGTCAATCTGACAGGTACCTGCTTATGATGGATCAGTTGGACAACTGAGTTCATTCATAAAGCGAATCGAATATATCCAAGAGCTATATCCAGCAGGAGAAGATCGGCAACAAAGGATATTATTCGGGGCAATTGAAGCCCAAATGGCTGGATATGCTCAAAGAACATCGCAGATGATCCAACCCAATACTTGGAATGAGCTAAAGACCGCACTAATAAACGAATTCGAGAATCACACGCTGAGGCTGTACTATATATGTCATTTCTCTGATGTCGAACGTCCCGTTCATACGCAATTCAAATTGTAAAAAAGTAAAAAAATCCGATTTTCAAAATTGTTGTATCGTTATGATTCATCACTTGACTAGCCCTATATCTGGTGCTAAGGGCGATTTTGTGCTACTGTTCGTTTTCGAGATATTTGCAAATCAGCATTGTATTCGCAGAGGACAAATATAGACGTGGTTTTCGCGGCGACGAATGCAAACTCAGATTTCAGCGAAAGTTGAGGCGATATATTTATGAGAATTTCTGATTAATGTTCTGCATTGATGACTATAAAATGGTTATAATTTTAAGCATGTATTGTTGTAGTTTTTTTAAATTCAATTTAAGCCTCTGTCGCATGGGACAAAAATTTCTTGGCTGTATAAATGTTACAAAAAATCCGTTAACCGATATTGAGAAAATGTTCTGGAATTTTTTTTAGATAGTTCAATATGTAAGGGAGACTTTGAGGAAAAACTTTTATCAAGAATAATTTTTCTTATAGGCGAAAAAAATAATGGAAAACATGACAAAAAAATACCAAAAAAAAGTGAACTTCTGATAATTTTAATAGGTTTTCAGATCAAAGTTAATGAAATTATATGTCAATTAATTAAACTGGCGGATTTTCAATATCTTTTAAAAATAAAATTCCGAGAAAACTATATTCAAATGTGTTTTTATTGAATTTTAATTTTTTGGCCTCGGTGGACCTCGTCAGAGAAATGCCCATATGTACATATATTTATAAAGGCACATATATGTGTTTCGTCATATATGTATGTACTTATATTACATACATACATACATACATACATGTATAAGATTGATAACACTACTCGACAAAATTGAACATTTTTCCCCGCTGTGGCCCAAAACTGGCCATGACTTTTTCTGATAGATTTTGAGATTTAAAATTTGTTTAAGAATTATGGTTTGTTTCCAAGGTTTAGTTTATTTTTAAGAATTTTATAAAATCGGGTATATTTTTTCCTTTTTTGTCAGAGGTAATGCTTTTGTTTTTCAAATAACTTAAGTTTCTTATATCTGGTTGTATTGAAAAAAAAATCCGTTCTGAAAAGCTGACAAATGCTGCTATAAATCCGACCTAGAGATATTGTAGTTTCAGCTTACCGTCTGGAAGATATTAGGCTTTCAAATTCAAGTTTGATGATTTTTTTGTGGTCATTTTTTCCTACATTTTGACCTTGAACACTCAGTAAAAAAAAAAGTAACAAGTAAAAAAAAAATATTTCATGGCTAACATTGGTTTTAGATAGACACATAAAATTCAAATATAGCTTGACAGAATCTATGTATGTCGAATTTGGCAGTTAAACTCTGTTAGCCGATGTATAACTGTTTTTATTTCTTACAAAAAATACCAAAAATATGTGTTTGTAACAGTTTTTAACGGTAAAATGGCATTGGGTTGGCCCCATTCATTGTCTGCTCCAAAATTTTCATACAGGAAATCTGGTTGCAAGAGTTTGGATGGGACGAAGATCTCTCCAGCGAGATATGTTAGCGCTGGAAAGGTTTTTTGCAAAACTACCCCGTTATTAACCAGCTCTGCATTCCAAGATGAATTGGTTCCCAACTATCGCTAAAAATCGAGCATCATGGATTCCGCTATGCATCCGAAAGGGGTACGGTGCCGCCATCTATGTGCGCGTGGAGCTTGATCATCTGGTCGAGGTGCAACTTCTCACCGCGAAAACACCAGTCGCACCTGTGAAGACCGTAGAGCTCACCCGGCTAGAGCTGTACGGTGTCATTCTCTTGTCCGAAATGGTGACGGCTATTTTGCCGACTATGCCGAGGGCGAGTACGAACTGTATCTATAAAACCGATTCCACCAAAGTCTTCTCCTGGATAAGGAAGCCCGGGTGCCACTGGGCTACCCTCGTAACAAACCGAGGGACAAGGATAGAGATGGCGAGATTAACCGAGATTAACCGAGATTAACCGAGATTAACCGAGATTAACCGAGATTAAGAAGTGCTCTCACGTTCCATCCAAACAAAACCCTGCAGACTTAGCCAGTAGAGGCGTACCCTTGCAAGATCTGGTTGATAACCAACTCTGGAGGCAAGGACCAGCGTGGCTGCGACTTTCCCGAGAAAAATGGCCCGAACAGGTTGAGGAGTCTGCCGTTATGACTCTAAAGCAACGGTAGATAAAGGTCCATTTTGCATCAAGCCCATCCGAAGAATTCCTTAACCAGTTACAGGGCTCTGCGAGTCCACACGTACATCCTTCGCTTCATAAAGCGCTGCCGTAAGTTTTTTACCGCACGAGAAGACCTTCTTACTAGCAAAGACCTTACGGTAGTGGAGCAATCTCTTATCCTAGAGACGTAATGCCGAGAAAACCCCAAAAGGTATCAATGCCTCAGTGACAAGTGTAAAGTACCAAAGTCAAGTTCTATCCTGAACCTGAACCATTTCTTAGACCGACATGGGCTCATAAGAGCGTGCGGTCGTGTCGCAGTAACTGAATCTCTGAACTATTACGATTCCAATCCAATTATCCTTCCATACTGTTGTTGACTGTTGGGCCTTCTTGCTCAGTTTAAGCACCGGATAACTCTAAATGGTGGCAACCAACTAATGGTGCGCCTTATCCGATTCAAGTATTGGATTCCAACGGTTCGAAAATGAAAGAAAGAAGTAGTGAACTCCAGAAAGATGTGCACGATTTACAAAAATAAGTTGCAAACACAAGCTATGGGAGTTCTTCCAACGGAACGGACTTCCTTTTCCCGACCGTTCACGTAGACAGGGATAGACTTTCTTTCGAAATACAAAATTTTACAGGGAAAGCGTATCTCATCTCCAAAGGGTATGTTTGCGTGTTCGGGTGTTTTTCCACTAAAGCGATCCATTTGGAGGCCACGTCCGACCTCACCACCTCTTGCGGGCTTCCCTCGGTTCATCGCCAGACGCGGCTGTCCACGGCGTATCCTTTCAGACAGCGGAAAAACTTTCGTTGGTGCAGCAAAGACTCGGTGCATATAGCCATCAACGTGTTACGTGACATTTCATTCCACCAGGTGCTCCACATATGGGAGGTCAGTGGAAAGCCGGGGTGAAGAGTTTCAAAACTCTGTTCTACGAAGCCACGTCCACTCGGAACTACAGTGACTCAGACCCTCGATGATGCAGTGTCAAATAAAAAGTTTAAGGTGCTACAGATTTTAAACTAGAGGAAAAACAAAAAATGTTTAAACGCCAATTTGTTTTATGTTTTATCACATTTAAAACAGGAACTTTAAAACGGAACGTTTTAAAAATAAAATGAAAGCTTAAAAAAAGAACTTTGTTTGCTGTTTAAATATTGCTCCGTTTTAAAAATAAAATAAAAACGTAAAATATATCTTAAATACAAGTCCAAGTTTGAAAGATGCAGCCACAAACCAGTTTAATATTAGTCGAATAAAAGGTCAAACAGGTATTTTAATACTTAGTATGTAATCCCCTAACCTTTATTACGGCTTTTAACCTACTATTCATGGAAGAGACCAGCTTCCGAGTGCTTTCCGAGCTTATTTTGCTCCATTCCTCCAGCAGAGCATATTTCAGGTCCTTTTTGCTAGAAATCCTGTGATTCTGGGTGTTTTTCTCCAGCGCAGCCCACAAATTTCTAATAACACTTAAGTTTGGAGACTTATCTGGGGGAATCATCACGTGGGGGCCGTTTCAGATAAGCTAGGACTGCACTATTCCGGACGAATGTTTTGGGTCATTATCCTGGTAGAACCGGAAATCACGTCGGATTCCTAGTCTCTCGGAGCTTTGGTGCAAGCTTTCTTTGAGAATATTGAGGTACGTGAGCTTATCCATCGTAGAGTCAATAAGCGCCAAGTTTCCGACGCCGGCTGCGGACTGTACATACCCATACCATGACACTTCCTCAGCCGTACTTGACTGTTGCTTTTACATGTTTGGGATCCAGCTCAGTATTGGGCTGTCGCCACACAAAATTCCTTCCGTCCGACCCAAAAAGGTTGAATTTGGTCTCGTGTGCACAAATTACGGTATTCCAGAACACCAAATCATTGTCAAAGTTGGTTTTTGCGATCGCCAACCTTGTCCCTTTGTTTTTCGGGCCTATAAAGGGCTTCGTTCGGGGTACTCGGGCATTGAAGTCATGGTTGCGCAGAACCCGGCGCACAGTTTCCACACTGCACTCCTTCCCCATTTTGTCCTTCACCTGTTTGGTAAGTTTTGTGGGGCGAAAGCTTAGGATTTTCCTTAATTTTCCTGATGATTCGTCGCTCCTCATGCTCAGTGATAATCTTGTTGGGTGCCGTTCTGCCAATATCTCCTATCCGATTTTCACGGGTGAAGCGCTCGATGATGTGCTGCACAGTTGATGAGCTCAGATTCACCATTTGAGTTATTTTGTGCTACGAAAAACCGTTTTTGAAGTGATCCAAGACGAGTTTCCGTTGCTCCATCGTTGTCCGTTTACCCATTGTTGTTTTTGGCTTGTCACACTCCAGATCCAGATTAAGACTAATCTTTTTAGAAAGGATTAGCCTATTTATACCAAAAATAAGCAACATTCTGCAAAAAACCCGGGTTTTATGACTCGCAGGTGTCCAAAAAAAGGACTGCACCAAACAAGCTCGTACCTCTTATTGGGCTACTGTTTTACATAATTCGATCTAACAGGTGGGGAAAACCCAGTATTTAAGGGTTTTGGTACCTAATGTATAAACCTATCATCGGTCATTGGAATTTTTGAAAAATAGTGTGTAATAACTTTATGGCAGCCAATTTAACTTTTTATTTGACACTGAATCATCGAGGGCCTGAGTCGCTGTATATACTTGAAGAGCTTTCCACGCTTCTTGCGAAAATCGAGGCACGCCTATGTCCGAAGATCCGACAGAATTGTTAACCCTCACTCCCGGACATTTCTTTATTGGGAGACGCTTGGTGTCTACGCCTGAACCCGAAATAAAGGTGGACATAATTAATTAGATAATGAATTAACTAAGATAATTGGAAGCATTTAAATGAGCGTTTAATCTGTTTCCAGCTCAATACTAATGCTCTTCGACTCTTTAATTCCCTCTTAATTTTTTCACATCCAGACGACCCACGCTACCGTTCCGACCGTATCATGGAGAGCCGACGCGCTGGTTTGAACTCCTACCGGTGCTGAGCCTGCCTAGCAGTGTATCCGCTACAGATCTGCCACCACTTTCTCCGTTTGAGCCATCTGAAGAGGCTTCGAGCCGTAATCACAAATAAGTCTTGTGCAAACTGCCTGGCTCATCAGCATTCCGGAAAAGATTACCGCAGTGGCGGGCTGTGCGGGGTGTGTGACGCCTTGTCGTCCAGCCCGCTCAGCTTCGGCATCATCGTCGCCATCTCCTGTGTCTCACGCCAAATGCTGCCACTCGGTGTCCTGCCAGCCGGCCTGTCGAAGGAACTGCAGCACCGTTGCCGTCGGTTGTAGCATCCCGAGCCAGCTCCGCCCTTGATTCCTTGACCAACGCATTCAAGTTGCCCGACCGGCCAACATCTCTTTCATCTTAGGGGGGGACGTGTACCCGAAGGTGATCCAGCCCGGGCTTTTTGAAGACGGTCTTCAGTGGCCCATCGCACCGTGTTCGGATGGATCGTATCCACAGCCATGTTCAGGGCAGCCGCGCACTGTGCACGTTCACACCCCCCTTTCTATCAGACGTGCTTGTACCCCATTACTACCCGTTACATACGAGATTGGTGTGAACACATATATATTAAAATCTAAAATATATATATAAAATATACATATTAGCGGTCGACGTAGTGGCTGTCTTGCATTTCATATCTTGGGATTCCGCCGCATCGATCCCCTAAAAATTGAGCATGACTCGGAATAATATGCCTTATTTTTCGGCTAAAATCGATACGTGAGCACATTTGTCAGCGATGGGCCGTACTGCAGGGTATTTATTCTTTTTTCGGACTTGCTATATTCCGAGTCATGCTCTGTCTCTCTCTTTATCTTTTTGTGGTCTTGGTCAGAATATGGATGGGGAAACAGAGATAGAAACATGGCGCGTAGGAACTCAGCCACGGAAAATTCTGGCTAAAATAATGATCCGATCTGATCCAAATTTTGCAATTTAGTAGATATAAGCATTCTCTATAAATCAGCTTTTCAATTTTCTCGCCTCTTCAAAATTGTAGACGCCATTGATTTTCGCTATTTTTGGGAGCGCTAGAGGGCGCAAAATTTCGAAATAAACTAGATTTAGTTTGATATCGCAGGGCTCTACACACAAAATTTGTTTGGTCTAGCTCTTACAGTTTCTGAGAATTAAGCGTCAAACAAGACTTATGGTCAGACGGACGGAAACAAATACATATGTACATACAATTTATTTTTAATTATTCGCATATATCCATGCGAATCATTCTTTATCACGCCAAATTTCCGTTTATCAATAACATTAAATCAATTTGAAACCGATCCACTGAAGCACATAACGCTGATCTGTGCGCCCTTACTTTTTTTATGTTATATGTACACGGGACGAGTCTCGACACATCGACAACCGTTATTACGAACACTTTGTCCTCGTAGTTACTCGCATTTGCTCTGTGACGCCCAGCGCCATAGCCATCAGCGTCGGCGCCACAACAGGAACATATTCCTAACTTAGATTAAACAGACACTCATGTGTCCATAGAATAGGTAAAAACCATGAAGATCTTTATTTTTAGATAAGATAAATACAAACCCCGGAACGCTTTACGAGTCGACACGATCTAGCCCCAAATCCACGGGCCAACAGCTGACTTTCGGGGATAAAAGGATCGTCGCCAGATTGAATCGTCCAACTCGGAACAGCCTAGGAGTAACATCCTAAAAATTTTTTGCAGCGGTTGTAGTGCTAAAGGTAGTTCCTCTACTTTTTCAATTGCCCGATAACACTAGTCGACACGACTTTTCCGCTGTCGCCAAAAATGACTTTTTCTGATACATTTGGATGTTTACAATTTTTTAAAGAATGTTTTTTTTTTTTTCATGGAGTAGTTTTTTTTTAAAGAATTTTTAAAAAATTTTGTTTTTTTTGTCATAGGTAGTGCTTCTATTTTTTACATAACTTAAGTTTCCTACAACTGGTTGTATTGAACTTTGCAGTTAAAAAAAGCTGACAAATGCAGCTATAAATCCGACTCAGACACTTTGTAGCTGCAACTTAACGTCTGGAAGATATTAAGCTTCCAAATTGAAATTTCATAATTTTTTTCGGTATTTTTCCCCGAAATTTTGACTTTGAAAGCTCAGGAAAAGTCGAAAAAAAAATATTTGAATGCCTTGATTTTTGGTTTTAGATAGACACATTAATTAGGCGTCGTTTAAGGTATCGCTTATAAAAATATAAAAATAAACGGCTAAGTTATAACCGTTTGACATATCTTTCATATGCCGAATTTCGCCGATAAATTCCGTTAGCCGACGAATAACCGTTTTTTTTCCTACAAAAATACTAAAAATCTGCGTTTGTAACAGTTTTTAACGGTATATGTAGTCCTCCACGTCCTCCAACCCAGAGACCAACGAACAACGACCGACCAGCACGCAGCAAACATCCACGTGCGGCCGAGTTGCCAGAAGGCAAGATCCAGAAGAAAGACCCATACGGAAGACCCGAGACCTGGTACAGCACATCTAACTACAATAACTAATATTAAGAACAATAAGAACACCCTCGATGATGCAGTGTCAAATAAAAAGTTTAAGGTGCTACAGATTTTAAACTAGAGGAAAAACAAAAAATGTTTAATCGCCAATTTGTTTTATTTTTTATCACATTTAAAAAAGAAACTTTATTTGCTGTTTAAATAAAAAAAAAAAAAAACGGCAGCGTGAGTGCAGCGTGCCTGGTATATTCGCGCGTTTTACTGCATTTAAGAAATTTGCTCTGAATTAGTAGTCAAAAACAAAATTATGGTCACAAACATTTGATTTGCGTCGTATGGACTTACAGACTTTGGTCACTGCAGAATTTTTAAAACAATGGCCACAATATGCAGAAAGAAAAGGTCCAGATTTGGTGATCTTATTTACTAAAACTAATTTTGTTTTTTTCTTGTTTTTTTAACATTTTTATCCGAACACAATTTTTTCTCCATTTAATTTTCTAACTTCAAATTGTTTTTAACCTCTTATATCCTGACAAGGGACTTTGTCTATCTCAAAAATGAGATACATGTAACTTCAAGATTTCAAAATATTATGCCTTAAATATTCCGAGTCTGGTCTGATGAGCATGTGAGATGGCTCAGAGGGGGCCTAGCTGAGGCCACCGGACGGGTCGCAGGTTGCGGATAGCGAGCGATCTACCTTTATAGGTAGGCCAGCTGCGAATAAGCGGTCATCCCTAGGAAAAGCACCGAAATAAGCAGTCCCGGACAGCCAGCGGGTGTTCGCGAAGTAACAATACTGACGATGCGCTTGTGGTGCTGCAAATCGTGGGATCAAATATGGAATACAACAATAAAAACAAAAACAAAAATGAGTCTGGCATTCCCCAATTGCCAACAGGAGTAATCCCATACAGGGAAAGGCAACGGCCCAAAGGCTTGGCCTGACCCGCGACATAGCAGGTAAAATCTGCGCGGTGGAAGACGCTAGGGCGAACCTTAAGGGGTCCCATCCTAGTCCTGGGGTGGGTGGCATATCGCCTCCCAAAGCTGATACCTTCGTAGAGTGGCTATGCAACCCTGCGGCTACTCTGCCTGCTGGTAAGGCTGCGGGGGGTGAGTTGCCATCGACTAGCGCCCAAGCCAAAGCTTTTACGTATGCCGAGAGGAGGAGTGCTGGCAACATACTCCGTCGGCAAAACACGAGCATGATTTCCAGCCCGACCGACCAGTGGCTGAAAAAGGTCGAGCATCAAAGGTGCTACCCAACTTCGGCAAAGAGGCCCCGAAGAGGTTGCCCCGCCGAAGACGACAGCCCTGCAACCAAAAAGGCAGCGCTCATAGGAGACTCCTGGACCGCCTCCAAAGCGCTCCAGAGCTTGCTGCCGAATGTGTCATTCGCGCAAATCGCCAAGGAAAGGACGCTGATCGGCGTCTTGGACAAAGGTAGGGCGGACTTGAAGATTCCCAGGAACCAGTGGAAGTGGGTGGAAGCGGCACTGGCGGAACGCTGCTTCGAGCTGCTGGATAAGCAACCCGGCCCTCCCCCAGTCTGTAAAGACATGGGGTGGTACCAGGGCTGCATTAAGATCATAGCCTGCGAAGACGAGCGCTCCGTCCAGCTGTATAAAGCAGCGGTAGCGCAAGTCGGAGAGGTCTACCCAGGGGCGAAGCTCGTCGCAGTCGACTGGAGCGAGGTGCCTAGTAGACCAAGCCGGATCGCATCCTCAAAATGCTGCAGCGATGCAACCCAGGGCTATCCACCTCCGATTGGAGGGTAGTCAAAGTTAAGGCGACACAAGGTCCTATGAACCAGGCGGTGCTCGTCCTCAACAAAGAGTCATTAGCCTCAATAGAGGCTACAAAAGGGGAGCTGAATTTCGGCTTCAGTGCGGTGAGCATCAGATTATACAAGTCGGATGCAGCGGCCGAGGAACGCGACGACACCATCGAGGACGACTCGGACGCCGACAACACAGTGGTGGAGAACTCTGTCGATGTCTCTAAGACTCCTACAGATAAATCTCCACCACTGTAAAGCAGCATCCGCTACCCTTATACTCCGCTTGGATATGAGCGGAGCAGATGTAGTCCTGATCCAAGAGCCTTGGGTAGTAGGAGACAAGGTCTGGGGACTAGCGACGAAAGAGCACAAGCTTATTGTAGCTCAGAAAGAAGGTAAAATCCGAACGTGCATTCTTGCAAGGAAGCACTTAAATATCTTTCTGCTCCACAAGTTTAGCATTGGCGACAACAAAAGGATCACACATAAGGCTGATGTTGTCCTATATGGCTCATGAGGAAAGCGATCCTCCCGGTGACCTAGTTCGCAAGTCACCAGAGATAGCGAAAGGTCGGATATAGGCCTTGTAATAGGCTGCGACGCCAACGCCCACCACACCCAATGGGGGAGTTCGGATACAAATGTAAGGGGTGAGTCATTATTCAGCTTCATCCTAAACTCGAATCTTTTTATCTGCAATCGGGGCAATGATCCTACGTTTATAATTAAGAATAGACAAGAGGTAATTGACCTAACATTAGTGTCTCACAAACTGTCAGACATAGTAAAGAACTGGAAAGTTCTGAGGGACCATTCCTTTTCGGACCACAGGTACATCGAGACAACATTATCTCTCTAGAGCCCAAAACCCACTGTCTTTGTTAACCCTAGGAAAGCCAACTGAGAAAAATATGTCACAGAAATGGAGGGACTACTTCCATCCAAGACACCAATCTGCCTGAACACAGAGCACGATCTAAATCATCTAGTGGACAGGTTCACTAAAGCATGCAACACGGCTTTCACGGCAGCATGCCCATTAAACCAACACAAGGGGAAAAAGAAACCCCCCTGGTGGTCAAAAGATATAGATATCCTACGGAAAAGCTGCAGGTCCCTCTTCAACAGGGCCAAAAGCGCTAACGAGGAAGAACACTGGGCAGATTACAAGAATAGTCTGGCCCTATACAAAAAAGAAATTAGACAGGCAAAAAGGGCCTCGTGGCAAAAATTTTGCTCTGAAATCGGTATAGTCCAATGGATATATCTTGCTATAGTTAGACCGGGTAGCAACAACTCGGTACTCTTCACGAGCAACGGTTATTTTGGCCTCAGCTACCTTTGATATTTCAATTTTCCCTTTCACTTCAATAGCGGTATTTTTACTCGTGTTCAAAACTTCGATCACTGTCACATCATCAAGCAAACTACCCTGTGTAGTTGATAATTTATGAAGCAAATTTGCTTCTAGTTCCTTTCTTTCCGTGAGAATAACTCTTCCAGGAGTTGGTCCTCCAAGCCACGCATGGTTACCGTAAAGTCGATAATTGATGTTCGAGCGAATATTTCGGGTGTATATGCTGGGTTTGGTAGTTTTCTGGTAATGTAGCACCTAAATGCGGGATTCCAGTCCACTTCTTTGTCGCCTATTTTAATTTTATACTGAGTTCCGACTTTAAGAAGATTACGATCTAATAGATTATCTAAACAAGGATCCAACTCTTCGGCCACATCTTCAACAATAATTGGCATTCCCATGCTAGCCGAATCTTCTAAATGGTTCCTTAAATACTATGGTGGTATGGTATTACAGTGTGGTGGCCGGCCTTATCAAAAAGGACGATCACCAGACAACTCGACAAAGTTCAAGGAACAGCCGCCCTTTGCATCAGCGGAGCTCTTCGTACCACTCCAAATAATGCGCTTGATGCCATTCTATGCCTCCAAAGCCTTGCCCTCGCAGGAAAAGAAAGGGCAGAGATGGCAGAAATACGTCTGAGAGACTCCGACCAATGGGCACCTTAGCACACAGGTGACTAATGTTCAACAAGTGGCAATCAGTACCACGTTGTCAAATAACTCGGCAAACATGGCCAACCATAGATAAGAAGCGCACCTCTGAGCTATGCATGCTCGGCAGACGAAGGTGCAGCGCAGTCATACGCTCCCTAACGGGATACTGGCTAATAGTTACCCACGCAAATAGACTGGGCTCCCCATACAATGATTTTTGCCGAAGCTGTAGAGACGAGGAGGAGGAGGAAACGGTGGAACACTTGTTCTGCTCATGCCCAGCTCTCAGCAGAAGAAGGCTACAGCACTTGGGCTCGCCCTTCATAGCAGACATTTCGGTAATGTCCACCATATGTCCCAGAAAGATAGCAAACTTCATAAGAGCTGCAGGCTGGGATAACTGTTGACATTTAAGTCTCACGATGTTAGAATGGGGGAGATTCCCTGCGGTATTACAACGGGCCGGAAACGGCCCAAGTGTGCTGGACTCCCAGTGAGCCTGGCAGCCGCTATCACCTAACCTAACCTAAATATTCCGAACGAAATTTGCAATGGCTTATTTGCACAGCTGCCTGCCTCTGAATCAATCGGTAAATAAAAACTATTTTTGAAGTCTAAATAATGAAAAATTTCTGATATTTTCTGTCCTTACCGATTCATCCGACTAAATTTTGGGAACTTTTTACCCTCCGACTTACCATCAGCGTATAAGCTAAAATCTAGGCAAAGGAAAAAAATAACTTTCTGGGAATCTCAGGAACGTTTTATTTTATGGTTGACATCAATTAATGACTTGAATCGCAAATTTTCTGAACTAATTTCAAACAGTTTTAGAACAATTCCTTTCGTAAGGAAAGTTTCGTTAACCAATTATAATAGTGAAAGGTATAAGCTGTGCTAGCCTTAAATCATTCTTTGTCTATTTATTCAAACTTTGTACAAACAAGGTTCGGTACTTGGCTGCAAAACGATATTTTAAAATTTGTAATATTATTATTATACATTAAATCTAAAATATTCAGCAGACGACCAATTACTATGAGTTTTCATTCAACAAATTTTTTACGATATTCGTACGCCTTATGATTAAAGTCAACAAACTTAAAAGCACTTCTAAATTTTATGAATGAATCGTCATAACATTTCCATTTTTATACCCGGTACTCGAAGAGTATAGGGGTATATTAGATTTTTGGTGATAACGGATGTGTGTAACGCCCTGTAAGGAACCTATTTCAGGCTGGGGTAAGCTCAGCCTGTCCAGGGTCATCTACAAGAAAATTTGTAGTTGTTGGGGAGACCTTGGGCAAAAGAAGGAGGTTGTATCACGACCAGGAGAGTCAAGCGTGCGGCGTTGTTGCAGAGCGACGGGATTTCGCCATAACCTCTGCGGTGAACAGGGGGATTCTACCGGGCGGTGCGTGATCGATACGGCTCTTATGACTCTGTGACCCTTAGCGTTACTAGACGGCGTAAGGACTCGGGCTGTCGCTACGCGTTGTCGGGACTTGTTGAACCCTGCGTTGTAGGGGCAGCTCGTAGGACGAGGAATTTCTACCAGGGGGGGGTGCTACGGAAACGTGCGTGGTCGCGACGATTCGTGTAATGACTAGGTTTCTAGCGGGGATCGTCCGTGCGTGGTCGCGTCGGCCGTTAACTATACAACGCTATTACTGAGACGTGAGTGATCGCGACGACTCGTAGTACTATTGGGTTTCTAGAAGGGATTGGCTGTGCGTGATCGCGACAGTCACTAGCTACAGGAGGATACTACTGAGTCGTGCGTGATCGCGACGATTTGTAAGGCTACGGGTATTCTAGAAAGGATTGGCTGTGCGTGATCGCGACAGTCACTAGCTACAGGAGGATACTACTGAGTCGTGCGTGATCGCGACAACTCGTAAGGCTACGAGGTTTCTAGGGGGCTTGTAGATAACGAGGGATGGATATATGTAGGCAAATGAATGAAAGTCTTTACGATATTTGTGTATTTTTTATTTATTTATAATCTTTGTTAAAGAAATGCTCCTAGCTGGTGGCCCTGGCTGCACCACGTGGAAATTTTAACTTACTCGGGAGGGCAAACACAATCGAAGATGAGGGGGGTCTGGTGGCTACCGGCCGCGGTGGCTACCTACCCATAGACTCGGACGAAGCGTGGACCGTGAGTAGCGAGGGCGCGTTGTACGATTTAACCTGTCAGGACTCGTGACGCGTGGTAGACTCTCGTGATCAGAGATTTTTAACTTTTTCCGTCCGCGTTGGTTCGTAATCAGTGTTGCCAGAAATTTAGAGTCACCATAAGCTAGATTTAAGGAAAAAATAAGCTAGAATAGGCTAAATATTTAAAAAAAAAGCTTAAAAATAAGCTAACTATAAACTATATAACTATAGCTGAGATAAATGATCCACCGGTGCTATGGCTGAGTGCTTGGCAATATATAAACACAATGCAACCTCTTGTTCCTCTGTTTTAAATGACTTTGGAACAAATTGAATTTTGTTTGTTTGCGTATTGCCTTGCATGCACGCGACATGTTTTTTGGTAGCGGCATGCTGCCGCAATTCGCATAGTTTAGCCCAAGGTATACTAAAAAAGATAGGCTTATTGGCTCGCTCGCTCTCTGTGTTTAACTACATAAATTTCAGTCTGCCTGCAGCAGTTGCGAGCGAAGCACCTCTCGTCTCTCTCTCTCTCTCTCTCTCTCTCTCTGCTGTCATTTGAATAACTACTTATTCCTCTCTATAAGCCTACCTTGTTTAGTATACCTTGGATTAGCCACAACTGTCGCTTTACAAAAGGAGCAATATGCTTTTGTGGGGTCTGTTGGGACTTTGCGCAGCCACTCCTTAAATTCATCAAAAGTAGTCCACAATTCGCGAAAATTTTGTTTATAAGTAACTTTCGGCCTTTTCTCAAACTTAATATCGCTCAATATCGCTGTAGTATGACCAAATGTTAATAACGAAATATAACCATAAATTTAGGCACAAAATTGTACGAAATACCAAAAGTCACCGAGAAATATTATTTTAGTTTGATTTGCCCCTTTAAATGATCATAAAAATACTTTATAATCTCTAAAAAAAATCTTTATGTAGAAATTTTTTTAAAGCCAAAAAAAGCTTTCTGAATTTTGATATAAGCTAGATTTCAAGCTATAAGCATTTTAACCACTTTCCAAGCTATTTCATTTTGAAATAATCCAGATCTAGCTTAAAATAAGCCAAAATGGCAACACTGTTCGTAGTTTCTCGGTGAGTGAGTCTCTGTCCGTCGCCTCGGTGCCTTCTTGACCTCGCTATCGATCCCTTCTTTCTTTTTATCGATAGTATTCGGTGTTGCCCCCTCGTTTTGACTATTGACTCATTTTTGCGTTTGACGGCCTTCATTGGCGAGTGTATTTAAGAAAGGTAGCTTATTGCTAACTAAAACCTACATAAATAATAATAACGGGGCCTTCAGTTGCGAATTGCGGAATGATAATGTTAATATTAGACAAAAAAAAAAAAAGAAAAATCTGAGGATGGTGAACGATGTATGCCTCTAGTGGCGGTGAATTTGTTGTTGACCTTATCTACACGATGTAGATCTGCTTGACAATGGTTGGGAGCTTGTAAAGTACCATCGGGTCTTTACAGCCCAGAAGGAAGCGTTTCCGACCCCATAAAGTATATATATTCTTGATCAGCATCAATAGCCGAGTCGATATAGCCATGTCTGTCTGTCCGTCCGTCCGTCCGTCTGCCAGTCTTCATTAGCGCCTAGATCTCAGAGACTATAAAAGCTAGAGAAACCGAATTTTGTATCCAATCTCCGGTGTTATCACACTACTACAAGTGTATTTCAAAATTTCGCCCCGCCCTCTTCCGCCCACACAAAGGGCGAAAATCTGTGCCATGCACAATTATGAAGATACGAGAAAACTAAAAACGCAGATTCATAGAGAATGCATATATCTATCCGAGGGTTGAATATGGACCGGTGTACTTTTGGCATTAGTTTAACTTTAGTACTACTTGCTTTCAACAAATTACAATCCGTTAAAATTAAAAACTTTGCACCGTGCAGACAATGTTGACCACAGCCAAGGTCTCCAGTTCATAAGAATGATACTGAGATTCTGGAGTCGAAGTCGTCTTGTGCATAAGTATGGCACCATAGCAATCTTCACTTGCATCCGTATGCAGTTCAATGGGATATTGTGGATCAAAGATACTTAAAACCGGAACATAAGTCAACACTCAGATAATCTTCTGGCGTATTTCTCCGTGTTCAGCTTTCCAAACGAATCTGTTCATTTTCGATGTCAACTGAGATAAAGTCTTCATGTGTTCAGACAACTGTGGGACAAACTTGCAAAAGTACGACGATAAGCCTATAAATTGTCCCACCTGCGTAACAGTCTTTGGTTGAGATAATCACGCTAGAGCTTATATTCTTCGCGGATTTGGTTCAATACTACCATTTTAAGTCAAGTATCCACAATATTCTACATACATACATATATCAGTTTTGAAAAGTGCGCACTTTTTAATTTTAAATGAAAATCCTGCTTCCTCTTTCGACCTTGCGATTATCACCATGTCAAGTTAACAAAATATTTATTTTGCAGAACGGGAACGCTTTGGGGTTTGCAGAAGCCTGCTGACATGGCGCACTTGTCATGGATTGAATTCATTTGTTCAATATTGGCATGTTGGTGTTGTCTATACCCTTACGTTAAAGCTAAGGTTAGCTGACATCAATTGAAAAAATTGCATAGAGTACGCTAAGTCACCCAGGGCTCGTGCTATAGCTCGCTGTTCTCCAGATTCTGATTCTATTGGAATTTGATGAAAACCGCTGGCCATGTCTAATACCCTTTTTACATTAGGGCGCATCATTGGATTTTTCCGTTAAATGAAACATGCGACAATGATGCCCATAAGGACCCTGTGGTTAGAAGAAGACAAACATGCGGGCCGCATGATAATACATTGTTAAGTGTAACCGTATTCTGTATTATTACAAGTATTATTACAAAATACTGAATTTATACGGGGTTTCGACGCGGTATTTTTTTTTTTTTTTTTACTTTAGGACGTTGATATGCAATGACTGCACCATCAAGTGGCCCAAGCGACACCAGCCGATGGCTGTTACGCGCGGATCCCAGGCAAGAACGCAGCCCACCTCCCGCCCAACCGACCGAGGGGCGCTGCCGCATGACGCGCGACTCGTAAACCGAACCGATCGCGGACATGCAGGAAAGATAGGTGTTAGACTAGTGTTCGAGGAAAAGTAGAACTAATCTAACTAAAGAAGAAAAGTAATTACTAATTACGGGAAAGATGTAGGAGTATCAGTAATTTAAGACTAGGAAGGGAGTTAGTGGTAGATATAATATGGTAGAGGGAATTATAATCCGAGCATAGGACCCTAAATGGTTCATGCAAGGAGTAATTCGATCTACAAAGCGGAAGAAACAACGGTGTATAGTTCCTAGTGCTTCTAATAGGAATCGTGAAGTTTATGCGGCTCAACAGGTCAGGGCTATCTACGTCACCCTTGATCAAGTTGTGCACAAAAATCACGCCAAGCATTTTCCTACGATTAGCTAAGGTTGGAAGGTTTATTAAGAGCAATCTATTAGAGTAAGACGGCAGTCTGAGGCCGCGAAGAGCAAAAAGTAAAAAGTTTTTCTGAACTGATTCTATACGGTCCTGGTGTACGTTGTACTGAGGGCACCATACACAAGAGCCGTATTCTAAAATCGGACGAACCAGAGAGGTGTAGAGAGTCTTTGTTATATAGGGGTCGTCAAATTCCTTTGACCACCTCTTTATAAACCCAAGCACGCCCATGGCCTTATTCACCATGGTGGAAATGTGTTCTGAAAACTTTAACTTGGGATCTAATAGAACACCAAGATCATCCCGGGTAATTCTCTCAAGAGAACCACCACAAAGGGTGTAAGGAACCAGAAAGGCGCTGGAGCGATGAAAAGTCATTACTTTACATTTTGAAGCGTTAAGGTTTAATAAATTTGCACAACACCAAGACTGAAATCTATCGAGATCGGATTGCAACCTGGATTGGAAAGAAATGTCCTTATACTGGACACAGAGCTTAACATCGTCCGCATACATTAGTACTCGAGAGTATGTTAATACAGAAGGTAGGTCATTTATAAAGAGAGTAAGAGATCCATCTCAGGAGATTGGGCGGGAACCCTAGAAGGTCGAGCTTTTGTGCTAGGAGGGAATGGTTTACAGAATCGAACGCTTTACTAAAATCGGTGTAAACAACATCCGTCTGCAAATTACCTTGAAAGCCTTTTATTATAAAGGAGGTAAACTCCAATAAATTTGTAGTGGTTGATCTCCGCCTTATAAATCCATGTTGAGTTTGAGATATAAGTGATCTGCATAGGTGCTGCAGGTGCGGAGTTAAAATTTTCTCAAACACTTTAGGAATAACGGATAACTTAGATATACCTCTATAGTTCATTGCGTCAGACTTGCTGCCTTTCTTATGGAGAGGAATTATAAAGGACTCCTTCCATATCGGGGGAAAGCATGAAGAATTTATAGATAGGTTGAATAGTTTAAGCAACGGCCCACACAGAGACTCGGCACAATACCTGAGTACACAGCCGGGAACTCCGTCCGGACCCGGTGAGAACACCGGCTTTACTGTTCGTAGATCATGAAGCAACGAGCTTTCATTTAGCAAAGGACAGAAAATGCCGTTCGACCGCGGTAAACTGTATGGATACGGCTGACCAGAGTAAACATCCTGCGAATAGGTAGTTTGGAAAAAACGGGCAAAAAGATCGGCAATTGCCTGATCATTATCTGCCGACGTATTACGGAAAGATAGCGAGGATGGGTGTGCGGACGTTCTACGCTTACTGTTTACAAAGCTGTAGAACTGTTTGGGGTCCTTAGAAAAACTTATCCTGCATCGAGATAAGTAATTCTGATAGCATTGAGCGTTAAGAACTGAAAAGTTTGACCGAGCTATTACATAATGAGAGAGAGAAGAAGGAGAGCCAACTTCTTGAAATTTTTTATAAAGTCTTGATTTTAAGTTTTTTAGATGAGATAGCTCCTTGGTAAACCAAGGGGGTTTTCTTGATCTAATCGGACAGGAAAGTGGGACACAAGAGACAAAAAGTGAGTCCAGTGCATCATAGAAAATGTTTGTGCCTGTCGTAACATCACTGCACAAATATAAAGCGGACCAATCAAAATCCCTAATGAGGTTATTAAGCTTCGTAAACTCGGCTTTACGGAAGCAGCGGACACATTGGGGTAGTCTACCCGACCGATCTAGTACAGTTCGTCCTAGGTCGAGCGACACTTCGAAAGTAGGATGGTAGGCATCTTCAGGTATAGAGAGCGGGGGGACTCGAGTTAACAACGCTACGGTCGGATCCATTACAAAGCACAGATCAAGAAATCGACCCAAGGAATTTTTAACATGGTTAACTTGAGACAGAGACAGGTCAATCAAGCCGTCAACAAAGTCATGACGTGCCATGGGTACCAGGCTATTAGACTCATTTGCCGAAGACCAAACAATTCCTGGCAAGTTGAAGTCACCAAGAACTATCATGTGATCTTTGTCAGATAGCGAGGAAGAGATAGCGGTAAGGCGGACAAATGCTGCTCGTAAATTGCGATATCCGAAGAAGGTGGAATATACGAACAAGTTATGAAAACTGAGAAAGCGGGAAGAATCAGTTTTACACACAGAAATTCCAGTTCCTGCTGGATCTGGACTGTGAAAAGTTCCGACGTGAAGTTTGAGTCCACAGCAATCAGAACCCCTCCTGCACGTCGAGACGAACGATCCTTTCTAAAAGTTGTGTACCGACCTGCCAAAACTTCGGAACTAAGAATGTCCGGCTTTAACCAGGTTTCGGTAAACACAATAACGTTGGATGCAAATGCGACACTATCCAGGAAAAGAATGCTGAGCTTACTACGCAAGCCTCGAACATTCCGATAGGTCACTGAAAGAGAGTTTGTTAGTTTTTTGGACGGGTGGAGGTAGAGCGGGAAGATGACAAAGGAGCACTGGTCTGGTTAGTTGGCAGAGTTATTGGGGGCCTAGTCTTCTTCTTTGCCTTAAACTCCTTCACCACCAAATGCTCCGGCCAAAATTTGGCAGAACAGATGGTGCTAAAATGAGTTTGGGAGACACTTATTTTAAAAGAAGCTATCTCCCTGGCATAAGAAAAGTTGAACTTTTCCACCTTGAAATCAACGGCTTGTATGCGGCTTTGAATATAAGCCGTCACATCTTTAATTGTGGAGTCAGTGGCAAGTCGTGAGACAAAAACTTGTCTCTTTGGTGGGATCCCGACCAATCTTGGCACCACAGGCCTATCACCTGTGATGGTAATACCCGGTGGTCCGGGTCGTATATTGATTGGTGGGGTCGGAATTGCGGGGACAGCTAATGAATTTGATACTACGGACACGGACGCTACAGACGGTCTTGGCTGCATGCTCTCCGACGCGATAAATTCGGCTACCGAATTTTCATCACCAGCAGCTGTCGTTGCCTTTGGAGTGGCGAACGATATCAACTGCTGCACTTTTGGGGTGGTCGGAGTCAGCTTGTCAGCATCGGCCGGTCGAGGGGCAGTCGGCACATGCAGATCCCGCGGAGTGACCTTTTTGCGCCTAGGAGACTCAGTCAGTAGTTTGAAACTATTAAACTGAGACTCCATGGCTAGGAGCCGATCGTATTGCTCTTTGAAGCCCACGGTCAGCTCCCTAAAGCCCTTCCGGGTCTGCCTCATAAACGCTGCCATCTCCCTCTCAACCGGACGGCATGCCTCACAGCTATAATGCAGGCCATTCCGTTTTGAGATGGCATCACCCACGAGACCGGTGATCCCGGCGCATTTAGCGTGCACTACGCTATTGCAGAGCCAGCAGGGAATACTCGGCTGGTCATGGGTGATCTGCTTCTTGCAGGTTTTCTTAACACAGACCACAGAGAATTCCATTTTAAAATGTAAAATTTATTTTATTATTTTTTCTTTCAAAAAAAAACTGATATCAGACCAGTGTGCCAAAATAAACGCCAAGAGAGGAATAAGTAAGAATGAGAGCGGTTACCGCAGCTACACTTGAGAGAGAGAGAGCGCTACTGCACAGAAAATATCGAGAGCGAGAGAGGAAGAACAGTTATTTAAGTGTGGGTGATAGGGAGAGAGTGATAAATCAGCAAAACTAATAGGTGAGAGCGGCTAAATATGATACTGCGTGTACTTACGAAAAGCACAAACAAAATCACGCTGTTAGGCGATGCAAAAATAATAATTTAAATTATGTTATTATGTTTTTCACAGCAAACAGGCATGCACTCGCGATCAAGAAATAGATGATATAGGAGGTTGTTAATTTATGAATTTTTTTAGGGGTTATTTTCATAAAACACCGGCTTTTTAAGCAAAATAGGAAGAGAGTAAGCGGAGCGCAAAACAAAAACACGTCTGACTACTACAAAGAGAATCGAACGCAAGATGGGATATCGGGGTATCGGGGTATTTTTGTCGAATCAAAAAATAAATTCAATTTAAAGTTGAGCGGCCAAACCATTTGTAAACATTTCAATTAAAATAATTTGTAGTGGACGGATCACCAGATAAAGACAACGCTTTGTTTTCCTTCACTATTTATTAAGTCTAGCTTATTCTTTAGTTCGAGTAGATGTATGTAGGTATATGTGTGTATTTAGGTACATCGTAGTTAGAGCGAGAGTATGCATGAATTGAAATCGTTGTAAACGGGGGTGGAAGCGCGACTAAACAGCCCAGCTCAAGCTAGTGGCCGCCCGGGTGGATCTCCAGAGTGCCGTGTGAAAGAGCGCGCGAGAGCGAGTCGGGCGCGGAGCGCTCTCCACAGTGCGCTGTGGCAGTCTGCGGCTGCCCTGAACAATAAGTATGATTTCAAGCAACAAAATAGTAACACAAAGACTTGCAAGGTTTTTTGGGACGCACTGATTCCAACTTTAAAAGTGCCACTTGAAAATTAAAGTCAGCAGCACGTAATTTTGGTTTGGTGGAGCCAACAATAGCTGACAGAATGCTGCGGAAATGATGCAGCCTAATTGTAAACGCCTCGCATAATTTTTCCGCACCTTCGACAATGATGCGGTAGTGTAAAAAGGCTATAAGCAAGAGAGTATTTACCCCCACGTGATCTATCAATATTAGGGGCAAAGGGTATTTATCACCTACAATATTTTAATTTAGTTCTCGATAACACTTTTTTTTTGTCGCTGGGTGTAGAGTTAAATGTTAGTAATAAGTGTAAAATTAAGAATATTCTTGATCTATAATCTGAAAACTTCATTGTTGATATGCTGAGTAGACGTGTCACGACTGGGGAATGAAAAATTCGCTTAGTATATGTCAATGAGACTGTACAGATGTACAACCAGTTGTAGGAAACTTAAGTTATGTAAAAAATAGAAGCACTACCTATGACAAAAAACACAACATTTTTTAAAAATTCTTTAAAAAAAAAACTACTCCATGAAAAAAAAAAACATTCTTTAAAAAATTTTAAACATCCAAATGTATCAGAAAAAGTCATTTTTGGCGACAGCGGAAAAGTCGTGTCGACTAGTGATATAACTCTTCCACGGGGCAGAGGCTCTTCTTCCTCTTGCATCTTTTCTAGCCTCGAGCGGTGATGTGTTTCTCGTTCAAAACTCATGAGCAATAAGAATTGCTCTCTTTCGTACCAGCCCCTCTTCAGTCATGCAATACCCGACACAGTGTTGCCAAAGACAATATAAATACTTAGATTAACTCAATTTTTCTGCTTGAAATCGATATACATAAATTAAGAAAAAGAGAGACAGATCGAGAGAGAGCGCTCTAGATCCAACCGCTCTTTACGTGAAGCTGAGCTTTAACTCTATGTACACATATTTTAGGTCTGCACACCCATTATTTTAGAATTTATTGGAGATTATGATTTAATAATTACGCTAGCCTACGACAAACAAAAAGTTATATTTTGTATATCCTGTATATGCTAATTTTGTTTAATGTTCTATAAACGAATTAAATTGAACGTAAAAATACATAGTGTATGTCATACATGACTTCAGATTAGATTAATTGTCTGTAGAGTATTCATGCGTCGCGTCTAACTAACTAACTATATGCAACACTCAGTAAATATGTACACTTGTGGTTCAAGAAATCTCATAGAAATATTTTTGTCTCGCAAATTTGGTAGCACTGCATAAGTACGCACACATACGTATGTACTTGCAGCTCTGTGCTCACTCATGCAAGCTCATTATATTTTTAGAACCACGACCGTTCTCGACCTCGTTCGATCGAGACTGTGTATAAATGTTCTACATCCTAGTCTGATAAGCTCGTGAAGTAGCTCAGAGGGAGCTTAGTTGAGGCCACGGGACGGGTCGTAGGTTGCGGACAGCGAACGACCTACCTCTGAAGGTAGGTCAGCTGCGAATAAGCGGGCATCCCTAGGGAGACTACCAAAAATAAGCAGTCCTGGAGAGCCAGCGGATTTTCGCAAAGTAGCAACGCTTGTGGTGCCGTCTCTAATGTTCAGTTTCAGTGCAGTTACCAATAAGGTATACAAGTCAGATGCAGCGACCAAGGCAAGTCCTGTCAACAACCCGAACACGACACTGATGCGGGAATTTGAGGTGATGGGTCGCGTCGACACTATCGACGACGTTTCCGACGCTGACAACACAGTGGTGAAGAGTTCGGACGTTGTCTCTAAGACTCCTACAGATCAATCAACACCACTGTAACGCAGCATCCGCTGCCCTAATACTCCGCTTTAATGTGAGCAGAGCGGACGTAGTCCTAATTCAAGAGCCTTTGGTAGTAGGAGGCAAGGTCTGCGGATTAGCGACGAAGGAGTATAACCTTATTATAGCTCAAAAAGAAGGTCTATTCGAAACCTGCATTTTTGCAAGAAAGCACTTATCTTTCTGCTCTCTAGGTGGCAAGCCTAGAGCTCCAAGGAGCACATATAAGACTGATGTCTTCCTATATGGCTTATAAGGAAAGCGATCCTCCCAATGACCTCGTTCGCAAGCTTACCAGCGGTAGCGAAAAGTCAGATACAGGCCTAGTAATGAGCTGCGACGCCAACGCTCAACACACCCAATGGGGGAGCTCGGACACAAATGTAAGGGGTGAGCCACTTTTCAGCTTCATCTTAAACTTTAATCTAATAATCTGCAATCGAGGGTATGACCCTAAATTTATAATAAAGAGTCGACAAGAAGTAATTGACCTTCGCTCACAAACTGTCAGACATAGTCAAGTCCTAGAGGACCATTCCTTCTCTGACCACAGGTACATCGAGACTATACCATCTCTCGAGAGCCCGAAACCCACCATCTTTGTAAACCCCAGGAAAGCCAACTGTGAAAAATATAGTACAGCAATGGAGTGACTACTTCCCTCCAAAGCACCAATATGCCAGAACACAGAGGTGCCCTGTCAAGTGGACAGGTTCACTAAAGCATGCAATACGGCCATCACGGCAGCATGCCCCTCAACCAAACACAGGGGGAAAAAAAACCACCCTGGTAGTCAAAACAAATATATATCCTACTGAAAAGCTGCAGGACCCTGTTTAACAGGTCAAAAGTGCTAACGATTAAGAACACTGGGCAGACTACAAGACTAGTCTGCCCTTTACAAAAAAGAAATTAGACAGGCAAAAAGGGCCTCTTGGCAAACATTTTGCTCTAAAATCGAGGAAACGTCAGCGGCTGCAAGGCTACGCAAGATCCTCTCCAAAACGGTACTCTCGGTGGTGGTGTTACCTTCAGAGAAGTAATGGTACGTGGACTAACTCCAGGGAGGAGTCCCTACACATTCTACTCAACACTCATTTCCCAGGGTGCTCAATCAGCGAGCCGGTTCACCTCCATAGTGAAGGTTCAGCAATTTACGAAGCTTAATAACCTCATTAAGGATTTTGATTGGTCCGCTTTATATTTGTGCAGTGATGTTACGACAGGCACAAACATTTTCTATGATGCACTGGACTCACTTTTTGTCTGTTGTGTTCCACTTTCCTCTCCGATTAGATCAAGAAAACCCCCTTGGTTTACCAAGGAGCTATCCCATAAAAAATTTCAAGAAGTTGGCTCTCCTCTCCTTCTTCTCTCTTATTATCTAATAGCTCGGTCAAACTTTTCAGTTCTTAACGCTCAATGCTATCAGAATTACCTATCGCGATGCAGGATACGTTTTTCTAAGGACCCTAAACAGTTATACAGCTTCGTAAACAGTAAGCGTAGAACGTCCGCACACCCATCCTCGCTATCCTTCCTTAATACGTCGGCAGATAATAATCAGGCAATTGCCGATCTTTTTGCCCGTTTTTTCCAAACTACCTTTTCGCAGGACGTTTACTCTGGTCAGCCGTATCCATACGGTTTATCTAGGTCGAACGGCATTTTCAGTCCTTTGCTAAATAAAAGCTCGTTGCTTCATGATCTACGAACAGTAAAGCCGGTGTTCTCACCGGGTCCGGACGGAGTTCCCGGCTGTGTACTCAGGTACTGTGCCGAGTCTCTGTGTGGGCCGTTGCTTAAACTATTCAACCTATCCATAAATTCTTCATGCTTTCCCCCGATATGGAAGGAGTCCTTTATAATTCCTCTCCATAAGAAAGGTAGCAAGTCTGACGCAATGAACTATAGAGGTATATCTAAGTTATCCGCTATTCCTAAAGTGTTTGAGAAAATTTTAACTCCGCACCTCCAGCACCTATGCAGATCACTTATATCTCCATCTCAACATGGATTTATAAGGCGGAGATCAACCACTACTAATTTATTGGAGTTTACCTCCTTTATCATAAAAGGCTTTCAAGGTAATTTGCAGACGGATGTTGTTTACACCGATTTTAGTAAAGCGTTCGACTCTGTAAACCATTCCCTCCTAGCACAAAAGCTCGACCTTTTAGGGTTCCCGCCCAATCTCCTGAGATGGATCTCTAGCTACCTGTGTTGTAGGTCTCAAAGAGTCCTTTTCAAAAACTCCCTGTCCTCACCAGTTATGGTGACTTCGGGTGTACCACATTAATCTCCTTGACAATTTTAATGGGAGTGATACGTAAACAAAGTCTTCAATACGACCCTCCAACATAGAATTAACGAGCGGCGAGGTTGTGAACCGCGACAAAGTCCGCGGCTCCTCTTATGTATATGTATTTATGTATATGTATGTATACCCGGCACTCAGTCAGTACCCTGCAGTACCAGCCGTGAGCGATGACGAATGTCAACGACATTGTCATCTAGGCGTTGACGCCCGCTAAGCCAAACCCTTTATTTTCTCTCTCTTTCCTTCTTTTCCGCGCGATCGTAATAGATCGGCTCTGCCGATCGGTCGAAGTACAAGAGAATTTGGTTTTTTTTTCTTTTGGCCTTTTTTGCGCCTGCGTCGGCAAAGCATTCTTGCTTTGTTCGCCATGCATTTGCTATTACGTTACATTGTTACAATTGTGCGGAAAGAGTTGGAAACGAAAATGCAGTGATTTAGTGAAAAATATCTATATTATTAATTATTACCAGGTAAGTGCATTGTTTAAATAAACATAAATGTGATGTACGCGTGGTAAATTATGAAAATATCAATTGCATATAATGTTAAATTTGTGAAATTGTGAAAAAACTGAGTTCAATGTATCGATGCATTCACATTGTATTTATTTATTCTTCTCTTATGCTCTTTAATTTTTGTGCTCTTATGCTCCGACTAATATGTATAGTATGGATTAAAAGAAGAATAAAGAAATATAATGTGAATGCATAACCTGCGGTGGGACCGAAATTTCAATTTTAAGCAGTCCAACATATTTTTGGAATTTCGATCTGCTGAGGATCTACCTTAGCCGTAAGATAGCCTTAAGATACTCAATAAAGAACCGCTATTCAGCCAAAATCCACCCAAGTGCATTACTTGCTTGTCGCCGAGGCAACAAATAAATTCGTTGCCTCGATCCACCGACCACTGAGCCAGCCCCGCTGAATCAGACGGACGAAAAACGGTTCGTTACACCTTTCTTATATAATTGCGACCAAATTAATAGTATTTTATAGAATAATCATTTTATTGATAGATCAACAAAATACGGAACACAATGGGAACGGGCACATCCTGGAAGGACATGGAAAGTAAGTCCTTACAAGTCAAAAAACTAAACAAAAACATAATCAATTAATCCATATTATTTCAGTGGCGATGCAATTGAAGTTACCAAACGAGCCTCAGGGATCCTTAAAACTGACATATGTACATAATTGTAATTTTAAATAAAAGCAAAAGAAAATAAATGAATATACTGCTTACTTATATGCGCCTTACTTTTTCATCTAAAATCTTCACTTGTTATATCGCTTATTTTTTCGAGAAAATCATCACTTGTTGTTGCCTTTTTTTCGGCTAAAATCTTCACTAATTATGTGCCTTTTTTTTCGGCTAACATCTTCACTTATTATGTGCCTTATTTTTTCGAGAAAATCTTCACTTATCATGTGCCTTATTTTTCGAGAAAATCATGCCTTGCTTTATGCCTTTTTTTCGGCTAAAATCTTCACTTATTATATGCCTTATTTTTTTGAGAAAATCATCACTATAAGTATGCCCTATATTTTCGCACTTCTCGATGACCATGTCATCCCCTATGTGCCTAGGACATCGCAATGTTAACGCGAGCAGTTCATCGTTCCGCGCGACATCACTTATGTCATCGGGGGTGCTCACGCTGAAATCGATGTGTTAGCACATTTGTAAGCGATGGCCCGTACTGCGGGGTATATACTACTATACATAGATACATACTACTGTATGCAGATACTATATTTACATATGTATGTGTATTAGCTATGTAGCACTTACCATCATAATTGTATTCAGCAAAATGTAGCTATTCTTATAAATTACGGATGTGATATCAAATAGCATATAAAAGAATTGTTCCAGCATTGATGGTTGAGCATTAGGCGATGCTATTTCATTATTTTCATGTACTGTTTGGTTTTGAGATGATATATCATTGGGCTTTGGTCCTAAATTCATACGTATACTGTTAAAAGTAAGCTCATATTGTGCACGGTGAATGAGGTTGAGGGTTGTTACAAAATAGGCCAGCATCAAAGCTACTGGGCTAAGATATGAATCTATATTCAGTTTCTGATTAAGTTCGATTATTTTTCCATTATTGTTATGGTCAGAAAGGCGAAGTAAAATCTCCATACCCATAATGCTGTTGGCTTAAAGTTAATATTAAAATCATCTTTCCCCTTATAATACTTACCGAGACCAAATTGTATCGGTGTCAATAGATTTTTGTACTATTGGGAATTGACAGCCCATAATAAATGTTATATGAAGTGAAAGCGCAATAACCATAAATATAAGAGGGTAATGCATTCCGCTATAGGTTAAATAGTTAAGATAAAATATAATAAATAAATTGTTTCGATATAAAAGTACCGGTGCAATTGACGGTAAACTGCCCAATAGGTCCCAGCTATAATGAACATCAGAAAATATAGGCTTCCGGGTAGGGATGGTCTTAAAGTAGCGGCAAAGTAGAGTACAATGAGAGAAAAAATTGGAGCTGTTAATGTACATATGATATTATTTATCTGCTTATGAAGGAGATGTATTATATTTACATGTTTTAAGTATAGATCGAATATAAACAATGATTAAAAGTCGATTCATTTCGGCCATTTTTAAACTATCGCTGGTTTTTCCATTTTTCCAAATAGTTTCATCTTTTTCATCTTGAAAATTCATTTTCTGTTTCTTAGCAGAAATTTTTGCAAAAATGAGTAAAGACATAGTACCTATACAGATAAATATGTCTGGAAGTATCCAGTGCATAACGGTGGAGTACCATTTGTGTCTATGGAGTGCTATTTAGCTTTAATATGAAAAATGTTGAAACCATCTTACCGCAGTTCTTTAAAATTAATAAAGCCAACCTGGCGCAAAATTAAAAGTTGTTCTGTATTCAAATCCAAGTGAATATAAGAAATATTGACCAAATTAATAATGATATGGCCAGTTATAAATATAACACTCAAAACGCACAAAATTATTAGATATGCATGTAACATTGTACGCTGCGTACGACTCTTTGTTTGTAATAGCCACGGCGATATAAAGAACATAAAGAGGTAGACAAATGACAAAGCAACTGGGCGAACCAGTGATACTATTTTTTGAAAGGGCTATCAGTTTTATTCCATTACTAACTTTATTTAACTTACCAATGATTAAAGTCACCGGTAGCAAAACGCGTACTAACATAAGTAATACAAATTCCGCCATTTCCTAGACTTAGTAAAATTATTCCACAGCAGAATTAAAAAAAAGTGAAATTGATTGACAGTTTTTGGATGGTCATCTATAATTTATTTTAAAAAGTTGAAAATAAATATAGTATATACGGGGGTGTCACAAATTGTCAAACCAACCGAATTCCAACTGAGTCAACTGGGTCAGCCACGTGAAATTTTTTTCTTCATTCTGGCTTATATTATATTAATGATCGGATTTTAAATATTAACACATTAAGATATAAGACAAGATATAAGATCTGTAGTTCGTTGTGATTTTTATACCCGGTACTCGAAGAGTATAGGGGTATATTAGATTTGTGGTGATAACGGTTGTGTGTAACGTCCAGAAGGAAGCGTTTCCGACCCCATAAAGTATATATATTCTTGATCAGCATCAATAGCCGAGTCGATATAGCCATGTCTGTCTGTCCGTCTGTCCGTCCGTCTGTCCGTCCGTCTGTCCGTCTTCATTTGCGCCTAGATATCAGACTCTATAAAAGCTAGAGCAACCAAATTTTGTATCCAGGCTTCTGTGTGATCACACTACTCCAAATGTGTTGCAAAATTTCGCCCCGCCCCTTTCCGCCCGCACAAAGGACGAAAGTCTGTGGCGTACACAATTTTGAATCATATAGAATGACCATTTTTATCAGAGTGTTAAATCTGGATCAGATCGAATCATTATTATAGCTACAACGAAGAAAACCATTTCGAAAGTCATCGTTCCCTCTCGCTCTCTCTCACACGCGACCCCGTCTGCTTCGCCCATTCGTATTTTTTGACGCCTAGTTCTCAGAGACTATAATAGCTAGAGCAACCAAACTTTCTATCCAAACTTCTGTGATATCAAACCATCACAAGTTTATTTCAAAATCTTGCCACGCCTCCTTCCGCCCCCACAAAGGACGAAAATCTGTGGAATCCACAATTTTTAAGGTACGAGAAAACGAAAGACGCAGAATCATGGGAAATGACCGTGTCTAACAGATTGCCGAATCTGGATCAGGTCGAATCATTATTATGGACAGAAGGAACAAATTAAATTTCAGTGGCTATGCAACGCCTGCCAAGCGCTTTCTCATTCCCTCTCTCTCTCGTACACACTTGTACGTATCGAATATGTAGTTATACATGTACATTATGAAATGTAGAAGCAGATGTAAAACAATATGTAAACAAAAATGGAAACATGCATAAAAATTCCAAAAAAGGTTTGACTTCACTTTTTTTATTTTAAATATTATTTTTTGCCCAAAATTTAATTCGTACCTTTTGCGAACATATAATAAATTTCATAAATCGTAAGCTCATAAATGTTTGTATACACTGACTGAGTATAAGGTAGAGCCGCGGCCTTTGCCGAGGCTCACAACTTTCCCCCTCGTTTTTGATCGTTTTTAGCATCTCCTTAATTATGACACCGAATTTCTATTAAAGAGGGTGTGCCAACATTTTTGAAGACCACGTGACAAGAATGACGGACAATCGCGATCGGAAACGGTTCCTTTTGATTTTTACTTCGTGTAAAAAGGAGCTTCTTTGTCAATGGTGTAAGCGTTTCACATAGCAAAGCTCCATCAAATTCCATGTGGGGTTTTAGTTTCTTCTGTCCCTGTACACCACTAATGTATTGGGGAGAATAATTTCGTAGGTTAAAAATCTTACAATTATCACGATTCTATTTATTTTATTTATTTTTATTCATTGTATATTATTTCATGTCATTTCTAAGTTACTATGTTCGTTTGGAACTACCTGTAGGTTATCCGTAGGTTCGATGAAGAGCATGCCTCACAATGTAAACTGTTAGACTTAAGCCTTTATCACAACATGTATTTATTTCTTCTTTCATATAACACATTTTGAGATCTTTGTTTATGTAGAAATAGAAATGACCATGCATCGGAATGTTTCTGGATGGTAATCTTAATATTCGAGTTAATGTTACTACTGTTTGAGATCGATATATTGATCAAGAATTTATGTATATATTTTATACATGTACATTAGAGTGGGTCAATTTTTTTCGATACCAAGCGGTTGTCAAAATCATACATACAATGAAAACACCCATTAAACCCACAAGCTTGAATTGTCAATAGTTGGAACTAAAACTTGTGGCAACAGCGTTTGGAAAGCAAATTACGTCCAATTGAATTTACATAAGTAGATATGTTTACACCTTATGGTATCGAAGATTATTTCGACTTCTTGGCAAATTATACATAATATCCGCTTCTGGGGTACAAAAGTACACATATTGTCGCAGGTTTTTATTTCGCACACTATAGTCTATGCAATGAACTAGGGCTGCTAAATGGGACTAATTTTTTTAAGTGATGAGGCATTTTTAATAATTCTGATTAGTTTTAAATGGGTTGGAGTTCAAAAAACACAAGAATATAATAATTCACCCTTATTGACGCATATTATGCCTTCAATTCCACATATTTGTTGCATATTATTGTTCACTTCTTAAAAGGGATGATTATTTATGCTGCTGATTGCTCTTTCTGCCCACTTTAATTTGCAAACGTCTTTTATAATGTAATTTTCTTTTTTATTAGGATCGAACTTACGTAATCGTTCAACTGAAAACTAAAACCCTGCTGAGATCACAAAATGAATTTCTTACGTGCGACTGGGTGGGAACTTATTGTATCGGTTCCTCAAAGGTTCTGCGTTTGGGTATTCAGTGAAGCGAAAAACGTCAGACCTTTTGTAATCCCTGCACGATACTTAAATATTGTTAGTCCTACCAACCCGTAAAAATATTAAAATAAAAACTGAAGACAAACTACATTGTATTTTTAAATCTACAACATACATATGTACATATGTACCTAAAACGTATAACCGTTAATATAACACAGGAATCTATAGAATATAGCCAGTGGTAAAGTAAATCTATAATAATATTGTTCGTTATTTGCACTGCCCACTGTACCACATTGTCATAAATACATATAAATATATATATATACATATATGTATATATATGCTCCCGCACCGCAGCAGCATATGCCATCCTCTCTTACAATGCCATCATCTCTTGTCTTTCGATCTGTCGCACTATAGATTGCATTAGAGCACGGCTATTCGGCCCGCCTGCCCTTGAAGAGTCTGGATCTAGCAATCACTTATTGCACATCGACTACGATTGAACATCGCATAGCTCTTCAACCGACACTGTCTTGAAACAAGTCCTCGCTCCTTCAACATGACCCCGCCTTGAATCGAGCTAAAAAAAAAAAAAAAGACTCGTCGTGCTTTCGTCGTATACCTAAATCTATACATCTATTGTATGTATAATGAACTAAATATTTCATCCCTGACAATAAAAACCATATAAAACCAAACATTCGTCGACTATTATTAAACATATTAAAAACATACGATTTCGATTTTCGATATTCGATTTGTGGTAATAGTGAATGTATGTAACACCCAGAAGGAAGCGTAAAGTATATACATATATTCATGGTAAGCATGAATAGCCGACTCGATATAGCCATGTCTGTCTGTTCGTCCGTCTATCTGTCTCCATGAGCGCCTACTACTGCCAGACTCCTGTGATATCACACTGTTACAAGTGTATTTTAAACTTTCGCTTCGACCCTTCTCCCCACATAAGGGAAGAAAATCTACGGCATGCAAAATTGTCAATGGGAAAATCAGTGTCTACCAAATTGCTGGATCAGGTCGGATGATTATTATAGCCAGAAGTAACAAATGAATTTCAGTGGCTACGCAACACCTTCGACGTGCTAACACATTCTCTCTGCCTCGCAAACATCTCTCTCGAATACATGTAGATGTTGAGTAGACAGATGTAAAAAACATATAAATATAAATAAAAATGTAAACAGATATCATCTAATACATATGGGCATTTCTCTCAAGAGGTCCACCGAGGCTAAAAAGTTAAAGAATTCAAAAGATATTGAAAATCCGCCAATTTAATTAATTGACATATAAATTCATCAACTTTGATCTGAAAACCTATTAAAATTAGGAAAAGTTCCCTTTTTTGGTATTTTTTTGTCATGTTTGCCATTATTATTTTCGCCTATAAGAAAGATAATTCTTGATAAAAGTTTTTCCTCAAAGTCTCCCTTACATATTAAACTAAGTACAAAAAATCCCAGAAAATTTTCTGAATATCGGTTAACGGAATTTTCGTAACATTTATAAAGCCAAGAAATTTTTGTCCTGTGCGACAGAAGCTTAAATTAAATTATAAAAAAACTACAAACCATACGTGCTTAAAAACATAACCATTTTAAAGAGTCATCAATGCAGAACATAAATCTGAAATTCGCATCAATATATCGCCTCAACTTTCGCTGAAATCTGAGTTTAAATTGGTCGCCGCGAAAACCGCGAAAAGCTTCTATATTTGTCCCGTGACCAAGGAAACTTTTAGCACATTTTTAGAAATGGAAGACTCTTATAAACATATGAATATAAAAAAATTTTCTTCCTTTTTAACGTTTTTAAATTACACTAGTCGACACGACTTTTCCGCTGTCGCCAAAAATGACTTTTTCTGATAGATTTGGATGTATAAAAATTTTTAAGGAATGTTTTTTCTTTTCATGGAGTAGTTTTTTTTTTATGAATTTTTAACAAATTTTGTATTTTTCTACAGGGATAGTGCTTCTATTTTTCACAACAAAATTTTAAATCTCCAAATCTAATCTGACTAGTGTAATATACGCCATACTGGTTCATTGGAACTGATGTACATTTGAAATTGAGTGATTTCATCGGTAACATTAGCAACTGCTCCAAACGACGCCTAATTAATGTGTCTATCTAAAACCAAAAATCAAAGCATTCAAATATTTTTTTTTCGACTTTTCCTGAGCTTTCAAAGTCAAAATTTCGGGGAAACTGCAAAGTTCAATACAACCAGTTGTAGGAAACTTAAGTTATGTGAAAAATAGAAGCACTACCTATGACAAAAAATACAACATTTTTTAAAAATTCTTTAAAAAAAAATACTCCATAAAAAAAACCATAATTCTTTAAAAAATTTTAAATCTCCAAATCTATCAGAAAAAGTCACTTTTGGCGTTATTAGATGGTGGTAGCACCGCGCACTCTGCCTTTAAATTGTCCTTAAAAATGCAGGATGACGATAATCCTCAATGCAACATTTCAAAAGGATCTGCAATAGCGAGAGTGCTGCAGCAATGCTTTCTTATTGTATGGGATGAGTGTACTATGGCAAGCACTTAATAATTATTATATTCGTGGAGATAATCGATTGTTTGGTGGTGCATTGATATTGTTAGCAGGTGATTTCAGATAAACATTGCCTGTAGTCAAACTAGGAAGTGCTGCTGCTACTTTTAAATTACTTTTAAGTCGCAAAGAACTATCATATGATCTTTATCTAATAGCGAAGAAGAAACTGAAACTTCACGTAAGCTGATATATCCAAAGATGGTGGAATTCACGAGCAAGTAATGAAGATATCAAAGGCGGGAACCTGTTGAACCTGGATTGTGAAATGTTCGGACGGGGAGTTGCAGCTAGATCCACACTGCAATTAGTGGGGCCTAAGTGTCGAAACTAACAGTTACTTTTAAATTACTTTTAAATTAAATTAAATTAATTTAAAATATTTTTGTAAATTCTAAACGTAAATCTTCCCGATTTCCTTCTTCTCTACACTTAAATGGTAGTTATGCTGATAAGGATTGTGATATTGCTGATCTGTTCGCTTCCTTCTTCCAACGTTGCTACTCTGTCCCTTCCATTAACTTTCCCTCTACCCTAGCCTCATCGAACGACTTTAGTAGTAGTTACTCTTATCCTATCCCTATAAATAGTTCTAACTGTATCCTTCCCCCCTTCATCGACTATGATGGTCTCCTAACAAATTTAAAATCGTGCAAGTTTTCGTTCTCCACTGGGCCAGACTCGGTTCCGAGTGCTGTTCTAAAACTTTGTGCTGAATCTCTTTGTGTGCCTCTCCTAAAACTTTTCAACTTGTCTCTCAAGACTGGTGACTTTCCCACCGTCTGGAAAGAATCCTATATAGTACCCTTTCATAAGAAGGGATCTAAATCTGATGTCTCTAACTACCGCTGTATTTCCAATTTATCTGCCATTCCTAAACTCTTTGAAAAAATCATCACTTCTCAGTTGCAACATTTTTGTAGTTCTGTATTCTCTGAATCTCAGCATGGATTCATTAAACGTCGCTCAGTTTCCACTAATCTCCTTGAATTTTCCACCTTTGTAACTTCGGGTTTTGCTAAACAGTGTCAAACTGATGTCGTTTATACTGACTTTAGTAAAGCCTTCGACTCTGTCAATCATAATCTACTTATTCATAAACTGTCTCTTCTAGGGTTCCCGACTAAGCTTCTATATTGGACTAATTCCTACCTTTGTAACCGCTCACAACGTGTCTGCTTTAACTCCTCTCTCTCTAAACCTGTTATTGTCTCATCGGGGGTTCCTCAAGGTAGCCATCTGGGTCCCTTGCTATTTAACCTATTTATTAACGATCTTCCACAAATGTTATCTCATTCCCGTGTCCTAATGTATGCTGATGACGTTAAGCTATGTTTTTCCTACAGTGACCCTTTGTCCCCACTATCTTTGCAATCTGATCTTGATGCCCTTAACAACTGGTGCCTAATCAACATTCTACCTCTTAACATTTCTAAATGCTATATAATGACTTTTCACCGCAATAAGCCATACCTTTTCGACTACTCTATCAATAACTCTATCCTTCAACGCCTTTTCAAAGTTAACGACTTGGGCATTACCTTTGTACCTAACCTATGTTTCAACTGTCATATCTCTACTATCTCTAACAAAGCCAAAGGAGTCCTTGGATTTGTCAAAAGATGGTCTAAGGAATTTACCGACCCGTATACTACAAAACTTCTGTATGTTTCTCTGGTCCGGCCTATCTTGGAATATGGTTCTTGTGTCTGGTCTCCTCATTACCAAAAATTTCAGGATATGCTCGAATCAGTACAAAAACATCTTTGCCCTCCGGGGACTTAATTGGGACCCTTCGATCCATCTCCCTTCTTATGAAAGTAGGTTGCGCCTAATTAATCTCCACTCTCTTAAATCCCGTAGAACCTGCCAAGGTGTTCTCTTCCTCCATAAGCTTCTCTCTGGTGAGGTCGAATCAACTGCCCTCATCAACCTTATTAGTATTGCTGTTCCTTTCCGCCCGACTAGGCATTACTTCCCTCTTCATCTCCAACTCTGTCTTTCTAACTACTCGGATTATGAATCTTTCCGTAGCCTTTGCCGTAACTATAACCAATTTTTCTATCTGTTTTCCTTTGATACTAGTTCTAATATGGTCAAAATTATCTTAATCAATAACTTAATTTAATTTAAATTGCTTTAATTGGGAATTGTTCGGCTACCGGCTCTTCTCTTACCTAAATTTGGCTGTTGGTGGGATCTTATCGACTACTGAGCCGATAATCTGCCCCACCGGGTCTGAGTATTGGCATTGGCCCTTTAGTTTAATTAGTTGATATGTCATTTTACCCTTACAGTTTAACTGTACATTGTTAAACTTTAAACAAAATAAACAATAAACAATAAACAACAATAAAAGCTGTGTACCGACCTTCCAAAACTTTGGAGCTTATGAAGTCCGGTTTTAATCAGGACTCGGTAAGCACAATAACGTGGAATGGAAATGCGACACTATCCTGAAAAGAAGTGCAGAGCTTACTACGTAAGCCTGTAACATTCTGATAGGTTTATAAGAAGGAAGTTAGATTTTTCAATGGGTGAAAACAGAACGGGAGGATGGCACATTGTACTGATTTTTATTAGGAAGAGTTATGCGGGCCTATTCATCTTCTTAGCTTAAACTCTTTCACAACCAAATGATCAGGCCAAAATTTTGGCAAAACAAATGTTATCGAAATTGAGTTGGGGAGACGGTTATCTTAAAATAAGTTCCCTGGCGTAAAAAAAGTTAAACCTCTCATAAATATAGCCATGTCACTCTCAACCCTATGCCATGCCTCACAGCTGTAATGCAGACTATTACAAGGCCTATTGCAGACTATTGGCGTGCACTACGTCATTGCAGAGCCAGCAGGGTGTACACGTCTGGTCACGGGTGATCTGCTTCTTGCATGTTTTTTTTAGCGCAGTGTAAAGAGGAGATTAAACTCAGTCAGCCACAGTCCCGTCCACAAGAAATTTTTAATCTCTGTAAGATGTTGAGACGGGTAGGGGGTCACCCCGGTCACTTCACACTGCACGCCGATCCCCTTTCTTTGGTAGCTACGCCTCTGTATTTCTGCCAGTGGCGAGGTGGAGGCGTAGGGGTTTCAAGCAAAAGCTGGAAGTGCTCCGAGGAAAAAGCCGTGGCGTCTTTGTACGTTTCCTTTATTCCTCTTGCTCTCTTGTTCCTCTCCTTCCTTTCTTCTTTGCGTTTACTTCACTATTCTTTTTACTCCACTTGTGCGTGGCACGTCTGTCTCGGTTCTTCTCCTCTTACTAATTGACTCCTCGTTCTCTCGGCGCCGCTCCTGAGGCCTGGCCTTCGGGTCGCGATCCGCCGTCGCTCTCACCTAAAGCTGCTACTCTTCGAATGCCATGTCGGCAACTTTCTGTTTCGCTGTTTGGCTACTTATACAAAATAAGCGAACACGAGAGGGAACGTTGTGAGCCGCGGCAAAGGCCGCGGCTCTACTTTATACCCGGTACTCAGTCACAATATATGTGATCTTACAATTTATGTAATTTATTATATGTTCGCAAAAGGGACGAATTAAATTTTGGCCAAAATGGAACTGTGGGGATAATGCTTTTTATCCCCGATCGGCCGAATAATTATTTCCAAAAATAAAACGCGGCGCAGAAATAAAATTGCGAATGTTCTTTAATGTGTGATGTCTAAACGGCGAGTGGCCCTTGCTTGCCCTTCCCATTGCTAGCATTGCCGCTCCGATCGCTGAGCGCAGCTTCTCTTCGTTCGGCAAACATAGATAACGCCGAGCATAGATAACGAAGAGAAGAGCGAGCTTTGAGAGAACGTTTAGCAGGGCAAGCAAGTGCAAGAATTTACAGAATATGTATATATGTATGAATATGTAGCAGTGCAAATATGCGGCTGAAGGCCAATGAATAGCTGCTGTTTGGCCAGCCGCATTTCGGTGGGGATCTGCCCTGAACATTCACCCCCCGTTGGAAGGCAAAGGCTTTCAACAGATCCATCCTGAAGGGGCAGGACCGCTATCTTTCTAACGACCTTTTTGAAGAGTCCTCTTTGGGCGTGGATGACGGCCTTGATATTGACTGATGCTGCGATGAGTCCCGTATAGATCGTCGAATGCAGCAATCGGCGCTTCATGTCGAAAATGGTTTGTGGAGGGCACGTCCAAGTCATCGGGAATTTCTGTAATTTCATGAAATGGCGGGGAATTTAGGAATGTAGAAATTTTAGAAGTTGATGTTCGAATTTCGTTAAGTATGGATATAAAACCCTTTGCTGTATCGGTAAGGTCGCGCTGCAGTTCCTGAATTTGGCGCTTATATAGAGCAATGTCCTGAACGAGACCGATCTGCGCCAACTTCGTCCCTAACTTGGCCTTAAGCTCCTGATTCTTCGATCGCAGTTTTTCCGCCTGCTCCTGGCACTCGTACAACTGCTGCCCGCGTTGCTGATCTCGATCGGCCGACTCCTGGCGCCGTTGAGCCAGCTTGCGGTAGTCCAGCATTGTGGGACTACTCCTTTGAAATATTGGCAGTTGCGTCGACGGTCGTATCTGTTCGACGCACAATAGGTCGAAGAATAGGCCAGCTTCTATCAGCAAATCGACTTGTTGGGGCTTGAAGAACTTTGGGTCAGCTAGCTTCACATTTTTCGGAATTGGCCAATCCTTTGCATCCAGGTTAAAGTTGGGCTGCCTTTCCGTTATTGAGTTGGTGACAATTGCAGCGAGCGAATCGCGATAGCTTGCGTCCTGGAATTGTACAACTATATGCACAGAGTTGGTCGAAGGTAGAATAGATCTCCCAATACCGGAGATGTTAAAATGAGACGAGTGATGAGATAATTGCAACTGATTAGCGAGTCTTGACGTTATGAAATTTGCCTGCGATGCAAAATCTAAGATGGCACGACATGGGATCAGCTTTCCATAACGATCTGTGACATAGACGAGGGCGGTAGGTAGCAACACGTCTTGGCAAGGCTGCGATTTCTGGTTGGAGGGGGGAGGGCTAGAAGAACCGCTTGCTAGAAGGACAGCTGTGGCGCGTTGCTGGCTCGATTCCTCGGTCGGTGATGAGGAAGATGATGCAGCAGCGCTCGATTGGATGTGGAGCAGCGTATGATGCTTGTACTGGCAATGCCTGCAAGATCCTGACCTGCACCTCTGCAATTCATGGCCCTTGTTGAGGCAGTTTAAACACAAGTGCCGCTTCTTTGCTTCTTTATATCGATCATAAGCAGTGAGATTTAGGAATGCCTGACATCTAGATATGTAATGCTGACAGGAATTGCAATAGGTACATGTAGGGTTAGGATGGTCGCTAGTGGAGGCGATAAGGGTGCTAAGTTCATTTTCTCCCACCTGCTGGCTAGGACTTGTTACCATAGCCGATGCCAAATTCTCCAGCATCCGACACTTCGCTTCCAAGAATGAGGACATGTCTGACCAGAGAGGCAATCTTGAGGTCGGCAGGCTCTCCTCCCATTTCACCTGCGTCTTGGGGTCCAATTTCTTCCTTATGATGCAAACCAGCAACCCATCCGAAATCTCCTGAGGCGTTGCCAAGGTCCGAAGAGCACGTAAGTGCGAATTGATCTTGTCGCTGAGCGCACGCAAGCCGCTGGCTGAGCCCTTCTCCACCCCTTGCAGACCGAAAATAGCCTTGACGTGTGCCTGAAAATGCATAAGCTTATTATCAAATCGCAACTTTAATAAATTGAACGCCTCGTCATAATTTTCCTCAGACAATTCCAAAGATCGAATCGTGTCCAGCGCAGCTCCATCTAGGCATCCACGGAGATACTGGAATTTCTCGATGACCGGTATTCGCGACTCCTTGTGCACCATGGTCGTAAACATCGAGTGGAATTCTGGCCAATCCATATAGTCTCCACTAAATTGAGGAAGCCGCAACTCGGGCAGTCGAGAACGGCCTATAATATCATAGGCAAACGCAGATGACTGCTCCTCGAGAGGGTGCCGGGCCGTGGAATGCGCAGCATTAACCGTGCGAGCAGCCGCCAACTCCCGTGACAGCTTGGTCCTGACCTTGATATAGATATTAGCGAAGTCCAGTCGGGCATCATTGGCCAACTGCAGCAAATCCAGCCTTTCAAAGCTCGTTTGAGCTGCATCGAAATCCACATTCATTTGCTCGATCTGCTCCATGCGAACTTGAAGCTCCGTTTCATCCAAATCGGCCAGCTCTTCCTTGGTGAGAAACCTGTCCAGGGTATTTAATTGACGCGCGATTGCCTCCGCCTTTTGCCTATAAAAATCGATGTCCCTAGGCATTACTGCGTTCGCGACAATATTTGGCTCAGGTTGTGCCATGTTGGAGTTTTTCAAAGTCACGAGAGAAAAAGACACCCTGTATACGTATAAAACGAAAACCGCGACAACCGCAAGCAAAGGGATTACAGCTAATCGATCTAGCTGTGCGAGCTGTCCCATTCCGCTTTGTGCTACGTTCGTATGTATTGGTTAGTTCACTGCACTGCCCAATGCACTGCACTGACCGAACTGCCGCGACGAATAACTGTATAGCCAGCAACGGTGTAAGAAAGTAAGTATGTATGTTTTGGCACCGAATTATGCGCAAAACGCCGAAAAATGTGTTGAGGCTTTCGAATGTTATATATGTTTGACTCCGCTATTCAGACGATCACGTCGGGGTCACCAAATTTTATGTGGGGATAATGCTTTTTATCCCCGATCGGCCGAATAATTATTTCCAAAAATAAAACGCGGCGCAGAAATAAAATTGCGAATGTTCTTTAATGTGTGATGTCTAAACGGCGAGTGGCCCTTGCTTGCCCTTCCCATTGCTAGCATTGCCGCTCCGATCGCTGAGCGCAACTTCTCTTCGTTCGTCAAACATAGATAACGCCGAGCATAGATAACGAAGAGAAGAGCGAGCTTTGAGAGAACGTTTAGCAGGGCAAGCAAGTGCAAGAATTTACAGAATATGTATATATGTATGAATATGTAGCAGTGCAAATATGCGGCTGAAAGCCAATGAATAGCTGCTGTTTGGCCAGCCGCATTTCGGTGGGGATCTGCCCCGAACAGGAACATTTAAAACGAGGGGGAACGTTGTGAGCCGCGGCAAAGGCCGCTGCTCTACCTTATACCCGGTACTCAGTCAGTATATACATACATATGTACATACATTTATGAGCTTACGATTTATGAAATTTATTATATGTTCGCAAAAGGGACGAAGTAAACTTTGGGCAAAAAATAATATTTAAAATATAAAAAAATGAAGTCAAAACATTTTTTGAATTTTTATACATGTTTCCATATTTGTTTACATATGCTTTTTGCATATGATTCTACATTTGTACATGACATGTATAACTACATATTCGAGACGTACAAGTGTTTGCGAGAGAGAGAGGGAATGAGTAAGCGCTTGGCAGGCGTTGCGTAGCCACTGAAATTTAATTTGTTCCTTCTGTCCATAATAATGATCCCACCTAATCCAGATTCGGCTATCTAATAGATACAGTAATTTCCCATGATTCTGCGTTTTTGGTTTACTTTTATATTAAAAATTGTGGATTCCACAGATTTTCGTCTTTTGTGGGGGCGGAAGGGGGCGTGGCAAAATTTTGAAACAAACTCGTGCTGGTTTGATATCACAGGAGTTAGGATAGAAAGTTTGGTTGCTCTAGCTCTTATAGTCTCTGAAAACTAGGCGTCAAAAAATACGAATGGGCAAAGCAGATGGGGCCGCGTGTGAGAGAGAGCGAGAGGGAATGATGACTTTCGAAATGGTTTTCTTCATTGTAGCTATAATAATGATTCGATCTGATCCAGATTCAACACTCTGATAGAAATGGTCATTCTCTATGATTCTGCGTTTTTAGTTTTCTCGTATCTTCAACATTGTGTACGCCACAGACTTTCGTCCTTTGTGCGGGCGGAAAGGGGCGGGGCGAAATTTTGAAACACATTTGGAGTAGTGTGATCACACAGGAGCCTGGATACAAAACTTGGTTGCTCTAGCTTAAATGGTCTCTGAGATATAGGCGCAAATGAAGACGGACAGACGGACGGACGGACGGACAGACGGACGGACAGACAGACATGGCTATATCGACTCGGCTATTGATGCTGATCAAGAATATATATACTTTATGGGGTCGGAAACGCTTCCTTCTGGGCGTTACACACAACCGTTATCCCCACAAATCTAATATACCCCTATACTCTTCGAGTACCGGGTATAAAAATTAGTTTGAACCCTATGCTAGATTTTTAAATATTAAAAGTTATTTGTTTCCATTTTAGAACTACTCATACGAGACGTGGAAGTGTGTGCGAGAGAGAGAGAGAGAGGGAATGAGTAAGTGCTTGGCAGGCGTTGCGTAGCGACTGAAATTAAATTTGTTCCTCCTGGCTATAACAGTAGTTCGACCTGATCAAGATTCGGCAATCTGGTAGACATGGTCATTTCCCATGATTCTGCGTTTTCGGTTTTCTCGTACCTTAAAAATTGTGGATTCCACAGATTTTTGTCCTTTGTGGGGGCGAAAGGGGGCGTGACAAAATTTTAAAATACACTTGTATTGAATTGATATCACAGGAGCTTGGTTAGAAAGTTTGGTTGGACGAATAGGCAAAGCAGACAGGGTCGAGTGTGAGAAAGAGCGAGATGAAACGATGACTTTCGAAATGGTTTTCTTTATTGTAGCTATATTAATTATCCGATCTGATCTAGATTCAACACTCTGATAGAAATGGCCATATTCTATGATTCTGTGTTTTTAGTTTTCTTGTACTATCAAAATTGTGCATGTCACAGATTTTCGTCCTTTGTGTGGGCGGAAAGGGGCGGGGCGAAATTTTGAAATAGACTCGTGGTAGTGTGATAATAAAGAAGACTGGATACAGATCTAGGCACTAATGAAGACGGACAGACGGACGGGCAGACAGACTTGGCTATATCGACTCGGCTATTGACGCTGATCAAGAATATATATACTTTATGGAGTCGGAAACGCTTCCTTCTGGGCGTTACACACATCCGTTATCACCAAAAAATTAATATACCCCTATACTCTTCGATTACCGGGTATAAAAAGCGGAGCGTACAACAAAAACAGGTCTAGTTATTACAAAAGAGAACAAACGAACGTTTTTACGCATTTTCTGATTTTATTAAAAAAGGAGCGAATTTAAGAGAGAATTAGGAAGACTTTTCAATTTAATAGTACAGGGTATATTCTGGCAGTCTCCGGTTTTCACATTCACAAAAATTTATATTTTTACTTTTGAATACACATGAATTGGCATTTTATACAAATGAACGAATCTTAATTGCAAAAGAAATAAAATAGATGATGTTCGGCTAAGCGACGGCCCCTGCCAGCATAAAGAGAAGCACACATTACTCTTAATGAATTGTCGCTTGATTCTGCTCTACGCTTTCAATCGCTACATCGCCCTTTCTCTAAGTTCGTTGTTCGACAAGAGCTGTGAGGGAGAATCAGCAGAACAGAAGACTCAGCAAAATCTATCATCGTCGCAAGCAAACGTTTCGTTGGTCGGCACAGTGACCTGGCTGCCACCTATTTCTACATAACTACTGTAAACCTAACCATCATCGCCGCTATTAAAATAAACACGGACCAATTCGTGTCCTATTTTTATTCGCATCACATCGGTCCAATCGCCTTATATGGCAAATAAAGCAAACTTACACACATACATACATATATGTGTAGTAAAATTCAATCAATTGTATTTTATTCAAATATTTACGCTGCTGAAAATGCTCAGTAACTAAACAGATGACTAATTGCCTTTTTACACTCCCGCATCATTGTTTACAGCTGAGCCGCATTATTATTCCGGATCATTTCCGTATCATTTTGTCAGCTGTTCGGCCTGCGAATGTAAACAAACGAATTGAATAAGAAGAAGAAAGCTCACGCATTTTTATTAAAATTAAAAGAAATTACCAATATAATGAGCGATCTATTTTTAAATGTGGAATACGGTGCATTTGGGAGTTTCACTACGAGCACCCAATTATTTATGGAGCTTGTTTAGAAGGAGTCAAATGTGTGTAAATCTATCTACCGAACAAAAATTACGTGCAGTTGGAATCAGTGCGTCCCAAAAGATCTTTGTTGACCCCTCAAGTACTTGTGTTACTATTTTGCAATCAGACTTATTTTAATTTAAATGTTCAGGAACGGTTTGGCCGCTCAACTTTAAATTGAATTTTTGTTTGTTATGACAAAATTTTCGACAAAAATACCCCGATACCGCGTCGATACCCCGAATTATTTCCGTATTTTGTGAAAATATTTGACAGAATACGGTTACACTTGAAAATGATTCGGCGCATGATCACTCACTCCTTTTTCCTTACCGAATATTGACTTAACAGTCAACTCGTTCTATAAAATTATAAACTCTGCCCTTAATACATATGTTCCAGCATTTCCTCCGTCCCTTCATGATCTAAACAATTCTAAATCTTCTGCTGCTGGCATTGCAAACTTATTTGTCACCTTTTTCCAGTCATCGTACTCCTCTCATATCTATAACGCATCCACTCCGTATCCATACCATTTGCCTCACTCTAACAGCATTTTTATACCCGGTACTCGAAGAGTAAGGGGTATATTAGATTTGTGGGGATAACGGTTGTGTGTAACGCCCAGAAGGAAGCGTTTCCGACCCCATAAAGTATATATATTCTTGATCAGCATCAATAGCCGAGTCGATATAGCCATGTCTGTCTGTCCGTCCGTCCGTCCGTCCGTCCGTCTGTCCGTCCTCATTAGCGCCTATATCTCAGAGACTATTAAGGCAACCAAGTTTTGTATTCAGTCTCCTATGTTATCACACTACTCAAAGTGTATTTCAAAATTTCGCCCCGCCCCCTTCCGCCCCCACAAAGGACGAAAGTCTGTGGCATACACAATTTTGAAGATACAAGAAAACTAAAAACGCAGAATCATAGAGAAAGACCATTTCTATCAGAGTGTTGAATCTGGATCAGATCGGATCATTATTATAGCTACAATGAAGAAAACCATTTCGAAAGTAATCGTTCCCTCTCGCTCTCTCTCACACGCGACCCCATCTGCTTTGACCATTCGTATTTTTTGACGCCTAGTTCTCAGAGACTATAAGAGCTAGAGTAACCAAACTTTCTATCCAAACTTCTGTGATATCAAACCAGCACAAGTGTATTTCAAAATTTTGCCACGCCCCTTTCCGCCCCCACAATGGACGAAAATCTGTAGAATCCACAATTTTTAAGATAAATGAAAACCAAAAACGCAGAATCATGGAAAATTACCATATCTACCAGATTGCCGAGGATGGATCAGGTCGGAACAATATTATGGCCAGAAGAAACAAATTAAATTTCAGTGGCTACGCAACGCCTGCCAAGCGCTGACTATTAAAGCTAGAGCAACCAAATTTTGTATCCAGTCTCCTGTGTTATCATGCTATTCCAAGTGTACTTCAAAATTTCGCCCCGCCCCCTTCCGCCCCGACAAAAGACAAAAGTCTGTGGCATACACAATTTTGAAGAAACGAAAAAACGAAATACGCACAATCATAGAGGATGACCATTTCTATCAGAGTGTTGAATCTGAATCAGATCGGATTATTAATATAGCCACAATGAAGAAAACCATTTCGAAAGTCATCGTTTCATCTCGCTCTTTCTCACACTCGACCCTGTCTGCTTTGCCTATTCGTCCAACCAAACTTTCTATCCAAGCTCCTGTGATATCAATTCAATACAAGTGTATTTTAAAATTTTGTCACGCCCCCTTTCGCCCCCACAAAGGCCAAAAATCTGTGGAATCCGCAATTTTTAAGGTACGAGAAAACCAAAAACGCAGAATCATGGGAAATGACCATGTCTACCAGATTGCCGAATCTTGATCAGGTCGAACTACTGTTATAGCCAGAAGGAACAAATTTAATTTCAGTCGCTACGCAACGCCTGCCAAGCACCTACTCATTCCCTCTCTCTCTCTCTCTCTCTCGCACACACTTACACGTCTCGTATGAGTAGTTCTACATGTACATGTAGAAATCTAAAAGCTGATGTAAAAAGTATATGTAAACAAAAATGTAAACAAATAACTTTTAATATATAAAAATCTAGCATAGGGTTCAAACTAATTGTTTTAAATGTTCCATTTTGGCCAAAATTTAATTAGTCCCTTTTGCGAACATATAATAAATTACATAAATCGTAAGATCACATATATTCTGACTGAGTACCGGGTATAAAGTAGAGCCGCGGCCTTTGCCTTTGACCTACCCCAAGTTAAAATCTGTCTGCCCTACTCCTCTCTGGTACTTGCACACATACCTTCAGCTGGACCTAAATGAACTGCTATTGTGGTGTTTAAATAATCTTTTTTTGAACCTCTCGAAACGCAAGCTTATGGCATTTTACCGTCGTGCTCCACATTTTGAATCTTTTTCTTTTGGTAATCATGTCTTGGATCGAATTTCGAGTTTAAATGATCTTGAAGTATTATTTGATCATAAACTGTGATTTAATAGTCATACAGCGACGGCAGCTAATAAAGCTAAGGGTGTTCCAGCGTTCATCAAGAGTTGGTCCAAGGAGTTTGACGACTCGTATGTAACCAAACAATTGTACATTTCGTAAGCCCACAGTATAAGGAGCAACAAACTATTATGAAATCAGTGCAGCAAACATTTTTAATTTTCGCTCTTCGTAATTTACATTGAAACTCTGGTAGAATCCTTCCATCTTACCGATCGAGGCTATAACTTATTGACCTACCTTCGTATACCATCGAGCACAAGGTCCTTCTCGGGATGATGGACTCCCTACCTCTCTTGAGTCAGATTGATTTTATAGTTTCCTCTCGTTCCACCCCTACTTTTAGGCCTATGAGATTACACTAGTCAACACGACATTTCCGCTGTCGCCTAAAATGACTTTTTCTGATAGATTTGGAGATTTAAAATTTTTTTAAAGAATCTTTTTTAGATATGAAGTTTTGGTCAAACGGTTGTAACTTAGCCGTTTATTCATCGATTCTTACAAACGACGCTCAATTAATGTGTCTATCTAAAACTAAAAATGTTAGATATAAAATTTTTTTTTTCGACTTTTCCTGAGTTTTTGAAGTCAAAATTTCGGAGAAAAATACCTAAAAAAAATTATGAAATTTGAATTTGAAAGCTTAATATATTCCAGACGTTAAGCTGCAGCTACAAAGTGTATGTGTCGAATTTATTTTATGGCACAAACCACTTTTTAGTTTCTTGGTCACACTATTTCAGTTAAGTTCCACCACTAACAAAACAGTATATACTTTCGCGAAATTTTCGCGGTGCAGGATACAGGTCTTAAAAAAAAAAAATATCTATTATTGTCTTCTTCTATCCACAGGACTCTTATGGGTATCATTGTCACATGTTCTATTTAACGAAAAATTCAATGATGCGGCCTAATGTAAAAAGGTTATAATATGCGCTTAAAAAATAACTGGCTAAAGACTTCCCCTAAAGACACTCCTTTTTTTTAAAGTCAAATAGGTGAACCAAATGTATATTCGCACGTTGAGAACTGATTATAATCTTTAAATTTGTTTACTGCTAGTCGATGGTGTTTAATAGCGTAGATAGCTATTGTCGAGAATGTGATTATTTTCCAATAGGGACTAATGCTCTTGATCGCCCCCGTATAATGCCCTCACTTTATTATCTATTATTTATTTATGCTCGCTCTTATTATCTTTGCTTTCATAGTGCGTCGCTACGCCGACAGCAGCTACGCCTGCTCTGTTAGATACTGCTTGATATATGTAGTTTATCTTCAATTTTTTCATTTAACACGGGATTGGCTCGTTTGCTTTTCCTGAACTAAGTGTATAACTTACTAAACTCATATTGTACATTGTGCATATTGTACATTTCACATATTGTACATTGTAGATATTGTATCTCTTATGCTCTTAAGTTATCTATTGTCATGCTGATTCTTCGTTCTGTCAAAAACATTCGTGAAATGCGAAGTATCGCGTATCATTACAAACAGACCATCGGAATTATCCAAAAAGCGCAATAACGGTTCTTGTTTTCGCTTACTAAAAATCTATACAGTACAATAAAACATTTTGGTAGCTCCGACCCCGTGGTCTTATCGTTTGAAACATTTGTTAAATCGAACCAGAAGTCGTTGGGGACGTGACAGTTTCTATTAGTCCGCTATTCGTTTTCTCTTTCAACGTTTGCTCCAGCCTGCGCAACGGATTTTCGAAACCAGCTGCATAGAGCTCTAAGCGTAATCCGATAGCTTTCTTCGCCTCTTCTTTCGTCGTTTACCTTAGCCGGGATCGATTTGATAATAAACGTTTCATTTTACAGGCACACATTGGTTGGCAAGTTGCGGGCGTTTATGGACGCCATCACCTCACGTCTTCGTGCATTGCAAGCGCTGGGAACCACGGAGGAAATGTCCGATTGTATAATCATCCATGCGTTAATTACCTACGAAAGGGCCATCACGGGAAAGACTGTAAATCAGTTTCCTGCCATGCTTGCCAATCGACGCACCACACACTTTACCCTTTGCCGTTTACCCTTAGGTTAAGTTCGTGCGTAGTCCAGCTCCTTATGCTTACTACATTACTCAAGAAAATTCAACATTTTATTTCCGCTATCGCCCAAAATGACTTTATCTGATAGATTTGGAGATTTAAAAATTTTTAAAGAATTTTAGTTTTTTTTTCTTGAAAAATTTTTTTTTTAAGAATTTTTTAAAAATTTGGTATTTTTCTTCAGAGGTAGTGCTTTTATTTTTCAAATAACTTTAGTTTCTTATAGCCAGTTGTATTGTAGTTTGCAGTTCTGAAAAGCTAAAAAATGCAGCTTTAAATCCAACCCAGACATTTTGTAGCTGCAGCTTAAGGTCTGAAAGATATTAAGCCTTCAAATTTCATATTTTTTTCGGTATTTTTTCCCGAAATTTTGACTTTGAAAACTCAGGAAAAGTTGAAAAAAAATAACATTTTTTATTTTAAATAGACACATTTATTGGGCGTCGTTTAAGGTATCGATGGATAAACGGCCAAGTTGCAGCCGTTTGACCAAAACATCAGTCGGCGAATTGCGCTATCTTGTTTTTCTGTATCATGATATTTATCCAGGTTTTCGGATGTGAAAACAAGACAGTTACTTGCAGTGCCTAATATGTGTGGTTCGAACCTACATAGCAAAATATCCAAGTAAGCTTGACCAGTCACTTATGAAACAAACCTATGCTGTTCCGAGTAGTTGGCTATAATTTCCCATCGGACCGTAAGTATTCTTGCATGATGAACTCACCATAGGAGTTGACTCAGCGTCAGTATAGGACATTTTCGAGATTATGCCTCACACGACCAGTTTGCTTGATCAAAAAAAGTACATGCTGCGAAAATGGTGCTGGAACGATGGTAAAACACATTGTTACACAGTGTAACCTGATAACGAAGAACAATATTGATCAAAACTATTGTGGCACGAGATCGTTTCGACTCTTATGTGCTGTTTACACTGATACTGCGTCTTGATTCTTTGCGTCTTCCCAGAAACGCAGTTTTTTTACATAGGTTTAGCATAGGGCCCTAGTGATGGCAAAAAGATGCGTCGTTTTCCGACGCAGGTATTTATGTGCGCATAACAGCAATTTTCGTACTTTTCTGCCTAAAGGGCTATGCTATGGCTAATCTCTTCTCCAGAGGGATTGTCAGTCGAGAGTTGAGATTGGGAAACAGTCCAACAAGAATGTTGAAAGTACTCCTTTCCATGCGGAAATTTTCCTTAAAAAAGGCATCGGAGTTGTCAACATCTTCCTCCCAAAATGATCCATATCGTGGCTATTACAATATAGAATACATTATTTAATTGAAAATATAAGATTATCTGCACTTTAATAACAAGGGTCCAAACGCGAGGAGGACGTTGCAGTTGCAAGACGAACTGCAACTTTTCTGAGGATAGCCCAGGCGCTTCAATGCACTTCAATAAATTCTCTTCATTTTGCGCCACAGCAGATAAAAGAATTAGCTCGTTTTCTGGCATATTTTGTTGATTTTCGAACATTATTTACTTTGTTTACAAAATTTGTCTTCCTCTTCCAAGACGCAAAGACGCTGTAGTGTAAACGGCAGTTCTGCTTCTCTGCGTCTTTTCCGATATCGATAGGTAACGCACCAAGTGTAAAAAGCCTATTAGCTATCAAGAATATATGTATATAACACTACTCGACAAAAAACTGACTTTGAAAACTCAGGAAAAGTCGAAAAAAAATATTTTATTGCTAACATTTTTAGTTTCAGATAGACACATTAATTAGGCGTCGTTAAAGGTATCGTTTTTAAAAATCGTTGGATAAACGGCCAAGTTGCAGCCGTTTGACCAAAACTTCATATGCCGATTGGCACCATCCCAAATGCCATTTTACCGTTAAAAGCTGTTACAAACACAGATTTTTGGTATTTTTGTAGGGAAAAAACGGATATACTTCGGCTAACGGAACTTATTGGCAAAATTCGGCATTTGAAAAATTGGTCAAACGGTTGTAACTTAGCCGTTTATTCATCGTACCTTAAACGACCTTAAAACTGCAAAGTTCAAGTGAAAAATAGAAGTACTACCTCTGAAAAAAATACCACAGTTTTAAACATTTTTTTTTAAATTTTTCCATTTTTTAAATGAAAAAAAAAAAACATTCTTTAAAAATTTTTAAACATCCAAATCTATCAGAAATAGTAATTTTTGTCGACTAGTGTAATGAAAGGGGTCGGAAACGGTTCTTCCTGGGTGTTCAGACATCCACTATCACCAAAAATGTATTATACCACTTTATTCTTGGCGTACCAGGTATATAAAACGATTACCTCTGAAAAAAACACCTTAAACATTTTTTTCATTACCATAAAACATATTCGGAATTCCAAGTCTATCAGATACATAGAGTCGATTTGATGTCAGGAATAAAAATATGTTTTCTTGACATATACATACATAGGTGACAAAGATAACAAAGACAATCGCGATATACTTTTTTCAATGAATTCCTGGTGGGCCTGCTCAGGATCAGAGAAGATAGAGACCAACTTATTAGATGTAATTTTCAGAATGAACAATGGAAGATCGTAGATGGATTCAGATCCATCGCAGAAAGCTGGACGGTGAAAAGAATGGGAGAATAAAAACTTCGGACTGCGCTCCGAGTCCAACACTGATGTGTGGTGTCCAAGTGTAAAAAGCCTATAAATAGGCTATAAACGAAATCCACGATAGTTGGTCGATAGTTGGTCTATCGACACGATTGTGGACTGAGAGAACAGCTGACATTCAGGCCAGGAATATATATGTGCCTATTATTACTGAAGTAAAAGTGAAAGATGGAGGAAAAAACTGTGCGGAAAACCAAAAAGAGATGTGAGGAGAAGATTGCTTTAATAAAAGCAGTTGAGGCAAGACCATGTCGTTGGCGGATCATGGAAAATAAGGATTTTAATCATTTAGACACTTTGGCGCCTCTGACTGCGCTGTACATCTCCTTCCTATTTTTTGGCAACAATTTATGCTACCACCAACACAATCACTTCATCGTCAGAATTACTTTTCTTCCTTATTTAAATTTTAGTTTAATTTTCAAACTTGGCGCTGTTTACAAAACTCAGCTGATTCATGAGAGTGGCAAATCACTTTTTAGCTTCTTGGTCACACTAGTTTATTTATGTTCCACACAAACGAAATATAGAGCAGATACCTGGCAGTAATTTTCCGCGGTGCTGGATACAGGCCTTTAATAAAGAAAGTAGTGCAGAGGAAATTGTTATAAAATTTATTGAATTTCTGTTCCGTAAGAACTGACTTTTATCGGTGCTTTATCCCAGTAGTCCTCCGGCGCCACAACGCCAACAAATAATACTTTAAATTTAACTAACTTTATTTGTGAACAAATAACACATAGCAGTGTAACTGTAGAGCATGCACACCTGGTCACACTCGGACGCGGAATATATGGTAGTGTTTGCCATCAAACTGTTTTTGGATCTGAGTGCTAGGCTTTAACTGGATGTGACGATTGGCAGGGGGAGGAAGAGAAAACTTACCTTTAATTGCCAAACCTAACTGGAAAAGAGCGAGTCAGTCTAATTGCTTAATTGCAGTTCCCGTTTAGTCTATGCTTTAAATATCAATACCAGGTATTTAAATACGTTACATATCTTGACGGTGGACAGCATTGGAAAATTTTAGTGAGCTCTGTGAGATTGCAAAAAAGCTTTTATAAATTATACAATTAGTAAAATGAATTGCTCATTTATGTTTGTTTATTGTATACATTGGCCTATTTATTTACACTTATTTTAAGCCATTATGTTATTGAGATTTTTGGAGACTTTATATTAAAATATTTTTACTATTGCTGTTACAGTTAGGTATAATTTAAACATATGTATATTTCATTTCATGAAACTGATATCCAATATAACACTTTCAACTTCATGACTAAACACTTTTTTCATTAATTCATACATACAGTATAACCGAATGGAATACACTACCGAAAGAATCGTACTTATGTATAAAGATTTACCATGCTCTACCTTGTAATGGCAAATAGCCTCCACACTGCTGCTGATGTCCATTAGAAATAAAATTATTTTGGTTTCTATATGCCATAGCTAAACTGTTTGACATGAGAGTATTATTGCAGGGCTGCTGTAACATAGCAACATTAGAACCTCCAACAGTTCCGTAGCTTGCAAGTAGAGATGAAGATGTATCAGGTGAGTGTGAATTAGGTGCATCTCCTGATATAAGATTGAGGCCACTCGTTACATTAGAAGATACTGCTACTGCTCCACTATTGGCATTTCCACTATTACTAGCACTGCTATTGTTACCCGAGGGTGTCGAGCTATTACCGTGTGTTTGTGACTGGGTTGTATTGTTACTTGCGGAACACGGTTTCCCATCCTTAACTAAGACTGGAACCGCAACACGTCTTGGTGAGCTTGCAGACTAAAAGAAGAAATACATTTAAAAGTAGTATAGTCAAATTAACAGAATATGCAGTTAATCAATCTTATTTAACTTTCTTAATATATCTATAATATTTTATAATGCAAAATAAAATTACTGTATAACTGTCCTATTAAATTATCCGATTCTCATTTAAATTAAGAGCTCGCTACTTAACAAGTCTAATTAATAAAATGTTAAGCTCCTTGGTGTTTTTATACCCGGTACTCGAAGAGTATAGCGGTATATTAGATTTGTGGTGATAACGGTTGTGTGTAACTCCCAGAAGGAAGCGTTTCCGACCCCATAAAGTATATATATTCTTGATCAGCATCAATAGCCGAGTCGATATAGCCATGTCTGTCTGTCCGTCCGTCTGTCCGTCTTCATTTGCGCCTATATCTCAGAGACTATAAAAGCTAGAGCAACCAAGTTTTGTATCCAGTCTCCTGTGTGATCACACTACTCCAAATGTGTTGCAGAGTTTCGCCACGCCCCTTTCTGCCCACATAAAGGACGAAAATCTGTGGCGTACACAATTTTGAAGATACGAAAAAAATAAAAACGCAGAATCATAGAGAATGACCATTTCTATCAGAGTGTGGAGTCTGGATCAGATCGGATCATTATTATAGCTACAATGAATAAAACCACAAAGGACGAAAATCTGCGGAATCCACAATTTTTAAGATAATGGAAAACCAAAAACGCAGAATCATGGAAAATTACCATATCTACCAGATTCCCGAATCTGGATCAGGTCGGATCAATATTATGCCCAGAAGAAACAAATTAAATTGCAGTGGCTACACAACGCCTGCCAAGCGCTTCTCATTCCCTCTCTCTCTCTCGTACACTCTTGTACGTCTCGAATATGTAGTTATACATGTATATTATGAAATGTAGAAGCAGATGTAAAAAGTATATGTAAACAAAAATGGAAACATGCATAAAAATTCCAAAAATGGTTTGACTTCATTTTTTGAAATATTATTTTTTGCCCAAAATTTAATTCGTTTCTTTTGCGAACATATAATAAATTGTATAAATCGTAAGCTCATATGTGTATGTATGTATGTACATATATATATACTGACTGAGTACCGGGTATAAGGTAGAGCCGCGGCCTTTGCCGCGGCTCACAACGTTCCTCCTCGTTCAACTTGTTTTCTTCATTCTGGCTGTAAAAATCATCCGATCATACTATATTTAGAGAATTAAGTCGATAACACTACTCGACAAAAATTAACTTTTTTTTCCGCTGTGCCCCAAAATGACTTTTTATTCAGAATCAAAAATTCTGTCAGTAAAAAGTTATTTTGGGCCACAGCGGAAATGTCGTGTCGACTAGTGAAAGATTCCTCAAACTTATGATCATTACATTTAAACTTTGTATTTGTAAGGAACTGTTACTTAAAAAGTGATCAAAGTCGTTGACTGTACAACGCAAAGCTTCCTCGAGACTCATTTTCTATAAGTAATTTCATTTAACATACTGCAGTATGAAATCCTTATTATGGGCTGATTTTTGGCAAAATTGTGCGGTTTGGAATATAAACGAGAGGGACCGTTGTGAGTCGTGGCAAAGACCGCGGATCTACTTTATACCCGGTGCTCAGTCAGTAATAATATGTACATCTGACCTTACGATATATACATATATTATATTTTCGCAAAAGGGGAAAATTGAATTTTAGTTAAAAAAGAAAATTAAAAAAATTTAAATCGAACCCCTTGGGTGATTTTTATATATTACAAGTAATTTGTTTCCATTTTTGTTCACATATATTTTTTACATCTGTCATCTACATTTCTATGTCTACCTACATATATACGTCTCATGAGCGAGCGAGAAAGCGAATGAGTAAGCACTTGTATAGGCGCCACTGAAATATAATTAGTTCTTCCTGGCTATAATAATGATCCGAACTGATCTAGATTCAGAAATTTGTTATATGGGGTCAATCTCTATGATTCTGATTTTTGGTTTTCTGGTATCTTAAAAATTGATTTTCACACAGATTTTCGTCCTTTGTGGAGCGTGGCAAAAATTTGAAATACACTTGTGTTGAATTGATGTCACAGAAGCTGGGATAGAATGTTTGGTTGCTCTAGTCTCTGGCTCTCTAGTCTAGGCTCTGGTCTCTGAGAACTAGGCGTCAAAAAAGACGAAAAAGCAAACCAGACGGGGTGGCGTGTGAGAGATAGCGAGAGGGAACAATGCCGTTTGAAATGGTTTTCTTTATTGTGACTATATTAATGATTCGATCTGATCCAGATTCAGCACTCTGATAGATATGGTCGTTCTCTATGATTCTAATTTAGTTTTCCCGCAACTTCAACAAAGTCTGGATACAAAACCCAAAAATGAATCAATATCACTTTAGCCCTATACATAAAATTATGGATGTCAAACGGTTGAGGAATTGAATAAATTTCAGACAAAACTGATACAGTGTGAACACATCACATGCCTATTTTACGCGAAGTATTGTTACTTTAATTCGTATGTATAGTTCGGATGTTTGTATATATTCGGATAAAGTATACAGTAGTATACAGTAAAACAAAATTCATCGGTGTTAGCTAACATTTTTTGATATAGGATGAGTATGTTTATTTTGAGTCATTCTGTAGAACGGAACATTGTATGATAGATTTTGTTTATAGACCTTTCGTTTCGTGACATATCGTTTTCTGACAAAATTGCAATTTGCTTGAGTAAATTTGTTGCTTTTGAAAATGTGTGAGTTTTAAATCAACCTGTGTTTTAAAGTTAAATGTCCAGACGATTCAAAAAATACTGTTTATCAGATAGCATTGTATTAAATAAAATATGTCATTACATTAAAATTAGCATTGTTTACTTTCAATGAATTCCTAAACATTCAATTCATTTAGTAAGCAGCGAAGCGCGCAGGTCTGCTAATATACTTATTAATATGTATACTCATACTAAACGTTAAACTCATACAAACCGAGTTTACAAAAAGATACACTAGCGGATACAAAAACCTTGCACTAGGAGTGTACAAGCGTTGCGATTAAAAATTACAGCCAGTAAGTATTATCAAAAGAATGATCATTTACCTGATTGTGTTGATTTTGTTCCGCCATTGCCTTTTCTTTTGCTTGCCTCTTACATTTATACCTGTGGTTCTGGAACCAAATTTTTACCTAGAATATCAATAGTAATACGCCTATTAGTTAAAAACGTATATGCATATAAAACCAGGGAAAAGAAATAGAATTATAATCCTATTATAAATAATTATTTTTGGCACTTAATGCTCATAGTAAAATGGCAAATGGACATAATAATTGTAATTTTAGACTTTTGCTGAGGTTAAATAATCACAAGTAATCACATAAATAACGAACTGGCCCATAAAGTACATGCTGTATTTTTTTATCAGAAATACACCCTAGTCTATATAAATTATTTAATTAGGTTTAAAGCTATCTCGAATCGAAGCCATTTTGCACTACAGTCAGTCAAGATGTAGCAGTCGGGTAATATCGGTGAAAACAAAGTCAATAAACCATTTTTAATAGGTCGCTTCCTTGATAACACTACTCGACAAAATTCAACTTTTTTTTCCGCTGTGGCCAAAAGTGACTTTTTCTGATAGATTTGGAGACTTAAAATTTTTTAAAGAATTATGGTTTTTTTTTCATAGAGTAGTTTTTTTTTTAAGAATTCTTAAAAAATTTGGTATTTTTTGTCATAGGTAATGCTTTTATTTTTCACATAACTTAAGTTTCCTACAACTGGTTGTATTGTGTGGCATAACGATATAAACATCGAAACAAAATGCAATCCCGTAGATACCAAACCTACGCATAGAAAAATAGTTCTAAAACACATAGGAAGTTCAAAAAAGTATGAAACCTAAACTGATTATACATATAATCTTCAATTACACTAGTCGACACGACTTTTCCGCTGTCGCCTAAAATGACTTTTTCTGATAGATTTGGATATATAAAAATGTGTAAAGAATTTTTTTTTTTCAGGTTTAGTTTTTTTAATGAATTTTTTAAAAATTTGGTATTTTTTTCAGAGGTAGTGCTTCTATTTTTCACAAAACTTAAGTTTCCTACAACTGGTTGTATTGAACTTGCAGTTTAAAAACGCTGACAAATGCAGCTTTGAATCCGACTCAGTCACTTTGTAGCTGCAACTTAACGTCTGGAAGATATTAAGCTTCCAAATTGAAATTTCATAATTTTTTCGGTATTTTTTCCCCGAAATTTTGACTTTGAAAGCTCAGGAGAAGTCGAAAAAAAATGTTTGAATGGTTTGGTTTTAGATAGACACATTAATTAGGCGTCGTTTGAAGTATCGCTTATAAAAATATAAAAATAAACGGCTAAGTTATAACCGTTTGACCAAAACTTCATATGCCGTTTGGCACTATCCCAAATGCCATTTTACCGTTAAAAACTGTTACAAACACAGATTTTTGGTATTTTTGTAGGGAAAAAAAACGGTTATTCGTCGGCTAACGGAATTTATCGGCGAAATTTTACGCAGCTCCTTAAAAAAACTCAACGTTCTTCCCGGCTAAAAAAATGTTATTTGCCAAAAAGCAAGCAGTGCCAGTAAAATTTCAGGATTTAATGGATCACACAGCTATGCGTCTAGTTAAAAGTTTGCCTGATGGAGAGGTTGAGCTTCTTCCTGAAAATCGGACTCTACTCAATACGTGGGGATGTCTGGACAAAGCGGATATAAAAAATTATAAACACAGATGTTGAAACTATTTCTGATGAAAATATGAAATTATGGCTTCTGTAGTTCCCTTACGACTAAGGAGTGAAACTTCTGAACATTGGAGAAATCTTCGACCATCATCGATTCATTATTGTCGCCCTATTTCTTCAAAAATGCGAATGAGTCCTCTGAATTTATTAGATCACCTGCAAGCGACATACAAAATCAAATTAGCCAACTGAAACCTACTGATTTTCAAACCAAGAGTGGAAAAACATTCATGGTTAAGTTTAATTTCTTCCTGACAATGATTGATGGAAAAGTCTTAAATGTCCCAAATTTAAAAAAACTTAAAGACTTTCACAGTTTAGAAGACTCAACGCGTGAGGAGAACTGCTACGAATATGGAATTTTTCCGTTGCATTGCAGAAATTTTTTCTGAAGCTAGCCTGTACACGAGGAGAAATAAAAACAGATAATACACCTGGTGAGGATATACTGAGTAGAAAGGAATTTATACAAGCTGAATTCTCTCGGAAACTAGGATTAAAAGTTGACAGCCCAAAGCACGGATACGGAAATACGAATACGTCAAGGAGATTTTTTGAAAATGATAAAATTACATCTTTTATCACAGATGTTAATCATGAGATCATTAAAAGGTTGGCTGTTATCCTAAATGTTATAAACTGCAAAGAAATGATAAATGGTGCAACATTTGTCGAATACGCATCAAAAACAGCTCAACTTTTGACTGAATTGTATCCTCAGCAATAACTTACATAGGATTTTGGCTCATGGAAAGGACTTAATAGAGTATCAGTGCTTAACCAGCTTGGAGAGCTGTCCGAAGAAACACAGGAATGTAAAAACAAGGACTACAAAAGGTTTAGATATACTAATACGTGCAAAATTTCTTGTGTTCAACAAAATGAAGACTTTTTTAACGTGCTGGAAGCCTTATCGGATCCACTTCTTGCATCGCTGAGACATGTGCGATCACGAAAGGATTTAGAAGATTGCAACTATAGTTCCGAAATGTTAAGTTTATTAGATATTAACCGTATTAACCTTAATGTTGATGATAATTTTGTTGAAAATCAGCCATCAATAGCAAATATTCAAAATTAACCTAAAAAAATCACCTAAAAATAAGAATTTAAATTTTATGTACTTAAGTTCGAAAATCGAGTAAAAACAACTAAAAATGCCATAAAGTCATTGAAACTATAGAAAAATTTCAGTTATGATGAAAAACAAAAGTTTTTAATCTGAATTTTACACGTAAAATATGTTCGAAAATATTTCTTAAATTTGACCTTGAATATTAAAGCACTACTGATACCTGGCACCTTTGACGAAGCTTGAGAAGTTTTCTATTAATTGCTTTTTACATTTTTGAAATCGCTTCATTAGTTTAGAAGTTATGATTTTTGATAAGCTAAATGAGCAAAGGCCCCACTGTACACCGTAGCAACCTGAAGTCAGTTTTCTTGTTACGAGATGCCATATTAGTTTTTTAAGGTTAGAAAAGTGATGATGGAGCAAATCTTACCTTAGATTTGTGTTCATTTTTTTTTTTTGGCTGTGTTTTCTGACTGATTTGTTCTTCTAGGAACAACAAAAGCACGGACATCGATTGATCGACTCGAATTTTCATTCCATTACTCAATCATTCTCGGACCCCATAAAGTTTATTACACACAAGTATACACATATATTTTTTATTAGGCTATTTTAACAGACTTCAAGTTAAAGCAGCAAGACCAGGGATAAAAGTCTTATGGGAAAAGCAGGCAGTGTGAGCGAGATAAACATATGATCTACATAGTTTGCCTTTGTTGCTGAACTGATACTGGTAGCAACAGATAAGCGGCAGAATTATGATTAGAAATAATAATTAATCCAGATTTTGTATTGCTGAATATAGTTTTGGCACAAGTATTGCAATTAAGATGGAAAGAAGAGATTTGGTCGTAAATTAAGAATAATACATACTACCATGGCCATGGCACTACGAATGGCTAAGATTCCACCACACAAAGATAAGAAACGACAATGGGTTCACTTCATGAACACGAAGTATGAATACCTTACATATCATTTGGAGCGTACTATATTTACGCTACCTGTGATCCATACATTTTTGCATTATAAAATTTTATCATATCATATGATCACTGATGAAGTTGTTCTGGTGAACGCACCTAACGTACACGTAATTTTCACGAATAGGTAAATGCCAATTTAACACGCCGCTCCGCTCTTGATCCCTACTCTCTGTATATACATATGTACATATTCCACACGAATGAAAATTGTACATACATACATATGAACGCACTAGTACACACTTCACCTTCTATATGTAAATGCAGCTTGCTTGAACTACCCTTATTACCAAGCCTTCGCTCTCTGTCAGCCTTTACCTACCCTTTATTAGTTAATAACTATTTTACTTCTTATCCAAATAATTAACCTTTAAAATTATTTTAAGAGTTGGATTGCTGATATATGTAATTATTCCACACTGTTAGATGGAAACATATAGAAATGCGAACATATAGAAAGAGCATTTTGAGCACGGCCACGACCAGGTCCAGTGTATATATTACACTATAATATAAACTGGACCTGGCCGTGCTCAAAATAAACTGACCATGAACCACTGCTCTTCCTCATTCGCTCAGAATGCTATATTCCAACTGCGCATTTTGTTTCAGTTCGTAATATAATTTCGTGGAATTCGGAGTAACCACGATAATCAAATCGTATTGACAAAAATAACGTCCCCGAAAGAGAGGAGACAACACCACCTGTATATACTATATAACCATGCAAATTTCCAGCTTTAAAGTCAGACATCATACAGCTATGATGACTGACTTATGTATAGGTAGAATAAATACTTTTGTAGTCAGTCTCAAAATAGCAAAAGACATTAAATGTGGTCAATTCAAGGCAGCCAAAATAATACAAAGACTTGGCACAATATGAACGGAACTCTTTAAAAAGTTCCGAACTTTCGTTAATTATCGATGACACGACTGTTGTTACAAGCTTGTGAAAGTAGCCCGCTGTTTACCCGCGCTATTAGATATGGTAAAATATAAGTTTCAAACATAATGGATGGTGGCTTAAATATCCTTAAAACAAAGCTAAGTGGAGGCACTAGCTTATTTTCTTTAAAATGTACACGCATGAAAAAATTGCCATAAGACATTGAATAACTGTGCCGCAACATATATTCCTATTTAGCATGAAGTCCCAAGAGAACGCAAGAAACCTCATTCCAATTTGGGAAAATCCACTCTCGAGCAATGAGACGCTCTGGAACTATTTTTCTTGACGCACTGTATTGAAGTAAATAATGCAAAGACCAAATATGTAGCCAACATAATGAAGAAACGAGAAATAAAAACATTGTATTTTTTTAATTATATTCTTAAAATTTTAAATGATTTGTATACACAATTCCAATAAGAACGTATTCGGATTTTTTTTATTTAAGACTTGAATCGACTCTTACGATAATCCAGAATAATATTGTAGAATACTCATATTTAAAGAATTTAAAAATGTTGTAAATAATGAAAACGTTTAAAGTTGAAGAGTTGGAACCGTATTTATTGCCCGCTGAACCAATGTTCATTGGTCTTAAAGTCCAACAACTTATAGATGGGGAATCTTTCGAAAAATCTGAAATTTTGAAAAGGAAATAATAAAGGAAATTGGTGTGCGGCAAATAGTGCAGCGCTGTGACTTTGGTGGAGAAGATATTGAGTCGCTTATTTTAATAAGGTCAGCCAAACGTAAGGCATATTAAAATTGCTCTATGCACCAAAATTGAATTTTTTATTTCCGCAGTGCACCAAACTGGCTTATTTTTATAGAGCCTTATAGGGCTTTAAAAATCTTTAAATAATTATTTTTTTTTTTTTTAATTTGTAATATCCGATATATTTTTTAAATATTTTTTTCAGAGGCAGTGCTTTGTTTTTCCTATAACTCAAGTATCTAACATCTGGTTATATTAAACTGTACAATTCTGAAAAGCATATAAATCGGGTTTGGGCAATAAAAGTAGTCGTTGAGACCATTGTGGGACAGGTTCTTTAAAAATAACTTTCTCCTACCTGATACCTTCTTCTTTAAATTCTTTCTATACGTTAAAAAGGCAAAATATAATTCTATAGCTGTAGAATAGAGCTAGCGCAAAGATAGAAGAAAGAAAAAGTTTTAATGCACTCTCCCCAAGTGCATGATAAGCACGTGGACTTACTCTTTACTGCCCCTGTAAAACCAAAGTGATCAAAGACCCCTCTCAAACTAGTTCCTCGCCGTTTATCCCGGAACTAACTACGCAACTGGTTATGCGAGAAGAAAACGCCGACCAGTCTAAACATATCCGAAATACGAAGCTAGCTTTGGTTTGTTTTCGAAGCCGACACATAACCGTAATCCCGTGGGACATTACGACTTTCTCATATTTTGATCATCACAGGTGGCTGAACACAAAAGCCTTGTTGATCTGACTTTAATAGTCTCTAATATCTAGGCAATAAAGAATACGGACAGATGGACGGGAAAAATGTCCATCTCAACTCGGCAATTGATGGTGATCTTGTACATTCATACATATGTATGTATGTATGTATGTATGTATGTATGTATGTATGTATGAATGTACATACCCTGCAGTAGCAGCCGAGAGCGATGACGAATGTCAACGACAATGTCATCTAGGCGTTGACGCCCGATAAAGCGAACCCTTTATTTTCTCTCTGTTTCCTTCTTTTCCGCGCGATCGTAATAAATCGGCTCTGCCGATCGTGCGCAGTAGAAGAGAATTTGGTTTTTAATTTCCTTCGTCTCTTTTGCGCGTGCGTCGACAGAGAATTATTGCTTTGTTCGCCTGGTATTTGCTTATAGGTGACATTGTTACAATTGTGCGGAAAGAGTTTGAAGCGAAACTGCAGTGATTTAGTGAAAAACATCTATATTATTTATTACACTAGTCGAACGACTTTTCCGCTGTCGCCAAAAATGACTTTTTCTGATAGATTTGGATGTTTAAAATTTTTTAAAGAATGTTTTTTTTTTTCATGGAGTAGTTTTTTTTTAAAGAATTTTTAAAAAATGTTGTGTTTTTTGTCATAGGTAGTGCTTCTATTTTTCACATAACTTAAGTTTCCTACAACTGGTTGTATTGAACTTTGCAGTTAAAAAAAGCTGACAAATGCAGCTATAAATCCGACTCAGACACTTTGTAGCTGCAACTTAACGCCTGGAAGATATTAAGCTTTCAAATTCAAATTTCATAATTTTTTCGGTATTTTTTCCCCGAAATTTTGACTTTGAAAGCTCAGGAGAAGTCGAAAAAAAATGTTTGAATGGTTTGGTTTTAGATAGACACATTAATTAGGCGTCGTTTGAAGTATCGCTTATAAAAATATAAAAATAAACGGCTTAGTTATAACCGTTTGACCAAAACTACATATGCCGTTTGGCGCTATTCCAAATGCCATTTTACCGTTAAAAACTGTTATAAACACAGATTTTTGGTATTTTTGTAGGAAACAAAAACGGTTATTCGTCGGCTAACGGAATTTATCGGCGAAATTCGGCATATGAAAGTTTGGTCAAACGGTTATAACTAAGCCGTTTATTTTTATATTTTTATAAGCGATACCTTAAACGACGCCTAATTAATGTGTCTATCTAAAACCAAAAATCAAGGCATTCAAATATTTTTTTTTCGACTTTTCCTGAGCTTTCAAAGTCAAAATTTCGGGGAAAAATACCGAAAAAAATTATGAAATTTGAATTTGAAAGCTTATTATCTTCCAGGCGTTAAGTTGCAGCTACAAAGTGTCTGAGTCGGATTTATAGCTGCATTTGTCAGCTTTTTTTAACTGCAAAGTTCAATACAACCAGTTGTAGGAAACTTAAGTTATGTGAAAAATAGAAGCACTACCTATGACAAAAAACACCAAATGAAAAACATCCATGAAAAAAAAACCATAATTCTTTAAAAAAATTTAAATCTCCAAATCTATCAGAAAAAGTCATTTTTGGCCACAGCGGAAAAAAAAAGTTGAATTTTGTCGAGTAGTGTTATGTATATGCCTTATTTTTTTGAGAAAATCATCACTTATAGTATGCTTTATTTTTCCGCACTTCTCGATGACCATGTCATTGCCTATGCCCCTACGACATCTCATTGTTAACGTGAGCAGTTCATCGTTCCGCGTGACATCACTTATGTCATCGGGGGTGCTCACGATTAAATCTATGTGTGAGCAAGGTATACTTAACAAGGTAGCCGAACTGCGAGAGCCACTACTTGTTATTTAAGTGAAGAAGAAGAAGAACACGAAAAAATCGTCCGCGAAGATGCGTCGCTACAGCTGCACAACTGAAATTTAAGAAGGAAGCAAAGATGGAGAGAGAGCAAGTGCGGCTACCTTGTTAAGTATACCTTGTGTGTAAGCACATTTGTAAGCGATGGCCCGTACTGCAGGGTATAGTATGCTATAGTTTATGTGGTCGGGAATGCTTGCATCTTGCTGTTGCATCTAACACTTGAGTACCGCTTTGAGTACCGCTTATGAAATTCACATATGTACAAGTCTTTAAGAATAATGTTAGCTTAGTCTTCTTTTAGAACTCAATTTACATAAATTTTGGTTTGTATAGTTGCCCTTGCAATGATCGGTAAAAATAAAACATACATGTTACTTAAAACAATCAGCTATCTGATATCTAACACAAGGCACCAACAACGATTGGTCGATAAAAACGACATCAAACAAAGTACAATATATTTTTCTTCATCGCTATGAAACATAAATATGGAAGGATAAGTCGAGATTAAAACTTTCCTTAATTTCTTGATTTAAAAAAAAAAACGTATTATATTTTATTTAAATTAAATATAATAGAATGAGATTATCCATTGCCGTCTGATTCACCCAACAGGCTTGATATATAGCGCATTCGTGATCAACCAAGTACAATAAGGCCCAAGTTATTGATATAACGCCGTTAAGGAACGCAGGCACTAACTAATATTTACATCAGTGAACAAATATAAGGGCGTGATAACAACAATGTCCACCACTTAACACATAATTGTCATTAGGTTAAGCAATTACTTTTGCGGTCCGCACAATAGGTTTAGGATGCGACGTGTTATAACAATAAAAACATTTGAATTGTATTGTCACCCTTCAGTTGAGTTTTTTGAAAATTTTCTACAATGCCTACCCACATAAAGATGGATGCTGATTACCTTTGAATAAAGCAGATCCAGAGCAAATAAAATTGTATGTGCTCTCAACAGTGGCTGTTTTTGAAAGATAAAAATGCATTAAGGAACAATGAGGAAATAATACATTTTAAACTCACCCTCAAAGTGTATTGAAAGTGGTCATTGTTTGATCATGTTCTTTACAATTAAAGGGCATGGCCATTGTGTTTATAAAAAGGTAGTAAAGCATCTAAATTATTAAACTATACGTACAAGCGCATGTATGTATATACATGTGCAAACAGCAAATCCTGAACACTCGTTATACCTACAATTTGATGTGAATTCGCCCATTATCATATGTATGTATGCATGTATGTGTGTACCATTCATTACAAATAGTAGGTAATGTAAATTATACCGGCATCGTTAAAAATTTCAAAAATAGGATACGGTGATCAATCAGTATTCAATCATTCTAATTTTACTTATACATATTCGGCGAATATAAATACATATACATATATAATGACACACACATAATTATGTACATATGTATATGTATATCAATATTTCAAAGACTGTCTGTCTAATAACCTGGTTCTATCAGCGTGGAACAAGCAAATTTTTGCCGCTTTCTATTACACAGACTAGATTTGTTTTGCAATTTTTTCCCACTGTAGTATCGCCAATTTTAAAATGAGTTCGACTTGTATGAGCGATGGAGCGTAATCATTTTAAATTCCTTTTTTTTAAATCAGAAATCTATAATTAATTTTTTGTTTTATATTTGTACTATATTGGATATTCTTCATTGATAACGTTCAACAATTACAAAAAAAACTACTAAATTAAAACAACAAGAATTTATGTATTTATTTCTGAGATTTTATAAAAATGAAAGAAACAATGAAAAATCGTAGCGAGCTGAGTAAAAATGTATACCTATGTACATATATACATATGTACCTATTTATACATATCGTCCCTGATTGAGCCAAGATTGACGAAATTTGTTTTCAACCGATTTAACATACACATATTCACATTGTATATACTAGTCACATCCGATATCGACAAATGATCTACCAATTTTTGAAACAAGACTGTCCACAAAATGTCGAGATAGCTTTCAAACTGAAGAGATATGGTTCTTATGACAGCTTCATACGTATAGGAAATATGAATGTGCATATGTAGTTGTCTGACCAGGCCGAAAATTTTTTTTTATTTGTAAAAATATTCCAACGAAACATTCACATTTGAGTAAATATTTGTTTCACATAACTCAAGAGGATTGGGTTAGAATAATACAACGTAATGGTACAGTTTTTTTCTTGGGGATAGTTCTGTTCGCAGCCTTTTTGAAAACCCCTTTTCGAAAAATCACGATTAACTTCGAGGGTATGTACATACATATCCATATACACTTCGGCTCCTCGAAATTCGTATTCAAAATTTGAAAGAAACATATGTACTTGTCTACATACATATGTATGTGTGTAGGAAGATCCCCGCTAATGGAAAAGTTTTCGACTGTTGCTTTTATTTAAATATGTACATATGTATGTAGGCATAAATTATTTAGTGTGTACAAATATGCATTTAGTAAAACAAGACTCCTATGAGGCATAAATGATCTGTTATACTTTAGAAAATACATAATAGCAAAGAAAAAGCATAGGCTTACCTGTGTTGGTGTTAAGTGAATTAGACTGGCCAAGTGTTCTCGTTCCGGTGCAGATAGATAGCGCTGCTGTTTAAATCTTCTTTCAAGTTCATAGACCTATAATAATATATGTAAGAACAATAAAAATAAATATATATTCTGTGTGTATAATACATATATCTCGACAATACTTCAAATATATATTTAAAAATATATACAAGTTCGTTAAGTTACTTATTTTAATTTACATATTACAGAGAAAAGTGATGCGCTGCTGTGATTTTGAATGAAACTAGACCTTGAAAGTCTCCCATTAATAATACCCTGGCTACTTTATTGAACCGTTTATTATTTCTTTTATGTTGTTGCAGTTGTTGTTGTTGTTGTAGCTTGGTTGCCAAGTAAAATCCATTTCGAATATGGTGAATGTTATAATGAAAAACGAATTTTATATTTACCGTACACTTGAAGTCTTGAAGGCTTAAATAAATACAAATATTTTTATGAGTTTATGTTTACTTTGTGCAAATGCCTGTTTGCACATGCCGTACGTTACTTACTACCGTTGGATATATGTACATATGTACATACATATGTATGTAAGTATGGATATATGCACATAAATACATTCTCGTAAATATAAATGTATGTAAGTGTTCCTATGAGTCATTTGTAGTACATATGTACCACCATGTGTACGTAAGAACATCTTTACAATGAAACAAAAAGGGAATAATGGAAAATTTTATAATTTTCTTATCTCTAAGAGGTTATATCAAACAGTCCTTTCGATCATTTATTGGTAAATTCATTAAAATTTCTATTGTAAATAAGTAATTGGACCTACTTTCATCGAAGTATTCGATTAAAATTGTTATTTTTATAGCTTGGGAAGATTAAATATGCAATCAGAAACTACAAATGTTTGATATGTATTAGTTATTGAAAAAATGAGAAATTATACAAATTTTTGACAAGAATAAAAACAAACATTTCAATAAATATTTTGCATATTTTGATGTGGACCATTGGTACTAATAGTATTCAATGTATGTACATACATACTATTTTGTTGGTTAATTCTAGTATTGCATTCGGATCACGATAAATATAGATTGTATATATTCCATAACAACAGTCGGTAAAAAATCAAGTTTATATGAGAAAATGTTGTTTGTTTCTGATAATATTCCACAAACTTAATTCAAAAATTCAAATTCAAGATATCGATATTTTTCCCGTATAGGCTTTGAGATGTGTCCTTATGGGCATGAAGTGAGGAAGATTAGTGAACGGACATTTCAACCAACACCCATCTTGTGCTAAGGATTATTCACTTTATTTCATAGTCGCCATGGGAAAGATTATTTAGATTGTAATTATGTTTTACTAACCTGAGCCTGAGTAAATAAAACTCTTCGTTTTCTTCTCTGTGCCAAAGGAAACTGTAGTGGCTTTGTATCACTAACACTACATGCTGCTAATCCACTCATATTTCCCATGTGACTCATTGATCCACTGGCTGTCGTACTCATAAGACGTGATACTGAAAAAAAATGTTTATATTTAAATATATAAAAACGCTTTTAAATAAAAATGCTTCTAAGCTTACTTCGGCGTAATTCCATTTACACTACTGGTAAAAATAATAAGTACATACTGGCTTAACGAGAAAATTATAAACGTTATGAGATGGCCAATTCAGTTACCTGGCTTTAACCGATTTGAAATCATATGGGGAGACTTAAGACGTTGAATTGGTACGTTTACGACTCAAAAGCCCAAAAATGGTTGGAATTTGCAGTATTGTAGTATGAGATTTCAGTGGAAACTTGCCGCAAACTTATTGCTAGTACGCCCAAAAAGAATCGCCAAAGTCTTACAAAATAAGTCTATATCGTATACTAGCAAACGATTACTAAAAATAAGAAAATAATGAGAAAAATGAGGTACGCTTAGAGTTTTTGGCATTGTAGAATTGCTGTACTTATAAGTTTAACCATCCCTTGTCTGTGTTTTCAGATTTAACCGATCACTACCTACATATGTATATGTTTTAAGTGAAAAATGCTTATGTTAAATATTTTTCAAATCTACTGTAGGTTAGATAACTAAAAGTGAATTTAATTTTTTCTTCGTTTCTTAAAAAAGTTTTACGTGACTTGAAAGAAAGCTCATTAGCGTGTAATTATTATTATGCCCAATGGTGTACATATACATAAATACATATTTATGTATATGGACATATGTATGTTGTAATACTCATATGTATGTACATACATATGTAATAAAATGAAAATATAAACTAAAAAGACTCAACACATACATACTTAAATATGATACATATTATAATTATCAATAAAACTCCTATTAGAATATGCAGATCAGATCCCTACTATTCAATTACATATATGCTTATGTACATATATGTATGTACAATTATGAGTTGAAATGTAAGGACCACACCACGTATGGATAAAGAAACTATTTCTTGACGTTATTTTACGATTGGGTTTCTCCCGTATTGCAATGTTCACAATTCTAATTTGAACAACTGCCCCAAATCTAAAACGGCAAATTGAAAGTGTCAGACAGGATGGAGCAGGCCCAAAGGATGAATATATGTATTTGCAATGCCTGGAAAAACTACATCCATATGTTGACCATTTTACTGTGTCAATAAAACTCCTATTAGAATATGCAGATCAGATTCCTACCAATATTCAATCTTATGCTTATGTATATGTACAATTAATGTGTATATGGATGTGTGCTGAACGCTTATGCATACAGAAGCATACATACATACATACATACATACATACATACATACAAGAAAAACATTCAAAAAATTGAAGGGCCGTAAATTGAAAAGTCCACAATCATCTTTCCATTTCTTAAATAAACAATGACAACCAAATAATTTAAAAATCAATTATTTTCACACATGCCTTTTCGTACCTGAAATACATAGGGTAGTTTCTGGGTATTTTAGTTTACGTTTTAAGCATCGTTGCAGGTTTGAATTTGAACCGAAGATTTGCGGTTTATGTGAACGTATGTAAATGTAATGTACGAGAAGTATTCACAAATCATTGGTATACCAAAAAAAAAAGAACGATTTACATAAATTGTATGTATATATGTATGTATATATGTATGTACATATGTATGTAGGTGTTGGGTAGAATAGGGTAAGTCGTGGTCGAGCATTACGCACAGCAGCATTAGTACTTAATTATTTTTGAATAAACATAGAATTAATAAGAATCTACATTGATTGCATGACTAGGCAGTTATGAATGTCTTTAAGTGAAAAATAAATCCAAAAAATGTCAAGTACTTTTTGGGAACCTTTGTTGGTTTTTTATTTTTCCTTTGATAGAATGTTTTGTGAACAGTTTTTTAAATATGTATGTATGTACATACTTGTACAAATGTACGTTGGTATGGGCATATTTTGATATTTTTCTGGAATTGTATAGTCACAAAGGCACAATTTTTTAAAGAGCGTGGTGATTATTCAGAATTGACGTTTCTACAAATGAGACCGGTAAAATGTTTGATTCTGTTAACTATGTACAATTATTTGAACCAGAAACTTTCAATGTCCTGAATACAGTTACAAGATCTGTTAAATCTGTCTCATGCTTGCTTGGAATCTAATTTAAGATTAAAGATAAAAATATTAGACATGAATAAAAATTATCTATGAAAAATACCTTTTGTGTACCCCTGAGGATGATACCCCTTAAAAGGAATTATCTTCGATCTATTCTATCTGTATCTGTATCTTCATATCTATTTATCTGAACGAAATTCCGTCATTCGACGGAACTAGCCGGATCTGATTGCTATATTATGTGTACCATATAGTAAAATCGAGGGGGAACGTTGGCAGCCGCAAGAGACTCGGCTCTACTTTATACCCGGTACTCAGTCCGTATATACATATATGTATGAGCTTACGATTTAGGTAATTTATTATATGTTCGCAAAATGGACGAATTACATTTTGACCAAAAAAGAAAATTTCAAAAGTTTACATTTTCGTTTACATATGATTTTTACATCTTCTTCTAAATTGCTTCATGTACATGTATAACTACAAATATGAGACGTGGAAGTCTGTGCGAGAGAGAGAGAGAGAGAGCGAATGAGTAAGCGCTTGGCAGGCGTTATGTTGCCACTGAAATTTAATTTGTTCCTTCTGGCCATAATAATAATCCAACCTCATCCTGATTCCGGCAGTCTAGTAGATACGGTAATTTTCCATGATTCTCCGTTTTTGGTTTTCTCGTATCTTAAAAATTATGGATTCCACTGATTTTTGTTCTTTGTGGGGGCGGAAGGGAGCGTGGCAAAATTTTGAAATGCACTTGTGTTGAATTGATATCACAGGAGCTTGAATAAAAAGTAGAGCAACCAAACTTTTTTATAGCCCCTGAGAACTAGGCGCTCATCTGCATGTGAGAGAGAGCGAGAGAGAACGATGCCTTTCGAAATGGTTTTCTTCATTGTGGCTTTATTGTAGATCCGATCTTATCAGAACACTCTGATAGAAATGGTCATCCTTTACGATTCTGCGTTTTTAGTTTTCTCGTATCTTTAAAATTGTGTACGCCACAAATTTTCGTTCTTTGTGTGTGCGGAAAGGGGCGGAGCTAAATTTTAAAATACACTTATAGTAGTGTGATAACACAGGAGACTGGATACAAAATTGGGTTATTCTAGCTTTGATAGTCACTGAGATCTAAGCGCTAATGAAGACGGACGGATGGACGGACAGACGGACGGAAAGACAGACATGGCTATATCGACTCGGCTATTGATGCTGATCAAGAATATATATACTTTATGGGGTCGGAAACGCTTCCTTCTGGGCGTTACACACATCCACTATCACCACAAATCTAATATATATACCCCTATTCTCTTCGAATACCGGGTATAATAATCTTTTTTTGTGGGCAAAAAAGTTTTTTCTTACCATAAAGATACAAATCCAAGATTACTCTAATTAAATCAATCTTTTTACATAACTAACGAAGATTTGGTCGAGGTCGGAAGTCTAAACAATATATCCAACAAAATATCGAAATACATATGTATATACATATGTAGATTGCTAATTTGGATTGCATTAATTGGTCGCCTAACTTAAGAGGCATATAAATACCGCCGCACCGCAGTTATCTTCTTTATTGGTTATGGGATTAGTGTGATGCCTAGAATCACATATCCGATGGCATTAAAAGTATGTGCTGTTTATAACATATACATATATATGTACTTACTTGCAAATCTAGGATCATTAGCCGTTGATCCGTACCATGATGCAGAGCTTCTCATGTCTGTGTAGTGGCCGGCTAGAGATAAATTATCTGTTGGTCCACAATAGCTTTGAACTCCCGGACTATGATATAGGGATCCCATAGCGTACGGATTGGCCATAGTTGAAGCACTTAATGTTCCGGGGGAATTTATACTACTACCACTTGAATTGGATCTATAAAGACATATTCATTTGATATTATTAAATTTGATTTGATATATATAGCATTCTGTAGAACTTACTGTTATTCTACAATAATTAATACCTGTAAGAACTTCTATAGTCGACATTCCAATCATAAGATTTGCGCTAACCAAAAATTACTACATTGCAACACATTTTAGATAAATATAATATAAGAAATATATATATAAGAAAGCTACCGAAGTGAATGTTGGTTGCACATCGGCCGTCTATGGGAGATTACCTATGTACATATGTTAAATAGTTATAAAATCGCCTATTCGCATTTATATATTCAAAATTGTAGCAGCTACAATTTTTGTCTGAGTTTGTCTGAGTACATACATGCGTAAGAGTACATATGTACATACAAAAGGAGTACAAAAAGTTTATGATTCCCACGGCAAACTTTTTATTCATACTAACTGGTGCAGTAAATAGGGTATATCAAGCGGAAAAATTTTCCAAACCTACTTATATTTTTGATTAGAATTAGAAAACGATTTTACGTTCATATTTTCCTGCACGGCCACGTCTCTAGTGCCCCGATCCACAAATGAGATTCGACAATTATATTCTATTCTGAAGAAAAAAAATTGAAATAAAAACATGCATAAAACGGAGTGGTTGGACTATTGGCAATATCACATACATATGTACATATGTATGTATTTATGTATATCAGGAAGCTGATATAAAAACGAGTGTTCGAAAAACAAAAAGGCACTGATGGTATTCTCATCTCCTATCTAATCATTCCAATCTTAACGCTGTTGATAACCTTCGTATTAGTTTCTATGTACATATTTCAGCTTAGGAGAAGGGTATACAATGAAATAAACAGAGAGCCTCGAAATTGTGACATTAATTAATTTTAGTTTTTTAATTAATTAAAATTATTTGTAAAGGTGTTATGACATTAGAATTTGCTACATTTTCTGCGAAGAGAGAGATAGCATGATAGACGAAACCCAAAACTAGTGTTGATCGTCTCTAAACACGTCTCCAGGCAATAAGTCTAATAAATAAGGCAGTATTTGTGATAAAATGTTGTCTGTGGTTGGCTCTCTCAGTTTTTGCAGCTAGTCCAACTTCAAAGTCTAATGTCATACGGCTAAAAAGCATCTCTGACCACAGAAAGCATACATACATATATGTATGTATATATATTTCATCATTTACTTTAATTCATATTTTTTCGTATCTACGGAATATCGACTTGCTTTTTTTTAATTTCAATGTAAATATTTTAAATAAACTATTTAATCTATATTATAAGCTTTTAAGTTATTTTATTATAAGAATTTATTTTGTAAGGATGGCAATTTTAGTATACAATCTACCAAATGGCATTTTATTCAATGTCAGCTTAGCCTATTATATTTACCGAAACGGAGATGGTGGATTTCCGTTTAGTTCCAGTTTGCGATATGATTCCTCTATTGGACTTAAAATATCGGTGACACTAAATGGTGTTGAGTGATTATTATTAAATAAAGAACTCTGATGCTGACTGTGTAAGCTCTGGAGGTGGTGAATATTTGAAATATTCTGATGGTGATGTGCAACCGCTACAGCGGCTGCTGTTGAAATTGGGTTCTGCGCCGATGTTTCGTTTGTATTTAATTTGGTAGGAGGCTCCAGTTGGTGATGCTGGGAAATGGCTAAAGGTATAAGTATGTCTTTTGGAGATAAACTCATAACCAAGTCCGATTCATTTAATGCAGTTAAATTTGGCTCTCCATTTATAGATATTTCTCTATAGCATTTTTTTTCATTTATTGATACATCAATAAGGTTTGAGGCTGACATACGAACTTATTTATCACCAGCTTGCAAATCCACGTAATTTTATAACTCTAGAATTAAAATATAAACTGTTATTATTTTCAAATATTTGTAAAAGAAATTTCTTATTATACGGTTTCATATAAAAATATGCTTTCCGATTAGTCCTATTTTAGGACGTACTATTCAATTTTTACGCTTATGCGTATCATTATGCGTCAAACTTATGTTTTGTAATATCAATAAAACAGCTTTTTTTTTTCCAAACAGAAACGGGAATTTTATTATAAAAGTTTTTTTTACCAATCCCTCAAAGTAAATGCATTTTTCATAACATCAGTTCAGTTATATTAATTTTTTGTTGACATCGTAACATTGATTTTACTGCAAGTTCCAAGAATTATAGTATTATGTACAACTTGTGATATTTTTTTTATTTTGAAAAAATCTTGGCAAGACACAAAAGGGAGCATCTTCAACCTTATAAAGTATATATATGTACATATGTATGAACCTACATAGTATTAAGCAGAATGACTGAGTACAGCTTTACGTCAGTCTGGAAAATTAATGTTTTAATGAAAAATAGTCTCTTAGTTTCAAAGCTGTCTGGCTTAAACTTCGCACTTTCTTTTAATTGGGCTATAAATTAATTTAGTTTTTCAATTGCAACTAGACCACTTTAGACTATTCAGTTGATAATAGGATCGGATATATGTATATTTTTACATAAACGCAGCTATCAAGTTTAATGTACTGGAAACGCTATTTAAAATAATTTGGTAGCTTAATACCCTTTATTTAGAGCTAGGTATGTATTTTTTTTAGTTTTTAAACAATACTGTGCCAATTTTATTGTTAAATTTCCATTTTTATGATTTAATTTTTTATTTAGCTCGTATCTAATAAAAACAAAAAACAATATACATTCATATTGTGGTTTAATCGTGATAGCAATATAGATTTTCCTATTGGCTCTTTCCTCTTATATATGTATGTATGTACTATAAATGTACATAAGTATATAACTGTACATACATATATATCCTCCTTTAGCAGAAAGTTATAGCCAGATCGCCCTAAAACGAGAGAGGTCTTATCGGCGGAGCATTTCAGATGTATTCATATGTTTTATAAGTTTGAGAACATTTTATATCGGGTCAGAGATGCTTTAATCTGTGCGTTACAAAATCCTGCAAAAATTTTAATATATGGTATGGTTTTCAATAAATTATTTATTTATAATTATAGTTATTTAATTATTTTCAATTTATATGTGTATGTAATCATTAGATTTCCGAGCAATAAAATTTAAAAATTATATATGTACATACACGCGTACATCAGCAATAACAGTATACATTCTTAGATTTTGGAATCGCGTATACCCAGGGTACTTAAGGAAGATGTACATATGTATGTAGACAAGAAAATTTTCAGAAAATGTTCAGGTATACATGTATTTCTATATGTACATACATATGTACATATGCAAACAACACTAAATGTAAGTAGGAGTGGTAAATATCAGTCGGAAAAAATAGAAGACGACTTCCACGCATACAATTAACGTCTTCTAACAGTAGCTTAATCAATAATAAGCATATAATTAATGGGTTGGAATGTGGTATCCCTACTAGAAAAGTAATTAAAAACGATTATAGTATTGTAAATATGAGTTCCATCTAACGACACACCCCAAAGTGTATTCAGATTGCTTTCGAGATCGGGGGAACGGAGCTCTACGCAAAAATGGGTTTCTCGGGCAAAAATCTTACAGGATAATAAGCATTTACGAATTGTAGAGTTTAATTTAAATTATGAAACTTGATATCGAATGAAATATGGAATTTTATCAATAACGTTAAACATTATATCATATTACCAATCGAGGATGATTTTTAGTTTTCCATAATTTTAATGTTTATATTGAATATAACATGTATTCAACGAATTTTTTGTATAAAGAACTTGTGATTTGTTGATTTGGTCTCCGAATACACATATGTACATATGAAATTGACGTATACTTTTAATCGCACATGTAAATTTGCATGTGTTTGATGTACAAACACATGTAGGTTCAAAACATTTTTTATTAGCTTATGTATTTTGTTTTTTTTACTATAGCAGTAAATACTACAGTATGAATTATTTTCACTTTTAGTTGCATAGAACGAAGCCCAAGTACACACATCTGATGTTCATGTAAATACTATGCTCTTTTTTATGTCCATATGTCTGTATTTACAAGCCTAACAGTCTCGATGTGGAAACTTTGATTCAAAGGAGCAAAGTAGCGTTAAATTCAATTTTTTTTATGTAGTTGTAGCCACTTGTACTTTGTAATTGGATTCACAGTTTTCACGGTTAAAATATAGTTAAATTTACTGAACTCACTCAATTTTGTACATATACATATAGCAGAGTATATACCCGAGTGTAATAAATTTATAAATAGCGACTTGTTGTTGAACTATTTTAGCTGGTGATTTTAAGCTTTATTTTGAAGATAAAATGTTTACTGCCAAATCACTTAGAATATGTAACACCTGATTTTTGTTTCTTCAGCACAATATAAGTATGTATGTAAATTTCAACACATATAAGCCCCACGTCAGTGAATTTATTATGAATATCCACTCGACACGATTCCGTCAAATGAAATAAGAGGTCTGAACAGTACTGACGAGTACTCCTCAGATGGCTTCTGGATAGCCCTCGAATAAGTTTTTCCTATTAACGATGACTTTGTGCTGTGTTTGGTACTGGCTATACACTTCGTTGAACAAAACAAACATGAAATATTGCTTATTCATTTTTCTTTAGCCAGCCAATACCAGCTCGAGAAATATTGAGGGGCTGGGCTGGAAGCAAATCCGCTGTGAGGTTACTGCTGCTCGTTGTAACAGAGGTACCGTACCTACTGCATCTGCCTTCGTTTCGCGTTACTCGTTTCGTTTCGCTCGCACCAACAATTGCATGTCGGTTTAAGTACGCCAGAAAGAGATGGCTACTTCTCATATATCGTTAAATGTATGTATATATACATTTGAATGGTTATTCTGACAAAAGCAGTCCACCAATAGCAACAATGATGTCATTTCAACCCCGGTTGAGCCTATGGATTTCAAAATAGTTCAGGAATGCTGCAGATTTCCTTCTTCTCAAATTGTTGAATCTGCTGCTAACAATGGAACTTCTTTCTAAGCCGGTATTTTCACACAATATAACAATGCCGTCCCGAACGCTCTCATACTCTCAAGAACCAGCCTCAAATTTTTTGACGAGCTCTCCACCCTTCACATATCTTAAATTAATATAGTCTGATCTATTTATCCATTATCTAGATATCAATCACAATTTTAATAAGCGCTAGAGAATGCTAAAGCAGTTCATAATATAGTTGCAGTATATGTATCTATTATGTTGGGTTATTTAATCCCACCTCAAAAATAAGGTTTTAGCCAATAACGCGTTAAACGTACCGGAATACATCAAACTAAAATGTATTATAAACTCCATAAATACTTGTCTAGTTCCCAATAAAGTTCCGGATTTTCATATTCGGAAGGTGAAAACTATAATTCAACCACTTTTGCTTACTTCGAAAATATCATAGGTAGATCAGGAGGATGCTCAATAAAAGTCGTGTACTTTCGATTCACCCATTTACCTTGTCAAAAATAATATGACAAAGCTTGGTTTTTACTTAAATAAGTACAAATAAAACTTTAACCGATAATTGCTAAATTTCGTTTGTTGATTCAATAGTCCGACCAATTTAAAAATGTTTATAATATATACCCCTAAAGGAGAAACCATTTACCACTTTACCGCAATCACTAAATTTGAGTCGTGCCCATGGGACATAGCAGTTATATGTATGTACATACAAATATATGTATATGCAGATATATGTACATACAATTGTTTGTATGTATATGTTTCTTCAATGAACAATTAATTTAGATGGCCCCGACGGCTGCGTACTAACGGAATAATAAAATAGTATAAAGAGAACCAGAATGTGGCACTGATAATGTGGTACCGCTATAAGCTTAACAAAATCGAACTTTTTTGAAAATGTTCTATTACATTTCATCTATGAATCTATGCTATTCATCTATGCTATTCAATCATACTCTTGTTTCTCATGGAATTGTTTTGTTCCTTTAAACAGTGTGAAGTGTTGCTGATAAAAAAGAGAATCCATTTAACATATCCATATACATATGTACATATTTAAATTGCTTTATTAATAATTGAAGAATATTATTTATCATATTACATTATTATATTATATTAAAAAACACATAAGTATTTTGTTGGTATTGTAATCATTGGTATGAATTAACTACTCTCTTCATAAGACGAAAAAAAGGTGTTTAAGTTTAGTTGAAAATACAGCAACAGCTTCGTAATCTGTAGCTCTTAAAGTCTTAGAGATATATTTTTCCTTTTTATAGAGATCGGAATTATGCTTTATTGCATGTACATACATACATACATACATATATAGTATATGCGAGTATGTACTATTGACCGCTACTATTGCATGTGTACAAGGAAGCATCTTTGATGATTTCTAGTACATACATCAGATTTTACATTATCTGGCTATTCATTTGCCATCAAAGCCTTTAACAGCTCAACATTTTTGTTTATATAGATTATCTAACCAAACGGTCAAATTATGTATTTATTATATATTTAAATAACGTAGTAAGATGGTGCAAATTTGTGAAAATCAATATAGCGCACATTCTACATATCATAGGATCAATAGGCGCGTTCAGCAGCACGACTTGGTCAGCGATCAGTGATATGATACAATTTTGGCGAAAATGCATGGATCACATGTAGCATCAAAATAGTACGCTCTATGCTATGTAAGGTAAGGCATGCGTCATTAGCGTTCACCAGCACTCAAAACATAATCATGCGATACATCAGTATCGCTGATCAATTTATGCTATTGAACGCTATTCCCTCCAAAAGCCAATATTTTTATATGTATAAATCGGATGACGTGCAACATCACTTGCTTTTAGGATTTTTCAATCTGCAAAAAAACCTAACCAAACAAAATTTGACATAAAATCTTTGCCGTTATTTGTGGGGTCACAATTATATACATACATAAATGATTGTTTTTAAGTAAGTACTAAAATTGGTAGATCAGTTCAACATTAATGAGAAGAATATTATTTTATAAAATATTTTTAAGGATATATGTATGAATTTTATTTATTTTGTATATATGTACATACATATACGTATCTAAATTATGTAGAAATGTACAATTATTATATTATAATTTTATTTTTTGAAAATGTACTTGAATTACCTAAATTTTCACTCCAGATCATGTCTATATTTTAAAGTACAAAAAGACATCATAGATTAAATAAAACACTAAAAACACGATTCTGTAATTCTGTATTGACAGCCAAATAGTGCTTTAAATTTCTATTTAATTCACAATCATCTAATCAAAGTAAGATTCTTACATTCATTACTTTTAGTAAACATACATACGAGTATGCACAAACAAACACAATACATACATTCATATATGTGAGTATGGGCGTTGCCCGCATGTGCCCGTGGGAGGAGCAAGACGGTGGACGGTACTACAATGTGCCATGCTATTGGTTATCTAAGGGTAACGCCCTCTTATGATTTATTATATTTGAGCCAAGCAGATGGTCTGAAATAGAAATGTGCTAATCAGAATATAATATGGATATAAGTAAGAAACAGAAAACGCGCACGACTGTTATTTATTTGTATTTATGGAATAAACCAAATAAATAAACCAAAACAAATTTTTTACAGAAAAGTGAATATATTTTTTTCTTCTCATATTTTTGGAAGAAGACTTTAAATAAAATTAAAAACCCGTTGCTTACACATATATATGTACATTTGCAAGGGACATGATATATATCATTTCCATTCACTCCGTCTTCATTTAAAAACTTTCTAAATGAATAGTCCACTCAATAGGCGTATGGATAGTCATAATTTTTTTGTTATTTTGTTATTATAATCTATCCTGTACACTAGAGGCACTGTAGAGATCTTATGTGATAAATTGTAAAAATTTGGTATTTGTGTAAGTAATCGGATCTCATCACTCAATACGAATAAGGTACTAATGATAGTGTTATTTATGGAAGGACATATGTATGTTTTTATGTGTTTACATATGTATGTATTTATGTATATAGCTGCCATCGGAAAACAAGTTTTGAAACCAAACATTTGAAATGACTTACAAGTAATATACATATAGGAAATAGTCGTAGATCTTGTTCCAAGGCCAAACCTTATACGATGAATCCATCGAAATTTCATACATATCTACGAATATGTCATGTATGCATAGCATAAAACAACACCTTCCAACATTATAGAAATTGTTTTTGAAAACAAACACATTTGTATGGGTCCATCGACTCTTCCGCTTACTGCTGCTGAGCAAGAATGTATATAAATGGAATCGGAAATAGTTTCTTTTGGATGTTAAATATGTACATACATACATATGTGCACACATTTTAACGACTGCTCAGTATTTATACATATGTATGTATACCTTATAAGAACGAATTTTATGAATACCAACATAGGGGTTAAAAGTATTTCCTGCATCCAGAAACGAAGCTGTGGTCAAAAAGTTAGATTTCTATGATTATTCGTTTGGCTGTCATTAGATGAGTCCCTCAAGCATATATATACATATGTATGTAGGTTTGTACACATAAACATGCATCAGCTTTAGTTGTATGTACAAACGTAAATTTTAATGTAACTTAGAAAAAAAAATTTCATAGAGTATTCATATTATGGCATTGGAAAACATATGTAAGCAAACACTTTTTATACTATTGAATAAGATATTACGAAATGAGTCACAAAACGCACAGAAATCAAGTCCATCTAGCGATGTCCTTCTGTTTCTATTCAAATTATTCTGGTCCTTCAGAAAAATCGGGGGTAGAAGTTAATCGGATCATATACATATGTGTACATACAATACATATTGCTGCCGTGTTCCAATGGCGGGACTTGAACATTTTTTTAACATAGTTAAATAAGATTTTTTTTCTGTCAATAGGAATCTACCGATCACATAATAAACTTTTACAATGCATAGTGAACCGAATTGTACACAAATAAAATATAGATTTTGAAGTTGAAAATATATTGTAAAAGAATTGGTTCACAAAGAACTGGTTAAAAGAAACATTGCGCTACACAAATAAAGAAATCTACAATACATTAATTACTTAATTTATCTCCTGTATTATAAATACTTCTTCCTGTATTTTATATAAAAAATATATACTCATCATAATAAAAACAATGGAAACTGTTTATAAAACAGGTAAGTCTCAGGACTGAGCCGACTGACAATGTTATTTGGTTCCGTGTACATTAGGAACCATCGCGATGCATCAGTCGTAAAATAATTATTGGTGAGGAATACTTCAGCGGTATCTTTAAAGAGAGAGTCCAAACTTTCTGTAAACATATTTTGCTGTAATGGAACAGGTCTAGAATTATATATCTCGGAGACAGGATTAAGCGATATGTTTAAATTACGATTGAACGCAATCGATTAAGACAGAAAAACACACCCTTCAATGCATTATATTGCCTCAAGGCATTTGGATATGAACTTAAAGATGACAGAGTGGTATCCGTTTCTTCAGAATACTTCTGAAGAAACTAAAAAGAGTTTTTCTAAAAACTATAATTGGAAAATCATTGTCCATCATATCTCAAAAGGCACGGACCGATGAAAGTAAAAATTTGTCAGAAGTAATAACTTTTACACTTCAATATCTTTATATCCGATACTCAAAGAGTATAGGGGTATAACTATTAGGTTTGTGTAGGTGTAGATTTAGTTCACATCATATCGGATCATTATTATCTCCAGAATAAAGAAAACAATTTATTCATCCCAAACGAGCTGCTCGGTTTTTCCTTTTTTCTCTCTCTCTCTCTCTGTTTCATACTCTGCTTTGTCTTTGACCTGCCACAAAAATGATTGGCCCATCTTATATAAAAGTATAAATGTTTAAATTGAGCCTCCAATAGTTTTAGAATACAGAGCAAGTATCTATTATAGGTATCTTTACAAGTATCTTTTATAAGTACAATGAAATTCCCTTCAAAATAGTAACGTAAATATTTTTGCCCATAATGCCCTTAATAAATAGCATCTCGCATTCACCTGCATCGGACATTCATCCCACACCTTGAGCACACCTGCAGCAAAATGTTGCAAAGCTCAATGCTGCATATCTCCAAACGGTTTTGTGGCTATCCAAATAAAATAGATATTAAAAAATCGTCAGAAAAGAGTGTATGGTTTCAAAAGTTAATTTAGATCTCGGATTTCTTGGCGTATGCTTCTTTTGCAGATTAATTTGACTTTTTTGGATAACACCCAATACTCCAATTTATCTATCAGATTTTTATACTCATATCATCCATGTCACTTGTTAAATTCCATTATTACATAAATGCCATGACCATATATTTGTGGGTAAAGACTATTTATACTTTCTCCAACGCCAATGAAAAGATACAGTTTTTCACAACATGGGAGTTCATAATTGAGATCATGGTCTAAAAATGAAAACAGTTTTAGAGAATACAATAAGTGTTCTTTCATTTTTGTTTGACAAGTTTAGTTGATGTTGTCATGACTGCCTTTCCGTCAAGAATACGTCTTTATGAGAACACACTTTGTTTCTGAAAACATTTCAACCAAAAGTGCTAAAGGCGTCGGCTACCGACGTTATACCATCTTCCTTGATTCTGGTGTGTTCGTCAGAAAGCAAAATAGCCGTCGCAACGGATGCAACTACTGTATTATACTTTGTTCTTACCGTTTTCTCTCAAGCAATTAAAATTGTTCTTCCTTCTGTTGCAGTACAGTTACTAATAATAACTATTCAAACTCGGATAGCCAACATATCATGATTTGAGGCTCTAAAAAAGCTTTATCTTCTAAAAAAAATTAAGTTCTTGTTGTGGTTTCCCAACAATTTAAACAACTTTAAAACTCCATTGATTAAAATCAACTACAAATTAACTACGAATAAACAAATAAATAACAATAACAAATAAATAATATATAAATTCAATAAACTAATGTGTTTTTTTATGTTTTTTTCCCATTCTGGGAAATTAATTTTTGAAGAATCGAATATTTCTTGTTATTTTCTGCTAACACCTTTTCCATTCTATGTATTTTTGTTTTAAATTTGGAGGAGCCGCGGTAAAAGTTTTCAATAAAGTGAACTTAATAGAAATATGAAGTTGGCTATAAAACGAAAGAATTACCATTGCAGTTAGCAAATAAAGAAGCTCCTACAAAGATTCACACATTTCTATAGAGCATATAAAAGAATAACGTATGTACGTTGAAAATTTGTAAATTTCTTAGTTGCTTGTGTTTGTTTATTATATTGAGCATTTTATATTTCCTTTGTAATATTGTCCGTAACTAATCAGCGATTAATTTAATCGTGGGCTTAACCTGAATTGTGTGCACGTGTCTTTCGCCACGTGCATCAATTTGGGGGTAAGTATATTTATTTAAGCGTAGCGTTGCCAACGCTTCTGATTTTAATACATACATTGTTGTTGCTGCCCAATCATTTTACCTAATGCTTAACGACACCACCAGACATCGAGAATAAATTTTACTGCAAGGGATGATAATGTGTGAAAAAATATTTGCTTAATAACTCGAATCACAGTTCAGAGCAATAGTCAAGAAAATCGAGAAAAATGCACGTGCGCGTAAATCAAACTTTTACTAAAGGTGTGATAGACAGACTGCTTATAAATCCCAATTTTTCTGAAGGTATGATTGAATACATTTTTATCTCCAATCATTTTCGAAGTCCTAGACCAATATACACAATGTAATTTTAATTCAATATCTGGCCTATCTTCGTATTATGTTAAATATATTGAGTTTGGTGTGCCCAAGCTATTTATCTTTACTTGGAGTCTCAGCTCGAAATTTTGCCTTTTAAACATACATATGTGATCACAGTAATTGAGAAAAAACGGTAAAAACCAAATTGCATCCGTCGCGACGGCTATTTTGATTTCTGCTTCTGCAAAGCAAAATCTAAAACGATTGGAGACTGCGGGTCAACCAAAAAATAAAAAAATGTTAAATAATTAGATATATGATGGGCCAATTGATTTTGCGGTAGGACAAAGCATGCCACGCGTCTTTTCAATTTTTCTTCCACTTTTTCTTGAACTTCTTGCATTGAAGACGCAACTGGGATGGGGGTGCGCGACCGGTAGTTATGTCAAAAGTAATTTTTCTTCACATAACTCAAAATTAACAGAAAAGTTACAGACGTGTGTTTTGAATCAAATTTGTTTCTTATTACATGGCTATGCTACAAAAAGAAATTAGCATGGAATTTTTGTTTAAAGTTAATAGCGATAGCAAAATTAAAACTAGACAAATAGGATACAGTTTACGAAAGCCATCGAATAGAGATGTCACAAAGGCATGCAATTTCAGAATGCGGGTTTTTTCTCGCTGGATGTTTACAGAAGAAGATTCGAGAAAAAAACTTTTACAAACTTATGCCATCTGGGAAGAAACCGCTAAGTTCTAATAGTTTCCCAACATAATATTTTTTTGCAATCCGACAAAAAGCGTGTTATCCAAATTGAATCAAATGCAAAAAATATTGAACACAATTGTAATAATTAATGAAGCGCACCCTAAAACAGAAAAAGAGATCAGAAGATGTTGATGGAAATTAGAAATTACTGCAGAGTAATGAGTCTCACTAATTTGTTCTTCCAAAGTTATAACATTGTACAAATTTGTTCTTCCTAAGGTTTGTACTAAATAATAAAAAAAATAAATAATAATAATAATATTTTTTAAAATTTAAAATTTTGAAAACTTAAATTAAATTAAAAAAAAAGAAAAAAACGACGATTTGCCTTGTACCAAAATTTCTTGCTTTTTGATTCTTTTAGTTATTAATTTTAGCTCGAATGATCAAGGGTAAGGGTGATTACATTATGGAACAGCCAACTTTTTCGGATTCAATGCTAATTTCTTTACTCGAAAAATAATTTGTCTTTATTTATTTTAATTTATTTTATTAGTTATTATTTTTGGCAAATATTTTATTTGGAAAAATTAGAATATATTACGCTTTCCTTTGGCCAGACCGTCTGCCTCCTCGTTTCCTTCGATAACTTAGTGCCTGGGAAACGGGTAGATATGCACCGACTTAGTCGGCCTTCGGTTACACTAGTCAACACGACATTTCCGTCGTTGCCAAAAGCGATATTTTCTGATAGATTTGGGGATTTAACATTTTTAAAGAAAATCTGTTATAAACACATATTAGTGATATTTTTATGTTTATGTCGAAAAATTTAACGGAAAAATTGGGCATACGAAGGTGTGGTGAAACGGCTGTAACTTAGCCGTTTATCCATCGATTTTTACAACAGAACCTTTTCAATACCAGTTGTAAGATGCTTAAGTAAGGAAAAAGCACTACCTCTGGAAAATATTCTGCAAAATTATCAAATTAGCATTTGACAGCTTTATAATTTACAGAGTACGGTAAGCTAAAGTTGTTGAGCAATTGGGTCTGATATATAGCTGCACTTTTCAGCTTTTAAAAGTTTTACAAAGTTCTATACTCTTCCTGAGGCATATTGTGAACATTCCTAAAATGTCTGCTATGAAGGGCGAGCCATCCTGCTGAGAGCTGGACATGAGAAGAACAAGTGTTCCACAATCTCCTCCTTTTCCTCTTCTCTACAGCTTCGGTAAAAATCATCAGTCTATTTACATGGGTACTTATTCGGCAATGTCCCGTGAGGGAATGGATGACTGTGCTGCACCTTCTTCTGCCGAGCTTGCGTAGCTCAGAGGTGCGTTTTCTGTCTATGTTCGGCCACGTCTGCCGAGTTATTCCTCCTCAGACTTGGTTGTCCAGATTAGATTCATCTGTGAATGTGTTTATGGCCTCTTCTGGACCTGGGTTCCCTCGAGCCATTCGTCTCTGTTAGTAATAATTATATTGAAGATGGTGTGCGTGTATTAGTTGGGACAATACTGCTATTTAGTATCAAGGAGATCAATGGTCGGAACCCATTGTTAAACCCATTGGTTTAACTATTGATAGATAAAACCATTGGATTATACTTGGGTTCATGCCCCATTGTAAGCCAATAGCTTTTTTGCATGTGTAGAGGACTATCGTGTCCTTCTTCACTCTTCTATTACAAGATCCATTTTTGAGGGATTGAGAAGTATTGAGAAGAAAGGACGACAGACTGATTGGTCGAGTACGAGGCTTTTCCCGCTTTGGGGATGAGCCTTGAGCCACGCTTATAGTATTTTCCCCACTACTCGTATCTTCTTGAAGATACATTGTAGCCAATTGATGGCAGTGTCCCCGACCTTTTGAAGTTGGGCCGGAGTGGAGTGGTTCCAACGGAACACTAAGGTAATAGCCTGTGAGGATGAGCGTAACGTAAAGCTCGATAAAACAGAGGTAGCGGGTCGGAAGGGCTACGCTTATAATAAACATCTGGCACCGCTGGGTAATATTAGTTTCATCACAGTCTCGGCAGGAAAGGGATTAGTGCACTGTACTGCGCTCTGGGCTCATCTCGCCGAAAGAGGTCGGGATCTTTTCTATCCCTATACTTCCTTGAGCTCGCCATATTATAAAAAGTTCAAAGCCCTAAACAGACTGTAAGACTCTAATCAACAAACAAACAAAAACAAATGTAATAAGTCCCCGAGCGGGATAGATGGCCAGAAGGTGTCCAGTAGTTTCGTCTTTAAGTTCATGATTATACGAGTTGGAGATCCCGAGTTCCACTATACCCACCCTACCTTTGGCAATGCATGGAAAGAAGTTGGCATTCCGCTAATGTAACTACCACCTAATCGTTACAATCGATATATAGTAGTAGTAGTTCTTTATTTAATTTGGATTAAAACTTAGCTGTTTGGTACCATTCGTACGAAGGCAAAACAAGTATATTAATTATTAAATTAAAATCCGAACTTTTCTGTAGGCGTGGCATGCATGCCGTTCGCCCTGTTTCTGCTTGTCGATATCGCCTACTGTTGTCGTCTCTAGAACCGCTCCCTTAGAATGTCCTCCCTGTAGTGCAACATTTCCCTGACGAAAAGTGCGAGCTCATTCCAGCCCGTTCCGTTGAGCAGGGTAGTCAAGCCCTAGACTGTTAGCGTTGGACTTCCGCAATATTGAGTTCGCAACTCCTTTAGGATTGGGCATGTCGCCAAAAAGTGCAAAATCTCCTCCTGCGCGTGCATATTGCACAGCGTGCATTCTGTTGCAACGAGACTTCTGTACGGTGACGCGTGAAGTGGCAGCGTTTCCGTTCGTGCTCGGAAAATGAAGGCTATGTGGTTGGCATCTATACTATCTTTAAAATAGTTGTGGACCCCTAGGTTATGGTCAAGGCAGCTGTATAGGCGCCTCGATGCTTGGACATCTCCTGGAACTCCTCGATCATTTGCCATCGTCTCCCAGTTCGCAATGAAGTCAATTTTCTGGGCCGTAAGATACCGGAGTACTCTCTTTGGGAGTCTCTTATCCGGCATAGCCATCACTTTGGATGCATAGCTGAAGTGGTTTTGCAGCGTATGTATGAATACGGCAGAGAGGCCAGTTTCCAGATGGATTGCATAGGTCGGTGTGCTTTGTGGAAGTCGGAAGATTTTTTTTATATAGAAACGCAGGAGTTTCTCTGCTGCTTTATTGCGCTGGTGTCCCCATATCTCCGCTGCATATCCCATTATGGTCTGTGCTGCTGCCGTGTATATTTTATACTTTGTGCTCTGAGAGACCTGTTTTTTTCTAAGTAGCTCTTTCCATGTGCAATTGCGTCCGCCAGCTTGTTTTGTACATGTATTTCGAAGCTCATGTTCTGGGTTAGAGTGACTCCAAGATACTTGAAAGCACGAACCGTCTCCAGTGTCTCTCCATTTAGCGTCCAATGTTCGTTTTGTGCCGAGCGGCCTCTGCCGTCCTTTATAACCATGACTTTGGTTTTGTCTGCATTAATGATCAGGCCCCACGTTTCGCAATAATTTTGCATGGCATCGAACATGTTTTGCAGCATGGTGGGCGATTCTGCCATAATCACCATGTCATCTGCGTACATGAGAACCTTGACATTCTCCGTTTCTATATATAGTCCTCCTGGCAGCACCGATGCTACATCGTCTACGTACAGGGAAAATAGCAGTGGACTTAGTAGGCATCCTTGCTTCACCCCAAGGTTGCATGGACACCACTCGGACAGACTGTTGCCGTTCCAGACCGCTGCCGTGTTATCGGTGTAGAGACATCTTAATATGTTCAACATTTTTGTTGACATTCCAGACATGCTGAGTTTAAAAAATAGGTTTTGTCGGTCGATGGAGTCGAAAGTTGCCTTGAAATCTATGAAGCAGGTGTACATCTTTCGGTTTTGCTTCCTGTACTCTTTGGCTATCGCCACCAGTACGAAAATGTTGTCCACTGTACTATAGCCTCTTCTAAACCCCGCTTGGTATTCGCTGAGCACATTATACCTTTCTGCCCATTCAGTCAGGCGCGAGAGCAATATTGAAGCGAGCACCTTCATGGTCGAAGCTATCAATAAATTTCTCTGGTGCATTTTTTAAAAATGCTGCGGTTATCCGCCTCCAGGGGCTTTGCAGTTCTTGCTCTTGTTCACTGCTACTTTAATCCCCCTTCGATATTATGGTCCAGTTCTCTATTAACGTTGTATGGAAGAGCCAAGTAGTGCTGTATAGCTTGCTTGTCCTGTACTAGCAGTTTTTTTGTTGGTCCCATTCAATCTTCTGACGAACTCCCAGAAGCTCTTGCTGTCTTTTATGTTGTTGACTTCAAGCCCAATATTCCTGTAGTAGTCTCCTTTTTTTTCCTGCACATTGTCTTTAAAGCTGCGTTGGCCTTTTTGTACTCGAGCTTTTCCTCCTCCGTGCCTGTGTGTAGTGCTCGTTTCAATGCGATCATTGATCGTTGTCTCCCTCGATGCGATTCCGAGTCGTACCATGGCTGATTTCTTGTATGGTGGGCTGGTTTTTGCATGCAGGATGACGCTTTCTGTACACAGTTTGTTATCGATATATCATTGGCGCTATGTATTTATACAGAATTGTGCTTATTTATTCGAAATTCATGTTAATTCAAAAAATTGTCTCTTCATAGTTCTAGTAAGAAAGATTTCAATAATGAACACTTATACAAAGGTTTTCTTAACATAAAAATAAACAATAATAAAGAATATAGAATCCATATCAAAACAAAGACTTTTATTCGCCAAGGTCAACATTTCGATTCAATACTCAAATAACGGATCATTACCCTCGTTGGGCCCATTGAACGCATCGGTAGCTGTGGAACAATATAAATAATATGCAAATAATAACGAAAAACACAGATTAAGAATAATACTTTTGCCGACCTTGCTAGAGCTAATCAAGGCTAAACATTAACTGATTTTGCGGAACTTAGCCTAAGAAGATAATAAAGGAAGTAATAATAAAGTTCTTGGTCGTAATTTTTTATAATTTTTCTGTGTATGCAGCTATATATATGTATAAGGGTTAGTCTTTACGTTTAATGTAAGGTGTAAATGCAAAAGAAGAAAATAAGTAAATCAAAAGCAAAACGAATAAGCACGGTCCAATTTTATATGTTTATATGTGCACCCGCATATGTATATTTACATGTACCAATCCGAATTCAATTCCAACAAAAGCTCACTCTTAGCTATCTATCTCTCTTTTGCATCGCTCTGCACTGCTATTATACCCTGCTATTGCTCAGGTATGCTTGTACTCATGACTCGATGGTCACACGGTAGTCCACGCCACGTGTCACCTTAATTTCTCCATTCCTTCTCGTAGATTTCGTCGACTGAGCTTTTTGATATTTAGTGGTATCTCAGCTCGAGAAGATTATAGGGTATTCAGTTATCGATGGCTTGTGATAAATCACACGATCTTTCCTTATTTTATTGCCAAGTTGGCACCACCATATATTAAATAATTACAAATTAAGAAAAAAAATTCTTAATTTTATTGGATTTGTCATTAGTTTACAGAATATGAATGAACTGATTGCAAATTAGTTCGTTTTGGTTTAAATGTTCGTTTTTCTATTTAAAAGTTATTTTTCTTCACATAACTCAAAATTAACAGAAAAGTTACAGACGTGTGTTTTGAATCAAATTGGTTTTTTATTACATAGCTATGCTATAAAAAGAAATTAGCATGGAATTTTTGTTTAAAGTTAATAGCGATAGCAAAATTAATAGAATAGAGATGTCACAAAGGCATGCAATTTCAGAATGCGGGTTTTTTCTCGCTGGATGTTTACAGAAGAAGATTCGAGAAAAAAACTTATACAAACTTATGCCATCTTGGAAGAAACCGCTAAGTTCTAATAGTTTCCCAACATAATATTTTTTTGCAATCCGACAAAAAGCGTGTTATCCAAATTGAATCAAATGCAAAAAATATTGAACACAATTGTAATAATTAATGAAGCGCACCCTAAAACAGAAAAAGAGATCAGAAGATGTTGATGGAAATTAGAAATTACTGCAGAGTAATGAGTCTCACTAATTTGTTCTTCCAAAGTTATAACATTGTACAAATTTGTTCTTCCTAAGGTTTGTACTAAATAATAAAAAAAATAAATAATAATAATAATAATAATATTTTTTTAATATTTAAAATTTTGAACACTTAAATTAAATTAAAAAAAAAGAAAAAAACGACGATTTGCCTTGTACCAAAATTTCTTGCTTTTTGATTCTTTTAGTTATTAATTTTAGCTCGAATGATCAAGGGTAAGGGTGATTACATTATGGAACAGCCAACTTTTTCGGATTCAATGCTAATTTCTTTACTCGAAAAATAATTTGTCTTTATTTATTTTAATTTATTTTATTAGTTATTATTTTTGGCAAATATTTTATTTGGAAAAATTAGAATATATTACGCTTTCCTTTGGCCAGACCGTCTGCCTCCTCGTTTCCTTCGATAACTTAGTGCCTGGGAACCGGGTAGATATGCACCGACTTAGTCGGCCTTCGGTTACACTAGTCAACACGACATTTCCGTCGTTGCCAAAAGCGATATTTTCTGATAGATTTGGGGATTTAACATTTTTAAAGAAAATCTGTTATCTTTAGGACGTTGATATGCAATGACTGCACCATCAAGTGGCCCAAGCGACACCAGCCGATGGCTGTTACGCGCGGATCCCAGGCAAGAACGCAGCCCACCTCCCGCCCAACCGACCGAGGGGCGCTGCCGCATGACGCGCGACTCGTAAACCGAACCGATCGCGGACATGCAGGAAAGATAGGTGTTAGACTAGTGTTCGAGGAAAAGTAGAACTAATCTAACTAACGAAGAAAAGTAATTACTAATTACGGGAAAGATGTAGGAGTATCAGTAATTTAAGACTAGGAAGGGAGTTAGTGGTAGATATAATATGGTAGAGGGAATTATAATCCGAGCATAGGACCCTAAATGGTTCATGCAAGGAGTAATTCGATCTACAAAGCGGAAGAAACAACGGTGTATAGTTCCTAGTGCTTCCAATAGGAATCGTGAAGCTTATGCGGCTCAACAGGTCAGGGCTATCTACGTCACCCTTGATCAAGTTGTGCACAAAAATCACGCCAAGCATTTTCCTACAATTAGCTAAGGTTGGAAGGTTTATTAAGAGCAATCTATTAGAGTAAGACGGCAGTCTCACACTTGCATCCCAGCTGAGGCCGCGAAGAGCAAAAAGTAAAAAGTTGTTCTGAACTGATTCTATACGGTCTTGGTGTACGTTGTACTGAGGGCACCATACACAAGAGCCGTATTCTAAAATCGGACGAACCAGAGAGGTGTAGAGAGTCTTTGTTATATAGGGGTCGTCAAATTCCTTTGACCCTCTTTATAAACCCAAGCACGCCCATGGCCTTATTCACCATGGTGGAAATGTGTTCTGAAAACTTTAACTTGGGATCTAATAGAATACCAAGATCATCAACCCGTGTAATTCTCTCAAGAGAACCACCACAAAGGGTGTAAGGAACCAGAAAGGCGCTGGAGCGATGAAAAGTCATTACTTTACATTTTGAAGCGTTAAGGTTTAATATATTTGCACAACACCAAGACTGAAATCTATCGAGATCGGATTGCAACCTGGATTGGAAAGAAATGTCCTTATACTGGACACAGAGCTTAACATCGTCCGCATACATTAGTACTCGAGAGTATGTTAATACAGAAGGTAGGTCATTTATAAAGAGAGTAAAGAGAAAGGGGCCTAGATGGCTGCCCTGAGGTACACCCGAAGTCACCATAACTGGAGAGGACAGGGAGTTTTTGAAAAGGACTCTTTGAGACCTAGAACACAGGTAGCTAGAGATCCATCTCAGGAGATTGGGCGGGAACCCTAAAAGGTCGAGCTTTTGTGCTAGGAGGGAATGGTTTACAGAATCGAACGCTTTACTAAAATCGGTGTAAATAACATCCGTCTGCAAATTACCTTGAAAGCCTTTTATTATAAAGGAGGTAAACTCCAATAAATTTGTAGTGGTTGATCTCCGCCTTATAAATCCATGTTGAGTTGGAGATATAAGTGATCTGCATAGGTGCTGCAGGTGCGGTGTTAAAATTTTCTCAAACACTTTAGGAATAGCGGATAACTTAGATATACCTCTATAGTTCATTGCGTCAGACTTGCTACCTTTCTTATGGAGAGGAATTATAAACGACTCCTTCCATATCGGGGGAAAGCATGAAGAAGTTATAGATAGGTTGAACAGTTTAAGCAACGGCCCACACAGAGACTCGGCACAATACCTGAGTACACAGCCGGGAACTCCGTCCGGACCCGGTGAGAACACCGGCTTTACTGTTCGTAGATCATGAAGCAACGAGCTTTCATTTAGCAAAGGACAGAAAATGCCGTTCGACCGCGGTAAACTGTATGGATACGGCTGACCAGAGTAAACGTCCTGCGAGTAGGTAGTTTGGAAAAAACGGGCAAAAAGATCGGCAATTGCCTGATCATTATCTGCCGACGTATTACAGCAAGATAGCGAGGATGGGTGTGCGGACGTTCTACGCTTACTGTTTACAAAGCTGTAGAACTATTTGGGGTTCTTAGAAAAACGTATCCTGCATCGAGATAGGTAATTCTGATAGCATTGAGCGTTAAGAACTGAAAAGTTTGAACGAGCTATTACATAATGAGAGAGAGAAGAAGGAGAGCCAACTTCTTGAAATTTTTTATAAAGTCTTGATTTTAAGTTTTTTAGATGAGTAGCTCCTTGGTAAACCAAGGGGGTTTTCTTGATCTAATGGGACAGGAAAGTGGGACACAAGAGACAAAAAGTGAGTCCAGTGCATCATAGAAAATGTTTGTGCCTGTCGTAACATCACTGCACAAATATAAAGCGGACCAATCAAAATCCCTAATGAGGTTATAAAGCTTCGTAAACTCGGCTTTACGGAAGCAGCGGACACATTGGGGTAGTCTACCCGACCGATCCAGTACAGTTCGTCCTAGGTCGAGCGACACTTCGAAAGTTGGATGGTAGGCCTCTTCAGGTATAGTGAGCGGGGGGACTCGAATTAACAACGCTAAGGTCGGATCCGTTACAAAGCACAGATCAAGAAATCGACCCAAGGAATTTTTAACATGGTTAGCTTGAGACAGAGACAGGTCAATCAAGCCGTCAACAAAGTCATGACGTGCCATGGGTACCAGGCTATTAGACTCATTTGCCGAAGACCAAACAATTCCTGGCAAGTTGAAGTCACCAAGAACTATCATGTGATCTTTGTCAGATAGCGAGGAAGAGATAGCGGTTAAGGCGGACAAATGCTGCTCGTAAATTGCGATATCCGAAGAAGATGGAATATACGAACAAGTTATGAAAACTGAGAATGCGGGAAGAATCAGTTTTACACACAGAAATTCCAGTTCCTGCTGGATCTGGACTGTGAAAAGTTCCGACGTGAAGTTTGAGTCCACAGCAATCAGAACCCCTCCTGCACGTCGAGACGAACGATCCTTTCTAAAAGTTGTGTACCGACCTGCCAAAACTTCGGAACTAAGAATGTCCGGCTTTAACCAGGTTTCGGTAAACACAATAACGTTGGATGCAAATGCGACACTATCCAGGAAAAGAATGCTGAGCTTACTACGCAAGCCTCGAACATTCCGATAGGTCACTGAAAGAGAGTTTGTTAGTTTTTTGGACGGGTGGAGGTAGAGCGGGAAGATGACAAAGGAGCACTGGTCTGATTAGTTGGCAGAGTTATTGGGGGCCTAGTCTTCTTCTTTGCCTTAAACTCCTTCACCACCAAATGCTCCGGCCAAAATTTGGCAGAACAGATGGTGTTAAAATGAGTTTGGGAGACACTTATTTTAAAAGAAGCTATCTCCCTGGCATAAGAAAAGTTGAACTTTTCCACCTTGAAATCAACGGCTTGTATGCGGCTTTGAATATAAGCCGTCACATCTTTAATTGTGGAGTCAGGGGCAAGTCGTGAGACAAAAACTTGTCTCTTTGGTGGGATCCCGACCAATCTTGGCACCACAGGCCTATCACCTGTGATGGTAATACCCGGTGGTCCGGGTCGTATATTGATTGGTGGGGTCGGAATTGCGGGGACAGCTAATGAATTTGATACTACGGACACGGACGCTACAGACGGTCTTGGCTGCATGCTCTCCGACGCGATAAATTCGGCTACCGAATTTTCATCACCAGCAGCTGTCGTTGCCTTTGGAGTGGCGAACGATATCAACTGCTGCACTTTTGGGGCGGTCGGAGTCAGCTTGTCAGCATCGGCCGGTCGAGGGGCAGTCGGCACATGCAGATCCCGCGGAGTGACCTTTTTGCGCTTAGGAGACTCAGTCAGTAGTTTGAAACTATTAAACTGAGACTCCATGGCTAGGAGCCGATCGTATTGCTCTTTGAAGCCCACGGTCAGCTCCCTAAAGCCCTTATAAACACATATTAGTGATATTTTTATGTTTATGTCGAAAAATTTAACGGAAAAATTGGCATACGAAGGTTTGGTGAAACGGCTGTAACTAAGCCGTTTATCCATCGATTTTTACAACAGAACCTTTTCAATACCAGTTGTAAGATACTTAAGTAAGGAAAAAGCACTACCTCTGGAAAATATTCTGCAAAATTATCAAATTAGCATTTGACAACTTTATAATTTACTGAGTACGGTAAGCTAAAGTTGTTGAGCAATTGGGTCTGATATATAGCTGCACTTTTCAGCTTTTAAAAGTTTTACAAAGTTCTATACTCTTCCTGAGGCATATTGTGAACATTCCTAAAATGTCTGCTATGAAGGGCGAGCCATCCTGCTGAGAGCTGGACATGAGAAGAACAAGTGTTCCACAATCTCCTCCTTTTCCTCTTCTCTACAGCTTCGGTAAAAATCATCAGTCTATTTACATGGGTACTTATTCGGCAATGTCCCGTGAGGGAATGGATGACTGTGCTGCACCTTCTTCTGCCGAGCTTGCGTAGCTCAGAGGTGCGTTTTCTGTCTATGTTCGGCCACGTCTGCCGAGTTATTCCTCCTCAGACTTGGTTTTCCAGATTAGATCCATCTGTGAATGTGTTTATGGCCTCTTCTGGACCTGGGTTCCCTCGAGCCATTCGTCTCTGTTAGTAATAATTATATTGAAGATGGTGTGCGTGTATTAGTTGGGACAATACTGCTATTTAGTATCAAGGAGATCAATGGTCGGAACCCATTGTTAAACCCATTGGTTTAACTATTGATAGATAAAACCATTGGATTATACTTGGGTTCATGCCCCATTGTAAGCCAATAGCTTTTTTGCATGTGTAGAGGACTATCGTGTCCTTCTTCACTCTTCTATTACAAGATCCATTTTTGAGGGATTGAGAAGTATTGAGAAGAAAGGACGACAGACTGATTGGTCGAGTACGAGGCTTTTCCCGCTTTGGGGATGAGCCTTGAGCCACGCTTATAGTATTTTCCCCACTACTCGTATCTTCTTGAAGATACATTGTAGCCAATTGATGGCAGTGTCCCCGACCTTTTGAAGTTGGGCCGGAGTGGAGTGGTTCCAACGGAACACTAAGGTAATAGCCTGTGAGGATGAGCGTAACGTAAAGCTCGATAAAACAGAGGTAGCGGGTCGGAAGGGCTACGCTTATAATAAACATCTGGCACCGCTGGGTAATATTAGTTTCATCACAGTCTCGGCAGGAAAGGGATTAGTGCACTGTACTGCGCTCTGGGCTCATCTCGCCGAAAGAGGTCGGGATCTTTTCTATCCCTATACTTCCTTGAGCTCGCCATATTATAAAAAGTTCAAAGCCCTAAACAGACTGTAAGACTCTAATCAACAAACAAACAAAAACAAATGTAATAAGTCCCGAGCGGGATAGATGGCCAGAAGGTGTCCAGTAGTTTCGTCTTTAAGTTCATGATTATACGAGTTGGAGATCCCGAGTTCCACTATACCCACCCTACCTTTGGCAATGCATGGAAAGAAGTTGGCATTCCGCTAACGTAACTACCACCTAATCGTTACAATCGATATATAGTAGTAGTAGTTCTTTATTTAATTTGGATTAAAACTTAGCTGTTTGGTACCATTCGTACGAAGGCAAAACAAGTATATTAATTATTAAATTAAAATCCGAACTTTTCTGTAGGCGTGGCATGCATGCCGTTCGCCCTGTTTCTGCTTGTCGATATCGCCTACTGTTGTCGTCTCTAGAACCGCTCCCTTAGAATGTCCTCCCTGTAGTGCAACATTTCCCTGACGAAAAGTGCGAGCTCATTCCAGCCCGTTCCGTTGAGCAGGGTAGTCAAGCCCTAGACTGTTAGCGTTGGACTTCCGCAATATTGAGTTCGCAACTCCTTTAGGATTGGGCATGTCGCCAAAAAGTGCAAAATCTCCTCCTGCGCGTGCATATTGCACAGCGTGCATTCTGTTGCAACGAGACTTCTGTACGGTGACGCGTGAAGTGGCAGCGTTTCCGTTCGTGCTCGGAAAATGAAGGCTATGTGGTTGGCGTCTATACTATCTTTAAAATAGTTGTGGACCCCTAGGTTATGGTCAAGGCAGCTGTATAGGCGCCTCGATGCTTGGACATCTCCTGGAACTCCTCGATCATTTGCCATCGTCTCCCAGTTCGCAATGAAGTCAATTTTCTGGGCCGTAAGATACCGGAGTACTCTCTTCGGGAGTCTCTTATCCGGCATAGCCATCACTTTGGATGCATAGCTGAAGTGGTTTTGCAGCGTATGTATGAATACGGCAGAGAGGCCAGTTTCCAGATGGATTGCATAGGTCGGTGTGCTTTGTGGAAGTCGGAAGATTTTTTTTATATAGAAACGCAGGAGTTTCTCTGCTGCTTTATTGCGCTGGTGTCCCCATATCTCCGCTGCATATCCCATTATGGTCTGTGCTGCTGCCGTGTATATTTTATACTTTGTGCTCTGAGAGGCCTGTTTTTTTCTAAGTAGCTCTTTCCATGTGCAATTGCGTCCGCCAGCTTGTTTTGTATATGTATTTCGAAGCTCATGTTCTGGGTTAGAGTGACTCCAAGATACTTGCCGTCTCCAGTGTCTCTCCATTTAGCGTCCAATGTTCGTTTTGTGCCGAGCGGCCTCTGCCGTCCTTTATAACCATGACTTTGGTTTTGTCTGCATTAATGATCAGGCCCCACGTTTCGCAATAATTTTGCATGGCATCGATCATGTTTTGCAGCATGGTGGGCGATTCTGCCATAATCACCATGTCATCTGCGTACATGAGAACCTTGAAATTCTCCGTTTCTATATATAGTCCTCCTGGCAGCACCGATGCTACATCGTCTACGTACAGGGAAAATAGCAGTGGACTTAGTAGGCATCCTTGCTTCACCCCAAGGTTGCATGGACACCACTCGGACAGACTGTTGCCGTTCCAGACCGCTGCCGTGTTATCGGTGTAGAGACATCTTAATATGTTCAACATTTTTGTTGACATTCCAGACATGCTGAGTTTAAAAAATAGGTTTTGTCGGTCGATGGAGTCGAAAGTTGCCTTGAAATCTATGAAGCAGGTGTACATCTTTCGGTTTTGCCTCCTGTACTCTTTGGCTATCGCCACCAGTACGAAAATGTTGTCCACTGTACTATAGCCTCTTCTAAACCCCGCTTGGTATTCGCTGAGCACATTATACCTTTCTGCCCATTCAGTCAGGCGCGAGAGCAATATTGAAGCGAGCACCTTCATGGTCGAAGCTATCAATAAATTTCTCTGGTGCATTTTTTAAAAATGCTGCGGTTATCCGCCTCCAGGGGCTTTGCAGTTCTTGCTCTTGTTCACTGCTACTTTAATCCCCCTTCGATATTATGGTCCAGTTCTCTATTAACGTTGTATGGAAGAGCCAAGTAGTGCTGTATAGCTTGCTTGTCCTGTACTAGCAGTTTTTTTGTTGGTCCCATTCAATCTTCTGACGAACTCCCAGAAGCTCTTGCTGTCTTTTATGTTGTTGACTTCAAGCCCAATATTCCTGTAGTAGTCTCCTTTTTTTTCCTGCACATTGTCTTTAAAGCTGCGTTGGCCTTTTTGTACTCGAGCTTTTCCTCCTCCGTGCCTGTGTGTAGTGCTCGTTTCAATGCGATCATTGATCGTTGTCTCCCTCGATGCGATTCCGAGTCGTACCATGGCTGATTTCTTGTATGGTGGGCTGGTTTTTGCATGCAGGATGACGCTTTCTGTACACAGTTTGTTATCGATATATCATTGGCGCTATGTATTTATACAGAATTGTGCTTATTTATTCGAAATTCATGTTAATTCAAAAAATTGTCTCTTCATAGTTCTAGTAAGAAAGATTTCAATAATGAACACTTATACAAAGGTTTTTGTTGAACTGCCGAGCTTTTTCGGCAGCGTAGTTTGCGATATATTAAACACGAGAGTTTAGTTTGATACAGTTTTATTGTCAATAGCGAAAGTTGAGCGGATAGGATAGCGAAAGCGAGATTAGCGATGTAGAGTTAGCCGGTTCAAGAGTCCAAAACTGCAAGAGGAGGCGGGCCGAATTGCCCGTTCCCTAATGCGAGCGCGACGATTGAAGGGTCCAGACGCTGCAAAGGCAGGCGGGCCGAATTGCCCGTGCCCTAATGCGAGCGCGACGATATCCAGACTGATTTGAGGGCAGGCGGGCCGAATTGCCCGTGCCCTACTGCAAGCGAGAGTGCGACAGATCCAGAGGAGAGAGCAATAGCGAAGACGAAAGATCGATAGAGTGGTAGAAAAGTCGAAAGAAAGAAGGAAAGACCACGAGAGAACGGCTGGGTAGGCTGCTGCCGTGCGGGAGCTTATATGTATATATGTGTGTACAATGTGCAGTGCAGTGGGCAGTACAAACAACAAACAATAAAAAAGGGAATTTAATTTACTGCTGCACCACTGGCTATAATGTTTCCATCAAGTCTCCCAATATTGGGCTGCGGAACCCGACATACTCCCCCCGTTGAAAGCCTGACTTTCAACAGCATCCAACAGAATACAGGGTTCAGCAGCTATAGCGCGTTGAAGTTGGGGCAATTCTTCCTTCCATGGAGAAGTGTAGAGTCGCTGCAAGTAGGCAGCGCGCTGACCGACGCCTAGTCGGACGGAGTTGAGCCATGTCTTGTAAGGCTCGGCGACAGAAGACGAAGAGGCGAAGAATAGCTCGTTGTGCACGGTTTTGAATGTGCCGTGCAGCTCGTCGATCTGCTTGAGCCTCGCCGATAACGCCGGTGCTTTCCGCTTCAAATAAGCCACCCTGTTTCCAGCAGCAGTCACAGCGTCGATTCGCGCGTCCATATGGGCAGCTTCGGTAGAAACGTTTCTAGCGGGAAGATGACCGCAAAGAGGAACGCTTGCAATAAACTTCGTAGCGGGAAGATGACCGAAAAGAGTAGCGCTTGCAATAAGCGCAGCAAGAACCCTAAGATAATCGCAAGGCAGACTACGCAACAACTGTTACTTTTGCTTGTGAAAAACCGAACAAATTAACCGTGGGGCCACTCTAAATTGTTTCCGATCGAATTTGTAAGGTTTTTGTGATTAAAATGTTTATGTTAGATCACGTCGGGGTCACCAAATGTTGAACTGCCGAGCTTTTTCGGCAGCGTAGTTTGCGATATATTAAACACGAGAGTTTAGTTTGATACAGTTTTATTGTCAATAGCGAAAGTTGAGCGGATAGGATAGCGAAAGCGAGATTAGCGATGTAGAGTTAGCCGGTTCAAGAGTCCAAAACTGCAAGAGGAGGCGGGCCGAATTGCCCGTTCCCTAATGCGAGCGCGACGATTGAAGGGTCCAGACGCTGCAAAGGCAGGCGGGCCGAATTGCCCGTGCCCTAATGCGAGCGCGACGATATCCAGACTGATTTGAGGGCAGGCGGGCCGAATTGCCCGTGCCCTACTGCAAGCGAGAGTGCGACAGATCCAGAGGAGAGAGCAATAGCGAAGACGAAAGATCGATAGAGTGGTAGAAAAGTCGAAAGAAAGAAGGAAAGACCACGAGAGAACGGCTGGGTAGGCTGCTGCCGTGCGGGAGCTTATATGTATATATGTGTGTACAATGTGCAGTGCAGTGGGCAGTACAAACAACAAACAATAAAAAAGGGAATTTAATTTACTGCTGCACCACTGGCTATAATGTTTCCATCAAGTCTCCCAATATTGGGCTGCGGAACCCGACAGTTTTCTTAACATAAAAATAAACAATAATAAAGAATATAGAATCCATATCAAAACAAAGACTTTTATTCGCCAAGGTCAACATTTCGATTCAATACTCAAATAACGGATCATTACCCTCGTTGGGCCCATTGAACGCATCGGTAGCTGTGGAACAATATAAATAATATGCAAATAATAACGAAAAACACAGATTAAGAATAATACTTTTGCCGACCTTGCTAGAGCTAATCAAGGCTAAACATTAACTGATTTTGCGGAACTTAGCGTAAGAAGATAATAAAGGAAGTAATAATAAAGTTCTTGGTCGTAATTTTTTATAATTTTTCTGTGTATGCAGCTATATATATGTATAAGGGTTAGTCTTTACGTTTAATGTAAGGTGTAAATGCAAAAGAAGAAAATAAGTAAATCAAAAGCAAAACGAATAAGCACGGTCCAATTTTATATGTTTATATGTGCACCCGCATATGTATATTTACATGTACCAATCCGAATTCAATTCCAACAAAAGCTCACTCTTAGCTATCTATCTCTCTTTTGCATCGCTCTGCACTGCTATTATACCCTGCTATTGCTCAGGTATGCTTGTACTCATGACTCGATGGTCACACGGTAGTCCACGCCACGTGTCACCTTAATTTCTCCATTCCTTCTCGTAGATTTCGTCGACTGAGCTTTTTGATATTCAGTGGTATCTCAGCTCGAGAAGATTATAGTGTATTCAGTAATCGATGGAGGCCATTCGTACAACTGAAGCTGCTGGTATTTTGAAGTGACAAAAATGTAAAGCACTGGAGTTTGCGGGGTGGTTTTAAGCGTGAGAGCGCCAACGCTGGCCAGCCCTTCAATGACCAAGAGATGCTGTAACGAATTCTGGAGTCAGCCCATGCACAGAAAAAACTTCCTAAATAATCACCTTCTTGTTCTGGATGTAACACTTGGGACGTTTTCCACAATCACTGTAGCTCTGCTGATCAATCAGCGATATTATTTATTGTTTATTGTTTTTTAAAGTTTAACAATGTGCAGTTTAACTGTAAGCAGAAAATTTCATGTCATCTAATGAATCGAAGGGACTAAGGCAAATACTCTGAACCGGTGGGGCTGATTATTGACTCAATAGCCGACATGGTCCCAACAACAGCCATATTTAGGTTAGAGAAAAGCCGGTAGCCGAACAATTCCCAATTAAAGCTATTTAAATTAAATTATTCATTAAGATAATTTTGACCTTATTAGAACTCGTATCAAAGGAAAACAAATGGAAAAATAGGTTATAGTTTCGGCAAAGGCTACGGAAAGATTCACAATCAGAGTAGTTAGAAAAACAGAATTGGAGATGGAGAGGAAAGTAATACCTAGTCGGGCGGGAAGGGACAGCAATACTAATAAGGCTGATGAAGGCAGTCGATTCGATCTCACCAGAGAGAAGCTTGTGGAGGAAGAGAACTCTATGGCAGATTTTACGGGATTTGAGATAGTGGAGGTGATTCGAGCATATCCTGAAATTTTAGGTAGTAGGGAGACCAGACACAGGCACCATATTCCAAGATAGGTAGGACCAGAGAAACATAAAGAAGTTTAGTAGTACGGGTCAGTAAATTCCTTAGACCAAATCCTTAGACTCCTTTGGCTTTGTTAGAGATAGAAGAAATATGGGAGTTAAAACATAGATTAGGTACAAAGGCAATGCCCAAATCGTTAACTTTGAACAGGCATTGTAGGATAATGTTATTGATTGAGTAATCATAAAGGTATTGCTTATTGCGATGAAAATTCATGATATTGCACTTTGCTTAGGAATGTTAATTATGCACCAATTGTTAAAAGCGTCAAGATCCGATTGCAGAGATATCGGGGACAAGGGGTCACTATATGAAAAACATAGCTTTACATCATCGGCATACATTAGGACACGGGAATGAGGTAACACTTGGGGAAGATTGTTAAAAACCAGTTTAAATAACAAGGGACCCAGATTGCTATCTTGAGGCACGCCCGATGAGACTATAACAGGTTTAAATAGAGAGGAGTTAAGGTTGACACGCTGAGAACGATTACAAAGGTAAGAATTAGTCCAGTAAAGAAACTTAGTCGGAAACCCTAGGAGACATAATTTATGAATAACAAGATTGTGATTAACGGAGTCAACGGGTTTAATAAAGTCATTGTTCGGGCGAGGCCCGAGTGTAATTACCTTATTTTTGCACTCTTAATCGTATTGTACTTTCCATACTCTTAAAGGTTTACTCTCTTGCTCTCTCTCAGCATCATGCTCTCACTTATCATCTATTCTCTATGCTTCTTAACTCTCGTTTTCTCATCTATGCGTCCTCACGGCGTAGCTAAGCGGACGGCAGCTGCGTCTGCTAAAGTCAGTTACAAGTTACCGCTTGATATAGTTGGCGCACAGACCTTTTCTGTCCCAACTGTTATTTGGCACGAGACTTTGCTCGCTTGCCTCCCCAAGTTTTTGTTAACTCTCTAATTACGTTATTAAAGGCTCTGGCATTTTCGGCCACCCTCACTATACAAATCACACCATAAATTATAACGTTTTGAATTCAAAACTTTTGTTAAAATTCGTAAAATATAGTCAACGAAAAAGCTCGATGTCTCAACATTTGGTGACCCCGACGTGATCGTCATTAATAATATTGCTAAAAAAAATTAAAAATCGTTTAATGTGCAAACTAAACCTAACCTTTCTATCGCGAAGCTTTTGTCTCGGCGTTTGCTTGCTCATAAACACCAATACATCTACGCACAACAACGGCTTTGATTTCGGTGCAGTTGCGCGCACAAACCGAAAATCAAACGGATCGTTCTTCTATTCTTCTTTGTGCCTGCTCGCTGCTGCTGTCGGTGCATTTGCACGCACAAACCGAAATTCTAACGGATCGTTCTTCTATTCTTCTTTGTGCCTGCTCGCTGCTTCTGTCGGTGCATTTGCGCGCACAAACCGAAAATCAAACGGATCGTTCTTCTATTCTTCTTTGTGCCTGCTCGCTGCTACTGTCTGTTGCTGCTGCTGCTTGCCGAAATGGCTGAGTCCAATGACTTGTCGGAAAACAGGGAAAGACAAAAGGAAGGCACAGTCAATATACGACAAGGCAGCATTACTTCAAGAGACAATTGCGGGGGATGAAAGCAATGAAGATGCGCTAAATGTTCATCTAGAATATTTGGAAAAAATGTCCGATTTATTTAATGCGACTCATTCCAATTTTGAAGAACTCGATGTAAGCTAAATTGGCAGCGACTTAAGCAACAAATTTGATGTCTTGGTCATGGAAATCAAAGTTTGTATTCGCTCAAGACTCCGCAGTGCTATCGGGAACATGCCGCATCACTCAACGATACATCCTGAGTTCAACGTTACTGCCTCCGGAAATGTTCGGCCACGATATCATATTCCTGATATAAAACTTCCTACTTTCCGTGGAGGCTATACTGAGTGGGCAAACTTCTTCACTATGTTTAACACAATTATAGGTCAGGAGGCCGTTTTATCAAGGATTGAGAAGTTTCAGTACCTGCGATCATGTTTAGATGGACCTGCATTGGAAGCTGTTCGGTCTTTGGAAGTAACGGAGGGCAATTATGATATCGCGTTGGATATTTTAAGCAACCGATTTAATAACAAACGTTTAATCTTTCAGGCACACGTCGCTGAGATGTTGAAGCATGAGAAAGTTGAAGATGGGTCAACTAGAAAGCTGCGTACCTTATCGGATAAGGTGCATTCTCACATGAGAGCGCTAAAGTCGATGGGTAACATGGAGGCAATAACAGGTTGCATCATCGTTCACTCCGTGTATAAGTATCTGGACACCGAAAGCAGGAACAAATGGGAAGAGCTGACACCGTCCAATGTTATACCGACCTGGGACCATTTTTCGACTTTTTTGGAAAAGAGATGTCAAGCCATGGAGGCAAAGGATCAAGCTATGTTGATTGATCCCCATAGCAATCAGGTTGGAAAACTTAAAAGATTAATTAATTCCAAAAACAGTCTTGTTGCTACAAATACCCTTGGATTAGAGTGCGTATTTTGCAATAATAAAGAGCACAACATTTACAGCTGCACTCGGTTTGGAAACCTTGCGCCTTAAAGAGGCAAGGAGGCTTAGAGTATGCTTCAACTGTTTGAAGAAGGGACATCAAAACACCTCCTGCAGTTCAGGTTCTTGCCGCGCATGCGGTGGAAAACATCACTCACTTTTGCATATCAACAGTCCTCTGCCGACGTCAGTTACCACGGAACAAACGAACGCTACTATGTCGTATACTCAAACCGACTCACGCTCAGACCCCAGTCTTCAGAATTCTCTTGTTGCCGCTTCATTAACTTTCTCGCCTCCTGCTCAGAATCTTAGTTCAGACGTAGTGCTTCTTGCCACGACAGTCATCATGATTAAGAGTCGATATGGTGATCTTATTCCATGCCGTGCTCTTCTGGATTCCGGCTCGCAGATTAACTTAATAACCTCTCGTTTTGCTCAGATGCTTCAGCTGAAACGAGCCAAAGGTTCGGTCTCAGTATCCGGTATTGGTGCGGAATCCGCAATTCATACGGAAGGTTCAGTCAATTTGGTCATTCGATCCAGGACTTCAGATTACTGCACGAGTCTCACAGGAAATCAGCCCGCTTCTTCTTTCGATATATCCAAATGGAAAATGCCATCCAATATCAGCCTTGCTGACCCGAGTTTCAACAAATCTCAGCGCATCGATGTGCTTATTGGAGCCAGTTTATTTTATGATATCTTATGCGTTGGACAGATTAAGTTGGACAAAGGCCTTCCTATAATACAGAAAACGCGTTTCGGTTGGGTTGTAACAGGTGGAGGTCATTATTACCACAACTCTGTGCTCCTAGCTGCCTCTAGATCGACTGAATTGAGTCATAATTCCACCGTCGGTATGAATGAACTAGTGAGACGCTTCTGGGAAGTTGAAAATTGCCACGGCCCCGCCATAGAGGCTACAAGTGAGTGACAGTCTTCTTGGAGATTCATATCAACAAGCATATCGGAGATTTCTCAATTTAGAACGCAAACTGGGACGCAAGCCACTTCTTAGGGCCCAATACGCCGAATTTATAAAGGAGTACCTAGATTTAAATCACATGTCCCCTGTTAAAAGCGACTCACTAAAACAATGAAAATTCTTTCTTCCTCATCACTGCGTGGTAAGAGAGGCTAAAACCACCACAAAACTCCGAGTAGTTTTGGACGGATCCGCGTGTACATCTACCGGATATTCCCTAAACGATATATTGATGTCGGGCCCAACTATTCAGCCGAAGTTAGCAACGACTCTTCTCCGATTTCGTACCTTTCCCGTAGCCTTGACTGGTGACATTTGTAAAATATATAGATGCGTCTGTGTCTTGCCCCAGGATAGCTTTCTGCAGTGCATATTGTGGCGCGATTCACCCCACGAGGAGATTCGAGCATTTAAACTGGATACCGTCACCTATGGAATGAAACCAGCATCATTTCTAGCCGTCCGTTCCATGCACCAACTAGCAGCCGACGAGCGTGCTTCTTATCCAATTGGATCTAAGGTTGTGTTGCAGGATTTTTACGTGGATGATTTGCTAACGGGGGGAGACACTACAAATGAGGTTCTTGAAATAATTCGCCAGGTGTCAGGACTCTTAGCCAAAGGGAATTTCAAGATCAGGAAATGGTGCTCCAACGATGAATCTTTACTAAATCAAATACCCAGTGAAGATAGGGATACATTTGTAAAATTCACTGATGGCAGCGATGTAACCAAGACGCTAGGTTTGGCATGGAATCCCACTTCGGATGAACTATTGTTTGCTTTTTGCCCCAATCAAGTCCCTTCGAAACCAACTAAACGAGTTATATTGTCCACCATTGCACGATTTTATGATCCACTCGGACTTATAGGGCCAGTAATTACAGGGGCAAAAATATTTCTGCAGCAGTTATGGAAAGAAAAGCTTAATTGGGATGAAAGTCTGCCAGTCGCCTTACGCACAGCTTGGATCGACTTTATTTTGTGATGCCAGCATGAGTGCATATGGAGCATGCATTTACACTGTTTTGCGAAGCGTCAATGGAGTAAAGGCAAATCTTCTGTGTTCCAGATCTCGTGTAGCGCCACTGAAGACTATTACAATACCTAAGTTGGAATTATGCGGTGCAGCGCTACTCGCTCAGCTTATGCATGAAGTCTCTTTAATGAACTTCAATTGCTCGTATTACTGTTGGTGTGACTCTACCGTTGTATTAGCCTGGATCAAAAACCAGCCATCTAACTTTAATGTATTTGTTGCTAATCGACTGTCTGTTATTCAGGACTCACATCTGGAATGTCTTGGCTGCACGTGCCAACTGATCTCAACCCTGCCGATATGCTTTCTCGAGGATCACTACCTGCTGAGCTTATCAATTCTTATCTTTGGAATCATGGGCCTCCATATTTGACGGACAGTAAAGATCAATGGCCAAGTACGCCTGCTCTTCCAGAGCCGGTTTTGGAGGCACGGAAAACAATCCTAATTACCAACTTCGCTTCGAAATATTTGATGGAAAAATCGAAATTCGTGAATTCCTTCCCCAAAATGCAGCGAATTTTTGCATATGTATGCAAATTTATTCATCGAAAAAGGTTTAAAATAACTGTGGAGGATTTGCGCTTGGGAACCGAACTGCTCCTTCGCCTTACTCAGCAATCTCGTCAGTTGAATGAAATAAGAGCCCTGGAATCCCGAAAGGACATCAAAGCTTCAAGCCCAATCGTTTCGCTTTCTCCATTTTTAGATGATTGCGGTTTGCTTCGAGTTGGAGGACGCCTTAAAAACTCCACGTTGGATTTTGAAGCACGACATCCCATAATACTGCCCAGAAATCATTCCATCACTTCTGCTTTGATACGGCACCTACACGAAAAGCATCTTCACGCCGGACCCCAGTCACTATTAGCCATCATTCGGCAAACTTACTGGCCAATTGGTGGTCGAAAGACCGTAGCTCACGTAATACAGAAGTGTGTCAGATGCTTTCGAGTGAAGCCTCGAACTCTAGAGCAAATAATGGCAGATCTTCCGGTGGACAGAGTTAGCGAATCTCGGGCATTTCTAGTTACTGGCGTGGACTACTGCGGCCCGTTCCTGTATAAATCAGAAATTCGAAATCGGCCCCCAACTAAATGCTACATGAGCATTTTTATATGCTTCTCCACTAAAGCGGTTCACATCGAGCTAGTGAAGGATCTAACAACGTCCGCGTTCCTGTCTGCTCTTCGCCGTTTTATTTGCACACGTGGAAGACCGATTCGTATTTGGTCAGATAATGCCACAAATTTTGTTGGAGCTCGGAACGAACTGGCAGAACTCAAGTCGTTATTCCTAAGCGACAATCATCAAGAACCCGTACATCAAGCTTGCCTCAACGACTGCATCGATTGGCGTTTCATTCCTCCTAGATCACCTCATTTTGGAGGATTGTGGGAGGCTTCAGTCAAGGCAGCCAAACATCATCTTCGGCGTGCCCTTGGATCCTCGCTTCTTGGATTTGATGAACTGCGCACCCTTGCGTGCAAGATAAGCGCAATCATTAATTCAAGGCCATTGTTTCCTCTTTCAGAGAACCCTGCAGATCTCGATGTGCTCACGCCAGCTCATTTCTTGGTTGGCGCCCCTATCACAACCTTCTTGGAGCCTGACTTGGTACATTTCAACGTCAATCGCCTGGACCGTTGGCAGAAGGTCACACAGCTGCAGCAAATTTTTTGGTCTCGATGGCGCCAATCTTTTTTAAGCAGTCTTCAGGAGCGAGCTAAGTGGCGCACCCGGAATCCTGAGCTTCACGTCAACTATGTCGTTCTTGTTAAGGACGAGAACTACCCTCCGCTGAAGTGGCCGCTAGCGAGAATCGTCGAACTCATCCCAGGAGCTGATGGAGTATCTCGCGTCGCCTTGATCAGGATGGCTACAGGTGTTAGCCGAAGAGCGCTTGCGAAACTGTGTCTTTTGCCTCTACGGGATGAGGTGAAAGGCTTGGATCCTTCCACGGGGGGAGTATGTTCGGGCGAGGCCCGAGTGTAATTATCTATTTTTGCACTCTTAATCGTATTGTACTTTCCATACTCTTAAAGGTTTACTCTCTTGCTCTCTCTCAGCATCATGCTCTCACTTATCATCTATTCTCTATGCTTCTTAACTCTCGTTTTCTCATCTATGCGTCCTCACGGCGTAGCTAAGCGGACGGCAGCTGCGTCTGCAAAAGTCAGTTACAAGTTACCGCTTGATATAGTTGGCGCACAGACCTTTTCTGTGCCAACTATTATTTGGCACGAGACTTGCTTGCTTGCCTCCCCAAGTTTTTGTTAACTCTCTAATTACATTGTTAAAGGCTCTGGCATTTTCGGCCACCCTCACTATACAAATCACACAATAAATTATAACGTTTTGAAATCAAAACTTTTGTTAAAATTCTTAAAATATAGTCAACGAAAAAGCTCGCTGTCTCAACAGTCATTATAAACTACATCAGTTTGACACTGTTTAGCAAATCCAGCAGCTAGAAATGTGGAAAATTCAAGAAGGTTGGTAGAAACTGATCGACGTTTTACGAATCCATGAGAGATTCAGAGAACACGGAACTACAAAAAATGTTGGAGCTGAGGAGTCATTATTTTTTCGAAGAGTTTAGGAATGGCAGACAAATTGGAAATACGGCGGTAGCTAGAGACATCAGATTTAGATCCCTTTTTATAAAAGGGAACTATGTATATAGGATTCTTTCCAGACGAAGGAAAAGTTTTAGGAGGGGCACACAAAGAGATTCTGCACAAAGTTTAAGAACGGTACTCGGAACCGAGTCTGGCCCAGAGGAGAACGAAAACTTACACGTTTTTGAATTGGTTAAGAGACCATCATAATCGATGAAGTGGGGACTGATACAACTAGAACTATTTAGCAACGTTGGAAAAAGGAAGCGAACAAGTCAGCAATATCACAATCGTGATTCAGAGCCCTGAATCCCCGGTCTCCGGTCTGAGTGCTCAAGACTACACTTGACCCCGCTCCACACGAACTCTTTTAGCACGACCTAAGTTTTACACGGTTACAAATTTGGTCTCTTCGTTCTTACACGATTGCAAAATATTGAAAATTTTGTTCGCTGTCGATTGATGCTTTAGTGCCTTTGCGCTTGCATCATACGCATGTAACCAGTGCTTGGAATAAATATTCTATTAAAGATTGCCTTGAGTTGGTAAACTTATCTTTAAAAGAGATTAAGGAGTCAATATTAAATATATGTTGGAGGAAATTATAGCAAGAGATTGTTAAAAACCATTTAATAGAAGTCCATAGAATGTGGATTCAAAGATATATTGGATCTTGCTAATTCAATTGATTCGCTATCAATATCAACATCAATATCGAATACATGGCTTTTGATAATGTGCAAGAGTTGTTTGAAGATTAAGGAATTATTAGCGAATTTTTGCTTGAGATTGCTGTGAATGATGTAAGCAAATCGAAATCAGATGACAGCAGATGACAGCAGTTCTGAATAAACAGATTCGATCAATTTAACGATAGGAAAGCCCAAGATATACTTAACAAGGTAGCCGCACTCGCTCGCTCGCTCTCTTTTTTACTTCTCAAATTTCAGTCTGTTGTGAACAGTTGTGAGCGACGCATCTCCGCGGACGATTTTTTCGTGATCCTTTTGACTTTTCGTATTTTTGCAATCGACAAAAATTTTACAACTAGCACAAATTTTTCTGCAGACTAATTATTACAACAAAATATCTTATACTATATAAAATAACATATGCATGCACGTACAAATTTCTTTGTTTTGACACAAGCGAGCAAACTCATTACTCTTTCGCTCTTTCTCTCTTCTGCCATTTTGACACTTAAATAGAAGTAGAGCTCTCTCAGTGCGCCTACCTTGTTAAGTATACCTTGGGAAAGCCCCAAGAAGGATCCGCATATGCTCTTTAAATTCAGATCCGGTCATCGAAAGACGACTAAAATTTAAGAGTGTTCAAAAAATTGATTTTGCCTTAAGCCTGTTCCCGCAGACAACCATCCACCATCCATTTTGGGGATGGTCCGTAACCGTCCGTCCACCATCCATGGAAAACACAGTTGACAACTCTGCATTTTATCAAAATTTAAGAAAAAATATAAAAAAATAAAAATATAAAAATATAAAAAATAATTTTTCGACTGTGGCAGCAACAGTCAACAAATGATGTTGCAAAAATTGATGGTAGCATTCGACAAATAAATAAATTCGATGAGAAAGATTTTTTTGCAATGATAAATTATTTTAATGAAGGTATGCAAAGAAGGGTGGATAGTTGTAAGTAAAATGCAATCAAAGTAAATTATTATGTACAAGACTATGTTTTATCCGTTTTATAAGCGTTACGGAACTTTTTGTCTTCGTCATAGACTTCCAAATTTATTCCATTTCAATTTACTTCAGATATATTAACATACGCAAGTACGTTAACATCAGCTTTCCAGAAAGTTGCAGCTAATTGACAATATATGTATCAAAATTCGAGCCTAGCACAACAGATCGAAGCGTCGGCAATATTGGAGAAAAAAACGTAACAGCACCATTAATTGGGTGCTGATTCATTTAAATGTGCAGCCTGAACAGGGCGATCTGCATTTATCTGCAGATACATTCAGACCTGCCATTGGAAAACAAATAAAACAAATAAAAAATGTTTAAAACTACATTTGATGCTTTTTATTTATTCGCATTCTTCTCCCGAAGGAATTATAGCATCTCTAACTAATACTCTAAGAAAATAGAAAAACTTCCTGGCTCCTAGCCATTTGCTAGAGAATATCAGTAATTTTTGTCATTGCTTACATATTTGCAGTGAATTCCATTTTTTTCGTTGTGAATGACCATTTTTCAGAGTTGTATTTGAAAACCATCGGCTAAGTATCGCATTGAAACGTGCGGTTTAGGAACATCTAAAATGGATGATGGAAATATATGAGAAATTTCGAAACGGCAAAGCCTTACGGACCATCCCCGAAATGGGTGGTGGATGGTCGTGTGTGGGAACAGGCTCTAAGGCTTTGCCGTTCCGTTTATTGTTTTCCATGGATGGTGGATAGTGGCCTGTGGGAATCGAGGTTTCACATCTGTCAAAAAAATTCCACCTTTCCCCGTAACTTGCTGTGTGAGAAAAGGCTATTATAAGGCAACAAACGCATTTCAATTTGATATAGATATAAACATATAATCTTCCTACTTTTTAAAATTGTCGAGTTGTTAAATATGCTTAACCTGTTAATTAATGCTGATCTGTTCGCTTCCTTCTTCCAACGTTGCTACTCTGTCCCTTTCATTAACTTTCCCTCTATCCTAGCCTCATCGAACGACTTTAGTAGTAGTTACTCTTATCCTATCCCTATAAATAGTTCTAACTGTATCCTTCCCCCCTTCATCGACTATGATGGTCTCCTAACAAATTTAAAATCGTGCAAGTTTTCGTTCTCCACTGGGCCAGACTCGGTTCCGAGTGCTGTTCTAAAACTTTGTGCTGAATCTCTTTGTGTGCCTCTCCTAAAACTTTTCAACTTGTCTCTCAAGACTGGTGACTTTCCCACCGTCTGGAAAGAATCCTATATAGTACCCTTTCATAAGAAGGGATCTAAATCTGACGTCTCTAACTACCGCTGTATTTCCAATTTATCTGCCATTCCTAAACTCTTTGAAAAAATCATCACTTCTCAGCTGCAACATTTTTGTAGTTCTGTATTCTCTGAATCTCAGCATGGATTCATTAAACGTCGCTCAGTTTCCACTAATCTCCTTGAATTTTCCACCTTTGTAACTTCGGGTTTTGCTAAACAGTGTCAAACTGATGTCGTTTATACTGACTTTAGTAAAGCCTTCGACTCTGTCAATCATAATCTACTTATTCATAAACTGTCTCTTCTAGGGTTCCCGACTAAGCTTCTATATTGGACTAATTCCTACCTTTGTAACCGCTCACAACGTGTCTGCTTTAACTCCTCTCTCTCTAAACCTGTTATTGTCTCATCGGGGTTCCTCAAGGTAGCCATCTGGGTCCCTTGCTATTTAACCTATTTATTAACGATCTTCCACAAATGTTATCTCATTCCCGTGTCCTAATGTATGCTGATGACGTTAAGCTATGTTTTTCCTACAGTGACCCCTTGTCCCCACTATCTTTGCAATCTGATCTTGATGCCCTTAACAACTGGTGCCTAATCAACATTCTACCTCTTAACATTTCTAAATGCTATATAATGACTTTTCACCGCAATAAGCCATACCTTTTCGACTACTCTATCAATAACTCTATCCTTCAACGCCTTTTCAAAGTTAACGACTTGGGCATTACCTTTGTACCTAACCTATGTTTCAACTCTCATATCTCTACTATCTCTAACAAAGCCAAAGGAGTCCTTGGATTTGTCAAAAGATGGTCTAAGGAATTAACCGACCCGTATACTACAAAACTTCTGTATGTTTCTCTGGTCCGGCCTATCTTGGAATATGGTTCTTGTGTCTGGTCTCCTCATTACCAAAAATTTCAGGATATGCTTGAATCAGTACAAAAACAGTTCCTCATCTTTGCCCTCGGGGACTCAATTGGGACCCTTCGATCCATCTCCCTTCTTATGAAAGTAGGTTGCGCCTAATTAATCTCCACTCTCTTAAATCCCGTAGAACCTGCCAAGGTGTTCTTTTCCTCCATAAGCTTTTCTCTGGTGAGGTCGAATCAACTGCCCTCATCAACCTTATTAGTATTGCTGTTCCTTTCCGCCCGACTAGGCATTACTTCCCTCTTCATCTCCAACTCTGTCTTTCTAACTACTCGGATTATGAATCTTTCCGTAGCCTTTGCCGTAACTATAACCAATTTTTCCATCTGTTTTCCTTTGATACTAGTTCTAATATGGTCAAAATTATCTTAATCAATAACTTAATTTAATTTAAATTGCTTTAATTGGGAATTGTTCGGCTACCAGCTCTTCTCTTACCTAAATTTGGCTGTTGGTGGGATCTTATCGACTACTGAGCCGATAATCAGCCCCACCGGGTCTGAGTATTGGCATTGGCCCTTTAGTTTAATTAGTTGATATGTCATTTTACCCTTACAGTTTAACTGTACATTGTTAAACTTTAAACAAAATAAACAATAAACAATAATTATAGAAAATAGCTTTTTTTAATTTAATACCATACTAACTTGTGGTTATCTGGTCTGATGAGCGCGTGAGGTGGCTCAGAGGGGGCCTAGCTGAGGCCACCGGACGGGTCGCAGGTTGCGAATAGCGAAAGGCCTACCCCTAAAAGATAGGTCAGCTGCGAATAAGCGGTCATCTTTAGGGAGATTACCGAAAATAAGCAGTCCCAGACAGCCAGCGGGTGTTCGCGAAGCAGCAACACTGACGATGCGCTTGTGGTGCCGCCTCGTATAAGTAGCTCATACACTCCCACTCCCCCACACACCACCTACCCACATCCCAACCTCCACACTCACATCACACCGGGCTGGGCTAAGGTGTCATTCGACCCGTGCCGAGAGTCAGCCTGGCTGGGGGCCCGGTTCAAAAACTAGCCCAGTCTCGAACGGTGAGCTAAGGGACTTAGCAGCCCCCTGTTCTAATGATGCCTTACCCGGGCAACGTGGAAATCTACCCGGGCTGACCGTTCCCCTTCTCTGCATCTCGTGGGAAGTAATATGAATAATAACAAAAATAACCAAAACAAAAAGCCACAAAAAAACAAATCAGAGTCTGGCACTCCCCAAATGTCAAATGGGAGCAATCCCCTGCATGGGAAGGCATCGGCCCTAAGGCCTGGCCCGACCAGCTCAACAGCAGGACAGGCCTGTATGGTGAAAAGCGCTGGTGTGATCCCGAGAGGGTCCCATCCCGAATTTGGGGTGGGTGGCAGACCAACTCCTAACACGGACACCTGGGAGAGGCAGCTAAGCAACATTACGGCTGCCCGACCTTCTGGTAAAGTGGAGGGAGATTATCTGCCTTCGACCAGCGCACAAGCCAAAAAGCACACATATACCGAAAGGAGAAGTCGAGGGAACATATTCCGTCGGCAAAATGCAAGCACGAAAGCCAGCCCGTCAGCTGACCGGCTGAAGAAGGTGGAGTGGGCCGCAGCGGTGCTCCCAAACTTCACAATGGTCTCACAAGCGAAGAGACAACGCTCGCAGAAGACACCCGGTCCGGCCGCAAAAAGGTCCAGGGTTCTGCCAAACGTCTCCTTCGCTCAGAATGCCAAGGAGAGGACGCTACTTGGCGTCCTCGACAAAGGCAGCGCGGAGGGAAGAATACCCAGGAGGCAATGGAAGTGGGTGGACGCGGCATTGGCCGACCGCTGCTTCGAGCTCCTCGACAAAGACCCAGGGCCACCCCAAGTCTGCAAAGACATGGGGTGGTTCCAGTGCAACATAAAAAAGTAGCCTAAGAGGACGAGCACTCCGTAAAGCTGTACAAAGCAGCGGTGGCGCAGATCGGCGAGGTCTACGCTGGGACGAAGCTCGTCGCTGTAGACTGGAACGAGGTGCCCAGCAGACCGAGGGCCAGAATTTGGGTGCCGGCTACTTTCAAGGAGCCTGAGCGCATCCTAAAGATGTTGCAAACATGCAACCCAGGACTGCCAACCCAGGATTGAAAGGTAGTCAAGGTCGAGGAGACACAGGGGCCGACAAACCAGGCCGTGCTCATCCCCAACAAGGAATCGCTGACCCCTATAGAGGCAGCAAAAGGAGAGCTAAACTTCGGGTTCAGCTCGGTCACCATAAAGGTGTATAAGTAGGACGCAGCCTCGGCTAATGCTCGTCCTGTCGACAACCCAGTCGTGCAGGATATTGCCTCGGAGATCGAGGCACCCAACAGCGAGCTGGAGCCAATCAAAGGCTACTCCTCAGACGCAGAGCTCATGCGTGATGGAGATTCTTAAAGATGTCTCTGAGACTCCTTCAAATAAATCTCCACCACTGTAAAGCAGCATCTGCTGCCCTCATACTCCGCTTGGACGCAAGCGGAGCCGACGTCGTCCTAATCCAGGAGCCTTGGATAGTCGGAGACAAGGTTTGTGGATTAATTACGAGAGAGTATAAGCTCATTTTACCCCAAACTGAAGGTAAAACTCGTACCTGCATTCTTGCAAGAAAGCACCTAAATATCTTTCTGCTCCATAACTTTAGCAATGGCGACAACACTGCAGTAAGCCTAGAGCTAAAGCGGGCACATCTGAGGCTGATGTCGTCATACATGGCCCATGAGGAAAATGATCCTCCTCCTCCTCGTTCGCTAGCTGGCCAGAGACAGCGAGAGGTCTAACACAAGCCTTTTAATAGGCTGCGACGCCAATTCTCACCACACTCAATGGCGGAACACGGACACAAATGTAAGGGGTGAGTCAGTTTTTAGCTTTATCCTAAACTCGAACTTAATTATATGTAACCAGGGTAACGACCCCACATTTATCATAAAAAACCGACAGGAGGTTATTGACCTCACTCTAGTGTCTCACAATTTGTCAGACAAAGTGAAAAGTTGGAGAGTCCTAGAGGACCATTCCTTCTCTGACCATAGGTACATCGAGACGACTTAATCCCTAGAGAGCCCAAAACCCACCGACTACATTAACCCCAGGGAAGCCAACTGGGTAAAATATAGTTCAGTATTGGAGGAATTACTCCCCAAAAAGGCACCAACGAGCCCAGACACTCAAGACGATTTAGATCGGATAGAGAACAGGTTCACGGAAGCATGCAACAAAGCCTTCACGGCGGCTTGCCTGTCTTACAAGACAAGGGGTAAAACGAAACCCCCCTGGTGGTCGAAACAAATCGACATCCTACGTAAGAGCTGTAGGACTCTCTTCAATAGAGCCAAAAGCGCTAACGAGGAGAAACATTGGGCAGACTACAAATTCAGTCTTGCCCAATACAAAAATAAAACAGGAAAAGCAAAAAGGGCCTCTTGGCAAAAATTCTGCTCGGAGATAGAGGAGACGTCAGAAGCCACAAGGCTGCGTGAAAAATTCTAACGTTTTTTAGATTTTCAAATAATTCAAACTAACTCAAACTAAATAAAGACGCGGTTTTTTCTTCAACAATATTGTATTTATTAGCGAACGAGTGCAGTGGCTGTGGGCGTACTTCGACAAGTGAAGCGAAGTCCCATTCCACTCTCCCGCGAACCACCGTCGGCCGCACGCAGCCCAATTCGCCGTCTAATTGGGCTAACGGCTAACGGGTCACCCGAAGATGGAGCGACTCTTTTAGCGTACGATACTCTCTTAAATTTATATCTTCTTCTCCAACATTCCGGCCCCGCTGAAGAGCTCCGGTCTTCAGCACGTTGGCAGTGGTGCCAGCTTGTGGATTGGCCGTTTAATGACGCCGGCTGGCGTTCTGATTTCGGCCACCCGCACCTTGCCGTCCTCTCCAGTCCATCGTTGCGGGGGGGTGTTGTCGTCGTGCACCAGCACGACCGCCCCTTCGGCCAACCGTTACCACCGCTTCAAGAATCCGGGTGCGGGCTTGTTGTTGGGCTTTTCGGGCGTGGATCCGTGCGGCAGGCCCAGCAGAGGTTGGCCGATGAACAAATGCCCTGGTGTGATGGCTTCCCCGTCGTTCAGATCGCTGGTGTCCGCCACGAGGGGCCTGGAATTGAGCAACGCTTCTACCTCCACCAGGTGCGTGCTCAATTCGTCCGGCGTGAGGTTGGCTTCGCCTGCCCCTCGCACCAGCCTGTGTTTGGCAACCTTTACTGCTGCTTCCCACAGCCCGCCGAAGTGTGGTGCCCTCGGAGGGATGAAGCACCAGGTCACTGCTCTCTCCGCTGCGTAGTCCTGCAGGTTCTCCTTGCTCCGGGTAAATGCCGCTTGGAGCTCCCTCGTTCGTTGCGTTGTCGCTGAAGATCTTCTCCGGCAGTCCGCGTCTCCCAACGAACCTTTTGAATACATTTAGAAACGCGTCAGTTGAAAGGTCTGAGACAAGTTCTAGATGGACTGCCTTTGAGGCGAAACAAACAAAAACGGCAACGTACATTTTAACGGGTGGTCTACCTCTGATTCTATAGCTTACGTAGAATGGCCCACAGAAATCTACGCCAGATACTTTTCCCATTATTTGCCCCAACAACTTTGGCTTGTAGCGAAAGCAGTGTACACATCTTCTAACATGCGCTGTACACACGCTTCGGGCATTAATCACCCAAACTTGCTGCCTCAGCAATCCCACAAGAACCTTTGCACCAGCATGGTAGTGCCTAAGGTGCAAATGCCTGACCAAAAGGCTGACCAATTCAGATCCCTTTGGTAGCAACAGAGGGAACTTGGCGTCGTATGCGGTAGGGCCGTGTAGCAAGCGCCCTCCTACTCGAATTAACTTAAATTTGATGCCATTTTCAATGCAATGTTCCTTTCTGCCGCAGATACAAGATGCGAATCACCTCTAAGCTGCCTGAAATAGAATCGAAGCACGTAGGCCATTATGCGGACCAACTTAGAAAACCTCGATTGCCGGTTGATTAATTGCACAATGCAATTAGATTCAGCATCAGCTACCCCAAGCGCACATACCACTGCACTTTTCTTATCTTCAGAAGTTTTCACTTCTGACGCTATCTCAAACTGATGAAGTTGAGGCCATCGATCTTTTTCTGCCATTAAAAAGCTTGGCCCATTGAACCACAAGGAGCTCACAATGTCGTCAACATCGGTTCCCCTTGAAACCAAGTCTGCTGGATTAGCATCCGTTGGAACGTGACGCTATACGACTCCAGTTGACAATTCTTGACATTCTGCGACTCGGTTCGCGACGAATGTACCCAACGTACCCGAATCACGCTCCAACCAATATAGCGTGACCTGCGAATCTGACCAGAAATTTACGCTTTCTATCGTGATTTTGGTCATTGTGGTCGACACTTGTTGCCAGAGTTTGGCCAGCAATAGTGCTGCACAAAGCTCTAACCGGGGTATTGTTTTTACGCTCAGCGGAGCTACCCTCGACTTTGCCGTGAGCAATGACACGCAAACGTCTTCGTCGTTGCACGCTCGTACGTATATACAGCAACCGTAGGCGTGACTGGATGCGTCAGCAAAGCCGTGAATTTGAACCCCTTGGTACAGCGTCAAACATACGTAACGAGGGATTGAAATTTTTTGCAAATCCCGCAAGGTAGTGGTGAACTTATTCCACGCAGTGTGCAGACTCATAGGAATAGCCTCATCCCAATCTACCTTTAGCCTCCATAAGTCCTGCAACAGCATTTTTGCCTTAGTGACAATTGGACACAACAAACCAAGAGGGTCAAACAAACGAGAGGCTATCGACAATACATATATTGCGTTTTGTTGGTTTTAGGGAGGCAAAACTGTCCACGTCCAGATGGTATTTAAATACATCATCTTGAGGTGCCCAGCGCATTCCAAGCGTTTTGACTGAGCTTTGCTCATTAATCTTAATGCTGATTTCCTCATTCTTTCCAGATTGAGTCGGGCAATTGGAAGCCCACTTGGCCAATGGAAATCCTCCTGAATGCAAAATATCCCGAACCTGGCTGCAAATTGTGTCCAGTTCTTTTAAACTCTCTGCACCTGCCAGCATATCGTCGAATCACTTCCGCACCAATGGGATGTGATTGTGCGAAACTATTTGCCAATTCGAACAAACAACGTACAGCCAAAAAGGGTGCTGACGCTGTACCGTATGTAACAGTATTCAACCTGTATGCCTGTATGTTTTGTGAAGGGTTTTCTCTCCACAAGACAAGTTGGAAGTCTCTGTCTTCCTCAGAAACATTTATCTGCCTGTACATTTTCGAAATGTCAGCAGTTACGGCATATTTGTTCAACCGAAAGTTGACCAATGTTGAATACAACTCCCTCTGAATAGTTGGCCCCACCATTAGTGTTTCGTTCAGTGAAACTGCTGTTGATGTTTTGCTGGAAGCATCGAACACAACACGAAGTTTGGTTGAGGTACTCTCAGGTCTGAGAACGCATTGATGAGGAATATAATAATGCTGTTCTAGAGGAGCAGACTTCAGAATGGACATATGTCCCAAATCCAAATACTCTTTCATGAAGTCATGGTACATAGTTTTGAGAGTGTCATCCTTTGACAGTTTGCGCTCAAGTTGCAAAAAACGCCTTTCAGCAGTTTGAAAGGTCAGGCCAAGAACTTTAGGGTCGGTCTTAAAGGGAAGTTTGACTTGAAAGCGACCGGAAGACAATCGTTGTACCGTTTTTGCGAAGTACAACTCACAGGCCTGTTGTTCAGCTGTTTGGCGGACAGCCTTCGACTCAATTGGACATTGATCCAATTCCCAAAAACGGTTTACTAATGAGTCGAGAGAACAACTATACACTTGAGCTACCGAACTCTCATTACACTGTTGCCGAGGCGCCTGTCCAGTACATTTGCCTGCAACAATCATACCGAGCAATGTTTTTTGCATAATGGGCAGCTCGGAATGTAATTTAATTTGCCCAACGCACAATAGCCCATAAAACTCTTCAGCTCCCAAGAGAACATCCACCTTAGCCGGCTTATTGAATTCGGGATCTGCCAATTGAATATTTTTTGGGATTTTCCAGCTCGATGTGGAAAGTGATTGCCCAGGCTGAGATGTGGAAATTGACTTTAGTACCCAACACTCAGCGGAAAACGTGTGGGAATTCAAACGAGAATGTATCGATGCACAAACCTTAGTTTTACTATCGGTGGTTTCACCACCCACCATTGCGATAGCAAGGGAAGTTGGCTCACGTTTAAGCCGAAGCCTCTGTTCTAGGCTCTCAGACATCAAATTTATTTGAGAGCCACTATCGAGCAAAGCTCTTGCTGGATGCAACTGTCCGAATCTATCTTTGATATTTACAATCGCGGTAGCCAGAACGACTTGATCCGCATTGAGCACGTGACCTACGTATGCCTCCGACGTTGAGGCTTGAAGTGCCGCTGCTTCACCTTGCACTGATGCAGTGTACCGATGAAGGAGCGAATGGTGAGGCTTTGAGCACACTCGACACTTCGCCGCCTTGCAACTCGATACTGTATGTCCCGTGGTCAAACAATTGAGACACAGTTTTTGAGTTTTAGCATACTCAAAACGTTGCATGACGGAAATGGCACTAAACGATGGACAAGAATATATATTGTGGTCTGCAGACCTGCAATAGGTACATGCAGACGACGACTTTTGACCTGCATTAGCATAGGCAAAGGACGATTTCCGTTGAGGCTTCCTCACCTCGTTACGCAGCCTTGACTTGTCACGAGTTGACTCTTCTGCTGCCAGGTACTGATACCTTCTATTCAGCTGTTTGGCACAGTCTTCCCAAGAAGGCAGCTTATAATAGTCAAGCTGCTCCTCAAAACGAGATTTGGTCACATGGTCGACCTTTGCCATGACCATGTGAATGATCATTGCATTCGCAATATCTTTGTCGTCACCTACAGACACCGTGTATATCATCGATCTTAAACTCGATGCAGATGGCTTGGTCATGGTTGGCAAATCGAATAATTGAGCAACAGTATCGAAGAATATCAAACATTTATTGTCGTACACTGACTTCAGACTGGCAAGGGCCTTAGGATAATTACAGTCTGTCATTTGAAATGGTTTTACTACACCCAATGCTTCATCTGACAAACACGATACGAGATGATTAAACTTTTCTACGTTTGTCAAAGAAGCATCGTCGTCAATGAGGCTTTGGAACAGGCACATGAAATTTTGTATTCCGAATGTTTGCCACTAAACTTCGGCAAACGCATTTTCGGCAGCTGCGATCGCTGGCTCGAATTCAGTGAGCAGTCATGCTGCATGTGTGTGTCGAACCGTGGATTCACTGAGCAGTCTGAGCACTGAGCTGCATATGTGTGTCGGATCGTGGTTTAATTGCATTCATAAACAATGCTTTAGTGACGACACACAGATCCTCCAACGGCCCTCTACTTTCATTGGTTGGACTCAAAATGTAAAACTCTGCCTGTAGGTTCATAGCCTTATCGATATAACCCTCTAAAAGTTCTAGGCGACAAGCTAATTCGGTTTTGTCCGATGAAATTTGCTTCAATCTAAAGGCTGTTTGCACGCGCGCAATATCAGCACTGACTTTGTCAAACCTTTGTTGACACAATGCCAACTTGGTATATGTTTTAGGTACTGTTGGCCGTTTAGATGTTGGCCGTTCCACAGTTGGCCTATCGGACTCAGACATAATTGAAATGAGTAAAAGGAACTACCTTCAATACCGTACCCAAAGCTCGCCAAACTTTTCAAGCTACCCTCGCACACGCACTGCAGCTATGTACCGAGAAACGCTAAGCTTGCTTACCCAAACACACACACGCCCTGGCGCAATATGTGAACAAACAAACGAAAGCGGTCCAAGCGACCGAAAGTAAGCAAGCCCTATGCTCGCTGCTGCCACTTTGTGGGCAACAGGGGTAGAATGCGGGGTGCGGGGGATCAAAGTGTAAGTGAGAGAATTTGGCGCGAGCGCACGCACAAGACGAAAGTAATACAGGCGCTCGAACCAAGCCTGATCTGTATGGTATGCCAAAACGGGGGAGAAGAGAGCAAGCGGTAAATTTGGCGCGAGCGCACGCACACACAAACTAATATATAACCGATTGCAAGCACAGAGCGAGCAAGGTTAACGAACGCACGAAATGTCAGCCGCTGGTGCCCAAGAACCTTTACCAAGCGCTACGTGTATGTGCAATTGCAAGCAGATGTCTGTACGTATGTACGTATGTATATAGGTACGCGTATTGTACGTAGCAGTTAAGTCGAAAGCGGACAACCGAAAAGACACTGCGACGCTTTGCGATTGCACAAACACACGACCAGTATTATTAAATTGCAATAGATAGACCACCGTTTATGTGTACATATATTATATTTGGATATGTTTATATACATTTTTGTTAAATATGTACATATGTGTTGCCGCTTTGGTTATGCACATTAAGTGGTGGTCAGCATGAGTATATGTATGTATGGCGTAGGTATGTTCGAACAATTCTACCGAACTTATGTATGTTTGTACACACGTATAACTGCGACACTTTCACTTTATGCACATTAATTTGGCCAAATAAGGTATAAAAGAGAAGGTGCCAGAAATTGAGCTGTGTTCTCTGTGTATAACTGTGTTAGCACATACACACGCACATATGCGTATCATTGCAGTTGATCGTTTGGTCGGACGAGCGAACAATATACTGCGACACAACGAAATTCAACCGGTGATGCTCAATTATTGGCACAGAATACCTGTAAACTTTCTAGCGAATCTAGAGAAAGTGATCGTCCTTTTTTATGGTCCATCAGCACTTCGAGTTCGGCAGCGTCCAAGATGGCGAGGGTCCAAAAGGGCACGTCTGTGGCAAGATCCAAATCAGCAACTTCTTTCGACTTTTTCACACGCGAAGCCTAAGCCACTACTGAGCGATACAAACGATTTCCAATTACAAAAAAAAACCGAATTCCCTGCTCGGGCGCCAATGAAAAATTCTAATGTTTTTTAAAGACGCGGTTTTTTCTTCAACAATATTGTATTTATTAGCAAACGAGTGCAGTGGCTTTGGGCGTACTTCGACAAGTGAAGTGAAGTCCCATTCCACTCTCCCGCGAACCACCGTCGGCCGCACGCAGCCCAATTCGCCGTCGGCGATCGTGAAGATCGGCTTGCGGGTCACCCGAAGATGGAGCGACTCTTTTGGCGTACGATACTCTCTTAAATTTCTATCTTCTTCTCCAACACTGCGCAAGATCCTCTCAAAAACTACCCCCTTGGTAGGGTATCTTAAAAGAAACAACGGAACGTGGACCAACTCCAGCGAGGAGTCGCTCCACGTACTGCTCGAAACCCACTTCCCTGGGTGCACAACCATCAAGCCGGCGCAAATCTACAGAGGAGGCCCAACAGCCACGATATTTACCAAACGGAACATAAGCTGGGCGGTAAACCGCTTTAATCCGTTCAAATTGCCAGGTCCGGACCAGGTCATTCCGGCCCAACTACAAAAGGCCGGAGACTCGGCCATCAACTGGCTACAATGTATCTTCAGGAAGATACTAGTGGTGTTGAATATACCACAAGAATGGCTCAAGGCGAAAATAGTCTTTATCCCCAAAGCGGGTAAGGCCTCGCACTCGACCCCAAAGGACTTTAGACCATTCAACCTATCGTCTTTTCTTCTCAAAACTTTCGAGAGACTCATCGGACTGCATCTGAGGACAATTATGAGCCCTCAAATGTTGTCAGGAGCACAACATGCCTACCGAAAAGGAAAATCCAAGGAAACGGCACTCCATGAAGTAGTCTCAGTGATAGAGAAATCCCTACACCTCAAGGAATACTCTCTAATAGCCTTCCTCGATATCGAGGGAGCTTTTAACAACGTCGTGCCAGGTGCCATTACGGAAGCACTGATTGACCTGGGAGTGGACGGTCACTTGGTGATGCTTATCGATCAATTGCTCACATGCAGGACGGCGACATCATCGATGGGATTGTCTACTCAGTCTAGGTATGTCAACAGAGGCACTCCGCAAGGTGGTGTTCTGTCTCCACTTCTATTGAACATAACAGTCAATAAGGTCCTCTCTGGTCCTCTCTGGTCCAACAATTTGCTATTAGTCTTATTTGGGTCCCGGGTCACCGGGACATTGAAGGCAACTGCAGGGAATATTTGTATGCCAATGGCCACCTGTAGGCTTACCATAAAAAAGCTATATAAGCGACGAGCAGACAATGCGTGGCAATCAGCATCACTATGTCGCATAACTCGGCAAACATGGCCAAAAATAGACAGAACACGCACCTCAGAGCTATGCAAGCTCGGCAGAAGAAGGTGCAGCATAGTCATCCGTTCCCTCACGGGACACTGGCTCATAGGCTCCCACGCAAACAGGCTGGGCAACCCATACAATGATTTTTGCCGAAGCTGTGGAGACGACGAGAAGGAGGAAACGGTGGAACACCTGTTCTGCTCCTGACCAGCTCTTAGCAGAAGAAGGCAACAATACCCGGGCATGCCCTATGTCTCAGACAAGTCAGAAATGTCCAAAATTTGTCCTAGAAAGATTGCAAACTTCATAAGAGCATCAGGATGGGATAACTGCTGATATGTTCTGGTCTCATGAGATGGAAAAGGGGAACACCTCCTGCGGTACCACAAAGGGCCGAAACCGGCCTAAGTCTGACGGGCTCTTGTGGAGCTCGGCAGCCGCCTTCACCTAATCTAACCTAATTGGGTGTCACCACTGTCAGTGGGCAAGCACTGACACCAACAAACGAGGAGAGACCTCTTCAGTTAACAACCTGACCACCCAGATGGTCACCTTAAATCAGGGTAATGATCCACCCTATGCCTCTCACAATATACAGAGGAATACAGTATCCGTACACAAGTACATGACGCTGTATTCTCTGTCTCCCTACCGGGTCTAGCTCAATTCCGGAACCTCAGGCGGAAAAACTAGACTCGGTAGTCAGACCGCCTGGCCGTATCCTCCCTGAGTCTCCACTTGAGGATGATATTTCAAAGGGGGCCACGACCCGCCTGGTAAAAACATTTACCGACGCCTACAGGTGGGCGCTCGATAAATCTTGCCCCTCTGGTAAAGGAGAGGCCGGAAGAAATCTGAATAGTGGACTCCAAAACTGTTGGAACTCCGCACAGCCTGTCGGATACACTTCAATAAAGTTAAGTTAACCTCTTGAATGTTGAGCAGAACTGAGCCGAGAATAAGACCAGTCTGTCAACCTATAACTAAGAGCTTAAGAAAGCCAAACGTACATCATGGCATACGTTCTGCAGTGAAATCGAGAGCATACGTTCGCGCCTGCGCAAAGTTCTCTCGAAGAAAACACCCATCCTGGGCTACCTGAAGCCAACCAGTCTTCAACAACGGCCAGCGAAGAGTCGCAATGCTTCTTCTTTAATAGACTCTTTGACGTGGGCGGCCAGTGATCGGAGCGCAAGAAGTGGATTCATTGCTTTGAGGGCGACACGGCCATTATCTTTTGTGTGGCGCTATCTGGTAGGTTTCCTTAAAAAAATATTGGCTACAGATTTTAATTGATTCACAGGCATCCCACATAGGGAGGACTGGGAGATCGAGGTTCATCCATTTCCCTGCGAATGCGGTCCACATTTATACTGATGGGTCAAAAATAGATAGGCGCGTAGGTGGAAGAGCTTAGCCACTACTTCAGGCTCCCGCTCAGTGTAGTGTAGGTTGTAGCAATCAAAAAAATCATTTATATTGTCTCCAAACTCTCCAGACAGGCACTTACTGCGCATCTTTTCGGACAACCAAGCATTTATTAAAGCACTGTGCTCAATACATTCGAACTGAACGACTGCAAATGATTACCGTAGGTCTCTTAATGAGATCGCAGAGCCGTTATATGGGTCTCCAAAAACAGGGTAGGGTCCTGGCCAGCCACTACCATTCCTCTCCTATCAGATAGGGAGCAAGTAGCGCACGGACGGGACACTGGCGGATTGGCACACACAACACACAACAATTGAAGATGCCGGTACCAGGAAGAGGAGGAATCGGTTCCTCATCAAAGACATTTCAGACCTTTCCAAAATCAAACCAGGGATTCTATCCACAAACATCCAAGCTACCGGATGGGAGTTCCCTTAATCTGCAATAAGTTGCTCTCAACCAGTTAATATGTACTTGTTAAGCTAGTGAGCTTTTTTACTAGCTGTTGAGATTTAAAAAACGGTTACAAATAGTTTTGGTTATATATATATGTGGTTCAATGCCAGATTTATTCAAGGTAGCGTATATAGGTATGCGTGTAAGTCGACCGATGATCTTGAGGTTTCGAGTATTCGCTCAAGACTGAAATGCAAGGGCTGGCGGCGTAATTGCCGTGCCCTATGAGGCACCGCTTAACGAGCGGGAGAGAGTGCGATTTTTAGAGAGCTAGAGCAGTTCGGGCTGCTGCTAAGCCGAGTACAATGAATGCTTATACATAAGTATGCGAAAGAAAGCCGCTGCCGTGCGTAGGCATATGCGGTAACAAACGATTTTACAGTGGGCATTGCAATAATTGACATCGAGATGTGCATTTACTTTAGACCGGTTTATGGTTTATGCTGCTTGACCCGACATACTCCCCCCGTTGAAACCCTGTCCTTCAACAGCATCTTTAAGGGGCAGCAGACACAGCTTGTTGGAGGCTCGTTTTGTAAGTCCAGATGAGGTCTTCAGCACGGCGACTCGGGAAACGCCATCTCTTCCTGGTAGAAGCTCGACCACCCTCGCCAGTGGCCACTTCATGGGAGGAAGATTCTCATCCTTGACAAGGACCATATCTGCGACTGCCAAACTGGGCTTCGCAGTGCACCATTTTGAGCGTTGCTGCAGCGAAGTGATATAGTCTTCCTCCCACCGCAGGTGCTGCAGGTGTGAAACGCGCTGCCAGCAGTCCAAGTGATCGAATTTAAGCCGTGTGACGTCAGGCTCAGGGAACGAAGCAGGAGGGCCACCATTCAAGAAATGACTGGAGTTAAAACATCAAAATCAACAGGGCTCTCTGAAATTGAAACTAAAGGTCTTGAATTAATTACGGCCGCGATGTGGCATAACAGCGACCGTAGTTCGTCAAATCCAAGAACCGAGCTGCCTATCGCACGGTAGAAGTGGTACTTGGCCGTCTTAACCGCAGCTTCCCATAGGCCCCCAAAATGCGGGGAGAGCGTAGGAATGAAGTGCCAGTCTATAGATTCCACCAAGCAAAAATCCACCACAACCTTCTGATGGTCATCGCTGAGGAACAGGCGTTTCAACTCCATCAGCTCATTCCTAGCGCCGACACAATTTGTTGCGTTATCTGACCAAATTTGTCGCGGCTTCCGTCGGGTGCATATGATGCGCTTTAGTCCATGAAGAAAGGCAAGTGTAGATAAATCCTTAATCAGCTCCAGATGAACAGCCTTGGTAGCGAAGCAAATGAAGACACAGACGTAACACTTGATTGGGCCCTTATTGCGTGCCTCCGGTTTGTAGAAAAATGGCCCAAAAAAGTCGACGCCTGTGATCCCAAAGGCATGAGAACCGTCGAGCCGCTCCTTTGGAAGATCCGCCATAATATGCTCCAATACTCTAGGCTTCATTCGAAAGCATCTTACGCATTTGTTCACTGCCTTGTTTACCGTCATTCTCCCCCCAATGGGCCAATATTGGGATCGAATGAGTCCAAGCAAAGCTCGAGGTCCAGCGTGGAGATTCCGCTCATGAAAGTGAGAGATTATGGAAAGATTTAGTGGATAGCTGCTGGGCAAGATAATTGGATGACGGCCATCAAAATCCAATGAAGAGTTCTTCAGTCGACCATCAACCCTGAGCAGACCAAACTGATCCATGAATGGCGACAAAGATGCAAGTGAGCTAGATGGGGAAACTGATCCCCTGGACCGCAGCGACTTCATGTCCTCCCATAGCTGAGTGCGCTGGACTAGTCGCAGCAACAACTGCGTTCCATGCTCAATGTCCGAGACAATCAGTCCGGGATGCCGAATACGATTGCAAAACTTGTAAATGTATCCGAAAACGCTTTGCAAGGAACCAAACGAGTTTGCATACTTGGATTAGCTACAATGTCAATGTAGGGAGATTTTACCAGAAGAGCACTCCGGCGAATCGCAAGGGCTGGCTTATCAGGTAGTACCGTGGGCGGCCAGTCATCTGAGGGGCCGCAAAGAAATGGAGGTCCATGAGCCCAAAGGGGAGACTCCTTCAGCTCAGTCGGAAGAGCCCTTCGAGAGAGAATGTCGGCTGGGTTTAACGCTGTTGGAACATAGCGCCATATCATGTTGTCGGTCATTTCCTGAATCGTTGCTACTCTATTTGCGACAAATATGTATATTAAATCTTGACGACTCGTCCCGAATCCAGGAAAGTGCAACCGCAAAATCACACCAACAGTAACAGCTTCCCTTGAAGACATTCATTCCGGATATTTCAGATATGAGCCTAGCCAGCAACTCCGCTCCACAAAGCTCCAACTTTGCCACCGTAAGTGTCTTCAAAGGAGCAACACGAGATTTGGCACAAAGTAAGTGACTGCTGGAATGCTGACCTTTTGACACGACATATATGCATGCACCATAAGCCTCGATGCTGGCATCGCAGAATCCGTGAATACGCTCGGAGTCTGGAAGGAGGACAAAACGAGGAAATTCAAGTCGACGAATCTGGCCAAAACTCCTCACTGAGGCTGGGAGGCTTTCATCCCAGGCTAACTTCTCTTTGCACAAACGCTGAAGAAAGATTTTTGATTTCGTAATTAAAGGACCAGCAAGTCCGAGAGGATCGTAGAACCGCGCTATGGTTGATAACACAGAGCGGCTGCAGGGATTCGGAGACGATTCTAGGGCCGCGAACGAAAATAAAAATTTATCAGAAATCGGATCCCAAGCGAGTCCTAGCGTCTTACTAAAATGGCTGCCAACATCGAACTTTAAGTAAGTTTCCTTGTCCTCATCAGGAACTCCATCCAGCACTGTGGGAACGTTCGAACACCATTTCCTCAATCTGAACTGACCCCTAGACAGGATTCCAGCAGCTTGCTCACGAATGCGGATGGCCTCTTCCAGATATTAAATCATCCACATAGAAGTCACTTCAGAAGAACTTCAGCTCAAACAGGAAAGTCTACCTGCTCGTCGGTTGCCAACTGGTGCATCGCTCGCACAGATAAATAGGAGGCAGGCTTCGTCCCATAAGTAACGGTGTCCAGCTACAACACGCGCAAGTCTTCTTGCGTGAAGTTTCTCCTCGGGCGAGACTCGTACACACCGATACATCTTACAGTTATCTCCCGTAATCGCAACTGCGTATGAACGAAATCGAGCAATAATATGAAAGAGTTTAGGTTGTATTACGGGGCCAGCCATTAAAACATCATTCAAGAATAGCCAGATGACGTAGAAGCGGATCCATCAAAAACGACCCGAAGCTTGGTCGTAGAACTATCTTCTTTCATGATGCAATGGTGAGGCAGAAAATATCGGCAGTTGCTGATTGACTGAGCAGGAACAGGAGACATATGACCTAAGTCAAGATACTCATTTATGAAGGCAGCATACTGAGCCTTCACCTCAGGGCGACGATTTAACTTCCGCTCAAGGGACAGGAATCTGCGCCGCGCTTGATTGTAAGATTCTCCCAGGAGATCCAAACTATATTTAGTTGGCAGCCGAACACAATAATCGCCATTTTCTAGACGACGGACATGCTGAGCAAAATGCGCTTCACAATCCAGCTCTTCCTTGGTAGATTTTACTATTGGTTCGATGCAATTCTCAACCTCCCAAAACCTCCGAAGAAGCACTTCAAGTTGCTCATCTGGATTGTTATCTTCGGCAACAACGGCCGAAGCGTGAGCCACCATTAAAGACAACCCATTTAAACGAGAACAGCCTCCAGACACGACCCATCCCAAGCGAGTTTTCTGAATTGAAGGCAATCCTGGCAGTAGTTTAATCTGACCAACACAAAGGAGATCGTAAAACAAACTTGCTCCAATCAATAGATCGACGCGCTGAGGCCTATAAAACTCCGGATCCGCTAGTGGTATGTTCGCCGAAATGTTCCAGTTATGAGTGTCAATTCCAAAGCATGGCTGACGATCAGTTATGTTAGAAGCTACGATAGCAGTGACGAGAGCTGAGAAATCAGATGAGCGAGAATGCAGGCTAACACTGACTGAACATCCATCGGTGACAAAGCTGGAGTCGCCAATTCCAGAAACTGCAGCTGATGACTTCCTTTTCCGAAGCTGAAGCTGATTGGCGAAACGAGAAGTTATCAGATGCAAATGGGAGCCGGAATCCAGCAATGCTCTGCAGGGAACTAAAACTCCGGAACGATTTTTTGCCAAAACTGTGGCAGTGGCAAGTAGAACAACATTATTACTGAGACCTTGGGCTATAAGTGCAAACGAAGTAGACGCTGAAGTAGAGGGTTCAGTGGTAAGCTGAGCCGGATTCGAAGGAGAGGGCGCAAACGGAGACTGAGCATCAGTTGACTGACCTTGGACTGCAGCCGAATCAGGGTTACTGAAATGAAGCGCAGTATGACGCTTGCAGCCGCAGATACGACAGTGGCTCGAGGTGCACTGGCTTAATCGGTGTCCTGTTCTAAGGCAATTAATGCAAAGGGACAGTCGTTTGGCTTCTTTATGACGATTTTCGGGGAACAGTGCCTTGAACTTCGGGCAGTACAGGACTTCGTGAGCGCTGTTACTGCAGAGCACGCAGCCTGAGAAGGTTTGGCTAGTTGCAAATAAGGTGGACCTGGAATTGTTATATCTTCTATTCTTGCCCACCTGACGGCGCATAGGTTACCCTAGCAAAATCCACTGTCTCCAATGATCTGCATCGCTGTTCCAGGAACGCGGCCATATACTCCCATGACGGAATCGAGTTGGCATACGCTGGCTCCTCAAATCGCTCCTCCCACTTGGCTTGGCTCGCTGGATCAAGTTTACGAAGCAGCTCCTGCACGATGATGCATCCTGCGATCTGCTCAGAAGTGCCCAAACTCTGAAGCGCACGCATATGAGCGTTGAATCCGTCCGACAGCTCTCGAAGCATTACCATTGAACCATTTTCGACAGCCTGGAGCCCTAGGATCTCATTAATGTGTGCCTGAAATACTAAGCGTCGATTATTAAACCTTCTTTCCAATAATTCTAAAGCCACGTTATAATTGCCATCCGAAATTTCCAGCGACCGCACAGTCTCCAGAGCCGCATCACGCAGACAGGAACGCAAATGCTGAAACTTCTCTACATTGGTTAGATCAGGATGATTATCTATGATGGTTACAAACGTGGAGTAGAAGTCGGTCCATTTAGCATATCCTCCGCTGAATGTTGGGAGTTGTATAGGAGGCAGGGCCTGCGAGCCTGCAAAATCAGCGGTGATGTTTCCTCCAGCCATAGTAGTATGAAGAGGCATGTGTCCGCTACTCTTTGCTATTTCCCGCATAATTGACGCCTTCACCGTACTGGCAAGCGATTCGAACATATCAGCTAACCCACTATGAATCTCGGCTTGATCCAATTCCTCAAGCTCGGTGTGGAGCATCTCAAACTTTCCGATCAGCTTATTGAGTTGCTCTTGTTTTACAACGAGCATATAATAGTCTAATACTAGAGACTCATTCTGGCACTCAGCAGCTAACCTTTTCATTTTTTCGCATAACTCCGTGGATTTAAGCTTTAAAAATGACACCCTGTTTTGCTCCCTGGCAATTGGAATTTCGTTAGCAGCGTCGGCAGCGTTGGCAGCATCAGCAACGTTGGCAGCGTTAGCAGCGTTGGCAACATCCATCTCCATAGCGGCGACAGCTTAGCAAACGTTTACTGCGGGAAGATGATCGCAAAGAGTAAAGCGCGTAATAATCGTCGCTAGCGGGAAGACGAACGAAAAGAGGAACGAGCGCACTTGAGAGCAATGAACAATAACCGCAAGCAAGGGCAGCCAGTATGGGAACCGTTTCTTGCGGGAAGATGAACGTAAAGAGTACCTCGCGTAATAGACGAGAAGAAATGAGAACCGTACGCCAACAGCTATATGCAAGGGCGGCCGGTGCTTATATGCATGTATGGATTCACTTATGTAGCCGATGACTCGGGTGGAATTAGCAATTAGTTTATAATTTTTAATGTTTTATTGTAGTTTGTGATTGCACTGATATTAATTATTGCACAAATCACGTCGGGGTCACCAAATGTTAAGCTAGTGAGCTTTTTCATTAGCTGTTGAGATTTAAATAACGGTTACAAATAGTTTTGGTTATATATATATGTGGTTTAATGCCAGATTTATTCAAGGTAGGCGTATATAGGTATGCGTGTAAGTCGACCGATGATCTTGAGGTTTCGAGTATCCGCTCAAGACTGAAATGCAAGGGCTGACGGCGTAATTGCCGTGCCCTATGAGGCACCGCTTAACGAGCGGGAGAGAGTGCGATTTTTAGAGAGCTAGAGCAGTTCGGGCTGCTGCTAAGCCGAGTACAATGAATGCTTATACATAAGTATGCGAAAGAAAGCCGCTGCCGTGCGTAGGCATATGCGGTAACAAACGATTTTACAGTGGGCATTGCAATAATTGACATCGAGATGTGCATTTACTTTAGACCGGTTTATGGTTTATGCTGCTTGACCCGACAGTACTTAAACATACATACATATATATGTATATGTCTCGAGCATGCTATAGCTAAAGGTAAAGCTGAGCTAAGGTTTCCAAATTTAAATCCAAGCTTTTTATACCCGGTACTCGAAGAGTATAGGGGTATATTAGATTTGTGGGGATAACGGTTGTGTGTAACGCCCAGAAGGAGGCGTTTCCGACCCCATAAAGTATATATATTCTTGATCAGCATCAATAGCCGAGTCGATATAGCCATGTCTGTCTGTCCGTCCGTCTGTCCGTCCGTCTTCATTAGCGCCTATATCTCAGAGACTGTTAAAGCTAGAGTAACCAAGTTTTGTATCCAGTCTCCTGTGTTATCACACTACTCAAAGTGTAGTTCAAACTTTCGCCCCGCCCCCTTCCGCCCCCACAAAGGACGAAAGTCTGTGGCATACACAATTTTGAAAATACGGGAAAACTAAAAACGCAGAATCATAAAGAATGACTATTTCTATCAGAGTGTTGAATCTGGATTAGATCAGATGATTATTATAGCTACAATGAAGAAAACCATTTCGAAAGTCATCATTCCCTCTCGCTCTCTCTCACACGCGGCCCCATCTTTTTTGCCCATTCGTATTTTTTGACGCCTAGTTCTCAGAGACTATAAAAGCTAGAGCAACCAAACTTTCTATCCAAGCTCCTGTGACATCAAACCAGCACGAGTTTGTTTCAAAATTTTGCCACGCCTCCTTCCGCCCCCACAAAGGACGAAAATCTGTGGAATCCACAATTTTTAAGGTACGAGAAAACCAAAAACGCAGAATCATGGAAAATTACCATATCTACCCGATTGCCGAATATGGATCAGGTCAAATCAATATTATGGCCAGAAGAAGCAAATTAAATTTCAGTGGCTACGAAACGCCTGCCAAGCGCTGACTCTCTCTCTGTCGCAAACACTTGTACGTCTCAAATATGTAGCTATACATGTCATGTAGAAATTTAGAAGCAGATGTAAAAAGCATATGCAAACAAAATTGAAAACATGTATAATATTCCAAAAATGATTTGACTTCATTTTGGAAATATTATTTTTTGCCCAAAATTTAATTTGTCCCTTTTGCGAACATATAATAAATTGCATAAATCGCAAGCTCATATATGTATGTACATATGTATGTGTATACTGACTGAGTACCGGGTATCAGGTAGAGCCGCGGCCTTTGCCGCGGCTCACAACGTTCCCCCTCGTTTATGTTTGTTCTTACCTTTTTTCCTATGATACCTCCTATATAAATGGAGCATTTTTCAAATTTCGCCCATTCAGAAACAGTTGAATCTTTAAGTGGTTTAGGGTTTGTAATTTGTCAAATAGTGTCTGCGTGCTTTTTCCTGCAATAAATAATACTTTCAAGCCACGAGGAAAACATGAAAATTGCGTGATTCTCACAAAACGTATTTTTTGTCACTTTGTATGTATAAAATTTTTTTTAAATTGATCAAATTCGTAATATGTTTTGAATGCGATATAGTTCAAGTCTGCAGGTTTCTTACCTGTACAAAACCTCAAACAACTATTGCCACCACAACTGCTTCTTATGGTGGTCATTTCAAAGTATCACCTTAAATATACGATTAGGCCTTCAGTATATCCAATTAAATAAACGAATGTGTTTAAGCTATTAAGCGTTTTTAAAAACCGTTTGAATTGTTGGTAAATAATAAAGCGATATCTGGTTAAATATGGACACAATTTATGTGCATATAGTTAAATAATAGTATATGTGCGTAAGAGCGATGGATAAGAGATGTACCCCGATGGTTTCTAAGATCAAGTCGCGACTGACTTGCAAGGCCTGACAGCCTAATTCAAACAACTAACATCTAGATATACATTTCCTTTAGGCCGCAACACTTGCTATATTTAATGATATTAATGCTGCTTCACCCGAAAGGATGTACATATATAACCAAATATGTAGGTATATTACAATGGTGCGCTTTTCTCCCCGGTTATCTGACCAACACAAAGGAGATCGTAAAACAAACTTGCTCCAATCAATAGATCGACGCGCTGAGGCCTATAAAACTCCGGATCCGCTAGTGGTATGTTCGCCGAAATGTTCAAGTTATGAGTGTCAATTCCAAAGCATGGCTGACGATCAGTTATGTTAGAAGCTACGATAGCAGTGACGAGAGCTGAGAAATCAGATGAGCGAGAATGCAGGCTAACACTGACTGAACATCCATCGGTGACAAAGCTGGAGTCGCCAATTCCAGAAACTGCAGCTGATGACTTCCTTTTCCGAAGCTGAAGCTGATTGGCGAAACGAGAAGTTATCAGATGCAAATGGGAGCCGGAATCCAGCAATGCTCTGCAGGGAACTAAAACTCCGGAACGATTTTTTGCCAAAACTGTGGCAGTGGCAAGTAGAACAACATTATTACTGAGACCTTGGGCTATAAGTGCAAACGAAGTAGACGCTGAAGTAGAGGGTTCAGTGGTAAGCTGAGCCGGATTCGAAGGAGAGGGCGCAAACGGAGACTGAGCATCAGTTGACTGACCTTGGACTGCAGCCGAATCAGGGTTACTGAAATGAAGCGCAGTATGACGCTTGCAGCCGCAGACACGACAGTGGCTCGAGGTGCACTGGCTTAATCGGTGTCCTGTTCTAAGGCAATTAATGCAAAGGGACAGTCGTTTGGCTTCTTTACGACGATTTTCGGGGAACAGTGCCTTGAACTTCGGACAGTACTGGACTTCGTGAGCGCTGTTACTGCAGAGCACGCAGCCTGAGAAGGTTTGGCTAGTTGCAAATAAGGTGGACCTGGAATTGTTATATCTTCTATTCTTGCCCACCTGACGGCGCATAGGTTGTCCTAGCAAAATCCATTGTCTCCAATGATCTGCATCGCTGTTCCAGGAACGCGGCCATATACTCCCATGACGGAATCGAGTTGGCATACGCTGGCTCCTCAAATCGCTCCTCCCACTTGGCTTGGCTCGCTGGATCACGCATATGAGTGTTGAATCCGTCCGACAGCTCTCGAAGCATTACCACTGAACCATTTTCGACAGCCTGGAGCCCTAGGATCTCATTAATGTGTGCCTGAAATACTAAGCGTCGATTATTAAACCTTCTTTCCAATAATTCTAAAGCCACGTTATAATTGCCATCCGAAATTTCCAGCGACCGCACAGTCTCCAGAGCCGCATCACGCAGACAGGAACGCAAATGCTGAAACTTCTCTACATTGGTTAGATCAGGATGATTATCTATGATGGTTACAAACGTGGAGTAGAAGTCGGTCCATTTAGCATATCCTCCGCTGAATGTTGGGAGTTGTATAGGAGGCAGGGCCTGCGAGCCTGCAAAATCAGCGGTGATGTTTCCTCCAGCCATAGTAGTATGAAGAGGCATGTGTCCGCTACTCTTTGCTATTTCCCGCATAATTGACGCCTTCACCGTACTAGCAAGCGATTCGAACATAGCAGCTAACCCACTATGAATCTCGGCTTGATCCAATTCCTCAAGCTCGGTGTGGAGCATCTCAAACTTTCCGATCAGCTTATTGAGTTGCTCTTGTTTTACAACGAGAATATAATAGTCTAATACTAGAGACTCATTCTGGCACTCAGCAGCTAACCTTTTCATTTTTTCGCATAACTCCGTGGATTTAAGCTTTAAAAATGACACCCTGTTTTGCTCCCTGGCAATTGGAATTTCGTTAGCAGCGTCGGCAGCGTTGGCAGCATCAGCAACGTTGGCAGCGTTAGCAGCGTTGGCAGCATCCATCTCCATAGCGGCGACAGCTTAGCAAACGTTTACTGCGGGAAGATGACCGCAAAGAGTAAAGCGCGTAATAATCGTCGCTAGCGGGAAGACGAACGAAAAGAGGAACGAGCGCACTTGAGAGCAATGAACAATAACCGCAAGCAAGGGCAGCCAGTATGGGAACCGTTTCTTGCGGGAAGATGAACGTAAAGAGTACCTCGCGTAATAGACGAGAAGAAATGAGAACCGTACGCCAACAGCTATATGCAAGGGCGGCCGGTGCTTATATGCATGTATGGATTCACTTATGTAGCCGATGACTCGGGTGGAATTAGCAATTAGTTTATAATTTTTATTGTTTTATTGTAGTTTGTGATTGCACTGATATTAATTATTGCACAAATCACGTCGGGGTCACCAAATGTTAAGCTAGTGAGCTTTTTCACTAGCTGTTGAGATTTAAATAACGGTTACAAATAGTTTTGGTTATATATATATGTGGTTTAATGCCAGATTTATTCAAGGTAGGCGTACATATATAGGTATGCGTGTAAGTCGACCGATGATCTTGAGGTTTCGAGTATCCGCTCAAGACTGAAATGCAAGGGCTGACGGCGTAATTGCCGTGCCCTATGAGGCACCGCTTAACGAGCGGGAGAGAGTGCGATTTTTAGAGAGCTAGAGCAGTTCGGGCTGCTGCTAAGCCGAGTACAATGAATGCTTATACATAAGTATGCGAAAGAAAGCCATGAAACATGAAAATTGCGTGATTCTCACAAAACGTATTTTTTGTCACTTTGTATGTATAAAATTTTTTTTAAATTGATCAAATTCGTAATATGTTTTGAATGCGATATAGTTCAAGTCTGCAGGTTTCTTACCTGTACAAAACCTCAAACAACTATTGCCACCACAACTGCTTCTTATGGTGGTCATTTCAAAGTATCACCTTAAATACACGATTAGGCCTTCAGTATATCCAATTAAATAAACGAATGTGTTTAAGCTATTAAGCGTTTTTAAAAACCGTTTGAATTGTTGGTAAATAATAAAGCGATATCTGGTTAAATATGGACACAATTTATGTGCATATAGTTAAATAATAGTATATGTGCGTAAGAGCGATGGATAAGAAATGTACCCCGATGGTTTCTAAGACCAAGTCGCGACTGACTTGCAAGGCCTGACAGCCTAATTCAAACAACTAACATCTAGATATACATTTCCTTTAGGCCGCAACACTTGCTATATTTATTGATATTAATGCTGCTTGACCCGAAAGGATGTATATAACAAAATATGTAGGTATATTACAATGGTGCGCTTTTGGAACACCTGGCACGGCCAAAAATGTCATCTCCCCGGTTAAACAAATTAGATTCAAGATCTAGTTAAAAATAGTAAATACAGGATAGTAATTTTATTCAAAGTGAGTTTAATAATAAATTTCCACTTCTTAATACCTATACTTAAATTCCATACGAAACAAATACTGAACATTTACCTGTGCAATATCGTAAACTATATACTCATTGTATAATAATGAAGATTTCAACTTTTCATTAGTGACTGCCTTTCCAAGTGGTATTTCCACACCATCACTTCGCATATAGGCCTCTTTAGGATCTGGCATGGTGCGACCATGGCCATAACAGCTGTGCTTATCGTTCGGTAGTTTCGTAACGTATTTTGCTGCGGTACACTCCATCATATCTCCCAGGGCTACTTCGGAAAGGAGCATTAATCCGGTTGAATTTTGCTGGCTTGTGCAACAATAATTAGCCGATTTTGAAACCATGTCAGCAAAATAAATGCCTTTCCCAAACATGTAACCAGTAGGTGGCGCTTCAGGAGGAGCAATTTTCAAACCATGAGATAAGATACCAGCGAAATTTGTTAAGCGAGAACCGTGCCATAATAATTTACGATTATGTAGCTTTTTAAAAGGTTTAAAACGTCTAGCTTCTCCTTGACGAACTACTTTAAACACATCCACAACCTCAAGTTCATAGGCACTGTGCGTAGCAGCATGGGTATTTTGGACATACTTATTTAAAAGCAAAAATTCATCACTATTTTTATCTAGTGGTAACAATTGAGTCTTCAATTGCTCGTAATGTTTGTCTAATGGGTTAATGTTATCAATTGTATCTTCGTTCTTTATTAAGCTATAGGCGACCTCGATTTCAGCCAGCGAATCAAGCATTTGTCGCAAATCTTCGACTTGCTTAGGAGTTTCAATCAATGGCGGAGATTGGACTCCAAAGCTGTGGGGAATTAACGTGTAAAATCTATTAGAGGCATCAATAAGTCTAGAATTTTTAGAGCCGGACTCGATCAATTCATAAATTTCCTTTACCACATTATACGCAGACTGAATTTGCTTTAAACTTAGTTTTCCTAATGGCATTTTCTCCATGTCAATGTGAAATTCCATCATTGTTTTTTTCATAAAATCGATATCAAAAATAAGCTTGATTAAATTTTGTACGGAAGGCTCAAGTTTAGAACCAATTGCATGTTTGCTATCCGTTAATCCGTTTTTTTTTGAATCATCTTCGTACTGAATATCGATTGGATACATACGATCTGGAATTTTGACAAAGTGTTCTCGATCTTTAAATTCATTTCCGGATTTATCAGCATATACTTTTTGAAAAATTTCTTTCGCTTCCAAAATGGTACCACACTCTTCAACCTTAAAATTCCCAATGGTTGTGCCGATCCGACCCCAGGAACGAAAAATCCAATACCTTTAATAAAAAACAAGGGAATAAAAAGAAAATTATTTTTAAATATTAATCCGTAAATAAAATGAACATTAATATAAATTCGAAATATTTTGTCATTTTTGAAAATGGTTATTGTAGCGGAAACATGCCAGCTGTAGGCACTCTCTAGTTATAGTTATAGGCATACCACCGTAAAAGCAGAAGCTACTGATCTGAGTATGTAGAGTCGTGTTAGTTGACAGTATGAAGTTTTTGTGCAGATAACGAAACACATACAGTCATGTGAAAAATAATAAGGACACTTGGCTTTATTTCAGAAAAAGGTCTATAAAATGAATATTTCCTATTACTTTGAAATGAACTTAATTTTTATAGGTTGTTTTACATTTGAACTTCTTACTGTAAAAGGAAAAAACCCAAGAGTAGTGCTGAAAAAATTGATACAATTTTTTTTTCGATATGTCATACACTTTAAGCTGTGAATAATAGGGACACACACATAAAACATATTATATTTCGTAAAAAAACTGTTTTCTAAGAGTTATTTGGTTTAAACTATTGCGAATAATTAGTGTTAGTTATTTTAGATGTAAAAACATCCATAAAATAAAGTTCAGATGCTTTGGATGGTAAAGGACATGCACTGCAGCGCCCGGGTACGCATGGACATGAAACACGTCCAGAATAAAGAATTTTTGTTTCGGAAACTTGACGAAACATTGTTCAAAGGAATGATGGATAATATAATAAAACATAAGACTCTAGAGGAAACACTCCGACAAAAATCAAAAATATTCAAATAGTTGAAGAAAAATATGCTGAGAATCGGGAGACAAGTGCCATTTAAATATTCTAGTAATTAAAATAAAATGTTTTACGCAGATGAAACCTTCTAAATTACGAGTAATACTAATATCTAACAATCTAAAGTCCAAAAGAACCATGAGGAAATTTTTTCCTGGCGAAGAGGGATGTCGCTTTGATAGTCGCTTTAGAGCATATTCACATGGCCTGCGAACAAATATCGCAATAACCTGTGATCGGATGAGGCAAAATGATATATTTTATACCCTGATTATGACACTAAGTTTGTGTGAAGACCAAAAAATAAAAATTTGAAGCAGTTAAAACTATTAAACACAAAGGCGTTTATGGTATGGGGCTGCTATAAGTTCACTTCAAAGCCTAGCTCGCAAATAACTGTTGACCGTTTGTTTTGCTTACGCTCTGCTCGCGAGAACAACCGAAAAAAAATATCCACCCTCGTTCTCTCTCTGAGCAGCAGACTTCGATTCTTTTCGTTTCGGTTTTCTGTTGAGCGATTTACGTTCAGCTGTTCGAGTGAGAGATACGAGTGATGCTCGCACAGAGAGACTCTCGAAAAGACCGATTGACTGAAAAAGTCAACCCAAACGGTCTTTTCAATAATTTGTCTCCTTTTCGATGCACAGTGGTACGCTATGAACCATTGTGACATTCGATTTTTACTCTAAATTTTCTTGAAATTTTAAACATGAATTTTTATATTTCAAACTAATTTTTTGATTAAAAAATTAATATTTTCTTTATAATTAATTTATTTTGAATTAATCTTAACAACTAATAAATAAATAATAATAAATATCGAGTTTAGGTTTTGTGTGGCCAATACTACCACTGCCAACGTACTCAAGTCTAGCGATTTCAGCATTACATTTCTAAACAAATTTAATATGTCTTCGTTTAGTGGTAAGCGACTATACATTTTGTCAAAATTCTCGACCTACGATCACTGTACCATCGAAATTCACAAAGCAAAGTGACGCGTAGAACCTTCGAGACTTCACATACACACACACATTCGCAAAAGACTTTTTGGATCGTCGTTCGAATGCAAACGGTACTGCGAGCACAATTTTTGTACGAACAATGCAATCGGTTGCTCTCAGACTCTTTGCTCAAAGTCTCTTATTTCGCGACCGCACGAATCGGTTAACAGTTATTTGCGAGCTATGCTTCAAAGTAATAGTAAATATCCGTTTTATAGACCTTTTTCTAAAATAAAGCGAAGTGTCCTTATTATTTTTCACATGACTGTACATGCATTTATGTAGTAGCTGTGAGCATATTAAAAAAAAATTTGGAAAAAAACTTATTTTTTATGGGTTTTAAAACGCGATAAATGGGTGTTAGAAATTTTCAACAAATTTGAGTGTCTAATTTTTTGCAGGGTTGTCAATTTACTTTAAGATTAAATCTTCATATTTAACCAAACATAATTTTTTTGGTCTCTTCAAAAAATGGGTGTTATTTCAAAGTATGGGCCCCGTTATGTAACTCGATGTGAGCCTCCTGTTTTTTTTTAATTAAAGGCGTAAGTTTGGTAGAGAAACTTAGTAATATAATTGTATATGCTAACGTGAAATATTTTAACACTGTTTGGCAGAATTATTTAATTAAATATAATAACAAATGTTCAACTAATTTAATGAAAAATGAATTTGCAAATTAGAAAGCACTAAGTCATTGGCTAAGCGCAGAAAATTCGTCTTTGTTTCGTTCTATACTTTTAGAAAAACAGTGAGAAAAAGTTAGGCATAAAAAATAAATTTCTTACCTTGAGCTTTTATCAGCTTCCAAAAGCTGAAGCTTATAGTATGAATTTTTGTTGCGTTGAATGTCAGTCAAACCAAGCACTATATTGTATTTGTCTTTTCCCTGCACATACACATGGGCGATGTCTTCAAGTCCACTATCAGGATCAACAGCCAGACCATCTTTAACTTTTAGAGTCTTTGACGTTGGAACAGATTTTGTATATATACTCTTTGACTTTGAGCTCTTAGCTTCTTCTTGGGGAACACGCGCTGATGGATCTGTACCCCAATCGCAAATGCTCATACTGCTTATATAATTAATAGCACCATCAGGATCAGATTCCACAGAATCGATGTAATCGACAGGCACAATATGAATGCCAAATGTTTTCGCTGACTCCATTCTGCTGCTGTTCTTTTTAGTTTCTTTTTCCGTAGATATTATTGCTATAGTCTTCTCTGATATTTTGGTTTCGCATTTTCCGCCCAATTTTTCAATTCTTTTTTTTAACTCTTTCTCTTTTTCTTTCATTCCAATTAAGGAAAAGCTCAAATTATACAATGGTGGCTTTTTACGAACAACTTTCGGTCTGAAATAAAAATATATAATTTAAAATATGGTCAGAGTAATTCCTATACTCTTTTAGGGTATAATTATAATACTTTGTGTATAGTCTATAGACTATACATATATATACATACTCTATATATATCTATGCATACATATATATATACTCTATACATAAACATATATGTGTGTGCTATTACATGTATATATATGTACGTGGTATAAACATGATTTTATACTAACCCACTTAACTCCTCAGGATTCTTTTTCAACAATACATTTTTAGAAATTGTGCAGGCACTCGGAGGAATATATTGGATGATTCGTGTTATTGGTTTTTTTTTAACCATATCTAAAAAATGATACGATGATTTGATAACCTTAGGTACTTTACAAGCCGTGCGCTTGGGTTCAGTGTAAAGCTTATCGCATTTGGTCCACTCTGAAATATTTCCATTGCATTTGTATCCAGATTTATGGAAAATAAACTGAGAACTATTGCATTCAGAGCAGGGCGCAATAGCGCCAAATGTCAACATATCTGCAGCTTGATCAAAAAACTTTTCAGAGTCGCCTGTTACCGGCTGCTGTCCATTCGATATTAGGAGGTCCTCAATGTCTTGCTTCTTCATTTGACTTTTTAGCTCATCGCGAAATTTAAAAAACGTGTCGTTCTGTTTTTTAATCTGTTTCATTTTCTCATTTTCTTCCTTTTCATCAGTTGGCTCCATTTTGGGTTTTTTTGCATCCGGAGTGTCTTCACATTTGATGGTCCTGTTTTATAATGATTCAGTTAGATAAATTAATTAAAGGAATAAGTAGAATTTGTAGAAAAAGATTTTGTTTTTAAAACTTTTTGTGTGAAAAATTGTAGTCTGAAAAAATTTCCATTTGTGTAAGTATATTTATTGCTTTTGAGAATGTGTGCGTGTTAAATCAACATGTGTGGTTTTTAATGTTTAATGTCGAGACGATCAAATTTGGATCAACTGCAAGCGACATTCAAAATCGAATTAGCCAACTGAAACCTACTGATTTTCAAAGGAAGAGGGGAAAAACATTCATGGTTAAGTTTGATTTCTTCCTGACAATGATTGATGAAAACGACTTAAATGTCCCAAATTTAAAAAAACTCAAAAGGACTTTCACAGTTTAGAAAACTCAACGCGTGAGGAGAACTGCTACGAATATGGAATTTATCCGTTGCAGTGCAGAATAAAGTTTATTTAAGTTTTTCTGAAGCTAGCTGTCACACTTCCTCGGCCCGGAGAAACACAAACAGATAATACACCTCGTGAGGATGTATACAGAGTAGAAAGGAAGTTATACAAAGCACGGATACGGAAATACGAATGATGGAAATCAGAGAACGGCAAGGGTGTCACTTTTTGACACTCTACTCACACCCATTGAACTTTGTGTGCCGGTGCCACTCATTACCGGCAAGAAAAATAAAACACTCGCACCCACACAAAACCATGCCGGTGTTTTCAAGTTTGTTCTTCGGGCACACGCTCACCGCTCACACATTATGCGTTGCTTTTTTTTCACCAGACACCCAGATATTTTTCGTAGACGCGTGCCTATAATTTTCACACTCATGACGAATGTGGGAGAAGCGAGGTTTGAGCACAAAAAAGCTGCATTTGTCAGTTTTTTAAAACTGCAAAGTTCAATACCACCAGTTGTAGGAAACTTAAGTTATGTGAAAAATAGAAGCACTACCTCTGAAAAAAAACAAAACATTTTTAAAAAAATATTTAAAAAAAAAACTAAACCTGGAAAAAAAAAACCCATAATTCTTTAATAAATTGTAAATCTCCAAATCTATCAGAAAAAGTCATTTTGGGCGACAGCGGAAAAAGTTTAATTTTGTTGAGTAGTGTTATTGAATAAAATAATCTGCATATTCCCTTGCAATGCAGTAGGCCGTTTTCGTGGGGGACGGTATTGTTATTATTCAGTATTGATGAGTGACCTATGTATGTGCTGTGGTGCCCATTGGTCGGAGTTTCTGAGATGTATTACTGCCATTTCTTCTCGCTCCTTTCCTGCAAGGTCACGGCTCTGGAGTCATAGGATGGTATTTATCGCATTATTTGGAGGGCCGGCCACCACACTGTAACTCCACCGAGTAGTATTGGTCTAACCATTGCACATTGGGCGGAATCGGCTTTTTAATTTGTATGGTTTTAACATTTTTTCCAGTAAATAACACTACTCGACAAAATTCAAATTTTTTTTTCGCTGTCGCCAAAAATGACTTTTTCTGATAGATTTGGAGATTTAAAATTCTTTAAGGAATTATGGTTTTTTTTTCATGGTGTAGTTTTTTTTTTAAGAATTTTTAAAAAATGTGGTATTTTTTGTCATAGGTAGTGCTTCTATTTTTCACATAACTTAAGTTTCCTACAACTGGTTGTATTGAAGTTAAAAAAAGCTGACAAATGCAGCTATAAATCCGACTCAGACACTTTGTAGCTGCAACTTAACGTATGGAAGATATTAGGCTTCCAAATTGAAATTTCATAATTTTTTTCGGTATTTTTCCCCGAAATTTTAACTTTGAAAGCTCAGGAAAATACACCAAGGTATGAAGAAAATAGTTATATACATATGTAGATACATATGTGTTTAGTTATATGTATGTGCTTTTCAATATTATTAGTAAAGTAACTTCACACTATAGTTGTGTTTCGTGAAGCATATCTAGCAAGATACAGTAGGATTAAAAAGTGTTTACGTGGTAGTATCTGTTATTATGTCTATTTTTATGTAGAGTTTAAAGCATAAGCGAATTTTCGGTTTTTCGATTTATTTCAATAGATGTGGGCAACGTTGCTATTTGACATAGAGATTTGCTGGAAGTTTGGTTGAAATGTGTCGCAACATCAACGGTACTTTCGAACGATACTGGGTTTGTGCAGAAATTCTTGTAAAATCTCTTTCAGAAAAGGCTTTAATGGACATTAAAATGAAAATCAAGAATTTTTTTGTCCAAGTCAAGAGCCTGCTGTATAAAGCCCAAAGAAATGTTCAACGGCCTAAAAAACAAAATGTTATCTTTCATTAGACTTAACCCTTTATAGAAGAGGATATTGGAGGCAATAAAGGTTGACGGCCTCCTCTATCTTATGACGATGTAATTTTACGTCAAAAAAGAAAATTGGCTTGCTAAGAAGACAAACGATAGAGACCTTTTACGTATTTTGAAAACAATACATACTAAATTCTCCTGACAGTTCAAAGTTAACTGAGTTAACAGCTTTCATTGAAAGAAAATTAGTACCATTATTACCTGATGAGGCCTTAGCATTTATGTACGCTTAAAGAACATAAAAAAAAAGTGCCGGCCTATAGATACATACAGTGGCTCAGAGCCAAAACAATGCAGTGTCAAAAAGTCTAATAAAAGGTTTAACAGGTATTTTAATACTTAGTATGTAATCCCTCAACCTTTATTACGGCTTTTAACCTACTATTCATGGAAGAGACCAGCTTCCGGGTGCTTTCCGAGCTTATTTTGTTCCATTTCTCCAGCAGGTTTTTTTTAAGGTCCTTTTTGCTTGAAATCCTGTGATTCTGGGTGTTTTTCTCCAGCGCAGCCCACAAATTTCTAATAACATTTAAGTCTGGAGACTGGGCTGGGGGAATCATCAAGTGGGGGCAGTTCCAGATAAGCCAGGACTTTACTATTCCGGACGAATGTTTTGGGTCATTATATATTGCTGTTCGTTCCGACTTAACTTCCCAACTCTTTTCCATCGATGAGCTCAACACTATTGAAATTATCGTAGTTAAAATTCGTCTGTGTTCTTATAATTTATTCATATCATGTTCTTACATCCCACCGACCTCTGAATTTACAACTTATATGCTTCACGCTGTCCATCTTCAGTCCGTTTTGTCTCAGCTTAGTGATTCTGATCGTCTTATTGTCCTCGGTGACTTTAATCTCCCAAATATCACTTGGTCTCCATCCAATGTTCCCATCTATGCAGCATGACTTCGTTGATTCTCTGTCCGATACATCGTTAGGCCGTAAATGGCATACGTAATAGCATGTGTAGGATCCTCGTCTTCACTACCGATGCTTCGAGCACTTTGGTATGTCGAGGACCACCTCTAATATTCCCTGAAGACCCATACCATCCCACACTTTCAATTGATTTCCTGTTGCCCTCTTCATGCCCTATAAAGTCGTTTATTAAGCCTTCGAATATCTATTGCTTTAAGAAGGCTGATTTTCTCTCCTTGAATACTGCCCTATCTCAGATGGATTGGTCATTCCTTGACGATTTCCAGGAAATTGAGTCTGCCACGAATGCATTCTATAGCTCTATTTTTTCCGTCTTTTCCATGCATGTTCCTTTAGTCACCCCCTCCAGAAATCTTTCTGGTCCTATCTGGTTTACCCCGAGATTAATAAATCTGAAGAATTTAAAATCCCGTATGTACAAGAAGTTTAAAAAATCAGGTTTGCAATCAGACTTTTTGAAGTACTCAATTGCAAAATAGAAATTTTCCTTATTTAATACATTGTGCTACAACAGATACTTGACCCAATGCAAGCTTAACTTTAAACGTGACCCTAAACAATTCTTCAGGTTTGTAAATTCTAAACGTAAATCTTCCCGATTTCCTTCTTCTCTACACTTAAATGGTAGTTATGCTGATAAGGATTGTGATATTGCTGACCTGTTCGCTTCCTTCTTCCAACGTTGCTACTCTGTCCCTTCCATTAACTTTCCCTCTATCCTAGCCTCATCGAACGACTTTAGTAGTAGTTACTCTTATCCTATCCCTATAAATAGTTCTAACTGTATCCTTCCCCCCTTCATCGACTATGATGGTCTCCTAACAAATTTAAAATCGTGCAAGTTTTCGTTCCCCACTGGGCCAGACTCGGTTTCGAGTGCTGTTCTTAAACTTTGTGCAGAATCTCTTTGTGTGCCTCTCCTAAAACTTTTCAACTTGTCTCTCAAGACTGGTGACTTTCCCACCATCTGGAAAGAATCCTATATAGTTCCCCTTCATAAAAAGGGATCTAAATCTGATGTCTCTAACTACCGCTGTATTTCCAACTTATCTGCCATTCCTAAACTCTTCGAAAAAATCATCACTTCTCAGCTGCAACATTTTTGTAGTTCTGTATTCTCTGAATCACAGCATGGATTCATTAAACGTCGCTCAGTTTCTACTAGTCTCCTTGAATTTTCCATTTTTGTAACTTCGGGATTTGCTAAACAGTGTCAAACTGATGTCGTTTATACTGACTTTAGTAAAGCCTTCGACTCCGTCAATCATAATCTACTTATTCATAAACTGTTTCTTCTAGGGTTTCCGACTAAGCTTCTATACTGGACTAATTCTTACCTTTGTAACCGTTCTCAACGTGTCTGCTTTAACTCCTCTCTCTCTAAACCTGTTATTGTCTCATCGGGGATTCCTCAAGGTAGCCATCTGGGTCCCTTGCTATTTAACCTATTTATTAACGATCTTCCCTTAACGATCATTCCCGTGTCCTAATGTATGCTGATGACGTTAAGCTATGTTTTTCCTACAGTGACCCCTTGTCCCCACTATCTTTGCAATCAGATCTTGATGCTCTTAACAACTGGTGCTTAATCAACATTCTACCTCTTAATATTTCTAAATGCAATATTATGACTTTTCACCGCAATAAGCCATACCTTTTCGATTACTCTATCAATAACATTATCCTTCAACGCCTCTTCAAAGTTAACGACTTGGGCATTACCTTTGTACCTAATCTATGTTTCAACTCTCATAACTCTACTATATCTAACAAAGCCAAAAGAGTCCTTGGATTTGTCAAAAGATGGTCTAAGGAATTCACAGACCCGTATACTACAAAACTTCTGTATGTTTCTCTGGTCCGGCATATCTTGGAATATGGTTCTTGTGTCTGGTCTCCTCACTACCAAAAATTTCAGGATATGCTCGAATCAGTACAAAAACAGTTCCTCATCTTTGTTCTCCGCGGACTCAATTGGGACCCTTCGATCCATCTTCCTTCTTATGAAAGTAGGTTGCGCTTAATTAACCTCCACTCTCTTAAATCCCGTAGAACCTGCCAAGGAGTTCTCTTCCTCCATAAGCTTCTCTCTGGTGAGGTCGAATCGACTGCCCTCATCAACCTTATTAGTATTGCTGTTCCTTTCCGCCCGACTAGGCATTACTTTCCTCTTCATCTCCAACTCTGTCTTTCTAACTACTCGGCTGTTCTCTAACCTAAATTTGGCTGTTGGTGGGACCTTATCGGCTACTGAGCCGATAATCAGCCCCACCGGGTCTGAGTATTTGCATTAGCCCTTTCGTTTAATTAGTTGATATGTAATTTTACCCTTACAGTTTAACTGTACATTGTTAAACTTTAAACTAAAATAAACAATAAACAATTATCCTGGTATAACCGGAAACCAAGTCGGATTCCTAGTTTCTGGAAGCTTTGGTGCAAGTTATCGTTCCCAAAACGTACCCAACAGGTGAAGAACAAAATGGAGAAGGAGTGCAGTGTGGAAACTGTGCGCCGGGTTCTGCGCAACCATGACTTCAATGCCGAGTACCCCGAAAGAAACCCTTTATAAGCCCGAAAAACAGAGGGACAAGGTTGGCGATCGCAAAAACCAACTTTTACAAGGATTTGGTATTCTGGAATAACGTAACGTATTCTGGAGTAACGTGCACACGAGACCAAATTCAACCTTTTTGGGTCGCACGGAAGGAATTTTGTGTGGCGACAGCCCAATACTGAGCTGGATCCCAAACATGTAAAAGCGACAGTCAAGCACGGCGGAGGAAGTGTCATGGTATGGGTATGTACAGTCCGCAGCCGGCGTCTGAAACTTGGCGTTTATTGACTCTACGATGGATAAGCTCACGTACTTCAATATTCTTAAAGAAAATTTGCACCAAAGCTTCCAGAAACTAGGAATCCGACTTGATTTCCGGTTCTACCAGAATAATGACCCGAAACATTCGTCCGGAATAGTGCAGTCCTGGCTTATCTGGAACTGCCCCCACTTGATGATTCCCCCAGCCCAGTCTCCAGACTTAAATGTTATTAGAAATTTGTGGGCTGCGCTGGAGAAAAACACCCAAAATAACAGGATTTCTAACAAAAAAAGGACCTTAAAAAAGCTCTGCTGGAGGAATGGAGCAAAATAAGCCCGGAAAGCACTCGGATGCTGGTCTCTTCCATGAATAGTAGGTTAAAAGCCGTAATAACGGTTAAGGGATTGCATACTAAGTATTAAAATACCTGTTTAACCTTTTATTCGACTAATATTAAACTAGTTTGTGGCTGCATAGTTTTAGCTCGGACCTGTATTTAAGATATATTTTAAGTTTTTATTTTTTTTTTAAACAGCAATATTTAATCAGCAAATAAAGTTCCCTTTTTAAATGTGATAAAACATACAACAAATTGGCGTTTAAACATTTTTTTTTTTCCTCTAGTTTAAAATCTGTACCACCTTAAACTTTTTATTTGACACTGCATAGTTTTGGCTTTGAGCCACTGTACCTTCAATCAAAACCGTAAAATAAGAAAGAACAAAAAAAAAAAATTGTATAATATATGAATTTTTTGAATGAATCGTAACACAATACAAAAACAAAGTAGAACGAGAGAAAAAGAGAGGGCAATCGTGGCAGGGCTATAAATATGATAATGATTTATCAGGATTCAGAACAAAAAAATTGGTTTGCATAGCTCTTATTAGGTACTGATCTGAGTATTGAGAGTCATGTTGGTTAACAATTTGAAGTTTTTGTGCCGATAAAGAAACCAAAACATGCATTTGTGTAGTAGATGTCAGCACCTTTTTATACCCGGTACTCGAAGAGTATAGGGGTATATTAGGTTTGTGGTGATAACGGATGTGTGTAACGCCCAGAAAAAAGCGTTTCCGACCTCATAAAGTATAAATATTCTTGATCAGCATCAATAGTCGAGTCCATATAACCATGTCTGTCTGTCCGTCCATCTTCATGAGTTCCTTCTCGCTCTCTCTCACACTCCACCCTGTCTGTTTTGCCCGTTCGTCAAGATGAGCGCCTAGATCTCAGAGACTATAAGAGCTACAACAACAAAACTTTCTATCCAAGATTCCTGTGATATCAATTCAGCAAAAGTGTTTTTTAAAATTTTGCCACGCCCCCTTCCGCGCCCACAAAGAACGAAAATCTGTGGAATCCACAATTTTTAAGGTACGAGAAAACCAAAATCGCAAATCTCTTTTTCGCATATTCTTTTCGCATAAACACGAACCGTATATATCTAAAGACGAATATGTAGATGTCAAATGTAGAGAAGAAAGATGTAAATAACATATGTAAACTAATATAGAAACCGATAACATTTAATATACATATAAAAATTTGCAGTATGGTTCAACTTAATTTTTTTAAATGTAATATTTCCTTTTTGCCAATTTAATTCATAAGATCACATATATTCTGACTGAGTACCGGGTATAAAGTAGAGCCGCGGCCTTTGCCGCCTACATTCTCATTGAGTACTATGTATGTATATTTAGATAATTTTTGCGCTTTGTACACTATTATGGAATGGTGCTGTTAATTGTAATTGTAAGGAATAGAAGTTATTTTTCTAACGAAAACTTGGATTTGAAACGAACTTTTCAATAAATTTCAATTGTTAAAGGGCCCCTCTGTAATTTTAATACACATGTACATACATATGTACATATATACAATGTTAAAAATTCATTTTGAAGATCTTAAATTGAGTAAATTGTTTTTAAAAGGTCACCTTGTCATCTTAATTTTTATTATAAAGATTAAAAATACTCACGGAAGCACTCTTGTCACTTCAATTTTGTCCTCCGATTTTAAGCTTTTGTAACCTGGAATATTTTCGCCTGTATCGAACCAACCAAGTTCGGATCTTAATTCTGCAAAGCATTCTACATGATGCCACAATGGTTGGCCACCATACTTCATACCAACTTCAGTATCATATACCGTTTTCCTTATCCGAATTTGATCTTTACTTATTTTTTGATCGCAGCCCCGGCACGACGATCGGCTGGATTTTGCATACTCGATACCAAAGTCCTTGAGCGCTGTGTTTTCAGCCTTAGAACGTTTCTTCCCGGTGTTAGCAATTACGCTTCCTGCTACAGTTCCTTAAAAATAGAATGTATAAAATTTATAACAGTTAGAACGTGATTGTCGATATTACTTGTATTAAATATATATATATTACTTTTAGATTACGGTAATCTATGATTACATTACACATACCAATAAGCTTCTCCAGTTCCTTTTGATCATCAAAACGTAAGTTTTCGTAATTCTGTATGTCCCCTACAGATGCTGGACGCTGTTTCTTGAAAAAACAACTTTTGTGGAACCAGTTAGGCACTTTTGCATCGTGAAAAGCTGACTATTTGGGTATATATAATATTAAATCTCTAATGCATTGTATTTTTCACAGACTTACTTGGACCATAACAGCAATTCGTAGTTCTTTCATGGGAATAGTAGACTTACATCCTTTACAAGAAGCACGGCCAGTTTTGGCATATTCTGCCATATATGGTAATTCAATATCCATAATGTAAGTTACTTTCAATTTAAACAATTGTAAATAAGCGACTGGTAAGAATTGCAAAAATTATTTCATCAAAGCGCCAACATTACGGTAGACGCTAGACACTTATCGTTTATTTTATCGTATCAATAGAATGCAATTATTTCGATAGTTGACACGGGCTTGAAACAATGGAAATGATACAACGAATTTTTCAACCATCTGCAAAACAAAAATATTTGAGTGACTTACAACCTGTTTCCACAAGCACCATCCACCATTCATTTCAAGGATGGTCCGTAACAGCACTAACCATACGGTTTATAGATGGGACAGTTCATACATGTGGCTGTCCGCAGCGCCGCAACTGATATAAGCTCCCACAGCTGTCTTTTTAGTGTATGTGAGCACATACATACATTCTCACGTAGTTTGCGTGTTTACAAGTGGGAATGAGCGCACAACTGAAATTTGTTTTCTCTTAACTTTGTTTTGATTTCTGCGCTCACGCCACCCTTCACTTTAGCATTTTACAGTCGACCCTTTACCAGAATAATTGTTATTTCGTACATGCTTTAGATGTTAACTTTGTTTAATATAGAATAAACTAATATAATGAGCTTATATATGTACATATACATATATATATATACAAAATACTATATTTAATTGAATGGTTTATTGTATTATATAATGATATATTTGATCACATATAAAAAAGTAGTATAGGCTAAAAAAAATATACATATATATCATCCTTGAATACTTACGCATCAAATTTGAAATCATTCCTCATTTTCTGATGCGAATGTCCATCCAAAGACAGTACCTGCAAGTACGTACATATGTATGTGTACGTGTGCAGAGCTGCCCAAATTTCGAGACCGGACTCAGCTTTCTTGATCCACAAATTTATTTCCTGAGTGTTGCTTATTAACGCGGCGCATTCGTTAATATTTCATTAAACAACATTAGCATATAAAGGATATACAATGTATACAATTATTTTTATTTTGGGCATGCGTCATCATAACATCATAACCTCCAATCAATTCTAAAGTAATGGGTGTTTTCTTCTACAGGGGCGTCGTAAAAAACCAATACAAACAAGACCTACAATATGTGCCGACGGCTTTTTCATAGGCAGTAAAAAAGCATTTTCATAATATATATTTAATTTATAATAATTTATATAATAAAAATAAAAAACACAAATAACAGATTTCTTTTAGTTGTAGCTCTAATGCACCCCATAGCAAACACGCAAAGTACGTGAGAATGCATGTGCACACATACACGAACAAGACTGCTCTAGGAGCCAATATAAGTTTCGTTGCTACGGACAGCCATATGTATGAACTGTCCTATCTATATACTGTATGTTTAGTGGCTTAACAAAAGCAATGAAACCATATGCGTAGAGAGTGCACAATATCTTTATCAACTATAGCCGATAACGCCAACACCACTGCACCCGATGATCTCTTTCGAAATTAGAACATGCTATATAACTGTATGCTGTGACTTTAATCTCTTAAATGTAATCCTATTTTCTTAGATATAATTTGCAAATTTACTATCTTAAATGTTTCTTACTATTCAGCTCTCTTAATATTAGTTTTGAATGTTCATGTGTGCTTTTTAATTGTCTTATTATATTTAAGTATGTTAGGTGCGCAACTGGTAAAACCTTAAGCAACTTAAGCAATTCCAGATCGAACAACGGAGCGATGGTTAGAGATTTTCCTAATCAAGGAGAAGCTCTTAAGATGTGCCATATAAGATGGATGAGTTTCGTTATATGTTTGTAGATTCGAATGTTGATGTTGTTTGTGTATCTGAAACGTGTTTTGCTTTCCTTGGGGCGCCCAGTCTGTTTACGTGGGTACCAATGTCCCGTGAGGGAACGTGTGCCTGCGCTGCAACTTCGTCTAACGAGCTTGCATAGGTCTTAGGTTTGCTTTCCTTGGGGCGCCCAGTCTGTTTACGTGGGTACCAATGTCCCGTGAAGGAACGTGTGCCTGCGCTGCAACTTCGTCTAACGAGCTTGCATAGGTCTTAGGGGCGCTTTCTATCTATGGTTGGCCATGTTTCCGAGTTATTCGACAACGTGGTACTGATTACCACCTGTTGTCTATTAGTCGCTTATATTGCTCCTTTATTATGAGCCTACATTTGGCCATTGGCATACGAATTGGCATTGTAGTGCCAGATCCGGCCAGCTCGTCTGTCATACAGTTTTATTTATTTATTTATTTATTAATTAACAATAATCTGCTAATAATGCCATATAAATTAGGAAGAGAACTAAAGATAAAGTAAAAAAAAATTGAAACAAAAAAATTAAAATTACAGGTTAGCAGAGTTTAGGTGGTTGTAAATGCTAAATGCTATATGTTTAAGGGTTAGTTCAGGGGATATTATATGGTAAAGGGTATTATAATTATAGCATAAAACCCTGAAAGGTTCATGCTGGGCATAGTTTGACCTAAATAAGGGTAATCTGATAGGTCTAAAAGAACGAGTAGAACGAGAGGGAACCGTAAAGTCAATCTGACTCAAGAGAGTTTGGGAGTCCACCATCCCGAGAAGGAGCTTGTGCACGAACATTACCCCATTGCATATTCTGCGATGGTGTAACGAAGGTAGGTCAATAAGTTTTAGCCTAGATCTGTAAGGTGGCAGGATTCTACCAGAGTCCCAGTGTAAATTGCGAAGAGCGAAAATTAAAAATTGTTTCTGAACTGATTCGAGAATAGCTTGCTGCTCCTTATACTGTGGACTCCACACACAGGAACAATACTCCAATATCGGGCGCACTAACGAAATGTACAATTGTTTGGTCACATACGGGTCAAACTCCTTGGACCAACGCTTGATGAATGCTAGAACACCCTTAGCTTTATTAGCTGTCGCAGCTATATGACTATTAAAACACAGTTTACGATCAAATAATACACCAGGATCATTTGAACTCGAAATTCGATCCAATACATGATTACCAAGAGAAAAAGATACAAAATGTGGAGCACGACGGTAGAATGTCATAAGCTTGCATTTCGAGAGGTTCAAAAATAGAAGATTTCTTGAGCACCACAATAGCAATTCGTTTAGGTCCAGCTGAAGGTGTGTGTGCAAGTACCAGTCGGAGTAGGGCAGACAGATTTTAACGTCATCCGCATACATTAATGTATGTGAGAATGTTATAACTTGGGGTAGGTCGTTCAGAAATAAAATGAAGAGGAGCGGACCCAAATGACTACCCTGTGGCACACCAGATGTAACATTACGATCTCTGATAAAACATTAGTAAATAAGACCCTTTGTGTACGATTAGAAAGATACGACGAAATCCAACTTAGAAGATTACTAGGGAAACCTTATAAGGACAGCTTCTGAATTAATAGAGTATGGTTAACCGAATCAAATGCCTTGCTAAAATCCGTAAAAATAACATCAGTTTGCAAGCCGCTCTGAAATCCACGGTTGATTATGGAGGAAAACTCGAGCAGATTGGTAGTTGTTGATCGATGTTTAAAAAAACCATGTTGTGAAGGAGATATCAAGCTAGAACAAATGTTGCCATTGCCGGGTAACCAGGAACTCAAGGAGCTTAGGAATGGCAGAGAGCTTTGCAATTCCTCGGTATATTTCTATGTTGGATCTGGAGCCCTTCTTGTGAAGCGGAATTATGTACGACTCATTCCAAATTACGGGGAGACAAGACTGTTCCAAGGATAGATTGAAAAGAAAGGTTAAGGGTTGGCATAAGGACTGGGCACAATGTTTTAAAATGCAACTAGGCACTTTATCAGGACCCGCAGAAAATGAAATCTTCAAAGACTTCAAGCCATCAAGCACAACGCTTTCCTTAAAATGTGGTTGAAAAATGCTATTAGAGCGAGGCAAACGGTAGGGATACGGAGTGGATGCGCTATAAATATGAGAGGAGTAAGACGACTGGAAAAAGGTTGCAAATAAGTTTGCAATGCCAGCAGCAGAAGATTCAGAATTGCTTAGATAATTATAATGATAATGATACGTTTAGAATTGACAAAAGAAAAGAATTTTTTAAGATCATTGCGGAAGATTCTACTACAAGAAGAGAGGTAAAGATTGTAGCACAGACTATTATTTGTTAGGAATTGAGAGCGGGCGGAAGAATATTGTACGAAGACAAGCAAGGAGCCAGTTTTCTGGTACTTTTTGAAAAGTCTGGATTTCCTATTCTTTAAGTATGACAAATTCCTGGAGAACCAGGGAGGCTTGGACGATAATGGTACAATAATCTCCGGAACATAAGTATTAAGGGCAGAGTTTAAAATTTTATAATATGAGTTGACTGTTACATCAATATTCGGTAAGGAAAGAAGAGTGGACCAACCAACATTCGAGAGGTGAATGTTTAAATTGCCGAAATCAGCTTTGCGAATACACTTGATCCGGTGAGGAGTCGAGGTAATGTTAAGAGAACTAGAACTGGTACACTCTAAAGTTATAGATAGCGTAGGATGTAATAGGTCTTCAGGAAGTGATAGTGGTGGACTCTGGCAACTGTACTTAGTGAAGCATCCATAACGAAAATAAGGTCGAGAAGTCTGTTCCTATTATTTTTAATAGAATTAATTTGGGCAAGGGAAACATCCGTTAGATCATTGATGAATTCGTTATGAGTACTAGGAAGCAATTGGTTAGCGTCGTCGCAGGGCAGCCAAGAAAGAAGAGGTAAATTGAAGTCACCCATGACCACAATCTGATCAGCACAACCTAGCGAAGACACAACAGAACGGATAGCAGAAAGGTGCTTTGAGTAGACCTCAGCATCTGAATTAGGAGGAATGTATGAGCAGGTTAGATAGATAAAAGCCATGCCAACACGGACTTTGACTGCAATGAACTCAATCCCATGGATATTGTGGGAAGGGAATAACTCCGATGAGAAGTCAGTTTTAACTGCAATCAGAACTCCACCAGCATATGATTCACGATCCATTCGATAAATGATGAAATTGTGACCGAAAATTTCATGATCATGAACAGTGGAGTTGAGCCATGTTTCGGAAAAACCGATAGCATCGAAATCGTAAGAGGCACTATCCGTATGTAGTTGACGCAATTTGCCTAAAAGACTACGTACATTCTGATAGTGAACGGAAAAATAGTTAATTAGTTTTTTGAAATGACAGGGCAGGTAACATTAGGACTCTGATTAGAATTAGAATTGGCAGGGCCGGTAACATTAAGACTTTGATTCGAAGCTTTACGTACGAACTCATGCATAATTTTATGCTCTGGCCAAATAGAAGGGTCAAGAGATCTATCACGGTAAGAGTCAGAGACAAAAATTTTAAATGAGGAAATATTACGCTTATGATTAAAAGAAAACTTGGTCACAATAATATCCTCAAGGCGAGCGCTAAGTTTCGAACCAAGAAGATGCTTAACATCCTCAGTAGTGGCCTCAGGATTGAGTCGGGAAACAAAGATTGCTTTCCGAGAAACCACTCCCCTAATTTCAAGACCCGAGCGAGAGCCAGAAGGTGTGGCCATACCCCGAATAGGTCTCGGTGTGGGGGCAGTAGCGGTGCTATTAAGGTTAGGCGGCACGATTGGCATAGTGCTGGTTGAGGCGATAGCGATGGATGCCAAGTTTGAAGGGGCATCAACAGCCATCATGATAGCCGCGTCAGCATCAACAGGTGGGGGCCTAGAGGCGACAGGCATGGGTGCAGGAGTGGCAGATGCAACGGCACCATTGGCTACAGGCACCATAGCACCAGTTACAGGCGGTGACCGTGCACGAGGTGCGGGTGGTACGACCGGCCTGGGCGCAGTGGCAGATGCCATGGCACCATTGGCTCCAGTGTAGCATGCGTACATATGTATATACATACATATAAATAAGGCTGCAACACTTTGTTGTTATGCCAACAGAATGCAAACATAAGCAGCGACTTTGTCGCAGCGCGCCCAACGCAGAGTGCCCTCTGCGCATATTCAAGTGCAGACGAAATATGATCCGCACTTGATAGCAACGACCGCGCAAATAGCTAAGTCAGCGTCCACACGCTTGACCGTCGCTTTGTATACATATGTGCGCGCATGACTCTCTCTCGGACTCTCTTGCGTTATATAATAAGCCTTAAAACCATGTATGTAAAACGGCTGCTCACTGCTTCACAGTGGACAGCTCCAACTTTAAGAATTATTCAATAAAGAACCATCGGAGAAGACTGACGTCTTCTCATCTAAAACATACTGGAACTGTATTTTAATGGACAACAACACTATACCAGGTTCCATACCAGGAACAGGCGGTGACCGAGCAAGAGGTACAGGTGGTTCAGGGGCTGCAAGAGAAAAATCATTATTAGTATTGGGTAAATACTTATTACCCTTCTTCCTCTTTGGAGACTTAGTCAAAATTTTAAGTGTTTTGAAGTGAGACTCCGTCAAACGAAACTTATCTTGCAGCATTCGGAATCCAGCGCTTAAGGCAGCGAATTCTAGATGCGTCTGTCTCATAAAGATACGCATGTCACTTTCGATAGCCCTGCAGTCCCAACAGGTCCAGTTCAGGCCGCAGCGAGTCGTAATAAGATCCCCAACGCGACCTCCGAAGTGTCCCAATCCAGCACAGTTGGTATGAGCCATGTTGTCACACAACCAGCAGTAGACATACGTTTGCCGTGTAGAGACCGAACGGTCACAGTTCTTAGCACAACAGGAACTCATATTTTTCTTTTAGAAAAATATAAACAGTTTGTTCAAGAAAAATAAAAGAAAGGTAAGATATAAGTCGGTGTGTGGACCAAGCGACAAAAATTAAGCTTAAAACAATAATTAAGCTAAAAAAAGAAAAGAAAAAAGAAAGGTACAATATAAGTCGGTGTGGGGCAGAGATAGTGATTTTAGCTTGTGTTACACAATTGCGCGCGCAAGAACGAACAAAACAATCACAGTAACGGAAAGTGTACGGAGAGACAGATAACAGATAAGCAGAGGGTGGATAAAAACAGAGAGCGGTACAGAGAGAGCAAGCGCACCGCACTAGAATAGGCAACAACAAAACTGCTGCGATCAAGAAAGTGCAGAGAAGCTAAGAATTCACAATAGGAATTGAAAATTGAAAACAAATGCACAAGCTAAGAATTCACAATAGGAATTGAAAATTGAAAACAAATGCACAAAAGTAACAAAATTTGAGAAAAGAACAGAACACAAACAACACCGAGAAACACAGGATTTGGCAGGCCCGGTATATGTATGTATGCCAATATGTATGAAAAATAAGCGGATGATAGACAAAGCAGTCGTATAAAATTAGACAGCGGAGTGCAGCATACAATGCATATAGCAACAACAAATCAGCTGAGCACAAGAACGAGTGGGGCCAGAAAGAATGCACAAAAATTGCAAAAATGCAATTGTCATTGGAATCAACCGCACAAAAGCACGACAAAAGAATAAACACGGATAGTAATTTAGTTGCACGATCAGTTTAAAACACAGTAAGCGATTTTACAACACAATTACTTTCCTTTGATCACAAAAATAAAATTATTTAGGCGGAGCGAAGTGAAGACACAACTGCCAGCAACGATAGTCGATAGTCGACAGTTGCCTTCGATATCCCGGTGTCCCGGAACCCATATAAGGCTGATAACAATTTCTTGAGCCATCTCGTGAAGAGATGTCTGCCACGATGGCCGAGTTCGCGAAGATCGCATTAAACGATGATATCGCAGCTTGGCTATCACTATATATATTTACACGAGTTACCATGGAGGTAGCTTTTTTAAGGCAGTTCAGTGCTTCCTTGATTGCAATGACCTCCGCTTGAAAGACGCTACAGTGATTAAGGAGCCTAAAAGAGTTCCTCATGCCTTCGCTTCTTGTCAATTACCAACTCCTCTTACCAGGGGATTTGAACGGATCGAAGCTGTTTATTGCCCTGATAATGTTTTGTAAGGATATGCGCCATCGTGGTTGCCAAGCCTTCACTAGGCAGTTGAGTCGGCTTGCTGATTGTGCACCCTGGGAAATGAGTGTCGAGTAGAATGTGTAGGGACTCCTTACTGGAGTTGGTCCACGTACCATCACTTCTCTTAAGTTACCCCACCGAGGGGGCCGTTTTGGAGAGGATCTTGCGCAGCCTTACTGGTCTTGTAGTCTGCCCAGTGTTCCTCCCCGTTAGCGCTTTTGGCCCTGTTAAATCGGGTCCTGTAGCTTTTCCGTAGGATACCTATTTGTTTTGACAACCAGGAAGGTTTCCTTTTCCAGGTCCAGGACCTCCTTGTGGGTCTTGATTATAAAGGTGGGATCATTATCCTGATTTAATTTGACCATCTGGGTGGTCAGGTTGTTAGCTGAAGAGGTCTCTCCTTGTTCGTTGGTGTCAGTGCTTCCCCACTGACAGTGGTGACTCCCAATTAGGCCGATGTCTTTGACCTCGCAGGCGGCGTTGAGTACACGGAGGTGTGCGTGAGAAGGAGATCGGGTTGCTCATGACCCATGTAGATAGAACAGATCCTCAACGAACTCTCTGTAATTCGTGACTCATAGCTGTGTGGTCGTTATTGCTAAGATTTGGAAGCAAAAACAAATGTGTAAGTGACACCTGTGGTGTCAGGCTTGGCCCTCGCTTAACACGTTGTTACGTACCTAGAAAACCTCATGTTAAGCGAGAAGAGAATTCAGTACAAACTCAAAATTAGCAACAACTAAATTTGTTGGTTATTTAAATTTGGACTGTTTTTTTTATTAGATTTCCTACATTTGTTCAAATTAACCACAAGTTAGTATGGTATTAAATTAAAAAACCTATTTTCTATAATTAATTAACAGGTTAAACATATTTAAAAACTCGACAATTTTAAAAAGTAAGAAGATTATATGTTTATATTTATATCAAATTTAAAATGCGTTTGTTGTATTCAACGTTTTCGTTTTTTGGGCTCATTATTAAAAAAATCAGTAATTTTCGATTTCGCACATCTTTTAATAGCCTTTTCTCACACAGCACTATTACGGGGAACGGTGGGATTTTTTTTACAGATGTGTCCTTGATTCTCACAGACCTCAGGCCACCGCTTAGGAACATCATAAATGTTGTTGTTTTTAGTTTTGGAGTTCAGATAGCCCAGTCCCGGCCTCTACAGTTATTGCATCTATAAATATAAAATATAAATAAAAGTAATAGGCGGAAAAATGAAAACAAAAAACCAAATCAGCTTACCAAGCAACACTACAGAACTTCCATTTCTAAACACGGCAATTCCCAATTCCTCTACATTTTTCATTTGGCTGTCCTCAAATTTTTATTTTTTACCGGACGACACTTTTTCTACATATTTCTCCTTTAGTTCCTTCTTTTTTTTTTTTTTTTTTTTTACTTTAGGACGTTGATATGCAATGACTGCACCATCAAGTGGCCCAAGCGACACCAGCCTATGGCTGTTACGCGCGGATCCCAGGCAAGAACGCAGCCCACCTCCCGCCCATCCGACCGAGGGGCGCTGCCGCATGACGCGCGACTCGTAAACCGAACCGATCGCGGACATGCAGGAAAGATAGGTGTTAGACTAGTGTTCGAGGAAAAGTAGAACTAATCTAACTGACGAAGAAAAGTAATTACTAATTACGGGAAAGATGTAGGAGTATCAGTAATTTAAGACTAGGAAGGGAGTTAGTGGTAGATATAATATGGTAGAGGGAATTATAATCCGAGCATAGGACCCTAAATGGTTCATGCAAGGAGTAATTCGATCTACAAAGCGGAAGAAACAACGGTGCTTCCAATAGGAATCGTGAAGCTTATGCGGCTCAACAGGTCAGGGCTATCTACGTCACCCTTGATCAAGTTGTGCACAAAAATCACGCCAAGCATTTTCCTACAATTAGCTAAGGTTGGAAGGTTTATTAAGAGCAATCTATTAGAGTAAGACGGCAGTCTCACACTTGCATCCCAGCTGAGGCCGCGAAGAGCAAAAAGTAAAAAGTTTTTCTGAACTGATTCTATACGGTCTTGGTGTACGTTGTACTGAGGGCACCATACACAAGAGCCGTATTCTAAAATCGGACGAACCAGAGAGGTGTAGAGAGTCTTTGTTATATAGGGGTCGTCAAATTCCTTTGACCACCTCTTCATAAACCCAAGCACGCCCATGGCCTTATTCACCATGGTAGAAATGTGTTCTGAAAACTTTAACTTGGGATCTAATAGAACACCAAGATCATCAACCCGGGAAATTCTCTCAAGAGAACTACACCAAAGGGTGTAAGGAACCAGAAAGGCGCTGGAGCGATGAAAAGTCATTACTTTACATTTTGAAGCATTAAGGTTTAAAAAATTGGCACAACACCATGACTGAAATCTATCGAGGCAGGTCATTTATAAAGAGTTTAAAGAGTAAGGGGCCTAGATGGCTGCCCTGTGGTACGCCCGAAGTCACCATAATTGGTGAAGAGGGAGTTTTTGAAAATGACTCTTTGAAACCTAGAATAAAGGTAGCTAGAGATCCATCTCAGGAGATTGGGCGGGAATCCTAGAAGGTCAAGTTTTTTTGCTAGGAGGGAATGGTTTACAGAATCGAACGCTTTACTAAAATCGGTGTAAATAACATCCGTCTGCAAATTACCTTGAAAGCCTTTTATTATAAAGGAGGTAAACTCCAATAAATTTGTAGTGGTTGATCTCCGCCTTATAAATCCATGTTGAGTTGGAGATATAAGTGATCTGCATAGGTGCTGCAGGTGCGGTGTTAAAATTTTCTCAAACACTTTAGGAATAGCGGATAACTTAGATATACCTCTATAGTTCATTGCGTCAGACTTGCTACCTTTCTTATGGAGAGGAATTATAAAGGACTCCTTCCATATCGGGGGAAAGCATGAAGAATTTATAGATAGGTTGAATAGTTTAAGCAACGGCCCACACAGAGACTCGGCACAATACCTGAGTACACAGCCGGGAACTCCGTCCGGACCCGGTGAGAACACCGGCTTTACTGTTCGTAGATCATGAAGCAACGAGCTTTCATTTAGCAAGGGACAGAAAATGCCGTTCGACCGCGGTAAACTGTATGGATACGGCTGACCAGAGTAAACATCCTGCGAATAGGTAGTTTGGAAAAAACGGGCAAAAAGATCGGCAATTGCCTGATCATTATCTGCCGACGTATTACGGAAAGATAGCGAGGATGGGTGTGCGGACGTTCTACGCTTACTGTTTACAAAGCTGTAGAACTGTTTGGGGTCCTTAGAAAAACTTATCCTGCATCGAGATAGGTAATTCTGATAGCATTGAGCGTTAAGAACTGAAAAGTTTGACCGAGCTATTACATAATGAGAGAGAGAAGAAGGAGAGCCAACTTCTTGAAATTTTTTATAAAGTCTTGATTTTAAGTTTTTTAGATGAGATAACTCCTTGGTAAACCAAGGGGGTTTTCTTGATCTAATCGGACAGGAAAGTGGGACACAAGAGACAAAAAGTGAGTCCAGTGCATCATAGAAAATGTTTGTGCCTGTCGTAACATCACTGCACAAATATAAAGCGTACCAATCAAAATCCCTAATGAGGTTATTAAGCTTCGTAAAATCGGCTTTACGGAAGCAGCGGACACATTGGGGTAGTCTACCCGACCGATCTAGTACAGTTCGTCCTAGGTCGAGCGACACTTCGAAAGTAGGATGGTAGGCATCTTCAGGTATAGAGAGCGGGGGGACTCGAGTTAACAACGCTACGGTCGGATCCGTTACAAAGCACAGATCAAGAAATCGACCCAAGGAATTTTTAACATGGTTAACTTGAGACAGAGACAGGTCAATCAAGCCGTCAACAAGGTCATGGTACCAGGCTATTAGACTCATTTGCCGAAGACCAAACAATTCCTGGCAAGTTGAAGTCACCAAGAACTATCATGTGATCTTTGTCAGATAGCGAGGAAGAGATAGCGGTTAAGGCGGACAAATGCTGCTCGTAAATTGCGATATCCGAAGAAGGTGGAATATACGAACAAGTTATGAAAACTGAGAAAGCGGGAAGAATCAGTTTTACACACAGAAATTCCAGTTCCTGCTGGATCTGGACTGTGAAAAGTTCCGACGTGAAGTTTGAGTCCACAGCAATCAGAACCCCTCCTGCACGTCGAGACGAACGATCCTTTCTAAAAGTTGTGTACCGACCTGCCAAAACTTCGGAACTAAGAATGTCCGGCTTTAACCAGGTTTCGGTAAACACAATAACGTTGGATGCAAATGCGACACTATCCAGGAAAAGAATGCTGAGCTTACTACGCAAGCCTCAAACATTCTGATAGGTCACTGAAAGAGAGTTTGTTAGTTTTTTGGACGGGTGGAGGTAGAGCGGGAAGATGACAAAGGAGCACTGGTCTGGTTAGTTGGCAGAGTTATTGGGGGCCTAGTCTTCTTCTTTGCCTTAAACTCCTTCACCACCAAATGCTCCGGACAAAATTTGGCAGAACAGATGGTGCTAAAATGAGTTTGGGAGACACTTATTTTAAAAGAAGCTATCTCCCTGGCATAAGAAAAGTTGAACTTTTCCACCTTGAAATCAACGGCTTGTATGCGGCTTTGAATATAAGCCGTCACATCTTTAATTGTGGAGTCAGGGGCAAGTCGTGAGACAAAAACTTGTCTCTTTGGTGGGATCCCGACCAATCTTGGCACCACAGGCCTATCACCTGTGATGGTAATACCCGGTGGTCCGGGTCGTATATTGACTGGTGGGGTCGGAATTGCGGGGACAGCTAATGAATTTGATACTACGGACACGGACGCTACAGACGGTCTTGGCTGCATGCTCTCCGACGCGATAAATTCGGCTACCGAATTTTCATCACCAGCAGCTGTCGTTGCCTTTGGAGTGGCGAACGATATCAACTGCTGCACTTTTGGGGTGGTCGGAGTCAGCTTGTCAGCATCGGCCGGTCGAGGGGCAGTCGGCACATGCAGATCCCGCGGAGTGACCTTTTTGCGCCTAGGAGACTCAGTCAATAGTTTGAGACCACTGAACTGAGACTCCATGGCTAGGAGCCGATCGTACTGCTCTTTGAAGCCCACGGTCAGCTCCCTAAAGCCCTTCCGGGTCTGCCTCATAAATGCTGCCATCTCCCCCTCAACCGGACGGCATGCCTCACAGCTGTAATGCAAGCCATTTCTTTTAGAGATGGCATCACCCACGAGACCGGAAAACCCAGCGCATTTAGCGTGCACTACGCTATCGCATAGCCAGCAGGGGATACTCGGCTGGTCATGGGTGATCTGCTTTTTGCAGGTTTTCTTGGCACAGACAACTGTGTATTCCAATATGAGAAATAAAAAATATAAAATTTCAAAACAAATATATATCAGACCAGTGTGCCAGATAAGCGATGAAAGCGCAATAAGGAAGAGAGGAGAGCGGTTACTGCAGCTTCAGTTGAGAGAGAGAGAGCGAGAGCGCTACTACACAGAACGTATTGAGAGCGAGAGAGGAAGAACAGTTATGATTAGTTTGGGTAATAGGGAGAGAGTGATAAAAGCAATAAAGCAGATCAACTAGGTGAGAGCGGCAGATTTTGATTCTGTGTGTACTTACGAAAAGAAACAACAAAACACAATGACTACCGACACAGGAAAATAATTAAATTATGTCTAAAAACACAATTAAAGGGCGTGCACTCGCGTCTCAGGAAAAAGCTCTAAGCAAGCAGGCAATTTAAAGTTTATTTTGGTATATTCAAAAAACACCGGCTGTTTATAAAAGATAAAAGGCAGATAAGCGGAGCGCAAAACAAAAACACGTCAGACTTCTACAAAGAGAATCGAACGAAGAGAATACATGCTTCTTGAGCTGCTGTACATTGTAAAGTTATGTTAAGTTGACTTTGTCTAACCTTTAGTTTACTGACTTTATTGTATAATAATCTGTAATTCACGTTTAATTGTCACACTTGTAATTGAACACGCGTTTCGTCACAAACTGAAGCCAAAAGCAAAGTGTTGTGATTACTCAAACAAACTCGTTATCCGTTCCAATCGTTTGTTCGTTTATTTAACATAAATCTCTTAGTAATTTAAACTTCGTTCAAAAATTAGTTTTCTGCTCGTCCGTCTTTTCTAGATCTTCGCTCACTAATGCCAGCATTATTATCGAAATACAAAATATCGCTTATAACTATCATATATGTATATAATATATCAACTAAAAATATCGTTTTCACGTGTTACGTCAGGGCTGATCTGGACTCAGGGCAGCAGAACCAACGCATTCAAAAACAGGCAGTTAGGTTTAAATAATGAGTATCTATAACATTCCACCCACCGTAAAATGACTACGGAGTTTTACCCAATACATCGAGAATAGCTAACTTTGATAAAGGTCGTTTCAAAATGCCTTTTGACGTTTCGATCTCTGCAACTCTGACTTGTCCATCCTTTGCTTTTATGGGTCGCACAACTATTCCCCTTTTCCAGTTACCTCTTGGCTCGTTCTCATCGCAGATCAATACCACGTCTCCAGCTTTGATTGGCTTTACAGGTGCAAACCATTTCGTTCGCCTAGTTAGTACTGGCAAGTATTCCCTAATCCAGCGGCGCCAAAAAATGTCCTTTAATTGTTGTGATATCCGGTATTGCTTATGATGACAAAAGTTTCCACCATCATTAGAACGTTGTGTTGAGTTCATGGTGCCCAATAAGAAATGATTGGGTGTAAGTGGTTCTGGCTCCTCCATAGTGACAGGAACGTGGGTTAAAGGTCTACTGTTTATAATGTTTTCTGCTTCTATAATTAGGCTTCTCAGTGTTTCGACTCTGGGAGCCTGTTCTTTTAATGTTACTGCCAGAACTCGTTTCACCGATTGTACCATACGCTCCCAGCATCCACCTGAGCTTGGATTGGCTGGGCAATTAAACTTCCATTCAATCCCTTCAATTGATAGCTTGGCCTTGATTTGTTCCGTATCCAGTAGATCCCTTACTCTTCTTAGTTGATTGTCCACGCCAACAAAATTTGTGCCCATGTCAGATCTTATAGAATACGGTATGCCTCTTCGGTTAACAAAATTTTTTATAACCATTATGCACGCATCGGTTGACAGATCCTCCGCAAGCTCCAGATGAATAGCTCTGATTGTCAAACAGGTAAACAATGCCACCCACCGTTTCTCATGGCGTCTCCCAATCGTGACAATTACGGGCCCAAAATAGTCCAATCCTGTAAAGGTGAATGGTCGATTATAAGGCGTAACTCGATCTGAGGGCAACTGTCCCATTAGCGTCGGGATTGGTCTCACATTTTTATTCTTGCAATATTGACAGGAGGACTTAACTCGTTTGACGGCATGTCGCAGGCCGGTTATCCAGAATTTTCGGCGTATTTCGTTCACTATGAGGTCGTCATTTTGATGATGATATATTTTGTGGTAATGATGTACTATCAGATTGGTTAATGGGTGCCCTCTTGGGAGAATGATTGGCTGACGTGCCGTTTGAGGCAATATTATGGCGTAGTCAAGCCTGCCGTGCACAACTAAAACTCTTTCTTTACTTATTTCAGGGGACAATGAATATATAGGGCTACTCTTCGGAAGCGGTTGGCATTTTTCTAAAATATCGATTTCTTCCTGGAAGACCTCTAATTGTACCGATCTGCATATTGTCAACTCGGCCTTCCGCATCTCATTGAAGGATAATTCACCAGTTACTTTGAAATCTTTTAATCCGGACAAGTTATTTATAAATCTTTTTATCCAGCCTATTGTTCTAACAAGGCGTACATAATTGGAAAATCGTTCAACATCTATAAATTGTTCCTGTACTGTTGTCGTATATACCTTTCTTTTCTCGTTGCTATCATCACTTGGTGGTTTTAATATTTTCTGACATGGCCATAACTTCTCTTCTTCTTTTAAAAATGTAGGTCCCTTTGTCCAGACTGTTTGTGGTTTGTATTCAATGTTTTTGTATGTTTTCGTAGCCTTGTCCGCTGAGTTTAAGTGCGTCGGCACCCAGCGCCAGTCGTTTTCATTTGTCGTTTCCAAGATCTCACTTATCCGATGTGCTACAAACTGTTTGTATTGTCTATGGTCAGAGCGAATCCACGCAATAACGGTACGTGAATCGGACCATAGAATGGTTCTGGATACAGTTACTTCATGGCTCTTCAGTATCGAGTTTCTTAGTCGAACGCCGAGCACAGCGGCTTGTAGCTCCAATCTTGGCACCGATAGTAGTTTCAATGGAGCGCATCTAGCCTTGCCAGCTACAAAGGTTACTTCGACATCATTTTCAAAACTAATGCGCCAGTAGGCCACTGCGGCGAATGCCTGTTCGCTAGCATCAACAAAAACGTGAAGCTCTAAGTTCGCATTTGGAGACAAAAATTTTGAAGAATAACAACGCGATATTTTAAAGTTTTTTACCTTATTAAGTTGCTGTATCCACAGTATAAAGCGTTCGAATATGTTTATAGGGATTAAGTCGTTCCAATTTACGCCAGAGCGCCATACATCCTGTACCAAATTTTTTCCGTATATCATAAGATCAGACAGCATTCCGAGCGGGTCATAGACAGACATGATCAGGCTTAAAAGCTGTCTTTTTGTGGGGCGCTTTTGCCCCTTTACTACATTGGGATCCACTCGATTCATTTTCAGGTCAAATATGAAAACATCTTCTTGATTCTCCCAGTACATCCCCAAAATCTTGTCGACTGCCATGTTATTCATTTTGAGAGGTTCGCCAGTATTTTTACTGCGTTCTCCATTGTTTAGTTTGAGTTGGACTTCTGCTGAATTAGAAATAAAACCTCTCAAGTCAAAGTTGGCAATCTTATGCACTTTCTTTACTTCCTTGCTTACTTCATAAGCCTCGTCTTCAGTGGTAAAACTTGCCACATAATCATCCACATAGTGCTTTGTCGTTATTGCCTTTATCACATCCTCTTTTTTCCTTGTAGCATTCAGCGCATTCAGATTTTTAACGTATTGAGCACAACATGAGGAACATGTAGCTCCGAAGATCATTACTTGCATCTTGTACACATCTACTTCTGCGTTTGAATCGTCTCGCCTCCATAGAAATCGTAGCGAATCCTGATCACGTTCCCTGATCCGCACCTGCAAAAACATTTCCTTGATGTCCGCGCATACTGCCACCTCACCCTGTCGAAACTGAAACAAAATCTGAATTAGCGGTGGGTTTTCGTCTGGACCTTTAAGTAATTTAGAATTCAGCGAAATTCCATCCAACATTGCGGCGGCGTCGAAAACGAGTCTCATCTTTTTTGGCTTATTTATATTATAAACACCAAAATGCGGCAAATACCAGGTTCGCGAGGTAGTGTTAACCGATTCTGACCGCGACAATTTTACAGCATATCCCTTTTTGACGAAACTTTCTATAGCGTTTGCGTATTCGTCCTGCAGACCGGTGCTACGTATCTTATTTTCTATTGCTCGGAGTCTTTTTAGGGCATTTTGATAGCTGTCAGGTAATTTTACTTCATCATTCGACCACAGAAGTGCTGTTTCATAAGCACCGTCGACCTTCTCAGTTTCTTCAGCTAGTATTTTACGGGCTCTGATTATATCTTTTGATTCTAACGGTTTCTCGGCGATATTAACACCAAAGTTTTCTATTGTGAAGTACTCCTCAATAAGTTTATTCATTTCATCATCTTGGTTTGTAGGCTCTAAGTTTATGTGCGTTATGGAGATCATAGGGGGTTCCTTTTTCTGGAACGCGTGGGTCGATCCGTAAACCAGCCAACCCAGTGGGGACTTAGCTGCAACGAGGTTACTATCTAGGAATACACTTTTAATAATTTTCGATAAATGGCAATTATCTATTCCAATAAGAATCGACGGCTTAACACTGCTATAGTCCCTGATCGGAAGATTTTTTAATTGCTTACAATTAGCCCTTATTATTTCAGAGTTCAATGACTGTAATGGTAACTCCAAACTAGGCACTGTGTTGCCAATTAGTTTCATCCAATATTTTTTATTATCCACATTCCGTACCTTAAGTTCACATTTCATCGAAGAGATTTGTTTTGAATGATTACTAATCCAATTCCATGATAACTTTTCTTTATCCTCATCTACACCCAAGCTCTTTGCTAACTTCTCATCAATTAGTGTCGCTGATGATCCTTCATCGAGAAATGCAAATACTTGGACTATTAATCCGTTCGGGCCAATTACTTCAATTGGCAGAATTTTAAAGAGCAATCTTGACGTGTTGTCGTTCACTGTATTTATATTTGCCATGTTAGTGGATTCACCATCTTCCGAATACATGGTTATCGTATCTGGGCCATCGACTGTAATAGAATTAACAGAACTAGGTTTTCTATCTTGGTGCAACATGCGACTATGATACGATTTGCAGTCACCTATTTTACATTCTCGTTTGCCTCCGCACTTATTTAGACCATGACCAGGGCGCAGACATCCGAAACACAACCTTAACCTTTTTACTAAAGACCATGTTTCTTCTATCCAGACTCCAAAATGGCTTAAATCGGGATATGGGTGTATGTTTGACGCATATGTTGTCCAATCTATACGGGTCCTCATAGGAAGTTTGCTTACGAGATCGCTTAACAGTACCGGATTCTGTAAATGCTGTAACGCATTCGCTGATCTGAGAAATATGATCAAATTAGCTACCTTCGACGCGAATGGTACAATTTTCTCCAAGTTCCTTTCTGTTATAACCTGAATCTCGGCCACTTTATCCAGTTGGCTCCTAATAAGAAGTCCTGATTGTCCGTATCTAAATTGTAAACGTTTCATTATGTATTCGACATTGGCGGGGTTGATCAACATTCCAGAGACCTCTTCCCTAGCTTGTCCCTTTAAACCCTTTTGAAGCCTCAATAAATTCTCCAGATTGGAATACCCAAATGCAGCTGAAGTCTCGGAATACATACTGATAAATAGGGGCCAATCTTCTGGTTTACCGTCAAACGTGGGCAGATCGATTATCTTATCTCCTCTAAACCGAGCTTGCCTACCACCTGTATCAAATGCGTTGTAGTCCCGCAAACCCGAAGATCCCAAAACAGACTCACCCTGTAACGTACCACCTTGAGCATCACCAAAGTACGCTCTGTTTCCAGACAATATAGCGTTGAATCCACCAGCTATACCCTGTGTGTTGCCGGAGCCATAGATACTGCCTTTAACAGCACGAAGAGTCGGTGCGCCACAAGCTGGAGTAGCGCCAAATCCTTCAGCAACACCCTGTACGTTATGGGAACGAACATTCGCTGCACCACCAGACGATGCAACTCCAAATCCATCGGCGACACCCTGTGCGTTGCCGGAGCCATAATTGCTTCCTTGAACAGCACGAAAAGTCGCAGCGCCACAAGCCGATGTTGCGCCAAGTCCATCAGCAACATTCCATTTGTTGCTGGAGCCATAGCCGTGATGATCAGGAACATTCGCTGCGCTACAAGACGATGCAGCGCCAAAACCATCAGCAACACCCTGTGTGTTACTGGTACGAACATTCGCCACACCACCAGACGATGCAACTCCAAATCCATCACCGACACCCTGTGCGTTGCCGGAGCCATAATTGCTTCCTTGAACAGCACGAAAAGTCGCAGCGCCACAAGCCGATGTTGCGCCAAGTCCATCAGCAACATTCCATTTGTTGCTGGAGCCATAGCCGTGATGATCAGGAACATTCGCTGCGCTACAAGAAGATGCAGCGCCAAAACCATCAGCAACACCCTGTGTGTTACTGGTACGAACATTCGCTGCACCACCAGACGATGCAACTCCAAATCCATCACCGACACCCTGTGCGTTGCCGAAGCCATAATTGCTTCCTTGAACAGCACGAAAAGTCGCAGCGCCACAAGCCGATGTTGCGCCAAGTCCATCAGCAACATTCCATTTGTTGCTGGAGCCATAGCCGTGATGATCAGGAACATTCGCTGCGCTACAAGACGATGCAGCGCCAAAACCATCAGCAACACCCTGTGTGTTACTGGTACGAACATTCGCTGCACCACCAGACGCTGCATCAGAGACACCCTGTGTGTCGCCGGCACAAACATTCGCTGGTCGTTTTATCTCCGTTAATTCCTCTCTGATGCTGGCTATTTGTTGTTGCTGTTGTTGCAGTAGTTGCATAATGTTTTCCATCACACTCTGCATATCTACTTGGCTTTCTTTTTTCTCCACCATGGTTTCGTTTAAAGTTTCGTCATCCATTGTATCTTTAGTCGATTCGGAAGGCTCTGGCGTTGATGTCTTGTTTTCCATTTTTTCCAGAAGTTTCGTCTTGCTTCTTGTCTCCATTTTGTACGCCTATGTATGCTGACGCCGAGAACACACACTCACATTCGCCTGCACCGTCTTTTATTTGGCCATCGAGCAGTTTTCTTATAATTTTTGAAACTGTTGTGATTACTCAAACAAACTCGTTATCCGTTCCAATCGTTTGTTCGTTTATTTAACATAAATCTCTTAGTAATTTAAACTTCGTTCAAAAATTAGTTTTCTGCTCGTCCGTCTTTTCTAGATCTTCGCTCACTAATGCCAGCATTATTATCGAAATACAAAATATCGCTTATAACTATCATATATGTATATAATATATCAACTAAAAATATCGTTTTCACGTGTTACGTCAGGGCTGATCTGGACTCAGGGCAGCAGAACCAACGCATTCAAAAACAGGCAGTTAGGTTTAAATAATGAGTATCTATAACACAAAGCAATAGAATATTCCAGCAATGGAATGTCTGAAAGCATAAAAGAAAACAGAAGACAGAGTAGCTCAGCATCAATTTAGGCTACCTGCTCTCTTCGGAAGTACCTGAGCCGAGCCTTTGGTATCGCATCTACAGACTTCGTTAGTGACCGCCGTTGGATGAAATGGCACATCTATGTACATATATACTGTATGGTTAGTGCTTGAGCTTACCGTCAGGATAATTGAAATTAAAATTTAAACTTTGAAAACTCAGGAAAATTCGAATAAATAATGAATTCTTTGGGTTAATTTTTGGTTTTATGTTTATACATAAGTACATTAATAAGGCGTTGTTTAAGGTATCTTTTTTAAACAGCTGTGGATAAACGACTTTGGTGCAGCTGTTTGACCAAACCGACGGAGAGCTCACCAAAATGAGATTACAGGAAACAAAAAGGGCTTATAATTTTGGTTTATTGAATCCTAGTTATGGATATATACCGAATTTATACCCTACCTGATCATATCCATTTTGGCTGTAAATGTTGTGGACAGATAGTTTTATTCCCTATACCTAATCCGAGGTATGGATAAATATATGTCAGAGCAAGGGTACAGGGGGCTCTTCTTCCATATTTCCCAACCTTGAGCTCAGTGAGTATTGGCAGTGTGTTTCTCTATTCGAATTTATCAGCAAACTGAACTACTTTTTCGTACCAGTCTCTTCTCTCTCCAGCACGCAGCATTGCCAGATCTAATTGCTTATCCCGGACGAGGGTAATGCATTGGCGCTTGCCCTATCCGGGGCAATGCAGTGTCAATGACCTGGCGTCTTCTCAATCTTGAGTCGGGAGAGCTGGGTCAGGGCCATGGCTAGATTTTCCTGCCGGCCAGGCATAAAACGCTAGGGGGTGGTCCCCCCGAAAAATATTAACCACTATGGGCCAAATATGGAGGCGGAGAAAGTGAAGGGCTGGGATGTCAGCCCAAATGTCGGTGGAATGCGTGACTGCTAGCACCGGCGGGCATGGGGAGGAGCAGTCCTCTCTGCGTGTCGCCAGCGGTCACACCTCTGACGTGGCGGGAGCAGGCCACGCCAGCTGTAGCACGACTGCCAAAAAACCCCCTCACTCCAAGCTGAGCCGCATGGATGCCGCTGTCGAAGCAGACACGGATCTGGAGAGCGTGATCTCAATCAGCAACACGGAGGAAGAGAGCCTTCTCCGCTCGCCGGAACCAGGCACCAGCTCCCCACGTTGGGAAGGGCCGTAGCGTTCCAGGGAGGGGATTAAGGCCCTGTCGCAGTACAAGGCAGCCCTTAAGATCCCGAGCCGGCTCCAGAGGAAAGCCAACATCTCCCAGGAGGAGAAAGCCAGGCTAACCTGGGCCGAACAGCGTGTGGAGGAAGGCAGACGACATTTCTCGCAGATGCCCCAAATACGGACATCAATCGGGAAATATGCCTACAAGGTGGAGGAGATGCTGGCCAACAAGAGGCCACGCTCAGTCGAGAGTGTCAGCAAGGACACTCCGGAGAGCAAGCGGTAACGCGGGCCAAGGGGCGCAGCCCCCCACCGAAAGTGGCAAACTCCCCCAAACAACACCCGAAGTCAAAGACGGTGAGTGATGCGGCCAAACGACATCTGATCGTGGCGCTAATCGACCGCAGCGATGAGAATGGCAAAATGACGGCAGCGCAGTGGAAGTTGGTGCACGCGCGGCTCGTGGACGCACTATTTGCACGGATAGAGGAGAACACCACAGCTCCCATGCCCACCTTTGATGATCCTGGGTGGCTGAATGGGGTAATAATCCTCAAACGCAATGACGACCCAATGCATAGGTGGCTGACGCAAACTGCCTGCCAACTAGACGTGGGAGGGGGCAAGCTGGAGGTGGTGGACAGGGAGTTAATCCCGTCTATACCAAAGGCGAAGGTATTCTTCCCCACCGCGATTCAAGGAGACAGGGCGCTGAGGCTCCTACAGCGGCAGAACCCTGAGATACACACAGAGAACTGGAAGGTGCTACACACACTACCCCTTACCCAACGAGGAGGGCCAGTGTGTAATCCTCCAAGTAAACTAGGAGGCGAAGGACCTCCTATACCCCAGATTTCGGAAGATGGCGTGGGGCATGGGCAGCGTATATCTGCGCCTGTGTAGAAAGGTCCAAGGAAGTTCACTAGGTTTGCTTTGTGACTCCGACACGTCTGGTCGGAGTCAAGTATATTTCTAGAATGAATCTTACAGTACTTCTTATAAGTTAGCTTAGCCTAAGGGTGCCAATTGCTACGCTGGCGAAGCCATCAGCAGAGCAGCGGCATACATAAGTATATGTGTATATGTTAAGCAACGGAAACGTTGCTGAGGAGCAGAGAGTTATATGCACATAGTATATTATGTATATACGGTCAGAACCCTGCATTTATGCTGACTAGGGTCTGGCCGTTGCTCGCTACATTCAAGTGCGATCGTATTACGTTGCACTGGGAATGTGTTGGGCTCTTCGGTTTTGTTTATGTCAGCGACAAAGTGTCGCTGCTGTGTTTGTGTTTATGCAATAATGTATTGCTGTTAATTTGTTACTGGGTACAGTGTACCCTTGATATATGTGCATACTACACCTGAAGATATCTGCGCCCCGGGGACACAGACGCGTACACCCATCAGGCAGGGGAAAATGGACTTGGGTCTGGAAACCATCGTGGAGGCCGCCCAGGAGCTTGCACTGCACGACTCCGACGAGGAAGAGGACGGTGACCTGACGTTGGTTGTCAACCCATCGAGCGAAGTTGACCCAGCCACCCATGACGTTGAGTGTCCTGCAGTTCAACCTCCATAAGAGTAAGATAGCGTCGGCGGAGCCCCTCATAGCCATGGATGGAGCCATGGATTGCGTCAGCCAAATCAGCCCGGACCAAAGTCCTCGAACTATAACTTTTTTTACGCAACATCGGTAAACAGGAACAGAACTATCGTACTTGTACGAAAGGGAATCCATGCTCACCTTATGCCTCATTAGAGCTCAGATGACCTAACAGTGGTGATGCTAGAAAGCGAGGAGAAGCGCCTCTTGGTAGCTTCCTGTTATATGGCCCGCACGACCTGAAGAGCTAACGAGTCTGGTCGAAGAAGCCGGCTCCAAGGACTAACAACTACTCATTGGTACGGACGCAAATGCCCACCACAATGTATTAGGAGGCCCCGATATCAATGACCGAGGTGAGTCACTTCTAGAATTTATACTCTCAACTAACATAGAAGTAGCAAACGTGGGGGAGGATTACACCCAACTCATCAAACGTGCTAGATCTTACTCTCGTAACGGGAAAGTGTACCGTGGTATCTGAGTGGAGAGTTCTCGAAAGACCATCCTTCTCAGATTACAGATATATTCAGTTTAAATACGAATTTAAGCACACTTCGAGGAATTCTTCAGGGAATTCTTTAAGCTCGCCAAACAAGCGAACGAAGAGTTCATAAACGAGGAATACAGGAATCTACTCAGGAATTACAAGAAAGAGAAACGCAAGTCACAACGCAGCTCGTGGAGGAACTTCTGCTCCAACATCAAGAAGGTGCCTGAAACGGCAAGACTCAGGAAGCTGCTTTCTAAACAACCTACCATACAGAGTCAGCTCAAGTTCAACAATGGACAATTGTCAGAGAGCAGCGAAGAAGCCCTGACAGCACTAATGGAGGCTCACTTCCCAGGATGCACCGAGGTCACTGATGCCGCAACGCAACAAGACCTAGCAACAGAGGAACAAACCCTCCCCACAGTCCTAATAACCCACAAGAAAATCGAATGGGCCATAGACTCCTTGCCATGCCGCAACGCAACAAGACCTAGCAACAGAGGAACAAACCCTCCCCACAGTCCTAATAACCCACAAGAAAATCGAATGGGCCATAGACTCCTTTATAAGCATTAAAGCGCATGGACTGTATTGAATATTCCCAGCCATGTTGCAACTGACCAAAGAGGTGATCACCCCATGGCTTTTCGCTATATATACGGCATTCTTAAGGACAGGCTATATCCCTATACAATGTAGAACTTCCAGAGTTACCTTCCTCCCGAAGGCAGGAAAGTGCAGCCATGTTAGTCCCAAGGATTATAGACCGATTATAGACTCCTTTTTACGAAACACAATGGAAAAGCTGCTGGAGCTACACATCAGGAAGGAAGTAGGGGGACTGAAGTCAAACAACCAGCATGCTTACACTAAAGGAAAATCTGTGGAAACAGCAATACACTCGCTAGTAACTACCGTCGGGAAAGCCCTCAACACCAAGAAATATCCACTAGGAGTATTTGTAGACATATCCGGAGCATTTAACAACGTGGCCACAAGCGCAATAATGGGTCGCTTAGAAGCAACCAACACACACCCAGCAATCAACCACTGGATAAAGAACCTCATAGGTTGTAGACGGGTTCAATCAGAATGGGGCACCGCCTCCAGAGCCAAGAGGGAACACAGAGGCACACATCAAGGTGGAGTCCTGTCGCCCCTCCTGTGGAATCTGGTGGTCGACGACCTAATCAAGAGATTCTAAAGGAAAGCCTTAAAAATAAAAGCCTATGCAGATGACATAAGCATACTTATTACGGATGTATGTAAATCGACCCTCCGCTCCATAAGTGAAAGTACACTCAGGGAGATATGTGACTGGGCGGACGAAGTAGGACCTCCGAACTCACCTCGACATCAAAACAAACGCATTTCTGGGACCCGAAGAATGGAAAAAAGAACGGGGCAAGACCCAACACCTCAACATATACACAGACGGCTCCAAGATGGAAGGAGGAGTAGGACCTGGCTTATACTGCACAGACCCCGAAAATAAGGCTGTCATATAAGCTACCGGACCACTAGAAAAACTGGCCAGACTAGAAGACGAGAGCAGGTGGCGGAGCCCAACCAACTGCAGAATCTCGAAAATCATGTGCAAAGAACGTAGCGTAACTCAGCCACTATCTGCTGCACCTTCCACGGAAGGACTGTAGACTGTTAGTGGGAATATTCACAGGTCACTGCCTGGCTGCATCACACGCAGCCAGACTAAACATCACCGACAGAAACAGCTGCAGGAAATGTGATGAGCTCGGGGTTATTGAAACCCTGGAACATTTCATCTGCAGCTGTCCGGCTCTGGTTCGACGTTCGCCTACCAAAAGGTTACTTCGGAAGGTACCCATGTACGAACCACCCAAGTGGGTAGTTCGGCATGGTCAATCGCCACCGCCAGTACTGCAGGGATTGAACTTGAACTGGAATTTTGTGTTCGTTTGAGTCGACAATTTTTAAAGACGCTTGCCTTACAATATCAGATAAATTGTGATTTTGTACATGCTTTAGATACTAATTTTGTTTAATATAGAATATACTTATATAATGAAAGGATATACATACATGACTCACATTGGAATAATTTTTATTTAAAACACGTGTAAATATAAATTTGTATACAATATAGTCGTATAAACATAACATAAATACTATACAGCATATACTATATACATATACACAAATGTATATTTAATTGTATGGTATATTCTGTTTATAATAATATATTTGATCTCATATAAAAAAATAATATGAGCTGAAAAAATTATACACATCATACATGATTATGGATATTAATAACATATAAATGGGTAAGAAATGGATTTTAGTGTTATAATTGCCTATCATTTGAGCCGAAGTACCTGAGCCGAGCCTTTGGTATCGCATCTACAGACTTCGTTACTGACCGCCGTTGGATGAAATGGCACATCTATGTACATATATACTGTATGGTTAGTGCTTGAGCTTACCGTCAGGATAATTGAAATTAAAATTTAAACTTTGAAAACTCAGGAAAATTCGAAAAAATAATGAATTCTTTGTGTTAATTTTTGGTTTTATGTTTATACATAAGTACATTAATAAGGCGTTGTTTAAGGTATCTATTTAAACAGCTGTGGATAAACGACTTTGGTGCAGCTGTTTGACCAAACCGACGGAGAGCTCACCAAAATGAGATTACAGGAAACAAAAAGGGCTTATAATTTTGGTTTATTGAATCCTAGTTATGGATATATACCGAATTTATACCCTACCTGATCATATCCATTTTGGCTGTAAATGTTGTGGACAGATAGTTTTATTCCCTATACCTAATCCGAGGTATGGATAAATATATGTCAGAGCAAGGGTACAGGGGGCTCTTCTTCCATATTTCCCAACCTTGAGCTCAGTGAGTTTTGGCAGTGTGTTTCTCTATTCGAATTTATCAGCAAACTGAACTACTTTTTCGTACCAGTCTCTTCTCTCTCCAGCACGCAGCATTGCCAGATCTAATTGCTTATCCCGGACGAGGGTAATGCATTGGCGCTTGCCCTATCCGGGGCAATGCAGTGTCAATGACCTGGCGTCTTCTCAATCTTGAGTCGGGAGAGCTGGGTCAGGGCCATGGCTAGATTTTCCTGCCGGCCAGGCATAAAACGCTAGGGGTGGTCCCCCCGAAAAATATTAACCACTATGGGCCAAATATGGAGGCGGAGAAAGTGAAGAGCTGGGATGTCAGCCCAAATGTCGGTGGAATGCGTGACTGCTAGCACCGGCGGGCATGGGGAGGAGCAGTCCTCTCTGCGTGTCGCCAGCGGTCACACCTCTGACGTGGCGGGAGCAGGCCACGCCAGCTGTAGCACGACTGCCAAAAAACCCCCTCACTCCAAGCTGAGCCGCATGGATGCCGCTGTCGAAGCAGACACGGATCTGGAGAGCGTGATCTCAATCAGCAACACGGAGGAAGAGAGCCTTCTCCGCTCGCCGGAACCAGGCACCAGCTCCCCACGTTGGGAAGGGCCGTAGCGTTCCAGGGAGGGGATTAAGGCCCTGTCGCAGTACAAGGCAGCCCTTAAGATCCCGAGCCGGCTCCAGAGGAAAGCCAACATCTCCCAGGAGGAGAAAGCCAGGCTAACCTGGGCCGAACAGCGTGTGGAGGAAGGCAGACGACATTTCTCGCAGATGCCCCAAATACGGACATCAATCGGGAAATATGCCTACAAGGTGGAGGAGATGCTGGCCAACAAGAGGCCACGCTCAGTCGAGAGTGTCAGCAAGGACACTCCGGAGAGCAAGCGGTAACGCGGGCCAAGGGGCGCAGCCCCCCACCGAAAGTGGCAAACTCCCCCAAACAACACCCGAAGTCAAAGACAGTGAGTGATGCGGCCAAACGACATCTGATCGTGGCGCTAATCGACCGCAGCGATGAGAATGGCAAAATGACGGCAGCGCAGTGGAAGTTGGTGCACGCGCGGCTCGTGGACGCACTATTTGCACGGATGGAGGAGAACACCACAGCTCCCATTCCCACCTTTGATGATCCTGGGTGGCTGAATGGGGTAATAATCCTCAAACGCAATGACGACCCAATGCATAGGTGGCTGACGCAAACTGCCTGCCTACTAGACGTGGGAGGGGGCAAGCTGGAGGTGGTGGACAGGGAGTTAATCCCGTCTATACCAAAGGCGAAGGTATTCTTCCCCACCGCGATTCAAGGAGACAGGGCGCTGAGGCTCCTACAGCGGCAGAACCCTGAGATACACACAGAGAACTGGAAGGTGCTACACACACTACCCCTTACCCAACGAGGAGGGCCAGTGTGTAATCCTCCAAGTAAACTAGGAGGCGAAGGACCTCCTATACCCCAGATTTCGGAAGATGGCGTGGGGCATGGGCAGCGTATATCTGCGCCTGTGTAGAAAGGTCCAAGGAAGTTCACTAGGTTTGCTTTGTGACTCCGACACGTCTGGTCGGAGTCAAGTATATTTCTAGAATGAATCTTACAGTACTTCTTATAAGTTAGCTTAGCCTAAGGGTGCCAATTGCTACGCTGGCGAAGCCATCAGCAGAGCAGCGGCATACATAAGTATATGTGTATATGTTAAGCAACGGAAACGTTGCTGAGGAGCAGAGAGTTATATGCACATAGTATATTATGTATATACGGTCAGAACCCTGCATTTATGCTGACTAGGGTCTGGCCGTTGCTCGCTACATTCAAGTGCGATCGTATTACGTTGCACTGGGAATGTGTTGGGCTCTTCGGTTTTGTTTATGTCAGCGACAAAGTGTCGCTGCTGTGTTTGTGTTTATGCAATAATGTATTGCTGTTAATTTGTTACTGGGTACAGTGTACCCTTGATATATGTGCATACTACACCTGAAGATATCTGCGCCCCGGGGACACAGACGCGTACACCCATCAGGCAGGGGAAAATGGACTTGGGTCTGGAAACCATCGTGGAGGCCGCCCAGGAGCTTGCACTGCACGACTCCGACGAGGAAGAGGACGGTGACCTGACGTTGGTTGTCAACCCATCGAGCGAAGTTGACCCAGCCACCCATGACGTTGAGTGTCCTGCAGTTCAACCTCCATAAGAGTAAGATAGCGTCGGCGGAGCCCCTCATAGCCATGGATGGAGCCATGGATTGCGTCAGCCAAATCAGCCCGGACCAAAGTCCTCGAACTATAACTTTTTTTACGCAACATCGGTAAACAGGAACAGAACTATCGTACTTGTACGAAAGGGAATCCATGCTCACCTTATGCCTCATTAGAGCTCAGATGACCTAACAGTGGTGATGCTAGAAAGCGAGGAGAAGCTCCTCTTGGTAGCTTCCTGTTATATGGCCCGCACGACCTGAAGAGCTAACGAGTCTGGTCGAAGAAGCCGGCTCCAAGGACTAACAACTACTCATTGGTACGGACGCAAATGCCCACCACAATGTATTAGGAGGCCCCGATATCAATGACCGAGGTGAGTCACTTCTAGAATTTATACTCTCAACTAACATAGAAGTAGCAAACGTGGGGGAGGATTACACCCAACTCATCAAACGTGCTAGATCTTACTCTCGTAACGGGAAAGTGTACCGTGGTATCTGAGTGGAGAGTTCTCGAAAGACCATCCTTCTCAGATTACAGATATATTCAGTTTAAATACGAATTTAAGCACACTTCGAGGAATTCTTCAGGGAATTCTTTAAGCTCGCCAAACAAGCGAACGAAGAGTTCATAAACGAGAAATACAGGAATCTACTCAGGAATTACAAGAAAGAGAAACGCAAGTCACAACGCAGCTCGTGGAGGAACTTCTGCTCCAACATCAAGAAGGTGCCTGAAACGGCAAGACTCAGGAAGCTGCTTTCTAAACAACCTACCATACAGAGTCAGCTCAAGTTCAACAATGGACAATTGTCAGAGAGCAGCGAAGAAGCCCTGACAGCACTAATGGAGGCTCACTTCCCAGGATGCACCGAGGTCACTGATGCCGCAACGCAACAAGACCTAGCAACAGAGGAACAAACCCTCCCCACAGTCCTAATAACCCACAAGAAAATCGAATGGGCCATAGACTCCTTTATAAGCATTAAAGCGCATGGACTGTATTGAATATTCCCAGCCATGTTGCAACTGACCAAAGAGGTGATCACCCCATGGCTTTTCGCTATATATACGGCATTCTTAAGGACAGGCTATATCCCTATACAATGTAGAACTTCCAGAGTAACCTTCCTCCCGAAGGCAGGAAAGTGCAGCCATGTTAGTCCCAAGGATTATAGACCGATAAGCCATACCTCCTTTTTACGAAAAACAATGGAAAAGCTGCTGGAGCTACACATCAGGAAGGAAGTAGGGGGACTGAAGTCAAACAACCAGCATACTTACACTAAAGGAAAATCTGTGGAAACAGCAATACACTCGCTAGTAACTACCGTCGGGAAAGCCCTCAACACCAAGAAATTTCCACTAGGAGTATTTGTAGACATATCCGGAGCATTTAACAACGTGGCCACAAGCGCAATAATGGGTCGCTTAGAAGCAACCAACACACACCCAGCAATCAACCACTGGATAAAGAACCTCATAGGTTGTAGACGGGTTCAATCAGAATGGGGCACCGCCTCCAGAGCCAAGAGGGAACACAGAGGCACACATCAAGGTGGAGTCCTGTCGCCCCTCCTGTGGAATCTGGTGGTCGACGACCTAATCAAGAGATTCTAAAGGAAAGCCTTAAAAATAAAAGCCTATGCAGATGACATAAGCATACTTATTACGGATGTATGTAAATCGACCCTCCGCTCCATAAGTGAAAGTACACTCAGGGAGATATGTGACTGGGCGGACGAAGTAGGACCTCCGAACTCACCTCGACATCAAAACAAACGCATTTCTGGGACCCGAAGAATGGAAAAAAGAACGGGGCAAGACCCAACACCTCAACATATACACAGACGGCTCCAAGATGGAAGGAGGAGTAGGACCTGGCTTATACTGCACAGACCCCGAAAATAAGGCTGTCATATAAGCTACCGGACCACTAGAAAAACTGGCCAGACTAGAAGACGAGAGCAGGTGGCGGAGCCCAACCAACTGCAGAATCTCGAAAATCATGTGCAAAGAACGTAGCGTAACTCAGCCACTATCTGCTGCACCTTCCACGGAAGGACTGTAGACTGTTAGTGGGAATATTCACAGGTCACTGCCTGGCTGCATCACACGCAGCCAGACTAAACATCACCGACAGAAACAGCTGCAGGAAATGTGATGAGCTCGGGGTTATTGAAACCCTGGAACATTTCATCTGCAGCTGTCCGGCTCTCTCAGGGGCAAGGAGAAGATACCTGGGTGCACCAACGCTGGCATCGCTAGAAGATGCCTCCAAGAGGACGCCAAAGGAACTACTAGCCTTCGCCAAAAACTCCTCAATTCTATGTGATATCAAAACCTCACCAGCACCCGCGTAAAGGTCCATAACCATCCGGATAACTAAGGGCCATACTGGCCTATGGGAGGCCCCAGGAGGGCCGTCCGGGTTAACCTAACCTAACCTAACCTAAAGGGTTGGAAAGTCCTAGAGGACTTCTCTGACCATAGGTACATCGAGATGATACTATCCCTCGAGAGCCCAAAATCCACCGACTATATTAACCCAAGGAAAGCCAACTGGGTAAAATAAACCTCAGCCTTGAAGGAATTACTTCCCGACACTCAAGATCTTAGATCTTAGATCGTCTAATGAACAGGTTCACAGAAGCATGCAACAAGGCCATCGCACCTGATAGTCGGATCTGTCATATCTCGTATTCTCAAGGGCCAGCATTGGTGAAAGTAATCTCTTGTAGTGGTCTTTTAACTGATGTCTTCAACTGTGTCCTTTGGTGGCTTGGCCACCATGTCTGTGACGTTATCCGTCATGTCTGTGGAACTCGTCAGAGTAAAAGTAGTAGTAATGGTTATTTTATTTTTTTGCGCATAAATAACATAATATAAAAGCTTGGTTCATACCGTCAGTTTTTCTATCCTAATATATTTATATTACCAGACTATAACTCGATGTCGAGCATTCAGACGAACGAGTCAGCCCCGGAACGTTACATCAATTAGTTACCAGTCCTAAAGTTCTCCGAGTTCAGTAAGGTAAGTGCTACAGTAAAACAACCTATGATAGGTGGCGAGCTGTAAGAAGACAATTCCAGCGATCATCGACGGATTGACTGCCAGGTCTTACCTGGCTCTATTGCTGTTTCGGAATATATGGACTAAGTTACATATGCGAAGGTGCAGATGATTGCAGGCAAGAGGGAGGAAGCTGAATTTTGGTAAATTCGTTACAGAAATCCTCGAGAGAGATCTGGTATCACAGCTGATTAATATTGAGGGGACGGCAAAGCGGACTTTGGTTCTTCCGAAAAAACTCAAGCGTCTTGTACTTTCTAAGAAGTAAGAGTACGTCATTTATAAGAACGAACAGAAACCACATGACTGACTGTAACAGCTATCAGATCTTACTGGAGGACAACTGAACGATGTGAATACTCAGAGTCAGTATGGTAGCAAAGACGACTGCTAGATACTGGAACAAGGATTCATGACGCATCGGTCGGAGCTTCATGGAAAGAGCTCAAACAACAAGAGCATGTCCACGTGGGTAAGCTCATGCTCAAGATCTTCGGATCATCTGGCCTGCTAGAATAATTTGGATCGTGGATGAACTAACGTGGAATTCTAACGTAAATAACCGGACAACAAAATCTTGGCTTCACAAATTAAAGTTTCTGTCAAATATAACCAAATATAATATAACCGACCACAACGTTTTTATGTTTTTTATAAAAGGGAATATTTATCAGTGTTTGGAAATTTCAACATTCCAGCAAAAGATAGAACATTTTTTGTACTTTGCACAATTCAAACAAGACCTTTTAATTTTTTTAATACCAATTATTTTTGGAAGAAAATTATTTCGACCTTCTTTCAAGTGTCTTCGCTAACACTACTCGACAAAATTCAACTTTTTTTTCCGCTGTGGCCAAAAATGACTTTTTCTGATAGATTTGGATGTTTAAATTTTTTTAAAGAATTATGGTTTTTTTTTCATGGTGTAGTTTTTTTTTTAAGAATTTTTAAAAAATTTGGTGTTTTTTGTCATAGGTAGTGCTTCTATTTTTCACATAACTTAAGTTTCCTACAACTGGTTGTATTGAACTTTGCAGTTAAAAAAATCTGACAAATGCAGCTATAAATCCGACTCAGACACTTTGTAGCTGCAACTTAACGTCTGGAACATATTAAGCTTCCAAATTGAAATTTCATAATTTTTTTCGGTATTTTTCCCCGAATTTTTGACTTTGAAAGCTCAGAAAAAGTCGAAAAAAAAATATTTGAATGCCTTGATTTTTGGTTTTAGATAGACACATTAATTAGGCGTCGTTTAAGGTATCGCTTATAAAAATAAACGGCTGAGTTATAACCGTTTGACCAAAACTACATAAAAACCAAAAATCAAGGCATTCAAAATTTTTTTTTCGACTTCTTCTGAGCTTTCAAAGTCAAAATTTCGGGGAAAAATACCGAAAAAAATTATGAAATTTCAATTTGGAAGCTTAATATCTTCCAGACGTTAAGTTGCAGCTACAAAGTGTCTGAGTCGGATTTATAGCTGCATTTGTCAGATTTTTTTAACTGCAAAGTTCAATACAACCAGTTGTAGGAAACTTAAGTTATGTGAAAAATAGAAGCACTACCTATGACAAAAAACACAAAATTTTTTAAAAATTCTTTAAAAAAAAACTACTCTATGAAAAAAAAAAAACATTCTTTAAAAAATTTTAAACATCCAAATCTATCAGAAAAAGTCATTTTTGGCGACAGCGGAAAAGTCGTGTCGACTAGTGTAATTATGCAACGGTTCTTCTAGGCAAAATATGAACAAATTCTATTACAATCAACGTACAAAGTAACATTATATCATATATTCAATTACATAATTATGTTTTATTAAAATGAACTATTTCTGAGTTTAAATTAAATATTATTGTTTATTTCTGCCGTTTTGCCGTCATATGCCGTTTGGCACTATCCCAAATACCATTTTACCGTTAAAAACTGTTACAAACACAGACTTTTAGTCTTTTTGTAGGAAAAAAAAAATGTTATACGTCTGGTAACGATATTAATCGGCGAAATTCGGCATATGAAAGTTTGGTCAAACGGTTGTAACTTATACCCTCTGCACACTGAGCCCGTCACGGGGAAACGTTGGGATTTTTTACAGACGGTGAAACTCCGATTCAAACTGGCACCGTCTACCGTTTACCGTCTAAGAGCTGATGACCATAACAAAAACTGAGTTTTTGAGCGGAAGAATTTTTATTTGTGTTTGAAAAAAAATGGATTTAAAAAAAAATTAGCAGTTGTTGCAACTGTGGCTCAACAGCAAAATATTTTCTTGCAATAACTAATGATGTTGTTGAACGAAATTAATTTTTATAGCGATTACAGCGGCGACTTTGACGAGGAGGAGCTCCATCTTTGGGCAGCCGATTTAGAAGGACAAAAGCCAGGAAGGTTGTGGTCGTTTGTGAGTACTTATACTAAATGCTACCAAAGTTTAAAGTACAAGGTCATATGTTGTGTAGAAGCGCTTCGGGACATTTTGGGAGAAAAATGTGCCTGAAAACAACGAGGCGTTTTTCAAGGAGAGCTTCAATATTTTAACATGCTTTAACATTTTAGTAAATCGGCTGGAAGTGCTCCGGAAACAGGATACAAACTGTAGAGCTGCCATTCCATTTTAGAAGCGAATTTCCATTGCCATGTACACCTTGGGCTCGTCCTCTGAGTATCGGACAGTTGGTAGGGTTTTCGGCGTGGCACCAAACACCGTGTGCAACATCCTGCACGAGTTTTGCAGAGCAGTCAGTCATCCACGAATTTTCGGATAAGTACATTTCGCCCAACTATCTCACTTCCGAAAAAATTGATGAGTGTGTGAAGGGATTTGAGGCAATTGGGTTTCCTCAGTGCCTGGGTGCAATTGGTAAAAAACCAATAACATATGTATTTATATGTATGCATATAAATTGGTTTGAACACTTCCTTTTCAATCTAGATGGCTGCCACATCGAAATTAAACCACCCGCAGCTGAGGCAGTCGACCACCAAATTTATAAAGGCTGGTATTCAACCGTATTGTTTGCCCTAGTTGATTATAGGTAGGATACTGCCATGAAATTATGTTTTAATTAAGAGGTTACAGTATTGTCTATCAAATGTCTATCAGCATTATTTCCATTTCCGTGGTCCACTGCAGCCTGCCGCCGCCTGCTCTTTTCTTATTATCTGCATTGTTTTCAAATATTAACAATAAAATTATTAAATTGATAATATATATATGTATAAACTTACCACCTGATGCTCCTTCCATTTTAGATTGTGTTTTTGTTTTGGTTTTTTTGGCGGTCATTGTTTACATATTCGCAGTGAATTTCATTTTTTTCGTTGTGAATGCCAATTTTTCAGAGTCGCATTTGAAAACCATCGGCTAAATATCGCATAGATACGTGCGGCTTATGCCCTCTGCACACTGAGCCCGTCACGGGGGAACGTTGGGATTTTTGACAGACGGTGAAACTCCGATTCACACTGGCACCGTCTACCGTTTACCGTCTAACAGCTGATGACAATAACAAAAAGTGAGTTTTTGAGCGGAAGATTTTTTTATTTTTGTTTGGAAAAAAATGGATATGGAAGATTTTGCAATTGTTTTAACTGTGGTTCAACAGCAAAAAATAATTTCTTGCAACAACTAATCATGTTGTTGGACGAAAAGACTAAAGATACCGATCTCAGCGGAATAATTATGTGCTGTTGCATACTGCACAATATGTTAAATATGTACAATAGCGCAATAAACTATAGTTGGGAGCTTTTACCAGCAGAGCAGAAAGAACAGCGCGATATCAGCAATAGTTCTGCTGATGATAGCCAGTCAGCAGAACAGATACGATCTGCTATAGCAAAGTATTGCGAAAATCGCAATAAATAAGAAATAAAATACAATTTAAAAACTTATTTATTTATTTTTTCTTTGTTTTAAACAAGCCAAGAGATCATTCTGGAATTTTGATTGGTTGCTTACTTATTCATCTATACGTTTACCCAGCAGCTCAGTTATCTCAAGCTGCTTCTAGTGGTACTCTATTAGCATGATTTCCATCTCCGTGGTCCACTGCAGCCTGCCGCCGCCTGCTCTTCTCTTAATTCCTGCATTGTGTTCAAATATTAACAATAAAATTATTAAATTAAAAATATATATATGTATAAACTTACCACCAGATGCTCCTTCCATTTTAGATTGTGATTTTTTTTGGGTATTTTTGGCTGTCATTGCGTACATATTCGCAGTGAATTCCATTTTTTCATTGTGAATGCCAATTTTCCAGAGTCGCATTCGATAACCATCGGCTAAATATCGCATAGAAACGTGCGGTTTAGGAACATTTAAAATAGACGGTGGAACAAACTGGGAAATTTTCGGAACGGCAAAACCTTACGCACCGTCTAGGAAATAGACGGTAAACGGTAAACGGTGCTCAGTGTTAATAGGCTATTAGGAACATTCAAAATAGACAGTGGAACTAACTGGGAAATGCACCGTCTAGGAAATAGACGGTAAACGGTGCTCAGTGTGAATAGGCTATTAGCCGTTTATTCATCGATTCTTACGAACAATACCTTAAACAACGATTAATTTTTTAACTTTTCCTGAGTTTTCAAAGTCAAAATTTCGGGAAAAAATACCGATAAAAATTATGAAATTTGAATTTGAAAGCTTAATATCTTCCAGACGTTAAATTGCAGCTACAAAGTGTCTGGGTCGGATTTATAGCTGCATTTGTCAGCTTTTTAAAACTTTAAACTTTTTTTTTAAATTTTAAAATTTTTTTCGGTATTTTCCCCCGAAATGTTGACGTTGAAAACTCTTGTCAGCTACTAGGCTTTTTACACTTGGTGCGTTACCTATCGATATCGGAGAAGACGCAGAGAAGCAGGTTTGCCGTTTACACTACAGCGTAGTTGCGTCTTTGCGTCTTGGGAAGAGGAAGAAAAATTTGTAAACAAAAGAAATTATGTCTCAAAATCAACAAAATATGACAGAAAACGAGCTAATTCTTTTATCTGCGGTGGCGGAAAATGATACGAATATGTTGAAGATCATGGAAGTGTCTGGGCTATCCTCAGAAAAGTTGCAGTTCCTCTTGCAACTGCAACGTCCTCCTCGCGTTTGGACCCTTGTTAGTAAAGTGCAAATAATCTTCTATTTTAAATTAAATAATGTTTTTTATGTGTATGCAATAGCCACGATATGGTTCATTTTGGGAGAAAGATGTTGTGGAGAACTCCGATCCCTCTGGAGAAGAGAATAGCCATAGCTCTTTATTGTCTTGGATCGTCAGCCGAATATCGTACGGTAGGGAGTTTATTTGGTGTGTCAAGGGCCATTGTCTGCCGGATATTGCTGGAGTTTTGTCGTGAGGTTGTTGCTCAACTCGCTGACAAGTATCTGCCGGCAGACTTCCTCACCCAGGAGAAAATCACGGAGACGGTGAAAGGATTCGAAGACATGGGATTTCCACAATGCTTCGGAGCAATGGGCAAGTGATTTAAAAAATAGATACAATTATGCATAATATGCTGAGCAATATCTCTTATAGATGGCTGCCACATCGAGGTCCAACCGAAATCTGAGGATGCTGTGGATTACCGAAACTACAAGGGTTGGTATTCAACAGTTCTATTCGCCTTGGTTGACCATCGGTAAGAAGTCAATTTTTGTATGAGCACAATGAAATTTTCTAAAATTTGTACATTCACAGTTACCGATTCACATACATAAATGTAGGATGTCCAAGCCGAGCTCATGACTCAAAAATTTTCGAGTCATCAAGCCTAAAAAGGAAATTGGATGAGTCACGATTACTCGACGAGAATTCCAGGATTATAAACGATGTCGAAATTCCTATACTAATCTTAGGAGATTTAGCATTTCGATTTGGCAAAAATGTGATGAAACCTTATCCGTTTTCTGTTGAGGCTTCTCCAGAACATAAGGCCTTCAATTACAATCTGTCGAAGGTCAGACGTGTGGTGGAGAATGCTTTTGGGCACTTAAAAGCTCGGTTTCGGAGGATCGGAAAGGGTCTGGACAACAACATCAAGAACACGACAAAAATCATTATCTGTTGCTGCATACTGCACAATATGTGCTCAGTGCATGACTGCGAAGGCTCCGACAGATGGGAGCCAGAAGCCGAATCCTTAGAAGTACCTGAGCAACCAGAGCATGAAGTTTGGCTGGGAAATTCTAACTCACGGGCCGAAACTATAAGGCATGCCTTAGCACGACATTTCTTAAACTCTAATTCTGTCTAAATAAACATTGTGTTGTGTACTATTTAACGAAATATTTTTTTAATTATTAAAACAATTTAATTCTGCCGATTTTCAAATAACTCCAGAATTCTATTTTGGAAATTGGTGGAGGCTTCTGCCGCTGCCTTCATCACCTCCAGTTTTTTCTCCTCTACCTCCAGCATTTGTTGAGCTATGTCCTCAATTTTCCGTCGTTTCGGTTGGGAACCGGATGGCTCTCCAAAAGATGAATTGCTTTATTTATTACCTGTGCTCTCAACTCCGTCTACTACCATTGCCTTGGACGTCTGAAATATCATGGAGATTCTTCCAAAGTGCTCCCATGTTGATGGAGCCCCGCCTGAAGGACCCACTTTGGCTAGTTCACTCCTGAAAAATTAATTTAACAATTATGTAAATAGGAACTCTTGTATGGAAACTTACCTGTACTTTCTTGTCAAATTGTCCATTTTATTTTTCACCTCCACGGATGTTGGACCAAACTCTTTTAAGGCAATCGCTATTTCCTTATATATGTGGGAGTTCTTTCGAACGCCCCGAAAACCATCAATGTTTTCCTCCCACTGGTCGAGAAGGGATTGTATGGCAGCATGTGTCCACAAAAATCTTCTGTCTAGCGTAATAATTGATTTGAACTATTATTGTATGAATTATAGTATTATATATATGTATATATTTACCTTTTCCATCATCAGACATTTTTCGCGGCAAATTTATATTTTCTGCTACAGCTGTTTTTTGTTGTTATTAGTGGTGATAGATCCGCTGATTAGGCAGAAAAGTACGAAAATTGCTGTTATGCGCACAGAAATACCACAGAAATACCAAAACGCAGTTGCGTCGGAAAACGACGCAACTTTTTGCCATCACTAGGGCCCTATGCTAAACCTATGTAAAAAAAACTGCGTTTCTGAGAAGACGCAAAGAATCAAGACGCAGCCTCAGTGTAAACGGCACCTACAACTACAACTTGTCAAAAATATAAAGTTCATTACAACCAGTTTGTCATTCATCCCAAATGATCATTTTGCATTCTCGCCATAACCGACACGAAGCAACACGATTAATTTTCTCCGCCGCGGCGCTGCCGAACAAAATAATGAAGCCTTTTGAGCATAGGGCCGAAGCCACACGATTCATTTTATCTAACGCTGCGACATCCGAGCAGAATAACGAAGCCGCGTTTGCGCAGGCCGACGCTAGACGACGTTTTTACACTGTGCGTGTGACGACTGTGCTGCCCGGGGCCTTTTCCTATATACAGGGCATAGGACGCTGCCGGCCTTTGCCTTAAACGACGCCTAATTAATGTGTCTATCTAAAAACAAAATCACAGGCCAAGAAATATTTTTTTCGACTTTTCCTGAGTTTTTAAAGTCAAAATTTCTGGGGAAAATACTGAAAAAAATTACGAAATTTGAATTTGAAAGACATATATGTACATATATACATACATATCTTCCAGATGGTAAGATGAAACTACAAAATGTGTGGTGCGATTTATAGCTGCATTTATCAGCTTTTCAGAACTGCCAAATTCAATACAACCAGATATGTAAAACTTAAGTTATGTGTCAAATAGAAGCACTACCTCTGGAAAAAACATGACGCAATTAAAAAAATTTTTTTTTTGTTCATAAAATACAATTAATTTTATAATCATTATTTTTGACTTACATATATTTTTAAATAATTATTTTGGATAAATATAATCAGAAATATAATATAATTATTTTATAATTTTTAAAATAAAGCTCATATTGATTACGGTCCCTGAAAAAAACATTAAGATAAATTGCCAAAAAGGCGGTTTTGTTCATAGCGGAAATGTGGTATAGAAGCCCCTTGCTTGTAGCACTTGGAAATACAAATAAAATAATAATAGAATCAACTATTTAAAATACACAATTTATTTTATGTTCTTTAAAATGTATACATAGGTAATTGGATAGTTTTTAAAATACATAATTATATTTTCAAAGAAAAAACCATACTCAAAAATTGTTCGTAATGTATTGTTATAACGCCATCCATATCAGTATCATGTTGTCGGAATGCAGTTGTTAATGTCTGCAATTAAACAATTATGTACATCGGATTTATATCTAGGGGTGCAAAAAAAATGTATGCAAAACATACAAATTTAAAAAACAGTATATTTTCATAAAACTTTGTATTTACGCTGGCTGATTACGATTCCATTCAAAATTGCTGATCCAATATGGCGGATATAAAAATGCAAGCCCCCAATATAAATAGACCTCCTTCTCTAAGGTGACGAACAGCATGGATTAGACAGGTTTTAGATGTAAAATTTTGTTTAAATAGGCAAAAACTCAATTTTTAGGTGTCTCAACCCCCTTGTTTACGAAAACGTGGCGTGATAGAAATTTTTCGTCCCCGAATTCGGGTTTTGCACGAAAAATCTCTTCAGAAACAGTATGTCGAAGAGCTACAATTCATCCAATAGTAACGTGTTTTTGCAATCTAATAGATACAAATGATCGTTCCTTATTTCGGTTCTTTAGTACAGTTAAAATTGTGGATGCTACAGATTAAAGAAGTAGAGAGCGTGCAAAATTTTAATATCACAGGAGACCACACACATTTGGTTGCCCTAGCTCTTATAATCTCTAAGAACTAGGCCACAAACAAGGCGGACAGTCAGACAAACATGGCTATATGGACTCTGCTATTGATGCTGATATGTACATATGCATGTAAGCATGTACATATGTATGTCCACAGTATGAGGAGAGTACTCAAAATATAATTTCATCTTATCAAAAAGCTGCTATACAATTTTATGCATGTACCGATCAATTCAAGCGCAAATACTAAATCGTATTTCGTAAAAAAAAATCTCGGTAAGAATGGTCTTGGGGTTAAAATAATTTGTTATACTCACGTAAAGAACAATACAACACTGTATGAAATCATCAAAAAGGATAGTGCCTCGACCAAAACGATCAAATTTTCTTAGTAAAACGTCGACGAGGTGGTCAGATAAACGATACCCAAATGAAGTTAATGCTGTCTTAAGTTCATTTTTGTCAATATTGCCAGAATTGTCCCGGTCAAAAGAACGAAAGCAATTTTGCCAATCCGTCACATATTTCCACAGGGCTCCAAAATCTTGAAAAGACACTGTTCCTCTGTTTTCTCGATCAAACATCCCAATCATTAAACGAACCGTTTCAGGGTTAAATGCAGACCATGTACCATTAGAAAGGGCAACTTGTAGCTCATCTGCTGAGATGTGTCCGCTTCTATCTTTGTCCACTCTTAAATGAAAACAATTTAATTTTGCCTTTTTTGATTAGTTTCCGGACTTGCCTCTGAAAAACATCCCAAAGGAATTGCTGATCTGGCATTCCATCCTGGTGATATGACATCGTACACCAAATTTATACGCCTTTTAAAAGTGCACACAGTTTATGAGAATTCAATTCTGACTCACGAATTTGTTTTTTATGCAGAAGTAGACGGAAATATACCTCACAAATTACAAAATATACCGTCAATATACTGACGAATTATTTGTATTCTTATAGGCTTTTTACACTTGGTGCGTTACCTATCGATATCGGAGAAGACGCAGAGAAGCAGGTTTGCCGTTTACACTACAGCGTAGTTGCGTCTTTGCGTCTTGGGAAGAGGAAGAAAAATTTGTAAACAAAAGAAATTATGTCTCAAAATCAACAAAATATGACAGAAAACGAGCTAATTCTTTTATCTGCGGTGGCGGAAAATGATGCGAATATGTTGAAGATCATGGAAGTGTCTGGGCTATCCTCAGAAAAGTTGCAGTTCCTCTTGCAACTGCAACGTCCTCCTCGCGTTTGGACCCTTGTTAGTAAAGTGCAAATAATCTTCTATTTTCTATTAAATAATGTTTTTTATGTGTATGCAATAGCCACGATATGGTTCATTTTGGGAGGAAGATGTTGTGGAGAACTCCGATGCATTCTTTAAGGAAAATTTCCGCATGGAAAGGAGTACTTTTAACATTCTGGTTAACCTGTTGCCCAATTTAAAAAGAAAAGACTCTCCATTTCGACAGACAATCCCTCTGGAGAAGAGAATAGCCATAGCTCTTTATTGTCTTGGATCGTCAGCCGAATATCGTACGGTAGGGAGTTTATTTGGTGAATAGAATGTATTGAATAAATTATTTATTTACAAATTTGTGTTTTATTTATTACCTGTGCTCTCAACTCCGTCTACTACCATTGCCTTGGACGTCTGAAATATCATGGAGATTCTTCCAAAGTGCTCCCATGTTGATGGAGCCCCGCCTGAAGGACCCACTTTGGCTAGTTCACTCCTGAAAAATTAATTTAACAAGTAAATAGGAACTCTTGTATGGAAACTTACCTGTACTTTCTTGTCAAATTGTCCATTTTATTTTTCACCTCCACGGATGTTGGACCAAACTCTTTTAAGGCAATCGCTATTTCCTTATATATGTGGGAGTTCTTTCGAACGCCCCGAAAACCATCAATGTTTTCCTCCCACTGGTCGAGAAGGGATTGTATGGCAGCATGTGTCCACAAAAATCTTCTGTCTAGCGTAATAATTGATTTGAACTATTATTGTATGAATTATAGTATTATATATATGTATATATTTACCTTTTCCATCATCAGACATTTTTCGCGGCAAAATTTAAATTTGAATCTGCTGTTTTTTGTTGTTATTAGTGGTGATAGTTCCGCTGATTAGGCAGAAAAGTACGAAAATTGCTGTTATGCGCACAGAAATACCACAGAAATACCAAAACGCAGTTGCGTCGGAAAACGACGCAACTTTTTGCCATCACTAGGACCCTATGCTAAACCTATGTAAAAAAAACTGCGTTTCTGAGAAGACGCAAAGAATCAAGACGCAGCCTCAGTGTAAACGGCACCTTATTCTTCATATTCATCGATTTTGATATTCGGTTGAACAGTAGTAACTAGCTAGGACTCTCAAGGCCGGAACAAATAATTTTATTTCATTGACAAATCACTTTCCTACAAGACTTGCTAAATTTAGGCTCTCATCTTTATTGCATGTTTTACAAAATAAGGTTTAAGCAAAACAGGTCAATATCAAACACAAAATTAATTTGTTTTTACATGGTAACCACACGAGAGTTACACAGTTACTACATTTTAATTACATTTTTATGTAATTGTCAAAATCGACATTTGAAATGTATACGTTTGTTCACAACCTTGGCAACCGTTGATTTTATTATATAAGCCACATGGAAGCAGCAGTATACAAAATATGTGCGTTTTTTTTTCCGAACCGAACTTAAGCCTAGTACTCAGATTCGAAAAGGGCTATCGAACAGAATACAGATACAGAACAGATACAATTCGTATGAAACCGATAAAAAAATGTTTCTTGCAAAATGTTTTTGCAAGCATCATTCCGCAGGTAGTACTCAGATCGACAAACAAACATGACGATATATTCTGGAAAATTATTTCATGGTATTGGTGGTATTTTTCTAGGTCCATAAATTTGTATTTTTTATTTATTTAAAACTGCGTGCATCTCTATGTGTGCATAGTTGATTGGATTTCTGCTCATTAAGCTAAGAACTCAATGCCAAAAAAATGTTTGCCGACAAAAAAGCAAGTGTGACCAGATAAGTTTGCTCTAAAATCAGTTAGGCTCTGTGGCGCTAGAGAAATACAATGCAGATAGAAAGCTTTCAATATTAGATAAATCAGTTCCTGCCGAACAAAAAATCAATCAACATGTTTCTAACAAATTATAAATAAATAAAAAATCCAGAAATAAAACTAGTATGAGTATAAAATTAACAAATTACAATTTCCATCTGATAGGCTTTAATGAGACTAATTTGATTTCCATATTGCAATTTGCTAGCCGGCTGGCACATTCCTGGGAGTACTCCGCAAGCCGCTTGGGGTTGGTCTTCTAATTGCCTTCCATATTGAATGTCGATATACGAGTATCGACGACGACAAAATATTGAATAATTATTTTTTTAACTCCTTAAGCTGGGTATCCAGCACCGCGGAAACTAAAAATTACTGCCAAACTTCATATAAAATAAACTAGGCCAGTAATTTTTCGTTTGTGTTTTCCTGGCCTCAGTATCCAGCAACGTAAACGGAATCCACGAATTCTTATCGATAGTATCGATATCCACACGAATGTGGACTGTGAGAACAGCTGATATGGGTGCCAGGAAAATATATGTGAATATTTTTACTGGAGTACAATTGAGAGGTGGGGGCAAAATCTGTGCCCAAAACCAAAAAGAGATCTGCAAATTTTTAAGGTGAGGAGAAGATTGCTTTAATAAAAGCAGTTGAGGCAAGACCATGTCTTTGGCGGAGCACGGAAAATAAGCATTTTGATAATTTTGACATTTTGGCGCCTCCGACTGTGCTGTACTTCTTCTTACAACAATATGTGCCACTACCAACACAATCCCTTCATCGACAGAATTAATTTTCTTCCTTTTTTTTAATTATAGTTTAATTTTCAAAATTGGCGCTATTTACAAAACACAGCTGATTCATGAGAGTGGCAAATAACTTTTTAGGTTCTTGGTCACACTACATCAGTTGAGTTCCATACATCCGAAATAAAGAGCAGATTCCTTTCAGTAAAATTTCGCGGTGCTGGATAGAGGCCTTTACCTGAACTGAGTACTCGTTTGCAAAATGCTTACAGATAAAATATTTGTCGAAGGAAATACAGGCATGTATTTTGATCGGTTCCATACGAATATCATCCCTGATACAGCAAAATTCTGCATACGAAGGTTGAACGGCAGCTACTTAGCCGTTTATCCATCGATTCTTACAAACGATACGTTAAACGACGCCTAAGAAATATTTTTTTACACTTTTACTGAATTATTAATGTCAAAATTTAAAGAGAAATTCCCGCAAAAAATGTACTAATTTTAATTGTTTGTCGATCTGAGTACCACCTGCGGAACGACCCTAGCAAAAAAATGTTGCAAGACATTTTTTTTATCGCTTTTATACGAATATCAACCCTGCTTCTGTTCGGATCTGAGTACTAGGCCTTATGCAGTAAGGTTTTGGTCTCACTAATGAATTTCGTTTCTTTTTCTCTGTTCCACGAACCAGTTCATTAGAAATTCCGGCCAGTTTCAGTTCATTTATCTGTTTTTAGTCCAAAAAGAACGAAAATTCTTTCTCATCGGCCTTCACATATTTGTTTTTTTTGGTGACACTGCGTTTAAGAAGAAAAAATTTTAATTTGTATAAAATAGGTGTGCGTTATTTTAGAGAAATATAATAGATACAAACTTAATATGTCTGAACTTCAGTCATCTTTACTGTTAAAGAAACAATTGGCTGGTAAGTTAAATAAAAATATCAAATATATATATGTATATATATATATATATATATATATGCATCTATATACATTTTAATATATCTATATACATTTATATATAAATATATATTTTATGTTAAACTTTCCGTCTCGGTTAATCTTCAAGGAATAGTCTTTGTATGTATATAAATACATATGTACATGTTTAGGGGACTGATTCAATATTACGGTGTCACATGTTCGAAGAAAGGAAACTGCCGGGGGAAATTTTAATTTAGAAAGATATTAATTTAAAATATTTAAATTGTACATGGAAACATGTATAGTTTTCTCAGTGAACAATGGTTTTGATTGTTAATGAAGAGCGGTATTGAGCCGGATACATATATATGCACATACATACATCCATCTGTACAATTATTTTTCAATTTATGCAAAAAAATGTAGGTTTTAAATGAGACGGACTATTTTGTTTCTATATTTCATTGTCGAAGATTAGATTGTACAGGTGCAAATGTAAGTAACAGCCTGGTTTTGTTCAGCATAGTCAACCGTGTCAATTTACATATGTACATAAGTGCATGCATACATATATATGTACATATGTATGTAGCCTTCTCCGTGTACGAACACATGGATCGGGGAGACTTTCGAAGCTGAAGCAACAAAATGTCATGTTCGTAGTTCTTTGTCATCAGGTTAGACGCAATTTTGTTTTCATATATTTTAGCCACGCCCTCTTGGCTCTCTAAAAACAGATAAAGTAATAACTCGTAAATGTTTTTTTCCTTATATTTATTTAAACCAAGTTCGGAAATAATACTATTTAGCCCCAGAACAGTACTTACCTAGTCTATGGGTTTAGAAAGTGTATTCAAATTTTTAGGGTATCTCTGACTCAATAATCACTATCACGAGAAATGTTTCTGCTTTATTTTCCTATGCAAATTTTACCTCAGCTAAGAGGCTCTGTTCTTTTTCCCGATACGTAGCTTACAACATCTTAATGTTGCTGGGAACGATTCTTGACTAAGTGTTCATGAGAAAGTTATTTTTGTTTCCAAAGGTATATCTTTATCTTTCGGTATATTCAAAAAACATAAGCTTAAATGCGACTAAAACTTTTGAATTCAGGCCACTAATAAATTCTTATTTTTTTTATTGTAAAAATTTTTTTATTGTAAAAATGTATTTCTATGAAAAAGTTCGACTGTGTCCCAGATTTTTGCTTCGATTGGTTTATAAATCCGTTGTACCAGAATCTCTAGAGATGTCAATATTTGAAGTCCTGTATTATAACTCAAAAGCTGTATTGCAGATACGAATTTTAACTTTAATGACTGTATTTGAATGTATGTGACCCCTGGAGTTCGTGTACTACATCTTGATAAAAAGGAAATCTCTGTGCAGCACTCGTTTTTAATTTTTATAAACCTTTTGTTCAGTTGTTCGACTTATGAAATAGAGAGATTTTGTGAAATACTATTTATATATTATAAACAAGCAAAAAACCCTAACAACATATAGACGATTTTTCTTCAGTACACTTTGATCCTCCAGCCGAGATAGTAAGGTCGTTTCATCCTTCCCAACTGACCAGATTAATTGAAGAAAATTCTAAGGGCACTAAATTGGTTGTCAGAATTCATCTAAGAAAAAGTCATACAAATTTAATCGCGGGGTTCTGTAAATTTCTCTATTGTACATACTTATGTACAATAATTATAATCATAGCACACTGGACGTTGCCACCTAATTTAAATAATTTGAGAGGCAGTTTCCACACTTAATTTTTCACGGCTTACAATTTAATACAACTTATGTTATTATTTTAAGCCTTCATTTAACAGCATTAAAAAAGAATTAAAATTTAAAAAATGCGAAAAAATTAAATTGTTAGTGAAACACGGACATAGTTTGGTTGGATTTGAAAGTGGAAACGATTGTTGATTGGATTAAAAAAAAAGAAATTTTAAATTATCCTTATGCAGATAAATCGGAAATTCAATAACCTTTGCCAAACTTTTATATTTTCTGTGAGTAAAATGTGTTAAACCAAACCTCTAGCAATAGTACTAGATATTTTTAAACAAACCGAGCGAGTCTCGTGTCACTTGAAATTCCCACTCATTTGTAATGGATTTCCGTGGCAGCGCCGTATTTAAAAAATATTTAAATGATCTAAATTTTTTTTTCGTTTCAGAACTAAACAAGAATCCAGTAGAAGGTTTCTCAGCTGGATTAATTGATGAGAATGATATATTCCGCTGGGAAGTCCTAATAATTGGTCCACCAGATACGCTTTAGTATGTCTATATATGTAAATGGTTAATGTACATATAAACAGTTCATGCAATGATTTTGTTGAGAATTTTATAGATTTTACTAGATTTTTGCTCCACATTTCCGATTGCATAATAAACATACAACAATAAATCTCCTAGTTCATAACGAAACAAATCTAATTTTTGAAAATTAAAACGTTGGTTACACTAGGCAATAAAATTCCATTTTAAACCAAAACTGACTTTGTGATAGATTGGGGCCTTCCAATATTTCAATTAATTATTGTTTTTACGGTTTTTTTTTTTATTAAAAATATTTGAAAAATGGTATTTTACTTTAATGTTTTTTTCAAAGGTAATGCTTCTTTCAGCTTACCGTCTGGAAAATATAAAGGTTTCAAATTCAAAATTCACTACCTCTGGTAGAAGAAAAAATTCATAAAATTTGTGAAAACCCCAAATGTATTAGAAAAAGTCGGTTTGGTTCGAAACGTCAATATGGTTTTGCATAGTGTTGTAGAGAAGTTCTGCCACATGGTTTAGTAAGTAGCCGATTAAACACAAAAAAATTTGTTTGTTTAAATGTAAATTTATTTTTGCACATACAGTATTTGACTGTGAAATGTGGAGTAAAAAAAATGTTTCTTGTTTTATATAGTTTTGGTTTGTTTAGCTAATTAAACTAAGTAAAAAATATATAAGGCTAACGAAACAAACCAACATTTTGAGCGCTAATGTCCTTGTTTTCAAAAGAATCCTTAAATCAAAAAGTATGCACTTTTGGTATTCACTTTTATAACTAAGCGGAAAAATAATTCTAAGTTTTTGGCCAGGAAATACAAATATTCTGTTATTGCGTTTAATTCTATAATAACACTACTCGACAAAATTCAACCTTTTTTTCAGCTTTCGCTGAAAATTTTCTGATAGATTTGGAGATTTAAATTTTTTTAAAGAATTATGGTACTTTTTTTCCAGGATTAGTTTTTTTTAAAGAATTTTTTAAAAATGTGGTATTGTTTTTCAGAGGTGGTGCTTCTATATTTCACATAACTTAAGTTTCCTACAACTGGTTGTATTGAACTTTGCAGTTTTGAAAAGCTGACAAATGCTACCTTAAACGACGCCTAATTAATGTGTCTATCTAAAACTAAAAATGTTAGCAATTTTTTTTCGACTTTTTCTGAGTTTTCAAAGTCAAAATTTCGGGAAAAAATACCGAAAAAAATGATGAAATTTGAATTTGAAAACTTAATATCTTCCAGACGTTAAGTTGCAGCTACAAAGTGTCTTTGTCGGATTTATAGCTGCATCTGTCAGCTTACCAAAACTGCAAGTTCAATACAACCAGTTGTAGGAAACTTAAGTTTTGTGAAAAATAGAAGCACTACCTCTGAAAAAAAATACCAAATTTTTAAAAAATTCATTAAAAAAAAACTAAACCTGAAAAAAAAACCATTTTCTAAACATTTTTATATATCCAAATCTATCAGAAAAAGTCATTTTAGACGACAGCGGAAAAGTCGTGTCGACTAGTGTAATTGAAGATTATATGTATAATCAGTTTAGGTTTCATACTTTTTTGAACTTCCTATGTGTTTTAGAACTATTTTTCTAAGCGTAGGTTTGGTATCTACGGGATTGCATTTTGTTTCGATGTTTATATCGTTATGCCACACATTTTCAATTATTTTTTTCAATTTAGATAGTTTATAGAAGATTAGGTCGTCAGCATGCGAAAGGTGCTCCTCATTAGACGGTATGTGGTTTCCTCTGAAGTTATTTTGGACGTGACCGCGTTTATCTATCCATTATATAGTGCCAGATGCAAAACTCAATAAAAAGCATCCCCCAGACCATCCTGCTGCCTCTTTACCATACCGTACGATTTAGTCACTAATTTTTCTAACGTTCTCCGACTTTCCGGCGATCATTCGCCATACTTTCCCAACCAAACAGGCTTATCATAGGATCCATTTACAGTCCAAGTTTCGTTGAGTTTGACGACCATTGACGATTGGCGCTTTTTCTGAAAAATGTTTAGTGTTTTCGCTGGCCGACGACCGTCAAGTCCTGTCTCCTGAAGACGCCGCCGTAAAGTCTTGGTCCTTATGTAGGCACCTACCGACTGAATATCTTTTAATATCCTGCGACATTTTGATCCAACGTGGGATGCTCAAGCGTCTAAGATTATGAACCTACTTTGATAGTCCTTTGGTCTGGAGGTCTTTTCTGAGGAGGATCATTTTACTGAACTACGTTTTTTGTAATTCTTTGTAAAATCCCATGTTTGGTGTTAATAGTAACTAATTTTATCTGACTTCAAAGCATTTACTCCCAAAAAAACCCATCAAACGCATTAGCACTGCTGATCAAAATGATAAGTATATAGGTATATGTATTGGTTCTAGTTTGATAATATATACATATATCCCATATATTTTTGAATGCATGACTACCAATTTCTTATATTTTGAAGTTTTACAGTCTTCCCAAACATTTAAAATTAAACTGAAAGTAGCGGACACCCTTTATTCCATTATAAGCTTAAATTTGTGTTGTATAGTCATTTTTGGTCTGGTCAAAATAATAATAGCTATACTGTATACTAGCATAAGGTTACTCAAAATAAGAAAATGTGAAAAAGAAGATACGCTTGGAGTTTTTGGCTGTGTAGAATTGCTGTACTTATTATTTTGACCATCCCTTGTCTATGATTTTCAGATTTAATCCATCGTAATCTATTTATTTAAAGTGAAGAAAAGTGTTAGAAAACTAAAAATGAATTGAATTTTTCTTTACTTATTATTTTGGCCAGTAGTGTGGGCAAAATAAATTTGAAATCAAATTTGTACAGTTTATCCATTTCTAACATGGCGTGTTCTCCTGATGAAGGGGGTAATTTTTACTTTACCCACTTTGCGATAGCTGCCTGCTATGAACGATCGAAGAGGTCAGCAGAGCTCCTGAATGCTTTTACCTCTCTGTGTATAAACTTAGCAATCTCTAATTGCTGCTCTTCCTGGCAAGACAAGCTACAACGATACAAATATTTCACAAAATAAGACTACATAAAATTTTTCCAAGAAGTTAGAATACTGTGTTATATAGGTTCAACCAACAAGGTTTTTTTTTTATAAAAACTATTGTTCGAAATTAAAAAAAAAAATTAACGTATTTTACAGTCGGATTAATCGGCTATATTGTCCTTAATACTTTATAAATTTATCAAATGATTTTTCTTCCCCTGCAGTGAAGGAGGCTTTTTTAAAGCACATCTTTATTTCCCCAAAGAATATCCTTTGCGTCCACCTCGAATGAAGTTCGTCACAGAAATCTGGCACCCTAATATTGAAAAAAACGGAGACGTCTGCATTTCGATTTTACACGAGCCTGGAGATGATAAGTGGGGATACGAAAAAGCATCTGAGCGCTGGTTACCCGTGCATACAGTGGAAACTATTTTGATATCAGTGATATCAATGTTGGCTGATCCCAACGATGAGTCTCCAGCAAATGTAGATGCCGCCAAAGAATGGCGAGAATCCTATCCTGATTTTAAACGGAAAGTAGCTCGCTGTGTCCGAAAAAGTCAAGAAGAGTGCTCGTAGAAAGTGGATTTGCCCTATATTTGTATATTTATATTAAAAATTTGATACATTAAAAAGAATAACTGAATTAACAGACGAATATTATATTATTTTTAACAGGGTTATAATTCACGATTTTGATACAAGGTTTTAATTAAAACTGTTCAGAATTTTTATTTTGATGTTATACCCGAAAAGGACTAATTAAAAAATATTGGCCATTTTCATTGATACGATTCACTTCATAAATGTTTTACTTAGAAGTAAAAATTGCTCATTGCTCATTTCAGTGCTTTACAAGGGACTGTACTCTTGAAGCTTGAGTACCATATTTTTCTAGCAGAGGTCGACGAGAGCAGTCATGTTGAATTTTGGAACAAAAAATGTTAAGTGTACTAAGAAAGATAAAACCATATGATAATCAAAGTTTGAAGTTTCTATGTCTTTTCATTACACTAGTCAACACGACATTTCCGCTGTCGCACAAAATGACTCTTTCTGATATATTTGGAGATTTACATTTCTTTTTAAGAATTATGGTTTTTTTTATGGTTTAGTTTTTTAAAATTAAAGTTCAATACAACCAGTTATAGGAAACTTAAGTTATGTGAAAAATGGAAGCACTACCTCTGGAGAAAAATACCAAATTTTTAAAAAATTCTTTAAAACATATCTATACCATACAAAAAACAATAATTTACAATTTTTAAAATTTCCAAATCCATTACAAAAAGTAATTTTGGGCGGAAATAAAAAGTTGAATTTTGTTGAGTAGTGTTATCAGACAAAAAATGTTCAACGTTCCGTGTATTTTGAGAACCTCCCCTTAAACGAAGTCAAAATAAAGTAATAATTTTGTAAAATCTATATTTTGGCTAATTTCTACGCAAAATTCCTTCTAATTAGATAAAGTAATCGATAATTTCATAAATTTTTATAAATTTACAAGAGGCTACATACTTGATGTTGGAAGATGTTACGCTTGCAGAGGTAGACGAGAGCCGCCATTTTGAATTTTTTCATAGTAATATCAACGTATTAGGTTAGGTTAGGTTACCCCGGACGGCCCTCAACGGGGCCTCTCATAAGCCAGAATGGCCCTTAGTTATCCGGATTTCGTATGGACCTTACGAGGGGGTTTCTGAGGTTTTGAAGTCCCCCAGAATCGAGGTGTTTTTGGCACAGGCAAGCAATTTCCCTGGCGACCTCTTGGAGGCATCGTACAGTGATTCCAGCGCCCAGGTATGAGCGACCTCTGCTGCTTTCTTGATGGCGAAGACTTCCGCCTGGAATATGCTGCATCGGTCGGGTAGCTTATAAGACACCCTTATTTCAGGGCTCGTGCAGTCTAGGCCTGCTCCTACTCCTTCATTCATCTTGGAGCCGTCAGTATATATATTGAGGTGTTGAGTCTGGTCCCAACCCGCTTTCCAGTCTTCGGGTCCCGTATAGAAGTTTGTTTTTACTTCAAGGCACATTTGGGGGATCATGTAGTCAGTGACACTGATCATGTGCATTCCAATTGAACTGTGCCCGTATCTTTGGGGAGACATGTCCCCCGACGCAATCAGGCACTGTGCTGCCTTGCCTAGCGTAGAAGTCGAGGGGGTCGATTCCGAGTGCTTTGGTTGGCGTTGACCTCAGTGCTCCTGTGATACAGAGTAGAGCTTGTCGCTAGGTTCGTTCCATTAGCTTGTGATACGCCTTTTTTTCAGTAGCTTTCCACCACACTTGGACTCCGTACAGCAGAGTTGAACGCATCACCGAGATGTAGATCCAATGCATCAGAGCGGGTGACAGGCCCAATGTGCTACTAAGCATCTTCTTGGATGCATAAAGTGCAGTGGCGGCCTTTTTCACCCGCTCCACTACATTGGGTCTCCATGCCAGTTTGCTGTCCAGTACTATGTCAGGGTATTTGAACTGTTCTTTAGGGGTTAGCCTTGTCTGGTTGACTTTCGGGGGGATCCATGCTGGTACCTTGTATCTCTTGGTGAAGAGGATGAGATCCGTCTTGTCCGCGTTGATACTGAGTCCTACTGCCCACTCACATATCTCCCTGAGTGTTCCTTCCATTATGGAGGTGAGAGTCGATGGACATACGAGGGCGGTCCGATAAGTTTCCAGCCTGCCAATGAAAACGACCTCCTACGTTAACCAAACTTTGGTATTGTGATTAGGCATCTTTTAATGTGTTCCCGCCAAAATTTCAGCCACATAGATATTTTAGTTATCCTTGAATAATCGATTAACTAAGTCGGTTTAAGTGCTCTTGTAAAAATTCAAAAAGTTAAATATCGTGCGGTCATAAAATATTTGATGAGACACGTCCTGGACGCCCAAAAACTGCGACTACTGACGAGAGATAGCTAATATCACCAAGATGTCTAAAGACCTCATTTGCCATATTTTGAACAACGAATTGGACATGAAAAAGCTCTCGCCCCGTTGGGTGCCGCGTTTGTTACTTATGTTATTTCAGCTGGAAAAGTGTGGGAAACAGTTTTTTGGGATAGTCGTGGAGTTATATATACCGATTATCTGGGGAAAGGAAAAACGATCACTTGAGTCTACTACGCATCGCTTTTGGATAAGCTAATTACGGAAAATGCGGATAAACAGCCCCACTTGCAGAAGAAAAAAATTGTACTTCAACTGGATAACGCACCTTCCCATACATCAACAGTTGCAATGGCTAAAATTCATGATTTACGCTTTGAATTGCTTCACCACTCTCCTTAATTTCCAGAACTAGCTTCAAGTGACTTCTTTTTATTCCCTAAGCTTAAAGTTGCTCTTGGCGGACAGAAAATTTCGGCAAATGAGGAGGCTATAACTCTTGTAAAAAGCAATTTTGAGTAGTAGGACGCCGATTATTTTTTGAAGGAGCTGAAGAGGTGGGAGCATCGCTGGATGAAGTGTGTTGACTTAGAAGGAGACTATGTTGAAAAATAAAATATACAAACATTTTTAAAGCTGTTGTATCATTGTCAGGCTGGAAACTTTTCGGACCGCCCTCGTACACCCGTATTAAGTACGCTTATGTCGTCCGCATAAGCTGTTATTTTTGGGGCCTTCCTCTCTTAATGAGGTTGTCGACCACCAGGTTCCACAGGAGGGGTGACAGGACTCCACAATGGGGTGTGCCCCTGAGTGCTCCTTTGACCATGGAAGCGGTGCCCCACTCTGATTGCACCCGTCTACAGCTCAGAAGGTTTTTTATGTAACGACGGTAACTACTAACGAGTGTAGTTCTGTCTCCACCGATTTTCCCTTGGTGTCGGAATGTTGGTTGGTTGACATCAGTGGCTGCACTTTTTTGCCTTTGGGAGGAAGATAGCTTTAGAAGATCTCCATTGGATATGAATATAGACTGTTCTTAGATATGCCGCGTATATTGCGAGAAGCCATGGGGTGATCACCTCTTTGGTCAGTTGCAACATGGCTGGGAATATTCCGTCCTGTCCAGGTGATTTTATTCCCGTAAAGGAATCTATAGCCCATTGGATTTTCTTGGGGGTTATCAGAAAAGAAATATAAAAAGAAAAAAAGTTTATGTTTAGTGATTATGTGTAAGTCCTAATTATATCCAGATAGTTTTTTTTTAGTCTTTGTATACGACTACTTCTGGCAACGGAAACAGCGCGGTTAACAGATTATTCGCACTCGGTCTACATTCCGGTTTCGGACGGTGAAGTGTTTCTTTTTGACGGGTACGACTACATAAGACAAGCAACCAACCTTACGGAGTACCGAATCAGACGATGAAGTTGGCGGACATGTTTCCGCAGTCCCATATGAGGAAGCTGTTGGAAGTAGATACCGAACACGTAATGGATTTGTTGTCCACGTTTAGCGTGCACCACCGTGGGGTGAGGAGTTTGGACTTTTTGGGAACTGCCAAAGATCAGAGTAACAGAGGCGCAGCTAGAAGAGTCTAACAATAGGCAGGTCTTAATCAACTCGAGAACTCAGAATAATATAACCCTGCCAACAAATACAGTCCATGAATTTCTCAAGTTATCGAAGCCAAACAAATTGATACCAGTCATTTATATGACAACCAGAAATAGAATGCATATAACGGAAATAACAAATCTCATGCTTAATATGACTCTTGCTAAAGTAAATATAATAAATCCAAACACACTAGACCACGCTGATCTGAAGTCTGTTCTCACGAACCAACTGACAGGGACTACTGTTACCGAAATGTAAGAGGTATCTAAAATTGAGATTTCACAATCAAAAGATATTGTCAAATTTATTATTCAATTTTCTATCCTATTAGTATGCTATGCAATAAGATAACTATTTTCCCAGTTGCGCACAACGACACAATCCTGCAGTTGCCCGAGAATATATTGGCGGAATGCGAAGCGTAAGTCCTAGCCATCTCAAACTGCACGTCCACGGCAATGGCAACGTTTTGCAAGCAAGCAGCTAACGGTACCTGCGCCCAGGGTCTACATACCGAGGCGTATCTCATTGCTAAACTCAGCCGAGCCACCTCGACCCCATCACCGTGGTTGACGATGTTATCATCATTGTTAACGACTGCCCGGCAACAGTAAGCTGCGATAACGGTACGGAGGTCCATATAGTGGGAACCCACCTGGTTACGTTCGACGCTTATGTTCTAATAAAAAGGTCTCAGTACGTGAATCTTACCAATATAAAAAGCCGGTTCCCAGGAGTTGCTTCCTTCCCCTTACTGAACATCAGTGGTCATAACAGGTTGCTGAGCCTTCCTTACCTCCATCAGCTAAGCGAGGAGGTAGCTGAGGTAGGTTTAGCTTTATCAAGGATATCGAGGACAAGATCTCATCTGGCACAACCGTCGTCGTGGTAATCAGCGTGTGCTCAGGGGCTTGTGCAATGATTTGCGGGCTCTCTTTTCTTTATTTCTATATGAAGAGACAACGATATATCCGTCAGATTGGAGCCTACGTGAACTCAACTCAGAAGACAAATTCAAACACGGCCGGGGACGGCCTCACTTCCGAGGGGGGAGTAGTTAACAACTGACACCCAGCGATTGCCCAAAAGAAGCTGACACCGTAGTTTCCCACACATAAGTTCCCACACATCTGGCGCTAATGCAGCGGTTCTTGGTGAACGGCTGGGTGATGCAACGCGTCCGCTGGGTAATAAGATTCCACAGCGCAGCCGGGGCACTTAGGTTCCGTTTATAATCATAATTTTTTTTATATTCAGAATATATTTTATCTTCGTTCGTGGCGTATCGCCTAATAAAGAATTATTTCTCGCTTTGAACAGGACGAAAGCCGCGTTTTCAATTCTAAAGATTAACTTATATGTACGCAATACGTCGGTCTACATATGCATAGTCTGGACCAGATCGTATCACACATTTTTAAAATTAATGTGTGTAGGCCAAATAAAGCCTAGTTCCGAACATCCATCAATCCAAAAAATATTGCTCGGTTGGGCTATATCCCGAAAATATAAGGCGTCAACACAGGATGTTGTATGCAATATCTCTGTTGGTAGCGATCATTGTTCTCTCGACTCTATAATGGAGCGCTTTTGGGAATGGGAAAATATCCCAACAGAATCCGAAGGCTATACATACAGTTCAATAATTGGCAAACTTGCGAACGTAAACAGGCTCGAGTGGAGTCGTTTTGAAGTGATGCTTTCATTTAAAATAAATCCCAACGTTTTAGGTTTATCTTTAGAGACGGCAAAACGCCGCTTCTTATCTCTAGAACGCAGACTCGCAAGGGATCAGTACTTGCATGATATATACATATATGGATTTTATGAAGGAGTGCCCACATGTCATTACTTTCAGGCACTCCTCCAAGACGCTATTACTATATTCCACATCAATGTGTCCTGAGATCTGATCGTTGCACCACCAAGCTCCGCGTCGTTTTCGATGCATCGAGCAAAACGTCGACTCATTAAATGAAACTTTGATGGTGGAATTCAGAGGAAGCTTTATGCAACTCTTTCCCGATATCGACTAAATCGTTTTGCACTCACAGTTCACATCTTCAAGATGTCTAGGCAAGTGCAAGTCGCCGAAGAAGAGGGAAATTTCCAGTTGAATCTGTGGAGGGAGAATGCAGATCTAGATGTTCAAACATATCGACTGAACACGGTAACTTATGGGACAGCCTCACCTGCAGAGGTCTATGCTGTCCCATCAAATTGCATCAAAAGTAAAAAATTGTGACATACGTTGATGACATGCTTACAGGAGCGAATAGTTTGGAAGATTTAGAGCATATTCGTCTGGAATTGTACGAGATCTTAGAAGCAGTGGTTTCAATTTGGCCAAATGGGTGTCAATTCATCGTCAGCTGCTGTCCGACAGTGGCCAGAAGAAATCTCTCCAATTAGATAATTCGTCGTCGGTTAAATTTCTTAGAATTCGATGGAATTCGCAGAATGACTTGTTCCATTATTATTTAGATGACTCCTTTGATTCACTGATCCCTACGAAGCAAAATATCTTATCAGTGGCATGCCGATTGTTCGTTCCATTAGAGTTTTTATTTTTTTATTTACCTATTTTCCTAGGGCGCCAAGAAATAAATTTAATGCACTAGTCACATAACAAAATCGTGAAAATACATAACAAAATCGTGAAAATACAATTTGATTAATCTATTTTTACATTTTAACTTTCATTTAGTTTATTTTTATCTCGAACATTTTAATCGTTCTCTCTCGCTCTCTCTCTCACATGCAACCCCGTCTTCTTTGCTCGTTAGTTGTGTCCGACGCCTAGTTTTCAGAAACTATAAGAGCTAGAGTAATCAAACTTGGATAGCCAAGCTCCTGTGATATCACTTCAATACAAGTGTATTTCAAATATTTCCCACGCCACCTTCCATCCCCACAAAAGTCGAAAATCTGTGGAACCCATAACTTTTAGGATACAAGAAAACCAAAAATTCAGAAACAGGGAAAATTACAGAAATCGTAAGCTCACAATTACATATTTAAACTAACTGAGTACCGGGTATAAAGTAGAGCCACGACTTTTGCCTCGACTCACAACGTTCTCCTTTGTTTTCTTTAAGTGTTGTGGTTATTGAGCCACAGGCGAATAGCATGGACGAAGAAGTGCCGCTCAAAACAGCTTGTGACGAATATTATTTATATTATTGGTTCTTGCGGAGGCACTTAAGTAGTTTATACAATTTTGTGCAACATATTTAAAGTTCGGAAGTTTACCCATGTTCCAAAAATGATATAGTAAATGCTATTTGCCAATCTGAATATGTGCTCCCCCCTCTTTACGTTGAATACATATCTGGCTATATTATTATAAGCTACATTTAGTTTATAGTGAAAAACACTATCACAATTTCCAAAAATGTATATACCATAACAAAGTTAGGGTATCATATATGTTTTAGCGATTAAGAGTCTGAGGTCTATGGTCAAAAATTGCTATAGGCCTCGATAACTAGGACAAAAATTTTATTGCAGCCATTGTGGTGCAAAAGTTGTATTATGATGAGTTAGTTCCTATGAGTTTTCACACGAGTCGGAACAAGAACAAGGCCGCGGCTCTACTTTATACCCGGTACTCAGTCAGAATATATGTGATCTTATGATTTATGTCATTTATTATATGTCATATATAAAATTAAATGTTGGCCAAAAGAGAAAATTTCAAAAAATTAAGTCGAACCCTATGCTAGATTTTTACATGTATACCACACTTACGAGACGTGGAAGTGTTTGCGAGAGAGAGAGGGAATAAGTCAGCGCTTGGCAGGCGTTGCGTAGCCACTGAAATTTAATTTGTTCCTTCTTTTCATAATAATAATCCGACCGGATCCAAATTCGAATTGGTTTTAGATAGACACATTAATAAGGCGTCGTTAAAGGTATCGCTTATAAAAATAAACGGCTAAGTTTTAACCGTTTGACCAACACTTCCGATGCCGAATTTCGCCGAAAAATTCCGTTAGCCCACAAATAAACGTTGTTTTTTCCTACAAACATACCAAAAATCTTTGTTTGTTTTAACGGTAAAATGGCATTGAGGATGGTGCCAAACAGAATATGAAGTTTTGGTCAAACGGTTATAACTTAGCCGTTTATTTTTATATTTTTGGAGACAGCGGAAAAGTCGTGTCGACTAGTGTAATCAGATCTGATCAAAATTCAACACGCTGATACAAATGGTTATCCCCTATGATTCTGCGTTTTTAGTTTTTAGTCCTCAAATCTTTAAAATTGTGTATGCCACAGATTTTCGTCCTTTTGTGCGGGCGAACGGGGGCGGGGCGAAACTTTGAAATACACTTGGAGTAGTGTGATAACACAGGAGACTGAATACAAAATTTGGTTGCTCTAGCTTTAATAGTCACTGAGGCGCTAATGAAGACAGACAGACAGACATGACTGTATCGACTCGGTTATTGATGCTGATCAAGAATATATATACTTTATGGGGTCGGAAACGCTTCCTTCTGGGCGTTACACACATCCGTTATCACCGCAAGTCTAATATACCCCTATACTCTTCGAGTACCGGGTATAAAAAGGTTCAGATTCGCTGATGTATCAGGTACGGATGCTGCATTTACATCCATACCAGTGACGATAATCATGTGGTGTAAAAGCATCTTACTACTAAATCTCGAGTATCTCCTCTCAAAACGAAATGAATGCAATTGATTGGATTGGATTGTCTACACTATGTTGAGTTGTCCCCAGAAATGGAGCGGTTGTAAAACAAGAAGAGTTTGGCACCGCATTCAGTGACAAGTGTCATGCTAATGGGTGTATCGAGTAGATTGGAAGATGTTGATTGATTCTAATGGGAGGTAAGTTGCTTAACCTCTAAATTCCGTTCGATACCAAATTTCCCCTGCTGCTGTAGCAAAAATCGCAGTTCATGACACTATTACTATGAAATTTGCATCGGACTCAATATCATACATATGTCAAGGTAAGGTTAGGTAAAGGTGGTTGCCAGGCTCACCAGCGGCCCGTCACACTTAGGTCGGTTTCCGCTCGTTGTGGTACAGCGTGGGATCTTCTCCTCTTCCATTTCGTGAGACCTGAAAAAGTAAGCAGTTTTCACAACATTTTGGACATTTCCGAAATGTCTGATACGAAGGGCTTGCCCAGGTATTGTGGGCTTCTTCTGTTAAGAACTGGACAGGAGAAGAACAGGTGTTCCACCATATCCTCCTCCGTCAAAAATCATTGTATGAGGCCCAGCCTGTTTGCGTGGGTGCCTATTAGACAATATCCCGTGAAGAATCGGATGATGCGCTGCACCTTCTTCTTCTGAGCTGGCATAGCTCTGAGGTGCGTTTCCTGTCTATGTTCGGCCATTTTTGCCTAGTTATTCGACATCGTGGTACTGATTCCCACTCATTGCCTGTTAGTCGCTTATATAGCTCTTTTATGATAAGCCTACAGGTGACCATTGGCATACAGATATCCTCCTTGTCTTGGAGAAGGGGTATTGTGGTGCCATGTCCCGATGTCCCGGTGGCCCGGGACCCAAATAAGGCTAATTTCAAGTGGCTGAGACATCTCGTGAAGAGATTTGCGGCAATTTGCCACTGTGTCCGAGTTTGAGGAAATCGCACGGAGTGATTTGATCGCAGCTTCGCTGTCGCTGTAAATGTTTACCTGAGTTACCATTCCAGTAGCTTTTTGAAGTTTGTTTAGTGCTTCCCTGATCGCAATAACTTCCACTTGGAATACACTACAGTGATCTGGGAGCCTGAAGGAGTGCCTTATATCTAGCTGTTCGCAGTCTCTCAGACGTATTGCCGCCATTTCTGCCCGCTGATAGTCCTTTTGGATAGGGCCAGCCACCACACTGCAACTCCGTAGAGTAGTATTGGTCTAACTATAGCTAGATATATACATTGGACTATGCTAGGGTTCATGCTCCGCTTTAAGCCAATATCTTTTTTGCATGTGTAGAGGGCTATCGTGGCCTTCTTCACTCTGTCTTTTATGTGCAGCTTCCTGTTCAGGTTAACTGGCACTGTCGCTGAAGGAGAGCCTGCATCCGTTTAATGTTGGGGGTTGAGGGGCAGAACGCTGTATTTATTTGTGAATAACACGAGTTCCGTTTTTGAGGGATTAACTCCCAGTCCGCGGGATTTTGTCCATTCTGAGAATCTCGCGAGCGGTTATTAGGTCGCAGAGTGTTTAAGAATATTTTCCTGAGAAGATAATTGCAACGTCATCCGCGTATGCCACAACTGTGCACCCCCCCCTTCAGGTTACCTAGAATCTTGTTGACTGCTATCTTCCATAGAAGGAGAGACACGACACAACCTTGCGCAGAGCCTCCGTTGTCAAACCTTGACTGGGTGGACGATTCCAGCGATGATGTCACCGTCCTGCATATAAGAAATTGATCGATGAGTAGCACCAAGTGCCGGTCCACTCCCAGGTCAGTCTGCGCTTCCGTAATGGCACCCGGCACGACGTTGTTGAAGGCTACCTCGATATCGAGAAAAGCTATTAAAATTTTCCTTGATGTGTAGAGATTTCTCTATCACTGAAACTACTTAATGAAGTGCCGTTTCCGTGGATTTTTCTTTTCAGTAGCCATGTTGCGCTCCTGACAAGTAGCCCGACAAGTCTCTCAAAAGTGTTGAGTAGAAAGAACGATAGACTGTTTGGTCTGAAGTACTTTAGAGTTGAGTGTGAGGCCTTACCTGCCTTGGGGATGAAGACTATCTTTTGCTGTGAGCCACTCTTGTGATATATTCCCCACTGCTAGTATCTTTCTGAAGATACATTGTAGCCAGTTGACGGCCGAGTCTCCGGACTTTTGGAGTTGGGCCTGAATACCAGGTCCGGACCTGACGATTAGAACGGTTTGAAGCTGTCTACTGCCCAGCTTATGTTCCGTTTATGTTCTTCGCTATGGAGTTGCGCCGTCTTGATAGTTGTGTACCCAGGGAAGTGGGTTTCGAGTAGTATATGGAGTGACTCCTCACTAGAAATAGTCCAAGTTCCATCATTTCTTTTAAGGTGCCCTATGGAGGGGGTAGTTTTTGAGAGGATCTTCCACAGCCTTGCAGCTTCTGACGTTTCCTCGATCTCCAAGAAAAATATTTGCCAAGAGGCTCTTTTTGCTTTCCGAGTTTCTTTTTTGTGCTTCTCCTCGTTAGCGTTTTTGGATCTGTTGAAGAGAGTCCTGCAGCTTTTACGTAGGATATCAATTTGTTTCGACCACCAGGGGGGTTTCTTTTTACACCTGGGCGTGTGTGGGGAGCACGCTGCCGAGAAGGCCTTATTGCATACTTCCATGAACCTGTTCACTAGACGATCTACGTCATCTACGCTTTATTTTTCCTAGTTGGCTTTCCTGGGATTGATATAGTCGGTTTTGGAATTTCGAGGGATAATATCGTCTTGATGTACCTATGGTCAGAGAAGGAATGGTCCTCTAGGACTTATCAACCCTTTACTTTGTCAAAACATTTGTGAGATATTAGAGTGCGTTAACCTCCTGTCGGTTTTTTTATAATAAATATGGGGTCGTTGCCGATTACAAATTACTAAATTAGAGTTCAGGATAAAGGCCTGTATCCAGCACTGCGGAAAATTACTGACAGGGATTTGCTATTTATTTCGTTTGTGAGAAACATAGCTAAAATAGTGTGACCAAGAACCAAAAAAGTGATTTGCCACTCTCATAGCAATCAGCTTTGTTTTATAAAAAATTGTGATAGTTCAATTAAAATTAAAAAAGGAAAAAATTAGCTCTGAGGTTGGAGTGATTGTGTTGGTGGTATTTTGTTGCTAAAAATAAGAAAGAAGCACAGCGCACACGGAGACACCACGCCCAACACGATGCCTCCTACGCTGCTACTTTTAGCGAGCTTGCTGCGATGGTATCGGAGACTTTCCCTCAGAGATGTCCAGGCCGTCTTACATTCATTCGCTACAAAGTATAATTATTTTAATAACCGTGAACAAATTAACATGTTTGTTTCGAAATGTTTCGGTGATCCGCCAAAGACATGGTCTTTTCTCAACTGTTTTTATTAAAGCAATCTTCTCCTCACTTTAAAAATTAGCATATCTCTTTTTTTAGGTTTTGCGCGCAGATTTTGCCTCCACCTCTCACTTGTACATCAGTAATAATAGGCACACATATTTTCCTGGCCTGCATGTCAGCTGTTCTCTCAGTCCACATTCGTGTCGATATCGATACTATCGATAAGAATTCGTGGATTTCGTTTACGTTGCATTGGCCTCGCAGCCTATTAGTAGGCATGCGACCTCTCGCTGTCTCTGGTCAGCTAGCGAGCGAGGAGGAGGAGGATCATTTTCCTCATGGGCCATGTAGGACAACATCAGCCTCAGATGTGTCCCCTGCAGCTCTACGCTTGCCACTGTGTTGTAGCCATTGCTAAAGTTATGGAGCAGAAAGATATTTAGGTGCTTTCTTGCAAGAATGCAGGTATGAGTTTAACCTTCTGTTTGGGATGCAATGACCTTGTACTCCCTCGTCGCTTACCCACAGACCTTGTCTCCCATTATTCAAGTCTCCTGGATTAGGGCAACGTCGGCTCCGCTCGCGTCCAAGCGGAGTATGAGGGCAGCAGATGCTGCTTTACAGTGGTGGAAATTTATTTGAAGGAGTCTCAGAGACATCTTCAAGAATCTCCACCACTGTAGTTTCGGCGTCTGAGTCGTCGGATACGTCTTCACGACACATCGCCTCAAAGTCTCGCATAAGCTCAGCGTCTGATGAGTAACCTTCCTTGACCGGCTCCAGCTCGCTATTGGGTGCTTCGACCTCCGAGGTAACATCCTGCTCGACTGGGTTGTCGACAGGACGAGCCTCGGCCGAAGCGACCGACTTATACTCTGTAATGCTCCTATTTCAGGCTGAGGTAAGCTCAGTCTTCCCAGGATCCTACTACAAGAAATTTGTAGATTGCAGGAACCTCTACTGGAAACGGGGGTCGGCTCTAACTAGACTAGAGACAAGAGTGGAGGAGAATGAGGCGTAATCGTGCCAGTACGATTTGGACTGAGAGGATAATAGGATAATGAGGATAATGAAGGGCACGAGGCGTGGTCACACTCGTGGGGTCGAGAAGGATAAGGGATACGAGGCGTTGTCACACTCGTGGGACCTAACAGAAGATCAAGAGTAAATTAAGAATTGAAGTGGGCCCGTACCGCGGTATTCTTGGCTGCAATAGACTTACTCAGTGGGTTCTCTTTGAATTAATTGACACTTTATTGAATTTCTGTATGTTTATTGTGTGTATAATAATTAAGCGTAAGTTGCTGCGCGGAGCAACGTCTATCTTGCGACCGGGTTCCCGAGTAAGTTTCTTGCACTTTTTTCGCTTCAACGCTCGGAACCTAGAATCCGCGAATCAAACTAGCTAGCTTAACACTATGGGTGGGGGATACGTGCTGACGCTGCATCGATGGTCAATTTCTTTTGTCGAAAAGAAAACCATCGCATCGAACCTTAGTGGGAGGGGAAAGTTTTGGGTTATGATTGAGGAGAGGTGGGTGAGCTATGGAGGGGTGTAGGAGGGATAGTCACGTGGCCGAAAGGCGCGCGTGTGGCGGAAGAAAAGTGGGTGGTTTGAAAAGTATTCGTGTATTGTATGGTAAAGAAGACATGTCTTATATTTATACAAATAGAATTCTTAACTTATGGTGGCTTTTATATATCCATTGCCGGTGCGGCGAGGCGAACTGTAACGTCCACTTGTGGTTCGTTACACTCCCCCCCCCCCCCCCCCTTTCTTCCGGGAGGAGGCGGTTGCAGACCGGCCCAGCTCGTGACCGTTTGTGGACCTGGTATTTCCGGTCCCAGAACCCACCGCTGAAGCGAATCCTGTTCGCCCGTTGTATTCGGTATTGCACCTCCTCGACCAGGCCAGTGGGCACCACTCGGCCCGGGTGTCGACTTGCCAATCTTTCGGAGCGACTACCCAGCTGGCGTCCCTTCCAATTTCCTCGACCAGGCTGGCGTCTTCTGGGCCCTGTAAGAAGCCTAGCAGCTCCTCGAGGCTTTCGTCGTCCACTTCCTCTTGGTCTCCGGCAGCCACCGTCAGTAGCTCCTCAATGGATATGCCTTCGAGCCCTCTGGTCGCTACCGGGGGCGAGAGGCTCACCGGTGTTTCCAGAATGGGTTGCGGCTCTGGGGTAGAGCAGTCAATAATCGGCGCTCGATCAGGGCTCGACTCGGTGCGGAGTATCTTAGCGTGCTTGGCCGTAGCTACCGCTGGTTCGCGCGGGGTGTGCGCCGTTGCTGGGGGGTCGGGGTGTCTTCGTCGTTCTGTTGCCGTTTCGCTTATTTTCGGGGTCGTCGACGTCGGTGACGATGTTGCTGACGTTGCTGATGTTGCTGATGTTGCTGATGTTGCTGACGTTGGCGTCGGCGTCTCTACCTCCTCGGGGGGAGGTGTGACCGTGTCCGGAACGGGGAAGGCGGGTCGGTTGCAGAGGGCCTCCGCGGGCTCTCGGTACGTTTGGAAGAACGCATCAACGTTCCGGCCTAGCGGAACGAGTAGATCGATCGCCATGAGGTGGATCCGGGTGACACGCATGCCCCACGGCGTGACCGTACTGTTTAACGTCTCCGTTTCGGCCACGAGTCGGCGGGCGAAGAGTTCCTCCTCCTCGCTTTCCTCGTCGTCATAGTACGTGCGAGTGTACGCCGGGTAGTAACGTTCCGGGCTCCTGTCGTGCCTGTAACAGTCTCGGGGGTAAAGATAACGAAAATCTCGTTCAGACATCGGTTCGAACGATGGTGGTTCCGGGCTCGGGGAGTAGTAGGCTCGAGGGTCACGACGTCGGAATAGCGGTGGCGACCACAGGTTTTCGCGACGAAATCTGGATGGTCGTCGCGAGAACAGCGGGGGACTATCCCGAGGGCCTTCGGAGTCCTCTCCGGCCGGGAAGTCTTCATCCGATTCCTCGTTGGGTTCGGTAGCATCGTCGTAGATTGGTCGTTCTTTGCGGGCGTCCCGCCCTCCGTCGGAGATCGGGCCGTTTTCTGGCTCTTCGTCGCGGAGAGGGGTGCTGGCGGTTGACCACGATGGTTCGCCGTTGGGTTCTAGAATGTAATGGGGCGGACGATGGTCTCCGTTCTTGGACTGCGGCGGGGCTTTGGTTCTCCTGAACGTGTGTGCCCCAGACTCTGAGCCTTCAGAGTCGGTGGAGTCATAGATATAGATGATCTCGGGTGCCTCTGCGGGTGTTGCTCCATGGTGGGTTGGCTTAATGCTAAATTAAGGCGTACAATTAAAAAATAAATTTTAACTCTATTATTAAGTGTTGCTTACAAATTTTGGGTGTTGAGGGAAGCGTTGCTGGCCTTCCTTTGAAGAACAATTCGGATATGACTTAAGTTTTATAGGGGTTCGCTGCCTTAGGTCGGCGCACTTACAAAAAAAAATACAGTGTCAGCAAGTGTGGGTTGCGTAAACTTATGCACAAGTGTATGGAGGCAAAGAATTAAATAAAAAATATGGTTTTTTTTTTTGTTTTTCCTATATTTTTTTTTTATTTTTGCTGAGTCCAGTTTGTTTTCTTTACTCGTCACCTGATCCGTACCCCCGTGGACGAGGTATGGGTATGGGCTTGAGTTCGCCGAATTTTAGGGGGGGCGAAGGTGGCATACATGGGGGTCTTACCGCTGGTCGGTGTCGATACCTCGGCCGGGCGGGCGTCAGTAGGAAGGTGGGACGACACGGCCTCTACGTCTTGGGACGTATTTTGTTCACCTTGGATTTTAAGGCGGCGGTATAATATCCATATAATGGAGCAGAGAGCTAATGCAACGGCGAGCGTGAGGAGGTAGGAAGCGGTACTTTTTACCGTCAGCATTTCGTTTAGGTTGTCAATCTGATTGAGATTATTCATGCTTAGTTCCCGTAGAAACGATAGACTAAGTTTTTCTTTGTGGGCCGTTATATTGACTTGCGTCATTGCGGACACCACTGCCTTCCTCTTAGAGTCGCCGAGATGATTAATGTACCAGGTCCCGTTAAGAGCGACCCGGTGGGAATACGTCACTAAGCACGATCCCGAAATCTTTTGGCTGACCCCGGCATCATCAACAACGGTCATGTTCGCGTCGTTGATGATGAGATTGCCGTGGTCGACGATGGTTATGGGGTCTAAGTGTCCCGGTAGGGTATCACAATGTGCGATAGACCCGGCCACCATTTGTTGGGCGCAGGTGTTTCCCCTTTGTTCCCTGCAGTACGTAGCCCCGACGGTTGTCTCGCAGGCCCCGATGTTAAGGGTCAGGGACCCGCAGTCCGCTACTATGTCTCCCTGACTGAAATCTAATATTCTGTTGTGGCGTTGAACCAGTAGTTTGGAAGGCGCTAATGATGGAGACCTCTAAAAGCTCCACCAAGGTTATGTTAACTAATTGTTGCTTATTGAATTCGTTTATATCGGCGCCATCTAAGAGGGCCGGACTGAACATGTTTATTTTGGCTAAAGTTAACCCAAGGATAAGGTTTTCTAGGTCTGTTATGATTATTCTATTTTTGGCGAGGATTGTTTCTACTATCTGGGTTTTCTCGGCCTCGTCCGACCTATGGATCGTGTTAAAAAAGTGCGTTAGTTTGTTAAGTCGGCTTTGCATTTTGGAGTTAATCTCCATTTGACGGTGTTCGGATTCTATTAGTTGCCCCTGTTTGAATCTAATCTGCTCCCAGTCATTGAAGTCGGGCGTTCCCGCTACTACTTTCAACGCTGTCCCGAACAGGTTTATGCTCCTGGTTTCCCTACGGTGGATTTTTAGCATATCTATTAAATTTCGGATATGGTCCAGTTCGGTTGCTAGTACCTGGGCCATGCGGGTGTCGGCGAACATCTCGGCAGCGCACTCCGTCTGGTCGACGTAGACCTCATAAGAAGTGACGTAGGTGGTGTGGTGGAGGTATCCTGGCTTCTCCCAGATCACGGCGTCTCCGTCCACTATCGGGATATAGTCGGCGTTAGTGTAGTCATTTACTTTCACTGTGAAGCGGTGACCAGGGCGAGTAGAACCAGCAGTGGTGACATGGTGTAGAGGGATTATTGTTGACGGCGGCAGATATTGCGACTCTTAGAGGTGATCGTTCTGCACTCAATTGCCTTGGTTATTATTGGCTTTTTATATTGATTTTGGATTTCTGGTTGGTTAAGTTTGAGTTGTAGTCTTTGATACACTTTGGGGTGGGTTTATCCTTGATAGGAATCAGAATTTGATTTTGATTTGGGGTTTTATTTTTTTATATTTTATTATTGTGATCAGTTGAGTTTGAACTGTTGTTTCTGAAGCTCTGTTGGGTGGGCTTATCCTTGGTAGGAGTCGGAATTTAGTTTTGTTTTGATTGCTTTGGTTTTATTTTATTTATTTTTTTTTTTGGGTTGGGTTGATTTGGTCCGGTTTGTTTCATGGGTAGTGGCGTACTGACTGAAGGAGGCCAGGGCATCGATTGATATAGGCGTCGATCACCGATCGAACTCCGTATTATGTCGTCGTGGCGTCTGCGTCGTCGGCCGGATCATCGAACTCGGGGTCGTGGAACTCCTTCAGGTCGTTGATATTGGCGACCTTTTGCTTCCGGCTGCCTGGGTTTTGTAATTTCACGATATTTGGCGACGGAAAGCTTTTGACCCGATATGGTCCGTCGAATTTGGGGGCAAGTTTGGCTGCAAAACCCTCGGCTGCATTTGACAGGTGGTGTTGCCGTACGAGGACCAATGACCCGATCGTAGGGCGCCATTGTCTGCGACGGAGATTGTATTGTCGCGCTTGCTCTTGGCTTGCCCTTGGCTTGCCCTTTGGATGTTACTTCGAACGATGAAAAATACCTCTTTTAATCTTGACGCATTGTCGGTAGCCGTCTCCTGGGTGTTCCCTGTTCCTGGTGTGACTTCGTCGTATAGAGCGCCGGGCAGCCTAGGCTCTCTTCCCTGTAGGAGGAACGCAGGGCTGAATCCGGTGGTCTCGGAGACGCTGGAGTTTATGGCCAACGATATTTCGGGTAAAAGTTCGTCCCACGTGTTCTGGTGGTCGTCGTTGAATTGGGCGATCATTGTCTTTACAGTTCTGTTCGCCCTTTCCGTGGGATTTTCCTGGGGACAATATGGAGCGGTGTGTTGCAGTTTGACACCTGCGATTTGGAGGAACTTTCGGAACGAGCGACTGGTGAACTGGGTGCCATTATCGCAGACGAATAATTTCGGTATCCCAAAAGTGCTGAGGATCCGTTCGCGGAACGCTCGTTCGAGGTTAGCCGTGGTTGCCTTCTTGAGGGGTATTAGTTCGACCCACTTGGAGAAGGTGTCGAAAAATACTAGCAGCATCATATTCCCTCGTTTGGACCGTGGCAGTGGTCCGACGAAATCTGCACACAAGGTAACAAACGGCTCCTCCGCCTTGCGAGTGAGCATCTTGCCTACTGGTTTGCGTTGCATGGCCTTGAACTTCTGACAACTTACGCAGTTACGAATGTAACGTCTTACGTCTCGGTAGAACCCTGGCCAATAATACCGTTGGGAAACAGTGGCAATGGTCTTCCGTATGCCGAGGTGGCCATCTGTTGGTTGATCGTGGCATTCGTGGAGTACCCTCGTCCGGCGATCTTTCGGAACGCAGAGCTTCCAAGACTCCGTTCCGACAGGTCCGTGGCCGAGACTTCGATAAAGTTGACCGTTCTCGTAGGTGTAGTCCGGGTATTTTTGGGGCTCGTTGTGGACTTGTTGTATCCTTCGTTTAAGCCAGGGACAACTGTCGGGTTCCTCCTCAACACGTGCGAGTGTTTCCAAGGGCTGCCTGGATAATGCGTCCGCTACAACGTTCTGTTTCCCGGCTCGATAATGTACGTCGTATTGATATTGTTGTAGCTCGAGTGCCCAACGTGCCACTCTACCGTATGGGCTTTCCAGGGTGTTCAACCATTTCAGCGCGAGATGGTCAGTCACCACGTCAAAGCGGTAGCTCCGTTTGTAAGCAGAATTTGACGTTGAAATCTGAGCAGGCGAGTACGGGGGCGGTAGTAAGTAACTCTTTTAGCTTTTCGAAAGCATCTTGTTGTTCCTGTTCCCATGTCTATGTTTGTCCCTTCTTTAGCAATTGTGACATTGGTTGGACCACTGTAGCGAAATTGGGAGCAAACCTTCGGTACCACGACGCCATCCCTATGCATTGGCGGAGTTCCTTCAAGTTAGTGGGTGGTCTCAAGTCTCTTACGGCGGCTACCTTGTCGGGGTCGGTATGGATACCTTCCTCGCTGATCATGTGTCCCAAAAATTGTATGCGTCGTTGGAAAAAGGTACACTTTTCTGCGTTGATTCGCAGGTTTGCCTTGAGAAGTCGAGAGAAGACCTCTTTTACGTTGTTCAGGTGTTCCGTGTAATCCTTTCCAATGATGACAATATCGTCTAAGTAAGCGAATGCATAAGGTTCCATATCTGCGCTGATGACCGTGTCTAACGTCCGTTGAAATGTTGCCGAGGCGAAGTGTAATCCGAAGGGCATTACCTTCCATTGGTAAAGACCTCTTCCTGGCACCGTGAAGGTGGTAGCTTCCCTACTGTCGAGGGCCATAGGTACTTGCCAATACCCATTTTTCAGATCTAGTGTGGTGATAAAACGCGCATTCTTCAGGCGTTCTAGGATATAATTGATCCGTGGCAACGGATAGGCGTCCGGGATGGAACGTTTGTTGAGCTGGCGATAGTCTACGCACATACGCCATTTCTAGTTCTTTTTGCGCACGAGAACAATTGGTGCGCTATGAGGACTTCCAGAAGGTTCGATGAGTCCTTCGGCTATTAGTTGGTCGACTTGCTCGTCGATAATCCGCCTCATTGCGGGGTTCTTGGGGTAATACCTTTGTTTTATTGGTCGGTTGTCCCGCATGACGATGGTGTGCTCCGTTAGGTCTGTTGTACCTCGAAGATTTTCGAACTTTGGCAGTTCCTCGTCCAGGAATTCCTGGATCTGCGACGCAAGTTCGGGTGGCCAGGGATCGTTGGCTTGTTCCAGCTTGTCCTTAAGTTGTTCGTCCGTCCCTAAGCTAACAGCTCGACTCGGATCCTCCGGGAGGATGGTCGTGTCAAACGCGCTCGGTGGTTCCGTCTCCCGAGGGTATTCCCTTATGTTGGCGACGTCTGGGGTGGTATCGGTTATGGAAAGGGTACTGGCGTGGGTTTGGTTGGCTACTTGGGAGGAGTCGTATCCTGCATGGTGCCAGACCGTATGTGTCTCGGTGACACCGGTGGCGTTGGACCAATGGCTCGTTCGAGTGATGAACGTGTGGGACGTGGTCCTAGGCATTGCTGGAGGATTTACGAGGGTTTCGTATGTGGAAAACCCCGGGAAGTACTCCCTGAGATTGGCGGCGATCGGTCTGGCACTGGCATTTGGCACTGCCGGGCCCCGGTTGGTGTCTCTGAAGACCACCAGCCTTCTTTCCAAATCCTGGAGGGGGGGAACCTGGGCCAGTGGTTGGAACACTAGTTCAGGAGTAATTCGTGTTGAGGAAGTAGCGTGATTGCTAGTGGTGGCCCCGGGGTCTACGTCGACGGGTGTCTTGGCGCTTGGTCGTTAGGCGAAGACCTTGGTTGTAGAGAAACGATTGCCTGTGGGGAGGCTGCTCTGGTTTCCCTATCCTTTATGGGGATCACCGTGCCGTGGGCTTCGGTTGGTCTCCTTTCATTCGGCGTAGCTACGTGGGAGCTTGTGTCACCTGTCGTTGGCCTGGGGATCGTGTGTTCCGTTGCGGCTCTAAGGTTTGTGTCTCCCGCATTTGGCCTGGGAATCGTGCGTTCCGTTGCGGCCTGGGAATTTGTGTTTTGTGTTTGTTGTTTGGACATTGTGTCCGTTGTAGTTTCCCTTGGATGCGAGATTCTCGGGGCTGTCCTGGATCTCGAGTTTTTCGGTCCTGTGGTGTGCACTTGGCTGGCAGTGACCAAAGGGGGGTTTAATTCGTCGTCGGCCTAGTGTACCTCGGCATGTTCCGCGGGGGGAGGGGAATTACCAGGGCATTCCGTTCCTGGATGCTCTCGAACTCCGTGGCCAATGCCGTGAGTTGCGTCAGGCTTCGTAGTTCGTGTCTCCGCACATACAACTAGTACGCCGGCAAAATGTGGTCGTAGATCCTGTAGAGTTCCTTGGTGGTGTCGTACCCGGCGTGGTGCATGAGTAAACGCAGCTCGATGACGAAGTCTTTAAAAGATTCGCCTACCGCTTGCATGCGGTCTCGGATCTGGTCCTCCAATTGCTCGAAATACCGCGGTGGCAAGAAGAAAGCCAAGAATTCCTGACGGAAATCAGCCCATGTGGCGCCTTGCAGCCGGCTGGTCCGGAACCAGCGACTGGCTCTGTCGGTGAGGATTTCTGCCATGGCGCGAGGTAAATGGTTCATGTCTACCCCGTATGAAAGCGCGCGCTCTTCGAGACGGTCGATGAATGACAGAGGATCGTCCTGTCCGTCGAACTGGATCCCCTACTTCCGTATGCGTTCCACCATTTGGGCGGCGTGGCTACATTGGTATCCCCCTGCAGGGTCCCTTCCCGCCTGGGGTCTCTCGTTCGTAGGTCGGATTCTCCTCGCGGCCGGAGTACGTTGTTCTGGATCGGAGGTCTTGGTGGCTCGGACACTGTCCCGACGCTGGAAGAACCGCCGGTTTGGTTCATCTAAGATCGGCTTTGGAGTCGGGGAATATTTTTGAGATCGCTGGCTGCGGCCAGTTGACAAAATGCCTTGACTGACTGCATTTTTGTTTTTCGTTTCTCACACAATTTTTGACCTAGCCACCCAGAGCCCACAGGACCAGAGTCAATGGTAACTTTACGTTCCAGGAAAACTCTTCCGGATTTTCAGAGACATTGCGAGTTTCTGAAGTATTGTACCGCAGTTCACGATTCATTGAATCAGATGGATCTATAGCACCAATCAACACTTTCTGATATGCATTATATTCAATATATTGCTCATATGCAAATGCAATACGAAGGAGCGAAGCGGGTGTAATTCCTGGAATTGTCGGTAATTTTCTCTGATATTGACAATAATGTAGGGGCGCCCACGTCTCCGTTCCAATTTTATTTGTTCATTTCGTACCTCTTGCGTCATGCCCTCGTCATGCCCTTGCGAATAAAAGTTATTGGATGGTTATATTCATATCAATAATTTATTCATATCATGCTCTTACATCCCACAGTCCTCGGAATTTACAACTTATATGCTTCACGCTGCCCATCTCCAGTCCGTTTTGTCTCAGCTTAGTGATTCTGATCGTCTTATTGTCCTCGGTGACTTTAATCTCCCTAATGTCACTTGGTCTCCATCCAATGACTCAAACTTAATGTTCCCATCTATGCAGCATGACTTCGTTGATTCTCTGTCCGATACATCGTTAGGCCAGGTAAATGGCATACGCAATAGCATGTGTAGGACCCTTGATCTCGTCTTCACTACCGATGCGCTGAGCACTTTGGTATGTCGAGGATCACCTCTATCATTCCCTGAAGACCCATACCATCCCACACTTTCAATTGATTTCTTGTTAACATCTTCATGCCCTATAAAGTCGTTTATTAAGCCTTCGAATATCTATTGCTTCAAGAAGGCTGATTTTCTCTCCTTGAATACTGCCCCATCTCAGATGGATTGGTCATTCCTTGACGATTTCCAGGAAATTGAGTCTGCCACGAATGCATTCTATAGCTCTATTTTTTCCATCTTTCCCATGCATGTTCCTTTAGTCACCCCCTCCAGAAATCTTTTTGGTCCTATCTGGTTCACCCCGAGAAGAATTTAAAATCCCGTATGTATAAGAAGTTTAAAAAATCCGGTTTGCAATCAGACTTTTCGAAGTACTCAATTGCAAAATCGAAATTTTCCTTATTCAATACATTGTGCTACAATAGATACTTGACCAAATGCAAGCTTAACTTTAAACGTGACCCTAAACAATTCTTCAGGTTTGTTAATTCTAAACGTAAATCTTCCCGATTTCCTTCTTCTCTACACTTAAATGGTAGTTATGCTGATAGGGATTGTAATATTGCTGTTCGCTTCCTTTTTCCAACGTTGCTACTCTGTCCTGTCTATTAGCTTTCCCTCTATCCTAGCCTCATCGAACGACTTTAGCAGTAGTTACTCTTATCCTATCCCTTTAAATAGTTCTAACTGTATCCTTCCCCCCTTCATCGACTATGATGGTCTCCTGACAACTTTAAAATCGTGCAAGTTTTCGTTCCCCACAGGGCCAGACTCGGTTCCGAGTGCTGTTCTTAAACTTTGTGCAGAATCTCTTTGTGTGCCTCTCCTAAAACATTTCAACTTGTCTCTCAAGACTGGTGACTTTCCCACCGTCTGGAAAGAATCCTATATAGTTCCCTTTCATAAAAAGATATCTAAATCTGATGTCTCTAATTACCGCTGTATTTCCAACTTATCTGCCATTCCTAAACTCTTTGAAAAAATCGTCAGTTCTCAGCTGCAACATTTTTGTAGTTCTGTATTCTCTGAATCACAGCATGGATTCATTAAACGTCGCTCAGTTTCTACTAATCTCCTTGAATTTTCCATTTTTGTAACATCGGGATTTGCTAAACAGTGTCAAACTGATGTCGTTTATACTCACTTTAGTAAAGCCTTCGACTCCGTCAATCATAATCTACTTATTCATAAACTGTCTCTTCTAGGGTTTCCGACTAAGCTTCTATACTGGACTAGTTCTTACCTTTGTAGCCGTTCTCAACGTGTCTGCTTTAACTCCTCTCTCTCTAAACCTGTTATTGTCTCATCGGGGGTTCCTCAAGGTAGCCATCTGGGTTCTTGCTATTTAACCTATTTATTAACGATCTTCCTCAAATGTTATCTCATTCCCGTGTCCTAATGTATGCTGATGACGTTAAGCTATGACTTTTCACCGCAATAAGCCATACCTTTTCGATTACTCTATCAATAGCATTATCCTTCAACGCCTCTTCAAAGTTAACGACTTGGGCATTATCTTTGTACCTAATCTATGTTTCAACTCTCATATCTCTACTATCTCTAACAAAGACAAAGGAGTCCTCGGATTTGTCAAAAGATGGTCTAAGGAATTTACAGACCCGTATACTACAAAACTTCTGTAAGTTTCTCTGGTCCGTCCTATCTTGGAATATGATTCTTGTGTCTGGTCTCCTCACTACCAAAAATTTCAGGATATGCTCGAATCAGTACAAAAACAGTTCCTCATCTTTGCCCTCCGTGGACTCAATTGGGACCCTTCGATCCATCTTCCTTCTTATGAAAGTAGGTTGCGCTTAATTAGCCTCCACTCTCTTAAATCCCGTAGAACCTGCCAAGGAGTTCTCTTCCTCCATAAGCTTCTCTCTGGTGAGGTCGAATCGACTGCCCTCATCAACCTTATTAGTATTGCTGTTCCTTTCCGCCCGACTAGGCATTACTTTCCTCTTCATCTCCAACTCAGTCTTTCTAACTACTCGGATTATGAATCTTTCCGTAGCCTTTGCCGTAACTATAACCAATTTTTCCATCTGTTTTCCTTTGATACTAGTTCTAATATGGTCAAAATTATCTTAATCAATAACTTAATTTAATTTAAATAGCTCTAATTGGGAATTGTTCGGCTACCGGCTCTTCTCTAACCTAAATTTGGCTGTTGGTGGGATCTTATCGGCTACTGAGCCGATAATCAGCCCCACCGGGTCTGAGTATTGGCATTAGCCCTTTTGTTTCATTAGTTGATATGTAATTTTACCCTTACAGTTTAACTGTACATTGTTAAACTTTAAACGAAAATAAACAATAAACAATATGACGATGAAAAATACCTTGCCACCTATTCGCAGAATATACAACAAAAATGTCAGAAGAATCGTAAATTAGATTGGTGAATTAGATACATTGCCAACTGTCATTTCGGCTGTCAAAGTGGATTAGCTTTATTAGTTACGGTGTAGTTTATTTTTTCGTGTCTTTTTCTGCGACAACGAATTGTCTTTCGTCCTCAGTAAAGTACATTTAGTCAAAGTCAAGTGAGTTTTTCGGATTTTTTTTGGTTTTGAAAAAAATACGGACATCAACTTGAAACAACAACTTGGGGACACTATAGGTCACTTCTATAATGTAAATTTGAATTTTTTCTACATTGTGAAAGGAAAGTGCTCGACATCTATGACAGCGCAGACTAAAGTCCTCAAACTATAAATCGTTTTACGCAACATCGGTAAGGAGGAACAGAACCATCGTACTCGTACAAAAGGGTATCCATGGCTCACCTTATGTCTCATTACAGCTCGGATGACCTGGTGCTGGAAAGTGAGGAGAAGCGCCTCTTGGTAGCCTCATGCTATATGGCACACGACAGGCCCGCACCACCCGAAGAGCTAAGGAGTCTAGTGGAAGAAGCCGAATCCAAGGACTCCCAACTTCTCATTCGTACGGACGCAAATGCCCACCAAAGTGTGTGGGGAAGCCCCGATATAAACGACCGAGGTTAAAACTCCTAGACTTTATACTATCAACTAATATAGAAATAGCTGTAAAGACCCAACGGGGCTTTAAAAGCTCCAAACAGTCACCGACGATATCTACATACATCACGTAGTTATTGAAATACATATTATTATTATTCTCTTTACGCACTACTTTTCGCCACTGAAGGCTCCAATTTCGATTTCTTATTACACTACTCGACAAAATTCAACTTTTTTTTCCCGCTGTCGCAAAAAATGACTTTTTCTGATAGATTTGAAGTTTTACATTTTTTTAAAGAATTATGGTTTTTTTTTCATAGTGTGTTTTTTTTTTAAAGAATTTGTAAAAAATGTGGTATTTTTTGTCATAGGTGTGCTTCTATTTTTCACATAACTTAAGTTTCCTACAACTGGTTGTATTGAACTTTGCAGTTAAAAAAAGCTGACAAATGCAGCTATAAATCCAATTCAGACACTGTGTAGCTGCAACTTAACGCCTGGAAGATATTAAGCTTCCAAATTGAAATTTCATTATTTTTTTCGGTATTTTTCGCCAAAATTTTGACTTTGAAAGCTCAGGAAAAGTAAAAAAAAAAATATTTGAATGCCTTGATTCGTTTAAGGTATCGCTTATAAAAATATAAAAATAAACGGCTAAGTTATAACCGTTTAACCAACACTTCATATGCCGTTTGGCTCTATTCCAAATGCCATTTTACCGTTAAAAACTGTTACAAACACAGATTTTTGGTATTTTTGTAGGAAAAAAAAAACGGTTATACGTCGGCTAACGGAATTTATCGGCGAAATTCGGCATATGAAAGTTTGGTCAAACGGTTATAACTTAGCCGTTTATTTTTATATTCTTTTAAGCGATACCTTAAACGACGCCTAATTAATGTGTTTATCTAAAACCAAAAATCAAGGCATTCAAATATTTTTTTTCGACATTTCCTGAGCTTTCAAAGTAAAAATTTCGCGGAAAAATAACGAAAAAAATTATGAAATTTCAAATTGGAAGCTTAATATCTTTCAGGCGTTAAGTTGCAGCTATAGCTGCATTTGTCAGCTTTTTTTAACAGCAAAGTTCAATACAACCAGTTGTAGGAAACTTAAGTTACGTGAAAAATAGAAGCACTACCTATGACAAAAAATACCAAATATTTTAAAAATTTCCAAAAAAAAACTGCACCTGAAAAAAAACCATTCTTTAAAAATTGTTATATATCCAAATCTATCAGAAAAAGTCATATTTGGTGACAGCAGAAGAGTCGTGTCGACTAGTGTTATTCATGTAGTTTTAAGGTCAAGATTCGTGTAGTATTAAGTTTTAATTTAAATAAACCCGCCAATGAAGGCACTGGCGCGCAAAAAGGAGACTATCGATATATAAATGACGGGGTCACACTTACTGCTATTGATGGGAGAAGAAGATGGAAAGCGGGGGGCGGGCAGACACTCACGCCGCGCGAAGAACAACATTCTAACGCAGACCACGAATGGTGGTTTGAAAATATTCAGAGTTCCCAGCTTCCCCAGTCGTACACGTGCCCCGACTAGACCTTTTAATTCGTACAACGCGCAATCGTCCGGCACGATCAACGAGTCATCCGGCCACGTCATATACGGCTTAAACCTATCTCTCAGTAGCCAGCAGACCCAACATTTCCCCAACAGTGTTGATATATTCAAGTAAGTCAACTTTCTTTCGTGGTACAGCCAGCGGAACAACTGAGGGTTTATTATAATAAATAAATATTATTAATAAAGTTCTGAATTAAAACTACAAACATTACGAAGTCGTTTCTTTATTTATGTATATGTACCTTACCCGATATACCCAAACCGCCTATCCTCGCTAGAAATCCCGTAGTTCCACGAGCCGTCGCGAAAACCCACTGCTCCGTCTAGTCTCTGAATCTAGCTGGCTGTCGCGACTACGTGATACAGTTACATCAACTACAAATTTTTTGTAGACGACCCTGGACAGGCTAGGTTTACCCCAGCCTGAAATAGGTTCCTTACATAGCAAACGCGGGGGAGGAATAAGCGTGTTAGATCTTACTCTGGTAACGGGAAAGAGTACCACAGTATCTGAATGGAGAGTCCTCGAAAGACCATCCTTCTCAGATCATAGGTACATTCAGTTTAAGTACGAATTTAAACACACTTCGAAGGTAATAGTCTACAGGAACCCCCGGAAAACAAACTGGGAAAAGTTCAGAAAGACGGTTACCTCGAAGCTTGCGAATCCGAGATTAGTGCAATCTGCGGAGGACATAGAGAAGTACTTTGAGTTTCTGTCCAAGGATCTACTAGATGCCTACCGCGCATCATGCCCACTCTCAAGAACGAAAAAGAGGACTAAGCCACTCTGGTGGAACAGGGACCTCTCTCTCCTAAGAAACAACCTCAGGGAATTCTTCAAGCTCGCCAAACAAGCGAACAAAGAGTTCATAAATGAAGAATACAAGACTACAAGAGCAGGTGCCTGAAACGGCAAGACACAGGAAGCTGCTTTCAAAGCAACCTACCATACAGAGTCAGCTCAAGCTAAACAACGGACAATGGTCAGATAGCAGCGAAGAAGCCCTGACAGCACTAATGGAGACTCATTTCCCAGGTTGCACCGAGGACACTGATGCCGCAACGCAAAAGGAGCAAGAAAAAGAGGAATAAACCCTCCCCACAGGCCTAATAACCTACAAGAAAATTCAATGGGCCATAGATTCCTTTACGGGCATTAAAGCACCTGGACTGGATGGAATATTCTCAGCCATGTTGCTGGGGAGCAAAGAGGTGATCACCCCATGGCTTTTCGCTATATATACGGCATGCTTAAAGACAGGCTATATCCCATCCAATGGAGAACTTCCAGAGTTGTCTTCCTTCCGAAGGCAGGAGAGTGCATCCATGTTAGTTCAACAGATTATAGACCGATAAGCCTCACCTACTTTTTACGAAAAACAATGGAAAAGCCGCTGGAGCTACACATGAGGAAGGAAGTAGGGGGAACTAAAATCAACCCACCAGCATCCCTACACTTAAGGAAAATCGGTGGAAACAGAGCTACACTTGCTAGTAGCTACCGTCGAGAAAGCCCTCAACAATAAGAAATATGCACTAAGAGTATTTGTTGATATATCCGGAGCACTCAATAACGTGGCCACAAGCGCAATAATGGATCGCCTAGAAGCAACCAACACACACCCAGCAGTCAACCTAAAGAATCTCTTATGTTGTAGACGGGTTCAATCAGAAAGGGGGCACCACTTCCAGCACACAGAGGCACACCTCAAGGTGGAGTCCTGTTGCCCCTCCTGTGGAATCTGGTGGTCGACGACCTAATCAAGAGATTCGAAAGGGAGCCCCAAAAATAACGACCTATGCAGATGACATAAGCATACTTATTACAGGAGTATGTCCATCGACCCTCAGCTTCATAATGGATCCCCTCGAAAATCAACCAAACAAGGTTAACCCCAAAAACACAAGTCAAATACCTCGGCATAGTACTGGATAGCAAGCTGGCATGGAGACCCAATGTAGTGGAAAGGGTTAAGAATCCAAGATGATGCTCAGCAGCACATGGGGCCTGTCACCTGCTCTTATGCATTGAATCTACTTCTCGGTGGTGCGACCAATTCTGCCGGGAAGAAGACGTACCACAAGCTTATGGAAAAGACTCAGTGACACTATCTCTGCTCTGTATCACAGGGGCGCTAAAGCACTCGAAACCATACTCGGAATCGACCCCCTGGACATCTACGCTATGCTGACAGCAGGTAAGGCAGCACTGCGCCTGATCGCATCGGGGAACATGCAGCCACAAAGATACATTCACACATTCATTAGGGAGGCATTGGACTCACTTTGCACGACTAAGTCAGTGGGGATCTATTGGGTTCCCAGCCATCAGGGCATCGAAGGAAACGAAGCCAGGGACGCTCTGGCCAAGGAAGGCGTCGGGCTGGCGACTGAACGAATAGAAAATGTGGCTGTCTCCATTAGAACGCAACAAAGCGACCTAGAAAAGCTGGCCAGACTGGAAATCGAGAGCAGGTGGAGGAGCACAACCACCTGCAGAATCTTGAAAATCATGTGCAAAGAGCGCAACGAAAAACTTAGCCACTATCTGCTGCACCTTCCTCGGAAGGACTGCAGACTGTTAGTGGGGATACTGATAGGTCACTGCCTGGCTGCATTACATGTCAGCCAGACTAAACGTCACCAACGGAAACAGCTGTGTCTGCAGCTGCCCGGCTCTCTTACTGGCAAGGAGAAGATACATGGGCGCACCGACGCTCTAAGAGGACGCCAAAGGAACTAACAGCATTCGCCAAAAACACCTCGATTCTAGGTGACTTCAAAACCTCACCAGCACCCTCGTAAAGGTCCATAACAATGCGGATATCTAAGGGCTAGGGGGCTAAGGGGATATGAGGACCGTCCGGGTTAACATAACCTACATCTAAGTACTTTATTGCTAAGTCTTCGGGTTGACGCCTTCAAGACAGTTTTCTGTGTTGAGTTGCTACAAGTATTTTTAATAGTCTGCATATTTTCTAATTTCGGTTTCTAGATCAGGTTTTTTTAACAAAAAACTTCGTATTTCTTTTTTGTTTATAATCTATATTTATTTATTAGTATGGACCCACCTGATAATACAATATATTAAACAACCATTACTTAACTAAGCAACATAGCTCAATAGTTTTAACAATCGGATATGCATTAAAAAAAAATAATAGAGTACATTCCGATGAATATAAATATTCTTAATTTTTAGGGAGACAAACGGAAAAATTGTTAAATCATTTGTATTCGATTAAATAAGTACATTGGTAAATGGGTGTCAATCCAATGTTGCATAATTAACATATGCAAAATGCTTCAAAAATATTTCTCTATGTTTATACAAGCTTTTAACATTAATTAATTTATGTACATATGAGCATGTGCTAATTAAAGAAATCACAATATATCTTGGAAGAATGCATAATTATATTGGTAATATTATGTATGTATCTATCTGTTGCCAATTAGAATTTAGCTAAACGTATTCGTTGTCCACATGTGTATTTACATTTTAAATGGTCCCATAAAGTATTTTCCCAGTTGCTTTATCTCATTATATTTGTTTATTTTATTTACATTTTATTAGTTCATCCTTTCTTATATTACAACGTCTAGAACCTATTTCTTATATTTGGATGTATACTATCCAGATATAATTAAAAGTGAATATCTTTAACAATTTTAGCAATATAAAAATGTTATTCATAATTGTAATTGTAAAAATATATATAAAAAAAAAAAAAACCTATGGCTAATGCCAATATAACATTTTCAATAAAAGCTATGTAAATTCTATAGCAACTGTGTTGCTATTTGTAAGCTATGCTCGTTACAGAAGTCGCATCCATTGTCAAATAAATGACAAATAAAGAAAAACAAATCTAATTAAAATGATTTAACTGCATTAAATCTATGTATCTTCGTTAATTTTACTTGTAGAATGTTCCGTTAAAGATGGAAGTAAAGATTCCGTGGATGGTTGCCTGCGAAAAAGAAAAAAAATCATTTAAATTGAACATTCTTCTTCCATTCTCGGGAGGACGTACTTATACCTGTCTACTGACATTTGGTAGGAGCCCGGTGCTGAGTTTGATCGTCCAGCGCGTACAAATCTTTCTAATCGAGAGCCTCCTGATTGTAATGCCTTGCCAGATACCCCTTTTATAAAAGGATTTCCAAAAGAATGTTTTTTCAACATTGTTTTTATTAATATAAGAGTGTCCAACTTTGGAATGCTGCGGACAACGGAGTTTATATCTTCTTCATCAACTTGTACTAGACAGCAGTTTTCTTCTTCAGTGGGCAATGGGTAAACACCGTTAGTGGTGACCCAATCGTTTATCTAAAATATATATAAAATAATTTACTTTCATGATACTACAGGGTTAATTTTGTATCAAAACCTTTAGCTCTGGCACTGTTATTCTTTGAGTAGCTTTTTTTTCTAGCATGTGCAAAATGCAGCTTTTCAATTTTTCACTGACTGCTAATTTTTGTGGGAACACTACCGGATCTTGTTGTATTCTTTCATAGAGCAAGGGAATTGAATCTGCTAAGAAAGGCACATTGCCAAAAATTAGGGAATACAGCGTCGCACCCAATGCCCAGACATCTGATGCTCGTCCACAATACACGTTCTGGAAAATAAAAAAAGGGTGTTATACGTAACGCATTCAACAAATTTGATATAACCAAGTTACCTGGCCTAAAATTAGGGTTTCGGGGGCCCTGAAGGCAGGGGTTCCACCGGTAGAGCCATTGCTCATTATTGCATCTTCTCCGAGAAATTCATTGCAGACACCAAGATCTGCTATTTTTATGTGTCCACACTCCGTTAACAACAAATTTCCTGGCTTTATGTCCGCATGGATAATTTTTTGATAGTGTACTGTAATGAAAAAGATAAAACACCTAGTATATAGTACTCCCCATAAAGAGTATATGGTAGTAAATTGGATATGCACAAAAAGCCGACTTGATATAGTCATATAGTCAATTGATTTTAACCAGAAGGAATAAACTTCACCACCATAACCTGTATACAGAAATACATATTTTCCTTATAGATTTTATAATCTTAAGATGATAAATTGCAATAAATTTGTCTGTTTCTATAAAAAAACGATCGGAAACGTTGTGAGCACTACTTTTATATCCTGTTCTCATTTAGTATATGTTTGAGCTTATTATTTATGTAATATATACTATGTATTTTATTTGTCGTTTGGTATCGCTGTTCGAAAGGGGGACAAATTCAAATTTAAAATAAACTTGTAACAGTATGATTTCACAAGAGTCTGGATATCCAATTTGGTTACTCTAGGTCTTATAGTCTCCGAAATCTAGACGATCAACGCCACGGACGCACATGGCTACAACGAATCGATTATTGTTGCTGATCAAGTATATATAATATATATAATATATATATAAACAATAAACAGCAATAAACAATAATATGTATGGAGTTGGATGATGATCTAACATCCAGTTCAAAATCAGCCGATATAACGCAATATACATAAATACATATAGGGATTGACCTACAAGGGTGTATTTTTCTTTAGTAACTGAAACTAAACTGTATTTTTTTTAAATCTTTTTTATCTCATTTTGGAAAAGCCATCTTGTAGAATTTGTAAACTGAGTATCGAATTTCGGTGGTAATGTGGTTGGTTCAAACGTCTAAAAACCTTCTAAAACCTTTTTCTCAGAGACGTTAAGAAGAACTTTTTTGTGATATATGAAAGCTCACACTTACAATATTCCAATCCGAGTAGAGTTTCTCGAAAAATACTCCATACGCGTTCCTCTGACAATGGATTGTCTGTTGGAATTCTAAGAACTTCTCCTTGTTTTACCAATTCGAAAACCATATATAAGGAGTCCTCGATCGGATCATCTAATACTTCTACTAGCTTGACAACGTTGGGATGATCAAGCTTCTTCAAAACAGCGATTTCTCTGTAAACACGATCTAACGGAGAAGTTGTTTTCTTAGGACCTCGGCGCATTAACCCAGCTTGTCGTAAAAGTCGCTTCTTTGAAAGAATTTTCATCGCATAATGGGTTGAATCTTCTTCAGAATATGCCAATTTTACGAGTCCATATGAGCCCTACAAATAAAAAATAGAATAATTGAATAGCTGAAAACATGAAAAATACCCGTGCAGATCTTCCTTTTGTTATGGCAAGAATATGTGAAAGCCGATCTCGGTAAAAGCTAAGTACTACATACATAGTTTTAAGGGTAAGTTTACACAGTATCAAGGAAATGGACGGACGGATGGCTGCACATCCTGATCCATAATGTGATCCATGTATATGTATGCATGCTCTTTTGGGTCTCTATTTTTTGTTATTGGGCAATACGGTTTCCTGGCAGTTAATTCTTCTTTTCTAAACATTGTCAATAATTTGCAATGCAAACTTTTGATTACAATAATACCTTCTGCATGGGTATACAAGTTGTTCAATAAAACTCAATTCATGGGAACTAATAAAACTTTATTACCTGCCCAATTTGGTCCATTAGTTTGTATTGGTTTAATTGAAGAAAGCTTCCAGATCTTTCTATTGATATTCTCCGTGATTCGCGTAGAGGAGGTCGCCGTCGATTCGAACGAGGACTACCAAAAGGACTGCCATACGGACTATATGGAACATTCGGATAGATAGGTCGAGTTTCCATTGATTGAAGGTTTAAAGAAATATGAGGCCGCTGAGCTAAACATGTCACCTCACACGTAGATTTATCATGTTCTTCGTCATTCAAATTTAACAAGTGGTCGATACTCTTTGTTAGCTGAGATACAGAGTCTGAAACTTGCGCTGTTTGGTTTTGATTATCATTGGAATAGTTTTCATTAATGTTTGGTAACAGACGAGATTGTGTTATTTGGAAGCTATTTGGCTCATTGTATATTTCCAATGACTGTGATTTCAGAAACATTGGTCGTGAATACACGCTTTTTAATTGTGGATATCCTGATATAGACGTGTTTCGGGGACCATCAATATCGCTTTGACGAAGATCACAGCAATCTTTTGATTGAACTACATCACTCAATATCTTGCTACCTTCTAAGTACTTCAGCTTACTATTAGTTACTGAAATCTCTTCAGTTTGAAAAGTTTGTATTATTTTATCATCTACAATATTTCGGGTTTTTGGCTTAGCACCACTTGTTTCCTGACATATTTTCTCACTCATTGAATGACGTCCAGTTGATTCCTTAGAATCAATGCTAATTTTTTGTAATTCTTTGTGCTGTGTGTGCTCCTTTCCCATTTTTTCAAGTCTTGTGTATTCACAACCATTCTGTGCCTTATCTACAATAACGTAGTCATCGTCATCCTCGTAAAAAGGCTGAACTTCTCGTTCTTTTTCATTACCCGTCTCGGCAACAGCAGGAACATGTTTCTTCTCCGGGTTCTTTACGTTTCCAGCTGTTTTTGCTGATTTTTGTGCTTCATCCATTTTTTTTTTTTAATTAAACTTCAGAAGCTGATGGTCGGCTTACTGTTTGTCCATTACAACATTATTTAAGTCTTCACATTTGCTTGGAATTAATGATTTCATTTCATATTTCTTGAACCTGAGCTGAGAGAACTGAGAAATAAAATCATTACAAAATATTCTAGCACAAGTTTCATAATTAAATAAAAAACATACTGGAAACCCGAATTCGGTTACCTTTGCAGGCCTATCGTACCGACATATGCCAGATACATATAGTACGATTTAGCGACCCGATTTGTATTATTTTTAGCTTATTCATTTATGTTCTTTCATATTTTTTTAAGTTTTCAGGAGCGCTTTCAGCTTGCTGTTGATGTCGACAAACAATACGTATACTTATGACTGTACATGTACATATTTGATATACACAAAATACAATATAATCTGCAATAGTGCAGAGCACTGTAGCACTATAGCAATATTTGAATTGGCTGTTGGTCGTTTCGACCGTGCATTGTATTTTTATTTTTATCACTAGTTTCAATCACTAAATTCAGAACTTTAATTCAGCTCTTCGAGTCTACAAATACATATATATACATATATATGAATATATATATATATATATATATATATATATAGTCATTACATACAAATTGTGTATAGAGATCCAAAAAAGTGTTATATTAATTGATGATGTAGGACTTTAGATATGCAACAAACAGCAAATAAAACCGAATAGGAAATTTTTTTTTAGTTGGAATGTTGAAATCGCTGGAGAATTCGTTTACATCTTTTAATTTATGTGTGCTATTTTTAAAAATTGTTGTTCAAACTAGAAAGAGTCTTAGTCGAGTATTCCGACTATAAAATACCCGCTACTCAACGGCACACTTAGAGAATAAAAATTGTGAAATGGAATAAGACTCTCTTTTATTTCAATCACGTCGCAATGTAAAATAGTAGATGATTAATGCTTATCCAGAAGGTATGAAACGAAAGTTTGTTTTGTGTTTAATGCCTTGATTAGCATGAACGCAATATACCCTGGTCCTCTACGAAAAACGGGTATAAAAAGCTCATAGCATCTGCGATTTTTCAATCAGCGCTCTTTTACTTTACTTCTGATTTTCGTACGTTTAGTGTTTCTCGCGTATAATCTTTCCTAAAACGATTCGTATTAGATTTGGTACAATGACTTTGTTTTTTTCAAAGGCGATCGTCTTTAGATGGTTTTTGTGGTTCGTTCAATGTGAGAACGTAAATAGTATCCGACACCTGTCAGAAATTAGCCTTACGCCACAGACTCGTACTATTCGAGGAGAACAAGTACCATTGGAATTTTATGAAGCCATACAAAAATCGGATAAGAGTAAGAATGAGCTACAACATCAACTGCACCACTTTTTGGAAAATCTACAAAAGAATCTAACAACATCAACGGTATTTAGAGACTTTAAACCGACTGCTTCGAGCTCTGAAAACTACTCCACTAAGATGAGTGAATTGTCAACATTTTTTCATGATGCTTCCTTTGCTGCTGGACTATTTGCCCATGAGAGCGAAAAGTTCTACGATGTAATTAAAAACTCAAGCTATTCGTTGTTGTTGAAATTACGACAAGTCCCTGCAGCACAGCCTACACAGGTAAAGATTGTGCTGACAAACTATTTTTCGGAAATGGAGTTCTTTCATATTATGTTTTCGGAAATTGTGGACGAAGCACTTGAGTACACTGTGGGAACATTGCGTGCTGTTCAACGAACATTCCTCCATTTCGCTGATATTCAGAGTTGCATACTACAAGACTGGAAACTAAAGCTTGACATTGAGTGCTGCAAAAAGTACATGGATTTCTTACAATATCATTCTGCGCAGGTGTTTAAATGTGCTGCAGGCCATGAGTTGAACGTTGCTTATGACGTGTACGCTATGACTAAGATAAATGCCAAATATATAATGAGGCAGCTTGAGTTCCGAATTCAAAGACTTTTCAACTGTTTTATTTTTAAAAGTTACGAAATACGATGTCAATTTCTCCAAAACGCCGAAGGAGATTTTGAAAGTCTATTCAATAAGCTCGAAGAACTAGAAATGTATTTGGATATAAAAACTAAGCAAGGTCGATCTTCGGATTTGAGATTCCAAAGACTAGGAAATATCCGTTATGACGATGTCACAACAAAATCGACTGAGCCTCTCAGTGACTGCCTACCGAACGACTTTCCCTTCAGTCAAATAAAATCGGAATTAAGATCCTGCTTTTATTTATTTGGTGGAAAATGAGTCAATGGTTTTCGAAAGGTCATGCTACGTAAATGCTCTCTATGCAAGAATTGTGGCTAAGATTCTTTGTTTCTTTGGAAGATCACTGAGAATTACTGAGACAGTAAAATTAAAATCATTGTAAAATAAGTATGAGGTCTCAACTTTACATAAAATGTTGTTTGATTTTATTTTGATGCACACGTTTGAATTAATAAATATTTCTACTTTATACGTTTGATTGAACTTTTATTAGAAACGTTATTTCGTTGTAAACAAATGTAACCCTGTATCTAATGGATGTAAAATGTAAACCCTTGGAGTCACAAATGGGTTCGACGAAATCAGACTCCCAGAAACTTTCCACTTGCTTTCGTTTGATTCAACTGTTACAAAATTTGTGTCATCCAAAATATTGAAGATAAAGCCAAAGTGAAAAGTCTGAATCATAAAGGCTACTAGATTACGCCCATATCATTATAATAGCAAGAACAGAAGAATATAACTTCCCAAGTGGGCACATAGTTTTCATTTAATATTGGAAAAGTTCCGATAAAAACTCTTATTCATACAGAGCCCAAGCATAAGCTTATACCAAATGAAAGATCTAGATGAATCCCATTGCTCTAGTGGAACAGGATTTATAATATAGTTCTTCGCTTGGTTCAGACTCACAATAAAGTATTTAACAAGTCACTGCACTTAGAAGAACATCGAGAAACAGATTTGTTCTAAGCTACATATTATATATACTAGAGAAGGTACTAGAGAGAAGAATGCAAGAACCGATCTATATTATTATAGTCGTTGATGGAATAAATGTGAGTGACAGCACTACAGTCCCAAAAACCAAAAGTACCCCACTCAATTAAGTCAGGAGAAAACACTCGAATTCGGGCATTCTCCCTACATACATAAATTTATGTATGTACATATGTATGTAGGTATGTATATATAGGCGCATACATAATTATTCAATAGCTACATATATGTACGTACATATATACAAATAGCTTTGCTGCTGTTGCTGATTCAGAATATAGTACATATAGTAAATATACATACATACTCGTATAGTACAACTCTTAAATATCTAACCAACCTCCTTGAATTTTCCACCTTTGTAACTGCCGGATTTGCAAATTACTGTCCATCTGATGTAGTTTATACAGATTTTGGTAGTCTTTGACTGAGTTAAACACAATCTTCTTATCCATAAATTATCTCTCCTGTTGTTTCCGACTAAACTTCTTTGGTGGACTAATGCTTACATTTGCAATCATTCTCAGAGGGTCTGCTTTAACTCCTCTCTCCCTAAACCTGTTTTAATTTCATCGGGTGTGCCTCAAGGTAACCATCTGGGTCCCTTGTTATTAAACTTGTAAATCACCTAATCTTTCTCAAGTTTTATCTCATTGCCGTTTCCTAATGTATGCTGATGATGTAAAACTATGTTTTACCTATAGTAACTCTTACTATCCTCGATATCTCTGCAATCGGATCTTGATTTATTAACGTTTTTCATCTTAACGTTTCGAAATGTAATATTATGACTTTCCATCGCAGCAAGACATATAAATTCGACTACTATCCATAACGGCCTATTATTCTAAGATGGTGATTCCCGTTTCTGGTCTTCACTTTACCAAAAATATCAAGATTATTAGTATTGCCGTCCCGTCCCGACTTTCCTCGACTTTGATACTTGTGCTTATAAGGAAAAAAATATCCTAATAAAAAACTTAATTTAACCTTAATCGGAAATTGTTAGGCTATCAGATTTTCTCTGACCTAAATTTGGCTGTGGGATGGACCATATCAGCTTTTTTGAGCCCCACCGGTGTAATGACATTCGTCTCTGCGAATACTTAGTTGTTACATCATTTTCCTACTGCATTTTAACTGAACAGTGTTTAACTTTAACAACAATTAAAAACAATATTTTGTCTCCCACCCTTAAAATGGCAAGGCTTTTAAACGTATAGAGCATTTTGTATACATGTATTTTAAAAAAATTTGCAATCCAACGTGATTGCAATATTCTTATCAAGTAATCCACTGACCTTTATACATACATATACATATACATATGTATGTACACATGTATAATATAGATACATGCATCAGTACGGCAATGTGTTGATAACTATTTATAAACATTGTGCCTCAAAGTATTTATAATGTTCTTATCATTAAATCGTAACTAAGCTGCTTTTACAGACTGTTCAGTTGTTTATATTGATCTAACGCAATGGGATCCATATTGAAAGCTGCGCTAATTTTAAAAATTTGTATTTTCCTATATGTTATATTTCTGACTATTGTTCAGTCAGCTGAAAAAAAAACTATTCTCAATAATATTTATCGGAATAATAGCACGGATGCAGTTTTCGAGATAATGAGGGTTGTGTCTGAATTGAAAGCTGCAGTGCACAGGTTAACTTTATGTATACGTTTTGAAAAGAATCAAAGTACGTTTAAGGTGGACGATCTTATTGTGCACGTATTGAAATCCCTTGGAGATGTCGTGATGGAGATTGGAAATGTCGGTACAATCATTGTGGAGCAAGTGTTTCCCAATTTTGGCTTTGAGCAATTTAAAGACCCTCAGAAGCCAATTGACTCTTTCACTGAAGGTATGGGAAGAACAGTTCACAGAATAAACGAAAGTCTTATGAACCAATCCGAAAACTTAGAGAAATGGACCGCTAATATCAAAGATCACTTAAGATACTTCAACCAGACTCAAATACTCAGCAGTACCTGCCAGATTGTGGACAGTGTGATACAAATCAGTACGATTGAGTTGCACAGCTGTTGCAATATCACAATGAAACCAATATTTTTTCTTTGTCATAGCTTTCGCGCTCTTTTGGGAAGCATATTTGGTAATATGTCAGATGTGCTTCATCGGATGCAAATTTGCATTGAGGATAAACAATCATATCTAAAGTATATGACACCATGCTTTGAATTGGCGTATGACGAGGTAATAGAATTACTCGAAACCTCAATGCACCTGAGGCGAAAATTTAAAAAGCTATTGCAACTAAAAATCTTATATTCTAAATGCTGCATCTCATTGGCTTTTGTAGAACCTGATGAGAAAAATTATAATTATACAATATATATATAAATCTTTATTCAAAATAGAAAAGTCTGTGGTAATAAAATTAACGGTACATTTTTTCGAAATCTGTTGTGTTTATTTATGATATAAATATAATATGTATTTAGTTTGTGCATAGGTACATGTACATATATTGAAGCTGCCTTTTATATTCTCGTAGTCTAATAGTGAATTCTAATATTGTTTTTAAAAACATTTTCAAATTTTCGCTGTATTATTGGCAATTTAAGGGAAGTATCTCTACAAAAAATAACCATCAGCCTTTTTCGCCGTCGAAACATCTTTATAAATATTTTTTTTAACCCAACCCCAAATTTGACTCGGAAACAATCGGACTCGGACAAATACACTTTTCGGATTCGTGCTAACAGCTGACAGCCCGACTCGTTTATCAGAACTGGCAAAAAATATATTTTTGCGCATAACCGCACTTACAGCTTGAACTGTACTCGCAATATGCGTGTAACCGATCAGATGGGTAAAGGCTGAGGTTTCCCGCTAAATGTAATTCAAAATGTACATAAGTGCAACAAATTAATTTGTTAACTATCAGTAATTCATTTTCAATTTGCATACACAGTTCGTCAGACATGTTAAATACACAAGTGTTGCATCTAACATGTCTTGATTCTTTTTAATCGCGCACGTTCTACTGTGATTGTGCTTCAAAAGAAGTAATTGAAAAAGAATAACGATGAGCTATTGCTTAAACTATTCACATTGTCCATAAATTCTTCTTAGTTCTCCCCGATATGAAAGGATTCCTTAAAATTCCTCTCCATAAGAAAGGTAGCAAGTCTGACGCAAATAACTATAGAGGTATATCTAAGTTATCCGCTATTCCTAAAGTTTTTGATAAAATTTTAGCTCCGCACCTGCAGCACCTATGCAGATCACTTATATCTCCAGCTCAACATAGATTTATAAGGCGGAGATCAACCACTACTAATTTATTGGAGTTTACCTCCTTCATAATTAAAGGCTTTCAAGGTAATTTACAGACGGATGTTGTTTACACCGATTTTAGTAAAGCTTTTGACTCTGTAAACAATTCCCTCCTAGCAAAAAAACTTGACCTTCTAGGATTCCCGCCCAATCTCCTGAGATGGATCTCTAGCTACCTTTATTCTAGGTTTCAAAGAGTCATTTTCAAAAACTCCCTCTTCACCAATTATGGTGACTTCGGGCGTACCACAGGGCAGCCATCTAGGCCCCTTACTCTTTAAACTCTTTATAAATGACCTGCCTCGATAGATTTCAGTCATGGTGTTGTGCCAATTTTTTAAACCTTAATGCTTCAAAATGTAAAGTAATGACTTTTCATCGCTCCAGCGCCTTTCTGGTTCCTTACACCCTTTGGTGTAGTTCTCTTGAGAGAATTACACGGGTTGATGATCTTGGTGTTCTATTAGATCCCAAGTTAAAGTTTTCAGAAAACATTTCTACCAGGGTAAATAAGGCCATGGGCGTGCTTGGGTTTATAAAGAGGGTCAAAGGAATTTGACGACCCCTATATAACAAAGACTCTCTACACCTCTCTGGTTCGTCCGATTTTAAAATAGGCTCTTGTGTATGGTGCCCTCAGTACAACGTACACCAGGACCTTATAGAATCAGTGCAGAAAAACTTGTTTCTTTTTGCTCTGCGCGGCCTTAACTGGGATGCAGGTTTGAGATTGCCGTCTTATCCTAATAGATTGCTTTTAATAAACCTTCCAACTTTAGCTAATCGTAGGAAAATGCTTGATGTGATTTTTGTCCACAAATTGATCAATGGTGACGTAGATAGCCCTGACTTGTTGAGCCGCATAAACTCACGATTCCTATTAAAAACACTAGAAACTACATATATACCGTTGTTCCTTCCGCTTTGTACATATATCGAACCGTTTAGCCCCCTACCATATCATTTCTACTACTAAAACCCTTCCTAGTCTTAAATTACTGAAACTCTCATATCTTTTTCGTAATTAGAAATTGCTTAGTTTTTTTAAGTTAGATTAGTTCTACTTTTCCTCGAACACTAGGCTAACACCTATCTTTCCTACATGTCCGTGATTCGTTCGGTTAACGAGTCGCGCGCTATGTGGCAGCACCCTCGGTCGGTTGTGCGGGAGGAGGGCTGCGTTCTTGCCTGGGATCCATCCGCGCGTAACAGCCTTCTGCTGGTGTCGCTTGGGCCACTTGATGGTGCAGTCATTGCATATTAACGTCCTAAAGAAATGAATTTAACCGGGTCAGCTTTGAAAGCGGGAGCCCCTTAAAATGAAAAGTAAACGTTTTGGTTAAAAAAGTAAAACGCAAAATTAAGTGAAACCAGGAGCCTGCCTGAATATATCGGTTTTCAGTGTTCTGCAGCAAAATAACTTCGCTTACATTTTCAACTAATATATGTATGTAAGTTAACGAGAGTTAACTGAATCTGCCACTGGATGGAGCGGACTCTGCATTATTGTCGAATAAGCAGTTTTCGTCATCTGTTGGATCGCGATCGGCGCGACCGATCGCCCAGATGCCGGCCGTCAACAAACACCACTCAAGAGGCGCTGGGTCAGCACTTTGGCTGGATAGCAACCAGCGTCGTGGGCGGCAGCGAAGGGCTTGCCTTTAGGAGTTTAGGATACTTAGTTTAGCGGTCAGCCGAGTGGCAGCAACATATTCGTTCTCGCCTTGCGGGCCTTAATTACTCATTATAATATCTTTGTACTTGATTCCATCTTATCCAGTTTAATATTATTAAAGATTGTAAAACAAATCAATACTTGTGTTCAAATAAATTATTACTTGTATGCATGTATTGCTTAAAAAAAATATTCTAGAGAATGCCCAATAAGATTATCGTGTAGTGGACCGTTCACTAGTCTATGGAGTGAAGACCTTTGACCTTTTAAAGCCTGCTTAAAAATAGCATCCTATAAATAATATTTTTTCAGAAGGGAAAATGCTGATGCCTCCCCCTAATCCCGCCTTAAATCGATTAATATATACATACACATGAATAATGGATATGTCAAAAGTGCAGAAATTCGAAACTGAAAATAGTTACATTTGTCGCATACAGTCCTCAAATACTTGCAGAGAAAAATGTCGTTGCTTTATCGGAGCAGTGCTATTATTACACTACTCGACAAAATTCAACTTTTTTTTTCCGCTGTGACCAAAAATGACTTTTTCTGATAGATTTGGAGATTTAAATTTTTTTAAAGAATTATGGTTTTTTTTTCATGGAGTAGTTTTTTTTTAAGAATTTTTAAAAAATTTTGTCAAAAAAAAAACTCAGGAAAAGTCGAAAAAAAATATTTGAATGCCTTGATTTTTGGTTTTAGATAGACACATTAATTAGGCGTCGTTTAAGGTATCGCTTATAAAAATATAAAAATAAACGGCTAAGTTATAACCGTTTTTTTTCGACTTTTCCTGAGCTTTCAAAGTTGAAAATTTCGGGGAAAAATACCGAAAAAAATTATGAAATTTCAATTTGGAAGCTTAATATCTTCCAGACGTTAAGTTGCAGCTACAAAGTGTCTGAGTCGGATTTATAGCTGCATTTGTCAGCTTTTTTTAACTGCAAAGTTCAATACAACCAGTTGTAGGAAACTTAAGTTATGTAAAAAATAGAAGCACTACCTATGACAAAAATCACAAAATTTTTTAAAAATTCTTAAAAAAAAAAACTACTCCATGAAAAAAAAAAACATTCTTTAAAAAATTTTAAACATCCAAATGTATCAGAAAAAGTCATTTTTGGCGACAGCGGAAAAGTCGTGTCGACTAGTGTTATCTGTGAGTCAAATCTTTAAGGCTACTATTCCGACCGCAGCTGTATGTACATACATACAAATTTAATATAATATAAGAGGAGGGGGCAACTTACTAGAAGAAATTCGTCAATGGTTGTAGTACAAATTCCGGCCTATACACATGCACATGTGTTGTGCATATACATACACATGTAAGTACACAGATGTATTTAGTCAGCTTTAAAGCTGTGGCCGAAACGAAAGCAATCAATTCAAGCTTTAGAGTTTATATAGATCTGTACGTACATACCAATGTATATACTTAAACTTCCATAGATACATATGACCAATTTAATAACAACTCGTACAAAATTAATAAATGGAAATACAAATATTTTTGTACATACTGACATGTACATATGTATGCTTATATTATACTACTGCACACATGCAAAGCTAAGTTCGGAAGTAGTGATAACCCCGATTGACAATAGCTGCTCTGCTGCCTTTCACAGAACTTCTCACAAAACCGCAACGAAAGATTTAATATACATACATACATATTTACATATACATATGTATATGTATATGTATATATGTATGTTTATGTGTATGTAAACATGTATGTACGTTCTCATTTTCACTAAACTGTATAAACACAATGCACAAAACAAGGATAAATAGTATTGTTTACAATAATATACAATATGCATACACATGCACACATACATATGTATATATCAGACTACACATATACATATGTACGCACATGTACATGTTAATGTCCATATAATTTTTAGTGGTAACATTTTTAAGTATAGAGCTTGCAATCCCGCTTTATTTTTTCGAAATTATTTTTAATTTTGTTTGTTCAACGTAAAGCCAATAATTTTGATGAAAACTAACCCCCTGGTAAGGTATCTACAAAACTCAGCGCAAATAATATCCCAACGTAGACTGAAGGAATTACGCGTGGTAGTTAAGCTTTATACCAAAATGAAATAAAAGCTGTTACTTGCTGCATTGAAAGCTTTTTCCGTAAGTTGTGTACAATGGGCGCCTAATATAAAATACTGGTTACAATATGTATTTGAGTCATGTATGCATGTACATGTGCATATGTACATATATATGTTTCGGGTTTTGGATTACTGTTTGATTCATATTCAATTGCTTTCTAGTCTTTTTCACTGACAGAACAAATTCCCTGGTTTATGCTGAGACAAGTTCTGTAAAGCCTTGTTCCATTTATGTACGCTTCTATGTAAGTAATTATTTTAATTGGACACAAGTATAGATTTGTTTCACAATCTTTAATGATATTAAACTGGATAAGATGAATCAAGTACAAAGATATGAATTATGAGTAAATAGGGCCAGCAAGGCGAGAACGAATATGTTGCTGCCACTCGGCTGACCGTTAAACTAAGTATCCTAAACTCCTAAAGGCAAGCCCTTCTCTGCCGCCCACGACGCCGTTTGCTATCCAGCCAAAGTGCTGACCCAGCGCCTCTTCAGTGGTGTTTGTTGACGGCCGGCACCCGGGCGATCGGTCGCGCCGATCGCGATCCCACAGATGACGAAAACTGCTTATTCGACAATAATGCAGAGTCCGCTCCATCCAGTGGCAGATTCAGTTAACTCTCGTTAACTTGTATAGGTATGTATTTTTATTGTTTATTGTATTAGAGCCCTGCGCGATTGTACTCGTTGTCTTTTACTTGAAAAATACTCTATACTCGGTATTCGTTTTCTACCGAACAAAACCAAAAACCAAGCACGAAATGTATTCGGTGTTGCTTATTGTTGCGCAGCGAGCTTCGGCAAATGAAAATAAAAATCGAACGAGCACGAACAAATGAGACCGAGAGAAAATGAATAAACAAAATGAAGAACTTCTTGCAGGTTTTCTTGGTTCTTCTAATCATGTGGCGATGCTTACGAGTCTTGTTTTTGGTATTGCAACGTCTCATTTGGTGCTGTTTCGTTTGCTGAAAATAATTGAAGCGGTCAGATGCACGTATGTGTAGTAAATGCGTTGGTATATGTGTGTGTGAGTGTACGGGCCATCGCTTACAAATGTTCTCACACATAGATTACTGCGTGAGCACCTCCGATGACAAAAGTGATGCGCGGAACGATGAACTGCTCACGTTAACATTGCGATGTCCTAGGAGCATAGGCGATGACATGGTCATCGAGAAGTGCGAAAATATAAGGCATACTATAAGTGATGATTGTCTCGAAAAAAAAGGCATATAATAAGTGATGTTTTTATCCGAAAAATAATGCATTTTGTCAGCGATGGTTTTCTCGAAAATGTAAGGAATATAATAAGTGAAGATTTTAGATGAAAAAGTAAGGCGTATATAAGTAAGCAGTAAATTCATTTATTTTTTTTTGCTTTTATTTAAAATAACAATTATGTACACATGTATGTCAGTTTTCGGGATCAATGAGCCTCGTTCGGTAACTTCAATTGCATCGCCACGGAAATAATCTGGATTAATTTATTATATTTTTGTTTAGTTTTTTGACTTGTAGAGACTTACTTTCCATGTTATTCCAGGATGTGCCCGTCCCCATTGTGTTCCGTACTTTGTTGATCTATTAATAAAAAAATTATTTTATAAAATACAATTGTTCGCAATTATATAAGAAAGGAAAAATCAAAATTAAAGTAATATGTTTGATTGGTAAAAGTTGTTTAATCAAAAAGCACTGCTCACTGTACTTCAGCGGTGGTCTGTGCATTTACTCCTATAACAAAAACAAAACACGAGCCTTGCATGCTTTTCTGTTTTTTCACTAAATCACTGCACTTTCGTATGAGAAAATACCAGGCGAACAAAGCAAGAATTCTCTGTCGACGCACGCGCAAAAGAGACGAAAAGAAAAAAAAACCAAATTCTCTTCAACTGCGCACGATCGGTAGAGCCGGTCTATAAAAATCGCGCGGAAAAGAAGGAAACAGAGAGAAAATAAAGGGTTCGCTTCATCGGGCATCAACGCCTAGATGACATTGTGGTTGACATTCGTCATCGCTCGCGACTGGTACTCAAGGGTATACATATGTACAAGGCACGTCCAGAAAGTAAGTGTACTGGTACTCTCGCAGCTGTAAGGAATATTATTTCTACATTTTGGCAACACTGCCGTGTAGCCTAACCCCTTTACTTCAAAACGAGACGCAGTAGCATCTCTCGCAAAAAAAGTCGATAAAATCTCCCGCCAAGTGCGAAAGTCGCTCCGTCATTCGCTACCTCGTTGTGAAGGGCGTTGGGTGTAAAGGTCGAATAGGCCGCATAGGAGGTCGCGCATCTAGGGCTATTGCGATATCTGAGCACGATCGAAATTCCTCCTGGGGTCCACAGCCAACTGCCCCGTTACCATCGTTGCACATGCCCCAATTATGCGAAAATTATTGTTTATAATTATTGTAAAAGGTATGTGTACTCAAGAAAATTTACCAGGTAAGCGTGCTTTGATTTCATATATGCGACTTCCATTTGGAGGATAGAAGCGGGTGTCCCTATCCGCTGAACTTGGCTGCGCAGGAGATGCACCAAGTATATGCAGGATATTTTTATCTACGCATGCCTGTTTGGCACCCGGATCACATAACACTAGTCGACACGACTTTTCTGCTGTCGCCCAATATAACTTATTCTGATAGATTTGGATGTTTAAAAAATTGTAAAGACTTTTCCAAGAATTAAGAATTAAAATTTAAGAATTTAAGAAGAATTTAAGAATTTAAGAATTAAAAAAAAAAATTGGTTTTTTTTGTCATAGGTAGTGCTTTTATTTTTCACATAACTTAAGTTTCCTACAACTGATTGTATTGAACTTTTCAGTTATGATATTGCATAGTTGTAAAAGAAATTCGTCTATGACCCCATGTGGCTGGCAGTTAATTCAACCCGAATCGTCATCTCGGATGCTGGCAAATAACTTCGCACAATCACACCTTGACCCCACTGACCGCCGTTTTCATAAGGCCGTGGCTCCGCCATGTCCCACGGATTTCCACACTCTCACTTTCCACCATTTTTTTTCATTGTCGTGTAAACCCGCTGCAATAAAGCTCATGATCATTTTAATCTGGCAACGTTTGCAATACGTAGAGTCAGGCCGATACCCTGCTTGGGGGCTCGATTAGCCTGCCGTGACGATTTCCGGAACGAATCAGAAAAAAAAGAGCATAAAGTAGTAGCACAGAATAGCACACCCCATTATCTCAGTAGTCTATCCCCCTCTATTCAAAACCAAAGCACATTAGACATCATTTTTTTTTTTAAATAAATTTAACTGAAGATTTCTAATAATACCAAAAAATAAATAGGAACAAATTTGATTCAAAAAAAATAATTAAAAGAAACATACCAGTTTTACGAAAAAACTAGGTTAACTGGTTTTACTTTTCAGAAACGATGATAAAATTGAAAATATTGATGACAAGAATTTGTGACAACGGGAGCACCTTAAAGTCAGGGACCGTAATATTTATGAGTTTTACGGATAATTATAAATGTTAATGATTATCCATTATAATTATTATTAATAGATTTCGATAAGAACCTATTAATAGAAGAACCTATTTCTTATCTTCACGGCCTTCATAATCTAACTATTCGAAGTCTTCGTGGACGCATAAATGAGCCTCGATCTGGGATGCCTCTTGAAATTGTTTTAGAATTCTCGAAATGCCATTATTAAAAATGTATAATTCTAAAAAGGTTTGACCGATAAACCATGGGTCTAAAATCTATTTGGAGATTATTTTTATTGAAGAGAAGTTGTTTGTATTTTATACAGTGAAGTCCCGCTAACTCGAGAGCTGACTCACGGAGGTCCCACTGTATTTTTTTTAGATATGCTAAAATTGTACTGAATCATCTACGAAAGTTAAACGAAAGCAGAATTGGACGTAATTTGCTGCCTAAACGCTGCTACCACCCGTTTTAGCTAAAAATATAGAAAGCAAATTGAAGCACACGTGTCGCGATTTGGATCGCTTGATCAAGATTCCAGAAAGCAGTGCGTAGCCTGAGTCATGAGTTGGAGCTACGTTGTGAAAAGCTGCGGTGAGCTGGGCTTTAAGAAGTAATATGATCGGCTCTTGGCCATGGACACTCAATTCAGCAGCTTACAGCTGCTGGCTGTCTCCGAGGCGCAAGAGGTCAACTCCGCGGAACTTGCAAGTGCCAACTGCCTCCCAGTCGACGGCATCTGAAAAACCCCTCCTTCAGTGAAGCAGCTGATCTCGTTTGCTACTCCAAGGGCACCGTCAGGTGCTGGTGATGCAGCTTAGGCAGCCGAATTCATCACCGCGGAAAACGTGAGGACAGAAACGTCTATAGCACCCCTGTCCGTTGAGCTCCACCAGTAAATAGGCGTACCAAAGCATCGGATATTACCGTTACAACTACAAGGCCTGTGGTGCCAAAACCACTAATGGGGGTCCTGTTTCGTCGGCAAGCTGGCCCAGACCTAACATCTAATGATGTAACTGCTTTTATTCGAAGCAAAATAAAAGCCAACTGCTTAAAGGTGGAAAAGTTTAATTTATCTTATGCCAGTGAGCGAGTGTTCTTTTGGATAAGCGTATCCTCGACTCATTTCGTAACCATTTGCTCAGTCAAATTTTGGCAGGACACTTTGATTTGATAGAGTACAAGGCTAAGATGAATAATAGGCCCCATATAACTGTCCCTTATCAAAATCAACCCAATATTGCATTCTATCCTCTTTACACATTCACTGATAAAAAGACAAAATAAAGACGAAATTTTCACAAAAATAAAGTGCAGTAAGTGATTAGAAATCTAATGTAGTCCATGCATACATGCGCAGTATCAATGTACCCATTTTGTGTGTCTAGCGATAACAATAGAATACAAATTTGTACCCCATACTTCATTGTAAAATTAAATATCCGGCTCGAAGGACCAAAATGTTAAGACCTTAAAAGAAAAGTTTAGACAGTTCGAAATTAACTCAACGTCCAAAACAGCACCTGTTTGCTTCGTGAGACAGCTAAACAACATTACGAGCGAATACTGAAAATGGTGGCGGAGAATCAGCAGTGCAGCCACCCTGTGCGGTGCCTGGGAATAGCACTCAATGTACAGGGTCAAGCCCAAATGTTCTACCATTAGCACAACTCACATTTATCATCAGCTGAAGGCATCGATGCGAACACAGTTTTGCTTAGACTTTCAGACAAGCTACTAAGCTACGCGAGCAACGATCCAAGTCCCTTATGGAGCTGGAACGCTTGGGACGTTTTTTTTTTGTCAGAGGACATACATGTAAGATATTATTTGAATATAGTTTATTGGTATTATTTAATCGCGTAAGGTATAAAGTGTCACGGCTTAATCTCGGCTGATTTTCTGCTGTTTTCTGCTGATGTCGACTGCTGCTGCTGAACTCTGTCTGTCTTCTTTTGTAGTCTTCTCCTTACTGCTGTTCGTTCTCCTTCTGCCGTTGCTGCTTCTCTCCTGCTTTTATCCACTGCTCTTCTCGTTCTGCCGTTGTTCTGCTGGTACTGCTGTTACTGCTGTTGATCTGCTTATCTGCTGCTAATCTGCTGCTACTGTTACTGCTGTTAGCCGACGCTCCTTCAGTTGGCCGGCCTTCCTACTACCTTTTACATACATATGTATATTTCCATAATGGTATAGCAATTTGTTGACAGCATGCGTGAAACCGCGCTACATTATTCCGTGCTAGCTAGTAAGCTTTCGACTCTCTCCGAAGCACGGGGTATCGCCACCAAACTTTAAACGCTGGGGGTGCGAAACGCCACCCGTTCCCTTTTTCTAAGTGGCCGACAGACCTAGCAGCCAAGGATCGACCGCCGATCATCGCCATCGAGAGGCCTCGGCATCTCGTCCAGCGCCCAAGCCGCTGGAAAAACTAACTGAAATCAGCTTCGCGGGGCGAGAGCTGACTGCTGCACGTTTAGCCCCCAACCAAAACATAGATTAGACTCCGCCATTGCAGAGGATGCGGCCCGCAAATGTCGTCAACGACGAGAAAAGTTTGCAAAAACAGGAATAATTACTCCCTATATCGGAGCTCAAAACCCCCATTAGACCTTCCAACCACCGCTTGTCACGGTGATCCTGCGTGGGCCGACATCCGAGCACTAGAACAACAATTAGCGGAAATGCTTATAAAGGGTGTTGTCGGGTCAAGCAGCATAAACCAAAACTATAATGTAAATGCACATCTCGATGTCAACTATTGCCCACTGTAAAATATTTTGTCACCGCATATGCCTACGCATGGCAGCGGCTTTCGTTCGCATACTTATGTACATATAAGCATTCTTTGTACTTAACTTAGCAGCAGCCCGAACTGCTCAAGCTCTCTTATAATTGCACTCTCTCCCGCTCGGTAAGCGTTGCCTCATAGGGCACGGCAAGTACGCCGTCAGCCCTTGCAGCCAGTCTGGAGCTAATACTCGAAACCAACGCATCATCTCTCGTCGTATACGCATATCTCCATATATACATCTAGATAAATAAACCTGCCATTAAATCGCCTATATACAACCAAATCCTAATTGCAATCGTCTTTTTTAATCGCAACAGCTAGTGAAAAAGCTCACTAGCTAAACATTTGGTGACCCCGACGTGATCGTGCAAGAATAACTATTTCTGTGCAATTACGAAATATAAAAAAAAACATTATTTGATTTGCCAATTTGGCCAGTGTCATCGACTATATAATATACTACATATACAGGCCTCCCTTGCAGCTGTCGGCTTACGGTGCTTGTTATTACAGTTACGCTCGGTGCTCTTTGCTCTTCTCTTCCCACACCGGCTGCCCTCGCATATTGGTATTGCACCTAGCGTTCAAGCAACGCAACGATTATTGTTCATTGCTCCTAAGTGCGTTCGTTCCTCTTTGTGCTCGTCTTCCCGCTAGCGACGTTTATTACGCGCTTCACTTTTTGCGGTCATCTTCCCGCAGTAAACGTTTGCTAAGCTGCTGCCGCTATGGAAATGGATGCTGCCAACGCTGCTGTTGCTGCCAACGTTGCTGATGCTGCCAACGTTGCCGACGCTGCTAATGAAATGCCAATTGCCAGGGAGCAAACAAGGGTGTCATTTTTAAGGCTCAAATCCACGGAGCTATGCGGAAAAATGAAAAGGTTAGTTGCTGAGTGCCAGAATGAGTCGCTAGTAGCCGACTATTATATGCTCGTGGTACAACAAGAGCAACTCGATAAGCTGATCGGAAAGTTTGAGCTTCTCCACAACGAGCTTGAGGAATTGGATCAAGCCGAGATTCACAGTGGATTAGGTGATGTGTTCGAATCGCTTGCCAGTACTGCGAAGGCGTCAATTCTGCGGGAAATAGCTAAGAGTAGCGGACACATGCCTCTTCATTCTACCATGGCTGGAGGAAACCTCACCGCTGATTGTGCCGGCTCGCAATTTGTGCCTCGACGTAGACAGGTACCATCTCTGCCTCCTATACAACTTCCAACTTTCGGCGGAGGATATGCTAAATGGAACGACTTCTACTCCACGTTTGTAACCATCATAGATAATCATCCTGATCTAACTAATGTAGAGAAGTTTCAGCATTTGCGTTCCTGTCTGCGTGATGCGGCTTTGGAGACTGTGCGGTCGCTGGAGATTTCGGATGGCAATTATAACGTGGCGTTAGAATTATTGGAAAGAAGGTTTAATAATCGACGCTTAGTATTTCAGGCACACATTAATGAGATCCTAGGGCTTCCGGCTGTCGAAAATGGTTCAGTGGTAATGCTTCGAGAGCTGTCGGACGGATTCAACGCTCATATGCGTGCGCTTCAGAGTTTGGGCACTTCTGAGCAGATCGCAGGATGCATCATCGTGCAGGAGCTGCTCCGTAAACTTGATCCAGTGAGCCAAGCCAAGTGGGAGGAGCGATTTGAGGAGCCAGCGTATACCAACTCGATTCCGTCATGGGAGTATATGGCCTCGTTCCTGGAACAGCGATGCAGATCTTTAGAGACAGTGGATTTTGCTAGGGCAAACTATGCGCCGAGCAGTCAGGTGGGCAAGAATAAGAGATATAACAAATCCAGGTCCACCTTAATTGCAACTAGCCAAACTTTCTCAAGCTGTGTGCTCTGCAGTACCGGCGCTCACGAAGTCCAGTACTGTCCGAAGTTCAAGGCACTGTCCCCCGAAAATCGCCATAAAGAGGCCAAACGACTGGCCCTTTGCATTAATTGCCTTAGAACAGGACACCGATTAAGCCAGTGCACCTCGAGCCACTGTCGTATCTGCGGCTGCAAGCATCATACTACGCTTCATTTCGGTAATCCTGATTCGGCTGCAGTCCAAGGTCAGTCAACTGATGCTCAGTCTCCGTTTGAGCCCCCTTCTTCTAATCCGGCTCAGCTTACCACTGAACCCCCTACTTCAGCGTCTACTTCGTCTGCACTTATAGCCCAAGGTCTCAGTAATAATGTCGTTCTACTTGCCACTGCCACAGTTTTGGTAAAAAATCGTTCCGGAGTTTTAGTTCCCTGCAGAGCATTGCTGGATTCCGGCTCCCAGTTGCATCTGATAACTTCTCGTTTCGCCAATCAGCTTCAGCTTCGGAAAAGGAAATCATCAACCGCAGTTTCTGGAATTGGCGACTCCAGCTTCGTCACCGATGGATGTTCGGTCAGTGTTAGCTTGCACTCTTGCTCATCGGATTTCTCAGCTTTCATCACTGCTATCGTAGCTTCTAACATAACTGATCGTCAGCCATGCTTTGGAATTGACACGCATAACTGGAACATTCCAGCGAACATACCCCTAGCGGATCCGGAGTTCTATAGGCCTCAGCGCGTCGATCTATTAATTGGAGCAAGTCTGTTTTTCGATCTCCTTTGTGTGGGTCAGATTAAACTACTGCCAGGATTGCCTTCAATTCAAAAGACTCGCTTGGGATGGGTCGTGTCTGGAGGTTGCTCTCGTTCAAATGGGTCGTCTTTAATGGTGGCTCACGCGCCAGCCGTTATTGCCGAGGATAACAATTGAGATCAGCAACTTGAAGTGCTCCTTCGGAGGTTTTGGGAGGTTGAGAGTTGCGTCGAACCCATAGCAAAATCTACCAAGGAAGAGCTGGATTGTGAAGCGCATTTTGCTCAGCATGTCCGTCGTCTAGAAAATGGCGATTATTGTGTTCGGCTGCCAACTAAATATAGTTTGGATCTCCTGGGAGAATCTTACAATCAAGCGCGTCGCAGATTCCTGTCCCTTGAGCGGAAGTTAAATCGTCGCCCTGAGGTGAAGGCTCAGTATGCTGCCTTCATAAACGAGTATCTTGACTTAGGTCATATGTCTCCTGTTCCTGCCCATTCAATCAGCAACTGCCGGTATTTTCTACCTCACCATTGCGTCATGAAAGAGGATAGTTCTACGACCAAGCTTCGAGTCGTTTTTGATGGATCCGCTTCTACGTCATCTGGCTATTCCTTGAATGATGTTTTAATGGCTGGCCCCGTAATACAACCTAAACTCTTTCAGTTATTGCTGCGACTAGTCCAGCGCACTCAGCTATGGGAGGACATGAAGTCGCTGCGGTCCAGGGGATCGGTTCCCCCATCTAGCTCACTTGCTTCGTTGTCGCCGTTCATGGATCAGTTTGGTCTGCTCAGGGTTGATGGTCGATTGAAGAACTCTACGTTGGATTTTGATGGCCGTCATCCAATTATCTTGCCTAGCCGCCATCCACTAACTCTTTCCATAATCTCTCACTTTCATGAGCGGAATCTGCACGCTGGACCTCGAGCTTTGCTTGGACTCATTCGATCCCAATATTGGCCCATTGGGGGAGGAAGACGATAAACAAGGCAGTGAATAAGTGCATAAGATGCTTTCGAATGAAGCCTAGAGTATTGGAGCATATTATGGCGGATCTTCCAAAGGAGCGGCTCGACGGTTCTCATGCCTTTGAGATCACAGGCGTCGACTTTTGTGGGCCATTTTTCTACAAACCGGAGGCACGCAATAAGGGCCCAATCAAGTGTTACGTCTGTGTCTTCATTTGCTTCGCTACCAAGGCTGTTCATCTGGAGCTGATCAAGGACCTGTCTACACTTGCCTTTCTTCACGGACTAAAGCGCTTCATATGCACTCGACGGAAGCCGCGACAAATTTGGTCGGACAACGCAACCAATTTTGTCGGCGCTAGGAATGAGCTGATGGAGTTAAAGCGCCTGGTCCTCAGCGATGACCATCAGAAGGCTGTGCTGGATTTCTGCTTGGTTGAGTCTATAGACTGGCACTTCATTCCTCCGCGCTCCCCGCATTTTGGTGGCCTATGGGAAGCGGCAGTTAAGACGGCCAAGTACCACTTTTACCGTGCGATAGGCAGCTCGGTTCTTGGATTTGACGAACTGCGGACGTTGTTATGCCACATCACGGCTGTAATTAATTCAAGACCTTTAGTCTCCATTTCAGAGAGCCCTGCCGATCTTGATGTTTTAACTCCAGCGCATTTCTTGAATGGTGGCCCTCCTGCTTCGTTTGCTGAGCCAGACGTAACACGGCTTAAATTCGATCGTTTGGATGGCTGGCAGCGCGTTTCATACCTGCAGCAGCTCTTCTGGTCCCGGTGGAAGGAGGAGTACATCACTTCGCTACAGCAACGCTCAAAATGGCGCACTGCGAAGCCCAGTTTGGCAGTCGCTGATATGGTCCTTGTCAAGGACGAGAATCTTCCTCCCATGAAGTGGCCACTGGCGAGGGTGGTTGAGCTTGTACCAGGAAGAGATGGCATTTCCCGAGTCGCCGTGCTGAAGACATCATCTGGACTTATAAAACGAGCCGTCAACAAGTTGTGTCTGCTGCCCCTTAAGGATGCTGTTGAAGGACAGGGTTTCAACGGGGGGAGTATGTCGGGTCAAGCAGCATAAACCAAAACTATAATGTAAATGCACATCTCGATGTCAACTATTGCCCACTGTAAAATATTTTGTCACCGCATATGCCTACGCATGGCAGCGGCTTTCGTTCGCATACTTATGTACATATGTATAAGCATTCTTTGTACTTAACTTAGCAGCAGCCCGAACTGCTCAAGCTCTCTTATAATTGCACTCTCTCCCGCTCGGTAAGCGTTGCCTCATAGGGCACGGCAAGTACGCCGTCAGCCCTTGCAGCCAGTCTGGAGCTAATACTCGAAACCAACGCATCATCTCTCGTCGTATACGCATATCTCCATATATACATCTAGATAAATAAACCTGGCATTAAATCGCCTATATAAAACCAAATCCTAATTGCAATCGTCTTTTTTAATCGCAACAGCTAGTGAAAAAGCTCACTAGCTAAACAGGTGTGATACGTCCAGTGGTTTTCCGCTCAATGCCCCGATGTTCGAAACTCCCATCAGACTGGATAGACTCGACCAACGTGATTCGCAGTCAATCCGACCTAGCCTATGAAATATGTCTTTCCGGAAAACGCACCACCAGGAGGCGGGCAATGTAACGAAAACTCGTGTTTGAAGTTTGTCATGGTATCTCCAGCTCATCATCATAAAAATCTTTACCTTTTTGGGTATCCACCCAATCTTTTGATTGTACGTAAATACGTGGGATTCTAAAGAGGTGGTCAAAGGAATTTCACAAACCCTATATAACAAATACTATGTTGATACTATGAATTCCAAAATTCATGAAATTAAAATAGCCCCTGTTTATCCGACGGAGACGAATTCATGCAATCATATCAGAGGAGGTGCCAGAGGTGTAAATTGGAAACAATTTTGAAGTTAAATCCATCTACATTCTTCTCCTTCACCAGCGCAAGAAGCTCAGTCACCTCCGCATCAGTCCAAAAGGATCTTTTTGATTCTTCTTTTTTCGTCGTCACTTTGTCCAATTTATTTACTTATTTCGCCCGGCGTTGCCACCTAGTTTGTTTTACTATATCACGAAACGACTTTCATAGTCGACTTTCGTGTGTTACCGAATTCATGAAATGATTTCTAGAAATGGGCCTAGCATAAACTCAGAATAAGACTCTCTATATCTTGCTAGTTCGCCCGAATGCGGTCCTTGTGTATGGTGCCCTCAGTACAAAGTATTCCACAAAAAGTTAACCGACCATAGTTCCTTCCATAGTTAATCGTAAACAAATTTTTGGTGTGATTTTTGTCCACAAATTTATCAATGGTGACGTAGCCCTGACTTGTTGAGCCGCATAAACTCACGATTCCTATTAAAAAAACTAGAAACTATATACCGTTGTTCCTTCCGCTTTGTTTATCGATTTTCGGTTAACGAATCGCGCGCTATGCGGCAGCGCCCTCGGTCGGTTGTGCGGGTGGAGGGCTGCGTTCTTGCCTAGGATCCGGGCGTAACAGCCTTCTGCTGGTGTCGCTTGGGCCACTTGATGGTGCAGTCATTGCATATCAACGTCCTAAAGAGATAAAAAAAAAAAAAATATCTCACTGAGTGTTCCTTCCATTATGGATCTGAGGGTCGGTGGACATACACCTGTAATAAATCCCGGTTCGCGGCCTAACACCACGAATGCTAGACTGAAACCTGTTGTGTCCGAGGTACTGACATCCCACAAAGTCCGCACACAGGATTTCAAACGGACCTTTAGCTCATCTTTGAGCCACACCCGTCTATATCTTTCGGGTCTCTAGGTTTCCAGCGGTCGAGGCGGCTGCCGCTTAGTCGATGATTCAATAATCGGGCTGCTTAGGATGGCAGCTGCTGTGTGCTTTCAACTGGGATACAAGTGTGACATTGGCATCTTACTGTAATAGATAGCTTTTAATAAACCTTCCATCCCTAGTTAATGGTAGTATAAGGCTTGGTGTGATTTTTGTGGACTACTTGATGACGGGTGAGGTAGATAGCCCTGGCTTGTTGAGCCGCGTAAGCTTTACGATTCCTATTAGATCATTGTCCCATCCGTTTTTTAGATCGCAATATTTATTGCATGAACCGTTTAGGTTAAAAAAAATTGTTCGATTTAAATGTAAAAATTTTTATTTAAACATCTTAACAAATGGCAGCCACATACACATTGAAAATTATTTTTCTTGTAAACGAATGCTTAAATAACTACAAAAATGCTCCATTTCCACATTGCAGTACATTAAAACAAACGCTGCACACCCTGACTGGCTTATTTATTCCGAATTTAATAATAGGCACATCGTTGCTGGAACACTTGGAGCACAAGACACGACCGCAATGCCGACTAAATAAAATATCGAACGATAAAAAATATAGCAAGATATTAATAGTCAAGTTAGTTTTAAAATACTTACCAATGGTGTTTTCGCATCGTAATTGAAAACTTAGTGGTACATTCTTGGCACAAGTCGGACTCTGCCCACGGTGACTCCTGTGGCAGTTGGTCCAACAACTTATGGAGAAGTTGATCTGTGGCGAGCTTGAAATTAAAAATATTAATTCCTTCTCTATTTTCAGTACCCAAACATGCCCCAGCTTTCACGAGGACTTTGCAAAGGGGCGCCTGGCCACGCATGAAAGAGAGCAGTAACGGCGTATTACCATCCATGTCAGGAGTATTAATGGGATACTTTGGCATACACTCAAAAAATAGCTCACAAATGGACGCTGCAGTATTGTCCTCCACCACACGGCAGAGTTCATGCATAGGATTGCGCCCCTTTAAATTTGTTGCCTCAGCGTTTACCCTAGACTCCGTTAAAAGTTCACGGACAATTGAAAGTTGACCACCGCGTACGGCCAGATGCAGGGCATTATTACCTTCGGCATCAGGTGCATCGTAGTCTGCGCTGTTTTGGATTAACGCAGACACAGCGGAAATATTTCCCCGCTCAATTGCAATGTGCAGCGGTATCTTTTGAACAGCATCTCGTTCATTTATACGGGCACCAGCTAAAAGTAAATTCCGAGTGATCATTTCGTTTTCGGAGGCAGCTGCCAGATGCAAGGGCGTAGATTGGTTTGCATCGTGCACACGTGAATTGACGTCTACCTGTATAGCTAGCAAAAACAGAACGCTTTCTAAATCATCTTTCATGATTGCTAAATGCAAAAAGTTTCGACCACGCTGATCCATTTGCTCCGCTGCAGTAGGAAGTCGATCTAATATGCGCTGAGCGGCCTTGTGGTTGCGTATTAACAAGGCGGATGCGAAAGGTGTGTTTCCATATATATCACGTAACTTTAGATCTATACCAGGGTGACAAAGAAGAATTGTTATTATCTCTTCGTGTTGGTTTTCAATAGATATGTGAAGGGGCGTTTTTTTCTCAGCATCCAGTACGTTCACATTAGCTCCATGGTCAATTAGAGTCTGAAGGACTTTGGTGAGACCCCATTGACAACAAAGATGCAATGGGGATGCTTTTTCTCGAACCTCGTCTCCACCTTCGCCATTCGGCCCTGGCTGACGGGCAGAGTCGAGGTCACATTGGCTACGAATAAGAAATACAGCAATAGACTCTTTATTCTCATCTATTGCGCGATGTAGGAGCGACTGCTGGCATCCATCAGGACCCTCGCTCCAACAGTCTGTATCAACGCCATGCCGCACAAGTACCTGTGCAACTTCCTCGAATTCCAACTCCAAAGCAGTCCACAATGGTGCATCCCCTTTGCCTTCGGCGGCATTGAGTGCAACTCCCCGTGCGCATAACGCATCCACGACTTTTGGGAGGTTTTTTTTAATGGACAATTGCAACGCGGAATCCTTTTTATCTAGTGATGGAATAAAATGTGAAATTAAAATATGTAAAAACCGTTTAAATGTTTTATTTTTTACCTGCCACCGCGTTTATATCTGCACCGTTCTCTATTAAAAATAACGCCGTGTCACTATCGCTTTTGAGTATTGATTGATGCAAAAGTGTTAAGTCATCTCTATTTCTTGCGTTCACATCAGCGCCTCCTTTTATAAGAATGGAGACTAGATGAGTTTTATTCAGAGATAAGCATAGACCCAGCGGCGAGTCGCCATTTATATCTTTGCAGTTGAAATCAGGAACTTCAGTTGCATTGACTTCCACCTGAGCAAAAGCTTCTATTGCACCAATGGCATTTGCTTCGATTGCCATATGTAAAGCTGATTTCATCCCGGTTTCAGTTGTTTGCAAATTACACGGTGCACCTCTTGTAAGCAATTTTGTTACTAGGTTGGACATATTTTGGCTCGCTGCAATATGTAAAGCAGATAATCCACTAAAGTTTAAATGGTCGAGATTAGCAAAATCTGCCAAAAATATGGCAGCATCCTCGAAGCGTTGGCCGCCAATAGCGAGAATCTGAAGCAGGCTGTCTCCAGTTGCAGATTTTATAGCGTTCGGTCGCGCGCCCTTTTCAAGCAGTTTGCGAGCCAACTCGAAATCTGCGTCCTCTAACGTTAAGCATAGCTCAAGAGCAGACTTTTCATCGAAAGTGCACATGTTAATGTCGATATTAGGCACTTCAAGTAGTTGATTTAGCATTATTCTATTTTGACTTACTATCGCAACATGCAAAGGTGTTTCACCCCGAATATTTTGAATGTTAACGTTAGCTTTGCGCTGTAAAATATTTTTCCCAAGTTCATTTATTTGTTCAAATGTCTGGCGGTCAGTCTGACTATCAACGTAACTGCATATGATATGAAGCACGGTATCTGACGACGGTCTAAAAAACGAAAGTTTTACACTCCTATGTAGTTATTGCATATGATAGAACTGAATTTTTTACCTGGATAGAAGATCTAAAAGACAGTTTTGGTCCAAAAGAAATTTCGCTGAAAAAATATCGCCTTTTTTTAAAGCATCTATTAATAGCGTGGATCCCTGTTGAAATATATATTTACTTAAAGGAAAGCTTTATTTTTGATTTTGTGCCTACCTTGGCATCATACGCATTAATATTGGCTCTTCCGTTTTTCACAAGTGTTAGTGCAATCTGGGAGTTTTTCGCCGATAGGGCCATTTGAAGCGGCAGTTGCCCTTGCTCAGACAAACTGTTTACCAACTCTGGTAGCTAAAAAATTAGGAACAAGACACAAATTAGGTAAGAACAGTTTTAATTAATTTTTGTGATATGATCCTTGATCACTATGAAAGACTTGTACTCTCTCTCATACACAGAGTAAGTAAATGGTAAGTTGTGACGTCTTGCACCACCTTTCTTTCTTTTTCACGTTTTACCGCTTAATTTACGGTAGTTCTTGCATATGCATTTATAGAAACTGTGCTACTGTGTCTATGGGTAGACTGTATGCCGTATACTGTACTTGGAAGACTGTGTAAGGTCTAGCAAGGGGCAAACAGAATGGTTCCTAGCTGTGTGGACCATTTATCTAGCTCTCTTGCTCTTCACCATCTCGAAGAAGTCGTTAAAGCCCCTGAGAAAGGTATGAGGCCTAACGCAAACTAAATAATGTTTGAGACAATTTTACTTAACTGTGTGTTAGTTTATATTTTTACTACAAATACGTATTTATTAAAATCTGAATTGATATTGCCTGAGCTGTTAGACATTTTTGTATATTATTTTATAGACTTATAATAATAACCGATAAAATTCAATCATCGGTTAAGGAGTAGATTTAAATTGTCGGGGTCACCAAAAATATGGGCATTTTTTGCCAAAGGTCCACCGAGGTCAAAAAATTTAAAATCAATAAAAACGCATTTCAATGTAGTTTTTCTGGGATGTTATTTTTTAAACATATTGAAACACCGCCAATATAATGAATTGAAATGTAATTTAATTAACTTTGATCTGAAAACCTATTAAAATTGATAATTAATTTTTTTGGTATTTTTTGTAATGTTTTCCATTATTATTTTCGCCTATAAGAAAGATGGTTCTTGATAAAAGTTTTTCCTCAAAGTCTCTCTTACATATTGAAATTTTCTTAATATCGGTTAACGGAATTTTTGTTATCTTTATAATGCCAAGGAATTTTTGTCCCGTACGACATGTCGCGTTAATTAAATTAAATTCAAAAAAAAACTACTAAGTATTTTTAAATCAAACAAAAAGCATTATAAAGAATAATAAATGCATAACATTGTTAAATTAATTACATTAAAATATTCCTTCACATTTGGATGAAATCAGTGTTTGAACTAGTATTCGTATTACTTCTGTCTAAATCGCGGGCGAATGCCTTGTATTTTTGTAACTATCTTGAAAACGAACTACTGCCGAAATCAACCGTAAGACCAACTATAGTGCTAATCAAGAGCTACAGGTTTCACCTTTTGTCAAAATGAAATAAAGTCTGGGCGCATGTTTTCTGCACTTTGAATGCGTAAAAATTTCGCATTCAACATTAGAGAATTGCCCATATGCAAACTTGCGTCGGGGAAAGACTGAGATAAACCTCGAGCAATTCAGATATTAAAAATCTTCAAAATTTGAATTAAGCTGCCAACAAAAATGTGTTCTATATGATTCCATTGATTGTTTATCAAAAGAACTTCTGTGTATGACATTATTATATATTTCGATTTCGCCCGCCGGCATGTTCGGGTTATGCTACACACACTGGCACACTTTATAACAACTTGTGTGTATGTGTACCGAGCACTGGTGTAGACCTCTATCTAGTCCGTATATGTACATATGTATTTAGTAAGTACCCGGCAAACCTCTTGTACCTTCCGAAGTAACCTTTTGGTAGGCGAACGTCGAACCACTCAAAGAATATACTGTATACTTTACAACCCACCGCGTACCACCCATCGTACTAGTTCGGTGGGCTGCAGCGTCTCACCAGTAGACGAAAGAAATGAAAAAAAAAACGAAGAGAGCAGGTAGCCTAAAATGATGCTGCGCAACTCTGTTTTCTTTTTATTCTATTGCTTTGCTTTTGGCTTCAGTTAGTGACGAAACGCGTGTTCAAGTGCGACAAGTAAAAGTGAATTACAGATTATTATACAATAAAGTCAGTAAACCAAAGGTAAGACAAAGCCAACTTAACATAACTTTACAATGTACAGCAGCTCAAGAAGAAACTAAAGAAGAAATATGCAGAAAAAGTGTCGTCCGGTGAAAAATAAAAATTTGTGAACGAATTGGGAATTGCCGTGCTTAGAAATGGAAGTTCTGTAGTGTTGCTTGGTAAGCTGATTCGTTTTTTTGTTTTCATTTTTCCGCCTATTACTTATATTTATATTTTATATTTATAGATGCAATAACTGTAGAGGGTTCTCTGAACTCCAAAACTAAAAAAAATATATATTTAAAGATACAAATAATAATATTAATTTAAATGGCAACAACCCAAACAACCCTAAGAAAAACGAGGGGGAACGTTACCTTATACCCGGTACTCAGTCAGTATATACATACATTTAATAGCTTAAGATTTATGAAATTTATTATATGTTAGAAAAAGGAACGAATTAAATTTTGGGCAAAAAATAATATTTAAAATAAAAAAAAATGAAGTCAAACCATTTTTGGAATTTTTATACATGTTCCATATTTGTTTACATCTGCTTCTACATTTCATAATGTATATGTATAACTACATATTCGAGACGTACAAGTGTTTGCGAGAGAAAGAGGGAATGAGTAAGCGCTTGGCAAGCGTTGCGTAGCCACTGAAATTTAATTTGTTTCCAGATCCAGATTCGGCAGTCTGGTAGACACGGTAATTTTCCATGATTCTGCGTTTTTGGTTTTCTTTTATCTTAAAAATTGTGGATTCCACAGATTTTCGTCCTTTGTGGGGGCGGAAGGGGCGTGGAAAAATTTTGAAACAAACTCGTGCTGCACAGTGGTCGGCCTTGTATAGAGCAAGCGGCCAAAAATACTTCTAGTGGAGATATCATTGTGAAATTTGGAATGAAAGTCCGTATATGGTCCACGCAAATGAGGTTTGTTTCAAATTTTTGCCACGCCCCCTACCGCCTTCGTAAATTGATAACAAAGTTTATAAAACTCCATAACTCGAGAACACCTTGAGCTATCTGAACCAAACTTGTATAGTATGTGTATGGTACCGAATTTCATTGTAATCAGACAACTATATCATACAGTCGCCATATGACCAATCATGTGATTTAGCTCTAAAAAATAAAATACATAAATAAAATAGAAGATTTATTAAAAAACAATAAAAAAAATCAAAGATTATATTTACTCATCTAATAACAATTGGAATGTATAATTTAATAATTTTGTCTTTTTTGTGCAAGGTAACTTTCTTTGAACAGTGATGAAAAGGGTCTGAGCTTAGAAGTAATCTATTCAACAAATCAGTATTTGTTGTAACACGTGAATTTTTTCTTGTGTGTTGCTCTCTAAACTTTTTAATGTCTTTATTTTTGCTTCTGCGGCTTCTTCAGATAATTCTCCTATGGAAACAAGTGCATAACCTATTATTTCAGGACCATGTAGCTAAACTTTGTAGACAGATGGTGGCATGTAGTACCCATTAATTTAATTTTTTTTCGGCCTTCCTTCCACTTTGTATAGAAGGAGACATCTTGTGGGCACAGCGCAATGAAATCCGTTCATTTTCATTCAGCCAAACACTTTGATATTGAACCACTGACGATTTCATGCGACTGTACTTTTGCCAAAAAGTAACAATTCTTTTACATATGCACGCAATACGATTTGGTAGATCATCCAGCTCGGTTATGTAGCCGTTCTTTTCAATTTCTCTGTTTACAATTTCAATCAATGCCTTTAATTTTTCTGCATCGGTTCCATTTTCCGTGCACCAAAGATCAAAGATATATTGGCGTGCAAACACACACCTATACAACTTGTCTGCCAAAATCAAATTCATATGAAAAACCAATTCAAATAAAAATAATTAATTAATAAAAGAATAAATGATTTTGCAAAGTCATACACAACTACAAGCGACGAAGACAGAGCAAAAAAACAACAGCACAATACGCTGAACAGATGTTTTGTAGGGCAAAGCTGACCTTCACAAACGTAAGGCGTCGTCACTTTTTTTACTTTAACACACACATCTGCAAATTTCTGCAGCTAAACTTAACATATTTATTACCTTAAAAGCCAGACAATTACATTGACATACAATTCAATTGTGGAATTTTGTGGGATCACAACTAAAACTCCACCTAAACATAAAAAAGACGTTCACAAAACACATAAAAAAGATTAAATCGAATAAATTAATTTCACAAGAACAATTTGATTAGTTGGGTAATTATTTATATTAGAATTTAAAGTTAATACCTTCAACTTCAAAATTCATGCTAAAGAATTTAATTTGGAACGCTTAAGCTGACGTCTGACCACTTTCAATCGGGAGTTTGATGCGTAAAAAACATACTAAACGCTGCAGCTGTGCGAAAATGAACACGTGTTCGTGATTTCAATGCTATTTTTAGAAAGTCCCGTTGCATGTACAGAAAAAACCGGTTTGCCATCAAGAAGTATGTACATTTACGAGACAATTTTTGTACATTTTGTCAAAATTGGTAAAGATGAACTTTTCGATTTTTGGCCTATGGGCGCAACCACTGTGTGCTGGTTTGTTATCACAGGAGTTTTGGTAGAAAGTTTGGTTGCTCTAGCTCTTATAGTCTCTGAGAACTAGGCGTCAAAAAATACGAATGGGCAAAGCAGACGGGGTCGCGTGTGAGAGAGAGCGAGAGGGAACGATAACTTTCGAAATGGTTTTCTTCATTGTAGCTATAATAATAATCCGATCTGATCCAGATTCAACACTCTGATAGAAATGGTCATTCTCTATGATTCTGCGTTTTTAGTTTTCCCGTATCTTCAAAATTGTGTACGCCACAGACTTTCGTTTTTTGTGCGGGTGGAAAGGGGCGGGGCGAAATTTTGCAACACATTTGGAGTAGTGTGATAACACAGAAGACTGGATACAAAATGTGGTTGCTCTAGCTTTTATAGTCTATGAGATATAGGCGCTAATGAAGACGGACGGACGGACGGACGGACGGACGGACAGACGGACGGACAGACAGACATGGCTATATCGACTCGGCTATTGATGCTGATCAAGAATATATATACTTTATGGGGTCGAAAACGCTTCCTTCTGGGCGTTACACACAACCGTTATCACCACAATTCTAATATACCCCTATACTCTTCGAGTACCGGGTATAATTAACTACACAAAAATGTATGAAATAAATGAAGTTATGTACTGAACATTTTTAAAATTGTTTTCCTTGTTTTATTAACCCACCAGATGGGTACCCATTTCACAACCCACCTGGCGGGTGCCCATTTCACTACCCACCAGGCGGGTACCTATTTCACTACCCATTACATGGGTACCCATATCGTCACCACCAGAAGACCACCCAAATCACTAGTACGCGGTAAACGAAGTGGTGTCACTGGTCCCCATGTCCTATTACATTGCGGGTAAAAATTGAAATGAAGTAAAGCATTGCGTAGGGGTTGTCGGCGAACCAGCGCACTATGGGGAAAATGACCACTTTATCTGGCATTTGCATGATTTTTAAAAGTTTTCGAATTAGCACAAATTTGCTGTTAACGCAAACTCAAAATGTTAAATTTAGCAGTCCCATGTAAGAATAACAGCTGTTAAGTCAGCTGTTGCAATCGATAACACGTGCGGCTAAGTTTTGTTAATTTTTGCATTGAGTTTTGTTTTTAATATTTTGTGATGTCAACACAATTAGAAGAAAATCAAGTCATGAACACTGATTTCGCAAGTTTGCACTGTGTGTTTAATATAAAACATCGTAGAAATTGTGCGTGTGTATACTAGTATTTTGTCGTTTTATAAGCGCTTCTAAAGCTGGATTTTTATTAACAAATTTCAACTTTGGAAAGGATTATGTAAAAGAGTTTAAAATTGTTTATTTGTTCGTCCAAGTTTTTGTTGTAGCGTTGTCAATTCTGAGTAAACAGGTATTGGTCTTAATATTCTCTATTTCCCTCTTTTGGCGCAATTTGCATTTTTATTAGGTAACCTGTGTGAGAGAGAGAAAATGGTTCTCTTCATTGCACTATGGGGAATTTGATCACTTTTTGTGGCATTAATTAATAACTTCCAACCGAAGCAATATTTTTAAGTTCGGTTTTTTTAAATGTGTTAATAATAGTAAGAGGAAAATATTTTGAAAAAATGGGCGTGGTAGCTCCTTTCTATACTCGTTACTCGAGAGTACCGTCTTTATGAGCGCCTAGATCTCAGAGACTATCAAAGCTGGATGAACCAAATTTTGTATCCAAGCTCCTGTTATATCACACTTTAACAAGTAAAGTACAAAATTTCGCTCCGCCCTTTTCCGCCCACGCAAAGGACGAAAATCTGTGGCTTGCACAATTTTGATAGTACGAGAAAACTAAAAACGCAGAATAATAGATAATGATTATTTCTTTCAGGATGTTGAATCTGGATCAGATCGGATCAATAATATAGCCACAATGAAGAGAACCATTTTCTCTCTCTCACACAGGTTACCTAATAAAAATGCAAATTGCGCCAAAAGAGGGAAAAAGAGGAAATTAAGACCAATACCTGTTTACTCAGAATTGACAACGCTACAACAAACACTTGGACGAACAAATAAACAATTCTTAACTCTTTTACATAATCCTTTCCAAAGTTGAAATTTGTTAATAAAAATCCAGCTTTAGAAGCGCTTATAAAACGACAAAATACTAGTATACACACGCACAATTTCTACGATGTTTTATATTAAACACACAGTGCAAACTTGCGAAATCAGTGTTCATGACTTGATTTTCTTCTAATTGTGTTGACATCACAAAATATTAAAAACAAAACTCAATGCAAAAATTAACAAAACTTAGCCGCACGTGTTATCGATTGCAACAGCTGACTTAACAGCTGTTATTCTTACATGGGACTGTTAAATTTAACATTTTGAGTTTGGGGCATAACAGTCTGATATTTTCTAAATGCGTTAACAGCAAATTTGTGCTAATTCGAAAACTTTACAAAATCATGCAAATGCCAGATAAAGTGGTCATTTTCCCCATAGTGCAGTGGTAGCTCTAAACATAAACTAAAGATGGACAGACCAGCCGTGCTTTTGGAGCATTGACAAACATTATTAATCGAGAGCTTCCGAGCACGCACGAGCAGAAACGACCCATATTGTGCATACATATGTATATGTACATATGTATACGCATATCTACATATATACATATAATATTTTTATTTATTAATACGATTGTAGAATTAGATAAATCTTAAATTACAATGTATAGTAACAGCCAGAGTGAATGTTCATATTCTAATTTATAAATGTTTAAAATTTAAATTGAGGAATGTTACGCGAATGAAATTTATCGATAGCATGATATACAGTTCGCCTGGTCATTTTCATACTTTTGTTTCTGTTCTCGCACAAAATTGAATTTATCAGGCGTGGAGTTTACCGCCGCCCTCTCACCATCTCTAATTTAACATGTCGATCGATATATCTAAATGTACATACATACATATGTATGTACAACGTTTTCATCGCTTTTTTAATTCTATTGAGTATGTTTAGTTACAAGTGATGTGACCAGTGCCTCGCAGTTTCTGCCACTTGCTCTTAGTGATGCGTGTGTTAGTTCGCGGGAATGTCTGTTTTGCGCAGAATAAATCGTACATAATTACATACATATGTATGTACGTTTTTTGTTTTTAATTTTAAATTAATTTTTAGTTTCCTAAAATGTATTGGTGGTGACATATGCGTGAATGTATGTAAAAATATTTAGAAATCCTACCAGCGCAGAGGTAATTCATGCTTGCTTCTCTTTGCATCTATTCATAAAAAAACTCATACACATACATACCTTGTATGTGTGTGCGAGTATTTGGCTCAGGGCCACTTTCGCCCATTACCGGCGAACTGGTCTCTGACCGAATGTGCGTAAAAAATGTTGGAGGAATGAAGATGATGTACATACATGCATACATATGTTATGTACATACTTACATATATGTAAATATGCAGTAAACTTTTTCTTTTTCGATTTTTAAACTCTAGTTAAATTATTACCCGCGGGAGTCTTGGAAACAACATTGAGAAACAATCATGGCATGCAGTCCTCAATCAAGTAGCAGAGGCTACATATTGAACGGAGTATTTTCATTTTTCGTTGCAGTGACGTTGGGTTTGTATTATTAGTGGACAAATATGTATGTAATTTAATTTAAATTCCTCTCTATGTTTAAAGCTTTCAAATTAATAATTCCTGAGGGTATTCCCAGGTTGCTTCGAACGCAAAAAAAATTATTTTGTCCATATATATGTATGTCCACATCTCAATATTCCTGACCAGTACAGTACCAACAGCTGAGTACCATATCCGTCTGTTTTTTCTACAAATCATCACAGATGGTTCTCTCTGCTGCGCGCAGTAGAAAAGTAGGCTGGTCTTATCATAATAGTGTTCATATGTATGGAGCTGCCATACATAGTTAAGGTTGTGTGAAAACAAGTCTATGTCGATGACCTATCCGATTTTTTTTCCATTGAGAACTAACAATTTCATATATGTACACACATTAACACACTTTCATATATATACATATACATATGTACATTTATGCCTTGCGTTATGGTGACAAGTACTGCCTCTATGTCAACGGATCTGATCTTCGACATTATCACTGTGATAGAATGCACCTAAAGACATATAGTTTTTTTGTATTTTTAGGGAGGGTCCACAATGTCTTCCAGAACAAAAACTGCTTGCAAGCGAATGTTTTCTTGCTTTCTGAAAGCCGAAAGTTGATTTAATGATGATTTAAACATTTGATTTAATGATTTAAACATTTACATAAAGAAATTTCCCAAGAAGGTTCAACAACCTTCTTATTTTGTTATTATAGAGAAGGTTAGGTTAGAGTTTATAGACAAACAAACCGAGATGGCTTGATCAACGCAAGAATATACGAAATGAATGAATATAATGAAACATTTTTCGTAAGTGAGCGAAAAATGGATCCGTGTACTAAATAGCTGCTTTGTAGAGACATTTACAAGTATGTAAGTCTTGTTAAGCCAAATATGCTAAATATAAACAGGGACAACTTATCGTATTGATGCAATTGGAACCTCAGTAGATAGTCTTTTTAATTGAAATGTAAATACAATATCCCAGAAAATGTATACATATTTTAATGCATATTTCGAATTAAACAAGAAACCCGTTTATTAACTTCCAGGAAAGTGTTCAGTAGCTGATATCTTACAATGCTATAAATGCTCCGTAACTATAGAAAAATACGTCGTAGAGAACCGAACAATTACGACCCCCTTGTGTTCGAAATTTGAGGAGAACGCAGGTTACATGACACACTGCCCATATTCAACGATGTGTTTGAAAACAATTTCTATTTTACACTTGCAAAATGGTCAAAAGCAAGAAGCTGTGACAAGAGGATGTGCCCAGCAAAAGAATACCACTCAGGTTTGATCTATTGACAAAACGCGATATATTGGATTGAATATTTAATGTTGATACTCTGTTCGTTCCTTAGATATTCCGCAATAAACAGTGGGAACAAGAGCACCTAGTCCAGGAAGTGTACGATGAGGGATGCACAGAAGTAAAGGACAATCACTTGGCGGGATCAGCAAAAATACACTGTTACTGCCGCGGAGAACTTTGCAACAAATCAAGTCTGCCTAGCATTGACCCAAACATGGTTTCCCTGATTTTTTTGCTTCAAGCCTTTTGGCTCATGCATTCTCCTAGTACCTAATTCTGCTGACTGAAATAACAATTAATATATTTAAATGCTTTATTGTGATAAATGATTTAATGTGAAAATTGAACATGCGAGTAAATATTGCATAGTTCGTTACAAGTACTCATTAAAATTGGTTCTGTTAACTACTGTACAACAACGAATGCTACCACATCGTTCAACATTGTTATTATTGAGTGTTGGAGCTATAAAAACAGTGGCTTCAGGGTCGTCTGGGTTATTATGTACTGTTTAATGCTATAATTACATTGATCTTTATATTAATTATAGTTTGTCACACTCACCAACCTCGTTTAGAAACCTAAAACCGAAAATTATCCCTTTTTGGATTTCTAACGATGTATCTCATTTCCTCAAATTAAATCCTTTACCGACAAAAAAAACATATTCTCATAAAAAAACACTACCTGCTACCAAAACCTAAATGGATTTTCACCTCTTAACTCTTCCTTCAAACATTCTAACCTAAACGGGAGGCAAGAAATAATCATAAATATGTCGAGGCGAGGTCACATACACAGCTCCCTGTGGACAAAACACTCTCCAACAAGTGTGCATTGTGCAACGACGAGCGAATGGATATTCAATAGATATGCACTTGCTGATGATGATCCCTTGTCCCACAAAGCCCACAAAAGCCTTCAGTCTCTAGCATAGATCCCATTCAATACATAGCCAATCCCCCCAGTAAAATGTCCCAAATTACACTATGCAACACCTCATTTCCGCAGACCAAACAGACTTTTTCTGATAAACACATATTAGGCTTTGAAAATGTTTAAGGAATTGCAGGTATTTGTTTACTTTTCTTTTTAAATTTAAAAAAAATGGCTTTTTATTTTAATGTTTATCACATAACTTAAGTATTTTACATCTGTTTGTACTGAACTTTGCAATTCTGAAAAGCTGATAAATGTTTCTAAGGTAACTGCCTCGCCTCATTTGAAAGATTTGAAGAGCTCAGCACACTGAATACTCCTATATACGTATGTAATTCCGTGTTTAAATTTATCATATTAATCAGCTATTGTTCATTTCTTCGAGAAAGAGTCATGTCAACTTGTAAACTGTGTTTCCTATAATTTCTAAAATTATATTGTAGTATAAGTGTCGCAGAGATGAAAATAAGATTATATATAAGAGTCAAAATGAAATCAATCTTCAATTTCTATTAAGTATTCAGGCATTTGAATCAGTGATACAAGATGAGTGCTTACATACATATGTACAAAAATGGTGATGGTTGTCTGCCAACAAGAGGAGGCGCAAGTTTTTTTTATAAAGGCAGGCAGGCGAGTCTAAGCTGCTGTCCACCCATGGTTAAAAGCGAGTTAGAACTAGGATTAATTGCACTTATTCAGCGCATACGCAAGTTTCTGTCCGAAGTAATAGTTAAAAGTAATAATTAAAATAGTTAGCGACAAAGACATTTTCAATGCCAGCTACATATGTACATATGTATATATATTTATATAAATGCAATTCGGCGAAAATAAAATCGGAATGTATGTGTATCCCAGTCATATAATAGTATGTTCGTACTGATCTGGCAGGTTCTCCCACTCTAATATTTTAAAATAGGTTTTAAATACACTTACTGAATCATCATTCTCCACAAGGCACAGGAACACGACGTCTTCTCTCAGGAGTCTCACTGCAGCGTGTAAGGGATATTTGGTTTTATTCTTAAGCATTTTAAACAGTAATGGTCCAGACATATGTTCAAAATCTTGGGCAGTGAGGTCATCCCAGTGTGTTGATATAATGCCGGAACAATATTCTAGAAGCGTTGACGCTGCCACTTCTTCGGCCACACAATAAAATCGTACACAAGATCTGACTCCAACCGAAGCTACTAGTGCTCGCTCACACAAGCCCAAAAGAGCAGGTAATCCAAATCGATGCGCAGCTTTAAGTAGATCCAACGCCAATCGGTCGTGCTGTAAATCAATTAAATCTGTATAAATCCAACGCAAAAGTGCCATGACAACATCTTCATCTAGATCGCTCCAATCGAGCTCTTGAATGTTGCCCAACACATCGTCGCGCCATTTCTCAGATCGTGCATGGAGGACAAACTTATGTGCTGGAACTGTTTTCGCGTTCGTTCGGATGTTAACATCTGAATAGGTCTGACGCCCATACAATGAAGCCACTGTCAATGCTAGTCTGGAAACAAAACCTCCACAGAGTTCTGCATCCGCTGATGAGGCAACAACTTCGTTAAACTTTCGCTCCAGTTCAGCATAACTACGCTGCAGCTTTGTATATTCTTCCTTTAATAACGCCAAGTGGTTTTCCAACTTTTGAACAGAAGCTGCGTCGTTGCAACCTATAAAAATGGATACCAAGTACATATGTTATAATAAATACATATAGTATGTCAAATATAACAAAAATTAATACATAGAAGAGCTCTTACATACATTTTTTTTTTTTTGCATGTTAAACAATGATAGTACCTAAATATATATTTCCACATGCAAACACATGAATCTAAAAGCAATTTCTACCTATTTGCAAAACATACCCATTGTGTATAAAATTTGTTCACTTCCAAATGATTAATACAATTCTGTTTTTATAAAAACGCTTTGCATTTAATGTGAGGCGTAGACGGCTGTTTTTGTTATCGCTGGAATATCAGCTGTGGTCTACTCACATTAGAACTAGTTCTTTTGAACTAGTTATTTTCATTTAAAACTAGTTTGAATACCCATTTTTTTATTTTATGCTAGCCGTGTACTCAGATTCGAAAACAGTTTGCTAGCAAACAGTACCCCCTTATTCTGCTAGCGGCCGAGTTAATCTCGTCCTACGGTTACACTGCTTTGATTATGTTTATAAATAACATGAAAAATAAAAATTTTAATTTTAACATATTTAACATATTTTCCAACCTTTCCTGAGTTTTTATAATCAAAAAATTCGGGAATATATACTGCAAAATATGATCAAAGTTGAATTTTCAGTTGCATTTATCAGCTTTTCAGAATTGCAGCCAGATGTAAGATACCTAATACCCTTTTTACATTAGGGCGCATCATTGGATTTTTCCGTTAAATTTTTACAAATTGCTGAAATTATTCGGGTATCAACGCGGTATCTGGGTATTTTTGTCGAATCAAACAATAAATTCAATATAAAGTTGAGCGGCCAAACCATTCCTGAACATTTCAATTAAAATAAGCCTGATTGCAAACAACAAAATGGTAACACAAATACAAAGATCTTTTGGGATGCACTGATTATAACTTTAAATCCGCCACTTCAAAATTAAGGTAAGCAGCACGTAATTTTTGTTCGGTGGAGCCAACAATAGCTGGCAAAATGATGCGGCCTAAGTGTAAACGCCTCGCATCATTTTTCTGCACCTTCGACAATTATGCGGTACATAGTGTAAAAAGGCTATCACCGCAGGGCATGCACACTTGGTCACACCTGGCCGCCAGTATTTTTAGGTGCCGTTTACACTGAGGCTGCGTTTTGATTCTTTGCGTCTTCCCAGAAACGCAGTTTTTTTTACATAGGTTTAGCATAGGGCCCTAGTGATGGCAAAAAGTTGCGTCGTTTTCCGACGCAACTGCGTTTTGGTATTTCTGTGAGCATAACAGCAATTTTCGTACTTTTCTGCCTAATAAGCGGAACTATCACCACTAATAACAACAAAAAACAGCAGATTGAGATTTAAATTTTGACGCATAAAATGTTTAACTGAGTAAAAAGGGGCAAAAATTCATGTAATGGTTAGAACAAATTTTATTATTAAAAAAAGCATTTCAACAATATAGTTGATTTCAAATTTTTTTCTGCAAATCCCATGTCTTTGAATCCTTTCACTGTTTCCGTGATCTTCTCAGGGTAAGAAAGTCTGCTGGCAGATACTTGTCAGCGAGTTGAGCAACTACCTCGCGACAAAACTGCAGTAATATGCGGCAGACAAAAGCCCTTGACACACCAAATAGACTCCCGTACGATATTCCGCAGGCGATCCTAGGCAATAAAGGGCTATTCTCCTCTCCAGAGGGATTGTCAGTCGAAATTGGGCAACAGTCCAACGAGAATGTTGAAGTGTTCCTTTCCATGCAGAAATTTTCCTTAAAAAAGGCATCGGAGTTCTCCACAACATCTTCCTCCCAAAATGAACCATATCGTGGCTATTGCAATGAAGAATACATTATTTAATTGAAAAGAGAGAACATTGTCTGCTCTTTACCTACAAGAGTCCAAACGCAAGGAGGACGTTGCAGTTGCAAGACGAATTGCAACTTTTCTGAGGATAGCCCAGACACATCCATGCACTTCAACAGATTCGCTTCATTTTGCGCCACCGCAGATAAAAGAATTAGCTCTTTTTCTGACATATTTTGTTGATTTTCAGACATTATTTCTTTTGTTTACAAATTTTTCTTCCTATTCCCTAGTCTGCAAGCAGACTTTCTTACCCTGAGAAGATCACGGAAACAGCGAAAGGATTCAAAGACATGGGATCTGCAGCAAAAAAATTTGAAATCGACTATATTGTTGAAATGCTTTTTTTAATAATAAAATTAGTTTAAACAATTTGTTCTAACCATTAGATGAAATTTTGCCCCTTTTTACTCAGTTAAAAATTTTACGCGGCAAAATTTAAATTTGAATTTGCTGTTTTTTGTTGTTATTAGTGGTGCTAGTTCCGCTGATTAGGCAGAAAAGTACGAAAATTGCTGTTATGCGCACAGAAATACCACAGAAATACCAAAACGCAGTTGCGTCGGAAAACGACGCAACTTTTTGCCATCACTAGGGCCCTATGCTAAACCTATGTAAAAAAAACTGCGTTTCTGGGAAGACGCAAAGAATCAAGACGCAGCCTCAGTGTAAACGGCACCTAACACTACTCGACAAAATTCCACTTTTTTTTCCGCTTTTGCCCAAAATGACTTCTGATAGATTTGAAGATTTTAAATCTTTTATTTTTTTTCAGTCATATTACTTATTTGTTTCACATAACTTAAGTTTCCTACAACTGGTTGTATTAAACTTTGCAGTTCTAAAAAGCTGACAAGTGCAGCTATAAGTCCGACCCATACACTTTGTAGCTGCAACTTAACGTCTGGAAGATATTAAGCTTTCAAATTCAAATTTCATAATTTTTTTCGGTATTTTTTCCCGAAATTTTGACTTTGAAAACTCAGGAAAAGTCGAAAAAAAATATTTTATTGCTAACATTTTTAGTTTCAGATAGACACATTAATTAGGCGTCGTTTAAGGCATCGTTTTTAAAAATCGTTGGATAAACGGCCAAGTTGCAGCCGTTTGACCAAAACTTCATATGCCGATTGGCATCATCCCAAATGCCATTTTACCGTTAAAAACTGTTACAAACACAGATTTTTGGTATTTTTGTAGGGAAAAAACGGTTATACTTCGGCTAACGGAACTTATCGGCAAAATTCGGCATTTGAAAAATTGGTCAAACGGTTGTAACTTAGCCGTTTATTCATCGTACCTTAAACGACCTTAAAACTGCAAAGTTCAAGTGAAAAATAGAAGTACTACCTCTGAAAAAAATACCAAATTTTTAAAAAATTAAAAAAAAAAAAACATTCTTTAAAAAATTTTAAACATCCAAATCTATCAGAAATAGTAATTTTTGTCGACTAGTGTAATTAAAGGGGTCGGAAACGGTTCTTCCTGGGTGTTCAGACATCCACTATCACCAAAAATGTATTATACCACTTTATTCTTGGCGTACCAGGTATATAAAACGATTACCTCTGAAAAAAACACCTTAAACATTTTTTTCATTAAGCTGGGTATCCAGCACCGCGGAAACTAAAAATTACTGCCAAACTTCATATAAAAAAAACGGGGCCAGTAATTTTTCGTTTGTGTTTTCCTGGAGTCAGTATCCAGCAACGTAAACGGGATCCACGAATTTGTATCGATAATATCGATATTCACACGAATGTGGACTGTGAGAACAGCTGATAGGGGTGCCAGTAAAATATATGTGCCTATTTTTAGCTGAGTATCCAGCACCGCGGAAACTAAAAATTACTGCCAAACTTCATATAAAAAAAAAGGGGCCAGTAATTTTTCGTTTGTGTTTTCCTGGAGTCAGTATCCAGCAACGTAAACGGGATCCACGAATTTTTATCGATAATATCGATATTCACACGAATGTGGACTGTGAGAACAGCTGATAGGGGTGCCAGTAAAATATATGTGCCTATTTTTACTGGAGTACAAGTGAGAGGTGGGGGCAAAATCTGTGCGCAAAACCAAAAAGAGATATGCAAATTTTTAAAGTGAGGAGAAGATTGCTTTAATAAAAGCAGTTGAGGCAAGACCATGTCTTTGGCGGATCACGGAAAACAAGCATTTTGATCATTTTGATATTTTGGCGCCTCCGACTGTGCTGTACTTCTTCTTACAACAATATGTGCCACTACCAACACAATCACTTCATCGTCAGAATTACTTTTCTTCCTTTTTTTAATTTTAGTTTAATTTTTAAAATTGGCGCTGTTTACAAAACACAGCTGATTCATGAGAGTGGCAAATCACTTTTTAGGCTCTTGGTCACACTACATCAGTTGAGTTCCACACATCCGAAATAATGTGCAGATTAGCTTCAGTAAAATTTCGCGGTGCTGGATACAGGCCTTTACCATAAAACATATTCGGAATCCCAAGTCTATCAAATACATAGAGTCGATTTGATGTCAGGAATAAAAATATGTTTTCTTGACATATGTATACATACATATGTGACAAAGATAACAAAGACAATCGCGATATACTTTTTTCAATGAATTCCTGGTGGGCCTGCTCAGGATCAGAGAAGATAGAGACCAACTTATTAGATGTAATTTTCAGAATGAACGATGGAAGACATCTCCTTTTTTTAATTCAGATCCATCGCAGAAAGCTGGACGGTGAAAAGAATGGGAGAATAAAAACTTCGGACTGCGCTCCGAGTCCAACACTGATGTATGGTGTCCAGGAGGACTGATCGTGTTTCCAATTCGTGTTACTTCAGCTCATTTTTTGTGTTTTCTGTCATCCGCAATCACCTCCAAGCTGGGTGAATACCCACCGAGATAAGATCCACACTTCCTGCCATCTTAAGGCCTGTATCCAGCACCGCGAAATTTTACTGAAACGAATCTGCTCTTTATTTCGGATGTGTGGAACTCAACTAATGTAGTGTGACCAAAAACCTAAAAAGTGATTTGCCACTCTCATGAATCAGCTGTGTTTTGTAAACAGCGCCAATTTTGAAAATTAAACTAAAATTAAAAAAAGGAAGAAAAGTAATTCTGACGATGAAGTGATTGTGTTGGTAGTGGCACATATTGTTGTAAGAAGAAGTACAGCACAGTCGGAGGCGCCAAAATATCAAAATGATCAAAATGCTTGTTTTCCGTGATCCGCCAAAGACATGGTCTTGCCTCAACTGCTTTTATTAAAGCAATCTTCTCCTCACTTTAAAAATTTGCATATCTCTTTTTGGTTTTGCGCACAGATTTTGCCCCCACCTCTCACTTGTACTCCAGTAAAAATAGGCACATATATTTTACTGGCACCCCTATCAGCTGTTCTCCCAGTCCACATTCGTGTGAGTATCGATACTATCGATCGTGGATCCCGTTTACGTTGCTGGATACTGACTCCAGGAAAACACAAACGAAAAATTACTGGCCCCGTTTTTTTTATATGAAGTTTGGCAGTAATTTTTAGTTTCCGCGGTGCTGGATACCCAGCTTTAGCTAAAACGTTTTTCCAACATCTTGGGGGATCGACTGATCGTGGGATTATGATGTTACGGCGAAGAGATATTGAGAACACATAAGTGTATTTCAAATCTACATATGAACAATCCTGATGGTCGAATGTCTACACGCGCGTCCCGAGTTACTTACACAAGGGAACCAAGTTGAATTTTTGTTTCGTTCATTGGAAATTTTAGACTGAAAACCAATGTGAGCACGGCTGTTGACTAGTTTTCCATTTCTTTTTTGTTTAACCGTTTTTTTAAGTTATTTAAATATTTTTAGTGGAAGTGGATATAACGGTATATTGCGCAAAATAGAGCTGATAGAAATCAAGTGCATATTTGGATTCAGCGTCTCAAATAAATTTAAAAACAACATTCAGTTCTTAATCATCAAAAACCTATCCATGTAAATATGTACGTCGTTCTGTTATATATATGTATATATATAAGTTAGAACCAAAACGGTCGGATATGTACATTTATATATCTACACCATACAGCTTACAAAGACGCGTCGCAGAAGAAGTTCGTCACTTTTCAACACGGCAGAAAAAGGTAAGAGAAATTTAAGTAAGAATGTAAAGCGCAAAATCAACGAATTCACGAGCTTCGTTTATTAAACTACTGATTGGTTAACAAATATTTTCAAAGAATAAGCGTCTCTAGCTGTATTCATGCCCAATTACTTGAGCTTTGAGAACAGACTGTGTGCAACGCAGTGATCCAGTTCCGCAACATAGTCAAATAACTCTTCCATGCACGTCTCCGTGGTCTTGGATCGCCCGTTAACACGATCATTGCACTCCTGGTATTTATTGTACAAGGACTCAATATGACCCTTTGATTGGCATTTTTCCTGATGTATAAAAAAATAATGTAATCGCATATGCAGTGCAAATATGATTATTTTTACCCTCAAGGCTGCTTGGGGATCAACCAATTCCTCTTCATCGTCAGCCTTAACCACGGGCATTGAAAACAAACTTCTAAAGGCCATATTTGTAGCTGTAATTGTTAAAAATGTTTAAATTCTATTGTAATTTTTTCCTATACATAAAAACAGACACATAAAAATTATTGCAATAAATTCAAATCAAAACGAGAAAAATAACAGAGAACACAAAAAAGTACGGGTACTGAATTCAAAATTAATTTATATTATCCACTAAGTCACTAAAAAACTTTAATATAAACCTTTTTCAGAACTTTGCTTGTGATGCAACCACGACGGACGGTGATGTCTAGATAGCGAGGCTGCCAGAAAATTTTTTCCAAAGCAACACTGTGCTTATTATATCACTTTGTTGAAAAATAACAATGGTATCCCTGCAGATATTTTTCATTTTACTTGAATTTTATTGCCAAACGACTACCTTAAGGCATTCAGACTGTGATGTGATGCATCGGTTCAGCAGTTGTGTGGTGTTTTCACTGTGCGTTTTGTCGTTTCTTGACCACATGCCAAATTCTGTAGAATCTTGTCCGCTTTGTCAAAATATGTCACAAGAGTAATGTGTGCCCTTAATTCAAATATATTAACAGTATTGCATTACGAAATCACTAAATTTTCGTAAATTATAAAGGCTATATATTTAAAAAAAACGTAAAGAAATATTTATAAGTTTAGCTCTTCAACCTGGTCGGAGTCATTCTCAAACTGGTTTTAAAATTGATAATAAACACAGGCAGCAAGCGTTTCAATTTAAATTTTAAAATAATTCGAACCAAGTCCTTTTGCGTGAAACGATTTAATTGTTGAACTAATCTCACAGTCTTCAAGTGTAGTGAAGTGAAATGTACATTTTTGAGTAACATACATCGATAGATACGGTTGCATCCCTACGAGTGCTAGGCCTCGTTTTCTGTGTATTTTTGCTTTGCTTTGCATTTTATATTTTGAGTATAGTATTGTGCTGTTTAAGGATTTTCTAAATTTGCCTAACCGATTGAGAACCAAGTAAAGAAACAAAGACTTGATATGCACAATTTCTACAGAGAATAAAAAGAGATATTTTAATGAAATAAAAACCTTAAAATTGTCGAGCCAACTATTCACCCTTTTCATAATTTTCCAGACACGAACTGAAGCCGAGAGCCCGTAGGAAAGTAAAGCTGGCGCCTGCCTCGTTCTCAGCTGAGGCAATCCGACAGATCGGATACATTTGTGTGGTATGTTTTTCTGTTACACTATTTTAAATATATTTTGTTTGAAAACAAAAACACTTAACGAAAGTGTTACGTGTTGACTCTGCTAAAAGTATCGTATATTATTTTAGGAAGGTTCTGCGAACGTGGCGAGCGGCTATGTCCATAAAGACGGGCGACAGCGGTTCCAGCAACGGGAACGGTTATTTACGGACTATGTCCGAAAGCACGCGTTCGCTTATGAACGGCTCTGAATCGCTGGCCGACCACACACACTCTTTGATTCAAATGCAGAACGACCGCGACTCCAACACCAGCAATAACAATGCACTGGCCATATCGCAAACCAAAATGCACCGAAATTTTAAGCTACTAGCTGATCCACAGCTAGTGAAATGTGGCGCCAAACTATATCGATACGATGGCGTCGTACCGGGCGATCCTATATTTCCAACAATAACGCCCAGGGATCCACGCAACCCTCTTATTCGCATTCGCACCAGACCCGTAGAGCCTCTGCTGTTACTTATACCTAGGTAAGTTTTAAGAAGTCGCCTAGCTTCAATTCAGAAACTAAGACCTTTTGTGTAGATTTGTGATCGATGCGGACTACGTGGGCACACCACCTGCGATTGAAGTTACTGTGGTAAACCTAAACGACAACATCGATAAGCAGTTCCTCTCCAGCCTGTTGGATAAATGTGGAACATCAGACGAAATAAACATATACCATCATCCCACAACAAACAAGCATTTGGGTATTGCTCGCATTGTGTTTGAAAGCACAAAGGGTGCACGGCAGTTCGTTGAGAAGTACAATCAAAAGTCGGTGATGGGAAAGGTATGAAGGATGTTTTTTGTTTATGCAATATTTGCATTCATTTTATGTACCTCTTTGTTTCAGATCTTAAATGTGTTTTGCGATCCTTTTGGGGCGATTTTAAGGAAAAATATTGAGACTTTAACAAATCCAGTTGTGCCGAAGCCAGTGTTGGCTGCCACCGCCACAAAAGCGCCACCAAATTCGGCCATTGCAGTAGGCTCACAGCCCGACTTGGCAGACTATAGCCACGATTACAATGGGAAGAGCGCTGCCGATCATTTAAGTAGTGGATACAGCTCTTTTCCAAAAAATTCTGACATTGGAGAACGAAGCAGGGATCGGAACTGGGAGAGGGATCGTGAGCGAGAACGCGATCGTGACCGAGATCGATATCACAAGGATAGCAGTCGACATTCCGCAGAGAGATGCTATGATCGTGATCGGGGTATGCGTGACAAGTACGGATCATCTTTACGCCATGATCGGCATTTTTATCGACGGCGGTCACGAGATAAAAGTCCAGATCCTTCTCGGGATAGTCGGGATAGACTTTACACTGGGCGAGAACGTGATAGGACTAGAGACTCTGACGCCAGGTCGAGGGACTATCACCGTTCAAAGGAACGTGATCATTTTCGAGAGCGAAATAGATCCCGCGACCACTCCCGTGACCGTTCGAGGGAAAAGAGAGATCTTCGGTTTAGTGTATCAAAGGAGCGAGACTACCGAGAGCGCGATCGTGATCGGGATCGGTCGCCTGACAGAGATCGACGGGATCGTGTAAGTATAAAGTATAAAAAGCGTTTCACAAGTCACGAATACGCGGAAACTGATATAAACAGCTCTTCGTCCACAAAAAACCATCAATATTATACTGCTGCCTCAGCATCTGGCTTGCCTGCTGGGAGCTATGCGTACAGCAGCCACTCCTACTCGATAACAGACAGTACTCACTCCTGGTCAGAGCATAAGAGTTGGAATGCTCCGCAGCCTGATTTCCAACCAAAGCCAAAGCCACCCCCACCTCCACCTCCAGATGAAGAGGAGAACTGGGACGACCCCCCAGTTCCCACACAAAAATTTGAAAAACAAACTGTTTCACTCTTGGAATCAGCGGGCACAAAACCCCAATCACCGAGGGCGGTCGTCCCCGCCGTTGCAGAGCCAATCGCAGAATCAGAAAATGTTGATTTGGACACTCGAATAGCTCTAATATTTAAAGGAAAGACATTCGGAAATGCACCCCCATTTCTCCAGATGGACAGTAGTGACTCAGAAACGGATAAGGCAAAGCCCGAGGGAGCAGTTGAGGCTAATGAGACTCGCTCGCTTTCCGATTCAAATAATTCGGATAACAAGAAAAAGAACGACAAGAAGACATCAGAACTGCAACAACCTCATGGGGCCAGCGATATTTCAAGTGATGAAGATATAATAGTGAAGAATAAGAAATGTAAACGCGGTCTTACACAAAGTGAAAAGGACGATGACAACATGTCTCTGTCGAGTTTGTCTTCTCACGAGGAATCTCCCCATGTATTACCCAATACGGTCGATCGGTGCAATAAGAAACCTCTTTCACCATATATGTATCCCAATTCCTCTAATCAGCATGCCTATTATTATCATCCATCAGACTATGGGCATTATCCGTCTGGCATCTCGGCAAATCCCGTGTTGACAAGCCGCTTTTTTTCTAACCCTGCCTATATGCAGCCGGCCTACTTGTCTGGTGTTGGCGCTTTCAACTTGGATCCCTATGCCCAGACGTATGGCTACCAGTACCCCCCCTCAGACCAGAACGATGAGATAAAGGAGAACGTGAAAAAGGTTATAAACTACATTGTAGAGGAGCTAAAGCAAATCTTAAAGCGCGATGTGAACAAGCGTATGATTGAGATAACCGCCTTTAAAAACTTTGAATCTTGGTGGGATGAACACACATTGAAGGCACGCTCGAAACCACTGTCCGATTCGGCGGAGGGCACCACCACCTTAAGGCAGAGTAGCGCAAACTCCAATTTGATGAAAGAAAATGCCGACTGTGAGAAACCTTCCAACATGAATCAACTTACCAATAGTCAAGTGGAAATGCCTGATTTTAAAAGCTTTTCAAGCATAGGCATTAGGGCAGCAATGCCCAAATTGCCATCGTTTCGACGCATTTGCAAACATCCAAGTCCCATACCCAATCAAAGGATATCCCTCGAAAGAGATCTGAGCGACCAAGAAGAAATGGTACAACGTTCCGACTCTGAGAAAGAGGACTCGAATATGGGCGGCTTTGAGGAACCAGGCTCCAATGCGAAGGAACGGGTTTTGGATAGAGAAATTGCGACTATCCGACTGCCGTCACCTGAAATGCATTCAAAACGAAAGGGAAGTGCGTCGAGCTTCTTTTCATCATCCTCATCCTCTTCTAGCGAAGCTGAAAATGAAGGCAACGACGCTGGTGACGGTACAGAAAAGGAAAAAAGCAGCGAGGATGATAGCTTTGACGACGATCATCCACCTAGAAATCTTAATCGAAAGAGCAGACTGATTAAGAAGAACAGGCGTGTGGCATTCAAGGAACCTGGAGATGATAATATTGAGAACATATATTCAGACTCTGAGGACGAGAAAAGATCCATAGATAGAATGCATGTTCAAAAACGAGGTCGAACGAAAAAGAAAAATATCTATTCCGACTCGGATGCCGACATTGAAAGTACTGCCGGAAGAAGTTTTTTGCCTGCGTTGCGAACAAAGGTAATTTCCACTATACCGTCTGATCTTGAGGACATCAGCAAAGACAGCAGCTTTGGATTAGAGGAAGAGGACCCGGACGACAAAGTTGAAGTAGAACTAAAGACTATCCGAAAAATGGTTGATGAATCTCGTCGATCTCTGACCCCTGTTCCACCGCCAGACTACAATGAAGAGCCAGTTAAAAAGTTCAATGATACTGATCCCCGAAAGCCAGTTTTTGAATATGATCGCATTTACAGCGACTCGGATGAAGAGCGCGAGTATCAGGAAAAAAGGCGTAGAAATACCGAGTACATGGCTCAGATAGAGCGCGAGTTTTTGGAAGAACAGCAGAAGAACAACCAAAACTCTTTCTCGGAAGGTCGTTCAATGTCGGAGCGTAAATTAGAAATTGTAAAGAATGCTAGTGGGGATATGGCAGAAACTGTAAATGTTGCAGAGGTCCCACTGACCCCAGGCATTAATATTCTAGCTGAACTTGTAGATGAGATTAATAAACCGATTCTGGAAACTAATATCGAAAATAATGCATGCAAAAACGCAGAACTTGATGGAAAATTAAAAAGCAATCTCAACAGCATAAATGTGGTTGAGGCAACCATGAATTTAAACGGAGAAATTCAATCATTCTCCAACATAAACGACAGTAAAAAGGGAACTCAATCACCGGCTTCTTCAGATGGAGGCTCCAGCCAAGCGTCACAAGCCAGCCAAGTAGCTCTTGAGCACTGCTACTCATTACCGCCACATGCGCAGTCTGCTTCCCTTACAGATGCCACCTCGGGTCGGCTTGGGCTGGATACACGGAATAAGAATAGATTTGAAGGACATGAAAATGTTGCTGGTGGTAGCCAAATGTCAAGACCAGGCCCAGGAAGACCGCGCAAGGATTCAACGCGACTCCAAAAGAAAAAGAAGGACTCAGTCCCTCGGCAGTCTAATACCAAGAACAAAGTCGCTCCTATCACTGATGCATTAGCCGAACTGGCCCGTCAAACGGCCAACTTTGTTCCCTACGAGATGTACAAAGCTCGCGATCAAAACGAGGAAATGGTCATTTTGTACACTTTTCTAACGAAAGGCATCGACTCCGAGGACATCAACTATATTAAGATGAGCTATATTGAGCATTTGCAGAAGGAGCCTTATGCGTAAGTTTTTAATTTGAGTTCCCTCAGCTTTTTTTTAGTTTAATCCGTAACTATTTCCTTTCACAGCATGTTCTTGAACAACACGCATTGGGTAGATCACTGCACAACGGATCGTGCATTTTGGCCACCACCGCCAAAGAAGCGTAGAAAAGATGACGAATTGATGCGCCATAAGACAGGATGTGCTCGCACCGAAGGCTACTACAAGTTGGATATACGAGAAAAGGCAAAGCACAAGTATCACCATGCTAAGGCCAACATAGACGATGGGGAGAACGAAGATCGTTGTGATGAGCCCACAGCGCTCACGAATCACCACCATAACAAATTAATATCCAAAATGCAAGGCATTTCGCGAGAGGCGCGTTCAAACCAACGACGACTTTTGACAGCCTTTGGATCTATGGGCGAGTCAGAGCTTTTAAAATTTAACCAGCTCAAGTTCCGAAAGAAACAACTCAAATTTGCAAAATCTGCCATACACGATTGGGGACTGTTTGCAATGGAGCCCATAGCTGCAGACGAAATGGTAATTGAATATGTCGGACAAATGATTCGGCCTGTGGTGGCCGATTTACGAGAGACAAAGTATGAGGCAATTGGAATTGGCAGTTCCTATCTGTTTCGAATCGACATGGAAACCATTATCGATGCCACCAAATGTGGAAATTTGGCCCGATTTATAAACCACAGCTGCAATGTAAGTATCGCTTGTTATTTTCTGCAATTACGAACACAATATAATACACGTACATTATTTCTCCAACTTCTAATTGCAGCCGAACTGCTATGCAAAAGTCATTACAATAGAGTCTGAGAAAAAGATAGTCATATATTCAAAGCAACCTATTGGGGTCAATGAGGAAATAACATACGATTATAAATTTCCTTTGGAGGATGAAAAAATTCCCTGTCTTTGTGGCGCTCAAGGCTGTCGGGGCACGCTCAACTAAAAATGAAATACTTAATTGTAGGCTTCAGTTGAGTCTATGATCGGTTGTTCTATTCACACATGTAAATTAAGTTGATGATATTCAATATCCGAAATAGATGTATATGAATGTATATATAGACATAGCTTATTTGTTTAATCTACCTACACATTAGACGTTTAGGAGTAACTGCAGATACAGATTTTAAAGAACTACAACAAATTAATTTTAGCTTGGTCTGACGAGTAGAAGTCGGCTTAGTTTTTATTTATATTTTCATTTTCCTGTGGTGAGTTTTCTTTCGATAAAATGTTACAAAAAGAAAGCCTAAGCCTTAAACTAAGAAATACGTTAAGTCCTGCATTGTAAATACATCGCCGATATGCATCATTAGCATCGTACACACAGGTACATTTGTGACTATGTATACAGTTTACAAGCGAAAAAATGCATTCAAGGTGTTATGCTGTTATGTGAATTAATTAAACGCATATGCAAAGCAAATATGATTTTAAAATATTTTTATTACTGCCTTAAGTGTTAAGTCATAGCTCTCCTTTTTGAACAACTTCCTCAAGGTGAAGGTGAGCCTCTTGAGGCTCGAGTTTTGGAGTTCAATCGAGCTGTCTTCATTTGGCAACGACTCAATCAATGTGTCAATATCTTTGCCGCATAGTAAAATTAGCTGTCCTCCTGTAGGTGAGTTCGACGCTTGTGACCCGGTGTGGTTGAAATTTTCAAATTTACTGGGATAAGATGTCTATAAATATTATTTATAATATTATTATATTTTGATTGTTATAGACGAAGAAACTACACTTGAGGATCTTTTGGGCAATTTCACTGTCTTCCTCTGATGCGTTCTTGGGCAATGTAGAAGAAGTTGCACATGCGACCGACTACCGTTTTGACTGTAATTTTCCTATAATCTAAAATGACAAGTCGAGAATTGACATGACTTACCGGTTGGATTACACCTATGTATGGCGTTGCAGAAATGCTCGGCTTGCTGAACGTACAAATACATATATCAATAAATATAAATCTGGAAAACTAAACTATTAAGCGTACTTCGTTTGCGGTATCCTATAGCTGCGCCAGCCTTTCTGCCATCGTTGCATTTGCTTCCGAAGATTTAATTTCTACCAAACGGTAGATCAATTTTGAAAAATAAATTGGCACAATTAATGGAAAACAGTATTGTAATTTTGAAAATCCTTGGGGGCTGGAATATGGAATGGAACGTTCTCCACAATTCTGCAACATGTTTACAAAGGTTTCTGCAAAATGTTTTAGGTGGGATATTTTGTCAGATGTAAAACCTCGATTTCCACAGGCCAAGACTATGTTTTATCTGTTTTAGAAGCGACTTTTTGTCTTCGTCATTGTCTTCCAAATTTATTCCATTTTAGTTTACTTCAGATATAGAAGTACAGTTTACTTCAGAAAATTCGAGCCTTGCTCAACAGATCGCAGCGTCGCCAATTTTGGAGGAAAAACACAACAACTCCACTAATAATAATTCGGTTCTGCTTAATTCATGTGAGCAACCTGAACAGCAAGATTTAAATTTATCTGCAGATACATATGTATATATAGATCTGCCATTGCAAAACATTGCTTAAACAAATTCAAAATGTTAAAAACTGCATTTAATTCTTTTTATTTATTTCCTGAAGGAATTATAGCATTTCTAATTGCAAATTGAGCATCTGCTATTTAAAAACCTTTCGGTTCCTTGCCATTTTCTGGAGAATATCAGTTATTCTTGTCCGTCATTGTTTACATTTTCGCAGGGAATGGTGGAACTAACAGAAATTTCGGAACGGCAAAACCTTACGGACCATACCCGAAATGGTCGTCTGGGTTTTCGCAAAACCGATTTTGGTTTGCTTTAGAATACAATGTTGCCCTGTTGTAGCACAGTAATTCTTCGAAAATAAATATTTGCAAGAGAATTAACGCTAATGTAAAAGATGGGCTTGTGCCTCTTCTAGTACGGAAGTACAACCGGAGTACAATGGAGAGAGCGCAGGCCAGACGTAAGTGTCACTGGGTATAATAGCACTATGCAACACCATGGTTACGATTCAAACCAAACCGACTTTTCTGATAGATTTTACCGATAAATTCCGTTACTCAAATCACGACCAAAAAAAAATATTACAAAAAATATTAACATTTTGAATTAGTAACACTTTTCAACGGTAAAATTTTATAGCTTCAAAAGGTTTGGTCGAATGGCAGCACCTTAAAAAGCCTAAAAATTAATCATTTCTAAACGGATCATCCAAGAAATAATTTGAACATTGGTGATTGCAAGCGGGACTGCAATGAAATGTCCTTATACTGGAGACAGAGCTTAATATCATCCGAATACTTAAGTACTCGAGAGTATGTAAATACCGAAGGCAGGTCATTAATGAAGAGTGTAAAGAGTAAGGGGCTTAGATGGCTGCCCTGTGGTACACCTGAAGTAACCAAAACTGATGAAGACAGGGAGTTTTTGAAGAGTACTCTTTGACTCCTGGAACAAAGGTAGCAAGAAATCTATGTCAGGAGATTGGGTGGACACCCATAAGGGTAAAGTATTTGTGCTAGAAGAGAGTGGCTTAAAGAGTCGAATGTTTTACTGAAATCGGTGTAAATAACATCCGTCTTTAGGGATGTACGGTGTACGGACTCTTGCTGTTTACAAAGCTGTAAAATTGCTTATGATCCTGAGAAAAACGAATCGTGCATTGAGAAAGGTAATTCTTAGTTAAGAAATTTGAGTGAAATATCATAACGTGAGAAAGAGAGAAGAAGGTAAACCAACTTTTTTAAATTTTGTATAAAGTCTTGATTCTAAGTTTTTGGACTGAATAACTCTTTGGTGAACCAAGGAATTTTTTAGATCCATCCGGATATTGTCGAAAAAATATTTTTGTCTTTCAACGTCCGTGCACAGGTAAAAAGCAAAACAATCAAAAGATTTTTGCGCGTCACTCATGACACGTTAGCCAGGTAAAAATAGCATTTACATACATATGTATATAGAACTAATTTGTACCATCTAATTAAACGAAATTAAGATACTATGTAGTTTACATAGTCAGGCAGACGGAGGCCCCCACATGATCTATTGTTTTGGTCATCTTTAACAAGAATATACATTTGTACATACATATGTACATACATATGTACATACATATGTACATATTAAGCTGAGCCAAAATTGGACACACATTTTTTTTATAATTTTATTTTTTTTTTAATCCAAGCCGAAACCCTTTAGTTCTGTTCTTTATGAGTAATTAAAAGCGCCGCATTATTATTATTACATTTTTAGTTTTATGTTAAGGGGTTGCTAACACAAAAACCAAATAAATTTGTACATTTTTCAAAAATGAATTCGTACGTTTTTTAATGTAATATTAAAACTTAGAAAATAGTTCATAGTTATTCAACATAAAGTATTTTTATTTTGCGGGTGTAGTTAACTTGCGGGTGTAGTTAACTGTAGTTAACTATTGTTTTTGTTCTGCATTGGTGGTATGTAGTTTGTGGTATTTCTCCAGTAAGGATTAGCCTACATACCATACGTACATATGTAAATATATCGTTCACTGCACTTATGCTGCAAGCTACCGCCTTATTACGGATAAAACCACTATCTCTTCAATTACACTAGTCGACACGACTTTTCCGCTGTCGCCAAAAATTACTTTTTCTGATAGATTTGAAGTTTTAGTCAAACGGTTATAACTTAGCCGTTTATTTTTATATTTTTATAAACGATACCTTAAACGACGCCTAATTAATGTGTCTATCTAAAACCAAAAATCAAGGCATTCAAATATTTTTTTTTCGACTTTTCCTGAGCTTTCAAAGTCAAAATTTCGGGAAAAAATACCGAAAAAAATTATGAATTTTCAATTTGGAAGCTTAATATCTTCCAGACGTTAAGTTGCAGCTACAAAGTGTCTGAGTCGGATTTATAGCTGCATTTGTCAGCTTTTTTAACTGCAAAGTTCAATACAACCAGTTGTAGGAAACTTAAGTTATGTGAAAAATAGAAGCACTACCTATGAAAAAATACCAAATTTTTTAAAAATTCTTTAAATAAAAAACTACACCATGAAAAAAAACCATCATTCTTTAAAAAAATTTAAAGCTCCAAATCTATCAGAAAAAGTCATTTTTGGCGACAGCGGAAAAAAAAGTTGAATTTTGTCGAGTAGTGTTACCAAAGGTAGTAGTATTTTTATACCCAGCACTCGAAGAGTATAGAGGTATATAAGATTTGTGGTGATAGTGGATGTGTGTTATACCCAGTTGGAAGCGTTTCCGACCCCATAAAGTATACATATATATTCTTGATCAGCATCAATACCCGAGGCGACATATATAGCCATGTCTGTCTTTCTATCCGTCCATCCGTTTTTCCGTCTTCAGGAGCGCCTAGATCTTAGAGACTATAAAAACTAAAGCAACAAAACTTTCTATCCAAGCTCCTTTGATATCACTTCAATACAAGTGTATTTCAAAATTTTGACACGCCCCCTTCCGCCCCCACAAAGGACGAAAATCTGTGGAATCCATAATTTGTAAGATACGAGAAAACCAAAAAATTATCACAAAACAAAAACTCTCTCTCTCTCGCACACACTTCCATGAACATCGGGAACTTACTGTTAATGATATAACGATTGGTAAAAGTCAAGACGTTCAGCCAAGTTAAACATTTTGAGCTAACTTGCTCGCAAAGAATTACATATGTAGGTTTTTTTATTGCCAATAGTCGACTTATGACGATATTAATAATATCGCAAAAATATAAATTGTTTTTAAATTTGTAAATTTGAAAACTATTTTTAAAATTCGGTAGCAATATTTAAAAAAATGTATTAAATAAAAAAATACTTATTATTAATTTAATCTAATAGAAGACAATAATAAAAAGAGGTGTGCCGTTCAAAATTAAATTTTAAAATAAAAATTTTCTTGGCCCTATTAAGTCTAAGATACTTCCATCTGTACATTGTAACCTTTTGACTCATTTTATAAAAATGCAAAACACATGGTACAAATTATATGGACTCTTTTTATAAAACGAAAAGTTCCTTTTAAAAGTACTTGATTCCTCCTTATACTCTACAGGATGCAGTAGACAAGGGTCAGAATAAACTGAGAGATTTAGTAGCATAGAAACAGATACACTGACTTGGCTGACTTGACTTGGATAACACCACATCCTTAAATAAATGAACAAAGAAACATACAAAAAGAGCTTCCTCTGCTGTATTGTAGGTAGCATTTGAACTAAAACCAACTCCAGCCTTCAAGAACTGTCGTTGATTGCCGCCTGTCAGCAGATTTTACAGATACAAAAACACTTCCTTCTCTGCATTGTGAATGCCTAGAAACAAAATGTATTTTTTTTATAATAATTAATGATACGCCATTCTGGCCGTGCCGTCTTGTTCGGTGCCCTACCCGCGCACATCCCTAGTCTGTACATACATACATACATACATATGTATGTAACAAATATAAAAACCTTCCCCATGGCTGCATGTTTGTTTATATCATCTCTTGCGTTCCCAACCATGACCAGTCCCAATGTGTCAGGCACAATTCGTCTTAAAACTCCTACGAAGTTCAGGCCAACGACAATACTCCACATACTGCTCATCAGTTGCGTGCCAAATTTCTCCAAACCAGTTTTTTTTTAATGATAACAAGTTTGTGAAGAAGTCGAATGTAATGGTAAATTTTGAAAAACAACAAAAAACTTATGTCAGAATCAGTTTTACCAATATAAGACATCAAGATACAAGTATTATTGTTGTTATTATTATTATTACATACTTAGTTTGTAACAAATTTATAACACCACATTCTTTTATTGTTAAGATTTTAGCCAATTTCGTTGAAAGAGTTCGCATAGATATTTTGGAACCCAACGAGTATTAAGTATGCAAAGTTGTCGGATAAGAAGAAGACTTCTTTTATACGTCTTTGTATCTTCGCTTCGCTGCAAACGAAGAGCCGAAAAAGACAGCGGTGAGAAACTCGCTTGCTGACTTTATTTCAGTATTCAGTTGGTAACGGAAAGGAAAGTCGGCCGCTGTGTCTTTTTGTAAAACGAGTGAAACGCCAGTTTTTTCTACTATTAAATCAAGAACAAAAGGAATATATATTAAAATCTTAAAAACTCTTCGTCATTAACTTTTAAAAATATAGAACGAGTATGTATGTATTCAAAATTCGAAGACTTATTCGGTTGGTGATCGAGTGTTGAACAGAAATCCACCCAGTGTTTTGATTGTGATGCATGGGTGAAAGTAAAAATGGAAAGAGAATTTGCTTAGTATTTGGTGGCCAGACTTGGTTTATAATGATCATACTCGTATTCACAATAAAGAAAACAAGTTTTGGATTATTGTATTTCTGTTGCCAAAAAATGAAATGAAATTCTTAGCGACAAAACTGGTCTGAGATCTCTTTTCGCAAAAATAAAGGTGTAAACTTTCGTCAGACACATTAAGTTTGTGTTGAAATGTTTCCACGCCCAAATTGATAAAGAGATGTGATTCCAAGAGTTTTAAAAACACCGTATTGGGAGAATTATATATAGAGTTTATATTTGTACCGAGTTACCAGAAATTTCCATATCGTGCCGTCTTATTATGGGAGCGTTCTTGTACTTATTTTGTGAATATCATATGGACAATAAAAATACGTCGTTTCGTGCATGCTAAAAGTGGAGCCGATGACAATAATTTAACACTTCCGACTGCCTCTTAATCCTAAAAATAAAACCAGTTTTTTCATTGTTCCGGGAGGGGAAGCATTTTCGTCTCTTAAACTGTTATTGGACCTTTGGTGTAATAGCGGAATGTTTTATGATACCGACCAGGTGATTGTATTCTGGAGGATCAACATCGGGCATGACATGACCAATCGGTATTATCCGTCAAGACTTGATGCTGTCATAGGACACTAGATTTCCAAGGGTATTTAGGGCTTCACGCTTGAGCTAGCGTTCCTTTCTTGTTCTTTTCTGAATCGTTGTGCTCTTATATGTATTCACTACTCTTATACATACTGAGAGAAATTTCTAAAACGAAATTCTAATTTTCAAAATTTACTTGTGAGTGTAGTGATTAATAAAAATCTGCGATGGAATTAAAATTCATGAAATAGGAACATTTTGCAAAATCGTTGAAATATAAAGCTTAAAAAATGCGATTTCACTTACGCTAGATTTTATGTTTTAAGTGTTGCGTTTTTAGTCGATGTAAATATTATTATTATTATTAAATGGATATTTATACTTTTCCAGCAAATGCCACGAGAGGGGCAAGCTTGGCCTAAATTGTGGGCTATACTACTTTATGCTCCTTTTTTTCTGATTCGTTCCGGAAATGGTCACGGCAGGCTAATCGAGCCCCCAAGCAGGGCATCGGCCTGGCGCTACGGATTCCAAACGTTGCCAGATTACAATGATCATGAGCTTTATTGCGGCGGGTTTACACGACAATGGAAAAAAAATGGTGGAAAGTGTGGAGAGTGTGGAGATCCGTGGGACATGGCGGAGCCACGGCCTCATGAAAACGGCGGTCAGTGGGGTCAAGGTGTGATTGTGCGAAGTTATTTGCCAGCATCCGAGATGACGATTCGGGTTGAATTAACTGCCAGCCACATGGGGTACATAGACGAATTTATTTTACAACTATGCAATATCATAATTCTTTGGTTTCTTCTCTAGATATTTTGAGTTTCGCTTATGTGATGATCCTAGTGCCAAACAGGCATGCCTAGATAAAAATATCCTGCATATACTTGGTGGATCTCCTGCGCAGCCAAGTCCAGCGGATAGGGACACCCGCTTCTATCCTCGAAATGGAAGTCGCATATATGAAATCAAAGCACGTTTACCTGGTAAATTTTCTTGAGTACACATACCCTTTACAATAATTATAAACATTTTTTTTTGCCACATTCGGATTTTACATAGAATTCACATGTAATCAATGCGTGCTGCAGTGGCGCTACGTTGCTGGGAATAATTGGGGCATGTGCAACGATGGTAACGGGGCAGTTGGCTGTGGGCCCCAGGAGGAATTTCGATCGTGCTCAGATATTGCAATAACCCTGGATGCGCGACCTCCTATGCGGCCTATTCGACCTTTACACCCAACGCCCACACGATCTAGTACGACAAAACCAACAACGAATGAATATGATTCAGAAGAAATGGCATTTAATTATTCCCTTCTATTGGTGCTAGTAATTACTCTGGGAGTATTTTTTTGTGCCATTGGAATTTGGTACTTTTATAGACCAAACTTTTGTGTTTTTAAGGATTGCACGATTGTTTCGCAGAAATTTAGAAATAATAACAAAGATAACGCGTCTTTGAAAAATTTTGTCCACAACAGAATCTTCAAACCTCTTGGATTGCTTGGTTTTGGGGCTAAAGTTGGGAACAACTTCAAAGGTGTTGAGGTGGACAATCCGCCCGTTCCCCCTCCCCGGACCAAGCGAGATGGAAGAATGCGCGAATTATCAGCTAATGCCTCAAGCGTAGCCTAGACAGACTAGGAACATCACTGAATTGAAAACTGAGCAATTAATAATTAAATATTTTTTAGTTATTATCCTTAGATATTCTTATCTATTTTATAGGGAAACCCTATATTCTGTAATCTGTTTATTCTCTTCGTTATACCAATCCTATCAACAACTGCCGTAGTTAAATTGCATAAAGCAGTAGCTGTGCATGATAAAATAAATATTAAGTATAGATATGTACAACCGAGAATGTACATTCAAAGTTTACACCATGTGTCACTGCCCCAAATACATAAGTACATCAATACGAATATGTGATAGAAATAAATATACACATACACACAATTTTAGTAAATATATATACATAAATAAATGCCAGTATTTACAGAGAATATGTACATACATATATGTACATAATAGGGCGGATCTATTTTTTTTCGCAATAAGTCGTAAATAATAAGTAATAAGTAAGTAAATAAATCTTTCACCCAGAAACTGTGTCTCTAAAATGAACTCCTTAGCTCGCGCTGAGAAGCATGAAGATTTCAGGGTGCGGTATTTTTAGGTATTTTAAAGAATTTAAGGTATTTAAAAAAAAGTAACACATTTTCAAACCATGTTGGGCTCAATTCTGATTCATCTTTTTACGAAAAATTGTATGCATATTTTGTTGTTGTAATTAATCAAACATTAATACATTTTCATACCCGCTACTCGAAGAGTATAGGGGTATATTAGATTTGTGGTGATAACGGTTGTGTGTAACGCCCAGAAGGAAGCGTTTCCGACCCCATAAAGTATATATATTCTTGATCAGCATGAATAGCCGAATCGATATAGCCATGTCTGTCCGTCCGTCTGTCCGTCTGTCCGTCTTCATTTGCGCCTATATCTCAGAGACTATAAAAGCTAGAGCAACCAAATTTTGTATCCAGTCTCCTGTGTGATCACACTACTCCAAATGTGTTGCAAAATTTCGCCCCGCCCCTTTCCGCCCGCACAAAAAACGAAAGTCTGTGGCGTACACAATTTTGAAGATACGAGAAAACTAAATACGCAGAATCATAGAAAATGGCCATTTCTATAAGAGTGTTGAATCTGGATCAGATCGGATCATTATTATAGCTACAATGAAGAAAACCATTTCGAAAGTCATCGTTCCCTCTCGCTCTCTCTCACACGCGACCCTGTCTGCTTTGCTTATTCGTATAAATGAGCGCCTAGTTCTCAGAGACTATAAGAGCTAGAGCAACCAAACTTTCTATCCAAACTCCTGTGATATCAATTCTGCACAAGTGTATTTCAAAATTTTGACACACCCCCTTCCGCCCCCACAAAGAACGAAAATCTGTGGAATCCACAATTTTTAAGGTAAGAGAAAACGAAAAACGCAGAATCATGGGAAATGGCCGTGTCTAACAGATTGCCGAATCTGGATCAGGTCGAATCATTATTGTGGACAGAAGGAACAAATTAAATTTCAGTGGCTACGCAACGCCTGCCAAGCGCTTCTCATTCCCTCTCTCTCTCGCAAACACTTGTACGTCTCGAATATTTAGTTATACATGTACATTATGAAATGTAGAAGGAGATGTAAAAATCATATGTAAACAAAAATGGAAACATGCATAAAAATTCCAAAAATGGTTTGACTGTATTTTTTTAAATATTCTTTTTTGGCCAAAATTTAATTCGTCCCTTTTGCGAACATATAATTGCATAAATCTTAAGCTCATATACTGTGGCTCAAAGCCAAAACAATGCAGTGTCAAATAAAAAGTTAAATTGGCTGCCATAAAGTTATCACAAGTTATTTTTCAAAAATTCCAATGACCGATGATACATTAGGTACCAAAACCAATATTTGACCCTTAAATACTGGGTTTTCCCCACCTGTTAGATCGTATTAAAACTTAAACTTAAACTTTTTATTTGACACTGCATTATTTTGGCTTTGAGTCATTGTATGTATGTACATATATACTGACTGAGTACCGGGTATGAAGTAGAGCCGCGGCCTTTGCCGCGGCTCACAACGTTCCCCCTCGTATTTTTTTCAATTTGTCGGAATGAGCCGAAAATGCCATGTACTGAGGCTCATTTAAGACAGGAGCCAAAAGTCTGTAACTCTTCAACGCAATGAATTATCGGTCTGAAATTTGAAAAATGTACACGTAGAACTTCTAACAAAATTTAGACAAATTTAGGAAGGGTGTACCTTAACGGTCAATAATTTAATTTGATTCAAAAAAGTTTGTGTTTTTCATACACAAATAGGAAACTTTTAAAATATGAGCTTTAGAAAGATAATAATGATAAAGCTTTAAGAAGGTCTCTATTGAGAAAACGAGCTTTTTTAATTACTGTAATCAATAGTTCAATAATTTCATAAAATATTGATTTGAAAAACGGTTTAAAATGTATTGTATGTTTTTTGTACATATAATGTACAATATAAGCTTAGCGCTTTCTAGTTTGATAGGAATTTGCTGCGATGGAGAACCCACCAATACAGGAATTAAAAATGGAATAATTCGAAAATTTGAAGTTTTGTTCAATAAACATCGGTTTGTTTGATTGTTGCATTTTAACGAACTTCCAACGACGAACTTCGCGTACAGCTAGTAGGACTTTGACGAAATTACTTGAGACTTGTGAACAACTTCCGGTAAGCACCAAGTTCTAATACACCATCTTCAAATTAACACCAATATTTTGTTGTAGGCTATACCTAACTATGAACCCATTTCATTGGGGAATATGCCACCACTCATGGATAGTAGAGTTTTGGCTATCGATTATCAAATTTTACAACTCGGTGGTATATGGCAGCAGTCAACGCGATTCTTGCCTTAATTTTCTACTGCCACCAAATCTTTGAGAAATTTTATACAAAGCTATCCAAAACAATGCATTTTTCGCCCACACTAAAAATATTTTTTTAGCAATGCTCTTCGATGAGAGGACATCTGTCCGCGAAAGGGTCAGTAATACAATTTTGTATTATCGCTAAAAATTATGTGACCCAATGAAACTTCTGAGTTCTACAAGTAGAACAGCAATAAATTCGACTGCACAGACTACATACATTTAGTTGAATTGGATAATGACGAAATTTTATTTACTCCATTTACCGCAAGTTTTCCACACGAACATTTGATGGAGTATATAAATTCGGCTGATATACCTCTGCCAGATCCAGGAATTGTATTGCACATTCCGGGAACCTATCGATGTGTACAGTTTTTAACTCAAGTCTTACGGCGCGGAGAGTCGAGAAAACGTTATGTCAGTAACTTTAGAAAGCCGTACCAAAAATCCTGAAATGGAGTCTAAACGAGGGAGAACGTTGTGAGCCGCGGCAAAAGCTCGGCTCTACTTTATACCCGGTACTCAGTCAGTATATACACACATATGTAAATAAATATACGAGCTTGCGATTTATGCAATTTATTATATGTTCGCAAAAGGGACGAATTAAATTTTGGGCAAAAAAGAATATTTAAAAAAATTAAATCAAACCATTTTTGGAATTTTTATACATGTTTCCATTTTTTTTTACATATGCTTCTAATCTACAAAGTCTACAGACTTTCGTCCTTTGTGGGGGCGGAAGGGGGCGGTGCGAAATTTTGAAATACACTTTGAGTAGTGTGATAACACAGGAGACTCAATACAAAATTTGGTTGCTCTGGCTTTAACCGTCTCTGAGATATAGGCGCTAATGAAGACGGACGGACAGACGGACGGACAGACAGACATGGCTATATCGACTCGGCTATTGATGCTGATCAAGAATATATATACTTTATGGGGTCGGAAACGCTTCCTTCTGGACGTTACACACAACCGTTATCCCCACAAATCTAATATACCCCTATACTCTTCGAGTACCGGGTATAATAACAGTTTTCGCTTCTTTTGGTGGCGGATACCCCTTTGTAATGTCCTTTTTCGATTGGGATTTTGTTTCTGGCGTATAGTGGTGTTATGTACAGCTATGAGTGGGCGCGGAAACTCTGATTTAATACTCGTAAACATCGCCAAGAGAGACTCGCAACAGTTCATTCGAACACGCTTTTGATCTGACGTGAGCAAACGCGGCACCCAACGGGGCGAGAGCTTTTTCATGTCCAATTCGTTGTTCAAAATATGGCAAATGAGGTCTTAAGACATCTTGGTAATATTAGCTATCTCTCGTCAGTAGTCGCAGTTTTTGGGCGTCCAGGCCGTGTCTCATCAAATATTTTATGACCGCACGATATTTAACTTTTTGAATTTTTACAAGAGCACTTAAACCGACATAGTTAATCGATTATTCAAAGATAACTAAAATATCTATGTGGCTGACATTTTGGCGGGAACACATTAAAAGATGCCTAATCACAATACCAAAGTTTGGTTAACGTAGGAGGTCGTTTTCATTGGCAGGCTGGAAACTTATCGGACCGCCCTCGTATGTCCATCGACTCTCACCTCCATAATGGAAGGAATACTCAGGGAGATATGTGAGTGGGCAGTAGGACTCAGTATCAACGCGGACAAGACGGATCTCATCCTCTTCACCAAGAGATACAAGGTACCAGCGTGGATCCCCCCGAAAGTCAACCAGACAAGGCTAACCCCTAAAGAACAGTTCAAATACCCTGACATAGTACTGGACAGCAAACTGGCATGGAGACCCAAAGTAGTGGAGCGGGTGAAAAAGGCCACCACTGCACTTTATGCATCCAAGAAGATGCTTAGTAGCACATTGGGCCTGTCACCCGCTCTGATGCATTGGATGTACATCTCGGTGGTGCGACCAACTCTGCTGTATGGATTCCTAGTGTGGTGGAAAGCCACTGAAAAGAAGGCGTATCACAAGCTAATGGAACGAACCCAGCGACAAGCTCTACTCTGTATCACAGGAGCACTGAGGTCAACGCCAACCAAAGCACTCGGAATCGACCCCCTCGACTTCTACGCTAGGCAAGGCAGCACAGTGCCTGATTGCGTCGGGGGACATGTCTCCCCAAAGATAAGGGCACAGTTCAATTGGAATGCACATGATCAGTGTCACTGACTACATGATCCCCCAAATGTGCCTTGAAGTAAAAACAAACTTCTATACGGGACCCGAAGACTGGAAAGCGGGAGGGACCAGTTTCAACACCTCAACATATACACTGACGGCTCCAAGATGAATGAAGGAGTAGGAGCAGGCCTATACTGTACGAACCCTGAAATAAGGGCATCTTAATGCAGCATATTCCAGGCGGAAGTCTTCGCCATCAAGAAGGCAGCTGAGGCCGCTCAGCTCGCAGAGCGACCACACAATGCGGTTAACATATTCGTTGACAGCCAAGCGGCTGTCGTCCGCGATCAGTTCCAGAAGTGTCCTGGCAAGCAGGGAGGCACTAGACTCACTAGGCACGACAAAGTCAGTGCAGATATATTGGGCCACCAAGGCATCAAAGGAAACAAAGCGGCGGATGTTCTGGCTAAGGAAGGCGTCGGGCTGGTAAACGAAAGAACTGAAAGCGTTCCGGTCTCCCTTAGGACGCTACAAAGCGACCTGGAGAAGCAGGCCAAAATGAAGACAGACAGCAGGTGGAAGAACACCACCACCTGCAGAATCTCGAAAATCATGTGCAGGGAACGCAATGATAAACTCAGCCACTATCTGCTGCACCTTCCACGGAAGGATTGCAGACTGCAGATTGCTAGTGGGTATACTAACAGGCCACTGCCTGGCTGCGTCGCATGCATCCAGGCTAAATATCAACAATGCGACATCTGCAGGAAATGTAATGAACCCGGGGCTGTCGAAACCCTGGAGCCGCTGTCCGGCTCTCTCAAGGGCAAGGGGAAGATACCTGGGCGCACCGATGCTGGAATCACTGGACGATGCCTCCAAGAAGTCGCCAGGGAAACTGCTTGCCCTTGCTAAAAACACCTCGATTCTGGGGGACTTCGGAACCTCAGAAACGTCCTCGTAAGGTCCATACAAAAATCCGGATAACTAAGGGCCATTCTGGCCTATGAGAGGCCCCGTTGAGGGCCGTCCGGGGTAACCTAACCTAACCTAACCTATGTTTTAAGCGGAACTATTTTTTACCCGGTACTATGTTTTACCCGGTGCTCAGTCAGTACATATGTGAGCTTACGACTTATGTAAATTATAGAATACATTTTGTATATTATATGATCGCAAAAAGGAAAAATGAAATTAATTAATTTAATAATGAAGTCGAACCATTTTTGAAATTTTTATATACATATGTATCTGTTTCCGTTTTTGTTTACATATGATTTTTACATCTGCTTCTACATTTCTACATGACATGTATAACTTCATATACGGGACGTGGAATTGTGTGCGACAGTGTACTGATTCAGATTCGGCAATCTGGTAGATCTGGTGATTTTACATGATTTCCATGAAGACTGGCTACAAAATTTGGTTGCTCTAGCTTTTATAGTCTCTGAGATCAAGTCGCTCCTGAAGACGGAAAAACGGGCGGACGGACGGACAGACAGACATGGCTATGCATATCGACTCGGCTATTGATCCAGATCAAGAATATATGTATGTATATACTTTATGGGGTCGGCAACGCTTTTTTCCGGGAGTTAATCACATCACCACTATCACCACAAATCTAATATACCCCTATACTCTTCGAGTACCGGGTATAAAAATGTCCCGTACTTATACTCTTGAACAAAAGAAGGCATCTCCGCAATGGAATCAACTATACATACTAGTACCCATGTATTTATGTACATACTCGTACATGTGCATATCTACATATTTATGAGTTCTTGGCGGATGATGTGATGGTATTTTTAAGGAAGCTAAACTGTTTTTCATCAACCTTTTCTTGCATGCTGATCCATTGCGTGCAATAATTCCAATGAATCACTGTCACTGGATTTCTTCTGTAACACATGCTAAATACACACTTGTAAATATGTACATAAGTAGATATCACACACAGATTACATACATATTAAGATATTTTATAAAGCAAGTTCAATCAACGGCCTATTGATTTGCATTTAGCAGTTCATTAACATTAAGCAATACGATTTGAAGTTCATTAACATGGCCATTGGAGGTATTGTATTACAATGTACATACAATCTATTTCCAGCTGAGTGCATTGTTCGTCTGCTAAATAATCCAATGGCAACGACTTCATAATTTAATTCACCTTTAAATACTACTCACTTTGTCATGCACAAGGAGGAAAACCCTATAATTTGTATTTTTAAATTCTAAACGTAGTTGAAATTGCATAGACAGTAATCCAAAGTACAGTATCTAAACAGGTTATAGTCAGGCATGATGTTGAAGTAGTAATGAGTAAATTTTAGACTGGGCCCTTTAAATCACTTTCTTGAGAGCTAGATGGTACATGTACGATATAAATCGATTTGCCAGTACGATTTACTAAGAATTAGCGTAGACATGATTTGTTAATTAGTCGTTCCTGAGTCCAGCCCTTGCAATCCCGGTACAAGGGAAAATGAACTGCCTACTTATACAATTCATCGACTTTAATTACTTTGGTGTGTTTGTGGTCAAATTATTTACCATTTATTTCTTTTGGAATTTGTAATGGGACTGACTTTATGGCGAGTATGTATAAAAGCCACCTGTCGGAATATTGGGTGCCCAGTTGCAATTTGCTTCGCAATCCGATAATACCTATTTGTTATATTACGAGTACAATTCTGACAGAAGCCAAATAAAAAATATTCGTAAATTGGTGACTGAGAAAAGTGAAACAATTCGAGAAATATACGGAATACTGAATAAAGTGAAATCCAACAAAAATATGCCTTCTACTGAGAGAAATGAGAAGAAACACTCCAGAATCCATCCTGATTCAGACGGTGATGATATAGTGATCTCCGGGATGTCCGGCAAATTTCCAAACTGTCGTAACATATCGGAATATGAATACAAGCTTTATAACAAGGTTGGCACCCGTATACAAAATTTATTTGATCATAAATTAAGGATACTAAAAAAAGTTAACAGAAAATATGAGCATGTATATGTACATATGTATGTACATATGTATGAAATAACGTTAATATTTAAACAATAAATGATAACGGATTAGGTATTTATTTTATTTTTATGAAATGGGGTTATATTGTGCACATGTGAAGATATATGTAAATTAAAGTGCAAATATTAAAAACACAAGAAAAACAATGACTTGTGATATAAGACGTTAACCCGACATTTGATTTCGAATTGATTTCATCTAAGAAGTAGTGTAGTGCAGTGCAGTGTTTTGACCCTTGCTTTATTATGATTATATTGCATTTTTATCCAATACTTTTAAAGTAAAATGTTCTTGAATTCCAATCAGACCGTTTCATCTGAGTACTGGAAATCCTTAAGTTGTAGTGCCGACTATCGCGTTCATTCTCTAAATGAAGGTTTAGCACTGATTCGATGAATTGATTCGTGGCATTTCTAAAGCAGGATACGAAAGAAAACAAGTATTATACATAGTCTAATAGTATATATCAAAATGTCTGCATTCTAGATTGATATGGTTGACGACGATGAGCGTCGATGGCGCCACTTTAACCCGGAAATACCAAAACGATCAGGAAAAATTTCTGACCTCGAAAAGTTTGATGCCACTTTCTTTGGAGTGCATTTTAAGCAAGCACATACAATGGATCCCCAGACACGTATTCTCATCGAGGCAGCGTACGAAGCTGTCATAGATTCAGGCATAAACCCAAAGAGTCTTCGGGGCTCAAAGACAGGAGTGTACGTTGGATCTTGTATATCTGAATCGGAAAAAACATGGTTTTATGAAAAGGTTTCATCTGGCGGCTTTGGAATTACTGGCTGTAGTCGGGCCATGATGGCTAATAGGATTTCGTACTCCCTAGGATTAGAGGGCCCTTCATTTTTACTAGATACAGCATGTTCCAGTTCCATGTACGCCCTCGACAACGCTTTCAGCGCTATTCGAAACGGAGAAATTGATGCCGCCATCATAGGTGGATCAAACTTACTTCTTCATCCTTTTGTTACCCTTCAGTTTGCGAGGTAAGTAAACACTTAAGCCTAGATGCGATTCTTTCTAACAATGGGATATTTTAGACTCGGTGTTTTGGCCCCAGACGGCTTTTGTCGTCCTTTTGATAAGGATGCTAGCGGTTATACAAGATCAGAAACCATTAACTGCCTTTTTCTTCAACGTAAACGAGATGCCAAACGCGTTTATGCAAGTGTTATTTATTCAAAAACGAACTGTGATGGATATAAACCAGAGGGTATTACCTATCCGTCGGGTAAAGTGCAAGAAAAATTGCTGGACGAATTTTACAAGGAGATTGACGTTACACCAAATGATTTGGGCTACTTGGAGGCTCACAGTACAGGGACTGTAGTGGGGGATCCAGAGGAGTGCAAAGCGATTGATAATGTTCTTTGTAGTCAGAGGCAAGAGCCATTATTGGTTGGATCTGTAAAATCAAATGTTGGGCATTCGGAAGCAGCTTCAGGTATCTGCTCTTTGGTAAAAGCCTGTTTTGCCTTCGAAACTGGTTTGATAGCACCAAACATAAACTTTACAGAGGTTAAATCTGTAATTGCACCCTTGGCTGAGGGACGATTGATTGTAGTTAAGGATGTTACCCCACTACCAAAGCCATGTATCGGGATAAATTCCTTTGGATTTGGTGGGGCTAATGCTCATGCCCTTTTAAAAGCCTATCCCAAGGCTAAGTCTAATTTTGGCCTGCCAGAAGATGATATACCACGAATACTCACCTGGGCAGGAAGAACAGAAGAGGCAGTCAACGAGGTTTTCAATGCTGTGGAGAAGAAGCCGTTGGATGCGGAATTTATTGGATTACTTCAAAACATTCAAGAGAGCGACGTATCTGGCATGGTCTTCCGTGGTTACGCAATATTTGGAAAGCAAGGTGAAGCCCCTGCAAAAACATTGGCCAGAGATGTACAACATTACACCGGCCTCCAGCGCCCCATAGTCTGGGTTTATAGCGGAATGGGCTCGCAGTGGCCCGAAATGGGTGCGTCGCTTATGGCTATACCCCGTTTCCGAGAATCAATTGAAATATGCCATCAGACTCTGAAACCGAAAGGAGTTGACCTTATACACATATTAACATCCAACGACCCTACAATTTATCAAAATATTTTGCACTCTTTCGTGGGTATAGCAGCCGTGCAAATCGGCTTAACTGATGTCTTGCGTTCCCTAAACTTGGAGCCAGATTTTATTATTGGGCATTCTGTGGGAGAATTGGGATGCGCATATGCCGACGGTGGTCTAACCCCGCAACAAATGATATTGGCAGCCTATTATCGCGGAAGAGTTAGTGTGGACGTGGAAAAAATTATGGGCTCCATGGCAGCAGTCGGCATTGGGTACAACTCAATTCTGAACATGCTGCCGGAATCCATCGAAGTGGCCTGTCACAACGGTCCAGACTCTTGTACTATCTCTGGACCAGTCGCAGATGTGGCCCGTTTCGTAGGCGAATTAAAAGCGAAAAGTATATTTGCCAAAGAAGTGCCTTGCTCCAACATCGCTTATCATTCAAAATACATTGCCCACATGGGACCCCAATTCCTGAAATATCTGAAGGAAATTGTACCACATCCAAAAATGAGAACAGATAAGTGGCTGAGTACTAGTGTTCCGAAAAGCGATTGGAATCATGCTGAGCGCATGTTGTGCTCAGCTGAGTACCATACTAATAATTTGTTGAGCAGTGTACTTTTTGAAGAAACATTCGCATTGCTTCCAAAAAATGCCTTGACTATTGAAATAGCACCGCATGGCTTGCTGGGCGCCATTTTGAAGCGATCTATGCCAAATGGGGTTCATATTCCACTAACGAATAGGGGAAACAAGAACAACGACTTATTCTTTTTGTCTGCGCTGGGCAAGTAAGTATAACGAATATGAACGTACATACGTATGTACACCAATTGGGTTAATTATTTTTCGTGTTTCTGTTATTTTTACTTTTTCTTAGGACATTCCAAAATGGTTTAATGGTTCCTGTTTCCAAATTGTATGCGAAAATTGACTTCCCTGTGTCGCGGGCTACACCAAGCATCAGCTCAATTATTCGCTGGGATCACAGTGAAGATTGGTTTGTGACGAAATACGAGAATATGAAAACGAAGTCCAGTGGGGAGCGCATTTTCCCAGTTAATTTAGCCAGTGACAACGAGGAGTTTCTGAGTGGACATGTTATAGATGGAAAAATATTGGTGCCAGCTACAAGCTACCTGCAGTACGTTTGGGAAACATTTTCCCTCATGTATCACGGTCCGTGCTATATGAATGTGCCAGTTGAGTTCGAAGACGTACGCTTTTTAAGAGCGACGAATATGTCAGTAAATAGCGATGTGGAATTGAACGTCATGATCCAGTACGGCACCGGACACTTTGAGGTAAGATACGAATATTACCAAAGGACACATGACTTATGCATATTATATTTGTATTATCTTTTTGTCACTTAGATAACGGAAGCGGGTAGTTTGGTTGTTACCGGCCTCATAAGAGAGACTGAAAGTCGCAACATACCAGAGTTATATCACTTCCAGAAGGAATCAGAGTTTCCCATGGTATCGAAAAAAGACTTTTACAAGGAACTTAGACTGCGTGGATATCATTATAACGGCGCATTCAAGGCAGTTCACAAGGCTCGTTCGGATGGCCTATATGGACAGGTGGAGTGGAATTATAATTGGGTAACATTCATGGATGCGATGCTACAAATTCAGATACTGGGAACTGATTCACGGACTCTTCTGCTTCCAACTAAGATTCGAAAACTTAGGATAAATGGCGTACATCACTTTGACTTACTGACCAAAATGGACCCTGAGAATCGCTTTTTCGACGTATATGTCGATCAAAAGTACGATCGGATTATCGCGGGTGGCATTGAACTTGTCGGCCTTCATGCCAGTCCCGTTCAAAGACGCAGACCACCTGGTATTCCTATACTGGAGAAATATGAATTTATCCCCTTCTTGCCGTCTCCAGCTGTATCACTGGCAAATGCTGCCCGAATTTGTGTGCAATTGGCCCTAGAAAATAACGCTTCATTAAAAATGAAGTTGGTCGAAGTAGATACAGATGGAAGGAACACGATTTTGAATGAATTCTTGGAAGCTATCGAGGACTTACCACTAATAACGGGAGACTACATGTTTTTGACGTCTAGAAAGGTAGACGACATCCCAGGCATTCATATCGAAAATGGAAATTTGTCCACCCAAGCGAATTGTCATTTTGTTGTTTGTGGTGGAGTCTGCGGCGATCAAAACAAAGACGTTATTGAAACTGCCAAAAACGTACTCACAGATAGTGGATACCTACTAATCAGAGCGCAATCTAATATCGATAAAGTACATTTGGAAGTGTCAGAGCAATTTAGGACGATTACAATAATTCCAATTGAAAACAACGAGGAGGCGTTTATTCTCCTACAGAAAGCACCAAAGAACCTTCAAATAGAGCCCCTTGTTGTGAAAGTGTCTGAAAATGACGAAATGTTTGAGTGGATAGCTCCAATTCAGTCGGCGCTTAGCTCAAAGACACCTCTAGTTTTGTATTCATTTAATGAAGAGCTCAGTGGACTCATTGGGTTAGTGAACTGCTTGCGTAAGGAGCCAGACGGCAATTTGGTTAAATGCTTCTTTATTGCGGATAAAACTGCCCCAGCGTTTAATTTATCAGATCCGTTCTATTCAGCTCAACACTCGCTCGGATTGGCAATTAACATTTATCGCAATGTAAGTTATTCTTGATCACACATCGGGCACATCTTCCACAATTATCAAAAATATTTTCTTTTCTCCGAAACTTAGGGAACTTGGGGCAGTTTAAGGCACTTGAAATTGACCAAGCCTGATAAACCGATGACAAGATTGGATCACATCTATGGCAATGTGATTCAACGTGGGGATCTGTCAACCCTCCGTTGGCTTGAAGGCCCCCTTAATCCACAAGACTGCATGATCAAAATTGCATATTCATCGCTTAATTTTAGAGATGTTATGTTGGCAACGGGTCGCTTGGCCGTTGAGTTATATGGCTCTAGCCGCATAGACCAGAATTGTGTTCTGGGCTTTGAGTATTCCGGGATTAACACAGTAACAGGTCGACGTATAATGAGTATGGTTGTTAAGGGTGGTGTTGCTTCTTACGTGGAGAAGCCGTCAAAGCTTATTTGGGACATTCCGGATCACTGGTCACTGAAAGAGGCAGCCACCGTTCCGGTGGTGTATATAACCGTTTACTACGCATTCTTCATGGTAGGTGATATAAGGAAAGGAAAAAGTATACTTATTCATGCCGGAACCGGAGGTATTGGGCTTGCGGCGATTCGAGTGGCATTGGCGTACAACTTGGAAGTATTTACAACCTGCAGTACTCCTCAAAAGAAACAATTTTTACTGGACACATTTCCGCAACTAAAAGGTACACCTACGGACTTTATTAATGAAACAACTAACCAATCACATCTACCTTCTTTTCTTTGTATATCTTTTTTATTTTAGAATCAAACATTGGCAACTCACGGGACACATCTTTTGAGCTGATGGTCCAGCGTGAAACAGATGGCAAGGGTGTAGATTTTGTGCTGAACTCTTTATCTGAAGACAAGCTTCTTGCATCGGTACGCTGCCTTGGAAAGTCGGGTCACTTTTTGGAAATTGGCAAATTCGATATGGCCAACGACAGCAAGCTTGGGATGGGATGCTTTTTGAAAGAAATCGCTTTCCATGCTGTGTTGGCCGATAGTCTTCTTGTGGCTCCCGATGAAGACATTTGGGTGATTAGCTATATTTGTTTTTGTTTTATTACGAAGATATTTATATATTTATACATTTTGCCAGCACTTGAAAAGCCTAATTGATGCGGATATTTCTAAAGGTATTATTCAACCATTGCCCGTTCAAGTGTTTCCGGCTCATGAAATTGAACAGGCATTTAGGCACCTAATAGGTGGAAAGCACATCGGAAAGGTTGTAATTCAAGTTCGTGATACGCCCGATAATCCGGCTACCTTACCGGTGCGTGTTATGAGCCAAGTTTACTTTAAACCAAACTTATCCTACGTAATTCCTGGCGGCCTAGGAGGCTTTGGCTTGGAATTGGCTGATTGGATGGCTCTGCGTGGGGCTCGAAAGCTCATACTCAGCTCCAGTCGCGGAATAACGAAAGACTATCAGTCATATCGAATCGCGTAAGTTTATAATTTTTTTATTCATTATACCAAAACCAAAGCAAAGGGTGTCAATCTGACTGAAACTTTCCATAGACAGTATGTACGTCGGGTATTTATATCAGATATCAACGATCGGGCGAAAAAGTATTTCTGTGCACCGAAGTTAGAAATTACTGTTTTACGGGTACTCCGAAGAAAAATGTAACTATACCAAATAGTTATTATCAGATCGGAACATAGATCGATTATGTATGTATGTACCTATTTCCATACAAGAAAAGAGATACGTACATATGTACATGAATTACAAAAAAAATCAAAGTCGGATGCAATATATTTTTTCTGGTTTTTATTCAAAGTCTGAAAACATATTACTTTTTTCAATCCATTTAATAGGCTTTGGAAGACTTACGGCTGCGAAGTTGTGGTTAACACGGCAGATATATCGACTATTGAAGGTTGTCAAAAGCTGCTGTTAGAAGCATCTAAATTGGGTCCTGTAGGAGGTATTTTCAACCTTGCTGTATTGCTACGTGACGCCATTTTTTCAAACCAAAGCTTGGACCAATTTGTGGAGAGCTTTGCTCCTAAAGCGGTAGCAACAAAACATCTGGATACGTTATCACGGGTGTTTTGCCCAGAACTGGAACATTTTGTGGTGTTTTCAAGCGTGTCCTGTGGCCGTGGAAATGCCGGCCAAACGAATTACGGAATGGCCAATTCTATAATGGAACGTATAATTGAATGCCGCCACAGAGATGGGTTTCCTGGTAAAGCTATCCAGTGGGGTGCTGTTGGAGAGGTGGGACTAGTGGCGGACATGGCCGAAGACAAAATCGACATGGAAATAGGAGGAACCCTTCAGCAAAGAATTGCATCATGTCTTCAAGAGCTTGACCACTTATTAAGTGCCGAATCACCAGTCGTTGCCAGTATGGTCGTAGCCGAGAAACGTTCTGGACGTTCTGGAAATGAAAGTATTATTGATGCGGTTATGAACATAATGAGCATTCGAGATTTAAAATCGGTATCGCTGGGCACAACGCTATCAGAGATGGGTATGGACTCATTAATGGCAGTCGAAATCAAGCAAACCCTAGAGCGTGACTTTGAGCTAGTTTTGTCACCGCAAGACTTACGGTCGCTGACATTCCAAAAGCTTCAGGAGTTTGTTGAAGCTAGGGAGAGAGAGAATACTGATGAAATAAAAATGATATTCGCATCAGATAGTAACCTTTTAGGCATGGACGTACTTCTTCGAAACTTGGGAGATGAAGCTCACTGTGATCAAGTCATGATTCCACTGAACACATCAGCAGCCCCTTCAAAGCAGAGCTTGCCACCAAATATAATAATTCCTGGGCTAGAGGGGACCGCAGGTCAGGCATGGTACAATATTGGATCGAATTTGCAAAGCAGGGCCGTCGTCCTACAGCTCCATCAATTTGCCAGCCTGGAGACTGTTCAGGAAATAGCTGAGCAAAGCTTAGAAGTGAGTAAAACTATTTTATAATTTATATTATACACACTATCAAATGTTCTCTTTTTTGTAGCGTGTTAAGCCAATTTTAACGCCGACAGAACCATTTTATATTATTGGATATTCATATGGTACTTTTGTGGCTCTTAAGCTAGCGGAGCTACTGGAAAACGCTGGCTTCCGTGGACATATCATGCTGTTAGACGGTGCTCCTCATTTCTTAAAGCGACTCACTAATCTTCACTTGGGGAAAGACTTTTCGGATAACGACCTCTATGACCTTCTTTTAACAAGAATCGTCAATAAGATATTCCATCAAGAGTCGTCTGCTACAGTTTTCCACAAGATTGATAGTCTTGAAGAAAAATTTAAATTGTTCATGGAGTATGTGGAAAAACAAAAAGTGTATAGTAAAGAGTACGCTACTACAATGGTGGGCGCCATGTTCCGAAGGGTGAAAATGGCAGCTGCATTTGATTTGGACAGCATGAAGAACCTTAAATCTCCCATAACTCTAGTCCGCCCAGCAGAGGTTTCCCTTCAAGACATTGAGGAAGACTATTGTGTTTCGCAGCTAACGTCTGGTAAAGTGGTACTTAAAGTAATTGAAGGAAATCATACAACTATGTTGGATAATCCAGCACTAGCCAAGATAATAAACGACTTTGACCCGACACTTTTGGATGACAAAAATTTTGAAGAATATATTCGAAATGATAAGTCTGCTGCGGTAGTATAAATATTTTCTTTTTTTTTAAAGAAACAAAATTAGCATAATATAAAACAGATATTTTAATGTATTTGTTCTGTAAAAGACAACTAACAATATTTTATATAAATTTTAAAACGATATACATATATTTACTATATTTATCACGCTATTTATCATTGTTTCCAAATCTTCCAATCTTGCGTATTTTAACTGGTACTCATAGATTTTCGTCGAATGGTACCAGATGTACATAGAGCGAAACCTTTTCGAGCCTATAAATTCTATATACGATATCCATTCCGGCGCTTACATATATTCGTATATTCCGTATAAAAGATATTACATATGTTACATGAATTATAAGCGCACATATGTATGTACATACATTTATACCAACTGAGTAACAGGTATAAAAGTTGAGCCGCGCACCTTGCCGTGTCGTTAGATTTCTTTTATCTATCTGCCCTCTAAAAACAACATTGTGGTAACAAGAATGATCTCTTGCGAGAGCGACGGCCGACTCTCAGCTGAACCTCTGTCCAGTCCTCTGTCCAGAATCTCGAATACGTATTCTCCTCTTCAACCAATATTTCTCTGCAGAGACGTACAAATTAATTAAAAATCTGGAGTCCAAATAAAATCATATAAAACTGAATCTCATGACCAGAATTTGTCGAAATAAATCTGCCGATTGCTCTTGACAAAAGCAGTATGTATGTACTATAGTACGACTTACCGGCTTTGCATGTTTCCCTTTCAAACGATGCAAATAAGAATTAATTTCGTTGAATACTTTTCTATCTCTATCTTAACAGAAATGATATATGTATGTATGTACTGTATAAGTCATACTACAAAATTGCACTGAGATTTAGCCACAGTTCGAAAACCTAACAAGATCAAGGCAACAGTGTAATTTATGACGCTTGTGCGGTTGACAGCGTCAACGGCTCTGATTGTTTTCGCTCACACATTTCAACAGTAGTTTCGATTCAACCGCTCGCACGTAAGGTACATATATCGGTATCTGTCAACGGGTGAGCTTGAATTTTCAGGTTTGCTTGTAGCTTGGAGTGGGCAATAATTTATAAAGTGCTTTGCTTTGATAGGCACATGTTCACTAAATAGGAAGCAAATAATTACGGTAGCTGTGTGTGTGTGTTCCTGTGTGTGTGTGTGCTTTTGAGAGAGGTGTCCGCGTTAGAGTTTATTTTTTGTGAAACGTACATACAATATATGTAAAATATGTCGTACTAAATATTAATTAGTATGGAAGAAAATAAATTTCTGGTAGTGTATAATTTCATGTCTATATAAGCATGTATACAACTGACCATTGTGATTTGGAGTTGATTTGAATGTGCGTGCATTTTAATTTCGCGTGTGACAAGCCAACAGAATTAATAATTCTTCAAAATTCTTCGATGATATGTCACGCCCGTATCCAAAATACAATTGGTTTGATATACATACTTGCACTATGCGGATACTTATAGCACGAAGTTCGTTTATGATGTCACGTTACAATCCGTATATACCTATAGACTTCTTATAAAAAACTGCTTAAGGTGCAAGTGTCAGTCACATTTTGACCTAGGACTGTTATCGCAAAGTAGAAGAAGCAAAAATTATAATAATTGAGCTAATCAATACAAGCAGCAGCAAAGCAGACTGAAAAAAGCCTCGCCTCGCCGATTTATTAAAATGTATGTGGTTAGACTTATAATGTGCTTTACGCTCATGGCGGCTTTGGTTGATGTTGTCACGCCACGTGATGAAGCTAAGCAGGAAAAATCATTCAGGTAATTAAAAACGATATTCACAAATACATATTTAAGTATTGACTTCATGAACATAGGAATCGATCATATAAAATCATCTTTGTTATAAGGAAAGAATAGGTAGTTTAAAAGGTTTTGGATTCAATCAGCTCAAAACTGTTTTGAAAATACATTTCTGTAGTTCGCTTTTGAAGGCATTTCAGAGGCTATTCTATTTTAGTAGATTTTTTGTACATAGAAGACTCTTTTAAACAAAAGTATTATTCTTTTAACAGTTAGGAAACTTTTGGCCTATTTCAAACATCTGAAAACATTACCAGCAGTTGATAATATATATTTAACTCATTGATTGGCAACGATCCACAATCAATAATTCTTCTATTCTAAATATAATTATACTTAAAATCATTATTAATTTTTAAAAATCTAACAAAACCAAAAATAGAACCATAGTAAAATAGTTAAGAAAACACAAACACACAACAATGTGAACACTTTGTGACTAGCGCATTAACATAGAGTAGAAATACTGTAGCGTTACAAATATATAAGTACATATATATATGAAATAGACATAAACAAATATTCCCCATCAAGCCATTCTACTCAGAGGTTCTAATCATTGGTCAAACAGAATCTTAAGGCCTCTGACAGAAATATCTTAGCTGATAATCCTAGAGTTAGACCTAGAATATGAGTACTCCGAGTATATTGCTACTATAGGAATTCGAAGATTTCGGGATCTTGGTATTGGAGATGGTTCTCTCAGATCTTTTTGAATCTGTTAAATAAGTGCAAATTCGTACCATGAATAAACAGCGTAAGCTCCTGGAATAGCCGTTAAATGGCTGCGGTTATAATTTTATCGATTAAACACAAACTGAAATTTCTTATTCCTGCAGCATTGTAAAACGTACAAAGGTTTTGGATTCTGATCGGAGGGTTGTTTAAGCTAAAACAAACATTCACTTAATTGATGCCATATCGATCATGCAATATGTGTTACCATAAATACTTACAGGGGTTACGCGATTTTACTTGATCGGTCACACGTGTTGCCAACGGTTGCCAGGGAAAGAAATTGAATAGGCCGTTTATGCAGGGGCTAATTTTTTTGATTATATATACTGATACTATATGATATCTTTGATATAAGATCTTGTAATTTTATGCCAAAGGTCACACGCAATTTCAAAAAATGCGACTGATGAAGATGACTTTGAAAAGGATGATATCGGGTGGACTAATATCAACGAAGAGGTGGATGTTGTAACACCAATGGTTCTTTTGCATCTGCAAAAGCTTGGTATAGAACATTTACAGTTGCCCGACATGAAAGAGAGTATTTCAATAGTAAGTGTATTAAACAGTTAAACAAAAAAAGTGTACATATCAGTAACATGAAGCCATCTTATCATATTCTCAACTTTATTGAATACAGAAACCCCTGTTCATCACCTACGAGGCGGGTCTCCATTTGACTAATGGGATAGTCTACAACCTGTTCGGTATAGCTCGACATGGAGACGCGTTTATGACATATGAAGGCAAATCGTTCCTGAGCAGATTTTATTTAAAGATTAATAAACTTCAGGTGAGAAATAACTAAACGTTTTCAGAGTACTTATATTTAAAAATACTGTCTGCATGTAGAGGGACTAATCCAACTTTAACGGTGGGAAGAGCTATACATTCTTATGTTTCACGATATTTTTCGATTAATTTTATCGAACAATCCAACATTTGTTGTAGGATTGTTGTATTATTCGATCTGCAACTACCTGCCTTACTTTGTATCCCGCACATCCCGGTCAAAGTAAGGCAGTGACGTGTCGCGCTTCATACGCAACGCCCTCCGCTTGTTGGTGCGTTGCTGTCTGGGATCAGCTTCGGCTTGGTGTGAGCCCCTTTACGTCATCGCCATAATGAATACTCTTACAATGAAAGTTATGTTTTTCGAAATCGCTTTTAGAGATCAGTACATATGTACGTAGATATGTATTTACAGATGTTCGTATGTCTATATCAGTATGTAGGAGTATATTAGAAATTCTTTGTTATTTGAAAATAACAAAGTCTAGTAATATGCTACTATCTTTTATCTTGTAACTGTCTTTTTCATCATTGTTAGGAATATGTATTGTATTCTGAAATAAATCTAAGTTCTAAGGGTATTCAATATGACAATCGCTGCTCCACAAACGGGGACAGAAAGCTAAATGGACTAAATGATGACGTATTTTTCGTATGCTCTTTAAAAACGGGCATACCGGTGCAAAGCCGAGTGTATGTTTTTTCAAGGCGTTTGCATATTTCAAGATCACAGCCATTTGATGATTGTCCCCGTCCAAGTTACCTAATAAGGCCAAAACTTCTATGCATTGCAGTACACGTGCTCATGTACAGTCATATGTGCATTGCATGTTGGTTTAAATCTAGCTTTAAACCATATTCAAGAAATAAATTTCATTTTATAGGTAAAAACATCCCTGAATAATTTTATCATTTTCTATATTTTACCTTTTTTTCCTTATTAAGCCCTGCATTCGTGTACAGTTATATAAGATAAGATATATAAGTTATACATATAAGATAATTTTGATCAGAGCTATAAGTTAGATTTCACTTATTGTACATACATATGTACATAAAAAATAAATTACGAAAATATTTTCGCTACCTGACACTTGGCAAATCGATCGATTGCTCTATCGATCTATCGAGTAACTACATAGGTTCGCAATACCCCCAGCAGTGCTCTTCCCTTTTTTAGTCGCACCTTACAACATTTAATGTAAAAGTCACGTAGAAACGGAGGTGTCTCTGGACCGCTGTAGAATTTCATTAGTAGCTTGCATCAGAATCAACAAAATCTATTAATATTTTCAAAATTGATCCAAATGTTTAATTTAAGCTAACGGATAAATAATAAACATTATTACTCGAATGAGATTTTCGTTATTTATTGTCTGTGGAGCAGTGTCCGTATCTAGATGTATAGTAACCGTAAGGTACATATTAGTATCTGGTACCCTGTTTTCCGTTTTGATATGTAGACATTTGTTTTAAGTTATGATCGTTGCCTAATTTTTTCAGTATAATCGAATTAAATTAAGGTAGCCAACAAGGGTAAAATTCAGGAATTTTGAATAATTTTAGTTCTATTTTCAAAATTCATAGTTCGAATACAACTTTTTCCTTAAACTGATGGCAATTGAAGGATACGGCAAAGTTATGGGTTCATTGGATAATACGGTCGTATATGCCGAGTTAGCAGTAAACGTCATAAACTCCAAGCTCCATCTTCACGATTTTCGCATAATGGAATTCAGGTAATTCGAAACTGAAATATGTATAATATTTACAATGAAAATTTAGAGACATTCTTGGGCTATATTTGTATGTACATATGTACATACGTGCCTGAAAATCATGCAGTGCAATTGAATTTTTCTTTTAAAATGTCTTATTTATTTCTTTTTAATTAACAGTAATATCCATGTCCAATTAGACCAAGCTCGGTTGATAAGACAGCTGACTGGAATTATTTTAAGCCCTATAACTAATTTTTTTAAAGATCGCATAACAACCTCCATAGCAGATGGACTCAAAGATCAAATGCAATCGGTGATGGATGATTTCAACAATGAGGATCCGTTACAGCTACGTGAATTTACCAAGAAACTGTTATCTGGCATAACTGGAAATACGCCAGAAGATCTTGATTAATATAACATACAAATGTGAAATAAATTTACATGAACAAATATTCGATTGAGTGGTGTTGTGTTTTTCTTAATCATAAAAAGCTTAATAAAGACAAGAAAATTTCTCTTTATAATGTTTTTATAAAAATCGTCAGCCAGCCTTACAGCTTTTTCTATCAAATGCAGTTTATGTTTATAGGGTTTCAATACTAGAAGAATCATTCAGATCAAGGTTCCTGTTCAATATTTATATGCGGTACTCGAAGAGTATAGGGCTGTATTAGATTTGTGGTAATGTGATCTATTTGTGGATGTGTTTAATCGCCTCAGAGACCATAATAGTTGGAATAAATGGATTTTGTGTGGAGACTCCCGTGATATCCAACTATATAAAGAGTGTTTTCCACGCTTTCATTGGCCACCCAAGTCGGGCCATTCGGCCATCAACAATTTTAAAGATCCGAAAAAACACGTTGCAAGCCAGAATAAATAATAAAGTTTAACCGCACCTATCGTTTGTCTCTCAAAGACTAAAACGTTACGACTGTCTAATGGTACTCGAAGAGTAAGGGGTATATTAGATTTGTGGGGATAACGGTTGCGTGTAACGCCCAGAAGGAAGCGTTTCCGACCCCATAAAGTATATTTATTCTTGATCAGCATCAATAGCCGAATCGATATAGCCATGTCTGTCTGTCCGTCCGTCCGTTCGTCTGTCCGTCCGTCCGTCTGTCTTCATTTGCGCCTATATCTCAGAGACTATTAAAGCTAGAGCAACCAAGTTTTGTATCCAGTCTCCTGTGTGATCACACTACTCCAAATGTATTTCAAAATTTTGCCCCGCCCCTTTCCGCCCGCACAAAGAACGAAAGTCTGTGGCGTACACAATTTTGAAGATACGAGAAAACTAAAAACTCGGAATCATAGAGAATGACCATATCTACCAGATTGCCAAATCTGGATCAGGTCGGATTAATATTATGACCAGAAGAAAAAAATTAAATTTCAGTGGCTACGCAACGCCTGCCAAGCGCTGACTCTTTCCCTTTCTCTCTGTCGCAAACACTTGTACGTCTCAAATATGTAGTTATACATGTAGAAATGTAGAAGCAGATGTAAAAAGCATATGCAAACAAAATTGGAAACATGTATAAATATTCCAAAATGGTTTGACTTCAATTTTTTAAAATATTATTTTTTGAGACCATATAATAAATTGTATAAATCGTAAGCTTATATATGTATGTATGAATGTACAGTGGCTCAAAGCAAAAACGGTCCAGTGGCAAATAAAAAGTTTAAAGTGCTACAAATTTTAAAATAGACGAAAAACCAAAAATGTTTAAACGCCAGTTTGTTGTATGTTTTATCACAGTTAATAAAGGAACTTTATTTGCTGATTAAATATTGCTCAGTTTAAAAAAAAAATAAAAACTTAAAATTTATCTTAAATACAGGTCAAAGACAGAATGGTCCATCCACAAAAAAATTAAATATTAGTCGAATAAAAGGTTAAACAGGTATTTTAATACTTAGTATGTAATCCCTTAACCTTTATTACGGCTTTTAACCTACTATTCATGGAAGAGACCAGCTTCCGAGTGCTTTCCGAGCTTATTTTGTTCCATTCCTCCAGAAGGTCTTTTCTAAGGTCCTTTTTTCTAGAAATCCTGTGATTCTGGGTGTTTTTCTCCAGCGCAGCCCACAAATTTTGAATAACATTTAAGTCTGAAGACTGGGCTGGGGGAATCATCAAGTGGGGGCAGTTCCAGATAAGCCAGGACTGCACTATTCCGGACGAATGTTTCGGGTCATTATCCTGGTAGAACCGGAAATCAAGACGGATTCCTAGTCTCTGGAAGCTTTGGTGCAAGTTATCGGCCCCAAAACTTACCCAACAGGTAAAGGACAAAATGGGAAAGGAGTGCAGAGTGGAAACTGTGCGCCGGGTTCTGCGCAACCATGACTTCAATGCCCGAGTACCCCGAAAGAAGCCCTTCATCAGCCTGAAGAACAAAGGGACAAGGTTGGCGATCGCAAAAACCAACTTGGACAAGGATTTGGAGTTCTGGAACACCGTGATTTTTGCAGACGAGTCCAAATTCAACCTTTTTGGGTCCGACGGAAGGAACTTTGTGTGGCGAAAGCCCAATACTGAGCTGGATCCCAAACACGTTAAAGCGACAGTCAAGCACGGCGGAGGAAGTGTCATGGTATGGGCATGCATGTCGGCAGCCGGAGTCGGAAACTTGGTGTTTGTCGAGACTACGATGGATAAGTACATGTACCTCAATATTCTAAAAGAAAACTTGCACCAAAGCTCCGAGAAATTAGAAATCCGACATGATTTCCGGTTCTACCAGGATAATGATCCGAAGCATAAGTCCAAAATTGTGCAGGCCTGGCTTAACGAGAACTGCCCCCACATGATGAATCCCCCGGCCCAGTCTCCAGACTTAAATGTTATTCAAAATTTGTGGGCTGCGCTGGAGAAAAACACCCAGAATCACAGGATTTCTAGAAAAAAGGACCTTAGAAAAGCCCTTCTGGAGGAATGGAACAAAATAAGCTCGGAAAGCACTCGGAAGCTGGTCTCTTCCATGAATAGTAGGTTAAAAGCCGTAATAAAGGTTAAGGGATTACATACTAAGTATTAAAATACCTGTTTAACCTTTTATTCGACTAATATTTAATTTTTTTGTGGGTGGACCATTCTGTCTTTGACCTGTATTTAAGATAAATTTTAAGTTTTTATTTTTTTTTTAAACTGAGCAATATTTAATCAGCAAATAAAGTTCCTTTTTTAACTGTGATAAAACATACAACAAACTGGCGTTTAAACATTTTTGGTTTTTCGTCTATTTTAAAATTTGTAGCACTTTAAACTTTTTATTTGCCACTGGACCGTTTTTGCTTTGAGCCACTGTATATACTGACTGAGTACCGGGTATAAGGTAGAGCCGCGGCCTTCGCCGCGGCTCACAACGTTTCCCCTCGTTTTTTTTTATATACATCCATTTTAGGACCAGTTCAAACTATAGTACTGAGAATTTGCACAATATCATTCAAAATCGGACAACAAAAAAAAGTGAACCAATAAATTCTATAGCTTTTTAATATATGTATGTAGTAGCATTCGGAAGATATTATTTATTTTCTGATAAATAAAACAATTAACAAATAGGTAATATTAAAATAACAAAATTCAAATGGTTTTATGAGTTTGTGCTTTGAGGTTTTTTGTTGACTGAACAAATAATGTAATGAAAAGCAATGGAAACGGTTCATTTCATCTACATACACTTTGATAACTTCTATTTTTTCGTAAACTAGAGTTAAAAACTAAATTAAATTTTGAAATAGTTTTTCGAAATATAGAGACCGAGTACTTGGTGGTACAAATGAAGAATCGAAAAGACAAACGTGCGTTTGATATCAATATTTCTTTTTGACTCCTTTTTCTTCTTCATATAAATCAATCTTAAGCCTAACTTAACTACTGTGGCGAAGCGTGGCGAATTCGCCAAGAGCAAGAAAGAGCTTTATTGTGCTCCCGGTTCGCCCTAATCTATTTTTCACCAAACTTTAAATTTGTAGCTCGACGCAACACCGGACCAGTTGAAGGCCTGTGAGGCTTCAAGCTAATGGCAGAAGCGCCAATTTATGTATTGGTCTCCTGAACACCGCTTGTCCTTACGTAGACCACCCTGACCCTTCCGTTCTGTCCGGCGTTTGTTCCGATGACCCACCCCGAGGTCGTCTTTCTCGTCGTTCGGCTTCTCCTGGTGCCACTTAAATCGTACTCGCAAGCCCAGCATCTACGGGTGTTGATCAAATTTTAGATGTATGATGAGGAAAACTAAATGTTGAAGTATAAAAACCAGTGTTAAAAATTGTAAGACTAAAACTAAATGTTGAAGTATAAAAACCAGAGTCACAAATTTTAAGACTAGCTGAAATGAGACACCTGAGATATACATAGATAGCCTTGTCTTGTTGGATGAACCCTTTAATATCTAATGCTTGGATTATAGTTCCCGCTACAACATTACTATAAATCTGCTGCTGATTCACTTCCTCTTATTAAATTACTACCCTGTCTGCAGTTCTACCGCCGAGGGTTATTCAGTACAGTGGAAGACCTGGAAATCTGATCCAATATTTGTGCGGTATTGGTATTTGTGCGAAGAACTGAAAGCTGGAGTGAAGATTGTTCTGAAACAATTGCACATCGCTTTCACATAGATTGCACATAGATTTGCATGTATTAGTTAGAGTTTTGCACAAACATATTTGTTCGGCTAAGCGCCTGCCCATGGCATCACAAAGATAGGCATAGCTTACTCTCTTTACATTACTCTCAATGCATCGTCGGTGCTGCTGCCCTACGCCCTACGCTCTCAATCGCTACATCGCCCTTTCGTCGTCCGACAAGACCTGTGAGGAAGGCTCATCAGCAGAGCAGAAGACACTTTAGAATTGATCGTCTTCGTTAGCGTTTGCTCGTATCGTCGTATCGTTAATTTTCGTTTCGTGTATATTGTTGCATCTCTCGCTAAGTACATAAAGGAAAACAAATCTAACATACACGAATATATGTACATATGTATATACATTAAACTCAAACCAATTTGTGTCTTAATTAAATTTCGCAAAAATACGCTGCTGAAGATGCTCAGTAGCTCAACAATATTATTAAACAAATATATATATGTACATCTTACCATCTTAGACGCATAACATATACATATAACTCATTTGTTACTGCAATCACTACGGCGTTGGCGATGATATTTTCATCGAGTCGTCCGGTAAAATCATGCTTTTAATAACTGTTGATTTTCACGAAAAAGTAAGGCGTATATAACACTAGTCAACATAAAATTTCCGCTGTCGCCCAAAATGACTTTTTCTGATCGATTTGGAGATTTAAACATGTTTAAAGTATTATGGTTTTTATAACCGGTACTAGAAGCGTAAGTAGATTAGATTAGTGGTGATAACGGATGTGTGTAACGCCCAGAAGGAAGCGTTTCCGACCCCGTAAAGTATATATATTCTTGATCAGCATCAATAGCCGAGTCGATATAGCCATATCTGTCTGTGCGTCTGTCTGTCTGTCTCAGAGACTATTAAAGCTAGAGCAACCTACTACAAGTGTTTCAAAATTTCGTTCCCCTCCCGCCCCCACAAAGGACGAAATTCTGTGGAATCCACAATATTTAAGATAAAAGAAAACCAAAAAAGCATAATCAAAATAACCGAACTACTATTATAGCCAGAAGGAAAAAATTTAATTTCAGTCGCTACGCAACGCCTGCCAAGCGCTTTCTCATTCCCTCTTTTTCTCGCAACACTTCCACGTCTCATTTATGTAGTTATACATGTACATGCAGAAATGTAGAAGCAAATGTAAAAATCATATGTAAAGAAATATGGAAAAAGATATATGTACATATACAGATTTCAAAGCTGGTTCGGCTTAATTATTTGAAATGTTCTTTTTTGCCCAAAATTTAATTTGTCCCTTTTCCGAACATATAATAAACTGCATAAATCGTAAGCTCATATATGTATGTATACTGACTGAGTACCAGGTATAAAGTAGGACCGCGGCCGTTTTTTCTAGGTTTGGTTTTTTTTTAAGAGTTTTTTAAAATGTGTCAATTTTTTTCCAGAGGTAGTGCTTTTAAACGTAACTTAAGTTATATCTGGTTGTATTAAATTTGGCAGTTCTGAAAAGCGGATAAAAGCAGCTTATAATTGCACCCCAACATTTTGTAAATGATAATGATTTTCCCCCAAATTTTGACCTTGAAAACTCAGGAAAAGTAAAAAAAAATGTTTCTTGGCCTAAATTTTAGATAAACACGTTAATTAGGCATCGTTTAAGGTATCGTTTGTGAGAATCGATGGATAAACGGTTAAATTGCAGCCGTTTGACCAAAACTTCATATGCCGAATTTTTCCGATAAATTCCGTTAGCCGACTTATAACCTTTTTTTTTCGTACAAAAAATACCAAAATACCAAAAATCTGTGTTTGTAACGGTAAAATAGCACTTAGGATGGTACCATTTATACCATCTGGTATATTGATTTTTACTTCGTTTGGATACAACGACCTATTCTTACATTAAGTGCCTCAGCACTTAATACAATTATTAGAAACGAACTTTAGTTGTTAGATGCTTATGTAGAGAGTCAATATGACCCCAAAAGCCAATCACAGGGCCGTCATTGAAAAGCGCTACCGCCGTGTCAAAATTCAGCAGCTTTAGGGAATGAGACCTTCACGGACTCACTCAACCTCTTCAGACACCGAATTGCCAAAAATGGGGCTGCTCCAGTCCCATATGTTACGGTGTTGAGCTGGTTTATATATTCTCAAGCACTCAGAAGAGACTCCATAATATGAGCTGAAATTGTCTATCCGCATAATCTACCAAAACTTGGCGATACATCTTCCTGAAATCGGCTGTCAAGGCGTACTTGTGTAGTAATTCGGAGTAGAATACAGCTTATCCTGTATCGTGCGACCGACCATTAATATGTCGTTCAAGGCTACCCGCCCGTCTTACGACTTTCGTTATTTGTCTGTTTTACGTCCAAGGCGATTAGAAGTGGACGCGAATTCACATGGGCGGCACATGGGACTTTGGGAAGCACGTGTGATTTTGCAAAGGGCCTACTCCTGCGGGCGGCCTCTCTCCTCACCGCAGAGGAGCTGGAGACCGTGCTGGTGGGGAGCGGTCTTGAACTAGCGCCCGCTCGCACACCACACCCAAGCGACGGAGGCGCGCTGATCTACTGGGCGCCTATTGACAGGCGGGCCGCTCATCGCACCCTCAGCATTCAGGACCAGGAGGGTTTTAGTTGCTTAAAGCGAATCTTCCTGCAGCGAATGTTCCGTGAGTAGGTGCTGAGCTTGCAAAAACGATGCAAGTGGAACCAGGAGCAGCCAAATATCGAGAAAGGCGACCTCGCGATTGTCGCCGAGGACAACTTACCCCCTCAACGGTGGCTGGTGGGGAGGGTCGTCGGAACAAACGCCGGGCAGGACGGAAGGGTCAGGTTGGTCTACGTAAGGACAAGCAGTGTTCAGGAGGACAATACATAAATTGGCGATTCTGCCATTATCTTAAAGCCTTACAATCCTTCAACGGGGTGAAAAATAGATTAGGGCGAAGCGGGAGCGGGCTCTGTACAGCTCTCTCTCTCGCCCTTTGCGAATTCGCCCCACTTCGTCACTGTAGATAAGTTAGACTTAAGATCGAATTATATGGAGAAGAAGTCGTTCCTAAAATTAAATATAATTAATTTTCAGCCACAGAGTGCTTAAAGCGAATCTTCCTGCAGCGAATGTTCCGTGAGTAGGTGCTGAGCTTGCAAAAACGATGCAAGTGGAACCAGGAGCAGCCAAATATCGAGAAAGGCGACCTCGCGATTGTCGCCGAGGACAACTTACCCCCTCAACGGTGGCTGGTGGGGAGGGTCGTCGGAACAAACGCCGGGCAGGACGGAAGGGTCAGGTTGGTCTACGTAAGGACAAGCAGTGTTCAGGAGGACAATACATAAATTGGCGATTCTGCCATTATCTTAAAGCCTTACAATCCTTCAACGGGGTGAAAAATAGATTAGGGCGAAGCGGGAGCGGGCTCTGTACAGCTCTCTCTCTCGCCCTTTGCGAATTCGCCCCACTTCGTCACTGTAGATAAGTTAGACTTAAGATCGAATTATATGGAGAAGAAGTCGTTCCTAAAATTAAATATAATTAATTTTCAGCCACAGAGTTCTTTAGTCTTTCTCTTTGGAAAAACTATTCCAAAGTTTCAAATACTAACACAAAATATTTATACACGATACTGAAAGATTATAGGAGTACATTAGATTTGTGGTGATATTTTGTTTAACACCACGACGGAAGAGTTTCCGACCCCATAAAGCATATATATGTATATACATATAATTGATCACCATCAATAGCCGAGTCGATATATGTACATATGATACGTCCGACCGTCCGTTTGTCCGTCTTCATGAGCGCCTAGATCTCAGAGTCTATAAAAGCTAGAGCAAACCAATTTTGTATCCGCGGCTCGCAACGTTCCCCCTCGTTACGTTTTTTTTTTCTTTCTAATTTTCTTCCAATATTAATCAATTATAATATAATAATATTAATATAATAATTAATATATTATATGTATGTACATAAATATATGTATATATCAACATGTATGTATATTGACAAATTAAATATATTTGATCTCGTGCTATCTTTTGGCCAATTAATTTTGAACAGTCAATGCTATGCATTTTTTACTTTAAAATTCTAAGTCAGTGCGAAACATCGGTTGTAAAAATATAAAGAGCTACATATGTACGTATGTACATATGTACATACAAATATTTAAACTTTTGTTTTCTACAGTATAGTAGTGCATATGTACATATGTGTATTTATGTACGTGTAGTCAATAGTGAACAGTTGTAAAGACCTAAATAAATTATGTTTTTGTCGATTTAAAAACGTACTTTGTTTTTATTTTGACTCTGACCCCGTTACTATCCCCTATTGGGATGCGTATTTATATGTACATATGTACATATGTATGTTTAATGAGATCCTATATTTTTCTAAACTTTCAAAACTTTGGAGCTTTATTTGCTATACATACGTACTTATTTACATATGTATACTGAAATTTGTACATATGTATGTACATATATGTATTTGTAAATGTATGCATGCTTCTATAATGAGAAGCGAAAATAATAAGCTTTTATGCTTGCCATCGGCCCCACTAGTACTAGTCAACTGCTAGATGCTAAGCATGCCGGGCGCGCTTTTGAAGCACGGACAAAGTGGTGCCGATTCATAAGAACACAAATATACAGAATTATACATGCTGCAGATATATGTATACTTACTTTTCTATATGTGAATGCATATAAATAAACGACGATAAACCAAAATAGGCTCGATATTTCTTCTTCAGCGAATACTTGTAAGTGAGCTAAACATCCATGCCGTTGCCACAAAGACAACCCCAACAATTTGTGATAAAATCAACATATTTTATTAAATAATATCGAACACAGATATGAGTACATCCTACTACGTACATACCTATGTATGTATGTATATATAAGTATGTAGGTACATAAATATTTACGTATTTGTACGTACGTACCAATACATGCCCGCCTCACCGTTCCCCAACCTCGCTGTCGGCTGTCTGTATTGAAAATACTCTTGCATACGTACATATACATACATTGGTATGTAAATATGCTTCAATTTTCAACAAAATTATTAATATTTCGGTACAATGTGAATGAACAACACAAAAAAATCTTCAAAGTCTGGTGTTTTGTGTACCACATAAAAAATGATCCATTGATTAACGAAATTTTGAAACACTGAGATTACAATACATGCACATGTATGTAAATAAATACTAACGCGATACTGTGATCAGGCTCTAATATGACTATTTCAAAGTTCATAATATTGAAATAGCTTGTGAATAATTTAAAAAATCAAAGAAGAATTGAATAATATTTCACAAAGGATTTTTAATTTTACAAACAAGTAGGGTCAAATTATAATATATTTCTATTTAGAATATACTCGGAGCATCGCCAATCTCCAAGACGTGTCGATCTAGTATTCCCGTTTGACGGTGTTTGTATTTTCTAGTAAGCAAAACCTTAAATCAGTTTCAAAGCGTTCTCATCGATCTTTAAGAAATTCTTGAATCAGAAATTGCTAAATCGTCCGCATCTGATACATATTTACATATGTACATATGTGTGTACATTGTTGTAGTAGGAACTATCGTTCTGAAACCAGTTGTAAGAAGAACTTTTTTATTCATTTTGATAATCCAACTAAGCATTGCACTTTTCATTTAAATGAAATTTAGCCAAAATGGATGTACATCTACATAAATATGTAAACGACGATCTATCATATAACAATCATATATGTACGGGCCTCTGGTCCGGAAGCTTGGCCTCCCTTTCTTATAATACCCGGTACTCGAAGAGTATAGGGGTATATTAGATTTGTGGTGATAGTGAATGTGTGTAACGCCCAGAAGGAAGCGTTTCCGACCTCATAAAGTATATAAATTCTTGATCAGCATCAATAGCCGAGTCGATATAGCCATGTCTGTCTGTCCGTCCATCTGTCCGTCTTAGCGCCTAGATCTCAGATACTATAAAAGCTGGAGCAACCAAATTATGTATCCAGTCTCCTTTGTTATCACACTACTACAAGTGTATTTCAAAATTTCGCTCCGCGTCTCCGCCTACACAAAAGACGAAAATCTGTGGCATGCACAATTTTGATAGTACAAGAAAACCAAAAACGCAAAATCACCATTTCTATCAGAGTGTTGAATCTGGATCAGATCGGATTATTAATATAGCCACAATTAAGAAAACCATTTCGAAAGTCATCGTTCCCTCTCGCTCTCTCTCACAACACTCTGATAGATGTAGTCATTCTCTATGATTCTGCGTTTTTAGTTTTCTCGTATCTTCAAAATTGTGTACGTCACAGACTTTCGTCCTTTGTGCGGGCGGAAAGGGGCGGGGCGAAATTTTGCAACACATTTGGAGTAGTGTGATCACACAGGAGACTGGATACAAAATTTGGTTGCTCTAGCTTTAATAGTCTGTGAGATATAGGCGCTAATGAAGACGGACGGACAGACGGACGGACGGACGGACGGACAGACGGACAGACGGACGGACGGACGGAGGGACAGACAGACATGGCTATATCGACTCGGCTATTGATGCTGATCAAGAATATACATATATACTTTATGGGGTCGGAAACGCTTCCTTCTGGGCGTTACACACAACCGTTATCCCCACAAATCTAATATACCCTTATACTCTTTGAGTACCGGGTATAAAAATCATAATCATGGAAAATAACCGTATCTACCGGTTTGCGGAATCTTGATCAGGTCGAACTACTATTATAGCCAGAAGGAACAATTTAAATTTCAGTCGCTACGCAACGCCTGCCACTTCCACGTCTCGTATGAGTAGTTCTACATGTACATGTAGAAACTGATGTAAAAATATAATTTTGCCTTTGTATAATTACAATTCTTTTCTTTTTCTTTTACACATTTAGACGCTGATAAGTTAAATATTGGTATTTGACTTCAAAATGACATCTGTGTGTGGACCTATTCCTGTAGGTGAGGTCGTTTCCTCTAGTGAAAACCGCATAAGTCTGGAATCGGATGACACAGAAAATATACCCTACCATGCGCGTGAAAATGCTCGCCCCTTTACGTATGGGAACCTTCCTGTAGGATTCAGTACAAGCAACTTAAGCCATGTTCCTTCAGAGAATATTTGTGAAACACCAAGTGAAAGACGTGTTCAAAGCTCCTATCCAAACAGTCCTTCAAGCACTCGTAAAAGCACAAGACCCGGCATTTCGCCTTCTCGACCTGTGCTAAGAAAGACTCCTTCACGTCAAGAGTTTGAAGAAATGTTGATGGAACGAAAAGAAAAATCTTTAAGAGAACAAAACAATGCAGCAACTAAGTTGGCACAAAAAGCATCCATACAAAAGGATTTCGATGAGCTGCATGAAAAGCTCAATAAAACCATACTATCGACGCAAAATATAAATGGATCTAAACAAGACCAACACATAGACCTTACAGTTTCAGCACCAGCTGCTTTATGCCCTTCCCAAAGCTCAGAAAATTTGGATTCCACCCTACTTGTGGTAGAAAAGAAACGTCCGGAGACGCCAACGTTTCCGGTTGTTCAGAAGACGGTCAATAGTGAGCGATGTATTAGCCCGTACCCATCAGGAGCTGCAAAGTCCGTTACATCTGGCGAGCAGGGGTTAATAGCACAGCCAAGTTTTACTCAAGATGTGGAGCCACATTTGGTGAAGTTTGTTAAAGATTTATCGCAGTTTTGGTACAAGCCACATATGACCCGAGAAGAGACTGTCCTATTGCTACGTACCGCACAGGTCGGGACATTTATCATACGAAATTCAACCACATATCGTGATGCTTATGGGCTAGTGTTGCGGGTAGCGAAAGCTCCACCATCTATACCTAGTACATCAGGAAACGGAGATGAGCTGGTACGCCATTTTCTTTTGGAGCCTACGAATCGAGGCATTCGTCTTAAGGGATGCGCCAACGAACCTATATTTACGTCCCTATCAGCCTTTGTCTATCAGCACTCTATTAACAAATTAGCACTGCCGTGCACGCTTGTTATACCAGATCAGGACTTGCTCTTGTATTCTCGTGACAATGAACTGATATCCAGACAAAAACAGATTCTTGTACAGGGCGCTGCATGTAACGTACTTTACCTATATCAGTGCGACACGGAATCGCTTACTGGGCTCGAGGCTGTTCGCAAGTCAGTTCATCAAATGTACTTGGACGCTAAATATTCCCTTTCAATAGAAGTGCATTTAAAGATATCCCAAGAGGGCATTACATTGACCGACAACACCCGTAAAACGTTTTTTCGACGACATTATCCAGCACAGAATATCTCTCACTTCAGTATGGACCCGAATCAACGTTTTTGGAGTGTTAATGCAACCGACGAAGGATTGCATCGATCAGTCAACAAGTCAATATTTGCTTTTGTAGCACGTCCGCTGACTGGTACAAAAGACAACCAATGCCACATTTTTTGCGATTTAGCTTCCTCGCAGCCAGCATCAGCAATTGTGTCATTTGCTAATAAAGTTCTTCCACTAAGTAAATCAAGCTGTAACATGCTATGAGCAAACTATTGTTATATTTAATTTAAGATACTCGTGTGTTTTTATAATGTATGTATGCATCATTTAAAGTGGATAACAAAATAACCAAATAAATATTAAATAAATTAACCGTATATACGTTTGAAGAGTGTATGGATTTTTAGTTTAGGATATATGAACATACAAGGTTGACTATTTGAGCAGCAATTTACTCAATTTTTATCACATACTGCCACTTTCAGGTCAAAAAAAAAGTAAATTATGTATCGTATGAAACAAGTTCCTAGTAACTTAATATTTAAAACAAAACAGCAAAAGGTAATGTACATATGTCAAAGGTAAGATATGTTAAATATTGAATGAATAAAACAAAGAAAAGATTACAATGTATTGTAGGGTAATCTGAGATCATTCAGGTTCAACACCAATTTTATTTTCTCTTCGACTAATTAAAGTTTTTTTTTTCATTCGAAAATTTTGAAGTGGCTTTTTGACATTTGCATTAAATCTACCGTATTTGGCCGACGTTGAATAGTTCGTTGATGCTATCTCAACATCATTTTCAAACCGATCCTGAGGCTCGTTTCTTTCTTTATCCCATTGTCATGATTGGTACTACAATTATTACTAGTTTACAGAAAACAAATAAACTTTTTGGAAAAAGTTTAGTTTTGGTTGAAAAAAGTATTTTTATTAGATTTGTGGATGTGTGTAACGCCCAGAAGGATGCGTGTCCGACCCTATAAAGTATATATATTTTTGATCAGCATCAATAGCCGAGTCGATATAGCCATGTCTGTCTTTCCGTCCGTCTGTCCGTCCATCCGTCCGTCTTCATTAGCGCCTAGATCTCAGTGACTATAAAAGTTAGAGCAACCAAATTTTGTATACAGTCTCCTGTGTTATCACACTACTATAAGTGTATTTCAAAATTTAGCATACACAACTTTGAAGATACGAGAAAACTAAAAACGCAGAATCGTAAAGGATGACCATTTCTATCAGAGTGTTGAATCTGGATAAGATCGGATCTATAATATAGCCACAATGAAGAAAACCATTTCGAAATTCATCGTTCCCTCTCGCTCTCTCTCACACGCTCTCTCTATTCCTGCAGATGAGCGCCTAGATCTCAGAAACTATAAGAGCTAGAGCAACCAAACTTTCTATCCAAGCTCCTGTGATATCAATTCAGCAAAAGTGTATTTCAAAATTTTGCCACGCAATTTTTAAGATACGAAAAAACCAAAAAGGCAGAATCATGGAAAATTACTGTATCTAACAGATTGCCTAATCTGGATCAGGTCGGATCATTATTATGGACAGAAGGAAGCGCCTTTCAAGCGCTTGCTCATTCCCTCTCTCTTTCTCGCATACTCTTTTCGCATAAACACAAACCGTATATATGTAAAGACGAATATGTAGATGAAAATTTGCAGAATGGTTCAACTTCATTTTTTTTTAATTTTTTTTGGCAAAAATGTAATAATTCCTTTTTGCCAACTTAAATCATTAGATCACATATAGTCTGACTGAGTACTGGGTGTAAAGTAGAGCCTCGGCCTTTGCCGCGGCTCACAACGTTCCCCTCGTTTTTATTAAAATTTAATTTTTTCTTCCATTTCGTTAAAATGACCGAAAAGGCGCTATAAACGTGTAATTTAAAAATAATTTGTTTCTTAGTATATGACTATAAAATAGAAACAAATTAGTATGGACTTTTGTCTGAAATTGATTTAGGGTGCTCCTTTTATTCGCTGACTGTATTTATTTTTTTCTTGCCGACGGATATGCGAATCCATGATCCATTTCAATCCATGATTAGTGCAGGCTTGCATTGTGCAATTTTGTAGAGAATACATACATACATATGTACATATATAGACACTGTGGATAGTAGAACATTCCAAAGGTAGTGTCTGAGTAGTGTCTAAGGCAAATTATTTTTTAATGGCTACCAGCCCTATTTTGTATTAACAAAAAAACAACCAATGTTATCTATTCTCTAAGGCAGGCTTCGGGGCCTTAGGGGGCTCTTCGGCTGATTTAGTAATTATCCAGCCATCTCCGTTTTTATGTTTTCGCATTTCAAATTTAAACTAAGGTTTTGATGGGTCCCCTATTCAATTGGCGCGCATTGTAAACTCATAAATACGACCTACATACATATGTATGTCTGTATAAAGAGCTTGAGCAGAAAGATGGGCCCATACTTTAAGCTCAACAGGCTGAGTCTCATCTCTTCATACGAAGAGCAGAGCGCCTTCTCAGCTTGAATAAGTATACTGGTATACATACATAGTAACTAAACCTGTTTGACAAGAAACTGTTCAATAGTTACATTCTCATATAAAAATATTTCTAGTCGCTCTTAGTTTCATATTCACATTACACGTACATGCACCTCTGTATTCAGCGCTTATCAGCTCGGCAGACAAAAGCGCTCTCTGCTGTCTGCTCTCTGCTCTCTGCTTTCCTACCTCAAATTTCAACTTGCTCGACTTACTTATTTCATTTGATTCCGGCTTTCAGCAGCAGTCGCCGCGAAGCTTCATTCCTGTTCGCAGCGTTGGGAGTTCGTCGATCCGTGGCCTGTAGATCAGTAATACCAAAGGCAGGTTATCAAATAAGATTGGGTTTCGCCCCAATTTAAAAGTTACTCATCATTTTGCCGATAACTCAAGGTTATACAAATTTAAGAAACAAGTGAGTGATGTGTTTTATGAGTGTGTCTTTAAATTTAAAACTTCCCACATTTGAACGATATTCTGTTATTGTAAGAGACAAAGAACTTAACAGTTTTCAATGAAAACGATGTATCTTGTCTTAGCAATAATTATTGATTATAATCAGCAGCTTGATGGGGAACACGCACACAGCACAGCAAAGTAGTTAAAATGTAATTCTTACGAGGATATTAAGTATGCAACCGAGTGAAAAATTCGACGTATGTATGTACATATACAACTGTATATACTACCTATATATATATGTACATACATATGTATGAACCCCGACCACCATTAATTCGTACGGAAGCTTGTTTACCTGTATGCAATGTTTTACAAACAATATTTTCAATACAAAACAAGATAGCAAATGCAAACCTATTCTTTTCAGAAATATAATTTTATTCTCTTAATTTAGAATTTTGGTTGTACTTCAGCAGTAGCACCAATAATTTCTTTGAATGCTTTGCTTAACTGATAAGAAAAATTTGACCAGTATTAATTCAAACGGTGCGGTAAACATTTACTATTTAATTAAATAGGTCTTTTTTATACCCGGTACTCTAAGAGTATATGGGTATATTAGATTTGTGGTGATAACGGTTGTGTGTAACGCCCAGAAGGAAGCGTTTCCGACCCCATAAAGTATATATATTTTTGATCAGCATCAATAGCCGAGTCGATATAGCCATGTCTGTCTTTCCGTCCGTCCGTCTGTCCGTCCGTCCGTCTGTCCGTCCGTCCGTCTTCATTTGCGCCTAGATCTCAGAGACTATAAAAGCTAGAGCAACCAAATTTTGTATCCAGTCTCCTGTGTGATCACACTACTCCAAATGTGTTGCAAAATTTCGCCCCGCCCCTTTCCGCCCGAACAAAGAACGAAAGTCTGTGGCGTACACAATTTTGAAGACACGAGAAAACAAAGAACGCAGAATCATAGAGAATGACCATTTCTATCAGAGTGTTGAATCTGGATCAAATCGGATCATTATTATAGCTACAATGAAGAAAACCATTTCGAAAGTTGTCGTTCCCTCTCGCTCTCTCTCACACGCGACCCCATCTGCTTTGCCCATTCGTAGTTTTTGACGCCTAGTTCTCAGATACTATAAGAGCTAGAGCAACCAAACTTTCTATCCAAGCTCCTGTGATATCAAACCAGCACGAGTTTATTTCAAAATTTTGACACGCCCCCTTCCGCCCCCACAAAGGACAAAAATCTGTGGAATCCACAATTTTTAAGGTACGTGTCTAACAGATTGCCGAATCTGGATCAGGTCGAATCATTATTATGGACAGAAGGAACAAATTAAATTTCAGTGTCTACGCAACGCCTGCCAAGCGCTTCTCATTCCCTCTCTCTCTCGCAAACACTTGTACGTCTCGAATATTTAGTTATACATGTACATTATGAAATGTAGAAGGAGATGTAAAAATCATATGTAAACAAAAATGGAAACATGTATAAAAATTCCAAAAATTGTTTGACTTCATTTTTTATATTTTAAATATTATTTTTTTCCAAAAATTAATTCGTTCCTTTTGAGAACATATAATAAATTTCATAAATCGTAGGCTCATAAATGTAAGTATGTATATACTGACTGAGTACCGGGTATAAGGTAGAGCCGCGGCCTTTGCCGCGGCTCACAACGTTCCCCCTCGTTTTTTAATATTAATATGGGTAACATCGCCTTTTGCCTTTACAACACATTTAAAACACTTTGGCATAGATTTTAATAAGTTCTGTCATTGTTTTGTTGAAACAAAGTCCAAATCTCTTGCAATACTGTTTTTAAATTAGAAACGGTTCTTTGAGGCTTTTTTTTAGTTTTCCTTTCATTATTCCCCGTATATTCTCGATTGGACTTAGGTACGGACTATTTGATGGCCAATCTAAGGCCCCAATTTACTTATACTGCAGCCGTGATTTGGTTCGTTTGGCAGTATGGGATGATGCTCCATCTCTTGAAACGTATATTCACCACAGTCAGCCAGTTTTGAAATTGTGGGCAGGGTTCTTTTATCACGAGCTGTTATTGCTGATGTTCAGCCTCCATTTGCGATAATATTTACAATATTTACTATTCCTTGAACGGACGACTTAGCCAGATTTAATTGCTTGGCTATTTCACCATAAGTGTGTTCAGATTTACATATAATAATCTAGAACAAGCCTTGTAATATCCTTGCAAATCGGCTTACCACGTGACATCGTTGCTAAACTTTGAATACTTTGAAGCAATAAAACATTTCTTACATTCTGGATTGCATACTTGTTTCCAGATTATGACTAGATAACGTGTTACACTTACTATGTTTATGCTAGGCCCATTTCATGAATTCATTTTAAATAAATTAACGTCATATACAAAATATCGAATAATATCAATTTCTTTTTAATTACAGACTACGATGAATAGATATAGAAACCTCTGCCACTTGGTAATATTGGGCGCACTTTTGATCTTCACTGCAAAAGGTGCTCCGCAGCAAGACTCGAACGCGGAGAAAAACATTCAAGAAATATTCAGAACCAATCCAAGCACCCCATCAAACAATCCGCCGCCATTAAGACAGACATCTAGTGGAATTGAATTAGTAGTCACACCAGAACCAATAGATCCCTCAAACCAATTGCCGAATTTTAACTCAATAAGCGGAAAAACGGCTACGTGCAATTGCGTTCCCTATTATAGATGTGATCCGTCCACTAACAGTGTAACCGAGGACGAGTCATTTGACGGGTTTGGCGTAATCGATATCCGCTTTGGCAACGACGATCCAGTCTGTCCTGCCTCTGTGGACATCTGTTGTGATGGAAATAGGACACGCTCTGAGACGCTGAACCCGACGCCGTTGGATAAACGACCGAACCAACCACGGGGCTGCGGCATTCGCAACGTTGGTGGTTTGGACTTTAAGCCCTCTCGTGTCACTCAGAATGAAGCTGGTTTTGGCGAGTTTCCATGGACAGTAGCTATGCTGCATTCAGGCAATTTTAGCTATTTCTGTGCCGGTTCACTGATACACCCACAAGTCGTTCTGACAGCGGTGCACTGTGTCGAGACCCATAATCCTGGGAGCTTCATGGTCAGAGCTGGCGAGTGGGACTCTCAAACAATCAAAGAGCGTCTTCCTTATCAGGATAGAACCGTGCAACGTATCATTACACACCCGCAATTCAAGAGTCGAAACATAGCTAATGACTTTGCGCTTGTAATTCTCGCTCAGCCGGTTACTTTGGACGATCATATCAATGTGGTCTGCTTGCCACGACAAGGTGAAACTGCCGCACCTTCCACTACATGTACGTCTACTGGCTGGGGCAAGGACGTATTTGGTGCTCCGGGAAAGTACAGTGTAATAATGAAAAGTGTGCCGTTGCCTGTCGTGGACTTTAACACATGCCAAACACGGCTGCGGAACACACGACTTGGTCCAAAGTTCGCCTTGGATAAGTCATTTATGTGTGCCGGCGGCCAGCGCGGCGTGGACACCTGCCAAGGCGATGGTGGCGCACCACTTGCCTGTCCTATTGGACTAGCCTCAGAGAATCGTTATCAACAGAGCGGTATTGTTGCTTGGGGAATTGGCTGCAACGATGAGGTGCCTGCAGCATATGCTAACGTGGCGTTGGCCCGAGAGTGGATTGATCAGCAAATGTTAGCCAATGGTTTTTCAACATCGGTGTATACCGTTTGATTATTTGCTAAATCTACACTTTCCAATGCACTTATAGAAGCCCTTTTCTCTGACAAATGATATTAAATAAAATGATCAAATTATATAATGATATAAATATTATATATATTTGGAAATTTAATGTTGTCTTTTAATATGATAATCATTTACATACATATATATACATGTACACACACCTAACATAATCCTTATATATTTTTTTGAATGATATTGATTAACTGAACAAAAACCCCAAGCTTTTAATATTCTTGATCGAACTGACATTTGATACATATTTATGTAAACGGTTTGAAAGTGGTTCTCAATACGAATTGTTAATTTTAAAAAATGTTACTATGGAAATCAAACTTCCCCTGCAGCTTAGGTTATGTTAAGGCGCTTACTTGGACCTGTTACAGGGACATTGTGGCGTTCTTTACACTGTCCTTTATCCTCGATTTCAAGTCAAGCTTTCCGTTTACTCTGACCTGACCAAGATATTTGCGTTTCAAAGAAAAACAAATCTTTAGAAAATAAAAACTCTCTAGAAAAAACATGTTTACCTATCCAATCGTATCAATTGAAACTATATACATACATACATATTTATGTTTATGTTACAGCGTACTTGATATTGTGGCCACTTTTAGCAGGTGCCTACTGAAAATATATTAGATTAAAAGTTTTAAAACAGATATGTCAAGCTGCGACTACCTGTAAAAGGTTTTGACTTCATTTTTTCCTCTTTGCGAAAGTATAACATATAAAATATATTGTATAAAGTACACAAATCATAAGCTCAAATACATATACTGACTGAGTACCGGGTATAAAGTAGAGCCGCGGCTCACAACGCTCCCCCTCGTTTCCTCAGGGTACAGAGACCCTAGCAGTTTGGCTGTGATTTCCAGCAAATCCTTTGCCCATAGCCAAGACCCTTTTAAATTTCATTTCCATAATTTTTTCGGAAGCAGTTGCAACATACGAGTATAAAAAACTGCAATTAGGTTGTTGTGAGGAGCGGCTGAGCGCCTCTTGGGTGGCCGTGTTTTGGGTTAAGCACATGTTACAGTTACAGTCAGCACCTGTCACCTTCAACTGCAGCAGGGTGCTAGAGGGCGAGGGGGGACCAGAAAAATGAGACTCCACTTAACACCCCCACTAACTCTAACCATTCAAAAGCTAGTGCAGGCTACGCCATTCTTTCATTCCTGCGGCCTCTGACGGCTTTTTGCTTCTCCGGCTTTCGCCGGTGTGTGTTCTAATGTCCTGCTTGACAGCGACAGATGCTGGGCATGGCATCTGCGTACGCGGTAAATAAGTATAATTGCAACACTTTGAGGGGGCTTTTGGAGGGACAAGAATTTTGACACCGTTTCAGTCTGATGACAAATTTGTTTACATCTTTAATTTAATTTGTTTGCGTAAACATAGCTCTAAGTTAAGGCCTGTATCCAGCACCGCGAAATTTTACTGAAACGAATCTGCTCATTATTTCGGATGTGTGGAACTCAACTGATGTAGTGTGACCAAGAACCTTAAGAGTGATTTGCCACTCTCATGAATCAGCTGTGTTTTGTAAACAGCGCCAATTTTGAAAATTAAACTAAAATTTAAAAAAGGAAGAAAAGTAATTCTGACGATGAAGTGATTGTGTTGGTAGTGGCACATATTGTTGTAAGAAGAAGTACAGCACAGTCGGAGGCGCCAAAATGTCAAAATGATCAAAATGCTTATTTTCCGTGATCCGCTAAAGACATGGTCTTGCCTCAACTGCTTTTATTAAAGCAATCTTTTCCTCACTTTAACAATTTGCATATCTCTTTTTGGTTTTGCGCACAGATTTTGCCCCCACCTCTCACTTGTACTCCAGTAAAAATAGGCACATATATTTTACTGGCACCCCTATCAGCTGTTCTCACAGTCCACATTCGTGTGAATATCGATATTATCGATAAAAATTCGTGGATCCCGTTTACGTTGCTGGATACTGACTCCAGGAAAACACAAACGAAAAATTACTGGCCCCGTTTTTTTTATATGAAGTTTGGCAGTAATTTTTAGTTTCCGCGGTGCTGGATACCCAGCTTTAAGGCCTGTATCCAGCACCGCGAAATTTTACTGAAACGAATCTGCTCATTATTTCGGATGTGTGGAACTCAACTAATGTAGTGTGACCAAGAACCTAAAAAGTGATTTGCCACTCTCATGAATCAGCTGTGTTTAATAAACAGCGCCAATTTTGAAAATTAAACTAAAATTTAAAAAAGGAAGAAAAGTAATTCTGACGATGAAGTGATTGTGTTGGTAGTGGCACATATTGTTGTAAGAAGAAGTACAGCACAGTCGGAGGCGCCAAAATGTCAAAATGATCAAAATGCTTATTTTCCGTGATCCGCTAAAGACATGGTCTTGCCTCAACTGCTTTTATTAAAGCAATCTTTTCCTCACTTTAACAATTTGCATATCTCTTTTTGGTTTTGCGCACAGATTTTGCCCCCACCTCTCACTTGTACTCCAGTAAAAATAGGCACATATATTTTACTGGCACCCCTATCAGCTGTTCTCACAGTCCACATTCGTGTGAATATCGATATTATCGATAAAAATTCGTGGATCCCGTTTACGTTGCTGGATACTGACTCCAGGAAAACACAAACGAAAAATTACTGGCCCCGTTTTTTTTATATGAAGTTTGGCAGTAATTTTTAGTTTCCGCGGTGCTGGATACTCAGCTTTAAGAGGTGGGGGCAAAATCTGTGCGCAAAACCAAAAAGAGATATGCAAATTTTTAAAGTGAGGAGAAGATTGCTTTAATAAAAGCAGTTGAGGCAAGACCATGTCTTTGGCGGATCACGGAAAACAAGCATTTTGATCATTTTGATATTTTGGCGCCTCCGACTGTGCTGTACTTCTTCTTACAACAATATGTGCCACTACCAACACAATCACTTCATCGTCAGAATTACTTTTCTTCCTTTTTTTAATTTTAGTTTAATTTTCAAAATTGGCGCTGTTTATTGAACACAGCTGATTCATGAGAGTGGCAAATCACTTTTTAGGTTCTTGGTCACACTACATTAGTTGAGTTCCACACATCCGAAATAAAGAGCAGATTCGTTTCAGTAAAATTTCGCGGTGCTGGATACAGGCCTTTAACCTTAAGTACTTAACGCCCAATGGCGCTGCAATTACAAAACAATTATTTTATATATGTATTTATTTATTGAATGGCCCTCGTATATTTATTAGAATGTATATGTTTTGGAAAGTCTACGTAATTTACTTACTTCAACAAACAGATGTGGCTGTCATATACGAAATAATATACATTGTCCCATATCTTATATGTCGTTCACTATAATGATTCAAACATAATTATTGACTACCGCAAGTCATTCATCTTTAAAATTCGTTCTACCCGAATAAACACAAGGTTCATTCCACACATTCCATGAACTTTTTAATTCCAAAATTACAACACCCACTAAAATACATACATATATCCCAGAACAGTCTATGGATCAAGGCATTAGGTTTGTATTGTATATTTTTTACAGCTACACCTGTACCTGATAACATTTGTTTGATGTGAACGGAAGTCCAAATAATTATAGAACGTATTTTAATATGCTCGGATTGAGCTTCATTAAGTGGAATATTGTTCGGTACTCATCTGCAAGGGGAATTTATTGCAAAGTGCTTGTGGCTATTTAATATTTATAATTGAAAAAGTTTTGTTGTCGTACCCACAGCCTCGCTTGAAGTATGGTACTTACTCTGCATGTTGGCCACTGCCGGTGAGTGCCATCCCTTTCCCTTTTCCTATCCCCTTCCCCATCCGCATCCCATCCACAGCCACATCCACCCGTCTAATTTCTCTATTTGGCTGTGCCACTGCCACTGCCAACTACTTGCAGCCACTTATCATAATTAGACTTTTACTGGTGGTGCAAATGAAGAAGTTTCACTTCAATATATTAACCATGTTTCCAGAGGTGCCCACTTCTGGCAAGGCGCAATTAACAACTCGTTGCCACTGGGAAGCGGGTGACCAACCGTCTGAGAGGGCCTGTCTTGGGTGGCCGTGGCCATTAACATTACTACAAGGGTACATAGAGTAAGGACTACCAAGTCCTGTCGACAAAAACAAAAAGTTATTCCGCAAGACATTTTTCTAATGAGAGCAGTATTCTACTTGGGCCACTTCCACTAACACCTACCCTACGAGCACTATGTGTGTGGACTTGCATTGGGAATAGTTAAATACTGCTGCTTCATCATTATTGACAGACCTAATCAATTGCAGTCCATTAGTCTTTGTAGTTGGCCGCAGACAAATAATAAGCAAACGACTTTCAAGTCCGACATCATCACATGGCTCTGACTATATTCCTTCTACCCGGCGCTTGGCCCTGGCCCTGGGTACTCGAGTTGAGTCTGCCACGAGCAGATCAAGCAGGTCCGACGCGTCGGACAGCCAGAAACTAAATAGTGAGCGCTTTTCTCCATTGTTCCTGCCTGTCACTGACATTGCTGTTCGTTGAATGCTTTTATTGCAATATGGTTTGAACCCGTTGAGCAATTAACTTTTGAACTTGCAGCTTGCGAATTACTTAGGTATATAAAGGCAGTGGTAGAAGAGGTACTCGCTTTATACCCAGTACATTACAGAGATGTTTATTATTTAGGCACACTGTTGCAGATAAATACTTGGATTGCGTGGAAAGTTCCGATTGGAAGACTGTATAGTATATTGCACGTACATATATGTATGTACATATATTGTCCTGTAAGATGTCCTGGGTACCTGTTGGTGAGTGCATATACATATATATGTACATATGCGTATGTACATACATATGTATACAATGGAAAAACCGAATTTTAATACGTATATATGTATATTTATTACCCTGTTTCACACTTTAGCCCCAAATCAAAAGTAATGGTAAAACAAGAAAGTGGTTTACGCTGCCGAATTGGATCCACTAAATAGTTGTAATCTGGTCTCTCATTAATCCTATAGAAGAAGTATTTAATATGTGCGCATTCGCTTTTAGTGAACCATTGGCATTGAAAACAATTGTTCGATTATTAATGGACTGGAAGTAACATTCACATTATTGAGACCAACTAACAGCTCATTTAACTATATGGCTAGTTATCCGAAAGTGTTTAACAATTTCTAGGATCTTATGCTAAACTACGCTGGGAAATGGGAGTGTCCTTCTCTCTTTGGTTATGATACTCGTACCTTAATGGTGATAAAGACCTCGAGCCTTACAACATTGTTACTGCAACCAGATGCTAATGTTCTTGAATTGTTTACCGACCCCATTTTACTCGTACTATTATGCAAAGTTAACGGTGTGAATGGGTATATTTTTGGTTCAATTTATGGGTATTAGGCACAAACAAACGCAACTGTGCTTCTGTAAAAGGGGTTCACGTGTATACATATGAACTCGTGGATACTGGTAGTCATCCCCCAGTCACCAACAAAGACTGCACCTAACAAACTCTTCCTGTTAATGTACCTTAAAATTTTCTTTTTCTTTTTTGAATATGGCTTATGACTTCTTTGAAAATTACAATGTGCTATGCATGATCGAACATTTTACAGATATACGAGTATGTATCATGGTTTTAATGAATCAAAAAACATATCTTAGACGACTTAATCGGCACTTGCTTTTCGTCTCGCAATATTTAAAACTTCTACTCTGAGTAGTTACACTTTTCTAACCGCGTTTTAGTGCGGAGTGAGAGTATGAGTATGAATGCATGTAATGCTCATTGATCTATAAGTACGACTAGGTTTAAACGGGTAGTACACAGTACTCTCATATTGTTGGTAATTGGTAATTCTGTGCTTACACGTAATACATATAGCGATAGCGATATAAACGTAATCAAATCCTCTCATGCAGCAATAGCTCTGCATCGTAACTATGTTCTTACTCCTCCAAAGAGGTTGGTTTGTGTTGTTAACGGTTACAGGGTACAGGTTAGCCTCTAAACAGCAATTATAATTTAAAATCTCTGGCAATCAATTAAGATCTAGTCTCTTACAAAACGGCCTAAGTACTTAGGAATAAAAAAGTCGGTTAATATTTACAAATAAAATAGATCTTGTACAGCCGTCTCATATTCGACGCAATCTCCATATGCAGTCGACAAATATCGCTTCCTAGAAGCACTGACTGCGGCCGGACGCACAAATCTGCAGACCGCTCTCACTACTGTTGGACGATTTGGTAGATTGCTGGCACTCCTGCTCTGGCTGTACGATCCCGAAGGACCTGGGAGATTTTAGGGTGAGCAGTTTGTTCGGCAGAGCCATTGAAGCTGGCCCTGGCGAGGCAGTCACGGTGATTGCTGGTATGTCCGGCTTGTTGCTGTTGGTAGGAGTCCCTGAGCGACCTTGTCCGCCATCGCCACTAGATGGCTGGGAGCCCATGGTGGCCGTCAACGGCAGCATGTTGAAGCCCGCGCCCACGCCCTGGTGGGAAGGTCGCATTGCAATTGCGATCGGCAAAGAAGCCTTTCGGTTGAGCGAATGTCACCCATAGAAATACTGAGCGCTGCTCTCTGTAGACACGCCACGGGACAGATTCCGAGGTACGGTGCTATCATAGTACACGCCGCAACCGCTGTTCGAGGTTGAAGGCATGGCGGTTAGTGGCAAAGGATGGCCGGTACTCATAGAAGTCGGTGGTGGTGAGGGGGAGCTCATTATTCCCATGCTGGTGGGTATCAATGTGCGTCGTAAAGTGTGGTGATGTCCAGCCACCATGACACCGCTCAGATACGCTGGGGAAACCGTGCTTAGTCCGGAGGGTCCAAGAAAATGGGGACCTACAGAAACATTATACCAATTTTGCAAATTAAAGTAAATAAGTAAATTGATCGTATCTTAGCAATTTTTCTCACCCATTGTCAGGGAACCGTTGGTTCCAGGATGGCCCATGGTAGTGTAGCTGTTGGCCTGTGAGTGCGGAGCCATCAGAACGGTAGTTGCTCCAGAGGTAGGGTGTGATAGTGCACTTGGTAAGCCACCGTAGCTGCATTTGGGCGTCGGTGCGTATGTCATGTAGGTCTTTTGTTTGCCAGCCCATGCCCATCGTCAGTTTTGTGTGTGTTCATGGTGACGGCGCGACCATAATGGACATGAAAAGGGAGAGCAGAGTGGGGCATAGAGTTAGGCTAGCTCTCATTAGTGCTTGTTGGCGTTGACGCGACCATTGCGGGCTTACTCTATTCTGGGCCAATGAATCGGTACTAAGCCAGTGTAGAAGATTAAGTTATATTTTTAGTTTATTCCTTGGCCGGATTACCCTTAATCAGGCGATTAACTTCACGATGGCCGATGATTAACGTAAAATTAGTTCTGTAAATCTTATAGGTTTTTAAGTAAAAGAAAAAAACCAAGAATTTTCGATACCACAATGTATGTATACTCTGATCAAAATACTCTTTTAGAGTAAGTATGAATTATATACCGATTGTCAAATTTTTTTAGAGTATGGCACTATCAAGAATCAGATCTGTAATCAAATTGATTTTCAGCTAATAATAACAGCGGGCGTAACACGTACTTTTGAATTATATTAGGGTATGAAAAGCCCGTACAGAGTCTGAACTGCGTAGACATAGGGATTGCATATACATCCATAAGCATTTGTGTATGTATGGATGTGAAGGTACTATATGTGTATCGGATTCCTGCTGTCCTGTTGTTGTTTCTTTTTTCCTTTCAGTACCCACTGCACAAACAAAGGGGACAGAAATTGTTGCAACGAGCATTTGGGGCAAGGATGTTTCAACCTGGCAGGCAGGCAAGGTAGACTCTTAACGCTTTAAAATCCAGGGTCCTTTGTTTTCGAAAAAGGATTTAATGGCAAAAGGAAAGGAACTGCACTTGCGCCCACTTTCCCTTTTCCCAGTCCTTCTGCCACAATGGCTTTATTCCCGCATTCACCCGCCCTCGCCTTTTGGCAACAGTAAGAAAACGAAGCATCCTCCTCACTCCTCACTTCCAATTTCTATCAGAAACAATGCTCGGCTTTCTTTAACTTTTGTGCTCCTACTTCGTCACACACGGTCGTCTGCACCAACAATGAGATTTACATAATTAGAAATGACTATTTACCTCCGACAATGACTGCTGTACGACACACTAATTGTGCAGGTTGTTCTAGGGGGGCATGCGGTAAGCCTCTAATCTTCGCTTTGCGGATGGATGCAGAGTATTTGATTTGAGCGGAGAGACACTACTGACACTATTGTACCAGTACTCGTCTATTTTGTCTATTTTATACACACAAGCCCCAAGCACTTCCTTTAATAATATATGGGAGTGTAAGGTATAGTGGCGGGCACTTTGATTTTTGCATCTCCCTCTCTCAAAAATCAATATTTTTCAAAATTTCAAAAGCAGGCAGTTGCTGACATCTATTGAGCATATTTCTGTCAGAAGCGGTTGCTTAAATTTAAATGGAATGCAATTTTGCAGCTCTTCGCGCAAACCATTAATTTTTTGCATTTTTGAAAATTGTAAGGTATGGTGGCGGATGAACTAAAACATTATGTAGATCTGAAAATCATTTATTTAAACTATTGGAAATAATGAAAAATAACTGAGCAAGAAAGAACTTATATTGAAAATCTCGATCAGCATCTTCTTCTTTTTCGAGCTTCACTCTTTTGCCTGTGGATTGCTCCGATGTTTTTCTTCTTTTAGACGCTCTTTTTTCCTTTCTTGTCTAAAGACAAAAACCCGGTGCCCAAAATGCAAATCTCCGCCACTGAGTGTTAACTTATACACTTCTGTACACAAAAAGGCAAAGACAATTGAAACTCGTGCTCAAAAATTATCCACCACTATACCTAACAAAAAGTCCGCCATCATACCATACCTTACAAACTATTGGTGGAAATATGACGTTGTCACTGTCATACTTCGCAAATAAAAAAAAAAATTTTAAATATCAAAAACGGTTGGCAAAGGCCTAAATATACGTTCCGAATACTCCCTGACTCAAGTTTCAAAAAATCTTCACTCTGTCACTGTCAAAACACATATCCAAAAAAAATTTATGTATTTTTGTTTACTACTTTTTTATTAAAAATCACTTAGAGTTCAAAGCACACGTCCCCTCATTAATACTACTGCATGTAAGGTGCCGTTTACACTGAGGCTGCGTCTTGATTCTTTGCGTCTTCTCAGAAACGCAGTTTTTTTTACATAGGTTTAGCATAGGGCCCTAGTGATGGCAAAAAGTTGCGTCGTTTTACGACGCAACTGCGTTTTGGTATTTCTGTGGTATTTCTGTGCGCATAACAGCAATTTTCGTACTTTTCTGCCTAATCAGCGGAACTATCACCACTAACAACATCCGTGGAGGTGAAAAATAAAATGGACAATTTTACAAGAAAGTACAGGTAAGTTTCCATACAAGAGTTCCTATTTACTTGTTAAATTAATTTTTCAGGAGTGAACTAGCCAAAGTGGGTCCTTCAGGCGGGGCTCCATCAACATGGGAGCACTTTGGAAGAATCTCCATGATATTTCAGACGTCCAAGGCAATGGTAGTAGACGGAGTTGAGATAGGTAAATAAATAGGTAATAAATAAAACACAAATTTGTAAATAAATAATTTATTCAATACATTCTATTCACCAAATAAACTCCCTACCGTACGATATTCGTCTGACGATCCAAGACAATAAAGAGCTATGGCTATTCTCTTCTCCAGAGGGATTGTCTGTCGAAATGGAGAGTCTTTTTTTTTTTAAATTGGGCAACAGGTTAACCAGAATGTTAAAAGTACTCCTTTCCATGCGGAAATTTTCCTTAAAGAATGCATCGGAGTTCTCCACAACATCTTCCTCCCAAAATGAACCATATCGTGGCTATTGCATACACATAAAAAACATTATTTAATAGAAAATAGAAGATTATTTGCACTTTACTAACAAGGGTCCAAACGCGAGGAGGACGTTGCAGTTGCAAGAGGAACTGCAACTTTTCTGAGGATAGCCCAGACACTTCCATGATCTTCAACATATTCGCATCATTTTCCGCCACCGCAGATAAAAGAATTAGCTCGTTTTCTGTCATATTTTGTTGATTTTGAGACATAATTTCTTTTGTTTACAAATTTTTCTTCCTCTTCCCAAGACGCAAAGACGCAACTACGCTGTAGTGTAAACGGCAAACCTGCTTCTCTGCGTCTTCTCCGATATCGATAGGTAACGCACCAAGTGTAAAAAGCCTATAAAATGTCAGCACGATAAAAGACATCGACCACAGTGATCAAAAGTTTTTGATGTGACGTTACATGACAAGTCCGCCACCATACCTTACACGCCACTATACCTTACACTCCCCTACACATATTTAGAATATTTATTTTTTACGACGATGGTAACAAAGATCGCCAGAAAACGTTTTAAAGAATATACTCGTAAATAATACAGAAATGGAATTGGTCTGAATAACAGTGTAAAACTCTACGAGTCGGTACACCGCAGTTGGTTGCTATTAATATTATTAATCTCGCTATTATTATTTCGTCGCCCTGGATACATTTGGAGGAATAAAAGGTACTAATAACGTTGCATGCTATCCGAGATAGAAAATTTAAGCGTATTGGCTCATAGGGAAGAATGGCTAAGCTACTTACCTCGTTGCGAGACGATAAGCTGGGCAATGGCATCGGACCTGTTAAGTCGATGTCGGCGTCGATGTCAGATATGTCATCTGCAAAGGAGTCTGGCAGATGGGCTTCTCCTGGTGTCTGTTGAAATTTGCTTGCACCTCCTTTCCCGACACCTGTATTGCCACCTTGAGTGTCAGCAAAGACTTTAGCAGCCCCGCTGCCACTTGAGCTACTGTTCTTCCGCTCACCGCGTCGTTTCTGCAGAGTGAGCCGGCCGATGACAAGCGTCAGGCAGAGGAGAACGCCAGCCGCCACCGATATGATTAGGTAAAGATAAAATTGCTCCTGATGTTCTGCTCGCCAATAAAAGAAATAAATAAATACTATAGGCAGGAAATCGAGCATTCACATCAAACAGTGTTAGTTGACTATGCTAATGATGTCGAAAGTTATCATCGCTAGCGGGCACGTCCGGTCGGAGCTTGGACTGTTTTTATGGATAGGGAAAGCCGGCCTGAACTTTAACTCGGATGTTTGTGTCAAGGGACATAAATGAAATGAAAACTTTTCCACGTTGTGGTGGGGAGCTGCAAGCTTGTGTGCCACATGTTTAGCTTGCTGAGTTGACTTTACTGCTTATGACAGCATTCGGTAAGGCCTTTCATCAGGAATGAAAGGGAGCCAGTCGTGGTCGGGACGCTTACTCATTGCCGGTCGTCTGCAGAGTGTTGGGACGTGATTTTTCCGTAGTGAATGCTTTTAGGTGCTATCAGTGTTTGTGGATACTTCAGCATTCATACATACATATGTATGTATACTTATTCCAGCATATTGTGTACGTGTTTTTGTAAGTACGAGTATGTTTATGTGTGTGGAGAAAAAGTTTGATCATTTACACATTTCGTGCAAAAGGTTTCGTGCAAAAACGAACGCAAGCTAACCGTATATACGAGGGACTTCCACACTCACTTCGTATGTGGACATAGGAGTTCAGCCAATTTACCAAGAAACCAATGACCTCGACCCGCTCCGTTACGATGTCCTCCTCGGTACAGTTCAGTCCAATGACGCCCCAATCATCGATATTAACGCACTTTCGGCGGTAAAAATTGTTTTCATCAGCGACGTTATGTTCAGGTGTTGATTTTGAATTCAATACGGAACCGTCGGTGTGGACATCGACTGTACCGATATCTTCACTGGAAGGAGCCGTGTTTACCGATTCTGCCATCTCAGTTACAAAGTCTTGGTTCAATGTTGATTTTATTCGATCTAGTAGTCGTAAAGATGACACAAGTCTTTCTGTGAAAGGAAAAGTTCTCTAGTCTCTACATCACATTCGACGACAGCTATGCTCGAAAATAGCCTATACATACATATATTTATGCATATATGGATAGATAATGCAAGAATTAAAGAGTGCCAAAAACTCTTTTGCTACAATCGAATTCTTCTCGTTTTTTTTAAATAGAGAACCCTTTAAACCCCGTTCAAAATTGTGTGTGACCTACCTTCCAACAAACTATCGTCTCGAGAAAGGAGTGGGGGAAGGAGTGTGCTTGAAGTACCGACGCCAAGTGCTCCGTTTCCGAAGTCGAAGGGGAGGCCAACGTTTGGAATAGCGCCTTGAAGCTTGGGGGCCGGTGGAATGGCTTCGGACTCTTTGTAGAATTGGTCTTCGTCATAAAGTTCATCTTGGTCCATGTCGAGCTCAGACTGCTGTGGCTCGTCGCCCTCCGGCGCAGTCTCGTAACGATCCTTCAGCACCTTGCGAGGAACTACCAAAAGTATGTGGAAATGTAAGTAAGCTTTTAATCCAGTTAGAGATTTAATGACGTCAAGTACTCACTGCAGGTGTACACAACCTTTAGGTACATCCGCACATCAGCTTTGCACGGACGACCAAATGTACCAGCATCTGCGGTCACCGAGCAGCGTCTACGTCCATGGCAAATCTGCATCACTGTCTCCGTGGCGTACGATACTAGGCAAGCTGCAAAGTATTTGAACGGAACATCACCATGAAATCCGCAAGTAACCAGCCTCCGCAGATCTACTTACTCGGCTTGCCATTATCTTCGCTGGTGCCAGTGCTAGTGCTTGCCCCAGCGCTCTGGCCCCCGCACTGTACGCTCTCGCGCTCTGTGTGGCCGAAGGAGGCGCTGTATATAGCAATGCGAGAATACGGATTGCACACAAGCGGCATATTGTCGTTCTCGCACGCCACCTTGCTGCGGAATTCGTCTGAGACATCGGCATTCACGTCGTTCCAATCGGTGGAATGGATAAATAATGAGCCATAAATATATTAAAATAAAATGTGCACAACACAACGCATATTATTATACAATGTACATTGTACATACACATGTACATATGTATGTATACATAGCTGTGTGTATGTATGTATGTATATACCACACATATGGATGTATGTATGTACATATATGCACCACATATTTCTTCTTTACCGCGATTACTTCTGTAAGCATGGAAATGCGGAAAATGCCAGTCTGCATAATAGCATTTAGAATTGCCGAATATGTTCGAAAATTGATTTCTATCGTTTTTATTTAATTAAAACGAAACGAAACCTATTTTGACAACACGCATTACACTCTTTTTTTAGATAGTCCTTCCGTTCATGTAAATATGTAGGTACAGAGTTGTAGTTTTTCTTATTTCATGTCTATCCGAAATGATCTTGTACGCAAATGAATAACTTAGGCGAGAGTTCATATATTCGTATAAGAATTGGTGAACTGAGTAGCGGGTATTTCGCAATGGTGTCCTTAGGCTCCAGTACGGTGAGTACATTTGCTGACTAATGTAAGCATTAGTCTCTGTGTCTCAGGGTATGTCTGTTGGTATATTATGTATACGCTCAAATGGAACTTTCAACACCAACAGAGAGGACAGGGATAAAGTTTAATAAATTTGGTAAATATTTGCTTAACTGTTGGTTGGGCCTTTGCCCGAAGGTTTTCCTCGTTGGTCTTTTTCACAGGCCTTAGGGGCACGTGCACGCACGCCCTCGTGTGCTTTTTGCCCACGGGGGTAGGCGACTATTGAAAGCCGTGATTCTTTGGTTCTTCGGTGAGTACACGTTTTATTACGGCTAAACGTGAGAAAAGTTGAAAATTGGCATTTTTTATAACCACAATGTGCCGCCCGCACACACCACTCCCCTGGCGCCTATTCCTCCGATTTTTTCAGCCGGCCAGCTGGTGGAAGGCCATGCTTCTGCTTCTGGCTGCCTCTGGCTGCTTGGGTCGTACAGCTCAGGATGAGTCTCCGCATCAGCCTCGTCTCATCCGCTTGGTGCGGTGTAGCCAAAGCTAAAGCCAAAGCCAAAGGCAAAGCTCGGCGACTCGGCCCCTTCCTTTCCACGCACATAACCCGGCCGTTATTTTTCAACGTTTCCCACTCGTACTTTGCAGTTTTATTACTTGTCGCTGGTGTCCGTAATGAGCAAAAGATAACAGACAATTTAGGGGAAAAAAAGCAAAAAAAGTCTCCTTAATTACATTACTCCCGTCTTGCGCTGCAGCCCCCTGCCGCTCGTCTCTTGTCGGTTGTCGCCACCACATCCCTCCGCTGAATCTTAGTCCACTTCCCATCCTGCCTCTGCTCCTGCCTCTGCCTACCATACCATCTAAAGAGCTACATAGAGTAGACCAAGTACTCCTACTTGTACATGTGGCCGTGGCCTTTTTCCGGCCGTTCTGCACTTCCCTTTTCTAATTTGACTGGCGTGCTGGTGCTGCCGCTGCTTTCCTTTGCCAGTGCGCTTTTTGTGTTCGCTCTGACTTTGGTGTGTTTGTGCGCTTCTTAACGAGATAACATCTGCTTCACTTGACACAGAAAAAAAATAGGAAGTAAAAACGGTGCCGGGTCTGGCATAAATTACCAAAGAAATACATATTTACAGCTCCAAAGCGGCACCTTCGCGTTGGAGTCGGCGGCCAGCCGTATACAAACTCGAATACACAGCATCCAAAGGACATCTGCATTTATCGGAAATGCGTTTGGCGTGCTGCGGAGCGCATTAAGAGCTCGTTTATCGCGCACCGAGGCACCCAGTGCCTGGCATTGGCAGGGGCTGTTGTCTACTAGTATTTGCCGGTAGCTGGCAGCAAGTCACATCAGTTCGCTTATCGCCTGCACTCCAAATCCCCCGGACCCCCGAGTGAGTAAACGCGAATGGCCAAGCGGATCGTAAATAATCGGGGCCATTAGCCCCTTTGCTGCGAAGACGGAGGCGAAGGCAAACGGCGCTGCACAAATGCGCTGCGCCAAACTATGCAAATAGTTTAGCAAAAAGTTTACGCAACTATTGTTAACGAGCACAGCTGAATCGCTCATTATGCTCTCAGCAGAATCAAATCAGAAAATCCAGAAGTCAGGATTATTAAAGCCAGTGACCATGGCATTCAATTGAGCCCGATATCCGACTGTGGGATTTCCGCCAACAGTTTTATGTAATTTAAACAACTGTATTAAACCTAAAATGTCTAAAACACATGTCTCAAATTGCCACGATACAATATATGTACATATGTAAGTGTAATAATAGATGCACTACTAGCACTTCATTACTAGCATTCATAAATGATTGCAAATACATTTTAACTTATATAACATTTTATGATATAATTTTATGAATTTAATTTCTATAAATCGCACTCTCGCTCTCTCTTCATGCCTCTCTTCAACGTGTGTAGTGCGTAGATGTTTCTCCAGTGCGGCCCTGAATTGCCTTCCGCTACCGCTACCGCTACCGCTTGCCTTGAAGGCGTGGGGGAGCTGACTCCAAGTTCGAACAGCATATACATACAACAAAAATCATGGTGCATGTTTACTTGTGTTTAATGCTTATAATATTTTTGGCTGCTCTTGACGTGCTAATTTTAAGTCGTTATGTTTCAGCCAAAAACATCCTTAAGGTTTTAGATACAAAGAGTAGTAATTCCAGGAACTCGTAGCATCAAACAGAATCGGACGGATTGACATGGACATGGACATGAGGTGGATACATCGATTCGGCTGTCCATTTTAGCGTTGTACTCAGAAAACTCCGAATATTATTTTATATTCCGCTAGGGACCTATCAAGCATTAATCGGTATTTCATATTTTGGAACTGAGGGCCGATCGGAATAAATGAAATAATAAAAAGATTCAATATCGATCTGGATTGTGTTCCAGTACTTATCCATTGATACGGTGGTTATCTCTGTTAATTTGGGCTTCCTAAGGTTAAAAATTCGATGTATTTAAAGGCTTGAATGATCGGTGAATGATAAATCCGATTTATATAATTTTGTCGAAGGTTTCGTTTTCTACCAATTTACCGACACTACTGCCACTGCCACTGCCACTTGTTTATCTGTTTCAGCCGACGCAAATTTGTTTGTTTGCTTAAAAACTTAAATTGATATTTGCCACTTTTACAGCAGGCAAATATTTATCTTATCGCACAGCAAATAATATACATATTTTATGTATGTCGTCGGCGAGGACGGACAAGGACGACGTCTGCAGCCTGGCAAGCATTATGTGCCTCACTCGACATATTCCAATCGATTGCATCCGCAAAGGAATGTGCATATGCACAAACACACGCACACCAACAGAGTTCTTACTTGGCTAGGACTAGTTTTGTTTGGGTCTGGCTGGAATACTTACATGGCCGGCATTTGTAGGCAATCTCGACGAATTTCCGTATTCCCGAACAGGGATCTCCACTAGAGTGCGTTTTGGAATTCGCGGCAAACTTGCAGTGCCGTTTCTTCTGGCAGGCATCGACCACCGTCTGCAGGAGGGCGTACTGTAAGAAACCAGACAGAACAGGTTGAGAATGAGAAGAGATGTATTTGAGGGAGGAAGGTATTGCAGCCAGATTCGATTGGGATATCAATGTTCGTGCATTGGGCACATCTGTCCCAATACGTCGGTGCTGGTGGCAAGGAGGTATTCTTGGAGTGGAGCCAAGGCAACGGTTTTAGAGTAGACTCGTAAATCCTTGCAGTCCCAGCGAACCAAATCCAAGCTCAGAGATTAAACAATATTTTATCCGATACAAATACAGCTTTCATCTGAGTATGAAAGTGTAGGTTCGTGTCCAGCACCTTCCCTTGTTACGTAAAACAGAGACAGAATTGCATAGTCTTGCGATGAAAATAACTTAAGGATTGTGGCAGCAATTGGTAATTGGTATTTCACCATTGTCCCTGATTTGGACTATAGCTGATGTAAATATTGTAATTGCCTTAGGCGGCGATAAATGTGTAATTAGAGATGTGGCGCGTGGCAGGCACTTTTGCCACAAAAGGAAGCCGATCATTTTCATTCCTGTAATTTGTTTCAATCGTCTGAGATTCATCAAATGGCTTTGTTGTAGTCAAAATATGATAAACCCACAGTGGCACACGGAGTTCTGGCATATCAGCGCTAATCAAGGAAGGAGAGGCGAGCAAAGGACAGTGCTAAATATCCAGGAATTCTAATCAATTAGGTCGATTTTCGGAGGTGCACGACATACAAAATTACATACATATGCACATATATATGTATGTATGTATATTTACCAATAACCACTGTGCGATTGTCAGAATAGAACCTGGGCTTATCCTATATTTTGCTTGTTTTTCTTTTGTTTTAAAAGAATGATACGAGTATGTGTTCGAAAATCCAACTGAAGCTATTCGTCTGACTGGAGCATTTCTCTCCTCAAAGGGACGTGGAGCATGCGGCGCTCCGGATGGCTATGAGTACGCATAAGTTTTCGGTATTATGTGGGCGTCCGAGTTGGTATAGTTCAAAGCCCGTGCAATCGTAAAACTTCGGCTCCGGGCTATGCACGCTCTGAGACGACGTTGGTTCAGCTCCTCGCAGCATTTTGCCACATCCTACATGCCACACAACAACATACTCAGACATTGACTAACTTCAAACTGATGTGCCTAATGAAACGCAACAAGGGCGAGCGGTGCACACATTAATCGTCTTCATCGGATATGCTTCGATATGAAATTAACCACGACATTGACTGCACTGATACTGATACTACAAACAAAGGGGAGGACCAGGGAACACTCATTTTGTTGTGAAATGTTTTTAGATTACCAAATGATCAAATTAAGCCGTGGCCCATTTGTAGAAACGACTTGCAAGTGGTCTAGGAACCGCATCCGGATATAAAAATGTACTTTATAATACTTTTCAATAGTTGGTTGGGCTTAGGCCATTGCTTCGAGGAGCGAGGCCCTGGAATTGCTCATACAAGTACAAATGATTTATCCCTTAGCATTGGCCAAAGTGAATCGAATCGATTTTTATTATGAATTATTGGTGTTTTTATGGCATGGCATGGCATCGTTCTACTTCGCTGATTTATTTATGCTGTCTCCACATGTGCGAGTGGGCTTTTTATGGGCTACGTGTGAGAATGTCTTTGAATGCACGTTGTAGAGTCGTGCGGAAAATGGGAAAATAAAATTGGGCACAAGGGTAAGCCGATCCGCTGTCAAGTGGCAACCAGCTATGCTGACCATTCCCATCCCGAAGCGGCTGCATTATACACCAAGGACACGCTCATTCGTACGAGCACGACGACGAGTATGAGTATGAGTACGAATATGTCTGCCGCAGTGAGGTCAATACTGGCCATGCTCCCGTCGCGTTGCCCCTCCTCCAGCCATGACTGCTTTTACCCTCGATGATGAGTACGACGATGATGGAATTGCAATTATACTGATTCTGCTTACCTGTAATCCGCTTACGGTACACGTTTCCGGCGGTTTGACTTCGATTTCTGTTCCACTGTGGATGACAGCATCGCCGGCACTTCCGGTCGTGGTGAGGTCCTCTTGCGAAACGGGTGGACACAGGCTGTGGTCGGTTAAATCTGTTCAAGTGGACGAGAGCGGAATTTTGTTTTTGTGAACGTGTCGTGGACTATTTCGAAATGCTTTTAAGTGGAGAAGGCAGGTGTACGAGTACACCAAGGGAAAGGAAGACAAGGTTGGGAAGAGTGGGACAAGTGGGCTGGAGTGCCACATGCCAAGTGGACACAAGTACCATAATAGGAGCATTCAATGCAAAAGCTTCGCCGAAGCATCCCCCGACCCCAGGAGGCCAAGAGCCCATCTTTTCTATATTTACTTCCCATACTATCTCCCGATACTTGATATGGGCGTGTGTATGGGCTGGCTCTTTGTTGTTTGGCCCATGTCCGAGGGACATGGGTGGAGTGGAGTAATACACCTCCGAAGCTGCACATTTTGTGTGCCAGCACAGAGGGACAAAAACACGTCCATGTTCCCGTTCTCGTTCCCGCAGGCAAGTACAACACAATGCGCACAATCGACGCGTGTAACGGACAAACTTTAGCCAGCAATCAATCAATTGAGACATTGCTGGCAGGACGAGCCCGTCCACTCCTTGTCCAGTCCACTGCCCTCTGCAGGACTGCCCCCTTCCACACGTGCCCCGACTTACCACCCGCCCGTCCGTACTGAGCCAGCTCGATGGAAATGCTGGTGCCACGTGGACAACTGAGTGACAGCTGCTCCGAGTCGCATCCTGCGCGCTGGTACGTTCTCAAGGTGGCGGCCAGGAGAGCTGAAAACAAACAACGACAAAGAATGGGACCTTATTAGATGATAATTAAAATTACATATGTACATGTAATCAAATGAAATCACAATTTGAGAATCAACAAGTCCACTAACTTCAACCTTTAAGTATCAACTATTTGTAGATTAATGTAAGATATGTAGACACTGTATGTCACAATCTGTAATGCTTGTATTTATCGGAATGGTTTTCAGATGTGCAACCGAAAGTTCCCTCCAAAAGAAAACCTAGAAGGGAAGCGATTACCCTCTCCGATTTCTGTACTATCGTGAATATTTCACCAGTATACAACACAGAAGTAAGGAATAGAAGCGAGTGCGATGGTTTTGAAGATACGCGGTGGGGAGCAGAAGCAAAGAAAATTCGATTTCCACTGTGCACTCGTTCCGCTCCGCCTTCAACTTAACTGACACTTGACACCTAAGCAAATTCAGACATTCAATTTCATGTGAAATTATTTCCGAATATTCTTTCTTGGCGCTTGACAGCAGTGTAAACAAGAGAGAATGACAGAAGCTGAGCTGAAATTGCTCGGCTAGAAAATACTCGGCACTAGTGCCAACAATCTGGTTATGTTGTTATGCGAAAAATGGAAGCTCATCCGAAATCGGATTGCCTGTGGTTAAGTTTTTCATCGATTCATGATATTTCAGGCCATTTCAAACCCAGCAATGACCACGGCTCAGAGAGAACAGGATATAGGGAATGACTGGTGTTTGTTTCTGTGTATTGTGCTCTCCACGCAGCCACTTGCTCCTGGTAATGGGTAGTGGTGTGGTATCCTTATCCACCGCTACCAAGCGCCTCTGACTTCATTATCCAGCTCCTGGGTAGGTGCTTTTGCTGTACATAAAATAACGCATGTTAGGGACGGACGAAGGACCAGGACCGCGGAGCGGAAAGCGCAAACTGTAATAAAATATGTACGCGCACATGGTACGAGTATTAGGTAGTACATACCAATATCTGCACCAGTATGTATAGCAGTGCTATTACACAAATACATTTTTCGGTGTGAAGCACAATGTAATACAGCGAAAAGTGTGTTGAAAATCCATTCGCAAAAGCAGCCACAACACCATCAACAATCCTCCATCCCTTCACCCCATCATCCTCCAAAATATTTCCACAGTATAGCCTATATGTGAGTCTTTACATACAGACACGTATTTACGGACAGATGTCGTACAAAGACAGATTTGGCCACATCCTAAGTACAGGGTTATATGGCCGATATGCATTATTGGGGAGACCGAGACAAGACAATCTGAACCATTTTTGGATAGATCATCCCTTGTCCGATATATTTCTGTACACTTGTTATGTGTGGTTATCGGGGTACGTACATACATATGTATATCTAAATACATATGTACGTCTACTCTGAAAGTAAGATGTCGACTACACATTTCCCTGTACACCGTACATACTCGTATATACGTAAGTATATGTGCATACCATGTGTCGGGGAATCGGTTCGAGGCCGCTGTATAAAACCGATCCGACTGTAAGAAAATCACGAACTTTCCAGACAAAAGTAGGAATTTGTTTGCACCGCAAACGATAATAAATATAAAGTGGCAGCTTATAAAAGAATTGTGATATTAAACACTGTTGTATATTTGTGCAGTAATATCCTGTGGATATATGTATGTACTTATATACATTCATACTATGTCGACAAAATAAAATCTGAATGGTGAAATGTGCTGATAAAAGATGTACAGAATTGCATGGGAAAAGCAAAGCACTACCGCTAAGCAAACTCCAACACAGAAATGTTCTGGTACAGTACATATGTATATTTCATTGCCTCAATGGGGTGTGCTTTGGAATGCATGTAGTATTAACGAAGAGGTATTAGTGCAGTGCACCAAATATTCCCTCCAGGGTGGACTATCAAAAAGCTGATTATTACACCACTGGTTATATCGTGTGCTATGAAAAAAACTTTATCTATTAAAAATGTTGATATTTTGTAGTATATTTTCTATTCATATTCTTGATCGAAGAGGCGGTACTCGAATAGGCGCCAACGCCCATTGAAAACACACCCAAGCCCCATTGAAAAATTGATCAGGTTTGGAAGACTATCAAGGTTTGGGCACATGACCGCGAATCTACTAATACTCTGTACTCAGTCAGTATAGCCATGTACATATATGTAATCTAGTGATTTAGGTATCCTATGTGTACAATACAATTTATACGTAATGTGGCTTGTTGATTAACAACGTGGTGTATGTGTTAGGTTTGTAGTTTACATTTTTGGCGTTTCAATATGTTTGGTGCGTAACTGTCGAAGTCACGATATCGTTTTCTCTTATGCTCAAACGTGCGTTACTTGGTAACGTCTGCAACTTCTAGACTCTTTCCCTCTCTGCAAGGTGGGACCAATCCCGATTCCTACCGATACAATATCAAAAATATACAATTGCTCTAGCTTTATGGTCGCTGAGAACAGACAGCATGAACAGACAGACATACATGGAGATATCGACCCGGTCTTTGATGCTGAACAAGTATGTTTGTATATACTTTATAGTGTCAGAAACGCTTCCTTATGGCTGTTATGTACATCCATTTTGCTCACAAATCTAAGATATCCCTTTACTCTTCGAGCACCGGGTATGATAAGTCTTTTCGCTTTTATATTTTTGTAACGCATTGTCTGATAGTAGATCAAGAAGAAGAAGAAGTCCATGTCGAGTATATATAAGTATATTCCACCTAAACATCAGCTGGAGTCTTCTGTAATGACAGCCCGGTGAGTAATGTGGGCAGGGGCCCTCTTAGGTGTCCCGAATAAATACGCCTCCAGTTCAGACTCATCTTGGGGCGATGTTTGGTCTCAGCTCAGTCACAGTCAGAGTCACTCGTGTGTTCACAGTGCTGTCGCCTTCAGTTGGAGTTTGCAGCACACGCAAGCCCCTTGACAGCGTCGTGTTAACGCCGCAAAACGACAAGGACCTTTCTTTTCAGTGTTTCCGTGAACACGCCAAGACAAAAATCAGAGCGCATCTGAAAAGATCTGACTTTGAAAACTGGCTGGTAATTCCAATCTACACAACTGTAATTTCAGCACTTATTGGATTATATTAGGAAACAACTGATCAATGTTTCAAATATCATAGTACATATTAGTCAACATTTTTCTACGTAAGCAAATGGAATCATTCTATTCGGTTCATCGTTCCTCTGCATATATTGCTGTACGAATATTAATATATATTTTTTTTTTATTATTAGTAATATAATTATATGTATTTAATTTAAAGATATCACAATAAATACAATAAACTTTTTTCTACTTTCTATAAAAGTTATTGCTATTTGTGTAGAAGAGAAATATTATATATGTAGTAGATTTGTGTATTTACGAGTTTTAATAAGCTGTCAATCAAAATCACCCTAGTCAAAGTTTTACTTGAAGGTACATAGCTACACTAGACAGTTTCGTGTTCTGGGTATGTTGTACGAATAAAGGATCGAGAAAAGGGAAAAGTACAAAGTATTATAGATCAGCATAAGTGTACGACTTTTTTTTGGATGTTTCTATCTGAATTCGTAACAGCAGACAGCGCTCAAGAGCGAATTGTGCGAAAATAAATAAACAAAAATAAACAAAATATTAGTTTAAACTTTAGCCACAACTTGCGGCATACCAAAGTCAACGAAAAGGCGGGTGATGTGAATTATATAGACGGAAAATCGACTCCAAGATGAAGTTACATGTTCATGACTCTCATAACTCATAACTTTTCGAGTGTCTGAATAAAAACAAACTCTTCATTCCGATTTCGCTGTCCAGTTAATTAATCTTGTTTAATTTATGATTGTTTGCTTCGAGTCTCCTATAAATCATTAATGGAGAACATACATAAATATTTGGTGGCTCTCGCATTCAGATCTGCACCGGAAAACTTTGGACGCATGAGTTAATTTCGTTATCAAGAGATGAAAACGGGGAGCACAGACAGAGAACCGCGGAGGGGATCGGAAAGGGATGATAGGGGCAGCGGCAGCTGGACAACCACTTTGAGTGGATACTTGTGCTTAATTATGATTTATACATAAATATTTGCCAGAACCCAATGAGCCGGCAGTGCGCCCACTGGTTCGAAAAACCGAGGCGCAGACGAGGAGGCTTTGTGCCCCACGGAGCTACGTAAGTTTGGTTGGCATCGGCAGCGGCCAAAGACCCCTGCATCTCTCACTTATTTTTAGCTAAAAAGCGCCGCAGGACTCGGGAATGACACTGGGGCAAGGACCGCCGCAAACAGAACGCAGAACGAGAGCAAATTTGTATGTTTGCATGTTGCCGCCGCTTTTGTGAGAGCTGTAGCTGGAAAATGAAATGTGGAAAAAAGGAGAGAAATAAAACAAAGCATTTACCCAAAGGATCAACTCGATAAATAACTTCCGGCATGACGGGCCGCGTCAGCAGGCACACAGCAGCCAGGAACAGGGCTGTCCTGCTCCAAATGTGGTTCCAGGAGCACGGGCAGGAGTAGACCCACTGCACGTGCCGCCAACGAGGACGTCCGGAGCGGTCCTTTTCGATCTGTGCTGGGGGGGCTGGGTCTGAGGCTGATGCTGGGACTGGGGCTCGGGCCCCCAGCTCCTTTAGATGCTTTAGATGCTGTGCCAGCTTGGCCATTGCCACCGGCCACAGTTGCTGTTGCCCCTGTTGATGCTGTTGTTGCTGTTGCTGTTGTCGGCGCCTCGTGCTCGACGTATGGGTAACGCTATCGCTGGCTATCGTCTGCTGCTGATTTGATGTTCTTTATTGCCGCTTTTATTGTGCACCCTCAGATTTGGCCATTTATGTGTGTATTTTGAATTTTCATATTTATAGCCATCGTCAGCGGCCAGGCGTCGAGTGCGATATGATAGCAACCGCCGATGCTTCAGCTCATGTCCATTCTCGCAGTCGACGCTACCGAGGGGACCTCAGCAAGTAATTCGCATATACATATGTACATATGTATGTATATGTGTATGTGTATGTACGAGGACGATTATATTGCACTGTTCGGAATTCGGGAATGGGCGTATGTGGGGGATGTAGCCTTTGGTAGCCTCCGTGCTTTTTTCGTCTTTTCTACTTATTTTTCGCTTTTTGCTTTCTGTTTTCTGCTTTCTGCTTTTCACTTTATTTGTATTATCTTTACTTTTTTGTGGTGGTCGTTTTTTCACTGAAAGCAAAACAATTAATTATATTTCACACTCGTTTTTCGCAGTTGTTTTGCCTTTGTTTTTGCACTTCTATTAATTTATATTTTCGAGTATACGCACACTCGCGCAAACAATTCATTACGCGACGCTGTTAACTCGATTATTTAAAAAAAGATTAAAAAATACATAGTCGTTGATGCTGGCTTTCACCGCTTTTTATTTGCGTAACGATGCTGGAAATTATGGCATTATTTGCCTTTCCAATTTCACGCGGCGTCTTAATTGGGTTTGATGTTGTTTATTGAATTTCAAATTAATTTTAAATTGAAGCAAATTTGCCACTGAAATCACATTTAATTAGTTCGGTTAACAATTCAATGCCTTTTGACTACACTCTTTTCTCCGTGAACTAGCAAATCCTCTCCGTCCTTACACACATGCAGTACGTACATACCAATACGTACATATATGTACATAAATACATACATATGTACATATGTACGTGTGCACATCGCACAGCGTACAGCGTCCCGCAGCTTTGACAGGGATTATCGGAATAATCCCCGCCAGTAGCCAGGGCCTCGCCTTCGACCGCTCCAGAAGTTTAATATTGTCATTGGATTGTGCAATTCAGGTTGAATTGCTTAAGCCTCTGATTGGCTTGAACATGTCTTGTATCTTTATGTACGAATAGGCAATCATAGTAGGAAGCGAGAACTCTAGATACATATACGAGTATGTAATCATCATTTATACATAGAAAGTTTGAAGCAGCTGATAAACTTAGTTTTCATTGCGCAACAGCTACATAGGATCTAGATGAATTCTTTCTAGATCTAATGAGAACCAGATTCAATATCTATTAATATCCTATATCTATACAGTCCAACAAGATCCAGTCGCTCAGAAACTAGATTTCTGAACCCTTTAGTGCATACTTAGAGATATTCTTGATCAACAAAAAGTTTAGAAAAGAAACAGATATTTTGTAATACCTAATCTTTGAGTATTAAATTGGTCTGAATGAAACAGCAAGAGGAATGGTTTCCAATAATTATCAATACCCATGTATACCCCCCCAATACTCTTGTTGAAGGCCTAGTTGTCAGATTTCAGAGACTAAGTGAGACTCTATGCAGTGAGCAGACTCCTGTGATATCCTACTCTCATAGTATATTTAAACTTTAAAGACATCTCCCCAGTCTAGTTGTTAATATACATATTTATTATATATTATAATATATGTACATATGTATTATAATATACATATTGATATATATCAATTTTGTAAAATCATACGATTTTTTTCTTGTGAAAAGAAAATGGACTGCTATCATACATATCTCCTTCTACCGTTGCGCTGGAATTTGGGCTTCGACAGTAAGAAATGTTAGCAGATTGCTGAGCAGAGATCTCCTTGCGGTTCCGTTTGATTAAAAGTACACAAAAAGTATCAATCGTGGTCGTTTATCCATAATATTTAAACATTTATGTATGTAATCCAGCCAGCGGGGCATCCTGGACATAGTCCGACCGATATGACGATGAGTAATGGGACATTTTAAGAGTAAACACACCCACACATATCTCAAAATTCAAATGAGGAAGTATCCGTTGGGGTGGCCGGCTTTTAGGTTGTAACGTCCGTGAAGGTTGCCACAAGTTTGCCCAAACATTCATTAACGGACACTTTCGGATAGTCCGGATAGGGTTGCATACGAACGGATGAACTGATGAAAGGCAAACAAAAGTGGCGAGGGGCGAAAACCGAATGCGTGTATGTACGAGAATATTGCGTGTGGAGACTAAACAATCCCTTGTTATCCTTCTAGTTCTAAGCACGCCAGCTTCACTCAAGCTCTCAAATACGAATGCTGTCGAATACGGATGAGTATACATAGTACTATATGCCTGTACATATGTATGTATGTGGTCCACATAGCCCACAGCCCGCCCAAGAACTCACTCACAGTCATGAGTACGGTACGCTGTCCTCCTTTGCTGGAAAATGCTCCTCTAGGTTGGCCTAATGTATTTCTTAGCGTTTCCTTATTGTTCGCTTGCTCGCAAGAAAGCCAAAACCGCAAACTTTCAAAGGCAAACTTCATATTTTGCAAGCTGTGCGGAAAGCACTTCTACTCGTTCCCACAGCCCCTGATGCTGATGGAGCTGGTAAGCAAATGCCCAGACTAGCCACAAATGCTCCGCTTCCCCGATGGGGTACCCGTACCGTACTCGTGCCCCAATGCAGCACTGCCAGCAGTGACACCATTAGAGATCCACTACAGCTCGAAGCTCGAACCTCGACTTGGGGCTGCCTTCTGTCTGTGGGATACTTCCCTCAGGCCAGACCAGTACGGACGTTTTAGAGCTTTCTGTCCCTCGTTGCGATGCATTTTTTTTGTGGAGCTTGGTTATGGCTCCACTGATTTTCATTTCCCACAGAAATTAATATGCAGGAATATTTTGGCCTGCCTTTAATCGTTGTAAAGAGCCCTCGTGGGAGTTGTATCCACTTTGAAGCTAGAGCATTATGCTTGAGAGTACTGGAGCCCCAGCTCCAGTTCTAGTGCCAGCCACAAAGGCGAGGTCGAGAGCCAGCTCGAAGCTCATCGAACTGCAATCGAATGCTCACTCGAACACAACACGGATGTGGTGGTTGGCTTGGAGATGAGATGGAGATGGTCGAACGCCCCTGTTCATTTTTCAGCATTATCAAGTTGAGTTTCATTTGCGGATTTTCTAAACGGCACGAGTACTAGTATTTGTCTGAATTTATTTGAGCGGAAAGCGTGCGTCCATAATTTTCTCAACTTTTGTGCTCAGTTTAATTTGGTGGAAAATTGAAATCATATTAAAATTTGCCAATCTGCGGTCTGCGGCCAACTGTCCATCACGCCTGAATTTGACTACATTTTGTTTGCCTTTTCTGCCTTTTCTCAGAGGGTACAGAGTACTCAAAAAAGTGCAAAATGTTTATTCAGCATGAATTAAAGTGAGTACTTTAATATATGTACGTTTAATGCTCAATTATTTATTACAGGAAAAAAATAATACTTCGACGGTTCTTGGAACACTGCAAGGACTCGAAACATTCCAATTATTTAGCTACATGTTTTTTGGAGCCTGGACAGTTTGGAGATTGGAGAATTTCAAATAACTTTGACATCTGTATCCATATCCATATCCATATACCCGTCATCGCGATGTGCCCCCCGAAATAACAAGGGATTGCATACATATACGATTATTCTTTGATTGATGGTCTTGAGGGTGGTGGGTGGTCCCAGGCCCACGTTCAGGTCCAGGACCCGCCTGATAGCCGAAAAGATAAATGTACGCAAAAAGATCAGGCGCAGCTGTCAGAGAGAAAAATCAAAGTTATCAAAGATATGGCTCAGCGCCAACCAACCCTTTCTCCGAGGGTAGTATTTCGTATGAGGAGGGAGGCGGTGCGGCAATGGATGGCCTAAATGGGGGCGTCAGAGGCCAGTTGGACAGCTAGTACGGTAAATATTTATTAGCTCAATAATTTGGCTACATTTCTGCAGGATAAATGTGCAAGTCATTGCGCAATAAATTGTTCCTAGCCATGCACATATACATGTACATTTATATATACTCTTATGTACATCCATACGTAGTTGTAGTAGTAGGAGGTATATCTACGTTTTATTAAATAAATAAAACAAGATGAAGCAAGATGGTGTTGGTTGTGCGTTCCCGTATTTGTGCTTTATTGCAAGGACACGGAAGCATAATAAAAACTTGTTGAAAAATTTACGGGCCTAGTCACGCCGAAGAGCGGATCGGACAAACAAGCTGCGGCTCAGTCTCCACTTGGTCGCTGGTCACGTTTCGGATTCGACCACGGTTCTGTACCCGGTCTATGGCCCGGGAAACAGACAAAGTCAGAGACAGGGACAGGCACAGGCACAGTCACGGGGACGCGGATACGAACACGAACGTGTTTATTTATGTTCGGGCCACCGCTGAAAACTTTAGTCGTTGTACGTGTCAAAACTTTTGACAGTGCAATGCCTCCGCGACTTAGTAAGTCAGCAGCTGGAGCTTTCGCTGCAGCGTTAGTCGGGGACCGACCCATCTGTAGGCCAATTGAATTGTGCCTTCGAAGGTCGGCCGGGTGAAAGGTCCAGAACGGATCGGACCTCGGAAATAAAACCTTGACAAGACGCCACACCAAAGTTAGGACACTTTGAGTAATTTGGTTAGCGAATCTCTTCCAACTTTCTCTGGCAAGTAGAATTTGTTATTAAATAATGTCTAACACATGCGCCAGTCCTGGTCCAAAATAACGAACGGCCACGGCCAGAAGGCAACGAAAAAGCGAAGGCGTCCCTATCCCTAAATAATTGATGGGCGTTCGAGTAATTTTCGAAGTATGTGCTCTATGGATGTGTACATGTGGAATATTAAATGTCCCCCAGATTCAGTTGCGCTGAGAGCAACCGTCTCATCCCTTGAAAGCCCGATGTTGAAGATTCCAAGGTGACCAACCGCAAGTCGTTATGCCCCTCCTTTCAAGCGGTACAAATTCAATAGAAAATTTTCAGAGAAGAAAAAAGTGCAAAAATATATATCTCAGATATTTTTGTAAATGGTAATTACGCTCCCAAAGTTTGACAAAAATTTGTTAAATACAAAAAACTAAGAAAATTAATAAATTAAAACAAAACCGTCAATTTTGTTAAAGCGGATTCCCTTATTAGTGCCACAACCACACGCAGAACATTTGGAAGAAAAGTCAACGCAAAGTCCAGTATCATCATAAAAATAGAATCGCCATTACAGTGAATGCATAGATGTATGCCACACTCGCATATTAGTGAAAATCTGAATGGAGTGCGACATTTGGTTGCAAGACCTTGTGCCAGTGCGCATATGTACATATGTATGTATTGGTTGCTATTTTATTTTATACAATTAATGGAAAACATAAAGCAACACAACCAAAGGGAAAAGCATATATTATCCTCGGATATTACCCAACAAAAAATATTATCAATAAAAAATAAATAAATATACCTTTTAACCTCAATGTACGTACGACCCCGACTCTCAAAGTGGATTTTTTTATTATTGTCCCAACTTTGTGATTATGTGCATCTGAATATATATATATTCCACGCGAAGGAACAAGTGCATCTTTATTTAATTTTATCTACTAATGAGAAGTCTGTGAGCCCCATCCCATAATCAAGAGATTATGCTCGGATAGCTATAAGTATACATACATATGTATGTACATGTACATATACGTACATACATATATAAAAGAAGATACATTTATACAATAAAATCGCCTGAACCAGATAATCTAAAGTAAGATATATTAAAGCCGATCGTTTACAGCATTGAGTGAATCTCTAAAACATCAACGCCAAATTTCTAGGCAAGTGACTGCCAAAATATGACGGAAGAAAAGGAAACTTCTGCAGTTTTAAGTTCTCTGGCATGGAAAAAATGAAAGTGTCTAGTAGTATAGTAATGTGTATGTATTTATATTTGAAACATTCAAATGCATATCAGCGAATCAAGAAGAGCGGAGTGGAGTGAAGTGAGAAGTGAAACTGTGTACACTGTATGTCCGTGGCAGGAGGGAACGAGAAAAGAAACACATATTTTCCAATTTACGATTTAAGCGGTGGAACCCACACGCGTTTTGTGGGGAGCCTGAGTGGGAGCTCGAAGACGGAACATCGATTGGGTCCAGAGAAGAAAGTAGGGAACAGGTTGGCTGGGACTGCAGATGCTGCGCAGCTGCGGGAAATGACGAAAGAACAAAGAAATGCCAGCAGAGGCGATGTCGAGGACGGAGGGAAAGCCTGAACTGAGCCCGAAGGACGCCTTCGCCCTCGCCAATGTCGATGTCGATGCGGACGGTAAATGTTGGCTCTGGTTCTGGCTCTGGCTCTGGCGAAGGCAATAAAATGAAATTACAACTTAATTGTCATAAATAATTCAGGAGATTCCATGCCAGCCACGCGAGACTCGAAAACTCTGCGTTACGAGCAAAATCAGAGCACGGAGCGTACCAGCAGCAACCCTTCGACCGTCCCTGGCTCCTGTCACCACTTTCCTGCAGCTGAGCTCAACGAAAATTTTAAAGCATTCCCATCCACATCCACAAAGGCAGCTTCAAGGAACGAAATCTGTACACCGTAAGTGCAGGGGCAATATTGCGTGTTTCATTATTAACAAAGTTAATCCCCTGACCTAGTTAAGTCGTGTCAGAAGAACACACACACACAGACACACTGTGACGGAAAGAGTGGGGGAATGATGCCTGCAAACATGGGTAAGCCTCCGGAAGCCTCAAGAAAAATTGGAGAAGCGCCAAAACCAAATAGCTGACTGCGGCAAGTGTCTAAGCACGCACAAGGAATCCAGTACAATTATTTCATATAATTACTGCCGAATATACTGCTTATCGTCGAAACACCGAGAATTCATCTTTTTGCGCGTTGCAAGCATCTGGTCGTCCCGACCCGACCTCCTCTGCAAGGACATAAAACGGTGGACATAAACGATGGACTATTTGCCTTGTCCTTCCGAATATTATTCACTCTATTATGAAGCTGTTTTTGCTGTAGGAGTACGATCACTATAATATATTACGAAGAATCTTCGACGCCATAAAGTACATTTACTCATAATCAGCATTGATATGTGGGAGAATAAATATACCCATAGACAGGTTACTTGTCGGTTACAATTGTTCAAACAAACAAATCTTCAAGTGAATGAGTGATATCTTTTATAAATGGATGCAATTGTAAAGGATTAGTTTATGTGTTTTGGAGTTGCTGAACAGAAGTCTCAATAATGTTTAAAATCATAGGTTTTACATGGAGATTAGCATATGCATATGAGCGATTTATGCTGTAGATAGAAGGTTAGAGATCCAGGTGCTTATGAAAGCATTAGCCATTACCATTCGTGGTTAAAATGCGTATCCCTCTGCAGTCCCCTGCACACGTACAGTCCCGTCCATCCGATGTTGTGTAGACAAAGGCAAATAATACTAAATTAGCAAAATGACAAAAGTTGTTTAACAGCCGCACGCACTCACACGAACGCCCTTCAGCAGCATGAGCCCTCACACGCCTGAGGCCTCGAAAACACCCATTTTAAGGGGCCTGATTGCCAGTTAAGAATGTGCAAACAAACAAACAGACAAAGAGACAAGCCGTCGTGGCGGCGGGGCGTCGGGGACTGATTGGGCGGGAGACTGTAGCCCTCCCAGTCCCTCCCAGAGCTTCCGGGAAGTGGGTAGGAGTAAGACCCAGAAACTGCTTACGAAAACACAAAAGTAAAACATGTGTTCTGCGGGGCTCAAGAAGCCATGGAACAAATAATTCCGTGCCCTTTTCCCAATAAATCGCTTTGGGGTGGGAAAAAGGAAGACGAAGGCCCTTTAAAAGCAACACTCTGTTGAACAAACAATCAACCAATTTATTTTAGTTTAATAATAATAATAATAAATGGCAGAAACGAATAGAAGTGCAAGGAAACTGAACCTCCCAGAAGCCCTAGAGTGTTCAGAAGCCCCCAGCAGCTATCGTCCTCAATTGAGGACGGTACTTGCTCTCATTGGCCTGGCCAATTATTGAAAACACTGAATTGTTTATATACGATACGATTGTTCATATGCACATATGTATGTATGTATCACTGTGTATGTGACTACACATACATGAGTATACGAGTATGTATACATACAAAATCGACAAACAATACACAGTATGCAATTGCTATACACTTTAGTTCCTATGAAATACTGTAGTTTATTAAAATGTGTGCAAACACCAAAAAGGGCAACACAAGGACTCTCAATTCTCAAATCGATTTGAAGTTAATAAAAATTTTAACGCAGAATTGATTTTTATTTGCCAACTTCCGCACTCAGGGAACCCTGAGCAGCGAGGGCCTCGACCATTGTGTGCCTTGCAAATTATTCGAATCAGTGGGTTCTCGTAAAGGGCTGGGGATTGTGTTTCCAATTGGATGTCAGCTCGTGGGAGCTTCTTTTATGACACCATACTCGCATTTGTGTCTTCATGGAGAACTTCCACGCCACTGGGGAAAAGGCGTTCCTCAAGAGGTGAGAAAAAACAATTTTTTACCTTGTAATCGAAGGGGAAGAGCATATGTCATTCCAATATCAAGAGGCAAATCGATAAATCATGTCTGTTTGGCTGTTTGTATTTTACACTGTATCTCGGGGTACATGTTGTGGTAATCACTCTTTGAGAACACATTCCTACAAAAACTATAGTTTGATAGCTATCAGCGCCACACTATCCACCACTCTTTCACTCCAATCTCGAACCAAAGCAATTATTGAAGGATATTTTAAAATCGTGTCCTGAGTACAAGCCTTTATGTGATACGATAATACGCGTAAGACGAAAGCTGTGAGAGATCAGTTGCTCGGATAAGAGACATATAAGTGAATTTTAAATTACATCTTTTATATGCATACATAGGCACACACATGTGGATTATTGTATGTGTAGCGGAGTCAGGTGCCTTGTAGTTATTTAAAATACACATTTATTTTACACTTGCGGCGCTTCTCGAGAGACTTTCGATCTAAATTTACACATGCTCATTGGTAATCGTAAGTACATATACATATATAAATATATACATATGTATGTACATATGCATTTATGTATGTACAAGTGCTTAGACACATAGGAATTTACACAGCTGGCGCAATAGATTCGCGAAAAGTCAACTCAATGCTTATGCTCGCTCGACGTGAAAATTTTACTCGAATTCTTCCACAGTCGAACAAAGGAGAGTCGATCTCTAAAGAGGCTATTCAAATGAATGCCTCCGAGCATGCTGGATAAGCTTATGATGCGAGTACAGTATTCCCCCGCTCATATTACAAGCTTGCATGCTCGACTCAAGCATAAAAACAGGTGGAGGAGGTGGTTTCCTACTCATCCATATTCACAAGAACATACTCGCACTCGTTTATCCAGCTTGATGCTATTAAAAGTTCTTATCTATTGTTGCAGCCATTTTGAATAATTGAAAAGGGCCCATCAGTTCTTTGCGTTTTTTCAGTTTCTTTCGTTCTTTGAAAGGGAGTTCTGTCCTGGCCCTTCAGACCCTTCAGCGTAGACAAAAGCTTTTCTAGATTGTTGTTGGCAGCTGGCTGGTTCCTTCCTGCCTTCCGTTGCCTCTGGCTCAGCTCAAGAATGTGCACTTACACGGTCAGGAGCGCTTGGAAAGGGAAAAGTTTGCATGAGGCGGCGTGTAATAATTAACTTAAAGTTGCTGGGGCTCTATCCGAGTAATTAACTTGAATTGAGATTCCGCTATTGCGAATATTCCGCCATTTTGGGGTTAGTGGCGACCCTCTCCCAGTTGCCACATCTTCTATCTCATCTAGCACGATAAGCTTGCGATAATTTAATTACACGCGCAACGCGAAACTGAAGTTGCCGACAAACCCGGTTGTGGATTTGGTGTTGGGTGTTGGTGGGAAATGGGGCAAATGGCATGGGCTATGGCGACGGAGACGGGGACGGCGATGACAGAGACTGTGACAAGACTGAGAGTGCTTCGAGCGCCACAGAAACGAAGGAACAGTCTGAGACAAACCCCGAGGCGGAGGCTGCGGTTATCCCTACTGCCTGCTGCCTGCCGTCAATGTAAGTGGCAGAAATGTAAATTACGCGTATTAATATCAATTTATAATCCGAATCTGAAACCAAAACCAAAAAATGCTTCTGCACAGTGAGGATGGTTGACGATGATGCGGCAAATCCCTGATAAATCCTTAAAAATTACTTTTAATTTTGCGACGGAAAATGCAAAGCCTCGAGCTGACGCGGACGCCGGTCACATCTTCAGTCCTCCCGCAGACGCCATCTCCATTCCATTCCCAACCCCAACTGACTGCACTGTGTTCGGAGGGAGAGACAGCGTCTCACATCCAGCTGACTTTGCTGGCTATGTCATGGTATGCTATGCTGCCACAATCTTGTGCTTTTCCGAGGGCAGCATCTAGATTAAAGTAAGTCAAGCGATGAAAATAGATTAGGCGTATATTGCGAATGCTGTGGCCAGACCAGATCCCAGACCCCATACCCCATTCCCCAACAAACAGCCAGCCCCAACATTTCCCAACCCCAAACCATAAAGCACGGAAAAAGCAACGCAGGCGCCATCCTGGTAATCGCCGGCGGCAGCAGAGGCGTGAAAAAAATGCCCCCAATTTAATTTGAGTTCTGCGCCGTCCGTGCGTCTATTTGTTTGATTAGTCGATTTTGTGGACTTTGCCGCTAATTGTGCGCCCCCACTTCCCCCACTGCCACTTCCAGGCAGTGGGTCTGCCGCTGTGCCCTGTGTACCGATGTACATATCTACATGTGCATGTACAAGAGTATGTGTGTATTGACCAGGAACAGGAATAAGAATATCAGAACCGGGCCAGAATGATGCCAGAATGAGAACCAGAACCAGAGCGGGAGCCCAGCACCGCCTCCGTTTATGCTAATGAATTCGAGTTGGCAACGGGCGAACCACATTCGCGGACGCGGACGCGGACACCGACCGGACAAGACCATGCCGGACCGGACCGGATCGGACTCTTCTCGCACCATGAAATCTCACTCGCACTCGAACACACTGTTGCCGTTATTTTTGCAATATTTGCATAATTGCTTTTGTTGCTTTCATTTGGTCGGCTTTGGCTTTCGATGGAACGGCGCTCGGCGCGGGCAAATATTTGCACAGCCTCCGCCTCAGCCTGCGCTCAATTTTTGGCCAATTTCACAAGCTGCAAGCTGCACTCGCCGCCCCGGCGCACAGTCACACAGATGCACACGAGAACACATACACGAGAACAGGCAGGAAAATTAACGTACATATTCTAATTAGCACGCTGCCGCTGGCCGAGCTGTAAATTTATGTGCATTGCACAGAATATGCGTAGAACTGCGACTGCAACAGAAACAGACACGGAATCGGAAACGGAAACGAGCGCAGGCAACGAGACAAAGACACCGACAACGACGCCGCTGCGCGATCATTGAAAGTTCTCCGGACGGCTTCAGTGCTCTACTTTTCCAATTTCGCGCGACCGCAACGGCTTCAACGACTGCTTGCCGAAGAAGGCGACTCTTGACGCGGGTATGGCCTTCCAAAGTGTCAACAGCATTTGCGGTGATGCTGATGTCACGCCGACGGCGATGGCCACCGACGGAGACAGACGGAGAGACGCAAGAGGCGACGCCACAGACACAAGCACAGGAACAGAGGAACTCACAAGGCAAACGAACGGTGGGTATTGAGAGTCGACGTCGACCACGAGCGCACAAGCGCGAAATTCTGCCGTCAGTTTTCCGACTTGACTCCGCGGCTGCGATGTTAACGTACCACTGAGCCCGACAGAGTGTCGGAAAATGTTTGTTCATGTTAATTTCCTTCTAGTTTCCTGCAGCTGCGCTTTTCAACGCTCACTCTCTCTGACACTGTCTCTCGCTCTCTCTTCCCGTTGAAGTGGGACGCTCGCTCTCTCTCGTTTCTCGTGTTCGTGTGCACGTGCACTTCGTGTTTCCACTAGTATATTTTTTTATTTTTAGATTTTTTATTTTATTTTGTTTTAATATTTTATCACTATAGATTCTGTATGCGGATTTTTTTTATGTTTGGTTCTTTTTTTTGTTGACATTGTATTTTGTTCAAGGTTTTGTTTTCTTTTATTTTTGTATTTTTAATTTTATTCTTTATATTTTAAATATTGGTGTATATTTTGTATGTATGTATGTATTTATTATGTATGTGTGTATTTTATTCAACAATTTTATTTTTATCTTTTATGAGCATTGCACTTGCAACGGAGTTACAATTGCATGCCTTCACAAGGCACATAGTACAGCGTGTGGTTCTCTTATAATGGAGCGCATACCACCCGCGAGTGCGCAACACATGGACCATGGCTGGCAACGCTCTTCCGTCCACTCTTTGATGCCAAAACTGCTGCTCTGAAGACCTAATTTGAATCTAATTTATGTAACTATTGACATCAGCTGAGTGTGGACAAGCACTTATGACCGCTTTTTGGTTTGGGAAATTACTAGCCACCGTCGTTCAGAACATTTACTTGCATGTGCATACGGATTCATATATGTTCATATGTATGCGTACTCGTTTTCTATAATTTAAAAACGAAAAACTTGCCTCTAAATTTGATTTAATTTAATTCAATTTCAGATTCATATTTAAGATTCCGAATAGAAATCATTACAAAGCGTGCCATATCATCTGATATGACTACTATCTATTACTGTCTGATGAAAACTTAACATGGAAATGGATTGGTAAACAGAAAACCATATTTCGATTGAACAACTTTTGGCTATAATTTCAGAATTCTTTGGCAACACGAGGTTTTGAGGTTTTCGTCGTTGATCCCCCGTAAACTAACTATCCAAATGGCGAGCCCATTTATAGAGCTTATCGTCTTGGATGTGATTTGCCTTTCAGCAGTTTTACTTCATTGGTTCCATATTTATAACTAAAATAGGCTTTTATGTGTATATGTAGATAAAAACTTTGAAATAAGTTGTCCAATATTATCGAAGATCATTTTACTCAGCAGCCAATGTGAAAACACTTACTGCCCTCTCAAATCTGACAAGTGATATATTAGTAGAACATTAGCTCGTACTTGTTCGGCATTCTTCTTTCAAAGCTCTGCAAATCCAAGCACTGCTTAGGAGTGATGCACAAGTACGTATTCGAGGATCAGACAGTTTCTTATACATATGTACATATCTCTTCATATGTATGTATGTGCTTCAAGTAGTATAAAGTGGATAAACTCTATTTGGCTCACAATCGGGAGTACTTACTTTTGGTCTGAACCCTGAACAAATGCTCAAGATGAAACGAAATCATGCTTAAGCACCAGATTCCATGACAATCAACAGCCGGGGGCATTTGCATAAAACCAAGATAAATACATCGCACACAGGGAAGGTCGGAGCGGAAGCGAGAGCGAGAGAGGGAGATTTAGTCAACCACAGGTCGACCGGTTAAAGGTTAACACACTGAAACATGCATGCGTTGAAGTGGATGTGGGCCCAGGTATGGAGGCCCCCAATCTGGTTGTTTATTGCACCAACCCACCCACCGTCGAGATATCGAATGAATCGATTTCGACGATGTTTGCCTGATTGAAGTTATCCCATCCGGAAAACGAGCGAAAAGCCACTTGCGGTTTCATGATTTGCGATGCCTGGCGTTTGGGTTGTGTTTGAATTTTAATTGCAATCGAAAGTTCTGGTTTGATTGATGCATACATAATAAATGCAATGTGACCCAAGGATTCGTGGGAACGGCTGCAACGGAACCATGCCAATCCGTCTCTTACACTCTTTGCCACGGCCTGCGCCTGGGCCTGGTTGAGCAGCTGCGCCTGCCATCAAGCACCCCCGTGCTTCCTAAAGGGTGAATGGGAACGTCGATTTCAATTGGACACAGATGCATATTGAATGGCGGGCCTCTATTTAAATATTGATTCCAGATAAATTATGCTCTATAAACTGTAAACTGCCGCACGTGGGCTGCCACACACTCAACATTCACTGGCAGTGGGAGCTGTTGCTGCTTCTGTCACTGTCGCTGTTGCTATTGCTGTTGCTGTCGCTTTCGCTAAAGTCGTTTATCTTGGTGAAGCGGAAATTGCGGTTGGGTTCGCGGCTGAAACTTTGCGAACTGATTATCGCTGACATGCCGCGAGAGATCAGGCGCAAAGGACGCGGAGTGGCGGCAACAACAAGTTTGCAGCTTACAATTTTACACATGGCAAGCACATTGCAGGGCCATGGGCATGGGCGTAAGCGTCAGCGACGGCGTGGGCGTGGCCATGCCATTTTCGACTTGTTGTTTGCTGTCACAGGCTAGCGAAATCAGGCGCGCAACTCTTTATCCGAGTCGTCAGTCGGACAGCTCAGCGACAATTAATCACGACCATCTGCAGGCACTGGGCGTAAAAATGAAATGTCACAATAAAGGCATTTGTGTGGGAGAAAGTGTCCTTTCTCATGCCCCATGGTTTTCGATGTGCACGGACCGACCCCAGTGTGCCCCAAAACCTTTGGCCAATCCCACAGACACACCATACTCACAGCAACGACAATTAGCTTTTGCTGACAAATGGATTATTCCAACGCCTCAATCATTCCGTTACAAGACTCCCAGGAGACCCCAGGAGATGTACGGAGAAAGAATAGTAGGATCGAGTTGTATTCACTCGTCTATTTCAAAAGGGACATCCGCATAAAATTGACATGGACTCTACTATCGTATAGACTTACATACATAGTTTGGTGACTATGAAACGGGCATTGGGAAAATGATGAATCTTCCCTCGAACTTCAGCCGCACCGACCGCTGGTAGTACGACACTTGTAAAATTGTCACAACATTAATCAAATCGAGCGCACAACCAAATGCGTGCCATAAATTTTCAGTCGCGCTTGGTGGCCAGATGCCAGCTGTGGCCTGGAGTACGAGTGACGTGACCGCCCCTGTGGCCTGCCAGTGAAAGTGTCGGCGAAAGTGCGGCGTGACAAGCCAAAGATCCCAGAACGAGCCCGCACTGTGCTTACATGAGTACTCGTTCATATTTATGTATGTCTATCTGTTTGTATGTACAAATGTTTAACCAGGCGACTGCAATCACAGACACGCGCCTGAAACATTTCCGCTTGCCTCTAACGCCAGTCTCTGCCGCCCGAACACTGCGACACTCGACTTCTCAGTATCCTTACATAGTAGAGCTATGTAATGTGGCACTGGCGTAGATTGGGCAAAGCTGATGATCCTAACGATGTTACAAATATCCACGAAGAGTGTACGCTTTGGACACGTCAGAGTAGCTTATTGGTCAGAGTAAATATTCTGTCCGTCCTTGATACGAACTACAGCTTAGTAATGAAAATTGGTGGCCAAATGTCCTTGAGTGAGGAAACGTAGTGGAGTTCCCATCTGGAAGCGAATGATTGTAGAGGGGTCTCAAATCAGCGGTGTCGACATCAAAACGATTGTGAGCCACAGGCAGCTGAGATTTCATTCCGGAAGGAAAGAACCCGCTTGGCTTGCTGATTGACACATTCGACAATCGGCATGCTTATTCAACGGCTTAGCGCACGCCGATGGTACCTGGTGCGTGAACAAATTGTTGCAGCTCGGATCTCAAAGTACATATATCCAGCTATAATCCCTTACACAAACAAATTGGCGTGCTTACTGAAGAGCAGACCTCGTGAGCCTTTCCAAATGGTTGTGTGCTAAATACATATACAAAAATAATTAATGAAAAAAAAAAATAATAGTACATAGATCATCCAGATCCAGATCCATATGTGCATTTAAACATTATTATCATTCATACGCCACAAATGAAAGTGTTTTCTGCAAAATGAATTAAATTTTTCACAAATACTCATATTCACATACATATGTATGTATGTACATGTACATATGTATGTGTGTACAAGCATTTATATATCGATGGATGTGATAAATCGACTATAATGACAGAGGATTAGCTGGTGTAAGCTTCCGCTGATAACACTAGTCGACACGACTTTTCCGCTGTCGCCAAAAATAACTTTTTCTGATAGATTAGACACATTAATAGATAGACAGACACATTAATTAGGCGTCGTTTAAGGTATCGCTTATAAATATATAAAAATAAACGGCTAAGTTATAACCGTTTGACAAAAATTTCATAATTAATGTGTCTATCTAAAACCAAAAATCAAAGCATGCAAATATTTTTTTTTCGACTTTTCCTGAGCTTTTAAAGTCAAAATTTCGCGGAAAAGTACCGAAAAAAATTATGAAATTTCAATTTGGAAGCTAATGATCTTCCAGACCTTACGTTGCAGCTAAAAAGTGTATGCAAAGTTCAATACCACCAGTTGTAGGAAACTTAAGTTATGTGAAAAATAAAAGCACTACCTATGACAAAAAATACCAAATTTTAAAAATTCTTAAAAAAAAAACTACTCAATGAAAAAAAAACCATAATTCTTTAAAAAAATTTAAATCTTCAAATCTATCAGAAAAGGTCATTTTTGGCCACAGCGGAAAAAAAAAGTTGAATTTTGTCGAATAGTGTAATAGACCTGGAAAGAACAGCACTCGTCGTTAGCAACGATATACATAGGTGCCTCACGAGATTTGCTTGTGCTTGCCGCAATTTAAATAAAGTAAGGACAATGTATTCGAATATGAGTACTTATTGATTGCTGCACTACAGGATTAAAAATCAATTATGACAATATTTCAGCTAAAATATCTATTCGGATTACAATGTGTTGTGCCTAATACTGCACATATGTACATATGCCCATACATACATATGTTCTATTCTGGCTTTACGTCACATTCGTACGATAAAATGTTAATAAAAAGAATTAAAAAGTCAAATATATGTAAATTAAAAAAAATATATTTGGTGCAATAGTCATATATATGTACATATGTACATATATACATATATTGGTGCAATCATATTTCTTGTGGGAGATTATATTAGAGTAAAACATAAATATACATATATAGATTTAGAAAATAGTATCGGGACAAAACTATATGGAAATCAGTTTTACTGACTTTAAATGTTTTTTGGCATGGTGGACCTTTTGACAAATCTCTTTATCGGACACACCAGGGCGAAACATAATCTTATTCTTAACAAACACTGTCTATATCTGTTTATCTGCATTAAAAGCTCGTATACTCGTGCCGTCACATGAAATTGGTTATGATTATGACTTAGACATTGTGACTCGTTGACATCGTTTGCTCTGGACTTGCGGCTGACTTTGAGTAGAGAAGAGCTGAAATTCCGCTGCAAGTGATTTTGCTTTGATCCAGGTTAAACACTTAACACGCTGTAAGCCATCGCGAATCTCGGCAAATCCACTCATGTGGAATTCACTCAATACCAGCGCATGCTAACGCAAGCACACAAGCAGCGATAGCTACAGGCTACAGTGTCCTTGTGTCCCGGCGGTAAGCATGGGAGAATTGCGGCGCGGCAGGAGCTGACTGCCAGGCTCCTTATCTCTCCACAAGTGCGCCAAAAATAAATTACACGGAGACTCGCTCAAACAGACACGAATTTTGATGCCGTCCTGCACATGCTTATACGTGCGCACATACATACATATGTACATATACATATGTATGTACATATGTATGAATGTTGCTTGTCCTCCCAGGACGATATGCACACGAATATCTGAACCCTGCCGATCCGCATGGCGGCAAATGCCACCAGACTCCACCGCGCCTCGACAAGGTGTTGGCTGTGCCGAATCCTCTCCCTCATGCCGCCTAATTTAAGTTCCTTGCCGTCTGTGTTTTCCCCATTTTCATCATTACACCCAGTACTCAAACATTTTAGAGTAGATATTGTATTCGTGCAAATGTACAACCAAATGTAACAGACAAAAGGATGTGTTTTCGATCCCACAAACACATACATATGTACAATGTACATGAATACATACATATGTATGTATTTAGAATTTATAATAGATCTATAGGATCTCTTAGACTTGGGAAAACTATGTACCGCTTGGCCCCTTTTACGAGGTAAATACTATGGCTCTGCTTTGGGTCGTTGATATGCATATGTTCAAATGTATGCCATTTTTATCCATTTATCCACCGATAATTATAATTAAATTAGTCGGAATTAGATTAAACAGATTTTTCAGAATTCAGAGTAAAGGGTATTTTATAGCCCGATTAACAACCATTGGACCGCCTCTCCTTTTTATTTGCTCTGACGCCTGTTGATGTGAGGCCAGCTTGACATGGCGGGTCGGGTAGTTTTTCTTTCAAAACAACAAACGCTTCGAACAAAACGAAACTGTCAGTCTATACACTAGGCACATATGTATGTATGTATGTGTGTATGTATGCACATATGTATGTATAGATGTGAGATTCACAAGAAAGTATCCCTACACAAAAACATGAGCACTTTCACTATATGTACTTAGCTCTGAACCCTAGCCGGAGACTTGCCGACCGACAGTCCGTATTTCTCATTCTTAGCCTCGGCGGAGTGTCGTGCGTGTTTTCGGCATGCCCTCTTTATGTTGTTGCCCCTTGCGCCGCGTGCGACAAACCTTCCACTTCCACTTCTACATCCATTTCCTGGCCTGCCACACGTGCGGCTGCGGTTAGTTTTCTGTCTCTGGATGACGCCGCGGCGTCACTGTCGCGTCGCCACCTCTAAGCATCTCCGGGTATCTATCCGAGTGCCGTGCCTCGGGTGTGGGTGCAATACCCGACTGTCGGGGGCAGGGAGTGGAGTGCACTGCGGTTTCTTTGTCGCCCCAGCAAATGCGGTTGCACATTGGCGGAACAGATTGGTTTCGATGTGGTTTGCTTCTCGTATCGTCTGTTTTGTTGGAGCGAGTTGTGTGGACTGCGGAGGAAAGTTTCACGATTCAAAAGAAACTGTACTCGGTTCACATCTATTGTAATTTACTCACACAATTGACTATTTAAATTCGGAGCTACACATATACATACAAGCATATAAATATGTATGATTAAACATTTAACAGGACTTTTAGGACAAAAGCGCATGCAACTGAGCTATTACGCAAATCGGTGTTAGTAAATTTTGGAAATTTATGAAAGTTGTCTTATTTCATGAACTCAAAGTCCAGAAATGCGTCCAAAATTAGCATAGGGATCGGCAATTTAACGTGCTAGTTCAGAGAGTGCTGTACTGTGGGAGGAAGGCGTCTCTTTGGAGAGAGATCTGTTTATTATAGTCATTGTGCCTGGTAGAGAATGATCCCCAGCTGGGCCTCTCAATGAGGGACAGGGCCCCAATGTCTCATTGTGCTTGTGTCGCATAACATCTTATGCTCTTCATTATGGTCTGACTTCAGCAGGGGCCCCTGTCACTCCCAATCTTAGCTAGGACCCACGTGGCCGCTGCCACCCGGGCTTACGTCACGCAGCGAAAGTGGCGGATGGCTGTGTACTCGTGCCCTCGTGCTCGCAAACGAACCGAACTACATACGAGTGCATATGTACCAAGGCGGGTTTGCTCTCTAAGTGTGAGGACATGTTTGTGCTCCTGGTCTGGATGTTCACTCAGTCATTAGGAGCATGTGACGAATAAATTGCGTCTAATAGCCTACTGCATTTAAGTGTGGGGCTGGAACAATATCTCGTCGTCTCTTTTCTGGCGCAGCAGCTCTTGGGAAGGGAGAAAATGACTAATTTTCTTATTTTCTGTCAGCCGAGTGAAGACTGGACTGAGCGCATGACTGAAATAACCATAAAACATGACACTGACCCTATAAAGCAGTCTTGCCACCAGCTCGAAGACCATATAATCCGTATGAAAACTTCACAGCCAGTAATCGGTAAAAATTTTCTTCTTATATTCTACCAGAGCTGCTATGAGCAAGAATTATTTATTGTTATATGTAGAATATATATGCCACAGAATCGTAGATATCGAGAGTTATAGGGAGTTATTCCAACATGGTGGTATAGATATAACTGAAGAACATAAACATATGTATGTACATATGTATGTATGTGTAACTACTCGTATGCAATGGTATATTGAAGGTGTGCTTTTTTTTTTGGAACACGTGCTCATTTGCAATGTACCCAATACCCGCATTTTGGAGGGCGGTGTGTCTGCTCTTATCTACCTTCTACCTCTCAGATCGACTAGTGCTCTAGTTAATTCTTTGCATCCAACGAATTTGCTCCCCCATGGATAGACAACCCCAGGTCCCAGGGCGACACCGCTCGTATTCAACCTTTCGGCACAAAAGTTTTAATATACATATGTAGATATGTATATGCTTGTGGATATACATATGTGTACATATGTATGTATTTATGTAAGTAGGAGCAGATACATATTTATCCGGGGTGGCAGAAACTGAAGCCCGCCTAAGGGTTCAGGATGATTGGGGGCTATTTTTGTTTTTCCCACTGGTGTGAAATTGGATTTATCGCTTGACCAACATGATTTTCCGCCTTTGCCGTTCCGGCTAGGCGGCTGCCTTAATTAAATTTCACAGTTTAGTTTATTTTTAAACGAAGTTGACAACGAAAACAGGTCATTAGGAGCATTATCGCATCATAATTCTGTCAGAGCGATAACAAAGCTCTCAATTCAATTTAACTTCCACGCAGGGGCCCCCAGGCGTCCGACGACTGCTGCTCCTCGTGTGGACCTTGGGGTCGGTATTTCTCCCTTCGAAAGCGTTTGGGAACGAGATTGGGAAACGTATTACTACATGTGTCCCTGTTGGGGTGTCCCTACTTCCACGGGGCGAGATTTGTTGTAGCTGTACTACAAAAGCTGTTTCGAGATTGCCATCCCTCTGGGATGGTGGTGCGGTGCGGTTCGGTACTGCGAGGTGGCTTGGTTTGGGGGCGATTAGGGGATTGGGGGAGTAGAAGACCACATTTAAATGCAGGCACAAAACGATATTGCGCCATGCTGGGACCTTGCCTGGCACTGGTACTGCTGTTGCTGTAATGCAATGTTAACAGAAACAGAATCAAAACAGCTGTCAAGTGTTTTACTAAATTGGGGTTTTGTTTGCATTTTTATCATCGTTTTATCATCGTAAATGAACCCTCCCGAATGGCGAATCCCTCGTACTCGTATGACTCGTAAATGGCAACTTTTGAATATATTAGTGGCATCGTTGGGAGCAATCAGTGTTGCGGCTGCCACTCGCAGTGTCTGCCTGTCTGTTTGTATGTCTGCCTATCTGTCTGCTTGTCTTGTTTGTCCGCCTGGCCCCTCTTTGTCCACTGTTCCCCCTGTCTGTCTCCCCCTGTCACTTGGTTGTCTCCTTGCCGTCCCTGTCCGATTTCTGGTTCGTTTGCAGCGTTCACATTTCAAATGTAAACTGCCAAGTAGGCATTCGGCCCTCGGAATTTGCATAATTTACTTACGAGTATGTCGCCCCGCTTCTCCTCCCCCTAGACGACAACACCACTGAGCACGATTCACTTTCAAGTTGTTTTCGAGGGTGTTGTGTCTGTGGCAGGAACTCTGCTGATGAATTTGTCAAACTTAAAGTTCCGTTCATTCCGCCAAAATCGGAAGAGTGCTAAAAACGTAAGGGTACATGCTCCTGCGGGTTCCCGACTGCATCACAACGTACTTTTACTAGTTCCATCTGAACTGGTCGAGTTCGCCCCTCTCGCCAGCTACCGCTTTAACATATTGAAACATTGTTGAATTTATTTGGTATCTATCATTCCATAAAAAACAAATATGGCACAAGTACATACATACATATGTAAAAGAATACGTAAATAATACGTAATAAAGAATCGCACCTTCTACACATATATTACCTTTCGAATCATTCAAATTTAAGCTCAAAATTGATTTAAGAAACAAATCCGAGAAATAGGTATCTTATAGTCGGAAGGTGGCCAAAGAGAGTTCTCACTTGTGTGAATTCCTATTAAGCGTTTCAATGCTCTACCCCTCTGCCCCTGCTCCCTGCTGCTTGTGCCACTATTTCTTCTATGGTAGGTGTGTAGTAAGTAATCATTGTGCGTGTGTCGTGTGTCATATTTGGCTATATTGTCAGGAATTGTCCGCTTTGTGCTCGGACAGTGCAACAATTGATTGCTACTTTGAGACACGTTGCAAACGGCCTGTCACTGACAATGGGCGGTCTGGCTCCCTTGCCTTGATATATTTACTCTAATCACCTTCCTTATAACAAATCAATTCAGTTTCTCTGTCAGCAGATTGTGTTATACGTTTGTAGGCGCTTAGCTCTTTAAAATATTGATTACCATCAATTTGCCTATGTTCATAATAGGTGCATCAACACATGTTGTTTGTGCAGCACTTGAATAGTACTTAAATCGTCTCAGTTACAACCCTAAACAGATTAACACCACATCTCCGACTGTGTTGAACCTGCATCAAATTTGGTATTGCATAAAGGTATTGCCGATTGCAGAAAGCCGTCAAAATTGTGCACAGGTCTTGGTTGAATATTGGTTGAAATGGAATATGAAGTTTGCCTCCTCCCCACCCGCTTAGATTGAAGCATATGGAAATATGTATCGTAAACTCTGGTCTATATTTTAATCACATTCGGCGGGAGTTTTGACAGTATTTTTGAGTTGATTTATGCCTACATAAGAACACACCATCTGCCTACTTCTATCGACCGTCCCTAATTGCTAGGGACATTCCTCATAGCCTAGTGTTTGTCTGATGTTCCCGCCCCGCCTTTGGGGTACACCCAGCTCAGTCACCCCAGCTCCTGTGCTTCCTCGTGCTTCCTGGGCTCGCACTCAGATCAGTGATTGATTTTATGGACTTGAGTGGCGTTGACGCTCGCACGTTCCCCGCTTCTGCTATTTCGTTCTCGGAATATTTGTTTTCATGACACTTATTTCCAGGGTGCGACCCCGCCACCCTGGGCTACCTGGTGCCTTTGAATAATTTGAAAATGAAGCGCACCCAGAATTTCAAGCGATATGGATTCTAGGGAAGTTCTGTTCAGAGTGGAAGAAGCTATCCTATTCCTCCTCCACTCCAGCCGGCATATGTGCGTAGTCAATAAGAGCGGTGTCATTGCTTTTGCTGGGCGACTCATACCAGGCTCCAACTGCCGTCGGAGTAGAACTGCGACGAAGTGCTATGCGGCATTTGGCGTCTGTGTTTGCAGCACGTGAGCAGAGTCATTGTCACCATGGAATGCACGGCACGGCGCCAGGCAAGCCCATAAATATTATGCAAGGCAACCGGAGACACGTGTAAATGAGGGAACGCGACTAGGCGTACGAGGGGAGATGCAAATTTGATCTTCGAATAGATTGAACTCTATACCAAAAGGTCAAAAAAAGGAATTTAGATTTTTTTTAAATTAAATGTGAATCTGTCATGGTTTTCGCATGTTTAATATAAAGAAAAATAATACAAATATGTACTCGTACTCATGCGTATTAAATCCACTTTCGTGTTCAGTAGTCGCTGTAGAAGAGAGCTTTCGCAAAATAAATTTTACCAAAAATTGTACTCGTATCATTAGCCCCTATACGTGTGTCCGTCACTCTAGAAAAACGACTGGATTTTTACTTATGTATAGTGAACAACTTTAACACCTTTAGGGCACCAATCATTCTACTTCTCTAGTAAGAATGCATTTTTCTTACGCGGAATCCTCCCGCCGATACTAATTGAGAAGAGTTTCTAGTATCCGCAAGATATAGACCTCGCTCCTCTACCACCGCTCGATTTTATAATCTCGTTCAATAACAGATAGATTCGGTTCTCAGTTAACCTGTCTTTGAAGCAAGTCGATACACTACGATACCTCTTGTGTACACACCATAATAGTACATACATACGTATATGTACATATGTATGTATGTACATATGTATGTATGAGCATAAATGACTCGAAACCGCACTCATGGTTATCAGTTATTTATTCTGAACAAACTACTAGGAGATGAGTGCTGTTGCGTTGTTTCAGCAGGATAAAAGGAAAGCTTTCGTGTTCTGTTCATCTGAGAGTGCATTTAAGCTTTTAAGCTCTCCGTGGCTTTTTCATCGAAAAGGTTTTATAGCCGTGGTGTAAATAACGGCAAGATTGAGCAGATTTCACCACCCGCCCATAAAGCTCATCTTTCTATACTTATTGTTACACTGTAAAAAATGAACTATTGTGCTCGTCGATATGCAAATTATTAAATATGGGATTGAAAAATATATGTACCATATTGGGAAAAGGTAAGCAGCAAAGAAAATGTATACTTTTTTTCCACCCAATCAAAGTATAAAACCAATACCCCATAATCGTACAGTTCGACTGTAGTTGCTTTGTATTGTGTTCTTATTTTCTACCGACTCACAAAATATGGTCACCTTTTATTTGCCCTAAAGGCATTACGAAATTTGTTGTTGATATTAAACAATTTAAAATTATATTAAATGATTTCGTTATTTCGAACTTGAAATAAAAAAACATTCAGTATTTAGAAATATTTAGAAACGCCCCTTTTGTTATGTGTCGTGCTCGACTTTATGTATTTTTAATTTTGATTTGACTTTAGCAAGATAAATTATATATAAATATGTGAAGTCTCTTAGTATGACAAGTGAAGCGAACAGAGAATTATAAAGCGAGTTTGTCAAAAATCTTGACAGTAGGACGGACTGACCGATATGGCTATATTGAAAAATTTATGTAGCTAAAATGTCGGTAACGCTTCCCATTGTTCGTTACACACTTCTGAACGAATTTTAAGAACTCCATACCTACATATGTATGTACATATGTATGTACATACAATGTATGTTAGTAAGTATACTTGTAAGAGGGATGAGAGAAGCCTCTGATTTATATACACATACTTACAAACACACTTTGCTCAAAACTTAACACTTCAAACATTTTTTTTATTTATTTCGTAGACAGTAAAGAGATCTTCTCTTTCCACTAATTTGAGCACACTTCGCAATATCGCGGAGATCCACAAAATATTTAATGTTGAATCTTGAGTAAATAATGTAAAGCTTACCAGTATTTTCGTGAACATATTGAAGCCCCAATGCCTTAAAGGCAGATAGCGAGAACCCGCCGATAATCCAAAGAAACAGTACCGACATAGTTCTGCAGAAATAAAAATGTTTAAAATGGTCCAAATTATGTCCACCTTCAAATTAAATACTCCTATTATTATTTTTGCACAGCCAAATGGCAGGTCTGCTCTGTTTGAGAATGACTGAAGAAGTGAGCAACTGCACCAGCCTTCCATGGCTGCCCTGTCCAACGCTCCTGGGAGAGTACCGACCTGTGTGTTTGCGTGTCGGCACCTGCCGCTATCTCCGTGTCCGCATTTGTGTGAAAGGACAATTGCCCCCGTGATTCGTTCGTCTAGACGAGACCAACAGGGCCAGAGAAGGTTGTCTAACCATGGTAATGGGTGCACACGTGAGCTTTTGCATATGTTTCAAGGGTCTAACCTGCACAAAACTCCCCCTACATACATATGTCCGAGTCATCAAAGGATACGGAAACTTCGCAGTCGTGGGATGGCAACGAGTGACAGGAAAAGGTGCAGCAAATTTCGGCCTTTCAATCGCCAGTCCCTAACAAACAAGCCCCACCTTTTAAAGTAAAGGTGTTTTTTTCCATTTAAACATAAATTAAACGTTTTTAACCACTTTGATACCACGAGTTAGTACCATCCCGTTTATAATAATTGTGCTCGCCAGCACTGTTTGTTACGAGCGGGAGTCGAATTGGCTTTTGCTACTGTTCAGATGATGATTTGATGCTGGATCAGATCAGTAATTAGCGGGCTTATTATAGCTAGCATTGGCCTAACAATCGGAAGGATGGCAAAATACAGTAGGAGGGTGAGGCACAATTGGATTAAACGACAGAAAGTCGAAGATCCCATGCAACAAGGCAACGTACCTCCGGCTCAACCGACGCAAAGTGGCTCGTTTTCTCAAAACAAGTTACAAAATAAATACATTTTGAAGAAGATTTTTATACCCGGTACTCGAAAGTATTGGGGTATATTAGATTTGTGGTGATAGTGGATGTGTGTAACGCCCAGAAGGAAGCGTTTCCGACCCCATAAAGTATATATATTCTTGATCAGCATCAATAGCCGAGTCGATATAGCCATGTCTGTCTGCCCGTCCGTCCGTCTGTCCGTCCGTCTGCATGAGCGCCTAGATCTCAAAGAATATTAGAGCTAGAGCAACAAAATTTTGTATCCAGTCTCCAGTATTACCACATTACTACAAGTGTATTTTAAAATTTCGCCCCGCCCCTTTCCGCCCAATCAAAAGACGAAAATCTGTGGCATACACAATTTTAAAGATACGAGAAAACTAAAAACGCAAAATCATAGGGGATGACCATTTCTATCAGAGTGTTGAATCTGGATCAGATCGGATTATTAATATAGCCACAATAAAGAAAACCATTGTGAAAGGCATCGTTCCCTCTCGTTCTCTCTCACACGCCACCCTGTGTGCTTTGCCTGTTCGTGCAGATGAGTGCCTAGTTTTCAGAGCTAGATCAACCAAACTTTCTATTCAAGCTCCTGTGATGTCACTTCAATACAAGTACATATATTTCAAGGGTAAGGTTAGGAGAATAATGGATTGATAACAAGCGAATTAACGAACGATTTACAACAAAGTACGAATGGTGGCCTTAAAGGAAATATATTTTTGGTGATATACAGATCGAAAAGACATGTACATGTCTATGTACATATGTACGTTTAAAAATGCATTAGTACGCCCAGCAGTTCCCGTAGCTGAGTCCTCGGAATTCAGAGAAACGAAAACTTATGAAAGCTATGATATTTTTCATTTACATGGCAGAATTCGATTCATGAAATTCTTTTTAAAGCTAGCTTATAATTAGCCTGAAATCCAAACTAGGGAAACTGATGCTAAAAGGAGAATACAAGAAGATTTTCGAAAGGAATTTGGGTTATTGGTCGACCAATCCAAAAAAGGTTTTGGAAATGCTAACGGTGGCAAAACCTCCGGGAGGATTTTCGAAAATGCTGAAATATACATACATATGTTGAAATCATTAAAAGGGTTCCAGTTATACTCAATGTTCTCAGGTGCAGGAAAAAACTGCTGCAACATTGTTTGGGAAGTAAGCCACCAAACCGGCAATTCCTTTTAAGGAACGGTATTCAAATAAATGGCTAACATTTGCTAAACTATTCAGAAAGTTCCTTGATCATGGACGATTTATAGTCGAGTATCAAACTACAAGAGGTATGGATACAATCGAAACTGCAAATTTTTTTTAAAGGCGATAAAACAAACCTTTTTTGAACATGCTGTTAGCTTCCTCGGATCCCGAAATTTCAGCATAAGGATATGTGAGAGATTAGAATTGAAAACATTGAATTTAGTGTAAGGTATCGTGGCGTGTAAGCTATGGTGGCGGTCTTGTCAAATCTGTCATGTAACATCTAAAACTTTTTATCGCTGTGGTCGATGTCTTTTAATGTGCTGACATTTTATATACAGTAGGGGAGTGTAAGGTATCGTGGCGTGTAAGGTATGGTGGCGGACTTGTCATATCTGGCATGTAACGTCACATCTAAAACTTTTGATCACTGTGGTCGATGTCTTTTATCGTGCTGACATTTTACATGCAGTAGTATTAATGAGGGGACGTGTGCTTTGAACTCTAAGTGATTTTTAATAAAAAAGTAGTGAAAAAAATATAAAAAATTGTATTGGCTATGTGTGTTAACAGTGACAGAGTGAAGATTTTTTGAAACTTGAGTCAGCTAAGTATGTGGAACGCATTTTTAGGCCTTGGCCAACAGTTTTTGGTATTTTACATTTTTTTTTTATTCGCTACGTATGACAGTGACAATGTCATATTTCCACTAATTGCTTGTAAGGTATGATGGCGGACTTTTCGTAAGGTATAGTGGTGGATCATTTTTTAGCACGAGATTCAATTGTCTTTGACTTTTTGTGTACAGAAGTGTACAAGTTAACACTCAGTAGCGGAGATTTGCAATTTGGGCATCGGGTTTTTGTCTTTAGACAAGAAAGGAAAAAAGAGCGTCTAAAAGAAAAACAACATCGGAGCAATCCACAGGCAAAAGAGTGAAGCTCGAGATTTTCAATATATGTAAGTTCTTTCTTGTTTTGTTATTTTTCATTATTTCCCATAGTTTAAATAAATCGAAATATTTTACTTAAGACTAGACAATTATATAATTATATTATTTTTATATTGTTTGTAAACCTTTGATATAGTTGTAAAGTTGTGATTGTTTTAAAAAACTAAGAATTTTAATTATGTTTTCCTCTGTAGGATCTGCTATTAAATCTAGGGGGTTATTGTCGTTGAATATTTATTTTCTTAAGCTTGATAGTGTTGGACAGGTATTATATATGTGTTTTATGTTTATAATGTTGTTACAACTGGCACGCAGATGGATTATTACTAAAGTAATGCTGGTGTGTTAATTCAGCAATTAAGCAAAATTAAGTAAAATTAAGCAGGTAAGTTGATTTTGTGGCGTGTTGTGTATGTAATTATCTATATGTGTATAATTTTTATTAAGATTTCTATACCAATCATTACATTTTACAATATTGATTTGTTTTCGGCTAGAAAGTTGATTTTTGTGCAGTTTGTTGATATCTTTTATATTGTAATTAGGTGTACAAATTAAAGGCATATTTGTTTCCGCTTTGGCCATATGATCAGCCAGTTCATTGCCAGTAATGGCTACATGTCCAGTAATGAAAAAAATTCAAAATATTGAGCAACATCTCTGCAGCATTCTGTAATTAAATTATAATGGCTTTATTTTTATATCCCAATAAAACTTGAAAATAAAAAAAGGTTTTTGTTTTAAATCTGAAAAAAAATCGCAATAAATATGTATGTATTCCTATATTTTTTTAATCATATTTTAAATGTATTCTTTCAAAAACATTTACTTAACAAGGGGAACGTTGTGAGACGCGATAAAGGCCGCAGCTCTACTTTATAACCGGTACTCAGTCAGTATATGTGTATGTGAGCTTACGATTTATGTATTTTATTATATGTTCGCAAAAGGGACGAATTAAGTTTATTTTATATATATATAATGTCTGTTTCCATTTTTGTTTACAAATAATTTTTACATCAGCTTCCACATCTCTACATGTACATGTACATATGTACATACATATGTATAACTACACATACGAGACGTGGAAGTGTGTGCGAGGGAAAGAGGGAATGAGTAAGCGCTTGAAAGGCGTTGAGTACCGATTGAAATTTTATTGGTTCCTTCTGGCTATAATAAACCTGATCCAGATTTGGTAATATGGTAGATACGGTTATTTTCCATGACTGATGCGTTTTTAGTTTTCTTGTATCTTAAAAATTGTGGATTCCAAAGATTTTCATTCTTTGTGGGGGCGGAAGGGGGCGTGTCAAAATTTCGAAATACCCTTGTATTGAAGTGACATCACAGTATGGTTGATCTAGCTCTTATAGTCTCTGAGAACTAGGCGCTCATCTGCACGAACAGGCAAAGCACATAGGGTGGCGTGTGAGAGAGAACGAGAGGGAACGATGCCTTTCACAATGGTTTTCTTTATTGTGGCTATATTAATAATCCGATCTGATCCAGATTCAAAACTCTGATAGAAATGGTCATCCCCTATGATTTTGCGTTTTTAGTTTTCTCGTATCTTTAAAATTGTGTAAGCCACAGATTTTCGTTTTTTGATTGGGCGGAAAGGGGCGGGACGAAATTTTAAAATACACTTGTAGTAATGTGGTAATACTGGAGACTGGATACAAAATTTGGTTGCTCTAGCTTTTATAATATCTGAGATCTAGGAGCTAATGAAGACGGACGGACGGACAGACAGACATGGCTATATCGATTACGCTATTGATGCTGATCAAGAATATATATACTTTATGGGGTCGGAAACGCTTCCTTCTGGGCGTTACACACATCAACTATCACCACAAATCTAATATACCCCTAAACTCTTCGAGTATCGGGTATAAACGAAAAAAATGTAACTTTCCCTTATAAGCATGTTTTTTCCATATTTTTCAAAAACAGAAAAATGGTCCAACTTTGAACAGCAATTATATATAGTTATTAAAACTTTTTTGAAAATCATAACATTTTTTATTTTGAATGGTTTGATGAATTCCTAATTGAAGTGTAGCAAAAGTGTTGTTCAACCACACGAAATCCGACTTCTGCGACGGTCCCGTTCATCCACAAAGAATGGAATAATTAGCCCTTTTGAGAAGATTTAGGGCATTTAAACATATTTGCATATGTGTGTGAAATGAAATGTCCATAACATCATCATCAGCTTAACATCATCCGTACGAGTATAGAATGTTAAAAGTCGAGGAAAATGGTTCCGCCAGTCGTACTCCAGCGATGACTTGGAGAGTCGTGTGAATCCATAATATGGCTAAACTTTGAGATTTGTGATTTATAACTTTTTTATAACTCTAGATTTGGTAATAATCGATTGGGTATTTTCCTTCTGATGAATTTAATTGTTGATCTTGTATTGGCACTAGCAGTGTATACATAGATAAAATAAACGCAAACGAATACGTGACTGCATCCTAGCGACCTTTACTTTACTGTCTCCTTTGTTTACTCGAACTTCGGCTTCCAAGAAGGGTGTTTTGAAAAATATCATATCAAGATAGACATGACATGCCAAATACTTTAAGCACGTTCATTGCTACGTTAGCCAGGATGTCTTACCTTACCCTTTTCAAGTGTCAAAGGGACAACTGGCTACTTTTTATAATGAACGACATATTGGATGTTGATGTCTAGTCGAAGTATAGGATTGTTTAATGTACCTACAGCTTGTGTTCCTGGTGTTGGCCTGGTGGCATTAACAGAATGTAAGTTGAGATGCCTCGCCCAGCAAAGATTCAATAGATACCATCCATCACCATATCAGTTAATTTGTAATTGAATTAATGCCATCCATCGCCATTGGTTCCTTCATCATAAATTCTATTTACAAAAATGTTCTTATTATTTGTGTAGTTCTTGAGGATAGGTGCTTTCACGGAAGAAATAAAGACTGACCGAAATAAGTCGTATTCTTATATTCAAACTAGAGCTTTAGACGATTTTGAGTTATTTATAAGCAATTAATATTGACAGTTCAATTAACATTGGGCTGGGTGAAAGGCAACCGTTTGCTTAAGTGATTTATGCTGCATCCACACTCTGCCGACTGCCCCTGCCGACCCTCATTCGCGATGACCTTTGTGTAGGCAGCAAGTATCAAAGCACTATATATTATCTCTGGTCGACCGAAGCCTAATCTTGGGCCACGAGAGCGGCTTGCCTTGGGCAATCAAGACGATTTTAGGGAGCCTCAAACAATGATGGGGAATCTCAGCATAGGAGCAAACGCCATCATCGCAAATAAAAAATAAACTGTTATTCATGTTATTTTATCTGAAAGGCGAAAAGCGATTTCCCACGCTTTCAGCGATGCCTCAAGGCAGCGTGGAGTCTGCTGTCATTTGCTGTCGGTGGGAAGGCGTGGGGTTTCAGGTGGCAGCCGACGAGGAGCTCAAACTCCAGTGCCTATCATTGTCCTCAAATTTTTGTTGCCCCAGTCCAATTATGTTGATTAAGGCTTCGTGCTCGAAATCTGTCATCAATTAAGATATCACGTCAAAATGGCGTCGTGGGACAACAATAAAGCGACAGCCAAGTTGATTGTGGTGCGTTTACACCTCCAACTCCCAATGACTAGGTCGTCATGCACTGCTTCTTGGGCCGCCAACCTTGTCCGCGTACTAGTATATATGTACATACTTATGTACATGTTTCCCGCAAGTTCTCCCACAAAATCTTGTCGTATTGCTTTTCCTTTACCGTGGGCAATAAAACTTTAGACGCCCAATTACCTAAGCTACTTTAAGACCCAATCAACAGTTCTTCTTAGAGTTATGCTTAGCTGAGGCTGAGGAAGTCTTCCTATGGCTATGGCCGCTAGGTGCAGACTTGACTCGGAACGTGGCAAGTTGCTGAGATTTATGCGTACCTGCCAATTAATTGGCTTGGACGACTATTAATGTGGCAATTTAACAGATCCGACTTTCGTAACTCCCCTGCTAATGGGAATATGTGGACACTTTTAGAAGTATCCTAAGAAGAGGTTTTGATAAGCATAGAAGGACATGTGCGTTTAAATGTATGTAGACTTTCATACTTTCACATATTCATTCGGATATAAAATGTCAGTTATGTGTGTAAGCATACGTACGGAAGTATGGGTTGTACTACAAATGTGCATAGGTTGAACTATAGCTATAAGTAAAAGCTGGAATGTTTATTTACTTAGTCATGCTAAAAAAACCTGGATGCATCAGGAATATGGCAGTGTAGTCCTAGCATCGAATAACCCATGCGTAATTCAAACAAAAGCAACGGTTTGCAGAAAGCGTTTTCAAAAGACCGCGCTCTCGCCTTGGACATAGAGCTGCGCCGCTCTAATCCTCGAGAGCGCAATGAATACCGTTAGAGCAGTGCGACACTACGACACTACAATGTTTGTGCAGAAAAAGCTTTCATGGTAACTTTTTGTTTCTCTTAAAAGCTTCAGCATCTCCAGCAGCCTCTTCTCGGTACGACATCCCTTCGGGTGCTGGCGCCGTGCGTAGCCTGATTCAACGCCTAGACTCTGCGATTAGTTTGTTAGTCCAGCATCGTACGGCCCCGTAGACAGTGCAGACCGCAATCAATTGCAATAGAAAAGAGCCGTACACCACAAACAGCCGAGTTCGTATTATCCTCAAGGAGCGTGTATTCCAGTCTAAGCTAAACCTATAGACCTATAGAGGCTGGTACCCAGACTCGCGAACATTAGAACGCGATTAATTTGCTCCAATTAAGGCTAATTCACATCATCAGCATTCGACAAACCATCCCTGTGCAGACCTTCCAGTGTAAATGCCAACATAGTGAAAGTGAAAAAGCAGTCCACTCAGTGCGATTAATAATGTAATCATTTACCATATGTAATTAATAAAACAGAATAAAAGAACGGCCTGTGAAAAAAAGACTGTTTATCCTATGCGAATTTCCCCCCAAACCCTGGTTATCAGCGAAGCTTATCTACAAAGCTACATGTGGATGAAAATGTGAAAATTGGTTATGGAATAACTTTCCTTAAAAAACTAACATCGAACTAAATTTGTGTCGGGGATAGATTGCTTGGCGACGACTCAGCAATATTTTTGGGGGTAACTCTACCCTTAACTCGTGCCAATGCCAACCAAGCCGCTTGGCTGGGCTGGTCAGTGAAAAAGGTTAAGGCGAAATTGTCTCGAGCTAAAAGAAAAGTGAGTCAAGACAAGCGGATGTGCTCGTGCTTGTGTCTGTGTAAATTCTTTGCGACGACTTGTCAATATTGGCAATATTCAAACAGAATCGGCGGCCCCAGTACACAGCGAATCTGTAAATCCTTCAAAGTGATTGAAAACGCCGTGACGGGTTCTATTTTGGATTTGTGAATTTTCGCCCTTAAATGCGACAGTTTGACAGTGAAGTGAAGGATAATGAGTCCAGTGTTTTTTTGGTCTAAATTGAATTCAAATAAATTGCTTCTGAATAGCAAAACAAAATCTGGGAAATGCGGATAGAATTTTCCTCCTCTTTTGGATTACTGTTACACGCCAACTTTGAATGGTAATTAGCGCTAAAACTTCTTGTTTGTATTTTAATTAATTAAATTAAACCATGGGTGTTCTAGACTCTAAAACGATTGATCTGCAATGTGTTGATCTGTTTTTAGAGCGAGTCAACGAGCATTTTGATGAACCACAGATCTCCATAGACTCCATATGTACTCCTATGTTCTCATATGTTTTATAATTATTCAACGCGCATGAATCTATGTGATATATTTCTATATATAATCATTTATAGAAAATATGTGTACATTTCTTTAAGAATAACCTATAATCGTAAATAACGATTATATTTTTATTTTTGTAGGCGAACAATTCACAGCCACTTAGAATAGCTGCACAGAAGAATGAAATATTCTAGTCGAATACCCTAAAGATAGTATATATGTACATATGTATATATGTACCTACAAACATAGATAACTTATGCATATCCAACAACATTTTTAAATTGTAATTTTTTAGGATATTCTTCTGTGATAATAATTTTTCTTCATTAATTACACTAGTCAACACGACATTTCCGCTGTTGCCCAAAACGACTTTTTCTGATCAATTTTGAGATTTAAAAATTTTTAAAGAACTATTGTTTATTTTAAAAATGTATTTTTCTTCAGAGGTAGTGCTTTTATTTTTTACATAACTTAAGTTTCTTATAACTGGTTGTATTAAACTTTGCAGTTCTGAAAAAGTGATGCAGCTATAAATCCGACCCAGACACTTTGTACATAGCTGCAGCGTAACGTCTGGAAGATATTAAGATTTCTAAATCTATAAGTTTTGTTCTGTATTTTTTCTCGAAATTTTGAAGAAAAATACCAAATTTTTAAAAAATTCTTTAAAAAACTAAACCTAGAAAAAGAACCATAATTTTTTAAAAATTATTGAATCTCCAAAACTATTTGAAAAAGTCATTTTGGGCGACAGCGGAAATAAAAAGTTGAATTTTATTGAGTAGTATTATTATTAATTATTCTTTATTAAATATTATTAATATTTAACCATAATAATTATTATAATTAGTTTTGAGCAAAAGAGAAAAAAAATATAACACATATAATTATTATTTAGTGTCAAAGTCTACAGTCTATTCTGAGTAACCAATGAATGCAGATTTCAATCGGTAATCGCTTTAAGTTATATATCTTGAAATTTTTTAATTTGAAAGCTTCATGTTTCCCTGATGGTGGGCTTAAGCCTTAAAGATTTAAGTGGCCAATTAAAAGGTTCATTATTAGATTTTCAGAATTGCATAGTTCTTGAAAACTAAGTCTAGCATACTCAAGCTTAGATCTAAATAAATACATTAAAGCTATATATTTTTGAACGCCTAGCCATACAAAAATCATAGTTCACTGCAAAATTTTTGAGCAGAATATTGATTAGAAAATGCCGATTTGATTTAGTTTAACTTCCAGTTTTTGTTTCAATTTCATTTGAATATTTCGAATTAACCTAGCAGGTATATATGTACATACAAAGTTCATATCCCATAGTAGACATAAGAGCAATTGTTCGAAAAATGTGTGTGTGTTTTATAAATATTTCAACCATACATCTAAACAGCTCATATAACTTAAATCAATTCATATATACATATGAACAAATGTAGAAAATATCCATATTCTTTAGAGGCATAGTATTTATTTTGTGATTGCTTTTCATTTGAAATCAACTATTAAAATCTACTCCGCACGCCAAGCAGGAAATTATTTTTTTGTCTGTCTTTCTGATTTTGTCATCGTACTTGTTTTTTATATTACCATCTACATTTTGATACTACAGCAGTTAAAACAAGTTTTGCTTCCAACAACTTCTTTTTGTTCCAACGTCATCTACTATACATATGTACATAATATGTACAATAATATGCAATAATGATCGTAATCGGATAATTGTATTTTATCTTATAACTGACGATTTCAACACAAATTTTAATCACAACGCGTTAGACTGCTTAACCAATTATGGTTACTTATTGATATTCGGATAGCTTGCAATAGCATTTAATAAATATATATTTAATTTATTTGTATTCTAGGTATAGCCGGAATTAGTACACATTTCCGGGAATCGGAATAAGGAGGCCGACAGTTTGATCTGTAGAGCACAAACTAAATGAATGCTGAACAACTTATTAAGAGCCTAACAGAAGCATGTCTTCCCAATTCTCTTAAATTGAGAGAAGAAATTCATTGTATTTGAACAGCAATTACTCAGTCGGCATAGAGGAATAGCTGTGGGACCAAGCTGTACAGTTCTAAGAAGCCCGAAACTTGTCACCGTCCTAAAAGATAATTTCGGCTCCTTGGTAAAGTAAAGTCTTGATATTCCTCGCCGCAGCTGTGGACTGATATTGGGTAGCGAAGCGTGCGGAAAGCACTGCCAAGAAGGACGACAATTCCAAGAGCAGAGCTCATTCGAGCAGAAGCCCCAACCCCCGTCTAATTGCCAATGAAAGCGACAGCGACTGCGTAAACCGCAACGAATCGTGAATAAACGGAAAAATCACAGTGCGTGTGCGAGTGCGAGTGCGAGTAATAGAGGAATCCTTTGCCTGACTAGAGGATTTAGAGCCACTTGCTGGCCATTTCTGTGCCCCTCGGCGGCAGATTTGAGATGGAGCCGCGCCAGAGCCAGAGCTGTAGACGGCATCGCTCCCGCAACAGCTCCCGTCCCGTGCATTTTGGAATGGCACTTCTTGCGTTGGCCTTGGTGTGGACCCAGTCGCCCAGCTCCGTGCTCTGCGGCGAGAAGTTGGGTAAGTGGCTATATCGCTCTTCTTATTTACAGCTCGTTCTATATTGTCCTCTGCGTTGACGAAACGATACCCAGCGTAAATGCTCTTCTCGCTTTCTCGGTGCTGATATCGTCTGCCTTTGTTTGGCTGTTGGCCTCATGGCTCTTATCTTTAATTTATTTGAGCTGTTATTTGACATTTTCCTGCCGCTGATTCCTTCGTGGCTAGAGCGAGGAGTTCATTAGGATGGCTCCCCATTTGCACTTTCCGCCAAATCGATGAAAGCGTGAAATGTTGACTTTCCAAATTACCATTCGCTTTTTTCCTACGCAGTGTAGTAAATTTCGTCACTTTTGCACTGGCACTGAGAGCTGTTTGGACTTTTAAATATCCTTTACCCTTTCAAACAATTGACTCTTAGAGGCTTCGAGTATAATGTCGAGTAGAGAATGTCCTGCGCTAAAAAATCACACTCAAGGTCAACTGAACAATAATAAGTAATTACCACTCGTACGCTTGGATAGGAATTTATGTTCAGGTTTCTCTTTCGACTCGCTCCTAACAAAAGACATATGCAGGTAGAACCAATTTTTCCGCCTGGATAGCCAACGAATTGTTACGAATCGGAAACAGTCTGAGGAAGAGCATCCATCGCGTCTCTCGGAGGCTGGATGCTTGCTTTGGCACGAGCGCACAAGGCATTTGGCGACATCTAAATAGCATGTTATTGACAGACGCAAGCGAGTACATAAAAATGGAAAGTTATCAGCCCTACTGTACGTTCGGTTCCTGTCGTACTGAAGACGTTTCCATCAATTTCGATTCATTTTCCCGATGAAGTTGTGAATCAAACCTCTGTAATCAAATCACCTTCGCAAATTCGATTTTACACTCTATGTATCTGTCAACGTATAATCCTGCCAAAGTAGATTGTCTTATCAGCCCCTATTATTTATTTATTTTATTTATTTACATATTTTTTTGGTCCTTATCCTAGTGCTGCAAGATTAACTTTTATTCAAGAAATATATGTAGGTAAAGTTGTACTTAGTCTACTAAACATTTGTATAATCGTCACTTATATTTTTAATTTTAATTTAATTTTTAATTTTTTATGCGAATATTTTGGTTTTGGTATTGATATTTTGTATTTATTAATTATATTTTTGTTTTGTTTTATTTTATTTTATTTATTGCTATTTTTATGTATTTATAAAATGTTTGCTTTGTTTTATATTTTGAGATGTATTAGTTGTTGTTTTTTTTTTAATTTGTGTCATGTAACTTGAAGCTTTGTAATTCCACAATCGCGCTGCGTAAACAAAAAATTTGTGGGTGAGTTGAAACGATTGAGGGATCCAATTTAATATAAGCACACTCACCTTTTACCCAACTTACAGATACATAAAGACAGACAGAAAAGCAGACAAACATTTTTTAAGGTGAGGAGTAGGAGGTGGCATAAGTGCGTGCATTACATACGCACACGCGATGGGGCTTCCGGGCGATGGGACGAAATGGAACTGGAAAGGAAATCATGAACCCGTGCCAAGGCTATGAATAAACATGCTTCCTTAGATATGTATACGTTTTTATACACACATATGTATGTATGTACGTGTACTGCACATGTATTACCATACGATAATGGGTGGAGGCACAACTTTTTGTCAGGCCGCTATGACCGGAAATTCACAGGGTACCACCAGGTGTACCAATGTGTAACGTTTCCTGCCCAATAAAGTACTAGGAGAAGGATTTTAAGGGCTGTCTGGTACATGTTAATGTTGAATAAAATATCATGAAATGAACAGCAAATACAGAATCCATATCGCTCAAACCCAATTTCAGAGATGCAGTGGATGGAAGCACCTTTACTTTTGACTTGAAATGTAAAAGGCTTTCCACTCACTATATTCAAATAATTATTTTGACCTTTTCCTTTTTTGTTTTAATTTCTGTCACTGTTCAGGCGCAACAAATTGGGAAAATGTTGTGGCATCAATAATTATAAAGTGTGGAACACACTTTACATGGTGCGACATAAAAGTTGATTAATAGGTATCTTAGGGTCGAAATGTCGATTAAGGAATTTTTTTTCTTTTTTTGGACGCGAGACGAGTCTGCCATTATTACAAGTTAAGTGCGTTAATAAAAAAAATGACAAGGGAGATGCCGGCGTCCCCAAGTTATTAACTGGGCGATTGACAAAAAGACCCCTAGCCATTGGTAACCATTCATTATGTAATTGATAATAAGATGTGCGGAATGCAGGAAGTACGATAGAGCTGCATTAACGCTTATGGTCGTTGAGGAACCTTTTGCTACCCAACATACAAAAACGTTACCGACTGTCACGATTTACGAGTGTGTATAGAATCCAGGACCTATTTACATCACAATCTCTTACGAATTATACTAAGTTAAATGAAAAACACTTGGTATTCACTAATTTTCACTTATATATTGAATTCATATGTATGTCAACTCTCTATTAAATACTAGCTAACAAAATTAAACTGTTTTTTCGTGGTATTAAATCCATCTCGCCAATCCAAACTATTTAAACCATACTCTGCTCTATTTCGAAATAAACAAAAAAGCATTAGCTGTCTCATGTCTGAGACCTCGCTTAGGCAATAGTCAATGGAAGAATCCATCACATAATAATATTTTAACTTTTTAGTTATACCTGATATAAAATATATAACGAGTCGGATATGCTTTCATCAGTACGTTACAAACAGCAGATCGGAAAACAGATATTAATCTTAAGCGAGATTTTCTGAGAAAGCGAAAGTTTTAATAAATCAGTGTACACTGTATAGTGTACCATGAATATGTCGAAGTCGATTGTTCAGTTTCAGTCATCTGTTAATAAATCTGTTGGGGTTGTGCTGACTTATTGGTAATTTGGCCTTCCCTGTGGTTCACCCAAAGCCCACGCGGTCCTACTCTAAAAACACCTGATGCGGATCACAAGTAAAGAAGTACTACTTTAAACTGCAATTCCAAAAATATTGACTGAATTATTTTCAGACCCTCTCATCTGAAAAAAGACTTCTGAAAATAGACTTCTGGCTGCGACATCCCACTAGATCGTTTCTGTGCTAGTTTCAAATGAAAAACTCATCAGATCAGTGTAAAAATAAACAAATATCAACCCTCCGTCTACAATTAGTTGGCATTTTGACAGGCCCTTTTCAATGAATCATCGCCAAACATGTGATCTGATCCGACTTGACATAACACGCCACGAGAGGGAAATGCATAATGCGTGCACACGAGTATTAACAAATTTTGGGGTCTTTGACTTGACAATACTGTCAATGTCGCTCCATAATTTCCTTGTTCAAGAATCTATCTGCAGAGCGACCTACTTATAATAAAAAATTTCGACTTTTAATGATTGTCGTCTTACAGTCGGTCCCGTGAAAATGGTTGGTTGGTTGCGTGCTTGCTTTTCCGCAGGCCCTCTGGAAAAATGTATGCGTTTCTTTGTTTCCCGACAATTGAAGAAGTAGTCAGCAATCATGTCAGCGAAATTCCCGATGACAGGGATCGTCCCCGTCTCGTCCCACACCCTTGCGTTCCTCACCATTGTCTCCAGTTTGCTTTATGCCAACAAATTTCGAAAAAGTTTGTACCTGCCGTAGTATAGTGGGAGTGCCGTGCCCATGAGACTAAGTGAGTGAGGCCTGTTTGACACTTCCGTCAGTGGCATCGGGACGCTAAAAGTTGCAAGCATGTATGAAAGCGCCACACGCTGACAGGCAGCTCTAATATTCCGGTTAGGCGGGAAAGAAACACTTTTTTGGGAAATGCTCAGCCAAAGTGTGGGAGCGCTGCCAGTCCCAGGGCCCATATGTCCTCTAACTACCTCCGTTGCTGTCGGCGCTGCAGTTCATCGATCTGATTGGCATAACTAAAAAGGTCGTGGCGCAGAGGTGGATCGCCGGAGTATGCGGTGCGGTACACGTGATTCACTGGCAGGGCTTCCAAAACATACATTTGCAGTCTAAGTAATGTACATACGTCATACACAGGCACTCGTCCATACATATGTCCTTACATATGTATGTACATATGTATATGTATGTACATATGTATATGTATGTACATTTCACGTGTCCCTGTCAAACGAACATTGACATTCGGGTTCTGGTTTCGGGTTAAGGGTGCGGCTTCCATCGCTGGAATTTCAATTTGATGTTCATTAGCGGCAATCAGCAACCGCGATGTCCCAGCCGGAAGCGGAGCTGCAAGTTTCTACCACTCTCACGCCTTTAAAACAACGCGTAAAAACAATTCGCACGCGGAGAAAGAAGCAATTTTCCGCCTGGATGCAGTAATAACTTTTCAAGTTCGGGTGTAGGTGGAGCCGAAGAAGAGATGTCGGCGGAAACTTGAAATAATGGGTGGGATGTCGCTGGTGCGCTGGAACGGCTAAAAGGGCGCTCAGGAAATGTGGCAAGGTATTAACTCGCAGACGGATTAGTGGCGCGGATGAAATGGCGGAATAAATAAATAGTATGGTCCGTACCAGAGATCTGCAAAATTCACTTTTTTCTTGATTTACTCATACGGTAAAATTCTCACTCAATTCCACTCAATGAACGAAAGTCTGCGTTGAATGAAAATCAGCTCATGCTGATGAGCACATGAATTGTGTGTATGCACAGCCTTCGGTACACATTTCGGCTTGGCCGAATAATCGTGCCATTCGGCTCAACCGATCAAACATTCATATGTACACAAACTCAGTGTTGATTTAAATTCACTCTAATGCGCTCATATTTTTTCTCTCCCTGAGTTTATTCATGCTCAATGAGCAAACCGATCATTTGGGCGTATGTTCATTCGGCTCAGCATTGATTGAGTTGAGTAAAGAATAAAATCAAAAGGCAATGAATCAACGCGTATGAGTTTGTTCATGGGCGAAGTCAAAGAAATCAAAATACTTAATTTCACAACAGATTATATATTTTCATATTGAATGGCAATGGCTATAAGAAAATTAACAAATTAATAAAATAAAATAAGAAAATAATTTCACACTTACATATGTATATATACATAAGTATACATTCATATGTTTAACATAAAAATGACAAAATTAAACTAATTGTGCTCATATCAACCAACAACCGCAAGCATTCTCAAAAAAAAAAGGAACAGTAAAAACAAAAACATAACGGTAATGCATCTAAACGAGCTGAGTGATTGAGTGGTTTCGGCAGCATGAGCTGATTTTCATTCACCGTTGATTTTCGTTCAGTGAGTGGAATTGAGTAAGAATTTGGGCGTATGAGTAAATCAAGAAAAAAAATCAATGCTGAGCCGAATGAACATACGCCCAAATGATCGGTTTGCTCATTGAGCATGAATAAACTCAGGGAGAGAAAAAATATGAGCGCATTAGAGTGAATTTAAATCAACACTGAGTTCGTCTACATATGAATGTTTGATCGGTTGAGCCGAATGACACGATTATTCGGCTATTTTTTTGTATGATTTTTTTTGCAATCACGCCAAGCCGTTCTCTGGTCCGTACGTATGTGGTGGGCCAACCATAGGAGTTAATTCTAAGTAGATCAAGATACTCAGGACTGAGTTAACGCGAAAGCCTGTCAATCAATGAGGTCCAATAATAAAGTTTGAATATCTTATAATAAACGATAATCAAATTGCTCGCACGTTGAAGGCCAAGAAGAAAGCATCTTAGACCAAAAAACGTAACATATCCACTAATAAGCTCACAAAATCTGAGCTGCAATGTAGAGAAAGAACGGGTAAGGTAAAAAATGAAATTCAGGCATAAAAACTGCGAGTTTTATCTGAACTAAATAGTTTCTTGAGAGAAAACTAAAAATTTTACATTTGTAGACCAATCAACGTAATTTCCATCATTTTACGAATATTCCGGAATCTTCTATAGTTGAACACATTGTTATACGGGGAAACGAGCATAGATTAATCTGTTCTACTATTTATGCTGAATTTATGTATATAATTAATAGGGTCGAAAACACTTCCTACTGGCTGATTCAAACACAAAAATAATATCCTCTTCCTAAACTCTTTAAGTTCTGGGTATAATATGGCAACAATATGGAAGTACAAAAATTTAGCACAGTCCACAGAACATAGATGAAATTAATTTCAACCTGTGTCAGGGTGACAATAGCGGTGCTATTGCAACTAAGCGCGACTAAAAGGATAAATGTTAAAAACTCAAAAATTATATTGAAAAGATGATTCTTGATAAAAGTGTCCACAAAATTTATCTTTGAAATTGTATTATCCAGAAATTGCGTAAGATGACTCCGCATATTTCATTTGAAAACCCTGGAAATGAATAATCAATATTAATATATATTATATTATATATATATATAATATATTATATAATATATTATATATTATATATTAATACATATATCAATATATTAATTAAATATTATATTAACTGATTTTCTTTTATAAAATGTATTTTTCATTACTATTTTTATTCACTATTTGAATGTAGCATAACGACAGTGTGAATCGCGCCATCTAGTGAGTGGCAGTGCTACTGGCTGAAAAATAGCAAGTTTCTTATCTGTTATACTGCTGCTATCCTTTTACAGATGGCGCTTTGCCAGCCATTTTGATGTTAAAAAAATATTATACCGTTCAGCTTCTGAGACCGATTAGAATCGGTTTGTCACCTCGCAGAAGCTGAGAAGTATGAAATTATATATCAATATAACAGAAATACTATAATTTTGGCATTATAACATATTATGGTGTCCTACTTAATAGTGTTTACAGCTATATGGCAGTTTAGTACAATTTAGCAAAGAATGAAACCAAGTATTTTTGTCGTTGCTGTCGGAGCTAACAGTCGAAGATAAACAGTGTAACCCTAACATAACATTGTATTAACATAGCGATTAACATTACATTGCACTAGCTTTTGCAAAAAATGTTAATTAGAAACTGAACGAATATGCCATAATACTATGCTATAATAAAAAGATATAAGATATACTTGTCGCCTGTCCCAATAACTGAACGAATGTGCTATAATGGTATAATTATTTGAACACTTTAATGCTGTTATACTGTTAACTCAACAGTACTTATGGTTTTGTCACTCACAGAAGCTGATAAGTATTAAACTTAACCCGATTTTTTCCGAAGATCCTCAGCAATTTCCCAGGGAAAAATATTATAAGCTTCCCAGGACTGCGAGGATTTTTTACAGCGGGCGGATTTGAAATGAGCAAGGGATTTACTAAAATATCTTTTTCATCAGCAATGTCCAACGAACGGAATGACTAATGCCACAGCATAAAAAATAACATTTATTTAAATGATATTGATTAATGTTAATTTAAGTTTTATCAAATATTAAAATATTAAACTTCTAAAAATCGTAAGCAAACAAGTCTAAAAACAATGTTTATAATAAATAAAAGACCATAATTCAATAATAATGCTTCAAAGTTAATTAATTAATTAACTAAAAATTAAAAATGTATTTTTGTAATAAAATATCTCGGTACAGCGTAGTGTAGAGGGCCTTGCTGTTTTATGAAAGAAGATATTGGAATGTAGTAATGAGAATAGAAAGGAATGAAATGCTTTCTTCGGAAGGTAAGGCCAGGTCCGTTAGAATCAAAATCTTGCAGTTGTGGTTCATTTGTAGATTTGTAGATTCATTGAGTTGTGTTGATTTAACTATTATCCCAGTAAAAATACTGGGACTCCTTCAAAATTTCAATAGTATGTTTGAAATGGGAATATCTAAGACAGGCTGCCGCTCGTGCCTTCATTCCCTCGCCAAAGTATTCGAAATCTACGCATGGAGTGCTATTTGGACAAAGATGCTTCCGCACTATGGCTTTCTGATTGCACATCTGTATCAGAACATTTTCTTTAGGTATTCTGGCATTACGTGCTGCTGCATGGTCTGAATACTCTACTAAGATTCTGCGAATTTATTTTGCCAATAGATGAATGTGCATACATTTGAATTCATAATACTCCTAAGGATTTTGTCGTATCAAAAATGTTCTTATTTACGCGCCTCGCGAAATGGAATTCGTCCCAAAGAACAGGGAATTAATCATTGCAGTTCGTGATTGCAAGCCAATTTGCTGGACAATGGTCCAAAATGACCGCCATGAGCTTTTGCACATGGTCCAGATTATTAATTTCGTCAAGAACAATTTTCAATAACCTTCGAAACTAGGATCGAAACCTCTGATATGGCCGACTACAATAACCAATAACCAATACATTCTGGTTTGGTTTATAAAGATGCAATTCAAATAAGCATTTTAGTTACATTTCCATTTACTTTTGTTCCGATGTTCTTTTCTTGAAATTATTGAAACTCAGCTTACTTAGCCAATCGAAATATAAATAAATAAAAATAACAGAACATTTTTTTAATATCGGTTTAAACTTTAAAAAGCGAAAAACGTCCGCCGACATGACCCGTGCGACAGAGGATTAAAATACATTTTTGAAAATCTTCTTAAATCCGTGATACGTACGATTATCCCTTTCCGCGAAATGTCCTTATGTATATTTCGTGGCCGCCGCTTGTCGTTGTCAGGATCTCGCAGGTTCAGTCACTTGCTAATGCTAATGAAAGCAGTGGCCATTCCGGGTACCGGTCCCAGCCTCTTGCCACCCACCTGTGTATCTGCGAAGCAAATTAACAAAATTGAATGGTAAATTTTTAAAAGGCATTTGGTAATTGCATTTTAAATGTCACAACGGGATGGGATGGATGCCATGAACGTAGAAAGATTCGTATGCAAGATCTTCCGGCATTGAAAGAAATTTCTTAGATATGCGCTTCAGGACGAGCGAATGCTAATGACCAACAAAGTGTGGCTCTTTAGGAAGCAAACCTGACGGAAATGTGTTCACTTTGGTGATGTTCCTATCCCATAAATCCTCCAGATTTATCAAGATTCCTTTTATACGCAAACTACGAATATTGTATATTTGTACACCTTCAATCATCAGTAATTTTTTTTTGCAATTAATTTTTAACATTGTAAATGTTGATCCGATCCCGTGAACGTTGAGCCACGGATCAAACAATATCATTAATCTAAAGTCTTGCGACAATTCGACAAAGTATAAAAAACAGTGAAGAAATGAAAGCATTTGTATAAAAATCGTGCTCCCGTGAGCACGTGAGGCTTTCAGAAGGCCGCTAGAAGAAAAGCGGCCGGTGCATATATTCAATGGTCAAGACTATTAAACCTATCTCTTTCATAATTCTGTAATATGTACATATGTACATGTTTATTAGAGTGGGAAAATAAAACTTTCAACCCATTCGAAACACTGGCGCATCAATTAGCTAACATTCTAATTAGTTAGTCATTCTAAGTGTGAAAAATAAGTTTTGTATTTCATACAGCAATATTGATTTTGCTAAAATAATTTGGTTCGTTTTAGCACTAATATTTGTGGTTGGCAGTGTGGCAGCAAACTTAATTAAATGTGTACCCGCAAATTACAAGCAGTAAAGAATTAGAAAAATATTCGCTCTGCTGGGTTATGGTTATGTTTGTGTACAATGTCTACTTTCGGCTCACTCGTGTCATCACATATTCATTAGCAAAACAATTTTGTTTGCCTTATTGAACAATCGATTTTATATATACATATATATTGCATAAAGTATCATTTTTAGAAAATTTCGAGGGTATCATACCAATTTGCACATGTCCAATAACCGAGTAAGCTTTCTGTTTGGATATATGTACATACATATGTAGTACATATATATGTACTTTCAATATATATCAGTAATTGTATGCTATCATGCTATCAGTTACTTTGATGGAATGCATGGATTTTCTAACAATTCAATTATAGCCTTGTAATAATAGTACACCCTGCTGGAATGTTAACTGCATACCAATACCCATAACTGCGGACCATTTTTTGACGTTTCCGACAAATTTACTAAACTTAGTGAATGACAAGTTTTGCTGAATAAATAACTGATGCCAGAAAGTCAATGCCAACGAGTACTTAACTTACATGGGTCTAGTTTTTGTACTGTCCTGAACGAAGGAAATTCTACAACAGTCAGTCAATATCATTCGATGCGATGAATTGCAATATCTTATACACATTCACCCCCATTTAGAGGAAACAAGTCATCCTTTTTGGCCCCCGTGTGTCTCCCAAGGTGTTGTTGTTCGACACCGACATTAGCTAGGCTAGACGTATCAGGATCGATCTGCTTGTACCAATTGCAGTTGCCCACAGATTTAACTATGATATGACACGAGTCGATGTGTTAAGTTGACTGTAAACGTTACATTCGATTAAATTCGGCACGCACGCCGCCACTCCTGGGCACGCTCTGAGCGTCGCGTCGGGATGCCAATGCCACCGATTGTGGCAGAGACAAAACAGGGATGGGGCTGAGGATGCGGCGGTCACACTGACCCAGATTCCCAGTTCGTCGTCCGTGTTCGTCCTGATAATGTTGTTGGCGGTCGGTCGGCTCTCTTGGAAGCCATCTCTCTCTTCGTTGTTTTGTTGGCGCATGTTCTGAACTCGAAGAGAGTATTTCCCCTCGAAGCGCACATGCGAAGCTGTTCGTTGCTCTATCCTCACCCGTCGGCCGACAGTACTTTGTCCTGCAGTCGACTCGGTCTGAGAACGTCTGGTCTGCGTCAGTTCGCACCAAGCACTAACCAAAAGACACTCAAGCGGCGCGGACGTGTACAGCGGGAGTTTAACTGAAGGAAAGAGCCCATCTGGCACTTTTCGTCCTCGTACCGCTCGGCGACGTTGCTCTCAGCCGAATCAGAGCCGACCGACCGCGATCCGGCTGCTCCCCTGTAGGCAACTGCGAATTTGCACGTGCTTTTTGCCAGGCCGAACGCGAGGTATTCCTTTGAGTGCGTGTGTGCTTTACATTCCGGCGGCAGTAAAAACTCAAATGAGCATAAAAACCACCAAAAAGTTTGAAAACCCAACAAACGGCTACCACGTAGCCATGTTCTACCTGTCCTACAAAAAAGAAACTTAACGAACGTGGAATTTCGAGCTGTTCCCGGGGATAGAGCATGATCGGTGTAGGTGGACGTGGCCGAGCATTTTAGGTAATGATTAGCATGCCTCGCTCGACGGAATGCCAGGAAGTGAGCTTCTTGGCCGCCTTAAATTGCGTCCAGAGCTTCAAAGGAAGCGTCGTTTACGTCACGTGTTTTAATTCTGTCGCCAGAGTCGCCAGCAAGCGAGGCATTCAAGTGCCATTCTCAAGTGCCCTCCGCGCATAATGCGTGCAAATAAAGACATTTGTATGACCGCATATAAACCTAACCGACACCGACACCGATAACGACACCGCCCAACCACCTCCATACCCATACTCATCAGGACTATGTTCGAACAGGCCAGGCCCTAGTTCATAGCGTGTTAAGTGGCTGGGAAAGAACTGTTACATATGCGAGCGTATCCTACAGCCAAAGCAGAGTAAAAGTTGGCATGGATCACATCATTAATCAACTGTCGAGTGCGCGGCTGGTGCTGATGCTCAAGTTCACTCGTAGCTTTGCTCTGATAAGATAATTGAATAATACAGCCAGTGCGAAAATATTCGTCCGTCATTTTATTGTGGAAGATGGCTGGAAGATGGCTGAAAGATGGCTGGCCCTTCGAGGAGTGGATGATTTGCAAGCGACGAATAATTTCATAAAGAATATCCAACATTGAGGAATTCCGTGACTACATACATTTGTGAATTCATTTCGTATACCCTTATCTGCATTCCCATTCCCATTCCCATTCGGGGTACAGTCGCTTGGCACAGTCGCAATCCGAATAATTGAGGCTGCTTCACATTCATTCTATGCCGAGAGATTGTCATTTTCTTAATGAAAGCCGACAGCCAGATAGCGAATGACGACTGCCACAATAATCGCAAGTAGAAGAGAAAGTAGAAGGCAGACCATTTCTTGGCTTATATCTGTTGTCATAGCCTAAATGCTTACTAGGATATAAAACAGTCGTATTGTAACTGAAACCCCCATTTGATTAGACTCCACACTCAGATTCAAAATTTTATAGTATCAGTGTTGGTGTGGCATCTGTGTGTGTGAAGTTGAGTGCAAACTGTTACCTAATGCATCAAACATTTTCAATTGTCGAGCATCAAGCTACTCCGTATGCGTTTGGCAATCAGACTCATTCTAGGCGGCTGTCAGTTGTCGTCCGGGTGACAAGTACATGTGTCATCCAGCGTTAATTAAACATTCCGATGCTAAATGGGAATAAACTGCACAGCTCGCTTCCCTTGCAGTTTAGTTTCAAGTGCCTTTCATGTCCCCGAAGGACCTGGCCTGGCTCTGGTCATCCGCTCTCCCATTCGGCCATGCAGTCGAGTCGGACTAGTCGAACAGTCGTCGAAACAAGAAAAGAAAGTGGCAAAAGTTGCCAGTTCGCTTGTCAAACAACATTTTAATTAAAAGTTCTGTTGGACTCGTCATCTTTCCAGATGCTTCTGTGCTGCCCAATGGCGGAGTTACATAATTGCCGTCGATCCGCCGTATGATTGATGGAGTTGCTTGGAGTTCGGATAAGAGCGTGCTGCAAACATTTGAGCGCATCATTAGTCGTCTAAGTCCCACTTTAAGATGATGCGTGGCTCAGATTCTCGTAATTTTTGTTGCTCTTTTCGAAGCTGTCTGTAAATAGATTCAAGAGACATGAAATATGGGGTATATAATACTTATATGGGGTACGTTATGATGATAACGTTACATAATCATGAGTGGGCAGTGTAGGGCAGGGCAGGAAAGAAAAAGAGGAACAAATCGAAGCTGCTTTATTTTTTACCCGAATATTGCAACGTGCAAGACCGCACGAAATTAAATTTAAATGTGTGAAAAATTGCACCTATCTCGAATTGTCACAAGGCAAGGCGGCAATTGCGAACGGGTTTTCCGGCGGCGATATTGCGATATTGCTGCCATTTTTTCATTGCTCGTCGTGCGGGCAATGGCTGTTGCCATTTGTATGGCGCTCATTTGCATATGCGTATGCGTGGGCATGAATTTTGATGGTCCTGCTGATGGGTCGATATCCAGAGCGGAGCGGGCAATTCCGCGCCAGGAGCATCTTCTGCTCTGCTTCGTCTGTGGTTGCCTGCGGTAAATCGATTCAATCGATGCTGCTACCCACTGGCAAGGGGATGGCAAAAGACTTTTATATTAGATTACCTGCAACGAACGGAACCATGAGTGCAATACCAGTAGCAAAGAGAGTCATGTCGTATGATTTTTTAGCACAGTTGAACAGGTTGACGCTTATTTCAGCGGGCTCTTTCTGAAATTTAAGACACCGACAAAAACCGAAAGTAAAAAAATTAAAAGGAAAAGCTGAAACAGTGTAAAGTGAATAAAACCAATCGACCTCCGATCTCCGCGTGCTCATGCGAGCATTCCGGTTCCCCGATTGTGATGCGAATGCTCCCCTCGCGGACCGCTGACGCCGGCTAACGCTTCTCCAGTCGCCCGCAGATCTCCCGCCGCGCTTCGCTCGCATCGCATCTCCGCCGGAGAATGGATTATTCGCAGGCCCAGCGCTTGGTGCTGTCTTTTCTGTTTATTCTCAGTGCGGGTGCTAACGCCAACGCCAATGGGGAAGTCATTTTCCGCATTGATCCGCTGGGTAAGCATAATTTCACATTCCTCCCTTTATTTATAAGTATTATTATCACAACAGGTTTGTAAAATATCAATCATTAGAAATACATACATACATACATATACGATTCTAACACAAATAGGACCATTTTCGAAGCCATTTTGTGCTACAAGTGGATCTATGCGTATTTAGTAGAAAAATCGCAAGGTATGAGCAGACATTATCCGAAGAGCTATGATTAATATTCATATTGAATATTCAGATTGCTATGTTAAAAATCATTTTGTTCCGAATAAAAAAGGGCTTCGTTCTGCTCGGAGCCCATATAAAGTAAGCTCTCAATTACCGAGCCAAACAATCCTTGCCCGTGGGATAACCGCTTCCTCTTGGCACCCTCTGCTCATTTTTGGCCAGAGAAAAAGCTTGTGGACAGCACACGGCACACAACACACGGCGTACGAGTCGGAGTGCGGCCTAATCCCAGCTGTTCACAAGAGCTCTGCTGACGTGTCAAGCATTCACAGTCGTCATCGTAGACCAGACCAGACCAGCGGATTTGCACAAGAATACGGTTATAGTTACGATACTCGTACAGCTGCAAAAATATTCCGTAGCGACAGCTCTGGGAAATGCTTTACTTACTTATGAGTGTCCTCTTATGAGTCCTTGGGTGGCAGATAGCCAAAAACTTTGCGTATGCGCGCGTAGGCGTGGAGGTATCCGGGCATCTATATTTGACAAAACACGCTCATAAATTTTGTGCTAGGTCTCACAAGTTTCCGAGCGCAAGGACGGATAAGTATCTGTATCCGCTATGGTGGTGGCCGTGGACGTGGGACCACAGCGCAACAGCGGGAAGCGCAAAGTTTTAACAAAGTATTAAAAAAGCTCGTAAAATGTCATAAGCTTTGTATCCTAGGATAAGGTCCAGGTCTACTGCAGAATAAAAACAGACAGCAAGCCCAGCACAAAAGGACAAACAATGCCACATGTTCCGTCATGACTATATTTCTATCCCCCTTCCTTCTGTTCCTTCCCTAGCATTTAATATACGAATGAACGGATTTTTATCCGTCGACACTTGGCTGTGAGCTTTCATTCTCAGCGAGTTCAGAGCTCTCAAAACATATCTGGATGCTTCATAAACGTATCTGTGTACAGACTACTACAAACATGGCGAACCGACAAATAGCTATAGCAATTTTTAGAATCATAATTATAAAATAAAATAATTACATTTTTCATTGGGGTATACGATCAAAAAGCCTAGGCCAACAAAAAGTAATTCTTTTGGTCTAGATCTATAGACATTTGTCCACACTGCATTTGCCACGATGGAAGGGGATATAAAGGATGGAACTCCAATCTGTGGCACGGCTCAGTCCGAGGCTACCAAAAAGGAGGGCGGATTGGGGAGTCGGCTCCATGCTGACATACAAAATACACATAAATGAATTGATTCCATTTGTCGATGGCCGAAAAACTGAACATAAATATTAAATTTCGTTTAATTAGATTTATTTGGTCACTGAACAGAATTGGGCGAGCGACGGGCATATCAGTGACATATCAAGTTTTATTGGCTGAAATGGGAGGCAGAGGCAGGCAGACCGACCATCCCGTCTGTGTCAACAGAAGCGAATTGCCATTTATTGTTTGGAACAAAATGGGTCAATAAAATATGGACGCATCGCATCCTCAGCACGGTTGCTCTGACGGCGACAGTGACAGGCCAGGCCACGAATTGACGGGAGGAGGACGACAGGAGCAGCAGCAGCAGCAGCAGTCGCCCCAGGAGGAATCAGATGAATTTGCTTAGAGGGCAACGACGACATCAAAGTGGCAAGCGAGAAAAACTCGTAACCAGGACCAAAGGACGCAAAGGCAGCGACGACAGACCGGCAATGGCAATGGAATACAGGGCAAAGTACAAGGGGATAAATCAAAACAAATCAATTTCTTCTACGCCATTGACTCGGGAACACCCGATGACAGTTGCTTACTTGAATCTTGCCCCGCTGCTCTGCTCTGGTCGGTTGATTGCTGAACGTACAATTGAACATCGGTTCCCAGAGCGTTGCCCTGTCCCAAAGTGTTTCAAGGCAGCACGGCTGGGTCCTGCTCGTAGACCAAGAGTAAATTGCAGTGACAGTCAAATTGGGGCTAAGTGGGCCCACCCCACCTCACTGACGCGGAGTCCAAAAGTTTTGGGAATAACAAATCGAATAATATACTTGTATGCATACACGGGGTGGAAAGCACCTTCTATCATCCCAAATATGGCGCACTCTCGGAGCTACCGTACTCCCAGAACAAGTAGGGTCGGAACGCGGAACTCGGTCTGGGCCGTAGCCTAATCTGGTCCAGCGTTGACTTTCCGTTTATATTGGCACTAAAGCCAAGGTTACCTGGATGGATGGATGCTTGACGGGTCTGGTATCATAAAGGATGGAGGGAGTACATCTTAGCTGGCTCCGGGAACGATTGAACTCTGCACTTACTGCTCATTGAATATTTATTTTTCGCTTGGAGTATCGTTCGAAAATAATGCTGCTCTGCTGGATCTAGGATCTGCAATATGAGTTGCTGTACTCTTGCCCTGAATTCGGTTAATTTTTAATGGTGCTCCCTCAAAGGCCAAGGCATTTACTCGAATTCGACAAGAAATAAATACATTTTTAAAACGATGTTAACATGATTTGCTTAAGTTTCCGCTACTTCTGCACCAGCTCCGCTACAAGTTATTCGAGTAGCACAGCGGACTGAAATCACTCCAAACCAAACGCATTTGTACAACATCACCCGACCGATTTTGTGTGGACTGGTTGGACGAGGAGACAGTTTTTTACTCTATTCGGAATTCGGTACCTCCGTAGTCATGCATTATTCATATAGTCGTATATTTACGTATGTTAAGCGACGCAATATACTCGCCTGTGAGAAATAAAGATGGCAGCAGAGGAAACTTCAGAGCTCAGGCCTCAGAATGTAATGCCATCGCTTACACAAATTTCATGCCCGACAGTTCGAAACGTAAATGAGGAGCCCAGATCGCAGGAGCCCCACATTCACATCCTCATCCACATCCTCGTTGACACCGCTCCCCGCAAAGAGTGCGGTTGGAGGAAACGACCCCACTCCCGCAGCTCGGCGAGGGACTCCTTATGCGCCGCTTTCAATTTCAAATCAAATAAAAAGTTTTGAACAACCGCCCAAAAGCTTCGTGCTTGTATGTGCCTCCGAACAACAGGCAGACGCACCCACATAGGGTGGGATGTGGATGTGAGGAGCAAGGTCAAAGGGACTTTTGTTATTTTTATTGTTTTTCGTTTCAGTTTAAACCTCGGGCTGCCAACACTTTCGCTTTAAAAAGTACACCTCTCATGCGGCAGCTGCGGGACGTGATCTCCAGGAGCTGAGAGACCAAGAGCACACCGATTTTATGGCCAAGTGCAGCCAAAAGTTTATCGCGCTTCGTATCAGGGTGATTCGATTACTTTGCTCAAGCGGCTTCAATGAAAACTTCAAGGATTGCTAAAATACTGGCGACCACAAAGCCCTCAAAAAGAAAAGTTCAAAGACGAGAAAGTTATTTTAAGTATGTCGGTGCTCGGCCAGGCCTGGTGCATGGGCCCAATTCTAATTTTCAATGAGACCATTTTCACTTTTTTTCCGATTAGTTATGGATATTAGGTGTATCCTCTGGATACATTAGCGTGCAACACCAAACCTGCGTGTCCTCTGCTTGTCCTCCTGACTGACCCTTGAAATTTACTGTCACTGGCGGTGCTCATTGCCGCATTGAATCGCTATATACCCGGAGAAATAATTACGAACGGCCTTTAATGGCGAGGAGATGGTGTGGACTTGGACAGTCCCCAGTCTTCAGACCCAGTCCGTTCCGCCCTTAGCGGGGCAGATCGGCATTTGAATATAATTTACGGCTCGCCATATAAATCACACAGATGCCTCACACAACCCTTACCCGGCCACTTGCCAACACGCCTTCGCTCGGGGCAGAGCAGTCGTCAGAAACAAACCAAATCGTTCGCGCACTCACCGAGAACTCATTAGGGATGAAGCGCTGGTCACGAAGCGAACGGCTAAATTATTTTACCATGTCCGCCCTGCAGCCATTGTTACTGAGCCCCGGCCAGGCTGATGGATGTGATGGCTGTGTGTTTCATTCCACACGGGCATATCCACCATTTCGGTGATATGTTCCTGGAACGCATCAGGAGACGATCAGGACCAGTTTACAGAAGTCTAGTCTTGCCGCAACAGATCCATTAAATTATGTGGACATTTGGGAAAGCTCGTCGGGACTCGTCGGGACTCGTCGATGCTTGAAAATGGCAATCCTACTGCACGGCCGGTGTAGGTCTCCGACACTACAGCAGATGAGCGATAATTAAGTTTGCCTATCGCCCTCCCCCTACAGCCCGCATTAATGGAAGATTATCGCGCGTGGGTCGGGTGCGAGCAGCGGCGACTTTTAAATCGAAAACAATGCCCAACACCTTTCTGGGGGTGAAAATTTGAAGCTTTAGAAGTTCTGTTTTAATTTCGATTGTGGATCCCAGGACGCAAGGGCTTTCAACCGCTTGTTTCTCGCCTCATTAGATCCGTATTTCCTAGAGTACCGTCTGTTCCTAACATCCACACAAACGCGGTAAAAGGGGCTTTCGACAGCCCTACAATTAAAACCATGGCTTCCTATCCCTGTGGATAAGGTTTAGAAAGCATCAGAAACTTCTGCATATTTAAAGATGAAATTCGAATTTAAATTAAAAAATTTCGCCTCTGCTCACGGACTTGTTTAGAATTTTACTGGCTGGCAACTTTAAGTTGAGAAAACCGTCCACAGCCCCTACTTATTTTTAATTGCGAAAATGTGTTTCCCTCCTTCCGCCATCAGTCGGTTCATCCTCCTCGTTCGACAAGGCAGGCGGCTCTCTACATAAAGCTATCTTAATTTCCCCTGCTCCAATATGTGCCGCAGACGTACCACCCACACCTACGAATACTCCGAGTACTCCGCGCTGTTTGCTCAGGTGGAGAGCTTTAGCGACTGCGGGTTTATTACGGAACAGGGCGCTTGCTGCTATTGTAATTGGGGAAAAGTTCTGCAAAGCATGCAAGGACGGGTCCTTTTCAATTTAGTCTTTTGTTTTTCATATCATCAGACTTACAATGAAGGACAAGGGAATCGTACAAAAGGCCGTCCACGTTCTCCCAAATGAAGCTGACTTGCACTTATTCGGTTATTTATTTTTCTTCCACACCCACATCAGATGATGTCGACAGCGGAGCCTTTTTTAAATTATGCTATAACGATATTTTATGTAAATCACCTTTTTTACAGCGCTACTGTCGGCCACGCTGCGCACATATCAGAAAGCGTCCTGTGACTCGGACCAGGTGGTTATTGCCTGCCCCCGCGGCACCAGCATCTCAATTGAGTTTGCCCAGTACAACAAGTTTGTAGCGAAAGGTAAGTCTATCTACCCATACACATACCCGTACGCTGTGCACAGCTGCCACCTTTTCGCATTTATTTAACATAATGCACCTACACGTGTGACTTTCCCATTTCTCCCAGATGGCTATACCATTGAGGAGCTATGTCCAGTTTCTGGAGACGCTGCAACCGAGATTCGTGGCAAGGCGAAACACCTGCTACGGGGATCCATCTTTGGCTCATCCTCACAGAAAGTTCCTGCCAATCGCTACGTAAACGGCGGCTACGGCGGCTATGGCTATGGGCTGGCCATGGCGGTGCCATCGGCAGTGGATGCTCTCACCAGCACTGGGGCAAGTGGAACTGGTTCGGAACTGGAATCTAAGAGCACTGTCAACTCTGGAAATCTTGGCAAGTCCGTCCCTATTGGCGAGATGCTAAGCCCCGCTGATAACGGCGATGATTCGCCAGAAAATTGCATGTGGCCGAATGCTCTGCAGGTACGAGTATACATATACGAAACGAATATTGGGGAATTCAGATGAGCTACTTAACTATGTACAGTTCCATGATCTGTGATTTAATTCCAAATATTCCTTTTTACTTAGTTGCTTTCCCGATTTATAATTTACAGGATTTTTTCAAAACAACCCCGAATCTTCGTAGGTGGGAAATCAGGCCGCCTCAGATACGATACATCCTTTGTGTGGAGCACGTGTCAATGCGCCAGTCTGGCAGGCTTTTATGAGGCAGACAAGGGCAATTTTCTACATTCCGAACTTCACTTCCAATTCATTAAGCATTTCGGTTTCCTTGCCCCGTATTTGATTGGGTCGGCTGCTAATTCGCTTACTAGTCAGCAGACAATACGAATTTAAATTCGAGGAAAATTCCACAATAGGAAAAACATTAGAGGATATCATGAAACTTTTTGGGTTTAATTTTAGTTAGTTGCCCAAGACGGCAGAGGGTTCAGGATGAGCAGGAAAGTGTGGTGCTGTAACATCCTTTCAAATTGACGAAGGAAAAACGTTGCCTTTCTGTCGAGTCAAGCCACGTCATCTCCCGCTGTGCTTGCAGGAATTCCGTCATGTCGCTTGGGGTGTCATTATACGGCGAACCTACAGAAACAGAATATTTCGAGTCCCGAGCCAGTATTCGCCAGACGCCGCTTAACATGACTGCCACAGCACATTATTTGTCTCATCTTTTTTGTTACATGGCCACCATGGTTTGGAAAGCTGGTTTTACGAACCTGCTGTGGCTGCAGTGTTTTCCATTGACTGTAATTGGCTGCTAGACAGCATAGTCTTCTGTCATCACAAGATAGTAGCGATGGACCTTCACAATACATTTCAATAATTCTGATGAGAAATTTGCTATATAACTACCAATATTCTAGCTGTTTCCAAAGCGCACCGTCCGTTTATTATCTCGATTTCCCTCTTTACAATTGTCATCCGGCTGTCATCCTTATATACCTCGCTCACTCCGCCAGAGGGCTAGTAAGAGTCTGAGGAAGGGAGAGAAAACAAGCGTTTGTTTCATTTTGTTTACAATAATAATCAGTTCTAATAAAAATCGTGTCATTTAGTGCACTTATATAGTAATTTTCTAAGATTCAGCTTTCTCGTATCTTCAAAATTGTGGATGCGACAGATTTTTTACCTTTAATGCTTTTATAGTCTCTGAGATCTAAATGCTTATGAAGACAGACGGACGGACAGACTATCCCGATCAATAGCCGTATTGATGCTGATCAAGTATATACATACATACTATATGGATTAAAGTCTTAAAGTTCCGGTTATAACTAAGTGGCTTTATCCAGACTGTCGCTCGTTTGTGACATGTTTTATTTCAACGTAATTTTCCGTTGAAGACGAGCGGAAGGAGGAGGAAAAACAAAATGAAATACAAACGGTAACACTTCCATTACATTTTTGGGGCAAATATTTTATTTCAATTTGCAAAAGTTTGCAACTCAGCACAGAGTTCTGCAGCCCTCGTTGACTTCTCGGCGTCTTCTGTTTACACCTTAATGCGGAACAGACAGAGTCTGGGTGGAATGAAAAGCAACTAATGCATGGCTTGGTCTTGCCCTTTACTTTCAGTACTCCCTGCTCCAGACGGTGGTCGAGGCATGCCAGAAGAAGAAGCACTGCAAGTTTCACGGATCCCCGCAATTCTACGGACTGGGAGCCAGCGGAGTGGGCGATTCCTCCGGCACCAGCAGCTATCACAGCAGCACTGCTAGCTCTAATGCAATCAGCAACGACCCCTGCCCCAAGCGTCGCAAAATCGTCGAAGTTGCCTACAAATGCCGCCCATGTAAGTCAGCCAACACACCCATGGAACCGTCGCAAGTTTCGTTCAATTCACCCGAATTTATTTGGCGCACAAGGGACACGAGGGGACACGTAAATGGGCAGAAAATGCGAACACGATACACCGACACATCGACATATCGATACTACCTATTGATTCAGGGGGTGGAATACCCTCGACAGCCGGAATCGACACGTAAACGTCCGACCGAAAAAGTTAAATAAAAGTTCGCCGGGGTCAGGCTTCGGGCTACGCCCGAGCAAAGCTTCCCCCTCCGCCAACTTACAATCAGGGCCGTAGGTAAGAACGGGGACTCGGGTGCTGTCCCGTCCCGTCCCGTCCCGTCGGCGAAATTCGTGGGGAGCAACCTGGCTAGCGCTATCACATTTACCCGTACGTACTCTTACTCGTACATATGTATATGGTAGTGTGTATGTATATGTACTTGTACATGTACGAGTATAACAAGTTTAGCGCTCTGTCGTGCGTTCCAAAAATCCAGTGAGGTGGAAGGGCTGGGTTGGGTGGTATCGCGGGCGTTGTCAGCGCGGAGCGGCTGAGGCGGCTATAGCGACAGAAGGGCCTATAGCAGGCCGCAAACGGGACAGTCAGAAGAGGAGCTTCGCTCCTGGGACCTGGCAGTCGATTCGCCTTTGGACGTGCTTTGTCGAACACGGAAGAACTTCGATGACATAAAATTAACTTCCATCGGTGAACAGGGCTCAGGGCCCAGAGGAGGCAGTGCAGGGCAGCTTCCAATTGCAGTGAATGTTGCGCTTTAGTTGTACGAACATTTGAATTTCAGACCTATTGTCGGATGGCTGGATGGCAGGATGGAGGGACAAGCACATTTAAGTCAGATGCAGCACGAGCACCGTGTCTTTCAATCACAAAATCGTCGAAATCGTTGATTGCTCTACCGGGGCTGGGCATCCCGCCCATTCACTCGGTACCTATTAAACGTCTTTACGTCAAGTAACAAAAGAGAAATTCGCCCCTCAATCAGTTGCGCAACAGTAGTTTATTTGGCAGAGAAATTGAACATTCCATTCTATTATTCTAGTATTCTAGTATTCATAAGCATTCGCTCTATGTACCGATTTTCAGATGAGTTCCGCAGCAAGGTTGCCTGTCACAACGATGTTGCCCAGCTGGAATGCAACCCGTACTCTCGGATAGCGGTGTACAGCGCCAGTTTCGGGAGGACCGAGTACGAGAGCATCCAGTGCCCACAGCCGCAGGGAGTCCGCGAAGAAAGTAAGTTCGAGTTTGGGACGTCATCTGGGGCACTGACTCCCATCAATTATAGCTCCGACAGCTCACTGACACTGATTCTTCACTCTTCACCTTTTGCACTTTATTTCGTTCGATCTATTTCCGTGTATAGCGTGCCTTGCCTCATACGCGACAGAGACCGTCATGCAAATTTGCCACGGACGACGGCGATGCAACCTGGCAGCTGACGCGAACACCTTCGGCACTCCGTGCCAGCCAAACTCGCGGATGTATCTGAAGGTTGTTTACACATGTGGTAAGTAGGACACTAGAACAAGTGGGGGCTGATCTGGGGACCTAGTGCGTCCCATCGCATCGGAGCACAAGATTGATGCCTGGTGCTTCTCGTTCGATGCCTGACTTGGCCAGTTGATTTATGTATATCACTTTAGCCGCTGTATCCCTCCCGTTTTTTCGTGTAGTGCCAAAGCAAGTGCTCAAGGAGAGCAACGACTCTGAAGTGGAGCCGGACGAGTCCGAAGACTTTGAGGGCGACATCAACGACCTCTACGACGACGAGTTGATCTACAAGGAGTCGGAGGCGATACCAAAGCTGTACGGCAACACAACAGCGCTTGGCAGACGCAATAGCACCAACGGGCCTGGGCCTGGGTCCGGAGCCAGTGCTAATCCTGCTGGCAATCAGACCATGCCGAACGGTACCCTGGTCACAGATGTCGATGGCAGCGGCGTGAATCCCGTAATGACGCATAGTGCCGACTTGAGCCTAGAGGGTAAGCCATTTTTTAGCCACAGGACACAGCCCTGCTTGCATCGTCGTCTCCGTAAACATAAAGTCAGGTCCTATTTTTTAAATGAAAAGCGAAAATGAGTACAGCCTCCGCCTAGAAACTGGCTATTGAACCGCAACTGAGCTGTCCTTTTGACAGACCTGAACTCCAAGCAGCACAAACATAATCCCACAAAAGCTTTGCCCCGCCCCTGTTTTTTTCAAACTGGCACTAGGGGCGTTGCAGACATTCGTAATGTCGAAATCTGATTTGCAAATAATATCCAATCCTTGAGGGCTCCTTGCCCTCCACCTACTACCAGATGATACAAAAATTTCATTGTACGTCTAAAGTATTTGTTTCGGGTGTAGCTTGAATGTGACTCTGCTTGGCGGAGGTCTGCTTATAAAATGCTCAAGATTCCGATTCCCAGCAATTGTAGGAACTTTTAAAATCCTCATTTTCTATCCTCTCCGCAGATGACCAGGAGCGCCTGTACTTCTACCTCCTTATCATTGGATCCCTGGGGGTGCTCTTCTCTATCGTTATCGTTGCCGCTAGACTCGTGTTGCAGAAGCGTCGGGGTCTTGCTACTAATACGCACTCCAACTCCAACTCAAGCAAAGGCGGCGGGGGCGGAGGGGGCCTAGTCGACGAGACGACAATTCCCAGCGGATTTAACGACAACATTTCAGAAATAGATGCAGATATCGACCTTACTACTCCAATACCTGTGCCCAGTGTGTCCAAGAATGAGGTGAGTGACTAAGAATGATAATGGTGGCCCATTCGTCCTTACGTCGATGCTCCTGCAGAACTATTTGACCTACGCGCCAGCCAGCAACTTGTATGCTAGCCTGGCTCCTGGCTCTGGGCCTGCCACTGGCTTGATAGCAAATCCCCTTCTAGTGGGAGCGCGGCAGTCGCCCGACCTCATCGGCATATCCCCAGGCACCTTCGTGGCGACGAGCAGCGCCAGCGCCGGCCCAGGCACGGTGGCGGGAATTCTCACGCCGGCCATTGTGATTGGAGCCAACGGACCCGGAGCTGGCTTGCCCGGCAGCAGCGCCATAAGTAAGTAACCGCTCCACTTCCCCCTCCGCTTACTCCATATCTCGCTTTCACCCTCTGAAGGCACAATGGTACCAATCACATCGTTGGCTCAGTACACGACGGCGCCGACAATCAGGGGCGGCTACATAATAAACGCTGAGGGCATGGGCATGGGTGTCCTGCAGCGCCAAAGCAATACACCCACGCCGCCATCCTCGCTTGCGGGCGGTTCGCCGGCGCACCCTCCATCACAGCACGTTCAGTCCCCACTAGGTATGACGCCGCTGAGCCATGTGGCCGGGCCAGGCACTTCGACGCTGCGCCGCACCAAGCCGCCCATGCTCCAGCCACAACTCTCGTACGACGGCACTGCACCACGCACATTGTCCACCGGCGTAGCCGTCGGGTCGCAGTTCTACTACGGATGACAGAGCACGCTTGATTGCGAGCCGCATGTGTATACAACATCAGTGAGCGTCGCTGTCGCCCCTGCTAAGGTCAGCACCAAGACGAGTAAGGACATGCCGGGACATCAGTTGTACGAACCCGCCGAACGTGCAACATCGGTGGATGCTTTTCCTGGACCCTAGCCACCCGTGGATACGAGCATTTCTGCTCGAGGCACCAACGACAATACAAAGAAAATCCTAGCCAGCTCCTCCCTGTCCGGCGTTTAGGAATTTTGTGGAGAGGTCTCAGGCGAGTTGTTTTTAAATATGGACGAGCTTCCGGTAACTGTAAATACCTAATGAATGAATACATTTTAAGATTATAGCCAAAGTTATATATGTAGGTACATAGCCCGAGGTACAAAAGGTCTCCAGCGACCTTGTAGGCTGTCTGTCTACAAGCGTGGTTGTCGTTCGACGTATCTTGAATCATGTAGTGGTACACCTTTGTCTGTATTTCTAACTGTCCTTCTGTCTTTTATTCACATGCAAAGAAATTAAACGAGTTGCCTTCCGTGGTCCCGCCTCTTTCTGTCGGCTGTGCGCTTTCACGCATCAAATTATTTGTACCGAATAAGTGAAAGTAAATTGCGCGGGGGTTCATTTGGCGTTATCAATAATGTAGCGACAGACCTAAGCATAAACATATTGCCTACAAATAGGCAGACACGGCCTCAGTGTACTCATCATCCTCACCCCCATTTCATCCATCAACCCAACGGGAAAGGGGGGGTGGGGGGCAGCGTACGTGTGGAAGGACCGAGAACTGATGGCTGCCGCTTAGGGGCGACTTCTAACCCAAATACTGCCACATACTCGCACTCGTAAGCCGTCGCACATCCGGACAGATAACGACGCAACTCCCCGCAGAGTTCCGTAAACAAAACACGACTCCTCATAAATGTCGAGGCCTAGGCCGCAGCCTCGGCCCCTGCCAGAGTACGTTCAATTACCAGTAGTATGTGTGGGTTCTTGAAGCGCTGAGACATGTAAATGCTTTATTTAGCCAGTCGTGTGTGTGTGTGAGTGTGTGTGTGCGTGTGCGGGTGCGGATGCGGGTGTTTCTGTGAGTGTGAGTCTGCGTGTAGCTCATTGTGGGTCTCAGATTAATGCGATACAAATGTACATATGAGCGTAATTAATATCCGGCATTACTGACCGACCTTAGATGAGACTGGAGCTGGGGCTGAGACTGAGCCTGGGACAGGGTTAGGCAAACGAGCTAATGGATTGCACATACGTGCCAAGGTGAGTGGGTCCTCGCGGAAGTGCTCTCCCGTGGCACATGTACGCCACCGGAAGTGGCGTGGTTTCTATAAATGGCGTGCAACACTGGGAGGGACAGCATCGTAGGCCATAGTCGTAGACTCTTATTTTGAAATTGATCTATAACGTAGGCAATTTGCTCTACTGCGTTGTCTTGGACGTTGCTGGCATGCATCCTCAACGGCGAACCAGTGCTGTTTCAGCGGGGGTTCAGCTACGATAGCCGTTTGTGTACGGCTATGGGGTGTACGGCTGCAGTGTATACAGCGTGCACACTCGGATGTGTGTCTGAAATGTCAAGCATTTACGAGTAGGCCGGACTTGACCGTTGACCTACTCGCACTCGTGCGTATCTCATCGTGTTGTTCGGTTTAGGATTTTATTTCGAATGTCAAGTGCCTTCCTAATTAGCATTTAAGTGTATACTTACTATCTTCGAGTACTTTAAATCGCAGGCCGCCAATCGAGGAGCCAGCCTCTAGTAAAATGTACATAGCATAGCCTACAGCCAAACTGAAATAACTAACCGAGGGATGTTCACATTAAAATAGCTCAGTTTAGCCAAGATGTAAATACGAGTAACGCAACACACACTATCAGTAGGCAAAAGCATTCGAATGCATAGAAATGGGAGAGTGGAGGGGATCGGGATCTGTATACCCATCAGGCTCCATTCAGTACGAGTATGTAGCACCTAACGGATGTGGCTCTCAGTAGAACAGCAATTAATCAAATCATACATATGTAAATAAATTATTCGTGTTAGCTAAGCCACAATGAATAACTCGTATTCGTGTATGAAAATGTTAAAAGGGATAATATATACCTGAATCATCAGAAATACACACATGCAGGCACACTAATACTAATCGACTCTGATAGAACCCGTATTCCTCTATTGCTGTGGCGAGGCATTGACCATTGAGTATGGATGCATACGGATGAATACTTTGCGTAAATATCTATTTAGAGTTGAATGAATCCACAAAAATATGTATAGCCATAATAGTAATCTGTAGGTAAACTGTGAAAAGATTTTGGTTCCCTTTCCTTCTTATGTACTGTACATTTTATACGTTTCTTTTTAACAAAATAAATAAATGAAATATTAACATACCTAAGTGGACTTTCGTTCGGTGGAAAAGCTATAATAATTTTCTAATAAGAATTTAAGAATGAATTAGATCAGTAATCATTAAATATCAGCAGTCTAACATCATGGCGACGTCATGACACCAAATACCCAATTAAATGGATTCTCTGAATTGATATTCGCTGCAGCCCTGCTCCAGGGCTTGATTGGTCCATGAAATAATCCTAAATAATCATTTCCAGGTCTTTTGAGAAGTAAGTATACTTTAGAACTATATACTAGTATGCCTCCATAAGTATTTTCCTCTTGGAAATTTCGCCCAAATAATTTTGATTATGGCAAAGGAATCCCATTAAACGAACCAGAAACAAAACATCCTTCGGTACACACTCAGAGAGAATACTGGAAAGGGGAGACAGACAGCACAAAATCTGTTGGAGCGCTTCAGAGAGAAGCAGAATTTCAAAAACTATTTGATTAAATTTGTTGGGAGAGAATATTTATGGGCTCGGCATGAGCTTCGCCTGCTAATTGGTTTATAAATTAGAATTTCAACGGAACATTAAGCCAGCCATCTCAACCAAATAAACCCACAGCACTTTCGAACAGCAGGGTAATCAATATTTATTGCGCTCCAACTAAGCAGCCAATGAGGGAAGAGGGAACGACCCTGAGGTCCCTACATTACCATGGGAAATCCAAACAACTAGATGTTAGAAAGAGGACTTGAATTCCGTAAGCTATCTAGAGAATGCTCGGAAAATATAGACCAAGGTTTTAAAGCCTTGTATTAATGAATTCCGATTGTAATTACTAATTTCTAAAGCACCCAAGGAAAGAAACCCAAAAAGAAAGAGACTTTATTACATAGTGGCTAGATTTGCGTCAGATAACCTTCCTCAAACTAAATCAAGATTCAATCAAATTTGGCAGTGTTGGTCCCTTGACCCTTGAGCTTGGAAATATTAAAGTCCACTCATTTTTAATTTTTCTGCACAAATGATTTCAAAACTTGCATAGTTTTAAATTTTTTGTAAAACATTCACTGGACATTTATTGACGAAGCGATCGAAAGGAAATTTAGAATTTTTGGCAGTCGAGAGATTGATCTGTTAGAAGTTGTTCAAGGACTTGTTTACCATTCGAAATGCGTATTCGTATTCACTATCTGCCAGGCTGTTAATGGGCACAGCCTCTATGTAGGTATCTCGTACTGACAGTTCAAACTAGCAAACGTTAGCTGCAATTCAATTAGAGATAATGTTACGAGTATTATTAATTAATTTGCGACGACTAGAACATAGTCAATGACTATTTTTGACTTCTATTTTTCTTCTGTCTGACTCTTGTTTTCCGTCAGAAAATTTCCAGCCCCCGAGACTGCTCCGCTTTCGCAAACTGGCAAACGTGGATGTGGATGTAATTACTCTCGAGAGGCAAGTGCTCTGATTGCACCTTGTAGATGAGAGTTTCATTGGGGAAGCATCAGAACGCAATCTTGGGGAAGACTGTTGCGTGTGCTGAAGTCGACAACGGTCCTTCAATGGGGGCAAGCTCAGTCCAAAGCCTTAAGGACTGACCACACGCAACATTCGCCTCAGCACGGCAACATTCCCAGCATCTTCCGATGTGGCTTTAACGAGCGTCCTCTAAGAATGAGACTTGGCTCACAAAGCAAAGCGTGCAACACGCTGCGTTAATTACATTAATTCGCTTTTGGCAACACCCACATCGGGACAAGATTTCATCTTCGTTAGACCGGGTTCATCTGCTCATGTCAACTGATGGCTGATGGCTTTTGGCTTTAGGTGTGACAACCTGTCGTCGACGTCTCACGAGCATATTTTGGCACTCAACTGAGGGGAAAAAATACCTTGGTGGAATTTCATTACGTCAAGAGGGTCGAGATGTGTAGTTTTGTCTATGTCCTTATCTCAGGCACTCCGTCTGGCTGCTTTAATACGTTCCTAAATGAAAATCGATAATTCAGAGGACATTTCTCGGATAGATCCCACTGTTCATTCTCCCTCGCGTGTCTTGTGTTTTCCCGTCATTCTTTGCCGTCTAACAAAATTTATGATAATTTCCGTTCCTTTGTCAAACTTTCGGGTAATGCAGCAGCAAACTCTTGGCTTGGCATGCACGGAAGTGACGGCAAAATTCTTCTCATTCTTTTCATGGCCGAGTTGGTAAATTGATTATTTTCACTCTGACCTTCTCTAGCTCGAAGCGATAAAGATTGTAGATATACCAGTATGAGTACCAGTACCACATGTGCTCTTGGGTCCCAGCTCCCAGTTCATACACTGCCATTGTCATAAGTTGCCCTCTTTTCCCTCTACATGCGAGTGCGCGTTTGTTCCAGCAATTTCATACATTTTTGTTGTATCCGAGCCCTAATTAAGCTATTTCAAAAGGACTTACATCCATTGAGTTTGATGTTTCTTAAGTGCAAATGTATGTATAAGAAAACAGATGCACAGACAAGTGTAAGTACATTTGACCAAAAGCCTTAAAAACTGATGTATTGGATGATGACTGATGAGTTCAATATGAATAATTGCACACACAGTTTTGTGCATGCATGCAAATTGAAATCGCAATGGTTTTATCGCCATCTTACAATTACAGAATTTCTTCAGGGACTTGGTATTAATTAGGACACAGAGTAATCCTCATAAGCCACTGGCGAAGGCGAAGGCGAGGAGCAGCAGGACATTGTGTACACGCTTGGTTTTATGCAAATGGGGAAAATACGCCACTGAGACTGTGTGGGACAGTGACTGTGGTAGTGGGCTGTAAATTTGCACTTTATTCTCATCATTTTTTCACTCTCGACAGTATTCTACGTGGGAAAATCTTGGCGAAAAAAACAAGAAAAATGGCGGGAGCTCAGCTGCAGAAGTTGGCTCTGCTGGTTCTGGCTCTGGCCTGCGACAGATCTACTTCAGACCCCGAGAACTCTTGTGTTGTCCCTTGGACCTGCTGAATAAAATATGAGCAGAGCTGAATGTTCCAATGTTCTGAGCGCTCTTTTCGTGCTGCCCATCCCATTGCTGGCCAGGGACTAAGACTACCTCTACCACATCAGACTTGGCCCTAAATTTTACTGTTTAGGTTTCTTTGAGGACCTCCCCGCCCGTCTCTGTCCCCCTGCCGCAAATTGAATGCTGTTCAAATAATTTATCTAATTTTTCCCGCCACCCTCCCTCTGGAAAGAAGTTGATGTGTCGGTTGGACGGTTGGACGGATGTCGGTTTCATCCTAGGGTCCCACATTCCCACTTGCTGCTGACAGTACGATGTGCTTTTTGCTTCTCTTTCATTTTTGCGAGTAATACCCCAAGAAATGCAGTGCAGCGAGAACAAAGCGAATTGTTCGAGTTTCCTTTTAGCACCTTCCGAGCGGGTTTCGGGCAAATGCGAACAATTAAAGTTGTCCCTTTAAGGGGTAGCCAAATGGAATTCCGCTCTTCGTTTTTCCCGACGACGCTCCGCACTTTGCCCTTGCCCGAACCAGGTTCAAAGGTTGCCACCAGCTCTGTGGATATGGTTTTGATGAGGGTCGGGTCGGATCGGGTCGCAATATGTATAAGGTACGTCTCGTCAGATGATTAGGGAAATAATACGGACAGGGACTCTATAAAGGATGTCGGATAATTCAAATATATTTGATTTAAACGATCCTTTTTTTCCGACTGAAGTATTCTGAATACACACAATTGGATAAATTATTCAATTGCCTTCATCTAACGCATCCCTCCATAGCAGCTCATAGACTTTTGGAAACTACCCATTCGGCCTACCCCGATGTTGCACAGACAGCCGACATGCCACTCCCATTGAGGCGAAATACATTCTTGTCGTTCACACATGAATTAAACATGTAAACACATGTGTACTAAACACCAAACCTTACGATTAGGTCTAAGTACATAGCAGGCCAAAAGGCTCTAGGATTTTAGTGAATAAATATGCTGCACACTTGAACGTGAAAAGGTTGGAAGAAAAGGTCACTTAAAAACCACTTGATATGTAGGAAAAGAGTGCGTTCACCGAAAGAGCGGAGGTCATAAAGTAATAAAAATATCCCATAAAAATGGGTACCAAGATGTACTTGAAAATATGATCGGGTCCTCCGCATAGAATAATAGTAGGAGCGATTGGGCCCAGTATTCACAGAACTTTGTACCTGAATACTCATTTGGCGTTAACCAATCCTCTCATAATAAAAAATCGAGGAGAGAAAACCTGTCGGAGTGTGAAGGTCCCCGGTAGGCCGCAACTGAAAAGTAATCCCAGATAGGCCCACTGCTCGGAAAGGTGAATCAGTACTATCTTATCTGAGTCAGAGTCATCGAAAAACATATGTTTGTATATACCTAATTTTATTTCACTGTTAATTCCCTTCCGGATATCCGTAAAAGGGTTTATTTGTTAATTAGGAGTTCTCTGCTACAAACATACATATTATAAAGAACCTTATTATGATTGCAGTATTTCTAAAAATAGGGAAGCCTAGATAAAGTACGTACATACTTGTAGATGAAAGAGTCAAAACGACTTGTACACTCGTATTCTCGTATTCGTATGTTAGCGCCAAAGAATACACGAAGACCATGGGGTATGTTGTTTTTGCGTCTTTAAGGCATTATTACTTTGACATTGTTCTCCCTGTTTGTGCAAGAGTCACAAAAGCCTGAGGGAGAGAGAGAGAGAGTGAGGGCAAGAACTTCCTTCCCCGTGGAACGAAGCAAAAGACAAAGCCAACTGAATGAAATAAGCGACTCTGTTTATCAGGATCTGTATGCTACCACTAGCCTTTGTCTGCAAACACTTCATGAAAGGAACCGGATTCGCCATAAATTAACGCACTCTTTTCTTTATTATCTGCGTAAAAATTTTCGCAATAATTTGTACATGTGCAGGGAGAGCAATCCCCAGTACATATGAGTATGATGGATGATATCACCAGTAGATCCCGGTTCGTCTGAAAACCAATCGATAGCGGAATTTGTTCGATACATATATACGTTTGGAAGTACAGAACCGTCAATGCATCTCTCATATACATTCCCAAATACATAATGTATAAAAATGTAATTAAATGTATAGATATGAATAGAAGTGACTGTTGTTTATTAAAAATACGGATCCTGGACTATCAGCATTTGCTCCTTAATTCTAAATCCTTTAAAATTTGAGTGAGTAAGTAACCAGTTCGATTCGAATGGATTACTTTACCAATTAGAAGACGAGGGATATAGTTTTCACCGGTTCACAATATTTCTTTTGTTGCGCAAACGTCAAATTCGTCTTTAGCAATTAGGAATATAAAAATACAAAGGAAACGTCAGGCCGTCTCCTCTCCGCAACATGCGAAGGGCTCGTCAGATGAGCTCTCTTTTTCAAAGGAGTGGAGAGGAGGAGGGATTGAGGTAGCGCCGTGATGATTGTTTCCGTCCGTAGGGAAACAACGAAACTCGCTCCTGTGCAGAGAGCCCCTGACTACACGCCCTTTTGAGTTTGGCCTGGGTTGGGCTCGGTCTTGTACGCTTCTGTTCGCCCCCCTCCTCCCTTTATTTCTTTACTACACTCGGCAATTGTCAGTCCAAGTCCGCTTTTAGCAAAGGCAAAAAATTGGGCGATTCCAAAGTGTACCGCAGTGCCACGAAATAACCAAATGCATGTTGGGACAGTCCAATAAAAGGGTCAAGTTGGGGTCATAAGAACCAAATTTAAGCTCGAACCGGATCGGAATCTGCAGCAGTAAACTTCCTTAAGCGCCGTGCAATCTGCCACTGCAACGCTTGCCTGCATGCAAGGACAGTAGGAAACGAGTGCACAAGTGCTTTTAATTTGTTTTCCGGCATAATTGGGCAACTTCTGAGTACCAGCACACGCACAAGCAGACGCACATTAGCCCCACATGTAGCGCATGTGGCGACTGGGGCTGGGGCCATGGGCAGGGGCAGGGGTCCCAAGCGAGTGAGTCGTCAAAGATGTATGCCATCCGGCACACTTTGGTGGCGTCGAAGTCCGACTTGAGAGGACTACAGCATACGTAGACTCCCACGGTCACTCGAAATGCTTACCATCGGATAATTACTTCAAATGTCACAATAAGTTCTACGCTTGGCTGCTGCCGTTAGCATAATTAATAATACAGGCGTGACCCGGCAGAAGCCCAGCAGTCTGCTGCTCTTCGGGATATCCTTCACTCTTGGCTGGAGCTCATGCGTGTGTGTTTGGCGCCACTGCATTATTTATGAACTGTCTGGCGTCCGAGGTCGCCATTGACAACTTGTCGTCTCCTCAGCCATGACTTTGATGGGTTGGTAATGGTAATGGGACTGCCCGACATGGGGCTGGAGGTGGGGGTGTGGGAGGCACTTTGCCCATGCCTCATTCGACACTTCAGTTCGCATTAGCTGTGGCAAACGCAGATTGAGTCAATCATCGGTAGACCGCAGACTCCACGCTCGTCAGAAACATGAAGAGCTGGTGGCCAACAGCTCCTCGGAGCTGGGGAAAGCGTGCCTAGCCATAGCTCTTATGGCAGTGCGTCGAGGTCATCAATCAATTCTGCGATGCCTGGAGCTACGCTACGGCCGAACTTACCAGCTGAGACTGAGTTGAAGCAACAAATGCCCCGAAAGTTATGGCCGACGATAGGTTGAAAGTGCTACAAGGCAATAAACACAGAATTGCGCATACGACATGTTGCACCAGAATCGCCAGCCAAAATGGGCAGAGCAGCGAACAGAATGGGTCACACGGCTACCGGCAGCTGTAAGTCTACCCTGAAATTCAACAATAAAAAATGTTTATTTAACATTATGCTGGCTGCGAAGAAGGCCTCCTCAGCTGCGGCTGAGCAGGAAAAGAGGTCATATCATTTAGCTTTTATTAGTGTTTTTGTTCATGTTTTATTGGATTTCTTTTTATTTTTGCTTTTATATCTGCAGAGCAAAAGCCAGGCAAGCCCAGGCCGGATGCCCAGTCCCTTGCTGTGAAGGTCAAAGCGGTCAAAACGTTCGCGTTTCCGGCCTACCAGCCTCATTTTGAGCACTGTGCGGACCCGCACTTTAAAGTGCGCCTTGGGCGAAGGGCCCGGAAACGTGAAATATTGAATCTGAGGAGTACCTGCAATTGCTGTCGCATGCCTGCAATGGGCCGGGGAAATGAATACTAGTTACGCACACAATCAGGGATTTTTCATTACCAAACATACGAATATATGCACTCGCATGTGTGTAAAATGTTTATTGGTTGCTTGTTCTGTGTGTATAGGAGGAACGCACGCAATTTGCATCCTGAAATGTGCACTAAAACTTTGCGATGCAACAAATGAAACTTTGATTTGTTGCCGGGAGCTCTGGTTTATGCACTTGTGTGGGAGCAGTTCAGTCACGTAATCTCTGTTGAGGGAGGGGCTTTCGTTCCTTCAGTTCGGTGGCTGCGGCTGCGGTTGGCCATTACATTCCAACCACGACTCAGAATATGTACAAACAATTTACATTTGAACGTTTACGTATTCATACGAAATTATAATTTTAAAATTCCAGGCTCTTGTAAGAACTAAAGCCAAAGACATTCGAGGCTGTATCTATGGTTATTTAGGTGGAGTGGTAATAGAGAGTAAATAGCACACATGAATGACTGTTCGCAGAATTCGTCACACTTTGAATCATCAATCGGTTGATTTTCAATATGTCAATGCGAAATTTGAGCAGCATAATCAGCCTCCATGTGGGTGGATGGTCTGGTCTCCTTGGGGCCGTAATGAAATTGTCGTGTTTTGAACTGGTACACCAAATACTCGTACAATGATCGCTGGGCAATGCCAAATGCACATGAATGTGACCATAATGTGTCATCAGGGTAACTTTTCTGCTGGCCAACTTTCGAACAAGTTTCTTGTACATTGAAGGCCGAACAGAGCAGTGAAACTGGGAGCAAATGGAATTAAATTAACACACAACTGTTGGGAAACTTTGTCAAGAGCAGCGGAGAAGCAACGAATTCTGGCTGGCTGAGCGTGACAACGGACTTCAATCTACGAGTATTGCCAAGAACCTGAATTGCCCACGACTCACAAGACGACAAAAAACTTTCGAAACCTTTTCTCGGCAAGGGCTAATTTGATCGATTGCCCTTGGCGCTGTTTTGCGGCAAGTAAGGGACATCCAAATCCTGTTCTGAATATGTATACTAGATATGATAGCGGAGCCTTCAGTGTCATTCCACTCTTAAATCCTGATACATAATGTCTGATTCATATTCCGTTCATGCGAAATGTAGATTTTCGAGATGAATCAATTATGTCGTACTCGAATTTAATGTGCGTCTCTGACCCTACAGACTGCTCCGTTCGGGTTGGATGCGGCACATTGCACGACAATGCCATCCAATGATCTGGAGAGCAAGAAGGCCACTCGCTTGTAATAAAATCACAAATATACTCGCCTGGCACTTAGCATAACAATGCCCGCCCTTAAGCGCTCCTAACTCGCATGGTGGGGTGGTGGTGAGGACGCTCTGGAAGTTCGCCGGTGCCCGCATATTGTTTTGCTGTGCACACACTGTACAAACATATTTGCATATATTGTATGTCACATTTTCATATATTGGCTCAAAATCCAGCAGCCTTCATTTGGCCCATGCCCATGACCATGCCCATGCCACAGAGGACGCCGACGCCCTGAACGAATAAATTAAATTCTCAATGCAATTCGAGTGCCCGTCCATCCGGCGTGTCCACAAAGTTGCGTTATTTTAATGAAATCGATTTCTGTGCAATCACAAAAAACCCCAAGGCCCGGCTAGGCATTGCCAGCACTGACTTCACTATGTATGCAGATGTGCAATGTATTTTTTAATGAAAGAATACAATTTTGTTCGAATATGTATGAATATTGCAAATCGCAAATGGTCGTACAAGTAGCGAACGGCAAATCGGTGACATCGAGGTGACATCAACTTCCAATGCTTTCAAATGCACAAAAATCGGACTGAAGCAGATCCTTGGTCAGCGCAGAGCCGGGCCATTAAAGTGATTTCCAAAGTCACGCCGCGGGCACGAATATAAAAATCCTGCTTCGGAAATCATTTTTGGTTTTATTTTGTTCACGATAAGCAAAATGCCATCTCCAATAAAAAAGAATATAAAATTGTCATAAAGAGCAGAGCGGGATGATGGCAGAATTCACGAAGGTGCGCACAGACTCCCACAGCTGCTCCAAATCAAATCAATAACGGAGTCCGGGCACTGTCGCTGTTGTTTTTATGGTGCCTTTTACAGCGGGCACGCGTGCCACAATTCAAGCATAATGCCCCACACGCTGTATACGCAATATTTCAATTACCTTCTGCCTCTTAATTGCGCTGTGTCGGCCACTCAGCAAGCTAAGTTGCCACAGTCCAGACATTTTCCAGGAGTGAGTGCATAGCGACCAGAGTCTCTCCTGAAGGTCCAAGACAGGAAATATACCAAAAACAACGTCCTGAACTCTTCAGCACCCAAAGGGCAACAACATAGGAAGAGCTCTCGGCCTCGAGCTAAATGACCAAACGGTCGCACATGCCACACACGACGACAGTCATTTCCTCCCTTCCAACCCTTCTACATATTATACGTGACAGGTCTGTGGGGGGCTTATCACAGCTGTCGACTTAAAGCGTGGAAGAAACTATTTAGTTTATGAGCTGGCACGTCGCTTCGTGGATTCGTTCAGAGCGAAACCTTAATAAATTACAAAATGTATGCGCACTTCACGAGCGGGACAGGCGGCAATCTGTGAGGACCTAGCACCTTCACCCAAAACATTCACCCGTGCGAAAATAGTCATTTACATGCTGAAGTTTTCGCTCCGATAAACACTGAACACAAACAAGGGGCCAGGGTCCAGGGGGCAGGAGAGCAAATGCGCAGCGTTGCAACCGCTAAAAATGGCTAAAAATATTCGTTTGCATATGCAAAAATGCTTTGAAGGACATTTTTCCTCTCCACCATAACCCGCCCTGTGACTTACGCGACTCGGCCGCACTGCACATCCAAGGTGCTGGCACCTACATAAGACCGCTGCGAGCGAGCTCTGAGGCCGTTGGCTTTCGCACCTGGCTGGGTATGGATGATGCCACTGCTGCCACTATGTGGGGAGGACTCGCACATATGAATGTACATATCTCTGGGCTAGCAATTAGCACCACGTGCGCACTGGGGTAACGCTGCAGTAATGTTGACGCCAGCAAGAGCAAGAAATTCGCAAGTATGCGAATCATAATAACCCCTCTTGTTTAGTATGCCGTCGTATTTAGAAATATTTGATCACCAGAAGCACCACTCCAGTACCCCTGGACTCACACTCTCCAGAGAATGTTGGTTATTCTCGTATGCATTTTTGAATCTAATTGATTTCCCTTTCATTGAGATTGGTGGCTATGCCAAGGGCAAGAAATACTATGAATATGAACTGACTATCTACACTTGGATGGATCCCAGCCACATCTGGTCGGGCTCGGGCTCTGGCATCGAATCAGAGCAGGGAGCTGGTGCGGAGCGGCGCGTGAGAATGTGATTTATATAAAGTGAGTAGGTGTTGTTGTCATGCTTTGGCACTTCGGTGGATGCATCTGCTTCTGGCGTTATGATAGAGCTGTCGATGATGGCTGATGATGTTTCAGCCAGGGCGCAGACACTCTCTGCCTTCAGTGGCTCCACGATGCCATCAACTGCACGCCCGTATCTGCACACATGCCGAGCCAGTGCTTCATAAAGGCGCATCCACAAGATGTCGTTAGTTTGCAAATAATGTTCTTGGCATCCGCAGTGTTGCCTTTGACGCTGCAGTCGTCAATGCCACTCAGGGGGTGCCGAGTGTTGTGACGGTGGCACTGGGACTTGCTTGACGATGACGATGACGATGATGGCGGCGGCGGGGGCGAAGCCAAAGGTGCAGGGATGACCAAGCCACGATGCATAATGAGTGATGAACGGTTACTGCTTTGTGTGCTTTGTGCTCCAATTAGGGGAAATCAATACCGGCACTTCCCATAGCAAAAGTACGGTTCATCTTAAAATAGTCTTTGCTTTCAGTAAATACGCGAACCATCGTATCGAATGAAAGATCAATGTTTTCAAAATCAACTAAAGTCAACTTTACGTTTAAAGCATCATAATTGCGATTAAGTAGACTGATTCTCCTAGCGGGGAAGCTGCAGTCGGAGGAAAACTGTGAGTCGAGTGTGCCATGATGGTACGAGGACTACAAATCGCTGGCTGAAAGTTTCTGAAGCGATGTCAAGCGCTTGCCTAAGCGGGTTTGGAGAAGGAGGTATCAGAGGCGAAGCCTTGGGCTGGACTCAAAGGCGCTGGGAAGCCAGCCGCCCATGGAATGCGGGCGCGCTCATTTCTTGAAGGCATTCAAGGCGCAAAATAAGGATCCAGTGGGACCTGTCAGCAGGATGTGGGGATGTGCTTCGTGTTCTGTGTGAAGTCGCCATAAAATGCACAAAACAGACGGTCCCAGAGCCGCCACAGTTGGCCAAGTTCGCCAGTTGTCTGATTGCCGCTCGAGGTTGGCGGGGTGCATGTGCATGGTAGGGCACCGCGTCTTGCGTGCTGCCCCGTCCGAGAGTCCGTGCCTGCGTAGTCGGTGGCATCCGGATCCGCGTCGCGGAGTTGTCACCGGCGACCATATGGCTGCATTTCCTTAAACACATAAAACTGTTTTAGCGCTTCCCATTCAGTCGTCCTTGAGAGGCGTTAATGGGCATAAAAAACCCATACAGAACAGATATACTCGTACAGCAGCTCGGAGCGAGAAATACGCCAGTCACGACCGCATATGCAGCACCAGCACCAACACAAAAACCAGATACGGAGCGGAGCTTTGTCTCTGCTACTTTTGCCTTTGCCGCCTTCTCCTTCCCATTCTCCTTATCCGGTGGAGCCAGTAAACGTGGACGAGCCCGCGTTGGCGCCTGCACCCGACAACTGCAACACTTACGCAAGCGAGGAGCATTATCGTGCTACCCAGCTCCTCATTTGCAGTCATTTGTAGTCCTTGCAATTGGCCCGAGGGACAGTGCGGGCCTTGGACTGGGACTGGGCCTGGTATGGGAACCATGAACCTCTCCGCCACGGCAAAGTGGCAGCAAGAAGTGGCAATTCACTTCACTCCAGTGGTGGTCGTTTTTTGTGCATTTATGTGGTAGCCGTCTTTTAGGGCGCCCCGCTTTTGTGGCCATGCACGTTGCACGATGGTGACAGCGGTTGCTCCAGCCGCGCTGTTCCGGCCTTTGTTCAGCCAGAGTCTTGCCACGCGATAACTTTCGGCTTCAAGGCAAAAACCTCAGCCGAACAACACCCCAGAAGAGGACAAATGCATATTGTCTCGCCTCGTACTCGTACTCCTCTTCGTCTTCGTCTCCATCTTCGCCGCACGACGCCCAAGATGGGCACGCATATTTATGTGGTGCGTCAGATTGAGAAGGACTTGTCGAAAGGGCGTGATATAGGGACTCCCCTAGTGCCATTGCGAGGAGGATATAACCGAGCATAAATATGCCAAAGACCTTTATATTAAATAGCGCATAATATGTATGTACATATCCCTTGTGCACCTTTTTCCACAGCTTGTGGCCGCGAAATGAACAACTCTCCTAAGTTAAAGCTCCCACGAGTCGAATCGAATTTCATTTAATAATTGCTTTCATAAATTACTTAGCATTCACTTCATTATTTCTGCAGCAATAAACTTCATACCGGTACCACACTCCGCCCCTGTCACCGTTCCAAGGACCGCTACCAATGGAGGAGACAAATTGCCAAGAACAATCCTGCGCAGAAATTTCGAGTTTGTCGTGCAGCACAGCCTGGTCCCTGGTTCGCCGTATCCGTCTTCGTCCCTGTCCTCGTCGTTGTCCTCGTCCTCCCAGTCCAGATCCTGGTCTTTGTTATTACGGCTTTCTGTGTCGAACAATTGCTGGAAATTAATTTCGTATTTGACTCCTGGTGCCAATGCAGCTCCAAGAACGGGCCCGAGGACGATCTCGGCGACGGACTGCACTTATCTACAAAGGCACTTATCGTGAGTGGCGTACTTGCATCCGCTTCCGCGTTTGTTCTCCTAATGCACACCCGCTGTGCAGTGTGCACTGCCGGCACCGACTGGAGTGTCTACGTAATAAAGTGGCGGGGACTCTGCCGTACGTTGGCACATGGTGCACGGCCGGGAAATGAGCTGCAAGCAGTTCCGATGCCTGGATAACGTTGCCTCTCACTCTCCTTACGGAACATCTTCATTGGAAATTAAATCACAATTCGCTCTGTAAGGTCGTAATTTAAACAAAGACGAACGCTGCATACTTGAAAATATAGGGGATAGCACTTTTTCTGTCAAAGAGGGGATATATTATTTTTGTGTAGATGTGGGTAACAGCCAGGGGGATTTCTTATCCCTTAAAATATTTCAATAGCCGATTCGGTAGAGCTAAGTATGCATTTCTCTTTGTATATATATTGTATCCAGACTCCTGTTATATAAGAAGTGTATTTCACACCTTCACTTAAACATTTCGGCCCAAAAAAAAATATGTTTGCATAATTTTGGAACTCAGGACTCTGAAACCGGTCACCCGAAAACTCAGTCATAGAGATTGAACGTATCTACCAGATAGCCGAGTTTTGATTCGATAGGATTATTATTATACTGCTATTGCTCCTTCATTTCTCCTTTAACCTCACTTTCTCTTTCTCTCTCTATATATATCTATCTTTCACACTTTTCTTCGTCTAGTCTGTGAGAAGAGAGAGAGAGGGACAAATGTAGCGGCACAAGTGGTACCAAAAGGGAACTGAAAGGCCATGCGATGCGGCGGTCCAATGCAAAAACGGTACGCATCGATGTATGCGTGTACAGCTAAGAGTTTCGTCTATACATGTGTGAGCGTTACAGTTACCCTGCAGTACGGGCCATCGCTTACAAATGTGCTCACACATCGATTTCAGCGTGAGCACCCCAGATGACATAAGTGATGTCGCGCGGAACGATGAACTGCTCACCTTAACATTGCGATGTCCTAGGAGCATAGGGGATGACATGGTCATCGAGAAGTGCGAAAAAATAAGGCTTACTATAAGTGATGATTTTCTCGAAAAAATAAGGCTTACTATAAGTGATGATTTTCTAGAAAAAATAATCGATATAATAAGTGAAGATTTTAGATGAAAAAGTAAGGCGTATATAAGTAAGGTAAGCAGTATATTCATTTATTTTCTTTTGCTTTTATTTAAAACTACAATTATGTACATATGTATGTCAGCTTTGGGGATCCCTGAGGTTCTTTCGGTAACTTCAATTGCATCGCCACTGAAATAATACGGATTAATTTATTATGTTTTTGTTTAGTTTTTTGACTTGTAAAGACTTACTTTCCATGTGCTTCCAGGATGTGCCCGTCCCCATTGTGTTCCGTATCTTGTTGATCTATCAATAAAATGATTATTCTATAAAATACTAATAATTTGGTCGCAATTATATAAGAAAGGTGTAACGAACCGTGTTTCGTCCGTCTGATTCAGCGGGGCTGGCTCAGTGGTCGGTGGATCGATGCAACGAATTTATTTGTTGCCTCGGCGACAAGCAAGTAATGCACTTGGGTGGATTTTGGCTGAATAGCGGTTCTTTATTGAGTATCTTAAGGCTATCTTACGGCTAAGGTAGATCCTCAGCAGATCGAAATTCCAAAAATATGTTCGATTTGTAAAAGAGTTGTTTAAACAAAAAGCAATGCTCACTGTAGATCAGCGGTGTTCTGTGCATTTACTCCTACAACAAAAACAAAACACGCGCCAAAATATGTACCTGCTTGACTCAGGCCTCGCATATAAGGGTTGCTTGTCTGTTTTTGTTGTTGAACTGCTTAAAATTGAAATTTCGGGCCCACCGCAGGTTATGCATTCACATTATATTTCTTTATTCTTCTTTTAATCCATACTATACATATTAGTCGGAGCATAAGGGCACAACAATTAAAGAGCATAAAAGAAGAATAAATAAAATTTATTTATTTTATATTTATTTAATAAATACAATGTGAATGCAGCGATACATTGAACTCAGTTTTTTCACAATTTCACAAATTTAACATTATATGCAATTGATATTTTCATAATTTACCACGCGTACATCACATTTATGTTTATTTAAAAAATGCACTTACCTGGTAATAATAAATAATATAGATATTTCTCACTAAATCACTGCATTTTCGCTTCCAACTCTTTCCGCACATTGTAACAATGTAACGTAATAGCAAATGCATGGCGAACAAAGCAAGAATGCTTTGCCGACGCAGGCGCAAAAAAGACCAAAAGAAAAAAAACCAAATTCTCTTGTACTTCGACCGATCGGCAGAGCCGATCTATTACGATCGCGCGGAAAAAAAGGAAACAGAGAGAAAATAAAGGGTTCGGCTTAGCGGGCGTCAACGCCTAGGTGACATTGTCGTTGACATTCGTCATCGCTCACGGCTGGTACTGCAGGGTATGTATATGTATGTATACCCGGCACTCACTCAGTAGATATATGTATATGTATGTATACCCGGCACTCAGTCAGTAGGCGTTGACGAACCGCTATTCAGCCAAAATCCACCCAAGTGCATTACTTGCTTGTCGCCGAGGCAACAAATAAATTCGTTGCATCGATCCACCGACCACTGAGCCAGCCCCGCTGAATCAGACGGACGAAACACGGTTCGTTACACCTTTCTTATATAATTGCGACCAAATTATTAGTATTTTATAGAATAATCATTTTATTGATAGATCAACAAGATACGGAACACAATGGGGACGGGCACATCCTGGAAGCACATGGAAAGTAAGTCTTTACAAGTCAAAAAACTAAACAAAAACATAATAAATTAATCCGTATTATTTCAGTGGCGATGCAATTGAAGTTACCGAAAGAACCTCAGGGATCCCCAAAACTGACATACATATGTACATAATTGTAGTTTTAAATAAAAGCAAAAGAAAACGAGGGGGAACGTTGTGAGACGCGGCAAAGGCCGCGGCTCTACCTTATACCCGGTACTCAGTCAATATACACATATGTACATATATATATAAGCTTGCGATTTATGCAATTTATTATATGTATGTTCGCAAAAGGGACAAATTAAATTTTGGGCAAAAAATAATATTTCAAAAAATGAAGTCAAATCATTTTTGGAATATTATACATGTTTCCAATTTTGTTTGCATATGCTTTTTACATCTGCTTCTAAATTTCTACATGACATGTATAACTACCAATTTGAGACGTACAAGTGTTTGCGACAGAGAGAGAGGGAATGAGTCAGCGCTTGGCAGGCGTTGCGTAGCCACTGAAATTTAATTTGTTTCTTCTGGCCATAATATTGATTCGACCTGATCCATATTCGGCAATCTGATAGATATGGTAATTTTCCATGATTCTACGTTTTTGGTTTTCTCGTACCTTAAAAATTGTGGGTTCCACAGATTTTCGTCCTTTGTGGGGGCGGAAGGAGGCGTGGCAAAATTTTGAAACAAACTCGTGCTGGTTTGATATCACAGGAGCTTGGATAGAAAGTTTGGTTGCTAGCTCTAGAAATAGTCATTCTCTATGATTCTGCGTTTTTAGTTTTTCCGTATCTTCAAAATTGTGTATGCCACAGACTTTCGTTCTTTGTGGGGCGGAAAGGGGCGGGGCGAAATTTTGAAATACACTTTGAGTAGTGTGATAACACAGGAGACTGGATACAAAATTTGGTTGCCTTAGCTTTAATAGTCTCTGAGATATAGGCGCTAATGAGGACGGACAGACGGACGGACGGACGGACGGACGGACGGACAGACAGACATGGCTATATCGACTCGGCTATTGATGCTGATCAAGAATATATATACTTTATGGGGTCGGAAACGCTTCCTTCTGGGCGTTACACACAACCGTTATCCCCACAAATCTAATATACAGCTATACTCTTCGAGTACCGGGTATAATAAATGAATATACTGCTTACTTATATACGCCTTAATTTTTCATTTAAAATCTTCACTTATTATATCGCTTATTTTTTCGAGAACATCATCCCTTGCTGTATGCCTTTTTTTCGGCTAAAATCTTCACTTACTATGTGCCTTATTTTTTCGAGAAAATCTTCACTTATTATGTGCCTTATTTTTTCGAGAAAATCATCACCTATTGTATGCCTTATTTTTCGGCTAAAATCATCGCTTATAGTAAGCCTTATTTTTCGGCTAAAATCATCGCTTATAGTAAGCCTTATTTTTTTGAGAAAATCATCGCTTATAGTAAGCCTTATTTTTTCGTATTTCTCGATGACCATGTCATCCCCTATGCTCCTAGGACATCGCAATGTTAATGTCAGCAGTTCATCGTTCCGCGCGACATCACTTATGTCAGCGGGGTTGCTCACGCTGACATCGATGTGTGAGCACATTTGTAAGCGATGACCCGTACTGCAGGGTAAATACATATACATAAGAAGAGCCGCGGACTTTGTCGCGGCTTACAACCTCGCCGCTTGGTAATTCTATGCTGGAGGGTCGTACTGAAGACTTTGTGTACGTATCACTCCCATTAAAATTGTCAAGGAGATTAATTGGTAAGGTATTGAAATATTCAGGACAGTGTACGATTTTATTCTTTTTCAAAAGTTAGCATTGCGTAGCTTATTTTCAGCCATTCTGCATAAAATGGAAGTTCAGAGAATTTTGAGCCTCTTTTTACCGAGAATTTTTAGCCCCTCGGTTTTTGACATTTATCGAGGTAACTGTTATTTTTTGACGAACAACAAAAAACACTATCCCCTGAATCGTCTGCGATCGCGCAATCCATTTGAAATGCGCGGAAATGACCGCAAGCTATTGGACTTGCAAGCATTCATGTCAGATTGATTTTCATTATTTTGTACTTTTTTTATTGATTAACAATTCCTTTACATTCAGATATATAAATAAACATTTTGTAATACAAATTGTTATTATTATTTTAATTACAAAAGTGGCCCACAATTCCCCGAGTTTATTGTAGTCATACTACAACATCCGGCGTTGAAATTTAAAGGATAACTTGATTTTATGACTGTTCCTTCCCTACTTTATGGATGCCATGTAACAAGGAGTTATAGCTATGCAAAATATATGTATATCTGAAAGAAAGGAGTCTCCTGTTTTGAAAACTAGATAAGTGTTGGCACTATCAGAGGAAATCTGACAGCGCTCAAGACTACAGGTTCCTTTCATTGATGAGAGAATTTCGCCTTGCAAACGAAAGTAAGATTTCGTCAATCTAGCAACAGTCTCGTCTCAACGGCTGTTGAAGCTACGAGTGTTAGATTCGCAGCCAATACTTGCAATGTTAAGCTGTCCCACCAACGGTAAGGACAGTAGAATACAGTATGTAGCATACACGACCGAATCGTCATTGTTCTTATTTTTCTGCCATCACCATTAACAAGTCAGTCGCCGCTGATTTTTCTCCCCAATTGGCCCCACCTCTCTCTCCTCCATTACTACAGTGCTGTGTGCTCTCTCCAGCAAGAGACATCAGCATTAATTTCTAATGTTTGCTTTTGGCATTTATGTGAGCCAACCAAATCCGAGCATCTGAAACGAACTATTTTGTAGGAAATGCTTCCCCTCTCCTCCCCTTCCCTTCCATCCATCCCGAGCTGCTCGAAGTTGAGCGATAAAGTGCTGCCGCAGACGTTTCCAGCGCCATGTTGGTCGCCATTACAAAGTCGATCTAATTATATACCAGAGCGTGTTATTGTTGCTTAAGCTAGGCCCATATACAAGGAAAAAGGAGGGAAGTGCTAAGTAAATCTATTTGTATGCGCGTTTTTGTGGTTTGTTTTTATTCCGAAAAGCCGGCGGAGCGAAGAGGCGGCGAAGGCGACACCCATCTCTTGCGGCTTGCCTTGGGAAACGGAATTTGCATTTTGAGCCGAATCTGCCAGTGACACCAAGACATGGGCGTACTGCCAAAGTGCCAAGCGAGCGAAAAAGTGGCAGAGCAATATACGTTCCGGGCCTGTAGACGGTTCCACTTCCGGGGGACCCACACCAAATTCCCATTCACATGCAACAGATTTGTGTGCGACTTTCGGTTAATGCTCCCCGGCTAGAAACTGGAAACTCGAAATTGGCGACTGATCTCCGTTTCATGCGAGGTGAGGCAGGACAGTCAATTTGGCCTTTGAGGCGGCGTGCATTATACGAGAATGTTGCATGGATGGCCTGTGGATCCTTTGTTGGCCTCAATCACCGTAGCGGCCGTGCTCCATGTCCCTCTGTCGAAGGACAAATCCATGCCGACAGCTGACTCTGATTGAGAGTGTGCCTTGCATCTGTTTTTATGAAGCCATATCCGTCAGGAGCCCTCATACTCATCCCCCCGCCAGGCAGTCGGAGTCAGCCCGTAACGGCCAGATTAATGCGGAGCATTCATCACTCGCTCGGAGGCGGACAGCCAGTGACGTATGATGGTGGCAGCAGAACTAAAATGAAATTGCGAATGCGGAGCATCAGAAGTGCAGTTAAATTGAATTCTGAACTTTGCCCTTGCCAGGTACCGACGTCGGCACCAGCCCCATCCAAGGGAACACCTTCAAAGACAAAATTCAATAAGTGCAAGCGCTCTCCATATAGATGGGTGCGTGCATCATGCACGATTCGTACTTCGACCTCGATAGTTTTGTAAAGCGAAATCATCCCTGCAATTTGCTTTTGACACAACATTAGTAACATATTGTACTACTCGTTTATTATATTATGGATTAAGAATACTGATCATATCAGTAAAATATTTACCGTTCCCTGCTCTCAGCCGAATGAGAATCAACTCCCAGGTTGAGCCTTTAACCAGCTGTACATACATACACACGCACATATACATGTTGGTTGTTGGTAACTACAAACAGCTCGTCGCTTAGCGGCTTACTGGATTCAAACTTTATGTTAAATAATATATGCTCCATGCTTCTCTGATAGTAGTGAGTACACATGCACGTATGCGTATGCGTAATGGCACAATTAAAACGGAATCGAGCACTTTACTTTCGTTTATTTGCTGAAATAACGAGAATATATGCACTCGGGCACGGAGCCGAAGCCGGAGCTAGCCCTTGTGCAATGTACACTCAAGTCGCACTCCCGTCGCGACTGTTTGCACCAACTTTTGCATTGTTACAGTCGTAAATATTTGCAAACCGTTTAATGCTCGTTAAGCGATGCCAATAACTGCACACAGAATCCCAGCCAGCCACATCCAGTCACAGCCAGTCCCTCCCAGACGAACATGGACGCCCTCAATGACGGTGCCCCACGTCCCCCCCACGTGACCACATCGCAAGTGCACGAACTCAGTTCCGAGCGACCGCGTCCGCCGTAGTCCGCCGGTGTCCGTATACTCATAGTGCGTCTGTCTACAGCTTGTCACTGAGTGCAGTTCCGGAGCAGCCTGCGTTTGCGGCGTTTAAATGTGGCCGCCTGCAGGCAACGTTTCGTTTCGTTCAACTTTCGACATGCCAAATACCTGACCACAAGTGGTACGCGCCAACGCATCATGTGTGATGACGTACTTCTGCATATATGACAAAATATACAGAGAGGCGGGAAAAAGGACAATAGCACAAGGAAATGTAATTATGCGACAAATGGTTGATCCTGATCAAAAAAGTTCATAAATTCTAGTAGAGCTTCCTCAAGAAAAACGTGGCTTTGTTTTCACAATCATTGTGCTTTTGTTTTTGCAATGAAAAGCTTTTGTAATGGCGATACAAGTGCAACCATAACAGAGCAGAGCAAGCTGTACTCATAAATATGATCTTTTCAGCAACAGCAATTGTGTATGTTTTGCAGGTCCCTTTTTAACTGTGTATCTATTTTTATTTTTATTGACTATGAATCTGTAATTGTATCATTACATAATGTATATATGTATGTATGTGTGGAATTCAAAAGAAACAAACAAGTTACGATTCTGTACGTTCATCTAACAAAAGAATACAATTTTGGAGAGCCATTGCAAAAGAATTAATAAAACGTGTCCGAATTTGGCACAGTGTTAATTTGAATACACATAGAATTTTCATTGAAAAATGTATCAAATGTATCTAAAATCACGACCGATGTATACATTTTACAACTAAGATCGCATTTAGCGAGTAGTGGAATGAAAATATGTACAATGTACTCCTCAGTTCAGAACGAGATATGATATGAAAACTAATATCTGATGATAAAAAAGATAGAGTCGAGCATTAGGGGAATAAATTGTCCAAATAAGCGCAAGATATTCGGACAAGCATCAGAGATGACATATGTATGTATGTATGTATGTATGCATTCTCTGCATTGACTCCTTCTGCTGCCTATGTATGAACATGCATTATGGCTTTTAAAATAGCATCGTTTTTATGGGTTTAAATTATATATAATTGAGTTGGCTTAATTCCTCCCAGGCATCTACCAAAGTTTCCAAGTACGGGAAGGAAGTAAATGCAAGTTTCCAATGCCATTCCTCGTGGGAAATAGGAAGTCTTCGCCCAGGTGCTCGTCCTTAGTAGAAGGAAGAAAGTTCACCGTTGAGCAACTAATCCTTTGGCATTTCGAGGAGGAGGCGCAAGTTGATGCCGACGTCGGTACTTCTGCACAGGTCGGTCGCGGCTAATGCGTCGATGAGCATTATCAGTTTTCAAATTTCGCGGTGTTAATAAATTTTGCTTAAATTATTTTCAAACTTTGGTAGTGCGAAAACAAAGTTCAAAGCTCAAGCGAAAAGAACAGTTTTCCCAACTTGTCCCTGGCCTCTATAACTTAAATCGTTTAAAACTACTTAGGCCTTTGTTTAATCTCATCAAGGCGAACTACGTATACTCGTGTATGTGTGTGTGAGTCGAATTACAGTACAGCAAAGGAATTATGTTCGTCAGATGCTGTGTAAATACGAGTATCTCCTAAATTCAATCATTGGTCTGGTCTGCTGGAAGTAATGCATTTTACTTGAACAAGACCATCCCGAATATCTAATACAAGTATCAGAGCCACACACACAAACACACATACACACCACTAAGGGGAATTCATAAGCCTGGCCTCCACTGGCAAATAATTCACACATACTTGTAGTCGTGGCTGGGAATTAAAGTAACATACGACGAGGTCTGCTTTGCTCTTGAAGCGACAATGAAAAATAATCTGACGCTGTAAAAACGGAAGCCATCCTGCATATAAATTACAGCTAGACACTCACCCGCACTGCAGGAGTACCGAAAAAGGAGTGTGCTCCCAGTTAGAGAGATGGGGCAGTGGGGGCTCTGAGTGCCCATGGCCGTATGTCAGACAGCGGCAATGTTTTGGTAATGTCCAGCAAGTTTTTGCATATATTTTTGCAGGTTTTGTTCTTTCCAGGTTTAATTAAAATAAAATACGTTTATGGTAAAATGGAAGCAGATCAGACTTTCCACTATCTCCTCTCCCCATTGAGCTAGCCTTTCTAGGTCAACTTTTAAATTTGGTATGGCTGGACTGCCATTTATCTAGAAAACAATTCTGCGTCCAAGCACCCGGTTCCCCAGCGGAGACTTGAAACCGCTTCAATGTCCTTCGTGGGGCTTTTAATTACTGGTACGTCGCCAGCGCGTAGAAAATAATATTGTTACAAAAAGTGTGAAATATGAAAGAAGGTTGGCAGGCGGGACCACTTTTTTGTGTACGCTGTGCCGCTGATAATGAGTCCTTTCCTTGATTATCACATTTAGGTATATTCGACGGTCCCGCTCGCCAAGAGCCGTGCTCTGCCTTTACATCCCCTGAACGGGGAGTCCCGAGTACGTTCCCAGAGCGACTGTTTTCACTTGTCCTTGTGGGCTCATAAAATCCCGCCACTCACTGTGCAGTTGAGAGACGGGTGCCCCTGGGGAAAGGGGTGTTTGCTATCAGATTATCACTTCATCGTCCTCGGCTGCATCCAACACCAGACACTGCTGTTAAAATTATTAGGGTTTGTGTATGTACATAAATACAAATATGACGAAAGGAGAGTACTTTAAAATGTTCAGTATTAATGTATACATTTTGTACGTTCAATCGAGTAATCAGGGATTCAATAAAAAGCTTATGTAGATCGGTTACGTTGCACCTGAATGCACAATGGGAAAAAATGAATAATCTAACTAACTACTGGCCAGTACTGATATTTGATTCTATCTCTCATGGGAGAGCTACCAACAGTATATTTCACATCTGCACACTGTTCTGCTCTTGGTGATTTCTCGCCGTCTATTGACCTATTCACCCCGTGGTACCGTCTCCAATTGGATGAGTCTGGGAATGGGAAGTTGTTCAACCATCAAGTACTGAAACCCTGCCTTGTTCCCCCACCAGCCTCAAGATAAACTTTGCATATGGTCGACTTTTGAAGGCCATCAGTTGACGACCCCGGCCCATACTCTCACGCCCACTCGCCCACACGCCCAGGCGCCCACGCGCCCTTGTTGTCATTGAGTATTTTCGTCTGCTTTCCTCTCATTTTGTGTATTTTCTTATCGGCTCATTTGGTGCGGGAAAACGCTGGACGAGGACGATGGCGGGAAGCCAAGTAGTGAAAGGTTGCTTAAGTTAATGTTATTGACTCTGAGTCTTAATGGAAAAATGAATGGTGGGACGTGCTTCGGCATTAAGAGCTTTGTTCCGATTTCCTTAACGGCATTTGCATTCAAATTTCGGCATGGCATTGGGCTGCAGAAGGTTTCTGGGCGTAATGTTTGGCTCAGATTGGCTCTGTAGCTCTTCCCAATCAACACACAGTTTGAATGGATTAAACGCAATTGTGTGATCTTTTGGAAAAGGAGCTGCTCGAACAGGAGGACGGATCTGGTCGCTCCTAGCTCACCCCACTCGATCATACCCATACATAATAGAGGCTCGGTAATGTAATTTAATGTATGTTTTTACACTTCGAATACCGAGTGGACATAGACATAGGTGGTTCTACTACTCGTACACACGAGACATACAGTGAACACGAGAGAGGGAATGCACTGGGAGTCGGCTGACAGTAGTCCTCATACTCGTATGTGTAATGGGTTGTCGAGAATGGGGTGGGAGGACAATAAATTTTCATGAATTCTCTTTCAAGAAACAATAGATGGTATTTATTTTGTGATTTATTTGGTTAAGTGGTTGCCAGAGCTGCTGCCCCTCCTCGTCTCTTGACCCCGTCTCTGTCCTTGTCCCTGTCCCCGACCCCACCCCCGACCCTATTCTCCTTCCCTGCTCTCTGCAGTTTTACTTTCGCTCTGTGGACTGGTCTGGGCGCCAGCAACGGCAGTGGGGCTGAAGCAGAAGCAGAAGCAGCTGCGGCTGCCATTATTATTATTCCCGCAGCACGCCTGAGAAAATCCTTGGAAAGCAGCAGCAAAGGGGCACGTCAGCATCTATCCACCACAAACGGCGGTCTCTGTGTAACTGTGACTGGCTGTGCCTCCAACGTTCTTATTTCGCCAAGTGTGTGTGTGTGGGACTCTCTCTATCTCTCCCCACATATGTATGTATCTATGTATATCTCTGTGTCGCTATTCTCTAGATGGGTCTGCAAATGCGTGTAGACGTACGTAGGAGTATACATGTTCATTCGGAGGTTTTTGTGCGGAAGAATCGAGCTTTATTTTAAATTCATGCATAGCTTGCTTAGCATTTTCTTCTGCACTCGAGCCGTGCCCACACATTTTCTTGCCTTCGTTTTCGGGCCCTATATTATTCCTCGTACTATCGCAGATCGATGACGCACAGGAGGAAGGAGTATGCAAATACATATGTACATACACAACATGTCTGAAAATGTATGTCAATTCAGTAAGCAATCTCCTACAGAGTACATTGTATGTACGCCTGTGATGATACATAGTTATATCCCATATTTGCACATCTGCGTACGAACATGCGAAGGACTACGAGATGATTTCTCCATAAATAGCTAGTAATAACATTAAACGCAAAAACGAACTAATATGGTTCTGTAGTTACAATTTATTTTAACCACATTCTACTCTGGAAAATACATCACTTGTACCAGGAGGAATAGAATCGTGTTGTGATGATCGCTTGAGGCTCGAAGAAAGAGGCTGAATTGAAAATATTTTTAAAGCAATTACCAATTCCGTTTTTATCAATCTGTGCCCAAGTCAGCCAAGGAATGTTAATGGATCAGCGTCTGGTCGCTGACTCGCAGGCATTCCTTCCGACCGGGAGGAATCGGAGCCTGTCCGTCCGAGAGACTGCTCAAGTCTTAATGGCATAATATTATATTATCGTGAAATGAAAATTAGCAAACAATTGAATAACTTCAAAGGCACATTCGCTGCTGCGGTGCCAGTAATCGTGGCCTAATCTCTGCCCTCTGCGCCAGAAGTTTCCTTCTCCGTCGCTGGATCCCTTCCCCTACTTCAACCCCGACCCGTCACTCCCCTTGTGTCAAATAATTTGGCTGTTACTCCTTTGGTTTTAGAAAATAGCTGACTGTTTGACTGGCAGCTGAGCTGGCGGGCTCATTCGGTTATTCATTCATCATTGTTGAGTCTTATTGTGAATAATAAATGTTGTTTTATCAAGGCCGACGTTTTAATTTGTTGACGCTGGTTTATGGTTCGCCGGTTTGTTGATTTTGTAATTTGTCAATAATTACATCGGGTTTGGTTTGGTTTGCGGTTTGTTTGCATTTTAATTCATTTAAATGTGCCTGATGTGCGCGAGAGTGTTTTGGGACAATTCAGTTCACCATCGATTTGATACTCTACTTATTTTAAATTAAATTCAAACTGGAGGAAAGCGCATATACTCGTACATATGTATTTGTTCCCGTACCTGACTTTGTATTCGCTCGATAGCTATGCACGACATGGTATTTGGTGAGCTTACCTTCCAACTACAATTCAGAAGCCATACTTCGCAGTCAGGCATTACTATCGTTATCGCTACAGCCACCACCCAACCCAACCCAACCCAACCACTTTCGGAAAATCCTACTGCTAAGCGTAGGAATAAGGGTTGTTGTGGCCCGCTGTAACCGCTGCACTAAATGGCCTGGCCCCAGGCTTAGAGTCACTTCTGTGGGGCCATTGAAATAATTTATTTAAAATGATTTAGTCGGGGTGTGGATGCGACTGCCTGCAATCGGGAATTTAATTAAAATCCCTGATATTAAAATTGCATTAAAGCGCCAGCCAAAGATGAGGAGCGTCAGGCTCTGCCACCACTTCGTATGTCAAATTAAATCCGAGATTTAATTACAGGTGGCTAGGAGGCTCCCAGTGAGCTCGGGAGGCGAGGGTCTTCGGAGGCCACCGCCAAATACGTCTAGGAGAAAGAGCGGCCTGGGCCCAGACAACAGCCGCACCTAAGCCAAAGGATATTAATAAGCGCAAAGTGTTCACAATCTGGTGTAAATATTTAATTTATAATTTACGAGAAACTTTACAGGCGTTTGGTCGAGCGGTGGCAGGGGCGGTGCCAGGAGCCCTGGCTGGGGAACGGGTGACGGTTGACGTCCTCGGGTGGGCTGGTAGGCACGTGCTTAATGTCATTGCGGATGTTGACGATTACATTTAAATTATTTACGAGCGACGTCGCCGTCACATTTGTTATTCGCTTAACTTTTATGACGATGGCGCGCAACACGGATTTCCTCTAACCCCTCTGCTCCTGCCACATCCCCGTAGCTGGCTCCCAGCAATGGAAACCAACTACAGCTCAAAGGCGTCACATGCCCCATTTTGACGACGCCGATTTACGAGTTTCATTTAAAATTCGCATTAACTTTTATTAAAGCTTCCGAACGAATTCGAGTATGCGGTGTTATTGTTCTTGGATGTTGTGCTTATCCTCAGCCTTATCTCCTCACCGACATTCACAGCCTTTAAATGCCAAATTAGCCGGGAATAGTGACTCTTTGTTCCATTCATCGTTTCCTAAGTACTACTCGTACTATCACCAGAACTTGGGGGTCGGATCCCCGTCGGAGTCTACGCCGCCGACTCCCTACCATCGTAATTTCACTAATGAAAATCAAACATAAATAACTCGTTAAATTTTTACGTATTTGGCCAATGGGTTCTCCCGAAACGCTGCGTAAAGATTTTATCCCAATTCTTAGCTTATATTTTCAGTAAAACTTTGAGACTAGATTTGCATGAGAAGCTCGACAACAATAAAACTAGTATTATTTTTCTTCTTATTAAAAACGAAGAGGGTACGTTGTGAGCCGCGGCTTTACTTTATACCCGGACTCAGTCAGTATACATACATATGTACATACATACGTATATGTGAGCTTATGATTTATGCAATTTGTACAATATAATTTCGCAAAAGGGACAAATTGAGTTTTCGCAAAAAAGGGTAAGGGTAGTAAGGTAAGGGTAAGGGTAGCCACTGAAATTAAATAGTTCCTTCTGGCTAGTAGATACGTTTATTCTCCACGATTCTGTGTTTTTGATTTTCTGGTCTTACAAATTGTGGATACCAAAGATTTTCGTACAATGTTGGTTGATCTAGCTTTTATAGTCTCTGAGATCTAGGCGCTCATGAAGACAGACAGACAGACAGACATGGCTACATCGACTCGGCTATTGATGCTGATCAGGAATATGTGTATGTGTGTACTTTATTCCGCTTTATTCGTTCCTGCAGTTCTTCCCCGCTTCGCTCTATTTTCCGTTTGTTCTCGGCTTAGCCACTCGCTGATCTAGCGCTCTCTATCGCTCTTTTCTATGATTTGCTGCAAATTGTAAATTCGGCCCGTAAGCTTTGCAGTTAGTCTAGAGCTGATCGTCTAACGAAATCTACATACCGACATGCATACGCGTACTGTCGCTATCTTATCCGACAAACGTCGGCCAACACAAAGAACAGTAAAACATATGTACATACATATATGTATTTACATGTGCACTGATCTCTTATTGTTTGTTTGCTTACGCATGCGATCTTCTCGCTTTTCGCAACCTTCGTCATCCGACGAGAGCTGCGAGTGGGACTTGTCTGCATAGCAGAAGCCACTTCAAGATCGGCCGTCACCGCAATTGCAACACAAACTCGGTTCACATCAAAATACAGAATTAAACCATATTTATACGTACAGTGATGGAAAAAAAGTTTTAAAATTTGTCAAACCGTTTTAGCCACATTGAGAGCCATTATGAAATGGTTGTTTCTCTTTTAAGACTTTGTCCTATTTTGACTTTGCGAGTATAAATCAGGTTGCTCAGAGTTCGGAATGTATCCCTTAAAATTGTCACATGTTTATACATACATACATACAATTATGAAATCTTTAAATCCGTAGTACTGTTTTTTTTTTCCTCTATTCTTTGCCTTCCAATTTTCCCTTCAAGCTCAGTATCTAAGTCTATAGTTAGTTAAAATTTGTTAGCTAATTAAATATATCGTATATGTTGATGTATGCAGTAGACGCAGCACAGGAGGGCGAACGAGAGTGAATTGGCGAATGCGAAAGTAAAGTAAGTAAGTAAAATGAGGCAGACGATATTGGGGCCAATGAATTGGAAACGCGCGCCGCCTGTTATGCAGCGGTCGGCGACTGGAGCGGAGCCGAACATTGTTGTATATTTTCGGGGCACGAATAATAATTTATTCCGTCGGAAATGGCGCTGTCAGTGGCTGTGTACGCAGAATTAAAGAGCTTTTAAATTTGCAACCGCACTGCTGGACACTGGTTCTAGCCTGGTCTGGACAGCATCGGACGGTTCCGGGCTGCTTTCGCGACTGGGCTGTGCTGGTCTTACTCGGCATTTTAATTCGCATTAACATATTCATTTGGTCGTCGCTGCTAGGCCCAACATTTTGTTTACCCAGCAATCCAATTTCTAGACAAAATTCGAAATTAGTTTTTAATTTCATTCTGAATCGCGCCCGGATGCCCGCAAAACCTGCAGTGACGCTGACGTCGGAAATTTGCTAGTGCAAATTGTCGAGCGCACAGAACTGAAATAAATCAAAAGTTGGGCTGCTTCTTGTGGAGAAGACAGCTTTAACCGGGGCAAGAACTCCAGCTGGAGCTGTCCTCGTCTGTGAGGAGCTGCCTAGGTGGACCTTGGACGGTGCGGTCGGTGCGGCGTCGTAGCCATCTCCCATTCCTGCCCGCACTCGCAAGAACTTTCAATTATTTTTGCCACAACTAATATTTGGCCATTCTCGTAGATATAAAGGATGTGGCTGTACATACGTGTATATTCCTTCGAAGCTGCCAGATTTCACTTTATTGTTTCACCCTCGTACACAAATACAAAGAGCTGCACACACATGGGCTATTCCCATAAAAAAAAATACAAAAGCACAAATGCCAAAATGGGAATTTACTGCAGTGGAAGGCATAAATAGTTTATAAACTAAGTGACACCGAAAACAACTGACCCAAGCACTAAAAACACTGAAAATAAGGCAGAAAAAGCAGACCTACAGGAATGAACGGCACCAGGGATTGCCACACAGCCTCCCAGCCTCCCAGTCGCACAGACACACAGCCACGCCACGCACACTATAAACACTCGATTTTCTTTACAGCAACAATAAAAAATAATAAATTTTACTGCCATAATTGGTGCCGCCACAAGCAGCCTGGTTGCGTCTTGGTCTTGGTCTCGGGCGAAGTCGAACCAGTCGAGCATCGAGGTACCACCTACGCCACACAAGTCGCACAGCACCCGCGTATCGCCGCCGCTGCGAGGTCCGAGAGGAGATTGAGACCCAGAGTCGGGACCAGGCCCAGAGGCTCGGGCCAGAGCAGGGACAAAATATTCGAGGCGGGCGAACGAATTATGTGAAATATTTCCATCCTTAATATTTTACTCGGTGTCGGTGCTTTGTTTTTCCTGCTGTCGTCCTGGGCTTTTGTTGCCGCCGGGCAGTGCGGTAGTGTGGCAGTGTGTTCGCTTGAGTAGGACACAGCTTCCCGCATCCGCATCCCGGATCAGCACCGATGGCCATCCCAGCGACTTTCAGCGACTGGTCGTGCTGTGGGCGCTTCCGCTGGCGTCCGCCTCGCTGCTGCTGCTTTCTACTTTTCAGCTAGACTGCGATGGCAGTGCATAAATTTAATTAATCGCTGCAGTGAATGCGCCGTTAGTTCTGTTTGCTGTCGTTGTACTCGTATTATTTTTAAATTTCGCATAAATACACACGAACTGCGAAATGGCATGGCAAGGCAAGGCAAGCGTGCCAGCAGTGCTAGCAGTAACCAACGACATCTCATATGCAAGGATGTTGAACTTCCATTGGATCGATGTAGTTCGGAAGTCTTCTTTCTGTATTTAGTTGCACTGAAAATATGAAACTATGTGAAAAAATTAACGATTCGACTGGAATACCTCTTAATTTGTTACTATTGCGTACACGCACTTATCTAAGTCGTATCTAAGGCTTCTACACAGTTTAAGTAAAACAATACGCTGATTTAGCGCTGATGCGTCCTTTTGTGGCATTTTGTTGGTGGGGAGGGGTTGGGGCTCTGCAGCAGTTGCGGCTGTTATGACTGCAACCTCACTCTGCTCTCGGTTCATTGCGCATTGGCCAACGCAAACAGTTCGTTGGGTGAAACTTTTTGTTTGTGTTTCTGTGCAAAGTTTTCCGACCCGTACAACATTAAAGAGACTCATGCCGCTCGCACTCACTCTCACACTCCCAGTAGGACTCGGATTTGTTTTTTATTGCTCGCCGCAGTATAACTTTATTTGGCAAATGCGTCTAGACGGGAATGTGGGACTCCTGGACTCTGGGTTTTGGTGCCATTTGCTCCCACAACCACCGCCACCACCACCACCAGCAACAGTCCTGCTCTCCGATGCCCCCATCCCAATATCCTGACTAGGGGGCGGCAATTTGTAGTGGCTAAGAGCGAGCTGCTTTTTCTGTCGGTTCTCCCTGATTTATTCATATTTAATTTTAATTTGCAAAGTTTCCTCTGAAATCATTGTCACGCGTGTGATTGGCAGTTGCGCATTTTAAACTAAGAATTTTGCAGAATATCGGGAAATAGCCAGAAGACCGCAGGGGTAAAAAAAGATCAAATCAATTTATCACCCAGTATACATGTCTTATCGAGATTTATATATTTGCATTGTGATAAAATTGTGTCAACAGTCTGTAAATCTATATTTGCTCCGAATTCTCGAAAATACACAGTCTAATTTTACATCATTTTAATCGAATACCATATTTTTTATGTTGTTTAGAGTTATAGCTGAAACTTGTCTTTAATCTTTTATTTCAATCTTATTACCTTTTCCTTTGGTATACGTCTATACGCTGCAGTGAATGTACACCCAAAGAAAAAATCCCTGAGCCATAAATAGTTACATTTACTATATATTTGATTTAAATAAGTGTCTCATAATATTTTCCGCGAGAGTGGAAACATTAAATTGGACTTAAAATCCATTAAAGTTTTCTTAAAGAGTGACATTTATTAGAATATATTCGATCTATACATACATACATATATACATAAATCCCTCTAGTACTGGTCCCTAGTTCGTAACTAGTGATTAATTACAACATACTGGAGGGCACCACCTCTTCTTACTTTGTTAACCCTAAGAAATGCATTTCATCATTTCGTTTTTTTGTATGAAATATCCGCAAAAAAGGGTCAATCACCACCACATAGTTTACCGCCGAACTAGTTGAATGGGTTCCCATGATAAGTGTACCTACATAGTTAGTCATCTAGTAGGTATTAAAAAGGGTTCCCATCTAGTAGGTTATTAAAACAATAAACACTTTTGAGACAACGAGTTTTTTCGTTGACTATAATAGTTAATGAAGGCATAGATAAGAAGAGCGGGTATAGATAAATAAGAGACAATAAGTAAGAGCATATTTCAACTCCTTTAGCTCCAAATGCCATTTTACCGTTAAAAACTGTTACAAACACAGATTTTTTGAATATTTTTCCATAATTCTTTTCAAATATCCAAATCTATCAGAAAAAGTAATTTTGGGCCTTAGCGGTAGAACAAAGTTCAATTGTGTCGAGTAGTGTAATAAGTAATTACTTACTTTTACTTTTCGCACTTGTAATTCAACACGCGTTTCTTCGCGAACTGCAGCCAAAAGCAATAGAATATTCCATCCATGGAAAGTCAGAAAACAGAAAAGAAAACAGAGAACAGAGTAGCACAGCATGCGGCCTTTGCCGCGGCTCACAACGTTTCCCCTCTTTTTTTTTCTTTTCTTTCGTCAACTGTTGAGGCGTTACAGCCCAACATTTCCTACAAATTTAATTTTATATATTTTGATTAAAATATTATATTTTTAAAAATAAGTAATATCTAAATCAAAGTGATTTTACAAAGAATCTATTCTAATGCGTATCCGTATCGTTTTAAGAAATTACGAGTGTTATAGATGTGCCATTATTTAGAAATTTACCTAAAGTTATAGGAAATATACATATATATACATATGTATAATAGCATTATTAGACAAAATATACTTTTATATGCATACGTATTTAGGTATTTTTAGTTTCGCAAATAACTTTGAGTTAAAATATAATCAGTATTATCGGATTAGAAATTGGAATTGAATTTTGTTTGTGGTTTTTATACCCGGTATATTAGATGTTTGGTGAGGGTGGATGTGTGTAACGTCCAGAAGGAAGCGTTTCCGACCCCATAAAGTATATATATTCTTGATCAGCATCAATATCCGAGTCGATATAGCCATGTCTGTCTGTCCGTCTTCATTAGCGCCTAGATCTCAGAGACTATGAAAGCTAGATCAACCAAATTTTGTACATAATCTCCTGTGTTATCTAACTACTAAAAGTATGTTTTAAAATTTTGCACCGCCGCTTTCCGCCCACACAAAAGATGAAAGTCTGTGGCATGCACAATTTTAAAGATACGAGAAAACCAAAAACGCAGAATCTTAGTGTTGAATCTGGATCAGATCGCATCATTAATATAGCTACAATGAAGAAAACCATTTTGAAAGTCATCGTTCCCTCTCGCTCTCTCTCACACGCAACCATGTCTGCTTTGCGCGTTCGGTCAGATGAGCGCCTAGATCTCAGGGACTATAAGAGCTAGAGAAACCAAACTTTCTCCTTTGATATCACTTCAATAAAAGTGTATTTCAAAATTTTGACGCGCCCCCTTTCGCTCCCACAAAAAACGAAAATCTGTGGAATCCACAATTTTTAAGATAAAAGAAAACCAAAAACGATGAATCATGGAAAATAACCGTATTTACCAGATTGCCGAATCTTGATCAGGTTGAACTACTAGAAGGAACATATTAAATTTTAGTCGCTACGCAACGCCTGCTAAGCGCTTACTCATTCCTTCTTTCCCTCTCTCTCTCTCTCGCAAACACTTCCACGTCTTGTATGTATATGTAGTTATACATGTACATTTAGAAATGTAAAAGCAGATGTAAAAATCATATGTACAAAAATAGAAACATGTATAAAAATTCCAAAAATGGTTTGACTTCATTTTTATAGCCGGTACTCAAAGAGTTTAAGGGTATATTAGATTTGTGGGGATAACGGTTGTGTGTAACGCCCAGAAGGAAGCGTTTCCGACCCCATAAAGTATATATATTCTTGATCAGCATCAATAGCCGAGTCGATATAGCCATGTCTGTCTGTCCGTCCGTCCGTCCGTCTGTCCGTCCGTCCGTCTGTCCGTCTGTCCGTCTTCATTTGCGCCTATATCTCAGAGACCATTTAAGCTAGAGCAACCAAGTTTTGTATCCAGTCTCCTCTGTGATCACACTACTCCAAATGTATTTCAAAATTTCGCCCTGCCCCCTTCCGCCCCCACAAAGGACGAAAGTCTGTGGCATGCACAATTTTAAAGATACAAGAAAACTAAATACGCAGAATCATAGAGAATGACCATTTCTATCAGAGTGTTGAATCTGGATCAGATCGGATTATTATTATAGCTACAATGAAGAAAACCATTTCGAAAGTCATCATTCCCTCTCGCTCTCTCTCACACGCGACCCCATCTGCTTTGCTTATTCGTTTAAATGAGCGCCTAGATCTCAGAGACTATAAGAGCTAGAGCAACCAAACTTTCTATCCAAGCTCCTGTGATATCGAACCAGCACAAGTGTATTTCAAAATTTTGCCACGCCCCTTTCCGCCCCCACAATAGACGAAAATCTGTGGAATCCACAATTTTTAAGATAAATGAAAACCAAAAACGCAGAATCATGGAAAATTACCATATCTACCAGTTTGCCGAATATGGATCAGGTCAAATCAATATTATGGCCAGAAGAAACAAATTAAATTTCAGTGGCTACGCAGCGCCTGCCAAGCGCTGACTCATTCCCTCTCTCTCTGTCGCAAACACTTGTACGTCTCAAATATGTAGTTATACATGTCATGTAGAAATTTAGAAGCAGATGTAAAAAGCATATGCAAACAAAATTGAAAACATGTATAATATTCCAAAAATGATTTGACTTCATTTTTTGAAATATTATTTTTTGCCCAAAATGTAATTTGTCCCTTTTGCGAACATATAATAAATTGCATAAATCGCAAGCTCATATACATATGTATGTACATATGTGTATACGACTGAGTACCGGGTATAAGGTAGAGCCGCGGCCTTTGCCGCGGCTCACAACGTTCCCCCTCGTTTGAAATATTATTTTTTACCCAAAATTTAATTCGTCCCCTTTGCGAACATTTAATAAATTGCCTAAATCGTAAGCTCATATATGTATGTATATACTGACTGAGTTACCGGGTATAAAGTAGAGTCGGCTCACAACGTTCCCCCTCGTTGTTTCTTATTATGTTTCAATCTGAAATGTAAATTCCGGGATATTCCGCAGTATGGTTTTACGATGGGAAATTGAAGGTCCCATGTACCATATGTGTATTGAAAGATTAGTCTATATTCAAGTCTATATTCAATCATTCAATTTGTGAAATTTTCTGCATCGGACACTATCTCTTACATTTTTGGTGGGTGCGGAAACGAGTTTCTCAGAATGTTTTTCGCTTATCGGAGCTCTGATAAGCAGTACAACCAACTGCATAGCGATCCCCATCCCCCGCCAGGAACCTTGTTTGTTTGTCTTCTTTGTTTTCGCTCAGGTATCTGACGTGGCCCACAGAGCTGAAAGCAGGAAACTACAAATTAACAAAAGGCAGAAAATAGTATCATGGGTATCTCGATTAACCATCTGAAAATTGCTAGAATTGCAGTTGTTGCCAAAGTCTAGGCAGTTCCGTGTTTAATTAATTCAGCATTGTACATGTGGAAACCCAACCCCGATCCAAGCAGACAGCAGCCCCCTTTTACCGACCAAGCTACCTGCAAGTAAAAGGTAAGAGGTAAAGACCCCGATCCAACTGCAAGGCCGTCCAGACGGGGTCGAGTCTAGACTTCTGGTTAACACCACCACCAACAGCACTACCAACACACAACTTATAAGCCCCTCAAAACATGCTTTTTTCATTACCAGCAGCAAATCAGACATTTAGGAACTTACAGTGGGCCACTACGAGTGTGCGACTGTGCCTGTACTAGTGTTCGACTGCGTCTAACCCTTTGTTTTGGGAATCAAGCTTTCGGAATTTCCAAGAACATATTGGGACAAGTGTAGAAATAGCTGGATATTTGTTAGTTGACAAACATCGCTGACGTATTCCCCAATTGTTAAAATATTTCTGTTTGAACAGAGTTAGATTCAATAACAGTACGAGAACAGCCAAGAAATTACCTTTCTTTTGTGTCAGTTACAGTCCAGAGCTCTCGAGAAAAGTTCGAGTATGTACGCCGCTGGCCGCTTGCCGCTGCTACATTCAACCCCTTGTCTGGTTTGGCTGACTGGTTTTTAGCCAGAATGGCCCTACCGGAGGCATCACTTTTCCTTTCGAATGGAAGTCAAGGTCAGCAAATTACGCACGAAGCTGCCATCTGGAAGATCAATTCAAGTCAACAACATAGTGCCATCGGCGAAAATAACTTCTTCGCGGCACGGACTGATCCGATTCGATCGGCTGGTTGGACTTGGTCTTGGGCGCTGGCGGTAGCGTTAGAAAAGAAATCATAAATATTTATACTGTCCCGTTGAGACTATTGACGCTCCAAAACCGGTGGCTGTGCATGGTGCGGGTTCACATTGGCGGCAGCGCATAATTTTCCCATTTCGAACCGGTTTCATTTGGCAACATATCGCCCGGACGGGACGGTTCGAGACGGAAGGGGACGGGACGAGGAGTCTCGCTTTTGTTCGTAGTAGTGCGAGTAGTTGGTCGCATTTATTTTTACTCATTTTTTTATCAGTGTCGATTCGGTCTCTTTGTGTGGTTAACAAAAAAAATCGATTCCAATGCCGCTTTCCTGCACTCTGGAAAATGCATTGTGTGTTCGGGGTTCTCAAAAATACTATTCAATATATATGTATACCCGTTGGCTAGGCATAGGTTGTGACTCTGCCAAGTATTTTATGACAATTGTAAATCAATTAATTGCTAATTGTTCAGATTAATCATCTGAAAAGCATACAAATAATGTCGATTTTATAACAACATAAAGTTAATAAATAATGCGACATTGGTTTTTATATTAAATTACATTACACTGTTACTGACGGGATGGTCCTTATGGCTATTGTTATGCTTGCAAATGTTGTAATTGTTGTTTAATTTGAACATGCTTTTAGATACAATGCACATTGATTTCTCTCTGATTACACGGAATTCATTAATTAAACTTGTGTGCTTTGACAGAGCGTACAGGAAACAGTCCCGAGGTGGGGGCCTTTAAAATGCCAAAGTTTATTTCGTTCAATTGGAGAGTACCAAAACAAGTTTACCGCATGCCCACCCGAAATTCGGCATCGATTACTTCGCGAAATTTACGTATACGAACAAAAAAGAGGGCCACGTTCGACTCCCCGTCAGATCCAAAAACTCTCCACATTTGACATTTTTGCAATATACAGTCTGCAACAGCCATAAGCCATGCAGATAATTAAGACAGATATTAATGAGATAATATAATATCTTTCTAATACAATATCTTTTTGTCTTATGCAATTTTTTAGGAGTGTACACTGGTATTTACCATCGCAACGTGGCGTATGCGCGATAAATATAATCTGATCTGGCTGAAAGTGTGTTTTGATTCAGTCCACCCACATATCTAGCTCTGTAGAATGGTCATGTCTTGATAGCCAGAATTGTGTTTTCGGAGTACACATTTTGCCGAAGAGCAACCTCGCGCTCTCTGGCTGTGCCAACGACATCGGCAACTTCAACGACCACAAAATAAGTATCACTAACCGCCGAGTGGGTTCGTGAGAGAGTAGGAGCTCGGGCTCGGTCTCGGTATCGGACTCTTTGACATTAACGATCGGGGCGGATCGGGCCCGTGGCAGAGTCAGCTCCGATGCCAGTCTTCTGTGCGCGGCCTATAAAAGAGGCACATTTAGAGCGCGTTGCTTTTCGAAGTGAGCTCAGTGTTAATTCAATAGCAAAGTTGGCTAGTTGTGTGAGCGTACCCCGACCGATTCGATCCGAAACAAAACGAACCGAACCATTGCCACAACCACAACCAGTTACGCTGCCCAGTCAAAGACAGACAACTCGACTCGAGAGCCAACTCAAAGCTGTTCATGTGAGTTCAACACAAGTGATGTGGTCCCTGCCCCCCAACACAGCAGACAGATTAGTGGAGTTGGAGGACAGGTGAAGAAAGCAGAGCAGACTGCGGGTGTCTATTAAAAATTCGTGTTGCAAGACGACACGACACCTGCTCGTACTTCACTGCCTAGAGTGCTTGGTGCGATGCGACGCGCAGCGCATTTCAATCGGAATTCGGAGTACTCTGACATCGTCAGTTTCGTTTCGTTGTGGCTGTGGCCAGTGCCAGCGCGGCAAACTCTAATTGAATTATCGTAAATACTTGTAGGACTATAAAATCAACAAATACATACACAATATCAAAGCCGACATGGTGTGGGGCAACACAAAAACCCGCTTGAAAATCAAAATTGCGGTCGAAATTCGTTGGTTCGTCTTATGTAAAATACCTGTTCGACTTGCCGCCGATGATTGGACTGGCGCTGCCGTTAGCCTCAGCAAAGGGAAAAACAATCAAAATCTAAAAATAATCCAAAAACAAAAACAGGCTAAGCCTGGCGATTTCAAGCGGCAAGTTTTACCCAAGGAAGCAGACCAGCGGTCGATATATACCGCTGGTCGATATATTGCTCGTGCATGGGCAGTCACCACGAAATGCACAAACATCTTCAAAGCCAAGCCAAGCTGTGTAACCAAAGAAAACTTAGCGTTCTTTCCTTTGCCAAAACAGGGCGATAATACGGCGAGAGGGCGTGGCCGATTCAGAGTACTGCTGGAATTGTACCCCAGACAGCGCCGGGGGAAACTCCGTAGCGGTGCGAACTCCGCGATTTTCATGTTAATTAAACGTGAATTTGCCCTTTAATTACGAGTACTGCTGCGACCTCTTTATGTTTGTTATCTACACAGATGCACAAACATAGCAAAGGTCTATTTATAGTTTCCCGCCGTGTTGGGCCGAAAGTAATGGGCTGATAACTGCCTTCTTCGTTCCCATTATATTGATATAGTTTCCGCGAACTGTCAACCGTTACGCTGAAGTATCTGACGATCAAGCATTTCCAAAGCCAAATGCGTTGAAAAACTGTGCACAATATTCTATAAAGCGTTTATAGAAACTTACCTACCTTCTTGCAACTCCCTTCTACCCCATGGCTAGCGTCTGTTCTAGATGTATTGCACTTGTGAAGTTGACATTATCTTCTATTGAAGAGCACTGGGCGGCGTTACATCCTCAATTCGATTGCTACATCCCTGTTGGAAAGACAACTTTTTGGCCTTAGACTAAATGTGTATATACAGTTATTTACGATCACTATCATGTCGTAAGTGGAATCATGATGGAAAAGGGCCGTAAATTTTAGTTGTCTGCCTTTGGAGCTTGCTAACTTTATTGAGGGCTAAGGCTTTCTTTGCCACTGACGTTCCGCTCTTAAAATTTGCTTGGGTAGAGCGCCTTAACTGTTGGCTTTCCCATAATGTGGAAGTGGAAGAGAGCCGTCTGTTGGCTTTGATAAGGTGATAAGAACGCGTTTGGTATTCTTGATGAATGCCGACATCGGGCCAAATGATTCATACTCTGAACCACCAATGAGATTTGTTTACAAACAGCTGTACTGTGTGTAAGGCTCTCAGAGGCACTCACAAATGAAATCAACCCGAAATTGTATGATTCGAGTGGATTTCTGCATGGTGTAGGCAACCATTACGACCACATGTTTCGACTATAGCATACCCCTTAATAATATGAACTGTTCATATAGGATCTACATTTAAGATTAAGTTATTAAAATCTCCTTCGATAATGACAGTATGAAGACAGGTGGCAATGCTCCTGGATCCTGTTTTCCTCATTCTAAGGGTACATTTTATTAGAGACGAATCGTTAGTATTAACCATTGTAGGCTTGATGGCGTTGATTTTGATGTGAGCGGTGAGTTGAGCCTTCACTGTGGCTGCAATGGCAGTGCAAGTGTGTGTGAGGCCGCGGACTCAAAGAAGGTTTCTCGCGCTCCAAGCACCACCCTACTAAAGCACTAGCACGCATAAGGATTGCGCTAGAAAATAGCCGCAGAACAGAGCAGAGCAGAGACGAATGGAGCAGGCAGAGTAGTAGAATCTTGAATACAAGAAACTGCCATTTGTGGCAACTGAAGCGAGCAATCATTCAAGTGCTGGAGCATCCGGGAAGCAGTTGGGAGGGGAAATAGAACTTTAACTGGAACTGAAACTAAAACAGAAAAAGTAGCGTAGAGGAGGCAGCGTGAAATGGAGGTGACGTATGAGAAACCAGTTGATAAAAAACCCATGTTGGAGCTGGAAACCATTACCAGATATCAGCATTTGTTTGGAAGCACTCTTCCAATCGCGTACTTACAACGTATGTATATATATTTACGTTGATAAATATAAACCCTCGTAATAATACATTTTCGGACTTGGAGTATTTCAAGCCATCAATCCATAATAATTGATACCAAATGTGTATGAACGTACATATGTATGCATATGCCATCCAATGATTTGTTTCGATTATCAAACCATGTCTTTTCTTATTACAGATACCTCTTCTGGAACATACACCTCAACTTCTTCAAATAACCTGTTACAAAAATCATGTGCGGTAAGTAACTGAAGTGTGTGATGAAGAGAGAACACATCGGAATTGGTTCATTGATTCATGATTCAGCATCATAAATACAAGACAGATTTGCATTCTCAAGTTCTCGAAACTGCTGGAAAGACATCCTCGAATCATTGAAAATTATATGTAAGCTTACATCTGGGTCAGCGTCAGCCCAGATCTCTGCTTGAGGCCTGTTGCGCAACGTCCGTGCACGTCGATGGCCTTTCTCCGAATATGCCCCAAAAATATCTTAAGTGATCGCCCACATTGACAGGCCCGATCCCGATCTCGATCCCGGGCTCCAAGTCCCATTCAAAACTGGTTTCTTGGCTTACATGCAAATTTCCTCACAACTGGTTGGGCTTGGGTCTCTCTCCCCTCCCGCCCAGTTGACTTGTCTTTTGCCAAATGTGTTTGCTGCAAGTTTACCTTTTCATTATACATACACATATTGATGCATACTTGTGTGTATGTAGCAAAGTACTACATACCCTCTAGTACACTAGTTCCGACCTAGTTACCTGTAACGAGTTCCTAACTGACTACTGGTAGTCAATCTGGAAGTAGTTAAAATAAATTAAACAAATTTGAATTTTTGTGCTCAAAATGAAAAAAAAAGCGTATATTTGATTAAATAAGAGTATATTTCACACTTTTTATTTGATTTTAAACAGATTTAAGCAACTAGATCTTGAACAGAAGTGAAAAAAGATCTACGCAAAAAGAAAAAAGCGCGAAGAACAAATGCATTTTGTTTTTTAATCCTTTTTTGTCTCTTGCATTCCACTAGCTCAAGTACAGTAGAACATCACGATTAACTTACCATTTTGGTCCATTTTGCATGGCGCGGCATCGGTCACTGTATTGCACCTCTTTTTCGCGGTTTCTTCATATTTCCACGAGTTTACGGTTATTTGCCGACTTCGAAAACAAAATGAAGCCAGCTTCGTATTTCGGATCGGTTCGGTTTTGAGTCAAAACTTTTGACTGGTCCCCCCGTTACAAGTTGCGTAGCTAGTTGAGCGATAAACGAAGCGCAACTAGTTCGAGAAGGATCAATTGACCCCTTTGGTTCAACAGGGTAGTTAGCACATACATATGTACATACATACATATGTACATATGCAGCATATGGCAAGGCTTATGCGAAAGACCAATGCTATCCCGCAGCAAAGAAATCCACTCATTCAACGTAATTTGACTTATTCGACTTGCAGGAATTTTTGCGTACCTTAACTACTTAACGCCCAAGTCTCGTCTGGAGGTCCTGGATCTGCTGGTCACGGGCTTGAAACGTCTGGAGTACCGTGGATATGACTCGACAGGCGTGGCGATCGATTCACCGGACAGCAAGAATATTGTGATGGTTAAACGAACGGGCAAGGTTAAGGTTCTGGAGGATGCCATTCTGGAGCGTAAGTATCCCCTCTCTACGACAGAGATCAGTTCCCTAATTGTTCAGTTCCCTAATTGGATTGTGGCTCGAATTTGGTGCTTTCAGACTTCAGCGGCGGCGAGTACAGTGAGCCGGTGATGACCCACATCGGAATCGCGCACACCCGCTGGGCCACGCACGGCGTGCCTTGTGAGCGGAACTCGCATCCGCACCGATCAGACGAGGGAAACGGATTCGTCGTGGTCCACAACGGCATCATCACCAACTACAACGACGTGAAGACCTTCCTGGCCAAGCGTGGCTACGAGTTCGAGTCCGACACCGACACGGAGGTGTTCGCCAAGCTGGTCCACCACCTGTGGAAGACCCATCCCACCTACTCGTTCCGCGAGCTAGTCGAGCAGGCCATTCTGCAGGTGGTAAGCGTGTGGTGTGGAGGAGATAGTCGCGATGGTCGGTTCCGGTTAATTTATGACTCTTCTTGCAGGAAGGTGCCTTTGCCATTGCCGTGAAGTCCAAACACTTCCCCGGAGAGTGTGTGGCCTCGCGCAGGAGTTCCCCCTTGCTGGTGGGGATCAAGACGAAGACTCGTCTGGCCACGGATCACATTCCCATTCTATATGGCAAAGGTAATTGGTGTATGGCCTGGACTTTCCGTGCCTCTGCCCTACCCTTCTCTGTCGCTTTCAGCACACACCTTTCTTCATGACCAATATCCTTTGTCTTGTCTTCTATCTCTATGTAAATAACTGTGTAAATGTCTCTGTCAAACGTACTCGTTCCTTCGTAATAACCAACGCCGCTCGCTTCCTGCCGACACTCTTGAACTCTGTGTATATCGGTATCTACCACCACCACCACCACCCACTCTCCGACGCTCCGTCCCGCCCTGTCTGTGGTGCCGATGCCGACCTGTAGATGACAAGAAGCAGACCTCCGATCAAGGTAGTCCACTGACTTGCCCCCTAAGCTTATCAAACCCATTAATATCCAGGTACTGGGCGCTCTTAAAACTAAACCAGACTAACAAAAGCTTGCCTTCCTTCCACAATGCTCGTATATGACTAATACAATCTCATACGTAGGGTCGGGTCGGGTCGCGTCTCGTCTTGTCTCTCTTTAATTTCAATTTTCATACTCGTACCACTCGACTGAACTGCGGTATTTACAATATATGTATAACACTTTGTTTTGTTCTCTCGCATTCGTTTAGACGCCGACTCTGGCAAGCCCCAAGGTAACTACAATTTTAAATACTTTGATTACACAAATACGAAATACTCGCACACTTGCTTGCTTGGTTTTGGTCGGATTCCGGTGGTTCCGCCACACCCCCTGCCCACCGTTTGCCCCTTAAGCATATACACAGTCAAAATGCTGGCTCAGATTCCAATGGATTCTTTGAAATTCAGGGGATCAAGTAGTTGTAACGAGCGTATTTTCGCAATAAAACGTTTTAGTCTTTTTTTTGGTAATATATTATTGTTCATATTGAATATTTATTTATCGATTTTGCCGTACATTCGTCCAAATTCCAACCAAATTAAATTTATGAAATTGTTAGGAGAGTCCTGAAATGTCTTGTCGGTTAACTGAAGTCTGTTCTGTGTTTTGTGAATACCTGTCCTGTCCGGGAGCCTGATGCATTTCGTATTCCATCCGATGGGAGGGGAAATGGAAATGGGAAAATGATTTAAGGGCAACTCTTTAACTTTGAAGGCTTCGAATACGAGAGCTTAACATCTCAAGGTGAACTCAAGCGCAAAGTGAAAGGCACTGAGGACTGTTGCGTTTATAATACGCAGGCTCTTACCAGTTTCATTTTCAAAGTAAGTTAATGCCAAAACAAAACCAACACTGCCCGTGCAGTCTTACACAAAAGTACATACTCTTATACAAGTAATAACTAAAAATACATGCGATACATATACATACATATGTACATATGTATGTACTGGTAGTTATCCTATTCTGCACTCACACTGCATATCATCTGCCTGATGCAAAAACTGCCGTTTATAGCCGATATTATTGAATGCAATGGCATAATTAAATAGAGCATGCTGTTCCATTTCCGCAATGAAATTAGAAATAGTTTTACTGGCCATTAAATGGGAGGCGAGCCAGAAGGGGGGGGGGCTGCTTGGTTGCGGGCTTGCGGGAGACGGCGCGATATTTGTGGGCAGCGAAATGCGAATGCAATTCTTGATACGACGATATTGATGATATTTCTACGTATTTATTTTCGTTTCCCCACTCCGCTGATTCCTCCTCTCGCAAAACTCATTTCAAACACACCCAAACACAAACACACAATGCCACAAACACTCCCACACACACGCCACAATGCACGCATTGCCACCGCCACCGCCATCGCTATCGCCTTGTCCTGTCTCGTCATCCATCGCGCTGGTGGATTGGAACTGCAACACAACACGCAACACGCAACATGCGACACGCAAAACGCAACGCCATCAATGCCATCGCCACCGCTCTAACGCAACTGTCCTGGTACGGTCCGGTCCTCGTAAATGCTACTGTACTGCAACTGCAACTGCAACCGAATCAATGTCAACGCCATCGAAATGCTAAATTAACCAAATAGAAATTCGTCCTCATGGACAAACTCGTGAATTGCCAGTGTTGCCGCGCTCAGACAGCACCTCGGAGTTCATGCCGCTGGAGGAGAAGGAGGTCGAATATTTCTTTGCCTCGGACGCTTCGGCCGTGATCGAGCACACTAACCGAGTCATCTACCTGGAGGTAAGATATAGAAAAAAACTAATTTGTATTGCAAAAACGCATCAACAGAACTGCATCAAAAAGTTCTGATGTGTTTCTTGTAGTATTTTTGTATGCGCCTAAAGAAGATGCCAATACCTTTACATAAATCCACAGGACGACGATGTAGCCGCAGTTCGTGATGGTACATTGAGCATCCATCGCCTAAAGAAGAGCCTGGATGATCCGCACGCACGTGAAATTACCACCTTGAAAATGGAGATCCAGCAGATCATGAAAGGAAACTACGACTACTTCATGCAGAAGGAGATCTTCGAGCAGCCGGACTCAGTGGTGAACACAATGCGAGGTCGCGTCCGCTTCGATGGCAACGCAATTGTGCTGGGCGGCATTAAGGACTACATTCCGGAAATCAAGCGCTGTCGTCGCCTAATGCTGATCGGTTGCGGAACGTCGTACCACAGTGCAGTTGCCACGCGACAGCTGCTCGAGGAGCTGACCGAGCTTCCTGTCATGGTGGAGCTTGCCTCCGACTTCCTGGACCGCAACACTCCCATTTTCCGTGACGATGTGTGCTTCTTCATCTCGCAGTCCGGCGAAACAGCTGACACTCTGATGGCGCTGCGCTACTGCAAGCAGCGGGGAGCTCTCATTGTCGGCATCACGAACACAGTGGGCAGCAGCATCTGTCGCGAATCACATTGTGGGGTGCACATCAATGCCGGGCCAGAAATCGGCGTGGCCTCGACAAAGGCCTACACCTCGCAGTTTATTTCGCTGGTGATGTTCGCTCTAGTCATGTCCGAGGATCGACTATCGCTGCAACAGCGTCGCCTGGAGATCTTAAAAGCGTTGTCCAATCTCGCGGACCAGATCCGCGAGGTGCTCAAGCTCGACTCCAAGGTTCAAGAACTGGCCAAAGATCTCTACCAGCACAAGTCCCTGTTGATCATGGGCCGCGGCTATAACTTCGCTACCTGCTTAGAGGGCGCTCTGGTAAGTACCTTCCGCCGCTGATGTTGATATTTCTCCATAACATATCCATATCCCTGTTATTCGCAGAAAGTGAAGGAACTTACTTACATGCACAGCGAGGGCATCATGGCCGGAGAGTTGAAGCATGGTCCCTTAGCTCTGGTCGACGGCTCCATGCCCGTCCTGATGATCGTGCTGCGCGATCCAGTGTACGTCAAGTGCATGAACGCCTTGCAGCAGGTCACCTCTCGCAAGGGCTGCCCGGTGATCATCTGCGAAGAGGGCGATGAGGAGACAAAGGCATTCTCTTCCCGCCACTTGGAAATTCCCCGCACCGTCGACTGCCTCCAGGGCATCCTCACCGTCATTCCCATGCAACTGCTCTCCTATCACATTGCCGTCCTGCGTGGATGCGACGTCGACTGTCCCAGAAACTTGGCCAAGTCTGTGACGGTGGAATAATACGAGCCCGAGCCCACATGGGATCCCGATTACCCAATATACTTTTAACACTTGTGCGCCACTTTGCCAGGCGGCCGTTTGGACTCCTACTGTAATAATCTCCACACATATTGGCATACACATTCATGCGAGTATCTACGTCGTCGCACAGACCTACTCATCCATTTGTACTACATCACAAACACTTTTTACGCATACATTTGTACTCTTCGAGATACAGACCATCAGACAATTATTAAATTGAAAATTTTCGTTAATTGATGTACAAGTTATTCTTCGAGCAAAGATATGCCACAACAATGTATCTTTATTTGACTTGCATATATAGCCGGGTGCACAAGTCTCCGTTCATCTGTCAGTCTGGTTTAATGGGAGAAATGGGGATACATACTATAGCTATTGTTGCCTTTCTTTGTTCGTTCCTATGTTGTTAATTATTCAGGAAACTCCAGGACAACATGGGTATCCAAATAATGAAAAAACTTCATAAATTAGGGTTTTCAGCATGATTGTAACTGTATAGAATGGCAATATACATATGTACATATTAAGTGGATGGTGCATGAGTATTGTGTATATCAATCAATTATTTTTCATCTTCAAAAATCGTGGCTAGAATTGTGATGGTGCTCGATCAGTCGTAGGTCAGGTATCTGGGAAATTACAAAAATAAATTGAATATAAAATCTCCGCAAAGTCAGAGAAGATTGTGGCGGTTATTGTGGTTTCAGAAACTAATCAATGGACACGCAGCGAAAGAAGCTTTAATGAAATGGAATTTTAAATTGGATGACATAAAAACGAATGTGTGCCACAAAACAACGCACACTCGTACACAAAAACACTCCGAAGCTTACATACATAAAAGGACACGATGTTAGGGGTGCGTGGCGATTTGGCTCCATCGGCTCCACTAAAGTGAGTGCGGGGGTATCGCTACTAAACGGTTATGGCTTCAAGGCAAGCCAAGCCCTGAACCGAAAACTCCGGTTAAAGTCAAACAAATACTAACGAATAAATGGAAAATATAAAGTAACAACCTGGGTACCCTTCAGCCTTCATCCTGGGACCCTCCACCAGTCGGACCTTATCACTCCAATAGCCATGGGCATTCCCTTCGCCAGGTACTTGAACGCCAGGTAAACGGCCCAGATGTCCTTCTCCAAATTGAACATGGTCGGGAATGTTCTTTTATTTCCTATTCGGCTACCGCAGGGTATATAATCTAGATTAAGCACTCGCAGTCCTGGCTTCAAACGCAGACAGCAGACACACTTGGATCTCCGCCAAAATATCCTCAAGAACAGACAGGCCCAGGCAGCCTGGCAGGCATCGCGTAATTTCGTCTGGAGCCAGAGGAGGCTCCAAATATTTAGGTTGATATTTCCAGAGAGGGCTGCTTCGAATGCTCGACGCCTTTAAGTGTATTGTTTTTTTCTGGGACAATGGGTACCTTCTCGTATATTATTGGTAATACGTATCCGAATGCAGAGCCAAACCCAAGATTGCTTAAATTAAAGATTTAAACTGATTTCATAAAAGGGTGATTTTAAATAGGTTAAAACTATCTAGGTTTGGAAATTAAATAACGGACAATTAGGTTAACATTCTCGGTGACTCTGCCAGTCCAAGGAGAAAGTTTTGATAAATTTAACTAACGCTTAACATAACGGTTAGTTCAGAGGATAAGAGCAAACAGGATCAGCAAATATCATAAAAGTTCCACATGAGAGAAACTGGACATGCTGAACTTTCACATTCCACTTTCTTTGTCACTTTCAAAGATTACGCTGCTGTTGCTTTCGTTAGCATGACCGTAAGGTATTCATTCATATTAAAATAACATTAAGAGATACCATCAAAAATGAATACCACATCCTTTGATGAAAAGTCCACCCGATTTCAGTTTTCTTTCTACCATACACAGTATCTACAAGTATGCAGTTTATGTTTTGTCGGAGTTACAGAATCAACCACTTTTTTTAGGGCTTTTGCGTGTCTGTCGCTGAATGGTTAATTGACTCATCGCCTTTCAATGGATATGGATGTGCGCCGGAGTTCTGGGCTGAGCTGTCAGAGAATTAGGCGGGGATTGGCGTGTGTGCAGGCGAAATTGAATTGCGCGATTTTGGAATATTTATTGCAGCACCCTGCCTTTGAACCAGCCTTGTAGAAAACCATCTGGTAATTGGTTTTGGATTGCGTCTAGTTTGGCGGACTTACCGAATGTCAGCACAGCACCGGAATGCCAATCCCATCGAACCCTCTCTGTCGTCCAGCAATTGCGGACAGAAAAAGTTTGAAGAAACTCGTGGCTCTAGCACATTCCGGTAAATTGTTGTGACCCCAACACCACCCGTTGCATTCGCGCGAGAAGCTTTGGGCAGCTCAAAATCCGCTTCCGTATGTCCGCCGGTGTGAAAACGAAAAGGAAACATATTTATGCATTTCCCGAAGAGAGAGAGAGAACTTTTAGAACTGCTATCAAAACACGTTTAGGTAATAACATAAGAAACTTTTATCTCGTCCTAGTCATGGCTGTTGTCGTGCCACCTGAAATCCTCCTCCATGTCGTTGTCGTTGTTGGCGTTGTCGCCATCGTCGCCGTAGTCTCGATAGTCGGCAGCACGTTCCACTTATTTCTTCAATTGCCTCATTAGGAGCTGCAATGCATATCCGGATTATGCGGCAATTGCCGTTGGTATTGCCTGCCCACTTTTTAATGTGTGCTCATCTTTTTCGTTTAAAGCTTCCGTGCACTCAGAATATTCCAAATTAAGGGGTATTCCACCAATTGCGAAATTGTACTATATATGTATACCTGCCTAAGTCAAATGTTGTATTCCTCACTGTAGAGAATCCTTTGCTGTTGTGTTGGTAACCTCATGTCACTGGCAAACACCCATTTTTATTTTTATTCAGCTTGTGATATGACCGTTTAAATAATAGTGCGTGTATCTATAAATCACGGATCGTTTGTCGACTTTATGCGACATACTCGTTTTCATACTCGTACCCGTAGGGAGGGAGGCCCCCAATTGATTGAGACTTATCTTGTGTGTGCGGTTGGATTGAATAGGGAGGAAGGCGCAGTAGCCATAGCCAGAGACAGAGCCAGTCTATCCGATTGATGCCCTTGATTGGTATCAAATGGAGCGAGACTTTACGCCTTGGCTAATACTTCATGGGCTCTGGGGGATTTGTATCCAGGCATTTGCGAGACGTCAACGCCAGACGCCAGATGCCAGAGTGTCAATTTACTACCCGAGTTAACGTCAACAGTCGGGACGGGTACTCCACCCATATCCAGCTCATATCCAGCTCGATTGTATCGATTGAGGTTTCTCGATGATTACAACATTGGAGAGTCAATTTGTGCAAATTATACTCGACACGTTCGTGGGCGCTCTGCGCAGGGAATACTCGTATCTCACATGCGTGCCTGATGGCCTGGACCTGGACGTCGTACCAAACGTGTCCGCACTTTTGGACAGGACCGATACTCTGGCGAGGGGCGGCGAGGGGCGAGGAGCGCAAAACTTTTGTTGGGTTTCTATTTCCATAGCAGGTGAATGTTCCTAGGGGACTGTGACAAATGCTTTCGAGAGTCCCGTAGCACGCAGCCCACAATGGGGAAGTGGGCGCAGCAAACGGAAAGTTCGGACAGCACTCTGAAATTATCTCTGGAGAGAAGATAATTGAATATATTTGCAAAGTTATCTCATTTCATTCGCCCGACTATGAGTGCTGCGCGTAAACCCGTTTTAAATATGCAACAAAAAGTTGGCAAAGTTCTTTCCAAAATAACTTTCGTCCTGCCGGGTCCGGAATGGGAATGACAATGGTTCTGGAAATGTGTGGGCGCCTCTCCTAGTGTCCTTGACATCGTTGGAAGCCAGAGAGTGTGGACGTCTTAGAGGGATCAGGACTAACCGAGATAGGACACAGTGTTTGACTGTGTTTGGGCCTTTTGGAAACTTGTAGAATGAATGAACTGAATGAACTTGTTTGGCATGAGGCTTTTTAAGTTTTTTCGTGCCACCTGAGAATGGAAAGTTTCACCATAAAATCAAATCAAAACAATTCAAACGATAATTGTTATGGTTTATGATTTTATTCATGAGAAAGAAAAGACAACAAGGAGACCCATAAAATGTCATCTAGGTAGTGAGATTGGAAAAGTTCCTGGCAGCAAAAATTTCTCACTCCACTCGCTGCAGAATACCACTCTGATGGTTGACACTCCCCCAGAGTTTGAATAACCGAGACTCTACAATCACTTTCCCTGGCAGGAAATGATTTTTAGATCTCTTCATTTTTCCCCAATATGAGCCCATGAGAGCGTGGTATGGGGTAAGGTAAGGGGTATGTGGCTTATACACATATACTTACGCATTCGAAAAGCAGTATATGTACTTGTACTTTGGAGCATCTGTCTGCTCGCAATTGGCACTGGGCTAGTCTGGTCTGGAGCTTTTCCGCTTCAAGTCAGTCGGTCGTTTCCGTCAGTTCTGCTCTCAGGCTGCCATGCAGGAGTTGCGGACTAAAACGCACAAGCAGGTTATTTGCAATTCCAACGCAAATTTTGAAACCACTGCGCGCTCAGAGACGGGAAACGACCGAATTTGGGAGCAGCGGTGCCGAGCAGCATAAACAAAGGCGTCAAAAACAATGAGAGGAGCATAAAAACCAAACGAAAATACATTCTAAAGTATTCGGCGGTTTGCTGACTGATGCAGACAGAAGCAGACTCGCAGTCAGACACGACACCCGCGTCCACGCGCCAGCTGTGGCTGCTACGGCGGCAACAGTTCCATGACTGCGTGCTGCTACACTGAGAACGGCGACTACGCCCCGCGATGCCGCACAAAGAATAATGCCGCTCATACGCGACGTTGCCCCGTTGGCGCTAATATTTTGTCGAACTAATGAACCGTGCTGCGACGTCATGTGCGTAGGTAGCCACTTTCAACAAGTGCGGAGGAGGAGAGGAGGCACAACGTGCTGTTGCTGCTGCTCCCCTGTGTTTGCTCACGCTCTTGCCACACAGACATATGTACATATGCACGTGGGTGTGTGTACACAGTACACCTACTCGTTTCCCTACAGCTAGGACTCTCGGAAGCAGCGGCAGGCAAACATATTTATGTGGCCACGTGCTGCTGCATATCTCCTCCAAATTTTGCACACCACCATCCTGGCAGATGGGAGGAGGGGCACGGCTCGGCCGGGGCGGGCCAGGCCGCTGCCTCTGTGACAGAAAGTACTTCTGATGCTTGTTATTTCAGCGGCCCAAAGCCCAACAGCGAGGGGTAGGAGCACAGTGGGGGTGGGTGACAAATAACTTTCGACACATGATGCCACAATACTAGCCATGAATACCATTACCAGCATGCCGCAAAAAACAAGGTTTCTGACATTGAGGAATTTCTATAAAAATTCTTTTTAATATATGTATTTGATCGATAAATTGGATTGGATTTTATAACCATGGATATAGGCACAACACCTCTTTGTCTTTTGAAATATGAATCTATCAACAGAACGTCCTTTAGAATTTAATACTTGGAATATTTTCTCCTTTTTTTAAAATAATTTTTCATTATTTAATAATTTTTTCATATTGACATTGTCAGACTAGTCTTTAAAATTGAGCAGCTGCGTCCAGTTGGACTTCACTCCTTAAACGATATACTTACCTTACGAACCAAAACAGGTGGAAGGCACCCGTAGGACCAGCATCCAAAAGGAGGCATAAAGAGTTATGCATTGTCCTTCAAGTAGTAGAAACGTAGTCTTACTGATTCTCTGGGGCATTAGAACATAAAATAGATTTATTACGGCTAAGTGGATTTTAGCATAAATCAGATTGTCCATAAAGAATCTCAGGCTATGGTTCTTATAAGACTCGAATAGATAATTTCAGCGTTAATACAACATAGACTGGATGTCCTTAAACGCAGCACTACCACTACCACGGAGTGCATGGAGCAGTTTTGAGCCATAAAATATTTACGAATGGCGAGAAGCTTTTCAGTATTTGTACTTGGTTTATGGCCATCGTAAATTGGGTGAGCATAAAACACTCACATCGAAAGACATGCTTAAAACAATTCGCCCTAATGGACAAGGCGGCAGAGACGCACTGCGTCAACCAGACTCCGACTGATCAATCCGGCCAAGCAAACGAAGTCCCCCCACCCTCATGGTCAGACACGTGCTCCCTAAGGTCGCTTCCACGAAGGACATGTGTACATATTTCTGTTTGTTTACTTGAAGCGCCACCAAACTCGACATTCAACTCGATTGCCACAAGACAAGTGGCAGCTGGCGGTCGGCCTAAAACCTCTGTGCAGCGTTATATCTCGCCTAATGGCTTCATAATTTCCAGAGCTGATTTGGCAAGGGCCAACATTCGATGGCTTAGGCTAGGTCTTAGGTTAACTCGCATATTTATGGCTCTGTCATCAGATTCCAGAGCAAAACATTCGTGCTAGTGATGTTACAAGCGAAGTCCAGAGAAGTCCAGATACGTGATTTAACCTGTTTTATTTTTTTTGGAATATCATACTACTACGACTCAGAATTGTCAGTTGGTACTCACTTTTAAAGCTCAAGGTCAAGCTGGATTTGGCGGCTAGAATTAGTTAAACTTCGTTGACTAAAACATACGAATCTTTGTAATCATTAAAAGACGGACTCTGTCGACTCCTCCTCTACTGCTAAAATTATTCATCGGCCTCAACTCTTTAGGTATTCGATAGTTACTGAAGAATCTCAATATTGAAAACTTTCCATGGAAAAGAAAGCTCGAAATAGATTTCAGGAAAAAACGCAATCCATTTGTAAGGGTGCGAGAAGGCAGGATTGTGTGTTGCCTCAGACATGTACATTGTAATGTTCAACGCCTGTCGTGCATTTTCTCGCTGCGATTTGTTTTGAAAGTCAACGGTTTTTTTCTGATACTCGTTCGGAAAATACTGGCTTCTGATCGTAGAAGCTTTCAGAGAGCTTTCGGACAGAACATCTGTTTTGGGAAAAGGTGGCAACGCCGTCCCATTGTTTTGGATTCCGTATTGGCCTGATAATTATCGCTAATTGCGTTTACCTGAAAAACCATGCAACGGAGGAAAATGAAAAAACGTGGTCGACTTCCCTCGGCGATGCTAAGAGTCGATCTCTTTCTCCTCGTGGCCGTCAAGGTGTCCAGTCGGGATAAAGTTTGTTGTTCGGCAAATTATCTAACCTTAACCTGTGTGCCGCTCGACATCACGCCAAGTGATTGGTTTAAATATTAGTGATTTAGTAACTGAAGATCCCCGTGAGTATGGTTTCGACACAGCGAGGTTGATTGGTCTAAAGACGGAAATTTTCACAGCATTTTCCCTGTACCGCGAAGTGCACCTAACCAAGAAGCCCACGGCAGCACCTGTGTGGCTGGGGCCTACACTTCAATTATACGCTGGAGAAAGGAATCCTAATTTAAACAATTTTTTTTGATTGCAGTGGTGCAATTCTACTAGGGTAAATATCCCTCGAGTTGACTCCAAATCATAAAAGCATAAACTGATTCCTTCTATGTATAGGATTGGCACCATTAGTGCTATCTCAAAAAACCAAAAAAAAACTGTGCACGTGCGTGTATAGACTGAGGTTACAGAGGTCACCGAAGTGGACCAAGCGGACCAGTCCCCAATCCCACATCTTCCGATAGCGGTTCATACCCTCACCGCGAATCTTCTGAAACCCCTTGGTTTTACATTCGTGAGCGAGCCGAGTGATCTCGAGGACGGAGTTCTGAACGCGGTGATCTGGCAGAGATCCACCAAACGAGACATCTGCAGCCCATGTTGATGTGCTGAGGCAAGGGTTAGGCACACATGTATTGACGCGACAAGAGAGTCCAGCTGGTGCCTAACTTCTTGACCGTGGGTGTACCGCGGTCATTGACCCCTGGCTTCGTCAGCTGTTGTGATAACCGGTGCCCTTGAAAACCACGCATGAACACGCAACTCAGTCTGGGACATCAAGCATCGGAGTTAGTATACTCTGATTTAAGTCACGATTATAGACCTGATACAAAAACCCCGTTTGGTTTCATCCGTCTATAAATTAACATTTTTGTATTGATACAGCTAAAACATGTATAAGCCATGTGTGCTTGGTATAACGGAATAGAAAGAAAAAAAGGAGTTCATGTCAATGGTCATAATCGAATAGGACTTTTCTTGAAATAGAATTATAGAATTCGAATGATGTTCACATTTCAGTTGAGAGTATGGTTACCCCGCATTCATCATGTCATCATCTAATCACCTATTCACATCATCCAGCCATCTACACAACGAAAGATCTTTCTGCGTGGGAGTCGTAAGGATATCTGTATCGTGAGTGTTTAACATACCCATTGGTATTTAGTGAACATGAATTTGCGGTAATTGTTCTCTCTTAAAAAAACGATAACGAGTCCATATGACTTGGTCTGCCGTGAACGGGCGATAATCCCAAAATGACCATATACACTGAAAGCTGTTTTTTTTTCTCGATTTTCTTGGCTTTGTATTGGCCAGCTTTAAAACAAGCCTTATGCTAGTTTAAGTTTGAATATTTTTGGAAATCGCATATCATTGAAATAACCACTACACATATACCCACTATTACTATATTACCACTATTACATTATCACTATTATCTCATACTAGCATCATAATACCCCTTTGATATACGATTATTATGGATTGATTTTACCTTTGCTTTCCCATATTATAACTTATAAGTCTATATATTCTCTATCTATATATTATACTGATTATTTAATGCTAGGTGCCGTTAGAGTTAGGTTGGTTATTACCTTAATGAATTATCGAACTTAGTCAATGCATTGCCTACTCTTGTTAGCTCCTAGAATATTGATATTTTCCCCTGAATTATATGAATAGATCAAGATGAACTAATTTCTTATTATTGAGGGAACCTCAAGTACTCCGCGCCGCAGCGATGTTTTTGGGTAGGCTCGATTGAGTTCTACAGGTAGGGTGGGTACAGAAGGAGAACCAGAACACACAGGTTCTCCAACAGAATGGGGGTATGTCGCATCTCAGTCCGTTCCCGTATTGTCTGGTAGGTCCCATTTCTCTGTCTACGATTTTAATATTGTAACGCAGGTGTCTAGGCCGCACTGAATCCACGCCAATCTCCCTGAGCTAGGCCGTCCAACTAGTAGACAGAGGGTGCAGGCCGAAACGACTCCGACCGTGTCAGTTACACATTCAAAAATTATTTACTTAATTTACGAGTATCGAAGTAGATAACATATTAACCAATAGCTCTGAAAGAAATCCTGTTTTGTTTCGCCTAGTCATCTAGTCATCTTCAGATCCAAATATTGAGTTATCTAAGTTACTTCTGATTTATGTCTGAGTATTTCTAACACAAAAAGAGAACTTTCTAAGCAGACAAGATTGAGTCGCGTTTGCAGTTTTGAATCGAAGTGGTTCTGCCGGTTGGTTGATGGCCTTGAAACACTGTTTTATAGTATTTGTAGCAACAGCAACCTCAGCGAATTGGTGCACACGTTAGAATCTGTCTACAAATCTGAATAAGCGTGGATTGAAATAGTTAATATTTATTTTGTGGGTCCATCTTGCTCTTACAGATACCGGTTTCTATGCTAATTTTTAACCAACAAGACGGAAAACCACTCGCCAGACGGCAGACGCACAGAGCAACCCATTGTCATTATCGTCAGTGTGCGACTAGTTTGGAAACACTTCCGCGACGCATAAAACTAGCGCTGATGGCAGAAGTGGCGGAAGAACTCTTGCTCTTACTCACAAAAATATTCACAGAATTAACTCGATGGAGGCATTTAAGTTTACTCTGGACGGAACACAATTAAGACTAAGCTTTAACAATTAGGCGCGGTTGCTAGGATACATATGGAAGAACATATATTAAGTTTTAGGCAAAGGAAGCTGGCAAGTAATAGGTGCCTACTGTGCTGGTGACAGGGCTGGGCGTCGGAGACGTATAGGAGTAGCCAGAGGGGGCTCTCGTCGTGGAGCTGATCTCTGACACCGCGGTGGTGCTGTCCCCTGGGATCACTTCTGTCGTACTGGTCGAGACTGGGCGCTCGGGATGTACTGTGGGCTTCGGCGTTTCGATATCACCTTCTGTTGTTGTCGTGTAGACGGTTTGGGTAGTTTGAGTAGAGCTGTCTTCCTCAGTAAAGTCTGTGTTTACCTCTGTGGTGTGGTGAGTGACTGGCTTCTCCGTCGTTGTTGTGCTGCTGGAGAAGGACACGAATTTGTTGAATCCAAACCCGAAGCCACCTCCTGACGACTTGGCCTGCAGCACGCTGTTCAGCAGCTGGATCTTGGTGGATATCAGAGTGGAGATCAGCTGTGTGTTGATGGGCGAGGATGTCGCCGTACTTGTACTGCCATACGAGTAGCTGCCACTGGAACTAAAGGCTCCTGAGCGAAGAGAATAGAACGTTACTTTGCGGGGTCCCTGAAATTGACGGCTGAATTACCGCTGCTCGGCGCGAACACCTTGATGAAGATCGGCTTGGCATCCGCCATACTGGCTGCACTGCAGAAAAGCAGAGCCAAAATTGAAATAGTTCTGAGCATGTCGTCGGCGGCCACGTTGTGACTGGCCCCGCGAGACGGCGTTCTCTTTTATACATCACGACGACGGACGGGGTCGGTCTCGTCGGAGGTGCCGATGCCTCAGCTGTTTCTGTTGTCATTAGATGATCATAGTGCGCTTACCTCTGTTCTGCCAAGTGCCCAAGTGGCTTACAAACATGATTCAACTGGCCCTGCCCCTGGATGGGGCCGCCGTCGACAGCGAGTGGTAAGTGGTAGGTAAGCAATCTCATCCAGTAATTTATCGTCACTTCTATACGTTGGACTAACAGTCCCATACAGAGAGCGTGAGCTTTGGCTCACATCCACATCCAAGCTTACTTGTCAGCACAAGAGCTTATTTGACACCTACCCTACTTTAGATTTAACACCTACGACGAGCATGCAAATATCGAGAGTGAATCTACTTCGAGTTTTTCGAGCCATTATTCTATTGAAAATAGTTTGGAGCTTTATACCTCTAGTCTTGGACAGCTCCAACTCAATTAAAAGCTTTCCGAATAAAACCACGGAAAGAATGCCATAGTTGCTGACAGACTAAATCCTAAAGTGATCATCAGTACAAGCCCGGAAGAATCCCACTTAATTCAAACACATGCATACATACTATGTATAAAGAGCGAATCAGAATCATTCCATGATGACGGACATCTCTAAGCCAAGAACGACAATGGTATGTGCTTATCGATTTCTACAGTTAGTTTTACTACTCTCAACTAAGTAAATTTGCATACGAGTTTTTTTTTTGCATTTCTCTTCGGCTGTGCTGACATTAAATCCGTGCTCGCTGGTTTTAAAAAGGAGTCCCCATTGATATTCCCTCATGATTATGGTACAACATACTTTTTGGATGAAAGTAAATTGTCAGAGCTGCGTCCTGGGACGCCAGGGACAAGCTGCAGGACCAAGGCATCGTTTGCAAATTGGCAAGCCCTCTTGAGAACTGGTTTCACATGACGCAATTATCTACTGGGCAAATATTCCCAGCTTATCCAAACTAACGCACATATACTCGTACCAATGATTGCATATGTACATATATGTACATATTTCTTACATACGCATACATATGTATACATATATTCGTACATACATATGTATGTACATCTATGTATAAAGGGCAAATACTATATATGCATGGTAGATATACATATGTACAGCTGTGAAAGAAATAATAGCACCACCACCACAAGAAATTTTTAAATAGTTGCCAAACTCACATTTTTAACTTTAAGGAAACTTTAAGCACATTTTTAGAAATGGAAGACTCTTATAAACATATAAATATAAAAAAAATTTTCTTCCTTTTTAACGTTTTTAAGTTATTTAAGAAAATTCCTTGAAAGTGATCAAATTAGGCGAAAAAAATAATAGCACCACTTTTCAAAAATTGAGTTAAAAAGAAAATAATGACCAAAAAGTAACGAATTCCTTAGTTAACTATTTTTAACTATTATTACTAAATTTATATTTATCATTTAACATTTAGTACAATGTCCTTTTTTGGCAATAACAGCTGCGTAGCGTCTTGGCATGGAATCAATCAAGTCCTGGCATCGTTTTAGGACCAGGACCCTTTAATTTATACCCAAAGTGATCCAATAGTGGCTGGCTTGGAAGTAGCAACCGCCTTCTTAACGTAGGACCACAGATTTTTGATAGGATCAGGTCAGGTGACTGAGCAGGCCACTCCAAAATGTTCACACAGTTTGCCCTGAGCCATTCCTTTGCTTTCTTGCTGGTGTGTTTGGGGTCATAAACCTGTTAAAAGACCCATACGAACGGACTTTCATATTCTGCAAAGGGTAGCATTACTGTTTCCACGATATTCACCTACACGTGCTAATCCATGATGGTTTTTATCCAACCTAGTGTACCTATTCCATAGTGGAAAAAGCAGGCCCATACCATTACACTACACCCTCCATGCTTATCGGTTTTTGTGGTGTTCTAAAGTTTGTATTCTACTTTCCTTGGACCTCAAACGTATGATCGAGATCCTTTTCCACCAAACATAACCACTTTGGACTCATCTGACCATAGAATATTCGTCCATTGTTGGGATGTCCGATTTGCTTGAACACTGCCTAACCTCATGTGCTTAGTAATATGTGTCGCGTTTAAAAGTGGTATCTTTCTTGGGCTGCGGACTTTTATATTATGTTGGCTAAGATATGAACTAACATTTTGATCCATCGCATTTATTTTAAGCTCTTCTTTAAGCTCGGTAGCTGACTTAAAGGGACCCTTCTTGCTCTGACGAATCCGTCTTTTGCCATGAAGAGGGGTCATAGATCGTTTTCTTCAAAGTTTAAGACGTTTTTAATAATTTTATTGGAGTATCATACCAATCGACCAACGTTTCTGTGATTTTTTCCGTTTAATATCAGTTTTTTGGTCAGATCTCTCATCTCCGCAGTGCAGTGCTTTCCACGTCCCATTGTAATGATTATTATTAACTTTTATGACAGAAACAATGAAATCTTAGTCAAAACTAATGAATACGTGCCTTTTACAAAGACAATTTTGAGAAATATAGAAGCTGCACTAAGAAATTGGCTAGTGGTGCTATTTTTTTTTTCGCCATTTTTTGGGTATTTTTTCTTAAAATTCCAAAAAAATATATATAGACAGAAATTTAAAGAACGGTAACGCAGTTTTTATTTTTGGGGAATACTAAGCAATATAAAAAAAATCAAACTTTAAAGAAATCGTAACATGATTCGCATTTTTTTCTATCACGAACAAAATGTATAGTAGTGGTGCTATTATTTCTTTCGCAACTGTATATACGCGAGCCTGAAGCCTGAGCCTTCCATTCTGATTCGGTCGCTTACATATTTATACAATAGACACATACATAAGTAATAGTTTTATACTTTATGACAGCCGATGTTTGCCTTAGAGCTCATCCCAATGAGCCGGCCATAAATCGTTACATCATGAGCTCTCTCTAGTGGGCTCCTTCCACCCTCCACCCACCACCCTCCAATCCGCCAGTCCGCTAGCACTGGTAAAATATTCAAAGTATTGCCAAACACTTGCCGGCTTGAAGTATTCATGAGTGCTTGCCACACAGACGGCTGTGTGGGTGTATTTATTTATTTGCTGCTGCCAGAATTATATGTTTGCATTCATTTATGCAAACAGCATAGGTTCAAGAACGTAAGTGGGGGTGTGGGTGCTGGTGTGCACCGTCCATAACAGTAAATTTTTATTGGCAACACTTTGACTCGTAAAGAAAAACGATGGCCACCGCCTATTCCGGTTCATGGTACCCTGTTCACTGCCGCCATCCTGCCTGATCCTGCCAACAGAGCGGCGGTGGGCTTTTAATAATTTAACCACTACTATTTAGTTTCCATTTCCGCAAAATGCTTTCGTGTTAACGCCTCGAATGCAATAAATAAGCCAGTTCGGCCAACGTTAACAAAACAGCAGCAAAACAACGGCAATGCCGTGGCCGTGTCCATGGCCGGGGCCGGGACCTCAAACCGAAACCCTACATGAGGCCCAGTACATGTGGGCGTGCGGAAAGCAAAAGCAAAAACAAATCCCATAATGTTAACTCATAAATATTTCACTTTATTGCGCAACCTCAAACAAGGGTTACTGCCGCTTGAGCGGTGGCGAAGTCAAAAAATGCTTCATAAATTATTGGATGGCTCATACACTAAGCACTTTTCTCCTCTGGCCTTCCACAGGACTCCATCGTTCGTGTAAAAGAGTTAAGCGTAGGCCGAGCTTCGAATTCTGAAATTCTGGGCAATTTCCATATCAATATTTGCATAGCCGACAGTCGTTTTACTTTGATTTCTGAAAATTTAATTGGTAATGGAGAGCAAAGAATCCTCTTCTCCTCTGTCCTCCCTCCTCCTCTACTGCTCAGCAAGATTTAGGGCCCAAAGCTAGAAGGCTTGTATGTAGGAAATGAAGGAAAGAGAGAGACACGAAGCGGCCGTAGTTTTGTCGCGTCGTCTGCTTCCAGCGGCCATCGGCTCTGAGAGAGCCGAAAGAAGATTAAAAGATCAGTCGTAACTCAGCTCTCTGTTCGATCAGGCCTCATAAGTACACGCGCATAATTACCTTATACATAAACTTAAGTGTCATAAATGTAAAACTTGGAGATAACTTAAAGAAATTCAATAAATAATATCTATTGCTGATAAGCAATATAAAAACTATCACATGGATACTGTATGCTTAATGGATGTGCATCCGGACTATTATTAAAGTATCTATTAAAAAATCCAAAACTCGACAAAACCAAACCAAGTCTTTAATTTAATTTAAATATTGCCAAAACATTAATCTCTGATAAGCAAATACATAATTTGATTTACTTACGTTAATTCAGTTTGGTGATACCAAAGTTTATTGTTTCTCCCGGCATCAATTAAAAATATCACAGCGTAATCCACAACCAATGATGGGAGAATGATGAAATCTTAGTGTACCATCTGCAAGGGAACATGCATATATAAGCCCTTAGAATTGATCATTCATCACCAAATCGTGAAGTTTTTACTGTTGGTCTTCCTTGAATTCCTGTCATAATTCATAAAATTATTCACAAAGACTATTGGAACTAGTTTGTAATTTGTTCGTAGAGTAGAGTAATGTTTCACAACAACTTTCTTTTTCATAATTTATATATACATATAAGTAATATTTGTTTCTTTAAAAACCGATACAGTTTGACTGTGTACTATAAATTGGGTTCCAATTGGTCACAGCTTCACTCTAGCAACAATTTTCGCTCCCCGTATTTGGGGATGCTAATGGGAGGCGACGCTCAAAGTAGCTCTCTCTTCTTTTACTTCTAGCAAAATACTAAACACAATATACATAAATGTCTTGGTAGTGTCTGATTCATACGGCCAATACTACTCCTGAAGCTTACAGTGAGTGTTGCCAATGCAGGGGGGCAAGGGGTAGAGCGTAGAAGGTAGACACAGATGCAGATGAGATGCCTTGCCGCACGTTCACATGCAAACTTCTGAAGGTAAACACAAATTACACTAACCGACACGACTTTTTCGCTGTCGCCAAAAATGACTTTTTCTGATAGATTTGGATGTTTAAAAATTTTTAAAGAATGTTTTTTTTTTTTTCATAGAGTAGTTTTTTTTTAAGAATTTTTAAAAAATTTGGTATTTTTTGTCATAGGTAGTGCTTCTATTTTTCACATAACTTAAGTTTCCTACAACTGGTTGTATTGAACTTTGCAGTTAAAAGCTTTTTTTAACAGCGATACCTTAAACAACGAATAAATAATGTGTCTATCTAAAACAAAAAATCAAGGCATTCAAATATTTTTTTTTCGACTTTTCCTGAGCTTTCAAAGACAACATTTTGGGGGAAAAATACCGAAAAAAAATTTATGAAATTTCAATTTGGAGGATAAATATCTTCCAGACGTTAAGTTGCAGCTACAAAATGATTGAGTCGGATTTATAGCTGCATTTGTCAGCTATTTTTAACTGCAAAGTTCAATACAACCAGTTGTAGGAAACTTAGGTTATGTGAAAAATAGAAGCACAACCTATGACAAAAAATTCCAAATTTTTTAAAAATTCTTAAAAAATAAACTACTCCATGAAAAAAAAACCATAATTCTTTAAAAAAAATTGAAACCTCCAAATCTATCCAAAAAAGTCATTTTTGGCCACAGCGGAAAAAAAAAGTTGAATTTTGTCGAGTAGTGTTATCGGAAAGAATTTTAGGGCGCTCACTGGCGGTTTACGGCGGCGGATCGGCCGGCAAAAGTAAAAGTCAAAGGGAGCACAATGATGTTACTTTTTCGCAAATAACGTAATCGGAAAAGTTGCCAAGTTTTCCCTGCTAGCTTTCATATTCTTCTTTCGACCGGCTGCGGCCCGCAACTTATTGGAAAAATGCCGTTCAATTGCCTTGTTAGCAGAAAAAGGAGACCAAAGCAGGCCGCAGAAAACGTAAAAGAATGGGTCTGTGGCAGACCGCCAGCAGAGTTTCCAAGAATGCGACGGGCTTTGGCGCTAGCTTCGCATGGCGCTTCGCTTGGTGTTTCGCTTGGTGCTTCACTGTCTCCATCCTCTCCATCGACATTTTTTTAGCGAACTCGTATTCCTCTCCATTTGCAATGCCTGCGAAAAGGAAAGTGCGAAATTGGCACACCAGGAGACAACGACAACACTGGCGAATCCCTGCGGGCCAGCCGCGGACAGAGCAATGGGACAGGGACTCCTCGCACTTCTGAAGCTTCAATAGCACTAGCAACAGTGATGGCCAAGCCCCAAGCCAAGCCATGAAGGGACGTCTCCGTCGCCGTTGTCGATGTAGTGGAAAAATGCCATAATGCTACAACTACAAACAAGAAAACAACAACTGCGTAAAACTTTTAAGTGCTTTCGAACATTTTGACAAGTTGACTTTTTGTTGGTTTGAATGGAACCAATAATGTTCCAAAGCAAACTTATTTTCCTGACATAATCAATGAAAACATCGAGCACGATTGAGCTGAGATCCTAAACTAGGCTGGCATCGGCACCTGCTCTCTCTCAGTCCCCAAAGCATTTCTGAAACCAACTACTTTCGATGGCTTAAGCATACTAAATACTGAGCCATGACTTGTGGCTGAGCTCTTCACTTATTCTAGAGCAATTACATTGTACATTCCGACTTCAACCATGTCGTCTTTTATCAGGATTATCTGAGGCTCTGGCACTCTACTTATGTATGTATATACATACATATGTATATGTAGAAGCGGATAGTGCAATAATTTATTGGCCAACTTAATTCTAACCCGTTACCTTTGGGAAAAATAATAATATGACGAGCTTTGTTAGATTCGCTCATCCCAATGTCTTTCAGCTATTGGATCCATCCATAGTTATCTGTCTGCAAATATCAAAAAATGTTTAATTCAAAAGCTTCTTCCAAGCAGCGCCAAACGTGTTTAATAATTAATTAACTAATTAGTCCTCGAAAGGTAAGGGCATGCAGGGCTCAGTACGTCTGAAACCTGGCAGGCGTTGGATCAGCCATGAAGCCCAAGTCGGCCGGAACTGACTTGTAGTTTTAATGGCAATAAAAGCGCAAATATATTGCAAACGAGCAGCAAACTACCATGTCCGTCTCCTCCACAGTCCCCAAACCCAAACCCCAACCCCAGGCCCAGTCCCGTCCCAGTCTCAACCCCTGCCTCTTGCCTCTCACGTCAGCACCAGTTGCTGCGTTTGAGCAAACAGACGTGAAATTTGTGGAAATGGCTTCCTATGGGAATGTTTACATCTGGAATGAATTTGCAAACTCTGACAGTTGCTCGCATTTAATGTCAGTCAACGAGTCAGCGTCACTGTCAGGTGGGCACTGGCGCTGGCACTCACAGGACAGACAGTCAGACAGAAAGGCAGTGAGGCAATCAGTCAGACGGGAAGGTAAAATGGCAGGAGGGCGGTGAGCCAGTCTATTCGCGGGCGCGGGACACTTTCGACCCTCTTCCCCTTCGTTTATTTAATCGTGAGCTTTCCGACAAGTTGAAGGGTGCGATTAATTTAAAACCTGCCAATTTCTCCGATTTCCCCTGAGCTGCAATCTGAAATATGGCCACGGATCACGGCCATCGGCTCTGGTCGATGCGACGGAAAATGTGATGTGTCAGACTTTCATTCCAAGCTCTGTGGCCGGAAAAGCTGTGGCTTGGCAAATGTCAAAAATGTAAAGTGCCCACTCAAGCGAGAGATCGTATCACGTGGGAAATCCATTAGGGCTCTAGGCGGACAGTGCACGTCCTCTCTGACGCATTGACATTCATGTCCGCGAGCTTCAGGCCCCAAGCTCCAAATATCACGGCGTGTGGCCCCCACCCGCGTCACCGATGCCAGTCCAGTCGTTCGAATTTCCATTACTGCGAATCGGAATAGTATGGCAACTCATCTTGCCGGTAATCGAATGCCTCATAACCGTAACCATCAACATAATGATTTGACATAACCATAACCCCCCTAATACCGAACCTGGAACCCAATCCAGAGACGCACGCGACCAAATAAACGGCACCCAATTGCGGCTGCTTGTTGCCCATTAACCACAAAACTGCTACTTGCCACACCCCCATTCGATGGGATGGTCGTTCCGGTTAAGTACGAGTATCTTAGGCGCAGCAGTTACAACTACCTGGAGGGAATCACAGACTGGTGGCGGAACGCATGGAGTCGGTAGATGTTTAGTCTAATTTATTTATTTGTTGATTTGATTGCCTCATGGGCCATAGCTAGTATCGGTCGGCTGTTAATCAAAATAGCAATCAACGGAATATTGAGAGGACTCCCCAAGCTGAGCCTTCCGCCAGCGACCCCCAATCGTTTTGAGGGGGTCTGTGGCTTTCAGTGGCCGCAAGGCCGCAGGATGAACAGAGTTTAGCTGAAAGTGAATCAAGTGATAAATCTATTGCATCCTCGTTGCAGCGATTAACCTCTGACAGCACGCACATAAAGGGACTGCCATAATTTGTTTGGCTTATTCCCATATGCTCTGCTCTGCTCTGTCACCGTGCATTCATGGTCAGAACGCAAACATTTGTGCATGCAAATGCTCGTATGCATCTGTATGAATCCACGTACTATTTACTCCCGTTTACGGGAATAAATGAATGCATGAATATATGCATATGTGCTAGTCCCTGCCTGCGCTTGCCTCTTGCTCATTTAGTTCATGGTCGCCGATCCGATGCTCATTAGGGCCACACCCAAATATGCCACTCGCACTCCAAACTTCACACTCCCGCCCGCACGTGGAACCAACCTACCTACCCAATCCAGAACAACTACTTAGCAATGCCCCAGCAGTGGGCACAACAAACTAATTAGGTTGCTCTATTAAGAACGGTTCCGGAAGGAAGCGGAACTGCATTCCATGCTAGAGCCGGAGCAAAAAGGAGACTTCTCTGGCAGCAATTGCTCGCTCGGTTGCCAAATGAACTCGTGTCTCGTGCTGAATAATAATCAGATTAGGAACCAACCGATTTGGTAGGGTCTGTCTGCACACCCCTGGATCCCAGGTGATAGGGAATATGGCGATGGGATGGGTGATGGGAGATTGGTGATGGTGGAACAACCGCGCTGAGCACGTATTAAATCCAATGAGGTCGCATTCATTGGGCAAAGTGATTCCGTTCTGCAGTTGCTGGCGGCGGTTTGGTGGCTGAGGTAGTGGAGCGGAGGTAGAAGCCACGTCGGGTGCAGCCGCGTAGTAAGGTTAATTTAGTAGTTAACGGCATTCTACTCGACATTTGTTGGTTTTATTAAACAGTCTCGAGTGCCGGAACGTCGCGTCGTCTTTGGGCCAAGAAGTGCACAGCAGTCCTACGAGTACGACTACGACTCCGACTCCGTACAATCCCATTTCAAAACCAACTTTGCATTGTTGTTCTGCTGCTCAGCAGAGCACATTAGCCGTATCACACTGCTCCAACACCAACGCCATCCCAGTCCAACCATTCCGTGGTGCCAGCACTTCAAGTTTCAACTGCTCATTAGCTGCAATTAGGGCTAATTGCATTATGATGCACTGGACTAGACTGGACTGCTCAGCGGCAGTGGCATACCCGTTGTGGTAGCGACAAAACAACTAGCAAATGATCCCACTCAATTCGAAACTCGAATATAAATAGGAGTCCTTACTGATTGAGATCTCATTACGGCCCAATTCGATTAAGAGAGAGACTTATTGCGCATAATTAACAAGAAACGAGCGTTTGACTATAAATCTATAAATCTGTCCGGGCCATAAATTATCCGCTCCCTGCACGTTTGCTTTGTGTATGGACTACAATATGAAATTATGCTGCTGTTGAACAAGTTCCATGGCGACCCGACCGACCACAAACCAGCAAAGAAACAATGCAGTTTCAGTAAGAATAATTAAAATGTCATTTTCGGATCTAATTATCAAGAGTCTGAAAAGAATAGAAGAATTTTGTTCAACGGAGAAACCTTCCAGTTTTTACGGAACTATGTATATACATGTGTATGTATATTGCCGTCAGTCCTGAGAACTTCGGGCGCCAAACCAGGAGCATCGAAGATGTCTATGCGTTGCACGTGTGGACAAGTAAATAAATTCAAATATTTATATCGATAGTCAATACTTACAGCTCCACAGAGTGCGCAGCACATAGTAAACAGACTTACAATTAGTTCCCATGCCAACCAAATTCAACCCAATTCAACCCGCAACTCAGGAACAAAGACTCGAATTTGACAGGCTTCGGCTTCGAGCAGGACTCGAATGCATTTCAGCATGGAACTTATTAGGAATGTCAGTCACAACAGAAGGGAAATACGAGCTGTTGCTCTGCCAATGCATTGTTTCAATTGAGGCAAGACCGTATAATCGCTTCGCTTGTTCCCAGGTCGCTGCCAATTCACAATTCAGTTTTCACGTCGGTTTTGTGAAGTCGGATAACAATGGGAAATTAGAAAAGTTCCGGTGCGCTCCCTCATCGCAAACTAAATGAGTTGTAATTGATTGGGGCTTCACAAATACTGAGAGGCGTCGTATGGATCGATGGGTATCGAAAGAGATGCGAATGGGGATGGGCATGAAGATGCTCAGAGCAGGACTCGGATCTCGGAGCTCGCTGGGCGGCCTGTCTTTTGCAATTTCACACGTCGACAAAAATAAAATTTAATTTATACGCCATGCCAAAACACATTTCTAACACACATACTCGAACAGAACACACACACAGCACCCAACCCCACCCCATCGTGAGTATTGTTGTCCCGGTGTCCGAGCCAAGAATCCGAAAACAATTCGAAGGCTCACAGGACGGGACGCTTTGTTTCAGCCAAAGACAGTCGCATTCGCAGCCAGAGACACAAAAGTGCAGAGCCGAAACACAAAGGCCAGTCCGAAACGAAATTTCGATATGGATTTGAGCGCACATCGATAAAGATTTATGTCTTCTTGGAAGCCCCCCCCCCCATTTCGGGCCATGCCATAAAATAGACATTCGGTCGCATGGGTGGGTGTCAGTGTGGGTGTAGGTGTGTGTGTGCGGGGGCGGGGGCGGGAGCGGGTGCCTGGTAGAGAAATAGATTGCCAAAGCTCGCTCACATCTGCACGAGAACGAGTGTGTAGCGAAAGGAAAGCTTCCTGTTCCAGCAGAAATATCACGGACAATGAGTCGAAGATACACACAATCTTCCTGATGGAGGCTCATTTAATTTGATTTAGCAGAGGAGGCAAGGAGCAGCAGAGAGGCCGGAAACAAAGCCAGAAACAGAACCAGTGCCAAATCAGAACCAGACGTAGCTGGCAGTCAATTTACGGAAAAATGCGTCGAATCACCTTTTTGCAATAACTTCAAAGATGCAGGCCGCGAGGACATCAGGGGAATTTGTAATTTCTTGTCGCTCGTAAATGCGATGCTGGATGCTTGATGCTTGATTAGCATTTGGTTTTGGCGTTGCCTCCACCGACCCTGCAACCGGGTCTGCAACCCAAGAATCATTCGACTGGCGCGCTGATTAGCAAACGATGATGATTAAAAATGCGCCGAAATTACAAAGTGGACTCCGCTTGCCTGTCCTGCCTCTTCCTTTCCCTTTACCATTACCATTCTCATTCCCATTCCCATTGGCAATCCCTATTCCCGGTCAGTCTCATTTTGGGGCGCCTCCACTCTCCATTCATGCCACGGCACGTTCAGCATTTTGATTTGCTGGAATTTTCCATAATTAGAAGTCAGTCAAATGTCGTGAATTGCAAATTGCAAACTAATTGAAATTCTCCATCGCCCAGCGGGAGGGAGGTACGTTTCAACGATGGAAAGATGAAGAGATGGGTGAAAATATGTAACAGATTGAGCGACGGGAGAAGCGTGCGGGCGCTTGGGTGCCTTGATGCCAGGATGTGTGCCGCATTTTTGAATATTCCACAACAGTGGGATGCAGTCTCTGGAGATGCTCCCGGCCATCTGCATCTGCAGGCCACTCGGCCCTACTCCGCCTGATCTCTCATGGGTAATTTCACTTTGTGTACGCAATGGGCGAAAGTTGCAGCGAAAGGAAACTGCAGTCGAGTTGAAAGGAGCTGGGGATAGTGCAAGAGGGCGATGCGGCGAAGCAATGATTTCGAAAAACAATATCCGCTCGCTTATTCCTTGTTACTTGCTCCCCGTCTGTCCAGTGAATTGGAGCGCTGCATATTTTCGCAATTTATTTGCGCTTGAGTGAAACCTCGAGATGCGCTGTCCGTCCAGTGGAGCCACGGCAAGACACAGATATGAAACCAGGGCAGGGCGGGATATAATATTGAAAGACTTTTAATAAAAATCAAAAGACAATCCATAATCGCACGCTCAGGGAAAGCGGCCATCGTCTCGGCGCACTTTTGCGGAAGTAACCCCACCCTGGGCAGGAAAGTACTCAACTCATTAAGGGGCCGCAGGACGACCCCATCGGATGGAGACGAAGGTGCGTAACAGCATCGACCAGACAATTCGAGGCGAGTGAAATTCCAGGGCGAAACACAAGTCATTAGCAGCTACTGGCTATCTTCGAGTGGGTCAGGCTCGTTGGGGTTACAGGAGGCTTCCCATCCGCAAAATATTGCGCATACCATAGGGTATAATAATTTATTTCCGAGACATTCTTTTAGTTTTATACATTATTAAAGCTTAAGCACACGAAGTTTTCAACAAGACCTATTAATATTTTGGAAGATCTGCAAAAGATTTAATAATACAACGTCAAGATTGCGCCGCTTAGAACAAAGGTAGGAAACCCCTGTAGAAGCATAGAGAATGATCTTATCCATTAGGATCAGATTACTATTATTTCCAGAATCAACTTATTTAGCACTCCTAATTGACACAGCTACTTTTATAAATTAAAACCTATAATAAATGAATAGGAAACTCTTCCTCAATTCTTGATTTTCAGAGGATTCGTACATATCCTACAGATATCTCATGTGCCCGATTGATGCTCGACTCGACTTGAAGTCTGGATACCAATGGCGCCAAAGTTATCTTCGTATAAGAATGTATTCGAATACCATAAATTCTTATGCATGGAAAAATTCTGCGAAGAACAAAAATGGAAATGTGGCAGCGAGACGAGTGTTAAGCTTCGATTAGATCTAATCTAAGATGCTATATAAAATGTCGAGAAGATATGCTAATTTTATGTTTATTGTCCAAAGGTTTTCGTGTAAACAAACCAAATTCAACTTTCTAAAGACTTTTATTGAATTTTTGTACAGCGATGACTGGCAGTTTCCCTTGAGTCACCGTCACTGTCGCCATCACGGGCCCGCGCAAAGAAATGAAAAACAAAAACGAAAACGAAACACGGAAAGTTTGAAAGGATCCCTCTCCTTGTGCGAGGCGGTTGTTTTTTTGCTTTCATGCTTTCATTTCTAAATCAAAAAGCAACTTGAAGAACTCAAAGAAAACAGGGAAAAGTAAATTTCGTCCTGGAGAGAGAGTGGAGCAACGGAACGGAGCCACAGAGCCCGACGAGTAAACGAAGCGGCAACATAAACATAATGAAAAAGTATAAACTTAAACAAACTTAAACAGAAAATGAGTCGATAGCGTTAGATAAACCCGCCCAAAGCCGGGGCTACTACAGCCAACAGGGGCAGGAGTAGTAGCAGGAGCAGGAGCAGCAGCAGCAGCAGCAGGAGCCAGGCCAAGAGCCGAGTACTGACAGCGCGAACACGTTTTCCTGACGGTGCCCAGAACTACGTGAGTCAATTGTCGAGATTCGCCCCGGAATCGGGTCGGAGATACAGCACAGATACAGGCAGACGCATCAATTCCCATCGACCCACGGAAAAGCTGAGTTCATCTACTGCACGTGATGTGCACTGGACTATTGGCACTGCTCCTGCCCTGTTGTGACTAGACATCCTACTTCTATGTACTTTCTTTCAAGCTTGGCTGCCCGCTAGCAGGTTTGTCAACAAGTTTTCGCTACAAATGCTGTCATATTTACGGGACTTTTTAACTAACTGCGTCCCTGATGCGTTCTACTGAGCCGAGGATACTGGCCAAAACCGGATTTTAACTCAAAGGAAGTTCATACCAGTGGTACACAAAAGAACATCAGTTTCAGAATCCATGGATTAATAGAGCAGTTGGATATAACGCATTAATGGACACACACTTAGCCGCAGTTGACTGGCTTTCGGTCTGCATTTGGCCTGGTGTGATACACATTTCGACATTTGGTCAAAGCAAAGTTCCTGTCGACTTGCGCTACCAATTCATAATTAAAGATATTCTTATAGTGTTTCACTATCCCTCTAAATGGTCAAACGGAAATCCGATTTTGGCTAGCTAACATTTAGAATCGTATTCTTTTGTAGAAATTATATATTGCCATATCGGTATTGATTAAATTCCACTATAATGATTCGGTGAACTGTTATAAACCTCTAAAAAATGCAGCTTTTGTTTCAGTCACCGCAGTGTGTGTGGTTACCTTTTTTGTACAAGAAAAATAGTCGGAAGTTGTATAAAAATATTATAACTGCCACGGTCACGGACATGTAGGATTAATAGACCCAGGCTTGAATTGTCGGCGAGTGGGACTTACTGCGCTAGACAACCGCTGATGTGGCTCGCAATTTGAATGCTGTTGTACTAGTAGGTAGTAGGATAGATAGAAGAACCATATTCGAGTGTTTCGAAAACGTCAAAATGGTAAGTCAAACATTGCGGCCAGCGCCCAGCGCCCAGCCCAGCGGTAGCGATATGGTCTTTCCGCTGCCGACTCGTTCAGCAAACCTCTCTAGCCACTGGAGCGCGACTTGTAGATACTTTTGGTATTCCGTGCACGCGTGTATCTTCAAGTATGCGTGTTTATAGCATTCCGGCAACACCGAGGCCGTGCTGCATGAGTTTGCTTGTTCGGAGTCCCGACCACGACCACGATTCGACCCTCCCGGACTTTCATCGGTGGGACATGCTGCCGGGTATTTCTCCCTGGGCTCCCAGCTCCAGCTGGGCCGTTGGGTGTGCGGCAGCAGCACGGTAGCTCTATTCTAGCCTGACCTGACCGCTCATTTATCACCGCAAAGTCAACCAGTGTTTGACCTTCATCAATTTTACTCGTGCATGAATAGCTCCTTCGGCTATGCGCTTCTTTTCCGAAATAGGGCCGGGCATCCGGGCCGTAACTTCATCGTTTTGTGGCCTGTCGATCCGCAAAGCCCCGCTCTTAAGTAAATATGGCTATGTGTGTATGTAAATACATATATACATATCTACATACATATATGTTTGTATCTAATATGATTATGCACTGTAGGTCAGGGGCACACGCACACCGCATATTGTATCGCCATTTTTTAAGCATATTCTGATTTATTCGATATTCCTGATTTGGTTACACCCATACCCACACCCACATGTAAGCACAGATGTATCTGCGACTTGCCAATAAGTCACTGACTCTGTCTCCGCACAATTCTGTCCATGGCCTCTCACTCTGGACCAATACTTAAGTAACGCACCTCAAAGTGCTCAAAATTTGGCATGGGCTGTTAAATTAATCGTCCGCTTGTCTCGCTCTGTGTTTGGCCAGCACTTGGCTTGGCTTGGCCTTTCATGGCGGGTGTATTCCGGTATACTATACATGTTCGCAGCACTACGAGGACGGCTATAGTGCTCGACTAATTGGCATGCGATTGCGGCGTGTTTTGCGGCACTCGAAAGGGGCCGATACGGTCAGGGGGGGGGGGCTGCTGGATACATTTATGACCCAAATATCATGCACCATCCGTGCAATCAAACTACGTCAGTGCCTGCGGTCAGGTGGTGTGACGGCTCCGGCTCTGGCTCTGACTCCTGCCTCCTCGTCTCCGCAGCTTCAAAGTTTTGGCGGAAAGTGAAAATTTTATGAGCTCGTTGCACACTGGGAGCGATAACAAAAATACAATAAAAGCACCTCTGGGCAAACATTAGGTTCATAATAGGAAATTTATACCCCAGCGCCCGGCCGGCTTTGTGTCAATTGCAATACGATGAGGTTGCGAGAGGGTCGGACTAGAACCTGCGTGGACACGCCCTCTCAACTTGCCGCTGTCGCGCCGGCTTTATTTTATAGCCTCCCCAGGCGACTCCCATGTGGGGAAGACGGAGGGAACACGCATACATATATCCTAATTTTAAAGTTCGCCACAAACTTTGTCAGTCTGCAAGCCCAGCAAGAAATGAACCTCGAATCCAGGCCCAAGCTAGTTTCTTTAATCTTAACAAGTTTTCAAATAGCAGCAGCTAAGTCCAATGGCCAATGCCAGGTGTCTTTTGACATATATCATATAATAACTATCATATCATAACTATCTTGGGATTGAAATGTGAGTACTATTGAATGTCAGATTTATTAGCAAAAAATAAAAAATAAATCATGTACTCGACTTCAGAGTGCCGTATATAGAGTGCTGAGCTTAAGCGTCGAGTCTAATCCAACAGGCCACAATTAAGTAAGTTTCTCGTATGTGCAGGAAACTAGGATTCTTTAAGGATCTATTAAGTAAGAATATTTCGCGAAAACACTAAAACTGCACTTCCGTGCCTAGAATGGAAGCAGAAATATGCCAAAGTGTCGGAGGCGCAAAGTTATTTGAGAGGTGTAGTCGCCACTTGTGCGGCAAACTTCTGATCCCAACACTGCCTGGAATAATTTAACAACCAGACGCCATTTCGGGGCTGAGAGAGGAAAGATTCTGTGCTCTGTGGAGGCGCTGCCGGGCTCCTGTTCAGACCTCTCCAGCGACGTTTTGGGGCATGTTCATAATTCAGAAGTGTTGAAAACGTTTTGCGGAAAAGTCAAAGAGTACTTGAGTGATGAGTTTAATAACTTGGACAAAACTGCAAAGCAAACAAACGAGGGAGTGGGACACTAGAAAAGTTGGAAAATTAACGCACAGTCAGACAGACGAAGAACTGTTTAAAGTTATATTACCATAATTATTATAATTAATGCTGTTTAACAGATTCTTTCTAGGCTAGCAATGAATTAAGGGATGGAAATTCCTTGAAAGTTTTTTCGATTTTTAGTTAGTTACGCAGTGGTTGTATTTTTGCTTTGACTGTCAATACTAACTAATTTTCATCCTCTAAAACCAACGCATTTATAATTATTAATCACCACTCAATTATTCATTTTGCTCGATTATGACAAAGAACAAAATAACAAATAATTGTGAGAAATTCGGTGTGACCGCGAAAAACCAGTAGACGTGGTATATTCCTAAATATTACTACTAAAAATTACTTTTATGTACCAACTATGAAATTTAGGAAATGGATTTTAATATGAGGAATCTCTTCAGCCAAATATCCCTTGTGTATTTCGTTGAGCTACTGAGCTTCTTTAGAAGCGTAGTTTGCGATATATTTAGTAACAAGAGGGAACGTTGTGAGCCGCGGCAAAGGCCGCGGCTCTACTTCTTACCCGGTACTCAGTCAGAATATCCATACATACATATGTGATCTTATGATTTATGTAATTTATTATATATTCGCAAAAGGGACGAATTAAATTTTGGCCCAAATGGAAAATTTAAAAAAATTAGGTTGAACCCTATGCTAGATTTTTATATATTAAAAGTTATCTGTTTCCATTTTTGTTTACATATAATTTTTACATCAGCTTCAACATTTCTACATGTACATGTAGAACTACTCATACGAGACTTGGAAGTGTGTGCGAGAGAGAGAGAGAGAGAGAGAGAGAGAGAGGGAATGTGAAGCGCTTGGCAGGCGTTGCGTAGCGACTGAAATTTAATTTGTTCCTTCTGGTTATAATAGTAGTTTGACCTGATCCAGATTTGGCAATCTGGTAGATACGGCCATTTTCCACGATTATGCGTTTTCGATTTTCTCTTATCTTAAATATTGTGGATTCCACATATTTTCGTCCTTTCTGGGGGCGGAGGGGGCGTGTCAAAATTTTGAAATACACTTGTATTGAAGTGATATCACAGGAGCTTGGATGGAACGTTTGGTTAGTCTAGCTCTTAAAGTCTCTGAGATCTAGGCGCTCATTTGAACGAATAGGCAAACAGACAGGGTCGCTTGTGAGAGAGAGCGAGAGGGAACGATGACTTTCGCAATGGTTTTCTTCATTGTGGCTATACTAATGATCCGATCTGATTCAAATTCAACACTCTGATAGAAATGGTCATCCTCTATGATTTAGAGGATCTTCAAATTCAATTCAAAAAGACTTTCGTCTTTTGTGGGAGCGGAAGGGGGCGGGGCGAAATTTTGAAATACACTTGGAGTAGTGTGATAACACAGGAGATTGGATACAAAATTTGGTTGCTCTAGCTTTAATAGTCTCTGAGATATAGGCGCTAATGAAGACGGACGGAGAGACAGACATGGCTATATCGACTCGGCTGTTGATGCTGATCAAGAATATATGTATATACTTTATGTGGTCGGAAACGCTTCCTTCTGGGCGTTACACACATCCGTTATCACCACAAATCTAATATACCCCTATACTCTTCGAGTACCGGGTATAAAAAGTCAAACAGCGTACAGGTTAATTCATGTGGTTAATTCGGCATACAAAGGTATGGTCCATAGGCTTCAACTTTTCCGTTTATCCATCGATTCTTACAAACGATGGCTTAAACGACGCCTAATTAATTTTCATATATAAAATCAAAAATTCCGGTCAAGATATATTTTTTCGATTTTTGCTGAGTTTTTATAATCAACATTTCGGGAAAATATACCGCAAAAAAAATGAACAAATTTGAATTTGACAGCCTAAGGCTTAAGTACAATATCTTCCAGACGGTATGCTGAAACTAGAAACTGTCTAAGAATCTATGAAATTCTTAGCGGTTTATATTTTATTTAAAAATGTAAGATTGCTGTTATTTAAAAAAAAAACATAATATGTACCTAATTATTAACAGTAAAATTGACATACATATGCTTCTCCAAAATTCCGCGGGCTAGGAAAAAGCAGAACGATGTACATATATTATATTATATAAGTAACTGTTTACTAGATTGCAAGACTAAATAAACAGAGTTGGGCTTTTGTATTATAGTATATGTATGGCACTCGGCAATAAATGTCTAATTTATGCAAATGAACGATTTTGTACTGCTGCTAGTCGGAGGCTGAGGCAGAGGCGGAGATAGAGATAGAGGCACAGATGCCAGCCCGACAGATGCCTGATGTTGACATCTTTACCCTGCCACGCTACGCCCCTTTCGCACTAATTAGCATGGGAGGAAGTTCAGTTGGGAGCTCGACAAAACTGGATGCAGTACCTGCTCCTCAACCTCGCACAGGGCGAGTACACGGCTTGAGATTTCCGACCCTGCCGTTCCGTTGTGCTTGGGCCCGACCAAGACTCCTGGCCAACGCCAACGAATTAATTTGTACTTTTGCATGTTGCCACGAGTACTAACCGGCCAGAGCTAAGTAAAAGAAGTGACTCCGGCTCTGCCTTCCTGTCTCTGCTCTGGCTCTGGCTGCGTCTTTGACCAGGACCAGGATCAGGACCAGGATTCCAACAGCACTGACGCTGGCGTGTGCGAAAGCGAAAGCAAAAGCGATGGGTGACTGCGAGTGCCCGCGTGTAGTTTCTTGGTTAATGTGGCAAATATGTTAACAAGATACTTTACAATATGCCATAAAACACAAAGACAAGCCGCTCAGGAACCCAAACCGGCAAAAGTCAGCGGAATTCTACGCTCTGTTTACATAGGTTTCACCCAACACAGGCTTTCCAACATAGCTTCCCTTTCCGTTCGGGGGGGAGAGTCTCGAATAGACGGAAACACCAAGCACAGAACCAGACCCAGAACCCAAGCCACATTCCTGCTTACTCAGATGTGTTGTAAAATTATGCATTAGTTTTATGTCATTATGCGGCATATTAAAATCTCCTTAATTACGAAACGTAATCAACAAAGGTTTGCTGCACGTTTCTGCTCCTTGCCTGGTCCTCGTCCTCGTGCCGTCGTCCTGAGGCATGGTGCGCATTTTGTGCCTCGACATGTTTCGTCCTTGTTTACATATTTGTTACATTGTTGCTGTTGCTCTTTCTGTTTCTGTTGCTGCTGCTGCGGCTCCACTGTTCTACTGTTTCGTTCGGGTACGTGATATGTGGCCCCGTCCCGTCCCGGCCGGAAAGAAAAGTCTGAGTAAACGAAAATGTCGGTAGCTAAATTATCATGAGTAGTCTAAAATTTTTCATCCCGAGTAATGTATGTTTACGCACTGTACGATTATGTACACACATAACTCTATGTACATATGTACATATGTATGTGCAAATGTAGGGATGTGCGGGAATGGGATTAGGTATGGGTGTGGTATACCATATTAGCACTGTCCTCGATGCCTATTCAAATATTTTCGGGCCCATACACACATATGTAGTACATACATATGTACAGACATACATATGCATGTCGAGTCCCTCCACTGAGTCACTAAATATTTACAAGAAAGACAAAATAAATGATTAATAATTACTTTTTGGGTGGGTATCCTGTGTGCTCTGTGTTGCTAGCCCATTGTCCCATTGTCCCATTCTCTTATAACCCGTCACAGCCACCAGCAATGGAGCAAAGGAATTCGACGGCAGATGAATACAATCAGATCATCCATAATTTATCCCACGGCGGAGGGGTAAGAGCCTGTACAGCCGGCATAGATCGACCCATCGCGTTTATGGGCCTTTAATTGGGTAGAATTGTGTGAGTTAAGTGGGTTTTGTGTTATCAGCCCATTAATAAAGGAGAACAATACGGCTGCTTCTACGCTCTGTGCATTTACAAAATACTATTGCAAATTGAGCCAAATAAAGTTGGCGCTAAAAAGTGCATTACTTATCAAATCTGCCAGATAATACCCCTTTTGTATGGCAAAGAGGTCGGCTTATTCTCTGCTGCCCAAGGAGCACGTCGAGGAAGGCAGAACAGGTAGCTACATAGGAAGCTAGGTAGATAGGTAGGTAGGTTGGTACATAGGTAGGAAGGTATACAGGGGCAGTCAGGAGGAGCTCGGAGGAGAGTGCTGGCAGCAACAAAAGCCTATTATTCTGCACGTAATAAACATAAAGTTGGCGCAATTTGTAACATAAATTTAAAGGGCTAACGTAAATCTTAGCGGCAATTATGTGTTTGGCAACGCGCCGTATACGCAGCGCGGCGCTGGCCGGGTCCATAACTCATGCGCTTCATCTTCAGCGTCAGCGCCAAAAGCGAAAGCGAAAGGGAAAGCGAACGCAACAGCGACGCCGTCGTACCTCCACCTCCATAGAGACAAGGACAACTCAGACGCGCATTTCAAAGCTGGACGAAGAAGACGAAGGAGCCCGACAATGAGAACCGGAATACCGGAGCCGCTAGGGGGAACAGCTAGCGAAAGGAATTCAAATAGCCGTAATTTATCACGTTGAGATTGCAGCTTCGCATTCGCACGCGGCGGGAGCAGCAGATGAGTCGCCGCCCCAACGACGCGCCGTTGGGTTGGAAGTGGCAGGTTGGAGGTCGTGGGTCGTACTGCCTCTGGCGCTCCTCCGCCGCGGCTTAGGAATGTAGAAGGATTATGCCGCTGTGGAAAGGAATGGGATGGGAGGGGATAAGTACAAATGCCGAGGCCGAAGCCGAAGGCGGGGGCGGAACGCAATTAGGCGTGCGACGAGACCGTGACCGGGTCGCTCCTCTTTCCAGGTCGGCGTCGGGCCCGGCTATATTGGGATTTATGATTTCCTTTTTAATCAGATTTAATTTAATGCACGCGATAAAGGTAAAATAATGCGCGTAGATTTATTAGCGCTAATTTCACCCAAAAGCACAGACTGAGGCGACGATAAATGTGAATATCATAGTTGCAAATTATTTGTCCGATGCACTGAAGGGAGCCACACCGACAAGATTGAAATGGATATAATATAGACACCATGTACATACCAAGTTTCCGAGAAAACGAACAATAGTCAAATTAAGTAAATCGAGTTCGATTTCCTAGCCTTTGTTTCATGCAAGGATTACACGAAATGTAAATCCCTTCCCAGGATACAACAACGATAACGGCTCAATTGAGGCAGAGATGTTTTGTGTGCGTGTACACTGTACACTGTACCTGTGTTGCCAGCACAGGATAGCATTAGTGGCAGGAGTGGAAGGCGGCTCGGAAGAACTGAAGAGCAATAATTCCAAGTAAATGCGAGCAACACTGGCAAAAAGCATGAAGAGAGAACAGCAAGAACAACCGGCGAGTGGTTTCGCGACGCCTCTAATCTCCGGGCGGAGCCATGAACGGCATTTCGCAAACTTTGGCCTGACCTGGGTTCATATTTTATTCAGCCGCAGTATCCACCGACAAGTGTGGTGCCGTTGCCGTCGCCTACTCCTCCACCCTCCGTTCAGGGCTACGAGTACAGCTGGAACTTCTTCGAATTTGTCTTGGCTCTGGCTCTGCGTTTATTTTAATTTTTTGTGCTGCTTAATTTTTTCTTGCTTTCATTTCGTTTTACTGCCTCTGTCTTAGTCCGCAGTCCGCATCTCGCATTTCCCTGTGCTGTCGCCTTCCGTGGGCCATAAAACCGAAAGAAACGAGAACAGAGCTGAAAACGCAGAAATTCAAATCATTGTCTTGCGACTTGTTACCGTTGCTTGCCCACCCCACCCCACTCTCACCCTCATCTTCATCTTCATCCTCAGTCTCAGTATCAGTCCCACTCCCATTCAGTACCACATTCAATCCCAGTCTCAGGACCACCGCCTTCAAACCCCATTCTCGGAAGACCTTTGAGAGCCAGAAAGAGAACGGCACAGATAGTGCCTCCCCGACTTTTCTGTGGTATGCTTAAGAGGAATTGTGCTGCGGTTGGGGGACCGCCCACGTCCTTGGCAACCTGTGATAATCGTCTTGTGGGCAGTAGCCGCCGTTCCAGTGTCCGTACCCTCGCCCGTTTTTGTTGTCATTTGTTCAACAACTCTGCGGCTGCCGCTGTGGCAGTGTCCTGCGGTCCCTGTCCGGTTCGGTCCGGTCGCGGTCGAGCTCGACTGCATATCCTGGCCGAGCACCAGACCAGACCACAGCAAGGGAACGAGAATGAGGTCGAGCCGGGCTTCCTGCTCAGCATTTATCATTTGATTACAGTTTGACGGTCAATGTGACTTCGCGCCGGGGTCGGGTCGGGTCAGAGACAGAAACAGTGACAGTGGCAGTAGCAGTGGCAGTGGCAGCACGGGATTGGGAAACAAAGACACAACGGGTGGAAAATTAAATGCTCTACTCCGCTCTTGATTGTGCAAAGCTTTCTGTTGTTACAGCTGGTTTATTTGTTTGCCATTGCCGTTGCTGTCACGGAGCGGTGCGGTGCGCTGCGGTGCGGCTCTTGGCGAGCAATAAATGAAATTCACTTTTTAATAAGTGTGTACATTCCGCTTGTCGGCATCTAAATATTTGTTATGAGGGAGTTGTCGCTCGTCCTCGTCATGTATATTTCATAACCTGGCAAATTGAATTACAGCCTCCTTTCGTTGTCTTGTCCCACCAAAGTGGATGTTAGTAAGCTAAGTCGTAGTCGTGCTTTGTGAATGCCCTTTATCGCCGCCCGTTACCACTCATTTCGGGACTACTTCAAGCCAAAACAGAGGCAGGCTCATGCCTTTAAAAATAGATAGATAAAAAACTAAACTGTACTTTTATGGATGATGTGTAATGCCACAGATACAGCAATAATGCAATACAGTTTTTTTATGTGAATATCCATATTATATTTATATCTTCAAGATACATAAAGCCAAATCAATGTTCAGAATGCATCGGAAATATATCTAGGTCAGCCGGAATAAATGCACTGTAATGGGCCTCTAGCCTATACGTCAGTTTGCCCGGAGACTTGGGTACATACTTTGTAAACTTAGAACAGCGCTTATGCCTTGATCTACGTAATAATAATAATAATAGAAGACATCATTTTTTTAATATCTTTCCATCTAGTTTACATAGATTTGGATACATATATTTTGGGCAGTAGTAGCACAGAAAAAGTCGAAAATCAATAACGTCAATTGGACACCCAAACCAATTTTAGTTCAAACTTCACTGTTGCGTACCGAAGAACGATCGCACCACTGCTATCGCGCAAGTATCTGCACCCAGCCAAATCGGTTACACTTTTTAGAGCTAATGGCATTAGTTCCATGAAGTCTTCGACAAGTCACGGCAGCAAGCAGAGCAGACGAATCTGTACACATGAATTTGCACACCTCGCATCGCTTGCATTGGCAATTTGAGATGCCGGACAGGGGCTCGGGCATGGACACGGGCACGGGCACGGAACGCCTTTCGCATCTGCTGTGTCTACTGATCTGGTTCTGCTGTGCTCTGCGCTGTATCGACGGCCTCGACAACGGACTCGCCCAAACCCCTCCCATGGGCTGGATGCCATTCGAGAGATTCCAATGTACTATTGACTGTATTCACTTCCCCAGGGATTGCATCAGGTAAGTGACTCTGATCGGCAGAAGCTGCGGTTACTCCACTAGGCATTTCCTTTATTACCCGTTATAGTGAGTCGCTCTTTAAGCGCACAGCAGATCTCCTAGTGTCCGAGGGCTATGCAGCTGTGGGATTCAAGTACTTGATAATCGACGACTGCTGGATGGAGAGATTTCGCGATACGTTCACTCAGAAGCTCCTGCCCGACAGAGAGCGTTTTCCCAGCGGAATGACTGCTCTGTCCCGCTACGTAAGGTCTCCAGTTGTCCTTGTTGAAAACCAAAAATAAGCAACAGCATTCCTCGACAGATTCATGGACGAGGCCTCAAATTCGGCATATACCATGATGTGGGCGAGCAGACTTGTATGTTCCGCGGTCCTGGGGCTCGGGGACACTTTGAGCTCGATGCCCAGACCTTCGCCGATTGGGGCGCAGACTATGTAAAGTTGGACGGGTGCTATGCCACTGAGTCCGAACGGGACAGAGGGTATCCCGCCTTTGGGCAAGCCATGAACAGGACTGGTCGGACGATGGTCTACTCTTGTAGTTGGCCGTTCTACAAAGAGAAGGTGGGTCTCGGAAGAACCTTGAGGCACCCCGGCACTTGGAGCTCATTTTTCCCCCTTCAGCCCGACTACAGGTTGATAGCGAAGCACTGCAATCTTTGGCGGTTCGCAGAGGACATCACGGACTCATACATATCAGTCGACAGGATAATGGAGCACTACCGCAGAAACCAGCAGCTTCTATTAGCCCATGCTGGCCCTGGTCGGTGGAATGACCCGGACATGGTAAGATAGGCTCAGAGCGGCACATTCTTAACTACGGTATTCCCCCTGCCCCAGCTGGTTTTAGGTAACTTTCGTCTGAGCTACGACGCCAGCCGATTGCAGCTGGCTATATGGTCGGTGATCGCAGCGCCTCTGATAATGACGAATGACCTGGAGACTGTGCGTCCGGAAATAAAGGAACTCCTTCAAAACCGGTGAGGCACATTCACCAAATGGCATATTTCCATCTGATTCAATTTCTGATTGCAGAGAGGTCATAGCTGTAAATCAGGACTTGCTCGGGATGCCCGGCAAGTGCGTATTGGCATTGAAATATTTTCAGGTATCTTTAGTCAATCAATCGACCTATCGGAAAAGACACTCCGCACCATTCTTTTTCAGGTATGGGTACGTCCAGTCACACCGGTCAACGACGTTGGCCAACACTCCTTTGCAGTGGCTTTTGTCAATCGGGGCGGCTTTGACTTCTGCCCCTTGTGCCCTCGCACCTTCGAAGTCGTCTTGGAGCGCCTGGGTCTGGACAGCCGAACAGGCTATTATGTTGTGGTAGGACCAAACCAAATGGAATCCCAGATGGAAAATCCGTAATCTGCAGATTTGGCTCTTGCTCTTGCAGGACCTGTTCAACAGCAGTCGCAATTTGGGCCTGTTTAAGCCGAATGACGTCTTCAAAACTCGAATAAATCCAGAGGGAGTGACTTTCTACAAGTTTACCGTAGCGCCCATCTACTGAATGGAAAAGTATTCATACATAGATGGGACTGAAGGGGGTCTTTGGTAAATACAATCAACTGCAGAGTATTTATAAACAGAAGCCACTCAGTGTTCACATCTGAGAGTGTATCCGGAGTATATCCCACAGAAAGCCACAGATGAATATTTATCAACGTAAGCCAGTGCCATGTGGCGCTCTGGTTATTGTTATTCGAAATAAATATACATACATAGAGCTCGCATTATAAATAACCTCGTTATCCCGAGCTTGAATATGATTTTGACAAATTAGGTTTAGTCATTGTGTGTGTGCCCGACCACAAGCGGGAAAAGGACACACAGAAAATCCATTTGGTTATTTTTAGGAGGGGCCGGCTCCAGGGACGGATGCAGAGGTTGACGATGACGATAACCCGAATAAGTACGAAAATATTGTATAATCCATAAACAAAGATTCTGAGCTGCTGACGAAAAGCCATCAGGCCATGTCCCTGTCTGTGCCTGTGCCTGAACCTGGCCTGTGTGTGCGAGTATCGTGTACATGCATGAGCACCGCCCTTCCAGGGGACTCGTCATCCTCAATACTTGTGAAAATTTATTGACCAAATTTCGCCAAGGGATGAACCTTACAGCGAGCATATTCAATTTAGCAGTCTGCTCCCAATCGCCTGCTACAAAAGCTTCTCCTACCTCCCTCCTCCAGCTCCACTGTCCTCTGGTCTCCTCCCCAGCATCCTCCAGGGCTGGGAAAACATAAAAGGGGAGGGACGGACCTGTGTGAGTGGATGGATGTATGGATGGACGGTCGGCAGCACACCTGCATCCAGGCCTCCTGACAGCGATGCCGACGCCATTATCCTCTAATAAATATTGATTTCGGTGTAATAAAAGGACATGACAGAAGCCAACAACATCCTCGACGGCATTAACGGCCATCGGGAGATGGCTTGGCCGGGCTGGGGCCAAAAGCATCGGAAAAGGGACTGGACAAGTAACGAAATATGTGGATTAGACACGAGCGCTCCTTCACGCCCAACAGCCAAGGCGGCGCAGACACGTTCCCGCGAATTACAATATAAACCGCCCGAAAATATTTGCAACGAATCCGAAAAATTATTCAAAATTAAATATAACTACCGCATTCAAATTATGTAAATTTCTGCCGTTTCCATCGCGAGCTTACCTCCTGGCTGCCTCCTGGTTGTTATCCCTGTTATTAGTCATTTTCAAAACGTGCCGTCTTGGCCAGGCCAGAGCATGAGAAGGAAGGCAGTGGAGGGCTTGAAACGCAGGCCTTGAGCCTGAGCCGGACTCCTGTGTTTCAGGTTACGATATGTAGCTTGGGCCGCCGCACGAGCACGCGACCCCCAGCACATGGAGATAAATATGGAAATGTCATGTTTACAAGCTCTGGCAATAAATGCCAGTTTCAGAGGACAGGCAGGACTGCAGACCGGAGCAAAGCCTCCACTTCTTCAGATGCGCGTTCGCCTCAGATTAAGAGAGCAAATTTCCGAAAGAGAAAATTTCCCCAACAAGCGAGACGAGTCACTTCAACATGCCGACACCGGCTGCCTGTCGCGCTGTTGAGGGTCTGTGAACTCCGAACAGCACAGCACTCGAAAGTTCTTTCAAAATAGGAACCCAATTACCTGTGACTACGACCATTGTCCAAAACATTTACAATCTAGTTGCGAGTGGATTCAGCAGCTGGATGATTCTCCCGCTCAATTTATCAGCATATTAACATCGGTCTGAATTTCTCAGTAGTTACTATATGTAGAACCTGCCAGAGCGCTGCATAGGCGTCCAAGTTGGGCAACTGTTGCTTCTGGTGCCCATAATGGGTGCAGATGGAGCACCAGGCGGTAAGGAAGGTCTTCATTTCCGAATGTGTGGGATCGCTGGGCGGCCACGACTGCATTGTGTGCACAATTAACTTTCCATCAAGATGGCGATGGCATGACCCGGCTCATCATAATTAATTCATGGCTTATATGCGAGACCAATTTCCCGGCATCGCATCCACACTTGGGGCATTGCCCGAGCATGGACAGACTCCATGGAGGTAAGTTAGCAATGTGCCCGCATAACTTTTTCATTAGCGGGTCCTTTCTTCGCCTCGGTTCATTTGTCCTGGATGGTTCTGTGGTCCTGAGCTAGTCTTAGGACAAGTGGGTGAAAACGACTTTGGCGCTGTTGCAATTAATAGACTCTCCACTCCACTCAACTCCACTCCTTTTCGCAGAGACTGGATTCCAAGGCAGCGTAGAAGTGCTTACGCGTGTTCCCCATTAAAGCGACCTTAATATTCTTCAAGCGCGCCCGCCGTGTGGGCTATTCAGCAATGGGAATATTTAATGAACTCCCTGGCAGGTGTTGGCTCCACTCGGTGAAAAGTCTGCACAGCATCCTTTTCTAAGGCCGGAAAAGTTCGCTGAGTAGTTTGATCCTGCTGGAGGATTTTTGGAAATTGGTTTGATGCTCGTCCCTGCCCCTCAGCTAGGTTTAATTTTTTGTGCACCTATCACTATCAGCACTTCATTTCCACATATGCTTGCTGGCAGGCATAGATTTAAAAATACACACAGTACACAGTACAGTCGTATGGTACAGGCACACATAGTAATTTCCTGTCCTGCCTGATAACGACGACAACGCCCATGGTGACGCCCACGCCCATGACCACGACCACGCCAAAGTCCATGTGGACGATGATTTGCTGCAGCAGCAATTTATCAAGCATATAATTCAGACCATGGGCTAGATGCGGAGGGTGTTGGTGTTGTTGGTGTTGTTGGTGTTGGCCAGCAGTGAGTGGCAATTAAAGCAAACAACAACAGCGGAGGAGCATAAATAATCCCACAGACACACTCAGCACGCACCCTGGGTCTGGACCCAGTACCGTGCCTAGTTCCGTGCTACGGGAGCACGAAGCAGCAACACTTTGGCTCTGTTGCACGAGCGGCGCTGCCTTGGTTCTGGGATGTTTCCCCATCATGGGATGGTGTGGCTTTTCTGCAGCACTACTGCGAATCTGTCACTCTGTCCCGCAACCCAAACGAAACCAAACGAAAAGAAGCCCATTGTCAGCATTTTTGCCCAAGGACCGACCGGGCAGCCAAGCTGCCGAGCTACCGAAAGGGGTGAAGGCGAAACGGGACTCGGTGCGTATGAGAAATTTTATAAAATACCAGTACACGCTAACGGACGTCCAGACAAGGGAAGAGGGCACCCCCAAGACCCAAACCCAAACCGAAACCCACCAGCAGTGGAAATTGTGTCGGAAATTTGGGCCAATGCCTTTGTGAACTTCGTTAGCAGGCGGAAAATAAAAGAATCTGCAAAATTAAGAGGCAGAGCCAGAGACAATGACAACAGCCTCGTTCCCTGGCCGGGTGATGGTGATGCTGGTCGAAGGGATAGTGTGCACACGGCGACTCTTCAGACAGCTCGCCCAAAACTCAAAAGTTTTACTCAGTTGGTCATCAGCTGCTCACGTTTTCCCCAAATTTCCCATACAGTTATAAGTGCTGGTACAGCTGTGGAGACATGGAGTTATGTTTTCAACTCGGAGCGAGTCGGAAGACAATTAGAAGATTTGTATTCCATCAAGACGTGCTATCTCGAATAACATGAAGTTAGTTATTTTAGGGGTATGCAACTGTGCTAGAGGATATTTTATCTAAGAGCGGAGGAATTCTGGCATGTCCCCAATTACAAGTATTGTTTCCCCCAGTCCTGAACGCTTATTGTTTCAGATTGCTGTAATAAATGCTGCAGAATTTCATAATTGTTATTACATAATTTTTCTTATTTGTAGTTTGGAATGAGCCTGGTCGGTGGCTAACGCTGCTACAGCTCCATGTGCGATGACAAATAATTTGTTTCCGGTCTCGGGTTCGGCTGCACAAAATGTCCTGCTCATATCCTGTTCTGGCTGGTTGAAGCCGTCCAGCCAATTGTGGGCCAGCCGGGCACTTCCATTTTTCAGCTTAGCACGGCGGAGTTAAATTATTTGGAGTGTACAAATGTGGCCAGAAGCTTAAATTTGCTGCAATTAATTTACGAGTATATGTGTGTATGTACATACATATGTATGTATATACATATGTACAAAAGTTTCAAAAGTCAGTGAGCAAGGCCAATATCCTACCTCTCCGTGCTCAATCGCCCCCTGCTTTTAGGGTTCAAGAGAGAGGGATCAAAAAAGAATCAAGCACTCAGACATATGTAGGTATGGCATGGATTGAAGGACGAAACGAGAAATACACACAGAAGAGCATTTCTACCCATATGGCTAGAGTTTCGGGAAGGCACATAAAACTTTTTGCTCAACGCTTGAATGAAGCAAAATTCAACAAATCATTTATGGCCGATGTCCGGACTGGGGCCCAGCCAGCCCCACTCAAGGAAATCGCTCCTTTAAAGTGCTTAAGCAAACTGTGCAGAAGTCAAACGTACAGGCGCTCGATGTCCGGCTGTGCACATGGTATATCGGTGTGGCAAGTGGCAAGTGTCTGCCATTGGTGGGCTGAGCTTCTGGAGAGGACTAGGACTGGTCCTTGTGCTGCTGTAATCTTGTTGGAGAGCTGGGCAGGGAGGCATAGCCTTCGCAGAGCCTGGCAGCTCATTACGTGTGCGAAAACTTTGATGGCTCCCATTCAGGTCCATTGTGCTTGTATCCGCATTTAATCTCAATCGAGTGCCGTCCCTGAATTGAGTTGGAACAGTGGTTCAACATGATTAAGCAACCCACTCTAAACACTCTCCTCACTCTCACTTGAACTCTTTAAAGTCTTCACAAGGGAATCAAATTCGGTACACTCGTAAGTCCAACGAGTACAAAAATGGTGACCTGGTGGCTCCGACAATAATCTCTTGAAAGTAAACTGGCGACGACGACTTCAGAAATGTTATTTTAGGCTCTGCCTTCTTTGAAAATCATCACTATCCATCACTAAATGTTGACCAACAAACCGCCAGTCAGGAGTTAAAATCCCATCTGTATGGTCGTCCTGACTTGATGTAGCTTTACACAAGGACGTGGAAAAATATGTTCCAAATGAGTGGTTTCCATTGGGTCTTCGAAGGCTCTTCTATTCGATTACAGAAATGCGAGAAGGCCACAACTATGTGCTGAACGTAGCCAAGGACTCAATGTATACGAGTAGTTACTAAGAATGATTTATCTAAGGGCTTGTTCCCTTCACTTTCTATGGCTCTTAGTTAACTAAAATGCCAAAGCAAGTGATTCGAAAAGTTCGATAGGAGATATGCATTTTTTAATTTTTCATTTAATCATTAGAAATAGTAAAAACATTAATTCGTCAGATCGTCCAATAGAAAAGTACATCGATGAGTCAGTTTATAATGCAGTAATAGGATATCAATTCTAGTACTCCAATTTGATCACTACAACCATGTATTTATTAAGGCAAAAACGAACAAAACTGAATGTCTCCTACATGTTCGACGGTATACGCATATTGAACAGATGATCATAGAAAAGTTGAAACTATAAATTATCTTCCTTTCAATGGCTTTAATACGAGGTGTACTGTTAGTTCAACACTTTCATCGTTCATTTGGATGAGTTTACGAGTCTCAACACCTGTGAATATCTCTAAATATTCGCTTTAATGCTTTTGCCAGCTTATTAATAATTTGGCGCTGTAAACCAATCGGGCGGGAAAAATTGTTAAAATAAATCAGATGACTATCAGTATACGCGCCTTTACGGCTAATGACTTTGGAATGAGGTAGGCAGAACGACCACTTGGCATAGTTATCGGATGGGATGCGGATGTGGGTTCGTCCAACTGGAAACCGTTCAATGGCTTGGTCCAACGATGCCAGGGTCAGAGATATGGGCTTGCAGGTGCCAACAACGTAGCCAGCGGTGACAACTTTGTAAAGTTTGCCGAACGCACCTTTAAAAACTTTCCTTTTGCCAGATAGCTAGGATCGATGCAGTGTAATGTCGATAATGGGACCCACAGTTTAGCATTTTAGAAACAATTCAACCGATTTACCATAAAATAAACACGCCCCACGCCCAACTTTCACAGACAGTGACGTCCAATTGGGGTCGGCGACAAGTTCTGGCGCAAGTTTGTGCCCTACGAGTATTCTAGACACTCCGGAGGGTCAAAAGTAGTCAGCCACTTTCCGGACTCTCAGCCGGAACCGTTCCACTTACGGTCGCCGGTATTCCCGTACTGCTAAGATATCACAAAGGGAATGCTATCAAAAATTAAAACCCCTTTGGGCGCCAAATGTTAAGCTCAAAACCTGGTCGCAAGGCCACTCTGCCGCTCTTGGCGACGGGCAAGGGTTAAGGCCGAGTGGCCTCCATCTTGGGCGTTAGACTCCATTCAGCAGCAGCTGGACAGGCCAGGCTGGCCAACTTTCGGTCATGTCGGGAGAAAGCAACGAGAATGAGCGAAAGCTCTCCCAGACTGCTCGACAGTGGAAGTGGAAGTGCAGACAATGTTTGAGGTGGGAGGAGACCGAGACCAGAGGAGGGAAGGCAGGGATGGTAGGGGAAATAAAAATTAGATTGTTGAATAAAACTGCTTGTTCGCTCCGAAACTGGCAACAATAGTTCTCATTTAGTTGCCACAAGTGTTTGAGCTCTTCCAGACTTACGAGGCGGAAAATGAACAAAAAGCAGTCAAGTAACCCAAGACGACGACAGACGAAGGCCCAGCGGAAGAAGGCCAGAGGCAGAGGCAGCCATTGAAGGCTGGCCGGACACGCAGGAGGCAGCATAACAATTGGAATTGGAATCAACGGAAGGCACTCCAGTCTGTGCAATTTAATTTTGTAGTAAATTAAGCAGACAGCAACTTAAACCAGCATCTGGTGCAAATTCGTGCAAACGTTTGCTCGTTCAGCATTCCATCCGTCGATGGAGCATTCCTTGCCCTTTCCTCCGTTCGCTGTCAATGTCGCTTTACGGGCTGCCGTTGCCACACACCCACACCCTGCCTCACAGATACTTGAGTGCCACATTTACATTCTTCAAGAGGGTACCGCACCTCTTAATCTTCTGTTTACTCCGCAGTCTGTGCGGGGCGGGCGGAGAGGTCTTAATCAGTTGGGGCAGCACAAGACGATGGACATTAATTAGGCGTACAGCATGCTGCGAGTACATATTCTGACGACTAGGGCATGGGGCGTTCTATCAGGGGACGTATACACGGCTATACCTAGAAGTGTATAGAAAAACAGGCTAAGATCTTCATTGATGGAAATGGAATTTTGAAAATACCCACCAAGCACCACGCACCACAAACCATCGGCCCTCACATAGCCACAAAGCCACAAAGCCACAAAGCCAAATCATCTCTTTGGTCCGCCCAGGCTTCCGCAGTGTCCAGTACAATATGAAAGAGGCTATCGGCATCTAGGACAAGTTGGAATCATTTCCCCGTACTACTTCTGTCTGAAGACGGTTGTCTGCGTGCATTTCATTAACGCCTAGTAGTGGTCGATTGCCTGGCGTCTCCGTCTCCCCGGGGACCAGCTTGTTCCTCCTGCCAGTCCGCAATTGCGGGAAAGTGGCTTTTGATTTCCGCCCTGCGAGCTCCGTTAACCACAACCACAACTTCTTGAGTACTCCGAGCCACTCGGCACTCGGCACTCGCCACCTATTTCCCGACATCCCCATCTGCCCTATATTTTCCAACATTGTACTTTGTCCGTGGCCCCTTAGCTTTCGTTCCGTATTTGATTCCGTCGTAATTGCTGCTCTGTGCGCTGAGGTATGGTACGGGTCTGCAGAAGTAGACTGGGAAGACAACACGAGTTACAGTACTTACATTCATCCCTCGCCCCGCTGCTGCAGTCCACTCGTTCGCTTTAATTGCTTGTCCAACAAATTAATGCGATTATTTTTACGTGGTGAAAATAATCCGGCTGTAAGCGCATTTGACAGTTTCACGCGCACTCGCGTCCGATGCGATGCGATGCGACTTCGCACCAGCCCCATTCAATTCCGCGCGGGCATCGAAGCCCCGCATTATTTCAAAGGCACTCGGGGCCCTACCGTTGTCACAAATCTTTCATTCCGCTCAGTGTTCAGCGTGCGAGCGCAATCCGCATGCCACTTAAATATTCTGATGGTTGGCTTTGACTTTGACGTGGGCAACATTTAATTTCGTTAGTTCCGTGATGGGGGCCCGGACCCGGCCCCGGCCCCGGCCCCGGCCCCGGTCCAGGTCAGGTCTCTCTTATTCTGCTTCGGTTGGATGCATACAGGACGAGCAGAAGGGAGGCTGTGCAGGGTCCGCGGTGCGCCACCGATTTTTTTGTAAGCTGAAAAGCTAAAAGCCGACATATTCATTATGTTAAATTTATTCAAGATTAATTGTCTGCCCTTGCTAATACTTGGCAAAGGTTACAGATCTGTGACAAGAGGAACCTCCACCACCTTTTGCCAGATAGCATGGGTGCCGAATAGTAAGAGCATAATTTATGATATTGTAATGTAATGGACTTGACTTCAACTGTCAAGTCTGCCTGCCTGAGCGATACTACTTACATACATAAATTATCTGATCAATTTTGCTCAGGTTTTAGTGGTGTGTAAAATGTGGTCTGATTATTTGCATAGTTCGACAGCGACACACACAAACGTGAGCTCGTATTAATCGAATGCTTATTTTGAGGTTCAGGAAACAAATTACCTAGTTACTAGTATGTTTGCTTTTGCTTTTGGCAAGGATAAATCAGATATTCCGATAATCCTGCCTGCAGCTGCAGCTGTAGCCGTAGTCGTCCTTCCGTCCTGAGAGTAGTCAAACACATCTTGCCCGCCTCAATGCTTTCGTCTTGTGGGGAGGCTTAACGATATTGGCATAGGAATCCGGGGACACGTGCCCCGTATATCAACTGTTTGCTTTCGGTCTCTTAAGAATCCTTTCGCATTCGGAGACTGGAGACCCTTCCCCGCGGGTCTTTGAACTTTTCAAATTTGCACGCTCTACGGACAGGCATTAGCAGCTCTGCCGGAGACAGTCGCATGCTCAGGCCTATTCCCATTATTCGCTATTAATTTGTATAAGAGCAAACAAAGCTGAGATTACTTTGGATACTGCATGCCAGTCGGAGTCAGACGGTGTGGAGTGGAGCTGATGATTCGAGGGTGAAGGGATAATGATTAAAGAAACCCCTTATGCGAAATCAAACACCCGGGGACATCAATCCCATGTGCGCATACATAATTGACGTCGGATTCGGATTCACTTTAATCTTTGCTCTGATTCGGATTTGTTTTGCTTCTTTCTGGAATCCTTCGAGTGTGTCTCTGTTTTGTTCGCTTGTCTGCTCATGAATGATTTACATTTCCTCAACGCTGCGCCGCTCAGGGCGGGGCAGGACTCTGTCTTCATCGCCGATTCCGCATCCGTGGCAACAAGCGGAGTCACAGTCACCTAGCCCTACCCAACGGAGGTACCTTAGGCGCCACCGCAACTGAGGCTTGAGCCAGCAGTGTCTCCATTGTTTGTCTTTAAACACATTTCAGCGCGGCGTCTGCCTTTGGTTATCTTCAAATACGCATTTGAATGGGTAAAAGCGGTAGAAGTTGGGCTGAGAACGAAGCATAATATTCGACTGGGTCTACGGCTGAAACTGGGACAGAGACTGGGACTGGGACGAAGGCTTACAGAAACTGGGGAGTTTTTCCAAAAGGTAGGTACTTTTAAAAAAAATTGTATAAATCAAACAGAAAGCAATACCATAAATTCTTTATTCATTAATAACGAAAACACCAAACTGAGCTTTAAGCAATCCATGGCCGGGGCGTGGGTCGCGGTCGGGGCTCCGGCCAGGCACACACAGAGTGAGAGACACAGGACGAGGACGAGGACCAGCCCACGGCATCAGTTGACTTGACGTGGGCCTCGCTTCAGTGCCAACCCGCTCGCGGTTTGATCAACGTCATTTTTCGATTCGATGATTAATTGAACGAAATTCAATATTCACAATTGAATTACTGCTGGCTGGGTTGGCTGGGTTGGCTGGCACTGGCATTGTTCGGGCTCAAACAATGCCCTGGATCCCTCGAAGCCCTCAGTCCCAGCGTCGGTGGCATTGCCGTCGGTGATGGGGATGTCGCCGCTGTCGATGTTGTTCATTTTCCGTGGCACACTTAAAGGCGCGCACAGGCCACCAATAAAGGAGCTTAAACTCAACTGCAAAATATATTTATGTGTACCCGAGTTTCTTAAATTTGGGACATTGCTGAACTTTTCCAAAGAGAAAAGGAACCACAATTTAGTACTAGAGCTAAGAAACCCTTACGAACCATAAATCTTCGAAAATCCATCAGAAATTATACTTCGTTGCTGTCTAGAATCAAAACGAGATGAAGGTCCCAGAAATCAGATACCAAGTATTTCTTTGTCGAGTACTGGTGCTGTCTGTGCCGTCCAGTCAGTTTCACTCAGGTACGAATACATTTTATGCGGAAATGATGCTGATGCCAGAAATGCATGCGTATGAGAGGGAAGTGGAAACATGGAAAATCCATATGCCTGGGTATGTTTGGCATTTTCCGACTGAGCTCACTTAACCTAATCCCCTCGCAGTTGGGAAAACTATATTTGAATCAATTTGCTTGGTATTGGCAGGGATGCGTTCGGTCCAATGGTTTTCAAGGGTGCCCAAATAGAGGAGTATTTCAGAGTGACGAGTACAACCAGCTTGAAATGAGGTTCAAAATTCTCAGTCATTAAGCACTCTCGTCTTTAACGATTCATCCTGTTCGACGAACCTACTATAATGCGCAAATATACTACATACGAACTTATTTATGTGCGAATGTACATATGTAGGAGCTATGCTCCCATAGATGCTCCCAGTGCCCCAGTGTAGGAGTGGCAGGAGCGAAACATGCCGGGTGGGTGGGGTGTTGTAAGAGTCAACATTTGCGTGCGCAATAAATGGGAATTATGCAATATACTTTTTACATGGCGCGCTTTTAAGGGTCGCACTGCTCTGTTACAAGCAAAGTCTGGGGCCCAAAGAACGGTGAAAATGGATCGAATAACTTGCCGGCAAGCAATATGGCAAGCATGGCCAACTGATTTCTGAACAAACGAATCAATCGTCTGTGCAATGCCAAATGAAATGACCTTGTAGCTCAGTCGATGTCTATGTCTATATCGATGTCGATGTCATGTCTGTATAAAGCTGTTATAATGACACAAAGCTAAAAATCAAAAGCGGGGACAAAGCGACACCAAAACGGAACTCACAAAGGACCGGCGGCGCTCAATCGAGATCCGCGCTCACTCGCACATCCGTTTCCGGCTCGGCATTTTTTCCATACCCTCACCACTCTCCACCCCCCGTCGCCTATCCCTTCCACCCCTCCCTACGTTGTACCGTACCCAGGTCCCTGTCCCTGTCCTTTAGTCGTTAAATTACAACTGCGCCACTTTTGGCTTTTACGGTGCCATAAATCGAAACAAAAGTGTCGTTTAGCAATTGAAAACGAAAAACAGAAACGAAATCATGGACCCGGGACCGGGACCTGACCCCAGGACGAACTTGGATGCCTGCAGTGTGCGTAGGGTCGATCCCCGTCTCACCTCACTCTCAGGCACAGTCCCACCCAACTCGTCCTACCGCCACCCTCATCTCAGCTGGCAGTGCAACAAATGTTGCCGCACAGATGAGAACTCTTCATCCAAATTATAAATTCAAGTGGAGGAAAATGTTACTGGCTTGTTATGACTTTTAGTGGGACGTTCACGATGCCCGGCAATCACAATGGCAATCCCAATCACCATTCCCGCTATTCCCGGCAATCCCGCCATTCGTTTGGTCAGCCGGGTCCGGCGTAATGAAATTAAATCACAGCCTGACCGCACTGAGAACCGAGTTCGGGCCACCGACTGAACCGAATGGGCTTACATGCCAATTCCGTGCCGTCAGTGGCCAGCAAAGAGCTGGCGTCTCACCATCACTTAATTACTTTTGATACGTGACAACTTAATCCTTTGACCAGGACGCTTTGACGCTACGGACCGAAAACCGATGCCACTGCGAAGAAGCCACTAATCGATGTGGGGTCGGGGCCGGGGTCGGAAATTCAGGAACATTTAACCAAGTTCGAACTCGTTCCTATTGGGTAACGCGGTGCGGTCGTAACAACCGTCAGTCCCCTCAAATGGTGGCCAATTGAGAGAAACCGCAAATCTGTGCTCGAAAGCAAAGCAAATTAAACATGATACCGCTTTGAGCATCAATCACGAACAAATGCCAAATTTCAGGCATTAGCATATTAATTTCATAACTTCTCCGCAATAACCCCCTCAGCCTACAGTGGGTCGCATACATAATGTTACCGCCGTTTTGATAAATGGCTTAGAATCCGTGTTATCCAATCTTATAGAATCTAGTTAATTATTAATTTTTTACTTTGCCTACGAACATACATACTTATGAACACAAGAGTACAGGATACACTCAATAAAATGGTATAGAAAATATATAATGTACAGAACATAAACGAAAAAAGGGAGTTAACTATAAAGGTTCTAATATCATAAATATATTTTTTTTGATAGCCAAATACATAATACAATAATATAATACGTCGACTTGACTCGTTTATTATAAACACACATACATTACGATTATAGTTTAGAAATATTCTCTAAGAAATTTATTCGTTGAGGCTTTTTAAAGCATACCAAAAGTATAGCCCAAAACAATATAACTAATGCGTGAGGTGAGCTCATTAGAATGCAAATTTGAAGTCGTTAAATTTTAATGAAGAATTTAACATTTTCAGGGGAAAATCTCAGTGGAGTGGATCCTTTCGAGGTAGTTTAAAGTCTGTTGTAGATAAGTCAATATGGCAACCCTACTGTATAATAATAGTCCCTAAACATACGACGACATAATAATTCCGAATAGGCGACCACTGAAAAAGTGTGTAGATCGACGCTCGATCATTCTAAATGGCACATCGAGGGAAGAAAGCCGTGTTCGGAGAAGAAGATCGTTTCACTCTCACAGTTACTGGCACTCTAAAAAAGTTCACTCAATCGAGGGGGCACAGTACGAGTATGTGTGAATAATGTGTGTCTGCGGAATTTTCGATTGAACATCTTCTGAAAGAAAGGGACTGCTCGCTCTCAGAGTACATGAAAAATGCTGGGGACTACCACCACAAAGGGGTGTGCGTCGTCGCCGTAGTTCCGATGGCGAAGCGACGACGACGAAGGGAGCATTTCGTTTAATCACTTCACTATTATTAATCATTCAATTGTAATCCCCCGGCAATTATGTTAATGCGCAGCACATTTTTAATTAACCGAAACACACACAGGACCGCAGAATGTACGCACGCCACGCACTTTGTGAAGCCGCAGAGGCATGTACGATGTGCTAATGGCCTGGGCCCAGCAGGAGGTAACGGCTACGGGTAGGACGGGTTCGTTCCGTGTGTGCCCATGTTCCAGCTGAATTCCTAGGTGACTTGAAAGTACCTTGAAAAGTTCAATTTCAAACGAACTCTGACTTTCAATTAACCACGGCTTGTCCTTGAGCGATTATGGGAGCAATGTTGGTGGCTGTGGCTCAGCGCCTTAAAAAACGTGAGGTCGCTATAAACCGTTTTTCAAACTTCCTCCCAGGAATTCCGACAATCCAACAAAAATTTCCCCGTTATAAGCGCACAAATTAAGGAAAAAATATTAACATAATACCCCGTTTATGACGGATTGCCAGCAAACCAGAAAGCAGCAGCCAAACAGCCAATCCCTGTGACGGGTACTTAAGCACAGTCGAAATAAAAATGGCTTCCCATGACGCGATGTATTGTTGTTGATTATGTTTGCGAAGGGTGTACACTGTACATTGTACACAGACAGACCAAAGGACAATGCGGTGGAGTGGTGTCCCTTAATATTCAAACGTCAAAATGTTAATTTCCTCGTATCTGCACCAACTTTTAAGCGAATTTCACATAAAAGCGAAAACTTTTCACATAAACGACGGAGACCCACTCATGCTGGAAGACGAAGACTTATAGCCCCCCACACAGCAAATGTCGCACAAATTGCTCCCCATTTGCATACTCGTATTTGCGGAAACATAATTGTGTGCCTGACATGCTTAGTTCGCACTCATATCAGCCTAAACTGAACGGAAAGTATTGCCTTGCCCGTGTGCGCGTCCGAGAATAAAATTTCAATGCAAATGAGCTGCTCTCCCTCCCCCTTTATCTGCGCTGCCGCAGATTCTTTTGATCTCTTTCTTTCTCGTGCTCTACTGTGACAATGCCGAGCCAAAGGACCACAGAGTAAACATTTTAACAAAATGCACGCACCCAGTATTAGCTCATTTTTCAGAACAACAAATCCGTTAACCTTGTCTGATTTTTCGAGAGTATTTCGCGCAATAATTTGTATTTTTACAATAAATTCCACATTTAGCAAACGACAAATCAGAGTTCCTAATGTGGAAAAGTGGTTTAATAGATTCAATATCTAGGAGTATACGTATACGTATATATACGTATACTTACTATACGTGCAAGTCAAACTATATTCGCACCACTGGTCATTGAATACACATAGCCCCTGCTGTACTTCAAAATCTGTGGTTTTGTATGGCGAACGGTGAAGGCTGCTCACTGCTAGGAGTAGGAGTTGCATAGGAAAGAATCTTCCATTGCATAAACAGTTTTATGGACTGAAGGGCAGACCAATGTGGTTTGGGTTTTGGGTTGCTTTTTTCGCATGGCGATCCGCCCAGGGAAGTTCATTTGTTTGTTTGAAATGCACTCATAAACAAATTGCAATGCATTTCAACGTGTGCATGAGACAAACACAACAACTTTGTCGGGCGATGGTGCAGCCGGCACCATTCGAATGCTGGGCCTGGATCCATATCCGTACGCAGCTCCAAAGGACATGCAGAAATGCAAATCAAAGTTCGCAAGTTTGGCCTTGGATCTCTCGTCCCGAAAGAAGGAACCCGGCCTCTAAGTGCGGAAACTTGCCTCCAGGTGCAACTTGCACCGAACCGACATTTATACTCGTACACAAATATGTATCAATATATGTATATGTAAGTTGCAGGCATGCAGATATCTAAATTGTGGACAATGGAGACGGAGGCGCCCGGGCACCGGTTATTCAACTCATCGGGGCAATCGATTTTCGATTACTAGCAGCCGGAAGCCCTGCAGAGTGCAGAGCTCCTTGTCCAGAAGCTCCAATTGAAATTCCAACCAGCACCTGCACCTGGACCAAACGCAACCCCTCGTCGATGCAGTCAGTGGCTGGTGCTGGGACCTGGCTTTCTTGGAATGTTGTGTAGAGATAAAAGTGGCAAACTACCGGTAAATGTTGCTCTTGCAACACGTCCTTGCATTTGCACTTGCACTCCCGCTCTGGTTCTGCTTCTGTGGTACGACAGGCAGATGTATTGACACGTGTATGTTGTTATCGATGGGGAAACAGCATTGTTATAAATTCCAAATGCATTTCGAATGTGTTTTAGGCTGACTCTGGTACACTAGGGCCGCACCGCACCGCACCGCAGCGCTCCGCCCCGCACCGCACCGCACCGCATCTTCTGTTTACGAGTATTGGCCAGGTCGACAATTGGTAGATGTTAGCATTTGGCTGAGGATTATTGAAAAATAGAAACAAGCCAAATTAAATTTCAGCTCCCCAAGAACGTGACGGCAATGCAAATGGTAGCCTCCGCTGGCATCCACAGAAAACAAAAGCCCTCTCTCCGGCAGGCCGTTGCCGTTCTGGGACACGGCAACCCACGTGACAATGTGCGGAAATGTCCTTAAAGCGATATGCAAGAGGTGTCTGTGTGACTCTCTCCCGTACATAATCACATGCGTGGGGGAAATCCGTGCCGGGCAAACCAAAAACCAAAGCTTTAAGCTACGGAATATTTACTATAGTGGTCCGTTAACTTTTATACCGCTTCGGCCCGAGCTAGTCGCAGTCTGATCCACCATTGTAGTTAAAAGGCCGTTAGGATTGAGGAACGAAACCAAAGGGACAAAAGGATATTTTATAAAACATGTATGAGTTTAAAGGCCCAGCTGGCTGCCCTTTGAATCAATGGCATATGCACGACAATATATTTTGTCTCAGTACGCACACCACCAAAGTCATTAGAAAATCAGCAGAGACTGCTTCATCATCGGGCGGCCGTCGATAGTCGACAGACTGTCATTGACATCATTGTCGATGTCATTGTCGGTAGCATTTTAATTGCGCGAAGCAACTACGTTTTCGCAATTTGAATGACACAAAGCCAGAACGTATGTATACGCACTGTGCGGGCGACGGCACCCAGAAGCTCCCATCATATGCAATCACTTGCGGTATGATATGCGTGTATCGCTCGACTGCCTGTGCCGACACTGGGGACCTGCCTGCGTCAAAAGTATGCATATGCTCGCATGTGGTGTCCAAGAGCACCACCACCGCTACGGCCATCTCCACCCCCAAGCCTGGCCTTGCATTTGGAATGCAAATCAACAATGACGATTGGGAACACGGCCGATCCACGCTTTTTGTCGCAGACTTTAAGCATCTACGAGAACAACGGCCGATGCTAAAAGTGACATTGATTGCTTCCCATACTGATTGGCCGTAGTTTGTTTGCCGTGGTGGCTTTCATTGCATAAAAACAGCATACAAATAGCCAAATGACGATGAGAAACGTGTCTGGTATCTGTAAATCTCACAATTAGTGCGGACATATACCCATGTACTTATAACCATGCATGGTTGCAGCGTAGAGACGGAAGCCACTCATATCCGACCTCATAATGTACGAATTATTTTTTAACGAATGGGCAAACACAGCTGGCTGACTGTTGTTGTCATGCCGGAATATACTTGAAATAGTTCATCTTGGCTTGGAGTCGTTACAAACAACACTTCAGTTTTCGGAAAAAACTTCTACTTTTAGAACTCTTATTAATATTGGTTGTTTTTTAAAATATGAAACCAAAAACGGACAAATATTAAATGTCAACTAAAAAGCATAATCGATCCTGTCCGGCATCTTTCCACGGCGTTGTTGCTTTGACTGTTTGACACGCTGGCCGTCTCCACCATCAACGTTACGACCTCGTCCTTGCTTTTGACCGCCTTTGACCATGACAGCGGGCCCAACGTGCTGCCGGAGTTGCATGACGGAGTTTAGCTTTTCGTCTCCACCTCCTTCGTAGCAGGCAGAAAGACATACATGAATGGAGAATAGACAGGAGCGACGCCGGAATTTCGGTATAAACATGTATTTATAAGTTAAACAAATAAAGTGTTATACAGGACTAGAGTTCGTGACAATTGTCGAAGCGATTTTCGTTTGCTGTAGATTTTGTTTATGAATGCAAGTTGTGCTTTTTGTTAATTACTTTGACAGCAATCAAAGTTGTCCCTGCACTACATCAAGTAACTTTTGCAAAACTTTCACTGCCAAATGGCGTTCAAAGGACTGCATTACACATACACATGCACATACACTTGATGAGCACTCTCTGAGATGGCGCAGCTGCTCTTCGGAAGTCCTTAACTGCAGCCGGAAGGAGATTACAGTCGAAGGCAAAGTTTGCAAGGAGCCTCAATATATGCCAATTAATCACTTCGAATGCCATGGTTTCCATATGATACAGGATAGACGGGATATTCAGAGGCAACACAACAGTACAGGTCGCGTCGAGTGCAGACTGGTGTGATAACACAGGCCCCGATTCAGTAATTTTACTCAATTTGAAGGATTTGAGGGTCTCCGTGTCTCCGCATCCCTCGACGCGTCGGAGTCTAATCGAAGGATGGAGAAGGCCTGGCGCCAACATGAAATTAATAGACAGTGCTATCATCCGCGACTTCTAAGCTCTGATGTCAAATTCATTGCTGAGCGGACACAATTTGAAACTGCGTCGGGGTGCTGGGTAGCCGCATAAATTTAGAAGATGAAACACAAATATTACGAGTATTGCATCAGGACCAGTAACGACATAAACTAATTTTAGTAGAAATCAAGTTGCCATTTGGGTAGCCCATTCAGCCATAGCCATATACAATATTAAATCAGATATGTATGTTCGAATCGAGTATGTGAATCGTTCCCGGCTAGGGAGTTCTCACCACGGAACCCCACATCAATATCAACATGGCCCCCACGCATACACAAAGACAATATAATAATTGGCAAGGCAACAAAATGCCTTTGTGATGCCCATAAAAATGGAAAAGAATGCGATGAGCCCATTGGGGGATGAGCCCATGCGGGCGTATGTCCAGATCCAGGCAGCCAGGAGAAGCCAAAAGCCTAGGAAGCCCGAACGGGCAATCGAAACGGAAGAGACCGGCCTCATCATTATGGGAGAAAATTGTTTTTGAAAAAGTAAATCGAAGACAAAATGACCAACAGCCGCCGGCATGACAACGCCGCAATGGCCCAAATGAGACAGACAAATAGCCCCGAACAAGGACGGGCTGGGAGGGGAGGTTCGGAGCGGATGTCTAACCATTATTCCCGACCCGATGCCCGATGCCCGACGCCAGGCGCTCGACAACCGACAACCAATGCTCGACTGCGATGGGTTAGCGCATTTATTTTTGGTCTTTGGGCTAAAAGTTTATTCAGCTGTGAAAAATTCCCTTAAATTGTTTGTTGTCGCTCCGATGGATGGCTGGTAAAAAAAGAATTTAACTTTGAGTTTCAGTCAAGCATAAATTCCATAAACATTGCTATTAATTTCTCCATATAATGCAAATTAAGCCATACTATACAGTCCCCGTCCGAACAAAGAACGGAACCCGGAACTTTGCAACATGCAAAGTCCATTTGTTTCGCCACATACAATATGTACAAAATCTATGGACTGGCATCGAAGTGCTCCCAAGAACACCGCACATTATCTAAGATGATAAGAACTCTTCCACAGCTCTGCCAGAATGCCATAAGCAGACTTTTCAATTTCAATTTTAATACCAAGGCGCAGCACGATTGCCCCTTGGATCCCATAATGAGAAGGCAGCGCTCAAAAAACGCATGCATTGAGAGTCGTTAGCCAAATACAACACTCTTTATGCACACTCGGGCAATCACATTCACATTCCTATTCCCATTCCCTTCCCAACCCATTCCCGCTCTCGTCCATCCACAGCCTCAGTAATGTAGTTTCCAGATGCCAACGCACGTGTGGCAGGTGGGCGAGATGTGGCAGGGAGCGACCTAAGGCAAGGAGAGTATGGAAGGGCCGCCGCAAGGAGTAAATTGAAAGCAAACGCAGGGCAAAGCGATTTCACTAAAGCTCGTCAAATATTAAAGCGCATTTGGGCAAACGGGGGGGGAGGGGTTTGGGGGGCGGAGACGAAGGCGACTACCCAGCTTTGGCAACACGTCGCTGGTAGGCGGTGGCTGCTTGTCGTTGTTGTCCTTATGGCTGTCGTGAGCCTGTGCGTGTCTGGTGGTACGCAACGATTCCACTGTCATCTCGAGGGCGACAGCGAGTGTCTCGATGTTTTCATTCCCTTTGTTGTCGCTGAAGTCATCTTTTATTTCATTTCGTCTCTTAAGTGTCAGAGCATGGAACGGACAATATAATTTACATTCAGTATGCAAATGGAACCAACCCGGCAACCCGGCAAACCCAGCAAACCCAGCAAACCCGGCCAGGCGAACATGTATCCGTGTGTCGCAACGGTGTTCGGAAATGGCAAATTTACAATAAAAATACAAAAGTTTGAATAAGTAATTTTGTCAAAAGACGAGCAACCTGCAAACGGGCACGACGCACAGTGGGGCGTTTGCTCATATTACATTTAAAAAATCATAACTTCTAAACTAATGATAGTAACTATCGACTATAAGAGCTTCTAAAAATTTAAAAAGCAATTAATAGGAAACTTCTCAAGCTTTAAAATTAATGTTCGTCAACAGTACCAGGTATCCGTGGTGCTTTAATATTCAAGGTCAAAATTAAGAAATTTTTCGAGCATATTTTACCTGTAAAATTCAAATTAAATAGGTACATAAAATGTAAATTCTTTTTTTTTGTTCAATTTTTAATATTTGCTATGGATGGATGATTTTCAACAAAATAATCATCAACATTAAAATTAACATCTAACTTAACATTTCGAAACTATAGTTGCTATCTTCCAAATCCTTCCTTTTTGGCAAATACAATTTTTTAAGGTAGGTTTGGTGGCTTTAGAGTACTTTCCTTAATCCAAAATCATTGATTTTTATAATCCATTATTACGCTTTTATATAAACATTTCGTGAAAAATACTATTTAATAGGAACATTTCTAATAGTGTTTCTTCTTATGAAGTTAAGAAATAACTGTCGATTTTAGTGAAATATTTTGCACTATATACCATTCACATATTTTGAGTTAGCTAGGTAGGAAAGCTAAATTGGTATAATCCAATTAGTAAGTTAAAACAAAAACGAGGGGGAACGTTGAGAGCCGCGGCCTTTGCCGCGGCTCTACCTTATACCCGGTACTCAGTCAGTATACACATATGTACATACATATATAAGCTTGCGATTTATGCAATTTATTACATATATCGTATGTTCGCAAAAGGGACAAATTAAATTTTTGGCAAAAAATAATATTTCAAAAAATGAAGTCAAATCATTTTTGGAATATTATACATGTTTTCAATTTTGTTTGCATATGCTTTTTACATCTGCTTCTAAATTTCTACATGACATGTATGACTACTCATACGAGACGTGTAACTATGTTTGCGAGAGAGAGAAGGAATGTGAAGCGCTTGGCAGGCGCTGCGTAGCGACTGAAATTTAATTTGTTCCTTCTGGCTATAATAGTAGTTCGACCTGATCCAGATTTGGCAATCTGGTAGATAGGGCTATTTTCCATGATTATGCGTTCTTAGTTTTCATTTATCTTAAAAATTGTGGATTCCACAGATTTTCGTCCTTTGTGGGGGCGGAAAGGGGCGTGGCAAAATTTTGAAACAAACTCGTGCTGGTTTGATGTCACAGGAGCTTGGATAGAAAGTTTGGTTGCTCTAGCTCTTGTTGTATCTGAGATCCAGGCGCTCATTTAAACGAATAAGCAAAGCAGACAGGGTCGCGTGTGAGAGAGAGCGAGAGGGATCGATGACTTTCGAAATGGTTTTCATCATTGTAGCTATAATAATGATCCGATCTGATCCAGATTCAACACTCTGATACATAGAAATGATCATTAGCTATAATTCTACGTTTTTAGTTTTCTCGTATCTTCAACACTGTATACGCCACAGACTTTCGTCTTTTGTGGGGGCGGAAGGGGGCGGGGCGAAATTTTGAAATACATTTGGAGTAGTGTGATCACAGAGGAGACTGGATACAAAACTTGGTTGCTCTAGCTTTAATAGTCTCTGAGATATAGGCGCAAATGAAGACGGACAGACAGACGGACGGACGGACGGACAGACAGACATGGCTATATCGACTCGGCTATTGATACTGATCAAGAATATATATACTTTATGGGGTCGGAAACGCTTCCTTCTGGGCGTTACACACAACCGTTATCCCCACAAATCTAATATACCCCTATACTCTTCGAGTACCGGGTATAAAAAGATGATTTTTGGAACGCTTTTCGGTCAGAGGGCCCGCTGTGCGACGCCTCCGTCCTCGCTGTGTATGGAGCCGATTGTTGCGGTATCCACAAGTTAGCTTCCGAGAACTCAAAGGTACTGTGGTTGGGTATCGAATTTACAATTTTTCGTCAGAATGATTTCCACCAATTGTCTTAGCTTTCAGACTTTTTCCATTTTATAACGATCAACGGTACGATATCGTAACGATATCGGTACAAGGATTTTCGTATGACACTACGAAAAAATATAATGCGAACACTGGGTAACAGGAAGTGTACAGCCCTATTATTAATTCAATTCCTTCGAGTAGTTTGCTTGAAGGAAAACAAGTGTCTCAGGTTCAGTGCGAGTATACTTACTCGCACCAATTGCCTTGACAATCAGACCTCACTTTTACCTCACCTCCACAGCGTTTGAACAAATAGTATTTAATACGAAGCACACACAAGTTAACAAACATTAAATAAAAAGAAGAACAAATGGTATTGCTGATAAAAATGATGCTGCTCGCATGACGGTTAAAATGGCACGTGCAAATGTGAACAGCCGATGGTCCCTCCTCAATTCCTTTGTGGTTGAGGGCCAAGGGTCAAAACTGTGCCATAGATCCGCCCAGGATGTCGCGCCATTTCGCTGTAATCCATCACAGAACTTGTCACTCCTTGATGATCCTTCGCACACACATGTAGGCTTTAATTTACAGGCACAGGTAAGAACAAATTATTTGAAGTGTGCTATAAGTCTCGTCCTGCCACTGATCGAAATGTACCGCTCCGCTCCATCTCACATCACAATCATTATATTTACATGTGTACTATATAACAGAGACCAGAACAAATATTTAGTGACCGACTGACAATGCCAACAGTGGTTTCTGGCCAGCGTTGGGCCCATTTGCAGTTTTAAGTTTCATTAATTTACTCTCACGCCCACTCTGGTATGGCGAGGTGGAGGTGGAGCTGGCGGTGACAGTGGCGGTGGCGGCACAAAAACAGTAGTCAATGTCAATATTTTGAAACAGACTGTTGCTCTGTTTCTGGCTCCAAACTACCAGCAACACGTTGCAATGCAAAACGAGGAACACGCTTGGTAAACCTTCCAACTAGAGGATGCCCATGAACCCTACTGAAGTATTACGGGTATCTGAATTTGAACATGAACAAACATACATATGTATGTACATATACGATTGGGCTATCTTTTAGTGTGATATAGCAACTAGATGGGTAAATCAGGAAGTGTTCGCAATCCACACCTCCAAGGCTTTTAAGTTTCAAGGGCTCCGAAAGAGGGTTCAGTATAAATATAACAGTTAGATCCCTTCACTGTTTATGCTCGTCCCCGTACTGAATGGCTCAGAAATTATTTTTTTTGCTAGTAAGATACTATATACACAAACACTCAACGTACTCTACGTGTACGGGGTAAAATGCACTGCGCTCAATAACAGTCTCGAACAGCCCCCATCTGCATTCAGGCCTGGAGCGACAGTCGCCAAACGAAAATACAAATAGGCGGGAAAAGCGAGCAACAAAGGAAAGAGGGGCGCCACAGACGAACCGATGTCGGTCTCGCCACTCCTCCAGGGCCCTCCCCGAGGACCCAGCACGGCAAGAAGGCAAGTAAAACAATGTACAGCCAGCGCTGGCTAACGCAAACGCAAACAGCGGTGGTCACTCGATTGAAAATCTGAACCACTAGCCTCACCAAAAAACATGGAGAAAAAGAAGAAAAGAGCAAGGAATATCCCGGCGTAAAATTGCCGTGGTATTAGTCCACTTTGGGATAATTTTAATTAACGTACACCGAGTTGACACTATATCACACCCGCTATCGAGCTTAATTAGCACCAACAGCGCGATGTTTTGGTCGATTTAGATTTAGAAAATTTCATAAGTTAAAATGAAGCAATTCCATTAAGAATGGGAGACGAGAGGGGTCCGCTTTGGAACTCGACTGCCGTAAACTGTCATTTCCTCGAGGATAGTTATTAATTAAAATTGTAAGCATGCAATGCTAAGCTTTGTGGTAGGCTGCATGTCTCCTTTTTGGTGGATACCAAACTGTGCTAAGCGATCTAATGCACTTTTATATGATATGGTTATTTGAGCGTAATAGATATTGATCTGGTGAAGTTCTAATTCCAGGAGTGGCCGCTTAAAGAAAAAAAACTTTTCTATTTAACTGTTCAAACATGAACACATTATTGTACTTAAAAAACAAGAGTCTTTACACATTCACGGAGATAAACACAAAACCAGTCTATTCTAATTAAGAAAAAAAACAAACTGATAATAATATAATTTTAGTATAGTTAAAAAATACTGCCTGTATGCAATCAGTTGGCCACTCGCAGTACCGATGCACCCGTTCTGGGGGTCTAGCGATAAGAATAGAATACAAAATTGTCCCCATCCCACTTGTAAAATTAAATATAGTATGAATTCACAAGTGTTTATACTTTTCTTTTAAGGTCTAAACATAGAAATAATTATTTTTGGATAATAATTCATTGAAGTATGTACATCCTTGTGCACATCCGTCCTGTAGGTTTTTTGCATAGCCTCCATGCTGATCACACTAATGTGTGATGGACGGGAATGCCGTGGGAAGTGGATCTGTACCATTTTTTTATATTAGCACCTTCTGCAACATAACGCAACATGTACCGGGAGTCGGCTCCGCTGGGAAAATTCCTTGTCTTGCAATTGCCTTGCCTGTTTTTGCCTGTGGTCCATACCTTTCTATAGCCCTGGTTCTCTCCTTCGTTTCTTCTGTTGCTATCGATATTGATATTGATGTTGATAGAACTACCGTGCACATGACAGAACCGTAGAGCTAACATCTCCTATTAACAAATTGTTTGTAGGAGGGTGGATCAATACGTAGCTATCCCACGAAGAGTACGGGGCGAAATTTTGAAACGCACTTGTAACAGTGTGATATCAAAGAAGTCGGGATACAAAAATTTGCTTGATCTAGATTTAATAGTGTCTGAGATATAGTACGGACGGACAGACATGGCTATATCGACCCGGCTATAGATGGTTATCAAGAATATATATACTTTATGGGGTCGGAAACGCGTCCTTCTGGGCGTTACACACATCCACTATTACCACAAATCTAATATACCCCTATAATCTTCGAGTAGCGACTATAAAAACTGGGCCAGGAATTGTTTGTTTTCGTTGCTTGTGACAGATTCATATCGGTAGTTGGCCTATCGACATCGTGTGTGGACTGTGAGAACAGTTGACAGCCAGCTCAGGAGTATATAGTGTACAAATATTTCGGAAGTTAAAAGTGAGAGCTGGAGGTAAAAACTGTGCGCAAAACCAAATAGAGAGATGAATAGATGGTCGGAATCGAAAAACATATTTATCCCATGCCATAATTAAAAATTAAATCATTTTATAGAAATTAATAATATAATTCTTTATTATTGGCGCACACCAGCAGAGTTTAAACGAGGGGGAACGTTGTGAGCCTACTTTATACCCGGTACTCAGTCAGTATATACATACATACATATATGAGCCTACGATTTATACAATTTATTATATGGTCGCAAAAGGAACGAATTAAATTTTGGGCAAAAAATAATATTTCAAAAATTGAAGTCAAACCATTTTTGGAATATTTATACATGTTTCCAATTTTGTTTGCATATGCTTTTTACATCTGCTTCTACATTTATACCTACATATTTGAGACGCACAAGTGTTTGCGACAGAGAGAGAGGGAATGAGTAAGCGCTTGGCAGGCGTTGCGTAGCCACTGAAATTTAATTTGTTTCTTCTGGCCATAATATTGATTCGACCTGATCCATATTCGGCAATCTTGTAGATATGGTAATTTTCCATGATTCTGCGTTTTTGGTTTTCTCGTACCTTAAAAATTGTGGATTCCACAGATTTTCGTCCTTTGTGGGGGCGGAAGGAGGCGTGGAAAAATTTTGAAACAAACTCGTGCTGGTTTGATGTCACAGGAGCTTGGATAGAAAGTTTGGTTGCTCTAGCTCTTAGAGTCTCTGAGAACTAGGCGTCAAAAAATACGAATGGGCAAAGCAGATGAAGTCGCGTGTGAGAGAGAGCGAGAGGGAACGATGACTTTCGAAATGGTTTTCTTCATTGTAGCTATAATAATAATCCAATCTGATCCAAATTCAACACTCTGATAGAAATGGTCATTCTCCATGATTCTGCGTTTTTAGTTTTCTCGTATCTTCAAAATTGTGTACGCCACAGACTTTCGTTTTTTGTGCGGGCGGAATGAGGCGGAGCGAAATTTTGCAACATATTTGGAGTAGTGTGATCACACAGGAGACTGGATACAAAATTTGGTTGCTCTAGCTTTGATAGTCTCTGAGATCTAGGCGCAAATGAAGACAGACGGACGGACAGACGGACGGACGGACAGACGGACGGACAAACAGACATGGCTATATCGACTCGGCTATTGATGCTGATCAAGAATATATATACTTTATGGGGTCGGAAACGCTTCCTTCTGGGCGTTACACACAACCGTTATCACCACAAATCTAATATACCCCTATACTCTTCGAGTACCGGGTATAATGAGGAAATGAACAATTCCCACCTATATGAGAACCTTCTAACCAGAAATAGAATTTTGACGCTTGAATTACAGAACATAATGATCGCCTCCACCTTGGCAAAAATAAATATTGTAAATCCAGCCATCATCGACAGTGATGACCTAGAGGCGATTTTGAGAAAAGGTTCCACAGATATCAGCGTAACCCAACTATTGGGCGCTGCAAATGTGAGGGAACTAGCTAATAAGGAATTAATCATTTTGTAATAGAAGTACCTAACCCTAAGTTCATTTGTAAGAAAATAACCATCTTCGAAGTCGCGCACAAAGGCATAGCGATCCGTTTACCCGAGCCCATCATAGCAGAATGCGGCAACAAAGTCATCGCCGTCTCATCGTGTATGGGGCCCCCATCATTAGCCTTCTGCAAGGAGGCACCAGCGACTAGTTGCGCACAACAGCTGCACTTTGGTAGTGTGGCGGCCCACTGCGGTACGCAACCGAACAATCTGCCCCCGATCTTGGAGGTGGACGAGGGTATTGTAATAATCAACGACGCCATCGCCACCGTGGCCGCCGATGATGGTCCCGAGCGTAGCATTGCGGGAACATACCTAGTGACTTTTGACCGGGTCGCCCTCATCAACGGTACAGAGTACACCAATTTCAATAATGCGCCGAAGAGGATCCCAGGCGTGGCAACTTCCGCGAAGATCAACTTCACAGCCACCAAACTCTGCTGAGCCTGTCGTACCTTCATAAGTTGAATGAGGAAAATCTGCAGCAACTGGTCGAGGTTCATACAAACCTTACGATCGATCCCATACTGTCTACTGTCGTAGATGTGGCCGTGTGCGCCGTTCTAATCGGCGTTTTCTGGTGGTTGCGACGCAGGCAGCAGAAGGGAAACACCATCGCCACTCAACAGATGCTGAAGAACCTGAGCTTGACCGAGGACAGTCAAGTCTTGAAGGGGGGAGTAGTTAACGAGAGTTAACTGAATCTGCCACTGGATGGAGCGGACTCTGCATTATTGTCGAATAAGCAGTTTTCATCATCTGTGGGATCGCCGGCAGTCAACAAACTCCACTCAAGAGGCGGAGGGTCAGCACTTTGGCTGGATAGCAACCGGCGTCGTGGGCGGCAGCGAAGGGCTTGCCTTTATAAGTTTAGGATACTTAAGTTCAGTCTTTAGTAGTCAGCCGAGTGGCAGCAACACATTTGTTCTCGCCTTGCGGATCTTAATTACTCATAATCATTTCTTTGTACTTGCTTCAATCTTATCCAGTTTAATATCATTAAAGATTGTATTACAAATCAGTACTCGTGTCCAAATAAATTATTACTTATACATACATAAGCTCTCGCACGGCAGCAGTCTATCCAGCTGTTCTCTCGCGTCTTCTTTCTTTTTTTTTTTCTTCTTCTTTCTTTTCTTTTTCTTTTTTTCTTCTTTGGCCTTCTCTATCACTCTCGATCTTTCGTCTTCGCTATATCTCTCTCAATCCCTAGCTTGCTCGCTTGCATTAGGGCACTGGCCTATACTAAGATATGTCACACTCAAACAATTATGTTCTGTTTACAGTTACGTTTTTAGTAAGAGACAAAATACGCACTTTTTTCTCGCACGAACTCCGCGCTTGTGGATCTAAAACAGAGGCCGGTAGCGTCATATGCACTGTACAAAGGAAAAGGCTACGGAAGATCCGCCTAGTGTGCGAGAGAGAGAGAGAGCTCTTGGAAGTACATAGGAAAAGGCTACGGAAGATCTGCCTATACGGGGCAGCGCAGTCGGCACACGAGCTCTCTGTCTATCTGTCTCTCCCTTTCTCAAATTGGAATTCCCAAAAATTCCACACCGAAAAAATCGAGCTGAAAATGTTGTATGGAGTTATTCATCTTAGTGTTTATATTGTCTTTGCTCCCACTGACTGTGTAATGCGTTGGCGAGACACATCGTCGTTCGGTAGGATTTTGAAGCATCGCGACAGGGTGATCTTCTTGTAGCTGGAGCACCACGTACGGTCTGAACGCACGTCGTCTTCACCGTGTCTGTTTCACGTTGGACCTGCTCAGGAGGAGCAGTTGATGGAGCAATGGGTGGAACAATGTTGTCTCCTTGTTGCCCTTAGATAGACTTTAATATATTAAATGTTATCTGATGTTACGTTTTTTACATCCGTCTTCTGCATTTATACATGTATATATGTACATACAGAAGTATACTGCTCGTGGAAGAGAGAGAGCTCTTGGAAGGCGTTTGCGTTGCCACTTACATTTCCTTTTTTCCTTCTATAATAATGATCCGACCTGATGGAGATTCAGCAATCTGGTAGATACGGTTATTTTTCATGATTCTGCGTTTTTAGTTTTCTCGTCTCTTAAAATTTGTGGATTCCACAGATTTTCCTCCTTTGTGGGGGCTGCAGGTAGCGTGGCGAAATTTTGACATACACTTGTATTGGAGTGGGTTCCTTCTGGGTTCACATCGACCACAAAACTAGTATATAGCTAAATTATTTGAGAACGCATAAAAACAAAATTGTAGGACTGTACTTCCCTTACGTTGGAACGTACTCCAAGAACGTCCGTGCCAGCTGTCAGTCAGCTGCCGTTGAAGGGCTGAAGAAGCCCTGAGTGACGACTACATACAGAGAGAAATGGATGAAATTGTATTTCAGAAATACTGGAAAATTACACGGACTACGTCGAAGGGGCCAATAGAAGGCGCGCATGCGCAAGACCACCAAACAAGCCACCAACCCCAATCGCAGAGATTGAGTCGAAAGACTAATACGTGCCGGATGCATACATCTTTTACGATACTATGACGACAGTGATGATGTTTAACAGATGGTCAGATGGTCGTGCTGGCTCCTCTTTGGTTTCTATAAAAAAGCTTTAAAAACAACAAATAGGCCACCTCCTTGGTCAAGCAGTTCTGCCTTGCGGCGCAAAATCCAATTTTACAAGTAAACGAATACGCCATGTACAATAAAATGCCACCGAATTCGCCTTGTTCAAAAAAGTGACACCGAATTCGCCTTGTCCAAAAAATGGTATGGACCGCGCGGCGAAAATCTTGGGGCGAAAATTTTGGTTTTGAGTTTTTCTCCTAAGGGAAATGTTCTCGACATGTTCAGTGGCACTGTGGCGAGAGCCTTGGGATTTTACTGAACTAGATTTAATAAATCCCGCTATATGACGCGGCGAAGCTTTTTACAAAACACGGTAGATGCCGCGACAAATGAAAACATTTGAGAAACCCCGCTAGATGGCAGGCTCGCAATGTTAATCGCTAATACAAATGTTAATGTCCATTTAATTATATGTTAAATATTTATTTCCAATAAAGATCGGAAAAATCCCAAAATCAAGAGCCCAGAATATTTGAAGTTTGAGAGTTAATTGGAAAGTGGACTTCAATTCTCTGTTAATGGGAATGTTAATGTTAATTTAATAATTTCTCTGCTGTTAATGGGAAAAACAAACGCAAAATGTTAAATCTAATTTTATTTACTTTTGTTTACTTTGTCTTTAAACATTATACAACACTGTCTTTTGTTATGTAAACAACTCCATACAATGGAAATTGAAAATTTATTTGTTTTTTTCGCGCCGATATACAAAACAAATAGCATGTATCGCATATCGATATCATAGCGCGACGATTTGAAACGCAGAGTGCAGCTTTGACGAGATACGCTGCCATGGCAAACGTGCCGTGTAGGCGAGCGCGACTGATGGACGGCATACCGGAGATGTATATCCCGCAAATGGAGCCATTGGTGGTGCCCGAGGTGAAGATGGATCAGAATTCGGGGGCCATCTATCTCCTGCAGCTCGAGCCCAGCAAACTGAAGTTCATTGTCTCCATGACATTCCCAGAGCTGCGCATGGAGGCGGAGTACAGCAGCTCGGTAGTGGATGCTCGCGTATAGAAGAAAACGTTTTCGACTCCATAAAGCGTATATATTCTTGATCAGCATCAACAGCTTAGTCTACATACATAGCTCTGTTTATCAACCAAGACGGAATTAATTTTTCTACTAAAATTGTACGGTCCCTCTATATGTAACATTGGTAATTTTCGAAAAGTAGCGCAACATTTGAAAACATTTTGAATATTTAACATTTCAACTTTTAAAATGTAAATTGGTTGTTCCTGTTCGAGAGAACGTAAAGATCTAAAATAGAATGAGCTTGCTTGTGTGAGTCGGCACACGATTTTTGAGCTGAATACATTTCTATGAAATTTCTCCTTCGATTGACTGATTGGATAACGAAATATTTATATTCACTGCATTTATATTTCATTTCTGAGTAATCTGTACTAATTTAAATATAAAAAAACTGTTTTAAATCGCAAAAGGATTTTCGATCACTTTCATAACGAATTTGAGGTCTCACGAATCTTTTGCTGTGCACCCGTAAATACTCGTAAGTACATATGTACATACATATGTATGTACATATGCAAGAATTGATTGCTTACTGTCGCGACGCACTGTCTGTCTACTGACAATAATTTTAATGTGAAGACATGTATTTAATTTACTCTGTATTTATATACATATATTCATTATCTAATGAATTGATAAGCAATGGGTGTATGCTTCGGCAGCGGCGTCGCATAAAAACAATACGAGCAGGCAGGCCTAAATTGTGTTAAATCCCAGAGTTCTCTCCGACACTCTCTATCTCTTAGCCAGGAACCAGCGTTCGCGGAATTAGGGATATAATATTGTTTATTTTACATCTTATCCATTAGGTAGATAAATCGCAGCTTGTTTCACTTGCTTCACAAAAGTCCTCCATTGAAAGGTAATACATTTTAGCTGCGAAGAGAGACAAATTCTCATTATATGTACATATGTATATTACCTGCCCTGCTCTCGTACGGTCGATCAGAAACAGGTAGTGGCTCTGGCTGAGAGCGTGGATCGTGGATCGTGGAGCGTCGAGAGTCGAGCGACTTCGACAGACACTCACGATTCATTCCTCAGTGAGAAACGGTCGCGTGCACAAGCTCCAAGCGGTCGATTAAGCCAAGTAAGCCAAGCCAAGAAGGCCAACGAATCAGCAGACATTGGCCACAGCAGCTCATTAGCATTCAAAGTCTGAAAATATCTATAAATACGCAGAGTGAATGCAAAACGGAGACCTGAAGATCAGAATCAATCCCATGACGCCATATTTGTTTTTTGACTTGATTGAGCGCCCGACTCTAGTGTGCTGAGTGTTCGCGAGTGTGTTGTGTGACTGGAGTTGGAGACGCCCCAGACGACGGGGGTGCTAGTCTAGCCATCGAAACTAGTGAACTATTCCAAGGGAAAGAAACGCATTACGAATTCTTTGAGTCCAAATTTCAGGAACGAGAATAAAATTGAAAATTGAAAAACCAAGCCAAGCCCAGGGCTTGCCTGTGTGTGTGCCTCTGTCTACACCGCTATGGACGAGTGTTCGTGTGCCGCCGCGTGTGTTGGTGTTGCCCCGATATTGTGTGTCAGTGTCCGTATACGTGTCTGTGTGCCCGTTTGGCTGTGTCAGTGAGTGCCCAAGAAATACTCGCTTACATCAGCGAAAAGTTAAGAACGAACACACACACACTCGCACACACCGACTTGGCTAACACACAGAGCAAAACCAGAAAATCCACATTGTTCGGGTTCGGGTTCGGTCTCCGTCTGCCTCGACGCGCCTCAAACACTTCTCCTCGCTCCTGCCCCTGCCTGCTACCAGCAACAGGCAACTCGAAGCTCCGCTACGTAGCGATAGCAACGTAAGCCATCCATCCGGTTGTTGGGGACCACCTTTGTTCTTGGCACAAAGAATCTTCAAAATCTTCCAAATACTTCTGAGAATGGGAGACTCCACGCCCATTTGCCGTTGCCGCGTGCTCTATTTGGGCAGCGCAGTGCCGCGCCAGAGCAAGGACGGGCTGCAGGGCATTCAGGAGCCTCTACGCAGTCTCTACCCCTCGGAGGGGGCCGTGGGCGCGAAGGGCATCGACAGCTGGCTGAGCGTCTGGTCAAACGGCATTCTGCTGGAAAACGTGGACGAGAACCTCAAGCAGATTACGCGCTTCTTCCCAATAGAGTCGCTCCACTACTGCGCAGCCGTGCGACAGGTGCTCATCCCGGAGCGCGGCAATGCTCATCCGGAGCCAAAGTTCCTGCCACTGGATTCGCCCTTCGCCCGCATGCCACGCCCGCAGCATCCGCCTATCTTCGCCGCAATCCTGCGTCGCACCACTGGAATCAAGGTCCTCGAGTGCCACGTGTTCATCTGCAAAAGGGAGGCTGCAGCCAACGCTCTAGTCAGGTGCTGCTTCCACGCCTATGCCGACAACTCGTACGCCCGCCAGCTGGAGACGGGCAGCACAGCGGGCGGAGGCGGCAGCAGCGTATACGGCACACTAAAGAGTGCCGCTGGCAGCAAGTCCAACGGCGACTTGGCCAGCGTCGGCCTGGCCAACGGAAACGGGCATGGCAGCCATCATCTGGCCCTCGCCGCCCAAGGCGGCTGGAGGTCTCGAGCCGGCAGCACAACGACTCTAAACAGCCTGGGGCGCGCCTCCAACGGCCATGCCCCGAATGGATCCGCACTTGGCATGAACGGCGGCAGCACTGGCAGTGCCGCGGAGGGCTACACATCTGTCAAGAACTGTGAGTATCACATCTGCATATTATGTGTCTATGCAAAAAGTTTGTTGCAAAAGTCTTTTGTCAAGTCTGCTTGCGTCATACAGTTACTCGGGCCTGGCCTAGTACTGGTACAGTTACACGCCTGTTAATTATTGGCATTTGACGACCGCCTGGCCTCTACACAGCACACCTTCGTGGTGATCTCGGTGCTGGAGTACTCGGCGCAGCTATCGACTGGCTAGTCAATATAGCCAAAGCCATCAAGCCATCGCAGAGATGAGCCTCACCTTGAATGTTGTTGGTACTAGTGGTCACAGGTATAGAAACGTGTCTCATGGGCACTCGGACACACCTTTCACGCTGTTGGAAAATATAAATTGTTGGACAGCGCCAGCGCTGGTAGTACTTGGGTGCAGTCCGGGCATTCCGTATCGGTGTTCAGTTGCTGAACAGCCGGACATTCGTGTCCGGGGCAAGAAACGGAGGCTGAAGCTGAGTCTGAGACTGGCCGCGATGGATGGTGAAACGATGACGCGAACGACAATAGCTCTGGTGACGACTTCAAAGTCTGGCAACAGAGAGAAACACTTTTCCGCAGTGCTGTTTCGCTGCGTTCCAAACACTTTCCACTCATTTAAATTTCAACGATGGCGACCAGACAGACAGACACAAGCCGGGATGAAGAAGGTAAAAACTCACCAGTTTACGACTCTGTTGTTTCTCCAAGCCCCATTCTCTGTCGCTCCGACTATGGCAAAGTTATGATAATTACCATGTAAATTGCTGAAACTGAGGAAAGCAGCTCTGACTCGTGTCTGTTTCCTATCATATCTCTGGCGGCCGCGAATGCAAACGAGCACGATCGAGATCTGTTGCTTGGCATTTGAATTAGCCGAATTTCGCTTTCGACTTTGACTTGGCTAATACAAAATCCCACTCCCCAGTCGTTAATTCCCATGTATACATCATATGCATACATTGTATATATTCCCTGCCCGTAAAATCGTTTTGAATCGGGGGACAGTACGTGTGCATTTATATAAATTTAAGTGCCATTAGCTAAACTGGACTTTGTTTAATTGGCGGAAATACATACATGTGTATACTCAAAACGCACATTTCCTCTTTTCATTATAATAAGAGTATTTATAACATTACATTACTTAAATCCACATCGACCATTGTGAGCTCTGCCAGCTTATGTATTTGTATCGACATACATGTAAATGTACATATGTATGTACAAATACATACGTATACCCGATGTCTACTCGTACGAATAAGCCACAGAGTAAGGCAAGCGATTACGGGCGTGGCGTGATTTCATTCCCATGCTAATTCGTCGGACTTTCGCATCTTCATCAGAACCGAATCAAGTGACTTGCAGCAAGCGGTCCGCTAATTAATGAAAGCCCATTCCCCCGCTAGTAATTTATTACACCAATACGTTTGTTTGCTTTGGTTGGTTCTCACAGCCTCTTGGCCACTCTCTGCCACTATCTGCCACTCTTGGCCATTTTCTCTTGCCAACGACAGGGACACCGACACCTCCGGCCTTTCTTCGCCATGGAGGTGAACGTGGCCCCCTCGAGAACATGGACGCGACATGATGTATTGCCGGTGCGGCAAGTTGAGTGGCCGGCTGATGGGTCGTTGGAAACTGTGGTCGCGTGCAGATTAGCGGTCCGACATTGGTGCCGCCAACGCAGCCGCGGGATGGTTACCAGGGGCATGGGGCAGTCGTATATACTTGTATATATGCATATGCGCTCAGCGAGTGTACGTAAATCGAGATGAGCTCGTGAGAAAATTTTCGGCTAGCGCTCCCTATTTCTTATGAGTAGCTTCCATTTGGGCTTGGGCTTGGGTCCCGCTTTCATGAGCCATTTCGCTGCGATCGGTGGGAAGGTAGGTACAGGTACATGCCCATACCCATACCAATGTACACATGTATGTATGTATGTACATATGTACATAAGTATATACTAAAAGTCGCGAGGAGGTCGACAAAGCACGTCAATGTGTGAATTTCTGAGTGAAACTTTAGCCGAGAAATGATCAAATCTGCCGTGGAGCACGCTCATCTCAATCTCCGTCTCCGACAATCTCACTAGTATATGCAGTATATGCGGCGTCTGTGTTAGTGTACGGTTTTCTATTCATTAACATTTTTAATTTGCCGCTGGCTGTCGCAGTAGAGATCTTTGTGACTGGAACGAGGTCGGTTCTCTTCGGGTCGGATCAGATCGGATCGGATCGAGGTGGGAATTTCAGGTAATTGCGTTTTGCTTTCATTAGAGCGACACTCACAGTTGATCGTGTTAATTAGCCAGACTAATTCCAATGGATTTTAATAGCAATAGATTTTAATGGCAAGAAAGCGTGCTGAGTGGAGTGCAATCGGCGAGTGTGTATTACAACTTCCCCTGCTTCCCCATTAGATATAATCTAGCAAGTCCATTGACAAGCATCCACAAGCAAAAAGCTCTGACCCGCTCTTGTTCTGTTGGTCCAATTAATTTACAGATGGCTTTAACGAAAGACCCGTGGTCACATACTATACATATGGGTGGCAGTGCAGCAAGTCAGCAAATATCAGCCAGAAAACAAGTTTGCTGCTTCTTGCCACATGTCGGAGCCGACTTAGTAGATATGAAAGAGTGTGCCTGAATTGGCATTATCATTGGACTAATGTTAGCCGTGTGTGTGTGCTCTTGTGGAGGGAGGACTATTTTTCCTTTCCTGGGTGGCGCCTAATGGGATTCCAGTCACGGATTCCTGGATAAACTGCATTTCCGTTTCCACGGACGACCACTATGGCAGAATGTGCAAGGAACCGTTCATTAGGTTTGAAAGTGTCGCTGGCTTCAGCGTCTTGCGAATGCTTGACCACTTGACCATGACAAGAGTATTGTACTCGTAAATTTTTTTGAATGCAACCTGCCGTTACTGCTGCCGCAGTCGCACCGCTGTTTCTTTTCAGCCAGAGATCGGCTTCCGCTGGCGATGCAATATTTCTGCGCGCCTATTACGATCAGAGTCTGCATCCATCTGGTAAACGATCTCTGCGCTGGTTGCTGCCACTGCTACTGTTGCATTATTATTATGCAAAGTGGCTTGAAAGACAGTCGGGTATGGGGAAGGGGATGGAGATGGAGAAAATGGTAATACATAGAGCCAGAGGGAGCGGGGCAGCACAAAGACGGGACACATTAACCGAAATCCAGTTGCAGTTGAATGACTCGGTTGCATGCAATAGCCGGCCGGGCCCGCTTGGCCACTTTGCAACATTGTCTTACGGGTAGGTGTAGATTTTTCCGAGGTGGTTTTGATCGTAACTCGATTATAAAAATCTGACTACGCGATCGAACTGCTGAGGCATCCATCAGATTTGCTTGTAATCTCGGCACACTCACCTCTCGGCTCCATCATTATCCGTACATACTACGGATACATACGTATTTCATGTTTGACCCACTTACTGGCTCATGCTGCCATCTGAAATCGTGGTTTCTCTTGCAAGTTCTTTCTCTCTCTCTCTCTCTTTCTCTGTGAAGGCATTGTCGTTGACAATTGGGGTACATGTCCATACGATATCTGTATACATACATAAGTTTATGAAACCACTCGTATGTATGTATGTACAGGTGTGTCTATGCCGAATAAAGTAGCTCATGCACGCCACTTTGCATAAGTATTTTAATTTGAATCAAATGGCTTGAATTTACAGTCGCTCTTTGTAGTGCACTCATGAGAAAAGTTGGCGGATGATAAATCGTCTCGAAAGTGACCTCTCAAGGCTGAAGCCCGAGATACATTCCATTCGCGATATCCAAACTAAAATACTCGTATGCATTCATTCAGTCATTCAGAGCAGGATAGTATGTATTCCGTTATTTTGTTTTCATTGTATTGTTTTCGATTAATCCGCGTACTGCAGTCACAAAAGTCGCACACACCGCTGCAGATACCGATACAGATACAAATACCGGGCCTAGCTGTTAGTCATTCGTCTGGCATTCCATTCCACGCTGGCATGTTCGGCCTAGATTTCTGCAGCTGCGACTTTGGGTTCGAGCCCACAGATCTCCAAAGGCAATAATGGAAAATGGTAGGAAAACTCGGCTTGCTCGGCGCTGCCGCTGCGCCGACGAAAGGCACAGTGGCTGCTGTTGCCACTCCTCTTCCGCCCGAATGGCTGGAATTTGAGTTGCTCAGCTAAATGCCAGCCAGTGTGTATTGGCGAACTTTGGATACGTGATATTTCGACTTTACTTCGAGTTGCCTTTTCCATCTATCGGCGGCTGGTTCTCTGACAGGCACCGAATCTGCCTTGCCTCAGCTTTAGCGCACCATCCCATTCCCCTTCTCCAGCTCAGTGCAACGTGGAAATACGATTTTCACGCACGCATGCCCACAGGCAGCTCTCCTCATGGTCCCACACAGTGAGTGCTGTGCTCGTAAGTGAGAGTCTCAATTTTACTTTTAGCTGGAGCTACTTCTACCGCCATCGATTATGACATAAGTCCGACTGGAGGATAGGCACTAGCAAGGTTGTTGAAACATTTTCGTGTAATGGCCCCGAACCAAACAGGAGCGCGAAAATGGGAAATGATTAAAGATCGACTCCCCGAGACTGGATGCAAAAGTAATTAACTTTTCGTACTCTTACTTATATGAACATACATATGTACATATACATATGTATGTACATATATCTTCGAATCGGAACCAATTGAGTAAGCTGGAATTGGAAATCCGCCGGACTTCCGCAACCACTTACGCAGAAAAGAAACAGAGTATTGGTTTCACGCCGAAGAGAAATAGCTAACATACATACATACATATGTACATATGTATGTAGTTGCATAGCGGGCTCGACTTGAGCTCGACTTGACTCCTCGAGTCTGTAGAAGGCGTACATTGTTTTAGGCGCTACCTAGATATGTTCCTTTATATATACAGATACAAATTATACAAGGCAGACAAGAGAAGTGTGAAAAACTGTTTCAACTTTTACATTAACTTTAGAAGATCCATCCATTCTGCAATGTGTAAAAATGAAAGTATGTAGGAAGTACACCAGCCTCAATCCGCTATGGTCTCGAAATTGACATTTTCTCATTGGAAAGGCCCTGCCCCGAGAACATTTTATAAATTTACATCTTGTCAGTGTCTCTCTCGTGAATAGCCATTGCACGTGGACGAGGAGGGACAACATTTCCGCCGATCAGAGAGTTTACTCCACTTTAGTCAGCACTAGGCAGACGTCAGCGCTGGCTGGCTGTCCTCAGCGGGGGGTCAATATACGAATACTCAGGCCGAGTGGATTTCTCAGGGCGTACGAGTATGAGGCAATCAAGCCACTGAGTAGTTCACGAATAACCAACGAAAAGCCAGAAAACCCGAAAGCAGACATCAGACAAAAAGAAAACGGTGGACGGTGGACGCAAACAAAATTATGGCATGCCAGATACCTGTACAAAGGTAGGCAGAGAAGAGGCAAAATACTCTCGCAAGGTGACTCGTCGGTTTGTCGTTTGCCGAACAGAGTGGGTCTCCGGGGCTGTGGTTGGGGTAGGGGTTGGGTCCACCGTTGGGACTAGACGATCGGGACAGGTTCGCTCTGGCTCTGGGACTGGGACTGGCACTGAATGGCAGTAGTCCGAATTGTGCTGGGTGGCAGGGGGTCAGGGGTATGCGACAGACAGTTGCAGGTGTAGCCACGTTCAAGTTATTAAATTACCGTTATTTATTACAAAACCGTTGCCGCCGTGGCCCAAATGCGATACAGAACCGCGACAACTGCGGCGCGGTCTCTCTGTATATAAAAATATATATATATATATATACATATCTGTAAATGTGTATGTGGCTGTGTGGCCAAGAAATACCAGAGTCGAACCGAACACGGGCGGCCAGTCGACAATTTGAATGCCTCTGCCGCCACAGCGCTTTGTGGTCTTGGCCTGTTTCCATCCACTTGGATTAGACGCGCTCAGCTAATTTTCAGTATTTTGACTGATTTGTATTCCAATGCTTTGCACAGAGCTCCACACTCCACCATTCCGCCTCCACCCCCTTCTCTGGGTTTGGCCCATGAATCAGCGATTTGCCTTCAACGGCAGTTAGAAAAGCGACAAGTGTCCCGTGCCCAAGGTCTCGCGCCCTTGTTGAATCCCTCAATGAATATCAATATCAAAAGTAGCGTGCAGCATCCATCAGCCATGAAGGTCGAGAGAAGTCTTACAAAGCTGGTTTTCATTAGCACTTTGCCTGCAGCTTCGCCTCGATCACAAACGGCGACAATAGCAATCACTTAGGTCTTATATCGAAGAACATCAGCAATTTGAAGATACTCCAATCCATAGGGTTTGAAGTCGTTTGAATTAAATGTTTAAATTAAACCACGTGCTTTCCTAGATTTAAATATATTAAAGTAACGTATTTGGTATTCTTGCAGTTTACGGGAGCAGCGCTGATCTGAACGTGACAGGGGACGACGGCGACGCTTCGCTGTACAACGGCGATGAGAACCACAAAGTGTGGAGTGGGTCCCAGGATCAGCTGGACAGCATCGGGGGACCTGTTGAGAGTCCGTACGAGATGTTCACCGGAAACACCTCCACCCTGGGCAGGCCGCTGCGGGCCCGCCAGATTAGTACCCCCATCGATGTCCCTCCGCCTCCCGTCAAGGAGGAGCGCAAGCAGAAGCGCGACAAGAAGTCGTCCAAGTCTAGCGGAAGCCAGAGCCTGTCGGGCACCCTCATTAGACCGAAGCCCATGCATCCTGCCGCCATGCATAGGTCTGGCCTCCAGAGCTCTGCCGGCCCCGGCAGCGTCATCTACGGCCCCGTCTCCGTCTCTGGACACGGACACGGACCACACTCTGCGCGCTATCACACCATTAGTCATCGGGGTTTCCCACCGGGTCCACCACCGCCCAGCCACCTGGGGCACCATCCGCCGCCGCTTAACCACCCACACCATATGATGCACCATGCGGCGCACCAGCACATGGCTGGCATGCCACCACTTCAGATCCCAGTCATGCTGCCCCAGCAGTACGCAACACTGCAGCCGTCGCGCTCGACCAGCAAAAAGAAGAAGAAGGACAAAAAGAACGGTGGAGGCGGAGTGCCCGTCGGCATGCCAATAGTGCCCCCCATATATGCCTACCACCAGCCGCAGGCCATGGGCGGCGTCCCGCCTCCTCAGATGGCGCAGTCGATGATTGGGGAATCGCGTCCCCTTGGAATGTCCAGCCGAAAAATGGCGGCGTCGATGGGCAACGGTCTGGATGACTCTGGCAACTCGGGGGCCGAGTCCCCGTCGCCAGGAGGTACAGGAATTTACAAGGTAAGTCAGCCTCCAGGCCCGTCCTTGAATGCTGTGATTCAAGTAAGTCTTTTGTTGCAGCGCAAGGGGCACCTGAACGAGCGGGCCTTCAGCTATTCCATCCGTCAGGAGCACCGAAGTCGCAGCCACGGATCGTTGGCCAGCCTTCAGTTCAACCCACCGGACATGAAAAAGGAGCGTGAGATCGCACAGATGGTAGCGGGCCTGGATCTGAACGATGGCGAGCGACAGATGGGACAGAGTACTCTGCAACGCAAACAGGCTGCCATGACGATGACGAACGGCGGAGGACAACATCCACATCCCCACGCTCACCCCCCACATCCGCATCCACATCCACATCCGCATGCCATATACGGACCCTTGGGTCCATCGAGTAGCTTCGGCAAGCCACGAAGATAGGAGGTTGGCGGATACGAGTTGCAATACGAGTACGAGTACTTCCGGATCGCACTAGGACGAAGTGCACAGAGATGTACATAGAATTAAACAACGTTTAGCGATGCTGGTCAAATTAGAAAGGGAACCAATCGAAGCTGCGGGCTGACCTCGACCTCGATCCCCCCCTACAGCAACAAGAAGAAGCGGTCAGGTCATCATGCGGAAGATATACGAGTATAGAGACGGTATAGAGAGGCAACGGCCCAGCGAGGGCGAGGTCCTGAGAATTCCGACATTGAATCCAACTTAATCAATGAATATGTGTGCCTTATTAGGTTTATACTATAAGTAAATCCGTTAGCGGCTAACCATAAATGCATGAAACACCGTACTTTGTACTTTAACCATCATACTATAATACATAATGTAGAATAATATAATACCACTGCTTGATCACTGCAGCTTCGGCCAAACGAACAAATAGCTTCCCACTAGCGTCAAAGTCGTTCGATCACAAATGTACAATATTCTATTGATTGGAGAGTAATTAGCCTCGTGAGAACTCACGCATTTCGTTCTGTCCATATTAGTATCGTAATATAGGATCAAGAAATAGCAGAACTATCCAGATACACATATACATATATCGTATTCGAATACATTTCAATATGTACAATAAATATAATAAATTGTTAAAGCGCAATAGGGATCTTTACCTCTCCTCCTGGTGCATCTAGTGGTTACTCCGACTGTATCCTGTCACACCCAAGAGTCAATTGGGATGCGGGAATGCAATGTCGCTCAACATGGATTGATTAGCACCGAGCTTCGAGGCAGGAGCGGAGGTGGCCCGGAGCTTGCATCAGCCATGGCACATGGACTGGCCTCCCACAGCAAACGTAGAATGCCGTCCCGACTTGGGCTTGGGCCTAGACACTGTCAGTCGCGTCGCTCGTCCCCGCCAAAGTTTTACATACATACGTAAGCGCTCTGCATGCAAATGCGGCACAGCGCTTGATTTGCATACGAATGCGCTGCGACTTGAAAATGATTATTTTGTGGAATGTTGCCGATGAACAGGTATGCAGGCGTCTAATAGAAGCACAGGGGAACGGCCGTTGAAACAGGAAGGCTCCATCCAAGGCGTCCCAAGGAGTTTTGAGAGTTTAGTGTGATTTTCATTTTGACTTACTACGACAAATGCTAAAACAAATACGATATGAGAGGCTACATGGGAGAATTTATCTCAGGCTGCCCAGCCGACGGTTTCACTTCCAGTTTCTCTGCTGTCCCCGAAGGGCTGGGCGTAGTAGCCAAGACAAAGTGCTCAGGTCCGAAGGCGGGCCGAAGTTTTCATAATGCGAATGGAAGGCAGCAAAAGTTTAGTTCAATTTATTTCGGGCTGAGGTGAAACCTGTGCTCCTCCCCCTCCCCAATGGAAGATCCAACCACCTGCCAGCAGGTGCTACAGGAGATACACTGGTAAGCACTCGTAATATGAATTTCAGAAGACCATCATGTAAATCAAAATGTACAGATCGAGTGCCTGGGTAATGGAGTTGCTGTGTCTGTCTGTTGCTCTACCTTTGGTGGTGTCTGTGTTTGTGCAATTTATGGGTCTGGTCTGTCTCCGTTCATTGCGCAATCCACGAGCATACATATGTATGTATCTTCAACCAAGAAACGCACATGCCGTATAATCCTCAGTACGAGCTCGTCTGAGTCTGATACCCTGGACGCGCCTGGCCTCTCTGTATGTCAGCGGCACACAGGCTTAATGGAAATTCCACATTTTATGAAACGAGAAAATGCAGCATTCCGTTTCCAGTTTTACTGGTAGCCAAACCAAAGCCAACATGGCCAGCTGGTCAAGCAGGCAAATTGCCAAATGGCCGCTAACATTTCCCACCAAAATCCAGTCCCATGTCCAACACCCCGAATAAGCTTCGGAGGAATAAAGGATGCTGCGACAGTTGATCTGTATCCGATGTGAGGCTTAATCAAAATTGGCTCACATTTTATACAACCAAATATTTTTGAGATATTAACTTTGGACGTATCTCACGTTTACGGTCTAGAGTGGCTTACCAGCATTCACACCGAAAATTTTTCGAAGAGGATCTAGAGAACACCTGCAACTCTACGAGTTCGAGTATGTCCAAAAAATGGACCCTCTCGCGGCCATTGCAAATACATTGAGTACGTCCCAAAAGCCGTTTGTAAGTTTGAGAGGGTCTTGCGGATTGCGTCTCTCGCTTCTGGTGCTCTCTGAGCAAACCCGCTGTGTCCGCTGTCCGCTTCTTGGGCTTTTGCACATTCAGACTGGTTGTCGACCATTGCCAACTTACTCGTACTCGTATCTGCCTGTGTGTGTGTGTGTGTGTATGTGTATGTGTATGTGTGCGGAGTGGAATGGAGTGGAAGCCAAAGTCTCCTAGACTGCAGCCAGGCACTGGGCTTGGGCTTGGATTGCGGTTTGTTTATTGATCAACCCGTAGATACTTTTCTGTATAGCTGTTAATTTGGTCTTTTGTGTAGACCTGTGTTGGTGTATCTCTCTATGTGTAGAAACGAACTGTTCGATTGAATCTGTGGAATGCGGACAATCCGGTCGCAGAGTGGAATTCTTTACACAGTCACATAGCGAAACTGTTCGGCGTGGTCGATAAGAAGGTGGAGACGGGGACGAAGACAGAGACCAGCACTTGACACTCCAGTCTTGACCAACGCAGACTGGATTAGCTCGCACTGGGTGGCTTACATTCAATCGAACCTCTTCTCAATGGAATCAAACCGTCATGTCACGATATTTCTACTCCAAAACATGATTACACATTATCGTCATGACTATTATAGTGACATATTTTACGAAAATTAAAAATAAATCATTTTGATTATGTCAATTTTTTAAATAAATTTTAATGCATTTTTCCATGTAGAGATTGAGCTATATATAGGCAGTTTGAACTTTTTTGGTCTTGCTGTTGAATAGAATAGGTATGTAAATTCACACATTGGAAGCAATATTTTGATCTACTCAGTAACCCGTGTTGTATTCACTCGTTCGTACACATACTTATTCTCTCTTCTATTGGACTTAACATTCATTTTCCTTCTTTCCTTGACAAACTTTCACGAATTGTACGTTGGAAGTATAAGAAACCAAGTTTAATTCAAAGCAAGAAAGGATGAACCTATTTACTACGAGTATAAGGCGAAACAAGGTTTATGGCCATTCCAATTTAGACATAACAAAATATGTAATTAAAATGTTATTAAAGTGTAAGTAGAAGTAAGTGTAAGTATTAAATTTAAAGTGAATAGTGCAATAACAATAAGTTTAAACTCGTAGAGCTGGGATATAGCATGACAAAAATTAACTTGAAAATATTTGCCGGCTTTTCATTTACTGGGTTACTGGTTATCCTAGGATATCCATTGGTAAATCGAAAAATTACAAGAACATACATATTATCAACCAAAAAATCGTATACGTGTGTAGGTCCCAGGTTAACTTCCACCGATATTTTTATCTCTTAAATAATATTTGTACTTATGTATGTATTTGCAGACTCCCGCACCATATACATATGTGTGTATATTTTTGTATGCCAGAATATTTTTGTACGATTTTAGCATATTGATTGTAATATGGAATGGTCATAAGTCTCGTTTTGCTTTATACTCGTAGTATAAAAAGTTATTTCTTGCTTTGAATTAAAGTTTGTTTTTTACACTACTAACACACCTTTAACGATAAGTCTTTTGCACAATTTTGATACTATGTTCGTCGATCGCCAATATTCATTGATCAGATTTTCACTTGACCTAATTTTAGTTGCGCCAAAAAACAAGATTTCTTTTTTTGAACTGTGGCCAGTGCAGGATTTGCTTCATATTGCATGTACATTTTATAATTTATAATTTTATTTTATAATTTTATAATATAATTCTATAAGATGTAAAATACTTAAATGTTGCGGGAAATGTTTCGCAACATTTTGAAACTTTTTCCAAATGTTGCGAAGCGCAACTGTGACCGTTTCCGCCCAAAAGTATGTGGCCAACTTCTATTGTTGAAGCAGTCAGGAGAACACACTTTTGGGCTTTCTTAAGCTGGGTATCCAGCACCGCGGAAACTAAAAATTACTGCCAAACTTCATATAAAAAAAACGGGGCCAGTAATTTTTCGTTTGTGTTTTCCTGGAGTCAGTATCCAGCAACGCAAACGGGATCCACGAATTTTTATCGATAATATCGATATTCACACGAATGTGGACTGTGAGAACAGCTGATAGGGGTGCCAGTAAAATATATGTGCCTATTTTTACTGGAGTACAAGTGAGAGGTGGGGGCAAAATCTGTGCGCAAAACCAAAAAGAGATATGCAAATTTTTAAAGTGAGGAGAAGATTGCTTTAATAAAAGCAGTTGAGGCAAGACCATGTCTTTGGCGGATCACGGAAAACAAGCATTTTGATCATTTTGATATTTTGGCGCCTCCGACTGTGCTATACTTCTTCTTACAACAATATGTGCCACTACCAACACAATCACTTCATCGTCAGAATTACTTTTCTTCCTTTTTTTAATTTTAGTTTAATTTTCAAAATTGGCGCTGTTTATTAAACACAGCTGATTCATGAGAGTGGCAAATCACTTTTTAGGTTCTTGGTCACACTACATTAGTTTAGTTCCACACATCCGAAATAAAGAGCAGATTCGTTTCAGTAAAATTTCGCGGTGCTGGATACAGGCCTTTAGGCTCTTGGTCACACTATTTTAATTGAGTTCCACACATCCGAAATAATGAGCAGTTTCCTTTCAGTAAAATTTCGCGGTGCTGGATACAGGCCTTTAAAAAAAATGGAAAAAAATAGAATAAAAAAAATCGCAAACATGTTTTATATCGATAGCTATCGACTCGATAGGCGATAAATGCCAAATAAAATATGGAAATAAAGAATTCTGTGAGCAAAACTGCTCATATCTTTTTAGCAGATGGATTGAGCAGTACCATCGCCGATACTGCCCGCTGAGCTGACGCTGCTGCCAAGGGTCGCTGTCTCGCCATCTTGCTTTTTATTGGATGCGCTCGCCGGCTTACCAAAACCTGTACCCCATTAAATTCAATTCCGCATTAGGTTTATTTCATCAATAATACTTGTTTGCAGTTCAACTTACTTGAAAATGCACTGAAAATGCTTTTCGATGCGGCCGGAGTGTCCCCGCCATCAGTGCATGCATATGCACCGGCAATAGAACGGCGAGCCTTCTTGATATCCTCCTGTGTTGCAGTCTTCAAGGTGCCACGGTCCTCGTGCTCTTCCTCTTGGTCCCAGTTTTCGTGAATCCGTGTGCCCTCAAAAAAATCACTTCGATCCAATTTATTCTTCGGCATACTGCGAATGAAATAGAAACAAAACATTACATTGTATTAATCATTGAGTTTAAAATTGCACAAATGTAGGATATTTTAAAGAGGCAGAGCGAGCTGCCAAGATCACACAACACACACACAAACTTCGGAGTAAAATAACGGAACTTTGCATGTGTGTGGCGGCTTCTGCACTGTCTGTGTCTATGTCCAATACATGAATTAACTCATTAAACTAAATTTTCACACTAAACTAACATTTAAATGATTCTATATTATATATATATATAATATATGTACATAGATATAAAAATTTTAAAACTATTGCATGTAACATAACAAATGTGAACATAATAAACATACACATTTACTCAATTTTACACTAGTATATGTATATATTAAAACGTATTATTATATGCATATATTATAATTGTTAATGCTTACCTTTATGTTATTCCAATAAGATGTAATGTAATTTGTTTCCTCTGAAAAAATATTGCAATTCCAAAAGAATGGCGATAGATGATTAACGAATATCAATCCAAATTTATTTCTTAAATCTCTGTACATTTTGTTTATTTTGTGGTTTTATTCGTTTATTTTATTATTTTGTTTATTCGTTTACATCCCATCCCATCCGACAATGCCACGGGCTCGCGATTTTCGTGATTATGGCCTCGTAAATATTAATTTAGAATTTATACAGTGCCCCGCTATATCGCGAAGGGGCGTTGTCGATTTGACATTAAAATTAAGGCAATTTGATGGCGCCTTCGTAATTATATTTGATGAATACCATCTACCACACCTCGTAAGTCCTGCCCTGAAAAAGGTACAATATAATATAATAATTTTCTTTTATTTGATTTATCAGGGCGGTCAACTTACTCAATGGGCCGGTACGAAGAAGTGGAAGATCCTTGCCGTTGCCGGGCAAAGTTTGGATGGAGAAGTTTTCCATTACCTCCTCTTCCATGTGGTAAGGAAAAATAAAATAAAATTTATTTTATATAAATTAATATTAAACTATTATACTATGCTATATTCTTTGAATAGGTCTCGAATACGGAGGTACTTGGCACATCGGTGATCAATCAAGGGGTGCAGCTGGTGTTGGAGGAAGTGAGGAGGCGAAGGATGCTGTCCCGCCTGATGGCCGTGGTGGCGGACGGCTGACGGGCTAACCGGAAGGCAAGGGATAATTCCAGCACCCTGATTCCCACCACTTGGGACCCAACCCACTTAATTTCCAACATGAGTTCTTATCACCTCCACGGGGACAGAGTGCTGAAGAAGTACTATGAAACGGAATTTAACAAAACCAATTATTCCACCCTCATCGAAAGAGTGAACGCTGAGTTCGCTAAGCTTCCGCCCTCCCTCCGTTCTCCAAAAACGGTACGACACAGAAATGGGCGCCATCGCAGATATTGTGAGGCGTCACTTCACAGCGTCCGACCTGTCCTTGCTCCTCAGGACGATTAATTCGAACAATTTGGAGAGGATTGGGAACGAGGTGACGGCGAAGACAAAAGATATTATCCGTTTCGCTCATCTCTACGCCGCCAATAAGAATCCATTGAATTTAATAGCGCACGTCATAGGAGTGTTGGCCTTATTGGCATGGAGAGTCGCCATGACATGATCTTATCTTGCAAATAGACCAACTAATTCTGTTGGATTGGAAAATGCAAATATACATATAATCGTAATCCTTTGCATGGAATGAGTAAGCGCTTGGCAGGCGTTGCGTAGCGACTGAAATTTAATTTGTTCCTTCCTTTCTTCTGGCTATAATAGTAGTTCGACCTGATCAAGATTTGGCAATCTGGTAGATACGGTTATTTTCCAAGATTCTGCGTTTTTGGTTTTCTCGTAACTTAAAAATGGTGGATTCCACAGATTTTCGTCCTTTGTGGGGCGGAAAGGGGCGTGTCCAAATTTTGAAATACACTTGTATTGAAGTGATATCACAGGAGCTTGGATAGAAGGTTTGGTTTCTCTAGATCTTATAGTGGTTTTCTTCATTGTGGCTATGTTAATGATCTGATCTGATCCAGATTCAACACTCTGATAGAAATGGCCATTTTCTATGATTCTACGTTTTTAGTTTTCTGGAATCTTTAAAATAGTGTATGCCACAGATTTTCGTCCTTTGTGTGGGCATACTTTTAGTACTGTGATAGGACAGGAGACTGGATACAAAACTTGGTTGCTCTAGCTTTTATAGTCTCTGAGATTTAGGCGCTAATGAAGACGGACGGACGAACAGACGGACGGACAGACAGACATGGCTATATCGACCCCGCTATTGATGTTGATCAAAAATACATATATTTTATGGGGTCGGAAACGCTTCCTTCTGGGCGTTACACACATCCACTATCACCACAAATCTAATATACCGCTATACTCTTCGAGTACCGGGTATAAAAATCATTTCATAGTGCTCAACTTAATTTTAAAAATTTTCTTTTTTGGTCAAAAGTTAATTCGTTCTTTTGCGAACTTATAATAAATTATATAAATCTTAAGCTCATATATACTGACTGAGTACCGGGTATAAAGTAGAGCCGCGCCTTTTCGGCGTCTAACAACGTTCCCCCTTTTAAATTTAAGAAAATACACCCGAAATACAAGTTTTTGGTTTTGGTTGATTTCAATACGTTGCATATTGGATGTAATTATTATGTATGTATACTCTTATATATGTACATATGTATGTATGTTGAATATATACATGCGTATGTATGTATGTATGTAAGTTAAGAAGAATAAATCGCGTCATGTTCTGAAATGAGCATTTCATCCACTTAATAGAAAGCTGATTATTTTAACAATTTCAGTTTATTTGGGAAAAATACAGACTTTTTTGCACTGGGTGAACATTTTCACAATCATTCGCTTTTGCTCCATGAAAAATTTTAGAGACGATCCATGAATGGATATGCCGTTTGACCCAAGAGGAGCTGTTACTCCTGCTACGCTTCGGATTGCGACCAGGTCTACGCACTGTCGCACTGGCCACAATCGAAGTCGTCGTATATGTATGCTAACACATACATTAATTGTATATAATATGTAATAACATAATAAAAACATTTCAGGGATCGAACAGATTATATTGTCCTTCGGGATCTTTGCCACAAATATCAGTGTCCCGCGTCTTTTTAGATCCATGCTTGGTGCTCGCAAGGCTTTTACCTTCGCTGAAAAGAAAATTGATGTTCATGGCTGTGCTCCCAAGCACATAAATACCAATATTAAAAATGTATTTCTATATTTCGAAGCAAAATTCGGCTTTATATCGATAAGTACCTTGCTTTAACGCTTTTAAATTTAAAGTTATTTTCCAAGACGATGCACGATAATAAAATTCGTGTTAGAGGGCTTCCAAATGAATCTATTCGTTTTCCGTATACAAGAAATTTCCAGTAAAACATCTATTTATTCAATCTTGTTGTTTTCGTAACCTTTCATTAACGATATGCGTTGTAAGATTTGGTTATACATCGATTTAAATATGTGTGTTTTTTTTAAATTTGGGGGGCTATGTGGGGTGAAAGAAGCATGGTGCCGGCTACATTTATTTCCTTATTATCGTTTGACTTCCTTGAGACTCTAATATTAACTTTTCTGAACCAAAATGTTAGCATAAATGTAAGTCGAGGACTGGACGTTTTTCACTTCGTCAAATTAACGTCTTCCTTTAGAACAGCAGCACGCGGTGCTTGAGAGCTGATTTAATCAATCACGTCAATCATATGTCAGCCTACACAAGGCTAATTCGATTGGGCTGTACTCGTATTGGCGGCTGTACTTCTGCTCCAGTATGACTGCGGAATATTAAAACAGGAAGGAAGGCTTCACCCCAGATGGGGGATAATTCCAGACAACAGATTTTCTATAAAATGAAGATGTTTCTTGTGCAGTGAAACAGTCTTGTTAGGGCGAAGCCTAGAATGGGTCACCGCGGAATGGGTTGTGCGCATTTTGCCACCTTGGCAATGCCACTCTGGGCCTTAATATTTTATCTTCTGGTTGTGGGGCCGGTGCCTTCCCAGACAGCCAGCTTGGAGGTCGGAAAGGAGGAACGGCGACTGCAAGACCTCGAGCCCAAAGTGGTAGCAGAGGCGGGAAATACGGACGGACTCTCGCTGGCACGCTTCGGCAGCAGACGCCACCAGAGATCCACTGGGTTCGGGCACAGAGTTCCAATATTCTCCCGGCCAGTAATACCCATCGAGCTGGACCTGCTGATGGACAATGAGGATGATCGCACAATGTCAAAGCGTTTCGATGACTATGGTCACATGCGCTTCGGAAAGAGGGGCGGCGACGACCAGTTCGATGATTACGGTCACATGCGTTTCGGTCGGTAAACGCAACTGCAACTTTTGGCTATCGATCAGAGGTCCCTGAGTTGTTTGCTTTTGTAAATATTACCTTAAACAATAATATGTCCATTACTATTCGTAATGCTAATACATTAATTATAGTAGATACGATATACGAGTAATAAATATGCGCATTCCCAAAATGGACTCACTCAACTACTGGTTTAATTTATTTTGTTGTAAACTAATACATATGTACTATGTAGATAAAATGGTACCAGAAAAAGAACAACGCCGAGGAAAGTGCCCGTGCCCAGATATTTCTCTACATCTAAGCTAAGGACAATCCTGCACGGAAACGGACAAAATAGTCGATTGTGTTGATGCTTATCTTTCATTTCATTGATGTGAAAGCTTAAATCTATAGGCGTGGGAAACGAAAAATGCTCTTACATTCGTTAATCGTTATGAGCTACTACACGAATTGATTTTTGCCTGTACTCTTTGAGTATCGGGTATAATAACTATTCATATAATATACTATTGATAGGGACAGGATTTACCAGGATTGCACCATCGCACGGCTAGTCGTGTTTTTGTTATCCCTTGAGAGTGTATGTGGCCGCAATTGCAACTGTTCTCCCCCATTATCGAATTGCCAGCCATTTAATATTTTCCCCACACCTCACCTAAACGAACTGATAAGTTCGTCAATGATTTGGAGACCACACCACAAATCGCTGGAAGTACTCAGTAATCAAAGCGTTCCCGGAGCGGTAACGTGTGTTCGAAGAAGCGTAGAGAGCGGAACCCAAGAACCGAAGCACCAGAGATAAGATTTTAATTAAAGCGAAATAAATAAACACGTATAAGATGTTAATCGGTTCAATAGCTGCTTGTCCAGAAACGAATTAAATATGCTCAAAACATTGTACCCCTGTTGTGTTTTGCTAATATCCATCGCTGTCCACACTCTGGATGCTAAAACTGTCCTCGTGCAGGAGCTTACAAAGTGGACATTAAGAAACACAACATCTTGTAAGCAGGTCTTTGCAGTCTTTGTACGCGGACACGCGTAATTATTAAAAGTATCCCATGTCGCTGCGATTGATTCATCATTGACGGCGCGAGCTTTGCACGGGCAGTGGCCTCCCCGGGAGTGTTTGCGCATGTGATAAGATTAAAGTGCCATCGTCTACGTTGAGTCTCTGGTAGCACCCCATTTGCGCTAATTAATTGGTTATAAATACTGCTTACGGCTGGCTCTGATTTGGATCCGATTTGAGACTCAACAACTTTTTACACTCCACAGCGAACTACATATGTATAGTATATAACCACTATATTTTCAGCACTGAAGATCGACGTGGCCCGGGTGCCGAGTGGCGTGTATACGGCGCTGAAGGAAACATATGGGGACCTGCTGGAAGGGGAAAACAATGTGGCCCTCAGCTGGATAGCCAACCAAACGTGGATTTACAGCACCACCTTCGACAGTGGGTAAATGGTTTTCACTTTATTCCTATACTCTGACCGATCCATCTGCAGGCATCGAAGTGGGCCACGACAGTTTGGTGAACATAACGCTCCACGGAGTCGACACCGTGTCCAAGGTGAGGCTGAACGGTGAGCTTATCGGTGAAACGGACAACATGTTCATCCGTTACTCGTTCGCCATCGGACACCTGCTGCTGCCCAGTCCCAGCCAGAATACGCTGGAGATCGAGCTGCTATCGCCCCTTCAAGAGGCCGGCAGGCGCGCCCAAGAACTGGAGGAAGCGGGCAACGCCAGTCCTCCTCCAAGCTGTCCAATGGCGCTGGGCTATGTTGAGTGCCATCGGAACATGCTCCGCAAAATGCAAATGAGCTTTGGCGGCGAGTGGAACCCTGCAGCCCTCTCCTCTGGAATCTGGAAGCCAGTGGTCATCGAGTACTACACGCAGGGAATCCTGCGCGATGTCGATGTGGCCATTAGCCGCAATGACACGCACTGGACAATGGACTGTCGGGCCTTCCTCAACTCACCTGCGTTGGAGAACTTCTTCGCCAAGCTCGTGGTATATGCCAGGTATTCAGAGCTATACATTGTATATATTATACTTTGTGGACAACTTAAATATGCATTTTCAGTGAGCTCTTGGACGAACCATTTGTTCTGGATCAGCAAGAGGTAAACTACGCCTCCGCCGTTCTGGAGTTCAAAGTACACATTCCCCAGGTACGTTGCACGCGAGCCTATCCAATCAGGAGAGATTCGGTATTTTTCGACATAACCCGGTTCACCCTATACATATATACATTCACTCCAGGAACGTATCACCCTGTGGTGGCCAAATGGCTATGGTAAGCAACGGCTCTACCCGGTGCTGTTTTCAGTGAAGTGCTTCTCCAGCGAAAAAGGCCCCAACCTGAGCTCGCGCACCGAGTCCCAGAAACTATTGAAAATCGGATTTCGCACCATAGAGTTGGTGGAGGACATGGACAGTGAGTAGGATTAATTTTCCTCACTCTATGGTTATGATCATAGAGCTTCTTGCCGCTCTTGTGTAGGGAGTGGCAGAACCTTCTTTTTTCGTGTGAACGGCCATCCGATTTTCATGAAGGGTGCAAATTATGTGCCGGCTAATGCATTGCCAGAACTGTCAGCAGAGGCGGATACGGGTGAGTATGTGCATATCATCGCACAGATGCAGAAGATGGCTAATCATGAGTTGAACTTTCTAGTCCGGCACTTGCTGAAATCGGCGCACGATGTCCACATGAACATGATCCGAGTCTGGGGAGGCGGTCTCTATGAGTCGGACACATTTTACAACCTGGCAGACTACTACGGCCTTCTGGTATGGCAGGACATGACATTCTCGAAGGCAGCTTACCCCCTAACCGATGATTTTGTGGCTTCTGTCTGCCTGGAGACAATGCAGAACGCACAACGGCTCTCGTACCACCCCAGTCTAGCGTTGATTGTGACCAACAACGAGATAGAGCTCTTCCTGGTGAGGAATCGTTCGGAGTTCGGAGAAAATGCAACCCGCCTTGAGAAGGACTATCAGGCCCTATTTATGAGCACTCTGAAGCACGAGCTGAATATCATCTCACGCAATGATTTCAATCCTCGCCCTGGCCCCATGATCTCCACGCCCTGGCCCCATGATCTCCACGCCCTCGCTGGGTATTGAAGGGTCTGGCAAGGAGCTGGCCAACGATCCTCAAAGTCCTAATTTCGGCGACAGTAAGCCATTTCTGTACCCAGCTATGATATAATTAATCACATCCTTTTGTCCTCAGTCCACTTTTGGGAAGACGACAAGGACGGCTTTGACTCGGAAACATACCCACACGCCCGGTTCGTGTCTGAATTCGGATATGCCAGTCTGCCCATGCTATCCACCTGGCAGCGAGCGTTGGGTAATGGCACAGATGTGTCCAACGAAAACATAGCCTCGCTCATTCGAAGTCATCAGCACGATCCCAAGGGATTCATACCGATACTTAAGCTGATTGCTCTCCAACTGCCATTCATGCTCCCCAACTGGGATGAGAACATTCAGGAATTCATATACTTCAGCCAGGTCTCCCAGGCAATGACCGCCAAGATGGCAGTCGACCTCTACCGCACCCTGCGCACAGAGAACCAGACAATGGGTGCACTCATGTGGCAGTTAAATGACGTGTGGGTGGCACCCACCTGGTCGTGCATCGACTTCTATGGAAACTTTAAGTTGGTTTACTACTGGGCCAAGGACTTTTTGGCCCCGATCAGGGTGATTGCCCTGTACGATAAGAATACAGATAGCCTCAACATAACGCTCACAAGGGAGGACTACATGGATCATGCTGACACGCGTTTATACCACGTCCAAATCAACACCTATCTCTGGACAGATTTCATTGCTAAAAAGACTATAGCCCGTGCCTTTGCTCTGGTAAGTGTAACCGTAACCAGCATATTTAATCCAGCACCTATCGAATATGTCCCCAGGGTTCTAATGAACTAGAAGCTCGTCCAATACCTCTGGACACTTTTCTGTTTGAAAACCACTCGAAGGAAGACATTTTTCTGGAGATTGTCTTGGAGGATAACAGCGGTGTGACAGTGGCACGAAATTACTTCTACCCGGTGCCCATAAAGAACGTTAAAGGCATCAGGGATCCGGAATTAGCGGTGAGTGCGAAACCCCATATTTCTGTCGTATTCCTATAATTTCTTCCCTTATCCCTGACAGCTAGAGGTGGTGGGTCCTGACTGCAGCACGGCCAAGCAACCGTATGCCAATAGTTTCAGCCTACGCATCACAGTGAAATATCCAGCTCTGCTTGTATACTTGGAGGTCTCCCATCCTGACTATTTTAAGGAAAGACACCAGTTCTCGACAAATGGCTTCACGCAGACGGAGCCAAGGAAAACAGTGCACCTGGAATTTGAAAACTCTGCGGAGTGCTTGAAGCTGACAAGCGAGCACATAAAGGTGCAAACGATGAATCAATATTTAATCTGAGCACCACTCTCGCCATAAATTGTAAATATACTAAATATACATACTTAGTGGATGGATTCCAGTTTTTACCTTCATTCCTTTTGTTCAAAAAAACATCAATTGCTTGAAAATATCTGTGACTGCCTGGCTTTCTTGAAAGTTCGACTTGTTAAAAATATGAGACTGAATAGAAATATGTAATCATTACTGAGTACATATTTGTGCGAAATAGTTGTAAGCGACAAATAGTACATTTTTCAGGAGATATTTTTTTGATTATATCTAAATTGGGTGGAAAAAAACTTGCGAAAATGAAATTGGATAAGCGAAGTGGAGAAGGTGCAAAGAATGCTTGAAATTATTGACCTTTTCACATTCTTTCATTATCGCTTTATTTGGTCTTTATTTGCTTTATTACCAGACGAAAATTTGTGTGGCACATACGATAATTTCGCAATTAACGAAAAATACACAGATGCAAACGATCAATTTGACGTTAAATTTCCAGAGCATTTATCACTTTTTTTGCAATAATATTTTAACGGTCTATGCGTATTTTAGACAATTTCCGTATCAAATAGTCAATTTCTTAAAAAAATGTCGCTTACGATAGATTAATAACATTGTCAAACGATAGATTATTATACCCGGTACTCGAATAATATAGGAAATATTAGTTTTTTGGTGATAGTGGATGTGTGTAACACCCAGAAGGAAGCGTTTCCGACCCCATAAAGTGTATATATTCTTGATCGGCATCAATAATCGAGTCCATGTAACCATGTCTGTCTGTCCGTCCATCTTCATGAGTTCCTTCTCGCTCTCTTTCATACTCCACCCTGTCTGTTTTGCCCGTTCGTCAAGATGAGCACCTAGATCTCAGAGACTATAAGAGCTAGAACAACCAAACTTTCTATACAAGATTCCTGTGATATCACTTCAATACAAGTGGATTTAAAAATTTTGCCATGAACCTTGACGCGTCCACAAAGGATAAAAATCTGTGGAACCCACAATTTTTAAGATACTAGAAAACTAAGAACGCAAAATCATGGAAAATAACCGCATCCACCAGATTGCCGAATCTGGATCAGGTCGGACTATGATTACATCCAGAAGGAACAAATGAAATTTCAGTGTCTGCGCAACGCCTTCCAAGCGCTTACCATTCCCTATCTCTCTCGCACGAGCCATATATGTAGATAAGATAAGATCAGATGTAGAAACGTAAGCTCATATACATACATATATGTACATATACGGACTGAGTACTTGGTATAAAGTAGAGCCGTGGCCTTTGCAGCTCTCCCTCGTTATTTTTTAGCTTGGTGTTTAATTCAGTATTTAATTTTCAAGTATCGTATCTCGTGTTCAGGTCTTTTGTTTACAAGCGACCGACAACAACGATTTATTTTGAGTTCTGACATATCCATTAGCCATACATGTAGATAGCAATGTATGTACATAAGTACATACCAGTCGGTGGATAAAAGATTACTAATGGAAGTTTGTTGGAAAATATAGTGATGATAAACAATTTAATTCGTTTAGTGGTATTTTTACAAAATGTAATAGCCATTTTATGCAACAACATGAACCTTATTTCTAAAAGATAAAAATATATGACTTACATACTCGTCATGATGCACTAACATATAATTGAAACCGTTACCAGCTCGTGCCTGTTTTATAAAAAGTTTTTTTTACCCAACCTCAAAATTTGCTACGAAATAGTTGGTCAGTACCTCCGTTCTTTGACTTTAAGCCGGGAGACGCGTCTAAGGAAGACTACGAACACTTCAAAGTTAGTGTTAGTTTTGAGATTGTTATGACATTGTCATCCTTCTTTTCAGCATGTGTGTGAGTCGTGACTGTGCCTAATGTTCATCTTTGGCTCGTACTTGATGCGCCACCGCACAATCATTCAAGTTTGAATGGAATCGGGTCTCGTACCAATCCCTCAAGTTCCCAACACATTTTCAAAGGTTTCATCTTACAATTTGTATTTCTTGTCTAACTTTGTGTTTTTTTTTATAAACTATAATTATGTTTCCTGTCGTCTTTCAGCATCCTCTATTATTCTTTCTAAATTTAGGGCATTCAATCGAGCTGCTACACGTCGCAGGGCTATCATATTTCTACGATAAGGGAATGAACTAAGAGGACGTAATATACGATTGCACAGTCTGCACAGCATCATTCGATGGGAATGTTGGGGACTCTGACCATGACCCTAAATGCATTTACGAACGCAATGTTGCTTCTAGCCAATTCTTCAGAGGAGGAAAGGAATGCAGTATACTACGACGTACTCTGGGATGCACTATAACAGAGATCCTTCTAGAGCGTGTCCTTTGTCCTTCAGCAGGCGTTAGACTATCTCTGCCAGTACCTCGACGATTTCTCATTTCTAATCTAGCCGTTTCACGGCTGTCTCTCTTTGCCCTTGTGTTTCAGAAGGATGATGTCGTGCCAAACTAACGCGGCGATCTTCTCGTGCAATTTGTCGTTCTTCATCAGTTAATTGTTTCGCAATGTTTCGACGCCTAATTGCATAACGGTTCCGTTGTGAAAGATTAGATCTTCTTTTCCGGCACAGAATACTTTCTTAGTATATATCATATTTCGTTTTCCATTCAAAAAAATATCTTCGAAATTCCGACTTTATTCTCAAATTTGGCATTGTTTTTAATAGTTATTCTTCTATTCCTATTAGACAACATTCGAGCAAATCAAATCCCATAAAAATCGGACCAACCGTTCTTAAATATAAGTTAGTGAAAACAGGAGATTGTTACTTCCTGCGATGAGGGGTATCTCGTAGTCGAGGCACCAGTCTGTCAGGCTGTCACTATAGCGTTCATTGCCTCGATCTTTCGCTCTCAAATACGACAAAGAACAGCTGATGTGTGCAGAAGAGCATGACACTGAAACGAATTTCATTATCGATATGAGCTCTCGCTCTCCCACTCTCACGACAGACGATCAGTCGGCTGCCAGTCGCCAGCGTCATTCATTTGCAGTTAGAGTGCCATTGGAGGAGCAACTTCGCGCTTCTTAGATTCGGTTTGGCGTTGGTTCGTGTGTGTTCCGAGAGGGGGCCTACATACATATAGCTTTCTAATACAATTTATTGGAGAGGCGAAGCTACTTTAGTCTACTTTAAAATAGCCCCCACTAAATTAGGCCGAATAGTAACTGCCAGATGAAGTGTCGGCCTGGAAGTGGACGCCACGACGGAGGCGCCGCCTGGGGTCTGTTGGTTGTCGGACTATGGTGTGGATTTCTTGTTTATGGCATCCAGGCCGATTCAGTGGAAGTAATCGAGCTGGCCAGCAAGTGGAGTATAACTAACCAGAACGGATGTGAGTACAACACAACTCCCACAGCGGTGGTGAAAATTGGTGAAAATCGGCTAGTTTAATCGTGCGAGCGTGTAATTCTAAGATGGATAGATAATAAATGAAATTATTTGCGATTAGTTGATGATGATAGTGTTCATAATCAGCTGTGCTAAGAACAGATAGCTTCAGCTGTTTGTTTACAAACCATCAAAAAACCGCTTATCGAGGCGCCATTCCGGCTATTGAACGATATGATGGCTATTGTTCCGGTCCTCAATCAATATTTAACTTTACAGCCCTGTCCATTGCTAACCAAACCCTACCCTCTGGCATATACAGCGCCTTTGGAGGTGGCCAGGTTCTAGAGTCCTACAATGACATCAATCTACGCTGGCTGGCCTACGACAACTGGACCTACACAAATAAATTTCAGTGTAAGCCAAGGTTACGCTACTTTACGTGACGTCTTCATATAATAATACAAGATTCGCTTTTAAATTGGCACAGTCGACATTCATCACTATCAGCGAGGGCACATCAACCTGACGTTTCACGGGATCGACACCATAGCCGAGATTCGGCTGAACCATCAGCTTTTGGGACGCACGGACAACATGTTTGTGCGCTACTCATACGACGTCAGTTCCATCCTCCAGCTGGACAATGTCCTGGAGGTAGAGATAGTGTCCCCCGTGTGGGCGGCACTGGCCAAGGCACAGGCCCTGGACGCAGCGCAGCTTTTTGTGCCGCCGGCCTGTCCGCCCGCGCGCTACAACGGCGAGTGCCACATAAATATGCTCCGAAAGATGCAATCGAGTTTCGCCTGGGACTGGGGTCTGGCAGCACCCTCAATGGGTCTCTGGAAGAACGTGCAGCTGGAGATCTACGAGGTGGCAGTAATTCGCGACATCGACGTGGACATCAGCCGCACCGCCAACGGCTCTCACTGGAACATGCACATCCGCTGCTACTTGGATGCGGTGGGCAGGCAGAACTTCTACGGCACTCTGATACTCTATGCAGTGTAAGCGGCCTTGGGTCAATCGAATTTGAAATTGTGCTCGTACCAACTGATGAGAACTTGCTTGCAGCGAGCTATTGGACCATCCGGTTGTGATTGACACGTACTCCTCGAAACCCATCAGCTACTTGGCGCCAATAATTGAGTTCGATCAGGCCGTGCCAATTGTGAGTACCCGCAATTGCGTCGTCCGGCCATAGTGCTGGTGACTTCATATATCTCTGTGTCTATTTCTGTGTCAAGTGCAATTATCGATCCGCAGGAGAAAGTCGCAACCTGGTGGCCCAATGGCTATGGTGACCAGAAGCTTTATCCGCTTCACTTCACGCTCAAAGCCTGGCTAGGGTCTAAGGGACCCGAAGTGCGCTCGAAAACCAAATCGCAGAAGTCGCTCCGCGTAGGCTTCCGCACGCTTGAATTGGTAGAGGTGCCAGCGAAAGACGGACTCGGCAACACCTTTCTCTTCCGGGTCAACGGTTTAGAAATATTCATGAAGGGCAGCAACTACATACCATCGCACATCCTGCCTGAAAATCAAACAAATGAACGAAGTGAGTCCATATAGTACTTGTATTTACATATCTAAGTAGCACACAACAAAATCGTGGAGTGATTCCAAATTTAATTTTAAGCTCTTTAGAGTGACCTTTAAGGCACAGAAAATAATCTAATTACCGTTTTGTCACAAAATATGTGTCCATTGAGATTCAGTATTTGAGTATTTTTGACAATTATCAATTCACACGAATGCTAGTCGTCTCGATCAGTGTGTCCGCATAATGTATGGTCTTGGATTTACTTCAGGAAAATGCATTTTGTGGCACAAATAATGCAATGTGTGTGTTTCGCCACCCATATATAGATTCCGATCTTAACTTGAGAGATTTTACCCTTTATTTCATGTCTCTCATACGTATGTATTTTTAAAGTTGAGCATATACTAAAGTCTGCTAAGGAGGCGCATATGAACATGCTACGCGTGTGGGGCGGCGGGGTTTACGAGTCGGACTATTTCTACAACCTCGCCGACAGTCTTGGCCTGCTCATCTGGCAGGATATGATGTTTGCTTGTGCCATGTACCCGGTGGGAGAGGAGTACCTGTCCTCGGTGCGCGAGGAGATTCGCCAGAATGCCAAGCGCCTTTCGCACCATCCCAGCATTGCGATTTTTGTCACCAACAACGAGAACGAAGCCGCGCTTGTGCAGGGCTGGTACCAGACATCCTACGACGAGGAGCGCTTTGAGGCTGAGTACCGAGAACTCTACGTTGCCAATGTCATCCACGAGCTTAAGCTTGTCTCCCACAAGTCACGCCCTCAGCCGCTGGTTTCCTCGCCGTCCAATGGAAAGGCCAGCGAGATGGACAATTACATTTCAGAAAATCCCCAGGACGCCCACTATGGCGACGGTGAGAATGTTGCGCATAAGCTATCTGCGTAATAATTTGTTCTAAATAATCTCTTTCGCCCAGTGCACTTCTACGACTACCTGAAGGACGGCTGGGATGCAGGGATCTATCCTACTCCGCGGTTTGCCAGCGAGTATGGCTTCCAGAGCTTGCCCAGCTTCTACTCTTGGCAGCGCAGCAAGAATGACGACGACGACCTCCTCCTTCTGATGAAACACCGACAGCATCACCCTCTGGGCGAATTTCCCATCATAAGCCTCGTGGAGCGCCATCTGCCACTGCCTCTGCCGGAGGCCGACAACTATGCAGAGGCCCTGATCTACTTCAGCCAGATTTCCCAGGCCATGGCAACCAAGGTGGAGACGGAGCTGTATCGCAGCCTGCGGGATACTAATCACAACACCATGGGCGCACTCTACTGGCAGCTGAACGATATCTGGGTGGCGCCTTCTTGGTCCGGTATTGATTTCTATGGCAATTGGAAGGTAAGTGCTTAGTATCAGTTTCACAATGATCAAACCGGCGAAACAATCCTTTTTCCAGCTTTTGCACTACTGGGCGCGCGACTTTCTGGCCCCCATCGCCATTGTTGCACAGTACGACAAGACCGTAGATTCGCTCAATATCATCCTCATTTGCGATGAGCCGCAGGTGGACACGGAGGGGCTGACCGTTGTGGCCAACATTTATCTTTGGTCGGAGCTACTTCCGCGAAATTCCTTTAATTGGACAGTCACTCTCCGACCCAACGGTGTGCAGTATGACAAGGTCATCCCCATGACAACTTTGCTCCATGAGGAATTCAATAGGCGCAATTCCTTTCTAGAACTGCAGCTGCGTCGTCACGAGGAGGTGCTCGCCCGCACCTACTTCTTCCCCAGCAACATCGCAGCCGCTATCGGACTCGAAGATCCCGACCTACAGGTGGGTATTCCATGAGCTGATAGCTCATCAGGTGGCCATCGGCTTAATCTCCTTTGCTTCTGCAGTACGAGATTGCGTCCAAGACCTGTCTCACCACTGGAAACGTCATCCGGAACAGCCTGAGTATTAGCATCCAGGTGAAGCGGCCCGCCGTCTTCGTATACCTTGAGCTGTTGAAGCCCTATCAGTATATGTTCTCTGAGAACGGCTACATGCAAACCACGCCGATGCACGTGGTTTATCTAACATTTGATGCTACGTCCTGTGCGCGACTACGTAAATCAGAGATCAGGGTTTTGACCGTAAATGACTTCATGCCCTAGATCAAGGGACGTTACGTAGACCGACGCGTATTCTTTCACAGGTTTAATATAACATTTATAAATAACTTAAACAATGAACAAATCAATAAATAGCATATAATGTACGTGTGTGGCAACCCGGCACACTCGTAGTCGAGCGCTAAGCACCCACAACCCAAACGGGAATCCACAATAGCGTCCTTGCGCTCCTTCTGCTTCCCGTTCACTTATCTGTCGAAGCTGGGCATCTGGACGCGGGGTGGCGTGTAGCCTTCCGGATATGGCACCAATTGGTTGTTCAGGACTCGCGCGTTGCGCCATGTCTTCACCTTGTCCTCGGCTGTGTCTGGCACACGGACGCCCTCGATGAGCGTCACGGCGGGTCCGTCAACTACGCTATGGGTACTCTGGCCGATGGGGTTGCGGTGGGGACTCCCACTGTAGACTGCCGCTGACACTGGTCTGCGATTGGGCGTGGCTGTGGGCCCGGCGACGCCTGCACTTGCTGTGACGACTACGGAATGCGGCATGTAGCTCACAAACTTGGACTTCTGCGGCAAAGCGTTGTAGTTGTGCTTGGTAATGATATTCTGGGGACGATACCTCTGCGGCGATCCACTGGTGGCATAGGAGCGCGTGTCCCTGTCTCTGGAAAAGTATTGTCCTGGCTCAGAGGCAGCGTACTGCATGTCCTGCGGGAAGCTCAAGACCGACTCCTGTGCCTGACGCTGCTTTCGGGGCTGGGCCTCTCCCGAGTCGGCGAACAAATACTGCTGCCACTGACGATCTGCCGCGAATGAGAAGTTCCTGCGAGGACTCTGATGCGTCGGTATATAAACTGGCTGCCAGCCAAAATCTGTTCCCAGCTGCCGGCCCCGGCGAGAGTCCCCCTGCACTGCGTGCTGCTCCAGAATCTTGCTCTGCGCCTTGGCCAACTGCAGCTGAATTAACTTCGCTTGGCGCTGCTCCGCCTCAGCCCTGCGCTGGCGATAGTCCTCCATCTGCTGGGCCAGCTCGCTCTGCTTGATCAGGGCCGGACTGTGCTCGAAGGTAAGTTGGCGTCCGCTGGCATTGCTCTTCGGCTGTATTACGGGCCGCTTGACGTCCGAGCTGCGCACGAAGAAGGAGCCGGACGCCTCCTCGGCACGAGCCTTGCGACTGTTTTTCCCGACCAAGATCTCCACATCATCGCCCTTACTCGACTTGACGTTGACAACTCGCACTTTGGATGGGTCCAAGTTGCGACCGAAGCGTAACTCCGTTCGGATCAAGGCGGGCTTTCCTGTCACGCTTGTGCTTCCACGGCCATTGTCATTGCTGAGGTGGGCGTGGGCTTGGGCGTGTGTCACGGAGAGATACACAGTTAAACAGCCCATCAGAGCCACAGCACTCCATGCTGAAGAGCTTATCCCTATCATTTTCATGTCAGTGCTCTGTTAAATAGAAAGAAATTATGGAAAATTAATACAAAAAATAATTGAGTGTGAGTTTTCTGCCAACTTATTATATATGGTAGCCGTAATGAAAAAATTGTCTTGTACTCAGACCGACCTTATAGACCTTATAGTATATGTAAGTATATGTATGCATATACATAACTGCTTGAAATCTGAGTCTCAGATAAACGATCGGACCCCAAAATGGTCACGAAAACACCTATAATGTCTCTCGTATCTCCAACTTAACTTCAGCTCCTAATTTAGATAAAGAACAGGAAGGGATAGGTGCACTACAGACATTTCAATCAATGAAATACAAGACTCCATAGACTATAGATCTTAGAGCTGCGTGTGATCGAATAAAAATCCACACGGCTTTTCAATATTGTTTATACTACTCCTCGAGGTCCTACATTGAAAGAATTTAAACTCCTTCAAATGACCCCTGGCTTATAGAAAAAAATATATATATAAATAATACAAAAATACAAATTATCAAACTACGCCGCTCAAACACCAAAAACACTTATATGTACGTTATAAATATGCAATCGAACTAGCTTGTTGGGTCGGTTCCCACCGATCCGCCCGTCCCTGGCACTTGTAAATACGCCTCCCTTCCCCCAGCTAATGAGCCAACCGGCATGCGTGCTCCACTCTGTGGCGAAACGGGCATCTGTCCGGCGCGACGAAGTGATCTCCTCCAACACCTGCTCGGATTCCGCTCCCCCCTGCCGGCAGTTCGAGTACTTGTAATTTAATTATCGACAAGCGGTGCACGATTGCGGCTGTGGCCAAAACGATGGGATGGCTGCTCAAGTGCATCGCCGGCTGCGGAGCTCTTGTTTCACTTGCGTGTTTGTGTTGGGTGCGTTGGGCTCAGAAAGCGAAACATCAATTAAAAACTGCAACTTTCGATTGCAGCTGCGGCATGAGGAAACTATTACTTGTCGTCAAGTCGCCGCCATGGGCCGAAATTTGCGACGGTGACAAACCTCAAATGTATAGGTATATCATATAGTAGTATATATGTATATGTATCATAAAGTTTATCTATAGATCAATACTTCCATAGAGTGAGTAGTTAGATAATAGTATGAATAGTAGATTTGTAATTTCAGACTGTGTATTTGAACAGCATCTGTAAAAGTACACGAACTTGGACTGAACCCTTAACTTGACCGACGAGTGGCTCGATCTGAACGATCGGGGTGTTTGTGCGATTATATATATATATTATATATATATCTGCTGATTATCCAATTTCGTGATTGGTGCAGGCCATCAATACGAGTATTACGCATTAAGCCACTAATGAGGCAAAATTTGCCGACAAAATGCGAAGAAGAAATAATTAAGTAAATTGTAAATTGCAATTTCAATATAAGCGCGCGCGGCAAAGTTCACGGCACAACAACGATTTTGATTGGGATTGGAATTGGGATTGGCGGGCTAAAGCTCTGGGTGGCTAAGTAACGCTCCGCAAGCGACTTTCACTTTCAACTCGATGCGGCCGACTGCGCCGAATCGCGGCTGCTCCCAAGTGAACCCGCTCCGACAGCGGGACCCGAAGTCTAGTCTCTGCTTTTGCTTTTCTGTTTTTCATTCGCTTTTGTTGTTGTTACGTTACAAACTCGCTTTGTAATAGCAACAAAATAAAAAAAACGAGTTTTGCTTTTTGCACCGGCGCAGCAGCGGCGTGGCAGCAACAACATCAGACAATGTTTGCCATTGAGCGCTTGGTCTCTTTTCCTCTCCTCTTTCTTGGGGGGCTTTCGCGTTGGTCAGCGTTTTTAGGCCGCTGGCCGGCAACTGCACTGACGTCAACGTCGGCGTCGGCGTCGGCATCGCTGTGCACGCTTCAATGTCACGACTGTTTTGTTCGCTTTTTCGGCATCTCGGCTCTTCGGCAGTTACGTCACTTACGATCTGCCTGTTGGTGGGGTGGGGTGGGGGGCGATGAATGAGCCCCATGTGCGAAGAGGCGAAGGCAAGTTGACCGTTTTTGGATCGAGTGTTGAAATGCAGGCTGCAATTATAATCCGATCTTCCGTGATTTGTTTCGTTATCTGAAGAGTTCGCCCCCGCACGTACTTCGGTCGCCTTTCTTTCCAGCCATACCTTTTGCATACAAACAGCGGAGTGACGGGCGACGCACACCTAATAAGAGGGCTAATTTCTCGTCCGATGTGGCAACATTCACTCGAAATCTCTTTGTGAACAGCGACTTTTCCTCCGCATTACCGCAGCCATTCTGAGGCACAGAGGGTAGAATCTGTGGCCCCAGAAGGGCAACTCTCACTTATCTGCCGACAGCAGACAGCCGGCGGGGCCCTTCCATTAACTTCCTCGGCCCCTTGTCAGATTGTCAATCAACTTCAACAACGCGTCGCAGCGCCCTCAAGGAGTGGGATCTGACAACAAAAGCTGAATTCAAATTACGGTTACGCCCACAAACTGCGCTGTACCTCAACCCCCCGCTCCAGAGCAGTGCATTGAATGCATCCAAATCAGGGGGTATTGAAGTGGCTCTCGGTAGGTGCTGGTGCTGTCATTGTTGGTCGGGCCGATTCCAATTCCAATTTCTATTCCGATTCCGAAGCCGTGGCCGAGCAGCAATTGAACGGTCGCTGGCTCCGCCGCTTATTGTTATCAACGATTGCTGTAATTTCTGCTGCTGCTGTCTCTGGCCTGTGCGAAATGCAAATGCAGCTAATGCGGTTTGTTGCTGCTGCTGCTGCTGCTGCTACTGCTACTGCTGCTGTCGACACTGTATTAATTTCACTTTTACTTTTCGTGATTAACATTTCCCACCCAAAAGTGAGAAACTTTACATGATTTTTTCCTGTTGTTTGCCTGTCCCGTCTCCCGTCCCCCCATTCACATCTACATTCGTACTTTCTGTGTCCGCCCCCCACCCTACCCTCTGGCGGCCGTTGCTGCAATGAAATGTGAAATTTCATAGATCATAAAGTTTAGAGATGCTGTGCTCTTGCTCTTGGCCTCTGCCTCTCCGGATTATGGTTTTTGCCAGCATCTTCGTTTGCGGTTACTCAGCACAGCATTGTGGATAATGATAATGCCCTCTGCAGCTTAGGATAGGTCCGAGCTCTCCCGGGTGCCATGTGCCGTGTGTCGCAATTGAAAGTGAAACTCTTCTTACTTTCGGTACAAAGTAAGAAGTGCGGCATCTGTCTGTCTGCCGCAGATCTGTGGGTTTGACGTCACTCGCCGTCACCAGGCACAAAGCCTTGCCGCCGCTGCTGTTTCCTCTTCATCTTCATTTTCATCTTAGTGTTGGACCACGCACGGTCCAAAGAGTGAAAAGTTATCATAGCGTGGATGGAGAATAGAGAGCACTCGACGGCACTCGCTCGGCACCCAAAGTTTCGAGGGGATTTCCAACGAAACTCGAAGTAGGAATTGAGGTAGGTCGGTTTGCATCCGAAAGAGCGAGGCAATACCTCTATAGGAGTCTACGTGCGTACATATGTATCTATTCCAAAATAAAGCCCTCTATATCCGCTCATTCATGAATGGATTTGTGAAGTCAACTAAAAAGACTACGTTCCGCAGCCAGGCGCTCGAGGGATACCCAGATTCTCATCAGCATATGTTACGCATACGACGCTTTGGGCCGGGGTTATCAACTTACATTTGTGTCTGGTCGCTTCGGATCGGGGATATTCCAATATAGTAGTGTTCACCTCTAATCGTGGGCTCCTAGACACCGCTGCTGCCTCTGTTATTTTTTTCCTGGGATACTACGACAACTCTGGTCGACTCTGCTGAAGTGTGCGACAGATCGCGGCGCGAACCGAAATACAACTGACGGCACATGAAAAACTTTTGCTTGCAAGTAAAAAAGCAGCGAGCTGGAAAACGACAGAAAAGTAAAAATTATTATGTATACACATGTATGTTTGGAGGCCGACAGCGACGCTGACGAGGCAGCAGCCGCAGTAACAGCTAAGGCTGAACCACTGATGCCAACGCCACTACCACGACCAATACAGCACACACACTCACAATCAGTCGGAGCTGGCCAAGAGACCGAGCTGAGACGAGACGAGACGCCACGAGACGAAGACAAGCTATCTCTCTAACCAAAGCAAAATTGCTCTCGAGCCCAGAAACAGAGGCGGAGAGGCGGAGAAACATTAACGGAGACTGCAAACAAAGCCAGAGCATGCCAAAATAAAAGACGCAGTCGAAGTGAGCGACCAATTGCGCAATTGCCACAAACCCAACAGCGACATGGCCCAGAGCTGGGCTCCAGCTCCAATGCTCCAAAGTTGGTGCGTGTCTTTCTCTGGCTTCGGTTTTTGGCAATTCGAGAAGAGGATGAACACGTCCTGTCACTCAAGCACGACATTTTCACCGCACCTGGCCGATCCCCCAAATTCTAGGTTTCGCTAACGAAAATTGAGTGAGCTGCGATCTACAATTGCTTGCAATCTGGACTTGCTCCGATCTCATGGTGCATCAACCGTCTAAGAACATCTGTATTCCCAACCGACCATTCCATTTGTGTCTTCTTAGCTGATCATCATCATCATTGTAGCGTATCCATCATGATTATGTATATCCAATTAGAAATTTTATCCATTATTATCCATCTTCCTGGGCCATTCACCGGGAACTAACAGCAGAAAAACAAGCTATTTCGTGGATCAAGAATTAAGAAAAACAAAAAAAAAGTAATATTTAAACATTATTAATTAGTGGAAAGAAATTACAAATTTGAGTAGAACCGAAGCCAAATGAAATGCTTCTAGGGAAATACCACAGAATTGATGTCAATTTGCTTTCGTTTATAGTTGTTGATTTTTTTTTTAAAGAAAATACTCTATAAATGCAGTTTAAAAGATGCAACTAACATTGCACCAAATATACATATGTAGGGCAGAATTGTCACAGTCCAATTGTCTGTCTAGCTTTAGCGTATATACCATATAGTATATGGCAGATGATTATCACTTTTTTAGGGTAATGTAAAGACTAGACATATTAATATTTCCGCATCAAATCGTTACACTAATGTTATTGGACTCATCTGCAAAAACGTAATGAATATGAACTAGAAATGTTGTCCATGGTCTATTCTTATGTATGTCGTAAGGATTCAAAACCCGCCCTACGGATCTGCCATAACAATTTAGGGGGTCGAAAGTCTGCGTCTGGGCCAGCCCTAGGTCGCCTCCATTCGTAGCATAGCCAGGCAGAAAATGCCTCAGATGAGTGCGCCGATAGCGGCCAGAAAAATAATTGCCATGTGCGCGCTCGTTAACGAAAGTGGCCAGAAGTAGGTGTGTTGTACGAGTAAGAGTACGAGTACGAGTATTATTGTATATTTTACACTCCCGTGCAGAGCAGAAGACTGGGTACACGTGTGTGTGCCAAGCCTGAGATACAAATCTGAGGCAGTCGCATCATCGCTCACACAAAACCGAAGTAAGGCTCGAGTTTTATTGGCAATTTTCGCAATTTTCATGGCGCTCTGTTCGTCAGCGCTGGTGGGGTTGGGGCTCCGAATAAAAAGCTTTTTAATTAAGAAAAATTTCACTTTTTCACTTAACGTCTAATACTCATAGAATGAGGCATGGATCATGATGAAAAATGGTAGACAGCAAGAGAAAGACACACATTAGATGGGATGGAAATCCAAGTGGCTGCCAGAGGCCAACTTGTCATTAGGGAAATTAAAGCGCTTGGAGCCCTCCTCTGGTGATTGTGCAGCCATTTGCTTGTCCAGCTCCACTTCCACGGCCTGGCCCTGGTCCTGCTGGTGCGAGTCGCGCACAAAGTACACACCATTGGTTCCAAAGCGGATGCAGTTGAAGCGATACTCGAAGAACTGGCTGACCAGCACCTTGAACACCACGGAGATGCAGACCTGCACATTGCCCTCCCCGTAGGCCCTAATATCGTAGAGCCGTAAACAGCTGAACAGCGGCAGCGGCAGCAGCAGCGGGATGCAGTAGTCCGGCGGATTGCGGGCTGAGAAGCCAAAGTTGGCCACAGACCGCTGGTTTACTTCGATGCTCAGACGGAGGCCCAGCTCTTCCCGACTGTACTCGATCGCCGTGCACACGCGCTGGTTGAAGGACTCCCCGAACCCAAAGACCAGGCCCAGGCAGCACCGACAGGTGAACTCCGCGCAGGAGCAGGGCTGCCAGAGCTGTGGTAGCTCCACAATGTTTCCGCTGACCTGCCCCGCCTGACGCTTGCTGCTGCCCCGCAGAAAGGACATGTATCGAAGCGGCTCCAGCTGCTGACCATTGAAGGGGTTGTAGAGCAAGAAGCGTTGCCGGTGCTCCACTGGGACCAGTGACTCCTTTGGTACCGGCAAGGGACTCGGCATCGAAATCGCCATCGGACTGAAGAACTGAGCCTCAGTCCCGTAAACGGCCAGAGCTATCATGGCTGCCATCAGGAAAACCATTCCAAGGAAACCTCGCAGGTGTAAATTCATGTCGTCCGACTGTTTCTAGGCTGTGCTCCACTTAACGGCGAGTTGGAGGTTGGTCTGCTGTCCAGCGAGAGTGTTTTTCTGATGGGTTTTTCTGGGCGCGTGCTCCACGGCACAATTGTCCAAACAGAATGACTTTTTTGTTTGCCTCCAGTAGCACTATTCCAGTGTTCTGGCCTGTCTGTTTTCACCTGGCCGTTAAATGGCTCGGAAAATATTTATTGACTTGCATTAGCTGACTTTCGGTACGGCACTGCGACATGACCCCAACACGAAAATATCCGTAAAATGTGTCAATGCCAGATCACGACGATCGATAGTGTTGTCTCGCAGGCCCATTAACGAGCTCTGAGCACTTTTCCCCGATCCGAAGATAAGGCAGTGCACAATTTGCATTTTAACGATCTTAAGGCGTTACGTGGAGCTCACTAGATTGTAACAGAAAATTGCACACTTGACACTCTAAAGTGTGTCAAAATTACAGCACAGCTCAATTTGCGCAAACCTGCGGCAACATCAGCTGTCAACCGTCAACCATCAGCCATCTGCCTTAAGCTGCAGTTACAGCCAGAGGCCAAAGACACAGCAGCAGCAGTTATCATTGCGCCAAACGTAACGTAACGAACTCGGCTCAAACAAAGAAAGACAATTTGTTCGCTTTATTGCAGGCGTTCGGCAGGCGGGGGGCTAGCAAACGCCCTGAAAGAGTTTACAAGTCATATTCCGCCTTTCCTCTTGCCGCCATCCATCCATAGTGTTGATGCAGGCCCTTGGCAAACGGCAATCAAAGAGGGCAATGGAAGGTAAAGTTGGTGTTGGTGTGGGTTTTCCCAATGATTTGTGGATTTATGTTTTAAGATTTCATATAGGAAACTTCGAATTGTATTGCAGGTGGGGCTGGTGTGGCGGCATATGTTCGAAGAGTGACCTCGCCTTGGGTGAAAGAAACATGTGGTTGGAAAAATGTGAAATATACAGGCATAATAGTACTAGTATGTACTGCGACAATATTTTCTAACTAACGCAATAATGCGGGCAAATAAAGATTCTATCATGGTCGGAACATGCGGCAACGACTCTTCAGAAACTCTTCTGTTGCCTTGAAAGTTCATTTTCATTGACCCTCGGATTTGATGTTTTTAATGATTTTTTTTCAATATTCAAAAATGATTTAAATAATTCTTCTTGTCAAATTACGGTTTGTATAGGCAGACACTTGATTTTCGATCCACTAGAAACTATATACATATGTACATATATATGTAACTTGGTTCCTTCTGCTTTGTAGATTGAATTATGTTCTGCATAAACCGTTTAGGTAGAACCGCAAATAATTTTATTCTCGGATTATAGCCCCCTCTACTATATTATTTCTACAAATAATTCCTTTCCACTCCTTTAATTACTAATTCTAAAATACCTTTCACGTAATTATTATTATTTTTTTTATTTTAATGTCATATATAATATTATAAAATATGATAGTACAAATTTGCCCCGGCAATGCTTATGGTTGATAGTTTTCAAGAATTTAAGAATGAAAATATTTCATCAATCTAGGGTATATGACTTTTTTGAAGAGGTGCAATCGTTTCCAAGCACCCATATAAATATATATATGCCATTGTTGGCTTGTTTCTGTTTTAAATCTATCTCAACTCAAGTTTACAGTTTATGGTCTTCTTACAGAAACCAAGTATGGTCTCGGGACCGAGATATGTACATACATATGTATGTATAAATTAAAAACATGTAATCTGAGAAAAATGCGTTATTACTGTCTCAAAGGATATTGAATGAAATAGGGTAATCAAATGTCCATACAACTGACATCTGAGTAATCTGACGTAACATTCCCATCACAGTTACGTTTTACATAAATATGTAGTTTAAACGTAGCAAATGTGTAGCTACACTGTAGTTACCATGTATATATATGTGCATTTTTATTTACCTTTTTGTTTATGAACAATCCAATAAAAAGAAGGTCTTAAAATTATCCAAATATATAAATACAAATAAATAATGTATTCATCAATCGGATAAAACTATATGTGAAGCAGAGAGATTTCTAGCCAGCTAAGAATACAAAACCGAATATCAAATACAAGGAATATGATTTTCGATCATGGACGGACAGATAACGATTAACCCATAGTCGTCTAGTGGGTATTAAAATACACTGCACGAAAATGCTAAAACTGAAAGAATTTTAACGCATTCAGGTGAACGATATCGCAGAAATTTTTTTATATGGAATGGGAAAGGTTGCATCTAAAAGAAGAACTTACAAAAAATATTATTTAACGCGGCTTAGCTCAAGTTGTTCACCTGTTTGAATGGATTTTTTAAAGGTGGTTTAAGTGGGTTAAGGAGAACGGGCTTGGAAACGAATCTGTATCGGAATCTGCAGACTCGACTCCACCTGCGGAACTCGCAGCCGCGCAGCCCTGGTCATTCTTTGATTTTTTTTTTGTGGTCCAAAAATGTTTAATTTCTGTTAGTAGACACAAAAAATTCAAAATAAATTGTTCGCGTTAGACAGATTCACGCAGCCCGTACCATCATTAGCCGACTGCACAATGGGCGAGTTCTTCAAGTCGCTGAACTTCAGCTACTTCAACACCAGCGACGGCAACACAGCTGCCAACGGGGCTGCAGGAGGAGCTGCAGCAGTCACAAACAGTGGCAGAGTGGACAACGAATACGTCGGCCAGCTCGTCGAGGTTGGGGGCCACAAGCTGCGCACCAAGTGCGTCATAGCCGAAGGTAAGAGGAGTGGAAGGAGTCACCCTGGCAGATCACATGCAACAAGGAGAACCCAAAAAAAATCAATAGGAAGTGGCGCCAACTCTTCGAGTGGGGGCTTGAAGGCGACAGATCAACGCAGTGCAACGCGAGGGGGAGCTCTTTGTTTGCGCTTTCTGATTTTGTCTTCTCGAAAAACTCGCCCTTGTCGGTCCGTAACTGCGGTGGCAGCCATAACATCCGTGTATTTTTCGAGGCGTTGCGCTGGCACCAAGCGTCGCGACGCAGCTTTTTCACATTTACTCGTACCATTCGCATACCTTCAACGTTCCCTGACCTATGAATCACTCAAGCACAGACATATGCGATCACAAGCCAAAGTTGTCTGCGCGGCTCGTTTCTTATATAAGAGCATTTTTCACCAGTATTCGGGAAAAACATTTAGTAGATATAAGACTTGGAAGAGGAACTATGGGATGTAGTGAGTTGGCTAAGTCCCTCCCCTTTTTGCTAGACACGCGACACCGGGTCAGTGTCCATCGCAGAGCGTGTTCACTGTAAATAATATTAAAATGCCTTCTTATCAGAGCTGTGTTATCAACTTCCTCACCCGCACGCCTCTCTTTCCCCCTCTTTCAGGCGGCTATGCGTTCGTGTATGTCGCGCAAGATGTGCAAACTGGTACCGAATACGCCCTCAAGCGCTTGATTGGGGCCGACCAGCAGGCCTGCAATGCCATCGCCAACGAGATTGACGTACACAAGCAGCTCTCGGGCAATGGGAACATTGTAGCCTTCGTCGGATCCAGCTACTTAGCCCCGTCGCCGCAGCAGCCCCAGCAGGGCGTTCAGTATCTGCTGCTGACGGAACTCTGCAAGGGTAAGGAATGCGATTGAAATTCCTCGGATTGCTGTCTTACATTTCCCGTCGGATTTGCTTGCAGGTGGTTCTCTGGTGGACTGTTTCAAGGTGGACAATGGCGCTATTGACCCGCCAGTCGTGTTGCGAATTTTCTACCAAATGGCACGGGCCGTTGCATACATGCACGCACAGGAGCCGCCCATTGCCCACCGGGACATAAAGGTAAGCAGTCCATCCGCACTGCTATCTCCACCCCTTCATTCTTTTTGCTTGCAGATCGAAAACTTCCTGATCGGCAACGACAAGCAGATCAAGCTGTGCGACTTTGGATCTGCGACCCGAGAAATACTCTCGCCGACATTTGAATGGAGTGCTCACCAGCGCAACATGCTGGAGGACCAGCTGAACACTGTGACGACGCCAATGTACCGCGCACCCGAAATGCTGGACACCTGGTCGAACAATCCTATTGGCACCAAGGTGGATGTCTGGGCCCTGGGATGCATTCTCTACTTCCTGTGTTATCGAAGACACCCGTACGAAGATGGGGGAAAACTGCGCATCATTAATGCCAACTACATACTGCCGCCAGAGCCACGGTATCAGTGCTTCCGTGATATCATCAAAGGCTGCTTCAAAGTCAATCCCGTCGAGCGTCTGGACATCTCCATGATACTCGAGCGCCTGGCGGCCATAGCGGAGACAAACAACTGGTCCCTGAAAGGGCCCCTAGACCTGCGGGGCATTCCGATCACGTCGTCGCCGACCGAGAGTCCGGCACGAAATACACCTACACAATCAGAATTTTATACCGATACACAGCCTGTCGCAGCACCACAAGCTGCTCCCGCCGCAGTCGCGCCTGCTTCCATCAATGTACAGGGAAGTTTGCTGTCATCGCTGCGCGGGGGAGCTGGAACGCTGTTCAAGAACCTCAAAGACACCTCCACTAAGGTCATGCAGACAATGCAGCAGTCGATAGCTCGTAACGATCTCGATATCAGCCACATTACCTCGAGGATTCTGGTCATGCCGTGCCCGTCGGATGGCTTCGAGTCGGCCTACAAGACCAACAACATCGAAGACGTCCGGCTATCCCTTGAGAGTCGCTTCGCTCCTCAAAAGATTAGTATTTACAACTTTGGACAGCGCACTGTGCCACGACTCCCACCACCTGTGCGAACGGTGGAGGCAGGTTCCGTTTATTGTTGCCCCCAGGCACATGCTCCTAATCTGCAGGTGCGTAAATTTTATATCACTGCTTCACTGCGACGAGTTCCTTACATGCGTCATTCCTTCAGGGTCTGTTTACTGTGTCTGCGGATATGTACAACTTCCTCAACGCAGATCCAAAGTCTATAGTAGTCGTGCAAACTGGCGACTCGGGAGGATGCACAGCTGCCACCGTGATCTGTGCGCTGCTCATGTATGCGGACCTTCTTCACGAGCCAGAGGACGCGGTGCAGGTGTTTGCGGTCAAGCGACACACCATCAATCTGCGTCCATCTGAATTTCGTTTTCTGTATTACTTTGGCGACATCCTGCGACCGACGCCGCTGCTGCCTCACTACAAGAACACCAATCTGGTGGCGCTCACCTGCCAGCCTGTTCCACGAATGACCAAGGCACGGGACGGCTGTCGAATCTACATGGAGATTTACTGCAACGACAAGATGATGCTCAGCACGCTGCAGGACTATGACAAGATGCGGTAAGGCAGCGAGAGAGCCAGTAACTTTGTAAGTGACGAAGGTAACATTTTGTATCATTTGTAGTCTACACCTAGCTGGCCCCGGAAAAATTGTGCTGCCGATTAATCTGACCGTATGCGGCGATGTCACAATAGTATTATACCACGCTCGGAATGCACTCAAAGGGATGGTGCGGCCCCAGGGTCTGAAGATCTGTCAGTTTCAGATCCACACGGGCTTTATACCCGAGCCGGAGACGTTGATTACGTTCAGGAGTCACGACCTTGACGACTTGCCAGATCCAGAGCAGGTAACTCCAAACTTTTGCGTCTCGCTATCGCTGGCTGTGACAGAGTCGGAGAGCCCGCCCAGCCACAAGCCGCCATGGATACCAGCCAAGCCAAAACGATCGGCGCACACCTTGTTCAGTTCAGACCTGGAATATGCCGAGATGCTGGACAATTTCGGTAAGCTAGATCGATTTGTCGAGACTGACCGTCCTGGGCTGGTATCTAATACACGGTTTCATTTTAGTGACGAAGCCAACCACGCGTCCGTCACCGCCACAGGCGAGGACACCAGAGCGATCCAGCTCTCCGCTTGTATTGCCCGATGTCACCGAAATATCTCATGATACTCCCGCTGCTGTGCCAGAACCCACGCCGCCAATCGATTTGCTTAATCTCAACCAGCAGCCGAGTGACGCGCCAGCAGCAGATCCCTTAACAAGCGCAATGCCCAGCACTGATGCCAGCTTTGACTTGCTGGGCGCCTTCGGCGATGATGACTCTACTGGAATTGGGTCGGCGTCAGTACCAGACATCCTTCCTCCACCGCCGCAGGCGCAACTGCCAAAAATCAACGCTGACCTGTTCGACATCTTTGGCGCAGTAGACCAGAACAGTACTCCTAGCCTAAAGCCCTCGACTAGTGCAGGACTTCCACCATTTGTGGGATCTGTTCCATCGTTTGCAAACCAGCCAGCTCCTGCCAGAAAAAATCCGTCGCCCACACAGTCCCAAAAGCCTTCAGACCCCTTTGCGGACATTGCTAACCTTGCTTCTGGTCTCAACATAAACTTCAATCGGAATACATTAAGTGGAAAGTCCCCGGTTGGCAGCAGTCCCCAGCCGACGCAGTACTCAAGCCCTACGCACAAGCCCCCGGCCCATTCCCAGCAGCAGGCCCAGTCCCAGACGCAGCCCCAACCCACATTTGTGAAGACGCCGCCACAGCCACAGCCCACATTTGTAAAGACTCCTCCCCCACAGCAGACCACCCCTGCTCAGGGGCGTGCGGACTATAGTCGCGCACACTTCGATTCACCAAAAGGACCGCAGCAGGCGACAGGTAGCGGGACTAAAGGCTCCGATATCTTTGCAGACATCCTGGGTCAGCAGGGATACTCGTTTGGCAGCAAAATGAGTCACGGTCCACGGTCCATCAACGAAATGCGCAAAGAAGAGCTCGTCAAGGACATGGACCCCAAGAAAGTTCGCATAATGGAATGGGTAAGGACATTTGCAATGCATCCCAATGGTCATGGTCACTGTGTAAATCCTGCTTACAGACTGATGGTAAAAAGAACAACATTCGAGCTCTTCTCAGCTCTATGCATTCGGTGCTGTGGGAGAACGCCAAATGGCAGCGTTGTGAAATGTCAACCATGGTAACACCTGCCGAAGTGAAGAAGGCCTATCGTCGTGCCTGTTTGGCCGTGCATCCCGACAAGGTGAGTGCTGAAATTTGCCAAAATGTATTACGTGCTCTGTAACATGCGAATCTTTCAGCATAATGGCACAGAGAACGAGGAGATAGCCAAGCTCATTTTTATGGAACTGAACAATGCGTGGACAGATTTCGAAAACGATGCCACGCAGCAGAATATGTTCAATGCGTAAAACGCGTCCTATATTTATAGATATGCCTATCTTATTAAGTTATACTTATCCTACCAATAGCTGAAACTAGTGTAAAGCCATTTAAGAGTGTAAGCCTAAGTATGTAAAGTGAGAACGAGTATTTGCCTATGACGTAGGCATTTTAGCTAGCCCAAACGAGCCCCCTATGAAATGTTTAACTATTTATGGACAATTTACTTAACTTGTATACCAATCACGTCAAGCCTAAACATTCCCCAAACACCCCAAGCTCCATACTGATGCTGGGTAAATTGAAGCCAAGTCCTAACATATTTAATTATTATTTTCATTTTCTCCCGCCCTAACTTGTACGAAATGTACATAAACGTATGTATAGTCTCCTGAAAATATTCTCGCTTCAAAAATCAAACTTTTCAGTTAGATGAAATTATTGACTGTCCGTGTAGCCCCTGTAGCCAATATGTGATTATAATACATGCGACTATATACTATATTTGATTGCTTTCTGCGATGTTAAGAAGTAACATAGTATATACATGTATATATAAAACTGTTCTGAAAAGTACAAGCTGTATTTGAAAAAGTTAGTGTTGACATGGAGTTATGGCAATCCTCCAGGTGTACATAAATGAGTATATATATAGATTAAATTTTATTTAGAAGCGAATTTTCGTTTCTGCATTTACGATTTGTCCGCAAAATAATAAATTCTCTATATTCGTTTCCTTGTGAAATGCAACTGTTACATTTCGATTTCCCTACTTTGACTCGGGTTTTTTAACCCGTTTACCGGCCACAAAGACCTCTAATATGTTGCGATCGTTGCCAGTGTAAATGAATTTCTCGACGAGCTCATTGACATTGAGCGGACGCACTGGTTTCTCCACGACGCTGACATCCACCAGCAGGGCATCGAATTCCTTTCCCAGGACAAAGTTGCCCGTCAGATGGTCAAGAGAGAGTGCCTTGGCGCCACCAAGTGTGGCCAGGTAGAGTGCCTGCTTGTACTTTAGCTGAACATACTTCGGGTCGGGATTTTTGGCTTCACCCGTGCCGCGAATGTTCTGCTTTTTGAAAAAGTCCAAGTGCTTGGACACATCCAAGGCGCGAAGCAAGGCATCCTGGATGGAAACAGAGTTCCCACCCGACACGTCTGTTCCCAGTCCGACAGTTAATCCGGCGCTTATTAGGCGCTGGACGTCGCATAGCCCGGAGTTTAACATCGTATTAGACGCGGGGCAATGTGCAATAGATGTCCCACGAAATTTCAGGAGCGAAATTTCCTCATCCTCCAGGTGTACACCGTGCGCCATCACCGTCTGTGGGAGATGAAGATGAAATAAGAGTAATCCAAGCTATAGCCTCGCCGACGACACACCTTTTTGGTTAGTAGGTTAGCCTCGTCGTAGGCCCCAGCATAACTGGTTTTAAAAATTCCTTTCACCACCTCCACCTCTGCCAGGTTTTCACTAATATGACTCTGAACATGGACGTCCAGACGCTTTGCTATGTCGCCCAGATCCTTTAAGAGCTCCTTGCTGCAGCTGAGTGCAAACCGCGGCGTTATCGTGGGTAGCACAAGGGGGCTTTGTAGACGCTGCAACTCCGCAACGAATGTTTCCGTCGCCCTTGCCGACTCTTCCGTCGTTTCCCTGTAAATAACGTGTTTGAGTTGGCCAAATCGATACCTGTGACGGCTGCACGATGTACTCACACATAGTAGTCGGGGCTGTTGCAATCGGAGCATACTTTACCGATTAGTGCGCGCTGGCCTTGGCGAACAGCTTCCCGTGCCAATATCAGTGTGGATTCAAGGTTGTTGGTGGCGAAATAGGAGGCCAGGGTGGTTCCACAGCGTATCGTCGCTTCCTATAGGGGGTATCGTATCACATTATCAGCACTGCAAGCGCTACAATCAAGTGTTTGTCGGATGGATGAGCAATCAGCGATCAGCGGGAGCCCGCGATCGTCAGTATACGAGTATGAGAGTGTGCGACCGAATTGATAAGCAACGAAAACTGTGGTTGCGGCAATATTAATTGATGCTTACGACAACGCTTTTGTAGACTTTAAGGGCGTAGTTCTGGTCGGAAAACTTCGCCTCCAGAGGGAACGTGTACGTGTTGAGCCAGTCCAGCAGCGGCATATCCAGTCCCAGGCCATACTGCGCGTATTGCGGAGCGTGTATGTGGCAGTCTACAAATCCTGGCATTAAAAACTGGTTCTCCGACAGACGCTTCACGGCCTGCTCCGGGATGTTCAGCTTGCTGCTGGTCAGCCAAGAGTCGTAGTCGTTGCCCACACCGATAATCTACGGGAAAACCAAACATTTCTTAGCTCGAGCTCTTTATATCGTATTTCTCATATGACCATACCTTTCCATTCTCATCCACGGCCAAGAATCCATTTTCAAACGACTCAAACTCATTAAAAGATTTAGTATGAACAATCGTTCCTCGGTAAATAGTTGTCATGACGGCAGTTTATTATCAACGTGTTCAAGAAAGCGCGAGGAAAAGCTGAGGAGCAAGTATTTAAATTGGACTACAGTGCACACGTGCCGGGGCGAACGACAAGATCTCTAGAATGTGCTGCAAATTAATCTTGACTTCGTACATACATATATATTAATATGGTTCTTTTTTGAAGAGCTTACTAACGAGGGTATTTATTAAATCTTTATTCCATGCATTATTTTATGTTTTACCATGGAATAAATTTGCCTGGTTTGCTTTATATGCGTATACTTTTGTACTTGTTATTTTTTACCTAAATATAAATATACCTTGCGCTTCACAACTTCACACCAGGGCTGTTGATATTTTTAAAATTTAAATTAAAAATATACCTAAATTTATTATATAATATATAAAATGAAATAATACATATGTAGTCTTTTTATTAGCAAGTGGCTAAAGCAACAACAACAAAAGCGAATCTATGTAGTTACGCCTGGATCTCAAAAAGAAACGAAAGTGACAGTGCGATAGTGATAGTGTAACGAATAAGCAAACCCAGAAGGCCAAATGGTCTGTCTTGGCTCAGATTCGTTGAGATTCGTTCCGAGATTTTCGGAAAATAAAGTCTGAATAGCAGAAAACAGATCTGTCTTCATTTCTCAATCTCAAATACGAACTGTAACAACGTAACAATTGGATGACATTGGAATGTCATCGATCAATTCATTAGAAGCTTTAGGAGAAATATCTTCCAGAAGAGCTACAAGATGGATTGGGGAGCTATCAAGGAAATGATGAAATGTAATCAGTTTGAATTTCGAGGCAGGTTTCCACACGCACACACACTATGACACGCGTCTGCATACAAAGGCACACAAACAGGGACCGTTACGAAATCCGAAAAATGTTAAATGCAGTTTGATTTTGTTGATTTTTTTTTCCCTTAGTCGATATAATGATTCTCAATATATTTAAGAATATTTTCAACCAAAAAAAACCAAACCAACCAAGTTGGATTTTCAGTTCAAACAAAATATATCTATGTACATTTCTGAATAAGTTTATACTTCTACTTAGCCGGCCTCTTGTAGTGAAATGAAATAAGCAATGACTTAAATTTTTCCAAATTTATGACATGTTTATATACAAAGGCTAGGTTAGGTTACACCGGACGGCATTCAACGGGGCCTTTCATAGGCCAGAATGGCCCTTAGTTATCCGGATTTCGTATGGACCTTTCGTATGGAAACACGAGGGTGTTTCTGAGGTTTTGAAGTCCCCCAGAATCGAGGTGTTTTTGGCAAAGGCAAGCAGTTTCCCTGGGTTCCCAGTGATTCCAGCATCGGTGCGCCCAGGTATCTTCCCCTTGCCCTTGAGAGAGCCGGACAGCGGCAGATGAGATGTTCCAGGGTTTTTTTATTTTTAATTTTATTTTATTTTTAACTTTTTTTAAAATATAAATTTATATTTTGATAAACTCATGTTTTGTATAAGCCATACAATAAAGTTTGTACTTCCAGATAAAATTTGTATGAAGTGAATCGGATCCATAGATCAAGCTCTGCGCTTGAAGTTCGAATGAATGGAACGACCCAGCTGAAGATCGTAAAATTTCAGTTAACAAAGGTCTAAAAATTCTTATGGCTGTATGACTATAGTAGTTTTCCTGAGAATAGGTGATTTTGGATGAGTAAAAGATATTCCATCTTAATCAAAAAATTGGAATAAGATAATTTGATGTTTCCCTTGACTTTATTTTAAAGGTATTCCAGTTTTTATACAAAATTGCAGTCGTCATTAATGAATATTATTTCTTCAGGGCACCCATGCGGGTGGCATCCTGACTGGGATAGGGCATTTGACCAGGTGGCGGAGGAATCGAGATTGAGTCAAGATTCACACCAGAGGTAGATGTGGCCGTTGCGCTTGTGCCGCTGTTTGTGTTGCTGTAGGGCGCCGCATAGGTTGGTTGTCCGTACATCTGGTATGCGGAGGCCGGCACCAAGTTGGAGGGTAACTGGTGGAGCTTCATGCCAGCGGGCATGACATTTATCTGCTCTTGTCGCAGATTAAAGTAGTCATTTGGTTTGGCGCTAGGCGGTGGAATGCCTGCCACCTCAAATCGTCTGTCCGTCTTGGCCGCAGTTCCTTGCTTGGCCTGGGAGTGGGCCCACTTAATGCTCACCTTGCGGCCATGGATCACCAGCTTATTGAAGGAGCGCTCGGCTGCCAACTCGGCGGCGGCTCGTTTGGTATACTGCACGAAGGCGCATTGCTGTCGCGGCACCAGTGCAATCGACCGAATCTCGCCATATTGGTAAAATTGGTCGCGCAGTTCCGGTTCCGTGATTTCCTCAGGAAGATTGCCGACATACAGGGTAGTTATGTTGCGGTCTTCTGGAGGCTCGAGCGTTGGCAGCGAGGCTGCTCGCTTCATGATCTTTTCTGCCACTGGATCGTTGCGCCCATAGTAGCGATCTTTAATGTTTTGCTCGCAGAGTGGGTCATCGGGCTCGTTCGGCTTGTCGTGACGGTATGGACACTCCTCGCCACGCTTGCACTCACCCTTTACCCAGAACGAGCAAATGTGCGGTCTGTTCCGCTTATAGTAGGGTGCAGTCCGAGCCAATTTTGACAGCATCTCATTGGCCGCCAGAGAGCGGCCCACGGCGCCAGCCGCCTCAGTGCCATCACCATCCTGAAGCTGGGCGTCGATGTTCTGTATGTAGTACTCCTTGTTAACGTCACTTTGGGGCATGGTGTCCGCCACCTTGAGTGCAGCATCTCGCACTTGAATTGGCAGTCCGTACTCCAGGTCCAGCAGACATGTCTGGCAAACATTTTTTAGGCGTGCACACGTCTGGCAGATCTCCGTTTTTTTGAAGCGCATACGGGCTCCTGGACACCAGCGGAATATGGTAAAGGGACGCGTGCAAATCTTGCATTCTTTGCCGAATCTCTCTTTTATCATGCGCACGTACGGATTGTCCCCCAGGCAGGTTTGGCACAGAATCGGGAATTCGGCATCTTCCCAGTTCTGTCGATTGTAGGTGTTTGTAGTCTTGGACATAGACATGACGCTACGATTTATTTAATAAATTTTCTTTTCTATAAATTTTACAATCAGTGTGACCTTGGATTTATTTATACAAAAATATACCGTCTCGTTTTCAAAAAATACCGTAAATATACCGATGATAAAAAAATAACTATCAGTTTAAAATACCTATCGTATTGCAGCTGTGCCTCCGTGCCAACGTGAATACCAGAATTGATTTCGTTTGTTTACGTTTTTTATTCATATAAATATTTAATTTCATTAACAATATGGCAAATGTTAAGAGGTACAGGAGAACTTCAATGTCATCCGATGACGGAGCGGAGGAGAACGATGACTATGTGCCATATGTGCCAGTCAAAGAGCGGAAAAAGCAGCACATGATGAAGCTCGGGCGCGTAGTCCAACTTGCATCCGAGACGGCACAGCCCAAATCGTCCAGCGATGAGAACGACGAAGAATCACAGGGCGCCCACGACGCCGAGACCTATGGACGGAAATACAACATCAGCTTGCTGGACCAGCATACGGAGCTGAAAAAGATAGCGGAGGCTAAAAAACTTAGCGCTGTCGAAAAACAGCTGCGCGAGGAAGCGAAGATCATGGAGAGCATTGCCCAGCAAAAGGCCCTGATGGGAGTGGCAGAACTGGCCAAGGGCATACAGTACGAGGATCCCATAAAGACCTCCTGGCGTCCGCCGCGCTACATAGAAGCCATGTCTGAGGAGGAGCGACAAGCAATCCAAAAGCACCTGAGGATCCTCGTCGAAGGCGAGAATCCAAGTCCCCCCATACGTAGTTTTCGCGAGATGAAGTTCCCGAAGGGCATACTCGATGGCCTCGCCGCCAAGAATATTAAGACTCCTACTCCGATTCAAGTACAAGGCTTGCCCACCGTCCTCGCTGGACGGGATCTCATTGGAATTGCTTTTACTGGTTCCGGCAAGACACTGGTCTTTGTGCTGCCCATCCTCATGTTCGCGCTTGAGCAGGAGTATAGTCTGCCCTTTGAACGCAATGAAGGGCCATACGGACTGATCATTTGCCCGTCGCGGGAGTTGGCCAAACAGACGCACGAAATTATTCAGCACTACAGTAAACACCTCCAGGCGTGTGGCATGCCTGAGGTGCGTTCCTGTCTGGCCATGGGAGGACTGCCGGTTAGCGAGGCTCTGGATGTGATCTCCCGAGGCGTGCACATTGTGGTGGCGACGCCCGGACGACTTATGGATATGCTGGATAAAAAGATCCTCACGCTGGACATGTGCCGATATCTGTGTATGGACGAGGCTGACCGAATGATTGACATGGGCTTTGAGGAGGATGTCCGCACAATTTTCTCATTCTTTAAGGGCCAGCGCCAGACCCTTTTGTTCTCGGCAACCATGCCAAAAAAGATTCAGAACTTTGCGCGGTCTGCGCTTGTAAAGCCGGTTACCATAAATGTTGGGCGAGCGGGAGCTGCTTCTATGAACGTCACCCAACAGGTGGAATATGTAAAGCAGGAGGCAAAAGTTGTCTACTTGCTCGACTGCCTACAAAAGACAGCGCCGCCGGTGCTGATATTTGCCGAGAAGAAGCAGGATGTGGACTGCATACACGAATATTTGCTGCTGAAGGGAGTCGAGGCGGTAGCCATACACGGCGGAAAGGACCAGGAGGAGCGCTCTCGAGCTGTCGACGCCTACCGCGTGGGAAAGAAGGACGTTCTTGTGGCCACAGACGTCGCCTCCAAGGGTCTGGATTTTCCCAACGTGCAACATGTCATCAACTACGACATGCCAGACGATATTGAAAACTACGTTCATCGCATTGGCCGAACTGGTCGGTCGAACACCAAGGGACTGGCTACCACTCTTATCAACAAAATTACCGAGCAGTCTGTACTTCTGGATCTGAAACACCTTCTTCTTGAGGGCAAGCAGGTGGTGCCCGAATTTCTCGACGAATTGGCGCCAGAAGCAGAGCACCAGCACCTGGATCTGGGCGATTCACATGGTTGCAGCTACTGCGGCGGTCTTGGCCATCGCATCACCGAGTGCCCCAAGCTGGAAGCCGTCCAGAACAAGCAGGCCTCGAACATCGGCCGAAGGGACTACCTATCGAACACTGCCGCCGATTACTAGACATTATTCTTAGACTACTTTGACGAATGGATTGAAATAAAGCTGGGAATTCCTATGATTGCATTTAGGTGAAGCATTGCCGGACTTTCAACCTGTTTTCCAAGAATTCTAAAATTTTATTTTCGATCTGTTTACAGCTTGTGTGTGGGTAAATTTCACTTGTTGTACTTATCACACGCTGCTCACCTTATCAACGATCTATGGCGGTACAGCAGTGACAGCAAACGAGCGCCTGAGCCACACGCCGCGAGTGCGAATCGGCTTTCAGTGCGGCCCGGTCCAAACTTTATAAAAGCGAAGACGAGCTTTGCCTTTCGTTCAGTGTCTCGATCGGCCGTTTGTCGCTCGCACCTCGCTCCAAGTTCCCGTGGCAGTTCGCAGTCGCGCCTTAAGTCTTGGTTTGGGCAGTTCATATTGACCTAAGAGTAAGTGTTTTTACTTGTTTGCTTTGAGTTGGTGAGCGTTCGATGGTCACTTTTCGATAGCCTCAAATGATAACTATGTACATACGTGCTCGCAGTGCACGGGTTTTAATTATCCTGTAAGAATGTAATACACTTAGCAAATACAAATCCCAAGCCACTCTGGACAGGGCTGCTGCTTAATTGATTTCAATTGATGGCTGATTATATAAATGCAGTTTGTAGAATCAAACAATTGCTGCTTTAGAAAATGTGTTGACCTCATCTAATTAAATTGGATGCTGATTTCGCTTATCAATTGCTTTGTTTTGAAAAATATAAAATGATCTCGGGATCTGACCTTTCGATGGTACATACTAGTATATACATATGTAATTATGGTACATAATACCTACGAGTATGTTAAAATACTGTACAAATGTACGCAACGGAAACGGTAATCAACATTCGAGAATCAAACGTACTTCAAAATGCGTTTTTATTTGAGGTTCGCAGCGGCTCTTATGCTTTGTTGTCATACAATATTGTTGAAAGATTAGCATCCCATGAAGAGGGCTGTTATTAATGATAGTCCTAATGGGACATACCTTTTGTATTTATGTTGCCACCAACTCAACTCTTTATTAATTGTGATTGATGGGCTGGTTTGTTCACGAGGGGCTTTTTGACGACTATTTACGGATACCTGTGTACATGCTATATGTATTTAGGCATGCATGATTGATACCCGAACCACGTTCACTATATATTTTATATTCACTCTCTGAGGACAGACGTCAAACGAAAAAAATGGGAACTTAAAAACGGCGCAGAAAGTGCCCCAAAAGGCAGATACTTCCAATTAAATACATATATGGACATTTTTCCCCTTTTTTATGATTGTGACCCACTTGCACAGAAAGGGCTCGTTGGGCTTGGTGTTTGGTATCAACGATGATATCATACTACCTGCTCCAGACGTGTCATGTCGTCATGGCGCAAAACTAATTACTCGAAAGCAATTTGCAAAACATGCGTGCAGCCTTTTAAATCACAGCTTCGGTGGATGGCCTTAAGATCCGATCAGACATCACATATGTACATACATACATACATATGTACATATGTATGTTTAAATGTAAATAGTGGCGGAAAAAAGTCAATCTACTCGTACAACAAACATTTGTCATCTCCAGCATAGAGTGCCAAACATTATTTAGATTTAACAAAAATCATTCAAAAAGAACTCTAAGTGGAACTTCTGGGTTGGTAATAGACTAATCCCCCATACTGTATAAATGTGTGAACTAATGCGTGTACGAAAATGATATCATAGTACAAGTTGGCAGCTATTAGGAATGGAATTCCTCCCTGACAAGATGCTTTGCATAATGATAATGATTTTATAATGATATTATTTGAATAGCGAAAATATGTGTTTGATTTACTTAGAGTGAACAAACGTGTTTTGGGGGAGTTAACCGATTAATTAGCACCTAACTATTCTCCAAATACAGCTACATTTCTGTTTATCTCGGCGATCTCTTAAACACTCTTAACAGCTGATGCTAACTCGTTGCTTCTCTTACAATTACAGTTCACACGCTCTTGCCTGGGATCAGCACCAGCGCGGACCGGACAATAATCTCTGTTTGAGGTGGTTCAAACAAACGCGACGAGAAAAACAAAGCAAATATACATCCAGATATACTAGATACATACATACATACATATACACTCATAACAAAAACGAATACGCGATATACGTTGTATACGCGCAACTTGTTATATTTATCGCAACAATAAACAAAGCGGCGCTGCTGTCGCTTCGGCACGAGACGCGAAATGGCAGCTTCGGGCGCCGCCAGCATGGCAGTCATCTCCAGGTAATGCAGGCGAACAGTTCTCTTGGCTAATAAGCTCCAATAGAACTCCCGACAGCAAACTCATACGTATAAGACAGTTTAATTAGTGCAAACAGTTTAAAAGGGGTTATTACTCATACGAAGCGCGTCAGAGCACTCATCTGGCTTAAACCGTAAGTAGAGTAAAATACTCTAAACAGAATTACCTACGCGTCTTACGAGCAAATTGCCTATACATGGCAATTACGAGCGAGTCTATCACATGGAACGCGTCTGATGAAAAACTTTCCCCGCCATGTGACATATATGGCCATTTATGGACATGACTCACCCGAAGGCTGTCGGATGAATGTTTTATTGTCCTTGGGAGGGGTTCAAGTGTTTTCCACAATCCGACCGGACGAACTCACATTACTTTGATTTTTTACAAACTGATTGGGACTCAGATAACAATAATCTGCATTGCATTGCATTGCAGCCTGTTGGTGTTCTTCGCACTCTCCGCCACTCTTTGCTCAGCGGGTACGTTCAACGCCCGCCCCGCCTTCCCCGTGCAAACCGGACAAGTCCAGTCCTCTGTTGAGAAGCAGCCTGGAAGACGCATCATGAATCCAGCCTTTGCTAACGCCGGCCGCACACCCGGCCTGGAGATTTGGCGCATTGAGGTAAGTCAATATTTCGAGATTTTGGTGGTGCCAGTGCTGGCGCCGGCTGCTCCGAGAAGCGTATAAATAGCTGGAGCTTGTTTCATCTATTTGGGGGAAAGTTCGCATCGCAGCGCAGCACCCACGCACGACTGACTGCGTTGCTCGTGCAGCGGAGTGCGCAGGCAGGTGGGGCAGCCTGTGGCATCCACAACCCGGCGGGGAAACAGCTCTATCAGGCATGCATGATCCCCCCCTCTTACCGTCTTAGTTGTCGAACGCACGCAATGTGGGTGCCACATGTTTATAAGTGCTAGATATACATATGTATGTATCCATCCGCACATGTGCACATAGATATGTGTGTATGTATCTAGCTAATGTTCTGTTAATTAACTAAATTTATTAGGTCCGGCATGGGCAGCAGCACTTTTTGTTTATAATGGGAAACGGTCAAAATATTTATCCCAGAAACCACATGTTGTGTATATGTAGAACACATCATGCATATATATTCAATATGTTTATACCTATTTATTCGATCATTATTTATTTGACTTTTTCCAGAATTTTGAGCCGGTGGTCTACCCAAAGAATAACTACGGAAAATTCTACACCGGAGACTCTTTCATTGTGCTGAATGTAAGTTTAATATGGTGGGAGGGAACTGGACTCTGTGCAGATCATAAGGGATTATTCTGGGAAATAGATGCACATATGTATTTATAATATATATATATGAATCACAAATTTCCCCTGAATCATGCACAGAATTTCATTTGAATCAGAGAACAATGCTCATACGTAGGTACACATCTTGAATTTTATTTTAGACCATTGAGAGCAAGAAAGATAAGAAACTTTCTTGGGATGTGCACTTCTGGTTGGGCTCCGAAACGTCGACCGATGAGGCTGGTGCTGCTGCCATCCTCACCGTCCAGTTGGATGACCTCCTGAATGGCGGACCTGTACAGCATCGCGAGGTGCAGGATCACGAGTCGCAGCTGTTCCTGGGATACTTCAAAAATGGTTCGATAAGCTTCCAAAGCCTTTTTCCGCATTTAAATAATTAAACCTCAATTTCAGGCGTTCGCTACGAGCAGGGCGGTGTCGGAACTGGCTTCAAGCACGTAGAGACCAACGCCCAGGGGCAGAAACGTCTGTTCCAGGTCAAGGGCAAGCGGAACGTGCGTGTGCGACAGGTGAATCTTTCCGTGTCCTCGATGAACCAGGGCGACTGTTTCATTTTGGATGCTGGTAGCGATATTTACGTGTACGTGGGATCGCAGGCCAAGCGCGTCGAGAAGCTGAAGGCCATCAGCGCTGCAAATCAGATCAGAGATCAGGACCACAATGGTCGTGCCCGTGTGCAAATAATCGATGACTTCAGCACCGATGCAGACAAGCAGCAGTTCTTTGATGTGCTCGGATCTGGATCGGCCGACCAGGTTCCCGAGGAATCTACCGCAGAGGAGGACAGCGCATTTGAGCGAGCGGACGCTGCTGCCGTGACCCTCTACAAGGTGAGCGATGCCAGCGGTAAATTGCAAGTGGATACCGTGTCGCAGAAACCTTTGACGCAGGCCATGCTGGACACACGTGACTGCTTCATTTTGGACACTGGCTCTGGCATTTTCGTGTGGGTCGGCCGAGGCGCCACTCCAAAGGAGAAAACCGACGCCATGGCCAAGGCCCAAGAGTTCCTCCGCAGCAAAAAGTATCCTGCCTGGACACAGATCCAGCGCATTGTCGAGGGCGCCGAGTCCGCACCATTCAAGCAGTACTTTTCCACCTGGCGCGATGCTGGCATGGCCCACACACGCCTCATTCGCTCCGCTCTGGATATCGGCTCAGACGAGTCGCTGGATGTAGACGAGATTGACGCTGTGGTGCACAAGCTTAAGAGGAGTGGTGGACGGGCCATTGGTTTTATGCCGGACCACGGACAGAACAGCATTGAGAGCATAACGCAGTACGTCAGCAAGCCCGATTCGGATGAGGTTCTGGTCAACACTGTCCCCTTCGAGGAGAACCTTCCGCTTTTGGGCTTTGGCTCTTATCTTCTTACCTACAACTATGAGGCCAACAATGGCGATCAGGGCCCCATCGTTTATGTGTGGCAGGGAGTCAAGGCTAGTGCTGCTGTTAAAGAGAGGGCCTTCCAGGAAGGCCTTAGAAAGGCTGCGGAGAAGAACGCTTTGCTTGTGCTAACCTCACAAAGCCATGAGCCGCGGCACTTCTATAAGATCTTCAAGGGCAAGCTTCTGGCTTCGTACACCGCTTTGCCAGTGACGGCGCAGCTGTTCCGCATTCGGGGCACCGTCGAGAGCGATATCCATGCCAGCGAAGTGCCCGCCGATAGCTCGTCATTGGCCTCTGGTGATGCTTTCGCTCTCGTATCGGCGAAATCGCATAAGATCTTTATTTGGAATGGCCTGGGTGCGTCTAGCTTCGAAAAAAATGCGGCCAATGAACGCTTTGCCCACTACTGGAACGATGTTGAGGTGGAGGTGGTCGAAGAGGGTGCAGAGCCCGATGAATTCTGGGAGGAACTTAATGGTGAGGGTCAGTACGATCGCAGCCTGGACGACCACGGAGCCCCCCTGCTGGAGCCGCGTCTCTTCCACTGTCGTCTGACCCGCAATGGATTTGTTAAGATCGAGGAAGTTGCTAAGTACGAACAGGAGGACCTGGACACCGACGATGTCATGTTGCTGGATGCTGGCGATGAGATCTACATGTGGGTCGGCTCTGGAGCTACCGCCGAGGAGAACAGCAAGATTGTAGACATGGCAAAGGTGTGTTCTATGCGCACATGTTTCCCATTTTCCTTTTTAATTAATCATTTGTCTTCTGCAAACAGCGTTACGTCCGAGTAGAGCCCACTGCACGCACCATCGATACGGTGACCATTGTGCGCGTCGCCCAGGGCCAGGAGCCCCGCGCCTTCAAGCGTATGTTCCCGAACTGGGAGGACAACTACTGGCAGGTTAGTGAGACAGGGGTTGAGGCCAACTAGTCTCCGCATAAGTACATATTCGTAACAATCTGTAATTGCTTTCATCGCTGTGGTGTGCTTTGTGTGCTTGCGCATTGCTTAACCTTAAACACGTCATTAAACATACTAAAACCTTTCGCCAATGCCGTCCGTGAGTAGAAAACTAATGCATTAGTCGCATGCTTGCATTTGTTGAAGAAAGTACATTTCCTATATAATTAATCGCATCATTTTCTCCGGACATTTACAGACATTGCCTTCCTACGAGGACGTCAAGCAGCAGGTTCTTGATGCCAACAATGAGGTCTAGAACACCCGACAGGAATCTCAGCAAAATTTACCAAATAACTTTTTGTTTTTACCTTTTGAAAACGTGTATCGTATGTAACTTTATAATAAATTGATAAAATGTATAAGACCTTGGGGGTGGTCTGGACTGGATATATTTAAACCGATATGTTCCAGTTCTCAAACTACGAAACAAAGAATACTTTATTGATGGTTATTGGTTTAAGTCATTCCACGTTGTGTCCTCGATCCAATCCAAGAAGGACGATATCCGCGTGTACACCGACGGGTAACTGCTGCGACAGAACACACCATACGATGTTATACCAATGAGATGATAATGAATATTTTGGCGACGACGCCGACCCGGCAGATTTAGCTGCAGGGGACCACCTGAGTCCCCCTGGCAGGTGTCTCGGTTAAGGATATAGTCCTGTGCGCAAATCTGACTGTCCACCACGCCATTCGGAGTCTCGGAAATTGGTGGCAATCCCGTGTTGCACTCGGCATTGGGCACAACAGTCAAGTTCAAATTTGTCAGACGGTTCGTCATGGGCTTCGCAAAGCTTGTCGAGCCATATCCCATGGCAAACGCAATGGAAGTGGGCAGTTCGGAAAATACCCACAGACGTATGGGTCTCACGTACTCGGTCAACCTGCAAGATGTCGCAGATGTAGCGCTCAGTCGATACATATTTGTTGTCTGTATGATTACTCACTCCACCTCTCCCAACAGTTTTAGCAGGGCGATGTCGTTGTAGTACAACGTATTTGTGTAGTTAGGATGTGTGAAAATGTCCTCTATCTGCATTAGTTGTGGCTTCACTGTACGCTCATCAGCGACTAGATTCAGGTCCCCGATGCGCACCCACTTCGGGGTTGTGCTAAACGAAGTACGTGAATATAGAGCCAAAGAGTTGGTAAACGGAAACTACGCTCACTCATATATGGAAGTACAATGGGCGGCGGTCAGCACAAAGTTCTCGCTTATCAAGCTGCCACCACACTTGTACTGGATTTGCCCCGTGTCCGCCTCGAAGCCCACTGCCGCCTGCGAAAACAGATTCGGGTTCAGGTTTCAGGTTAAGTACCATCGTAAAGCAAGTTTATCAGCTCGAGCTCAGTCTTTACCATATGGGGGTATTCACCAGGCCTCGCCAGTATGCGCCCATCGAAATCGGCGTCGTTGGCGTCGTCTGCTACAGCGGTATCGTTGGGAAAGATGCGTTCCACATACTCGGAGTATTCTTTGGGGACAAAGCCAATGATTCGTGGAACAACTTGTCTCGGAGACACTTACTCTGCTCACAGATACGACGTCGCCTGTCCTTCTTCTTTTTAAAGTTACCTGGAGGCGGTGGAAAGGGCTGGCCAGGCCTAGGCGGCGGCATGTGATGCCTGTGCTTAGGCTGGGGCAGATTCTCGATCTGATCAAACCTGAAGTCGCTGATGTGATACCACATCTTATCCTCTAGCTCATTTGACCCTCTCGAGTCTGGGAACAATATGTCTCGCTCAAGGGGAAAAAAAATCGTATCTCTGCTCGGAGGTGGTCCTTGGGGCCGTGCCACTCGGTGTGGCGGGGGCGGCGGTGGAGCTGGTGGTGGCCGCTGGCCATGACAGCAGATCACAAAAACCGATATCACGGACAGGAACGCGGCGGAACGAAACATTCTCGAAAACCTGCGTGTTCGGCGAATGTCAGAGGCAGACTAGCGCATCACTCCGTAAGAACAATCCCACGAACCATAATCGCCCTACCTTATCTGTGTTGGAGGAGTCTTGGAATCATTAACAAATTCAAATTTATTTTCGGACAGCATTAAATGTTGATTCTCAAGTTGGAGGGATTAACAATGTGTGCAACACGGGGCGCGTGGACTTGGGTTGTGCCACCGACGTGTTCGTACTGGGCAATGATGGCCCGCTGAATGGCTTCCAGCTCTTGATCATTGCTGTAGCGCAGCACACTCACGGTGGGATCATTTCCTGCGGGTTGAGGTTGAGGTTGTGGCACAGGTGCAGGGGCAGGGGCAGCATATGCCGTGGCCAGGAGAGTGACGAACAGGAGCAGCTGAATGAAACATGTAAGGTGTTAATTGGCGAAAAGATTCCCTTTCTAGAACAGTCTGAACTCACGCAAATCGTCTTCATGTTGGCGACAATCTTGAAGCAAACTAAACAGCGCGCCCTGACCGGCGTTCTCTTTTATAGTCTAAAACTCAGACGGCAAAACCTATCATTGTGATAATTTGCAGCAATTTGAACTTGAACAACTTTAGCGAAACACGTTTTCAATTTGATATGCTTAAAATTCATATTTACCCCTCCTAGAGCTCTGATTTTCCGAAATCGCAGAGATCGACCCGTTTCTATCCAAAATTCGGTGTAGTAATGCCTCTAGACGTTAGATCTGATGGCAAACACTTTATTTATGCATAAATTCGCCTGGTTTTGTTAAACTGGATTCAAAACTGGGTGAGAGCTTCGATCGTTGTGGCATTGTCAAAATAAAAGCGAAATTCGAATTTTGTTTTTATAAAAAAGAACACGTTCTTTCATGTATTGGAAACCAGATCACCAAAGAAAGTGTCATCCTACACCTCTATAAATCCCTGAATAATATTTGGATTTTAAATAGATATTATTTATTAGTATCAATGGATTATATTGTGAAGCCTGGCAGAGCGGAAATTAAAATTAGACAGAAGGAATCATCTTCCTTGTGTGTCTCTCTTGCTTATTATATTCTATTCCTAATTTAAAAAGGAGTTTATTTGTGAAAGATACTGTTTACTGTTTACTTTTTACTGTTCACATTGAAATGTCCTCTATTGTATTTCAACTAAATGTTTCCCAAAAATAGACCTATGTACATATATGTATTGTAAGCTTTGTTTTCTTCCCTCATTTTGCATTCCATGCAACCACAATTTGCCACAGCGAACCGTAGAGGCGTACAACTAGTACATAATGAATACTATTTGGTATACAGGCGGGACACGGCTCCAAATGTCGATTTTACATGATTTCTACAAAAATGTTGTCGACAAAAGTATGCTACATTTGACACAACAAAAATAAAAGTGAACTGTCACTTCCGGCCAGAAAAGATACAGTATTTTACTCTGGCGGATCGGTATTCATAAACTAAGTTTTACCCTAATTTTTACACATATACATACATATATGTAGATAAATGTCTTCTAAAACGAACAATTTAGATTTCTCTGGTACGATTTGTTGATATGGAGATTAAAAAATAAAAAATTGTTTTCTATGTTGTTACAGAAAACCGCAACATCAGCAGTACAGTGCATGTATATTATTTTTAGTATTCCTAATGAACTACCCGATCTGTTAGTCTATAAGATTACGTCTTACTAAATGAAATAGTTTTAGTATGTCTTTTTGATGGACTTCTTACTCTATTACAATTCCATTTTTGTGCAAGGGTATGCAGAGGTATTAAGATTTTGAGCAGAGTATTCCACGCAGAGGAGGTAGTGCATCCGACCCCATTAAGAATCCTTATCTTGATCCGGATAAAAATCGTGTTCGATGGAGCCATTCCCATCAATCCACCTGTCACTTAAATACGAGTAGGAGTATATATGTCGGATGGAGGTGAAGGTTACTTTTAATAAATACCCAAACATAGTACACAGAAACACTGGGGGAACATGTGTACGTATTCAGATAATCATGTAAGAGTACGGATATATGCATATGTCATCAGGGCAGTGTTTCGATGCAATATGCAAATGAAATCTATTACGAGCTTAGCACACCCAAATCAAAGATTGCATAAGCCTGCATTTCTGATCAAGTCGGTCCACGTTTGAAATGCACTCACCGAGCGTTGACTAGAGTGGAAAAGCGATGCCTAAATATCACAGCGAACGCCGCCGATTCCCTAATTTGAATAGATTTACACATTATGCGCCCTAAAAATGTGTAAGGTATTTGATCCAATTAAAAATCGACGGCCATATGAACTGGAACATGCCCGAAAATGAAACGAAATTCGGCCGAAGAAATTTCCAAATCAAACAGCGTAGTGGTATGTATGTGCATTTTCATCTGAAACCAAAGATACATTTGCTGCAGTATAAATACGGCCCGCGATGCAATTTTGAGGCAAAGGTAGCTAGACAGCCACGCAGCACACACTTCGAATCTTCCCAGCCTTCTGGTGCGCAACCCTCAAACACTCGATCAAAATGCGCGCTTTTCTGGTAAGTTCTTAGCCCAGTCTCTTGGTGAGCTCCACGGGATCATAATCTCATGCACAATCTGATCCCCATAGATGCTTTGCTTGGTGGCCATCGCTCGAGGCCAGTACGATTACACGCCCGGATCGCATGCCGGAGATGGCCACGGAGGACTTATTGGAGTTTCCAGCAGTGGTTCTGCCCAGCTCTCCGAGCCCATACTCATTTCCAACGAGTTCAACAAGGAGTTCTTCTCATACAGCGCCCCAGAGCAGGAGTTTGACAACCCTAACGCCAACGAGCAGATTGCCAATTCGCTGAAGAAGAACCTCCGAGTGCTCTTCATCAAGGGGCCGGAGAACTCGGGTCTCGAGCAGGCAGCACTCCAGTTGGCCACCTCGGCCTCCGACGACCGCACCGCCATCTACGTGCTCAACAAGCAGGCTGACATTGGTGATCTGACCAACAAGCTCAACCAAATCAAGGTGCAGACAAACCATAAGCCAGAGGTGCACTTTGTCAAGTATCGCACTCAGAGCGACGCCGAGAATGCTCAGCGGACTATTCAGGCTCAGTACGACTCGTTGCCTGGCCCCTCTAGCAATCACAATGCCGGCTCCTCGGCGTCGGTCCTGGACTTTGCCTCCAAGGGTGTTGTCAGCGGAATCGTCGGAGGCTCTGTGGTCACGAGCGATACAAATGCACCATCAACTAGCGCGTATTTGCCACCACCCAACCGAAGGTTTTAGATATAAGAAACTTTTCCTCTAGATGTAGATGTATTTTTGTACCTAATCTTTGTTTAAACTCTCATATTTCTACTATCTCAAACAACGCCAAAGGGGTCCTAGGATTTGCCAAAAGATGGTCTAAGGAATTTACTGACCCGTATACTACGAAACTTTTGTATGTTTCTCTGGTCCGGCCTAGCTTGGAATATAGTTCTTGTGTCTGGTCTCTCCACTACCAAAAATTTCAAGATATGCTCGAATTAGTACAAAAACGACCTGGACCCTTCCATCCATCTCCCCTCTTAAGAAAGTAGGTTGCGTCTAATTAACCTCCACTCTCTCAAGTCCCGTAGAATCTGCCATGGAGTTATTTTCCTTCACAAGCTTCTCTCCCGCCCGACTAGGCATTACTTTCCTCTTCATCTCCAACTCTGTCTTTCTAACTACTCTGATTATGAATCTTTCCGTAGCCGTTGCCGAAACTATAACCTATTTTTCCATCTGTTTTCCTTTCATACAAGTTCTAATACGGTCAAAATTATCTTAATGAATCATTTAATTTAAATAGCTTTAATTGGGAATTGTTCGGCTACCGGCTTTTCTCTAACCTAAATTTGGCTGTTGGTGGGACCATGTCGGCTATTGAGTCAATAATCAGCCCCACCGGGTCAGAGTATTTGCCTTAGTCCCTTCGATTAATTATATGACATGTAATTTTACCCTTACAGTTTAAATGTATATTGCTAAACTTTAAGAAACAATAAACAATAAAATCAATGTAAATATGAGTAAAGAGATTAATTAGCTAAACTGCGTTTACAATGTAGAGTGCGCTCTGGTTCAAACTCACTCTCGTGCGCTCGTGGGCGCTGTCCCGATCCACACGTCGCTCGAGCGGCCTCCTGCTTGTAAGCTACGGCATAGAGCGGGCAATTACTCTTCCACCCCCGTTTCGATCAGCCGATCAGCCATTAAGCTACTGAAGAAAAGCGACGTGCTGCACCTTTTTTTTTGGAGAGTAATTCTTCGGCAACTTCGCGGATCCGCCCCTCTACAAACACTATATTTACAAAAACATGAAAAAAAAATTTTTTAATTTTTGAGGACGAAGATACTCCGGAACAAATCCTGTAAAACTGCCTAGCAGTCACCAAGATGAGGAATACACATCGAGTTGACCAATGTTAGGCATTATATAAAAGAAAGCTCTAAGACCAGGAACCACGTCTAACGTCTAACTTCCATTTTTCTTTATATTTGTGTTTATATCTGTTTTTTTTCTGTCAACACGTGTCTTTGAGAGGGATATAATGCGTAAATAATTTCGCAAATATCATGATAATGGCGAGGGAAATTGAGAGAGTTCGCGATCTAAGTTGGGTGTCCTCCAAAATTCCGCATCCGCGCACTAGCCAAGAAATCAATTCATATATTTTGTGAACAGCAATATACTGATTGACTGTGTATTGGCTGTACAATTTCAGCCACCGACCTTGCCGCGACTCACAAGGGCTCACCTTGGACAACGCCTGCATGAAGGAATATCTTATAGTTGTAGTCAAATCAAATTAATAAAATCTCAAAGTACCCATGTTTTCCGCTTCGCCGTGAAGCTTCATTACCCTTAGTATTTTGTATTCAGTATTTTTTACCTGTATTATTATGTAAAACTCAAGTCATTCTGTGCATCCTCTAGAGTTAATCAGAGTTCCATATATACTTTTGTGTCAATTTCTTTTGTTGCCAATAGTTGCTGTTGCTCCCTCGAAATGATGAGATTCTTGCAGCGGCGCAAGGCGAATCCGGAGACCCTTAAGAAAATGATTTTCGTGTCCTGCCCGAATGCATCTAACCATTGGGCATCCGTGTGGTCACCTATTTTGATACCCTCTGTGTTGTCTTCCTAAGCGGCATCACCGAGGCCCTCCAGTGCTGCTTCTACGGCCTGGGGGAACTTGTCTCTCATGCTGAATAGTGACTTTGCAATACCTATCGAGTCGAACGACTCTGATGTGGACAATATCTGAGGGACTCTGGTACTGCTGATTATAGCCAATTGCAATATAGTGACCATGGTTCTGTGTCGTGCTCGTTTTTATCTCTAATCCGGCTCTCCGCGAGGACACCGAAGTGTAAAAAATGGTGCCCAAGGCCCAGACCCCCCTCAGTAAATATGTATACTTCCACATAAAATTATAAAACCCCCCACACTATCAGCTCCGGTTAGATTACTTATGTACATACCTAAACGCCTTTTAAATCAACTTGATATAATAGCATCTACATTTTTTAAAACTAAAAGCAGCTAATATGTAAAAGTATGTACTTTTACAGTACAGATGATATCTCCCAATCCCCAGCACAAAAGGCTGATAATGTGACGGAATGGTATGTTTTCATCGTGAAGTTTTATTGAAATTAAAGCAAACAAAAGGTAGACGCATCCCAAAAACTGCTTTCTTCGGTCACAAACAAAAGTTTGGTTGTTTCTGCGTTTGGTTTTGTCTTTCCTTTGGGTTGCAAATGTGCTGATCATTTTGTACACTAAATAAATTAAGTATAATCAAATTTATGCGCATGGGACTGCGCTGGCGGGGAAGAGCGTATGGTGTCGTCTGGACCGGACTGCTCCCCACCTCTCAGCGTATAATCAATGCGGATCATCTCCCACGACTTCGACGCACCTGGGTTCGTGTGTGCGTGATAGGGTCTGTCTGTCTACAGGTATGCATAAAAAATGACTTTCTTTCGGTCTTCCTCGTTTTGTCAACCGGCGCGAGTCTTTGGCTATTAATATTTTGCATTTATTTAGATTCAGCGATGACAATAGGAAATATTAGGCGATTATTCAAATTTAAATACGCTGTTGGTGTCCGACCTGGAAGCTGGAGGCTGGGACTGGAGACTGAAGGCTGGAGCTGGGCCCAAGTTAGATAAGAGCCCGCATCGCCTTTGCGATGCATCTTCGAATATATATCCGTGATTTGCCAACCGCTAACGAGGCGGGTTACATATTCGCTGCCGCCTGGCTTGGGCGACAATAGATTCGATAATTTTATAGCAGTGCCTAAATATTTTTTTCTTTTTGGGGAGACGATCCATATGGCATTTCTAATTCGTTGACTCTTTCAAGTTGGAGTCTTATAAAAACATTGCTATCGGGCAGGTAGGGCATCAGTCGACCTTTGACGTTCAAACAGTTCGAAGTAAAAATGAAGCAGTTTGCTGTTCTATTGGTAAGTTATCGGTAAAATTTTGCCGTCGCCCTCGCACTCCCCCTCGCCCCTGCTCATGATCGTTCCTCTTCATTCCTTTTCAGTGCGTAGCGGCTCTCGCTGTAGCCGCCCCTCAAGGTTACAAGTACCAGCCACAAGGGCCTGCGCTTCCTATCGGCAATCTGCGCCCTCAGACGCCCGTGTCCCCCAGTGGAATATACTCATCCGCTGCCGGCCCTGCCCTGGGACAGATCACCGTGCAGTCCCAGCAGCCAGCTATCCAAACCGTGCAGACTAGTGCACCCATTCCTGTATCCCAGCCCCAAATTCAACAGACAGTGATCAACTCTCTGCCACAGCAGGCCGTGTTCAATACCGCGCCCCAGCAGAACCTGATCCACACCGTGCAGCAGTCACAGCAGCAACAGCAACAGCAGCAACAGCAGCAGCAGCTGCAGCAGCAACAGCAGCAGATCGTCTACCAGCAGCCCCAACAGTTGCCACAGATCCAGCATCAGCCCCAACAGATTGTGCAGACCCAGTACGTTCAGCGTCCCGCTATCGTCACCAAGGACATTTACATTCACTCCGCTCCCGATGAGACCGAGGAGATCCGCCAGGACGAGCCACAGCTCGACAGCCTGCCCATTCGCAAGAACTACCGAATTGTGTTTATCAAGGCGCCGTCTCAGAATCTGAAATACACAGCCGCCGCTCTGAAGCGCGCTCAGTCGAGCAACGAGGAGAAAACCGTCATCTACGTGCTGTCCAAGAAGCCAGATCTCACAGAGATCCAGCAGCAGCTGCAGGTCACTCAGACAGAGTCCAAGGTGCACAAGCCCGAGGTCTACTTCATCAAGTACAAGACCCAGGAGGAGGCTCAGCGCGCCCAGCAGGAGATCCAGGCCCAGTACGATGCTTTGGGTGGCGCAACCCATATCTCTGACGAAGGCGTTGCTCCCATTACCACGGTTTCGGGTGGCTCCCTCAACCTGGGCCACATTTTGTCCCAGGGGCAGGCGCCAAACATCGTCCAGCAGCAGCCCCAGATCCAGACCATCGTCCAGCAGCAGCCCATCCATCAGCAGAATTCCTTTGTGCAGCAGACCTCCTCCTTTGCACCCAACGTGCCGCAAAGGAAATACGTGCCGGCAAAGAGCTTCAAATGAGCTGCGTCGCCGCTGACAGCAAATTGCCTGCCACATATCGTCCATTTCTATCAACAGTCGCCGTTGTCCCATTCTAGCTTATTCTAATTTATTGTAAACGCAATTATCGAGGCAAAATAAAGCAATATTTAAAATCAGAAAACCATTGAGTCTTGTGATCATGTGTAGAGGAACTCTGGCTCATTTTTGAGTTTGGAGTTTTGAGTTGTTGCAATCCCAGTTAGTATCATTGAGATGGTGTTGATTATGTAATAACCGATTTTCTTTCTCCTCTAATAAAAAACTCTAAACCCTGTACGCTCATTTAGTAGCTGCATCGATAATCAAGATTTCATTTCGCTTAATCGTTATTATGTAAGGCAAATCATATGCTAATTAATGCGACCGGTTTCCCTGGCGGCTTGCTGCTCGCTGCTCTTGGCCGTTGGCCATTGATCATTGGACTAATGGATGTGGTAATGTGAAGCCGTAGAAAACCATTTTGATCGCCTCTTTTGACAAATCTTTTGGGAGCCTATGGAATAGTCATAAGGGAGCATGGCCCAATCTCCAAGAGCAATAATTGCGAAATACGCATTTGAATGTTGTCGGGGGATGGACAGAGTATGTTTGTGTATTGATCTTAATATTTACAACATTTGGATACTTATAAGTATGACAGTCAACTTAAATTACGTGTTCGTATTCCTACGCGTGCAGATGGGCGGGCAAATATCTGTTGGGCACGACGCCCGTCAGCCCTCCGATAGGGGCCCCACTTGTACGCTGACTATCCAGAACTCCAATGACCGATGTGACGGGCGCTACTCCTTCGTCTGACACCTGGGAAGTACCACCTAGCTGGTCGTATTGAGCTGGAAGACATGTTAAGAAAAGGACCACCAGTGAGCATTGGGTCTAAAGACATTGAAAGTTTAGCTCTGCACTCCTTTGGAGGTCTTGCAGCACCGAGCACCGAGCACCGAACACCGAGCACTAAGCACAATGGACGCGATGACAAATGCTTCGGCCTTGGTCTTAAACATGAAAAAGACTAGCAAAGAGCAATAAAAGCTCGATGCATATTAATGAGGCACTCTAAAGTGGCTGGTGCGGTGTGGGTGTGGGTGAAGGTGTTGCCTACCTTGGATGGTGCGCTGCGCATGCGCAGCTTCCTCCTGAGTCTTGTATTTGATAAAGAAGACCTCTGGCTTGCTGGGCTGCTTGGGCGCGACTTCCTCCAGGGCAGTCTGCAGGTCCAGAGGATCGGGCTTCTTGGTCAGCACATAGATGATGGTCTTCTCCTCCACTGGCGCCTGCTTTATACGCAATGCCGCTTTGCTGACACTCGGCGTTGGCGCCTTGATGAAAACGATGCGGTAGTGCTTGCGAGGTGGTGCAATCGGCAAGGCAGGCTGTGGATAGTGTTCCTCGGGGTCCTCTGCGGGTGGCACATGAACATAGATATCCTTAGAGACAAGATGCTGCTGCTGCTGTTGCAGCTGCTCTGGTTGCTGGTACTGATGCTGATGGGACAGCTGGTTGTACGCAAAGTTTCCATTCAGCTGCGTTTGCTGTGGCAGGACTGACTGATGCTGCTGCTGGTATAGCGGAGCCTGGTTCTGTTGGGACGCCGATGTGTAGCTGATGGTGCTTCCGCCGTTTCCACCAGCCAACGCCTGTTGCACTCTGGGGCTCTGAAGCGTCTGCTGGAGGAGGTTCTGCTCTGCGATGGTGGCAATCTGGGGAATGGCGGGCAACTGCAGCAGACCAGCCTGTGACAGTTGGGTTTGCTGCTGCGCCTGGTAGTTGTATCCTTGGGGCACGGCCACCGCCAGGCCCAGAAGGCACGCAACCTAGAAAATTGCAAAGGCATAACTCAGCTGTACATTGAGGCAGCAGCGGTCCAAGGGCTTACAATGAAGACACGCATTTCCGCTTGTGATGAAGAGATGTCTCGGTTCAGGTATCTACCACCTGGACGCTTGGCAATCACCGTTCAACTAAATGCTAATCACTGTCCGCCCAGACTTATAAGCCACCGACTCGAAAGTGTCGCTCACGAAAAGTTTTGCTGCGGAGACGAAGAGTTTAAATGAAACTGAAACTGACTCTGAGCCCACAAATGCGGCTAAGCCACACGAAGATGAAGACGACGACGAAGAGCGACCGCCACCACCACTTCTTACAAACTGGCTTGCGTTTTTAGACAACCTTGAGATAGCGGTGACTATTGTGACCAGTTACCAAAAAGCCCAACACTCTCCACACTCCGACACGCAAAGCCCTGCGTCATCTCTTTGCTCGGGCTCGGACTCAGACTCAGCTTTAAACACAAAAGAGCCATCTCGCCGGAAGTCATATACTCGAATACTCGTCCATAAATGAGTATACACGAAAGACTTTGTTTGGGTTCAAAAAATTGTTTTTGCTAGCTTTCATCGTTTTCGTGATTGCAGATACCCATATACCTATATACCTATGTATATGCTGATGGCCGATTATGATTGACGAACCATTGGGATTAACAATTTCCAATAGTCACTGCATAAATCACATGGTATTTCCATTAGCAATGGCGTCAACTTGAACAGCTTCGACTGCGGCTGTGTTTTTGTAGCCTGCTTTGGTTTTCGTTGACCCAATTATCAAGGATCGCGGATCATTTTGCTGGGCTTGCAGATTTAATTGGACCAAAGACACATGGTTGCATAATTGGGTTGCGAAGGGGACGATGACATGGACCATGGATATGGAAGTGTTTTGCCTTTTTGCAGCCAACAATTAAGGTAATTTTTGGCAAGCAGCCGCCGCTGCCAGTCGCAACTCCAAATCTGAATGGATGGATGTCCATTATTGGCTATGACTATGTGGGTCATATTTTCAGTAGGCACATCGTGCAAGATGAATGATGATGATGCTTTGATGTATGACTGCAGATTAATCAAAGCCCAAAAGGTATCGGGGCTCACAATGAAACACAATCCCGTCAAATGACCGCTTGGCGTGCGTCTGTATCCCCTCTTCCTTTATGGTATACGTACGAGCAGTACAATTCATCTAAAAAGCGATTGCATAAGGGCTTACGTTATGTTGTTGGGTGTGAGGGAGTTTCCAGGGGGGCTGTGCAGTACGCAAATTGTGGGCATCCCCGACTCCTGTTCTCCCCACTTCCCACTTCCCACTACCCGCTACCAACTATTATTTATTTATGTTTTATAAATATCAAATCTGACCGCCGTTGGCTGTGGAATTATGCAATGATGCGAGTATTAACACTGTCTTCGCGGGATCTGTTGCATAAACTTGGGATACTATACGAGACAAAAGTACTTTGTTTACAGCGCCTCGCACTTTCGCATTTCGAACCACATCAATTTCTCTTTCGTGCCCTTTCGTGTGAGGGAAATTAACATTAACATGGTCAAGGCTTATGGCGCTAACACCGAACCACAGCGATGTAGCATGCACGAGTTGCGAAGACGAATTAAATAATTAAAATATTATAAAAATGCCAAAGCATAATAATTATAAATTGGCAAAGCCATTCCAACTGACTCTCTGGTGATGCACCCAATGGTGTGGCTAAGTGTGAAAATGAACTTCTGTTTCCCCGAAAATCAATTCGTAAATTCATTAAATATGATACTTAGTTTATTAGTTTTTAATTTCAAGTTTTTAATTTCGAAATCACTTTGTTTGCATAAATTAACATACATACATCACATTCCATTCCCCACTCATCCGCAAGCCAGGCACCAATCAAATTGAAACAAAAACTTTCTAGCCAGCCCCACAAAACCCAACCCTCTCCTTTGTGGTGCCCAAAGCTCAAAGTTGTATCGACTGTGCTTTGGTTTGGTCATCGAATAAGAGCATCGACGAAGCTTTCTGAATGCTGAAAGCTTGTACCAACGTACCAACGTTCCCAATAACTCCATTTCATATAAATATTTTGATCAGGTAAACACGGCTAAAAGCCATACAAATAAGCTATTCTGAGGAATATTCGCAGCAGATATTATTTTACTCTATGTATCCGGGGAGACATCTCGGAAGAGGAGACATCGAACAGAGTATAGGAACTGAATGAGGCATGTGGGCTTCTGTAGACCCACGCCTACTCAATTGAGTACCCTTGCAAGAAATTTGAAGATTATACCTTTGGACAGATGCTTGTAAAACACGTCATTGTAAAGACGAAAAGAAATTGTCCAATCTTTCATTTAATTCATTGTGGGGGCAGTATTTACATATGTAAGTACATATGGAAAATAGAACGGGAAAACAGGAAACAGAGAGAACACAATTAATATCCGCTTGACTGTGAAGTTTTCTCTCACTGAAACTGCTAAATCGAATTGTCTTTGTGTTAGTATTTTCAACTAAATCTTTTAAGTAATATCACTGTCTAAGGATTATTGGGATAGGATAGTAGTTTGTGCTTTTGGAATTCTTATTTGGTGCACCTAGAATGAGAATATAAATATCGTGTTAATAACCATTTGTCCATGTATTTGTTAGCGTACGCTCCACGTGTGACTGCACGTACATTGGTATGTACATATAAGAAAGTGTAGGCTTGTCATTGAATAGACGAGCAACATCCATTTGCCGCCATTCATCGAAGTATTTCCCAGAACTTGTTAGCTGAAATACACATCTTTGGGTTTCGCAATGGCTTGTCGTGTCAGGTGGCTTAAGGCCATGTCCAGCTCCAGGCCCATCGCATCACCCAATTCGACTGCTTAGACTGCGTCTGATGAAGAGTGAATATGGCATATTCATTAGCCTGCCCCTGCCTTACTCTTATTACCCTTATTCCCTGTTCGTTTGTGTAAACGGCTCATTACACAAGCCGCAAAGTGTTCAGTGGGCATTGCGCTTGGCCCAGCAGGGCCGCCTCAGTACATGAAAATGAACAAAAACGTTTCAAGAAATAATCAGAAGGGTATTTATTTTCAAGAAAGTTGGGGCCAACCGCTAGACATGATAAATGAACTGCGTTGCAGCTGATGAAGAAACGATCGCCAAGAAAAACACGAGCTAATATTCGGCTCGGCGGGTCATTAATTAAGCCTGACAATACGTCTGCGGCTGAAACTAAAGCTGAAGATGCAAATGGTGAGGGTGAAGGTGAGGGAGGGGGCTTCTATGAAGCTGTTGAGTAGCCCCCACACAGGGAGGTATAGGAAACAGAGATTCATGATTGAATCGTCAGTGGTGGGTGAGCGTTACGATTTCTAGCTTTGGCTCGATGCTGAACTAAAATTGATTAAATGTTTTTGTGCAATTTCACTTTTAATAACGTTAATCGATGCGCTGTGCAGCAGTTGCCAAAGGCCGGCCCGCTCGCGTCTCCCAGCGTAATGGCACCAGCCATGGGCAGCATCGGGGCATCTGGACAACGAGGGGTCGGGGCTAACAATTAAGCTCTCCAACAAAGACCCGGCTAGGGGAACCACGTTAATTGGCCATGTATATGTATGTATTGCCAGCAACTACAAGCAAGTCTCGCCATTTAATGAGGGATCCGAAGAGCCGCGAAGGTAAATGGCGAAGAAGAAGAGCCGCATGGAAGATGGAAGATGGGAGAAAAGCGAACTAAGACAAATACAATGAACATGCAACAAATTGATGCTGTGTGCTCTTTTTGGCAGCTTTGGCTCAAACCCCGACCCCGACACTGGCACCGAGCGCGACTCTTTGTGGGGCGCTCTGCCTCGAATCTTTGCTGAACTTCACCTATTAAGTCTTCGAGTGCCGGAGTGGCGTCGGAGCTGGAGATTGCGGGTGATGTATGTATAAAAGCCGAGCGAACAGAGCATAAGTCATACAGTTCACAGCGAACAACTAAGGAAGCTATACATCCATCCTCCTAGTCCCACTCAACCAGCTCAACCAAGCCCAGAAATGCGTGGATTCATTGTAAGATGGGGAAGACATAAGGGACTGCGGCTAATTAACGGACTAAAACCTCTCTCCTTTTGTTACTCATTAGGTCTTGTGCCTTTCCGCCATGGCGCTGGCTGCGCCCCAAGGATACAACTACAATCCTGCCCCATCCGGCTTTGGTGGAGTCAGCACCGCCAGTGGCGGGTCCGCCTTCTTCCAGGGAAGCGCGCAGGCCGCCCCCGTTCAGCAGCAGACCTTTTTCCAACAGCCGGCTGTGCACCACCAGCAGCAGGTCCAGCAAGTGCAGCAGGTCCAGCACCAGCAGCAGCAGCAGGCTATCGTGTCCAAGCGCTTCTACATCCATTCGGCACCGGAGGAGGCAGAGGACTATAAGGAGCGCCACATCACCGTCGGCGTGCCCAAGCGCAACTACAACGTTGTGTTCATCAAGTCCCCGCAGCGCAACAACAAGAAGACAATCAAGATCAGTCCCGCCTCCAACGAGGAAAAGACCGTCATCTATGTCCTGAGCAAGAAGGGCGAGAGCGACGTTCAGGCTGAGGTCGTTGAGCAGGCCAGCTCCACCAGCAAGCCAGAGGTCTTCTTCATCAAGTACAAGACCCAGGAGGAGGCAGCCCATGCGCAGCAGCAGATTCAGGCCCAATACGACGCCTTGGGAGGCAGCAGCCAGCTGACCGACGAGGGTGTGGCCCCCGTGACTTCTGTCATTGGCGCCTTGGGCGGCAACGATGGACATGCCGAGGCTGGCGGTCTTACCGCCACTGGAGCTGGCCAGATCATTTCCTCTGGCTCCACAGGCTCCTCGCACACAGGCAATGCCTATCTGCCACCCAATTTCTAAACAGTTGAGCTGAGCAAGGAATTCATAATCAAACCCTAAGCCCATTATAAAAAATTGTTGTTAATAATAAACTGAAATCGTTGTTGAATTTAGCCGCTGACTTTCAATCGAAAAGAGAACCTGGGTCTTAAAGGCTCATCACTCATCACTCAACCGAATCAAAATAATAATTGCTTCAAAATTGCTTCACTCCGAAAATGTATCCATTGCGAGATTACTACGAATTCGTCTGTGCAAAAAATACCCTAAATCATCACGGTGATTGAGGTCATGGATGGATGGTAGTACTGCAAATCCAAGTGAAACTCCGGTGAACGGGGACGTGGAAGACACATAACATTTTAAAAGCTAGCTGTGCATTACATTATATTTTTAACACTCAGCTATAGTTCCCACAGAAATGATTTGAATGTCGTTCTACTTTGTTCAGCGTAAAAATATAATGTCATGTATTCGGAGCTCCTTGCCGAAATAACCATGAACGCTGGAGAGGAGTACAGAGCTTCCATCTGCCACGAAACCGCTCTGACATACTTACGTTTCCTTATTTATGTGTCAAAACTTCTGTTGCTGTGTTCCGCCGTGGTTACGCACGGTTACGGCCTCCGCCCGAAAAGCGTTTCAAATTTCATTTTTTTCAAGAACTCGTTTGGCAAAATTAAAATATGTAACATCAAAAGATTTTTTAAATCGGTTAATAATTATGGGTGCTAGAGCTCCTCAAGATTAAGAAATTATTCGTGAGGACAAATATATGACAATTTTTACGCATGGCGATGTAAATTACCGATCTTCGGTCTTACTTTATCTGAAAAGTTTGTTTAATCTTCGTTTTTTGTTGTATCAATTTTAAAAATAACTGATATAATTATTAAATTAGAAACATTTAAAAACTTCACTACATTTTGGTATTTTCGTGGAATAGAACTCGGAAATATATCACAGTATATCACCACATACACGTGACATATAGCTATCAGCTTTCATATGTATAAGGTCTATATAGTCTAAACTCTGCATTTAAAAGCCAAAAAACGATGGATACCTCGCGTTAAAAACACTCGGCAGGTATAATGAAGAAAAATAGCGCATACAAATTTGGCTGTAGAGTTTGTGTTGTTAATTGATAACATTGCTTAATGTTGCATTATAAGTAATACCTGACTATATATTGAATGTCTCTTCAAAAAATTTTGAATTTCCAATTACCTGTTCGGAAAAGGTTTGAGGAGGAAGGTAAATATAATTTTAGTTGATGGATTTTTTGATATATAGAGTATACAGGATATAACTCGGAAGCTAGGATAAAAAGTACAAAACCTAGTTTCGCTACACCGAATTCTGTGTCTGACAATTAATACCGAGATTACCTTCTCCTCAGCGTGCACCAGGTTTAATCAATATTACATTAGCTACAGCATTTCAGCCATTTAGTTTTTCCATTATGCATCCATCATGTTACCTTCATATATGATACTAACAATAAGATATTTCTACTGCTTTTAAACATATTATGATTGTTACATTCCAACTGTTTCTATTGATTATACCCATTTATGTACTCGAAGAGTAAAGGGGTATACTTATTAGATTTGTGGTGATAACGGATGTGTGTAACGCCCAGAAGGAAGCGTTTCCGACCCCATAAAGTATATATATTCTTGATCAGCATCAATAGCCATGTCTGTCTGTCCGTCCGTCTGTCCGTCTGTCCGTCTGTCCGTCTTCATTAGCGCCTAGATTTCATAGACTATAAAAGTTAGAACAACCAAATTTTGTATACAGACTTCTGTGACTTCACACTGTTACAAGTATATTTCAAAATTTGGCTAGGCCCCGACAAAGAACGAAAATCTGTGGAATCTATAATTTTCAAGATACAAGAAAATCAAAAACGCATAATCATGGAAAATTACCGTATCAACCAGATTGCCGAATCTGGACCAGTTCGGATCATTATTATGGCCAGAAGGAACAAATTAAATTTCAGTGGCTACGCAATGCCTTTTAAGCACTTAGTCATTCCCTCTCTCTCTCTCGCACACACTTCCACGAACCGTATATGTATGTATATGTAAAGTCGAATATGTAGACGTGAAATGTAGAGTAGACAGATGTAAAAACATAAGTAAACAAAAATGGAAACAAATAACATTAAATATATCAAAATTTCAAAAATGGTTCGTCCCATTTTTTAAAATTTTTTTTTGGCTAAAATTTAATTTTTCTTCTTTGCGAACATTTAAGAAGTTACATAAACTGTAAGCATACATTGTATATACTGACAGAGTACCGGGTAAAAAGTAGAGGCCTTTGCCGCGGCTCTCAACGTTCCCCCTCGTTCTTTTTTGTATCCTGTTCATTTTTTTAAGAGTTTTTTAAAGGGTTACGACACCCTGACCGCCGGAAAATTGGACGGCACTTCATAAACTAATTTTGACAAAATTATCCCAGATACAACTTTTTAATAAATATACATTAAAAGTAAATGCATCTAACATTACAAAACATTATAAAAATGTAAATAGATTACAAAATATCCAAAACCTGTGAGACAGTTTTTCCAGAGAATTTACATGCACAATTTTTAACTGAAACTTATAAACGAACTTTATTTTTAATTACCTATTACGTTACGTTGGGGTAATTTTAGGTAAAAATGTATACAAATTTGTTTAAAAAATAACATCAAAAAAATCCCACTTCACGCCATAGAAAAGTTATGAATGAATTTTTAAGAGTATCGGTTAAGTAGTTTCTGAGGAAACTTGTATACATACAAATAGATCAAGAATATGGGCTTCAAAATGAGGTGAAAAAAATAAATTTTTGAAAAATTTCAAAGTGTCGTTACCCTCAAAGTAGACGTATTTCTCCTTAAATTGTGTTGCTGTGCTTATAATTATTCCATAATCGATTAGAAATTATAAACATTTTTATTTTTTGCTTATCAGATTTAGCGTTCTGTTTGATGAAGGAGCAAAATTGAGAATTAGTCGGTTTGTCTCTAACTATAAATACCGAGCATAGTTGCCAAATGTTAGTTTTAGTTTTCTGAAGGTGTCTAAGGTTATGTCTTAGCAATAATTAGTTTGAGTTTATCTGGTGCAAGTTGTCTCCAAGAAATCGTGTTGTTAAATCTTATTGCTAAACGTTTTCTGCATGATCTGCATAATTGATTAATTTTCCTTCGATTTGAAGCTTGTAATAAGGGGTTTATTATACTATATGTATTACATTAGACTTAGATTAACATTTATCTAGATCAAGTGCCAATCCATTACGCTTCGCCCAGTTACTCGCATTTAACAAATATACTATACTATATATTTGGAAGACATCTTCCTCCACATGACTCTTAGAATTGAACGGGCCGTTTGGCAGAACTGAATCTTGAGGCACACTACAAGTAATGATCATCATCGACGAAATTCTATTTGCTGCTGCATGTCTTCTTTCAGTTAAATACGATCTGAATAGCTTCACAGCTGGATTGCTTAAGTTGAAAAACTAGCATTATTTATTTGGTAAAACACAAATAATGTCACTTTTCCTGCCCTTTCCACTTTAATATCTAAGAATACAGGAGTGTGATTTACAGCCCTGATGACAAAATGACTCCCTTCAGCGGACCAATTTTTCAATCAAATACGTTTGCCACAATTATCATGTCAACATTTTATCGATACTCGTATCGCGGCAATTATAGTTATTAGTTGAAACGTGAGGTAGGAGGATGGCAAAACAAATAATTAACTAATAAGTAGGGTAATTAAGATACTCCGACTGTTCGGTTGGAGTATATATAACATGTGAGTCTAACGGGCCTAAACATTGGCTTATCTAATAGCACAAGTCATGGCTCATATCTTCAAACTACAGGAATACTACCTGAGAGCGATGGGACACAGTCACGAGCCGGTTAGCACTCTGAGCCTGAAGCACGTTGTCTCACTGCTCTTTGCAGCATCAGCGCAGTACCCCCTGATCCACAATGTGGTGTATCACCGCAATGACATGGAACTGGCCACAGCCGGCATGAGTGTTCTCCTCACCAATCTGCTGACGCTCTTCAAAATATCAACTTTTCTCGTGTACAAGCAGGACTTTTGGCGAATGATCCACAGCTTCAGGCAAATGCATCAGCAATGTAAATATGATGAGGTATTAATTTATGCGCAATCTGCTCCTAATGAAGCAGAAAACTTTTGACAGCGAGTCGGAATATGCGCGACAGAGGCGGAGACGGACACGACTATGTGGCCGAGGCAAACAAGGTTGCTTCCCTGCTGGGCCGGGCATACTGCATCTCCTGCGCCGCCACAGGACTTTACTTCATGGTGTCGCCCATCCTGAAGATTATAGCTAACAGCTGGCGTGGCACAACATATGTCAGGGAGCTACCCATGCCCTTGAGGTAGGTAAATGCGAGTATTTAGAGTCACTAGACAGAGTGGACACTCGGTGGAACTGATTCTATAATTGAATCATGTCATCTGCAAATTCGCTACCGGCAGACTCCCATTCAACTACAAGGACAGTCCTGGATACGAAATCGGCTTCGTGTATATTTTGTTGGTTACCATCGTCGTGGTGACATACGCTTCTGCCGTGGACGGGCTCTTTATTTCGTTCGCCATTAATCTGCGAGCCCACTTCCAGACCTTGCAGCGCGACATACGAGCAACGGACTTTGCTCAGCGCAAACCGGAGGTCGAAAAGGCCCTTAAGGACGTGGTGGACTATCATGTGCGGTTGTTGTCCCTATCCAAGCACTTGCGTGTGATGTATATGCCCATAGTGTTCGGACAGTTCTTTATAACATCACTGCAGGTCGGCGTCATCATATATCAGCTTGTGACGGTAAGTGGAGAGATGGACACAAGTGTATTTTGGAGACCATGCTGTCTACTTACAGAACATGGACTCGGTTATGGCCCTCTTGGTGTACCTCTCCTTTTTGGGCTCGATCATGCTGCAATTATTCATATATTGCTATGGCGGAGAAATCATTAAAGTCGAGGTACCGCAAAGATAGCCTTTGGTTCGATCCTGGTTTTGGGTAACAGCAGTCGCTGCATTGCAGAGTCATCGGGTCGATGTGGCCGTCCAGCTATCCAACTGGTACCAAGCAACTCCGAAGCTACGCAGATCCCTGTCATTCATCATAATGCGATCCCAGCGGGACCTGCTCATCAAGGCTGGCTTCTATGAGGCTTCTCTGGGGAATTTCCTTGCGGTATTGATTCTGAGAAGTCCGTTGAATTTTCATAGTCACTTTCATCTTCTTACAGATTTGTCGGGCTGCCTTATCGCTTATAACTCTGATCAAATCTATTGAGTAAATGGCGCTCAATAAAAACCCTCGAAGCTATTGTAATTTATATTTGATATTCATGTAACAGAACTATTAATTATAATTATTCGAGTTCAACCAACCCAAATCCCGATCCAACCTCATTCCCAATTATTGTGTTTATACTTGCTTATAGTCCATACATATGTATGTGCTCGTAGATTGCGCGATGCAAAATCGGAAAAGCGACTGTTTCAGTTTGGAAGCCAATACACTCAGTACACTCGTAAGCACAAAGTATCGGTTGTTGTTTTTGTTTTGTTTTTGATACCCGTTGTTCAGACTCATGTTTCGTGCATTATATGTATATATGTACATATATTTTCTTGGGTACTCGTTGACACAAAATACCCTTGTAATCTTCAAGTAATCAGGGTATTTACTTGCTTATGGTCCATACATATGTATGTGCTCGTAGATTGCGCGATGCAAAATCGGAAAAGCGAATGTTTCAGTTTGGAAGCCAACACACTCAGTACACTCGTAAGCACAAAGTATCGGTTGTTGTTTTTGTTTTGTTTGTTAAATATTTATTACATATGTATGTATGCAGTACGAGTGCAACGTTTATATGGTTATGTAAACGTAATCCAACGGGGCATTCGACGTTCCTATAAAGAGCAGTGCGTCAGCTCAGAGGCACATTGGAAGATCGTCCATTGTCAGTCCAGCATTCAGCATTTCAGATGACCAACAGTGAGCCCGCTTCGACAAAGACGAGGAATCTCCTACTAACTCCATTGGTACTCTTGCAGATCTTACACTCGCTCTGTTGCAATTGCCCGTGGGCTCCGATGTGTCATTGAACGTACGTCGAGCGGCGGAGGGAATTACACAGCTGAAGGCGGCAAATCCGAAACTTCAGCTGGCCATCCTGCCGGAGAGTTTCAACGCGCCATACGGCGTTGAGTACTTTGCAAAGTATGCCGAGTCGATACCGGATGGGGCCACTTGCCAAGCGCTGTCGCGTCTCGCCAAGCAGTTGGGCATCTACATAATTGGGGGCAGCATCGTCGAGCGCGAGGCAGGTAAACTGTACAACACCTGCACCGTGTGGGCGCCCAACGGCAGCCTCATTGGCAGGCATCGTAAGGTAAGCCGCCGCGAGCTAAATATCCAGGCAGCCGAATGACTTTCTGGTATTCTGGCAGATTCATCTCTTCACCATGAACATTGAGGTCGCTCACGGAGGGGGCGTGCAGTTCGATGAGGGGGCAGTCTTGACGGCTGGCTCAGAGCTAACAGTAGTGAAGATTGGGCAGCACAAGGTCGGCATTGGTGTTTGCCACGACAAGCGCTTCGAGGAACTGGCTCGGATCTACCGCAATATGGGTGAGACTTGTGCCATTGGTGTGTTGTCGATGTGAGATACGATACCATAAATTTCCCTCAAGGTTGCTCGATGCTGGTCTATCCATCCGCGTTCTGCATCTGCCAGGGACCCATGCATTGGGAGCTTCTGCAGCGGGCCAGGGCCACGGACAATCAGCTCTTCGTGGTCACCTGCTCTCCTGCCAGGGATAATATGTCAGGATATGTGGCCTATGGCCATTCGATGATCGTGGACCCCTGGGCCCGGGTGCAACGGGAGGCGGGCGAGGGATACGAGTTCATTGTTGAGCGAATCGGTGAGTTCGGAAGGCCTGACCCCAACACAGCAGAGTATATGCTCGTACTTTCTCCCCCGCAGACTTTGACATGGTGGAGCAAGTGCGTCGCCAAATTCCCATTCACCAGCAGCGGCGTACTGATGTGTACGTTAAGGCCAGAGCAGACTCTTGAAGCTGGACTACACAACGAATTTCAATTAAATAAAGAACAATTAAAGGCAGCGGGAGAGCAGTTCACTGATATGACTTGACAAGCTTATCGCCACAGAAATACAAACATGCTCGTATGAAATTACGAAAACAAATCGGAACGCTATATTATGCATAGTATTTTATTCCGACTTTATGATACCCGTTGTTTAGACTCATGTTTCGTGCATTATATGTACATATGTACATATATTTTCTTGGGTACTCGTTGACACAAAATACCCTTGTAATCTTCAAGTAATCAGAGTATTTAGAGCAATGTTTCGCTGCTTGATTCTGATTAATGGCAACGGACGTAGGATGAGTGGTATCAATGCCAATCAGTCGGCTCAATGGCTCGGCTAGGCTTCAGTCCAGAGCTCGCTCTCAGTGCTTTCGAGTACGCGATTGAAGAACGACGCGACGCTGCCAAAGTAAGCCAATAGCGGGAAGAATGAAGTCGTTGGTGCTGGGAGCTGCATTTGCCCTACTTTTCTGTGTTTGGTCGGGCACGGCGGACGCGCAGATTGGCTATGTGCGGCATCTGTCGGAGCTGCGGATCAAGGAGCTCAATGATCTGGCCATTCGGATAGGGGACTCGATCAACCCGGAGATATACGCCTGCGACAGCTATTTCGACTACGTGTGCAGTCGCAATCGACCCCTTTTCTCGATTATGGGTAGGCACAGGATGGAATGGTCGGTCAGTTCGCATTCGTATACGTGTTTACCAACTTTCTATGTCCGTAGGTCACATGCCACAGACAAGTGAACTCATCCAGCTGCTGACCCAGCTGCAAAACGACCCCGAGCAGTTCGAGGCGAAGCAGAAGCTGATGGACTTCTTCATCTCTTGCAACACCCTGCGCTCTCTGGAAGACTGCTATCGCGAGACATTCGAGTTCTTCAAGCCGCTATTCGGATTCATAATAACCAAGAATCTGGTGGAGGCCAGCAGCCACGAGCTGCGCGACTTCCTGGATGTACTGGACCGCTTCGTCGCCAGGTCGAAGAAGATCTTTCGCTCGGACTCGCATCCCATTCTCAGCAAACTGGCCACGTACAAGGAAAAGTTTCGCACCCCCGCCATCTACTTCCACTCCGGGGACCTGAACCGGGAGTACAAGGCCCTCCGCATCTACCGCGAAAGCTATGAGCACAACATCCGGAATCTGGAGCAGCATCGCAAGAGGAACTCCACCTACGAGCTGGGAGTGCAGCGAACCATGCTCGACTGGAGCCTGTACCTGTTCCAGAGCAGCAACAAGCCGATGTCTTATTTCTACCCCACCTTCACCGTCCACCTCTACATGACACTCTTTAACAGCACCGAGCGGCAGCGCGACTTCACGCGATTCCGCGAGGAAGTGGAGTGCCTCAAGCTGCCGCAGTTCGTCAATGTGCTGGACGAGGCCCGAATGCTGGCTGTGATCTACCTGAAGAGCTTCCGCTACGCGTGGCATGACTATAGCGACTGGATAACCACCTTATCAACGCATCGGGAGATCTACGACCACGAGGACACAATACTGAAGAAGTACCACCTGAACAACAAGCGCATCTTCTTCACGCTTTACGCACAGAATTTCTGCGAGTTTGGCAAGAATCTGGCTGAATCCCTCTTCTATTTGGGTCTCAAGCAGAACGAAGACTTCATCAATAGCTACTCATGTGGCTATCAGACAGAAGTTTCTAGCTGTGTCTGACCCTAACCCAACTGATTGTTATTGTCCAAACATCCTATTACGAATCAATTATACCACAAAATCCCATTTCCCCATGGGTTTCGTACTACGATTAGCAGTAAGAAAAGACGTGGCTTCTGCCTATTATAATATATTTCATAATGATAAAGCCTTTTACTATGTGAGTCTCAAAACTCTCTCATTAGCCAGTTCTTCCTTCCACTATTCGCGGAAATCCCTTTTTGCAACTTGTTCGAGTGGCTGTTCCTGTGCCGCCGCATCTGCGGTCGCGGCTGCCTTTTCCAGCCTAAACTTTTGCACCTTGTCAAAGTAATCCAGTGCCTCCTGCCTGCGATAAAGTTTTGCCAAGTCGCTGCAGGATTTGCCGACCCCATCCAAAGCCGCCAGGTCCGCCCCGTGGGTAACAAGGAGTTTGATGAGTTCCAGGCCCGCGTCCATAACCACTGCAACCAAAAACCAAGTTAAAGCTCCATTTGATACAGTCCTTCTGGATGTACCTCCGCGCATAAGCAGAGTCCAGCCACATGCGTCCCGCGCCTCCAGGTTTGCCCCCGACTCCAGGGCGAACCTCACCATTTCTATCTGATTAGCGTCGACGGCGCAGTGGGCTGGCGTCATGCCGTTGCAGTCGGTCGCCTCCAGCCGCGCCTTTTTGTTCAGCAGGATGCGCGCCGAGGGCAGGTGTCCGTGAAAAAAAGCCAACTGAAACGAAAACGGAACAAGGCTCTCACTGTGCGACTGTCAAATGGTCAGGCACTCAGACCCACATGGAGCGGCGTTCGTCCGTTGGCCGGGTTGCCCAGATGCACGCTGCAGCCTGCCGAGAGCAGCACATCAATGATGCACATCTCGCCCTGCATGATGGCGTTGGCCAGCGGCAGAAAGCCATTTGGGGCGGGGTACTCTATTAGGCTCGGTCGACGGCGCAGCATGCGCTTCACCAGGAACTGCTGGCCCTTTCGAATGGCGCGGTTCAGACAGTTAGTGGAGGGCAGCGCTGCCTCCGTGCAGGCCTAAAATACAAAATAAACGGAAATACTCTGTAAATCAATAGGAAACGTTAAATGTATCTGTAACTATAGGCTTTCCGGTATTGCCAATCATTCTGCAAGTATGCTTTCGCCCAAAAAACAAAATATATTCGCCACGAGTTTCTCAATTTCCGTTTCAGGGAAACCCGAAATGGGAATGGGAATACTCCCAGGCCCGGCTTTAGTTTATTTACAATAACATCCGGAGAGACAGCTAGAGTCACGTAGCAGCGTCCATCCTCGGAGAGGTTCAGCGCTCTTATGCGCAGTCGGTGGCCAAAGTTCTCCTCCAGATTGGGTATCTCTGTGGGAGAGCTGCTGCTCCATTGCACCTGCTGCCAGCCGTGGCGCCTGTGGTACTTCTCGACGCTGTACACCAATGCATTTTGGAGTGGCGCCCAGTTCAGAGCCACGCTGTTGATCGTCTGCTGCAAAATACTGCCATCGAAGCCCGGCCACCGGGGTTCCAGACTGGATTCATTTGCTGGATTCGAGCTGGGAGTCGGACTCGGAATCGGTCCCAGCTGATTTGCAAAACTTGTATCGCTTTGCTTCTGCGAAAGTCTATTGTCGAATGTGTTTTCGGACATGCTGCAAGCCGTTCATACACATTTAGCCAATTTGCCAGCCTTATTGGCTTTGCTTGCCACATGCCACATGCCACAGCTAAGCTAAGCCTCTCCTCCTATCCCTTCCACGACCATAGCAATGGCAGCGCCAACGGCCAACAGCCAAAAGCCATGGCAACGGCAATGTCAACGGCAACGGCAATGGTTACGAAAACTCCTTGGGCGGGGACGGGATTTGGGATTTTTGTTAAATCAATAAATGGGTGCAATGTCGCTGGTGACGGGATGGAAATGGGGATGGGGATGTAGATGGGGCTGTTGATTGCTGATTGCCTGATCCGGGCCCGTTCGTTCGCCTGTCCCTGGCAGACGACTCTTTTTGTTTGCGCCCGATGTGCTGATATTGCCACTGTGGATGAAGTGGTTGTGCTGGTGCGGTGGGTGCGATGGGTGTGGTGGGTGGATGGATGGCCTGGATGGATCAATGCATGGGTGGGCTCCCTTGGTTACATAGTTTTTGACGTACTGAAACTGAAACTTTTGTGTCCTTGGGTGGGGGGGTTCGACCGTGTGTGTATGTGTGTTTGTGTTTGTGGCAGCTTACTTACTTAACGAGCCTTTGACATACTCCGTGCGGTGATGACTCCGGAAATTTTGGTTGGACTCTGGTATTTATCTGCCCGGCCCGGCGCATTGTGCCAACTCATCGACCGCCACAGAGACACAGACACCGACCAACACTGAGATACGAGTATCATGTCTGGCACAAAGGCAAACGCTGGCACATATACATGCAAAAATTATCATTTGTCAAAATCACAACATGAAACCGTTTTAAATTAAGCCACTCTGCAAGTCATACGCCCACACCACCATGCCCCATGCCCCATGCCCCATGCCACGCCAGGCCGCCACTTCGTCTCATCCTCATCCCGCTGGGCTTGTGCCTTGTGCTTTTGCCGAGCCTTCGAGCTGGCATTGCTATTGTCTGTGGGTGAAGTGAAGTTCAGTTGTCATCTTTGCGGCGGCTGCTGTTGAATCCTCATTGATTGAAAACGACCGCAAGAGCCTTCCAAATGAGGGGACGGAGAGGACCAGGAGGAGACCTGGGCACTCGCTGTATTAGACGGGGGTATTCAATATCATTATCTCGTGACAGGGATCAGGGGAAATACAATATTAGCATCGTTCTGTAGTTGGCAACTCGAAATAAGGAGAGCGATTCATAATACGCCCGTAATAAAGAGCCTTTTCGTGAGGCCCTTTAGCGGCCTCTAAAATCCCGGGAAATCCCAAGGTATCAAATCCTGCGGAAATAGGGCATACAATCTTGAAGGCAATACCAAGTTAGCCATTAGGAATGGTGTTGAATGAATTAGCACATTCCCTGTATTAGGAATGCCTTTTCCCCCCTGAAGGGCAAGATGTATCAGGAATTTCTGCTATACGCAAGCCATGTGGACCACAGCCCACTTTGATGACGCACCCATTCCGAATTCAAATTCAAAATGTACTTATTACTTATTCACCAAGAGATTAAATAAATGTTTGTTCCACAAACCTAGCCGTAAAACGATAAACCCGCCTAAAAGGACACCCCATAGATGCAAAGCCAGGGAATATATAGACATTTTCTGAATATACAGGAAGACGTCACTTTCTAAGGCAGTAACGTAACTTTTTTTGGCACGTCGAGTTGAATTTTCCAAAATGTTCCATATCAAAACATATTCCTTTTGTATTCATCTCGGCTGAGGCAATGAGGCGATGCGAGTACTGTGTTTTCATTTGAATTGGGATAGTTGTTCCCAGGAACACCTGATGATAGCATTGGACATATTTTTTTCCAACTTCCCCCAAGGGCATCTCAGTTTCGGTGCTTGTACCACGAAAAGAATGCGTTCTCTTGCTGTCTAGGCTGCGGAAATCTACAGGCGAATGGGTCTCCCGGCAGTCATTAGGGCCCAAATAAGCTGGAAACGGCTGCCATGCGCTAAATGCGCCCAATTTGCCTGCCGACTGCTGAGGACGGGATGAACAATGGAAGGATGGGCGGGCTAAAGGTAGAGCGGAAGGCAGTGCCAAAAATAATCATAACCAAACCGATAGACGATGTGAAGCTCCTTAGCAAGTGCTACGGAATCGACGAAGGCAGACGTGACGGCAACGGCAACGGCGACGTCGACGGAGGAGCGCCCAAACAGGTGGCATAAAGCGAAATGGGTTTGATTTTAATCAAAATAATGGGCTCCGGCACCGCATGATGACGTCTATGGCTTAATTAAATAATTTATATATATTACGCATACGCCCTGTGCACGCACACACCTACTGGAATTCGGGAGTTTCCCACTCCTATGAGAATGTGTATGTGTGCAGCAGTGGCGACAATGGCCATACGAGCAGCAGGTCGGAATCTCCTTGGGGCTTGAGTAGCAGCAACAGGCCCTGCTCCTAGTCGGCTGCCTTATCAGCGCCCCGCTTACACTCGATATCTTACGGCTGAGGCTGAGGCTGGTGCGTGAGGTTTACAAGCGGAACAGCCCCATAAAAGGCGGCGCACAAGGAGCCAGAAATTAGCGAACCCCACGCCTGTCGCCGGTTCCTGTACGCATATCCGTGCGAGCATCCATCCGTACTGCACTCGACGTGCGAGTATGAAGCAATTTGCTTATCGGACCCCGAGAGCCCCTCATATTAGTACAATACATGTACGCTGCAGAGGCCAGCCCGCATCCAGCAGATACGAGTAGACTTCCATACTTCCAACTAAATTTACGTCCCCACTTGCAGTTACATGAGGGAAAAGTTTGTTATTAGCTGGCTATTTGGCTATTTTGCTGCAAGCTTTTATCCAGCAAGCTTTCCTTTTTTTTTTTGGTGGGGCCTGGGGGTGGGGTCTGCTGTCAAAACTGACAGAAGTGGTCCCAAATTTTACTCTCTTCATCTCCGTCCCTTTCTCTCTGCACCGTACCTCTCTCTCTCTCTCTCTCTCTATATATATATATATATCTCTGCCTCTCTGCACCAGGGTCCCGTGGCCCCTTGGCTTGCTCTCGTTCTCTCTCTCTCTCTGTCGTTGTCTCTCGTTTTGAATGTTATTGCCACAAAATGTACACTGGCTAACAGTTTGGTTTGGCATTTCGCTGTACGTTTTCGGCAGTTTCGTGTAGTTTTGCACCAGGAAAAGCGCCAGAGCCGAGGCAGAGACAGCAGCAACAGCAGCAGAGGCAGAGCAAACATTTTTCGGTATGTATGCCTCGTGGACGCAGTCTCCTTCAGTGTGACGTTGCTGTAGTTCAGCGCGCCTAGTGCCTATTGGGGAAATATACGAAATATTTGTAGTTTAACGGTGCCTTCGACGGTTGTAGGTAAGCCCACTGGCGCGACGCGTCCTCCCGCCAGCAGTTGGAGGTGAAAATTTCTAATCACATTTCCCTGGTGCTATCAGAGGAGAAAAAAATGTTACTCCGAGTGCTGTTTCGCGTTCCGTCGCTTTTCCTTAGCAATTCCCATACCCACAGCCCAATCCGTACCCATTCTCCTATTCCGGTTACACTCCCATACTCCGCCGCACTCCGTGTATTACCCCAGAGACAGCAATGCCGTGGTGGCCAGGACGTGACGTTCATCTTAAGCAGGGAGCGTCCGTCCGTCCATCCGTCAGCTCCGTGGGAGCGGGAGTAATAAGCAATTTGTGGAGGAAAAGTTAAATCGCTCAGCGCAGCGCAGCACAGCACAGCGAGCACTGGCGAGAAATATAATTGATTGGTATATAAAAAGCGGAGCAAAGCCAGTTCCAGTTCCACAGCAGAAAGCAACAAAGCCAGACTTATCCACATAAATATGTACTACTTACTTATATGTAGTATACATTTGTATGTATGTATGTTTATAAATATGTATGTATTGAGCATTGAGTTGGGTTGAAGATGAAAGCCTGCGAATCGGTAGGAAACTATAATTGATTGAGTGGAAAGCAATAGAGACGAGCCATTGCTGCTGGCACGGGAACGCCTGGATTTGTATCACACTAATTAGAAATAGAGGAAGTACGAGGCTGCCTTCCGAGATCGCTTCAAGGCAATTGATGCACTTGTCACGGCTAAATGCCGACCACAGACCACCGGACAGGCGGACGGGCGGACGTGGCCAGAACTTTGCAATTTCCTTCTTTCAAGCTGTGCGTTTCCGACGCTCCGCAAAAGTTGTGGATGGATGTCTGCCCAGAGTTGGGCTACACAGAGCTTCCCATATGCAAACAAACTATAAAGGCAGCTGACAAACGAACAAAGCCAAAGACGATGTCTGTCGGTGGTTGCGGATGTGGGATGTGGGATGTGGAGTGGGACTTGGACTGCGACTGGGACTGGGATTGGGACTGGGACTGGGATTGGTGGTGGCAATGATGATGATGATGGTCTTCCACAACTCGTTAGCATATGCCTCATACGGGAAAACAGCAGGGAAAACAAAGCGATAACAGGGACAGCCACCATATTATCAGAGCGTTTTGGCCTTTTGGCCAAACCACGAGTGCACACGGCCCGACATGCGAGAAAGCGAGAGCAGAAGCACGCCAGAGGCAGAGCAGAGCCCGAGCAGAGCCCAAGTACGCATCCGGGAACTCCGGGCGCAGGCGCCGTCGCACAGATGTGGGCAATGCTATATTTCAAAGTCAAAAAGTCAAGAGAGTGTGAGAGCAAGAGAGATTGAGATTGCAGAGGGGACAGGGGACACGGGACAGGCAACTTGGAGCGGATGACAAAATTATGTAACAGACAAAAAGTAGATGCAGATAAATATATTATTAGTCGAACAGAAAGGCAAAAAGCCAGCGCCAGCGGCCATTACATAAAGGCAGGGATGGCATGGCATCGAGAACAGCAACAAAAGCACTGATGTGCTGAAGCTCTGAGCTGAGCGCTTTACCTTTACATGAGCGTAATACGCGTACCCTTACCCACTTTCCTTGCGCCAGAGCAGGGCGGCGAATGGCTTCCTCTCTCACTCAACAAGAGCAAACAGAAACACGACACGAGAAATGCTCAGGCGAGCTCAAAAGCTTCGCTCTGGCGTTGAGTGCTTTCGGCTCGATTATTGGATTTTAGGGAGGCAGAGGGAAGAGAGGGGAACGGCTGGCACTGGCACTGGCGCTAGCGCCAGCGCCGACTTCGCTGCCTGCGCCGCAGCAGCCTACAGCTGGTCGCCGCTCTGGCTCTGGCGCCGCACGAGCCGAGTTTTCCATGTAGGGACCACGGCAGTGTGCTGCAGAAGAGTGCGAACATAGCATGAAGTAAGAAGCGCCGAATAAAACATAGCCACGGCCTGCCTGGGCGGAAAGTGGAAAACCAAAAGTATTAAAAACGCACACACTCATACACACAAAACACACACATGTGCGTGCTTTCGTTCGTTCGGGGCTGTGTGAGGGAGCGTGTGCACAAGTGCATTACATACTCGTACATTATGTACGAGTATGTTTGCACATTGTACTATGTATATACATATACATATGTATGTACATAGAGATATAGGCCCATGCTGAACAATAAAACAAAACGCAAATCGGGAGAAAATCGCGAGCCCGCCACGCACATTATCGCAGATCACAGTGGGAACCCCCTTCCAACCCACCTTCAATCCGTTCCACCATTCCACCGACAGCCGAAATGGAAAACTAATTCAATTATAAGCAATAAATTGTTTCGAGCTAATTCAATTACGCTATGAGTTGACTGTGGGAACAGCTTTATGTAATAATCAATGGCGAAAGGCTGCGCGAGCGAGCGAAAAAATTTTGGGCCTCTGGCACACTCCACTCCGTTCTCAAAAAAACGTATTCGATCGAATTTGTTTGCTGTGCGTGTTACGTAAAATGTTGTTCTCCCGCGGCACAAGGCCCCCCGACCCCGGCCCCCGACTGGGACGCCACCCCCTCCCTAATGGGCACTTACGTGCACGCTCGCATAAAAGAAACCCTAATAAAGAAATATCAATAAAGGCAACAAAGCCAGCGACAACGACAACGGGTGCCGTCACAATAGAGTCACCAACATTGCGGGTCCTCGGGGTCTTCGGGGTCCTTGTGGTCTCTGGGGTCCTCCGTTTCCGTGGCCAAGATAGTGCTGGGGCGACGTGTGTGTCCACTGTTTTCCAATTAGATGATATGCCAATAGACCGAGTGAATCGAGATTCTGACGCCCCTTTTTGTTTCTCTTTGCCTTTCAGAAGCCCCGTCTATCTAACGCTCGCTGTTCTTCTCTGCGGACTTCTTTGAAACAAACACACTTCAGCGCCAACGATTTCCAATCTCTGCTCCTCCTGCTACAGCACCAACAGCAGCATCGCATCCACGTCACACACAGGAATCTCCGGCGGCAATCTCAAAGGAATACTTTCTAAACTAAACTCAGGTAAGTGAGTGAGTGAGTGGGCGAGCGGGAGAGCGGCCGCCCAATCTTTCCCAAAAGTGTCCAAAGTATGCGCAAAGTATGCTCCAAACTTATACGCGCTTTACGTCAAATGTTTGCGCAAACTTTTGCACATTTTCACGCGTGAAGTGCCCGACGCGCGCCTAATGCTGGAAAAGTGGTTCAACCTCATTATACAATCTGCTGAGTTCCCAAGGAGATCTGCGATTTCACTTAGACTCGATTCCGTTTGCCCTCAGCTGGCCCTGTTCCCAGCCGATACCGACAAAGCCAAACCAAATAGGTTAATGCCAACTCTGCGCATACTTGATATTCTGCTGAACAAACTTAGCCAAGGGTAGCGCGGCGTATACTTGATATTTACTGACCCTTTTCCAAGCGGGACTGGCCCGGCCAGAACACAAGTCGAACACAGCTTATTTGCGTGTTTATTGGCTTTGACTGTGGCTTTAGCTTTGGCTCCGACTCTCGTAGTCGTATCAAAAAACTTCAAACGTAATTGGATAGCCATCCGGTGGGGCTGTTTATTTGTTGGGGGAGAAGGATAGAAGCCTGTGTTTCTGCTGGGGCCACACCTTGAGCCACCTGCCCATAAAATTCTAAGCACGAATGCCATAAATTTTCGCTTTTATTTACATATATTAAGTCGGACATGCTCGTCCTTGCAGGAACACGCTGTCCACCCATCACCCCTTTCCATAAACAATTTTCAGTTGCTGGGAAGCTGGAGATTAAAGTGAATTTTCAAACTGCAAATGCTCTGGCCAATAAACAATTCCGACGTTTGCTGACTGACTGCTGGCCACAGGGCCTGGACTCGGAGCCGATCTGGAAATTCCTTGCAGCCCCAGCTTAATATTCATTAGCTCGAACAGGAAGTGGAGGCAGTGCCAACCAAGGCCCAGCAGCAGATACTGCCACACAGATACTGCCTGGGACCAGGACCAGGACCAGGACTGGGCCGGCAGGGCCACCCAGCTGCTAGTCGTCCGACGTTCGCCCGCTAGCGAATGCTTTTTATGTCAAACTAATTTCGTTGCTCGTTTGCTGGTGTTGTTTTAATTTGCGCAGCTAGCCAGAAAGCAGGCTGCCTCCTGCCTCCTGCCTGCCGCCTTCAGCTTAAGTTCGTTAGCCCAATTTGCGCAAATATTAATACATGGTTACAAAGACACAGACACAGACAGAACCAGCATCAGAATCAGAAGCGTCAGCAGGATGCTTTGCTGAACATGAAGCTGATGCTTCTCCGCTAGCGGCGTTAATAAAATTGAAAATTTTTGGCTGGGAGGCACTGGGAGGCCACATTCATTACGACATTATTGTGCTAGAGGACACAGACCCGGACCCGGACCAAGGCCTGGGATATTAGATTTCCCCGAATTAAGTACAGCATCAGAGGCGGGCCGGTCCGGGCAGAATGAAAACCAGGGGAAGTGGAGCACAGCTGCAATTGATGGAGATGTGGCAGCCACTGAGTCTACAACAGACACAGAAACAGAAACAGAATGAGAACGGGAAAAAGAAGAAAAAGGAAAATGGGAGGGAGGCAAAGGGCGTTCTCTCCTCATCTCGAAAGCGAATTCAAAGGCTGGGCCGCAAAGGCATCCTACCAGCGGCATTTAAGCTAAGCGGCTTAAAGTATCAGGCAGCGCCAGGTGACAGGGAAGCTTGGCGGATCGTCGGCGATGGCCCCGCTTCTGCCCGTCCTGTCACATCACAATTTAATTTGCTCTTTTCTCTTTGCTGCCTTACAGACGCAGAGACCAGCGCGGACCGCGAGTGCACTCTCCAGCGACCGTCACTCTCCGGGAGGAACAGAACAGAACAGGACAGGGCAGGACCTCTTCGAGCCACGCCTGTAAAGCGACAGCCCCAAGATGGCGGCCTTCATAGCCAAGCAAATGGTTGGAAACCAATTAAGTGCCGTTAAAGGTAAGTCAGGCGAAAACGCTCGCGCAGATACTCACTAGTACATTAGAGTCCTGTTTTATTTTTGGCACCCGATCAATACAGCCGTCTGTCGCTTTGCCCTTCTCTATGGGATATCTGGGAATGTATACATAATTCATTTTCAAGCTGCTGCGCAGCAACAAAAAATTACCACACATGAGCGGGAAAGTGGCCAACGCTTTTAGATACACACCCTTCTCCACTCATCTCTCGCTTCTTTCTCCGGTGGGGCATTAGGTAATGTCATTCGGTCCCATTGTTGTTGCTTCGCTGCGGCTCTGCTGCCTCCGATGCTGCTGTTTAATCAGAGTCTGTGCAATCGCTCGGAAAATCATTGAATGCTTTCAAAAAGGGGCCGAGAAGGAGGTAGCGGACGAGGACGGCACGAGGATGAGGCAAGGATATTCGAGCTAAAATGCTTATCAACCCACAACATGCGAGCACAGCCGGAGGGAGCCTTAACGGAGCATTAACATAGAGCAGAGCAGCCTTCTCTTCCATAATGCCCCACTACTCGTATCGTACCATTCCATAAGAAGACCCGTTCAATTTGCAGGCGCCGATGCTGCTTCAGCACCAAGGCATCGCCATTACGCTCCTGGGCTGGAACTGCGGCTGGGGCTAGGACTTGGGCTGCAGCTGGATTGGATTGAACCGGGTGCACATTACCGACTCGACTCCCTTATCGAGCGCAGAGATTCTGCACGAATGCGCCGACAAGTGGTTTCAACAAATTGATACACTTAATTGTATAGATTGATGTTGCACTCCTTTCTCTTTGCTTTCCCCCTGACTGGGATGGGCTCAATCATTTGCCACTGCCCAACCCCAGCCCCTTCCCCGTCCGAGCTCCGCTTGTCGAGCTGTCAGCTGCGGCTCAGGTCGAGATTGCGGCTAATGCGTCCCGTCCCGTCCCGATCCAGCCCGACCCGGCCGTTGGGCTGTCAGGCCTGGCAGTGACGTGGAGCTACCAAGTTCGTGGAACATGGAAATGCTATTAGCATGGCAGTAAAGTGCGAGAAACCGAATCGACTCGTACGTAGAGGTTTGCCCTTGCCTTTGCTGTTCCTGTTTTGTACGCGTGTTCATCAGTACGCTTACTCGTACGTGTGCCAATTACCGAGATACTTGTACTAAGTTGCAGATATTTGTATCCGTGGCGGCTACTTTCGGCGCGCAATGGTGCAGCAAGCAGCCACTTAAAGTTCTCCATAAAACTGCGGATGAGTGATGAAAACGAAATAAAATATCCCCATAAAATGCCATATTCAGGAACAACTCGCCCACATCATCTCCGCCTCGTTCGCCTTAGTTCCATTTGGCCTCCCATGTATAAGCTAACAGAGTTCCGTTCCCTACTCTTCGTTCATATGAGGAAACGTCTTCTTTGGCTCCGAATATGAGGGAGCGAGTGGGTGGGTGGTAGGAGAAGGGACGTTCCCGGCTAATGCGTTTCCATTGTCACCACTGCTCTCGCAATCAGACAATTTATTGGGGCTTGCGTCGAGTTAGCCTTTATTACTATTGCCTGTCTTACATAAGGATAAGTTATGGATTTGCTGTATCCGCCCGCTCCTAGATTTGTTGGACGTCTCGTTGTATTTGTTGTATTTGGGTCTATTATTCGTGTCCATAGATACAATGCAAACCTTTCATGCAATCCCCATATCCGTCTCCCGCCCCCTCGCCGTAGTCTGTTTCTCAATCGCATTAAAACGCTACACGATACAAATCAGCCCTTGATGCCTTTCTTCTTGCGCGGCGAAAATGATCGCTGCGAATATTATAGCTTTACGGAGAGCTCGAAGATTTCTTCTCGTTCGATTTGCCCCTTTCTTCGGTGGATTGATTCGGAATTGTTCCGAATCATAACTATGCATAATGCATAACTAAATTACGAACTTCTTGGAGAAGATTAGATCTTCTTGGTAATTGCAGCAGTTCAATATTCAATATTCGAACATTAGGTCCAACTTTCAAAAATATTCATATATATACTTAAATATTATCACATTTAGCTTATGACGATACGATATGTCAAAGTCTCAGCTCTATTGCTGCAGGGCTTTTCGAGGTTTTAATTCATACACAAACCAAACAGAGCATTTTTATATTTATACGACTGATTTTTGATCGAAATCAAGAATTTGCATAGCTTTAATAACTCTATTTTCCTCAATTTTCAGGTAAGCGTTCGAAAGAGAAACTCCTATAAATGCATCCTCTGAAATTCCGTAAGTTGCTACCACTCCAAAGCCCCCTCCTGCTCCCACCCATTTAACATGACGATCCAACAAATTTGGAAAGTTTCGATAGCATACTCGTACATTAACAATAACCAATCCAATAATATTTATAGTCTGAATCATTGTTTTGAATGGCACAACCCGTTTAGTTTACAATTTACAATTTACAGTTTACAATTTTGCAGTTCACGCTTCTGTTTCAGTTTTGAATGGACGCCCGGTTTCGGTTTCGGTTTCGGTTTCCATTTCCGTTTCGTTTCGGTTGATTGGCAGTAGCATGAATATGGATATGAATACATACTCGAACATTATTGAAATTTACGAATAGCATACGAATAGAGAGAGCCGTTCAAGATTGAAACTCCCGTGGAAGGTTTTCAATGCGAAACGAATCTGAATATTTTTGAACTAAGCTTAGCATTGCACAACACAAATAGCCACGTATGTTTTGAATCTACGCATTTAGCGAATAATCCAACAGTACCCCATATGCATATGCACTCCCCTCCCTGTACATACCAATTCCCACGCCATCGACATCGACACCTTCGGCCCATAACCCTCGAGGCCAAGCACAAAGCATCAGTGCCCCTCCTTCCGCCCTACCAGCCCCAACGCCAACAAGATCATTGAAATTATCCTTGATCCTCGTCCTCCCCGTCCGTTTGCCCGTCCAAGTACCTCCGAGATCACCAAAAACTACGTATTTTTATGCAGTTATCGTAATTTATGTAAGCTAAGTACACTCACAGATCATACGACGTTAATCCCTGCCAGCATAAGAACCTCCTCTCCGAGACACCAACGGAAAAGAAAAGAAAACAAAACAATATCAAAAAAGAATAAAACGTATTTGTACGCTCCTCCAATACCTTCACAGCCGAACTTTACCTCATTGTAAAACACACAAACACGAGAGCTTGACAAACACACCCACTCCCCCTCCACCCCACCCGATCCCATCCCATCCCTTCCCATCTAGTCCAAGAACGACTCCCAAGTGCACAGCAATTCTACCCCCGAAACAACCCCAAGCCACTTCACACCACACCAATCCACTCCACTCCTATCCTTCACTTCAGTGCCCGACACAGTCATGCAACAACAACAGCAACAGCAAATATAATACAGCAACAATGAGAACACCATGAACAACAAGAGCCAGCAATGCCAATGAGCCCAGCTGCCATCGGGGCGATAGCAAAAAAAAGCCATACAGAAACACACAATTCAATTTCTTCTATTACACTTTCTTCCTGCCTACCAGACCTCGTCTCTCTTTACGCTCTTTATTTCGTACTCGAACATTACCATGACTGCCACGCCCATATCCTCATATTCCCATATCCCCATACACTTATACACCCATGCACCCATATTCCCCATACCCATCTGAAATATAAAGGAGAGAGACTGGGCTGCTTGGCCACGCAGGATCTATCCAATCCAACTCCGTATTGGCAAACTCCTCAACGAGTCCCATATAGTCACAGTCACAGTACCACAATACACAGTCACACCTATTAACCAGCTCCTCAACTACGTTTTTCTACTTATTCAACTTCTTCTATGATTATGATATATACCGCCCAATCGTACTATTACCATTACCATGCCCACATTTAATTATTCTCCTACTATATACATACATATATACTCGCAATCACGCAAATGTCGCAACTTGCAACTCGCAACCCATAAGCAATCCGTAGCAACTAATCCCAACAGAACAGAGCAGAACAGAGAGTGAAGTATTAATGGATCTTTACCTTTACTTTCCCGACCACACGCTACACAGATGCTGCAGGCGGCGGTAATTTCTCAAACTTTCGTATTTTTGCATTTTACTTGTACTCGTACTCGTACTTATACTCGTGCTTGCTCATATCCTGTATGACTTGATGATGGTGCTGATGCTGATGCCATCGCACCTTTCAGCATCCAGCAGCCAGCATCCAACATAAAAAATCCATCCCCACAATATACTCGAACCAATACAAATTAGTAGAATCTCTGATTCGATCGATATCAATCGCAGAAATTCCAAATTAGAATCCGCTTCACGATCATTGATCAGCATCCGTTAATTAAGAAGTTGCCTTGAACTTGAACACACGCCAAAAAAACAATCCGCAAGCTTTTCATTTTTACTAGTACTTTGCCAAGCTGCCCCGCTAATTATTGGTTTTGTAGCTCCGATCGATATCAACCAATGCATGGCATCTCTAAGATAGCCAAACTAAGAGCCCCATCCGTGCGCTTTCAGCTTGGTTAGTTAAAAAGAGAAAACTTCAAGCAGCAGAAGGAGGAAATTAATTATAATTTGAATCCGCAACGAAAATGCGCTGCCACTTTCAATGCAGTTAAGACACATGCAGCTGGCAAAAGTTCAGGGGATAGGTGAATTATGCACATCTTGAGTTTGTTCTGATTAAAACACTCCATTCCCATTGCACACAAACTTCACGAGAACTCTGGAACTGCGCCTTTTGTTTTGTTTCCTTGTTTATTTCATTTGAGAACAACATTCAAGACAATATAGTTTGATTTTATACAAATATACTTACCCTTTGAAACGTTACAATCGAACTCTTTCTTTCTGCGAAAATTGTTTTGTTAAAGTGCTTCTTTATCTATTTCTGCTCCTTCTACTCTACTACTAACGTACTACTAACTACAAACCTACTTACATCTTCTACTATTCTACTATAACTACTCTAACTACAACTCAACTACTACTACAACTCCTATATACTACTACTACTACTACGAATTTACAATGAGGTAAAGTATAAGTATACAATAAAGTATCTCATAGCAATAGAACACACCTACATTTCTATGTATCTATCGGTAAACCCAGCACCCTAAACTATGTATGTCTCTCAACGACGCATTCTCGTAGGAATACGAATACGAGCATGTGGGTATCAAATGGGAAGAGGAACACAGCCCCAACGAATGCGAATTCGAATGCGTTTTGATGAGTAAACATTTTGACACATGCGACCACTGGCACACCCCCCGCAGAAGACAGACACAGTGCAGTACTCGAACAATACTGGCTATGCTCATCCATTGCATCGCTCTCGGTGTCCTCGTCTGATTCCTTGTCCTTTAAACCAAACAAATATTGCTGATGTCTGCAGGCTTTCAAAGTGTCTTGGCACGTGCGTCACTATATGCTTACCACAAGTGGAAAGCCCGTAGGTATGCAACACACTGGCACAAGGAGGACAAATCAAACAAAAGTAGGCATACATACATGTATATGTATATGTATGTACATATGTAAAAACTTGTGTACATCGCACAACGATATCGATCCCTAATCTTGCGGATATTGTAATTTTCACCTTGCTGTGAGAAACGAAAGGGCTACCCAGTCCCTCGCTGACATGTGTGCCTCCCTTCCCCAGATACCAATCCGCACAAAGGTGCTTTAATTCACATACTGCAGTCGTTCCACTCTCGTAACGTTCCCAGCGCCAGCGCCAGGACGGGGACCAGGACCTGGATGGGGTGGGTGGTCTGCTGTTAAGGGCACGGCATAAATTATGTATATTAAAAATTCCTCAAATATCCAAGAACATAACACCGACCGAAATATTTGCATGCAGTTGCGAGTGGGCTTTCAGCTGTGCAGCATTTTTGACAAATTTCCCCGTTTGCCGGCACGGAGTCGCATTCCAAGCGTGCCTGGCAAAGGGGGGACGCAGGGCAAAGGGAAATGGCGATGGTCCGCTGCCAGATGAGGCATGCAACTAATTGCTGACGCTACGAGTACGAGCCGTGTGCCACTACCGAGCTGTCAATGAGATTTTCTGCTTGTCGGCAGCGGCAGAGTCGCACTGTCTGCATAATTTCAGTACTTGCACACGCCCACGCCCACTTCCTCTTACTTAAGCGCCCTCACAGACACGCACTCCACCACCAGTGGTGGCCATTGGATGTGTGGCACTCGTGCGGGGCGAGTGTGGCCATAAGTAAATATCAAGCTCCTTGAGGCTGTTAAAATGTAATTACGGAGGGGACACGAAACACGGGATACGGAATACGGGACACGGGCAGTTGCTATTAGCGACTATGACAATGAAAATATTAGCGCGGGGGCATGGGGCATATGACACTAGCTCTAGGCGTATTAAGCCGACCTCTTTGTGGAAGTCGCACGCACTCTCCTAGTGCCACCCACCCACACATAACCGTAGCAGTGCTCCTAGTATAAGGCCTTCCGCCAGCTTCCTGTCATTTGTGCGCTGCCGTCCCTTTGACCCAGATGTGTGCAAGATGGTGGCGGTTTCTCCAGAATTCTACAATACAAAGCTGAGCGGGCTTGAACCGGATTAAGCAAGAAAATAATTTGCCGTTCGTGCCTTTTCAGCAGCTTCTACAATGGCATGAGTGAAAAAATGACGCCGGCAGAATGGGGTGTGGGCACTTCGCACAAATGAGTGAAGCTTCTCCTGCGCCTCCTCTGCCTCCTTTCTCATCCCTCTTCCCCTTCTATTTCCATTTCCATTTTCTATGTACATGGGAGAGAGCGTAAGTGTGAGGGGGGGTGGGGAGACCGAGGACGAGGCCTCAGCCGCAATAAAAATGGAAATGGAACTCTAATGTAGTATTCCTTAGTGTGCGCGTATTAAGTCGAATAAGTGTCACCAGGCGAGCATCCGCTCCACTTCCTACACTTCCACTTGTACTGTACACAGCCCTAGACCCCTTCCCCAATTGTCTCCATCTTCCAGCTACATATGCTATATGCGGATGGGACAATTACGCTGGCTCCGTGGCTTTCAGTTCGGGTTCGGCCACGTTCCATTCTCATCATCGGGTTCCGCTGACGTGTTGGTATTCAAAATAGCAGGCCAAGCAATAAAACGCACTCTAAGACTTATCCGAGCCACGGCTCGTATATCAGACTTATGACTTCGTCCAAATACTTGCTGATATATACATAGATACGTTTGTACACATGTATGTATGTATGGATGCACACATAGATAGATATTACGCCGCCCACCCAGTCCTTTCCCAGCTCCACATGCCAGATAGGTATTAAGTACCCTCATTTCACCCATGACACGCAGCGAAGAGTAAAGCTTTTAACGGCAAAGAAAAAAGTGAAATGGACGATAGAAAGAAACCCCAAGAACCAACAACCAATTTGTACAGACGGACCGATTTTTCGGGCTGTCAGGAGCATTCCTCATGCAAATTGAAGGCTTCCGCAGGTCTTAAAGGGCCATCAATGCCGTCCGCCAACCCGTTGGCCGTCCGTTTCCATTAGAAGCGGGAAAAAAAGAATGCGAAGAAAATGAATGAATGAGGAATGAAAAATGCCGAACAAAGGACAGATGGAAAGGGAGACAGACACTTGTAGATTGATGAAGGGAGGGAGAGCATCTTGCTCAAGCGGTGTTAATTATGTTGGCATGATAATTATATTACAATAGGCTTGATTAGTTTTTAATTGAATTGTGCACTCCATTCGGGGCATCTCTCGGATCTGCAACTGGAACCGAGTTTTAAAGAGTTTTCCCCGTAAGCTCTCCGCTTCATGTACCTTCTATGTACTCTATGTAACACATGTACATGGCACGGTCCTATGAGTACATACATATGTACATACGATACGCACGTACCGAACAGACCTTTGTTGCAGTCACAAGAAGGACAGGACAAGAGAGGTCTGGAAGTCGGCACGGGTGGGGTGGGCAGAGTTCCTAAAGTTCATAAAGCAAATTACAAAAGTCCCATAAAAGCGCAACATTTCCATGGAAAGACCTGGGAATTGTGGGGGGCGAGTGGGACACCGAATATGGTCCAGGACCTAGCCATAAACACGGACATGGCCCGGCAGCCATTTGACACCATTTCGGGAAATCAATTTTTATTATAAAATACTTTGACTAATTTATGAAAACAATAAATGCGTCTGCAAATCAAGTCACAGTCACCCCAAAAAGTTCATTCACAAAGCTATTCAGCAAATTGATGACTATAAATTCAATTTAATGTGCGTTGCCTTTTGCACATAAGTGTAGACAGCGGGGCAGGCAGCGGAAGAGAGAGCAAGAGGGAGAGCGAGAACCAGAGAGCAGAGCAGAGACAACCGACAGAGTGTGCGGTCATCCCCAATCCCCACAACGCTTCAGAGCCTTCGCTTTCGAGAAGCACTCAAGAGTAGCGCGCGTAGAATTTTTGCGTTTGCGCCGGAGGGGCTAGGGGAACAACAGCGAAGCTGACGCAGTCGTTTTCGCTGCCCGCGTAACCGAGTGGGACAGCAGCAATTAGAGCGAGCGAAAAAGCTGTCGAGCTGCTCTCATCAGAATTCCGACTCAAGGCCTGGAATCGGCGGAGTCTGCGCAGGCGCTTCGCCACTGCCAGACCATAGTCACCCCCTGTGCTTAGGTCATCATGTGGGGTGCTCAAATCACGACATGGTCCAGCGCCAGCGACGCGGACCTCGACAGCGGCAGCGACTGCGGCTGCTGTAACTGGCACGGCGGCAGGACATAAAAAGCCAAGCGAGTGCTGCCAGTACTCCTACTCCAAGTTTGCACTCCTGCGGCTAAAGTTCAATCACTCTGACTCCGACTCTGTCTCTGACTCGGACTCGGGCACGGACACGGACTCTGATTTGACACAAGCGGCTCTACCAAGCATCAGCATCCGTCCTCGAGCATCGCTCCGCGCGCCTCAGCGCCCAGAAGTTGGCAGCAGTCAAGTTCAGTTTCTGCTTTCAGTTCGTGTGCGCTCGTGGCCGCGTTCGCACTTGCACTTCGTGGTGGCCGCCACAATCGATTGGGATAGCCATGGCAACCATGGGGCCGCGACCACGACGGAGCAGCCGACGAGAGCGCCGCCAACGACAACGACGACGACGCCAGCGTGAGTGTGCCAGAAGTGCAGCTCCCGACTGAGGCGCCTAGCTGAGTGTGTGTGAGGCGACAGCGTCGCAGCGTGGACAGTAGTGGCAGCATCGGCCAAGGCAGCGGTTGCACTTGCACTGATTCGTTCGGCCCCGAAATACCAGAAAACACAACTACGGAGAGGTAGCAGTGGTTAACGGCGCCCAGAAATCATGAATTTCATTGGTATGACAAGATTTAATCTGAGACGTAATGAATCCGCAGCCCCTGCGGATCCTTGGTCTTTGTGCATCTTGATTTCTTCTGTTTATCCGCTTATGAACAACACTGATTCGTCTTCTCTCTGAACCACACTGCTACTCAATGCAATGCTACTCTACATATGTACTCAACCTCAACCAACACACACCACGCTCTACTCTTACCGTTACCGTTACTGGTACCGTTACCGAATCTCTCTTCAACGTAAGTCTTTCCTACACAACTTTCGTTTATTTTTTCCCATTTCCGTTTATACATATGCCTTAAGTTAAGCTCATACGTAACCTAATCTAACCTAAGCGTAAACATATGCTGGCTCTGCCGAGGGAGAGAGAAGAAGCAGAGCAGATGAAAGCAGCTCGGAAAATCAATCGATTGAAAGGGGTCGGGTCGCCTTGCGCGGTAGCGGCCGAACATGTGACTGCATAATTCCGTGGAGTGTCACTCTTATCGATTTTATTCCGCAAGCCAGAGACCAGCCTGAAAAGTTCATGGTCTGACCGAAATCCGGCGGGGCTCGGCCTTCGCCATGTAGGCCGAGAGTCCCTCCTGAGCCTAGAGAAGACTGCAGCGCTGGTACTGCCCTGCGAGGGCATCGCCGGAATGGCACTGGAAGGCATCTCCGAATTCGCGCGAATTCCGCATTACGGCGTGCACCAATTGCCGCTTGCGCTCCTGCTGCAGTGGACCCAGCTCAGACCGACAGTCCACAAGTAGACTTCCGATGAAGTACAACCGGAGCAGGGACAGCTTCATTCGTCCAACGCCGAGAAGAGAGTCTATCCGTTCCTGCAGCGGATGCCTCTCCGGCTGCCTGAGCCACTGCTTATAGCAGCTGAGAGCCTGGCGCTGGGCCAACAGGTCCAGAAGCAGCTCGTTCGCGTCCACTTGGTTGGCTGAGGCTTCACTGCAGTTCTGAAATGCAGCGAACCTCCTCTCCGAGTCCGTACTGCGCCAGGCCCCTGGTGTACGGCTGTTGCTTCCCGCTGCCACTAGGCTCCTGGCAAAGTACTCCGCAACCAGCAAGTGGTTTAACGGAGTGCTCAGGTTCTGCTTCCCCAGCAGGGCGTTGACGCTGTCGAATATCTGTGCATACTGGCGCACCTGCTGGCTCGACTGTGATGGTGGCTGACGTTTGCGCTGGAAGCGCCGCAGCTTCTCGAGATTTCGGTAAAAGCTGCGCCGTCCCAGCACAATTTCGTGGTAGATGGCGTTCAGGCGCTCGTCTCCATTGAGGGTTAGGTGCATGATCCGGCCCAGAAACTGCTTCGAGCTCTGCTGCGAGATTTCGTCCACCCACACGCTCTTCGCGAGCTGCTCCGTGTAGGCTTTTCCCACGGCCGAGTACATCTGGGTGAGCTCCACCCGATCCGCACTGACCCTCTGCACCACATGGGCATAGATGTCCCCGGCGTACGTCTCCGCCAGCTGGTGGCAGTCGGAGTCCACAATGTCTGCAATAAAGGGCCCAAGCTTGGCACGGAACTTAAAGAATAACTCAACATTCACTCACCCATCAGATAGTCCGTCCAGATCCAGTTGAGCAGACGGTGCATGCTTGTGTTCTGCAGCAGCACGAAATAGTCGACGAGCCGCGGAAGCTGCTTTACTACGATCGTGTCGGTGGCCTGTGGCGTCTTTCCGGCCAGTAGCTTCCTGAAATAACCGTCCCAGTCGAGTCTGGCCAAAGATGCGTTACCGAAAGCACTGCGCTTAAAGTTCCCATAGCTGAACTGCACCTCATCCTCTATGTGGTCCGCCTTGACAATGTCCCGGCGACTGCGCTCCAGGCTGAGCACTTCGAGAGCGGCCACATGAGCCCGACTCTGCTCGATGTCGAAGCTCTGAAGAAGCTCGCCCACCCGCTGCTCGAACTTCCTCATGGTGTGCCGTCGGGTGGTGTCAGGCCGAAGCACAAACAGACGCTTGTTGGACTGCATAGATATTTCTGCATTGAAGAAATAGGGCGATCCCATTTCATGGAAGTGGCCCAGCAATCCCAGCCAGCTTAGAGTCTGGTTTCTCCGTGCAGTAGCATTCGGCTTGGCGGTCTCCAACGCAGGCCAGCCGCCGCTCATCCTGTAGAGCTGCGAAGTCTTCAGTGCATCCGCTCCGCGAGCGCTCTCGCAGGACTTGAAGAAGTTGACAAGCTGCAGCTCCATGTCCATTAGTTGCTCATCGTCGGCCACCCTGAGGAAGGTCTGGAAGCGCTCCTTCCCCGTCTGGCTGAGATTGGCGCTCCGGCTGCAAACGTAGCCGTAAAAGTCCTGACACGGCAGCTTGCTGGTGTCCAGATACTGCTCCAGCTTGTACGAGAAGTGCAGTAGATCGTTCTCAACGCTCGCAAAGCTGTCTGCACAGCTCACACACACCGCCGACAACAGAAGGGTCAACACTTTCAGATACATTCTCCACGTGCTATGTCTCTGGCGACTCGAATCGAAATGCACTCGGCTCCTACAGCACTTTTCACTGCCACTGGCACAAGAGTGGACTCTGCGCTTATTTCCTCGGAAAAGGTCAGTTTCTCAAAGGTCACAGCTAAGTCCCCGGCACACTTCCGCAAACGAATCGTAATGCCCCAATGGTCGTGTGCTTCCAGACTGAGGCACTGACCAAAGCTGAGGCGCAATCCCAACTAATCGCGTTTCCAATAGTTTTCCCCTCTCACTGGCACTGGCAGTGGCACTGGGTCTGGGGCGGTAGTGAGACTTGGACTGGGACTGGGACTGATAGCGATAACCCGATAGCGAGCCTAGCCCAGAGGCGGCGCTGTGTAATCAAATGTGTCAAAGTGTCAAGCATCGATGCTAGAGAGCTAAAATTGGTCATGGCCGATTTTGAATCGAAAACATTCCCAATTACTCGTATACAAAGAGGAAGCGGTGCCCGATTCCGCAGTTCGAAGAAGATAGATCGTCGATAGATAATAGATAACCCTAGAAATAGCCTTTGTTTTTCTTGGCCACCGTTAACCTTTCTTTTCATCCGTATCCTGTGCTTCGCTTTTGATAGGCGCTGTAGGAGGTGATGGCGGCGATGATGGCGATGACAAGGAAAAGGCAGAGGAGGAGGAGAGGGAGCGTCAGGAGGCCATCCGCGAGGCCGAGGAGCGGCGCAAGGAGAAGCACCGGAAAATGGAAGAGGAGCGCGAAAAGATGAGGCAAGACATTCGCGATAAGGTGAGTGTTTGGGATGGGATGGGTTGGGATGGGATAGGTGGGAGTGATTAGTGATTGAGATTTGTGGAAAGTGCATGCGCCCGATCCGAAATGCCCAGGACTTCCTGCAGCAGTTCAAATTGACTCTAGTAGGGAGTCCTTTTATTGAGCGACTCCCTAACGGAGTCAGATTGAATTACCAAGGAACACTCAACAGTGGAGCAAAAGGCAAAGATCCGAAGTGTAGCAGCTAAGAAAACATGAATGTGTGTAGTATTTAATCTATTCTGATCTGCCGATCATTTCATTTTCAATCTCATTTGCCATATCCAGTACAACATCAAGAAGAAAGAGGAAATCGTTGAGGCGGCACCGCAAGAAGAGCCCAATCCTCTGATGAGGAAAAAGAAGACGCCCGAGGAACTGGCCGCCGAGGCGGAGCAGGAGGAGCTCGACGATTTCACAAGTAAGTTATTGTTGTTGATTCCCCGGCTCAGCTTCTGGCATCTAACTACTGCTAATCCGACCTACTATCGGTCGCCCTGACCCCGACCCCGACCCCGTCCCGATAGCTACTTTTGTGTATCTGTAACTGTATGAGCTTTTCAGTTTTTTTTCTTTTCGTTTTCCCACCACTCCCCCAAGCGGCTCGCTCATGTGCCAACTTAGTGCAGACAATACCGAAACATGTTTGACTATCAATCAAATAATCAACAGCTAAATACTCGATTAACCGGCGCTCGTAGTAGCAACCACTTATATGTTGTGTGTGTGTGTGTATCTGTGTGTCTCTAAATGTACCTAAATGCAAGCGAACTATCTCTTACAACTCTAACTATCTGAATCGAACTATCTAACTATGTATATCAGCTCTATTAACTACTAACTACTAACTAATGCTATCCATCTATCTACTATACTCGTATTTGTACTCTGTTTCCTGTGCTCATGATATGTAAGCTGTAACCATCTATGATTATAGTAAACTTTAAATCGAACTCTAAAGCTAACTCTAACTGCAAATCTAACTCTAAATCTAACTGCAATCTTAACTGTCCATGATCTAAACTTCAAATGTAATGCAACGAATGAATATATGAACTACGTCTACAACGTCTACTTACATTTACTCGTATAACAAGCGTGCACTCCATTTTATCATTTCCTTTTTCATAAGTTACTCCGCTTCAGTTGAACTATATGGGGTATATGTATACTCTATATATACCTATGTATACTCCATTGTATACGCGAGTGGGTCTGGGACATCTGTGTGTACATATGCATATGCTCGTACTTAGTTCCTTACAATTGATTTCCTTTTGTTTTCCATTCTTACATGTATTTTTTGATATTGATATTGGAATTGGTTGTTCCGTAATTGTATTCAAACGGTACGGTAGTGCGGGTTACAACTAAAATTCTTGATTCGTTGTTAGAAGGCGGCGATAGCCTCCGCCTTGCACTAGGTTTCATGTCATTCGATTAATTAGACTAAGGTAAGTGCTACCATTCGTAAAACAGTATGTTTCCTTTTGTGTGGTAATCTAATTGTAATACGTTTGTATTCATGAACTAATACTCCGACTCCTTCACCACCAACAACAATTTTCGATTACTCTTGCTCACTTTCTCTCTATCTGTCTGTCTCTCTCTCTCTCTGCCCCTCTGTTTCTCCGTCTCTCTCTCTCTCTCTGTCCCTCTTTAAATGAGTTGGCCCAGAAGCTACTTAGAAAACACCCAGAGAAGACTACTCAACACACAGCTCTACAGCTCCCACACGAATACGAAAAAAAATCCAATAGTAGATAGAATATACGGGAAAAGACTAGGGTTGGATATGCGAGAACTTAGTGGGTTGGAACGGAACGAGTATTAAGAACCCATTAGAGGCAGATGGCACGGGGTGCGAACTATTAATGTAGCTGTAAGATTACCTTTCGATGATTTGCAACATTTACAATATTATTTTGAATACATCAAACTCACAAACTGCACTCTTAATAACTGATAGCGGCTTGTATGATTTCCTATATAACTATAATGTTTCTAAACACTTTAACGGCTTGCGTGCTTAACTGCATCCTGAAACTGAACACTTCTAACAAAGAATGTGAAAACAAACCAAAAACAAACAAAAACAAACCAAACCAAACATGATGAACTCTCCAACTAAACCCAATTATGATCGAAAAAGGACGAGCAACAAATACAAAACTTTTTCCCTCTCGTTTACTCTTTCCCTTCAATATGTGTACTATATGTATTTTACACAATGGCCTATCGTTTGTAATATATATATAATGCACATATACTGCATATGTATGTGTATTTCTTCCGCACCGATCTGTCCACATTACCATCTACGATCTCCTATCTATCACTCTATTCTCTACCTATAACTACCTATAACTCTGAAGCCGACACTGACCTGACCGTGACTCCTTACTATCCTACTGCAAACACGACAATAACTACCTACTCGTACAACTTTGATTCGATTCGTATTTGATTTTTCCGATTTGGCTAGAGAAAACCTTCGGCTAGCAGTCCACACCAACCCCACACCCAATACTTCAAAATTGAATACTATACTAATAGCTATGGCTACGGCGACTGTACCTGAACCTGTACCTAACCTACCCTAACACTTACAGCTACCCGTATAGTACCGCTACAGAGAAACAGTTACATTGCATAGTACATGGTACATGAGCATCCATAAATACCAAACCAAACCAAATACATATACATAACAGTTAACATGCCTAACATTTGTAGTCTACTCTACAAAATATGCTTATTTATTGCTGTTTCCATACTCAATTTCTTTTACAGAACTGAAAAATCAAATAGAAACGCAAGTAAATGAGCTAAAAACTCAAATAGAGGGAAAATGTGTCATGCAGTGATATGTCAGTCATCATAAAAACAAAAATAAAAACCAAATAAGAGCAAAATAAAAAACGTATAATAGTAACAGAAGTAACAATTCAAATAAAACCTAACACCGATGAACGATGAGCGATGAACGAAATTTATTTAACACATCCCGAACTTGAATTTGTTAATAATTATGAGATCTGTTGAGTTTAATCATTGGAACCACGATCGAAACGATAATAAGTCCTTAGAAAGCTAACCCAAAGCTGACTCGTAACGTAACCCGGCAGAAATAAATTGAACTAAATCGAGCGATCCGATCTACTATTGAGTTTTTGGCAAAGCCTCCAATGCGGTGTTTTAAAACATACATACATATAATATATTAAACAGCTTATACATATAAATACATATGTCGGATAACGAAATAAAGAAGGAGACAAGCGAATCCGAGTGCGAATGCGAATCAAAATGCGAACAGGACGGTGAACTCCTAAGGAACTTTAAAGTAGCTAAAACATAAACCGAATTATTTGAAACCAAATATAGTAAACGCCTTTAATAATACATATTCAAATCACTTTGCTTCGATGATAATGTAATATACTCAAACCCAATATACAATACATAACCGTTGTTTAGTTGATAACATTCTATACAATAATATAACGAAACGAAACTAAATGAAACTAACGAAACGGCGGTACTCGTACGTGCAAAACCAAATCGAAACTAAACAAAACAAAAGTAAAAATAAATTTAAAATATAAAAAAAAAAACACAAATAAATACCTAAAATAAGCAAAAAGCTAAGAAAGGAAAGAAAAGAAAAACAAAACCAATCAAGCGAATGGTGCGACAGAGGAGGTTGCTGAATCATGTCGAACCGTCGAAATACGTTGCTGAAATCACTTTTGGACTTTATTCCATAAATGAGTATGGGAAGATTATGATCTAAATCGGCGCATATGTTGTAATTGCCATTCGAATATATACATATATATGTATACATACATATGTACATATACATATGTATACACATGTTATGTATTATATATACAAATTTCCATGAATTTAACCACAGAAAATTAATCACATTTGCAAACGAATTGACTGCAGAGACGTTGAAATTATTGCTGGTTATCGAAACTGATCGATATTCGATATTCGATGTTCGATGATCGATGATCGATGACCGATGATCGCCTACAAGAACCCAAGAACTACCCAAACTATAAAGTTTCAGTCAGTTTGCCAGATATCTCTATCTTCTCTAACAGATTTAACAGTTACATTTTGTTTCTTTCCTATACAAAAATACATACCCACACTACAATTGAGAGTTTAAAATCTTTCGAGACAGTCACTGATCTCACTGATTGATGCTTCTGAAATGTAAGTAAACTACCTAAATATGTACCTATACCTATACTTATACCTATACCTATACTTATATACCTTGCCTATACTTATACTACATAATATACATTAAACATTGCAGAACTTGAGTTTCATTTCACATTTGTTTCTATTTCCACACACATCTGTTGCGTTACGTTATTGGTTAGGTGACGGCTACGAATACGTACATATATAGTTATTCCGTAGGAAATATTGTGTAACAATATATTAACTTAAACAAACGAATAATAGCTGTAGTCGTTTAGACAAGGACAATAGCTTAAAAGAGACGCTAGGCAGTTCGAGAGCATAATGCTGTGATACATTTTTCACCGATAAGCGCACAGGACGGCCAACAGGTCGGACCCTCCCCCCACAAAACCCAATCCCCAAACGACACCTCAGTAAATCAGAAACCGAACACAAAACAAAAACAGAAACCTAAACCTAAACCGGAACAGATATCGAAAAATCTGGTAAACAAAACACAAAGTTATCATACGATACGACTATGACATAGTACACGATTACTTCAACACAATGCTAGGAACATCAAGCTGTTGGTATCTCCGTCGTCCGTTAACGGTATTTATTTACCAGCCAACTCTTCAACACAGTTTACACACATGCAAATCGAATCAAAGCCACCAAAATTGTACATACATACATACATATACATAAGGATTACATGTATTGTATTACCAACGATAGTTAACCGAATCCTTCTATGGCATAGAATGCAATATTGTGTGCATGGGTGTGCGTACATATGTACATACATAGAAAATATATAAAAAAGCGAGCTGTCCCCGTTCCAAATCGAGTCATTGCATTGCGTCCGCTACAAGGTTTCGAAGAAGTGGTCCTATGATAGAGCTAACGATTGATTTTCATTTTCATTTACATTCGATTTGGCTCGTGAATGGCTCGTACTGCATATATGTATGTGTTATCAGCATTATACCATCCATCCGCTACATATCACATACTACCACATGCATCGACATCATATCATCAGCCGAACAACTGTTTCACATATGTATGTACTGACTGTATACGCTTTTGAAGTATGTACAATGTACAAAATCAATACATACCGAGTATGTATTTATAATGCTACATACTTTTAGATGTCTATGTACATATCACAATATTTCGAGTAGATGGGACAGTTGGAAGGACATTTGTGATCCGGTTGACCGGAGCTAGATCCCCTCTTAATTATCAGTGGAAAAAAATGATCTTTTAGTTGATATACATATAAGTACATACAACTAAACCTAAATATTATACATACATATATGAATAAATGTTTTAATCACACTGCATTCTATATATATAAATATCTCTCTCTTTCTCTCTTTCTCTGGTGTCTCTCTCTCTCTCTCTCTCTTTCTCTTCTTTTGATTTGAAACACTCTCTTAAATCTTTAATCTGCGCCACTTCTACTCTGCCTAAAATATTTTTGTATCTGAAAAACAACTTGAACAACATTTGCAACAACACGAAACAACAACAACTCTACCAAATCTCCACAACTACGACTCGATGGTCCCTCTCAGACATGTACTCTCGGTGTTTTATGTATGATATATCATCATCATCAACAACAACAACAACAACAAGAACAACAGCACAAGAAAACCACTACAGCCAGTACAAGAACAACATCAACTACATCTACAGCAAAAGTAATTAACAAAAGTTTGTACATCATATACATACATATACATACATATGTATTGTGTATATAATGATATATGTACGAGATGAACTACTCGTTATTATAGAGAAAACTACAACTACAAAAGCCCACAACACAGCCAACAACAACAACAACAACATGAAGAACATGAACATGAACATGAACATCAACTCAACCTACCTATCAGATACTCGTATCAGATCAGATCATGACAGTTTGCTACAAGTTTTTCTTAACAAATTTCTGAACGTTGTGAACTTCATTTGTACAATATATGGCCTAATCTTTAAAAACGTACATAAATACACAGTGACACATGCAAATAAGTACATAAATACATAAATACCTACATACATACATACATACACACAAACCACACACACATCCACACTAGTCACGTGCATTTAAATAGAAAATATGGTGTTGTAAATGCTTAATCTACATACATACATATACCATATACATATGTACAGATCCAAAAAAAAAACAACTACTAACCAACCAACAAGAAATAAATGTACAATTCGCATTAAAAGTTACCATTTAATGAAAATACTTATGAAAATGCTTTATGAAAATGATGTTATGTTATGATGAACAATGAATATATATTACAAGATACATTTAAAGGGGTGCCGAGACTATTGCGTCTATCAGTAAAAAACATCGCTTTCTCAAATTCTTCTTAACCATTCTTGACTCCATATGTTTCTTCTACACATATCGGCACGGCAGCAATACTATACTATACTATATGGTACGATTATTGCGATTGTTGCGCTCCTCAACGCCTCTCTCTGTCAATCTAAAAAAGCAATCCCCTAGTGCCCCCATCGATCCATACAAAGTTAGGAACGATCGAACTAATAAAAGAATGCCTTAACGTGGCTCACATGACTAGACCATGAGTAGCGAATAGATGAATATAATGATGATGATGATGATGATGATGATGATAAAGAAGATGATGATGATGATTCTACCGAAGGAAATGGAATCCACAATTCTTAACTGTTACTTTAACCCACTCGTACTAGTGTACTTCTACGATACTAGAGCTACAATACCTAGCTACTTAGCTGCGTTTCCCTTCCGCATTCCAATCTAGTTTTACTAAATCCAATCCGAATCCAGATACTCGTATCTTAGCTATGCTCCTTTCGAACTCGAAACTCTATAAGCTCTACTCGTATAAAGTAAATACATAAGTATTGAAAATGTTTATCTAGATTCTACAATATCCATTGCGTTTTTCTCTCAGATACTTATACGATGTATCGATGTATCAATGTATGGACTGGACGGTCAGTTGAATTGTTTAATATATTGAATTGAATACACATTAATAAAGAAAGCCAACAGCAACTTGAAACATACAAAATTATTCAATCATTATCAAGTTTTTAACGTAATCATAAATGTTTAAAATGTTAAATGGTTCAGCCGATTATGATTTTGTTCATTTGTTTAATATTGTGTTACCGTTAATATTATAGTTATGATAATGTATGTATATGTATATCGGAAAGTTCATGCAAGCAGATAATTATACATTATTATCTATATATATATATATATATGTATATGTGTAACTTAATAGGGAAATGAATTTAATAGAGAAACAACAGACAAAAATGATAAATAATAATGTTGGAAAGAATACCATTCAAGTCATTATTAGATGTGAAAGCAGTTCTATACACAACAAAAGATAAACAAAAACCAAAAACAAAAACAAAAAATAAAAACAAAAAACAAAAAAACAAAAAAAACACAAAACCTAAGGAAAGCGTTAATAGTTGATTAATTATATTGTTACTTTGAACATTTAATTCAAACCAAACCAAAGAAGAATAATAAAAACAAAATATATATATGTATAAATATATATGAAAAAAAAACACTACAATACATTGGGTTTTAATTTCTAGACGGCTTTACTCCGAAGACCCCCGAAACCTCTAAACACAACACGCGACCCCAAACCCCACCCAACCCCAACCCCAACCGACCCGACCCGACCCGACCCGAGTCCCATACATGTCCTACTATCTACACTGTGAATTTCTGCCTGCCCTGCCCGATATCCGATACGTATAGCGATCTTGATTTGGCATGACTGTTAGTCTATATGTTTTTCTATATGTGTGTGCGTGTCTCTCTCTGTCTCTATCTCTATATCGATCTGTCTGTCTCTCTATCGATCTATCTACCTGTCTATATATCAACCTATCTCTATCTCTGTGTCTGTATCTGTATCTGTATCTGTTTACGTACCTCCAAAATTTTCCACCTTCCACTTCAGAAGCATCCATACATATTGTACGTGCCTATAGGTACATCCACGCGTTTGTATGTCAGATATACATACATATGTACAATACGTACGTCAATAGGCTGAGATGCTGGTGCTGCTGTCTGCTGTCTGCTGTCTGCTGCCTATCTCTTTTACAAAACTACTACTCTATTGCTAAGAACACTGTAAAGAAATTGTGTAATGAAATGTGCTACGTTATCAAATATGTATTAAGCACATGCCATGCCAAAAAGAATCTGCGTCCGGTCTGGTCTGCATTAGCCTCCAGATCTGACAGGCCAAGCAAATGAAGGCCGTGAGGTAAAGGTGAGTTGAGTTGCGAGTGTCATCCAGGCCCCTCTTCCTGAACGCGCATCAGAGGACTCCAGTAATCCAGTGAGTAAGTATACGTACGTACTCGTACATATGTACAGGCACATGTACTTAAAAGTTTCGATTTTATTAAGCTGTGTAACTTTTATGTTGTATAACCACCCACTTCATTGCCTGGGTAAAGGTAGGTAAAGGCGTCTAAGCCAATCAATTCTGTGTCCATTTCTCATCACATGCCACATTGACAGTCTCAGCCACACCCACAGCCACAGCCACTGACGACAAAGTTGAAGACCACAGCAGATTGAAAACAAAAGTCCCTTAGCTTAGGGCACACATACTGAGATACTGAGAGGGTGCAAAACAATCAAACTCCGAACAAAGTCTACTCTTTCATTTCTTGAATTATTCTTGCCCTTCAGTTCTTAATGCAGTTTTACATTTCACTTTGTAGGCCTTTTTACTAAGTTATTAAAGTTGATCATTTCGTTAGTGTGCGTGTAAACCGTGTTAACTGATTTTGTCTTGTTTCTATTTTCAGCCAAATTGAAAAAACGTCTTAGTGATGCTTTCAAAAATTGCCCATTGAGAAACTTGTTCTAAACAAGATCCAAAACGAAAAGATGAGATAGGATGAGTCCTGCGATGATTCTACGATGGTCTCGGTTTCAGATTACACGAATGCCTGCATACGGGAAACCCGTATACACCCGCTCACGGTACAGGTGTACGGGTATACGGGTGGCTCTATGCGTGCATGAGAGTAAGAAAAACAACCGGCTTCGGCTAGCCGAAGCTCACGTGCTCTTTTAATCTTCAGCGTGCATTATCTGCCTGTTCTTGTTCGGCCCAGGACCAGTCTCTGGCCCAGGACATGCCATGGTGGCTATACCAACTTGTGTCTGAACTAGGTTTACGTTTACATCGACTACATCCATTTTAAAATGGGAATACATACGAATACGTACCCGTGAAGGTACCCAGCTAAATGACAATTTTATAGAAGTCCCCTCTTCGAGATACCAACCATTAAAGGACTTATCTTTTAAGTACCGCATTTCGTTATTACCTACATACATACATACATATGTATGTACGAGTAGTGTGTTTCGATATTGGACATTTGAATAGTAGTAGAGCTAGTGAATTCACTTGAGTGCTTTGCAACGCACAATGATGCAGTTAGTTCCTTTATACTCCAACGACGAGCCAAGCTACATATACATACATACATACATATGTACATATATATTTTAGGAACCGCTCGAAATCCGATTACTCCGTAGGCACAACGATTAGAGGATAGCAACTTTACGCTACATCTACTTACCAACAGACTAGAAAGAAATATGATACATACCTACGTTTAGAAACAAAGTGTGAAATCAATGATGAATAAACAACGAGATTAGTTTAGATCAACTAGACGATAGAATAGCATATTCACCGCATATTCGTCATACCATGCCACATACCACACCGTACCATACCACACCAGTCTTTCAACTGCGCAGAGGGTACATTCTCAGAGCATTCATATAAGAGTATTGTAGATGGTTCGAGTGTTTTCGTTATATGCCATATAATTCATAAGATTTTCAAAGTACCTGAAATTCCAATGACCCTAGTGGAAGTCTAGTATTAGGTTAAGGTCCTTGAGATGATCAAAAGTATTGCTGAGTTTAGACGATTTCTTATAGACATACAATCTGCTTAATCATTCTTCTATGTATCTGCGTATTTCAACCGATATTTCACGTTTCCATGCGAATAATTACGATTACTTAATAATTACCTATATATGTATATGTACAGTGGGGAGCAAAAGTGAGTGCATGTTCACAAAACTGACTTTCGTCGCCCATAAAAACATAACCATACAAGATAATCAAACAAATCAAATTAGATTATCTTTATTATTTAATTCTTAACGAATAGGAGTTATTAGAAACAATATATGTGATGAATTCAAAAAGTTTGAAAGTAAAAACATAAAAAACCCGCATAAACTCACTTTTGCACCTTTCAAAAAAATTTAATAATTAAATTAATTAAAAATTTTTTGCCCACAGACTCTTATGAGCAATAACTTTATTTACGCGGATTGGCATGCTCTCTACCAAATTTTCGATAATAGCTTTTGAGATTCGATTCCATTCCGCTTTTACACGATCCCAAAGAATGTCCTTATTTGTTGGGGCTACTTCGTACTGCCCGAGCTATTTTTTTTACTATTGACCAAAGATTTTCAATAGGATTGAGTTCGGGACTTTGCGCTGGCCACTGTATCAGCTGAAAATGCTGTTTTCCAATCCATTCCTTAACAATTTTCGCTATGTGCTTCGAATGACCATCAGGTTGAAAAACAATTTCTTTGTCGGTATAAGCAAATTTCTCCAAAAAATTGGCAAGATGGGTGTTCAAAATTTGTATGTAGTCCTCTTTTCACAGGATACCATCAACTAAATGCAGAGGGCCAACAGTCCACCATGTAAAGCATCCCATAGCCTTATATTTCCTCAGCCATGTTTGACAGCTTTCTTTACATGGTGCCTTTGAAGACGTTCCCCGGGCTTGCGTATTGTATCAGGACCAGCAGTATTGTTGTATTTCGTGTTATCTGGACTGGTGAATCCAAATTTAACCGATTTCAGTCAGCTGGGAAGGAATACTGCTGGCGCAAACCCGGGGAACGTCTTCAAAGGCACCATGTAAAGAAAGCTGTCAAACATGGCTGAGGAAATATAAGGCTATGGGGATGCTTTACATGGTGGACTGTTGGCCCTCTGCATTTAGTTGATGGTATCCTGTGAAAAGAGGACTACATACAAATTTTGAACACCCATCTTGCCAATTTTTTGGAGAAATTTGCTTATACCGACAAAGAAATTGTTTTTCAACCTGATGGTCATTCGAAGCACATAGCGAAAATTGTTAAGGAATGGATTGGAAAACAGCATTTTCAGCTGATACAGTGGCCAGCGCAAAGTCCCGAACTCAATCCTATTGAAAATCTTTGGTCAATAGTAAAAAAAATAGCTCGGGCAGTACGAAGTAGCCCCAACAAATAAGGACATTCTTTGGGATCGTGTAAAAGCGGAATGGAATCGAATCTCAAAAGCTATTATCGAAAATTTGGTAGAGAGCATGCCAATCCGCGTAAATAAAGTTATTGCTCATAAGAGTCTGTGGGCAAAAAATTTTTAATTAATTTAATTATTAAATTTTTTTGAAAGGTGCAAAAGTGAGTTTATGCGGGTTTTTTATGTTTTTACTTTCAAACTTTTTGAATTCATCACATATATTGTTTCTAATAACTCCTATTCGTTAAGAATTAAATAATAAAGATAATCTAATTTGATTTGTTTGATTATCTTGTATGGTTATGTTTTTATGGGCGACGAAAGTCAGTTTTGTGAACATGCACTCACTTTTGCTCCCCACTGTATGTATGGCAAAACAAAATAAAAATACTGATTCGATTCGGCTCGCCGACGCTTACATATCTTTTCCAACAGTCCTGCAGCTGTGAGGGATGTCACAATTTTTGGTCCGATCGGATGGATATTTGAACTTCATACTTTTTATGGGTCTGTCCAGTCCCCAGGCCCAACAACATGAAATATGCAGGAGCTTGGAAAGGATATCTGCCGTTTTTACAACAATCATTCAATAATACAATCATATCTATACCTAAACGTTTTCGTGTCTTAATTTTGAATATTACATGATTACATGATTTTACAAGCTAATGATGATAAAAGAGGATAAAAGAGATTCCAAAATGTGAAAGCACGAAAATTCGGAAGAAAACGCAAAAACAAAAGCAGAAAGCATAAGCAGAGAGCATAAGCAGAAGCAGAAGTAATTATAGCCTAAGTATATATAATTTACATACCAAAATGACCGACTGAAATTATTGTTAAACGTTTTATGAACTATACTTGCATATATACATATATTGATATGATCAAGTAAATGAACAAAGAAAGAAAATAAATAAAGAAATATATATACAACAAATTCATATGAATATATATTAAAGTTTCTATACCTTAATCAACCATAAATTTGCGATTCAATATATACATGCAAAACTCCTAAATATAAAGGTAGATGAACGAAATCAAATTTTAAAGATGCCACCGCGAGCATACCCGAAATAAAATTAGTTATCTAGGGTCATATACAATCGATGCCGAATCGAACAATTGTTTGTATATAGGCAGATTCAAAATCGAAAATACTTTCATATATAATTTAATTTTATAAAATAAAAATCCAATTTCGGCAACTTATCCTCTAGTTTAATCCGATCTGATCCGACCTGATCTTCTCGCAGCACCCGAGAGTCTTAAAAAAACTAAATTCTATGAAGCCCCTTGCCTATTCCAGAACAATGAACGATTTAGATACCAAGTAAGGTCTCGAAATTTCCAAAAAGCATCTTAATAATAGTTACGTTACCATCTAGCCAGTTATTGAAGTTCAACTTAGCATTCGTGTTTATCCAAGGCCAGTGGTTGGTCTGTCGAAGTACTGGATAGTACCTATTGGCCTCTGTGCGATACGAGTATACCCACGCGGGCAGGTTCGTGGAATTGTTCTGAATTGGATTGTATTGTATTGTATTGTATTGTATTGCATTGTAATATGTTGTATTGTATTTACTGTTGGATTGTATTTTAATATAGAACGAGTTAATTTCCAATAAAGAGTTTTTAAATGCATTATGAAACACAAGCCTTGATATTGCCTTTCTTTCTCATTTTCCTTCTGTTGGACTGGGATTGCTATTGCTGGCAGAAAGCATGCGAATTTAATGATGAGCTGACGCCCACAACCAGACCTCACCTCCTCCTTCCACGCTCCACGCCTTCCCTTCCGTTGCGGATGCTTTTATTGGAATTTGGTAAAACTCTTACCCAACATTTCAGGCTGCTGTCATTTAGCGAGTCCGCATTGTTTAGACATAAAATTCCAAAGTGTTTGGAATTCAGAGACTTTCTGCGCCCCATCACAACGCTTTCGTGCTGTCGTGCAGTCGTGCTGCCGTCCTGTCGTGCTATCGTCTCGGCATTGTCCTTGTCATTGTCGCTGCAACACAGTCATCATACCAATCCAATATCAGCCAAATGTCGAAGGTTGGGCATGGAGATAGAGGACTGAGCTGAGGATGGATCCCGATGTAGAGGCAATGGATGGGGTGGCAAAACTTCCTTGTCATGGCGCACGTTCAACAAATCAATACAAAAAGTACTTGCGATTCCAGCTGGCATATTTCGTTTAATTAAAAAAGTTCATCGCTATTTCGGAACAATTGATTCCTAAATTGACATCGTTGACATTTTAATGCGTTCGCTTCCGCTTGTCGCTTGATGTGCCGCTTATAGAGGTGGAATCAACATACAGGACCGGCGCACTGACCGCCTCGCAGAGAGATGAGCTCTGCATGACCTAAAATGCGAAACATTTGTCAGGAATCGTACCCTGATACGGGCATTGGAGGCCTCATAAATAATGCAGCAAACGCTTTTAATTATACAAACGTACCTGCCGACCCACAACCACCCCAATCCATTCCATCCAAATCCACATCCACACAGAACACTTTGCAGTCAGCCAAGTGTGAAGAGCCGTGTTTATTAGCCCAAAACAACAGCATCGGCATCGACATTGGCGCCAGATAGCCACGCTGCTCCTTGTCCTGGTCTTCTTCTTCTCATGCCGCACAGTCTCCACTTTAATTTAATACAAGTAGGAGGAGCCGGGTGAGCCACACCTCACAGGTAATGTGGAGGTAAACCCTAATGAAATGCATTGTCAAATGAAATGGTAAAATTGACGACGTCCACTCTCTCCTCAAATAGCCAATGGCATTAAATCAGCAAACTAACTGCCACTAAATAAACAGAAACACACGCAGCCACGCAGAAGGATGCCGCCTGGAAATGGAGGGTATGCTTTGGGTTGGTCCTCTCGCCCATTCGCATCCTTCCAGCTCGATCTAAACTTAAAAGCACTTGTAACAAATTGAAATCATCCATCTTACTTTTCGCATTCATTTGCACTCTCACCCTGACCGTCACCCTAACACACTCGAGCCCAGCCATCCCCCCAATCGCTCTCCCCCAGCAGTCATTTCTTGTCCGCCTGGTCACCCAGCAGCTGTACGAGTGAGTGGTGGTATTTGGATGGCATTTGGGATGCCCCCGATCCGATGGGATGGGTCGACACGAGTTCGTGTACGACTACGTGCATGCTCAAATAAATATTCCCCATCACTCTACACTCTACACACTCGTACAAGTATTCAAACTCATACACTTGTGTCTGCGGTTGTACGTGCGTACATATCAACATATGACATTCGTATATTCAGCACATTACATTCAGTATCATGAAATGAGTGAAAACCCAGATGACTCAGCGTTGATCGGTGGGAATTCACCTTCACCAGGAAGTGCAAGTTTCATGCATGTTTGTACTTATTCTAGTTAAATAATTTTTCTGCAGCAGTTGCGTATTTCTTATTTTTATATGATTCATTTCGTGGAACTCGAACCCCTTCCCTTCCCTTCACAGGGATGGCTAGCTTATAAATAATTTAGGAAATTGTTCCTACCAAAGGGTAAACATGTTTTTATGCTTCTGCAGGAAACTCAGATTCCTATATCAAAACGAGGGGGAACGTTGTAAGCCGCGGCAAAGGCAACGGGTCTACTTTATACCCGGTACTCAGTCAGTATATACATTGTACATACATATGTATATACATATATGAGCTTACGATTTATGCAAATTATTATATTTTCGTAAAAAGGACAAATTGAATTTTAGCAAAAAAAAAATCTCAAAATATGAAGTCGAACCCTTTGGGAAATTTTTATATATTTTTATCTGTTTCAATGTTTTGTTTGAATATGTTTTTTACATCTGTCTTCTACATTTCCACATCTACATTGATATATGTATAGTAAATATGTCGTGGGAGTGTGTGCGAGAGAAAGGGAATGAGTAAGAGCTTGAAAGACCGTTTTATATATTTTTATCTGTTTCAATGTTTTGTTTGAATATGTTTTCATAGCGCCGTCCGTCCGTCTTCATTAGCGCCTATATCTCAAAGACTGTTAAAGCTAGAGCAACCAAATTTTCTATCCAAGCTCCTGTGATGTCACTTCAATACAAGTGTATTTCAAAATTTGTCCACGCCCCCTTCCACCTCCACAAAAGACGAAAATATGTGGAATCCACAATTTTTAAGATAAGATAAAATCAAAAACGCATAATCATGGAAAATAGCCCTATCTACCAGATTGCCAAATCTGGATCAGGTCGAACTACTATTATAGCCAGAAGGAACAAATTAAATTTCAGTCGCTACGCAACGCCTGCCAAGCGCTAACTCCTTCCCTCTCTCTCTCGTACATACTTGTACGTCTCGAATATGTAGTTATACATTTACATGTAGAAATGTAGAAGCTCATGTAAAAATTATGTGTAAGCAAAAATGAAAACAGATATCTTTTAATATATAAAAATCTGGCATAGGGTTCAACCTAATTTTTTTAAATTTTCCATTTGGACCAAAATTTAATTCGTCCCTTTTTCGAACATATAATAAATTACATAAATCATAAGATCACATATATTCTGACTGAGTACCGGGTATCAAGTAGTCGGTCACCCTCGTTTGTTTTACCGTATCTTACAAGATATGGATTCCACAGATTTTCGTGCTTTGTGGGAGCGGCAAAAGTTTTAAATTTTGAAGAGGTATCACAGGACCTTGGATGGAAAGTTTGATTGCTCTAGCTTTTATAGTCTCTGAGATCTACGCGCTCATTTAGACGAATAGGCAAAGCAGACGGGGTGGCGTGTGAGAGAGAGCGAGAGGGAACGATGCCTTTCGAAATGCTTTTCTTCATTGTGGCTATATTAATAATGCGATCTGATCCAGATTCAACACTATGATAGATATAGTCATTCGTTATTATTGTGAATGCCACAGATTTTCGTCCTTTGTGTGGGCGGAAGGGGTGGGGCGAAATTTTAAAATACATTAGTAACAGTGTGATATCACAGAAGTCTGGAAACAAAATTTGGTTGCTCTAGTCTCTGAGATCTAAGCGCTAATGAAAACGGACAGACGGATGGACGGAGAGACATGATGCTGATCAAGAATATATACACTTTATGTGGTCGGAAACGCTGCCTTCTGGGTGTAACACACATCCATATAGTATCATGCAATAGAAGGTGATTATACCCGGTACTATTAGACTTGTGGTGAAGTCTAATAGTACCGGGTATAATCACCTTCTATTGCATGATACTATATACATACATATAGAAAAATGTCAGGCAGAGAATGTCAGACAATGAATCTCCAATGATAGATTGTTAAAAATTATGTTTTTCATTAGGGGGCGTTGATTTTATCGGCCTGTTTTATTCAGCTAAAAAATAAATAATTAAGAGCTCGAAAAAAATGGGTGTGAAATATCTTTCGTATGTCTTGGTGATTTTTGGGTACTGGAATATAATTTCGGGAATAGTAATAACCTATTTTCAAGCAATCGAGCTTGATTCATTTTGTAGGTTTTTTAAATATGTGATACTCTAAATCAGTTCTCTAAAATTTGAATTTGAGTGAATTTTCGTTTTAGACGATTACTACGAAGTGAGAGGATTCATTGGATTTTTCAATTCGGCAGCAGATTTACCTGACCCAGTTTTATACGAAAAACAATTTAAAATAAATCGTAATTTCTTCAAGATACTTCCTCTCGACGTCTACAAGGGACTCTTTCCGATTGGCATCCTGCTGGGAGTGTTGCACACTGGATCAGGGATATTAACATTGCTTGGTATAAGAAATGTGAGTTAGCATTTGTGCACCGACCAGCGTTCCTTTGAGCGTCTTTCGAGTCCCCGTCCCCACAGAAATGTAAGATATATTTCTCTACTGGCTTAGTTCTAAGCAGCTTTCTTCCATACTTCATGGTTTTCTTGTACTTGTGGAGTGAGTATGCTCTAATTTGTAACGGAAATTAGTGACTTGAACTTACTTTCATTTGGTTTAAGTATTTCAGATTATTTTTACCATTCTAGCCTGCCGACACTTGATCAAAGATTTCGATTGGATCGATTAGGCTCACCAAATCAGGGATAGAAGCCGCTGAAAACCGAGAGGACCTTCAGTTTAATTACGATTTTAATTGCACACCAAACCAAAGGCCACGCAGACAAATTTTCGTTTTATTTAATTTCTGAGTTAGCATAGGACTTGCACATAACATACATACATATATGTGGGATGGGTTGGAACCGTCAAGATCAGTCATATGTATAAATCATATGCTACAGTTCGAAAATCAAGTCGGTGAAATTTAAGATGGTTTAAGAATTGCACATTGGCAATTACCATTATTATAGAGATACAAAACTAAAATATCCCCTATACGAATTACATATATGTAAGTATATTGAATTACCAAAAGTACATTTTGGTATTCAATATTTAATACGAGTATCAATTGGATATTTAAAAAATATCAAATGTGCCATTCAATATACTATTGAAATCCCCCTTTTCTCTTCTTACACTGCTGTTCATTTACCCGTTTCCCTTTTTCGAATCTCAATTTTAAATAGAATACAAGTACGGTCGACTCCAGCAAAGTAAATGTGCCCTTCAATAAGAAATGGGACAAACTGACGCTATCCTCCCAAAAGATAAGGCAACCGCCAGGCCAGGAGACCAATTCTAGTGTAGCGATGACTCTGTCGACCCTCCTCCCCGATGCTAACACAGAGACTTAAACAGTCGGATAAAACCGGCGAGGACTGGATGCCGGATGCCGCTTAAGAAGGGCAATGTCTTCACTAGTCTTCACTAGATGTGAAGTGGCCTTATTACTTTACTTATTACATTATATTATTCCAACGTGGAAGATAAAGCCAGAATACACTAAAAATATATCTACGACAAATAAATATTCACTTAATGCCCCTTCATGGGTATATTCATTCATATATTCCAATGTTCTAAAAATATTTCTAGCTTAAATTAGTTTTAGATGCGGTTAAACATTATAGAACTTCAAATTACATTCAAAAAGTTCAATAATTCAGCGAAAGCAGACAACGTTTCATTGTACTGCCTTCGGAATGTAGGTCAGGCAGTTTTTAAGTAAACACATGCATAGATATAGCCGCTCATTAAAATGGCAACGCAGCGACCATCAAAAATATCTGCCAGGTGTGAACTGCAAAAGAAACAAAAGAGCTCAGAGTGCGACTCCATTCAGACAGAGACCACACCCACAATTCATTTTTCCCACTGAGAAAAATAGATGCACTGGCAGGAGGAGGTAGGCGAGTATCGGGACAGCAGTCGGTCCAGACCGACAGGAACGAGCAAGCGGCCACAAGATCCTAAGTTTTCAAAGTGAAAATTTCGGGAAAAAATATCGCAAAATATTATGAAATTTGATTTGAAAGCTTAATATCTTCCAGACCTTAAGCTGCAGCTACAAAGTGTCTGGGTCCGATTTATATGTGAATTTTTCAGCTTTTTAAAACTGCAAAGTCCAATACAACCAGCTATAAGAAACTTAAAATATTTTAAAAATAGGAGTACTACCTCTGAAAAAACAAGATAAATTTAAAATAATTCTTTTAATTAAACCATAAAAACAACCATAATTATTTTTAAAAATTAAATCTCCAAGTCGATGTGAAAAAGTCATTTTGGGCCACAGTAGAAATAAAAAGTTGAATTTTGTCCTGTCTAATTTTGACCTTTTTCTTACTTGAAATCCGTAGCATTGAATGCCCATACACATATATGTGTACATAAATGTATATCCTACAATATATTTACATACATTTTTGAAACATATGAAACACTACATAAGGCTAAAAGTCTTGGAGAAGAGATGAACAGATTTGAATTATTTAAAAAAAATTAGAAAAATTCCGTATAGAGGAACAACATGTCTCGAAAAACAAAACCAAAAATGAAGTTTAAGGCATACATTGAATTCATTCAGGTTACACACAATTAATCTTCATCAACGGTTTTAATAAAAAGAAACAATGTACATACCTACATACATATGTACATATTTACATGTATATACACACAAAATCCCATCTAGATTATTTAAACTCCACGCAAATGACCAGTACTCGCAAAAGAGGGCTCGCCCAACTCCTCGCCATGTGGGCGGGACCCCATCCCGTTCGAATGTCACTCACAAGTGTGTAATGTGCATCAGAAATGAACTTACTTAGCACTACACATGCCCATACCATAAGTACATGCCCACCTATTCACAAACGTTTCGAACATAATCATATACATATGTGCATACATACATTGAATTAATTGAAAATAAGTTATGCATGCTATATACACATTTACATGTGAATGTTTATAGAGTGCGTAATAGAGTACATACATATATATTTATGTACATACTATATACCATGTTTGTGTGTCAGATGTTTGTGTGGTTGGGGAGATTCCAGAATGTACAAAAAACGCTGAACAGAACGGAACGCACTCTCTCAATCGACTTGTCGGCTGCAGAAGCAGCAGTCACTTTTAAAGTGGATGGCGATGGCTATTAAAACGGGCCAAGACCTGTCAGCTTCGAGTATGGCAGAGAAATAAAATCATCGCTCCATTCAAGTGGAAATTGCGATGATGAGGCAACGAGACGAGAGCGCAAGAAACGGCAAGATGGTCCATTAGCCTCGTTTAACACGGCTCGGAGTCGAAGTTGAGTTGAGAGCGCGCTGTCAGTGTACATATGTATGTACATATTTATCTGTGCGGGTATTGCCAGAACCAGACCCTGCCCTGAGCCGAACGGAACTGATCTCAGCTGGACTGAGATTATTACTGGTTTGCCACATTGACTAGAACACGGGGAGAGAACAGCAGCTTCTCGCATCACTGGCCTGGCCTGGCTGATAAGCTCAACCTTAGCCTCCGACGAGCCACGACAACGACAACGACACAAGCAACAGCAACAGCAGCAGCATGATGGGGGGCAATGGCGTTTAGCATTTCCAAGCCGCTTTCAGTGTGATTTCAACAGGCAAAGGCAGGCGCACGGAGAAGCGCGTTATTTAACCGATTAATATAAGACAGCAAAGATTTCTAAATCGTCATTTGACACCATGGAACTGAAGTTTCTACTCGGGCTCTTGGTGCTATTTATTGGAGAAAGGCGGCAAGGTTACGCACAAGGCAAGTGACAGTCGATTCGTGCTCCAGGCTCCATGCTCGAAGCTGCAGGGTGAAAAGGCAGAAAAATCGTCTATCAGCTTTGAACTTGACCCTGTCGATTCCACAGGGGGCATTCCCCAACACTAACACCTACAACAACCACAACAGCAGCACTCATTTGTGCGGGTTTTATCTTCATCTTCTAGAAATCTTCGGGTATTGCACAACGCCGGATGAGAATAGTGGGACGTGCATTAACCTCAAGGAATGCGGATATCTGTACGAGCTGGTGCAAAGGGGATCTGTCTCAACCGAGAATCGCCAATTCCTTCAGAACAGTCAATGTGGATATCGCAATGGACAAGTCCTCGTAAATACAACAGCCCGTCAGCAGCCCGTCACCAAAATACCATTAAACTCGTACATTTATCGCCACAAATAATTCCAGATTTGCTGTGCAAACAACCGCAGACTCAATCAGCAGCCGGTGTGGGGAAATCAGGGTCAACCGCGGCCGCAGCAGCCACCCACCACACCGCGAGTTTCCACATCGAGCCTTCTGCCTCAGCCACCCAATTGCGGGGAGAATTTCGCTGATCGCGTGGTAGGTGGCGTGGAAACGGGGAAAAAGGAGTTTCCTTGGATGGTGCTAATCGAGTACACAAAACGTGAGTGTAAAAAAGTTTGATTCTGACCTGACCGAGCCGTAAGCCATATCCATTTCCAATACCAGCCGGAAATGTCAAAGGCCACCACTGTGGAGGGTCGCTGATCAACAATCGCTATGTAATCACGGCGGCGCACTGCGTTTCAGCCATACCAAGCGACTGGCAGCTGTCGGGCGTGCGCTTGGGAGAGTGGGATACGAGCACTAATCCAGACTGCACAACCGAGAAGAACGGCCTGAGGGATTGCAATCAAGGCTACGTGGACAACCCAGTGGTTGAGCGAATACCTCATCCACAGTACCCAGGTAACGCACGGGACCAGCTGCACGACATTGCGCTGCTGCGGCTTAGGGATCCGGTCGTATATACAGAGCACATCTCGCCGGTATGTTTGCCTAGTTTAGCATCACAGCGCGATGCGATCTTCCTAGGCCGCAAAATGGTAGTCGCCGGATGGGGTCGCACCGAGACCAACTTCACGTCCAACAGAAAGTTGAAGGCGGAGGTGGATCCTGTACCGCTGAGTGACTGCAATAATCGATACGCTAGCCAGCGGCGCACCGTCACCTCTAATCAGATTTGCGCTGGCGGCGTTGAGGGAGTGGATTCATGCCGCGGAGATTCTGGAGGTCCCCTGTTGTTGGAAGACTACTCCGAGGGATACTCCAACTACTACATGACCGGCGTAGTCTCATACGGACCGACACCGTGTGGTCTGAAAGGTTGGCCGGGTGTATACACAAGAGTGGCAGCATATTTGGACTTCATCGGAAATAACGTCCGACCATAGACTGGAAAATACGTGCCAAGTTTGAGCTGGATTTCTACAGAAAAAAATCGATTTTTAATACAAAGAAATTATATAATAAATAAAATGTAACTTTTGTAAATGTAACGGAGTAAAGCGTGAAGTTCAAAACAAATTGAACAGAAGTACACTAAAAGTGAAAATATTCATTTGTTGCTAGTATTTTGGTTTTTATAATTCACTGTTTCGGGTCCAGCCATCTAGAATTTTGGGAGGAGACATTATCAAAGTGCTGGAATAGAGTCTGCCCTATTTCCCGACAATAATTGAAAGACCAACCCTATTGCAATTAATCTAGGAACGCAGCGATGCCAGCCGGCTCTGCATCTCCTGCAATTCTTCGCCTTCGTCATCTTCCTCCTCGACCTCGACTCTTGCGGGCGCTGCCGGTGTTTTGTCCGCTGGAGTAGCCTCAGGTGGCAGGGGAGCTTCCCCGAGCTTGCCATCCGTTATCTCCCACAGAACCTTGTCCACCTCCTTTGCCGCCTCTTCCTCCAGCTCCTCAGACTCTTCCAGTGAGTCCATTGTCTCATCCAGCATCTCCTCGATAATACCGGCTTTCATCATCTCCTTGGACATGTCGCGCATAATACCCGCCAGCTCCGGATAGCGAACCAGATTCTGCATGGCCTGCATGACTTCCGTTGACTTCTGCAGTGAACCAGCAACACGCAGTGTGGCTGGAAGAGCAAGGAACATATTATTTAGAGTCTCTAGCTCCAAATCCTTCAAGGCCTCTCACATAATTGATTTTTCATCTGCATCTGTATGGAGTTAAGCAATGCCTTTGACGTGTATATGCGGTTACAGGCCTTCCGCGCGTTCACTATTTCTTTAGCCAGAATGATGCAGGTGTCACGGTCATTCTTCTGAGCGGCCTGTTTCAGCGAGCGCTTCACTTTATCCTCCTCCCGCTGTATGCTGCGAATTTGCCGATCCAGCTGGTTACCTTCTTTTCGTATCTTGTGTGTCCATTCTTGCACCTGTACGGAATTCGCGCAGGCGGAGGGTAAAAAAATGCAAATAAGACAACAATTTCAAGAAAAACCACTGGAATATGACATCATTTCTCTCGAACGTCTTTGCTCTAAAGGCAGAAGGTATCGTTATGTTACCTGTTCTTTGGGGTCTTTGCTTGGAGTCTTCCCGAATAAGCCCATTGCACTGTTCGTGAGTGAGAGCAGTCAAATTTTTTTAATGCTTTAACTTTTATTTTGTTTAATATTCCGAGTGAGTCATATTTGTTGTGACAAACAATTCATGGAGAAAAAGAGACGGAAAATGAGCGATTCTTTTGGTAAAAAATAGTGCCATTTTGTGGTATTTTGTGCTTCAAATATATGAAACAATCGAAATAAAATTTGGTAAAAAATAGTGCTTGAACACTCTTTCGTGACGTCACAAATCAAACGAGAGAGAGCAATGGCGAACAACCTTCCCTTTTAACAGCTGTCCGTCAGCTGAACCCGCGCTCCGTTATATCAGAGGCTACCAACGTGGGTTTTCTACAAATACATTTTCCTTTATTTTTCAATTAAAATACCCACCCCACCATTTGTTTGCAGGAGCGATGCAAAACTCAAGGCGTTGCATTAGCCTAATCTGCGTCGCTCGCCAGCCGCCCAGCCTACGAACAACTTATGGAGCTGTTGCGGCCGCACGCTGCTTACACCGGGCGGCGCCTCAGAGCTCCCGGAAAAAACACGAGACAAATGTATCCACATTGTTCAAGCCAGTGCAGGTGCAGGCCAATGTCGTCTGCGAGGACGTGGGTTCCGAGCTGGTGGGAAAACTGGAAAAATCGGAGCTGCTCAAGATCCTGAACAAATTCACCCAAAGGCGTGAGACCAAATCCCTGTGCAGTGAGAACGGACTCGACTGTACGTGGTAGTGCTCTGAGGACGCGCCCATTCCTACTTATCAAGTTCGATTCTATTCCCAGCCTACTTGCAGCAGCAGGCCTTTGGTTCGTTTCGGCGCTACTGCATTGAGGCCGAAAATCTTCCTGTGGATCTGCACATAATCTTCAGCGACATTATGCAGGGGGCCGGCCACATCGACGACATATTTCCCTATTTCCTCCGTCACGCGAAAACCGTTTTTCCGCACCTGGACTGCATGGACGATCTGAAAAAGATCTCTGACCTGCGCCAGCCCGCTAATTGGTATACTAACGCCCGCGCCTCGACCCGGAAGATCATATTTCATTCGGGGCCAACAAATTCCGGAAAGACATACCACGCTATGGAAAGATATCTCAGTGCCAAGACCGGCGTCTATTGCGGCCCTCTGAAGCTGCTTGCCACGGAGGTGTACAACAAGGCCAACGAGCGAGGCACTCCGTGCGATCTGGTCACTGGAGAGGAGCGCAAGTTCGGCATCAGCGAGAACTCGCCGGCCAACCATGTTGCATGCACCGTAGAAATGACCTCGGTTAACACACCATGTAAGCGTAAAACTCAAACATTTGTCGTATATCGTCTGCATACCTCAGTCTTGTTCCATCCATGATAGATGAGGTGGCTGTGATTGATGAAATACAGCAGATTCGAGACCCACAGCGCGGCTGGGCCTGGACGCGGGCTTTTCTCGGACTGATTGCGGATGAGGTGCATGTCTGCGGCGAGGCTGGTGCCCTGGATCTGCTGCAGAAGATATGCGAAACCACCGGCGAAACAGTGGAAGTGCGCCGCTATGACCGCCTCACGGAGCTGACAGTCGAAGGCTCTGCCTTGGGCTCATTGGATAACGTCATGCCCGGCGATTGTATCGTTTGCTTTAGCAAACATGACATTTACACGGTTTCTCGAGAAATCGAGGCGCGGTGAGTATTCGTCCCTTTGAGTCTGGTCCACGCTCATCTAATGGATTCCTTTCAGAGGAAAGGAGGTTGCTGTTATCTATGGCGGCCTGCCACCAGGCACAAAGCTAGCCCAAGCTGCCAAATTTAATGATCCAGCCAATAGCTGCAAGGTAATGGTTGCCACGGACGCCATTGGCATGGGCTTGAATCTGTAAGTGAGCTATTGCTGGTAACACTACTCAACAAAATTCATATTTTTTCGCTGTCGCTCAAAATGACTTTTTCAGATAGATTTGGAGATTTACAATTTTTTAAAGAACTATGGTTTTTTTTTCTAGGTTGTTTTTTTTTTAAGAATTAAAAAAAAAATACAACTATAACTGGTTGTATTGAACTTTGCAGTTTTGAAAGCTGACAAATGCAGCTATAAATCCGACCCAGACACTGTAACTGCAGCTTACCAGACGTTATAAAGTTTTTGTCAAATGGCTGAAACTTGGCCGTTTATCCATCGATTTTTAAAAACGATACCTTAACGACGCCTAATTAATGTGTCTATCTAAAACAAAAAATGTTAGCCGACTTTTCCTGAGTTTTCAAAGTCAAAGATTCGGGGAAAAATACCGAAAAAAATTATGAAATTTCAATTTGAAAGCTTAATATCTTCCAGACGTTAAGCTGCAGCTACAAATCGTCTGGGTCGGATTGATAGCTGCATTTGTCAGCTTTTCAAAACTGCAAAGTTCAATACAAACAGTTATAGGAAACTAAAGTTATGTGAAAAATAGAAGCACTACCTCTGAAAAAATATACCAAAATTTATTAAAAAATCTTAAAAAAAAAATAAACCTAGAAAAAAAAAAGATTCTTTACAAATTTGTAAATCTCCAAATCTATCAGAAAAAATCATTTTAGGCGACAGCGGATATTTCGTGTTGACTTGTGTAATCAATCTCAATCTTCGTTTGTTAAATCGATGTTTATTTGCAGGAGCATCCGGCGAATCATTTTCTACTCATTGATTAAGCCCACAATGAACGAGCGGGGAGAGCGCGAAATCGACACTATATCTGTGTCGGCGGCTCTCCAGATTGCGGGACGGGCAGGTCGCTTTCGCACGCAGTGGGAGCATGGGTATGTGACTGCCTTCAAGTCCGAGGATCTGCAAACGTTGCAGCGCATTCTGGCCCAGACACCAGAGCCTTTGAAACAAGCAGGCCTGCATCCTACGGCAGATCAAATTGAGCTCTATGCCTACCACCTGCCCAACTCATCGCTGAGTAACCTAATGGATATATTTGTGAACCTTTGCACGGTCGACGATTCCCTGTACTTTATGTGCAATATTGAAGACTTCAAGTTCCTTGCCGAGATGATTCAACATGTACCGCTGCCCCTTCGCGCCCGCTACGTTTTCTGCTGTGCGCCTATCAACCGAAAGATGCCCTTCGTGTGTTCCATGTTCCTTAAAATAGCACGGCAGTACAGCCGGAATGAGCCCATCACATTTGAGTTCATTAAAAATAACTGCGGCTGGCCGTTCAAGCTACCCAAGACAATACTGGACCTGGTGCACCTGGAGTCAGTTTTCGACGTTATGGATCTGTATCTTTGGTTGAGGCAAGTTTAACGCACCCACCAACCTGTCAAAATAATTTACTAATCGCCTCCCCTTGCCTTTGCAGTTATCGGTTCATGGATCTTTTCCCCGAGGCAGGCAACGTACGGGAAGCGCAAAAGGAGCTGGATGAGATTATACAGCAGGGCGTATTCCAGATAACCCGCCTGCTCAAAAACACCGAAGCCAGCCAGGAAGGAGAGACGCCAAACTTCAGCATGCGTCGCATAACTCATGTTAAGGAACCACGCTTACCCAGCGCATCGCGTGGACGTCTCACGGATAGACTGATCGCCCAAGGTCTGCTGACGCCGGGGATGCTAAGTGAGCTGCGCAAAGAGTGGGATGCGCAGCAGGTGGGCCAGTCGGCGACGGCGGCAAGCACGAGCCCCAAGGAAAGTCAGGAGCCAGCCACAGATAGTGACGATGAGGATAGTTATCCTGGAAGCTACAAGAAGACGAGGCGAAAGCGCAGAAAATAAATGTACATACAGATACGCTAAGAACTAAGGATCAATAAGACAATAAGGTTGTTGTATTTTTGTTTTACATAATATCGTTTTATTTTAAGTGGCAATTATGTAATATTAAAATTATTATTTGATAATCAACAATGACAATTTAATTGTTTAAATTGAAGAGTAAAAATATGTTATCAGTTGCCGAAAAAATTAATCACTTCATTCGCTCACAATTTCTGGAGGGACATTCTACTCAGAGTCTGAAATACTTGACATAAAGTCAGCAGTTTAGGGCGAGTTTCCTCGCTGTCGTTTCTTGTTTCTTTGTGTTTTCTGTTTTGTGTCGTGTCTTTCATTTGAAGTTGTGTAATACTGACTTGAGCCCCACTCGCCTTCCAAAATGAAGTAGAGGATTTGGTTAGACACACATACATATGTCGCAATTGTTGCAACGACAAACACACAATCACGTGAATCGTGACTATAAAATATTTGACATTCAAAACATATAGATTTTTTAAAAGATTCGAATACTATGCATTACAAAATCCATACAATACGATTGTACATCAAAATTAATATTAAGTTTGGTTGCATTGCATGAGCATTGCAATAGTTAAATAGTTGTCATCTCTGTTTTCTTTTCTTTGATTAAATTTGATTCGAATGTACAATTAAAAAATATTAAGATCCGATATTTATTAAAGCTTTCCTTTTTCTCTGTGTATAAGTTAAACTTACTTCAATGTACTGCCCTTCCCATTCTATCCCTTCCCGCCCTATTTCCCCTTCCGCGGAATTTCAACCACAATGCAACCATCCCGACACGCTAGAAAAGAGATCTGATCTGATCCGATCTATGGGATCAGATCGACCACGGTGTTTGATATACAACAAAATATCCAAATGGAACGTTATTATATTTTTATGCCCTGCATACTGCATTTAGTTCTAGTCTAGGTTGTATATGGTTTTAGTTTATCATTATCAACTCCATCTGTCTGCCAACTTTCCTTCGCTTGTACAATTGATCTTTGTGCGTTTGAATTCTAAGGTACCGAGATTTATCCTCTTCTTTATCTTTATCAGCATATCAAATATCAAAACTTGGTTCCCGATAAAAATTTCAAGGATTAGTTATGTTTTATGTATGTATGTATGTATGTTTAAATGTTTTTATTTTTTTTGTGGCTATGCATATGCATGACTCGTATGTATTGACTAGAATTCATCCTATTTACGAGTATTTTCTGGTTTAATAGATTTATTTTTGTTGCTTGGTAATACAAAAGTGCTAGTCCTATAAGACATTATTTTTTAAGATAATATGCAGAAAGGTTTAGTTACAAAAATTCGCCATTTGAACATCTATCTGAGAGTTCATCTGAGAACATGGAACATGTCTCCTCCAAACACAATACATACTTGTACTCCTATGTATTGCTTGCCCCTTGGGCTATGCGTATAGTATTCATTATCACAAACAATTATAAAGTTCAAATTTGAGTAATAAGTTATGTTCTTTCATGTACTTTACGTACCATTGCGTACAAAATTTTAATATTCTAGGTTTCATTTTTCTTTTGTTTTGTTTTTTTTTCACATTCGATCAAAAAATGTGTTCCAAATTGTTTCCAAATTACAAATATTTTTAGCCCACTTTTGGGTTAGATCCAAACATTCCGGTTCAGATATCAAAAATTGGTTTTTCAATTGGTTTCACCCATGGTTAAGCTAAACACGCTGCCACAGGCAGAAGAAGTCAATCGATCTCCGTCGACTCGATTCGATTTGATTCGTTCGACTACCGCACCCCGTAAAAACAAGACACAAAATGTATACTGACCTTGGAGTTCTCCGCCCATTTAGTTCTAGACAAAATCAAGCTCCAGGCCCGGCTCAATATCGACTGCAACCGCATTGTCTGCAGGGAATTGATCGCTGTCCTCATCCCGACTCGACTCCTTTGCAAGTTTATCCTTGGACCTGTCCTTGAACGCAGCGAAGCCCAGTTTCATGAGCGCCTTGCTGCTGCGTCCTGAGGACTGTCCCAACTGCTCGAATCAGGAATCCACCAGCACGTGCCAGCGGGCCAGCATCTCGCCCTTTGGCATTTCGCAAACGTCCGCCCAATGGGCTACCTCCTCTGGTCCGGATGAGTTTAGACCCAGGCTAAACCATCCGACCATTTCGTTCTTCTTCATGTGTCGTTTGGCATACACCGAGATCATCAGCGTCACATCGTTCAGCTGGAACAGGGCCACCTGGAACGCGAATGTCTCCTTAAAAAGCGGATTAGGCTGGCCCCTGCGAATAGAGGTCTTGGCGCGTGAAATCTCCTGACCAATGCTGCTAACCATGACCATCTTCACGTAGGTGTCGGGCGCCTTATTCAGCGACAGGCTGCGGAACTGGCTTCCCTTGATGATCTCCACGCTGAGCCGGCCAGTCACACCGTTATAGCTAAGGCCCAGGAGCAGTTCCGAGACGCCGCCGTGCTGCATGGATGATGTGGAGCCCGCGCTCTCCGACCGTGCCAAGCTCAGTAGATCGCTCGTAGATCCCAGCACCGATGAGGTGTTGCGGGGCTCAAGCGGCAGCCACAGGTTGGTCTCGAGCTCCAGGTCAACCGTGGCAAAGCTTACATACGCCTCCCCAATCAAGCGCTCCTTTCTCAGTCGCTCGCAGCCGTACAAGCGCACCCTCAACCCCATGTTGTTAACGTCCTCGGGATTGACGCGGTGCAGCAGAAAGCTCTCCATGTACTGCGGATTCTCCCCGCTGCGGATTTTGGTTTTGTGCTTCTGCTTTTTATTGGGCAGCATCAGCATGCGCACCTGCGTGTGCGTCTGCTGGCCGTTGCCCAGCGGCGGCAGACATCGCGCCTGCATCACGTGGATCGTCATTTTTCGCATCGGCGCATCGTACAGCAGCGACATCTCCAGCTCGATGGGTCCCCGCGAAGCTGGGGACTTCGAGTCGCCCACCAACATGTCATCCGACTTGACAGAACGCAGATCGCTGGTGTCGAACAGAGGTTCCTGCAATAATAAACAGGGACTGGTATAGTGGTTATTGAACTGTGATTTCTCCACGCCTACGTCATCGTTGTTGTTGTTGGGAATAGTAGTATTGTTGTTGTTAATGAAGCTATTGGCTACAGGCATCACCACTACAGCATTATCCTTTTCCAGTTTCGGCGGAAAAACCTCCACCCTGTGATGGTATCTCTGGGAGTGGTGTGTCTTGGCCCGATTGTCCGTGTATGGGTTCCTAAAGGCGGTGACTGGATGCGCTGCGTTGATACAAATTACATTGATTGTCAGTTGTCATGTCTGAAGCCTACTCGGATGTTTACCCTTGGTCTCGCCCGTCAAGATGCCAGTATGACTGTCCACAGAGGCCTCCATGGAGTCATTCGAGCTGCACTCGCTGTGCGACGATGGAATGCCGACCTTGCCCCTTTCGGCAATTGCCAAAGGGTCACGCGTTACGGTCACCCTCTGCAGGTCAGCGTCGGTTTGATGATAATTGAAGCTGTGCGCTGTCAGGGGGTTTGCTTGGCTGATGCTCATCCCGTAGCCAATGGGCTTGTCGCCGTGCTGGTTTTGCTGATGCCATCGCAGCCTGCGCAGGATGTCCTCCTCGGAGTCGGAACTGGTATTCTCGTAGCGTCGCTTGCGTGCTGCAACGAAGGGTTTGCTCAAGCCAATGCCTAATCACCCACCCCAATCACTCATCGAGTCCCCGAATACTCACTGATCTTCTGCACACATTTGGCCGCCAGGTGACGCTCGTCGCAGCATTTGATGCCATGGCGATGGTGAAAGCAGCACTTGCGGCTTATGTATAGAAACAGTAGGAGCAGCAGGACGAGAACACCGAAAAACACGCCCAGGAGAGTGGTGACCTCAACCGTACCTTCAAATACATTTAAACATATATTCAGAAACACTATAATCGTGATAGTTCTGCAAACGTTAAGGCAGGAATAATGGCTAATGGCTAATGGCTACCACAAGTTCAGGAATGGAATGAGTGAATAAGTGAAAATTAAAAGAGCAACGTACCCAACGTAGGAGTGCTATCCACGCCAGAAGCAGATGTAACAATCATCTTTTTTCATGCGTAAGATGTTAGTTATTCCAACGCTACACTACATGAACCTCATCAAGAGTGACCTGGTGACTGCTGGGGTTTGTTTGCACTACGATGTGAAAGCGAAATCGAAAGCGAAGCGAAAGCTCGGGATATAACAGCACAGGATAACTAAAATCGATTTTTCACAGGACAATGAATAGTATGTTTTGTTGCAGCGTTGATGGCTTGCAGAAGTAATTTTCCATCATGTTTCCTAAGGACTATCTTCTGAGTCGACCATTTAGTCCCGTTAAAGTCTTGTTTCACAAACAATTATTTGAAATTACTTAAATTCACTTTCACAACAATTGTGTCAAGCAAGCAAAAGCCCTTTCACTTTCATTTTAGGGATTTTCTTGGCTTAAGTTTAGTGTAGGAATTAAGTTATTTTTCGAGGCGTGTGGTACAGACAGTGGGCGCGTTATAAATAAAAAATGAAACGGCACGGGAATTGTATATACTGCGATCATCAGATAGATGAGCTGCTGCCATTGCACGCACGGCAGGAAAAACACCTCAGCTCAGAGGTACGAATACTTGAAAGCTTAATACCCCCATCCATCCCGTGTATGTGTAGATAAAGCACTCGGAAAAGCACAACTTTGACAACTGTTGCTTACGATTTTTTTAGTGTTCTTCAGAATATAGGATTAAAAATAACCCGTGTACATTGTAGGCCCCCAGCCTAATTGGAAACTATAATATGTAGTACTTAATTATGGTTATTCATGGTTTAAATACTCGGATCGGAATACAAGGCTTATACCCTTTTTACATTAGGCCGCATCATTGGATTTTTCCGTTAAATGGAACATACGACAATGATGCCCATAAGAGCCCTATGGAGGGAAGAAGACATTGGCAAGTAATACCGTATTCTGTCAAGTATTTTTACAAAATACTGCAATTATTCTGGGTATTGACGCGGTATTTTTGTCGAATCAAAGAATAAATTCAATTTAAAGTTGAGCGGCCAAACCATTTAAATTAAAATAAGTCTGATTGCAAGCAACAAAATGGTAGCACAACTACTTACAAGGGTCCACAAAGATATTTTGTAAGTTCTGATTCTAACTTTAAAAGTGCCACTGGAAAATTGAATTAAGCAGCACGAAATTTTTGTTCAGTGGAGCTAACGATAGTTTCACTTACATCGGACAATTGGGTGCTCGCAATGCTCATTATTTTGGTGATTTCTTTTAATTTCAATAAAAATGAGAGTGCTCTCGTCTTCTTATTCAATGAGTTTTTTTACATTTGCAGACCGAACAGCTGATAAAATGATGCGGAAATGATGCGGCTCAGGTGTAAAAGCCTTATGATGATGCGGTAGTGTAAAAAGTCTATTACGGTTACACTGTATACAATAAAATCAGTTAAAAATTGATATTTTTTATTAATGTAAGAATGAATGTATTGGGTGTGGGTGCTGTGGCGCTGCACGGATAAAGTACCGCAATATTGAATGAGATTTAAATATACCAAATACTAGATTTACTAAATACGCCTATCGCGATCGACTATCGTTTGGCGACTATCAGCATCGCACATCACTAGTTTCGGTCACAGCGAAAACAACAACACAGATTATTTTTGTAACTCCGTTATTTTGCGCGAATTTCTCTTAATTATCGGTTATTATTCAAAACCGTTGGGTCTGCCGCTTCAGCTGTCGTCTCACTGAGGTTCACAATTTACAAATAAATCACTTTGCGCTGAACGAAAATTCAATAAAAAATCGTGTGTGGTGTGACGCAAAAGAATTTCAAATTTCCAATGCCATTGAGCCCGTCCCGTGCCTGTGGATGTGTGTGCGTGTGTGTTTCTGTGCAAAAATGCCATTGAGCAGGCACCAGCTTTTTGAAGCAGCTAATTAGCATTTATCACTCGGAATAGCTCTCTTGCTGACTACTTCACTCCAGCTCCCCAACCAATTCCGAGCCGATTGCAACGCGTAGGTAACTTTGATAATTATCCATAGAAAAATGTTCATTTGGATTGATTCGCTGGAACCTTGAGAAATGTGTTGTGCTGTGCCGCTGCTCTGCTGTGTATAAGAAATCCATTTCGAATTAAAAGTCATGCAGGCGCAACAACCCCAACCACGCGCCCTTGCCCCCTCCAGCTAGTCGGCTATCCAGCGGCGCTAGTAGCAGCCGCCCCGGAGTCGATGGAAATGTGGACGACGTCATCTCACACACATCATTTCGTTTCATTTTCGTTATGTGCTATGGAAACGGGAGGAGCGAGGGTGGATGGGAAACTCGATAGTTGTCATTCCCAGGCCCAGACCCCGACCCCGACCCAGGCCCAGTCGTAGTCGCAGTCGCAGTCGTGGTCCCCGTCGCGGACACAGACCAAATGTGACATTAGTGAGCAGGTCCCCGCTTTGGTGCTGGTCGCTGCAACTACTTTCGGATAGCCATCAGTTTGGTTTGCTACATCTCTACAGTGACACTTCCACTACAACGTGTCTGCCCCATCTCTACTCCTTGACAGACGCATATGGCTTGGTCATCGCCTTGTCTTCTTTCATTCATTATTATTTCTTCGATCTTTCGAATGCTCTTCGCTTGGGTCAACAAACCAAGCGACTCGCTCCCGCTCTGCGTGTGTGTGTGTGCAGTCAGTCATTGATGGCGTCCGGTGATTTGGTGGTTGGGTCGCCTTCCCCAACTCCAATTCCATGGCCATGGCCATGGTCTCCACTGACTGCGCTTCAATGGCGTTTCATTTTGCTTTGTTTTTATCTTTGTCATTAAAATGTGTGGAATGGAATATGTACTCATACTACACACGATGCCATCAATCGGGGGAGAAATGCTAGACTATTGGGTACAAAACCGGTTCGTATTGCTTTATTTTTGGGGTGAACGTGAACCCCGCTGTCTAGATTCCACAGATAGCCTCCGTCTCCCACTCTTCTCTCTCTGGCATACTGACGGTTCAAGCTCCATTCCATTCCATTATTTTTCTGCGATTTTCCCTTTTTTTTCCCACCAGCCATAGATATTCATCTTTATCTGCTTCTCCACTGCGGCATGCGCTTTTTTCTTGGCATCATGTCAAAAGGCCAAGAACTTGAGCCAAAAAGCGCACGAATGTTTCGGTGTCTTTTATTTTTTGCCGGAGCTGAATCTCACCTTGCCGCACAGATATTCAGGGACAGCCAAAGTAATGAAACATTTCGCCTAAGACCTGATGTTGATGCCATCTTTGTCGTTGTAGAGCTCGGAGCAAGAGCATGGCCAGCGGCCGTAAGTCAATTGTATCAGCGAGGCAGAGATAAGATTGAAAAGTAGTTTATGGCGATACTGTAATTAGATGAGAACTATCTAAGCCACAATCAGCTATCAGTGTGATCCCTTTCTATTATTATTATATTTTTAAATAGCTGTTTAGACTGTTTAGGCAAAAAGCACCATTACAGATATTCCCATGGCGGAATTCTGATCATTTCACATATTTCACAGAAACAGCGGCACTCGTGCTATCACGTAAATGATATCAAACATTTTTGCGCTATCGGAAATTAAATTAAGCGCCGCTGTCGCTGTCGTTGCGATTGTTGTTACTTTTGCCCTGCTTTTCCTCCGGAGTTTGTTTGGCCTTTCCCTTCGCGTCGGATTCGCGAGACCCGAGAAAACGCAAAAACTTAATTCACTTTCGTCTCGATGGAGAATCGCAACAACAATGGGCTGCTTGTTTAAGTTTGGCGCTCGCTTGTGTTTGTGTTGGTCTGGGTACATTCCCTGCAGTACCAGCCGTGAGCGATGACAAATGTCAACGACAATGTCATCTAAGCGTTGACGCCCGCTAAACCGAACCCTTTATTTTCTCTCTGTTTCCTTCTTTTCCGCGCGATCGTAATAGATCGGCTCTGCCGATCGGTCGAACTACAAGAGAATTTGGTTTTTTTTCTCTTTTGCGCCTGCGTCGGCAAAGCATTCTTGCTTTGTTCGCCATGCATTTGCTATTACGTTACATTGTTACAATTGTGCGGAAAGAGTTGGACGCGAAAATGCAGTGATTTAGTGAAAAATATCTATATTATTTATTATTACCAGGTAAGTCAATGCACTAATACACTAAATAAACATAAATGTTACGTACGCGTGGGTAAATTATGAAAATATCAATTGCATATAATGTTAAATTTGTGAAATTGTGAAAAAACGGAGTTCAATGTATCGCTGCATTCACATTGTATTTATTAAATAAATATAAAATAAATAAATTGTATTTATTCTTCTTTTATGCTCTTTAATTGTTGTGCCCTTATGCTCCGACTAATATGTATAGTATGGATTAAAAGAAGAATAAAGAAATATAATGTGAATGCATAACCTGCGGTGGGCCCGAAATTTCAATTTTAAGCAGTTCAACAACAAAAACAGACAAGCAACCCTTATATGCGAGGCCTGAGTCAAGCAGGTACATATTTTGGCACGTGATTTGTTTTTGTTGTAGGAGTAAATGCACAGAACACCGCTGATCTACAGTGAGCATTGCTTTTTGTTTAAACAACTCTTTTACAAATCGAACATATTTTTGGAATTTTGATCTTTACTTTCCTATGTAATTGCAACCAAATTAATAGTATTTTATAGAATAATCATTTTATTGATAGATCAACAAAATACGGAACACAATGGGGACGGGCGCATCCTGGAAGGGCATGGAAAGTAAGTCTTTACAAGTCAAAAAACTAAACAAAAACATAATAAATTAATCTGTATTATTTCAGTGGCGATGCAATTGAAGTTACCGAAAGAACCTCAGGGATCCCCAAAACTGACATACATATGTACATAATTGTAGTTTTAAATAAAAGCAAAAGAAAATAAATGAATATACTGCTTACTTATATACGCCTTACTTTTTCATTTAAAATCTTCACTTATTATATCGCTTATTTTTCGAGAACATCATCCCTTGCTGTATGCCTTTTTTCGGCTAAAATCTTCACTTACTATGTGCCTTATTTTTTCGAGAAAATCTTCACTTATTATGTGCCTTATTTTTTCGAGAAAATCATCACCTATTGTATGCCTTATTTTTCGGCTAAAATCATCGCTTATAGTAAACCTTATTTTTTCGAGAAAATCATCGCTTATAGTAAGCCTTATTTTTTCGAGAAAATCATCACTTATAGTAAGCCTTATTTTTTCGTATTTGTCGATGACCATGTCATCCCCTATGCTCCTAGGACATCGCAATGTTAATGTCAGCAGTTCATCGTTCCGCGCGTCATCCCTTATGTCAGCGGGGGTGCTCACGCTGACATCGATGTGTGAGCACATTTGTAAGCGATGACCCGTACTGCAGGGTTTGAATGGAAATGTTTATTTTATGTGTAAGTGTATGGGTCTGTGTATCTTTGAGATACTTGGTGTACTTAATGACCAAACGTGCCGTGTCTGACTCTTCCTCTCTTTTTAGTGACTCTGCATCTCGTTTGCTAGTTTCGTGCATATGCCCTTTTTTCCACAAGAATTCTCATTTTTACCAGACGTTTGTAACGTTCGTTCAACATGGTTCGACATGGAATAAAAAATAAAAATATCTACATAATAACACATTATTTATCTATATTTATCCGACGGAATAAAGGCAAGGAACGAATACCCCTGGATGTGGGCGGAAACGCCAGATCAATGTAGATCACGTGTTTTCCTACTATATAAAATGAGATAGATTCATTATTAGTTTTAACTGATCCCCAGACAAATCTTTTACTTTTATTCAAATAGAGATATGCAAGTTTTTAAGGGTATTGAAACGTCGACGCGTCCCGTCTCTTGGACTTCTCTTGTTTCAATTTGTTTTAGCCACACCACACACTCATTTGGCATTGGAACCCACACAAAGGCCGCGTCTCTGTATCCTCGTATCTGTGTAGAGCATCTACAAGTATGCACTATCTTTGTATCTGCATCTTTGTATCTAACAAGCGTGGAAAAAGCAAAGCGTCGCTTGACTTTCGTCGTGCTCTGTTGTTGCTTCAAATCATTTTGGGCTAAACTGGTTTTGACCATTGTAATCAGACCGAACGGAGAACTATCCGCATGCATACATGCACATGTGTGTGTGTGGCGTGGGTGCATGTGGATGGCGTTGGAGATCTACTAGCACTTTGTAGCTGCATAATTGCTGCAGATAAAGCGTGGCAGCGCTCTGTTAATTTTCCGGCCGGAATGGGTCGTGTAGCAGCATGTTACTCAAAATTACCATTTCCATGTGCCTTGTCTAACGACCTGGCAATTACGTTGTCATAAATGAGAGTCAGCTTTCAAAGAAATTCAGCATTCAACTCAAACTTTTCCACGACTCTCTGGGGGGCATGCAAATGCTTGTAACTTTCCCAAAAGAACTTCATAACGGAGACACACACGCATCCATTCAGAGGCTTATTCAGAGGCTCATTCGATGATAGGAATGCTGCAGAATGCTGGAAGAGGCCCCAGGAAATAGATCCCTTCCGACGATCCTTGGCTTCCTATCGTTTTCCATTCTGTGCATCACCTGGTTACCGACCCTTTAGGGGTGCATACAATACGTTTCATACTAACGTGTGACTACTGCCTGAGCGATAGGGGATGGGGGATAGTAGATGGGTGCTCTTCCATGTCATATCTTTGTTTACTTTTCGTCAACAAATGGAGGAAGGGTCGGGGCAGTGCAACCACCACTCTAAGCTTTCGGAGCCGTTCAAGCTCGCTGCAAGTGAAGAAAGACAAGGGACAGGACAGGTGTTTTCCGGCACTGTACACTTTACACGTTGCTGGAGCTGTCGCTCCGACGACCCTTTCGACTTTAGCGCTCTTGCTGTCCGTTACCCTGGCTTCACAAAGTGCAAACATCTTTTCTTGCCGACTTTTCCTGTGCTGTTTTCATGGTCGAACGCCGAGTCATACGAAAGGTAAAACGATATTGAATAATAAGTTCTTTCTTTGTATGCTTTCCGTTTTAGCAGCTGCGCAGCGCTGCAATCGCATTCAGCGGCAACAATGACAACCACAACCCAGATGGAGATCAACACCAACGGGGACGGAGGAGTGGACTCTAACAGAGCCGGTGCCACAGAGGCGGTTGCAACCAGCTCCAGCGTGACTCCAGCGCCCATCGGCACCAGCGGTCTCCAGAAGAATGCCCCGGGTGTTGGAACGGCCAGCAACAACAGAGGTGAGGCTGAGATACCCCAAGAAAGGGTAAGAAAAGGAGCTAAAAAGAGTTAAATGCTTTGTTAATTTGTTGAAAAAGACTGCGGCATCTCGGCACGCGACGTGACGCCGAGCCACACTGTTCTTAATGAATGGGTCTATAAGGCGACAAGCACGCCAAACAGCCATCCAAACAATTTATATTATAATTTATTTTAATCTCGTAGAGGGAGTGGAGTAGGAGGACCACATGGAGCCCACTTCTATGGGGAATATTGTCGGGGAATACGGGTTGGATTCTGTTCGCTTGGAGCCGTTTAAGTACTAAATCATTTTGTGACGAACTCCTATTAATAATGTCCTAATTAGATCAGCTTAGTTGAGTAGTTCGACAGACAGACCCTCGGAATGATTATACATACATATGTACATATATGAATCATTGAAGACAGAAGATCTTGCTTGAAATGGAAGATACTTTAAGTATCTTTACTTGACACCCTTTTGTCTCTTAAGTTCGTTGAGCACTTGGAGTATAAGTAGAACAATTCATAATGAATCTAAGAACTACATTTGATTCTGCATGTCAGTTGGGATTAATGTTCCAGAGATTCACTTCTCAATGGAAAGCAAAAGATATAATGCCTTCTGTGGAGTTGGATAGAAACTGAAGCCACCATCCAAAAGACTTTCAATTAGGAGGCTGTGTGCGCACCCACCTGGTGATGCGGGACAAACGACTTTCCGTGTCTCTCTGTCCCGGCGGCGGGTTCACGGTCAGTGATTGATTTAATTTCGGGGCTTGGTCTGCTATGATACAACTGCTGTACACGCGATCTGGTCTGATCCGATCTGATGTGGCATTGAAATTGGGTAAGCGACGTGAATGCGATTCCAATTTGGAACAATGGGTAAATGATTAGCCCGCAAATGAGGCTATTGAGAAATGTTACGCAAGCATGGAAGCTCTTGGGAATCCGACCTTGAGACAAAACCCTCAATGTAAATACATTCTGACGGAGTGCACTGCAGTTTCTCGAAGGAATGTGGTATGTCCTCACAGGAAAAGCAAAAAGTATTCCTTTAAATCTCGTAGCTTTCAGCGATTTTGTGTTTCTGATATTTGAGTTTTTTGACTAAAATATATGTTAAATATAAGTTAATCTTGTAGCACTAGAATAAAGGCAGAATAATAAAACTACTTGGGTCTACTTCCAAAAAAATAAGAAAGAAAGAAGGATATCGCTCGTATAACATTCTTTTATTGGAGCTACATATATTGGGTTTCTGTAATTTGTTGAAACTGAAACAACCCCGACATAAGCGAGCAGAAGCAACCACCGTTTGAGAAGAAGGCGAGTGTCCACATCCGCTTGATAATTCGATTCCATGCTATTTTTAGCACCCTCATGGCTGCCCTTCTGGCGAAGAGCAACGCCGAAGCCGGAGCCAAGACACTCCCACTCGCAGAAGAGCGACAGCCCGCAAGCAACCGGCTCCCTCTGATCCGGGCTAAATATAAGCGGACAGCCCATAGCCCCAGGGAGGGACTGTGATACGTTGATCGGCTGGCACATGTCGCTGGAATGCGCTGCAAATCGAGACAGAGCCCAGTCGATGACTCCTCCGGAGAGGGATATCCAATAATGGAGTAGGGCCTGAGCCAAGTGCCGAGCTCTGGCAATGCAATGCATTTGGATTGTGGGCTGCAATTTCAGCCGCTCCAAGATCTTGGATCGCGTTGTTCTGCCAGACGTATCGACGCACCGACATACCGAAATACCGGTTCGCAAATGCAAACTTTAGTCGGGTGACAGGGTGGCAGCCGTTTTGCCAAGAGAAAACGCTCGCGATTCGAATTTCCAAGCCAAATATTTGCCTAGGCGAAGCCCATGCCAAATCCGACAACAAATGAACAAACAGTGCGAGCGGTCGACGAGCGAAACCCGTTTTCATACTGGAGCAAGCTCCCGCGACATTTTTGTGGGCTGAAATAACCGCGTCGAGTCGAGTCGAAGTAGAGTCGAGTGGCACCGGGTCGGGGCCGGGGCTGGGGCTGGGGCTGGGACTGTGAATAGTCAGTTGCAACGGAGCTCTTGCTGTGAGTCATTTGCGTTTTTGCAATGCCTGGCTGCAGAGCCTCACAGATGGAAACGGGAAACAGTATGGCATTTTTCTTCTTTCTTTCTTGTAATTAGTATCTCTCATCGGCAGTCGGACTTAAGTAGAGGCATACAGCGAAACAGTGCCCAGTTCTAACTCTCGTTTTGTCTCCTATTTTCAGTGTTTGACGCTACCAAGCGAAAGAAACTCAAATCTCGGAGCAGCGTGGGAGCAGCGTTCACTCCCACGACAACAGCGACAGTACCCTCGCACATAAATCGCAGCACCAGTGCCAGTGCCTGCAAGAGTAATGGAACAGGTCCAAACTATTCCAAGGATCATCTAGATGCCTGGCTGGAGAATTGCCTGCGAGATGCTACCAATGCCCAGCTGTCGTCATCCTCCGAATTCTTGGACTTTACTCCGCCCACAGCGACGGCTAATAAGCCAATCTTTGTGACTCAGTCGGCAGTTCAGCAACAACAACAGCCACAGCAGCAACAGCAACAACCACAGCAGCAGCAACAAAAGCAGCAGCAACAGCAATTCCTTATGCGCTCCCATTCACAGTCCTATAGCATGGGCACGGGCACGCCCTTCAGCTTGGGGATTCAGCGCGTGAGTTAAAGCCATTAGGGCGGAACTAGATTTCGTGAGCCATTTGCAGTAATGATTCCCTCCGCTCGCACAGAACTCGCAGGCCCTTAGCCATCGATATCCGATGCTCTTTTCGCCCCAGAGCTACCCCAATGGCTGTGGCATGGGCATGGGCTATTGCGGGGATGGGGGACAAGAGTTTGCCAGTCTGCCGCCCCTGGTCAATATGATGGGAGGGGCGGGTGGCGCCACCTCGGAGCATGAGCAGAATTCCACGGATGTCTTGGACGGAAGCAATCCAAACTTTAGCAGAGGGTAAGGACACTGAAGATATCTTTGAATTCTTAAGATATATATCTCTTAATACCATAATAATTACAGGTTCCGATTCAGCGATCCCTGCCTGCTGAATCCCTCAGACAATGACTCCAAGCTGAGTGGCCAGAATACACCCGACTGCCGCAATGGCAACACCAACACCAACGACAGCGGCTGCGACTTGGCGCAGCAGAACAAGTTTTTTGCGGCGCTAATGGAGCAAATCAACCTGTTGCACGATACCAATTCCAAGATATGCCGCAATTTGCATGAAACAAAAGGTTCGTTCCAGCCAGGTTCGAGAGATCCAGCCAGCGATCCCATCGGGGCCCTGAGAAACTTACGATATTCACAATATTTCCTGTACGATCCGAATCGATCTCTTCTTGGCTTTCGTTTCACAAAATATGTTTTCGTTGTTGTTGTTTAGTATCTACTTGTGTATATCGTATCGCTATTCCCCAATTGATTTGTATTTGTTGCCACTTTCTTTTACCTTTTTCCCTCTTTCTATGTATTCCTTTGCACACGTAACACATAGTCGATATCGAAGCTTTAAAGCACGCTCCTAACGGCCAGGCCTGGGCGGGGGCTGGCCCTTTCCATGGCGCTGGTACTGGGGGCATGCGGCACCGTAGAGATAGCTTGAGTGGATTAAGCACACAAAGTCAGCCACTGGTGTTTGGCGGTGGATTCGGTGGGACGCACAGTCCGGCACCCACATTTCATTCAGGTACAGGCACAAGCTGGGCGGCACCTTCACCACTATGCTCGGACCCACGAAGCACTCGATGATTAATTACTCAATTTTTTACTTCTAGGCGCCTATACGCCTGGCATGATGACCGACGTGGTGCGCGAGGTCAAGGAGGCCGCGCGAGTCCGCGAAGATGCCATGCTGAGTCGGTATGTGCAGAATATTTGGTGTTTTTTTAAAGGCTAATGTGATCTTCGTTATACTTAGAGTCAAATCAATGGTCGAGGAGCGTCAGTGGTCCTTGAACGAGGGTAATGTTCGTATATTGCGTGACATTGATGATCTGAAGGTGAGTGCAAATCGCCATTCGATTGTCTCTTGTTCAACATCCTCCTATCTCTTATGCCCCGCAACACGGCACACAGTCGCACGTGATGCAGTTGCGACTGGAGCGGAAGGAAACAAACAAACGCCTGTCGCATTTGGAGGCAGAAAACAAGTATCTGCGACAGGCCCTGGCCAGCTGCTACAACCAGCGGCAGGCCCATCACGACATCATCTATGAAAACGACCGAGCTCGTACTTCGCGTAAGCCATTCCCCAATGGCGGTGGTGTTGGAGCAGCAGGAGCGGGGCCACGACGTTCTCAGTCGTTCAATCTACATTATGGAATAATGCACCAGACACCGACACAAACTACGCACGCGCTGGACGAGGATGACGAGTTAGACGAAGAACAGCGGCAGGAGCAGATCGAAGAGGAAAGCGAGGCTGTTTTGGTGACCACTCCCAAGCGCCTGTCCTGCTCCAGCAGCGAGTCCCGCAGTAATGGACTGCCCACACCCACTATCCAGCACTCGCAGCCGTCGGCTCTAGCCCAGCAAACCGCGCAAAGCCCGCCCACGTTTACATTGATTGCGGAGCATGTGGATCCAGATCCCGCACTTCCGCCGCCACTTTTGCCGCGCAAAAAGGAGCACGCCCAGCTCAAGCGTGAACTTAGCGAAGCAGCCGCCGCACGTAAGGAGGCCAATCAACGTATCATAGCGTGGGTGTAGTCTATGCTCTATTCTATTACTATATTCTCTGACTAACCAAGCACAATTTTACTTCACATGCATGCAAAGTTCTCAAAGGCACCACCATTGAACCACCATTCATCATTTAAATCAAGTGTTATACGGTGACTAATCATAACCACTTACCATTTTTTGCATTTCTGTTCTTCTCTTTCTACGCTCTGTTGTGGTCATCCATCTACTACTATAACAATCCTGTAGACTTGAAAAATTGGTTAAAGACCTAAGTGTCCAGGTCCAGGGCAACCAATCGAATTGCAATCCGACGATTTATCGCGCACCAACGTCAACCTCAACAGCACCAGCAGTAGCGGCAGCGAAATTCAGCGTGTCCGACGGACCGATTACGGACTTATAGTTTTAGCTAAAAGCCCCCGACTCGAATGCAAAGGCCCAACGGCAGCGGGCCATGCGCGTCACCCACTTATAGCAGCCGGATCGGGGCCGCCAATACCAGAAACTGCACACCTTTCGATTCAAAATTATTTATAGATCATTAACCTTTGCATAAACCCAACTTCATACCAATTTCGAGGATACTTTCAACATGCCAAAACTACAAACGTATACACATATGTATATTTATACATACTCGTATGTATACACATCATCCATATCATAAGCCAAAAGCGAGCCCTCACCCCACATTGTTGACTCGTTTCCATCTACCAGGGGCTCGCACAAAGCTATCTAATTTTTGTCCATCGCGTCATAACCCACTAAAATTGTTACTAAACTAAACCCCTCTATTAGAGAACCCCCTTAGGCGCAACGTAACTCTAGGCTAACTAACTGAGAAACCATGTACCTATTGCAAAGAACAAAAATCAAAAGCTAGAATATATATAATTTGTATATGCAATGGCTATACGAGTACGAGTATAACGTTACGAGCATATTAATCCCAGTGGATTGGATAGTCCCTAAGATTTTGTACTAGCTGAACCCATTTATATATTTGTTAAGTGCCATTTAATAAAACGGAAAATACACTTGTATACAAAATACACTATCTGCATACTCGTATTTGAAACATGTACCAACGTTCAAAACTGTAGCGCCACGATGGGCTCCAGCATGACGCTTCCGGAGACCGGATTGTCACCAAGTCCTATCGCAACGGTATCACCACCATAGACGTGCAGGTAATTACTATGCATTCGATCTGACAGTTTTGTGGCTCTCCTCCATTAACAGTACTCCCAGTTCCACTTCCATGACGGACAAATCGAACGCCTATGAGTTTTCCCGAGGACAATGAGAAATATGAGAAGATTGCCACGTTTCGTAAGCGTCGGCTAGCCGACGCGAAGTATGAGTTTTCTGAGGACAACGTAGAGAACATCATACCGCTCATTGCGCTCTCAAGTTTCAATCATACATATATTACATACATATATGCGCATTTATTTAAAACCTTTCGTCACATAAATACTCATACATAGGTTCGGTTCCAACTTATAAATTAAAACTGATCGATTTCTTTTTGGCCATCCCGAGGCGTCGCTTCCATCGCTGCATCTGAATCTGAATCCGCTGGTTGTTTATGCGCGTGTGTGCAAGTGAAAATCCTGCTAGCGTTTCGCGGAACAAGTCAAACCCCTTACAACGCATCTAAGAATAAGTATATAGATAGATTAAATGTAGAATATATTGAAAATAACAGAAAAGGGACGAATGCGTGGAAAAGAAAATGTGTCGTAAATGTGAATGTCGTTTCATTTGATGCAATGATTTAGTGCTGGTTGTTTGTGCCGTGCCGCTCTACATACATTGTGCCGCCATGTCGCTGCTGTCGATGCCCAACATGGCAAGCTCGTCCAGTTCCGCCTGGCGTCTCATCTTTTCACTCTCTGTCGGCGATGCCGGCGGTTGTGGTATGTCCGAAAGGTCCACGGGGTCACTGATGACCGTACTCTTTGTCTCAACAGCTATAATGTGCCCTGGGGCTTGGGGTGACCTTGGCATGGGTATGTCCTCTGCATCGAAAAGTTGTATGCTCTCGGACTCGGATTTGCCATTGAACAGCTGCTGAGACTCTTCATCCTCAGTGGACATTTCCATGGGTGAGTTGACTGCGTTGGAGACATCTGCCTCTCCAATAGTCACCAGGTGAATGCCCTGTTTAGCTAAGTCATGTAGATTGTCCTCGTTTAGCGCTGGCTCATCCTCGACGATAGTGGTGATGGTTTGCGGCTCGCTCTGGCTGTTGTCGTCCGTAGCATCGGCCGGCGCTCCCTCGGTGGGGAAAATAATGTTGAGGGCCTCGGCGAGATCCTTGGGCAACTCCCCGTCCCGAGGCTGTTCCGCTCCATCCAATGGCTGTGGCACCAAATCTGTTTCGCCCTCATCAATTCCGGGAGGCAATACATCCTCCTCACCATTGACGTTTGCTTCTTGCTCGGCATCGTGCAACTCGCGCAGTTCCCCATCAGATCCTCCTCCCGGGGGCGGTGGGGGAGGGCAGTTAGTCATAAGGCTGGCAAACTGAACAGGATCCGGCATCAGTTCGTCGTAGTCGACCATAATCCCGGCATCCGGATGAAAAGGCGGGGCATTGCCAAAGGCGTCCTCCATCATGGCCATTTGTATTTGAGCGGCTGTCGGCGCAGGGTGTCGGACAGCCACCGGCGCCGTGGGTCCTCCCATGGGTGGCGGAGGTGGAGGTGCCTCGAACGAGCCGTTGGTGTAGGCAAGAGGGTCATAGCTAGAAGATGCTGTGGGCTGCTTTTTGAATACTGGCATCTTGCCAATGAAAGGCAGCTTCTTGCCTCCAATTGTAGCAGTGCTGCTGGTCTTCGGTGGCTTTGGCTTTGCTTCTGAATCTTTCTTTTCGCGCTTGATATCGCTCTGTTTACGCTCAGGCTGAGCTCGCGGCCGGAACTCGGAATGCTTGATCACTGGTCGCTCCACACGTTCTTCGGAGCGGGTGCGGCTGCGGCTTCGACGACGTCGCACGTCCCGCGAACGACTCCTTCGGCTGGACCTCAAGGGGGAACGCGAGAAGCGCCTACGACCGCGGCTGCGCGATCGACTGCGTGACCGACGCCTATCGTGGTCTCGCTCACGATCCCGGTCGCGACCACGATCCCTATCGCGTTCGCGATCTCGCCGATCCCGATCGATGCGCCCACGACTTGTGCTACGGGAACGGCTACGCCTCCTAGGACTGCGGGAACGACGGCTGCTTGCCCGCATTGACTTATTCTCCGAAGCGGGCGCTGTGGACAGAGCAGCGCTTTTATTTTCTTCTGCCTCGCGGGGGCCCTTGCTCTTCAACTTTCCCTTGAGCTGCTCCAGTAGCTTCTTCTCGCTCTCGCTGATTACTGGCTGGACAGTGTTCCACTGCTGCAGCATGGCGTCGTCCCGTTTTTTCTGCTCTTCAGCATGTTCCTCGCCGGCGGCAGATGCCCATTTGCCACGGGTTGCCGCATTCATGGAACCCTTGATGATGGGGGGAGGGGGCGGCACTATGGCTTGAAAGGGCCCATCCTGCCTAGTGACCAAGAGAGTCTCCTGCTTGCGCATGGTCACCCGTATAGAGGAGGCGTTGATTGGTTTATCTGCTGGAACAGTCACTGTATCCTCCGCATGGACTTTCTTGAGTGGCTGCGTCTTCTCTTCCTCCGACGAAGAGCTTTCCGAGGATGACGAGGTACTATTGTCATTTCGCTTGCTCTTCTTCCCATGCTTTCGCTTTTTCTTCTTCTTTTCGCCACTGAACGAAAGTAGATTATAAGTAATTATATTGAATATTCGGCAATTATTCATCTCAAAAGTACTCACCCCTTCTTCTTGCGCTTCTTGGAGGCCTTGTCCTCGTCCTTCTTGACCTTTTTGCTCTTTGCGGCATCGTCCTCTTTCTGCTGTTGTTGAACTGCACGCTCCCGATTGGCGGTCCATTCAGTTTCATAGTTCGGCGTTTGATTAATGAAGAGCTGTAAGGTGGATGACAAACATTGCACATTATTGTAAACACTGAAACCTGCATACTGAGAGCTTCCTACACAGCATGTATCGCAACTGAAAACTAAGCTCACCTCGTATTTGTTGGAATGTAGCCTGGACTTCAGATGAGCTGAGGCACAGTGCAGGTCGCCAATCCAAACGCTGCACAGCTTGCAGAACCAGGCGTTGGCCGGGACGAGAAATTGCATTCCTCGTACGGGCACACGCTTGACGGGCGCATTCTCAAACGTAGGATAAGGATCGTGGTCAATGCCCACATGCCAGGGCGTCTCTATGGTCTCGCGATTCATGTGCTCCTCGGCATGCAGATGCTTCAGATAGTCGCGCGCCGTTTTCGGGAACACTCCACAGCTGTCGCACCAATGCTGTTCGGGATCGAAAAACACAAAATTGTAGTTTTGTGCTGGAGCTGGGGCTGCTTTCGTTGTAGCTTCACCGTGTCGCTGCTTCGACTTCATTGATTTCATGGCTCGGTGCTTCAGAAGATTTGTGGGAGTACCGTCGCCGGGCCCGTCGCCGTCTTCGTCGTCCTCACCCCCGGAGGAAGAATCGGATGAGCTGCTGGCCGATGAGCTAGAGTCGGAGCTATCGGCGGTGCTTTCGCTTGAGGTGTGAGATCTACTAGCCACCGGTTCTGGCGGTGCCTTTACATTTGCTTTAGCGCGAATGCTCGCGGATTGCTCATCGTCGTGTTCGTGTTCGTGTTCCTCGTCCCCAATGATGCCATTCAGCATGTCGATTACATTTTCAATGGTGTCAAGCTTTTTCTTTATCTGCACCTGCAATGCCAATGAAGATGAGTGTGAGATGAGCAATGTGGGGATCCATGTGGGGCCCGAGCACGGAAATTGCTATGAGTGTCCTTCATATTATATTACTAACCTGCAGGCGATCATTTTCCTCAATGAACGCCTTTGTGGTTGGCGAAGGTGGTGCGCCGTCACCGTCCACCAAGTCCTCACGCTGATCCGTCAGCACCTTCATTTCCTTTTTGAGCAGGGTCACCTTCTTCACGTAGTTGGAGCGTTGCTTCTTGAGTTCATCCTTTTGATTTTCTGCTTCCTGGGCCACTGCTGCCATTCGCCGATTCGATTTATATGGGGAGATGAAAAGAGAGAAGCAAATTAGTACGCATTTTCGCCTGAGAAAAGCAAGTTCAAATTTCATTTACAAAATGCATTCTCGAGTGCATTTCAGCGGCTAGTTACACGCGGATGCGGTCTCCGGATCGCATCTGATCAGATCGGATCGAATCGGATCTGACCGTGTCGTGTGGCTTGATCTGCCTGTCCTCGTTGGGTTGGAGTGCATGTTGGGGTGACGACGAGGAGCGTCCATTCAAGAAGTGCGATTTTTCGACTACACAAAAACAGCAAAAAATGCGTTTTCTATTCGGAAGGGAATGTCATTTTTCAAGCCCTTGCCCAGCTGTGTCCGCGTTAGCTCTGGCTGCGCGCTTAAAGCTAGATTCGGATTATCTTTACAGCAATTTTGTTTTGTTTTTTCTTTTTTAGCGAGCCAATTGCGCGCATTTACTTTACAGATACAAGTTTTTGTTAGGGGCGTAATCATGACAACAATAATAAAACATAATGTGAGAGGTTTTCATGTGAATTTTCGTAGTTACCAGATAATAATTCATTTCCACACTTACCATCCTGTGGCGGCAAACCTGCGCCCTCGACCGCTGGCGCTTTCTTATCCTCCTCCTCCAGTTGCTTCGACGTCGGTGCTTCCTGCATGGGCTGCTGTTGTGGGACAATGGTCTCTGTTCCAGACGGCGGCACACCACTCAGGGTCTGTGGCATCCAGACCTGCTGACCGTATTCTGCAATGTAAGGAGGGAAAAAATCGTCAAAATTGTAAATTTCCAGGATTCGGAAAATTATACCATTTTTCCCTATATACTCGCACATAGTGTATATGTATCTTTGACGATTAAACGTGTTTTCAAAAAGCAAGTGACTTTACCATTTACGACCCAGGCTCCTGCGGTCAGTGCTCCATAGCCAGCATTGAAGCTGGTCTGTGCTGTTGGCGGCACTGGCATGCCATATCCGGGCGGCGGTCCTTGAGGCGGAAACACATTAGGCGGCGCCATCCCGTACTGATGACCGTACACATCGGGTGGAGCTCCATACGGGCCAGGAGCATACATTTGCGATGGCATAACGCCATAGGCAGGAGCCATTTGAGGCGGTGGTCCACTCTGAGTCTGTGGTGGAGGTAATGGGGGAGATGCTGGTTTTTTCTTGGGCGACCAGCGGCTTGATGGACTGATTCCACGACCTCCGCGACGGGGAGGCGTATTGCTGCGGGAGCGTGACCGTCCATAGCGGTCGCGTCTGCCGCGCCGAGGCGGTGAGCGCCGACGGTCGGGTGAGCGTCGACGATCGCGATCGAAACGTCGGCGTGCAGGATACCTGCCATATTCCGGAGAGCCGTAGCGGCCCCGGCGAGGACTTGGTGAACGCGATATTGAGCGTCTACGACGTGTGGCACCTGGCGATGCAGCATTTCTGGAATCTGAGCGTCGGCGGGATGTCGAGCGACGGCGCGATATTGAACGACGACGTGAACTTGATTTGCTGTTTTTCCCTGACGCGGACTCCTCGCCTTTTCCATTTCCACTTTTTTCGTCGACGCCGGGGGGACCCGGGGGCAAATCACCTGCACTGCCCAACCGCCTATCTGTAGATTGCTTCAATATCATTCCTTCGTCCATCTTCATGCGGCGGAATTACTTCCACTAGCCTATATACGTCAATTTTATCTTGTACAACTTTAAATTAAAATTTAGATTAAAATTACGTGTGTGGACAGGCACCAGTGTGACCGCGAAATTATCGATAAAATATACCGGCTGACCATCAGAAATATACCGAGACTTACGGTCTCATTTTAAAAATATACCGTAAAAATACCGACGAAAATCATATTCCTCCATTTTGATATTCTGTTTAATATTTCTAGTTGAATAGGATACTGAACCCGGAACAAATAGTTTTAACTGATAGATGAAACCGTTTTCTACAAGAGTGACCAATTATAAATTACGCCGTTCATTGCATTCGGCGTAAAATAAGGTTTAAACAAGTAAGGTCAACAAATAAGCCCCTTTTCTTATAACCTTTTTACATTAGGGCGCATCATTGGATTTTTCCGTTAAATGGAACATGCGACAATGATGCCCATAAGAGCCCTGTAGATAGAAGAAGACAATGATGCGGCCGCATGATACAACATACAGTATATACTGTATGGTTAGTGATTCGGCACATCATTCGCAAGTGTTACCGTATTCTACAAGTATTTTTACAAAATAGTGAAATTATTCGGTGTTTCGACGCGGTATCGGGGTATTTTTTTAGTCGAATCAAACAATAAATTAAAGTCCCTTTTGCGAACATATAATAAATTTCATAATTCGTAAGCTCATAAGTGTATGTACATATATACTGACTGAATACCGGGTATAAGGTAGAGCCGCGGCCTTGCCTCGTTCTCCCTCGTTATATTTAAAATATTATTTTTTGCCCAAAATTTAGTTCGTCCCTTTTGCGAACATATAATAAATTTCATAAATCGTAAGCTCATAAATGTATGTACATACTGACTGAGTACCGGGTATAAGGTAGTGCCGCGGCCTTTGCCGCGGCTCACAACGTTCCCCCTCGTTCACGTATTGAAATGTTTTTAACCTATTCATGCATTTAATTAGATTCCCGTATATATGTATATTCCAGTAGGTCTTCTCGATCCCGATACACATATGTATTTGGTATCAGTAGGAAGACTATAAACTACAAAATTGTATTGATATAGCTTAAAAATGTGGAGATTGCACAAAAATTTAATTAATTCCCTTATGCCCTTTCGTCGAAGGGTGGTTTATAAAATGCTCCCTTATGGAAAAATTCAACGCATGCAAGATAAAATCCACCTCATTGTTTAACATACCACAGGACACTTACTTATTAGATGGTAACTACACAGGGAGCCACCTCATGTCAATATAGGATATAGAACAGGATCATTATTTGAACACAGGTTACCATGGCATGCGCCGATCGGGTCACAAATAACGGACAAAAACAAAATATATGTCTTGACAAAATGTCCTTGATCCTTGGTCCTTTAAAAGGATTCCATAAAATCAAGGACTTTCTACCGATCAGAGGAAGCCGTCACACGTCCCGATCGGACAATAAATAGCGGAGTTATGCCATCAACAACATTAAAACAAAATAAAGTTTCTTCGCCCACCTATGAAAAAACAGAATCCACTGATTTGGAAGACCCTAAAAACTTGAACGATTGGAAGGACCACCCGAAAGAATACGAAGATCCGAAAGATCTGATAGACCCGAAGGACGACAAAAATTTGGAAGACCCAGTAAGAGGCCGGGAAAACAATAATATACGGAATTCTAAAAAAAGCCAAAGAAATTGGAGAAAAATTGCTTCAAACAAAAATTTTAGATCAAGAGGATAATCGAACGGTGTCCAACATTGTGGCAACATTTTTTGTTAGCAACGAGCTTAAAATGACGTTGGGAACTAGTTGAGATTTGGATACAAATTGTTTCCAATTATTTTCAATAGAAAGTACAAGCAGCTGGAATTTCGCAAAAAAAACCTACGAAAAATACGAATATAAAATAAAAAGTACGTAATATAACTCATCACACAGCCATGAGACTAATTTGCTTTTCTCCTTTGCAGAAGAAAACAAGCAGTGAAAACGCCGGCGGTGAATCATACATATGTACATATATATGACTTTAAGTTTATAAGTTTCATCCATTAAAAAGTATATTTCATTAAATTGATCAATTTTTCATATTGACGACAGCTGAATCTGATGCACAGCGGGCGGGATGCGCACCCGCACGTGCAGTCAAGCACAAGTTGCTGACTCTAAAGACCGCCTGCGAGCAATTCGAGCATCACGGATCCGCGGCCTAGGCCTTCAACTGGAGACTGGCCATGACTTTCCACTCTATGCACTGTAGGATCAATGGTTTAAGCTGCAGCAGGAGCGTCTCAACTTTGTATGTGGGGGAAAACGGTACTAAAGCTGTCCGTTTGAGTGAAAGAGCCTCGGTGAGAGGAGTAGAATTTACCGAATGGTTCGGGGCTGGATGTAGTTCGGGAGGTGATCCCTTTTGGGATATGGTTGGGAAACCAAGGGAGGCAAGTCCGCCAAACCGAAAAACCGCAATAGCAGCGCTGTCCGACAGCCCAGGCAACTATAGCGCAGTCCCGGCGTCCGCGCCGTCCAGCATCAGAGATGGCACCCAGCAATCAGCGCTACCCAACAACAACACCGCGCCAGCGTGAGAGAAGCTCCATCGTCCGCGCAGCGCAGCATCAGCGCTAGCGCCTCAGAGGAACAGCACAGCATCAGCACAGAGCCAGCATCGGCTTCGGCACCGCCCCAACTGCAGAGCAGCCCCAGCATCAGCGCAGGCGCCTCAGCGGAACGGCCCCAGCATCAGCATAGCTCCAACTGCAGAGCGGCCCCAGCATAAGCGTTAGCGTCTCAGCAGAACAGCCCAGCATCAGCTTCTGCACAGCCATCGGCAGAGCAGCACCAGTAGATATAGATAGCTTAGATTAGTGTAAGCGCCTTCAGCGCAAACAATTGCCTTCCAAAGGAGGGGAATGTAAAGCAAGGAAGAGTAGTAGACCAGCCACGATAGCGAAGCAGGCAGAAGTTTAGCCGAGGTAGATTTTCATATTCCCTCTCCCACTTCTCTCCTTCATTCCCTACCCGCTTACCGCCAAAACCTTTCCCGCCAAGCTCGAGCGTTACTCCCGCGCTCTGGGAAGCCAAGCGCTAGAGCGAGAGAGGGAACCTAGCATCGGTGCGGATGAGCCTTTTTGCCTTACCCCCCCTCTCCTTTAACTTTACATTTACTTCGGCTATGCTAATCAGCCGTACGCGCTTGCGTGCTTCCGCACAGCGGAATTTACATTTACCCAGTACCCGAGCATTTACATTCCTATATTTAGCTGTTAAGTCTTTACATTTACGTTTAATTTTACATATCTCGAATGTTAAGGGGGTCCCTAGAGTTAGTTTTTCATGTCCAATTAATTTATAATGTTTGCAATGTGCTAATTTTTGTATTGGGAGCCATGCATCGGTTTGAGTCACTGTCTGTCTAATCCTAGTGGTAAAAGGGATCATCGAAACGAGGAGGTGGATCCGATGATCATGGTTGGGAGGGCGAAACGCTAGCGTAACACCAGCTGCGGAGATATGCGCCACTATATCCTGTCCGTCTCTGTTATGTCTGTTCCTGCCATTGTGTAGTGTGTGCTATGTGTTGTGGATAGAGTTTAGTAGCACGTGAACAATAATTGTATTTTTAATGTCAGTGAGTACCGTATCGGCGCGATTCCTTACTTCACCCCTCCCTACTCTACCGACTTTGGAGGCCGGAGCCATCACGTGCCTTTCGTGCCGAATACCCCCACCACCTGCTCATCCTTATAGTAGTCAATGACACCGTTACGAAACACCTTGTATATATAACGACCATCTGATATTACTATTACGAGCTTACGGATCACTGACGGAACTACTACACACAGGAACAAAAGGCAAACGGCAACAATTAGTTTCTGTCGATTCAGGACACTCAGTGAATACTAATACTCCAGTAAAACAGACACGAACTAGAAAAGAGATGCAGAAGACACACACGCTTATTCTGTTCGTATTAATTGTCAAAAGATGGGATGGCCGCAGCTCAATTGTCCGCGTAAAAACCAATTAACTACACCTATTACACCTATTTACACCTATTACACCTATTACCTATTTACACCTATCCTTATGTAGTATATTATATACTACAGTATTTATCTATATACAGTTAATTAAAATAATAATTATTTGGCGCCCAACGTGGGGCACGAAGCTGTCGTAACGACAAGTCGATATGCCCCGATCTATTTTAAAAGTATACGTCCATAACATCAGACGTTACATCCACGACCTATCCACAATAATAGCCTTTTAAAAAAGAAAGAGAATTTAAATAAAAGAAACACACGATACTCGTATCCCAAAGCCGCTGGATAAGTTTTAGCTACCAAAGCTTTAACGCCGCAGGCTAACAAGGGTGGTATAAAGCTATTTTTTTTTGTAAATAGGTGTAGTTAATTGGTTTTTAGGATTAGGTCGTACACAGGTGATCACGCATTCCATCGACTGTAACGATCCGGGCTAGATAGTATGGACGCTAATAGGACGCACGCTTATGATCCCGGCTGGGGCTCGTCGGCAATTGGGTGGTGTTCTGGTCCTATTCGCGTCGAGTGCCTATACTCATTATAAAGTTCGGTTAGAAGGTGCGTGCAGCGACGAAAGTTTTAACGACACCGACAACATGACCTCACAGTTGGATTCCCCCTCTCCCCTCTGCCCTGCCTGAAAACGCTGGTTCCCCGCCTCAGGTGTCATGGAGGACGGATCACCCTCCCTTCCTTGGTCACTCCTATATCTCCGGCATGATGGCTGGAATGACCCCTCAGCGTTTCTAGACGCCTCCTAGGGCCTTCTGCTAGCCGAAGGCAAAAAAATACGGGAATTTAAAACATTATAAAATTTATTCTACTCGCAAGAAAAATGGTGTCCGCTACTTATGTTTGTCATTAAAAATAACAAAAAAACCCCCATACAAAAAGGATAGGATAGGACTGCATACACAAATATATATAAATAAATAAATAAATAAATAAATACAATGAATACAAATGAAGTTAAATAAAAATGATGACAAAACTAAAAGGATAAATATCTTAACTAATAGGCGGAATGGCGAAATGACCGGACGCCTAAAAAGGCGGGTCGAAAGGTTGAGATAGGCTAAAGAAAGCGAAAGAAAATAGTGCGTGAACGAATCGAGAGAACTCGCTTCGCTCTCGGCCGCGCCGACTCAAAGAGTAGGGGCCAATCTCTCCTCCACCTTCTCCCTTCTACTTCGTTCGATACAAGATGGGGAAGCCGATTCCCTCTTTTGGTATGAATTTGGTACTTGACTTGATTAGAACGGCTTTCTCGCCAAAAATAGCACTCACCCGTAAATCCACCGACGAAAGCGCTTTCTCGATGCGATCCGGAGCTGTGAGGAGGCGTTAATTAAATGTGAATCTTAAGCTTTAACCTGAGGGATTAGAGAGTTGCCCCGCCCATCTGGGATGCCTTATCTGCGACTACTTTCCTGCGCTTTACTCGCCTCTCACCGTTTAATGGCCTCTAATACAATCTACCGTATAACTATAAATAAACTGCTTGGATTTGTATGCTTAAGCCTAAAACATATACGACTACTGAACTTAAACTTCTATTTTTCCTTTTTTTTTCTTTTTCCTTTTTCTTTCTTCTTTTTTTTTTCTATATTTTTTTCCCCGTTTGGTTGTTTCCCCTCCCGTTCAAACAAAAAAAACCCCAGGCTGCTCCCGCGCCCACTGATTCCGACTAGCCGTCAGCAAAAGCCGACGCCGACGCTGTCTCCCAGCGCTCCGCTGCCAAGCCAAAAACTCTCGCTCTCCTGCTGCTTCCGCTCAGGACGCAAGCAAATCCCCTGCGCCCCTTTCAGGCTGCCCTTTTAGCTCTTCCGGGGCACGGATCGCGTACTCTGGTTTCCTCCGGGCTGCGTTCCTCGTGTAACCACCCCAGCTACGGCGATCGCAAGGGTCTCTCTGCCTTCGCCGTCCGGCGAAAAGCGCGCAGAATGCTCCGCAACTCCAGAGCCTCGGGAACTAAGTATAATCTTGCACATAAAAAAAATCACTTGCGACTCTCGTACTTTTTCCCCTTTTTTCCCTTTTCACTGGTATAAAGTGGAGAGTGAACCCAAGCTATCGGGTCGAGCGCCAACAGGAAAAGAGGCGGCAAATCCACCTCGACGCCAGCGGGAACCCTTGGGCCGTCTCCAAACGATGGAATACACCCCTGCAGGTTGACATTTCCCACTGTTAATCACCCTGGCCTTTCTTTGCCCCTTGACCTGACCCCGCCGACCTAACGCCCAGATGGCGCTTCCCCTGAAACACATCTCGCCCGGGGTGACAACCAGATGGCGCTACCTGTCGCTTCAATAGCTGGATCCAAGCGTTACACGACGTAGGGGATGCCAAGCCGATTAAGCAACGGCACTATGCCGTCTCTCCAGCTAGGAAAAAACTAATGTATGCCGAGCTAGATCGAATGATCAAACTATTGGTCATGGAAGAGTCCGCCAGTGCCTGGTCGTCACCTGTAGTGCTGGTCCAAAAGCCGGGTAAGGTACGACTTTGTATTGATAACACTAGTCGACACGACTTTTCCGCTGTCGCCAAAAATGACTTTTTCTGATACATTTGGATGTTTAAAATTTTTTAAAGAATGTTTTTTTTTTTTCATGGAGTAGTTTTTTTTTAAAGAATTTTTAAAAAATTTGTTGTTTTTTGTCATAGGTAGTGCATCTATTTTTTACATAACTTAAGTTTCCTACAACTGGTTGTACTGAACTTTGCAGTTAAAAAAAGCTGACAAATGCAGCTATAAATCCGACTCAGACACTTTGTAGCTGCAACTTAACGTCTGGAAGATATTAAGCTTCCAAATTGAAATTTCATAATTTTTTTTGGTATTTTTCCCCGAAATTTTGACTTTGAAAGCTCAGGAAAAGTCGAAAAACAAATATTTGAATGCCTTGATTTTTGGTTTTAGATAGACACATTAATTAGGCGTCGTTTAAGGTATCGCTTATAAAAATATAAAAATAAACGGCTAAGTTATAACCGTTTGAAAAAAGTTGAATTTTGTCGAGTAGTGTAACCGCAAATTAAACGAGGTAACGGTGAGGGATGCCTACCCAATGCCATTAATAGAAGGTATTTTGGGAAGGCTGCCGAAAGCAGAATACATTACGAGCCTCGATTTAAAGGACGCTTTTTGGCAGATTCCTCTGGATCTGAAATCACGGGACAAAACTGCCTTTACAGTGCCAGGTAACGTTGCCAACGTTACCAACGTACCAACGTTGTGCAGGCTGATGGACAGGGTAATCCCACCTGACTTACGAACCGAAGTCTTTGTGTATTTAGACGATCTTTTGATCGTTTCAGAGACATTCGAGCGACATTTGGAGGTTCTGAGAGTGGTGGCAGCAGCTTTGAAAAAAACCAATTTGACCATTAATGTTGAAAAAAGCTAGTTCTGTATCACCGAAGTCAAATACTTAGGCCACATTATTGGAAATGGTACAATCGGCAGAGACCCGGCGAAAATATCAGCCGTTGTGGACTTTCCGGCGCCACGTTCGCTAAAACAGGTGCGTCGATTTTTACATTAACAGGCTGGTATAATAAGTTTATCCGTAACTATGCCGCAGTGGCAGCCCCAATCACGGACACTCTTAGGAGTAACCGTAAGTTTGTGTGGACCAGTGAGGCGCAGGAAGCATTTGAAGCGTTGAAGCGGCAGATGTGCACGGCACCGGTTCTTCACAGTGCAGATTTCGGTCGGCCCTTTGCTATACATTGTGATGCTAGCAATACAGGCGTGGGCGCGGTTTTAATGCAGACAGCTGCAGAGGGAAATGAAGTCCCTATCGCTTTTATGTCCAAAAAGTTGAACCGCTGTCAAAGAAATTATGCGGTCACATAGAAGGAATCTCTAGCTGCTGTCCTGTCCGTAAAGAAATTCAGGGCGTATGTTGAAGGGCAAGAATCTTCGATTACACTAGTCGACACGACTTTTCCGCTGTCGCCAAAAATTACTTTTTCTGATAGATTTGGATGTTTAAAAATTTTTAAAGAATATTTTTTTTGTTTTCATGGATTAGTTTTTTTTAAAGAAATTTTAAAAAAATGTGGTATTTTTTTCATAGGTAGTGCTTCTATTTTTCACATAAATTAAGTTTCCTACAACTGGTTGTATTGAACTTTGCAGTTACAAAAAGCTGACAAATGCAGCTATAAATTTAACTCAGACTTTTTGTAGCTGCAACTTAATGTCTGGAAGATATTAAGCTTCAAAATTGAAATTTCATATTTTTTTCGGTATTTTTTCCCTGAAATTTTGACTTTGAAAGCTCAGGAAAAGTCGAAAAAAAAATATTTGAATGCCTTGATTTTTGGTTTTAGATAGACACATTAATTAGGCGTCGTTTAAGGTATCGCTTATAAAATAAAAATAAACGGCTAAGTTATAACCGTTTGACCAAAACTTCATATGCCGAATTTGGCCGATAAATTCCGTTAGCCGACGCATAACCGTTTATTGTATGTAGACTTTTTAGGCCCATATCCGCGAAGTAGCTCAGGAAACATCGGACTTTTTATAGTCGTCGATCATGCGTCGAAGTTTCCGTTTTTGAAGGTATCGGTACTGGCAGCCATCAAGGCTTACATATGTACACCCAAATCAGAGGCCGCGGCTCTACTTTATACCCGGTACTCAGTCAGTATACACATATGTACATACATATATGAGCTTGCGATTTATGCAATTTATTATATGTTCGCAAAAGGGACGACTTAAATTTTGGGCAAAAAAGAATATTTCAAAAAATGAAGTCAAACCATTTTTGGAATTTTTATACATGTTTCCGTTTTTGTTTACATATGATTTTTACATGTGCTTCTACATTTCTATGACATGTATAACTACATATTCGAGACGACGGGCGAAATTTTGAAATTCTCTTGTAGTAGTGTGAACACACAGGAGACTAAATATAAAATTTGGTTGGTCTTTCTTTTATTGTCTCTGAGATCTAGGCGCTCATGAAGACGGACGGACGGACGGACAGGCAGACATGGCTATATCGGCTCAAATGTATAATACAAACTACTCTGCTTACCTACAAGAGTTGAACGCAGATATTCAGCTTTCCTTCGGTAAAGTTTTGCAAACACGGTATGATAGGGAAGTGAGCAGCATCGCTGCCATACTGAAGCGCCAATCCACCTACAAAAACGATGAATTACTCCTTCGTCCATATTGCAATTGCGACAACTGGAAAAAAAAACAAAATGAATGATCCGCTTTGCCCATACATACGCCAAAAATGAAAACCCACTCCATTGCATAATCCAGGTCGTTGTGGTGTTCGCCATATTGACGACCTCATTGCGGAGTAGAAGTTGAGTTACAACGAGAGAAGGACAGGAAAGGACACCAACCCCACATCAGCCACCACAAGCAAACCGAACAGCTACCAGCCCCGACCCCAGCGCCAGCCCATGCCGATGCAGAAGATGCCGCCGATGAAGGCGCAACACAACCCGACAATCAGCAGGAAGGTAGTGAGAGTGCAGCCTGAGCAGGCACAAGAGCCTCCACGTGAATCTTTGGTACGTTTCCAGGAGCCCATTGCCAACCCCGTCTTCAGTAATGCGATCAGTAATGTAATCGCAAGTCTGCGTGCGGCAAACCTACCGGCTCTGTGATGGGCGACGATGAGCTCGTCCTCCTTGTGGAGAAGGTCAGCGAGTAGAACATCAATGTGCGCTTGAGACGAAGACGGAGAGACTGTGTCGGAAGGGTATGCCAAGCTCCGGGGATGGGATGTCCATCATCAGTATGCCATCGTTTGCCAGACAAGGAAAGCCTACAAGCACAAGGACGTCGATAGGGAGGTGAATGTTTCCATTGAGCTGATACGGTCCTCGGACGATGAGCGCTCCTTCGCGTCGCTACCGTTCCGCTACAAGCCGCGCGACACAAACGTTTCGCGAAAACGCGGGTGCACCTGCAGTTCAGGCGGCAGTGCCCAAAACTCTGGCGACCTGCCCAAGACACTGGCACTGGCCCAGACCCAGGATGTGCCTCAGGTACTCGAATTGCCCAGTAGAGAGCGCCATCAGCCAGGAGTTTGGACGGGAAACGGTCTTGTATGACCTGATCTCCTCAGAAGACTTCCGCCAGCTAATCGAAACGAAATGAGGAGAACTCCTGCAGATTTTTAGCTTTTACATGGGCTCCCTCGAGACAGATGGCAATGTTGTCCTAACGGCAGCACCCAACCGGAATTGGACGTCACACGTTTTGAGCGCAATCTTCAAGATCTACGAGGTTTATCGGCGGAATGATGTGGAGGAGATGTTCGCCGAACACGTCTTGCGGAACGACAATAACGACACCCTCCTCCACGAGGTCATCATCAGCCATAAGACAGAGGAAAAGCTGACGCCGGCCATCCGAACCATTTAGTTGATGCAGTATTTCAAGCTGCACGATCCGGCGAACAATGCCCTCAATGCGGATAGGGATAGTGCCCTTCATGTGGCCTGCCAGCACGATCGCGCTTACTATATTCGCTCACTGCTGAGCCTTGGATGTTGTCCCAATCAGCATAATCATGCGGGGAATACGTCGCTGCTTCCTGAAGGGAAGATTGAAAATTGTCGATGAAAAATGGGTGCCTGGGGCCTAAGATCGATTCGGTTAGTGAGCCAATCGTACACTTTATGATCTCATTAAGATGCTTTAGAAATGCAGAAAATGCTGGAGCTTAAAAATGTAATAGGAAACGCTGATTCACACAAGTACAATGTTACAATCTTATCTTAAATGGTATTACAATGGTATATTTCAGATTTGATTTCGATATGGTAAGATCCGAACAAAATATTTACCTTCTATTAGATTAGTCAAAACATTTTCTACAGACTAAATATATTGTGATAACTTTTGTTAATTATATTTATTCAATATTCATAAATCGAAAACAGCTTGAACTGCATGACATGACTCATTTCTACAATCATGGACTTGCAACAATATTTCTCGGTCTTGGTGTTCGAGCTTGCGGGGAAAATAACAATTATCAGTTCGACATAGTGGTGATTGTTTGCTGTTCTACCAATTTTTGAAAGCATTTTCTGGTAGTAGTGGCGGCACTTCACTAGGCATAACCGCACCAAGGTAACTATAAAAGGCATCTCAGATCCCACATCCGCCATCAGTTTATCTCAAAATGAAGCTTCAGGTCGCCGTCTGCTCCTTGCTCGTGATTGCTTGCTGTGTTGTCGATGCCTACAATGGCAATGGCCAGCCTGGCTGCAAGACTCAAACGGAACTCGACATTGCAGTTTTCCGGAACAACTGGGATGCTACGTCCTACTGGAAGTGTGATGAGCTTAACGAGCCAGCCACCCAAATGAAGTGCCCCGACGAAATGGGATTTGTGGAAAGCTTCAAGAACTGCGTCAGCTGGGACGAATGGGAATGGGAAACTCCCGTTGCTCCAATCAGTGAGGTGGACGAGTGACCGCTCCGCGTATGCATGTTCAAATAGAAATCACGTGTCTTTAAATTATTTTCATTGAATTGAGAATTAAACAAATGCGCTAGGCGATAGCATATGCAGGCGATCTGCTTACAAATTAATTAGTACTAGGAAGAGGATGCATGGGGATTCAGTCCCTCGTGCGTAGCCCCCAAATCGAGGTACGACGCGAGCCTACCGTCGGCCGCGAAACTGAACTATGAATAAACTTGTTTATCCCCATTTTGGGCATCTGCTGTTCAAGTGCCTCCATTGCGCCGTCCGACAGCATTCCAAAAATGTCCAGATACGTGAGGGACGACATTTCCTTCAGTTCACTAAAAGAGGAACAGAGATAACTAACTGTTGATGGGGGAGGACGAAACTTACTTACATAAAGCTAGCCGCAGGAATAAGGTAACAACGAGAAACGGACAAATACTCTAGCATTTGGAACTGCATAATCGCCTCAATGGCCGCTGGCGTCAGGCTGTTGCAGTCCGACAGATCGAGCTCTAGAAGTTGAGGGCAACGGGTCTGCAACGATTTCACATCTGAGGGAGTAAAGCAAATTTATGAGATTAAAATATGGTAAAATAAATTAGGGCGGCTAGGCGCTGCTTACGGGAATCAAACAGTACGCGTCGACAGCCAGCCACATTGAGGCGAATGACATTGGGTGAAATGTTCGTGACCAATGCAGTGACAGCATCGGAACTCAAATCTGTCCATGAAATGTTCAAGCTGCTCAGATTTGGGAGAGATTCCATCAAAAGTCGCACACTCCTGGCTGTTAAACCGCTGGCCATTGTTAGATTCAGTGCCTCCAGGGATTTGTTCTTTGCAATCTCAACGCAAATTTCATCATTAAGCTCTGCATTCTCCAGGCTTAGTTTTTTTAGATGCCGGCATTGGGACATAAGGGAATGCAATGACTCTCCGCTAATGGAAGTCATGCTCAAGTCCAGATATTGCAAGCGGGACTTAAAGTCGGAGGCCAATGGTGTAAAAGCGGGCTCTTGTATCTAAACAAACATAAAAGAAAAAGTTATATGAGGGGCATTGTGCAACATAAACTCAGTCTACGGCTCACATTAGCCTGGGCCAGGCGCAGCACCAAGACGCCACGGCGAACAATTTGTTCAAGAGCACCTGGACGAAGCGTGCGTAGACCGAGATCCAGTCGTGTCCAGAGAGTTTCATCCCGGGAACATCTGTTAAAACGTCGACTGACGGTCGCCATCCGCAAGAGAGCCTTTTTTGGCAGCCACTTAAAAATATCCAGTAAAATTTCATCTGACAACTTGTCGAAGTAGTTTATTCCACTGCTGATGTGAGCACTCATTGAGGGCGTTCGATACACGAAGAAGCTGTCTTTTCCCACCAGGCTGTTGGTCAAGTGGGGCGTAGGCGCTGCAGTAGGCTTCTTGGGGTGACGGAGAGCCTGCCTGCTAGTGGAGGGCTGCATATTAAGTGGAGCTGCAGTATCGCACTGATTGTTGCACGAAACGGCGACTAGTGGATTTCGCGTCCGCTTGTTGGGGGAGTTTGAGTTGCTGCTACACTCAGAACCCAGAGCTGAGCGCTTAGCTTGGGCCAGAGCATGCAACTTCTGCTGCACATCATCGACGAGGGTCGCGTTGTTTCCGCTGCTGTCCAGCGTTGTGTCGCCTATGGAGCCAAGACTCAGGCGTTGCGACTGCTGATGTGACATACGAGCCACATTGACATGCGGAGTAGTCTCGTTGGAATTGTCATCGCTTGTTGCACTCGTGCTCACGACCAGCGCAATGGCCGACATGGCAGAAGAGCTGCTCTCCTCGGAGTCCAACATTCCAACACCCATCTCTTCTAGTGCCTCGTAGGTTAATGCCGATGGTGATGATGTGTGTTCGTAGTGAGACGTTTTTGAGGCGGAAAGGAGAGTGCCCGCACTGGCGACGTTCTTACTTGTTGAGCGTTTTCTGCAATTAAGGCGGAAGTGCAGCAATAAGAAATGCATGACAAGAAAGTGCCTCAATCAGCACAGAGGTCAAGTACCCGACAATTTAATTAGTCAACAATATGTGTTTCGTTTCGACCTCTTTTTCGTTAAAGTTTCTGTTTCCCCTGACGTCACGGTATGCAATTTCAATTGAACAGTCAACCCGACATCTCCGGACGTTGGCTGTTTGGCCAAAATAATTACCTGGTGACGGGGCACAGATTTTCCATATTTTCGTGTCCCCTGTGTTTACGACTGCTCATATTTATACGAAATTTCACTTTTTCCCGCAGTGCAGACAAAATTTTCGCGCTATTTTCACTATTTCGATAGTTTTTCCAAACATCGATTTTTTTGCCAGACACCCCTAAATTTACAATTTTTCCCAATTTGATATTCCGTTTAATATTACTAGCTAACTAAGACCCTCAGGCCTGAACACATAATTTTATACAATAGATAAAACAATTTTCTACAAGACCAGCTAAACGTAAGTGAGCATGGAAAATAACGGATATTGTTGCGATGAAAAAGGAAATTGTTGGGATGATGTTGCTTCCACAAAATCCCTCAAAAAGTCCCAGAAAAAGTCCCAACAAGCACGACTGCTAAAAGGCAACAAAATATCGATATTTTCCTCAAACCTCGATTTTTTGTAATTTGGTTGAGTTTCAAAAAGATATTTCAAAAGATAAGTATTGGTGGAAAAAGTGAACAAAGTGTGAAGTTAAGCTATGGATAAATATTTAAAACGTAAGTATTAATTTGAAATTAACAAAAAAATGCTTTCAAGAGTTTTCCAATAAAGTATTGGCAAAAAACCCTGAAATAAAAGAAAATGCGTGTATGTTTGGAACCACAGTTTATAATTGCATGGTTTTATTTGTTTTTTAATGCAATTTATATACATGTATCAACCCATCCGTATTCCAAATGAACAATATTGCATATTTACGTAATGAAAAATTATCTTTAAATATATTTTGAAATAGTATATTCGACAGATGGGAATTTGAACGCTGAGACAGATGATGATACAAGAACTTACATATATTCCTAAATAAGAACTACAATGTCTTCTGGTCTTCAAACACCGACTAAGTTTAATGTGTCAGGTCGGAACAATATTATGGCCAGAAGAAACAAATTAAATTTCAGGGGCTACGCAACGCCTGCCAAGCGCTGACTCATTCCCTCTCTCTCTGTCGCAAACACTTTTACGTCTCAAATATGTAGTTATACATGTAGAAATGTTGGAAACATGTATAAATATTCCTAAAATGGTTTGACTTCAATTTTTGAAATATTATTTTTTTGCCCAAAATTTAATTTGTCCCTTTTGCGAACAAATAATAAATTGCATAAATCGTAAGCTTATATATGTATGTATATACTGACTGAGTACCGGGTATAAGGTAGAGCCGCGGCCTTTGCCGCGGCTCACAACGTTCCATCTCGTTTATAATATTTTTACAGAATTTTTTTAACTGTTATCTCGGAAAACACCGATGTTTTTCCACCTCTAGCGGAATACTGACGAAAATCTTATTCCTCGCTTTTGATATTCTATTTAATATTATTTTAATAATTTTAACTCACACTTCGTGTCCGTCTGTCGTCGTTAAAACATCTTAAAACTCAAAAAAAACCCTTTTATCTGGTCATTGCAAGTTAATTTCCTTGCGACCATTCAATTCGCTCCACCAGTGATCAAATACCAAAAAAAAAAAAAAGTTTTTAAACATGCGGCCGCATGATTATCTTCTTCTATCCACACTGTTTTTATGGACATCTTTGTCGCATGTAAGTAAAAATATTAAATAATACTTAAATACTTAATATAATTACAACCAATTTTGTAACGGATATAAGTAATATATACGTACTTGTTGTTTTCAACCAATGAAAATCGTCTAAATTCTTCTGAAAACGATAATGTAACAATGTAAAAAAATACAATAATGTAAAAAAATCGAAAACATGAAAGCGCCGATTAGGTTCTTCAGAAATACCAGTATATACCATGACAAATTAAAATACCTTTTGCACAATTTCGGCATCAAAAAATACCATAAAGTATTTAAAATACAATAAATGGTACGCTGTCAGAGTTGTCATTGCTATGAAAATGTCAACACAATTTGGACAAAATGCTTCTGTTTGCTATCATATTTTTAAACAATTATTAGGAAGAAATTTGTTAATTAATTATCCAGTCCTGCTATATCTGTCCAGATATCTTCTTTATCTTTCCCAATAAGTCGTAAATCGTATACAAGTGAATCGATCTGGTAGCGCCAGCACAGTGATGCCATTTAAGCTTATTTCCTGCTATATTTAGCATATTTAAAAGTGATGTCACTTATACATATACAATTTATTTCAGCAAGAGACAAAATACAATTATCGAAGGGAGGTTGTTGAAGTTGATGAAGATAATAATTATAATTTATCAGTTATGGAAATAAATTGTTAATTTGAAACTTAAATATTTTTTTATTTAGCCATTTCTAGCACATCTTTCTTTCGAGACTAGTATGACGCTGAAATTCTGCCAGCCCTGGAAAGAGAGAAAAGATAACAAGACAATACAAATAACAAAGATATTAATTTCGCAAAATAAATCAAATCAAGGAAAATTCAACAAAGAGTCTGAGTACGCTTATGTTCGGCCCGTAAATCGAAAAGGGTGAGTAAAAGGTTACAGGCCTTTGCTTTTGTGGCGCATTGAATACCGAACTTTCTTTGTTGCAGTTTAAGTCTTTCGTGTTGAAGATTTCTAAATGGTGAAAACCGATCAGCTCCTGCCCCCGGTTATCAAAAATTATATCAAGATGAGCATGCGCACACGTGCGTTGGTTTTTTCCACATTTTTTGGTAGTTGTCTGGCTATTGGCCTGCTACTTGTTAGCATGACCACAAACCATTGGGTACGAGCCAGCCCACGACGAAACACTCATTCAGAGGCTAAGGGCAATGTCAATTTTGGCCTCTTCTATGGAAACCAGCACCTTGACCTCGGATTTGGAGTTCGGACCTATCCGGTTGATGGTGAGCCTGCGTACATTTTTGAGAAAAACCATAAATAATGGAATGGTTCATTTGTATTCTAGTTTACACCTTCATTCGAACTGAGAACGGCGACACGAGCTTTTGGCTTTGGCTTCTTACGACTTTGGGCACTGGATTTGGCCTCTTGGCCTGTGCCGTGGCTGCCATTGCTGCTGTCCTAAAGTCTGCCTCGGCAGCCAAAAGAGGCGGCACCATGGTTCTGCTCCTAACTGCCAATATGTCAGCCGCAGGAGCACAGGTTGTGGCCTTTGTTGCATGGCTAGTGCAGTTCTACCAGTATCTCATACACAACGTGCTTCTCACCGAGCACCAGCAGCAGCACTGGTATAGCACTGGGCTGGCATCTCTGGGCTACAGCTTCTACTTGGTCGTGATCTCCACCATTGTGGTTATGCTTAACATAACCATTCTTCTGTATGCCAGACGCCGTGAGAACCGCGATCGCCGCCTCCGCTTGGACCCGGAAAGCAAGGACAAGCATCAGGCCGCCATTATGCTGTACTAGGGAAGTATAGGCAGCCGGAAGCAATCCTAAATAGACCTCAAATAATCTACTCGAATATGGGGAGGAGTAGCGAGCACCAAGTAATCTCAGTGGCTCAAATGCTTGTGCCTTACTTAACGCCTTTGCTTGCCAAGAAGAAGGCCCACACACATACCTACGCCAACATATATATATATATATTTATCGAATATTTATACATACCAACATATGTACGTGAAAGGCAATGTATTTCAGCGATCGGCTGACTTCGGAAAAGCATCTTTAATTGCATGAACAAACTTGATGGAACAAAGCATTTTACCAGCATATTATCTCTATATACTTTTACTCCTACCTAAATATGTATACTGTACTCCCTTTTTATATACTCGAATGACCTTTACATACTCTGTTTTCGATACCTTGTACGTATTTATGTACATATTTACAAATGTACATATGCTGCCAAGCATTTTTTATGTGCATACAAATACAGCAACAGTCATTGTTAAGAAATACAAAACACACGCTCGTTGTTTCCTAATTGATATATCAGTTCAGGGTGTTGGCTGTTAACTTTTTAAGACGACCCCCGGGGGAAATGTGCCTTTCTTTGCAGGGCAGTAGCACACGCTACGCTGCGGGCAACATCCGCAAGGAAAAGTCCCTGTAGAAAGAGTCAATTATACGAAGAAAGCAGTCCATGTGGCTACGTTTTGATGAATTGCTTAAGAATTTTGCCTTTCCCAAATGTCACAATATTTCCCTCCATTATATGTTGGTTCCAGCTAATTGCAGCACAGGCTCGAGACCAAGACCACACGGCGAGCAGCAAAATCTTGGTGTCATCGCATTGAATTTGGCAAAGAAATCAATTATCTTTTTTATTTTAACGTATGTATATGTACATATTCGTCTTTGTGAGCGCCTCTGACTGATGGCTGTTTCCTTGCCGGGACAAAGGTCGATTTGTGTGGCTTTGTGTTGATCTGCGGCAGGCACTTCCTATTCCATTCTATGACCCGCACAGGACTCTGCACCTTCTGCTGCTGCTGATGCTGCTGCCGTTGCTGCTGTTGCTGGGACTGCTCTCTCTAGGACCCGATCGAGCCAATTATGTCATCATTAGTTTTGATTAGTTTGTTGGGCTCATGTTGATGGGAAAACTGCACAAAAAGTCGCCCGTCCGTTGTGGCATTGTGCGGCACTTCCGGCACCACCTACTGTTTGCCTTTTGGGCTTGTCTCCCAGCTGGGCGCTGCCCGGGGTTTGTTTTGGTTGGTGTTCGATTTGATCATAAATTCAATTGCATAATAATGATGATTGAGGTTCGGTCGGGGTATGCGAACACTGCCCACAGGACATCGGGCTGGAAAGCTGAGATTCTTAAACACATACCATACTCATTAATAGAGTATCCATTTTCTTACGCTTCCATCGCCGACTGTGTGTGTCTGTGGTTTTATCTGGACAAACAGCTTAGGACGACTGATGCCATATGTAAGGACTTGGGCAAACCATGTGACGCACTCTCCCTGAGTCCTGTGTGTGCACAGGAAGACATTATGCAAGTCGCGGCGTTAGGATTAGACCAGAAATTGCATGCATTTGCATGACAAGATAATGGAAGGAGATGCTCATTAGGTCCTGAGTCCGGAGCAAGACTAGGAAGCGGACAATCGACTTATTAAGAGTGTTTATGCAGATAAAGGCATCGTTTAGCGTGTGTCGGGCCATACCCACTTTTCCGCCTAGGATTTGCCAAGCGACCCTTGGAAAATACGAGTAATACCGCCAAAGCCGCCCGGATGATAAACTAAACTGGAAATCTTGTGCAACACCAAGAGTCCTCAACCCAGCCTGTACAAATATAATTAACTGGAAAGTCTCATAATCGAGCGAGGGGACTTATCAATAGAAATACCAACATGCTAGCCACACCACACACCACACACCACGCTTGTCTTGTACGTGGCGTGCCTCGAACAACTGTGGCACCTTACGCCAGTACGAAGTAAATCCGTTTGTTTACACGATCTATAGTTTTTTATAGCCAGGTCTGACCTTATCGTCGTGGGCTCTGTTCCAGTTATCTACGTACATACATAAACCGTATATGTACATATGTATAAAAGCATTTCCAGAAACCGCAGAACATACTATACGAATAGCCCGAAAGAAAGCCAACAAGAGGGCCAGACAAACTGTCTCCTGTTCTGGCTGTTGTTTCTGTTTCTGTTTTTGTTGCTGCTGCTGGCCAATAAATTTCACAATTAAATGGATCTTCTGACACTTTGTATAAAACGTCAGCCCGGCTACTACCCCCTGCCAACCGCTGGGTGTGTTCCCTCTCTCTCTCTCTCTCTTTCGTTCCTCTCACTATCATTCTCCCTCTGCCCTTCTATATGTGTGCGTGAATAAGGGATGAGGGTTGGGTTGCTGCTGGCGAGGGGTTGAAAACAGTCGTCGCACCGCACCCACCGACTCCTGGCCCAGAACTGGCGCTGGGAAAAAAGGTAGCAGCCAGACCCATTCAACACCAACAACACCACGCGTATTTACCCACCAAGACGGCCGACTCCATTTTTTATTTCGTTCACTCGATGCTCATTTCATTGCGTTTTCGCACTGCACTGCTCTTCATTCAATTGCCTTTGGGCCCAGCTATTGTTGCATTGCGAAATTCTGGCCCGTATACTTCTCTATTAGTGGCACAAAAGACATTTCAATTTCTCACTCTGGGCACTCTGGGTGGCCCCCTAGAGGCGTCCAAGAGAGCGAGAGAGAGAGAGAGAGACAGCGGAGAGGACCTCTTTTTGGTAGTCATTGGCAATTACCTCGTTGCGAAATATTCTGAGGACGGACCACCCGACGACTCTTGTTTGGCCTTTTTGTGGTCATGAATGGCAGATCGGATAGGGCCAGTGCCTCCTACATGGCAATTGTCACGGGACGTCGGTGGGTTATTGATTGCCGAACTACTTTCACGTTAGGAAGTAACTTCTTTCTTCTGTCTTATATTGTTGGCGGAACAATGTGATGTTGGGCACTTTTACAGTGCAAACTATTTTGATTTTAACTCTCATAGGTTTCAATGATTGGTTCTGAGAACTCTTCCTGGTTGTAGCTGCAATAAGCGAAATATATAATTCAGATCCTATTGATTCCTTCGAGATCCTTGCAACAACTAAAGTGCCTCAAGATAACTTGATTGGATATTTTCGAACATTTAAAATTAATATTTCCGAAGCTCTCAAAGCTACGTTTTAAGATCCGGTTTATGAACGGACCCACAAGCACTTCAGTTGTTGTATCCCTTCACAAAATAGGATTTTTTCATTGATAATGACCTCTGTATTGGACTTCATTCAACGAGCGAACCATTTCAGTTCGGTTGGATAAAGGGATTCTTAGGGATTATTCTTGTCATTCCAGCCATGAATTTACAAATAACCGTAAGTTGTTTGGTGCACGTTCACCCCATAAAGTCTATTGCTTTGGTCTTTGCTATATTAAGCTTGTCTCCTGTTCAGAAGCACAAAAAAAATTCGTTTGAAAAGTGGCTAAACCTCGCCAAAAGATTCTTCGCGGAGGTCGCAAAAGTCATCTCGCTGATATGTAGATATTGAAATATTCAGATAAAATGAGATTTTGACATGCCTACAGTGTTAGGCGGGTGATACACGTCTCATGTCGTCAAACTACTTCATACCATACTCCCATATTATAGACGATACCTAGCTTAGCCAGATCATTCTTTCCATGTTTTTAGATTTAGTAGAACCACTTACTAAAAACGATTATTAAAACACTAAAAACCATACTGACTTCAAAGGTTCACTTAAGCTTCAAGCTCGGTAATGAAATTGGAAATTGAAATTGATCTAACTGGATATTGGTAAATTATTTACTTGATTTGGATATTGGTATGGATGGTATTAGCAATTCCGGACTTTAAAAGATGACCTTTAAAGCTCTGTCCTAACTTATCTTAAATCATAAACAATAAAGTAGGTTAATGTAACCTAGAATGGGTAGAAAGTAGTGCCATTTTGGAAAGTAATGATTCTACTACATTTTGTTCTATTTGTTTGTACTGTTAACAATTTCAGTTTGTGTATTTTTCAATTAAAAGGGTTTCATATTCAAGTATAAAGCAAATGTAGATCTTATGCTCGAATTCTTATTAATTTGTCAGAATTAAATTAAATCTGTATATATATATATATTCAATTTTACAACATTCACAAGCAATAAAATCAGAAACAGTGAAATGTACTTGTATATTTATATTCTTTGAACGATTTGAATGATTTGTAGCTTATTTTGTAACTGTAATAAATAAAATATTACAAAAAAACCTTATCACAAATAATTAAAATGACATACAACATAGAGATATCGTACTTGCCGAGTGGTAATTACACTACTCAACAAAACTTAACTCTTTATTTGGTGAAGGTTTAGTCAATCGGCTGCAACTTAGCCAACTTAGCCAGAATCCATCGATCCTTAAAAACGATACCTTAAACGACGTCTAATTAATGTGTCGATCTAAAACCAAAAATGTTAGCCACGAAATATTTTTATATCAAATGGTTTTCAACGTCAAATTTTAGGAAAAAAATACCGCAAAAAATTGTGAAATCTTATCCAGACGTTAAGCTGCAGCTACATAGTGTCTGGGTCGGACTTACAGCTGCATTTTTTCAGCTTTTTAAAACTGCAAAGTTCAATGCAACCAGTTATAAGAAACTTAAATAGACGCACTACCTCTGAAAAAATACTAAATGTTTTAAAAATTCTTTTAAAAAACTAAACCATAAAAAAACCATAATTCTTTAAAATATTTTAAATCTCCAAATCTATCAGAATAAGTAATCTTGGCCCACAGCAGAAATATCGTGTTGACTAGTGGTGTTAAAGAGTGACCTACAAAACAGTATCTTAATTAAAAATAAAATATTGAGGTATATACATATGTATAGGAACTACTCAACCAGGCCTACAACCTAATCTGTTAGTGTACGATGGCTATGTCATATTTGAACTAAGTTAAGGCCGTGCAAAGCACCGTACACAAGGGCTGTATCGTATTCTAAAATCGGACGAACAGGCAATATATATGTATGTATGTTCGTTATTTAAGTGTCGGTATAAGCACATGGCTTTATTTATCGTAGTAGAAATATGTTTGGAAAACTTTAGCTTATTGTCTAACACCACACCAAGATCATCAACGATGGTTATGCTCTCAAGAGAACTGCACGCCACAGAAGGAGTCCAGGGAGCCAACAAGGCAAGGGACGAAAAGTATGTGCAAACTTAATGGGGTCGGTTTCTGAGGACTACACCCTTCGGAGCGAAATGATATACCGTCGGTCATTTCTAATAAGAAGTACATTGCTTAGATTCCACGTATAACTACGAATCTGTTCTCTTTAAGAACATTCGTTGCGCCAATGTTTGGTGCACAGTTTGATCCGAAATGAAAGTAGTTCTCATCAGGGCATGTATCTTTGTTTATTTTACAGATTGTTGCTTTTGTGGACATATTTTTCAACTGTCGTCGCATTACTCAACACTTGTCAGATGTGATCGACATATATCATGTGGGATATCGTGCATGATTCCCACACCCGGTACTCTCCTTTAATTAATTGCTGGCAATTACACAACAATGCCCAAAAAATGACTCAAAGTACTGAGTTGAGCGTTAGATAGATTTTCACGTTGAGAAATGTGTGTTTGAACTTGTTTCAAAGACACTGTCGCGGCTCTTGAGTATTCGGCCAAGTGCCCAGGGTGCAGTCGTCGTGTCTGCTGCAATGGTCCGAATTCGAATTATTCGAATCGAAGGGACACTTTATTGTATGTACTATCATTGTTCACTTGTGCGATGAAGACGACGACGCACTGTCTGCCGGCGAAGAGAATCTTCTCAGGATCTGGGAGGACAGGCAGGTAGGGGACAGGTAAATGTGAGAACTGCACGCCCCTATCAAGCGACCGTATTTGCCATTGTCCTGGAAAAGGTTGAGACTCGTTCACTGTTGCCGTTGCCGGTGCCCACCGGTCTGCTACGGTTCTCATTTCAGAAATTTATCTTTTGTCTGCTCGTGAAAGTCACATTGATAGTGACCAGGGATCGATGGATCGATCGCTTGTTCGCATAACAAATTCCACAAATACGAGTAAGTGTCCTTTCGACTTCTTGCAGACTGAGTGTCTGCCCTGCTGCACACAGTTCCATTGCTCAGGTGGCCCACCCCATTGTCCTTGTGAATGACGCAAGCTGTCAGGTGAGTAATGGCAAGCCGGTTGGACAATTGGCTTGGGATCTGCGGGGGACTGTGGGAATCTGTGCGAGATGATTGCTCTGCGATCTGAAATCGTTACTTTTTAATTCGCATTCTTTGCACAGTGAACGGATTGTAGAGAGGGAGGGGGAGGCAGCCGGATTTTCAGCCGTTCTGGCCCCGCCTAGCCGAATGGATTATTCTGCACTTTCATGAATGGAATTTTTGCAGATTTTGCCCAAATGACTTGTGCATTCAAACCCTTTGGTGGCGAGGATGAATGCATTAGCAGGTTTCGCTTTGATGTTGCCGGGATGACTTGGCCGATTTTTAAATGATCTGGTTAGTGGTTAGCGGGAAGTGACAGAAACAGTCATTAATATGCACACAAAATGGCGGAATTGCGGAATGTCGGAAAGGATGCCATTCGTTTCCAGCTCCCTCAGGAGATTGCATCGAGAAAACGAAGTTGTAAATTGTGATTTTCAAAATTTGTATTTCATGGTGTAAACATAAATCGTATAATGCAACTCTGAATATTTAACTATGATTCTATATCTAGGTATAAATCGTATATTGCTAGTAACCGCATTCAGCATATAAAAATGTGAAAAATCTGCTTAGATCTAATAAAGATTGTGTGTATACAGGTATATCTATCTATCTCTTAAATCTCTTAAACGCTTAGCATATGAGGAAGGATCACTTAAGGAGGTATTTACACAAATGCTGGGTTTTCTTTCCGCTCCAAACTCGTCACGTAGCTGGTTGTGTAAATATGAGTTAAAAAATAAATATCTCAATATTTGCATATATCGTCGAGGGCTCTCTCTCTCTCTTTCCCTTTCCCTTTCTCTCTCTCGTAGGGGTTCGGATCCGAGGCTCTGAGGTTGTTAGCGGTTAGTGAGTGCGCTAGATTGCGCCAGGTACGGCTTGAGGTAGATCTATCCAAGATGGAAAATTGAGTATTGGCCGGCATTGAGTTATTGGTTATCTGTATATATGTATATGTAGATTTTTATCGTTGTCGTTGGCATCGGAATCGGTATCGGTATCGGTGGCTATGTGCATATGCTTTTGGGCTATGGGCTTTGTAGCGTTTTTAAAGCGTGCAAGCGCTTCACAGATCGCTGGAGCGACGATTAGATCGGATCTCTTCAGTAGCCATAGAGATATGGATACATTGGCACGAAGATGGCCGGACCCAGCTGGCGTTCCTGCGGCATATGCGTCTTCATGTGCTTCTTCAGGTGATCCCGGCGACCGAACTTCTTTCCGCATGCGCTGCACGGATACGGACGCAGTCCAGTGTGGATACGCTTGTGGCGTGTCAATTCCTCGTTGCGAGTGAAGGTCTTTCCGCAGGTGTCTACGTCGCACTTAAAGGGGCGTTCACCTGGAAGATGGAGGGGAAATAGGATGTGTGAGTACGGCATGCCACATGCTTGGGTAGGGACTTGTGCTCGACTTACCGGTATGGATACGAATGTGTCCCTTGAGCTGGCCGTTGTTGGAGAAGGCCACGTCGCAGTGTGGGCACTTGAACTTCTTTGGGCGCTGTTTGCGGGCGTTCAGGGCCTTCAGCTGGGCGTCCTCGGCCATCACCCGGGCGTACTCCTGCTCCATCAAACCCAACGTGAACGGATCCATGCCGAAGCCGGCAGCAGCGGCGGGAGTGCTTGCAGCGGCGGCAGCAGCTGCTGCGGCAGCCGCATAGTACAGATCGCTGGCCGCGGGCATGAAGGGCGACTGCTGTGGCGACATCTGCTGGGATGGCGCCACAGTCGGGGAGGCTGAGGAGGAGCACGAGGGATGCGGGAAGACGGGCTGTGGCGTAACATCCAGCAGGGGGGTGGAGGTGCGGGTGTATCCATCATCGTAGCTGGACTTGCTGCTACTACTGCTGCTGCTGCTGCTGTTTGACGAGGAAGAGCAGTCGCGGTCACTGTCGTGGCCGAAACTGCTGCTGGGCAGCTCCGTTTTGATGGTGACCGTTTCGGGCTCGTTCTTCACTGTTCTGGCTGGTGGGGCGGGCGCCTGTCTCTGCGTATCCCAGGGACGGAACAGGCGCGAGTACGTTTGCGGGGGGTGCAGGTTAATAGTCGACATTTCGATGCGGTGCGATTGTGGTCGAGTACAAATCTCTCTGTCACTGGCTCACGGGAACTTCACTTTTCTTGGTTGGGAACACTTTTTCTGGAAATGAACGGGGCCGGAGCTGGAGCTGTGCGTGCGCTGCAAGATCTCAACTCGAACTGAGCTCTCCTGGCCGAGCGACGCACCATTTAAAGAGATTTCTCGTTCATTGAGCAAGCCAGGACTCTGCTCTGCCCACGGGCCTACTTAGCGGTCTACCTACACACGCACACGCAGGCACGCACACACACGCACAATCGGAGCGCACACACAGAGTCTCTTCATTCATCGATTTGTTGTCTGTCTGTCTCTCTGTGTGAGCGAGAGGCACGCTTCAGGGTTGTTTTCGCCCAACACAACAATATGGCCGCTCACGCACAGTGGCACACACACAGCTATGCAGGATACTCCTAGTACATAATGTACTACGTAGCGTACTATATGTACATATGTATCGTAGTGAGCCGAGTCCTGCGTACTTTTCGAGCCGAGCCAAGCCGAGCCTAGCCGTCTCGCGGAATGGCAGCTTCCTTGACTTTCGTTTTCAATGCCCCTTCCCGCTTGTGGAACACAGTCGTATATACATATGTACATGTACATATATTTATTTTTGTTCGGCGATTCCCTGCGGGGTGGCTTTCGGATTTGGGCGCAACTTTAAGTGAAGCATTCACGATTATGAATTTTACGCTTACCCACCGCAAACCCACAGCCTCTCCCTTCCCCAACCCATTACGAACCCACTCCCAATTCCAATCCCGTGAGGCACGACTGGGCTTGGCTTCGACATGACTTGAGTTGAGTTGCGTTGACTGTGCTCTGTGCTCTGTGCTGTGCTCTATGTTCTGTTTCTCCCCCCTTCGGTGATTGTGCTAAATTCGTGTCTTGGTTATCTGCGCGCTTCCTGACTCTACTCTGCCCTGCCCTGCCCTGCTCTGCTCCGGCGAATGATTCGCCGCCTCTTGTGGTGGCAATTTATTATTGAATTAAGTGCTTTGCTCCTAGGGGTTGCTGATTCCGCCCAAATATGCAAAGTGTGGGCTAAGGGCCAGGAATTCACAGATACGCGCACAGCTGTACATAAGAGCCCGGTCGCCGCATTTTCCTGGGGGCTTGAGACCGAGGCCTGCAGAAGAGGTTTGAGCATGTAGAGCGGAGCGGTACAGTTTGCCTAAACTTTATTATTTGGGGATGGACCTGTGGGGGGAGGGGGTCGCCTGTGGCAACTTTACTGCCGGCGGAGGGCGTTTGTCTGGCGGGATTTCGAATTCGGCATTCTGAATCCTAGGACTAGATTAATTGGAACAGATAAGCGGAACAATGGATAGATAACCGATGGAGATGTTGCTGATATATGTATGTATGTATGAACAAAAAAAGGAACTGTACACTCAACTTTCATTGCAAATAAATATAACACATTTTGCTGTTCTTTGAAGGTTGATGGTTATGTTAGAATGCAGAACAAACCTATTTTTAACCAGTATAAATAACTTATGTACATTCGAAAATTTAAATGCTTTTTAAAGACATTTTTAGGAAGAATAGTGGGCTTGCTTTGGCATGAAATATATATGTACATATATGTACACATACATACGTACATATGTATGTATGTATATTTCTCGACTCTGTTCAGAAATTGGATAATAGTATATATTTGTATAAATGTGAATATGCATTGGGTTATACAAATAATCAAATGTACATAAGTAGCGGACACCTATTTTAGCCAACTTTAAACTGATGTCGCGAATTCATAAGCATACAAGTCAGTCGGGAAACAGTCTTATTGTATAGATACATTCAATTGCTGTTAATTAACGTCTCGTTTTACATATCAAAAAGCAACATAATTAGGCATATTGGCTTTGCATTCAGATAAAATTACTTTGAACGCAATTAGCACCAATCTTGGGAAGATTTAATCTTCTATCAATAGTTTTATAAAGAAATTCGAAAAACCCGCCACAGGATTTAAGATGAAGTCCACCCTAAAGAACCACCAAAGTAGGATCCTATTCTTAAACATTTTAATAGTTTGATTCCTTCGATATGCTTGTTGCTTTATTTCAATTTAAATTCTTTAAAGAGAGCCTGAAACCTTAACGGCGGGATAGAGGCCTGATATATGTAGGCATCAGGTCTCGACTGCCTTGATCTACAACTAAAACTTGGCTATGACATGTGCATACTAACGCTTGTCGGATTATCTGAAGAGATAATCGCGGAAAATCGACGAGTGTAAGTTTGAGAACCGATTCGCACAGATTTCATTTGAGTGTACTTATTAAAGAGTTTTCGATATCAATGAAATGCAGCAGGAGCTGCTGCTCCGGTGCAAGAAGGGAATCGTCGTAAATTGTACTTTGAAGGCGTTCGTTTAGCTATCCCGTTTCTTGTCTAATCGCCTGCTCGGCGGGCAAATCGCCGTCTGATCAATACCTGATCATGGAGATCAATAAAGATCACACCTAGTCCATCGCGTGGAGGGATCCACTATCTAAGCGGGGACCGAAAGTCTGGCGTACTTATCCTATTCACAGTCATCTGATCCGATCCGATCTAATCTGATCGCGGATTGAGTCAGTCGGACGGTAATCTTGGCTAAAACACGACAAGCGATCCAACTGGCGTATGCATATGCGTATGGTATGGCTATCGATCTCTCAGGGTCTAATCTCTGACGGCGAGGAAGACAAACAGGCGATGTGTGCGACTGTTCCCAAGTTGCGATTTCAAGCCAAAGTTTGGTTAGGATTCAAGTAAGTATGTGTTTTCCCCGAGCACGTCGTGTCGCCGTCTAGGGCCGCACCTCCTCCATGTGTGCGAGCAGCTAGCGAATGCGTGTAAAATTTCCTAATTAATCGAAATATGAATGTGACGCCCCATGCTTATCTGAACTGTTTGCTCTAATTATGCATGGCGATGGCGGCTCCGGGCTGCAGACTTTCCATGAATGAAATCTCTGGCACTGGCCGAGCGGTGGCACGGCGGTGGCCATGTTTAATTATTTTATAACTTCCTTTCTGCCAGTTACGAGTGCCGCATTGTCCTAGGTAGGTTGCCGTTTATGGCATCGACGCCTCGGCCGCGAGATTCGGGCCCCGAGACGAATGCGTGGAAATTCCATCGCTCATTACTTAAAGAACCTCCGGGGGAAAGGCCCAGCGAGCACATAGCAAACCAAGGCGGCTGCAAGACTAAGTGCCAGCCTACGCAAATAAGCTTTTACAGCCTCACCACCCCTCAGCTCACCTCACCGTAGATCCTACCTACCTGATCCCATATAAACACCTATCCGAATCCTGGCAATCCCTGTTTATGAATGAATATGAATCCATCGAGCCGCCGCGTTCCAAGTCGTGAATGAAATCTCCTCTCCGGGCCACTCTTTATGGCAGGCATTAAAACCACCTACGCATTAAAGCCTCTACCTAACCCAACCCAATCCAAGCCAACCCAAGCCAGCCCGGAGCTGCATACAACCGCTGCATTCATTAGCGTCAGAGGAACAATGCGAAAGTACTTAATCCAAATGATTTCCACTTTGTTTCTAATGACCTACAGGAGGCTTACGGGTTACGCTGGGAACTGCGATTGTGGCACCTCTGTATTCCCTAGGAAGTGGAGAGTGCACTGAATTCGGAAAACTTAGATACATTAGCTCCATTCGATTTATCCAATTACTTTATATTCTTCACATACATATACATTTGTACATACATACATACATATGTACATTTTGGGGAGCTCTGAAGCCATGAAATATTTTCGCCTTCTTGAAATCTTTTTTCGACTGTACTAACACTCACAGTCAGGAAGAGGCACAATCTAACTATTTCGAACTATCCGAACTATCCGAACTATAATTTACATTTTAATTTAGCTCATTTTTATTGAATTAAAATAAATCGATCACTTATATTGACGTTTTTTCAAAGAACATTAATAGTGCAATATTGAAGCGAAAAGTATTGAGGATTTGTGGATTAAGAGGAGAATTGATATATAAATGAGTTAATTAAAGATACGATTTTGTTTCCATTATTCAAGTTTTACCAATGGTCCCCATTACGAGCTCCTGAATTCCAATTAATTACGCAAGAACCCCCAGAGCAGCAGCCGAAGGGAGGCATCAAGAGGCGCTTGGGTGGGCGTTGCAGGGGCACCCAGAATCTGGACGATCTGTCGCCGATATGGGTGTGAATGGCGGCTGAATCAGTGCTTCGCTTCGCGTCCTTCGCCCGGGTTCAAATCAAACCACACTCAGGAGGACAACGAGGGGAGGCGGCACTCGAATGCGAAGACATAAATCAAATTAGTTTTTCGAGTGAGTGCACTCGACCAATTTCTGCGGCTAGCGCGCCAAGATGCGACGCGAACGCTGCTCTTTTTGGGAACCAGGAGGCACAATGGAGTGGCGCGGCAACAAAAGGATGTCGGACACAGGCTCCGGCACACAGATATCGATTAACGTTTATCCCGTGACACAACGCCGCAGAAACCGCGCGCGGTGGCCACGCCGACGTCGCGTCGTCCATTAAAAGGCTCGCCGCCAAAGCAACCCCAAACCGGGCCCCGGAGATGCATTGTCCTGCTTCCCTTCCCATTGCTCGCTGCGGCCACTGCCCCTGCCACTTGATGCATGATCAGCTCTCCCACACAACCACAAACTTCCTTGGCGCACGCGGCTAGTGCCCCACTCCTCGCCGCTGTTTGGGGCATGCCACAGCAGCTGGTCTTCCCTCTCGCTTGCACATGCAGACGAGAGAGCCATGCAGCCGTGTGTGTATGTGTTCTCGCGTGTGTGCACGCGTGAGAACAGCTGCACGGTCGAGCAATGGCGGTCTCCGTTGGCCCCGCCCACCGAGTGTGTTTCGGACGCGATTCTTGTCGCCGTCTCGCCTCAGCTTAGGGGAACGGGAACGGGAACAGGAACGGGAACAGGAACTGGGACAAGAACAAGAAGAGCGGCAGCATTTGCAAAGTCAAAACAGTTGTGGAAATCCTCGGAAAATTTCAATTTCGTTTCGTTTAAGTTGCAATCACTGAGAACGCACTTAACCTCAAATCCAATAATCCGCTTGTAGAGCAGTTCATTCAATTGCTGACAACTGGCCATTGGACGGGGACAAGGACGAGAACAAGCCTTTGTCCCGTGTGTCCTGCGGCGTTTTTCAATTTGAATATCCATGCGGGCACTCACATCCATCGTCATGCAGATAGTATCTACATACATACATATGTACATATGTACATATATGTATGTATGTATCCTCGTATGGATATTCTCTATCCCTCAATCTGACTGTCTGTTTGTGTGCAAAGTGTTGACCTCGTCGGGTAATCGTTCTATTATTAACGGACATTCGCCTTCAAACAATGTCACAGTCGTGCTGGCTGATCCGTTGGCTACCGACAACCAACCAACCGTCCAAGTACAGCAGTATTTTACTTACCTGCCCAGGATTAGGCGGATTGCCATGCCGGGCTTACAACACTTTCGAGGGCGCTGGAAGTGGAGCGACCGAGTTAAGTTATGCCAACCCACATCCAACAGATACCCTGTACTGTGTTGTTCTGTTTGGAAAATAAACAAACCAATTGAATTCCTCCCGAAACTACACTAACCTACCGACTACTGGGTACACAATATATCGTAGTTTCCATTATATATTATATTGGAGGTTAATAAATAGAAAATAAATAAAAAGATATACATATGTACATGTGTATGTATCTATGTAGCACACTATACACTATTTTACATAGATATGTATTATATTTACTAAAATACATCCATTCTTTGCATATATTCGGCTGTGCTTGAGATTTGGTTTTGGAATGATAATTTAAGGAAAATTCAAAGAAATTCGACAGCATTCAATTGTGGAATTATTCAATTGGCCGTGTGACATTCTTGGCCGCTTATAACAGATTTACAAGAGGAAATCGTCTTAGGATTGAAAGATTTGTGCAAGCGAGTGCAAAGAAATGTGTGCAAATCTGTAACAATTGCCGGCCCCGGCACGCTCCCTCCGAGCCGGAAAGCAAAGACCGTCAGAGAAGAGGATCCAGGAGCGGCCCGAGCCTTGATCCGCCTAGCAAACTGAGCCATTGAGCCGCAGGGAACGAAGAGCGGAGAACTGCAGCACTCCCGGCGAGAAGTTAGGAAACATAAGTGGTTTGGCTCGCCCACGGCAGGGCCAGGCCGGGAAGTCAAATGCAAATTGAAACGTGCGAGAGTGCGACAATGCGATACTGCGACAATGGGCAGGGAGTTCTCCAGAAGAGAAGGCACACAATGCTACCGGTAGCCCATTGACCCAGTCAGAGCCAGGCCCGAAGCTGGCTGAAAATCCTTTTCACACTGATCATCTCCATGCTGGCTGACGCTGACTGACCTTTGTAAATGGAAAAGTAAATGTAGATTTAGATGCAAGGATTTGGTCAAAGGAACGGTAGGAAGTTGGAAATTGAACTGGGCCTGGCCCTGGGTCTGGGTCTGTGCCGGAGTTGGGCAACTCCTATGGTGCAATTATGATTGAAAGGTGCTAATAATAACCGGTAAATTTATGTTTACCTAACGGGCCCGGGCTGGCTCGGGTCCTGGTCAGCTGTCAAGTGCTGACACTGGGTCGTCTCTCTTATTCTGTGGACGAGCAAATCTCTGCCTGACCGTGATGAATGGATGGCATATCCCTGAATGGTATGGCCTCGTATGAATGATGAACTGTACTGAAATGATGTGGAGTGAAGTGAAGTGCCCCGTGCTCGTAGTAGGTGTACAACGATCTGAGCATCCTCAATCAACCTTGCAGATGCCAGTCGCTTGTCCATGCCCATGGCCCACGTCCTCTGAGGGCCGTGCAATTGTTGGAATTGCAAAATATTGAGCTCGTTTTGATTGATCGCCCACCGATTTTTGGCGGCTACGCTCGTGCGGATCTGCAATCCAAAAGGAGAACAAAAAATGCATACAAAAAGTATATTTTTTTCGGAAAAAAACCCTAATAGTAATGAAGAGTGCTTGGCGAATTGATTGATTGGCGTTCGTTGATAGTTGGAAAAGAACATAGTAAAATTCATTCCCAATCAGATTGGCTGCGCCTGCTCCAGAGACAATATCCGAGTATCTGACGGGGAAAACCGCAAAAACTACTGTAAATTGACATCATAAATTAAAATTACTTCCACCCTTCTTCACCTATGCGCTCCAAGGGAAGGGAGGCCGAGACCATGGTCCAAACCCCGTCACAGCCCTTAGGGTTCGGTGTTAGGGGGTTGAGCCAGGGCCAGGACCGAGGCCGAGGCCGAGGCCAGGGTTGGTGCGACCACAAACCAAACCCAAATGCCTGTAGAGCAGAGGGGGAAACAGAAAATAGAGAAGGAGAGAGAAAGAGAGAGAGGAAAAGGCTGAAATAGGGAGAAAAAGGGGCGAGAACGTAGCCATCAACACGATTATTTCGCATAAAATAAATTGATTCCTGTTAAAAGTCAAGCATGTCCTTTGATGCCAGCAGAGGAACGACATACACCCGAGCACATAAGAGACAAACCAAACCGTAAACAGCGCTTCAAAAATGTCGAAATTTGTCCACAATAAGTTCTTTATTGAGTCGCCACAGACAAAGGATTGCTCCATTCCTGTCCCGTCCCGTCCCGTCCCCTTGCCTGTCCCCGTTCTCGTCTTTCTCCCTGTACCAGTCCACAGTTCCTACCCGTTTTCATCTTCGCTATAAACCACTCGATGAAGCAAGAACAAAACAATGGGACAATAGAGCCGAAGACGGGGACGAACTGCGGCACGTCTTCGCCGTGATCTGCGCCGGGTAACCGCATCTGGGAGAGGGGACGTCGTGTCCCGACACCTCTGGCTGACACCTTCCCTCGCTTTGTCCGCATAGAAAGTGGCATATAAATAATGACGAGCGGGCCAATTTCGGGCAGTTGCGTCAAAAGAAGACTCGATTCTGACTCTGTGTTTCCATTGTGACTGCAGGCCTTTGTGCGAGCTCGACTCTCGCATCGGCTCGGAGTGCCAGCGTGCCATCTTCGTTGCCACTTCGTCCTGCGGCAATGCGGTCGCCAATGTGGCTAGCGGTAGGGTCCTGGCCTGTGGCTCCTGTGGCAGACACTGGGTCGTCGCTCAAATTGAGCGTATGAAATCGATTAGCTAACGCATTTTAGTCACCATATTTGTATTTAGTTTATTAACTAATTCAAAAATGAACGGCTAATGAAACATGCCACCTAGGGAGTCGCTCAGGCATTTCATTCATATCTGGTCAGGGTCAGGCCTATGAAGGTGTGTGGCTGGTTATGGTTGATGTCGGCATATTTTACAGGACTGCCGGGGTTACATTGGTTATTTATTATTGAAATCTTAGAAGATACGATCAATACGATTATGAAATATCGACGGACACTTGAAGAATTTGTGTCTTCAAAAACCGCAGATACTAAATGACTGCCGGGGCCTGGCCTACTTTTTATTTAAATGCAAGGAGAACATCAACGATTTTTGTTTTATGGAAGGCAGGTATGTTTTGGGTACATATTTTTTACCGTACATAAGATATCTTATGACTTTTGTAACATCAAATATATTTTATACAAAACTAGATATTATAATCCGGCAAACCATTTTGCCGCAGTAGTTGGATCTATTTCTTTAGCTCCGAACGGTGTCATTTGGAAGCATGAATTCAATGTGGGAATGGACTTCGTTCATCTCGTGTAATTGAGATTCATTCAGCTCATACGCACATTTTCGTTATCATTTTGGATTCATTCGGCTGTCCTTTCTGGTCTACTATTATATATGGGACACTTCAACATTGTTCGTACAGAAATACTAAAAACTCTGATTAAACGAGCTGGCACGTTACACGCGCTCTCTCACGAGGAGGACTGTGTGCGGGAGAGGGAATGAGTGAAAGCTCGTGGAAGGCGTTGCGTAGACATTTCAATTTCATTTGTTACTCATACTATACTAATACTATACTTTTGATTCGATCTAACCCAAATCGGGAAAATCATTCTCAACGGTTCTGCGTTGTTAGTTTTCTCGTAACTTCAAAATGATGGATGCCACAGTCTTTCGTCTTTTGTGTGGGCGAAAGGGGATGGGGCGAAATTTTGAAACACTTGAAATAGTGTCATATTTTAGGAGCATAATATGGTGAATGAGGGTTGTCCCAACAGCTACTGAAGGCAATTATTTTTAGCATGTAGGGTACTTTTTTAGCGACTTGAATTCAACGCAAATTTTTGATGATTCCAGTATTTTTGAAAACGTTTAGCCATGGTTTGAAAGACATTTTTGATTACTCGATATTTGAAAACCTTCAAGTTATATTATTTTCAGTCCATTTGGTGTGTGATTACAAAATAATATTCATAAAGTTTCGAAATCAGGACCTCTTTGTCTCAGTGAATTCCGAATATGGTTGATTAAGATGACAGACTGAATCAATCTAGTAATAGTAGTCCAATAAGTTGTCCAATATTTGTCCACATAAATATGTACATATGTACCATGCACCAGTATATTTGATTATAGTATGTATAGAGTATGGCATATGTGATCATTAGCAATTGTTCGAAGTTGCTAAAAGAAAAACCGTTTTGTTAGGGGCATTGTCTAATTCTGCAAGCTGTGGATGACATGACCCAAAATATTAACATCATTGACTTATTCTGTACCTTACAGTTCTTTTAAGTTTTGGGAAAGCCATGGACCTGTTCTTACAAAGACTACCGCAATCCGAAATCCATTCACCCGCATCCCACATTCCCACCATATCCCATATAGCATGCAACTACTGTAGCTCCAGTGATTGGCTTTGATTTACAATCCCCTTAACGTGTGACAGCTGACAAAGCCGTAATAGTTGCACGGCAATTTACACTCTCAGACAGTGGATAGCGGACAAAACGGCTCTAAGCCGCTCATCAAATCCCAGAAATTCGTGAATCAAAGTCATATTTTTGCGGTACTTCTGTCAACGTAAACTCAAAGGAGCAGCCGCTCCATTTCCCGGGAACTTCTGCTCTCTTCTGCAGACTGAATGTCTGCCCGGCCTCGCCATGAGGCCTGTGATGTACCGACTAATAATTGAGCCATTTAACCTGTTACAATTGAATTTCGGAGAGCCGTCATATTTCTTGGTCCTGCCGGGCCGCTTCTAGTCTGCAGTCTCGAGTCTTGAGCGCGCTCCGCTCCCAATATTAATTAGCAGAATTGTCTATTTGTGAGGTGTCAACAGGTAAATCCGTCATTGTGATTGCGATGCCGATTTTTACAAGTGACGAGCGAGAGTGAGAGCGAGAGCGAGAGTTTCCTCCCCGAGATGTCTTTGTTTTTGCAAGAGTCCGACGGGGCAAGAGCTGGCGGCTAGATCAGAGGATGCGGCTTGTAGCCATGTCACGTTGCACATCTGAGAGAGCCCGATCAGCGGGCATCGTCTGGGCTCTGGGCTCAATGTAAAGGATAATGTGGCAAAATCTAGACAATTGATGTCCTCTGCGGCACTTCAAATGGAAGATCGTTTGTTTGCTGTTTGCTATTGGCTATGCTATTGACCAGGCCAATGCACTTGACGCTTGTGGCAAGGGGAGGGCACATATAAATAATAATCAAACAAATACCCATGAATACGATGCCGGGTCATTGTTTGTCCGCAATGCAATTTTTCAACGGTCCCAAAACGCGAGGATGAAGACAGACTGTCCGGGCCCAGGCTTTTCGTTCAAGTTCCAGCTTTGGCCGTAGCGCAAAGCTCCAATAGATGGCGCACTGAGGGAGGCAGCCTCAGCAAGTTGGCAGCTCCGCCCTTACACCCACACCCACATCCACCCCACGCGCCGCGCCATTATGCGCCACCACACTCTGACATTTCCTGCCGACGCGCTCGGCTGTGGTGGGTTTCTGACACCCCCCGCCCCTAAAGCGAAGTTGTGCGGCAGACTTGACGACGCGCCACCAGTGCGCATTGAATTTCCAAAACTCGGCGGAGTCGGTTGACGCTGCTGCGGCTGCTGCTCTTGATACCCTAGTATCATATTAAACGCGAATAAGTGCACATCGCTCGCAAACAAAGCTCGCGCCTGGTCTCGGTCCCGTGCTCGTGTCTAACCACAGACAGAAACACACAAATACCGTCACAGCCTCAGTCACACAGTCACACACACGCACACCCGCCCACCACCCACCACCCCACACAAGGATAGAAACAGAAACACCAACACACCGCAGAGCTGGACTGGTTCTCCCCCCCCTCGAAAAGAATACGGAAAAACGGAAAGCTGAAAGCTGAAAACTAAATAAAAACGCGTCGGTGGAAAAATGCATTACTAACCCAACTGCTGCCCGAAAACAGCTGCAGCGAGTGGAGCGAAGTGGAGTGGACGCGAAGCTATTAACGGAATAGCCATAGCCATAGCAATAGCCGCGAACGAAAAGTGAATTGAAGATCTCAGGCCAGGCCACATTTCCTTCCTCACATGTTTTCCAATGCAACGGTTTTCTTCTGTATCTGTTTTCCGCAAAAACCCATCTAAAGACTGCAACTGACAGTAGCCTGAACAAACACACAGAGTTTGAAGCCGAGTTTTCGTGAAAAGTTTGGCTCTATCCACAGCACCAGCCACAATAAGCAAAATGGTAAAAAGTGATTATGAAATGGGCCTCCACAGGGTCTTGAGGTGTGAGCTGTGGGTGTGAGGCTAATCAGCTGATCCCCTGTTTATTCATCCGAATTCCAAAGCCTATCGCCATCCCCATCCCCATCCCCATCCCGTCCTGTCCCGTTGTCTTTATGCAAATTGCAAGTCAATTGTCTACTTTCCTTTATTTTTGTTCCTCCTCTTGCTTTTCTTTCCTATCCTTTTCATGAGTCCTCCCATTGTCTTTGCGCCACTGAGGAAAACACGAGTGTGTATGATGTAAGCCGAGGCGCCCCAGTCCGACCCAGTCCGCGCCGACACTTCCTTCCTCATCTATTTAGTTAGCGCAGCCATTTATTTTTATAAGATGGGTTGGTGGGTCGGTGGGTCGCTCGGCTGCAGCCTCCTTTTACTCTTGCGGGCGTCATTGACGACATCATCGTTGCTTCTCTCACCAACATCCCCCCTCCCCCGCCCCCATACGACATCAACAGCAATAGCAACAGCAACAACTGTAACTAACAGCAAAAGTCAAGCAAAAAAGCGCTCCACCTACAGACCAGCCCCCCACTCAGCAACCTTACCCAACAGCGCGTAAGAGTAAAAGCTTCCCAGTCTTCGTGGAATAGCAGAGGAGAAGAAGAACAGGAGAGGAGGGGGTCGGGTCGGGTCGGTCCGTGAATGTGCGAGTAAATCGATATTGTGCGGCATGACCGAGTGGCCCACAAGGCAGCGCCTGGCCTGTGCTATGGGCTCTGGGTGGGGGGAACTGTAGCGCCACCCGCCCTGTGGTGGCTTTGCCAGTCACTCTGTCAGCCAGACGCCGACGTGGACAACACTCCCCTCTTCGCCCACCATTCATCGTTTGTGTATTTTTGTGGTGAAAAACGCCACTTGCTCTCACTCTATCTCTCTCTGTTCTACTTGCCCATCTTGTACCCCCTGACATCTGCTGCAAATTTTCGCTGTTATCACACCAGCAGCAGAAACAGCAACACCAACAGCAACAGAAAAATCTGCAACAACATCAACCAAATTGCCAATAAGAAACAAATTTATTCAAATACATTTACGAGTATTGTTGCTGTTGCCTGTCTCCGGCTCCTGGCAGTACGCGTCGTGATTGAAGGAGTCCCCGACGACGACAAAGACGACTTGTAGGATATGATGTCATGCGATGTCTGTGAATCCAGACTCAGATGCGACCGACGGGAGGCCTTGGAAAGTATGTAGTGCGAGTACTCTCGTTCCTGCCGATCCGCCCCACTTCTCATCGCCTCACCGGCCTTGAGCTTACTGCTGCTTACTGGTACATACTCGAATATGTATTTACTGAGCGCTTATCGCTCTGAGATGAGGTGGAGCCCAGCAGTGTGCCCACGGCATTGACGCCTCTAATTACTGCCAGCAAACAAATCGAAGAGCCTCTGGTGTACAAATGTGCATGTGTGCTCCACTCTGCGAAGACTTTGGCATTCTAGATTTCCTTGAGCCCACAAGAGCAAAGTGAATGAATGAATATTGAATGTCACTCAACTCCAATGACAAGAAATTGGCAAGACAAGTGCACAAATCGCTCGCCCATATCCAATTTCCAGTCGGACCTACTGGTCAGCCAATCGGTCATTCCCCATGTCTGAGGTTTAGTGGTTGCTCTTCTGGTGGACAAAAGGAAGCTCTTTTGCGGGCCATGCTGTCGTTTCCCGAATACTTTTAAGCTCAGACAATCGTTACACACTCAGCTTTAATAGCATCGAGCAGTAGCAAACTGCCATCTCTTCGTCTTTATATTATATTAGATTATATTATATTTATGTTCCATTGATGGTGGAAAGCATAATGACTTCTTGTTTTATGCCCCATACACTATGCATTGTTGCTGCTGTTTCCTTTCAAATTCGTCTCTCAGTTCATGTCAGTTCAGTATATGTCGAAACGGCCAAGAACCGATCTTTATAGACTTTATAAAAACTCTGCATAGATGGTCAATTTATCGATTTGGTTCATATACGGTAATAGGTATCTAAACAAAAATGTTTACCATTATTATTGACCTTCTTCAGTACTATATACTGAGAAATCATATTTCAAAAATCCGAACCAATTTATCGTCCTTTTGATAGAAAGTTTCCGTCAGGTGCTACCTTTCTCTGGACCCATTTAGTAGTAGGAACATTGCTCTTAACCATTAATGAAGCATGTTTACTTCCAGGGTATCATCACACTCGCAGCAAATTGATTACTTTGTTGAGGTGTTTTTTGTTTGCTTGCTTTTACATTTGGCATAGACGTGACGTTCAGTGCAGTTCAGGCCGGGTATCCGATTTCCACTGTCAGGCCCCCAGAGAAAAGCCGGCGCAGTACCACAAAGCCAAGCAAAGTCGGTGGCAATAAACCTTATAAGCTTGCCATTTTATCCGAGCCGAGCTGCGAATTGCCCTCAGGCAGACACACACTCGTAGAATCGTAGACTCGAAGACCCGTAGACCTGGATGAGTATGTACTTATGTTTCCATATACTCAGGGCGGACGCCTCCAGGCGCTGCAACGTCGTGCACATAAGCCGCACTTGGCATTTTCCTAGAGTCGGATTTTCCTGATGTGTGGGTGGGCTTTCATTTTCTTTGGCTGGAGGGTTCTAATCCGTAGCCTCGATTTACCCACACAGATCGTACGTCGCCGGTCCCGTCGCGCCCGCATGTGGAACATGGGTCTTCTCTTCCTGATTTACTATTGCGTCAGCATCTACTCGGCCAAGGGCGACACCAAGGAGGGATCGGCGCTTCCACTGGACGTGGGCAGCTTGGCCGAAGATGAAGGCGATGCCGAAGCTAATGGAGAAGTACCGACCGAAATGGACCCGGAGCTCGAGAGCACTACGCCATTCTATGTAAGGAGGCTCTGGTAGGCGTTTAACCCTGGTCGTGGCTTCACCCACTTGTTCCCTCCACAGGCACCGGACGCCACCGAGGCCACTCACGTGCATGGAGCCGTTCCGACCTGGCGTCCCAAGCGCGACAATTGCACCCCGCCGGCCATTGAGCAGTTCCCCCAGCCGCTGATGAACAAGTGGGCGCGCCAGCACGGCGGCCTCATCCTGCACATCCTGGTGGCCGTCTACACCTTCTTTGGCCTGGCCATCGTGTGCGACGAGTACTTCGTGGCCAGCCTGGACCGTTTGTGCGAAGGTGAGGCACTGGGAGAATGGGTGTGGGCTAGGACGCTCCACTAACTCCAAATATCAATTGCAGAACTTAAGCTATCTCCGGACGTGGCTGGAGCCACGTTCATGGCTGCCGGCAGCTCTGCCCCCGAACTGGCCACCGTGGTCATTGGCGTGTTCTTCGCCAAGGATGACATTGGCATCAGCGGCGTCATCGGCTCGGCGGTGTTCAATATTATGTTCGTGATATCCGTCTGCTGTCTGTGCTCGGGAACCGTTTGTCAGCTGAACTGGTGGCCACTGGTGCGGGACTGCTTCTTCTACTGCGTGTCCATCCTGGTCATGCTGATAATCATCTTCAACGACGTCATCTCTTGTGTAAGTGCGCGGAGAGTGCAGCGAAAGCCGCATGATGGCCGACTTTGTCTAATCTTCGACTTTGTCCCCAGTTCGAGTCCGTGGTGATGCTGCTCTGCTATGTGGGATACTGCGTAGCCCTCCACTTCAACACGGAGCTGGAGCGCTGGGCCCTCGGGCTCAACTTGCCGTTTAAGCTGCCCAGCAAGGAGGAGCAGTCGGCGCTGGTGACCTACAAGAATGTACCCGAAAGCTCCTACACCCAGGGTAGCGCAGGACAGGGACAACAGCAACAGACGAGCATGTCCAAGGAGTCCAGCAATGGCGTGGATGCCACTATCCCCCAGCCTCAGAGCGACTATCAAAACTATAGCGACACTAATGCCAGCTGGGACCCGAATTCCGTCTGGGGCGAGGAGAACCAGCCGAAGCCAGTGGCCCCCAGTGCCAGGACTAGCCAACCGCCGGTCGACGACTGGGGCATGGGACAGTTCAGTCAAGGCCAGGGACAGGGCCAGGAAAACATGGCCTACAACTCCGATCAGCCCGAATCTGTTGTGACGGGAGAGGCATCGGCTGCGTCGGCATCCGCGGGTGCGGGTGCCGCCAAGGGCCAAGTGGTGGCCGCCACTGGCGTCGACTACTACAAGTCGACGGACAAGCAGCGCGAGCCACGCCCTGATCCCCTAATGCGTCCCACGGAGGGCGGTCTGCCAGCACTGGTTGCCTGGTATGTGGTGTATCCGATACACTTCCTGTGCAAGAAGACTATGCCCGACTGCCGGCAGCAGCAGTTCCGCAACTGGTATCCATTCACCTTCCTGCTCTCCATGGTTTGGATCTCGTTCTACTCGTACTTTATGGTTTGGATGATCACCGTGATCGGGTCCACCCTGGCCATCCCCGACACTGTGATGGGCCTGACGTTCGTGGCTGCTGGCGTTTCTGTGCCGGATGCCCTAAGCTCAATAGCCGTTATCAAAGAGGGCTACGGCGACATGGCCGTGTCGAATGCGATTGGCTCGAATGTCTTTGATATCCTAGTGTGCTTAGGTCTTCCATGGTTCATACAAACGGCCATCATAAAGCCCGGCTCGCACGTGAATGTCATCTCCAAGGGTATGTACTCTCTGCCCCTTCTCCACCGTTCACCCGCTCCCCCCCGCCCGTAGTAGTCGTCGTATGCAACATGTGTGTGGTATGCCTGGCATGAGTGTTCTAGCCGTTCGCCTAGCTGACGTAGCAGCAGCCCCTGGCCACCTCCCGGTCTAATCTCTGAGTGTCCCCTTCTCTCTTCCCCCATTTCAGGTCTCGCCTACTCGACGCTTTCGCTCTTCTCAACCGTCGTCTTCCTGATCCTCTCGACGCACCTGAATGGCTGGAAGCTGGACAAGCGCCTGGGCATAATTCTGATGCTCTGGTACCTGTTCTTCATCACGCTGGCGTCGCTCTACGAATTGAATGTCTTTGGCTACATGAACCCACCCGAGTGTCCCAGTGAGTATCCAAATCCACATCCATTTTCACTAGATGTTCCCCCTAATTGCCAAATTTTAATTCTTTATTTAGGCACTTACTAAGCAACCAAGAGGATGCCAGCACCAAGTACCATATACTCGATTAGTATACTACACATAGTGCATATAGAAGCCATAGTACATAGCACACACACCCATCCCATGCATTTTCATATTCAGAGAAGCGGAGAGTCCTCGTGTCGTGCATAGCCGCATCAACAACAAAAATAACTGAAGCACCAGCCACAGCCGCCACAACCACAGGAGGAGTAATGGGAGGAGTAGAAAGGAGGAGGAGTGGAGTTCGTCATTGTAAGAGGAGCCGACTCATACATTTAATGTTAATTAGTGGACAAATTGAATACTCAAATCGCGTTTTACATGGATTTTTACATTGCACCAAACGAAGAGGGAAACGATAAACCAAAAAGATAAAAAGATGATTATATATATATATTATATATTTACTAACATATACATACATATACAATATTAAATGATATTTAGGCAAAAGCAAACCATATACATATGTACGAGAGTACAACCACAATTAAAGTACACTTACCGGATAAATAGCACTGTAGATAGGGAGACAAATGCAATTAAACAAGCAACAGAGCAACAGAAAAACAGAGAAACAAAGCAACAAAGGAGCAGAGGAGCAACAGAGGAACATTTTGTTGCAAAACGGTTTTAAGGAACAAGTCGAACAGAACAACGCAAACTCTCACACCACAAATTAAACAAATTATATTTATAATGTATGTATATCGTATAAGTATTTATCTGCATGTACATATATACTTTTGTATCGCATCGCTTTGTTGTACCGTTAATCACGCTTAGTTTAAGTTATAGTTTTAGTTTTATAGTTTAGTTTAGTGTATTGTATGTATCTCGTTAAGGATCTCTCCAATATTATTTCCTGTGCACGCGAAATGTACACGAAAACGCCCGTTGAGACTTTTGGCCTCCGGGCTGGTCGATCCAGACCAGGAGCGCAGATTCCTGCGCCACGGAACAAGAGCAACGAATTTTTTACGTTTTCGGATATTTTTTGTTTTTGTTCTCATATACAAGATGAAAGAAGAAACCTACACTGTGTATGTACAATATGTATATTTTTTTAATATTTAAATAATACATATTTATATAATATAGCCACTTCGTTTCAAGAACCCACGAGAAGCGTCCTAGGTTTGGCCAAAGAAATTTAGGTTTTTCACTCTAAAAGAAAGATTAAATAGGAAAGAACAGTGGAACCGAGGGTTAAGCGAAAGAAAAGAAAAGAATACCTTATGGCAATTAATCGCGTCAATTTTGGAATGTAAATATGAGCGGGAGCATAAATAAATTAAATAATATTACACGAATTACAAACACACATACATACATACATACATACATACATACAAACACGAACAGTGAAAATTTAAAGTCAATTTTTGGTGCAAATTGTTGCGCATAAATCGAAACAATATTTACTGTGAAGTGATGTGATTGATCTTCAGAATTTATGCGAATTCAAAGCATTGCAAATACTTGTTCAATTGATCGGTGGAAAATCAAATCAGGCTGCACGCGTTTAAGCAATAGGTATAATTATTGATTTAACTTGAAATTAATTTCCCAACCAAGCAATTCTCCAAAACCACATCTTCCTAAGCATGCAAAATGCGGAACCATTTGGGAATACTGATTACATTAACATTATTTTGGGCAGTCTCGGTGCACTTTGGCCTTCCTCCCAACTGTCCCGCCCCAGATCCAGATCCAGATCCATATCCGAGATCCAGGCCAAATCTAGCTGCATTTACCAAACTTTGCCCAAAGCTGCTTTGCAAAACCAGATGGATCTGACTGTGACACAGAATCAGTATCAGAATTAGCTGCAAGCAATGTGTAAGACAAATACAAGTATATACATACATTAATACTACTACTATATAGCATAAAGAGCAATGCACTGCTATAAGGACGCGCTCAAAACATACATACATAGTTACATACCCACATACATGTCTACCTAAACAAAAACATAAACATATTTATACATACAATTACAAAATACATAAATACATATACAACATGTACAAGTAAAGATATAGATACCAGATACCAGGTACAGATAAAGGATAAAGGGGGTAAATGCTTAGTAGGTATACGAGTATATACAGTATACATATACACATGATGAAGGAGCCGAAATGGAACCCAAGTAACTGAATCCAATAATTTATCGAAGTCGAAGCCGAAGCCATCATCCCAGAATCGAATCGACTTACATGCTAAAGATACATAGTAGTTATACTCCCATAGATGGAAAAACTAAGATACAACTAAAAAACGTACGAACAATCGCCGGCTGAAACTCCCCACAAGGACATACATACATATATTATACAAACTATTATACTCCTTACTATTCACACCTCAAACTCAAATACTGCTACGGGCATTGCCCAGGTACAACGTTCTTCCTCCCGACTCACTTTCTCGATAGAGACAGTCTGTCAAGTCAGTCAAGCCAGAAGTTATTTCGATCATGTTGTACATATTAACTGAATGATGGCAATCATTGGAGTGTAATCTCGAACTGCACTGCAATTCAATATGTACGCTTCGCTTCCACAGGACAGGACAGGAAAGGACATGCAGCACTCTCAGTTGACTCCGTGCATCCCACTGGATGAACACACCTCATGTTATTCCAGTTATTCCAGGGCTTCTCGTAAACAGGAAGTAAACTCAAAAAGTTTCAGTGTTAGGTGTGTTGTTTCGATTACAAACTTCAATTAGCAGTTCGATTCAATTATTAACAGATCGTTACAGAGCGTTACGCACTATGAAGGTATCAACTTATATGTCAGTGTTCTATTCAAATTATTTGATATCTACATACATGCATGCATATGTATGTATACATATGTATCCTTGACAGACTCAAATCAAATATTAACTATATATTTCGCGTTACTTTTAACTGTATCTAATGCAAATTGCAATCTATAAACGGAGTACTATATACGAGTATTTAGCAAAATTGTGTAATGATGTGGATCATGTTTACTTAAGAGTTACACACACACACTATACACACACAATTTATGTACAATAATTGATACACATTTACGAGTACTACTAAAATATACTATAAAAACACACACACACAATACAATATTACCTATTACCTACATACATACATACATATTGACATATGTATTTACATCTGACATTTGTGTTAATTACGACTATAATTGTTTGTGAAAAGTACTTATTGAACCTATCAAATTTAATTACGAGTATGAAGCGCGTTTGAAAATAAACTTCAGAACTCCAAAACTCACAATTATTCGTGGGATGTACACTAAAAAAACAATAAGCAACATAATAAACTATTGCTAATATACAAAACTGTTGATGTTATGTTTAGTCTAACAATGAATTCCGGAAATAAATGCATAAACATACACAAAACGCTTCACGAGACCAGTGTTTTTTGACCTTTACAGAGAAATAAGGATGACAAACTCTTCACAGGTTTTGAGCATAGTCTACAAATATCATGGGAACAGTTCGAGGACCGATTCCAAGTCAGAGGTCGAAATGAGGTTGAGGTGGCTGGAAATCTGATGTAGAGGGTTACGTTTCGTGATACCGCTAGATCAAAGCACCTATTTTCCTTAGTGAGGCGTGTTTTTAACAGTTATTCTATCCTTATTCCCTTATAAAACTTGCAATCCTTCCTGGGCATATTGTGGGATTTTCTGAAATGCTTTTGTTTTTTCTCAGAGTGGACCGGTCATTTACCATGCTTCTTACAGTATCTTTGTCTAGTGTAAAAATCCTCGTTTCTGTCGTTTTTCTGGCTAGCCCAGGTTGGAGATGGAAGATATGGGGGCGTGAAAGGAGGTGTGAGGTTCTATACATATCTACATATATCTGTATACATATCTATTTGATCCGACGGTGAAGAGGTGTAGGGACTGGTGGTATCCTGACATCCGCAAACTCCATCGGAATGAAGTAGTGCGTTTTCAATAGATTGACAATCTGAGTTTCTCAGAAAGTATCGCACATAGTTCTGCCTGATCCTTTCCTATTGTATCTGGTTTGTAAAGGAATAAAATGGAACTAAGCCCATTATTGGGAGCCAACTGTGTTGTCCCTAGAAAACTATGCTGAACTTCTTTGGGATTCCGCTCATTCGCTCATTCATTGGAGGTTAGCCCGTTCGGTATCGGAACAAACATGTACATACATATGTACATAGATACATACATATGTACACCATACATTCATACACATTATATGTATGTACATACATACATATACTTTTATACAAATGGTATAAAAGCTCAAAAGCGTTCGGTTTCATCATAATTATCTGAATATGGAATGTGAGGGACAGGGTGGGCAAATAGGAAATGCTGTTAAAATGCGACTATCAAGTCGCGCAGAAAAGCTCTCTCGCCCTTTTCCAGAATTCTCAATGTCAGCGAGGCCGAAAAATACAGTGGGCTCCAAAATAACCGTTACACACAAGCCCCAAAAGAACTAAACGAAAAGCTTTCTGGAGCAAGCAGCCGACAGACAGCTGGCCGGCGGAGGCTTCGTTAGGCGTCGTGTCTCATTCGTTTTTCAACGGTCAAAGTGGTAGCAACCAACGGTCCGAGAGTTCTGTGCGTGTGTAAGTACTGTCGGGTGAAAATATTATACAATTTGTACGCACACACACACACACACGGCTACGTACGGGCGTGTAAATTCTGCAACCTGTTCTCTAGCTGTGTTGTATGCTGGGCCCCACTGATAAGGCATATGGATTTGTCGATTATGTTGTCGTAGCCCCAGTTGAATTATATAACGCACAGATTCCGTACTGCATAATCGAACAGTTGATGGCAACCGTGCTGTGCCTGACAGCTGACAAACAAATTCAAAAATCATAATATATTGTGTACTGCATACGCCAGTGTAGAAACAGATGTAGATACCCATGTGCTGATGTGTGTGTGTGGTGTAGACACATATACATATAGTATGTATGTATTTATATGTTTGTATTTCGAAAACAGTTCGACAGCTACCCGGCAGAAACTTGTTTACCAGCGAGATAAGGCCAGAACAGAACCGTTGGGTCACAAGCATCGCCTCTGATAACAAAAGCTTTGCCAGTGGTGTGCCCCTTCGACCCGATTTTAGTTGATACGATTTAGAATTAAATTATAGCAAACCCCGAATCCAATCCTAAATCCAACTTTAGTTCTAGCGTGATATCTTATCAGAGGTGCGGTACGTTTAAATACAATTTTTTCGAATCTCAATAGGCGGACCAATTTGCAGTCTTTTCGAAAATGACCCCACTGCCCCGTGTTGATATTGACCAGCCCAAATATGACCAGAGCACTTATGTGGGCAGGGCCAAGCATTTCTTGCTTGTCACCAATCCGCTAAACGTGCTGGCCACCAACACGAAGCTGGAGCAGGCCCGCCAGATCGTGTTGAAGTACAGAGCGGGCAAGGAGGTGCCCGAGTGCCGAACGATTGAGGATGTGTGGAAAGCAAAGTACCTGTATGATTCGGCCTTTCACCCGGAGACCGGAGATAAGCAAATCATAATTGGCCGCATGTCGGCTCAAATGCCCATGAACATGCTCATCACTGGCGGTGAGTGGGACAGCAACCTTTGTGATTCAATTGTACCATTCCAGAAATTGCTTCCGCGCTTTGATTAATAAAATAGTGTGGTAATGGTGTGCGTATCGCTGTTTTTAGGAATGATGGCTTTCTACAAAAGCACGGGGGCCGTTGTTTTCTGGCAGTGGATGAATCAAACCTTCAACGCTATTGTCAACTACACAAACCGCTCCGGCACTTCGCCCCTCAGCAACTCGTAGGTACCTCCACCCTATGACTATTATTCCACATATTAAGCATGCCCGTGCCCTCCGCTCTCCCAAAGACAACTATTGACCTCGTACTGCCTGGCCACTGGCGGAGCACTGGCTACGGCGCTCTCTCTCAACCGGGCCGTGAAGAACATGAATCCACTGGTGGGTCGTATGGTGCCTCTTGTGGCTGTTGCCGCCGCCAACTGCATAAACATTCCCTGCATGCGAATGCAGTAAGTTGAGCTGGGACAGAAGTATTAGCTGGGACGTACTGATTTACTCGAAATACTTTCAGGGAGATTCGCAACGGAGTCGTACTGCTGGATGAGAAGAACGTCGAGGTGGGCGTGTCCCAGAAGGCGGCTTGTGTTGGCATATCGGCGGTAATAGTAAGTCGAATTTGCATGGCCTTGCCAGGAATGAGTAAGTCCAAGCCTCAAATATGAATGTACGGAATTACAAAAACTAACGTTTCAATTAATTCTATTCAAGCGTTGACTCCAATGCTTATGAACGTGCTTGAGAGGAGGGGATTCCTAGCAAAATACCCGAAATCGAATGCTCCTATCCAAACCCTGTTCTGCGGTTTCGTTCTAATCTTTGCCACACCTCTGGGCTGTGCATTCTTCAAACAGCGGGCTGCCATCAAGGTGGCAAGCTTGGAAACCGAGGTGCGCGAAAATATCGAGAAGAAACGTCCCGAGCTGGATACCGTGTGGTACAACAAGGGCTTGTAAGCCGCCCAACTACGAGCTTAAAGAAGACAATATCTTGGTTAAGACTTTTATTTATTTACTCACTGTGCATTTAGCAGGCATTTTTTGTTAAAAATATACAAAACGGTCAGATAGGGGATCATTTCTTCGCATATCGTTTACATTTACGTATATACATACATATGTGTGTAGTTCGTTTTACTTATAATATTACTCCTCATTGTTAATATACCTTATGTGAAAACCAAAATGATACTCCTGAATTGATTTTGTCTGTATAAAAAACAATTTAAGCAAAGTCAATAAATTTCTGTTACACGTTGAATTTGAATTGAAAAACCCATTCGAATTTTCCTAGGTTAGTGAATGGTAATTTGGACTGTTCTTCGTTTACCAACACTTGAAAGATATTTTATCAGCTATCGGTAAAGCTCCGTACTCAGATCCGAAAAAAGAGCTAGCGAACAGAATCAGGGTTGACATACGAATGAAACCTATAAAAAAATGTTTCTTTCAAAATGGTTTTGCTAGGATCATAGTACTCAGATCGACTAACAAACGACGATATATACTGGAAAAGTATTTCATGGTATTTGTGGTATTTTTTTAGGACCGTAGATTTGTGTATCAAATTGATACAAAACTGTGGTTGTGTGCGTGCATATGTGTGGGTACGATAACAACACAGTGCAAAAATTAGCTAAAAGGAACATTTTTCGACGGCGACATAATAAAATTAACAAAGGCTGTCAAGAAGAATTTTTATGAAATGTAGCGGATAAATAAGGAATACACAATAGTTGATTGCATTTATATTTCTCAAGAACGGTTTTATCCAATCTTGAGGTCCTTTATCCGTTCGATTTCGTCCTACAGCGCCACAGCGCCCACAAAAAATACATTCCTGTTTGCTTTAATGCAAAATTTTAATTTTTAAGTGATTTTATTTCTAAACGGTGTTACCGCAGGGCTTGCACACCTGTTCATGCTCGGCCGCTAGTATTTTTATATGGCACGTTTTGCTAGCAAACATGTTTTCGGATCTGAGTAGAATGCCTAACAGACATTTTTTAAATTAGTGCTGGTTCCGAGAATTATCGATGTATAGTAGTTCGGTTTTTGTTTCCAGACAATATGACGCATTCGGAAGAATATTTACACATGCATTACTCTTAAAAATAAAATAAATTAGGTTATAACCGTAAAGCTTAAAAATGAAGTGCTAATATCTTTTCACTAACAGTACATGTATCAGATGTATCACTTCATATAACCGCTAAAAACGCCCACAATTATATATTATGAAAATATATTATCTCTAATGGGGCGCATCATTGGATTTTTCCGTTATAACCTTTTAAATCTCTCATTATTTTGGTAATTTCTTATAATTAAAAAAAGGCGTGTGGTGTGCTCTCTTTTTCTTATTCAATGCGTTTGTTTACATTTGCAGGCCGAACAGTTAAAAAACGATGCGGAAAAGATGCGGCTTATACCCTTTTCACATTTGGGCGCATCATTGGATTTTTCCGCATACCCTTTTTACATAAGGCGGCATCATTGGATTTTTCTGTTAAATGGAACTTTCGACAATGATGCACTTAAGAGCCCTATGGATAGAAGAAGACAACCATGTGGGCCGCATGTTTGAACATGCGCCGCATCATTTGCAAGTGCTACCGTATTCTGTCGAGTATTTTTACAAAATACTGAAATTAGTCGGGTTACACTACTCGACAAAATTCAACTTTTTTTTTCCGCTGTGGCCAAAAATGACTTTTTCTGATAGATTTGGAGATTTAAATTTTTTTAAAGAATTATGGTTTTTTTTTCATGGAGTAGTTTTTTTTTAAAGAATTTTTAAAAAATTTGTTGTTTTTTGTCATAGGTAGTGCTTCTATTTTTTACATAACTTAAGTTTCCTACAACTGGTTTTATTGAACTTTGCAGTTAAAAAAAGCTGACAAATGCAGCTATAAATCCGACTCAGACACTTTGTAGCTGCAACTTAACGTCTGGAAGATATTAAGCTTCCAAATTGAAATTTCATAATTTTTTTCGGTATTTTTCCCCGAAATTTTGACTTTGAAAGCTCAGGAAAAGTCGAAAAAAAAATTTTGAATGCCTTGATTTTTGGTTTTAGATAGACACATTAATTAGGCGTCGTTTAAGGTATCGCTTATAAAAATAAACGGCTAAGTTATAAGTTTTAACTGCAAAGTTCAATACAACCAGTTGTAGGAAACTTAAGTTATGTAAAAAATAGAAGCACTACCTATGACAAAAAACAACAAATTTTTTAAAAATTCTTCAAAAAAAAACTACTCCATGAAAAAAAAAAAAACATTCTTTAAAAAATTTTAAACATCCAAATCTATCAGAAAAAGTCATTTTTGGCGACAGCGGAAAAGTCGTGTCGACTAGTGTTATCGGCGCGGTATCGGGGTATTGTTGTCAAATCAAACAATAAATTCAATTTAAAGTTGAGCGCCCAAGCTATTTCAGTTCCGCCAAATTCCAAATCAACTCCCTCTTCTCGACACTCTTTATAAGTTTTATTGCTTCTTCGTCGAAAAGCGGCATCAATCTTTAATTTTTATTTTTATTTCAATTTTTATTAGCCATTTCTTGTCTGTTTATCATATGTATGTTCTTGTTGTATTTACACACACATTCACGCACTCAACCTCAGTTTTAGCTGCATGTCAATAAAACTCTAGGGAGTATACAAAATACCACAAATACATCGAAATACTTTTCCAGCATACATCGGATATTATTTCTGTTTAAATTTTAACTTATTGAAGTTCTGATGTGTTCTACTTAACTAACGACTAACGACGAGACGACTATACTTCAAAATTATTTGTCAAGGCTCACTTGAGAGTTAGGTGCCGTTTACACTGAGGCTGCGTCTTGATTCTTTGCGTCTTCTCAGAAACGCAGTTTTTTTTACATAGGTTTAGCATAGGGCCCTAGTGATGGCAAAAAGTTGCGTCGTTTTCCGACGCAACTGCGTTTTGGTATTTCTGTGGTATTTCTGTGCGCATAACAGCAATTTTCGTACTTTTCTGCCTAATCAGCGGAACTATCACCACTAATAACAACAAAAAACAGCAGATTCAAATTTAAATTTTGCCGCGAAAAATGTCTGATGATGGAAAAGGTAAATATATACATATATATAATACTATAATTCATACAATAATAGTTCAAATCAATTATTACGCTAGACAGAATATTTTTGTGGACACATGCTGCCATACAATCCCTTCTCGACCAGTGGGAGGAAAACATTGATGGTTTTCGGGGTGTCGAAAGAACTCCCACATATATAAGGAAATAGCGATTGCCTTAAAAGAGTTTGGTCCAACATCCGTGGAGGTGAAAAATAAAATGGACAATTTGACAAGAAAGTACAGGTAAGTTTCCATACAAGAGTTCCTATTTACTTGTTAAATTAATTTTTCAGGAGTGAACTAGCCAAAGTGGGTCCTTCAGGCGGGGCTCCATCAAGCATGGGAGCACTTTGGAAGAATCTCCATGATATTTCAGACGTCCAAGGCAATGGTAGTAGACGGAGTTGAGAGCACAGGTAATAAATAAAACACAAATTTGTAAATAAATAATTTATTCAATACATTCTATTCACCAAATAAACTCCCTACCGTACGATATTCGGCTGACGATCCAAGACAATAAAGAGCTATGGCTATTCTCTTCTCCAGAGGGATTGTCTGTCGAAATGGAGTGTCTTTTTTTTTTAAATTGGGCAACAGGTTAACCAGAATGTTAAAAGTACTCCTTTCCATGCGGAAATTTTCCTTAAAAAAGGCATCGGAGTTCTCCACAACATCTTCCTCCCAAAATGAACCATATCGTGGCTATTGCATACACATAAAAAACATGATTTAATAGAAAATAGAAGATTATTTGCACTTTACTAACAAGGGTCCAAACGCGAGGAGGACGTTGCAGTTGCAAGAGGAACTGCAACTTTTCTGAGGATAGCCCAGACACTTCCATGATCTTCAACATATTCGCATCATTTTCCGCCACCGCAGATAAAAGAATTAGCTCGTTTTCTGTCATATTTTGTTGATTTTGAGACATAATTTCTTTTGTTTACAAATTTTTCTTCCTCTTCCCAAGACGCAAAGACGCAACTACGCTGTAGTGTAAACGGCAAACCTGCTTCTCTGCGTCTTCTCCGATATCGATAGGTAACGCACCAAGTGTAAAAAGCCTATTATAGTACCCGCCAACAACGAATAACATTTTAGTAACCGTTGACACCACCTTAAAAGTAAATTCACCTTGTGCTAGTGTTTCATCGGTATATTTACGGTATATATTTGACATGAGACGGTATATTTCGGTATATTTCTGAAGTGCTTGCTTGGTGATCTGAAGACTACTTTCAAACTGACCCTAGCAAACGCATTTTGCACTCAAAATTTTTTATCGGTTTCATACGAATACCAACCCTGATTCTGTTTGCTAGCACTTTTTTCGGATCTCGGCACGGCCCTTTTGCCGTTTTTGTTTATACAACACTCGATTCGTGGTCATTTTTGTTTTTATTACACTCGTTTCGTGGTCATTTTTGTTTTTGCATATAATTAATAATTGTATAATCTGGAGGCAACAATCATCCCAACAATTTCCCTTATCATCCCTAGGGAAAGAAATTCTGACAATCCAATATTCAACGGAATAGAATATCAAAATGGAGGAATATTATTTTCGTCGGTATTTTTACGGTATATTTTTAAAATGAGACCGTAGTTTTCGGTATATTTCTGATGGTCGGACGGAATATCGATAATTCCCTGGCTTGCGCATATCTATCTGTGCCCAGTTTTGTTTTTATTTAATTTTAAATTAAACTATAATTTAAGGGTGATTAGTGATAAAGTTATCCTCAACAGGTGGGTTCAACTAGCTTAAAGCGTTAGGGTATCAGTGTTCGAATCTATGCATAGAGCTCCAACGCTTTGAAGGGGCTGTTAATTGTTGTTGAAGAGAATCTTAATTAAGGTGTGGTTTGGATGTTTGACTAAGCGCAGCTTTACTCATCATGGGCGTAGAGCTCTTAAGAGCACCTTCTTCAAAGACACAGATCGACTGAGGCCAAGCCAAGCTGTGTTTTTGCACTTGGATACCTACATTTTGATTAGTTTAATTAATTAATGCTCGTAGTATATTCCTATAAGAGTAAAGTTGATTACGACCACACCTATCACACGCACACACAAACACACACCATACAAACACGTACTGGATACCTAATAACGAATATCGACTGACGGACCGATGGTCAAGGGATTTGTTTATACGTCGCTGTTTGTAGCACTAGCTGTGTAAATAAACAATATTTTAATTTTTCATTGTTCTACTTATAGCCTCACGAATCTCGAACGAATATGTGCCACTAGTCTGGAGCGAAACGACACCTGAAGTAGTTCCCATATTAGACTTGCTCTAAATCGAGTCAGTATGTCACTGAAAGGCGGGCTTTTGGCCGGCTTGTTTCTGCGATTAATTATCTTGGCAACGGCTCAGTTGCCTGGAGACCTCCCGAAGGGCCAACTGGAGCAAGGACCGCCCATGCAGCCCCAGTCATATCAGCCCAGCTACAACAAGGACTATTCGCCGCGCTATAATCCATTATACACGGGGCAGCAATCGAATCCGGATACCACGCAGTACGACAATCCCTTGCTGGACAAGCAGAACCCAAATAGCTACAACACGTACTACGATGGCAATCGACAGATGGGCGGCGGTGGCGGAGGCATCGGGGGCCTCGGAGGCCTCGGAGGTAGTAACATAGGCGGACCTGGGAACAGTCTGGGTGGCGGCTTGGGAGGACTGGGTCCCCAATACGATCCCTTCAATCGAAACAGTGTTGGCACAGGAGGAGTCAGCTATCGGGACATGTACAGCGACGAAGATAACTTTTGTCCAGAGTATTGGGTTTCGTTTAGGCAAACGTGCTACCGCTTCATACGCTCGCCGAAACGCAATTGGGCGGAGGCGAAAAAGATATGCAAGGCCTACAATGCGGATCTGCTGAACGTGGACAATCTGGAGAAGCATTCGTTTATACTCAAGAATCTCATATTGCAGAACCATCGGCAGAATCGCTTCTTCATCTCCGCTCGCCAGACGGGCCCCCAGAATTGGGTCAATGACGACAACACTCAGCTAGTGCAGATCGAGGACTCGTTCGCCTTTGACGAAGAGCAGCCCTGGGAGAACGAGGATCTGCACGACAACAGATTTCTGGTGCAGAACGACCTTAACAACCGGAATCGCAATCTGAACAATCCCAATCAGTTCTACAATGCAGTTCCTGGCAATGTTAATCAACGAAATCAGAATAATCTGCGAGGCTTCATCGGTAAGTTAACAAATCCCTTAAAAACGTCGAATACTTAGCTTACTTACAAATTGCAATCACGAATTACCCACAGGTCCCAACCAGCCGTTTGGAGACAATGGCTATGTGCGTGACCGCGTTGTCTATGCCTACTCAAAGAAGCGGGATCGGTGGATGTTTATGCCGGCCTACGAGATCGAATTAAATCTGTTCATATGCGAGTCCCGGGTGTTGTACAGTCCGGACAATGTCAATATTAAGCTGGACGACAAGCGTCCATATCACTATGGATTGGACATAAGGGACATAGAGCGCATACCACGCGGACCGTACTTTGTCAAACAGCCGAATGACACCACCTTCGACGTGAACAAGAATCGTCTGATCAACGATGTCACACTGAGCTGCCTGGCCGGCGGCTTCCCCACTCCGTCGTACTACTGGTACCGCGAAGTGTATGTTAATGATACGCTGGAGTACCAGAAGATTGACCCACTGGCGCAGGATCGCTACACGATATCGGGGGGCAATCTGATCATATACGAGCCCAAACAGGCCCTCGACCAGGGAGCGTACCACTGCGTGGCTGAGAACAAGTTCGGCCGCATCCGGTCGGAGAGTGCGCACTTGAACTTTGGCTTTATCATGGAGTTTAATCTGAAGCGTTCGGCGGAGACCAGCGAGATGAACTGGGGAAAGTCCATATTCTGTGACCCACCACAGCACTACCCGGACGTACGCTACTATTGGGCACGCGATTATTTCCCAAATTTTGTGGAGGAGGACCAGCGGGTGTTCGTCTCCCGCGACGGAGCCCTCTACTTCTCGTTCATCGAGACGGTGGACAGGGCCAACTATTCGTGCACGGTGCAGACTCTGATATCGGACACGGGTCGCAATGGGCCCTTTTTCCCCCTGCGCGTCACACCAAATAGCAACTACCAGGCTCTGATATTTGCCAACACCTTCCCAAAGGTCTTCCCGGAGGCACCAGTGGCCGGTAGTGAAATTCGCCTGGAGTGTGTGGCCTTCGGCTATCCCATTCCCTCGTACAATTGGACACGCAAGGGCTTGCCATTGCAGCGTAACGCCTACACAGCCAATTACGGGCGCGTTCTGATCATTCAGAACGCGACAACCAACGACAATGGCGAATACAGCTGCACCATTAGTAATCCGCGCAAGACGCTGGAGAAAAGCATCTTCATAAACATCCAGATGCGGCCCGAGTTTACGATCCCTCTGAAAGATATGATCAAAGACTACAACAGCGATGTGACCTTTATCTGCGAGGCGTTTTCTATTCCTGACGCCAACTACACGTGGTACAAAAACGCCGAGCGTCTCGACCCCCTGACTATTAATCGGGATCGGTATGTGATCCAGGATAATGTGTTGACCATCAAGTTTCTGGAGAGGGAGAAGGATGAGGGCATGTATCAGTGTGGAGCCCAAAACCAGCTAAAGACCTCCTTCTCCTCGGCCCAGTTACGAGTGCTCTCCATGAAGCCATCCTTCAAAAAGCACCCCCTCGAGTCCGAGATCTATGCCGTTTACAACGGCAACACAACGATCGTCTGCAACCCCGAAGCAGCTCCGCGGCCCAAGTTCCAATGGAAAAAGGACGGGCAGCTCTTGGGCTCGGGCGGACATCGTCGCATCTTGCCCAGCGGCACATTGATCATATCGCCCACCTCTCGCGACGATGAGGGCATGTACACGTGCAGTGCCTCAAACCAGGCCGGCACAGACGAGTCCCATGCTCGCGTAATTGTGCTACGTAAGAGCAAAGCTGTGCCCCTAAATGTACCGCAATTTCTTACAATTTTGTATTTTCAGAGGAAATACGCTTCATCCAAACACCGCCCCAGCGCATCGTCACTAAGGAACACGATCTGATCTACCTTCACTGCGAGGCCGCCTATGATGAGCTGTTGGACATTGCCTACGTCTGGAAGCACAATGGGGAGATTCTAAAGAACAACCACGACGGCACTGAGCGTATTGTAAGACTGAACTGATATTGACCGCTCTATATTGAAACTCGATCTAATGTTAACCGCACTATCCGCAGATTGTCGACTGGAACAGGTTGACGGTGCACAACACCACCATGCGGGATGCCGGCGACTATGAGTGCGTCGTCAAATCGGCCGTCAATGAAATCAGCAGCAAGACCAGCGTGGTCATCGAGGGTGCACCCGGCGCCCCAGGCGGCGTTCAGGTCATTCAGATTAGCAAGACTAAGGCTATCATCGAGTGGGTAGACGGAGCGAACAATGGCCGGGCCATCCGTTACTACAACATTCTGGGTCGGACCAACTGGAACCGCACCTGGGTAAATGTGTCTACGCATGTGCAGGCCCGCGAAGTCGACCGCTACACATCGCGACAGCAGGCCGAGGTGGTAAACCTGACTCCCTGGTCAGCCTACGAGTTCAGTGTTACAGCTGTGAACGACCTGGGCATAGGTACGCCATCAGCTCCCTCGCCCATTTACAGCACGTATGAGGACAAGCCCTACATAGCTCCAAGGAGAGTGGGAGGCGGTGGTGGCAAGATCGGCGATCTGACCATCACCTGGGATCCCCTGTTACCGGAGGAGCAGCACAGCCACGGCATACGCTATAAAGTATTTTGGAAATTGAAGGGCGCCCTAGAGTGGGCAACAGACGAGATAACGAAACAGAACTTGGGCGTGGCCGTGGTGAACATTCCGCTCAACAACTACTACACAGAATACGAAGTCAAGGTGCAGGCCATCAACAGCATTGGCAAGGGACCAGAAAGTGAGGTCGCTATTATTCATTCTGCAGAGGACATGCCCCAGGTGGCGCCGCAGAAACCGTTCGCTATGCCCTTCAATTCCACCTGTTTCAACGTTACTTGGTCACCCATTGACATGTCCCGTGAGAATATTCGCGGCAAGCTGATTGGTCATCGGGTAAGAACCTGAACGGACTCAGGGCTGAACTTTTTATTTTAGCTTTACGCATTTTTAGTTGAAGTACTGGAAGACCACGCACCAAGAGGAAGATTCCGTGTACTACCTATCACGAACAACAAGAAACTGGGCGCTGATTGTCGGTCTGCAACCCGACACCTATTACTTTGTCAAAGTAATGGCTTACAATGCTGCTGGCGAGGGTCCCGAGAGCGAACGATTTGAAGGTTGTATCAAGCGAGCACAAGCGAGAGAATTCATTATTTAATTGTGGCTTTCGTTTGAATTCATTCCAGAACGCACGTACCGCAAGGCCCCACAGAAGCCGCCATCTTCGGTGCATGTTTATGGAATAAATCCATCCACAGTACGAGTTGTATGGCGATACGTATCACCCTCGCAGGACGAAGAGCCGATTGAAGGCTACAAGGTAGGCCAACTAGTCCGTGATAATGGACTAATTGTTAACATGTTACTCTTTTTAGGTTCGCATTTGGGAAACGGATCAGAACATGATCACTGCCAACAACACGATCGTGAAAGTGGGACAAAAGCTGGAATCGTACATCAACACCCTCACGCCTGGCAAGAGTTACAACATGCGTGTGCTGGCCTTCAGCAACGGAGGCGACGGTCGCATGTCCAGCCCCACGCTGCGCTTCCAAATGGGCAAGACCACGCGCAATGCCGCAAACACGCGCCGTGGCCATAACATTGATACAGCGCTGGTCATGAGCATGCTGCTCTTTATCACTACCTTCTTTTACACAAATCACTAAATGTAGGACAAATCAGGAAGCAGATCAGCTTATTAGGCAGTAAGAAACGAAGAGCCGTCCAGGACTAGACAAAGCGCAAAGCTTTATTGACTACACACACAAAGAAACCTAAGAGTCTCGTTTAGAAAGGTCAACAAGCATTCCGTATTTTCTTGAATACCCAAAAGTAACGAATTCGAATTGATTACATATAGACGCATACATGTATGCACAAACATCAAAATACACATACATACATATGGTAACACGTTAAGAAAGTGACCTTATATAAGAATAAGTAGCCCAAAATGGGGAAAAACATAAACCTTTTACAAACAATTTTTAAACATATTTTTGGATCTAGCAACGGAGTATTAGTGTAAGCTGAAATCAGGTTTCTGATTTTTTTATTTTTTGTGTCCATTATTTTGTGCTTTTTTGATACAAACAAACTTCATGTAAATGCAATTCCGTCCAATTTTCTTAAAAAAAAAGGAAAAATAAAAATATTTTCATTTATTTAAACTTGAGCAATTCTGGTTTTATTTAGCAGTGCTATTCATACAATCAGGCTGGAGGTCGGTGGTCAGGGGGAAAGGTCGAGGTCACCTATCTATCTATTACCTATCGCGGTTGGTTGGGTACTCAAATTAACACCACACATTCAATTACACAAAGTCATTTCTATTAAAATAATAAATAATAACAAAGATTCATTTTAAATATTCATAAGTATTCTTAATTTTAAATTAAACTATAATTTAAGGGTGATTAGTGATAAAGTTATCCTCAACAGGTGGGTTCAACTAGCTTAAAGCGTTAGGGTATCAGTGTTCGAATCTATGCATAGAGCTCCAACGCTTTGAAGGGGCTGTTAATTGTTGTTGAAGAGAATCTTAATTAAGGTGTGGTTTGGATGTTTGACTAAGCGCAGCTTTACTCATCATGGGCGTAGAGCTCTTAAGAGCACCTTCTTCAAAGACACAGATCGACTGAGGCCAAGCCAAGCTGTGTTTTTGCACTTGGATACCTACATTTTGATTAGTTTAATTAATTAATGCTCGTAGTATATTCCTATAAGAGTAAAGTTGATTACGACCACACCTATCACACGCACACACACACACACACACACACACACACACACACCACACAGACACGTACTGGATACCTAATAACGAATATCGACTGACGGACCGATGGTCAAGGGATTTGTTTATACGTCGCTGTTTGTAGCACTAGCTGTGTAAATAAACAATATTTTAATTTTTCATTGTTCTACTTATAGCCTCACGAATCTCGAACGAATATGTGCCACTAGTCTGGAGCGAAACGACACCTGAAGTAGTTCCCATATTAGACTTGCTCTAAATCGAGTCAGTATGTCACTGAAAGGCGGCCTTTTGGCCGGCTTGTTTCTGCGATTAATTATCCTGGCAACGGCTCAGTTGCCTGGAGACCTCCCGAAGGGCCAACTGGAGCAAGGACCGCCCATGCAGCCCCAGTCATATCAGCCCAGCTACAACAAGGACTATTCGCCGCGCTATAATCCATTATACACGGGGCAGCAATCGAATCCGGATACCACGCAGTACGACAATCCCTTGCTGGACAAGCAGAACCCAAATAGCTACAACACGTACTACGATGGCAATCGACAGATGGGCGGCGGTGGCGGTGGCGGAGGCATCGGGGGCCTCGGAGGCCTCGGAGGTAGTAACATAGGCGGACCTGGGAACAGTCTGGGTGGCGGCTTGGGAGGACTGGGTCCCCAATACGATCCCTTCAATCGAAACAGTGTTGGCACAGGAGGAGTCAGCTATCGGGACATGTACAGCGACGAAGATAACTTTTGTCCAGAGTATTGGGTTTCGTTTAGGCAAACGTGCTACCGCTTCATACGCTCGCCGAAACGCAATTGGGCGGAGGCGAAAAAGATATGCAAGGCCTACAATGCGGATCTGCTGAACGTGGACAATCTGGAGAAGCATTCGTTTATACTCAAGAATCTCATATTGCAGAACCATCGGCAGAATCGCTTCTTCATCTCCGCTCGCCAGACGGGCCCCCAGAATTGGGTCAATGACGACAACACTCAGCTAGTGCAGATCGAGGACTCGTTCGCCTTTGACGAAGAGCAGCCCTGGGAGAACGAGGATCTGCACGACAACAGATTTCTGGTGCAGAACGACCTTAACAACCGGAATCGCAATCTGAACAATCCCAATCAGTTCTACAATGCAGTTCCTGGCAATGTTAATCAACGAAATCAGAATAATCTGCGAGGCTTCATCGGTAAGTTAACAAATCCCTTAAAAACGTCGAATACTTAGCTTACTTACAAATTGCAATCACGAATTACCCACAGGTCCCAACCAGCCGTTTGGAGACAATGGCTATGTGCGTGACCGCGTTGTCTATGCCTACTCAAAGAAGCGGGATCGGTGGATGTTTATGCCGGCCTACGAGATCGAATTAAATCTGTTCATATGCGAGTCCCGGGTGTTGTACAGTCCGGACAATGTCAATATTAAGCTGGACGACAAGCGTCCATATCACTATGGATTGGACATAAGGGACATAGAGCGCATACCACGCGGACCGTACTTTGTCAAACAGCCGAATGACACCACCTTCGACGTGAACAAGAATCGTCTGATCAACGATGTGACACTGAGCTGCCTGGCCGGCGGCTTCCCCACTCCGTCGTACTACTGGTACCGCGAAGTGTATGTTAATGATACGCTGGAGTACCAGAAGATTGACCCACTGGCGCAGGATCGCTACACGATATCGGGGGGCAATCTGATCATATACGAGCCCAAACAGGCCCTCGACCAGGGAGCGTACCACTGCGTGGCTGAGAACAAGTTCGGCCGCATCCGGTCGGAGAGTGCGCACTTGAACTTTGGCTTTATCATGGAGTTTAATCTGAAGCGTTCGGCGGAGACCAGCGAGATGAACTGGGGAAAGTCCATATTCTGTGACCCACCACAGCACTACCCGGACGTACGCTACTATTGGGCACGCGATTATTTCCCAAATTTTGTGGAGGAGGACCAGCGGGTGTTCGTCTCCCGCGACGGAGCCCTCTACTTCTCGTTCATCGAGACGGTGGACAGGGCCAACTATTCGTGCACGGTGCAGACTCTGATATCGGACACGGGTCGCAATGGGCCCTTTTTCCCCCTGCGCGTCACACCAAATAGCAACTACCAGGCTCTGATATTTGCCAACACCTTCCCAAAGGTCTTCCCGGAGGCACCAGTGGCCGGTAGTGAAATTCGCCTGGAGTGTGTGGCCTTCGGCTATCCCATTCCCTCGTACAATTGGACACGCAAGGGCTTGCCATTGCAGCGTAACGCCTACACAGCCAATTACGGGCGCGTTCTGATCATTCAGAACGCGACAACCAACGACAATGGCGAATACAGCTGCACCATTAGTAATCCGCGCAAGACGCTGGAGAAAAGCATCTTCATAAACATCCAGATGCGGCCCGAGTTTACGATCCCTCTGAAAGATATGATCAAAGACTACAACAGCGATGTGACCTTTATCTGCGAGGCGTTTTCTATTCCTGACGCCAACTACACGTGGTACAAAAACGCCGAGCGTCTCGACCCCCTGACTATTAATCGGGATCGGTATGTGATCCAGGATAATGTGTTGACCATCAAGTTTCTGGAGAGGGAGAAGGATGAGGGCATGTATCAGTGTGGAGCCCAGAACCAGCTAAAGACCTCCTTCTCCTCGGCCCAGTTACGAGTGCTCTCCATGAAGCCATCCTTCAAAAAGCACCCCCTCGAGTCCGAGATCTATGCCGTTTACAACGGCAACACAACGATCGTCTGCAACCCCGAAGCAGCTCCGCGGCCCAAGTTCCAATGGAAAAAGGACGGGCAGCTCTTGGGCTCGGGCGGACATCGTCGCATCTTGCCCAGCGGCACATTGATCATATCGCCCACCTCTCGCGACGATGAGGGCATGTACACGTGCAGTGCCTCAAACCAGGCCGGCACAGACGAGTCCCATGCTCGCGTAATTGTGCTACGTAAGAGCAAAGCTGTGCCCCTAAATGTACCGCAATTTCTTACAATTTTGTATTTTCAGAGGAAATACGCTTCATCCAAACACCGCCCCAGCGCATCGTCACTAAGGAACACGATCTGATCTACCTTCACTGCGAGGCCGCCTATGATGAGCTGTTGGACATTGCCTACGTCTGGAAGCACAATGGGGAGATTCTAAAGAACAACCACGACGGCACTGAGCGTATTGTAAGACTGAACTGATATTGACCGCTCTATATTGAAACTCGATCTAATGTTAACCGCACTATCCGCAGATTGTCGACTGGAACAGGTTGACGGTGCACAACACCACCATGCGGGATGCCGGCGACTATGAGTGCGTCGTCAAATCGGCCGTCAATGAAATCAGCAGCAAGACCAGCGTGGTCATCGAGGGTGCACCCGGCGCCCCAGGCGGCGTTCAGGTCATTCAGATTAGCAAGACTAAGGCTATCATCGAGTGGGTAGACGGAGCGAACAATGGCCGGGCCATCCGTTACTACAACATTCTGGGTCGGACCAACTGGAACCGCACCTGGGTAAATGTGTCTACGCATGTGCAGGCCCGCGAAGTCGACCGCTACACATCGCGACAGCAGGCCGAGGTGGTAAACCTGACTCCCTGGTCAGCCTACGAGTTCAGTGTTACAGCTGTGAACGACCTGGGCATAGGTACGCCATCAGCTCCCTCGCCCATTTACAGCACGTATGAGGACAAGCCCTACATAGCTCCAAGGAGAGTGGGAGGCGGTGGTGGCAAGATCGGCGATCTGACCATCACCTGGGATCCCCTGTTACCGGAGGAGCAGCACAGCCACGGCATACGCTATAAAGTATTTTGGAAATTGAAGGGCGCCCTAGAGTGGGCAACAGACGAGATAACGAAACAGAACTTGGGCGTGGCCGTGGTGAACATTCCGCTCAACAACTACTACACAGAATACGAAGTCAAGGTGCAGGCCATCAACAGCATTGGCAAGGGACCAGAGAGTGAGGTCGCTATTATTCATTCTGCAGAGGACATGCCCCAGGTGGCGCCGCAGAAACCGTTCGCTATGCCCTTCAATTCCACCTGTTTCAACGTTACTTGGTCACCCATTGACATGTCCCGTGAGAATATTCGCGGCAAGCTGATTGGTCATCGGGTAAGAACCTGAACGGACTCAGGGCTGAACTTTTTATTTTAGCTTTACGCATTTTTAGTTGAAGTACTGGAAGACCACGCACCAAGAGGAAGATTCCGTGTACTACCTATCACGAACAACAAGAAACTGGGCGCTGATTGTCGGTCTGCAACCCGACAACTTTTACTTTGTCAAAGTAATGGCTTACAATGCTGCTGGCGAGGGTCCCGAGAGCGAACGATTTGAAGGTTGTATCAAGCGAGCACAAGCGAGAGAATTCATTATTTAATTGTGGCTTTCGTTTGAATTCATTCCAGAACGCACGTACCGCAAGGCCCCACAGAAGCCGCCATCTTCGGTGCATGTTTATGGAATAAATCCATCCACAGTACGAGTTGTATGGCGATACGTATCACCCTCGCAGGACGAAGAGCCGATTGAAGGCTACAAGGTAGGCCAACTAGTCCGTGATAATGGACTAATTGTTAACATGTTACTCTTTTTAGGTTCGCATTTGGGAAACGGATCAGAACATGATCACTGCCAACAACACGATCGTGAAAGTGGGACAAAAGCTGGAATCGTACATCAACACCCTCACGCCTGGCAAGAGTTACAACATGCGTGTGCTGGCCTTCAGCAACGGAGGCGACGGTCGCATGTCCAGCCCCACGCTGCGCTTCCAAATGGGCAAGACCACGCGCAATGCCGCAAACACGCGCCGTGGCCATAACATTGATACAGCGCTGGTCATGAGCATGCTGCTCTTTATCACTACCTTCTTTTACACAAATCACTAAATGTAGGACAAATCAGGAAGCAGATCAGCTTATTAGGCAGTAAGAAACGAAGAGCCGTCCAGGACTAGACAAAGCGCAAAGCTTTATTGACTACACACACAAAGAAACCTAAGAGTCTCGTTTAGAAAGGTCAACAAGCATTCCGTATTTTCTTGAATACCCAAAAGTAACGAATTCGAATTGATTACATATAGACGCATACATGTATGCACAAACATCAAAATACACATACATACATATGGTAACACGTTAAGAAAGTGACCTTATATAAGAATAAGTAGCCCAAAATGGGGAAAAACATAAACCTTTTACAAACAATTTTTAAACATATTTTTGGATCTAGCAACGGAGTATTAGTGTAAGCTGAAATCAGGTTTCTGATTTTTTTATTTTTTGTGTCCATTATTTTGTGCTTTTTTTATACAAACAAACTTCATGTAAATGCAATTCCGTCCAATTTTCTTAAAAAAAAAGGAAAAATAAAAATATTTTCATTTATTTAAACTTGAGCAATTCTGGTTTTATTTAGCAGTGCTATTCATACAATCAGGCTGGAGGTCGGTGGTCAGGGGGAAAGGTCGAGGTCACCTATCTATCTATTACCTATCGCGGTTGGTTGGGTACTCAAATTAACACCACACATTCAATTACACAAAGTCATTTCTATTAAAATAATAAATAATAACAAAGATTCATTTTAAATATTCATAAGTATTCTTTTTTTTACGGTATTTAGGTCCGATTAGTAAATACAATAGGTATATAATATATCATTTTCTTTATCTCAAGTACAGATTCCACTTTGATGGCCAGCACCTTGTGCAGTTTCTAGTCCTTCGCATTCTGGAAGTCAAATAACGTCTCGATATGTTCCTGTTTTTTTCTAGTAATCATCTAATTTACCATCGATAATTAAAAAAAAATAATTAACTCAATGTTTTCAGCATTCAACCTGTGGTTGGGGGGTGGTTAGCAGAATTATCAACCCAACCACACGGGCCAAAAAATATAATGGGCAGCGTCGAAGCGGTGGGTAAATGTTTGCAACATACAGCATTATCTGCTCCACTTTTGGTGATAGGGCTTTACTTAAAAACTCGAATCGCTTGCTGTTCACATGATTCAATTTTAAGGGATCCGAAGACCCGCTCTTGAAGTACCGTGAATTTAAAGTCCTTAATTTCGACCTTGTATATTCCACATACATTCTTGAACGTGGCATCCAGTTCTGGTATGGGTGTACTTTCCAAAACGTTTTTCCAATTATCTGATGTGTACTGAATGTACTGCATCTGTGCTCAAACGTCAAGGTCCCACAAGATCGGAAATTTGACTTGCATTAGAGGTCGCAGATTGATGGACAGTGGTCGGACACCACTGCCAAAAGTTGGTCGAATAATCCCATTTCATTTGTATTATCTTTTGTATCACAACATCTAGGACCGATGCTATTTTACGAGCACCTAGATGTGACTCGGTTATTACAGGAACCTGTTGAATAAAAAACACGAATGAAAGGGTAATGGAATTGATGGGGTGCAGCTTAAGTTACCGCAGCTATAACCAAAACCTTCCATTTTGGTGTTGGAAGAAAAGTCTGGAATATATAAATATTAATTATAATCTGCCTACGCTGGAAATATAACAGAACACTTACCATGTGTGTGAGATGATATTTATCGAATATTATTAAAAATTTCTATTTTCCGAAGTATGTTAGATGGCTAAGCCAGTTCACTTTTCCCTCTTGTATCTCACCGTTTTCTGCTTTTCAAAATCCTTTATTGCTTTCTTTAATTCTTTGCCATTGAATTTTATTTTTGTGAATGAGTATAAGTAGTAACAGTAATTAATATAAGTAGCTAAATAGAACCCTCAGGCCTAAATACATAATTTTAAACGATTGATGAATCAATTGTCTAATAGATTGACCAATTACAAAAAATCTGCTTATTGGATTCGGTCTAAAATAAGGTTTAAGCAGGGAAGGTCACGTCTTTTGGAAACTAAACCGATGGTATGGACATTTTTATACCCTTTTTTCTTTGATTAATGTTAAAATTTTTTTTTTCACAGCTGCTTATAAACGTAATTAATATTGTATTTTGCACATATTTTCATTTTTGACCCAATAATGCATTTGATGAATTTATTATTACTAACAAATCGATCCCGATACCCATTTTCAGTCTTTATAAGAAAGCCAAAAACCGTAAAATTATCTGAGATAGAGACTGACTAGTTTCTGCAATAATTGGTGCCTAGTAAAACAAACTTTTCCTAAATTCGATAATATCCTCTCCTAAGGGGTATGCAAAATGTTGCTAATTCCGTTAAAATGTTGTGGGACAGTGTCGCTAATTTCGGGGCACATGTTGCTGGCCCATACAAAAAAATGTTGGCAACGGTAAAATACGTAAGTGAGCATGGAATGTAAGGGAAATTGTTGAGATGAAAAAGGAAATTGTTGGGATGATGTTGCCTCAACCAAATCCCTCCACAAAATCCCTCAAAAAGTCCCAATAAAATATACGGTCTGACCTCAAAATATACCGCAATATACCAAAAATATAACATATTCCTCGATTTTGATATTCCGACTAATATTGCTAGCTGAATAGGATACTGAACGCTGAACAAATAATTTTAACTGATAGATGAAACAATTTTCTACAAGATTGACTAATTTTAAAAACTCCATTCAGTGGATTCAGTCTAAAATACGTTTTTAACGAGATAGGTCAGCAAGTAAGTCCCTCACGCATCTAATATTGCAGTTTATGGCCGCAAATAATAGATTTAACAATTTTACAATGGCTGGTGGGCAACGCTCTGTAACGCCCTTCTAACCCTTGCCGGTTCGGTTCGCATCAATTTTCCGCACCTTCGATAATGATGCGGTAGTGTAAAAAGTCTATTAAGTTCATTTTTTCCATCGTTATTTTTCGGTATTACCGGGTCAGACGGTATATTTTATCGCACTGAATGGAAACCAGGGCTGTCGGTTTCGTTTTTTGGCTTTTTTTAAGGCCAGCTGCGGAAAAAATTTGTGAATTGCGGGAAGCGGGAACTCTTGCTTTTTTAAAGATATTATAGGTTTTTGCCACCGGTTACATAAAATTTATGAAAATGTGGCAGGTTCATCATTAATTTGATACAACCACTAGTTTAATGAAAACTATTATCTCTACAACAAGAAGAGAGCTTCAATAGTTGTTAAAAAAAATAAAGTCTCAAAATATTACCTTAAATGTTGAAGAACAATTTCGTGACCGATGCACAAATGAGCTGATTAAGCAATTAAAAGAGAAGTAAACAATACTGTGTTATTGTGTTATAATTAGTGGAAAAATTTGATTACAAATTTCAGGCTACCAGATAATTTTTAAGTTCTAAAACATTGTCGCCAGCAAAACTCTGAAATATCTTAAAGTTTAAAATATTTCAGATATGGAACGCTGTTGCCGTTGCCCTTAGAATTGTATCATTTCCGTTGTCGCACGCGGTTAATCTGATTTAGTTCAAATTAAGGAATTCCTCGACCATCAACATTCAATGCACAAGGTAAAGTTGTATTTTCAGTTGAAGGATATTACTAATTTTACGAAGACTCAGGAAATGCTAATTTGACTAATAATAATATTGTAAAAAACATAAAATCTTTCATTGTTTTGATATTTTCTGAAAATGTTCAGCTCTTTTCGACTTTTTTTTCAAGTTAGAAACAGCTTTTTTTCTGATGTAAAGTTGGCAGCACTGATGGAAACGCAACAGACAAAAAATACATTAAACTGTGTTGCGGTGCGGCGTTGAAGAAATGCGAAAATGTTTTTATAACGCACATCGAAAGGCTGACAGTTGGAAACTCAAAGAAATAACCTGAACAAGGCGCAAACCCTTCTACCGGAAACCTCGAGAAGAGCACAATCATCATGGCGATGGCGAACGGTTGGTGCGGAACTCAAGTGCAGGCAAATGGTTCCTCAAAATATACGCGCACCACAGAATTGCGGCGCGTCGAGGATAACGACATCTACAAGCTAGCCACGATTTTGGATGTGAATGCCTGCTGGCGAAAGCTTATGACCATCATACCCAAGGGCCTGGATGTGCAGGCCTGCAGCGCAACCGGTGCGTTGAAGATTACTGGCAACGGCGGGCCAAAATATACAGCTCAAGACATAAGCCTAATTGACGGAGTTGCGGAGAGGTTGCCCCCCGATCAAAGCATTTCGCAAGTAATGATTGATGAGTGGAAAACGTCGGGGAAGCTAAACGAGCGCCCCACTGTCGGAGTGCTACTGCAACTCCTGGTAGAAGCAGAGCTTTTCAGTGCAGCTGATTTCGTGGCGTTAAATTTCCTGAATGGTAATGTTGGAATTATCTGTTTCTATTCGTTTAAAAATTCACGTGTCCCTGCCTTATTTAAGAGCCCAAACCTGAGCGCCCTGCTGATGGGCCTGCGGCGCATTTCAGTCTAGAGCTGGGCGACGATATGGACGTGGACACCGAGGTAACAGACGCCACCTATTTGCCCAACACAGCAGCATTGAATGCGGCTGCCCAAGGTAGTCTGGGATTAAACTTTGATTACTATGACAAGCACATGGTGCGGCGCGACAAGAGCCTGCCGCAACCATCAGCGAGTGTTCCTCCTACAGCGCCGCCTCGTTCCTCACGACGTCAAAAGAACACTGCCAGCCCTAACGCCTCGACAGGCACCACATCTGCGACTGCAACCACTCCCAATATACCCAATCTAACAATCCTCAATCCCAGCGAACAAATACAGGAGCCGGCGAATATTGAGCAGCCGCCTCCACAAAACATCCCCAATCTGTCTATACTCATTAACAGCTCAGCAGCATCAATGACAACGGCATCCACTGCGCTTGAGAAGACAAGCAATGGAAGCAGCTCTACAGATCCACCCAACATACCAATAATCACTCTTTTAATTGATAACCCCGCCGCGATAAGCGGCCCTGTCGCTGCGGATGCTGCATCGGCAAATTCAGCCAATTCGACTACTGCCCCGACAGCGGCAAGCCTCAATAATTTGCCAATGATAAGTGCTTTAAATTTGAACGCTGAGAATGGCGAAGCCTCCCATGAAGAAAGCAGTAGCACAAGCAGTTTGAGCAACGACGAAGATGACGATGGGGATTACGCTGATGCATCCCTGCCAAACTTTAGCAATTCCGAACAGCACAACTCAAACAACGACTCCAGTCTGACGACGGTCACTGGTACAAGCGGTGATAATAGCTTTGAACTAACAAACGACTCCAGCTCAGCTTCGAACGATGACTACGCCAGCAACATTCCGAACTTAAGTGAACTGCAGCAGTAGAGTATAGAGACGACTTCGCCGTCCGAATACTTAGTTTCCGGACACAAAGCCAGACATTCCACTGCGTTAATCATATTAGCTTAAGTCTATACAATTTGCATGTGCGAGTATTTATACTTTATACGTTATGTTAACCGATTTCGATGTCGGCGTGTAAATGTGGGCCTAGTTATATGATGCTTACACCTATAAGGTCCAACTAGAGTCTAAGATTCAAGGCAAGCGTGTACCATATAGATATGTATGTATGTTTGTTGTCCATATCCCGGCTACTGACACAGTTGCGCGACGGGTCCGGTAATATCAAGCATTTCCATTTCATCAACCAATAACAAATTTAACAAAAATTTGTATGTTTTACAAAAGTATGCATTATTTAAAAAAGAAAAAAAAACCAAATATAAAAAAAAAAGCTATTTAGGGGTTTTGTTGATGATTTTGTATATCCTTTATAAAACAGAGCTCTGGCCATGTCGGGCCATGCTTATTCCAATGAAAACTAGTGGCCAGGCTAGCTTAAAAGCTATTAGATTAGGATCCAATTTAAAAGTTTATTTTTTTATTATTAATTTAAAAGTTTATTCACTGTATTAATGCGATAAGAACGATGGGAACAAACTTTATTTCGAGTATGATATAAAAAGAATCCCGATTGTGAATCGCCAATCCATGGTGAAATTAGTAATTTCACCATGCGCCAATCCATGCCCGCTCCTACCGATAATATTTATGCCACTCTGTTTGATTCATTGGCGATTCTCATAACTGTATGATATTAGATTAGACTTTAATTTAAGGCTGGTCTAGATACAAAAACGGAGAGAGCCCTATGGGAAAAACATGTGGTGAGAGCGAGTGAGATATATGCGTCCAGTTGGTTTTTAGTTGTGCTAGGAGCATTGCTGCGGCAGGGATGATATAATATCATTCTATCTCTCTCTCTCTCCGCATCAAATTTAACAAAGTCTAATGTCATACCGTCATAACAGCTCAAGAGAACGGAACCACGAACTGAACTGAACTAGTGAACTTTTGATCAGACCCCTGGTGGAACCAGAACACTGACATTCGAATTCAGGGTACCCTGAAATTGAACTGCAGCCCTGAACTAGGATTGTTAATTTCTGAAAAAATATCGTATTTCGATATATCAAAGTTTCGAAATTTTTATATCGCCGTATCGAATGTATCAAATTTAAAATATCATTATATCGATATATCGGAAAAAATTCAAATTTTTTTCAGCTTATTCATTTTATTCATTTTTCAATTTAAATTCCAATATTGTTTTTTTAGCGACTTTAAAAAGACGCGTTGTTTTACATTTTCACGCAGCAGCCTGCATTTTTTCTACACAACTAGTTTTACTGCAGATGCCACGCGTTGTGAAGCTGCAAAGCTGGCTGGGAGTGTTAAATATTTTAGGGCCAGCTTTGAAATATTTGAAAACTCATCTTGTTTAGATATCCAGTAGGCAATTGGATCGGCATCTTTCGGTAAGCATTTATACTCAAGGTAAGCTTTTGTTTCCTTCTTGACGTCTATTTCTGGCTCCACCACATATGTGCTCTCGATCATTTGGCTATGAACATCCCATAAATTCCCTCTTATCGATTTTATATTGTCCATTTTAAGTTCGTTCGGGAAGCTGTTGCGAACAGTGTTAAGCAACAGTACGTCGTGGTCGATATTTCCGAAAAATATCGATTTTTGATATAATCGTCGACGATAATATCTCAACGATATTATCGTATCAAAAGTAAAAAATATCGCCCATATCGATATATCGATATAATATCAACAATCCTACCCTGAACGACACATCAACAACAACAATATAAAAATTAAGAATATTTACAACAATCAATCTAGACAATAGTCTTTGCATCAAATTTCCAAAATAAATATTTTGAGTTCGTCCGGTTGAATTAGGTTGTGTTGATTCCAGCAATATTATTCGAAACATGGACGAGTCGGAACTGCTTTTCAATCTGTTCTACTTTTTGCTGTGCATGGTTATAATTTACCCACCGGAGGAGTTTCAGCGCCTGGGCTTCACTATCGAGCAGTTGTTCTCATGGTTTCTTGGAGAGGAAACGATGGACTTCGTAGGATATCACCTGCGCCGCACATCGCTAAATCTCTTTGTGCATTCATGTCTGCCGTTTGTATACTTTCTAATCCATAGATTAAAGTTCTCCGTCTTTTCCACGCAAGAGCCACTCGAGCACTCTGAGCTTGACCCAGATTTCCCAATGCCCCAGGAGGCGGTGGCGTTCAAGACGCTCACGTGGAAGACGGCCCAGCGGTTTAGCGTTCTGGCCGTGCTCGCAGTGCCCGCCCTGATTTTCAACTGGCATCAGCAGAACTGGCGGCGACATCCAATAAACAAAGCGCTCTCCAAATACGCCAACACGCCGAGTAGCTACAACGCCGTCGCTAGCGACATAAGCACCGAGTTTCGTCGTCCGGAAATCTATAAAAAGAAACTAAACTCCATTAGCACTGTGATAGCTACGGAGAACTGGATTATAAAGACAACCATGTACAATGTTCACTTTGCGCACCAAACCAACACGGCTCTAAGCGTGGCAAAGGTCCAGATATAGCTGCTTTTTTCCGCGATCCCGCATTTATTAATCGTCTTTCCTTGCAGGCGGAGACCTACAACATAACACACCAGGATCAGAACGACACTCTGCAGATGATAAGCATCATAGTGCGACCCATGCGGCAAGGTGTGTCCGATTTTCACATACGAATCAATGCACTGGAGTTCCGAAATTTAGAGGATCGTCTCAGGCGGCCCATTGCCATACCTTCCAACATACAGTTCCATCGCAATGTGATTGACCGCTTTGTAGATGTTTTTAAGGCCCAAGTGGCCCTCAATCCCGTCTTCCAAGCAGAGCCCGCAACGGAAAAATGCTTCGCCTGCATGCTGATAGATCCGAACATTAAGATCAACAAGCAATGCGCCGATGTGGACCGCAATGGCGCTCCCCTGACGAACGAGGCAGCCTGCTCCAACTGCTACTGTCGCCCAATGTGGTGTGTGGAATGCCTGGCCCGGTGGTTTGCCGCACGCCAAACGGACGTGGATCGCGCAATTTGGCTGGAACAGAAGTGCACTTGTCCAATGTGCCGAGCGAAGTTTTGCGTTCTTGATGTAAGCTACACCAGAGTGCCTGAAGAGCGGGTTGATGGCAATGGCGATGGCGATGGTGTCTCTAGTTCATGATTTGAAACTTTGCGACTGTGTTAAAGCAACGATTAAACGACTCATTAGATCCAACCTTGTGCTTTATTGGCTAGACTCAAATGTACTGCTTCTGATTAACTGTAAGTCATACATGCAATACAATTATGTAACTATAAACTTAAAGATATTCTATAATTTAGTGCAATTATCACGTTTTAATACTTTTACAATCTAAGCAAGCAGCATATAATAATTTAACATAAGTACAATCGATCCAAGTTCAGCGAGAGAACGCGTGTATATTATATTATATTGTATATATTATGTTGAATATATGAATATATATAAAATCCCTCAGCATGCTTTATTAAATGCTAAAACAAACCTAATCAAGCAGCCAGTGCAGAAATTAAACGTAGCCTTTACTGGGCGCAATGCGCATTGTAGTCCACGAATTCTGCAATAAACCTTTTTTCTCTCTCTCTCACCCTCTTCATTTTTTACAATTAAGCTTCCCAGTGCACTGGTATATATTTACAGTGTAAGTGCGTAGAGAATAAATCGAACTGCGAAACAGGTTAGGTTCCACTATCTATAAATTCGTTTCGTAAAAACTTTTGTAACTCTCCACTTTTTCGCGTTGACTTCGAGCTGAGCTCCCTGTTACCGTTGATGATGATGTGGGTGTGGCTGGAGACTTTTGCAAGGCGGTAGATGAACTGCGCGATGAGATCTGAAAGTGAATTTAATAAAATCGGTAATTATATATGTAAATATTTAGGTATGTTCAGACAAAATCTCCTCAGATCCCACTTATCGTTCGTCGTCAGTAATCACAGACCACAGAAGACTTAAAGCTAATCAGAAGACATGCCCGAGCAGACCGAATATGATTTCTTTTTATGATTTAGCACCTCATTTTAATCAAACTTGAGGACATTTATATAAAGTCATTTTGACAGGTTGCCGGCTAAAAAGAATAAAACAAAGGCCACTTCAGTATTTGTATCTATATGTACATACATACATATATATATATCAGCTATACTATATGTTCATATGTACATATGTGCAGACATTTCTTATTGTTGTTACTTCTCAGGTTTTTGTTCTTTGATAAGACGGTATTGTGCTCTGTTGGCGAGGTAAAATGGGAAAACTTGCAAAATACTTGTATGTATTTGGTGTATCGGTGCCGTGCCGCCTGCTTTTCTATTCTTTAACTGGAAAAGCCATCGTCATACTTTGTGCGCTTCAATATTATCAGCGATACGGTTCGCCCCATGCCCTCAAACGTCTACTGATCAATAAATACATACAGAGTCTGTAATACAGACATGTCTTGCCTCCGCCTCTAATCTACTCTTATATCACACAATATCAGACTACTTATATCTAGAATTTTCTATGCCATTGCTGCAATACGGAACTAATTGTATCTTTGGATCGCTTCTCTGAGCTGGAGATCGTCTTTGTGTACTCTCTCTCTGTTGATGATGTTATATCTGGTTCAGGAACAACTCCAACTTTCGGTCTTAAAATGTTTATAAATGTATACACACATATGCATACATCAACGGAGAGTCCTCATCAGTCGTCGCCGATATAAATATCAATATCGGCATCATAAAACGCTTCTTCTCCCAAGTTCAATGCACAGACGACAATGACGCGAAAACAATGTCGGTCGGCAATCGATCGATCGATCGGTCAATGCATTTGTGTTGCGTTGCGCAATAAGCTCCACACGCCCTCCTTCTACATCCCTCACAGGCTCGCGGCTCAAGCCCCCGTCACCACCGAACGGCTTAACTGGTGCTCGGGCAAATTGATACAGCACTCGCATGACACCAAATCCGGGACCTTGATTTTGGCACTACCCTGTCGTGCATTTTCTTTACTCTTCATATAGAGTACATAGTAGAATACCATACAAATCGTGTACAAAATCGTATTAAATGACATTCTGGCCAATTTCAGTCGCTTTACTCGTCCAAAGTAAGTATAATGTTTCCAGAAAGGTGTGTTTACGTACGTCGGGGTCGGGTCGGCTTGGTCTCAGGTGAATATGCGTGGCAGAACGAACGGAGCAGAGCAGAGCAGCAACAGAAACAAAACCAGAAAGAAGACACATACAGACCACTTTTGATCTTGTTTGTTTGGCTTACACACGACTTTTGTTTCAGAATTGTGTTTCGTTTAATTATTTTGTTGATAAAAAGCGTTTGTGCGAAACAAACAAACGATTGTAAAAAGAGAGTGCAGTGCGCAGGGTTTTTCGATTGCACTTTATTAGCCTCGTTTATGGGACCTTTGTTTTGAATTTACTCCAAGATGTATGTATCTTTAAAGGTAGGGGTGGGATTAAGCCCTAATAAAGGACTTTTCGTAGTACGGAGAGGAGGCAAGAAATCATTAATTTCACATACAGAGTACTCCGTTGCAGGTAAAATGGCAAAAAGTTCCCTTTACAATCTAATCTTATCATGGCTTAGTTCTTTACATATAAATCTTGTCAAGACCAAAGTACACCAATAATATAGTTTCATTTTGTTAATTTCCTTTGTGTGGTTATTTTTGTACTGTAGGGGGAACCTAATGAACCTGAACGGGCTACAATCTTGGGAGAGATTTAGGGCCTAGAGGCTAGAATTTTAAGGAACTCGAGATCGTTTCTCATCAATGCATCTATTAAATTAGTAAAACTATTTAAGACTTGAGCTATCAAAACACTGTACTCTCGCACACAAGTACAAGTGATTATACTCGCACTCTTTCTCGAGCCTGGTGTTTTCGATTTCACTCGACGCCCTGCCTCAAGTGATATTGAATGGTAAACAAATACATACATATGTATGTACATATGTATATCCGTGAGCTGATCTTACAAAATGTCCAATCCAATGCACTTGAATGAACAAGACCCCACAATGTCTACAATATACTATATACAACATTACTACTGCCTTGAGGTCTTATCACAACAAAGACAACTTCCGTTTTATTAACGAGCATTTCCGTTTTCCCGGACTGACTTTTGTTGTGTTGTGTTGTAGTTGTATCCGACAAATCACAATTGTTATGCATTTCACTAGGAAACCGTGGAGCTAAGAAAAGAACCAAGAAAGCAAAAAGCCCCAAAAAGAGGAACCCCAAAAACGAGCTAAATCTAACTGCGATTGGTGGAGCTGTTGCGTTGATAGATAGTAAAAGAAATCACGTACCCAATTCACAATATGGGTCGCTACTCGCAATATACTGATATTTATAGAATGCCTGCGCTGATAAAAAAAATGGCCTCGAGCAGGGAACTGGGATCCGGGAAAAAGTTGATGGGAAGTGGAGAATGGACGCACCTTTTCGTTTTCCTTCGTAGATGCTCCGCCGCTGTTTGCGTCAAAGAGCTTGCCATCGACCACGTCGCGCTTCTTGTTCTTTGACCTGAAGCGGCCGGAGCGAGAGATCGTAAAGTTGCGCCACTGATGGCTGTACTCGCACCGCTTCTCCTCCTCATTGAGAACGCTGTCCAGGTAATGGATGGTCGGCTCGTGGGCGGTTGCCATTGTGTTGCTCATTGGATGGATGTTGGGGCTGGATAGTGGGTTGAGGATTGTTGGTGAGTTTTATTCTTCCCCTTCTCCTGCTATCGGCGTCGATGTGGACTTGGTGGTTCGATGGTAAAGTTCGATGGGACAACAACAGCCTTATTCGGCGTCGCTTCAGTTTTGTTGGTTGATTCGGTTGATATATTGATAATGTCGGGCAGGAGCGATTGGAGCACTCACGAATGCATGCGAGAGGTTTATGGTTACTACACACATATGTACATATACATATACGTATGTACGTACATACATATGTCTTTTGTTTCGTTTGTTTTTGTAAAAGAGATGACGCGTCGTGCGTGCCGAAACCTCGCTCAATGGTTCCCTTGGCGCGTGTGGTCTGCGATTGGGGGACGAGCTCCCGATGTGGCTGCTATAACCGTAGTCGCACAAATGACTCCGACTCCGACGTCGATTCGACGCTGGCGTTGACGCTGCTCCAGCGATTCGTTACGTTATGTGCCTTGGTCCGACTGCCGCCTACTTCATGCCGCACCCTCCCTCATGCACACCCCACCGTCAGTCACAAAGAACAAACGCAACCCGTTGGCGTTGTTGCTGTTGTTGCTTGCTGTCGCCAAAAGTGAGCAAGCCCCAGGCCCGCGGAGAAGAAAGAAAGCAGCAAGAAATCTTTCTACTGCCGCGAGCGCCAAATCGTGTGATTGCTCCTGAAAGCCCAAACAGGTGGGCCAAGCACACACACAAATGCACATACACAGCTGTGCTCAAGCACACATACGTCACCGGTATCGTACCGTCTCCCTCTCTCTTCATCTCTCTCACTCTCTGTGCTCGTGTGTGTATGTGCCAAGATTAACTGTGTATTGGTCATGCTCGACTTGGGGGCGACTTAGACCATCTCCCCAATGCCCTACCTACTTACATACGTTATAACAAAGCCCAAGCACCCTACATTTTCGAAAGTAGCTGCAATTCTTAAAGAACCTGTCCATTCTATACCAATAAATGTATTTATACTTTTTGATTTTAATAGATTTGACAAGATATCATTGCTTTGAAGCCCATCGATAAGTCGAGTTGGCCGCATAGGGTTCGCTTTTTCTTCGGTGGTAGTATCTCCCAAATGCACACCGATATCTTTCTGCCGGTGTTGTCAATGATAAGCGCAAATAGACAAAACAAACACACAACTTGCTAACAATTATAAATGATTAGATCGCTTTTTGGAGCATTCACTTTGGACGGTTCTTTAACAGTATCTTTTTTATATGTACTTACATATGTACAAGCATACATACATACATACATACATGTGTACATATATATTATATATGTATATAGATATTATATATGTATGTACATTTGAAGTGCTTGTGCATTTATGTATATAAAATGCATGAGTCGCTGGATCGGTTCAAATCAAGCCAAGGCTTAAGTGCTGGGGATACATATGAATCACACACCTGCATAGATATGCACAAGTATGTACATACGTACATATGTACATATGCCAGTCCAGGCGGCCAGTTGCGTTGCGGGTACATTATCTTGAATCGGAATGACTCAGCAGCCCCAGCCGGCTTACAAGCCAGTATTTAATAAACAAATTATTCACACTTTCTTGCTCTCTCGCATACCGCGGAGAGATAAAATCCTATCTAATCTGGCAGTCGGAGCAAAAGAGTTGGCGGCGAATTGCACTAAAATGCTCCTCGTGTTACACCAAAGTTCGAGATGTGGCAGAATAGGAAAGTACCCCTTATATTATGGTTATTATTTACCCACACCCAAGGGTACATACATATGTACATACCAGTACCAGACCAGAGCACAAAGCTAGAAAAAAAACAGCATTATCAATCCAATGTGATAGATAATATCCACATGCTGGCGTTCTCGTTCACGGGCCGCTGCTGCAGCTATCCTGGAAGCTTGGGCCACTTTGGCTGCTGTTGCTGACGTGCTCCGCTCGCAGGAAGTTATTAAGCTTGCCAATTCAAATTTCATATTTTTTAGCGGTATTTTTTCCCAAAAACACAGAAAAAGTAAAAAAAAAAATTTTCTGGTTAATTTATTTTGGTTTTGGACAGATTTTAATAAGGCGTCGTTTAAGGTATCGTTTTTAAGAATCGATGGTTAAGTTGCAGCCATTTGATAATCTAATTTCACCAAATAAACGGTAATAAACAGGTATATATGTATGTATGTACGTAACGATATATGACATATTTCAAATGATAGGATGAGGAATATTCAGTATACAGCCTGGAAGGAAATGCAGAAAACAAAGGGTAACGAGAAAATTTGTGAATTTGTAAATATAATGAATATAACGAAAAAAATATGTATAAACTTCCAAAAACCCTACAAGAGGAGAATGTTATTGTTCACATATTTTCTGTGTATTGCTCGACACATACAGAGCCGAAGGCCCTTGGGCGGCATAAAAAATTTCGTTAGCGATGTCAGCTTTGTATCTATATATTGTATGATTTGTGGCTAGGATGTGGATTCAGACAAGGACCCATTCACAGACGGAGCGGAACTAGTTATCCGAAATGTAAGAACTATTCCAGTTATAAAGATGCCAGATCTAGCTTAAAAAATGCTAAACTAGCAGCACTGCTTATATATCGGTATGTGTTGTATCGATACAACACAGACATCCCATCCCTATGCATCGTCTAAAAATTAATAATAATAATTTTCGATGTTAAAAAAGGGTCCAGGTGAAGAAGCAGCAGCAGGTGGGTCGAAATTTCCACAGCTGTTTGGATAACGGTTCGGATATCCTGCCTAAAATTGACTAATTGTTGGACATTCGTTGGACGAAAAATGGCCACTGGGCCTATTGGAGTGTGTATTCCATGGTTGGAGTAAAGTATTTTAGGTATTTATTCGGTTTGATGTACGCATTTTCACTAACTTTTCAAGTGGTAGTTTAGCTTCTGTTCTGCTCTCCTTTTTCAAAAGTAATAAATCAATATTGTAAATATGGTGTGCGTGCATGTTGTGCGGATGTGTATATGTAAGAAATGTAATATATTTACACATGTACATATGTATGCGTACATATATGTGCACCCGTACATATAACCAGCCGAGACTGTTCTGTCGTTCTAATTTTTACCTTTCACATTAGAACAAATGTATACACCTATTATGTGCTTTCAGGATAGTTTGTGAGAACCATTCCTTGTGATTCGGATTTATCTGAAAAATAAGACACAAGCAGCATGGAAAATGAGCAGGAGGAGTTCGGACACAGACATATGCAGCATTCCCACCATCCACGAGTTTCCATGTCATACGGAAATGTGGGTCAGAATCCAGACCAGGAGACCCGTAAGGGGTAGTACTAGCCAGTTATGGGTAATACTAATATCTTGGAACCTTTGCAGATGGCGGTCCGTCGTATGCTCTGTACTCCATATATGAACAGCCGCGTGATAGCTTGGTGGGACAAGCCTTGTCTGATAGTTACATGCTAATGACTCCCTACATGTCGACGCCCGAGTCGATTAGTAGCCGTGCTACCACGTTCCAGTCACACACACCGCCTTCTTTCACGGCCCTGGTGGCATCACATCGCGAATTAGCCAGCACTAGCTATAGGACAAGTTCTGGTCGATGCGACAAATGCAGTTCAGTCACAACTTTGTGTCGCTGTCAGGTTTCACCTGCGGCCAGTACAAGTCGGTACGCAGACCAGGTGCATTCCACTCAGAGCCTGCCTCAAGAGTCACCGCCTCAATTCTTTGAGCAGCCCTCATCGTCAACACCGACTGTGTCTATGCCAACGACGACGGTTAACTCCAGTCCCGGACTCATTCCAAATCCCAAAAAACAGAAGACTGAAACACTGAGGGAGCACTTGTCGTTGGAACAGGACCAGGACCAGGACAACGACAATGCAAATGCACATGCACATGGAGTGGTGGCCTCTGCCAATGGCACTTGGCCAGCTGCAGCCATTGAAGATCATGCAATGGATGCTTCCGGAGTGGTGTACGAGATGCCCTCCAGTTCGCTGCTGAGCACCAGTCCCTTTGAAGCCAGTAGCAGTAATATTCCTCCGAGCTCCGGCCTTGCCAGTGTCTACGATGATGTGACATCCAGTGCTTCTGACACAGAGCACGTGCAATTTGCAAACACTCGCACCACCAATACGACTACAACCACGTCGGCAATACAGGCCCACAAGAAGAAGGCCAATCAGACAGCAAATCGACCCGGAAACGGAGATGCTTCTTCCTCCTCCTCGGCAACTGAACTAGATGCCACACCGAGCACGAGTGCGCAAGCTCGGCGACAACAGACAAATTTATTTACTAGCTACCAGCAGCTGCCGAACGTCTTGGAGCCTGAGAACGATAGTAGCGATGATGGCTGGGATCTTCGCATGCGTAATCCTCCGCCATCGAAACCGTCTGAACCCGTTGTACGGGGCAACAAAACAAACAAAAACGTGACTGATCGGCACACAGATCATAACTACTACAATAGTCGCAGAGATGTGTCGAGGGCTCCTCCAGATAGCACTTGTGTGTCGGCAGCTTCTTGCTCTACGGCTACACACACTACCTGCAGTGTGGATTATGGGACTAGAGATCTTTGCGGATCTCGTCGACTGCGTCAGAGATCATCTGAACCTGCTGATGATGTGTCTCCTTCCACTTCATTGGATCAAGAGCAAGAGCAGCTGCATCAGCAGCAGGAGCTGCTGCAACAGGAGCAGAGACCAAGACAAGAAACTCCAGGCCAACGTAGCTCCTTTGGTTCCAATTTAAACAGTGGTATTATTCGAAATCGGTTGCGTTCCACTGACGACGTTGCTCATCCACCCAGAAAACTGCCTCGCTTAGAGGTCGAAGGAGCATCCTCTTCCAACTCCAACACAAAGCTGTCGCCGACGAACTTTAATTCCTTTTTGCCAGGTAGGACACGGCATCCCATCTATGCCGAGCCCGCGAGTAGTTCCTTACAGCAGGTTAGTACTTCAAAGAAATTTCATAATTTCATAGAAATATACCATGCAGTTATGCTTTATACCTTCCACAGACTTCAGCACAGACGCAACAGCCTTTGAACGGATCTTGCGTAATTACCTATGTGGGTAGACCAAGAGAGAGGCAATCGCCTGGCGAGACACAGAGTCAGCCTTCAACCTCCACGGGCAGGCGAAACAATTTGAACCGCGGTGATGTTGTGCTCACTGCTCCAGATCTGCAACTGGACGATTGGTCCTCCGACTCAAATGATGATGATGTGGTCTTTGTGCACTCGACACGAGAGCCAATACTCTCGATTGATTTGACATCTGATGATGACGCTGCCGTTAATGAAACACAACAGCAGCGAGCTCGGGATTGGGCACGGGAACAGGAGCATGTGTGGGAGCAGCCACTTGCAGCCCTCGGGGGGCTTCCCGCGGTCAGTGGCACTGAGGAACGACGTCCTATTTTCAACTATGCCTACTCCATTCCATACCCTCGAAGAGACCGCCGGACAGAGCCTAGCAATGCTGGCACCTCATTTGCCTTCTATAGCGGAAGGATGTCGGATCGAACGGCCATTACGGATCACAACTACAGCTACGATCATAATAATACACAAGCACCCGCTACGCTGATAGAAGAGCCCGGTCCGGCATCGAGTAACTACTTTACTCGTCAAGGTCAAGGGTGCACTCCTCGGTGTCCCACCCTGGACTCGCAGCGGTACTTTCAACCGATCACTCCTCCAGCCATGTGGCTCTTTGGAGCAGCGGCGGAGACCACCCCCACAGAGGATTACAATCGTATGCCCAGAGCCGCCCCCACTACGACTTCTGGCTCCGAACCATCGGGTCAGCAGTCACGACGTAGACGCACTAGTCCAGCAAACGTCTACCATCGTTATCAGCCGTATTACGTGCCCCACTATGCGATTACTCCACTGCCCACTGTTATGGAAGCAGTGTATTCACCCAACCATCCGCATGGACCGCAGCCTCCAAATTCGCACCCACATCCGCACTATCAGGGCGGACAAGGTGGGAGTAGTCGGAGTTCGTTAAGTGGCGCTATGAGTGCAGCTGCTGTGGCGGCGACAGCAGCTGCGGCCCAGGCTCAGTCCTTCAACGAGCTCTTGTCCCTGGCTAGTGTTCACAATGAGGCAGAAACCAACATGGATAATCGATTAGACAGGGGCCAATCACCTCGCCCTCACCCAATCGTGCCTCGAGCCCATCCCATGACCCATACTATAAATGCCTCATCTGTCGGTCTGGTTAGCCAACCACCGCCTGTGGCAACGACTAATGGTAATCTGGCAGCTGCTGGTGTCTCGCCTCCTCCACCGCTGGAAATGTATTCGGGTCGATCCACCATACCCTACTGTGGCTCCCCGCCCTTTAGTGTGCGACGTTCGGAGGCGGCGTACAGCAATCGGCAGCACTATCAACCGCAGCCGCATCAAGGCCACCAGGCTCCGCAAAATCAAATGCATGCACACATACATCCCCCTCATCGAGCAAGTGCCATTGTGGCCACCTCGCTGACACCGGCGCCGCCATATCCGGTACATCAAAATCTGTGGTATCGTCAGCAGAGCATGCAGGAAATGCACCGTCGCCACATGACGCCCACACCCATTGATCTCTCCTCGAATGCTCCCATTTTGACCAGCAGTCTGCGGACCCGCTACCTCCACAGCATTTGCAATTGCGTGCATGCCAGAAATGGTCCAGTCTCCAGCTTGGATCCGGCCTACTATCCGCCCTATGATGGCAATGCCAGTGCTGCTGCTCCGTCCCAGCAGATTCCTTCCAGTGGTGGCCAGGCCACTGCCGTATCCTCTGCCCAGCCACAGCACTCTCAATCTAACATGCGACACATTCAAGTGCAGCACCAGCAGCCTCAAACCCAGCAGCAGTCCCCGCCGGTTCTGCAGCATCTGCAGCGTCAACGCGCTATCCATCATCATATGTTCCACCATCATTACTCGCCGCTTCATTTAGAAATTGGACTTGCAACACCGCTGTCGCTCGGCTCACGAATACTGATTGGAGCACCACGTCCAAATCGTGGGGCCACTTTGGTAAGCCAGATACCAGATAACTAGATAAACAGAAAATATTTGGCTTCATGGTTATTTTCTTGTTTCTTGTAGGAAACAATTGAACGAAACACTTTGCCACACAAGTACCGACGTGTGCGTCGACCTAGCGAATCGGACGAGGACGCGGAGAAGTGTGCTATATGCTTGTCTCTGTTCGAGATCGAGAATGATGTGCGGTAAGTTGACTTTTTAATATAGTTGATTGTCAGTGCAATGGTAATACAAATGTATTCTTTACTCTGCTGTTCCAGCCGCCTTCCCTGTATGCATCTTTTTCATACCGATTGCGTTGATCAATGGCTAGTTACCAATAAACACTGCCCGATTTGCCGTGTCGACATTGAGACCCACATGGCGAATGACGCCCTCAACTCCACTGGGGTCACTGATGCCGCCAGTGCCGCCGCCTTATGACATTGTGTGCATGGAATCTTCATGTAAAACGTTTGGACTAAGTTCGCCTGGCCAGGGCTAACTAACATCGTTATATAATAATTAAAATGTTGAGCCCTCGACACTTGTAGAAGACGGAACTCTAAACAAATTTTCAGTGTCATGCTTAAATATCAGAAAACCTAAGTCTGTTTGGCTCAACGACTCCCCCTATCACCCTATATAGTGTAAAATTATCTTAAGTGTTTTGGCTTTTAATTTCCTATAAATATGTACAAATTGTCCACGTTTTGTGAAACAAAATTCTTGTGATAAGAATTTCATAAATGCTTAAATTGTTATAATTGAATTAATAAGATGTCCCAAATGACAAACGATTATGATTTAGTAACATGACTACTATAACCTAACTGTTTAACCTAACTACATATGTATTTTCCAAAATGGCCAACGATAATGCATTTTTGCCTTTTTTGCATTTTTGTTACGTTTTTGATTTATCCCAAATGAAAGATTTAGTTGAACTAGAGATTTCTCCTCATCAAATTTACTGCTCAAACATCTCATGTCGTGCCATAAAAGTGATTTTGACTCGATACAGTTTTAAAGAGCTTGAATAATTCAATAAACAAATGAAATCATGGAATAATGCTTACCCCTAGAAGAAAGGTTAAAAGACGTGATATTCGGATTATTCTATTTCGTGAATTTATTTATATCGGTAACAATTCAATGCGAAATTGTAATATCTCAACATTTTTTACTATATATTTTACATACATTATGTACATATGTATGATTTCGTGCAAAATTTTAAAAACCTATAGCTACAAGTAGTTTGTTTTTTTTTAAAAAGGTGTTTCGTTAGGTCGAAACCTTATAAAATACGGGGAGATATTGGCCAAGTAAAAGGCTGCTTAGGCCGAATTACTGGGTCCAGCGGCTACGTCGTTATTGTCCTCATCTTCTTTGGTGAGATCGGAGAAAAAGTCCGACGCGTTGGTGCACTTGGAAGAGGGTAAATTGTGACGCTTCTCCTTATAGGCATTGTGCTTATCATTATACTTGATGTCGCCAAAGTCCTCGAAATACTTGACATTCCAGAAGCGAACATCGTTGTTGTGCGAAGATGAGGCCAGCAGCTCCCCGCTGGTATTGATGTCCAAGGACTCAATTGGCATGTTATGCTGACCAACAACTCCAAGGTTTCGGTAAGGTGTGATATGGCAGGCTCTTATATTGCCGTCCTCTCCGGCCACACAAGCAATGCGATCGGTTATGGGTATCATGAGGCTTATGGGACTCTTGATGCCAGGGTACATGTCGCAATGGTAACCGAAATAGCCCCAATTGTAGGTATACAGTTTGCCTTTTGAGGTGCCCACCACCAGCTTAGAGCTTCCCCGATAGATGCCCATGCAGTTGAGCTCCTCCTCGTAAGGTTCTGACTGAACGTACAGCTTTCGGGCAGCGATGTTAAATGTGGTTAGATAGCCATCGGCGCTGGTTGCCAGCAATAGTTTTTTCTGGTCGTTGGTTATCATCTGTGTAATTTGATCCTCCAGTTCCTTGAGCTCGAATATTGGGTTCTTGGTGCGCAGATCCCAGAGCTTTACTGTCCCTGCATCATCGCCACTGGCAAAGAGGTTCTCGTCTAAGACATGCAGCTTGTTAATGGCATCGTCGTGGGCCGTCTCATACAGCTTTTTTAGCTTCTCCGTCTCCAGGTCTGTGACCATCACACACTTATCCTTGGAGGCAGTCAGCAAGTAGCGGCCATCTTCAGTGAATTCTACATCACGACAGGCCTTGGAATGAACCTCAATAGTGCGCAGCAGCTTGTTGCCATCATTGCCGTACTCGTACAAATGGACATCGCCTATTATGGTAGCTAGCGCAATGATATCTCGGTCGGGGTGAAAGCAAATATCTGTGATGAAGTCTTCAAGCTTAATTTCCGGTGGGGCACTGCGAGGCTTCTTTATGGCAGCTATGATAGCTCGCACTGTCTCGTCTGTCTCATCATCAGCATCGAGATCAAAATTGGCCAATTCGCCAGCGCTTCCGCATGGACCATCGTCATCCTTGCGCCGCTTAGCGCTTGTGGGCTCTTCGCTACTGGCTCCTTCAGCCTCGTCTTCCTCTAGCATGGAGTCATCCGAGTCGGAGTCCTCCGCATTGGGGTCAAAGCTGCTGTCGCTGCTAATGCTCTCGTTTTCATCTGCATCGTGGCTTGGTGCTGGCGCCCCCATATCCGCCAGATCATGTTCGTCGATCTCGCTATCTGACTCGTTCAGTGCCTCCTGTTCGATCTCTTCTATGACACCAATTACCATATCGTCATCTAAATCATCGAGCTCATCGGCATCTGAGGGAGTCTTGAAGTTGTTATGCCTGAAATAAAGCAATGCGAATAAGAACGATAAATCTGTGCATACGTTCGACTAATTACTTACGTATGCATACTACTTTATATAGTTGCTCGAATTCCTAAATTATTATTTACCACGCCACGCTTTGTTTAATAGATACCAACGAAGCAAGAAGAAGCATGGAACTCACAACACATGTAGCCTTTACAGCTGTTTGCAGCCCATGTATGCTCGTTTGGCGGGTTTCCTGCAGAAATGCAGTTCTTGTTATCGATGGATATCTATCGATATGCAAAAAACAACTGGCAGCGTTGATCAGCTGATTGTAATTGCATAAGTCTGGGCACACCGAAAGTTTGCCAAAAGAAATCACAGGCATTGCGCGCGTTTTTAGTGTTTAATGTTTTACGTTCGATGCATAAGCCATAGTTTAATGTTTTTATTTGTAATTCTAAGCCCATTAACCGAAGTCCCACCATGTCTAAGAAACCCGCTGCGGCAAGAAAGCAGCTTACACTTAGTAACTTCATAGGATTGGGCAATAGTTTGGGCAGTAGTCAGACTCAAACAGAAACTAGAAAGGGTATGTACACTAACCATACAATATATATATATATATATATATATTGTATGGTTAGTGGTATGGAGCACTTTGGGCTTCTGTGAATTTATTAAAATTATTTATTTTATTTTAGGACCTGGTGCCAGGAACCAAAAAACTAAAGTTTACAACCCAATATTTCTGGACTCCTCTTCTTCTGACGAGGATGAAACACAGAGTTCCAACACAAAAACAGAATCACAGGATGCTTCCAGTGCTACGGGAACATTGGAAGAGCATTCTATGTCTCTACCGAAGTCGCCATTTGCGACGCAGCCTGCGAATAAATCCGGCCTGAATGTTTTAGGTGACGATTCGAGTAAATGTCGAAGAGCAGAGCCAAAAGAACATAAGGATGATTTGAGAGACAATCAGCACACTTTCATAGAGGATATTCCAGAATGGGTAAGAGATTTTCCCTCCCCACCGTTCGAGGATTCGAGTAATTGGCGAAACACAGAGCCTACAATTTCCAAGGACGTGTTAGAGGACAATCAGCCCACTTTCAAAGAGGATATCTCGTCCTTCTCTAAGAGATTGCATTCAGAACGGCGGAAAGACGTGTCCTCCCCACCAAGAGTTTCTAAGGATGTATTGGAAGACCATCAGCCCACATTCAAAGAGGATATCCCGTCTATCACTAAGAGATTGCCTTCAGAGCGGGGAAAAGACGTGCCCTCCTCTCCACTAAAGGCAGCGTCAAAGCCCAAATTAAGCATGGTCTTTGATAACTCTCTGCCCGACTACCTGCGCGAACTGGCCCAAAATGACAATTTCACAGTAGATCCCAGCCAGCAGAGTGTGGAGGCCCTTAAGGCTACGCTTAACTTCTTTCGAACCACGCACATTGACCTGATGGACAAATACTGTACACTGATTGATCAGATTCCGGCCAATCACTTTGAGGAAATATCCGGATTTCAGGCAAACACATTTATTAAACTGAAGATCATGCGTCAGAAATTTAAGGCAAGATCGCAGCTGTTGCAAAAAACCCTAGAGAGGCAGCAATGCAATCGCAAGAACGAGCAGGAAGAACAAGATGCTTTGGAGCGGGAGGAGCACGAAATCGAGATTGAGCAAAATCGGGCAAAACCAGCAGCTAGCCATGGAAATTTGCTGACACAACAAAACAGCTTGAGCATAGCGCCGCTTAATAAACTTAAGCATAATGCTGAGGAAGAGCAGGGGATGCTGCGAAAGCGTGAAGAGCTTATACACGATCTCTGCGAGGACCCGGAGGATGACTACTTGGCTCAGAGTATACTGCTTGACGGGGACCTAGCTGAGGAGAATATGAACGGGTACACACAGGAGATAAGCGAGCTGGATGACGACGATGATTTGGATGGACTTTTAGCCGATATTGAGAACGAGCATCAGCAAATGCAGGGTCGCAAGTCAGAGTATAACGGCTATGGCTATAAAGATTTTGAGGCAGTGAAAATTAACCCTAAGGATAGAGGCTCTAAAAATGTTGAGGCAGTGAAGCCTAAGCCTAGGGAAACTCCTAAAACACTTCCTTTGGATGATGATGGTTTTCCTGAGTATGATGAGACACTTTTTGAGCAAATGCATTCTCAGGCTGCCTCTGCCGGCAGCATTACGGATCTAACTGTATCCAGTCCCAGCTGTAGCAAAACTACTGATTTAACAGGTCCCAGCTGCAGTCGAAATCCACCCAGCAACCGGCCTCAACCGACCGATGCTCAAAAGATATCTGGAAATTTCCATTCAAATGTGCATAATGATGGCATCACCGGGGAGTTTGACGGGCAACTTTTTGAGCACTCTACACGCTTAATGCACGGCTTGAGCTATAGCTTCGGCCTGAAGAGTTTTCGTCCCAATCAGCTGCAAGTCATCAATGCCACTTTGTTGCGCAATGATTGCTTTGTGCTGATGCCAACGGGAGGAGGCAAATCGTTGTGCTACCAGCTTCCTGCCATATTGACGGAGGGGGTGACCATTGTTATCAGTCCCTTAAAGTCACTGATCTTTGACCAGATCAATAAACTGGCTTCTCTGGATGTAAGTAATAATGCCATATATAGTGCTTACATTAACATTTGCTATCCCGTGTCTTACACATTTTACAGATCTGTGCCAAGAGCCTGTCCGGCGATCTGGGTATGGCCGATGCCATGGCCATTTATAGGGACTTGGAATCACATCCTCCCATGGTCAAACTCCTTTATGTCACACCTGAGAAGATAAGCAGCTCCGCTCGCTTCCAGGACATATTGGACACACTAAACGCCAATAACTACATCAGTCGCTTTGTTATTGATGAGGCGCACTGTGTGTCCCAGTGGGGTCACGACTTTCGTCCAGACTACAAGAAATTAGGAATTCTGAAGAAGCGTTTTCCCAACGTTCCCACCATAGCCTTGACGGCCACTGCCACTCCCCGCGTGCGCTTGGATATTCTGTCGCAGCTTAATTTGAAGAACTGCAAATGGTTTCTATCCAGCTTCAATCGGAGCAACCTGCGCTACAAAGTACTTCCGAAGAAAGGAGCCTCTACAATCGACGATATGAGTGCATATATTAGGACTAAGCCACCCAACTCGAGTGGCATTATCTACTGCCTGTCGCGGAAGGAGTGCGATGAAGTGGCTAAGAAAATGTGCAAGGACGGAGTTCGGGCGGTGGCCTATCATGCCGGTCTTACCGATACGGAGAGGGAGTGTCGCCAGAAGGATTGGTTGACTGGAAAGATCCGAGTGATCTGTGCCACCATTGCATTTGGCATGGGTATCGACAAGCCCGATGTTAGATTTGTCTTGCATTACTCGCTTCCAAAATCGATTGAAGGCTACTATCAAGAGGCTGGGCGGGCAGGGCGAGATGGAGAGATCGCCGATTGCATCCTATACTATAATTATTCGGACATGCTTAGACTCAAGAAGATGATGGATGGTAAGTTTCTATACTATGGCTTTGCTCATAGTGAGTACTTTAATTCAATATTTCAGGCGATAAAGCTCTTCAATACAATGTCAAGAAAATGCACGTCGACAATTTGTATCGCATTGTGGGATACTGTGAGAACATTACGGATTGCCGGCGTGCCCAACAGCTGGACTACTTTGGCGAGCACTTCACTAGCGAGCAGTGTTTGGAGAATAGGGCCACAGCATGCGATAACTGCGGGAATAAGCGAGTCTATCAGCCAGTTGATGCGCTGGAGCCGGCTAGAAAGGCGGCGCGAGCTGTCAAGGATCTATGCAGTGGAAGGTCGCGATTCACGCTCCTTCACATATCCGACGTCCTGAAGGGCAGCAAGATAAAGAAGATCGTAGATTTCGGCCACCACAATACCCCACATCATGGATCTTTAAAGGACTGGGATAAGAACGATATAAACAGGTTGCTGCGGAAAATGGTCATTGATGGCTTCCTACGGGAGGATCTGATAGTTATGAATGACTTTCCTCAGGCATATCTGTACCTGGGCCCCAGCGTCAGCAAACTAATGGAAGGTACACCCGAATTCCAATTTGCCAAAACGCGAAAGGAGGCCAAAACAGCAGTGGCCACTGTATCTGAGCCGGGGGCTGCGAGCAGCAATGATGGAAAGTCGAAGATGCGCGAAATACACGATCGCTGCTACACTGATCTTCTCGACTTGTGCCGCACCATAGCTAGTCAGCGAAACGTGACCATGGCCAGCATAATGAATATACAGGCTCTCAAAAGTATGGCGGAGATTCTACCGCTCACCGAGAAGGACATGTGCAGCATTCCTCATGTGACGAAGGCGAACTATGATAAATATGGCGAGAAACTCCTTGAGATTACGTGTAATTATGCCTCAGAGAAGCTTCTAATGCAAGCCATATTGGACGAGGAGGAAGAGCAGGCAGCTGCTGCCGCTGTACAAAAGCCTAGCGCCAGAAGCTCAGGCTGGAGGAACGACGATGCCGTGGATTGGGACAGGGCTGTGGCTTCACAAGGTACCGGTGGAAGCGGTTATGGATCCTCCTTCCGCGGTGGAAAACGAAAGCGAACCTTTAAATCTGGATCAAGCAAGAGATTTAAAAGTAATTCAGCCTCTCCAGCGCCAAAAAGGACCACTGCCAGTAGAGGAGCCCGTGGCGGAAGAACGACAGCTAAGCGCGCAGATAACGCAGCCGGGAGCGGAGCCGCTTCTGGATCTGGTTGGAAAACTAAGAAAACAGGAAGTAGCTTTGGCTTCGACCTGATGCCTCTTCCAGGATCAAAGTAGAGTCATCGGCATCATCATAGTTCAGCGAAACTAAAACGAGCTGATCACCATTATTTTTTTGTCACATTTGAACTTTCATTTTGTAAGTAACAGTAACATTTGCCCTAGAGTATTAGATTTAGAAACGTAAGCGCTGGAGCCGCTTGCATCTTTGGCTGTAACAGCAATAAAAGAAACTCGCATTTAAAATTGTACAACGTCGGTGAATTTCACTAAATTAAGTACTCAAACACCTCCATTGGCGATCACCGACCACCTTCCCACCTTACAGATCCACTACTTGGCGGTTTGGCGTAATTTCTCCTCAAAATCGTATGCCCCCATGGACCATATTAAGTTGGCGTCCGTTTCCACTTGAACAAACTCTGTGGAGTAGGTGTTTGATGTGCTGACCATGCCGCCAAACTCCATCTGGGTGTGATCTTTAAGATAACAGAACAGAATCTCATTAAATATAACGATCATAGTTCATCGCTTTCAAGAATTTGTATACAAACATAGGTTCCACTTCAGGCCTGTCGTCGTAACATTGTGCGCCGTTGATCCAACAGGCATTAGGGAACACCATCGCTGGGTTTTCACCAGATCCAGAGGCACCTGTATCGTGTGCTTGCCAGGCCTTAGTAGCCACGTTATGGAGTCTCCGCTCAGCAGATACACATTGCAATTGTCTTTCTGGGCTTTATACAGGGTGTTGAGATTGGCCATAACCTGATCGAGGCGACCGGAGGTGTCGTGGAATACGATAACATCATGGATCTTACGCTGCGCCATTACTGGTTGAAGCACGGTGATGGCCTTGGTGAAATCGGTTGCATCTTGATCAGGAGTGTGTATTTTAGGTGTTGACTTAAAGAAATCGACTGTTTCCTCCGTTATTGAATCAAAGTCGCCTGTTATCACATCGAGTGGTTCGAGCGGGCCCGTTTCTGGCCCGCCCTTGGACTTTTTGGCTACGGTTTGACCTAGCAAAAACTCACGCCAGTGATTAGAGCCTCCATCAACGGCGCAACGCACGGCCGCTGTACGAAAAGGATAGATTCATAAACATCCAGAATCTTTAGTAGAAAGACTGGCTGTAGTTACCATTCTTCCATAACGACTTCACCACGTGAACTGGAACCTGAATCTGTCGGTTGAGCACAACACACACATGTCCGTTGTCGCCCATCTTGAAGTTTTCGTTGATCATATTGCCAGGCGTCCATTTGAACTCTTTGGGGGGCTTTTGGTCCATTTGTTGCCGAAATCCAATGGTTGTTTTGGTACAGAAGATGCGTTTATAACGAAGGCTGCCAACTTGTGTGAAATGTCGGCCGCCATCCGTTATCGCCATGCGCAGGGCAGCGCCGCGCATCAAATTTAAAACTGTATTTCGGTTGCATGCTATTGCCATATTACGGCAATGCAACGACAATGCGTGGCGTAGAATTAAATAAAATTTACCAAAAAAACTGAAATAATATGCTCGGCCGCCCGCTAACACGCTATTTTTGTTTTTCAAACAATTTTTCAATAATTTCAGGCATACTGTCTGGTCACACTGTTCGATAGTCTTCAGGAAATCGATACAGTCTTAACGTTGTGGCGGTAAGTTTAAATTTTTCCTAATTAACCATCATAGTTTTGAGCTTTCTTTGTATTCAGTATTTATTTAAGAAAAGATTTGTGATATTAATTAGTAACTACATTTGGTCATTGTGCAGTGAGTTAACTCATTAAAATAATTGACTGTACCTTAGAAGTACGTCATAGATTTAGGAGCTACTTTGTGTTTAATTTTTAAACTAATCTACGGTCCAACTTTTGTTGCTAAGGGTAATGCACCTACGGCGTCTGGTGAAAGGGGGTGAAGGGGGAACTGAGCTCAGTTCAGCACACCGACAGGACAGTCGTCTGGCAACCAGACATAAAATGGGGGGTGTGGTGCTGCAATACTTTTGTTCTTGTTGAACCGTCGATGTATCAGCTGTATCAACATTGTTACATTTCATTTTGCTTGCTCTCTACAAATACAGGCATTTATACAGTAGCCAAAGCAAGGGAAGGGGCATCCTCATCAGGGCCCATCATCCCATCCATCCATCCATAGCGACATCCGTGCACAGCCTTTGGTCAGTCAGCCTGAGTTGTGATTGACTGTGGATCCACCGCTCTTGCTGGCTGCCTATGCATACGGACTTGATTCAGATTTAAGTTTCAACTCCATTATTTGGAGGGCAATTCGGAGGTGCATCCCCAGGGAGCAGGAGTTAGGAGCGGCGAGAAAAAAACAAATCGGACAATTTGGAAAGAAATTCGCGCATGAAGTTGTAAAAATCGCTGCTCCCAACGCGCTCATAAATAAATAAAATTCCACTCTTACAAATACCCGAGTGTACGCATATGTTCCTGGCATTTGCTCTCATTGACAGAACTTTCAAATGAATTACATGAGTCGTCTGGTTGGCATGCCCTCGGGTGTCACGGTATAAAATTATGAAGGTAATCACCCGAACCGGACACTTGCCTCTTGCCGTGCTGCAAGATATTAACGATAGTGCAGCACAGAGGTGACAATCATAAGCACCGCATTCCAAAACTAATTGCAACGTACTCGTGCACTCGTATGTACCATATCCTGTCTCCGCATGCTGATCGGATATGTGTGTCACGCACACAAACACACACACACATACATACATTAGCAAATGGGATCAAGGAGTACGAAGGAATACTAGTATTTTAAAGCAGTTTTCTTTTCGTCCATTACCCACCGCTGGGTAATGCAATGGTGGGCTGGCATTGCGGTTCAATGCACCGCGATGACGTGATTAGAAGTTATTAAGTCACAATACTCGTAGGGTAGGCAATGCGGGAGGGGACTGGGTAAACATTCGTACAGCTGCAAGTGTATCTGACTTTGCCAAGCGTTAGGGTTCGAGCAGACGCCACATCTACCAGACTTACCAGACCTGCCAGATCCTGGCAGACCAGACCTGCCAGCCAGAAGTGAGTGCCAAGGATGCGAGAGGAAATTCATCAATGTCTCCAACGTCTGTCGCATGCACTCAACTTCCCCCCATCCCCCCTTCCTCTCCCGCGAGCAAAGCTTGAAATGCGCGTTGATAGTGAAAAACAGGACGAGGAAAACAGAGAGAAAGAGAGCTACTCGTATTGAAAAACACAAGGATACGGAAAGAAGGTGAGGTTGGGGCTAGAATTTGATTGCTAATGGCGGTTGAGGCGGTGTGGGGGTTTCGCAGGAGGTTATTTACGAACGAAAGGCAGAAAGCAAGCCACAGAAACGGATGTCGAATGTCGGGTGTTCTTTTTGTTTTTCCAGTCAAAAGGAAATTATGAATTTGGGTGTGGCTGTGACTGTGACTGTGTAGCTTTGGAATATTGCAATCTATTGCAGCAGCTCGGCAGCTGTCTATTTAAGTTCTCTTTTTCTGAAATCTGGTTTTAAGATTGACACCCCCAGTCCCCACTTGAATGCACAATATCCCCCAGACCGACTGGCAATCAGTCCACTCTGGTGCGTTACCCAAAATGTATCCACAACGAAAGAAAAGTCGACACCATGTCCAATTACCATTAGATACATATAATTTAATTTATATTTGATCTTTTCCCACTTAAGTTTCGCTCGTTTCGTGTAAGATGATTCAATTCTTCACTCTGCGGATTGGACAGTTCTCCCTTGCGATTACTCTTATTGTATTCCGTCAAATTAACTTAATTGTTACAACGCCGCTGATTGCAACGTGTAACGTGCAACGAGTGAGGTGCGTTGCACCCACGATGCCACTGTAATCGCAATCGCAAAATACACATACATATCTTTGTCCGGGCTGTGTGTTTGGGGGCTAGCTGTAGTACGGCACGACATTGAGAATGGAAGGCGCGCTGTGCGCTGCTAGCAGGCATGAATCACATTGTGTGTGTCTGTGTAATCTACATACGAGTATGTGTGTGTTTAGTTAGCATATCATATTTATAGATACATACATTTGTTGTTGCACTTATACATACATTTAAATGAAATGCGTTATCATAAATCTATGCAGTTTTGATTAGCCCACAATTTTAATCGAATTTCGGTTTGGATGTCCCATATTCCCTCATACACATGAGTATGCAATATGTATATGTAGATGTATATGAATGTATATGTTTATGGGATGTCCTGCCTTTGTTGTTGTTCTTGTTGTTGTTTTTTAATTATTGTTCTGCATTGCATTGGCGGCATTGCATTGCTTCTTCAATTGCCGCCGTAGTCCTCGATGAATGTGTCGATGATGTAGCGCTTTACCTCGTTGATGGATGTCCTCTTGTTGCTGCACTGAAGCCGCTCCTGGTTCTCGGGCATGACCAGCAGCTGCTGCAGCTCTCCCTGCGGAAAAAGGAGGAAGGAAAAGCGAAAGTTAATTTCCATACAGTCAGTCGTCAGCAAACAATTACACAATACACAATTATCAGCGAATTATTATTTAATTCGCATTCTGATTGGCCAACGGGACGTATGCGCTATCAGAGGACACCCTCCAATCCGCAGAGCGTCCAGAACGTTCAGCGCGGCGCGCTGTATTTATGGCTATTTATCGGATTAAATTTCTGCCACCATTTGCGGATGCAATGCCGCGGGAGTGCAGCTGCGTGTTGAAGAGGGTGGCAGCGTGGCACAGTGGGACAATCAGTGTGTGGCGGGGTGGGGGGCAGTGTACTCACATTAAAGCCGCGTCCAATCTCCACATCCGCATCTATTGGCAGTGTGTACAGTCGCTTTGAGACAACAAAACTATTTGTCCACGCGCAATCGACGTATATCGATATAAAATCGCCATTTTGTATGCTGAATTGGGAAAATAACAGTAAAACAATAGAAACAATAGTAACATGAGAGACCAGGCGCAAATAATTAAAATATTCAATGTATTCAAGTATGTACCCATACAATATGTACATACTGTTCAGTGTACACTGTACGCTGTGTGTGAGATATGTGTGATATGTATTTATATTTGTGTGTGTGTACAGTGAGTGTGCGAAATGTGCCGTCGGCCGATGACAAATGGCGCCCACTTGAACCAAGTGTCAATTTGGCTGTGTGTCGTCGCCAAACCAAAAGCAAAAAAAAAATAAAAATAGAGTAAAAGGCGTTCGATATTCATGTGCAGACTGTGTGGGTGTGTGTGTGTGTGTGTGAGCCTGTGTACTCTTATTTGCATGTGTGTCAAGTGTCTGTGTGTGTGTGTGCGTTTCATGGCACAAACATTTATGCTAATAAATTGAAAATGCAAATAAAAAGGAAAGTGTCAACGACGATGGCCATCAACAGATCGAGAGTGGGAAGTGAGTTCCACACACATAACAAACACACACACAGCACACACACAGCACACACACAGCACACACATACTCGTATATAATGTCGAACACAGACACAGTGATTGGCAATCAACAATAACAACGACCATTGAAGGGGCATACAATAAGTACATTACAGCATCCATTGCAGTCATTTCAGTCCCACACTCACCTGATGGCCACTTGATGCCAGCGATAATCATATAAATTGAATTTCACCGGCAACATTTCCGTTGTATTGTCGCGTTCCAGATACAGGCGCAGACCATCGTTACACGCCTCCAGATACAGATTATGCGTGGCATTGCGTATGGAGAAGATGGTCGCCGTACTCTTTGTGTCGTTCTGCAAGGGTCAGATACAGATGCAGATATATACAGATAGATACAGACTTCGCCTCTGATAAGTCCTTGGGTCATATTCACCTTTGCCCTGAGGGTGATCATCAGAGTAAAGTTCAATATGTTTCGCCAGCTTCGAATGTAGCCCATGTTATAGGGTGTCGGGGGTGTGGGTGACGATGGATTGATGGTACCCATCAATGCAGCGGTGGTAAGATCTTGCATCTGGACTTCCGGAAACGACGAGGCCGAGGCCGAAGCCATTGCTCCTGCTGCGGATTCGGAGGATTGCGTGGGCAGCTCCTCCATGGGTGGCAGCTTCTTGTAGAATTTGAGCAAATCGCTTATGTCATCTGTGTGAGCAGAGGTTGGCTCTAAGGGCTTTAAAGGCTTTAAGGACTTTAAGGACTGCACTTACCACTGCATTCGAAGCTATTGCAGTTGCGCTGCTCGATGTTGTAGCCCTCGCAAAGGAGTGTGGACAGAGCCACACTCTTGGCCGACTTGCGCTTCTTGTGCTGATTGCTGGCACGTGTCTTCCTGCAACCAACTGGGGCTTCGGCTCGGCCTTCCCCATCATTTCGCTGCACAAATCGGACACTTTTGCCTACCGCTGCCGCCTCATTACTGCTGTTTGTTCCCACGATGGGGGCAGGTGCCTGGGACTGGTCTGTTGCCAGCTGTGAGAATTTATGCAGCGGCTCATCGCTGGTCACCGCTCGTTGGAGCAGTAGGGACTTGCTTTCATCCTCTCCCTCGTCATGAGGGAGTACTTCATTATTATCATCATCATCATCGTTGGACGTGTGTGCTTCCAGGTTGTCCTTAGAACTGGCCATCTCATTTGCGGTGTCGTCCATCTGCTCAACCATTTCCATGTCCACATCATCATCTTCCTCTTCTTCCTCCTCCTCCTCCTGATTCTCCAGGTTTATATTCATGTCCACCATGGGATTGTCCAGCAGGCACCGGCGGAAGCGCTGCTGAACTCCCTTCCCGCAGGTGACGCTGCATAGGGTAAAGTCGCTCCAATCATCCCATCCTGCAATTTGGACAAAAAGTGACACTTTTAGCCGCAGAAAAACAAAAATATTCCTTGGAGCTTTGAGTATTTTTCTTAAATTAAAGGTCTCTCATCGGGCTGCCGCAATTCATTCGGAGGCTGGGGTTGGGAGCGCTCTCAGTGGGCGCCTAGCCGCTTGACACAAAAGTCAAGTGTTTCTTCCCTCGAGTGCTGCAGCCAGTTGAAAGCATCTCTCTCCTGTCCCGACTCTCCGGTCAGGGGCAGGGCAGAGGCAGAGGCAGGCGACATCTGCTGCGTCATCGAAAAATCCCTTTTCTATTTTATTTTATTTTTTTTTTTTATTTTTCTTTTCGTGCAGAAGCGTCACCTCTGGCACCGACACAGACTGACTGCTTGCCTGACTCCCTGACTGCCTGACGACTAGTGGTGTGGTGGTCGGTTGGTCGGTCGTATAGCTATCAATCTTCATAATAGATTCATCTCTGCGGAGCGAACACGGCGTCATAATAAACTGGCGAATGACTAGCAAAAGTTGTTTCTTCCAGGATATTTCAGTACGATTGCCAGTCAATTTAAAAAAACATTGCATAATCGGCTTTAAGTTACCAAGTGCCGGCTTTCAAGTCCGAGAAATTCATTGGCAAACAGCAGAACTGCTGTCTCCCATGCCCCTCATGTGCCAATTAATACTGATTGCCCAACCACTTTGCTCTCTACTCTACGAGTAGTTTGGAAATTCTATCCCTATCCGTGTATCCGTATCTGTGTCCGTGTCCGTATGGCTTTGGGTACCATGGCATTCGATGCTCTGCACACATTCGAGCCGAGCGATTTGTTCAACAATGCAACTAACAAGCAAAATGCGATTAACTAACGGAGGCAACGGATGCCAGGATACCCCTCGGGACTTGGAAGAGGGGAGTGGACAGTAAGTGGACACAGGATGTTGAAGCTTACCCAAATGCTTCCAGATATGATTCTCGAATTGCGGTGTCCAGCGATGCAGGCCGTTGATGCTGATGTGCAGAACATCACTGCCACTGCCACTGCCGCTGGCCCCTACGGCAGGCGGTCGTGGCAGCAGCTGTCTGCCAGAGTTGGCTGCTGTTGCTGCGGCAGGCAACAATTTGCCAAAGGCAATTAGTTCCGCTGGCAGCATTTTCAGCATATTAGCATCGAAGCAGCGCGCCGGCTGGAGTGTTGCATTCAGCTGGCTGCGGGAGAGAATGTTCATTCTGTATGTCACCAAAAAGCAGTGCTGCGTCCTGTACCTACCCCTCGTATTGAAACGCTGACTCAGTGCCGCTCCAAGCACTTCCACTTCCGGATCCGGATCCATTGCTGCTGCCTCCGTTGCGATGGCCACTGCCGCCGCCGCCGCTGCTGGACATCCCTCCTCCTCCGGCCCGAGCCGAAAGTGTGGCCCCTCCGCCGTTGGCGCCATTGGCAATTTTCAGCAGAGAGGCTCCTTTGTATATTGTTTCCGGGGCTAATGTTATTAATATACCGGCGGACAGTGTAGTTTCAGTGTCCCCCTGGGCATCGGCAAGCTCCGCATCGGTGAAGACACGGGCAGCGAGGGCCTTTACAATCACAGGACTCGTGCGAATCAGCTCCACAATGCCCTTGTGTGCACAACGCTGGGGATCCGCTGGCTGCAGTGTATTGCGATACAATGAGCCTGTTGCTGCTGGTGCTGGTGCTGCAGTGGCACCCGTCGCCAGGAGCTGCAGGAGCAGGACCAGCATCCGAACGTGCGACTGGGAAAGATGTCGCCTACTCTCATCCCTGCCCATCGCTGAGGCTGCTGCTGTGGCTGTGGCTGATGCTGATGCTGTTGCACCCAAAGTGGAAGCCATGGGCAGCACGTCGGTATAGATCCTTTATCTCTTTGACTGCGCGAATCCTAGCGAATTTTGCAGGTTTGCATGGCAGCCTTTATCGCTGCGGTGGCCGGTGGCTCAATTTACTTTCGGCAAAAGTCACGTTCCGGCTGTGATTCCTTTTGGGCCTTCCCTTCCTCTTTCAGTGCGACAGAGACGACACTTAACTCGCGCTGACATTCATTGTGCGGCTGAAGAGATAAAAAATAGAGCTCTGATTAAGGCGAGATTCCAGAATGACAAAGGAATGCTCTCCAAATAAGGATTGCTTTGCACCAAGGATTGTGCATGACGATATGGAAATAGGAAGTTCGCCTAGATGTGATGGCTGTTTTCATTTTATTGATTTCCAGAGTGTGGGAGTGATTGAGTGTGAAAATATTAGCAGGAAAATTGCGACCAGACTTTTGTCTCAGTTTGGTTCGGTTGGTCTTGCGCTGTAGTGTGTTTTCGTATTGTTCTTTGAGTAAGAACAGTAAAATGTGTGTAAAATGTGTGCAATCAAAGGAGAGGAGAAGAGAACAGAAGGTGCAGTTGAAGGGGAAAATAAACGTAGTTGTGCGTGACAATGAAAGATAAGAAGCGCCGTGATTTTAGTAAAAGGTGAGTGAAACACATGAGCCAATACATACAATACATACACATGCAATTACACATGTATGTGCTTACATGTTATTATTCTTAATGCATTTTGGTGTGTTTGGTAAGACATGATAATTGCATTGCGGACAATGACTGTCGTGAGCTGGGTTTTGAGATGCTGAGGCAGAGCAGTTGCTTGTGAGGGTTGCCAAACTATTACACTATTACGCGGAGTAATTCGCTGACAGACACATAAATATTTAAATAGCTGAAGCTGAAAGCTCTTCTACTACTGTAATAGTCAATCATTCTGTTTAAAATTACTTCATTGGAAAAACGTGTAAGCAAATTGAATATTGCACACATATCTACATAGAACGCTTAAGCCCTACAGATTGGCTTCCGCCGCAGTATGCTACTCTTGCCCCAGTTGCCACAGAAAACATTCTGCCAGATAAATGTGGGTTTCCCTTTTCAGTTGCAGCGGAACGCTAACAAAGTTGCAACTGCAACCCAAATTGTTTCGAATGTTCATACCCCCCGGTTGGGGCTTTAGGCGCATCCTTTGGCCGGGGGAAATGAACAACAAATGTGAAACTGAATGCAAATGCGGCCGCGGCCGCGCAAAATTGAGCCCTCAATTGTTTTATGGACCGGGGCCTGGCCCAGAAAAACGGACCAAGTCGGCCGTGAAGCGGCCGTGCTGCGGAGGATCCTTTGCTCCGGACAAACCTGTCCCAACCGTTATGCTCCATTATGAGTATTCTGTTCGTTTCCGTTTGGATGACCGGCAGGTCGCCACTCCACTCGCTCCACTCTCTCAACATATTCCCCGGGGCCAGTAATCAGTGTAATTGTTATTGTTATGCTACCCCGCAATGGCAGAGCACACAGGGTATACTCGTATACTGTGCTGGTGACCCCGCAACAACAACAAAAGCATAAATTTGACAATTTCCTAGATTCAGTGTGATAGGAAATTGAATAGGAATTTATTACACATTCAGTTCATCACATTTTGCTGAGCAAAATATGCACAATATGTACAATGGCAAAATGTTCCAGAGTAATAGGTATCTTGAAGTCGTAGCAATATACACACATGCTCGTACCTCTCTCACTTGTTTTTCTTCGTTTCTATTGCCTTTTATCCATTTGCTTTACTGCTGCTTGTTGCTGTTGTTCCCTTGAACTTTTGCAAATTGGCAAAGTTACAATACTTCTTGCGACAATCTGTTAAAAGCTTTGAATTCCAAATAAACTTGGGTTGGCATGCAATCTCGAAAGTACGTTAGCGGTACTGGTACTCCCATGAACGAGTCGAGGGGCCTCGTAAATCAGGAGAAGAAATTCGAACATTCCTACGGATATGCTGAATGTATATTTTATGCACCTGCCAGCGGAACTTAGGCGCTGTCAGCCACCTCTCTGGCTGTGGCTGTGGCTGTGACTGACCTCCGGGGAAAAAGTATCCCAAAAATAAAGTCCCAAAACACCAGACGGATATTAGCATTGTTCTGAAAGCCATTATTTTTATTCAGTTCAGTGTTTTCTTCCCTTTCGACAGAGTTCATTATACCCGGATAGCCGAATATATTATACATACATATTTATGGTGAAAGTGGATGTGTTTAACGCCCATAAGAAACCGTTTCCGACTCATAAAGAATATACATATGTACATACAGTCGTGTGAAAAATAATAAGGACACTTGGCTTTATTTCAGAAAAAGGTCTATAAAATGGCTATTTACAGTTATTTTGAAGTGAACTTAATTGTTATAGGTTGTTTTACATTTGAACTTCCTAATGTATAAAGAAAAAAAACTTAAGAGTAGTGGTAAAAAAATGTAAAAAAAATTTTGTTCGATTTGTCATATACTTTAAGCTGTGAAAAATAATAGGGACACACACATAAAACATGGCAGCACTATGGCAGCCCCATACCATAATTGATCCGCCTTTGTGTTTAATAGTTTTATTGCTTCAGATTTTTGTTTTTTGGTCTTCACACAAACTGAGTGTCATAATCAGGGTATAAAATATATCATTTGGCCTCATCCGGTCACAGGTTATTGCGCTATTTGTTCGCAGGCCATGTGAATATGCTCTATAGAAACTATCATCATCCAGGGTCAGTGGCGAACGCAGGGGGGGGGGGGGGGGGGTTTTGGGGGTTCAAACCCCCCCCCCGAAATTTTGAATATTATGGCTAAAAAGCCAAGAAGAATTGATATAATACTGTAAATATGATGTGAGATATGAATATTTTCACTTTTCTTTACTGATTGCGAACACTTACAATTACAATATTTTTAATACACAACTTTTTTTTCATTAATCAAAATTTTTATTTGAATAAATGTGTTTACTAAAAGCAATTCACAGCTCATGATTTCTAGCACCTTCATTTTTTCTTTTACCTTCACGACGAACTGAGTGTGAAATAAAATTTATAGTCGAACCCCCCCCGAAAAAATTTTCTGCGTTCGCCCCTGGCCAGGGTACATCCCTGTTCGCCAGGAAAAAATTTGCACATGGTTCTTTTGGACTTTAGATTGTTAGCTATTAGTATTACTCGTAATTTAGAATGTTTCATCTGCGTAAAACATTTTATTTTAATTACTAGAATATTTAAATGGGACTTGTCTCTCGATTCTCAGCATATTTTTCTCCATTTTTTTTAAATATTTTAATTTAATATTTTTTTCGAGGTGTTTCCTCTAGAGTCTTATTTTTTATTACATTATCCATTATAACCTTGGAACACTTCAATGTTTCGGCAAGTTTCCGGAACAAAAATTCTTTATTCTGGACGTTTTTCATGTCCATGCGTACCAGGGCGCTGCAGTGCATGTCCTTTACCATCCTAAGCATCTGAACTTCATTTTATGGATGTTTTTACATCTAAAATAACTAACACTAATTACACTACTCGACAAAATTTTTTCGCTTCGTTTAAGGTATCGCTTATAAAAATATAAAAATAAACGGCTTAGTTATAACCGTTTGACCAAACTTTCATATGCCGAATTTCGCCGATAAATTCCGTTAGCCGACGAATAACCGTTTTTTTTTCCTACAAAAATACCAAAAATATGTGTTTGTAACAGTTTTTAACGGTAAAATGGCATTTGGGATAGTGCCAAACGGCATATGAAGTTTTGGTCAAACGGTTATAACTAAGCCGTTTATTTTTATATTTTTATAAGCGATACCTTAAACGACGCCTAATTAATGTGTCTATCTAAAACCAAAAATCAAGGCATTCAAATATTTTTTTTTTCGACTTTTCCTGAGCTTTCAAAGTCAAAATTTCGGGGAAAAATACCGAAAAAAATTATGAAATTTCAATTTGAAAGCAAATTTCCAGGCGTTAAGTTGCAGCTACAAAGTGTCTGAGTCGGATTTATAGCTGCATTTGTCAGCTTTTTTTAACTGCAAAGTTCAATACAACCAGTTGTAGGAAATTTAAGTTATGTGAAAAATAGAAGCACTACCTATGACAAAAAACAACAAATTTTTTAAAAATTCTTTAAAAAAAAACTACTCCATGAAAAAAAAAAACATTCTTTAAAAAATTTTAAACATCCAAATCTATCAGAAAAAGTCATTTTTGGCGACAGCGGAAAAGTCGTGTCGACTAGTGTTATTCGCAATAGTTTAAAACCAAATAACTCTTAGAAAACTGTTTTTTTTACGAAATATGATATGCTTTATGTGTGTGTCCCTATTATTTTTCACAGCTTAAAGTATATGACATATCGAACAAAAAATTTTTAAAATTTTTTTACCACTACTCTTAAGTTTTTTTTTTTTATACATTAGGAAGTTCAAATGTAAATCAACCTATAAAAATTAAGTTCACTTCAAAATAACTGGAAATAGCCATTTTGTAGACCTTTTTCTGAAATAAAGCCAAGTGTCCTTATTATTTTTCACACCACTGTTTGTATGTACATATGTACATATGTATGTATATTCTTAATCAGCATCAATAGCTGTGTCGATGTAGCCATGTCGGTCTGTACGTTTGTTCGTCCCAATGAGCACTGAACAGGTAAAATATTTTAAAATTTAAATCAACATGACTAGTGGTCGTGGTTCCCCTTCTTCGAGCAAAATTGAGAGAGAGGGGCGGAGTTCCTTAAGTTTTTGAAATTTCTAGTTGTAGCAGTTCTATTAGTTCTTAGGCCCACTGTGCTGTACTCTCAGTACGAACACATATGTAAATATAATCTCCTTGCAGAGAGCGCTTAAAACAAGAAAGAGAAAGAATAAAGATGAGAGCGAGATCAGTTATCGGATCGAGCCAGCAAGAAGACATACACACGTGCCGTGCATATGTATGTCCAGACTACATACATAGTTCGTTTTTTTCCAGAAAATCAATTTCACAGACACACCAACCACATAAGAGGCATGGCATTGCGAATCCCATAAATACTCGTACCATATCCAGTAGATAGATTGATTGGCTTAAAAACGGTTTGGGAAAAGTATATATAATGCCGTCTAGCACTACCGACCAGCCAACACAAGCCGCGAAAATGAATTTTACGAGTGTTTTGCTGATCCTTGTTCTCATCGGAAGTGTTACTTCCAAATGCTGCCTTCCGAATATCGGAGGGCAATGTAGTGATGGATCTGCAGGTAGTCCTTATTGCGCCACTGGCTCCTGTAATATGTTCGGATGTAACTGCAGTGGCAAATGTAGACCGCCTCCTAAACGTTGTTGCCCCCCAATTCTATATCAGTCTAAAGATAGAAAGATAACATATGCAAATTGCAACGATGGAACTGCCCCGACTCCCTATTGCGGTAAAGGCAAATGTAATGTTTACGGATGCAACTGCAATGGCGGATGTAGATAGTGAGGGAACTTATACTTGTCAAAGACATTACCTTTATTGTAAGGATCGTTATCAAGAATAAAGCGTAAATTTATTCTTTGGGCAAAACTTGTTCCTCAACAAAACACATTTTTAAAAATCTCTAGTCTGTTTTGCCAGCAAATCGATTTCACAGACACACCAACCACATTAGCGGCATGTCATTCCGAATTCGAAAAATACTCGCACCATACCAAGTAGATTGATTGTTTTGACGAACCCATTGAAACTCATTGAAAACTATTTCTATCCGTCTATCCTATACGAAACAAGGATCTGTAGTACAACTTATCTCTTTCCCTTAAACTCAATCTGCACACGAGTGCTCGTTTGACTACCTTTTGTGGAAATCTAGTTAGTTTTAAAAATCTATAGCTGCGGCCCTAGCTGCGACTTACAACGTTCCCCCTCGTTTTGAAATTGAAACACACAAAAAAATTAAGTAAGTGCCGATTCCATGCGTTGATTCCGGCTTCTCTATCCCTCATCCGTTTCTGGTGGTTCCGTTACACTTCAAAATACAAAGGACCTTATTAAAAGGCAAATTGAAGGACAGTTGAATGTCATTATAAGCACATGTGTGTGTGTGTGTTTGTGTGGGTTTGCGGGATGGATACCATATATATCCAGGGTGCGATTCTAGAGGATGATTGAATATCAAAAGGCAGTTGGTGAACGCAAATCTCTGACATGTTTCAAGTTGTCCCTGCGCCAACCTCCTACCTCCAGCCTCTAGTCTCTCTAATATCGTTTCGTTTTCTGACCTGACAACAATGTGAGCGGCTCGGAAGGCAAGTTTAACAAGTGCGACTCTCAAAGGACTCGTAAAAATGATAGCTACAGCAATCCAGAGTCCCCAAATCCACCCCCTGCTCCTGGGTCTTGTGGCAGTTTAAAGGCTCCAGCACGCTTGCCGTCCGAACTTCCACAAGTGGTGGGCTGCTGGGCGGTTGGGTGGATGGGCGGATGGGCGGCTGGGCTCTGTATTTGGGTCTCAGATTGGCTAAACGGCAAGGGGCGGCCCTGGGTCTGGGGGCAAACATTCTGCACAAAGCAGCAAAAATATTTGATGCCCAAATTATGCCTAAAATTTCAGGAAAGTGGGGGCTCTTCTCTGCTCCGGGCCTCCTGCCTCGCGTCGGCTCCTGGAGAGTCCCAAAAGAATCAAAACCCCCCAGAGTCCCAGCAGTCCTTCCGTCCGTTCCACACGCATACGCAATTATCCTCAGGGACAACTGTCGCCTTTTATCTGTGCGAATGATTAAGCCCAAAGTGTCTTAAAATTAATTTTATAGTGAGCGGCAGAGCCGCTGGAAGAGCCCAAGATGGCTGGGGGAGCGGAAGGGTGCACATCCAGGCGTATGCGTAGTCCTGGCAGCCATTAGATGGATCACACCAGATTTGATTCGAATTTGTATTTATATTGTGGCTTAAATAGTTTTATCTGCCTCCCACTTGAACGCCACGCAGGGGAATGGAGCCTTATGACGAGTGTGGTGCGGCTCTTATCCAAAGTGTGCAACGAACTACGAGTATCTGGAAGATACTTGAGTGAATGCCACCCCTAACAAACAGACAGACAAACAGACAGACAGACAGACGGATATACCGACCTCCCGACATGTAAATCTTTTGGCCAAGAGGACAATTGAAGGAAAAGCGTTGCTTGCTCTTTTGCTGCCTTGAACTTTTTCAATGAACACGAAATTCTTGCATAACAACTTTCAACTTATTCCAGCTGCCCTAGAGCATTCTGCCGCCCCTTCTGTTGAGGCACGCGCTGTGCTGTGGCTATATTAAATTCCTATTTTATTGATTCGCATCTTTGCGATGTGTCTCCTGCTGCATGGCAATGATTCCATTCCCCATTGTGTGGCAGCATGCGTTGTGTTAAGCATAGGTATGCCCCCATTCGAGGAGTGGGGTGGGTGGGTCACCGATGTACACTCAATCCAACATCCGACTTGTCATCCATCACTCCAGCAGCCTTCGCGTCGTATCGAAACAATCGACCGAATCGAATGTTTAAATCATAACAAATTGAAGTAAATCCACTTTATGGCTAAGCAAATACCTTGCAGTCGAAGGAGAAGGATAAATGGGCGGAAGGGAAGGGGGGCTAAAGAAGCGGAAAGGATATTTCAATTTGCTTTATTTGAATTATGCAAACTCATTTGAGACGAAAGGGAATTTATTGCCCCCAACGATGGGGCCTCAACAAAAACAAAAGCCAAAAGATTGCTTCGGCACCAGCAGCGTTAACGTTACCGTTACCGTTACCTGTTCTTGCTCCATTAGGGAAGGATGTGGTGCTGCTGGTGCCCTATCTGCTGGTCTCTGGGAAATTTATATGCGCAATTAATTCTAAAATCCGAATCTCAGTAAACATCATCGCATAAAAACAAGATAAAGCACTGCGAGTACGAGTATACCTGCTGCAGCAGCAGTCGATTATCAGCATACCCCCGACGCGGGACGCAGGACGCAGGACGCAGGGCTTTGGCTTGGACGCGGACGCGGACGGAGCAGGCAATTAATTAAAATCTGAGCGGATTATTTGCCAAGCGGAGGAGTATTTTCTAATTGGCTCTGCAATGGCAATGGCTCAGCCTCTGCTCTTCTCCGATTAGACGCGTACTCCTCTCATCCTCTCCTCTCTCCCAGAATTATTGGGGCGACTAAGTCCTTGCTGCTGTCCTGACAAGCGTCAGCGGCCGCCTCGCCTAACGCTGTTAAATGATGTTAAACCCTGTCCCTGACTTAAGTGGCGCCTCCCCTTCCCCTCCCGTCACTCTGTGCCCTTCCAGCTTAATGAGCATTTCAAATGCGAACTTTATAGTCGGTATCGGGTTTAGGGTGGGGGAGGGGGCAAGCTGGGGTCGTGGAGGCTGCTGCTCCTTTGTGCCAATTCGTAATTATAATGCCACTTAATGTCATAAGAGCGTATCTGTTGTTCCTGTTTGCTATTTGCTGTTTGCTGTTATTGTTTCTGTTGGCTGCCATGGAAATGCGGGGAGAGGAAATGGTGCTGTCTGTAGACTGTATTAACAGCCAATCCAACAGCCAAAACACGTCAAAAATGAAACATCAGATGGCAATGGCATGGGCATGGTCATGGGGGAGGCAGAAATCCTTAGGTCAGCGATTGGACGTCTCTCGCCCCCAACATAATCCTCGCAGCCTCGCATCATTCCACAATAGCCAGTGTGACCCCCACCTTTGGTTCATTATGGAAAGCACACTTAGCTGGAAAATTAGCATGTGGCATGCACCCACCCGCACACACATACACATGAACATACTCGTACACAGATACTGTGCTGTGGGTTGCCCCATTATCCATTATCTATATGCCGGGACGGGATTATTTTTATTACAGTATACCCCGGAAGCATTCTGGCATTTCGCTGGCATAGAAACACACAGCCGCAGATATTTTACGCTGAGGCAGCACAAAAAAGTTGCCCCATTATAAAAGGACGATTGCACATTAACGAATGGGTATGCAAATGGTGCAAACCCAAACCCAATCCCCCACATCCTGTTTCTGTCTGCGAGAACCACATTGGAGCCATTTGGCCATTTGGCAAGGAAGGGAATACACAGATAGAATCGGCAGAAGCAGCAGCAGCAGCAGCAGGACAAGCGACTGTCAGTTGTTGCCAGACGACAGACGACAGTCGACAGACGACAGTCGAGGGGGTTGCCAACGGCCATTAACAATGCAATTTTGTAACAATATGAAATTGTGGCTATACTCTCGTACTCCTCTCGAATGCCTGAATGCATAGTTTCGGTAAAAGGATGCACTGCAATTATTCAGAATGCCACACACCACACACACCAAACACCACAGATGTGTGTGTGTGTGTGTGTGCCCCACCACCACAGGAGAGTACAGGAGAACATATATCAATCCGCAAAGAAAGCCACATTACAGCCAGCAGCATACGAGTATGCTTGTCATTTGGACTTGAGGTTTCCCTGTTTCCTCTGCCAAAAGAATACTTCAGATAGTCGCCTCACAGCAGATTCAGTTGGTGGTGGAATGCTTACCCATGTTCTTAGGATTTGTCATTCGATGCTGTCAATGGGAATCCTTTTTGATCAGCCAATTGGCGAAATTCACTCGTTAAATGTTGCACAGGGAATACATGTAAGTAGGCTAATGTATTTCCTCAAATATTCATCATTGGCAGAGATCATCAAAGCAATTGGCCAGAAAAGCACGCCACACCACTTGTGTGTGCAAATCAGATTACGATTTGAATGCCAATTAAATTGCCATCACAATCGGATTAGTGTCTGCGGTTTGCAAGAACTTTACAAATTTTGATTTGATTTGTGAAAATTGTAATTCGATAAAGTTCCGAATGGTCTGATGTCTGTCCTGTGTGTGTGTTTTTTGCTGCGATTTATTTTTGCTTTATTTATTTATTTTTCACACATTTTCCACTTTTCCACTGCTTCCTAATTAAATTTCTCAAATCCACAAGCGCACACTAATTACAGCTCCAGTTATTGCTTCAACACCGCAGCAGCATCGAAGCCCGTGACAGCCATCAGCAACACCATCAGCATGTGGCATGCCACGCAACAGAGTTCAGAGTTCGAAACACACACTCACACACGCACACACACACACGCACGCACCATGCTGTACGTTCATATGTCAGATCTATGGAAGAGTAGCCCGAAGGAGCGCCGCGAACCAACTGCCAGGCAGTTGGCCCCGAACAGGGCTTTTATAGCATCCGCAAACGATCCGATGGCAGCCAGGCGCCTGCGCGGATAAACTCTCGCTGACTTCCGCTGTGTATTGTGTGTGTGTATGTGTGCCGCTATCGAGGGAAGCCGGCTCTAGCCGGTTCTAGCCGGCTGCTCATTTGGCAGGTCCTAGCGTCCCCATTCAATGGGGTTTGTTTACATGGGGACAGCTGCTGCTGAGGTTGTGTGTTGCGACAACATAAAGTTTGAAGCCAGCCAAGGCGCACATGCCACATGCCACTTGGCCCGAGGTGGGGTGGGGTGGATGCCATCTCAGGGCTAAGAAGCGTCTGTGTTTGTATGCCTGTGCGTGTCTGTGTGGGTGCACGCTGGCATTACATTGAAGTTTTAATTGAATTGCGGTTGCTGCAAGTTTTTTAACTGCATTTTGCTCTTGCAGATCCCTGTGTCTGTGACTCTTCTCTTGGGGCGAGACTCTCCTCGCGACCGCAAAAGGTGCGAGAAAAACAACTTGTGCCACAAACTTTGTAGCTTGAAAGTTTTTCACTTTTCATTTCTTGTGTGTGTCTGTGTGTGTGTGTGTGTGGCTGTTTAAATGCAACTAACAAATGCAGTAAACAGAGAGAGAGAGAGAGAGAGAGACAGAGAGAGGAAGAGAGAGGGTTTGCAGGAGGAATACGCCTTCCCACGGTCCGCCATTCTGGCGAACACAGCGACCGCCTAAAAGTAGGCAATAGCCAAACGATTTCCATTTCGATTTCTGCTTCCCCCACGAGACTGTGGCTGTGTGCGCGCGTGTGTGGGGGACACCTGTTGTTTCTATTGTTGTTGCTGTTGTTGCACACTGGCCTCCTTATCCTTATCCTTATCGCCTCTTATGCCGCAAAGGTTTGATTTTGCTCTGCATTTGGCTGTGGCTTTGGCTTTTTTGCTTGCACCTTTGTGTGCCTGTCGCCTTAAATTGTGGAAGGGGTTTGGGGGTGATTGGGGCTTGTGTGTTCCGGGTTTTTAGTGTCTCGCCGTAAGGTGCTGAGACTACGATTTATTGCGGTTTGGTAAACTGCAGGAACAACTTCATTATGGGAGGAAGCGGATCCTTGCAGCGTGAAGATTACAGGACAATGCAGGAACCATAGGGGAAGGAAGTCGGATTCGATTTTGATTATAGCATAGTATTACTCATTTATTAACAATTACATAGATAAATGGGGGAAATGGGAAATGGGGGAGGCACTTGCCACACACGGAATAATCAATCAGCAATCAGCACAAGCTAACACAACACACATCCCCATTAACACCAAGCCCGATGTGTGTGTACCGCGATTATTCATGCCTTTTAGGTGCCAGAGCCAGAGCAAGAGCCGCAAAGGCAGCGGCTGTAACCCATTTAGTACAATTTAGGCACTCTCTCCCGATTTCACACCCACAAACACAGTTACAATCCCACAATCAGACGGCCAACCAGCCTACGCTCAACAGATCCTTTGTTCCCAGCGCCACTCGCTGGGAACTCTCTCTGTGTGGAAGCTAATTACAATTACGGTCTATGCCCCATGCCTCAAGCCCCGTGGGCCGAACTTTGGTTCGGATTTGCTGGTTCAGGGCAAAGCAATCGGTTGGGGGGCTCCAAAACATAGCCATGCATATTTAATTCTCTCGTAACCCAGAATGCCCCCTGCCTCAATCAGCCCTCATTCTGCCCCCATCCTGCCCTGCCCTGCCCTGTCCTGCCCTTCCTATGCCCCTGCTTCATTTCATCGTGGGCTTTTTGGGCCACAATTCTCTCTTTTTTTTGGCGTTTGGCAAGTGTAACTTCATTTGATGCCACTGCCACTGCGGTGCGGTGCGGTGGCGTGGCCCAAAACCATTTGGAACATGCACAATTTTGACACTAGCACCATATCCCACTCAGCCACGCCTAGGCCCAGGCCCAGACCCAGGCCTACGCCCCAGCAGATTAACAAGTACCATTCACCCATGCCACCATAGCACCATAGCATCATGCCACTCGCCACTCGCCACACGCCACATGGAACAGAGGGAACTGGCGATTTCATTGGAACTCAATTAATGGAGCATGATCTTAATGGGTTTCTACAACAGTACAGTCGAACGGACCCTTCCTTCCCTCTGTGGCACCAGAGACCAACGAGGCGTACAAACACATGCCTCTCGCTAAGTGCGCCAAATCAGCAGGACTCTAATTGGAGGCGGACATCAGAGGATATGCCATACCATATACCATACGCTCCCTCTGGCATCCTGCGGCATCCTCTGCCATCATCTGCCGCTTGGCGCGTCTCGGCTCGCATGGCTGGTGGTGGCCTTCATAAAAAGGAAAATGCTGCAAAAAATCTATTTCAGTCGATAGAAAAGCCAAAAACATACGCCCCCCATCCTCTTCTCTTCCCTGTTCCTCTCTTCTCTCGTCTCCTGCAGTGTTTTCTCTTTGCTAAATTGGTGGAACGTTGCAGAGCAATTAAGTGGGTAGGCGAGAGGCGTCGGGCGTCAGTATTTCGATGATTTGCAGACGGGCAGGTTTATTGGCCAGAAGTCAGGAGTGTGGCTTACATGTCGAAACGATGCATTTTTGCTTCCGGCGAAAATGCATGGAAATATTAACCGCTATATGCTCTATGCCATAGTGTGAACTGTGACCTCTGCGCCTGATTGTACTTTTGGAGCTCCTGCCGCCACATGCTGCCATCTCTGCGAGAGCACTCCCTTAAGGCTTCAAGGAGCAAGGACGCGGGGCGGGGGTCCTGGCAAACGAGGCTAATATTTCAGCGACTCGAATGGCTTGAAGCAATTGCTTTCCGGACACCAAGTGCGCTGCTCTGCGCCGGGTATTTTGCAGGAAAATTTGTAGCCACAGACGTAGACAGACGGCCGTAGGAGAGACGTAGACTCTTTTGCCGAAGGAGATCCACGTGCTTCTTGTGGCATGCTGTAGATTCGTTCCCTCTATGCAAATGGGCTGCTTTGCGCGCAGAATTCGACACATGGAATATGCGTATTTTCTCGATACAATAATCCTATCAACGCATCATCCACGCCATATGCCATACTTGCGGGATGCCACTTTGGAGATGCCACTTGGGGGAGGGGGAGGGGCCACGGGAAACGAAACCCAGAGGCGGGCAGTGACGGAGGAGGATGAAATAATCTCACAATTGAAATGGAATGTTGTGATTTGGTTCGAAGCATCCGGATCATTCGACTATCCTGTGTGTCCTGTGTACAACAGAGCAGAGCATATTAAAAGAGCAGCCCCAAAAGGGTGGGAAGGGAGGTCTTCCACTTTTTGCTGGCATCGCAGTTTATGTTTTGTGCGCACGTTAATGAGATTTATTGCGATGGATTGTCAGAGGGCAGAGTGCAAAAGGCACCGAGACAAGCAATTTAATTTTTAATTTTCCAATTGAATGCCGCCAAATTAGAGTCCAAATTAGGCTTGTTGTTCGGCACAAGAGATTACCGAACGGTACGAGTATCCCCGTATGTCCTTCGACATGGTTTGCACCCGACGACAAGGAGATGGGCTGCCGTTTAAAGCACTTTTCGGGCTCTACTTTAAAGCGATGCAATACATACGTGTATATAGTTAGGATATGGGTCCTGAGTTCTGCTTGAATTTTATCGCTTTCCAAGCGGATGCGCAGTTCCCAATAAGGTGGGGAGCACGGACGGACTTCCTTCCTTTTCCTCGGCTCCTGGGCGTTCACACTTGACCGGCATTCAATTACCCTACGAAGCACTGCTCCCCTGTCCACTGGACACTGGGTTCAAATTTGTTTTGCTTCCTTGGTCCATTATTTGTTGGCCATTTAAAGCCGTAGTCCAGTGGCTGGGACACAATGCCAATACACTCCGATATGGTCGTTGCTGGGCGACAAACGATGTTTACTGCTGCTGCTGCTGCTGCTCCTGTGACTGATGGAGCTGAAAAGCCTCCCTCGAAGACTGAACGCAAAAAAATCACCATTGAGCAGCAAATGGCATGCGTGTGAATGTGGGATTCACTTTCACCCCTTAACCCCGACTCCTCTCTCTTGCTCTCTTTCTCTCTTTCTCTGGCGGGTGCCCCCGAGGCATAACCTTCGGCGGCTGCGGTAAACGTTGCTCATTTGGCCACATAATTTATTTTCGCATATTAATTTTCGGACAACTCGGACTCTGATGCCAAGTTCCAAAGGAAAAGGCAAATGGGAAATTTGTGATAAATGAGCAGGGCTTAAATGCTCGAGGATCTGCCGGTCCGCCGCGGGCAGGACCGAGGAATTATTATCCTGCAATGCCCATTAGAGTGTGTATGTACTCAAAGATGTGTATGTGTGCTGCCTACTCCTGCCCCTTCCCCTGCCCCATGTGTATGCCATGCCACTAGTATTTGTGTATTAATGAGAGAGAGGAGCATTCATGTGTGCGTTTTAATTGCTTTTCTGGCGCTTTAAGGCGCTCGTTCCTGAAGTGGATTTCCACCATGGAAGTGTCGTATGCATCAGAGATAGAAGTTCCTGGAATCCACCAAAAGAATGATGGATGAGCCTTCGGCCACGCTCACGCTCACTCTCACGGATGGAGAACACAGAGCCACTCGGTTGCGGTTGAAAGAAACTTAATAATAAATTCAGAACAGAGAGCTATGCTTCTTAATTATCATTTGTGTTGCTGCTGAAATTCTCCGTTGTATGCCACGTCAGGGAGCAAGATGCCTCAACATTTTCCAGGGCATCCAGAGGCAGGGGCATGCAGACAGGTCCTTGGCGCTGCTTATTAATCTCCTTAATAGAACAGAAGGAGCAGCGCCAGCAACGGCAGCATTGCTGCTGACACAGGAGAGAGCGGGAGAGAGCCCTTTATTGGAAAATTCCTTAGCCATCATCTTTGGCCAGGAAAGTGGGAAAATGAGGATAACGGCAGGAGCAGCAGCAGCAGCAGCAGCAGCAACAAGAAATTCGAGCGACCTGCAGGATGCAGGATACAGGATGTAGGATGCAGCATGCCACTGTCAGGCGAGGCACAAACACCGTGCAAAGACACCATGGAGGATTCTTCTTATTAATCATAGAAATTGTTGGAAAAAAGAACGGCGCAAAAATCAATGAGTCACGGAAACTTAACAAGGGACAACTTTTGTGTGTCGATTGGCGAATGGCGAATGGCGACGGCGAATGTGAATGTGAATGAGCCTGTCGTTTGTGATTTGTTTTATGGTGCGACACATTAGCGAAATTGCGCCAAATTCTGTATTTTCGGTGAAGAGGGGCTGGGAAAGGGGGCTATAAATTTAATGATGCATTAAAGCAAGAAGATAGAAACTTTTTCTTCTGGCTGCCAACCTCGCGGGACTTGTTTTCCCCACCCCATTTCCCCATTCCCAGCCATTCGAGCCATTCCCAGCCATTCATTTGGCAATCATTTGGCGGGTCGTGACTCCAGTTTTTCCAGCCAAACCGGAAGTACGCAGCCGCTTGCCAACTTCCGTCCTTCCGTCGAGTCGCGGCGCGTCGCCTCGCGTCGCCTCGTTTCGGAATTTTAACATTTCAACTTTCGCACATTTTGGCAAATTATTCAAATTCTTGTCAGTGCAGCAGCGGCAGCAGCAGGCGCCACAGCAGAGCGTAATACTAGAGAACGAAGGCCCCAAAGAGAGCGAAATAAACTGAAATGAAATGAAAATAAAAGAAAGAAGTCGCACGACCTCGTAGCCTTGTAGAGCGATTGTCAACGATTTATGTGTGAGGCAAGCGAGTCTCTGTGGCAACTGGCAACTGGCATAAGCTAAACGTGCAACACTGGTAACAGAGAAACTTACGAGCATGAGCGCAAATAAAATGTGTTTGCTCACATTTTTGTAATTTTGAAGAAATTGCTTCGCTTATTGCCACGGGACAGGGACACAGGGCAGACACGGGACATGTCCTCCGCAGCAGACACCAAAAAAGGACACCAGAATAGAAACACAAAAGTAGGGAACTCAAAGAAATGCCGCATTGTTTTGCCTGTGTCACATACTCGTATTTTGCTCGCTCTGAATAATTAATATTGCGCATACGACGCGTACGAGTGGTTGTGACTCGATTCCATGGCGAAAGGAACCCACTTGATTATGCTAATCAGCGACAGCTGCGAATCTGCTGCAATGCTCGTATTCGGCCCTCGATTTGGCCATCCACTTCCAGTCATTCTCTAGGAGGGCAATAATTTTCTGGTAGTCTCCTTGTTGTTGTTGTATCTGGTCTCCGGTCTCCGGACTCCGGTAAGTATAAATTATTATTAATGCCATATAAATCACATTTGTCCTGTGGGACAAACTCAAGTGATTCCCTTTGCCCCTTCGAGTGACAACTGCCACAAAGACAGCTAATTTGTCAAATGACAACAAATGCCGAGATTTGCGGCAGTTGAGGCAAATATGGAAGTTGTGGAAGAGTTGCAACTTGCTGCGGTTGTTGTCATTACATCAGTGGAACACACAGACGACGCCACGACGGGTGGTGGGCATGATTTGCAATGCATGCAAATTTCCGTCGCGGTTGCTGCAACGCCCACAGAAGCACAGGACGGGGCTGGGAAAAGCAGTGCCGAATGATATGCGGAATGAGAGTTCCTTTGATTTGGATGTTGATTGGCCCAAAGGAAGTATTCACTGGTCTGGTATTCAGTGCTCGAATTGTGTGGCAACTACGCTTCATTGGACGTGGCAGGCAACAGTCTGCGGAGCAGTTAATATTCCTAAATATTCCTTCATTTGAGTGTGGCAAGTGGCAATTAGGCAACGCGCAGCAATAACAACTGCAAAACATGTTTCCCCTTTCCCCACACTCCTTCCTCTCTTCAGGAGCAGCAGCAGCAGCAGGAGGACATTTGTCGGTGTGGGACGGAATCCTTTTTAAGGCAGAAGCCACACCGCCTGGATCCTGTTGCTTGATGCGGCACGACGTGCCCACTCTCGCCCCCCACCCGGGATAGCTTTCCGGCTCTCTTGGCTGTGGTTCAAGAAACTCTCACACAAGTGACACAAGTGCTTGAAAGATAAATGCGAACGTAACTTTCGCCATCAAATGTTGCCAATCTATGCCCCATGCCCCATTTCGTTCCTTGACTGCTGCCTGCAATTTGGTCCTGCTACCACTACCTTTGGCCACTCGCCACTCGAGCGAACGAGCGACTGAGGCGCCTCCTTGCTTCCTCCCTTCCATCGTTTGTTCCTTTTTTGCTCATAGTCGCCGTCATCGTGTGTAAAGTGTCCAAAGTCCACGAAGTCCACGAGTCGGTGGCCAAGGCCGAGGCCGAGGCCAAGGAGGAGTCACATTTACTTACTGATTTATGGTCGCTTCCAGGGTTCCAGGGTTTTATCTGTTGAGTTTTTGGCGTAATCATTTCAAGTCAAAATGTTTTCAAAGGTCGAAGCAGTAGGGATGCCTGAATGCCTGAATGCCCAGAGTGGACCAGCAATCCTCTCCTTGATAAATGACGGCAAGTTTATCTCCATATTTGGCCATAAATCCAGGCACTACAAACTTGCAGACCATCCAGTCGATGGCTCCCATTCGAACCCACACCACCCTACCCTCTGGCAGGGGCAGGAGCTGCTCCCATATTTAAAGTGTGTGTAGTGTGAAAGGATTGCCATAGGTATTGAGGGATCCACAGACCAACGGAGGGGCACTGAGTGCCACAGGAAACGTCTCGTTTGTCAGGAATTCAAGCGGCGAACAGGAAATGGTAAAGCGCCTTGAAGCAAAAAAGAAAATATATTTAAGCAATTATATCCATTGAAACTTTAATTTTAAACAATAGTCGATCCAACCCCCAACCCATATACTGTATAGTGTAAATTCCCTACACTCTGAACAGCCCCGGGACCAATGTTCCCCTTTCGGCTATGAAATGGCATTTGCATTTGCATTTGCATTTTGCTAAATAATTTACAACATGTGTTGACCGAAACACACAAACAGCCTTGGGGCAGCTATAAATTGAAGACAAATGAAGACCCAGCAGGCCGCCTCCTAACCCCTAACCCTAACCCTAACCCTAACCCAGCTGCCAACCCTTTACCACCCAACTTTCCGATTGCTCCAAAGAATTTCATTTTCATATTTTAATTTTTATTATACCCGACACTCAACGGGTTTGGAGGTATATTCGATTTATGGTGAAAGTGAAAGTGGATGTGTGCAACACCCACAAGGAGGCGTTTCCTGCATATTATACGAGCGAATTTGTTGGAACTGATAGTTATTTATCTTTCAAAAATTAATTTGACTCCCAGAATACTGGACAAATGTAGTCTGTTCCTGGGGCAGAGTGCGCACTCTGGCGGAGTGGAGGCCATACTGACTGAGTATCGGATCGGGTCTAAATGTAAAGCCGCGGCCCCAGCTGCCACTTCCACGTTCCCCAACGTTCGTATTCTATTTTTATTTTGGACCCAGGACCCGGCCTGGGGGTCGTGCCGAGGGAGAGGGCGTCGAGGCACAAATGTTTTAAAGTAAACACAGAAACACACACATACGCACCGAAACATACATAGTTCAACCAATGACCGAATGAATCGAACCCATTGGCAGGGGGGAGGGCGGAGAAGGGAGAAAGGAAAAGGGGAACAGGGGTCTACTCTGCTCTGCTCTGCTGTGCGCTCTATTGGCTTTTGTTTTGCTGCATACGGCTGCCACACACGCGTTGACAGGCTGTTAATTAATATTAAACTCATTTCCACATTCCGGCATTCTGGCATTGAAATGCCAGAAGCAAGCGCCAGAGGAGACAGACTCCTGTTATCCTGTTATTCCCCATCCCATCCCATCCTTGATTCTGGTCGCGTTTCCCGTATCCATCAGATGTGTGTAATTATCTCATGGTTCTGTAGGCGCCAGCGCCAGAGTCTGTCCAGGAATCGCAGTAAGCGTAAGCCCATTCCAGGGGAGGACAGGAGTGCGGAGAGTGTGAAGAGCACGTGTCCTGGATAACTTAATGAGAAGGCAGCATAGTACATTGTGTAGTCAGTCGACACATAATCCATTTGCCATTTGCCATTTAAATTTAAGCGATTTAAGTGCCCAAATGATCCATCCACCTGTGTGACCTGTGACTGCGCCTTTCCCTCGCCCCCTCTGCCTCTTTTGTTGCCAGATTTCGCACATTACCCATACGCATACCCATGGCGGCTGTCATATATCCTGTGTTTAATTACAATTGATGCTGCTTATCCGAATGCACGACACGCACTAGCGAATGCAAAAACTAATTAAAATGTTTATCAACTTTTGTAATTGTCATCAGAGGGGGGCGTACTGTACTGTACTGTACGTGATTTGCCACTTTGTTTAAATTGATATATATAGATTATCTAAAAATATATACTAGTATCCACTTATTAGTTGACTTCCAGCATCATGCTGATGAGATCCATGGGCGTCTTATGGCACTCGCTCGCATAGAACGCCTCGCAGTCTCCTCCTCTTCGGCCGAAACGCTCCGATGCATGATAGTCGCGGTCTGAGCCGTGGCCCGTGAGCTCGTCCCTGGAGCTCGAGGGCGTGAGGATGATGTCCAGGACTTCCCCAAGCAACCCGCTCTCGTGGCTCAGCGGCAGAGCTGCGTGTTCGCAGATCAGACGCAGGAGGCAGCTGCGTCCCGGGAGGCCCGCATTCGCTATGACCATCTCGATGCCGCGGTACATGATCCAGCGGTAGAGTGTGCCGTAGTCTCCGCTGTCTCCGCTGTCTCCGCTATCCACTCTTCCCGTTATGGCCTGTGGCTTGAGGTACACTCGCGTGATCTCTGTGGCATTGGTGGGCAGGAAATACTCGGCCTTCAGGACATACCCCGAGGTCACGGACTCGAAGTGTAGTCCCTCCACGGGTATGCCAATGCCGCCAATAAACTGCACGCGCGTCGGACTGGTCGGCGGAAAGAGGAGCGATCGGCTGAAGCGTTTCAGATGACTTCCTCGGACTCCGATACCGGCACCTGCACCTGCACTGGCACCAGCACCAGCACAGGCTATGAATAGCGCCAGAATGGCCAAAAAGATACTTAAAAGTGTCCGATGATGCATTTGTTGCGATCGGTTCGAGAACAGTTTCAGAACTGAGCCACAAGTCAGCGCAGCACAGCTAGAACCCAGAAAAGTTTTCACACCTGAAACCCACTTTCTTGCGGCTTTCGTCGGCCAACCAGAGGCGGCAGGAGAGGCTGGAGTAAGTGGAAATCAGATCAATTAGCATCTCGGTGGCAAGTCGTTGATCAAAGTAGGTTTCACTAAGCACTAGGCGGGGCAGCCTCATTCATGACTCAGCATTCCGCATTTAAAGTTCGTTCGGTTGACCAGAGATCAAATGTGCTGCTAATTGAATTGAAAGTACACATCCATCCGTCCACTGCAGTGGGAGGTTTTAGTTTTCCTAAGACGTGACCCTTTTCCGGCACTAGCACACTGAGAGAAGACCAAACAAAATGGGAATCGGAATCGGTATCCGAACCCGTACCCGTACCCTTCTCTGTGGCACTGTAAATAAAGTCTGCGTCTTTGGCAATCGTCTCGTAGGAGTATTCCAATGTAATCCAACTACCACGAGGAGTACATAGTTCAAGCAGCTCAATCCACATCTCCACATCCGCGTCCATAGACATCCTCATCGTTTGGGCGCAGCGCATCGCATCGCATCGCATCCTCTTGAAGATGTAAGTGAAAGCGTACGTACCACTGCATGTAGCTCCTTAAAGGATTTCAAAATGTGTATAAGAAATTGTATAAAATGTGCGAGCATTGGCATTAAGACACTACTACCACACAACTCTCTGGCACATCTCTGCCTCTGCCTCTGCCTCTGCCACTGGCCCTACCGGGGGTGGGGGTGGGCGTGGGGGAGGCGCTGCAATGCGGAGCGGAAGTTATGCCGTCAACGACTTGAATAAGTTAAGTGAACTGCTGCTGCTGCTGCATCGGGGGTTTTGCAGCAGATTCAAGAGATGAGCCATGGACCAGGACCAGGCTTAGGGAAGTGAGGGAAGAGGAGTGGGGGGGGGGAGGGGAGAGAGGGAGAAAAACGAAACCCTTCGATGGTTGTGCGACAGGAATGCGATAATAGCTTTGAAGACGAGAATAGAGAGCAGCGAGAAGGATAAAAAGTACAAGAAAAGGGCGCGCTGCCCCTGCCCCTGTCCCACGACTCCTCGACTCGTGGAGGATAAGGAAGTACCTCAGAGGGAAAAACTAGTTGATCACCCTCCCCTGCACATCCTGCATTTCCTTCAGGCTGCTTGCCCATTTTCCATCTCCAGTTATGGAGATTGTATGGAATTGTTCACTGGATGGAGCTGCTGTTTAAGATAACTATTGCTAAATGCCAAAGAAAGAAGAAAGGAATTTAGACGGCAGACGAAACGAAACATATTTTAGATGTCAGAACATTTAGGACACACGTGTCGTATGCGTAATGAACAGCAGGAGCCCAGAAACGCATTCATCACTGCTGCTTGGCGATGGGAGTGTCGTCGACGTCACATCTTGACCTCGCAGAGCATTAAAATTACCTCGTTAGTGCTCCTCCAAGGTGCCGTAAATCCTTTTGCGAGACTCAACAGCATTCGCATTCGCCTCCTCCTCCTCCGCCGCACTCTTCCGCTCTCTCGTGTGGCGCTTGAATGTAATGTATGTATGTGTATGTGTGTGTGTGTGGTGTGTCTTACTTATGCTTATTTAGTCGGGTGCATGCTGCATGCTGCTTGGTGGAGGCACGGGGAAAGGGGAGTGGATAATGAGTTAAATTATTATGCAAACGACGGCTCCATGTCTTGAGTGCTGGAAATGTGTGCTCCACATAAACAAAACACTCGAAATGTGTGCCGGGGACAAACATAGCCTGGAGAGAGCTCTGGGGCAAAGGGCTCCTTGGGGTCGCGGGACCCCCAATGCAGATTAGATTCGAAGCAAGCTGCTCCGCCCCCCATTCGATGCAAGTGGCACTATTTGGAGCACTCGGGAGCACTCGGGAGCACTCGGGAGCACTCTGGAGAGCTCCTTGCATCTACATCGATGCTATCAATATTATTTATGGACCTTGCACACAATAATTGGCCAGCTTTCCGCTCCAATGGTTCCAATGGTCAATGGAAACGGGACTTGGGGATACGAGTGGAAATGGAGCGGGAGGTGGTGGCACGCCAGGTTTCCGGTTCGTTGACCCCAAAACATTTGAATGTTTCCAGTATTTGAATGCCATGGCAATGCCTTGTTTGCCAGTCATAAAAAACAGCCACACACAGTCACATTGAACAGCAGGACAGGTATGTCGTCTGGCAATCATCCGAGATCGACGAATGGCATATGTATAATCGAATCAATAAAATTCAAAAATAAAAGCAATTATCATTACTTTATATGTACATAAATATATTGGGAGAGAGAGAGAGAGAGAGAGAGACGTGTACTGCTAAGCTACTCTGGGACTGAGTCACTCCAAGTGCCAAATGCCTCGTTCAATCTACGAGAATTGGGCGTCAAGCGGGACGGACAGAATGACAGATGGCCAATAAACATGTGGGACTTCGGCTTACTGGCTTACAGAAATGTGCAGGAAATACCCACTGAACACACTCAGTATCAGTGCCTCAGCGACGATAGTTCCGAGCACAAAGTGGATCGGAAAACACATCAGTGCCACCAGGAACCCCAAAGCGATGAGAAAGCACACAAAGCGTGGCGAAAGTGATCTGTGGTTCGTCTGTGGTTCCTTGGAAGTGGAGTCGTGTCTAGGTGTTTTGTATGACAAATTTGCGGATTGACAATTGGTTCAATAAATGCTTTACCCGGGCTCCGCCTTCTCGTGAATATTAAATGACCACAACTCGAGTGCTAATCAATGGCACGTGCCCGTGTTTAAAGAGGTTTGAACGGACAATAGCCACGGTAAACCACGACGAATGTGATTCCGGTTCAAGCCTCAAGAAAAATAATTAGGAAAAGCAATGCAATTTTCGTGAACACTTCAATTATGAACACACTCAAGGAGTGTCGCATTTCTAGAAACCAGCATTTCCAGCATTCGTGGGCGGTGCATGATGCAATCGTTTGGTTTTTGGAATAAGATTATTTTAACTTTTTATTTGTACAAACACATACAGAATGGAATAGAGAATAAAATAGGTTACAGAGAGTACTCATGCATTAAGAACCTTTCACTTAATACACTTTCACTCGGATCGCCTCAAGACACAAAAGTACAGGTCGTTCCGGAGACTCTGTAATCACTCAAATTATATTTATATATATAAACATATACGTCTCTCTCCCTCTTTCTCTCTCTCTCTCTCTCTCTCTCTTTCTCTCTCTCTCTCTCTAATAATTGGCCCTCGCTCTTTCTTGCTATTCTCAACTGTGCGCTCTGCTCTCCTGACATGATTGGACAGGACTTCGCCTGGGCGCGAATTGGCCTGGCTTTGTCTAGGGATTGGATCGAATCGGATCGGATCCGCAATTGGCCAAACCCAGTCCACAATGTACATGGGGTAGAGTACTATTCGGTGTAAGGATGGAGTGCGCAGAGAGGTGGAGGCAATGGGTTGAATCAAATCAATTTGTTGGTCAAATATTTGGCCCTAAAGTGGATCTAATTATGCATGGTCACCATGGTCACTAACGATACGGGTCAGCTTCAGGCTTCAGCTTCAAATGCCATGGGTTATATCGGTCAAAAAATGTGCCTCACGTTTATCCTGTCTGTCTGTCTGTCTGACTTGTCCCTCTGTGTAACTGTGTATTTGTGTATTTTGTGTGTGTGTACATATTCAAATGACCGGAAGAACACAGCAAACATTCTAATCGGCATGTGGGCGGGCTGTGTGTGTGCTGCAGGACTGCTTGTTGCTGCTGAAGTTCCTGTTGGTCCCGTTTCTGTTGTCCGTTGTGATGGAAATTTAAATATTGCACAAAAGCAAGAGAAACCAGGGATTATCTGAAGCAGAAGGTAGAACAGGATGACGCTACTAGTAGTAGACCTGGCTAACTAACAAAGTTAAAGTCTGCCAAACTGTTATTAAAAGTTTCGACATTGACCGAACCGAACCGAACCGAAGCTCTTTATTTAGTAACTCTCCCAAAGAACAGAACAGAGCAGAACAGAACAGAATAGTAAACCGGTGCCTGTAGCCCTTTAAATGGGATCAAAATAAAGACCCAGGCAGACAGGCGGACAGACAGACAGACAGAGGAGGCAGGCTGTGAGGCAGTGCGGCTGCTGCTGGCAACAATATTCAAATATTTAATCCACCCTAACGGAGTGCACTCACCCTCAACCCCCAACCCTCAACCCCCCAAACCCCCAAAACAGCAGCAGCAGCACCCACATAAAGAACAGCTGCGTCCACCGTGGAGAATTTCATGTCACACACAGAAGTGGGAGGAGGAGGAGGAGAAGGCTCAACGGAGGAGGGAGGTCTGCTGCTGCTGCTGCTGCTGCTCCTGCCGCTGCCCTTTCCGTGTTTAATTGAGTTTGAAATAGGTGCCTGCCTGGTGCTTCGAAATTGGCTTAGTTGTGGGGGATCCTCTTACGGAGCACTACCATGGCAGGATGCGAGGATGCGAGTGCGGGTTGCCCTCCTGCTGGGCTACGCTGTTTCTTAAAGGGCACGCAATCCTTAAATCGGCATCAGGGGGATGGATGGTCTGACTTTTGACTTGGATTTGATTGCGATTTTGATTTAACTTTTTCCGTGGGTTGCCTTTTGTGGTTTGCTGGGAAAACGACTGTAAATTGATTTCGATTAGGCGGGGTAGAACGGGGGACTGGCTGCCTCACCATTTACGAAGGGAACAAAGGATGGAAATTCCCATACGCGAGACATCGCGTGCCAGTCACTGAATTTTATGTTCACCCTTTGCCGAATCCTTTGGCCAATTCATTTATTTCAATTGTTACTCAAACTGGAGCTTCCGCCCTTCCCTTCCGCCCTTTCCCGACAACAAGAGGCAACTATGGGGCCGTAATAAGCCGCTTTTTATGCCGCATATGCATTGTGCGGAGCGGCGTTTTTATTGTTTCCAGAAAGGGGAGGAGCTCTTCCCTTTTGGTTGGAAGTTTAGGCGGCCACAGTGGGACACAACTGGGAGATAAAGTGGCGGTAAATATGGGAATTCTTTAGCTGGGCCACTACAGTCCCACTGTACACTCTGCCGCGCCTCCCTCTCCCACGATGTGTACCATAGATGCCGCGCGCGTATTTGCCAGGCAGCAAAAGTTTTTGTCTGCATTCTCCATTCATTTTATTACCCCAAAACGAATAAAACAAAACAAAACAAAGTTTTCAACTTTTTGGCGGCATTTAGGAGAGTACAAGTAGGCCTAGGCCAATGCCTGTCTTCGGGCTTATTTTCATGGCTACGGCAAGTCCTTGCGATGGGATGGGATGGGATGAGATGAGAACCAATCTGCCGAACGACTCTGCGCAGGTGGGGCCCAGAATTTACTTACCAAGTACTTATTTGCCTATTCCGAAAGCCATTTGGATAAATGGTAAGAACGGGGAAGAAGCGGTCTCCAGAAGCCCCAAAGAAATGTAATAAAATAAAAGAAACCTAGGCATTGCAGCTGCATAAACAGATAGCTGGGAAACTGGAAACGGAAACAGAAAACGGGACCCAGGAATGGACCCTTTCTAATCCTCTGTTCCCGAAAAAAAGGTCCAGTCTGTCCAGACTCGTGCACGTACTCGGATTCGGATGCCACTCCAATGAGAGGATATTTGCATAAAATAATGTTGCAGAATTAGCGCGGGGGGTCCTTACACATTGAGGGACAATCAACGGACGGAATGCTGCCCTGCTGCCCTGCTACCCGGTCTCTTTTGGTATTTATTATTATTAAATTTTATTGTAATGTTTAGCATAATTTCGCCTTTTTTTTTGTTTTTTAAACTAAAGAACGGAAAATGGGCTGCCTATGTAAAACTCTTTTTGGCACAATTGTGACCTTTGCACAAAAATATTCGCGGCCAATTGGTAACATTTATAGTGAATTTTCTGAGTCTGCATTGCATCTCTTAAGTACTTAAATATGGAACCGTACAGAGAAGCCGAATCGAGTAGCCTTGGTAGCCGTGAACGTCCTGCCATCGATATTTACAGCGCCCCAGAGAATTTTTTGGGCGAAAACAGATGCCGAAAATGCGACTGCGGAATGCGACAATTAATTTTAGTGAATTATGACCGCAGAGTGGAAAATGGTGCTAATGTGACGGCGGCCATTCTCGACAAAAACACGAACAGCTGTCAGGACGGGACCCATAAATGCACAAAAATAGAGGGGGGATCCCTTGCATCTGTGTATCCTGTGTATCTGTGTGGGAACTTTTTGGTGGATAATGCGACCGCAAACAGACAAAGGACAGCGGCATCAACAGAATGGTGCCACAATGGTGGCTATGGTGGCAGTTCCCTAGCTCCCTAGCTCCCTAGCGTGTCGTTTTGCAATATGACAGCCAGAAGCCAAATCCAAAGCCCCGCTACGTATACGTGATATTCGAATGCAGCAATGCAACTGAAACTGTCAGAGCAGTCAGAGCCGTCAAAACCATGCCAATCTAAGCCCATCTAGCGGAGTTTTCAGTTTCAGTTTCGATCTTAGCGGCGACAGTTTCCATAATTTATAGCCAAACATTTCAACGCTTGGTGGTGGGGAGGTGGTGGTGGTGGGAGCGTCCCATTGTTCGATGCACGTGCAAAGGGCAGAGCAGGGCAGAGCAGGGCAGACAAAGGCAGAGAGCAAAAACGCAACAAAACTGCGGCAGCCGTTAGCCGGCGAAGAGGAAAAACATGCGGAGGTCGCGAGGCGAGCTTGGATGCAGCTCTCGTAAAGTACAATGAACCGCTGGAGCTGCATTCTGGGGCATGGAATGCTATGCTGTGTGCGGTGCGGTGCGGTGCGGTGTGGTGTGGTGTGGTGTGGTGTTGGGGGTGTGGCACCCACGTATGTGGGTGAAGTTGAGTGGATTCCAGTGAAAGAAATGTCTGCAAGTGTTCTCCGTCTGCGAGGAGAAGAGAAGAGGCGGTAGAGCGAAAAGGCGGTTTGTTTTATGTTTTTGCGGCATTCGGCAGTCGAGGATTATTTATTCTCGTGAATGACACCTCCTTCAAACAGGAGACGGAAGACAGGAGGGGGAAATGCTATGGTGTTTTGAAATATCCAAGAAATACTCGGAGCAAACCCACGAGGAGGAGCATCCCCTGGACGCCAAAATCAAGGTATCAAATGGCCTAATTATGGTGAAACGTTAAGGAAAAACAGCAGACAATCTTCGGAGCTATAAACAAATCAGGTTTCAGGAAAGTTTCCATCGTGCTTCGTGCTTCGTGCTTCGTCCTTCGTCCTGCATCAAAGTTTATGGCGCCCGCAGTTGGAAAGTTTTTCATTCAATTCACTTACGAATAAGTTGCTTTTGCCTTTCGCCTTTGCATTTTGATGCAGTCACCGCAGCGTTTTCCACTCGTTTCCACAGTTTCTTTCTGCTTACACTCGTACCTTGGTGGCCTAGTTCCTGGGCCAAGGAGTAAACTTTCTCTGGCAGAAAAACCAAAGTAAAACATGGGCCCCAACGCCATCCCCGACCCCGACCACGACCCCGACCCCTAGCCAATGCTCTGGGTGGGAAGAAGTCGTTGCAGCTAATGGTGTTTATTGCATTTACTCTCCTTCTGTGGCACTTAAATCGGCATCATGAGGCAGCACCACCAGGCACCTGGCACCAGGCACCAAGCACCAGGCGCCAACCAGTGAAGTGCGACACTGTTGCGCAACAGGCGCGAAGAGAAGGTGCGGGAAGCGGCAGCGGCAGGGACAGGGACAGGGGCAACACCTGCAGCTACGCAAATATCCTGCGGGCGCCAGAGCAAAGAACAGGATTGGACACCAGACGGACGCGAGGACGCAGGCCCAGGTCCATCCAGCTGCCATCTTCGTTCGTGTGGAAGAAAGTGCAAAGTAAATTCAACACAAAGTCCACCATGAGCCTGTGGCTCCACCAGGATAGTCAGTAGGAGGAGGATGGGTGGCGTGGGGATGCAGGATGCGGGAGCCAAGAAAATGCGCAGTCAGGCTCCCCTTTGGGGGAGGCCCTTTGTTGGGTGGTGGGAGAGATCTGGCTGCAGCAAAGTTTGATTAAATCACATGACACTCTGGGAGGGGCAATGCCCAGCGGTTGGGGATGGACAGATTCAAGTGGTTTGCCACTGCCATACTGCTATACTGCTATGCTGCTATGCTGCCATACTGCCACTTCCAGTGCGAGCACAAGGAACAAGTAAATAAATTCATTAAACGATTAGAGGAACGCTCTCCAGGTGAATGCAGATGCCGTCGTCCATAGAGTCCGGATGCCTTTTGTGCACGAGTAAAATATTCAGTTAGCCAGGATTAAGTGGATTTACCCTCCTCCAGTGCGGATGTGGTGCTGCGCCACTGGGGCGCGGCCATTGTCCCGCTGTGTCACAATGGGAAAAGCCAGCGAATGCCAGAGAAAGCGTACTATACGGCTTATGCTTGTGAGCCGAGGGCCAAGGGCCTCCTTTGTGACCTCCTTCGTTGTTTCCCAGATTTAAAAGATTTAACTATTGAGCGCGACATTTATTACATCGAATTTAGAGACATTTTGGGCATTACTTGGTTACCAAACTTTGAACATCGATCGGAACATCATCTTTAGTGCCGGGGGAGGCGAGGAAATCCTGCCCCGAAGACTGCAGCACCAGCTCCCATTTCTCCTTCTCCATGGTGACGGAGTCCATGGTGGAGTCCATGCTGGAGTCCATGCTGGAGTTCATGCTGGAGTCGTCGTTGCAGTGGGCTGTGTCTGCTTGCGCCTTTGCGTCTGCCTTGGCGGAGTTGCACAGGTTGCAATTCTTGCGATACCAGAAGTTAATGTTGTTGCAAGCGTTGCACAGCCAGTCATTGTTGTGGGGCCGCCGGCCAGGGCCAGGGGTGGGGGCTGGGGCCGTGCCCTTGTCCGCCTGGCAGCGGTTGCAGGATGAGCGCCACACGAAGTTGCTGTTGCGGCACACCAGACAGGACCAGTTGTCGCTGGCCGGCTTCCACTTGTGGGGGCGCGGTTGGTCCCCCGTAGCATGCGGGTGGCGGGGGTAGCTGTAGCGCACGCTGCCCGAGCGAGTGGACAGGTAGGCGGGGAGGACCGTCAGCGTATGGCCCATGAATCGCCTGCCACTCATCGCAGTTATCGCCGCCTGCGCCGACAGGGGGCTCACGTAGGTAATGGTCGCCTCCCCCTTGGAGCGCCCCGTCAGCTTGTCCTTGTAGACGAAGATCCTTGGCTTGTTGCTGCCCTCGTCCACCTGGATGTGTCCGATCTTGCCGAAGCACACGATAATGTCGTTCTTGGTGATGCTCGGACGCATCCCCAGCACGAAAATGGTGTCCGGCTGCAGCACATACTGCTCGTGGCCAATGAGGATGGCGGGGCAGAAGCACTTTGCATGCTGCACCAGATTCAGATTCAGATTCAGATAGGACATCCGTCCAAAGGAGCGACTCGCCACTGATGCCACTGCCTCCTCCGGGGTTGAGTGCAGCACGGGATTCACAACAGATACATTCCGCCCCATATCCACATCCACCTCCACCTCCACATCCACATCCACATCCATATTCATTTTCTGTATCTGCATCGGAACTTCCGCAGGGGTGGACGAGTTGGATGTGTGGCTCTCAGGATCCTCGTCCAGGATCAGAGTGCGTGCATCGCCACCGCCGTCCTCGTAGCGGTACGGGTCGCAGGAGTCAGCCAGGCGATTTCTATGGAGCCAAGGACTAGTAACAATTTGGTTCTGAGGATTTTCAACTAAATTTAGATGGCTATACGGAATGCCGCTGAATAATATCAAATTGCGGTCCATCGTATAAAAGACCTTTTTGTTAAAATTTCAGTTTCCTACTTATTTGATTACTAGACAAAAAACACGAACCGAACCGATTCCTTTCCAACATAAAAACAAAACTACTGAAAGCTACTGAAATCTTTGAAAATACACATCCACGGGAATCGAATCGAATCGAATCCCCATGAACGGTTGACCTGAAACTCAGAGTTTCCCCAGACTGTCCCAGGCAACACGACTTTTCCGTGGCCTACTTGACACAAGTACTTTCTTTCTCTTCGGTGATTTTGTATATTTTCACAAAAATTATAATATTGCGTCCAAGGATTCAAGGAACCAGTATCCAGGAGCAATGCAAATTTTATCATCTCTCTGGCCGGACCCTGCCACTTGTGGGGCAGTTGCCCTGATGACTTTGCACTTCGCTCTCTCGCTCATCGATGGGAAAATTGATTCATAATTTTTTTTGCTTTTCACTTTAATCAGCGAACTTTTGATTACATTTTCACGTCGGAAAACTCCCCTCGAGTGGGAAGAATGGGGAGTGTGGAGTGGAAAAGAAAGAACCAAACTTTCGTCCAATGACTTTCGTATTCAAGAGTAACTGCGGCCACCAGAGTGCGCTCCGCTTTTATCTGCTGATATTCGAGGCTCAAAATACAACACATATTAATAGTGATATCAATATGCTTGAACGTTTCTAATCAAAATAAAACTCTCTGCTAATCATCGGGCCAATTAGCTGCCATTTACCTCACTAATGACTGACCCACGTAGCCAACCGACCGACCGACCGACCGACCGACCGACTGACAGACATTAAACCGCCCAAAAAGGTAAGGAATTAGAGGAAATGTTGCTCCCAAAATACTGTCGGTGATGCGTCGGAGAACAGAAATATTGTATACGCCATATTCATGGCAGGATGTGGTCCACAATGTGCTCCACATTGGGGACACGTTTACTAATATCCCGCTGTTGGCTGTTGGCCCCGGACACTGATAAGCTAGAAGCTCTTCCACAATTGTCGCACGCCATTTTCACCCGCAATTCGCTTTTATGGTCTCGACTCTTTACGAGCCCGACCGCCCGATGACCCCTGACCTTATCTACATTAACAGCAAAACGGAACGGAACCAAACTGAAATACTAAACAGAGCAGCAGAAACAGAGAAAAACGCAAGGCGACAGCGTCTGCCATTCATTAGAAGAAGGCTTTTGCCCTGACCTCTCCCCCGGACTGCCTAGACTGCCAACGGGGTGTCAATTTCTTTTAGGGTCCATGCCACGTCTTCGTCTGCGGCATGAAGCTCATTAGGAGGGCCCGGCGTCTGTCTACTCTTCTTCTGCAGTGTTCACTTCATTTTCAAAGTAACGTGTTCTTTAAGATTGAATATTTAAGAGGCATGAAGCCAGGGATCAGGCCAGGCCAGGCTTCTCCTCCACAACTTTGAGTCCCCAGACAAACAATCAACGCGAAATTAAACGAGCGGGAACGTTGTACGTTCATAGCCGATACTCAGTCAGTATGGCCCCCTTCCCCTCCGACAAAGGGCGTACACTGCACTGGAAAGAGACTGAAGTTTTCCACAAATCAAGGACTGGACTTGTTCCGCAAAACTAACTGGATTTCCCAAAAAGGTAGTCAAACGAGCGTTCGTATGCAAATCGTGTTTTACGGATAGAGATAAGTTGCACTACAGATCCTTGATTCGTATCGGATAGTCAGAAAGACATAGTTTTCAATGAGTTTCAATGGGTTCGTCAAGCCAATCAATCAATCTACTGGTTATCGCACCATATATATCTATATATATGTATATCGAATTCGGAATGCCATGCCGCTAATGTGGTTGGTGTGTCTGTGAAATCGATTTGCTGGAAAAACAGACTAGAGATTTTTAAAAATGTGTTTCGTTGAGGAACAAGTTTTGCCCAAAGAATAAATTTACGCTTTATTCTGTATAACGATCCTTACAATAAAGTTAATGTCTTTGACAAGCATAAGTTCCCTCACTTTCTACATCCGCCTTTGCAGTTGCATCCGTAAACATTACATTTGCCTTTACCGCAATAGGGACTCGGGTCAGTTCCATCGTTGCATTTTAATTTTTTTATAGCTTTTTTAGCTATATCTTTAGGTATATCTTTAACTATAGCTTTAGTTTCTTTAGCTATATACCCTGCCACTTTTGACACCAAACTCCTCCCGAAGATTTTGGTTGGGCGGCAACATGGTCCTGTAGCTCGTTTAGGAGACGTTCTACATCTGCCACTGCAGTTACATCCGAACATATTACAGGAGCCAGTGGCGCAATAAGGACTAGCTGCAGATCCATCGTTGCAGTTCCCATAGCGATTCGGAAGGCAGCATTCGGAAGTAACACTTCCGATGAGAACAAGGATCAGCAAAACACTCGTAAAATTCATTTTCGCGGCTTGTGTTGGCTGGTCGGTAGTGCTAGACGGCATTATATATACTTTTCCCAAACCGTTTTTAAGCCAATCAATCCATCTACTGGATATGGTACGAGTATTTATCGGATTCGCAATGCCATGCCTCTTATGTGGTTGGTGTGTCTGTAAAATCAATTTGCTGGAAAAACAGACTAGAGATGTTTAAAAATGTGTTTCGTTGAGGAACAAGTTTTGCCCAAAGAATAAATTTACGCTTTATTCTGTATAACGATCCTTACAATAAGGGTAACGTCTTTGACAAGCATAAGTTCCCTCACTATCTACATCCGCCTTTGCAGTTGCATCCGTAAACATTACATTTGCCTTTACCGCAATAGGGACTCGGGTCAGTTTTATCGTTGCATTTTAAACGTGATATTACTTCAGCAGCTACTAAAACGGCACCTATTACCGGCAGAGCCCTCCCGAAGATGTTGTATGCGGGGCAACATGGTCCTGTAGCTCGTTTAGGAGACGTTCTACATCTGCCACTGCAGTTACATCCGAACATATTACAGGAGCCAGTGGCGCAATAAGGACTACCTGCAGATCCATCGTTGCAGTTCCCATAGCGATTCGGAAGGCAGCATTCGGAAGTAACACTTCCGATGAGAACAAGGATCAGCAAAACACTCGTAAAATTCATTTTCGTGGCTTGTGTTGGCTGGTCGGTAGTGCTAGACGGCATTATATATACTTTTCCCAAACCGTTTTTAAGCCAATCAATCCATCTACTGGATATGGTACGAGTATTTATCGGATTCGCAATGCCATGCCTCTTATGTGGTTGGTGTGTCTGTGAAAACGATTTGCTGGAAAAACAGGCTAGACATTTTTGAAAAAGTCTTTCGTTGATGAAAAAGTTTTGCCCAAAGAATAAATTTACGCTTTATTCTTGATAGATTCTTGATCGATTCTTGATTTCCTGTAGCTCGTTCAGGAAGCGTTCTACATCTGCCACTGCTGTTACATCGGAACATATTACAGGAGCCAGTGGCGGAATGAGGAGTACCTTGTGATCCATCCCTGCAGTTCCCTGTGATATCCGAACGGCAGCATAAGGAAGTAACACTTCTGATGAGAAAAAGCATCAGCTAATGTGGTGTGCCGTGAAATGGATTTCTTGGTGAGAAACGAACTATTTAGTGTGTGTAGTATGTGTGTCTTCTTGCTGGCTCGATCCGAAAACTGATCTCTTTATTATTCTCTTATGGTCTATTTGATTTGAATTTTAAAATATTTTGCTCTGACTCATCGGGACGGACTGACAGACAAATCTAATGCGGATGCGGATGGGGATGGGGATGAGGATGGGGTTGGGAAATATCCGATCTGAAAACGCAACAAGCCACTCTCCGACCCCGACCACGAAAGCTGTGACGAAAATCAATATTCATAAAATGTAATCCACATTTAATTGAGATAAATTGCTTGCTTCATTATACGCCACAAGCCCACTCGTACGGGTGCAGGGGTACATGGAGCATGGGGGAACGGGTGCATGGGGAAGAATGCGAAGCTTGTTGTTTGGATCCGTGTCCTGTCAAGGCTAATTGTTTAGCATTAAGTTTAAGGATAATGAGGTGTGTATTTTGCACACGAATACCCTTTCAGTTATCATTGAATTCCATAATCAAAGGCGTCACTGGTGCAGGATCCACGAAAGCAATACAGCAATACAGCACATACAGATACAGATACAGATACAATGAAAACACGCACTTCTAGTCCCCCCGCCCATCCCCATCCTCCTCGCTAGTCTTAAAATACAGTAAAAGCAATAAAATGTGTACGTGTCCAAATTTTAATATGGATGCTGTCGGCATTTGCCGTCATTCCTTTGCATCTTGTGTGTGTTCCCTTGTTACTCTCTCCATCTCTCTCTTTATCTCTCTCTCTCTCTCTATGTGTTTATTTGACTTGTTACTTATTTATTACGCAGGATAATGAAATTGCACGTAATCCTCATTAAAGCCAGAAGCCGAGCTGAACAAAGGGACCACGACTTGAGGTTCATTTAGAGTTGGGAGGTTGGAACTTACTTGGAAGGCCAACAACAACTAGAAGACTTCTCTGTCTAAGAGCTCTCTCTCTCTCTCTCTCTCTCTCTTTCCCTATGCCGCACATTCACATTCGCGCATTCAAATCTCAGTCATGACTCAATTTCCCTATGTGCAGATGCAGCTACACAGACACAGATACAGATGCAGTTAGAGATACAAACTCCACGCGTACACACATGTGTACATACTTACATACTTACATACATACATACATATGTATGTGTGCACATATAGTATGTCTACATATAAAGAGACAGGGGAGTGGGATGGAAAACGATCTGTGGAGCCATCACACAGATTATCGAGCTTCCGGGGGCAGCAGCAGCAGCAGCAGCATCAGCACTGGGAGTGAGGGAAGACGAAGACACATACACAAACACAAACACACAGTCAGGTGACACACACCACACCACACGTCCAATACAAATAAATCAGACAAAGCATATAAATCTAAATTGTATCGCATTGTGGCGCATTTTGGCTCCTTTGCACACCTTATGCTGCTTTATTGGCAAAGTGGAAGTCGCCCGACTCCAGCCAAGGAGAGCACCCTTTGAGCTGTGTATTTCATTGCGATTCAAGGGAAACCTCAACGGAGACCTTCTCCTGGCCTTCTCCTTCTCCGCCTTGCGTTGAAGGCTCCATTCCCTGGTTGCTTGCACCTTCTCGTGTGTCGAGTACTGGGTATCATCACTTCAATTGGCTGCCCCGTTGATTTCCCATCGATTTTGGCTGCCACTTGGACTGTTGTATCTGGCCGACGTGCCGTACGACCTGTGTAAATCCCTTTGATTGGTGCACATTGCTGCGTCCTTTTTCAGGGGCGGAAACTCCTGTGGTCGTCTGAAAAAGGGCGCAATTATCGAGGAGTTTACTCACGGGGGAACTCACGGCAGGACAGTGGCAGTGAGGCAGGGCAATCTACACACAATCCAATCCAATCCCACCCATTTTTTGGAAAGTAAAACCGCATTTCCTATACAAGAATGCTTGAAGCGACTTGTGTGCTCGTGAGCCTTCGATCGTAAGGGACCATCTCGACTGACCTCCACATCCTCCCTTCTATATATCATTCTGATGAACTTCTGCGGTGAACGTGGATTTAATATAATATTATCAGTGGGCTGGCTACAGCCATAATCTACTGGGACGGACCTGACCTGACCAGACCAAATGTCGCGTTTAGCGCCTTGAACTGTAAGTGCTTTCATGTCGCTTTCAGCCCTGCCAGAAGAACAAATCCCCAAATTGCGTAATACATAAAATGCATTTGCGTGGAAAATTAGGAAATGGCAAAAAAACAGAAAAAAACCCACAGTAAATTCAAATTTCCACAATTTCACAATTTCCACATTTTTTTATATATTATAAACTAGCTCGCAGCTCGCAGCGCGCAGTTCCAACTCCCAGGGTTTTCTCCCATCATAGAGAGCATAAATCTTTGGCAGAGCTCAGACGCAGACGACACAGAGGCAGAGGCACAAAGGCAGAGACAGGGCCACAAACAAATCGCCTTAGACAGTTTCTTATTACTTGAACACTCTCTTTTTCTGTGCACAAATCGGAGGAGATTACAGAGAAGTTTGTTTGTTCTTTAAAACCGCCTTTGCGTGAGCTCCGCTCCGGAGAAGTCCGGGTAATGGCTGAAAATGAAATAAATGCAAATGTTACAACTATTTTTTCCCGAGAATTGTTTTCCTTTGAAGCTGAAGGACCTCCAGTCGCTTCTCACTAGTCGCCGGATTTGGCTATCAAAGTGAGGGACCTCTCTGCCGAAGCGCTCCTCTGTCTCGTGTGTCTTGACTTGGCAAGACAGAGTCCTCCGCAAGGCACTTCGTATCCAATTTCAAGCTATTGACACAATGAAGTACTCTCGAGTTCTACCCTTTCCTTCGTCAGAGCGACTTTCACAGAACATAAAAAGCAGTAAACTAAATAAATACAGCGAAACCCTATTTTTTGGGCCATAAAAGGAAGCAAACGGACACTTTCAAATGCATAACAAAAGCCGATAATTGTGATTTTTGTTCCCCATTTTTTCCCTTAGTATGTAAAATGTTACCAATAAGAGACTAGGTATATCCGTTGGCCCTTGGCTAGATGGATAGAGCCACTCGAATATGCCATAGATTGTAAAGGCAAGACGTCCTGTCTTCTTGAATCATCAGGATGCCGGCGATTTTATCCGCGTTGGCGCACTGCATTCCCATTCAGCGGGAGAGCAGCAGCTGAATGAGCGAACAAGGAACGTATGAATGTAAACAAAAACAGATGCAACAGATAGATGCATGCCTCCTTATGCATGCCTCTTTGATTTTTTTAGATATAGAGGATATGATACTGAGTTGTTTTCTACGGAAGAAATTTCTTCGATTTCGAATGAAAATGTTCTATATTTTATTTATTTTATGTGCAAATATTGTATGTACTATACATGTACATATACGTGTGTATGTATTTGTATTCTACATTTTACATGTAAGTTTAGTTCAACAGTTGGCCGAAAGCGCCTTCTCCCGAAAGCTTCGTAGCGAAGACAACAACCAACCCACCATCGAAGGGAACGAACACCACGGCACAAGGATATACAGATTCCACTGGAAAACACCGGAAAGTGGGTAGAGATGAATAATCGCAACCACCCCCGAGGCAGCCATTGGGCCACAGACCAATCCGATTACCGCAGACTGTTACCAATCCAAAATGGCTTCCGTTCGTCCTCGCAGATGCTGCGGGTGGAAAATCCAATAAGCAGAGCAGAGACCCGGACCCAGACCCATACCCATACCCAGACCGAGCTGATTTCAGAGCCAGAAAGGAAAATCAGAAATTATTGCAACACAGTCTTCCAAGCGGAACAGACCTAAGGTCTTCCAATTGCAGCAGGAATCAAATCGCACAGCCATGCAGCATCCCCATCCCAGCGATCAGCCCACTTACATGCCGGAGGTGCCGTTCCAACCACTGTGGGGCCAGGAGGCGCCTCCACCACCGCCCATAGTGCCCTACCAAGAGCTCATCGCTGGCTTTCCTTGCACCGATTTGTGTGAGTACCCCGCCAGAGAAACCTCAAGAGATCTTTCCTTGAATAATTGGAATCCTCAATCTTTGCAGCACTATGGCAACGCTCTCAGGTAGCCCCCTTGGTGCCCCAACGTACCAGCACACATGGACGGTCCAACGGATCCTCCAGCTCCTCCTCCAAGAAGACTCGTCGCCGGGTGGCCTCCATGGCCCAGCGACGAGCCGCCAACATTCGCGAGCGCCGTCGCATGTTCAACCTGAACGAGGCCTTCGACAAGCTCCGCCGCAAGGTGCCCACCTTCGCCTATGAAAAGCGACTCTCCCGCATAGAGACGCTGCGCCTGGCCATCACATACATCGGATTCATGGCCGAGCTGCTCAGTGGCACGCCCTCGAACTCCCACACCCACTCAAAGTCCCGCTCTGATGTCTATCCCGGCATGAACGGACACCATCAGGCAGCCCCACCCTCGATGCATCCCCCCCATCACCTGCACCCAGCGGCGGCATATCATCGAGACTTTGCCTCACCCTACAGTCACAGCCTGACATAATCCTCGTATTGTGGATCATCTCATCGCGGGCCTGGCTACAAAATGTTAAACTTTTGCTTCGAAAAAGAATCAAAATTAAGTGCTCATCCACATTCCCTTTTTTGTGATTGACAAGTAAGAAAAGCGGAAAACATGCTGATGTTTGTTTAATAAAAATCAAAAGAAACTACGATCAATTGGACTGTAATGAATTAAAGAAAGCGGGAAGCTTTCAACTTTCTCTTCCACTTCTATTTAATAATCTTCAGATCAAATACCAATCAACCAGTTGGCTTTCAAACCGACATTTAGTTACTTAAAAATAAAATACACCACCACACGAGGACGAGTACGCGTACGAGTACGAGTACACCTGATAATCCCTTTAAATAGCCAGTATTAAGGGCTGGCAGTAAACCCCGCACTTGTTTCGAACAATTTCATGCCGCGTCAAGAGTTCCATAAGCCACACCATGATTTGCGTGCGAATCCTTCCAGCTGCCAGGGTACACCACATGTCCTCAATGAAGTCACATTGCGTACGCGGGCCACCGGCCCCCGAAAAAGGAAGGAGAAAACTATTATACAACACAAAATTTGACAAGGCAAACAAAGCGTGAAATTATTATTAATAAATTGAGGCAGACGGAGGGGGGAGGGAGGGGGAGGGGAGGGTGCGATTAAAAGTCAATTGGAACAACCCCTAAACCAGAAAAGAATCCAAAAAAAGGAACAAGTGTAACACTTGAGGGATTCTCCCTGCCCCGCAGATCCTGGCTGCTAGCTAAATACCAAGGAATTTTTGCGTTCAACGCCCATTTTCAACAGATTAGCGTCCCTCGGCCAGGGAGCAAATTAATTCGGAACGGATATTGCAAGGACATCAGCCAGCGAGGGTTGAAGGCTGTCTCCTGGCGAACAAAAAAAGGGTCGCAGCGCTGCCTGCTCCCCTGTTGTTTTGGTCGTCGTTTGGTGTACAATATGTTTTGATGAATTTGTGACACTTCATGCCGCATTAGGTCCATCACCATCTGCATCATCTGCATGTCGTGTTGAGGGGGTGGCGGGTGCCCGCGGTACCGCATCTCGTCATCTATGAAGTGACCTCACGTGTCGGCGATTAGCCGGAATCAGGAAATCAACTGCAAAATCTATCTTTTCGATACCTGTGGTGTGGGAAAACTTCATAAAGTAGATACTACTGTGTGATTTTGTTTAGATATATTTGAAGAGATCCGCCTACAAGACAATACTAACAATCATATCTCATTCCATGGACACATAGACATGCCGCGTGTTCCATATTAACTTATTCCCATAGTAAATCAGGTGGCCGAAAACTGAGATTCCCCGCATCCTAAGCCCATGCCATAAGGAGGGTATGGTATGGAATGGGCTCGGATGTCAATTCAGTATGACGAATTAATTGAATTTTTCTGCAATATGCGACAGTTTTTCGCAATTTTACGACTCTTTTTTCGGCAGGACGTAATTGGGGCAGAAACGAATACATATTAGGCGATGATAGATGGGAGTTAACTCCAGATTTACCAGATGTTTTCAGAGTAGAACAATACTTACCCTTCCCACTCTGCTGCTCCCTGTTGCCTCGTTTTCTAGGTTGTGCCTCGTTGTACAAACTGGGACTTATCAATGATGAACTGGAAATCAATAAACATACATAGGAACTACCCGGACTATTCGCAAGACTCCATAAATTCCACTATCTGGATGCTTATCATCAATTCATGTGTTGTTTGCCATTGAAAGCAATCGAAAGCGGGCCAAGTGCGGGCCGCTGGCTGCACAGTTTACAGCCAGAGCTCCCAGAGAACAGCATGTCGAATCCCATTTACGCGACTCAGGTTTCCAACGATACCTGGCCGGCCGGACTGGACCAGCAGGAGCTGCATAGTGTGCTTACGCAGGAGATGACCGACTTCCGGAGTATCCAGAGCATTCGGGGAAAGTGGGAACAGAATCTTGTGCAACCCACGTATAGTATCCAGCTGCAAATAGAGTGTGCGGGTAAGAGTATCACCTGAAGGTATATGAACTTGTTTTCCACTTCTCAAAAGTGTCCACAGGAAGCAAGAAACGTTATCTGAGCTACTTGGTGAAGTCCCCTCACATGGCTCCAAGCGGAAGGAAGTTTCCCATTGAAGGGGACTTCTCGATGGAGCTTAAAATGTACGAGAACATTCTGCCCGCTCTAGAGGATCTCTACAAGGGTGTGGGCCAGACCGTTCACTTCACTGCCCCGTTCCTCAGGACAGGCCAGTCTCAGTGCCTTCTCTTGGACTGCGCCCAGACAAGGGGCTACAGTGTTGCCAACACACCCAAAGGACTGGAAAGACCCGCCATGGAGTCAGTTCTATCGAAACTGGCGGCTTATCATGCGGCCACGGCCCGCTATATACAGACGAGTTCCGATAAGAAAAGAGAGTTCCCAAAGCTCGTAGCAGGGGCGGCAAGGGTAGGGGCATATGAACTCAAGAGCTTGCTTCAACTTCGATTCCATGAGAGCCTGCGATCTCATAATGCGAGGGAGTATGAAGACAAGGTGGTAAGTGATCAGTGATCACCAATGGAGTGTTGACCATTTTTAAGCAATGCTCCCCACTCTTATCCACAGAAAGCGTTTCAGAAATACGTTAGCGGAACCATCGACCATTTGGATAGTAGGAAATCCTTCAATGTCATCCTGGTCGGGTCCTGTTTTCCCAACAACATACTCAACAGCACTGATGCTTTTGGGAATGTGAAGGACTCTCTGTTCATCGACTTTCATGCCGCCAAATACGGGCCAGCGGTCTATGACCTCTTCAGCCTGCTTTTGACAGCACCCGCCAAGAAATCTATTCACTTTGATGGCTACTTGAAGTTCTACCACGATCAGCTAACAGCCAATCTAGCGCTGCTCAAGTACCGTGGCAGGCAGCCCACCCTCACCGACCTGCATCTGGATCTGCTGAAATACGGCCACTGGGGTAGGTCAGGGGCCTCCATTGATCTGCCAGCTGTATCTAATATTTCGCTTTTATCTCGCCTAGCCTTTGAGGTGGCCACGGAGTTTCTGCCGCTCGTTCTGTCTCACTTTGGCAGCAGCGATGACGATGACGATCACATCGTCGAGTTGTTCAGGAATCCAATCTACTCGGAGCAGATAAGGGAGCTTCTGCCTTGGCTGGAGAATCGTGGCTATTTCGAAGAAGAATGAACAGCTATTTACGAGAGAGAGAGAGAGAGAGAGAGAGAGAAAGAGAGAGAGAGAGACAGAGAGAGAGAGAGAGGGAGAGAAGTGGAGGCGGTTCATTGTGACATTCAACAATGTTTGTGAAGAGATAAGAGAAAATAAAATACCTTCGTAATAATGAACAGGCACAATGTTAATTTACATCAGAGATCGAGTGGCATTGAGGGATTGGGGGAGGGGGCTAGAATGCTGCCCAATCGTTCCACTCAAGTATAGTTATGGTCTTACCAAACAAGTCGGTCCTCACGGCGCACATGTTTCCCACATACGCTCTGCATTTAATCTGACGACGAAATCGCAAGCGAAAAAGCTCGATCTAGAAAGCTTCTTTTGTTGACAAACCACAAATAAAAGGCCTCTGGTCTGGTCATTAGAAAACCAGTCGAGAGAGAAATGGTTGAGGCAAATGAGAGCACAGCGGAGGAGCAGCAGCAGCAGCTACCAAAATGGCTGGATCAGGAGTTGATGGTGGAGTTTCTAGAACGCGACTTTGGGGATGATTTGAAGAGCATCAAGGAGTTCAAAGTGGAACCAACGGGCGGCAAGGGAGAGAACTACACAACCCTCTTGCTGCGTGCGAGTTTCACGTTAGAGCTGAATGGTACGTCTTCCACAGCGCATATTATCACTGTTCGTTAACTGAGACCCTGTTGTACCAGATGGCTCTCTGGAGAGCACCTCTTATATGGCCAAGGTTCTGCCCAATACTGCCAGTACACGAGACTTCGTTACGACCTGGAAGGTATTCGAGAAGGAGAGCAACTCCTATGCCAATTACCTGCCAGACTTCGAGCGGATGTATCGGGAGGCCGAGAAAAAGGTCACATTTGGGCCACGCTACTATCAGCATTCGAAGCAGCTGGACGAGGAGCTCATTGTCCTGGAGGATCTGCGCCAGCGGGGCTTCAGGAACGTGAAGCGTCAGGATGGCTTCGATATGGTGCACACCAAAGCGGCCCTTGAGAAGTTGGCCCTGTTTCATGCAGCCTCGGCAGTGCGTTTCGAACTCAAGGGACCGTATCCAGATATTTACAATAGAAATCTGTGCGGCACGGAGGATAACTTCAAGGAGCTTCGGGAACAGCAATCCAAGACATTTGTCGAGGCGCTGCCCCTCTATGATGCCACCCACCTGCAGCAGACAATTGTAAATAGATTTACCCTCACATTCTTATTCCGATACTATACTGTACATATGGCTTATTTTCCAGGAAACCTACAGCCAGCAGGCAGAGGACATGTTCCAGGCCCACGCACCAACCCAGATGGAAAACGAGTTCCGTGTGCTGAACCATGGCGATGCCTGGTGCAACAACTTCATGTTCCAATACGACGAAGAGGGTCGGCTAAGGGAAACATATTTCGTAGATTTGCAGATGAGTCGGTACTGCTCACCCGCCCAGGACCTGCTCTACATGATTCTTTCATCCGCCAACGGCGACATAAAGATACAAAAGTTCGACTACTTCATCCGTTACTACCACGAAAAACTTACCGAAAACCTGACACTCCTAAAGTACCCCAAGAGCCTGCCGAAGCTTAAGAGCCTGCATCAGTCCATCTTCAGTTACGGGGATTGGAGTAAGTACCAATAGATTGTAGATTGATTGTTCCTCTTGCAAGTTTTTAATTTACGTGTGTGTATGCTGGAAAAGTTTTCCCGATAGTATCCCTTCTGCTGCCAATCGTCCTTGTCGATGCCAATGAAAATGCCAACATGGATGCCCTAATGGACAAGGAGGGAGCCGGCGACCAGTTCAGAAACAGCCTCTTTCACAACTCTCGCATCGGGAGACACCTTAAGGAGGTCCTCCCTTGGGCTCACAGTCGAGGAGCCTTCGAAGTAATCAATACATCCTAGATGTCTTTTCATTGATGTAAGAAATACGGGAATAAACCAAATATAAACAAAACAATATCCGTAAAATATTCGTCTATTCATCGAAATTATTACCGACACTGTATGCAGTCATTTGAGTGGAAACTCAAATGGAGGTGAGGTTCACATTTACTCAATTCACTATCTCTTAACAGTACGCTTTTCTGCGGCACTGATACGGCACTGATAAAACAATAGGATACTCTTAACTACATATGTTATCAACAGTACGAGCTATCGGCGATGTCTACTAAGCCAGAGATTTGTGCGACAGAACTACCTATGCACGGAGGTGATGTTTGAAGTCAAATATCAGTCCCCAGGCGTTCGCACAGTTGAACGGACGCACACAAATCGCGATCTCTATTCAAACAAAGAGTTAAAGTTCTATACAACGCCAGCTCCACAATGGGTCTAAGAAATTCCAAGCCGAAGAATAAGTATGAGGTAACACCTCCAAAACCAGAGAACCACAGCCCACCCAAGCATACATCCCCATCCCCGACACCCACCCCAGTGGCACAGATGAAATCTGACGACACACCCACCCCCGGCCCCAGTTCCAGCCCCGGAACAACAACAATCCCCGACGGCACTGCTTTGGTGCCAAATTGGCTGAATGAGACGCAATTTGTGGATATACTGTCGGCGAATGTTCCGCACTTTTCAAAGATTCTTAGCTTCCGCGCTAAGCCCGCAATGGCCCCGGGAGAGAACTATGCCACTCTCATGCTGAGAATCAGCATCGATGTGGAGCTCGATGGTAAGTACTACCGGATTCCCACATACATGACTGTAGAATACGTACTATCCGTACTTAAAAATAGATTATATACTATGTATACATTTAGGTACGTATAATATTGTTTGTACACCTATTTGGCTTCGGTTTGGACTGCGATAAGTAATCGTAAAATATCTTCAATTTATTTATAACATTTGCACAATAAAAGTTCGCTGTTGGTATTTCACAATGATTAATAGTAATTGCATGCTAGCTCGCATTCGAAATCTAACAATGACCTGACCAATTTTATTGTTATACAATGTAATTAGGTTGTTCTTTCAAGCAAATAATCCTTCGTTACTTCTGCCCCATTTCCAGACAAAAGTACCAAGGTCATATCCTATATGATGAAGGTGCCACATGAAACCCCTCACATGGAACAAATGCTGGCCATGGCCAACTTTTTCAAAACTGAGAATATGGCCTATATAAATATATTGCCGAAACTGGAAGAGCTGTACAGGATCAAGGGAATGGAAGTTACGTTGGCCCCACGAGCCCACATACTAGACCCTAGCCACGAGCCCAAACTGGCCTATACCGTGCTCATGAACGATCTTGGTCAGGACGGCTTCAAGAATCTGAATCGTCTGGAGTGTCTGAACCTGGAGCAAACCAAGTTTGCTCTGCGAAAACTGGCCCAATACCATGCTGCCACTGCAATGATGTTTCAGGTGAATGGGCCTTATCCAGATATATTCATGAATGGTATCTTCGGAGCGAATAAAGGTGCCATTAAAGCCTTTATGGACGGCATGCTTGGCGCCTTCCAAATTACTTTTATGGAAAATCTGAAGAACCTAAAAGATGGCGAGAAGTATCGGGACAAGCTCGTAAGTCATTAATTAATTAACAATTGGTAAATGTATACGTTCATCATAAGATCTAACAATATATCCCAACAGACGAGAACATTTTCACAATTTGCCTCGGTGTTTGTAGATCTAAGCGAGTACGATCCCTCGGAATTTAATGTTTTGAACCACGGAGATTGCTGGACGAATAACTTGCTGTTCAAGCTTGATCCCAAGGGAGAACTGGAAGATATGGTGTTTGTGGACTTCCAAAATCCCAAATACGGATCTCCGGTCCAGGACATCTTCTACTTTATCATCACTTCCGTGCACATAGACTACAAGATGAAATACTTTGACTTCTTCATAAGGCACTACCACGAGCAGCTAACCAAACATCTTGATCTGCTGGGCTATACAGGGCGGCAGCCTCTACTCCGGGAGCTCCACATGCAGTTTTACAAGTACGGCGACTGGGCGCTGTACTCCTCGATAACCGTACTACCTGCCGTGCTGTTGGATCCCACTGAGGGTGCCACTCTCGAGAATTTCATGGGTGCCACCGAATCAGCCGCCAACTTCAAAAACCTCTTGTACACCAATGCACGTTACCGCAGCTATATCGAGCAGATACTACCTTGGCTGGACAATCGTGGTCTGTTGGACCTCCAGTGAGTACTATATATGTACATATAAATGGATGGAGTGATTGTTATAGTTGTTGTCATGTTGTCAAATTTTACAGCCAGCGGACCCAGAATAAAGCTCCGTTGCCTTCGCAGCCCAAATCCTCCAACGAGATCTTGGACTGGCTAAGTGTGGACGACTTTAGTGATATAATTGCCGCCACAGATCCGGAGTTCGAGAGCATTTTGAGCGGTTCTTCGGAATTGGCCACCAAACCAGGCGACAACTATGCCTCCAAGCTGCTTAAAGTGGACATCAACGTACAGCTAAAAGGTCTGTAAAGTATTGCTAGTACACATACTTATATGTCCAATGTAGTACAACAAAACATTACAATCTTTTATCAGATAAAAGCGTCAAAACCTATTCGTATATCCTGAAAGTGCAAGTGGCAGCCAATGATATGGTTAACTTTGCCGACTTTAACCTATTTCCCAAGGAGATTATGGTATACGGCAAATATGTGCCCGCCTTCGAGGAGCTCTACAAGGATGCAGGCCTAGCAGTTACGTTTAGTCCGAAGTCCTATAGGCTGAGCAAGCCGGTCACGGCAGAGTATCTGATTCTCGAAAATCTGCAGCCAAGAGAATTCAAGATGTGCGATCGGATGAACGGTATGGACCTGGAACATAGCCAGTGTGCGCTGAAAAAGCTGGCTCAATGGCATGCAGCTTCACTCAAGTACAAGGAGCTCAATGGACCCTACCCCGCTATGTGCCAGAAAGGTATTTTCACCGAAAAAACGGCGGAGATATTCAAGCCCATGTTTGCCGAAAGCAGGAAAACCTTTTTGGATGTAGTAGCCAAGTTCAAAGGAGCTGATCAATACATGCATAAACTGGTAATAGAATATTCCTCACTTGTCATATTTAATAGTTGTGGTAATTATACCAATCACCAATTTCACTCCCTTCTCTCCTCTCTCTCTCTCTCTCTCTCTCTTCAGCCATCTATTTTGGATGCCCATGTGGCGGAAGTCATTAAAGATTCCAAATTCAATGAGGAAGAGTTCAATGTGCTCAACCATGGTGATGCCTGGGTGAACAACATCATGTTCCAATACAATTCGGACGGACATGTCCACGAAACCTATTTGCTAGACCATCAGGTCACGCAATACGGGAACCCAGCCCAAGATCTATATTATTTCATAATGAGCTCCACACAGTTGGATATTAAAGTTGATCAGTTTGATTATCTCATCAGATGGTATCACCAAAATTTAGTGGAACACGCCAGACTCTTGAAATACTCGGGGTTTGTTCCCACTCTTAAGGAACTACACATAATTTTGATACAACATCCCATTTTCGGTACGTCCTGGACAATTGGATGAACAATTGAAATCTCATCTGTTTTTTTTTCAGCGGTCGGCACTGTGATGAGTACGCTTACCATTTGCCTCAACAAAGCCGACGACAACTTTACAACAGAGGCCTTTTTTGGTGATAGTCCCGAATCAGAGGCCTTGAGATCAGAGCTAATGAGCAATGAACGATACAGAGCCAACATTGAGCGTATTATGCCTTGGCTAAATAGACGCGGGCTGCTCGATTTTGTAGTGGACTCTGTGGAAAACTCTGTGGACCGGAAAAACTAAATAGCACCTAAGATTCAATATTAATATTTACTACAGAAACAAGATAATATATACGTATTATATCTGATCACAATACTAAAATAACAGCAGCAGGAGCAAGAGCAGAAGCAGGTAAGATCGTGCCCTACTTAGTGGCAAGCTTTATGGCCAAATATATGCTTGATATAAAAACAGCTGCGATAGCCAGCTTCTTAAAATAAGCACGATTCACGCCCTTAACTGTACGGACCACTTCTAAATTGAGGCGAAACACATTTCGACTCTCTTCTATAAATGCAGCCCGCAACTCATCATCAAACGATCCATACTGACTGTTAAACACGCGCCGTAGCCTTCCCTTTAGTACATTAATCTGGAAAATAAAGTAGTTTTATGCAATACAATACAATTAGAACCCGCAATACTAACTTTGACTGGAAAATATGTGGCCTCACAGCCAGGTGGACAAATCGTGACCTGAGCAGGCATTGGACGTGCCTCCAAGTCTTCTTTATCGATACCAACGGAGGCCGCATTTGCAGTGGCTACCTCGGCATCTGCCTCAGCCTGTTTCTGTTGTTCCTCCTCGGCGCCCTTGGGGAAAATCCATAGCTTACGTGCAATCATTCGCTTCTTTTGCAGCATTTGACCGCCTGACATCAGTGCCATGTACATTTGATACGCATAGGCGAAGAGAAGGAGCTCGTTCTGGGCCAACACCTTCTCCAAGTGTGCCAGATATTTCTTGACAACGGGGCGCGGCTCATATGTGTCCTTCCAGTTGGCACCGTAGAAATTGGCAAAGTCTCTTTCAAATGCCTCGGCCCTATACAGCTCCTTTGGCAATAAGCGCTCTGGCAGATGGGTCTCAAAGAACTTGTAAAGTTCATAGAAGGCTAAAAGTCCATCGTACCAAACTTCATCGTCCGAAAGGGCTGCAAAAAACATAAAATTTAATGGAAATTCAATAGATATCAACTGGAGATAATTTTACCGATTGCGAATTTTGCATTGACTAGAACGTCGGTAAGTTTGTGCACATCTTTGGTAGCTTGACGCAATTCCTTTGTGAACGTCATGTCCACATACCCGTCATCGCCCAAGTCGTCTCCGGCCTTGTTGTGTGCTGATGTTTCCTCGACCGTTGACATTTTTTTATTTTGCGCAGCGACTTTTCAACAAATTAAAGAATTTTTTTATGTTACGACTTCTTTGTTTTGAAAAATCTATGTATCGGTCTATCGATATATATATATAGTACATATATACGAGTATATATCGTCCCTGTTTTCGCTCGCTGGTCCCAGGAGCACAGATGCAAATATATCTCAAAGATATTTTAATTCTTTAAAAAGCATGGTCCTATATTTATTTGTATTGTTTTTGATAATAAATTTATCTTCTACATAATACCTATATTTGGTATTTATTTTCGATTTTTTTGGAAATCATACTGTAGGACGGCTTCTAGAACAATGGGGACGTGGACCTTTGCCAAGAAAGAAAACTTGCCAATCTTGTAGAAAATTGTTTCATCTATCAGTTAAAATTATTTGTTTTGGGCTCAGTATCTTATTCGGCTAGAAATATTAAACAGATTATAAAAATCGAGGAATATGATTTTCATCGGTAGTTTTACGGTATATTTTTAAAATGAGACCGTAATTTTTTGGATATTTCTGGAGGTTGGACGGTATATTTCATCGATAATTCCGCGGTCACACTGATGTTTTTCCACCTCCATTTGGTGCATCAAACAAGTTTTTTTTTTAACAAATTGAAAAAATAAATATTTAATTACAGTTAAGTTTCTATAAAGCGATCAATGTAAGTGTTGCTGGCTAATCAGGTCCCGTAAATCACTGTTCAGTTGATGGAAATTTCGACAGTCGGAGTGGAAAATCTCTTCCGTAGAGTCATAATGCAAACTACTGTCTGAACAGAAAAACATTTAACAAACCTTTTACTTTCATTGTACTCACGAAACACACATGTATTAACACCAATTGCAGTTTAAAAAGCTACAAGAACACTAGAAACCACACACCGCTTTGGCCTGGCTCCCCACACACTCTTCTTTTCATCCCACTTCCCCACGCCTGCTATTTACTTTTCCTCCTTTCCACAACGCACTCCTACGTATCCAGTTGCTTTGATAGAACGATAGAATACGTACAATTGAAAGATTCTGAAGAAAATCAAAAGCAATGTCGGATCTCTTTACCACTTTCGATAGCAACGGCGACGCCGAACACAATAGCTACAACACTTCTAACAGCGGCCATCGCGACATCCCAATGGCTTCGCCCTCTCAGCACAGTCCCATGACGAACAATAGCAACTCATCTTCACAAAACGGTGGCACAACCGCGGGCACAGCAACTGGTTCAGGTGGAGGTAGTGGAAAGTCATCCAATCATACAGCCTCAGCCGGCGGTGAAAATACACCAGTAAGCTCGTTCATTATACCCAGACAAGTCGGTTTTGATTTTCGGATTCCTTTCCAGATGCTGACAAAACCACGTCTTACCGAATTGGTTAAAGAAGTGGACACCACTACGCAATTGGACGAAGACGTAGAAGAGCTATTACTGCAGATAATAGATGATTTTGTCGAGGACACAGTTAAGTCAACCAGCGCATTTGCGAAACACAGAAAGTCCAACAAAATTGAGGTGCGGGATGTTCAATTGCATTTCGAGCGAAAGTACAACATGTGGATACCCGGATTCGGTACAGATGAACTGCGTCCGTACAAACGCGCGGCTGTCACAGAGGCACATAAGCAACGTTTGGCCCTAATTAGGAAAACGATTAAAAAGTACTAGCCAGTAGTGCCTTATTTTTTCGGATTTCGGTGCATGCTCCATACATGCCGCCAAATTTTTTTTAAGCTCCGAAGTAGTCTAAGAGGAAAGTTACTCCCGTTCTAATAAAATAATCAACTAAATAAAAATGCATTGAATAAATCTACAAAAATTATTATTTTCCGCGGTTCAACTCAAGTGTAAGTTCGTGTTTTATCATGTTCATCATGTTTATCCGCTACCAATACCGATGAACACCACGGCAAGTCATGTCACAGTGGGAACGTCTCGTACAACTGTTTTCGATTTAAACGAGGATTGCTGGAGAGTCGTATTGGGTTGGGTTCGTCGAACATGTGTATTGAAGTGATGGTACGAACATATTGATACTTCGCTCACGCGTAGGATCGGCGAAACAGCTATCTATGACTAACTGTTATCCCAGTTCAAATGGGGATCAGCAACTGGCTCTTGCCACTGTATGAATGTCGCAATTCTGAGCACATCAGTTTCAGATAAGACGATCTGAACAGTCTGAAAAAGCTCAAATCTTTGCGCACTAATCAATCTAGTCTAACCTCAAGCAATTTACGTTTCTAAGAAAACTGACATTGGATGCGCTCGCATATAGTCGAGAAGGTACCTCCAGTACCTCCTCTTCCATGTGGTAAGGAAAAAAAAATGTTGTCCCAAATATGGCTTGCAAGCACCACCACGGGGACCGACTCTTTTGAAAGATGTACAATACCGCATACACAACCACAAACTACTCTGGGCCTGCTCCAGAGGGAATGACCGCCAGGACACGATCCTCGACCTTAAGGCTGGTCATGATGGTGAGGGATTCGATGGGGGTGGTGGTCTCCACCACATGCCGAAGCCCAAGCGAGATGTCCGCTCCGCCCTGGAGAGAGAGGTATTGGAACTGGTCAACCCATGACCCGTACAAAGCACGGCGGGGGTCACTGCCGGGAGACCTGTCCAGCAACATCGGGTGGTAGACCGACGTGTCGAAGGATCCTAGTGTCCAGGGGAGCGCACCGTGATCCTTGTGGGTGACGGGGATGGCAAAGGTCTGGCGCCCTGAGTGAGCCATTAGGACTGTGGGCAACGGCGCTGTGGGGCATGACCCAAATCCAAGCTTGAGCAGCCACTGGATAGTGAAGTGGACAGGGACCGGGCTGTGGGAGCCCCACTCTCTGGAGTCGTATGGGTCCATCGCTGTGTAGTACGTGGGAATCCAGTCATCCGAGAACGAGATCCAAGACTGGTGGAGGTCTTCCATCAGAAAGTGTCGCACGCGATCCAGTGTCACTGTCCTCTTGATGGTCTGGAGCTCGGGGACACGATCGTACGATGCCCAGCTGTTGTTGTAGCCTGTCCAATCGCGGACAGGTATGTCATTCTTAAGAAGAAAAACCGACGTGTTGGCCGCTTGGGCTTGAGACAGCATGTGTATCCAGGCTCCGAGTGCATCCGGTGTCTGGAATGGGTAATCCAAACCTGTAGAGTCAATCAAACCGATGAAGGTGCAAACGCGTTTGATCGACCCAGCTGAAGGGACTCGATACATGTTGACTGAGTTCCGGGAGTGCGGGAAGTCTGAGATGAAGGGGGAGCCGACCGCATTGTACGAGACCATGCCAATACCACTAGGGGGCTGGTGACCTCCTGAGAGGGCCGAAGAGTTGAACCCCTGGAGCGCCTTTTTGTGCCAGGTCTTGGAGCTCTCAAGGAATGAGACCCCCGTGAGGCTGTATCGTGATCCGACGTCGAGGGGAACTATTGTGTCCGTGGAAAAAGCATACCCACCTACGACTGGGCGGGTAAGGTCGTACCGCCCAGTTGACTGCGCCGGGTGGACATACAGACCGGGCCGCATAGCCAGGACGCTTTCCGCTGCCATAGTGAGCGCTTGGCCGGCTGAGGAACCTACCCCCAATCGCGAAGAGGTATAGTTCCATGCCTTGCATAGGTTGGACCTAAGCTGTGATGAGGAAGCTCTGGTCGCGTGGGCATGATATGCAAGTCCTAGGTCTCCGGGACGGGTGTCCAAAACCCGCTGGCCCGCTACGTTGATCACTGGTGGCTCGTCCAGCGCTATGATGGTTTGGAGCCCATTCCAGACGGGGATGGTGAGGTCACCGATTGAGATGTTGACCTGGACTCCCGAGGCGTTCCTGTCCGTAAGCACAAGGATGATATTGTTCGGACCCTGAACGTGGGCAGTGGTGGCGGCGGGCATGGTCCACATACGGCCCTTCTCGCGGGATTGGCCCTGGATAGTGTACGTCCATTCTCTGGACACGGTGCCACAGGTCAGAGATGAGGAGAGGAAAGCCGTGATGTACTCAAAAACGTACGAGGAGTTGACCATGGTGTCTTCGAGAGGCACAGCCGTCCAAGACTTGTCCACCTCGGTGGGAAGGAACGGGAACGGGAGGGACGTCTGGAACGCGTTTTCTGCCAAGTAGGCAACATAGGTGTCGATCGACATTGCTATCACCTGGTACTCTGCTGCGTTTGGTCTGCGAGGGGTGGTGCTGATGACGTCGAAGACCGCGTCGACGTTCCTGACGTACGTCAAAGGCGTTGTATCGAAGAGCGATACCTCTGCGTTGACCGCATACGCCTGCAAGGCAATTCGTGTGAGGGGACCCACATCGAGGTAACAGCCTGAGTCGCGTTCCAGCGCAGCACTCAAAACGTAGTAACTGGTCGTCTCCCTGATGGCCGCGTTCTTTACCGCATTGCGGATGGCCGTGTTCTGTGTGTTGGCGATGGCCTCCTTGTAGACTTGGTAGGTCGCGGTAAAAGGCGTAGAGACCAACTCCTCTGGTGTGCCGATCGGCCGGATCCCCACGGAACGCGTTGGGATGGTCTTAATGGAGACGGTGCTAAACTCCCGGGTGGTGTCAGGCTGAGACTCAGACGATGAAGGGGTCCCGGAGGCTGCGTCCCGTTCGCTGCGTCCCGTTCGCTGCTTGTACTTGGCCCAGACGGTGGGGGAGATCCCGATGGGCGGGGGTCCTGCCGAGTCTGCGGCTGGGGGGAGACTGTGCTAGTATGGAGACATTGGGGATGACTAGGGATGCTCCCCCTATGCGCCGAAGTCGGCGCTGCTTCCGTTCTTAGGCCTGGGGAGTCATCCATCCGTCCGCCAGCACGTAGACCAGTTTCGAGTTGAAATACGCGTTGCGCTGCGCCGTGTTGAGCTCGTCTATCGCGGCCTGTGGAGGCTCTACCATTTGGAATGGGTCCGTACTGTGCTGCGCCGATGCCGCCGGCGCGGCCTCTTCTGTCCTTGATGCACCAACCGAAAAGGAGCATAAGTAAGAAGAGGATAGGCATGAGTGCGTGGTGTAGCGTCGTGTCTCGATACCACTTTTGGATACTATATCCGCTGTGTTAGAGCCCACGATGCTGAGGGGCTGGGTTTCCCATAAGATAAGGTTCTTGGCCGTATCTGGATGGGTGAAGGGAGTACTCTTCGTCGGAGCTGTCGGAGAAGTACCCACCTCCGGGGTTGCAGAGTTGGTTTCCTCGGCCATCGTACATTTGCTTAGAAAGGCGTAGGTTTATCGGTAAACTTGGCTTGGTGAGCGTTTTGTAGATTGTTGACTGGTGGCTTCAGAACCCTGGTATCGCTACACAGGGGGAGATGTCTCTACTACAAACTCCTATACAAACTTTTCTATACTTGTGAGTGCGGTCGTGTTTTATCTCGCTCCGTACGTAAAAGTAAATTCAGCCTAAAAGGTAAAAGGAAGGAAGCGTAAGTGCGAGCCACGGCAGTGTTGCAGTACCTACCTGCACAACACACCAAGCTCCGAAGTGGTGAAGCGGCTACTGGGCCCGAAATCAATACGGGAATCCAACTGGGAGAAGGCAGACGCCGTTTTGTCCCTAGGCCGAAGGAAGGGGGGAAGGCACAGCAGGTAAGCGCCTGTTTTCCTTTTCTCTTTCGCAGTGATATTGGCGCCACTTGCATTGAGTGGTGTTTTGAGTCAAACTTGGACAGGCTCAACGCGAGGTAAACAACTGCAGCACAGCTGACAGGACGTTGCCCCATCGAGGGAAGTGCTGCAAAGCGATCGCAGCGCACAACAGCTGTTTTGTAGAGGGCGCTGCAAAACAACCGGAGTTGCCAGATCGTCTGAAAAGGATCGGTCCAGAGATGAGCGAACAGCAGGAACAAGCTGCGGCTTGTAGCACTCCGCTGACAAGCTCATTTGCCTGGGATGAGGAGAATCCCTTCGCGCGCAGGAATGTGTTGGCTCGATCACCAGCACAGCCAAATGCAGCAGTGAGGGAGCGTGCAATGTCCTCTCCTCCGGCGTTGCGGAGCCCCCAAGAGGAGCATGCAAACCCCAATGAAAGGGCCATGGCACAGGGGGCGAGGGCGGGCCAGAAGGCCAAAGAGCCTGCACTGGCAAAAAGCCCGGAAGTGGCGTTTGCGAACCCGAAGGAGGGCGTTCGCACAATTGGATAAGATTGGCAGGTGGGCCAGAGAGCTCACGAAGCTGATGGCGGCCCCAAGGCGGTCTATAACAAACCCCATGCGTGTCATGGTGGAAGAGATCGACTGCCTCCAGCGACAGGTGGAATCTTACCTGCGGGGGGCCGCATTGGAGCAGGCCGTAGCGAGGACCACGCAGCCGGAAGAGACGGAAAGGGGGGGGAAGAGGGCACGGACAGAGCCCAGGAACACCACCCACCCGTCCCCTACACCAAAGAAGGCTAAACATGGTACCAATAAGCCCAAAAATGTGAAGAAGCCGCTGGAAGCCCCAAGGAGCGACGCCTTAGCCCAAAAGGAACCAGAGGCAATCCCTAAGGAGAAAGCTGACGGGTGGGTAACGGTTGCGGCTAAGCAAAGGCCGAAGCCAAAGCAGCAACCAAGACCGCCACGTAGCGATGCAATTGTCATTGCTACCACTAGCACCAGCACGGTCTCGTATGCGGACATATTAAGGAAGGTCAAAAATGAACCAAGCCTTAAGGGACTGGGACAATCGGTGCAGGGAGTGCGACGCACAGCAAAAGGCGAGCTGCTCCTAATATTGGGAAAATCGGCAGACCCGAAAACCCAGGAGATGCAAGCAGCAGTCAAACAGGCGCTGGGAAGCATGGCTGACGTAAGGAGCCTTACGGAAACGGTGACCTTGGAAATAAAAGACATAGATGAAGTGTCTACCCAAGAGGAAGTTCTAGCAGAACTCAAGGAACAGGGAGAGGTGGAAGTCAACGAAGCGGCTGTCATTTCCATCAGACCAGCCTATAGGAGCACCCAGACACTGACGATGAAAGTCTCACCGGCAGTTGCTGCGAAACTCCTACAGAAAGGAAGGATCCGCCTGGGATGGGGGTACTGCAGGATACGAGTCAAATCGTCTCCCAGAAGGTGCTTCAAGTGCATGGACTTTGGACACATAGTACTGAACTGTAAGAGTGACCAGGACTTCACAAAGTGCTGCTACAACTGCACAGGAATGGATCACCTGGCTAAGGACTGCAAGGCAGAGCCAGCTTGCATTCTCTGCAAGCGCCAACGGGCAAAGGACCCGAAGCACCAAACAACAAGTTCGAGGTGCCCGCAGTACCAAAAGGCGATACAACAGATGAGGGATAGATGAAAATCGTCCAAATAAATCTGAATCACTGTGAGGTGGCACAGCAACTACTGGAGCAGACCATCCGAGAGCGCCGCATCGACGTTGCGGTCATAAGCGAGCAATACCGCAATCGCAACGCTGGAGATTGGATAGCGGACGTCAGCAAAAAGGCAGCGATATGGAGCTGTGGAAGCCCTAACTATCAGCTACTGCAACCACGCATCGGGGAAGGATTTGCTAGAGCCCGACTGAATGGAATATATATTTATAGCTGCTACCTGCCACCGAGCCTCACGCTGCAGCAGGCGACGGAGGCATTGGAAAATATAGCCGATGATGCGCGGGATAAACACCCAACGCTCATAGCCGGCGATTTTAATGCATGGGCTACGGAATGGGGATGCCCGAGAACCAACCCAAGGGGACAGGCGCTCCTGGAATGTTTTGCGACGCTCGACGCCGTGCTGCTCAACACAGGCACGCAACAGACATTCGGAAGAGCAGGAACCGGGTCTATAATAGACCTAACGTTTGTTAGCAGCAGCCTTAGCCCAAGGACGACATGGAGGGTTAGCGGCATATACACCGGAAGCGATCACCAAGCCCTGATCTGCGAAATCCGGGATGCCGGAGCACGCAACTCTTTCCAGGGCAGGCAGGCAGGGTACAAGGCCAACACGCTGGAGACGGATATGGTCCGAGCCATGTTCGAGGGGTACGAGACCAACGGGACGGCCGAGGAAAGAGCACGACAACTGGCCACACATACGGTGGCAGCATGTGACGCCTCCATGCAAAGGAAAAGACCGAGCTCTGGAAAACGCACGCCAACATACTGGTGGAATGCAGCTATAGCTGGCGCCAGGCGGGAGTACCAACGCTCGAGAGGTTCCCCGGAATTCGAGAGAGCCCAAGGAGAATTTAAGGAGAGCAGACGCCGCTTGCAGAAACAGATCAAGGAGAGCAAGCGCAAATGCTTTGGAAAGCTCTGCGACGAAGCAGATGCGAACCCTTGGGGCTACGCATACAGACTGGTAATGAAGAGACTGCGAGTGTTCAGTCCCCCACCGCCAATGTGTGCAGACCTGTTAAAAAACATAGTGGAAACTCTATTTCCAGAACAAGTGGCAGCCCAGAGGGTTGTGGATGGAATTCCGCCACTGGAAATAGAAGCCACCACAGAAACAGAAGTCCTCGAAGCACTAAAACGGACCAAGGACGGTAAAGCACCGGGACCGGATGGGGTCCCGAATACAGTACTTCGTGCTGCCATTGGGACAAGCCCACAAACGTATGTGGGACTATTCAATGCGTGCATGTCCGAAGGAATCTTCCCTAGCCCATGGAAACGACAGCGGCTAGTCCTTATACCTAAAGGAAACAAGCCTACTGAGGAGCCATCATCCTACAGACCGCTGTGCATGCTGGACACAGTAGGTAAGATCCTCGAGCGTATAATCCACACGAGGCTGGAGGAAGCAGTAACGCGTCAACTTTCACCGAGACAGTATGGATTCCACAAAGGCAGCTCCACGGTGGACGCAATCGGCGAGGTATGTGAGATAGCGAAACGAGCTATTCATGGCACCCGATGGATGTACGGGACCAAAGAGTACTGCATAGTGGCAACACTCGACGTCCAAAATGCGTTCAACTCGGCCAGTGTTTACCACATTCTTGAGGCACTGGCAAAACTCCAAGTACCACCGTATTTGCAGAAAATCACCGCTGACTACCTCAGCGACCGAGTGCTCATATATGAGACGGATAGGGGGCCACGTGAATACCAAATCACTGGAGGAGTTCCCCAAGGATCGGTACTCGGCCCACTACTGTGGAACATCATGTACGACGGAATCCTAAAGATGGAAATGCCAATGGGTGCCACGGTAATAGGTTTTGCCGACGACATAGCAATTGTCACAGTGGCAAAACACAAAGCAGAAGCAGAAGGAATCTGCAATGACGCAGTAGAGCGAGCCAGAACATGGATAACCGGGAGGGGGCTAACACTGGCCACCCACAAAACAGAGGCGGTGCTCATAAGCAGCAGAAAGGTAGTGGAGACGGCCACGATCCGAGTAGGTGACTCCACTATCAGCTCCGGACCAAGCTTGAAGTATCTGGGGGTCATGATTGACCATAGGCTCAAGCACCACATTACGTATGCCAGTAGCAAAGCTGGCAAAACGGCAGTTGCCCAAACAGCTGCTTCATGCCAAACACTGGAGGACCGAAGCAGCTGAGGCGGAAGCTCCTAGCGAGCGTTGTCAACTCGACGCTACTGTATGCTGCACCAATATGGGCGGACGCCATGAAGCAACCGACATATGCCCGAGAATGCAAGGCAGTCCAAAGACTGTGTGCATTGAGAGTATGCTGCGCATACAGAACGGTATCCCTGGACGCCGCGCTAGTCATAGCAGGAATGATCCCAATCCAGCTGCTGGCAAGTGAAGCCGCGGGGATCAGGAAACAACGAGAACTGGAGACTGCTGACCAGGAGACAAGACACGCAGCACGGCAACGCACAATGGTGCAATGGCAAAACTCGTGGGATATTAGCAACAAAGGACGCTGGACCCATAAGCTTATCCCTGACCTGCAGAGCTGGCTGAGCCGCCGCCATGGACAAGTGGAGTACCACCTGACGCAGCTATTGACGGGACATGGATGCTTTAAAGCCTATCTCCATAGGTTTAAGCATGAGGACGACCCCTTCTGTGTGCTTTGCACAGGGATTGTCGAAGACGCTGAACATTGCTTCTTCGAATGTCCACGATTCCAGCAAGATCGGGTAGCTCTAAGCACCAAGCTAGGAAGGACAATAACTGTGGCAAACCTGGCAGAATGCCTAATGGAGTCGGAAGAAAACTGGGCAGCAATCAGCAACATGGCTGCAGCAATGACCATCAGACTGCGTCGCGAGGAAAGAGCACGCAAAGAAAGAAGGTAAAATACGTTAAAGATTGACGAGCCTATGGCCATGCCCTATGGAAGAGCCCCTTGGGCATTTCCCCCCGGCGGAGTAATATCTACTGGTAGACAGGCCAGCCGGGATTAGGGAAAGGTGTGTTTGGTTTTAGATTGGGTTAGAGTCCCTCACTCTGGCTTCGGCTGGGTCCTCATGATGCTTTCCTGTATTCACACGACACAAAAAAAAAAAAAAAAAAAGAAAAACCACAAACTACTCTGCACACCTGCATGAGTTCAACGCTAAGTACGCGGATCTTCCGCCCTCCCTCTCCCTCCTTCTGCAAAGGCGCTACGACAGGGAAGTGAGAGCCATCGCTGGCATAGTGAGGCGACACTTCACAGCGTCCAAGCTGTCCTTAGACCTGAGGACTAATCCAAACTCCGACAACTTGGAGAGGATTCGAAATAGACAGCGAAAATATCCAATGAACATAATCACAGATGGAACCAAATCCTGGCTGCACTGACTTCTGCATCGAATCCATCAAATCAGTCTTGGATCAGCAGCTTACGATGCAACTGACGATGAAAACCATTGAAAATAGTTTGAGAAACCAACAAATATGGGCTGAAAATCGAATGAATCATCAGGACAAACTCGAGAACAGACAAAAACTAGAGGCAATCGAATCCAGACTAAACGAGAGGAAACGTTGGCATTTGCCAACATTTGCGTTTGCGGCATTTGCCGCGGCTCTACTTTATACCCGGTACTCAGTCAGAATATATGTGAACTTACGATTTATGTAATTTTTTATATGTTCGCAAAAGGGACAAATTAAATTTTGGCCCAAATGGAAAATTTCAAAAAACCTATGCTAGATTTTTATATATTAAAAGTTATCTGTTTCCATTTTTGTTTACATATAATTTTTACATCAGATTCTACATTTCTACATGTACATGTAGAACTACTCATACGAGACGTGTAAGTGTGTGCGAGAGAGAGAGACGGAATGAGTAAGTGCTTGGCATGCGATGCGTAGCGACTGCAATTTCATTGGTTCCATTTGTCTATAATATTGATCCGACCTGAGCTCATTTGGACGAATAGGCAAAACAGACAGGGTCGCGTGTGAGAGAGAGCGAGACGAAACGATGACTTTCGAAATGGTTTTCTTCATTGTGGCTATATTAATAATCCGATCTGATTCAGATTCAACACTCTGATAGAAATGGTCATTCTTTATGATTCTGCGTCTTTAATTTTCTTGTACTATCAAAATTGTGCATGGCACAGATTTTCGACCTTTGTGTGGGCGGAAAGGGGCGGGGCGAAACTTTGAAACACACTTGTAACAGTGTGATTGCAAAGGAGTCGGGATGCAAAATTTGATTGCTCTAGCTTTAATAGAGTCTGAGATATAGGCGCTAATGAAGACGGACGGACGGACAGACAGACATGGCTATGTCGACTCGGCTATTGATGCTGATCAAGAACATATACTTTATGGGGTCGGAAACGCTTCCTTCTGGGCGTTACACACATCCACTATCACCACAAATCTAATATACTCTAACCTAATATACTCTTCGAGTACCGGGTATAAAATGAAATGAGGATACCCGACCGATGCAATTGCAAAGACTGGACATTGTAGAACAATCGATGAAGCAATTGCTTCACCTTGGTTTGAAATATATTAGAAAGATAAGTGAGAACATTTTAGAAATTCTGGTGACGATCTGCCCGCAGCTGGAACCCCTATCCTTTAATATTAAATAAATTATATTTTTTTATTCGTCGTCATCATCCCTCAAACCCGACGACATTGCAAAACTTTTCTAGGACTTTAAAATAAAATTATAGGGACTCCTTTCTTTAATGTGAAATATTTAATACTACGTACAAATTCGTAGTTCCAGTTGGACCACATCTGAAAGTAGAGTTAATTACCCAACTCAAGTTGTTCACCTGTTTAAATAGAGTGGGGTTAGGTGAGCTAAATTCATTTTTTCATGATATACCCAAACGGTATATTTGTAAAATGAGACGGTATATTTCTGTGGGTCGGTCACACTGCTAATACCATATAGTATATCTTATTGCTAATTTTGCACATAAAAAACATAACAAATTAAAAAGAAAACCCCAACAATATCTATGATGAGGCTCCCGGTAGTTTGTCGGACCTGCGATTCGACAGATGCTGATAATCTTTTGAAGCTGGCCACTCCCACCAAAAAGTACCCAGACAAATTGCTTTCGGACCTCTTAAGCGAGCTCACCGACATTAATGTAAGGTGTTTGTACTGTAAATATATAAACCATGATTCAAATGTCTTTTGCAGCTGGACACATCTGCTAACCAGAGGCTTCCACAGTGTTTGTGTAGCAGTTGCACCAAGAAATTGATGGGCGCCTATTGCTATGTTAGGCAGGCGCTGGCCGCCAATGACCTCTTACTAAAGCACCTGAAAACCGACTGCTTGCAAGAAACGCCTATGGAACTGTGTGCGGAGCAGCATGTGATGGTGAAACTAGAAACAGAGGACGAGGATGGAGGGGAAACTGAAACAGACATAAATTGCTCCGGGCTACCTGAAATGGTCCCGGAAGAAAGTCCAGACGAAAAACACTTCGACAACAAGAAATCTGTTGATCCTCTAATAATGATCGATTCTGTCAAGCAGGAAAATACTATCCAGGCCAGGATAGAAAAGCATGTAGATGACGAAGCCGTGTCGGACTTTGAGGACGAAGAGTATGTGGAATATACTGTCCATCTGATGGACTTCCTTCTAAAAACTAATATAACGGATACCTATATTTTGCAGCTCGCTGGATGACTTGCCACTGGGACAGCGTATACAAAAATGGAAGACGGGAAATGGTGATTCCCTGCGAAACTTGAACCTGCCGATTTACAAGTGCAGTAAATGCCCAAAGAGTTTCAAACGAGCCGATTATCTGAAACGACATCAAATCAGAGCTCATAAGCCAGAATCGCGTTGGTTCTCCTGCTCACTCTGCATCCGAAAGTTCAATAGCAGTGAGGCCTTGGAAATGCATCTCAAAGTTCATCGAAATTCCAAACGCTCGGCGAATATAAGTGAGCATAAAAAGGCAAAGGCTGTGGATCTAAATCTTTGCAAACCCCATGGGTACAAGCTCATCGAATGCATGATCTGTCAGAGTCAGTACAACAAGATTGCTGATCTGCGACGCCATTTGGAGGAGCACCCGGAAATCATTTCCATGGGATTGCGCCCGAATATGGAACCCAATGAGCTGACCGAGTTGTTCTACCCCGATAGATCCGATGCCAAGGATGTTGGCGTGGATCAATTAATTGACTTGATTCGCAAAGATTTGGCAGGCGGCATTTATCATCGCTTCTATTCAATAACTAATCAGTGTGGTTATGAAATGAACCTAGACAGCTCTGACACTGACAGTGAGCTGGACGTGGAGGCCGAAGATCAACAGAAGAAGCGAAAAACTAGAAAGGCGCAGTACAGCTGCGAGCTGTGCCAACAGAGGTTTACCAGGAAGTATCTACTCTATGATCATCAGCGCTTATTGCACAGCTGGTCCGAGGCACCTCATGTTTGCGGCCGTTGCGATGGGCGCTTTGTCAGCTTGCAGATGCTGAGGCATCACAATGAGTCCCAGTGTAGAAATTCGCAAAAACGATTTCTCTGCCACAAATGCCCTCTGCGATTTCGGTGGAAGCACAACCTGAGAGCCCACTTCCGAGAGCACCGAATCACTGTAAGCCCCCCAAAATACCATTTCCTTCTATTGTTATGTTATTTATATGCCTGTTCGCAGAATCAAACATTTGAATGTTCCGAATGCAAGCGTGTTTTTGACAAGAAAAAATCTCTGACTGTTCATTTACTCAGCGCCCATGCTGAGGAATCGAAGCTCATTCCGTGTCAGTGGTGTACGCGCAAGTTCTATCGCCATGACTACCTGGTGAAACATCTAAAGCGGCATGGGCTCAAGGAGCAGGACATTCCGTTGGCCGAGACCCTGATTGCAGCCACATCGAAGCGCAATGGAGCCAAGCGCATTACCTGCAAAATTTGCAACCTGGATTTTGAACGCATTATGGATTTACGTGCCCACATTCAACTGGAATTAAAGCTATCTCTCTCGCTGCACCATAGCTACGAATCCCCGCATAACTACTCTATAACCAATGAATCCGGCTTTGAGATGCAGCTTGACGACTCGGAAACAGAAGACGAAATACAGCCTGGGTCTAGCAACCGTTCTCCCTACGTCTGCGAGCTTTGCAGTGTCCAGTGCAAGCGCAAATTCGAAATGATTCAACATCAACGAACCATGCACCGATTCGACAAAATGCCTCATGAGTGTGAGAAATGCGTTTTTAAGTGTGTGTCCAAGGTGTGTTTTTTTATGATCATATAACCATTGTAGCCATGCAATTTAATTTATCAATGATATTTTTTTTAGAATATTATGGATCATCATCTTCTATGGCAATGCAGCAGCACAGAAAAGAAGCATGCGTGCAGCAAGTGCTCCTATAAATTCATGTGGCCTGAGAATAGGGATAAGCATGTGCGGCTCCACCATAGCGAAGTCTCCGAAAGCAACAAAGCAGCCAAGCCGTCGAGTGGTCTTGCCGATATGGACGCCTCAGAGGACGGGGTCCAGCTGCTACAATGCCCGCACTGTGATCGCACCTATCAAATGAAGTCGCGATTGAACAACCACATTCGGGACGTTCATGTAAATGGCGATCGAAAGCGCAAGGATGCGATCAAGAGATTCCTTTGCTCGCTTTGTGGCAGAGAAACACGTTCAGCTGCCGCTCTGGTTACCCACATGAGACGCCACACCGGCGAGAAACCCTTTAAATGTGATCTATGTGAAATGGCTTTTCCGAGACACTCGGAAATGGCTTCGCATCGCAGGATGCATACGGGGGAGAAACCATTCCACTGCACAGTTTGTGGCAAGGACTTTGCCCGGTCCGACAAACTGACGCGGCACATGCTCACCCACAGCGGATTGAAGCCGCACAAGTGCACGTACTGCGAGAAGAGCTACCGGCAAGCCAAAGATCTGAAGCTCCATTTGCAGCAGCACACAGGCGAATGTCCGTTTATCTGTGGCACTTGTGGCGAACGCTTCATACAAAATATCACTTTAGAGAAGCATCGCCTAATGCGCCGCCATTTCGATTGGAGTTTGCCATAATTCAATATTTACATAATAAATGCATCATTTATTCTACAGATCTCTGCAGTCCTGTTTTTTCCTCCGTCAAGCATATTTCAAGCATTTTCACAGGAAACCATGGACCGCCCAGATCGACTGCAAAAACGAAATGTGTAGGTCTGGAGGAAAAAATAATTGATAAAGAATCCTTCAAGGACTTTTTTCCCATCCTTATCCAAGGATCAAGGCTATTTTTATGATCAACATTTATTTTTTTTAACGATTTTTGCAAAAGTCGTGATTTTTTTTAGCATGATGCGATTTTACTTGGCGTGGCATATGTTTTGATCACGATCAATAAAATCCCAGCAGGAGACCCATGACAAACCAAGGTTATTTACTCTTAGGGGCGGTGCTTTTTCTTGGCCCCCGTGGTTCTGTATGTACTTTAATTTGAGAAAGACAACACCGGTAACACGCAAATCAAACAATATAACACTTGTAATTTTGTGCAGCGGTCGTCGGACCAAAGCATATCGGCGAAAATAGTTGACAAATACTGTGCTGTGTGCTGTGGACGAAGGGTGACGTGAGGGTGCAGTGCATCTTTGAAAGTTCTTCTTGTGTGCTGCATAGGGAAGGGAAGCTGCCATTGGGCTGCTAAAAAAATGGCTCCTTGGAGCCAGACCTGGATTACAATTTTTTTTGAAACGTTTAACATGGAGAATGGATGGGTTGGGACGTTGGGAGAGCAATCAAAAAGTACTTCCGGCTTAACAAATGCCAGCTTTCGGGAAGCAACCGACATCGCCCACGCCATTTCCACAGGGTCCTGCAGAAGTTCAGTTCTAGTTAGCCACTGCTCCACTCCACTCGGGTCTCATCTACTCACCGCCACAACGCGAAAAGGCACCCGGGGGCCCATAGCTAAGCTTCTGGATTGTGCACTTCTCAATGGGTCCGCTGGGGCGACAGTAGGAGGTGTAGCGAGCCCAGGGCAAAGGCTCCTTGGGCGGGATGCAGTTTGGCAAATAGCTCAGCTTGTATGTAGTACAGTTCTCCACTGGTCCCTCGTTGCGGCAGAACCCGGCTCTAGGTACGACGGCGTCTGGCCGCGGGAAGCATGTTACATCCACCGGCATATAGGACAGCTTGTTGACCGTGCAGCGTTCCATGGCGCCGCTGGGACGACAGAAGGCCGAGCTCGGCATTATGGGAGCTCGGCGAACGTGCGGCTTGGGCACAAAGTCGTGCTTCTGGGTGGTCATGGCGTACATGGGGCCGTCGAAGCGCAGTCCGTTTTCCATGGGCCGAATGGGGGCAGTGCGCTCTGTACAATTTGGCTGATAGGAGAGCTGAGGGAAGAGTGGCAGGACGTATAATATAACTACTGTTCGACCAAACTATACTAACCTTTTGTATGGTGCACCTCTCCAGTGGGCCAGTGGGACGACAGAAGGTGTCTCTGGGCAGGATCGGCAAAGGCTTGCTGCGCGAGGCATCGACTGGCATGTAGCTCAGCTTGTAGACGGTATTCCTGGCAGTGGGATCATTTCCAAGGAAGCGTAAATTGGATACCGGCATCACCGGTGCAGTGCGTCCCGCATTACAGTTGGGCATGTAGCTCAGATTGTAGGTTGTGCAGATGTTCTGGTAGCGCGGAGGCACGCAGCGGATCTTGTCGGCCCAGGGAGTGGGCTCCTTTGCCGGCAGGCAGACCGGCATGTACGACAGTTTCTGTATGGTGCAGCGCTCCAGCGGGCCGCTCGGCTTGCAGTAGTGCGATCCCTGTACCATGGCCTTGGGCGGCGGATTCTGGCAGACATCGATTGGCATGTAGCTCAGCTTCTGAATAGTGCAGCGCTCCATGGGCGCGGACGATGTGCAGATGGCCCCGGGCGGCTTGATGGGGTCCCGCTTCACCAAACCTTTGGGCACGTAGTCGTGCTTCTGTGAGGTCATGGCGTAAATGGGCCCCTCGAAGCGTAGCCCGCTCTCCATGGGCTTGATGGGCCTGGTGCGCTGGGCCGGGCAGGGCGGCATAAAGGACAGCTTCTGCACCGTGCACTTTTCGAGTGGCGCGGTGCTGGCCCGGATCTGGGAGCACGGCATGATGGGACGGGCCCGCAAGTTGTCCCCGCAGTTGCCGTAGTACGAGCGGCGGTAGATGGTATCCGTATCTAGAGGCGCTGTCGAGCGCATGAAATTGGAAACCGGCATAATGGGCCTGACGCGTGCCGGTTGCTGGTAGCAGCAGCCGTTGTAATCACCGCAATCGCATGGCGGGCAGGTCGCATTGGGCGGACAAGGGGTGAAGTCGGTGGGGGCCTGGCAAGGATCGCACACGTTCGGGCAGTATGTGTTGCAGTCGCCCGACATTGTGCTGGTCTGCTAAACCCGATTCGGTAAATGTGGTAGATGTTTGGCGAAATGGGAAAGCTGAGAACTTACAGCTTGTGTTGTTTATGTTGCACTATGTGGCACTTGTCAAAGGAAATAATTTTTCTTGCTCGAGCGGAGAGCGGGGAACAGTTTCAGTTCACACTTAAAACATCCGAGACGACTAAAAAATAATTTTGTTCAGATATTTACGGCGAATATGTTACACACAAACTGGGGGGAGGGATACTACTGGTAGTTATGAGAAATAGGCACTAGCCGGGTCTGAGCTGACGTTTGGGGGCCAGGCTACGTAGTGATTGAAATCGAACAAATTTGTGTCCAGGTTTGTATACATCATCGTTTATTTCAATATATTTCCTTCATAGCTGGGATATAGGATATCCTGATATATCATAGGCGGGGGCGGGGCGAGGCCTTGGCCTTCTACCCTACCCTCTAGGATATGCGATTGGGAGAGATATAAGCAAAGACCGATTCTACTCTACGCATCCTTCGAGCACTTGAACGTAACAATAATACATAGAATCAAACGGTTTGAACCATCAATTGGAATCGATTAATGTGCTTAACTAAGCGTCTAACTAAACTCGATTTAAATAACTAAACATTAATAGACAATCACGTAAAATATAACCTATTTACAATGGTTTTTTCTGTTTGCGTGCTCTTGCTGGGGGCGATATACAATAGGGAGTTTGTAAGGGTACATGGGGAGTTGGGGAAAAAATACTTCAAATTCAAGAATCCGCACACAATCAACTAATACGTAAACATCGAATCATGCATTTAACAAACAATTCCATTCGCGGGATAAGCATAAAATCAAACATTCTATCCAGTGTATAAGCTGGAAAGCTTTCGATTGGCTTAAACATAGTTCTCTCTTATCGTATATCATATACATACATGTAATGTTTTTCGGATATAGCAAAAATACAATTTTATAATTATAATCTGTAATATGTTATCTGTTTGTGTGTGTATATGGTTCAGTTCGACACTATCGACATTTTTATCGTGTATACATTATATATCTAGGGGTTGTGGTCCGGGTCCGGGTTCGGGTTCGGGTTCCTCCCGCTTACAGCGTCGGCAAGTTGGCGGGCACTTGCTCCAGGAAATTGGCCGGAAACTGGCCCTGCCGTCCTCCCGCCTCGCCGAACAGCCACTCCTCGTTTATCCTATAAAGCACTGTGACCAGTTCGTTTTCCTGTGGGGAAGCGATCGAGCAAATTAGGTTAAACAAAGAATACAAATCGTTGCTGGGGAATATTCACCTGCAATGGCAGATCTCCTTCGACCTCTCCCGGGAAATGATATAAACAGAGCGCAGTGGGCTCGTTACTTTGTGTCCGCTGTTGCTCTTGTTGCGGCTGAGACGGTGCCTGTGGTTGTGGATGTGATTGTGACTTTTGGTAGTTGGAGGCACCCGAACCCAAGGGCACTTTAATATCCACATAAGTGGCGGGGAAAATACCCTCACAGCCGGAGCGCGTGCGTCCGCGAATCCATTCTGGTGTGGGCTGCTCGAGCAGATAGATTTTCTCGTTTTCCTGCAAGAGTCATTCAATCAGAGAGGAGAAACACTTGGGACGAGCTTACGAGCAGACACTTACCCTAAAGCTAAGATCGCCTTCTTCGACGCCGTCAAAGTCGTATAGGGCTATGGCGTAAGGATTCACCTCCTCCTCGACGTAGCCCGAGCAGCCATTGCTCAGGGCCATGGCATCCACCCTGCCCGCGATCACGTCCAGCATTGAGATTCCTGCCGCTGCACTTCCCAGAGATGATGGCAGTGGTGGTGGAGCCCCCTTGGGCATGGGCGGAGAAGGTGGGTTGAAGGCTCCTCCGTAGCCGCGCGGCATTCCACCGACGAAAGGCGGAGCCCTGGGAGCCTTCGGCTTCTGCGAAATCTTCGGCTTGATGATGGTGGGCATGGTCAACGATTGTGTGGGCGGCAGCAGGCTCTTGCCGTTGCACAATGGATTATCTGACGTGCGGACCTGATGGTACGTCTGGTACGTCTGTCGCACCGCTGCCGAACCGAAGCTGTCAACCCCGCTGTGGCCGGCACTGTCCACCGCCTCCCAGGGATCGAGGGGACTCTGAGTGGCTGGTCGGGAGCGGTGGTAGTCGTCCTCGAACCCGCTCTCCGGCTGCGAGACGCTGCCGTTGTTTGGCGAACTGAAGTTGCTATCCGAGCTAAAGCTGTCGACACTCACGCAGTCGCTGTTGGACTTCTGCGTGAACGTGGGCGACGACGGTGGCGAGTCGAAGCTGATAAGCTGTCCCTCGACCGCAGCCCCATTGCTGGTCGTCTGAGAGTAGTGAGCACTGCTGCTGGTGCCGCTGCCGCCCGTTATGGTAGTGGTGGTGGTGGCCGTGTTCCAAGCAGCGTTCCAATCCATGTTGCTGAACCCCCCACTGCCCGAGGATGCACTGGCAGCCACTGCTGTTGCTGCTGCTGCTGCGCCTGCTGTGGGTGCCGTTGTCCCGGCATGGCCGCTGCTCAGGCCGTAGACGCGACTCTGCACTGCGGCCTTGGAAGCAGCCGCCGCTGCCGTAGACGAAGTCTTCTTGCGGTGGAAGATATTGGAGATTAGGTTGCCCCCGCCACCGGCCGACGTCGCTGATGTGCCTGTGGCGGCAATCTTATGCCCATTCACCTGCACCTGCACCTTCGGTGGCGGCGGTCGCGGCGGTGGCATCTTCCTAAAATTGCCATTTCCATTAGCAGCAGCTCCTCCCCCTCCGAAGGGATCGTCGTCCCAGTTGGTGGTTGGCGTATACCGCGCCTGTGGGAACTTTCGCGTGATGCTGGAGCCCGTCTGCTCCTCAAAAAGATTGTTGTTTGATCTCTTGTGCTGGGCGTTCAGCGACTGCTGCTGCTGCAGCGGCCCCTTGGGCGGCGGAGGGAGCTTGATGGTTAGCTTCTGGAGACTCCCGCCGGACGATTGCTGCTGCTGCTGCAAGTGCTGCTGCTGGAGCTGCAGACGCAGCTGATCCAGGCTGGCATTCGCTCCAGCCGCGGCGCTCTGGCCACGTGATCCGGGCGGGGCCGGCGCTGGTCTCGATGGAATGGTCATGTCGCCTGCAAAAGGAAATAACCGATATCCTCGTTAGCTCCTTAGCATTAGCCTCTTCTCATTAAACATGCTAAATGTGGGACGATAGGCGATGGGAATGGGGGGTTCTGGAGAAGTACTGCAAGTACGTACTGGAATCGTATGGAATGGTTGACTCACACCTTTAACTGTGCCTACCAGTCTCCTCCGAGGCACTACTCTACTCAACAATTTTCTCAAATAAATCCGAAAAAAGTTCAACATTTTTTTTGCATTATGTTTGCTTTGTTTTTGGGGTATTCAATGATGGAAACAAGCTGTAACTCTTTTTTTAATCGCATGTATTGTATGCAAATTAAAGTGTAAACAGATTTCTATACGAAAAACACTCAAAACGAGGGGGAACGTTGTGAGCGGCAAAGGCCGCTGCTCTACTTTATACCCGGTACTCAGTCAGAATATATGTGATCTAATGACTTATGTTGGCAAAAAGGAATTATTACATTTTTGCCAAACAAATTTCAAAAAATGAAATCGAACCATTCTCCAGATTTGTATATATTATTATCTTATCTATTGTCTTTTGTTATCTGTTTCCATTTTGGATTACATATGTTATCTACATCTGTCTTCTCTACATTTGACATCTACATATTCGTCTTTACATATATACGGTTCGTGGAAGTGTGTGCGAGAAAGAGAGAGGGAATGAGTAACTCAATGAAATTGAATTTGTTTCTTCTGATAATAATAATGATCCGACATGATCCAGATTCGGCAATCTCGTAGATACGGACATTTGAATTAATTCCGCGTTTTTTGTTTTCTCGTACCTTAAAAATTCTGGATTCCACAGATTTTCGTCTTTTGTGGGGGCGGAATGGGGCGTGGCAAAATTTTGAAATATGCAAAATTTAGTCTAGCTTTAATAGTCTCTGAGATATAGGCGCTAATGAAGACGGACGGACGGACGGACAGACAGACATGGCTATATCGACTCGGCTATTGATGCTGATCAAGAATATATATACTTTATGGGGTCGGAAACGCTTCCTTCTGGGCGTTACACGCATCCACTATCACCACAAATCTAATATACCCCTATACTCCTCGAGTACCGGGTATAAAAACACTTCGAGATTTTTGTGCATTTTGTTTATCAGAAAGACTTGAATACCTGATGCGGCGTCACCCCATGGCATGCTATTCCATGTTTTTGGCGCTTGTTGTATACAAAAAAAGATAAGAATTTCGGCTAAGAGCCCGTCTGATAACAGGGGAATTATCGCCAAGACCTGTTGATAAAATAGCTTCAGGCATAAAGATAGCCTGCCACAAGTGGCATTAGAACTGGGGGGAATCGAGTGACTCATTCGCACTATACGCGTGCTTTAAAAATCGGAGAATCAATGAGAACTATCACAAAAGAGGGCTCCCTCTTTCTTTCGAGAAAGAGCCCGCGATAATCTAAATATCGCAAAAAGCTATCCATCGACAGACCTCCCTCCCTCACTCGCTCTCATACTCTTCCCTCGTGCCGTAAGCGCCCTCTGGCGAAGGGAAGCGAGTATTGGTGTAAGAAGCGAGATAGAGACAGATGTAACGGACTTGGACTTGAAATGTGTCTATGCGTGAACTATTTTTACTATTTGCCATTCAATGTTTTTTAGGGTTGCATTTGAAAACCATCGGCTAAATATCGCATAAAAGTGTGCAAGCGAAGTGCTTGATTTAACTTTAGAACATAACTAGCGGTCGTGGTTCCCCTTCTTCGAGGAAAATTGAGAGAGAGAGGCGGAGATCCTCTAGTTTTTTTTGTTCTTTGTTCTTCGGCCCACCGTGCTGTACTCTCAGTACGAACACACATGTAGATATACTCTCCTTGCAGAGAGCGCTTAGAACAAGAAAGAAAAAAGAGAATAATAAAGATGAGAGCGAGATTACATTTCTTCCGAATGCTGCAGTCCGAGTGGGGTATGGGAACTGCAAGGATGGATCAAGAGGTACTCCTTATTGCTCCACTGGCTCCTGTAATATGTTCGGATGTAACTGCGATCACACCGCCCGAAGGTTATGGCCACCCGCAGGTCACCGCAAGGGCAGTAAGCCTCTTGTCCACGTTTTTGCCTTTAATCAAAGTACTAGTTGGCACCATAGTTAAGGAAGCGGCTCAGATAGCGATTAAGCAATTCGCTTCTCCGACAGTGGATAATGAAGGGAAATGAAGGACCAGACTACGGTTAAGGTTAAAACTTCAATATGCCAAGATGGAAGTGCCCCGACTCCTCATTATTATGGTATAGGCTTACGCAAATTTTTGATATTTCTAGTTTGTTTTTTGCAACAAATCAATTTTGCAGTAGAAGCAAAGCATTCCAAATACTGGAAAACTTCAGTTTCTTTCTGGGCAGGGCGGGCAGGGAGAGCAGGGAGAGCAGGGGGGCCGTACTGACTGAGTATCGGGTATCGGCTATTCGGTCTCTATTTTTCTTTTTTTTTTATATACATAGTATAACATGCAGCTTTTTGTTTTCGGTTCATCTCATTTGGGGGAGAGATCATCAGCGTCATCATACCAGTGCGAATCTATGCCCACGCCCACAAATGCTCTTTCAGCCAATTATTCGGATTTTGGTTCGACTTTTGTATACAAGCGCATCTGTGATATCGGGGAGAGGAGATGTGGAAACAAATGCCCAAATACCAAATTAACTGGAATTGTTGCAATAGCTGGCATGCCTCATGCTCAATGCCCCACTTGCGACAGACATCTCTCGGTGCGGTTCGGTGCCCGGCACATTACGGAACCAAGCCCGAGCATCTCTACAGCATCTCTGTGAGCAAGAGGCAGATAGAAAGGGAGAGAGAGAGCGCGCAATAGCTGGGGGAAATATTGGGGCACAATGGGGCGTTGATAAGAGCCGACTGCTGGAGGGAATAACAAAATAAAAAAAATAATATTCTTATCTGAATATTTTACGTCGCAGAATGTATTAGGTCTCCCTCCGCTGGATACTGGATGTTGGTGAGTATTGGAATGTTTCATTCATTAGAAATGCGTTTGCCATTCAGATGAATCGGAGGAGTAGATTCCGGAGGGATTCTAAAACTCTCTGTTTGCGGCGTCCCCCACCCCCCTCCGTGCGTCATTCGGAGCGAATTCCCCAAGGCGCATTCCACGCGAAATACAGACATGCTCTCGTATCTAAGGGAGGGAATGGGGGGGATTGTTGCAGTTTCTGGCAAACCATCCAATTCTACGCAATTCGGTATCCGCCTCTTGGGGATGGAGCACGGTATCGGGGGGTGTATTACGAGTGGCATTTTGTCATATGGCGGCCAAGAATCGTGTTTGCAATTGCATTAGATAGCAGTACTTGGAATAATTACAATAGTATTTATTTCCGCATATCTTAGGCAATTCAGTCTATAAAAAAACAACAGTCCTTCAAACAATGATTCCGTTTAACATTTTGTATCATTTATAAGAACAGATCTGCCGCTGCGGGCAGATCATCGGAATTCATAAACAAATAATAGTTGCATGCGAAATGTAAATTCATGTAAATTGCTCGGCTCTTCATTCATTCCCTCAAAGACCACAAAATCAGCAATCAACGATAGAGCAAAGAGCAAAGAGCAAAGAAAGAAACAAAACGAAAATAAACCTAGATCTGTGTTAGAGAGTGTTGTTTCACTGAGGGAAACGGACGGAATGGCTGAATGAATGGCTGAATGAGTGACTGATTGTGACGCTAATCTCCGACACGTTGCCGCCCGTTACCCATAGCCCATAACAGAGCGGAGCGGAGCGGAGAACAAACAGTTACAGTTGCAATCTAATTAAAATCACCTTCAGAAGGTGGTGATGGGATGGATGCGCTCAAAGGTACTGCCTGCCCACCCACTCATGCACGCCATCCACCCACAGAGGCACGTACGGAGGCACTCGTTGTGGAATACAGTGGAATGCCAATTTAATCATTTGCCCCACCCGCACCTCTTACGCTGTGAAGAACGAACCAATCCTAAACAGACCCCACAAATACTCGCACAGTGAGCACTCTCGCGACGGATTTTCATGTAACACTCAGTGGAATGTGTTTGTGTGAGTCCCTCCGAGGGAGCACTCACTGTGGAAACCTGTTGCGGACGAGCACTGCTGGCCCCCTAGCATTTGGCGTCAGTAAAATTGATCAAATAATCGTCTCTAATCGCTGATGTTTGTGAGGAACAGATACATAGAGATAGAATACAATCCCATGTTTCTAATCATTATGAATCAATTCTAATACTCTTATAATATATGTATATGAAATGGTCATCCCCTATAGAGAAAGGTGATTTCATTGAGCTTATTGTGTGATGAGTTCAGAGTTACCCTCTCCTCTTCTCTCTTCTCTCTGCTCTCTGCTCTCTGTTTTTTCTTCATTCTATCAGCTCCTTCTCCTATGATATTCTTCCATATGGTTTTACTACGACCAGCAGCAGTAGTTCTTAGATAGTTTGTGGTACAGTAGTAAAAGAGTTTTCGATAAATGCCAAAACTTGAAATCAGCGGAGGCCTCCAGCTACGGGGTTTGCAGAGGGAGCTTGTAATGAAACCCATTCTCTGACATTTTTTTGATTGGTTTTGTTGGTTCAAGCTCAAGTGATAAGAGGAGGAGGTTTGAGTTGTCAATGCCTACAACCGGTTTTCACCAACGGACCCGGAGGGAGAGTGGGAGAGTGGGAGGTGGGAGGTGCGAGATTGGAGGTCACTGCCAAGTACTACTCGTATTTATGAGAAGAGAGCGTTTAGCTGTGAAAATGCCGCTTGCTAATTGTTTCGGTTGCTTCCCCAAACAATACGAGAAGATATGGTCAACTGAATTCAAGTGAAAATATGGTTGGATGTGCTATAAAGCAAGTGGCCATACGGGTGAATCATTGGGTTGACAATATATACACACACCTTTGTTCGAGTGTGTGTGTGTGTGTGTGTGTGTGGGATGTGATTTTATGAGAAACATTTGAAAGTGGCTCTGACTCTAACCCAACATACAATAGCTGTGAACCCCTCATCAAATCAGCTTGACCGCCACGTTCCGAGCAGCTTCTTCTTACGAAGAATAGGGGGGAGGGAGATGGCGTTGGCAGTTGTCAGTGGAAGATGGAAAGCAGAACAAAAGAAAGTGACAAAGAGTGTGTGTGTGTGTGTATGTGTGTATGTGCATGGGTGTGTGGGGTGGAGCTGCTGGCTGGCTGGCTGATATGCTCTTCCTCTACCTCTCCCACTTCCTCTTCTCCCACTGATCAAAGTGAGAGCAAAGTGAGAGCGATTCGACAGCGGACGGACGATATTAATAATCGAATGAAACGGAATAAAAAGAGAAGAAAACGAAATGGCTTGAAAATTGCATTTGAAATAACGATTTCCATGCTCTATTTTAATTAATTTGTTTTGTATGCTCAGTGCGCAGTGCTTTCTGTGGTTCTCCCCGCCCCCCATACCATTCCGTTGGCAGTTCGGGATTTTCATAGACTGGCGCACCGCACCGTCTCCGACGACCTTGAAATCTTTTATTTTCGTTACAAAGATAACAAGACATTAGCTATAGTCCTACTATATACGTATGTATGTATGTACATATGTATGTACAGTATGCAGTAGATATTGCGACTACATGTGAATCTACTTTTGCGTATGCATGCCAAAAAAACTGAAACCACTTTAATGGGTTCCAAAAGCTCTCTTGAAGGCTCTGTGATCCGATGCACAGACGCCCATGGATATGGATAGACCGACCGCACTAGACCGCAATGACACATAATGGCAATACAAAGGGACGTTCCGTTGACCGCCCATTGACCAAAGGTAACCTTACACGCTAGAGGAGCGGCTCTCCGCTGCCCTCATCTGGTGTAAAAATAGCGAACGGGAGCGGGAGACCGACCACATCAAGCCCCCAACGCCACAGCGCCACATCAATAACAACGTGAAGGCGACGGACGATGGACAACGGACAACGGACGAAGGCACGGCGTAGCGCCGATGAAGCCAATTGAATTTAATGCCTCAGAATAAAAAGTTAAATGAACCTCAGTATAAAAAAAAACACGCCTCAATTTCTGGCGATCGGTTCGAGTATTATTTTCCGACCTGCCGTCGAATAAAGAACATTTGTATGTACGGATGGAACGTGCCCAAAAGAGATGATGAATGATGAGTGGGATGGAGTGGGATGGAGTGGGATGGAGTGGGATGGAGTGGGGTGGGGTGGGATGGGGTGGTCTCGCGATGCGTTTTTGTGTAATTAAAGCAAATTACAAAGAGAACAACAACCGAAATCATTCACTTTATGTAAAGTCTTTGACTCGAGCGTATGATGGGAAGCGAGATAAAGAAAAACGGGTGGGAAGGAAAGAAAGAGCGGGCTATGGAGATGGAAACAGAGCCATGCTTTGTGTGCTGCTTTGAGGTTAAGGTTCCATTGGACTAAAGATCTATTAATTAGTGGAAATGAATGGGCTCAAATGGGTTGAAGATCAATTTCGATTTCAGCAAATGAACTCTCCTAATAACAGCCCCCTTTCCCCACCCAAGAACGACACTAAGAGTACTATGTGAGCACAGCTGGAATCTGGCGTCACAACAATCTTAACAAATCTAAAAAAATATATACGAGTAGTAAATATTTTATCATCAAATTTAGCTTTTAAAACAAACAGGCACCACAGACCTGGTCTTGTACTTCCCGAAACGGCGAAACATAATCCAAAACCAATACACAGGCAAATAGTTGTATGGTTTTGGGTAGGGAAGACTTTAAGCGAGTCGAAACAAGCACTGAGAGAGGAGAGAACTGGTTTGAATTTAAATTTTTAGATTTAAGCTTTGTATTTTTTTTGTTGCCCATTCTCTTCGCAGTTGCTGCCCTGGCAGATGAAGAGTCCCAGTCCCAGGCCCTACAGTTCCTACAGTCCCTACAAGGGACTAACAGCTAACAGCCACAGGAAGGACAAATCTACAGTGTCCAGAGAGTCTACAGCTTCGGCTCCTTCTTTTCCTTTCCGCCTCTTGTCATACACATACATACAAACATACATACAGATGTACGTACAAACATATGCCTCGCTTTGAACGAGAGGCAATGAAAAAACGGTTGTGAGAGGTGAAATCAAAATTGGCAAAATCAACCGAACACCATTCGGCATTGTCAGCACGTTTCTCGACGCGTCGTCCGTCGTGCTTATGGTTATTCTCCGTTTTTTTTCCAGCATATGCAATTTATTCTATGTCTAATTTATTTGCATGCATTGGTATGTACACATGACCAAGTATATGCATGCATTTGTCATGTACATATGTATACGAGTACGTATGAATTGTAGTAGCAGTAGCAAATTCTAAGCAAACAATGCGGTCGAAAATTGCACGTTCGACAACGAAAAACTTTTATATCTATGAATGGGGAGCTGCTGCATCAGAGAGTGCAAGAGATTCTCTCTCTCTCTTTGTCTGTCTGTGATGCGTGGCGTGCCATGCGAGGGAGGGCGGGACATTTGATGAATGTGATGTGGGTCACAGTTGAATACAATCAAAGCTGAAAGTTTACGCACTAGAATGTGTATCCAATGAGCCAGCATAAGTGCACTCGATAGGTGCGCTCCAGAGCGCTCAGAGAACAATGTTCTTTTGAAGGTATTTTATTGGTATTGTTAAGGGTGCTTCGTCCTGAAAAGTAGGAACATACATACTTCATACGAGTCGACACTCGATACGAATTCCATCGCATGGATCTAGTAGCTTGTTTCGCTACTGCTCTACCTACCACCCTTCCTCTCTACCTCTCTCCATGAGCGCAGTACCATTTCTCATGCTCTGCGATAAGGGCTTCCCTTCGCTTCCCATGCCGTTTCCTGTTTTGAACAACAGCAGTCGGCTGGAGAGTCGGAGAAACATTTCAGATATTGAACCACATATGTATGCACGAGTATAATAGGCATATACAAAAATACTTTTGAAGAACATTATCTTCGAAACAGTGGCGAGGGATGGACGGAGCGCCATGTGCCGGTCGGATGGAGTCAGTGGCATGGAAAACTGTAAATGCAACACACCTGCTGCGCCTGAAAGTGACAACATGAAAACGAAATTCCTTTTGCATTGCACGGAGTGGAGTGTGTGGGAAAGAGTGAAAGGGTGGGTTGTGCCATAGGGAAGAGCTTCAGGCAAACAAGTGCACGACAAAGATGGAGCGATTGCACATGTATGCATGCACACACATAAATGTAAATTCATATGTACATACATATATGTCCCATCCATAAATGTCACTGAATTCCTTATCGCTGAGGCGTGAACTAAGACAAACAGTCGGTGGCAGACGTAGCATATCGGGTTTATGCAACAACTGAAAGTCTCTTCTCGTATTACCAACAACCCCACGAACAACACACAGCACAGGCAACGACCAGGCAAACATTTAATTAATTAACAAATTCGACCTTGACTGGAATTTCAATTAAGCAAATAGCCTGAACAGATCGCTATATACATATGTATTTATTGATTTATGGAGTTGGGTGCGTGCAAGTGTCTTGGCCAAGTTAAGACGGTGCAGGGTGCATCTTCAATGGGTTGAAACACTTTAAAATGTCAATGCAGAGCGGGTAACTAACCTTTTGACGAACCGCACAGATGAGTTTGGTGCTACTCTCTTTGGTTGATGCGCTCCAAATGATCTGTTGCCAGGGATCAACGAACAAGAGCCAAAAGACCAGGCCAGGCCCAATCTTCCAGTCCAGTTTTAGCCCAGGCCAAAAATGACTAATGCCTCTGCTCACGCTCACACGTACACGTACACGCACACACAGCACACAGTGTCCAAGCTTATTTGAACGGCATCAACTTTGCACTTTTTGCCGCGCGCGCCTTCTGTCTTTCTCTCTCGCTCTCACTCTCCCTCTACGGCTTTCAAGGTAGTTAACGAGAGGTAGTGTGTTTGTGTGTGTGAGTATGACAACAACAACGACCAACAGCCAAGTAACAGCAGCTGCAAATCCAGGAGCAGACCCAAATACCGTTGTAGGAAGTGCAGCCTTTGACGCAGCTGCGACTATGACAATTGTCTCTCCGCCTTTGTACGACTTTTTTTTTAGTGGACGGGCGCGGATTTCAAAATATGTAACTTTTGCTTAATACTTTTGTTTAATTACACGCACGCACACACACAAGGGCAACAAATTTCCTCACCACAGAGGCAACAAAAGCGAAATCTTTGTAGTGACTTGTTCTCTGGCCCCAACACTCTGACGCGCGACAATAGAATATAAGTAATCAACACTGAGTATTAACCTACTTTTATTAACAATATATTTCTTTTAAATGGGCGTTTCAATAAAATGTTTATCAAAATATTTTTTTTACGCCGCGCGCACCACCTTCGTTTATTTGCAGTCCTTAGTGTGACCAGACTGCGAAGCGCGGAAAATGTAGACAAAAAGCAGCGTTGATTCGTTTGGGCATCGATAAGTTGGGGGATAAATTTCTGTTGAATAAAAAACAATTTGAAATAAATATTTTATATTCTTAGCCTTCAAACAGCACTTGTAATGGCACTTCCAATCGAGTTCCCTGCAAATTTATAGAATGCAGTGAATGCAAAAGGACCAAATTTAAAGACAAGCTTAGAAACGGCTTACAACACTTGTTGCTTTCTCCATTTCACTTCAGGGTCACATAAATATCCAAAAATGATCAAATATGAAAGTCTTCGTTGCTCGGTTTCCAACTGTCACGAGAGTGGCCAGCAAGACAGAAGCGCCATGTTCAAATATCCGACAAAGCCGAACGTAAGGCTGAAGTGGATGGAGAATCTGAGCCTGCCAAAGGACACCACACAGCTCTCGAATCGTAGGGTGTGCCGGCGACACTTTGAGCCACACAGTTTTGGCAAGACCAAGTTGTTTGCCTGGGCAGTGCCAACGCTCTTTGTGGGTAGGTCGTGTCGCTATTAGTAGCACCTTAAGGATACTCTGACGATCCTTTGATTTTCAGGCAAGACCGAGGGACTGCACCATGGCGTCGCCGAGAGGAAAAAGTTGGTGCGAAAGTGCTGCATCAGGGATTGCGCGACAAGATCGCCGCCTGATAGATTGCACTGTTTTCCCACAGAGCCGCAGTTGCGAACAGAGTGGATGAAGCTGTGCAGGCTTAGAGACGGACTAAAGTGGCCCTTCATATGCTCCAGACACTTTCGTCCGAGTCTGCTGCCCAACAAAAACAGCAAATTGCCAAAGCAAGCCATACCCGAATTGAATCTTGGCATTGATACTGAAGATCCCTTGGAATGTGGATCACCGTTACCGACAAAGTGTCTCAGGAGCGAGCCTGAAGATGAGGGAATCGACGAAGACAACTCGAAAGGGACTGATGGAATTGGGAGAGATGCTGAATCATGTCCAACCTGCCAAACCTGCCAAGCAACCAAACGCCTCAGCGTTGACTTGCAGCAACAGCTCGCTGATGCTCGACTTAGAATACAGGAACTCGAGCAGAAACTTCAAAATCAAGCGGGCATCGAAGAGGAGGAAGAGTACATTTTCATGCTGATGAAATAAATAAAACATTCTTTTATTCTAGTGCATCATAAGCTCTAGCTTCATCAGACGTTTGTTGGTTTCGTAGGGCATACGGAAGGGCATGCTGGCCGCGAGGTTGGACAGGGCTTTCGCCCGCACTCGCAACTTTTGGAGCTGCAGCTGCTGCTGATTCGAGTTACACATGCCCGGCTTCAACTGATTGTACTGGGTGAGCGTGATGTCCATGGCAGCCACCAACACGTCGGGAATCACCTTGATTACCTCTCCGCTGAGTTTCTTGATGTTGGTCAAACAGCCCTCAACATCATCCGTGGTGCTGGGCATCAGCTTCGTGCGCTCCAGCTGCTCTAGAGCCTGCAATAGCTTTCCCTCGTGATGGAGGTCGAAGAAGACGAGCAGAAGCTGCAGCAGTGCAAAGCTGCCCCTTATTTTGGGCTCCACTTCTATGTGGAGCGCTGCCAACAGTCTACTAAGTCGATTCGCCTCGTCTCTAAGTCGGGCTCGCTGTGATCCTTCCTGCGGCGACAACTGCACGACCTGTGCTAGCAATATGTTGAAGTGCTTTAGGGCCAGGTTGTAGTTGCCAGCCAACTCGTAAAGCCGCACGGCCATTTCAAAACTGCCTCGGGCAACCAGCTCTTCTGCAACCAGCGAGGCCGTGGTATTCGTGTCGAACTCCGGACAATCAAATTGGCGAAACACGCCTCTGAGAGAGGTATTAGAAAAGGTTAAATGGTGGGGGGGAGGGGACACGCAATAGACTCGGACTCACCCTGGAACCTCTTCGTCGGTATCAGTCATCCGCTGGCCGAATATCAAGTCAAAAATACTGGTATCCAGCGCCCCACTGCCTACCACCAAATCACAGACGCAGGTGAGGAACATGTTTCGGCCCTTCGGATCGCGCAAGCAACGCAGCGTGAAGTAGTAGTTAAGAGCCTCCGTCGTGTCCGTGCGCTCGAATCGCTGCGCATACAGCCGGACCAATCTCGTCAGATTGAGGCGGCGCAGCGGCTGAGGGTCGGCGATGTCGATGGACAGCAATGGTTGCGAGACACTGCGAGCTCCGCCCAGCACTCCCAGCTCATGAAGGGCAATGGCCATGTGGACGCCATGAACGCATTGACCGGTGCGGGCCAACAGCTCAATCGAAGCCTCAAAAAGGCCGACAAGAACCAGGGCTTTGAAATACAAGTCGGTCTGGGTACTGGCATGGAAATGCTTTTCTCCATACTTCTCCAGGATCTCCGACTGGAGCCTGCTGTAGCCGGCGGCATCCCCGGGACGGATCATCGTCAGCTTGATCCATAAATAGTCGTCAATGGTCTTGGCTACCTCGCCGTGCAACTCGTTGGGGTCGCAACCCAGGATGAAGCAGTACACTGCCTTCTTATAGGCATCGGTGGAGTTCTTGATCTTGTTGGCGTACTGCAACTTCAGCTGTGTCTCTATCCTCGAATTGACGGCGCCCGCGTTGCGATCGGCGATGACCTGGGCAAAGTCCTCGTAGCTGGGGCCGGCTTCGTGTAGGAATTCCACAGCCGCCTCGGCTGCTCCACAGCGCATTGCATAGTAGACCATGGGCCAGAGTGGCTTATCGTCCAACGTGTCTACTAGGCCAATTGACTGCTGTGCGCTGAACCGATTGGTCACATATGCGCGTACCAGCTGATAGCAATTGCTGGTGTGGGCGGCCCCCACCAGGGTGCACATGTAGAGCTTGTAGTGCCTCTCTAGATGGGATTTGGCGTTAATAACGAACTCGGGCCGCTGCTGGCGAACTTTAATGGGATCGCTGCGGAGGGGCTCGTTCACCTGCGTCACGGCGGCCAATGTTGACCAGATGTCCGCTAGCCGATCATCGCCAAAGCTGGTGGCCAACAGGGCGAACTTCTGCACAAGATTTGGACGGTGGGCGCCCTTCAGCAGCAGTTCGTTATAGTGGCGCAGCTCCTGGGCATAGATAAGCTCCATTGGGCTGAGGCATCTGCTTGACGGCATGTTGGGATCGAGGGAAGTGTGCTCTGGCAGGCGCTGCAGATCGATAAAGTTCTGCGAGGGCCCAATCAGGGCGTCCAGCAACCGAATTTTCTCCTCATTCCAAGTGCTATTCAGGTGGGCCCACTTCTGTTTGCTCACCGTTTCACTGATCTGTTGAAGAAGCAGCCTCTCTTGTGAATGCAGGAGCAGCAGCAACAAGGTGCACGGTGTACTCACGTTTTTATTGGTATCCTCAATCACAGAGAGTATGGCGTTTTCGCGCTCGTTTTTCAGGAACGTGCACACATCTGTGTCAGCCCCAACCACATCGACCGGTTCGAAGGTTTTTCGTGCATTCAGCGTCTCCAGCTTCTGGGTAAGCTTGGGCAGATCTATGCCCTTGGAGCCGAGCAGTATATGGCTGTCGCAGGAACATGGTCAGCTTGTGAAATCCCGATCGCACAAAGGAAGTGAATTTCTTTACTTTACTTACGCTTGTATATCTTTGTTGCTGGATTGGGTGACGCGCGAGTGCAGCTCCGTGGTGGCCTGCAGCACCTGTTGAAGCGTACGCTCCACCTGAGGCAGCTCGTACTCGGCCTTGGCTTCATTTGTCAGGTTCTGGGCCCGATGCAGCAACGTATTAAAATCCATTTTGATAATAACAAATAATTTGCCGCCAGGCCGAAAATGTTTGCAGGGATGGAGAGTCGATACTTTTCACGATATACAAATTCGGTAACGATAACGATTATTGTTATAAGAGTTACCAGACTGCTTCAGACTGTGAATGGCGATATGAGCGCGGGCAAATCTGTTATGGCTGCCACGATTTAAATGAGGGTAGAAAATACCGTTTCTCCATTTGCGATTCGAGACGACAAAGACAACGACTGTATTGTATATCATATATGTATGTATATTAATTAAATATTTAAATTAAGTTTTGAGGGACATACATTTACATCCTAGCGAATTATACACTAATAACTACACGTTATATATCGATATCGAGATGCTGAGTGTTTATATTTTGTATGCAAACAACTACACGAATACACGGTATTAACAGCAGCACTTTTTCTATTCTCTCTCTCTCTCTCTCTCTCTCGCTCGCTCTGTCGTTTTCTGGCCTCAGCCTACCTCTTCGGAATGCAGGGGGCCACTAGAATCAGGAGGCAGATTCGATTCGATTCGATCTCTTCGATCTTCTATGTAGCACTTTAATTTTTTGTGAGAAAGTTTAGTATACAAATTGGGGCACCCACACACACGCACGCACGCGCACCCATTCAGCATGTGTGGGTGTTGATGTGTGTATTAATAGCGATTTTTTGCGTGCTTTTGTGCAAGGTACATTCTATAGAAGGTAGGGCAGTAGGCAGTAAACTACGATACCCCGTTAACTTCACTGTACTGCCTTACCGTCTACTTAATATATCTTGCTTCTCTAAGTTTTCTTTAGTTTATTTTTTGTTGTTTGCTTTGTTTTGCGTTTCGCGCTTTGTGTTTTGTTTACTATTTTGTTTTTGTTTTGTTTTATTTATTTAATATTTTTAAATTAATATTAAGATAAAAACCTAATTATTTATCTTGTCATTTACGCCTTAAGTAAGTTCCATATATAAAATTAGATGAAGCAGCAGCACTTCCAGCAAATAATACAAATAAACATAAAAATGACAGCAGTACAGGGTGCGGTGTGTCCTTGTTCGGGTTCTTTCCTTCATCTTTTCTTTTCGTTTCGTTTCATTCTCATTCTTAATATGCAATGTATGTATGTATATATGTATATAATATATATATTATATTATATCACCTAATTTGATTTTATGTTTTTTTTCTGTTCGTATTTGTTTTAGGGGGAATTATGCGAGTAGTATTGGGGGGAAACTGGAATTTTGCAGACCATTCTCATATGATACGAAATGCAGTGCTGCCACCCTACACACACACATACACACATGTGCCTTGTAACATTGCGCAAGAAACAAAAATAAAGTGAAATTTACATAATATGTAGTTAAGTATGTACAATGGTTTGTTAATGCTCCTCCACCCAACGATGCAAGATGCACTCTCCCTCTCCTGCTGTTGCCACTGCATCATTCCTTAGTTCACATAAAACTGTATTTAAACTGAAGGTATTACAATAGTCATACATATTATATTATATTGGGGGTTAGGGGGGACTCGGACTCTCTCGGTCTCCTCTGTCGTACGTGGATTTCTGTTTGTTCACTTTGAGTTTCTTTGCTGCATATTTTTTGTAATATGTAGTATTAGTAAGTGGTAGAATTTTTAAAACTATGCTCTCTATATATTAATATATATAATATATGTATATCTATATATATCAATCAATTTCTATACGTACGTACGCGTGCATGCACTTCCCGTTGGCATGCACCACACACACACCATCTCTTGTTTGTAGTTTAATGTTAGTTTATGCATTTATTATATATACTATATATTTAATATATGATAAACCATAGCGTGCGTATGCATATGGATGTGTTAGTTACTCTCCTCCTAACGCTTCTCGCCTCTTCATTTTCCTCTGCCTCTCCACTTTCTCCATTTATTAAATTTAATACAATAAGTATGCTGTGTGCTTGAATTCTTTTTCTCATTTCTTCTCTTCTATTCTTTTCTAATCCTTCTTCTGCCTAGGCGCTCGCTCTTCTTTCCTCCGGTACGGTACTTTTGCCCTGCTAGTGTTGCGAAACGTCGCACTCGATCTCGTGTTCATTCCTGCTTCTGCTCCTTCGTATCTTTATCATTATAATTATTATGTGGCTGCTGCATTTGCTTATTCTTAGGCTTTAGTTTATATATTTACTATTTTTAGATTTGAGTGAAAAAATATACAGTTGTTATTGTATTGACTGTTCAGTGAAGCCCACACATGACATGTGGCCTGTGGCTCTGGCTCTCGGCTGTAGCCGACGCCTCCTCTAGGGGATTATATCTGCTCTCCCTGCGCATAGCATAGCACATACAGGTCACACAGGAGGCCTCCATTTAAGTAAATATACATTATTTGATTACATCGATATCCGATCCGGTCTCCAGTCTCCTTTTCCGGATCTGGCTCCTTCTCAGTCGACTGCCCCGCGACGCGGCCAGTAGTAGGACGCTGGCAGCATTGTCGTATACTACGCAACGGCTGTCGTCGTTCCTGCATTCGTTGGCGGTGGTGCCGCCGGCTGCGACACGGCTGTGGCCGTGGCCGCACTCGATGAGGAGGAGGAGGGAGGCGGCGCTGCGGAAGCAGCTGAAGCGGCATTGCTCAGGCTCCCGCTGAGGTTCGGGGACACCAGTGCGGCTGTGCCAACGGCTTTGCTCACCTGCTGCTGCTGCTGCTGCTCGGCGACCAAAGGTGGAGTTGCATGTGCTGCTGGCGTGGTCGGGGCATTGTTCATGGTAGAGGTGGACTGACTGCCTAGGCTGCTGTTACTGCTGCTGTTGGTGGTACTGTTGTTTGTCTGATTGCTGCTGGCCGTACCGCAGCTGTTGCTGTTGGTGCTGCTGTTGCTCACGTCGTTGAAGGTGGCTGCCGGCGGCAGCTGCTGGCTGCTGTTGCTGTTTTCATCGTTGATCGCCGAGGAGATCATTCCGCTGGCGGATGTGGATATAGACGTGGATGTGGCTGCTGGCGAGGGCTTGACATCGACGCCACTTGGCTCAGCGTTCGTTTCTCCGCTCCCTGACTCCGTTTTCACTCCGCTGCTGGCTGCCGCTACTGCCGCTGCTTCCGCACTTGCGGCCAGAGCTTGATTCTCCGAGGGACGCAGCTGCTGCAGCTGTTGCTGCTGCTGTCGCTGCTGTAAGAGTCTGAACTCCACCGAATGCATCCTGCTCGCTCCTCGCGACACGCGGTACAGCACCCTGGAGATCACGAGGGCCACCTGCTGGTCGAGGATGTGCGACATGACCAGCCCTAGGAGCCGTTGCTCCTGCTGCATGAAGAGCGACTGGTTGTCCGGATGCTTGGCCAGGTGCAGCAGAGTGCCTGCCGCCCGTCGCAGCATGTCCAGGCTGGTGCCCATCGAGTCGGGGTTTTCTCGCAGGAAGTTGAGGCCGTGCTGGTTGGCCACGCCCAGGGCCGTCTGCTCGGCCTGCTCGATGAAGGCCACCAGATACGAAATGCATGGCGACTGCAGGGCCACCGTACGCGCCATAGCACTGTCCGCTGCGGCCAGGTAATGCAGCAGATTCACAGAGAACTCGCGCAGCACCTGATCCTCGTTGCGGCACAGGTGGCGCGTCAGCACGGCGCACAGCTTCTCGAGGCGGGAGAACGGTGGTGTCGCAATGACCAGGTCCACGTTCGCATCCGTCACGCAGAGCTTGCAGAGCGCCTCCAGCGCCAGGCGCTGAGGGGAGAGCGCAGAGTTGGGGCCGCACGAGGGGAACGGGTCCTGGCCGTGGGCGCTGGGACAGACGGCCCAGTGGAGCAGTCCGTCGATTAGTGGGCGGGCGATTAGCTCGTCGTAGCGGGAGAGCTCCAGGTGGCCGGCTATGTTGGCCATCGCCACCAGCATGTTCTCCCTGATGGTGATTAGGTAGTCCCACCACCACTCGCGCTCACCCTGCAGCGAGCTGCACGAGTCGCTAAAATCGGTGTCCTCCTCCCGATCGTAGTTGCGCGTCTTGGGGGTGCGCCGCAAGTGCTCGTGGTTCAGCAGCAGCAGACGCCCCAGGACGGCCAGGAATCGCGTCGACTTGGCCAGCACCGTCTCGTTGCCGGGCACGAAGGTCAGATTGCGGAAAATGTTCGAGAGAGCAATGCAGCGGCGTGCAAGCGAGTCCTGGCTCTCGTTCACCAGGTAGAGCGAGGCCTCGTCCCGCGTGTAGCACTCGTCCTCGTAGCTGGAGTCACGTTTTCGCTGCAGCACTTGCGCCGCATCCCGCACCGTCCCTCTGGGATCGAAGGCGCCCAAGTGCGGAGATGTGGAGGAGGCTATTCCGTTGGTCAGACGCTGTTGCTGCTGCTGTTGCTGGAGGCTGGGTGACTCGATCTCCATGTCGATAGCTCGACAATCGCTGTCACTGGTGTCCGTCGTCCCGGAGGTTCCCGGTTCCTTCTTCACCTCGGTGTTTGGCTGGGCGACCTCGTCACCCGTCTTGGATTTCTTAACTCCTTCTCCGGTTTCACCGCTGTTGCTGTCGCCGCTGACCAGGCGCCGCTTCTTGTTGAAGGAATCCTGGAGCAGGTTGCCGCCACCCTCCTCAGTGCTATTCGTCGTGGACTCCTCCTGCTTGATGTTAGGCTTGGGGCTGGTGGCCGTGTCAGTGTCCTGCCGCGTTTTAGCTTTCTCGGAGCGGACATAGCGTGCGAATGGAATGTTTACGATCTCAGACTTGAAGACGTCGATGATGCCATCGAGAGGATCCGGCTCGGTGAAACCATAGGTCCAAGCATTGCTGCCCACCGGCTCCAGCTGCTCGTACAGTCTGTTGGTGTCAATGTCCCACGCCTTCTGGCGCTCGTCCACGAAGATGTCCTGCTCCGCCGCCTGTATGCGCACGGGCACACCCTTCCTGGTGACCATCGTGTAGTTGGGCGTGAAGGAGAGCAGCAGGGATCGCTCCTCGGGATTGGGTTGTACTCTCACCTGGCCCAGATCGATGCCTTCGTCAGCGTCCTCCGAGTCACTGCCGCCGTTCTTCCGGTCCATATTCTCGTAGTGGCGCTTCCGGTTGTAGCTGCAGATGCTCCGCACACACCGCGTCTGCCGTCCGGCTCGCACCCTGCTGCACATGACCGTGCCACTGTCCGCGTCGTCTTCCGCCTCATCCAGTGGCTCCTCACAGCGTTCGTCGAACATCTCGGCGAGATTCTTCTGGAAGTGCTCCAGCAACAGCGTCAGCAGGCCTGGCAGATTCGAGATGCCGAAGAATTGCACCGTGGAGTCGTCGAAGAGAAGCACATTGAGTACGTCCAGGGCCCATGTGCACTCTGTCAGCAGTCCGGATCGCATAGCCATAAATATCCGCCACGGGTCCACAGGGCACACATCCGACTTGGTTAGGCGCTTCCTCCTGTACAGCACCGGGGTCGTCGATTCCACGCTGTCATGGGGGAAGATCAGCTCCTTCTTCACTAACTGAGCCCCGGGCCCGCTGCCTCCGGGCACCTGCGGAGCATAGCCGCCGGGCTGCTGCTGTTGTTGATTGGGCGGCAGTTGGTGCTGATGCTGTGGATGCTGGGGATGCTGTGGGTGTTGTGGGTGCTGTGGATGCTGCTGGTGCGGATGTGGATGCTGCTGGTGGGGAGGTTGTTGCTGCTGTAGCGGCTGCGGCATGCCCGGACCGACGATGGGCGACTGCTTCTGCGGAATCATTCCACCGCCAGGTGCCGGTTGACCGACGGGCTGGCCCACCGTCTGAGATGACGGAGGTGGCATGGCATACGGTGGCTTCACCATCCCTCCGGGCACCTGTGGCATGCCTGGCGATGGCGCACCGCCGTGTGGCGTTTGCTGGGGTGGCTGTTGGCTTCCCGGAGGCTGCTGCTGGGGGGGCATGCCAGGCATGCCGGGCATCCGCTGTTGCTGACTCGCCGGGCCAGATGGGGGCCTTAGCGGGGATCCTGGCGGAGCTATACCGGGCTGCGTTGGCTGGCTAGCGTTCATCTGAGCCCACTGGGGAGGCGCCTGCGGCTGCTGTTGCCCAGGTGGTGCGACCTGCTGGTATGGTGGCTGTTGTTGTTGTTGCTGTTGTTGCTGCTGCTGCTGTGGAGGAGGCGGCGGAGCCTGCTGTGGCGGATACCTATGCTGCTCCCACTGGGCCACTCCTGCGGGCTGTTGTATCGGCGGACCGTGTGGGGCCCCAGGCGGAGGCGCTGCACCGCGGGGCGGAGCACTGCCCCATGACTGAGGTGCGGGAGAGGTCGGATACTGGGGTCGATACTGCTGCGCACCGCCTTGCCATGCACCTGCGGATCGAGAAGAGTGGCATTAGTAGGACACTTCCAAGGGTAAGGACATCTGTCTCTGGAACGTACCGTAAATCTGTGGTCTTGCATTGTAGCCTGGATAGGGCTGTGGATCCTTGATGAAGTCGGGATGCCTTCGCGGCTGCGGACTCTGCAAAGTCAAAGGCGGAGCTCGGATTAGCTTAAGTTCAAAAGGATGTTATGGAGTGTCTTTAGCCTTCTTCGACATAAAAAGCGGTTGGGCAATGAACGGATCTTCAATAGCTCCCAGGGAGGTAGGAGGAGGTTCGTTCGTCTCCCCAGCTACCGCCATAGCCTAACCTAACCTAACCTAACCTAATGGAGTGCCTTCACGGCGGCTCACCTGATCGGGTGGTGGTCGATAGTAGTCCTGCGGCGTGGGTGTTCCTGGTGCATAACCGCCAGTGGGTGGCGCCACAGGCGATCCACTCGTGGGCGGGCCGCCCGCGACTGCTTGCGCCGGCGGCTGGGGTCCGCCTGGTGGGGGCTGACTGTACGGCCGACTGCCGTAGGGTCCATACTGATTGGCACCAGCCGGTGGACTGCAGAGAGGAGAGAAATAAAGGATATGTTATTAGGGGATATTCATATATTCATAGTGATCTTTTCCAGCTTCAGCTCTCGTCCAAAACTGAGGCTACAGTACAGTGTTTCTGGGTTCTGTGTGGTGTGTTGTGATGTGGTCGGTGTCTTTGTGGGCGAGAGGGTCTGGTCCGGTCTGATTTGGTCTGAAGAGAGAGATACAAAATGGTGGCACTCACGCTTCCCCCTCCGGCCCGTAGGGAGGGTACATATTGCGGTTCTGTGGCGGATACTGTCCTTGTCCCTGTCCAAACGGCTGGCCAGGCGGCCCCGTGGCATTGTACTGATCGCTCGCACCGTACTGGCCATAAGCTCCGGGTTGTGATGGATAAGGAGAGCCTGAAACGTTTACAATTATTGCTATTAGGACTCTGTGGTCTGTCTAGAATTGAGTATAATTGAAATCAAAGAACACATAATACTTAAGGCCAGGACAATGCTATAGTTGCCGCCCGCCTTGTAAAGAATATCTTATCTGTCTTGACATGCATCTTGCGCACAAAACACTAAATCAACTAGTTAATTATTTAGTTAGTTAGTTAGTAAGTTAGTTAGTGGGAACTACATTCAGTCGTTAGATATTAGATGAGGCGTACGAAAGCAAACCAAAGAGCAAACGAAATGTGAAAGGAGTCTGTTGCGGCGCATGAAAGAAGAAATTTTGATGGAAAAACGGAAAAAGAAGAGATGATAGGAAGAAAAAAATAAAAGATGATTATACCTGGCGTTCTAGACACAGGCGTTGGATAAGCGGAGCCACCTTGCGGATAAGGTGCTCCTGCGGCTGGGCGCACATGCTGCTGCTGCTGCTGGTGCTGCGGCGACGGTGGCACCGGCCCAGGCGGCCCATGTTGCTGAGGTGCACCCGCCGGTGGAGCACCCGGCTGTGGTGGCTGCTGCTGCTGTTGCTGCTGCTGTGTCGGCGAACCGGCTAGGCTCGGATGCTGGGGATGCTGCTGCTGCTGCTGCTGCGTGCCCGACTGCTGAGTGGCGTGCGGTGATTGGGGAGGTGGCGGTGGCAGGGCCCCGCCCGCAACAGCAGAAACAGCAGCACCAACGCCGACACCAGGACCACCTGGACCTGGACCATTTCCAGGGCCAGGGCCAGAACCAGGACCAGCGCCAGCAATGGGATCCTCGAAGGGATTGCTCACACTTATATTATCGCCGACGGCGGCAACAGCTACCGCGGCGCCTGAAGCGGTAAGCGGCGGATCGGTTCGGTTCGGATGAATGGTTGGTTGGTTGTTTGGTTGGTTGGTTGGTTTGTTTTGGATGAATCGAATTGAATTGAATTGGAATTGGAATAAATGAGTCAGTGGAATCACACAAATGAATTGTAGTTGTTGTGGCGTAGTTTGGTGGTTTATTGGTTTATTGGTTTGTGGGTGAAGTGAAGATAATGTGAGCATCGTTGTGGTGGTGATTTGTTGGTGATGTGATCGAGTGATGGTTGGTGGTGGTGGTTCGGTTGAGTTTATGGTTTAGTAGTGCGCCCACACAAACGTTACAAAAACATAAAAATGAATAAAAAAATAAAAACACAAATGAAATTAATAACAAACACAGATGAACGATAAATATACTTATTTACATGGTATTACTGGTACAGAATGCGGTTACAGGTAACAGGTTACAGGGTTAAAGGTTACAGGGTTAGAAGTTTCAGGTTTAGAGCAAAGACAATATAAATAGTAAGATGAGAAAGAAAATCCCTGCAACATTTTTGAACTCTAGAGCCAGACGCTCTCTCGTTCTAAAGATGAGGCTAAGATTTGGTTTGGCATTGGTTTCCTTATAACGCAACTGCCGAGGTATACACCCCGTTACATTAGACTTCATTAGAAATTATAACACTTTTACACAATATAAAAGTCTCATTTTGTGTATCCTCTTTAGACTTTCGTCTGTTCCGAAAAACCTCGCCACATATAAACATTGATATGTATGGGCGTTACTCATATAAATATTTGTATTGTCTTTGGTTAGAGGTCAGAGGTGGCAGACAGGTCACAGGGTTAGGCTAAGGAAAGTCGAAGGAGGCTGAGAAGAAGCATGTATCGTCTAGTAATGATCACACAGTGGCATGTAATGTAATTTAGTAATAATCAGAAGAAGAAACAATAACATGGATACACGGATACCAGAACAAAACAAATTAATCGCAGAAGTATACAGTTTAAATTATACTAGAGAGCATATAGAGCTCTCGATCAATTCGATCTCTGAGCTCTGCGGAGTAGGTGTAAGAGTAGGATCAGAACATTCAGCTCTTACCGGGATGAGGTGTCTGCGGGTTACTCTGCGAGGGCGGGCGCTGCATCTGACCTGCCGCCGCATAGTCCGGCTGCGGCCCACTGGCGCCAGGATACGGACTGCCGCCCGGATAGCCTGGATAGCCATCGATCGCGGCGTTCGGGGCGGCGCCTGGCGGGGCCGGGAATGAGTCCTGCGAGTTTGACGAGCCTGTCGAGTTGGTTGTCCCAGCATCCAAATGGCCACCACCGATTGGTTGCAAGTTGTGTGTGTGGGAGGGTTCGTTTCGTTCGTTTTTTTTTCGTTTTCGGGTTTTCGTAAAATGATGCGAGGAAAAGGTGGTGAAAAATATGTTCCATTTTCAACGGCAATCGCACAACGGACGAGGAATACAAAACAAACAAAAACAGAAGAAAAGAAACGAAACGAACAGAGAATCAAAATTAAGCATCGAAAGAGTAAACCAAAAGAAAAGGAAGAGGGGCACCACTGCACGCGGCAGACACTTACCTGGCGAGGGGACGGAGGCGGCCTTGACCGTCTTCTTCTTGCTGCCGGCCTCCACCTGCTGGATGATGGGGAGGGGATCGATATCGCCGCGGTCAAAGTGGCACTCGAAGGTCAACAGATTCTTGGTATAGTGCTTCCGCAGCGTGTACGCCGCACTGCTGCTGGCCCCGATACCCAGGAGTCCGGCAATGTCCTTCCAGGTCTTGCTCTTGGTCACCTGGCAATAACGTGAGAATGGTATTGGGGGTTGGGATCATTAGTTTGGGTTTGCTTATGGAAGGATCATCATAGTCATATCATCACTCAAGTGTCGATCGAAAAAATTAAAGAATCAAAGAAGGAAGTCGAGCAAAATCAACTTGGGTGAGGATGCATTCTTGGAAATGGAATGGGAACTAAACATAACAAATTCTACATTCTACAAATAGAATTCTAGGGGGTGGAAATCATAAACTACTTAAAGAACGGGGGGATAGGAAAACTACGGAATAAATAAAGGATACGGGCGCAGACACGAGGAGAGCTTTGAAGAATGAACAGCAGGCGACCGAAGGAGACAAATCGATAAATGTGATTCGAAACTGGTTCCAATTATCGATGCTTCTCGATTAATGCATGCAGAAGAGACCAAAAGGAAAAGTGGTTGGTACTTGAAAACATATCGCAATGAATACCCATTCAAAGACACACACTTTAGAAACAAATAAACAAAAAATTAAACTTTTTAGACATGCCTGGAGTTATGATATATAATGATACTGGAAAACTAGTTTGAATTAGGAATAAATCGAGTTTGGAATCGGTTTCTAGGGCATGCTGCCTGTCTACACTACAGGGAAGACAAGGCTGTAGGCTTTAGGCTGTAGTAAAATGTTTTCCGTTTGTTATTTTTTGAATGAAAAGCTTGCACCGTGGGCTAAATATTGTACTGATGCAGCTATAATTTGGATACACTTGGATCGGAGGCTGGAGGCTGGGTCTGGGTCTTGGTCTGATAGGGTGGTTGCTAGATTGATCGAAGCCGAATCGCAACATAGATTGGTGTCTATTATATATGCAGATAGTATATAATGTTGGTGGATGGATATATCTTTTGATTTTGGTTGGTGTTAACTACGTTGGTGGTTTGGTTTTGGTTTGTTTTTGGTTTGGTTTTGGCTGAATTGGTTTTTGCTAGTAGTAAGTAAATCTAAAAAGAAGTTAGTAAAAGGAGTTACTACGGCACCTTGCATACCTCGACGAATCCGCCACGTTCTTTTACATAAATATATAACCTATATAAATCGAGTGGCTGTTTTGAGATGGTTGGGCAGGCGGTGATCGGCGTCCGCCGCTCCTCCATGAACGACCGCAGCTTGTCCAGCCATCCTCGCCTGTCTGGATTGTCGTCCATTTCGTACAGCTTGCACAGCGAATCCGACTTCTTTGTCGTGCTGCGGAAGGGCTCCTGCTGTTGCACGGGCACGTGGCTGTTAAACACCTGCTGTGGATGGCAATAAATTCATTAACTAGGTTCCTATTCGAACGATATGCGATGGCGTCTCTACTTACCGGGCTGCCAGCCGGACGCGGCCAATTGGGTGGCGAACTCATGTCGAACTCCTCGCCGGGACCGCCGCCGCTGCCCGGGTGCATCACAACGGGATGCGGCGACGTACTCGGAGGGGCTAAATGACTTTGGCTATAAGGATCATTCTTGCGCGACTTTGGTGTGGTGCATTGGGGATCTTCGCCGGATGCTGAGTCAAAAGAAAAAGGAAAACCGAACCCAAAATCAGTTTTAACTTGCAATCCCCTCCCTCCATCCCATCCATTCTTTCGTTTCACTCACCTGCTGATGCATTCGAGAGCGTGCTCTGTTGGCTGACTTCATCCAAGGGCGTTCCATCGGGACCAGTGGTGACCACCGCTGTGACCGGGTGCAGTCCGGTGGCGCCTGTCGGGCCGGACGAGCTTATCCCGTTGTCCTGCGATATGTGCTCAGAGCCACCGCTTTCTGGGCCGCCGGGAGGCTGTCCTTGGCCCCCGAGCATCGACTGCGGCGGGGTGCTCGTGGGCGGACCCATGCTGGTGGGCCCGTGCGGCGGTCCCATGTGGTGCGGCGGACCCATTGGCATGCCAGGGTGCATTCCGGTCGGCCCGTTGCCGTAGCCTTGCGGTCCCTGCTGTGGCGTTGGACTGCCCCCGTAACCACCTTTGTGCTGTAAATGCTGCTTCAGATAGTTGAGTGGGCGCGGCGAGCCACTGCCTTGAGGAGGCGGTGGACCCACCACCGGCCCCGGCGGCGGTGTTCCCTTACCCTGCACGTGGTTGCCAACCATCGTACCGCCCGGTGGAGCACCGGCTTGCTGCTGGGGCGACGGCGGCACCCACTGGTAGGGCGGATATTGCCCGTGTGGACTACCGCCGCTGTGATTAGGCATGGACCGTCCTGGATAGCCGCCGCCCTGGGCTCCAGATGGCATGCTGTTGGCTCCGCCGGCACCTTGGCTGGTTGGTGGCGGTGGGGGTCCGGTTGCGTACGCCCCCGGCGGGTACTGCGGCCGTGGCGGGTAGTTGCCTAAAAGTTCACCAAAGATTATTAAATGCCAGTTAGAAGATTCGACGAAAGAGTGGCGTGGCTCATCATACCTGGTGGATATTGCTGCGGCTGCTGCGGTGGATAGCCTTGCGCTCCCGGACTCTGGCCCGGTCCGCCCATCTTGTAGCCTCCGTGCATGTGCGGAGGCATTGGGTAGCCCCCGCCGGACGCACCTTGAGGTGGAGGTGGAGGTGTGCCCATGTTGTTCATTCCTTGACTGGGCGGTGGCCCCGGTGGCGGGGTCTGTTGCGGCGAATTGCTCGCGGATGAAGCAGAATTCGAGGCCTGCTGCTGCTGCTGAGATTGCTGCTGAGGCGGCGGTCCTCCGGGTAGACCAGGATGAGGGGGCATTGGTGGTGGCCCGGCTCCAACCGGTGGCTGTTGCATGGGACCACCGCTGCTCGACTGGTTGCTCGCCGGACGCGAGATTGGATGATTTTGTGCTGCAAGTGGATAGTGGAGTGTTCATGAGATCTGATCTGCGCCCAAATCGAATGGATTCCTGGTACTTACCAACTGCTGGGGACATGGAACGTGACCCGGATGATCCAGTGGGTGAGGGGGTGGGCCGCATGACTTGCTGGGGATTGGGTGTGCCGGGAGGACCGGAGCCCATGCCACTGTGAGCCCCACCGCTGGAGCTGTCGTTGCTGTTCTGTCCAATCAGCTCCTGGAAAAAGAGCGGGAACCAGTTCCGTTGTAAGTTCAGGAATTGTCAGCTAAGTGCCGGCCGGCCGGCCGGTAGTTTTTATTTATTTAAATGAAAGTGATAGCAACTACGAATTAGTCGAGCGGCAACAGCAATTAACTTGAAGAGATCACACATACAATTAGACCGGGTGCTGTCTGTATGCGTATTGGTTGTTGTAAAACCGATTCGAGCGGTAAATACCGCGTAAACATATTTATGCCCATCAGATGTTAACCCAAATGGTAGCCATGGGATGGGGTTGGGTGGGGTAACACTAAATGTTGTTATTGTTACGTAGTCGAACAGGCGGCTACAGCAGAGAGAGAGAGAGAGAGAACAGAGCGGAGCAGCGGAGTGTGGAATAATCTCAATCATTGGGAGTAAGCGGAACGGATACAATTACATTCTTGTTGCGCTGATCCCCAGCCTATCCCTCTCTCCCTCCATCACCATATCGACCTTTTCTGACATTGCCAAAGGAATTATTATACCTCTCCTCCTTACACTTACACACACAACTTATGCGGCGACAGACACGACACTCGTGCAATTATAGCCCGGTCAGAGTCAAGAGGGGAAATTCTCATAAACGCCAAATCTCTCGTAGCAATCACAACTCTTGCAGCAGAGCAGTCTTCAACAGAAACTCGGTGCGATGCGACACGACTCGACTTTAACTTTTTTTGCCGCCTTATAGCTTATAAGAAAATCAAGCAAAAGCTCCAAACCCAACAACACCGCCGCACAGCACAAACAATTTCAGCCAAAGAAGCATACACACACACAGTCACACATACATACACACACATAAAGCTTAAGTCGACAGCAATTCGAAATACACACACAACCCAATATAAGCACAGCAAGAGAGAGGAAAGCAGCAGGCAGCGACATCAGCAGCAGCAGCAGCAAGAAAAATACAGCCGGGCGCTGTTCGTTTTGGTATCTGAGAAATTAAGTGAAGTGAAATGAAATGTACGACGACGACGACGGCAAAGGCAGCAGCACAAAACAAGGGGGGTGAGGGCATAGAAGGGGCATAAAAGCTATGTGGAACGAACGACAACAACAACGACGTCGACGACGCCGACGACGACGACGACGACGACGGACGGCTGCAACTTGAAGCGCTCGACAGAGGGGAGAGACGTGAGAGACAGGCAAGTGGCTGTGTGCCTGTGCTGTGCTCAGCTCTCTGTGGTAGTTATGGCGCGCTCGAAACGAACGGCGAACAGCGAACGTACGATGACAAAGACGTAGATAAGGAACAGAAACATGCACACAGATACACACACACACACGCATGCACACTCGAGTATAATAAAATGAAATAAGCAACGGCGTCGGTCGCCAGCCAGCCAGCCAGCCAGGCCATTCGTATTCGTTTCTTTGCTCGTTCGTCGTCAGAGGGGAGCCAAAATACGTTGAGAGAGCGTGATGTGAGCGAGGGGGCCAAGGGCCGCGGCACCAGCGGCAGCGGCGACGGTGATGACGAGAATAGCAAGCAAGCAGAAGCAGGGACGAGACGCATGGAACGGGAGGAGAGGAGACGCCAAAGGCGAAGCAAAGGCCAGAGATAGAATGCTTTGTGCGCGGATAGCATAGCTGTTGGTGGGAAGGTGGGAGCGAGCAGCAAGGCAATACGAAGGCGGCCCACGTTTGTAGTTAAGTATGCGTGTCTGTGTGTAGAGTAGAAAAATTACTTGGAAGAAAAACAAGCGCTGCGGGAACAACAACAATGAAATCATTTATAACGAAAGAACACAACAAAAAATGAAAAACGAAAAACGAACAAAAGAAAAACAGAATTCGCACTCGAAGTTCAAAATAGCAAACTAAACTTGAAAATTGTCCAAAAGCCCCCATCGCCCCATCGCTTGCAATCACTCTATTCCATTCTTCGCCACCCATGCGATTACAGAAAAATGTTATTGAATTAACTGTTGTTGTGTAGCTGGTGGGGGTTGGGGGAGGCGACGAGTGGAGTGAGGCTGTGAGCGGACAGATAGAGCAGATAGCGCTCGCTCATAAAGTTCAGCAAAGATTTGCGCGCCAAAAAGTAAGAGACTCAAATGAATGAGGACCACGAGGAGGAGACAAGACAGCAAAAGGGTTCCGATCGAGTGGAGTTTGAATTTCGAACACGATTCATTTTGTCTCCTCTCTCTCCAAATGCTAATGATGGAACCCCACTTCAGATCACAACCTCCTCCTCTTATCTTTCCTCAAGTTTGGCGGCATGATGTAGCGCCTTTTGCCATAATTTTTGACTTTAGTTTTTCAAAAGCACTTTAACTCTTTTTTTTTTATGCAATGTCATTTAAATAAAGAATGTGCAAACATATATACATATACACACACAAGTATTTATACATTATGTCCATGTGTGTGCGTGTGGTTGCCCTGGAGTTGGCCGTCAGCTGCTGCTGCTGCTGCCTCACCGCCTGCTGCTGGGACCTTTGTGGCTTATCACTTTAAAACCTTTAGCGATGAATGTTGAATGTGGCAGGCCAGGCACAAAAACCAAAAACAAGGCTAACACACACACACTTTCGCATGGTGTCTTGTTATGTGGCGAAACAGGAGGGGGGAAAGGAGAGAGAGAGAGAGAGAGAGAGATGCAGATGAAAAAATAAGAGAATTAAATGCACAAAAGGAACTTCAACAGAGGGGAATTTATAAACAACCAGCAAAAGAGAGAGAGAACAAGTAATAAACTTTGGGATACGAGTGTCATAAAAACCAAGAAGCACACAACGCTTTTGATACCCTTGCATACTCTCGAATTTGGTCTTTACATTTTTCAAATACAAAGTGGAAGTGAAAATTCCCTTGTTTTATGATAGTGATTGATACATATATCTGATCGAAATAATCATACCCTCTTATGCATTACTACCTCTCCACAATCGAACCTTAATAAGGGGTGCGCGAGCAGAGTACAAGATGGACTTGAGGCTGGTGGGGTCGCGACTCCCGAGCACCACACCCCCTCTGACCAAAACCAAGACCAACCGGTGAGCGAAGGAGTGGGGAAGCAAGACTGCAGGCACAGCTGAGCGGTTGCGAAAACAGCGACAGACAATCAGACTGTCGTTCATTAGAGGGTGTGTGCGTGTGTATGCATCTGTGCTTTCGGGAGTGGAAGCGGGATGCAATTTCTGTTTGTGCTTGCTTAAAAATTTTATGAGCGAAACGAAAGTTTGTGTGGCTCTGCCCGTCTCTCCGCTGTGTGTGTGTGTGTGTGTGTGTGTGCAAATGGCATCGTGGAACACCAACAACAAATGTACACACAGTACAGAGACACACACACACTGCCAAACAGAGAGTATACCATCAGAGAAGTCTGTTCGGTTCGGTTCGTTTCGTTCCATTCGTTTTGCAAGCACACGATGGCTCCCCTGCTCCGACCACTTTACAGCATGGCAGCAGACGTGACAGACTGACAGTCCGCCAGCCCGACCGACAGCAGTAAAAACAACAACTGCAAACCACTTTGTGCACAGACAAATGTCCCATGAATCGAGTTGGATGGAGCTCCCAGCGCCAGAGCAGAGCCCCAGCAGTCAGAGTCAGAGTCAGAGCTGGAGCCAAAACCAGCAGAGCCAAAGCCAAAGCTCCACTACTTCTCTCCCCACTCCGCTCCGACTTCGACCCGGACCCGACATGTTCGCTTCGTTCGTTTCGTTTCGTTTCTTGGTGTGTATCCAAACGAGTAGTGAACTGAAAAACAAGCAAACTCACACACACTCATACACACGTAAGTGTGTATGCGAATAAAGGCACAGAAAAAAAAAGAAGAAGCATAAAGGCGGCAGCCGCAGAACTGAATGTTCCTTATTTTTTATTTTATTTTTGCCTTTTTTCTGTCTATGCCTGTTAAAATGAAAAACGATGATGATGCCGACAACAACGGCAGCAGCAGTGGAGCCAACCCCAATGTGTGGACCACTAAAAATCCCAGTAACAGCAGCAGCAACAACAAAAACAAGAACAGAAAATGTGACAGAGAAAAACCGGCAAAATTGTTCATTGGCGGCGGTGCGGCCGGCCATGTGACGGCTCTTCTGGGGCTCAGGACTGGCGGGAGGGGAGGGACTCTCCAAGTACAGCTCAGGAGCAGGCAGACCTGAGCAACTTTACTGTGTTGATGGTCGCGTGACAAGATTTTTCAGTCACAGTCGGAAAGACCGCTTCTGGTTTCACGTGAGTGCACGCTTCTCTTCCTTCCACTGTGGTCACGCGCACACCTCTAGCTAGTACTTTGCTGCACTAAAAATTTGGGTAGCATGAAATGAATGCAGTTGTTGTTGGCTGATGATTGCCGTTTGCCTACAGAATATGACGCAGAGCAATCTTGAAATAAGTTCTGAAGTAGGACAACGATGGCTATCAGGATGGGATGGCGCTGGCGCTCTGGAAATCGATGGAAATGTTACTAGAGGTTTAAATCGTACAATAATGCTTGCATGTGCATATGCATTCTGATGAAACCATTTGATACACCGATTGCAAGAGACCGCAAAATGTTGGCAAATTTTTGTTGCCGAAGCGGAAATGTTGAGTAGTTAAATATTGCAATAATATTTCTGTCAGTGTACACACACACACACACCCACACACATGGAATTTAAAGCCGCTTACAAATGCAATATTGAATCAGCGAGGGCGACGGTGGAGTGGAAACGAACCGGACTCCATGCCCCAACATCATGTTGTGCCGGATTAAAATGGCTGGACGGCTGATTACAGTTCTTTCCACTCTCTTCTGTTTGTTTTTTGTCGCAAGCGACATTAAAAAGGTAATTCGCATTGCCCAGAGGGAGCAGTAGAGGGAGAGAAGAGCAAAGCTCAGAGGGAACAGGAGGAAAGAGTGTGAGAGAGTTTAGTTCAGCGTGAGCCAGTTGTATTTGCAGTTGCAGTTACATTTCCGATTAAGAGAGACAGAGAGAGAGTGCCGTGTACGAGAGTCGCGTGCTCCGGCATTGATGGATGGAAATTCGATGCCCGATGTAATAATTTGAAGATGAAAGGATCCAAAAATCAAAATGATTTGCAATGAAAAACAAAAAAATGTAAGCAAAAAACTCTAAAAAAAAAAATCCAATAGCAGCAAAAACCTAAAGGAAAATGAGAACAACAATGACCTTGGCATTGACCCAAATATATACATATGTATGGAAACCGACAAAGCTTTGTGTGTGATCTTGAGCAGTCTGTGTGTGCACCTACTATAAAAGGGAACGAGTGGAGTGAGGGGGAAAAAATAACGAAAATACAAAATAAGAATAAGAAATGGCAGGAGGATGAACAACAACAGCAACAGAAAGAGAAGAGCAGCCAGTGAGTGGGGGCAGTGAAGGAAAGGCAAAGGCGGCCGCGGACATGCTGAACGCACCACACAGACTCATGACTTAAAATGTACATGTGCATACGCAAGGTATGTTAAGACAGTCTGCAGGTGACTGAATTTTACAGGATCCTGAAACACATCACCTGTAGTTCATTTGCCACAACAGAGATACTGGGACTGCATTACCTTCTATTAAATATGTATACCGTGCACATTCACAAAAAACAAAACAAAAATCCCCCATAGGCTGATATGTCGTTGTAGTTGTTTTTGTTCCGTCATGTCCCCACGATACCAGCATGTCATCCAATAGGAAAACCAACAAAGCACATACGAAACTCTTAGAAAACAGACTAAAACAAATCAATCGAAAATGCTCATGACACGTGCATACCACACACACACACACACACTAACACTGGGTAAAGGAGAGGGAGAGGTATGTAAGGAGGAACAGACTTGCCGGCGATGCGAAAAATAAAACAAAATACAAAAGGGAAAAAAATGCCAATGGCAGACGAGACGCAAACGCAGCGGCGACGCCGCCACGCAAAGAAATAGTAATCAAAACAAAATAAAAATCATTAAAATTCATAAAAAAAAGACAGCGACAACAACAACAGCAACAACGATAAGAGCAACAACAATTTTAAAGTTGTACGCGGACCGGAGGAGCGGGGAGAAAACGAACGGGATGCGATAGCAGTTCAAGTTCAAGCGATAGACAGAGACGGAGGCGGATGGAATGAGGTTGCCTGGGGTGGGGTGGTAGGTGTTTAACCTAAAAGAAAATTCGTTAAACACAAACAAAAGAGAAGAGGCTGAAAGGGGGGTGGTAGGGGTATGGGTAGGGGTCTGTCATCCAAAGCAGAGCAGAGCTCAACCCAAAAAGTGAGTGCGAGTGCGAGCGAGTACATATGTATGTATGTTGCGAGTGCCATCCCATGGACAGAGGCATAAACATTTGACCTGACTGTGCCTGGGCCTGTGCCTGTCCCTGTCCGTATGAGAGGTACAGAGAGTGTGAGTGAGTGGACGAGTGCTGGAGTGGAGTGCTGGAGTGAGGCAGGCAGGCAGGCAGGCAGGTAAAGGCAAGTACGTATCGTATGAATGTGTGTGTGTGTGTGTGCTTCTGTGACGTCACGAGTCAAGTTCACGTGCTGTTCACGCAGCCCCAGTTTATTGACCCACTTTCGATGTGTATTATCTAGAAATGCCGCGGAGGGGGTACGGGTACGGAGACGGTGACTCTGGCGAGGCAAACCAAACCAAACCATTCAATGAATGAGTGGGTTCTTCTCCCTACCCCCTTCAAAATGCTCTGTGGAACGGAATTATCATGGTCTCTGTGCTCCGTGCTTACCTGATGCGGAGAGGGGGATGCCTGCGAGGGCTGTGGCGAGGGACTGGGCGCATGGCCTGGACTGCTGGGTGGGGGTCCTCCGGCGGCGGCATGCGGTGGAGGGGGCTGCTGTTGCTGTTGCAGTGGCTGCGGCACATGGTGGGGGGAGGCGGGCGGCAATGGATGTCCGGGACCAGGACTGGGCGAAGAGCCGCCGGGCCAGGGCCGATTCGGTTCCGGATACTACAAAGGAATCGAATCATGATTAGTCTCCAGACGGATACCAAAAACGAAGGGCAATGTAAGCAATCCTCTCTCTCACCTGGTGCGTCGAGTAGGCAGTTCGATGATTGGGTCCCGCGGCCGGCAGTCCAGGCGGTGTGGGGTATCGTTGCGGGTACGGCGAATATTGGGATGTTGGCGGTGTGTTCTGCTGCGGCTGTTGCTGTGCGGCGCCCGGCGGAGGTCCTCCCTGTACCGTGCCACCAGGCTGCTGACCCGCCTGCTGCTGCTGCTGCTGTTGCGCCTGTGCCTGCTGCTGCTGCGGCGAACTAGGATAGGAACCTGAATTTTGACCGTGAGCTGGCGGATAGGGCGATTGACCCCTGGAAGTGTTTGTCTGTGGAAGGGAAAAAGAGAGGAGAAGAAACGGATATTAATCAATAATAGTACGTATTTTAATCCTTCAAAATAAATCAAATAAGTGAGGGACAGACAACACACATGGGCGTTTTAATTACAGCCAGTGTTCTCCATCCTCTATCTCTCTCTCTCTCTCTTTCTCTCTCTTTTGCAATTCATCAATTATTTGCGTTTGCATTTCCTTTTGTTGTTGTTGGCAGTCTGCGTGCAGAGCACTGCTGCACATTCCGTTTTATATCGTACATATATAATTTTAATCGATATTCCCCCGTAAATGCGCAAGCACCCAATGCCAAGCCATGCCATGTACAGTGGCTGCTCGCTAATTGGAAATCTCTCTCTCTCTCTCTCTCGATCTCTCTCTCTCTCACTGTCTGTCTGTTTGTCTCTAATTGCGTATGGGAAATTTCCAGCAATTAAAACTGGAAGATGAATACTAGACAATAATTATAAACAGATGACCCAGGGAGCAAGTGGCTCTAATTATCTGGCGCTCACTGTAGCACACACATACGCAGGCAGGAGAGAGGGAGTGGGAGAAAGCGAGACAACGACAGTGACGCACACTCTACTCCTGCTCGGGTGTGACAGTCACAAATGCGCAGATTACAGGAAAAAAGAGACAATTCTCAAAAAACGAATATACTGCTCTGCTGCAAAAGTAGAAAACTAAATTCTGGCAATAAAAAAATTGAAAAATTTACCGCTATACGCACACACCCATGTCATACCCAATCAGTGGAGCTAGCTATCCAGAAGGAAGGGGCATAACTTGGGACAGTCGATTGCCTGACCCCGAGGCCTTCCTTACCCTTCCCCCTCCCCCTACCCCACCATAAGAAATCCACTTGAGCGGAATATAAAGTGAAACTTATGCCAGGAACATGCACATGAACATGCATGTCCAGGACAAAGTTGCAACAAAAGCAGGCAATCTACGAGACGGAGACACCTCGGAACGTTGTCGTAGCAGGCAACTGGAGTAGGACGAGCCCAGCAAAAAGGGCTTGGGATGCCATTAATGAAAGGATTTCCAACTTGACGTAGTGCGACAAGGCACAAATACAGACATGTTCTGACATGGCAAGGCACACACACACGCACACACACTCGCCCTCGCAAATATGTGTACGTGCATGCAGCACTCACACAAATGCTGCTCCGAATGCCAGCCAGCCCCGGAGTAAAATGTGGCAATAAATCTAATGGAAACACACAGAAACAGCCAACGAGCAGAGCGCAGAGCCGGGCCAGAGAAGAGGATGGGCCAGGGACCAAAGCTAAGGGAAAGGAAAGCAAAGGCAAAAGCCAGATCTCGTCGTACCGGCAACGAGGACCTGGACGAGGACAACGCCAACAACAACAACAACAATAACAATCGACAACGACGACGACGACGGTCGGTCGGTCGGTCCACTGCAGGCGGCGGCAGGGTGACAGGAAACATGAATGGATGGTTTTCGTACTCAGCGTGCAAGAGAGAGTGAGAGAGGAGAGAGAGTGTGCGTGACTGTATGTGTTCGTGTGCGTGTGTATAGCCAGCCAGCCAGCCAGGCAGGCAGGCAGGCAGGCAGGCAGTGAGAGAAATAAAGTAAAAAAGGGAAACTCATCATGGATGAAAATCAAAAGCAGAACTGTGTACGAGCGAGCCGGCCGAAAGAGAACGATACGACGGACAGGCAGGGCGCGGGCAGGAACGAAGCTGAAGTGGAATTTGAATTAATGCAGCAAGGGTCGTACGGTGCACACACACATACATATACATATACAATGAGTGTAACGAACGAATGACGGTTGGAAAGAACGTCGGTCGGAATTACGTTCGAGAGTGTCGGACCAGCAGCAGGCAGAAGAAGGGAGAGTGATGGAGTGGAGTGGAGGAAGGGAGCGGAGCGGAGCTGAGCTGCCAGAGATGGGATGGTGCTGATGATGGTGGTGGTAGGTTTCCCAGTTAAAAGCCGGCTCGGGCCCTGTTCGGGACCGAGTTCTGCCACTGCCACTGCCAACAGCACAGCTACTGCTACATGTATTTTATAACATCACGGGGGAAAAAACAAAGCGCAGCAGCCGTGGAAGGCACAGGCAGAAGCGGAGCCGGGGAGGGGAGACAGGGAGTGGTCCTGTCCGGGGCTTGGGTTTATAATTTCATAACCAACAGACACAAACGCATGCACACATACACATACACCCACAGAGCCACGGACAGACAGGCTGACAGACGGGAGCGCTTGCATAAATTGTGAAGGAGGAGGGAGAGGAAGAGAATGGAATATAGTAAATGCGATTTTGAAGCGAAAAAGGTAAAGCCGGCAGCAGTTGTAAGGGTTGCCAGGCCATGCCACGGCCACGGCGCATTGTGTGGGAGCAGAAGCCAGGAGCAAGGGCAGGGCAGGGCAGGGACGTCCCACCAGGCTGATGGCAATGGGCGTGCGACGTGGAGAAGGGGAACGGAACGATAGAATTATGTGCAGGACTCGAGCGAAAATAATTTGAAATAGTACAATGTGACAGACACTCTCCACATTATTCCCCCCAAAAGACTGAGCCACAATGCAGGATGAAAATTATTAATTGCAACTGTTTGATAACCGAATAGAATGAGCACGAGAGAGAGAGAATGGTTGAGAATAGAGGATGTCGGCGCCTTAAGCTTACCCAGGAGTGGAGCAAAACACTAAAGAAAGAGAAGCAGGAACACAGGAACAATAACAGTGAAGGGAGCAGCGGAGCGTTTACTTTTTTTTTTTGCTGCTCCACTTTTTGTAGGTCAAACTTTAAAGGCAGACCCCGACCCCCATACATTCACATGCCGGCGGCACACAGACACAAAGCTCAAAACTCTCCGCCACCGCACTGCACGCCACACACAACACCCGAACCCGACCCGATAAACGTCTGCCCAAAAAGAAGGACAAGACGTGGACGTGGACGAGGACGAGGAGGAAGCAGCAGACGAAGAGGAACAACAAAGATACAGCAGTGAAGCAAACAACAGCAACGGTTAATGCCATGAAGACAGGGAGCGAGAGAGACCACCTAATTCTGCAACAACAGTTAGCATAGGATAGGCCACAAATATGGAAAGCGAGACAAGCGATGGGAAACCCAAAAACTTAAAGCTGCCTAATATATGCACACACAAACAAACACGTTCATACATGTACAGTTATTTCCTCTCTCTGCACCTGTTGACCCCACAAGGGGAAATCCTCTTTGGTTTGGTGAAACGTCAAGGATTCTCCATCGCATCGCGTTCTTGAAATGAGAGAAGTGCACCAAAGCTAACGAAAGAGGAAGAGCGCACTTGAAGAGGCGGGAGAGGCGGCCGGCATTCAAAGAGACGACTGAGGCGGCATGTCATAGTCGACGAGCCCTCCTCCTCCTTCTTCTCTTTGACTGTGCGCGGGGTCGGTCTCGCTTATTTTTTTTGTATTTTTATTTTGTTTTGGTTTCTGCTTCCTCTCCACAGCTTGCCGGCTCGGCTCCCCGCCCTACCCTACCACTCTTCCATTTCAGCTACCCCAGTTCCCAGAGAGAGAGTCAGCTGTGACAACAACAAGTTTCTCTGTTATTGCCTTTGATTACGGTGCGGTGCGGTGCCTACTCTTTCACATAGGTACATGCATACATATACATATCTGCAAACGTACATATGTGTGTAAGGTCTGTCTGTCTATATTTATTGCATGCACGCGTAAGTCACACTCTGCACACTCACGAGCACACACACACCTACATCTACACCTACACCTACATGAATATTGGATAGCAGCGGTATTTTACTCTTTTTATCTCACAACACACTTGCACACATAAATACATATCTACATACAAATGTATGTATAGTACATACATATATCATCAAAGCTCTCGAAGGTCGCATCGCACCGCACCTCACCGCACCGCAGCGTCTCGTCTCGCACATGTCTAAACCCTAGCATTGCTTTTGATTTGTATATTCACATAGATTTGTTTATATTGCTCCGGCTAATCGTCGGGCCGCATCAAAGTTCGTTGACTCTTATCCGCGACACATCTCTCCCCATTCATGAAAAACAATCGATCCGATTGCAGTGGAATAATATTTCACGGGGGGAGACGACGACTCATTCTGGGTTGGTGTCATTATGTATGACTTGTGGAGCCATAAAACTCGTACAAATAATTAACCGGTTTACATTTCCAATCGAAACGTGATGATGGCCTCACGTGAGGCTTTGACGCCAACACTCTTTATCGCTTGGCGAAAATGATAGTAGCTCTCCGAGATGTTGGGTTTGGTTGGGTACATACATATTTCCTTATCATTTTAAGGAACTACTGCTGTTAGATAAAAGTTTGAAGAGAGTCCACACTTTCCCCCGTACAGCTCCTCTCTGACTGCAATCGATTGACTCATTGACTTCCACACTTAATCGGCTCAATGAAACTGGAGAGATCCTGCGTCCAGTCCAGTAGATCTCCATTGGCGCAATGCTTCAATCTGTCCATTTAAGTAACTTCCGCAATAATGCAGTAAGAAAGGAAACCTTAGACCGTACAACAATTTCAAACAAATTCCAATTCTAATCAACAGCTATTGGAATTACCGTAAATTAAGCCACAAAAAAGGTGAATGAATACGGATGCCTCAACATTTTTCGGTTATAAACTCTTTCTTCTTCTACTACTTCTCCTTCTCTTTTAACGTTCTTTTGCGGTCTTTGTTGTTATTGTTTTGTGGCGGCGAGTGCCGGCTCGTTCTTCCCCTCCCCCACTCCCACTCTCACCCAGCACCAACCGGCACTTAAACGACAAACTGTAGAGCGAGAGGGAGAGGGGGGGGGGGGAGAGAGAGAGAGAGAGAGAGAGAGAGAGAGAAGGTGACGGGGCTACATAACGAAAAGGCGCGGAATATACATGTTTTATGTGTGTCAGTGTGCCTGTGTGGAAGCGAGCCGAGCAGCAGGACTTTGTTGAATCTTTTTACCAAACTCTGAATGAAGTGCGACCAAGACGACGACGACGAAACCTTAAAAAGTAACAGTAAATATTGCAGCCTCCGTCCAAATTCACCCACCCACACACACACACACACAAATACACACATACACCCACATTCGACCCAGCTCCAAGTACATGTGCACAAAACGTGACGAGCCCCTCTCTTTGAATGAATTGGGGGTGGGGTGCTGATAGCGGCGCTAGCATAAGGCCATTTTCTCGTGTTTTGTATGCTGTTATTCCGCTATCTGTGTGTGTGTGTGTGTGTGAGGGAGTCGAGAGCATGGGGTCGATGGTATCAAAATCAGTGTCAATGTCAAAAAAGCTCTTAAAAAAAGAAAGAAAAAGAGCCACCAAAAATACATAAAAGAAAACCCCCCACCCCATCCGCACACTTACCGGTGGTGGCGTCCTATACTGCTGTGACGGCCCCAACTGTGGACTGTAGGGTCGGGGAGGCGGTGCCCAACCGCCCTGTTGCGCTCCGTAAGGCGAAGGCTGATGCTGTGGCGGAGGCGGTCCATGTCCTGGAGGTGGAGGCGGGGGTCCACCAGCCTGCTGTTGTTGTTGGGCTGCTGCTGCCGCCGCCGCCGCTGCCGAGGCCGCTTGTTGGGGATCGTAGCTATTCGCATAGCGGTGCTGCGGGGGCGGCGGTGGATTCGAGGACTGCAGCAAGGAGTTCAGGGTGGGCGTGGGCCCCTGCGGCGGCTGGCCAGGGATGTAACGTTGCTGTTGCTGCTGCTGTGGTGGCCGATTGGGAGAGCCTCCCGCACCCGGCGGCTGCTGTTGTGGTTGCTGCTGCTGCTGCTGCTGATGGGGCTGCGGGAGCTTGCCGCCGGGCGGTGGCTGGCCGTAGCGGTATGGATCCATGTTGGGATCGCCGGTGTGGTACCGCGCGTAGGCGGGATGAGCGTGGGGCGGTGGCAGGTGAGCCACTGCCACACCGTACTCGTCCTTCACGCCGGGCGCATGCTCAGGTGCTCCTGGCGGCGGCGCCGGCCCGCCGTGATGCTGCATGTGGGGCGGTGGCGGCGGATGCTGCTGCTGTTGTTGTTGTTGTTGCTGCTGCTGGTGCAGATGGTGGTAGTGCATAACAGCCGCCGGATCCGGTGGTGCACCTGGTGCCGAACCAGGTGGTGGCGGGGCACCGTATGGGTGCGGCACTCCGACATTTTGCTGTATGATCGGATCGCTGCCGTTGTTGTTGGGCGTGGGTGGGCCGGAAGTGGGTGGCGTGGATGTGGAATTGGCACCGACACTGGCACCACCTGCACCACTGCTGGCTGCTGCTGCGGCGGCCGCACTTCCAGATGCCGAGGGCGGAGCAGCAGCGGGGGTTCCGGCCCCAGCACCTCCCTGGGTTGACGGCGACTTTATTTTCTCATTCATGGCTGCTCATTTGCTGCTGCTGGCGGTGTGGCTGTGGGGGCTGGGGAGGACCCGCCAACAACGCTGACGCTGATGATGACGACGACTTCTCCGACGACTGCAGCGGCAAATTTGAGGTTATGTTAGCTGCAAGTTATCAAAGATTTTTATTAGTGCACTCTCGTTCTACTCTTTCGACTTCACTTAATTTTGATCTAACTAGTCCGGAGAACGGGAACCGTAGCACGGGACACTACATCGAATATATTGGGAAACATAAATAATTTGTATCGGTTCATGCATGGCTCTGTGTATTGAAAAGTCCGCAACCAACACCGACACGAATACACCAATACCACAACAACATTTATTTCTGCCGCGTACGGAGATTGCAGTGCGTTGACAACCCTGGCGTTCGTTCGCTCGCTCGCGCGCTCTCTCTCTCTCTCTTGGCTTGAGCGCAGTCCACAAACAGTTGCTCTCTCTCGCTCGCTGGCTCTCTTTACATTTGGCGGCTATACACGCACACGTCGTCTCCGTCTCACTTGCACTTGCCGCACGAGCTGGCTCTACATGCATATGTCGCTCTCGCTCTCACTCTCGCACTTATGGCGCTATTAGTTTCTGTGTGAAACGAATGAAACGGGCAGTAATGATTTTTTCGTAATTATTTTCTATCCCGAATTTTCGCGTTTATGCAGCACCCACTGGCTCCGCTCTGGCCAAGGCTCCGTCTCCGGCTCCTTGGACAATACATTTTCCATTTCCCGCGGCATTTGTTAACTCATCCGACTTATAAATAATTGCCAGCCAGCGGACAGCGACAGCCGCTTCTTTTGCTGCTGCTGTTTGTTGCGTACACTCTGCCTCTCCTCTGCTGCTGCTGCTGACGTTTGTCTTCGTCTCGCTTCTGCTTCGTTTTGGGAAGAAGTCTTTTGCGTTTTCTGTGGTTTTCGCTTGCGAAGCTCTTGACGATGATGATGATGCAAGGATGTGCTCCGGACATCCAATCATTTGCATATGTACACACATGGACACTTTGCACCACCCAGCACCAACAACAACAGCAGTAGCAGCAGCACCAGCAGCAGCTCTCGAATTAATAATTTTTCACTCGCCTGTGGGCGAAAGTCCGGCGGAAGATTGTGGATCTTTGGGGGGATTTTTGGATAATTTTTCTATAACTATACAGCTAATACACGCACGTACGTACACTTACACATAGAAGAATATTCACGCATTGACGACCCGTCCATAGACATAGACTGGCTATATATACTGAAAACGAACTCGCGCGAGAAGACGGGGACTGGGACTGGGACAGGGACAGGACAGGGCAGCAAGCTCGGTATACGAACGAAACGAATTTGAAGTGTATGCAAGTCTTGTCTGGCTGCGCGCTGCTGCCGAGGGAATTTTTCGCAAGTCTTTTAGGCTTGCAAAAACACTGCGGGGAAGGGCACACTCACTCGCGGCTGATCACCAGATATCCCCTGCACATGTTGCACATACTTTTCTCTATTAATACAGTGTATTTCACTTAATTTTTAAACAATTTCGCAGCATGACGACGAAACGAGCCACATACAAAGCGATTTTTTTTGGCCAATACAACGAGAAAGCCCCGGCGGACGAGAGCAGAAGCACGAAACGAACTGCTTAAACTTTATGTTGTACTTGCTTGTTGTACGCACAATTTAACCACTTTAAAACACACAATTGTTGGATTTTATTTTTTCTTAAGCAGCGTGGACGCCATTCTCGTCTCACTTCGCACAAATTTTCCTCATTTATTTACGACGAGTAGAAAATACCAACAAAAAAGGTGATATTTCAATGTGACCAGAACAGGGAAAAATCCAAATCCCAAATAAAATCACTAAAAATGGCGACGTCTGTTGCTGCAACATGTGGCGTGGCTTTCGCGAATGTTGAGCAACTTTGTTGAGGGTTGAGTACTTTTCCTTTTATCGATATATCTATCGGATTCAAACTGAAATTCAATTTCAAAGTGGATTGAACCCGCCTGAATGAAAGGCCGAAAATGGGCACCGAAACCTACAGATAGACTTTATGGTCACAAACATTCACAAACATAATAAGGGGGTTTCTTCTACTTAATTTATAGCCGTTACTTGTAAAAAAATCGCCTACTATATTGCGTAAAAGCCTTACCTCTCGGGCACTTAGCGACTTACTTTTCATTTTTTTATTCAAAATAATCTTTCCATCGGTGGTATTTGCAAGTATTCCATACAGGTGTACATATTATTGTATGCAGTAGAGCAACTAGAAACCGAAACCGCATCCTCATTTATGGGGCCATGGAACGGTTGGAGCTGATCCCCTCCATGTCGTCCTGATGGTGCTGGTGCAGCTCTAGTAGTAGTGTAGTGTCCAGCAGTGCCAGCAGTGCCTCTCATGAACCGAACCTCTTTGGTTGATTGGCTGCCCGTGATGTTGCGATAATTTCTTAATTGTTAATTTCGGATTTCGGTCGATTGTACATCCCCCGAATGTCCCCAACGCCGCTTTATGTAACTGCGGGCTAAAACAAAGGAGCGAAATTCGAGGCAACTGCTGTGATGCTCCGCCCAGAGGAGAGGCGATTAAGCTGATTTCCATTGCTAATAATACGCCAAATTGTTTTCTGTCTGTCTGTCTGTCCCTGTAGCTGTCACTGTCCCTGTCTCTGTCCCTGTCTCTGTCCCTGGAGAATGCTGCTGCTCCGCTAACATGAAAAGAAATCCTGTTGTTGTCGGCTACAATGTAACCAACCACAAAATGACAAATCGTTTACCAAAACAGCCTCCCAACCACAGCCCCAGCCCCAGCCGCAGTCGCAGAGTGCCCAGATTGTCGTATATTTTCGGACACAACACACACTAATTTCTTAATTAAATTTACTAATATATTTTACACTTTTCTTTGCCGCAGAGAAGATTCCATTCGGCGTTGCTTTGCATTTATCTAGCCAATTAGTGGCTGGCTGTTCGTAAATAACATGATATGCAAATCTCAGGCTAAATTAAAATGTATAACAGAATATTATTAAATATCTGTCTACCCATAGAAATTCCGCTCGACTTGCCGGACTGGCCAGACTGTGTGGGGTCTGGTCTGTCTTAGTCTTACCTAATCCTAATCCAACTCTTTCCTTTCCTTCCCTTAGATATGCACACATGTATGTATATTGGCAGATTGTTACAAACGTCATGTGAGAAAAGGCTGCGATGCACGCGGAGAACTGCATCTGTAGATCGAATCATGATGCAATTAAATAAAGGTGCTCATCCTCTCCCTCTCTTTAACGCTCTGCACTACTGAGAGCGCTTTGACGCCATGTTTGATGAGAGAGAACGAGAGAACGGAATGAAGTGTGCTGTCGCTTTGAGCAAAAGAAGCCCTGAAAAGAGAGCGCGTTGCGGGAGTGGACCACCTGATAATGATTGCATCATGGATCCAAGTATGTAGAATTTCTCTCACCTGCATCCACCTGCGCATTGATCATCTAAGCCACCACCCTGCTCTACTACTGGGAACCTATTCTTATGCATAATTGATATCTGAATCGCCCCCCAACACCGCGCTGAAAAGTTTCCTTTGCTAATCCAACCCAAGGCGGTGCGGCGTCAATGAATAGAATCAACAACATTGTTTTGCTGCACCAGCGCCAGCTCCAGCACCACCCAGGCTGAATTTGATTTTGAATTTGAATTTTTATTGCATTGGATGCTTTTGGAGCTTCCAGAGAGCACACTTCAGTCGCTATTTAAACTGGTTCTATGGCTCATATTTTCACCAATTAGTGATCGTAACTAAATAAAACAGCGGCCAGAGGCAGGCCAGAGGCAGAGACTCCATTTAATTTGCCCAATCTGAATGGGACTGGCTGTCGATTCGTCGATTTGTGAATTATAATTAAGCCGCGAGTTCACTAGTGGAACATGTGTGTGTGTGTGTGTGTGTGTGTGGTTCAATTTTTAATTAATTTGCTGGTTTTTTTCACAGCTCGGGATTAGGGGACAGACTGGCGAGACCCGTAGATCAAAGGGGAAGCACATTTTCAATTCAATTATTATTCCCGGCGAGCACAGCGGGCGAGGCAGAGTCAGAGGCAGAGCCAGAATCAGTCTGATGATGCTGGACAATTATTTTATTGATGATAAACTTAAAAATGGCAAAATAAAAAACGTGACAAACATCAGGCAGACATTGTGGGACATCTCTAGATGTTCTCATCGGAGTAGGACATGTAGAGGAAGTAGTCCTTGTCGCGGTGCTCCTGGTACAGGGAACCCATGGTGGCCGATGTCGGGGGAATCACGTTGTTCACAAAGAAAAAGAGGGCCGCATCGGGACTGATCTTGATGCGTTTGCGAATGAGAAAGTAGAACTGTCCGACGGTCAGGTCGGCTGGCACCAGGTACTTCTTCTTGTCCAGATCGGGATGGCGGGTCTTGGGGGCCTTCTCGACGATGACGGGCACACGGTCCGGATAGCGGCGACGGACCTTGTCGCCCTCGTTGCGACGCTTCTCGAAGTCGTGATCCTTCTTGTACTGAAAGTGCATATTCATTTTGCGAATAGATTTTATCGATCGATTTTAGTTTTAGTTTTAGCTTAGGATTTGGATTTGGATGGGCTATTGTTTCAAAAGGCGACTCGTTTGGGGAATGATTCGATTCTCACAGATGTAGGCAAATGCTCGTAGATGGATATCTCAAGGCCCACTTCTATTTCTATTTTGACTTTTACTTCAGCCTTCACAGGAGCCAGTGACCGCAAAAGGGCAACAAGTGGGAAGAGGCCATAAAAACGAAAGCTTTCACCCACAAGTCAAACGCACGCACACAAGCGCACCGAAGCCAAAACGCACATGCACATGCACACGAACACGCACACCCACACGCAAGGGCGTACCCAGGATTTCATGAAGGGGGGCCAGATTATTATTTACTTTTTGACGTAAATTTAATGCTCGATATGTGCAAATGAGGTCGGTAAATGTTTTTTTTCGGCATAGTGAGCACCACACACCTATTTCATAGTTAATGCCGTGCAAATTGTAAAAATCACAGGCTACAGAAATGTTGGCTTTTGCCCTGATTATATTTACATTTTCAATATTACTGGGATAAAGAGCAGATAGATAAAATGCTGGACTAACTATTTTGCTCTGCAAATCTTCCCTTCAGCTCACATATGTATAAGAGAGACAATATATGGTAAATATATTGCTCTCTGGTAATAAATTGGCACAGATGTTACTGGAGGATTTGATCTATTAGCTTGCTTTTAAATAATTCGTGGCGTAGTGATTTCAATATAAACTCTTTAAGCAACTGTATCTATCACGTTCTTCATATGCTCAGAGCACTTAATAATGCCCATATTTTTGGATTGCAAAATGTTTGTAATGGGCTCAAGCTGAGCATAATATTGCAGGCAGAGCCTAGTAGCACTACTCGATTAAATTCAACTCTCCGTTTTTCCCCGATCTCGCCCAAAATGACTTTTTCTGATAGACATGGAGATGCTTTTTACATTTTTTTAAGAATTAATGTTTTTTTTCCTACGTTTAGTTTTTTTTAAAAGAATTTTTTAAAATTGTCATGTTTTTTTTTAGAGGTAGTGCTTCTACTTTTCACATAGCTTAAGTTTCTTAAACCAGGATGTGTTGAACTTTGTAGTTCTGAAAAGCTGACAAATGCAGCTATAAATCCGACCCAGACACTTTGTAACTGCAGCTTAACGTTTGCAAGATATTAAGATTTCAAATTCAAAATTCAGAATTTTTTGCGTTATTTTCCCCCGAAATTATAACATTGAAAACTCTGGAAAACTCGAAAAAAAATATTTCGTTGCTGAGATTGTTGGTTTTAGATAGACACATTAATTAGGCGTAGAGCATTGATTCGGATGTTTATATTAAACTAGTTAGCCAAAAACAATTTTTTTTTAAATAAGAAGTGTAAATTAAGTGAACAATTTTTGTCTAGTCTAAGCATGCTGAGGGGGGTGCAGTTTAACCCCCCTGCCCTCCTGGGTACGCCCTTGTGCACACGCATACGCAGCTAAAACAAACACACCTTTGGTTCCGTTACGCCTGCCCTGGCTCTCGCTCTCATTTCGCCATTGCTGCTGAAGCAGGTCGGTTCGTGTTGTTCCGTTGCTTGCTCCACTGTTCGTTCGGATCTCGCACTCGGATCTCTCGTTCGGGTCGTCTCTCGTTTCGCTGCCTAGCCTGGCTTCCGGCTTGGAAGCAAGCCAATCCTAATACTCCATTGGTGCGGTGCGGTGTGGTGCGTCGCAAGGCTTCAACAGGTGCACCATAAGAGTCGCGTTCTGGCCAGTGATAGGGAGTGATACATACATATGTGCATCTCCATGACTACCCTGTTTAATTTGAAAGTAATTTAATTACTGAGCATCCGAAGAATGCTTTGTGCCCCGAACTGTTTACACACGCGAAGCTAAATAACGCGGACACGGCAACGGATTGCGGGGAAAGAAAGTGTGTGTTAAACATTACCAAACATCCGCCTGACTGCCTGGCTGCCCGGCTGCCTAGCTGCCTGCCCGGTCCGGATCAGATTTACTCGGAAAATAAGTGCTTTCGATACCATAAAGCCATCATAATTCTATGTATTTAATCGCCCATGTGATGTGAATTCGGCGCCTTCGCTTTCATTCATTCATAGAGTGCGAGGGGTGTGAGGTGAGTGCAGCGCAGCCATGCCATCTATAAAATAATCAAACATTATTTTTGCCCTGAAAAATCACTCTCTATATATAGTATGGTACGTATGTATATCGGTAGTAATCTCTCATGGGTGTGTGAATTCCAGCACACATTGTATTTCGTAATCTCAAAAGTGTAATCGCAATTAATGAATGCTGGATGCACTCACAACTTGTTGAGCACATGACTCCCTCCTGGAATTCGATGTGTGCTCTTCGCAGGGAGATCCATACTACCCAGATTATTATACCTACATATTTGTTGTGGCATTACAACTTGAGTGGATTCATGAGTAGGACACTGAGATTCATTCAACGGACACCCGTTCCAGGCACACAACTAAAAGTTGTGAGCACCCAAGTAATGGAATTTTAATTTGATTTAAAGGAATGTTCTAGAGAGAGCTCCACTCTGGCTTTGTTCAGCGCTCCACAAATTGTTACTAACTTGTTTTATAATGCTATTAAAGCCGCAATTAACAATAATTCGTTAAAAATGACACTCGAACGACTCTGCAGAGGCGGGAAGTCACTGCCATGGAAACAAAAAGCGACCCACTCTGCCGACCGCCCACTCTGGTCTGCTGCTGCTGCTGCTGCTGCTGCTGCTGCTGCTGCTGCTGCTGCTGCGAACATCAGAAGTATGCTCATTGATGCATGAATGTTATGGGCAGCAAATAGATGCTGCCACCTAATTGGATGAGCTCTGATTATGAGTCGAGTCCACTCGCTGTGCCCCTTAGCAGGATGCAGGCAATCAATTAAGCCAAGTTCTTCCATCGTCCAAGGATTGTCTGCACTCACACGAGTTAGATTCGATTGGTATTCAAACTGCTAACAACTATATTTATTCGCGCATTTGATTTTGATGCGAAGCAAACAATCAAGAGCAGAGCCAGCAGAGCCAGCAGAGCTGCCAATCAAATGAAATATTGTGTAAATAATTTACTTAGCTCATTTTCCATCTCTTGAACAAACTTTTGTATACTCGAATAATTATATTATCGGTCTGTAAACCGATTGCGTCAGTGGCGAGAAAACTAAACTTGGTAGCGGAGCAGCAGCAGCAGAAGCAACAGAAGCTTTGGCCAGATGACATGCTGAACTCCTTGGAACTCTTTTGAATCTGAGAATCGCACTTGGTTCATGGTGGTTTCCGCACATTCCGCTGGAAGGTCGCCCCCCGCCTTGACTGTCTAAAGGTGCTAATTATTCCCTTTATTGATTGCATGCTCAGCATCCAGGGAGAAAGGGGGACTGAGGGGTGCAAGGGGGACTGAGACCCTATTCGGCTGCTAGCATTGTGCATTTTTTACCCCCCGAATAAGACAATAAAAGCTAGAGCTGTAGCCTGTAGCCTGTAGCTGGAGCACATGCGAGAACAAATATTTGTTAATTAAAAATATTCGAAACATGGCACAAAGCACACACACACCTGTCGGCAGGCCTTTGAGCCGCAGACACAGATAAGCGTCTAGAATTATAGAAATAGTTGGGTCGGGGAATAGTGTACGGCCAATCTCTGTTTATTGACCAGTAATTACGCTCAACGGAAAACTGAAAACTGAAATAATTAGCTGGAAAGAACTAAAATTAAGCACAAACAGATCACAGATCACAGAGTCGGAGTCGGAATAAATAAATATGTATATGGATAAACCGCGAAACGTGATATCTGGGGCTGATATAGGCGATCCGATTGTATATTGTGTCTAAAAATAATGCAATAGGTTAAATATGAATACTTTATGTGGATGATAACATATGTTAATTAAAAATCCCCACTCGGTCTCCTCCCACGGTGTTTGCGTTGGGTTTTTCTCTGTCACTCAGTGTCAGTGTCAGTGTCCTCTCGAGGTTCCACTGTACGAGTACGAGTCTCTGTCGTCTCCCGATGGATTGCTTAAGAAATTTGCTGCGAATATTTGGCAGCTCTGTGGTTGATTTCGATTTTGATATGCTATCTCTCTCTCTGCCATCTCACTGCCTTTGAAAATCAATCGAACACGCGTCCGAGCCGCACAACGTGACCGACCAATTCACATGTTTTCAGAATATCTGCGGATCCGCGGATCCGCGGATCTGCGGATCGGATCGGACTGGACTGGATGCTATTTAACTTTATCATTCGCCCATTGTTCGCACAGCTTCCCTGATTGATGGCTTTATTATGTGGCGTGGCGTAGCGTGGTACTCTGTGACGCTCTGTAACTGACTCTCTTCTTCTCTTCCCCCACACACAGGCTACCTACCACAAGGATGACCGTTGAGCGGAATCATTCCAATTAGAGAGAGGTATACTGACATATTGAGACAGCGTGGAGAAGCCATGCGGCTCCCATTAGGCGCTTAGGATCTGCCGGAAGAGAGCGACTACTCAAGAAAAGGAGATTACTCTGCAGGCGACGACGACATGCCCAGGACCAGCACTCAGCACTCAGGGCCAGACATGAAGTGCCACTCGTCAATTGAGTTCCTCTTCCTGCTGCTGCTCCTGCTGTTGCTGGCCCTGCTCGGCAGTGGCATCCCCCAGCACGCATACGCCCTGGAGGTGGAGGGCCCCCGCGAGAGCAACTGTCACGACAGCCACAACGGTTTCGATATCTATCCCAATACAAATCCCAATCCCAATCCCAATCTAACTTTGATGCCAGCGACGCCCCTGACACTGACACTTGCGCCCTCGCCCTCGCTCTCGCCCACGCCCACACCCGCGCCTTCGCCCTCTTTCTGGAAGTGTTGCTGCTGGAATGCATCTAATCAAGTAAGTGTTTGATGTACGCAATGTGGACTTGAGGGCCCCATATCTGTTTACACAATAAACGTGGACAAACAGACTCCAGGACACTCCGCTCTAAGCCTTGAAGAACTTTCGCATCATCGCAGCCAATATTGATTAATCAACTAATTTTGTGCACTTAACTGTACAGAGCGAAGAGGTCGAGTGCCGCTGCGAAGGAGAGGACCTAACCCGTGTGCCCCAGACGCTGAAGCTCCCCATACAGCGGCTAACCATCGCGTCGACGGGCCTGCCGCGCCTCCGCTCCACGGGACTGAAGGTTTATGCCCCCACATTGCTCGATGTGTGAGTATCTATACTGGAAACTATCTATACTATCATACTGCTTGGCTAATTTATACAATATACGTATATACTGTGTGTCCTTCAGAGCCTTCACCGACTGTCTGCAGCTGGAATTGATACAGGACGGGGCTTTCGCTAACTTGACTCTGCTGCGCACAATGTAAGGCCTGATTGTAATTGTCATCCACTTTCCACTGGAAAGGGATGGGAGCGAGCAGAGCACCAATCAACTGGGCTCAAAGCGAGCCCACTTATTATACGGATACTACATATTATCCTATCCTTTCACTGCTCCTATGTATTTACAGCTACATTTCGAATGCACCCAAACTGACCTTCCTCTCGAGGGACGTATTTGCTGGCATTTCGGGCACTGTTGAAATAATGTAAGCCATCTGAAATTTTCAAAATGTATGCCCCCGTCCCACGTCCCACGTCTATGCCACACATTCTGTAAATATATGTATGAACATATGTATGTATGGATGGATGGATGGGTGGATGGGTGGATGGATGGGGGTGGAGATATTCATAGATATAGAAATTATTCTGGTCACTGGGTAAGTAGGTGGGCAGAATGCAGAATGCAGAGAGTGTTTGCGGTATTTATGGTATGCTGGAGTGAAAACAATTGTTCTACTTGTTGCTCCTTCATTGAGTAAAGATGTTAAGGAATGTCAAGGAATTTCTTCATCAAATATCATCATCTGAGCGGGGAGCAGGAGGAGTGCCGAAGGGGAACATTGCTCAAATTGTATCTTTGTTATCTGCTATCTCTAACTGTGTTTGCCGTGACGCCCACATCAAAGCTAATGCCTGGGGCAGAGTGCTCGGATGCTGTTGCGGGGCAGATGCGGATGTCAGTAAATAAGCACCCTTGGAGGCGAACTTCGCAAGTTGCAGGTTGCAGGTTGCAGGTTGCAGGCGAAGGGGGTGTGGGAGGGAGCTTTAAGTTTTCCTGGAAAATGTCAAATCGTGGGCGATGGTGAATGTAATGCCGTATGGTGGTGGGGTCGGGGCGGTGCGGTACGGGTCGGGTCGGGTCGGTTGCAAGTGAAACATTATTAAAAAATACCATTCATGTCTTCCGCAGACGCATCATAAACAGCGGTCTAACCAGCGTTCCGGACTTGAGCCACCTGCCGCCGTATAACATTTTGCAAATGATGTGAGTAGCCACTATTCGATGGGTTAATTACCTCTAAAGCTAATGCCTGAATGCTTTCATCCTTCTCGCAGAGATCTCGATAACAATCAAATCACTCGAATAGATACTAAATCCATAAAAGTAAAGACTGCCCAATTGTATGTATTGCCCCCACCCCCCATCTCATTGCCCCCCACAAAACATCCAAATAATCTCTTGGGAATGTAATCTTTATAGCATTTTGGCAAACAACGATATACGCTACGTAGACGATTCGGCTTTCTTTGGCTCAAAGATAGCCAAACTGTGAGTAGAAGTAGAAGTAGAATAGATATAGACATGGATATAGATAACCCCCATTTGATGGTATTCTTTACAGATCTCTAAAGGACAATCGAAAGCTCAGCGAACTGCATCCGAATGCATTCCATGGCATCATAGACATAACAGAACTGTAAGCATTGAGGACAATAATCTCTGTACAATTATATTCAATATGTGATATATGATATTTCGGCTCAGTGATCTCTCTAGCACTGCTCTTGTGGGCCTGCCATCAGCTGGACTGCAGACCATCGAAGCATTGTACATCCAGAACACGCACACTCTGAAGACGATACCCTCCATATACAATTTTCGGGTAGGCAAAATCCCCATCAATCCGTCCATCCATCCTTGGCTTTACATGTTCCTTCCAATAGAATCTGCAGCGTGCGTACCTCACCCACTCGTTCCACTGCTGCGCCTTCCAGTACCCCTCGCGGCACGATCCGGAGCGACACGCGCAGCGCATGCGAGAGATCGAGAAGTGGCGGGAGCTGTGCAACATGGAGCGTCTAGCCCGCAAGTCGGAGAGAACGACAAATTATTCTGCAGGCGATGCAGGCAGCAGATGGCAGGAGGAGATACCGGAAGATTTTGGCACATTTGACTCCGACAGCACCGTGGAGGCGGAGGCGGTAACGGATGTGGCTGCCAGCCTCTATGCTTCGTTCGACTACATGGCGGATACCACCATCAATTTGGGACAATTTCACGAACAGATCACCATCAATCCGGACGATGAGCAGTCGGCCGAGTATTGCGGAAATTTCACATTCAGGTGACTGACATTCACGACTGATCGACTGATCTTTGGCTGATCTTTGTGGTCCAATGGATAATTATAACTCCGAGTATGTTCGCAGGAAACCCAATGTGGAATGCTATCCAATGCCCAATGCCCTGAATCCCTGCGAGGACGTGATGGGCTATCAGTGGCTGAGAATCTCGGTTTGGATAGTGGTCGCCCTGGCGGTTGTGGGCAACGTGGCGGTGCTGACAGTAATACTATCGATTAGGCAAGAGTTACACAATTTCAATTAGCTGCAGCAGCAGCAGCAGCACAAGAATGTTGTGCTAATCTCGAACCCTTTACCATTGCCATTTCAGGCCCGAATCGGCGTCGGTGCCGCGCTTTCTCATGTGCCATTTGGCCTTTGCCGACCTCTGCTTGGGCCTCTATCTGCTGCTGGTCGCCTCCATCGATGCCCATTCCATGGGAGAGTTCTTTAACTACGCCTACGATTGGCAATACGGTTGGTTGGGACTTGCTTTAGACTCTCATTCTCTCGTTCTGATTTTCCCACTACTGTATTCCACTGTTTTCCTAGGGGTGGGCTGCAAGGTAGCTGGATTCCTCACGGTTTTCGCCAGTCATTTGTCGGTGTTCACGCTGACCGTGATTACCATCGAACGGTGGCTGGCGATTACACAGGCCATGCACCTGAACCACCGCATCAAGTTGCGCCCGGCGGCGATAATCATGCTGGCCGGCTGGATTTACTCTGTGCTAATGTCCTCGTTGCCATTGTTTGGCATCAGCAATTATTCATCGACCAGGTGAGCATCGGCCATCCGTTAGCCCAGCATAAACTCATTAGACTGAACCCTCTGTCGTTTTCAGCATTTGTTTGCCGATGGAAAACCGCGATGGATACGACACTGCCTACCTTATCGCCATTCTCGGGTGCAACGGCGTGGCCTTCTCCATCATAGCCGTGTGCTATGCCCAGATCTATCTATCGCTGGGCCGCGAGACGCGTCACGCCCGCCAGAAGAATCCGGGCGAGATGAGCATCGCTAAGAAAATGGCACTGCTGGTGAGTGCTGCGTCGCCACCATATCCTACCATAATCGATCCTACCATCCTACTCGATTGTATTTCAGGTCTTTACCAACTTTGCCTGCTGGTCGCCCATTGCTTTCTTTGGCCTCACCGCCCTGGGTGGCTATCCGCTGATAAATGTAACCAAATCCAAGATATTACTAGTATTCTTCTATCCGTTGAACTCGTGTGCGGATCCCTATCTGTATGCCATACTAACGTCGCAGTATCGCCAGGATCTCTTCACCCTGTTGTCGAAGTGAGTATCGCGTGCTCCATCCTGTATCCTGTATACTATATCATTTATCGGCAATTCCCATTCCCATTGCAGACTAGGTTTCTGCCGGCAGAGCGCTTTAAAGTACAAGCACAGCTCCTCCATCCAGGCCACATCGCGCTTCACCATCCACGGATCCATCCAGCGGCACGGATCAATCAACTGCAAGATGCAGCAGCCGATGCTCGGAGGCGTGGAGACACAGAGCATGCTGAAGAGCAGCGAGGATTACGTTTAAACTGAAGCTTATGTATTCTGAATACACTTCTTCTACCTGTTGTGATATATGTATACCTACATTTATGTTTACGCTCTCTCTATATTATATGGTACCATAGTACTACTTCTGTTACGTTAAGTTTTTGTTAGCTGTGCCAGTATTGTTGCATCATCCCGCATTACATATTGCAAATATTCTACCCACTAAGATTTAGGGTTTTAAGGTTCCGTTCCTTCTAAAATTAGACATGTTATGCCTGAAGCGACGAGTATTTCTTAAGATGGATTAACATAGAATATGGTATGCTGTATACGATTCATGTTGTGTATGTTCAAATATATTGTTCAAATGTGACATTAAATATTATTGATTTTCATTAAATAGATACCCCTGGCCATAAACTACCGTCTGCATCGTTTAGTACTCCTTTCTTTTTTATTCTATTCTTGTCGCTCTCTTTTGTACTTTTGTAGCCTTTTCTGTATTTATTCCATTTATGTTATTAAATAAAAAAGTTTTAAATTTTTTCCGCTTGCCGTTTGAAAACTTATCGTCAGGGATGATATTGATAGAGAGAATAAATTTACTGCGCACTCTGGCGGTGGTTTTATGCAGTGTGACCAGTCGGCCCTAGGACTATAACGCCGAATTTCAGAGAAAATACCGACTTTCCGAAAAATACCGATAACACATTGGGTTGTCATAGTTTCTGATGTCGAAGGTGCGGAAAAATTATGCGAGGCGCTTACACTTAATAGCCTTTTTACACTTCCGCATTATTGTCGAAGGTGCGCAAATGATGCGAGGCGTTTACACTTAAGCCGCATCTTTTCCGCATCATTTTGTCAGCTATTGTTGTCTCCACCGAACAAAAATTGGGTGCTGGTGACTTTAATTTTCAAGTCGTACTTTTAAATTTTTAATCAGCGCGTCCCAAAACGACGCTTCAAAACGACATAATTTCGCGCGGAGCTATGTCGTTTGTGAAACGGCGGAGATATGTCGTCGGAGATATGTCGCTACCCCCCCAAAAGACCTTGCAAGTCTTTGTGTTATCATTTTGTTGCTTGGATTCAGACTTATTTTAATTGAAATGATCAGGAATGGTTCCTCTAAACTTTAAATCGAATTTATTGTTTGATTCGACAATAATACCCCGATACCGCGTCGATACCCCGAATAGTAAAAATACTCGACAGAATACGGTAATACTTGCAAATGATGCGGCGCATGATTTATCTTTTTCTATCCTCAGGATTTTTTGCGGATATTTTAAATTTGCGTTGCTTAGATATGGTATATTAAAACGAGTTCTATCGATAGTATCGATATTTAAGCTTCAACGACTTAAGACGGCTAAAAAGTGATAAAAACGACAACAAATACGGCTAAAGCCTAGTACTCAGATTCGAAAACACGTTTGTAAGCAAAACGTGCCATATAAAACATTTAACGGCCGAGTGTGACCAGGTGTGCATGCCCTGCGGTAACACTGTATAGAAATAAAATCCGTTAAAAATTCAAATGTTTTATCAAAGCCTGAGAGAACGACAATAAAGCACCGAAATATTGGATAAATCCGTTTTTGCTGTACGGAAATGCTTTCAACTATTTTTATTCCCTATTTATTCTTTAAATTTCATAACAATTCTCTCTTCTCGGAATACTGGCGTCGTCGCAAAATTCTCCTTATAGCTTGTTTGGTTTTTGTTATCGTACCCACACACATTCACATAGCCTCAGTTTCAATTTTATTTCTTTTAAAACTCTATGGACTGTGAAGAATACCACAAATACAATGAATTACTTTTCCAGCATATGTACAGTTGCGTCCAAAATAATAGTAGTGCCGATACAAACTTTCATTTTTCCTCAATAGCCAGACTTAGGAGCGCTTCCCCGAAAGTTGGTTAGTTTTTATAGTAACCTTGCTTATTTCAGATTATAATAATAGATAACAACTTGAGATAATTCCCCCAGATTTTTAGAAAAAAATTAAAATTTGAAAATACTTAGGAAATTACCCGTTCAAAATAATAGTAGTGCATTTTTTCAAAAGAGATTACAGTCGAACAAAATTTTTTGAGAGTGTCCTTTATATCCGATAAAAGACATCCATATGTGTACTAAATTTTCATACTTAGTTGAGTAGCCTTGGATTTCTATAACGGCTGTACAGCGATTTGGCATGAAGCTACCCAAATTGTGGCATTTCTCTATGAAAATCTAGTTCAAGGACCTTTGTAAAGCGTCCTAAAGTTAATTATTTTTACATATTAGACTGCTCTATTTACATTATCCAATAAATTATCAATTTGATTAAGATCGGTTGACCGATTTGTTCGTTCCATTGACTCTACCTTGTTGGTAGCGAACTACTCTTTGAGAAATTTGTGGGTGTCCTTCAGATGGTTGTCCTCAGGGACCCCCCAAAACAGATGCATGTCCAATGAGACATAAGGTAGCATCATATCGGCCAATATTCAAACCTATAAATGACGAGCGATTGTACTTATAACACATATACTGTCCAAATATTGTAGTATGAAAAACTCGCCCCAACCATCATTGAAGACCCACCGTATTTTACGGTTTTGAAAGTTTATTTTGGGGAAAATTGATATTGCTGTGGTCGTCTTAGATAGTAACGAGATCTATGGCCACAATACAAAATTAATTTTGGACTCCTCCGAAAAAAAAATATTCCTTCACTTTCTAATGGTCAATTTATGGAAATATCTGGAAAACTTCAAACTTGTGACTATGTTTGTTTTTGCCAGAAAAAATTTTTTCTTGAGTTTTTTACTTTTAAATTATAGTCTTTAAGGCTTCATCTAATGGTCTCAAAAAGAGTTTCCAAATTAAAAAATGTTTGTAAGGCTGCAATAGGAGCGAAAGCATCGTACCTCCTCTGTCGTAGTAGTCGATCGACTGATGTTTTGGCGAATAACTTCACCGATCGCCGGTTTTACCTTGGGTTTCTTATTTAATGTTATTTCTGATAGTATAAACTGAACAACCAATGATATTTTTTACCTCGAGATACTACTCTCCTTCTGAAATGAGCCCTCTAATTAGTTCGAGCTTTTGGGCACTATAGGGCTTGCCACGCCCCAAGATACCGACGCCAAATGACCAAAAAGGAAACTATAAAAGCTTAAAACTATGAAATAAACCATTCAAGTATTATTTAAAAGAAAAAACTTTGCAAAAAATGTAGTAGATTTAATAATATTCAAACTTTTCTGTAGCACTACTATTATTTTGAACGCTTCGAAATGCCGATTTTATGCGAAAAAGCTAAATATATGACTAAAAAAAGGAGTTAAGAAATTTGAACTGTATTTTTAAGTACAGCAATACTGTGCTATTTGCTGAGGTAAAAAAATTAATTCGATTGCTACAGTTGTTTCGGAGAAAATGAACAATATGTAAAGCCCATATCAGCACTACTATTATTTTGGCCGCAGCTGTACATATGTATGTATATATAGGCGTGTTTGTTTGGTGATCTGAGTACTGCTTTCGACCTGACCCTAGCAAACACATTTTGCATTCAAAATCTTTTTATCGGTTTCATACGAATATCAACCCTGATTCGTTTAACTAGCACTTTTTTTCGAATCTGAGTACTCGGCTTTACCAAGCCAAGTACAATAGACTATGCTGTGTGCAGGTTACTCCGAACAACAGTAATTTACAAATTAAAAATATCTTAAAAATATATACATGTATATATATTTTAAAAATTGTTTTATTACTAATTAAAACTATTAAAAAAAACAAACGGGTGCTAACTTAATTAAGTGAGTGAAAGTTGAGTGAAATCAGAGAGATCGCTTCGGAAATATCATACCCGTTGTATTTTTTCTTTAGCTGGAGGAGGGTGACTAAACTCCTTCAAAGGGTGTGTCTTACTGCTTCTGCGACATCTATGTATATCCTACGGATTAGCTGCAGGAGATGGAAAATCACTGAATGCTTTTGGACAGTGGATCCCCTCGCCTAACCCGCTCTTCATTCACATACGAAGCTTTGTACATACATAAGCGTTCGATTTAGATAATAGTTTCTGCATTCGATGGATTGCCATATTCATACCATAACTGAATAACATAACTAATAAAAAACTATCTATCTATCATGTCAGCATTAAGCTTTACGATTTAGGTTCCTTAACTTCAGTTGAATGGCATTTCCCTTCTATTCAATTACACAATTGTTGTGTGGCAACAACATGCGGCCAGCAAGCAATTTTCCCAGGAAAATACACCGTTTTAGTTTACGACTCTCCTCCCGCCGATGAGGCAATACAATATTCCTTCCTGGGGCCTGTTTCCCGGGGTCTCTCTCCTCTTCCTTGCAGATCAATCAAGCGAAATCAAGCGTGTTGTATAAATATCTACGTATCTATACGCAGCACACACACAGATACTGCACATCCATACACTTACGCATATTTGTGCTAGTGCGGCGTTTAAGTTTAGTTCGGTAATTAAAAGCCAAATGCTAATAAAACGAAAATTTATTAGCATTGTCGGGGCGTAAGTATGTCCCAGGGAACAGGAGGACGAGGAGGAGGAGGAGGAAGAGAAGGAGGAGTGAGTGAGTGTTTGTTGGGCACACAAACTATGTCACTGTGGAGGAATGTGGATAGTGGATATCGGATAGGTTAGCGGGTATGCCGTATGTGTCTGTGAGTGTGCGTGTGTGCCGTGCGACAATTGCATATCGAAGGAGCTTTTTTGGGAGTGGGAGTCGTCGTTGGTCCTATACGTGTGGGTGTTGAAATCCCTATGGATTTTAATGTACTTAATGTGAGTGACAGTCCCGGAATGGGCACGATCGATTTTCGCGTACACATTCGTCACGCCCCCTCCCCTATTCGCCTCCTGCCCGGACACCGACGCCCCCAAACAAATAAATGTCAACTGAAATCCCCATGCACTCCCACGCACTCAGGCGTTATCAATTACAATAAACCCATTTATTTCCATCTGCATATGCAGATGCCTATGCTGATGCCTGATGCTGGTCCACATCACTCTGCCCTCTGCCCTTCTACCCCTCTTCCCTTTCCACTCTCCACTCTCCACTCTCTCTCTCTCTTCTGGGGCCCCTTAATTCCATCGAGTGTCGCATCCTTTAGAATCCGTCGGCAAACACAAAGTAAATTTATAATTAATACATTTGCAAAGAGTGATAAAGAAAGAGAAACGAAATTAACGCGGCTTCTACGGGTACAGTGATCCCTCCTCCGCTGTGTACACAGCAGCGGCAACGGCAACGGCAACGGCAACGGGAACGTGAACCCGTGCCATGACCCAAAGCACGGAACGCACACGAACGGCAGACAGCAGACAGGGGACAGCGGACAGCGCACAGCGCACAGCGGAGGGGGTAGAAGGTAGAGTGGCAAGCGTTTGGCAAATTAGCCAAATGCGTTATTTGGCCGACAAGCAGCTCGCTCAGTCGCTCACGGGACGTCCTGGCGTTTGGCCGCAAAAAGAAATCCGCCCCCGGAATATAATAGAACGGAATAGACGGACAACTCCTCCTCGAACTGTGTATGTGTGTGTGTGTGTGTGTGTGGGAAATATTTGAAATTTGAATTTGAAAAGGATTTCCAAGGAAAACAAGAAGCCATGTTCCATCAGAACTGATTTATTGGTTAGTTCAGTTCATGGTTGAACGATTGAACGATAATCTTACGATATTGCCATCCGAAACAACATCTGGCCATAATCAACTGATAAATTTATCAATTAACTTGTCTGCTATCAGTCGCGGCCAACAGCTAATGAGCTTGTGTGTGTATCTGTGTGTGTGTTTTGGTGCAACAAGTCTGTGTGTGTGAGTGTGTGTGTCTAATCAAATAAATATGCCAGTTAATTGGGGAATGGAACGCATATTAATGAGAGAGCCGCCCCCGCCTTAGGGACTTGGACCTCCCACTTCGCTCCAGGAACTTCTGTGTGGGTGCTGTGCCAGCTGTTGTCCCTCCACCCATACCTTTGCCTTCTCACCTTTACTCTTAATGGGGCATAACCCTGTTTGATGCCGCTTTTTGATGATGAATCATAGAAAGAACCCGTGTGTCTAATACTTTCGTTTATATTTGCACTTAATCCACGGGTACCACGGCACTTTGATTATTCAGTTTTACTCATCTTCCCCATACGCATACCCATACCACACCACACCGTTCTATCCGTATCTTTCCCTCTCAGACCAGCCCCGCCCAGCCCAGCCCAACCCAGCCCACTCTCTTTATCATCATTTTATATCAGAATTTTCCAAATATTTTCCAAACAAAAACCTGGAAATGTGCGCGCCTAAATAAAACAGCAGCATCACAAAATAATAAAAACAATAGAAAAAAATATTAAAAAAAACACATATAACTAAGGAATTTGTTCGATGCCGCCCTGTTTTGGTGGTTTTGTTGCTATTTGTGTACTTTAATCGACAACAAAAAAGAAAAACAATAAAAAAACACTATAAAAATGCAGGAGCCGAAGCTTGGAATACTCTTGTGGATGCAGCAGATTCAAATAACTTTAAAGCTGACGGATACGTTCAATCCCATGACATATCTCGATCCAGAACACATGTACATCGTTGCAAACTTCCCCCGAAGTTTGTGGTATCTTCTGTAAGGGTATACAAATATTGCGCATACGCTACGTTGACTATTCAGCTCAGCAGTGGGAGCATCATCTCAGGTCGGACACACCGACAGCTGACAGCCGACAACCGACAACCGGCAGCCGACAGCCGACTGTCAGTTTGTAATCAACGCGTGCCAGTGGCAGCTGTGCGTGTGCCTTAGATACTTGTACATTTCAGGAGCCGTAGCCATAGTCAAAGTCATAGCCCCACTGCCCCAGCTCCGATAAGATCCGTGACAAATAAGCATCGATATCGATGGAAACAAATTGCAGCATAAATTTCGCGAGTGGGGGTTGAAGAAACCCATTGTGCCCAACCGTAGAGCCAGAGATTAATTACTTAGCCATACGATAGTACATGTATCCATTCGACCTAAGTTACTTCAGATAGAGATACTTGAGAGAAATGTATCTGAGAGATGTGTCTAAGAGACATTCGAGAGCGATGCAGTGCAACCAGTTTGTGTTTATCTACGGGGCGTGGAAGACCATCGGATCTATCATAAACTTTATATTATTTGTACATTGCACCTATAGTGTCATTCGATCGAAGGTTGCTCTCTCGGTCTCGGGGCAGTGTCTGCCGCCAAATGCACAATGAAATAACAGCCAATTCGTAGGAATTCCTCTGCCTCTGCCTCAGCCTCTGGCTGGAATATGGCTCCATGTGTTTTGATTTATTTATTGATTGCCAAACGCTCTTTCGGATACAATTCGAATAAACAGAAGAATAGAAACAGTTTTTCGGGCCGCATTCACAATCACAATCGCAATCCGTATCCGAATCGGAATCGAACTGTAATGGGAATATTAATTGGGGGATCATTTAAATATTTTACTTTTTCGGGCCGTGCATGTTCCGCTGCATAATTTATGGACGCTAATTACTTTGTTTCGATGCCCGTTTCGTGTGCTGCTGTCCAAGGCCAATTACGCTTACTTATTGCAATTTATGTGGCTGCGAGTGCGAGTGCGAGTGCGAGTACAGTGCGGCCGTAATTGGAATTTGTGTAAGGCAGGCGTCGCCATCTCCACACTGAGAAACACTGAGAAGTGTTCTAAATTGGCAGAGCGGTTAACAGTTTTCGAAATGATCAGAGAAAACCATCCTCAACCTCTTTTAATCAATATGCTGCCGATCCATCATTAATCAGCAGCCGATTTCCTGCAAAATTCTTCGGCTTTTACTAGCTTTAGTAGTTTTTCCCTCAGTGTACTGTTTGAATGCATTTCTGGTGCGGTCTCTCACTCGTCTGGCATTTTTCTAACGACGCCACCGAGTCGGACCCAGCCCAGTTTGTGTTGCCAGTTGATTAAGTGAACCTTTTTCCACGCAGAATCAATTTGTAGATGTCCAATACGTACAAGTACACCTTGGAGGACACCACAAAGGAGCGATAGACACAGGGGGACAGTGGACAGCGGACAGCACGGACCATGCCACTGAACAGTAGCAGCAGCAGCAGTAGTGGCATTGGCAGCGGCAGCGGCAGCGGCAGCAGCAACTTGCCAAGTGCAACTGCCGACCCGCATCAGGCTCATCATCAGCATCAGCATCAGCAGGCCATGCTGCTCTATTCCGGATTGCTGTCCTCGGCCCTGTCCGTCGCCACCACAGAGGACTCCAGCAGTGTCAGTACGAGTAATGCCCTGGTGCTCATTCAGACGACAACCAGTGCCACGACAGCAGCAACAGGATTGGTAGGATTGGGATCAGGAGCCACATCCTCCACGCTCAGGGCTACGGCAGCGGCAGCGGTGTTGGGCGTTCCTTCGGTCAACTCCTATTTGGTGAGCATGGCCTGGCCCAAGTCCCTGGCCGTGGCCCTGTTCCTTGTGCTCATCCTTGTCACAGTGGTCGGCAACACGCTGGTCATACTGGCCGTTATGACCACCCGCCGCCTGCGCACCGTCACCAATTGCTTCGTGATGAACCTGGCCATAACGGACTGGCTGGTGGGCACCTGTGTGATGCCTCCATCGGTCATCCTCTATATAACAGGTGGGTGGCGGGGACAGACAGCAAATCTCAAGCACATCCCTTGCTGGAAATGATTCCAGTTCAATAAACAGGTATATTTACTCCGCAGGAACCTGGCGCTTCGGATGGATACTGTGCGATATATGGATCTCCCTGGACATTCTCCTCTGCACCGGCTCCATTCTTAGCCTGTGCGCAATCAGCCTGGACAGGTGAGTGGTGTTCCAGGCCGCCAGAGGGCGGGGGGGAGGTGTTCATAGAGCTAATTTCTTAATTTGTCGTTGATGTCATAGCCATAGCCAAAGCCAATGCCACGGCACAAAGCTATCGCTGTGGGGGTATAGGGATAGGGATAGGAAGAGGATGAGGAATAGGAACAGTAGACAAGGTGCAAAAACAGTGCAAAATAATTTATTTGTTGACGTTTTTATTGCCCCTTGACTGTTGCCAGTGCCACGCCAGCAGCATACCCTCTGAATGTCCTCCGACACCACAATGGATGAGCAGCAAGGATTGGGTGGGGCTGTCCACAGTCCACAGTCGACAGTCGACAATCCGTAGTCCATCGCCCGTTCATTGCTTTTGTTGGAAGTTTCAATTACATTTTAATGGCATTTCCAAGTTTGTGTGCGGCTCTCTCTCTCTCTCTCTCTCTCTCTCTGTCTCTGTTCTCCGCTCTGCTCTTCTGAGTTGAGCCAGGACTTGGATGGCTGGTCGTGGTCCTGGTCCTGCTCCTGGCCTGGCCTGGGCTGTGGCTTTATGAACAACAATATGTCTGTTTGGCTTTTGTTTTTTTGTTTATTGTATTTTTTCACCATTTCCTCCATTTGCCGTGCGTTTATTGCCTGGCTCTGTGATGGGCTGGTGCTGGTCTCTCTCTCTCTCTCTTTCAGGTATCTGGCCGTCACACAACCCTTGACGTACTCGAAGAAGCGTCGCTCCAAGCGCCTGGCGCTGCTCATGATACTGGTCGTGTGGATAACGGCCCTGTCAATCACATGTCCGCCGTATTTGGGCTGGTAAGTAATGCTCCTCTCCTCTGCCCTCCTCCCAATGCTCTTTTTTATGGCCTGCCTCAGTCGATGCCGCCTCCACTGATCTGATCCCTATACTGGCCTGGCTAATGGCATGGATAGATAATGGCCAACAAAGGGCACGTTTCCCGTTCCCCATTCCCCGTGCTCAGTGCCCGTTCCCTACGAACCACATGCGCTTACATATATTTATATACAGACAGACAGACAGACAGACAAATTTCCAGCTGCGCCTAAAACATTACGTAATTGCTTCTTCACTTCAGCTATTTTGTTGTTTCTGTTGTTTCTGCTGTTTCTGTTGGTCTTCTTGCACCCATTACATTGAAGTGAAGTTTTAATGAGTTGTTAATGACTTTGTATGCCGCGCCGCAGTTGCCTCAACTTTCACTGGTTGCTGCTACTCGTATGTGCTGCATACTCTGAGGCGCCCCAAATTAACCAAAAGCATGTCCTTTTCCGCTCCTTTCCTTTCCTTTCCTTATTCCACTGCAATTTCACATTAAAGCCACCGGCTAGGGTCGAATGGAAGCCACAGCTGTGGGACATTAGAAAAATTCTTCAATTTTAACTGAGGGAAAAAGTGCAATTAGAATCGGCACAGCTGTCGAGCACGCACCGCAGCATCACTTGGAGAAATAGTTTTGGCCAGAAGCTGAAGGGAGAAAGAGAAAGTCGGGCTCCCAGCAGAACTCTCCCTTTCTCTTTCTTACCCACACTCACTATCGCAGAGGAACACGCTCAACGCACGCTCACATTATCTCGTCTCTTTTGATCCTCTCTGAACGAGTACCCCTCTCTCTCTCCCACTAAAAACTCTCTCACTAACACATGCACAGCAATGCGACAGGCAGGGAACAAGCACAAATCTGTTTGATCTACAGGATATTAGTGGCAATAGTTCCTTCAATATGTAGATAGTCCTTTCCTCTGCTCTGCTCTGCTCTGCACTGGTGTCACTCCGTTTTTCGGTTAATCGAATTGAACAGGGTATCCCAGGACAGGGCTCTACTTTCGCCAGCTGTTCATTTGGTTAGCGTTGCTTTCTTGGGAATTCTTGGGAATTTAAATGTCAGTTCAGATTTGTGTGGGCTCAGTGACCATCGCGAGGGGGCGAGGAGATGTTCGTGCATAAATAAAACGGGGTTCCAGAAGGGAATCCGAGCAAAGAGCAACAAATCCACGACTGGCTCTGGACTTGAATTCAAATTTAGCTCTGCTTAACTCACTCGGTTGTCATGGCCCAAGTCCCCAGATCCCCAGAACCCCTCAATCCTCTGCCCTCTACCCTCAGCCCTCAGCCACCAGCCCCTCAACCACATCCCCATTCGAATCCCCATTCGCATCCTCTTTCGCATCCCCATTCACGTCCCCATTCGCATCCACATTCACGGACAGACTACAATCCAAAGTGAAATTCAATTTCTCCATTTGCAGGTACGAGGCGGGTAGGCACCAGGAGGAGTATGTGGACTGCCGCTACAACCAGAACAAGGGCTACGTGGTCTTCTCGGCCATGGGATCGTTCTTCATCCCCCTGACGGTGATGCTGTATGTCTACGTCAAGATTGGTTATGTGCTCACCTCGCGCCGACAGCGCATTGTGCGCGATGCGGTAAGCTGTCTCCATTCTCTCCTGAAATGTGTCATGAAATTTATCATGCCCCACCACCATCTCTAACCGCCTGACACACTCTCCGCACTCTTCTCACTTTTTCCCCGTACACTTTCCCCGTACACACACTCACAGAACACGGAGCGCACGGCGGACTGTGACGTGGATGGCGACAACTTCATCTCCGAGTCGGAGCACTATCACTGCACGCCCACCAAGTGGCTGCCGCACCGGAAGTCCCGCTGGAGGTTCAACTCGTTGCACGACCAGACAGGCTCCTCCACAACCACTGCCAGCGCGGGCAAGCAGTCACTAAAGTGCTCCAAGTGCCAGGAGAAGGCCGGACAAGTGGCGGACAAAACGCTGACCTTCAAGCACCAGCCCACGTTCTACGAACTGGTGGAGGTCTCTCGTCTCTCCTCACTCATCCACTGTTCGGCAATTAGCTGCAAGTACGGCGGGCCCTGCATGCACTCTACGCCCTCCATGCCCTCGGGACTGCACTTCACGGGCGGCAGCCAGGCCTCCTTCTCGGACACCTGCCTGGGTGGTGGCCCAGCATCCAATAACCAGGCCGCCGAGTCACCGTCCGACTGCAAAGCGCAGCAGTTGGACGGGTTGGACTCCAAGGGCGGCTCTCAGGCGGGTCTGCAGAAGAGAGTCTTCGACATGCAGCACCATTATCAGCAGGGACAGGTGCAGGTCCAGGCCCATCATCATCATCAGCATCAGCATCACAGCCATAATCACGGTCAGCACAACCCCCACAGGATGCCGATGCGAGTGTCGACCACGAAACGTGATAGTACAAAGACCGCCAAGACCCTGACGATTGTGATGGGCGGTCTAATTGCTTGCTGGCTGCCCTTCTTTGTCTATTACCTGCTGATACCCTTCCTGCCCCGGCCAGCGGTGCTCGAGGACCTCATGTTCGGCTTCACCTGGGTGGGCTGGGTCAACTGCGCCATAAACCCCTTCATCTACGCCTTCTACAACCCCGACTTTCGCACTGCCTTCTGGCGCCTCACCTGCAGACCCATCTGCAAGCCGAAGCGTCCTCCCAACCATCTTGCCATGTTTCGCGGCTAAGTTCAATCTCATGCCAGGACACGACGGGAGACCCTTAGAGCAGTGGCCAATCCAAGCGAAGCTTAGCTCAAGCTGAGCGTAAGAGTGCCGGATGTAGCGATTGAAAGTTTTTCCGTACAGTACAGTGTGCATGTGGTCTAGCTTTTAGTATGCACTTGGCTTTACTGTCACACAATCTCTTCCTTCTCCAGTCGTCGCGAAGATACTGACTTCTAAGGAGTGTCTAGTCTGTCCACAGAATGTACCTTCAAAGTATCTACTTTCTTGGGCTCCCCAATCGTAGAATATCCAATCAAAGGCAGTATTTATAGTGTACCAGCATTAGTCGTAGTTTAGTAACTTTCTCCGCATTTGGAATGTCCTCTTCTGAGCCATTCGAGCAGATACGATTTAATTCTATTTAAGATTCTATACTAAGCCAGATTCTATCGTACATATATCATAAATATATACCATGCATTGTGCATGTGAGGTGGGAAAACAAACCGAAAAAGCGAAAACCGAAACAAAAGACAAATTATAGTATTTGCTGGGTCTTTGTTGCCTGACAGCAACTGTTGACTGTCTGGTCTGGCAGTCAGATGGCAGATGAGATGATGATGATGGTGATGGTGTGGTGCCACATGGGTCCGGTCCAGTAGCTGCCAACGACATACATATCTGGCGTGTCCTTTGTGGGTCTGGTCCATGCCGGCACGACCCTGCAGGCACTGGCAGAGTCCGGGTCCGAGTCCGAGTCCGAGTCCGGCCAACCCATTTAATGTTTGAGCAATTGTCCGGAGGAGCACTGAAAGTGAAACTGAAACTGAAACTGAAACAGTAACAGAAACGGCATTTGAAGCTGCAATTGTTCTGGAAAAGATTTTGAAGAGGACACACATAAAACACATAAAAAAAAGAATAAAAGAAAAGAGAAGCCTTTGTCCTCACTCTCGAATTAGGAAGCACGTTTTTTAGGCCACTAAAGTCACTAGACACTTTGTATATTTGTACTATGTACTATACTATATATGTATGTATGTATATCGTACACACAATGCTATGTATATGTTATATAATATTTGACTTGTTATATTTATAAATGTTCACTTGGAATGGATCTCTGTAAGAAGGAAGTTCTTGCAATAAAAGTTAAGTTCAACTCAAAGGAAACCAAAGGAGATTATATCTGCATTGTTTTCCAAAGATGGAAGGGATCTTTGTTAGGACCATGACCAGGACCAGTACCAGGGCCAGGACCAGGGTCTGCCACCAACTTCTTCTTGCAATAAAAGTTCAGTTTAACTCGAGGAAAAGTCCTGTTTTGCAGAGAGACAGAGAGAGTGTGGGCGTGTCTCAACGGGGAGGGAGGAGCCGTGGAGCACTGCAATTTCCCTCGCTTCCTTGGCTTCTTTTATTTTTGTGTGATTTATGATTGGAAGTGGTAACCCAGTGGCCGCCACTAAGTTGTTTACCGCAACGAGGACGGAAGCAAAAGAAACGCTGAATCAGACGGTCGCGACTACGGCTGGGATTACGACTGGGCGCTTCCAGCCGAAGGCTGGGCGGGCTGGGGTCTGGGGGGCTGCGTGGCGATACATTAATTTAGCTGGAAATAAGGCGTGAAAAAAAGATGCGGTCATCATAATTACGAGCCCACGAACAAAGAGGGCGGGGGGAGGGAGGAGGAGCGGCCACATCACACACAAAGGCGCAGGGAGCTGTTGCCCAAACACACACTTGCGATTCACACACACAGAGTGGCATGCATATGTGTAGATGTATACATATGTGGCAGGTTTTGGCAGGTGGAGCACGGGGACGCTTTGCCTCTAATGAATTGCAACACATTTCGCTGTCACATTTCACTTTCGAGAGTCGGAGCTTAGCGGAAACAGAAACGGAACAGGAACAGAGGCAGAGGCAGAGCCAGTGGCAGCGGCAGCAACAGAAGCGGTCCCCTAATGCCCCATGTCAACGACAAGTCAGCGGCCTCTGAGAACCCTAAAAAACCCCTCACATACCACCCCATACACGTACTGTACTGTACTGTACTGTAATTTGGGGTTTTTCGAGGGGCGGCTGATATCGCATAATGTGTTAAGTTAAATGGCCGTGGAAGAGTGGACGGGACGGGAGCCCGGGCTAGGCTTGGCTGGGGGGAGGGGGGGGTTTCTCCTATTTTTAGCCTGGTGCCGACAGGGGGCTTAGGCTAATGTGGTTTGTTGGCCAAAGATTTTCGGTTATGTCATCGAAACAACAGTTGAAAAGAGGCTCCTGCAATGCAAAAAAAGTATATATACATATGTACATAGGTAGGTAGGTATATTATATATTGATATTTGCAAGCATTTAACAAGTGCTCGGGACAGGAAAAGTTTGCCAATGACAAATGCTCCCTCTGAATGTTTTTCGAATGAACTTTTCTTTTACCCGTATTTTCCGCTTGCTCCGTTGGCTTTGTCCTCGACTTGGAGCAGGATGGTGGATGGTGGAAGGTCGATGGGGTTGGGGTGCCTTGAGTGCCCATTCTCTGTCATTCCCTCGGTCTCTGGTTCACTGTGAGTGTGGAGGGGTGGGGCTGGGGGAGGGGGAGGGGTCACTTCCCCAAAATCTCTTTGGGTGCAGACGGGGATTCGATCAATTAATGTAATCCAAGTTGGGCTCGGGCTCAATTAGAGTCTTAAAACTCCATTTAGACGATGCTCTGTTGAAATTTGTTCTTATTTCGTTCCTCTCGGGATGTGGGATGTGGGTGGAGTAGCTCCAATGAAATATTCATAGGGCCACAGGACAACATAGCGGAAAGGAAGAGAGCGAGGAGAGAAAGTTGAAAGCGGTCCATATTTATGGTTATTTTTCGCAACAAACACAACTTTGCTTTCTAACCGTTCGCAGTTCGCCGTTCGGGTTTCCTCTTCATTTTTGTGAGGGTTTCCCTTGAATTTGCTGCTGTGCTGGTTAAATATAAATACACAAGAGTACACATGTGGATATACATACATACATGCTCCTACCATTCATATATGTATGTACATACATATGTACATATGTATACATGTTCTGCAGTTGGTTGTGAATTCAATTTTGAAGCTGATCAATAATTCACGCCCAACAAAACACACTAAACATTGTTCATGGTCCTCCCGATTGCGACTAACATCCTTAAATAACAAAGACCTCTATCCCGGGGAGAGAGAGAGAGCGAGAGTCAGTTGTCTTTCGATTTGTCTATTTATTTGTTTGTTTGCTTTCACAAAAAATGATGATGTTGCGTACACATATCTATTAATATATATGCAGATTATGCGGATTATGTATATGATATTAGTCGTACTCGTACTCGTACTCGTACACGTACATCCTTGCAGATGATGGCCTGAGCCGGAGTGCTGTGCTCCTCTGTTTGCTTTAGCCAAAAGTTTGAAACTCTTTCATCCGAAGCCTCTCCTGACATGTGAGCTGAAATTCTGGATTCTGAATTTGGATTAAGGATTGACAAGGGAAGAGTTGAGATATGCTATGCGCCTACGTGTATATGCTGATGAGGCTTCGTTCTGACTTAATCTCTATGTCGTAGCATTGCTTGATTGCGTTCATGACTTCACACCGAGTGAGGCAGCGAGTGAGTGGGACGAGTGGGTGGGACGAGCGAGTGAGAGACGCTAGAGATGGGAATGAGGATTCTGTTAAAAGTAGATTGCTTGGTAAAACACGTTGAATTGTGCTACTTCTGCTAGGCTCTATGGTTAGCTAAGCTGTGGGTTGATGGCCTGAATAAATTATGCCTAAATTATATAGTATTCTCTCATTCATACATACATTACCTAACACACACGCGAACAGACAGACACACACAAACAGACACACACTTTAAAGCTAAGGGAAAACTCTTGAAGTTCCAAACGGACTTCAACTATAAACTAAATCACAGTAACTCTCTTTTAACTGGCTGATTAAAGCTAATTCTCGACTGAATCCCCACTGAATACGGCCCGGACTCTGCTCCACTGCTCTCTCTATATTGTAAATCAGGTCGACTACTACTATCTGTGTAGTATCTCTTGGATTTATGGTGCACCGATATCAGCTATGACAGAGATACAGAGACACAGATACAGAGAGAGTTCTCTCTCTGATATATTCGGGCACTAAACTCGAGTCTGATAATAGGGCAGAGCTGCCTCATAAATACATCACGCACTGGTCTTGGCAAAGAGAATGCACAATTCGTCCGGACAGGTGTCGGGGTCACCAAAAGGTGACCCACAGCAACCCATCCCATACCATGCCACCCCACCCCAGGGCATATTCCACACACGCACACATCCCTCAGAGCAAGTCTGAAGACTGAATAGCTGAATATTAGAGTGGGAATGGTAGTAGTAGATGGGAATGGTAGAGCTGTGTGTGCGCAATTTCGGTGAACCATATAACCAAGTTTCCTCATCCATCTAAACTGTCTATGCCGTTGGCTAAGTCGGGGGCCTCCGCCTCCACCTCAGACACTGCCCGTGCCACTGGCACTGGCACTGGCACTGCCACTGCCACGTTGCTGCAAATTCGAGGGAGCATGGAGCGGAAAAGTCATGCGGAAATTACTAAATCGATACGTGCTGCCACGTATCAGATTTTCTACGGGTCTCCCGTATGGAAAGCGACTGCACAAATGCCTTTAAATCATGTGCAACAGTAGAACCATATTTATACGAGTATGTACGGACAACTGACATGAGCGGACACATCTCTTTCGGCATAGTTTGGCCGTAAAAACGTACTATACAACGACCGATCTATGTATTTCCTGCCCTGGAACCTTGGAACCTTGGGACCAAGCACTTCCTTCGAGTCCAACCCAAACCCAGTGGAATCCCCGCTTTGCAGTCGAATTATCTAGTATGAAAGCGAACCCTGACGGCGAATGGAAATGAAATGAAAATAAATTATACAACAAACTGACAGAACAATTACATATCCGCGGGTCTGAGGTATGAGGTATGAGGTATGAGGCATGAGGCATGAGGATGATGAGGGTCTGCTCAAGGTGCAATTAGGGACCACACCTAAAAGTTAATGAATAAGTTAATCATATGCTGTGTGCAGTGGCAAATTTGTTCAGGGCTTGAGGGGAGTGGAGACTGGGTACTGGAGTACATGTCCTATCGCCTGATGGACATGGTGTTTGTGGGGAACTGAGGCTTCTGGCCGGAGCTGAAGAAGCGCTTGCAGGTGAGGCGCCAGAAGGCGGCACGGAAATCGACGCTGTAGAAGGCGTAGATGAACGGATTGATGGCACTGTTGAACCATCCCAGCCAGGTGAGGGCCTTGGCCAGCATTTGGCTGACCTGGTGCTCCGCCAGAAACGGTGTGATCAGATAGTTGATAAAGAACGGCAGCCAGCAGGCTATGAATCCGCCCACCACGATGCTCAAGGTCTGCGTCGTCTTGGTCTCTTTCTTCAGCGACGTGATGCGATTCGACAGGGATTTACTGTTGGTGTTGGTGTTGGTGATGGTGCTGCTGCTGCTGCTGGGATTCGGGTTCGGGTTGCCACCAGTGGATGTTGTGGTCACGCCGCTTTGGTGCTGCTGATGCTGGTGCAGATGGTGGTGGTGGTGGTGGCCGACACGCAGTCGATCCCGCTCCCTTTCCTGGGCGCCCAGGCCTAGGTGAGAGTGCCGAAAGCTGTGGGCTCTTGGCTGAGACTGGGATTGGGACTGCCATTGTGTATCCAGGAGGCTGCTGCCCGGCCCGATGCCACTTGTCATTGTGGTGATGGTTGACGAGGCAGTCGATGTGCGCTTCAGGGACGAGGGCCGTGTCAGTTCGTAGCATCCGTTCTTCACCCCACTGGATGCGCCACCGGAGGAGGGCAGCGCCAGCAGCGACTGGCAGTGAATACCTCCAGCCACAGCCTCTGTTCCAGCCGCAGTCACAGCTGAGGAGCCTCGTCCACCTCCTGCTGCGGCCACGCTGTCGCCCAGCATCATCTCGTGCAGCTCCTTGGCAATTGTCTGGTTGGAGAAGGTGCGCGACGTCGCCTGCTGTCGCTGTCGATGGCCCGCCGAGCTGTGCTCCTGCTCCGACAGCTCGTTCTCCACGTCCGCTGCCGTGTAGCGCTTGAATTTCTAGACACGCAAAGTGCACGAAAGGAGAGAGGAGAGGAGAGAAGCACAAGTCAGTGGATGATAAATAACTAAAATGGAGCCAAAGTGCGGTTAAAGTTTGTCCAAGAAACAAACAGGAAACCGACCGCAGGCTTACAGGATAAAAACCCAGCAATACCCTTGCTTTTGCTCTTCCTGAGAGAAAAACTGAATTGCATTCTATGCAACAAAAAGTGCATCTAAAAAGCTAAACAGCTTAACTCTTTAAAGCCCACACACACACACAACACACACACACACATACGTATGTCGATATGTACGTATGGACAGAGGACGGACAGGATGTACATGACTTCTGCATGGGAGAGTCGGACAAAACAAAAAAAGTTGAACTACCAGTAAGGACTGTTGACGGAGGATTAGCCGCATGCCGCATGCCACATGCCACATGACGAAAGCTTATATACCCTTCTTGCAGCGCAGCGACTTGGCTGGAAGATTCTCTTGACAGATTTATGAATCTGAATCATCTGGGGATGGTTCCTGCTCCGTTCCAGGGTAATGGCTTTTAAGGTAAGAGAACAAGTAGAAGTGCATGGTCTTCTGGCTGGCCCCTGATTGGGAGATGGGAGATGGGTAATGGAAATGGAAATGGCAATCGGAGGGAGCAGAGGCTACGGGATAGCCTTGCATAAATCTGTTTAACCGATTGATATGAACTTGTATGCAGAATCTAATCCAAGCGTGTTCAAGGGCAATAAATTTCAGCTCGTTGGCTTTCAAACTTAGAGAATGCCCCACCCCACACGCTTGAAGCCCCCCGACCCGTAGCCAGGACATGACTCGGATCGACAGACAGGGGGGGAGATGCCCGTTGCATGCCCGATGCCGGGCTGGTCGGGTCGGGACGGGTTGGGACGGGGCATGGTATTTAAATCTGTGTAAGCTCGTGGCGTATGGGAATTATGAAACAAACGTGCCGCAGTTAGCTCTGTACGTGGAGTGGCGGCACCGGGATGCGGCAGGACTTTCGGAGCAGCTGCAGCTGCAACTGGGTTTGTAGGTTCTGTGTGGGTGGTGGTAGGACTGGTAGGACTGGTAGGGCTGCTTGCACTCACCTTGTTGTGAACACTTATGTCGGTCATATTGTCGTGCCTCGATGCAATGACACAGGAAATTCTTGCATACACATAAATCATAACTGCCATCGGTATGAAGAAGGAGCCCATGGCCGAGAAGATGACGTAGCCCTCGTTTTGGTTGTAGCGGCACTCCCGCAGGTCCCGCCTCCCCGGCTCGTACCTGCGAAAGAGGAGAGGAGATGGTGCAGCAGAATGGGGAATGGAATGGGGGAAATTAGCAGAATACAACTACAACAATTACAAGAAAGTCAGCTAATGCGAGCGGAGGTTGCAGGAAGTTCTCGGACACAGTTTCCACCTAATTATATTCGTTTGTTCAGTCTGGAGTCAAGTCAAGGAGTACGTCAGGGTAGGGGGGGTCCGGGTCAATTTGCATACTCACCATCCCAGGATGGGGGGACAGGTGATGGCCAGTGCCAGCAGCCAGACGATTAGGATCATTATTAGGGCCAATCGTTTCGAGCGCCGTTTACGCGAATACGTGAGCGGCCTGGTGACGGCCAAATATCTGATGACGGATAGATTTACGGTTGCGGGGAAACATGATTATTATTGGGTGAAATATTGGCGGATTTCGCACACCTACAATGTACAATAGGGACGGGGGAGCACGTACCTGTCCACGCTGATGGCGCACAGACTGAGGATGGAGGCCGTGCAGAGCAGCACGTCCAAGGAGATCCAAATGTCGCACAACACCCAGCCGAGCTGCCATGAGCCTGCAATCAAAAATTCCAAATTCCAAATTCCAAATTAAAAACTTCCGTCACACCCACGCCTTAAAACTGAAAATGCCGAAAGTCCGGTCCAAAGTCAATTTGATTAGCAGCAGCATTCTATAGTACGGCTACGGCCAAAGCTTTCTCGGCGGACCCTGGCAAATACCCCACCTAAGGCCAATTAAACGAGCAAAGCCCCCCTGCAAAACATTTTCGGCAACGAAACGCTCCGTATCCGGATGGGAGCTTAGATGGAGATGGAGATGAAGACCCTAGGACGGAGGACCGGGAACTTGGCATTGAATTTGTGGGCACTCTCAGTAGTAGTTCCTTGGCTCCAGCCTGTCAACCGATTAATTTTTTAATCAAGGGCCGGCCCCCCCTGCTCCCCCTGCTCCCCCTGCAAACAAAATGAAAACTTGTTTTTGCTGCAAGGCCTACAAAGGACCTCTGCGGTGGAGCTACCTCATTAGGCGTGGCGTCCAATGCGGAGATTGCCCAAAAGGCACTGCTGCTCTCTCTCTCTCTCTCCCTAAAATAATAGAGCGGAGGAGGCGGAGGGTGACGGGGAGGAGGGGGAGGAGTACGAGTGTAATTTTGAGATGCAGTTTTTGGAAGTTCACAATTTGCTGTTTGCTGTTTGCTGAAGCCTGACTGGAACTTGAGTGCACTTTCAGGGACTGTGAACAAAGTAACGAGAGGAATCAAGGAAATAATAATAAGATGCTCAAACTGAAAACTTTGAAGGATGCCTTGCTTTTTATGGGGTAAGAGAGCTAAAGCAAGATGGACACCCATATGTATGTGTATGGTGATCCGACGCGATCCCCAGAGAAGGTGGAGTCGGCGGGGGAAAGGTAATCATTGAACGAATTGTTAATCCACAAGTTTGTCATGTAAAACACCTAGAGACGACTCCATTCCCAAGGCAACCTCCCAATTAGAAAGATGGACGATTCACTAGCTGGGCCGCAGCCGATTGGGCGGACGGAATTCCTCAAGAAAGTGTACACCAGCCTGATTATTTTAGTCGTGATCGCAATTGTGAAACTGATGTTTGTTGAAGCCTGCGGCTATGACTTGAACGGGGAATCCCCGGTGTACAGCTTTGTCTGGTCTCTCATCGGTTCGGTGTTCCTCCTGGTCCAACTCTGGGTGCCGATGACCTACTCGCCTCTCTACTATGTGCCCGGAATGATATGTGTCGACGCCCTAATTCTGGGTGTGCTCAGTGGGGATCTTCTGCTCGTCACAATCTCCGTGCGCTTGCTGCTGCAGTATTTCATTTTGATTGTCGTCTTTACCGTTCCCCGTATCCACTTCAGCCGTCTGCGGGCCCTCAACCAGGAGCATGGTTTTCTATTTCTGGTCTATCTACTAAGCTGTATTTTTCCCCCTTATGATCCCATTGATCGCTAAAATGGTTCTGTGTGCTGTGCAATAGATTGGATTTCGACCTTTAATAAGGAAATTACTGAAATTAAAGCCATCTTTAAACCTCCTTCCTTTTGTACTGTGCCCCTCCCTTTTTCTAGTCATTTGCGCAAATCAAAGCAAAGCAAGAACGAGCGAGAGCGAAAGCAGATCGGATCGGCGAGAGAGGTGACGAGAGAGTTTCATTCCGACGAATAGAATAGTGTTGTGCTGCGAAAACGGAAAAGGAACGACGCGTCGTTTAAATTCAGTTTCCCGTACCACTATATTTCTGTACTTTTATTAAATCTCTTCTTGTATTAATAAACAGATACCCCACCTTTATAGGCATCCCTTAATTATCTGATCGAATGAAATATAGTAAACAACCAACAAAAGGTGAGGCATCCACATAGCGAGTCGGAAATTTGTATATGTATGACCTTATGCCTTAAATCCTTCCTATCCCCCCTCGCTGACCTCTATAGAGAGCATAGGGACAGTCCCGTTTCAGATGATTATGAGAAAGTTTCGGCATACCGCAGCCTTTAAAGCATGCCATGCCCCCGAAACATCGACTGAGGAATGTCTCCCCTTTTTTTTCCATTTTTTTTTGTTGTTGTTGGTTGGTTGGGTATTTTTTTGCGGCTGAGGAAATTGCAGGAAAGCGAAAAAATGAAAGAAATTCTTTCGGTTCAAAGAATACAAATCCATAAGGCGAGAGGAGATACATATACATACATATTCCACCTTGAAGCATTTACATACAGAAATATGCGGGAAGATGGGTCCTGCGGCCACTCCCACTCCCACTCCCACTCCCACTCCCTGTCCCACTCCTAGTCCCAGTCCCAATCGCAATCCCATTCGTGTTCCTGTTCGTGTTCTTTTGTTACATTAGCGTGCAAAAAGTAAGTAGATGCCAGGGGGATGAGGGGCGTGGCATGGGGGCCTAGCCGGAAAGCTTTTGTTGGGGGGATTTGCAGGAATGGCATCGCATCTTCATCTTTTAATCACGCGAAAAGCCGACAAAATGTTGCCTACTTTCAAGCGCAAGGACCTCAGAGAGAGAGAGAGGGGGCGCTGGGACGACTCACCTGTGAGATGAACTGCCACGGCGGGTGGCATCACGAAGATGCCCACAAGGAGGTCGGCCACGGCCAGACTCATCACGAAGCAATTGGTGATGGTGCGAAGGCGACGAGTCGTCAGTATGGCCAATATGACCAGGGTGTTGCCGATAACGGTGACCACGATGAAGGTGGCGAAGACTGCAATCAGGCAGATGCCCTGCCAGGACAGGACGAGATCGTAGAAGTGCGCCCACTCGGCGGCCGCCGCGGACTCGTTGTAGTAATTGAATGTGGTCACGGCTGCGATGGGGGCCGACTCGGTCAGGGCCACAGCCACCCCATCGCCCTCATTAGAGGTCTCATTTGCGCCACTCTGCGGCAGGACGACATTCAATCCCGAGACAGTTCCTGTTCCTGTTCCAGCTGCCGCTGCCGCTGCCGCTCCCAATCCTGTGCCTGCCGCTGCTGCTGTCATGCCTGCGGTGCTGCCATTCCCATGCCCATTCGCTGCGCTAAGCAGGTCCTCGTAAACGATGGAAATGTTCTCCTGGAGGCCCAGGCCCAGGCCCAGTCCGAGGGAGGAGGCAGCCACATACATGAGCGACGGATAAATGGCGCTTAAATTATTCAGCTGCTGCAAGTTGACAGCCATAGATCTGCTTATACTCGTATGCTGTACTGGACTGCTGCTGCTGCTGCTGCTGATGCTGATGCTGGAGTTGTAAATCTCGTAGGAAAAGCCTCTAAGCCTCTAGGCGGGGGGGACACAGACGGGGCTCTGCTCTGCTCTGTCGAAGCCTAGCTGGAACTGCCCAACTGGTGTCATCGTATCGAATGGCTCTTTGATGGCTGCTTGCCTGCTTCCCCGTCGGTCCTGCGGTCCTGCGGTCCTGCTGTCCGTCAGTCCGTCGTGGCCAGAGATCTGCAATCAAACGAAAGTGCGGCGTTGGTTTTTTGAGTGTTTCATGGGTGGGAAACGGAGTCGGATTGGTTGCGGATTATTTACACTTGATACTGGGGCACGTATCTTGGGACATACACTATCCGATGGAGAGTAGATTCATTCAACACCGAAATTGCCGCCCATTCATTGCTGGAAACTTTTCCACTCGTGCTCTCCCTCTACCTCTACCTCTACCGATAAGATTGATAAGCGCTCTCTCGAAAACTTTATTAGATTTCCCCCGCACAAATTATGATGAGGGGAGAGCTAGCTGTGTGCGAGTGCCGACTGCCTGCCACGGATGAGTGCTGACTGAATGAGCGAACAAAAGTGGGTGCCAGAACCAGACCTACAGAACACAGCCAGACCGCCCGGCAAGGGTTCGACGGTTCTTGGCACTTCTGTTGACAATAATTTGGCATTAAGCATTATTTATTCAGCGCCTGATAGTGTGGGGTTTCTGCTGATTGCGGAATATACATAAACATATTCTATATATGTATGTAACTGGATGGGATGGGTATAGATATGGGTATGGGTATGGGTATGGGTGTGAGGGTGAGGGTGCGATAACCAAATTAAAGCTCGCTATAGACAAAGTGGCGGGGGAATTGTGCACTCTCCAAATGCCAAGGGGTCCCCGTGAAGGTAGGGTATCCCCGAGTCTGTGTTCGTGGCTGCCAAACGGAATACGCCGTAAAAGAGCAGAGCTTATCGCTCACATGATATCAATCTAGACAGCTGGGCCGCCGCTGGAAGGCGTGAGGAACTTTTACTCTTCTACTTTTTTACCATTTTAGTGTTTTAGCGTTTTATGCTGCAGTTTATGTATAAATATTCAGACAGCACAGCCCCGCATGACGTACTCAAAGTGGAAGCGATAAATTAGACAGATATGGGGACAGGGCCTACGGCAGCAGCAAGTCAATGCCAAGGTATCGATCAGCCGCAAGGAATGTGTCATCCCATCTGATAAGACGCGCTCAAGCCCCGAGCCTAATTGAGGTACATACATATATGTATAATTATAATTAGAATTATATATTGTTCGAGAATGGCAGAGTGGTATGGTATACCAAATGGAATCTCGAGTGTGCAATTGGACAACCGCTGCAAAATCGAATCGAATGATACCAAAATAGATTTATGAACACATTCCACCCCACCGCCCCGCAGCATTTGAAGGGGGTATTGGCCTGGCCGCGATAAGCTCTGGCTCTGGCTCTGGCGTTTTTATGGCCACTTTGATTGATAATCCGATTCGCAACTCAATTGTGAAGTTCACACATAAATTGGGGGAAAGAAGGGGAGGCACTGGCCCTGCTTCTGGTTCTGGTCGGCCCTAATCTCGGGCCAATTTCCATGACAATGAAGGCAATCAATGAAGGCCGAAAGTGAGCCAAAAATAATACCAAACATTCTTCCTTTGGGGTTAAGAGCTCTGTTGAGGGTAAACTATTTCTTCAAAGCAACCAAATTGAGTTGGAAAATTCATAGACTTGTTTGCATTTCTAATTTCTACTTTTCCTAGAGGAAAATTGAATGAACGAAAATCTCTCTATTAGCTGGAATCGATGGGGAATCGGGGATTTCTCTAAACACATGTTCTTGTGTCATCAATCAAGTTCTTGGCCGCAGAGCAGTAGAGCACTCGTCTCCTGGCATATCGGAAGCTATATACATATCGAGGTTTGATTTATTCACACTCAAAGTTCAGCCCAGCAAATAAACAATGAGTGGGGAGTGTTCCCCGAGTGCCAGACACACACATATGTACATACATATGTATGTACATATGCTGCCTATGCTGTATCTGCCGTTAGAAATTTTTCTAGCATTTCGGCCTCTTTGACAGCTGGCGGCGGCGGCCCGGCCTTCACCTTATTCCGCTTTAATTGACCAAGAGCCCCATTTCATTGGCAAATATTAAGAGATCTCCGACTGTCCCAGCGCCCGAATGGTATTCAGAGTAGAGTGATATAATTGCTATGGCCGCCAGACTTCAGATGGAAATAACAATGATTTTTGGCGTTTTTCCGAATGTTTGGATTCTGTTTTTTACACTTCCAACCATATGTACACCCCCAGGAGGGGAAAGGGGGGGAAAACTGCTGCTGAATTCTATCAAAATGCAGTGCCCGCCGGCAGTGCCAGCCTCCTCCACCATTTGTTTCCTACATTGTTTGTTGCGATTTTCCCACAACGTGGCGTATGTGTAACAACATGCAATCCTCAAATAATATTTCTCCGACAGTCATGTATTTTTAGCACTTCTCGCCCCCGTCCCGTCCCGGGCATGGACCGTGGCCCAGAATGTTGTCCTTTGGTCATGGCCCATGCCCCATGCCACATGCCACATGATCTCTTCACCCAACCGCAACGGAGTCAGTGCGAAGGTGCCACACACTGGACTGGACTGGTGGTGTCTCTGACGTCAATCTAGAGTTTTTCGTTCCTAGTGTGGCTGTGGCTGTGGCTGTGGCACTACTTATAACTCGCACTATTTATTGTGCTGCCAGACACTTATTTGTCCCTCTTTATTTGGCACTCCAATCGAGGTGTTTAGCGTGAAAGCATTTTGCCATTACTCCCATCTGATCTATGCAAATGTCTCCACCAGCCAGCCAGCCAGCCAGCCACCCACCCAGCCATCCAGTCTCCCAGCCAGCCAGCCCTCTGCAGACCCATACCACCCGTATAACCGCTTCAATTGAGGCCAACTGTCAGGAACTAAAGGGTCCTGGAGAGGCTCCTCGCTCTCCATCTCTGTTTACTTACTTAATGCAATCGCTCTGTGCTGTCCTCTTATATTCAAACACTTGGCATTGTTTTATTAACACAAAGTTATATGCAGGTATATTATATTAATTATTATTATTGTTTTTCCCCCTCCGCAGCAACCCACTCAAGTGGCCAGAACGCTGTATTTAATTTCAAACTTGGTCGAGTGCCCTGCAATTGCATGTGCAAGCGGATGTGGATGAGAAGGTGGAGGAGGAGGCGAAGGCCCTGCAGCTGATTCACTTTCAATATATTTATATCATAACATTTAATACGTTTTGCCGCACAAAATTCAAATTTACTTTATCGTGCGGACAGTGGAGGTAAGCCCGCTGGCTGATCAATCGCTCACGGACGACTCTGACTGTGATAATGTGACCGTGGGGCAAAATAACGTTTTTCGGGCTAACTCCTGCGACTCGGTTGGTTCGGTTCGGTTCGACTACGACTACGGACGCGACCGCCTCGGTTCAGCGCTTCACAGAAACTGAAACTGAAACAGAAACAGAAATTCAATGGCCAGACCGGCCGAGTGCCGCGTGTGCCGAGTCCCCGAGTCCCCGAGTCGTTCCGAGATGCCGTGCGAATGTGGATTCTTTCAGTCGCCTTCTATCGGTGGGGGTGTGGGATTGGCTGGCTGGCTGGCTGGTTCCAGTGAACTGTGGATCCCAAATCCTGTTGGCATTCCTGGCCGAAGCACTCGGAGCACCCAATATTTAAACAATTGTGCAAACAATCAAAATTTGAATATTCAAAGCCTACACTTAATTCGCAGAATAATGTTTAATTAGGTTTAAAATGGTGTGATAGTGCGAACACCTCTCCCCGCTCCCTGCATTGATAAGACACCTGCGGAGAACGGAGAATTTTTACGAGAATTCCCCAAATGAATACATAAATGTATTCGCGAGTACTCAGGAAATCTAATTTAAGACTTTTATGGGATAGCCTTATGGACATAGTAATAGCCACCGCGTGCACATGCTTATCCATATCTATTGTACATATCTACTATGTATATATGTATGTATGCATGTCTGTATAGTCTGAATAGTCTGACCCATTATTTGTACATTTTATACCTTTTTTTGCCTTGCAGATGCGTCTTCTCTTGCTATGGCTCTCATAATGAGTATTGTCAACAGCAGCACTCGCTTCTGGCTTTCTGCTGCTGCTGCTGTTGCTAAATGTTGTTGTATTTGAATGCGTTCCACAGCTCGACCGACCGACCCACCGGCCCCCGCTCACGCCTCCCCCACCTATGGAAGGTAAACAAAGGCATGCGCCCTGACGTCAAGCCGAGGCAACCGGAACAACGGCAACGTCACAGGCCACATGCCACATGCCACAGCCAAGCGAAGACGAAGCCGAAGCCGAAGCCAGGGCACAAGTCAGAGCTTGGACCAGAATGAGCGCCAATTTCTGACTTTGAATCGATCTATCTGAAATTTGAAATCTGAAAAATCCTTCGAAAATGATTATATATGTACATATGTACATATGTATAGCCTGCGTTATTTTTCGACAATTTTCTGCAGCATAATCTGCGGCTGCGGTGTTCAAAACCAAAGCACTCTTCTGGACTGTGCTCAAAATTGCATCTCCTAAGAGGAATCTCTGCCAACATCTAGCCACATTTAACCTTCTTAACTGCTCCTACTCCATAGGCAGCACCTAACAGATTGGCTTTGCGACCTGGCTGGCTGTGGCTGGATGGCTGGCTGGATGGCTGGCTTGATGGCTGGCTGGCTGGCTGTCTGTGGTGCACAGTTGGACATCACTTAGATTGATTAAATGCGAGAAATCAGTGCGGTTCCGGCTACGTGACGTGACGTCTGTGGGATGGGGATAATGGGGATGATGGCTCAGCATAATTGGTGTCTATGCAAAAGCATTTATCGTGAAAGGGTCGCAGGAAGAAGCGGGGAAATGGTTGAGGTGGTTGGCGGGTGGGGGGTGGGGAAACCATTTCTAGTTTTGGGCCAAAGTTTTGCAACATCATTTAATTATCAAATGCACGTACATAAGTGAGTTTTGCAATGACAGGAAGGAAGGTCGTCACCCGGTTTCCCTTTGCATTGGCCCCATCCCATACCCCGAACCCATCCCCTGAACCCTGTCCCGGACAACTCCAAGGCTTCAAGGCAGCGTGTAAAAGTTTTGTCCCGTCTCAAGTTCTCAAGTTCTTGGGGAAAAAGGCGACAAAAAACCTTTCCATTTCTATGCAGCCAGGACACGCTCTACAGTTCACATTCCACACAGCCATTGGGCAATGGAAATGGCAATGGCAACAGCAATGGCAATGGCAATGGCAATGGCAATGGAAAATGCTCCCAAATTGAGTTTAACAATTTGTCTTAGTGGCACTTGCAATGGATTCAGTAATTGCCTGACAAATCGCTTCCCCACTTGTTGTGGTGCATGCCACACACACGCACAGCACACACACACACACGCACACACGCACACCCATAAATAGCATCCCGTATTTCGTAATCCGTATCGAGGGAAGGACGCAGGACACGACAATTTGTCGCCAAATGTCCTGGCACCATGTGTTCTCTCCAGCGTCATAAACTTTTAATTTCGCCCGCATAATTAGTCTGGGGAAATGGAAAGGCCCTATACCAGCCACTATACCATCCATGCCCCGTACTATTACCAGTCCCAGCTCCCAGCTCCCACTCCCATCAGCAGATCTGGCTCTGGCTAGAGTCTGCCCGACTTGCTTTTAATTGATAGGTGAATGAACCCGCTGTGTCCCTAATGCACCGCCTGGAAAGGGACTCAAGCTATTAATAATTTTAATCAATAAGTGTAATATTATTCGCAGCAACTGCGGAGTGCGGACTACATATACATATGTACATACATATATGTATACCACAATAACGGTCACTAGATATATATTTTATACATACTTTAATTTGATTCTGGAACATCCTCGACTTTTGCCATTTCCTCTTTAGTTTTGTTGTTTCTCTCTCGAGCATCCTGTCCCTGTGCCTCTGCCTGTGCCTGTGCCTGTGCCTGCGCCTGCCATTGTCCGTTAAGCAGATTTCGGGCTTACACTGCCTGTTGTTCGGAAATTGTGGAAAAGCTTACAATGGACCGGGGCCAGGGCCTGGGCCAGATCCAGAGCCTCCCCTTTGAGGGTTTTTGAAGGCAGCTTAGTCAAAAGTAACTCCACATGCAAATAGTTCAACAGCTCCATGGACCCTCCAGGACCCTCCAGGACCCTCCAGGACCCTGAGCCTGGTCCTGCCACGCCATCCCATTGTCCTGCGATGTCCTGCCCACCACCAGTTTGGAGCATTAATTGGTTAATCTAGTTTACAACTGGCCCTCGCTCGAATGGTGAAAATGGCAATTTCGATGCTGACCATAAACGTGCGGATGCGATGACCCCCCAAACAAATGGCTCTAGTCCCAGCTCCAATCCTAGTCCCCAGTCCCACACCTCATCCATCTGATGATGTGTCCCAACGCACAGCAACCGCAACCGCAAAAGCCACACAAATACTAAATGCGTGAACCACGAAAAACACACAAAACACAAAACTGAAAAACATTATTGGATATTAGGCAGAGGACGCAACAACGTAACAGGGGGTGGGGGGGACAAGGGACAAGGACAGCAGATGGAAACACATACAGGGATTTGTGAGCAACGATAATCTATTTGGAAATTGTCAAAATTTATAAAAAAAAATTAAGATTACTACATGGAACGAATACTGGAATAAAACGTGCGGTTCCACTGACCATCCCTTGGAGACGGCATTAGCTAAGAACTTCCAATTGAAGTCATGATACTCCGAGAACAACATGATCATGATCTGGGAATTGTTCAACCTGCCACAACACTCCATCCATCCATCTATGGGTGTGTGTGTGCGTGTGTGCCTGCTGGTGGCAGCCATAAATAATGCCACATGAAGTTTAAAATGCAATAATGAAATTTATTAAGAACTTATGCGGAGTTGAGACACCGAAGACCAGCAACGAGCGACCTTCGCTCCAGACAGACCGAAAGACAGACTGTCCGACTGCGGCAGGCTGGCTGGCAGGCTGGCAGGCAGGCAGGTCGGAAACGGTGAAGCAGGTGCAGGAGCAGGGGTAGAACTTCTCAGTGCAAAGGAATCATAATCATGGAGGAGAGCAGAAGTCCAGATACTCTAGCGAATCAGTCCTAAGTCCTTAAGTTGGCTAAAAGTTTCAGCGAAAGTTGGCGAACTTTTTCCAGGGGGTAGGGGGTGGGGTGATGATGGAACTTTTCCCCGCGGATGCTGACTGCCCTTCCGCCGTAATGGACGTGGCAAGGCGGAACATTCCGAGCATATGGAAGGGTATTATGCCGGCGCGTGCAATGTAATTTACGCAGCATGTTGCCACACACATGTGGCCAAGCGTATCGGGAGGGAAGGACTTGCGGCATAAAGGCTGGGCCCGGTTCGGCTTGGCTCTTCCGTCTGACCATCCTGCCTCTGGCCTCCGACGGAGGACTCTTGCTCCGTTTGGTCCGGCTCCGGCTCCGGCTCCTGCTCCTGCTTCAACTCCATGGCATGGCCCAGCACTTACATAAATGCCTCATGGCAAAAGTTTTTGCCTTTGTTGTTATTTGCCAGGCTGTTTTTAAAAGTCCAAAATAATTGAGTTTTTCGCATAATTTGCTTGATTTTATTTTACTTATTTTACAGAGGGACAGTCAAACAGACAGACGGAGAGAAGGACAGAAGAACAGAAGAACAGAAGCCGCAAAGGTAAGCAAACAATCAATAGTCCTTCCTCCACGCAGACTCCTTCTTTTGTCTGCAGGATTATCGTAATCGTAATCCAAATCGAATGGGAATCGATGGTCGGAGGGAGGCTCGCTTGGTTTTTGACAAACACTAATTAAAATGAATTATTTAATGTACGCGGCAGGACACTGGATGGACACTGGCAGGGGCACAGGTATGGCCACAGATTTGTTGGGTAAAATGCAGATTAAAATGCACGGCATGGATATTGGGATAATATGTAGGCGTTCTGTTAGATAAATGGAGCCACGAATGGAATGCAGAGTGGCACAACAGCATAAATCCATTTATAATTAATTTTTACAAATGAACGCGATAATTAAATATGCGCGCGTCTGAATAAATGTACAGGACCCGCAAAAAAAGACCGCCCAATGGACGGGCGGACGGCAAAGCAATTAAATGATGAATTATATATAAATCGGGATCGATGGGATTTTAAATTGGATCTGACCAAAATGAACAGAATACTAAACAAGCTGCTAAATGGGTTTAATATTTAGCAAACATTTCATGGATTGCCACAGAAGGCATTAGAACTGTTTAGGACTTCCGTTTTGAGGATGCACAGTCCTGTCGGATAATCCTCATACGAAACACTTCCGCTTGTGGCACCAGTCGGCACACATATTTTCACATGTTTTTAGTGCGCTTGTGTGCGTAGACTGCATCGACAGCTATACACGTGTACGTGAGCGGCAGCACACTTTCTTATGCACATAAGAGAGAGAGAGAGAAAGAGAGGGAGAGATTTGGGCTTAAAGAGTTCAGTTTATTACAGGTGATACAAACATATAATACATGTCTATGAATTTCATAAGTATATAGTATGTATATGTATAATAGTAATAGTAATAGTAGGTATTGTAGTGTTTTGTATATAGTATATTATTCTTTAACACATTTACAAGATATTTTATTGAACCTTACCATGCAATGCAGCTCTTGGCAAAGAGGGAATTATTGTTTTACATTCTATTATTACAGCTTATTGTGGGGGAGAGTTACTTTCACTCTGCTCATCCATCTCATCCTTCCGATCCTTCTCCTGATCCTTCTCCTGATTCTGATGCTGATCCTACTTCAGATCAGCAAGCAACACCTTGAGTATATGTATATTAGTATATTTATCTTTAACACCTTGGTATTTATAGAGGTAGGATAACAATTGTCAGATGTTCACTGATTATATGATAGAGAATGCATTTAATGCACTTCCATTACAGGATGCGGTTTCATTTCCACTCAAATAACAGATGAAACCGTTCTCGGTGGTGGTGGTTCGGTGTGGCTTAGTGTGGTTTTTGTTGTGGTTTTTGTTGTGGTTTTAGTTGTGGTTCGGTGTGGCTTGTGGTTTGTGGTATAGAAATTGCTTAGCATACACTTGAAATACTGCATTGAATTGAACAATGATTTATGTTATAATATAACCAACCAGATCTAACATAGAAATACTATATATTCATACTTAAATTAATACAATTTGCCACCTTGAGCGACCATTGAGCTTCGACGCGACCCTTGTACGATACACTCAAGGGTGTTGTTAAGGGTTTCTTTTCATCGGGGATTTCTTGTTTGAGGTGCGCACAATTTTCGAATATGTATGTATGTAGTTTTTAATTATTCAGAAAAATATACAAGTATGCATAAGTATGTGTTTGTTTGTGTGTGTGTCTGTGTGTGTGTATCTGTGTGTGTACTTGCAACGATTTGTACATGCCAAAAAAACTCTACGAGTAGTAGCAAAAACATTTGAATATCACTCGTATTGTATGTATGTTAAAATTTGCAATTTTCAGATTCAAAATTCAATTCAATTCACTTGCATGAAGTATAGGTTTTACAATAAACTTTATAAACGCCATTTAATCATTTGTCAATATATATATTAATATATACTATATATGTATGTATGTATATCTGTATATCTGTAAAATAGGGAGATGCTTAGAGTTACGATTTTTACAAGCCTATCCGCGGGCAGGCCTACACATGCCCCTTCCTTTGAGTGTTCTCTAAGTAGATTATAAATTCGATTAATGCGCTTGGATTCGGGGCAGGGCAGGGCAGGGCGGGCAGGGCGGGGCAGGGCAGGGCAGGGATGATCGAGAATCACTGACGGACAAACTCTACATACAGTTAGGGTAGGTTATTATTGCATTAAATATATGTAGGTATAATTTAATAGTTTATCTTTACACATTATGTTAGACCCCTGTATTCAATTCAAACAAACTTAGAACGAACGCTTAACTCTTGAATAGGATCTACAGATACATACAATATTAGCAAATACAAAAATATCTATCGGACTCTTCTGTGGAGCTGTGTCCATTCCCGTAACCCTCTTGATCTGTTCTGCTTGCCCCCTGCTCTGTGCAACCTTTCTGTAGTATGTATGTACATTGAAAGTGGCGAGGGTCGGTTATATATGTAGGTTTGGCACTAATCCAGTGGCTAGGCTGGGCTAGTCAAGGGAGTTAGGTTTATAGTTTATACATAATACATAATCTCTGATTTGATTAGAGGCTGAACGTAATTAGTCATTCAGTTTCAAATATACAATTTCAAATAGGTTCGAGCATCAATCAGTCCCATCCCCCAATCCTAATCCTACTAATTTCCAGCTTAGCAGCTGCTGTAGATCGATCTCTCTCTCTCTTTCTCTATCTCTCTCTGTAAATCTCATCTTCATAAAAACCGCTGCAGTATGTACTTCCCTCTACGCGCTAGGCACTACACTACTGATCTCTGATCCCTGATCCCTGATCTCAGTTATTGTTTTTCCAGCGCGAGAGCAAAAGCCTCCAGCGATTTTTACGCCTTCTGCTTCAAATTTGCCATATCAATAAATGGTTGGTGCTGTCCTCGCGGCCGGCGATCTCGCTGAGGGAGTTGGCGCCCGAGTTGCGGAAGTCCTCATAGCCATCGCCACCGGAAATAATCAGTGTATTGTTGGTCTCCGACTTGGACTTGGAGTGCTTTATGGAGCTGCAAGGGAAAGAGATGATCAAATGCCTCTCTCTTTGCATTTCATTGATTGTTTACACTCACCCCTGCTTGGAGTACTCATCGCTGGCGGAACCGCTTGCCTCCCGCTGGGCTCCTGACGCCCCCTCCAGACCGGTGGTCTCCACAAACGTGAGGAATCGCACATGGCCGGTGTGGCCGTGGGGAATGCCTGTGGGCACAATGTTGACGGCGCCCTTCTCGTAGCCCAGGGCCGGTATGGTCAGAAGGACGCCCGCGCTGGTGCCAATCCAGATGAGATCCTTGCAGCACAGCAGCGAAGTCACACGCAAGCAGGCGGCTTTGTGCTGCCTGATGATCTCGTCGCAGTTGGAGAGCATCTTGTTCACGGCGGGCGCCAGATTCACTTCGGTGACCAGCTGGTGGCTGTTCAGTGGAGGGGGGGTTAAATTTTATAGGGATACGGATGGTTTGTGCTCCACTTACGTATTGGAATGGAAACATTTAATGTGTGCCGAGTTCTGGATAGATATCCAGACAAAGCTGCTGGCGACCGTCATGTTTGTGATCGGCTTCGAATCCGACGATATCTGTATCTGATGAATGACCTGCAATTTCGGGTTGAGAACGAGTAATTAAGTACGATCCAGAGATATATTTTCTTTAGCCGACTTTCATACCGTTAAGGTATCCACATCCAGGACCTTGATGATGCCCTGAATGGAGCACCAAAGCCTGCCGTTGACATTCAGCAACTTGGTCACGGGACTGGTGACGGTGCCAATGGACAGGCAATGCGATGAGCACGTATTCCAGGAGGTGGCTGAAATAATAGGCCAAAATGGCAATTGAATTATGTCGGGGATACAGTTGGGGATCTCCCCACTCACCTCCATCTCTCAGGTAAACGCAGATATCACCATTTGCCAACGACACAAACACACGGTTTTCAAGGTACCTGAATGAAAACAGAGAAGGAGATTTACTAGTAGTACCCCTCAGCGATCTTCGATCTGCCATTTCAATTACTTACAAAATGGAATAGACGGCCGAGTGGTGCTCGATCTTTATGCGGTTCTTCTTAATGCGAATATTGTCAGTGCTATTGTAGACATGGATGCAGCCGTCCTCGGTACCGATCCACATGGTTGATTGATTGCTCTCGCCCTCCTCGGGATTCGAGTCCTGCAAAAAGGAACCCCCCAGAAAAAAGTTAGGATCCGAGGGTTAAAATAAGAGTGGTGTGCTCTCACCTGATGGCCATGATATCCAGCATGCATTGAAGGGGCAGGGCTTGGCACACGTTCCACTAGATTCGCAGACCCAGATCCAGCTCCTGTGCTGCCGCTGGCAACGTTGAGCGAGGCCGATGCAGCAGCGGCTTCCGTCTCATCGTCGCTGGAGCTCAGATTCAGTTCCAACTGAGTATCACTGTTGCTGGCGGCCACCACGACACCGTCGCCAGCCACCGGCGTGGGCGTGGGTGTCTTTTTCTTCTCGGGCGTGGCCGTTGCCGAGGAGGAGCCGGTCTGGAAGCTGGGGGAGATGCTCTTCCGGTAGTCGCGTAGTTGCTGTGTGTAGCTCTGACTGTGCTGCTGCGACTGCTGCTGCTGAGAGCTGTTCCGCGGCTTATCCTTCTCCTCCTGGCCACCGACATTGGCTCCTCCGGGCTGCTCCCCACTGCTGTTGCGACTCGATGCAGACGAGCTGTAAGCCGGCACAGATGCCACGCACAGGATGCGAGCGTTGCAGACACCGTTGCAGCTGGTGACATTCGGCTCTGGATGCAGCGACATGATGCACACCTGGCCCACATAGCCGTCGCTGTTGCACACCCACACATCCCGGTTCTCGCTGAGCGTGGCCGCCGCACAGGTGAACTGCAGGCCGGCGCGTGTCTTCCGTATGGGTATGGAGGTAAGGAACTCGGGTATGGGATGTCGCTCCAAAGTGGCAGCTGGAAGGGGATATTCGGGATTAGACGATCAGATGATGGTTTGATTGAATGCTTACCCAGCTTCTGCTTGGCCTCGTTGAAGGTCTCCTCCCAAGCCGTCCGCTTCTCCGTCTTGCTGAAGACCACCGTCAGCTTCTGGTTGCCATTGCTAGGGGAGAATCATTTATAGACGAAATTTGAGATTGGCACAGCGCTCTGAGGGGAGATCAGAGTGCATAACTTACGGTGAACTGACTGTCAGCTCCAGCATATTGAGCTGGGTGTCGTTCGACTGGCGCTCGGCGAGCTGCCTCTGGACGTCGCGATGGAGCTCGCGGATGACGTCCTCGAGATACTGGTGTGGGTACTTTAGGGAGGCGGTGATGTCGCTGATCTGCTGTAGCTTGCCGCAGTCGTCGGCCAGGCTCTCGATTTCGCTAACGATGCGCTTGATGTTCTCGTCCTTGGCTGTGGGGAAACAGAGGGGAACATGGGGATAAGAATGGCTGTGGGTCTGTGCCGATGAATGGAGTGTACGCACGCTTGACAATCTCCAGACAGTCCAGCGAGATCTTGGTGAGACACTTGTACTTGTTGGTCTCCAGCGTGGTGGCAACGGTGCCCGGGCAGATGCTGTTGCTGGGCTTGCGGATGGTGCCGCTTCGTTTTTTGATGCTGGTGAGGACGAGCAGGTCGTTGAACAGGAAGAAGCCCCGATCCTTGCGGGCCCCCGCCCCGGAGGGCATCGACACGAGATCGAACAGAAGGAACTGTCGCTCGGGCGCTGTCAGATCGGTAATGCCTTCGATTACGCCCTCCAGCTCGCGCAGAGTCGCCTCGCGCTGTCCGTTCTCCATGATCTCGCGTTCCTTGCAGTTGATGTGTACCAGAATGTCGTGGACCAGCTTTAGCACGTCCTGCAGATGCTTCTGATCGGGATGATCGTGATCCGTGTGCTTGATCAGCCGCTGAAACAGAAGCTCGTAGCTAGCGAGAGAGAGAGTATTAGAGAGAGGGATCTCTTCCGTTTTCTTTTGGGGGATATCTTACTTGGGAAACTTTTGCACTGGTTTTATCAGCAGGTTGTCGAGGGTGAGTTTTCCCTTGTGCTCGCGGGAGGTGGACTCCAGGAACTTGGCGAACGACGGTCGCTGGTGCTTCATGGAGCGTATGGCGTTCTTGGCCCGATTGCAGTTGTTCACAAAGGATGTGTAGACCTCAAGGACCTCCAGCTTTGAGAACTGTATCGATAGGGAAGGAGAGGGAGGAATAATTAGAGGGATATGTGAGGGAGCTAAAATAGATGGTTGTACCGTATCCATGAAGGCATCGCCCACTTTCTGCTGGACGTCCCAGTCATCCAAGCGATGCTTTAGATCGGCCAAGAACTTTTCGTGTATCTCAAGGATGTCCGGGACCATGAAAAAGATCTCGTCCACTGTGCGGGTGTCGATCATGCCCGCGTGTTCGGGTGCTTTGAGCACTTTCAGATATTTGAGAACAACAGTCTGCAGGGACTCCACATAGGACTGCTCGTTGCGGTAGATCTCTTGGACAACATACGTTCGTGTGTCCTGCAAAGAAAATGTGGGAAAATGGAGTGGGCTTTTAGGGTTTATTCTTCCTTCGAGGAATGCGATTCAGTGGGGTTGGGTTGTTAAGTTTCGACCAGACTTACACCTTCATAGCCGCCCAGATTCCATTTACTACTCATATCGAACTGGGCCCGCCGCTCGGAGTCGTCCTCCGAGTCGGAGCAGGTAATCGAAGTCATTTTCTTAAGCCTGTCGCATTTATCGCTATGATAGCCTGATCCTGCACCTGAGGCAGCTCCTCCGCTCCCACCAGCAGAAGCAGTACCGAATCCCGCCTTGCTGAGACGAGCCACCGTTGTGGTGGCCATGGAGACCGCCTGGGAGACGCTGCTGCTGTTGCTGAGGCTGATGTTGAGGCTGCTGTTGCTGTTGCTGTGGGAGTTGCCGTGGGAGGCCGTACCGCCGGTCTGGCCCAGCTGTGACTGGCTCTGAGGCAGCAGGGCGGACCCAGCCACAGAATTCGAGGGAGCGGTCAGGGTAGCTTGGAGATCCAATAGACTGAGACGAAGATTCTCGCGATTGTGCGACATTCTCGGAATGCGTTTAATTGAATGTTCTGAGTGGTTCCACCGAAGAACTCTATTGTTTCTGCTCTTTTCACTGCACAGAAGCACTACTTGAAGCTAATTCTCAATCTGCATTCTGGGGGGGAAGGAAGGAAGTAACCGGTCACACGTCTGCCCTAGCTGCGCTGTTCTATCAGACTGCTGCAACGAGTGCAACAAGCCACATGCAACACGCAACATGGAACATCCCCACGCAGGAAACAGTCTGCCTCCTTGGCTTCGTAGCCGTCGAGTGGGAGAACGAGAACCCACTTGCCCACGTCCCAGGCTGCCAGCCAGCCAGCCTGCCTGACTGGCAGACGAATCGGTGGAAAGAGCCACGAGGCGGCGCACAAGTCACTCAGCCTTGAGCCCAGTCCTCCTCCGTACTGGATACTGCGCCTGTCCATGGCCCATGGCCCATGCGGCATGGCTTGTATGTGTGCTGTGTGTCTGTGCGTCTGTGTGTGCTTTTGTGTGGTTTGATAATGACACTGACCGTGTTGTTTTTGTTGTTGTTGTTGTTCATGAACGAGTAGGTCTGAGTGAAGGCCAATAATGACACAACAACAAGACCATCTGGGAAACGGTAAGGCGTGGGCCAGGTGCACTTGGTGCCAGTCACAGCTTAGCTTAGGAGTTTTTTAAGTGCTCTGGTTCTGTTCTGCTTTGTTCAGGTTTGGGTTTGGCTTAGTGAATCAGAGCTACTGATGGAATAGTCAGCGAATTGATTGATTGATTACACATATGTGTAAGGAATACTCCCACTCGCAGGAGTTTCTGCAGGGAGGCTGCCAGGAGGCTGTTGAACAGCATACATTTGTGCGCAGTTAGGAAACAGTTGCGTTGCAGTTACCACACACACCCACACACTCATGGGGGAGACAGGTAATTGATTCTCTCCTTCCCTTCTTTAATCTCCACATCCATCCCATCCACTTCCCCCACTCTCTGTTCTCTCCTGGTGAGAGTGCGGTTCCATTACAGTGGGATAAGTTTTGAGAGTTTATATTTGCACTCCCAGATACACACCTACACGTACACCTACATATACATGTACACACGAACGTGTACATGTGTATGGATAGCCGTAATGCGGCGCAACAAGAGGTTGGCCTTGTGCAGTCAGGTACACAGATACACACACGCACACAGCCACGGACAGACTCTCGGATATACAGCAAAAAGAGAAGAAAATTTAAATCGTATGAAAATGAAAAGTGAATTTTCTTTTGCTTGTCCTTTTCGTTTTCTTTTGGCTGTACAACACGGGTTGTTTTTTTTTATGTTCTTTTATGTTTGTTCTAAAGTTTGATGGATGTCTCAAGACATTTTCCCACGCACTCACTACCTATGCAAAAACGAATTTTCTTTTTCACTGTATTTTGTACACTATTTAAATTGAATTCCGTTTGGATTTGATTATTTTTCGTGCGCCATGGGCTTTGTTGCTGCCACAAAATAAACTAACAAACGAAACATGAACAATTCCGCCACACAATGGTCGTAGAAAAGCAAATAAGAATTAAAACGCGCACAGTGGACGAACAGTGGCGGGCTTCGGCGGTCGGCTGATTGTGCTTATGCTGCTACTGCGCGGGAGAGAGCAGAGCACAATGGGTGTACGGGATGGATGGTTAGCGAACAGGAGTGCGCGCCGCCACTCGACTCGCTCAAAACATTCCATTGTGCTATATACACACTTAATTTCCATTTTTCATATTCCAAGCAGCACTGAAAAACCAGCAGCAGCAGCCGCCCTGCCACCCACTGCACGCGCACACATACGCAAAAGAGGTATGTGTCGATGTGCGTATCAGAGAGAGAAAAGAGTTTCAAAGTAAAATTTGGATTTGTGTAGCCAAACATTAATTATCCATGTGAACGGTGCAGGGCGGCAGCAGGAGGCCAGCCAGCCCATAGCCCATAAACATAGTTCCTCCTAACCCGCGCCACACCACACTCAGCTGTTGGTGGTACACCGTTGGAATGCCCAGAGCAAGGTACATTAAACAGAAGGTACGGTGGTCTCAAAGCCATGCGAATGTTAATGCGAGACTGTGAGAAAGGGATGAGATACCTGCCTTACCTTCCATCTAACATACCTTGGGCGCGGCCAATAGCGGAGAGCGGGAGAGAGAGAGAGGGATTCCCAGAGAGAGTTATGTTATATTTGCATGCGACAAGTGTCCGAACAGGAAAATCGTCTGCGAGATCGGAACTTATGGAATCTCAAACTTTTACTTTTACAGCACTCGAATCTTTCAACAGCCGCCATGACAGCCAGCCTTCTGAGGCCCACAAAAGGCGGTCTGTTGAATTAATATAGTATAGTGGGGTGTGACTAATCCAATATGTATGTAGTTGGAAGCTACTTTGGCTCAGTCATCGCTTAATGGCACTTGCGATTAATGCTGCAGAAATGCTGTAAAAACACGATACGGAATCGTGCTGTAAAAATAGTTTACTCCACAACCACTGTGCCTGGAACATTCTCCTAACACACTAACACACATTTCCAATGCGCACCGTTGTTTTTTTTTTATATTCCTGACGCCTGCGCACTGGAAATCACATTGCCTCTTCTGTAGCCGTTGCTGCCGCTGTCGCAGTCGCTGCCACTGCCACTGCCAGTGTCTTATCCATCTCGCACACCCACGCCGCCACGCTATGCACTTCCACGCTGAAAGCAAAACAAAAGCACGGACGAGACGAATGCGTGCGTGTGTGTGTGCATACAACAAAACAGCAAGAAAACAACGGCGTTGAGGTGATCGCAGCGACAGAAACTGCGTTCGAACTGGAAAGCAGCGAAAATGGGAAAGAGACTTGCTGACGGACGTGTTCGGACATGATTCATTGAAACCTCGCTTAAATAACGGTAGTCTACTTTAGAGCGCAGCAGTAAGAAGAGCTGCAGAGGATCTCCCACCCACTCAGACTCCCCGATAAATGATGGAATATGTGAGGCACTCACCGCAATTGTTTTCTGACGTTGCTCGGAAAGCATATTTTCGCTGGAACCTTTCAAAAGTTCCGCTAGTAGAGCGGGTGTTGGCTTCAAGTCCAGAGTTGGCCCCGCCGCAGCAGGAGAAGGCTTCGTTTTGGCATTGGCATTGGCATCCAGGCTCCTCTTGGCCGCATGACTATGATGACCATGTCCGTGACTGTGACCGTGGGCGTGACCGTGGTGGTGCTGGCTGGGCCGCTCCGTACTCATGGATTGGCTGCGCTTGCTGTGGTGCGTCTTAGGGGCCGGCGCCTCGGAGGCAGCTCGCTTCATGTGGTGCACCAGCTCTGCTTCCCCTAGGTTCTTGGCGGATGCGGAGATTGGGGCAGCGGTAGCAATTCCCTTGCTGGTGTGTTCCAGCTGCGAGGGAGTGGAGGCGGCCCGGGCATGCGAGGGCACAGGCAGGTACGTGCTCGTCTTTCGCACTCGCATCGAGTTGGAATACTGCGGCATATTGGGGCGGGGGGCACCACTTGAAGCACCAACGGCACCAGAAACACCAGCAGCTCCTCGCAGATGTAAGCTGAAAGAGAAGAAAGTAGATTAGTCGCATTCTGCATCCTGCATTACTTGGATCACTCATTTACCTGTCTGTTTCCCGCAGCTCCTCGAGGATCTCCTCGAAGTGCATCCGGTTGGGCTTCTTCATCTCCGCCTCGAGCATCTGTCCATAGGGTCCACGCAGTGGGCGTTTCGAGAATCGCTTGTAATCGTAGTCGCCGGAAGAGGGAGTGGGACTGGACGTGACGCGATCCCTGGCGATGCGGTCGCACTCGTTGTCGGAGGTGGAGTCGGCGCGCAGGAAGCTAAGACTCTTGCTGGAGGCATCGTCCTTCTCCTCGCTGCTGTGGCAGCTAAAGTTGCTCAGCAATTGCGATTTGTCGCGCGACCCGCTGCCCCAGGATGGGGCGCTCTTCTCCAGCTCGGGCGTGTTCAGTTCAAAGGAATAGCAGCTGACGGGGCTGCTGATGTTCATCTGCAAGGAGTGTGTGTCCACGTCCGGCGACTCGGGCTTAATGGCATTCAAATTGGTCACACTGATGTCCAATGCCAATCCACGGTGGGTGACGACCGCCTCTGGCGGTGCTTGCCAGTCGGCGTTGTCGATATACATGCCCTTCCGCTTGGTGGAGTTGTCCAAGTGCCGCCTCTGGCGCTCGTCCGTGCTGTGACGGGGCGTAGCCACCGTCTCCAGAGAGCTGCGGAGTTCAGGGCTGGACAGTTCTATTTCGTCTTGGCTGTACTGCTTGCAATGGTGAGAGTGCGGCAGCTCCGGCGAGGGATTCCTGGCGGTCGTCGCAAGCTCTACATGCGGGGCATCGTCAATCCTAGCCACTACTCCGTCCCCCTCCTCGGAGGAGCGGCTCACCGATATGGTGGGAACCAGGTCGCTCCTCACGGCGGTGGTGAGCGTCGACTCTGTCTGGGACACTTTGCAGGCCGCGTGAGAGATCGGGGGCTGGATGGTCTCCGGGACCACTTCCACCCACTCCTGGGCGGGCGTCTCCAGCCACTCCTGCGCGGCGCACTCGTACACGGGCACGGGGATCTCGCAGGTGGTGGCCGTCTGCAGGAAGTTGGTGGAGTCTGGCGGGTACTCTAGTGGCACCTGCTCCTCCATCAGCGTGGCCAGATTGGGGGCACTGCCGCCTGCGGAGGCGGGTGGAGTGACCTCCAGAGGCTGCACAATGATGGGCACGATCTCCTCTGATCTGATGAGGCAGTCACTCTCCGACTGAATAGTGTCCGTGAGGGATTCCATGGTGGCATGGGCTGCTATCACGCTGCTGGCGGTCGCCGGTGCTGGGAACAGGATCCCCGAACTGCTGCCAGAGACCTCCGTGCAGAAAATGTCCTCCTCCTGGATGGAGTCGTGGTCCAGCGATTTCTCCTGCCCGTAATTCAGGTTGATGCACAGCTCTGTCTTCTTTAGAGGAATGTGCACCCAGCCCGGACCCGTGACCGGAGCCGACTCCTCTCTTTCCCTGGAATACGTGGGACTGGGGCTGGGCTCTTCGATGGCCTTGTCGCGCCTCAGGCGATCCCGCAGGGCGCTTAACGTGGACTTGCAGTCGATTTGCGAGAACGAAACGGATCGAAACGGAATTCCCTTTGGCGCATACGAACCGATCACTGTCCGCGACTCCGGTCTCGATGCTTGCGGCGTACTCTCGCTACTGCTTCGTGTTGAGGCATCTACGCATCTCTCCACAGGTCGCTGCTGCTGCTGGTGAGTCTGTCGCTGCTGCTGCTGCGTCGGTGGAGGCGGGGATTTCGACTTCTCACGGTTGCTCAACATGAAGGCCTCCAGGTTGGAGAGACTCGTGTTGGGTCTGAGTGAGGCAAAGAGGCGGGCGGCCGTGCTGAGGCCTCCCCCGCTGCTGGTGCTGCCCCTTGCGGGGGCATCGCTGCTGCTTTCGGATGTCTGACTGGCGGCCGTGTCCGTGTCCTGGCGCTCCAAGTAGTTGCCACGCGGCTTTCGCGGTGGCGGCACTGGTGGTGGTGGCGGTGGTGGTGTGGGCGTGGATGAGGCTCTGGAGCTGCTTCCCCCCCCGTTGCCCCTCAGCAGCTCCGTCAGTTCCTTGAGGCGTTCCGAACGCTCTGAAGTCTTGCGCTGCTTCTCCGGCCCTGCTGCTGCTGCGGAGGATGTGGAGGATGAGCCGGAAGCAGTGGTGGTTGCAGCTGGCGAGGATTTGCGCCCGAATCCCAGGCGCTGTATCCGGTCCAGGGTATTACGTCGTTTCTCCATTGTGTGCTGCTGGAATTCGAGTTAAATGTTCATTATTCACCATCGGATCTCTTCCCCTCTACCCCTCCTGTGGCTGTGTGTCTTTTTATGGACTAGCTGTGGGCGTACGCCCATCCCCCAAGCACCAGCACCAGCACCACCCATCATCCACCCAATCCCCTCCCAAAAGTGAAAACAAACAAATCCCAAAACGATTCGAGGCGAACAAATTGAGTCAACGCTGCGTATGTGTAATATGGGATCAATAGCAACAGTAAGGCTATAATCAGCATTCCTGCTGGAATGGAATTGGATGGAAGATGGGATGGGATGGGATGGGATGGAATGGGACGATGAGGTATACATTCTAGTTTCCGCAACCCGGCCAACACCGTTACATTAGGCGCCTCAACCCCAACCCTACCCTGCCGCCCAGCGTCATTAAATTCACTGCACAATGACACACATACCACAGCACATCGCGATCCCATCAACAGCCCAGAGAACCCCTACCCGCCTTCGCCCGAAAATCAGCAGAGAGGGATTGGAAGAGGAGCGGAAGCGGGAGCGGAGACCATGCCACTCGGCGCACACACAATGTAAGACAAGTCATAGAGCTCATAGAGCAACATCTCTACAATATAGCGCTCTATATATAAAGCAGAATCTTGTATACATACGCATACAGTGATATTTTTAGTATAAACAACAGATCTCTCGAATATATGTATAGTAAAACTACGTATTCCACATATACCCAAATATCTATATGCATTTATATCTACTTATATACCAGATATGTATATGTAGATGGAATATACAGAAAATAAAAGAGATCATTGGCTAGGACAACAGGGAAGAGCAGAGCGGAGCGGAGCGGCTGGATGAATGAGCGTAGCGGACAGACAAACTTACAATCCACTCGGAAAAACTGAGGGGGGGATCTATAAGTCTATTGCTAATCATTTCTGTATCTCCATATCTCTATTCCAACGTGAAGAATCCATCGATCTTCAACAGATTTATAATAAGAATAGCTCCATCAAATAGTAGAGAAACTATGGATAGATTTATACCTGTAATATATCTTAAGAAGCTTTTAAGAAATTTCAAAAACATTCAAAATCTTCTTCAGCATGATCCTTCCTCCTCTCAAATCATTTCTTCCAGTGTATACATTAAAAGATTCACGCAAATAACACAAAAGTAGAGCAACACCAGAGCAAAGATACATATTGTATCTCTCCCGAACCAAAAACACTCCCGCTCTCTCTCTGTCTCTGCAACAATAAATCCGTAGTTCTCTCGATCTCTATCTCTATCTCTTCGTCTCTCCGAACAACAGAACGTGCGTGTCTTTCAGGTGGTGCCAAGGCATCATCGGTCTCATCCATATCCCATCCGTTCCGATCCGATCCGTATACGAGAGGCGTTCTGCTTTCTCTATCGATGCGATCTTTTCCCTCAATTGAACGGAAAGCGGCCATACTATATATGATATATGGGATCAATAAAAGTTGATCAAAACAAAAGGTTTATTGCCGAAAATTGCACTACCTGACAGTTCCGCTGATGAATGATTGGCCATCGAGGTTGAAGAACATACATATATGTATGTATACAAATACAATATATTGTACATATGTTTATCTATCAATTTTGTGTGTTTGTTGTTGTTGCTGGCTTATTGATTCATTCATTCATTCATTTATTATACCCATATCCCATATCCCAGCATTTTCATGCAGTACTTACCCCGTTCTCCTTGTTGAATGAAGAGCATAGATAATCCACATGGGGATTACAGCTGCAGGGAAGGAGTAAATTATTCGACTTGAATCTGGTTCCGTTTGGACTGTGGTTCTGTTGGGTTGCTGACGGTTTCACTGGATTCACTGGAGTTCTGGCAGCACTGCATTCTCGATTATGCAAGCTTTGTTCTGTTGGCACTCGCGAGGGATCTGGATACGGATCGGACACTAATTTCAGTTCTCTGTGCTGCTGTTGGGGCTGATCTCGATCTCCTCTTATAGGCAATCGAGATTCACTCAGCGACTTGTGACGCACACAGCTGTTGGCCAAAGCCCGGCGGCTTTGTTCTATTTCCACTTCCGGTTCCGAGTCGAAGGTCAGGCGTCCATGGCGATCGTAGACGAGCGATCGCGGTGGTCCCCCACTCGATCCGAACTTGCAGTTGTAGTTGTTGTTGTTGCTCCCCTCGAAGGAGTACGGCGGACAGCCCTTGCGGATGATGCAGCAGCTGCCATGTGGCGACCTTGTGGCCGCCGGATAGATGCGTGGATGCGGGCAGACCAAGCGGCGGGTCTTCAGAGCGGGCTCATCGCTGCTGCTGCAGACGCGTGGCTTGGGCGGCACGGGCGGAGGACACTTTGGCTGTGCCTGGTGTGCTCGGTCTGTCTGATGATAGTTCCGATAACTAACTGTCGCTGAGGATTGGTAGTGCTGCAGGTCCGGATGGGATCGAAGATGCGGATACTTCTGTGGCTGTGGCTGCTGCTGTGACAGTTTTTTGTCAATTGTATAACAACAAATTGCCGCTGACTCGTCGCTGATTTCGGATGACAGGGACGACAACACTGGCGATGACGCGTCTCCCGCTGCTGCTGTTGCTGGTGTTGACTTTTCCGTTTTTGTGGCTGATGTATTTGGCTCCCGATTTTCTATTTCTATAACCGGCCGACGCGCAACGTCATCGTTAACATCATCATCATTATCATCATCATTTGCAGCATCATTATCATTACGATTATGAGCATCGACATCGACTAATGCGCGCCTCTTGGCATCGACCTCCTCCCCGTGGAAGACAAAGCGGAACGACGTCAAATCGGACACTGAATCGCTGTCTCCCAGCGGCAACCCCTGAGGCAGCGGCACCGGCAGCGGCAGACGACGATCCGTAGTGGTGCTGCCAACTTGTTGATGCCTCTCGCCGCAGCAATTCTCGCACAGAATCCGTGAGCTTTTCGCTGGCAACAGCTTTGGCTCTTGCAGCAGTTGCTGCTGCTGCTGCGGCGGCGCTTGGGCAAAGTATTTGGCAATGGGATCGTACACCTCCTCCTCCTCATTGTTGTTGTTGTTGTTGTTGTTGTTGTTGAGGTGCTGATAGGAGAGCTGTGGCCTGGCCCTGCCCATGGACTCCTGCCCGTGATGCTGATGATGATGCGTGATCATTGTCGATGTCCTCTGCTCCTCATTCCATGACAACTTCTTGTAGCCACGTCCACGCGCTACTCGCTGTCCCAGCTGTGGTGTGGCAGGCAGCGAACTGGATAGCTTCACTGGCGGCAGGTTGGACGGATGCTGAGACACCTGTTGACCAGCTGCAAAAGATGCAGAAAGGTAGACCTAAATCCGTATTCTGTATCTGTATGTATCTTACCAGCAGTGGTGGCGGTGGTGCTGGCGGCTTCTCCTTCTAGATGAATAATCTCACTGTCGACTGTCCGACTCGAGTGTCGCATGCAGCAGCAGTAGTTGAGGCGACTGTTCCTTGGTCGTCTCCTTAGCACGGGATTACCTTCTTCGGATGGGGGCGAGAGCGTCCTTAGGTCTCTGTTTCTGACCCTGGAAGCACAAGAGCACCTGTTAGATGACAGTTTGCGAATAGAAGACTTTAAAGAAGCAACTATGAAAATGGGTTGGCAAAAGCCGGAAATACCCTTCAAGACATGCACAATTAAATGGTCTTCTTTAGGGGTTTTTAAAGGGGATTCATGCAAACAAGCCATGCAAAAAAAATATTTTCTAGGAATGCAATGCAATAACCTCATGGGGCCCACAACGCTCAAGAAGAGGTTCCCGTTCTTAGGTTAGGCCCAAAAATTGTATACTGCAAGAGTTCGCCCAAAAGCATGCAACAAACGTGCAAAAGACATGCAGCTTATCAGCTAGTCATGCCAATTAATGATAAAATTCATGCCACTCTTTCACCTATTCCAAGTGCTTCCAGTTTTCATTGGGAAACTCTCGTATTTCGTTGGTTTGGGTATCGTATCGTATTTAATGCATCCTTGAAGTGGCTTCGGCATTCTCCTGACCATCGGAGGATGATCTACCAATAGGGGAATCATATAATACTATATAATACATACATAACTACATAAGTATCTCTCGGTGATTCGAGTGTACTACTATTGCAATCTGAGATTCCCGATTTGGTCGAGTGTACGCGCCGCAAAGTTCAGTGCCTCAAAGAGCAAAGCACAAAACGCCTGTCTATTTTTAGAGGCATGCGACGCATGCCTCATCATCCAAGCGTGTTCGGGAGTGTACAGTGCGTTACGGAAATAATGCGAAAGGTAATGCGAGAGGTGAAATTTCATGGAACGAAGGATTCTTTCGATTACGCTACGATAATTCGATAATTATCAAATTTAAATTTTAAGTCTTAATATATTCCAGAGGGTAAGCAAAAGCAAAAAAGTTTAGGCCCGATTTATAGCTGCATTTATCAGCTTTTCAGAACTGCAACGTTACAATACAATCAGATGTAAGAAAAAAAAGATGCACTACTCTGAAAAAACCATATAATAAAACCACACCATGACTTTTTTAGACAAATTTTGAATCCAGAAATCTATTAGAAAAAGTCGGTTTGGTTCAAAAGTTAAAACCAAATTAAGTGATATTTTTTCTACTGAATGGCTTAAAAAGACTACCGCCCCTTCAGGGTATCGCCTTTCGATTTCCTCGAACGGAAACCCTCCCTTCCCCATCCCCATCCCCATCGAGTGTTACGCATGCGGATTTTTAGCACAGCTCTGCAGCGCCATGACCATGACAGGCCCACCCCACACCACCCCAGCTCCAGCTCCAGGTCCAGCTGCAGCTCCTCTCCATAACATGACACCCCCTCTGCTCCTTCTCCTCGGTACCCCTCTCTGTTAGCTGTCATTAAATATGTTTAGTTTAGTTAGTTTCTCTCCTTTTTTCTGCACTGCAATCCCCATTGTCTTTCGGGTTTCGTTTACATTATTTTTGGGGGGTGGTGGGGGGTGGGCTTTGTTTCGGAGGAAGACTTTTTCTTTGAGGCTGAGAGGTTTTTTGCTGTCCGTTGAACACTGTTTGCTTTCTTATAAGCTTAATTGATGTTGAACAAACAGCGCAGAGCATGTTGCAAGCACTAGTCTCTACCTGGAGACGTCTCCGAATAGCCTTGTCGTCGTCGGTCTTTTTTAAGCGAACAAAAACCACTGACGAGAGGAGCCTCGAGGCAGTGCAGCAGGTCTCTTCCTGCTCCATCAATATTATCAGTACAATATATTTTTCATCCCAAATCGAATGAAATATCTTCGAGAAACACACGAGGAACGCTTCAGGCGTCTGTCCCCAAAATATCTTGCCGCAAGCATACCAAAATATCTTTTTTTCTCGCCAAAGATACTTTTTGAGTGAAAGATGCTCATGGCGAAACAATTGCAGTGGTGCGACAGTGCGTAACGAAAGCAAAAGGCACAGAGCGAAATGTATCCAAAAATCGAAGAAAGACAAACATTCCTTTCGTAAATGGTGTCAGTTTTGCCATGAAACGGACTGTAGACGGGGGCACATCTATATCTATAAGTGTCCCGTGTACAAACATACAGATGTATATTGAAATTTGTGTAAGGCATTTTTTAGTTGAGATTTCTCGAGCTACAAATGTAGGTATCTTTCGCGGCGTAATCACTCAGGAATGCAGCGGGCACAGATACAAAGATACACAGATATAGATACACAGAGATCCTACGCATCTATAAATACCCCATACCACACCCGAACCAGATCGAAATGTCTAAACAAAGCTCTCGTTATCATCCAGCTGGAGTTGCACTTGTCTACACTAAAACAGCAGATGCACGAGCAGCAGATGCACATACAGATGCATTTGTATCTGCATCTGGTATCTGTATCTGGTAATTAGAACCGACTCAAGGTCGCAGCGCAGACGGAACGGGCAGGGCAGGGCAGGGACGGGGGGGCAGCAGCTAGTTCCAGTTAGTATCACATTTAATGGAGGCAAATCTTTCCGTCTTTAGCATATAACTGTCATACGCCCGAGAGCTTCTAGATAAATATATACCACAATACAAGTACATGTATCTTTCTTTCGAGTGTTTGCCCATGGAATACCATCGCAGCTTCAGATAAGCCCGCGACAGATAAAGTTCTGGCAAAACAAACGTCAGCAATCAGAAGTCAGACCCAATCTGAGACCCATTCCGAGATAAACAAGATGTAAGACTTTCCCCAAAGTACAACAAAAATAATATTCGAAGATGTAAGCTCTGGAACAAGCAGGAACACAAATTGGGGATTCACTTTCAGAGATACATAGCTCCCAAGAGAGGTTCTACATTTACAAACCAAGGAATTCCGTCTAAAGATACAATAATCTCCCTCCCTAATCCCCTCTGCATACATATGTGTATGTAGATACAAAGTGAGCCCCTTCTGAAGAAAGAGCCTCTTGATATAATCACATAACGATTATGAGTATAAATATAGTTTGTGGCCAGCATTCATAATCGTAAATAAACAGAAATTCAATTAAATTCATATTCTGACCATTAAAAAACCATAAAAGTTTTGACATGTTGCGAACATTTTTCTGTCAGCTGCAGAAGCCTCTCCGCCGCTTCCACATCCACTTCCACTTCCACTGCCATGTGCCATGCCCCATCTCTGAACAATAATAACAATTAAGCCTGACAACGCGCCTCATGCCTCATGCCTCATGCTCCCCGCCTCCCCTCATGCCTCATGCTGGCTCTGGTCCCGTGGTAACACCTATTTTTTCGCTCTTTTTTTGTAACTATTTCATAGGCGAAGACTTCGCTTTGGCCAGCCCTCAGCTTGTGCCATTTTGACTGACAAGTGACAGGCCCCATGCCGCAAGCCCCCCGTCTACACATGCCCCCCGTCTACACATGCCACACGCTGCAAGCTCCCTCATTGATCCAGCATCAGCATCAACATCAGCTGGGGCATGCAAAAACTTCTTTGTTATGGACTTTATGATTAATCTGCGCAGCGTTTCAGCGGCACATCAGCAACACCTCCTGCACTCCGCTTGACAGCGGCAGCCAGCAGCCAGCAGCAGCGGGAGGGGAGGGGAAATGCTATTCCTATGATGGGATTAGGGGCAGATCCATGCAGATCGCTTCAGCACCTCCAGTGGGAATTGTGGCCAAAGGCGGCACCTGAACTTGGACTTGAATTGAAATCAAGAGTGGCCCAAACAGAAAACAAATCAAACGATGCCATAAGCCAACGAATCCGCGATTTATAATACTCTGGCTGAGGGTATTGTAACTATTCCAGCTATTTCTGATGCTTTTGTAGAAATTCAACCTACACAATCGAATAGATATCAGTCGTACCTGCCTGCCATAGGAAAGGTCTCCGTCTCAGTCTCCTCTTTCTTTCGCTTCAGATCCAACTTAAAACTATAAGCTATAGTGACTAACTTGAGCTTGAAATAGTATCTCACAGTTCAAGTTCAGGTTGGTTTGAGCAGGCACTTGAGCACCACTTAGAGATACCCGACACTTTGATTCAGAATCCGAATGAGAGTCTCGACGGCATGTGGCACTGTGTGGCACTGTGTGCACTGGCCAAGCCCCAATCGAAAAGGTAAGTGCGAGTGCGAGGCACCTGTGGAAACCACAGAAAGGTAACCAACACCTCGAGCCAAAGCCGGGGATCTTTGGCCATAGATAGATGATAGATATACATAGAAAGAGAGATAAAGAGAGAGAGGCGTAATTCCAGATGCATTTAGGAACGATTCAGAGAGCGAATACTGGACTCCCGGGACGGGACGGGACGGGATGGGACGGAATGGGACTCCAACTGGAATTATGTCAGTGAGTCAGTCAGTGTGGGGCACAGATCGACATTTCACTTTTGATTTTCGATTGGACTTAAACTGCGACTGAGATGGAGACCCAGTCTCAGTAAACAGAGTGCTTACTTTCACGAGCCCAAGCATCAGCACCAGCATCTGACCCTAGAGTTCACTTCGCTGAACTCCGCCCCGAACACCGCGAGACTCTTAATGTAGAAGCGATGCAGATACAAATGGGAGCGAAAGAGTAAAGGAGTGAAGATGGAGTGGAGTGGATGGAGGGATCTGCAGTGCACAACATTCAATTAGTACATATTAAATTTGTTTGCCTCTTGTTGTTGTTGCTGTTGCTGTTGCTGTTGCTGTTGTGGGTTTCTCTTTCAACCTCAGAGCAGAGAGGTTTCTGAGGTTTTCGGTCTTCGGCTTTTTTCAGTTTTTCAGCATTTCAGACTGGCCGAACGATGAACAATGAAGCGGAACTTAACTCGATTTAAGTTTTTATGAGCCGCATTTTGTAGTTTTTTCGTAGTATCGTATCTGGTGCCTTGTATCAGCGGCAGACGGCGATAAATTGTGTTATGAAAGTGCAGTTTAGTGCCGTGCAGGAAGACCCCACTCCGACCCCGTCAAGAGTCAAAGTTGAGCCAGCAACAACAGCCGCAGCCGCAGTCGCAGTCGCCTCTCTATCCCATTGATTGTTACATCGATTCCGGGGATAAATTTCCGACAATCAGCAGATTCCGCAGATTACAGATCGAGGGCGGAAGGGGTGGAGGGGGCTGGGCCAAGCCACAACTTTCATAATAGCCGAAGCTTACAGCCAAAATGGTTCTTTATCTAATCGGAGACGAATAAGAGGATGATTGGAGAATACCAATCTGTTTGAAAAAGAGCGAAAGTTGGAGAGCGCCAGAGCAGCTCGGGCTGCAGCTGAGCCTGGAACGCACAACAGAGAGAGTACGCGAGAGAGCAGCAAGAACGTGCCAGAAGGTGGGTAAAGCAAATGCGGTAAAACAATGATTTTTGGTACAGTGGGCAGTGCAAATAGCGAACTAGCCTATGGCCGACAGTATGTTTCAGGGAAAGGATAAATAAACGTAAGAATGATGTATATTCCATTCCCATTCCCAGTTTCCCTTTGCACAACCATTTTTTGGCGCTGCGCTGCGCTGTCCGATAACCCCAACTGATATGATATGAAAGTTATTTCGCTCATTTCGCTTTGATTTATTTCAATTATGTAAACTCTGTTTCCACGGATGATGTATGTATGTATGTATGTGCATATGCATGCAAAGAGTTGTTCCCATCAAAGTTCGATCATCGTCGTTTCCTAATTTTCGTTTCGTTTCATTTCGGGGTTCGGTTTCCCTGTGCACACTCCACACTCCACACTCTCCAATCTCTCTCCCTCTTTCTCTCTGACCAAAATGCTGCTCATTTGCTGCTCGGGCTAAATGCATGCAAAGATGCAGATGGATAGCGTTTTGAGGCGGAGTGGGCGTGGCTGCAGCTGACGACTACTGACGAGGTCGTGAGTATCACTCAAATTGCCTTGCCGCATTCATCATCTTGAACGGGGTCTCCCCGTCTCCAGCCGCCAGTAACATGTGAATCGCCCCAAAGAGAGAAGAAACGATCGGAGCTGTTAGTTTAGTCGGCTGAAGGCGTGTCTTTTGCCAGAGACGATGTCGTTATACATATATGTATGTATGTATGAGGGGCTCTGTAATGGGTCTCCCCTGGGTCTGCAGAATACAGATCCAGGGACCACACTTGCCCCAGCGACAGTTTCCGACTTTCTCACCTCGCCTTGCGAGTACGTGGAGTACGTACCCCAGACCCCCCCAGCCAGGCAATAAAAGTTCAGGCCGAGTGACAAACCTACTCGTATATGGAGCTTGTGGGGCGGCAGGAGTCGGCCAGTCTGCCAGTCTGCCAGTAGAGCTGCCATTTGAGCTGAGGCTAAGATTTTCATTACTTTATTTTCGAGTCTAAGCTCAATCTGAATCTGTCTTGCCAATATAACAAAAACAACTGCAACAACGGCTACAACAGCATCTCATGGTATGGTATGGCTCCTACAACGGGGAAAAACTGCGGACTCCCAGCGCTGTACTGCGCTGTGCTGTGCTGCTCGTTTAAATGCGGCGTCGCAATCGCATTCGTTGTTTGGAAATCCAAAACAGACAGACAGGTAGACAGACAGGTAGACAGACAGACAGAAAGAAAACAAGAAATAAGTATATTACTAAAGACTGGCAAAAGGTTAGTTGGCAGAGAGATCTTTGCAACGAATTCTTGGTGCCCTTTTGGGCGGCTTTTAGGAGAATGTTTGAAGGTATTCGAGTGCTAGCGCAGGGTGACAACATCTTTGAGAGCATCTCGTATGGAGATCAGAATATCTATCAATAAAATAAACACTAGTATTGCTTGTACCTGCCATCATTCAGGCACTTGTCAGCCCACCGGCCAAAGGGTATACTGCACACAGCAGAAAGGGGACCACGACGACGCGAGTGGGAAAAAAAGAGGGAAACAGAAATCGTTTTTTGCGCAATCCTCACAAATCTGATAAGCAGTTAGAGAGCATTAGACCAGCACACACACACACACACACACACACACACACACACACACACACACACACACACACACACACACACCTATAGAGAGACAGACAAACAGAGAAACACCACATCCACATCCAGAGCCCCAGCATCAGCATAAGGCCACAGCTAGAGTCCCAGTCAAAATCCATCGAATGGCCCGGGACTGGGACTGCGACTGGGACCGGGGCCAACTTTTGAGTGTGGCTGCCAGCTTAGCCTCAGAGTCTTCGTCTCCATCTCCATCTCCGTCTCAGTCTTGGTCTTGGTCTGGGTCTGGGTCTCCGTCTCCACAGCTACAGCCATTGCCATAGCCATCGCCATCGCCTGCCGGTTCCCACCTTTGCCCGACCGCACAGAGCCGCCCCACCGCTCCCATTGATGCTCGAGAGAGTCAGTCGCTGTCGCAGAGACGTCGCAGACGTAACATGCAACATTACATGCCTATAATTTGTTTTCACACAGCAGGACGTTTTCACTCCATAAGACATCAGAAAGAGGTCTTAAATGGTCACATTACTGCCATTTCCAACAGCGTTCAAATGGCATCAGGCTCTGACTCTTCCACTGGACTCTTCCGACTCTTCCGACTCTTCTGCCTCGCTGACTGTGTGACTGTGTGGCTGTCTGCCGTGTGCCTTTGGGCAGATATCCACGAGTATGCAACGCCTTTGGCCAATGCAATAATGTTCGCTAACTGTTATTTAATATAGTCATTATTTGGCTACAACTTGTCCCACTGAGCAAATGGCACTTGATTCGACTTCGACTTCCCCTTCCACCACCCCTCCTCCAACGCATCTTCGTCGCTGCCTCTCCTCCATTCACCGTTGTTTGTCGAACTTTGGCAGAGCAGAGACACCCAGCCAGCCCCATGAAAAATGTGGCAGAGACGTGGGGAGCAAGGGGAATTCCTCTCGCCTCAATGCACCGCTGATCGAATGCACAAGTGCTGGAGATGGTCAGCAGGAGCAGGAGCATCTTCTCTCCGTATCAGTATCCCCAAATCCCGCACCCCCCAACCCTCCACTCTGTTCGAGTATCTGCGGCTAAGCCCCAATTTGGATTATTTGTAGACATTAAGTGGAGTCGCAGTCTCCTCTTTGCTGTTGGAGCAGCTACAGGAATGGAATTAAGCCTGCGCGAATGAAGAGTTAAAAATATCCCCAAGCCTGGCGCGCGTCTCGTGTTTGTCGCTGGAGCGCCTAGATCCAATGTGAGCGATAAAGGTGCAGCTGCTGGCTGGCCGAAGGTGGAGGATGGGGCACAGGGGTGTACAGGGGTGTACAGGGGAGCCAGGGGGTAGGCAGCACATCTTTACACAATTCAATTGAGTGGCGGTGGCGGTGTCGGTGGCAGTCGGAAAGGAGAATGCATTTACATATGAATACACCGCCGAGTCAGAGTCCAATTCCGAGTGTCCTTTACCGTTGTACAGCAGCAGCAGCAGACAGCAATAACAATAACAATATAATAATAATAAAAGTTAAAACCAGGCAAAACAAAACAAAACCCAAAAGAGAGCTCCCACTGCGGCCCACACTAAACAAGTTAACATCGAATCGGGCCAAAAAGCAGCAGCAGTGGCAGTCCGGCAGCAGTCAACACCAACAATAAAAGCCAAGAGACAGAGAGAAAACTGGCTTTGGCGGGTAGAAGCTTTTGATACCCTTTCCATGAATATCTTAAGAGATAAGCGACAGGAGATTAGTGTTCGTTACCGTCTCCATGGACTGCGTCTCCCGCGTATTGTTCCAAGAACTGAGGCACTATTTGTGACACTCAGCTGGAAAGCCAACTGGACAACGCATATACATATGTATGTATTTCTCTTGCTCTCACTACATGCTTTTCCCATAAGACTGTCTCTGTTAGCAAAGTCGAATGTCATATTGCTATAATGTATGCACATATGTACATATATAATATATCCTTAGTTTACTTGATCAAAGATGCTGCTGAGGAAAATCGTACTACCTTCCAGAAAGAGCATAACAAAACAAAACGCAGATCGATGAAGAGAGGAGACAGCAAGCAACAAGCAAGGGGAGGGAAGAGTGGGAGAGTGGCACAAACAACAACACACAACACAACACAACACAGAAAAAAGAAGTATCTTCAAAATACACTTATGCTGTCTTTTATGGCATATCTTTTACTTATTTGCCCGCACTTAAGTATCGGCGCAGTGTGCTGTCGGAGAGCTGCCGCTGCTGCCTTTTTTCCTTCTGCCTTGCCTTGTTTCTGATTTTTGGTGTTTTTATTTTTTTTATTTTGTATTTTCGTAAATGAAATGAAATCGAAATACGAATATGGGTCGGCGCGCAGTCTGAGCCCTCCTCCTGCTGAGGCCCCCCGCCCCCTTTTTACCATCCGCGAAAGAGTGAACTCGAAACACACTTCTTCTTCTCCCATAAGAGATCCCCAGAGCAATATTATTGGCACGAATTATTAACCTTTTCTTTTGCTGTTTTTTGCTGTTTTTTGGTGTTTTTTTTTTTTTGGTGGTGCACTTTAAGCCCACATCTCGAGCGAGAAATTGGCCCAAACATATATGTACATATGTATGTACGTACATATGGTATGAGGAATGAATGCGCTTCGTTACAATTGGAACGTGTGTCCATTTCGGCTACACATTCCTATTCATATTCATACATTCATGTATTCATTTATTTATACATAATTTCAAAGAACTTTCACGGCAGTGGGGCTATAATCATAGGTAGAGAGGCACAAATCTACGTACTTCGTTATTGTACTCCTATTCGGGGCCTGACCTTGCCCACGGCCGGAGATGCGGAGATGCGTTTGGCAGTAGTTAAGGGCTAAGGGCGCTGCGATGTGATGTGATGACTCTCCTGGTCATTCGGGTATTACGATTAAACACACAGCACACAATTTATAAATTTGCAGTCCTTAGATCTCGGTTGGATCGCTGTTTCATTTAATGCCAACTTTTACGTATTGCGCGGAGCGTTCACGTTCACGTTACCAATTACACCTTCCGACTTGGCCACAAGCAAAAACAAAATGAAGATCGTGCGCGCCAACTGCCTGTTCATTCTGCGGCTATTTTGAATTTTTGTCCAAAGAGAGCGAGATGTCTCTCTCTCTAAAAAACTATCGCCACAATATATATCGATGGGAGCACAACTAACGCGCTAGGGATTCTATTCTCGACGTTTGTTATTTTTTAGGCCGTTCCGTTGTTGTTTTAATTAAAGTTAATTTTGTTTAAAAATAAGTAAGCTGCTACCCAGACCCCGCCCCAGAAAGTGTGTGCAACTAGCCGAACGTTACTCTAGATTGACTGATCAACGAAAAACTGGTGAATAGCTGGAGCTTGGAGCTGGTTTTCATTGACCGAAATATATGGGCGTTGACGGAAGAAGATGCTGCTGCTGTCCGCCTGATGGTGGCAGCGCGTCACGCAGGCCCAAATGAATTAAACAAACATGTTTAGACGCTCTTTTGACCCATCATTACTCTTCTGATTCTGTGATTATAGAAACATGGTAGTGCTGAGCTCCTGCTGGTCCCCCATCATCTGGTCGGACAATGTCCGCACGGGCAGCTACGCTGTGGCCGCGTACACGGCCGCTCTGTCGGTGGTGATGATCACGATTATCGCCTACATGCTGGCGGGCGGCGAGTCGGCCCAGCTCTATTCGCCACTATTCGAGACGGACATCAAGAGCTCCATGCCCATAGCTGGCGGCTTCTTCATCATATACTTTCTTTTGATCATTGTCGCCTCCTATCTGGTGTACTTTGGCATTAAGATCAGGTGAGTGTACCATAAACTAATCGAGTTACTAATGGAGCTAGTGTTATATTAATGAATGTCCCTTTGCAGCACTCGCGGCTGGCTGCTGCCCTGGCTGGGTCTGGTGGGCCTCGCCATTCTCTTCCAGTTCTGCTGGAGTCTGTGGCTCATCGGCGGCTACTACATCTATGTAAGAAGGAGAAGCGGTTAAAGTTTATCCTTAATTAAATGATTACTATCTCCCACAGCTGGAGCAAACCTTTTCGGCTCTGCTGAATTTCGTTTGGATGGCCTACAATGTGAGTGCCAAAAAATAGATTTATATCTCCCCAAACTTATCCACTTTTCTTCGATTCGTTAGATATACTGCTGGCTGGTGGTCTTCTCTCAGTACCAGATCTTCTTGCAAATCCAGAATCCAAACATTGAGCTGCTGATGCCATGAAGAGGCGAAGCCACAGACAAAAGGCCAACATTAGGCTCGAATAACAATTAGAATTCTTAGACTTGATGACATGCAACAAAAGTCCGTCCAGAGACAGTTTTAAAATAAGAATACATTTCATTCCCATTACAAACAGACAGAGAGATGCCTACCAAATAGTTTTATAAATATATATATACATTTTACACCTTTATACAGATCTATTAGATACGATACCTATGTATGAATCGAATGCCTTAGTCTGCTTTTTGACCATTAAAAACAATTATTCGTAACATCTACCGAGTGTTTGTTGTTCTCGAAGCGGATCCGATCCTCGAAGGCATGGCGTGGCGTCGAAAGATGTAAAGCAAGAGTTCTATGTATGTACGCATTAAATATATGTATTTATATTTAGAGAAAGTTACAATTTGTACAGAAACGATTAATCAAACAGACAGCACTTTAGGCCCGATCTGAATGGCTTTCTGAGTGTGGTCGTGTGGTGAGTGTGCGACTAAGCGGTATGAAGGCCAGGCCAACCAACGAACGAACCATCCGAGGAGGTTCCAGTGGGATCATCGAGGAGAGGATAGGAGGGTTTTCAAAACACTAAATATACATTATGGTAAAATCTTAGGGTCGAATAATATACAGAGCGCAGCGCCAAGTACTGCTGTACTACCGCCTGGTGTTGGACACAGGACAATGGTGCAATGGTGTTGTGTTAAGGTCTTGGTTGCTTGCGGACTATGCCTAGGTCTTCTCCTCCTTCTCCTTGTTGTACCGCTCGAGCTCCTTGAGGAACTGGGCCTTCGGCTTCATCACATTGGGTCGCTCGCCACGGCAGTTCGGACAGAACCACTTGCCCTTCGGCTTCAGCACCAGGGACACGCACGAGAAGTGGAACCACTCGATGGGGCACAGGTCGTTGTCGCACAGAATCATTTCGCCAAAAGAGATCTGCAAAAGAAAAACAGGATTAGCTCTCTCTCTTTGGATGTCATGCGACCCGCGCCGCGTCACTCCACTTACCTGATTGCATACGCAGTAGGTCGGCTCATCTGGATCGATGGTCTCCGGCGGCGGCGTCTCCTCGCGTGCATTGGCTGTTGTGTTCGAAGCGCCCGCGCCGCGTACCTTGCGTTTCTTCTTCTTGCCCGAATTATTGCCGCCTCCTCCTCCACCACCTCCACTACCGCCGGCTCCTCCGCCACTGCTCGTGCCAGCAGACCCGCTGGCCAGGCTGCCACCCGAAGCTCCCTGCAGGTTCCCCTTGCGCTGACCGGCCCCAGCACTGCCCAGGGAGCCCTTGCGTTCTCCGTTGCCGCTGCCACTGCCACCGGCCTCGTTAGCCGAGTTCGATTCGTTGCCGCCCATCTCTAGAGAGCTGCCGTTGACCAAGCTCTCGTTGCGTCGCCGTGACCGTTTGCTTCCACCTCTCTGCAAGTCACCACCGCTGGCGCTCAGGTTACCATTGGAGCCGTTGCCGCCGTTGCTGACATGGCTGGAGCGTTCAGAGTTCGGTGTGGAGCCGCCCCCATTGCCCGAGATGATGGCCCCCGGGTTAGTCACCCCTACGACTCCGACGTACACGTACTGATCTTTCACTGTGAATCCGCCGACACTTCCGCCCAGGCCGTTGCCATTCAGACCGCCGCTGCTGCCGCCGGCGCCTCCGCCTACCGTGTTCGCCTGGTCCCGCATCGGGCTCTGTAACCTCTGCAGCTTCGATGCCGGGCAGTCGTCCAGCAGGGTGTACCGGTCGCGCTCCTCCTTCAGGTCGAGGTTCTGCTGGTTCGTGTCGAGCTGCCGCAGCTTGCCGTCAATAATCTCCTGCATGTGGCCGACAATCTGCATCTTTTCGTCCCCCAGCTCCTGCGCCTGAATGAGGCACTGGTGCATTCGGTTCATGCTGCGGGACCGCCGGCTAGAGTCGGTCGAGTTCTGGAGCGTCAGATACAGGTCATAGTAGTGGTCTACGTCGCGAATCAACCCTGCGAATGGTGCCAACATATAAGATCAATTCAGGCTAAGTTTTGCAAAAGCTGTAGCTCGAAAAACCCACCTCGGTACTGGACATCGATGTCCCGGATGCGGGAGAGCTGCCGCTGCACGTCGTCCGGCAGGTTCTCCACGGAATCAATGTAGTTGTCGACATAGGTGGCCGAATTGATGGCCTCCGACTCGGATGCAATTGGATTTATCATGTTTAGGTTCGATGCGCGTCAGTTCGGCTGCTGTCGCTGCCACATCGAGTGGGTGCTGCTGGAATCTGATGGAATCGGTGCGCCAAAGGGACTGCAAAAGGTCGACTGAGTTACTTTCGCTGGTTTTTATTGTGAATTTTTTTTAATTTTTGTATGGCGTTTCGAGTCGCCACTTGCGACTGTACTTGTGTGCGTGTGTATGTGTGCGTAGGTACATATATATGCGGATTTTCGCCGTTGGCCAGCACTGATTTATTCTGCCGATGTATCGATTCTCATGTTTGGTTCTTTACAGCACTGAAAGTGTAACCATATAGGCCAATACTCCATAAATATTTCGTTATATTTTTGCGATAAATTCGCTCGGTCACTCTTAAAAACCGAGGTATGGTGTGGCCATACTTTTCTAGATTTATGCGAATCTAAAAAATAAAATGTCTAGACCAGCGTGACCATTTATGATATTTTAAATACTTTATGGTATTTTTTGATGCCAAAATTGAGCAAAAAGTATTTTAATTTGTCATGGTATATACTGGTATTTCTGAAGAACCTAATCGGCGATATGATGTTTTCGATGTTTTTAGATCTTTATCAAGAAGGAAAACTTGCTAATCTCGTAGAAAATTGATTCATTTATCAGTTAAAATTATGTGGTCTTTGCTAGCTATTAATATTAGACGGAATATCACGAATATGTTAGTTCAAACCGAATATTTTATTGGGACTTTTTGACGGATTTTGTGGGGGGATTTTGTGGAGGCCACATCATCCCTACAATTTCCTTTTTCATCCCAACAATTTCCTTCCCAACTTCCCATGCTCACTTACGTTTTTTACCGTTGCCAACATTAATTTAATTTGTATGGGCCAGCATCATGCTGCCCCCAATGGGTATTTTTTTTGGTCAACCAGTTCTATTTTGCGGCGAAAAAAACTACCGATGTCTGCAGTTAGGACCAGTGCTGCACACTTCGCTTTTTTCCCGTAAATTTCTGGTTTTTTTTGATGCCTAGTTGCGGGATTAATTTTGCAAATGCGGGAAGCGGGAATTCTGAATTTTTTAAATATGTATTTGGCTTTTTTCCGCTTTTTTGTTTTTGGCCAACATTAATATAAAAGTTTTGAAAAGTAGTAACTTTATTATCGATACTTCAATGTTCCACATCTAGTTTAATTTAAATATTCTAAAGCAGATCGACATGTTTTCCGTCAAAAATATTTTGCGAGCAAAAAAAAAAAGCATCACAGAAATATTAGAGTTCTTTAATGTACAAAATATTTCGCAAATTGAGCGCCAATGTAAAGACTTAGTCTTAGTCAATTGGGAAAACGTGAGCGACACAACAAACTTTTGGAAAGAAGTATACCTTTATAAAGATTCGGGAGGTAACCGTCGATTTTTAGACCTGTTCATGGTTGCACTTCAAATTCTGTAGCTGCCATGGTCTAACGCAGAGACAGAAAGAGTTTTTAGCCAGGTTAACCTTTTTAAATCCAAGCTACGAAATAGGATTAACCTTAGCACACTTAATAGCATACTCAGCATAAGGTAAATTTTTTTGTGAGTCAAACCCATTTAACTGATTTTTATTTCGAACTTATGTACATATACAGATATGGGCTACGAAGGAAAGGAAAATGCTGTCATAGCTACGAGCTGCCTTCTAACTTCCTCCGTATGATTGGTACGAATATGTCGTACGAGAAGGAATCCCAGTCCGATTTAGATTTAGACGAAATTATGGAAATTCTTTCTGTAAAATGACTATATAAACAATTATGTGTATGACATAAAAAATAGATTTTTTTTACGCTCTATATTTCTATTTTTCAGCTTTTTTTAACTTTTCTCCCCGTTAAAAACAGCTTTTTTTCTAACCAAAGTTGGCAACACTGGTTAGTACTCTAACATCGATTATATCGATGTTAACATCGATTATATCGATCGACTATATCGATGTTAACATCGATGATTCTCCAGCTCTAGCCCGTACAAAAGTACAAAACGTGCCCGCGGACGCTCCTAAAATTTTCTTTGTGTCCATTTGTCGTTGCATTTACTTGTGTGTTTAGATTCAATTAAATCGTGTTCGTTCGTGACTGTAATTTTGACGATAATTCAAGAGCCGACAGATAAGATCAAAAGCAGCAAGATGATCTCCAATTACGATATCGACAGCAAGTCCAGCAGCAAGTAAGTGTTTTTGATGGACGAAATTTGCCGGCATTTTTAAAAGATACGGCTGTGTGCGTGTGTGTTCGTGTGGGCTACAAACGACGAGTGCATGAGTATGAGTGGTAATGTAGGCGTTGGGCGCACACATTCAAACAATTGTCTGGCACTGGTATTGGTGGTTCTTTCGTAAATTTGCAATAAAACGTTTATCGTCTTTATTTTTTTGCACTCTCTTTCGGTTTCTTATGGCATTGCGGCTTGCCTCCCCCATTAACTCTTATTCCGGCATTTCCGTTCCGAATCGAATCTCTGTTATGCTTTCGATTCATATTTCTCTGGTGTTCCATTTACCGCTATATTGATATTTCGTTTGGGTTTCTTTTCGCTGGCTAACTGGTTAACTGTTAAATGGAATCAGGCTACAAAATTATTGTTGTGGACGCATTTCCTAGAGTCCTATCCGCCTGGAAACGCCCTTAACAACCGATATTTGATATACGCCCGCCGTCTAGCCATCAAATGCACCATGGTATGGGATGGTCGATCCAGCTGCAGCCGGAATTCAATATTTTAGCATTTTGAACGGCAGTAGTGCACAGTGGTGGTTCTAGCTAAGTGCACACCCCACACACACATGCAACTGTCGGTCGGGGCAAGGCCAGCCAGCCAGCCCAGCCAGTGTGCCAGTTTCCAGTTACCCTACCCTTGCCCACCCCCTTTCTATTCCATCGCTTTATGACGTATCATGCAGTGGACATCTTTAACCCTCCCCTACTGTCCTGTCCGTCCCTCGCCTTCTATCGTTGTGTTTTTGTACCGTTTGATCAATTTTATAGCACAGTAATGGCTCTCATGATCGGACAGCGCTCCGGAGTATCCGAAATTACTGGAACTCTCTCTTCTGCGGATCTCCCTTGATTATGTCTCTTGTCTGTATGGAGTGCACTGGAACATTCTTCAGTGTCTGCCTACAAGGGGGGTGTCTCCAGTGTAAGTATTTGTGATCCGAATGGCGCTGCCTTTTGTTTTTCGGAAGCACTTGATATAAGACGTTCTATAAGTGGCACCAGCAGCACTCCTGAGTCATGCTGGAACTATTCTTCAGCAGCTGTTTGGTTTCGCACTTGATTATTACCATCATCATCATCATCGTCATTATTATCGATATTATTATATGTAGCTGCTTTTTCGATGGCGGCTGATGAGTAATTGCAGGTCCTACGTGCGCTAGTTGGTGGTGGGGGGTTGGGTATCTGGGATTCATGTACAGTGGCGGCTTGCGATTATGTGTCCACTGGCGCCGAGCTCGCTCTCTATCTCCCCCGGACTGCAGCGACGACCCCAAATCGTATAATTACCGTGCATATATCCATGTTCGAGGCGATGGCGATGGCGAGGGGGAGAGGATACTTTTAGCCATAATGTCGTCACGTGCCGCACTATAGCTGCTCTAGGTGTGTTGTTTCTGCTTCTATATGCTATATTTAACAAGTCACGCGATCTGAGTGCAGCGGAGTTTGAGGCTAAAACTGACGCTGAGGCAAGTGCATTGAACTCTGGACAGCATTGCATGTTCGTTCGGGTTTTTTCTGTTTTTCTATGTTTCTGTTGTTGGCCATAAAACTAAATGTCGATTTTGATTGCCTTAGCCTGGCCTGAATTGGCTCTGTGGCTATGGCTATGGCTATGGCTTTGGGGATGGGTCTGCGTCTGCGTCTGGGCCTAGCCTTTTAGTACGAGTCAATGGATGGATCTACGATGGATGGTAGAACCTCTGGAGAAAGCCGCGAATGCAGGCAGGCAGGCCGCACCCAAAATGCAGACAGACGAGCCCATATTAATCCGCTGCTGCCTCTACTACTCGCGATAGAGGGAGAGAGAAAGAGAGTGAGATGGAGGGCCAGAACAGGAGTAGGATTTGGAGAAGGAGGAAGAGTTGTTCCCTGAGTTGACGGCTGACGCATGCAGCCCACACGATAAGCAACCCCCCGACCGACCGACCGACCGACCGATACACCGATGCAGAGGCCATAGTAGTAGGAAACACGTATCTGTCATATGTGTCCCAGCGCCGCGCCGCTCTATTCCGGCTGCTCCTCCTCCTCCTCCAGATGTCAGGTCAAATGCATTCCAGGCCTCGATGCAAGGGTGGGCTTGTTCCTGTGTCTTTGGGTCTCCCTGGAAGATAAATTGTCTTTTTTTGTGAGTGTGTTTAAATTAGGGAAGCCCTAAAGGGAGTCACGTTTCCTGGATGGAGTGAAGTGAATCATACGCCTGACCGACAGACCGTCGGACCGATTGATTAATGATTAATGAGTGCATGTTAGAGCGGTGTAGCACAAGGAAAAGGGAAAATTTGGGTATTAAAAGGGATTCCGAATGAGTCATAGAATAAATAAATGTAGGCATCTTTATTAGGTAGATAATTGCTTTCACTTTGCGTCTCTGAAGATCTTTTCGAAGGCAGAAGGCGGGGAAAATGACTAGAGCTCCTCTCCACTCCTGCCCCCATCTGCATTTGCAGGCTAGTTTCCGGCTTACTGTCATTACTCGAATACCCTTATTGGGGACAAGAGTTCCACTACGTCAATGCCGCCATGGGTTGGCTGTAGATTGGCTTGCGGCTGTGACTGTGGCTGTGGATTGTCTCCGTATAAGCAAATCTCAAGGCTGTCTGCGAGCGCAAATGCGAGACGCTTCACTGAGCAGCAAGTATCTATCGATCTGTCTGTGTATCCATGTATCTTTGGGTGTGCATCTGTCCATGGAGTAACCCCAGAAATCAAATGCCCCATTGAGTGACAATTTTGGTAATATTTTCACTATAATTGGACACGCAACAGATACGCAGATACTCGCCTTTACGAATTCACTTTCGGTAATTGTTAAATTGTTAAGTAATTTTTTTTTTAGCGGCCCCGGCTCGGACCATTTTAGTCGCCTTATAAGGCGCGCCTGTTTGATTACCCGATTCGCGCTGTATAGCTATGACTGTGGCTATGGCTCGTTTTTTGCATACTCGTAATCGTACTCGTAATTGTGTATCTCGTATCTCCGCGTCAGTTTTCTTCCCATTTGTAGAACAGTCCCCCCACTCGATCGGATCTGATCTGCGCCTCTGGGTTGCTGTTGTTGCTGTTGCTGTTGCTGCTGCTGCTGCATGGGCGATTACCATTATGGTCTATTGCCACACGCCCACCCTCTCTGTGTCTCTCTATCTTTCCACATTCTGCTGCCTGCTGCCTGCTGCTGTGGATTTATGGCTGAGTCGCGGCTTGGCGGAAGCCTTGGCTCCGTGACTCGCAGAGTGAACGATAGAGAGAGAGAGAGATCCCTGAACTCTGGGCGTAAATTGCTGACTCAGCGCCGGAGAGCACGAGCACGAGAGCTGATGGAAAACTGATTTTTCCCTCCTCCTCCCTCCTTCCATTTCTTTGTTCGCGAATCTCGCACCAGCAGCTGGCTCTCCATCTCTCGAGGCTCTCTCCTCCAGGCCCCCACAGGCACAGGCACAGGCACAGCCAGAGGGTTAAATGGATTGCTCCCACTGGATTGCAGTCATATATTTTATACATACGAATATTTGCATTGATTGTGAGGAGAGGAGGAGTCAGAAAGGAGGCTCAGAGGCCCCCTCCCCCCACTACCCATATCCATAATCATCTTACAGGCTTGACACGTTCTCTGGCTGGATCTCTGTTAGCAGAGGGCGGGGGGCTCAGCAGGCACCGAACAGGGCGTGTCCCTCTTATGCTCTGTTCCTTTGTGTTCCGTCTCCACATGGCCACATGACAATGCACTCCACTCGGTGCCGTGAATCACTGATGAGTGTCGCCGACCGAAACTCATCCTGTTGTTGGGTTAGGCCTACGATTAGCGCGCTACCTGAATTGCGATTTGCGTTTTAGCCGCAGGAGAAGGCCTCACTGCCCGCACTCCTCCCCCCCGCTAATCCCAGACATAGTCTGGTAGTCTGACTTTTGGACCTTGAAACCAGGCCTCAGACCCGCAGACACCAGGTCCCAGACGAACACCCCCATTTTGGTGGTGGTAGGTAATTTCCAAGGCCAGACGAGTCCTCCTCTCGTCCGATAGTCTGCCTGTCTGTCCGGATGGATGGATGGATGGAATTGCAAGGGTTGTTGCTACTGCTGTTGCTGCATTTGGAAGTGCACTGCCTGGAGCGGATCTGGAGCAGGAGCCGGGATTTATTTGTATTTGTGAAAGTGAAAGCCCTTCAGGGGTTTCTCAACCAACAACCACCACCAACAGAAGGACGGACCTCCTTCTGAGGGTTGATTTTGGGCCTGCATTGCAATTCCCCGCAGAATTTTGCAGAAATTAAATCAATTTTGAGGATTTGGCATGTGTTCGCTTTGAAGGGGAAGGAGAAGCAGTCCTTGGCCAGGCTCTGGAACTCTCTTTGCGGATTGCACTTGTCCTGCTTGGGGGTGCAGGGGGTGCAGCGGATCCATCGGATCGTGTGAAGAATCAGAGCTGCCCTCTTCTGTTCGTCATATTTGCATTTCTGAATATTTTAAGCTTCTTTTGTTTGTTTTATTTTACGATTGCTCTCCATTTTTGTCACTCGAGTCTCATTTCATTTGATAAAAACCCAGACACAAGTATCTCCAGACAAAGAAACACACCCAGAGAACGGAGATACATGTGGAGCTCCAATGGAGCTGAATTAATTTACGCTTTAATTAGTGGAGCATTCCATTCCCCCCTTTCCCCCTATTGATAAGTTCTTTCCAAATTGCATAGCGAAAAGAAAAGAAAACCCAGTTCTGGAACTGGAAACTGGAAGTGCGATCCATCGTCGGGGAGGAGTCAATGGCCACAATCTGGGTTACTCTCGATGCAAATTCTGTGTGTGTGTGTGTGTACGTTTCGGCAACGCCCCTCCCTTGTGGCATCATAATTTATATTGTTTGCAAAGAAGAAGATATGAGTACATTCGTGGAACTGGATGCCATATTCCACACTCTATCTCTATCTTTTCGTTTGTATTTATTATAAATATTTTGCATATCGAATATCGAAAAGTAAACATCAAAGCGGAACCCCTTCTGGGGGAATAACCCCCCGCGAGAAAGTTTGCTCCGAATTCTTCCACAATCCAGAATTCTCTTTTTGCAGAGTGCATAAATCTGCTCTTCTGTTCCATATATTATTTTAGGCTTGAGATAGTCTGTGGGGCTGGTATCTGGCTGCTGGACAGCCAGCTGCACTAAGTTTAAGCCAAGTCCATTGACTCACTACCTGCTCGACGACGATGACGATGATGACAAGAGAAGTTTGCGACTTGCCCCAAAAGTTCGTTCACTCTTGACACTGAAACGGAAGGGAGATCGCAGCACAGAAGAGAAGAGAACAGACGAGAGGCGGAGGAGATTCTCACTTGGAAACCGATAGATGGATAGCCTCTGACAGCCTCTGTCCACCCTTTGTGCCCCGTCATTCTCATCAACAGGTTCTTCCTCCCCTGAGAGCGGACATGGTGATGTGCTAAGCCTGGGCTTCCTCTCAATCTCAATCCCCAATCCCCATCCCAATCGCAGGAAAGGAATCCATACGCTCAGGGGATCCTCCGGTAAAGAAAAGGCGACTGGGTCGACGTCTCGACTGCCGTTTGGAAGCTTCTGCTGACGCTGACGTTGAAGCACACTTCTGTCCAGAAACAGGTTTACTCTTCGATCCCATCCCATCCCCATTCCATCGACTCTTCGACGCTTTCTTCCGTTCCGCCAAACTCCTCTTCTCGCTTCGGCTGCAGAATGCAGGAGAATTCTGCGAGAAACCAAACCGGCTACAGCAGGTGGCCCCCCACTCTCCTCTCTCTCCCTCTCCTATCTCTTTGTTAACGGAAATTAATTCCTGTAATAATTTTCCATCTGAAAATTGGTGGACAATTGAACAACAATGCGGGCGGCATTTATGGTGATTGTCAGGGAGGATTTCGAATTGAAATAGATATCATTATCAAAAAACCCAAGCCGAAAAATTCCTAAGCCTTTGTTTGGAACCCCTATCTCTCCTATAAGCGGCTGAAGCGGGGACTCTCTCTCTCTCTCTGTCTGCATACGATTCTCGGCTCTGTTTGTTCTGTTTATTATTATCGTTGTTCCGTTCTCCGTCCCGGAATGGAAATGGAATGGAATGGTCGCAAACACACACTCATGAAACGCGGATGCAAACACCCCACTGTGAGCAATAGTCGATAGCGGCGACGGCTGGCCATAAAGATAACAATATTTTTGATTTCAGATGCCGCCTAAATAAATACACACACAGAGTGCAGACAGTTGTGTGGGTCAAGGGTCGAATTCGAAGCCACCAGTCGTAGCCACGAGAGAGAGATAAGAGAAGCAATTTCTTGAGAGTAGCAGATTTATCAGAGTGCGGGGATTAGTAAAAGAGCATTTATAGCAGGCAAAAATGGTTTCCAAGAATTCCAGAATTATTGTCTATAGATATAGCAATTTTCGTCACGATCGGACATTGCATATAGAAGTTATCAGAAATAATAGTCGAATAGCCATTGCCTGAGCGCGCCATGGCGCCATCTATCGCAATATTTGCGAACTAGGCACTAGCGACGTCTGCCGAGTGCAGATGGCAGCACTAATTTCTGCCTATCCGGCAACACTGTTCTGCCTTGCTTGTAGTTCAAAGCCACTACGCTAGGGGGCGCCTAGGTGACTTTTGGAATTCTATTAGTTACATTTACATCGAAAGAAATGAATGAATGAATGAATGTTTTGGCATCTCTTTCTGGTTTATTTTGATGAATTGTCGGCTGTGGCATGAGCCACCAAAAACCACCGACAATTTATGTGCAATTGGGGAATATCGTTGCCAAAAAAGATTGATCCATCGATAAGCGCCCCTTCCAGCAGCTCCAGGTGGCGTGAATTTGATTGATTGATTGATTGATGGATGAGTGTGGAAATGATTGACTGACCAGAGAATTGCATTTGCATTTTTGATGGCCGTTTAGCGAATAAGGAATGTCTTATGTCTCTGGTGCAGGTGTCCCACTTGGAAAATGGGACACCATTTGGCCACCAGATTCAATCAATGATCATGATGAGTGATACCTTCCCCCTCCCTCCTCCTATATGATTCGGAGTGAAAGCTATCTTCGAATGATATCTTTAAGACCTAAATAGGGTATAGGTATATTCATTATTATATTATGATCTAACATTAACCTCCTCCAGCTCTCTTCATCGCCATTCCCCATTTCCCATTTATCTTAGTTTTGGGAGCCAAAGCCAGAGCCAGAAGTGGCATGTTGCGCCTCACAGTTCGTGCCTCTGTTGCATTGTGGTGGCTGCGGCTGTGGCTGTGGCATTATCTGCACACTCCACACTGAGATCGGCGTAAATAATTACCATCGTTTGAGCGAGCTTTTCTTTCCACAGCGAAAATGATTCGCATCTAAAGAAAACGATGACCGGGAAGAGGGGAATAGCGAGACGAAGAAGAAGAAGAAGAACTTGCAGCAGAACGAAAAGAAAAAAGAACGGGAATTCCTAATTTAATAGTAATCATAATGAATGGAATGCATTTGAGGCTTCAGCTGAGGCGGAGCTGAACTGAGCTCCTCTTCCAGCTCCCAGGCTAAAGATTCTGGGCCATCCATCCGCAAAATGGAGCAAACTTTGGGAGAGAGAAGCCCCCTCTCCATCTAGCGTTAATGTTCCGTTGGCATGCCGCACAGATGAAGATTTGTCTGAAGATTGGGATTTGAGAAGGAGACGACGTCGACGACGCTGCATGCCACACATCATCATCATCATCCATGATCCCATGAGCAGAAAGATGCGTAGTAGAGCCGCCAGTTGTGTGCGACGTAAAGCATTTTATATAACATTTGAGTCGGTTTCCAAGAATTTCAATTAGCTGGGAAATGGGCAAATGATGAACACAGTCATAGCCATAGCCATAGCCAGAGCCACAACTCATTCATCTGCTCCGCTGGGGATTATCTAAGATCTGAATCTTTCCAGCTTAGAGGAAAAGCGTATTTTCTCCATTCTCCATCGTTCGACTTGCATTTGGCTTTGCTCTTGGCTCTGCTCTTGGATCTTGGACTAAGCTCCAACGACAGCTGCAGCCTTCCCCTTGGCTGCACGTACGAGTACCCACAAACGTGAAAAGTGCTGACAGACACAGTCGACACTCACTCTGTTGCATGCTCCATGTGCCCCTCCCAGTTTGACGGCTTCTTAAACTGTGTTAACGCTCTGGTCGGAAATATTAGTCAGCGCCGACCACGACCACGACAAAGGCGACGGCGACGTGATTTTCCCAGAAAAAACAGCCCAAACAATTCTCGGACATTGGAGACACTGAGAGAACTCTCTGTTTGTATAATCTGCAGCAATCGATCAAGAAAACGATTGAGAAGGGAGATTTTGAGAGGGAGTTCGATTTCGGCACCTCTTGGCTGCTTGGAGGTATCCCCATAGTCCCCATGGGCCGCCCCATAGTCCCAATAGTCGGTTCTTATTTCGGTTTTTAATTAACCAGAGAGTGTAGCAAATCAAACTTCGGCTCCAAGCTCTGCCTTTCACTCGATAAACAAATAATAATTCAGCTGTGCCTCTCTGCCTCTTTGCCCCTTCTTTGCCTCTCTGCCTCTCGTTGCGCTCAATGGGTTTATGTGCAAACTTTTCACTTCACAGATCGACCGAAGGGGAGAGAAACTGTGGCTGAAACCAAAAACCAAAGCCATAGACAAAGCCGAAACCGATCAAAGGCCCAAATTGATACCCAATTTTGGCTCTCGACTTTGGGCTAATGGCTAAGCAAACACCCAGCCAGCCAGCCAGCCAACCAGCCAGCCAGCCAGCCAAGAGTCCGTACTCTGGAGTCTGAATCACGCACTGCACTTGGTCCAAAAGGAGAGGCGGTGGGGAGAAGGAGTTGCATTCCACATTGAATGCACCAGAGACATGCGATGATCATCATCGGGGGAATAGTTGCCCGTCCATTGGCTCCTTCTCTCCATCCAATCCATTGTTGACATTTGAATATAAGTAGTATCGCTGGCACTCCTCCTTCTCCTCCCAATCATAACTGCCGCCTGTAATTCCCATCCCCATCCCCATCATTGATGGGAATCTACTACTATGTAGTTGGAAATCCAATTTGGATGGAATTGTTTTGGGGCAGAGAGCGACACATGTTCGACTGTGAGTGCAACCCACGCGAATCCATGGACGACATTTATAGAGATGTTGCCCCGCAAAGCCATCAAAATCATCCATCCCCTCCCCCCATTGGAAGCCAGAAAGAATTGTTTTAATTTCTATTTAATTGTTTGTTTATTTGTTGGTTGATTTAATGTTGATTCCATTTAATTGAAATTGAAAACTGTTCTAGAGACCTCGCCTTGCGCTTGGGTACAAAAACCTTCCCGTACTGTCGACCTCTTTTCTCTCCCTCTCTCTGTATATCCCACGTAATTTGGAAAAGTTTGTGCAGTTTTTCTTTGGTTACGCTGAAAAATGTCAAGGAAAATGCAGGAACTGCAGTGCAGTGCCAACGGCAGTGGAGGAGGAGGAGGTGGCAGAGAATGTTTTGCCTTCAACCGATTACACGATAACTATCAAAGTTCTAGGCAATCGATAACCATTCTTTCGAAAGAAATTTGTGCCTTTCCGCTGCCTGGAAGGAAGGGGGGGCGGGCGGTGGGTTCTGTGAAAGGGCGGAGTGGTACCCCATGGCATTCTCTGGTCAAGTGGTCTGCTGCTCGAGACCATTAAAGATGCAACTCTTTAGCTTCCTTATGGGATCTGGATCTGGGCAGAGATCAAGTGGCCAGACATCGTTTTATTGGCCAGACAGACAGGCCACAGCATGAGAGAGAATATGTGTACACAGAAGTAGGAACATGTGTCCGTACAGTGAAGCCTCTACAAACAGCGGAGATGTATCTTTATCTTTAGCTTTGCGTGTTCCATATTGTAGAGCAAATATTTTGCAACATTTGCTTTGCTCGAAGATTGTTTTTTGTATAAACAAAAGTGGACCCACCACGCATTTTAGAAATACGAAAGACAGACAGCAGATGGGGATGGGGGGGATGGAGAGTTTGGGTCTCGTATGGGAGGGAATGGATCATTTCTTTCAATGAAAACTTTTCCATCCAATTGTTGTTCGACACGAAAACCCGAAAGAAAGGGGAGGAAAGAGTAAGGCGGAGAAGGAAGCGAAGGGGCAGTGCCACAAAGAAGTTGAAAAGTTAAAAGTCAAAAGAAATTAAAGCATTAATTTAACGCCAGCTTTGCTTCGAGACAGAGACAGACACAGAGACAAAAGAGAGAGCGAGAGAGAGAGCGTTGTGGATGGGTTGTGGGTCGGGTCTCTGGTAATTGTTACCTTACCCCCACCCCCTTTCCACCCCATGCCCCTTAATGTTGCACACACATGTGTGTGCTGTGTGTTTATGCCCCAAAGGCAGCAGACAATGCATTCGAGGAAGTGCTGCGCGTCGCTCGCCTGCGCTATTGTGGGGCCAATCATTAGGGCATCATTTCAGGCATTGAACCAACATTGAAGCTTGGACTTGGGCCCAGATTTTGGGCCGCTCGAGGCGGCTTACAACGGCATTAAAAGGTTTTTTTTAAACATGTGATTACATACGTTAACCTATGTACGTATACGGGTGCGTGTAACGAAGTGAGAGCGAAAGGGAAAGTGTTTCCCCATTACATGCCATGTTCTACTCCCAAGAGCAGACCTCTCTTTCTCTCTCTGTAAGATAAAGATGGAGATTGATTAAACTGTTTTTCATGATGCATTTCCCTTGATAATTTTCCTGTCTCGATTTTCTGTTGATTTAGTTTCGTGGCCCCTGGGCCGAAGCTAATGCCTTAATCATATGATAAACCCCTGTCCGAGAAAGAAAGAAAAAAAAAAAGAAAAAGATTAATTTCCCAGCAGCAGCAGCAGCAGTAGTCGCAGTCGCAGTCGCAGTCGTAGCAGCGGAAAGGAAGGAAAGGAAAGCCAAAGTAAGTTGTTGGCTAAAACAAAACTAAATGTGGCATGGGGCACCACCGCTCACCTTTCTGACCGAAAGTAGCATTTTGATGGTTTTGATGTGGTTTGTGCTTCTGCTGTGCTCCTCTTTGCCCCCCTCCCTGCTTTCCGCTGCACGTTTTCCTAATTACTCCATTTAATCTCCGCTTTAAAGACTGCTTTTCTGCTAGTCAGTCAATGGCCTGCCTGCCTGCCTGCTTGTCTGCCGCAGAGAAAACTGAAAAAGTGAATATGTATTCATATGGGGAGCACTCCACTGGCACTGGCACTGGTACTCGCACTCTATAATTTTCGGTTCTGAGTGATTTCATAGACCGTTAAATAGCCGAAAAATATGTATATATATAATATGGTATATAGGTTAATATTCTCTGTTGAGAGAGAGAGAGAGAGAAGCTTGCTGGCATCCTGTTGTCCTCTCACAATCTCTCTCCTCTTATTTAAATATTAGTGAATATAGATCCGAATGCAATCTCTTGGTCGTGATGAAATTTTCTAAAGATGTCGTCGTCCGCTGTGGTGAGGACCATCCGAGCTATCTCGGCTCTCAGAAAGACAAGCGCTAGAAAGAGATAGCAAAAGTTTTACGTTCTGCTCGTCTGCATGCATACTAAGTAAACGGATAGTCCTCGAAAGAGAGCAGATGTGGTATTGACATCCTGAACGTCCTCTCTCGAAAAGAAACCATTGAGCTGTGCGACGTTGCTTCTACTTACTCTTTGTTCGATCTGTGATCTATCTTGATTCTATTTAGTTCATAAGGCTCCTCCCTTCCCTCTCCCTTCTCTGCTCCCATTACGAATACAGTCCCAGATCAGCAGCGATCAGTGTACGCGTAATAAAAGTGAGTGCAATGCTTATAATTAACCAAAGTTTCTTTTGCTATGGCAAATATGGCAATGGAAAATGTATTTCCGAATGTCACAAATGCATTTCCACCATACAATATAATATGCTTTCCATATGTTAAGCACGTACGATACGATACGATACGATACGGGAGGGAGGGAGGTAGGGAGACCATTGCATTGGAACTGCCGTTAGTTGGATTGGTAATTATGCAGAGGGCTGAGGCAGCCCCGGAAATTTCACTTTATGCAGTGAAATTATTTATTGACTTAAATATTCGCAGTATGTATTTGCTTTGCTGTTACACGGGTGCATCGTTGTCGTTGTCGTTGTCGTTGGGTGGGATGGGGAGGGGGGTTATTTCTCGTTATTTCTCTCGAAGACTTGAAGTATTGGCTCGAAGAGTAAGTGTCAATGCGCCTGGTTCACAATCACATTATAGTCGTAGGGTTTGCTGCTGCCTGCCGCGTCGTCACTTCAATTGTCAGATGCCGCTGCCCACGTACAAGCCCACTCCAGTGTGTGTGAGTGTGTGTGTGTGTGTGTGTTGCATGATGTTTTAACTAGTCAACGGCCACATGCCACATGCCAGAAGGCAGAAGAAGGGAAGGAGCAGCAGTGGCAGCAGCAGACGCTTTCGATGAGATTAGACACACACACCACACGCTGCCAATACACTCGAAAGGCAGAGGCAGAGGATGGACAGAGGAGAGTGTAAAGTGCATGTTCCAATGCACTCTACTACACTCGAACCCAAATGAGAGGCGACACTCTCTCGGCCGTTGGACTATGGGAAGCACAAAATCTCTCGGCTGAAAGAAATCACTTTTCTAGTCGATACTTTGCATCCATACGTGGCCCAAGATATGGGTTGAGTTGTGCTGGAATGGAAGGGGAAGCCCAAGGCGAGTACGAGTAGGAGTAGGAGTACTGGGTCTTCCCGCCTATTTTTACCCGCATGGAGTGGGATTGTCTCTGCCACGTTGCAAGTGCATTACGCCTAGGCTTTTACGGCTGCTTTGCTGTGTGCTGTGCTGAAAGAAGAGCGGGACACTGGGGGACACTGCGGGACAGAGATGGAGGAGCAAGTGGCATGGTTGTGCTGGCTGGCTGGCTGGTGGTGGTGTCAGGTTGCAGACGGTGCGGTGCATCCACTAGGTCGGACTCTCGGAGTCGCCGGCCAGTCAACTCTTTTCCCTACCGAAAAAGCTAAAAATAACCTCCATTACGCCGTCGTGGCTTCCTGTTCAGCCGTGCGGCTGTTCTGCTGTGTGGCAGAGAGAGATCTGTGCCAAATGTTGTGTTCTGTTCCAAGAAAAGAAGAAAACGAAGTATGCAAATACGAGTATATGTTGCATTAAGATTCTGCTGCTTGCAACGGCGGCCCGGCCTCATTAGTGGCAAGACACTTGGAATTAGAGTTTGCTGCTGGCCTGCTGCTGGTCCTCCCCCTGCCCCTCGATCCCCGGTGATGATGAAAGTGATTTATGTCCGGCAAACAAAGCAGCATCTTGAGTACTGCTGCTGCTGCTGCTGCTGCTCCATGAAGTAAAGGAGAGGAGGAGGAGGAGAGCAGGAGGAAAACAATTGCATAGGAACCCTGAAGTGCACTAGACCTGAACTATTTTTTGCTGCTGCCGCTGCTTGAGTTTTTCTTTTGCCAGTGGAAAAGCTGAACTGAAGCATATCTGCGCATATATTTTTGCGCGCCGGTAGACGTATACATACTCGTAAAACCAGGCGAAATTTCATTCCCGCAGGTGTTCAAGAACAGTCGCATATTTTATTTGGAGTGTAAGCTTGAGTCTGAGTTCTTCTTCTTGGATGACCTACCACACAGCAGTGTGGTGAAGTGTGCTGAAGTGTGGTGAAGAGAGTGCAGTACGCACTAGAGAGGGAGAGAGCCAACCCAACTCCAATCCAATCAGCTGTAGTTTGTTTTTGTTTTGATGAGCCACGCCACATGATTGGGGCCTTGCAGGGTGAGACATGTACAAAGAGCGCTCTAAAGAGAGCACACACGCCTCACGAACTGTATCCCACTGCCTTACCTTCAACTGGATATACTCTGCGCTGGGAGCTGCTGCTCCCACTCTCTCTCTCTCTCTTTCTATCTCTTCATTGCTTGTGCGCTCTCTGGGAGCGAGAGTTGGGTTTGTGGCCGTTGTTTTTGGATCGATAAAACTTCTCGCTACCGCTGCCGCCGCTGCTGCTGCGCGGCCTCTGCTGCGGCCTCCTCCTCTGCTGCTGTGGTATAAAATGCTTTTCACTTTTCCGAATGCACTTTAAATCGCAAGCTAAGACCGAACCGTTCACATCAGCAGCAGTGAATCCGCCGTGAATCTGAAACTGAGTCCGAACACCACGAACCCCGAAAACCGAACACCGAACACATTTGCAGTTCCGCATATCCTTCGAAGCGAACCGAAAATTTGTTGTTCCCGTGACGCGCGTTGTGTGTGCTTCCAAAGTTGGAGCTTACTTTGTTAGTGAAGAAGAAAAGTGTGAATCCCTGAAGCTGGGACTGCTGGATGGAGATGTTGTGGGGTGGGGGAAAATGTTGCAAGTGTTTTATGTTGCGTCCTGCTGCTGATTCATCTTATCTAACTTCCGATTTCGATGCCTCGTCCGCTCTCTTTCGCTCTGTCGTTAGCCCCAGTCCTGCCTCACGCTCTTGTTGGGTGCTGCTGCGTCTGTGCACAGACTCCTTGCACATTCCTCCATTCCCACATTCCAACGTGATACGCGACTTTATTGATTTTACGCACTGGCACAGGCAGCATCCCCATGAGTCATCGCTGCAACATTTTCCCCCTCCTCCCCCCGCATCCGCCATGTATCTCTCTCTAATCTCCATTGCCCCTTGGTTTGGTTTAGATTTTTTGTGCTGCACAAAAATAGAGCAATCGCAAGCGTAGCTCTTGTTGGACAGAAACCCAAAAACCCAGAAACAAAAAAAGAACAATCCTTCTTTCTCCGCCCACCCAACACCCACATCTAATCAGCAATGGCCGCTTATGCTGCATTCAAACACGTCGAGCTCTACAACGTGGGCAAAGCAAAGAAAAGGTAAGAGAGAGAGACAGAGACAGCGAGTGAGAGCTTTGCAGGAAGTGCCAAAGTGCCGTTATCCTATATACACATGCGATATATGTATATTGTTTGCCCAAAGTGCACTTTGACTTACATCTGATTGCAGAAATCTTCAATCATCTCATCATTGTTTGAACTGCATCTCGCTCGGGGTCCAAGCAAACACACACACACACACAGCTGTATATGAATATGCATGTATCTATGTGTATCCGTGTGTGTGCCTCTGAGATTAATTTAGCGTGCATTCACCTCTTACTAAGTAACTAACCAGCAAAAAACAATAACAACAACAGCAGCACGTACGTACGGGTTGGCTGGCGTATGTGTAATCCGTGAACTGAGAGAGAGAACCACTTTTGCAAGCGGCGCCTACTTCCCACCACCCAAGTACCACCCAACCACAGAGGCACAGAGCCACCGAGCCACCAAAGTGGCCAAGTGCCGAACCGACCAGCTGGCACTCTTCGGATGTCTCATTGATTTTCCTCCTCTGCCTCTGCCTCTACCGGTGGCACTTGCCGCCGCCACCTGCCAACTGGCCGACGGCTGCTCCTACTCCACTTGCCACTGCACCCACCAAAGTCAAAGGGGCCGGCATTCTTTTGGACTAACCAGAACGGGGGCAGGGTGTAGTTGAGGGGAAAATGGGAGTAGGGCTGGCTGCCACCACTCGAAAGAAAGCAAACAAGGAAAGCTCCTTCCTTTCTTGAGGTTCCCCCAGAAGAGCTTCAGCAAATGCTAATTTTCTACAACATTTGTCATTATCATCATCAAATATGAAATGAGTAGTAGACAAAGGAGGATAGAACTCTAACGGAACTGGTAATTGAATTACTTTCAGAATCAGCCAAAAAAAAAAAAACAACATGTATTTTCAAAGGGTATCCCATGCTTCGACTCGCCCAGACACGCGCATTGAGCGCACCTTTCTTTTTTTGTTTTTGTTTTTTGTGGGTTTCAGTGTTTCGTGGGTCTCTTTCCTTTGTTTCAAGCTTGCAATTCTTTGACCAAGCCCCTTCCCGTGGCACCACCCATCCACCATCCGACACGTCACTGGCGGAATGGTGTAGTGGACTGGATGACTGTGGAAGAGGAGGTGTGCCGTGTGCCCCCTCCCCGTGGTGTATGGAGGATGGCCCTTACCTTACCGACTGGCAACAAAAATCGTTACCAAAATGCCTCTGTTGTTCCGTTTACTACACTCTACCGTTCCCTGTTCTACTGTCCGTTCGACACTCTGCTGTCGACTATCCGCTGTCCGCTCTGACTGTCTGTAGTACATTGAACCCTCCATTTGGCAGGCAGGCAGGCAGGTCGTCGCTTACAGATTAGTGTTGGTCTCTAAATAATAATTTTCCGTGTTCATATCGATAGAGATACTCTTGGATGTGGTAGATGTATGCCATGTAGCCATGCAGTCAAAAAACAATTCACTAGAGCCGTGTCGTTTTATGGTCCATGGAAATGTGTTAATCATTGTCATTGATTGGCGATTGCGATTGCGTCGTCTTTGATTTTCCCTGATTTCCATGACTGACTTTCCCGCTGTTTTGTGGAAAATGATTAATCTTTCTTTCCATCCATCCAACCATTGAGATTTGTTTCCTTCTTTCGATCTATTATATTGTAAAACAAATCAAATTAAATTCCAAAGGTGCGACTGACGACTGCATTGGGCCTGCATTGGGTCTCGGGATGGGGATGGGGATTGGAGATTGAGCTGTTGTCTCTCTCGGATGTCGGATTGGGCAGAGGGGGGGGGGGGGGGGGGGGGGCCTCTGCTAGTGGGGTGTGGGGTTGTGTAAGCGGCGGAAATCATGACAGTTGTTTCGGTTTATGGCATTGTCTATACAGCGATCATTATACGCTTGAATTCCTTTGTACAATATACAGACAGTATCATGTTGATATTAATTATTTTTACGGCGTAACCCCATTCTTCGAAGAAGAAATTTAACAAACAAATAACAAGTACATATCTACATCCCCCACACCACGCCCAATAATGTTATATATGTATATATCTTTCTAAAATATAATATATAAATATAAGAATGGTGCTTTCTGCGTTGCCAAGTCAACATTTATGTATGTAAATATTTGCAAAAGTCATTTATATGAGGAATAGTCAACAAATTTACATGGGCCGCACTCCACTCCACCCCACCCCCTCCTGACCCATTGACGAAGGCCCGAAAAAAGGAAATCAAAGAAAATTCAGTTGGTGTGTTTTTTTTTTGCCTGCGTCAATGTAATTCCTGTTGACACGGAAATAGAGTTCCCTTAGCAACGTCACATATACTACGAGTATATCTTGTGTATATATAGGAAAATGTTGTATATGTTATATTTATTAGATACAGTATCTGTAGATACAGTGCCTCCTGGTGCCTGGTGCTAGAGCCAGAGCTAGAGCGAATGAGAAGAGCATTTTGATCCCCTTTCCCGCTTGCAATTGGAATATATTAGAAAGTCCTTTCGCTTTCGCACAGTCAAAGACATGGCTTCTCCCGTTGCAAATTAATCAATACAAATTTATTAATTACATATTTAAAAGAAAGACACAGAAAGACAACTTTCGCTGCTGAATTCAAGCAATTCTGGCCATGGATATGGAGATATGGAGATATGGGAATATGGGCACTGCTGTGCAATTTACGGATTCAGAGCCAATCCCACAGCTTATGCATACGCATATACATAATAATAAAAGTGCCACAAACAACATACCACATGCCACACATGCATGTGCTTGTGGTTGTGCTTGTGCTTGTGGCTGCTGCTGCAACTTTTCCTCTCGAGCGGCGGGCACACACTTTCCTTTGCAGCAGACGCTAATCGATAATTATTCATCAGGCATCGGGCAAACACTATCGATAATTGACAATCTAACGGTGGCTTAGAGAGAAGCATATTTCCACCAGAGCGAGAGATGGAAACTGCAGCTCCAACTCTGTGTCCAATTATGAATTTTCATCATATATTCCCATTGCTCCTCGCTCCTCGCTCCTCACTCCTCTCTGCTCACGAGTGGAGTGGAGTGACTTTTGAGATGTTCATTCGGAAACGGCGGGGATTGGATTCCATTAATCAAACACCTCCCATGCCGCCTAAGCGTCAGGCGGCAGGCAGCAGGCACAACCGCAACCACCCGCTGTGGCATCTTCAGAGCTGCGTCACGTCACGCTCCTCCCTCCTGCTGACAGCGCTTGGAACACTTGCAACCATGGAAATACATGACCAGTGACCAGGAAAATGCTGATGCCAGCCGAAGGATTGAGTGTGTGGAGCTGGAGCTGGCATTCAAATTTGAGTTGAATAATGCTTTCTTCGTCTGAGACGTGCGAAAGGAAAAAAAAAATCAAGTGCCACATGGGGATTGTGGTAATTTCCAGGGGGAATCATAGTTGGGCCTTAGATTAGATAATGGTTTTAATCGCATAATCCTAAACAGAGATTCCACAGAGGAAAAGCAGTAAAGCTGATCTGCTGGCAGTTTTTATGGTTTTTTCTAATGGAATATTTCTATGGAATTCTAGGGATCTTTTTAGAGTGATTCCTCTCTGTGGATTACCCTCAAACATCCACCTCTGAAGCCACATTTCTTTGGATCATATCTATGGCCTTTCTCTACCAATGTTTCTATTTATCTATTTATCTATCTATCCATATTAATGATGATTCATCCTAATGCCATTAGTTTTCTGGAAAAGAGCTTTTGAGATTGGTGGAAATCGGTAACGGTAAACGTTAAACCGCGCTTGAGCGATCTCCTGCCATGCCCCATGCCCCAATGCTTTCGCGGGGAAAGTATGATATTCTTCAGTATACCAACAATATTTCTGGTCTGCTCAGGTCTTTTGTTTGCTTTTGGCTTTTGGAAGCAGCCACAATTATAATGGGATTGACTGGCTAATCAACGTTTTTAGGTAAATCACAAAAATAGTAATGGGGCGGGTAGCGGGAAGGGCAGGGGGAGAGACAATCATCATTCACAGCAACAACAATAGCGGAAAACCGCACACAATTTTCGTGCTTCAGTTGGATTTTCATTAAGTTATTGTCTGTCTGTCTGTGTGTGTGTGTGTGTTTGCGGTTGCACGAATCTCTCTGGCTGCAGACTGCAGACTGCACTGGACTCTGAAACAAAAGGAAGCAGCAGAGTGGCAGGGGTAGCGGCAGTGGCAGTGGCAGTGGCAGAGTGGCAACGATGCGCTGGGGCAGCACTGCCGCGCGGCGTAATGAGCCCTGAGGCCGAACAAGCCCCCAAAATAAAAATGATAATAAATGAGCAGCTAACAAAAGAGAAGCACCAGCAGAAGCAGAAGCAGAAATACTCTGATGCACCAGAGGGAAAAAAAGCTAAACAATTGGACAATCCCGGACATCTGCATGGAGCGGCAGAGTGAATAGCGAATCAAGTGGAACAACCAGCCCACTGGACGCTCGACGGAGTGAATCCAACTCCTGTCTCACTGATGTACAGGTGCAGTGCAGTGCAGCATGACATGGCTGCTGTTGCAGTTGCTGTCGCTGCCTTGCCTCATGGTTTATGGACTAATCATAAAAGCTAAAGTCTCCCCTCCCCTCCCATTCCCTTCCCGCCTCGATGGACTGACAGTAAATTGTGGATTTTTATTGCATGATTGGTCAGAAGAGCAGAGAGGAGAAGAGCATTCCATTCCATTCCATTCCCAGTGAAAATCTCTCAGTGGTGACCCTTTAATGGCAGGGAAAACCCACAACAAGACTCTGCCTGCTTGCAACCTTTCTCTCTCGCCCTGTGGCATACACAAAGTGCATCACAAGTCCCACAGCTTGCTGCTGCACACACAGTCCAAACAAAGTCATAAAAATCAATTGCAATTAATCAAGTTGCATGTGTTTTTTTTGTTTTGTTTTTGTTCCCCCTGTTGCAACCTCAACAGCGGCAAGGCAGGCAACTTCATTATAAAACGACATGAGGCATCCGCCCAGCCTCCGAGAGAGACTTGCCCCTGTCTGTGGCCACTCCTCTTTGCTGCTTCGGTCAGGCATTAGCCAAAAAACAAATTAGCTTTTGAGCCTTCCTTTGAGGCTTTCATCTACCATCCACCAATCTCTTCAGAGACTTGTCTTTTCTTCGCTCGAAGCGGCAGCAGCAGCCAGAGTTGACAGAAAGACAGAAAGACAGAAAGACAGACAGACAGACAGACAGACAGAGACGCAGACGGAGATGGAGTTTTCATTATGAAATTGAAACTTTTGTTACCGATGGAATCTCCGAGACTTAAGCTTCTTAACGCTCCAAATGCTCCAGTGCCAATCCGTAGACTCGCTTTCCCACGTGCTGTCAATACTCGAAAAACTCTTAGTACTTTTTTCCAACCACTTTTCACAGTCAAAGCGAGGAACATCTTTCGATTTCCACTTTTACTCGTGTCTGTGTGTGTGTGTGTGTGTGTGAAGTAAAATGCATTTTTGACAGTTGGTTAATTAGAAAACTGTCGTAATGAATTTTCGACGCTGACGTCTATGAAGAAGGAAGGGGTGAAGATTTCGGAGGAGGAGAATCTTGTAAAAGAAAAATAAGACACCGATGCAGTCCGGTGCAAGGTGAATTGACTTATTAGGTGGTGTCATCATCTGCTCTCTCACGAGGACCATCCGTTTTTCAGTGTGCATGCAGACGTGCAGAACGTAAATCTAGAGCTTTTTCTCTCTGACAGCCGAAAGAGCGCGGATGGTCCTCACCACACATCATGGTCCGGGGTAGCTTTGATGGAAATAAGAGAAGGAATCTGCTGTAAAGATAGTTTAGTGCTTATATATGTATATCTTGGGTCCTTGGATCCTCCAGGGGAAACTTCACCCAATACATCTGAAGATCTGTAAAGAGCGAGGAGCAGGGCATTGCATCTGATTGCAAAAGTGCAACATTTATCCAATAGAAAGTTGATGGAATTTCATTATGTGTACCTACCTACCTATTTTTGGTGTAATAATAATAAAATTTGAGTATCTATCTATCGAAAAATGTGGAAAGGAAAAAATGTCGAACTTGGACTTGGGCCACGCCCCCTTGGTGTAATAATTAATTGGTGGAAAGGCGCGTTTGGGTAAGCGACGGATAGATAGATGTATGTGTGTGAGTATGTGTGGAAACAATTATCACAGCAGTTAAGGAAAGAAAGGAAATGGCAAAAGACAAACCAAAAAAAAATAGAGAGAGGAAAGAGGAAAATACCCTAAAGCCAGCCCCGTGTCGACGCAGAAAAGAAGTGGCAGAGAGGCTGAAAGGCCGATGTCTAAGAGTATAACTAAACGAAAAACCAAAACTAAACCTAAATCAGAGCGACAACTATCACTTTGACTCGAGTATTTTTCAGCGGGGAATATGCATCGAAGACCCGAACAACTTTTACCCGAAAAAAGGTTGTTTTCGAAATTCACTCCCAGCTTCGAGCTCCCAGCTGCTTGCAACATCTTGCACCTACCTTTCGCCTAGCCTCAGCCTCAGCCCCGTGTAACCCCTGTCCTCCTATCTTCCTATCCTCCTGTGCTCTGTTGTCGATATACATTAATTTTTGTCATCACCAAAAACCCCAGACAAAGCCACAGGATAGGCCACTCTTCAGACTACTCTTCCACTTGGGAGCCAGAGCCAGAGCCACCTGCAGTCCTGCACTCCCAGGCAATCGGTCTCCACCTGGCTAGCGGTCAGGTTTTGTCGCAGTGTCCCGCACAGCCCCCCCCCCCCCCCCTCAAACCCCAGGCTCTTTGTGTGTGAAAGGTTTTTCTCAGTTAAGATCACTTTACCCCCATGGGGCAGGGGACAGAAGGCAGGAGGCATTCGCTTCGGTTCGATTTGGCTCCTATTTCAATTTGAATTGAGGAAATTGAGAGGTTCCCGGGGGAAAAGTTAACTCGAACAAAAAACACTAAAGCAACAAGCAAGTGGGTTAAAAAAGAATTAGCCCACAGATGGGGTTGTATGGGGGTTGGGGACTGGACACAACACTCCCTAGGGAGGTCGAGGGAGAAGCCAAAGAAAGTATTTGGTAATCGGAAGCCAGACACTGCGTGACAATTTCTGAGGAAAGAATACTTATGGAATCTAGGAGGGGAGAGGTGCCACAAAGAAGGAGGAGCCAAGTGGCTTGAATTGACCTTTGCTTTTGCTTCAGTGGTGGGTTGTCCATAGTGGATTACCCATAGTAGATAATGGATGGGTAATTAACCATCAACCGTAACCCAGATAAGTTGGAGGCCATTAGGATTGTCAGCATATTACTACTGCCAGCAGAAGCAGCGGCAGACATACTCGTATATTGGCAATTGCCATGATATGAGGCATGATGCACATGATCACATGATGCACTGGGGCATGGGGCATAAGGCATGCCGCCGCCGCATGTGGTTGGCGGCAGCAACTTTCGCTTTCCACTCGATCGGCCCGCCACAAAAGATAGCACCGGGTCGTCGCAAAGTACACTAGTACACAATACACATGCCTCTTGCCGCATGTGGCATGAGAGTGTGGAGTGGAGTGTGGCGTCTCTGGTCGCGCAGTGGTTTAACTGTTTAAATAATTATTACTTGTTCGTCACTTGCGCAAAAATTGCCCGTTTACCGTTGCTCTGTTAGTTTTTCCTCTGGCCAAAAAAAAAAAAAAAAGAAAATAATGAAAACAAGTCTTTGTCTGGGGAGAGGTAGAGAGGTGTTCATGCTCCGCTGCCTGTCCTAACAAGCCTTTTGAAGACATTTTAATAAGAACACTGTGAGGATGGCAGAGAGAAAGAGACGGAGAGAAGGAATGTAAGAGTGTGTGTGTGTGGTGACAGTTATGATCACAATTACCCCACACACCAACTCAACCCGAACTTTGCTGCTGCTCGGCAGCTCTGCTGCTGATTTCTCCCCAACCACACCACACCTCCTCTCACCTGTACTAAAAGGTATGTTAAATGGAAGGTGATACGAATAGGTCCTGCAGAGGGAGCTTTCACGCACTCGCACACCTTATTATCATACCTTGCTTTCAAAACACCTCTCTCTCCCCCACTCTCATTCTCTCTCTTCAAAAGCAGTTCTCACACTTTTAAGCCTCTGCTGCTGCTGTTACTGCTGCTGCTGCTGCTGCTGCGACACCAAACATTTAACGGTTATTTTGCCTTTGCGGCTTGCGCTTTGACGCTTCGTCATGTTTAGCACGGCTGTTGCTCTTCCTCTCTAGCTCCCTCTCCCGCTCCTACTTCTTTTGGGGGAAGAGAAAACAATGAAGAAGCAGCATAGCAGTAGCAGTCAGTGGTTGTATAATTAATTAGGCACAGCACCGCACCGACGCCATGCTCTCTTCCGGCCAGAGGCACTGCAATTGGGTTGCACTTTTTCCACCAGGCAGGCGGGCAGGCAGCCAGGAAGAGGCGTGCGTGCGGCCATCTTCTTCGTTTATAAAGCTTTCCCGTAAAGCTTTCCAATCAATCTGCACAAATTTATATCTTTAATATATTTTTGCATATTCATGCAACATTTGATTGAATTACCACCACTTAATCATGGGCCGGTCTTTAGGGGTAGATCTGTAGCTTTCTCTCTTGCTCATTTTCGGATTATAATTACTATTACAGCAGTGTTTCTTGATTGTTATATATCTGCCAGCCAGCCAGCCATTCCCCAAGTATCGTCGTAAGCTGCAGTAATCGACAGTAATTACAATGCAATTTGGTTAATTACCTCCAAAGACGAACTCAACAAAGCTTTACTCTCACTTTCGAACGCAGGTCTGAGTAGATCTGAAGAGTGCGTGGATAGAAGGTCTACAAAAACGCAATCTTTTTAGCTTACTGAAAGCCGCAGTGATTTGAATGGTCTTTGGCTTTCAGTGCCAGAGGGGGCATATGCCACAGCAGTCGGTAGTCGTCGGTCAGTCTTGACTGCTGCTGCTGCAACTGCAACTGCTGCTGCGGCAGAGTTTAATTGACGTCTCATGCTGCTGGCGGCTGCTGGCAGCAAAAATGCATTCACAGAAACCATTCACAGATATATCGTACAGATATGCATCCCCCCCCCCCCCCCCCCCCCCCCCCCTGGATAGACAGCAACAGTGCGGCGCACAACGGTAAAAGCACGCTAGGGGCACGCTCGCGCAATTAACGATTTCATTCACAATGTGCCCCGAACGGCCATTAGATATTTCCGATTTGGGATATTTATCAACCCAAAAATCATAACAATTGGATAATTATTATCAGTCAATGGAAAGGTTCGCAAATAATTTCCTTGGAAGGGAAACTCAAAGCCTGTCTGTCTGTCGTCTTATCCTCGTCGTCTCTGATCCGCACTGTTGCTGGGCTTTGGGGCAACGTTGGACGCATGGACCACAGCTAACGTGGGGCTCGAATGGTGAATGCCACACAAAGTATACACAGCCTTTTGTTTCAAGCCAGTGTGGCTTGAGCTTCAGCTGGATTTCCACTTAATTTTAATGCAGCTTGAAGCAGAGCGAGAGAGAGAGAGGGAGAAGAGATGCATCTTGCCGTGACTTCTAATGCCCATTGAGTGCTCATCCAGCCACAGCCACAGAGCAAGAGCTCTCGCTACGAGATGGCGGTTTAGACACAGACATTAAGTGCAATTCCTCTCTTCTCATAATTTTCCACTGCCCGAAAGCAGAGAGCGTGGAAATTTTCTGCACTTTATGCACTGTGCCCATAACAATTACTGTGCGCGCACTCGCGGAAAACCCAAACCCAAAGAAAGAATGTGTTTCTAATTGATGTTTTCTCTCTGTTTTTGCAGGGTGCTGAGGCCTCCGGGCGGCGGTTCCAGCGACATCTTCGGCTCGGACATGCCGCAGACCCCCAGGAACGTGAAGAACCGCATGGTGTCCAACATATTCTCCGTCGATAAGGACAATAGCGTGAAGAATACCGGTAAGTAGAAGGAAGAAGATCCGAGATACCCAATATCTCCCCCTTCCCCCCTCCCACAATAGATGTACAACCCCGTTCCCCCCCACGCAGAGTCCAGTGTCCCCGTCAAAAGAAAAGCTTATTTATTTGTGCTTTCCCTATGAGCTTTGAGTTTTGTGATGGGGGGAATCCCCTTGGAGATTGCTTATTGAAATGTCTATCGTTTTCTTGTTCTTGTTCTCGTTCTCGTTATCCCCTCTCCCTCTTTTCCTACCCGCTCTACTGTTATCTCTCTCTTTTTTTGTCTTTTCTACGTATCTTTGCAGTACGACAAGGAGCTCACAGATTCTATTTCATTGGTACTTGAGAATACATACTCGTATATGTTGTTTGTCATTCATTCCTTGCTGTTGTTATTGTTGTTTATTTTGTTGCTAATTTCGTGTTCCACAAAATGCAAATGTTCCCTCCGTTGGAGCACCACCAACCCACCTACCCAGCTACCCACCTACCCAACACCCCACCACTCCATCACTGAAACACTTGTCCATAAATCCATAATCCACAATTGCCAAGAGGAAAGAAGAGATCATCTGCGAAACACTGCAAAAAACCAGTTTCCCACACTCGACCACACGCCACCTACACCTCTTCCACCTCTTCCAGCTCCTCCTTCCCCTCCTGGCATCTGCTGATGACATTTTGAATGCATTCAGATACGATACTAAAGGCGGAGCACAAACAACACTCAAGGCAAATCCATTCACTCCACTCCACTCCAGTCCAGTCACCCACTCACCCACTGATCCACTGTTGTCCACTCTTTTACCTCTCCGTACCTCTCTCTTTCTCTGTTTCGTAGAACAATAACCAATCTTTACTGCTCCACCAACAACAATCCACTAATTTTTGAATATCTTTTGTTTCTCTTTGGTTTTCCTCGTTTGTGTTTTTTTTTCGACCATTCGATGATCGTTTTCAATCATTGATGTTGATGATGAATGATGTACAAACAGGTGATAATCCACGTCGCGGCCAGAAGACTGTCGACTCACACTCTCGACTCTTTGGGGAACCCATGCGCCCCATTACACCCGGAAAGAACCACCAGAAGAGCAGCATTCCCTTTGGCCTGAACACAGAGACAGCCGCTGCCCAGAAGCTGCTGACCACCAATGGACACCAATACAATGGAAAGAGCGGATCCGTGTCCTCGGCCTCGTCGTCAGTGTCGTCCTCGACCGAGAACCTCAAGATGAACAGTGGCTCCCGATCAGGTAATACCACCGATACACTCAAACCAAATACATACAAACCAAATATAGACCAGTGGAAAAGCGAAAAATCAGAAAAGTAGTCCAAGTTTCATATGTCAAAGGTTTGGGAGCCTACATGTGCTGGGTTTTTGGGTTCAGTAGTCAGTCTCACACGAGACACAACGAACGAAGTAGAATCATTGCTGTGCTCTGAATATTTTTTGGTTAAAACAAAAAAAAACATTGTGTGTGTGAAATAAAAGTAAAAATTCTGTTTTGTATTTCCTAAAACCCTTTTGGGGCTTTCTGTCGCCTGGCACATGCACAACAAATATTTCGAATCGAAACGAAAAACAAAACAAAATAAACTCTCGCATCGAATTGAATCGTCGGTTTTTGTCGTCGTCGTTTATCCGGCCTTCTGGCAACAGTCTTCATCCGCAATATGAGCAGTGAGTATCAGTGTACCAGTAGTAGTGCCCTGTCCTGCCTGCCTGCATGCCACCTGCATCCTGGCGTCCTTTATACCCATTCCATCCGCCTGCCATTAGGAGCTGAAGATATTGAAGGATCGATACCAATTAGAAGCGATACAGGGTGTCCCCTAACCCCGGTAGTTAGTGCAGCTCCACCAGCACCAGCCGACATCCTTGGCATCGACAAGCCGTGCCTCGACCTCGAAGTTGGTGACGTGCCAAAGGATAACGAGATCTACACGGAGTCCGGCAAGCACGACGTCAGCTTGCAGTCACGTCAAGACTCTGGTAGCAACGTTGAGCGGCCACACTCGCTGGAGAAGATGGACAGTGCCCCAGATCTGAAGGAGCCCATGGCCCTCTGCCCGGACTATGCGAAGGATGCGCATGATCCATGCAACTCGCGCAATCCGATCACGGGCTTGGGCCTCAACGGGGACGGAGTGGGTGGCCTCAAGCCCGTGAAGCAGAAGATTCGAGGTCGAGCTCCTACACCGACACCGACACCTACACGTACACTTTTGTTCTACCTGAGCGATCTCTGGAGGATCGGGTCTGATGGGACTATCCTTCATAGATGGCCTCAGCTTCCACAAGTAGATTGAGAATGCGCTTAGAATTTGGCTTAGCCTACACTACAGTCCGTCATTTGAATGCTCAACTAATCGCCATTTATTTTGTTCTCTATCCAACAGAGGGAAATCCCGTGACCGGCGAGGGATACAGGCCAGGCGGAACCGACTACACTCAGGCAGCCGGCTCGACCAGTGGCGGCAACGGTGGCAACGCAGGCAACGTGGGCAATGCAGGCAACGGTGGCAATTCGGTGGTCAACAAGAACCGCGTGCCCCCGGGCGGCTACTCGTCGGGACTCTGGTAATGGAAAGGGACGCTGCCCAAGTCCCAGCACAAGCGAGAGACAGGGGCACACCAATACAACAACACCAAGACGAGAAACAAGCGACAAACAACAAAACACACACAGTTCTAGTACCCACTCTACCCGCTACCGCCCCTACCCCCTACATGATATATACGCAAATAACCAAACAACCCAATACAAGGCACTCCACAATGCAGAATCACACGTGGAGCATTGGCCCTAGCATCAGCAGAAGTCAGCGAGCTGGAATTGATAAAGGAAAGGCTGGCAGAAGACTGCAGACAGCAGATTAGAAAACCAAAACAGAATTGAACACAAAATATTTGCTCAAATCGTTCAGCACTGCGTACTACACAACAAAAAGCACACACCACATCTAATCAGCCGGCACTTTTGCATTACTCCATAATTAACATCAAGGTTAATTCTGTTTTGAATCCAAAAACACAACCCAGCCCCACATTGCCCTGCCATGCCCTGCAATGGAGAAATTATTTTGGATTCGGGGTGACGGGGACGCTGGACTCCAATTGAGGACGTGGGACACTCTTAATTATAGTTGCATCAATGTACTACTACTCCACGCCGCGACACATCTAAAACATTATATTTATACCAACCGCATTACCCCCAACCCCCTCACAACCATACACCCATACACCCAATACATACTCGTACATAATATACATTATATACATACATATTACATATGTAATTTAACAGTACGCCTGCTGCACGTACTAATGTGCACGTACTAATTAAGTGTAAAAATACAAAACAAATTCGAACCCGAATATTTGTTCAATAAAAATCTTTTCGTACATAATGTGCATTGCACAAGTTGCATTTCAAATCACGTTTTGAATATGGGCGGGCGGGCTGCGATGAATCAGCTCAATAACTTCAGGGCTACTATCGACTGGTCTATTGATAGCCGGGCCGGTATTGATTGGCGTTTTGGCGCATATTGGATTAGAAACGTGGATTATTATTAATCCTAAATCTGTATTTGTCTGTACAGCATGAAATATACATTTAGACGGTGCTTTTTGTCAGGCAGTTTGTCATTTGATTACAATTAATCGATAGAACTGAAGATGTAACTTGCCCGCCGACTGGATTTATTAGCAGCTTGTCACTCTGCGATGCCGCAATTTGTCAAAAGTTTCAGGTAGTATTTATTTAAAAAACAATAATTGGACACTAATATATTTGAGTTCTCCGAACTCGGAAATTTTATACACGATTCCGTTAGATACATTAGATTTATATGGTGTAAATTAGCTACATTTCTCTTAACTCAATTTAAGTTCGTTTTTCATTGGTATATTCTGCAATTAGACGGTATATTTCAGAGGCTCACATGACATATTTTTGCCTCTGGATCAGGCTCAAGGGCATTGAATATATAAATTTATTCCAGAAATTGGTGTCCTTTTTACGGATTTTTGAAATTGGGTATCGCGCTACCAATCATCGGAGAAATCAATTTTTATCGATTTCAGATTTCAGTATTTTATTGCCAATTAGGTGATTATTTTTATACGGTCACACTAGCGGCCTGCCGCAAACAAAAAAATGGCTGTGATTTTTTGCAGACTAATTTTGAATTTTTGCAATATACAAATTTGAATTTTGCAAGTGCCAAGTGCGCGACTGTGAAGATGTTGACTTTGCGGGGGCCTTGAAATACTTCAAAGCAGCTTCAGCGACGGTGAGAAGCAGGCAAAATCGGCGTAGGATACGAAAACTAGTTCTTGCAACAACAACAACTTCTGGTCCCCCCAACCTCTCGCACACGAATCTCACGCACTCAGCACACAAACAGCACGCGCAGACAGTTGTTGTTGCAGACAGACAACAAACCTTCCAAATATGGAAGGAATGGACCTGTGGACGTCCATGTTCTCGGCAGACTTCGAGGAGGGCGAGGAGGAGATCGAGCAATACGCGAATGAAAACGGCCTGGACAGCAATCCTGCCGGCGACAGTGACGACATTCTGCCCGAGGGCGATGGCGACGACGAGGACGAAGAAAACGAGGAGGAGGAGGACGATGATGATAATAATGATGCGGAGGACGATGAGGAGGAGGGGACTGGCCGTGGCAGTGGAAAAATAAAAGAACCCGATCTGGACGATGATGCCATATTTGATTTTGATCTGGAGCCGATTGTAAGCATTGGGGAGCCACAGCCAGCTCCGGTGCTGGCGCCTCCGGGTCCACTTGTCGCACCTGTGCGTCCCATACATCGCCACTCACTGCCAAGGGCCAGCCAGGGTCAGACCAGGCCCAAGGAGGTGCGTCTATCGGGCGTGCTCACGCGACCCACCACCTCGCAAATCAATGCAACCGATGCAAACGGTATTCCCATCAACTATGAGCTGGGCGTCATCTACATCTGTCCCGCATGCGGAGCGGAATTCCGGCAGCAGGATCTCTGGAAACGCCACATGAACCAAATGCACCAGTTCAACACGCGCCGCGGCCTCAACTTCATGGCCCTGGACAAGCTCTATCATCGGTGCCTGGAGTGCAACAAGCGCATCGCCATGCACAGCCGGGAGAACCTTCTGAAGCACAAGTTCACCCATTTGCCGTTTAGGTGCACCAAGTGCTACATCTGCAAACGGGAGTACAAATACAGGTGCGTAGGGGACAATCGACAGAACCTTAAGGGACGATAACTTATGCTGAAATTCTTTGCAGACAAGACCTGATGGTCCACCTGAGAATGGTGCATTGCGACGAGGTGGTGGCCATGATGCGGGAGGGCTTCAACTTGGCGGGACGAAAGACGCGGGTACGAGAGCCGCGCACAGAGCAAATGCTGCGGAAGGACCCCTTCCCAGAGGAGGATGATGAGCGAACCGATCTTCTCGAGCCGGAGACTGAGACTATGCCGCCCATGCTCGAAGAGGAAGCTCCGCAGAGGCGTAGGAAGAAGCGCTATCAAGGTGGTCCCTCCGGCGATGGGGGTGCGGATCTTTGCGAGGATTACATCCACTACATGTGCCCCGATTGCGGCACTGAGTGCGACACCCACGCCCAGTGGAGTCAGCACATTGAGTTTGTCCACGACTACGTTAGTCGCAGGGGTCTCAACTTTATCAGCGTGGACATGCAGATGCAGTGCCTCGAATGCAAGAAGGTGAGTGCCTAGTCCTGGATATTTCCTCTATAAAAAAGACCACCCTTTCCGCAGATTGTCATCCCCAACACAATTAAGACGCTGCGGGCGCACAAGTTCACGCATCTGTCGCAGCCCGAGTGGCTCCGCTGCAAGCTGTGCTACAAGGGCTATACGGAGCACCACGAGCTGGTCACTCATCTGCTGAAGCAACACCACCTAGAATCGCTAATGCCAGAGGAGGCGGAGCCGGATTCATCACCCGTCAAAAGGACAGACGGCGGTGGAGGTGGCGGAGGGGACGACTGGGAGGACATTGGAAACGGGAACGTCTTCGATGACGTGTCACCGCACTTTGAGGATGTGCCGCGGCGGGGAGGCCGTATCGGAAGCGATGATATGTATGAGCCACACATCGACTACCTGTGTCCACAGTGCGGCAAGGAATTCATCGAGAAGAAGCACTGGCGCACTCATGTGGTGCAGGTCCACGGCATGAACGATGTGACGAAGCTGAACTTTGCGATAATCAATGAACGCCAGCTGAAGTGCACGGAGTGCGCCAAAATCATAACGAACGCCTACGGCATCCAGAACGCTCAGCAGCACCGGATCACGCACTTGCCATTCAAGGCGTACGCCAGGTGCCGCAAATGCCACAAGTCTTACACGGACCGCAAGGGTCTGGTCAAGCATCTGGCCACCTACCATCGTGTGGGCTACGTGCCGCGCAAAAGCCTCAAAAGAGCCGGACGAGCAGGCCCGCTGTTTGCGTCGCCCAAGCAGCAACGCAAACAGATTGTGACTTTGGGAAAAGAGACCTACGAGATCATCTTCCTGGACGAAGAGCAGACGCACTCAAGCATCGACGAGGAGAACGACTTTGGGGAGCAGATGCAGATGGCGGATGAGGAGGATTTGCCCACTGTCAGTGCTGGCGTGCCGCCGCCGAACCCGAATCGCTACAAGTGCGTGGAATGCGGGACGCTGTTCCCCACCCAAGTAGCTCTCAAGTTGCACATCAGCGAGGCACATGCGTTCCGGGATCCCCCTCAGTACGGGGCATCCATGAAATTGGACAAATCCCAAGGCAAAGAGGAGGCGCCCAAGAAGAGAAGACTAGGAGCGGGACCAGCATCAGCATCGATACCATCATCACTATCATCATCATCAGCGCCCACAAGCAGCCCATCGTTGGGCACCGTAGAGCAGAACTACATATTTCTGTGCCCCTCGTGCGGCGAGGAGTACAAGACGCAGTTCGAGTGGCGCCGCCACATCAATGAGGCCCACAACTTCGACAAGCGACAGTATCTGAACATGCGGCAGCTGGACAAGTACCGATACCAGTGCACCCAGTGCAACGACATTGTGTGCAACTCCAAGTTAAAGGGCCTGCAGGACCACCACTTTCGCCATCTGCCCTTCCGCCTGTACCTCAAGTGCCTCGTGTGCGGTACCTGCTACAACCACAAGCCCAACATTGCCGCCCATCTGAGAACGCGACACAATATCTACGAGCGGGAAACGCCCTGGCGGGAACTACACACCAAACCACAGCACTCTTATGTTCAGTCCAAGGAAAAGGACAGGGATACGGCCGTCAAGAGCAGGCCGCAATCACCCTCGCATGCAGTTGCAGTTGTCCCCTCCTCCTCAGGCTCCAGTAGCAGCAGTCGCCCGCTCTGGCCGCAGTCAGAGAAGCGTCCCACACGGCCGGCCGGACTCAACACCCTGGAGGACAGCATCTCATACCACAATGCGGTGGACATGGACTTCATCACCTACTACTGCCCCAAGTGCAACAAGAACTTCGACTCACACGCCTTCTGGCGCAAGCACATCGTGGAGCATCACAACTTCAACAGCCGCGAGGGCCTGAATTTCCGGCAGATTGACATCCACCACTACTTATGCCTGGAGTGCTACAAGCGTGTCACCGTCACTCACACCAAGGGCGCCATCGGGCAGCTCCAGTCGCACAAGTTCCGCCACCTGCCCTACCGCTCCTTCAAGTGTCTCACATGCAACGGAGAGTTTGTCCGCAAGCAGATGTTCTTCAAGCATCTCAATCGGGACACCAATCGGTGCGACAACAAGCCCAGCGCCGAGGAGGTGTTTGATGACGAGGAGCAGGATGCGGTTGGTGTTACCTCCGCGGAAGACGAAGACCTTGAAGCCTCTGCCTATCAACTGATGTGCCCGCAGTGCGGCGACGACTTCACCACTGGCAGCCAGGAGGTATGGCGCAACCATCTCAACGTCTCACACGGCCTGGACAAGCAGCTTCTGCACATTCGGAAGGTAGGCGAAGGGCTCTACCGCTGCCACGACTGCGACGAGGAGTTGGCTACGAAGAGCAAGCGTGTGCTGCAACAGCACCGCTTCAAGCATATGCCCCATGCCGGCTACATTCGTTGCCAACTTTGCGAGAGCGGGACGGATGAGAAGGCGGCTGAAGTGCACAGCATGCGTGAGCTACATCAGCACATCCGCGAACACCATCCGGCTGTGGCCGAGAGCGACGAGAGGATGCAGAAGGTGCGCCAGCTAATGGACGAGGAGGAAACCGACGAGGACAGTAAGCCACCAGCGAACAGCGACAATGAATCAGGCTCGACGGCGAACAATGGTCCATATATGCCGCTACCGCCGCATTTACTGGACGAGGCGGAAGATTTGGATTTCGAGGATCAGTATCTGCTAGGATAGGGTGCACCACTCACACTCACACCTCCACCCACACCTGCCACCCATTCCCATTTTCAGTAAACACGTGTACTTCCAGTGGTCAACAGAATAATCGAGTCTCTCTAAAGGACAGAGCTGTTTCATGAGATTAAGCAAAGTATTCTTAGACATTAGCCAATAGACACCGTATAACACCTAGCTTCCACTCATATTCATAGTTAGTTTTAAGTTTTAAGAAGCCCCTTTCTCACTTTATTACTTTAAAGTCCCAAAATCTATTTATTTGAATACTCGCTGAATTCAGCCCAGACATCAGACTCTATCAGATTTCAATGATGTTTTCAAGACTATACACAATAATTTAACAATATTTATACGCTTTCAGTGCGAGTGGCCTCTATGGGCTCGCGCACACAGAACCAGCATCAGTATAGCCGTGCTGGAAACATTGAAGGTTCGCCCAGATCAAATCAAGCATAGTCAATCAAGTATTTATCAGCACGCCGAGTGCTGATATCTACCATCAGCATTTCGTTACTATGGCAGTCATATGATATCGTGGTTAGCTTAAAACTACTGTTTTCTATATCTACAGAGGTCTGGTTCTCCTGATTCCGACAAATGATTGTCATGGTCATAAGGGAAAACTATACGAAACATTTCGTTGATACAGTTTTCATACTCAGCCGACAGCGTGCGCAACCAGCCAAGCTCAGATCTAAATTTTGAAAGCTTCTTTAGTTCGGCTCGTCTTTCTGCTAGAGTGTGCGCGAGGTCTTTATGTAGATGGTAACATGAGTATGTGCATTGGATTTCTAAGCTCTTTGGACTATTCTAGAATTAGTCGGGGAAAAAGAGTTTCTAATGCAATCCATACACTCCCTCTGGATTAACTCTCGGTTTTAATAATGTTAATAAATAAGCAATTCACTTCGAGAACTAATTTTATGTATGCATATGTTTCTATGGGAAGGTCCTTTCAATAGATGGTTTTCTGTGAAAATATATGGATTTCTCTCGGTACTTTGGCTTTTAAAGCCTTTGAAATTCTTCGAGAATCGAGTTGTTGAGCAAAGGCAAGTAGATCCCGAGGCGTCCTCTCAGAGGCCTCTTTCAGGGATGCCAGCGGAGGGTCGCCTAGGTATCTGAAATGTTCCAGGGTTTCGATGGCCATTCATCATCACATTTTCTACAGCTGCCTGTATTTCCATTGTTAGCCAGAAGTATTAAGAAAAATGAATTATCTATGCAAGTCGTGTTAGGGTTTATGTATATTTCGTTTTATTAGTCATAAAGATTAATTTCAATTTTGCCTATACCCGCCACAAGCCGCAGCAGGTGACAGAACTGCACACGGGTAAAATTAGTGGAAAAAAGTAGTAGAACTGTGCGGCGGACCATCATACTCTTTAGGATGCTACGGTCAGCTGCCTGGGGAAACGGTGGCCGTGCCTCGTGGGGGATGATTATAATACGATATGTACGGGAGGGATCCTCAAACTATGCTAATAATAATAAATAATTATAATAAATACTTTTGAAAAGCATAAACATTGCATTGCACACTCGTAATAATTGCAACTAAATGATAACGATGATAATACGAATACCAATACAGATACGAATCAACAGAATTGGCTTAAAATTAGACAAACTGATTGCATGGAATGATGTCTCCGTAGTTGACCGACATCCCGGTCATTCTCCTGCCACTTCACTCCTTCAATTATCCACATCCACTTTGTGCACGACGCTCTTCCTATTCGACTTTAAATGTAAAAATTCCATGCAAATATGCATTGTGTTTGTGTGTGTGTGTGTTTAGTAACAATTGGTTGCCGCCGATTAGCTGCAGTAGTCTATGTGCTTGCTTGGCCTCGCGATCTGATCCCAATCCCTCACAATGTTGGCATGTTGCGCCGCCCGTTGCTGTTGCTGGGCCCCGAATCGTTCGCATTCCCATCCTGTTGGGCCTTCTGCTTGGCCCGGCGCGCCTTCTGGCGCGTATGCTCGATTTGAAAGTCCTCCACGCGCAGGTTGAGCCGCATCATGTTGTTAATGATGAACTCCTCCTCCAGGATGTGTTCCGGGGGGGAGCGCATCACAGCCAGGGTCTCGCAGAGACCAGTGCAGGTCTTGCGCACCTTGTGCCGACTGAGCGAGGCGCCGATTATGACCAGGGCCACCTTGAATATTACCCGAATGCCCTCGGCCAGGAAGCAGTCCCACACGCGCAGCAGCGTCTCCCAGGGCAGGGTGCGAGTCATGCCACAGAGGAACCAGTCGGTCATGTACAGCAGCGGCTCCACTTTGTGCTTCTGCAGATGCCGATACACTGGCGGGCACGTCTTCTTCAGCAGGCCCTCCAGTATGCCGGCGTCGTTCTGTATCACCTCCAGACCAGGTATGAAATAGTCCTGCAGGTAACTGCAATAAACATCAGTTAATGCAGAGCAAATCTTTGAATAGAATGCGAATATATGGACTTACACATCACACACGCTCACAAACACCCAAAAGGCGTCCTCTGCTGGCAGGTGCATCAATAGGAAAGCAGCTATCGGTGCTTGTGCTTGACAGAATCCCACCTTGGGGTTGTATATGGAGTATGCCTTCAGCACGTTGAATAGCTCTATTTGGCCGACTTTCTGTTCGTCGAGGAACATTTCGTGGAACGGAAACTGACGGTGCTTGTCCTTCTTGATCTCCTCGATGGTCGCCGGGTTGCCAGGCTTCTCCAGCAGCTCTTCGTAGACATTTGGATTCTTTTTTTTGAGCAGATATGCTCCGGATAAATAGAACCAGGCCTTCGGCCGCACCGACTTGGGTATTCCCTTGCGACATCGATCACGGATCTGCAAAAATACAGTACACTTAATAGTTTTTAACAGATTAAAGTAGACTGCATCTATCTCACCTTTTTGTAGTTCTTCGACATGTAAATGGACCAATTGTCGATCATGTACAGCCATTTCTTCTCGCGGGCTATGATCTGGGCCTTGGACAGCGGCTCTTTGGGTTTATCTGTGCGCTGGAAGCCGCCGTAGAAGCCATTGCGATCCGGGCAGCTGGAGACGGTCGAGCACAGTGAGATGGTGTCCAGTGAGCGCGGTGCTGTTGCCATCGCCAACACCAACTCTCCTGCCGCAACGACAGCAAACTAAAAGCACAGAAAGTAGGAGTATGACATCAAAGTACGCCCACTAAATGGATTGGATCCACAACCATCCCATCCATTATGTATGCAAATTCCAAGCGAGAGCGACTGCGAGAGGGACAGATAGAACCACTGGTAATTTGCATTAACGTTATGATTGTTATTGTACCTATAAGTACTCGCAACTGGGATGATAAAAACTGCGCAATTAAGTGGCCGACGGCCTCCCATTGCTCTGAACCCAATTACATACTCATTTCCATTTCCCTTCTCGACAGAATTTAGGCAATATTTTGGTCGTCTCACTCTTATCACAGCACTATCAACATAAGATTGGGGTGGGGAAACTCAAGGAGATACGATACCGTTGAGAGATGGCCGTGAAGGAATAGTCACACCTTGTGGTCATCCTTGTGGATCAGCTTCGAGCAGCCGGCGCTGTGAGGGAAGTGCGAGTAAATAGGCCCATCGAAAAATGTAGGAAAAATGTACCCAACCGTCGGCTTATAGGAGCTGCATGTGCCCGTCCCGTCTCTGGGATAAACAGCTGTTAATTGGTTACTTAATCGAACAATTACTCAGCAAAAGCACTTGCACAAGTCTTCCAATTCCAAAGCAAAGTGAAAGCACAGCAGAGCACAGAAAGGGAATCTGATTGTGCCACTGTCTGCCCCCTAATGCCCTGCCTAATGAGAGAATCGCAAGTGCAGCAAACTGCAAGTAATTGAGGCAACTGGGCCGTGCCTGCGCCAAACAAAAAAAGGAACGAACGAAAGATCGGAGAAAATCAGAGTGCAAAGAAAATGAGTTACTTTTGGCTGATTCCGCGACTACCGACCTCGGGCAATCGGAATTAGAACCTTATCTGCGGACTGCGAGGCGAGTCATAAAACATGATCGCATTTAGCACAAGCAAACTGAAAAGGTTCCTCACGACGCAATGACAACACGTCAAAACGCCTTGGGCCATGGCACCAACCCATTATAACTTTTGGGTTGGCTGCCAGTTCGAATAACATCAGGCATGCCATGCCCGATCTTCGAGTCCCATTTTGGTATCCACTCTTCATCTCGCCCAGGTGTGTGTGAGTGTGTGTCAACAGAACTTGTAACAATTGCGAGAGGAGCGGAGCTCTCTGGAAAGCGACACATTGCTTTGATTTTGCCTACGCGCCCCGAAAACAAGTGTCTCTGTGTATGGTGGAGCCCTCACACATACACACAGGCTACGAGCTACCGTGATTCTCCGTTTAACTGTGTGTGCGGCACAATACATACCAATTGTTATTATTAACCAACGCCTCCGTCCCGTCCGCCCCCACATATGTACATACGTCGTGTAAACTTTTTGCCTCACCTTTTGCTATGCTGTTCTCGTGCTGCTGCTGCTGCTGTGGTCGTGGAATGCGCAATATGTAGTGGTTTCCGCGTAGCTTTCTTTTCATAAAGCAGCGTTGCACTTTCGGGTTTGGGTTCGCATACAATACACTTTGCGCCCGCACAATGTGTAGATATTGTTATTATTAATTTTGATTTGGCCTCCTCCCCGACCACCCCCAGAGAAATCAGCTTCAGGTGTGCAGTGTGACCTGATCGCGGACTTTTCGATAAAATATTCTTATATATAGCGGTAGACCTTAAAAATACCTAAATATCAATTTCGACGTCAAAATATACTGAAAACTATATAATATACCGTATATGGTCACCCTGATTCGTGATTTTCCGTTGCCAGGTGTACCCGTTCTTTTTTTTTTTTTTAATTCAGGAAATGCCTCTCTTATGAAGAACTATATAAAATAGTGTACTTTCTACATTTGACATTGCTCGCTAAGCTGCCCAGATGGGAAGCTGGGAGATCCACTTGTTGGCCACTATCGAATGGGCCAGGCGCCACAGGAATAGCCACAGGAAGGGGAATGCCTGCACCACGCCAAGAGCCGCGACGCTACTCACGATCGCTCGCCCGGAACCGTGATTGACGACGCACAACAGGAGCCCAACGGACATAGTGCTGCACATGAACATCAGCCAGGCAAAGATTTGGCGTTCCTGGTACCACATATCTTTGTAGGCCTCTCCCAGGATGCAGAGCATGAGGAGCCAGGGGAGCAACAGCTTCAACGCAATTACCAGGCCACCGGTCCAGACAGTGTAGCCGAAACAGGTTTCGTTCAGGATCCGGGCAAAGTCCACCAAAGCAGGAATGCTGCCCGTCACGAAGATCGAGTACCAGCTGTAAACCAGTATGTGCATCGCAGTCGTCTTTGCTGGCATGCATTGTTCGTCTGTGCTCCTCAGTTTCAGTCGCAGTCCCAATTGCAGTTCCATCGCAAGCATCTGGATAATCAGCGACTCGTACGATGTGCACGTCAGTGTGTATAGCGTGCTCAGGTTAAAGACGACCTGCTCTATGATCTGGAGACTGCGTCGTTGAATGTTGCCATATGCGACATGGAGGATATGGAAGAAGTACGCCCACGACGCCAGAGCCATCATCCAGGGAACCGGAGCAACTGCAACATGGACGAAGGCGGCCAGTAGTATTGCGCCATTAATCATCCACGTCGGTCCACCAAGGCAGACTCCAAATGCTAAGGGGCGCACAAATGTGAGAGGAATGATGAACCGAAGAATAAAGCGTTGAGAGCAGCCAATGGATTCGGGAAGAACGGAGACGTATGCTAGTCCGAGAAGCAGTAGCAGCCACAGATAGAACTGAGAGCCGCGCACTCGAAAGGCACGCCGATTGCTGTAGCAGACGAAACTCAGGTATCCCAGGGCCATGATGTATCGTCGAAAGAAGCCACCGAGGCAGATCTGTGCGAGTCCCAGAGGAAACAGCAAGCCGCCAAAGGACACCATATTGCCACTCCTTTTCAGTGCTCTCAGTGCCAGGACCCACATGAGCGAGGGTAGCAGGAAAACGGCCTGCACCAGCAAGGGTACCCTTTGGAGACACATGAGGGTTACGACGAATAGCGTGACCGTGCGAGAGATGATGGTGGATCCCCACAAGCAGTCGGATAATGCTTCCGAGATCTCACCAGAGTCGCCCGACTTTCCTGGTCTCTCCAAATGACAACGCAAGCAGTAGCCCCATCCAAGCAACGCACTGGAGGCGAACACCAAGAGAACGCAGCGATAGTAATCCATGAAGTAGTCGATGCACTTAACAATGACAGGCATAAAGCTACTGCTGTACTCCAGCAAGGTCTTAAAGCGCTGCTGCTGTTTTAGGACGTGACTCGACTTCACGAAGCTGTCCATCAACTTGGAGTTTAGCCAGTGCGCTGGCATCACTCGAGAGAAGAGTCCAGACGTGTGGCGCTCGAGCAGGTGTCGCGCTTGGGCCAGCAGTTGAAGGGCGTTGGTGCGCATGGCGTTGGCCTCATAGCGGCTATTAGTCCTGAGGAGACCTCTTGGAAGTTCTCCGCGATTGTTCGCAGGCGGCGGCAGACCCAGAAGTGCGCTCATCAAGGGTGCCAGCTGAATGGGACTCAGCACATGCAGTGGCAGCCTCTGTTCCTGGGCATTGGCTACAAAGCTGCGGCCTCGAATAGTCGTGGAATTATTAACGCCAGAGCCCCAGAGGATAAAGGGAGCCTCCACGAGGCTATGGCTTTTGTTTGAATGTTCTAAACAGGCAAAAATTGTAAGCGAGGCAAACGAAAGCTCTCATTGGAGACCTCACCACAAGAATCTGTAAATCCAAAGTCAGAGGTCAGCAGATAGGCTGTTCGTTGGTCTGGAAAACAGTCCTCGAAGCGGTTGTACATTTTCCACACATTGCGTTCCGTGTTGTTGAGATTTCCACACGTGCGAGGTGCACCACTGGCATCTTCTCCCATTATCAGATGCACAAAGAAGAGAAGTCCTCTGCGCTCCAGCAACTCCTGGGATTCGCTCAACAGAAATGTTTCCACGGCCCGAATGACCGATTCCTCCATCTCGATGCAGTTCTTTCGGACGCCCGGCGTGTTGTCGAGACTTACGACTGTAAGCTGGTCGATGTCTGGGAAGCGTTGCTCCATATAGGCCGTGGTCCAGGCAAAGCTGAAGGTGCTGCGATTGAAGATCGAGTCACACGGGGCCGCATTCAGCAGCCAGTTGTGAGCAACCGATGCCGCATCCTCATAGAAGCCCGAAAAAAGGGCCACGTAAGAAGAGAACTGCGAATCGGTTTGCGCCGCGGGGTGACATATCCCCGCAAGACCTTGCTTCGGAAACAGTTGCCGCAGTAGCGGCAGATTGTTGCAGTTGTCCTCGAAGAAGGTGTTGGCACGAAGCCCGTCCTTGAGGAAGACCACCAGACGATCTGCCGGCACTCGCTCATTGAGCGGCTCCACCGACTGTGGCTCCAGGATTCCGATGTCCGTCACCCGAAAGTACACCACGTAGACAGAGGCAAAGAGGAGCAGCTGCACCAGCGCGTAAATGTAGTACGAACGAAACATTTTCTCACTTGTAAGTTGTGAATCTCCTGAAAGAAAACTCAAACTGTGCCACAAGCTACTGTCAAGCCCATATATCAGAGCAGGCCCTTAATTTATTGTTGAGGTAGGTCACAATGTATCTGGTGCTCCTTCACATCCCACTCTCGGTCATAGGAAATATAATTTTCCTGCTTTATCGTCGTGTGGCATTTCGGCTGCTCGGAAAACTTAAGACACGCGTGGAAATGTGGAAAGTGCAGGCTTTAGTGGTGCAACTCCTGCTGTTCTGCTGCCTGCTGAGGGTCTACTTCGAGGGAAGTCGTCTGCTGCCCAACCTGAAGCCCCAGCAGGTGCTTCCGGAATCGGGAATCGCTCCGCCAGTTAGTCGTCTGGTGGTTTTCCTCACCGATGGCCTGCGCGCCGAGACCTTCTTCGCGGATAACTGCAGCTCAGTGCCGCACCTGCGGGAGATATTCGTGCAGCAAGGACTCGTAGGGATAGCCCGCGGCAGTGTACCAACCCTCGTACGCTCGGGACAGATTGGCATCTTTGGCGGCTTCTACGAAAGTCCACCGCTGCTCCGCACTGGCTACCAATGGAATCCTCCGACATTCGACACTGTCTTCAATCGCAGCAAGACTTCCTTGAGCTGGATAGAACGCCAGACGAATGTCTACACAAAGTCCTTGGCGCGCGGAATGTTTCAGGACCACTCCTCGGATCCCAAGCCAAAAGATCCTTGGGTCTTCCTTCAGCTTCGCTCGTACCTGGCCATCAATGAAACAGTCGACATATTGCGGACTAAAACTTCTGTGATATTTTTCATATATCTGGGGAATATTGCTGCGGAGGGTCCCTTGAGCAAACGGTATCTGGAGAGGCTTCATTCTGCACAGCGCGGCATCCGAGAGGCCTATGACCTGATCGAGAAAACCTTCTCTGACAGCCGCACCGCATATCTGATGACATCGAGCCATGGGTTAAGTCATATGGGTAGGTTCATTCATTTATTTTGTTGAGACGTCTCCCTGTTGAAATTGGAATCTCTTGGTTGTGTGTACCTTTCAGGATCCAATGGCGCCGGATCCCGGGACGAAACCGAGACGCCGTTCTTCTTTTGGGGTTCCGGAGTGCCAGAAACGGCCCACAACGTGGGGCCCACCTTTACTGCAAACAACGAAGGTGTCCTGCGGCCTCTCATCAAACTACAGCAGACCCAACTGGCGCCCATCATCTCTGCGCTGATCGGTGAGCCTCCGCCAGTGAACAATTTGGGCAGGCTGCCGTTAGGCTTCTTGGACGTGTCCATGGAGCAGGAGGCGCAGGCCGCTCACTTGAATGCCCTTCAACTTCTGGCCCAGGCGCAGCTCTTGATGCGGCACCATGAGCGCGGTTTCTTTGACAAATTTCTGCCGAAGTTCAAGCACCTGGACCAAGTGCAGCTCGAGAAGTATATCTTTGAAATGGATCGAGAGATGCGGATGGGCAGAACGCAGGAGGCACTGCAGACGATCGAGAAGGCGGCGACACTAGCGCAGGAGTGCCTGAAGTACTATCATAGCTACTATCACATTCCACTGGTGATTGCCGCGATGGCTGGACTCTTGGGATGGATATACTATCTGCTGGTCCAAGCATCGCAACAGTGCAGAAACGCAAGTGAGCCGCCAGAGAGCGTTGAATTGATCTCGTGGACGACTGTGACGATGGGAGCAGTGGGTACGGCTATGAGCGTAGTGATCCTCCTGCAGAAGGTGCCTCTCCTGTCGGGCTTCTGCCTTTTGCTGCCCATTTACATCTGGTGCATGGCACTGGCCGGACGACCAGTGCAGGGCAAATCCATCCACTACGGTCTGATGCACCTCAAATGGCTCCTCTTCTCCATGTTGTGTTTCATCGTACCTTTTTTCCGGAGGGGCTTGTTCTGCCTTCTCTATGTGGGACTCGTGTGTATCTACAATCGTCGGCACTTCAAGAAGATGTCTCCGAGATTCTTCACATGGATGGGATTGGTTTGCTGCCTCAGCGTCCTGCTCTTCTGCCTGCAGTGCCCATCGACCCTCTCGCTGACAATTGAATACGGAATGTACCTCCAGGGCGGGGGCATGGCTCTAGCGATACTCCGTCCCCTGATTCTCGGCGAGAAGCATAGCGCAGAAGTGTGGATCATCAACGCGGGCGTATTGTTGATCGGTGGCTATGGAATGTACCTAAAGCAGACTGGAGAGACCATGCCGCTCCTTTTGCACTCCGTTTGCTGGGCGTACCTCCTCTATGCCTTTGGATCGGTGTCGTATGGCAAGAGATTGACGCCGAAACGCCGCATGGAACTGATCTGCTTCAACCTGTTGACCCTGCACGCGCTACTTAGCGAGTCGTTCGCCTCGCTCTTCGCCCAGGCCCTGATCATCGAGTACCAGATGGGGATCGGAGTATATCTAGAGATGAAGCAGCCTCGCAATGCACTGGAACAGATGGCAGATGAGAATGAGGATCCGACGAACGAGTCGAAGATACTGTCTCCCACGGAGATCCTGGCGCGAGGCTACTACTATTCCATTTTCACTCTCCTATACTTTTGCATCGCGCTGCTCGGCACCGGCCACTGGATCTCCAGCTTCACCTTCGCCCCGTCCACTGCGGGACTCTTCGCGAAAGATTGTTGCTATGGCTTCACTGCTTTCTTTGTCATATTGAAGATCTTCATCCCATCCATCATCATCTTGTCCGACATTTACGCCCGCAAATACGAACGCAAAATCATCCGTTTAATCTTCATCTGCCTGATCCTCACCTGCAATGCCGCCTTGTTCTTGTTCCTGTTTGTCGACCATGACAGGTTCTGGCCAGCGACTCATCCATCTGTAGTGCATGTCGTCCTGATCAATACTGTAGTCGTTTTCCTAGTAGTGTGCTCCTGTGTGGCGAATGTTTTCTTCCGAAGATCTCTGCTGGTAAGACCTAACGCGTCCTCAGCTAAGATCAACGAAGAAGTCCCATCCCAAATCGACGTTTAATCTTAACACATAATCACTTGCACTTGCACTTGCACTTGCACTTGACCTTAAACTAAATTAAAATTCTGCGACTCTTGTGTGAGAAACTTTATATATTATATATGTTCGAGATTATCCTAGTCCTAGTAGTGTGAGAGTGTGTTATCCTATCAAAAGTAAGTTAATACTTTAAGTAGCAACTAAGTTAAATGCAGCGTCGGCCGTGTCAATGTAGATGGTGCCATCGTTGTAGGACAGCCGGAATAAAGCGTTGATAAGCGAGAATCTACCCGCTCCTTGTGCAATGCCCACCTTCTTCCTTAATCTTTGGTACAGATTAATCTGACGATTAACTACAGCTTAGAGTATGCTTAGCAGTAATCGAGGGTAGGGTCTATTCCGACTTGGGTTTCTGTGAGTTCAGATGGGCCTGTAAAGGACGGAAAAACGAATCCAATTATGAGAAGGACGGACCAATAGTTTTACCACTCACCCTTTCGGCGACCTTGAAGAGACCATCGAAGTTGCTCTGGCCACCTTCCAGGACCATCCCATGGAATATCTTTGAGGCGCTGCCGGTCAAGAGCTCATATGGGGACCCAAACTCCACCACCTGTCCAGCATCCATCACTAGGACCCGATCCGAGTCCATGATCGTGTTCAAGCGATGGGCAATCGTTAGCACCGTGCAGTCGCGGAACTTGCTGCGGATGGTGACCTGGATGAGGGCATCTGTCTGCGGATCCACATTGGCCGTAGCCTCATCCATCACTAGGATGCGGTTCTCGCGGAGAATGGCACGGGCGAGGCATACGAGCTGCCGCTGACCGACACTGAAGTTGTGGCCGCCCTCGGATATCTTGCTCTGCAGGCCGCTGGGCAGCTCGCTGATCAGGGGCTTCAGCTTCACCTCCTCCAGGGCGTTCCAGAGCTTGGCGTCGCTGTACTCCTCGAAGGGATCCAGGTTGTAGCGCATAGTGCCCGAGAATAGCACGGGCTCCTGAGGAATGATTGAGATCTTGCTGCGCAGATCGTGCAGCCCGATGTCGGCCGTGTCGCGGTGATCAATGTAGATGGTGCCATCGTTGTAGGACAGCCGGAATAGGGCGTTAATTAGCGAGGATTTGCCCGCTCCTGTGCGTCCCACAATGCCCACCTTCTCCGATGGTCTCACGCGAAAGTTGAGGGCCCTGAGCACGTACTTGGACTGTGGATCGGGGAAGTAGCGCAGACTGAGATCCTCTGCAATAATTTCCCCCTCTTCGGGCCACGTATCACAGGGCTTCTTCTTGGGATCCGACTCGAACTCTCCCTCCGGCTCGATCTCATCGTACTCCACCACCCGCTCCACGGCAGTCATTGTGTTCTCCAGCTCCGCGGATTGTCGCATGCCCCACTGCACCATTCCGGTCATGCCCATGGCCTGGGTGATGGCCAGACCGACCTCGCCAGAGCTCTCCGGGGGATTGATGAAGTAGTTTAGAATTATGATGACGATGTAGAGCGTGCAGAACAGGTCCAAGTAGTAGCCAAAGGCTCGATTCGTGGCCAGGAAAGCGTAGTACCCGGAGCTATGGAGATCCTGCAGATTGTCAAACTCCGCAATGAGCGCCTTCTGCGCTCCCAAGGCGCGGATGGTGGGCAATCCACTGATGGTGGCCCCCAGGTGGGAATATATCGGAGATCTGGCCACCGCCTCGAGCCGCTTCACATCACGCGATGTCTTCAGGTAGAACTCGCGGATGTAGTAGAAAATAATCGCCAGAAAGAGCGTCAGGATTAAGTAGTACGGATTCGTGATGCAAATGACGAGGATGATGCCTGCGAGAGTGAGAAAAACCTGCACCACATCCAGCATTACGCTGGGCAGCAGCTCATCCAGCTGCCCCAGATCCTTGGAGAAGCGATTGAGGATGCGTCCGGAGGGATTCGTATTGAAGAAGTACATGGCCGCCCGCGTGATCCCGCGATACATGGCGTTGTGAAGGGTTGTGGAGCTGCGCATCGCCATCTTATAGAAGAGCATCGTCCGCACAAGGGTGAAGACCACGACGGCCACATTCAACGCGGCAAAATAGTACATGTCCGCCGGATCCGAGCTCATTTCTGCTTTATTGCTGTTCTTGTTGACCCTGCAAAAAGAAGGCAAAGATCAATAAGATCCCAATCCAAGCGAGAGCTCCGATGGAATCACTTACCAATAAGCGAGGAAGATATCCGCCGCAGAGCAAAGAATCTGCGTGGCCAGGCAGAGGAACAGCATGAATGAGACCATAAACCAGCTGCTGCCTGCCGACAGATACTCCTTGTAGAGCCCCAACCCGATCTTGCCCTCTACCCGCGTCTCCTGCATCTGCAGCGCGGCCTCCTGGGCCATCGACTCGGCCATGGAGCTGAGGGAAGTGAAGCTATTGTTGCGGCTGGTGGGGCGACTGATTTTGCCGCTGCCCCGTCTGCTCAACGACGGCACGCTGAGGCGATCCATCTGGTCCCCCACGGCCACCTCCAGCTCATCCATGGCATCGTCCACGTTATTGGGATTGGTCAAGAGCCTGGCAAAGTCCAGGCCGCTCCGCTTCATCGAGGAGTAGGTGCCCATGGCGCTGATGCGGCCCTTCTCCATGATAACAATGAGGTCGGCGTGCTCCAGGAACTGCAGCTGGTGCGTGACGAGGATAACCAGTTCGCTTCGCAGGTAGCCGTGCATGCACTGCTCGAAGAGGTGGCGCCCCACGTGCGTGTCCACTGCGCTGAGGGGATCGTCCAGCAAGTAGATGTCGGCCCTGCGATAGACTGCTCGGGCGAGGCTGATGCGCGCCTTCTGTCCGCCGGATAGCGAAGCTCCCCTCTCGCCAACAATCGTCTTGTCGCCGTACGGCAGCAGCTCAAAGTCCCGCTCCAGGGCGCACTTCTTGACGACTGTGCGGTAGCGATGCTTGTCCCACTCCAAGCCGAAGAGGATATTCTGGCGCACGGTGCCCGTGAAGAGCCACGGCTCCTGCGAGGCGTACGAGTAACTTCCGTCCACCCGCAGGCTGCCATTCTCCGCGGGGAGCTCCCCAAGCACCGCCTGAATTAAACTGGATTTTCCAGCCCCCACGGGTCCTATCACAGCCACGAGCTTGCGGCGTCCGAGCTGCAGATTGATGTCCTCCAGCGTGGGCTCTGCGCTCTGGCTCTCCCACCTGGCACTGAATCCGCTAAAGTCCAGCAGCTTCTCCGCCAGGCCGTTGCTCTTTGGGCTGTCCCCAATCACGGGCTCCTCCTTTTGAATCTTTGATTTGTCGCGCACTTGCGTCTCCGGATGATGCATGAAGGTCTCCAGACGGCGGATGGAGACGAGCAGCTCCGCAAACTGCGAGATTCCCTGTGGGAAGAACATCGTCACGGATCGCCGCAAGATGTTGTAGTATGCGGTAACAAAGAAGGCCTTCTCGGCGGTCAGGACGTAGCCCAGGAGAACGTAGGCTATGAGGCTGGTGGAGATGAAGATGCGCGACAGGAACATGGCGAAGGAGATGAGAATGCCGCGAATGTAGTTGACCTGCTTGATGCACTGCATCTCCTTGAAGCGCGTGAGTTCGACCAGTTTCCCGAAGGGCTTCTCCCAGGCATACATTTTGATCACCTGAATGCCCGAGATTATCTCGTTCATCATCCGCACGCGTTCGTCCGTTCTCAAGGCGGTCATCAGTCGGAGGACGCTTGTCCGCTTCCCCAGGTAGGATTGAAAGGGCAGGAAGAGGAGCATCACGGCCACTCCAAACAGCGAGGATACTCCAATCTGCAGGAAAAGAGTGGGGAGAGGGGTTAGGAGAGATATTCAGGGGGGTATTGTTCCCTGCACTTGCCTCAATATACATGAGATACGTGACGACTATAAGCTCCAGTGGAGCCACCCAGAGGTAGTGTACGTTGATAAGGACCATGTCGAAGCGCCCAACATCGTTGGACAGGAGATTCACCACCTGCCCCACCGTCGTGTCCCCCAGAGCAGTGCGACTGAGGCGGAGAGACTTCCGATAGATGAGGCTGCTCAGAGCTGAAATCCAATCCCCGTAGATAATTCCCCATCAGCAACGCAACGACAGACGAAGTAATCCCTAATGATCGGACTCACCAATGCGCATCTTCATCCCCAGATGCAGGAGGCCGAGCATATAGGGATGGCCAAAGAACACTGTGAATACGGAGGCAGCAATGAGGCCGGCGGCATAGAGCTGCGCTTTGAAGAGATCCGGATCATCACCGGCAAAGTAGGCCATTATTCCGAACAGACAGATGGGCTGCGTGACCCTGAGAAGTGGATGGAGAAATTGTGTAATTAGTGGATTAGTAGGATGATTCGGAGAGGAATCTGGCACTCGCTTAGTGAGGAATTCCTGTAGGAACAGCAGCACTCCAGTGACCACCAAATGCCATCCAAAGACTTTGGTCATAACGCGGCCCAATCGGGGATTCTCATTTTTGACCGCCTCCTCATCCCAGGCAGCGCACAATCGATCCCCCAATGAATCTATGAGTAAAAGAAAAAGACACAAAATGAAATGTTTCTGGTAAATTATGGAAAACCTGTGCATCTCACCTGACTTGTGCTCCTTGAGGGCCTGATAGAGATCCTTTTGCTCCAGGGTCTTCTTGCGGCCCTTGAAGAGAACGGGCATGGCAAAGCTTCATTCCACAGAGAAATCCGGTTAGGGATTTGGTTTTTATGGGGAGTAAAATAAGACCATAGTTAGCTATGTATATAGATATTCAAGAGCGAAAGATAGCGATGGAGTTATTACGATGTTATGACACACAAAGGCTTAAGTCTTATCAGAGGGTAATAATGACAGCAGTTGCTATCCGATCCGAGAGATACGCACGAGATACACAGATACTTCTTCCAGTTGTTTTACTCCCCATGCACTCTCCCTCTTTGTCCCTCTGAGTCATAAGCAAGATATTGTGAACAAGCCTGATTGCTCAGATATCATGGTGTTATCATGCGGCTAGTGCCACCCCAAAGAGAGACAGAGAGCGGGAGAGTTCGACGAAGAATGTGTACACTGTACAGATTACCATGCCTCGGACCATGCAAATTAAACGAGCCATTGAATGAATAATCAACATGTCAGAGAGCTGTCAGCCAGCCAGCTCTATGAGAGCCCCCACATTCTCACTCCTCCCCCCTTGGTACTCACCAGAACATCAGCGATGAGAGGGGATTGGAGGTCTCGCGGGGATTCTTCGGCAGTTCGTTGGCTTTCATCGACTGCATGTTGGCGGACGCTAGTTATTGGAACTTTGCTTGATTTAAATTTTAATAGAATTGCACTTTGTATGCACTGACTGGACGGAGTTTTTTTATTGCTTCAAATTACAAAAGGAATTTTTGTTGAGCCCTCGATCTTGATTGAGATCCAAATGAATTAGTAGCCCGTCAATCGGTAGATCCGTGGATCCGCAAATCCATTGTGGACACGCGCTTGTCTCTAATTATTAATTAGCTTGCCATTAGCAGCCGGACAGGAGAAACCAGATGGAAATGCGAGCGTTTTCGATTCAGAACTCCGATCTGATAGCCACGCCGCGCGGCGCCGGACTCCGATTTCTATTTGCGTTCAAGGCGGTTGAAACTTTTCCACTGGCACCTGCACTGACACCTTTTGACATTTGCGTTTGATACGCGACGAACGAACCCAACCCGTTTCACAGTTGGCTGGAATCTGTAACCACTCGCAGATATATTATTATAGCAAGTAACAATCCACGTATCTCTATCTATAGTATCCATGTACTTCCGACATCCGAACACTCCAATTCGAATTTCGTAATCAGTATTTTGGGGCTTTTATTGGGGGTCGCCTTCACATGGCACGTCGTGTTCATCCGCTTCGCGTACGCTTCTACGACTGTGATGTTCACGCTCCGGCAGTCGACTTCTAACACTCGCTCTATGCCTCGTTCCGATTGTTAAAGACCCCAAAGCCCCCAAAGACCACAATATTGCTCTCACTCTCTATCTGTCTCTCTCTCTCTCTCTCCGTATTTCTCGCACTTTTGCGTCAGGTTAAGATCGGCACAGATCTCTCTCTCTACATCGTTGTATGGAGCTACTCTCTCTTGTACTGTAAATTACCGGTGGCCTCGAGAGTGGTCGGTGTTGTGGTATCTTTTTTACTCACACATCAGATAGGTCATGTTTTCCTGGTTTCGACTGACACTTTACTTTATCACAATTTATCACAGAGATATGCAGCCTGAAATCACATAATGTTATCGGTGTTATTTCGGATGTAATAATCAATAATAATAAAAGGCAACAGAACTAATTGATGAAACTCCCTTAAAACATGAAATCTACTCTAAATCATAGTTTTTTTTTCGCACCTTGAAGAAAAAAAAACCCTATTTTCATAATATTATGTCGGAAGCAGCTACATATGTTTGAAGGAGCGCCAGATACGTTTCGAGCCACCTGAAAGCCTCCACAGAAAATTAAGGGCCAGGCCTGCAAATATAGCAAATAGTAGCAAATGTTTCGTTCGTAGTACAATTACCGTCAGGTGGCCGCAGCTTTGTAGCCAATGCCGCTGCACATCCTCAGCCCCATTCCAATGGCACTCTTGATGAGCGACCTTCTGTGTCTGAGTCTGGGTTTGGGCTAGTATGTATTCATTTGCACAATAATATTAAGTACAATGAACATTAAGTATTAGCAGATATTAATTATTAAAAAATGTATCTCCTTGTTAACCAGCAGAAAGTTAACACTAGTCGCACCGCCAACACCCACTTTAATTAAGGGACAAAGTGCTGGGCTTATGTCTTGCGCTTCTTTGCCTTGGATCCGGTTTTGGTCTTCTTCTGATCGGTGTGCTGATGACCGACAGCCACAGTATCGCCGGCACCATTCCCGTCCTCCTCTAACAGCTCGACGGCACAGCAGCGCGGAAACCAGCCGCGTATGTGCCCCTTGAGCTGGTGACGCTTGTGGAGCTTCTGCTCCTGCTTGGAGAGTACCCGTTCGCCGTAGAGCCAATAGTCCTTGATGCGTGTCACCTGGACGAGATCGCCCTTGTGCACGACAATGCGTGGATCGTCGGCGCAGGGCAGACAAATGGTGACCATCAGGCCCTGGGAGAAGATGGGCACCCAGGACCCTGTGGCCGGTGCGATGCACTTGTATGTGCGGGTGCGTGCCCGCTTTTCCAGCTTCTGGGCCAGTTGCTCGCGCGTCAGAGTGTACTGGTCGCAGCCGGGGCGAACGGGCCAGTGGATGCCATTGCCACACGATCCGAAGACCTCCTGGATGTTCCGCCACACGCCCAAGTCGTACGGGTAGACGAATGTGCGAATGTGCCTGCCAACCGATCTATGCGTGTAGCGACGGTATTCGGCCTTCTTCACGATCCAGTTCTCGATATCGGAGCAGTTCCAGATTATCGCCTTGATCTGCAGCTGTACGAGCTTCAGCGTGGCCATGAACACACCCACCACAATGCCCAGGCTGAAGACGCATACCATGGCACTGCGAATGGTCAACAAGACTCGGATCCCGTCTATGCCGCCCTGCTTCAGCATGGCTCTGCGATAGAGGCCCTCGTAGCATGAGCAGGCAATGATAACGGCCGACTGAATGCTCCCGAGCATGAAGAAGAACAGGAAGTAGAAGAAGCTCGCCTGATTGGCCCATCCGACGCAGTTGTTGATCCACGGACAGTGGTGGTCCATTCTCTTCACACATCGATTGCAGCGGCGGCAGTGATGCGCCCGCGGTGCCTTGTAGCCCTCGCACGCCTTGCAGAACTGCAGGAACTGCTGGTCCTCGGGATTTTCGGGCTGCCAATGTTTCCGGAGGAAACCGGGTCCCACCACAATCGACACGCCAAAGTGATAAAGAGTGATCAGATTGAGGAAAACCAACAGTAGGAAGTTGATGGCAGCGCCAAGCGACTCCTTAGGGGGCCACCACATTTCATTCACGTGTACTGTTGTGCAGGTCACGACTGATATCAAACTGAAGACAGTCAAGGGTCCCCAGTGCAGGAAACGTCGCAGATCCTTCGACCAAACGCAGACCATGATTTCAGTTATGGGAAAAATGTAAAGTTAAAATTATTTCGGATATTATTTCTGTTTAAATTTTAACTTATTGAAGTTCTGATGTGTTCTACTTAACTAACGACTAACGACGAGACGACTATACTTCAAAATTATTTGTCAAGGCTCACTTGAGAGTTATAGTACCCGCCAACAACAAATAACATTTTAGTAACCGTTGACACCACCTTAAAAGTAAATTCACCTTGTGCTAGTGTTTCATCGGTATATTTACGGTATATATTTGACATGAGACGGTATATTTCGGTATATTTCTGAAGCTTACCGGTATCGGTATTTCGTACCGATAAATTCAGAACTCGTATATGCGCATCTCTAACTGAATCGCAATTTTCTTGAACAGCGTGACTATTTTAAATACTTTATGGTGATTTTAGACCTTTGCCTAGAAGGAAAACGTGCCAATCTCGTAGAATATTTATTGATTTGTCAGTTAAAATTATGTGGTCAGTTCATAGGGTCTTTGCTAGCCATTAATATTAGTCGGAATATCGAAATCGACGAATATGTTAGCTCAGACCGTATATTTTATAGGGACTTTTTGAGGGATTTTTTGAAGGGATCCCAGCAATTTTCTTTTTCAACCCAACAATTTCCCTTACATTCCATGCTAACAATTTCCCAAAATGTCCTTACGGGATTTTTGTTTGTGACCAATGAAAATCTTTAAAATTTTTTGCAGTTACATTATTGTTTTCAAAAGAATTTTGACGATTTTCATTGGCTGTTAACAAAAAGTACGTTATATATTACGTATATCCGTTACATAACGATGGTTGTAATTGTATCAAGTATTTTTGCATTATTTTGTTTTCTACGTGAGAAAATCACAGGGCACTCGGCTCATACAACCGATCGCACCGCTTGGCTATAAAAAGGTAGGGACAACAGGCAAAAACATCCAAAGAAAATTGCAAGGCTCATACGAGCCGCACCTCTCCTGCGGACGTACATTGACATGAGGTGGCTTCATGAAAATTTCATGTGTATGTTACCATGTGACAAGTAAATGTCCTCATGGTATGTTAGGCAATTAGGTGGATTTTGCCTTGCATGCGTTGAATTTTCTGTAACGTTTTGCCTGTTGTCCACACCCGATGTTTTTGAAGATACTCAGCAATTTAAACTTCCCAGCATGGCGAGGATTTTTTACAGCGGGCGGATTTGAAATGAGCACATTTACTCGCCAGGTTTTGGCGAAAAACTGTCGATTTTAATAGACTGTCGTTTTTAATCGCCAGGTTTTGGCGAAAAACTGTCGTTTTTAATTTGTCGCGGCATCTTGAAACCCAACCCAACCCGAGCGTTACAGAGCGTTGCCCACCAGCCATTGTAAAATTGTTAAATCTATTATTTGCGGCAATAATCCCATAAACTGCAATATTTTATTAAACAGAACATAAAAATCGAGGAATATGGTTTTCGTTAGTATTTTTTTTAAATGAGACCGCTCTTTTCGGTATATTCGTTTCACGGCGAGCGAGCGAATTGGCTGAGGGCGAATTCGTCGCAACATATTCGCCTCATATTTCACTCTCACTTACGTAATTCGCCGTAGACATTTTTCATACCCTCTACGAAAGGATGTTATAGAATCTAAAAAAAGTTTGTTTTACTAGGCACCAATTATTGCAGAAGCTAGTCAGTCTCTATCCCAGATAATTTTACGGTTTTTGGCTTTCTTATAAAGACTGAAAATGGGTATCGGGATCGATTTGTTAGTAATAATAAATTCATCAAATGCATTATTGGGTCGAAAATTGTAAATATGTGCAAAATACAATATTTATTACGTTTTAAAGCATCTGGAAAAAAAGAATTTTAACATTAATTAAATGAAAAAGGGTATACATATGTCTATATTACCTTTTTTATACCAAATGACGTGACATTCCATGCTCACTTACGTTTTCTTACGTCGGATGTCATGCTCACTTAAGTTTTATACCTTGACTTAAACATCATTTTAGAAACAATCTAAAAAAAAAGAGTCACTAAACTTAACCAGTCTTGTAGACAATTGATTCATCAATCGTATAAAATTATGTGTTCAGGCCCGAGGGTCCTAGTTAGCTAGTAATATTAAACGGAATATCAAAAGCGAGGAATATGAGTTTCGTCGGTAGTTTTGCGGTATATTTTCAAAATGAGACCGTACTTTTCGGTATATTTCTGATGGTCGGACGGTATCTTTTATCGACAATTCCGCGGTCACACTACAGCAACGGGCCGCCTTATAGAGCTGGAGAATAATCGATGTTAGCGGACATCGATATTTTCGATATTTTAAGGGTCAAAAATCGATTAAACATCGATTTTTATAAAATTTTCCTTAAATGTCTTAAGGACACTATATATATGTGGGGTCGTTTTATATATGTATATGTGGGTATAAGCAAGCCCCTTCATGGGATATTTCAATTTAGCCATTTTGTATTTAGATTATTAAAAACTAATAATATAAACCATACCCTTCAATGGGATTTTAATATCAGATATATGTTATATTTTAAAACTAATTTGTATACTTCAATATTTCAACATCAGAGATCGAGATCAAACTAAAACTAAATTATAAGCCATACCCTTCAATTGGATTTAATAACAGATATATTGAAATATTTCAACATCAGAGATCAAGATCAAACTTAACTTTATTTCAAATGAATACTTACGTTTTAAATATTTATCCATATTTTCCAATTTCACAATTTCACAACTTTTTTCCTTTTTTTCAAACAATACGATTTTTTACGCATACGTTTATTTTTTAATATTTTGTGTTTCTTTTTGAAGCTCAATAATAGGAGTGCATTGCAAAAAAATCGATGTTTGAGAAAAAATATCGATGTCTGCAGTTTGGACGCAAATATCGATTATATGGATTATAACATCGGTGTTTCTCCAGCTCTATAAAAGAAATAAAAAATGATGCAACAAGTTAGACATGCTGTAAGTTAATGAGTCCCAATGCAAATACAGTGTATTAATTTAGTGTGCTACTTTTGTGATTTACAGCTGCGGCCGGTGCTAGGCGGCCTGCGGCATAACATGCCGGCACGCGGTGCCTCAACCACGACATCGGTGGCGCCCGCCAAAATTGAAAAAAGTTCGTAGTAATTTGATTGTACAGCGACGAATTTTTACTAATTGTTTTTCAAACAACTGCAGCTGTCAACACGGTCACTGTTTTGGGACGTGTGGGGGCCGATCCGCAGCTGCGCGGCTCCCAGGAGCATCCGGTGGTCACATTCTCCGTCGCCACACACACCAACTACAAGTGAGTACAGTCGAGCGTCGGTGTGTCTCTGCATGTGTTCGTTTTCTTAATTGAATCCCATCGGAATACGATTTGTAATCGGATTTGTCTTTATCCCCCACCCCTGGACAGATATGAGAACGGCGATTGGGCCCAGCGCACAGACTGGCATCGCGTGGTCGTCTTCAAGCCCAATTTGCGCGACACTGTGCTGGAGTATCTGAAGAAGGGGCAGCGCACCATGGTGCAGGGCAAGATCACCTATGGCGAGATCACGGATCAGCAGGGCAACCAGAAGACCAGCACCAGCATCATCGCCGACGATGTGCTCTTCTTCCGCGATGCCAACAACTAGAATCTAGAAATCAAAGACAAACACAAACAGATACCCTAATCTTAAGCAGAAAAAGTTGAACTTTCAGTTTTAAACATTTGCATTTACATTGTGTGAATAGTATTCATATGAATCCATTATGTTATCGGTTGTTTTTCAGAATATAGTCATTACAGAAATCTTTGGCTAGAACCTCCTTGGCCATTTCGCATGTGCATGTTTTGGACAAGTTGCTAATGCCCAGATCTTCAGTGATCTCGTCGTATTCGGTGGCAATAGCTCCGACCTTGCCCTCCAAGGCTTCGATCTGCTCCTCCAAGGTGGTCAAGGCTTTGTTGTGATAGTCTATGATTTGGCCAATCTGTGGATGGATTTACCTTAAATATTTCTGAATCACTATAAGACATCTTATCTGTACCGTACCACATTCGCGGGAGCCAAGCGCTTGGCTGCCTCTTTGCCAAACGATTCGAAATTTTCGGTGAGGGCGTTGCACTCCTCGCTCATTTTCTTTGTGGAATCGAAAAGCTTCAAGAGATCCAAGTAGGTATGACGCGTCAAGGGCTCTATACGGCAACTGTTGGGGAAGGTTGAACAGGATCTCTCTAGTTTGGAGGCTGCCTTCTCCGCTTCAGCCAGCAACTTCTCGTTCTCATCCAGATCCATTTCCAGTTTAAATGTACATGCCTTAAGATCTCCCACAAACTGATCGACTTTTATAAGCTGATGAGATTAGAGATCAAAGAATCAGGAAAAAATAAGCTCCTATGGCATTGTAGTTCCTGTACTCACAAGTTTTGCATTCTCCAGGACTGTGGCCTCTTGTTCCCTTACAAAACATGCTTTTTTTTCGAATTCCGATGCGACTTCCTTGGTCTCTTGCATCAAAAGTTCGGCCATGAAATCCAAATGCAGAAAAGGCACGGGATCCGATACACTTGCATTGGCCATAATTAATTGATTAATTTTACTACGAATTTAGGAAGTTTGGAAATCCGTTTTTCTGATTTGTGTGTAGATTTGAGGTGGTTGAAATTTTGATTATATTTTCTAAAACATTTGAGGTTAACCCATAGCTTGCCAGGATTGGAATGCATTAAATGTTTCAGATTCATGTAGTTACATTTTTACTTGAACTTTTATCAGACTGCTCTAATCTTTGATTTATGATGCATGTTAGAGACTTATGTATGCCTGTGGAGCCACAAAAGTGTTCTTACAGTTCTCTGGCGATTGTTTCAGTAGATCTTGCTATCATGAGAATACACAACTCCCATATATGATATATGAATTCTCATATCCTTTACCTACACACTCAGATCCACAAACCTAAGCCCTTTTGTGGATTTAGAAATAGTTTACTTAGAAGATCTTGCTATTCCATTGAATCTTCCATCAATACGATCTCTGCCTAACTGTAGCTATAAGAATCACAAGCTTAAGCCTAAATCTTGTATTAAACCATTCCATCATTGCGATCGCTGCCTGCGATCATGTGGTGACACCACACAGTCACTCTCAAGATCCACGATCCACAAGCAAAGGGGGGAGGAAAGCTCTCGAGCTCCACACACACACATTAGTGGAATCCATTACGGAGTGGAGTGGAGTGAGTATGTGAGACGACCAACCTTATCGCCTGGCCGACTGCCTCTGTTTGAGTGAGGGTTTTTCTGCGGTGGTATGAGTGTTATTTGTGGCAGAGCTCCAATGGATTCGTTTTGCTCGCTCAGCTCAGCGCCACAGTTCGCAGTTAGCTTTTTGCCAGTTCAAATGCGGCCGGCGGTCGAAAGAGTCTAGAGTGGCACGAGTTGTGGAACATTTCGAGAGCACGTAGGAGCACGTTCCACGCAGCAGAACTATCGGTCGGTTCTCCGGAAGATGCCAGCTTGCTAAAAACGGAAAAGCAGAAATCGAAATCCAATATCTACCATCTACTAGAAATTGTTGAAGACAAATCCATCCAATTATGGCTGTGGATTATGTGTTGGAGGACCTGATGGGGAAACTGGGTGAGTACCACCACACCAAAGCGCGATGTGGTGTGGTGTGGTGTGAGGAGAGGGCCAGGCAGGTCAGCGCGGCATTGGCGATAACGCATAGCGTTTTCTCTTATCAATCTCTTATCAGGCCCAGCAAAAACTTGTCCCCAAAGCCAGCAGCTGCGTCTAAGCTTATCCAAAAGTGGATGGGATAATACTTTTATATGAGGTTTATCTGTACGGTTGCTCTGCATTCAAATTTCCTAATTATTTTCGCGGCAATCTCTGTCTAATCTATACGGCCTGGCTAGTGGGGCTAGTGGGGCTAGCGAGGCTAGCGGGGCTAGTGCCTGTCCATCAAGTGCTCAAAAGAAGCCGCCTTTAATACGGTTTTAATTACAACTACATACTATATATATTTTTTGTTTTTTCACTTTTTTCCAATTAATAATAAATCCCGCAAGGTTACAGACATCTATGACAGCTCTCAGAACCAGACGAATAGTCGAATAGATAGATACATAGATACTCGTCGATGTGTGTGCGCTTGGGGGAAGGGAACGGACACGGTGACACTTGTTGAACCATCTGGCCAAATGTATCTCTGTATCTTTAGCAGACTGACGCTAAAACCCGAGCGGAGCACTGAGGCAATGTCACAAGATCTTTGTGCCGTAAAGATCTCTCGTGGGGGCATTCCGTTGATTTATATCTGCTTTGTGGTTGTATAAATTGTGCACCGTGTGGCACTTTGTTTATTACTTTATGCAAAACAGTTAACAATAATTATATACATATATAAATGTAGATATAGAATTCTCCGATTGATATAGCTAGAGAAAATCTGAAAGCTCAGCAAAATGTGTTCCATCTAGACTTTTACTTTTCCGATAGGTTCGTTTCCACCTTGCATTCCCTATCAGTCCATAATCAATTAGCGACTGTTTATAGCTCTACTTTATGGGGGTTTGCATTTTATGATATCTCCACTGATTTCACCAAAGTAAGTTCTTTCGCTCTATGACCCTAGACCAGGTATGCCATAGAATTTTCCCCCAAAACTTGTTTTTTTGTTTTGTATCATTTAAAAGCTTCAAAGAGTGAAAGGGAAAGAAAGTATAGACAGAGAGGGAGAGAGGGAGAGAAGGAGTAATGAACACATTAGCGACTTTTAAAATTATATATGGCCTATATATGTACATACATACATATATGCACACATTTGTATTTGAGAAAATGCAAAAATTTCAAACTGGTTTCGTTTCGAGCGCTGTCTCCCTCTCTCACATATGAGGCACAAATCTCAAGACCCCACCACACATATCACATATCGCTCTGCTCTTCTACGTGTATTTATTTTGTTGAAGGCCCCGGAGGAGGGAGGGGGGTCAGCGGGAGCTCTAATTACTTTGTATTTGATTTTGGAGGCGTGCTTGGTACTCAATTCGGTAAGCAGTTTCCAGTTGTGCAGCATTTAACAATGACTTTGGAAGCACTTCCCCCGTGGAGACCTTCAAAGCGAGGGGAAATCGTTTGGAAGCTCGACAAGGTAATGCCCATAGAAGAACCTCAGCTCCATGATCTACCCCAACAGTAAGCAAACACGAAGCAGTAGCATTCAATCTATGGCGCTTAGGTGAAAGATCTTTATAAGAACTTTGGGCTTGGTGGCATTGAAGTGCTGTTTTTGGGATGTGCGTTTCAAGTGTGTGATTTGCCTTATCGCTCTAGCCTTATCTTGTTTCCATGCATCATTTTTCCACAAAAGTTCTCTCTAATCTATTTCGCGAGAGATTAGGCCAGAAGGGCTTTCCTATGATCTATCCCGGTGTCATGTTTATTCAGTGCTTTAATGAATAATATATGAGAGTACCAGGCACATATGTACATTGCGGTGACATATTCAAGGACCTTGCCCCCCCACTTGGCAACGAACTGTGTCAATGATTTGGCTGCAATAAATCCCAACGCAACATGGCCGATATTTGATATATGATATGGTTACTGCGGTAATCCGCTATGATTTGCCCTGAGAATTTACTATAGTGTCGCGTGCTTTTTGTTCTCCTTATCGATCGTTGACAATTATACGCTGATTATGTATATTGGGTGGGTTCGTAATTGAATTTAATTCGAGATTGTGGCAAACATTTTCAAATTGAGATTAATTAAGATGTGTCCGGCTCCCGCTACCGCTCCCACTCCGCCCCATGACTACTCGTATGACATAACTTTTACACTCGACGTAATGGACAATGAAATACTCAGACATTGGTGCAATGGGGGCGGGGGCTGGAGTGCTCATGAGTGAAGGACTCTCTCTCTCTCTATCTTGTGGATCGATGCGATCGATGGCGAGAGTTTTTGTCGCTTAAACGATCAATAAATGTAACCCACAAATCAATTGAAATGCCTGATTGAACATTGGACCCCGCGCTCGCGCTCGCGCTCGGTTCGCGCTCATGTGTCACATATCTAGATCTAGGCTACTCAACTCTACATACAAGACCGCAGAAATTTACACAGTCCCTGTCCGTCTCTGTCCTGTCCTCGATCCAACAGCGATCGTGTGGACAGCAAAAGTCATAATCGATTCAATGCATTCTTCAGAGACCCCAGCGAAACCATACAGGGAATGAAACAGAATGGGAATAGTGGAAGCCAGGCAGCCAAAGCGAACTGCTGGCAAATATATATTTGATGGGGACATTTGTATGCCTTTCAATTGAAATCGAATTGAATAAATTCCACTTGATTTAATTGCAAAAAGTCTTTGGAGTGACGACAATTCCAACAGTGACACCATAGACGAGAGGCGCCATATACTATACTGTACGTACATATGTACATATGTATGTATGTATAAATGTGTGAGATGGTCAGAGCTGCCACTGAGTGCAGTGCGTCGCAGTTGTCTTATCTCTTGATCTCATCTAGGGACTTTCTTTGCTCATCTCACGCAAATGCAAACTCTTTATGGAACTCCCATATCATATTTACTTTTCATCTCTCTTTTTCCTCCAGGTGAATTTGGTAAATACCAATTCCTGCAGTTCTTCCTGCAAGTCCTCTCCGCTCTGACGGCAGGCATGCACATGCTGTCCCTGGTCACGGTATCCGCAGTGCCAGAGCATCGGTGCTTTATCCAGGGCCTGGACGACAGTAACCTGGCAGTGGGGCCATGGAATGTGAGCGCCTTGCAGCATGCCATTCCAACGAAGGCCAATGGGGAGCTAGAGTCCTGCATGATGTACGATCCCAGTGCGTTGGACAGCAACGCCACCATCGCCTGTGTAGAGTACGTGTACGATACAACGTACTACAAGACATCGCGCACCATTGACTGGAACCATGTGTGCGATCGCCGCTGGATGGGGGCCATTGTGCAGACGGTGTTCATGCTGGGCGTCTTCACGGGAGCGGTCACCCTCGGCGGACTGGCGGACAAGATTGGCCGCAAGACGGTCTTCTGCTGGTCGGCGCTCTTCCAGCTGATCATCGGCGTGGGCGTGGCCTTCATTCCGGAGTACTTTTCCTTTATGGTGGCCCGCTATTTGCTGGGCATTGTGGGATCTGCTGGAGCCTATATCTGTGGATTTGTCCTAACAATGGAGCTGGTGGGACCCACAAAGCGTACTGTCTGTGGCATAACCTTCCAGGTCAGTCGAGTGATTCAAAGATAACCCAAAAGATCTCGTCTAATCTTCTGTGATATCTTCCAGGCTGTCTTTGCAGGCGGCATCATGCTGGTCGCTGGCTGGGGTGCCCTCATTCAGGATCGTCAGTGGCTGCAAGTGATCTATGGCCTCCATGGCTGCCTGTTCCTTGCTCACTGGTGGCTCCTCGATGAGTCTCCGCGCTGGCTGTGGATGCAGGGACGTGCCGCCGAGGCCGTGGACATTGTGGCCAAGGGATTGCGTATCAATGGCTCCGGGATACCCGTGGACAAGGACTATTTTGTGCAAAAGGCCAAGCAGCAGGCGGCGGTGGAGGAGAAGTCCAGTGCTGGTCTGAGCGATCTCTTCCGGACGCCGAACCTCCGCATGAAGACGCTCAATGTGTGCCTCTGCTGGTTCGCCAACTCGATTGTGTACTACGGATTGTCGCTGAGTGCCGGGAAGCTGTACGGTAATCCCTACCTGATTCTGTTCATCATGGGCCTCGTGGAGTTCCCCAGCTACATAACGATTGTGTTCGTGCTGGATCGTCTGGGACGTCGCTCCATTACCTCCACCCTGATGCTGAGCGGAGGACTCTGTTGCATCATTGCCGCATTTATTGCTCAGGGCAGCACCACCTCCACGGCTGTGGTGATGGCTGGCAAACTCCTCATCGCCGGCTCCTTTGCCGTCATCTACAACTACTCGGCGGAACTATTTCCCACTGTCGTACGGAACTCCGCCATGGGCTTGGGCTCCATGTGTGCCCGTCTCTCGGGGGCCCTTACGCCGCTCATCACCCTCCTGGACTCTTTTGACCCGAAGATTCCCGCTGTACTCTTTGGTGTGGTGGCATTGGCCTCGGGCTTCTGGGTCATGTTCCTGCCAGAGACGATGAACCAACCGATGCCCGAGTCCATCGAAGATGGCGAGAACTTTGGCAAGGGCGACACGTGGTTCAGTCAGTGTGCTGGTCGCAAGAAGCGCCAGAATAGTATTTATCCCGACGATCCCGAGCAGATGGTGCCGCTCAAGAATATCGAAAGCAAATGAATCAAAACCAAAGTTCTGCACTGCCCCCCACCCCCACCCCATCCTTGTTATCCTTCTTGTTTCGTTGTTAAGAATTCCCTTTTATTTAGTAGTAAGCTCTAAGATCCATTTTAAAATGAATAAAATGAGGCTGTGTGGCATTGGAGGATCGGATCCCCTGGGTTGCCGCAGGTCTCTTTGTTGTTTTTAAGTGGCTTGTTTTTTGTGGATCCTATGGAAGGCCAGAGAACGTCTAGGGCAGCTGAGTCGATCCCAGAATACAACAACAATATACACAGTCTTTGGCGAGGCGCACAATAGACTTTGTTTTCGGTCAAAGAAATCCAACAACAAAAGGCTTAGCAATTGCACATCTACGAGTGTGTGTTCCATAATCTTTGCTACCTTCTACTATAGAACATATTCCTCCAATACTTAAACGGAATCATTTGTCATATAATCACATGGTACATCTTAATATTCAATTCATATACCAATCGATTCCTGCCATATGCTTCTCCTCCCAAGATTATCTCCGCACTTTTCCGCACCAATTATCTTAAGTACATATGTAGATATGACAAAACGCTTTCGTAATAGCCCTTAAAAGTGTTTCAATATCCGGACAGGCCTAGGAAATGACTTGCATTACGGAATGCCATCTAATATGCCCTGACATATGTCCCACTCGATTGGATTTTCGCACACTTTTCCGCCCCAATTAAATGAAAATGCGGCAATAAGTACTTTTGTGGCATTTGTGGAACATCCGATTCCGCATGGCCTTGAAAATTGCTGCAGTTTTCAATAGTTTTCCTACCCCCAAAGGATTCCATTGTCAAACCCATTGGAATGCTCGACCGCCACCACCCCCTTCAAACGGCATGCCTGTTCCCACGTCAATTTAAGTTTTCTTTCAAAGAATTTTTGGTTTTTTGTTTGGTTTTTTCGGTTTTTTTGTTTGGTTTGATGGTTTTTTTTTTTTGGTACATTTGAGAACATTCATTTTCGATTTTGAATATATTTTCAATTAAATACATATATATACGTATGCTTTAGCCGATATCTGATGCGTTATCGGTGCTTAAATTTTGCTGGCTTAGAATTACATTAACATTTACATATAGATATACTCGATAGATAGAATAATGGGGCGGGGGGTTCTCTCTTCAAAGAAGAAGGTACACGGAGAGAGAGAGAGAGAGAGAGATGGAGGGGGAGATATCGGGGGTCGACATCGATATTTCTTATACACATATAGACACAATCAAATTAAGATAAACATACAGCCAGAGAGAGAGAGAGAGAGAGACAGACACAAAGACGACGAAGGAAAGAGATATAGAGAAAACACATCTAGATGCAGTTGCTAGCAGGGGGGCTCCTCCACAAAAAGCTGGGGGGCTGGCTCCTCAAAAACGTTGTCTTAAATGCTCGAATAGCTCTACAAATGTTGAAGGGAACAGAAAGGATGGAGTTCTGAGCCTAAAAAGGAAAGGATGGATGATGAATGGGTTTCTAAACTTTGAAAGAAACGCAAAGGTTGGTAGGGTGGGTGGGAAGTACAACTCAAGGTGGGGGGGGGGGGGACTGAAACTATAGTATGTATATCGAAACGGAAATTAGGGCCTAATAATATAAACATACCAACGAATGTAGCTAAATTTATGTGTAAATCAATCACAAATTGAATTTAAAATATTTACAAAAAATACTTCAATCAAAGGTCGGTCCCATCTCCACTCCAGATGGGAATCATCTTTAGGTTGCCCTGCTCCTCTGTCGCTCTTTTGCTATTTTTTTTGCTCTCCCTGCGATCTTATGCTCTCTCCGGGCACTTGGTCTGCACTATGGGAGCCTTTGGTTGGATCCCTGGACCGCCAGCGCCCTCTGGCACCATCGCCGTGTGCACAATGATGGCCGGCTGGTCCTCGCTCTGTGGATGCAACTCGTGCGACTCTCCCGGGGTGAGGCTGGCCAGAGCCGCCAGCAGATCGTGATTGACCAGCGGTTCGGCCTCTTCGCGTGGCTCCCAGCCCGCTGGCGGTGAGGCGGGCGGGGAGATGAGGAACTGTTTGACCGGTGCCGGCGGCTGGAGGTTCTTGTTGTTGACGGGTGTCACCGGCTGGGCAAAGTAGCAGGTGATCACCGTCTTCTTGTTGAATTCGTATTGATGGAGCTTGATCCGCGCATTGGCCGCCGCAATGGCGTTGTCGTAGTTCACTCGCAGCCGCCGGAAGCTGCGCAGCCACTGGAATGTGGCCGATTCGCTGAAGGTGCGGAAGAGCTCCTCCATGCCGTGCTTCAGCTCTGGATTGGCAAACACCTCCGAGTGGATGTTTGTCACGATGATGGATGTGGGCAGGTCGTCGAACGAGTCTGCGTCCACCTCCGGCTCCGTGTCGCTGTCTATGATGCCCTCCTTCGGCAGCGACGGATGCTGGCTGGGCAGCCCGTCGGCGGCATTGATAAAGATGTCCTGATCCGGCGACAGTTTGTCTATGCTGCCGCCTCCGCTGCTGTTCTGTGTCGACTTCAATTTGTTGTGGCTCTTGCTGTGGTTGTTGTTGCGATTGTTGCTGCCGCCACGTGGTGTCGTTGGCGAGGGTGCTGCATCCTTGGTTGGCGCCACCTCGTCAGCGGTGACGCTGGCGGGAGCAGGCTCCGAGGGAGAGGCGGCCGCCGCATTGTTGTTGGACTTGGCCGCGTCGGACATGATGTCTGCCTGTAGCTTACCGGGGGAGGTCTGAAAGGAGAGAAGGCATGGTTATTAGAGAAGAAAGCTTACACAGAATGTTTTATTGATGGATTGGGGCCAGGGAGAGAGCGGAATCCCACAGCAATAATTACCATACGGGATTTCATTTATAATTACAGCTTTTGGGAAGCCCTTCTCGTGGATTTCCATTACAATTGCCGCAGACTTTCCCCCACCCCCACGCCCACCCTCTACACTCCTTAGCAGCACCTGACGCAAGGTAAACAGCCTGTGGCCTCGACTCCCGCCTTTGTGGGGGCAAAACATTGGTTAACATTGTTGACGTAACACGTTTCTAACGTAAAGCCATGCTACGACAATAAAAATGGCTTCCTGCTGCACCTCCTGCCGCATGCCGCATGCCCCTCGGACAAATTACGAGACCAAAAACTACAGACGTGTCTGCCAGTGGAAAAGGAGTGAAGCCAAGCCAGCCAGGCAGCCAGCAGGAAACCCAAGAGAAGGATGAAGGTAGGAGGAATAGGGGGAGGGCGTTTTAACTATCGACACGTGAAGCTAATCAATAGAGCCCTCGAGCGGAAGGAGAGCTTCTGGTGGATCCGCTGCCTGGTGCCAGCGCCAGTGCTTGTGCTGGTGCTGGTGACGCACTGTTGATTCGGAATTGCTCTTGATTTTATTGTTATGCCGAATGCTAGGAATAGACTGTTAAAAAGGGGGCTCATTCTCCTGCCAAAAAGTGGAAACGGAGCTCGTTCTCATGCTAAAGAACGGAAAGAAAAAGGAGAAATACTGGAGCAAAGGCGAGAGAGTGAGAGTGAAACACCTCCGAGGGTGATTAATAGTAGCGAATATATATACATATATTTTTTGTTTTGTGAATGAATGGCAGGAAAGAATGAAACGAATGAATGAAGGAGCAACTGGCGCGAGCCGCGACACCGTCACTGGCGTCAGTGGGATGGCAACAGTGACGTCGCGTCGTCCGAGTGATGTGGCACCTGTGACTGGCAGCGGCAGCGACAGTGACAGCGACCCTCATTCCCCCATTATAATAGATCCCATAGATGGTTTATGGATGGTGGCAGGTCCAGGGGTTTTATTGTGATGGGCATGGATTGGCGGCCGTTTGTATGCTATATAAAATAACATTTCTCTTCTCTGTGTCTCTGCCTTTCCCTTTGGGTTTATTCTGGCCCATGAACCAGCGATATGCAGCAGGCGATAATTACTATATGTATGTTCCCTCCATGAGGCAGGGAGGTGGGTGGAGGTGGAGGTGCTATTAGCCAAATGAGAGACAAAACTGTGTTTTATTTACGGCTTTTGCAAAGTTTTTATGGCTTGCAATTACAGAGAGAAGCGAGAGCTTTCTTTTTGTATTAATTGATATATTTTGGAGATATGTAGATCTGAATTATACTTTTGCTATAATTAATCACTTAAATAATTCATAAAACCCCACCACTGGCTATTCGTTCTTCCCTCTTAAATTATTTGCCATTCTTTCTTCTCTTTTAAATCATCTAATATTCCCACTTCTCTCTTAAAATCCTTTCTTTTGTAATTCAATTACTTTAAAACCCTAAAAAAAAATCATTCAATATTCAACCGATAAGCCATTTTAAAGGGAAGGAAGCCACCCCCTCCCTCTCACATGCCTGAAGGTTGCGTACTGTTTTTCCTCTCTTTTTGTTTTTTTGTTTTGTTTCTTCCACCTTCAGAGCCCAAAAGCAAGGAGCCAAAAGAGTGCGAGACCAACAATAAAAACAATGGCGTGGCTAAAAAAAACACAGAAACAGAGAAAATTCAACGACGAGTTGATCTATTTCCGGATGATTGATTTCCTTGAAAATTGTTACATTTTTCGGGGCAAGGGGCAGGGGACAGGGGGCAGGGAAGGGTCCGGCTTCGGTTGTCGGTTGTTGGTTGTCGGCTGTCTCCGCCTCCCATGACGTGTGTACTTTGTTTTGGTGAATGGCTCCTGCGATCCCTATCTGTTCTATCCTTTACAGCGAGAGAGAGAGAGAGAGAGAGAGAGAGAGACAAGAGAGAATACGCACAGCGAAGCCAGGAGGAGGAGCAGGAGCAGTGGAGAAAGTACTTTTACTCTCATGGCAAAAAATTGCAAGTCAGCGTAAACGACCTGCTGGCATGCAAATTGCTTGCCACTCAGCCCCCCCCCCCCCCCCACACAGAGGTGGGTGAGAGAGAAGTGACGTCATCATTGGCTGTGCCACCAAAGCACGCAAGAAAGAAAGCTCTGCTTTAAGCCTAGACAAAAGTTGTGGTCTCTGCCTCCTCCTCCGACCAGGCTCAGGCTCAGACTCAGGCGATGTGGTCCCAGGACGATGATGAATTGCCTGCCGGTCGTTATCCAGCGGCGACCTTCACTCATTCATAATTGCTGTCATCATTATATCAAGTGGTCGCCCCGTACCGCCCCGCCCCGCCCCGCCCTGCCATTGTGCCCCATAGAGACTGTCTTTGCATCAGCATCCATCCTCATCCATCCACTCAGCCTTTGGAAATGTTGCATGTGTATGGAAATTACCTCAAGAGAAATATGGGGAAAACTCTCCTTAAAAATTGGTTCCCCTCACGAATGAGAGCTTGTTGTGTTTTTGGTCGAATTTAATGCTGAACTGAAACCTACAGAGGCCCAAAACTAAAACCCTATCCAAAAACAAGCCACAAAAAGAAAGGGAAATGGAGGAAGAAGAGTACTCCAGAACTGAAAGATAATGTCCTTGAGGAAAGTTTCAGTGGAATCCCACGAAAATCCATCTAAAAAATCAACCATAAAAGCGAAACATCTGTCTTTAAGCAGTTGCTATATGCCATAATTTCTAGAAACAAAAGAAAAACGGAAGCCAGAGAGGATATCAAATTGAACGCCCAATCGATTGTTGCATCCACAAACAAGGCAACAAGGATTTCACCAACTACAAGTCAAATACAAAAACACATAAATCCAATGGCAGAAACTATCCTTTGGCATTGAGAAAAACCTTCCAGTTTTAAGCCTTTAAGCTCATTAAATTTGCGAATTTGTAATTGAATTTGCCAACATATTGCAGCATGCACCATGTGGCACGGTGTGTGTGGGTGCCACAGTTAATCAGTTTTTGTGGCCCTATTTACTTTATCCATTCGTTTTTCGTGACAAAAGGCGATTTCTCAGCAGCAGCAATGTGGGAAATGGAAAATGCAAATGCAAATGCAAATGCAAATGCACGGATCTCCGTGTGGGAGTGGAAGTGGGAGTGGAGTGTAATGGGAAGGGTGAAGATTAATTTGATTTCCGGCTGATATTTCAAACTTTTCCCCTGTGCATCCGGCATACAATTTCACACACACGTGCGCACAGTTATTTCCGATTGATGTTCGACGAGAGTTCGGGTTTGGAATTTAATTAAATCTGATCTAGTCGCCTGGTTGAACGCCTGTTTATGACCCTCGACGCTCTCGGAAAGTGTGTCCTGGCCTGTCCTCTGGCTGGGGCTCCTCTCATATTTAATACTGCGGCGACTGCACCGCCACATGTTGCTTGTAACCAGAGCACCTTGTGTGCTGCACCTGACACAAAGCCAGGCGCAGCATGCAGCAGCAGCAGCAGCAGCAGCAGCAACAGCAACAGCAGCAGAAAAGGTCAAAGTGGCGGCCTTGGCAGCCATGCGGTGGTTCGTATGCGAGAGAGAGAGATGTTAGGCCCGACTCCTTTCTGCAGGGCGAAAATTAATTGAATCCTAATTGGGATATCCCTATTCTTCCTTTGTTCCTTCTTACTAGGAAATGCCACACGCACCCGAAAAGCAGGCAATACTTTTTGTCGATTCTTTATTTTATTCTTCTTTCTCCCAAAAGCACGCAACACTTTTCCTTTGGTTTCTTCATTTTCATTGGTTGAAAAGTGTTAAGTATTAAGTTCGGTATTAAGTTCGAATTGGAAACTGAAATAAAACATGTTCAAAAGAAAAAAAAAATGTTTGTTTTCATTGTTTGTTTGTGAAGGGTTTTTAATTTATGAAAATACACCCAAAATGCAGGTGTTTGGTTCTGGTTTTTCCATATGTTTTTTATCGGTTACACCTCACAATTTCCCATAAGTCAATTCATATTTCCCTAATTTAAGGAGACTTTGAGAATAAACCATTTTTCTTATGAAGAAAATAGTAAAGGAAAAGATTTCTTAATAAAAATACCGAAATAGTGAACTTTTGCTTATTGTAATCGGTTTTCACATCAAAGTTGATGATATTATATGTCAATTGGTTAATTTAACCGAGTTTCCATATATTTAGGAACAAATATTGGGACAAAATGGAAATGCCCGTATGTAATCCAATCCAACTAATTCTATAAACATTAAAGAGTATATATTAAATATTTTTGAAGCTTCCTCTTTGTTTTAGAACTATTTTTCTACCCGAAATTATGCATATTACTTAGATGTTTATATCGTTAATGCCCCGTAAACCCTCTGCTGTTGCTACTGTTGCTGCGACTGCTGCTGCTTTGGTTAGATAATTATTGCAAAAGCTGCTTTCAACCTTCGCATTCGTGGCACACGCACATCAAATTGTGTGTGGGAGTTGCACAAACGGGTAGTGAAGGGCAGGGGTGGGGAGTGGAGTGCAGCAAATGGCGCTGATTGGCAAGGACAGTGATTGGTGGTCGCATGTGTGGCGTACTCGCTCTCTCTCTCTCTATCGCCCTCTGTGGTATGTAAAACTACAACTGACTTGGCTATCCCAATGCAAAGCATTCAGCAAATATGTATATTTGTGTCTGTTGCATGTGTCACCAGTGCCACCACAGTGCGTACAATGTGCAAGAATTCACTGGACTTCTATGAATAGAATTCTTTTTGCATAATTTTGCACCAATGCAATAAATGCAGGCATTCCAATGAAAGCAATTCCAATTCCAATTACCAACGCCAAAAAATTCTCAGAAATAAACAAAGACAACAGATTGGCAGCAAATAACTCACAGAAGTTTCCAGCAGTTTTGTTACTGTTCGAAAATTCCCAGTATACGAAAAAAAAGGGATACCAAAGCACTAGAACTTTCTAAATACAACCAGAGAGAGAGAGAGCAGCTTTCCCCTTCACGTGATTCCAAGACGCAGAGAATCGATTAGATTTGAATGTGTCAAATTTGCTTATCAATAGACTTGCACCGCGAGTGGATATTGTCAAAAAGAAAAGAGTTTTCATATTTAAATTAAATATACATAAAAGCATTTTCCGGATATCGAACGAGACAATCGTACAGAGTTCAAGTGGTATAATAATACGAATTTTCAAATTAATCTTTCCATTATAAAGTAGCTCTTGATTGGTCCTATAGTTTGTGCTGAGTTCGATTTTGGGCAACTATTCGTTGTCGAGATATTTGCAAAAAACCAAGCAATTTGCTTGGGAGAATAATGGAAATTGTTTTCGCGGCGATCAATTCAAGCTCAGATTTCAGAGAAAGTTGAGGCAATATATTGATGCGAATTTCAATAGGTTTTTAGGTTAAAAAATGGAATGTCCTGCAAATCCGTACGCTTTTGCCACGCACTGTACTCTGATGGGTCCACACATGGGCAAGATATTGCGTATCCGAATTTAATACACGTATCAGCCACCGCATGGGGTTCGTTTCTTCTTTCCGCAAGCATCAGTTGGGGCCGGAGGTCCCAGGTCGCAGGTCGGGGGTCGTTTGTGTGGGTTTTTGTTTTGCGGACTCTCATTAAACGTAATCCCGTAATTCATTTGACAGCATTTCGCCTCTGTATAAAGCGCCCACCGACCCCCCAGCATTGTGCACTTGCTTCTGCTGCGGCTGCTGACCCAGCACCCACCCACCCACCCACCCACCCACTCACAGACCCAGCGACCGCTCATTAACCAGTCATCAGAACACCCACCACCTGTCCTACCCACAATAAGCACACTTACATACATTTATGTATGTATGTATGTAGTAATTTCTGTCTCTATTTGATATTGAAACCTGTGTGTGTGTGTGTGTGTGTGTGTGTGTCCACAGAATCATCCAGAGGGAGGCCCCAGTGGGATTTACGTTCATACAGGTTTTCTCGTAATTACCCGACAACTCCACTTCATTCGAATCGAATGGAATCGCCTGGACTGTTAATCAAATTATTCACACATCGATGGGTCCACCCCCCACCTCCCACTCCCACCCCCAACCCTAGCCATAATCAAACAATAGTGGTGCAAATAAATTTATGCAATGTAATTATTTATTGAACAAAAAATAATGCAAAATACAAATTGACTTTTGATGGCTTTTCATGGAAATGAAATCAAATGAAATCAAATCAGGAAAGCGCTGCATTTCACGAGAAAGACCTTGACCTTCAATTGGGGGAAATTGGTTAACGCTGCATCCCACACACACACAAACACACAATGTCAGGGATTACAAGTGGGAGGAAAAAAGAGTTAATCAAATATTGCGCAGCATATGTACATATGTAAATCTTAACTTTGGATAACTGGAAGGAATACATACTTACATACATACATACATACATACATACATACATATGTATACATTCAGGTACTATATATATTTTTAAACATTTTTCATATCATTTAGAGGCCATCTCAAGAGCTTGGGGTTCTATTATCACAAGCTATCACCAAATGAATCAATATTTAATAAAAGCAGCACAGAACCTTCTTCCATTCAACTACTTTTACAAATTGGATTGTTATCACTCACAGCGAAACGGAATGGAACGTCCTTCCTTCTGTGTTATTTTGAGGAGTTTTTGTCTGCCCCGGAGACGAGCCAAGCCCCTTTGTTGCCGCCTGTCAGTGACAACTGTGAGGAGTCCTGCCGCAGACCCCAGGATGCCTCAGCACACTCTCTGGATGTCAGAGTCAAGGCTGCCTTAACCGAAAATAGTTTTTGGCCAAAACTTTCGTATGCAAAAGCCAAATATATTATAAATTAATAGTACAAGGGCAACATTTGGCAACATATGTATGTGTTTGTGTGTGTGTGTGTGTGTGTGTGTGTGGGGAATCTCCTCAAACGGATTATCCATCCATCCATCCATTCATCCATCCATCTACTGGGTTCAACTAGTTGGAACCGGCTCCTCCACTATCGTCCGTAAATCATGGCCATTGTCGTCGCTTATCACTCGTGACAGCCATAGTCCGTCCCCCCACTGACGCACCAAAAACGGACAACGACAAAAGATAACATTTAGAAATTGTTATTATCGTTAATTGAGACGTTTACAGGCCCCAAAGACCCACCCGACCCTAGAGTGGTCGTCTTGTATGAAATCCAATCGAATCGAATGGAATCGCTCTGGCTATATCGCTATATCGTTATGTGTTAAGTGAGTTAATGCCTGTTCTCTGTGTCTGTGTCTGTGTCTGTGCCTGTGCCTGTGACGTCAGTGCAAGTGCAACAGAACAGTACAGAATCGAAAGTCCCTGGCAATTGACGAACAGTCGGATCTGTACTCAATTCATCAATTGGCAGGCAAGCGAAGAGGGAGTGAGAGAAAGCTTTGTCTTTGGGGGTCGCTTCTTGCATACCCTTTCTAACAAATATTGCCCTGCCATATCCTATACATAGGTATACCCCCTGTGCGGCATTGAAAAAGGGTATCAAAGGAGAGTAGTCAACAGCACAAGAAACAAGAAACAAGAAAACAAAACAAAAGCCAAACGCAAATAAAAATAGCATAAAATGGACAACAGAAAACACAACGACAACGACAACGAATCGTCGAGTGGATTGGAGGGGTGGTCGGGGAGGGGGGGGCTGTGGAGGAGAGGTGCACAGGAAAAAGATGAGTTGCTTTTATTTTCAAATCGTTTCATTTACGTTTTTGCGTCAGCAGCAACGAGGAAACGACGCAGCGCTGCGCTGCGTATACGAGTACATATTTTTAGTCGTCGTCGTCCCAACATACGCACTCCACACCACACCACTCCACCCCTCCTCACCCCACCCTTGCCATATCATCCGCCGATCCACCGGGTGGTGCCGGCGATTGCGGTGGTCGCACACCAACAACAGCAACAACCCAATCGGCAATTGAAATCGAAATCGAAAGCATAAGGCGAGTGATCTTTGACAGAGAGAGAGAGAGAGAGAGAGACAGAGAGGAGAAGGGGGTTTCGATGGGGGGCTGTGACTGTTCGACAGGATGGGGTGGGGGTTTAGATCTTCGAGAATTGATTTTAAAGAACGGTTTTTTTAGTTGTGAAATATACATAGTTCTTTAAGAATAGTTCTCTATGTCATGTTCTTATCATTTTATTCGCTCGAAAGTGATTTTATCAAAAAGGAATCTCTAAATTGACGAAGACTGATTATTATGGAATCGAAATATCACAGAAACTATCAAAATAGTCCTATCCTATTGATTAATTTTTCATTCTGATTCATGAATAGTTCTTTTGTGAATTGATTTAACCCAGAATGGATTCCCCAGTCATGCATTTTCTATTCTTTAGGGAATGCACACCATTTAAATAAATGAAAAAATAATAGATTTGCTTAGATTAGAAATTGAATTAAAAATAGTACCTTGAGCAGCTTATGCAGCATCTGTTCTCCTTTGCCATTTACACCATGAATCTTTATCATTATCGTTGCGATTACAATTACGATTATATCTGTTCACTGATTTGTCATCATGGCATGGCCTCTCGTTGGGAGGCTACTTATAAGGGCTACACTGTGGCTACACTCCTGGCCTGGTCCTGTCGTCGACTCAGACAAGTGGGCGACAGGACGATGGCGCTTCTTTCCAGCATTGGACACCCCCTTAGACAAAGGTCGCTATGCAAAGCCAAGGTCGAGATTTACAGGCAGGTCATTGTGTTCTTGGCAGGCAGTAACGCCCACAGCAGCAGCAGCAGCAGAAGGAGAAGCAGAAGCAGAAGCAGTGCCCCCTGTCAACTAGCCTGAGTAAAAAATAGATGGGAAAAATACCAAGAACACCAAGAACAACTCTGAAATATTTATTTGCATTTTGGAATTTATTGCCTTGGCTGAGCGATTTTCCATTTTCCAACTGGTTGTGCAGCTCTGGGGAATTCTTATTTTGTTTTTTGGTTACAGCCAAGGGCTTCGCTTCTACTGTTGCTCAAAGCAATTAAAATTTCAGAAAAACGAGCGAGAAAAACAACAAGCCCAACGCAAGCCCTGCCCCTCTGCCGCTCAGGCCACCAGTCACCACACGCATCTTCATCTTTCATCGAAGGTCTTGTGGCACGTTTAAAATTCAGCAGCATCAAAATCACAAGGCAGCAAAACGACGGGGACGGGGTCTGGGAAGAGATGGAGAAGTGACAGCGCAACAATAACGAAAGGAAAGGATATGTGTGGCGTCGAAGCTTTAGATACCCTTTCAGATCTTATGGCAACCCCTTTCTTATGGGATATTTTGTTTGAAATTGTCATTTCTTTGCTTCGATTGGATTATCTTTTTGTATAGGGACCCAATCTTGTCCTTGGTTGCAACTAATCTTCATAGAATCAGACTTTCGGCCACATCCGACTAGTTTTTCTGTGGAAGCTCTTCTTTTACGGACTCCTTTTCTCGGCAAATGTCTGGACAAAACACCCTCTACCGAAAGTTTATAACAAAACAAAAGGCAATATGTGGCAGGTGTTGGGGTTATGGGCTTGTCAGTCACGGTCATGGCTGCACCCCATTAGCCTCTTCCCAGAAGCAGCAAACCCCCCCTCCGCCAACACAATGGATGCGGGTGTCCGGAACAGAACAGAGCAGAGCATCAGCAGCAGTAGCAGCTGCGGCAACGGCAACGGCAACGGAAGGAGGCGGAAATTCAATAAGAGCAACAAGAACAGAAAATATTTTGCACCCACGCCAAGCACACGCACACACAGGAACAGAAGAGAGCAGGACCCGTGAGAGAGAGAAAGGGAAAGCAAACACGCCGAAAAGGGAATACTCTTTTTACAGCTTTGTGCGAATCAAAGCGGACAGAAGATAGTAAAAGGAGGTGGAATGAGGAGGTTCACATATCGTGAAAAATCACATTACAAGGTAAACGAAGCTTCACCCCCACACGCTTCCCTTTCAATATAAACCCCCAATTGCCCAGCGAATGCTCTCTGTTTACGGTTAGGGTATCACAGTGTATAACAACAAACATTTGTCGGCAAAAGATGGCGCGTGTGCCCGCATGTGGGTGTGCGAAGGCGTCTGCGGGGGCGATTTTGTGTGTGTGTTTGTGTGTGCGTTTGTGTGTGTGTGTGTGGGCAGGACAGCTTTGCGGTGCAATAATTTCAAGTGCGTAGTACATAATCCCCTCTATTTTTGTTTGGAGACTTTTCAGCGGCATCCCCCACATTTGTTATAAACAAAATTACAGTCGGTTGTAGGAGCGAGAGCGGGCGGGGGATTTAGCACTGCCAGACGCTGCGGCGCAGCAACAATTTGCACGTAAAAAACGTCAACGGTGGAATCTGCGGCTCGTCTGCTTTGCTCTGCTCTGCTCTGCTTTCTGTGGCTGCATTACATAAGAAATTCTTGCAAAATTGCATGGCATATGCAAATAATAGAAAGCAACTGTATTTACTTACCGTTTTAGCAACTATTTGCGATAATTGAAACTGCGTTTTTATCCGCCAATAACCAGACGATGGGGCTGCAGGTCGTCTCTCGCCGTCTTGTGTGCCTCTTGCTGTGGCTGCTGTTTGTTGAAATTAGTGCACAATGCCCACTAGCTGCGCTATTGTTGCTATTTATTTAGTAGTTAGTCAGAGCTCCTACTGCACTTAAGGTTTTTGCATTCCTTTATTCTGCGTCATTCGCGAAGACGCGAAACAATTTGATTTTTCCGCAACGCTCCACAAAACACATCCGCCTCGGTCGAACTTTTGAAAAATTTTGGGGCCTTTGAAACAGCTGAGTGACATGTTTACTGCTAATTTCAAGAACAGTGTGACCGCGGAACTATCGATCAGATATACCGTCCGAACATCAAAAATTTACCAAAAAGTAGGGTCTTATTTTCAAAATATACCGTAAAAATACCGACGAAAATCGTATTCCTCGATTTTGATATTCGGTTGAAGATTGCTAGCTGAATAGGATACTGAGCCCTGAACAAATAAATTTAACTGATAGATGAAACAATTTTCCACAGGATTGACCAACTTTTAAAACACTGTTAATTGGATTCTGTTTAAAATAAGGTTTAAGCAAGGAAGTTCAACAAATAAGTCCCTTTTCTTACAATGCAACTACACGGTAAATACACATTTGCTACACATTAAAAACATTTTTACGGAGTATGGACTGGACATTTTGTATACCCTACTTCTGATTTAATCTTAAAAATACTGTTTTCCAAGCTAATTGGTAATGCCCTTCCGTCGAAGGGTAGTTTATAAAATGCTCCCATAAGGAAAAAGAGAGTATGGACAACAGGCAAAACGGTACAGAAAATTCAACGCATGCAAGGCAAAATCCACCTAATTGCTTAACATACCAAGAGGACATTTACTTATCACATGGTAACTACAGATAAAATCTTCATGAAGCCACCTCATTTCAATGTAGGTTCGCAGGAGAGGTGCGGCTCGTATGAGCCTTGCAATTTTCTTTGGCTGTTTTTGCCTGTTGTCCCTACCTTTCCATAGCCAAGCGGTGCGATCGGTTGTGTGAGCCGAGTGCCCTGTGATTTTCTCTCGTAGAAAACGTAGAAAACAAAATAATGCAAAATTACTTGATACAATTACAACCATCGTTATGTAACGGATATACGTAATATATAACGTACTTTTTGTTTTCAGCCAATGAAAATCGTCAAAATTCTTTTGAAAACAATAATGTAACTGCAAAAAATTTTAAAGATTTTCATTGGTCACAAACAAAAATCCCGTAAGGACATTTTGGGAAATTGCTAGCATGGAATGTAAGGGAAATTGTTGGGATCCCTTCAAAAAATCCCTAAAAAAGTCCCTATAAAATATACGGTCTGAGCTAACATATTCGTCGATTTCGATATTCCGTCTAATATTAATAGCTAGCAAAGACCCTATGAACTGACCACATATGTTTAACTGAGAAATTAATCAATTTTCTACGAGATTGGCAGGTTTTCCTTCTTGGCAAAGGTCCAAAAACACCATAAAGTATTTAAAATAGCTGAGTGGGAGCCGAGCCATTTTTGATTCACTAAAAGGGATGAAAAACCACCGATTGCAGCACGAACGACCATGAACCAAAAGTTCACGTTTTGTGAAAGAACTGACTTCAATTCAACCCATTGGAGCCAACATTAAAATATATACATTTTTTAATATTTATTTAAAAAATATTTTGTATGCATTGTATGCACCAAACTATAAAAGGTTAAAAATACTTATCATTAACTTAAACTATTTAGAACGTAAATTCATTAATTCTAACGTGCCCCCATAACACATTTTAAACCATTTATACAAATTTAAAAAAAAGCAGTACTGCCTGAAGGCGTTATTGCACCATTCTTTGTTTCATGCATCCAGTAAGCAAATTAAACGGTAAAAAATAATTATGTTTTAAATTATGACTACATTACTTACATAAGAAAATCCCTACGACATCTTTCCCTTCAACTGCCCTAAAATTCTTCAAGAAGATTGGGTAGATTTTACCTTGCATGCGTTGAAATTTCTAAGCCGCTTTGCCTGTTGTCCATACCCTCTTGTTCCTTATGGGAGCATTTTATAAACTACACTACCCTTCGACGGAAGGGCATAAGGGAATTAATTAAATGGTTGTCCAACAAACGGAATAAACGATTTAAAAGCCATTTATATATTCTTACAAGGTATGCACATATGTATGTGTATATAATCTTCAAATTTTAAAGCTATCTCAACGAAAATGTACACTTTATAGTTTTCCGACTGATACCAAAATTGTGTGTTGGGATCGAGATGTACACATTCTTAGGCTTCGAAGCGCTTGATAAGCAGTATTTTAACATTTATTCTGATATGGGGTATACGTTCGTACTTATTGGCTTCTTTCTGTCTGGCATGAAAAAATAATCAATATTTTTCCGGAAAATCGTGACGGATTTTTGGCAATTTGGCCGTTTGTTTAATAATATCCCTATATCATATAATATATATTGATCCACTATCCTGGAAACGGTAATGTCACTAAAATTGTGTGGTGTAGTAACCATGTAGCAAATTTGTACCACGCTTCACAACATTTGAATATTTTACATCTTACATTTTACGGTAAAAAAGTATGTACATATTCGTTTCTGGTACCAAAATCTAAAACTAGCTGAAAATTCAAACGGGCAGGCTGGGCCTTTAGAACGCATGCCCGCTGGAAGTTGAGACGCTCCTGCTGCAGCTCAGACCATTGATCCTGCAGTGCATAGAGTGGAAAACACATATTTCAAATCGTTAAAGACCATAAAAGAAAAAAATACACCAGAAACCAGGAGAGCAAGAAAATTACTAAATTTACTTTGAGTAGGTTTGGTTAGGTTAGGTGATAGCGGCTGCCAGGCTCACTGGGAGCCCATATGGTGGACATTACCGAAATGTCTGCTATGAAGGGCGAGCCCAAGTGCTGTAGCCTTCTTCTGCTGAGAGCTGGGCATGAGCAGAACAGGTGTTCCACCGTTTCCTCCTCTTCCTCGTCTCTACAGCTACGGCAAAAATCGTTGTATTGGGCGTGGGTACCTATTAGCCAGTGTCCCGTTAGGGAGCGTATGACTGCGCTGCACCAGAGATCGCATTAAGCGATTTGATTGCAGCTTGGCTATCACTATAAATATTTATGCGGGTTACCATAGCGGTAGTTTCCTAAAGGCAGTTTAGGGCTTCCTTGATTGCAATGACCTCCGCTTGGAAGACGCTGCAGTGATCAGGGAGCCTAAAGGAGTGCCTAATGTTTAGCTGTTCGGAGTATATTCCTCCTCCGACCCTGTTGTTCAGCTTTGACCCATCTGTGAAGATGTTTAAGGCCCCTCCTGGGCCTGGGGGTCCCTCACTCCACTCGTCTCTGTGAGGGATAATTGCATCGAAAGGGGTGTCTGTGTATTCCCTTGAGACACAGTAGTCCGTTTTAATGGGGACGGAACTGCTGTTTAATATTGAGGAGTGACCTGTGTGCTCAGGTGCCCATTGGTCGGAGTCCCTTAGACGTATTGCTGCCATCTCTGCCCATTCTTTTCCTGCAAGGGCAAGGCTTTGGAGGCAAAAAATGGCATCAAGCGCATCATTTGGAGTGGTGCGAAGAGCTCCGCTGATGCAAAGGGCGGCTGTTTGTTGAACATTGTCGAGTTGTCTGGTGATCGTCCTTTTTGATAAGGCCGGCCACCACACTGTAACTCCATAAAGTATTATTGGTCTAACCATAGCTAGATATATCCATTGGACTATACTTGGGTTCATGCCCCATTTTAAGCCAATAGCTTTTTTGCAAGTGTAGAGGGCTATCGTGTCACTCTGTCTTTGATGTTCAGGTTCCAATTTAGCTACTTGTCAATTACCAACCCTAAGTAGCTGGCACTGTCGCTAAAGGAGAGCCTGCATCCGTTTAATATTGGGGGGTGTAGAGACGGAATCTTGTATTTATTTTCGAATAGCACAAGTTCCATCTTTGAGGGATTAACTCCAAGACCTCGCGATTCTGTCCATCGTGACAGTCTCGCGAGCTTTGCGGTCATTAAGTAGCAGAGTGTTTGAGGGTATTTTCCCGAGAAGATAATTGCCACGTCTTCCGCATATGCTACGAATGGATTTCCCTTTCCGGTAGGCATGCTGTGCGCCTGACAACAATTGAGAACTTATAGTTGTTCTCAATTCTAACCCGACGAGTCTCTCAAAAGTTTTGAGAAGGAAGGATGATAGACTGATTGGTCTAAAGTCCTTTGGTGTTGAGTGCGAGGCTTTAGGGATGAAGACTATTTTTGCCTTAAGCCAAGCGTGTGGTATTCTCCCCACTACCAGTATCTTCTTAAAGATACATTGCAGCCGGTTGATGGCCGTGTCTCCGGCCTTTTGTAATTGGGCCGGAATGATCTGGTCCGGACCAGGGGATTTGAACGGATCGAAACTGTTTATTGCCCAGTTTATGTTCCGTTTTGAGAAGATATGCTCCATCGAGGTGACCGAACCCTCACTAGGGAAGTGAGTCGGTACATTGATGGAGCCCCCTGGAAAATGAGTGTCGAGTAGAATGTGTAGGGACTCCTCACTGAGTTAGTCCACGTACCATCACTTCTCTTTAGGTATCCCACCGAGGGTGCCATTTTGCAGAGGATCTTGCGCAGTCTTGCAGCCTCCGACGTTTCCTCGATTTCAGAACAAAATTTTTGCCATGAGGCCCTTTTTGCCTGTCTAATTTCTTTTTTGTATATTGCCAGACTATTTTTGGAATCTGTCCAGTGTTCTTCCTCGTTAGCGCTTTTGGCCCTGTTGAAGAGGGTCCTGCAGCTTTTCCGTAGGATATCTATATGTTTTGACCACCAGGGGGGTTTTTTTTCTCCTTGTGTTGGTTTAATGGGCATGCTGCCGTGAAAGCCGTGTTGCATGCTTTAGTGAACCTGTCCACTAGACGATTTAGGTCGTCCTCTGTGTTCAGGCAAATTGGTGCCTTGGAGGGAAGTAGTCCGTCCATTTCTGTGACATATTTTTCCCAGTTGGCTTTCCTAGGGTTAACAAAGACAGTGGGTTTTGGGCTCTCGAGAGATAATGTAGTCTCGATGTACCTGTGGTTTGAAAAGAAATGGTCCCCCAGAACTTTCCAGTTCTTTACTATGTCTGACAGTCTGTGAGACACTAATGTTAGGTCAATTACCTCTTGTCTATTCTTAATTATAAACGTAGGATCACTGTTTAGACTGAAGCTGAAAAGTGACTCACCCCTTACATTTGTATCCGAACTCCCCCATTGGGTGTGGTGGGCGTTGGCGTCGCAGCGTATTATAAGGCCTATATCCGACCTTTCGCTATCTCTGGTGAGCTTGCGAACTAGGTCACCGGGAGGATCGCTTTCCTCATGAGCCATGTAGGACGACATCAGCCTTATGTGAGAACCTTGTAGCTCAAGGCTTGCCGCTGTGTTGTCGCCATTGCTAAAGTTATGGAGCAGAAAGATATTTAAGTGCTTCCTTGCAAAAATGCAGGTACGGATTTTACCTTCATTCTGAGCTACAATGAGCTTGTGCTCCTTCGTCGCTAATCCACAGACCTTGTCTCCTACTACCCAAGGCTCTTGGATCAGGACTACATATGCTCCGCTCGCTTCCAAGCGGAGTATAAGGGCAGCGGATGCTGCTTTAAAAAGGTGGAGACTTTATCTGTAGGAGTCTTAGAGACATCGACAGAGTTCTCCATCACTGCGTTGTCGGCGTCCGAGTCGTCCTCAAACTCGCGCATCAGAGCCGTGTCGGAGGTGTAGCCGTCATGGGCTGGCTCCAAGTCGTCATCGGGTGCTTCGATCTCCGAGGCAACGTCCTGTTCGACTGGGTTGTCGACAGGACGTGCCTCGGCCGCTGCATCCGACTTGTAAACCTTGATGCTCACCGCACTGAAGCCAAAGTTTAACTCTCCGTTTTTAGCCTCAATAGGACCTTGTGTCGCCTCAACCTTGACTACCCTCCAATCGGAGGTGGGTAGCCCCGGGTTGCATCGCTGCAGTATTTTGAGGATGCGATCCGGCTCCTTTATAGAGGCGGGCACCCAAACCCTCGCCCTAGGCCTACTAGGCACCTCGCTCCAGTCGACTGCGACGAGCTTCGCCCCTGGGTAGACTTCTCCGACTTGCGCTACCGCTGCTTTTGATGTACGCTCATCATTCAAGAGAGTCTTCTCAGGCTATTATCTTGATGCAGCCCTGGTACCACCCCATGTCTTTACAGACAGGCCAGTGCCGCTTCCACCCACTTCGGGGCAACCCTCTTTGGTGCCTCGTTGCCGAAGTTGGGCAGCACCTTTGTGCCCCCTCGACCTTTTTCCACCACTGGTCGGTCGGGCTGGACATCATACTTGTGTTTTGCCGACGGAGTATGTTGCCAGCACTCCTCCTCTGGGCATACGTGAAAGCTTTGGCTTGGGCGCTAGTCGATGGCAACTCACCCCCCGCAGCCTTACCAGCAGGCAGAGCAGCCCCAGGGTTGCATAGCCACTCTACCAAGGTATCAGCTTTAGGAGGCGATTTGCCACCCACCCCAGAACTGGGATAGGACCCCTTAAGGTTCGCCCTAGCGTCTTCCACCGCGCAGGTTTTACCTGCTTGTCGCGGGTCAGGCCAGGCCTTTGGGCCGATGCCTTTCCCTGTATGGGATTACTCCCTGTTGGCAGTTGGGGAGCGCCAGACTCGTTTTTGTTTTTGTTGTTATTTTGTTTGTTTTCCATATTTGATCCCACGTTTTGCAAAGAAAGGGCGGTCCGTCCGGGCAGAGATTCACGTTGTCCGGATAAGGCATCATTAGAACAGGGGGCTGCCAAATCCCTGAGCTCTCCGTTAACGACTGGGCTAGTTTTTATACCGGGCCCCCAGCCAGGCTGACTCTCGGCACGGGTCGAATAACACACTTAGTCCGGCCCGGTGTGAGATGAGTGTGGGGGTTGAGATGTGGGTAGATAATGTGTAGGGGTGGGGGGTTGTGTGAGCTACTTAAACGAGGCGGCACCACAAGCGCATCGTCAGTGTTGCTACTTCGCGAACACCCGCTGGCTGTCCGGGACTGCTTATTTCGGTGCTTTCCCTAAGGATGACCGCTTATTCGCAGCTGGCCTACCTTCAAAGGTAGGTCATTCGCTATCCGTAATCTGCGGCCCGTCCGGTGGCCTCAGCTAGGCCCCCTCTGAGCCATCTCACATGCTCATCAGACTAGATTACTTTTGAGTAACAATATAATAATATGATATAGAATTAAAAAATTATATTATATTATTTATCATGTCATATGACATCATTTCATTTTCATTTTTTAATGTACACATTCCTGGGTTAAGCAGCATGTACAGCACTTGCAGCACCGTTATTGTTCCAACGGTGGAGCTCCAAGACTTACTCTTATCCACTTCGCTTCGCTACTTTTCGAACCTGGCTTTCTTCCATCTAAGCCAATGTTTCAAATGGTTGTTCCTCATTTCTTTTCTCTTCTGCACAGGAATGTAATATCCGCATTATTTCCCCGTACTCTAATCCTACCGAGTAAAGGAACGCGCGCAGGCTGTTCGAGGATCTAAAACGTTTGCCGCAAGGCGAGAGCAGAACAACATTCGACAACATTTCCGCGCATGACATATAATTGTTTGATCCTCACTGGTCTACCATTGACCTAGTGGTAGCACCACTCTCCGGTCGGCGGGATTTTTGGCAAAATTGGATTGTCTGTAAGATAACGGTTAAAGTTAAAGATTAAAGTTATAGCCGTTAGTTGACCTTTGCTCATACCTATATCATCGTACTCCTTCTCCTTGGCATCCATAGAGATCCCGTCACTTTGGGTCAGGTCTATTACTTCATGGGTCCGGGTTGCTGGCGGATTGTTGGACGGTGTACTCGCAATGCTATCTGCTGGTCGCAATTTCCTCTTGCCGTACCATGCGGAGCAGTTGTGCCAGCTGTGGTGCCCCGATCTGAGGCAGTTGTGATGAATTGAACATTGGGCATTGTCCCGGCGGTTGTGATCGAAAGAAGGTTGTGGGTGGGGGCTGGCTGGAGAGTTGACACTTGAATTTGCTGAGCTTGCTGCTGCAGCGTGGCTTGCGGTAGCGGAGCTGGTGCCGGCTCTGGCATGTGCTGCACCTGGGCAGGAGGTGCTGGATGTTCCTGGTGATCGGTTGCTTGATTCGTTGTTATGATGTGTTGTGTTCTCGGTTTTACATCGATAACATTGCTCCTGAGCTCCAATATGAGGTCAACAGACTCAGTCCCCGGCTAACGAAAGCCATTGCAAGAGAGCATTATATCCTTCGGCTTTACACAAGACATTACGTTTAAGTAAAGCATACCAACAGAACAATCATACATACCAGATTCTGTGTATCTGTGTTCAACAACACCATTCCTTTCATACCATCGGCGTAGAAGACCCCCAGATCCAGATAAAGTATCATAAAGTCAAATACCGCCTAATACCGTATAATATCTACAACTATCCATCCCTAATATCCTACAACGCCTGTTTCAAGTTAATCTAATCTATGTTTTAACTCTCATATTTCTACTATCTCTAACAAAGCCAAAGGAGTCCTAGGATTTGTCAAAAGATGGTCTAAGGAATTTACTGACCCGTATACTGCGAAGCTTCTGTATGTTTCTCTGGTCCGGCCTATCTTGGAATATGGTTCTTGTTTCTGGTCTCCTCACTACCAAACATTTCAGGATATGCTCGAATCAGTACAAAAACAATTCCTCATCTTTGCTCTCCGCGGACTCAATTGGGACCCTTCGATCCATCTCCCCTCTTATGAAAGTTGGTTGCGTCTAATTAACCTCCACTCTCTCAAATCCCGTAAAATCTGCCATGGAGTTATTTTCCTTCACAAGCTTCTCTCCCGCCCGACTAGGCATTACTTTCCTCTTCATCTTCAACTCTGCCTTTCTAACTATTCTGATTACACTAGTCAACACGACAAAAACAGATTTTTGGTATTTTTGTAGGAAAATAAACGGTTATACGTCGGCTAACGGAATTTATCGGCGAAATTCGGCATGTGAAAGTTTGGTCAAACGGTTGTAACTTAACCGTTTATTCGTCGATTCTTACAAACGATACCTCAAACCATGGTGAAATTAGTAATAAGGTGATGTACTCAGGTGTGGTGAGGACGTTACATTTTTCACCTCACTCTCTCGGCTCTCAGAGAGAAAATCGTTGTATTAAATGTATACAGGTATTTTTTAACTGCCACCGCTGTACTCAGTGGTGTGCTGTGCTGGAAAATGTCAACTTTTACCGACTTCATCGTGTATAGTCTCGTCAACCGCGCAAAAGAGGGGCGAAATTTAATGGACACCATATCGTTCTTGCGAGAACCCTCGATTTGGCGTGGTGGGGTTATAAACTCGACAAGCAACCTATCAGTTTATTCTAATCACGCTTTTGTTATAGTTTTCCAAAAAAGTAGGTAATTTCAGAGCGAACGACTGACAAAGTGGGTCGGAACCAACCGGTGGAAGGTCCTAGTGGTTGCTGCCCAAACCCTTGACAGATTACTGTTCCAGTACCTTCTTATCCACGTCGTAAGTAAAATTATAATTATTAATTATATAAAAAATTATACACGTTTTTAATAGATCCCGAATACGGAGGTTGGGGTTGGTTACCCCGGAAGGCCCTCAGCAGGGCCTTCCATAGGCCAGTACGGCCCTTAGTTATCCGGATTAGTCTGGACCTTTGCGAGAGTGTTACTGAGGGTTTAAAGTCCCTTACAATCGAGGTGTTTTTGGCAAAGGCAAGCAGTTCCCTTGGCGACCTGTTGGTGGCATCTTTTAGTGATTCCAGCGTATGTGCGCCCAGGTATCTTCTCCTTACCCGTGAGAGAGCCTGGCAGCTGCAGATGAGATGTTCCAGGGTTTCGATAGCCCCGGGCTCATCACATTTCCTACAGCTGTCTCCGTTGGTGATGTCTAGCTTGGTTGCATGCGACGCAGCCAGGCAGTGACCTGGTATTCCCTCTAGCAGTTTGCAATCCTTACGTGGGAGGTGTAGCAGATAATGGCGGAGTTTATCATTGCGTTCCTGCAGGTGGTGGTGTTCCTCCACCTGCTATCGGTCTTCATTTCGGACTGCTTCTCTAAGTCGCTTTGTAGCGTTCTAAGAGAGACAGGCACGTTTTCGGTTCCTGCGTTCACCAGCACGACGCCTTCTTTAGCCAGAACGTCCGCCGTTTCGTTTCCTTCGATGCCCTGGTGGCTGGTAACCCAGTAGATCCGCATTGACTTAGTCGTGCTTATTGAATCTAGTGCCTCCCTGTTTGCCAGGACACTTCTAAAACTATACGCGGACGACTGCATGGATTTTATCGTCGCTTGGCTGTCCACGAATATGTTAACAGCATTGTGTGATCGCTCTGCAAGCTGAGCGACTTCTGCTGCCTCCTTAATGGGGAAAACTTCCGCCTGGAATATGCTGCATCGGGTGGATAGCTTATAAAACGCGTCTTCTTTTCAGTAGCTGGCCCCCCCTTTAGGACTCCATACAGCAGAGCTGGTCGCACCACCAAGATGTAGATCCAATGCATCAGGGCGGGTGACAGGCCCCATGTGCTGTTAAGGGTCTTTTTGGATGCATAAAGTGCAATGGTGGCCTTCTTCACTCGTTCTACTACATCGGGTCTCTATGCCAGACCGAATACAGAGGTACTGGGAAAAATAGTTATAGACTATGAAGTCCAGGGAGGAGGAGGGATTTAATATCGAATGTCCTTGCCGCGGTGTCGGATGGCTGCCCAGAAAATTGGAAAGCCCGCAACACAGCATTAAATATCAGTACGGGGACCGAATCCTCTAGAAAATGTTTATTTAAGGCAAAGCTATCAAAAAATCTGGAAGCGTGCAGAAACGAGTATGACATCCTGCGGCCGTCCCTCTTACCTCGATAACAACAGCGTTACGACGGGAAGGTCGACACCTTGGAAGACATAGTCAGTCAGTGCGATCAGTGCATTTCTAACAGCGATCTGAACATGCGCACGACTGTCAACAACGACAGTCTCGAAAGGGTAGGAAACAAGGTGATGTCGAAAATTGAGTGAATGGTCCAGCGCGCATATTCCTATGCCAGTGATGAAAATCCCCTTATTTTTATCACCCAAATCGTTTTATTTGCAGAAATGTCGACCAGGTTGCCGCCTGCACAACTACGTTAACGGACATGTGTGACAATATCAAATAAATATGTATGTTAATAATAATTATAATCATTTGCGTATTAAATATATTGTAAAAATCTGTTTTATCTGAGAAGGTTCCTCCAAAGATACTTTCCGTTGAAAGAACAATAGAGCGAAATAAATTGCAATATTTCTATAAAGTATAGCGATATATAGTGACAACATGATATAATGCTAAGATGTAGTGGAAAATGCATCTATGATACAAAAAAAAGGACACGGACACTTAATATTTGATAGGCGGGGAGTGGAAATTAGTTTTCCCAGTGCAAAAACCTTATTAAAATTTGTATTTATTTATTAGCAACAGAAAGCAAAGCAAAGCACTTAGCAAAGTGCCACCAGAAGGGGATCCCACGGAGGTGTGCAGGCGGTCTTGGCCTTGGAAATGAACTCGAAAATGTCAAACCAATTTACTGCTGCTGCTGTTGACATTTTTCATTCCGCACGCGGCAAAGGCCGTGGCTCTATTTTATACCCGGTACTCAGTCAGTATAAATATGTACATATACATACATATGTGAGCTTACGATTTATGTAATTTTAAAAACATATTTCTTTTTGTATCGCTGTTTACCAAAGAGAAAAACTAAATTTTTGACAATAAAAAATTTCAAAAAAATTTTAATTTTTTATTTGTATTTTTCATTATTTTATTTCTGTTTCAATTTTTGTTTACATTATTATATTACATCTGAACTGATCGATACGCGGATTCGCCGGTCTTTTGTGCCTGGCGATTCTGGCGATATTGTTGCGGCAATTAGGACACCGAGGACTTGGCTCCGTCCTTTGGGAACTTGAGCATTCACAGTTGGCCGAAGTGCACCGTTAAAGTACATAATGTAGTATCGCTTGGAGTCTGATGAACAAATATTCTTATTTGCTGCTTGTCCGCCTCCTGCAGCAGCGGCCAGTTCTCCTGCCATGCCATGCAACTGCAGCCGAAGGAGTATCTTGAATATGGGGCCATAGATGACGGCGACCACTTCATTGGGACAATGCGTGATTGGCAACGGTAAAAGGAAATTCAAAAAGAGAAGCACTCTGCGAGCCAAGCGAAGGCGCCTCCTTGACGCCAATATTCCCGTTGCTGCACACCAGCAGACGGATCAGTTGTCCAATGAACTGCGGCAATAGCTGACGTCCTGGGCGAGGCTGGTGTTAGCGTCAATAGGGATAGGGAATAGTGCTCAGATGCCGTGAGCTATGTCCGGAGCTTGTGGTGCTCGAGTACAGCGAGGTCTAATCGAATGAAACATTATTCTGGGAATGTTGCCAACAGGAACCATGTCATGTTGACCCATTCGTTGATTTGTTCTTCCAGATCGTACTCGGATCTCTGATGGCTCGCCCTACGCCCATGCTCCGATGGATGACCTCCGCCTGGCCATCTTGGCCCTTGTATTTTTCAAAGGTTTGCAGCACCTTGTGGACACCTCTTCACAGATTTTCGTCAGACGCTTCCCGTCATTCCGAAATCTACTTCTGCCGATGAACTTAATGCATGCCTGAAATCGTTAAATTGGGGCGAGACAACGTCATTTGGTAAAATATAAACACATAAGAAAAACACACCGAAATAGCAACAATGGTTTATTATTGATGGCTGAACAAGTATGATAAAGAAGTCTTTCTACGGGTATTATTGAGAACAGTCCAAATTTTATATACGAATATCTAGGCTATTATTTTCCATTTCTGACTAGTTTCCACTTCCAAACTTTCGTTGGCTGGTCCCAAAATGCATTTTCCATGAGACTTTGAGTCCTCCTTAAAGTAACGTTCAATCACGTCGTTAAGTTCATCAATAGTTATTGATAGCATTCGATTACGATATTTCACAAACATCTCTTGCGATACTTCATACAAGAAGTAATCAATCCCAATATTTCCAGGTGCAATTGGCGAGTCCAGCTGCTGTAGCACTCCGAGCTTCGCCTCAAATAAGGCTTGCTGATCAATCTTACTCTCCGAACGCAACCACTCATATGTTTTTTCAAACGCATCTAGCGTTTTTGTGGAATGGGGGTCACGATAGCTATAGAAGCTAAAAATCCCATCTGAACTTATCTTGGCACCCGCTCCGTAGGCTCCATTCTGTTCGCGAACCACTGGCAGAAGATATTTAGACGACACAAGCTTGGCCAGAACGCGCAATGTGGGATGATCTTTATGCAGATATGGGACTGTAAAGAACGCTTTTGCACAGTAGTTGACTGGTATGTTCATTAGGTATTGTTGACAGCTTGGCTGCAAGAGAGTAATTTCGCTACTTTTATTGGTTTTTTCTAGAGTGGGCAATGTCTCCAAAAAGTTCTTCAAATGGTCTACGGCCGTTGGAAGGTATGACTCTGAGCTGTTGATGGCCACACGCAGATTGCTCTTATTAAAAACCTTTTTGCCAATTGACTTCAACTGGTCTCGAATTTCGTCAGTGTTGTTGTTCTGTACAAAATTCTTCATGAACTCTATGTGATCAACTCCTGATAACAGCGACTTCAATTTACTTGCATTACTAACTAGCGCTGCCGCTCCCAACATAGCGTACAAGTGACCAGAGCTAGCGATGCCTACTGATATATTTGATATATAGTTTTCAATAAGCATTTTCAGACGGTCCGTGTCTTCAAGCTTCAAGTTTAGCAGCAAATCTTGGCACAATGAAAACATATCGGGCACATTTTTATCCAGCGCATGTGTTGTCATCATCAAGCTCAGCTTGTAGCTTTTGGCGTCTTCAACATTTTCGACGAAATTTAACTTGAAGTCGATTCCAGCAGTCTTAGAGAGCACGAGTTTGTCAAATTCGCGAAAATCATGCTGACTGGTTCCCATGCCTTCATTGACAATATTGCAAAACAATGGCACGAGCTTAACTTCGTCTTCACTCAGACCATTTATATTAAATAAACATTTCAAATATGTAATCGCGTTGGTCGGAACTTTGCAAGTTTGAGTGTGAACTCCTTGGATAGTTTGGGTATTCAACTTTGGCCAATTCGGTGGCTCCTTCACATCGCTAAGCGTGAGACAAGGCAAAAGGTTAGTATTCGGTGCGGCCTTTTGAGAGGCGTCCAACTTCAATCCATTCTGATATATTTTTTCCATTTTTTCATTATCGAGCGCATTAGTTTTCTGCTTTAGCATTTCCAATTCAGCCTGCTTAAAGTTTTCCTCGTACAGCTCGTCAGGCGACATCGTAAGTGTAAGTTTGTGTGAATTATTTACAAAATATTTTTCCATTTTTTCTTGGAAGTAATTCTTATTCTGCCTCAAAGATGTTCGCAGTCTTGCAATCATATCCGTAACCCGAAGGTTGCCAACTACATCACCGTCATGGTTCCACAGTGCTGTTGAGGCAGATAACAAAGAATTGCCAAAATGTGGACTTTGATGTTTTAGTGATAATTCAAGATTATGGAGAATGCTTTCTACATGTTGGGACTCGAATCCCTCCTTCATGGCTTTGCTTATAGTTTGGCTAAAGAGGTCGTTGAACGTTTTAAAATCTTCCACCCGCAGGTCTTGCAACCCCACAACAAATGTCGTGTCCTTGGTTTCTGAAGAATACCCAGTACTCTGGTTGTAGCCCCCGGAAAAGTTTGGTTCTATTAGGCTCTTGTAAAACGCTGCGTTAGGTCCACGGATCAATATTTCGGATAAGACGTTTAATTCAAAGGTTTCTTGAATGTTAGTCATGTCACACATAAGCACAGCAATGGCAATTTGGTTCTGGCGATCGAACGCAGCGCCCATATTGTCCAGTCTGCTGGAAATGTGTACGTGGCGTGGCTGTGACCATCGAGGTTGTAAAGGTATACGGCTATAAGAGTTATCTATCCTAGTGTGCTGAGATAAATATTCTTTATCAATAAGCGCGAGGGTCTTTGTTAAATCGAAAGAACCATAAGAGAAGATACGGGCGTTACTTGGATGGTAATATTTACGATGGAATTCAACCAAATCCGTGTGCGTTAATTTGGGTATCTCCAATGGATTTCCTCCGGATACATGTGCATATGTGTGGTCGGGTAGCATATTATTGAGGAGATTCTGTGCAAAAACTAGGGAGTTGTCCGAAAACGCGCCTTTCATTTCATTATAAACCACACCCTTGATAACAAGTTCAGACTCGCGATTAAGTAAGTCCTTGTTCTCTAGTCGCCAACCCTCTTGAAGAAAATCCAAATACGCAAGGTTAGGGCTATAATAAAGAATTATCAATATTTTGTATTATGTTTTAGCATATGTATGTGAACTCACCTGAAAACAGCATCCAAGTAAATACGCTGTAAATTCCTAAAGTCCACTTCATTCATGGTTGAAAAAGGATAGAGTGTGTAATCTGGACCCGTCATTGCATTCATGAACGTTGCCACTGAGCGATTAAGCATCTTAAAAAATGGGTCACGGACTGGATAGTTTTTTGAGCCACATAACGCCAGATGTTCCAAAATATGCGGAAGACCAGTGGAGTCAAAAGGTGTTGTCCGAAAATTGATCGAGAATACATTGTTTGCGTCTTTCCGGTCGATATGCCATAGCTCCGTGCCAGTTCCTTCATGTCGCAGCGTATAGGACGTGAGATCAAAGTCAGGTATTCGTTCGACGCGTTCACATTGGAACCCATTATACAGCTTGCCTTCATTAAATTTGTATTCAGGCTGTTGTATTATATGTGGGACTTCAAGCTGAGATGGGGACACTCTCGCTTCCTTTGGACTTGCACCGCTCAAAATGTCATCGAAAGTGGAAACAGATTTGACCAGTGTCCTTCGTTGAGCACGCAACACATTCGTCCCATGCGGACCCAATTTCAAAAACTTCACCCGTGATAACATTGTATTTGGCTATGAATAATAAACACACAATATAAATTTCAGATGATTCGCAGATGAATCCATTAGACAGAAAAACTAGTAAACAATTAAATAGCAACACGCATTTGAGTTACATCAGCCGGCATCCATTGGATTCTCACATGTATACAAATATGTTATGTTCTATGTTACAACATTTATCCGATGACAAGAATTTCGGAAAAATAAATATACATGCATCGAGTTACTCAATTGATTTTTAGAACTTACATATAAAACAAACAATGATTTTTTCTTATATTATAAATTTAACAACGTTTTGTGGCACTATCATTTGTGTGACCAAGTTTCTTTAAGAGGCGATTACAGTCAGCTGTTTGTTTATACATATGAACATATGTGATTATAAAAGAGGTATTCATCTAAGTACTTTTGGTTTAATTCTAATTAATTGTAATATCATGCAGGTAAACAAAATTTAGAGAAATGGTCGTATCTATGCAACAACCTGCCAACAATAATTGTCAATTATTATATTGGCGTATGATTTTATCGTCTCTTTTCTTTTCACATGCGTCAGCCTTGACGAAATTTGCATTGAACCAAATAGAAATTATCTGTTTTTTTCGAAGATACAATTGGTTTTCAGTTGTTTGTTCGCCACCTAGTGGAAGAGAAAGTAAACAAATACCGTTTAATAGCAGAAAATCAGCCGACGGCATTTAGCTGGGAGGTAGTGAAATATATAAATACATATAATATAAATATATAAATATAACAATATATATATATATATATATATATATATATATATATATTATTCTGAATTTCGCTACCGAACTGACACGCATAACAAAAATGCAAGGAAACAAGCGAGAGAGTCGGTTATTAAAATTCAGTAATGAAGTCAATAATTTTGTCGGGCAAAAATGATTGATTTTTGTTATCCATTCTTTTATTTAGTCTTTTTTTCGAATATTATTTCTCACTTATCCACTTTGCATCATAGATATGCAAAATAATCTCCACCTTTTGAAGCTATCGCAATGAAATTTTGTAGTTTATAGATACTGATACTATAGATACTGATACCAAATATGTGTACCGGGATCGAGACCTACGGGAATATACATACGGGAATCTAATTAAATGCATGAATAGGTCAAAAACATTCCAATACGAGGAAACTGTATTACTATTTAGCTTGGAAAACAGTATTTTTAACTTTAGTTCAGAAGTTGGGTATACCATGTAGTTGCCATGCAAGGGACTTATATGTACATATATATGCTTATATGTTAACCTTCCTTGTTTTAACCTTAGTTTAGACCGAATCCAATAAACGGCGTTTTTAAAATTAGTCAATCTTGTTTCATCTATCAGTTAAAACTGTTTTTTGAGGGATTCAAAATCCCAGTCAGCTAGTAAAATGAAACAGAATAACATAATCGAGGAATATGAGTTTCGTCGGTATTTTTGCGGTATATTTTTAAAATGAGACCGTACTTTTCGGTATATTCGTTTCACGGCGAGCGAGCGAATTGGCTGAGGGCGAATTCGTCGCAACATATTCGCCTTAGATTTCACTCTCACTTACGTTGCCTTACGTCATATTTCACTCTCACTTACGTAATTCGCCGTAGACAACATTTTTCATACCCTCTACGAAAGGATGTTATAGAATCTAAAAAAAGTTTGTTTTACTAGGCACCAATTATTGCAGAAGCTAGTCAGCCTCTATCTCAGATAATTTTACGGTTTTTGGCTTTCTTATAAAGACTGAAAATGGGTATCGGGATCGATTTGTTAGTAATAATAAATTCATCAAATGCATTATTGGGTCGAAAATTGTAAATATGTGCAAAATACAATATTTATTACGTTTTAAAGCAGCTGGAAAAAAAGAATTTTAACATTAATTAAATGAAAAAGGGTATACATATGTCTATATTACCTTTTTTATACCAAATGACGTGACATTCCATGCTCACTTACGTTTTCTTACGTCGGATGTCATGCTCACTTAAGTTTTATACCTTGACTTAAACATCATTTTAGAAACAATCTAAAAAAAAAGAGTCACTAAACTTAACCAGTCTTGTAGACAATTGATTCATCAATCGTATAAAATTATGTGTTCAGGCCCGAGGGTCCTAGTTAGCTAGTAATATTAAACGGAATATCAAAAGCGAGGAATATGAGTTTCGTCGGTATTTTTGCGGTATATTTATAAAATGAGACCGTAATTTTCGGTGTATTTCTGATGGTCGGACGGTATATTTGATCGAAAATTCCACGGTCACACTGCTCTAGCCCAAATATTGACGCTTTTCTATTAAAATAAATAAAATATCTGCAAAAAAGTGCTGCCCGGTAAAAATTTAGCAACTATGGCCAATGTTGAGTCAATGATTGTGGAGGAGAAGACGCAGGTCAAGCAGATCGATCGCGAGAAGGTTTGTTTCCCGCCCCAACGGCGACCGGCTGTCGCAAATAGTGTTTTTTTTTTTCTTTTGCTATATATTTTCTTTCCGATTCAGACATGTCCGCTGTTGCTGCGCGTGTTTTGCTCAACGGGTCGCCACCACTCCGTGTCGGAGTACATGTTCGGCAACGTGCCAACCAACGAGCTGCAGATCTACACCTGGCAGGACGCCACTCTCCACGAACTGACGTCCCTGGTGCGGGATGTGAATCCAGATACACGGAAGAAGGGCACATACTTTGACTTTGCTGTGGTCTATCCCAACTTTCGGAACAATCACTTCCAAATGCGTGAGATCGGAGTGACTTGCACGGGTCAAAAAGGCATAGATGACAACAAGACGCTAGCACAGGCGAAGTTCAGCATTGGGGACTTCCTCGACATCTCCATCACGCCGCCAAATCGTCTGCCACCCCCAGCACGCCGACAGCGACCCTATTGATTGGAGTTTACATACACGCTAATCATTTAATTTTCACTTTCACTTGACACTCAATGAAATATGGACATAATTATACGATGGATACAAATAAGACGAAGACTTAAAAGCTGCTTGACTTAAGGTGCTACTGTGAGGAGGGATTCAGCGAGCGGCCTAGTTTCTGTAGATGCTACTGGGACGCTTGGACTTCTTTTTGCCCAGCTGCGTCATGTCGATCTCCAGGCCATTGGGCAGAACGGCTCGGTTCTCCTCGTAGTTGATGAAGCCATTCTCCTGCAGCTCCTCATCGTTGTCGCGTGCGTTCGGATCGCACCGGATCCCTGTCTCGTAGTTGTATTCGCGTTTGTTGCCATCCGGATCGATGTATCCATACGTGCCCCTAAAGAGGAAATTATGGATTATGGATTAGGGGAATCCCTTTTGTAACCTCAGTGCCACTCACTTGGTGATGCAGTCGGTGCCGATGAGCTCCTCTTTGAAGGATCCATCGTCGTTCTCGTAGCCCCAGGTGATGCTGCCGTCCTCGTTCTCGTCGCGCCACTTGCGCAAGGTCTGGGCCACTGGGCGCCGGGGACGCTGCTGCTGCTGGTGCTCTCTCTCCGACCGCTCGTCCTGCAGCTGATTCTGGTCGATGATGGGACGCGGCTGGACGGGCTTGGGTCTGGGACGAGGTGCCTGCTGCTGTGCTGGTGGCTCGGGACGTACGGCAGCGGCTGGTCGTGTGCGGATCACGGCCACTCGCTGGGGCTGTTGCTGCGGCGGAGGAGGTGGTGGCGGTGCTGCTGTGGGCGTGGGTCGCTGCTCCAGGCCAAATCTCTGCGAGTTCTCGAAGCGACCGATGCCAAAGTCATTGAAGGCGGCTGGTCGGTTCGATGGTGCAGGAATGGAGGGACGCTCGGCGAAGCGTGGCGGAGCGGGAAGGATGGCCGTTGGCTGGGAGTCCTCGTTCTGCTGCAGGAACTGCTGCACCGGCGACGGCGACTCAATGGCCTGCTGTCCATTCAGGAAGGCTGCGGCCGCCTGCTGGAACTGCGACTGCTGCGAGTGGGCCAGCTGTTGCTCGCGGAGGAGGTTCGGCAGATAAGGCTCCGGTTGCTCATCCTCCGCGGCCTCCGTGACCGGCCGCTCCTCGATGGGTGCTGATATGCGCTGGGTCACTGCCGGCAGGATGGCATTCGTCTGGCGCAGCGACTGTCCTGGGCGACGCACGCGGAGCACTGTCTGGCGGTGGGGCACCTGCCCTGGTGTCACCAAGGCCCCGGGAATGTTCAGACGTTGGGGATAGTTCTGGGCCTGGGCCAAAGCCAGGGCGCTGCAAAAGAGCTGCAAGTAGAGCGACACGTTAGTGGCAGCGACATCAAAATCGACTTGGCTCTGTGCCAACTGTGCCAAAACGGGGCGTTGCAACAGAATCGGGGCTCAGCCATGCCACACGTGGCCAATTTGTCATTGCATTGCGCCTCCTCTTTTGGTTGCCCCTCTTAATTAGTGGAGTTTTATATGTAGGTCTATAGTTATGGGTATGCCTGGTTGTTTCTTAGAAGTTTCCTCACTTTTTGTACCCGTTTGGTAGTGGAAATAACGTTTTATGCGCATTTGGTAAATGAAATCGGCTTCAAAGTGATCATTGAAGTGGATTTTGGTTAAGGAAATGTAGGAATTTTCAATACAGCGATGTCTTTCTTTGAACCAAAAGCTAAGATCTGGTGAATATATCCATATTTATATCCGAATTTATTCAAAGAGAAATCAGACTAAATCATCTCCCACAAAGAATTCCTTTTAAAAGTAAAAGCCTTCATTAAATTTCCGTTGTAGTGTCAGTGTCCCCAAAGTCGCAATTTCTATAGGTTTTCCCCAATTTTCTGGCACCCCTTTTGGAGCCCCCTGATCGGCTCACACCTTAGTGAACTGGTTTCAAAAATGTATACACCGCTTATGTACTATACTCCGGGTACGCCGCCAACAATTTGTAATTGTAGCGTGGTGTGGTGGCGGTGCAATAGCTATAAATGTGGACCATAAAGCAAATCGCAGAAATCGCTGGTACCCCGCCCCACCACCGCCGCCGCCGTCGATCGATCATAAAAGCCATAGACAAACCGAACTGAACGGAACGGAACCAAAGCTAGAGCTAGAGCCAGAGCCAAAGCCAGACCTCAAGATATATATTGGTATTCGTTGAGTTAGAGACCAAGAAAAACATTTCTGTTGCGTAATTTGCATTTTGCATTGCCAGAGTTATGCGACTCTCTTAGTGTGGCATGGCATGCGGCGGCATGTGGCATGCGGCATGGCATGTGGAAAGCACATTTTAGTCGCTGATCGCCAAAAGTTTCCGGTTCGTAAAAAAGTCAAAGTCTAGGACAAGTGTGTACTATAGTCCAAGAGTCTCTGACTACCGATCGGTACGATTTCATTATTTTTAATTAGTGGCCGTCGCTGTCGCTGTTGCTGTTGCAGTTGCACAAGGTGTGAGGTGAGGCACAGAGCCGGCTTATGGCTTTCGGGTTTTTGTTTCTGTTTCCATCTGGTCACAGATCAGATAACTTTGCTCTAGTTTTTCGGCGGGGTAGCTGTAGCTTATATAAAGAACTACGGTATGGCTTTGGGAGAAGTTTATAAAAATTCAATACGGAAATATGGTTGCCATTAGGGTTCTTGACATTCGATATGGGCATATGGCAATGGTGGAAATTTGATATCATATATAAGAAGATATTGGTGCGATAGGGAAGGCATTTCATTGATAGAAGAAATAAAGAGAGTAGATTTTGAAATGATGGACGGCTTTGGGCTAATCATTTTGTAGAGGAATGCATCGAATGCATTAATCTAGGATCAACAATATAGAATCGATCCTTGATGGATATCTTCTAAATTTCTTCTAACACCTCTCTGCCACTCCACAGTTTTCTATGGTTTCTTTTCCCCGATATAAAAGCCTTTCCATCCTGCACTTGTCTTTCATAATCGTTTAATCTTTTACCACTCGAATAAACATGGTTATAAATTGATATCCCGCAGCTCCCCAAAAACATGATCTACGACTATCTGCAGTGCATGCAAATTTTGTTATGTATTCAGTCAACACACATATTTTATGCTTGTGTTTTTTTTTTTTGTTTCTCGCATTATTATTATCCATTACTTTCCTGTATCCGAGCCCAATGGCTTTTGTTGTGTCTTGAATTTTATGTGCAGCCATTCAAGCCAAACACATTCCAGTGGCTGTGCGGACTTGGCTGACTGCCCAACTACTACCTGGTCAAGTGAACTACTTGGCTTTCAAATTAATGAAAAGCCAAAGAGATATAGCCCCACAGAGAGAGATAGATAGAGAGAGAGAGAGAGAGAGAGAGAGAGGGGGCGAGCGAAAACAAGGCCTGGCAGACACTTGCAACCTGTACGAGGAGTATTTTGGTGCATTTGCTGGCGGGGGAACTTGATTTAATTTAATTGCTTTTTAAGACTCCGCGCCGATCCGCTCCGCCTCATGTGGTTTGGTTCAAGGAAACCACAGCCCAGAGACAGCCGAAAAATTGCTGAGAGATCGCGAGGGAAGGTATGCTCCAGGCCAAGCCAAGCCCAAGACTGGTCTACAGCCGTGGGTGTAGACGACTCATCGAAGAAAGACAACAAATGATATTGACTCACAAGATGATATGTTGGGGTAGGGCTCTCCACCGATCTGTCATTAGTAATAATAACTTGGCTGAGGACCTTCTGGCCTTGACTTGGCCATTGACCGAATGAAATCGAAATTTAAGCTCCCCGTTGAAAACTGTTTTTCTCGTTTTTCGTTTTCTCGTTTTCTTGTTTCTGGAATAGTTGTCAGTGCACTTTCAAGCCGGCTTTCAGATATGTAACACTTTATTCAGAAACGAAACGAGTGCATAAATAAATTCATATACTCGTTCATTACGTAATCCTCTCAATACATACCCCGCCCAAAAGCTGCGTTTCAGTGTGTGTGTGTGTGTGTGTGTGTGTGTATGTGTGCGTGGCTCTGGGCTAGGTAGGTGTCTTTGTATCTTTGGGAACTGCATCTGCTCTTGGCTTCGAGTGGACTGTGTGTGCGTGTCGAGAATTTGCATTAAATTGGCGGTGGTGGTGGTTGTGCTGCTGCTGCCTTGGGTGCGTTTTTTGGGAGCACCAATCAACTAGTTATTGGCCACGGACAGCAACGACCTTGATACAAATAATACACATTATAGCCAGGCCCAGACGCAAACGCAGACACTGCCACCAGCCAAAGCCACACAATGATTTGTCGTGCTCTCCAAAAATTACCGGCAAATTGAGTGTTTCTTGTGATTATCATTTCATTTCATTTTTCGACAAAGTTTTGGCAAACCTCATTAGGCCATATCCACCATTAGGCCAAGCCACAAATCAATCAATCAGTCAATGGCATGGAAAATCTTATTAGCAACGCTGATTAATGGGTTTTTCAAGATTTTTGGTTAGGCTTTTTCTCAGCTATAGAACGGAGATATGATTTGGGAATTCTGATAGAAAGCTTTCGGGTTGTATTAGGGATTCTTGATAGGGAGTTTTGAGGCATTTTACCTACAATCAGTTATTTTTTTGGACAAGAAAATATGCACAAGATTTACTGACTAAATATAAAACATGTTAAAAAGATTTCAAAGTGATTTTTTGTGAAATGTTCAAGAGAAATCTTTATCCCCAAAGGGAGACATATTTTCAAAATATTTAATGCCTTTTTTGCCAATTAATTACAACAATTATTATGCCTGAAGCCTTAGCAGGTAATTGACAATTTATCAGCCCCAAAAGTCAGTAGCAAATTCCATTGATAATCTTTTGGGCCATACAGCAAATTGAACTTAAGCCAATTGTGGCTCAATTTTGAGAGCTGATTATTGGGTTACTTGGCAGAGGGCGGGGCGGGGTGGGGCGGAGCCTTTGCGTTTGAGCCAAACAAACGCTCGTTAAAATAGCTGACCCGAGGGCTTGGTTGAGCAATCAATTCCCCAAACGGAATTCTTGGGCCACACAGCAAAAACAGGCAACAATCGCTGGTGCGCTGGAGCGATTGTATCGCATATTTATGATGCGATCTTTAGGTATTTTTATGATTCCAAAACGAAATCAAATGTCAATTGTCGAGAGTTAATTGCTAATTGCCATTGCATTGAGCCAGACATTGAGGGACTTTCTAGAAAATGCAAATATACAATGCACAAGTGAACAAGTGAACGAGTGAACCGACTAAGGTGATTATGTCTCAATCGGCGACTCAATCAGCGATTGAATGGCGATCTTAAGCTGCTAACCAAACGACCTTGGTGGGGAGTACATATTGTAGATATGTTGTATTTTGTATGATTCACACGCATAACTTCTATGACAAAGAACCGTAGCACATGGGATATGGGATCCTTGAGTTTTTCGATGGCAGAACTTACCGCAAGTAGTTGCAGTTGCATGATGAATGTGTGTGACTTTTGCACTATCCGAATTGCAACACACTTCCGGAAATCAAAAACACTGAAAGACTCTCTCACACTCAAAGACAGAACAGATTTATCCGCAGGGCACCGGGTACTAGTTACTTTTTGGCCAACCGCCGTTGATCGCTCAAATGCTGGGCGCACCAGGTGTGCAGGCGACTTTATAGGCAACTCTCGGCTGTCGGATTGGCTCCAAGCGGAGCTTTGGCCTGCCTGCGGAAAATTTATGTGAGGCGTGTGCGGTGTATGAATGCCGAAAGTAGAGCTCGTAGTGCCACAATTAGCTCCGGTTAGCGCATCTTTCGATGAAGTAATGGGAAAGTGAAGGTGAATGGGATTTCGCACATGAGAATCGGTTTTGTCTTTCAGCTCCGTGGAACGTGATTTAGATTTAAATTACTTTTACCGCGTATTGAATGAGTCCATCGAAAATTCAGGCAGCTGGCAACGCTGCCCCAGACTGAGCTTTAGCTGCAGTAAAGCTTTGTTTTCAACGGTGCGTATAGGCAATTTTAATTTAGTCAAGCTTCAAACCTTCCCCATGGTTCGAAAATTGGCTAACCGTGTGGCTTTTGTAATTTTATCTAATTTTTAAATTTATCTATCTAAACATCCACCTATGTTGTAATTTTCTAAAAATCATAATTAAAGTAATTCTTTTTCGCTTGCTTTAAAATAAATTCAGAACTTTTAACAATGTAAATATAAATAATAATAAAAAATATATAAAACTTAGTTTAGTGTAGAATGAGAAAAAAAGGATTTAGTGCGGGTGCTGCTATGTGCTACCCCCATGTGTGTGTGGTGCCAATATATCACAGTTAGACATGTCAAAACGGAAAAGGTTTAGTTGCAGATTCCAGCTAATTCACATCCTTCATCAGGCAAATGGCAATGGCACCGATGAGGCCACAAACACCCATGACATTCAACGGCAGCAGGGCATCAATGCGTTCCTGGAAGCGAACAACCAGAGGAATCATAAATGGGGGAAGCGAGAGGATAATTGTTAAGGAGTACCCACCAAATGCCAGAGGAAGGGTACTAGGATGAGGGCAATGCCAGAGGCCAGGTTGCCCATTCCGACGCCGAAGTTGCGCACAATCGTGGGATACTGCATGGCCGTGTAAGTGGGTATGATGGCATTGTTCGCACCAATCAGGCACTTGGCTGCAGGAACATAAGCAGGATTAGCTCTACGAAGCCCCTTGGGAGTGGGAGTGGGAATGGGACTGAAAGTGGCACTCACCTATGGTGGCCAGGGCTATCACACCCGTCTGGCTGGGCACCAGATTCGTGGCCAGGCAGCACAGACCCGGCAGCAGCATGTAACCGATGAGACTCCGGCGAATGCCCGCCTTGAGAACCACCAGAATGCTAGTGCAGATGGACACGGCCTCGATGGTGCCAGCCACGGCATTGTTTATGTAGATGTTGCCCCCGAGGTTGCTCAGGTGAAGGGTCAATCCAAAGTAGATGATGATCAGGGTGAGCCAGATGATCAACGTCAGGCAGGTGGTGCGCCAGTACTTGCCGCTGAACACCACCAGCAAGGGGTTCACATGGCCACTCTTTTGGGTGGTCGCCTCCGATGAATCTCCCTTCACCTCCTCGCTGTTGGCCTCCGGTTGGGCCGGCGCCGCCCGCGGCACTGCTGCCTCCAGGGTCTTGCGATAGTTGTGTGGCAGCGTTCCGCTGGTGCCATTCGTTTTGGCCGCTCGCTCAATTAATCCGCATAGTTCATCCAGGCGGCCCTGGGCCAGCAGCCAACGCGGCGACTCCGGCAGCCAGAACCTAAAAAGGGGACGGAAAGGGGACGGAAAGGGGAAGGAAACGGCATCAATGTCAGGCCACCGAGTATTTATTGGCATTGCGGAATGCTTTTCATTTGATTGCAATTGAAATCCTGGCCGGCCACTACCCACTGGCCACTGGCCATTGGCTAATGTGGCTAATCGCAGAGGGGCTGCTCCTGGTGGGGCTGCTCTTGAGAGCAAGCACTGAGGAATGTCCCTCGCCAAGGATGTGCTTTGTCCCTTGGGAATCTAATTGATCCCACACGCATTGTGTGTGTGGGATTCTTTTCTGTTTTCTGCTTCGTTCTGTTGTCAATTCATTTTGTTGACTGCCTTCGAAGAATGTGGCGGCTTTGAAGTCGAAATGTGGGTGGCAGAAGGTTAGCCATTCGAAAGGAGGGAAAATGGCTTGAAGGTTGAATGGAAACTTCAGTTGAAGGTGGAAATATCTGCGGGTTTTCTAGGGGAAATTAGCAGTTCTAGCAGATACTTTTCTAAAAGATATGGCAATCAGAATTTGGTTGTTCCGCCATTGCTTTAGGAACATCTCTATGCCTCATCCGTTGGCTGTGAAAATATGTGGCTCAAATGAGTATGACTGCCATTAAAAAGTGTTTGAAATGTCAAAGACTCATCTGAAACATAAGCAAAGTTCTTTTGCTTTGAAAGAACCTCTAGAATTTTCTAGACATCAAGAAGGTTTTCGCTTGGGTATATTTGAGACCTTGCTTTCTATTAGACTTCTCTCTTATTCAACAGATAATTAAAGCCACTTACCAGATACTGAGCATAATTAGCCAGGGCCATGAGATGACCAGCTGCAGGATGCGCCAGTCGCGTATGAGATAGGCCATCCCCGAGGCCAGGACGTACGTTATGGCCACTGGGAGAATGTTGAGAATGCCGATTACGGTCCGCCACTTGCCGGAGACCAGCTCCACCACCAGTACGAAACTCACAACAGTCACGGTCATTGATGCGAATCCAATTATAACACGTAGCGACATGAACATGGCCACCGATGTTGAGAAGGCCAAAATTCCACCTGCAACACGAAAAGACAGAGAGAGAGAGAGAGAGAGAGAGAGAGATGTGGCAGAGGGGAAGAGAAAGCGAGAATGTCAGTGGCAAGGTCAGGCACGTAAATAAAAGTGTAAAGTCAATTAAAATCCCAACCCGACCCCAGGACATGCCACAGAGAGACAGAGAGCACAGGACAAATGCAAATGCAAATGCTCACATGCTCACTCAGCCGCAGGAGGAGTAGGAGGAGGAGAAGAAGGAGGATGCAAGCATCAGCAGCAGCAGCAGCATTGCTGCATATAAATGACAATTAGAAAATGAATCCCCAAAAAACCAAACCAAATTTCCTCCATCCGAATCCGGGGACAATCAGGGTCCATCAGCTATGCATTGGGACTCACCGAAAACGCTCTGGATTGTCACGAATGCCATTAGAGTGTGCCGCCTCCCAAAACGGTCTGAAATCCAGCCACTGAGTACTGCTCCTGCCGCAGCGCCCACCAGGAAGCAGGTCTCCACCAGGCTGAGGATGTCCCGCCCGCAGACCAACTCGAACTCCTGCACCAGGGTCAAGGCCTCATTGTCCGAGAACTCAAACTCCTGGCACTGCCGGTAGCCCAAGTCGCTGGCATTTGCGGGCCAATTCGTCAGGTGTCCATCCTCGTAGATCAGCTGGGAGTAGTCCAGGTCCAGCAGTAGGCAACCGTCGGGTGTCTGGCTGAGATTGCGCCATTCCGAGAGATTCATTTGGCTGAGATTTGGCGGTGGGGCACACCAAAATTCTTTGGGTGCAGTCTGTGGGGGTTATTGGTATTGGCAATAGGTTAATATTTGGTAGTAAACATAGATAGTATTTGACTCATAAATAATGTATCTCAAAGTAATAACTCAGAAGAATTCTGTCAGAGAGCTCTCTCGTAAAACTGTATTTATACCAACAGTTTAGATACATAAAAATCCTATAAAAAACCTATATATCTTTCGCAAGCCTTTTCCCAGAATTTCAGCCGCAAGTTCTCAAAGAGAATACCCAAATTTCGGAAAGGTATACCCAAATCGTAAACACTTTAGCAATCGATTCACGTCTGCAATTACTACGTGAACTACATAGACATTACCGCAATCCCAATCCCAAACCCAAACCCAACCCCAATCCCCAATCAAAGTTCGAATAACAAGTTTTTATGTTTTGCAAAGCCATAAATCGAATGGGAGAAAAGCAGAGCCGATGCTACAGATAATCGTTCGAGTATTTGTTGCGTTTAAAACGATTCAATTTCTTCCGTAGTTAGCTTTTACAGCCCAATTAATCAACTCATTTAAGAGCATGTTTCGTGACAGCCCAGCAATTCGCAAGAGTGTGTAAAAAATAATCCAAAGGAGAAGTGTTGTGTGCGGTTTGACTGATTGAAGATCGAATCCATGTAAGCGGCTTATCAAGGGAGGTACCGGCGCCTCCCAGGAGGTTGTTCACTCAAGGGACTCTCCACTCCGCTCACTCGCTCCGGTGTTAGGCAAACCTCGAAACAGGTCGAAAGCCCTGCCCCTGCCCCTGCCCCTACCCAGAGACTGTGAAACGTGCCGCAATTAAACATTTAGTATGCTGTAAGTAAGCTGTGAGGAAATTGTTTCAAGTTCAAGTTAAAGTGCCGGCAAAAACAGAAAATCGGAAAACATGTTCAATAATTCATTCGAGAGCTCTTTCTTTTTCTGTCTGTCTGTCTGTCTCTCTGTCTCTTTTCCTGTGAGGTGAAAGTGAATGTTCCTCTTTGGTGGTTTATGGCACGTCGGCAACTGTTGATCGCCTGGCAGCCTGGCAGCCTGGCAGCCTGGCAGCTTGCAGGCTCTCTGATGTCATTTGCCGCGCGGTTTGTGGCTGCTGTGGCCGCTTGTTTCTCTGTCTCTCTCACTCACTCCCTACCTCTCTCGGTTGCCGCCTGTCACGTTTCAGGCATTTGCATGGCGTACAACATACGAATGCACTCGTGCAACAATGGAATTCTGGGTCCGCAGCGTGGGTTTCACTTGTCCGCAGAACCACATAGAGATTTTTTTCCAGCTACGATATTTTTTGTTCTTTTTGATAAATTGGTTTGCAGATAGATTGGTTTGCACGAGCTGCAGTTGCAGTTGCACCTGATTGCACTTTATTCTAATGACAAGCCCCGAGGCACACTGGGCTTTAAGGGACTGTTTCTGATGTAAAAGCCGAGCCGACATTTATTGCACCTGAAAGGGTGGGCTTCGAGTATCGATGGCTGGGCTATGGCCTAAGGTCAAGAACCTCAGAGCTTTATGCAAATCTTGGCTTAATTATCCAGCGATTAGCTATTGTTTTTGTGACAATACATGATCTACGAGTTTTGTGTGGTGATTGGGGAATCATTGATCGTCGATGATGCTGCATCCGTCATTGCTTTCGATTTGCATTCAATAGAAGACTGTTGAAGTTTCCTGGATGAGATTCCAGAGAAGACCTTTGACCTTTTGTTCGCCCTGATAGATTGCTCTATTTGTTTCTCTTGAATGTTTGTAGTTCAAAACTCTCAATGATTTGTAGAGCTAATCGTTAACTTAATTGTTACAGGGCCACTGCTTAACCCCACCCCACCCTTCCCCGCAGGTGAGAAAGTATTCAAATCGAATTCCGATTTCGATTTCGTTCCGCTGCAACCAGTGTGCCGTGCCGACAGTGGGCCACAAATGTTTCTATACTCGTATGTAAGCGCTTGTGTGTGTGTGTGGATTTTATTATTATTATTGTTTAATTAATATATTTAGACAGTTTAGCGGTCAATATTAGCCTCAGGTACGAGTCAGAGTCCGAGACCGAGTGTAACCTTTCCAGCTTTAACCTTGGCTGGGGCACACACCACACCACACACCACACAGTGTCTGCCTCAAGCAACACCTGATATGGATCAGTTTGTGGCATGGGAGTGGAGTTGGCAGTGGCAGTGGCAGCTAATTGAAAACTCTTGCTCTTGCCCCAAAAGCAGAGACATTGTGGGAAATCTTATTGGCGTGACTACTACACCATAAAGATGTCATCTTCGTCGCTTTGCAGAGTGTGAAATATATTATATAATAGATATAAGAACACCCCAACGAAATCACTTTGAAAGGCAAGAACAACAAAACTCGTTTCGCCTGAAAGCCAGTTCATATTTGTTATTACTCCACATCTTGTTGTTATTTTGTGTGTCAATAATTAAGCAAAAAAGTGAAACAATTAAGGTGGAAGATTGGGATACACTTGACGAGGAAAATACTCTTTGGGGAGGGAAATTATTACCAGTAATCTAGGCATACAGATGGCCGGACGGAATTAGATATTGTGAGTTGTGTGTTCCAGGTATCCAGGGGTTGAAACGAATAAACAAATAGCCAGACTTTAGCTAGAGGATTCCTAAATGGAACTGGTTCTGCCTAAACCAATTAATTATTCCCGAAATTCCTTCTCTAAATTCAGGTTAATGAAACTGTATCTTTCGCTGATCGAAATGCTCCCCACACACAGTAGGCGCCGCAATCTTTCAAGAGAGCAAACAAAAAAGAAAAACAAGCAACAGGTTTGTGGGTCTGTCTGTCTGTCTGGCTGGCTGGCAATTACTCGCACTCGTACAGGGCATAGTCGTACACCCGCGAATGTTATCAGAAGTACTACAATGCATGCGAGCAGACGCAGACGATGGCTGATAACTGGCATTGATTCAACGAAAACCTTGTCATTTGCGCTTGAGTTTTGCTGAAGTTGTCGTTGCGTTGGGGCAACATGATGGGCATGTGGCAACCGTTGGAGCGCAACGACTGCAGAAAGCTGCTGCCCAAGACCAAGAACAAGACCAACAGGTGCTTGCTGCACCAGCTGCACCAGTGGCGTCTAAGGCCGATCCGATCCGATCACTCACCTGGAACACGTAGATGAATATGTGAAATGTGCAGATGGCCTGGAAGATCGAGAGCAGGCAGCACCACTGAGCCTGCCAGCGACGCATGGCACCGAAGAGTCGCTCCAGCAATGTGGTCTGCAGCTGGTCCAGCTCCTCCAAATCTCTGGGCAGCTGAGGCTGCAGCATGGGCGAGGCCTCGCCCGGTGGCAGTGTCAGTTCTGCTAGCTCCATGGGGATGTGATCCGTCTCGAATTCGCAACCGTTTGCGACTTGAGGTGCAAGTCAACTGAATTGGAACTAGAACGTGGGCTTGTGGAGTATATTTTGCAGATTGCCAATATTCAAATGCAAGTTTCGGCTGTGGAGTCGGAGGCAGTTCTGAGAGGTGTCGACCTGCTGAGAGTGCGTACCAGTCTCGGCTTTGCGCAGGCGCGGCGTGCATTTAGATTTCGGAAGGGGTCTCTGATAATGTCCAACAAGTGGCAAGATGGTACTTGTCTGATAGCCAAATTACGTGTTAACTTTTTGGCCAAATGAATCATTAAAGAATCACTTGAATGAGCGACCTTTTTGGGGAGTGCCTTGACCAACTCCTCCCACAAGGTTGCTGCTCCTCCACTCACTGCACGACTCACTGCTCGAATGACAGACTCGATAGTTTCCCTCTGAAACTATACCTTTTATAGTTCCGGCAGTGTCTGACATACATGTATGGAGATACGCAATAGAATATCTTATCATTTGTCTAACGTATCGTATGTGTAATATCAGGTAAGATTTTCATCAGATTAAATTCCTTCAACTTTATTTAATTAGACAATCGCAATCTATTTTCAACAAAGTCAATGCTCTAAAAAATCAATAAAATCTAAGCAATTATGCAAATAGGCAGATAAGATATCTACTCCCTATTCTTCAATGACAATTGGGCAATAAATTGATTTGAAAGCCACCCAATCCTCCATCAGTCTGATCTTCGGCAAGCGGGCACACCATCCTCAATGATCGAGACACCACCTCCCATGACCAATAGCCCACTTTATTAGCTACCAATTGGCGTAATCATCGTCTGGCTAATGACTTCTTGGCGGGTTCTTGATTGACTCTGTTGCAATCCCTCGACAATCCCTCGATTACCCTCTGTGCGATTCGTGTGTGTCAAGGTGGTGTGCGGTTTTTTGTGCGGGGCGGCCCATTAGCACGCTACTCGATGATGATTATCATTCATTATTATCGATTGGCGTGCACTCGAAGCGAGCAATTGAGGCAGGCGGCCGAATGAGCAGCACAGTGATGCGCACGCAACTGCATCCCCCAGATACTTGCCCCCTGATAAACGATGGCTCGTCGAATGCAAATCTTGGAGATGCGTAGCGTGGTCGAAAGGTGCTCGAAGGTCGAGAGGATTTCGAGTGGGCCGAAAACACACACAATTGTTCACGCTTGAAAACCGAAGGGTAAGTGTGTTTGAAAGCGTGTTTGAAGCACTGCCAAATTGTGGCCCGAATTGACATATTTTTCAAGTGCGGCGCTTATCAATTGTTTTTGGCCAGAGACCTTGAAATATTTACCACTGAATATTGGTCAACAAATGAGTATGAGTCGTTGATAAGATGAGTCGTTTACAACCCACTACAACTGCTCACCCATAAGATATTTTGCCACTGCGAAGCCAATTAGTTTGCAGATACATTGCTATTCACGCACTTTCCAATCACAATCGCCCAATCAATTACTCAATATTTTCTTCCGGTCTAAGCCCCGTGCTGCCCCCAATCTGCTGGTTGTGGGGGGGGGGGATTGTGTGCGAGGCGGTATTTGATTTGGCGACGCAATCAACTGGGCAAATATTTGGTTTTCAAACCGTAACCGACACCGAAAAACCGAAACACCGAAAACTCACCTGAAAAACGAACATGAACAGGTGGAAAGTGGTGGGTAGCTGGAACAGGCAGAGCAGAAAGGTCCAAAGGAAACTCCATCTGGTGTAATGGCCCAGGAAGTTCGATATCACATCACTGTCCACATCCTGACTGAGGTCTTGGCTGTTTGGCTGTTCCTTTGGGGGCCCTGCTGGGGGCGCTGGGACTATGGCCTTCTTCAAGTCATCCGAGTAGCGGCGAAAGTCTAATGCTATGACACTGATTTCCGGTGTGCCAGGCGCTGGCTTTGTCTCGCGATACCCGCCATAGAGGTTCGCCTCGATGGTGCCCCTGCCCTTGTTCAAATCGAAACTCAAGGAACCGCGACGCAGCACACCACTCATATTTCCACACACACTCTACACTCTCTATATAAAATATATACGAAGAACTCTTTCCTCAACTCTTCGTCCGACACTTCTTCACTTGTTGATCGGTTGTACGAGGAAAACTCCGGGAAGGGACGACGATCGATAGATCGGTATTTGTCGGTCAGCTGTTGGCGTCGATCTAAATCCGTTAAAAGTTCGCGCGTCTCTGTTATAAGTACTGCAGAGGCAGCGGCAGCGTCGGCGGCAGCGGCTGGTAAGAAATACGTAACGTAAGGTAAAAGCGTTCCGTACAGGTAAGCGAAAAAGCTGCACCTAAAGCTCCCTCCCTCTGAAGCTAAAGCTTTTGCTTTAATTGTACTGTAGAGCAAGGTATACTAAACAAGGTAGGCTTATAGAGAGGAATAAGAAGTTGTTCAAAATAACAACAGAGAGAGAGAGAGAGAGAGAGACTCACAAATGCGTTGTGAGAAAGAGTCTCAAAAGAGTAATGCGTTTGCAAATAATGAGTATAACAGACAAAATTATAAATTGCAAATAATGTTTATTTTATTTCTTTTATAATAAAATTTTTAACAATTTTTTTTTTTTTTTTTGGGAGAGAACACGGAAAAATCGTCCGCGGAGATGCTTCGCTCACAACTGCTGCAGGCAGACTGAAATTTAAGGAGTTACACAGAGAGCGAGAGAGCCGATAAGCCTACCTTGCTTAGTATACCTTGCTGTAGAGTGTAGAGGGCATGGATCGGTTTTACTTCGTGAGACATCGTGACACATCGGCACGAAAACACACGATCACATTTTTCGCAATAAAAAATCGCACAGTGTATTTAATGCTAACTGTAAAGCACACAACAAAACTCGACTTAACTTTAAAAAAAAGTACAAAAATTCCAATACCGATCTGTAACAGGACTATGAGTTGAACCATGACATAAATTGAATGAAATATTAAAAACAAATGTAATTTACTCATGCCGGAAAAGTTTCAGTCCTTGCCCTTACATAAGAGAAACGTCTCCATATTATTGTTTTTTTTTTATTAATTTTTGTTTATTCATTTATATAATTCCTTTTGACACTATAATATGCATTTCCTTAGCTTTGGTTTGCTTTTGGTAATTTTTGATTTACAACAATTTTCATATATATGTATGTATATTTTTATTCAAACTTTTAAACTTTCTTGGTAGAAGAGCGACCCGATCCGATCCGATCCGCTCTGATCAGATCTCTTCTGCCATCCTAAAAATTAACAATTAATTGATTCTCGGATATTCCATTTAATTAGAAACTTAAAGAAAGACTCTCTCTTCTAGATTTTGGATCTTAAATCGTAAGTACAGTAGACAACAAAAATTAAGCATAAACTAGGTAAAAATAATACAAAATAGTTATACATATATGTATGTATAGGTAGTATATGGAGAAATGAGTATAACAATTCTTTAAGATACAAGATAAGTACAACAAGCGATTCAACAGATTCTTTTATGCGATTATGTATGTATGTATCTCTTTTTCTTTACTACATTTTATTTTTATTGATTTACATACACTCACACATATGCATATGCATATACATATACATACACACATATACATATGTATACATATGTACATATATATTAATTAATTGTTAAATGCATTACATTGGAAATTTTGTTGTTCTGTTTCTTTAGCCGACTTACATATGAAACAATAAAACTCCTCGTCCTAGTCCTCGTCCTTGGGTACTGTATTGTACTATATACAAATCCATATAATTGACCGATACTCAGCGACGACTGATCTGCTCTGCTACATATGTATATGCAGTATAAGGTGTGGTATAGTACTACAATACGAGTATATGCATATTTATGTACGGATAGGACTAAGCATTAATTGACTACGATTACTAGAGATTACAATTCTGTTTTGTTTGATTCTCGAAGATTTTCTAGTAGCCTCTTCTCTTCGCTCTTCACTCTTCATCCATCACTCTTTACTAATTGATCTCGCGTTTTGGAAAACATTTATTTTATTAATAGACAACAAGAAGACGACGACGACAAGATTATGTGTACGTTGCGATATTGACAAGACATATTGACAAGAATATAATTTGTGTGTGTGTGTGTGTGTGTGTGTGTGTGTGTGTGGTGTGTGCTGGCTGATTCGTTTTGTAATTGGATTAGCAGTATTCCTGTTCATGCATTAATTCAACAAGATAATCTTATGGATTTATTCAAAAGATTGAACCTCACACAGAGTTCCAAGGGGAGCAGAGGCCTGGGCCAGAGAAAGATCTGCATATCGGATACTTTTCGGAATGATATCCTTCCCGAAACCCTTCCCTTCCCTACCCTTTTACTTCGTGTAAAGAACTAAATGTTCTACAGATTTTGTCAGGGTAGTATTTCTATTGGTTTTTTGCGGTTTGTGTGTGTGTGTGTGTTCTTTCTGTTCCGATACTTAGAGACTATGACATACATATAAGACTATAAGCCATTACGTTACATTACGCTTTAGTTGTAGTTTTAGTTTTAGTTTTAGTTGTATTTTGTAGTTTTATGTTTATTAATTGTTAAGATACTCATACTTACTACGTGCTACGCAAAAACAAGGTCCTGCCTGACATTCTGTGACGTTCTAGCGTTCTAAATTGGCATAGATCTGGACATTCGATTGCTCGATTACCATTCATACAATAACTGCGTGTCAACTCGATTTGGTTTATCTATTTATCTGTGGGATCTGTTGGATCTGTTCGTAGAGGTGGCTTCTTGAGGCGGTGGATATGTCGACTCGTTTACAGGTTCCAGGCGCTTGGCTGGAGGGCTGCGGGGCTGTACTTTCCTTCTTCTCATCATTCAGCTCATACTTTGGACCAGCCAAAATATACATTGTTCTTCGGGGCGGGGGCAGAGGCAGAGACAGGGCAGGGCAGGGCAGAGAGGCTGGGCAGGCAGCAGCGATTATTACACCTGCTTGGCAGCACTGGCAGCATTCTGATTCCCACCGCCCGATCCCGAATTGGCAGCATTGCGCCGGACGGCCGTCGCGGGCAGAAAGAGCACCACAAAGCCACCAAAGATGCTCCAGGCGGTGAGCAGAGCCATCAGCAAATGGCCCTCGATTTTGTTCTGAAGAGAATCGATAAATGATAAAGGATATTTTGGGGGATATCTTGGGATGCTATGGCTTACCAGAAGCGATATATAGGGTGTCAGGATCAGGGCCAGTCCAGCGGCCACATTGCAGGCGCCCACTCCGACATTGCGAATGGCCGTGGGATACAGTTCGGCGGTGTAGACTGGCATGATGGTGTTCCCGGCACTGATCGTGAACTTGCCCATCATCAGGAATGTGATCTTCAGCCAGAGTATGTCCTCGCGCCCCTCGGTTATGGTGGCACAGAAGCAGGCAACGCCGGCACAGAAGAGTGTGGCACAGAAGAGCCACTTCTTGCCCACCTTCGTGATGATGTACATGGCCACGGCGATGGCGGGTATTTCGACTAGGCCAGCTAGCGCCTAGGGGGGTGGGGTGTGGGTGGGAGGAGAGAGCGGGGGAGACTGTAGTGAGCACAAAGTTGTCAAGTGTCGGCGGGGCGCACTAAATCAGAGCGCGGCATCAAAGGTGCGCCCGGCAATGTCAAAATAAATTATGCAATAAATTAACTGAAAAGCTCCTCCCATTGTCGGATTTTCCGACAGTGATGAGCAAATGGCTCGGGGAAAATTGGAAAATCTAGGGACGGGGGGATGGCTCTTTGAAGTGGGATTTCTGTAATCTATCATTAGATGATCCAATTTTAACGTTTACCCAAGAAAATAATGATAGATCCACAGAGCAGTCTATCTTGTAGGACTATAATAATATGTGAATGATTGATTTGAAAAAGGTATGGAAACATTGAACATATTTTCCCAGTCAAGATTCCTTTCATCTCTTAAAAACTCCCTCTCGATAGACAAAGCCCCCATTAATCCCTTAAACATTTTATAACAATCGAAAAATCCCCCGAAAACAAATGCCAAACATGTTTGTGTTCTGTTTATTTTGTGCGGCCTGGCTGCTAATCCAAGGCCTCTCCTCAGCACTACACGGCGGCCGGCAATCCCCGGACATTTTGCTGGCCCCCTGCCAGCCAGCATCCCAAAAAGCGTACCGGACCAAACCCGACCCGATCCCATAAGACGGTGGCTGCGCTGCGGTGGCTATGGGGGATTTTTCCATGGAGAGTGTGTGTCTCTGTGTGTGTGTGTGTGTGGGCGGTAAGTAACATCATAATTCGATTGCAAACACATTTTCACACCCCGTGCAACCAGATTTTTGACATGCCACAGACAATCCATTCCGCGGGGATCTGCTGACAAATCCAATTAGGCGGACATCATCCTCTCTGCCGCCTCTCTGCTGACGGACAATCTCTGACGAGTGGCGAGTGGGCACTTAGCACTTGCTAAATGATTGCTTGTTTGATCAGACGAAATGTTCTCCATCCATTCCCAATCCTAAGTGGATTTGCCAGCGAACCAGGAACCGTCCCACGCGGCGTATACTTGATGCAAATTAAGATGGAGGGAGACTCACCGAATTCAAGTAGACATTGCCCCCAAAGGAGCTCATGTTGAGGATGATGCCATAGTAGACCAGATTCATGGTGAACCAAATGCAGAGGAAACAGATGGTGATGCGCCGCAGATAGCTGGAGCGGAACAGATGCGTTATGTTCTGGGAGCTGCTCTCCTGCGTCGGCGGCGTCAGCTGATAGTCCACTGGGAGCTGGCGTCCATTGAATTTGGCCGCTGCCTCGATGATGCGGCGTACCTCATCGACGCGACCCTTGACCAGCAGCCAGCGAGGCGATTCCGGGACCACGAACCTACAAGAGACCACACCGACAAAATCGAAAGCAAACAAAGAAAAAAAATCAAATAAATTAGCTGGGAGAACATGTGCCGCGGAAGAGTCTTCGTCTTCGTCTCCGTCTCCGTTGGACACCCACGCGCGCTGTTTTTGGTTATTTATTCGTTAGTCTCTGATCTATGTATATGTATACCCCGTGCCAACATATAGATATATGCATATATGTACGTATGTATGTGTATACGGCTGGGCAGGGAGATTTTATGGCAATTTACACTCTGCTCTCCACGAGATATTTTGTTTACGTATACCTTCCTGAATGGATTCGATTGGAGATGGATTCGAGACGGATTCTTACCAGAGGAAACAGAGGAATATCCCCGGCAAACCGATGCACAGCTGCAGGGCTTGGTAGTCTTGCGTGAGATAGGCCAGACCCGAGATGATCATGTAGGAGATTGGCAGTGGAAAGAGGTTGTACATCCCAGCGATGGTCCGCCACTTGCCGTCCACGTACTCGATGGCCAAAATGAGGGCGGAATACGTCACCGAAACGGACACCAGACCAAGGAGGGCGCGCAGCGTTAGATATAGTTCAAAGGAGCTGCAGAAATACAGGCAGAGACCTGTGGATGGAAAAAGAGAAAAATATATTTGTGTAATGCTGGGAGAGTATATTTAAGGATCTTCTAGTTTATCCTTCTGTAAAGATCTCCCTTCAATCAAGCTTTCCAATCAGCCTTGAACCCTTGATTCAATGTTCGAGAATGCATTGCAGCATCCGCTTCCGCATCAGAGTCTACACAGACGTGTGGATGCCACACCCGATTCCTCATTAGTAATGTCCTTTTGAATGCAAATTCCAATTACAATGTGCGAGAGATTTAATCAACAAGGACAACAAGGCACTGCCTGCGGCAGCAGCCACAACTGCAGCTCGAGTCCGTCCCCCAGTCCTGTGTGCTGAGTGCCACACAGTGCCACTCGACGTGTGCTGACCCCCAGACCTGACTGTGGCCAAGTTCACAGTCAGATGGGGGACGGGACTCTCATCCATGGCCAATGTCATGATGACACGTTGAAGGTGAGAGTGGCAGTGTGCGTTGGAGGATGGATGGCCTTTAAATGCCGCAATGTGCATGGTAGATAGAGAGAGAGAGAGAGAGAGAGAGGGAGAGAGCGGATGGGGGTATGCTCACCGAATATGGTCTGCAGGATGGCCGATATGAAGAGCATCGTCTTGCGACCAAACTTGTCGGAGAGATAGCCGGAGATGATGCCACCTGTTGCCACGCCCAGCAGGAAGAACATCTCGGCCACGTTCTTCATGTGCTCCTTGTCGCACACCAGATCCCACTGCGATGTCCAGGTGTTGCCGACATTATCGTGCGTCTCGTATTCCCAGCTCTCGCAGGCCACCAGATCGCCCACAGCTTCGATTTCTTCCACGGCCTGAAGACAGAGCGGGAGAGAGAGATTCATATGAGAGTTCTCCTCTCCATTTGGGACTGGGACTCACCTCTATCAGCGTTGTACCATTCCACGGTCTGCTCCAGCCGATGCCCTCCCAGCGATGACAGTTGTCGTTGGAGCCGCTCAGGTTGCGCCACTCGTCGACGGGCATCTGCTGCAGCTCCAGCGGCCGCTGGCACCAAAAATCCTTGTTGGCTGCCTGATACACCGACGAGGATATGTGAAAGGTGTTGGGCACTTGGAAGAGCGACAGCAGCACCGTCATCAGCAGCTGCCACTTGCCATAGTGCCCCATCAAATCGCCAATCACATCGGTCTCGTCCTCATCCTCCGTGGGATTCCGCCCAGGGGACGGCGACTGTGGCCTTGCCTGCTGCTGCTGTGCTGTGGGCGAAGAGGCGTTGGTGGTGGTGGTGGTGGTGGTGGGTGTGAGGGACGGTTTGCCGGTGTTGTGCATGATGCACACAGGAACTTGAAGAAAAGAGAGGGAAAAGGGGGGTAGCATTATAGAGTGCCAAAGAGTTCCCTGGAAGATACATTTGCCTTCATTTCCCATCAAATATTTCCCCCAAAGATACGCTGAATTCCAATTTGCATTTTCCCCCAGATTGTGAGTGGAACATGTAAATGATTGACTTGATAGATGACACCAAAAACCAGCTCCAACTGGAGTACACATCCGTATGAGAGAATTAATTTTATTGCCCGTGTCAGTGGCACACAAAGGAGCAATTAGTTAAGTGGTCAGTGACTGGCCATAAACCAAGTCCCGGGGTCAAAGGCAACGTCCAACAGCCTCTCAGAAACAGCCAAAGGACCAGAACCAGAGCCAGAGCCAGAGCCAGAGCCTGAGCAAGAGCCAGATGCAGTCAAGTCAAGCGGGTCTATTTCATTTATTAGAACTGGCCTCCCCCTGCCGTCGCCGTCGCCGTTGCCGTTGCCTGGTCCGGTCATTGGTCAACCTGCGTTCGATGGAATTCAATCACGTTGGAGGCGATTAACTACAGCGAGGCAGTGGCCATGCCACAGAGAGGCAGTGGCAAAGAGGGAAAGCGGGGAAGGGGGGGAGCTGCAAAAGTTGTGTGCAGAACAGAGAGAACTCTACAAAGTAAAAGAATAATAGCCAAGATTTAATGTAATTGCTTGGGGATGGGAGCTGGGGGGCGGTCGGTCCAGTGGCTGTGGGATGTTCGTGTCCTTTTGCTAGTTGAACTTTTTTTCCCGGCGATTCGATTCCATTCCTATCCAATGTCCCTCGCCCTCGCCCTCGCCCTCGCCATCTCCCCCTCTATTCTCCGTGCTCTCTGTTGGCCTTTTCTTTTCGTGGCCAGCCAGCTGGCCAGAGGCTTTGTAGCGCATTGGCTTTGTCTGGGATTTCGCACGGAATGAGTTCATATATAGCCACAGTCAGAGAAGTCCCAGAAGCCCAGAGCCCCTCGAGCTTTGCCTCTGGCCCGAAGGTATCAATGCCCCAAAGTAGGCAACAAACAAACTTTTGCCACAAAAACTGCCCTCCCCCCCACACTCTCGGATATCGAATCGAATCCAAATCACTCTCGGCTTCTAGTTAGCCGCCTTAAATGCTGCTTAATCCTTTCTCTGCTCTGTTCTGCGGGGAGGGGTTGGGGGGAGGGGGGATCTGTTCGTTCATATAATTAAACAAAATTAAGCAATTTACTCCACGTCAATGGGGGAATTTACTTTCGTGGGATTTCGTTTCTGCACTGTGTTGCGATTCTGAGGGGGATTAACAAGAGCAGGAGAGTTTCAGACACTTCTTTCAGCTGAAGCATCCGCCAAAAGAATGAGGATTCCTTCATTGTGTAGCAGCTGAATGAGTGGAGCAATATACTCATAGGCCCAGAGCATCTCTTGTATAATTTATATAATTTCCTATTAAATTTGCCCTTTAATGGCATTAAATTCAACGCACGGCACGAGAGTTTATGTTAATCCGAAAAGCCAAAGCCAAAGCCAAAGCCAGCAACCTGTCGATTCGACAATATTGTTTGATCAGGCGCCCACAGCAATTATTGGCCTGCCTGCAAATCCATGAAAGAGGATGTGTGGCATGCCCCAGAGACGGTCTGCAGCGTAGCTGGTGTGTGACCAGGGGCAGCGACTGGCAGCTGCAAAATGCAATTAGCGTTATTTTCAGCGTGCCACCAGATTGCACATACCAGCCTGCAAGCAGCGCCTGCTGCTGCTGCTGCTGCTTCCGCGAGTTGAAGGTAAATGTCGCTGGGGATGCGGATGGGAAGGGGAATGGGGATGGGGATGGGGATGGAGATGCGGATGGGAATGGGAATGGCGGCGACGACGTAGTTTATAGCATTGAGATTGAGCCGTTGAGCCCACAACGCGACAACGAGACGACCTTCAGCAGACACCAGCAGCCAGCAGTAACGCAGCAACAGCCTGTCCTGTTCTGTCCTGTTCTGTCTTGTCCTGTCATGTCCTTCCTGGGGAAAACTACGCCACTGACCAAAACCTAATCCCAACTGCAACTGCAGCCAAGGATATGCCAGAGAAAAGACCCTTCCAGAGGGTGGCCCATAAAATTGATAGTTAATTATCCTACCAGCCCCTCCCCCCGCACACACAGAAGCTGCCCCTCCCCCCAGTGCCAGGGAGTGGGACTCCATTCTCTTGCCCGCGGCTTTTCGCGGACACGCTTCGCTTATTCCCTGTTTACAAGTGCGTGAAAATGTGCGCTCAACTGCTTATCACGCGTGAATTTTACTGCCACAGCCGCATCCACAGCCACATCCACATCCACATCCCCACTGGGAGAGGGAGCGGAGAAAGAGTGTGGTGATGCAGTGCCCACTGGCCACATATGCTAAATCCCCCAACCCAACCCAACCCAACCAAACCAAAATGCCATGGAATATCTCTTCCGGCCCATGGACATATGCAAATTTAACTCTCGACTCTGCGCGAAATGTGCCAGAGAAATGTTGTGTCACAGGGATTGATATGTGTGGAGGAGGGTGGGGGATAACTCGAAGAAGAGCTATGGGCTATCCATGTAGAGGGAATGACAGGACTCCAAGTGAGTGAAGGAGTGCTCCCATATGATGGAAGGGCCTACCATTCCCCATCAACAGTTGCTGCAAATCCAGCATCCATGAGTGATTTATTGGCTTGCAAGTGCACTCGTAAACCCCATAACTTTTCATTAGCCAAGCCATAAAAATGTTTCTATAATTGTAAGAACTATTTATCAATAATGAAGTGAGTGCCATTTCCGATATATCCGTTTAGTTATTCGATTACTTGCATTTACAACTAGTTCTACAAGCAATTGATAAAGAAGAACTGGTTCAAATATTGCATTTCTATTGCATATCTATTGCCTTTCAGCTGTGAAACGAGTTCGCTTCTGTATGCATCTGAGGGGTGTTCCAGCCAGCAGAGGAGTTACGCTATTTTTATTCACACCACAGACAGTCTATGCAAATTGTTTGCTAATTACATTTACATACACAGTGGCCCATAAAAAGCCAATTATTCGGCGCACGATCATAACAATGTACCATACATGTGTATGTGTACATAGTATGCATATGCTATCCACACATCTGCACATAGATTCCCATGGGATCCGATGCGGATACGCGATCTGTTGGCGCGATCTCTTGACACGCTCCACCAGCGCCAATGGCACCTCCAGCGCCAGCGCCACCGCCACCGCCAACACCAATTGAATACGATCCACACGCTGTTCAAATAATGATTTGTTTCAATTGAAAATTCAATGCCAGAGCTCCCCCCTTTCTCTCTCTCTCTCTCTTTGGCTATTAATAATTTGCTTAGCTCTTCCATTCCCGATGGTTAATTAAAAAATATGGCAAAAAGACAATTGCCGGGGAGAGGCGAGACTTTTGCATAAATATGCGAGTACGCGAGGAGAGAAATTCCAATCTAATTAGTGTGGAGTTTCCCCTCATTTTTCGCTTTTTTTTTTTTTTGATTGTACGTTAGGTTAGGTTAGGTTAAAGTGGTAGCTGGGGAGAGGCCCACCAGCTCACATGGAGCTTTAAGGGCAGCCCCTTTCAGCCACTTGGATGTACATGGACAAAATCCGTGGTTTGATTACGGAAAGGTCCGAGATGTAGTTCCCCTGGATGTTCCTCTGCCCGGGGACCCATACTAGGAAGAGTTCATAGGGCTCATTCAGAGACCTACGACAGTCGTTTACAGTCGTTGAGTTCGGCTTGACTATCCGAGAAGACTCACACGCGGCGCCTGTCTAGGGCTAGTTTGGAGGCAGTAGAAATGGCCTCCTCGGTTGCTTCAACCTCCGCTTGGAACACACTACAATGATCCGGGAGCCTGAAGCATTAGCCATCAGAGGAGATGTGGATCGCAGTTGCAGTTCCAGGTTCGCCCATCTCCCAGTCCTCCCTAAGTGGGATTGATACCTGGAAAGGCGTCGAGAGGTGATCACTGGGAATACAGTAGTCTGTCCTCTCTGGTACTTAATTGCTGAAATCACATCAAAATTCCCGAGTAACCAAATGCTAATGTTTTCCACTGCCTGGTTTTCCTCATTCTGAGCGCGGAAAGCGTTGCTACCTTCTTTCCCATGAGATCTACGGGAAGGAGATGGCGGTGTAGATCCACCGAAGTATATGTGGGGTAGTCGGAAGGATATTATTAAAGACGCTTTGTATGTCTAGGAAGACTACCAGGGTGAACTCCTTGCAATTAAGGGAGGATCAATATGATCAATATGAATCTTCTATTCCGATATGCATGCTGAGAGTCTAAGATTAAACTAAGCAGAATACTCGCCATTATATGTAGCCCCAAAGCAATTCCATCGTGTTCAGAAGGAAGGACGACAGACTTATGGGTCTGAAATCTTTGGGGACAGTGTGCGAGGGCTTGCCTGTCTGGGGAACGAAGACGACTTAGGTCAGGGATGAGTCCGTGGGACCGTGGGAAAACTCTCTCGTAGATTCTATTGAGCCAGTTTAGCCAGTCCAAGCTTGAGGCCCAGGACCTCCCTGCGGTTCTTGATTATAAAGGTGGATCATTATCAATATCATTATCATTACGATGACCATCTGGGTGGTCAGTACGCAACTGAAGGGGTAGCTTCCTCGTTCGTTATTCGATTGTACAACTTTTTTAAGATCTTTTGGCGAACAATGCATTGTAATATGATTGGTTGTAAAGTGGTACTTGAACACCTTCGTAATTGCAATGCAAATCACTGGAATTTCCTATCATCTGTCAGAGAATATAAAATGAGAGGAATTTCCAAAGTTTTATAAACCTCAATATGATATAATAATTCAGTGTTTCCCTCTGTCATTGTGCCTCAAACTTTCCTTTTCAACTTTTCTTTTCGGTCTTTCATGATCATACCCCTGTTTCAGCCTGGTAATATTTCCACAGAATTTGTTCTAGTTCTGTCGCGCATTAAAGCAATCCCAAAAACACAATGACAAATCGGTTGCGGGGGTTCCCCTAGGCAATTACCAAAGGGTTGGCGGGGACGGGAAGGAATCTGAGAAGAGAAGCAGCGTCATAATCAGAAAATCCGAAATGTGCTAAATATTTGTAATACAAAAGCAAAGCGTTTAGCTCTGGGCACGTCCCGTGGGGTGGGGTATGGGCACGGGTGCGGGGTGGACAGACAAATTGTCGCTGTAATTAGCAGTCATGCATATAAAAGTGCATTCACTTTCATGAAATGATAGAGAGAGACAGATGGAGAGATGGGAGAGGGGTGCACGAGGAGCAATGATAATGATGACGCCTGCATCTGCATTTCGTGCACTGAGGGAAAGAGTGCGATACCTAAAGTGTGATTCCCAATGGGATTTTGGGGGAGTAACATATGAGTAATTTTCCCAATATTAAGAATGGGAATCTTAAGCTATCCAAAGTAACATTTCCAGCTGGTACTTGGGGAGCTCCTTGCTTATAAAAGTGCACACAAAATGCTTCGTTTGCAAGTAATAATTTTCTTTCTATATGCATTCCAGATTCTGGCATTCATTTACTTTTATTTCCCAGTGTAGAGCCACTCGTTCGGTGACGTTGCACACAGCTAATTTGCACATTTATAGGATTTGATTTGTTTATTATGCATGCAGACTGCCGCTGCCGCTGTTGCTGCTACTGCCACTGCCTCCGCAGGGATTGGGGCTCTGTCGCTCTGTGGCGGGTGTGTCGCGAAGCAGGCTGCCTGCCAAGTGGGTAATAGTAATCTTCAGACACTTGCACGCAGCAGTAGCAGCAGCAGCAGCAGCAACGAGCTGCGCTTCCGTTTCGACGACAAGTGTGCGATGAGTGGAGGATGAGTGACGATGGAGATGAGATGATGGGATGGGATGGGAGGATGATGGGACTTCTATGTACATGGTATATCCCGCCGGATGAAGGCCCGTCGGCCATGTCCCCATCTCCCCATGCCCCACTTCATCACTTGTCAGCCTAATTGCAGCCGTGTGACAGCCGCTTGCAAAGATAAGCGGCAGCTGAGGCAAAGCAAGCATCTGAGGCCACAGCCGCTGCAGTCCCAGTCGCAGCCGCAGCGGTGTGCAACGGGGCGTATGCGCAATGCCTCTGCCTGTGCCTCTGCCTGTGCCTCTGCCTGTGGAAATTGCATTTCACGGCGGGACGAGACGGGAAGGAATGACTGGCTCCCTCTCTCTGAATAATGGAAACTGGGTAATGGAAATTTCAAATTCGATTTTTGCCCAACGCACAATAAACATTATATAAACAATTTAACTTTCGACACGTACGTGCCTCTCGGTGCGATCTTTGCTCCATCGATGGCTGAAAATTTACGACTTTCACGCCTTGCAATTAAAACACAATTGATTATGGCCTGGCCCGGCCTTTTGGCCCGCATTGAACAGAAACGGAAATCGTATAAACAAATTGGCTACTGGGCAACTGGTGCTGCTGCTCGGGCGAGAAAACTATTGCGCCTAATTGCCCCCTCCCACAGTATATCGGGCAATAAATTCGCACACATTTTGTTCACAATATTTATGCAAAATGTTCGGCTTTTATGGTCCCCAGTCCCCCAGCCCCTGCCCGGAAAAGCAGGCAAAACCAAGGCGAGAAACCTCCAAAGTATCAGCAAAACTTTGACGGGGCGCACATTTTCCAATCACACACACAAAATGGCAAAATATGCCAATGGAGAACGATTTTCCAGGGGTTTCTGCTGTAGTCTTTTAATGGAAATTTACATAAGCACTAATTGGAATTGGAATTGGCATTGGTATTGGATCCTTCAAATGGATATTTCTTACTCAGAAAGAAGCCCGTTGCAGTCCATATTTTAAAACGCACTAAATCATCATTTCTAGGCACTTAGTTCTCAAAAATAGACATTCCAGTTGCAAACAAATAAACTATTAATTAAACACTGAATTATCTTTGAGTGTTCTTTGATTTTTAGGCCATAAAACCATACACATTCCTTCCAAATATATTCCCACATGTAACTGAAAAGCTCTTTTGGGTTGCACTCCCCTCTATTCCCCAAATGAATTTCCACACTAATGACCAATAAAAAAGGCGAACCATAAATTCCAGAGAAATCAAATTAGGAGAGGAAAAACATTTGTCAGCAATTTTCATGTCAATGCGAGAGAACACTTTGCCCCGAAACATTTTATAAGCCCACAAAAGACACACACACACACACACACACACATTCGATTGCCTGCCTGCCACAAATTGGAGGAGGCGGCTCCTCGACAATTTCTGTGTGATCGGATTTAATAAAATGGCAAATTTTCAACCAAAAATACTCGGATACTCGGCCCAAATGCCGAAATCATTACAATGAAGTGTCCTTCCGCCTTCCACACTCGTCATTCGAGGATTCGCAGGGATCAAATCAATTTTCGAATCAATTGAAAAGGCAAGGCAGCACAGCAGCCACAGAGCCACAGCAGCCACAAGAGTCACATTTTAAAGTTTTTATGGGGTTGGGGGGCGTGCCAGAAGACCAGCCTCTTTTTCCACATATGTGGGTTGATGTATTATGCAAATTGTAGCTACCTTTTCATCTCGTTTTCGCAGCAGAGAGCATTTCAGCTGAAAACTGTTCATCTGCGGATATCTTTTATTTAGCAAAAAATTACATAAAAAGAGACATCAGACAGAGGGGGGACAGAGGGGTAAAAACGATTGCAATATGGCAATTCCGTTTCGTTCTCGTTCACATTTGAAGGGTCCTTACAGACTTCCTTCCGTTTGCCGCTCAGCATTACTGCTGCTGCTGTTGCTACTGCTGCAGCTGCTGTTCCGTCCTGTCGCTAGTCCTGGTTCTGGTCCTGTGTCCTATGTGCTCTTCTGTCCTGTCTCCACTGTGATGTCCAATTCGGTTGAGTGGAGTCCGGGGCTGGCTACAGTTTGTTGCAAACACAGTCCCAGATACAGATAGAGGTAGAGGATACAGCCGGACTCTCGGACAGTCTGAATCTGAACACAACACAGAATATAGGTCATCAGCAGATACCCCTCATCGCACGAGAGAGACAGAGGGGTATATGAGTTCTTTTGGAACACATTAATAGTGGATTTATAATCTGAATTCGTCTGAGATTCTACTTCAGTTTGAAACAGTTTCTGCTTAAGGATCATTCGAATATATTTTTCTACAGATATATTACAATAATTTCGAAAAAAGGGTATTTCTCAGTCTGCTAGAAATGTTTTTCCGTTTATTTGGTTTCTATTTAGTTTTTACTTTTAATGTGAATCTGTGAGTGGATGTTTCAGTGAATGCTGCTGCTGCTGCTGCTGCTTCTGCTGCTTCTGCTGCTGATCCATTGTTGTCAACATGAATTCACAAATCTATTACCATTCCGACTGATGTCTGATGCTGTTGTTGTTGCTGTTGCTGCTGCCGCTTTTGTTGTTGTTGAGAATGGATGGGAATGATGACGATGATGATGACGATGAGAAGTCCTTCTCCTCCCCTTTCGGCTGGTGCTGCTGCTGTCTTGTTAATCGAATGGCAAATCGTTTGGCAATTTCAAATTTAGCCAAGCTCAGCAGCAACCAGGAGGAGGAGGAGTCCCCCTCTGGCATTGTTGGAGCGCGCCTTTTTTTGATTAGAATTTCAATTTCAAAGTGCTCACTGATTTGCTACTTTTATGCGCTTCCAATCAGTGGCACAAGTCAGTCGGTGGGAGTCAAAGCATCCGGCTAAGCATTAGCATAACATAACCCCAAGGCAGGGCAAGTCAAGGGGCATGGCACATATGACAGAAGATAGAATGGATATGGAAGGGAGTGACGATGGGACGAGCTGGAAACCGGCGCCAGGTGATTGCCAGGAAGGTACTCGTTGCGTTGCTGTTTGTTGCTGCTGGAGTCGTCATGAAATTCCCATGAATATGCTTATGCTTATGCTTATGCTTATGAGCAGCTCAATATGTTTGTGGCACTTGGGTTTTGGCATCCATTTTCATGGGGTGTCGGGTGGAGCCCCTCCTTGGAGGCAGATTCAACACATTTTCGCTGTAAAACTATACTTGAAATGTTGTGGGAATGTCAGCCAATGAAAGTGATATAATGATAATATTATTCTTAGAAATATTAAACAGGAAATCAAGATAAATATTTATGCAATTCTTTGACTTTTTATACTCGGTGAAAAGTGAGTGTTTTATTGGACATTAATGTGCGGAACAATTTCCTTAAACTTTTTTGGTTGTGTTTACGGCTAATATCTTTAAAATCTTCTAATTTTAAAGACAATTTCCATTCTTTATCCCATTTATGGACACAATTTTCTCAGCAAATTCCAGATACTTTGAAGGGCCGGGCCTTTCCCTCTCTACAACTCTGAGAGGGCCTAAAGCGAGGGCTTCAACAATCTTTCAGGATAAAGTCATTGTCGTTGTCATTGTTGTTATCCTCATTCTCATTGTTGCTGCCGTTTCTTGTTGTTGTTAGAGCCAAAAACAAATAGACTCGAAGGAAAAGAAAAAAACAATGAAGGAAGGGCAGATTCGTCTGCCGAAGCAGTTAATACCCTCGAAGGTCCTTCGTGCATGTGTGATGCATGAGAATCCAATTCGATTTGCATTTCTGTTCGAACGAAACTACAGATACCAACCCGTACTTGGAGTGGGACACGCTTCTCTTGTATGGAGTCGAAGGTGCCACCATTCTGTGCGTTACAAAACACCTGTTCAGAGGCACAATGCCACCGTCGACGAAGTGTATGCGAAAAAAGACGCTCAAATAAACAAACAAAGGAGAGCAAAGCAAACGTCGCTGGCGGCACGTCCGCGAGGCAAGGATGCCAGGATGCGAGCTCCAGCTACAGCTACAGCTACAGCTACAGTGTCGTTCCTCTGTGTTTTCCTCTGCCCCTGCCCCTGCCCCTGCCGCGTTGTCAACGTCACGAAGCTGCCGTGCCGTGCCGTGTCGGGCCGTGCCTCTGTGTCCCGTAATGAGCTTACCTTATGGATATACAAAACAAGTTGTCACTGAATGTTGTTGTTGCTGGTGTTTCTGCTGCTGTTACTGCTGCTGTGGCTGCCACTGGTGTTGCTGGTGCTACTCCTCTCAGAGTTTGGCCTGCAGCCAGCACTCTGCTGCACAATTGGCAAGGATGCTAGTGATTTCCTTAGCCCGCTTCCTGTTGCTGCTGCTGGTACTGCCGCTTCTTAGAGCACTTCTTGGAGTTTGAGTGCAAATTTCAGTTCGAGTTTGAGTTTGAGTTTGGTTTTGATGATGGTGATGTCTTTGGCGCGGAAATCCGTCGCACGGTTGTCGCCTCGAGTCTTCTTATTTTTGTTTGTTTGATAAATTTATGGCTAAACGCGCACTAAACGGAAACTGAGACATAAAATCAGTCAGTCAGCATTCCCCGGCAGCTGCTGTTTGATTTTACGAGCGTCTCTTGGCATTACGCATACGACACGCGCCCCAACACCCCCCGCCACCAAAAAATCGGCGAGAAATGTGTTTGTTTTGGTTTTCTTTGGCTGCAGCTCCCGCATTTAATTATTGCATTTCCCCAAACAGAGAGAACGCGAGCGGTGGATGAATGGGACATCCATCACTCATACGCAGCGTGGTGCAGTGGCTAGAGGTAAGTGGCAAGTGGCTAGTGGCTAGTGGCAAGCATTCGCGCGCGCGTTTCCCAATTTGCAAAACGAATGCGAGTGGCTGTAGATTGAACGGATTTGAGCGGAGAATAGAAATATAATGAAATCCAAATAATAATCACGATAATGTTAGGGACTCTAGAGAGCAAAGGAAATTATGAAATTTTGTGTGTGGGCCTTCTAGATTTATGGCTGTCCAAACATTGCCAGGCGGTAGCCGAGCTATATCGTACGACAATCATAAGTATCAGGCGTCTATATATTAGCACATATCCGTATATATCTGTAGATATAGCATCGTTTTGTTGCCACTCGCATTTGTTGCTGCTGCTGGTGCTGCTCTTTTTTTGTGTTTTTTGTTTCATTTATTTAATTTTATACTATGCGCACTCACGCACCCGCATCCGCACCACTGACACCGCGTGTCCCGCACTCACAACCCGTACCCGTACCCGTACCCGCACCCGCACCCGTACCCGCTATAACGTTTGTCTTGCACGAACAAAAACTCTTCCTGCTCTCGCACTATTTCCTATGCGATTGAGATTCAGAATGAGATTCCGACGGACGACGGAGACGCAGACGGAGACTGACACACGGAGACAGTGACAGTGACAACGACAGCGACAAAGACTCTCTGGGGGGCTACTGCTCTGGGGCGCTCCGCACACAACGACTGACCAAGAGCAACTGAACGCCACTCTCGAAAGCGAAGAACTTTTATAACCTCTCCTGCCCGTAGCCGAGGCAGACGATGCTCGGAATGGACCATTCTTTGATAGCCGAGACATCGCGGCCGATGTTGGGGTCGGTCGTCGCGTCGCCTGCTGCCTGCTGCCTACTGCTGCTGCACCTGATGCGCGCTCTCTTCGGGTTTGGTTCTTTGTGCTGTGGCCATCTCTTAATTCTGGCGCTCCCTCTCTTCACGCTCACGTTGGCGCGCAAAACTGTTGCTGTTGTTATTTAATCGCCGGCACATCGCCTCACTCAACATTATTTGCATACCCTGCAGCACAGCGGGAGTTGCATGGGTTGGTGGTTCAGTTGGGATTACAGGAAATTCAGGGAACTAATTATGGCAGTGTTTGAGGCAGCATGGCAGATACGTAATACCCTTAATTATGTAGGTACTCACCCACTGGTAATCCAAGGTAAGTGTATACCCACTTCTTCCACAACAACTATCAGTTAATAGCCTCCCCCATGGGTTTCCCTGTGAGGTGTAATTTCGCACTCGTATAAATCAATTGATGATATAGCGGCTATCTCCGATCTGGCGCTGACTGCAGCTGCAGCTGAGAACGTGTTGAGGTTCGGGTTTGGGGTTCTGTCGATCGTCAGTCTATAGAGGGAACGTGTTGGGCAATGAACGCGATCGCTCAGCGCCCGCCCGTCCGGCTAATGTGTTTGTCCGTCAGTGTGTCAGGTCGAGCGGGCTGTCGGTCGGGCGGTCGGGCAATTTCCCTGATAGATCACACAGCACACATCGCATCGCATATCGCATATCACATCAACTATAATTCTGACAATTTGTTGACACTTTTCTATGGTTGTTAGTGTTTGGATCTTTTGTTTCGCTTTATTTTTTTTTTTTTGGGTTTGCGTTTGATGATGATTATTTAATGGCAATTTACGCGATAGTTCGGCCACTTTGTTGGATGTGTGTGTGTTTTGTTCATGGTGTTATGATTATATTATTGATAGAGACAGACAGTGGGAGAGAAAGAGAGAAAGAGAGGGAGAGAGAGATCTGTTGCTGCTTTTCTGAATAATTGTTGACGAAATTCGGTTTCAGTTGGTGCCTCTTTATGATTGATTTATGAGTCTGTGAAGGTCTCCGGGGGTCTCTATCTGCCCCTTGTTTATTATGGGCTTGTCTCATTACGCTGTGCGCTGCCGGAAAATTATTATTATTTATTCACTTGGCGTAAAGCGAATGAAGACAAAGCTGTTATCGAAGATAACCAAACAGGCAGCTCCTTTGTGCGGTTGCTAAATTGTTGCTAATTGAGTGCCACAAATGAAGTGATAATTATGAAATCAAGTTTGAACAGATGACTGAATGACAGTTTAAGCTGAAAAGATTTAGGCAAATATTTATGGAAGATACTATATCCTCGAAACTAATCTGAGAGATAGAGGCCCGAACAATCACTGTATCTGTCAGTTTTACTATTTCCACGTCGCAGTCGTAGTGCCTGACTCATCTGATAGCGTTTCCCACAATGGAATTCCTCCCAAAATGAAAAGTGACAGCATTACTCATACATCCTGTTGATGTTTACCCCCCAGTTGGGGGTTGTCTGAGACCCCAATCAATTGTGGCGCAATTCTATCGAAAACATTATAAATTTGTCGAATATTTGTTTGATTTGTCAACGTGGAATGTTGGATGATTTATTGGCTTATCTTAGGTTTAAATTATATGTATCGTATATTTATTTTTAAACATCCTATGATTTATATTTATAAGAAAAGAGGGAATACGACATACAGAGTGAATGAAAAATTAAATAAATCATTAGAAAATATGTTCATAGTATTTCGTTAATTTATTCACTACTTCTTCCCTTCCCCATCTACATATGTACATATGTTTGTCTGTGTGTTTGCTCATCCACCCCTTCCGGACAGACCTTACGCCTTTCCACCCTTGTCATTCCACACATTCACAAAATCCAAACAAAACCCAAACAGAATTTATCGCATGCGATATACTCGTATATCACGGAGGCGTGCCTCTCTCTCTATTTAATCAGTTTACAATGCTCATTCACATACAATAAACGACAGTAAGTATTCAGTGTGTGGTTTGTTATTGTTGTTGTTGTTGTTCCCATAGACTATTATTTCTGCTGGCAAATAAAATGCAAATATTGTTTGGGTTTATTTTTAATTCGAAAACTGACAGAAATAATTAGCTATCGAGTGGAAAATGACACCGCCGCTGACACCGAGCTTTTATCAATGAAGCAAAAGGCAAATATAATAAAGCAGGAAGGCAGAAAGGCGAAGGGCAGGGGCATACATAATCAACATAAACCAACAAAGGAGGGGCCCGACTCCCATATAACCCCCATACACATATCCATACCCACATCTCCACCCGCAAAAGTTTCAGTTTCATTTTCAGTTTCAGTTTGAGTTTTGCATTGGTTGTTGGAATTTTTTATCGAAATATTCTAATTGGTTTTGGGTTGGCGCTACACGATTTCCATAAATTAAATGGCAGAAATATTTCGCATTCACATTTGATTAGGGGAGAACACAAGGCAAAGTCCGTGGCAGTGCCAGGCAGTACCCCCCTCCCCCCAAAGTGGCCCAACGTGGTACACTTGAAGAAAAATAAAACAGAGGATATATTTAATTTGAACTCTTTTTTAGGCGAAAATATATGCTTAAAAATATATGCTAAAAATCGGAAATAAAAAATGTTTCCCCCAATGGATCATCCATTCAATGAATATCCTTTTCCCTCGGTGTACCCCGCACCCGCTTTGGCTCGAATGCAATGTGCAAGTGTCACTGATTTATGGCCAAGAGTTGGTCTACCAACGTGCATACGTGTGTGCGTGTGTGTGTGTGTGTGCCAGTTAGCTTGTTTTGACCAAGTTAACTGGTTTAATGGCCCAATAGAGTGAAAGAGTGAGAGAGGGGTGGGTAGGGGGTAGCATACTCACTTGTCCCGCTCCTCCGCTGACTCCGGTCCTGCTGCGACAACAGCGGCAACTCCAGATCCCCTCCTGCCTCCTCCTCCTCATGGCTCTCAAGGCGTTTTGCCATACTTCTGTTTGTTTTGTTTTGTTTTGTTTTGCTTTGTTTTTTTTAGCAATCTTTTAATATTCCGCTTTGATTAATGATTATATAGGTACTAATTATCGTGATACGCGGGGAATGGCAATTTCGGTTTCGATTTCAGTTTCAGTTTCTCTCTGTCTCTCCCGAAATCACTTAATTTACGACTTGGCGCCGCGCAACACTCCACTCCACTCAAATGGCGCTCTTATCACACTCCTCCTCCGTTTGTCTCTTATCAGCCGGCGGCATTGGTTGGTTAGTGGGGAGCCTCGCGGGGGGGAGGCTTGCTATTCCTAACTAGCTCTAGGGCACTCGATCGGAACTGCTCGCGGAACTGCGGCTGCTGCTTCTGCTGCTGCTGACCCACATAAATCACGTTCCAATGGCCAAAAATATTGGCCAGACGTGCTGGCATTCCCGTTTCCAGTAATGCTTCCAGCCAAAACTAGGGATCGTCCATAGACTGGCAAACACTACTACTACTGAGGGGCGCGCGCTAGTGCTTTTTCGAGGTGGCTCTCCCAAAGAGACGCGACGTGCGAACTGTGCAACGGACGGAGGCTAACTGACTCGGACTCGGACTCGGACTCTGGTTCTGAATATGCTCCAAGCATCGAGGCGACCAGCGCCAGCGCCAGCACCAGCGTTGCCTTAAAGGCAGTCAGTCCCGACCCCCCTCGATAGAATGCCTCGGGTGCGTCGGCGTCGGCGACTACCGAAAATAAAGCTTCCACTTATTTGCTTTTTGTTTTGTTTTATAATTAACAGCAAAGACAAAAGGAATAGGGAACATGGAACACGGAATGGCATGGCATGGCATGGCTTGGAGAGAAAGACCGCCTGTTGGAATACCCTACCGGATGGTAGTAGGCAAAAATATGGAAATGCTTTCTGTAAAAACTACAATACCTTTCGCCGAAGAGTACACTATTGAACACGTTATAGGGGGTTCAAGAGGTACCCAATAAAACTGTATTTACACGTTCATTGATCGCCACTCGACTCTCGATCACCTGCTGTTGCTGGGCAAACATCTCCTACATCTCATCTCATAAAGAAGACTGCCTTACTGCCTGCTTTTCTGCCTGCCTCCCTGCCTGCCTGCACAGGTGACAGCTGAATGCCAGACCCTCGCTGGAACCCTCTCTCGTACTATAACTAACCCCCCCTCCGCCCATCTCCCGATCAACGAACGGTACGATATTTGCCTTTAGTTTGGTTGATCCGAATGTATGATCAAGTGATCGTATTCGTCGAAAGATATGCAAATTCCCCCGCGAAGCGTGCTCAAGGTTTTTGCCAAATCGAGGACTGGTTGTGCTGTTCGCGGGAGGCCTTGACATATTTCACTAGAATTATGGGAGTCGTACGAGCGTACGATATGAGGATTGCTGGCATTAAATTCCAAATAAAACAATCGGTTTTAAATAAATAAAAAATCTACTTTTATCTGTAGTTCTTATTGTATTTCCTGCTAGGAATTATTGTCTAATGTGATTGTACCCTACAATAGGGCATACCATTGTGTTTCTAGTCGAACCTTCTTCTTTTGGCACTGTGACACGACACTTACCGTTGCTCCAATCGGTCTTCACTGCAGTCCCCTCCCTGCATTCGTAAACATATCTTATCTGCTCGGAGAGTAACTGTTTTTAACAATGACTATACTTTACACGGTTAAAAGCCCCATGTAAAATGTTTATAATCTCATGTAAATCTGGAAACTAATATGGAGAATATATCTAAAAATCAAGGCCAAAATGAGAACCATGTGAAAACATAAGGAATTCGGTATTGCAGCCCCAATACTACATATATTTCGTATGAAAATAGATCTCTTAGGCGGAAAGACCTCCTGTCCTTACAGGAGAGCTTTAACTTACACAAAATGTCCATCCAAAGAAATATCCCTTTTCGAAAAGCTCCATCCACACATCAGAATATACAATAGACAGGTCTCCAACCCATCCGATTCGATTTCTCTGCCCAAAGCTCCCAGGAAAAGCTTCCATTTGAAGCGTGAAACCCACCTCAGGCGGGTATGGCGCCAAGGATGTTTGCTTTTCCCAGGATACTCAGGGATCTACCATAACACGGCGAAACGGAACGTCAGAAGGACTTTGCACGCATTAAATAACATCAAAATAAACAAACAACTTTTGCAGACGATTGCTTCGAGGTCCTGCCTAAAATAGCCGCAACAAATTGTGGTTAAGGCAAAGGGACGTATGACGTAGATTGAAGTGGGAATGGAATGGGGTGAGATGGGGTGGGGGGTGGGATTATCCTAGCGGAAAAGTACTCTTGCCGCGTGCCGTTTCAGCGGATTCATCGCATGGATTTGCTCTGGTTTGAATGCCAAACGCTAATCGATAGCAACCAGACAAAGGTCCTTGGGCCATGCGTCAGGGCAGGGGGTGGGCTGCGAATGATGTGTGCAGGGTGATGGGTGCTCTACCAGGCTATTGACACTATCAATCTGTTTTCTGTGCGTTTTGTTTGCTTTTTGTGTGTTTGTGTGTTTGTGTATTTGTGTGAGAACGAACTGTTTGATTCAATTATCACAACATGAATTATGCTGCTTCTGAGATCCTGAGATAATCAATGGGAAATATCTTTGGAAAAAAAAGTAGTTCCGATTAGGAGTGCACTTTGCTTCTTTTATATCAATTATACCACATATTTATATCAATTTCTTGCTCTATTTCTCATTTCTGAAAGATTACTTGATAATTTTAAACACACATTTTTAATCTTTTCCATTATCATAGTGTAAATACACAATCAAAGAACGCTTTCTTTAAACCCATTTTAAAGTTCGAAAATTGATTGGTTTTTAATCTCAATAATGACGTAGAATATGTGGTGTTTACTGAATGATTGAAAGATGGTTTGTACTTCTAAAAAGAGTACTAAAATGTATTTTGTTTTAAGCCTAAAACACCCAATGATTCTGCTACGGATTCCTTCTCCAAGTATTCCTATAATTCTGTTCCTCCTTTGAGCCACTTCTTCCCACAAAGCTTCTCTCCGAATTAGCCTTCTAGCGCAACCCCATCCACAAATTAACATTTTCGGTTTGGCTTAGGCTTTAAGAACTCTTCAAAATGTACGTATAAATATGCAAATCAAATTGGAGTTTCATATATATTTTATTTATTTTATGGTTTTCCCACAGTCCGGGCAGGTCTCAGCGATTAGCGTCTCCTTCGGTGCACTCGTTTGAAATGCGATAATTTAATTGTGGCCCAATGACAAGTCCGAAACGCATTCTAAACATCAATCCATCCACAACAAAAAAAGGGGTTGCGAGTGGCCGTACCCGTACCCGTACCCGTCGTCTATAGGGCGGTTTTCCTGCCAGCGATTCCGAAAAGTTAAATTAACAATCGTGTTTACATTGGTTTGTAACAAGATTTCACTTAAGGATGTCAGCTTTGTCCCGCCACCACGCCACACCACACCACAGTCTCATTCCTGTTCCTGTTCCTATCTGCCGCTCAATCGCTTCGGAGTCTGGGCCTCTGGCTCTCTGGATCGTGTTCCGAGCACTTACCCTCCATCAAAACTGATTACTGTCATCACGGACGGACGGACAGCTAAGGTCCTGGGCGGCAGGGGCACCGTGGAGTGTGCGCCGACGCGTGCTACAAGCAAATTTGTCTGGTAATGAAAAGGTTTGCGCATCCGCCCTGACATATTGCCGCCTATTGCCCTTTGTTCGATTCGATTCTACGACTGCTCCGGATTTTCGCGCCTCGGGTTAGGGCACGCGACCAGGTCGGTCGCGTCGCCCGACTGGGCGGGCCATCGCTGGGTGAGATTCGAGAGCACTTGGTGCCCCGACGCGACGTAGCTAATTTACGCGTAAACCAAAACATCAAATAAACATAATTCAATTTCAACAATTGCCCCGTGACTGCTGTTGACAAAGGATCTCTGCAGCGCGGCTGTGGCTTCGAGTGGTTCCTGATCCTGCTCTCGTTTCGCGTCTCTCTCTGATGGGGGGTTTCGGTTCTGGTTCTGGTTTTCGGTTTCTGATTTCTGGTTAAGTTAAATGATCCGTGAAATGTAGAGCTATCTCCCATGGGTGTGTAATTGTCCTGATCCCGTGGGAATGGAAACCAACTCCAGCTGCAGTCCGATCAACAGGTTCGATGGGCCCCTATAAGAAGCTCTCATTACTGACAGATTTCCTTCCCGACTGTCTGTCTCCCATATGTACTCCCATACTGTACTCCTCCCTAAATGAATCCCAGTTTCCATTGGGGTTGCTTTGTGTTTGTTAGGGTTAGGGCTAGGTCTCTGCTGTCTCCCCATCGACAAACATGGCGGTTGCCTGCTGTGAGAAATATAATGGCAAAATGTCAAAAACAGGTGACGGGAAGCACAAAGCTGAAGCTGCAGCCGCAAGGGGAGTGGCACAAATGGGGGACAATCGGTTACGGCAGCTAAGGGATGCGCTACAGTCCAGAGAGAAGAAGGAGGTCTGTATATAGTCTGCAGATAGTGGAAATTTGTTCGAGCCTCTATCAATGCTAAGAAAATTCCAAAAGAAGAAAGTCTTGAATGATTCAATTTCCAGATTTCCCGAAGAAGTATTGTATATTTTCCTTCTACAAATCTGATTCCCCTGACATCTCCCCATCACATGTGATTGTCCACAACTGACGACAATTCAATTACCATAATTAGCTACCATCTCAGCTACAGATCTGAGGGGTGTAGGGCAGCAGCCAGAGGCCAGTAGGCTGAATGACTTTCCCACACAGCACCCCACAGCATCCGCTCGAAGGCTGGGCCGAGCCAAAACACCCTGTACTTGTGAAACTCCGCCCACCCGGTCAAGGGCGCCGCACTGCGAATGGCTGGCAAGGATGCTGATGCTTAGGGGTGGTTTTATGGATGGATACACGGGTCGTCCTTCCTTGGCAGAGTTGTGGCATATCCAACTGGATTTCGCGGCACTATAAAAGGTTCGCAATTCCCGGGAGACAGACCCATTAAACATTTATACTTATTGGACAACGGAAGTGTCGGGAAAGGTGTCCTGTAAACGGGTGAAACGTTTGCAAGTGGAATCAATAGAAACCATCTGGAAGTGCAGTAAAGTTTTCTCGGAAAATTCAGAAAAATGTCGCGAAATCAATTGCCAGATTCGTCTTCATCACCGCCAATAAGGTGAGAGAGATAGGGTCCTGTCCTGCATCTTGAAAGGAGGCGATAAGTGCAGCATCCATCCATCTTTTTGTGGAATAAAACTATTCAAATTTTTAAAATTAAAATTTAAAAAAATGCATGGCATCTTGCCGACGGCATCTCCAATTAAAATAAAACTCAAGACCCTTCCACACCCTATCCCTTCTTTCCCTAGCCACATGCCGTTCCATAACTTCGATGATGATCTAATCAATGATCTGCCCTCGTGCATCTACGCGGGTCAGCACCAGGGTGGCAACAATGGCGGCGGCGGTGCCGGCGGGTCAGGTGGCAGCTCTGGACTGCGCCTCAATTCGAACAATCTGCGGCACATCCAGCAGCATTATATGCAACACGGAGGAGGTACATACGACTCAATGAAACCCAGCCCAAAAAAATTCTATATATTGTGTAAATCTGTTGGATTTCTTAGAGAACCTCTTGGACTCCTCTACCAATCCCATGGGTGTGCACCAGTCGAATAGTGCCACGCCCTTGATGTGCAATAGTCCCAGTGCCAGCAGCAGTGGTGGAAACGGAGGTCCTGGTGGATCTGGAGCCCCTGGAGGAGGAGGAGGAGGAGGCGGCGGAAGCGGCTCTAATCCCAACTATGGCTCGGTGGGTGCCACAGCCGCCTCCAGCTACAAAATGCAGCGACAGGCGGCCAATGTGCGGGAAAGGAAACGCATCCAGAGGTCCGCACCAACTGGGTACACCAAATGGTCTTTTCCATTTTAAAAACTTACTCTGTCCAAAGCACCGACCCAGAATTGGTCGACTAACAAGCATCCTTCCCGTTCTATCCATTCTTTTCTTTTCTGTGATTTCTCGTTGCGCTTTGCAGTAGCATCAATTCGGCCTTCGATGAGCTAAGGGTCCATGTGCCCACATTTCCGTATGAGAAGCGATTGAGCAAGATCGATACGCTCCGGCTGGCCATTGCCTATATATCCCTGCTGCGGGAGGTGCTGCAGACCGACTATGACCCGTTGACCTATGTGGAGAAGTGTCTGCGGGGAGAGATCAAAGCGGATCGGGCTAATTGGAATACGAGTGGTGGGTTGATCACAGAAACCCATATATAGAGGAAAGATATATACTCTGATATGCTTTGTATGCTTTATTCTGTAGATCTCACCGCTCGGCTCTCGTGGATCAATTGGGAGAACCTGGGCGTCCATCCTGGACGTCGCACGCTGCTCACCTCGCTGGCGCTGTCCTCGGAGCCCATGTGTGGGGCTCACTGCGGAATGCCATGAATGGGATGGTGTCCAGATTAGCAAAGCTAACTCTGGAGTCACTTATAGCACCGACAGCAGAAACTTCAAGTTCTTGCACCCCCATCGCCCCCGAAAGTCTTCCTTTTTATGATTTAGTTAAAGACTGGTAGGATTTCTACAGTTACTAACAATAAGCCATAGTAATATATTTTTGTTTTGAAAAGCATCCAAAGACACAGAACCCCACAAAGCCATCGGAGCACACAGTTGGGGAATAGTTGTTGGCTGTTCGATGGCTTCTGCTGCCGTGTGCCGCAGGGGGGTTTCGCAATTACAAATCAATTCCTCAAATCATATTTCAGGATATATAGTAGTATCAGATCAGTTGTAAATAGTGAGTATTCTACGAAACGAAGGCCGTACACATGGGCCCCGATTCGTGGCTAACAGACACATACACATTTACAAATACATATACAGTTAGGCAACTATGTAACAACTTTAAAAGCATTTTATATAAAAGAGTGCACACCGATCCGTGTGTGGTGTGGTGTGTGTGTGTGTTAATCTAGACGTAGACATAGACATATACATATTATATAGTTCTTCTCCTATATCGTAATCATCGTACATTAAATAAAAAATAAATACTCTTTTGATCAACAGGAAAAAAACTCAGAACACAAAATGTTGTTTCTTGGATTGGTGGATGGATGGATTACTGTTCGTGTGTGTGTGTGAAACGTAGGCTAAATGCGCGTGTGTGAATTTTGGTAATACATGCTATAAGGTGGTGTATATATGTGGAAGATTTCATCTAGACTGTAGAGACTATTCTTTTGGCTACTACTCCTACTGCAGGCGTTTCCGTTCCGCTTTGGTAACATGGGGTTTTTTTGCTTTTGATTTGATTTCGTTGGCTAATACTCGAATCGCTTTTTGGCTGCAATGATAATACAGGCACACCTACATACATATACATATATGGTAGTACTATACGCAATGACACATTTAAACGACTACGCTCCTAATAATTGAATTTTTCGATTGCTTCTCCAATTTGGTATTTGGTTTTGTTGCTTGTTTGATCTAATATTTGATCTGCTGGTCGTAGCTGGTAGCTCCTCTTCTATCCTATCCTATGACATCGTCAATCTTAAGCGGGATTCAGCACTGCCACCTTCCGCAGGCTCTCCAGTTCGCTGCGTTTCAAGCGTAATGCAAACATCGACTCTATGAAGCCATGGCAGTCCGTCACAATGCTGTCCTGGATCATGATGTCGCGAAAGTGTGTGGCCAAAGCGGCAATATCGTCGCAGGCCAGTATGCTGGTCTTGTGGGTGAAAAACATGGCCAAAGCGGCACGGAAAACGATCTTGTAGCCTTCGGCAAACACACAATCCCAGATGCGCAGCACCGTCTCCACCGGCAGCACCTCGGCAAATATGCAGATGAACCACTTGCTGGCAATAACAGGATACGGAAGACCTAAAAGGGGGGCAAATGGTGAGAAATGAAAGGAAAATCTGATGGGAAAACACTCACCCAAATTGTCCACATGTCGATTGACAGCGGGAAAGCGCCTAATGACCAGCTCCCGAAAGACAGCGAGGTCCCTTAGCAGATTGGCCATGTTATGCGAGTGATACTGTGGCACAATATTCTCCACGATATGCTTGAGCAGCCAGAAGGACTTCTCCTCGTCCTCGGTGACGATGAGCAGCAGCCCGGCTATGTAGTTGAGGCCCTGGCAGTAGCCCACATCTCGATTGTGGTGGGCGTAGGCGATGAGGATGTTGTACAGGCGCTGCTTCTTCGTGTCGAAGTGGATATTGTCGGGAAACGTTCGAGGTAGATCGATTGATATGGAATCGCTGATTTCCTTGTCAAAGGTTTCGGTGTTCAAGAGACTGCGATATAGATTGGGCGCCCGCCTTTGTTCGGCTGCGGCGCCGGATATCTTCATCCAAACATCGGGACGGTAGGGGCCGGGTATGCCCTTGCGTATATAACGCTTCAGTTTAGCATCCACCTGGCTGAGATCTGGGTTCTGCTGCAGTATGGCCTCCCATTTCATGCGACGGCGTGTCAGCGTCTTCAGGTAGCCATCCATGAACTTGGAATAGTTCTTGTAGTCGAAGTTTTGGCCACGTTTGAAGCCATACTCGTCCACATCGCTACAAAAAGAACAGAAAATCATTTTGAGGATGAACACGCAGATGCAATGGAGCGGAGCGTGCTGGCCGCTTTGGACTCACCTGAACTTTGAACTTGCGGTAGCATCCATAAGAACTAATGACTAGATTTTGTATTGCTCAAGTTTGTTGGTCGTTCGTTGGTCTTTTTTTTTTTGTAAGGGTTCTGCTGCGTCAGTCAATCGGCTCTGGCTGGCATGGCCCCAAAATTGCTTTTTGGTATTCAGCGCACGTTGCTCGGTTACGTCGCTGTCTCTAGCGCTGCTTCCGCCGCTGCTGCTGCTCCTACTGCTGCTGCAACTGCAACATTCAATTGGGTTAAAGGTCATTAAACATTACTTGCCACAAAGCCCTTCATTTATTTTTAAGTCAATTTCAGCCTTGCCAAACACCCACCTACCTACACACTCTGCTCCGATGTCCTTGAACGGTGTGGGGTGGCCTTTTGTATGTGCGGCGCCCACTCGTGCTGCCTCTGCCTCTGCCGCTGCTATTGCTGCTACTGATACTGCGCTGCCTCTGCTCTGCTGTGCTAGGCGTTTTAGCGCGCCTCTTCACTGATAACATTTACCTCTCGCCGCAGGAGTGAGGGGGCGGATCGGGGGACACAGGTACAGGTGTCGCGGGGCACGTCTCGGGTGCCAGCGGCGTGCTTTCGGTGACTGGTGATTGGTGCGATTGGAGCTGCCACTAGTGATTTCATTGAAGATTTATGTGCCACTTATCAAATGGCTAAAACTAAGATAATTGATGTTTTTAACGCGAACAAAATTCGCGTTTCACTGAACGAGAGAGAGAGAGAGCAGAATGTATGTTCTACATGATTTTTGCTACACACGCATGAAATTGTGACGGAGCCACCTGGCGGCTGACATTTCTACATACTTTCTACATGAAGTGTACAAGGTGTGTGGTCAAAAAGGTATGCGTTTTAACAGTATTTTTATCAGCTTATACGATTTATATTTAATTAGCAGCAAGGTGTGTGAGCTATAGTGGGATGTCATTTATTTCATGCGATATATCGATATGTAAAATTTAATTAAAACTGAATTTTTTAGTTGTTTTTTGCTTTTATGAACATTATATTTAACAATAATTGCTCATATATATCTTTCTATACCTGTGTCATGACGTTCTGTCATGCTTGATGTTACATCAAGCAGTAGTCTCGTATATTTGACGTTACGCAATGCGTCAAAACTAAGGTAAGGTATTTCTGAACAACTTAATCGGCGCGGTGATGCTTTGGATGTTTTTAAACCTTTGCCAAGAAAGAAAACTTGCCAATCTCGTAGAAAATTGATTAATTTGTCAGTTAAAATTATGTAGTCAGTGTATAGGGTGTTGTTTTATCTATCGGATAAAATTATTTGTTCAAGGCTCAGTATCCTATTCAGCTAGTAATATTCAAGAGAATATAAAAATCGAGGAATATGTTATATTTTTGGTATATTAAGGTATATATTGAGGTCAGACTGTATATTTTGCTGGGATTTTGTGGAGGGATTTTGTGGCGGCAGCATCATCCCAACAATTTCCTCTTTCATCTCAACAATTTCCCTTACATTCCATGCTCACTTACGTATTTTACCGTTGGCAACATTTTTTTGTATGGGCAAGCAGCATGTGCCCCGAAATTAGCGACATTGTCCCACAACATTTAGAAACGTTTTGCATACCCCTTAGGAAAGGATATTATAGAGTTTAAGAAAAGTTTGGTTTACAAGGCACCAATTATTGCAGAAACCAAGCAGTCTCTATCTCAGACAATTTTACGATTTTTGGTCTTCTTAAAAAGATTGAAAATTGGTATCGCGATCGATATGTTAAACTTAATAAATTAATCAAATGCATTATTGGGTCAAAAAATGTAAATATGTGCAAAATAATATATTAATTACGTTTTAAAGCAGCTGGTAAAAAAGAATTTTAACATTAATCAAAGGAAAAAGGGTATACAAATGTCGATACTGCCGGTTAACTAACAACAAGTGTTCAAATGACGTGACATTCCATGCTCACTTACGTTTTCTTACGGCGCCTTTCATGCTCACTTACGTTTTATGCCTTGAGCTTCCCTGTTTAAACCTTACTTTAGACCAATCCAATTAGCGGATTTTTTTGTAATTGGTCAATCTTGTAGACAATTGATTCATTAATCGTAATAAATTATGTGTTCAGGCCTGAGGGTCCTAGTTAGCTAGTAATATTAAGCAGAATATCAAAATCCAGGAATATGATTTTCGTCGGTATTTTTACGGTATACTTTTAAAATGAGACCGTTCTTTTCGGTATATTCGTTTCACGGCGAGCGAGCGAATTGGCTGAGGGCGAATTCGTCGCAACATATTCGCCTTAGATTTCACTCTCACTTACGTTGCCTTACGTCATATTTCACTCTCACTTACGTAATTCGCCGTAGACAACATTTTTCATACCCTCTACGAAAGGATGTTATAGAATCTAAAAAAAGTTTGTTTTACTAGGCACCAATTATTGCAGAAGCTAGTCAGTCTCTATCTCAGATAATTTTACGGTTTTTGGCTTTCTTATAAAGACTGAAAATGGGTATCGGGATCGATTTGTTGGTAATAATAAATTCATCAAATGCATTATTGGGTCAAAAATTGTAAATATGTGCAAAATACAATATTTATTACGTTTTAAAGCATCTGGAAAAAAAGAATTTTAACATTAATTAAATGAAAAAGGGTATACATATGTCTATATTACCTTTTTTATACCAAATGACGTGACATTCCATGCTCACTTACGTTTTCTTACGTCGGATGTCATGCTCACTTAAGTTTATACCTTGACTTAAACATCATTTTAGAAACAATCTAAAAAAAAAGAGTCACTAAACTTAACCAGTCTTGTAGACAATTGATTCATCAATCGAATAAAATTATGTGTTCAGGCCCGAGGGTCCTAGTTAGCTAGTAATATTAAACGGAATATCAAAAGCGAGGAATATGAGTTTCGTCGGTATTTTTGCGGTATATTTATAAAATGAGACCGTAATTTTCGGTATATTTCTGATAGTCGGACGGTATATTTTATCGATAATTCAGCGGTCACACTGATTACGCAATGCGTCAAAACGGTAAAAAAACATACATTGCTTTGATTTGCTTTTAAATTTGCTTTAAATTCTTGAAGGGATCGATTAGCACTACAAAATGCTGCGAACAGCAACGATGGGACTCCTGGCAGCCGTGGCGGTGAAGGCAGCTCCAGAGGCGGCCCCCAAAGAGAAAGGACCGAAGAAGAATGATGAGGACTGCTCACTCGTGTGCCGTCCCAGCGAGCTTCCCATCTACGGCAACCTCCGCAAGACACAGTGAGTAGAGTGCACGGGTCGTCCTTTAGAAGCATTCACCAATCCACCAATCCTGCTCTGCTTTTAGGCCCAAGGAGCCCCGTGAGCACCGCGAGTCGGCGCTGGAAAAAAATCTGGAGACCGGAGTCCGTACAGTGCGAGAAGAGCTGCAGTCTGGATACCGGGCGGTTGCGGACCAGGCCGGCATCATCGGCACCTACGTGGACACGGCTAAGGCCCACACACAGCACACCCTCGACATCCTGAACGAGCCACAGAACTCGCTCCACCGCAGCGGTGCCATTGTGGTGGGCGGTCTGGCGGGCTTCATCTTTGCTGCACGCGGGGGCTTCGTCAAAAAGGTGATCTACACTGGCATTGGCTCTGGAGCGGTGGCCTCCATGTGCTATCCCCGCCAGGCGGAGGACAACTGTCGCGTGGTGCTGCACGAGGGCCGCAAGATCTTCGCCGTGGCCTACAACTTCATCAAGGGCGTGAAACCCGGCGAGGAGGTGCCCATTCAGCCCATCCAGAAGTTCCCCACCTCGCTGCAGGACCTCAAGTACATGGCCCTGGATTTGATCGATGAGGCCAAGGAGGTGGTCTTTCCCAAAAAGAAGTAGAGGCAGAGACAGAGCCCTGACTTTAAACGAACCTAAAATCGAACCGGAAGTGTGATATCGATTCAGGCCATCCCCCGCGGCTTTCCGTCGATTGAATTCTTTGCGATTTTGTGATCATCTATATAATTCTTTACCTCTCTCACTCTGCGGAGTACTCCATGGAGTAGCCACAAATAAATTCGCGGCGCGTCCCAAAAGTGAAATCTCTGTAAAATTTTGTATCTGTATCTGCGATCTGTGTGTGGGCCGTGGACAGAATCTCTCACACGAATCTTTGAGTGATTAATTGTTGAAGCATCCGCATGGTGCTGCCCGTTGCTGGTGATGGTGTCAAATGTCACTGACGGACGCCTCGGAGAAGAAGCTGAGCTGTTGAAAAGTGAAATCCGCTGGAAAGTCTCCCCACGTGCAAAATCGACGATTGTGCCAATCATCTTCAATGGGGCCCCTGAGGGGCGATGGCGATGACTGAAAAGGAAATGAATGAATGGTGGGTCGGTTTGCCGGTCGGGTACTCAAAGTGCCCGCGAGGCTAACAATTGTTCAACGACGATTGCTCAACGAAATGCCAGAGAATGGATTGCCAGAATACATTTTTCAATAATTTGTTTTTATTGCTTTTGGAGATGCTTTCTCAGCGCTATAGATAAAACTTTGTTCTTTGGGCAAGATACAAACAACATGGATGGATGTCTGTCTGCAATTTGTTTATAAATTAGATAGATTTAGTTAATTTTTTAATGATATCTCTAGCCTAAAATACCAACAACATTGTGGACATATTCGCAAATGACTCTCCCTCCCATACCCTACCCGCTCTACCCTCCCCCTCCCCACCGCCTTATCTTTTCGGCTATATACAAATGGAAATCCTTCCCATCCCCCCTCGAATCCGTTTTTAGTGTTACGACAACTTATGGATCTAACATTTTTCGCTAGACTAAACTTAATGGGCGTTGACTCGTTAGTGTGTGTGTGTGTGGGTGTGTGCTTGGGCAGGGGGCGTGGCAGTGTGTCAATGCTGATTATTAAATTGTTTAAATTGAAGCTAACTACGCTTAACATTCCTTTAAGATAAATCACACAAATCTTATATAGATACAACTTGATAAATTAAAACAATAACAAAAGTCGCGAGCATCGAGCATCAAGATCAAGATGATCATCTGACATGCTCCAGTATCCAGGGTACAAACTTGGAGATGCGCGTGCACACACCCGGCAGATTGGCCTCCGCACAGCCAATGCCCCAGGAGATGATCCCAGCCAGAAAGAAGCGACCATCCTGTGATTTGGCCTGCAAAAGCGAGGATATCCAGATGTTAATCTCCATAAGGAAGAGTTATCCTTGAGTTGGCTCACCTGTAGAGGTCCACCGGAGTCGCCCTGGCAAGAGTCCTGGCCCCCCGTCTCATAGCCCGCACACAGGAATATGTCTGGAATGAATTCCTGGCGTCCGGCGCGCAGAAACATGGACTTGCAATTGTCGTTGCTTACAATTGGAACGGAGACCTGTAGGAGAAAGAATTTTGAGATGGTTAAGATGCATTTCGATTGGGAGGAAACTGCAATACAAACTACAATAATCTATACTCCTATTCAAAACTAACTGAAGTCTTTGCTCTCCTTTTCGCTATTCATTCTCAAAGATATCCCAACCCAACAATCCAATGCACAGGTCTTGGGGTTCCCTTCAAATCTTTTCTCAAATTCATATTCCTAATTGCAATCTCTGCCACTCTCTATGGTGGAGTTGCTGCATTTTGCTCATTTGCCTTCTGGTCGATTCGTTGCGGTCTTCAGCTGTGCTGTGGCAACCACCACTCGACTCACCTCTTGGAGGACCGAGGGCAGGGTGCCGCCCTCGCTGAGCCGACCCCAACCGGTGACCGTGGCATTCATGCCAATTAGAAGGCTCTCCGTCTCGGGTAGACAAATGGGACTGACATGCGGCGCAAATTCGAGCGGCTGCTCAAGCTTGACCAGCGCCAGGTCGTACTCGTACGTGAAGAAGTTGTACTTCGGATGGACCACCTTCTTGGCCACGCCGCGCTCTATATAGGGCAGCTGTTCCTGCACATGGGAGAAGTCGTATTCGCCCACGCGGATGCGTATCTGAGAGATGAGCAGGCTGAAACGGAGAGAGGCATAGATTAGCTTCGTTTGGGATGGGACTAGGACTGGGCACTGGAGATACTCACTCGTCCACACAGTGACCGGCTGTGGCTATCCAGTTCTCGTTGATCAAAGCGCCACCGCACCGATGGGTGCTGGAGAAGCCAAAGAAGGAGGTGCGTCGCACCGACACCTGCCAGGGCCAACGACCGAAGGCCGCACTCTTGCCGCCCACAATCCGCGTTTCGGGCCGTGCCAGCGTCGGGACGCCGCATTCTGCAATAACAATAACAAATTGGAGTGTCAAGTCCTGGGCCTGATCTGGAGAGGGGGGGTTAGAGGCGTGGCACCTACCGCTGCGTGCCGCCGAAATGGTCTTCACATGCCCCAGCGCCGTCGCCGCCCCATCGTGTGTGGAGGAGTCCGTTATCTCGTTGGTCTCGATATGGCCCCCACCGCCACCGCCGTCACCGATGGGCCGATGCGTGGGCCGACTGCTGCTGCTGCTGCTGCTGCTGCTGGGACTCGGATGTGGCCTGGTCGTGGTGGGTGTCTTAGCAGTGGTTGTCGAACTCCTCGTTGTGCTGCTGCTGCTGGTGCTGCTCGCTGTGGTGGGCCTCTGGTAGGGCCTTGTGCTGGTGGTGGTGGTGGATCTCCTTGTCGTTGTCGTTGTTGTCGGAGCTGGTGTGGTCGTTCTCCTGGTCGTCGTCGTAGCCTTCGATGTGGAGAAGGCTGGGTAAGCCGACGATGTGGCTAATGATGTGCCCGCCGACAGCTGCAAGGCAGGCCAAAGTGGTAAACATTATGCTAAAATACTCAGCGACCAGTGGAATATTCCCCCATTCCCATTCCCGTTTTCCATTCCTGGGCCATGCAAAGAATCAATTTTTCATTTCGCCGCTAAATCAGCATTAAGTGGGGATCTTTTTGGGGGATCCTAAGTGACTTTTGGATGCCCTAACCAATAGGGAAAGTTAGGGTTTCCCTTTGGGCATAATGTGCAGTGAAAATGGATGTGTTTTGCTTGAAGAAAAGCATGTGCCATTGTCCCTTCTTAGAAGTACTCTTCCTCTGACTTATTCACGTTATCCTTCCGGGAAAGAGCATCGCATCACAGTCTATACACACCCCTGAGAGTGGCTCTCGTCATTGTCAGGCAGGGAAGGGCAGGGCACAGAGCAGTGCAGAGGCAGAGGTAGAGGTAGAGGAAGGCAAATCTTACATCAACTTTTGGCCCTGACTTTGTGCAAACAATAAAATGTCCCCCAAGGCTGTGGCCGCCTGCCATTATGAAGGCTCAGGACCCAGTCCCGCGGTCCCCTCGGTCCCCCCACGCCGTTCTCCCATTCCCCGTGGAGAAGTGGAGAAGAGTAAATGACCTCGTGGCTCGTTTGTTTCGCTTTCGACATCAATGCATCACCAGAACCAGAATCCAAATCGGAACTGCAAGGAGAGAGGAGAGCCGCCTCAGTCCCTGCCTCATATTTACATACCTGTGGCCTGGTGGGGCCCTCTGTCTGGATCACCGTCGTCGTCGTCGTCGTCGTCGATGATGTCGTCGTGGATGATGGTGGCAGTGGCGGTGGCGGCCGCTCGTAGACAATCGGTTTCTTTGTGGGCTTCGATGGCTTCGAGGGACGTGGGCCGGGCATCGGCAGATTGACGATGCCGGGCTTCGTCCAGCCGTTGGTGGGTCGCGGCCTGGTAATAAAGCTCGGTTCGGTGGTCATCTGCCAGTGATTCTGTTGATGCTGCTGCTGCTGCTGTTGCTGCAGCGGCTGCTGCTGCTGCTGAGGCTGCTGCTGGGTTGATGTATGCCAAATGCTATCTGCAGTTATGGTATGGTATTTGTTTGTTATAATTCCTTTGCTGTTTGCTCTGTGCTAACAATGCATAATGATTGCTGGGTAGGGGTGGCGGGAAGGGGTAGGGGTAGGTGGGGGTATTGAGGGGGAGGCGCCACTCACTTGAACTGGAGCTCGAACTGGCGGCATGCGAGGCGGCACTCTGCAGATCCGAGGCCGTTGTGGGTTTGCTCTGGTAGGGCGGAGGATGTGGGCGTGCCAGGGTGCCCTGATGATGAGGACCCGAAGGACGAATCACCAATGTGCCAGCGCCATGTGGTCGCTCAATGGTGGTCATTCCACTGGAGCACAAGAAAGGGAGAGCTAGATGATTCTATATTTGATAAACATATATTTTGGGGATTTACCTAATCATCGGCTTGTAGGCGGGCGGGGGCGGACGCGGCCTTAGTGTCAGCGGCTTGGTGGGTCTCGTGTACGAGAAGGCCGTCTGCGGCAGGACAATGTTGTCCGTGTAGTTGTGCGTGCAGCAGGAGCCGAACATGAACGAGTCCACGCACATGCCCACGTGGCGGCCCTCGCTCTTGATGCACTCCCAGACGAACATGCAGGTGCCCTCCACACGGCCGAAGGAGCACGGCTTGGGGCTGATCTTGAAGTTCTGGCTGTTCCGCTGCTGCAGCTGCTGCTGCTGGTAGCCCTCCAGTCGGTGGGGGCTGCGATAGAAGCCGGACAGATCTTCATCTTCCATGTCCAGAACGGGTGGCGTGATCAGGGCCGCAGTCGCTGTGGCCACGAGGCAATTGACTAAGATTAAGGCTACTAATACTTCTACTATTTGGTCTAGACTCCGCCTGCTGCGCGCCCTTGCTGCTCCTCCTGTGGCTCCTCCCTTTTCCTTTCCCGCTGCCGTTGCTTTGTTGACTAGCCAATGCCGTTTGGGACACATCTTGGTGGCTGCTGCTGCTGCTCCTCCGCCTCCTCCTCCTGCTTCTTCTCCTTCTCCTTCTGCTTCTGCTGCTGCTGCTGTTGGGCTTCTTCTGCAACGGAGGTTGGAAAAAAGCATGACAGTTTTCGGACATTAGTCTTGTTTCACCTGCCGGAACCCATCCACCAGAACCACAGCCACAACCACAACCACAACCGAGTCAGGCTCCGAGTCGGAGTCAGAGTCAGAGTCCCCTTTTTGCACCCCACTAATTAGGAGCACTTGTCGCAACCCAACAAAAACAGAAACCGAAACAATTATGGAACAAAATTAGAAAGATAGAAAAGACAGCCGAAGAGGGGAATACCCTACGAAGATGATTTCTAATATTTCTAGTTATTGCTTCTTGAAGCCATCGCCCATCATTAGTATCTATAAAATATATAGCTTCCTCCCCATCCCATTCCATCCAACTGCAATCTTTTGTGCCACATTATGATGCCTCTAATTCGACTGCCTTCAAGGGTATGGGGCTATGGGGTATGGGGGATATGAAAAACCTTAGAGCGAGGCGCACAGGCAGTGATTTCTACTCTTTATGATTGCCCAGCAACAGCAGCAGCAGCAACAGCAGCAACAGCAGCAGCAACAGCAGCAGAGGTTGTGGCTCATGTTGCAGATGTTGCTGCCAGCCTGCCTGCCTGCCTGCCTGCCTGTCGTTGCAGTTGTCGTTTTTGTTGCTGCTGCGGCGGCCGCTGCTGCTGCTGGTGCAGTCAGTGACTGGTTTAATTACAACTTTTCACTTTTGCTTCATAATACGTTTTTTTGTGTTTTGTTTTATTGTTGAACAAGAGTGGAAAAAATTTATTGCGATCGCACGGAATCTGCTTTACACACGACACATGCCACAATTATTAATTTCTTGTCCCCAAAAAGCAGAAAGAAAAAAAAGAAAGAGAGTTGAGCTGAGTGGCAAGTAGTGGTGGCTGCAAGAGCCAGCTATAAAATGTATCTATGTATCTCGAAAATTTAATTAAAGCTTAGCCAATCGCCTGGTTAACCCTTCTCTGTGGTAGATGGTGCATGGTGTATGGTGCACGGTGCATGTCCCCCCCTCGGCCCCGGCCCCGGCCCCTTTGTGGCTGATGACAACTTACCTGTGTCCAAGTCTGTGTCTGGGTCTGATTAAAGTTGCTTGCTTCATCGGTAACGTGCCGGGCGCATGTCTGCAATAGAGGTTGCAGAATGTGGCAGAGAGTGGTCGAGAATATAATAATCATATCATAAGTATAGGAAGGAAGGCAATACAACAACCCCCACCACCACCACCACCACTACCATACGATGGCTGGTTGTTAGCTATTTTTATATACATGTGTACTATACTCTACGGCGAGTATTTTTTTGTCGAGCGGAATGTGCAGTGCGCCCTGGCTATAATTAGTGGGCCTCTAACTGCAGTAGATCCACATTTAAGTGGTCATGCATGTGGTGGTGCATCTGGTGGTGCTTCTGAAGGCCCACCCACCAGACAGCCCCCTCACTCACTCACTCACTCAGATTGCGGTATTAGCCGATCCTCAGATCGTAATCGTATAATCACCGCCATCATCATCATCGTCGTCATGATCGTCGTGAGAGGAGCGTGTGGTAGACGCAAGGAAATGTGTGGCAGGAGTCGCAGTTGCATGGGGCATGGAGCATGGGCTGGATGGTGTAGATGTGCTGCTGACAACACTTTGGGGGCGTCTCCAGTCGGCCATTATGTGACACTCATGGGAACAAATTCTTGCCACAGCGATTATTGGGTGCAAGAATAATTGATGGCTTGGGCTCTTCATTGCTTGGACTTTGATCTCTTTTTAAAAAAGAACCATAGAAATTTCGGTACGAGAACATGGACTCTTCCTATCCTAGATGGATACATACAGAAATATGGATAGTTCTATTCTCTATAGATTGAAACTAGTTCTAACTTTATTCCCATATATCGCATCTGTTTAATGATCGAATCCCCATTCCGCTCTCCAAAATATACCTTTCCCCGTCATGGATATTCAATCTCCATGCCAATCATCCAAAATACTAGACTCGTACTCCCCTCGCCCATCGCCCCTTGCCCACGAAATCATACGTGTAGACAAATTATATCTTGGCCAACAAAATCCCGTTTATCGCCTCATCATCTCAATGTTTGATTATAATTACAAATGGCTCCGAAATGCAATTTGATACCAACAAAAAAAAACGTAGAAAAAAACGGAAAAAACGAAGACTTGGAAGCGTTTTTTAAGCACATCATTGGCCGTGGCCAACGCTTCCATGTCGATGTTGATTGAAACCGAAATTGATATTGATGTGGATCTGCCCCAACCCCCCCTGAGCCACCCAATTTCTGGCTTTTCCCAGACTTTGTTGCCGTTTCTGTCGTGTCTAGGCCTCTTTCTGCAGGGGGGAGGGGATGGTGCGGGGGGCTTTCTGCCGACATCTGCTCAATGGGTTCCATTGAGCCAGAAACGCAAACGTTCACTCTTAATAACTTTATTTTGAAAATGGTTAAGAGAGAGAGACAGGTAGGGGGCAAAAAGATGTGCTTGCCCCTGCCACACGCCACAACCACAACAACAACAAAGAGCCACGATCCATTCAGCGCATGAACCGTTGGAAATCGATTTCGTTACGTTTTCATTTCCTCAACCGAAAGCACCAGCCACCAGGCAGCAGGCAGCAGGCAGCGGGCGAAAGATCTTTTTTGCTCACGAGATTTCTGAGTCGTTTTTTGTGGCTGTAGTTTTTTGTTTTTTGCAGAGAGTTTGGGCTCGAAAAATACCCGAAACGTAATTACCCCGTTTAAACGCCCTAAAACAGAAGCAGCAGCAGCAGCAGCAGCGGCAGCGGCAGCAAAAACGGAAAACTGAAGTAGCAACAGGCAATCTTTTGTGCTAATGACTATCTTTAGAGGGCCACAAAAACCAAAACGAGCCAAAGACGGGTAGCAAACAGTCAAACGATCATTCAGACAGACAGACAGACGGACGGACGGACAGACATCGACGACTCAAACCCACAGACAGAACACAGAACAAGGCCCTGGGGCCCGGGGGCAAATCATTTTCCAGCAAAATTTTTCAACTATTAGAAAAATGTGCCCCAAACCCAAAAGAGAAGCCGGGGGAGACTCCAAGTCCGACTTTGAGTCTTGCGGTTTCCCCCCAAAACACCAGCTGACGATTGTTCTGCCGGAGTTGGAGATTCAAAGAATTAAGCAAAGAACACTGCGAGAAATGGTGTTTACCCTTGGAAAAATAGAGCCAGAAGATCGATGGATATCCGCGAGTGTATAATGAATGAGAGATGCAGATTTCTTATATTTAAATGAGCCAAAATGAATAGTAGCTTATTTTGTTGAGTATTAATTACATAAAAACTTTTAGCAAAGTTGAAGAAACATTTAAAATGGGAGACTTCAATTTTAGCTCTAAACATCTCCAGGTATAGCCGTTGCTTGGAGCCCTTACTCCTCTACAACCCAATTTTTGTCGCGTGCAAAGAACATTTAAAAGTGCCAATGCCTTTGCCTTTCTCTCAGTGTAAGTACGTGCTGATCAGAGCACAGTTTTGTTCAGAACGCGGGCCTGCAGTACTTGGTAGCAGCAGCAGCAGCAGCAGCAGCAGCCGACTAGTTGAAGAGAGTAATTGTAATAACAATTGCGCAATTTGCGTCAGTCACTTAACTTCTACGTTTCTACGTCCCTTCGCCCCTGCTGCCTGCCCCCTGCTTCTTGCCCGTTTCCCCTGCCACCTTTTGGCGTGTGGTAAAGTGAGGAAAAGTCTCAGCCCGTTTAGTTAAGAGCCCAGGCACTAGCACTGGACACTGGACACCGGACACCGGACACCGGGGGCATCAGCCGCAGTATCAGCATCAGATTCAGGCCCCAACTCCAGCTGCATCGCTGGCAGCAGCCTGGATATTCCCTGTACTGGCAGCAGCAGCTTTAGATCTTCAGAGAAGAGTGGGGAGCGGGGAGTGGGGGCCTCCTCTTAGCCGGTAGGCGTTTTGTCAATCGTCGGGCGATCGACAGGCGACGGCACAGATGACAGGCCGCCCAGGCTAATGAAAAAGATAAACAACTGGATCACATCACATCCACAGCACAGCTCCAGCCAGACACGCAGCTAATATCACGAAGAGGAGAGGCAGGGAAGGGAGCGGTAGGGGAGGGGAGGGGAGGGGAAGCTGTACCTCTGATGGCGGCATCTTTGAGATGTGCCTCCTCGCAGCGAGGAAAGTACTCGCTAGTTATAATCACAGCGCGTAACGCAAACACAATTTTTGAGTGGTTCGGGCCATGTGAAATCCATCCATCTATGCCTGGAGGCGAGCCGAGGCGACTAAGACCTTAGAAGATCCACAGCCAGAGAAAGACCTGGGAGGAGGAGGAGGAGGAGGAGGTGTGCACAGTCTGGGGGAAAAGTCGTTGCACCTGAGACGGACTTCGGACGACGACCGCTTATCAATGTGAAAATCAAAAGAGCAAAGAGAGAACGAGCCCCGCCAAAGAGCGGAAGCAGTCTTGGAAAATTGAAAGAGGTGCTTAAAATCTCGTTATAACTGGGGGAAAATGCTAGTTGATGGTGTATCGCTCTCCAGAGAGTGATAAATGATGCACATTTGATATAGGGATTAATGGCAGAGAAACCGTTTACGTTCTTTTGGGCAGAGAGATTTAAGAGCACATTCGGAAGAGCTGGAGTGGTGGAAGTGGCAGAAGTTCTTTTGGAACATTAGATCGGCTGTGATCTGAACATCATTTCTCCATCATTTTATTAGATTAACATAATGATCTCTCATTAATTCCACAAGGAATCACCTTCTCTTATTCCCCTAATGGCAATTTTTCTCAGGCAAGAATCAGGAAGTAGTCCCGTGAATAATGACAGCAGTCCAAGAAACTTCCCGATTGGGCAGGTGTCTGTCCGCAGACTTTATGGCCTAACTGTTTGGGGCCTGTCTTGTCTTGCTGCTGTCTGGCGCCTCGTTTGCTAATTGAACGAACATTTGCACCCAGAGAGCGAGAGAGAGAGAGAGAGACAGAGATGGTTATTATTAATTATTATAGTACATAATTATGTGGCAGTATCGCGGGACAGCCATTACGCATACGCAGTGTGGAGCCCCACAGACATTGCCAGCCTCCGGGCTGGCTATGGGGGCAGGCAGGCAGTGAGGCATTCAGCCTGCTCGAAATACGAGTACTAAAAGCAACACGTTTCCCCAAAAGCTGTTAAGTGTCCGGCAGTGGGCCACAAACATAAATCACTGCCAGAGCGCGCTTCCCCCTGGTTTATTAACCTCTCTGTCTCTCGCACACGGGCAATGGCCAATGGCCAATGCCCAACCAAGTCCATCCAAGTCCGTCCAAGTGCTGTGCAACCTGCTGCTGCGGGCTGCACTTGCACCCTGGCCTGACCACAGACGAGAGGGAGTGGTGTGGGGAGCCCCCCAGCTGTTTCCTTTTCTTTGGCTTTTCTTTTGACTGGCTGCGTTTTGGAGCGCGGTGCAGCTTTGTTTTCCATTGTCCAAATATTTACTTTGTCTTGCGGCAAGCCCCATGACGCTGCGGCTTTTAGGGTCAGGTTCTGCTCTCTCTGGATTCTCTCTTTAGTGCTTCTTGTAATTTATTTTCCTCCTCTCTGCGGCATAATTAATTTGGTTTCTCCGCGGCTCTCCACGGTTCTCTCTTCGGTTCGGATCGGGGTCTCCTCCTCTATTCTAAATAGCTTCATTTTCGATGTCATAACGGTTCGTTAGAGGCCCGGCCCAATTTCAGGCACGATTCATGATCGCTGCGGTCCCTTCCCCTGAGGAAGTTACCACATGCAACACGTGCGTAACCGTAACGATACGAATTGACCATAAATTAGGGCCATAAATGATTGGGGGGAAAATATGTAGTAGTAGTCGTATTCGCATCTGAATCAAAAGTCGTGCAATCGCCAATCCAATCACTTTTCAATACGATCCGACAATGAGCTCTATTTGAAAAGGGAACGGCGCGTCGGCTGATGACAATTTGACAGATTGAAAGTGAAAAGTAAATGCCTCTAAGTGCCAGTAAGGGGTAGGATGGGATGGGATGGGATGGAATAGGATGGAATGGGATGGGATAGGATGGCGATGTGATGTGATGTGATGCGAAGTCTCTTATCGTTAATTTGCATGAAATGCACGTTCAAGCAGCCACGGGCAGGGCCTCGTCGTCGTCTTCGTCGTTTCGTCGTCTCTGTGGGTCAATCAGCATTCACTTGTCTCTCATTCACAGACAGACGGAGAGACAGAGAGACGGACAGACAGACGGACAGGCGGACTCTCAAGTGGAAGTCGAGAAAACCTCGAGGCGAGGCCCAGCAGAGCCGTAGAAGATGAGCGGCAGAAAGTTTAGTTTAGAAAAGAAAAGTAGTTGGGGAGCAGAAAAAGAATGAAATGGCTTCAATTCTCAAGGGTTTTCACTCACTTAATGAGAGTGCTCTCCACAAAGAGAGATCCCACTCCCGATCGATTGGAGCTATCCATAAGCGATCCATTCATTCGCACCTTCCAGACACTCGACTGCGAGACAGGCAGGCAGACAGACAGACAGACAGACATTTAAACTAGTTCTCTCTGTCTGCGCAATTAATGCAAAAATAATTACACATCTGTCGCTAAATCTGTTGCTAAACGACGATTCAGTCCGTTCGATTCATTCACTCATTCACTCGCCATTCATAATCATTCATTCATGTTCGTGTGGTGATTCTTAATTATCATTCACCATTCGCATAGCTGTAAATGCCATTTATGCTGCTGTCATGGGAACAATCTATGGGGGGGGACTACTACTGGACTGGATATACATACATCTTTTTATTTATTTTTGTTCTCATTTATTCATTCATTCATTCATGGATCTCGTCTCGTGTGTGGGAGAATCGTTCTCGAGAACAGGTATTCCCCCCTTGACCCTGTTTGTGCTCCCTTTACTGTTTTTTTACTGCCTTTCCATTCCATTGTCATTGTTTGGGCGGAGGCTTCTTCAACAATGATATAATACTTATTATGACTCTTGGCCTGGAACCACATAGCGTACATAAATATTACATCATATTGTTCTCAGGTGCTACTAGTTTTCATCCAAAAGATTCTCCATTCTCCATTCCAAAAATAAACTCAAATTTCTGCCCTGAGGCCAGTGCACTTTTATTGTATAACTGTCTGTGGCAGGCCCCAAGGTCTTTCCCAATCACAAAATTAAATGATAATTTCAAAATGTGACTTTTTAACGCATTTAAATAATTTTGCGCCTGAAGTTGTACAAATCGGGGAATAATGGGGGGTTGGTTCCATTAAATTATATAACCACCACCTCCAGCGGCAGAGCTGGAAGACGAAGGCAGTCACAGTTTGGTGACTGCCTCACGTCTGAGACTGCGACAGAGACTGAGACCGAGACTGAGAGTCAGAGACTGCCACAGAAATTGGTTAAGAGTAAGAGGACAAAATTTCGTTTTACGCGCAAGTGAATTGCGCTTTTATGTGGCACTTTTTGATTGCCGCATGAATGGGATGGCATGTACGATTACTCGTATGTGCTATGTGGTATATGTGGTATAGTATATAGAGAGGAAGATTCGGTGTGTTACGGGAGCCCTCGAGACGATTCGAGGCGAGCCGCGCTGCGCCGCGCCGCGCCGAGAGCCCCGCAATGCAACAATTATTCTGCTCGATGACTTTCGCTAATAAAACGACATAAGCTCTGCACAATGGAAGTTGACACAAGACCCAGAGATACAGACAGACAGACAGACAGAAGATGACTCTCTGCGTTTTATAACACACTGCCTGCACTCCCCCTCTATAAAGATAATCGCCTGCTGCAATCTTCCAGCCAGACGGGGTGGCTGAGGGGGGATTTATGGCGCAAACTACGAGTATTGTAAAATTAGAATGTCTAAGCAATTTAACCCCAATCAAAACAATCAAATTAGACAGTCTATAAAACATATGTTCATGCTAATTTTATGGTAAATACTATATATATCTAGTATATATACATATATGTATACTTAAGAGCTGTTCCCCGCTGGAGATTCTTCCCTAAGAAAATGCTCATAAATTAGGTTTCAGAACTAACGGATGCCCCCGGAATTTTTCGGTTGTCCAATTAACAGAGAGAGAGAAAAGAATAGGGTTTAGAAATGATAATTAAAATGGTGAAAATGGTATATGTAGAAACCGTAAATGATAGCCAAGTTGGGGCCAGGAAAATGTTCTCTATTTCAACAAGTGAAAGCTATGTATTTTTAGAGCAATATCAACTTACTAGACTTTCAGTTCAGATCGGTTTTTCCTTTGCCTTCGGATCGTTGAACTTGGCCGTTGGCCCGTTGGTCAGACAGTCTGTTGAGTTCTGTTGAGTTTTTAATTGCTCGAATATCGGTAGTATATAGAACAATGAACTTAAGTGTGGATGGATGGATGGATTATTAACTTTGATTTTCACTTGCTGCCATTTCGGCCACGTTTTTCAAAGTTTTCTTTTGCGTTTGCACGAATTCCATTGCTCTTTTTTTCTGGTTTTTGGAATTTTGATTATTTATTTTGTTTGTTAAATACAATTTGGACTTTCCACCGTTTTCATGGTCAATAAATCGCGTTCAATCAAATTTTCTTTCTTTTTCTTTAGCTGCTTTTGTTGTGTTTTGTGTTGTTTGTTTTTGTTTCTTGTTTAATTGATTTGCATTTCACTGTGTGGCCATTAAGACGTTTGTAAATATTGTTTCGAGGGGCAATATATATGCAACACGAACAGCCCGAAGATCGATCCCGAACAATCCCCAACAGCACTCGGAATTAATTGTCGTTTAGGGCCCCTCGGCTTTATTTGTTTTCGGGGCTTTTCTCTGATTTAGTTTAGAGCTGAGCGGAGATCCGATTTTCGTTCGATTCGATTGGATTGATTTTTTCACTTTCGTTGGTCTGCACTTTTCTTTTTCTCACCGCCTCGCCTCGCCTCGCCGCGCCTCGTTTCGTTTCGTGGGCGTTCGTTTATGGGGCTGGGCTGCAAAAAACAGAGAAGAAACAGAAGTAGAGCTGTTAATGGAAATGGGCCAACGATCGAATTAGAAATCATAGCCGAAAATTTATGCAAAAGGTGCCAGCCAGGGCCGGCCATATGATTAGGCCAAAAAAACACCGATATTCGGACCCTATTTGCATTCGATCTGCTGGTAGCCGAACGAAATTGCCAAAAATTGATGTATATCAGCAGCAGCGTGGAGGTCGTGGGGAGTCCGAGTCCAAATCCGCTCCCCTAACAGGTTACCATTGGCAGGGCATTGGCTTACCAGAAACACCACAGAGTATCCCACCAAATTGATGGCTATCTTGAGTTATGAGGCGTTATGAAAATGGAAATTGCATTTTACACACAGATCGAATCGGATCGGATCGGATCGTATCGGCGCGGAGGACCACTCAAAAGTGACAGTTGAAAGCGTCGACGATTTGGCGAATTTAGTGCCATGCTGCCTTCGTGCTGCCTGCCTCATTTTCGGGGCTCTTTGATTCGAAAGTGACAAACCAGGCAGCAGTTTGATGATCTCTAAAGACCCCGACAAGAGACTGATGATCTCTAAATACCCCTCTAAATAAAAAGGAACATTAGACTAGACAACTTTTTGGGTTTCTCTGACTTTAGCAAATTGATCCAAATTAATTATTTATTCGCTTAATATGAGATTTCTTTTCTTATGAATTAAATCAAAAAAATTAAGAAATTATTCTGTTAATGATCTCAAAGAAATCTGCTTTCAACAGGGTTTTTCCACCCAATTCCTTGCCGCAAATCGGTTGTTGATCTGTTGATTTCCTCCTTTTATTGTCTTTGCTCAATGTATTTTTCATTTGCATTTTTATTGCGGGGAGGGGGGGTAACCGCTACACTGATCTTCCGTGCACCACAAGAATCACTCGGCGGACCGCAGCTTCCTGCCTCTATCCTTTCCCTCCCCTAGGCCAGTGGCTCATTAAATGTGAATTTGCACTTCTTTGCCGCTAAATGTGGTGGTGCTTCCTTGTGGCACGACAACTACAGCGACAACGACGACGAAGAGTGGATGTTGTCAACGGGCAACAATTAACTGGTGCAGCGCCTCCTTCTGGCCATACCAAGGGGTCTTTTGTTGTTGTGGACTTTTCTGCTGCCTTAATTGTGCCAAAGTGCTGCCAATTTTTATTGCCTTATCGCTTTGCAACTCTCCTCTCTTTCTCTCTCTGTCTCTCTCAGTCTTTGGGTGCTGTTGTACTTCACTTAATGAATACCGTTAGACAGCCACAGTGGCAGCCGCAAGTTGATTCTTTTTTGTTGTTGTTGTTCTTGCTGCAACGCATTCGTAGAAAAACATCAAACTGAAACTGTTTGGCTGCTGCTGCTGCGGACTCCACGGACTCCATGGACCCATGGAGCGCTATCAAAACTAATTTATATGCAAATGCAGTTCAAGTAGCTGCAACAAATGCAACAAAAGACAAAGTCGGGAGTCGTCTGGAGTCCGTCCACGACGATGGAAGTCCCTGCTGGAGTTGGCGGCACGGCGTTGCCAACGTGCAAAATTCACAGCGGCAGTAGCGCCAAATGATAGATAGAAGAGAGGCGATGTGGGGTAGCTGTAGAACAGTGGGAAGTTTGTTCTGATCTTCGTTCTTCACTCTCTCTCTCGCTCTCGCTGTGCGAAATTCTCTCCAAATAGCAACAACACACACGGCATGATTTACCGTAGAGAACAACAAAGAAATTAATTAACTGCACTTGTATGCCTCTCTAGCCTTCGCTCTCGCTCTCTCCCCCTTTGGAAGAGCCTTTGAATGTGCTGTTGTGTGTGTGTGTGTGTGTGTGTATGTGTGTACGTGAGTGTAAGTGAGTGCATTAGCTTTGCAGTTAAATGCTGCGCGAGTAACAGCGGCAGGCAGCAGCAAGCAGCGACAGAGCGTTGCATTTGACAGTGTCGGGAGCAGGAAAAACTGGCTGCAGTCGCCGTCACCGTCACCGTCGCCACCGCAGCATTAACTCACTTTTGCATTTCCACTTCTTCTACTATTGGTGTTGTTGTTGTTATTGTTGTGGCTTCTTTCCACGTTTTTCTGACTTTTTTTTTGCTTGTTTGTTGTTGCAAGTTTTGTTTCGTTTTGGTGGCACAACAAGTGGCAGGTTGAGCCGCGCGATTGCGCCGTGGACTAATTAGTGCTCATGTCGCCTGCCGAAAAGTTATCGACGGGCGCACTGGCGCAGTTCATTCGCCTGTCGGTTGATTGGTTTCCAGTGCACTTTTATCGTAATTTCAAGCTTCTATTCCTGTTCCTGTTCTGTTAAAGCTACTGTTATTGCTCCTTCTGTATGTGTAATACCGCTGTTATCCTCCTGTCATTCGTCTGCCTTCAAACGTGTCTGCTGCCTTGGCTATTACTTTTATTACTCCTTTAATCCTACTGCCATTCGGCTGCCTGTTTTATCCTGCTGTCAACTTTTCCTCCGACCCGGCTCTGATAACTTTTTATTTCTTAATTAGCAGCACTTGCTCCACTTATCTCCCTGAAGCTGTGGCCTGTCGCTGTCTCTCCGACTCTTCGGGTGTCTGGGTGTTAATTTCAAAATTTCAACGCGTGCCCCTGCTGCCACTGCCCCTTCTACCGCTGCTGCTGTTGCAGCAATGCGTTGACAGCGAATGCAATTTGAACTTGATGGCCGGCAACGTGACACGCATATTAAGCAGACTCTTGCGCTCTCCTCCGATCCAGAGCTCCGGTTTTGTAATATGCATGGGGGGGAGGGAGTCTTGGAGTGGAGTGGGACTGGAGCTGGCTGTGTCTGCTGTGGATGATGGGTGGGGAACGGGCACTAGCCCGCCGGGCGGCGCTTGGAATACGCATAAAGCGGCCGCGCATGCGCAATTAGTCGTGATTGAGTCGCAAGTTTGTTTAAGCGACAAGAGCGACATCAGAGCAGCCAGCAACCAGCGACCAGGAGAAGGAGAAGCAGAAGGAGGAGGCGATGATGAAGAAACTACACACAAAATAGCAGCAAAATTACTTTGAACATGAAAAAGCACACACACGGCGGGACACAGGGACAGCTGCGTTGAGGAAAACTCTCACTTTTGACAGGTCTGGGGTCTGGAATCTGGCTTTATGTTTTAACAGTTTTTTTTTTCTTAACTGTCGATTAACAATTTCGATCGGTTACCAACGCAGCATAAACTTTTGCTGCTTTTTTGATTGATTGAAATGTCTAAAGATTCCATGATTTTGGTTTGGGTTTCGGTTTTGGTTTTGCTTTTTTTTTATAATTTTTTTTTGTTTTCACCCCGAAGGCTGTGGTTTAAAGTGTGTAACAAAAATTAGGCACCTTTTTTTTTCTGTTTTGTGATAGATAATCATATATCTTGGATGGATCTTGAATGGATCTTGGATGGATCTTGGATGGGATGATGGGTAGACTCCGTGTGAATATACAATTCGATAGCGAAACCGAATCCGAATCGGATCTGAAACCGATCTGAACCGCACACGTTCGCTGTAAAAACCGAACTGCGGCCGGCAAGCATCGGGCAAAGCATAAAACTGCGGGCCAAGAGAAAAGCAAGGCCCCAACCGACCGCCTAAAGAGCGGCTCAAAGAGAGGAGCCACGCCACCACACGGCAGACAGAGAGCGAGAGAGAGAGAGAGAGAGCAGGCTGGCGTTCGAAGAGAGATTTATGATGGACAAGTTTGGGCCTGCAGTGTTTCGCCGAACAGCTGATTGCGAGGCTCTTTAGCTTACAAATTGATAAGTGCACAAATGTTTACGGTACGATTCGACCTCGACCCCCCAGGCAGGCTCGTATGAGTATATCTATAAGAAATATACGCAGACGACAGCCAGCAAATCCACATACTCGTGCACGTACACATACACGTACGAGTGGTGGGATGTCTGAACATAAATTTTCAACAGCTTTTCTTCTTGCTTTCCATTCAATTCCCAGACTTTGTCAACCTCGGCCTGGCCAGTATTTTGCAAGTGGCTTGCCCGCACGTCCTCCTTCTCCTACACGGCTGAGGAGCGGTGCGGACAGCGCGTGTGTGGGTGATTCATGAGCGGCCGTTCAGTCTTCAGCGGCGGCCCAAACGATTATTTAATCTCCGTATTAGCGCAAACTCTTGTGCGGTTTCTTTATTGACTCACCCGCCGCTGCCGACGGACGGACTGACTCCACTCCTGAAAGTGGGTCAGTGTTAAAGATTTTTCTCTCTGTTTGGGATTTTTTTATGAGTTATCAGTGTAACGGTTATATAACACCTGAGTGCAGTCTATTGTTGGGGCTGTATCGGGGATAGTCGGTCGGTCGCTCGAAATGGATGATTCAGATCGATTTTTGGGTGTGGGGCATCGATGCTGAAATGCCGCCAGAGCAGGCATACATTTTGATAAATAGCCTCGCAGATCCCTGTGCTTGATGGTCACTTTAACAAGATCACGGATCTTTAGAGGCTTTTAATGGGTTTTCAAAGGAACATCATATATTATGGGCCATAAATGGAAACGCAGGCGCTTTGCGAGTGAATGAGGTGCGAGGATCATTAAGGGTATGGAATGCCAAGGAGAAAGTTTAACGCTCAGGGATATCATCATTTTTATAGATCACTGGGGTGTGCAGATCACTGAAAAGTTAAAGCTATTGGAAAGTTAGAGATCACTGATCATTAAACATAGAATAAGGATCAGTGAGGATCGTTGAAGAGTGAGCTTCTTTCCTCGTAAAGATTAGAGATCACTGACAAATATAAATGGCATATGTATCATTGAGGATCATTGATCCTCATAGACATTGATCTTTACTAAGTAGATCACAGATCTTTAAGCTACTTTTCGTGGAAATTAAATGTGAAATCAATGATCTATTTAGATATCATATTCCTCTGCTAATCATCTTAAAAAATGAGCCCAAAAACATTGTAAATGGCCCCTGCGATCGTTTCAGTTCTGAAAAATGCAGTTCAACGAACGTTCTCTGTTGATCACGGAAAGGCGAAAAAAAACAACAAACTTAAAAAAAAAAGGAAAGACATTCATTCATGCCTGACTGGTCTCTGATAAATGGATCTTCGAATGGATTCCTGCTTAACAGAACAGTTCAATGACAGAATACTCAACGCGGATGGTGGATCGCTCTCTTCTCTCGAGTGATCGCTTGGATCGGATCGTCTTTGGCTGTGGATTGGATGTTGTTGTTGTTGGATGGCCTGCGACTGGATCCTACTACTGAATTACTCAGACAGACATCAATTTAGCCAAAAGATCATTTAACACTGTCATCGTTAAACGATCATAAATCAGTTGTTGAATGAAGTTGTATTTGAAATGTAATCAGTGATCCGATCGGACTGAATTGAGAAGGCCATTTACAGAAAGAAAGCAATGAATAGAGAGAGAGTACCAAGAATACCACGAATTTTATTGCTGAATTTATTAGAGAGAGAGAGTAAGGTGGGCGTCGAAAGAAATTACTTCTTAAAAGTTAATCAACAAATGTATTTTATTTGTATTTTATTTTATTCGAATTCTTTTCTTTTTCACTAGGTTTACGGCAGCCTTTAAGCATTGTGTGTGGAGTGTCTTAAATGTTTATTTAACTTCCAGCCAACAGGTGTATAGCCATTTTATTCATTTATCTCGTGGCTTTACTGGCTCACTGACTCTTCGTGGAATTGGTTTATGTATCAGGTTTCTGGGTTCCTCCCACTTTTTCCCCCACAGCTCCCACAGGGGCTTTAGCCCGAATCCAGAATATCTCAATTGCGCCATAAAAAAAGCTCCCCATGACATCTCTCTTCTTTTTTGTATCCACCAATATTTAATTTGGCTCCAAAATCGAATTCCACCTTACTGACCCATTTAGCAGAACGGCGATTCGCTTGAGGCTCCGGAGGCAGGCAGGCAGTCCAGGCAGTCCGGGCCTAGCCCAACGCAGCAAGTGGCAGGGGCAGCAGCGACAGCGGCAGCAGCAGCAGCAGCCGCAACGAGTGGCAGGGGCAGGGGCCGGCAGACAGGCAGCTGCTCGGACTTCGTCTTGGACTTGGGGCCAATCGTTGCTGGAGTCGCTGCTTGAGACTTGATTAATAGTTTACACGTGAATCAAATCTCGAATCGTTAATTTAAATGGCCATCCAACACAATGGAGACCCAAAGTGCTGCCAATATATTTGCCAATTATGCTGGCTGGCTCCCAAAGCCAGCCGCCAGAGTCCCAGAGACACCAACGTCTTGACCAGAGAGATGCATCGAGGGGTCTGGGGGGGTTTTAGCATCCTGTCAACGCTTTGCTGATTGACATTTGCATAACACACAGGGAGGAGAGATCATGGGGAAGACTCGTCTCTTAGTGTGTGATCTACGGGCTCTGGGGCTTTGGGCTTTGGGGCTTTGGCTTTGGGTTTGGGTTTAGCCCTGGGCCCTGGGCCCTGGCTGGGCTAGAGCCAAAGTGAAAGTCCATGCCAAGATGAATAGGTCGCAATTTGTCATGCCCAATGGAGGCCTCCTCACTCCACTCTCGCGTGAGGGTCTGATCTGGTTTGGGCTCTGGCTCTAGCTGTTGCTCTGGCTCTGGCTCTCGGTCTTGGCGTGCACATCATGTCATTTTCATTGGGAATCGTTTTGTGCTGTCAACAGTGCCACAAAAGCTTCGAGCAAATGACATGTACGAACTCAATCGATTATCGCCAGTTGCGAGTAGAGTAGGAAGTGGAAAGCGAGGCAAGCGGCAAGAGGCAGGCAAGTTTGTGTCTTAAGTCTTTCGTTTCGAGTTCCGCCAAAGACAGAGAAAAGCGAGAGAGACAGAGAGAGAGAGATAGAGAGAGAATGGTCGGATGGAATGTGGTAATTAATTAAGCCAAAAGCAAAAGCAAAAGCTAAGAACCAACCACACACAAACGGTTCAGCTGGTGAAGAAGAATTTTTCTTTCATTTCCAGCTGGAAAAATCGCACTCCGAGGGCGACGGCGAGGGCACGGGGCAGGCAGGGCGTGGTGGGCGGTCGATTCCCGGGAAACCAAACATCGCATGCATGAAATGAGCGTAATTATTAAGTACAAGCCTTGCCACATCTGCTGCTTGCCACTGCCGCCACCACTAAGCTGGGCCACAGGCCAGACCTGTGTCCCATGTCTGGCCAGAGCTCTTGGGCTCTGGACTCTTGCCTTTGCTATTCTGATGCTCTCTTGGCCAGCCATGTCTTTATTTAATAGTTGTATAAGTATTTTTCACAGCAATATTGAATTTTCCGCACACACATGTGACATGGGTCAGTAACCTAGAAATGAAAATAACACCTTGCTGCTGTGGCTTCCACTCTAAGGCTAAGACTAAGGCTGAAACTGAGGCTAAGGCTGGGGCTGAAACTGAGGCTTTGGCTGCCAACTGCCATAAATGTGGACGGAATGGAGATGGACATGGAGAGCTCTGGTGCTCTGGTGCTGTGCTGCTCTGGAGATCTGGAGAGACCAGGCGATCAACCAAGAACCCAGCCAACCATCGACCCCCCTCCTGTGTGTGTCTGTGTGTTTGCTAACGTTTCAAGACCATATCTATATCTAAGCAAGTGTATGGATGGACTGCCACTGCCACTGCCACAGCCACAGCCACAGCCACTGGTTCATGCCTCTGAAGATCCAAAGAGAAGCACAACACATCACATAAGAGAGAACCTGTATGGAGAGACAAGAACCAACTTACATCTTCAGAAAATTTGTTAAACCGCAGTACCCACAGCAGCAGCAGCAGCAGCAGAGAAATGTTGGAAAACACACAAAACCAAAAACCGCAAAATGCTGCAAAACAAAAAAAAAGAGCAGCGACGACGACACTCGGAGTAACAATAGGAGGAACAATAAAATGGCAGCGAACGAACTGTTCTTCTCTTCAGGCAAATTAAATTAAAAGCACTCGCAAATGTAACCCTAAACATTGTCTAATGGCCGAAAAAGAAGACAAAAGGCCCAAAACAAAAAATGTGAGGCAACTCCATGAGGAATGAGGCAGAGCAGAGCATCGCCATCCAAATAGGCAACCGAATGACAAACAGGAAGCAGCAAGAAATAGGAGAAAGATATATGAATATGGAATGCTCTTATGTGGGAAAAAAAGGGATAGAAAAAGATTTGAAAATTATATAATAAAAAAATCAAAGGTCAAATAAATAAAAAAATAAAAATAAATAAATAAATCAAATGAAAAGTCTGAAAAGGGAAGAACAAAGGAATCTTTTGGTTGAACCACAAATTCCATAATATCCACAATTTAAAAAAGGGAAAAATCAGAATAAATTAAGAATTCTTTCTATAGAATTACATCTACAAATTGTTGTATACTTACATATACATATGTACTATCCATTATAAAGTGTATTAAATATGTATCATCTAAATAGACTTTAGAATGGAAATAGAAATTCTGTTTAAAATAAGAATTTTATTTGATTGAGCAAATATTCATTGGTAATATTCTCAGATCTCCAAGGTATTCTACGGAGAAGAGTCTCAACTGCCATAATATTTTCAAATGGTTTTCTGTTAGATCTGTACGTTGTTGTTTAACATCATATTTGGTCTATCAACAACATGTCTCTTTTTTCCAACATTATAGCCTTCAAAAGTCAGAGTATAAGACCCCAGAGAAGGGGGCAGTGACTCTCTCTGGTTGAACTCTTAGTCAGAAGCAGACAGACAGCCGGTCACAGTCAGTTAACAGCTGGCTGGCTGGCTGGCATTATGATGATATAATAATAATAAACAATGCCACAGCCAAAAACTGAGAACACTGAGGAGTATGAGGAGCAGGCAGTAGGCGATTCCAGCCAGGTCATGTCAGTGCCAGTGCCAGAGACAGAGAGTCAGGGTTTTGGCATGCGTTTCAGACTCAAACAAATCATTCCAATCTCCAGGGTGTTGGAGAAGACTTGAGGCTTGGGGCAGAGATTAATTTCAGTTGACAAATTACACATGAATTTCTAACGGCAGTACAATATTTATGGGAAACTTCCCACTGTCCCCCATCCCTCCCTCTTAATGCGTGCCACAACCAGATCCCCAGAGCCCCCAGATACCCCAGTTGGGTTGGTGGGGTGTCTCTGACTCAACCTGAACTGGAGCTGTAGCTCTGGAGCTATAGCCTTGGAGTTGGGGCAGGAGCTGTGCTCTGGAGCTCTGGTTGACAGCTGAAATTGAGATTAATTGTGCTAAATTAAGTGAGTGAGAAATTACGAAATTATTGCAGCGTGTGTGTTGCAGTTAGAAATCGCAATCAGTTTTCAAGCATCAGCGATGTAGCCTGGAACACCGATTCCACCAACCCAAACCAGAGGGTCCTACAAATTGTCTTGGATCTTGGGTCTTGGGTCTTGGGTCGGTCTTTGTAACTTCGTGGTGAAAATTACAGGTGTGTGCTGTGGTGGTTGTGCTGCGGTTGCGGTTGCGTTCGCGGTTTGGGCGGTGCGAATGGTGTGAAGTCGGATGGCAATGGCAATGGAATGGAATGGAATGGAGATCCCAGCGAAACCATCGGATGGCTGCTTCTCCAATTGGTCCACGCCCAGACGAAGCCGGCTGCCTGCTGCCTGCTGATGACTGATGATAGAGTTGATTGAAAGTTAACAGGTTGCAAAGGGATTTGCACTTAAATGTGTGCTGAAGAAATGCCTTCAGATATCCGGTATTCAAAGAAGCGTTCAAAAAACCATTTAAAAGGTAGCAGCAGTGCAATCAGGAGAGCGTGATCATAGACTTAAAAGATACTTAAGAGGACCTCAAAACAGGCTGTAGATGCTAGGAATATTCCCAGACTTTAAAGCCAGGAACCGCATTCCAAAGAACACCCACTGGAAAAAGAAACCCAAGGGTGACACATCACAATCAGAGCATTGGCACTCCGCAGAGTGAGAGAGAGGGAGAGGGAGCATGTTGCCACCGAATGGAAAGGCAAAGGCGTTGCCCAGCAGTCAGCTAAAGTTGCAGGTTGTTGCAGGAAGTGTCACGGGGGCAGCAACAGCAACAGCAACCGCAGAAATCCCCGTCAAAAGCTGTTACAAATTGTGCAATTGGTTTTGGGGGCTAATACTCTCGTACTCGTACCGGGCTCATGGTACCTCTACCATTTGGGGGTTCACCCAGTCATAGTTGCCCCATCTACCTGCCACCACAGTATCAGTTCAGTTTCAGCTGCAGCTCCAGCTCCAGCTTCCAGCTTCTATCCTTCACTCCTCCTGCTCGGTTCTGTTGTGTTGCCCCTTGAAGCGGCATGGCATGGCAAGGCATGTGTGTGAGGAAGCTCGACTCGAACCAAAATGGTATACGACCACTGCAACCTGTTTAGGCCCCGGCATTGGCATTGGCACTGGCACTGGCATTGGCCATGGCCTAGGCCAGAGTCACTGGCAGCCGCAGTGGAAGTGGCAGAGGCAGTGGAAGAGTCAGAGACCGCGTCGCACTTTACAGTTTGATTTCTCACGAGGCAGACGCGGCATCTGGCTCTGAGGAGCGGAGCAGGCGGCGGCAGCCGCAGCCGCAGCCGCAGGACCGTTACTTACATGCATCTGGTTCCGCACTTCAAGTTCAGGTTGAGAGGCGGCATTTGGCATGGGGCACACGGTCGCTGCCAGTCTGTGTGTGTGTGTGTCTGTCTGTGAGTGTGTGTGCAAGTAGATGGAAGGTTTTATGGGGAGGAGGGAGAGCCCGGATTTGAATAGGGATTTTGTTTTCACTTGTGTCTGGGTCACCCGCCGCCGACGCCGCCAACATCCAAGGCATCCAAGTGGCACAAGGTCAGGTGCAACAAGTGGCAAGAAGATGAAGATGTTTTGCTTTGTTGGCAGTTGGAGAGGGAAGGTGGGCACTGGTTCTTCCTGGATCTCTCTGCCGATTCCATTCCTTCAATGATAATGCTGATGCTGCTGATGATGATGATGATGGGGCAGTGGCAGTGGCAGTGGCTGTGGCAGCATCCGTAATGAGTTCAAATCACAGTTGCATCCATGAGATATCGCTGCTCGTGTAATTGTTGGCATTGGCATTTGTCAAACGTTTTTAACCGATCCTCCAGCAGCAGCCGCAGCAGATGCAGTGCAGCAATTAAAAAAAAGAGACAGAGAAAGAGAGAAAGAGAGAGAGAGTCCGCGCGAGAGTCCAGCAGAGGTCCAGCAGAGAGCTGGGACTTGGGACTGGGACTGGGACTGGGACTGCAACCTGGGATTGGGATTCTGGGATGCTGGGATGCTGGGAGATGCTTGGGAACTCTTGAGACAGTAGGGAGGTGGAGAGGACGACGACGACGACGACGACGTTAAGACGTGATTGAACTGCAACTGGGGGGAACCTGTTTGCTCTTGTCTATATTAGATATGAGGCAGCGATAAGTGGAGCGTTCGTTCTCTCTCTGCCCCATGCCCCATGCTCCATGCCCCTCTCTCTCAGCAGTTGGAAGCACTCTTAAGCGGCAGCGGCCGTGGCAGCGGCAGCCACTGAGATCGTCAATACAAACATGGCAAAGATATCAGCGACAAGCTGACATTCTCTAATAATTGGCAAGTGACATTCCTTCGCGCTTTGAATTTACAGAATTTATGGTCAAAGGCACTCCACGACACTCGACAAAGCGACAGCAGCAGATCCCAGCAGATCCCCGACCCAAAGACTCACCTCACCTCTCACCCAATTTCCCGATGCCGATGCTGATGCTGATGCCGATGCCATTTCCCCTCCCTTTTTGATGCATCGTTTGATGCATCCGCTGCCAGAGTCCATTAATCCAAATTATGTGGCTGCTGTATGCAAGTTTACAGCTTCTGGAGCCCAATCCATTAACTCTGAGGAGATCCACATCCAGTCCCCAGAGATTCGCGGTCCACTCTGCCTCCCGTCTTTTATGAGGCGCCGCCGGCGTAGATCCTCTGTCCATCCATAAACACAGGTATGAATATATGGCCGCATATCCATGTTCGGTCCCATCCCATCCCATCCCAACAGATCCATCCATTGACGGAGAGTCGGGCAATTAGCGGAGTGAAATTCAACACTCGCATGTGGGTCCATTGTCCAAATGGGGGCCAGCCACATGCCTCTCGACGCATGCCTCTTGGAAAAGTTGATAACTCTCGTTTCCTGTTTGGCATTATTCGGATATTCTATGCCCAAAGGAGACGGCAGTCAGGATTGCAGCTAAAACTGTTTCAGAAATATGTAGGTTGATGCAATAAAAGGGAATTGGATCAGAGAAAAATACCGAACAATGCAAGAATTTTGTGGCAAGAAATGCCCCGAATGTCAAGGATTTCCTGGCCAAAAATTATTCCATAGACAGCACAACCTTTAAAGCTATCTATCATCTGAAGCAGCGAAGCGTCCCTTACCCAAGAAGATCCGCAACAAGCCACAATCCCAAGTCACTTCAAAGTGGCAACAACTTCATTTGCTCTGCTGCGGCGGAGGCCAACATCTATTTTTATTAGCCAGGCAATTTGGCCAAAAGGCAGCAGCAGCAGCAGCCACAAACGAAGAGCAAAAGAGAAGCATAGAGACAGAGTCAGAAATAGAACCAAAGACAGAGTCAGAGTCAGAGACAGAGACAGACCCCAATCGGGGAACACAAAACGGTTTTCGCGATGCGGAGATGCGACATGCGCGGAGACACCTGTCATGTGCAGGAGGAGACTCTTAACAAACGGCCATCAGCCGGAGCGGAGGCCATGCCACAACAACACCTCTATTCAAATAAGCCACAAAGTCAGATTTAGGATCTCTCCTCTAGCCAGATCTGTGTGTGTGGCTCTGGCTGTGGCTCTCCGCTAATGCCATGCGTGGTCCCATTTCGCAACCGAGCGATACCCAGCGCTGACCCAATGCTAAGCGGGCTACAAAAAAAATAAGTTGGACAATGGCCCACAGCACAGTTTAACGGATGCTTCCTCTTGGTCATCGCTGGTTCTATGGCTAGTGGCTAGTGGCTAGTGGTTGGTGCCTGCTGACTGCTGACTGCTGCCTGCTGCCTGGTGCTTTTGTGGTGCTGGAGAACATAAAGGGTGGAACAAGTCTTGAGACATGTTACTCCATGGCATGGCTTGGCATTGCAGCCAGGCCTGAACTTGTTCCGCGAAACGTGTTTGGTATTTCGCCTCAGTGGCAGAGCAGCCAAAGCAGCCAACTGGTTGACGTTGTTGACCACATGACCAGGTCCAGGCCAGGTCCGAGCCAGAGCCAGTCCCAGTCACCGAGATCCAGTTGGCCAACGCTCCAGCGATCCCGAATATGATGATCAGCGACTGTGCCTGCGCCGGTGCCGGTGCCTGTGCCTGTGCCTCAAAGTGTGGCCACAAATCGAATTGTTGTTAATTAATAACAACGAAACACCTTTGGTCTGGACACAGGGACTGTCCCTTCCGGACAGTCACTGCCCCCCAGGCCACAGACGCTGGCAGGTGCTCCTAATTTGGGGTGGCGCCCCATCGTTGACGCCCTTTTCTGGCTCGATTTCGAGTTGTGACTTGTGTTTTGGGGGCTTGTTAGCATTGCCACTGTTGCCGTTGCCCCTTTCGGTGGCCACAACAAAATTGTAAGTAAAGTGCAGTTAGCCACGCTCTCTCGCTCTCGCTCTGGCTCTCTCGCTCTATCTCTTGCTTAATTTGTGGCATAACTCGTTTCGTAATTGAGAATTACATTAGATTCGTGACGAGTGCGTGCAACAGAACTAGTTTCGCCAGGCTCCCCGACCGACCGACCGACCGACCGATCGACAGACCGCGAGGCTGGCTATTGAGTCATTTGGCAAAAAACAGCAACGAAAAAAATGGCAAACGGCAAGAAACGCGGCTATAAATTGGCCAAGATAAGCAAAGTGTATGCCAATATTTGTACGGAATATACGTACGTTCATATATGTATGAGCCACGCTTGATACCAACAGTGCCCCTGACATATCTATGTATCTTTTATTGCACGCAATTTCCTTCCAGCGAGAGATTCCTTTAGTGTTTCCACGCTCCTGGAGATAATCAGCGGTTGCAGCACTGCTTTACTGCAGCAGCAGCGGATTGGGTTGGAACTGCTACCAAAACGAGATGCTACCAGATGTGGAGATTGAGTGCAGAAAGGAGTGATAGTCAAGTGCCAAGTGGCCTTCCTCTGTGTGGGTATTAGCCGGGCTAATCAGAGATGGACCAGACACAGACCCTCCCCGAAGACTGAAGCCTGAAGCTGGTTGGAAGATGAAGGCAGCCATGAAAAAAGGGGGAGAGGGGAGACGATAGAAGTAGAATCGAATGCATATATGCAAGAATGGTTACCTTGAATGGTAGAGGAAACCCTTCCGGAATGATCGAACAATCTATCTAGGGACCTACGAAGGAATCGATAGAATGATAGATAGGTCAAAGAAATATCTGTATAAAAGTAGATGAAGATAGCTTCCTGAAATGTACAGAAATCTTTTTAGATCTCTCGCAATCGGCTTGAACTTCCTGTGTGCCGATGGCTCCATCGACCACTAACCACCTGTAGGACGGGACTGGGGTATGGAGTATGGGGCATCGGGCATGGGCATGGGTATTACCCACAAACCACTTGGATATGGGCCGTCAATTGATTTCATTGCTAATGATGGCTAACGGTGCTGGCTCAGACACTTGCCACAGCATCGAATGGGGCTGCGGAAAGGAAGCCAGCGGTTAGCGGACAACGCCCAGGCCAAGACAACACCCAGAGAGCCAGGTGCAGATATTTTGATGCAGAGTCCACCTGTAGGGGAGTGGCAACTCCATAAGGTGGAACCAAAACAGAGGTTCTCCGCAAATCAGTCTTCTTGTGGCAAAGCTTCCACCGCATTCGGTCTGCGTGCTTCCTTTACGAGACTCCACTGTCCGCTGGTCATCGCACGTTTGTGTGTGGCTTCCGCGGCCTCCCGTTCGAGATTGATTGGGCATTCGTTTATTGTCAGTGGAGAGCCGGCTTATCGCATCAATGCAATTTGTTTGCGCTGCGGCTACTATCCACTGCGGGCGACTATCCACTGTTCTCGCTCTCCCTCTCCAACCGTTAGAGTCGTGCTTAGCTTTGAGCTTCAGTGGAGACATATGGATAAAGGGAGAGATAGTGTGTGTTTTTGTGCACTGCCCATGGTCATGCACGCCAAAGCCAAGGCTTAATAACCCCGCGAGCCTTAATTAAGGCCTTAACTAAAGCACTTTGATTGATTTACGCTGCCAGATCAGAGAGACACGGACACAGACACAGACATAGCCATAGGCAGAGAGGAAGTCTCGATTCAGTCTCCCCTTCGTTACAATTAACAGTTTGTGGAGGATCTACGCGGACGAATCCGGCTCCGACTGCATAATTACCCCATAAGACTCAATTAACTGTAAATTAAAGAAAATTCTCGCTTACATTATGGCTGCACTCAATGTCGCGTGTGATAATGGCTTAGCTGTCTGTCTGTCTGTCTCTCTTCTGCCATGCCATGCACAGGGAGAGTATGCAAGACATCAACAACAACAACAAATACACAAGGTACATTACCATGTGGGGTAAGGCAATCACAATCTCTAGTGCAGCTCTCTCGGGGAATAGTCACGCTTCGGAAATGCCTATAAAAATAGTTGGCCACTACCGTTCCTTGCGATTTTCATATTCCTTTTATTCTCTCTTCTTTTTCTCTTCTTTTTTGGTAAGTAACTAAAACCTACTAGGCAACTACATATATATGGCGCTCTCCTACGATCAGCATCACCTTGCACAAATGGCACCTTGAAGCTCATCTTCTAGTAAAAGCATTTTCTGTTGCCTTCCTTTTTGGTGCTTTTGTTTCTGTTGTCTGTCTGTCCCGCTCTCGCACACACACTCACACCTCAGATCGAATTAGAGCGGGCAAATGTACGAGAGAAGAGAAACGATAAAGGAGAGGAGAATTAAGTAACAAGGCACTTAACGTTAACACTTAACAAGGCAATGTCGCGGGGCTGTTCAGAGGGTACAGATGTGATTGGGATTGGGATGGGGATGGCATCGGATGGGATCTCTGTGTGGGGAAGCTGCTGGCCTGGCCATAAAATGTAGCCGGAGACGGAGACGGTGACGGAGCCGTAGCTGGAGCTGGAGCTTGCAACGAAATGCCATTAAGTGTCATTGCTCATTCCTGCGAAAGATTAATATCGGACTTTAAATATGCGTAGTACGTACTACCTTCGTCTGCTGTCATGTGGCGCGGGCACAGGGAATGGAACACTAAAAGTCGTCCGATGGTGCATTGTCAGCGGGAGAAGGAGAGAGAGATCGAGAGAGAGAGAGAGAGAGAGAGTGGCAATTAACCCCGTAATTTCACATAAAACGGAAGTTGGAATGCAGAAACCTGAGATGCCAGCCAAAAGACTCACTCTTTCAGAGCTGTAAATTCTTATAGATGAGAATAAACCAAAAGGTAGGAAGTGTCTTAACTCCAACGGCCCTTGCAAGATAATGAACAGAATAAATACATTATTTATTATTTTTAAATAATTAATTCTCCAACCTATTGATTGATCCCATCTGATATTACCCTTCTCCAAAAACTCTGGAACCCATTGTCCCGTACATACCAGGCACTGATCACTGATCAGGTGGAGAGGCCACAAATGTTTGCTCTCAGGTGAACTCCAACTCAGACTCGAAGCCAAAGTCGATTGCGGTTTAAGCGGCTTATCACATTAGCACACTCCTCCAGTTCCAGCTGCACCTCCAGCGCAGGCACAGGCACAGGCAGGCCCCCGAAACCGAACAGACGGAGGAACAGAGGAACGAGATACGAGTACTTGTATTGGAGAACCGCTAAAGAGCCGTTAGCGAGCGCGACATGGATGCGACATTCGCATCCTGCTTTTGCCACAGATCTGGGACCTGGATCCTTGTGACACACACAGAGACAGCGAAGACAGCAGAGACACACGACTGCCGGCCGGCTGCACTTTGCCTGGACGAGATCTTAACAAAACTAACTCGATCGCCATTGATCGGACGCATTTCAACTGAAAGTCAAGTGGAGAGAATGCCGGCGTTGACGCTGACGCAGGCGCAGGCGCAGACGCTAACGTTAGCAGCGGACTTCAGACTGCATTCCCGAGACCCAAGACTCCGAGATGGAGGAGCCCCACAATCCCACAAAATAATACAACAGAAACGATCCAAACCAAACACAAAAAAAACAAAACTAAATTGTAAGAAAACTAAGCCAAACCGTAGTGCAGCGGAGAGTGTGCAGAAATGGCTTTATGGCTTGGGCCGTGGCCGTGGCCGTCCATAGAGATGCTCTACAAGGCGGCCTAATAGATCTCCAAAGATCTCCAATGAAAAGAAAGCTTCGCCCCTGGAGAACCCCAGAGAAATTGGAGTTGAGGCAAAAGACATTTACGAAACTTTAGTTGCATCCCATATCGATCTGGGGATCTCTGAATCTGTGAGGTATTGTCAAAGAAAGTTCGGGACCACCCTATAAGATAGATGGAAAATGTAAGATTGAAATTTTAAAATCTTGTGTAACAGTTTTTAATGGTTAATGGGGGAAGAACGAGGTTTTCCTAAGGAAAGAATGAAAGGTGAGTAGATTTTTAGAGATTATCATTAAATATTGAATAAATTCTTTATAACATAAGAGGTTCTCATTTCTTATCCACATCTCTTGGAACCCCATTTGAACCACCAAAAATATCCCATAATATTCCCACTGTAGAGTACAACAAAGTTTGAAAGAAATGCACTGCCCAGGCAACGTTCTGCGGCAACGTTCTGCGGCAACGTTCTGCGGCGTTGCTCATTTTGTGCTTCGATGGAGGTGCGGTGTTGCCTCCACCAGCCGCTGCACCACACTCTGCGCCGCATCAGCTCGTGGAGGAACAGTACAATCGAGTTTCCACCAATGTGAATTAAATAGTTGGCCAAAAGAGAGGCGACAGAGAGCTCAAATGCCGCTAAAAACGCTACAAATCCCAGACGTTGACCACAAAGTAATGGAAATATTGAGAATTCCTTTGGTCTGACTTCGACTGGGAGTCGCAGTCGCAGTGGAAGTGGAAGTCCAAGTCTTAGTCTGAGTCTTGGCTGTGGCTGTGGCTGTGGCATGGCCGTAACTCAAACCGACCATTAGAAACGAACATTAGCAGAAGAGTACGACGACGACGAATGGCAGGAGATGGCAAAAGGGGGGAGGGCTGAAGCTGGCTGAAAAAAAAATAACTAACGAACCTTGACAATTAAGTTTGCGCCACTCTGCCAAACCCAATTGGAATTCAATGTGCATGCAATGTGCCTGGCCTGCCAGGAGGAGTAGAAGCAGCAGCAGCAGCCGCAGCAGCCGCAAATGACGTTGATGATGTTCCTCATCCACATCCTCCCCATCATAACGAAGCTACCTACCATCCCATGCCATCCACACAGCTCCACAGTTGGAGTCTCGATGTGGGGAGATCGAGATGGGGGCTCTCTTCTGGCTGGCTGGCTGGCTGGCTGTCGTTTGCTAATTCCCCAACAAATGTTTGCTGTTGCTGTTGGCGGCTTCTTCAACATGTGTTGGTACAAATAGCCAACAGAATCCATAGCCGAAGGCAGAGCCACTGCAGCTGGAAAGTCGCGTGATGATGCGCCAAGTGGAGAGGAAAAATCTCGTTAAAGGTCGTGTCACACAGCATCCCATACCCCCCCCCCCCCCTGCACTGTGTGCTGTGTGGCAGCAGCACCACAAAAAAAGGGGACAATGCCAAGTGCCGAAAAGCAACACCAACAGCAACCACAAGAAAAACACAAACTGTGTGCGAGGAAAATGCAAACTCGTGCCGCAGCTAACACAATAAATTTTCTCTTTCAGCCAAGGAAAACCTCGCGGTGGAACTGAACTGCGTGTGGCATGGGTGGTCATGGCGCGCCAGTGCTTGCTCGTCGTTCCTCGGCTGCTACTGCGCTTCCTCCTCCGATCTCTGGCTGCTGTAAATGGTAGCAAAAAACAATCTGAATAAATTTGTCGCCAACTTCCTTGGGACTTTGCCAGATTTCGGAATGGGGATGGAAATTTATGAACTTGTTGATGGGCTGGAGATGGAGATCTTTCGAGAGAACTATTTGAGTGAGAGGAGGGCTATTCAGAAATGGGGTTTTATGAATGGTTGATTCTATTCAGATTAAAAGTAATAATTACAATAAGAAAACGATTATTCTGAAGAAACTTCTGCATTGGCAGAATACTCTTACGATTCTCTGTAACCTCTGATTAAGGAAAAACACCGTAATATTTATAGTAAGTGTTTTTTCCATTAAAGAGTACACACATCCCATCCCCTTAAGTATCCTTAATACAGTGCAAATTCCCCCATAAGCACTTGCCATTAAACATCATTCAGGAGGCAAGGCATCTTTGTCTCAGTCTCAGTCTCAGTCTCGGTCCCAGTCGAAGTCAGGAGTGAACAGGGTACAGTGTAGTACCCTCATCAGAGGCTTTAATCTCTGCCAATTCTTCCTGCAGTCCAGACTTTCCATGTCCGAAACTTCACTTCATGCGTGACCCCAATTCCCACAGGCGGCACAAGCCAGAGAAAAGCTGCGGATGAGGATGAGGATGAGACTGGGATGGGAACGGGAATGAGAGTGGGGATGTGTCGTTTCAGAGAGGGGATCTCTCGGTTTAGGGATATGGATGGGCTGCGATAAGCGATCAGGAAATGAGGGATAACTGGTCGGTTAATGAATGGGTTCGCCAATAATTGATGCCACTTTAAATTGGCCAAATGTTGATGGCGGCAGCGTCGGCCCGAAAGAACAGTAAAGAAAGGAAAGTTGGCCAAGGGACTGAGACTGGAGGCTGTGTGTTCCCAGGCAGGTGATATTCGGACACGGAGTGATATTTCACATCACCAGGCAGCCAGGCAGACAGGCAGGCAAGCAGACAGGACAACCTTTCTCTCTCCCGCTATCCAAAAGCGAAAACATTTCCAGTACGTGATTGGAAGCTGGGGCAGGGGCTGTGGCTACGGCTGGGGCTATGGCTGGGGCTCTGGCAGGGGGATGTGGATGTGGATATTTTGGACATGGCCTTTTAATCAAGCCCACATTTCGGGCATTGCTCACTGACCAATTTAACCGCCTGAGCACACAAAAAATTTCACCGCTCCTCGAAGATCATCGCACTTTGCACGCAACCCAAAAAACCCAATAAAAAAATACAACAGAAATATATTTTATATGGTACTGGACTCCGCTCCGGGCAATGCCATGGTTTATGTATGAGAGTGTGGTGCAGTCACATTTTGGGGCACTGTTGCACTGTTAGTTGGATGCTGATTTGGAAATTGGTGCAACGCCTGCAATGGCTGCTGCGGTGCACTGACTCCCTGACTGGCACTCGCATGCTCCAATTAATTGCCACATGCCACAACGGCCAGTTGCACTCAGACTCAGCCTCAGCCCACAGCCCACAGTCCACAGCTCAGCTGTCCATCCGTCATTCCCGGTTATATCACTGAACCCCAAGCAGAGGCCTTAAACGAGTTGAATGCACCCACCTCCATCCACCCAGCCATCTATGGATACGCGATGGATCCAACGCGATGGGAAAGTGCAAATTTCATTGGCCTCTGACTCTTAAGAAGCTGTAGAAATCGACTGCCTTGCCACTGCCACTGCCACAGTCATACTCGAACTCGTACTCGTATCTGCTGCAGCCACACGGTCCAGACAACATCACTCATACTTGAATGATTCAATGATTGCATGATCATGAGGCAGGTACACCCCCGCTCCTGCCGTTGCCCTCCGCGCCACCACCTGAGCTGTCCGTCCGTTCATCTGCCGCCGCGGCTGAACTGCCGCGCTTGGGGTGTTGCATGAATTTGCGCAAAAATCTTTTAAAATTTAATTAAAAACAATTATTTAAAAATAAAATTTAATTAATTGCAATGTTGCATGAGTAGACACCCCGCACAGTCGCTGTTGCAGCTGATATTGTAACGGTGGCACTGGCCTCTCCACATGGGGCATCCACACCTCTCCACAATCTCTTCATGGGTGGCATACCCATACCCATAACCATCCCCCCCTGCAGAACCCCGCCCCGTTTAGATAGTTGCATATGAAATGAAATGCAATATGCTCTGGCCTATATCTCTGCGGAGGGTGCGGTGTGGATGGGGGGAATAATTAAGTTATGCCGTGTGTGCCCCAGTCTGTGGCATTGTTGCATAATCAACGGCGTAATCCACGGGGAATTAATTGAATTCTTGGATTAGACCTAATCTTGTTCGATTTTATGGAGCAGAGAAATGTAAATCTCAAATGTAATCTCGAGAGCTGGAAATGAACGGAAAGAACATCAGTGGTTGTGCTTTGATTGGAAAATGGGATTCGACGAGGAATCAATGGAAGAGTACATAAAGAAACACAGTTTATTGCAAGACAAATTAACGCCTTAAATATATAGTTATTATTTTATCTACATTTCTAGGGAGATTTCCACCTCACACACCGCCTAAAGGCAGTACGCCTAAGAGCACTCTTGCCAAAAGAAAGCGACAGAGACAGAGACAGGGACCTGCCAATGGACCTGCCCCGACCACATCCCATGCATCCCACATGCTGTCCAAGGCTGGGAATAAAGAAATTAACATGTTGCCACAACAGTTATGCTGCAGTTATGCCCTGGAACAACCAACAAGCAGCAGCCGGAGCAACAGAAGAAAAAACTGATATCAGCCCACGGGGGCAGCATCAGCAATGCGGCAGCAACCAACAACGATCCAACAACGATCCAACAACGGGGCAGGCAACCAACACATTTAAGAAATGCGCCCAAAATATGCCGAGAACAGGGAAATGTTTACTTTGGCAGTTAACATGCCCCCACCGCCGCATCTGCTCCGCTCCACTCCACTCCACTTGGACCCAATAATTGCAGACTCCAGACCCAGAACAATCCACAAGGAACCCCATTTTGGTCTTGGCCAAGTGCCTGTACGCATAAATTTAGCCTTAATTGGCTTTAATATTATGTTGTCAGTGGACGAAAAAAACAGGGCCCGAAATCAGCAAACGCCAATCAAAAAGGGACACAAAACCAACCCGAATGGCCGAAAGAGGCTGGGAATCGGAATTCGGAATTCGGACTGCTGCAGCAGCGGCTAGGAACTTGCCAAATGTGGCACGTTTTCGGTTGCCACGGTGTTGGGCTTAATCAGCAGTTTCAAAACAAAAACCACGGCAAAAAAACGAAACGAGGAAAATGGGTGGAGAGATGCAGATATGTGAAAGTAAAGAACAGGGCCCTTAAATAAGTCCAAGATCACTGTGATTGCCATTGCCAATACAATGATGATGATGAGGAGGATGATGGCTCGGTCCAGTATCCACCTCTCTGTCTCTTCTGGCTGCTGTCTCTTCTGGCCCTTCTTCTTTTTTTGGGGCCTTTTTGGCGCATTAACGGCTAGGGCTCGGGAGGGGGGTTCAATGCCACCCAATGCGACGAGGAGTAAAAACCAACTACCAAATTTGAAAAACGCCAAGAAGAAATCAGCGGACAAAAAAACAAAACAAAAACCCAAACCCAAACCCTACAAAACGTTTATATAGCAATTACCAACGCTGCTCGTGTTTCGGATCATATGCAAGTCTCGTCCGTCCCCCACTATAGGGTCTTCTATGGTTGTTGGAGGCATTACTCCTGGATGGTGCTGGTGTGGTGGTGTGCCTCTGTTGCTGGTGTCGGTGTTGGTGGGTGCCAGAGATGAGCAGGTGATGCAAGTGGTCTAATCACGAATTGGTTTGTTTACTTCTGAAATTTTGGTATTCGGCTTATCATAGTATTCCGGTATGTTGTGTTCTTTTTGAGCCTCCTTCTGAGTCTTCTTTTGATCCTTCTCCCGAGTGCCAATCGGAATTTCTGCCAAACACCAAACAGATCGATCACAGGGAAAAACTCTAAATTAACCGAGGGGTGTTCCTGCATGACATGCCACCTGTATAGCCGAACCACGAATAAAATAAATAAATGTACTACCCACAATGTATGGGTTCCTCTAAGTCGCAGAATTGAAAAGGTCTAGGTCCTATATTGCAGATTGTATGATCTCATGAGATATTCACTTAGATTCCTCAAAATGTCCTTCACTTTCATAGCGATTTATTTATTTCTTTGAATAGAGAACAGTAATATGATTCTATTTTTAAAAAAAAAGTAAATTATATATGTACTTTATGCAAACCTCCCACGCACAGACTCTTTGAGTGCTTCGTGCTCTCGCATTGCCATCTCTAGGAGTCAGCTGCTGGCTACCTGTGCGGTTTCCTATTGTATCTGATTCGGCACCTACCTCCTCATAGATACAACAATATATATACATTGCAACATGTGACTGTGTGTGTGTGTTTGGCTGTGTGTTTGGGCGTGTGTATCTGGATCTGTGAGAGTGAGTGTGGTTTTGGACACACAGGTCCAGCAACAACATCAAAAGTTCATTATGCGCGCTCGCGAATCGTGACATTGCATAATGGCAGCTGCAAGGTGGACGGTGGAGGCCGTCCAGCCGGACATGCAAGGCGCCGCCGCCGTTTGGGTCTTCGGTCTTTGGTCGTCGTCGTCTTCTCGGCCGTTCCCCAGTCAAAGGTGCTGTATGGTGTATGGCATATGGATGGTACTACGAGTATATACACACACACACACACACATACACACATACACACACACTCCACAATCCACACTCAGAGACGAGGCGAGACGAGACGAGATATCTATGGCGATGAGAGCCACACCTACTAGGGAAGATGCCTCAAAACGCGAGACTCTTGTCTGGAAATTGATTCTCTGGCTAACGGCAGAGTTAGCTCCCGGCTAAGATGATCTGATCCCCCATGCCCCCCATACAGGCATACCCATACATACCCATCAGTCAGCCCATCATCGTCATCGTCAGCTACCTCACACAGAGTGCACCTTTTCGTGGAATGGAACTGGAAGTCAAGAGCGTATCCCTCAAGAGCTAATCCCTCTCTCTCTCTCTCTCTCTGGGGTCTGTCCTAACATCGATGGCGCTGTTCTGTTTGTTTTGTCCAGTTTTCGCAATTAGAATCTTTGTCGTGTCGTCGTCGTCGTCTTATCGCCGCCGCACACTTTCCGACATTTTCAAGGTGTGTTCGACCAGCTTTCTTCTGGCCACAACCTAAAACATCTCTCCAAACCCATCCCAACTAATTCCATTCCATTCCGATTCCCATTCGCATTTCCCCCTCTCCCCCAAGCACCAATGTAATGAAAAAGACAAAGAAAAACTGCAAGTGTTATGGACTTGGGAATACCTTTTACCATGAGGTACCGAAATACTGTTCTAGGGTGGGTCCCGCCCAAATCGGTCCCAAAAACTAACAACAAAATACAGAGTCTTTGGTGAGGCGCAGAAACGGCTTGCCTCTCGGTCCGAAACATTCAACAACAATTACACAGTAAAAAACAAAATACTTAAATTATACAAACTTGTTTTCCGCTAAGAAATGTCTTCCTATTGGGAAGACACACGTAACGTAAAGTTGCGAGTCCCTGGAGTCTTGATGTTCCGATTGCTTCTCTACTATTTTCTGTTCAGCAAAATGGATCTGCATTGGAAAGTTATACTCCTCTGATAGTCCCGAGTTGGTATAATATATTCTAGCCAGTTTTTAGTTTTTTTTCACAAACCATAGACACCCTTCTCCATCTTTGACTGCCGGGTATCTAAAGAAGAAAGAATATGTTGCAAGTATTTCTTGGCTTTTTTCTTTCCATTTCTCTTTCTAGGTTATCGCTTATAACAACTCTTAACATGGCTCTCTTTTTTTTTGTCATACACCATTCCTGCGACTACGACTGCGACTACGACTAGTCATAGTCGGAGTCATAGTCATAGCCGCGGTCATATAATAAAAGCGTTCTTCCATGGCATGCTCAGAAATTGTCCAACGTCTATATTTGGTGTCTATGCTATGTTCTGCAGTGCAGCTCCTCGGGTGCGGCGGCTCCCTCCTCCCCAACCTCCAACTCCACCTCCACCATGATGACCACAAGCTGGTCAGAACGGGAACGGGGACCAGGCTCGCCTTCGGAATGGGAGTACGAGTGGAAGAGGAGGGATGTGGCTGTGGCTGTGGATGTGGATGTGTGCCATGTTGACCCGTTTTTATTATGTTTAACATGCGGGAGGAGCAGAACAGACAAGAGGGTCCGCTTGACATGTGCGCCGAAGCCAATCCACAAAAAAGCTGTTGAACATGGCCAAAATGTATTCGCAATGCGGTCAAAGTTGAAAAGGTTTCAGTTCCAAACCCATCCAGGTGAAATGGGTGCTTGTTTGTAGATTAAACAAATGTCTGTTTGCTACTGCTACTGCCACTGCTTCCGAATCTGACCGACATTTCTTCCTATTCTTCGCTTTGTGTGTGTGTGAAGTAGTTTGTAGTAGCCATATCCAAGAGATACTCGAAATTGGAAGGAGAAATTTGGTTAGCAGAAAGGGGGGTTTTTCGGAGAAACTCATTCACAAGAAGTTTCCAAAGAATAAATGGGTAACAGATAGGATCAAAAATTAATGCAAAGATCATGGAAATCTGAGCAGAACTAGAGTAAACTCTAGATATCACTGGGTTCCTTCCAAACTCGCTAATCGAGCGGCCAACTGGAGTTGCCAATCGATCTGGTACACATCCTTCTAAGCCGAATTGTTCCACATAAACGCGATCATTTTTAATCAGCTTTATCTGCGTGTGCCATCTGCATTAATTGCTCAACCAGATCTATAAGCTGCCATTCAGCAGATAATTAGCAGCTGAAGATCATGGGAAACGCATCATCTTGTGGAAAAGTGGATCAGAGTTGTCGTCACACTTTTCCATCCCGCCCCACCACCACACCACTCCACTCCAGCGGCAATTAGCCAGCAGATTGGAGAGCCACCAATTCCCCATTTCCCATTCCCCATTCGAGTCGTCTGTCGTCTCTCAATCAACGATTGTTCATGGATCCATGGATCGTCTATCGGCGGAGATGTGATCCCCTTAAAAGCAAATAAACGAAATTTCGCGGCGAAATCTGCAAATAATGCGAGAAACAAATAAATAATTGCCCACAGTTTCGCACAGATCTTTAGCTACACCAAAAAGGAGTAACAACAGCCGACAACCATGATTGCTATATATATACACATACACACACACACACACACACACACACACACACACACGATCGAACGAACGAAACGGCGATCAATCAATCAATCATTTTCACTCAAATGCCGCTGTCGATGTCCGAGTCAGAGTCATCGATGGATGTTCAATGTTCAATGTTGAATGCTGTATTGTGTGTTGTGTGTTGCCCTATGGATCTCATATGGTCATAACCCATAAAGACTGAGACGTGTCTGCAGCAGCAGCAGCAGCAGCAGCAACCCCAACTCCGTTCCGTCCCAACCCCAGCTGCAGCCGCTTCTAGTGTCAGCAGGCATTGGGTCTAGGCCTCTGTGCAATTAAATAAACGAAAGTTTTTCATTAATTTCGATTGCAGCAACGACGACGACGACGACGACGACACTTAGACCAAGGCCTCTCTGCAAGGCAGTCCCCCATTCCGCCCCTGCTCTTTAAACAATTCCAATTCATTAGCCACGCTTTGGCTGGGCTTTTGGGCCGGGCCAGGCCGGGCCGGGTCTGGCCTGGTCTTCAGTGAAGAGTCCGAAAGGAAGCCTGTTTTTGGTGGACCTCGTCTTTGGTCTAAGACCTGCTCCGATCTCGTCTCGTCTGGGTCTGCGGTCTGTTGACTACGACTGCGACTGAGACTGAGACTGGAACTGGGAGATGGGGCGTGCTCTCGTGCTGCTCATAAATGTCTGATGGATGTGACGTGCCTTGATGTATTTCACTTTTCTTCTGCTGTTTTCCTAGACTCTTCTTCTTTGCTCTGCTCTGCTCTGCTCTGCTGTGGTCTGTCCGAGTGGCCACAGAGTACCCATGGAGTTGTTAAGTGCCAGCACATACTCACGGTGCCCCTGCCCCTGCCGCTGCTGCTGCCACAGCCACAGCAAATAGTTGTTTATTAGTTTTCTAGTTTTCAGAAATTTTCACATTACTATAAAGCAGCGGCAGCAGCCCAGAGCTTCGTTTGGCTTTTGCCCAAGGTGAAAATAGTAAAATCGCTGCTTGGCAAATGAAAAGCGCGAAAAACGCGCGTCGCGAACAGCCGTCTGAGCCGCTCTTAACTCCCTAAACAGTGATGAGAGAAAAAGGGTATAACTCGGAATATTATAAAGATCAACCGAAGATAGACAGACATGTCAAAACCTACCAAAGATACATACATATATCAAATGATTCTTTAAACTCCTTTGTTAGAGCACCTTTTCGCATTGTTCTTGAGATATTTCCACTCAAATGTGTTTCATATTTATTTACCTAGCAGTATACACGATTAAGCATTTATTTTTTCTAAGATAATCATATAAAATCAATTGAAAACGAATATTTCAGAGACCTACAAAAAAAGTTTTATAGAATCCTCACTGTCAGAGAATGCTGCTAGATCCAAAGATCATATTAAGTACATTATGATTTGTAGTAGGATCATTTAAATTCCATTTGAAATTCTATTCTATTCCTAGAAAATTGAGACCCCAGACCCCCACCCATATCTCTCCGAAAATCTATTGGCAAGAGCATCTAATATTCGCTGTTCGCCCCTAGCCACTACCTGGGCGCTTTCATTTGGATTTGGTGTTTGCCATTTCATTTGTCGTCGTCGTCTCATCCGTCAGCATCTCAGCCTCAGCATCAGCACCAGCACCAGCATCGCATCCAAAAGGGAAAGTACAAATCGCACTTTTCCTAAGCACTTAGGGCTCGGCGCACCATCGATGCTGATTTTGCTGCTGCTGCTGTCATAACCCACTGCAATATTAGCTTAAGGATGCAACCCAACCCAGATCTTACGACTCGCACTCGACGAAAACCCCACACCACACCCAAAAATCCATCTCAAGTTCAATGTGATTCCAGACTACCGACAGGTTCACTTTCGCTTTCGTTGCACCTCTGGTCGCAAAATTTAATTTCGAATCCGTTGGGGTTGTTGCTAAAAATTAATAGCTCTGTGTCTCAGTTAATACGCGACACACATTCTGTCTATATATCATGCTCAGAGGCGAGTATATGCGACACACAATGTAGGGGTAGGGGTAAGGCTATATGTACTATTGGTTGGGGGAAAGCTGACAGCGCGGCGGCCTCCAAGCAGCGCGGATTCGCGACTCTCGTGGCCTCCAAGATTGCGTTGCAATTAATCATCGGACAAAACGCATTGTTCGCGTTCTCCACATCCCATGACTGGGGCTGGAGCTGCGACTGCGACTGGGACCGGGGCCGGGACTGGGGCCCCTAACACGCACTCGGACTGCAGGAGGAGGAGGTCTGCTCCAGCTGCTGTTCCCGAATATTTAAGTCGGTCATTGGCGCTTGTCCAGTGAGTTTTTCCTTCTTCTGGACTTCTGCACACTGCTGTTCCCCTTTTTTTTCGCATAGTTTTCTTGACCCAATTTCGCCATGGAGAAGAGGCGGCTATGGTTGGGTAGATGGGAGGTTTCCGCAGATTTTCTAAGGAAAATTCTTTAGAAATTATAGCAGAATAGTTTTGAGTAATCTTTCAGGTGTTGGATTTCTTTCAATAATTCTGGAGTAGTTAACATTTTTTTACCCGAGATAGAAATTGTCGTGGCCCCTTTGGTTTTATATATTTTTATTATTATAATGTTTTTCACTGTATAATAAACTTGGTTTTGAATGCATGTATAATATACATACACACCTTATATCGTATATATATTTTGTATATATATATATTCTCTATATACATATATATATTCTCGTAATGTATGCATGTTGGTATGCGTAAGCGCGTATAAATTAATCGTTATCATTATAGTACTCTGCAGATCGTACATTATCTACATGGTTGTTGCTCAGTTGATGCTGTCGTTAGTCCTCTTCAATATATAATGTATAATATATTTTAGTTTCGATCTTGAATCGTGTTTTCAATAAATCAGCTTAGTTATTATCTTTATTTAGTAATATTATTATATATTATTATTAGTATTTAAAACTGTGCGAACTCTGCAAGAATTCGCCTATCAAAAATTACACCTAATCAATATTTCGGTTATATTTTGGGTTGGGGTTTGGGATTGGGTTTTGGGTATTGGGTATTAGGTATTGGGTTTTTCTCCACTCTCTCGTTCTCTCATCTCATCTCATATCTCTCCTCTCTCTCTCTCTCTTTACAATACAAAAAACAACTCAAGTTGCTCGACTTGATCTAAGATCTGACTGGATATATCTCCCTAAACATATACATATATAGTCAAGTTTTCAAACCATGTTTCCTTCCATCTACCATCCTCTTTCTTCAGAACACATTGTAGTTTTTGCAGTTCGTGTGTTGATAAATCGAAATCAAAAAATTCTCTTACAAAAATCAGTAAACTTAGTCAACTAGTTCTATAGATTATTTTCATCCCCTCCCCTCCTTCCCCTCCCCTGCCACCATACCTATTTATGGTTCGGGGGAATGCTTTGCCTCGATTCTGTTATGGGATACCATCGATAGATGGCGCAATATCTTTATGTTCCAGTTTCCCCACCCACCACTTTATGCTATCAAAGTGGGGGTTTTCTTTTGGGGCTGGGGATCGCAAAGAGTCTGTGACGTGACGACGAGTCGTTTTCTTGGGTTGTATGTCTAGTAAGCCATGCTTATGAGGGTTCTATATTGTGTCTATGTATTGCTTGATCGGTCTGAGATTGATATTGGCTAGCCTAGATGTCGGGCCAAAACGCCAAGCTGTTGTTGCCTCCTACGGATACATATATCTGATATCTCAATGCTCTGTTCTCGTCCTGCCACTCGGAATCATCATCACAAGTCCTAACACAAGTCTGGGCTCTGTCTGACCCTTGGGTTCTCCAAAACACCGTTCTGTTCGAGTTTCCTTCTATAACTCTGCCGCTTCTTTGGCATCATATCGTTTCCCTTTCGCTTCATATTGTTTGCCGTTTTCTGTTTTCAGTATTTCTTGGTTGGTTATTGTTTGTATCGATTGATAGGGGTTTTCTTTAACGTACTATAGAAGAGAGATTATGATTTCGTTTTTTTTGTATTGGTTTTTGTCTGAAATGCCCGAACTTGATTTTTTTTATTTACAAAATTTGCTTTGCCTTTTATATATTCTTTACATTTTTTTTCTTTTCGAAATATAAAATTATTTTTCCTTTTTTTGGGTTTTTGTTATTAGTTTTACTTAATTTCTTTTGCTTTTTGTTTTTGTTTTATTGCGCATATAAAAATATCAAAAATTCTTTATTTTTTTTTAGGTTTTTCCTTTTTATATCATTTTCTGTTTAGTTTTCCTCGTGGAACTATGTATAAGTCTGTTGTTGTGGTTGATTTTCATCTTTCTGTTTGCTCTACAAATACAAAACTTTTTCCTTACGAACTTTTTGCAATGCCAAAAATTAAATGACAAGTTTTGAATTATACAAGTATATATTTTTTTGGAGGGGTGTCAAAGGTTAAACCATTTGTCCACGCGACACTTTTCATTTTTGTGTACTTTTTTTATAGGGTTTTCTACGCTTTTTTTATGTAAATATGTACAAATATATTTTGTTGTGGTAAAAAAATTATATTAAAAAATGGCGTCAATTGTTGTAATTATTGTTTAAACGTTTGGCGCCTTTCAAACTGCAATATTTTTCCATTGATTTTTATCCATTTCCATTATCCATTCTGTTCCGTTCTGTTCTGCTCTGTGTTTTGTTTTCCATGAAGCATGAAGCACAGCACTTTAGAGGCAATTTTTAACATTATATATAACTCGTAATCATTGTGTGTTGTGTGGTTTTTCTTCTTTGGAGTATAAATAATGTATAGATACGAGTGTGGTGTGTGTATATGTATGTAGAGTGTGTGTTGTGAGTGTATTTCGATTTCGATTTGTTGTGGCTGTTCAGTTAAACCCTAACGTTCATGTTCGCTATATCCTATATAGTAAGTGTCTCTGTGTGTGTGTCTGTGTCTGTCTGCTGTCTCCTGGTGTGTGTTGTGGCTTAATAAATGGTTTTTGTTGTCGTAACTAATTAACTAATCACTCCAGACCCCCGACCGCCCACTCACGGTGATGGCGGCTTCCCCCCCTCCCAAGTGTTATATTATTAGATAAATGTATAAGTATGTATATAGATATATGTATATGTATAATCATATGTGGTAAATTATTTCCTCTGCTTCGGCTTCCGTCTACGATCTCTTGCTTCTCTTCCTTCCTTCCTTCCTGCCCTTTTCATTGTATTACGAATGAAAAAATAAGTTACTATCAATTGAATTCCCTCATTACTTGTGTAGCAAGAAAAACCTCCTCCTTTACCTTTTTAGCCGTTTTCTTGCGTGTATTAATTATGATTATTATTATTATTTAATATTTCTTGTTTTCTATTCTCTCTTCATATCATCTTGCCCATTTCTATATGCTATAGGTATAGGTATATAGTTTATAGGTGATGAAAGCAGAACATGATGTGTGGGTGTATGTGCTTGTAAGAACATTCGTTACATTACATTACATTACCCCATCGTGGTGTCTGGGGCAAACGAAAGTCTGGTCATTACTTATTTTGGCGCCCAACGCGGGGCTGTTGCTGCTGTTGTTGTTCTATTGCATCGATGCGAGACTTGTGGAAGTACTAATGTGCGACGAGGTGCCCAACGTGGAGGCCATATCTCCCTGGTAACTGAACTGCAAAGCGAAAATGAAGAGATTGGTAAAAAGAAAACACACATCCAAGATATCCAAAACGTACCTGCGGGAAGAGCGGCTCTTCGGCTATGGAGCCCAGCGGTCCAGTGGGATCCGGCGGCGTCAACTCCACGCTCTCTCCAGTAAACTCCTTGTCAAAGTAACGCGTATCCGTATCGGATGTAACTTGAGGCTTAAAAGGCGGCGGTATCTATGTATAAAGAACATAAAATTATATCTTTCACATTCATATAACGTATACTACATGCTATGAGAAATTGCCAACCTTTTTCAGTACCAGATCTGTCCAATTAATACTCGCAAAAAAGGGATGATCTTGTATTGCCTTGACATCATCCTGCCCGCCGCCCAGACGCTTCTTCGGGTCCTTGGCCAGCAGTCCAGACAGCAGGTTTTTCGCCTCGTCTGTGATATTGCGAGGGAATTTCACCTCTTCCGCCAATATCAATGTGAAGAGCACATCGTGATCGCGATTGTAAAACGGCAGGCGACCGCAAATCTGCAAAAGAAATGCCATTTAATAAATATCCACAAGAGACAAAATTTTATCAGATGCTCCCCACTTACCATCTCATACATGACCACGCCTGTGCCCCACCAATCCACCGCCTGTCCATAATCAGTATCGTCTAATACTTCCGGGGCCAAATATTCCGGTGTGCCGCAAAATGTTTTTGTTGTGCGGCCATAGGTGATGTCCTCCTTGCACAGGCCAAAATCGGCGACCTTGATGTGGCCATCTTTGTCCAGCAAAAGATTCTCCAGCTTCAAGTCGCGATAGATGATGCCCTGCGAATGGAGATAGCCCAAGGCCGAGATGATCTCAGCTCCGTAGAAACGTGTCCGGTCTTCGGTGAAGATGCGCTCGTGGCTCAAATGCCAGAAGAGCTCTCCGCCATTCACGTACTGCATGACAAAACACAGGCGATCGTTGGTTTGAAATGAATATTTAAGAGACTGCAAGGAAAGGAGATGGAAAGGATATATTAAAGAAAGCCGCATCGAACCTCCTTAAATGTTACTCACAATAAGAAACGGATGATTGGTGGACTTGAGCACGCGACTCTCGGTGAGTGTGTGCGCCACCTCATCCTTCTGGATGATGACCTCCTTCTTGAGAATCTTGATAGCATAGAGCTTGGCTGTGGCCTTCTCGCGGCACAGGATGACCTTGCCGAAGGTGCCCTTTCCTAGCACCTTGAGGAACTCAAAGTTCTCCAAAGTCTGCAACGAGATAAGGGTTTCATTTCGTTTCGTGTCAATCACGCACTCAACGGATGTGATTCCGTCGAACATATACGTACCACTTTCTTGACTCCGCTGCTGTTGCAGGTGGTGCCCTGCACCGAGAACTGCTCGGAGAGTTCTACCTCGGCGATGCCGGCCATGTCCACGTCGGCCATGTCTGTCTGCACTGACGGCGACATGGCCATCTCTCCCATTTCGCTCAGACGACTGGACACGTTGCGTATGGCCTCGGTCCACTGCTGGCGCTCCATTTCCGTGTCGACGGCAAAGGTCCGCTCGATCACCGTTGTCCATTGCAGGCCGCGTATGATGAATGTGAAGGGCTTTGGCCTGTCCACGCTCATGATCTGACAACCGCGCACCGTGAAGTTGTTCAACAGCTCCGACGGCTGTGTTGTGGCGCTGTCCGCCGGCTTGCTGCGGTATCCCATCAGACTGCCGTCGGAGCGGAGCACAAAGTAGCGCTGGCGCCAGGTCTTAATGTGCTCCCCACGCTTCATCAGCCAGCCCTCCTTAACCAGTGTGGAGCGTGCCGCCAGATCCATGCTCATGTTGGGTGTGTTGGGGGTACCAAAGGTGACGCTCATCGACATGCTGCCGTCCGTGGACAAACGCTGTTGCTGTTGATGGTTCCGCTGGGGTTGTTGCTGCTGGCTCCTGTCTAGCCAGGATGGTTGTATCCTCGAGATATTGTCTAGGCTGCTGCTGCTGTTGTTGCTGCCGTTGTTGTTAGTCGAATTGAGGTCGAACTGGTGGCCGGGCGAGGGCGCTGACGTGGACGTAGAGGAGGAGGCTGATCCTGTTGCAGCGGCACTGGCAACCACAGTCGATCGCCTCTGCAGGGCAAATGGTAGGTAATTCGTGTTGAGGCTGTTCCGAAACTCAAGCGAAAATCAAAGAATATCCTATTTGGGCTGTAAAACGTAAAGAGAGTACAAATCTATAAGACACAACTCGTTAATATGACACAACACTCGCTAGAGCGGCGAATTACTCGCTGGAGATAAGCAAACACACAACGGATCACTCGGTAGATTCAATGTCCCTCCCGTTTGGTTGCCACTCGCAAAAATTCAACTACAACGAGTCTCGCTATCAATGACTCGCTCAAATGCACTTCTAAGAGCAAATACTCCACCGTACTCTTTAGTGCAGCAGTGAGGCAGAGAGAGAGAGAGAGAGAGAGAGAGAGAGCCAAGTTATCGAGGTCTCAACGCTTATCGCACATTGATACCGATTGTCACGCCCCTCAGCCACCACACCCCCCATGCCTCATGCCGCCCCTGGGATCCAGCATGTATAAACAATTGTTATTGTCATTTTGCATGTTTATGGCAAAATCCGTAAATTGTTGTTGCAATTTTTGTTGGCGCTTGCGTCAGCAGCTGCAACAACTGCAGCAACTGCAGCTGGTTTGACGAACCAAAAAAAAAAACCAATAACAAAAAGTATTGGATTGGATCGTGCAAAATATCTACGGCATTTCCGCTCCCAGAAGGGATTTGCGGGCCGCCTCTTAGTCATTGCCCCACATGCAGATGTGGCTTTTGGTGCCCTGGGGGCATGGAGGGGCACATCGAGTGGCTGTGGCTGTTGCTGTAGGCGCCAGCATTGGCGTCGCGATTGGGTTTGTCGCAATTGTTGCTGTTTCTGTTGCTGTTTCTGCTGCTGCTGGTACGGTTGAGTCTTCAAACGAAATTCCCCGACATGTTACGCAGCGATACCGCCAGTGCCCCGAGTACCGAGTACCGAGGAAAAATTGTTCGCGATTGCATTTACCGCGAAATTAAATCAAAACACGAAGGGAGGGCTATGTTCCAAGTGGTCGAACTATAGAACACCCTTGTAGAGTTAGATGTCACCCTTCCTATGGCAGATGTCGGATATAGTCAACAGATTGGGATTCAATTTGGTGGAGCTATCTTCTATACCCTAAAAACGAAAAAAGATATGGCCATACCGAATTATTTTAAAAACCCAATCACGAAACATGTCAAACATCTCCTAAACGTATCATACTTTCTCTTTAAAGGGTATTACGACGGCGACGACTGTGACTGCGACTGCGAAGTGCTGTTCATGAACTTACACACACACACGCATACCGTACGCACTCACACGCACACACACAAGTGCAAAAGCATATTCATTTACAATTTGCGAAAATGTCAACGTCGAAGGGAGGAGGGGCGCAGGGACAGGGCGAGTGACAGACAGAAAGACAGAGGGAGGGATGGATGGCCGCCGCTGCTGTTGTCGCTGCCGGCTGTACAAATTTTCGCTATCTAAAACTGTAAACAACAAATGTACATAAAATAAAAATCGACAAAATGCACAAACCACACATCGTCAGACACAAGCACACACATACTGATGCATGAGTGTTGCAAAGTGCGAGGCCGGCCAGACAGTGGAGGGGTAGGGGGTGCAGCAAGTGATCAAGCAGCGCAACATGTCTAGACACGAATACAGTTATCAAATTGTACATTAGATTACCATCACAACACACAGGGAGGAGGGGGAGGGTATGAGAATGCAGATTTCTTGGAAATGTACAGATATATTTACTGAGTGTGTATAGGTGAGGCCTAAGATTCGATCCGATTGAAAGAGGGAATACCCTAGAAATGTACATATGTATGTACTGATAGTGCAGTTCATTTGTCTCTTAAAGATATTCACTAGAATATCGAGGTAACTAAATCTTTTTTGGCACTCTCGAGACATCTATTGTGGGCGCACTGGATTGGAAAGTAGTTACAAAATAGGGGAGGAGGGATCTTCTTCCCTCTAAATCTGTTCTCTATCCTCCTATCCTACGTTTGAAAGGGTGGCCCCATTTATCCTTATCATATTTATGGAATCCAACGGAGCAGATTAGAAGAAATCCTATAGACAGTAGATCCTATGTTGGGTGAAAAAAAGTGGCTATTAATATTTCGCTTTTCAAAGCTGCAGATGGGAGAAGACATTTGATACCGATTCCAAATGGATATTCCACATATAAACACGGGGTGCTCGAAACACAATTTCATCCTGAATTGTGGCTAATTGACATTAATTGACGCAGCATCCTTTTTCCGAAGCATTTCCCTGGATCCTTTGCCGTTCCACTACTTATTTTTCTATCGATATGGCACCCACCCCCACCCCCCCTTCCCACTTTCAAACACTATAATTATGGTGAATTAATAGGTGTGTGGGGGGTACACATGCACACAAGCATACACACTCATATGTACATATATGTATTTGCATTGATGTCTGTAACGTACACACACACAAACACACTGCTGACGGTGACGCAGCGCGACAACGTCGCTTATATTGTGCGTATTATTGTTGTAGTTGTTGTTGCGGCTCGGTTGAGGTCTATGCGACCAGGACGGAAAGAAGGCAAGGCGGCCGCCACACACAGAAATCACACACAAAATTCACTGCGAGATCGCCACGCGCGTTCCAATTAGTAAACGTATTTCGATTCCCACGGTTTTTCTACACATAATACAATGTTGAAAATTTATTTTCCATAAACACACGCACACAGCGTAGAGCTGGAGAAATTATCGATGTTAACATCGATGTAATCGATGTTTGGGTAATCGATGTTTTTCTCAAACATCGATACTCCCAAACAAGAATTAAAAGGCCTTCTGGTTTTTAAAAACCTACCAAGTTTGATCTAAGTTATGACCTAAGTTAACGTAAATACACGCTAACAGCGTCAAAACGTTTTTTACGCTTCACTTTTTATCTGGATCAGTGAGACCGCGGTTAAAAAATACCCGTCTGACCCTCTGAAATATACCGAAATATACCGTCTCATTTTCCAAATATACTTAAAAAAGATTAACAAACCCGCTGTAAATAACGAAAGGAATATTACGACCAGAATATAAACAAAGTGAAGGTAAAAATCTGAATATGCTGCCGTAAAAAGACATTTTTTTTTTTAATTTTTTCATGTAGAGTTCATGTAAAAATCACGTAGTAAATCGCGTTAACTAGAGTGACCATATTAGAAAGTCCTATCGGTCGCGACTTTCGCTAGTTGTGTCACCACCACCTAATATCGATAGCCTGTTGTTATCGTCATCGTCGGTCGGATCGGTGAAATTTTGTATAGAAGTAGATTTTTAAATTAAATTATTTTAAATAAATATTAGATTAAACGAAAAAAACCAACTATCCAAGAAAGGAGCCACTGCTATTTCTGAATAAAAGAAATCATGCATATGGTTGTGTGCGTGTGAGTGAATACACTGGCGAATAAGTGTGTGTGCATTGGTGTTATCATACAAGAAGGCGTAGAAAAACTGCAAAAACAAAGGTGTTATTGACTCCCGTGACTTTCTTTTCTGCTGCTTTTGCTTCTGGGTGGGGCGTGGAGCGATCCAAAAGAGAGAATATTCGGATTGCATTAGTAATTAGAAGAGATTCTGCATTAAATTAGTGGAAAACATAAATCAAATGAGAGCGAGACGAGACTCTGGGGCAATCAATACCAATGCCCAGCCTCCCCCTTAACTTGAGTGAGTGTAGTGTGTGTATGTGAGTGCTCGTGTGTGAGAAAACAAAACAAAATCATGGAATAAATATGGAAAAAAGAAAGCGCATAATTGAATAACTAATAACAAAAAGAGGGCAAACAGACAGCAAACTCAATGACAAAGCAAAGCCAGAAGTAAAGCGAAAAATGCAATATCAACGAAAAATATGCCATTGTTTATGTGCTTTTGCAAATACACAAACAAACAACACACATAGACACACCACGCATATATACGAATGCAGTCTGGCTGGCAGAAGATAACTGTTGTTTGTGCGGGCGGGTGGGTGCATTGCTCGCAGGGTTTCTTGGCGAGAGCGCGAATGAGATAGAGAGAGTGTGAGAAAACTAAAAACGCAAACCGCAAGCGAAAGAGTGGGAGGGACTGAGAGTAGAGCAGACTGCAGAGCAGAGAAAATGCAAATCAAATTAGTTCAGACTAACGGGATATGACAAGTACATATTGAAAAGAAGGTAAGGCAGTGCCGCTATCTTCACTCTCTCCGGCCGGCTTGCTTACCTTCCAAATAAATATACCCTGGGCACGCCCTTGAACTTATACACATTGAACATTCTTAACCCTATCGTTATCCCTATCCCACAGCTAGAACCTAAGGACCCCCCACACCCGCACCCACATCCACACAACCACAGAATATGTTCAACTTCATAAGGAAGAGCGCCGGCGACGAGGAGAAGGAGCGCCGCAAGCGCGAAAAAAAACTCCGCAAAGAGGCTAAAGGGATCGGCGGCGGCACCAATGGGGGTGGCATCGGCATCGGCGGCGTCACTGGCAGCATGAGCACTGACGAGCTGCTGCGGCTTGACGAGGTCCGTCGCTCCCTGAAGATACGCGGCCGCCGCAAGGAGAAGGAGAAGCTGCCCAGCGGCATCACAGCGGACTACAGTGCTGATTTCTTTGCGGCCCTGAATGCGGATGCAACGGGCAACGGTAGCGCAACAGCAGCAGCTCCTGGAACAGCTGGCGGATCGGAACAGGATCGTGGCAATGAGGAAATTGTAGCATCTGTGATGACGCATATCGAGAGTCGCTCCTCCAACGGCGCTGGGGTCAGTGTCAACTACAGCGATGTCACACATTCCCTGCTCTTAGGGGGCCTAAAGGTAAGTCAAGTTGGCTACTTTTGAAGATTTAAGTCCTAATTGATGACTTATCCTCCCTCTAGAATCGCTTTCTGCCGCCTGTGCCACCAAAGCCGCCAAAGCGTGGCATTCTGAAGGGCTCCCGCAGCAATATGACCAATGTGCACGAGGAGATCACCTTTACAACGGGCGGCGGCAGCGGCGGAGGTGGAGTCAACACTGGTGGTGGTACACCAGAAATGCTCATGCGCAACACCATCCAGAACGAGCTGCTGTACGAGGGAGCGACACGCGGAGCAGCCGGGTCGATTGGCTCCAATTCCAGCCAGCACGGCACTTTCACCTCCGTCGAGAGCCTGCGTAGCGACGGCGATCAGCCGCACCAGCAGCGGGCCATGACCCTACCGGCCAATGCCCGCTATGGAGCGCCCCCGCAGGTGCCGCACCTCCATGTTTTGACATCGCCGTCGCCCAGCGCCGACAGTCTCACAGATACAACAAACTCCTCGTTCGCCACGCCCCCCTTCTCGCTGAGCCCCATTGGCGAGTCGCAGGGCATCGATCGCTGGGCCCGGGTGCATAGCTTCGAGGATGTGCAGCTGCCCCTGCCTCCAGTGCAGCTGGTGCAGCTGCCACCGCCCCGCCAGCTGGTCATCCGACGGCAGAAGTCGCCGCGTCAGGACTTTGGTTTCAGCCTGCGTAAGGCCATCTGTCTGGACCGCACCGAGTCGTTGACGTCGCCCATCTTTCGGCCGGTGATCTTCGCCGAGCCCGGTGCTGGAGGCGGCGCCACGGGTCTGCTGCCAGGCGATCGCCTCATCAAGGTGAATGGCACGGCCGTGGGCGACTTGTCCAGAGAGATTATCATCGAAATGATCAGGAACAGCGGCGATGCTGTCACCGTTGAGGTAAGTACCATTTTTCCTTCTTAAGTAGTCATCTAATGCCTCTGCCCCATCTCCAGGTGCAGCCAGTGGCCGAATTGGTGGAGCTTAGCAAGCGATGCATGGCACCCGTTACAGCCACTGTGGAGGAGATCGATCATTCCATTACCAACGGCAACTGCAACACCCTCCGGCGCAGTGCCAGCAAGCGATTCAAGCGTCAGGTGAGTCGTGCACTCGATCGTTAGCAGAGATCAATGATTGATGGAGCCATCGACATCGCTATCGCCATCGCCATCCCAGCAGCATTGCAATGAACCGAGCCCCACCGCATACTAATTGCATAACGACATTGTCCATTAGTACGGCTAGTATTCATGGGGCTGCTGTGAATGATTCAGAGAAGCAGGGGGAAACATTCGAGATATTGAGAACCGAACCACCATTCAATGTTTAGAATAACACTTTTTGTTGGTCTCTCCATTCCACATTGGGTTGGAAATATTTTTTAAGTATTCTTGTTGAATTTCATCTCAAATTGTAATTCATAAATATTCATGTACTTATCCGTACTCATTTACTCATTAGTTCTGAGAAATGTGCTAATGTTTAGCTGTTGAATGGTGTTAGAGATGTTAGTCATGAGTAGTAGTTCCCCAAATAGATAGCCTATCCAGTCTCTAACCAGAAATAAGTTTTCCTATTACTTTTCTGACAATATGATGTGGTATTTGTATTTCCGTTCTCGAGGCAATGCATTGCATCAAAAGGTATGTCTCAAAGCAAATACGATAGATTAAATTCAATTATCTGTAATTTATAGATAATTATCGATAATACCTTATCAAACGGTATCTCTTATTGAGCTAGTTCTCATTGATCAATGTCCGTAATCGTATAATATTTTTAGAGAATAAGAGCATTCCTTCTGTGATTATATCTTTTCTTCCCACTTAATCGAGTATTTATCGTAGCTTAATAGTAAACTATTGTCGAAGTTCTACCGAATTGTAACTGGTATATAGAAGATCTCTTATTCTGGAATGCCCAAAGGGGTATCCTCTTATTCTCGCATACCCATCCATACCCTGCCACTCACTCATCCACACTATGGATGCAATTCTTATTGACTTGTTGACTATGCCTGGAAACGTGTTTGACATTTTCTCGCCGTGTTTACTCCGTAGTTCGCACAAATATTGTGAAACTGTCAGTTGTTGGCGGGGTTCCCTCCACCTCCGATCTATCCATCCATCCATCTATCTAGATATCTGTATTTGTATCTGTATCTGCTGCTATTCTCCAGTCTGTTCGGCGGGGGCTAGTCCCTTTCTATAAATATTTTTGTAGTGGATCTGGTGTCTGTGTGTTGGGTTGGGCCTCTAAGGCGTTGACATATTTCAGCGCCTTACTCATTTTTACCATCCATTCAAGAAGAAGTCGGAGGCGCAGACTTTGGCTACAGAAATAAACCGATTTGGCAACACTGTGCAAAAACTCGAACTGCATTTGGTATGCATTTTAGCATTCATCCATGCAACATGCCAGCAGCAGCAGCCAGCCCACTCTTCAAAGCGTCTTTCAGACAGCACCAGCAGCAGCGATCCCTCGTGCAGCCCAGGGCCATAGCACGAATATGGCAGGGTATATAGTTTATAGGGTTGGGGTACACCCGCTCTTAGGGGAAACTATTTTACCTTGATTTCTGTGTGGCATTCGCATGCAATGTCCGAGTTATTTCCTTCCCAATAATGTACCTTGGGCAGCAAGCAGCCACGGCGGCGCTGCCGGCGTTGACAGCGACTGAAACTTCGGGAGACTGCAGCTGTGTGTGCATTTCTACACCCACTTGGAACGTCGACGGCGGCGGCGGCCTACACAAATAGCAGCAGCAGCGGCAGCGCAGCAGTGACGTTAACGCAGAAACTTCGACTCGGCCTGCGTCTGGCTGTGTGTCTTTTGGTACCGTGTATGCGCAGGGTATTCTGGGTTTTAATATACATTTATGCTGCTGAAATATACTGAAATATGTGTGATAACAACGATCAGGATTACATCAGGAACAAATTCCATTTCAATTTACCTTCGTTGTCTAGTGGTGCGGGCGCTTGGGGTACTGCTAGGCTAGGCAAGGCACTAAAGACTTTTGGTGTACACATAATATTAAAGTTATGCATCTATATTTTGGTAGTTTTAAATATGATATCAGTCTTGATTTACCAAAAATCGGATCCAAATCGGATAAGTGAAAACAGATAAAAAACTATTTTACTTTTGGACATTATATTCTATGGCCCTCAATTTTTGGCATGAAACTGACTTTGGTATCTTACCCGACTTTAAGCATATTCGATTAATGAGTATCCACTATGTGTATACAACGCCTGGATTTTTCCGACTTGTTTTCTGTTTGTTGTTGGTCGGTCGGCTCGATGGGGCTTGCCTTGCTGCTTGGGAGCAGGGCCGTACCGTGCCGTCAGTACGCTGAAAACTTTGACCAGGTTCGGTATACGACGGGAGATCGAGAGAAAACAAGAAAAAATACCGCGAGACGAAGCGACGACGCGACGGTCCCACCACACACCCACAGTGAAATTTAGTTGTTGTTGTTGTTGTTCGAGTGGCGGAGTGCCCGAAGTTGATTTTAATGTTTTCTATGCGGGAAGGGAGGGACAGACACAGGCCGTGACGATTATTCTGGCTGTCATTCGAGTTTGGCTTTAATTCATAATTTGTACTCGCAGACGAGAGTCGCAGATTCGGAATTCGTGACTGGAGTCTTGTGCAGTGCAATCAATCAATCAACACAACACAAAACAGAAAAAAACAGCAAAAACACAAAAAAACAGAAAAAAAACAGCGAAAAACCGAAACTCAAAGACCTATCCAATCCACCGACTGATCGATGATTGGCCATTTGTGTGGCAGCTGGCAGCAATTGTGCCTAATGTCAAAGCAGCGCTAAGTGCCCCGATAGCCACAAAAGCAAACATTTCCAAGGTTTTCAACACGCTCCAATTTCTCATTCACTTCCCTGCTGCCATTGTCCCGCTTCGGTTCGCTCCGGAGATCTCAGATTTGCTAAGAGATCTGCTCTGTCCTACGCTCTGGTCGGTCATGCTCCAAGTGCTGCTGTCGCTGGCCATGACAATTGTTTGTGTGGCCAAACAGTGATCACATAACAGAAGATTAGCATTAGCCATGTTCCTCAAGCCCAAGAGCTTTGAGCAGACGCTGCGGGGCGGCATAGTGCCCGCTGTCCCGGCAGCACCCGGCTCCGGACTGAATCCCTCCTTCCACAAGGGCTGCACGGGCAAGGCGCATGCCTGTGGCACCAACAAATTCGGAATCCAGAAAGTGCCAGCAGTAGCCAGCAAGTCATCGAAGGCTACACCGAAGGCACAGCGGAAGAACAGCATCAGCTCGGAGACGATCAGCGAGAGCGGTTCGGAGAACTCCAACAGTTGGCCCTCATCCTCCACGGGAGGAGGGGCGGCTGTGCCACCGCCCAAGCCGCCTCGTCTGGCGGCCACTAAGGCCAAGGAAGCGGCAGCTGCTGCTACTCCTACTCCTCCGCTGCCAATTACACCGATCTTTGAGAGGGCGACCAGTCGTTCAAGGAGTTTCCGCGGCAAGGCAGAAGCCTCTCCGCCAACCGCATCCATCCGTCCGCCCTGGAACAGTTCTGCCGTCGCCGCCTCCAAGTATGCCGCTGCAGCTGCCAGTGCGCCCCAGTCCCCCATTCCGAGCATACGGAGCTCCTACCGTAGACGTCGCGATGCCCACAACATTGGCCTCCAATGGCCGGCCATTTGGGCCACTGCGCTGGCCGCCAACTACAAAAACTATGATGCAAGCATCAAGCGGCCAAAGGTATCGTATGAAGCGGCGTGAAGAACGAAGCTACACTAAGCAGCAAAGAAAATGTTAACTTCGAGAAAAAGAGATCCAATTGCAAGACAAGAGATCCAATTAACATATGAAAGGAACAAGAATTTGTATATGACCTGAATAGGAATTTTATGCGAATATGATACCACGATAATATGTTAATCCATTCAGAATTTGTTGGGAATAGAAATCAAAACAGAGATACCACCTGTATCATTCAGATCTCTGATGATCTTGAATTCTCTTCATAAAAGTTTAAACTTAAGCGAAAACCCCAAAGAAATGTTCCTAAATTCAAAAGTTGAAAACATATGATTTCAATGACATTACATGAAGCATGTGATCTTCCATTCTTTGTTAGTTTTTATAATTTCAACATTTTAAAGATCTGCTAAATTTGTTTCTAAAGAATATTTCATTCAAAATGCTTATTACCAGAATTGTATTACATCTCGTGTAGCATTACAAATCGTGTAAGATTTGCTTTTCATGTACATATATCGTGTATCCTTCAAAACCCTACCTAAAACCCTGTTGAACAGTGTTCTGGAGTGTTGCATTCCTATCGTAAAAACTTTCTAGTAATTCTCCAACCGATCGATCGATCTATGCAATAAAAAGCCACAACGAAACGATCAAACGAATGAAGTGAACACAAAAGATGGTATCGATCGGATCGGATCGCCGAACCATGACCCAATGTACGATTTAGTTGTTAGACCTTTTATTATTATTATGCTTGGACGGTGCGTGGGCCGCAAAATCCCCAGTCACCGGTCGGCAGTCCCCAATCCCCGAGTCTCATAATTTACGGTATGGTATGGTATGGCCCGCTGTCTTGTTGCTGCATTTATGGCTGGTCTTTATGGCTCAATACGCCTGCGGTGCCGCGGCGACAACGACAACGACCACGATGGACTCCAATGAGCGGAAGTGTTCATTTAGGAACGGAGTTAGCGTCGTACGACGTATCGTATCGTGGCTGTCTGTCTTATTTAGAGGTTCTCCATAATACAATAAACGGATGGAGGGGGGATATGATATGATATCGAGACAGAAGCTTTGGCTAAACCCCAATTGTCTTTCCATTTTTATATTCTTTTAGCCAGTGCTGCGCCCCCTTCCATCTATCCATGCCCACAGCCATGTTAATTAGTCAGGTCTCTCGCGGTGTCGCTGTCTACACACCGTCTCTTTCTATATCTAATTTGTGTGTGTTTGTATGTGTGTGTGTGTGTTTGTGTTCCTCATCCCCTCATAGTCATAGCCATAGCCTCCTCTGTGTGGCAGCAGCAAACTGTGTGGAGTTCGTTGCACTCTTGCTCCGTTGCTCCATTCTGGAGTGCAGCATTGATTGACAGTGGACATGCGCCAGACGCGTATTTTTCTGTGTTTATCTAAATATTCTTTCAAACAAGTTCCGTGCACCGCACTGCACGATGGATGGATCGATGGATGGTTGGATGGATATGCGTGGAAAACATGAACTACAAGACTGTGAAGTGAACGATCAATTTGGGAGCTATTTAAGCGGGTCTATCTTGTTGGGAAATCAAGAAAAACTAGACATGAAATAAGTTGGGTTTCGCTTAAATAAGGAGATTTAGAATATATTAAATGACTCCAGGGAACTGTTAAACTATTTTAGGAGTAGTTTTTCGGGTTGAAATATGCATTTCTGTTATAAATTTGTGGTTTAAAGCTAGATAGCTGTTGCATACCATTTTTAAACGGCTAAAATACAATAAAATGTAAATTTACCCGATTCTAAACCGTTTCAGAACTATTTAAAAAATACATATGATTTTCGGGATCTATAAAGTGTTTCTTGGGTTTGAAATGTTCCGTTTTGTTATAGATTTGTTTTTTTTTTTAAATGAAAAATCGAATACAACTTTATTGAAATTATATAAATATCTCTCATAACAGATTTTATATTATAAAATTTACCTTAACCGATTCCTAACCTTTTCAAAACTAGTTAATAATTTATCATTTCACAAAAATTGGACACTTTGCGAAACGATTAGAAAAATTGTATAAAATGTATCTGAAACCGATTCTTAGGTGGTTCACAATTAGCTAAAAAAAATCATATAAGAACTGAAACAAATTTCCAAACCCTAGAAAATTTCTCCGAAATTCCTTACCGGTTCAGAACCGTTTCAGGACTTCTTTCAAACGCTTTCCAAACTCAAAATTCTCAAAACACTTTTTCAAACACTAAAGCCAAAACATACTCAAATCTTGAATCGAAATTCATTCAGTTTTCATTTGAACATGAATTTCCCATTCAGAAACCATTTCAAAAGAACCGTTTCCAAACAATAACAATTAATTCGTACACAAATCAATGACTAAATTTGTTTATATCTCGTATCCGTAGAGACTTTCCCAACTTGATCGTATCTGCGGAGAGACTTTCCCAACTTCCTCTAAAGAACATTTTCCCCGAGTGCTAATTGAGGGCTATTGAACCTTGCACAATATACGATTAGTGCGAGTATTTTTCATAATTCAAAAGGAGATGTAGCAGCCCGGCACTCCCTCCTGCTTCTCTCCCAGAAAGCAGCTCCATTTATAGCCACAAAATGTGAACTGACTTCGAAGACGACTCCGCTGTAGAGCGTTGCATAATGGCGCGTCCCGTGTCTCGGGTCCCGTGTCCCATGTCCCATGTCCGTGCAACCACATCCGCGTCGTCGTAGAGGCTTCTGGTGTCTAGCCCAATAGCATTTGGCGCGGCGTCTGGGCGGCTAATTAGGATTTAGAAACATCATCAAATTTAGAAATGCAACCAAAATAAACCCCAAAAACGAAACTCTGCTGCGTCTTCGTGTCTTCGCATCTTCGCATCTGCTTTCAGGGAGTACGATACGATAATAAATGGAATAAATGCGTGAAAATGCTGCCCCCCCAATCTCTGGCTCGAGAGTGTACAAAAATAAACACCACACCAGACCAGAAAGAACTGCATTGTATTGAAGTTTTGGCGAGGCCCAGCCGACAAAATGTTGACCCCAATTTAACGTCAATTTTTGGTTTTAATTTTTTCGCAGAGCCGCCACGAGAATGGCAATGGAGGCGGAGAAGCAGGAGGCACTTCTCCAACAGCTGTTGGCGGAGGAGAGCTGGGTGCAACGGATGTGGCTGATGCTACTGCCGCCACCGCCCAACCAGAGCGGGAGGCGGAGCGTGTGTGGCTGGTCCATCGTGGAGGCTTTACTGCAGCCATTCGCCTGCCCCGGCCAACAACCGTGGGAGGAGGTACAGCCCACGAGGAGCCCCACAAGCTGCTGGTGCGACTGCTGCACAACGGGGAGCAGCTGACCGTCGACGAGGACGATGTGGAGAAACAGAACAGCGCAGCCCTGGACCTATGCGAGGACATCTGCGAGCTAAAGTATCTGAATGAGGCCTCGGTGCTGCATTGCCTGCGACAGCGGTATGCGAGCAACCTCATCCACACCAAGGCGGGGCCCACGCTGCTCGTGGTCAATCCGATGGCCCCCCTGTCCCTCTACTCCGAGAAGGTAACCACTGGTCGCCGAATCTAAATCGGACTCTGAATCTGTATCTGTGTTTGCGATCTGGTTATTTATCTGCTCTGCCCTCTCTGCTCTCTCTCTTGTAGGTTGTCTCCATGTTCCGCGGCTGCAAGACGGAGGACATGCCGCCCCACGTCTACTCGCTGGCCCAGACCGCCTACAGGAGTCTGGTCGAGACGCGACGCGACCAGAGCCTCATATTCATGGGCCGATCTGGTTCTGGCAAATCCACAAGCTTCAAGCATGCTTTGAACTACTTGGCGTTGGCCGCTGGTATGTGTCGTGTGTTTGTGTCTATGCCTATGCCTATCTATCGGCTGCAACTACCATTGCCACTGCAACTGTATTTGACTGTAGGCTGGCCCAGTTTTTGGGCTGTGCGGCAGCCAACAGAATGTGTTCGTTCGTTCATTCGATTTGCTCATTTGCATTGTTGGCCAAGAAAATGCAGCTGCAATTAGTCGCCAAAGCCAAAGCCCAAGCCCAAGCCTACCTCCATTCGGTTTTCATTTGTGGCCCAGAAAGGCAGTGGGAATCGAATCGAAATGGAAATGGATTCCAACAGTATCTTTTAGTTAAATGTAGAGTACTCGGTAGTATTTTCTTGTTTTTATCGAGTATTTTTGTGGGTAGAAATCGAATCACGAAATCTTGTGAGATTTAAAATATAGAAGATACAAGGAAACCCCAAATGTAGACATAAGGTTATAGATTGTAAACCAGATAAACAAGAATCATTCGAATGCTATCCTTACAATAGTCGTGACGCAAAATCATGTGCCACTCAGAATATTGTAGATACAACAAAACCCAAAGCGCAGAATCACTAAAAATTATATTATCTAGCAGAATATTGAAAATCATTACAATTGGCCTATTATTATAGCCAGAATGAAGAAAAAAGTCTATTTACCAAATATTCAGATATCTTTGGATTTGAATAGATTCTAAATATTTCTAGAATCTCTAAAAATAGTTTCCCCAATCGAAAAAGATCTGAAAACCTTTTCTTTTTCCACAGGTGCCTATAATAATTTCATAAATGCCGAAAAGGTCAATGCCTTGTGCACCATTCTGGAGGCATTTGGCAATACAAGAACCTGCCTTAATTCGAATGCCACACGCATGACGCAGCTGCTGAGCCTGGACTTTGATCAGACGGGACAGATAGCATCCGCCTCGCTGCAGGTGAGTGTGTAGAAAACCTAAACCCACTCTTAGAGATGGTAATGGCAATGTTAATCCTCTTTCAGGTACTCCTACCCGAAAGACAGCGAGCTGGCCGACGACTGGCGCACGAGCACAGCTTCCATATTATGACGCGATTGCTGGCAGGGGCCGCTGGGCTGCTGCAGAAGGAGCTGCATTTGGAAAACATCACCTCGGAGGATAGCCATCCGTTTATATCGCTCTCTCAGAAGCTGGAGGATCGCCATCGGGCGGCCAATGACTTCATGCGCACTGTGCAGGCCTTCGAGTCGCTCAACATCGATGCGAAGGCAGTACGTGGCATCTGGAGCATACTGGCAGCCATTTACCATCTGGGAATTGCGGGGGTGACCAAACTGGGAACCGGATCCACGGCCCGGACGCAATTTGCCAATCCCACGGCAGCACGCAAGGCGTCAGGGCTGCTGGGCGTGAACCTTGAGGATTTGTCTTCGGCTGCCTTTGGCCTCACGCAACCGAACGCCCCGAATGGCGGGCTGAGTCCCTCGAAGTCGCCCACCTCGGACAATGGCCACGAGTGGGCCTGGGAGTGCCTGGAGGCGCTCGTCATTGGCCTCTATTCGGAGGCCCTGGCCGCCGTGGTGGCCCTGATCAATCGCCAGATCTGTACTTCCGCTCATACGATTGCCTCGATCATGCTGATCGATACGCCTGGCTTCCAAAACCCCGCCAGCTGTGGACAGCAGCTCGGGGCCACTTTGGCCGATCTGCGTCACAACTATCTGCAGGAGCGGCTGCAAATGCTCTTCCATCACACCACCCTGGTGGCGCCGCGCGATCGCTATGCCCAGGAACTGGTGGAGATCGAGGCGGATCAGGCCTCGGAGTGTCATCCGGGTCCGTTGATCTCGCTGATCGACAAGGCGCCACAGAATCATGTGGTGCGCTCCTCCCAACGCGATCTCCGCGAACACGATCGTCGAGGGATGCTCTGGTAAGGATTCCGAGGAATTCCCTTGCGTGTTTTTCCTTTAACTTTGAGTCCTTTCTTTCCCTAGGCTCCTAGACGAAGAGGCTATTTATCCGAACTCGAACGACGACACATTCCTCGAGCGCCTGTTCTCGCACTACGGCGACCGGGAGCACCATTCGCTGCTGCGCAAGTGCGCCGGTCCGCGACAGTTCGTCCTGCATCATCTCCAGGGCACGAATCCCGTGCTCTACTCGGTCGATGGATGGGTGCGCAACAGTCGCGAGCATCCGGGCATACGGAACGCCGTGTCCCTGCTGCAGGACAGCAGTCGGGAGGAGATAAATCGCCTGTACATTGGCTCCCTGACTCGTGGCTCTGGGGCTATGGTATTTTGCGGCTCCTTTGCTGGCCTCGAGGGCACCCAGTCCCTGCGCCGTGTGTCCAGTATTCGGCGCTCCTTCACCACCGCAGGAGTGAAGCGAAATTCCATTATGCTGCAGGTGAAGTTCACTGTGGATGGTATCATCGATACCCTGCGTCGCACTGGCACCCACTTTGTCCACTGCTATCTGCTGCAGCACAATGCCGGAAAGCAGGCCAAATACACGGCCAATGGTTCGCCCCACTCTGCGGCGGGTCAGACGGCCAGCGAGGAGGAGATGGTGAATGTGCCACTGTTGAGGAGTCAGGTACAGGAAGACATATGAGGAATATCCATGTGGCAGGCATTAGCTCTTCTTCTTTCTGTTTCTCAGCTACGTGGCTCTCAAGTTTTGGAAGCAGCGCGTCTCCATCGTCTGGGCTTCCCCGAATCTGTGCCATTGTTGGAGTTTGTGCGTCGCTTTGGCCTCTTGGCCGGCGAGCTGGCCAACAACAAGGATGTGAGCGTGGAGCAGATATTGTCCATCAACGAGCTGGATGTGGCTAGCTATCGTATAGGTCCTAGTCAGGTGAGTCGTGGTTTTGTATGGAAACTAAACAGGGATAGTAGAACCCTTCAAAAAGAGTCAGTTTGAGGCTATAGCCCAGCTGTGGGTTTGATAAAGACAATGCCCGAGAATCAAAAAACAAAATACACACATGGTGCTCATCGCTGCTTTAGTCGCTCGATCGTTCAATGATCTCAATTGATAGCAGATGTCTTCCATGGATTACTACTACTGTAGGAGTACTACTTCGAATGAAATTTGAGTCCCGTTCCTCTACTCTTAGGGATAGTGGACCTGCTTAAGCATCTATTTTTCAATCTGTCCCCCTTTGAACCCCAGCCTCCCATATATGTACATACATAAGTATACATAAATCTTTCACACCTAATTTTAAAGGGGAAACTTTGGACTTTAATGGCTCACTTAGTTCTAAACTTAAACATGTAGATAGATCACATTTTTTGCTCTCTCGCAGTGTCTCGAGCTGTGGCTGCTGCCTACAGCAGCCGCCGTCGCGGGGCACTAGTCTCCAGAATGGTCGATGCCACTGGGGGCCGCATGTGAACCATGCCATCATCGTAGCCGTATGGCGCTCGGCGCCGCGTGCTCAGGTAGTAGACACCGCTCTTTTGGACAGCTGGCTCACCGCCCATGAACTGATCGCCACGGCATGTCTGCCGCATGGCTGTGTGTCTGCTGCTGGTGCTGTTGCGGCAGCTGCAGGTGGCCGAGTGTATGGCTGCCGCCGAATCGCATCGCAAGGCGGGGAATAATCTGGGACGACGTATCGACTCGGCAAAGTAATACAAGGCCGCAAAATGATCGCAAACAAAGGCGAACTCTGTGGCCGTTGCATTCGGACACTGCGGCTGCCCCAGGCCCCAGTTGGTGAAGAAGGAGGCATGGCTGAGGCGATCGCTCGGGTTACCCAGAAGCGTCAGGTCCGTATGGATGGACTCCACATACATGGCATCGTTCGGGGCCAGTCGTTCGTCCGGTCCGAGATTCAGTTGCGTGAGACCAGCGGGATCCAAGGCGAAGATGGCGCCCAGGAGCTGCGGGCGCAGCAGCTTCCCCGCCAGCCCCGAGATGTGGCTGCCGGCACTGTGGCCCACCAGGTAGATCTGCTCGTACGGCACGCCCGTGTTGTCGTGCAGGAAGCGCAGCATTTTGGCCAAATTTGCGGCTATGGCAGGCAGCTGCTTGGACACTCGCTGGTAGCTAATGTCCAGTGCCTGTCGACTCCAATCCAAGATGATTACATTGTAATTTCCGCGCGACAGATAGGCATCTTTGATGGCAGCATTCGAGCAGGAGTCACTCCGGCCCGACCAGCCATGTATGGAAACTCTATGAAAAAGAACTCGGAATTTTTAGAGGAACGAGAAGGCATCGATTATGAGGATGGTGGACATCCTACCTCACTGGCCATTTGGGATTGAAATTGGATTTCTTGAGCATTCCCAGATCTCCTGGTCGCAGGAATTGTCGTTTTTGTGGATTCAGGGGCGTATAGAGATCATAGTGGAGCAACTGCCTCTGCGACAGGCGTGCCCGTGTCCCGAGCAGCATCCCCAACTCTGTTTTGAACATTCCCTGGATCACTTCAGTAATGGTTATTGCACATTTTCCTGGCTCATAGGCAAACTGCTGGAGGCCACTGGCGGTGGCACTGGATGACACTGAAAGGGAAACACAATGGACACAGGTGGAATGACATGACACTCGGAGATCGTACATAAAGATCACTCTCGGGGAACACTCACTTAACGCTGGGTCACACAGCATCCAAGCAGCTATTACGATTGTTACTCGGATAAGCATCTTGGATTTTGGATTACTTTTATGATCCTAAAATTGGCACACAAAAATAACACAAACCCGATGTCAACGCCAGCAACAATTAAAATCCACTTAAAATTTCGGCTTAAGGCTGTTTTTTATCGAACTAAATTGTATCACACACGCTGCCGCTGCCGCTGCCGATGCCGCTGCCGCTCACTAAAAGAACGCGAATATTTTCGGATTTCTGAGCGGAGCAGAGACCTGAGAGCTGAATGGACACCGTCCGAAGTGTTACAAGCTCTGAGCTAAAGTATGGCAAGATTCTGGATGGAGGCTTGGTTAAATAAAGTCTCTGTCTCGCTGGCTCTCGGCCCGTTCTCGGCCCGCTGTTGCTTCTGACGAGACAAGGGCGCCGCTGTCGAGCCGGCGGCCGGCCCAGGCCGGTCCGGTCCGGTCCCGGTCACTGTCATGATGAACGACTTGATGATGTTGCCCCAGCCCCAGCCCCAGCCACTGCCACTTACCACAATTGCAGTGGCAGTGCCAGTGGCAGGTACTACACTCGTAAGTGCAGGCAAACACTTGCGGATTCCTCGATCAATTGATCGATGCCGAAATGAAGCCTATATCTAGAAGAGAACCTGAATATCCAATGCTAATTTGAGTTCTTTTGAGTTCTTTGAGGCTTTTGTGTGCTGTTTAAGATATTCATTTATTCATTGATTAACTATGAATTTCTTCACTAAAGTAAAAAGTGGCTCAACGACACGCATATGAGTATATCTTGCTTGAGATACAGATACAGTTGGTGGCAGCGCGCTCATCCATGATGTTTCGGAAGAGCTTTCTTATATAAGATGATTGTACGCCTAAGGCTTCATTAATATTGATTGGAAAATTGTTGGAAACGCAAGCAATTACGAAACTTATGAAACATTATAAAAAATAATTAAATAATTGCCTAGAAAAATAAACAAACATTAGAGATTGTTACAGAGCAGACCTTTTTTAGATCTGTAATTATTTGTTAATCATATTTAATGTTTCACTTACGGACTGATACCATTTTAGTCCAATTCCAAATCCAATTAGGGGTTTTCGATAGATGACTAATGATATCTGCAAACAGAAAGCAACGACGAGTCATTGATCTTTCATAGAACGAAGATAACTCTCCGCCAGAGAACCCGAGAGATACAGAGATACCAAAAGAGAGGGATACACATAGATACAAAGAGATGTCTGGGCATATTCTCAAATGGGTTATAGGGTTCAGCAGCTGTTTTGCAAACCATTTAGCAGGTCTTTAGCTTTTGACTTGACATGATCTCTCGCCCCTCTGCCCCTTCCACTCACTCCCTCTCTCTCTCTCTCTCTCTCTCTTTATGTGGAATAAATCTGATGAATGAGTGCCCGTGCTGGCAGTGTCTGATCGTTAAACCCCCCGTGTCGAATGTCAGTGTGTGTGTGGATTTCGCGACGAGTTGTTACCAAAAATGTTTATTGACAGGATTTACATACGTCTTAAAGCAAATAGCATATAATGTAAGCTTATTGTTATCTCAAATGAAACGAAACATCAGCAGCTCTCGGCTCTCAGCTCTCTGCGGCGTCGTATTTTTATTTGCCTTAAAAATTCGCTGTTACTTTCAATCTAAGCCAGAAATTACCTTGGAATTCCGTTGAATCCGCTCTCCGAAGATACGCACATTGAAATGTTGTTGCATCCGCAGTTTCCTTTAATTGTTTCTGACAACAGGCGAAACCAAGCCAAGATATCCTTTCATTAAATTGAGGTCTACCCAGCAATTATTACATTAAATGGGAACTCCATTCGGCATCTTTCGATGCGTATCCGAGGCGAGCCTACCAGTCTACAGCTGTGAGCACATTTGGAGAAACTCCACCCCAGACAGAGAACTAACTGGTTATTCGTCTTCGGTCAGTAATACACAAATATTTATGGTTCTGTAAGCATGACTTGACGCAAAACAAATGCGTTCGTTGTAGGCGCTTTATTTCTGATCATTCATTCTCTTTCGATCCATCCATAGTTTGCAAAGTAATTTAATTAGAATCGATTTTGCATAATATATGGATGGCTTGAAAATTAAGATCAATTCACAATTTGTTGGGAAGCCAGCCTACTACTTCCCTATGCGAAATTCCTGTTTTTGTTTTACGATATATGTAGCTACAATATATTATATCTAAATACATATGTATACCTCCTATGTGTATATTTTTGTTGTTTCAAAAATGTCTAGAACTGTTCATTCGAATTGGAAATGATCGATGTGAGAATTATTCCGAGTGTGCGAATGAATGTGCTAACAAAATGCATAATTAACAATTTGTTGAACCCAAGTCGAGATATTAGAGTATATGCTATGGAAACGTGACTGTTTATCTGGATAAAATATCACTTTCTTATTTGAAGATCACTTTTGCTTTATCCAAACAAAAATTGTTGTTTTTTTATAGTTGAAAGATCACTCTTCCGAAAGATATCACGTTTTCGTAAATAAATCAATCTTTATACATATTGGAAAACAAAGTGCAAAATATCTCTTTGGTATGATGAAATATAACTGTTGCTCTGAAGAATACTACCTATACTCTGAAAAATATCCCTACTGTTCTCAGAAGTAATCGTAATCTGTAATCGTATCAGATATAGTATTATAAATCGGGAAACACACTATTCTATTTAAAAATTGGGGAATATTTAATTTTCTTCAAGGATAAAACCCAAGAAGATTCCCTATTTTCGATTCCCTTAAGAAACATTGATCACTTCGCTTGGCTGCACATTGGGTGTTTTATTTCCTGGCACCTAAAAGGAATACAAAATCTTTATGGATTCCTTGGAATGATCACTCTTACCTAATCAAATATTTATCAAAATATCCCAAAACATGCCCTTAGGGATAATCACTCTTTTCCAGCAAATGATCACTGTTCTCCTAGGACAAATGGAATCTTCTCCCCGAACGATCGCTTCATAATTAGCTTGAAGGCTAAAACCTAAGAAGATTCCCTGTTTTCTATTCCCTTAAGAAACATTGATCACTCCTTTTGCTCAATCCCTTTTCCTAGCATATCCAATCTCCGCTTCCAGCTTCTATTCTGCTGTCCCCGAGCGTGTGCTGCAAAGATATCGGTTGCATGCAGCATCATCTCTGGGGTTCCGCTTGGCTGAACGTTGGGTGTTTTATTTCCTGTTCTCATCGCCTGCAACTGCAACTGTGAATCGAACTGTGCTTTTCTGCTGCTGCTGCTGCAGGCGCTTCTGGTGGGTAGATGGATGGGATGGGATGGTCAGTGAAGTGATCGTAATACAGCCACTTGTTGACGTCACTTGTGGCAAGTCCAGTTTCCCCCTCTGTCTCCATCCTCCTTTCACTGTCTGTGCTTCGCTCTGTGAGACTGTGACTGTGGCTGTGTCTCTGTCTCTGCGATGACGACTTTCACGGTCAAGTTCATCCACGTCGTGCCACGCCACAGTCCATTGTTGCTCGTCTGTGGTATAGAATTCCCCCAGATGTAATCTCCGATCTGCGATGGGACTGCGAAGATGGGTAGCCCCTGCCTGGCCAGCGGCTCAGTTGGTTTTTACAAATGGAAATCGCCTGACGCCGACGAATCTCTATCTCTCGACAAGATGTGGCCGTCGGACGAAAGCCCAAAGCCGCCTGTGTGCCTCTCGAGCGGCAACGCGAGTGTCCCTCGATTGTCCAGTGATTACCTTTTGTGGATATTCATGGAGAGGATCCAGACGCCACCTGACTATACGATCTTTGGACTCTTGGCCATAGTCTGTGCCGCAGTCTGCCTGATTGTTCGGTCTCTTGTACGTACACGGGAAAGTGTCCAAAATCCGAATCCAAAACCAATTCCAAATATCCCCGATTATGATTACGAACACATACAACCATGCCACACATCGAACAGTCGCGAGTCGCGCGTCGCTCAGCAGAGACTTTCACCAAAAACGAAACAAAAACAAAAAATTATACGAAAATGACGTTGCAACCTGCATTCGCCATAGGCCTCGCGAGTCGCGAGTGCAGCAGTCGCGCAGTCGCGCAGTCTCGCAGTCGCAAGTCCGAAGCCACAGCAAACCACATTTGACCAATGCACGTTAAAACTGTTTCCCCAAAGTGAAATTTCCAGCGTTCGCTTTCATTAGAAATGCTCGAGCAGATGCAGACGCGGACGTGGACGCGGACGCGGAGAGGGAGTGCCCCTCCATGTTGGTCGCGTAGCCGCCCGCCTCTCTGTCTGCCTGTCTGTCTGTCTGGTTTACCCAACCTGGTTATATCTGGGCGATTATATAATACGCTTTTGAGGTTTTGAGGCGGGTTCTGTCATCGCTCCATCAATAAAGATATGCAGACAGGCGGAGGGACGTAGAGAGAGAGAGTGGACCAAAGGGAAATGCTTTTTAAATTGGCTCTGCAAAACAAAAGCCCCGCCAAAAAAACTTCATTAACGCCTCTCTCTCACTCTCTGTGTGGAAGGGGGCGCGTCTCTACCCGAAAAACCGAGGGCTTTACGCATATGTAAACTAGTTTTTAATTATGAAACAATAACCAGGAAGCCAGAAAGCCAGATGCGTTTTCCGAATGACTTTCGTAGGCCCCAGCAGGGCTCTGTGATCGCCACTGACGTTTGCACTGGAATTACATCAATTTTGTGGCCACAAAGATCCCCTCGTCCCCCATTGACATCCTTATCGTTGATGGCGCCAGTCAAGGATAATTATGGTTATGATTATAGATGATTTCCTGATCCTGAACAGAAGGGATAAGTTATCGGATTATCGGATAATCCCCTTGTTGATGGGGCAATTGCTGAAACGATGATTGCTGTGGGAAATATTGATTTTCAAGTTTGCTAAAATGTTGCTGAAAGAACTCAAAATCTCTTGCTGGATATGGTATAGTCCCCTTCCTGTTAGCTCTGTAGAGAAGAGGTGGTTCTTAGTAAAAGGTCTACACCCCATTTCCAATGTAACATCGGAGGGTCTCCATGGACATTTCTTAGTGTCGCGCGTCATGCAGCAGCGCCCCTCGAATCGGTTGGATGGAAGATGCGACTGCATTTCTTCACGGCTTGGTTTTGGATGTGCTTGATTTAACAGAAAATTGTCAAAGCATAACTCCCAATCAGATACAGTAGAACCCACTCTTCGGTGAATGACCTTTCAACTGCAGTGGATGTCACCTCTGGACTGCGACTCTTGTCATTCCTCTATGATTGCCACACTCGTTGTTTGTTTGACACTTTTCCGGTGCCATTGCCAGTGCATTGCGTATTCGAGTAGATCTGTTTTCTTTTTGAATCTTTTGTCGTCTACTGTCGTGTGTTTGTCGTCTTCCAAGTCCAATTGCTGGCAATGAAAAGGCACAAAAGTGGAAACACAAATAAGTAGCCGGAGGGCCCTTGGAGCCCCCAGAGCCCCCAGTGCCCCATTCCACATTGCCTCACTTGTTTCACTTTTCTTTGAACGCCAGAGAGACGACAATGATGATGACGATGTTTAAGATGATGACGATGATGGAATAATGATAATAATAATAATGATGATGGTAAATGCTAATTATGCTCTCGGGGGGCACAAACCATAAATCGGGCATGTGTTGGTTCGTTCGGTGACCAATTGTTGGCTGTGGCAATTAGCATCATCGAACACGTTGGTCTTTTGGTTGCATTCACCTCTGTACTGCCTCGTAGCCATTCCCCATACCCCAAACCCCGTGCTCCATGCCCCTTCTCTGCCACCACCAATTACGGTGGCAACCTCAACCTCAGAGAGCCCCCCTCCAATGTCCACTGCTTGATAAGCCACTTTCGAATGCATGGCTCGAGCTCTGGCTCTGGCTTCGGGACTTGGGGCCTCTGACTCGAGCTCTTTGGCCAAAACAAATTCAGTTGCGTCGCCGAGCTCAAAGAGAAAACAACGCCAAGCCAAGCCACGCCACGCCACACGCCTCACGAATACCGAGATACGAAACGACAGTTACGCGCCTGGTTCCAGCCCCCAATAGCCCCTCGACATTTTTTGAGCCGTGAAAGTGGAAGGAAAATTGCAATTTATTGCAAAAAATTATATGCACTTTTACTTGCTGTCGCCTGTACGCTGATCGCTGATCGCTGATCACTGATCACTGATCACTGATCACTGATCGGTGGCTTTACATCATCCTCGACCACGGCACTGCCCGATCCTCGATGTACAAGCACACGGTCAAGTCAAGGTTGGCCCAGGCCCGGAGTCAGCCGCCACCAGCTTCTGCCACGGCCGCGGAAACAACGCCCACACCCCCGAAACATGGACTGGGCGCAGGCAAGAAGTTCTTCTCCCACATACGCCACAAAATCGAGGATAATCTGAGCCCCAAACTGGGGGGAAAGCTGTACTGCAAAGGCAGCAAGCACACGAGATCGATGAGTGCCCTCAGCCTACAGGTGGATGGTGGCTGCATCGGGGGCAAGTATACGCCGAAAGCAACGGCTCCTCCAGTGGCCACTCCCCTGAAGATGGTTGAACAGGTGCCGCAACAGATGAGCGGCAGCGTCTGCAGCTATGTGGACAGCGACGAGGAGAGTCACCTGAGCCTGAGCCTCAGTCTCACGCAGCAGTCGCTGGAGGATGAGATCTTTGCAGAGCTGGAAAAGGTGGCCCACGACGAGAGTAAGCTGAACGAAGTGCTGCAGAGCTTTGACCAGATCCTGAATGAATATCCTCCAGTGGAGGCGATCAGAGAGGCCGTGCCGCCCTCGGAGGAGGAGGTGCTGCTGCCTGCCCCGCCAGCAGAGTTCTGCGACCGACAGATGCTGCTCTCAAAATCCCACAGCAGCCTCAGTATGGGTCGTGCCAAGCGGCAGATCTACCAGTCGCCAGAGCTGGCCAATTCCATGCTCTTGAGGCGATCCGATTCCACATCCAACGCCAACTCCAGGTACAATTCGTTGAGTGAACTGAATGGCAGCAGGATACCCGTTTCGAAACACTCGAGTTTAAGGAAGAGAAGCGAGAGCTTCTGCCTAGATCAGCCACTGAATCACAGGACCAGCAAGCAGCGCACACGATCGATGCTCACCCTGGACAGTGGAATCACTGGAAGATCTTCGACTCCAGCCAGATATACAGCTCCTGTGACAGCCAGAGCCACAGCTGCAGTTCCAGTGAAAGGCAAAGCCTCCTCCGCTGCAGCGCCCCTTCCACCGAAGCGAGCCAACTCCACGCTGGAAAAGCGACAGATCCACAGCCGGCCACCGGGTCCCAGGAGAGCGAACTCTACGCTGAGAGCCACGACTGCCCACAGCGATGAGCTGCTGGTCAAGTGCCTGGCCAAGGGCCATGAGATCCTCCGCCAAGTGGAGAACATCAGCAGTGCCAAGCCGAAGCGAAGCAGCAGTCGTGGCGTCACCAAGGAGCACTCGCAGCTGGCAAGGAACAAGAAGAGGCACCAGCAGAAGCTGCAGTACGCGAACGAGGAAAAGATGGGCAAGCCCAAGCTGGAGTCCTGCAAGATTATACCACCAAAACTGGGGGAGACATCGGATAAAAATCAGGACCTGCTGGTCAAAGTGGTGCAGGATGTGAAAGCCAAGACAAAGGGAAAGGATTCTCTACCCCTTAAGCAGGATGAGAAGAGGCAGCAGGAACCCTCCTCCGATTCGGATGATTCGGGACACATCAGCAACACGGTGCTCTCGACCTCCACTTCCACCTGTAACTCCACGGGCAGCCTCTGCGAATCGGAGGGCGATGAAGCTGAAGAACCATCCGCGGTTAAAAAGTCCAACAAAATCGCCGAACTCCTGCAAAAGTTCGAGGCAGTGGCGGCGGCGGCAGCAGCTGTCAAATCGAATCCTGCCCATGCTTCGGCCCCTTCCATGATTGCCACTAAGGTGGTGGCACAGGTGCAGGCGGTGCGGTGCATCCAAACGCAGGTGGAGATCTATCCCACCTACACGAAAGAGGTAACTATGCGGCTGCACTGACTGCCACCCGGTACGAGTACCCAGCAGATCCCAGCAGTACATCCAAGCCTCCACCAGATCCCATCTTAACTCTCAGATGTATCTACTTATTGTCTATTATGCTTTTCCTTATCTAACTTTATCTTTTATCTCTAACGTTTTTTTGCTGTAAATGGAATAAATATTTATTGTATAAAAAAACCATTTGCTATTTTTTGGTTTATATTTTCCCTTTTCCCCAACGATCTTTGAACGGTCATTCCTTGGCTCTACTTTATCTTCCCTTAATTTTCATCCCTTTCCTTTATATTCCTTTACTTTACTTACATTTGCTTTCATCGGTTATATTTTTATATTTTTTTTGCCTATTTTAACTGCTAATATTTGTTGTTTTTTTGATGGAAGATTTCTTTCTTGAAATTATTTAAATCTTCGCTTCTACCGCTTGCATAGGTTGTAGAAATCAATTCGATAAGTTATCGATTGCACAACCTTTTATATTTAATTGCAAAATAGAATTTACAGTATAGAAATATGATTAGGTGACTCTTTCATCTCATAGCCACAGTCTCCCGAGTGTCTTTCTGTTAGTTGAATCTAATTAGTTGACTTTCCTTTATAGTAATCGAAATTATGATCGATAACTATTGATTGAATAGTGTGAATATCAAAATACTTGCTTTAATTCGTATAGAAAAAAGTGAATTTATCTGCCTTTTTATTAAAACCGAAATGTGGATCGATAAATATCGATATACCTGCTTACAATCCCATATTTTGCATATTATTTCCTCTTCGACTTTCTACAAATTCGTATCGTATGCGCTGTCATACGTTGATTAGAGTTTATGGATCGTTGAAATGTGACACACTGCAGTTAGATTTTACGATCCAACGACAGGCACAACACCACACCACAGCACACCACACCACACCCTGTATCCAGCCGGCGATTGTATCCCCAACAACCATGCCGCACCACCATACGATCCGATGTGATGATGGCAGCGCAGCCCAGCACACTCCAAAGACCATTTAGTTTGCCATTTCACATTGGTTTACTTTCATTTTTGTCTACGTGCGGGGCATAATTAAAATTTCTTCGCGACGGAGTGAGAGAGGGCGAGAAAAATACTCATAGTTTCTCGACTAAAAGTCGCAGATTTGGCGACACAAAAGAGACGGCCATAGACAGGGGGCCACACCTCGAAGGTGCGTCGCCAGTCGCTAATTTGTATGGGAACCTGGTGGTAGCGAGCACTACAGTATCTGCCCCATAAGCACTACATATGTATATAGTATATGCATTTGCAACCTGCATGAACCCCTACTATTAGCAGGGCTCTGGCTTCCCATTGTACGGGTATCGCTGTGCTGTTTCTCTTTTTTCCTTTTGGCTCCTAATGGCAATATCTTGCTTACAATTTCATTTTATATTGCCCGCTTCTCACTTTCACACCTGTCCAGACGAGAGCTCTGGCATCTCCATCTCCATCTGTTTGGCTGTTTCTGTGTTTTTGTGTGTTTCTGCCACAGGTGTTCAAATTGCTATGGCTCTTACCCCGCGATAACCCCTTGATCTCGGTACTTCCCATGCCGTCCCATACCATCCCAACCCATTCCAAACATCTGCCCCTGCACCTTCATTAGCATTGTCTGCGGATAGGGGGCCAAAGTCAGGGCCACCTTGACCTTCACTTCCTTGAATTTGATTTGATTTGATTTCTTTCTTATTTTGGTTTCCATTTTGTGCTCCAAATGATGTTGCACGTGCAAAGTGGATTGCAGATTGGGTTTGATACGATATACGATACAAAATTGTGTGCAGAATGGAGCTTTAAATGTATTTAGTGCTTTCTTGGACGGGGGTTTTCTTAATAGAATTATATCTTACTCTTTTTCCATCAGTCTCTTTAATGAATACCTCATATATTTTTTAATAGTACTCCCTTTTCCTGGAACAGTCATATCAAACAACTTTTCTTCAGGTTGAAGTAGGAGCTCATAAAACACTATTGAAATGTTCAATCCTTTATAGCGTTCAAGATTAAAGACTTATCCCCTGATTATAGTCTTTAAAGTTATATGACTTTAAATTGAATTTGCTAAATGCCTAAACAACTCCGTATTTCTTTCCTTTTTAGATCCTCTTCCGCTCTGGAGTTCTCAGCGAATTGGAGGCAAAACGCGATGTCCTGCTCTCGGATCGCATCATACAGCTGCAGGCCTTCTGTCGCGGCTACTTGGCCCGCAAAAAGATGTCACAGCGAAGAGTTCAGGTAACTTTGAAAGCCCCTCTTTAGTAGAAAACAACTAAAATATTCTATCATTTGTCTAGGAACTCGCTGTACGCTGCATTCAACGCAACGTCAAGGCTTTCCTGGCCGTACGCGACTGGCCCTGGTGGCGTCTGTTGGTCCGAGTGACGCCCCTGCTCAATGTGCATCGCACTGAGGAGCAGCTAAAGACCGCCAATGAGGAGCTGCTGATGCTGCGCGCCAAGCTGGAGAAGATAGAGTGCGATCGCAGCGAGGTCAAGGCGGAAAATCAAAAGCTGGAAGCCAAGGTAAGTGGAAGGCAGAATGAAGTGTCTGCTGATGGACAAGTTGCGTCTGATTTGGTGTCCAATTAAAATAGTAGCACCACCAGAACCAAAAAGAACGTGGGACGAGGGCTGACATGACATGTCATCTGTGGCTACACATCTTCTGCCTGTCTGTGGCTTTCGTTTCGACTATTTGGGTCGCCAAAAGATGGCGAAAGATGGCAAAAGATGGGGAAAACTCATGTTTAATATATAGATTTTTCGGTTGTAGATAAAATATCTGAAAAATACAGAAATATTAATGGGGAAAGAGGAGAAGATTCAAGAAGATCAGGGGATCAAAATTTATGTAGATTTGTTGAAAAATGCATATCTAAGCGAAAGGAAAATATCAATATTGGATAGAAATCTCATCAGAATATATCTTTGTATCCTAATGATCTTTCCCATTTCTGAACAAAGAAATCGATGGATACATTTCCTTTCCATAAATTTCAAGATCAATTTCCTATCCACCAAGAAAAGAAGCCTCCCGGCGATCTGTAGAGTTTCCAAACATCTTTAAATGGAATGGAATAGAACTCATTTCCATTCCATTCATTAATAGATTCCATTGCAAAGATGTCTTTATCGATCTCGAAAGCAATTCCCCAGTCGTCTAATCGATCTATAGATATAAGTATGTAGTACCCGTTCCGCTGGTAGATTTCCATCCCTTCGGCTTTGGCTTTTCTTATTGTGAAGGGATCTATAAATAGCATCGCATTTTGGGCATTGAACAGCACAACTGACTCTGAAACTCTTCTGAGAGTCATTCGTCGTGAGTGCCGTGCCTCGCCTCTCCTCTGTGTGTGTGTGTGTTTCTGTGGAGATGGATACGATACCAATGTTTCGCACAGATCGTGCCACCAGAATAGATACACCAGAATGTATTTTTAAATGCTCTAAAAGATCATTAATAATACTTTGTCGCGCTACAATTGAGCTGCAGCTGGGGAACGTATTGGTTCGGGATCAGCCCGCTGCCTGCCGCTGCCTGCTGCCTGCTGCCCGCTGCTTGGGTTTATTTTACATAATTCCCCCTGCACCCACCCTCACAGCAAAAAAAAATTGCCAAATTATGGGCTCATCAACAGTTGGCCGAAAATCGAGTCTGTCTGGCCAAAAGATTATGTGAATCTTTTTTCTTAAAGATGTTGCAATTGACTTGGCGGCGTCACAGGGGAGAACAACACTCTCTACTCTCTCCTCTCTCCTATCTTTCTCTCTCTCTTTTTTTGGTTTGCCAAAAAGCCACAAAACCCGGCAGAGCTTTCGGCCAGAACCGAACCCTGGCAAGAGGCAAGACAGAGCAGAGCACACGCATCGTATCACTTAGTCGCCGAGCAAACGTTGCGCACGCCTGAGGCCCCACCGAGGCGCCGTGTACGTACGGGAGATTCGATACGATCTGATACGATACGATCCGTCTATCCATCCGTTTCGTTTCGGTTTGTTTTCCGTGCGTGTGTGAACCAAACGGGTGCCAAAAGCCATAATAATAATAAAAAAACAACCAACCCGCAGTGAGAAAAAACAAAGGAAATTCTTGTCGTATTTTTTTTTTGGCAATTCGATGCGATTGCCAGCGCGTGCTTCAGCCACAAAAATTTCAGGCCCGAAGATAAATTTAAAATTGCATTCAACGGTCTCAAGTTTTTGACAATCTCCCCTTAACAATACACACATACATATAGTATAATATAATATAATAAAATATAATATATTATAGACCCCAAAAGAAAACTAAACCATTTCTCGATTGATATAACGAACCAAAACGACACAATACGACACGAAAAATTTCGAAATTTGATACAAAAAATTAGGTTAAAGAATTGGCCAAGGATAAATTTGCACAGCCCTTAAACCACTCCTCCATCCTCCCTGCATCCCCTACTAACCCATCCCAACCCTAATCCCTCATTCCTAATCCCTTAATGCCTCCTCTGTCGCCTGCTAATGAGGCCAATGCTGACATTGCAGCTGCGGCAGACGAGGAAGAGCCATATCCAGAAGTCCATCGCCTGCCACCTGGCCATGAGTCGCCGCTAGAGTCGGACAGACGGGAGAAGGAACGATTCCTCGAAAGAGTGCTGGCAGCCATGAATGGAACCCGCGGTGGCGGTGGCGGTGGCACTGCCACCATTTCCCACAACAGCAGCAACTCCTCGCTGAACTCCACTCTGAGTGGCTCGGCCTCAGCCTCTGTCCCATTGGCCCGTCCCCCGAAACCACCGACCAGCCAGGCACGGAAGCAGCTCCGACTGCTGCCCAAGCAGCGGGAGCAGAGTCCCGTCCTGAGCAATGGCCACACAAGACACAGTACTAGCAACACCACTACCACCACCAGACACACCGACAACACAAATTACACCTCCTCCAGGCGTGGCAGCAGCAGTGGCGGTGGCTCGTCGCTTTCAGCGTCCTTGCTGGGTAAGGACCTGAACCTGAAGCAGGAGGACAGTGAAAGCCACTACGAGATCTCGCTGAAACTGCCTTTCAACCACTCCTCCACAGCAGCATCACAGGAGAGGGAACGGGAACGGGATCGTGTGCGTCTGGTGAACCGCTCGCCAAGTCCCGCCTATTCGATCTCCTCGAGATGCTCCACGATCTCCTCCTCCGTGTCCAATTGCTCGCGCCTGCAGACGCCTCCAAGGCGCGTCTTTCCCCAGAGCTACACACGGGACAGATCGGGTGGCGTGGATCCCTACGAGATGCGGCAGTTGGAGAGCTCCCCCGTCGTCTTTGATGGCAATCTCTCGTTTGTACTCGGCTGCCAGCGACAGCCCGTGCATCAGTCGATGAGGGCCTCGCCCTCGTTCGAGGATCCGCGCACTTCGTCCGCGTATTTGAGCGAGAAGATCCAGAATTTCCTAAAGCGCACCGATCACGTGCAGGAGGAGTGGACGGCCATGGGCAGGAGGTCGCGCCGGACAACCACCACCACGAGCAGGAGCAGTCGTGGCGAAGGCGCGGACAGCCGCTGCACTACTCCGGGGAGCACTTGCTCCGGCTACGACGACTACGACACGATCTCGCTGATTGAGCGGCAACGCGAGCGCAACAGCATGGAGCGTTGTGGGTCCGTGGGACGCACTCGATCCTCCCAGAACATCCTCACGAAGGCCTTCCAGCTGGCAAAACAACTGCCTCATACTCCGACCTCGCGTGGCAATTCCCTGGCCAGGGAGCGCGAGTCCTCGGTGGTCAGCACCAGCGTCACCACGAATGGGAATGACGACGACGATGATCGCACTATTCGGGAGGAGGATGATGAGGTAGCCACCGCCTAACCTTGATCTCTCTATCGCACTCTCATTGCCTGACACAATTTCTAAACGCCCCCGTAATGCCTGTGGTGGTGATGATGTCTCCATTGGGACCATAAATTAGAAATTCTTTAAAGACGGGAGGCAGACAGGTAGGGGCTTCCATGCTGCGCGATGACATTGACAGCAACGATCCTCCCACTCTCTCACTCTCTCTTTTCCCTGCTCTGCCTCCCCTCGATATGGTAGATATAGAATATATTTTTAGATCCCAAAAATACATGATTCATGCAGAGGAATTCTTTCAGTAGGAGGCAGGGAATATTCCATATTCACATATCCATAGTTTTCTGAATGTTTTGTTTGTTTGGAGATGGTTCTGGAAATTCTTATAGAACTGGAGAATATTCTCAACACTTTTCTTGCGGGGGCCAATGAACTGTAAAATGGAGCACCTTGAATCTATAGAATAGCATTCATTGAGTCAGTTTTTCCATTTGGTGTCATGGACATCCAATCGAGCAAACGGGAAAGTGTTGACAGTAATTCTTTGATCTTTTAATGAGAGATCTTTGAGACTTAAGCGGGATCTTTGAGGATACGTCATGGGATCTTATGAAAAGATATTATGGGATCTATGAGTGATTTGTTAGGAAAGAGTATTTACCTTTAGTTTTCAGGGATTAGGTTTTTCCATTCATAATGAAAGAGTAGCGAATATCTTGATGTCGAGGTCCGTGTGCCTTTACAGAAATCAGGACAGTCTGCTTCTTGGTCCTTCATGTTTTATTACAAAAATATTCATTTATCTGTGAGTGGGCATCCCTTGTTGTTGTTTTCTTTCAACAAAATGATGGTAGAATATTTATATACATTTAATTTTAAGATTCCCATTCTTTGAGCACAGAATCCACCACTGCGGAATATGCAAAATTACAGTTCTCCTACAGACATTTGTTTACAATGGGAAATCTGACACATGCCAGACAGTAATCGGAAACGGAATCCGAGAGAATAATCCAAACAAACAAACAAACCAAATATATATTTTTTTAATTAAATGAAACACCATTCTCCCAGAGTCTTGCAATGTTAGTTCTTATGCCCAAATTTTTATTGCAGCTCTCGGAGCTGACGGTGGATCTGGCCGAGGAGCGATCGACGGCTCACATTGCCACCGAACGCCTGGAGGCGGAGACCGGCGAGCGCTTGAAGCTGGAGAAGGAGCTCGGGGAGCAGGCTGGCAAAGTGAAGAACCTGCAGGAGACCACAGAGAAGCTGGAGATGGAGCTCATCTGCGCCAAGTCCGATCTGAATGGCATATCCGAGGATGAGGACGGCGAAAACGAGGAGGGAAGCGGGGGCGTCTACAAGCTCAAGTACGAGCGCGTGGCCCGGGAGCTGGAGTTCACGAAGCGGCGTCTGCAGACGCAGCACGAGCACGATCTGGAACAGCTGGTCGGGCTAAAGAAGCAATTGGAGAAGAAGGTATGTCCGATCGCCAGCCTGATCATTTTCCTACCGAATCTCTCTCTCTAACCATTGTAATCCCTCCCTGCTTTTAGCTTTCGGATGCCTACGAGGAAGTTGAGGAGCAACGCCAGGTTGTGGGCCAATGGAAGCGCAAGGCACAGAAGATGACCAACGAGATGAACGATCTGCGCATGCTGCTCGAGGAGCAGAATGCCCGTAACAATTTGCTCGAGAAGAAGCAGCGCAAATTCGATGCCGAATGCCAATCGCTGCAGGATGCCGCACGGCAGGAGCGCCAGGCCAAGGAGCGCTACGGCCGCGAAAAGGATGTCCTCCAGGCGGAGAAATTCACGCTGGAACAAACACTGGCGGTACGTACTATCGCACATTGGGAAGGAGAGGGTATTCCTTGCTGGAGCTGCATGTTGCTGTAGGTCTGGGGCAACATGTGTTGCTGTTTACACTCTGCTACAGAGTGTTTTTTTTCATGGTTGATATCCAGAAGTTGATATATAGTTGTTCCATAGATAGTGCTGCAATATTTTAGATCTTTTGGTAATGGATATGATTATATCACTTCAACAATTTGGAGAGCAATATTTTCATTCTTTATACCAATTCTGCGTTGTTTTAATCATAAAAGTCTTTGACAGCTGACTAAGATAGAGAAAAATGTTCCATTTTTAAGATTATATAAGAGTCTTTAAGAGTATTCATTGATAAATAGGTCGTGGAATCCCTTATAGTATCAAATTCTGCTATAATTATGATATATGTAGGAATATCGACAGTTCTTATAGTCTTTGACAATCGGTTTCCCATTCAATATCATTTTAAAAACGATTATCGTTTATAATTAGCCCAGGAACAGTTCTGGGAATAACAATTACTTTGCAGTCTAGTGTTTGAACAAGTGGCGGCGGCGGCGGCGACGGCACATTGTGCAGCAGATACAGATACTGCATATCTGAGGCTCAGAGACTCGGAAACTCGTTCGGCTTGTTTGCCCATGCATAGCCACAGCCACAGCTCTGGCCTCTACCTAGAGTCTTCCACCTCTACCTGATACTGCTGCTGCTGCTACCCACGACACTCGACACACGACAGACAGACAGACAGACAGACAAGCAGACGGACACACACATGGGTTGGGTACGCATGTGCGGCATGTTGCATAGGTTCTGTTCTCCATTCCCATTTCAAGATTTTCCATGCGCTGTTTCTTTGGTTCTCGGCTCTTGGTTCTTGGTTCTTGCTGTTTTTATCGGCCTGTACTTGAGATTCTCTCTGGCGGACTCGTCTCTCTATCTCTCTCTCTGTCTCTCTGTGTTTCTCCGACTGCTTGGTCACACATTTGTGGATCTCTGCTTTGCTGCTTTCTTCATTGTGCTGTTCCGCTACGACAGTAGCTCGACGAACGTCAATGCGCGATAACTGGAGTACACACACATCCCAATCCCGCAGCAGTTCTATCTGTCTTTTCCGCTGGCTGTGTCTGTCTGTGTGCCTGAAAAAAAGAAATTAAAACATTTACGGCGTCCTCATTACGCTTTCGATACTTATAATTAACTGGCAAAAAGCCCATGGAGGGCGATAACTGAACAACGGCCGACTGTCCACTGCGATTTAGATACGGAATACGAACCACAGTGAACACAGTGAGAGAAAGAATTCCCAACAGAAAAAAACCCAACCCAACCGAAGCCCCAAAAACCAATTACAGCCATGAGTTTCCGCTATTCCACGCGAATGATTCAAGTACGCCCGCCGTGATTCAAAATGAGAACAGCACTAAAATCCACAGTCACGTCGCAGATCAGATCAGATCTGAATCATCTGAAAATTAATATCTCTGTGCTTTTGCAGGATACACGCTTGGATCTGGACCTCAAGGAGGAGAAGCTGGCCTCGCTACAGCGCGAACTGGAGGAGATGACATTCGGTGGCAGCACCGAGGAGGAGTTTGCCCAACTCCGACGATCCAAGAACGAGACTGAGCGACGGGCCAAGGAGCAGGAGGAGGAGCTGGACGAGATGGCGGGCCAAATACAGCTGCTGGAGCAGGCCAAACTCCGTCTGGAGATGACGCTGGAGACGATGCGCAAAGAGGCACGCAGAGAGTCGCAGCAGCGCGACGAGGAGCTGGAGGAGGTGCGCGGCAATGGCTACAAGAAGATCAAGGCGCTGGAGTGCCAGCTGGAAACGGAGCACGAGGAGCGCACGCTGCTGTTGCGCGAGAAGCACGAGCTTGAGCGGCGTCTGTCATCCATGGAGGACCGCGATCGCGTAGATCGCGATGCCGAGGAGGCGCTCAACCAGAAGCTGCGCCGCGACCTCCGCAAATACAAGGCCCTGCTGAAGGATGCTCAGACGCAGTTGGAGCGACTCAAAGCGGACACGCCCGGCAAGACGCTCATCCGCCAGCTGCGCAATCAGCTGGAGGATGCCGAGTCCGCCCGCAGCCTGGCCATGAAGGCCCGCCAGACGGCCGAGGCCGAGCTTACGGAAGTGCAGGCCATGTTCGAGGAGTCGCATCGGGCGCGCAACGACGCCGAGGAGCGAGCAAATGTGGCGCATCGCGATCGCGCCGAGCTGCAGGCCCAAATCGAGGAGAATGAGGAGGAGCTGAGCGAGCTCATGAAGAAGTACAGTGCCACGGTGAAGCAGCTGAACTCCGAGCAGATCAATGTGTCCGAGGCGGAGTTCAAGCTCAACGAAATGGAGGCCGAGCGCAACAATCTGAAGGAGCAGGTGGGAGAACTGCAGCACAGGCTGGATAATGTAGAGAACCTGGGTGATCCCTCCATGGCCATGATGTCCAAGCGGTATGTATAGGAGTAACACATTATATATTAGAGGAATGTCTCTATCTCATTCTGCTCTGTTCTGTAGCTTGGAGCTGCGCACCAAGGAGCTGGAGTCCCGCCTCGAGCTGGAGCAGGCAACGCGAGCCCGGCTCGAGGTGCAGGTGAACCGTCACAAGGAGGCCCTGGAGAAGCTGCAGAACGAGGTCACCCAGTCCAAAATGCGCGAAATGCAAGCTCAGGATGTGCTCAAGAAGTCGCAGAAGAGTCTGCGCGACATGCGCGAAGAGTATCACACGCTCTCGAGTCGCGAGCAGGAGTCGCTGACGCGTCGCAAGGATCTCGAGAAGAAAATGGAGCAAATGGAGTCTGAGGGGGCGGCCCTAAAGAACGATCTGCGTCTGGCCCTGCAGCGGATAGCGGATCTGCAGCAGGCCATGGAGGAAGAGGGCGAGGAAGAGCTAAGCGAGAGGTGAGAAAATGAAGGGATTTATTTGTTTCTGATAATTAATTCGTTCTATTGCAATTGCAGCGATGAGAGCGTCAGTTCGGTGGGCTCCATCAGCGATCTGGAGGATCGACTGCGACCGGTGCATGTGAAGCGCAGCTCGCAGCAGTCGTTAAACGGCGGTAGTCTTGTGGGGCCCAGCCACACACGCACTTTGGTCTGCGAAAAAGACGACAACAGCCCTAGGTACGCTGACAACGAAGTCAACTCGAACAGCAGCAGACAGCAGCAGCACAAGCATTAAGCACACCACTACCACCACCACGTAGCTCGCTCTCTCACACACCACCATCTATATGCCATGCCATCTCTATATCTCTCTATATCTGTCTGTCGCTCGCTTAATACTATGCCCATATCGCTAGTTAGCTAGTCTGTAAGGTCTGTTTGCTATTGCCGGCTTATCTAATTTAAATAATTAAATCATACATGCAAACCATCCGCTCCGCTCCGCCACAATCCACCTCCACAAATGACCCAAAAAAAAATACAACCAACAATCAACAACCGACAACCAAACGCCGCTGCCAACGCTCCTGCTCCTTCAACGATTCCTGCCATTAAAACCGAAAAAAACAAACTCGTAAAAACCAAACATCCCAAAAAACAACAAACGATGCGTGTAAATAATGCGTTAATGCAACAAATCCCCCGCCCTAAACTCCACACTCCGCTCCTGCCGCCCTGCTCTAATCCGACCCGTCGCCCGTCCTCCGCGTGTGTGTGCGTGTAAACCATTAGCTTTTTCTTATTGTAGAATAACAGTGACGTCGCCGTCGTCGCCACACATTCATAAATTGGCACTGGCGGCCAAAGCCATACCGGCCACCAAACCGGACACAAAATCTGCAACAGCAGCAACATCAACAGCAAGTAAAACTGCAACAGCAGCGGCAGATACAATCATCTGGAGGTCAAAGGCAACATCCACACCGACGAAGATGACTACTCTAAGCCCGGTGGCTCAACAGAATGGCCAGAGGCCGTAGATGAACCCTACGATCTACCCTTGTTTGTGGCTCTCGTGGCTGTAGTTTGTAATTTGTAATTTGTATTTTAATTTTTTTGATTATTTATTAGTTGTTTATGATTATTATTTGATTACTGTTTAGTTCAATATGTTTAACTATTTATTATCGAAATATAGCTACATGATATACATACATACCTACTCGTATAATATGATATATGATACCCGATACCCGAGTATGAGTATGACGTATGAGAAACCCAATCGTAGTTAATTTAATTTGCGCGACAGTCCCTAAAACGAAAACCAAGTGATTAACAATGTTTTTATCTCTCAAAACAAGGAAAAACGAAAATAAAAATGGATACTAACCCTATAGCCTATATAGAATATAGTACACTATCCTATCCTATAGCCAACTTAACTTAAATGAAATTAGTTAAACGCGTTTCAAAATCATAGGCAAGTGTATGCAAAATTCAATAAATTGAATATTTTACCGAACTAAATCGCATAGAAAAACATCTCCTATTCTTATACGAAATCATCTCTGCATAACCATACATTCATTAGCTTTATTCAACACACTCTCTCATTCATAAACTAAAGAGAAAACTAAACATAAAAACTATATATTGGAATACGACATTTTTGCAGAAAAACATCATCATAATTATGATATCCAACGGAAAAGATTCATGAAAACCCGTATTAAGAATTAACAAAACAAATAAATATATTGTTATAAAACTCAAACAAAACTTGTCTCTAAATTAAATTGAGGGTGGTGTGGTTTTTGTAATAATTGGATATTTAATATACAATATATGTAGGTATATATTTTATACAGTTTATTGGGTGTTGTACAAAGATACAACCAACGTGCGCTCCAGCAATTTGGAGAGTAAGCTGATCGGTCTATAGGATTCAAGTTTATCTGCAGCTTTTCCTGGTTTCAGAATCATCGTGACCTTGGCACATTTCCACGCGGTAGGAAAGTGCCCGCCTGGGTATGGAAGGAATATTCACTCAGGTTGGGTGCCCTGACAAAGCTATCATCTTTCATTCACTTTTCGAAAATTCGTTCATCTGAAAAAGTTAAAACCAAAAACTGCGAAAATTGTATACGTTTTTATTGTATTTTTAGTGTATCAAAATTTTAAGAATGGCTTCTTTTAATAATACAGACTCCTATCTGAATAATCTGGAGAGGGCACATGGGTGCTCCAATCGCCTCCGCGTTAGCTCCGCCGGGTGCTACCAGAGGCAGAGGGAGTCGTGCCCCCCCCACACCCTCCCCAGAGGCACACGAAGGTTGCGAGCTGTGAAGAGTGAAGAGAAGAATATCGGGGCAGAGCAGCGTCAGGGGGATCCCTTGGGATTGAAGGCGGTGGCCTTTAAGGGGCTGCGGTACGAAGCCACACGTGCGCGGAGTCAGCGTCGGTGGGAGGCGGAGGCGAGAAACACCTCCCTGCTGAATGCCACCGTTGGCGAGATCCGTCGAAGAGTCCGCCAGAAGCTGGACGAGGAAGAAGAGCTCCGTCATCGAAGGCTGATCGAAGAGGAAGAAGAGCAAGCAAGGGGAATGCGTGCGAAAACGGACGAGCACGGTGTAGTCACCCTATTGGACGTGCGATCAATAAAGGAGTCGGAAGGGCACATCCCAGTGTCGATCGAGTGCCCGATCATCGATGACGCCCACGTGACTAGTGAATCCTCGACTACTTTCGCCCGGATCATGGGCCCCCTGCCGATTCCGCCCGATTTCTCGGTGGCCGCTCGCCGCAAACTGGAAGAGAAGCTGCTGGGGGTGAACGCGAGGCTGGCGTTCTGCGCGTTTGGGGATCTTGTGGATCGGATCAACGGTCGCCCCATACCGCGGTCGGAGGATATGCGAGTATTCTTTCGCTTTGCCAGCGTCCTGCAGTTCCAGATGTACCTGTGGCACCGACCAGAGCAGCGCCGCTACTTCGTATACTGCTATGTCCTCAAGGACCGTCGTGACTTCATTGCCCACCTCACGGTGCCCTGCCGCCTGTTTCGCAGGTTCGTCCGCATCTACCCCCAGACAAAGGGCAACATCCACTACGTGGAGGATATGTTCCAGCTGACGCCCGTGCCGCCACAGCTCTTCTCCTGGCTGAACCAGATCACCGCACGCTCTCTTTACGATCGGCTGGCGGAACTGGCCTACAGATTCTTCCGGCCCGAGGAGACGCTGATGGCTCTCACCAGACTATCAGATAACTGACAACATTTTAGACAAAATGTATAAATTTAACAAATAGTATTCTTTCATGAGAACTAGAGCATGCTAAAGGACCTGCCCATGGCATTCCGAGCATGCAGAAAGGAACGTATGTGATGCTATATCTGGAATTATGTATATCTCATGTTTTAATGATATTAAAAAGTGTTCTGAGACAATGAGTCTAATTATGACCATTGCTACATCGAAGACCAGCACTGCGTTTTCTATTTAAAGTCTCTATAATTTAAAGTGGAGCAATCCAATTTATTCTTCGCCGGAGTTCGTTTTCGTTTCTTCGTTTTTTGTGTAACACGCACGTTCCTAGGTCGAGGTCAACTGTGTAAGTGCCCCAAACAGGGGCTCGAAATGTGGCACCTCCCACCCACTCCAATCCTGGCCCATTAAGTGGCACCGTTTGCTAGTCGCCGACTTTGAAAACTGCCGCAATCCAACGCCTACGCCTATGACTACGTCTGCCAGGGAGATTGGGATTGGACACGAATGTGTGGCAAGCACGCAAATGAAATGCCTGCCACGGGACAGGGGCAGGTCCTGAGCACTTGAAAACACCTGTTTGTATGTCAAAGCGGGTCTCCGACATCAATCAGGCAGCTGACATCCCATAAAACTGCGCTATGGCTTTTCAATGAGGATCAGCAACAGGTGCTACTGCTGGGGGGGGGGGGGGGGGGGAGTGCTTCCTCCTGGGGAGTCCCCTTGCCCATGCTACGTCAGCGGTGGAGCTGCTGAACTCAAAAACAACCGTCAACTAGGCGACTGTCAAATGCGCCGCACGTATCCGGGGATTATCGACCAAACATTAGCGAACTTTACGCCACTTTCTGGGTCTCCGTTTTGGCGCAGACACATATTGGATTTCAACGGCTGCGGAACGTCCTGGAAAAGAGGCTGCTCGAGCAGCAATCAACAAAGAACACACCAGCATTAGGTGGCCATGGATGACCGGACCATAGACTCGATCTTTCTGGGCTCCCTGGAGGCCCTGCCGCCGGTTAGCTCCAAGATTGTGCGCATCTTCACGAGCTCCACGTTCACGGGTGGGTCAACAAATCAAATCAATCACTTACTCGTATGTGGGAGTGCGACCCGAGTGTGGTGTGAAAGTGTGAAAAGGGTTATGTAATTCGGATGATTTTTCACCATCACAGACACCACCATGGAAAGGAACACACTGATGGCCAAGTGCTATCCCAGGATAAAGGACTATTGCCGCGAGAAGCACGGCCTGGAGTTTCAAGTGGTGGACATGCGGTGGGGTGTGCGCGACGAGGCCACCGACGATCACATGACCACAGAGCTGTGCATGCGCGAGATCAAGAACTGTCAGCGTCTGTCGATGGGGCCGAACTTCATTGTGTTTCTGGGCCAGAAGTACGGCTACCGACCCATACCCACGTACATAGTGTCCTCGGAGCTGGCGCTGATCTGTGAAGAGCTGACATCGATGGGCGTGGACCGGGCCCTGCTCGATCTGTGGTACAAGAAAGACAGCAATGCGGTGCCACCAATATCCGTGCTGCAGCCTATTTCATCGATACTCATCAATTTCAACAATAAGGTAAGGAGAAATACTTTCTTACAGACTGAAAACAGTTCCTCAAAAGGCATTCCCCATCCCCAGCGCGTGCCCAAGCTCCAGGCGGAGGATCAGGCCGTTTGGTGGGATACCCTCAACAAAATGCAGAAGCTGCTGCGCAAGGCTGCCGCCTCTTTGGGGGCCAGCAACAAGATGTCCAAGGACGATGTCCACAACTACTTTATGTCAGGTAAGCGTAGTATGTGGCAGCTCTCGCAGTTGTAGCTCTAGCTGTGGATTAATCCTCGTTTAGTGACGGAGCGGGAGGTGATCAATGGCGTACTGAATGTGAAGAACACGAAGAACCATTGCCTGGCCTATGTGCGGTACATCAACAACATCAATCTGCAGAACCTGAAGAAGGCCTCGCTTTTCGTGGACATCATCAACCGGAGTCTGGACACGGAGTCGGCCAAGCTGCTGGGAGACCTCAGGGACACTCGGCTTCCGGCGAAGATCGAGTCAAGCAACGCTCAGAAGTAAGAGCCATCTTAGCCAACCCTTACTTTAGATGGAGTGTATTTATCGATGGTGCTTTTTAGATACACTGTCGAGTGGATTGGACGCGAGGGCCTGGACATTGAGACGCACGAGGAGTACCTGAATCATTTCATATCGCACTTCTATAAGAACGTGGTGAAGCTGGTGGATAGGGCGATGCGCAAAGAAGACTCCAGTGCACAGGGGCAGATAGTAACTGAGATCCTTCAGCATTTGCACGCTTGCAACAACTCGGTGAAGATATTCTACGGCCGGGAGGAAAGTTGTGAGCGTATCAAGCGCTATATGCTGGGGGATTCAGATAAGCCACTTGTCCTTTTCGGCGATGGAGGCTGCGGCAAGACCTCGCTACTCTCCAAGAGCGCTGCCCTGGTGGCCACCGAGTGGTTCGCCCATGTCAGGCCGATCAATGTCATCCGATTCCTGGGCACCACGCCGGACTCCAGTGCCTTGACGGCCACCCTGATTTCCATCTGCCAGCAGGTGATATCCATCCAATAGCTTAACCTTTAACCCCATAATCTCTCTCCCTGCTCTCAAAACCAACCAAGCAGATCTCGTACAACTATATGCTACCCTTCGAGAACATACCCGATGATCTTGTACCCTTAACAGCACACTTTAAGCAATTACTAACTTATGCTAGCCCCAACCAGCCGCTCACCCTCTATCTCGACTCGGTCGACCAGCTGACGGGCACCCAAGACTCGAACAAGGTATCCTGGATACCCACGCGTCTGCCACAGCACTGTAAGGTGAGAGATCTCTCCATCCTTCCTGGCGAGGATACTCCTAGCCACAGTCCTCTGCATGTACATATGTATATACCTTCTATAAATATTTTACTACTTTCCTTATGCATGATATTGATATTTGACATTCGAAATATGTACAATCTAAAGATACTAATATCTCTTACACTGTATAAAATTCTGCATGATTCCTCGTTCACTTTATCTTAAGAATACTCATATGACTGCACCCAAAAAATAGATCCTCAAAGAAATGACAAAATTCCATCAAAAGTGATCTGTGGTGGAGAGCCTAGATCCACCCTAAAAATGAAATCATTTTACTATTTATACTGCCTTATATAATCCAACGATTTCTAGCAAAAATATTCTGAGAAACCAGTTCCAAGGTGACCCATTCTTTGCAAGTTCCACCCTCATTCATCCTACGATCTGTATATAAAAACAATATCCCCTCCTAGCACTGCATGAAACATCCCAGAACCTTTTTAGTTTATAGTTTCCATATGTACATACATACATATCGTGTATGTATAGTATAATGCATGCATGGGAAATCGTGTAAGTTTTTTCAATTGCTTGACTTGTGCGTGCTAAGCAAAATCACTCGCCAACAACCAACCAATGATTTCCACAGGCACACCTCACACAAAACGACGCCCAGAGGATGGCCGTTCTGCATGAGGCAATCCTGTCTTGGTATCAGCCACTCTGGCACCCTGCCACTCGCATGCCACATGAACAGCGATCTAAAAGATACCCCATTCGACTGTTTACAGATCATCATTTCGTGCGCCAATGAGCCCGCGAATCCGACAGTGTCGCACGAGTACCATGTCCTGTGCAAGATGATCGACGTGGAGGAGAACTTTATCGAGGTGACAGCCCTGGGCGAAGACCTGGCCATGAACGTGATCAAAATGTGGATGAAGACGGCGTGCCGGGATCTGAACAACTATCAGTGGCGTCTGGTGGCCAATGCCATCAGCAAGTGTTCGCTGCCCATTTTCGTGAAGCTTGTGTTTGCCGAGATCTGCCGCTGGCGGAGTTATACACGGCCCCAGGAGACGCACCTGGCCAACACGGTGATGGACTCGATTATGCTGCTGTTTGAGCGCGTAGAGAAGCAGCATGGCCGCATTCTGGTCTTTCACGCTTTGGCCTACATCACGGCCTCAAAGTCGGGCCTCTCTGAGAGCGAACTGGAGGATCTCATCTCGCTGGACGACAAGGTGTTGGACGATGTCTATCAGTACCATATGCCACCAGTGCGTCGCATTCCTCCGCTTCTATGGACGCGTATACGCAACGATCTGCCCAATTATCTCAGCGAGCGAGAGGCGGACGGGGTGAATGTCATGAACTGGTATCACCGACAGTTCCGGGACACCGCCAAGGAGCGCTACTTCAAAAACATGAACATGGCCATATACTTCCACTCGATGATTGCCGACTACTATCTGGGCATCTGGGGTGGCGGCGTGCCCAAGCCGTTCAAGTTCACCGAGATCCAGCGGCATCGCTTCGGCCTGGCCGACAAGGAGGGCTCAGCGGATCGAAAGGTACCCATCCAGCCGCTTGTATTCAGCAGCAAGGATGGCCTCTCCAAGCGCTACAATCTTCGCAAGGTACGTTGATGGTGTCCCTATCTAGTTTTAGTCTTCCTTTCATTCGAATCTCCAACAGTTTGGAGAGCTGCCCTTCCACTTTGTGCGCTCGCGACGGTTCAAGGATCTGTTCGAGCACGTCCTCTTCAATTACGACTGGCTGCACGCCAAACTGTCTAGCTGTCCGCTGCAGGCGGTGCTCGCGGACTTCGAGGATGCCTCCACCAACACGGAGGACAAGGAGGCCAGGCGCGAACTGATGTTGGTAGCCGATGCTCTGCGTTTGGGGGGTGCCATCCTGGCCATTTATCCTAATATGCTGGCTCCGCAGCTGATTGGACGTCTGCTGCCCGAGATTGGGGGCAATCCCAACATCAAGATGTTACTGCGGGCATGCGATCGTAGTGGACCCAAGGATTGTGCTCTCATTCCGGTCAATCATTGCTTGCACACGCCAGGAGGGCCCTTGAAGGTACCTCCGCTCCTACCGATTTCTCTCATTTGTGATCTCTAATCCTTTTGTAATCTTCTTAGTACTCTCTGGAGGGCCATCAGTTTGCAGTGTTTGCCTTCTGCCTGACCAGCGACATGCGCTACATGGTCTCCATTTCCACGCACTTCATCACCTTCGATCTGTCCACATCGGATCTGACGCGTGACGTTAATCCAGGCATTGAGGGCATCATGCAGCAACTGGTTCTAAGTCCGGACAACAAGTGGGCCGCCGCCTACTCGAACAACAATCAGACCGTGCTCCTCAACATGCTCTCCAGCGAATTCGTGGTGATCAATAGTCCCTTCGAGGAGTGCCATGGTCCGGTCAGTGGTCTCCATTTGCTCAATCATTGGTAAGGTTTCCTCCAACACCCCTTTACCCTGATGGCTCCTCTAATCCAATCCTCTGGGGTGTAGTCTCTTTATCACTTGCAAGCTGCGTTGGGCGCAGTTCGATATGCGTGGCAATCTGGTGGACACCTTCGATGTGCCTGGCGAGAACGAGGATTGGGAGATCTTAAGTGAGTGAACGGATCCCCAGATATTCCTTTACTTCACCCACTACTTACCCATCTTTTCTCAGCCATGGAGTTCTTTAGTCCCACGGACTACAATGTGGTCTTCTGGTCGGGTTCTATTAATGACATGCGCCTGAGGCTGGACTCCTGTCGCGGGGGAAACTACTCCAATTCGGAGAGATTCTACAGTGCCTTGGCCATGAACAAGAATCAATCGCGGGCCTACGGCTGTGCCAACGAGGAGAACTTTGAGGTTTCAGTTTTTGACTTTGTGGAGGATGAGGAGAGTGGTGCCATTACCTGGACTCTGGTGGAGAGCTTGCCGCGCTTCGAGAACGACGACAAGGAGATGCTGCTGCAACTGCGCCTGGACCAGCACGATCGCATGCTCCTGGGCACGGCCGGCAAGGGCTTTGTGATCTGGGACTTTGGCGGCAAACTAAAGGACGAGACAGAGTCCCGCCTGACCGAGGGCGCGCTGTACCTGCCGCTGCCGCATGGCGTGCGGAACATCACCACCCGCATCATGCAGTCAAACTCCATTATGGTCAGCTCCAGGCTGGACTATGCCGTCGCTGGAGTGCGCAAGAATCTGTATGTGTGGTGCCTGCCCTCGGGACAGTTGGCGAAGGTCCTAGATGCCCACTTTGGGCGCATCATCCAGCTGGAGCCGCTGACGATCGGCAACTGGAACAACCTCGTGACCTCCTCCATCGATCGGTCGGTCAAGGTCTGGAACATCAACAACATCTTCGAGAAGGTGCATGTCATCGATCGCCACGAGCTGCAGATCGATGACATTAGCCTGTCCGAGGTGGACATGGCCGTGACGGTCACACGCAGCTGTGTCGGCGTCTGGGAGACACGCTCGGGCCGTCTGCTGGCCAAACTGTCCGACAGTGCGCTGGGCGCCATTGTCACGCATGCAGAGATCACGCCCGACGGCCGCTACATCATATCCTCGGAGACGGGCAAGTTTCTGGTCTGGAATCGCGTCTCCGAGCAGGTGGTCTTTCGCGACGATCAACCTGGTATCCAGCAGATCACCCTCCTGGACTATGGGTACAAGGTGCTGACCGTTTCGGTGCCCAATATAAATCAGCGGGATATCCTGGCGGCGGCAGATGAGGCCAATCGATTGACGGCTATAACAACATTGAGAACAGTGCCAGGTAAGGATTATATATATTGTATTGTATGGATTGTATATTTTATGAGCCCGCCATTAACCGAATTATTTTGCAGAGGGTACTATACTGTTCCGCTTTGAATTCCCCATTCGTATGATCACGGGAATGCCCTTCCGTAAGTCGGTGATGACCGCGGATAATGCCTACATCGTTGTGGTCACCGTGGACAAGTCGAACAAGGATTGCCTGGGCGTGTACAGCGCCACCAACGGGGCCTTCGTCTCGAAGATCATGCTCAAGGGCTGCTCCATTAAGGAGGTATTTGCTTTGGTGCCAATGCCCCACAAGGCGAACCAAGTGGCGGTGATCAGCAGCGAGAAGGGCAGCGTCATGGACATCAAGACCAAGAAACACATCCGCTCTATAGCGAAGTGGGGCGGCAGCATCACGCGGGACGGCAAGTGCGGTTTGTATGCCCCGACGCGAGGCGGCTTGGAGATGCTGGAGCTGCGCAAGGGTACCACGGTGAAGACATTCATTCCAAAGGTGGCAGAGGGCGTTTTTTCGGTGATTTGTATCTTCACGGAGAACGACGAGTACGTAGCGTACTATCACAGCGGCCGCAAGACCATACGCGTCTTCCGCACCGGCGACACCGAGATGATAGCAAACTACCGGCTCCAGGCCGAGCTGACGGCCATCAAGAGCAGTAAGGACGGGCGGGCCATTGTCCTGGGCACCGTGGATGGGTGCATGTCTGTCCTGGCGATTGTGGATCCTAAAAAGCAAGAGATGATCGAGTATCTCAACGAGCTGCCGTCCCGCGATGAGAACTGGAAGGCAAAGTTGGCCAAAATGAAGGCACGTGTGGGCTTCAAGGCCGCCATACGTGTGGCCACCATCTCCTCCCGCTATGCAAAGCCCAACAGGGGCGAGGATGAGGATGGGGAGGGGGAGCTGCTCACCGAAATAACAGAGGTGGTGCCCGTGGCCATGGATTAGTTGAATTATAAATATAACATTTATTTTCGCATATAATTCATGGATAGGATAGAGGATGTTGTGTTACAAAAATACGCACGCGCGTGCTATGCTGCCTGAATGTCTGTCTGCCTTACGAGTGTGTGATGAGAAGGGGGTTGGGGGTGGGTGACTGTGGGGATTAAACTGAATGAAGCTTAAACTAAACATTGGTTAAATGGTAGCTGCTACGGTCTAAAAATTATGGTTTAAGAGTATAACTTAGGTCGGAAACAGATGGATTATGGAATCAGAAAACGTAACCAGACGATAACAAGAATCGATCCTAAGGAGGCAACAAAACAAGGCTCTAAAATCTTTAAACATGCTGCTGCTGTTGCTATTTTGCTTCGCGCTGCAGCTTACCAACAAATCAATTTGATTCCAATCGAAAGCGCTAGTACAATTACAATTTATATATATATATAGTATGTGGCTTTAGGATGTACCAGGATGATCCAAGGATTAGTGTAGTAAATAGTAGTTGTAGTACGCATCTGTTAATTATTGTTAATTGTTACTTGTTAACCTGCCTTTGAATACATCTGCATCTTCTGCTGTTCTGTATCTGTCGCATGTGTAATGTGAATATATGATCCAATGTATATCGGGTGTGGTGTGTGCATAAGCGCATAATATAACTAATGTTAAATTATAAATGATTCATTTAGTTGAAGACAGCCATCACGACGTCATCTTCTTGTTTTCTTTCAATCTCTCTCTGTTCATATTGTTTATATAGCTATAGATTTCCATTCGTGTATCTGTATACGAGTGTGGTGTAATACTCCTATTGGGCATGGCTCTCCTTCTTGATCTGTGCAAGCTTTGCCTGGATATGCTGCAAGCGATTTGGCGAGACATCGGGTTTCTGCAAGAGATTTTTATACGTATTGAATATTCGTCCATTATACTGCACATCCCTGCCCCATGTTACCTCTCGTCGGATGAGCGAGGCCTTCTGCGAGCCCATCGAGCTCAAACAGAGATTCTCATCGGCCACCTTATTGTCCATCATCATGCGCGAGCCATCGTCTCCGGTATGGCGCGTGGACATCATTTTCCCGCCGACACCGACACCACCGCCCATTAAATAATGCAGTCTGTCCATCCAGAAGTCGGCATCATGCTCGCCGGCAGCATTCTGATTCAGATTCTGATGATTGGCATCTGTGAGATAAGAACGTGTAGCAGCTGTTGGGAGTGTCGAAATACAACAAAATACATGGCCACATGTTAAATGTTTCGGTTAGTATGGAGAGATGGAGAGAGAGAGAGCTGTTTGTGTTGTATGGCCTACACGCTTACCCAAACGATTGTCCGGCGCCTGTCCAGCGGAGCCGGGCATGCCGGTCTGACTGCGCTCGATCTCTGCCAGACCCTCCTCAATATACTTATGGAAAGTGGCACTGGAGCCCTGCAGGAAGGTGCTCAGATCTATGTCTGGATTTTGTTGCTAAGAAAAGGATGTTTCAATGAGAGACAGACAAAAACAAATACAGATCTCCTTTAATTTACCTTAAAATCGTATAGCTTCTGCAGTCCCTGCTGCTTGGTGTCTCTGTCGGAGATAAGCTTAAAGATTTGCGATACTGTGTCATGGGTCTGATGCGAGATACGCTTCGAAGCAATCTCCTTGGCTCTTTGTGGCGAGGCACCCGTCCCTACCGAAGAGCCATCCTTTTGGAAATTCTACAAAAAACACATTTAAACATCACCATGAAACACATCACCCGAATGGCGATTGAGCGACAGCGATTTCTCACCTTCAGGATGCGTATCAAATACGTGTGCAACTCCGAGTGAGTGGGTATCTGATTGAGATGCTGCAGTATGGCATTACCCTTCACCTTGGCCATGTTGTGGACAATGGTCTTGACTGTGCGCAGCGGCGTGTCCGATGGCCGTGTCTGCCACCAGGTGCCTGGAAGAGCCAGCATGAATTCATGCGCCTCCAATATCACGTCATCGTAGTTCAGCTCATTGCTGCGCTCTGGCAGCATCTTTACGTTCCGCCAAATGCATTTCATCAGCAGATCCGTGAATTTAGGGAGTCCTGCCACCGGGCAGGTTTCACGCAGCAAACGGATGAGGGCACTAGAGACACATCAACAATTAACAGGGGTACATTTAAGCAAGGAAAAGAGTAGTCTCACCAATTTAAATTCGTGAAATTAACCTTGTCCAGCACTTTCAAACAGATGCCATTGATCACCTTGTTGTACTGGCCGTCCTCACCGTTGGCCAACTTGGGATCGGCCATCAAATGGAGCAGCGCAGACATGAGATGCTTGATGTAGGTCACCCCCAGTGTTTTGCCCAGAATGTTGGCATGGAAAAACGTATACAAAATGGACAACAACGGCTGGTACATCACCAAAGCCTGCGCCGTTGGCTGCTGTGAAAGAAGCTGCACAAAAAAATAAAATAATATAATTAAAAGGATCAGCAATAAGCAATGGCAATGCTAACCTTCAATTGTTCCAGCACATTATGTATGAACATGTCCTCATAGTCCCGCAGAACGGCCTGCTTCTCAGGCGACTCAATGATGGCCGCCAGCTCGTTAATGGCCGCCCGAGCCTTCATAGTGTCCGTGCTGCTGACAGCCTTGATTACTTTCACCAACTGTGGGTCATGCTTGGGCAGGACATCAGCCAAGCTGCAAAACAAAGTTGAAACAAAACAGTTGAAAAAGGTTCCCAGAACAAAGATTTATGCTTCTATTTACTTGGGAATATGGTTGTCCATGTGGTTCTGTTGCTGCTGGTTGCGGGGACTGCGGTAGGGCGAGATGCCACTGGCCATGGTGGCATTAGCTGATGGGGGCGTCGTGATGGTCTGCTGCATGTAGTGCTGGCGTGAGATGAGGCGATCGAACTTATCCTGCGGATACTGGACGCCTCCACGTGTGGGTATTACCTTGATGGGCTCATACAGCAGCGATATGTCCACTGACGGCAACTGCTTGAATTCCATTTGATCCACGCGCACCCAATCCTTCTCGATGTCTGCTATCACCTGCGAGTCCAAGCCAAACGGGCCACTGGGCCTCTGTTGTTGCTGCTGCTGCTGCAAATGTTGCAGTTGCTGCTGCAATTGGAGCAGCTGTGAGGACGGTGCCTGGTCGAAGGTTCTGCAAAGGATGCGAAACAAAATGTAAGTCCAACTCTGGTAGGACACTCGCACAAAACACAGAAGCGACGATAAAACAAAAGCAAACAATACTCAAACAATGACAAACAAAGCAAAGCAAAACGAAACACTAGACATTTAAAGAAAAGTATAAAAGAAAAGCCACTTTACGCCTGTCGAGTCAGAGAGTTTAAGTAGGCCGCAGCATTCGAGCCATTTCCCTCCTTTTGGTTGCTCTCTCGCTGCAAGCTGATTCGATGGAAAATGAATATGAATCGTTAACGAAAAAATAATCAACGAAAAATCAAAAAAGATCCAAACTACTGCGAGGATGGCGCCCAAACTACTGGCTAGACAGATGGCAAATGGCAGAAGGCCTCAGCAACGATGTAAAATTCTTTAATATAAATAAATATAATTCACATTTAATTAACTCTTGAGACCCCTCCTGCTGCCAGTAGTTTCCTATTCCATCCCCAGAGAGCGCGCGAGACGTTTAACAAAATTAAAATTGAATCTGAAAATTATTGCTAGTTTTTGGTCTTACCCATCGCTAGGCGGCGGCAACTCATCCCCGTAGCCATTGCCCACCACAGCGTCCTCGATCTCGATGCTCTCCTGCCGCTGGAGAACTTGCGGGGCTGCCAGTTTGCCACCGCCGCTTGGAATTTCTGCGGGCACAGCCGATGGCGGTTTGTATGTTTTTTTGGCCCGTTTGATGCGCTCATCCAGCATTGAGAGATCCTTCTCGTTGAGATGGGTGAGCTGCTTGTAGAGCTTCTCGCCTGTGAGGAAAAACACCTGCACCATGCAGTTGAGGGCTGCATTGCGCACGGAGTTGTCGCGGTCGGAGATCTGACGAGAGATGTCCTTGATGGCGGTATTCGAACAGATGCCCACCCCATACGAGTCGATCAGGAAGGTGAGCTCGTCCAGGCACTCGGTGCGCTGCCGGGCATTCTTCGACTTGAGGCCCTCCATAACGTAGGGGAAGATCTTGCCATAGGGATGGACCAACAGAACCTGTCGCAGGACGCGACGTACGCCATTCCGTACAGTGTCCTTGGGATCACCAATCTACACACACACACAGAGAAAGAGAGAGATTGGAAATTAGGGTTATTCCAGAGGAATCAAGCAATGGTTTACCTTGAGCAGCAAATGAGGCACAAAGCTTGCGGCCTCGTTCTCACCAAGGATGTACTCCACGCCGACGAGCATTTGGAAGACCTGCATAAGATAGTCGAGACCCTTGAGCAGGACAGAAGGGTTCGTATCGTAAAAACGCAGTGTCAGCCACTTGAGTATCAGATCCAGATTGCATATCAAGGCCTTGCCATTGCTGGCTAAATCATCGCTCAACTGTTCGATGACTTTCAAGTGATAGCTGGGGATCAGAAGGGGTACAAATTAGAGACAAATTCCGAAGTGGGAGAACAGCAGAATCGCCTACCGAAAGTCATCGTGGAACATATTGGCCATTAGAGCCTTGTTTACGCACGCTGCCGTCATCTGTTCGCGCAGCAGTTCGTTGAACTCCTCGCGGGGCGTGGTGAAGGTCCACTTGAGGACACGCATCTTTTGTTCGTCGAGGAGGCGCTGGTTCTTGGCCGTATTGACGGCCAGCAGGGGCGACGTGTCCACATCTTCCTCTTTCTTTCGCGATGGGGCCGCCGCCTTGTCGCCTGCTAGAGTTGCCCTGGAATTGGGCGCCTTCTGGGCTCCAGCTCCTGCACCTCCGGCGGCACCTCCACCACGGACTGTCTTCTTGACTGGATCCTCGATTATGGGCGCCTGCTGTTTGCCCTTGGGCAGTGGCTTGACGGGCAGATTTGGACGCGCCTTTTCGAGGGCCGCCTGGATGGCCGCCTTTGAGGCAGGCTTCTGTTTGTCAAGGGCCCGGTTCATGGCCTCGAATCCTAGGTGAATCATTACCCCGAGGACCGCCTCGTTGGCGTTCTTCCGGACATCCGCAGTTCGATCGCAGATGTGAGCATACAGCTGCGGCACCATCGAGTTGAGATCCTCCTTGGAAATCGTTTTGGGCGGTATTCCCGGCAGCTTATCCGCCAGCCATGCCCATAGCTCCACCTTGAGGGCCGTTGAGGGTCCCTTGAGAGCATCGGCAATCATTTCGCTCTCAAAGAACTCTTTGTAGCCCCCCTTCTCGCCAAACGTATTGATGCAGCTGAGGGCGGCGGCCCGCACGAAATCCTTGCCATGGCCCAGGGCATGCAGGAAGCCCGGGAAGAGGGTGCGCACGTGGTTACGGCACCCCGAGCCCATGGCGTTGGCCAGCTGCTCGCAAATAGAGAGTGTGGTCTGGGCGATCTTCGCATTCGAGTCCACGAGACGGTGAGCCAAGGCAGGGGCCAGGTCTCCGATGGAGGGCTTGATGAGCCGCGCCTCCGAGATGATGGCCTGCAGCTTCGTCAGTCCCTCGTTGCGCATCTTCCAGTCCTTGTCAGACATTTCCTTGAGCAGCGCCTCCGTGATCTGTGGTGCAATGTCGACGCGTGGCAGCAAATCCGCCATATTGCAGGCCATGTCCTCCTCCTGACCGCCAGCCTCATCGTCGTCGTCGCCACCATCTGGAGTGCTGGCACCGCCCCCGTTCCCTCGCTGTACTCCACGCACTGGCCGCGGCGGCTTCTCGCCCACATTCTTCTCGAATTCCGTCTGAATCTGTACCTTTAAGGCTGGCTTCTCGCCGTCGAAGAACATCATGAGGGACTGGCCAGTGTACATCGACATGGTGCCCACGAGGAGGATCGCTGCACCGCGCACCGTGGGATTGGTGCTCTGCACACCTTTGCGCACTTCCTCGATCAGCATCTTGGGCTGCAGCTGGAAGCCGAACTCCGTGATGGCCTTGGCTACCCAATTGAATGCCTCGGACTGTACCTTCGGGGACTTTTGCTCGAAGGAAAAGCCCAGGACCTTGCCCACAACGTACTCCAGCTTGGTGGCCTCAGCAAAGGCGGACAGGACATCGCCCGCAACTGGCCCGTTCTTGGCATCGGCCAGCTTTTCCGTGATCTCGTTGATCACATGATCCACGGTAATGGTAGTCAGGGGATAGGTCTCCGCCACGCTGCGAATGCTGTCCAGTTTCAGTTTGAGCACTTGGAAGTTCATCTCTTTCAGCCCGGGCTTCCGACCGCTGACGGTGCGAACCAGCACCTGGGAGATGCCCGGCTGCTTGGCATCGTAGCTGGGGATCTCGCCCAGCAGCTGCTCCACGGCAGCCAGCCGAGTCTTCCAATTGGAGTCCACCAATCCACTGAGTATTTCGGCTGGCAGCATCTCCTCCGCCTTGGACTGCACCTCCTCTGCGGGCATATCACGCTCAGTGGCCAACGCCTTGCCGGGTGCTGCCTTGGAGGCAGCGGCAGCAGATGGAGCTGCGGATGCAGGATTCTTCTTGACTAACTTACGTGCCCCCGATGTGGCGGGTCGTGTCACGGCCTTGGGTGCCGCACTGCCTGCCGTGGGTCTGGCTGCAGCTCCTGCCTTCGATTGCGGGGCAGAGGCTGGACGCGTCTCCTTTTTGGGGCCGACAATCTTCACCTTGATCTCTGCCTTTTCGTAGCACTCCTTGATTTTGCTCATCTTGAGGGGATCCACATCGGCCAGCAGTGGTTCCAGCGTCTTTTCGCCCACCAGCTTCATGAGGGTGCCCAGGGCCTCGGCGCTGCTGTCGCGCACCGTCGGATCCGGTTCATTGAGGGTCTTCACCAGGTTGGTGGCCATTAACTTGAGAAGCTTCTTGTTTAGAGCCGTGGGCTGGGTGCGGCACAGGGCGCGGGCCAGGAAGAGAGCTGTCTCTGATTTCACGCTGGGATTCTTGTTGGCCAGCGACTCCACAATGGCCTCCTGTTGGGCCTCCAGCGATGTCGACATGTAAATGGCATCCATGGCATCACGCAGAGCAGCCACCACATTGGGTTTTTTCTCTTTAAACTTTTCCAGCAGCGATGGTACACAGCCCTGTGAATAAATGAGGTTTTCCCCGATTAGATTGGTCATCAAAATGTCCTCGAATCTCGCAGCACAGCACTCACCGAAGCATAGTTGGAGAAGCGTTTGACCAATCCTTTGGCCAACATGGCCAGGCACTTCCCAGCCAGAGCCACTAGTACCACATTGGAGTCCTTGGTAATAACTTTCCTTAGGGCGTTCACCAGAGTCCCATATTCGCCGCTCTCCAGCTTCGGGTGATCTGTGAGCAGTTTCTCCAACACCTCTAGTGCCTCCTTCCTGAGAGTCCACTTCTTTTCCTCGAGTTTCTCGTAAAAGTCCTTGGGCATCTTGGATAGTATGTCCACAGGATCAAGCAGATCCATGGGATCGATTTCTTCAGCCCCAGCATCGCCATCCTCTTCTGCAAGGAGGGATATCGTTAGCGGATTAGAATGGGGATTGTCTATTATGGTCTTATTTTTCTGCAGTTCATGCAACGCAATAATAATACACATACCAACGTTTTTGGATATCATTTTTGTTTCAATGAAAACAAGATATTAAAAAATATTAGATATAAAAAACCAAAAAAACTTAAGTCTAAATTCGGTTAAAATTAGGCATTAAACATTTTAGAAAGTGTTTTTTGGAAAAACGACCATGAAAGGTGTCTGATGAAGCCGAAAACTCAGAGGACAAATGGGAACAAAGCGGACAAAATGTAGCATCATATTTTAGATGGCATCATTACCATTGTATACATCTTCGCTGCCTGCAGACTCTGCAATCTTTGCTTGCTTCTCCTGCTGTGACTTTAGATATCTGCAATCAAAATACACACAAATTATAAGGATATTCGATGGCAAGGGGTTCGCCCTTAGGTTTCTAACCTGGAGGGCTCTGCCCGTTCCCCCTTGAGCTTCTCAAATTCATCTTCCAGCTCTTTGAGTGTCACCTGTGGAAGGGTGGCGATCTGTGCCTTCATGGCGGCCCCGATCCAGCGATATATCTCCACCGCCAGCTGCTTGCCTTCGTCGCGCACCGCCTTGTCGCGGTCGGACATGAGGGGAGCGAGCTTCTTGATCAGCGGCTTTACACCCACAACTTTGTTGCCAAACTCACGCAGAGCCAATGTGACAGCTGCCACGCAGGCGGACACAATCTTTGGATTCTTGTGGTCCATACCCTTGACCAGCTCCTCGACGACCGCCTCCTGCTTCTCAATTTCCACGTACATGAGCGTGACCTGAACAGAGAGATCCTTGGTCTTGGTCTTCGGTGCGGCAATGCATTTCTGGACAATGCCCGACATCACATCGCCGACAGTGCGCCCGGCTAGGCCGCTGTTCTCCACAAATATAAGCGCCGCCTCGAGACCTTTCTCCTGGGCCAAAGCATTCGAGTCCACAACCATTTTCTTGATGAGTCCCGCAAATTTGGACCATTCCGGTGACTTTTCGTCGTCCAGTTCGCGGAAGAGCTTGGCTGCCTCCTCGTAGCCATCGACGCGAGCTTTCCATAGCTTGTGTATGCATCGCTCCTCCACCGGCAGCTTCTTGTATTCCGTATCCTCGGCCATGATGTGGGGTCTGTCTGCCTGGGGTTTCTTCTTAGTGATTTATTTGGAAACCTTGTGTATCAATGAGCAATCTATCGATTAAAGAAGAGAATTACGAAATATATCACAGAATTTTTAAATGAACTCCAAATCCCAACGGAGCAGAACTTGTCGAGTGTCAGGAGCAATCAAAGCTAATGTTTTAAAATTGAGCTTAATTGTGAATGAAAACTGGGGCTGGCCAAAGGAATGGAATGTATCAGCCGGAGCATCCGTTACGCCTGATCGACTGCACCTCCGGCTGCGACTGCGACGGCAGCGGCGGCGGCGGAAAGGCGACAACATTTAAATGGGTCGGACGTCAGGCCGGTCCATATTTAGAAGCTGTCTTTATTTGCCTCAGAAATAGAATTGGGCGTGCAAATTAGTTTTTGGGCAAAGTTCATGCCGCCGCAGCCGCTTCTTGGGCTTGTCTCCAGACGATGACGAGGCACCAGGACGGATAGCATGAGTTCATCGCCCAAAAAACAGACAATGAAACAGCGTAGGGTAGGGTTTCCAGTGCACCAGGCAGGGCATAAATCAGGCATATATCATCCCTTCCACACGCAAGCGTTTGCTTCAACGCAAGGTATATTGTTATACTGGGTATAAGGTAAGGCAGAGTCCTCGAGAATGGCCTATACGACGATACTGCCTTACCTTGTATTTATTTTCTATGACGTATCTGTTAAGTAGAGCATTCCACAAGTCGGCTATCGGCTATGACCTCGTCAGAGCGCGTCTCTCTCACTCTCACTCTCCCTTTCTCACACACACTGACGCGCAGCCGCATTCGAATTAACGGATCAATTGTAACAACAAATGTTTGCCTCTCAGCGCTGTGCGTCAACAAAATGCCGCCGTTTACCGTTTGTTCCTTCCATTGTTCATTGGACGGATATTAATTTGCAGTAAATGCAATTTGATCGCCGCGAAAGCGCAGCAGAGTGTCGTAAGACGTAATTCACACCACCAAAGTCGCAACCGCAAGCGACGCCCACAGATCTAGCTGCAACAGCAGCAGCATCAACAGCATCTGCCGGAACGCAATACAACAACAAAGCCTAAAACATTTCGATGCACTCAAGTGCATTCCTTGGGACTCACCATTAGCATGGAATTCCTTGACATATAGGGCTCTGAGGGGGCGAAAGGCTGCGCAATGCAATAACTTCGATTTTTCACAGGCGAAACACAAACACACTTGCACAGCCACAGCACACACTCTTTAAACACTCACGACGCACACACCAACAATGGGCTTTTGTGGCAGCAGCAATAATAAATAATAATTAAAAACCAAACGAGGGTCTTGCACACTTGCTGCCACTCTTCGCCACAAACAATTTACTTGGAGTTTACAGTATTAAATAAATAATATAAATAAAAGCAGCGACCAAAGCGTCGCTCGTAGAGAAACATCGATATAATCGCTGTTAGGGTCCTAACTGCAGACATCCATAGTTTTTTCAAACATCGATTTTTTTGTCAGACACCCCTAAATGTAATCGATATGATTTTAATCGGCGCTGGTGGAAAATGTTTCCCAATTTGATATTCCGTTTAATATTACCAGCTAACTAGGACCCTCAGGCCTGAGCACATAATTTTATACGATTGATGAATCAATTGTTTACAAGACTGGTTGAGTTTAGTGACTCTTTTTTTTTAGATTGTTTCTAAAATGACGTTTAAGCCAAGGTATAAAACATAAGTGAGCATGAAATGCGATGTAAGAAAACGTAAGTGAGCATGAAATGTCACGTCATTTGAACACTAGTTGCTTGTGAACCGGTAGTATCGACAATTGTATACCCTTTTTCCATTGATTAATGTTTTTTTAGGCTTTAAGCCAAATTGTCTCCAGGCCAGACACTAACCTTATATTTATTTATATTTATATATATTTATATTTAAATATTCATACAATATTTTGTTGTGAACCAAATATGTAAACAATAAAGTGTTTAAGTTGTTAAGCCCTGTTAAAAGTGTTAAGTGCTATGTTAATTTTGTGAAGGATATGTTAAACCGCTATTGAACCCTTTTTCATTTGATTAATGTTAAAATTCTTTTTTTCCAGATGCTTTAAAATTTAATATTGTATTTTGCACATATTTACAATTTTTGACCCAATAATGCATTTGATGAATTTATTATTATTAACATATCGAACATATCGATCCCGACACCTATTTTCGGTCTTTATAAGAAGACCAAAAACCGTAAAATTTTCTGAGATAGAGACTGACTAGTTTCTGCAATAAATGGTGCCTAGTAAAACAAACTTTTCTTAAATTCTATAATATCCCTAGTAGGGATTCCCTACCTAAGGGAATCTGGGAAAAGCAAATTTAGGGCCGAATATTGCAATATTGCCAGTGGCACACTTTTGGACACTTTTGTCCAAATGAACAATATTGCATATTTACGTAATGAAAAATTATCTTTAAATATATTTTGAAATAGTATATTCGACAGATGGGAATTTGAACGCTGAGACAGATGATGATACAAGAACTTATGTTCCTAAATAAGAACTACAATGTACAATGTCTCCTGGTCTTCAAACACCGACTAAGTTTAATGTTGATATCGAATTAATTAATCTCTGATATTTAAATTCCATTGAAGGATTTTGTTTATAAATTAGTTTTAAAATATAAAAAATGTCTGTTGTTAAAATCCCATTGAAGGGTATTGTTTATACATTAGTTTATGATTTGAATAAAAAATGCCTAAATTTAAATATTCCATGAAAGGGTTTGCTTATATCTTAGTTTATTTACCCACATATATATAAAACGACCCATTAAGAACCTTTAAGAAGTTGTGTAAAAATCGATGTTTAATCGATTTTTGACCCTCAAAATATCGAAAACATCGATGTCCGCTAATATCGATATTTCTCCTGCTCTAGTCGCTCGCGTAGCGAAATCGATATATTGATAAGTATATTTAAGGGTAATATTTTTGCCTTAGTATTTTTGCAAAAAAAAATAACGATACTTGCGTGCGATAAGCAGATATTGCCAAATAAACCGCACATATGAGGGCCGATAGCGACGCTAAGGGCGCGAAAATCGAAAAAAGAAAATGTAGGAAAACCAAATCGATTTAACATTATATAGTATTTATTGTAGCACTGTTCTCAGCGCGCGTAATCTCCAGCAGATGAATGGTGTGTCCGCCCATAAACTCCAGCACATCCACGCCCGACTCCTTGCCAATGTCGTCCATGTTGATGGGCAGCGCCTGCAGCTTCCACTTTTTCAACAGGGCCTCGATGGACCAGTCGGCACTTCGCTCCTGGTAGGTGAATATGAACTTGGCCCCGCAGTTCCGCTCCAGTAGGAACGCAACCGACACGATAATGTCCTCAAAGACACTGGGGTCATAGAAGCAATCGGCGGCTATAATCAGGTCCAGGGGCGGCAACCGGAATACAGAATTCAACAGCAGACCCCAGCTTAGGCCCACCACATCGATGTCCACGCCTGGCTGCAGTTGATTGGCGAGGCAGGATTTTCGGATATGCGCCAGCGATTTAGGCAGTATGCAGTTGTCGGTGAGCACCACCTGGGCGTTGCACTTGGCAGCCAGTATTCCCGGCAGAGCAGTTCCGCTGCCTAGCTCTAGAATCCTCTTTCCGGCCAGTGTCTGTCTCCTCTCCCACAGGAAATGGGCCAAGACCGGTGCACAGGGCCATGTGTAGAAGGAATACGCGCCTTGGAGCAGCTGCAATAGCACAATCGAAGCACTCAGTGGTGATGGCAGTCAGAGCTTGACTTTCATTATACGAACCTCGGGAATTTTGATCTCCAGACGCTCAGCGGCGTGGCTGGTGAAAACGAATTTCCGTATATGCTCGGCAGTAGCTGTGGCTGCCACAATGTCGTTATCATCGCTGCCGCTCTTCATGTGAAAACGCATTTTAACACAAGCATGCGGGTGGGGGTGACGAGTATTCTCCTATTTTTTGTATTGTTAATTGCAATTTTTCAGTTTTTGTTTACAACCTGTTTGATTCGAGATGGTATATCAGAGTCGATAGACATATCGATCACTCTAGTTCGAGGAGTATCGGCTCGGAAAAAACAGTGACTCAAAATCACAATTTCTGCCACAATCAAATGGAGATTCACAATACAAATCAAGATTGGTAGAACCTTAAAAATATATAAATTCCAAGTGCAAAACAGCAGGTTATCTATTTATTAAAATGTGAAATTACGTTTCATATACATGATTGAGTAATTTTTAAAAACAAACTGCTACTGTCACTGGTACATCCCTGTAAATTCGCCCATCTCGAACACATCGTTTGTGGCTATTTGTATTTTGAAATGGAGGAAATCTAAGTTGGAGCTGTAGCAAAAATCAAGTAATTTAAAATGAGTTCTTGGGGCAACTGGCAACTGAAAGGAAGACTGGGCCAAGGCGGCTTTGGGGAGGTGCTGCACTGGCTCAATAGGACCACTGGCCAAGAAATAGGTAAGATGATAAGACAGCCGCACACTTGCGCGCTCTACTTTCCATATATGGATATGTTTTTTGTGCATGTGTGCGTGAAAACAGTCCGATTCCTGGAATTGCGCTGATGCAAGCTTTTCCTCAATGCAACGATCGCTGCGGTATCAAATGGTCGTTTGGTCGTGTGTGGTCCAGTCCCAACTTCTTGGTGGGCTTGAGACTGAGTCATGTCGGACCGCTTTCTGCGACTCGGAGATAATAAATCTTTGTGTGTTTATTTTCTCCAGCCACCAAACATATCAAAGACGTGAGTTCGCTGGGGGCCGATCAGCAAGTCAAGCTAAAAGAGAGATGGATGGAGGAGCTGAAGTGGACGCATGCGTTCAAGAAACTCCCAAACATCGTGGCTGGCGTGTGCTTAAAGAATGAGGATGCGGCCTTCGTGGCCTATCTGAATGACAAGCACATCTGCCGATTGCCCGTGATAGTCCTGGAGTACTGCAATGGTGGGGATGTGCGGCAGCTTTTGCAGAGCCCCGAAAATGCCAACGGACTGTCGGAGTTCGAGGTGAGGGAGATACTGAGCGCCTTGCGGCAGGCCGTCCAGTTTCTGCACTCCGAGTGCAAGGTGTGCCATCGGGACCTCAAGCCCGACAACATTGTGATACACCGCGAGAAGGATGGCTCAAAGACATACAAGCTCACTGATTTCGGTTTGGCGCGCGGTGCCCCCGACCAGACGATGCTGCAGAGTGTGGTGGGCACACGGCACTACTTTGCCCCCGAGGTGGTGGAGACAGGCGTCTACAACACGCCGGTGGACTACTGGTCGCTCGGTATCATTGCCTACGAGCTGGCGACCGGGGAGCTGCCGTTCATACCCCACCAGACGCCTAGGAATATACTAGTAAATGTGCTTAAGAAGACGCCCGACTGCATTGCCATTATGGAGGACCCGGAGGATGCTAGTCGCTTTCTATTCCAAAAAGAACTGCCAAAGGAGCACCATCTGACAGAGCCATGGGCCAAGGAGTTCACCTTGTGGCTGCGCCTGGCGCTCGACACCAACTACAAGCGACGCGGCCAGTTGGCAACTGATGAAGTACATTCGGCTCCCGTTCCGGTCGTCTTCTCCGCCCTTGACAGGCTCCTCCAGATGCGCGTGCTCACAATTTTCGCTGTGAACTGCTTCGAGCGTCTGGGGTACGTCGTCACGACGGACATGACGATGCAGGACTTGATCGGTTTAATTTGTCGGGACACAAAGATGGCCGCAGAAGAGGTATACTGCGTCCTGCCCACTAATCATCCGCATGAGAAAATCAAGCCGACCACCAAGCCCCTGGATTTGTATGTTGAGAAGTGGAGCGACACCAGCAGCGAGACGCGCAAATCGACCAAAATACCCCCACCCCCTGTGATGCTATTCGTCTTCCAAGCCACGGACAAGTGTGTCTATCAGGAATCCGAGCCGAGGGTCTCCAAGCTGATTAAGACCTGCAACGTAAGCAGCTTCAAAACGGATAAGCCCTGGCTGTTGAAGCGCCTTGCGCTGGACATGCACTACATGCTCACGCAGCAACAGAAGGACCTGCAAATGTTCCTCACGGGCATCCGAGAGCGTGCTCTGCTTCTGGAGGATGAGATTGTAACCAATCAGTTCATTGCGGCCATAAACGATAAAATACTCATCAATTCGGAAGCATACGTCATGCTACAGCGTCTGCGCACAGCGGCTGTCCAAGAGCAAAAGTTGCCCATTCAGGTAATGGGATAATGGGATGGGAGAATCCTCTTGAGTGCTTACATAATTACTTTGATTTCGATTTCAGGTGAATGATACCGACTGGAAGATGCTCGCAGACACTTACCAGGAGACGAACGCCAGTGCCAGACACATCAAGGGTCGTTTCGAGTCTGTTTTGCGCGGTACTCGCGATATGCTGAATACCACCAGCCAGCTTCTGAATCAATATGTGGACAGGGATGTATTTGGTTTGTAAGTGCGATTCAACAAAGCCAAAGCCAATTCGGATTAAAGATCTCTATCTCTCTAGGGCTGCCTTTGAACGGGATTCCTTGGGTGGAATATCCCTCGGACAGTTCCGCAAAGCTATCACGCTGTTTATCATGACTAGTGCCCAGGAGGTGGAACGGGTAAAGGCCAAGTCCAAGGATATTGATAAGCTGCATTTGCTATTCATCAAGACCAATGGGGCAGTGACGAAAGCCATGAAGAAATTTGATGAAATCAAAGAGCAGCTCTTTCAATTGCATTTAAAGATGTTGGCCACTGCTGCATCGGCATCTATCTCCGCCCCACCTCCAATGCAGCTGCTGAGCGACTCCATTGGCCGATTGACAATGAACAACTCAATGGGCGACTGCTCGGATTTCGATTCTCTGACAACGAACACAGTGATCGACGAGGCAAACCGTCTCAATCAGATGTGAGTGCAACCACTTTTCTGTGACACTTTCACTTTATAATTCGTTTTATATTTCTTTCAGGCTAAGAACTGAGATGGAAATCGATTAGTCTCTCGCTGAGGCTCAGCAATTACCGTCAGCAGATATTTAATCAAAAGCATCGCACGATGCCACACACACTTGTTTTTAGTCCATATTTAATCGTTTTTTTATAGTTTTATTATAGTGTTTATGTATATGAACCTTTAGAAGGTTTCGCATTTGTAGCTTTTGAGTTTTTGTTTATTTTTTATTAATTCTTTGTTTTTATGTTGCACCAAAAGTTAGGCATGGCGAATGTTATTTGAAAGTCCTTTTGGTATTAAATGATGATTGTTGTACTCTCAATCGAAATCTACGTAGTACCCATCGGCACTGAAATGGAAGGCACTTGGGTTTTTGTTCGTAACCCAAATCCTCCTTTTGACTGACGTCTAACAGCTGTTAGTGAATGTTATTACCTGTTCTGCTATGTACACATTAAAATCAGGCTATATACATCGGAAAATTGGGTGCAAAATGAGTGTTCTAGAGTGTTCCTTCCCAGAACTTCATGACAGCAAAGCTGCCTACACAATTAGTTTGCATATAACACAATACGATACATATATATCAAGCGAAAATGGAAGGGGGGAAACAGCTTGGCTTTGAGAAAACTGCTGCGGATTGCAATGTTACGAGAAAACTGCAAGTGCTGCAGAAGCTGATGCGTCAGCCAGGCAGCAGAGAGATTCGGCTATAAAAGCCATGAGAACAGCCGTTGGTGCAAACACTCGCCACCCAACCACCAACAGAGAGAAGTCAAACTGGAGCTCTAGAACAAGGAACACACACCACACGCCAAAAAATGGACCACAAATGGATGACGAAGACGTGGCTGGTGCTAGTGCTGCTGCTGGCAGTGGCACTGCAGGCGGAACGAACAGAGGCCAAGCCCCAGAGAAAAAGTCGCCTCCGTGAGTGAAAATGTAAACGAATGTCTTTCTGCGACTAAGATTTATACTTCATCAGCATCTTTCCTTACGGTTTGCTACCGAGATTCACCAACTCTGAATGAATGCGCGAAGAAGACCTTCAAGTCAATAAAGCCCCGACTGATGGACGGCATACCGGAGATGTATATCCCGCAAATGGAGCCATTGGTGGTGCCCGAGGTGAAGATGGACCAGGATTCGGGGGCCATCTATCTCCACTCTGTATACAAGAACGTCAAGATCTCGGGCATCTCCAAACACACGCTGAACGACCTACAGCTCGAGCCCAGCAAACTGAAGTTCATCGTCTCAATGACATTCCCAGAGCTGCGCATGGAGGCGGAGTACAGCATTAAGGTCGGTAGAGAGGGAATGAACGCTTCATGCAGATGATATCTGATTCGATATTCCTCAATTCAAGGGCAAAATCATGATGATGCCGCTGCTAGGTGATGGCCACTGCAAGGTGAATCTGAGTAAGTGCGGCGGACTCTTGGGCTCGTTAGTGGATGCTCACGATTGATTCCACTTTCCAGCAAATATCACCATGCGCACGGAGATGTTCGGACAGGAGTATGAGAAGAATGGGGCCACCCACTTGAAGATCATCAACGTGAAGGTGGAGTATACTTTGTCGGATGTGCACATGCAGCTGGACAATCTCTTCAATGGGGACGAGGCGCTGGGCAAGCGGATGAACGATTTTCTCAACGAGAATTGGAAATCGCTGGCCGAGGAGGTGCGACCGCTGATGACCAAGGCGCTGGTGGATATCCTGCGCGCCTCTGTCGATAAGATGTTCGCGGAATACAGCTACGACGAGCTGATGCCCAAGAAGAACAACTAGATTGTAGATATGTATATCCTAGCTTATGATTTAATTGTAGTGCAAAAGTTAACCTAGAGATAAAAACCAAAGTAAAGGCAAAATAAATTATCATAATAATACAGGTGCACGACAGACAGAATGTGGATGCCACAGCTGCTAGACCAGCCACAGCTTGGTGGGCATCTTCGAGAAGACATTGTTCCATAGCCCATGGAAGATGTCGGCCAGTCCCAGCTCCAGATCTGGCCGCAGTTCGGCGATCACCTCGTTGCCGTTCTGATTCAAGAACGTATTGATCGAGGCCGCCAGGATGTCGTTGCCGTTAAACAGATTCTTCAGATGGATTCGCATTGCCCCCACCTCGAAACTGACCTTCATCTCGTCAATGTGGATGATCTCGTCCCCCGTCCGAGTCTCATTTCTCAGCGAGATCCTCGTGTAGACGGTGGTGTGAACGTTCTTCAAGGCCATGGCCACATCCCCGTTGCCAATCAGCGGCAGAAGCAGAATGTTACCTTTCAGATTGTACTTGGCTCGTATCCGCAGACGCGGCAGCACCAGCTCAAAGCTCAGCAGACGTCGTTCCAGATCCAAACTAAACGAGAAAGGATCCATCATTAAGAGCACAGCTCCTTTCTAAGCCACTGATTCCCCCCTTACCTGGCCCTTCGCACAGTCGCATTGGAGGGTCCCCGGATGACCAGGTTCTGGAATCCGCCTGACAGCACTAGATTACCACTGCCCTTCGACACGGACACTTGATCAATGTTCAGCGGCTCAAAGCTTTTCACTCCGATCTCTGGTATGCCAGCGGCCAGTGCTGGGAAGCATCCTTCGAAGAGCTGACGGAAGCACTTGTCCTCGTTGGGATTAGATCGCTTGCAGGTCTGCAGCCAGGCAGCTGAAACATACACATATAATATATACATATATGCATATGAATATTGTAGTCGCTTCCTTATCGGGATGGTGGGTACTCACGTCTCTCCTGCAGCGGTGGCTTATCGTTCACAATCTCTCGCGTATAGGCGCCGCACGAGCCTGGGTTCACCCAAACCGCACCGATAATGCACAAACTAATTGCCAACTTCCAGTTTGTTAAAGTAAACATGTTAACCAATCAACAAAGTAAATTGATCCTTGGGAGCAAGTGTTAAAGATATTCAAACTGCGATTTGCGATCCGTACACCCAACCGTTTCCCTCGCTGGATGGAGACCAAGTGCTGGGGCCATCGAAGAAATGTTGGACGAAAACCATAGCATTGACAATAAGTAGTTGGTGTTGCTTTTTGTTTTGTTTTGTTTTGTTTATGGCCAGTTTCTTCGTACACTTTTTTTTACCTTTTTTTTACCTGCGCACTCGGTGTAGGAATTCCGCAATTTGGTATCTGCCTGGTGTCCGCTGTCCGCTGTCCACTTTCCAGATGACCAACGAATCATCGCCCTGGGGGGAAAAATGTCGCAAAATAAAAAGACTTTGACATGCGCTACAATCGTTAGGTATTTTTGATGGCCTAACATTAAAAACTCTTTCTTTATCAACTGTAGCGCTTTAGCCAGTTCGCCCTGGCCGTATCGATTATTTGTTATATTAATATTTGGATTTTTATTTTGTTTTGAATTTTACTTTCGTTCCATTCCCGTTCCAACTTGTTTGCCTTTATAACAGCACAAACGTTGCGTTGCGTTGCGCCACAGCGTCCCCCTGGCCTTCTTCGGGGCAAGCTCCAGCTGCAGCTGCAGCTCCCCTTGGAAGAGTTGTTCACCTGTTGACTACTTCTGGTATTACGCAGACGCCGCAGACGTCCACTGCCATTGACGCTGCCACTACCGCTGCCACTACCACTGGCGCAGCATTTTGCCGCTTCATTGTCATGGGTGTTGTCCGGTTTTCATTTCATTTTCTGTGGCTTTTGGTTTTTTGTGTGCTCCAATGCCTCTGGCCGCCGGACAGTGGTCGCCACAGCGGTGCGGTTGTCGCGTGCACCTCGGTTGCAAGTTTTTTTTTTGTTACGCAGTCGCCTTAATTACCGTTGATCGCTCCCCAAGAGTTGGTTGCGTGACTTCTGCTTTAGTGATGTGGGTGAGGCGTCGGGGAGTCCTACAACGACTGATGGGACAGGATCCCAGGAACGTTAGAGCCTTGACGGGAAGTTCTTTCTTTTAAAATCGTTCAAGTTTTCAAATCGATCTGCATTGCAGTGTCATTAATCATTTTTAAAAACAAAATCTGAATGATTATGTGACTAATAACCATATTTCCATTTACCGTGTTGTGTGGCTATTTCAATGTTGCATGTTGGAGCAGCTCTGGCTCTTCTCCCTGCTTCTCTGCATTTACATATTTCTTAATAGAGAGTCGCGTGCGGAAATGTGGCAACAGTCGCAGCATCTGTGGATTGCGTTATCTCTAATTGTAGCCGTTTCCCCGGCGACAGACAGGCCATCAAAAATTAAATCAGGCAGATACTGATTAGCTGTTCAGGCCCCCAAAACTCTCCGGCATCGTACATTGCCATCGCATCGCTAAACGAACGAGTTTAATCCAGTATTCATTCGCTTCATTTTCCTTGATTCACGTTTTTATTGGCGTTCATTTTCACACTTCACTTACAGGTGCATTCCCAAATTCCAGTCCAGTGGGCAGTCCCCTTCCCAGTGATGCAATAGCCAGTCTTCCGACTTTTTTCTCCTCTTTATTTTTTGCAATGTCATAAAACCAAACATAAAGCCAACATTTGGATTTTGCCAAATCAAAATCCGGCCCTGGTCGCGTGCATTCCCTGGCAAAAGTTCAATAGCTCTACTTTGACCATTTTCAATTGTTAATTTATTATGTTACTCACGCATCGAGTATTATCGGCTTACACTCTATTTTAATGTTTTTTTTTTGGCTACAGGCGCCAGTTGACATTGACCGATTAACCCATCCATCAAAATGCGTTGTGAAAGGGCTTTTAGATGGCCAAGCCAAGAAATTTTAGCTGTTTGTTTTTGAATTACAGTTTAAAATTGATTGCCTTAAGTAGATTATTCTATCGATTTTCGAGCTGTTTAAGTTAAGATTTTATCTTACATACTACAAGTCCATGGATTGAACATGTAGCTTAAAGCACATGCTTATAATTCCACTCTATGCACTGCAGGATCAATGGTCTGAGCTGCAGCAGGAGCGTCTCTTGAATTTGACCGTTTGAATTTCAGCTAGTTTTAGTATTTTAGTACCAGAATATACTCAAATGTTGCGGGGAATGTTTCGCAACATTTTGAAACTTTTTCCAAATGTTGCGAAGCGCCACTGTTGTGTAAAAATTTGCTACATGTGGCTACTACACGACGCAATTTTAGTGACATGACCGTATAGGATAGTGGATCACTTTTTTTTACTTTTTATACCCGGTACTCGAAGAGTATAGGGGTATATTAGATTTGTGGGGATAACGGTTGTGTGTAACGCACAGAAGGAAGCGTTTCCGACCCCATAAAGTATAAATATTCTTGATCAGCATCAATAGCCGAGTCGATATAGCCATGTCTGTCTGTCCGTCTGTCCGTCCGTCCGTCTGTCCGTCCGTCTTCATTTGCGCCTATATCTCAGAGACTATTAAAGCTAGAGCAACCAAGTTTTGTATCCAGTCTCCTGTGTGATCACACTACTCCAAATGTAATTCAAAATTTCGCCCCGCCCCTTTCCGCCCACACAAAGGACGAAAGTCTGTGGCGTACACAATGTTGAAGATACGAGAAAACTAAAAACGTAGAGTCATAGAAAATGCCCATTTCTATCAGAGTGTTGAATCTGGATCAGATCGGATCATTATTATAGCTACAATGAAGAAAACCATTTCGAAAGTCATCATTCCCTCTCGCTCTCTCTCACACGCGACCCCATCTGCTTTGCTTATTCGTATAAATGAGGGAATGCCCTCTCTCTCTCTGGCAAACACTTGTACGTCTCAAATATGTAGTTATACATGTCATGTAGAAATGTAGGCGCAGATATACAAAGCATATGTAAACAAAAATGGAAACATGTAAAAAAATTCCAAAAAATGCATTTTTTTAATTTAAATATTATTTTCGTTCCTTTTGAGAACCTATAATAAATTTCATAAATCGTAGGCTCATATATGTATGTATGTATATACTGACTGAGTACCGGGTATAAGGTAGAGCCGCGGCCTTTGCCGCGGCTCACAACGTTCCCTCTCGTTTTTTTTTGCGCCGATATACAAAACAAATAGCAATGTATCGCCATATCGATAGCATGGCGCGACGATTTGAAATATGCATTGCGCTGGAAATTGCCACGGCACGGACGAGACGAGCAACAGCGGGAAGAACTGCAAGAAGAACTCTGCAAGAGCTCTTGGAAGAAAAGTGCTCGGCTCCACGTGCACGAGCATAGCTGGAGAATGCCGCTTCGACGAGATACGCTGCCGGTATTCGCATGGCGCCGTGGTGCCCGGTCCGGTCCGGTGCCTCCATTAGAAGCTACATTCCCCCACATTTTCCCAGGCTCGCTTGAAAGATGCCAGATCGGCTGTGGCATCGTAGCCGTGTCCTAACTAACTTTGTGGAGCAAACGTTCCGTATACGTTTGGATCGCGAGCCGAGCGCGACTGATGGAAGAACAACTAGATTGTACAGCTTATCTTATGATATATTATAATATTATTAATATTATTATTATTATATTATAATATTAATATATGCATACTTTACCTGAATATGACCAACTGTCGACATTTCCGGATCCGATTTTTGGTAAGATTAATTAGAATATCCTGAATATTCATTTTGAAAATAATGTATTACCTAAAATGTGAGTGCAAGGTAAGAGGCAAGTCCAAAAGGGACATATTTTGAATACAATTTTATTACGAATAGATTGTTAAATGGATAAACATAATAATAATACTATTCTAGTAATTACGCCTACTGCCAAATGGTCTATGAGGGGGAGTGTGGGCCGTGCTGGTAACACAAGGAATAGGAAAAGTTAGGGATACTTTTAAGCTAGTGGAACCATACAATAATCATTAAACTAAGAAGCTAAACCGAATCGATTTCTGTACACACGCATATGTAGTCGTATTATAGAAGCAGATTTGTACAATTAATACTTGCTATGAATGCAGTTATTTACAGGGTATATAGAGATAACTAATCTTAGACTAAGAAAGGGGGGACTAACGTCTAAAGTCTTTTTAATGCGATTCCAACGAGGATTCCTCTGGTGCGGGTGCAGCTTGAGAGGGGGACACAGATGGGTGGATGGTGGGGATGGGAGATCACAGAGCCGCAGAGGATGGGTGTGCGGCCCTTAGGAGGTAGCCATCAGCTTGGCCGCCTGTATAACATTGTGCTGATGATGATATCCGGCCAACTCGCTGGCCGCACCCCCCGCCATGGCGGCCGTCGAAGCTGCTCCGCCCAGCGCTCCAAAAGAGGCCCCAAAATAGCAGTTGTTCACGTAGTCGTAGTTGGTGGCTGTCGCCTCCGTCTTCACGCCGTACGCGGCAGCCGCTGCAGCCGCATGCAGGTGGTGATGGGCCGCCGCTGCCACATGGTGGCCGTGGGGAGTCCCCAAATGGTGATGGTGCTGGTAGTGGGGCGAGGGCGTGCCATTGCTCAACGACGGAGTCTCGACGCTGTGCGAGGTGTACGCGGAGGCACCGGATCCTGCTCCGCCCGCACTGCTACCAGGCGTGTACAGCTGGGAGCCAGTGGCCCCATGAATCTGCCTGGCACTGAGCTGGGACTGCGCCGTGGACGTGCTCATCCCATGGCCGTGCTGCTGATGCTGTGCCTGCTGCTGCGCCTGCGCCTGCGTCGCGGCCTGTCCGTAGTGGGGGAAGCACTGCTGATGCGCCTGCTGTTGCTGCTGATGGGCTGCCTGCTGTTGCTGTTGTTGCTGCTGCTGCTGCTGGACATGATGTTGCCCCATGAGGCTGCCACCGCTGCTGCTGCTCTTGAGATCCGTGTGCAGCTTGCTGAGGCTGTGGCTGTGACGCTCCAAACTAAGCGACGGCTTGATGTCTGTATGTATGTAGAAATATATATTCACTGTTAAGTGGATTACTTTCTACATTCACATGCTTAAAGACCACTTACCGTGCTCTTCCTTGCACTCCTTGATGGCCTCCAGGACCGAACCCGCGCCCGAGCCAGCTCCCACTCCTGTCCCTCCAGACGAACCGCTGCCTGTTTTCTTGGGCTTGCGCTTCCGCGTCTGGATGCCATCCTTGCGCATGGCCAGCGGCCGGTTGACGCCATGCAACTTGTAGTAGAGACCGCAGGCATTGCAGACGGGCTCGCCGTCGTTGTTGCGCCGCCAGAGGGTGGTGGTGCGGGTGCCGCAGTTGGTACAGCTGAGCCCCAGGCGCCGCGTGGCCGTCTGTGAGGGAAGGTGATCGTTTAGTCTCGCATAACCGGAGAAGATCAGGGGCGGGCTACTCACTGCACTCACCAGGCGCTTGCTGGGCTTGATCAGGGGTCGGTTCATGCCGTTCATTTTGTGGTACAGCCCGCAGGCGTTGCACAGATAGTGGCCCGTGCCGTCCCGTCGCCACAGCGGCGTCGAGATCGCTCCACAATTGACGCACTCGCGTCCCTCGCCAAACTGAAAGTCCATGGCGCTCTCGTACGGCGAGGATCGCTGGAATCCCGTCGGATCGTAGGCACTGCGCCAGGAGCCCATCATCACGGCTGCATTCTGGGTGTAAAACTGTGCCGGGAGCTGCGCATGCGCCGATCCAAAGCTATCCGTTGTCCAGGCATTCTGCGCTGCAGCCGCGCTCCCAAAATGGGCGGCCACATGGTTGTACTGGCGATTGGAGGGCACGTAGACGGGCGCATTGACGGCCTGCTGGTGGTGGTAGCCGGAGACCCCGACCCCTACTCCAGCGCTGGCTGCACTCCCGGCGGCGGCCAGATCCGTGTAGGCCGCCACGGCGCTGCTGTGGTACATCTTGACGCTGGGCGCAACCTGCGGCGGCACGTTCTGGTTCTGATGCTCTCCACTAAAGTGTGGATAATCGCGTGTCGACTGCTGATCCGATGTGGACTGGAAAGAGTCAGAGGAAGAAGATTTTCAATTAGTTGGATCTTTAAGTGTGAAGGTTTCTGCATCTCCCCAATTCCAATCCCTTTCCCAGTTCCATCTTTCTCTCTTTGCTGCCATTGGACACTCTCTTTGGGCGACTCCCCTTTTGCCTTTTGTCAGCCATTTTGGTCTCCTTCTTAATCTGCTCTTCATCCCTCTCCTGCCACTGCCACTGCCACTGCCACAGCCACTGCCACAAAACCCTACCTCAAGCTGTGATCGGAACTCGTTTTTGTCCAACAGACTGCGCCCTTTTCGGCTGCCAACTCCATTTCATGGCGCTCTCTGGATCGCTCTCTGCATCTGTGTATCTGTATCTGTGTGTGTGTGTGTGTGTGTGCATCTGTATCTCTGCTTCGGGCAGCACTTATCTGATGCGTGGGCTTTGCGGGAACTGTGGGCTGCAGAGCCATGGCCATAAAGTTTAATTTACGAGAAGCCTGCACTCATATTGGATATATGCATTCGAGGATAGGATTCGTTGTACGATTAAAAGCAGGAGAGATAGAAAAATGATAGATAATAATAGTTTCTACAGTTAAAAATACCTCTAAAAATATAATTTCCAGAGTTTTATCTGAAACCTCGCCATACTCAAAAACTCATTCAACATTTCAATATGCATCCTCACTTGTTCCCTTTTTTTGTTTTCAAAGCGAAACATTTTCATTGTTTGTTCAGCATTTTTGCACCAAATGAAAGAAAAGTCTTCAAGTGTCCGTTGTTTTTCCCCGCACAAAATTGAGTCGTTTTTTTTTTCAACTTTACAAAAGTTCAACAGCCACCAACAGCTGAAACGATCATCGAAATCTGTGCCTCACATCGGATTCAATTAAGGCGCCAATTGCATATTTTATTTATGCGGATATACTCGGAATATATTTTCAAATTGCCTTTACAGCCAACAAAAATTGAACACAAAATCGAACAGCAACAAAAAGAGAGGGGGAAACCATTTGACGTCTTTATCTTATCCCACAAATTTAATGCGATGATGTATGAAATTTTTAATTTTTTTCCATCTCTGAGGCGGCGCTACCCCCTTCTCTGTGGGGAAGACGCAAATAAATTTCTGTTGCAAGCAGATGGCCTTTAAAGGGGTGACTGGGAAACGAAAAAGTCTATAAAATGAATTCTAAAACAATTTTACTTATTTGTTGAAATATCTTTAAAAATGTTTTGTGGAGAATCGAATTGCCGTCGGTAGATTAAGGAATTATATTGAAGAAATTTTTAATTTATCTGTAAAACAATTCTTGAATAAATGGAAAACTTTTTTAAAAAATCCAAAAAATATTTATGCATTTTTATTTCTTCTGCAATAATTTAGGAATAAGTTCCCAAAAAAGTATGGCACCTTTATGATCCAGCAAACACATTCTTAAGTACATTTTTAATTTATAACGAATTTTTACTCGATTTAATGTACTTTTAATATTCCCAAATGAGAAAGTAAGCAAATAAAATGTTCATTTTTGGCATACACTTTAAGCCGAGAGAATTACCATAAAATGGAAGTTATATATTCTTGCCAAAGTGACTCTAAAAATGCCCCCAAATGCCCGATTGATTGAGTGAAACATGACGTATGAGCAATAATATTTAAGACCCCAACCAACACGCACATGTCCAAACATGTTAATCGGAAGGGAGATTGAGAGTGAGAGAAGATTGAAGATCAATTGCAGCCATAAAATACCATACCATACCATACCAAACCAATTCCCGATGTAATTCCTCAGATCCCAGCAAAGCATGAGAGGATCGGAGCGTTCTCCGGGGTTGGGATTGAAGAAGAACAACCTCCAAACTATCAAAGAGTTGACCACGCGTGCATAATGATGTCGCTCCCCTTAGAAGATCACTCGATCAAAGAGAGCGCCGAGCACGGGAGAGCGCGAAGATCAAAGAAGGCGGCGACCACACGAAAAATTGTCAACAAGATGCAGTTGGAGGCAGGGAAAAGGTGGAGAACAGAGCCGAGCCGAGCCGAGCAGGAGATCCATGCAGATCATGGAGAGGATCGTCGCTTGGAAGTGGTTGAGAAGGCGCTTGGACTTGGGCGCTTATTAAAATGCGATCAGCAAAAGGTACAAACCGAACAGAAAAAATCCACAAAAACAAAAGGAAAGACCGATCCGATCGAAAGAAATCCCCAAGCGAAGACGGGGAATTAAAATAAACAGCAATAAAAAATCAATTTCACAAAAAAAAAGAAGGTGAACAGAGAGTGATCAAGAGAGGATCAGGGTAGGGATGAGGCTAGTAGGAGATGGAAGATGGAAGAGATCTGAGGGCACGGCGATGAGTAGAACGTTAATAATTTGTCACCGCAAATGAAGGAATAAAAACAAACAGAGAAAACCACTTGAGAGGATCTCGGACAACAAAGCAGAAAGCAAAGGCGGGAGTAGGATCGGGAGATCGGGAGATCGAGGGATCGGGAGATGGAGAGGGTACGAGTGAAGATGAGCGGCGCTTTGAGTGGTTCGGTTCTGTCTTTCCTTGCTTGTTCTGTTGCTTTCTGTTTTTTCATCCCAGACCTGGCGCTCTGTCCGTCAAGTGGCGGATCCTGTTTTCCCATACACTGCACTCCTCCTGCGGTGAACACTCCACTCGAGAGTCTCCACTCCACTCCACTTGACTCATTCATTGATCTCTAGGCCTCGATCGTTGCTTTCTCTCGCTCTTTCTCCGGCTCTAGCGGATGCTGGTTTTAGTCTTTGATTTTGTTTTACTTTAAGCGTTAGCTGTAGTTGGCAGCGATTCAAGTTTGCCGCCGCCTGTCAAGAGGCATCTAATAAGCCCACAACCTGAGGCGGGAAACTACTATGATTTTGATTATTATTTAATTATAACCAGCAAGAGATGCCAAGAGATTCCATCTCAGATTCCAGTAGTGTATTAATTGGCTAACTAATTACTTGGTTAGTCTTCGAAAAGATGAAGAGGATGAAAGTGTCAAGGATGATGATGATCCCATCAAATGGATAGTCGTTCCTGTTTAATATTTATTTTATTGACCATTCGATCGGTGATGCTTCTGGTTTTAGAATATCCTTCACTAATGTCGATCTCTCATGGTAAGAAAGCATGAAAAGCATACATATATGGTAGAAATGCCTTCACATTTCTCCGCTTACGCTTTAACCCTCCTCACCTATGGGAGCTCCTTTGGCAATAAATTCAATTTCCCCTTAAATCACATGTTCAACGGTATATTTACAAGCATAATTAATCGCTAAGAATGTGAGCTAAAACATAGTTAATCGATAGGAATGTGAGGGGTAAGACTTACATCGCCATCACTCAGCAAGATGCCCATGATTTATGGCCGAATAATTCGCGTTTCGAGGCGTCTCGTTTTAGGATGATTTATGCGGCACGGCACGGCACACAGCACAGCACTCTCGAGGTTGAAACCGATATGTATTATTGAATATCGGATATTGATATTGATGGGTTATGGGTTATGGAAAGTGTAAATAAATGTATCACAAATGCATTCAAATTAATTGCAACAAATTAAGAAATGTTTTATGGCACATTTACACGGCGGAACGGAAAGCGGTCGAAGCGAGCGAGTGGCTTATTATTTATATGGCATTTTATGGGTCTTGTTGTAAGACATTTGATTAATGTGCTTTATAAGGTAATACATTTTCGGTTTTAATCCATTTACGAGCACTTAACCGATTTTTTTCTCTCTGGTGTCTCTGTTGTGTGGGGGGAGGGGGGTTTTATTGTTACGATTTTTTTGGTTTTGGAGATCCGTAGATCGGGAGAGCCCACACAGACAACGAACCGACTTCCTTGAGGTGAACAAACAAACTAAAAAACGCCACACAAAGTAAACAAAAACTTAATCCCAAATTTCCAGATCCAGTTCCCGACGTCAGCGCCGACAGAGGCACTGGCAGAGGCAGAGACTGCCAAAGTAGCGATAGCGTCAGTGTCAGCGACTGTGTGTGCCACGCAAAATCGGAAAAGAAGTCAACGGCAACGGCAACGGCCACAGCAACAACATAAAAAGTCAATTTCATCAATGGGCCTCCCTCTCCCTCTCGCTCGCGCTCTCCTCTGTCTCCGTCTCCGTCTCTGCCTCCGTCTCCGTCTCTGTCCCTCGCTCTTCCCCTTCGAGTGTCACTTGGCAGGCGTCGCCTTCACACACAACCACCACAGAAAAGAGACAGCCACATAGAGATGGAAACAGAAAGAGAGAGAGAGAGACCTGCACTTCTGACAGGTAAAAATTTGTAGGTGCAACGCTGTAGCAGCAGCAGCAGCAGCATCGGCAGTGGCAGCAGCAGAAGTACCCGAAAAATTAGTCAATTTCATGTAAGTCTTTGAAAAATGATGTCCCCTCTTCCTCTCTTGAGCACTTGAGCACTTGAGCACAGGTCCCGTCCGCACTTGAGAGCCCCGAAGAACGGTAGGCACTCTCAACATCCACATCCACACAGCCCTAAGCCCTCTAATCCGCTTTTCCCGATTCCCGATTCCAGATCCTCAAGAGAAACTGAAACCCAAGGAGTGGTGAAACCGAAGCGAGATTGTGGGCATCGACGGGAACGGCCCATTGTCAGCAGCTCATTAAATCGCTGGGCGTGTGTGTCTCCGTCTTCGGTCAGGGAAAGGGCAAGGAAAGGATCGCAGGATCACAATTAATTGATTGCTTGGTGGAAGGAGTAGTGGCGTATTCTATGTGTAAGTGTGTTTATATATCTCTTAATGGAAGGCGATTAATTCAAAATGACTCAAATCGCAACTAGGAAAGGGCATGACACACAATTCAGTGGAAAGAGCAGGGGGCAGTGGTTCATTATTCTTGGAGAAAAATGTCCTTTACAGGTAATGGAGGTAATAAACCCGATCATTGTTCATTTTGTGGGATTTGGGAAATAATATTAGCTATATAGCATTGATAGATCTAATCTGCTGACAATTAAGTGGGGTATTTTATGAAGAGTTGTTCTACGATATGAGCATATAGAAAACCAGCGATTTCCATTATCTAAAGAGTCTTGAAAGAGTATAGATACAGCCTTGATCATATATGTAATCTAGAATAGCGAAAGTGTAGAAAGAATGGAATGGAAAACCTACATATAAGAGATTCGTACTGGAAAACGGGTTTGCCATTAACAAATCCACACTGGAAAGGACTTCACGTCTATTTGGTTTTAAGAGCAGAAATACAAATATAATTCTCTGGTCTGAACGAACTACTTCTCATAGAAAATACAACTCTATAATACATTCTATCCATTAATATCTAGAGATGACCGAAGACCTTTAATCTCTAATTGTTCAAGCAGTCCTCTGGCCTAAACGAACCTCTCACAACAACAACTCCAGAATCAATCTATTCCGAGTAGTCCACAGCTCGACCACAAATCACGCCCTGGCCAAAAACAGTCCCCAGCCGAGAGGCAGTCATTAATCAAGCAATTTGCCTTAGTTTCGGCCAATCGACGAAAAACAAAAGCAAAACGAAAAAAAAGGAAAAAGGTTCTCTCTTGAGCAGAGGACGACAAATTCGCCCCATTAAAATGCAAAGCAAAAGTGGGAAAAAAACGAGAAGAACAAAAGCAGGAAAGCAGGAAAGTCAGTCAGAAAATCAGAAATAGAGACTGAATCCAGACCCACAGCCAGAGCCAGAGTCAGAGCCAGAGGTGAGGTACGAAAGATGTCAAAACAGAAACCGCAAGGCGCGTCAGAGGTATGGTACGGTACGGTACGGTACGGATCGGATAGCCAGAGACCGAGCGGGGTTGGGGGTTCGTTCGGGGGCAGACATGCGCATATTTCAATCCGCGCTGACACATCCTGCTGCGCTAATGGACCTTAATTTGTGAACAGCTTTATATATCATGCGCCAGACCGTTAATGTGATCATCCACACGATCTGCTCTGCTCCGAGAGAGAATTTTAGCCACAGCCCCGAGCCGCGCTTCGAAGGTGGGAGGTAAAGTTTTATGGAGCTTATCGCGGAATAAAATGGAATGGAATGGAACCGCAAAGAACGGGCACTGTCACTGGCACGCGCTTTCCAGGAAAAATGGAAAATCTGCCATGCTGCCGGCTGGGAAATGTCATCTCTTCAAGAGACTGAGAGAGGGAGTGCCAAAGTGGCCGAGTGAGAGCAGTTCTCATGCACATATTGAGCCACTGATAACGAGCAGACAAATGATAATTGCTCTGGCTCCACTCTAATCCTTTCCTGCCCAAAAACAGAACCCCTTTCAATAGAGAAATGTCGCCCGAATTTTCAAAGTGGCGTCACCGCTGCCATCCACTCGAAAGAGTGTCCCCTCCACTCCGTCTCCCCGCTTTCATTCGCTAGGCCTCTAAGCCCGTTGAAATCTTACTCGGATGCATTGCATCTCGATGATCACAATTTCCATTGATCGTCGTCGCGCTCTGTCCTCTCTCTCGCGCTCTCTTTCTCGCTCTGCTTCGATCTCTCACTCGCTCGGCAAAGATGAAAGCAATCTTTATTGGTTTTTGTAGTGATTTTAAGTGGATTTGTGGTTCGATTCTTAATGCCGAAGTGCGCCAGGCAGCCCCAACCCCAGCCGCAGCCACAGCCCCATCCTCAACCCAAACCTCAGTCTCTGGTTCACCTTCTGGTGGTTGGATTGCATCTCTGCGGTTATATCGTTTTTATTCAAATTTGTATGTTTATTTCTTTCTTTATGCGTAATTATGAGAATCTTTCAGCTGTCGTCTCTGCCAGACGAAGACATACATGGTCCCTCGACTCTCGACTCTCACTCTCTTGAGGGGTTGAGTGTTTCAGGCCGTTTGAGGCTTGTAATTATGGACTTTGGTTCATCTTTAATGTCGCAAATGAATCTAGTCGGTGGAGGGGGAGGGGGAGTGGTGGGGGATAGATTAGGTTGGGTTGGGTTCTTCAATGACATTTCGATCAATTGGTTTTTGGGATGGGAAAAAGGGCTATGGAAGAAGGGAGAACAAAATTCTTAAGAGTGATCTGGATGGGTCTTTGTTTAGTTATATTAGCATTTAAACTAAGGAAGTACTTCAAGAGGACAGGTATTAAATTCCACTTTTTATTTTGACTATTCAACTATAAATATTTGAAGGCAGTAGTATTTAGAATCAGGTAACCCACTCTAATTTTCCCTTCTACTGGCTTGCAATTCTTACAGGAATAACACTTTATATGTGGAATATTATCATTTATTTTGCTCCCCACAAATTGCTTTCGTCTTATCTCTTCTGCCATTAGTGGGCTCTTCCCCACAGCACAGCACAGCAATTACTCATGCGACAATACGCTTACCGCTGCCCCTGCCCCTGCTCCCTTTCCTCTCCTCTCTCCCCAAAAGCCACTTGACAAACAGCAAGCTGAAACACAGTTGAAGTGCGACGGAAGGCTACTTACGAATTCCTCAACAGCACAGAACAGAACGAAGAACGAAGAACTCTATTTTGAATAATGCCAACAGCAGATAAGCCGAACTACCCTTCGGGCCCCTTCGATGATTGTTCCAATCGCTGATTTTTGAGTGGAACACACAGTCCCCGGAGCAAAAACAGTGTCAGTCTATAAACATCGTTTTGGATAGAGGCGCCCGTCTTATCAGAGCCGCCTGCCCTTGTGGGGGGAGGGGGGACAGGCTTTGCTGATGGCGGAAATGGTGACTTATTGCAATACATGTACTCCCATTGTATTGCACTCCTTCTGATACCGATAATGTTTTTTTTCACATTTGTTTTTATAATTAATTACTAGACCGATAGGCGGTTTGTTTATCTTTGCCGTTTTTATGCTGGCTTTTGGGGCAGACACACACACACAGACACAGACACTTTGTGGCCATGGGCCATGGGCCATTGGGGCGTGTGAACAAACGAAAGACTTAAGCAACGAACTCGATTCGGCTGGGGCTGTGGCTGTGGCAGTGGCCGTGTGTCGTCCTTTCTGGCATAGATGGCGTCTAAATTAAGCCCCAGAGACCTGTGTGTTTGATCTCCGCCGATACGACACAGAGGGGCCCTCTCCCTCCCTTGCATTCTCTGTGTCGTGTGTGGTGTGTGTGTGTCTCTTTCCCTCTCTCTGGCGGTGACAAGTTTTCGGCACGCGGGCAGACGAATTCCATGACTGGCTCTGTGGCAAGGGAATGTGCCGCCTGCCTACCTGCCCCCCGACCTCCCGTTCTGTCCTGATCTGTGCCTGCCCCAAAGCTTTTAAGTGTCTTGGCGTCGGTGCGGCTTATGTCTTCTCCGCCGACCCCCCTACCCTTCCAGTGACATTTACATTTGTGAGATCAGAGAGACAGACAGAGGCAGACAGACAGAGAGAGAGAGAGAGAGAGAGAGAGAGAGAGAGAGAGAGAGAGAGAGAGAGAGTGCGAGGGACAGAATTAATTGCTGTGGAAAAATCAAGATTCGTTCGTGAAGACTGTGAAAAGATGTCGCCTAATTTTTCCTAGTCTTTAATTAATTAATAATGGGCACCAAAATGTGTGGCCAAGGGCCGGTGGGACGGGGGATATATGGGTGCTTTTGAAAGTTTTTTTACGATTCCCTGGCGCCGCCAGCTGGACTTTATGCCTGAGAAACAATGAGATAAACTTCGACTGCACCCGGAATCACATATCAAAAGCAGAATTTACGGTCGAATCAGACATCAAAACAGAACTTATAGTCGGAGATTTATCGCTGGGGGCGAATACTGGATGGTGGACCCCAGCTTCCTCTAAGCCCCGGCGATAAGTCCAGAGATTACCGCTCCTCCACGAAGGTTCCACATGCCACACAGAGCTCTGCTCTGCTCTGCGATAAGCCCGTCAGATTCCGATATCGCCATGAATAAGGCAAGCTTATCGAGCCGGATTTTATATATATCTTTCTTTCTCTCTCTCTCTCTCTGTATCCAGGGCAGCAATTATATTATATATACTTATAGTATATAAAAACATATAATCGCGGTTGGTGTCAGGAGTTTTATCAGCACAGTGGGTAAACAATATTGCGGATAGGGATTGCAGTCCGGAATTGATGTAGATCGTATTCAAAACGAACAAAGAATACAGATTTACAGTTTAAGAAGGGAATGGAAAATGAAGGCTTATTCTATATATATTTTCTAGGTGAACATGATAAGCGGAGAACTATCTTCGATGGCTTGTGAAGTGCTCTATTCATGATAGAAAAAACCAATTCCCTATTCTATGAGGTTTCATTGAAATCAATAAATCTTAAGTACGAGTATTGCTGCATTCGTAAGGCAGCAGCTAAAACCCTCGCAGCAAGCCACTCAGACTCCTGACGCCATGTCCTGTGCTACCAAGAACTGGCAGAACTGGCAGAACTGGCAGAACTGGCAGGACCCAGTACCCCTGTAACCTCTGTCTCGCTTGCAGTTCCTCTGACATGCAATTATAACCAGTCTCGCAACGCACGGCAGGACTTCCAGCCTTGGGTCAATGGGTCGCTCTTTGGTTCGAGCCCTGCCTTGTCCTGGTACTTCCTATTGGACCATGTTTCTGCCCCCTGTTGACCTGCTTAAAGTGCATATGTACATATATCATTTTTAGTTAGTGCTTCGTTCTGCTTCTGTCGTCTGCGACACTTTCCTTTCCACTTGCGTGTGTTGCATATCCAGGGAGCTACTACCTGAATGAATATGGCTTTGGCTTGGCTTCGGGTTCTAGTGCAGTTTTGTGTGTAGGCTCTAGCCAGCGTCAAAAGCGAGTGTTACAATTGCATAATTAGCTTGGGCTTGTGCTGTTTGTTGGTGTTTTCAGTCAAGTGTGTCTGGGGTTATCGCAGCAGAGTTTGCCCGGCTATAGAAGGAATATGGAAATGGAAAGTGTGCTAAAAGAAGGTTGAACATTTGAGGAAAGCACTGGATCGAACTGGACTGGGTTCGTCTAATTACGTATGACTGTGTATGGGATATAAGTAAAGCCGCGGCCCTTTGCCAGAGCTCACAGCATTCCCGCTCGTTTTCCCTCCCCAAAGTAGGCCCAATAATTGTCTGAAATTATGTGAAAACTCTAAAGCAAATACCAGGCTCTAGTTCTGAACTTTTTTAAAATAAAAGCCCTTCCTTTCTTTCTCTAAATTCATTTGTTGATACCCTGAAAACACTCTACTGGAGTGACCTCTACTCTGCCCCTCACTAAACGATTTTGGTTGAGATTTATGATGCAATTGTCCCAAAAACCTGCTCTCTTGGCCCAAAGCCATCGCCCTCTGAATCGAATCGAAGTCAGAACCATTTAACTAGTTTTCTTTTGGCCTTCTGGGCTGATGTTGAAGCCAATTTTTCGGTTTTATGGCCTTTTGCGGGTATCATAAAATGTGTCATAAATTAAAAGGCGCTTCCACACGCACACAAATGCAAACTACAGGGAAGGTATTCCTATACATACACATAGTCAGGAGATGTGGAAGTATAGGAATCATGTAACCTGTGCCAGTGGTCACACGCAGCGCCTTTGTGTCACGGCCAGGACCTCTTCGTTTTGGCCTTCTTTTACGGCCCTAAGGGCGCGTCTATACACTTTTCAAGCTAATGATTTTATGACACTTTTTGCAATATTTACAGCACCCGAGACTCTCATGTCATGTTGTGTCATTGTAGCCTCTGTTCGGGGCTCTATGGGTGACTATTCTCGGCTGTCTGGGCCATCCATTGAGCCCAGTTGTTGTCCTGTTAGTGGTGGCGCCAGCAGTTAATTGCTCGAAAGGAATATGGCCAGGATGAATGCCTGATTCGGGTAGTGAAAGTGTAGCAAAGAGTTGAACGGGGACGATAGGGTTTGTCAAGGCCAGGAGATTGATGAGCTGATAAAAGGAGGCACTCAAATGCAGTCAAGGATAGATCTTTTCGAGAAATATTTAGTAAAGTGTTTCTTCTACCAATTTCTTTGGCAAACCAATGTAGGAACTGTACGAAAAGTCTTCTAGTTTCCATTTGTCTAAGCTCTCACTCCGCGTGTCAGCCTGCTTACACCTTGCCTCTAATTTATGTGCATTGGCAAAGAGTCTGGAGAGCTAGAACCATGTCCAGAGCGGATCACAGACCCCAATGAATAGTCAAACGCATGCCACTACATATAGTAATGTTAATGTTAATTTTTGTTTTAATTTCAATTTTAATGACTTGTGTTTCTGGTGTCTTTGCTGCTGGGGCTTTTATTGCGAGGTCTTTTGTTGAGGGTTGAACGCGCAGATCGGGATCGGGGCTCTGCAATTTATGTATCTGCATAGCAATTGTGCGGATAATTATGCCAACTACTGGTCGAGTGTGTGGAGTGTTGAAAAAAGCATGAAAGCATTCGTTCATTCCTGTTTTCCCCAGTGTTTTCCCCTGCTTGTCAGCTGCTGAGCTGCTGCCGGCGGCTCCCATCAATTACTCGCGAATGGAATGGATGGCTGAGAGATTTGACACAAAAACAAAACTGCGCTCATGTCAACTGCCAATGGACGCCAGGTTCATATCAAACCATACATATATACATATATATAGATTCCCTTGCCCCTGTGCAATGCCCCCTCCATCCCCACTTTCTGACAGCTCAAAAGTTGCTCGGAAATTTATTGGTTTTTCTTGCAATATTTTATGGCAATTTATGCCTGGAATATACATATGAGCCACGGGATGCATAAATTACGAATCAATTAAATTATGGCAACAATACAACAATAATAAAAGCCATAAAACGATCGCTGTACGCCCCACCGCCTAATGGCATAATCGAGAATGATTTAGTTGCCAAAATTTATGGGACCCTTCAACCGCTGCTCTGCGTTTGCGGCTCCTGTTGTATATCTCCGTGTGTATCTGTTGCCACTTGCCACTGCCACTGCCACTGCACGTGGTGCCACAAAAGAACTGCGATCTAATCTAATCAGGGTGTTCCCCCGATATCACATTTCAAAGATCACCGCAAACGGGTTCGCGTTCCCTCTGGTGTAGATCTGTATCTGCATCTGTATCTATCTATCTCAATCTAGCGTTTACATGCCCAACATTAGTCCCATGCTAATTTCATTGTTGATCCATAAAGATTGTGTTCTGACTGATCGCGGGATTAGCTAATGGATGCTAGGAAACATATTGTTAGTGTCTAAATCTTACATTGTGATTATTTGTGATTATTGAATGGCATCTAGTAAGTGTGTCTAATGGTTGTTATTGGAGTTGTTTCGCAATGGAGAGTATAGTGCGAGGAAAATCAAACTTCAAGTTTGCATGGGATCTATTGAGTGATACATATGTATGTATAGGCTCTTCTGGCATCAGATATAATCTTTACTCCACTCAATTGATGGGTGGAAGGTTACGGGAAGGTCTCTAAAGATGATTTGGCATAGGGTGATCTTTCTGAGAATAATGGAATAATTTAAGAATAACCTAAATCTATTTAGGTACATGTAGTTCTAATTGATTTCCTAATTTCAATATTTCATAGGTCATAAATAAGAGAAAAACGATAGTTGTTTATCCATCATTATCACCATTCAAACCCCCATTTTGTTTAAATAAATCTAATAAAAACCGCATCGAATCAAATACAAAGATAAATACTTGCTAAAATCAGATTTCAACTTACTTGGCTGTGGACTCGGATTGGATTCGGATTCCCTTTGCCTGCCTCCCAGAGTGTCGCCTCTTCCTCTCCTCAGTACGATTTTGATTGTGCCAGATGCCTGATGTGTGATGTGCTTTGTTGTTTGATGTATGCAAATGAAGATTCGTATGCCAATTGGCTGTTTGGGGGGACTTAATGGCCGGTTTGGTGTGCTGTGCTGTGCTGTGCACGAGTCGAGTGTAAACTGCCTTTAAAGCCAAAACGTTTTGTGCTCTTTGTGGTTTGATTTGATTTTGAATGGGTGGAATGCCAGTCTGTGGATGCCACAAATCACACGCAATTCACAAATTCAGATACATTTGCATAATGTCTGCAAAAAATTACACACAGATACACGGAACACACTCTCACAGATACACTGTCGCGATAAACAAAGGCCATCAGCGATAGCCAATGGAATTTGTTCGAGTTTTGTTCACTTGAGGAATCACGCAACTCGTTTTCGTTTTTTTTCGGTTGGCTAATTAATCACAAGGCGGCTATTAAAATAGTTAGTTTACCAGTTTTTTGTGGGATTGGGATGATGTGTGATCAGAGATACTTTTGGTACGGATTTGGCGACGGCAATTCACGTTTCTGCTCTTTCCATTCGCTGCTGCGTTTCGCGTTTCGCGCATAAACCGATCCGAATCCAACTGAAGGCAAAGGAATATCCGATGCCGACACGGACTGACCTGACTCCTTGTTGTTGTGTGTATTCTGATTGGAACACAGATACACCGCACACACAAACACGCACGTACACACGTACACCTACAGAGGAGCACAATTAAGATGGAGTGAGCGAGCGAGCGTTTCGTTTTTTTGGGCTTCCGGTTGGACCTGCACTGAGAGAGCGACTGCTGGCTGGCTGGCTGGTGTTTGTTTTGCTGCCGTTCATTGCTTGTGGCGCTCCGCTCTCTCCTTTCCGCTGCTTGTTCAAACAAACGGGTTTTACACAAACACACATACACACACACACACGCATAACAAGAGAGAGGGAGAGAGAGAGAGAGAGAGCTCCCTATCGCACTATGAAAGTGGGTGTTGCCCGTGTCTCCCCGTCTCGCTTTGACGCCTGGACACCCATCTACAGCTGGCTCTGTCGCTCTCCCGCATTCGTAATCGGTAATGTGGCCATATTCAAGTTTGCTTGATTTGCTGTTTAGATATTCCTACTATAAGTGTGTGTGTTTGTCAGAGAGAGAGAGAGAGAGAGCAAGAGCCTCTCGGGGGACAGCCCACTTTGTGGTTTTTGCGGCTCTCATGGCGTATGCGCAATGTCTTTCCGCACGCCATTTAAAAGCATATAATATTCGATAATAAATAAAACAATAACAAGAAATAATAAAAGATAGGCTAGATAGATACGTGCCACGAATACCCAGATACCCTGCAAAAAGATATAGATTTCCGATTGGAATGCAATTGGGGTTCCGAAATTATTGCTTATGGAATTTGGTTGAATTATCTTATGAAACAAGAGCAGATTTGCGCACAAAATACTTGCATTTCCCATTTCATAGGACAACTATATGATATGCTGATCAGATCGGCAACTATTATGTAGCTCTTATGAAGGCTGATGGATCACAGGATCATATACACCTGCTTTATAGGCTCTCTCTCTCTCTCTCTCTTCAAGGGTATCCCAAAAACTAATCTCCAAAATGTTAAGGCAATAAATTATGGTCCAAAGTTTTTATGCTGCTTTTTTGGTAGCCATTTTATGTGCACTTTAATTGGCTTTTTTCCGCTCGTGTCATAACTCTTCCCCGCCACGGCAATTAAGGGAAATAAATTATAGGTATTCGCACTAGTAAAATGTATCTACATATATGTATGGTTTGTACCTGTGCTTGCAATTTATAAGTTTAACGCCTACCCGTGATTTATTTATCAGATAAATGTCTTCATTAAGCGTTTTTCATTCGCTTGGCAGAGTCAGTGGCGAGAATCAGCAATTTCCTTTCAATTTACAAATTAGTTATGCCATTCATTTGTCTCAATGAAGATAAGGGTATCTGCCTGTCTGTCTGTCTGTCCGTCTGTCTCCCTGTCTGGTGTGTGCTTTGATACATAAATTCATATTAAAGAGCACATCCAGAAGTTTTGTAATCCTATCATGATGATGAATGACAGACAGCCCTCAAAAATATTGTCTGGAAACTTTTCCTGGGGTTCCGGGATTTGCTTGGTAATCGAATAATAAAGATCATTAATCTTTTTTAACTTAGTGAAGGTCTGTTCCTTCTTTAGGATCTACCAACTATTCTTTTTATATATTATCAAAAGAACTTGGAAAATCTGCTATCTACATTGTGTAGATTCTATTTTTATTAAAATTCAAATATTATATCATATAATTATCATCATTATAGACAGGAAACAGCCTACAGAATTCCAGCATTTCCTTTCTGCTTGAGATAAGAAACAAGGGAAACAAAAATAGCATTCCATTGTATAGTGTATAAATAATATACATATGTAAGTTTCAGATAAACTTATTATATATGATCACATCTGTCCCGAATTGTAGCTATGTTTACTTTGATAAATAAAAAGGTCTCCATTTTATTCTAACAAAAATGATAAATAACTCTCTTGGGGAAGCAGGAAAAGTCTCTATTTTACTCCCAGAATTTCCAACTAAACTTTCATGAATAATAATAATGGAAACACACAATTCCGAATTATGGACACTTACCCGGATAAAAGTCCATGAGTAGTCCCAGAAACCAAGAACGAAGATAGTATGGCCTTGGCCAACCTCTCTTTCTCTCTCTCGCTCTCTCTCTCCCTCTCTCTCTCTGGAACTCCATTTCAAAAACAGTCATAAATTATGCAGAATCAGTTCTTGAGCGAGAGTGAGATTACTGGATGAGCCATGACACATACGAGTGTCCCAGGGACTTCCTCTTTTTTTATTAATTACGCGACAGCCTTGAAAAATGAGCAATTCAAGTGGAATTCCAGTGCGTGGCGTGTCCGTGTCCGCGTCTCAGTCTGAGTCTGAGTCTGGGGCTTGGCTATGGCGACTGCCATAAGTTCAATTAGCACAAATTAAATTTATTAAACGAGCCACGGGCTGGCGGGCGATAAAGTTCAATTATTTATAGGAACTGCCAAAAAATACGAGCACTAAAATCATAAAGAAAACAAAAACCAAAGACACGGACACGAAATGCGTTTGCCTTTACCTGTTTCCCTGTGGCCAGAGGGGGAGAGGCGGTGGGGCAACAAATCTAGCTGCAAATGAATTGGACCTGAAATGCGTGTAGCCGTGCGATACCCCCCATTGGACTCCTCCAGACACAGACGGACGGACACGAAACGCCACAAACATGCAACAAAATTTATGCGAAACTTTAATGAAATCCCACAGAAGGGAAGGCACTCTGGCGGCGGGGGAGCGGAGCGACCATGTGGCATGAGGGTCTCTTGTGTGTGTATGTGCCTCAAGTCTTTGACCAATCGAAGCCTTGCTGCCGGATCGCTGACTCCACCTCAAAATGGGGAACCAGCATTGTGTGGCACCCGAAACCCGAAAACGAGTTTCTGTTGCAAGAGCCCAGAGCCAGAGCCTGCAACGGCGTCCTGCCTGATTGCCTGGCCTGATAGCTGCCTTGCCTCAACGGCGCGGGGCATAAGCCGTGTGCGTGCGTGTTGTTGCCAAAGTTGGAAGCCTGGCCCTGGGTCTGGGTCTGGTTTTTCGGTGGCAAGACTGGAATTGCGCCCCGTCGTCGTGTGGCATGTGGGGTGTGGCATGCCGCCGAGGTTGGTTAGGGCCAAAAGTGGTAGAATTTGTAATGGTGGCCCAAGCGTGGCCAGAAGGAACTGCTGCCCACAGAGGCAGAGGCGTCTCAGAGAAGGGTTTCTGGTAAAAGCAATCTCAAACTTTCCATAATATTAAGGGATCTCTTGAAAGGATGCTCCCCACCCTTCACTCCTCCCTAATTTCGCGTAAGAAATACCCCTGTAATTTCCATCCCAACTCCACCCTTGAACCACACTTTCATCCAGCCCATAATCGAATTTGTGGCGCCCCAAAAGTGGGCTGTGGCCTGTGGTCTGTGCTCTCTGGCTCCTTGAGGTGGGGTGGCAGCATGGCCGATTCTGGCTCGGGCTTTGGCCCTGTCTCTGGCTCTTATCCAAGGCACTGCCATTGCAATTAATTTTGGCATTTTGACATTTACGCTTTTTGTTGTGGTTGTGGTTGTGGCTGTGGTTGCAACTTGCGACTTGCGTCTTGCGTCTTGTGGCACTATCTCAAGCATACGCACATACATTTTTGTTCAGGTATGCTGGCCGCTCGATAACAAGACATTTTGCCTATATGATATCGAGCGAGCGGAATTTTCTCACGTTGAAGGGTCGGGTCTGTCGGCGCCACCTGAGAAAGAGACCTTTAATTGCAACTGGTTTTGGGACCACTTTTGGGTCCCTGCGCTCTTGTGGCAACATTTGAAATATTTCCCCATGCCACTGCCACTGCCACAGCCACAGCCACAGCGATAAACTAATGAAAAGCTGCAGGAGAGTAGATCTTCTCGCGCGCTTAATTGAAAAGGATGCCAGTCATCATAGGCCTCCCGATATGACCGATTCTCGGGGCCCATACATTGTAATTGTTATGGCCAATATCCTGGGGAAGTTGTTCCATTTTCTGGCTTGGACCGTAAAACTTATCGCGTATGGGCTCATTGACATACCGTCTTCGGGGCAGACTCCTCGCTGTGTCTCTGTTGACTGATCTTAACAAAATGGCAATAAAAAGTTGGCTAACAAATTGAAAGAGCGTTCGATTGGACTATATCTTATTTTGGTTTATGGCTTGTTTACATTGGGTTTCGATGTAACTCTTAGTTGCAGTGCTTTTAACCAGAGGATTACGTAGAGTTGCCTTGGGTTTGGGAGGAGTCTTTGAAAGTGAGTGAGTGGAGTTTAGTTTGAGGATGATTCGGGCATATTTTGAGACTAATAATACTCCTATTTGATCGGTTAGAGTGCTCTGATAGATCCCCCCTTGAACTCAGTCAATCATCCATCTCTCGCATAAAGGCACACCTTGATAAAATCCCTGTATCGATTGCTCAATAATAATCCTCCCATTGGCACAAACAAATCCCCAAATGCTATCAGTAATTATTCCAATTGAATACACAAGAGTACAGAGTCTTGCCAGAGATGTGCATCGGAGCATCGGCGCATCCGAGCCGCCAAAAGGGGAGCCTAAGAGCTGGAGGGCTGGAGGGCTGGAGGGGATTACAAGATCACAAAGTGGCCTCGTAAGCAAACAGAGTTCCGATGGTCAGAGAGGACTGCCTGAGCGGACTGTAAGACTGTGTTCCTGGTGACATTTAAAAGCTGCAAGTGCATTAGTGTGAAACAAGGATCGAGGCGCCGTCTAAATTACACTGACCAGCACTCACCAGAAGATCGAGCCCAGTCGAGCCTCCTTCAGAGAGAGAGGTGCGCGGGCACGAGGCGGTAGGAGTCGTCATCGCGATCAAGATCAAGTACCATTTTCAACGCTTCCTTTGGCGCCACATTTCTGAGCTCCAGATCTCCAGACGGAGAACGGAGAACCGAGAACTGAGAACCTTTTTCTCAGCCTCTGCCCAACGTTGCAACGTCTCCGATGCAAATGCAAAGGGGCAACAAAAAGTCTGCAGTTCGAACGATAAGCAAAGACACACAGAAATATGCAGCGAGGAGATGAGATGGAACCTCTGGCACTGAAGTCTGGGCCTGAACTCTTTTCGGGTTTCAATTTAGTTTTTTTTCGTTTATTCGTTCTCTTCGTTTTCTCCCTCGATAAGCGCCGCATCTTCAATCTTCCTCCTGGCGGCGTCTGCCACCATCACCATCATCATCATCTGTGATATGTGGCAGAGACTGGAACTGCGACTGCGACTGCAACTGCGCCTGCGACTGGGTCTCGAGTCTCAGGTCTGTGGCTGTGGCGTATCCATTAGGCTACGTCGCCATCGAAGGAACGAATGGAGGCACGAATGAAGATAATGTGATTTCGGGTACGAACCACACAAAAAAAACCAAAAAAAAAAACGAAATGGAACGAGACGCGCGTGAGTTGTGATAAGAGCCGTAGCCGTAGAGACAAGGGAATACCTTATGCATGCATGCCCCTATCCCTTTACATGTCTCTCTCTCTCTCTCTCTCTCTCTCTCTGTCTCTTTCTCCTTGCCCTTGGTGTGTCTCGGTCCGTGGTGCCGGGGCTCTTTCAAGCCAATCTCATTTTGTCTTTCGTGTGAATTCTTGGAATTTCGATTGATTTTCCTAGAACCTGAAACGATTCGGAATCGGAATCGGACTCTGATTCGGATTCGGTCAAGTTCTTTAACTGCTTGCTGTACGCTGTATGCCGCATGTGCCGCATGTGACGTCAGAGTGAGTCGCTTTGGGTGTGTCTTCTTCTTGGTGGAGAGTGTTGCAAGTGGGAGTGATGGATAGTCTAATTTTAAGAAGGGATATCTAGTAGGGGTAGAAATATGTATATAAGAAGAGAATGAGAAAAGAAGAGACCTTGGAAGGAAAGTTTTAAGGAACAGTGAGGATAGGCTTGAGCATCTGAAGCTAAGAGACGAAAGGGCAGCCTCCTAAAAACTCCATTGGAATGGAATATATTTGGGAACCATTCCAATTCCTGCTAAGTCTTTCCTGACATTTAAATGGTTTCAGTCTAAGCTTTCGAGATACTTGGAAGATCCATCTTAGACAGCTCTCAGAGCGATGCATAGATACAAAACTAACTAATAGATACCATTTATTAGCATAATCTCATACGAGTAGTACTGCTCTCTCTCGAAGCTTTCGGCCATGATAATCCCCCTGCTTCTACCAATCTTTTGGATTACCTTAGTCGCTCCGCTCCTCTTGGCCCATTCCGCCTCGTTCCTCGTCGGTCTCCTGGCGGCGTCTGACTATCGGCTTTTATCTATTTTAACTGCGCGATGTTAAAGCGCATTTTCGTGTCGTTTGTCGATTTGTAATGCCAGCAGCGATGGGGCCTGATGATGATGATGATGGTAGCTTAAGTTCCATCCAGAGCCCCAGATGCAGACGCAGACGCAGATCCACCACCAACCAGAAACGGCTTCGACCTGGAGCAGCGGCTGCACTTTGAAGTTGACTAAGTGGCGCCTCGGACCCGGTTCTGGGTTGGGCTACGGGTTTTGAGTTCGTGGCGGGTTCAAGAGGCCGCCTGGCCTGGCCTGGGCTGGCCTGGGCTGGCCTGGCTAGGTGGTCGGTCACCTCTCCGATATATGTATGTATACCCCTAGTTGATGGCTAATTAAATGCAGAGAGACCAAGTGGAGTGTGCTCAATGTTGACAGTTTTCACTTTATGTTGGCTTTTATACCACGCCACTCTAGTGCCCATATTCATTCTGATCTGATCCGAATCATATCTGAAGAACAATGAGGTATCTGTATCTGTTATTAAATTGCACTCACGGACATGGGCAAATGCTCGTTCTCCCCACCTCGTTACCCCTCTGCTGCTTTAGCAGTGCAATTAACTTAATAGAAATTCAAATGCATGCACGGACCCAGAGATTAGCGGATCGTTCCTCGTTCCACTGCGGCGGTTGTACGTCTGTCATAATTCCGCAGATAGTGTCACAGAGAGACAGAGCAAGAGCCAGAGAGAGCGCCACAACAAGTGTGCCACAAGAAAAGAGAGAGAGAGACAGAGAGATCTCGGGGACGTACATACTCGTATGGGGAGTAGAGGTGGCATCTGAAAAATGGCGCCCGGTGTCGTATCTTGTTGCCTGTCACATTGAATTATTATTTTACGGTCTCTCTCCACTTCTCTGCCACAACCCAAAGTTCTCTCCTCTTTCCCTCCCCTCAGTTCTCTCCGCAGGAAATGTGGAACAGGTTGGAACACGCTAATGTTTTAATTTCTTGTTCCACCGGAGGACGCCGCACCTGTGGCGGGCAATTACTGGCATACTACCCCTAATTATGGAGTGGAGTGCTCCTTAAGCATAAATACAATTGCCATTCCGATATACTTTATGTGTCTGCAGATTCGAAACTCATTTCGATCAATTCCCGTATGTAATATTCCGAGGAAATGAGAGTAAAGTCTTCTGAAAGGTGAGTCTTTTTGCGGGAGAAATTTATGAAATGGCAAAGCAGAAGTACTTTCAGGATAATTTCCAATGTCTGCAGTAGCAAAAGATATCCAAAGAGATGCATTGAATATTTGCAGGATCATCTATGATTTTCTAATATTTTTCCATTTGGAAGATATTACAATGGAAAAGTCGCAATAAAATAGTCTTATCATTTCTTTTGTTATTGGCTTTGTGGAATGCTTGTATCACTATAATAAAAGAAAGCACCTCCAAAAATATACTTTAGATCAGACTGCTTCCAAAGATTATTTAAAGCGTGTTTCCCCCATCAGTAGCTATAGCAATGGACTTCCTCTATGCTCCTCCGAACAGAGAGGGAGAGAGAGGGCTCTCTGCTCCATTCCCATTCCAAATCCATTCCACTTGCACAAACTTCACGCTGCACACAATTTTTGCCAACACATTCCATAGCTGCTGCCGTGTGTGCTGGGTACTGGGTGCTGGGGCCGCCGTCCCATTACTCATTCGCACTGCAAGCTCCAAGCTCCAAGCCCCAGAGCTCCAAGCTCCCCTCTTTCGTTCGTTTCCAGTTGGAGCGCCGGCCACGCCAGCGCGCTGGTCCGCGAAATGCTAATAAAAGCGGTCGTAAAACAAGTTTGCCTAATTGATCGAGCGTACGCCACAAAAAAAGAAACAAAAAGAGAAGATCCAGAGGAGCAGAGAGGCAGAGAGGCAGAACTCGGGGTCCGCTACTCAAGGCGTTAATATTGTACCAGGCATCATTGCTTACGCCCGCCTCCTTGCTGCCTTCCTGGCCCCAGAAGAGTCCTCTTCTTGGCTGGGGCTTGCCCTGGTGTTGCCTCGGAGTTGAAGCATTTTTGCCATACCATCGACAGCAGATCAAAGGCAGCGGCGGCACCAGGCACCAGGCACCAGGCAGCAGGAACCAGGCGGTGGCGTTACTCCGGCGGCAACGGCTGCTGCGGCGGCGGCTTCGACGGCGGCATTGTGCGTCGGACAGGCTTTTAAGCGATGACACCAAATCGCTATTTAGACACTGCTTTGGGGTTTCTTTCTTTTGCTTGGGGATCGCTTTGAGGATCGCCTGGGTCTGGCTCTGGCTGTGGCTGTGGCTCTGGGACTGGGTCTGGGTCTGGGGATCTTGTTAAGATTTTATGGTCTCGCTCTCGCTCTCGCTCTGTGGTCTGTGGGGGTCATTAAAATTAATTTGGATCAATTTGGTTTGCTGCCAAATTGTTGACAATGAAATATAACGAGGGCCGGGCCACTCTCCACTCCACTTCAGTCCAGTCCGGACAATGGCAGGTATCCTTATCCTGGTTTGTGGACTAGCAGGCCTCCTCCGGAGTAGAGTCGTCAAAGTCTTAAGTGTCTCTCTCTTGCGTTTACAACTTATTTATTTATTTTTTGTAGAATAAAAATCCTTGTGTGCTTAAACATACAAAATCGTAGGCTTCTTTATGGTCTTTTTGTGCTTTTTTCGTTTCTTTTCTTTTCGCTAAACTACTTCTAGAGTGATCGGAATACACGGTCCACAAATCATTTCAAATGATTGACTAAAACGGAATGATTGATTGGTTTATCCAGAAACTTTTCAAGTATTTCTCTCTCCGAACTGGGACATTGCGGGATACCACTAGATATTGTATAATAGATAGATCCTAGAGCTAAGACTTAAATAAATATTTTGGCAATCTTGACATTTTGGTTGTAGTTTAAGTTTTAGTTCGTGTTTAAGGTTTAGTTATTCGATGATCGCTCCGGCAGTCCAGTGCGCGTTATGACGCTCGGCGGGAGTTCGCTGTTGTTGTTGGAAGTGCGGCCGCTCTCAATGGCAGGTACTCTATAGGAAAGGAACCGAACCCTCATCTTTAGCTCACTCTATTTTGATCACATCTCTGGCGGTACTTACTGCTGGACTATCTGACGATTGAGGGTCACGGGGCTGGGTAAATGCGGCGACTGACTCTGCGAGGACGTCGTTGTCTGTTGGCTGTACGGCGAGTGACTCTCTCCGGTCACATGGTGGCGGGCGGACATGTTCAGCGTCCCATCGGAACTGGGCGGCGCACCACCGGAGGCATTATTCACCTGAATGGCCACCACACGCGAGCCTCCTCCGGCCGGTCCCGTCGTGGACATGTCGTGCAGCTCCGGACTGGCATTCTGCTGGCTATTCAGCATATTCACGGGTACTTGGGAAGGGTAAAGAGGGGCGTTGTTCACCATCAGATTGACACCTTGCGACATGCCTAGGGATTGGGTTAGATTTTTGTATGAAATTATTAGTTTATTGAGCGAACTTCTAGATAATTGTAGCTCTCCCCAACATCTCCTTAAAGCTAGAGCTAATCAAAGGAAAGCGGAACCAATCTGTATTCCTGTATCTTCTAGAAATATCTAGAATTCCATGTGATCTCTCTCTGTTCCTTAATCCCCATCCTAATCCTTTAATCTGATTTTTGTATTCCGAATTTATTGCTGACTCACTTGGCAGTGGTGCCCCCCTGTGCATGGGCGCTCCTCCATTGTTCTTTGGCTTGCGCTTCCGCTTCTGGATGCCCTCCTTCTTCATCGACATGGGCCGGTTCATGTTGTGCAGCTTGAAGTACAGGCCGCAGGCATTGCACACGGGATTGCCCTCGTTGTTGCGCCGCCACAGGGTCGTGGAGTTGGTCTGGCAGTTGGCGCAGGTCACTCCATTCCGGCGATTGTTGGGTGCCGCAGCGGTCTTCGGCTTCGCCTGCCGCTGGGGCATGCGTGGGGTCATGCGCATGAAACCCGTGCAGTTGGGGCAGAAGAAATCCGGGCCCTTGCGGACGAACGGCGAGTGGCAGGTCTCGCACTTCAGCTCATGATTCGGGGAGGACGTAGCGGAGGCTGTGACCAGGCTGCCATCGTACTGCCCGATGCTGCCGGCGGTCGACCAGTGGGTGGTGGTCATGTTGCTGGAGGCATACTCATCCATCACCTGCGGATGGAAGTTGGTCTGCAGATCGAAGAGCAGAAGAGTGAGTCATTTCTCCAAGGACCTTCAAAGGATTCACACTTACGAAGGGTGTATTCTGGTACTCTGGCGGAGCGGGCGATGTCCACAGGTCGATGGCTTGGCTGCCGTCCGGGAAGGGATTCAGGAAGGTCGTTGGTCCCGTCTGACGGAGGGAGTTAAGTCCCGCCTCGGACTTGGTCAAGAACTGGCCCCCGGGCACCGTGTAGATGGTGTTCGCCTGCTGCAGGGTGGCCGCGTAGCTGTTGCTCGTGAAACTGGAGCTCGGAGGGAAGGCATAGGCGTTGCCCAGATCCGCATACGTCTTGGACTCATTGGCATGGACACTGGCATCCACCACGGGCACATCGTAGTACAGCGTGGAGCCGGATGCCTCCGGCACAGCAGTGGAGAAGCGTCCGTCTTCGGACACAAAGCGCACGGTACCGCCATGGGAACTGCTGGCGATGTGCACCGCTGAAGCCGGATGTTGCTGCTGCTGCTGTTGTTGCTGCTGTTGCTGCTGCTGCTGCTGCTGCTGTTGCTGGTGGTGATGCTGCAGTGCCTCTGCCTCGCGACTGATCACAATGGTCTCTCCATAGGCGGCTCCATTGGGCGTGGGACACTGCTGCTGCTGCTGCTGATGCTGCAATTGTTGCTGCTGCTGTTGCTGGTGGGCCTGCTGCTGGGATTGCTGCTGCGATTCCACTGGAACCTCGCCCTTCTCGATGGCCTCTATCTTGATGGCAGCCACATCCTGGTCGATGCAGATGATCTGCCTCGAGGGATATGCATAGAGTGTGCCCGGCGGCGCACCTGGTGGCACCTCTGGCACCTCTGCATTGCGCGGCGCCATCTGGACGTAGTGCGTCGCGTGTGCAGCTCCTGGGGAATGATGCGAGCTGCGCTGGTACTCGATGTGGCCCTCGGAGGCGGAACCGGAGCTCCCACTGCTGGGCTCTCCCTCACGAGCTTCGTTTAGTTCTCTGCAACAAGAGAGAGAGGGAGAGAGAGACTGAAGAGATCAGTGGATTTCCAGAAAGGATTTCTCCCTTAAAACTTACAGTGTTCCCGCTGTGGTAAGGATGCGTCTCTGCTGGATGCGTGGCACCACCACGAACTGCTCTTCCGGCTCACTGCTGACTCCTCCCTGACTCGTCTGCACCACCACGCCCACGCCCACGGATGTGGCTGGCTGTTGCTGCTGCTGTTGCTGCTGTTGCTGCTGTTGCTCCTGTTGCTCCTCCAGGGCGCTGGCTGTCTGCTGGCTCAGTTGCTCGGCTCCATTGCTGGCCTCTAGCTTGATCTTGTCCAGCAATTGGATCTGCTGTTTGGTCAGGACCTGCTGTTGCTGTTGCTGCTGTTGCTGCTGTTGGTGTTGCTGCTGTTGCTGTTGCAATTGTTGCTGCTGCTGCTGTTGCTGCTGCGTTGTCTGCGTTTCCATCTGCAATGGACAAGCGATAAATGTTGAATGCCTCAAAAGACTCCGTCAAAAGTGTGTGGCTATGTCAAAAGTGTGGCTCCAGTTCCGGCCACAAATGTGCGAACTGGTGCTGCCTCGATTTCCGCCACAAAAGTCAACAGAGACCCAGAGACGCAGCGACGCAGCGACCCAGAGACGCAAAGAAGCAGAGCCGTCTTGCCACTTCAAAGGCGGCTCAATTTGTCGCCTACAACCTCAAAGACGTTACAAGAAGACGTTAAAGGGGGGGGACGTAGACGAATGTATGTACCTCTCACTGTCAACACTGTCGTACACATTTTTCACTTTTATTCCAGAAATGTTTGCATACAGAACCCCGGCTTGCGGCTTGCGGCTCGCGGCTCGCGGCTGGCGGCTTAGTTTCATTTTCATTTGCTCACTTTTTGGTTCCTTTTTGGACGGAAATAAAAGTTGGCCATAAAACCTCAGAAATCGTTTTGTTTTGTATACGTCAGTAAATTTCGGTTTATGACCTCATTCCTCCATTCCATTGGGGGTGGCCATGTACTTCCTCCTGTACCGTCTCCCCTCCCCTCACTACTTGCGTCAACACATTCGATCGTCATTGTCACCTGACTCACCTCCGACACAAGTGCCACAAGTGCCACAAGTGCCATATAATGCAAAGGCTTTGAGGTGGGTTTCACCATAAACTAGAAATATATGTTTGTATCTATCGTTCTGAATGTTTATTTGCATGGGGAAATCCATGAGCACCAGCCCATACTCCTATTCAAGGATGACTAGCAATCGCAAATGGGCGAACAATATGGTGGAGTTTTCTATGGAAACTTGGAGAGTGTTCTGTAGAGGAAAGATGGATAGACTATAGGAAAGTAAAAGATCCATGATGGCACAGCAATAAACAGAATGAAAGGATAGTTCAAGTAAACATTCTTCCCACAAGTTTCTATCCCGTACATCGACCTAAAGTCAACGGAAGCTCTGTATTTACCTTGCACACAATTACGAGTATAATTGATTCATTTAACGTGGAATTTACTTGTGACTTGTGTCCCACAAATGATTGATCCACAACTTAAGTCTAAGGCCATGATTCATGGCGAGTTCATGGATGAGTTGACAAGTCATAAAAAATGAAAAATTACCCCCCTTGGTAGTGTGTAAAGTCCAAACTCCAAGAGTCAAACATTTGAGCAGAAGAAAGGCAGAAGAGGGCCAAGAAGAAGCTGAGAGGTCCCCAAGAGGAAGTCCACTATTGATTCTACGCAAAACTATTCCAAATATGAGCTTTCTTGGGCAAAGTTCAATGAATCCGGGGGAGGCCCGGACGCCGTCCGCAGAGATAATGTGGTGCAAAACGTCACTTTGACAAACTGCAGATAAACCCGGACGGAACGGACTCCCCGGGAGCCTACATGCGACTTTTGAGTAGTACGATAGGTACTATATGCACACGTGCCCCGCGACAAATGTTAAGATACTACAGCCGAACGATACGGACAATATCTTATCCGAGGCGCTATCAATGTACATAATCAGTAGCTGCTGCTGCTACTGCGGCTGGGACTCCAACGAGAGGTCATGGTTTGGTATCCCACCTGCTCCATCGAGTACGTCATCGATAGGAACAGATAAAGATACTGAAACAGAAACAGATACAGATACAGATACTCGTTCTCGTTCTCGTATAAGTATTTAAGAATTACAATAAGTTGAGCAAGTGGCATGTGGCATGTGCTATTTGTCAAGAGTTCGAGCTGTTCGAGGGAGTGGCTCCGAGCGGCGGACCAACTTATGAATGAAATCTGCCCAGTCACACCCACAGCCATACTCATTTTATCTATATAAACAACAGATATTGGCTGTATATATGTATATATATATGTATATATATATCGTACATATGTGTACTCATATGTATAATCGCAACTCGTTTCGCTTTCGTTTGAGCTTGAGCTGGGATCTGGGGTCTAGGGTTTGTGGTTGAGAAAGCAGAAAATATCATGCCTCAATGAAACATTTTCTGGTATACTCGTATTGTAGAATTTCTAATGAACCCTTTTGATAACTACTTTATTATCTGTCTCCCCCTCTGTCGCCCCTGATCATTAGATGATCCCTCGATTAATTAAAGTCCATTGCAGCGTTGGGCACTAATGAAAGTGCGATAAGGCCAAACCATTTGCCAGCTGCATTTACAGCTCTATTAAAGGGCCATCAATCCAAAACTCTTGGCCCTACCCTACCCGACCCTACCCCTATCAAGCATCGGCCGTCGGGCCGGGCGACGCGTGTCTAATAAAAGTATCTGCAACTGCAACTATCGGATCCAGAGCCCAATGCCGATGCCGATGCCGATGCCGCCATTGAACAACTGTTAAGGGACTCTCGATTGCGATTGGACGACGGGCACTTCCGGCGGCAACCCCCAGACAAACACACTCGCACGGCTAACGGCTAAGGGTTGGCAGTTTCATTCATAAAGCCCCTGCTCCATCCCCTGCGATAAGGGTACCAGAACTGGGACCAGAACCAGGACCAAAGCGAGGTGATAAGATTGACATAAATTTCACATTATCCGCACTGGCGTTGGGCAATCGAAGAGTGTCCTTTTCCTTTTTGGAGTTTTTTCATGAATGAAACGAGGACAAAGTCAAAATGTGCGTGTTTCCAGTTTTTTGTATTTTTGTCAAAGGTATTTTGACGCCACCTCCGATCGCCAGCTGAATTTCAGGCCTCGTAAAGATTAGCCATCTTTCCACATTTAACTCAGTTTCAGTGTCAGTTTTTTGTTGTTTTTTTTGGTAGTTCTTTTTACGGTCCGTATTCGTTTGAGTTCTCGTTTTCTTAATGGATTGTTTCGGGGTTTTTCCTTTGAGTGGCAGAAAGCCAGACTGCCAGAATGTCAGAATGCCAGAAAGTGTCGCAGTTTTGCCGCTGCATCCCATAGATGAGATGAGTCATTCATTATAAATCAAGTTGTCTTATCTCATTGACGAGGCCCCCCGCTGTCGGTTGTTGGCTGTCGGCTGTCCGAGAAGCGGACAAATCTATGGCCAAATCTGGCTGCCGTTTGAACCAAATTAAATGGCTCGAAATTACTTTTGAAATTAAGTTTAAAAGTGTTTACTTCCATCCTTTTTTAGAGTTTCTAAAGTTTTAATATTTCTATAAAAAATACGGCGCCATTTAATAGAGTTCTATAGCTTTCTGCTCTGATTTAATAGAGTCCCATAGCCGATCTATAAACATTTTTAGGGTCTGGTTTTTATGGTCCTATATAGCTTGTCTATTTAGCTTAATGAACTTGTGTGAGAAACGGTTAACAACATTTTTATGATCTCTCAACTCTTCCACTATGTTTCAGATGATAGATATGCTTATACAGATCTCGTAAATTGATCTCCCAAAATGTATTTAAGTGTGTGCTCAAAAGTCTGCTCGTTTCGATGCTTAGTTTATTAAATGAGACATTTCTGGTTTCTACTTTTCAAATGTTTTTACTCTGATTTGGATATGTTTATGGAGAATGAATCTCCATCAAAAGCGGTTCCATTTTATCTAGAAGTACTACTATATTTTTGCACCAATTTATTCACTTAGTGTCGCCCTTTATAATTTCTTGTAGATTTACTGGACAAATTTGTCAAATTGCGTAGCTAGATATTTACTTTAATTTTGTCAAAATAACATAGTAAAATCACGATTACATATTTACAATTTTTTTACCCTATTTTTAAGCTCCTTGGTTTCTTTTGACATTACAGTTCCTATTTTTAAACAGTCCGTCTATGAACTCCTGTGATTCTACATCTTCATTTACCTTCACTTTCATTTCAATCAAAAAATTCTTTTTATTTCCGATCTCTTATTCACTTAGTATTTTTGTACCCACCTTCAACTGCATCTTGACGGTCGATGAGATAGATTTGCAGACCATCAAAGTGCGTTTCCTCCCTTCTGCTGTCCTCCTGCTGTCCTCCTTGGGGTCTCTCTTCGGGGGAGTTGTTTGGTGTTTTGATGCTGTTCCAATTTTTATCTAAGTTTCGCTTTTATCGCTCGATTTCTGTTGTTTTTTTTTTTTTTTTTTAATTATTATCACATGCACTGGTTGTCCGACCGTCCACTGGGGGGAGGGGTTTATCAGAGCTGGGGGGCGGCCAACGGGCGTGGCTCAAAAGTGGCGCGAAAAGGTGTATAGTATATTATAATTTTTTGGGAGGAACTTTCAGACTCCAATTTCCGCGCGGCATTTAATAGCAATTTGTGGAGGAGGAAGAAGTGAGTGCTATATTTCGACAAGAGACCGACTCCGGCTCTGGGCTCTGCTCTGGCTGTGGTTTCAGGTCTGTGGTTGCGGTTCTGCGGCGTTTCTGCGGTGGGTCTGTGGGTCTGTGTCTGGGCCTGGGCCTGGGACTCGGAGCAGCAGCAGCGGTACAACAACGACGTCGAGGCGAGGCGACGCGACGCATTGCGGTCTGCCTGCCTCTGCCTGCCGCCCAATTAGATACCCACACAGATGCACACAGCCATATAGCACCTCCACACCTGTATAGGTGCTACCTTTCCCTGTGTGGGTGAGTTATGATTTATTCCTATGCGTATCCACACATACAGCCGTATCTTTTGGCCTGTCTTGGTATTGGTTATCTTATCGCACAGATACAGGGATACAGGGCAGCGGCGATAAGGAATGTGCCGTACACGAGTATGGGTGAGTGCGAGTACAGTTGTCGACGGCGATAAGTGCTCGTCTCGTATCCGTGAGATACACATACCACCACACGAGCCACAATTTTGTGTGGAAAGCAAACGACGACTCGACTCGACTTGGCTCGACTGGCTGCCACCAAGGAGGGGATGGGGATGGGGATGGGGTTGGGGTTGATGTGGCCCATGGAGAAGCACCAGGCAGCAGGCGCTCTCCACCCTCTCCACCACTCGCGACTCGCGACTCGCGACGCCCTCTCCACCATTTGGCTATTTGTCAATTGTGCAATTTAGTCTAGCGCATTTTCTAATTGCACTCATAAAACACTTTTCTGGCAAACTAATAAACACGGCCAACGTTAGTCAACGTCAACAGAATGGCTCTATGGGGTCTATGGGTTCGCTTGGGCCATGGGTTCGTTCTGCCTGCCCAGGCATATGGGCTTGGAGACCTGTCGCACTGTCGCGAACAAAACTTTATATGACCACAGCCCCTACATATGTATGTACATACATATGTGGGCCGCTGTTGACGGGCCAGCGCAGCGCAGCTCCACTTCCCCACTTCACAATCAGCTCTCAAGTGTTGTAACTAATGAAAATCGACAGAGCCCCAGAGACAGACAGAGAGAGAGACAGAGAGAGAGAGAGAGATAGAGACACAGAGAAAGAACACACACTCCATCCACACTCCACACCCCGATCGACGATCACACACGTGGTCGAAGATCAGGTGCTGTAAATATTGCAGAACCTCAAAAAATGTCAGCAAAGATTGAAGTTTGTGATTTCCTTTTTGGGTGAAGTGTCTGTCTGTCTGTCTGTCTGTCTGTCTGGTCTATTTCTGTTTCTGTGCAAGTTTCTGTTCGAGTGGAGGAATGCTTGATCAGAGATCGGACAAAAAGTGTGCACGAATTACGATAGATTCATTGGGTTTTTAGTGAACTTCAACTTTGGAGGGTAGTAAAGGTACTAGAGTAGGATTTCAGCGATTGGTTTTTGTGGGGGAAAATGTTCTTATAACAATAATAATACATCTCCCATTTGCAAATATTCATAGATTCTATCCTGTGCATATACAGTCGTGGAAAAAATAATAGAAACGGCATATATTTCTTTAATATTTTTAAAATAGGTACAGTTGAACTTTCATAAGTTAAACCTTCAAAACGTTCGACTTAAATCAAGTTAACATCAATCAATCAGTCAATCAAACCAAGTTCTAAAGTTATATGTTAGATATTTAATTTAATTAATTAGTGGCTGACAGCTTGCATTTTTTTTTTGGTATTTCCAACAAATGGAGATTTTAGTTGATCCAAAGCCTTATAGCGATCATCAGTTAATGTCATCGACATCAATAATGTCGTCAGCTGTAGGAAACTGTACTGTAGAAGCCTCATTCTCGACCTCAATATAATCCGGAAGAGTAGCACTGGATACACAGAACAAAATAAAAACGAAATAAGCCCATAATAAGCACAAAAAATTCAACTTACTAAATTCATAATGCATACATACATATGTACATACATATGTAAGTATGTATGTATATACATGGCACATTTGTCAATATTTTCATTCGATTTATTGAGTAATTCGACTTATGGAAAGTTCGAGTTATGAGAGCAGAATTGGACGAAATTGGCCCATTAAACGCTAAAGTTAGGGAAAATCAACTGTACCAACAAATTCGTTTATTAAATTTTTAGGCCTCGAACAAACAGAAAGAGCAGACTTAAGGCTAGGAAAAACGAGGGGGACGTTGTTAGCTATTTTATACCCGGTACTCAGTCTGAATATATGTGAGCTTACAGTTTACGGAAAATTTGAATTTTAGTCAAAAAAGAAAATTTCAGAAAATTAAGTTGAAACCTGATTTTTATATAATAATATGTTATCTGTATCCATTTTGTTTACATATGATTTGAAGTCATCTGCTTCTACATTTCTACATTTACATGTACATATAACTACATATGCGAGATGTGCAAGTGTGTGAGAGAGATAGAGGGAATTCCTTCTGGCTATAATAATGATCCGACCTGATTCAGATACGACAATCTTGTAGATACGGTTATTCCCCATAATTCTGTATTTTGCTTTTCTCGTATTTTAAAATGTGTGGATTTCACAGATTTTCGTTCTTTGTGGAGGTGGAAAGGGGGCGTGACAAAATTTTGTAATACACTTTTATTGAAGTGATATCACAGGAGCTTGGATAGAGAGTTTGGTTGCTCTAGCTTTTATAGTCTCTGAGATCTAAGTGCTAATGAAAACGGACGGACCGACGGACGGACAGACAGACATGGCTATATCGACTCGGCTATGGATGCTGATCAAGAATATATCTACTTTATGAGGTCGGAAACGCTTCCTTCTGGGTGTTACACACATCCACCATCACCACAAATCGAATATACCCCTATACTCTTCGTGTACCGGGTATAAAAATCCCTTTACTTCAAAGGCTCTAAGATCAACTTTAAATTTTAATATTTTGTTGTGGCACCACGGCTTATAGGGATACCCCAGTTTGTCACAAATTTCTTGAATGTATTTCTTATATTTTTATCGATTTTCAAACGTTATTTTTACTTTACTGAATTTGAAAGATGAGGAAAGATAAATAGATATTTGAAGTATATATTGATTCCCAAGCCGAAGGCCTTTGCAGCCAGCGCTTTAGATATTAAGTTAGTGTTAATTTAAATTATAGCTAACTATTATAAATAAATAAATATTGATTCCCTCCCAGAAAGAGATTCTATACTGAAAATGTTTAGCTGTTCTTATTATCTTTATCAATTGTATTTAAACTTTTTTAGACATTTTTCGATTCGTTTGTATAAGGTTCTTTACATTAAGTACTCTAAACTATTTGTTTGTATTCAGAAGTCTTTAATATAATTATTCCTCTCATATTACTTACATAATCCCGTGATAGTTAAATCTCTAACAAAGATACTCTCTCATCTTAAAGATGGTGAACCCTTGCCATCATCGTTAGCTCCCTTAAATATTGCAAAGATCTCCAAAGAAAACACACACATGTCATAGCGGACATCCCAGGCATGGAGCCACACACACATAGCCTGTTCTGGGGCCAATCATAAATTGTTTATAGTTAAAGTCATAAACCAAGCAGATATATGAGGGCCATTAACATGCACGTAGAGGAGGAGGTTCCACTCCCCCGCCAGTGTAAGAGGAGACTCCTCGTGTTTTCGCTTATAATGCTGACATTACTGGCTTTTTCTCTCCCGTTCTGGGCCCCCATGAATGGGAAATCGGTTAGTGCGATAATTTTAATTGTTGCAACTCGTGTGGTGCATAAATCATGGTGCAAATCTTAAGAGCAAACCCGCCAGGCAAAAAGTATCTAATAGCCTCTGGTTACTGCTGTGTGCTGTGTGTGCGGCTGCTGCGTGTCGCAAAATATCAGCTCAGTGATTAATCACTCAAAAAGGCTGACAGACAGCCTCCGATCGCCTCCGAGTCGCCTTACAAATGGCGCTACACGAATTCAACATTACAAGAGATTAATACGACAGAGAGAGAGCGAGAGAGGGAGAGAGAGGGTCCACTCCCCTTGCCAGAAACAACAACTGGAACTGACTCATGGAGTCGTGCAGGAGGGAGGCTTTGGTCTGCAGAGTCGTGCAATTAATACCCTAATTGATGGCACCGCCTTGGCCTGGGCTTTAGGTGCTTTTCTAACTGAATTTACGGCCCCCCTAAGACGCAAGACTTAGGAGGCGGCAGAACAGACAGAACACAACAGACGGAACAGACAAAACAGACAGAACAGACAGAACAGAGGGTGGGAATTAACATTGCTGACCAGTGTCATAGCCAGGCAGGCCATCGATATCTTCCCCAAGGAATCAAGAATCCACACAGCACACCCTTCAACACGTCCACAGTCTCAAGTACTACCATCCACTACGCCACTACTGCGCCACCAAACGAAAGACCTGGCTCCTCCACCCCACCAAATGCTATCTACTCGAAACACTTTTCTTTCGTTTCGTTTCGTTTCGTTCTTGGCCCGCCTTGACAGTATCGGCTGTGGGCGATCAGTTCTGTTCTGTTGGTATTTTTTTTGCTGTGCACAATGACTGTTGGAAATTTAATTTATATATTGTACAATTTTCGTCACTTGTTCTGCCATAATATTATTTATTTTTTATTTTTTTCCATGTTCTGTGGCGTATTTGGCGGTCGTCTGTGGCGATAAGGGGAAGAACTCTTTTGGAAATTAAACGCTCGAGTGCCAACAAAGGCGTGCGCCATAGTTTTAATTATAGCCACCCCCCCTCCTTGCGTTTCGAGGGTGGGTCCACCCTCCAACCCCGACACCACACTACACCAGCAGCTGCCACCCCAACCGCCATGGCCAGCATTGCCCAATCCGTGTGGCACAGGCAGCCATCAGCCATCAGCCATCAGCCATGGCGTGGTTCGATCGCATAAAACTGGATGGCAAATGGAAGTGCCTCGACTATACTTTTGACCCTGATTCCGGCTCCCTCTGGTTCCTGCATTCTGCATTTGTATGCTGTCTGGTGAAAGCATTTTGGGTTCAAGTAAATTCTATTAACCCGCCAGGGCTCTCTCTCTGTTTTGGGGCCCATAAATCATCTGCAACCGACATTTTCGGACATGAGTTATGGAAAATGGAACTGCGCATTCGATGGGGCAAGGGTCTCTGGTCTGTCTCCTTCCGAATGAAGGAGGAGTTAAGCTTTCTTTGTGTTGTCACTGGGATTATGAATGGTTCAGTGGTGTATTTATGGATTGGTTACTGGAAGGAATGATGTATATCCGCAGGGGATGAGTCAGGGGATACATTTTGGTTATCCAAAGCTGACATGAGGTTTGGGTTTATTAAAGGGGTATTCATGAAATCCAATGAAATCTAAGGAATATCTCAAGCAATTACATTGGCAGATATTTCAAGTTTTTCTGTTTCTGTTTTTATTTTCAAAAACCCTCATTTTCATAGGGACCAATAGAGTTTTTCCTGTATCAGCGTGCATGTATATTCCTACCATATTTATGGTAACATATTTGGTAAATCACATTCTTAGTTCTTTAAAACTTATCATCATTCACCAAAAATTGTGAGATCATTGAAATGCCCAAACAAAAAGCTACAAAAACAATAGTAGCAGATTTTGACAAAATACTACCAGGTCCGCAGATGATGATGATGATGATTGAAAGCATACAATAAAGTAAAATTAGAAGATCTATGGAGAACTAATACTGGTTTTGATATACCGCTAAAACCCTGCGATTGGCAGCAATATGTTTTCGAGTGGAAGTGTCGTCTCCAATGTGGCATATACACCGCACCACACCACACTCCACTCCACTGGGTTCGTGTGGTGTGGGTACAGTATACGCACCTTTGTTTGCCAATGAGGCCGGGCCATGGGACGTCGTGTCATGAGTCATTATTAATACTGGCAATCCATAATAATCCATAAGGTTGCTGTGCTGCTTATTGTGCATTGTTTTTGCACGGCCATCGGAGGTGGACGTGGGACGACAGCAACAGCAACAGCAACATCGACATCGACAACCGACGCCATTAACGTTAACAATCATGGCTACTGGGTTGATTGGGATCGCTACTTGGCTCTGGAGTGGCTCTGGAGTATGGCCTTTTGTAGGTAGGTAGGTAGCGCCCCGAAACGTGTGTACATACGATACTATATAGCAGACCAAACATTATTTATTACTTATGAGCGCTGACATTTTGTTGTTGAAAATTCAACGAAAAAGAGATAAACATTTCGTACAGGAGCTCAGCTCTTCGACACTTGAACTTTCGCAGCAAAAAACAGAAAAAAAGAAATGGATCCCCGTGGATCCACGTTCCGCGCCTGCCTCTTCCCGAGGAAATGCTGTTGTACGAGTACATGGAAAAAACTTCAGCCAAGCCATCCGATTGTTCCTATCAACACAAGTGATTTTTGCTATCGTACAACACTCCTCTCCCCTCCCATCCCCGCATATAATACAGACCAACAGATATGTGGCATATATGTACATATATATATGTATAGCGAAAGCGAAACATATCGAATATCTGAGAATAGATAGTGGCCTTAGATAAGTTAACGTATCTTAGCGGAGAGAGAGCGAGAGATTTCGACTCCGACTCCCCCACGAACAACGACTGTGTGTCGAGCCCCCCTTCTAAGGGATTCTATCCTCCAAGGGTGAAGAAGGGGTAGAAGAGGGACCGATAATGCTACAAGGGAACCCCTGGCCCCTGGCCCCGGCTCTGGCTCTGGCCTGGCTCACTCGTGACGTCGATGATTTCTTGGGGGTGTTCTTGGGGGTGTTCTTGGGGTTTGACCCACAGCTAGATAAAAGTATCTAATCTTGGCTTTTTAGCAATACAATACACAGCACAACACAACACAACCACCAATGCAACTGTATTTATAAGATAATGAAGATTTGCTATCAATTTGTTGTAGCTGTAGAGCCCCTGTAGCCTCCTCCTGCCCCTCTCCTGGCTGGGCTGGTAGGATATCGGTATCAGTTTGGGGTATCTGCAACCGAACTGGCATGAGAGGTGCCACTGCCACTGCCACTTCCACTTCCACTGCCACTCGGAGAGTTCCAGTTGTGCCTCCATGGGCTGTGCTCTCTCTCTCTGCAGCTCTGGTTCTGGGTTCTGTGTTCTGGGTTCTGGGTTCTGGTTCTGTATCAGTATATCAGTGTTTGAACTGATAATGTCCCAAGATAATAAGCGATAATAATTTGAATTTTTCAGTAATTCCTTAAGTTTGGACGGCCCAACGGCATGGAATCTAATCACAGTTGGTGAGTGTAACTGGGATTTTCAACATGGAAACATTGTTTCATGTCCGCGTCCGAGCAAAGAGCAGTGTCAATGGAGAGGTTCTACAAGGATACAATCCATAAAACATACCATAGTGAAGGAAACTCTCAGGATCCCAAGGACTAACAGAGTTTTCAAAGTGTTTTAGTGACCTACAGAAAGATCTTCGATCAAAGAACAAATCTATATACATACATATGTACATACATACATGGAGTACCAGTGTTCACTTACCAGTTCAATTTTATACAAGAACTTTCTCTGGGAATAAGTTGCAACATTATTTTGGTGATCTTTGGCTCCCACATCGATAAGATATCTCTCACTCGACTTGTGTGTAAATTTTCCAACTGCCAAAAACAACGAACGTAACACTTGAGAAGGCGAAAGTTAACTTTGGAAGTTAATTAATGATCCCCTGATTAGATTAGAATATGCTTATTAAGTGCCAGGTGGCGATAGCCAAACGGACAAATTGAAATTTGATCCCCAGAAATGGGACTGACCAAATCAAGTGCACTTTTCGACCTTATCCGCAGGGGAGATCTTTGGGTTAAATGAAATTGATTTTTGTAGCCAAAAGTTTGTGTACGAAAACGGGAGGAGTGATACAGTGAAGGCACCTTATAGAGATCTATGCTTAGTAGTAATTGGGTAATTGAGTATACTCTCCAATCCACACACATAGCTATCTCTAGAGTTTTTCCTGTACCATCAAAAGCACAGGAAAATTGTCAAGCGATGACAAGTCTCTACTCCCTCTCTACGCCTGTACATAAATTTTCATTTAAGTTGATGTCTGCTGATGTCTTATGGATGTCTTCTGCCATGTGTTGCCCCCCTTCGTGTCGTGGCCCATGGCCCTAGCCCATGGCTGTTTCTTCCTCATTTTCATTATCTTAAGTACACAGTTTGAAGTACAAACGTCAGTTGGCGATAAGAAACAGCAACGGAGACACGGACACGGTGACGGTGACGGTGACGGCAAGGTAGCAGACCCGAAGAAGACATCAAAAAGCAGTCAAGTCAACAACAAACAGAAAAGAACAGAACCATGAAGGAACGGAACCCCGCGCAATGGAATGCTCTAAATGCAATCTGTTTGCACACAATTTCACAGAGAAACCAAAAAAGAGAACCCGCACTACATTCTATATACACCAGAAATCAGAAAGAAGTATTCAGCATTTTCACGCTAAAAAAAAACAGGCAAATGTCAAACATTTAATTAGGTTCACCGCAGCGGGGGAAAACCAAACCATACCCTAAAGAAAATATAAGAAAATCATGTACATTATATAGAGACAGAGAAGCGAGAACTTCAGGCTACACAAAAACCTTCTGGTCTGGTCGGTGTTCTGTTTCTGCATATGGTAAATACCATTATCAAATCATATTATCTTATTTATAAGCATTATCGTGCCACAGATACAGATTGCCTATCTATGGAATGGGCATGTAAAAAAAAATCATATATACACAGATATCTTACTGGCGGCTTCGTTATTTCGTTGCCGTCTGCCAGTAAGTTTTGCACTTTCCATTTAAACACGTTCCGCTCCCGCACCCGCACCCGCACCAGCCAGCCGATCCGAGCCGATCCAATCCATCGACTAATTAGGAAAATAATATAATTATAATGCATTATAATGCCCCAAAAGTATACGTGACAGAGGGTGAGATCGTAAAGTGACAAATCCAAGAGAATAACAAAATGGTTCCACGGTTCTACATACATACGAGTATTGTAAAAAAAAAGAATCATAAAATGTCGGGCATGAAATCATCGCATGGCTATGGCATGGTCGGAACGGAACGGAACGGACTATAAGTGTGTGTTTACCGAGTACAATATATGATAGTTATATTAAACCAACAAAGTGAGGAGACGGACGGCTCACAGTGAATCTCTTGACAGTTAGTGACACCATTTCGAAGGAGGAACTAACTTCTAAGTACCTCCTTAATGACAATGATTTTCTCGGATCTTGATGGGGAAAACCACATGCGTTGGCAGTGCATGAATAATTCTGTTCCAGAGCCGCCTCCATCATTCATTCCACAAGCAAAATGATAAGAGCGGAGAGCTACTGCTTAATAAGCATGATTAAATTTATTTCTGGCTCTGGTAATCGTATTTTTAGACACATTATTTGGAAGAAAACAACGTTCTTATAGGGGTTTATTCAACAACAAGTGGAGTCTTGCTTCAGTCAAAGATGACGCAGAAGTTCTTAATCTCTTCTGGATGGTATGGCTGCATAGGGAATGTATTTTAATATAAATTTGTAAAGCCACTTCATCTTAGAATTCATTCCATTCTAGTTGCCAAGACATAGATGCTCCTCTACACAATATTTATATGGTTTCTGTAACCATATATCTAGTTCACTCTCTGCTCAAAGCCCTTGTTAAATAATCGTATATGATTCTAGCCCAGTTTCGTTTCGCAATTAACCAACTTGTTTGTCTGCAGTAAATATCATGAAATTGGGTAAACAGCTTCAGACAATGGATTTCATTTCATGATCTACAAACAATGATTCATTATAATGTGGAATAATAATAAATGTGGAAAGGACTTTGAGTTTTTAGAGCTCTAATAACAATCAGATTAGAGATTTTGTGGCAGATCCAAAAGATGTCTTCCACTAATATCATCACCATTTTGATATTAAAGTCCAATAAAGTCTGCCATCTATGATCCATTTAAAAGTTCTATCTGAGTGTTACTCCAAGCATACTTTTAATCATTTTAAGGAAAATAAACCCCTGGATGACCTCCTTCTTCCCCCATCAACGGATCTCGACTAAGAAGGGACTACAGAGAATGATTGGAAATCAAAGCCCAAGACCATATCTTTCTATATCTTATCACGCTTATGCTTGTGTGTATGATGCGATATCATGTAAGACAAGGCTAAATACAATATACATATATATATATATATATGCCACTGGCATTATCATCCCATTATCTGGCCCAAAGCGTTGATAGGAAAACCCTGACCCAGCCAGGCCCAAAAAAACAAATAAATAAATAAAAGAACTTACAATCTCTCTGGCTTAGTGTTTCGAGTGAAAGTTTTGCAAAACCGAAAGAATCTGTGCAATGACCGATTAGAGGGATCCAAAAAGAGAAGCAGGTGAAAATATTGGATTCACCAAAAAGGTTACGCGTTGCTGCGGATAGATTGAGGATTCCGCTGTAATCGGAAGGGTTATCAATCAGAGTGGACGAGGATTGAGAAGGACCCCATTCGGTGGCACTTGAACGAGTCCACGAGCCACAGCCGTCACCGATATGCGGGACTTTGGTACAGTCACGTAGACAGGAGCGGCGCGTATACTCACTCCCACCCTCGCCCCCACTACCCTACCCCTCTCGACGGGTAGCAAACAACCCTAGCAATAAACAAAAAACTGTTTTGCCACATGAAATGACTTTCAGATTTGTTATTGTTCTTGTTGTTGTTGTCGTTGTCGTTTTGTAACGCGTGACTCCCATAAAAAAACAAAGTTTATTAAAAAAAAAAAAGGAAAATATAGAGCAAAATAAAAGGGTGGAGGGTGCCTGATGAAAGGGGGATGGGTAACTCGCGAGAGAGTGACAGGGACAGAGGGGTAGGAGGGGAATTGGAGAGGGGACCTCAGCAATGCGACGTTATCTTATCGCTGAAAATGTCGCTTTCGTAAATGGCGGCGCACAAAATAAAATAATACACACACTCCCACACATACAGACACATGTACATTGTACATCCCCCTCACACACTATATAACATATATGCACACATAGAGATATATATATTTATACATACACCCTCCTACCATTATAACGTTCCCGTCTGTGGCACCACAATGGTTGCTACGGGATATGGAAAATGGGATTGGAGGTTCAATGCGCCGCTTCTACAATACTTACGCTTTTGTACATCCACATGAAAACTCTCAATAAAGTAAATTACAATTTAATAAAGCTATACCAAAATGTATGTTTTAATTAATAGAGTAAATAAAAGTTAAATATTTAATAACAGGTGTATCTATGCAGCATGACTTCGTTGAGTCACTGTCCGATACATCGTTAGGCCAAGTAAATGGCATACGTAATAGCATGTGTAGGACCCCTGATCTCGTCTTCACTACCGATGCTTCGAGCACTTTGGTATGTCGAGGATCACCTCTATCATTCCCTGAAGACCCATACCATCCCACACTTTCAATTAATTTCCTGTTGCCCTCTTCAGGCCCTATAAAGTCCTTTATTAAGCCTTCCAATATTTATTGCTTTAAGAAGGCTGATTTTCTCTCCTTGAACACTGCCCTATCTCAGATGGAATGGTCATTCCTTGACAATTTCCAGGAAATTGAGTCTGCCGCGAATGCATTCTATTGCTCTATTTTTTCCATCTTTCCCATGCATGTTCCTTTAGTCACCCCCTCCAGAAATCTTTCTGGTCCTATCTGGTTCACCCCAAGATTAATAAATCTGAAGAATTTAAAATCCCGTATGTACAAGAAGTTTAAAAAATCCAGTTTGCAATCAGACTTTTCGAAGTACTCAATTGCAAAATCGAAATTTTCCTTATTCAATACATTGTGCTACAATAGATACTTGACCAAATGCAATCTTAACTTTAAACGTGACCCTAAACAATTCTTCAGGTTTGTTAACTCTAAACGTAAATCTTCCCGATTTCCTTCTTCTCTACACTTAAATGGTAGTTATGCTGATAGGGATTGTGATATTGCTGATCTGTTCGCTTCCTTTTTCCAACGTTGCTACTCTGTCCCTTCTATTAACTTTCCCTCTATCCTAGCCTCATCGAACGACTTTAGTAGTAGTTACTCAAATCCTATCCCTTTAAATAGTTCTAGCTGTATCCGTCCCCCCTTCATCGACTATGATGGTCTCCTAACAAATTTAAAATCGTGCAAGTTTTCGTTCTCCACTGGGCCAGACTCGGTTCCGAGTGCTGTTCTTAAACTTTGTGCAGAATCTCTTCGTGTGCCTCTCCCAAAACTTTTCAACTTGTCTCTCGAGACTGGTGACTTTCCCACCGTCTGGAAAGAATCCTATATAGTTCCCTTTCATAAAAAGGGATCTAAATCTGATGTCTCTAACTACCGCTGCATTTCCAACTTATCTGGCATTCCTAAACTCTGCGAAAAAATCATCACCTTTCAGCTGCAACATTTTTGTAGTTCTGTATTCTCTGAATCACAGCATGGATTCATTAAACGTCGCTCAGTTTCTACTAATCTCCTTGAATTTTCCACCTTTGTAACTTCGGGATTTGCTAAACAGTGTCAAACTGATGTCGTTTATACTGACTTTAGTAAAGCCTTCGACTCCGTCAATCATAATCTACTTATTCATAAACTGTCTCTTCTAGGGTTTCCGACTAAGCTTCTATACTGGACTAATTCTTACCTTTGTAACCGTTCTCAACGTGTCTGCTTTAACTCCTCTCTCTCTAAACCTGTTATTGTCTCATCGGGGGTTCCTCAAGGTAGCCATCTGGGTCCCTTGCTATTTAGCCTATTTATTAACGATCTTCCTCAAATGTTATCTCATTCCCGTGTCCTAATATATGGTCATGACGTTAAACTATGTTTTTCCTACAGTGACCGCTTGTCCCCACTATCTTTGCAATCAGATCTTGATGCCCTTAACAACTGGTGCCTACCAACCTACCTCTTCTACCTCTTAAAATTTCTAAATGCAATATAATGACTTTTCACCGCAATAAGCCATACCTTTTCGATTACTCTATTAACAACATTATCCTTAAACCCCTTTTCAAAGTTAACGGCTACAGGCTTTTCTCTAACCTAACTTTGGCTGTTGGTGGGACCTTATCGGCTACTGAGCCGATAATCAGCCCCACCGGGTATGACTATTTGCATAAGCCCTTTCGTTTAATAAGTTGACATGTAATTTTACCCTTACAGTTTAACTGTACATTATTAAACTTTAAACAACAATAAACATACATATGCTTGTGTGTACCTATTGAAAAAATATTTAAAATCATCTGAAATGATTGATAAAATTCTTTTTCATTCAACCTTAAAATTTGAATGTTCCTTAATTTTGGTTTATTCCATTGTTAACCATAGTTAATATTAATACAATTTTATTTTTTTTAACTGTGCTGCAAAACGGCACTTTTGACTTTGCCAACTTTTATAACATTCACTCAGCATTTGCAGCACTGATATCCATTGATGTCGGGATTTTTAATATATTTTTTTTATTTATAGCGACCCAAAGTCTAAGTTTTATACTATTTTTAATAGTTTTCATTAGATTAGTTCATCAATTCGCAAAAATATAATTCCAACCAATAAAATTGGTTACCAACTGGTATTAACTAATAGTAATACAACCATTACGCCCAGATCTGACGCTGTATAGCCGAGATATAGGCCTATATTTAGATATATCTGTATAGATATATCAATATATCTATATCTATCTATATATATATAAATATATATATATATAAATATATATTTTTTATACAAATCTTTCTTGATAACTACACGCTAAATACAAATATGCTACAAATTAGCTACATATTGCATGTAATTAGCAACGGAGACACCTGGCGAGGAAATAATGTACAATAATGTTGACAAGTTTCGCCGTTTTTTTTTCATAGGAGCCCGATGGAAGCGCCACTGCGGAAAACCTCCGTTAGCCACTTTTTTACATGCCTTTTTTTGCGACATTTTTAAAAAAATCTCAATTTGTATGCCAATCGATCGGAAATTCAATTCTGACCCCGATAGGGGTCAGGAAGGGGGGTCGGACATGCCCCAAAATTTATTTTCTACATGATTTTACTTTTTTAACCCTTAAAGTATGCTCCAAAATTTCGTTTCTACATGATTTTACAATTATAAATTATTTTGTCGCCTAAAAATCACAAATGTCTGTTTCTAAGTCATGTAGAATACATATACCTAGGTAAGATACATGTATATTACATGGATTGTGTACATATGCGCATGCGCCACGCCACGGACCGTTCACCTTTGGAACTAGCTGCAAACATTAAAGAGCTCACTGTTATTAAACTGAAAAATCACGTATACGCCATGAAGGCCAACGGAAATTATAGATTTTATATTTGGGGAAATTAATAGTTTATTTGTTCAAAAAGTAATAAAATTAATATTGCAAAATGATGTAAAAATGGTTATGTGTTACGAGACTAAAGCTTAAACTGATTTAAATATTGCTATATATAGTGGCATAAGATATATATTTAAATTATTAACTAAATTGCATGAGATTGTTGGTTGTTTCGCTTGTTATTCGTTTTGTCATTATTTTCGCTTGCTGTGGCGCAACTAAATTTAAGAGTTCTAATATCTAAGTGGAATTCGATTGTAGGAGAAATCTCAAAAGGTACCTATTCATTCGATTTGATAACAAATAAAAAAAGTTAAATGGATGCCACACCAAAGACTCGACCGCCTTTGGCTGGCGCTTAACATAGGGTCTGCATTCGATAATATAGCATTTTGCTAGGAATTAAACTAGATTTTAAATAACGAAAAATTCGAGTTGTGTGCGATTCAGATTCGCCTAATGGAAATGTCAATCAATTTGCTTAAATCTTATGTACAAAGTATAATGTGATAGTGGGAGAGTGAGAGAGATTAGAGGATAGAGTTTACAGGAGGGTTCTTGGAGAACTGCTCTTGGGTATACACGCTATAAATTCTTTGGAGCTATGAGATTTAACAACAGGATCTTTGGTCATGCTTCGGTGCACCATTTTCTTGGTTATCTTCATTGCCTACTCCATCTTCACCACAGTCTCGCGATCCAAGACGTACTTGCGTTCCAGCTCCTGTTGCTTTGCCTGCATGACATAGCTGGCCACAGCCACCTGCTGCTCGTGGAGCAGACTGTGCTGGAGATGGAGCTCTTGCTGTCGTTGCTGGAAGGCCGCCAGTTCGTAATGCTCGTCCAGCGAGCCCGATCGACTGAGCATTAGCTCTCCCTGATGCTGTTGATGGGAGTGGGCGTGGGAGTGCTGCTGCTCTTGATGATGCTGATGTTCCATCTGCTCCAGTTTGATGTGCTGCTCCTCCTCCGTGAGATAGTAGAGCGGGGAGGCGCTGCGTCCTCCTGGCTTAGACAATGCCATCGCCTGCGCTCCAAGCCCCAGCTGTTGATAGGGATTTTGCAGACTGATAGTGTTGCTGTTGCTGAGGCTCAGTGAGGATAATGTGCTCGATGCCGTGGTCGGTGTTGACTCCGTGACTGTGGCTGTGACTGTGGACGATGTGGCCTCTGGTTTGATCGTCGCTGCAGCTGCTGCTGCAAGTGCTGCCGCCGTAATGGAGTTCGGCATCAGGTGCGCCAATAGATGATGATCGGAGCTCCCGCTCCCGCTGTTGCTGTTGCTCCCGCTCAATTGTTGAGCTTGCAGATATTTCTGTATAATTTTCGTGTTATTCTCATTGCTACTATTATTGTTGTTGTTGTTGTTGTTGAACAATGTGCTATTGTTATTGTTATTATGGATATTGTGCTGATGGTGGTGGGTGGGCGATGGTGTATTGTAAATGGAAGCCGTGCTGGAGGTGGGAGTGCTGGGCGAATTCTGTTGCATGCTGCAGGATTGCTGTTGTTGTTGCTGCTGCTGTTGCTGATGGGATGAATGTTGCTGCTGCATGTTGATGGGTGACATTTGATAGGGCGACGTGGGCGACATGTCCAGGCCAGAGCACAACTGATGCTGATTCTGCTGCTGCTGTTGATGATGCGAATGAGAATGTGATGTGGCTGAGGGGGATAGTGAGGAAGAGGCCATGCTATGAGGCGAACTGGCAGCCGATGAATGCTGCTGCTGATCAGCAATGAGCTGATGATGCTGCTGTTGTTGCTGCGATTGCTGCTGCTGCTGCTGGTGTTGCGATGTGGTTGTGGTGTATGGCATGTATGGTTTCATATCTAAGACAGGGCAGAGAGACAGACACACGAATTAGGCATGCACCCACAGAGCGAAGGATCATTCAAGCGACACTTACCTTCATTGACATCCAAGCCCATGCCCATGCCCACGCCCACATTGTGGGAGCCAGAGCCTGCAGAGCCTGCACCACTGCCTGAACCTCCCTCTAGATTGGCATTCATTGACATTTTCGATTTCTTGGACTTTTCACTCTTCGTTCCCTTGGGCTTACGCTTGCGTTTCTATGAGAGAAATAACATAAAGAATATAGAACTTTGCTTCTCTTGAGTTCTCCTCTATGTGCTCACCTGAATGGTATCCTTTTTCATGGCCATGGGACGGGTGACGTTGTGCAGCTTAAAGTACAGCCCGCAGGCATTGCACACAGGCTCTCCGGCAGGATTGCGGCGCCACAATGATGTATAGGTGGTAAGGCAATTGCTGCACGACAGGCCAGCGCGCTTTGAGGCACTCTACATTGAGGAATGGAATTAATTAGTAAAGTTTTGGACATTTTCTTTGAGCCTTTCATGTGGAACAATATTTTCTATAAATTTTTTCTGGGATTTCTACTCTACTCTTTCGTTTTTCTTTCGGTTTGTTAGTTGTGGGGGAGTTTGTTCTTTGGGGGGTTTGGTTTGTTGGTTGTTTTGTTTGATTTGTTGTTTTTTTGTTTTGTTAATTAATGAGCGACCTACCAAGCGTCTCGAATTGGCGCGACTAACATGCTCTTCAATCGCCGATGTTGCATTTACCGCTGCCGTCGAAGCTGTCGCTGGGGTTGCCGTTGCCCCCGCCGCAGTTGCAACAGCAGTGGCTATGGCTGTGCCAGCGGCTGTTGGGGTGTTGGCCTTACTACGGCCACTGCCGCTGGCGTTCACATTAAATGGGTAGCTCTTATAGAAATCCCCGCCCGATTCAGCGGCCACTGTAATTATATTATCAGAAGATTTTTGATTGAGCAAAAAAGCAGCAAAAAAGTAGGCAAAAAAGGCAGTACAGTAGTAGTAGAAGGAATAGAAGAGTAGCAGAAATTTGTACGTTTTTTTCATCATTTCTTGTTTTTTTTTTTTTTTTTTGTATAAAACTAATAATAAATTCAATTAATTTTTGTACTCTCTTTGAGATTCGTTTGGAATATGGTTCTCCCAGGGGAAGGGGTTCGGTTCAGAGAGGAGTTCGGTTCGGAGCCTGGCGGTTTGGATTTCTATAAGTTTTTCCCATTGTTCTTTACAATACAAATAAAATTTTGTTCCACACAAAAAAGCTTTTTTGGGTTAGTAATAATTAGAGGATTGTTTTTCAAGAGACAGAGATGAGACATGAGAGAGAGACATTTACCAATCTTCTAGGCTGTTTTATTAGTGGACGATTCATGCCGTTCATTTTCATGTACAAGCCGCAGGCGTTGCACAGATAGTGTCCCGTGTTATCGCGTCGCCACAGCGGTGTCTGGATCGCACCACAATTGACGCACTCTCGCCCCTCAGTGAAATAATCGGCATCGAGAAATGCTTCAAAAAGGATGCGAAACGGTTTTACATGGAAAATATCATACAAATTATCATCAAAATTTTGGTTTTGGTTTTGTTTTGGGAGTTTTTGTGTGTGTTTCTTTTTTTGTTTTTTTGCTTTTTGTGGTCGTGTTTTCTGTTTTCTTGTGGTTTGAATTTGTTTTAAGCTCAAGAGTGGATGTAAAATTAATTGAATTTATTATAGAGACGTAAGACTTAAAGATAGATTTATGCTAGCGATAGTCTTTGGGTTCGAAAAAGTGTGAGTGTGTTTGTTTGCATAGGAAAACAGCAGTTGGCAGCAGCAGTTGCAGTTCCATTTCGGGGTTTCGTTTCGGGCGTTTGCTCAGGTTCCGTAAACATCCATCGTCCAAAGTCCTGCGGGTGCGAACTTCTACCTACGGCCTCTCCTTTCTTCTCCTCCTTCCTCTTGTGGCAAGGCAAACAATTGAAACTCTCTCTTTTCCGCAAAATGTGTGTGTTTTTTTATCCTATATTCCATATTCTAAAAGTGGCCAAAACTTACTTGCTGACAGCGATGCCGATGCTGTTAGATAGGATCCTGGATCCACTCGTCCTGCGGCGCCATCTACGGCTGCTGCGGCTGCTGCATTTGCCGCGAAAATCTCTCGCCCGTTGCGTATCACATTCGTGACCACACCGGCCCCACCGAGGCCGGCTCCAAGCTGTGTCTGGACACCGGATGCGCTGGCTGCTGCGTAACTGATTGGCTCGTAATGACCCGCCCAGGCATCGCTCTGAACAAAACAAGGAGAAAGAGCAGAGTGTTAGGCGGAGAATCTATCAGGAGGGATTCCCTGAGGGCAAACACTCACCTGAGTGCGATAATTGGCCAGCGATGCGTAGCCAGCGGACCGTTCGGCTCCACTGACCACCGAGGAACCATTGGCCACGCCGCTGCCGTAGCCGCTGCTCGCCGATGCGATGCGCTGAAAGGCAGGCAATGTGCCGCCGCCACTGCCACCTACTCCGCCGCCGCCGCCACCGCCCCCGCTGTGGCTGCTCTTTGGCGAGCCATAGCCGTCGTCCAGGAGTCCACTGCCATTGACAGTCGTTCCAGAGGCCAGACCCGTGGGTCCCGGACTGCTGCTGCTAGAATTGTGATGCTGATGGAGCTGCTGCTGTTGCTGGTGGGGATTGTGCTGCTGGTGGGGATGTTGCTGCTGCTGATGGGGATGCTGCTGTTGCTGCTGGAGATGCGCATGGACGTGGCTGGGCGACTGCATGCCATACTGCATCCCATTGGCCGCTTGGGTGAGCAAGGGTCCAGCGTATACGGAGCTGCAAAGGAAAAAGGAAAAATATTTGAATATACTTATATGTACATACATATGTATATATATTTATTTTATTTAAAAAACTTAATGATATATTTCACTTTTATGTTTTACCTATAGCAATAGTTTTTCAAATACATATTATTGTAATTAGAGAAAAACATTTTGTTGGGTTTGTAATGGAGTTTTGACAATTTTTTGGGATTTTTGGGAGTTTTATCTTTTTCAGGTGTTTAAAACAGCTGGATAGACATTGGTATACGTTTAAAAAAGGCTGACAACAGTTTTTGACGCGTTTTTAACAGCTTAGGTTTGAAATGATTACAACGCTGGAAACTGATTTTACGCGTATTTTGCCCCTTTGGTTTTGAGGCGTTTAAAACCGCTTGGTACACTTTAACGCGCGTTTTTAGCCGCGAGCCTCTTAACAGAGGTGTTTTGGCGGCTGTTGCTTCTGCTGTTATTATTAGTGTTACTGATGTTGCTTCTGTTACTGTTACTCTTGCTCTCTCTTTCTTTATCTCTCTGCTTTTGCTGTCTCCTTTTCTTTCTGTCCTCCTGTTAGGGCCAAAAGGAATGAATCTGCTATTAATATTTCCTGATTTTTGTTTATTTTACAAGATTGTTGTTGGCGTTTTACGCTGCCTTTGGACCACCAGAGCGGATCACATTTTTTTGCAGCACTGTCTGTGCGTGTGTTTGGGTACATATTTCGGTATGTGTATGTGTGTGTGTCCATAAAACTTTTAATTAAAAAATAAAAGTGTTTGCAACTCTGTTTACAAATTGACCGAAAATCTGTTTCCCTTATGATCGTGCTATCTCTTTCTCTCCTTTAGTCCCTCTGCTTCCCGCTCTCTCTCTTTCTCAAACAGTAGCCTGTGCAAATATTTATCCCCCCAAGGGCTCCAAACAAGATTCTTTACATAAACAAAGAATAGGAAAAAGTGCAGCGTAGGCAGAGTGCCCTTTGAGGCAAAGATGTCTTCTTTTGGGGCAGATACACGGGTTTATCAGGCATTATCAAAGGTTCTACGGAACTATAGATTCAACAGGTGCAAACGAATAGATTAGGAATCCATCAGAGATATCCACACTCACTAATATTCCACTAAGTGGACATACTTTCAAGGAGTATGTCTCAAGGAGTCTCACATCATAAAACCTACATATATAAAGGAAGTCAATTGCAAGTGAGAACATTCCACTAAACAGACACTACAGAAGATATTGTTCCACTTTAAAGGAGTTCCTCCAAAAATATAGATGTAGAATGGATCTACAATTAAGAACGATATCCTTAAAAGCTGCAAACACATACACGTTCCACTTAGCGGACACTCAATCTGCTATTCTCTAAATTATTGTACAACCCCTTCTTGGTTTTAGTTGTTTTTGGAAATACAATTATCTTTTGATTCGGCAACAGGCGCAGGCCTTAACACTCGACGAAGTTTTTCTTTCACTAAATTTAAGTTTCATTTTGATTTATTTGTATTTTTATTTGGGAATCGGTTCTTTCGAGAAGACGAGGAGATCGATCCCGTAGCTGAAGCTGAAGCTGAGTCTGAGGCTGGAGACGAGAACGAGACCGAAAGCACAACCGAAACGGGGCACGCGCGTTTGCATAATGACTTGACGTCGGGTTTTCGACTTTATGCCAGTGGAAGTGGCAGTTGCACTTGCAGTTGCAGTCACCGCTGCTGCAGTTGCTGCTATTGCTGTTGTTGCTGCTGCTGCTTTTGCATTTGGCTGAGACGCAGAGGGCGAGTTTAAGCCACAAAATACATAGGCGATAAAATTGTGTGAAAAACTTGCAAAAAATACAAATTGGACATAAGCCATATGAAAAACTGGATACAGTGATCGCTCGGAGAGTGTAAACTGCAGTTTCAAAGCAAATTTGTTTGATTTTTATGGAATTTTAACAAATTTAGAGCTTTCAGCCTCAGCGGTTAACACATTGCCATGCGTTCTAGCAGCTTTGGAATAGATTTTGTTACACATTTGCCCGTGGTTTTAGTCGCGTTTGGAATCACAGGAATAGAGAATATTGTATTTAGGGATAGATTCATAATTCGGCTTTCTAAAATGATCAAAATTCCATCGCACAAAAAGTTCATCATTCCGAGCAACCACTGTAGCATTTTATTATCTACCTAAAACGGTAGAGCCATAGCTATTCTTTAACATAAAACAAAGTATTTCCAAAGTCTTAAAGCACGCTCTCTGATAACACAGTCGGTAGTCCCAACAACAAATTCAATTTTCGATTTTCAGAGATGCTCCGAATATATGTATGTATCTTTATCTGTGGCTATATGTATGCAGGTACTCGTAACTAGACTCTGCTATATAGAGAACGGCATACAAAATATATAGGAAGTCATCTGAATGACAACAAAAAATGCACGACAACGATATAATTTATCATCGCTTCAGTTTTCTGTCGGTTGCTGTCGGTTGTTTGTTGCAGGTGAGTATTTTCTGCATTCGAATCGACTTCTTGTTTTTCCACAATACTCTCGTAGTCTCGTAGTCGTACTCGTATGTGAGCTCTCGACGAATGTCGGGCGTTTCGATATCTTCTTCTGGTTTTGTGGTTTTCTGGTCTTTCGCACTGCCGCCACAAAATGAATAAAAAGTCACATACAAAATGTGTTCTGAGCATCGTCATCGTCATCGCTAAAAATCTCCCAAGAATCAAATAGAAGCTAACAAGTACTACTCTAGTGTTCCCTTAAACAAAATTTGATATATCTTCTATGATCTTTTGCCGATCTTTGCGATCTCTAATTTGATACCTCTCAAACAGTAGCTGTCTTTCTATCTAAACGAGCGCTCGTTCTTTAACGTTTCCGATATCCCCCTTCCTCGTTCTGTGATCTTTAGCGCTGTTTTGGGACCCTGGATATCTTGTTGCAAATCTTAATTATAAGTATGCGAAGCTCAACCTTTCGAAAGATCAAAATAAACAATAAACCGAACCCAAATAGAGATTCGCACTTGCATACATTTCCGCTTTGCTCCTCCTGACACTGTCGCAGAGTTCTGACGCTCAGCGAAAAAAAGAAAAAACAAAACAAAATAATACGTATTGCCGCTCAAATTTCGTAAACAAGAAAATATGCAATGTCTCCAATTGTTGACGTAAGGGACGCACTGACTGTGACTCGGACACGGACTTTCTGACTCATGAGTATGGCCCAAACAGATGTTCGCGGCTCACCAAATGCTTGACTAACTTTTGGCCTAAAGAGGGCCCAGTTACCAGCAGCTTTTGTGGCCAAGAGTCGAGGCATCGCAACAACACGTGTCCAAAAAAAGTCAGGCACGTGCCGCACTAAAAAACCATTAAAAAAAGGGGGGCGTGACCCGCATTTGATCGGCAGTTCCAAAATGCAATTGTAGCGCATTTTTCTAGCTTGTTTGTTGGCTCGGATCGGATCGGATCGAGTCGGGTCGGGTCGGAGTGTATTCCAATTGCAAAGCTCTCTATTCGAGGAGGGATATGTACCTGGAGGTGGTTCTGGTTCTGTCTCGGGGGTAATCCAAAGCCATCCCGTGACATAGAAACCGTCACCCGAACGAAGCGAAACCCAAACCCAAAACCAAACCCAAACTCTGAAAACAGCTTCAAAGCCGCTGCTGCTGAGTCAGCCTCGAAAGACCCCATACCATACCATACCATACCATACCATACCATAACTCTAAAAAGGAGGAGCACTGGGGGGTGCTCTAACGATCCAAAGGGTGGGATCCCAAACCCGTACAACCCGCACAATGAATGCCCGCCCGTCTGTCTGTCCCTCCGTTCGTCGTCTTTCCATTGATCTCGTTTCAGTTTTTGCCTTTTGACTCTTGTTTTTCTCCTCTGTTTTTGACTCGTTTTTCTCTTCTCTATTTTTTCCACATTTTGCACTTCATTTAGGATCGTTTTTTCTTTTTTGGTGTGGCTGTTATTTTTTATAATTGGAAACGTGTTTTGCATATATGTATGTAGGAAAATACAGGCACAGCATGAATACAATTTGTGAGAGAAAAGGTTGGTTTCGTCTATTTTGGAGGGACTTTCGACTCCCCAAACCATACTTTATTCTGCAATATTTACCACCCACTCCATGCCACTGCCACGCCCACTAAAACCCACACCCCCGAACTCTAGAGGCTAGCATATTTTTCATATGACATCTGGGATGGCGACAAAATCGCAACTGTTTTATAGATGTTTTTTCATTTGAATGCAGGAAAACACACATTCCGCTGGACATAAACACACAAAATAGACGCAACAGTGGAACCAGGTTTTTATAAGCATTCCATTGGGCGACTAAACCACCTGAGAATGCCACATACCCCCTACAGAACACAGAAATGTGTGTGTGTGTGTGTGTGTGTGTGGGGAGGGAACGATCCCCATCGATCCCACACTTTTTGAGAGCAAAGTCTAAGGCCTGGAACAATGAGCAACAATTATGACTAAAGTAATACACCTATAACCCCCCATGGGAGAACTGGAGAACCCTAACAACGCAGAAAACTGAGGGAAAATCATAGTCACAGTCGCGACTGTCGCGACGTGGTGGGATGGGTGGGATGGGGTTATGTGGAGGGGAAATATGAATCAACGAATGCGCTTCTCTGATCATGACTTTTGGCGGTGTTGCTCGGAGCTCGAAGCTCGGTTAAGGCACGTGCGATATGGATCGTGATAATGAGCTCATACTCTCTCATCGAGTAGCACGCGGGACGGTAGGTTCAACACACTCACCTGGTTGTCTGCAGGCTGGGACTGAAGTATCCCCCATGCTGTTCCGGCGAAAGGCTGTCCCTGTGACCGGCGTTCGTCAGCTGCGTGAAGCTCTGGAGCGTGGACAATGCATGTGAGGAGGACGAAGGGGAATCCCCGCCCACCGAACTGGCGGAATTGTTGTGATGGTGATGCTGTTGTTGGTGTTGGAGGTGTTGCTGCTGTTGTTGTTGCTGCTGCTGCTGTTGGTGGTGGTACAATTGTTGCTGCAACTGCTGCTGCTGCTGATGCTGTTGCTGGTGCGTCAGTGAGTAAATGGTGGGACTGGGATCCTTTAAGGAATGCAAATCTGATACGGAGGTCAGCATGTGATAGCTCGTGCTGTGCCCATCATCGAAGCACTCATCTTTCAGTGTGTCCTGGATCACCTCATCAATGTTGGGTGTATTTTGTACATTTGCTGCCGCTGCGGCGGCTGCCACCACATGATCGTGCGTGAGCATTCCACCTGCTCCGACTCCTCCGGCCGTTCCTCCTCCTCCCCCGCCATAAACGCTGTACAGCGCAAAGTTATTCCTCATTATGGATGGATCCGTGCTGGCGCCGGTGATGCTCTGGTAGTGCTCGTACAGCTGTGCGGGCGGATGCGGTGGCGGATAGCTCAGGTGTCCAAAGAAATGATGATGCGAGGCCGCCAAGGCATACAAATCGGGGGGCTTCTGCTCCACTGCTTGGACTGCTTGCACCGCCGCTGCTGCTGCCGCGGCTGCTGCTGCTGATCCGCTGGTCAGATCGTAGGCCAACCAATGTTCCTGCTGCTGCTGTTGCTGCAATTGCTCCTGGTGCTGTTGTTCTTGTATTAATTGCTGACTGAGAAACTGTTGTTGTTGTTGCTGCTGCTGCTGCTCGTAGATTTGTTGCTGTTGTTGTTGCTGCTGCTGATGCGCATAGTTTATTACTTTGATCTTATTATCGACACTTTCACTCGCGCTGCTCTCTTGAGTACCGTTGTGTACACGATTATGATCTGTCTCGATCTCAGCTAACTCAGTTGTGGCTACTGCTGTGGATTCTAGTGTTAGAACTTCATTAGTTGTTGCTGTTTCGGATGCTGTCGCCGTGTCGCTGGTGCTAACCGTTTCGTTTGTGAGTTTCGCTGCAACTGAAGTGTGAGCCTGCAAACGCGCGGACTCAAATGACGATAAATTTGTGGCCGTCGTCGGCGTCGTCGCTGCCTCATTGTCGTCGTCGGCAGCGGCGGCGGCTGCCACCGTCTCCGTCTCTGTCTCGGCCGCTGTCGTAGGCTCCGTTTCGGTCGCAACAGCTGCTATAGCCGTCTCTTTCACTGCTGCTGCTGTGGCTGGCACGACTGCAGTTGCTGTTGTTGTTGCATTTGATCCTGTTGCTGTTGTCTCTTTTGTTTCTTTTGGTGCTGGTGCTGCACGTCCTTGCTTGTTCTGCTGCTGAGTCTTGGCATTGGCCTGGGCTTTGGTGATCTTCATTTTGGCCGCATTTTCCAGCAAATTGGTGGAAGCACGCGCCGGCGTTGGCGTCGCCTTCTCCTTGTCCTTGGGCTTCGTGGTCTTGGTCATCGTCTATGTATGTATATGCTCCCCTAGCTCTGGACCCCACAAATCACGCGCGCGTCGAGAGTGCCGTCGTCTCCCACAAATCAGTCGATCCGCGCTCTGATCCGGCGTACGTGTCCGTGTCCGGCGAGTTTTTCAAACAAACTGGGGCGCTTGGGATTCTTGGGGCTCGACCGCTGGCGAGCGCTTAAATATTTCGAAAACACGGACACAAATAAAACGTCGAGTAAAAATCATACAAAAAATTATTTTTTAGATTCCTCCACACACTACATCATGAGACGAGAGAGAGTGAGAACGCCTAAGTACTCCTCTCCCTGGCTCCACTTCCATTCATCCCCCCACACACACACTCGAATAAATACACATTTTGTTAGCTCTGCGCTTTGCTCCACATGCCGTTATACGAGTCACAATCATAATCATCATCATGTACAGCTTCAAACGGCTGTCAAAGTGAGAGAAGCTTGCGCTCTCTTTACTTCGTTGCGTTGGCTTTTAAGCGCTCTCTTCCTTTTGCTGTTGTTGCTCTGCGACTGCGCTCGTGGACTTGTTGCTTGCTTTGCCTGCAGCGGACCTTGTCGCACACACGCTATTCGGTATCTTCGCTGTCTCTCGCTCTCGCAGCAGGCACTCAATGCGTTGGTTGCTTGCCAGTTTTTAGCTACGCCTCTTAATATATGTAATTACAACAGAAACAACAAGCAGCAGGCTTCTGGGCAGAGGAGGCAGCAGGCAGCGGGGACACGTTTGTAGTTGTTGCTTTGGCTTTTATTGCTTCCATTGTGGTTGGCTGTTGCCAGCGAGCACTAATACAAATGTGTACATACATGCATACATACATATGTATGTATCTATAGTATGTACAGCAAGCAACAATTAAACTAAATAGTAACACTGTCCAGAGTTAATAATTTGATCTGCAACTGATTAAAGCAGTTTATTTTGCCAGGTTTTCACATTGTTCACTGTACAGGAACGATATGCAGTCTGTGATATATTATCGATAAGCGATCGTCAATACGCGACATTGTCAATTTTAGCGGTAGTTATCAAAATTTAAAAACATACATATGAATTGAAATATGCAATTTACAAGAATATGATAAAAACTTTGAATGTACATATAGCATGTAGTTTCGCCAGTACGATTAAAAAGAAAATTATTAATTGAAAACGAAGTCGTTATGACTATATCAACCCGATCTCAGAGTAGCATTGTTCCCATAAATACCTCCCCTTGAATTTTATTTCTATATTTTTCCGAAAGTAATTTCAAAATTTAGTCGCACTTCATTAACCAAAATAAATCGATCCCCATTATAGTCAAACTCTCCTTTCGTTGTGGCCAATAACCTTTCTATTTCTTCATGGTAACTTTTGAAAATCCTACATAAATGGTTCCATAAATCAGCTCCGAGTTAGAGCCCACAAATTTTCTCTAAAATTTCATCCAGCAAGCGTAAAGGAAGGGGAGCCTAGAAAACACTTTCATGCCTATCGCGAGGACGTGGACATTAAATTTTCATAGGAGACGCGTGTAGAATTTCAGAATCGGGGCAAAGGACATACTCCGGAGTCGCAGCGGCGGAGCGACAAGTGATCGCTGGAGCCAGACACCGAACCGACCGGCGGGTCGCCGTGAGAAAGTCTTTCCCGTAGGAGACTGCGTTTTCGTTTGCAAATTCCCCAGACGACGCGCCAAAAAAATTTTGAAAAAAGATCGTAAAAATGCTCGTCTGTTGTACTTGAGATCCGTTCTAATGGTTGATTAAAAAATTGTTATATTTGAACCAGGACGAAGAGTCGTAAAACGCCGAGGCTCCTCTCTCTCAGAATTTTATGGCATTTTTATCGTCATTTGAATAGGCGGCACCAACGATCTGTTTGGACATTTTGAGAACACTTTTACGATCCGATGGATCGATGGGATCGATGGAATGGATGGTCAATTGGGAAAAGTAGGCGGCGACCCACTTGAGTGTCGACCGACTCTGGCTCCTCCGTCGTCCGGTCGTCCGCTCGTCGCGGTTCGACGAGTGGTTCAATACGGATCGGTTCGGTCCAAAAACAAATCTAAATTCGAATTTAAATTCTACATACTCTCGTACTCAACGAGCACATAGACAGGGCTTGTTGTTAACCTTTGTGGCCATTAAAAAATTATATTTAATATGAAAAAACGAAGGAAAAATACTGATAACCTGCTTCAGTCTAGGGGTGTGGACTGGACCTTTCCCTAGTCCAGCCCCGCGGACACATGACGTCTCCTCCAAATGTAATAAATATAATTTTTTATTCAATGCTATACAATATACTGTATGGATTTTGGGTTGCCACAACCACAACCACAACCCAACACTCTTGCTCATTAACGAAAGTTTTCAACAAAAACAAATACAAAAACAAGTGAAATATTTAGACATTTTCAATACGCGTTTGTGCTCGTGGGTTGCATGTGTCAGTGATTTATATGGAACTTTAACCTTGAATTTTATTAAATAACTCAGATTTTGAAAAACTTGCAGTAGACGTCCCCCAACTGCGGCGGCGCCTAGCCAGTCCCAGGGCTTTTGGTATATATGTACATAACACGCCACTCGAGCATGTCGGGAGGCAGCTCAATATACTTCAATTATATATTTCTAGAAAGAAAAATGTACAGAAATCGGAAAATGAAAGCTTCGATGGGCAGAAAGAACTGCAGGTCCGACCTGTAATCAGTTTTCGAATGAGACGGAAATGGAAACGGTCTATGAATACTATTCCTTTTGCGTTTCTCTAAAGATCTCCGTTACCTCTATTATGGAAATTTTTTTCTAAATTAGATCCCATTCCTTCCTCGATTTGGGTATGTTCTTTGACAGTAAACTTTCTCACACTTGACTTGTGAGATTCCACCCACAAATTCGTCTAGCTACCGTTCCACAGTCCACCCCCTGGGATTCGGCTAAGCGATCCTAAAGCGACAAATGTTATGGTATGTTAAGTCCGATGATAAGTTTTCGGTTCTACTACTATAAACGAAATGCATTGAGTACAAATGCAAATAACGGTAGACGACCTCAAAAGCCCCCCAACTGTCAAAGAGAAATAGGAGTGCGAGTGCGAGTGCGAGTGCGAGTACGAGTACGAGTCAGGGCTGAGTGCCCCCGTGCCGTGCCTACGAGTGTGTCTATGCCTGTGCACATGCCCCTGTGTGTGGCAGGGCATTGAGTGTCAACAAACATGAAGAGAGAGATCTCTTGTGGAACCAATAAATCATCCAGCGAGCCATGGCTCTGGCTATGCTAATGATGTGATTTATTACAATCCTGAGAAAAAGGATAATCTTTGTGGGTCTTGGTAAGGGTAAGGTAGGGGTGCCGGTGCGGTTGCTGATGCGGGTGGTGCCCTGTTTCACACTCGAACTGCAAGTGTAATGGGCCGTGGACTCCATCCAATGTGGAACATATCGAATGGCCCAATGTTTATGGCGAAAAGCAATATAATTAGTTTTATACAAAAAATGAAAACCACCAAGGGCCAATTTAAAGAGCCCTACAAATTTGTATATCCCACGAGACCCACGAAAAAAACACGAAGATTTTGTTGGTTAGTTTTGCTCCGAAATTATTTTGACATATTTATGGTCCACGACAGAATGGTCTTGCTCTTGCAACAAGTGTGGCAAAGTGTCTCATGTATCATTGGAGAACGATCACATACTATATATGTATGTAGTTACAGTTCCAGTTCCAGTGCTGATGTATTTATGCATTTTTAATATTTTCGTGTACATATACAATGTATCTCTCCGCCCATAAATATTACACTTTTGGTAATCCAATACCCCTCGAGATCAGATCTCGTCTTTCTGGCTAAGCAATGCTATCTTTCGGATACAAGTCGTTTGACTCCTAAGCGCCAATTATCAGCATCGTTATGTGGTAGGAATATTCCAATAAAATACCATCAAAGAAAAGAGAGAAGCATCTGATTCAAGTGGTCTTCAATTGAGTTCTTGGATTCTTATCAAAAACCGCATTTAACGACCTCGGAGAACATGTCTTTAACACTCTTTTAGGGCTACGATAACCAAAGGCCATTGCTGCCTCAAGAGTTGTTATCTGTAGGGTAAAGACTGGATCGGAATTGGGGGAAAGATTCATATGGCGGTGTGTTTGATATTACTTAAGGGATATACATATATGGATTATAGAGAAAATCACCGCTGAAAATGATTGAAACTTTTCATTACAGATCTCTCTTTCCATGTGTCCATCGTAATACTAGAATTTCTCAATATTATGCAAACAGAAAAAAAACATTCCCAGCTAATTTGTAGCGTCAACATTTGAGGATTTGATGCAATATTCCCTAAGTGACTCCTAGATCCTCGATGTAACATATTTCCTGCACATGAAAAACTTTTCCCACAACCAAACAAACATAGGAACTGAACCTATTTAAATAGAGTTTTATATTGGTAAAAGAAAACTGTCAAGAAGCCACGATTAAGCCGCTCAGATCAGTGCTAATCGGGCAGCCACAGTCACAGTCACAGGCCACAGGCCACAGACGGCTGCCATTTGCCACAAAAACAAAGAGTGGAGAGGGGTACGGTGCGAGCCACAGGTAGATCCCCCCGATCAGGTAAGCGCGGCCACAATTTGTGGCAAAAGGTAAACACAAACAAAATGGAAACACGCGCCGACACGATACAAATTGATCGTGACCAAAAAGGACATGGAAAAGGGACAAACTACTCCCTCTCTCTCACTCTCTTTGAGGATCCTGTCTCTGGGCAAACAAACAACATCTCATCTTCCTTATGAACATTGTTTTCGCTGACAATATTTTCTATTTTCTCTTCCCTTTTGTTGGGTTATATAATTTTTGAAAATATGTTTTTACTTTTACGTATCCTGTGTCCTGTGACACGTACCTGGCGCTGCCGCTGGCGCTTTCTAATTAGGCCGTCGTCCTTTCGGCACTTAGGAATGAATGTATTTTTTTTTTAGGAGACCAATGTTTGTTTGATGATTTTTTAATGGCCGCCTGAATGGCTAATTGACTTAAGAATTGGGGAAAATAGGATCGAGATTGAGTAATATTTATAAAAACAGAGTTTTTGGTAGGGATCTGATCATATATAGAACATTAAATCATTATAGTAAATGGATTTACGGGAAGGTTCATGAATACACCCATTTCTATGACTAATTTGTATTTTAGATTGGCCAACTTAAGACAAAGAAACAATAGAAAGAGCATTAAAGCCTAGGAAAACTAAATGTAAAGAAAGTAAAGAAAAAAAAAGAATTATGAGAATTACAAGAAACCAGCATGACGATCGTCGAACTCCAGTGAAAAAAAAGCACAGAAACGGCGGGTCCCTCCTTCGCTTCGCTCGATGTGGGATCGTGTGGAATCGTTGGATGGAATGGAAATGGAATGGGTCACAGAAACAAGTGGTTATATACCATATAAGAGTGTGGGGTACATACATACATGTGTACATATATACGAGTATGTATGTATGATGTATATGTGCATGAGGATTACTTGTACTTATAACAGAAAAACAAAATGCGAGTCGTTGGAGCTCTGCCGCTGCCCCCCTGCCCCCCTGCCCTGCCCTCTCGAGTCGAGTGTCCGTCCGTTGCCGCTTACAATGTGGCTCCTCTGGGCTCTGCCTCAGCGGTTGTTGAGTTGCGACGACGACAACAAACGACCGACAGGCCTTATCAACATGCCCCTACAGCCACAGCCATAATACATACATATAAAACATACTATATATGGGGGGAAAAAAAAAAAATATATATATATATATATATTATTGAAGAAAAATAAGAATTTTGTTGAGGAGAATTCACAAAACAAAAGAAAGAAATTTATGTATAAACATATATACATACATATGTGTATAGTCGTACGTACACATGACTTCCTGCCATAGGTCGCCATATTGGAAATTAATTATATAAAAAATAATGCACAAATCTGAGAACAACAAAAGTCGTTTTGCCCAGTAATTTTCCAAGGAAATCCCCGTCCCATCCCATCCAACGTAGAGAGGGGCTGAGAGGAGCACGTGCATCATCTCCCGCTCCAAAAAGACATCAAAGTGCATCTGCAAATAGTCGAACCACGAACCACGAATGAGGTTTACTTTTGGGAGGAACAATGGATGGAAACCGCAATAACAAATAAGGCAAAAAAAAAAAAACAAAACCAAACCAAAAACCAACCAAAGAACAAACATCGACAGACAGTCACATACATTAAACATTAACAGAACATGAACGAAAATTGCGGTATAAAAGGAATTTTTGTGAAATTCCGAAAGACAAACAAACAAACGTACAAAAAGACAAGATACAAGATACAACACACACAGTACACGCGGTGTTTGTCTTAATTGTTAATTGCTCTGAGTCGTTTCCCTCTTCCGATCGCAATCCCAATCCCAGTTTTAGTTTCAGTTCCAGTTCCAGTTCCAGTCATGCGCCAAAGTCTAGGAAAAACCGCACCTACTCCCATACCAAATATAAATATAGAAAGACGATGGACGGACGAACGGACACACTCATCATCCATCCACAAGCACTCCTCGTGGTATCAGCGCGTGTCGTCTGGTCTGGTGTCTTGTGCCGCCTGGACGGGACTGTGGAGTACCTGTTGAATCTGTCTACCTGTCCCACACACTTACTCCCAATGTAATGTAAAGTGTGTGTTTGACAGGATATACCCACGACCCCTGGCTCTGACCAGAGATCCCGGTCCCAATCCCAATGCCAGACAGACACTGCAGTCATGGACTTGCATTGTTCTGATTATATGGAACTTTAATTGCCCAACAACTCACAGTCCCTTTTGGCCACTCACTTTCACTCACTCTCTCTCTCCTCCTCCTTCTTCTCCTCCTGTTTGTCCCTATAAAAATTAATGAGTTTAGGATGGAACTCCTTTTGGTTCTTCCATTCATAAATTTTGTTTCCAGTTTGGGAAATTCCCATCTGGTGATTCATTTGGCATGAATGGACATGGCAGTGGCATTGCTCTACTTTTTCATCTATTTTGGATTGGTTTTTAATGTGGAAATTCCATTTGTCTGATTGAGTCACATACATAAATGTATGTATTCCACATTCCATATACGGGTAGAAATCACAAAACTTTTTATCCACAGTGTAACTTTCCAGTGATCTATTCTATATCTCTAACAAGGATTCTAGGTTCTAGCTGTTTGCAGCGCTTAAAGTTCAATGAAAATTATACAATGGAAATATAGAATACATATCCCACAAGGCCACAAGTATTACTCTGGGGAAACTTACAGAATGGACCAGACGGTGCCTCATCGTATACCCATTGCTATGGGGAATACATTTGGTGCCAGACCAGACGCTAGAGAACTGATCCATGGGATTCAAATATTGGTTGCTCTTCTGTGGCTAGGGTCCAGAAATTCGTGGGTAGATCCGCGTCATTATGAGGGGCGTTTGACACACATGTGGCTGGCTTACATCGATCGAATGATGACCGAACCGAACCGAACCGAACCGTACCTTCGGGGCATCGGCATCTGGCAATACGCACACACGGATACACACACACACACACACACAGATGCACATTAACACGCGCGTAAGCAACCGTTAAATTTCGATGATTGCCAGGGAATCGCCCCTGGAATCTGGAATCTGGAATTTGGAATCTGCGACCGACTCGGACTGTGTCTGTGCTGCGGTTGGGGGCGTTGACACAACCAAATGAAAGTGTCACACAGATCACAACTCTTTCTTGGGAGAAGGAGGAGGAGTATCCTGTGGTAGGGCGAGTGGGCGTCGCTCGGGACACACGGGGGGTTTCCCTGCCAGGCGGTAAGCGCCTCCTTTTGTGTTGGTCAAACTCCCGTCACGTTTGTGGTTAAACATATTTAAAGGATTTTCCTTGCGCCGGCGCAACTTTCCTTACGATTTTTCACAATAAATGAGTTTTCCTTTTTTTGTGCCACCAGCGATAGCAAATGTGATTATCAGGCGGCACGGCCCACGGCAAGAGATCCCAGTCCCGTACCGACTGAACCCGCATCCGATCCGATCCCATCCGCGCTCCGACCTACTACTACAACTTTTCAAATGCTACTCGTGAGAGTAGCCAGCCGCCCAAAGCAGCAAAATACGAGTAAAAATACTCTTGATTAAAACTTATCAGACCACAATTCATATCACCTTTTCAACAACAACAAAACCAACAAAAACAAGAACAACAACAAAAGCGGCAACAGAAACGGCAGCCACAGCGGCAAAGTAACGATTATACTTATTATCGGCCGTCTGTCCGTCCGGAGGGGGAAACGGGAACAGAACACTCATTGCGCCCGCTGATTGGAAGCCCGTTCCAAGATATGGCTATCTCAGAGCTGGCAACAGGCAACAGCCACCAGCCACCAGCCCCACTGACGCCACAACAGCCTAGAGAGATTCTAGAGAGAGAGCCCAGGGAGCGATACCAAACCAAAAAACCCGATTTGATTAAAAGTTGCATCACGCGACAGTCGCGCGACTATCCTTATCGGGGGAAGACACCCGACACCACTCCGATTCCGGACACTGTCTGGTCGGGTGTGGTGTGGTGTCCTTATCAACAATCCAGTAATAGTGCGAGTATGTGTTTCGACATCAGTCAGGCATACGACCTGATTAAAACTATCATCAGGCAGTGGTCCACTCTAAATTAGACTCGAAAGATCATTCATTCAGGAAAAAAAGATTGAAAAACAAGGATTTTCATGTCCATTCAACAATCAATCAACAATTTCAGAGATCTTTCAGGGATTTTCCAGAGATCTACCAGAGGGAAATATACCATTATACAGAGGATTTCCATATACACATAGTATTTAAGAATGGCAGGCAATGCACATTTTGTGGTTCTTCCTGAGGATAAATCAGGTAACAATCTCTTGGTAGATACTTTTTGAATCATACTAAAAACTAAAAAAATAAACAATATATATTATATGAACACTCCCCATAATTAAAAATTCCTAAGAGCTTCGCAAGAATTTCGCACAAATGTCGTTTTCCAGAAATGGAAACCACTCTACATATTGTACATTCTCTATAGATAAAGGCGAAGACTCCCCCCCTTCCGTTTTGGCTGATAACTAAACCAAGCAGCAGACGACCTTGCCTATCTATGTATACATATTCTACTGAGTCACTCTCCGACATACTCCCCCTAATGCCCCCTGGGTTATAGCGATAAAGAACCATATCAACCATATTCCGAACAGCAGGCAACAGGCAATAGGGGAAATGCCATAGTGTCTGGCCTGTTCAAAAACCGAAATAAAAAGTATATACAAACGATAAAAAAACAAAAAACAAAAAACAAAAGAAAAGTGTCAAGAAATTCCAATCAAATACTGAAAATGCCGGTTCTTGTGACGTCATGCGGATTTGATAAGAGCAAAAAAAGAGAGAAAAAGAATAATAGAATAAACAGAACAGAGAAGAAAAACATATTGCAAACATTGATAAAAACACAAACTAGGGAGGGGTACGGGAGGGAACAATACAATGCGATAAGGAGGTAAATGTAAACAACCTGGAAACAGAGTGAAAAACTTTAAGCAGGCGCCAGAGCATGGGATCAGCGACAGAGAGAGAGAGAGAGAGGGTGATCCGAGGGGTAGTAGAAACCCGATAAAGATATAAGGCCCTGCGGGTGACGACGACGAGTGCGGGTGTCGGTGTCGCCTATCAGCAGCGGAGCGGGAGCGGGAGCGGCAGCAGCAGCAGCAGTAGCTCTCGGGCAAAAGTCCGGAAGATGCATTGTGTCCCAAAAGATAAGCCCCGCCCCCAGAGTTGGATTGAACTGGACGTTATCGCCTCGCTTTGGCTCGACTTTGGTTTTATACATATTTTGTTTGCGGCATTTAAATACAACATATTAATGGCTATTTAAAAGGAATAATACAACGGAAAGGAATCGTATACGGAAGGGGTACAACAGCGAAAGATAAGCCCTATCCTGCCTTGGGACTCAAAGAAAATTGAAATGCAGGCAGGCAGGCAGAAATTGTGGATCGTAAACATAAATAATATACGCCATGGATGGATCCATAATCCAAAGCCACATCATCGTGACGGAGCACACAGCACAGATAAGCGGAGAAGCGAACAAAAATTGAAAATATTATGTGTCTGTGGTGTGGCAAGAGGTCAAACTATAAGTATTTACTATCCCCACCAGATGAGAGGAGCAGAAGCCGAGAGGATGGGATGGGGTGGGAGGAGGCACCATTCTAATGGGGTTGGATGTCACCACTGATAACCTCATCTTCCAGTCAAGGTACTGGGTCACATGATGGACAGACAGGGAATAAACCAATATTATGTTCATTACATTTTGAAACAAAATCGATTTCTAAGGCAGTTTCCATGACAATCAGATAGTAAGTATGATATGTGAGGATCACTTAGACAACACCTTTCAAATACCATCGAAAGCAAACACTCGATAAGAGCGAAATTATGGAGAGAAAGAAACTAGGGATAAATATTTACTGGGAAAACTACTATTCACTCAAATAATAAATCTGTGTGCCAAACATTTGTATGGGCCTGAGGTCTGATAAGGTAACGACACCTACAAATATATGACATTTTCATGTTCTTTCAATCTCTCTATCAAAACAAAAATTAATTTAACCGAAAAATTAATAAACTTGCATACGATTGCATACATTTTGAAAACAATTGTTGTGTTAGTTGGTTTTTAAAAAATTGTTAAACATTAAAGGACTTTAATTCGTCCAACAAAAATGATGCTGATACATGAAATCTACACAATAGTCAGCGCCATCTGTTGGTAGTTAGACGAACTGGCCTAGAGACTAAGTTATCGCTTATCGCTTATCGCTCATCGCTATCAAGTTGATGTGTTTACAACCACCTCAACAAACCAACAACGATTTGAATTTAAAGATAGATAAGGGAGATAAGTGCCCGTACAAAAGACTGGCTAAGAATCAGTTATATATTGGTAGCACAACAGACGAACATACCATGTCGAAAAGCGATGAATTCACATTCCGGCGCGCCCATGTGGTGGACATCAAAGATGTCTTAGCCATGATCCAGGTGGGAATCAATCGGATTACTTTAAGACCATATTTTAAACGCTTCTTATTCAATGATCCTCAGGAACTGGCGGACTTTGAGAAGATGAGCAATGGCCCACAACTAACGGAGGAGGGTAAGGACTTACCAGAATACATTTTCAAGCAACGATCCCTCTATCAAAAGTCAATTCCTTCAACAGATCTCATACGTGATGCAGGACTGTCGGGTGGACCGGAGTACTGTGAAGTCTATGTGCTCATAGACAACGCCACCAAGTGAGTAAAGTAAACCCAATCGATGCGATAAGCGTTCAAAATTAGGCAAGAGCAAACACGAAATCTATTTGACTCTGGCAAACATTTTCCTTCCTTCCCCTCAAAATTCGATAAGGTTACCACGACAATTTCTGTTTATTTGCTTTCCCAGCCTGGCCATTGGCTATTCCATTTGCTACAAGGCATACTCTACCTGGCAAGGACGCTATTTCTTTGTGGAGGACATCTACGTAAAGCCGGAGCATCGAAAGCGGGGCGCTGGCAAGCGCATCTTCCTAGAGGTATCTGCGCGGGCCGTGGAGTTGAAGTGCCCTCGGTTAGAGTTCAATGTTCTCGAGTGGAATCCCGCTCGCAAATTCTACGAGAGCTTGGGCGCCGTCGATTTGACCGCCCGAGAGGGCTGGCACTACTACCGAGTGGAGGAGCAGCAGCTGTCCAAACTGGCCAACGATTTGTCCGCCTCCAATTCTTAATTGTATGTGGTTTTTGGTTTTTTTACTTTTATATACATATAATATAAATAATACTTGACCCCGAGCCATAGATGCTATCCATAACTATCCATAATTTACTGATTCTCCGCCACGCTGGCTATCACATGGATCTGCATGCTCTTCGTGGAGTTGTACACCTGTCCGGGCGGAAAGGGATGCACCTTTGAGTGGGCATCAGTTTTGCTCTTTCCACCAGCCGTGTATTTGGACAGACGAATGCTGGGCATGGGTAGGAAGCCAGTGCTCAAGGGCATTACATCTAGGGATATGGAATGGCTGTCCACGTCTTTCATGGAGACGACACCTAGAAGGATTTAAGGAGAATTAGCAGGAAACTAAATATAGTATTTAAATCTAAAAAAAGCCTAATTTAGTGGTTAATATAAAGCTTAGGAATGGCTACAACGGTTTCTAATTGGAATAACATCTACCATTAATCTGGGTGTTAGTTTTGCTAGGGATTTTTCTACGTGTGTGTCCAACAACTTACCCATATCTTAAAGTGTGAAAACGTGTGTAGAGAAATCAGAATTAAATCATAAAATAAACGACCAAAAAGCAAACACCAGAACCGCAACCGCACTCACCTGCAGAGCGACCGCAAACGGCCCAGAGATTCTGATCGTTCAGGACTTCGTACATGAGATCCGTGTAGGGATTCTCGTGCACTTTGGTGATCTTTAGATTCATATTGCACACCGTCCGCAGGCGACACAGCTCGTTGGGCTCCAGCTGTGCCTGCAGCTTGAAGAGCGTCGTATAGTCTACCAAATCGAAGGCGCAGCCATAACTCCGCCACACCTCGGGCTGCGTGAGCGTGGCATATTTGATGACAAAGTGCACCTTGACGATGGGCAGCTCGTGCTCGGTCTTCAGGGGTTCCACTTGGATCTCATACAGATACGTGACCGTCAGGGATTTGTAGATTTCCTGAAAGCAAAAAAGTAATAAAGCTTTCGACAACTCAACCGGAACGATTTCCTCTTACAATCGGCTGTTGGGGCATGGGATTTAGGTCCAGCAGCTGAACACCAGGAACATCGCACTTGACCTTGGCGTGGTGCAGCAGCAGATGCGCATCGAGTCCCTTCATTATGACCTGCAGGAACTTCTGTGTGCCGCACGTGTGCAGCCGACAAGTGGCCTCCATGGCCGGCTGGAACTCGATGGGTATCTGCAGCTCAGTGCGCGACCAGGGACAGCTCAGAGCAATGTGATGCTCGTGATGCTTGGACACCTTCCTGCCCGGCATATCCGTGAGCACCTCCAGGGGTATGCTACGCTCCTCGAATGATTTGAATTGCAGCAGAGGCACCTGCAGCAGACTCTCGAATGTGGAATCATCACGAGGAGCCGTATCCTTGGTATCCAAAGCCTGTCGCAGGCGTAGATTCTTGGAGCAACGCAGCGTAATCTTGGCATCGGGCGGGAAGATGAAGCTCCCGCCGGACACATTCAGACTAATGGGCTGGACAATGCCCGCAATAAGGGTCTTGAACTCCAGCGAAGCACTTGCCGGCTTGGTGCTGATCTCAAAGCAGGGCGCCACAATTGGCAGCTGCTCCGAGAGGAACTCCAGGCTGGACATGCTTACACTGAGCTGAAAAAATATAAGATAAATAGAGTTCTTTAGAGTTCCTTAGAGAATAAATTAAGCAGTACGATACCTGTTTGAATTGCCAGTTGCCCACTCGCGTTGCCTTGGCTTTCAGTTCAATGCAATTGACGCCCGGCTGTATGGCTATATTCTCCGCCTGCACAAAGTTGGTAAAGTCTCCCAGGACGCTCGGCGAGAGCTTCCTTTTGGTGCTGCTGGTGCGTCGAACCGGCTGCTTGCTTTTGGGCATATCACAGGCCACCGAAGCGGAGTGCAGGCGATTGTCCTGTTTGTAGACCAGCTGCAGTTCCACCTTAAGGCGGGTATCAGACTCCTTTACCTTGGTGGCTGATGGAGCGGCCGTGAGGGACACATTTTCCATGGCCACTTCCAGAGGAGTGGCCTTCAGCTCGTAGCAAAGTTTAATGGTCTCTGCCACGATCCCTCGGGGATAAAGACTCTCCAATTTGAGCTGCACCAGGACATGATCATCTTGTATAATGGGCTTCTGGTTAAGCACTTCAATGTCCAGGATGCGAAAGTGATCTTCTAGCACACAATAGTTGGCATTCTCCGACGATGGCTGGGCGGAGAGTGTGGTCTTGAGGGTCTTTAGAGACTTGAGAAACTCATCAAAGTAGAACGTGCGCACCAAAGTCTCCATCTCCACGCAGCACGATATGGAGCTACAGGTCTTCGTGTACGCCAGAGAGTCGCCCATCTTCCGATAACAGTTGGCTAGCTCCAGCAGCGTCTGGGAGCTCAACATGTGCCAGTTTTCAGCCTTAAGCTCCCTCAGCAGATCCGTAAAGAAGCCCACCGCCTTGTGTGGCTCATTGAGGGAACAGTAGAAGTTGCCCAGATCAAGGCCCACCAATCGGGCGGAGCGCAAGCGTGCCACATGTTTGTACGTGCTGATTGCCAGCTCCGCCAGCTCCAGGTAGAGTTTTTGGAACGCCTGATTCGAGCCCAAGGCTTCCTTCAGCTGTTGGGCCGCCGATTTCTTGGGCTTGCGATTGGGCGAGCGATCCCTGAGCTGTGGCGTGGCCTGCAGGAACTGCTGCTGCTGGTCTGGCGGGGCATCGCCAATGCCCGACGACAGCTGCACCACGATGTGCAGCTGCTCGGAGGTGGGTGTGCACCCGGGAAGAAGGCCGCACAGTTTTCCCAATTCATAGAGCTTGTCCTTGGCCAGGTTCCAGATGGGGGCACAGTGCTGGAAGCAGGTGACTTCGTTCGGTTCCATGGCCTGCTCGCAAAGCTGCAGCACCTCCAGGGCGCAGACAAACTCCCAGCAGCACAGGGCCCCCTCCTGGCACTCCAGTTTGATGAATTCCACCTCGCGGAGCGTGGAAAAGAGAAAGTCTAGCAATCGTTTGGCTATTTCCGGTATCTCATTGCTGGTGAGCAGCAGATACGCTTGCCGTTCGAACAAATAGTTTCGAAACTCCAGCAGGGAGACCCCGTCCTCGCGGATCTTCTCGCGCATCTCAAACTTATCCAAACGCGTTAAACAGATGCCATGGAAGGCGCTCAGCGGCCGCTTGAAGTGGCTGAGCCACTTCTGCTTCTCGTTGAAGCCCGTGTGCGTGATGAACTGCGAGAACATGGCATCCAGTTCGTCGTACTGGATCAGCGCCTCGGTGGGCAGCTCTAGCTTCTCAAATATCAGAGCCAGATCCTCCTGCATGAAGAAGTAGTGACGGAAATCCCAGCCATCGTGGTTGCGCTTCTCCCGCTTGCCGCGTATCAGTTCCTCGTATTTGACAATATTCCGATTGTAGCTCGTGAGCATAAGGAAGCGTATGCGTTGCACTAAACAGCGAAATGATTCCGTGGACTTTTGCTCAAACTTGGCTGGATTCAGCACTGAGATGCAACGATCATCGTTTTTGCTGCCAAAATCGAGACGTATCTTATCTAGGACTGTGGTGCGTGGCATAAAATTCTTGGTCTTGCGCATGTCCAGCGTCTCCACCAGCAGAATCATCCAGTCCGATATGCCATAGCTGGTTAATACCTTCAGCCAGGCATCAATTTCCTCCCTAATGGTGGCCTTGTATGTGTCAATGTCCTGAAAAAGGGATAAAGATTAATTTTTCACTCATATAAAGGGCGTTGTCTTACATTGCATTCTGTGACAAAGATGTGCAGAATCGGGTGCTCCAGAATGCTCCAGTCGCCCTGCTTATACTTCTCCAGTGGCGCCACATTGAACTGCTGGGTCTGGGCTTCCAGGCGAACATGTTTAGTGGGGCGTTGGAAGGTTCGACGCCACTCGCAGGTGTCCAAAGGTATGGCATTTAGGATTTGCGATTCCAGCGAGCGGAATAGAGGGCACGAGCCAGAATCTAAGAAATTGATTTCAAATTGATCAAATGGAAGGTCAAAGGTGCATTGTATGCCACTCACAGGTAATAATGGGTTTTATCTGCATTATTATGCTAATTTTGTGTTGTTTCTTGCATTTGGCTAAAGAAAGCTGTACAACAACAGATTTCAACCAGCTGATTATCGATTGATAACAGCTGTTCTCTAATCAGCTAATAAAAACATAACATTTATAACATCATAATATAATATGAGATTTAAAACTAAGCTGGATTGTTTTTTTTTAATATTTAATTAACTAATTAAGCATTGTTGATTTTCTTCTACTCAACAGGTGCATCGATTTTACAGCCTATTGCTCATCGCCTATCGAACAGCTGTGAAAAAAAATCACTGTCACCGAAATAATGCAAAGTGAAAATTTTTAAACTTCAAAAAAAAGAAAGCCACTAAAATTGAATGTTCAAAATATCATAATCGAAAGGCAGGCTACAACGGGTTTCAGCAGCAGAATGGATATGGCCAGGAGCATCTTCGGCAGGGACCACGAGGGTTACGTGGGCCGTGTAGAGCATACGGTACGGTAGCCCACTTTAATTAACCAGAAAAGATTGCTTATCAAGCTAATTAATGTTCCATTTTATCGTTTCCACGCTCCACTCGCTGCCAACACAGCGCAAACTGCAGAACTTGGGCTCCGAAGACGATCTGGGCGAGCTGCCGTCAATGATGGAAGAACTGAGCGTGGCCGATGGTCTACGACCGAACCCTGGGGGACCATTCTCCGCCCTCACGGCATCCATGTGGCCGCAAGAGATCCTTGCCAAGCTGGGCGGTGAGGCTGAGCTGGGCTCTGGGCCCAACGACCAGCCCGAGTATCGTTTCGATGAGTTTGGGTTTCGTGTGGAGGAGGAAGACGGTCCCGAGCAGAGCTCAAATAAACTGCTTAGCATTCCCTTTGTCGAGGATGCCCAGCAGCGACTGCAGTGGATAGCACATCTGGAGTTCTCGCACAACAAGGAGGCCACGGAACTCACCTGGGAGCATGTGGATGTGATGCTGCCGCGCACCGAAAAGCTGCGCAGCATGGTACGTCAGGGTATTCCGCACACGCTGCGGGCCCAGATGTGGATGCGACTCTCGGGGGCATTGGCCAAGAAGCAGAAGAGCGAAACGAGCTACCAGGAAATTGTCAAGGGTATAGCTAACCCACATAGCTCCTGATTAAGAAACTTTCCTGAAACTCTTTAAATTCCAGCTTCCAGCAACGACCAATTAATGACATCGAAGCAGATCGAAAAGGATTTGCTGCGCATCCTGCCCACAAACGCATGCTTTAGCAATCCCAACGGCACAGGTATTCCCCGCCTGCGTCGCATCCTTCGCGGCATTGCGTGGCTCTTCCCTGACATTGGCTACTGTCAGGGTACGGGCGTCATTGTGGCCTGCCTGCTGCTGTTCATGGAGGAGGAGAATGCTTTTTGGATGATGGCCACCATTGTGGAGGATTTGCTGCCCGCCTCATACTACAGCTCAACGCTGCTCGGCATACAGGCGGACCAGCGCGTTATGCAAACGCTGATTGCCAACTACCTGACCAACGTGGATGAGTCGCTCAAGAAACACGACATTGAGTTGTCACTGATTACGCTGCATTGGTTCCTCACGGTCTTCGCGAATGTCGTGCACATGAAGATTCTCGTCCGGATATGGGACTGGTTTTTCTACGAGGGGTCCATTGTGCTCTTCCAGCTAACCCTGGGCATGCTAAAGGTCAAAGAGCAGGAGCTAAAGCACCTGGAGAACTCTGCCCAGATCTTCAATTCCCTTTCGGACATACCCGGCGAGGTCACAGACGTGGAGGTGCTCTTCAGTCAGGCCCTGGAGGTGGGCGGTTCCCTCAGTCAAACGGTGATCGACACTCATCGACGTCGCCACTTGGCCTATCTCATGGCTGACCAGGGTCATCAAATAGGCAATCCTGAGGCCACATCGAATCTGCCCAAGCAGCAACTGGCGCGCCGACAGGTGCGCAAGAGCAAATCCATACTGGAGGCATTCCTTTTCCGTGGTGATGGATCCGAGACGGACCAGCTGAAGAACAAGAACATACGGCAAACGGAGATACTGGTGGATTTACGCGAAGCCATACTCAAAGTGGGGCGGCATTTCATCACGATTGAGCCCAAACTGGCGGGCCACATCCAGCTGACGGCAAACTACAGCAGCGAATCGCATGCCAAGGACCACGAAAACTTTATCAATGTGGCGCGGACGCGCAAACGCCGCGCCAAGGCACTGCACGACTTTGAGCGACACGACGACGACGAGTTGGGATTCAGGCGCAACGATATCATCACCATCATCAGCCAGAAGGACGAGCACTGCTGGGTGGGCGAGCTGAACGGATTGCGGGGCTGGTTTCCCGCCAAATTCGTGGAGCTGCTGGATGAACGCAGCAAGCTGTATACCTCGGCCGGGGACGATGCCATCTCCGAGACGGTGACTGATCTGGTGCGTGGCACACTGGCGCCTGCCATCAAGGCCTTTCTGGAGCACGGCATGAAGCGACCCACATTCCTCGGTGGACCCATCCACCCGTGGCTTTACATCGAAGAGGCGGCCACACGCGAAGTGGAAAAGGACTTTGAATCCGTCTACAGTCGCCTGGTGCTGTGCAAAACGTATCGTCTGGACGAAGATGGTAAGGTGCTGACGCCCGAGGAGCTGCTGTATCGCTGCGTCCAGGCCATCAATCAAACGCACGACGATGCCCATGCTCAGATGGATGTCAAACTGCGCTCTCTCATCTGCTTAGGGCTCAACGAGCAGGTGCTCCATCTCTGGCTTGAGGTGCTGTGCGCGTGCCAGGAGGTTGTGCAGAAGTGGTATCACACCTGGAGCTTCATCGATTCCCCTGGATGGGTGCAGATCAAATGCGAGCTAAGGATTCTGTCGCAGTTTGCCTTCAATCTGAATCCGGATTGGGAGCTGCCGCCGAAGCGGGGCAAGGAGTCGCAGCCGCTGAAGGATGGTGTGCGTGACATGCTCGTGAAGCATCACCTCTTCTCGTGGGATCTGTGAGGCTTAACACCCTACATTCCATACAAACCAATCTGAACAAAAGTATCTCATTCGCCGCGTACTTCTATATGATTTTTCCCCTATGTGCAATCGCAGTCTAGCACTCTCTAGACTAGTCTAGATGTCGGCTTTTTCATGTACTTAAGTGCTTTACCACATATGACCCTATCTTACGAGTATATATGTATGTATATCCTGTATAGCTTTTAATTGTATCTCTACTATAATTATAACGTAACTACTTTTATGTATAGCTCGAAAGCTGTTTGTTTAATTAATATTTGTATCCATCCATATGTGTAACTCCACTTCCACGCAGCACACGATAAACTAAAAATTACAAATGTAAACGTACCTCTTTCAATCGAAATCAAATCTTATAAAGTACATATTTATTACCTACTATATATACACATAGATATTTAGCTGTCTAAATGCATTTCATTAAAGTTTAATATATATTTAAATAGTACACCAACAAAAGGTTGGCAGCGATTTGGAGGGATGTCTAGTTGCAAACAAGACCCAAATAGTCATCCATCAGGGTCCCAATGGCAAACTATGGACAAAAGAACATTTAAAATCAGACACAAATTATCACAAAGGGTAATACTTACTATGCCCGTAGCATCCACGCGTGTGCCCACAATCTTGAGGCGTATTTTGTCCTCTCCAGAGATGACCACATCCTCGTCTTTGCTCTTGTAGCAAGGGGGATTGCCATTCGGACAGAATTGCATATCAGCGGGAATAGACTGAAAGAGTAACCATTAAATATGACACCTTTCCATAGGGCAAATATATCTGCTCACATGATGCGATATAAAACAAGACAAGGGACCAATTTCAGCAAACATTCCCACTTTGTTGATCTGCTTTACCACCGCGTCCAGCACTTCCCCCTTAAAAGGACGAAACACAATGGCCTTGTACTTGACCGGATATACGACAAAACCCTGTCCGGGCTGGATGACACCAGATCCGATCTGATCTATGGTTGTGACGGCAATCACAAAACCATATTTGCCCGTGCAGGTTCCTTCCACTTCAGAGTACAACTTCTGCTTCACCGTCTCCAGCAGCTGCGGTCCAAAGTAGCGTGGATGCAGCAGAATTTCATGCTCCAGTGATATCTAAGGGTTGAAATGGCTAGTCGCTACTGTTATAAACACAAAGCCAGGCAAACTCACATGGTAAAACATTTTTATTTTAATAAATGCAAAAAATAACAAAAAACACACGACGCTAAAAAACTTGCATCGTTATCGGTATCGATTACAGCCGGCTAAATGTACTTTACAGCACTGCAGGATATATCGATATATCGTTATATCGATCAACAACATATGTATCTGCACGTGTGCAGTTGAAGTTAAAATTAAATAAAACAAAATGAGGCCCACCTCCGAAATATTAAAAGAAATGAGGGAAAAGTATTTCCCAGAGTCTGTCAAGCCAATCAGTACAAAGAAAAAGAAGGAAACCCTACTGACGGAGTACACAGAGTATCGGGATCGCCTTCTCGATCTGCTGACAACCGCTGGCGTGCCCTACTCCAAAGAGGAAGGTTCGTACGGCCAGGCCACTGCAAACTATTTTCAATCATTATTGAGGGTACATTTCCTTCCAGATGACGACACCTACGAGGACTACTTGCTGTCGGACACTGAAGAAGCACCAAAGAAAAAGAGAAAAAAACAAAAGGCATCAGGTGATGCGGATGAGGATCTGGAGGAGCGGCTGGCTTCCATGAAGAACAAACTTCGCCAGAAGAAGGGACCCACCACAGAACGCCAGCAGAAGCGGCGCGAGGCCAAGAAGATGAAGCGCAGCAAGGGTGTCCAGAAGCTGATGCTCTCCTCGGCCAAGAACCTGAAGAACGAAAACGTAAAGCAGAAAAAGTTGATCAATGGAGTGGTCAAGCACGAGGAGGACGATGATACAAAGGACTCTAAGGCACTCATTAAACCCGTCAAACAGCAACCGGTGTACAACCAAGAGGGCAAAATTGTCTACTCCAAGGTGGACTTTGCCGCCACGCCCGGCGGAAAGCAGAAGAAATCACATCAGAATCCCAAGGAAATCCTTAAGAAGCTAAAGGATACAAAGAAACAGATCAACGAGCTAAAGGAGCAGGGCGAGACGGAGAAGGCAGCCGAGATGCAGACGGATATTGCGTGGAAGAAGGCGTTCGATAAGGTTGCCGGCAAGAAGGTGAAGGATGACCCCAAGCTCCTGCTGAAGTCCATCAAGAAGCGCAAGGTGGAGAAGAAGAAGGCAAAGACAAAGTGGTCGGAGCGCAAGCAGAAGGTGGACTACGACAAGGACAAGCGACAGAAGAAGCGGCAGGATAATCTGGAGAAGCGCAGCAAGGACAAGAAGAACAGGAAGCTGAAGAAGGCCAGCAAGAAGGGTCGCATCATAGCCGGTTACTAATAATGATAAAGACCGACCAACTCCACTGTATCACATCTACGTGTATCGCTATAGACTAAGTTATAAAGTTCCATTGAAAATCGAGTCAAATGGAAATAGAAATGTCTTACAAAACTGTCAAATTTCAGTGGTTTTATTATTGTTTTCGAAATTCATATACGTCTTGGCCACAAAACAGTCCAAATTTCTTGTTTCTTTTCTTTCCAGAAATTGTTGCACTTGGCCCATGGTGCGTGCAGGAGAGAAAGAGGAAGAGAAGCAAGGCACGCAGAACAGCTGTTCGTGACTATCGATTCAACTATCGATTTCATCCAAACACATTTTTCTTGTTACAGCCCGCTGGCAAAATAGTTGTGTTTAATCAAAACTTTATTGTAGGTTTTAACCGCTTAAAAAGTGCAATAATCAAAGCAGACTCTGGCGACATCGAGTATCAGCATTCACAGGCACGCTCATCAACGAGAGACGGACAGACACCGAAAGGTGGAGAAGCAATCAAAGGCAGAAGTAATCGACACACACGCACACAGCGAAAAACATTACGTGCCGAGCGCAATCTCTTTCCTTCCCCCCATTTTCCACCAAAAAAAATATCAGTGGCAGGCGAAAAAGTCAACATAATTGCGTCGTAAACCAAGCAGGCTGCAAATCGTTTTTAAGTTTGTGCAAAACACCCAACAGCTCCGGCTGAATGTCTAGAAGTAACGTCTAAAGAATCAAGAACTCCACCGATCTCAGCACCACAAGAAGAAGCAGCGCTCAGCTGAGACTTCCGCAGGCCAGGCAGTGGATAGCACCAGTGGGAGAGAAGAGTGAAGTGACGCGGCCAGCAGAGCAGCCATTATGAGCATGGTGCGGCGGATAATCTTGCTGGGCCCTAAATACAGCGTCTGGGCAAAGGGTAAGTCTTCTTTCCAATGGGCTATTGTTGGTGCTAAAAATCATCTCATAAGTAACTGCGTCATTTCCTGCTGGTGCAGCTGTTTTCGTATCAATGCAATGCAATACCTGATTCGCTTATCAGAATTTTCTAGCCAGGCCCCCCATAAACGGCGCCATGCTACGCTCTGCGCTGCGCCTCTGGGCCACTACGTGAAGGTCGTCTTCTTTTGATATCAAAAAATGCTGCTCTCGCGGTCAACATCTCACACAGGGGCGTCTCTCAAAAGGGGATCACCTGTAATGAAATCGATAGTCGTTCAATCGTTTTAAATTTTACATACATCAAGCATGCAAGTATTCCAACTGAAGGCCGATGTGTTTTTCCCAATAAGACCACACTTATGCGCTGTTGTAATGCCCTTGAAAGAGGTATGATGACCACAAGAAGAGGTTGGCAGCCCAGAGTCGCTGTAACTATCGATATCCCATCCATTTAACTGCCATGGAAACAATCAATCAGCAAAAGAGTATCAAATGCTTCGTCTTGGCGCTTCCAAACACAGACCTTCCTTTTTTGTTTTTGGTTGGTCTTTGGACTGAACTTGAATTGTCTTCAAAAGTAGATTCAATTATTACGATTGCCTATGCTCTGCTCGCCGCCTGACGCAATGATTTTTTATTATTACATGTCTTGGTCTTCGTCGGCATAATTTTTAATAGATTTAATAGTCAGGCCAGGTTATGCAGTTGGTTATTATATTTGTGGGCTTACGGGTTAGTTAGGGAAAGCGATCTTGTGCGGAAGTTAATGCGGGCAATCTAAGCAGAGAGAAAGTAGTTGATTATCCACTCTTGGAGGTAGAATTTACAAAATTTACGGAAGGCATTGCCTTTAGAAAAACCTGCAAAAACTTATCTGAGACTGCGCTATAGATAGTTTCGACAGTCATCTGTGATCTGTGATATCGACAGATGCTAATTGGCCTTGGCCTTTATTTGTTTCGTATTTTGTGATTGAAATCTCTCTCCCTCTCTGCGTTGTTATCTCTCGATTATATGGATTCCAATGCTATTAACCTTTGAAAAGTGCAGGGTCAATGATTCCATTCTTTTATTGAATGTCTTTTGTGCCAGCATCCCACTGATTCCTCTTTTGTGTGTCTCTTTCTAGGTGCCGAAGTCCCTACCTCACAGCACTCAGCAAAATGTGTGACATTAAGCAGACAAAATGCAGGAGGAGGAGGAGGAGTGTGTGGCGTGCGATGCTTCCACTTGGCTACACGGCACTGCGCTGCCAGCAGGCAGATTGTGCTGGAGCCCGTCATGAATATACCCGCGTACATTGACATCACCAATGGAACGACAAGTGACAGCGGGAGCGGCAGTGGCAGCAGCGCCAGCAGTGGCGGAACCTCAAAGATCCCTGGAGCCGGCTCGAGTGCTGGTGCTGGGGCGAGCACAACGAGCGGCGGGGATCCGCCCGGCGGTGGCGACAAGTTTCTCTCGTGCCCGAAATGCGGCAGCGCCTGCACACAGGTGGAGACGTTCGTCAGCTCGACGAGATTCGTCAAGTGTGCCAAGTGCAACTACTTCTTTGTAGTACTCTCCGAGGTGGAGACCAAGCAGCGGGTCAAGGATGAGCCGAAGAACCAGCGGAAGCCCCCACCGCCTCCCCAAAAGATCATGGAGTACCTGGACAAGCATGTGGTGGGACAGGACTTTGCCAAGAAAGTGCTCGCCGTGGCGGTCTACAATCACTACAAGCGCATCCACCACAATCTGCCACAGCTGCAGCAGCAGCAAAGCGGCGGCCATGGCGGACAGGGAGGCAGCGGCATGGATGCCCGTCCTGATCTCCTTCACATCACGGGCATTGGTCACACGCTAAACAGCTCGCCGGGCAACGAGCTGCCACCCAAGCCCGCACAGATGGGCATGGGCGGAGGAATGGGCGGCGGTCTAGGAAGTAACCTGGGCAATCATCCGGGACGCGGCGGCGGAGGCGAAAATCGCGCTGGCTCCGAGATACTCGACAACAAGTCCACGGACGTAAAGCTGGAGAAGAGTAACATCATCATGCTCGGTCCCACGGGATCGGGTAAGACGCTGATTGCTCAAACGATAGCCCGTTGCCTGGACGTCCCCTTTGCCATCTGCGACTGCACGACTCTCACCCAAGCGGGCTACGTAGGCGAGGACATTGAGAGCGTCATCTCCAAGCTGTTGCAGGATGCCAACTACAATGTGGATCGTGCCCAGACGGGCATCGTGTTCCTCGACGAAGTCGACAAGATTGGTGCCGTCCCTGGAATCCATCAGCTGCGCGATGTTGGCGGCGAGGGTGTTCAGCAGGGAATGCTCAAGATGCTGGAAGGAACGGTCGTCAATGTCCCAGAGCGGAACTCCCCGCGGAAGCTGCGCGGCGAAACGGTGCAGGTGGATACCACGAATATCCTTTTTGTGGCCTCGGGCGCCTACACGGGACTAGATAGGCTCATAGGTAGACGCCTCAACGAGAAGGTGAGGGATCTCTCTAGAAGAAGAGCATGCTTCTGTAATTAATTTTGATTCTTTTTCCCTCTTAGTATTTGGGCTTTGGCATGCCCTCTTCGTCCAGCGGCTCTGGCAACCGTCGAGCCGTCCAGTCGGTGGCTGCACCCATGGACAATGATCAGGAAGAGCGTGATAAATGCCTCACCAAAGTGCAGGCCCGTGATCTCGTCGAGTTCGGAATGATTCCCGTGAGTGTATACTCGATTTGTCCATGGATTTCTTCTAATAATTTGTTGGGTTTTTCAGGAATTCGTTGGACGCTTTCCGGTTATTGTGCCTTTCCACAGTTTGAATGTCAGCATGCTGGTGCGCATTCTCACCGAGCCACGTAATGCTCTGGTGCCTCAATACAAGGCGCTCCTGGGTCTGGATGATGTGGATCTAACATTCGATGAGGATGCGGTGGAATCAATAGCCAAGCTGGCAATGGAAAGGCATACAGGTGCCCGAGGATTGCGCTCCATAATGGTTGGGAAAAATAATATATCTTTCCTTGGTTCTTGTACTGATAAATTATGTTTTTCTTTTGTAGGAGCAACTGTTGCTGGATCCCATGTTCATTGTGCCAGGCTCGGACATACGGGGCGTGCACATAACCGGCGAATGTGTGAGAGGACAGAGTTCACCCGTCTACAATCGGGACACGGATGCGACGGCTAGCAGCAACAGTGGTGGTTCCTCTTCCGACTCGGAGAGGACTAACGATAATGATAAGAGCTTTGAGGACAGTGAAAAAGTACGCCTAAAACAGTAGAAACCCCCAAAACCACAAAACAAAACAAAAAACCGAACAGAAAACAGAAACAGAGCTAGAGCCACAAACGAATAATACTTTGAGTTTTCTATATACTATATATATCTGCTGCCCGTATTCTTTATGTATTTGCTGCTGCTTATTATACAACCAAACTACTTTCTTGCTTCGAACACAGAACAACCCAATGTATATCCTTTATCCTTTAAATATTTTACTAATGTATATTTTTTAGCCGTTTGTGAATGATACATTGGCTGGCTCGCGTAGCTCTTGACCCCTCTCTCTTCCTGTACAAAATATCCCCCGCAAACGGCGCTTAATATATATCATAATAATATTCAATCCCTTATATGCAACTGTGATTCATGAAACGACAAGCAGCAATTGTAAGCAGAATATATGAGTATATATTAGCAAGAGAAATAGCAGGAATAACGAATAAAAGAAACCTTTAAATCATTTTTAAATAATACGTAATTGTAATTTGTACCTCTCTGTAATCTGAATTGTGGTCGGTCCTGTTTGGCGCTGAGATCCTCTCTCTATGATTATACCAATTATATATATATACACACACGATATATTTAGGCAAATTTTTGCATAGTCTAAAGGCAAGTTTCAACATGAGTTCTGGTAGCGTTTTGAAATGATGACAAGGCGGTACACAACTTCTATTTTTAACTACATTTAAGTTAAAATTTGAAAACAACAAAAAAAAGAAAAACAGAAATTTAACAATAAAAAAAAATGAAAAAGTTTCAAGGAAAATTTGATATGATTTGTGGTTTGAGTAGAACAGATCATGTGGAAGATCATTTTATTAGGAATTGGTCCAGGATTATGGGCATTCCAAAAAGAAGCTATAAACAAATATTATAATCCAAATTTATAACGTATCGGAATCAAAAATGTATTGATTTTAATACAACAAAGATGGCACGAAGAAAATGAGAGTGTAAGCTTCTATACAACAGCAGAGAGAAATTGGTGTGGGTTTTGGAAAAGGCTGATGCATTGTGGGGTCCAGATACTGATATATGTACATCTCGGAATTATCTTTAATTTTCATATGCTAATGCCTGAAAGAGGAGGACTACTGACAAGCAGAAGGCAAGAGCTATCATTGCTGGCAACGACAGGACCAAGTGAAAAGGCAATGAAATCCAAATGAGATGTCGATTATTTTCAAACATTTAATATCATTTTCAATTAATTTATTTTATTCGTCATTAAAATTCAACTAAAATCTGTAGAAACTCATAATAAATAATTCGAATTTATTGCACATATGGGACTAAAAGTATTTCCTTTTCTTCTTTTTTGTTTGTTCTTTTTGTTTTATGTTTTTGTTTTGTTTTTGATTCAGTTTTTCATTTTCGTAGTGTATAAATTTGTATAAAAATTTGTATGTTAATAAATATATGTGTATCTTTAAGCGATCCCATCCCTCCTCTCAATCTCAATCGTTCTCCTCGGATATGAGAAGTTCGTATTCCTGTGCCGCAAACCGATCCCAATCGGAGGTCTATAAAAAAAGAGAGGATATACATATAGAGTCTGAACCGAGGGGCAGTGCTGCTGCTGCTTGACCACGACACTTACATATTCATCACGCTGCGAGGCAAACGGATCTCTTTGTTCATGATCCAGATACTTCTCCAGATTGAAGAAGGTATCGAAGAAGACGTGCGTCATTTTGCAGCGTTTCAGATCGCCCAACGTAATGCAGTCCCGATTCGCAGGCTTAATCATATCCAGCATCTAAAGAAGAAAGAATTTAAGAGTCTTCCGGAGATAGAAACGAATCAAGAGGACTCCCCACCTGACACAGACAATCCTCAAATGGCAAACACTCGATGCCAATGCCCTCCATGCGCTGCTGTTGCTCCTCGTAGAAATACTCTAGCTCGTACATGGATAGGGCGCCATCGCCATCGATGTCCATGCAGCGGAACCAATACTCAATGGCCGTCGGTGTGCGTTTGTCCTCCTCGGAGAGTATGAACCAAACAAAATCTGTGTAGGACATTTTGGCCTCGTCCTCGGGTGCCTTTTTGCTATCCGTGCGCGTTACACAGCCGGAAAAGATGCGCTCCACAATCCGAGAGGACAGTGCATGATCGCTATGCTTGGCCAGATCCTCTTGATTGATGAGCAGATCGTGATCCTTGTCCAGTTCCCAGAACTTGCAGTAGATCACATAAAAGTGCTCATAGCTAAAGAAGGCCATGATCTGATTGATGTCCTCCTCCTCCTCCAAAAGACTAATCATCTGGGGCGATAAAAGAGATCTTTAAGCAGTCATACCTTTTGCAATCTTGAAGAATGGATACGTACCTCTAAAAGATCAGATCTCTTGAGTTCTGCAATTGTGATCCTGCCGCTCCAACTGCGATTCACCGAATAGAAAATGCGCGCGATGACCGTGTGCACGTATCTGGAATGAAACTCGGTGGCCTCCTTCAGGAAGGCCAGTCCGGGATGTGTGTCGACCACATCCTGCACCATCGGCACCAAATCCTCTGGCACAATGTAAGAGCGAAATCGCTGGCCACGCGACAGGATGTACACGAATCGAGACGCAGCCTCATGGCAATATATATTCATTCTGCAAGAGAGCAGTACAGACATATATCAATCAATGGATGATCCATCACATGGCGTAAGGTATAATTAATGTTCTTACTGTTTCCAGAACTCTACAAATCTCTGACGCTCGACGAGACCCGAATTGGATGTCTGGCAAAAAACCATCACGGGCATGCGCCAGTAGTAGGGCATGCCGCAGAGCTTCAGGATCCTTGGCAGATCGTCTTTGGTCACCTGATTGTTGGGAAAGCTATCGAAGCCGGAGAGTATGCCTCGGACCACACGCTCCATGGCAATCGTTGGCTGTGGCTTGCCATGTGGAAAGTAGAATCTGCAAAAAGAGAGAACGCTCTTTAGAGGATCTATATTTAAGGATTTCTGGAAGGAGCATTCCCCCACCTTGGTATATAAACACTCTTTGTGGAGCGTATTTCCTTTTGCAGCAGATTCGTCTCCTGTGGCGGTGGCGGCGGTGTGGCATGCAGCTTGACCTGTGTGTTCCGTACAAATCATAAATTATAATCATATTAATCTTTCCATCTGAAAAACTCTCGAATTGTTTACTCTTCTTTTCGGCTGCCCCGCCACTCAATAAAATTACGAATTTATTTATTTTCGTTTGGTTTCGTGCCTTTTTGTTTAGTTTTCGCGGAATTTTCGCAGACAGGCCAGCCACGCCCTACTTTTCGGGGTATTTTGCGCCCTTTACCTTTTAATTTATTATGAAATGTTTGCCATTCAAATAAGCATAAACAAAATTGCTGTCCAATATGAGCATTGAGTGGGGTCAGAGCATGAAGAAAGCAAAGATTGTGGATACCCTGTTGGAAAGGAAGGGACTGCCTCCATGGCGTCCATGAGCATTCTCTTATGGCTTATGGCCACTCTTTTCCAAATCATCTTACCATTTACATTGTAATTGCTTCTGCCTATCCTGTATGATTTTTTATATAATACTGATTGAAACATATTCATTATTTTTATGGTAGCTATATGATATACCGAGCCTTGCACCCTGTTTGGTAGCCAAAAGGAAGAATCTATTAAGAAAACATGTTCTCAGAGCGAGCCAATGAAAATTTAAGTACTACTAAGCTTGGAAACAGATCGGAGAACCTGTCTTTATTGACTCTGCTGTTGATTCTCATGATATATAAATTACAGATTCGAAAACCGTTCCATTTCTGCCTTCCCAACCCCCCAATCAGAGTCTATAACACCCTCTTTTTCCTGGGGTACAAGCACTACACGGCTTTTGGGGGAAAGTACTCGTGAAATGAAAACATATTTACGTGTACGTGTACGACTACGGGTAGTCCTCCTCCTCCGATCCGTTGGTGGGATTTTTATGTGGCGAATCTTCTAATTAGCTACGGAATTCGGGGGGCGGAAAGGTGGGTAGATCTTGTGCCATAAATTCTTAATTGGCAGCTACGAAAAAACATCACAGGAATTATGTGTATGTGGAGGTGGAATGTAGGATTGATTGAATAAAGAATTATTTTAATTTATTTGTTCGAATGATTGGAACCTATAGTCGTAGTGTGCAGATTTTTCACCCAGAGAATATAGGCGCGGACTACATGAGCTCTAATAACGTATCATAACGGGATTTTATACATTGAATACATGACGGGAAACTCGTTTTCTTCATCGATCTTCAAAGGGCACTAAAATACTGCAAACGTTTTTTCTTCATTGATTTCTGAGGCTATTCAATTACAATTAAAATACTGTAAACATGTTTTCTTCATTGATATTCAAGGCCCTCTGGCACATCATTCCCCCCCCTTTTCCTGAATAATTTCTCTCTGTTTTTCTACAAGTAACCCTCCCTGTCTTCCTCTGTCTTAAGGGAACTTCCATCATTTATACGAGTAAAGCCCCCTGCTCAATGGCCATTCATGATTTTAAAACTGTCAACGAACACATAAATATTAATCTTTGCGCCCATCCATCCATCCTATTCATACACAAAAAAAGCTAACAATCCACGAAATACTCGTATGCGCTCGAAGGCATGTGCGCGCACAAGAGTATATTACGTATACGCCCGGCTATACGGCTAAACAAACGTTTATATCCAAATATTACGCATACGCATTGTTGCCTAATTTATAGGAATAGAGAAATCTCTCACACGCAGAGAGAGATAGAGGAAGAGAGAGAGAGATAAACCAAAACTAAATTCAACTTTTGTCTGCCTAAAAGTTAATTGCAAAAAATAGTGGGGGGGAGGGGGAGAGGATGGGACTATATTTTTAGACGATTTATTTGCTTTGATCCAACAATTCAACGATCCAATCGATCCAACCGATTCGAACGTTCGATGAAGTGAGGAATTTCACAGCAGCCAACAATCGTCGTTAGGCAAAATAAATAAAAAAAACTTCAAGTGTTTCATGGAATGATCACTCTCTCGCTCTGTCCCTCGATCGCTGTTTTGTTTTCTGTTGTTTGTTTTGCTTTGGAGGGAATATTGTACACACTTGCAAATAAATAATTAAACAATTCCACAGCTAAAAAACACAATTGCAATTCATACTAGTATTGCTCACAAAAAAAAAACAAGTTAAAAATTGATAATGATCACAGGCGAGGCGGGGGATTGATTCTACTCTCGCGAGTACTATTCGGAGGAGATTCGACTTTGTTGTGTGTTTTCGTTGGTTTTGGTTTATTTTGTTTTTGCTTTTGTGCACGATCGAGAGCCAATGCTTGATCGTAAATGCTTGATTTGATTGTTTGTATGCGTAAATACATACATATATGCATACTCGTATAAGTACGAGCACGAGCACTTGCATCCCCACACTGTCCGTTTAATAGGGGCACTCAGATGAGAGGCCCATCCCCAAAACAGAACAAACATAAGAGTTTTGGGATTTACAGATTGCAAGAGTTATGGGAATATCATATCTCTATTCCTATTCCGATTCCAGTTCTTCGATCTCCAGTTCTTTCTTCCCCCCTTTCTCTTAGGGCAGGGACAACAAGCAAACGGCCGAAAAAAAGCGTTCGCGACCGAGTATCGCGACCGAGTATCCCGAGAATATATTAACAAAATACACGGCATGTGGGCTTCCAGCGAGGATTCATTTTTCTGTTGCTGTTGGATTTGCTCGCAAACCCACCGCTGGATTCGGCAATTAAGATTAGAGGCGTCTTGAAACGCACTTAGAATTCATAAACCATATGAAGAGACGGATCGGAAAGTGATCTTTTTGGGAAATTCGTATAAGAATAAAATAGAATGATGTAAGAATAGAATAATAGAGATTCAATATTACATTCCCCTTGCTTCTAAAGTATATTTAAGTGTACCTATAGAGAAAATTAATCATAGAAATCAAAGATGTGTCTCGCCAGTAGCTCCGTCTCTCTCCTAGTGCTGTCATTGTAATTGCACATAATCCCCACACTTTTCTTTGTTCTCAGATTGTTATAGATTGTTTGTAGATCTCCTTATAAAGACCAGGCTTAAAATAAAACCTTTTCCATGTGAATCCCCTCACATTTTTTCTGCGCTTTCTTTCTGTTTCTCTGAATTTAGTCACTGATTTGGCACATGCTTTCATCTCTCATGTGGCGGCGGTGGCGGCGTCTAGGGGGTAACCTTAAATCAATCAATGTTGCCGCTGCTGGCTGCTGCTTCTACCTCTCTGCCACTGCCACTCGCATCGATAACAAATGCAATTATCTGAGAGGAGATCGGAGAGGGGCCTGGGGGCCTGGGGGCACAGGCACTCAATTTGTTGCTATAGTTTTCGCTTTTTTCACATTTTCCTCTGGCATTTTCAACTGTTAGATAACAATCGCAAGGCATCGGCAATCCAATTGTTGGTGGCGGGAGGGAAAATCCACGAGCCCCACCTCATGAATATCTTTCAATTAGGGCCCTATGGGCCCCAGGGAAGAAGGGTTTGGGGAGGGACTGGGACTGGGACTCACCTTGAGGAGACTCTTGGGCGCAACGTCGGCCTGGGGGCGCTTGATGTTGAGGAATGCATGCCTCACGTCCGGACACTTTTCGAACATCAGAACACGCTCCGCCACCGATCCGCGTGTGAGGAGACCCGCTAGAAGAGATGACGTATCATCATCACGTGGATTTCTTGGATGTCTGGTAGAACGGGAGCTACTACAGGTACGGTTATGGGGTACTCTGGATTCTGGGTTCTGGGATCTACTATTTTCAATCGTACCATTCTTGTTCTTTGTGGGATCCTGGCCATTGGTTAGGGCTGCCCGTGCCCCGCTAGTGGGTTTCACTTTGTTCAACGTTGGCATCGTTGTACTGACGGATGTTGCATCCATCGATGTTGCTGCTGCTGTTGCTGGTGCGGATGTTGCCACAGAAGATGCGTTGGACACAATGTTGCTTGAACTGTTGCTGTTATCAGTAGCACTGCTGCCACTGCCACTGCCACTGCCGCTGCTGCTGCCCCGTGTGGATTTGCGTGTGGCAGTAGCTACCACCGATGCTGTGGGTTTTTCTTTGGCTGCCGGCTGCTGCTGGTTCTTCCCTTCGACGCTGTTCTCTTTGGTTTTGCTTGACTTGCGATTTGTGGCCACCACCGTCGACTCGGCGCTCTTATCACTCACTGCCTCTGCCGCCACTCTGTGGGGCTGTGGGGCATCTATAACATCGATGCCAACTGCTGCTGATGCTGCTGCTGTTACGCCGCTCTTGGCTTTGGTCTGCTTTTTGGTGGGGGATTGTTGCTCTGCTGCTGTTACCTTTACAGAATTGGCAACCTTCCCGCTGCTGCCGCTACTACTGCTGCTGCTACTCCCACTCTGCCGCTTCTTCAGAAGATTGGCGGCCGTTGCGTCCTTCTGCTGCTGGATTATCTCGCTGATCTTCAGGAGATGTTGCGTCTGCTCTTGGGACAGGTTATTCATATCCAAATGGAGATTGATGTCATAGTTGAGATTCACATCGGGCAGGGATTTGCTGACGGCAGCCACTTTCTTAGGGGATTGCAGGGCCTGCTCGAATGCGGAGACGACCCCGGAAGCAGCTGCGCCAGCTGTCGCCGACTTCTTCACCTTTCCATTGGTGGTGGGTCCTTCGGATTTCTTTACAGTCTTTCCCCTTTGCTCTTTGTCCTTGTTCACGAAGCTGGTGACCATCTTTTGGAGTCCCTCCGCGTCCGCTGTGGGCGCGCCAGCCACTTCTGCAAAGTCCCCTGAGGCGGCGGCATTTGTGTAGATCTCGAAGAGCTCCACCGGTGGCAAGCCGCGACTCTTCCACGTGTGGTAGATGGCATCCGCATGCTCGTTGATTTTCTTTGAAAGCTCCGCAATCTCGGCATGGGGATCACTTCCAGTGGATGTGGCAGCCACTAATCCCGTCGTCGTTGATGCCTTTGGCGACTTGGGGCTGGCTCCAGCCGCCTTCCGGGTGGTGGTTGTCGTCTTTGTGGCACTTGTCACCGCCACGGAGCTGATCATGTTGCTGCCACCCGCACCCGTGCCGGTGCCGCTGCTCAGCTTTTTCGTTTTTGTGGTTGTTGTTGTGGTGGTGCTCGAGGCCTGCATTTTTGTTGTTGTAGTTTTTTGGTTTCGATATTTCTCTTGTTCCTTTTGCTTTTCTTTCGCCGAAAAATCACATTTTCTTTCGATCACATTTTTTTCCAATAAATTTATGAAATTTTTAATTCAATTTCCAGCTTTTTGTTCAAGCGATTTCTTTGGAGGGGAGAAGATTAACATGCGTTTCATTCACTTTTCACATTTCACATCGTCTTCACTTCAGAGTTTTTCCACCGTAGGCTGCGTATGGTATGGCGAAATCTATTTATAAATTGAATATACCAAAATTTCCTATTTCGTTTATTTCAGACGCCGAAAACCGAAAGAGAAACAGAAACAGGCAGGCACACACACACACACACACGAATAGACATGGATAGGGATCGAGAGGAGAAGACGCACCACGAAAATATACACGGATAACGTCCAAGACCAGGCATCGCATCAGAAGAATATCGAGAGGCAACGCGTACTCGGTGGCGCACAGTGGTTGTGGAAGAATGGAAAGTGGATGTTGGGTATCTTTGTTGAAATGCTAAGGTTATTAGATCTTATGTTGATCTTTTAACTGCCATAAACAATTATCGTATCATTCAATTAATTTGTGTTTTCACACCTTTGAAACCCAAACACCAAACAATTATCAAGTCAAGTTTAATCATTCTCTCATTTCTATTCGATTCGGTGATATCGTGGGAAAACAATCAATTAATCAATTGAACTAATTGAATCAATTTCACTGCTACACAAATACCACTCGTACCACTGTGCATGCGTAAGAAATGTACGAGTGTAAATGCCGCCCGCCTTTGCCGTTGTTTTTACGTGTATGGGGCGGAATGGGATGGGACGGGGGATGGAAGATGGGATGGGGATGAGACCGGGAGACTGCGCTGCAGCAGAGGCTAAGTCGGCGGCGGCCGTTCCTACTGCTTCCTCTTCAACTTTGTACTATTTATTCGAAAATAAATTTCGAACAAGTACCGCACGCACACTCATTCTCATTCCGCCTTCTAATGCACTTTACATATGACTGTCAGTTCCCATCTTTCTTAGTATGTGTGCATGTTGGGTGTGTGTGTGTGAGTATTAACATACATATATTTGAATATTTGTCTGGTTTTTATTAATGATTTAATTGCATTTATGCCTCACAGGCGCGCGTGCTGACGACAAGGCGACGGATTTCGTCATTAATTAATTAACCAAACCAAAGGTTAATAGAATTTTTGCGGGTTGAAATTTTGTTTTCGTTTTGGTTTCGTTCCATTCGGCTAATATTTGCAATTATGATCGAATTAGAAAAACACACGCTGCGGAAAAGGGATGTTTTACTTTTTGGAAAAACGCTGGCAGGCTTCCGCGTTAAACGAGTGTCTAAATTTAACAGCAAAACAGAACAGATTTTGAACAAAAAATAATGTACATTTTATCCGAGAGCGAAAACCAAACTGCACGCGGACGCTGCCCGATGCTGCTTAGCGGTTCGTTGTTACTGTAAATCCCTCATCCGCGCCGCTGAAAATAACATCAGCCATAGAGCAAGAGCGCGAGAAAGAGAGAGGAGAGTGTATGGCCGAGGTGATCTCAGCTGTTCGCTGCCGCTGCACTCTCTCAGCCACCAAGAACAAGCGCTCCCACACACGACCCCAACCAAGCCCCAACCGTTCGATCGTCGGGCAGAGAGAGCCCGATCCGAGAGAGAACAGAGGCTGAAAACGTCGTCCCATTACTTTGGCGTGTTCTCTATCTTTCCCATTTACCCCCACACGAATAGGCAGCAGCAGAGGGCAGAGGCAGAACACTTGCCGTCGTTTACCCACTCACGTTCACACACACACACATATACACGTGTAAGCGCCAAGCCATTGTCGAACATAAAAAATACAAAAATCAAATCATAGGTGTTTGTTAATTATACGAGTACACTGTCCTACAGAGGACAGACGGCTTAACTGCATTAAGATGAAGTTTGGCAAACACAACGGAAAAGTAATAGCTCCCTAAAGCACACTTCAATTTTTGTCTGCCTCATTGAACAGAAAACATTGCAACAACAACAACTCGAAGTATTTATCTCGCTTATTTGCTAATGCTAAATTATCTTCATCTTCTGCTTCTTCTATTTGCTCCATCTTCTTCTTGTTCCGCTGCTGCTCTGCCCCCGCAAATGTTTGCTGCAATTGTTGTTGCTTTTGTTTGTACCTGTACATCGTTTTGTTTCTCCGCTTTGTTTATGGTGTTTTTTTGCAGGTGGGCGAGCTATACGAATTGTGTGTTTGTTTGTTTAAAGAAACCCGAATAAATGTTGAGTAAATTGAAATGCGGTTCATGTTTTCGCATAGTTTCGAGCAAATTTCCTTTTGGATACCCTACAAATTCAACAATTTGTTGATAGATTTTACACCTACATGCATATGTATGTACATGCACAGACATACATATATGTATGTACATATGTACATATGGACGTGCAAAAAGTAAACCGCAAAAAACACAGCTCTGACGCGATGATAATGATATAATAATAATGGTGACGATGACGATAATGATGATCTGAGCTCAGCTTCCGGTTTTGCGCATTTGGTATTTATTTTAGGTTCTATTTGATCTCTGCTCCGTCTAACTTTATAATACTTTATTTATCACACGATGATGTCGCTTGTATGGTTTTTAATACTATCTCTGGTTGGATGCTTTGCGGTGTGTACTATAATTGATTTCAACCAAAAGATCGTCCAACCTTAACATGTGTCGATTGTCACATAAACTGTCACATATAAATTGACATTTACAGTGACAGCTATCGATTGATGAACAGTCAAAAGAGTTCCTTTTTTGCAATAGAGTATACATTTCTCTATTTAGTTTCAAATCTTTCCTATCTTCCTCATTTCTTACTCTATCGATCATAATTCATCCGATTCATCCCTTCGGACTTCACTGTACTCACGTTGTCTCTGCTCTGCCATAAAACCATATAAGGGCTAGGAGAGAGATTAGCTAAAAAGTTGACCCAATTCAAGCAAAACAAAAGGCCTTTATGCTAAAATTTGGATCAACAAAAAGCAACCCCCGCACACACAAAAGCAACAGCCGCTACAGACGCACACCTATTCGGAAAATTAGTGTCCGCGACCAGACGCCCAAACAATCGGACCCCCGAGCGTGACAATGGAAGTGTGAATAGATCAATCGCTACAGAGAGGGGGCCCGGGTCTTTATAAGCAGCTTAGAGGCAGAGAGTCAGAGAGCCAAAGCCCAAAACGGGGGATCAGTCTCGTCTCGGAAGAGTGTTTGCTTTTGGGCATTTTTCTAATGGCTCGTGACTGTGAAGGCAAACACAGACATTCCGCTGAGACATTGGATGTGGAATATTAATAAAATGAATAATGTATTTAAATTTAATTTTTGGTGAACTTCAAGAGTTCCAAATTTATAGAAGTATTGAAAATAATTGTATAGGTATCTTCCACACGTTCCGCGCGTAATGCAGCAGCGCCCCTCAGTCTGATACGCATTTTTCTCATATTTCCATTATACTACCCATCGATTTCTTAAGCATTGACACATTAAATCTCTGACACTCTGCGCCTCTTTTTATTCGGGCACAATGTCAGAGAGAGACCAGAAACATAGACAGCCATAATCGAGAGCTGAAAGAAGGAAGCCTCTGAAATGTCTAACTATTGACATTGGCCCATTGCAATGGGCAGTGGATTCTCCCGCGTTTTGTTATGGCTATTATGATTATAAGCCAAAAGCTGTCTGCACTTTTGTAGTATGCATATGTATATTTTTAGGTGCACTGGCGCTGATGTCTTGGCTAATTGAATTTGAACCCTACCAAGGGGTTCTTTCAAGAATCTCCAAGAAAAACTATAAAAGCCCCAGAGCCACCAGCGGACGTTGCAGGTTTCCAACGACCAATCGCCGCGAATAGTCCGCTCCAGTGAAATATTCAGATAAATTTTAGGCAATCCTTTAATGTAAAAAGTGTTTGAAAAATATCCAACGGAATTTGCAAGCTTTTTATGTAGAAAGAGTGTGAATTATAGGCGGGATATAGTGACACACACAACTGGGATCAAATCAAATCAAAATGGATAGGTAGGACCCGCACTCGTAGATGATGGGATGATAATGTACCCTATATATGTATGAATAAATATTGTTGGTCTGTTGTTGCAGCTTTGCAGCAGTCGCCACACAATTGGGGCCGCACTTTGCAGCCCTTTCCAATGGATCGGTGGTGGACAAGGTCACCCCCGATATGGCACATCTAATCAGCCCGTACTGGAATCAGTTCCCCGCCATGGACCCCATCTGGGCAAAGATCCTCACGGCCTACATGATTATAATTGGAATGATTTCCTGGTGTGGAAATGGCGTGGTGATCTACATCTTTGCCACTACAAAATCACTGCGCACTCCTGCAAACCTTCTGGTCATCAATCTGGCCATTTCCGACTTTGGCATTATGATTACCAACACGCCTATGATGGGCATCAATCTGTACTTTGAGACCTGGGTCCTCGGGCCCCTAATGTGCGACATCTATGCGGGTCTGGGCTCTGCCTTTGGCTGCAGCTCCATCTGGTCCATGTGCATGATCTCTCTGGATCGCTACCAGGTTATCGTCAAGGGCATGGCTGGACGACCGATGACCATTCCACTGGCATTGGGAAAGATTGCCTTCATCTGGTTCATGGCAAGCATTTGGTGCCTAGCCCCCGTCTTCGGCTGGAGCAGGTAAGCAGGATTCTTTAAATTGTCCCTGTAGTTTAAGGATTTCTAGACTGGAAAAGCAGACGATTTTTCCTCCAAAGTGTGAGAGAGAGAGACAGTTGGGGAAACGATAAAAGAGCTGTCCCTAAAACATTGGTCCAAACAGGCAGAAACGTAAACCAACCGAGGGGCGCTGGTACCTTCGAACCAAAAACAAAATTATAAAGGAGTTTTGAAGCGGAAAAGCTGGGTTTTAGCTATGGAAAGTCTGCCAATGAAATAATGGTCCAGGCAATGATAAAAACACTCTAATTGTCCCTCAAATAAAGGCTGTTCCTTGATAACTTTCTTCGCATAAAGTGCCCTAAGAACACATTACCGCAGAGGAACACGCTCAACGCGTACTCCCTTCACCTCGTCCCTTTTGATCCTCTCTGAGCGCGTCGTCTCTATCTACGTACTCTCTCATGAACACCTACACAGCAATGGGACAGACTGTGGATAGGCAGTGGACAATAACGGCAACGGAAGATAGGCAACGGAACTGCAAACAATCTGGGTGTACATTCTTCGACAGCAAAGAGACCAAAATACACTGAAAATAATATAGGGATCTGAAATATTTTAATAAAATCTACCATTTACCATCTGTCCATTTCTCAAGGTATGTGCCGGAGGGTAATTTGACTTCGTGCGGTATTGACTACTTGGAACGCGATTGGAATCCACGCACGTACCTGATCTTCTACTCGATCTTTGTCTACTATATCCCGCTATTCCTCATCTGCTATTCCTATTGGTTCATCATTGCTGTAAGAACAGATACGGACCGACATCCTATATCATTTACAATATCCTCTACCCGATCTGTTTTCTTTGCCTTAGGCCGTTTCTGCTCACGAGAAGGCCATGCGGGAGCAGGCCAAGAAGATGAATGTCAAGTCCCTGCGCTCCTCCGAGGATGCCGATAAGAGTGCCGAGGGCAAGCTTGCCAAAGTGGCTCTGGTCACCATCTCTCTGTGGTTCATGGCGTGGACTCCTTACTTGGTGATCAATTGCATGGGATTGTTTAAGTTTGAGGGTCTCACTCCACTAAATACCATCTGGGGTGCATGCTTTGCCAAGTCGGCGGCCTGCTACAATCCCATCGTCTATGGCATTAGGTGGGTGTCTCTTATAGGATATCCATGAAATATGTACATATATATCTCTGATCCCATCTCTGGTTTATAGCCATCCCAAGTATCGCTTGGCTCTGAAGGAGAAGTGTCCTTGCTGTGTCTTTGGCAAGGTCGATGATGGAAAATCAAGCGAAGCCCAATCGCAGGCCACCGCCAGCGAAGCCGAATCCAAGGCATAAAAAGGAAACAACAAAAACAACAGCAACAAAAGCAACAACTTACAACAGCAACAACAACAACAAGAACAACAGCAACAACAAGAACAACTGCAGCAACAGAACGAAACGCTTTCGAATAACAACAAGAACATCTAAAAAAAAAACAGAACAACACCTCTATGGGAAAATGTGTAAATTTCCTCATTTACCATTTTTCTTGCGTCTAACATCTAAAAGCAACAAATGTTTATAAAGACAATTATCAAAAACACTTCTGCAATGTCACTAAAGACGAAACTAACAAAAAAACTTTAACAAAAAAATAAATGCAAACCAACTAGAAAAGTTATAAGCGAAAAATGTGTGATTTTCTTTTTTCGAAGAAATCTCATCTCTCTTTTTGGATCCGAAGAGATGAAATTATTATCCAAATTCTCCAGAAACTTGATTATACCATGGATTTATCTCAAGATAGTATGCCTTTTTTAATTTTTTCTCTGAGGATTAGTTCTTAAATGATCCCCAAAATCCTTTCAGATTTCATCTCTCATTTGGCCTCCGAAAACCTGAAATCATATTAAATATAGTATAGAAATTTAATATATCATGGGAACAATGCTTTTGGAAGGGTTTCCAAAGTTTCAATTATCTTTTGGAATGTTCCCTGAGCTTAAAAGGTTTGAAAATACTATTATCTGAACAACTTATCCAAATAGTTGTACTACATACAGTGTACAATATAATCCGATCTTTGCTTATTTTTTGGACTGATTTAGACCTTCTTCCGTAGGGGCTTCCAGAATGCTCAATGATAATTGTAATCATAAGATATCATCCCTATACAAACATATTTATATCTATAGGTTATTTTTCTAACAAAAGGTAATAATTCTCGCAGAGATCTCCTGTTTCTATCACGTTTTTAAAAAAAAGTCTCGAAAGAATCATCACAACATAAATATAATGGTTTACTGCAAGTCAAAAATTCAAAATAAATATTTTTTTGGTGCCTCAAAATTCCGTAATCTTAGCTATCCTTCAGAATTTTCAGTTCTATTGGTATTCCTTGCTATTTGTATCAGTTTATTCAGTTATTATATGTTATTCAGTGGAACTGAGCATAAATCCAAATTATTAAAGTATAGTTTTCAAATCGAAATATTGTAAGTATTCGGTGGGGTCCAAACAGTAATTTCCACTAATCTTATACACTGATCCTTCCGCAGCATATATCTACATTTCTGGCTGCAACTTTTCAGATTGAGACACCCCGTCTTTGGCAAAACAGAAATCATTCCTAATTGAAGTATTTCACTGGAGTTCAACTATGGATTTCTTTATAGACTTTACTTTTATCTTTCTGGATATGCTCCATATTTGTAATATATTATCCACACTTATACGCCTGTTCTCGGAATAAAATCTCTTGGTGATGTTATATTTTACTTTTATTATTGTTTTAAATTAAGGCACTTAAATTCCATTTTGTTGTTTGATAAATTAACATGCATGTGAGGGGTAGGGGAGGGAGGGAAAGGCACAAAAGCAGGGGACATTCCCCAAAAAAGAGAGATAACGGCGAATCTCTGCCATTAAGGCGCACTGCTGGATACCCTGTAAAATGGGGGCATCCACACAGCTGTTAGTAGCACATGAGACATTAACATTAACAATTAATTAAGGCATTGCTTTCGGGCGGCGACGGTGCGGGGGATAGAGTCACTCGCTGCAGGAATCGTATTCGCTTTCGCTCTTTTTTATCTTCGTCTTGATGCCACCTGGGGTGCCTGGTGTTCCCGGTGTCGTGGTTGTGGGCGATGCCAGGGTATTGTTGTTCAGGGAGGAACCACCACCACCAATGGGTTTGTGGTAAGTGCTGGGCGGACTGTCTAGACAATCGGATGAAGTGCAGACACGCTCTTGAATGATGAGCTTCCACAAACGCACCTCAATGCCCACGCTGGAAAGAGGATACACATTTAGAAGAGCTTTGAATGAGGGGTATGGTATCTATGCAATTCTCACCGCAATCCTAAACGCATGAGATCAAGCTTTTCCATATTGTAGATGAAATCCTCAAAGGTAAAGCCCTCATTCAGTATGAGTGTCTTTGAGAACTCATCAATGTCCTGCTGCGTTAGCCACTGCTCCAACTGCTCGTCTATCTCGTGCAGACCAAAGTTGTGCTTGTTTAACTGTCGTCTGGCATTCCCTGCTGGACGTGCGCCTCCTGCTCCCCCTGCCACCGCTGCACTGGGACTCATTCTATGGCACTTTTTGTTGAATCCATTGATGGTGCGTCTACGGAAGAATATTCTTTGATTAGAAATACATTTAAACAAAGTCTGAAATTCGCACCTTAATCTCTTCCTGCCACCCATGTAGATGTGGGCCAGTTCCTGGCTTATGTTATGCAATGCCCGCATGCTCTGGCGCTGCTGCTCCATCATCTGGCGCTGCAACTTGTGCTGATTCTCACGGATGTCGCGCAGTATGCGCACATACTCCATAGAACTGTGGAGTGCCCCATCGTAGCCCGAGTCGGTGGGCAGCACGCCACCAGAGCTACTGGATGGGAGGACTTTCTCCAGGCACTGCTGCCTTTCCTGACTGTCCGAGGAGCCGGCATGCTGCAGTGGTGAGGTCAGTACGCTCTCATCATCATTCCCAGAGAGATCCTTGTCCGCCAGATTGGCCCCTAGCTCCGGAGAGAATATGGTAACGGCTGCCTGAACCGCACGCTTCACGAGATTATCCAAGGCGAACATCCAATGCGGTTTGATGCAGTGGTACCTCAGCACACAGACGACTGCATCCTGAAAGGAGTACAGAGCCAAATGCAGATGATCCAAGGCCACTGCATCGTTGTTTAGCTTCTGCTTTAGCTCATTGATCGTCGCCTCCAAATGCTTCTCATTCTCGTTAATAATGTAGTCCCTCAATCCGCGTATCAGCACCTCCAGATCGCTCTTTCGGATGGCAATTGAATTCTGATCCGCATCGATTTTCTTCAGCCAAATGTCGCAGATCTTGGACTCGTCCAAAGCGAGGACCTTCGCTAGAGTGGTGCGTCGCTGCGAGTCCTTTTTCAGCCTATAAAAGCCATCCGTTTCGCTCGTCTCACTGATGCTCGTGCGCAGCGATGGCGTGGATGGTTCAATCTCTGGAGAGAGCAGAAATCCGGAAGAGTTCCGGCGTTCCAGCAGGCTGGGCAGCTCATCAATATCCACAGAAGATGTGTGAGTAACGCTAAAAGAAGGGATCAGCCATCAGTTTTGCTGTGAATGGGGATTTGAGGTGGGACTTACTCCAGTTCTGGTGTGGTGGGCGTATTGCAGCTAGCACTAAAGGTCAGTGGAGGCGTCGTCTTATGTATCAGGCGATCCGCTGGCACCGAAATGCTCCTGCCAAAGTCCGTATTAATGGGTAAGCCAGGTCGCGGCTTGCGTGGTTTGCTGCAGCAATCAAAAGAGAATGTTAAATCAAGGGATAAGCCAAAAAAGCGATAACTCACTCAGCGAGGAAGGGATCCTCCAGAAGCTGCGACGCCGACGGTCTATCCAACACGCTAATGGCAAAGCAATGCAGAATAAAGTTCTTGGCATTCGTGGACAGCTCTATGGGTATATTTGGATGCTTCTTGTAGTACCCCACCTTGAACATGGCTGCCTGGGCACAGCCCAGCTCAATAAACGGCGGCTTCCCGGTGGCCATCTCAACATTTGTGCAGCCAAAGGACCAGATATCTGCCGCCGGGCCATAGCCACGCACCCCCTGGTCGATCACTTCGGGTGCCATGTATTGCAGGGTTCCAGTAAAGGTCTCCGTCATGGGATTGATGCGCGCCAGTCGCTTGGAGGTGCCGAAATCGGAGATCTTGACGACACCACTGTACGTGTTAACCAGAACATTGTCGCCCTTAATGTCGCGATGGACAATGTCCTGCTCGTGTAGGTACTTGAGTCCCTCCAGTATCTGCTTGGAGTAGAAAGCCATGGTGGACTCGTTGTCCTTGAGCGGACCCCATTTGGTCTCGAGCAAATCGGAGAGCGATCCTCCCGGCACCTGCTCCATGAAGATCTTGAAGAAACCATCCTCCGAGCGTGAGCCCAAATACTGTACAATATTCCGATGCCGCAGCTGCGAGTGGAGCTTGATCTCCTCGTGGAGTGGCTGCACATCCTGCGAGTTCTTCTCCGGCACCTCCTTGATGGCAATCCGCACTTGCGTTTGCTTATCCCTGGCGGCATACACTGTGCCGTAGGTGCCCTTGCCCAAGACCATCTTGCGATTCTGCTCATCGTAATCATATTCGTACTGGAAGAAGGATTGGAATAATAGACTATAGAGTGGATTTTTGGGGGGAAAAATCACTTTTCCACTCAATACTCACCTCTATTTGGGCATCATCATTGCTGAGATTAACAAACACCTCCTGATCGGCTGTCATTTCCAGTATCAAATCGTAAAACTTTTGCCGGCACTCGGACGATGGGAAGTAGATTTGAAAGTCATCCGAATTGTGATGGACATAAAGATACGCGCAGCGATCATCGCGCTTGTACAGGCTAACGGATTTGATTTTCGAGGCCACAAAGAGGAAATCGTGCAGCTTCTTGCAGGTGTTCTTTGAGTGTGCCAGACATATGTTTACAATCTGTATGGATTTCTCATCGGCATCCATATTGATGGTCACATAGCTGGGCATGTAGATTTTCTGTGGCTCGAGGATCTATCAAAAAGCGGGAAAGAAGTTACCAAAAAATCTTTGGATGATGCTCTTGAGAGAGACACTCACCAATATGGGAAATCTTATGCTGTTCTTAATCTCCTCTGTATTTGTGGCCTCCAAGAAGAAATCCATCCAGAATTGAAAGACCTGCTCTTCAATGGTGGGCATACGATCCTCGGGCTTCTTGCGAAACCTATGGATCAGCGAAATGTTGCCAATCGTCGATTTTAGATACCAATTCGGGGGCTTCAGCTTGAACATGCATTCGGCCGCCTGAATGGCCTTGGCGTAGTCCTCGGCCAGCACAGAGATCTCAAAGAATGTTGCCACATCCCAGTATTCGCTTAACGTCGAGAGGCTACCCTTCTTCCCGATAAGATTGTTCAGGGTCATGCCAATGTGCTGCAGTTCCTCCGTGTTGCTAAATTCCTTGCCCTCGATGACCAGCAGGGTGGCCAGATTGATACCCGCGTACTCATTTGGCTGCACTTCGAAGCTCTGGCGGTACCATTTGATGGCATGCGCCAGACTGTTGGCGTCCGTGTAGTCTGACTCCACAAAGATGTCCTTGTAGATGCGTCCGCACAGGCACAGCATGTCCGGGAAGTGGTTCTCCTTCTTCTCGAGGGCTTTCAATGACGACTCCAAAGCCTTCTCTCTATCCCCTTTGCGATTTCTGCGATTCAGGGCAAAGGCGTAGAGGAAACTCATGTTTCCCGCCTCCACAAACTTGCGGGTGTTCGGTATATTCTTCAAATCATTCACCAGCCGCACCATGGCGTCGTAGTCCTGTACATCCCTGAGCGAGCACATAAAACTGTGCACCACCTCGCCGGAGAGCACATGCGGATCGTCCAGTCGCTTGCGCATTTCATGGAGTATGCTCTGCAGCTTGGCTCCATTGGTGGCATACGTATCCCTGGCTGTCCGCATATCGCTCAAGAACTTTTCCCTCATGTGGGCTCTGAAAGAAAGTTTTCTTTTAGCATCAGAAACTAAAGATTATGACAGATTTCCACTCACTTTGATTGGATTTCCACATCTTGAAGCTTCCTACGGAGACGCCACTGAAGTGTGCCCACGCGTCCGTCTCCGGGTTGATCTTTGCTGTTGGGTTGATTGGTCAAAAGGCAGCTGTTGGTTTCTGCATTCAGTTTGTAGCTAAGAAACAAGTAATTTCCACAAGAGACCTAAGAGAGAGAGAGAGAAATAGAGAGAGAGTGAGAGGTGTACATAATTTAATGACCGCCAGTGTTGGAGGTTTGCGTGGGCGTGCGATTAAAAATAACAATAATACGAGGTATATCTTTACCGGAAATAGAAAAACAACAAACAATCGCGAAGAAACATGACTTGCCGTTGCTCCCGTTTCAAACACATATTGCTTAACATTTTTATCTTATCGGAAATGCCCCCTGTCGCCGTAGCCGTTGTTCCGTTGCATCATTCGCAATAAGATGTTTGCGGCTGGCTGCCATAGAGGGCACACAGGGCACAACAACACCTCCTCCCAACCCCCAACCCCAAGACCAAGCCAAAACCGAGATAATACACACCTTAAGGCTGAGCGTCTGTTTGGAATCTACATCGTTGTAGATTAAGATGATTTCCTTCATGCCAAAACTCTCCCGCACCCCATAATGATACGAAAGCGGTCGCTGCTGGGCCAAAACACTCAAATCTATCACCGCAACATCGGCATTGTAGAATGTTTCCATCACATTCGTCTCGCCGAAATCCAATTTCTCAAACTGCAAGGAAAAACCCATAAATTGGTATATGTAAGGAATTTCCTATAGGACAACTCCCACCTGGACGCGCTGAAAATTAGCACCCGCCGCCTGTACGGCCCGTTTGACCTCCTCCAGGGCACAGATGCGATCATCCAGATGATCGCCCACGACGGTATCAATTACACAAACAACGTCCATAGCTGCGGGCTATGCTATTCCTGGCACCGATCGACCAATGGCTGGACGGATGGATGGATGGACGGGGGTCTTGCCACCGTAATTGGGGCGTATTTAAGGTACTTTCTGTTGGCCGAAATCGAGCACTTCAATTGTAAACAGCTTCATTACCACGTACTTGTGGCCATTGCATTGTGTTAATTGTCGTGTAACGTAAAATTATCAATAAATAAAGAAATTTGTAGAAATGTGCGAGAGAACGCGCAGTAGATGCAAACAATCGAACAGCTAACAGATTATGTCGATAGCATCATAATCGATACCCTCGCCTAGAGATGGTGCATTTTAAATGCAAGAAAATACCAAAACAAACTGAAAATACCGCAAAGATATGATTTATAGGTATAAAACTCCACATTTAAAAACGTTTTACATGATTAAAAAACGATCGGATCATTTCAGTTAACTAGCGTACTCCTTGAGAATGGAGCCCGCAATAACCAAACGCTGAATCTCAGAGGTTCCCTCGTAGATCTCCGTGATGCGAGCATCGCGATAATGGCGTTCCGCTGGCATATCAGCGACGTATCCCATGCCGCCAAGTATCTGAATGCATTGGTGCGAGCATAAGGTGGCCGCCTCGGAGGCCGCCAATTTAGCCATTGCCGCCTCCTTTGTATATGGCTGCTTGTTATCCTTCAACCAGGCGGCACGCCAAGTCAAAAGTCGCGCCGATTCCATTGCCAGCGACATGTCGGCAATCTTTTGCTGGATGGACTGCAGCTTGGAGATGGGTTTTCCAAAGGCCTGGCGCTTCTGGGCGTAGTCCACAGCGAGCTCCAAAGCAGCCTGACCAATACCTAGGGCCTGGCCAGCAATGCCAATGCGACCGGCATCCAATGTTTGCATCGCAATCTTGAATCCGAATCCAGGCTGTCCCAGCATACTGTCCTTGGGGATTTCGCAGTCTTCGAATATCAGCTGGCACGTGGAGGATCCTCTGATGCCCAGTTTGTCCTCTTTCTTGCCAAGCGAGAAGCCCTTCAGGCCCTTAGGGACAATGAAAGCAGAGATTCCCTTGTGTTTCAGCTGTTTGTTCGTCGTGGCAAACACCACTGCTGCTTCCGCCTCAAAAGCATTCGTTATCCACGCCTTGGTACCATTGAGGACATAGTGATCCCCTTTCTCCGTGGCTATGGTAGAGGCAGCACCAGCATCCGATCCATTGCCCGGCTCCGACAGTGCAAAGCATCCCACTCGCTCGCCCGTCGTGTATGGCGTAATGAAGGTTTCCTTTTGGGCAGCATTGCCAAAGCTCTGCAGTGGACCGAGATACAGGGAATTGTTGACAGACATGATTACTCCAGCAGAGGCGCAGCCACGAGAGATCTCCTCCATTGCTATTGCATACGCCAAATAATCCAATCCAGTGCCACCTGTTGAGTCAGAGACAACCTGTAGCTTCATTAGAGAGATGTCTTTTCCCACATTTAATACCTAGTTCTTCGGGTATGGCCACCGCCATTACCCCCAGCTCCCCCATCTGCTTAATCTGCGGCGCCGGGTAGAGATGCTCTCGATCAAATTTCGCTGAATTTGGACTCAGTTCGGCATTGGCAAAGTCGCGACAGGTCTTCTGCAACATCTGATGGGTGTCAGGCAGGGCCGCTATGGAGGCGATCTGTCGCATCGGCACGGATTTGCGTGCTGGGGGAGGAGTTATCAGTAAAGATCTTGCATATAAAAAGCGGATTTGACCGATCGAGATCAAAGTCCATGGGGATTTCGGCATACCAATACTCAGGGAGCGGCTGAAGACAGACTGCATGATGGCTGCTGGTTATTTCTAATTAATTATAATTTTAAAATATTGCATAAAACACGTCTGAAAACGACTTAAAAACTTGCTAATTTGTTAATTAAAATTAAAAATAATTAATGTGCCCAAAGTGAAGCAACAGTTTGTTGTTATGGTATTTTTTGCCAAATGGTTGGAACTCAGTATTTTTTCCTTTTCTGGTACTGGTAACACTGATACGAGTGGGATCTCTTTTATTATTATTATTAAAAAAAATCAACAAATTGGCAGAAATCGGCCATGCTAAGCGAGGAGGAATTCTTCGAGATAGAAGCGCTGGAGTATGCGTCCGGCGATGGGTTGGAATGTAAGTAGATGGCAACAGGCTATTAACAGGCAATCAATTGATATGTTTTGTGATTGTGCAGCATTCGCAGACATCGAGCAAAAAGAACCAAAAGAAGAAGACGAGTCGGCGAAGAAACCCAAACGTCTCTATTGCATGATTGATGGCTGTGACTACAAAACGGACAGACGACGGGATCTGCGTCGACACCGTCGCTCCCAGAAGCACCTCCATCACATGGTGAATTTCTCCGATTCGGACTCGGATTTCGAGAGACCTTTGTACAACTGCACGCTGTGTTTGTATACAACAGCTAAGAAATTCTGTTTTGACCGGCACAACACGTCGACGAGACACCGCCGCAAGGTGCAGGCAAAAGGCAATTCTCTTTTGGAAGAAGGGAGTGTGAAGATCTTGCCATTGGTGCAAGTGCGCCGTGACTCTACATCATCGCAGGATTCCGATGGAGTTATGTACACCTGTGCGGCTTGCGAATACACAACACACCGCAAAAAATCATTTATAGTGCACAAGACGACGCGAAGGCATCGCTGTATTATGGAAATAATGAGGAAAAACAACCAAATCATCACAACCGGACCCTTGGCGGAGAGTGAAGGAGTAACTGAATACACAAAGATGGAACCTGAGGATGAATCGGCATTGGCCGGCATTGGGATATTCAACTGCGACCTTTGTGAATACCAAACCAACACCCGCTACAGCTTTCGCCGTCACAAGAAGTCTAAAAAGCACCAAGCAAGACTTCAGGATTTCGCGGAAATGGAAGAAAAGTCTGACAGTTTACCGGATGCAGACAATGCGCAGCCAGTCGAAGTTCTCGAGTGTTTAGATCCAGAGGCGCAACAGGAGGAACAGGAGCTGGAGTACGAAGATACCATTGAATATGATCCTTTGGTGCAAGAGGAAGTGCAAGAAGTGGTGGTGGAGCAGGAACCAGAATTTATAATTTTGCCCGAAGGAGAAACGGGCGAGGAGCACTACTTCATAGTGCTGAGCAACGATTAGCAGAGTGCTGGCACATTGCACAGCACTGTTTCTGCGCAGATTTTACGCGCACCGCACGCACTGGGACCTTGTTTAACGTTTTTTATGTTTTTCTCTGCACATAAACTGTAAATTAAGCACACAAAAAATAAATAGAGAATTATGTTTGAAAAGTAACCTGAACACCACCTGCCCTTACATCTTGAGTGACTTGCACAACGTATACAAAACCATTGCAATAGGAATCGAGTCCTATTTTGTTGTCTTATTGATTTGCCGTCAATTTTTGCAGTTCTTCCCATTTGGTTGTTTCCGCCGTTGATTTTTTGTTTGCGTTTTGTTTTCTTTGGAATCGTGTTGCCGTCCGCCGAGGCGAGTGAGTGGTAAGTGGATATTCAATCTGCAACAAATTTAAACAATAAAACACGGCCAAAAGCGTGTGTTTATGTGTGTGTGTGTGTGTGTGTGAGACGGAGAGAGATGTAGTGGAATCTGTAGGATCAACAAACAAAACAAAACAGTTACATGCTGGGGCATGATGAGCGAGAGAGGGATGTTCTCTCAATTGAGAACGTGTTCTTTGCATGTTCGTGCTCTTGTCCTCTTGATCCAATCCAAGGTGAGACAACGAGCGGCAATAAGGAGAGCACCTCACCTTCGTAGTAGTGTACCTTGTGCCTGCTCTCTTGCTCTCTCCGGCTGGACACGCTCTCAACTTGTACGATCACGTCCGATAAGACAGGCACGAACCTGTCGGCAGTCGGTGAGGTGAGTGCATTCATTCCCCTTTTTCGCTATAAAAGCGTTGGCCTGCCTGGCCACTAGCCAAGTTTTTGCCGTTAGCCGTGTGAGCGAGAAGCTGCTGCCGCCGCAACATCATCGCCCGAGTGTCAATTCTCTGTGAGTGGGATGGGATTTTCCCATTAATTGAACTAATTTTTAAACGGATATAGTCGTTTTTTATGTGGAAATTAAGTGATTAGAAATCAGTGAAGGATCGCTAGACGTTCCGTTGGGAACGCGTTGTGCCACAGATCGTAAAACTCTATCAAAACGCGTCACTTTTATCGCCTGTGACCGAAGCAAACCGAGAAAAAAACAACGTTAATCTACTAATAGTCGAAATAAAACACAAGATCAGAAAAAAAGTAGTATCAAGTCATCATTCGTCTACAATCTGAAGAATTCTGTTGTCAAAAAAAACACCTAATGGAAATATTTTTGGACCCCCCCATTCTTGATAGGAATACCCTCAGATATGGGTCAAATTTCGGGGGAATACGAAGTGAAATGAATACTAACTAACGTTTCAATCCATTTTGTAGCGACACATATTAAAGAAGAGACCCGACCAATGACCAGGAAGTGATAGAATTAGACCAACAAAATGCAATCAATGAAAGCCGATGAACTGCCGGAGAATCCGCGCGAGACCTCGAATATCTTTTCATCATTGATGTTCTGGTGAGTTTTTCATTTAAATATCAATTCCTAAATTATGTATTAACTACGTATCTTCGGTCTCCTTTTAGCTTTGCCATGCCCACATTTTTCAAGGGACGCAAGAAAACTCTGGATGAAAACGATCTCTATCGAGCATTGAAGGAACACAAATCGGGTGAGTGTTTACATATATACAGAGATTTCTGACTAATTGAGTCATTGATTTCTCAAATAAATCCCACAAAAATCAAAAAGAGAGAACAGTCGAATGTGCGGTGGAGTGTGCCTTGCATAATAAGTGACTTTATACATAATTTATGGCCATTTATAATGATGGAAAGCTTTTAGGGGCACATTCAATAAATAATCTTAATCTTTTTAAATTTAATTAGGAAATGAAAATCCATCGCGTGAGCATTTGATAGGAATTTTACGAAATTAAGTATGAGAAGAGAAAATTCTTATCAGCACGTATGCAAGATTATAATGTACGTGACGTCATGTGGCACCCAGTACCTGTCAATAGATGGGGCAACAGATGCGTTATAATCCCAAAAATTAAAGAGACTTTCACCTACGAACCTGCTTTCTGAGCTTGGATCAGAGACCAATGGAATCCTATCGTATCTAAGTTCAATGTTCATTTGGTTTCATTTTCAATGATCTTTGTCCCTCGTGCTTTGGAGAGCTGTGTAATCCCCTGTGCCATGAAGTGCCGTCGACACACTTCCTTACTTCTCCAAATGCAGGCTATACGGCTATAAGCACCTTTACAATATTATCTCTCTGCGCAGACAGCATTTCCCAAATCAAGTGCGAGACCGACCGCAGGGGCACTTCAAGGTACCACGGCCGACGCGATTACGATTAGATAGGGGTTTAGCATGTGCCCCATCACTGGAAAATGTAGTTCAGTGATTCAGATTCAGTTTCCAAGTTAGGGAACATTTTGGGTTATTCCGTGTAAGAATTTGAAGGATCACAACACTTTATGCCCTACCCCCATAAAAAACCAGTTTCATTGAGATCGTTTTGGGACCCTAAAAAGGTGACCTAATCCACCCGACAGATAAGATAGTCCCTTACGGGATATTATGCACATTCATTGAATAAAATAATAATCACTTACTATCTTTATCATATATCCAAGCTGTGTTTATCTGTTATCATCCCTCAAAGACCTTTGAGTCTTCACAGACCATTCAAATCTTTCGAAACTGTCTCGAGAAATAATGTGACATATCCCCCCGGTGACGGGTGATAACTTTGACAGGCGTTCGTTTTGCCGCAATTAATTTAATTTTGTGCCTAAAAATAATTGATAGCATGCCCTATACCTATCCTATACGAGGAGTATGTTAGTTGATAGGGAGATACTATACATACAAATAATACAATTAGCTATCTCTGTGGTCTATAGTATATACTCCTAGAGATAGATAGTCCGCTGAGTGGTTTGTGCGACTTATGCAATGGCGCATATCTCTGGAGAATAAATGATCAACTAATTCTTGATAGGCCATTCAATAATCTCCGTGAAATGTTAATCCTTTCGAGGGTGAAGCTTTCCGGAAGTTCCATGTATAAAAGGTATTCCCACTGATATGGTCCCCTTTCCGATAGGAGCAGCTGGCAGGTGGTTGGGATTTGCTTTTGTTGGCAGCCATAACTCACGATTGGATGTAAAATCATAGAGAACAGTGAGTTTACAAGGTGGTAAATCCCATATAACAATGACTATTAGTATCAAAGATTAGGTAACTAGTGTCTATATGGCCTAATCTTTGGCTATTGTTTTGGAATCTTGCATTGGATTTAAGCTCTATAGATAACGATTCAATACCCTAAGGCGGAAGCCCTTTGAGTAAAAATAAACCCATTAATATTATTGTTTTTAAAGAGAACTAATAGGTTCCCTTAATTGAAAGTTCGGGACATACAAAAATGAAACATCCTATGAATTACAGAAATTCATTTAGATATCAATTAACAGGAAATACAAGAAAATATAGGAACAATATTTGGTAATACAAAAAAAAAACAATACAAATTCTAGAAAACAGAAAAACAAAGAAGTTAAATAAAATAATTAAATAAATAATTTAAATGTACAGAAGTAGATAGATCTACTAAATTGACAAATAAATTAATTTTAATATGTATTGAAAAACTGTTCTTACATTTTTGGATTCGGTTTTCTACATATTTCGGGTGCAGTTTGGTTTTCTTTATCATTTATTTTCCTTAGATAGACCTTGTTTATGACACTCGTATATATGTATATATCTCATAAACAATCTGTCGCATCTGCCAATTACAAAACCGAGCACAAAGTAAACGCTTTTTCCGACATTGTTTGTTATCGCGAATAATTTATTGGCCCCCCTCCCAACCTCCATGCATCCACCGCTCCATCTTTTGGAGTCTATTTTTCTGATATCTTAATCTTGTATGCCCTACAGACACACTGGGCGCCCAGTTGAGCGAAGCCTGGGAGCGGGAGGTGGAGAAGAAGCGCAAAAAGAAGAAGACACCCAGCCTCCTGAAGGCCTCCGTGGATGTTTTTGGCTGGCGCTTGGCGGGACTTGGCTTAGTGCTGTTTATATTGGAGATTGGTTTCCGGTAAGACCACGCCCACACACACACACACACACACACACACATACACTGCGATGGAATGGAGAGTTATTTATGATCCTTTATTGTACGATTATTTATTTACAGCGTCACTCAACCTCTGTTTCTGGGCGGCCTGGTGGCCTTCTATGCGGATTCAAGCAACCAGGAGGGCGATGGCGAGAACCAATTGAAAGCCTATCTGTACGCCTTGGGCGTGATCTTGTGCAGTGCGTTCAATGTCTTGCTCATGCATCCCTATATGCTGGGCATGTTCCATCTGGGCATGAAGGCCAGGATAGCCATGACAAGTGAGTGGAATGAGTCCCCACAGGAGAGGAGGCAGCACTTGATAAATGATCATCTCTCATCTCTCTCTCTTTCTGTGTCCTTGCAGGCATGATATATCGCAAGGCATTGCGTCTGAGTCGCACAGCACTGGGGGACACGACAATCGGACAGGTGGTTAATCTTATATCGAACGATGTGGGACGGCTGGATCTGTCGGTCATTCACATGAATTATTTATGGCTGGGGCCAGTGGAGATTGGAATTATCACGTATCTTATGTACAGAGAGGTACGGAACATCAACCGTTCGGGAGTAGAGCATTCATAGTAATCCATTCGATTGTTATCCCTTAGATTGGTGTCTCTGCTTTCTTTGGAGTGGCTGTGATGCTTCTGTTTATTCCCCTGCAAGCGTATCTGGGCAAAAAGACCTCCGTGCTCCGCCTGCGCACTGCCCTGAGGACAGACGAACGTGTACGGATGATGAATGAGATCATCTCGGGCATTCAAGTGATCAAAATGTACGCCTGGGAGATACCATTCAGCAAAATGATCAACTATGTGCGGACCAAGGAGATGAATGCAATTCGAAATGTGAATTATATACGCGGCACACTCCAGAGTTTCATTATGTTTGTCACCCGGATATCGGTGTTTGTCAGTCTCGTGGGATTCGTGCTGCTCGGTAAGCTCCTCACCGCAGAGAAGGCCTTCGTGATCACGGCGTACTACAACATTCTGAGGAACACCATGACGGTGTATTTCCCCATGGGAATCTCTCAGTTTGCCGAGCTCCTTGTTTCGATTCGTCGCATTCAGACATTTATGCTGCACGAGGAGACCAAAGTGCGGGACAAGTCGGATGATTTGGATGAGCAGAAACTGGGCAAGGCGGCACTCGTGTCGGAGCCCACAGCCCAAGCCACAGGCGTCCTGAAGCCCAACAGCCGTCGCACCAGCGAGGCAGAACCCACCATTAATATTAGCAAACTGAAGGCCAAGTGGGATCAAAAGAGCACCGAAAATACGCTGGACAACATCACGCTGAAGTTCAAGCCGCGCCAACTGGTGGCAGTCATCGGTCCAGTGGGTTCTGGCAAGTCCAGTCTCATTCAGGCGGTTCTGGGAGAGCTTAATCCGGATGCGGGATCGGTGAAGGTCAATGGAACCCTTTCGTATGCCTCCCAGGAGCCATGGCTCTTTACGGGCACCGTGCGACAGAACATACTCTTTGGCCTGCCAATGGACAAGCATCGCTATCGCACAGTGGTCAAAAAATGCGCTCTGGAGAGGGACTTCGAGTTGCTTCCCTACTCGGACAAGACGATTGTGGGCGAGAGAGGAGCCTCCCTCTCTGGTGGACAGAAGGCGCGCATTAGTCTGGCCCGTGCGGTGTACCGAAAGGCAGATATCTATCTGCTAGATGATCCTCTCAGTGCTGTGGACACCCACGTGGGCCGCCACCTGTTCGATCAGTGCATGCGCGGATTTCTGCGGGAGAATATTGTGCTCCTGGTGACGCATCAGCTGCAGTTCCTGGAGCAGGCCGATATGATTGTAATCATGGATAAGGGCAAGATCAGCGCCATGGGCACCTACGAATCGATGTGCAAGAGTGGTCTCGACTTTGCCCAGATGTTGACGGATCCAAGCAAGAAGGATGAGGGTGCCAGTGGCGATGCCGAAAAGAAGAAGGAGCTCTCGCGGCAGAATAGCAAGCTGCGCGATCGACATGGCAGCATCTCCTCGATGGAATCGACTGCCGAGTCTCTGGTCGTGGATTCGCCCATGCAAACACAGGAGGCGCGTGTGGAGGGACGCATTGGCATGTCGCTGTATAAGAAGTATTTTGGGGCCAATGGCTATGGTCTGTTCATTGTGTTTGCCTTCTTCTGTGTGGGGGCACAGGTCCTCGGCTCTGGCGGTGACATTTTCCTGTCTTACTGGTGAGTAAAATCGAAATAAAAGGGGAAAATCAGGGACATTTATTCAATAATAATTATTTCAGGGTCAACAAAAATGGCGAAGCTGAGCGGGACACCTTTATGGCTCGTCTGCGTCGCGCTTTTCCCGAAACCCGCATCAATTCCGATACAGATCCCAAGGATATCTACTACTTTACGGGCATCAATGTCTCGGTGATTGTTTTCTCGCTCGTGAGAAGCATGCTCTTCTTCTACTTGGCCATGAGGAGCTCCACAACGCTCCACAACACAATGTTCAAGGGGGTGACGCGTGCAGCGATGCATTTCTTCAACACAAATCCCTCTGGCCGTATATTGAATCGTTTCTCCAAGGATCTGGGACAAGTTGATGAGATACTGCCCTCCGTGATGATGGATGTAATGCAGATATTCCTGGCGATACTCGGTATAGTCGTGGTTCTGTGCATCATCAACGTGTGGTATATTTTAGCCACCTTTTTCCTGGTTATCGTCTTCTATGTACTGCGATCCTTTTATTTGAGTACCTCGCGAGATGTCAAGCGTTTGGAGGCAGTCAGTGAGTGGTTTTTCGTCCTGCTTCCCATGGATATATCATCTAATATTCTGCTCTTTACAGCACGATCCCCGATCTACTCCCATTTGAGTGCCTCGTTGAATGGTTTGGCAACGATTCGTGCCTTTGGAGCGCAGAAAGAACTGATTGCTGAGTTTGACAATTACCAGGATATGCACAGCTCTGGCTACTACATGTTTTTGGCCACCAGTCGCGCCTTTGGGTACTGGCTGGACTGCGTTTGTGTCGTCTACATAGCCGTCATTACTCTCTCGTTCTTCCTTTTCTCGCCGGAGAATGGCGGCGATGTGGGTCTGGCCATTACCCAAGCAATGGGCATGACAGGCATGGTGCAGTGGGGTATGCGACAGTCAGCGGAGCTCGAGAACACCATGACAGCGGTGGAGCGTGTCGTGGAGTACGAGGATCTGGAACCAGAGGGTGACTTTGAGTCGAAGCCGAACAAGAAGCCGCCAAAGGATTGGCCAGAGGAGGGCAAGATCGTTTTCGATGATCTTTCACTGAAGTACTTCCCCGACAAGGCCGCCGATTATGTGCTGCGATCCTTGAACATTGCCATTCAGGGCTGCGAGAAGGTCGGCATCGTTGGACGCACTGGAGCGGGAAAATCTTCGCTGATCAATGCCCTGTTCCGACTCTCGTACAACGAGGGATCCATTGTGATTGACAGACGCGACACCAACGATCTGGGGCTTCATGATCTGCGCAGCAAGATCTCCATTATACCCCAAGAACCTGTGCTTTTCTCTGGAACCATGCGCTACAACCTGGATCCCTTTGATGAGTACAGCGATGCCAAGCTTTGGGAGTCCCTGGAGGAAGTGAAGCTCAAGGAAGTCGTTGCGGATCTGCCCAGCGGCCTGCAGAGTAAAATATCCGAAGGAGGCACCAACTTTAGCGTGGGACAGCGGCAGCTGGTCTGCCTGGCGCGTGCCATTCTCCGCGAGAATCGCATTCTGGTGATGGATGAGGCCACCGCCAATGTGGATCCCCAGACGGATGCCCTCATTCAGACAACGATTCGGAATAAGTTCAAGGATTGCACAGTGCTGACGATTGCTCATCGCCTGCACACGGTAATGGATTCGGACAAGGTGCTGGTAATGGATGCCGGCAAGGCGGTGGAGTTTGGATCGCCCTTCGAGCTGCTGACGACCAGCGAGAAGAAGGTGTTCCATGCGATGGTGAAGCAAACGGGAGACTCGACATTCGATGCTCTGCTCAAAGTGGCACAAAAGGTAGGGCAGAATATACTCTTGAGATTTTTATTTTTATTGGAATTTAATGGTGTATTCTTTGTCCCCCAACACCCCAGGCCCATGATGATAACCTGCGGCTCAAGAAGGATTCTTGACACTTCGCCGTACCGAAGGCCTTCAAAGACTATATACTTAAGATACTGGAACCAATTACGAATCATCCGGCGGCCAATGCGCGCATACAGAAGACCTTCCTCTTTGCGGAGGCCTCCAAGCAGAAGTTATTAGGATAGCACAGGATACACACAGGAATCACTGAATGAATTTTTACTACCCCCCAAACCCAAAACATACCCCTACCCCATATCCCTCTACAAATTGTGTACAAAAACAAAATCAAACTAATTGTTAGACAAAAACTATGAGGTTACAGAAATCAAAACAGCAGGACAATAAGATCGAAAGAGAATCGTAGGGAGGAGGAGGAGTGACTGTTTTTTATATGTGCAATACATTTAATTTTAGCTAAAAGAAAAACAAACAACAACTTTGTGCATTTCCGACCTTTAAAAGGTCGCATTGCATTTGTATTATGTGTTCCAGTAAAAACAATAACGACAATAACTAAAAGAAAACAAAAAAAAAAACTATAAAAAAGAAGGAAAAGAGAATTCTATGAAATGTTACGCCTAGTATTAACATATATGTATATGTGTGTGTTTTTTATAGTAATTTATTAATATGTGTGCAGGTATACAATAAATGTAACAATTTATGTTGTTTTCTCTTAATTTTTTTTTAATTTTTCATTTTTAGAACATTTTGCATTTTGTATCTAAATTAAGAAATTGAAAAGCATTTAAACGCGCACACATACAAACAAAGAAGTATCTTCCATTAGATGCCAGGCCTCATAGAGATTTATTTGTACTCCTAAAGATATACATACTAGATATATTATATATATATATATTTAAAGAACTTCAGCGATAAAGAATTCATTCTGCATGTTTCATACCAGGCTTTAGCTTTAGATCTTACGTTGCCTATAGCTTTTAATCGTAATCTTAAGATTTCCCCTCCTCCATATAAAATCAACTTAAATGACCAGCGTCAGCCAGGCGGCAATCAGACAGAAGCCTCCAACGGTGGCATACGACTGTAAACGCTTCTCGCCCGTCAAGGCACGATAGTACATGCAGCCGCTGAAGAGCAGTGTGCCAGTGGTCATCAGTGCGCCCGTCTACACAGAAAGGGAATATCAAATTAATCATAGTCGTAGTGTAGGCCTTAAGTCTAGATGTTAGGCAGGAGTTTTGTGTGCATATTTTGATGTTAGCTTTAGTTGTTGGCTTTAAAGACCCGAACAAATGAGAAGAGCCTGTAAATGGCGGCTCTCTTACGTTTTACTTATCAAATAAGGCTGATGATAACCACAACAACAACAACAACAAGAAAAACCCCAATAACATAATTAAAATCGATGCCTTTTTGGTACATTTTTAAAAGAAAGTGAAATCGAATGTAAATTTCCATATTCCTGTTCCTGAAACCCATATCAACTAATGAAATGAACCTGCATATCCATATCACAAGAATTAAATCCCCAAAAAGAGAAAAAAATTGGAATGAAAATTACTTTGTAAGCTGCAATTAGTGGTTGTTGAACATTTAGCTTTAGCTTTGGAAAACATTTCATATACACAATATACATATACTGTACTATATATATAGTAGAGTGGATGGAAAACGCTTAGCATAAATCAATGTTTGTTCATAGCTCAACAAAGGGTTTTGTGACCCGCGAAAAAGAAGTCAATCAACACACTAGGATGTCAATTATAAGAGAGAGTATCAGAGAGATCAGATCAGTTGAGTGTTTGACATAAATTTCCATTCATTTTGTCATTCGAAAACGTAACGCGAGTTGTTGTAAATTCCGTTCAGAAATCGTCAACTTTACACAAAAGAAAATACCGAAAAGCTTTATGAATAAACCAAAAACAATTCGAAATTCCGATTTCAATTTTTGGGGAATCCCCCGGAATGGGACTTACGAGAATGGGATAGTGTGCCAGCGGCATGGCCATCATTGCAAACGAATGCAAGAAGTGTATGCGATTGGCGACATCAGCAAATGCCTGCGAGTCCAGCTGTTCCTTGGGGTCCTTGATCTCCTTCAAGACGTACTTGCAGTAGGCTCCCATGAATATAGCCGATGCGCCGCCCAATCCGGCCAATCGAACAAAGTGGTAATGGCTGCCGGCCAAATTATGCAGCGAGCCAATCGGCGGCATGTACATCCCCGGACGAACTGTCTGGGTCTCCTTCGGAACCAACTGTTTCGGACGCAGCCCCTGGAAAAAAAGAACGGTAAAAGGAATACCAATGGAAACGGAATGGAGGATAATTACAATTGCCCGGAAGATAGCCGCTCCCGAAGATATAACCGCCTTGCTCACGGGATTGCTGAGTGTGATGTAGTCCAAGGTGTCCATCATCTTGCTATTCTTAATTTTAACTTTAGGCTCGCTGCACAATTGGCCAAATTTGCCGAATTTCGACGCTGAAATTTACAGAAAGATCTTTTGACGCTTTCAGAGGTGGGGAAACCCTGTGAATTTGAATCGAAAGCAGCCCTGTTCTCGCCTACTTTGCTCTTGGTATATTGGCCAGCTGAGGTCACACTTAAAATTCAATCCGTTTTATTCGATAATCAGTTTTGTTTTTGCCGGTTTTCGCAGCAAATAAAAAAAGAAAAACAAAGTGCAAGTACTGATTATACTTGCTTATCAGTCGAGCGGTGAGTAGGCTAGGGGCGTGTTTGACAACCAAACAAAGCATTTATAATCAACTATAGTCAGTTCTTAAGTGGCGCGGCGAACGGAACAGCAGCAGCAATGAAAACTGCAACTCATTGTGCAGTTTTAATTATCGTCGGGCTTGTCGCAGCCTGCAGTGCAGCCGACAGAGGAGAACAGGAACGCCCCTATAGACGTAGCTTCATCAACCCGTATCCACGATACAAGTTCTTCGAGGATGGCGTCGATCCCGGCGAGCCATTGTTCCTTACGCCCCTCATCCACAATACCTCGATCCCGAAGAAGGACGTGCAGAAGTTGGCCCGCGTCGTGGGCACGCAGTATCATGGCGTTGAGAGCTATTCGGGTTATTTGACGGTAGATAAGGGATACAATTCGAACATGTTCTTTTGGTACTTCCCGGCGGAGCAAGATGCAGTCTATGCTCCGGTGGTGTTGTGGCTCCAGGGAGGTCCTGGCGCCTCGTCGCTCTTCGGCCTGTTCACGGAGAACGGCCCGCTGGAGCTGGATGTCCATAGCAAGCTGCAGAAGCGAAACTACACCTGGAGCAAGACCCACAATCTGATCTATATTGATAATCCCGTGGGCACGGGCTTTAGTTTCACGGACAAGGACGAGGGCTATGCCAAAAACGAAAAAGATGTCGGTCGCAATCTTCACGAGGCCGTGATGCAGCTGTACGAGCTCTTCGAGTGGAGCAATTCCAGCGGCTTCTGGGTCACTGGCGAGTCCTACGCTGGCAAATATGTCCCAGCGCTGGCCTATCACATTCACCAGGTGCAGAATGCCATCGAGACGCGTGTATATGTGCCGCTCAAGGGTGTAGCCATTGGCAACGGGCTGTCGGACCCACTGCATCAGCTCAAGTACGGAGACTATCTGTACCAGCTTGGCCTCATCGACGACAATGGCCTTAAGAGCTTCCATGTGGCGGAGGACAAGGGTGCCGCCTGCATCAAGAACCATGATATGGAGTGTGCCTTCAACGTGTTCGATTCCCTCATCAACGGTGACCTCACCAATGGCTCTCTCTTTAGCAACCTCACGGGCTTTAATTGGTACTACAACTATCTGAAGACGCACGACAACTCGGGCGAAAACTTGGGCCAATTCCTGCAGGCCGGTGAAACGCGTCGCTCCATTCATGTGGGCAACAAGCCCTTCCATGATCTCGACAAAGAGAACAAAGTCGAGCTCCACCTGAAGAACGACGTGATGGACACTGTGGCCCCCTGGATAGCCGAACTCCTGGCCCACTATACGGTGTGCATCTACAGCGGCCAGCTGGACATCATTGTCGCCTATCCCCTGACCCGCAACTATCTCAATCTCCTGAAATTCCCTGCCGCCGATCGGTATAAGGTGGCTCCCCGCGAAATCTGGCGCATTGACGGAGAGGTGGCTGGATATGTGAAGCATGCTGGGCATCTGGTGGAGATTATGGTGCGCAATGCCGGGCATATGGCGCCCCACGATCAGCCCAAATGGCTCTACGAGATGATCAATCATCTCACTCACTACAAGCATTAGCTTTAATTAATCGGAAACACTTGAAATCACATTTTAAATAGATTTCTATATTTGTAATGATCTTATCTTAAATAAATCATGTTGAGTTTAAGCTGCCGTCGCTCCTTTGTATCCGCGCGCCACCAGAAAATGCTCGGCAGAATCCCCTCGACTGGCGCGCGGCTTCACACGCTTCACCTTCTCGTAGAACTTTAACATATCCCGCTCCAGCTTGGGCACATCCCCATTGTCCCATACTTTGACCACCAGATTGGCTTGCGGGGCGGACATTGCCAGAGCGAAACGCAAGACCTCGTAGCAGAGATTTGTGATGCTCTCTTGGTCCAGCATTCGGACGCCCGTTGCATTGGGGGCCATGTCGGAGAGAACACAGTTGACCTGACGGTCGGCCAGTGCTTCTCTCAGACGTTGCTGTGACAGGGGGGTGGTAAAGTCCATGCCGCCGTATATCGTCGCACCCGGCACGGCATGAAAATGCAACAGGTCGATGCTGAATACTGCTCCAACTGGCGCCCTCTCCAGTTTGCCATGTGCATTGGTCCGCTCCACAGCCACTTGCGTCCAACTGCCTGGGGCAGCTCCACAGTCGAGGACAGCATCACCTGGCTTCAGGATTTTGTATTTGTCGTCAATTTCCAGCAGTTTGAAGGCGCTCCGGCAGCGATAGTTCATCATGCGGGCCTTCTCCACATATGGATCGGCCAGCTGCCGTGTCAGCCACTCCTGCGAGCTCTTGCTCTTTCCCTTGAGGTTGCGCGGCTGCTGTTTGGCATATTTTCCCACGATATCCGTATGAAATAGGCGTTTATATAAACAATTACTTAAAAGTGGGCGCATTGTGTTACTTATCGATACGGTGCGACCTATCGATAGTGAACGAAATTTCAACTACTCCATTCCATGTATACGAAGATCATGATCATGAACTTGTCTTATGAACAGCTATCATAGATGCATGTTTAAACATCAGTTCATCAATTGGAATTGCATATGGAAATTTTCGGTAGAATTTAATTTTGTAAATGCCGTTTATTATAATATATCTATATGTTGTTTGCAAATTCGTGAACTCGTGAAATGCTTCGCATAAACATTGTCATCGATAGTGCTCTCTGTTGTTTCGCAGCCCCTTATATTTTATACATTTCGGTATATTTTGAAATCGTTTCAAACGTTGTGGGACAAAATCTTAAGACTATCTCATATAAAGTATAATATTATTTTATATTTATTAGACTGAGCAGGAAAGGAAAGACGGTTTTGTTACTTTTTTATGAACAAAACACAAGTTCATTATCGGTGTATTTTGTAAATGAGTTGGTATATTTCTGACGGTAAGGCGGTATATTTATCAATAAGTCCGCGGTCTTGCAGCCCTGGGAGAGAGATGAGAGCTCATTCAACTAAACTCTCTCAACAATGGCGAATGGAAATAATGGACTTAAGTGAATGTGAAATGGAAATAAAATGCGTGAATTAAGCCACTACAAGTGCTGGAAGTGTTTAGAAATTGAAATGAAATAAATGGGCATGAAAATATGCCAGAGTTATACAACAAAAACTAATTGCAAGTGCAAAAAAAACGCAAATATTGTACACGGTCTTTCTCGCCCCCTGTCTCTGTCCCCCGCTGTTCGCATGATGATGTTGTGCAAAATGAGATTCTACGTTTTAGTTTGTAGCGTGGTTTTTTTGCTTGCCAGCGGCTCGATTGCATCAGCTAAGGCCGCCGCCGACTCGGCAGAAGTTGTGAGTGGCAGCAGCAGAAGCAGCGTTGAAGAAAAGACGGTAAGAGGCGGGCAGCCAGCCGGGTGGTTCTCAGTGCGTTGACGCATGTCCCACAAATGTCAATTAATATTTCATCAAATTATGCGTTATGTTGGTCATCATTTGAGGTTTTAAACATACTTTCTGCAGGACTGCACGGACCTCGCCCGCGATGAGGAGGCCCTGATGGTGTTCTCCACTTTGGGTGGCGGCCTGACAGCCATCGATCCGATTACAAGTGAAATACGCTGGACAATAGCAGATGGTAATTACCCGCACAACACATATTATACCCATTCCTATTCACTATTCCTATTCCTATTCCATCACACATGGAGGCAAAACGCCGACCGACCGACTCTCATTTCCCATTCCATCCACATGAAAGCAAAAGCAAAGCCACCCCGTGCTCTATATTTTAGTTGTGGTTGCTTCCCAAAACTTTTTACCCCATTTATGGAGCGTGCCGCTGTGTGTGAGACATAAAACACATGCCCTGCCCCCATGTGCACCACTGCACCGGCGTACTCCTTTCAAGACATTCCATGGAATGCACTGCATGCAATCTGTGCGAAATTCTGTGCAACATAAACATGCGTTTTGATGAGCTCATCGTCGGTCGCCACTGCCACTGAGACATCCGTAGGAACACAAACAGATGGTGAAACGAGAGATCTGTACGTTTCCTTCTCTATAATTTTCCCTTCTCTCTGGCTATGTTTTCTGTGTTTGTGCTGTGCTTGTGCTGCCTCTTGTGGCCTCTGATAAGAGGTCTCACGTATACACGCAATCTAGACAGTCACACAATTCCTTTCAATTAAGTTGCCAGCGCGATATCACCAGTTGCTTATACTCTACACCCCATTTTGTGGGTGTTTTTAGACTTTGGAGCGATTTGTAAGACAATTTGAACTATTTATCAGGCGTGACGCTGTGTTTTTAATGGTCTACAGGTTATAATTGTTGTTATAATCTAGCGGTCAAGCTCTAGAATCGTATTTACTAGTACATATACTCGGAGCTTAAAGCATTTTCCAGAATTAGCATAACAATGGAAGTGTGAGTCATAGTCTCAGGTGTTCAAGAAATGGAACACAAATTGTGGGATTATCAAAGCGTTTAGACAGGTGTTTAGTTGGCCAATTGAAGACGCACTTACTTACGGTTAGAATTGCAATATTATTGATTTGTTTGTATCATAGAAGCCATTCGAGACAAGGCTGTTTATCCAATTACCGCGCTGATTTTCACTTGTAAATAAATACAGTTGTAAATGATGGCCCCTTTATGACAAGTAGTTAACTTGTTAGAAGAAGAAGTTAGTTAGATGAAGTCGACACTAGTGTCGGAATTCTTATGCCCAGAGCTACTTTGTTATCTAAGGTTAGGTTTATCGATAAATTGCTTTATTTGAATTCAAATTCAAAAAGAGCATTCAAAATTCGACTTTCTTCAACCCCTAAATGTCTCTTTTTTTTTATTGTTTTGGTTCCCAGCTCTCTTAGTTTTCCTATTAATAGTAGACTTGGGATTTCTTTTGCGATTGCTGTGCTAACGTTTTCAATTAATAATGCTCTCAAGACGCATTTCGCTAGTCTCCAAATACATAATGCTTGAGTTGTGCCTCCCAATAATTCCCCAGATAATAATTTCTATCCTCCCAGCACATGTGTTTGGTCATTGGTAAATACACAAAAAAAATCCACGCCCCGTAAAGATTGTTTTATGCGATAATTTGTGTTTCGGATGGGACGTCTGTATAATTAGAAATTTTCAATGCTTGTCGCATGTATTCGGGGAACTGCAATCATCAACACAAGCGAAAAAACATGTGGACCACAGGCCTGGGCCTGGGCCTGGCCTGGTCTGACCTGAGGTTTCCACAGAAAAAAATACATCCGTAAAATACATATTATTCGTGTGTACTCGTATTAGAGATTCATTGAAGCCATTAATTTGTTTGTGGGCTATACACAATAATTACTTCGATGCGCCCATCCATAACATGACAGATCTATATTTCTGATATATAGATACGGGGGATTCGTTTTATTCTTTCAATATTACCTCATCACATGTCGGCGGAAACTTGTTTCTGGTGTCTTCCAGCGGTGGAAGCTAATTAGAATCTATATGCTAATGAAAGTGTGGCCCGGCGGCCAGAGTGGGTTAAATGACCTGCCCCAGAAATTGATTGTACTAGTACATAGATCCCTATTCTGCCACTGCCATGTGCCTTGGGTGTGGGGGGGAGCTGGGGCTGTAATTAGTGATAAGAGCTCTCTGGCTGGAGGGAGATATTATGGAGTGCTCGGAAACGCTTAGGTCTTTGGTAATATATCAATTTTTGGTTCTCTCTGACTCTGTTTATCGCTGCCAGTCAGTCCCATGCTTTAGCCATTTGCATTTGCCGTTGAAGTCGTTATTTGTTCGTTATTCGTTCTGCGATAACAGAAATTGCCAACAGGTTGGTTGCGAGGGGGTAAACAAGTACGCACAGACATACATATACCATATGTACTAGGTATATGTAGAAGAGACAATGATCTGCCAGAAGAATGAATGCATGGGGGAATTGGTTGTTGGTTGTTTAACCAACTGCTCTATGGCTCAAATAGCTCTCGGGTTTATTTTTCCTTCAAGGGAAATAAAACACAATGTATGCTGACGATTGAAAGGGTTCTACTTTCTAGATTCTACATTTAGTTTTCTCTGGGTTATAAATGTTTATGTCAAGGGTTTGTTGCCAACAGACGTTTATTATTTTGATTACACCTTCACATAGCCGCATTCGCGTGTCTAAACTTTATAGAATAAATAAGATAAGGGTTATCTGGAATCGATTTTAGACAGATTTTATTACATTTCAAGCCCTAGGGACTGAAAAATAGGTTGATAAGTGACATGAAAACGATTCCAATTTGGGGGTATGACAGATAAAGGTTTGCCTTTCTAGATTCTGGTACGATTTTCCATTAGAAATATCTTTAATGTATTCAGAAATGTATGAAAGATAGTAGGGACTAAGATGATTGTGGTTCCCCGTTATACAGTGCAATGAAGATACGCGCTATCTTCAAGTATTTTAAATAGAAATTTATGAATAGTTTCCTTTGCTACTACTTGAACTGCTTTTCCTTTCTACTGCTTGTTGGCTGACTTTATCGATAACTCACTCAATTTGAAATCCTGAATCGATTAATCAACATTTAAATTTCGAAAATACCCATCAATCAATATTAAACACAATTTCTTCCTCCTCTCTCTGCCATTTCAGATCCCCCCATCGTAGCCGAGCCGCAGGAGAACCTCCAAGTGCCACACTTTTTGCCCGATCCACGAGATGGCAGCATTTATCAGCTGGGCCAGATGGGCAGCCTCAAGAAACTGCCATACACTATACCCCAACTGGTGGCTAATGCTCCCTGTCGCTCCTCGGATGGAATACTGTACTCCGGGAAGAAGAGCGACACCTGGTACATGGTGGACCCGAAGACAGGGAGGCGCGAGAAGGTCATGGGCTTTGGGGATGCCACAATGGATGGCAAGGAGGGGGAACAGATTGGCTGGGCCACCTCGCGGGCCATTTATTTGGGCAGGACGCAGTACACGGTGATGATGTTCGATAGTTTGGCCAAGGACAAGAATGCCAAACCATGGAACATCACATTTTATGACTACAATGCGTTGAGTGCACCTCCAGAACTGGTCAAGGAGTATGGTAAATGGATAACAAATCTATTAGTGCCATTTCGTGGCTAATAAATCTCTCGTTTACGCAGAGTACATCCACTTGACGACCACCACGAATGGACAGATCGTAACCCTAGATCGCAAACAGGGGAAATTTTTGTGGCAGCGAGATCTAAGCAGTCCCGTGGTGGCTGCTTTTCTCCTGGGACCGGATGGCCTTCTCAGTGTGCCTTTTACCACGCTCTCGGATGAGGCCTATCAGGCGATACTCGAGGAATCCAAAACAGGGAATGTAAACACCGTGAAGCTATTGTAAATCAGAGGATAATCCATTTCTTCGATAAATTTGCTAATGAATCTGTATTCTTTCAGTCAATCTTTGTATGTGGGCGAGCACCAGAGCGGCTTGTATGCCATACCCTCGCTGGTGGACAAGAATACGGCCAGGATATCGACCAAACCACCCGTGAAACTGCTCGATGGACCCGTTGGGGAGCAGAATGCCAACAAGGAATCGGATCCCAAGACCGTTTACATCAATGATGTGCTGCACGAGCATCCGGGCATCATGTTGGGCCACTACAATATGCCCAATGAAGCGCATGCGAATCTGCAGCTATCCCCCACGCCAGCGGGTGGCAAAGATGTCCAGAGTCTGGCGACCATCGACAACTATAACGATGGCTATGGCCTGCTGGCCAACAATGAGAAAAATGCCGCTGATATTGGCGTGCAAACGGATCCGGAACTGGTGGAGATTGGCATTAATCAGAGGACAAACAGCAATACCATCAATCGGACCAAGACCATCATCCTGCAAAACAGCAACAAGGTGCAGGCATTCATCAATGAGTGGTTTATGGAGCATCCGAGCGGAAAGGTCCATCAGATACTGATTGTGATCGTTCTGGGAATGATTGCCTTGTTCTGGTACACCTGCAGCACCATGCGGGAGCTGCAGAAGCAAAGCGAAAATGGATCCAAAACCCTGGCCATGACTGCGGATGGTACAAATGGAAGCGGCAGCAAGGGGAGCAACGGCAGCAACATCAGTGCCGAGGATCTGGTGGATCTGGGCAACGGCCAGGTGCGTGTCGGAAAGATTAGCTTCAATTCCAACGAAGTGCTGGGAAAGGGCTGCGAGGGCACCTTCGTCTTCAAGGGCTCCTTCGAGGAGCGATCGGTGGCCGTCAAGCGACTCCTACCCGAATGCTTTACCTTTGCGGATCGCGAAGTGGCGTTGCTCCGCGAATCGGATGCCCATGAGAATGTTGTACGCTATTTCTGCACCGAACAGGATCGCCAGTTCCGCTACATAGCCGTGGAGCTGTGTGCCGCCACTCTGCAGGACTACACCGAAGGCGATCGTTCGCTGGAGCTGCAGAATCACATTGATGTGTGGCAGGTTCTGGGACAGGCAGCCTCCGGGTTGAGTCATCTGCACTCCCTGGACATTGTCCATCGCGATATAAAGCCACAGAATGTTCTGATCTCCCTGCCCGATGCCAAGGGTAAGGTACGAGTGATGATCTCTGACTTTGGCCTGTGCAAAAAGCTGAATTTCGGAAAGACAAGCTTCTCCCGCCGTTCGGGCGTTACGGGAACAGATGGCTGGATAGCACCCGAAATGATGAGAGCCCAAAGAACGGTACGTCTTGCTATAGATCTTCTTTTGGGATCTCTTTTAAAGTGCTTTATTTTTGTAGACCACTGCTGTGGATATCTTCTCGCTGGGCTGTGTCTACTATTATGTCCTGAGCGGAGGCCATCATGCCTTTGGGGACAATCTAAAGCGTCAGGCCAACATACTCTCGCATGAGTACAACCTGGCGAAGCTGCGTTCCGATGATGACAGCGACAATAGCAAGACTGTAAGCAGTGGAATCCCTTCCTTCAAGCATTCTCTTTATTAATTTGCTCTTCCTTTCTTGTAGGTTCTTGCTGAACAACTAATTTCCGACATGATACACAAGGATCCCCAGTCGCGTCCGCCAGCACGCTGTATTGGCAATCATCCTTTGTTTTGGGATGAGCCCAAAATGCTCTGCTTCCTGCAGGACGTGAGCGATCGCGTGGAGAAACTGCAGTTCCATGCCGAGCCTCTAAAATCCCTGGAGAAGAATGGCCGCATTGTGGTGTTGGACGATTGGAATGAGCATTTGGATCCCATGATCACAGACGATCTGCGAAAGTATCGCGGGTATATGGGCGCCAGTGTGAGAGATCTGTTGAGGGCGCTGCGCAACAAGAAGCATCACTACCATGAGCTGACGCCAGCGGCTCAGGAGATGCTCGGTTGCATACCGCACGAGTTCACAAACTACTGGGTGGATCGCTTCCCGCAACTCATCTCGCACGCGTATCACGCCTTCAGTATTTGCTCGAACGAGCCCATCTTCAAGCCGTATTACAGTGCTGGCTATCACTTTTCGCGTCCATGGTACTTTGATGCCGACGACGCGCTTTTTCCCCTGCTGATGCGGGATCCCAAGCCACTGCCGAAGATTGGCAGCCCCAAAAAGACGCCTCCCTCCACGGCCAGTCAACAGCTGCAGCAGCAGTTGAAGCTGCGAAAGGGTTCGTATAATTTTCGGAAGGCCAGCGATGAGCTGCCCATCGCGGGAGTGGGCTTGCAGAGGAACCTAGAGCTGGACTCCAGCCACCAGCCCCTGGTGGTGGATGGTGATCCCAAGCGGGATGTGTTTGCCAATTTCAAGTTCCGTCGCTCAAAGGCGTCCACTAATCGCAGCGCCTACAAGGACACGCAGGAGAAGGAGAAGTACGTGAGCTGGACTTTGCCGCCTACAACGCAGGACTAGGATAAACAGATAAATCATTTATTTATCATTTAGATGCAATCATTTATTAATTAATTAATTAGCATATGTATATTTTTAGTAATCTTTTGTGCAATTTGTGTATATGCAGAGAAAACTATTCCAAAACCAATTCCTATAATTCAGTAGCAAAAAGAATGTTCAATGACGGAAAGATATATATATTTTGTATACCAGAAAATGATAGAATAATGTTAATAGAGAGGATAATGATAACGATAATGATGTAGATGTATAGGGCTGTGCAGTATCGTCGTCTGTCGAATGCACGCAATTTAACTGTGATAATTTATAATTTTCTGTTTTTTGTATAACGATGCCTGAGTGCAAAGAAAGGATTTAGAAAAATACCGAATTGGAGATACTTAGATACTATATTTATGCGTTAGTTAAGTCCCGACCCGCCCCACACCCTGCCGTACTTCCAGGCAGGGAACGGAAACCCAATCCCCCTCCCCTGACAAGCGGAATATTTAATTTTTTAAATCACTTAGTATTAATTTTTGAGAGAAGAAAAGAATAGAGTGGAGAGAGACATCTTCTTTGTGAGAATTTCAATTGAATGCATTTTCTAGCAAGTCTTTAAAACTTAATCAAAAATGAAAAACTAAATAAAAATGTAATAAAAACTTGAAAAAACAATTTATTAATTATGCTATAACAAAGGGGATTTCAACAAAATTTTCTCTGCATTATTTTGTTGGCTATAAGATGATTCACATTTAACAAATTTTATAAATAATTCGATGCATTAACAATGGGATTTTAAATACATAATTTCTATACAAGAGATTTTAATTCTTTTAAAGAAAACAATTGTAACTAGAATTTTGTTTTGTTTCACTTTGGCGTTGTTTCTTGTAGACAGATTCCTCCCTCCCTCCGGTGGCATTCCTACGATCCATCCTTAGTTGGAGGACTTCATTAGGGTCTTCATTTCCTGGCGCACACAGAACCTGAAGGCATCCCAGCCCTCGGACTTGGCCACGGACTGTAAGGAAGGGTTTATTTGAGGATTAGTTAAAGACCAGGAGGCGACGGTGGGTCACAAAAGAAAAGTGAAAATGGGGGAGACACACAAGTGATTGGGAGGCAGAGAAAAGCAAATGAAAAGCAAATAATACTGTGGGTTCGGCGGCACCCACTGACCTCCGCATCACCTTGGAGCTCGAGCGATTCGAGGGATACCTCTAGACGTTCGTCTAGATCTGCAACATCCTCTTGCTAAAGAAAAGAAAATATAAGCAGCTAAAAAACTGAACAAATGTGCCATGAGATGGTCGTTGATGATTCACAAATCAATGGAAATGTTGGAGATTTTAATGAAAAATATTACAACTATAAACAATTAACAATTTAACAAAATTCCGTACATTTTTGTAATGTTTTTTTCTGGACACAAAACCAATAAAAATCAAATATCGTGTGCAAATCAGAGTTTAATGATTGTTTGCCAATTTGAAAGTAAAATTAATATTAAAAATAATATAAAATGTGCTTGCTTTTGTTAAGAAACTATAAATTAACTAAGGAAAACATTAAGCTTAGAGCTAAAAACGCTTACAGGCAAAACGAAAGCACAAACAAGTGAGTAACAGTGAGATTAGAGAGTGGCAGGACATTCGATTACAAAACGATAAAGCAAACAACTAAACGAGTGATTTAACTAAGTTAATTAGTGCCAAAGCGCATCGCTGTCGATGAAGTAGTCCAAGTGTCGGCAAACGCGATGACGCCAGGCCACGAATATTGGATAATCGGGCTCATCATAGGCGTCCAGAGCCTCGTTGTAATCAAAGAAACGACCACTTACTTTGAAGCCACGATGCAGGCGGTCCTTCATGATGGCAATGAACTCCTTGTAGGAAAGCAGACCATCGCCATCCGCATCGAATATGGCAAAGACTGTGTCAATTAAATGCTGGCTGAGGCTGTAGCCCGTGCATATTTTCACAGCGCGTGAGAATTCCTCTGAGAGAGAGGGAAGAATATAATTAGTTTCTGTAGAGAGTAAAGGATATATATTCACGCACCCTTCGATATGGCCCGATCGGCGAGTGTATACATGCGCATGGCAATTGTAAAGTCGTCTAAATTGTTGAGAAAGTGGCAAAAGTCACGAAAATCATGAAAGGTTATGCCCTTTTCATCTTTGACACGCTCTAGCAGTCGCTCCAGGAAGACGTCGTACTCATCGGTGGCCAGATACGTGTACCTCAACAGAATCTTGGCAAAGTCCAGCTCACTGATGATGCTGTTGCCTTTGGAGAACTCATGGAACTCCAGTTCCAGCACCTCTGTCTGCAGATTGTCCATAAAGCGATAAAAATTGTCGTAGTTGATGACACCCGTGCCGCGTTTGCCAAAGAAATGCAGCTGCAAAGTGGTCGGAACCACATGACGACGTTGCAGTCCCTCGCCATCGTTTACGTAGTTCTTCTAGGAATGAAGGGCAGAAGGATTAGAGAAACTAAAGGATCTAACGATGCAATTGTTAGTCACACTCTGGGGATGTCATGCTTGGGATTACCTCAATGGGTGGCACATCATGCTCGAGCTCCGTGGACTCTTGCTCGCCGTGCTTCTCCTTCCAAGCGCCGCTGAAAATGCGCTCCATCTGGGATATGTACATGCCGGCATGGATAATAGGGATTTGTGTTGGGGTTTTGGGTTTTAGATAGAAGAAAAGTTAGGAGGTTTTATTTTTAGTGGGGATCATGGTTTTTGGTGGGAGTTTTTGTTTGGTTTTTTGTCGTTTTTGGGTGGGGTATAAAAAACGATAAGCGCAAAAGAACATAACAACAAAAGTAACTTCAAAGGCAATACAAAAGACGTATGTACTTAAGCAAAAGCATATATGTATATAGACATATGATCTATAACGTAACGTAACGTAAAAACAAAATTAACAAACGTAACATAACACAACGTAAGCTTAAGACATAAAACGCATACGGAGGACTTTTGCTACTTTGGGGCATATTTGGAGACTTGTCTTTGAAGCTCTTGAAGCGAAGCCAACAAAATTGTATACGGATTGGATTTATTCTCCCACTTACAAGACCCGGCTTGGCCATGGGCATGCGGCTATTCCTCATCTCTCTTTGCTCTTCAAAGGACACTAAACGCGATAGCTAACGATTCGATTGGATTGGGAGGGGGATACGTGAGGTTTAACAAATAAAATAAATTATACATTAAACAGATATCGGATAGAAAAATAAGTAGAAATCATATCTTAATTTGAAAGGTGTTTGTGTCTGTCTGTCTGTTGGTGCAGCTTACTTCCATGGCCCTAAGGCTGGCTTAAACGAATTTCCATTATTTCATAATTAATTCGAATTAAAAGATAGGCTTAAATTAAACGAAAGGAAAAGAAAACAATGCTTACAATTCTCTTGGTTTGGGGATCAACATTTTGATTCTCTTTAAAGGCGCCAGCCAAAATGGAAACTATCTAATGAATAAACGTATTATAAATTATAAGTAAATCATACGAAAATCAATGGGAAACCAATAGGAAGAGCCCATAACGGTCGATGTAGAAGAATCCCATTATTTACCACTAGAAACTCGTCTTTGTCCACGCGCTGATTGCCGTCCGTATCGAACATATTAAAGGCGATGCGAAAACCAGACTTGGGCTCTATAAAATGTAGGCAAAAAAGTGTTTTAAAGAGTAATCTTTTAAGGTTTAATCGTAGATCTTCGTACTTGTCAGAATGGAGAGTAGAAAGAGGTATTCCGTGTAGGAGATAATGCCTGGAATTTAAGAGGAAAATTGATTAGGAATAAATTATTATAAGTTCATATAAACCATGCGTTTTGGAGCTTAAAGGAAATTGTAAAGGAATAAATGTATTCCTTATGGGTATAATCCGATTATCTGTACAACTTTATGAATCTTAACATTACATTACATTTTTGGTCTTTTCTCAATGTCGAATGAGACTAAACTCTTTAGTTCTTTCATTTTGATGATCCTAAACAGTAATTTCACATATTTAAAAAGATATCTCAACGCTAGAGACAGCAATTTTCACAGAACACTTAATTTAAATTTAATTTGTAGCTGTTTAAGGCTTCCTTTTGAAGAGAATTCATGGCGATTCATATGTTTTTACTTTCTGTACGTTCTTAAATGACGTTTATACGTTTATGCAACATGTTCATGTCTTTAAGGTCTTTAGGCTCCCATTAGAGCATAATATAAAACAATCTATATATCCCTATTTCCTTGAAGCTGCAAAATGCGCTCTACTGATGTCGTTTACCCTTGTCTCTCAGATTACGAAACAAACGCGTGGAGCCCTTCTTCAATGCAGGTGTATTTTCCTTGTATTTGTCCACCTCCTCGTTGGACAGCTGTCGGCGCTTCAGACGTGCTACAAAAAGCAAAGAATATTTGGTAAGAAAATGCATTAAAAACAGAGCATGCAAATAACCGTCAACCGATTTTTCCAACGCAGTCTTCACGCAAACAAAACAGAAAAAATTTGGTACACACGATCTCTCTCTGAGCGAAACACTTTTTTCGTTTCGCTTGTGTGTTTCGGTCCGACTGTTTGGCTCAACCGAAAAAACGATTCAGTCTCTCAATAACCACAGATAGGGACACTTTTGAGAGATCAGTCACGCAAAACGGTCTTTGAAAGACCACTGCGCAAGAAGTGTTTTCAAAAAGGGTTGTTTCTTGCTGCGAGAAAGAGAAAAGAATATGCCTGAGCAAAGATGCTCTCGTTCAAGGTATATTTCACAAGGTTAACTTTACTTTTCTTCTTCACTGAAATAAGAAGTACTGGCTCTCTCAGTGCGGCTACCTTGTTAAATATACCTTGCTCTCGTTCGCCGGTCACATAGACGCACGCATACATACAAAAAGACTTTTTTCCGAAAGCGTCCGATCAAAATAGTCCCTGAGGGAGCGAACCAAAGAGAACACACAAAAAAGTGTTTTGGTCTGAGAAGAATAGTTGTTGAGCAAAAACACTTTTTATGTGTTCTTTCGCTCCACGTTCGCAAAGTGTTCGTAGAAGATCGGTTTTTTTCGGACACTTCAAAATGGTTGACGGTTATTTGCGAGCTCTGATTAAAAATATAAAAAAAGAGGACGCACGTCTGGGCTCTTGTTCTACCACAGACTCTAGGAAGTCCTGGGGCGTCATGTACAACTGATCATCGAACTCCACGGACGCAAATTTGATGAAGCGGCGCTCCCGTGCCGTAAGCTTTACATTGTCCAGTTCGCTATCGTCGCGCTGCAAAGAAATGGAATGGATGGAAGATTGAATGAACATTGAATCAGAGCCAAATCGAAAGGATTGCTAAAGGTAACTTAATATGCCTGGCCTGGCCGTTGTTGTGCGTATTTGGTGGGGGCCATACTCTCGAATAATTGAAATAAATCAATGAAATGATTGGATCGCGCCACGAACAGCGATATTTCCGCCGCTTGGTCACAAAGACCAGAGCCGACAACAAAAGCAATCTGCTCCGAGCTCTGAAGTCTCCAATCTGGTGACGTTTTGATTAATGCCTGCCTGCCCAGTGGGCATCCAGCTGCTCTCAGAAATATTAATTTGATCCGGTTTTCGGATCGTACATGTACTTTACCGATCTCTGCATTTAAATCGAATTTTCGAATTTTGACGATCGACTGGACAGGATTCCCACGTTGTGCTTTGCATTGCGCCATTGGCGAATAAAGTGTCAAATTGATTTTGAGAACATTTGGTTTTGGGGCGGGGAGTGTGCTACTCCGTGTCATCCTCATCATCCCCAATAAATCTGACATTTAATGCCACCCACAAAACCCGAAAAAAGTAATCTAGACCCTGTCTCGTAGGGGGGCCCACAGGAATGACTCAATTGTATTTTATTTGTGGTGCAAAGACAACTCCCAGGCCATAACTCTACTCCTCCCCCTCCTCCACCTCCCAGGAGAACCCTGCCACAGACACTCAATCCGAACAAAGGCCAATTTGAATGTTAGACATGTGCATGCAGCAGCAGCAGCAAACACTTCGCGGCTGCCACGCCCACGCTCCAAGACCGACAAAAAACCAAAGACCAAAACACACCGAGAGGCCAAAGATACAATTCTTCATAAAGCCAAAAGCTGACATCATTCTGCAGGCTGCAGTCGGAAGGAACAGTAGTTCGAAAGAAGACATAAAATATGTCACGTTTTTTTGGGGTTTGATTGTCAGGCACAACCCCAGAGGATGTAGCCTTAGAAATTCACTAAAAAGTATAGGATTAGGACATGAATTCAGAGTCACTTTAAGGCAGGAATATTTCCACAAAACTTTTATGGACCAAGTCTTTCCCTCCCTTTTCGAGGGAATCCTCTTGGGCCATTCCTTTGAGAAAGAAATAGTCGAAGGAATATAGCCACTTTATGGTGGGTGTCCGCCCAAGAGAGCTTTATTTGTGGGTGTATTCCTAGTAAAAGCAGTTATTACCCTTATAGGCCTCCTTTAATGTGTGCTTTTTTCTTAACTTCTTGTTCGGATTTCCAGTGGTTCAGGCACCACTGTGCTGGTGCTGATGCTGGTGGAGCTGGGAGCTCAGAGAACAAGGAGAGATTCGATATGGCTGCAGGCGCTGGCTTTATAGGCAACAATTAAAACTCATTCATCATCATCAGGCGCAGTCGTCGGCGCAGTTGTCATAACACACATGTCAGGGACAAAAACCGAAACCAAAATCAAACTCCGGATTGAAGCTCGGGCCACGCCTGCGTCTGGCATTGGGGGACGAACGGACATACTATACATATACTCGTATTCTCGTATTTTGTGGGTGTATCACAGATCCAGTAACCAGATCGATTGATAGATAAATTTATCAGTAACTGGCATTCTGTCAGCATTCGGTGCAGGAGTGTGAGAACACACAGTACAGCCTGCTGCCTGCCGCCTGCAGGTGCGTGGGCGTATCCGTATCGTATCATAACTACTTTGCCACTTCATCATATCGTATCATATATCATACATCTCCCTGCCGCTGCTGCCACTGCCACTGCCACTGCTGCTGCTGTGGCACACAGTTAATGCATTTTTCAAGGTGTGTGGCATGTTTTTATACGAATCTGTGGCACTTACAATGTGGCATTATGAGTATTTGATCTTGAGATATCAACGATACGCAGGGAGATTCGGTTTGATGGGGCGATCTGTCTGGAATTTGAAGATTCTGCTGTAGATTTGAGAGGGCATTTTGGGAGGTAATCCTTTGGAAAGGAAGGAAATAAGGGATTTATCAATCGGTGATTTCTCTCTCATGAAAACCAAATTTCCATGGGGCGTTTGCAATCATTTTATAGGAAATTTCAATGGTATTTCCTCAAGAAACCATCACTATCAGTAGAGGGTTTCCCCTACCCCATTAGCATGACTAATACCTAACACCCCTCCCCCAAAACCCCATAAAAAGTACTTTGGATTATAATCCTCTATCTCTCACCCAGTTCCAAAAGCTCTGCTCTGATAAGCAATTGCTCAAAGACCCCCAACTCCCTCCCCAAAATGTAAATATTAACATTTCACACCACAAATCGAGGTAATACTCGTATACTACGGGGGTCTTATCATCAGACACCCTCTATAGGGCGGCACGCACCGCCAGTCAGCGTCTGTTTGGAGGGGTCGGTGTCTGTCTCGGCCTTCCCCCTCCCAGAGAAAATGTCAACAGGTTGACAAATGACGGGCTGCTTTAATGGGTGTTTTTCTGGATACCCTTTGGCAGAGGGTTCCCTCGGAACTCATTTAATCTACGATTTTTTAAGCTGAAACCTTGCATAGATAATTTGTATGCTTGAAAGTGGTATATAAATCGGAATCAACATGATCGGAAGACTATGGCTTCCATAGGAATGATTAGTTTTTCAGTGGGAACAACTCTGTGTGACTTAAGATATTCCAATGAAACTCTACAAGCAGCAGTTTTTTGGGTTTCTTTATATTTCTACCAAATTTGATCAAAAACGGTTGACCATATCATATAGCTACCATACAAAGGTTCGATCCATTAGGGTATTAAAAGTTTCGACTCCCAAAAGGCTACCCCTTCTCCCTAGCTTTTGTTGATTTTTGTTGTTTCATTGAACTTGGACACGCACCAACATGAATAACAAAAACGACAACAAAATTACAACATTCAATGGGAGTGAGGAGCGATAACGACCCTGAACCAAATTTCTGGGTTTTCCTACGTGGGCCACTGCCTATAAACCTACGGAATACATACATCGAAGGGAACACGACATTAAAGAGCTAATTAAATCATTGATTGGCTAATTAAAGCGTAAATGAACTCGTAAAAGTCGAAAATAGTGCAGCGAATGTCGCGACCAAAACAAACCACAAAACACCTGAAAACAGCTGATGGCTAACGTAACGACACGAGCAACACAGTCCAGTTGCGGCGTAACGTAGTAGTGCCCCAATCTAAAAATAGCTGCGCGAGTCTTTTACGTCCAAAATTATTGACTTTTTTCACACCAGGCACTCAATTTTTTTCCCATTATGTTGGGGATTTTTGTGGCCATATTTACCATGCGTTTCTTCAGGCTCACTGCATTCACGGTATTTTCCTGGGCACGAAGTTTAATAAAGGCAACTATTGCCGCTAGGGAAATTACGCTCCCGCCCACCAGAGTCAGAAGGCGACGCGTTCTTCTGCTCAATCCACTTGTATTCAGTTGAATATTTGGTCCACTTGAGTATTTGGCATATCTACACAGTGCTACGCCCACATTGGTGCGTTGTGTGACTAGTGCGCCTGTTTTAACCGTTATTCTAGCGACTAAATTAGCCATTTTTAGTCCGGGTCGAGGAAAAAGAACCGAAACACTGACAAATAGACAGACGTAACGTAAGCGCAGTCTGTTTGCTTACGTGTAGGCAGAGGGTTGCCAGATGGCTGCATATGACTCAGAGTTGCATCTAGCCGGAGGGCAAATTGGCGCGTAATTTAAATTTTAGTGAGAGATAGGTGGATTTTTATTTGTTTGATTTGCATACCACCGAAATGATAAAAAAATGAGCGAGATATTTTAGATTCAATGAAAAACCGCAAAGAGAGCTATAATTAACATGTGGGTAAGTTTTTGCCACAAACAACGTCTGAAAAAACGGAAATGAGTAAGATTTGGAGACTATTTTGCAATACAAATCTGCATATTATACCATTGAGTGGTTCTCAGAAAAGGGGACTACGTGCCCAAGTCCACACAGAACCGCAGAAAATACATACGACATACGAGTATTTCCAGAAGCAATTAAAAATCCTGGCAACGTCAATTGTTGTGGTTTTTCGCCTTTCGAAAACCTCACCTCAGATATTTTTGGCACAAAACTATTGTATTTTTGGGTATGTTTAATGGTGCATGACCAAAATGTTTGCCAATGACGGGCTCTACGTAAACGAAACAAATATTTCCGTACGAATGCGCGTCAAGAGTCAAGAGTCCAAAGTTCCTTCGAATGAGTCAGCGAATGGGACAGGGAAATAAGAATAAGAGATAAGAAATATGACAAAAATGCAACTAAAAATCAATAAAAATGTCGAAATATTTATGGGAAAAACAAATGACAATAAAATGATCTAACGAACAAAAAAAAACCTGTTGCAGCATTGAAAAATTCAACAGAAATGTGCGTCTGTTCTTTGGAAAATATCAATTTCATTTGATCGGCGAAACCTTATACCCCTCCCCCCCATCCCCTTGCCCTTCTCTCTCTGTCTGTCTCTCAGGTGAATCCCCCTGATAGTTGACACTTTTTTTGGGGAGAGCAGGAATTTACTCTGAATGAACTCTCAATCTCTCGCGGATCGTCTGCTCTGCGAGTCGCCTGCGACTTGATCTTGGCTCCACTCCAGCTTCCTCTCTGGTTTCGTTATGAGCTCGTAAATTATTTGTTTCAATTTTTAACTGCAGCAGCAGTGTTTGTGTTGTGTTTCCAGAACCATTTCCTGCGAAAGTTGTAAAAGAAGTAATCCGGCATTGGGAATGGGAATGGGACTGGAGGCCGAGGCCGAGGCGCCACTCCAATCGATTCGAAAGCCCTCGACAGATCCGTTTGCACACATAAAAACTGTGTATGTTGACGCCCGTTTCCCCTTTCTTGTAAATATCCTCCAGGCAATCCTTTCTGGTGCAATATTCGATATTTTGGTTGGTAATAAAGTTGTTTCAATTAGGGCTGCTTCCAAAAAAGGTACACTCATATAGCTACATATATATATTTGTATCTTCTGAATTGGAAGCTTAGCGCCAGCCCAGACCTCGAGGGCGTGGTGGCTCCCTTTGTTTTTTTTTACCAGTTAATTAGTTTGGCATTTAAAGTGTGTTTTCTGGAACTGGCCATCGGTCTTTAGGCCCTGCGATTAGGCAATGTTTCAAGAAGGGACAGCCTTTGGGTTCGTTCGAAATTCCGTTTGGGGTTTGCCGCATCATTTAACGGTACACATGAAATTGATATACGAGGCTGACATTCAGAAGAGATGGGAATCAGATTATTGATTTCGTTGGAATTCTGGAGTCTGTGTTCTGTGTAGATGATATCATTTAAAAAAGTTCAATGTCAATCAATTGAGAGAAAGGTTGCAGGCCCACCTGTTGAGCGAAGTTCACTCGAAGTTCATTGAGTTGTAATTATACAAACAAAAATCATATAAAAAGTAATACAAAAATAATCGAAAAAAAGTCAAGAGAGAGAAGGAGGAGGGACCACACACAGGCGTTGCCCTGTCACACACACATTAGTACAATAAATCTCAATGGCACATGCGGGAATAAGTATCGGTGGAATGGTAGAAGAAGGAACACCTCTTGGATCTCTGATGCATCACCCTTCAAGACAAGAAAAAAGGGTGCCAACTTCTTACCTAAGGATCGCTACCAGAAAACACACAGAGAGACAGAAGAAAGAGAGAGAGAGAGAGAGAGAGAGAGAGAGAGTGATGGAGTTGGGAAGGAGAGACCGGTTTCTGGTTGGTTGGGTCTCTAACATGTTGATTTATGCCTTGCCCCTGGGTCATCATCATCATCCAGGAACCCATACCCATACCCATACCCATACCCATACCCATACTGATACCCATTTCCATTTCCATCCACAAATAGAAGCCGCTCCAATTACATCACTCAAACTACAGTTAAGGTGGGAATGGAAATGGAAGGAAAACACACACTCTTCACACTGCAACTGGAACGTCGCTGGAACGTCGTTTGGCTGTCACATTAGGCCCCACTAATCAGACAGATAGCCAAGTTTATCGCCTGGACAAGATCTTCAAAGGATTACCCAGTCTAGACTCTAGAACTTGGTCAGAACTTGGTGCTCCTTAACGGTGCTTGTGTGGCCTCTAAGGCCGGTTTTTGGCCAACTTTATTTCTGGCGCTAGTGGCTTAAAAAACGAAAAACCAACATAAATACCAAATACCACAATACCAGACCGACATTCAGTTCTCCCAAATGCTCTTTTGTTGTCTCTCGATTCGATCGTCTTTGATTAAGTTCTGATATCTTTTTGTAGGGGTAACCTTAGCATCCAATCCAGCGTTCTTTTTTCTTCAATTTTTATTAATTGTTATTGCCGAGAAGTTCCATAAATTTACGTAGAACAGAGACCGATAGATGGCCGTTCCACTGATTTTGTTAATAGCCCAGATATTGATATCGATTTCGGAATAATAAAAATTGCTCACATTTACGAGTAGTAGATTGTAGGATGAAAGCCGATCTATTGAGTGAATCGCTGGCATGCCCCAGCAGACACAATGAGTGATTGTGGGAGCACTACCAGAGAGAGAGAGAGAGAGAGAGAGAGAAAGGGAAAGAATGTCCAAGCTAAAAGACAAGAAGCTTTTCGAAATTTGAATTTCGGTAGATAAGATTTGGGAAAATTGTGCCTTCAAATGGTTAGATAGATTCAAGCTGGTGAAGTAGAGGTGGCTTTCGGTTAGATAAAAAGGTGTGGAGTGCATGGTTTTGAAGTTCGAAAGATTAAATTTGGTAGAACTAAGAGTTTACTTATCGTCTTGGAATATCTTAAGTTTCATCATGATCGGAGCATAGTTAGAGTCCGAATAAGTACCCAAATATACCTACAGTAGAACTGCAGTAGAACCCATACTATCATAGTTAATACCTAATATTTAAATAAGTTTTTCCGTTTTAATACTTCTGCAGGGAGCATGGATAAAAAGCTGTGGCGTCTGCAACTTTGAAGATATTTCTCAGAAATTTGCACAACTTATAATTTCAGTGATTATCTAACTATTCATTAAAATTCATTATAATCGGATCACTATTAGCGCGACAATAGCTAACCAAATAAGATAGTTCTTTCTTAGTTCTCTAATATTACCTCACTTATTCCAATTTCATTACCTAGTTCATGGTTCTGTGGGATTTTCAAGGTGCCCTTCGCTTTTGGGGTACCCTCAACATCATCAATTGCTCAACACACAGCGAACAGTGCTCCAAAAGCCAATTAAAATCGGGCAGAAAATTTATTAAATTGCCATCGATGGCTGCCAAATTAAAATGTCAACGGCTCCGCCAACAGACAGACAGACGGACGGAAAGGCGGATAGGCGGACAGACTGACAGACAACCAGTGGTAGAGAGGGCGTCAGAAAAGTGTCATAAACTTGTTGGACAGATTTCTTTTGATTCATTGCAATAAATCGCATAAATAAAGCTTGCAAATTTCGGGGCGTGGTCCCAAAGTCAATGCGAGATGCATAAATATTTTGGCAAGCCAAATGAGATTCGATTCATTTAGCTGTCAACGTCACCTCACCCGCACAGCAGCGCCAAAGGAATGCAAACCAGATCGGGATCCAGATCCATATCCATATCCATATCCCGAGCCAGATCCAGATCCAATCTTGGGTTCAATCCATTGCATGTGCCGTACTCATAATTCTTTGGCGGAAGATGTTGATGATGACATTTGAAATGGGGGAAAGGAGGCGCCAGAACGCGTCCAAGAGCTGACTCATGGAATCTCTCCCTCTGAAGTCTGGTGGCCGAAAGCGGTAACTAAATATCCAAACTGCTGAGGCACTTGCCAACGGGTTCTTCGGTGGTGATTCCATCTATCAGTCGCACTTTTCTTTACGATCATTGCTGCCGCACCTGGGGGCCTGGGGGCGTGAAGTGTTCAATAAATTCAAATCAAAGTAGAGCCACTTTTGGTCTTGGTTTTGATGGGATTTATTGGTGCATAAAGATGCATAAAATTCTAAAAACTATTGCTTTCTGATAGCTCCTCCAGGCGGAGCAAATAATCAATGACGGCACTGTTTAGGGCGGGAATTAGTTCAGTGACATCGAGCAAATCCATGGCGGGTGACACCCCAGAAGAAGAATCACAGATGACAGTATCCGCCGCTTTGTAGATCTAACAGAAAAGAGGGCAATGCTTATCCGAGTAAGGGAATATTTTATAGGCTTACCTTTCCGCAAATGCTCACAAAATTACGTATGTACCCCATGTTCTCTGGTTTCGGCTCATTCTCTAGGGTCTCCTGCGAAGAAAGCTGGCGAGAGAGCACTGCCAGACTGGACTCAAGGCTCACTACCCGAAGAGCGGGCGAGTATCTGCTCCACCAGCTGGAGCACTGCCTGCCAATCAACTCGAGGGCATTCTCGATCAGAGAGCGTCGCTGCAGCCGCAATCTCTTACTCTCATGCTGGGCACGGTCCACCGTGGCTGGCAGACCATGAGTCTCGTGTCGGGAGTCTGCTGCCTCTATGCTGCCCTCGTAGAACGAGCCGCAAGGGTGCTGCTTCAGAAAGTAGTCCGTGGAGGCCTCGAATACAGAGAGCGATGGTGCGGAGCAGCTGGTCCTAGAGTTGCTTTCGGTTTTATAGCCGCGGAAGACTCGCTGAGCGATTCCCCAGTCTGCTCCGCCGCACAAGCGATGGCTTCGATTGAGCAGCTCCGATCGGTGTTTTCCGCGACGACGTGGCCTACACATCTTCGATAGTCTGTGGGGCTTTATTGGGCTGGTATCACCAGCCCTATAAGAAAATGGGGAATATGGTTGAAAGATCTCAAAAGGAGGACAGTAAGTATGTTGTACCTTTTACCAAGAAAGCATCGTCTGATTCCATCGTAGATGCTCACCATAGCCAAGGCCATTTCCAACGTGGGCATTTTGTTTTTAATGAAAAAACTAATAATTTTTCATGCGCCGAGATGTGATAAGCAGATGCTTATAATCCGTTTGCTTTCGCTGCGAATACCCACCGTCGGATTCTGTGGGGGTTTCCTCCAAGTGCCAGCTGAAACTTCGCACAGTTGCAGCCAAATGTGATACCAAGAAAATGCCAAAAGCGGTAAGAAAAGGGTGAACAGGAAGAGCAGAATGCAGTCAAACATTATGGTTTATTTTGTTACTCATTTTAAAAAATGAAAAACAAAGACAAATTAAGGAATGCTACAATTTTGATTTATATCTGAGTTCCGATAGATCTCAACCATCTCTCAGAAGGGGGGAAAACTCAAGGCCCACTGGGATAAGTGCCCCACACAAATGTGTAATTTATGGCTCACATAATTAGCATTGCAATCCACGAGTATATCAAAATATTTACGTATCAATTATTATGATTAGAGCGGACTGCCACTGCCACTGCCACTGCCACAGATACTACTTCCAGCATAATCGATCACTCAGCTGGCGCTTTTCTCATTACCGATATAGATAGAGATAGAGATGGAGATATAGATACAGAAACAGATACAGATACAAATAGTCAGAACTGATCTTGGGTTCAATCTAATCCGATCGGAGCACAAGCGACCCGCTGGCGACAACAACATTTCACTTTGATCATTATTTGCATTTGCTTTAACCCCATGAAATATATGTTTATTTCTACATATTATCTTGATATATTTATTATCATTCCTATAAAAAAGATACAATTACAATTCGTAGGGAAAGAACGAAAATTCTGTAGGTATCCAAACCATAAATGGCTAAAGTGCTTTAGATGTTCTGCTAAATGAAGGTACTATCACCTTTTGGATTATGTAATTTTAATATAAACGTTTTCAATGGAATATGATTGGTTTTTCCATGTTTTCCTGCACTCACGCTAAAGGGTTAACGTGTTTTTTGTATCCAAAGACAACAACTTGTTGCTGGTCACTTGGCTAAAGACAAAAGACAGGCCACCAGATCGGTTCAAGATTGGTATTTAATTGATTCGAAATGATTCGATTTGAATTGATTTGAGCTGTCCGACTGTCCTGTCCCGTCTGACGGCTGGCTGCATGTTCGTCGCCATTTGTTGACAGCCCGACTATTACAATTTTATTAGCATAAATTATTATTCTGGCCACAGATACAGATACTTTACGTATCTGAGAGTATCGCTGATGGAAGCCTAATGGCAGCTAATGCATTTCTGATACCCAAACGATTTCCTCTCTATTGATCATCAATATGGAATTGATGAAATGAAGAATGAAGAACAAATATAAAGAATAAATCAGATAGTTTTTGCTACCAATAAACCAATGGAAAATCATGTCCGCTGACAGTCGACATGACAATGTATTTTGTAATTGAATACGCGACGCGAATGGAACAATTGCAAGCGCGCAGATAGCGATCTACTAGATACATTTCTGTAGACAAGGAAAAGCCGCCAACCTTGGGAGGCTGGAACGCTGGCGCTGGCGCTGTCTCTGGCTCTGGCGCGTTTTAAAACGCCCGTGAAACGCGCGCGCTCACACGCAAGGTGTAAAAAGACTGGAAGTCAGGATAGGGGAATGCGAGGCGGAATGCAGCAGGCGGGGCAGCTGCCTCATTTATTTCACATACGAGTATGTATATTTAAATGCTGTGGCAAACACCTCTCCCTCTCTCTCACTGGGTGCATCACTTGCCACATTTTCGGTTTCGTTTCAGCTATGGTTCTTAATTAATTAATCTAACATCTTGCGGAGGCCAAAGGAGGAACGACAGTTGCAGTTTACGTGGAAAAAGGGTCAAAGGTCTCTCGTTGAGGCGACTACATTAAGCTGGAACACTCAAACTGCTGGGTTAATTAAGTCATTAGCCCGAAAATGTCCTGCCGCACAGCCGCCTTAATTAATCATTTTAATTGTCTGGCTGCATTCTGAAGGATAATCGGGTGGAGGTGGGGATGGGGTATGGTTGTGCCCAAGATCAACAGAGTCAAAGGTTGCATGCTCTCGAAAACTGCGGGGGAGCCAGCGGCACGCCCAGCCTGTGTCGTAGGTTATTTATAGGGTCACTAGCGGGAGGGAGGAAGGAAAATGAAAGGCCAAGGGCATCAGGGGACACGGACATTTGGCATGTGCTCGCTCGCTCGTCTCGTCTCCTCTCGAAGGCGAGAAATTTCGTGCCACAAAATGTTGTCGTTCAAACTTAATTGAGTTAATTGTTTGGGGGGAGCGCCCCTTTTGCGGATAGCCATAGACCCACTTTTGTGGAAACACTTAAGGAAAGTTGGGAGAAAAGTAAAGCGAAGGAAATTTAAAGTTTACAATTGCCGAATGGAAAGATCTAATATCTTTGGAATTGGAATTGGAGACAGATGTACTACGACATGGAATCTCAAGGGGATAAGTCTCTTTATTCGAGTCTAGAAACGTTGTTTATTTATTTAAAAGGAAGCCTTAATTGTAAGAGACTTAAATAATACCTACCATTTTCATTCAAAACGCCTTCTATTGCAACAGGAAAACCCATCAAACCTTTTCTTTGAGTATTCGCCAGTGAACCCCTTCCACTTTCCATATAAATCCCACAAACAGAGTTCCCAAAAACCGTTTATCTTCTGCCTTATCGCTAGATAGGGGCCTACCTACCGCTGACGCAGTCATCCGTCAGGCGTGACGTGGAATACCGAAATATGTTTGCCATTTCCCTACCCAACGGTCGGACCGACGAACTGATGGACTGGTGGCATTTTGTCAAGTTCAATGTATGTACATACGTATTTTGCACCAAAAGGTGGGCGTCGGTGTCGGGCCCCATGTGATTTTGTCAATAAGCGCCATTCGGTGAAGATAAGATAAATATTCGTGAAAGAATTTCCCGTTCAGAGTAGACCCGATTATACATTTCTGTATTATGCATTTGACAGCAGGTGGTTCTTAAGGCTTATACGGTCTTGGTCTTGGTTAAAAAACTAGCCAAAAATACTTTTGGTGATGCAGAAAATAGATCAATAAGTGGTCAAAGGCTGATTGCTTATCGGTATCATAATCAAACTGTTCCGATTACGCTTGCCCCTCCCCCCTACCCCTCGCTTTTGACACGAACTGAAACCTGACTCATTACCGATTTTCCCGCGGCACATAAACAATGCAGGTCTTGTTTTTTTCGGGCTCTGTTTGCGGCTGCACTTTGGGCTGTGCTGTGCTGTTCATTAGGTTGTTGGGGAAAATCGTGCAAATCAACGTTCTCTGGCGAAATTCGTAGCCCGTTGGAGAGGTCTACGCGCCAAAAATCACAAACGCCAGAGCCAAAGTCAAGCAATCGGTCGGTCGGTCGGACGAACCCAACCCCAACCTCAACCGCCACCCAACCCCCACCCAAACCCCAACCGGCACACACAGAAGCGAAACGACGACGACTGCAATCGCACCTCACACTTACACATATCGTCAGAGGGAAATGGCACGTGACAGGGGGATCCATTCGTTGAACTGAAAGATTCGCTTGGAAACAGGGGATGGTATGGTGGCTCTACTACAGGGTCGTTTCAGGAGTGTTTTTAAATGATTACTTGATAGTTTATGCTTTAGAGGTCTTCTAATGGGATTTAAGGAACGTTTTGGAAGGTTCCAGGATGGTTTTAGAATCTTTTTGCGATTGTTTAAATATTGTTTGCAGTTAAGAAAATACAGAATATATAATGGTGTCATAATGTTATCAGGAATACATCAGAATTATATACATAGCTTCAGGATAATTTCGGGTTAGTGGTAAAAAGGACTTGGAAGCATTTTTGAATGATTCCTACTCTATTAATATTGGGAAAATATGTGATTCCGTTGCCTGTTTTCAGTAAAATGATAGAAAACAGGGGGTTTAATAATCTTAATCTTAATAATCGATGCACAAATTAATTCGAATATTAGAAAAATATCTTATTCTGTTGTCTATTATTCATGAAAATTAGAGAAAACCCCCTTAAATCTTAATAATCAATGCAGAAATAAATTCCAATAAAATTCTGAAAATCCCATAAACCAATGACAGAACTCACCTCAAACAAGTTCTCTAAAACCCTTTGACCATGATTGACCATCTTAACACTTTCCCAGCTACCCAAACAATTCTGTGAGATATTCGGGTACCTGATTCTGATTCGCCTGATGGAAGAAGGCCTACGACCAACGAAAGAACCACCAAAATCTCTTCGGTCTTTCTTTTCGTCCATCCATCCACCCACTACTCTCACTATCGGCCTCTCTCTACCTTTCTCTCTCTGGTCGTCTCTTTCCGGTTCGCTATGCGATGGTTCGGGGAGCACGCACGAAGCGCCGCCGAAGCAGATACGAAGGCATCAACAGCAGCAGCAGCGGCAGCGGCAGCAACGGCAGCAGCAGCAGCAGCACAAGCAGCCAAACACTGAAAAGCAGAATATGTACTGTGGAATGAATATGGTTGGAATATACGATTCAGTCTCTGACTAGCGCCGGCCGAAGCGGCAACAAAAATACAATAAGCGGAGGGTTCCGCAGTCGCAGTAGCACTCGAAGTCCGCCCGAAAATCTATCCGCAGCATTCGAATATTTTCGGATATTTGTCTACATTATCCATCGATCTATACCAAGCCATCCATCCATCCATCGCGGCGGCGTGCTCGTGTTTCCGCGTCTTCGGGTTTCCTCATTTTGTGAAAATTGTGGGCTATCCGGGAAAAGCCAAACACTGAAACCCCAACGGATGAAGGAAAGTTTGGAGCAAAGGAGTAAAGGATATAGAAAATATTGAAAAAATATCCAAGTGTTGTGTGTCTCGAAAATGAGAAAATTGAAAGATTGCAAGAAAATGTTGAATTGTTGCTGCAATAAATTCTTGCAAATTGTTTAAAGTGTGCGAAGTGCAAGAAAAGCCAACCGAAAAACCAACGCGTTAAAAATAAAGAATCGTAAAACTCACAAAAAAACATAAGAGAAATAAACATAGAAAAGGTGTGTAAAAATAAATGTTACATAAGTTTTTTTTTTTTTTGGTTGAAAAATGTTTGGAAATATTTGTAGAAATATTGCCAAATATTTTACGTATTTGTTCAACAAATGACTTTTGAGTTTTCAGTGTCGTTTTGGTTTAAACAATAATTAATATGTTCATTGGGGTTTCCATATATATTTCTATATTTTCTCAGATCAAATGAATGTTTGAGTAGAGCATAAATAGTGCAAGTCCATTGACTTTTTATTCGCCCAAAAGACTCTCTTTCTTAATAAATGAAAATCATTGGGTATTTTGGGTATTTTGGCACCGAGCCGAGTAATAAGTGTATTTCAATGGAGCATCCGCCTGCCGGGGAAAGTAATTAAATAAGTAATGACTTATGCAAATACATATGTATGAAAGAAGACCACCTCAAAAACCGAATAACCAAAGCAGCAAACTAATGGCCGTCCGAAGAGGAAATTGGCAGAAAAACAAATTTTTCTATTAGCCGGCTGCTAATTGGCACGAATTAGATCTATATTTTTTGTATGTGTTTTGAATTATATTTCAACACCTTCAGAAAGGTCTCCGGTATCAGTGATATCTTAATCCGAATGCACTCCAGCCATAAACATAAACAAATTCTAATTTAATTTATAGAGTGCCTGCAACTAAGTTATTTTCCTCCGACTGCGACGACTGCAGATTAAGGAAAATAAACAAAAAACAGAAAAATATTTGTGTGTGCAAAAGCCAAAGCGACCTTAGCCGAAGCACCTCTTCAATAAAAGCTACAAATTTATATAAATTATTTATAGCAGATGCGTATCCGTATCGCTGTATCTCTCGCAGTGCGTACTTCAGTGCGTATCTGTATCTGCAAACGCACGCAGGCGCTTTTTAATCTCATTTGGCAAACTTTTATTTCGCCTTTTTTTTGCCCCCTCTTTTTCTGCGCGTGCAGTTTTTTGTCCTATAAATTGACTGCCTGCCGGCGCTGACTGTTATCTAATACTGAGTGCCATTATCTAAGTTGTATCTGTGTGCGTGTGCGAATTTGCGTTATGGCACGCATGTGTGTGCGTTGGGTTCAACAACTGCTAATCACATGCCGGGATCATAGTTTGGACAGCAGCAGCGACAGGCAGAAAGAAGGCTGTGAGAAATGAATGTGGGGGAAAATGTTCTATAAAAATGAATGAATTGTGGGGCAAGAGCAGGTGATATCCTAGTTAATTAATGAGTCGTCTTCATCGAGTGCTTAAATCAGTTTAAAGTGGGATATTTATAGGAGCTATTAGCTGTGGGGAATATTTTTGAAAATTTATTTCGAGCAAAAAGGGGTTTTTCATTTTATAATGATTTATTTGAAATTAATGTATGTATTCTGATATATCGAATGGAATGGGAATATTGGAATGCCTCACACGAATGTCTTACGTATTGGCATACCCCGCTCCTTAACCCTTTCCCCTACGACACAATTTCATTAATTAAAAAAAAACTTTTACCAAGGGCACGAGAGGCGCACACACAAAAAAGAAGGAAGGCAAGTGAGTGATTAAATGTTTTAGTACACCCCACAAATTATTCGGACTACGTCAAGAGTGATCCACTAAGTGAAAAGTCGAGCCATAAAACGGGGAGCCCATAAATAATTCTGCTGCCTCGCACAACAAAAACTAACTTGGAGAATATTTCATGAATTGTATTTTAATGAAACTGTATTTGGAAAATGTTTGAAATTAATTGAAATTGAAATAAATTCATTTTTGGGCCATAAAATAGCATGGATCCATCCCCAGAGACTGGCGTGTTTTCCGCTTGATTTGAGGCTGCTGTCGTAAAGCCTGGTCTGACCTGGCCAATCATCAAATATAAAGTCGGACTGTCAGTCGTAGTCGCAGTTCCATTCAGTATTCAGCTTCAGTTCTGGATGGATGGTTGGACGACTGGACGGCTGGTCGGTGCGTTTTTTGTTGGGTAACATTTCGCTATGGTGCTTTGGCGGCCTCTGTGACACATTTACTCGCCTCAAATTGGGGCTTGATTGATGGTTTCTCGGCTGAGGTACAACGATCATAAGTCGCTAGATAAAGGCTTATCGCACGCAAAAAATAATCATTTCGTTTTACGAGTGCGGCCAATGCGTAAACAGTTTGAGCTTTTTTGGCCACAAAGGCGGCATGGAATGTGCACAGTTAAAACCAAGAGAAAAACTCAACTTAAAAGTAAAGAAAAGCCAAAAGAAAAAACTACGGAAAAACAAAAGAAAAACTAAAAGAAATAAAATAGAAAAATGCGGGAAAACTCGGTAAAAAATGCAGCGTTTGTTTTAATGAAGCGTGAACACTAGACCACATAATGTGCGGCATACATTTAGCGGCGACATATAGTGGACGGACGGACATTCAAACGCACATGGATACATACACACATATACACATATGGCCACAGTTTTAGGTACACCCCTCAGGTTAAAAAAAACAACCAAAGTAACACACAAAAAAAAATTCGTGAAAAAAAAACAAAGAAAATCGTCGCGTATTTTCTTTAGGTTTGTTGTTGTTTTGGTTTTATTTGGGGCTTCTTTTTGTTGTTGCTGCTGTTGTTGTTTGACGCATTTTAAAAATATCCTAGACGCAAGTGCTGTTGTAGTTTTTGTTGCATTTTCGTTGGTGTCTGTGCTGTCTGTTTGTCACATTACTAATACGACGCGTTGTCTTTGAATTTTTGGTTGCCTTTTTTTAGTTTCGCTTTTAGTTTTTCCTTTGGTTTCTTTTTTTGTCTCAATTTTCGCACGTAAAGTGCGTGACTTTTAATTAGAGTGCAATAAAAGTGCGAAAATGTGTGGGAGATGAGTGTGCTAATGGCAGATACACGAGATACATCGAGAGAAAGACAGAGATACATGTGTTCTTGGAAGTTGTAGATACTCTGGTTGATGGTTTTATCGTGGAATTTTGATGTACTTTAAGATAGATTTGGAAGTAATAAATGTCCAGAAATAGGTGGAGCTGCTAAAGATATTTTAGGCATTGGCCTAGACTAATTTTTGAGATACATTTTTAGGGGTTTTGAGGCTGATGTTTTACGCAAGGAAAGATAGCAAGCACCACATAATTTTTTGAGCTACTGTATGAAGTATGTATCTAGTTTTCTTCATTGATTTTTAATCATTTTTAAAGTAAAAGCTATAGATATTTCTAAATAATTTAAAGATACTTTTTCTTCAGCTATTTTTTGTGTTGATTCATCGTTCGAGAAATCATTGAATCGATCTTGTATCTATCAATAGCCAAAGATACTCGTACTTTGCCAGCGAACGATTCATGTTCTCTTCTTGATTGCTGCGTGCAAATCGCTTGTATCTTCGAGATACATTTTTGTTTTTTGTTTTTGTTTTTTTTTTGTCAATATCTCTCAAGCGACCGATATTTGCTTTGTTGTTTAGCATCCATCGCATGTGATTGAATGTCTTTTTCATTGTGTATCGGTGTGCGTGTCTGCGTATCTGTGATTGTGTGATTGTGTGCCTCTCTGCCTGTCTCGTGCACTAAATATTTAAAATAGCTGCATCTTGAGAGGAGGTTTCGGTAGCTGCCGCGCTGCTACCGTGGCTGCAATCCAATTGCTTCCGGTTCAAATCGATTACACAAAAGCGCCTGCCTTTTGTTCCTGCCCCGCGGCAGCATTGCTTTCCCCCACGAAACAGAAAAAGAAAGAAGTGTCTGCCCCGTCCTCAAGTATCATATGCGTTGTTTTCCATACAAATGAAGTGCAGCATCGATTAGTGCATTCACTTCGGGCTGCAGTTTGTTTGAGTTATGTTTCGGTATCTTTTTCATTTCCACATTTTCCACACACACGCACACACACACACACACACAGAGCTCTCTGTTTTTCTTAAGAAAATTAATTGTTTTGTAAACACGGGAGTCTTCGTGAAGTGGGGAATAGAGAACAGCGAAGGTGGAGGGGGTTGGGGGGAGAATGCATCTCTCTACCGCGCTGTGTTCGCAGATATAGAGATACATTCATCTATGAGCCATGAGCCATGGGCCATAAGCCAGTTGTCAGTGCAATGCCACCGCACATCAATCGTTGGCTAAGTATTCCATATTATTCATATACGAATAGAGTATATACGTACGTATATTCCCACCCCGACAGAAAACAAGTAGATATATTTATTCTCGTTCAATCTTGTGACAAGTGTCAACAGAAGCCCAAAGAACGTCATATAGAATGTATCTTCCACTATAGGAATATCACTTGTATCTTTCGCTTTCTGTTTGGCATTGAAATGTTTTTCGAATTACCACATTTGTTTATTATTACAACACAACTTTGTTACGGTTATGGATGGGCTCTCCGCACTCCCCTCTCCCCCGCGCGAAGAGTTAAACCACAGAAACCTCTCCCCCTCCCCATGGTAGATGTCTGGGAATTTGTGGTTGAACTTTTAGCGAAATATCTAAGGCATTAGCAAATTGTTTTGCAAGGCTTTAACTTCAACGAAAATCGGAATAAATCATCTCCACTAAAACGCATTAAAATTAATTAAAATAAAATAAAGAATTCAAATTAAAAACCTTCACTTTCGAAAGAGCCGCACAACCAAAACGGGTTTACATTTAATTTGCGATTGTTATAGAAAAATACCTACCAAATCCACAGAATACACATATGTATATATATAGTATTTATGCTAATGTTCCAAAGCATATTTATATTTATTTTATTAGTCTATCAACAATTCTCGTATGCATCTGCATTTGTTATAATAAATTAATTTCAAACTACGCAAAGGCACATTTGCATATTGAAAACAAAAAACCAAATAAAAGCTTAAATAAAAATCACATAAAAATTAACATTTTTCAGGCAATGTAATAAATGTCCGGTGAGCGTGTTTCCCGCTTTTGTTTTTATTTTTATTTGTATATTTTTCTGTTGTTGTAAAGTCACCAAGCGGTTGACGTGAACTAATTAAGTTGCGCAGCGCCCAGGCTTAGATTTATCGCTACCATCCTATAGAGACTTTCCCAAAGAGATACAAACCCACCTACCAAACCCCATCTGTCTGTGACTGTCAAACGCATAAATTTGGCACTGAAAAAACCTAAGGCCCAAAGAAAAAACATAACGAAATCTGCTAATCAGTTTGCCAGTTTGTCGGGCAGCAGTTCAATGACTAGGCGGCACGTCCCTCCCTCCCCCTCCCCCTGCCCCTGCCCCCTTTAAGCTGGGCTTTGCCTCTTCCACAGATAGAGATACTTGTAGTACTGCTAATTTGAATTTATGTTTATGTTTGCGGCTATGATTTTTTGGGGTGACTTGTTGTCAAGCCGTTGGCGCGGGCTACGAAGATGATTTCGTTTCATTTATCAAATGGAATGCCGCTCACAGAAAACAGTGGGATGAATGAAGCTGAAAAACGGACAAAATTGATGGGGAAAATAATACTTAAATATGATCTACAAATGGAAAGCACTCAATGGTACTTTTTGGAGATGACAACTAGTTCAAATTGTGCCAGAAAATCATATAAGCGCCTCTATAGTAGCTCTCTGGTAGAATTCCAAGCCTGTCCCACTGTAGCACACATTTTTATTATAAAATTAATTCATTCGCTGAGCAAAGATGCCGCCACACTTCGCTGGCCCATTCATTATAAAGCTTTTTCTTTCGGGGCTCTGAATGTCGCAGTTTTTTTGTGTGATTTGGACATTAATTTGATTAGGGGCCTGCCTGTGTGCCACCGATGTGTTTGCCACTTAAAAATGGGTTAAGTGAATATCCAGTTTTATAACGGATACGCAGACGATTCACTAGTTAAATGATCTTGCCCCTGGAAGTGTTAAGCGCTGAGTATCTTTGAGTATCCATCTATTAAATCGAAGAGTACCCCCAGGAGGAGCCAGAGACTTTCGCTTTCTCGGACATCGGCCAGCAATCACTGTAATTATGGAACTCCTCATATTATAGGGTCTTTTTCATTAATTTTTTACGATGATGTTGATCATAATTTGTTGTATTGCGAAGAGCGACAGATGGAACCGATCCGATGGGAAGGGCGGGGGGGCAGATGGAGTCGTAAAAACCAAAAGATACAAATGTATTTATATGCCGCCACCCAAAGGTGTGATTTTTATACGTCTATCTAGGGATTTGGCTTATTTCCATCTTTGGGTTTTATTTTTATATCTTTTTTTATTTTTGGGAGTCTTGTTTTTTTGGTGTTTTTTTTGTTTAATGTCTTCTGTCGCTTCTGTTGGATGTGGTCGCTGTGGCCTGGCCCTTTCCCATTCCCCTTACCAGAATTTAACATAAATTCTGCCGCTGCTGGCATAAACAATGTCTTGAGAACCGGCCAAAATGTGTGCCAAGCCTCATACATATGTACATATAAAAAAGTTATATGTATGTACATATGTACCTATATTTCTGGGTGAAAGGGAAGGAAAGCGAAGCCTTTCTTCTGCTGCAGAATGTTTGCCGATTTGTATAATAAAATATTTATTTAAATTTTGTGATTTATTCCCTGTTTTACGACTGTAAATTCTGTCAACAGTTTGGCGCGTTTTGTGTGCGTTTTAAAACGCTTGCTTTTGGGGCTCCTGCCGAATGTATCTGTATCTCAAAGGGCCATTGCACAACTCGGCAGACAGAAAGGACACGAAAGCAATTAACATTTTCTATTATGAGTGGTGTCGGATTTGTTGTTCCTGCTGTGTGTTTATTTTCTTGTCGCGTTGCACTTAAATGTTGCATAGCAAAATGATGCTGTGGCATGGATGCTGCGCGTAGGTTTGCTGAACACGTGCCAAAAAGGCGGGCAGCAGACGTAGCCGTTGCCGGGAGTCTAAGTGCAGTGGCAAACGTCACTCAGTCTCCGCTCTGCTCTGCAGTTTCCCCCCCGCAATCGCATCCCATAGATACAGATACAAATACGTCTCTGCCGTGGCGACGCGTCGCTATTTCGCCTGCTGCAGTTAGTGCGTGATTATTTTCAAATTCGACACAGTTTTTGCTGTTGCTGCTGCGAATCGTATTTGTTGCTTGGTGATTTTATTTTTAAACAATTTGCCTGTCGACAATCGTGTGAGTTTTCCCTCTCGTTTCGCTTTTTTTTTATTTTTTGGGGGGGAAAGTGTTTTTCCTTTGCGTAACTGCTCCCTTTGGGCAGCAGCAGCGGCAGCGGCAGCGGCAGTGTGTTTTCTGTCTCTTTATGTAACTTCTTGACGAGATGAGATACAATTGTATCTAACATAAAAATAAACTGTGCCAGTTTTGTGCGGCAACAAGACTCTCCTCTCCTCAATCTGTTCAGTCTTTATATATAGATCGGACGGACACACTAATTAAAATGTCAAAAATTGCGTTAGGAACGCTTAAATGTTGAATTTATATACCATTTTGGGGTCTTAATCCACTCGATGGAATGGAATGGCCATAAATCACAGTCTCGGACATTGAATGTCAGCAATCAGCATTATATCTAATCGAATGTGTGTACATCTTCCTCTTTCTCTTTGCAGGCAGGAAGCGATGTCTATTGCTTCTGGCATGACACGAAAGTCATTGAAGACGATAAGATGCATTATCAGCGGGGAAGACGAAGATGAAGATCCGCAATTGAAAAGTGTTCAGCGCGTCTACGATATGATAACCTAATTTCCATTGAAAATCGATCGGACCCAGAGAGAGACTCGAACTCCACGAAAAAAAACACAAAAAAAAAAAACGAGAGTAAAAAAAAGGAAAAAGATTTTTTTAAACGAAGGGGCGTTCGGTTCATATGTTCCAACAATATTGAAGGGCGTGGCGCCCAAACAAACTATAAACATCCACAGAGAGATAGAGAGAGAGAGAGAGAGAGAGAGAGAGAAGGAGAAGAGATACAGCAATCGAGAGGTGAATTTCATATAAACAGTGGAGCGGAGGAGGAGCAGAAAAGACTCTTGTGAAATTCCCCCGAGTTGTGATCTTTGATGCGAATAAACCTGCGCTTGGACTGGAGGGCCCTGGCGCTGCTGGGCGCCCTCCTTTCGTGTATCATTGCCTGGCAAGGCTGCCTGGTATTTGCGATGCCAATGGCTTTAACACCGATACCGATACCGATATCGATATCGAACCAACAAACCACTAACAATACGAACAATAACAATAACAATAACAGCCATTCAAATAGTACTCGGTTTAGTAATAGTAATTATCTACAAAGTGATCATAGTCGTAGTCAATTAGTGAGTGTAATAAATCAATCAACAAATCAAAGTATTAATGCTGAATTTAATCAGAGTTTAACAACCATGCAACAATCAACTGCCATACAAACAAAAACAACAACAACAGAAGAAACAACCACAACCACAACAACAACAACAACAGAAGAAACAACCACATCACAATCCTATGATCAGGAGCAGGATGATGATCAGGTGGAGGAGCCTCTGGGATTTGTAATCTCTGCGGCGTCTCCCAGCGAACATCTAGCGGTTCTATCGCGCACCGAAAGGAGCATCAGACATCAGCAGAAAAAGCATCATCATCATCCGCATCAACATCAACATCTCCAACAGCAGCTGCAACAACAGTCTCCATCATCGGCTGATAATAATAATAATTTCATTGGTTCGAAATCGAAAAGACTGAATAACTCTAGAAATAATCTAAACATAAATAGCAGTAGCAGTAACAGTAACAGTAACAATAGTCCCATCAACAATCTGGATCGTAATGAACGCTCCACTGTGCCACAATCGCATCTGGCATGGACCTCCCGCAAGATCCAGTTGTACATCAAGAATCGGATCCTGCAACTCCTACGCGATGGCACTGTCAATGGCACCCAAGACGAGCAGAGTGAATACAGTGAGTACTACTACAAAATACCAGATACACTACCATATCTTCTTCCATCTTCAAAGTGTGAGATCACTCACTTAGATATCTTCGTTTTTGGTTGATTTTTTCTGAATATGTTTTATGTTTGGTTTGGTTCTTTTTTAGACTAAATAAACAACCAAATAAACTAATGCCTTATGGTTCATATGAAATATTTCGAATATCAGAAATAATACACGCCCACACAAGCCCACATAGAAATATATATATATATTTATATGATTCTACAGGTTGAAAGTTCTCATAAAACGTTTCGGTAGTGCGTAGCACGCACCCAAAATCTGACAAAAGAAATCATAAGATGAAGGAATGCTAAAGATGAAGATTAAGACTAGAAGATACCCCTGACAGAGGGGGACTTCTAATGCAGAAATTAGAGGAATTGAGATATCATTGATGGAAAGACCACAGTGGTGTTTTTTAGTTTTTTTTTTTTGGATTACTTAAAGGAGAGTTATGATAAAGCAAAACTAAATAATATGCAAACAATTTTAACTTTTGCTGTGATTTGAGTGTAGAAAGATATGATTTTTGGCACTTGTAGAGTAGCCTACCATTCCCTTAAAGAAGGGGTATATTCTTTTAAATTTTTAAGTTTTAAATGTTAGTTTATAAAAAGAAGGAGAACCCTTGGTTCTCCATACCTTATTTCACTCTGAAACGCCTTCTATTAATCCAGAAAATTAATAAAAATTATTAAAAATCAATCAGTTAGAAAATACTTTCTCCTGTAGTCCAATACACCCTCTTAAACCGAAAATTACCTGCCTACGAATACTAAATTTTTCTAGTTTTTTTCGGTGCCTCTGTTTATGTTGAGGATCATTAAGTTAGACACTTGATTTGGCAATTCTCTTTGAATGTTTTGGACTACGGAGAGCACCCATACGATTCGAGGAGCGTATTGTATTATTTGGCATATATGTAAATTCTTTAGTGGGGGCTAAAGGGCATAAATCTTTTGCTTTAATGAACCGCTCGGCCTGATTACCTCAGTTCTCCGTCAGTCCGTCTACCTCTGTCTCTTCTCTCTCTCGGGAAATATGCGAATGACTCAGACACAAAGAGGTGTATGTATGTAGTTCTCTTCCTCCTTGATTGTGATTGTGATCATGATCTTCATCGCAGACATTTGCATAACTTTTTGTAACCGAATTAATTTACTGCTTCATTTTCATTGGCTCTTTTTTCCGTTGTTGTTGTTTTCCTCCTTTGGGGCCAATTTGCAATCGCTGATAAGTAGCCCCCAAAAAAACTTGTTGTACAACATTGAGACATCAGGAGGTGGTTTCAAAGATGCCGCATAGATTGCATCCGGATTTCGTTTTACTTGTACTTTACGCTTGTCCCCAGAGTATCTTTCGGTTGTGGTGTATCTTTGAGCGGCGGGATTCAGGTGTTAATTTGATTTTGGACTCGTTGAGGCCTGCGATAATGCAACTGAAGTGCGATAAGATTGAAATTACTCTATAAAAGAGCTTTTTTATAAGACCTCTTCCCCGTGAATTGGTTAAATTTGAGTGAGCAAGATTTTTATAGACCCCTCCTCAAGCAAGTGGTGGAAAAAGACGCTCACTCTCACTCTCAGTCTTTTTTTCGGGACAGCAAAGCCACCAAATCCGGAGGCAGAAGCGGGCCAAAGGCAATTTGTGTTTATTAGTGGGTGAGTGAGGGTTTTATGGCCTGTAAATTGTACAAAGTGCAACCAAAATCACGCTCGTGCCCCCTAAGCTTCTGGTGGAGTGAAGTGAAGATAATAAACTTTATTTTTTTGGACTCTATGGCCTTGATAGGCGAAAGATTGCTTCTGATATGAGTTCCCAAGAATCATGATAAGATGAGGGGAATTTCTTGGGAAGAATGGGGTATCTTTTGGATAAATGTTGGGAAATGTTAGCATGAATTTTGAGTAAATCTTTGAGTAAATACTTCAATCGAAATTATCTAACAGACAGCGACACCTTGCTGTCAAAATAAAGCTGTCAAAACTTCATAAAAATGAGCGAAATAAATGCATTTTCCGTGCCGTCAACTTAATCTTTAAACTCCAATTTGAGGCTTCAATTTTGCACCTGCTTAAGGCTCATCTTTCAGCTCTTTAGCTCATATTTATACCTCATATTTGGCTACATTTTCGGCTCCACTTTGAGCCATATTCAACCCTCATTTTAGACTCAATTTTCAGCTCTACTTTGAGCCACATCTTCAAGCCTCCATGTGGCAGCCACATCTTCATTTCTCGATCCTCCAGCAGCCTCATCAACCAGTTGACCTCCAAAAGTCAGAGGAGTCTCAGACAGAGCAGAGGCTCAACTCCAGTTGCAGTTGCCACGAAAAATTGCTGAAGCGGCTAACGGTGTTGGAGTGGCAAGGAGAGACCCCAGACCCCGAATCCGACCCCTTGGCATGGGGTATGGGGCATGGGGCATGGGCGTGCATATTTTCATGATGATATATGGAGAGTACTCCCCGTTCATCTACCGGCGGGCAGACCGGCGAAGACTGGCAGACGAGGCACCAATTATGCGACTGATTTAGTGCGTGGTGCGATGCGAGGCGAGACGATGCTACAGAGAGAGGTGTGAAGTTGAGTGAAGTCCGAGTCCAAGTCTGCGTCCAAAAGTGAAGCTTGGAAGATGCTAAAAGCTTCCGACACTCTTTTTTGATAACTTAATTTACGGCACGTCTTTCATAGCCGCATGCTGCACTCGTTGATGAAGTGGCTCAGAGACAGCGACACCAGGGACCAGAGAGAGACCCAAAGCATTTGGCCAGCAACGCATCGATCCCCAAAATGCAAGACGGGTCTTCGGTTTACTTTCACTGTCACTGTGTGACGGGAGGGTTAAGCGTGTTAATTGGCTTTTTAAATACTAGATCTTTCACATTATTATTTATAATCAATGGCGAGTCTTTGACTAAATTCCTTGTCCAAATATTTAATGTCTCGTCTGCCCACAAAAGCTGTCTTTGTGTTTGCTAACGTTTTTTTTTGTTTGGGGAAAGGAAAGCGAGTGCCTTCCAATTATGTTTCGGAATCAAAAGAACTATTCTCTCACATCAAAGGGCCCTTTTTTATGGGCTTTTCTTATCCCAAAATGCTTGTTAATTGATTCCGAAAATTGCATCAATGATAATCCCTGGAGATCATGATTAATATGCTCGGAGAATAAAGGGAAATTTCAACATGTTTAATTCCCCAGAGCACACACTATTATATCACTATCCTCACATAATACAATAAATTAATTTTACACAAACATTTTCAGCCAGAGCTACGTCACAGATGCAGATACAGATAGAGATACAGATACAGACAGCTCGTAGTACAAGGAGGCTGTCGGGTTGTTGGGGCTGCCTTTTCTTGTGGCCAGACGGCGGCGGCAAGCAAATTTATTGTACAAATTTCTCAGGCAGAAGAGGAAATGGTTGAGGCATGGAAATAGTGGAGGGGATCTGGTGATACTCTATAAAAAAGAGCTTAGAAGGTATCTGAAGGCTTCTACTTGAAAGTATCCCATACAAATTCTCACTTATCTTATTGCGAGGCCAAAAACAAAGTCAATTCTTGAAATGAGGCAGAAACCAAAGAAAACCTCACTACCGAAACGACCGAAGGGTGCTGCTGCATGGCGCGTAGTACTTTTAATCGATCAACTATTGACTTACTGATCATCTACCTTTATATCTCCCTTGATTGTGACGCATTTGGTACACTAATAAGCTCTTCTGTCTCTCCCATCTAGGCTTATCAGGTTGTATATTTTATATCTCTACCAAAAGTTATCTTATCCAAGCATTCTACAATCTATATTTATATCTAAATATTGCCAAAAGTAAATCTTAATTTCCTCTTTCAAACCCCATCAAAATCCCAACAGACTCTTCTCCAAACTAAAAGACATATCCACTATTTTGGAGCACATGTACAACATTTTCATGGGGACACTTCCGTGTCCGTGTGTGAGCTGTGGTGTGTGAGTGGGTGGCGGACAGGCGACAGACACTAAGAAGACAACACTTGACGGGCTATTGTCAGCGAGGTGGGGCTCATCATCAGTCAGGCAAATGGCAGAAATGCCGCATCCACACAGTGGTGCTGCTATGGCCAGTACTGGTGGTGGTGGTGGTGGTGGTGGTGACGATGGTGGGTGATTTATGCGCCAGGCAACATGGAAACGGAGACGCAGACCCGCGAAAGTGTTTTGTTTTAGATAAGATTATAGTCCGCATGGAATAGTTCTCTAGAGAGAACATAGAGAGTGGAGGAACGCAATATGTCAAATGGATTTGCCTTAGAGTGGATTTTTTTGGCGTGGGCTAGACGGTGGCTCTTTTCCGGCAGTACCTCGTCTTTGCAGAGAGACTGTTCTGTTCTGTTTCTGTATTTTTAGACAGGTGGCAATGAACTGTATTTAAATATGCTATGTGCTAGGTGCTCCGTCTCTCTCTCTCTCTCTCTCTCTAGTTATATAAAAAGGTCTAGGCCAGGTAAAATTCAAAGATTCCCTTACAACATTCATTGCCTTTCATGCCCCAATGCCTCATGCCCCAACCAGCAGCATTGACAGTAAAATGTTAAATTATGCGTAAATTTGTATAAAACAAAAAAAAGCAAAAAATAAAGAAAACGTTTTGGTAAACGGCCCCTGAAGTTGTTGTCGCTGTCGATGGTTTATGATCTGGGCCCTCCTATATAAATTATAATGATTAATGACATTTTGCACGCAGATCTCTGCCACAATCTGCCGTTGCTGCCGCTGCTGCTGCTGTGGTTATTGGCGTTGTTTTACAATCATTTTTACAACCAATTCATTTTCACCCAAAAAACACTGCGATCGGGGATCGGGGCAACAAAAATGAAACGTCGCTGGCCGCTGCCCAGTGGCACAGAAATCCAAAGACTGGAATGAGACATATATCTCTGTAGGTTTTACAATAAAATAAAATGAAGGTTGTGCTTTATACGGGGCGTATGTGGAATATGTGAGCGGAGTTTTGATTAAAACGATTAGGGCAGTAAATATATAAAAAATTCATAGAAGACTTTTGGGAACAATTTATTTCACAGCTAATCGGATATATTCCATAGATTTTCCAAGATCCTTTACAAGTGCTTGACTTCTTTCAAAAATGAAGATGTTTATTCGTACTTTTAAGAGTCTTTGAATCATTGAAAAGTTCAGATAATATCAATAGCTATATTCCAATATTACAAAATGGGAGTGATTCTACAAGCTTTTCCAAGATTCTTTCTTAGTACTGGCCTCACATTCCCTGTAGAGATATTCCATCAGTGAAAAGTTCCAATAGATCTTCCCCATTTCACACTATAATTGTAGACTTTTCACGACCCACCCTACTTTTCCCTCACAAATCAATCCAGCAAAAGGCAAACAACACACTTTCTTTACACACTCGCCGACATTCATATAATGCCACTTTACACACATCATTTACTCCCATTTTTTTTGTGTTCGTTTCGTTTGCTTGGGTTTTCGTTTCAATTGTTGCGGGGGGGTTCGCATGACGGCGTGATATTTTTACCAGATATATGCCAGTACATACGAGCACATATACATATATATGTACATACATATATGTATGTATATATCATTGGTCTATAGACAGTCCATACCGACACGTTCATGGTCATTTGAGTCGTAAATCTCTGGGGGCCCCCAGACACGCGTCTCTCGTTCTCGAAGAAGGGGGAGAAACCTACCAAAATTTGGGTTACCGTGGAAATTGGAAGAGTCCAAAAGAGGCCTACATCACACACAACACAACACAGGGAGGGAGAGGCCAAAACAAGTGCCAAAACAGTCGAAAACATGAGGCCAGGCCACCTACAAGTTGCAGAGCAAAAAAATCAAACTGGAAAACTGGATCAATTTATTAAAGCATTTTGCGTTGGCGATTTTTACACGATTTTCCCAATGGTAATTCCAAGCGGATTTCGTGCAAATCAGGTGATTAATTCGCATTAGAAGTGGTAGATACTGGTACACATGTACACAGGTTATTTCACAACACCTTCCATAGATTTGGCCCACCATCCCCATCCCCATGCCTCTCCCAATGTTCGAGTCACAATCATAAATATCATATCGTAAGGCAAGGCGCAGTACGGATGTTATCTCTTTTCCAAAACTGTGTCACCTACTCCACAATAAGTAGGTCTCTCTCTGTGATCAGTACGTAGTGAGTGCCCCGTTGCTGGGAGGGATTATAAATTAATTGCACTGTAATTGCCAATTGCTCGGACAATCGTAAATCTAAAGAGAGGGCGAACAAAACGCAGCAGCAGCAGCAGCACCGATAGCAAATTGATAAGAGAGTGGGTGGCAAGCAGGTGAACCACCGATTGAGAGGTATGGGAATTTCGAGGGAATTTCTATGGGACAGACTGTATCTTTTAGTGAGCAAAACGTTCTATAGAAACTTTCAAAAACACAAGGGTAAGGTGTCTTCTAAGACTCTTTCTGATGGACTTCGCTTTCCCCAGGTATATTTATGATTGAAGAATGATCACTTCAATGTAATTCTTAGCTGCCATAAGAAATGATTGTTTATTCAAGTCAAAGGAGCATATCTGTTCTCCTTCTGTGGGTAAAAGTGCCGACAGATTATGATTGAAAGTGAAAGTGATGGACAAATCGTAAACCAAAAAGTTCTTTGATGGAGCAGTCGATGATTAAGTCTTAACAATTCCTCAAAGAAGAACTCCTTACAGCTACACTCTGTATACTATGTCTCCATCCGAAGATATATGCAACTATTCAAAGCAATCAAAGTCTTAAAAGTGAGTTTGACGAGTGTCTCGTGGAATTATTTTTGTGTGTGTGTTGTGTGCAAGTCGAAAACAATTTATTAGCAACAATTTGTGGACTTGTAAATGACATATTAATGATCACAGTATTACAGCAGATCCCAGGTAAGAGGCGGGCAATAGCAACAGCCACCCCACATGAATACAAAATACACAAAAAATGTTTTTCAATTTACCAGAGCCGTACGCTTATGCGTCCGAGTACGAGTGCGAGTGCGAGTGGCATTTATGAATCCGGTTTGAAACGAAAGCCGCACACAGCCAGCTCTCGTGGCTCTCCTTGGAGCACTCGTACTCGTACTCCTTCCCTGATCAGCAATATATATACATATATATTGCATGGTATATATTGTATGGCTGTTCGCACTTAATAGCTCAAGTTTACAGAGTCATCGACAAATTGCCTGGCTAATCTGTGGACCCAAAAGAGAGAGAGAGGGAGAGAGCGAGAGAGCGAGCGAGAGGAGGCACAATTTTCGCATGCCACAAGCGTGGGTCTGGCTCTCCTTAATATGCGCGACTATCCATGGCCATAAAAATGTGAGGGGCACGGAGCCACATATCGGTGGCTACTGGAACCGAAGCGGGTTAAGTGCGTGTGCAATTTCCATAGATAAAAAAATGGGAGCGAGGAGCGAGGAGCGTGGAGCGGGAAGCGGGGCTTGCCTCTTCTTTTTTTTGTGGAAAATATTTAACTCTTAAAATGACTTCCGTTGGAAAAGTGAAAAGCGAGGAGAGGAGCACGGCCGACTGGTGGGACGACTAATGGGCGATGCTACGATATCTTGCAGATACATTTCGTGGCTGGTGTGGCTGTTGTGGCGATGTGCCGGTGTGCCGGTGGCGGTGCCGCCTTGTGTCTTACAAGTAGGAAGTGAACCCAATTGAGGTGATGACACACACAGCGGAGAGCAGAGGAAAGTCCCAGTGCATGCCGATGTTATGCAGTGTATACAAAAAATTCTAACAGTGGCTGGGGCACGGGGCAAGGGGCATCGGGGTGGCATGTGTGTCTGCGGCATGGATGGGCCATTGACTCGTATCGCAGCCGCAACTCGTTCCTGCTGCTTTATTTAAACTAATTGACGCCAACGGGTTGCCTTGCCATCGGTTGCAAGGTGTGCGGGTGCCACAGCCCCGCAGCCCCACATCCCACACTCCTCTCTGCCTGCCTGCCAGCCAGCCAGCCAGCCAGCCAGCCCGAAGGTGCAATTGGAAAAGTGTCAATTGTTTGGGCTGGAGAGAGTCCCAATTGATGAGCCCAGACCGCGGCCTTCTCTCTCCTCCCCCTCTCTCCGCAAATGAACAATGAGTTTCAATTAGTATCTGTGACTGGATTATCCACAGCATATAGCATTCCTCTCTGGATCTGTAGATCTCTGGAGCTCTGGAGCTTGAGTTCTGTGCTGTTCTGTTCTGGGCAATGAGGAAGTCTGAATGGCTTGCTGATTGAACTGAATGGAGGAGCCACAGTACTCTAGGCATTCTATGAACTGACAAAAAGAATGTTTCAGTATGCTGAGTGGAGTGTTTGGACTGGGAGATACCTTGCAGATAAATTTTTTGGCTTTAATTCCTGTCCAATCATGATAACTTTGGTTATTTAGCTGAATAATAGCTTTATTTAACAGTATATCAAATGAGAGTTCTGTATCTTAAAAATTGTGGGTTCTAGATTAATTTTAAGTGTATTATCTTATACTTGTTCCACCTCTTTTACCATCAGCTTGTAGCCTTTTGCTTATCCTGCCTCTCATAGCCTTCCATCTTCCTGGATCTACTGGGTATTCAATGCACGAAAAATTCCTTTCAATATTTTTGCCCATCATATGCTTCCGCATCTCCAGAATATCTCTCTAGGTCTTTTCGGCCACAGATTGAGTATTAATTAACACATTCAAATGATGATGATGATGATCGGTGCTTAGCCAACTCAAAGCTCTTTATGGGAGCACTTTTCGTCGAAGATCAAACACTTTCCACAATGCGAGATGCGAGATGCGAGATGGGGGCGGCAGACAGGCCACAAAAATGCTTCCTTGGCAGCTCAATTTTATGAGCGCCACTAAAAGTGCTAAAAGAACGAAGTCTGGCTGAAGACTCTTGAGGCAGGAACAGTGCCGGTGCCGGTGCTGGTGCTGGTGCTGGTTCTGGCTCATCTGTTTGTTTTCAATGTCATTTTTTGGTCAATAGAAAGAAGCATCGCTTCATGGCTTTGGCTGCCTAACGAGCTTGCTAATTTGCCAAAGACCGAAATGCCCAAGGGAGGATCTTTCCAGGGAGATCAACCAGAGATATTTATTATTTACAGACAGACATGTGTAAGCGGGAGAATGCCCCCGTGCTGTACCTGTGCTGAAGAGATGCACTCTTCTGCCTTGTTTTTATGGCCAATTTTAATGCAATTGCATAATGAGGCTGTGTTCCCCCAGTGACCCACTAATTCGAGACTCAAAAGAAAAGGCAGAAGACCACCCACTTGGGGAATAAGGAAGCAGCGACAATAAATTTTCAGCGTTCAATTGAAAGTGCTCTCGAAACCCCCAGGGGCATGCAACTTGTTAACTTGTTCAACAGTTTTTTTTTGTCCCCTTCCTGCCTTGGAAGACTTGTTCTGGTCTGTCTTTCTCTCCTTGTTTTTTTTTTGGTGCGGAACCTTGTCTCTCGATTACTTCATTATTTGTTGGTCTTCCGTCCTCTGATTGACCCATTTATAAGAAAGAGAGAGAGAGAGATAGAGAACTCTCCACAACTCGTGCATTTATGAATGATAATTCAGATGCTGTTCGGACAGACAGACAGACAGACAGACAGACAGTTCCATTAGCATTCTACAATGTAAAGTAATACGAATATAAACGTCGCCCACCCGAAAATCGTGACCACTCTCCGCTGAATGCCGCTCGAATGAATGGAAGATATCACATATCGGCTATAAAAAATTGCATAATTCTGGTCATAGACATTAAATTTATGGCCACAGTCGCCTCCTGTCTGCCTCAATGTGGCCTCTATGTGGCCGGGCATTGTTGCATTTTATTTTGACAGATTGTTGACAAATGCCAAGCGCAGTCGAGCTCATGGTATTGTGGGGTGCTATGCTAATTACCTTTGCAATATCTCTCTGACAGTCTCTGTGACAGTTTATCCGACTACCGCACACGACTCCCACGCAGACAGACCCCCAAAGACAGACAGACAGACGGACGGAGAGACACTTGTGATCTATGGGAAATGCCTGTGCCCCTCCACTGGACACGATACGGATTCCAATTGTTGCCGTGTGCCAAATTAGCAGCGCGTACCGATCGAAGGAGGAGAACTGCTAATTGATTGCAGGTCTGAGAAGAATGTGATCTAAGGTGATCTGTCAAAGGTACTTAGAACGAGAAAGGAAAGTGATTTTGGTGGTGATCTTGAGGTGGCATTCGAAGGGGAAAGGGAGGATATAAATCACTTCAAGATCAAAGAGAGATTGCCATCAATCTTTCCGTGTATTTCGGGTTTCATTGTGAAGTTATAGATCTTTGATCATGAAGATTACTTCCTAAGGAATCACTGTTTGAGTTCATATTCATCATAGGATACCATACCGATCTATCGATCACTAGAACTAAAAATGATCGTAGGGAGATCGTTGATTACAATGATAACTTTCGAAAGAAACATTTGATGATCACTGATCGTCAAGTAAAAGTAATATTCATCATGGGACATTGATTGCATGATCTTTGAAGATCTTTACCTATAATAAAGATCATTGATCATTTATAAAGCTCCCTTCCTAGAGAATCGTGTAAGGGTCTTGCGATTGCTGTTTAAGCTAATATTCATATTGAAGATCACTTTTACAGATCATTGTTACAGGTAATATTCATCAGAGATCGATTATCATTAGAACTTATTGAGTTCCAATAGTTTTTTCTTTATTCCAAAGATATGATTTAGAAGATGATTATAAGATAAGATACGATGATTATCACACCATTTATATCATTTCTTTAAATCTGCGATCTCTCCATAAGAAAAGCAAACAAATTCCTTAAAGAACCCAATGATTAAGTGAATTATAGAAAACTTCTTCAAATGAGAACAGAAAAGTGTACCAAAACTCTGTGAATTATCCCTTAAGTGGCATGCACCGCTGTTCCCCATAATCCAAGGCACTTAATCACCATTCGTGCAGCATTGTGTGGCAGCAGCAGCAGCAGCACTCAACGCTGCTTGACATTAGCACGAGCCACACAGAGACCCGCATTACTGGAGGAGCCCTTTCCCCTTTTGGCTTTCATAATCATGGTCCTAAGCACTTGAAACACTCCTATTTATATGTGTATTTATTCGGTATTCTGTAGCTGTATCTGAGAGATGCATAATTCTGTTAGCCGTGGGTGGCTGCCACAGCAGCTGCTGGTGCTGCTGCTGCTGCTGTTGTAACAGACACGGAAAAATTGATGTACTTACGGCACAAGATCAATTAAAGTATTAACTCGTATTTGGGCATCGAGCGCCGTGGGTGTCGATTGAGGCAGCCACAGACGATCGCAGATTGTTGTACATAGATCTATAGATTGTGGATCTCTTGTTTGCTGATCTTCCGCTGATCAGATCCCTGGGGGAGAGCTCTGCTACTACGTGCTGAAAGCTATAGCATCAATCAGCTGATGTTTCTTCTTTTTTTCTCGCTTTTTTTGGAAGGCCTTTTAATTGCTTTGAAATTCTCTCGGACAGGCTGCTAGCTGCCTGCCTGCCTGCCCGATTAGATAGTGATCTTTGGGGATCTGGGGGATCGAACGGTGCTTTGATTAGATTCAATTCGAATCCCCATTCCATCTCCCCCCAGTCGATCTCGATGTCGATGTCATGCTTCCCCGCTTTCAATTCATTTCAGATACAATTTTATTTTGATTGAGATTGAGCGAGGTGCTCGATGCCCCATGCTTGATGCCCGATGCCTGAATGCCCGGTTGCCTACCCGTTTGTCCAGTGTTGATGTGGCGCCTGTTCAACCTGTTGATTTGCTTATCAGCCCCCCGAGAGCATGCTGCATGCTTGCATGGTGGTGCTGGTGGTTGTGGTGGTGCATGGGGCAGTGGCAGTGGCACTTGGGACAGACGGCTTTCCACACTCAATGGATGGTCATGCCTATCGCAGGCATTACATCAGCAAAGCTGTCGATATTTACATAGTATTTCCCTCCCCTCATCCCCACCGACTCTCTCTCTGTCTGTCTCTATCTCCCTGTCTCTGCGTTGCGATCCGGCAGATTGATTTGTATCTTGCAAGTCGTCTAATGAAGATAAATGCTCACGGATTGGCCCAATGATCAAAAGCTGGGCGGTCTCTAAACACTAATTGATATGGCCATAAGACGGGGCGGGGCGGTACGGGGCGGAGTGGTTGCCTAAACGGAAAATTGAATCCATTAAATCAATTACTTTCTTTTTAGTTGGGAGAAAGGTGTGCCCCACAGCCTAGGGCCGTGCTGTTTGCCCCTTGTCTTTCCCTTTATTTAAGGCATTTCCTTATTTAAAATTTGCTTTATTTTAGTGGGTTTTTTATGGACATCCCATCAAAAAGTTTGGGAGTATATTGTGTCATAGGTAAATATTTGATTTAAGAAAATTTTAGTGGAAAATTTATGATCGCCAAGGAATGATGGGAGTATTCCGGATATAGAATGATAGTTCATATTGATGTTACGCCATTTAATTGATATATTATGATATTATATACCATTTCAAGATCTTCCAATTGAAGAAACTGAATGATTAGCGGTAGGTAGTATATGATTCTGTAAGGGTTTACTTATTAAATACTTCCAGGACCCATGGCACTCTGCGTTAGCTTGCCTTGCACGGATATACATACATAGGAAATGGATGAATTTTTATAGTATCCTCAAGCTTTGACACTCTTTAAACGATTTTTCTAATCAAACCCCCCTCCAATACCCCCCAAAAACCGCTCTCCAATTGAAGATCAAGATTATTTCCACTCTCTCTCTTGCTCATCAGGCAATGAAAAATTAATCCATTTTCGCACTTTGGCTAAAGACATCTGCTCCATATAATCTGTCAGATCAGCGGGGAATCTGCCAGATATATCACGCGGAGCACCGTTATTTGTGTGTTTCCCATGAAAAGTGATTTCTTGTTGCACACAAATCAAAGGAAAAAGTGGAAATAAAATAGAGACAGAGCACAGAGCATACACATGTGGGCTGTGGGCCATCCAGTCGTTACAGTCGTTGCTGTCGTCGCAAAACCCGCTAATAGAAAGAACACTTGGGAGAGGCCAAAAAGCGTTACAATTTCCAAAGGTGTGAAAATCGCAAAAAGCGCGAAAAAGAGTTGGCTCGGGTTGGGGCCGAGCTGGGCCGGCCTGGGCATGGCTGGAGAATCTCCTTCCAGCATACAAGAAATTGCAATTTAAATGCCATAAATTAAAAAGGAAAAGCGAAGATACTCTCCTCACAGGTAGTGAGGACAGAACTGCATAGCAGCAGAGAAGCAGAATCAGCCAGAAATGGCATAAATAATGCCTGAGGGCCAAGGAATTGACGGCGATGTGCGAATGAAAATGAAAATTGAAATCGTACCGCGGTCGTCGCAGGAGGCGGGCGGTTTTTATCGCTGAGCTGGAAATCGCGCGCGAGTCGCGTCGTCTGCCCTGCATGGCCTGCAAGTCGCCGACGGGGTGATAAATCTTTCTATTAGCCAAAACTGCGGGCCACGTAAGCAGGAGGAGGAGGCCAGACCGACTCAGACCCCGACCCTGAAGGAGTAGCTCTCCGACCGATCGAGTCTCAAGGCTCGAGTCTCAAGCCTCGAGGCAGGCAGCTTTGTTAGCGCCGCCGCCGACGCGACTGACTGTTCAGGCGATTTTAATCGCACCGCTGCATAATTTATAAATCCATTTTAATCAGCCCGAGCTCTGCAATTACTTTGTCTGCATTTTAAAACTGTCTACAGATGCAGACGCGAATGGGAATGGGAATGAGAATGAGGATGCAGATGGGACTCTATATAGCGACCGTACTGTTGGATTGCTGCCACAGCGGGGCAGGTGTTCCATTCCTTCGAATGGTATCTGCACTACGTGGTCTAGGTGTGTTAATTCCAGCTCTCTGCGGTCCGCGTACTTTGCTCATTGAGTTGTCAGCATTTGCCTTCGACTCCGACTCCGACTTCGAATTCATCTCCAACTCCATCTCCAAGTGTCCATGATAAATAGCCTGCAATTATGTCCATGTCATCCGTTGTCTGAAGATCCGTACCCAGTGGGATAGTGGATACGATACCCCTCTTTGATATGGTCTATGGTACGAGCTACGAGCTACGAACTACGAGCTATATATGCTAATTGAATAAACACGCCGACACACAAAACAGTGCGCGAGAAAGCAGTGCCTCCCATACCATACCGGCCATAACTATAAGTACATGTGTACACACACAAACTGCACATAGTTGTGTACCTGAAGTTATGCTCTGCACAAATTGACACTAATCGCTTGACTAAATAGCAGCAAAAAACCAAAGAAGTAGCGCCTTGTATGGGCAGATCGCAGTTGGCCATTAGTGGCAGGCGTTTAAAAACGCGCTCGCGGCTTATGGTTGTAGAATTATGATAATGGGAACGTGGTTTAAGGAAAGTTAACTTTAGGTAACAGCATTCAATGGAGATATAAGTTTAAAATAAAGAAAATCGAACCATTTTGGCAGCGTTTCCTCCACACTTTTTCTATTGTCAGTTGTTCTCAGTCATTCCCTAGAATTTCCTTCATCTTTTTCAATTGAATTCTCGTAGCTATTGATCTTGGAGTTTTTCCCTTGGGTAGACCCACCACTAGGTCACTCTGTCACTCCACGATGTCAATCGTTGGGCCAATTAAACGACCCACTCCACTCCACTCCACCTCCCTCCCTGCCGCATATTCTGTGTGTGTTAGGAGTGTCTCCCAGGGAATTGATTTCAATTTCTCCAGTGATCTGTTGCCTTACTAACTTACTGGCAGAGCAGCAGACGGAAGAGTTGAGGCCATCATTGATCGCGATTTATGCAAAAAGTAAAGTATCGAATTGAAAATAAAAAGAATTGGCAGGGTCATTAACTGGGGACTCTGGCGGCGGTCAAATTCATAAATCAGTGAAAAGAATGCAGTTCTTGCCGGTCTGGAGGGACTGTACCTCGACTTGTACTTGTAATGCAGATAAATTGATGATAGGCAGCTGCTGGCTGGCTGGTGGGACGATGGAAGGATGGTGATGGCGATGGCGATGGCGATGATGGCGATCCATTGACTAATAGTGTTAGATTCAGCTATGGCCGATAAGCGTTTTGTTACTACACACACACACACACACACACACACACACACACACAAACTGCTGCCTGCACCAATTGCCATCAATTATGTTGATTAATAGTTTTTTTTGTTCGCTGACTGCCAGAACTGGTATTAGCAGGCGGCTCTTTTTTGCCATTTATGAATGCTATAAATATATATACATATATATCAGCTATAGTATATACCTTATCGGTTATTGATCGCACCTTATCGCAGTGCGAAGAGGTTGGACTTCCGTTGGACTTTTGGTTGGGAATCTCTTAAGGTATTTCTTGGCCTGTGTTATTATGCTTCGAATTTGAAGTGCTCTAAGCCGCGCTTTCTGCATTTTTCCCACATTTGTATCCATTAGATGGTCAAACACAGACCCGACCCCACCCAAACGATAGAGATGCCACACAGACAGCAGACAGCAGCGTAATTGATTCAGAAAGATACATTTCTGCTCTTCGTTTAATTGCGGCATGCAACAACATGCTGTACATGCCTGTGCGCTGATTAGCTGTTGAGTTATTAGCAAACAGAGACCTCTATCCTATCCCACGAGAGATGAGATGGAGGAGATCTATAAAAGAGATCTATCATTCATTTGTTCACTCAGAAATGTTGCAATCAGCAGTCAGGCAGTCAGGCAGTCGGCCAGTGGCATTATGCAAACAAAGGTGCCACAGGGAGCGTGGAAAAGCGATCGTCGGACAAGGATTGACAGACAGAAAGACTGGGAGACTGGGGAGACTGGGGAGCCCTGGCCGACAGGGAGACAGCCCACTTGACAAAGACAAAGCCAAACAAAGCTCAAAAGGTTTCATTGCTTAATGTCAGGGTCTCTGTCTCTGGACTTAAACTGATTTATAATTGCGATATGTCTTTGCAATACGATACCATAAGATACCCAGCGATGCCAAGCGATCCTCAAGCGATCTGCAGGCGATTCTTATAAACTTCTTTTGCAAATAAATAAGCGCCTTAGTTGAGGCGATGACAAGATTCCCCCCCCACCCCGTCCGCCAGAAGAACGCGTCGCTATATAGGCGACAAGTGTGTAAATTGAAACCCATTTGGTTACACAGATCCAGAACCAGATCGGACTGCGGACTGCAGACAGCCCGTGCAGATGGGTGTTAAAGCCCAGCCAAGGAGGAGGAGGAGGAGGAGGAGGAGTAAAGGTGGAAGGAGGCGTGATAGCCTCCATCGAATGGACCACCGACTGTGACCATGCCATTTAACAGCTACTAAAAACCCAAGCGATCTCTGAAGCTCCATCCAACTCTCCATCTCATCTCATCTCATCTCACACCAGGCCAGACACAATGCCCTTTCCTCCTCATATGCTAAACGCTAAATGGAGTATCTGGAAAATACAAGTTTACTCTCGTAATATAATAAAAACTTCTTCGAGCAGAGGTTTTTCTTTATTTTTATTGGGGCGCCGAAGTTTTCATGCCCTTCGATCGATTATTTTCCTAAGCAAAAAAAAAAGCCTGCGGAAAACTTTGTGTAAACTACCAATGATAGAGGTCAAGAATAACAAGCAACTATAATTAGACGGATTAAATGGGGAATTAATTGATTTAATGGGCAGATAAATGGTGGAGAAAGTAGAAAACGAGGCAGGGACTAATAAAAGCTTTCTGGGAGGTACGGAGAAAGATGAAAAGTTGGAGTGTTTGAATAGAATCCTCACAATAGCTGATCTCTCTCTCCTCCAAGCATACCCTTTCCTGCCTATCTGTCGCTTGAAACATAAAGCGAATAAAACGTAAAAATCGCCATCAAAACAAGGCAACAAAATATGCGTAATTATCGGTGGACTAGGCTTTAGCTGGTAGCCACTTTTCAAGCCATTCAGTTTGAGCCACAGCTTCAGAGCCGCTGATGCGCAACGGGGAAGGAGCGACAGAGACCAGAGCAGAGCAGAGCCCACAGGGCCTTTGTGTCTGGGCCGATGTTTTGCGGCATGGCATCCTGGCGCTAAACGCTAAACGAGACCTGCAAAGAGGCAACAATGCGATAAATTACCCGGCAGCTAATTTAAATGGCAACCGAATGGAGGAGCCCCGAACGAGGCATCGAGGCTTCGAGGCATCGAGGCGTATAAAAACCCAATCGAAACTAGATCTGATTAACTTTGATTTATCGTAGGTGGCAGGCGGCCAGCCACAAGAGTCGCAGTCCGCAGTCAGAGTGGAAGTGGAAGTCGAAGTCGAAGTCTTGGCTAAATTTAGCCAGGGCATGGGCATGGGTCCTGGTCCTGGGCTTCAACTTCATTAGACCGCGACGGGCGAGAGAGAAGGCGACCCCAGGAGGACCTTTTGAATTGAATTGTACGAGTCTCTTCCTGAGGCGTGAGCTTGAGTAATATGTGGGCGTTGCCAGGAGGCCACATATTTGCACTTTGACTGCTGCTGGCAATGCTGGCAATGCCTGTAGCTGTGCTGTGGCTGTGACTGGGACTGTCTCTGAGCCCTGTTTCTATTCCTGGGCCAAGTTTAATGGCCTTGTTAGCTGTGTGCAACAACTTCCTCATGCAATTTGCATGCAAATCGTTGACATTTACTTGGGAGGATATGACTCCCTCACGACTCATAGGAGGCCCACACTCTCCTCCTCATTTGCATGAAGATATAGAACGTGCCTAATGGGAGCGTTCCTGTGGGGGTGGGTGTGGCTGTGGCTCTGGCTCTGGCATAAATCCCTCAGCGAAGAAAGGGGGATCTCTTCGAAAAGTTCAATGCCATTCAGCAGAGATTTTTTGCATGTCTGTCCGCTCATAAATCGCATGCAAAATGCGCATAATTCTCAAGCAGAAAATTCCATTACTCGTCAGGCAATTTGTCAGCTCTTTGCGAAATGCAATTAAAGCCACGACGAACGAGCCACAACAAGTCCAAGGCATAAATTAATTTTCGGTAGCTGGCATAAGTATTATTGGTTTTATCAGGCGTTTTATAAGTATTTTTACGAAGCATGTATCTGTGGGATACGCACGCCACTGTGGCGCCGCCGACATTGATCTTGGCACATGTTCGCCTTAATTAGACTCAAAATCCAAGCAAAAGGCCAATCCACAATCACCCAGCCACAGTGAGGGAGGAACGCGGGGGCAGGAAGCCACCATTAAAATGACAAAATACCACCAGAGAGCGATTTCAGTTTCAGTTTCAGGATTCTCCTTCCGTACACTGAAGAAAATCAAATAACTATTTGTGATTTTTGCCTGAAAAGGGGACTACATATCCGATATTTCACATTTGTAAGTTTTCTTAGATTTATTAGATTTCTTGCTTTTAGTGAAGGAAAACCTTAGCCTTCCTTCCTTTTAGCTCATTTAATGAAAGGAAATATGTGCAAAATATTTCTGTAATTTGTTTATGTTTTATTTATATCTTTATCTTATATTTATTGCCTTTAAGCATCTTTCTTTAAAGTCTCCTTTTCTGTAAATTATGGACAAATATTTCCTCCTACCAATGGTGATAGCTCTCTGAACCTTTTTATGAGACTCGTTTTATTTCTTTAAACTTCTTTAGCTATGGGCATTTTTTCTGAGCTTATGGACCTTCTGGTAGCACTTCTTTCTGGTGTTAAATTTTCTCCAAGTGTATCTTAACCTGTGTTCCTTTTGGTGGCTTTCTGTTTTCGCGTTTTCCGTTTCATTTGTCGTGGCATTTACGAGAACAACTTGTTTTTCAACACTTTTTAATCAGGCTCGGCTGTGGACAAGCGAACAGTTAAGGTCGTCGGCGGATCACATTAATTACACAAAGAGCAGGGCCACCACCACCACCACCACCACCAACAACAACACCAGAAGACACGTAGCCACCATTAAGAGTAGCCTCTGAATCTGAATCGGAATCTGAATCAGATCTGTGGTATGGGATCCGATCCGCCAAAACGATCTGCTTTTGCATGCTAATGAAAGCAACACTCTGGCGGGCGGGCAGGCAGGCAGAGCAGTCAGGTGGGGGGAGGAGGAGAAGGTACCACTCTCGTACCTCATCCAATTAGCTGATTGTGGTACGTGTTTTGGCAAAAGGAACGGAACGGAATGGCCCAAACAGAGTTATGTGATCGATGCATGAACGCGGTCAATGGAGCAAGTGCGTGAACAGAAAGCATTTGCACTGGTGGGGGCACTTTCAGGGGGCACTTGTGGGGGCGGGGGAAATGAAGTCTCTCTCTACAATCTCTCCTTCAATTAATCATAAACAAGAGATCTGCTAACAAGCTCGCGAAGAGTAGTCTGCTGTGTGTGGGATCCGCTCTCTTCGGGGGCTTATCCCTCGAGAGCTGCGTCTACGGCAGTTTCCGCCTACAGTTCCGACAAATGAAAAGCCATAAAATTAATGAGCGGTCCCATAAAAATGCACTCGAGTGTGGGACAACGACAACAGCGCCTCAACATCAGCAGAACGGAACGGAACAGAGAGAAATGTCGCACAGTAGCAGTAGCAGCTGCCCCAGCCCAGACAGCAAGATACTTGTAGTTTTGGTTCCGTATCTGAGGGATCCCCACTAGCAGTCATCATTTCTAGTGCGCCTCCTTGTACGCCTTTTGTTCCATGTAATCTTTTGCATTATTTACGCATTTCAATGGGTGCCTACGTCTACTTGGTGGATCTCTGATTTATGCAATGCTTCACCCCATATGTATATAGTATCTCTCTATCAGTGTCTGTATCTGTATCTCGGAGAGCAAACAAACACAAATTGTCTGGAGTCATGGCCTACAAAATCTAGCGCAAATTATGGCATTGTTTTGGATCAGAGCAGCCTCTCAGGTGCTTTATAGAACAAGTGTTCCATTAGGCAACATTGTTGCAACAGCAGCAGAAGCATCAGCAGATGTACACAGAAAATATAGAGAGGAAATTACTCAATGGAGATGCATCAGTGGAACAGTGGATTTTCGTATTTAAAGATCATATTTCTCATACAATATCTTTGGCATTTTTTTTTTGCCTGCTCAAAAACTGGTAGCCTTGCCAATTTAGCCTCGTCTTTCAGGTGGCTCGTTTAACGTACCAATTCACACATGAACATGAAATCAGAGCACGCATAAACTAGCACCCGAAACGCTACATTGCCACACTTTGAGGCACACACACACACTCACACACACACAGGAAAGTGGTTAGATGAGATAAGCCAGCGAAAAGATACAAATGCCAGATACAGATATCAGATTGGTAGATATTCAACCACTTCATAGCCCACTTAGCCAGGAAGAGCATGAGTATCTTCATCTGGTTCATTCATTCATTCATTCATTCGATGGCCAAAAGGAATCCTCAGCCAAACAGCCAACACATCAATGAAAATGGGGTTATTGACGCCAGCCAGAAACCAGCTACGAAAAACTGCGAAAAACTTGTGCGATTTCTAGCATTTCTGCGATTTCTTATTCTGTGATTAATGCCTGTCCGTGTCCGTGCCTCTGCCTCCGCCTCTGCTTTGCAACATTTTTTTTTTATGGGGTGCAACAATCAGTTTTGTTCCTAAGAAAATATTAATAGAAATGAAAACAATCGAATAGTTTTTGCCAGCCAGTTCGTGTGGGTTCCGTTGCCGAACTTTTGTGTTTTGTGTTTCGTCTGTGGGGGTAGACGATAAGTCAATAAACAGAGGATCCCTGCGATTCAGAGCCAAGCATAACAAGCAGCAGAGATCTTTCTCCCGCAGCAGAGAAGAAAGAAGAAAGTCAGTCAGCCATACGACATACAAGCATACATTTTTCGGCAAAAAAAGGTGTCGATCATAACAATTTGCATAAATCACAATTACATTGTCGAACGATAAACGATCTGGCCGATCAGAGTGTGCGGCGGAGTATGGTATGGTATGGTATGTATCTGTGGTAGCAGCAGTGTATCTGCATCTGCATTTGCATTGCTGAGTGCTGAAGTTGGGCTATGACAAATGCTCGGTTCGGACGGTCTGGACAGGAGAGACAGAGGCAGTCCGTCCGTTCGGTCGGTCGGTCGGTCGGTCGGTCTCTGGCAAGGTGCCAGACATTGTTAAACGAACAAAAGGCTGGTCTGGTCTGGTCTGGCTTTGGCTCTGGCTCTCTGGCGCTGTCAAAGTAGGCGACTAAAGTCGCGTGCTGCGGCTGTCGCCTGTGCAGGTGGTCCATTCACAGAGAATTACTGAAAAAATTGAAAAAACTGGATGTGTCTGACAATGCAATTTGTACCATAATGATGGCGATAATTACAGAAATTGATCAGCTTTGGCCGAAAAACACTTGAGCAATCAGGCAGGCAAATAATGAATGAAGCCAAGAGTATTTATGGGGCCATTTTGGTGTTTGGCTTTGATCCCAAAAAAGAAATGCATCCAGAAATATTCGAAAAATATCTTTAAATAGTTTAACACATCATAAAGATTTTCTCAGCCTTGTTTTTATGCATTCGCTGATCGAATGATGCATCGAGGGCGACAATAAAACGAAGCAAACATGGAGTAGCTTTTGGATGTATCTTTTATCTTTTGAGGCAGGAACTAGAGCATCACTTTCACTCTCTTCAGACTCTTATTTTACATATCTTTTTATTATTTGGGTTTTAATGACTTGTAAAACACTGACAGATTTCCAATGTCTCCATTTTGATTTAGGTAATTTTCATCCAATCATTTTCCTACGATGATTATCTAATGAACGTTTAAGCGGACATTACTTGAATTTGCCTGAATTTTGTGTGTGGCGTTTTCCCAGAATAATTCTCCACTCAATTTCTCATGAAGATTGACATGGACAATAAAAATTAACTGCCGACTGGTCAATAATTTCAGTTTTTATTCTGTAATCTGATAGTTAATTCTGAGTCTGTGGGGTGGGGGATAGGGGTTATGGGAAACTCAATATTTTCTTGATTCAAACATACTTCGATCTTCGTTCTTCGAATGGCATGCAGACGCCGCGCAGCCTTGATCATCTGATGTATGGATCTGGTCTATAACTTATGCCCCATCCCCTCCCCATCGCTCGATTCCTCGGATGAGGTAACATTTTCCGCTGTTTGACTTAAAAATTTAACTGCTCGAAAGGCAGCAGCAGCAGCCAGCAGCGTCTGGCGTCAGGTTTGTTTATCACAATTGCCAGCTACTTGCAGTTTTGTACCTGCAAGATACACACATCCACACCGCCATCCATCCCCACACGCTCTCTCGTTCGTACGTACATACATACGTACGTCAGGGTGTGAAGTGCGAATTACTGAGGGGCCAACAACAGCAACGGCAACGGCAACAACAATTTGCATTTGCGTTCAATGAGCCACTGACCTAAGTCAATATATTTTGCATTGTGGTGGCAGCAAAGTGTATCTGTATCCGTGACTCCGTAGCTGTATCTTTAGCTGTATTTGTAGTGTGTCTTGTATCTGAGTGCCACTCGTTCAGTTACTCACTCTCCCCGATAATTATGACGTCTTTCGAATGGTGTTTCGTCTGTGTGTGTGTGCATGTCAGTGTGTGGTGGTTCCCCTAGAAACATGTGTGGAACGAAGGGGTAAATACCTTTTATTTGGGGTTTGAAATAGGGGAAGGTTTCTTTGGAAACTTAATCAGGAAAAGAGGTTTATACTTAGAGCTAAAAATGATGGCTAAAGTATTTTTTTAAGTAGAGTTTTATGTTCATGAATGTTTAAGGATCACTAAAGTTGAGAACAGTCTTATTCTGAGAGGTTCTGCTTTATGATTATTCCATTTATACTGCCTAACATAATGATGACCGTGTATAGAATGTTTTTAGATTGATTCTACATAAAATGTATCTTTAACACTTATGTTTTGTGGTAGATAGTTAGATATAGGACGATTTGTTTTAATAACAACTTTATAATCCTAAAACTGTGGACTCTATAAATATTTAAATGAACTCTATAAGTCTATAAAATCTATGAAATATAGAGACCTAACCTTTGTATCCTATAAAATTCTCACAGAATCCTAACTACAATGATCCCTCAAGTAAAGGCTCGAATTTCAAAAGATATCCAAAGATCCAAGGCTTTACCCAAGGATTACATCATTTCGAAGTGATTTTCTTCGCTATTTCGTGTCCCACAAACCTCTAACGAACTTCACAGTGCCCCATCTTTGAAAGGGTATTGCGAAGAGAAAAAACTGTAACGAGACGCCTGTCGATGTTAGGCAGGCGATAAGCAAAGTAGATCTGTCGTCTGCACTGCACTGCACTGCACTGGCGGCTTCAATTGCATTTTATGCGGCTCAGCCGCGATTTTGCTTTTTGCAGATACTCGTCCGAGTACTCGTAGGCTGTTGTTGTTGTTTTTGTTGCTGCTAATTTATTTGCAACATTTGCTGTTTACTGTGAATTAATTGCAAATGCCACTAAGCGCACTCTGCACTATTTACGCCCCACACAACAGATACAGATACAGATGCATTTACATACAAACTACACGCATGTATCTGATAGATACGGGCGGCACTGGCGACACTGGCGACGCGTCGCACATGTGGTATTACACTTTTGTGGCGATAGCGCCACATACATTTGCACGCGTGCTATCTGGATCACCCAATGTATCAACATTTGAGAAAGCATTAGATAGCTCTCCGTGCTGTAAAAAAGAAAGAGGCGTTGCGGCACACGTGAATCGACATTAAGATACTCGGTACTGCGTTTCGTTTCGATAGATTGATAAATCTATGACTTAAAGTCTCCAAGGGGTAGAGTTACTTTAAGTCTCCCTTCTGGCTGTTTAAAGACCCTTTACTCCAAACAAAAAATGTGAAGTTTTCTTTGAAGAAAGCCTTCTATACAGTTAAAAACCCGCCAAAGCGGCCCACGTGGCTCGACATTAAGATACTCGCTAAAAGATACTTATGAAAGGAGTACGAAAATCGCTAGCCCAAATTCCGAATGAAGGCTCAAGGAGACACTTTATATAAAAATTCTATCATATCATACATTACATTTTTTCATTAAAAAATATTTCAAAATGTCGGCGTTCAATCACATTTTTCTCGAAACACATTTTTGCTCTAGAGCTTCGAGGAGAAATCAACCGATTTGAATGGTTCTGTGAAGTCTCCCCTTTGTGGCCTACCATTTGAAATTGAGCATTTGATTAACTAATTGAAATGTGTATTTCCTATGTCAAATGTCTCTTTGGCGGGGTCTTGTCTTGACAATAGTCTAAAAATATCCAACCATTGCCAGTCACAGTCGCAGTCGCAGTCCCTTTTTCCAGTCTTAGGCCCCTTTCCTTTTGTGTTCAGATGTTGACAGGGCGACACTTTGGCTGCGGCTGGCAAACACACACATTTGTTACGCTCCAGATTCAGATAATTTCCGTATATATTTTTGGGCAAATGCATAATATGTATGTCAGCGGCAGGCGCCCCTCTTCACAAAATGCCGAACGGGGGGAAACACTCTTTTGAACTTTGACTTCGGGGCATAATTTATTTGGTCACGCTTCGATGAGGAGGGAACTTTTCGATTAGGGAGCTATTAGGAGAAACCCCCCCTCTCTCTCTCACTCTCTGTCTATCTGCCCATCATAAAAACTAGAAACCATTTGACACTACAAGATCATCATCTGCCCGCATCTGTCGCCTCTCAAAGAAATTTTAAAAGCCGCCAGTCTGCACATGCTAAAAATGTTTTATGGACTTCTGTTTCTGTTTTTTTACTACTTTTTTTGCACAAAAATGCCGTCTAACCAGAGTCGAAGAGTCGCAGTCAAAGCCGCTGACAGCGGCCCCAGAGCAACATTGGGGCTTTGGGGGCCTGGGATCTGCGGTCTGGGGTCTGTGGTCCAACGGGTAACATTTTGACAGCCGGAGGGGCTTTGACAGGCGGCGCAAGCTACAAATAAATAATATATATGCATCTTATAACAGTTTTAGTCTTGAAGTCTTGTAGTTATTTATCCCTCTAGTTTTTCGTGACTTTAATTAAGAGTTTTCCCATAAATCACACACACACAGACTCCGAATTTTATGGCTAATTGATTCGCGCAGCAAATTTGTTGTGGCATATGGAAGATTAGGGTTAGATTTGGGTTAGAAATCTGCAATGCAATGCAATGCAATGAAATGATTAGGGCAGAACAATGGTAGTCGCTTGTCTCTGGGGGGAGTATCTCCCTCTCTATAGGAGTGTACACCCTTATCTGCAGCGACAATGTTGACAATTTTTCCCTGACTCTGTGTGGCACAGAAAAATGGCAAAGCAATCAGTAGCAGCAAGAGCTTTAGTCGTCTAAAATTTATGATCCGACTTAATGCCAAATGCAAATATTTGGCACAGAGGTCAGAGATCTAAGGCATAAGCAGATACGTGGCACGTTGTTGCATGGTGGCGGGTCTTTTCAGTGTGTGACCATGAAATGGTCTCTGATCTCTCTCTCCTCTCTCTGTCTCTGATCTCTGGCAAGATCTGTTTAATGGTATACGGAAGTGCTGAAACGGATGCTATGATAATTTTGAAATAATACTTAAGGAGAAATGTTCTAGAAATTATGCATCAGAGGGAAGATCCTAAAACCTAGCATGACTGTTTCCAAGGCGGATTCGCGGAAAGCTCTTTAGATCGAAGCTGATCTTTAATGAACCGGAAAGATTCTGCAATATTTGGATTACCTATAGCCCAAGTCTATACCACTGTTGTATTTATGACTGATCCACTGATCAATACCTTTAGGAATCGATCTCCCCTTGGCTCTCTCGAAGATCTCCGATCAATGATCAATGGAAACTCTAATGGCAAGTCAACCAAAATGACTCAACACCTGCCAAAGAGCCGAGCAGACCAGGTATCTCTGCCAGAGCTCAATAGCCCCCCCTTTTTAAAGACCTGTTGTTTCGATTCTGGTGTGGCAGAGCAGAGTGGCATTTTCTAGAGTAGGGTAAAAAGCTAAAACGGCAGGAGGCATGCAGCATACGGCATGCGGCATATGGCCAGAGAGACGCTGTCGCTGACGCAGCCACAGACGACGCCACTTGTCTTGTCGTGTCTCAAATTAATTAAAGACTCATCTACATATTTCATTTCCACTCCAACTGGTTGTTTAGTGGACAAGAAAAAAAGCCGCAACAACCAGCCAAGAAAATGCGGAAAAAACTTGGAGAAGAGATGCTATGCGATGCGATGGGATGCGATGCCACGGGGAAAAGGGGCAGCATCTCTGCGGGAAATCTCCTCCCAAAATTGGCCTGTCACTGGCCAGAGGCTGTCCGTGGTGCGTCCGTGGTGTGGAGGCGTGGCTGTGGTTTCACAAAGCATTTTACAGTTTTTAACATCTTTCTTAACATCATTTTTTGTAGATTTTTCAAAACATAATTTTCGACATTTTCCAACATAATTTTCGGCCTTTTCCCCGCCCGCCCCATTTGTTTGTTTTAACATTTTACAACATTTTTTCCGCTTACATTTTTGGTGGTTGTTTTTCTCAGCCTTGTATTAATTTGTAAGAATTTGATTTCGTTTTATTTTAAGGCCATAAACTTTCACTGGAAAAAGTTTCCAACTAATCGGATCGGCTTTTGAGTCTGCTTTGGTGGGCTGCCCCCCACTCCGAAGCGGAGACCAGACCACTCGAAACTGCCCATACTTTACACATTATTAGTCTAATTTAATCAAATGAAGGCATTCACAATAAGCCGATTCATTTTTCATTAATGAATTGGGTCTGCAGCGAGATCTGAGAGCGGCGATATCCCATCCCTCTCCGGTATGGGAAACGGTAGCACAGATAGGATTCCATTTATCTGTCAAGAGAAAGCCACAGAATGGGAATGTAGGAATTTTCAGGGCACTCATCCACATACGTGGATTTCATTTAGAAGATATGCCAATATTTTCCATTATTATAAGCCATATGCAACGATGTGGGAAATCCCTTCTTTGGGGGCGTAAACAACCCTCCGGCGCGGCACACACGGAGAAAATCGCATCATCTGTCAAGACGATTGTAATTTATTTATTTGCGCATTTTCGCATTTTGCTTTTATCGGAAATTGGCCAATAAGGTATTCGATTGCAGGATATCCGTTTCCCAACCCTCCTAAAAAATGCATTTCGATTGCCCAAAAAAAAAATAGATAAAAAGATACAGATACAAAGAGAGAGTGGAATGGGGTGGAGTGGAGACGTGGAAGAGGGTGCGAGGTTTAGCCAACTGTGAATTGAATTTTTTTTTTGCCACTCACAGACGATTGTGTGTTTGCGTGTTTGAGTGTTTGAATGGGTGTTAATATGAGATGCGAATACCGGGATGGGATTGCAATTTCTCCAACCAACCATGAAATGCCACACAAATTTAGGGTGAGAACAGGGCTTTCTCGTTGCGGCACAAACATTTACATAAGTAGCTTTGATTTAATAAGAAAATTTAGGCAAAGGCACCTGCAAATGCTAAATAGATCTGCTTATCGTACCGCCCACGGTTTGATTTATTGCCAGAAAAAATTCAGGAAGAAGGCCCAAGATTTATGGCCTTCTTCCCCATCCATTGGAAACGACAACTCAATAAAGTGGCTACTAATTGGCCTTTAATAGACAGACGATTGACTGTTAACTCTTCGAGAGATCTCTGGGGGACATATGTACATATGTATGTATGAATCCGTAGAGTGTCTGGAGGAGAGTGCCTTTTGGGCTCCAGCAATTGATTGATATGCTCGCCCTCTAATTCAAATCAAATTGTCAAAATACGCTGCCCACGATCATAAATTAGAGACCACAAAGGCCACAAAAGACGGCGTGGCACAGTAGTGGATGAGAGTCGAGAGTCGAGTCCGAACAAAAGCCTATTATGCTCGTATTCGTTCGAGAGAAGGATAGAGAGAAAGAGATGTTCCCAGAGATATCTTTTTTATGGGCTGTGCATACCATTCCGAGCATTATGTTAAATACACCACAAAAGTGATCGTAAATTTTCATAAAATGTCACGCCAAAACGTCACACTTTTTCTTCTTCTTCTTCTTTTTTTTTTGTCTGTAAGCATAATTAAAAATATAATAAAAATGCCTTTTAATATACATTTATGGATACCGATTATATTTTATTTTTTCTGTCAGTCGTCACATAAATTGGAAAAAAATTAAGGTCTCATTTGCATACGTATAGTCGTCCCTCCTCGTTCCTCACTCCTTTAACAGTTACCGAAGGAATACCGTACCCCGAACCATCCATCCATGGCACATAACTCAATCGAGCACCTTCGAAAAACTTGCGACTTTGACAGGCATATTTTTTGGACATTTTAATTATTGTCAGAGCGTGACATTCATTTGGACGCGCGAGGGTCTTATTATTATTTCCCTACATCTGTCTGTCTCACCGGATGATTCGAGGCGGAGCGGACTACGTGCTTAATATGTGGGTAATTTAAAGCAGCCCAGAAGCGTGCCAGGAATTTGGATACGATCCGAAGTATACACGAGTATATTGTCGTACTTTGGATTTTCCATTGGGTGGTGGTGGTTCAATGAACTGCAGTCCGCATTTAATTGAACTGACACTCGACACATGGATTGATCAATAAAAGATCATTTGATTACAATAATGCATGTATTTCACACCTCAAACAATACGATATTGTTATTGTATAAGTTGGATAATAATCGGCTGAGCAAATGGGAATAATTTCTATAGCTATAAGGTGAAAATTATACGAGTTTTATAGGAAATACACTAATTTCCTTCATCGCAACTAGCAGATAAAAGGTGGCAGTAAGAAAAAATTTTTTTTTTTTTTTTTTTAAATATACAAAATTATCTCAATATTTATACGATGTTCACAAAAAAAATATCTTCTGATATATATTATGTTTATATTTTACATAAAATATAAAGAAAACAAAAAAAAGAATACAATGCCTTCAATCAGGCATAGGCCCCGGCGAGATTCGAACTCACGATCTCCTGTTTACTAGACAGGCGCTTTAACCAACTAAGCCACGGCGCCACATGCGAACACTAACGCCAAAGTTCTATCATATGCTGAGAGAGCACAAACAGACAACCACTCTCTTTGCTTCTTCTTCTTCTCTGCAGAGCTAAAAATAGCACACGGCTGTTTTTTTGGAAGGAGACCCACACACAGCAGCGAACCGATTCCCAATGGAAACTTTTTCCCACCAGAATAAATATAAATTATTCTTTTTTAAAACAATTTAATACGCTAAAAGTTGTCGCTGCACAGACATGTACATATATCCCAAAAGATAAAAAAGAAGAAAAATTACGTTTTGTTAACTCGAGCAATACAAATCGTTTTTTAAATGAGTCGAAAAGAGTCGCAGCGCAGCCCACGACCAGCACGACACAAGTGAAATGCAACACCACATGGGTATTACGGGGGGTATTTGGAGACAGCGACAGCTCCACCAAAGTGAAAGGCTGTCACTGGGCGGGCCGCCTCCCCTGCTCCACCGACACCACCTCCCACCCCTTTGTTTTTAACAAATGAACTGACGCGCTTAGCATGTCATTTATTTAGTATGTCTGTTTTTTGTTGATACTCTATTTGGAGAGGGTATTATGAGTCTTTGGATAGCAGAGCACTTCCTAGAGTCTCCTTAGAAGAGAGAGGTATCAAAGCTTCGGTGCTGCAATGAAGAATTAAATGCCCAAAACTCTTCTCTCCGCTGGTGCGGTACCAACGGGAACAATTACTCATGTCAATGAGAACTTCTTTTTGGTTGGGAGGGAAATTATAAATCTATCGTATAAATGAGAACGGAACGAAACGGATGGGGAGGGAGGGAAGCAACGGGAACTAACATGATTTTTTTTTTTTGCCTATAACTTTACAATTTCCGTGTTGTAAAAGAGAAAAAGTGGAAGGAGGGAAATTCTGGCACTGGAAGTCCAAGAGGAAGAGAGTGGTGTTCCGGGTGTGAAAGCTAAGGGCAAGGGGGAAGAAGAGCCCTGTAAATAAAAACGCATGAATGCCTTTTCTGTTTGTGGCCGGAGTTGCCGTTGCCGTTGCAGTTGCAGTTGCAGATACGATACGGTAGTGGTATATACCCATATGGGCCATAAATTGCATGCCTATTGACAGCAGTATTTTATGATATTTGCCTGTGCCGCCATAGGGTCTGTTCTGTTTATCTCCTGGCACAGTTTCCACACACAATAGACTGAACTCTGGGGAACAAGAGAGTGAGAAATGAGATAATTCCTTGGAATTATATCACTTAAAGAGTTCTTAATGGGAAAGAACGTTTAATTCCAAGAGTTCGTTCCTACAGTAAATATCCCCAGAAATATCCCTCTGCTTCAAAGTTTAGTACTTTCCGCAACTATCAAATACAATAAACATCAATTTTGGATGGTTAATAAATGCAGTCCCATCTGCATATCATATACATATCATGAACGTGTATCATGCCAAAAATTGTTTCCTCTTTATAAAGAATTCATCCATATTTTTCGAACTCGAAAATCAATTTTTCCATCACTCAAGTGGCACTCCACTTGAATCGGAGTTCCGCGTTAGATGTTCAATTATGTGTGCGTGTGTGTGTGTGTGTGGGGGGGATTCCATAATCTCTAATAATAATTTTTATTATGAACCTCAGAAATTCTTTTGCCCAGCTGGCAAAGATTTTCCATTTCCTATGGAAATTGCTCCCGTAACAAGCTGCGATATTTATAAATTTATGTTTATTATGCGCACAAAATGCATAAAGTTCATTGAACGAACTCCAAAACAGCAGAAGAGAGGAGCTGCTGCACAAGTGCTGACACACTTTGGCCGCCAGGCCACTGCCACAGCCAGTGCCACAGCCCCAGTGCCAACTGACAAAGAGGCAGGCGGTCCAGTACCAGTCCTCCAGTACCTCCATCTCCTCCTCTCATTGCTGCTGCTGCTCCTGCTGCTGCTGGGGGGGACCACACAAGTGGTTTGACCTTAAACGATGTTGAACTTGAATTTTTTCGGTGTGTCTTTCTGTCTGTCTGCCGGTCTGTGTGTGTATTTTTATACGAGTATCATTTCAAGACTTCAAGTGCAAGGCGGCAATTTCAATTAACCCGAAGATATGATCTTTATGCATAATTTATGTCCACTTTCCGGGCATATCTTTCGATTCGGTTGACAAATGTGGAATCTATGATTAAGTGAATCGCAGCTGGAACTTCTTTAAATGGTTTATATTTTTTGTAAGTTTTTTGAGAGTAGTTTTAAGACATGTCTCCAGGTGTTGGATTAACAACTTTCTGGACTGTGGTCCCGCCCTTTGGGGCCGCATCTGACATCCTGACACCTTGCATTTTTTTTTTGTAGGTCAGACTGTGATTGATAATTAATTAATCTGAGACTTTCTCCTGCCTCTCTTCTTTTTCTCTGTTGCAGCGATTCTCCAGCGCTCCACTGTGGATGTGGGACGCATTAAGCTGCAGAGCGTGGCCACATGCCTGTATCTGTGCATGGATTCCTGTGGCGCTGTCTATGGCTCGGTAAGTAAGCTAAACATTATACCAACATAAAAATATGATATATATTTTTAAAAGAAGACCCTGATATCCATGCTAAATACAGGGGAGATAAATCCTTTTAGAAATAGAGATAGAAATTTGGATATCCCTTCACTTATTCAATTATTTTTCGCATTACAATTACACGCTCTTCTACCGATACTCTGTAGATTTTTCCTTAATTTTCCCCCACTCCTCGAACAAACCTCTTTGTTTCAAAAACACCAAACAAAGGAACTGTTAAAAGATTGAGGTAAGCCCCGACCGAAACCCAAAGCAAAAGAGAGCTCTCTTTTCTCTAGTCAATAAATAAAAAATTAAATGTGAACAAAAACAAAGCAACACGAGATCAGGAGCAACAGAGCGGTTCGAGGGAGGAACCTTTCCAAGTGCCAAGTGATATCGGTCCTTCGTCCTTCGGAGAGGGTCCTTTCTGCCTTTCTGCCTTTCTGCCTTCCTGCCACAAATTAATGTGACACTTTATCCCGCTGTGACGTGACTCTCTCTCGCTCTCTCTCTCTCGGTTGAGCATCGGTGAGGCCTTTTTTTGGTCTGGCGCCATGCAACAATGCAACAATGGACGCATTTCGGTTCGACATTAGTTTTTAGTGTTTTTTGTGTGTGTTGTTTTATGTTTGAATCTATTTCATTTCTTTCCGCTGTCGATGTCTATGTCGATGTCGTATGGCACTCTGACCTTTTTCGCATTCGAAATAGCAGCGACTGTGCCAATTCTGTCAGCCTGGCATTCGTTTTTTGTATCTGAAAGATACTCTGCAGTGCACAGAGTGCGTGCTGCTGCTGCTGCTGCTGCTGCTGGGGTGTTGATTGATGCGCTTCACCAGCGGCGGCGGTGCAGCCCTTTGAAGGCGCCGCGCATACCTTCGAAAGTTGGTCAAGTGGGCGGCTCGTGTTGTTTATTTTGGCGACCCCAGCGTCCGGCCTGCCAACGCGAACACAGACATATAATTTACACTTTTTTATTACAACTTTTGGTTGTGATTTACTCTCAAGCCACTCAAGAGTCGGGAGTCTTTTTCCTGTGTTCTATTTATAAAGAAATTACTCTCGCAAATGCGCTGTGCCGCCGCCTCGTGACAAATATTTCATTATAATATTTGAAATATTTTTGGCCGTAGTCTTGTGACTTGGCAGGTGATTTGCCTGCTAATTGAAAAGGCCTAAACCCCCTGCCCCCTCCCACCGAAGTGGCTTGCCAATTCATAAACTTTAAGACCCCTTTCCACGGCTGAGTCACCAATTAAAATGTTGTTTCACATACAAATACAAGGCTTTTGGCTTATTAATTTGCATAATTTGTTCTCTGGCCAGATCACACGCTGCGAGGGTTTTTTTTTTGTTGGAGGTTTGGAAACCAATTAATGGTCGTGTCGGTGCTCGATGAATATGTTGCATCATTATCATGCTTATTGTCCTGTGTTTAGTGGCGATATCTTTCGGACCTTTTGGAACGCGTCACGCGGCGCTGATGATACCCTAAGTGGTTCCGCTTGTAGGTGTTTTTATCTAGAGAGAATGAAAGAGAAAAACAACCGGTTGACCCTTGGCCCTGGCGCCAATAGAGAGGTGTCTTAGAGCTAATGGCTCTCTGGATATCTGTTCAATTTTCTTCTTTTAGTCGTGTGTGTGTGTGTGTGTGTGTGGGGTGTATGTTCTTCCTTATCAAAGTACAACTTCATTTCATTTCCCTTTGGTGTCTGCAAAAAATTGTCACTTGCAAGACATTAAAAAACTAAAAATAAATCGAAATGCTAGGAAATACCATTAAAGACTGTGTGCCACAGAAAGATCTAATGAAAGAGGAGGCTTCTTTGGAGTAAGAGCAGTCCTAGTGCCCACATTGTTGTTGTCACATATGTCACAAAAATTGTGTCTCGTCGTCGCGGCACGACCTCAACCTCCAACCCCCCACCCACCCCCTGCTCCCTCAAAAACCAAGAAAACACAACTCAAAAACGTTTGTTGAATGGCGTCAACATTTTGTCCCTCAATCTTCGAGGGTCGCGTCTCCTTTCCTGCTTCCCCTGCCTCATTTGATGCCTCATTTCATATCAGATTGTCTGGCTCTGGCTCTGTCTCTGTCTCGCTCCTGACTTTTGCCTGATTAATTTCTAAATTTAAGCGGCGACATTTCGCCTTGCCTTCCCCTTTTGTTGCATTGCCATTTTATTTACGAAACAATTTTAATTGCCTGACAAGCGAATTAATTCAATGTTGTTAATTGAATTTGATCTTCTGCCAGTCTGCCAGTCGGTCGGCACATCTCCAAAGGCCACCATCCCATCCCCATCCTATCCCCATCCCATCCCCATCCCAGGCATCCTTTCCCTTTTGCTCTTGAATTTACATTTCTACCTAACAAAAAACAAATGTGAAAATTTCACTTCTTCTTTTTGTATTTTGGAAATTCTTTTCGATTTCTTTCAACTGCTGTTTGTTGTCGTGTCCTTTGTGTGCCGGCGCTGTCATGTGGCATTCATAAAGTAGAAATGTTTATGGCTTGAGGCCGGCCAGAGAATCGATGGCTATCTGGATGGCCAACACCGATAGGGAGCACATCCTGTGATAATGAGCGCATTTATCTCAGAGATTCCACATTTTGATAGACAAAAGAGAATAGACGCCGCCTTGGACAACTGTTTGGTGATTCAGAGAATGGAGAACGGGGTTCGTTTTTGGTAATGAATCTCTGGGAATGCACCCTTTGAAGTTGCCTTTTATCAAAAGGGTACAACATTGGTTCCATTTAGAGCACATTGCTTCTGTAGAAGTCGATAAATCTTTGATTACTTTCGATCACGTTTCGAATACTTTCAATTACTTTCCATATTTTTTGATAACTTTTAAATTCTTTTCTATAAGCTTTGATTATTTTTTGAACATTTCGTTCTCTTTCGATTACTTTTTAATTATTTTCGATAACATATCGATAATTTCGTGTTACTTTAGGTATATTTTGATAGCTTTCAATTAGTTTTCAATCAGTTTCCATCACTGTCATCACATCTTTCCAAAAGTTTTCGATCACTTCCGATCGACTCCTGTCGATAACTATTTAATTTCTTTTAATCAATATTCTATAGAATATTTTTTTATAGATTTCAGTACTTTTTGATCAGTTTTCGAACATCTCTCGATCATTTCGATCACTTTCGATAACTTATCATTTACGTCCGAATATTTTAGAGAACTATCTGAATTTTTTAATAGCCTTTAATTGGTTTTTGATCTCTGACATTTGATTAGTTTTTAAGTCCTCCCTGGCTCTGACTTTACTTGTACTCGATAATTATTGTAGCCAAATCATTTAATGATAGTTCTTCGATCTGTTGCAGAAAGACTTCACCGACGACTGTGTCTTCAACGAGAACATGGGCCTGCAGAACTACAACACGTACTCCTCCACCTACAACTCGAATGCCCGCAGGGTCTACTATTTGGCCCTGAATCGTCATGGTGAGCCAAGGCGGACCCAGATCCCGGCCAGCCGTTCGCTGGGGAAGCTTACCACCTACACAAATGCCATCACGGAGACGGTGCCCCAAGAGCGGGTGGAGCAGTTGATAGCCAAGAATTTTGGGGCAAATCGAATCAAGCATGGCGTACGGCAACTCTGTGATACGGGCAAGCCGCTGATCGAATTGGTTGATGCGGTGAATTTTAAGAAGCCACCAGAGTGTAGTAGTAATGGAAGTGGCACGAGTGGCAGTGGCAGTGGCATCAGCAGTGGCACGAGTGGTAGTGGCACGAGTGCTACTAGTACTACTAGTTGTGGGGGCAGCAGTTCCTTGTGTAGTTCCTCCGCAATCAGTAGTAATAGTAGCATCACAGTTCCTGTGCCTGCGGCCAGTGCCGCCTCCGGCAGCCTGATTAGTATTAGTAACAGTAGTCAAAGCGAGAGCGGCCATATTAGCAGTAGCCTTAGTACTAGCACTAGTAATAGTACTAGCAATAGAAATAGCAGTAGCAGTAGCGGTAGCAGTAGTCCCTTGCATCCTCCTCCGCCGCATCCACTGCATCCAAAGCAGAAAAAGAAGAAGCTACGCAAATGCAAGCTCCACGAAAGCGAGGAGCTTCACAATTGCCAAAAGCGACCCTCGGGCGGTGCCGGTGCCGGTGCTGGAGCTCTAAGAAAACGCGGCCCCAAGGCCCAGCGATGCAAGGAGCTGCGTGACAAGGCAGCGGCAGAAGGTGGTCCGCCACCCAACTGTGGCAAGAAGAATGGTGCAAAGAAGAATGCAGCAGGTGCAGCAGTAGAAGCATCCTTGCCATCCCTGCCCAAGGCCGTCCATCAGCGTCCACGAGCGTCCAATGGCCAGGCGGGAGCGGGGGCGATTGGCAAAAAGAAAGGTTCACCAAAGGGCGGCAAGCAGCGTCCGATGGGTGGCAAGAAGCAAGCCAGAGGGGCAGCTTTGAACAGTGGCAAGCAGCGCAAGCAGCGACCCAGCACCACGACGATGGCCACCAGCCTGGCCACGCCCTCTAACAGTCACTGGGAGAGCAGCTCCCCTCTGCCATCGATGGCGCTGAGCGAGACGAGCGATCGAGTGGAGCGCAATGTCCGCATGAGCAGCATGGAGGAGGAGCTGGACGAGGATGAGGGATCCCTGGAGGATGCCAGCTACGAGGATGCCACGTCCGAGGAGCATGCGCGGAGTGCCGCAGGCGATGATTCGCTCTACTATGATTTGTGAGTTTTCCACTTCCTCAAAATCAATCAACTGTCAACATTTTTAACCTCCTACCGTTAACTCTCTCACATTTATTTTCCACCTTAAATTGAAACTAAAAAACATTTTTCTAAATTTAAAACTAAACATTTTCTAAATTTTATTAAATATATTTTAAAGTATTTTTTTCTGATTGGTAATTAATTTTTTATTCTCTCACATTTTGTACTGTTTGAAAAAAATTTATTTTATTTTTTATTTAAAACCCAATTTTATTTCCGTTTTTGGTTGTTGATTCATTTAAATCATATTTTTGTTTTTTTTTTTCAAAATTTGATATTATTTTATGTAGTTGAAAAATTGAGAAATTTTAATTTTTGGTTTGGCAAAAGTGAATTAAATATTACAATTAAAAAACGTACAAAGTGTGGAAGGAGTTCGAGCTCGAATTCGAATAAAAGTGAGAGAAAAAATCAAGAAAATTCAGTGTAAAAAGTTGATACCGGGAGATATGCGAACGATATTGTAATTTGCAAGTTTCCAACAACACAACACCATCATCATCATTATCATCACCACACTCCACACCGCACATACACCCCTATACCATCCATCATATGTGTATATGTATGATATATCCCCCCAAGAACTGTGGTTCACTAAAGTATTTTTGATGCAGCGGACCATTGTCCCCCCAGCGATGAACCCAAACGCACACACACATGATGAATATCAAAAATGTATTACGACGGAGTCTCGAGTATTTTATAAGAACCGAACCCCCCAAAAATTGGATTAGAATTACCATCGAAATGTATGATAAAATGCACGCCCATCCGACATCCGAAAACAGAAAAGATATGTATTCTATATGTATAATCGCAGGCCATAACATTAGATCTAAACAAAAGTCTATTGAAATACTTGAGTCTCTTGAAGAACGATGGAAAAAATACTCAAAAAATACGACCACACTTAAAAGGGAAAACAAACAAAACGATAACTTGCAGAGTGCGCTTTAAATGTTTTTAATCGTTTGTAATCGCTGTTATCGAAGCGGAAAAACTATCGAATATGTTGAGAGAACCTTCTTGTACATAGAACACACACGCGGTTTTAGTCCTTAAGATACTATGAAAACGTAAGCGAAAAACGATTAAAAAAACTCACAAATCACAAGAATTGTATTTTTATTTACAAACTTTTTGAGCAAACAAAAACTAATACATACATATGTATCTGTGTAATTAATATTTATTTTCGAATCAATCGATCGTCCAGAGATAAGCGTGAAATTATAGCCTGTAGATTTTTGTATAATTGAGTTATTTATTGTATTTATTTGCAAATACTATTTATTTATAGACTACTAGATTAAGTTTCTTTAGAACTAACAGATGTTTGTTATTATTAAAAACAAAACAATTTCCATATAAGTGAGTAATTCTCGAATAAGCGAGAAAAGAGCATGAGAAAGCAAAGCAAAAATAAAAACTAAACAAAATAAAATTAAAAATACATTAATATCCAGAATTATCTAGATTTTGTTCGAATTTTTTTATTATAGATTGAAGAGTGGTAAGAGGAGTACCGTTATATGTATATCCTTCTTTTTTTTGCATGGCATTTTGCACGTTGAAATAAATTTCTACAAAATTGATCACAATTCACTCATATAATTATTTTTTGGCATGGTTTTCGATATATCTTTCGCTATAAGATAAGATCCTTTATCGCCCATAATTTCCTCTATAATATTCTATATAAACTTTACAGCCTCTGTCTGCTGTTCCTGCCGCTGATGGTCTTACGAAGTAGCATCCTATGAAGAGAGAGAGATGTCCGATCCACCACACAAATGAAAAGCTAAAGTTCCTGATCTTTAAGCATAAGAGTTCTACTACGATACCAGATACTACAAAAAATAGAGCATAATATTTTTCGTATTTACAAATAATTTAAGACTGAAAAAAGAGAAGAACTATAGTAAGTGAAAGAGAAAACTGAAAAAAAGCTGCTGTAAATAAATGAAAAATATTGGAAAAATACCTTATCTTTGATTTTATGGAACCCCCCAGAATAATTTCCTAAATTACCGTTTTGTTTCCGATTGTCATCATTATGCTGCCAAACAGGTGAAACGAAGGAGATAACAGCTAGCGCACCTTACTCTCCCTCTCACTCTCTGGTTGGAATCAGCTGACAACAGTCAAAGACCTTTTTTCTCTGTCGTAATACCCAGCACGGTCAGCACGTGCCAGAAGCGTACAGATCATGTGGCCAGAGAGAGGGTGAGAGAGAGAGAGATCGCAGTGTAGGGTGACGTTGGCAGAGAGACGATTAAATAATAAATGCGAATTGAGCTAGTTTACGCTCAAATAACGGGGACTCTGCACCCAGAGACGAGACCGACCGACCGACCTGTGCCGTCCGTCTGTCTGTCTGCCAGAACCGCAGTCGCAGCCGCAGCCACAGTCGATTTCCATGTGTGTGAGACAAGTCACGTAGGCCTTGAAATGGCGAAATTGCTGGCTGCCGGCTCGCCTCGTTTGTTCCCACATTTCATATTCATTCATACGCTGCCTGGGTCTGGCTGGTGGATTTTTCGCATGAATAGATGAAACACGAGGCTCCCGCCCCAAAAGCCACCCCATAACCCCACAAAACCCCCTCCCCTGCCCAATCACACACAGCAGCCGAAAAAAAAATATAAGCGAAAACGAAACCCAAAACGAAGCGAAGCTCTCTTGGCAACATAAAAAGCGAAATGAAACGCTCTCGTGTGCGATCATGAAGCTGGCGTAAGCATAAAAGAGATGGCTGATGGATGACGTCGATTGTGCTGTCGCGCGCTCTGCATTTCCGGACTCGCTCGCACACATCTGCCCGCCCTGCTGCTTACTAAACAGTTTGCTCTCTCCTCACACCTGTTGTCTGTAAGCTTTAATTGCGAGCAATTGTTTCGGCTGATTAGAAGAGTTCAGAGAGAGAGAGAGAGAGAAGCACCGGTTGGCGCCGACACATACACACACACACACAACACCCTACGACAGGTCTTCTTCGTTTTTGTCTGCCTTTCGTCATAAGTCGAACGTATTCGCTAACTAGAATCTGCAACCGAAAATGAGTTCAGTGCGACATTAAATGGATTAAAACATTGGAAAATGTAGATGCAACTAATACTGGCTCTTCCACATTCTGTCAGGGTATGCCCAGTGCGACAGTCACAGTCTCATTTTATCACCTGCGTCTGCATTGCATTCGCTTGCTGTTTATTTGCTTTTGTTTAGTTTTTTTTTTGCTTTCGCACTAAATGTCATTCGGGTTTTGGGGAACTTGCTTACAGCCACGGGTCTACGTGACGTATGGAGAATACACACAGCTGATTCATTCCGATTTCCAATCGCATCCAAATCCAAATCGAGTGGGTATCCCAACAGCTGCTGCTGCCACAATCTATTCGGTTGCAAGCATTTGCCATTCAATGCCAATGCCATTGCCATAACAATAACAAAAGTCAAGTGGCGGCCAAAGATTAGATAGTTTTATTTATGAATATGGAGTAGACCAGATGGAGATGCAGATACAGATAATAGCAAAAATATCACAAAAAATCACAGATTATCCAAAGAAACAAGCATCCTCTGGCGCTCAAATGTCTTGAACGGTCAATGTCCATCTGCTCAGAGATGCCCTCCATGACGGGCTGCCTTTTAGAGGTTTTTGAGCCAGGGAAAAATACCAAAGCAGTACGACTTAAGTGAAAATTAACGCATACCAAAGCTAAATTCAATTAAACAGATTTCAATCATCCGAAACATGACGGAAATGTCAAAAATCTTTAACATACCCGTTACCGTTCCCTTGCCCGTTCCCGTTCTAGCTGCAGAATCTCTGGCTTCCCGATCCGATCCACCCGCTGCCTGGGTCTGGGTTCTGGTTGGGTATGGTTTCTGTATTTTAGTTGCATTTCTAGTTTATGGCCTGCATTGCATTGCGTGAACATGATGAATGATACCTAATTGGATTAGCTGCAATGCCTGCTCTGCTGGCACATGGGCACACAGCCGGGAAATGGAGAGACAAACAAGCTAAAGAGATCCAGATCCAGAACCAGCGCCAGAACTCGATTGCATAACTGGCCGGGAAGTGAAAAGCGTGTGAAATGGAGTTGTAACCGGCATGATATTCTATTTACTAAATAATTGGACACCAAATGTCGTGGACGATGGGAGAGCATGTCAATCAAACTGCCAGACGGCGGCCCCTAGCAAAAACTCATTTCTCCAGAACAGAAAATTCGGCAGAACAGAATTCGGAAATAATAAACCAATTTGGTTTTCCACTTCTCTTAAACAAAAAAGTAAAAATGGGAAAAAGTGAAAACATAAACTGAAAATAAAAGTGAAAAAAATCAAAATCTAAGTCTAAACAAAAAAAATTTAAAAAATGTTAGGTTTTCGGAAAAAAGTTGCAAAGCTATGAAAGTAAACCTAATAACTTAATCGTTTCTGGTAATAGTGTGGCAACTTGCAAGTGATACTTGGGTTCGTTTTAGATAAACAGTTTTCTGGTAGGTCCCGTGTGAGACACCTACATTTTTTTTTTGTTAAAAGAAATATTTTTTAATATAAATAATGCGAACAAAAAAAGTTAACGTCTTGTGAGCAAGGAAAAAGTGGGTTCCGTCTCCGGGCGATATTTTTAAAAGCCAAGAATGATTTTGAAAAATATTATGGTATGGTACATCGATGGGCGGACAATCGACTGAGCCTTTGATGCACCTTCAGGTTGTGTTTGTGCCTCGTCTGCGTCCTGTGGCCCATTTTCTGCCATTGCAATTTTCTCGGACGCTGTTGCGACACTTACCATTTGTTAAACAATTTAAGTAAATAAATAAGAAGCAGCGGTAATTAACAGATTAGTTAATGATGCACATCCAATGCCATCATTGAATATGTATAATGAATATGTATAATATACTCTTCGAGTATATATAAAAGTATAAAAGATATTACAGACTAAAAAATGAATAAAAAGTGAAAAAAAAGATTCCTGGAGATGCGGGGCATCGATCCCCGTACCTCTCACATGCTAAGCGAGCGCTCTACCATCTGAGCTACATCCCCTGATGAACAAGCAGCGTCTTGGCTTCTAGTTAAATGCTTTTGCAACTTCGAACATTTTAGTGCGATGCAAATGCGCCACCTAGCGGTGGACCTATCACACAGAAAGCTTTTATGTCTATTTGATGAATTGATTGAGGGAATGAGAAGCGTTTGGACGGACGGACGTTTGTTTCGCAGCCCCTACGGTCGGAAGGGGGCGAGACAATTTGGTTGCTCTACATCTTATAGTCTCTTAGACCTAGGCGCTTAGACATAGCTATATCGACTCTTGATGCTGATCTATGCTAATCTGATAAAAGCTATTTCCTCATCAGCAATTTTTAATTTTTGAGAAAAATAAAATAAAAATGTTGTAGGTCGGACAGTCCTTAGCCTGTCTCACCGAAGAACTGTAAGAGCAGTGTAGAAGTATATAAACACTGTTTATATTGTCTTTGGTAGAACACTGTGCGCTGGAAAAAGGACAACAGTTTCTGTAAGACAAATTGAGCAATTGCATTACATTTCTATAAACTCTGATCATGAACCTTTCCGTAGCCGAAAAATTCTCCAATGAATAATCTAATTTAAATAACAAGTTGTTACTCGAATATTTATGTGTCATGGCATTTTCCCCTTACAGTTTAACTGAACATTTTTCAACTTTAAACAATAAATATAAACATAAAATAATATAATATGTATAAATGAAACGAATAAAGGATAAAATTGACAAAAAAATTATTAAAAGTTTGTTCCCGCCCGGGTTCGAACCGGGGACCTTGTGCGTGTGAAGCACACGTGATAACCACTACACTACGGAAACCTACGATGGAATTGTGCCAAAAACCAAACACATAATACGCTGGAAAAAGGAAATGGATGGTCGCAATGAACCGCGAAATGTGCAGAACAATTGCCGCAAAGAAAAACAAAATAATAAAAATAAATAAAAATACCAATATTACAGACATGTGCCGCAAACGCCGGCTAGCGTTTCACTTATCTGGACAGAAGGAAAGAGAGAATCGAGCCCATCTTTCGTGCCGCTCTTGCTGCCCTGCCCGTGTCGCAGCGTGTCCAAAGCCAAAGCCACAGAATTTATTTACTATTCATTTTGGCATGCACCATGGAGTCGTATATATTCATATTCATGAGGGTGAGGCAACGGTGGCACATGCCCAATGGCCGGTCCTGTGCGTGTACTTACCTATTGCAACAAGGGATCACTGGCTACAGCGGGCTATGGAACGACTCTGGGCGTTGTCCGTCAGCTGAGTAAGCTTGGAAAGTTGGGTACATTACCTTGCCTGATAACAACTAATCCCCAAATCATCCATCCTCAGAGCACATATGCTGCACAGAGACACGGCCGTACAACCAAGGAGCTCGGCTTACCGCCTATGAGCTGGTGCATGAAAAATTCCCCGCCACCCTCCTGCTGGACAGCATAATGGCGGCCTTGCTGCGTGCCAAGAATGTGGCTGCCGTCGTTGTGGGAGCAGATCGCGTGACTGCATCACGTACATCGATCACAATAGATATCACACCTAAGCGTTTTTCACCCACTCTTCGTAGGTGGCGGCTAATGGCGACACGGCCAACAAGATCGGAACCTAACAGATTGCGGTAGCAGCCAAGCATCACGATGTTCCTTTTTTTGTGGTCACCCCACTGATCTACATAGATCTGCATATACCCAGCGGCGACCACATCATCATCGAGGAACGACCTGATCGGGAGATGACCCACGTGGGCGAGCATCGGATTGCTGCACCAGGTATTAACTGCTGGAATCCCACCTTCGATGTGACGCCTGCCTCCCTGATCACGGGCATCATCACGGAGCGTCGCGTCTTTAAGCCGGCGCAACAGAAAGAGTTGCCTCAGGTGATGCGTCGTGATTGTCAATGTCGAGCGGTTCGGGGGGAAGAATATGGTTTGCGTTAGCTTTGATCGAATCAGATAATGTGTCCGGACTGGGGTTGATCGGCAATTGTCGTGCTCCGTTACGGTGTCTGGTGTGACAGATGCCAGGGATTGCTCTGTCTTAGATATCTTGGTCGGCTGGGGCTGCTCGGAGAAGCTGATGCTGCCGCTGCATCCGCGCAATTGCAAATCCAAAGACTTGGACCGCTTCATTGGCGACTTGCGCATAGTCGAGTGTAGCCCGACTGTGCTCCACTTGCACTGCCACTAGCCACTCCGTGCTTGTTCATTTGGGGGGAGCTCCCATGTGCCGGCGACAGGGTCTGCTGCTTACGCTGGGCACCTGATGCTGGGCATTCGACTGTGGCGTTCCCTGAATGCTGGCTGGGCTGTGTATTCACCTGCTGCTCACTGGCTTTATTGGCCAATGGCGGCGGCAAACGATCCCATCCCACCATGCCCCGTCCGGAGAAGCTAAAATTCTCAAAAATCAAAAATCTAAAAGCTAAACTCTTACATGAAAAAATGCAAAAATTCCAATGAATTCCAAGAATTCTTATACAATTCTAATAATGCAATACAAATACATACACACATACATTGTATGTGTATGTGTGAACTAGCATAAAAATGGAAAAGACGAAAGGCGTTATTTCGCGTTTTGTATATTTATTTTTGCATAGTTCCTGCCTACTGTGTAACGATGGATGACTACGATGGACTGGACCGCATTTTTGTTTCATTTTGCGCGGATCATAGCGCAGATCAATTGCGAAATGCGTTCAACCACGTAACGCGTCCACCACATGCCCACGAGCTGCCACGGGGCATCATCAATTGCATTGCGAATCTGCAGTTCTTCCAAAAGGCGCCCTTCGTCATAATTTATGGCGAATTTCACGTGCCGTGGGATTGTTGCGGGAGAAAGTGGAAAATTCATCTGATAGCCGGCTTCAACTTGGACGGAAGCAATTTTCATGTTTTATGTATGAAAGAGTAGTAAGTGTTCGTATTTATTGCAACGAAGATTCGAAGTTGGCGCCCTTAGAGCCCTGTACCAGTCTTATCGATAGTTAGGTGCCACCTCGATCGGATGGACTTTGAGCGGAAGAGGGGAAGAAAGAAAAGAGAGAGAAACAAGAAGAGGAAAACACATTAAATTTGGAAAACGTCGAACAACGTGCAAAAAAAGGTTATGTGCACGAAGAAAGTGAAAAAGACCATCAGATAGTTTTAGTTATCGCGACGGCACCACGACTCCATAGCTGCTGCCTTACCTATTCGTTCCAATTCCCCAACCTGAAAGGAAATCCGCTCGGCCCACCGGTAGCAAAATCTTTTTACATCAACATTTACATATGTATGTACATATTCTTTTAGGACCTTGGTAGGAGTAGAAGTGTTGGGCTCCTAGGTAATCGACACCGGACTGCAGTTCGTTCTGCAGACCATCTTCAGTTATGGATATGACACCAGGTTTATGGCGGTAATATCAGACGCCAACTTAAGGGCGAAAACTTCCCTGTGCTGTGGGATATTATCCATTTATGTGCCAATTTAAAAAAAATACTGGGTCATTGACAATGTCCTGAAGCAAACGTACAATATGGAGTTCACCTCTCAGACATGGCGAAACAGTCCGGGGGATGATGTCCTGAACCGCATTGCCAGGAAGGTCGAAGAGGTTAAACGTTTGGTGGAACATTTTATTACTGTGGGAACGCCTGTGGGAGAGTTGAAAACGGTTCGGCGAGTGTCTTGTGGAACTAGTGAGAGTGATTATTCAATATATGCCAGAGACGGGTTGGCAGTACGTATTCCTTACTACTATGGTGGGAAAAGCTGAGTTAGTAACGAAGAAGTCAGCTCCGGTGCATACTGGTGTAATGCCGTAATGTACATATTACATTTGAATGTTTTTCCTCTAAAATACTCCAAGTTCAATGCACAACCACTTAATAAACACAGGAACGTTCTATTTTCCTACAAGCTTCACCTTTTTGGGTGGGCCCATAGAATAAAGGCCATAAAAAAAAAGGGAGTCCGAAGTCATGCTGTGATGTTGACATTCCGGTCGTAAAACGTATCGAAATATTTATAAATACCAGCACACACATCTGAAATAATCATAAAGTAAGGCTCATTTAAATGAAATAAAAAATAAATGTAAGTGGGAGTAAAATTAAACGAATGAAGGAATGACATTGAAAGAGAAAAAAAATGATTACATATTGTTCCCGCCCGGGTTCGAACCGGGGACCTTGTGCGTGTGAAGCACACGTGATAACCGCTACACTACGGAAACATCTGAAGACCCGGCGGCAGAAAACGCGATTCGAATGGAAAGTCAAGCGAATGTTAGGTATCGATAATATCGATATCGATCTTTCCCCCTCCGCTACCTCATACGAAAGATAATTTGTCAGTGTTTCATTTGCATAATTTTCATGGGGAATTCTTTAAAGGAAAACCTAATTTATGGCCTGGGCGATAAGCAAGTAAAAGTGTTCGAGAGTAGTGGATTTTTCTCCATGGCATTAGTTGAACATTTAGCTAGCTAGCTCCTCTGATTAGCGTAATCATTATAGTGGGGGGACTTAACTCAAGGCCAATATACATATGTATATGGTGGCAGACTATCAATGGGACTTGGGGTCTGGTCTCGTGGTGCGTGTGGAGCAGAGACCCTATAAATAAATAAAATGTAAAAGCAATTAGTTGGCTTCTTTGGCCGAAATTGATTGCAAATTCTGCAAGCGACAGCAACGACGATGACAACGAGGCCTAAGAGTCGTCGTCTAGTGATAAGGGTTTTCTTCGATTCTAAGTGGAATGGAATGGACACCCGCAATGATCGGAGGCCAACAAACGGGTTCAAAGCTGCTGGTCTGGTCCCGGCCGATACAAGTGACAACTGAACATGGAAAACTAATTTATGTGGCGCATGCGACAGGAAATGCAATGCAGTGCCACTGTCTACTGTCTGTGGAATGCCACAGACTCACAGACTCGCAGACTGGTTGCTCAATGAAATGGTCTTGTCTCTCAATGGAATTGGCTAAAGAGACACATACTTTGGGGCAGATGAGACCTTGACCGGGTCTCTGGAACGGTAATACGAAACCACCGCTAAAGAAAAACAAGTGAAAAATAAGTCAAAACGTTGGCCGGGCCTTGGCTAACAACACTTTGCTCTTAACAAGACCAGGATGGTGTTAAGGAATCGTATCTATTGCGGCAATCTCTGCAATATGTTCGACACTGCAAAGAAACTTTGGATCTTCAAGGGAGACAGAGCTTAGTCACCATGAAAGAACTTAAGATCAACAGAAAGCTGGTAAGATTGTGCATAAATATTGATTTTTTTATACCTATATATCTGTATATGTATATATAAAAAAAGGGCCTAACTATAATGGGAATCGTCAGGATAATCATAGAAAAGGAATTTTTAAATGAAAAAATCCACTTAAAATACATCTACTATCCTTCAGTGTTACCAAAACCAAAGGATTATGTCTATTTCCCTACCTGTTCCCTACCATTTCTTTCAGTGTTCGTTTTAGCAGCCGGTTTTCATCTGCTGCATCTGCTAGCCGCAGGCTTCATCATGTGCATCATCAACTTGTGGCATCATCTCTGAAGAGATCTCTTCGATTCGCTGCTGCCTTGTTGACCAAGTTGTGCTGCGAACAACACTATGTCATGTCCGACCGCCAATCAAGGCCAAGGGGCAACATGTTGCCAGAGTTGTCTCCTGCCCACTGCACCCCTCAAAGCATTCTTCACACCTCCCACAACGGGGCGGCAAAACGAGAAATTCGCACGCTCCAGGCGCCAGTCGATGCAGAGCAGATCTGAAGCACGATTTGTAGTCAAAAGGAGGCGACTCCCCATAGACCGTGTTGCAGCTTACTCTCTGTCGCCTCCTGCTCTGCTCTGCTCTCTGTGGGTTGCATCTTCATCTGGTTATTAATCGCCACATTTTATTTGATTATCTTTCCAGACTAGATTTATGCCTCGGCGGCATAATTTACTCGCTAATCATGCAACACTTTTCATTTTGACACGTTCGGGCGGCCTCTCCACAAAGCACCCGCCAGGCAGTAATTATGTAAATTTTCCCCTGCTTTTCCAGGGGCGTCTGCAGAGGTTGCAACATTTATGATCCTCCTGCCCGCTGCTTCGTGCTTAGAAGGCGAAAAACTTTGAACACAAATTGATAAAGGCACCCAACAACACAACACAACAACAGAACAGAAGAGAAAACACAAGTTGTAGTGTTTTTATGGCCCCGCACGATCCCCAATCGATCCCCAATCGAACGCGCGTTGCTCTCTTGTTTTTCGTTGCACATAAATTACAGGGGACGGGACCCAAGGATCCCTCCCAGGTCCGGTCCGGTATAGAATTCCATAGAAAATACATCGAAGCCGCTTCGCTTGTGTTTTGACACCAAACATCCGCTCTAAGCCGCAGCCGCACGAATCCATTCTCAATCTCCCAATCCCAATCGATGGGGCTTAAAGGGAAGGGGAAAAGGGACTGGGATGGGACTGGGACTGGGAGGACGGATATGATCTTGTTAGCCATTGCCGCCTCATGCGCATGACTGCAATTTAAGCGCCATAAATTGTGTGTACGTACCACCGCCCCGCCCCGCCCTTCTCATTCGAGGTAGATCCGTCTCCAGTCTTTACATTTTAGGCAGCTCCCACTCCTCCTCTATTGAATGCAGCTCCGACTCCCCCTCTACTCAATGAATCTCCCCCTCCTCCTCCCTTCAAAGCAGCTCCAGCTGGCCCTCCTTTCGAGGCAGCAATGTGTCAAAGTTGTTAGGGTCCTTATACTTGGCAGAGGGTATCAAAGGGTATACATACATACATATGTGGAAAGGAGTATTGGATGAATAGAAGAAAACATTTAGAAAGTAATAGTGCTCTTGAATTAGATCATCAATAACTTCTACATTAGTTTTTATCGTATTAGAAATTTCTTGAAATATTGTCTAAAGTCTCAGATATTTATTTTTATTGGTTCATAAATTGCTTAGATTTCTTATTTTTAACAATATATACTATAAAAGTTCTAGGAATTTTGTTTACACGGATCGCGTGGCATGCAGAATAATCCCTGGGTAATTATTTTTTTGTTATTTTAGGTTGGTTCAGGAAAACATATTCTATTCAAGGTTCTAGTGTCACCATAAAGCATTGTAATGCCTTTATTTTCCTACAATAACGCTACCGCTTTGGTAAAATGATTTGCACGTCATGTAGCAGCACCTCTCGGTTGGAATTTGTTATATTTATGGTCGATTTTCAGCACAAACTATGTTTATGTTTCTCAGGTTCAAGTGTGTTTTAAGTCTCATGGAAATTAAATCTTTCGAAATTTATTTAGCCAGTGCATTGCTTAGTCGATTTCATGGAAGTTAGTGCACTTTTATCTCTGATGTTCTAGTATCTTACCTTAAAATGCATTCTAAATTGATCTATAGGCCATAGACTAGTCGGAAGTACTAATGTCCTATGATTTTCTGCTCCATAAACTAAGGTTACAGATGACTTAATACGTGTGTACGTTTGGGGGCATGGTTTTTGACTCTGGGTGCTGCCAGTGATTCAGAAATGTGGATTTGGCTTCCACGAGAACTGGAATTAGTTGTGGGAGAGAGAGAGCAAAGCAAATGATTTGCTTTGACATATGCAAATTGTAATCGTAATTAAACAGTCCTTCAGCGAGACGCAAATTAGTTCCCACTATTATAAATCTCTCTCTGTGGAGTGCAATATTTTCTACACGATTAATAAATGCCAATTATCAGACTCTGTGGCAGTCATTGGAGTGAGTGCCAGCATTGCCATGTAACATGACAAACTGGTCGACAGTGGCTAATGAATTAATCAGCGATAGGATAGATTGGATCTGAGAGATCTGATCACAAATCAGAAATCAGAAATCATTCAAGAAAATCGCATAAAAAGGCGTGGGCACCGCACAGAGATTATAATTAGTGGCCGTTTACTGACAAATGATAATTGGTATTTGCATGACAATTAGAAACGCAATCTTAAAGGCAGTGGAAGTCGTAGTCGCCGTCGCAGTCGCGAATCGAATGAGGCGCCAGGCAGCTTTGAGTGGCTGCCAGAACTGGCGACTAATGCCAATTGGCGATGCCTGGGCCTGACCACTTCCTGGATACCATTTCGAAGCAGGTTTTAGCTGAATTGAGGAGACGACAGAGACATGATCAGTAATGGGTGATGGCTGATCACCCATCCGCCAGATGCATAAGAAATGTATTTATTTATAAGAAATATCGTATTTCATTGAACTTGACATTGAAAATAAACATAAAACGGCAGCAGAAGGAGCAGACAACTGTCAATCATCCCCAGAAGAAGGGATTGCTGTGCGTGTGCATTGTGTGCTGCGATCATTATCACTGATCCCTGAGACCAAATTGATACTCTTTGCCCCCTCTAAGTGGCCGCTTAATTGTTGCACATTTATTTCGGGAATGGAATGGTGTGCAGCACCCATCGATCCATGACTCAGACATGTCACTCATGGTGCATGTGGCATGGGGCATGGGGCATGCTTTGGGGGCAAAAAGTATCCAATTGCAACGCTGACAAGATCACGTACAAAGTGCAATCTCTTCTGCCTCTCTGAGCCGCCTGTCAATCAACATAATAATGTTATTTGGGAGCCAAAGGAAAAAGGGTTTGTTTCCATTAAGTACTCCTCCCCCCACTCCCAAATCTTCCCCGTGCGCGGGTCTCCACACAAGAGTTCCATCAGCTGCTTGTCTGTTCAGGTGATCTTTAAATCTGCCAAAATGTTATCTTTCAAGAGGGAGATTATGGTGAATGACAAACGGTAGGCTCTTTTAATTAATTTTTATCTCTAGAGTTATTTATTTTCGTCTCTGATTGATGATTGAACCGGAGATCTACTAGAAGAAACACTCAACTTAAAGTCACTCTCAAACTGTTGATGCAATTTTTGGCCAAAAAGGGCTCAATTCTGTCTCTCTTACGCTTTAGTCCCGGCGGATCATTTCATAAACTGCCGCCGTCAAAAGAAGTCAACTCCCACGTCCCTTGCCGTTTTTTCATTCTCTAAAAACCGCGGAAAGTAGTGAGAAATCATGTGCAAACTGGAATATATTATTTCGTGATTTTGTGGTGCAGTGTGCAAAATATTTTGCAGCCTCCCAAAATGGCGGATCGGGACCCAAATGTGTGTAAGTGTATGCAAGTGCAGCGCAAAAAGTGAAAAGTGTAAAGAAAGTGAGAATTATTGTACGAAATACAATAACATTGCTGTGCAGAGAATCCAAATGCTAGAGCAGTCTCATGTGTAAGTGTGTGCAAGTGCACTGAAATTTGTGAAAAAAAACAGATCCAGACCCAAAACTGTATACTTTTTTTGTAAAGTGCGCGTACTAAGTGAAAAGTGCATAATAGAAAGTGAAAATTATTTAGTTGGCTGCTGTATGAAATAAGCTGCAGGTCTCGATTATATGTACTGTCCGCTTATGCTTGTAAACAGCACGCCGTGTAAAGGTAAAGGAAGAGAACGAATGCAGCTAAATTCAGAGAGCATCGAATAAGAGCGCATTAATTGTGTTGTGTTTGATTTCTCTTGTGATTTATTTTCTTTGTTTTTGCGTTTTCTTTTTGCGGGTTTAATGGTTTTCAAACCTCAACGGGTTTCAAAGATTCTATTAGGAAAAATCATTGGCTTTCAAACTGTTTTGGTCTTAAAGGTTTCCACAGTTTATCTTAATAGTTTTCAAAGTGTTTTCATTTAAATTAATGGTTCTAAAACTGTAAGCGTTCAACCGCTTTAAAAGTGTTTAAACTAAGTGGCTTTAAAACGGCACGCGAGCTTTAAAACTGAGCTTTCAAACGTAGCGAGCTTTCTAACTAAAAAAACGTTACTTTTAAATTAATTCTGATGGAAAAAAAGAAAAATTAAATAAGCTAGGTGATACGAAAGCTGAGTAAAATACTTCAGTTTCAGCTCCTATAAGTTCCTGAAACCAAAGCGCGGTTTCGAAATCATTGTTTTTTCTGCTTTGAATATTGAAAACTGATCGAAAAGAAAAAAACCCTGACGCTGATAAATTTAGTAATCATAAAAGATTTCATCTACCTTGAAAATAGATACAATTACACTAATAACCCTAGTCGACACGACTTTTCCGCTGTCGCCAAAAATGAATTTTTCTGATAGATTTGGATGTTTAAAAATTTTTAAAGAATGTTTTTTTTTTCCATGAAATAGTTTTTTTTTAAAGAATTTTTAAAAAATGTGGTTTTTTTTGTCTAAGGTAGTGCTTCTATTTTTCACATAACTTAAGTTTCCTACAACTGGTTGTATTGAACTTTGCAGTCAAAAAAAGCTGACAAATGCAGCTATAAATCCGACTCAGACACTTTTTAGCTACAACTTAACGTCTGGAAGATATTAAGCTTCCAAATTGATATTTCATGATTTCTTTCGGTATTTTTCCCCGAAATTCTGACTTTAAAAGCTCATGAAAAGTCGAAAAAAAAATATTCGAATGCCTTGATTTTTGGTTTTAGATAGACACATTAATAAGGCGTCGTTTAAGGTATCGCTTATAAGAATATAAAAATAAACGGCTAAGTTATAACCGTTTGACCAAAACTTCATATGCCGTTTGGCTCTATTCCAAATGCCATTTTACCGTTAAAAACTGTTACAAACTCAGATTTTTGGTATTTTTGTAGGAAAAAAAAACAGTTATATGTCGGCTAACGGAATTTATCGGCGAAATTCGGCATATGAAAGTTTGGTCAAACGGTTATAACCTAGCCGTTTATTTTTATATTCTTAAGTATAAGCGATGAAATTATGAAATTTCAATTTGGAAGCTTAATATCTTCCAGACGTTAAGTTGCAGCTACAAAGTGTCTGAAGCGGATTTATAGCTGCATTTGTCAGCTTTTTTTAACTGCAAAGTTCAATACAACCAGTTGTAGGAAACTTAAGTTATGTGAAAAATAGAAGCACAACCTATGACAAAAAATACCAAATTTTTTAAAAATTCTTTACCAAATTTTTTAAAAATTCTTTAAAAAAAACTACTCCATGAAAAAAAAACCATAATTCTTTAAAAAATTTAAATTTCCAAATCTATCAGAAAAAGTCATTTTTGGCCACAGCGGAAAAAAAAGTTGAATTTTGTCGAGTAGTGTAATTCTTAGATCTCTAAATAATATTTTAGAACAATTTACACAGTATTCTATAGTTCTTTCTATATTATATTATTATCTTGCTATCTACTTATTAGTATTTATTTATTACGTTATGTGCTACATTTCCATTATTCTATTCCCCTATTCTATCATATGCTATGTTTTATTGGTTCCATAGTCCGCAATACAGACCTGAAACTTTGATAGATTCCTTTTTCATTTCTTGAATTTATTATCATTTCTTATCGCACTTTCACTTTATAGATAATGATTTATAATCTTTAATTGCAATCTTTAAAAGAGCCCCAGAGAGTAGAGTAGTGTTAGGGGCATATAATATTCACTCTTTGTAAATAGACTCTTAAAAAATCAGTAATCTTCTAGTGGTAAGAGCTGTTAAGGGCATACTTCTTTAAGCATGGATTTTCATTAATTTTGTCACTCAATAAATCGATAATCTTAATTGGCATTCCTGTAGATATTTCTCTTACAACATTTTCCCTCTTATCTCAGCCAGCCGATTGACCTCTAACATGTGTGCTGTTCCCTTGAATTACTTTGCACCTTACTGCCACTGCCACTGCCCCTGCCACTGCCCTGCCCCTTATCCATCATTCAACCATTCAATCGCACCGCAACAATCGCACCTGGCTGCCGCACGCAATCATCAGCAGATAAGCCGCCAACGAACCCCAAACTGATATCAAAAATGTTTCTACTTTTTTTTTGTTTGGAATTTATTTTGTTGTATTTTTTGCCCGCGCATGCATAGAATGGAATGGAATACTGACTCTGTGAGTCATCGTTTAAGCCTAAAGAACCTCTAAAACTATTAGAATCGGATTTAATGGCCATTGCCGTAGTCGGACCACTTTTTCCCTAAAGCCTGATCACGTGCCTGCTGTCTCAGGACCTTGCCACTGCCCGTCTTTGGGAGTTCCGTGAGGAAGAAGACGCCACAGTGAAGCTGTTTGTGGGTTACGACCAGACGCTTGGCCACATACTCCACAATGTCCATTTCACTCAATCGACTGCCGGGAATCTTAACGACAGCAGCGGCCGCTGGATCGCCATCCACATCGTTCCACAAACCAAAAACACAGGCCTCGATCACATCCGGGAGTTCGGCAATCACTTGCTCCAGTTCGTGGGGGCAGTACTGTGCCCCATGGAAGCGCAGCATCTCGTTCTTGCGCTCCACAATGTGCAGGTAGTTCTCATCGTCAAAGTAGCCCATGTCGCCGGTGTGGAACCAGCCCTGGTAGTCCTGGATCTTCTTCGATTCGTTGGGGTTGCCATAATAGCCATTCCATTGCTTGCCATTGTGCACCAGGATCTCACCCGTCTCCCCATGCCCCAAACTGCGGCCAGCATCGTCCAGTATTTTCACTCTCACCCCTGGGACAATTCTGCCCACAGACGACGGCTTGGTCACGCCCATATTGGCCGAAACGCCCCCGGTTTCCGTCAAGGCATAGCCATACGAAATCTGTCCATTCAGGAGATATGTCTGCATCTTGAGGACATTCGCAACATAGCAATTTCCGCCGCCAATGCTGATGAAACGAATGGTGGCAAGTCGCTGTTTGCTCAACGTTGGGGCCTTGATCAACGATGCCACCTGCTGTGGCACCAATGTGAGGAGCGTGACCTTGTACTTTTCCACCAGCTGCAGGAGATATTCGGGAGTGTAGGCGCGATCCGTGATGATGCGCGTGGAGCCATGACAGGCGCTGAAGAGCATCTGGAACATTCCAGCGGACCAATCGATGGTGCTGAAGGATAACAGAACGTCCTGGCCCGTGACGAAGCTAAAAGAAAGGGAGAAGGATTAAAGAGGGATTTATCCTGGAATGGAGTGAAGTTTTTACCCAAAATCAAAAAGACAAGCCGCATTGGTTATTGTCACGGCCTTGGGGAGTCCTGTCGTGCCCGAAGTGCACAGAATGGCCACCGTTTGATCGCCACCCAAGAGGAGAGGTTCGGGACTGCAAAAAAATATATTATATCTTTGAAATGCAATAGACAATGGATTGGTTGTGCTTACACATAATAAAGCTCTGCTTTGGTAGGTTCCAGAAGATCCTCCACTCTGGGGATGCCCAAGCGATGATCTTTCAGCGTGTAGACATGACTCTTGAACATCCTCGAAATGATGCTAATCCGTGGGTACACCAAACCGTCGCAAAAGATGATTCTCGGTCGCGTGATGGAGAACAAGTGCTTGAGGGTATCCTCGTCATGCCAAGGACTCACCGCATGAAAGGGTGTGCCATTCAGCAGGCAGCCCAGAACCACTGGCATCAGATATGTGGTATTTGTGCCGGCAATACCCACCACATCGTCCTGTTTGAGGCCCAAGGCTTTCAGCTGTTGGGCGATACGAATGGCAAAGGTGATGGCCTCTCCATTCGTCAAGGCAGTGCCTTCTGTATCGGAGATCTATAGAAGGAATAGTTAAAAGAATTCTGCTAAGAGAAAGAAAGAAGAAGTCTTAAAGACGTTTACCTGGCACAAATTCGATGGATGATTTCGCATAAATGCAAACAGTATTTTACCAATCGAGCAATCTGCATCGAAGAAGCTCTGCGGCCTCGGTCCACTCCATATTTTCGTGTATTTATCGAATTGCGTGTTCGAGCGCTCCATAATAAATATATGTATATCTCCACTCCGCTGATAAGCGCTCTGCTCTCTCCGGAATGGATGTCTACGGGGGTCGGTCCGGTCCAAACGCTTCGGACGTTTTACAGCAACTGGCGAGAGGTTCCTCTTGAGGGGTGCGTGTGTTGTGCTGTGCTGTGCTGCTGTCCGGCGCCTCACATATCGTATCTTATCACACCATAACCGTTTCCGATTACCATTGCGATTTGTGATTGCGATTCCTACGTCACTTAGTCGAAAGAGAGGGAGAGCTTCAAAAGCTCGAAGAGAGCCTTCAGATAAGAGGGATGATTTTTAGTATTAATTTATAGTATTTTCTGGACATTTTATTCTTATACTTTTTTAAAATTAAAAAATATTTATTTTTATTATTTGTGGTAATTTTTTTTTAAATATTTATAATATTTATTTATTGTATTTTCTAATATATGTATATTTTGGTATTTTTTTCTAAAAGATGTACATATATTATTAGTAAAGTAATCGCAAAAGTATTACTTTTTAATGTATTTCTTAAAGAAATATTTATTGTATTTTTTTCTTACTTTTAAAAAATTTTTCTAACATTTGTAGGTATTTTTCTAGTATTATTTGGAGCTATTATTTATTTAATCTTTTTTGTAAACTTTTTTTAGTAAATTTGTAAGCTTTCTGATAGAACATCCTATGTGAAGCAGGGACAGATAGAGATGGATCTTTCTTTTGTTTAAGAAAATACAAAGATGTATCGAAATATATATATTTAAAATAACCTAATAGAATTCTTGTCTCGTTTTATCCTTCAACTATTCAATTCCGATCCTTAACTTCCAAGAAGTACGCCTTGGTGGCCATTCGATTCGTTTTGCCATTGGGACTGCGCTTCAGATCCTCCATGATGATTGCCCCGCCATTCAAATTTTTGTATTTGGACTCCGTATGCTCCCTCACATAATCGACAATGTCCTGGGCCTTCAGATCACTTCCCTGCCTCTTGACGACAGCGGCGGCTGCCTCATCGCCATTGATTGAATCCCAGACGCCAAAGACACAGACCTCGGCGACGTCTGGCATTTCAGAGATGATCGCTTCTATATCATTCGGATAGTACATAATGTTCTGGTACTTCAGCATGTCCTTCTTCCGTTCCACAATGTACAGGAAGCCATCATCATCCATGTAGCCGAGGTCCCCCGTGTGGAACCATCCCTGAGTGTCGCGCACTTTATGGGTTTCCTCGGGATTTCCATAGTATCCCGCCCAATGCTGGCCATTGCGGATGCACACCTCCCCGACTTCATCAGGATCCAGGGATTCGCCTTCTTCAGAGATGATCTTTGCATTCAAGCCACTCACCAGGCGACCCACAGAGTTTGGTTTCTCATCAAAGTGATAGTTCATGGTCGCCATGGCCCCCAGTTCCGTGAAACCGTAGGCAAAATGTAGACAGTCACTGCTCAGACGACTCCTAATCAGATGCTGTGTCTCCACGGAAGCCCTGCCTCCTCCAAAAAGGTATTGCCTAATGCTGGAGAAGTTTGTTGAATCAAATTCCTGAGAATTCACCATCATTGCCATGTGGGAGGGCGCCTGCATGATCCATGTGATCTTGTACTCCTCAATCAAGCGCATTACGTAGACAGGATCGAAGACATTATCCGCGATAATCCTTGTAGTGCTGTAGACTCCTGATGTTATGGTTGTCAAGAGCCCAGTGATCCAGTCGAGGGTGCTGTGGGAATACTGTATATCCGAAATGGTTAGGGAGCTACAAATGAAAGAAAAGATATTAGAGATTGTATCTACAATGCAATATCTACAACTTACTGGCAGTTGGCGAGTATCTGTCGACTGTTGGTGATGGTCACCGCCTTGGGGATGCCCGTGGTCCCTGAAGAGCAAAGAATCGCCAGAGTCTGATCGATGCCCTGCTCGAGTTGCACGGGCTGAAAGTTCTCCTCGATGGGGGATGAGAGTATCTGCTGGATGGGTGTCGATCCACTCTCTGGATGGTTCCGCATCGTAACGATCTCCACATCCTCCATATCCTCGGTGGCTTCTCTGACTTTCTCGTACTCATCTCCGTCGCAGAAGACGATCCGAGGGCGCGTGATGGAAAAGAGCTTCTTGATGGTTGCCCGATCGTAGGCGATGTTCAGGGAGTGGAAGGCGATGCCATTGAAGAAGCAGCCATACGCGACGGCAGGGATATGGCTGGTATTCCTGGCTATGATCCCCACGATATCCGATTGGAGGAGACCCTTCGATCGCATATACGAGGCCACACGCATCGCGTTCGAGTGGAGCTCTTCTCGGGTGAGGGTTGTCTCCTCTGTAGTGGATATCTGCAAGATGCAAGTGTATCTCTCTCTTGCGCGATAGATGGATACTCGAGCAGATACTCACTTGGGCAATCAGCTTTGGATGCCTGCGCATCTCGTGGAAGATAATCTCCCCAATGGATAGATCCGGGGCAAAGTACTGTTTAATTTCATCGCCGCTCCAGATCTTAAGATCGCCGTCGTAGGTATTTGCGGGAATGTAAGGCATGGCCTCTAATATTTTCTATTGCTCTTTCAGGTCCGTCTGGTGCTCGACTGATGACAAGTGGCGACTGCAGTCGTGTTTTTATAGAGCGGCGGCGAATGTTCGTACTTACACGTATTCGCATTGTTTGTTTGTTTTCATTAGATATGGAATTATTTTACACACACTTCCACTTGCACTTGCAATTTACATTTACTTTTGCACTTACACTTACGCTTTGATTAGAACCCACACACATGACGGTAAGATTACGTTTGGCACTTGCTTCCAGATCATATGTTTGTGTGTGTGTGTCTGTGCCGTGCGCCTCGATCACAATGAATGTTCTAAATGAATGACACAGCAAAGGGGCAGGGGCAGGAGCAGGGTGCATGTTACATCATCATCATCATCTGAAGCGACTGCATGACTCGACGAATAAAGTCTTTTGTCTGCGATTTCATCGCGTGCTTGGTGAAAAATTTGCTTCAATCTTCGATTGGAAAATTATAGGCCAGAGATAAAGTGACAGAGTTCTAACAGTATTAAAGGTACAGATACTTGTTTCACAGATAAAATTACATAAAATGAGGTATCTAAAAGATACACGATTTCATCGTTCAAGCTATTTTTCTTCTATAAAAAATGTATCTTTTTTTTGTGATTTCTAGTGCAATCCTATATTCGTTTGGACTGCTAGTTATTTTATGCATTTTAAGCCATTGTAGACACTTGTAGATACTTACCTAAAGATAAAGATACTTACAGAAACTAGTTTAAGTTTAAGATTACATTGTTTGTTCTCTGAATTCAAGTATTTAGGATTTCTGACGCTTGTGAAGAAAATTTCTTTAGAAGCAAAGTATCATTTTGTGGGTTGTCTGTTATAAATATTTGTAAAATGCAAAAGGTTTTTTTCATTTCAATCATATAGATTTTATATGTGTTTGTTTTCTTCTACAAAAAGTATGTTCACACGACGATTGTTATTCTTGTGTATCCAAAAGATACATACTTATATTCCATATATTGTGCATCCAAAAGATACATGATTTACTTATTTTATTAAGCATATATATTTCTAAAAGCGTTTTATTTGCAATCAAAAAAAGTATCTTTTTCCAGTGTCATTTGGTGTAATCTTTTGTGAAATTCTTTATTTGCATTGGAATGTACTTTACTTGTGTGACAGATACATATTACAGTGGACAGTTTAGATAGTGTCTACGTAAATACGTATCTTGTGAGTGCAAAGTGCTTCTGTTCTGTGCTGGTGTTGGCTTATCAGATCCGCCGCATTTACATTTACATTTCGTATCTGTGTCCTTGCTATCTTTTAAAAAGTGAAACTCTTTTCGCTTTATCATTGCACATGCCGCATGATTGTGTATATGCGTATCTGTGGCATGACTCTAGGTCCGTCTAGGAGGAGGAGGAGGAACCCCTCTTTATGTAGTCCGCTCTGACCGCCGAACGATTGACCTTTCCATTGGCGCTCTTTGCCAACTGCTGCACGATCTGCACCCCCCCATGGAGGTGCTTGAAGGGCACGGAGATATTCTGCCGGACAAAAATCTCTACTTCAAAGGCCTGGATTCGGCTGGCAGGACGAAGGACCACAGAGGCAGCAGCCGCATCGCCTTCCTGTTCGCGCCAAAGGCCAAAAACACAGACCTCCGAGACATCTGGCATTTGGGCAATCACCTCCTCGATCTCATGCGGATAGTACATCATTCCCAGATACTTTAACATGTCCTTTTTGCGCTCCACAATGTGCAGATAGTTGTCCTCATCAAAGTAGCCCATGTCGCCGGTGTGGAACCATCCCGCCGGGTCCTGCATCTCTGCCGTCGCCTTGGGATTGCCAAAATATCCGCTCCAAGGCTGTCCATTGTGCAGCAGGATCTCCCCCACGCTTTTGACTGCCAGATTCTGCCCAGAGGCATCGATAATCCTCACACGAATATTTGCCATCAAACGACCCACAGATTCGGGCTTCGATTGCGTGTCGTAGTTGTAGGACACGAGGGCTCCTAGTTCCGTCAGGCCATAAGCATTTCTCAGGATACCCTGGCCGTGCAGGAAAGATTGCATTTTCCTGAGAGTAGCCACAAGACAGTGGCCGCCTGCGAAAAGCAAGTGCTGGAGGCTCCTCAACTCTTGGGCCTTGGTTTGGGGGCAATTGGCTAACATCGCCACATGGGAATTGGCCATGATGCACCAGGATATTTCATGCTGTTCACAGATCTCTAAAAAGTGCCCAGGACTAAACATTTCACTGGATATCAAACGGACAGTGCCATAAACACCAGCCGTGACGAGAGAAATGAGTCCCGTCAGCCAGTCCAGGGTACTAGGAGCATACTGGACATCGTTGGGCGACAGGTAGCTATAGGAAAAGTACCTTTAAAGCGCGTTCTTTGAGAGTGTCTTTCGTTTGTGCCTACCTGTGGCATTCGAAGAGCTTCCGGCTGTTGGAAATCGTCACCGCCTTGGGGGTCCCAGTGGTGCCCGAAGAGCAAAGGATGGCCATTGTGCGATTGATGCCGCCAGGGAACTCAGAAGGTTCATAGTTTAGATTTAGAGATTTTTTAAGTATCTCTGGGATGCTGGAGACATGGGGTATCTTTCCATTTACTATGAGAACAGTGGCACCCAACGCTGCAGCTATTTCCTTGATCTTTTGATAGTCCTGGCTGTCACAGCACAGGATGCGGGGTTTGGTTATGGTGTACAGATCCCTGATCGTCTTTTCTTCGAGATTCGGATTGACGGCATGGAAGGGTGTGCCATTGAAGAGGCAGCCATAGGCCATAGCTGCCACATTTGTCGTATTTCGGGCCATCAGACCCACAACATCCGTTTCCTTCGTGAACTCTTGCTCCCTCAGATAGGACCCCATTTTGGAGGCATTCTCCAGGATCTGCCTACGCGTAAGCCTCGTATTATCCGTGTGGGATATTTGGAAAATCCTCTGCGGCTCCCGGTGGAGCTGTCGAAAGATAATCTGTCCAATGGTCAAATCTTCATTGTAGAACCCCTGCTGCCGGGCACCGCTCCATATCAGCTCCTTCGGATCGTACGTCGTTGAGGGATTGCTGCTGCTGCCGCTCGGATGCAACATTTTCTCATTCAGAATTTGGAATACAACTGGGAGATGCTTCCCGGCAGCGGCTTCTATTTAAAGGTCACGCAAAAAATTGGAAATGGAATCAAAATTAAACGGGTCGGCAATTTAGCAGCAGTTAAAGTGTCCGGATATATTTCGACGACAAAACGCTTTCGCTTGACACGAGATGTATCTTTTTTTTGCTGTCAGCATCGCATCCAATGATCAGATGATTATTCATTCAAAGTTGTGTAATGGTTTAGAATCAGGCGTTTATTGAATAAATGCTGGTCTATTAGGGGTTTATCTCAAATATTGAAAGAATCTTAAAAAGATGGCTTATTTACTTGGATATTCAAACGAATATTGTTTGGCATATTTTTAAATATTTTTTGCTTTATAACTCTAATAAAATCTTGTGTGCATATTTTTCATTTAATTTTTGCTGAAATTTTTTGTTGTTGCAAAATTTAAAAAAAATGTCATACCTTTCAGCTTCTGACATGAGACAAGCCGATAGTTTTACATGCGTTTAAAACATGTCAGCTTCTGCGGAGTTATAAAAGCATCGTGTTGTCACATGTCATATGCTGAAATGTAGATCATCTGCAACAGTTTGCCGCAACATATTATGAAATTCGCAACAAAAGTATATGATGGGCAGCATCGGCGCCATTTTGCAGGGTATCGAAATGCAAAATATTCAGTTGTAGGAAAAAAATGCATTTATTTTAAATATGTATGTATTGGAATTTACTTCAGGAAAAGTCAAACCTCGCTCGTCATTGCAGGGTGTTTTTTTTTGAGTATTTGCATGAATGCATTTCATCGCAAAATATCCAATCCTTCGATAACTATACCTCTTAAAATAAGACAAATAAATAAATAATTTCCGATCAATAGATACCATAAAATATCTATATCTTCAGCTACTTATAAGTTTTCTAACCTTTTAATATATAATTTAATAGATAACACTACAATCTCTGGCACAGAGTATGTCAACGGCAGATACAAGATACATATACAGATCCCATGACGCAGATATGCACGTATAAAATGATATCTCAGAAAGTTGGACTTGGATTCCTAGCATGTAATGAAATGTTATTCCAAAGATAAGCAATGCAGAATAAGAACTGCTTGTCCCATGACTTTTTATGAGCATTACCGCGGATTTATCTTAAATTTTCCATCCCCAGAATTCTATTTACATGTGGCGTTAACTTGTAAACACAAATGGTCAAAGAAAAGAATCGTGACTTTGCACCATTCCCGTATCGTCCATTAGGTTGCAATTTTTGGGATAAAAATTATCTTTTGCTTTTGTTATTATTTGGGTATAAAAGAGACACGGCACCCGGGAACTATCAACAGTTGAGTGAAACCTTTGAAAGCCAAGAAAAGTGCTCGCACTGAGAATGCCTTACGTTCCCGCAAATACCTACGATGGAGATCTTAAGATCTGGAGCGGCGATGAAATTAAACAGTACTTTGCCCCGGATCTATCCATTGGGGAGATTATCTTCCACGAGATGCGCAGGCATCCAAAGCTGATTGCCCAAGTGAGTATCTGCTCGAGTATCCATCTATCGCGCAAGAGAGAGATACACTTGCATCTTGCAGATATCCACTACAGAGGAGACAACCCTCACCCGAGAAGAGCTCCACTCGAACGCGATGCGTGTGGCCTCGTATATGCGATCGAAGGGTCTCCTCCAATTGGATATCGTGGGGATCATAGCCAGGAATACCAGCCATATCCCTGCCGTCGCGTATGGCTGCTTCTTCAATGGCATCGCCTTCCACTCCCTGAACATCGCCTACGATCGGGCAACCATCAAGAAGCTCTTTTCCATTACGAGCCCTCGGATCGTCTTCTGCGACGGCGATGAGTACGAGAAAGTCAGAGAAGCCACCGAGGATATGCAGGATGTGGAGATCGTTACGATGCGGAACCATCCAGAGAGTGGATCGACACCCATCCAGCAGATACTCTCATCCCCCATCGAGGAGAACTTTCGGCCCGTGCAACTGGAGCAGGGCATCGATCAGACTCTGGCGATTCTTTGCTCTTCAGGGACCACGGGCATCCCCAAGGCGGTGACCATCACCAACAGTCGACAGATACTCGCCGGCTGCCAGTAAGTTGTAGATATTGCATTGTAGATACAATCTCTAATATCTTTTCTTTTATTTGTAGCTCGTTAACCACCTCGGATATACAGTATTGCCACAGCACCCTCGACTGGATCACTGGGCTCTTGACAACCATAACATCAGGAGTCTACAGCACTACAAGGATTATCGCGGATAATGTCTTCGATCCTGTCTACATAATGCGCTTGATTGAGGAGTACAAGATCACATGGATCATGCAGGGACCCTCCCAAATGGCCCAAATGGCTAATTCTCCTGAATTTGAAGGCACTGACTTTTCGAGTATCCGTCAATTTCTTTTTGGAGGTGGACGGTCTTCGGTGGAGACCCAGAAACAGATCAGAAGTCGCCTTAGCAGCGACTGTCTCCATTTTGCCTACGGATGCACAGAACTGGGGGCCACGGCGACCATGAACTATCACTTTGATGAGAAACCAAACTCTGTGGGTCGCCTGGTGAGTGGCTTGAAGGCGAAGATCATCAGCGAAGAAGGCAAATCCCTGGGTCCCAATGAGCTTGGAGAGGTGTGCATTCGCAATGGCCAACATTGGTTAGGATACTACGGAAATCCACAGGAGACTCGAGAAATGCGCGACCCACAGATGTGGTTCCACATGGGGGATCTGGGATACTTTGATCAGGATGGCTTCCTCTACATTATGGAAAGGAAAAAGGACATGCTGAAGTACCAGAACATTATGTACTATCCGAATGATATCGAAACAATCATCTCTGAAATTCCAGACGTCGCCGAAGTCTGTGTTTTTGGGGTGTGGGATCAGGTGTTTGGGGATAAGGCAGCCGCCGCTGTGGTGAAGAAACATGGATCTCAACTCGAGGCTCAGGATGTTGAGAACTATGTGAAAGAGCGCACGGATTCCAAGTACAAGCATTTGCATGAAGGAGCCATCATTGTGGAGGATCTCATGCGGAGTCCCAATGGCAAAACGAATCGAAAGGCCACAAAAGAGTACTTTTTGGAGGTCAAAGAAAGACAAAGATAGGGAAATCTTTTCATTTTAAATAAAATCTGATATTTGATAGAACAAATTCCAAAATTGTTGACATGCAGCAGCGCCCCCCTAGGTCGGAATTCGATTGATTTCAGATTCCCTTTCTTTGATTCGCTTTCGTTTTCTGTTTGAAAACTCTCACTGACTTTCCCTACGATTCAGCAGTTACTATTTACCTGGATATTTCTTGGGAATCTGACGTTTTTTTTTTGGTGTTGTAAGTTTTAATCGTATTAAGTAAATTTAAATTTAACTAAGTCGGCGGCTCCACTTTATACCCAGTACTCAGTCAGTACATATTGTTATGAGCTTACGATTTATGTAATTTATTATATGTTCGTAAAAGCAACGAATTAAATTTTGGCCAAAGAAGAAAATTTCAAAAAATTAAGTCGGACCCTATAGGAGATTTTTATATATTAGATGTTATCTGTTTCCAATTTTGTTTACATATGATTGGAAGTCATCTGCTTCTACATTTCTACATGTACATGTATAACTACATATACGAGACGTGGAAGTGAGTGCGCGAGAGAGAGAGAGGGAATGAGTAAGTGCTTGGCAGGCGTTGCGTTGCGACTGAAATTTCATTAGTTCCTTCTGGCTATAATAATGATCCGACCTGATCCAGATTTAGAATCTGGTAGATACGGTCATTTCCCATGATTCTGCGTTTTTGTTTTTCTCGTATCTTAAAATTTGTGGATTCCACAGATTTTCGTTCTTTGGGGGGGCGGAAAGGGGCGTCGCACAATATTGAAATACACTTGTATTGAAGTGATATCACAGGAGCTTGGATAGAAAGTTTGGTTGCTCTAGCTCTTATAGACTCTGAGAACTAGGCGCTCATGAAGACGGACAGACGGACGGACGGATAGACAGACATGGGTATATCGTTAAACAAGCGTTAAACATATCCTCTATCACCACAAATCTAATATACCCCTATACTCTTCGAGTACCGGGTATAAAAGTAAATCCATCAAATACTATATGCACAACACACAGATAGAACTAAAGTATATTTCAAGAGATCTACTAGGCACCCCGCCGCTACCCGATTTTGTGTATGGGGGTAGGGGGCGGTGCCATGTATCTCAGTTACCTTGTGGGGAATTTCGATAGCCAGGTCTTGCAGCTATTGGGTCGCTTGGGTGCCTGCATATGCACCTCGCACTGAAGACGCTTCTCGAGGGCCAGCGGATCGCCGGGATGGCGCACTAGTGGTTTCTGTTGGCCGGCACCGCGTTGAAATTGCGATGCCGTTTGACATGAAACAAATGAGGGGTTCGATGGTGGTTCGAGTAGGTTGTGGTTCGATGGGTTGTTTGGTTGGTTAATTGGTTAGTTCGAGCAGGTTGGTTGGCAGGTGTATTTGTGAGTGTTGAGTGGTCTCAGGGGTTGGCATGTGCGTAAATTTCATTTAATTTCCATTTTCATTGCAATTTTTCCAATTCAATTCCCAGTCGAGTAGTGGTATTGCGATGATTCGGTGCAAGGTTTTATACCCGGTACTCGAAGAGTATAGGGGTATATGTATTAGATTTGTGGTGATAACGGATGTGTGTAACGCCCAGAAGGAAGCGTTTCCGACCCCATAAAGTATATATATTCTTGATCAGCATCAATAGCCGAGTCGATATAGCCATGTCTGTCTGTCCGTCTGTCCGTCCGTCCGTCCGTCCGTCTGTCCGTCTTCATTAGTGCCTAGATCTCAGAGACTATAAGAGCTACAGTAACCAAACTTTCTATCCCAGCTCCTGTGATATCACTTCAATACAAGTGTATTTTAAAATTTTGAAACGCCCCTTTCCGCCCCCACAAAGGACGAAAATCTGTGGAATCCACAAATTTAAAGATACGAGAAAACCAAAAACGCATAATCATGGAAAATAGCCGTATCTACCAGATTGCCGAATGTGGTCCAACTACTACTGTAGCCACAAAGAACAAATTAAATTTCAGTCGCTACGCAACGCCTGCCAAGCGCTTACTCATTCCCTCTCTCTCTCGCACACACTTCTACGTCACGTATTGTTAGTTATACATGTACATGTTGAAATGTAGAAGCTGATGTAAAAAGTATATGTAAACAAAAATGGAAACAGATAACATTTGATAAATAAAAATCTAGCATAGGGTTCGACCAAATTTTTTGAAATTTTTTTTTTTGGCCAAAATTTAAATTGTGCCTTTTGCGAACATATAATAAAATACATAAATCATAAGATCACATATATTCTGACTTAGTACCGGGTATAAAGTAGAGCTGCGGCCATTGCCGCGGCTCACAACGTCCCTTCTCGTTTGTATATATTTTGTTTGGTATCTTTTGTTGTTGTTTATTTATTTGTAGTGTAGTACACGTTTGAAAACTGTTTTGGTTGTTGTTTTTTTTTTTGTTGGTGGTGGTAATAATGAAAGAGGCAATTTTAAAAGAAAATATTAGTTTTAATAGTTTTATCTTAACAATTTGTTGCGTTTTGTTGTATCGAAAAGGAAAACAAATGATGGCACATTAATAGTTGGCGAGTTTGTCATTAGAGACTCCCAAGCGAGGATTGGGTATAAGCTGTTCTGGGGACTGTTGTTTATCCAAGAAGCGTTTTTCTCAAATCCATTCAGATGCGCAGATCGTTCAAAAGGTCGAGCAAGAGAAAGTCAAGTGGGCAGTAATGAGCCCATGAGTCGTAGTAGCAACTTTGGTCAGTATGCGAACGCAGTGTACACTGGAGCAGACAATTCGACGTGCCAAGTCTCAGGCGTTAACAATGCAATACTCCAAGTGCTCATTCACCAAAGCTTTAGGTCCAGCGTGATAATTCCGAAGATGCAAATGGCGATTGTAGCTCCATACAAATTGAGACTGGCTAGGCAGCAGCAACGGATGTTTGTGGCCGTCTGGTAGGTTTGAGTGTCCCAATCGTCCGCTTACTTTGATGAGTTCAAATTCGTTCACATTATCAAGAAAGGGAGTAAGAAACTTTAAGCTACTCTTTAAGTGTTTCTTTAATGCTTCTGAAGTAAGCGAATATCCTCTGCAAAATGGATTTGTTAAATATTTCAAATAAGGCAATGCAAAGCAAAACGAAGTTCATCGGTTGTCGGCGAGGTTGTGGTTAACGTCACTTGCTTCCTACAAGTCCGTATGAACCTTATTATCCAAGCAATGAGACGAAGACTATGTGAATATGAGCTGACATTAACGACGATCTTGAGGATGTAATTTTTCTGCTGTAGTTCCAGCTTTGGAAGAGACTGCTTCTTTACTGTTGCTACTCTGTACTTGCAGGTGAAAAATTTCACCGAGACCTGTCCAAGCGAACTCTCAGTGCGCACATGAAGACAGCAGCCATATGCCCGAATCGATGCGTCGCAAAATCAATGTATTTGAATACTCCCAGAGGAAAATTACGACGAGGCGTTCAATTTATTAAAGTTGCGATTTGATAATAAGCTTATGCATTTTCATGCACACGTCAAGGCTGTTTTCGGTATGCAAGGGGTGGAGAAGGGCTCAGCGAGCGGTTTGCGTGCGCTCAGCGACAAGATCAATTCGCACTTACGTGCTCTTCGGACCTTGGCAACGCCTTAGGAGATTTCGGATGGGTTGCTGGTTTGCATCGTAAGCAAGACATTGGACCACAAGACGCAGGTGAAATGGGAGGAGAGCCTGCCGACCTCAAGATTGCCTCTCTGGTCATACATGTCCTTATTCTTGGAAGCGAAGTGTCGGATGCTGGAAAATTTGGCATCGGCCATGGTAACAAGTCCTAGCCAGCAGCATTACATATCTAGACGCCAGGCATCCTAAATCTCCCTGCTTATGATCGATATAAAGAAGCAAAGAAGCGGCGCTTATGTTAAAACTGCCTCAACAAGGGCCATGAATTGCAGAGGTGCAGGTCAGGATCTTGCAGGCATTGCCAGTACAATCATCATTCGCTGCTCCACATCCAATCGAGCACTGCTGCATCATCTTCCTCTTCACCGACCGAGGAATCGAGCCAGCAACGCGCCGCAACTGTCCTTCTAGCAAGCGGTTCTTCTAGCCCTCTCCCCTCCAACCTGAAATCGCAGCCTAGCCAAAACGTGTTGCTACCTACCGCCCTCGTCCATGTCCCAGATCGTTATGGAAAACTGATCCCATGTCATGCCATTTTGGATTCTGCATCGCAGGCAAATTTCATAACGTCAGGACTCGCTAATCAGTTGCAATTATCTCATCACTCGTCTCATGTTAACATCTCCGGTATTGGGGATTCTATTCTACCTTCGACCAACTCTGTGCATATAGTTGTACAATCCCAGGACGCAAGCTATCGCGATTCGCTCGCTGCAATTGTCACCATCTCAATAACGGAAAGGCAGCCCAACTTTAACCCGGATGCAAAGGATTGGCCAATTCCGAAAAATGTGGAGCTAGCTGACCCAAAGTTCTTTAAGCCCCAAGAAGTTCATCTGCTGATAGGAGCTGGCCTATTCTTCGACCTATTGTGCGTCGAACAGATACGACCTTCGGCACAACAGCCAATATTTCAAAGGACAAAGCTTGGTTGGATAGCGTCAGGAAGCATAAGTCGCTCAGAGGTTAATCGTGCAGCGTTAGCTGTTTTTGAGAGTTCCCATCACATCTTCGCTCACGATTTTAGTCCCACAATGCTGGACTACCGCAAGCTGGCTCAACGACGCCAGGAGGCGGCCGATCAGGATCAGAAATGCAGGCAGCAGTTTTACGAGTGCCAGGAGCAGGCGGAAAAACTGCGATCGGAGAATCAGGAGCACAAGGCCTAGTTAGGGACGAAGCTGGCGCAGATCGGTCTCGTTCAGGACATTGCTCTTTATACATAAGCGCCAAATTCAAGAACTGCAGCGCAAACTTACCGATAGAGCAAAGGGCTTTATATCCACACTTAACGAAATTCAAACTTCAACTTCTAAAATTTCTACCTTGCTAAATTCCCCGCCATTTCATGAAATTACAGAAATTCCAGATGACTTGGATGTGCCCTCCACAAACCACTTTCGACATGAAGCGCTGATTGCTGCATTCGTTTGCAGCATCAGTCAACATCAAGGCCGTCATCCACGCCCAAAGAGGACTCTTCAAAACGGCCGTTATAAAGATAGCGGTCCTGCCGCTCCTGGATGGATCTGTTGAAAGCCTTTGCCTTCCAACGGCGCGTGAATGTTCGGGGCAGATCCCCACCTAATAGCGGCTGGCCAAATAGCAGCTATTTATTGGCCTTCAGCCGCATATTTCCATTGCTACATATTCAAACATATATACATATTCTGTTAATTCTTGCCATGCTAAACGCTCTCTCAAAGCTCGCTCTTCTCTTCGTTATCTATGCTCTGCGTTATCTATGTTTGCCGAGCGAAGCGAAGCTGCGCTCAGCGATCGGAGCAGCAATACTGGCAATGAGAAGGGCAAGCAAGCCCACTCGCCGTTTAGACAATCAATAAAGCAGTACTCGCAATTTTATTTCTGCGGCGCGTTTTTATTTATTCGAAATAATTATTCGGCCGATCGGGGGTAAAAATCATAATCCCCACAGATGGAGTGATCTAAATGTGAGTGTTTAACCGTAAACGTGTGCTTATATGTGTATAATTTTACAAGCGAAAAGAAAGTATATTGAAGTACCCATGCGTCGACGGCAGACTTATTAGAGGCACGGTGTTACTGACCTATGCCAAGCCCTCGAGTATTTGTTTTGTTCTGATCTTTCGCAAGCGTTTTGATTACACTAGTCGACACGACTTTTCAGCTGTCGCCAAAAATGACTTTTTCCGATAGATTTGGAGGTATGCAAATTTTTAAGGAATGTTTTGAAATACATGTAGTAGTGTGATATCACAGGAGTCTGGATGTCTCTGAGATCTAGGCGCTTATGAAGATGGACAGACAGACGGACGGACGTACAGATAGACATGGCTATATGAACTATATATATACCTTATGGGGTCGAAAACACTTCCTTCTGGGTGTTACACATATCCACTATTACCACAAATCTAATATACCCCTATACTCTTCGACTACCGGGAATAAAAATATTCGATCAAGAGAATAGATTTGGATCCCATTAATAGATACCATAAAATATCTATATCTTCAGCCACTTGGAAGTTTTCAACCTTTTGATAGATAATTTCATAGATAACACTGCAATCTATGGCAAAGAGTGTGTCAACGGCAAATACAAGATACATATACAGATCCCATGGCGCAGAAATGCACGTACTATGGGGGCTATGGGGATGCATACAAATTTTGAATACCCATCTTGCCAATTTTTTGGAGAAATTTGCTTATTCCGACAAAGAAATTGTTTTTCAACCTGATGGTCATCCGAAGCACATAGCGAAAATTGTTAAGGAATGGATTAGAAAACAGCATTTTCAGCTGATACAGTGGCCAGCGCAAAGTCCCGAACTCAATCCTACTGAAAATCTTTGGTCAATAGTAAAAAAAATAGCTCGGGCAGTACGAAGTAGCCCCAACAAATAAGGACATTCTTTGGGATCGTGTAAAAGCGGAATGGAATCGAATCTCAAAAGCTATTATCGAAAATTTGGTAGAGAGAATGCCAATCCGCGTAAATAAAGTTATTGCTAATAAGAGTCTGTGGGCAAAAAAATTTTAATTAATTTAATTATTAAATTTTTTTTGAAACGTGCAAAAGTGAGTTTATGCGGGTTTTTTATGTTTTTACTTTCAAACTTTTTGAATTCATCACATATATTGTTTCTAATAACTCCTATTCGTTAAGAATTAAATAATAAAGATAATCTAATTTGATTTGTTTGATTATCTTGTATGGTTATGTTTTTATGGGCGACGAAAGTCAGTTTTGTGAACATGCACTCACTTTTGCTCCCCACTGTATAAAATGATATCTCAGAAAGTTGGACTTGGATTCCTAGCATATGAATGAAATGTTATTCAAGTTATAAGCAATGCAGAATAAGAACTGTTTGTCTCATGACTTTTTACGAGCATTACCGCGGATTTATCTTCAAATTTTCCATCCCCAGAATTCTATTTACATGTGGCGTTAACTTGTAAACACAAATGGTCAAAGAAAAGAATCGTGACTTTGCACCATTCCCGTATCGTCCATTAGGTTGCAATTTTTGGGATAAAAAGTATCTATTGCTTTTGTTATTATTTGGGTATAAAAGAGACACGGCACCCGGGAACTATCAACAGTTGAGTGAAACCTTTGAAAGCCAAGAAAAGTGCTCGCACTGAGAATGCCTTACGTTCCCGCAAATACCTACGATGGAGATCTTAAGATCTGGAGCGGCGATGAAATCAAACAGTACTTTGCCCCGGATCTATCCATTGGGGAGATTATCTTCCACGAGATGCGCAGGCATCCAAAGCTGATTGCCCAAGTGAGTATCTGCTCGAGTATCCATCTATCGCGCAAGAGAGAGATACATTTGCATCTTGCAGATATCCACTACAGAGGAGACAACCCTCACCCGAGAAGAGCTCCACTCGAACGCGATGCGTGTGGCCTCGTATATGCGATCGAAGGGTCTCCTCCAATCGGATATCGTGGGGATCATAGCCAGGAATACCAGCCATATCCCTGCCGTCGCGTATGGCTGCTTCTTCAATGGCATCGCCTTCCACTCCCTGAACATCGCCTACGATCGGGCAACCATCAAGAAGCTCTTTTCCATTACGAGCCCTCGGATCGTCTTCTGCGACGGCGATGAGTACGAGAAAGTCAGAGAAGCCACCGAGGATATGCAGGATGTGGAGATCGTTACGATGCGGAACCATCCAGAGAGTGGATCGACATCCATCCAGCAGATACTCTCATCCCCCATCGAGGAGAACTTTCAGCCCGTGCAACTCGAGCAGGGCATCGATCAGACTCTGGCGATTCTTTGCTCTTCAGGGACCACGGGCATCCCCAAGGCGGTGACCATCACCAACAGTCGACAGATACTTGCCGGCTGCCAGTAAGCTGTAGATATTGCATTGTAGATACAAACTCTTATATCTTTTCTTTTATTTGTAGCTCGTTAACCACCTCGGATATTCAGTATTGCCACAGCGCCCTCGACTGGATCACTGGGCTCTTGACAACCATAACATCAGGAGTCTACAGCACTACAAGGATTACCGCAGATAATGTCTTCGATCCTGTCTACATAATGCGCTTGATTGAGGAGTACAAGATCACATGGATCATGCAGGGACCCTCCCCAATGGCCCGAATGGCTAATTCTCCTGAATTTGAAGGCACTGACTTTTCGAGTATCCGTCAAATCCTTTTTGGAGGTGGACGGTCTTCGGTGGAGACACAGAAACAGATCAGAAGTCGCCTGAGCAGCGACTGTCTCCATTTTGTCTACGGATGCACAGAACTGGGGGCCATAGCGACCATGAACTATCACTGTGATGAGAAACCAAACTCTGTGGGTCGCCTGGTGAGTGGCTTGAATGCAAAGATCATCTCTGAAGAAGGCGAATCCCTGGATCCTGATGAAGTCTGAGAGGTGTGCATCCGCAATGGCCAGCATTGGGCGGGATACTATGGAAATCCCGAGGAAACCCACAAAGTGCGCGACACTCAGAGATGGTTCCACACGGGGGACCTCGGCTACATGGATGATGATGGCTTCCTGTACATTATGGAAAGGAAAAAGGACATGCTGAAGAACCAGAGCATCATGTACTATCCGAATGATATCGAAACAATCATCTCTGAAATTCCAGACGTCGCCGAAGTCTGTGTTTTTGGCGTGTGGGATCAGGTGTTTGGGGATAAGGCAGCCGCCGCTGTGGTGAAGAAACATGGATCTCAACTCAAGGCTCAGGATGTTGAGGACTATGTGAAAAAACGCACGGATTCCAAGTACAAGCATTTGCATGAAGGAGCCATCATTGTGGAGGATCTCATGCGGAGTCCCAATGGCAAAACGAATCGAAAGGTCACAAAAGAGTACTTTTTGGAGGTCACAGAAAGACAGTGATAGGGAAATATTTTATTTAAAAAAAAATCGGATATTTGATAGAAAAAATTCCAAATTGTTGAAATGCAGCAGCGCCCTTCGGTCGGAATTTGATAGATTTTAGATTTATTTTTTAGTGAAAAGAATGCCTGCTTATACCTTTTGTACTTTTTTCAGGTCAGGAGTCGTAGATTCTCTTTCTTTTCCTGAATATAAATAAGCATAAGTTGAATTCATATGTCCTGCATCAGGCTCTCCTCGTTTGCTTCCACCCTTTTTCTATAAAAAAGACTCTTTTTATTTTTCTTTCATATTTCTTTTGGTTTCATTTTTATTTATAAACATTTCACAAACATCTTTTATTCCTTTGCGGGGGGTTTTACACACATTTTTGGCATTTTTCTTTTGCATTTTTCTTCGCGGGTCGACAACAATTATTTTCAACTATTTTTTTTTTTTTGGTTTGTTTTTGTATATTTATTCTACTGATTTCATTCGCTTAGGGTTTGATTTGCTTTCGTTTTCTGTTTGGTTTTCTGGTTAACTTTTTCTCTCACTGACTTTCCCTACGATTCGGCTGTAACTATTTACCTGGATATTCCTTGGGAGGGGGGGTATGCGCTAGAGCAAAATTCATGTTTTCCGATCTTAAGACTAGATTTTTGAGTGTGAGTGTGTGTGTGTAGTTTTCCTTATACAATTAGTTGCTACAATTTTGGCCGTGAGTGTGTGTGATCTGTGCGCGTTTCGTCCACTTAGAGCTCTATAAAGTAAGGTGATTTTTCTTCATGCTGATTGGTATTCGTTTTTGTTCTTGGTATTTACATTTCGTCTTTAGATACAATATCTTTATTTTGTCGTTTTTGATTGTTATAGAACTTCGGCCAAGAAGTTCTTTGTTGGAAGATATGTGTCATATGATCTTTATCTAAATTTTTCACTTCGATTTTCTATGCAGAGATTAGATTCGATTTGATTTCGATTTTTGTTTTGCAAAGATTAAACATTTTATTGTTGGAAAGTGTTGGCGAGTGTTGGAGAGTGTTGGAAAGGGTAGTGTCGAATGGTGTGTGAATGAATGGCCTTCAGTGGTAGGTTTTCCTTTCTTTCTTTTTTTTTTAGTATTGTTAATGCCGCTTTCCTTAATATCTAAAACCATACATTAATCTTATCATCTATATGTCTCTTCTTTCTGTTAATTTGCATTTCTGTTATTCCTTCTATTACTCCAAAACATTCAAGTCTAAAGTTGCCTCATGTGTGTCTATAGTATTTACAATCTGTGCTATCGATTGGACTGCCGCGCTGCTGAACAGTTCGCCTATGGAAATAAATGATAATTGACAAAATCCAAAGAATCGACTAAACTGAAAGCAGCACACAACCAAAGTACCTAAACTCGTATATGTTTGCCCCTCAATGCATGCAAACCCCACTATTAATAAATGCCTAATTGTTCTTCTTTCGATCGATATATTATCGATAACTTTGTTGTGTCGTGTTGTCGTATTCTTCTTCATCTAGTATTTCTTCTAACTTTCTCTGCCATCTTTTACTTGCTTCAACATTTATATGCTCACATTTAAAAACCCTGTATGTTCAATAGCTTTTTCATTTACATTTCAACTATCGCTATAGTTATCGTTTTATCCTATATCGATAATCGTTTTGTCCGATCTTCTTCTTCGCTAGCTATTAATAGCTAATCATTTACATTACAGCTATCGCTATAGTTTTATCGAATTTATCGTTATCGCTGTAGTTATTTACTAGCGATTCATCTTCGATTCGATATTCTTTCGACTAATGTTATTGGCACAACTTTTACAACATGAATGCATCTATAAATATGTTATCGACCTAACGAAAGTTATCGATGATCGATAATGATCGATTTATTTAGAATTTTCTTTTACATTTAAGTTTTTGAATGCTTATGTTTTTTGTAATGACAACAATTATTATGCATGGGTGCCTTTTTCTGTGTAGAGTTTTTTATTTTTAATATTAGCATAAGTTTTTCATTGATTTTTGATTTTCATTTTTGGGTTTTCTTAAGTAATTTTCTAAATTCTCTTCTTACCTTTCAGTTATCGAAATGATATTTAAAGCAAAAGTGATCGAAAAGCATTTCCAAAGAACTTAAAAATAAAAAAAGATGAAACAAGCTTAAAAAAAAACAAATATTCATAAAAACTACAAAAATTACAGAAAACATTGTTAGTTTTAGTTGAAATTTTTAAAGTGTTTTACTGGTTTTTTGTTTGTTTGTTTTTTGTTATTATTGCTATGTAGAATTCAGTTAGTACTTTTGTTAGTATTTTAGTATATTTTTTGTGGGCTAAAAGTTAAAGCTGTTAGTGCATCGAAGGGGGCGGGTAGGCAGAGGATGTACTGGAAGTGTTTATTCGTATGAAAAAAGGCACTTAAATAACCAAGAAAATTTGGTTGTTAATTTTTTGGATTATTGGCAAAGAACTCTCTATATGGTGGTGGCTCTATATATCGGTTATCGGTTAATCGAACCGAACCGATTCGATATTCGATTACGTATTTGTATTGTCTGTTTTTAATTGGTTTTAGTTGTTATATATTTTTTATTAGTAACTCTACTTAAGGAAAACGGGGAACAAAACTATAGCTAAAAAGGGTCCCTTTTGGACTCAGAATACATAAGGAAAATGTAATAAACGTCTAGTTTTTAAATCAAATAAGAATTCGGGATTACGAGTATTCCCATAATAATTTTTTTAGTAGGTATTCAATATATTGTAAAACTACTTTAACAAATGCTCAAAACTTGAAAGCAGGCTTTTAAAGTATAACTCTAGGAATTCTAGGAGAAACGGATGCAAAAATACCCACCATTTGTATTTTGGCCTTAATAAATAAACATACTTCTTGGTTTTTGGTTTTTGTTTTTTTCAGTGTGTGCTTTGCAGAGGATTTTCTTCGTTCAATTGTTTTATTCGATATCTTCTTTTCGATGAATGAACATATAATTTTATTGGAATTTTTACCTAGAGTTTTTTCTCGCTTAGCTTCCGCTTCGGGTTTATCGACTAAACTTAGTAAATATCTACACAATGCTCTTTATACAATTCGAATTTGTTTTTAAACTAGAGATTTGTTTCGCTTAAAACTTATTCGTATTCATTCGTATGTACAAAAGATGGTCGATGCTTCGACCTCTGATCCTTGGATTTACGATTTAGGGCTAAACTTATGAAATTTCGTTTTAAGTACAAATCAATTTGAATCAGTGTATAATTTTTTAATTTTTAATTTAATTTAAATTTGTTTTTTAAATTTATTTTCAACTAGTCTAACTCAAACAATTGCGTTTCGTGTGTGTGTGTTTGTGTGTGTTTTTTTCTATAATTACATACATATTAATAACATTAACTACTATGCAGTCACACTTTTGGATCATCAATTGAGCTTAAGAATTAACTTTATAATTTTTTCATCATCATCATCGTCATTCGAATTATCATTTTAATCTTTAATGGAAGTGCCTTGAAGCCTTGCCTATAACTCATTTTCTGTTTCTGTTTCTTTTCTTTGGGGGCATGCCCCTCGTTCTGTTTCTCTCTCTCGTTTGGATTCTACATAGCCGTTGGCGGTCCTTAGAAGGTCCTTTTTCATTTGATGGTTCAGTTCACAACAAATATTTGGAAAACACAAAACGCAACACAAAAAGAGCATGAAAATTAATCCAAATGGGAACGAAAAGTTATTTGTGGAAAGAATGGAAAAAGAATTGAAAGAATAGGTTAGTACATCACATTTTCCGTGTGTTTTCGGTTACATTTTGCTGTTCATTTTAAGTTTTTTTTTTTGGTGTTGTAAGTTTTATTCGTATTAAGTAAATTTAAATTTAAGTATTGGCAACGGCATTTACTCATCCTCCTCCTCCCTGAAGAGATAGGTGCTCCAGTAGACCAGGTTGAAGAGGGCAAAGACAAGCGGGAAGGTGATCCGTGATATTACATCGATTCTCTTCGATCTAGAACATTGTCTTTGGATAAATATTCAACAAGTACGAAGAAAATATATATTAATTGATCATCTAAAGATTGGCTTTTTGATTTGATTTGTGATTACTTTTTTTTTTTCAGTTTTTCGGTTTTTTGAGTTTTTCAGTATTTTTTCGTTTGGTTTTTTTGTTTCCAAATTGTTTCAGTATCAAATTTTCATTTCTCATTTCAAAATTTGTGTCTTTTGGCAAAATAATTTGTTTGTTTTAAAAATGTGTGTGTGAGGTGTGAGGCGGCGAGGTGGGGCGCGTGTAACGTGCTGGAAAATTATAAGTGCAAGGGTTTGGGTGACGGGGTGAGGGTGGTATCTACAGAGAGGGTTGGATGGGGTGAGGAGGCGGGATGGAAAGGGAAAGGGGGGGTTGTATCTACAACACAACATTCGATTGATTGATTTTCAAAACAAACAAATCACACACAAGAAATTATTTCAAAAGTCACAAAAGCAATAAAATGGTCACATTTTAGAAATAAAAAATATACAATTTTTAAAAAATATTTTTTACAAATTTTTTTTATACTTTTTTTTGAAATTTGATATTTTTTCCTAAGTAAAATTTTTTTTTTACTTATTTTTTTTGTTTCAAATTTTGGCAACGAAAATGATCAGCGAGCAAAAGAACTCAAGTTTTTGTTTAACAAACGGCAAGCAAGCGGCAGATTTTTCGGGTGTTTTTTCACAGGAGTTGTCGGAATCAATGAGAGAGACTGTTTTGAGAGATTGTTTTCGTTTTTGTTTTTGTTTGATGTGATAGCAAAAAAGTCAACAAGAGTTAGTGAAAAGAGAATATAATAGAGAATAGTAGTAGTACACATGTTCACAACATCAAAAAGTAAATCCATCAACTACTATATGCACAACACACAGATAGAACTAAAGTATATTTCAAGAGATCTACTAGGCACCCCGCCGCTACCCCATTTTGTGTATGGGGGTAGGGGGCGGTGCCATGTATCTCAGTTACCTTGTGGGGAATTTCGATAGCCAGGTCTTGCAGCAATTGGGTCGCTTGGGTGCCTGCATATGCACCTCGCACTGAAGACGCTTCTCGAGGGCCAGCGGATCGCCGGGATGGCGCACTAGTGGTTTCTGTTGGCCGCCACCGCGTTGAAATTGCGATGCCGTTTGACATGAAACAAATGAGGGGTTCGATGGTGGTTCGAGTAGGTTGTGGTTCGATGGGTTGTTTGGTTGGTTAGTTGGTTGGTTCGAGCAGGTTGGTTGGCGGGTATTTTTTGTGAGTGTTGAGTGGTTTCAGGGGTTGGCATGTGCGTAAATTTCATTTAATTTTCATTTTCATTGCAATTTTTCCAATTCATTTCCCGGTCGAGTAGTAGTTTTGCACATATTTTGTTTGGTTGTTTTTGTTGTTGTTTAGTTATTTGTAGTGTGGCACACGTTTAAAAACAGTTTTGGTTGTTGTTTTTTTTTTGTTGGTGGTGGTAATAATGAAAGAGGCAATTTTAAAAGGAAATAGTTGTTTTAATAGTTTTATCATAAAAATTTGTTGCGTTTTAGCCAATTCGACGTTTTGATGTTTGTTGTTTCGAAAAGGAAAAACAAATGATGGCACATTAATAGTTGGCGGGCTTGTCATTAGGGACTCCCAAGCGAGGATTGGGTATAAACTGTTCTGGGGACAGTCAAAGCTCTTTTATCTACTGAGAGACTAAAGATCTATCTTCTATGTTGGTTCTTAGCTATCGTATGTCTTTAAAAACGTAATCGGACGGATGTTTTCCTACTCAAAGCAACAGATTGCGAGTTTTCTGGTATATTTCTAAAATATTATGGTACATATTTTTTTAATATACTATGGAATCTTTCTAGTAATTTCTGGTATGGTTTATTGATACTATTTTCTGGTTTTTTTAAAGATGTTCTGGTAGTTGTAGTAGTTATATTTTCTGGTATTTTGTATGAATTTAATACAATTTCCTGGTATTCTTAGTTTAGTGATTCTGGTAAAAAATTTTTGTATTTTCTGGTTTTTGTCTATTATTCCTGGTACTATTTATGTACTTGCTTCTAGTTTTTGCATTCTAGTCTCTTCTGGCAGTTTTCTGTATTTCTTCATTCTAGTCTTTTTTCTACTAGTTTCTGGTGTTTTTCTAGTCCTGTCTACTAGTCTCTGGTATTTTGCTAGTTCTGCCCCGCCCTATGTATCATAGAAATATGTATGATTAGAGAGGATAGTATATCAAGAGGTAAGTACCATTGCGAACGTTGCATTGCTATCTGTATCGAGCAGATCTGAAGCGGCGTCCAAGGAGGCCTGCTCCAGATCTCGGCGCTTCTTTTTCATATTCTCCTTATGCATGTCTGCGGCCCGATCCGTATATATCATATCGTAGGATATAGAATGTTGCATGTTGTGATGGATAGATGTTTACAAGAATTTATATGTTCCACAAAAAGAATTTCGGTTTTTTTCGATGGTGTTTTTTTTTACAGTTACAGTTTCAAATGCGTTGTAATACACACACACACACATAGTACAGTTAAACAGCGATAGTGAGAGAGACAAAGACAGACAGAAGGAGAAAGACAGAGAGAGATAGTCACACAATACAGAAAAATACACGTTTAAACGATTCGAAACAAGTTTCCATCAAAGAAATTTGAAAAAAAATTAATTTAAATTAAATTTTTTATTTTTTTTACCACACACATCATTGTTTAATATTTATACAGTTTAATATTTATACAAAAAGTATTTGATTTTATTTATATTTACAAGCATTTTTTGTTTTGTAATACAACATCGAAGAACCGAACAAAAAGTAAAATTCATCGGGTTGTTTTTTTTTCAAACGCGTTTTTCGTGGGATTTTTGCAGAAGGTTTTGTGTGTTGGATGGATCATAGGGTATATGGGGTACATTGTAAAGGGATTGATGTGTTGATGGATGGATAGATGGATGGTTTTGGGGCGCGGAATGAAAGTAAGAGAGTAAAAAAGAAAACTTGGATTAGTATAGATTCACACGTAGAACATCATTGTTGTTGTGGTTAGATATCAAAAAGATGAAAATTAGGTGAACAGAAAAATAGTAGATACACATATCGAAAGTGCTACGACTAAACATTTTTATATGTAGACATATATGTATGTGGGGGAGGTTTCGGCTGCAGCCTTGGCCCCGGCTGTGTGTCGGAGGAGGAGTGTGTTTGAGTGTGTTAAACAGTCCACTGTTTTGAGATGGTACAGGTACAGTTGTGTGTGAGTGGCGTTTAGTGACTCAGTTCAAGCGCCCAGAGTTGTGTTCTTGCTTCACAAGTCAATCGATAACACACAGAGTTCTGTGTTTTCTTCAAGTCAATCGATAAACAGAGAGGTTGTGTTACTGGTTACAGGTTCTTTCTTGTATGTACACTTAACGGCAGAGACATATACATATTATACGTATATGTTATACATATGGGTAGTAGTAGTATTGATATTATTTCACTCGAGTTACAATAAAAAGCAACAGTCAAAAATAGTAGTAAAAAAAGGAAAAAACACCATCGATTAATTAACATTTATAAGGTTGTTAAGAAGCATATCAAATCTCAATTACTAGATTTATTCGAACCTGAACGGGATGCATAGTTCACTAAGGCAAACTCAAGCAATGCCCCGAACACGAAGGTCAAACAAACGCCGGTCCACACGTCAATCGCCTTCGTATAGGAAACTGGTGGCAGTGATGCATTTATGCCCGATGTTTGTGTTGCCATGGTCAATAGAGTGGTGACACCTGTATATAACAGATTGCAAATCCGATATTAATCGCAAAGGATATGATTAGATATTAGATTAGATTAGATTAGATTAGATTATATTAGAGACAGCGGTAAAGAGAGAGAGAGAGAGCGGCAAAGAGTGATCAAACATTGAATATCGAACATAAGCAATCAAACATGCTGGTAGTCGGCTTTCGGCTTCACAAAGGTTGCCTCGAACATGTTTGATCGCTTTACCTTTTGATCGAACCGTCGTTCTCAATGCAGATTCTCTGTTGCACACACATTCGCTGAGACATGATTCGATTCGTTTCGACTGTGAAGTATCCTGTTGTTTTCTTTTTGTTGTATTTTTTTGAGGGTTATGCCCTTTACTTACCCAATGACACACGTGCTGGCACTGCGCCTTGATCCAGCCAAAATGATACCCATGATACAATGACCAACATACAGCATGGTATATAAATTTGTATTAAGTAATATGAGAATTCTCGCTTGAATAGTAGATCGACTTTGAGGCAACTGTATTCACCTATGAGTATACAAGGTATATAAAACTGTGTCAAACTCAAAATCTAATTGGGGGAAGGATGTCTTTCAAAGTGGTTTCTTTGGCTTCGTATTGGTTTTTTTGTTTCACATATAGTACACATAGACAGATAGATAATTTAGTTAGTAATATCCAATATATTTTACAATAATAAGAGTTTTTTAGAGAGAGAGAGAGAGAGAGGAGAGGAAACATAAAAATTGTGTATTGATTTCGAAAAAATTTTGCAAAACGAAAAAAATCAAACATTTATTAGAGAAGAATTTTGATTTGTTTTGTCTGTACAGAAAATGGTCGGAGAGGTTCGAATAAAAGAAAATGCATAGGCAGAGAGGAAATCGGGAGTGGGGGGGGGGGGGGGGTGTGGTAATGTATTTACAGGGGAAAGAAAAAAACAGAAAAGCTGGTAGGAGACACACAGAGAGTGGAAAATTATAAAATCAAATGAAAAATTGCATCATAGGCAAAAGGTATGCCAACAGCAATTTCAATTTTCTGTTTATTTTTTTTTTCTTTTCTTTTTTGTTTTTTGCACAACAAAAATCTTAACGGAAATGAAGTTTTCGACGTTCCATGTTCGAATTTCCATTCTCCCTACACTTCCGGCCACGCCCTCCCAGTACGACCCGCCCCTTTGTAGTATGCTTCATTTCCGTTAATTTGTTGGCAAATGCGTTCCATACTCTTCAAGACAAAGGTGTTTTATTATTTGAAAACATTCTCATATTTTTCCCATTTTTTGGGGGAATTTTTCATTGTGTTTTTCGTTGATTTAGTTCATTTGATTTTCTCTCTGTGTATGTGTGTTTGTTTTGCGTTTGCTGGGCTGCGTGTGTGGTTCTGGTTCTGGGTTCCTGGGTTTCTGGAACAAATACAATGTATCGTTGCACATCCTGGCACATCTGGCACATTTCGCACTGTGGCTTGTCTGGCTTTTGCTCTGCCTTTGGTATTGGTATTGGTTTTGCCTCTTTTGGGCTGGCGCTGGGATTTCATCAATCAAACGAAGCAGCCTCGCCTCTCTCTGATTGCACATTAACACGACCTCTCACACATTTCTTACTCCGCAAAAAACGCTCATAGAAGATATAGAATTAAGAAACTTTATGTGAGCAACTAGGTTTCAACACAACAGAATGAAATACAGAGACAGACAGAGAGAGAGAGAGAGAGTTCTAAAAGTTCAAACAACACTACTGCAACATCTATATGGATAAATGTACGAGTATACATACATATATGTAACATTTGAATATTATATATCTTAGAGAATACTATCGTATACATACATACATATATGGTTTTTTAAATCTTTTTCCAGCTTAAAATGAGGGGAAAAATGAGGCAAATTCAGACTCATGCTAACACACTTTTTTTATGGATGCCGAATGACACTCTTTTGACAATGATAGAGTTTTTACTAGAGCTCTGCATGATCAAATAGTCGATTATAATTTCTTTATAGTTCTGATATTTTTGAGTATTTTTACGAATTTCAGTTGCTTTTCTCACTCATTCTTTTAATGATACTGTGTAATCATGCAGGGGACTCTATTATGTATGTAACTTTTAATTAACTCTTTAAGGATGGGAAATGATGGATATAGAGGGGAGCGGGTGGCACTGATTGCGTATGAATCTCTAAAATAACTTCCTCTAAATGCTACTCTAACGTTTGGGGCGTTTAGTTAGTACAGTTAGTTTTTCCTTAAATAAATACTGTGAATACTTTGGTAAACAAATGCAAATGAATCCATCCTCAGCTGGTATTTGCTCTCTATCCCAATAGTAGTTTCCCCCAGAAATAGTACAAAAACAAAAAAAAAGAATCCTTTTGCATTCGTTGTTTGCATTCACTCGTAGTACCTCCACATCATCAGCATCATCATCTGCATCATCATCAGCATAGTCGGGAATCATCTTCGATGTCTCTTTGTGCAAAGTTTAAACAACGTTGCACACAATTTCCTCGATTAATTTACTTTCCTTACGGCTTTTGTCGTACATTTTTCCTTCTTACATTTCTTCCGCTTCTCCCCGTGCTCTTTGGCTCCTGCCCTCTTGCTTCCTGAATAGTTGCAAACATTTACGGGGGAAAAGCGCGCGCATGAGCTCATAAAAAACAGCAAGGTAAAAATTGGTATCTGTGTTCCTGAAAGCGTATCTAAATGCGACTACTACGACTATGGTGAAATGTGTGTGTGTACGTCGTAAAAACTTGCTGCTTATGGGACTGGCTTCGATTCGGGATTCTCGACAGCAGGCAGCAGAGAGCAGTCAAGACGGCAAAACGATATGAAAATGTGTGCTATGAAGTGGTTATGACGCTGTTTATAATACATTTACTGAAAAGGTTAAGTGGCATGCAACAACAAAAATAAACAAGAAAGAAACAAGCTACAGAATAGATAGTTAGATAAATAGATACATAGGCGAGTAGAGGTAGAGTAGAGACGAAGAAAACGCTGTTTCGAAGGAGGACCGAACAGGAGGAGTACGAGAAACAGAACAGAAACGAAACGAAACGAAACGTACCCGTGTTGGTTTTACTGTTACAGTAATCAGTCAGAAACTTCTCCAAAGTGAAGCGAGGTAGGTGTAAATTCTTAACGACCTGCACAGGATCACCCTCCTTCCAAAGGAACACCAAATCATTTGTGGTCCAGCCATCTGTGATTGGGTGTATATGAATGTTAGGTTGTTAGGTGTTTTGTTGGCCCGTTGGATACTGTATCGTTTCAACACTTACAACTGGCCATTCTCAATGAACATATCTGTCTATCCAATGGATATAGTTTGAGATTCATTGGACAAGCCAATGTCAGCGAGATACGTATACTGTACAGAACAGAACCGTTGGGAAAGATGCGTATATACACATTGGGCATGATTATGTTGTGAAAATGTCCCTCCTTCTCGTTTGAGAAGAAAAGATCCGGCATCCAGACTCGGTTCGCCTCCGTCAGTGTGAGGTATTTGAGCCGACCTTTGAAAGATCGGATACAAACAAACAAAATATATATATCATTTATATTGAAATATTGTATACAGATTACAGATTACTACACTCAAGGAAAGCTCTTTTCATCGATAGGTTTTTTGTATTTTTTAAATATTTTTCTACTACTTTTCTCTGTATTTTAGTAGTATTTTTGCTATTTTATTAGATAATTTTATTAGATAACACATCTGGTAGTTTTTTTTTTCGATTTTTATAAATTTGTTTGTGGTATTTTTCTGTATTTCATATTTATTTTTTCTTCTAGTATTTTTTAGTTAATTTTTTCTTTTATTATTTTTATGAAATTTTCTGGTGTTTTTTAAATTAAGATTTTTCTCTAGTTGCTAGCATTTTTTTGTTATTTTTCTATTTTTTCGTTTACTATTGCGGTGTTTTCTGATATTTTAAAACATTTTCTTGAATTTTCTAGTAATCATCCTACTATTATTTCTCGCGGCATGTATAGATTTATAATTCACTTACCCTGGATATCGTCGAACTTCAGACGCTCATCCGTCCATTGCTCTCGGAATGTTAACTGCACACTGTACTCCTGCACGGCGAAGGGTAATCGAGGGGGGCGGGGATGGGTACGCGACGAAGTGCGGTTGGTAAAGAAAAACTCTCATTAGTAAAGGAAATAAAACAGGGGGCTTGCTTTTCATTGAATTTTCGTTTCAATTCAATTTTCAACTACAATGCAAATTTCAATGGGAATTTTCTTTGTGTGTTCGAGAGGAGGAGTTTTTCAATTTCATTTTCATTTAATTTAACTTGATTGGGGGTTTTTCTTTAAGTAAAGAATGGATTTTCTTTCTTTCGTTTTTTTGTTGGTTGGAATATGAAAAAGGCGAGAGCAAGGCAATGGCGAAATTTTTGGGGGGTATTGATTGTCATGTATATTGAATATATATCTTGTTTATATATAGTATATATATATGATTATAAAGATCCTCAGCATTTTTGTTTCATGTCTGATGTCTAATAAATATTTCAAAATGCAACAAAATGCAGGGCATGCAACGTGTTGCACAGGCAAAAAAAATGCAGGCAAAAAGAGCAAAAACAACAAGCATTAACAAGAGCTGGAAAGCGGAGTTAAAAAGGACAAAAGCAAAGGCGTCTTAAAAGTATGTAGATTCATAGACATTTATATATTTATCTAAAGCATTCCTTAAAAAATGTTGTAATGACTATTTAAATAGGGCTTTTCTTTTTTTTGCTTAAAATCTAACTTAAAATTGAACTTTTCATGCAGCACATCGTTCCTAAGGAATATGTATTATTTGAAAACACTATTTGGAATTCATGCCAAAAAGTGGTAAAAAAAATACCACACATCGAAGGAAGGAACATTTATAACTCATAAAGTTGGGACACTGAAACAGAAAAAGAGTATGGAAAATCCTGTTTGTTGGCCCTAGCTATTTTGTCACTTTTGTCGTAAAACTATCAAAAATGTTTTCCCTTTCCAATTAGGAAAATTTAATAAAAATGAATAATTATTACAAACAATGTTGGCAGATTTTTATATGACACTTTTCTGTATTTCTGTTCTTTTTTTATTTGTTTGTTTTTTGCTTTTGGGGGGGCAGCTGTCAAAAGTGTCCACTTTTTTGTGGCAAGCAAAACGGCAGACAAATGTTGAATTGTGTGAATGGTTGCACTTGTGTGTTTAAGCATTTTCACAAGCCTACATATTTTCTTGTTTGGAAATTTGGATTTAAATGAAAACCGAAACAGAAGAAAAATGAAACTGAATGAGAGCGTCGGGGTTTTCTTGTGGGTTTCAATGGTGGTTTAGGGTGAATGGCGGTGGCTGTATCTGTGGTTTGCTGTTTAGCTGGTTTGCTGATTGGTTTCTCACTTAAATTTAACCTTAAATTATAGCTAAGACTTAAACGTAGGTAGTAGAAGTACTTTCGCTGGTATATTGCTTGCATTTGAGAGGCCAGAGTTCGATCGAATCTCTGGCATGTGACATCGTTTGTGGCGTTTTTGGCATTTTGGCATTTTGGCGGTGATTGGAAGAGAGAGACACACAAAAGCGTTTAAGCAGGAGGGTCTCTGATTCGAGAGAAACGTAAAAAGAAAACCATAAATACATATTTTCTGTACAATAAAAGAGATACATATACACGTATAGTATTTTATACAATTATTATATAGATAACAATTCAATTTAATATACATATACATATTCCATTGGCAGAGAGACACCTTATTTCCACAATTAATATTTAGTTATATATTTTGTTGTATTTGTATTTGTATTACGAGCACACACACACGCACACACGGCACACACATTGACACACAGCGAAAAGTGAGAGAAAGTAAGCGGCTTGTTAGGGTTGTTATTGTGTGTGTGTGTGTTTGTAGCTGTAGCTTTGTGGTTGTGTAGTTGTAGTTGTGGTTGTGCTCGATCCTTTGGGCGGACTCACCATTTTGTAATCATCAATCTTCGATATGGATCGCAGGAACATGTTCACCTTCACCATTGTGGCCAAATTAGCTACAAAAATGCATCATCAATCATCATCGATCATCAATCATCAATCGTTATCAATCCCATCGGACCTGAACTTAGTTGAAAGCTTAATCATACTTACTAGCTAACTTTTAAGTCTTACGCACTATTTATTTGATGAATTTTCATATGTGTGTGTACGAAATGTTATGGAAAATCAAAGGAAAACCTAAAATGAACACACGCAAAAAAACGAATCAAGAAAATCAGAAAATTCATCAGAAAATTTAATTGAATTGTTAACTCAAAAAATATTCGAATGGGGTAAAATGTCTGCATGGATCTCATTTTGAAAAATGAAATATTCTGTATGTTATGTTTTTATTTCCTTCTGGTTTTTGCTGGATTTTTAGTTGCTTGCTAATTGGATTTTTAGTTGTAGTTTCTATAGATTTTTTATTCTTTATTTATAGGATGAATAGTGCATGGTTTTTCATGGCTCTTTGAAGAAAGCATGTTACACACACTCACTCATGTTTTGATTCCGGTACTGATTTATAGAGGGGAAAACCAAAAGAAAAAATATAGGAAAAACTATTTTCCATTGAATTACTTTTTTGAGTTTGGAGTGGGAGAGTGGGTGTTGGTGGGAGTTGTTAGGGGGACGACACACACATACACAAAAGCACACGCATCGACAAAAACAAGAACACACATTTTCACATTTTCATTTTCATTGTTCCACTAAATATTTTGTACATACGAATAGCAGCATAAAAATTAAAGATAAAATGAATTAAATTTCGTTAAAAAATAAATATCGATATCCTCTAAAAAGGCACATCTGTAGGTCGCATTTTTAATGAATAATGAAAATCGGTTACGAGATTAATTCAATATTAATTTGTTAATTAACATTTAAGAGTACGATTTTTAATAGAGTTTTTTTTGTACAGATAGAGAGAGAGAGCTGTAGAAAGTATTTTTTAATCTAGGGATAAGTTTAAGTTTGTTGTTAAAAATTAAAAGAGATAGCAATAGACAGAGAGAGAGAGAGAGACAGATAGACAGCTAGTGAGTGACAGAAGGAGATAGCGAGAGATGTGTACAGGAAAGAGATCCAAAAAGACATTTTGATTTTTTTACATTTTTTTTGTTTTGTTTTTATAATGAAGTAAAGAAGGAAAAACTAAGTCAATTACCAATGCTAACGGAAGAAAACTTTCTAATTTGTAAAAATGCAAATTGAAAACAAAAACGAATGCGATAGAATTTTGCTAAAAAACTTTCAAAAAAACTGAGGGCGAAAATTTTACAAAAAATTAATTTATCATCAATGGACGAAAAATCATTTAATCACATCGATAGTCAAACATAGTTCTTTGATATGTATTATAAATAGGTATAGATATAGAATATAATATTAATATATTATCATATTATTATTTTTCTGTGGTGTTTTTTGTCTTTCTTGTCCTAAGAGAGAAATAGAGCGGAATACAACAACAGCAACCCTAACACGTATCACACGAAGAGAAGGGAGTCGAACAGAAGGTCAAAGGGTCCCTAAGATTTGCAATTTTTTTTTTTTTTTGTGGGAGGATTACACGCTGCGTGGGGGCACTTACCATAGTCACATCATCGATTTTCGATATACTTCGTACGAATATGTTGACGCGCACAACGGCGGGACCATCTGGAGGGTAGATGATACATATGGACAATACTTTTTTTTGGTACAATACTTTTTTTTTAAATTTATAAACAACAGCTGCTGCTCCACACAAGAAAAAAAAACTTAAAAAATGAACCGAAAAGAAAACGAGGCTTTATTTGCGGCCCCGAAAAGCAGGCAATATTTTTTGTAGATTCTTTATGCGAGGAACCCCAAAAGCAGGCAATACTTTTCCTCATTTCCATTCTGTAAAAAAGTTTTATGTGATGTCTTTTCTTTTTTTTTGCCTTTTTTTGTGTGTTTTCTCTCTTACATTCTAAAGATACAAAGAAATTAAGGCTATGTTTGCGTAAAGAGTATATTTGCTGCTGTTTTAAGCTAAGTTAAGATAGTACTAAAATTGCTATGGTTTTTTTCATATTTTTTGTCTATGAAGTGACGGTGGTTTGTGACCTTCGACGGGGGGTGGTTTTGGCTCCAAACGAGGTTGGTGGGGTTTGTATGGTGTCTATGTGTGTGGAAATGAATAAAAATACAAATACAAATGGAAATTTTTGTGTCGTGTCGCAAAAAAGCTTACTAATTGATATGCCTTAATAGTTTATTATTAATAGAGCTTTAAGGGTAGATATAAATGTGTATTATACTCGAATATTTTTCATATATATTTGTGTGGGTGTGTGTGTGTGAGAGCGTGTGCAATTTTTGCAAATATTTATTATGCTTTTACGTTATTAATTATGTCATTGGATGTCATTGCTATTGATGTTGCTGCTGCTATTGCTGCTGCTGCTATGGCAAAAGTCAACACAAAATGAACTGCAAAATGGAAATCAAAAAACCTTAATCATAATTAAATTACGACAAACAAAAATCCAATGCAAAAAAATGAACTCTTGCAAAAACGTTGGCGCACCGTTTCGTAATTCGCTAAGGGAATGGCATAATCGATTTTAAATGCTCAATAAATTGTAAATAAATTGGATTGTATTAATGGGAAAAACACATACTTTCGTACATATGTACATACATATGTATCCGAAAGTTATCCAACACTTTTTCTGATTATATTGAAGGAATTTATGCGGGAGCCCCTCTAAAAGTAGGCAACCGTTTTTGTAAATTATTTATGTGAAAAAGTAGGCAACACTTTTGGTTGAATTAATTTGAAATTTTTACATTCAGGTCCCGAAATGCAAGCTATGACTGTTCTTCCTTTTGGATTTCATAAATTTTGTATTCACGAAAAAGTATGCAATACCTTTTCCCCCTTGCTTTCCCCCACCAATGTGTAGGCAACACTTTCGTGTAGTTGGAACCAAAAAAGGAACGAATGAACGAAACAAACAAACGATTGACTGCTGGATTGACTCTAGAGCACCACCAGCACAACAGGAACGGAAAGGAAAACGTACACACAGTAAGTAAGACGGTACAGTAAGGCTTGTACAAATATCTGCCATAAAAAATTGGCAAAAATCATACGCAATATGTGGGTGGGTTGAGTGGGTGGGTGGGTTGGATATATTTATACGCATATAAGAAATAGAGATAACGCAAAAACAAAAGTTTGTGTTTGTGTGTGTGTGTGGGTGTGGGTGTGGGTGGTTGTGTGAGGCAAGAGCATTTCTAAGATGAGATGTGGCAGAGAAAAATAGAGATAGAGACAGAGATAGGATAGTGTGATTAGGGTGGGGGCGGAGGGGGTTTTAGCGAATCTCTATCCAATATTTTCAAATTCTGTTATCGAATGACTGTACTGGCTTCTTTCTTTCGTTCTGGTTGTTGGTTCTCCAAGTGTGAGAGTGACTTACCATTTTGATATCACTAATCGTCATAATACTTCGTACGAATAGATTGATTCTGACTATGGCGGGACCATCTGGCATAAAGTTTGGGTTTAAATTGTGAGTTTATCGACAACATTTTGCAAAAGTGAATTAGAACTTAACTAAACTCCGACAACTGAATGGCATACTAAACTAATTTATTTGCTTATTTTATCTCTAGAATTTCGTTTTGATTTTTCGTTTCGTTATATGTATATGTATATCTAACACTAAATATCATATATTTTGAGAGCACTTGAAAAGGAAAAATAAGCTTTTAAAAAGAAAAATCAAAAAACAAACACGAAACTCAAAATACGAAGGGTATTCCATAAAGAGTAGTATTAGTATTAGATGGTGTAATGTTGGGGGTATTCTCACCTGTGCCATTGATTCCGGATGGTCGTATACGGGCGTCGTATTTGCCTGCACCTAAAATTTGATCTAAGACTTTTTTCTCCTTTTCTCGGAAATTTATTTTGGCATTATTTGCTCTGAAATCAGGATATGGGGGATAACGTACGAACGGTATAATTTTATAAGCAATTTTTCTTCTTGGAAACAAAACTTGAATTTTATGTTCGATATTTTTGGAAAGCAAAAGCTTCATACAGCATTTTTTTGTTATGTACAAATCAGTGGTGGAATCAGAGTGTTTCTTATTTTTTTTTAGAAAGAGAGAGAGAGTATTATACACTGTCGCACTTATCAGAAGAAGAAACCAAAGTCACATAGAGGGATGCGTATTTTCTGCTGACTCTGGCCTCGACTTGAGCGTAAATAATTCCAAAATTTATGCTCCGACAAAAATATTACACGAAAATTTAATTACATTTTAATGAGAGTGTTGTATTCTGTGTTTGTAAAGTGGATGAAGAGGCATAAACTACACGACTACTTCAGCCATCAAGTGGAGGGGCATTAACCGATACTACACATATATGTATGTACCTACATATACATATGTATATATATATATCGTATATACTGTCCCTCGAAACCGGGGCTCTGCTTCTGTTCGCCAAAAAATTAACGAGAATTGTATGTAAATTGCATTTCTGGAAAGCCACTTTCCCGGGTCCCAAGTGCTGTTCTGCAACAGTGGTATTACATATATAATATATGGGGAGATATGGGGAGCTATGAAGAAGCGGTGGTTTAATTTTACCAGCTATTGTTTACAGAGCAGAGCGTCTGATATACATAATTTAAGACCGAAGTAGTACTACAGAGCTACGCAAACGCAAAATGAGTAAAGCGGTAATTAATGGTAGAAAAATGATGAAGAAGCGTTTGGTTTTGGTGGTTTACTATTTGCAGCTACTGTATGAGGGTGTGTGTGTGGAATGTGGATCGAGGCGGGGTCTACTGTACTTACAGTGAAGCACTGCAGAGGCTGGCAAAGTAGAAAATCGCCCAGAAATAGTGTCCACTGCCCATGGCTAGGCCTCGGTGTGTCTCTCCTGCTGTGTGTGTCCTTCGATGCGTGGATACGGGTTTGGATCCCAGGCTGTGGATCCTCCTCCTCCTCCTCTTCAGATGCTGATGTGTGGCCTCTGAAATGCGAGAGTGGTTGAGAAATATTAACTAATTTGATAATGATATCGATACTACAGTCACTTCATTCAATAATTTTCAGCCCCTTACAAACACAAGGATTGCGCCTTGATTAGGCCTTGGTCTTGTCACGATGCCATCCTGCCACCTGGGGGGGGCATTTGTGTGCGACGTGTGATATTAAATTGGAAATCAAATTTAGACCAATTAACATGCTATTTTGGCCAATCTGTGCCCTGGCATCGTCTGATATGCAATTCAATCTATGCAACGGTCGTGTCGTGTCGTGTCGTGTGTTTCCTCCTGCTCTGTCTCTGTCTCGGTCTCTGTCTCTGTCTCGGTCTCTGTCTCGGTCTCTATCTGTGGCTGTGTCTCTCTGCATCTTAGGCCAGGTGTGTGTCTGGCTATAAATTCAATAAATCCTGCGCTATGGCGCTCACACTTGATTTCCGAAATTGAAAATTTAAGAGGTTTTGCCACACCAATAATGAAGCTTTAATCTGTTTCGGTAGTCAGCAGAGCCTCCATTAAGTTTCATGAAAAATGCAAATTGCTATCCGCCACTCAGCACACAATTCACACACAAAAGGCTGCGCACATGGGCAATAAGGAGTTAAAGTTTAAATGCCCTAATAATTGCAGATTAATAAATACTACCATGACTAAGGTATTGTGTGAGTAAGTAAGAGTAAGTGTTAATTTCGAGGAGGAAGTTGGGCTAACGAATGAAAAGTTGATCAGTTAAAAAGTTTGGGCAAAGTAATTTGATTGGTTAGGGCCAATGGAAGCTAGTCTATTCTAACATTATTTCTCCCGCATATTTGTAGGCTTGAGGCGGTAGTACATAGGTTCTAGGACTGGAAATCCACTTTCCCCCGTCGAACTAGTACTGCAGAGCCAAACGAACGCAAAAATGAGTAGAGTGAGATCCACTGTCTGCAGAATGCACACACCACTCCTTATACCCTGCTTTCATACTCTTTCAATGCCTACCAGCCACACCCACACTCGCAGACATTCATTTCTTGCTCTCATTCTCATTCCCTTCGTTTCATTTGTGCAACAATCATTATGGTTTGGGGGCATTTAAAACAATGCCACACACAATGACTGGCAATATCCCCGGCTGGCAGCTGCCGACCAAGAGATGCTGCCCCAAAAAAGAGAGAAAAGCCTGAATACCGAATGGAAAATGGGATAATGTGGAATTGCTAGATAGTGAGGATGCAGAGCTGTGTGCGTCTGTGCGTACATTGGAATCGAATTAATCCTTTTATAAGCATTTTTCCTCTTCACTCCAGTGTCCGATGGGCTCCTGCTGCTGCTGTTGCATGGGCGATAAGTGCGTGTGGCTGCCACGCCCATTTCTGACGCACATTCAGAGAAAGAGGCAGAGAGAGAGGCAGACAAACAGAGACAGGCAGAACCAGCCAACGGACGAACATCTGCCGTGGCCATGACCGAGTCGAGTGCCATTATAGTTGTTGCAGGCGGCTCCTGTGGCCAGCAGAGGCAGCAGGCTGTAGGATCTTCATGCAAATAATCAATTTGTTGAAAGGGGCATCACAGAAGGGGCATGCAACACACACACATAACACACAATACACAACACACAACACACAATGGGCATCAGAATGGAAATGTGGCATGAGGCATGAAGCATGGGGCATGGAATATGGAATGGCAACAGGCTGCAAACAGTAGGCATTGCTGGGCTGGGCATTCGATTCGTTCGTGTTGTGTTAATTTGCTGCTGCTGTGCCTGCAATTTTCAACCCATAAATACACGGACACCCACTGGCTGTAGTTGTGGCCATAGTGGCAGATACAGATACACCACAGAAAAAAGGCCAGAAAGGAAGGCCACACTGTACACCATCTGCGTCTGGGCTAAAAGCAAAAGCAAAGAAGGTGATGCTCTTTGTCATCAGAGATTGCAAACAAATTGGTTTTGGATACATATGGGAAGGAGATTTGGGTGCTTTGGGTATAAGAGTGTTGTGTAGACATGTGCATAGGTATTTGGAGTCATTAAATAAAATATTAAGATGCCCCGATCTAGGAGACAAGGAACTGCATTGAGTTTGCTTTAGGGCGTCTCTTCTCTGCCTTGCAGCATGTACAATGTGTTCTTTCGTGTCCTAAAAGGCATACAACTCCTCTTTCTCTCTAAAGCGATATATTCTCTCCGTTCGATCAGGTTCGATCTTCGCTTCGAACCACCAAAACCGATCAATTGCTTTGTTGTTGCGTTGCGTTTGACTGCAGCGAAAATGTCAAGTGAGAATTGATTCCAAAGCAGAATAAATAGCCGCAATGGTGTGTTTTTACCCCAATCAAAATCATAAGACCCAGCAGGGGCTACAAAGAGAGTATAATAAGCGGAAAAAAACGAGACCCAACGATTGCACTGGAAGAGAGGACATGGACCCTAGGAGGTCCTTTATTTTTGTTGTTGTGTCTGTTTGTTTTTTTGGCCCGCTGTCAAAGAAAGTTAACAATGCGAATGCGACTGCCAAATGTCCCACATTTGCAGCTTGCCAAAGCAGTTGGCGCCAAAAGCTCCTCCCCCCTCCCACCTATCCCTCTCTCTAATTCTATCTCTATCTCTATTTGGGTGTGTATGTGCTGTAAATGGGTTTACTTTTATTTCATTTGTTTGTGCCTGAGAGTGTGGCGTCGTCGTCGACACACTTTTGCCGCTTGGCAATATTTTGGCCCCCACGCAGAAAAAGCAACAACAGCAGAAACAACAGCACTTTTGCCAGTCAGCCGCTGTTTGAACCGCCGTTTTGGCCGCCTTGCTTTTAGTTGCCACAAGTTGAATGAACGAAATGGGGAAAACTGTGGCACGGAACGATTTAAAGATTGATTATGGCTGGAGTTGGGTTTCTGGCTTGAGAACCCATAATTGAAACAAACAACAGCTTAGTCGCACTGGGAGAGAGTAACTCCTTCGAAGTGCGTTGAGACATGTCGAAACCTACTTCCAAACCCTATTCCAAAAGGATTCCACTGCTGCTAAGTCCTCGGAGCACCAATCTATCAGATTTATTTCACATCTATTCATATTTTTGTTATACCAAAATCCACCCTGCACCACCCCTCCCCCCGAACATAACTTCCTGCAATCACAATTTTGAAAAGATTATTCAAGGGGGATTAATTTTTTTTTTTTTTTTTTGGTTTGGGTTCAGGGCTTTTGGGGCTTAAGGGGCCTTATCCCCTTCAACATAATTTCTTCCAGTGTGCCCACAACACACAGTCACACATCACACACGCACACCCACTACACTCATACACACTTATGCATATGTATGTATTTTTTTTGCGTTTTTATGCCAGGGCGCTCAGCGGCGCTTGTAGCTCGTTATGTTGATTGGATTTTGTGCCGAACGCCGCTCGCACAGAACGCAGAAAGTAGTCCACACACACATACACCCACACACACACACACACATAAAGAGAGAGAAACACACGCACACTATTAAGGCACTTGCGAATAAAGTCAAGTGTTATACGAGTCTGTGTGCGTGCCATAAAGCTCTGGGATTCAGTTTTTGTTGCCTGCTGTTGCTTGTTGTTTTATTCCTCCTCGTTTCGGCCCCCCCTACAGCTCTCCACGTTTTTATGGGATGTACTATGCAAAAAAATAAAGAATTTTACACTCTCGTTTTTCGCAATATGATTTCTCTCGCTCTCTCTCTCTCTCTCTCTCTGTCTCGCTCTCTGCCTCCTATCTTTGGTTTTTATTTTCTTTGCTAAATTGTAAGTAAGTGGGCTTAGTAGCATTTTGCGTTTAGGACCTCTTTCTGTGTGTGCGTGGGCTAGGATTTGCATAAAGCTCTCACCTCTCCTCTCGGTGTGGCATGCGGCATGTGGCCTGGCGGAGGAGACGAGACTTCTGACTTGACTTTAACATTTTCCCGACTAGTGAGAGAGAGGCAGATTTCCTCAGATAAACATTGAATTCAGCTCAAGCCGGAAACGACCACAATGGCCGTCGCCACCGCCGCCGCCGCCGTTGATGACATTTCGGGGAAAAGCCAAAATTGGAAAAAGAAAAGCGTGCTGACAGGCAGGCAATACACAGAAAGAGCTGCGAAGAGAAGTGAAGTGAAGGTGTGTATGCAAAAGGTCAAAGTGCGTTTGCATAGCAACGAGAGAGAGAGAGAGAGAAAGAGAGAGAGAGCAGCTCTAAGATTTTACGAACAATTAAGATACATTCGCGAGCTACAGAATGGCAGATACGAAGGGAGTGAAGGAGGATGGATTTAGTTTGCTTTTGCTTTGCCTATTCTTTGCTTTTTCTGACACTTTTCGAAGTTCCTTCAAAGGAGTTTAGACTGCAGAGAGTCTTCTTAGATATTGTTTCCACTTCAGAGCCCCCAAACCCTTTCAAAACCCGCCCAAGTGCATATTAAATAGTTCTCAAACTGTATAGATTGAATATACGCTGCAAAAACCTTCCCTTGGTCATCTAAACCGCTGGCAAAAATCAACTTTGAGCCAAGACAAGAATATACAACCCTTATTAGATAAGTTTGATAAGTTATAATCGTTTTAAAATTTTGTATAACACAAAATGCCAATGAAAACATTTTATCATTTACAATCCTTTTAAACCCAGTATCTAAAAATGCTTCTGAAACCTGTTAACCTTTTCCCGTTTTCTTTTTTGCTTTTCATTGACATTTTGCGAACAAGAAACTTTCTTTGCACATCTCGCAAATGTCAGAGCTTGAACTTTCCCCATCTCTCAGCTCAAAGCAGAGTCTGACAGGAGAGAAGAGGCACCCAAAAGGTCACGGCTTGCCTGCGTCCAATACACTCTATCCTCCCACCCTCCCTCTCCCTCACACTCATCTCTCTCGTTCTGTCTAGCTCTTTCTCTGTTGCTCTCACGCTCTCATAATTAATTGAAATGTCAATACATTGTTTGTGCTGGCAAAAATATTAATGAAAGCCAGCCGAAGGAGCAGGCACCAGCAGCAGCAGCAGCAGCATAAAAGGAGAATCTTTGGTAGTGTGTGTGTGTGTGTGTGTGTGCTATTATTAGCCTCAAAGAAGGAGAGGGGGGGTGGAAAAGGGGAAATCATCTATCAAAAGGGTGGCGTATACGTGATATTTATAGGAAGGGAAATCTGAACTTTAACTGGAAATTAACTTGCATGAAAATTGGCTGCTGCTGTGGAGGGAGGGGATGGGATTTATGACCGCTAACAAATTGTACCTCTGGCCCTGCCCTGCCCTGTCCTGGCGCTCTGGCCCCCCGTCCTGGCCAGAATGGGTCAATAAACCAAATAGTAGACCCCCAAAAGGCGATAAAAATGATAGACCACTGGCATGGCACGGCAGAGAGAGTGGGAGAGTGGGCGTGGCAGTAGTCCGCACCACACACGCGATAAGCGCGCGATTAGAAGTCGTCCACCGTTTGATTCCCTTTTAAAAATGCACACGCACGCAACCCACACACACAGCTACAGATGGATGTTAAATATATACACAGATACTAAACACACACACACACACACGTACAGATACAGTTACAGTTACACTCTTTTTTCGCACACACATAAATCACATATTCACATGCGCTGCTTTGCGGCCATTTAATGGCTGTCAAGATAAGCTTTCAGGGCTTTCACATGTGCCTCATGCCTCATGCCCCACGCCTCATTCTACATGCCTCAGCCCACTCTCTCTTGCTCTCTTTTGTATCTGTATCTGTATCTGTGTCTGTGTTGGCATCTACTGTCTGCTGTCTGTGTGTGTGTGGCTGCCACAGTAAATAATTGCCTAAAAATGGTCAAAGTGCATTTTACTGTTGGTTCGGCATTCCACTAGCAGCAAATGTGGCATGCCCACTCCCCCTCCACTCGTTACCAACAAAACGTTGCATGTCACTTCAGCAAATTGTTAAAAAATATCTTTTAGCTTTCGCAGAACAAAAAATATACGGAGGGTACATAGTTTCTTTTTAGCGATTATATATTGTTTTAAAATATTTTATATTAACTAACGATAACTGCGACATAAAAAATATTTAACTAATTTTATATTTAAAGATTTAAATTCAAACTATAATAAAAAAAAAAACAGAGATTTAAAAAATAGTTTCCGTATGCCATGTCATCTTATTCCTTCAATGTTTAGGGACTTGAGGCAGCTGAGATGTTACAGAGTTAGATGGCATTTACCATCGAAAAAGATGCTTCAAATGCAAAATGATATTCTGACTTTTTTCCACTTCGAAAACTCATATATTTTCTTCCATCTCTCTTTTACTTTTCCAAACCGCAAGCTTGTGTACTTTCTGCTTTCCAAAAAGTATATTTTCATGTATGTATGTATTCTCCTCTTTCTCCTGCTCCTCCTCCATCTTCTCTGTAATCATTGATCATCTTTTTGGTTGGAAGAAACTTTTGCTTATCGCTCATACATATGAGACCTCCTCCTGCCTCCTCCTGCCTCCTCCTCCCCCTTCCCGCTTGACTTTCAATTAATTTTGTGGGATGTTGGGTGTGTAATCGGGTAGGAGTTGGCCGATGGAATGGAAACATTTCAATTAAGTGGAAGACTCCTGGAAGATTGAAGGCTCCAATGGGAGAGGAGCCACACACAAAAAACTTGTACATCAAATATCCCCAAGGGAATGGGAATGGAAATGGGAGAAATTTCGCTCAAGTTTCCCTCAAGTTTCAAGTGCCCCCACACCCGAAAAATAGTTGGCATTGCGCATACACTCGAGTATCCTGCTGCTTCTGCTGCTGCTGCTATATCCTGCTGCTCCTTGGAGTATCTGCCGAGGATATCTGCTGGGATGGGATGGGATCCAGCGGATGGATGGAAAGTGCTTGGCCAAATGGCCAAATCGTTAACCAGAACTTACTTGGGCGCCCAAGGATTTTATGTCCTGCCATGGATGCCTTCTCTTCTCGGTTTCATTGTCAATTGACACTTTTTGTTGCTCCTTCTTGGGGTGTCGTGTCGCCACCGAATTGAGCTGCTGCTGCTGCTGCTGCTGCAACTTGATTGCATTTTCACAGACTGAAAAGTGCTAGGGAGGGGGGAGTGGGGTTGCGGGAAATTGAAACTGAAACTGTTTGTTTTTTATGGCTGCCTGCCTGCCCCTCGACTGGTTATTGCTTTCCCGTTGTTTTACGGCACAAAGTTTTCTTCCTTTTTTTTTGCCTGCGCTTGTTGCAACATTAACTGTGTTGCAAATTGAAAGCAAAGCGAAGCGCTTGTTGCAAGAGTGAGATTTATGTGTGGCGATCAAAAACCGCTGCCACTTTTGCTAATTAATTGCCAGAGGAAATGAATATCAACTTAAATGTATTTAGTGTTTGATTAATGATTAATTGATGCCCCCCCCCCGTCCTGACTCCCACCAGCACTCTGACCCGCCACCGGACGCTCTTTCACCTCTGCACAAAAGAAACGGCAAGGAAACGAACACTTTCACCTGCAAAAGAACGAAACGTAACGAAAGGAAAGGAAGGAGGAGAAGCAGGTGCAAAAAGTAAGTGAACACGTTGACATTTTTTAGCTTCATTAATCATTCAAGAGGGGATCACAGACCCCGTCCACAAATTCCATCCCTCGGACGTATGTCCGTTCTGTTATTAATTACAGAAATGGCTTAAACCTCCGCTCTGCAAACATTCAAGTCAATTAAATGAGTGCAAAAATAAATAAGCCAGCGACAGAGCCAGAGCCAGCGACAGCACCACCGACTGAGAGGAAAATACGCCATAGCGAGTAAGAGAGAGAGAGAGAGAGAGTGAGTGAGAAAAATCGTCCATGGAGTGTGGGCAGGAAATGCCATTAAATGCGCAGGTAATTCAGATGCGGAGAGAAAAGCGTAGCCGATGCTCATTTAAATTCATTTAACAAATACTCGAATTATATCTCGCAAAAATAATCCACTAATTATAGTGCCAGATACGTGCCACAAGTCTCTCTGTCTTTAGCTATCTCTCTCTATTTCTCTGATTCTCTGATAGAAATTTTAATTGAATTTCAAGAGAGACACAAAAAATAAGTGTACAAATATCAGTTTTTTTGGCAACACTTTCCTGCTGGTTTTTCCATTACTCTAGCATTTTTTTGGTATAATTTCTTTGAGTTTATAGTCTTTAGATGTCGTTCATGCAGGACCCTTTTCTTAGGAGTATTTATGGGGCCTTAACAATGCTTCAAAAACAATTTCCAATAACATTTTCTTCATCTACAATCCTTCTAAGACCTTTCTTTGTTTATCTCCAAATTTTTAATGCAAGGAAAGCTTTTACAAATCTTAGAAATTTACAATCCTTTCTTAAAAAGAATGCTTCTTAAATTTTATAATTATCTTTCTGAATTAATGCTTCAAAACATTTTTTGCGATCATTTTCGATCCTTACAAAATCTTTCTGAAAAAAGAAAATGATTCTGAAAAATTTCCATAAGTAATTATTCTTCGCGCAAATGCAGGACTTCTAAAAAATCTCGCAAAACTAGTCTCCGTTTTCCTTCTACCCACTCTTTCTCTGAGATATATTTTTCCTTTTGGCCCGTTCCAAAATTTGATATTACATCAACACAAACAATGGCCCAAAGAAGTAACCAAAAAAAAGTGTAACCAAAACTGTAGCCAAAAAGTTTATGAAGAGAAGAGAGAAAAGGGCGAGAAAAGGGTGGCAGGGGGTAGTGGGTTTATCCTGCGCTTCCTTTTGTTCGCTCTTGGGCCATAACCAGAAAATGACAAAAGCCATGTCAACAGCATGTTCAAGAGGTTTCCAGAGACCAGAATGGACAGTGGGAGGGGGTGGGGGGGGGTGGTTCGAGTTCGAGTTCCAGTTAAGACAATGCTCCATGTGTCCGTGTGTCCTTATCCGTGTTGCTTGTGGCCAGAAAAGTCTTACAGAACTCTGTCCCCCTACTCCCCGCTCGACCACTCTTCTTCTCCGTTCTGTTGGCCCTTCTCCAATTTTTGGTTACTTCTTCCGTGTGCAAAGCCCACAAACAATGGACACGATAATTTATTCATATTTTATGCCACACACACACACACTATCCTCTACCCTCTCCGTCCCTGCCCCATGCTTCTTGCCCATGATCTTCCATTGCATGAATGAATTTTTAAATAATCATAAATTCCTAAATTTACACAAGAGACACACAGGAAAGCGACACTGAAGACACATGGCCCTTGGGGCAAGATAAGCCACACACACACACACATCAGCCAAACAATGACCAAAAGTTGAAAAATCTTTCGGGCAAACAAAAGGAATTTTAATGAATATTTTTGCAGAGGATGGCAGCTCTGATGCTAGTGTGGTCTCTCCTGCGAGAGAGTGTTGATAATTGCCACATAAATTTGTGCAACACTAAAAGAGAGGGAGACAGACGGACAGCAGGAGTAGAGGAGAGATGGCAGTGCAGTGGCGGTGGCATATTAGTAGCAGTGGCAGTAGAGAGAGGGAGACAGCAATGTGCGAAAACTATTTGAGAGATTTTCATTATAAACAAAATGTCAGCGTTGACCGAACAATTTGGCTCTTAATATTTATTTAATATATATTTACATAATGCATGCAATCAAATATTTCTCTCACATGAAAAGAGCAGCAGGGTAGAGGGGAGTCCGCCCGGGAGGAGGGTTAAAATATGGGACATATGAAGGTCGTGCCACTATAAATATTCCAACGAATTATTCGGTCCGACATTCACACATTTATTTCGCATACGAAATATATGTATAGAAAATATTCAAAAGACAGCTGCAACCGAAGGGGAATTTCTGGGGAGTGGATTGGGAAAGTTTCAAAATATTCGATGTGGGGGGATAGCTTTTTATTTATTTATTGTTTCGCTTATTTTTCAATATATTAAATTCCATCCGATAGCTCTTGAAAATAACTTTTTCGTTTCCCATGGGCTCTATCCCTTTCTCGACATGGAATCAATATTTTGTTATACTATTTTATTTATTTTTAATTTATTAAACTCCACCCGATAGTCCTTGAAAAACCACAAAGAATGGATTGTTTATTGATTATTCGTTTCTAATGGCCTAAATCACTTTATCGACACGTAATCGATATGCAAAAGGTGTCGATAACGAGCTGCATTTGCAAAGATAGCCATAATTCGATCGGTAGCTCGAAATTTTTACCATTTTGTCGGCCAGAACCTCGATTCGATGGTCTTAATTCCGATTAGTTACCCGGCGATAACGATTAATAATCCATTATACATTGCCTTGAATAAAAGAGGACTAAATCATTTTTGTAACATTTTTTGCACTGTGAAAGCCCATTCGATGGCTAAATGCCCTTCATTTGACGTCCAAACATAATGAATAATATTTAAATAAATTTTAAAATAATTATAGAATAGTATGCCACCCTAGAGAATACATTGCAGAAAGCATCTAAAAATTGGCAAAATTCCCCCTCTGTCAAATCGAAATCCTCTAATAAGCTTTTGTCAGTGGGTTTTTATTATAAATATCATTGAATGTTTCGAGTGTTTGAGTGTTCGAGTGTTTACCCATGAGTCTCATCAATTGCATAACGCACACATTTACAGACACGCACACACACGCTTACGCGCTGCTGCTGCTGCTGCTGCTGCAACGTCTCCCCGTGGCTCTGGTGTCTGGGTGCTTTTGGTTTTGGCTTTGGTGCCAAGAAATTTCTGAAGCTGTGTGAGGCAGGGGCGGTGGCGGGGGGCAAGGCCAAACAACTAATTGCGGCGACACATAACTTGTTGCACGCCCCCCGCTAGTCTTAGAGTCACGCCTCCATGCTGCCACACATGCCACATGTGTGTGTAATGTAATGCCGCAGATAGACGCAGAACGGACGGATGGACGGAAGAACTATTGCCAACAACAACAACAGCAACGGGAGCGACAACAGCAGCGACAACAGCGAATTGCATTAGCTATCGCTTCACTGTGTTTGTATGTGTGTGTGTGTGTGTGTGTGTGTGTGTGTGTGCGAATAACTGTGTGTGTGCGTATTCTCGCTCGAGAGGTGGGAGGAGCAGGCCCCGAGGTCACATCGCTTGTCTCTTGTTTGACAATAAACAAAGTCAAAGTATCTGCTGGCTACTGCCACTGCCCCCCGTGACAATGGATTCCTCTCTATTTTTTCTCTTTCCTCCTTTTTGTTTGATTTGTTAGCCAAATATGCAGAAGGCTAATGAAATATCTGTTGTATGCAGAGTCTATGGCGGAGAACAGGGGGAAATAATTAACTTTACTGAGAGGGAAGAAGCCATAAAACGAAGGCAGAAGTGGGTTTTCGATAGATTGTGGGGGAAAGTTGAGGTTTTCTGGGGAATTTAATAAAAGATGGGGCTAAGAAAATCGCAATTTATGAGACGAGAAATGAAAAGCTAATTGTAAGTTATTTTATATATGATTAGGTAAAATATACAAAAGTTCTATATATATATCTATCAGTTAATCGAACTTTTTGTCGATTTATAGTTATGTATATGTATCTCCTTATTTATTTTTTGTATCAATTAATCTAGATTATTGTCAATATATGTATCGAATTATTCATCTATTTGATTATCAATTTATTATCGAATTACTAATTTTTCAAATAATTAGATATTTATTAATTTTTATATGCTTTTATTTATTCTGATGTAGTCTAGATATTTATTTAATATAGATATTTATCAAGCTATTTATCGATTTATTCATATATCAATTAATCAAAATATTAATTAATTTATATAATGATTTATCTATCGATTTTTTGTCTGCTTTTTGTTGTCTATTTTTGTCTCTACATGTGGCATCTCTACCTCTCTATAAATACATATATATTTATCTATCTTTCTATATATGTATGTACATACATACATACCTCTTTATCGCTCAATCTACCCTTCAAATATTTGAAGTTTATACCAAAAAGAGATCTCATTATCATTCAATTTTTTTATCCAACCAATAAACGATAATTGCATTATCTATTTATCTAACCAACGATCTGTATCTGCCAGATAGCTTTCACACCAGCTGTTTCCACAGATATATTGATACAACATCCTGCCACTCCCTGCCCCCTTTCCATATGCCCCATTTCCATTTGCCAAATGGATCTTATCGTTCTGCCACTTGAACACCCTCTCTCTCCCCTGTGTCTCCCTTACCCCCATTCGTTGATATGTAGAAATCTTAATACCGTATAAACAGTTTTACAGGAAAGCCAGCCATCAGCCATCAGGCAGGAGCAGACAGCAGGCATCCTACAGCGGTAGCGGTAGCCAGGATATTTATAAAGTTATTTGAAAACCCTTGATGGCCAATAACCAGCAAGGCAGGCAGGCAGGCAGGCAGTATGCGGCATGTGGCACCGCAAACAGGGGAACCGCAGCAACAGAAAGAGGCACCAGAACCAGAAGAACCCTTGGACCCCTCGAACGTTGCGGACATTCCGTTTATGGTCTGTCGATGGTCCCTCAGAGAGAGAGAGAGAGAGAGAGAGAGAGAGAGATAGAGCTAAGAGCTTAATAAAATTATGTGACGATGATTGCCGCTGGAAACCCATGCCCCCAAATGCAGCAGCAGCAGCTGCCACTTGCCTCTTGCCTCTTGCCCTTTGCCCTGTACCCTGTGCTGCCGCTTCTGCTGCTTGGCTGCCACTTGAAAAACGCATTAAGGCTGCAGTTTTTTTTGTGGCAGTGGCATTTGTACGAAACGAAAGAGTATATTATGTATATATATACGAAATATATATATGGAATATATCGTATAATACGAGTGTACGAGCTGCTCCTCTCTTGGTCTCTCTCTCTCTGGTGGCCTATATGCATGCCAGAGTGGTTTGTTGATTGCATGTTAAAAGGCCTTCGCCTACGAGAGACTCCATGCCACATGCCACATGCTGCCTGACTGCCTCCTACTACTGCTCCTAGAGCTGCTGCTCCTCCTGTAGCATCTCTGACTCTTTCTGCTGCTGCTCCCCTTTCGGAGATGGGAGATGGGAGGTACCTCCCCCGTCTGCCATGAAATTTAATTAAAAACTTGTGTGCCATGAAATTACATTTCAACGTGAGTTTCCAGTCTGCAAGTGTATGTAGGTATGTGTGTGTGTGTGGCACGTACATCACAGGTGCCACAGCCCCACCCCACAGAAAAGTTGATTTTTATGTAAAAATGTTCAAAAGGAAAAATTGCACAAAAAAGAAAAAAGAAAACAGCAGCAGGAAAAACAGGAAAAGAAGTCGCCCGACTTCCGTTTCGGGGCATCGTTCGAGATGGAAGTCGTTTGTGGCTTGCCGCGCTGGCTGGGTGGCAGACCCACACGTCCACGCACCCCCCACTGGGTAGTCCTTTGGGGCAGTCCTTAAGGTAGAAGCAAATGAAACGCGGAAATACACCATATTCCAATCGATTCATCCTTTTTGAATTATTAAGCACTCCAAACGGGATGGGACTGAGCTCTACAAAAATCAGTTTTCCAACTGTGGAAATTCAATTTTGATAAGCGACCAACCCGCAGGGCTTTTCGGACTATCAATTTCGGCAATTTTTTTTATTGAAATTAAAAGTGGAAACAGACAGAGAGAGAGCTGTCAAAGGGAGCTACAAAAAACGGCAAGCGAGACGAGGGAAAAATATCTAAAAAAATGAGAGAAATGTAATAGAATTAGAATCTAAATTTAGGCCTTCCATTTGGTTCATTTGAGTGGCAGAAAAATGGGTGGGAATCATTGGAGAATCCTATTGAAAAGCGCGTTGCCTCTAATGCTAAAATGTGGCTATAATGTGCTTTTGCATACTGGTAGAAACGATCATTCTTAATGGTATATATGAATTCTGCATGCCAAGACTTTCTTTATTTTTTCCATTATAAGTCCGTCAAGGATTTCCAAGAATTCCCTGAACAATTGCAATAAATATATCAGATTTCCAAAGAATCTATTTTATATATTTTGCACTGTAAATAACCCATAAAAGGTTTCCGTACAATCGATCCAATGCAGAAATTAACAGATAAATGCAGCAAATAACTGTAGCATATTCCACACCAAGACGCTTGGATAAGGATTTCCCGAAATTCTATTTTTGCTTTCAAATGTAATAAACCATTCTGTGGGATTCCTGGAAATTCCTAGTACAGAGTGCCATAAATATTAAATACTATTTACCGTGATTAATTCCTGGAAATATATTTCAGTCATAATCGCACTGATATACCCAAGAGCCACCCCCTTGGACACAAAGCCCCTTTTGAATGAAGCGAAGGCCAGAGAGAAACTATAATCCCGAAGATAACTCTTACCAAGGATTCCCCTTGGATTCAAGACCATTTCCCTGGACCAATTATGTTAAGCTTTTCCGCCAATCCCAGCTCTCCTCTCTCTCTATCGCTCTCATCATTTATTTACGGGTTAAAATCGCATTATAAATGCAAATCTCGCTTCTGGTCCAATCCCCCCCGCAATCAAATTGCAACACCTTTTGTGTGTTTCAGCTGTTGCTCCTCTCTGCCTCTCCCTCTCTCTCTCTCTCTCGCTACTCTGCTCTCTCTCTCTCTCTCTCGAAGCATATTTGTTATGCAAAAATCGCTGCTGCTTTTGCCCTCTGAAGTTTTGCATATTTCAATTAGGAATTACACATACGGCACCGCGGCAGAGAGAGACAGAGAGAGAAAAGGAGAGGGTGTACTCTCACTCCTCTCTTTTTGGAAAATCCGCTTAAAACTTATTCAATTAAAGTTCCAGCTTCAGTTGCAGGAGAGGGACACCGACAGGCACAGACCAGAGGACAGAGGACAGGCGGCGAACAGGACGAACAAATTCGAATCGTAAAAATGGCGACCAGAGCAAACGAGCAAACAACAGGCAGTAAATGCCACACAACTATGGAGAGAATGAATGCCGCATAAAAATATGCACATAAAGTGTGTATAATATTTGTGCAGAGGGAATACGGAAGAGCAAAGGGGACTACGAAGGAAACAAACAATGTAATAAGGGGTGAGAGTGCTGTAAAAATGCAAAAAAAATAGAAAACTACAATATACACAAAACGAAATGTAGATACCCTGGAATACACACGGTCTCTATGGACGATTCTTTGAAAAGAAAGAACGTCAGTTGCCTTGAAGCTAGAGCCCTGCTCTGAAATCAATCAAGACTTATTTCGAAGAAATTCTATTAATTACCAAGGGACATATATTCTTAGAAACACACAAACAATCATCATTCCTTAGCCTCTGCCTTGCACGCCCACGGCTACTGCCGTGCCCGAGTGATCGAAGTACCTGAGTACCGAGTGCCACCAAGAGTGTACTCCTCCCCTAAGTCCAGCATACCCTTAAAGGATATTCAAAAGTCCTAGATCGATCCGCTTACACACAGCACTGGGAACTGAATGCAGAACGCAGAACACAGAAATGTGGCAAATAAATCAGCAGTCACTTGGTGTTGGCCCTGGCCATAACGATTGTGGGCTGTTGTGGGTGGGTTAGGAGGGTGGTTAGGAGGTTCGGTGTGTGTGGTGCGGCTGCTTGTCAGCCATTTGCTGGGTTTATTTACGTGACATTACATAGAGCAGAGACCGGAAGGACATATCCCCATGCACGGAATACTAGAAAAGGGAATACTAGGAATGGTTTTTCTCTTCTTTTCTTTTTTTTGCATGTATTGAATGGATGAAAATTCCTTTCATTGATCCCCCCACGGGTGTCGTGTCGCTGTCTTTTCGTGGAATTACTAGAAATATTTTTCTGGGAATTTTATTTTTAGGATGGAAAATTGTTTTGTCAGCTTTTCCTTCTGATGTTTTTTTCACTTTCTTTTTGCTATCTTTTCACATGTGTTTTTTGTTGACTATTTCGTTATTTGAGAGTGTTGATAATAATTTGAAAATCAGCTTAAAAATCTGCGCCCCCAACAAACATCAGACGGAAAATCATCCACACAAAAAATAATTTCCAAACTAGTGAAAACTTTCGGCAAATCAAAAAAGTTTCCCAAAAAAAAGGCACAAATATTTTTGTGCAATTTAGTTTGAATTTCATTTTATTTATTTGAGGGGGGTTGGAGAAGGAAAAGTTGGCCGCATAAGCCACAACAAAGCAAAAATTTTCAGACGCCATTTGTAGGGTGTATCTGTGAGTATCTGTATGTGTGTCGTGTGTGTATTCCGGAAACGTGACTTATTTGAAATTTATATACGTTTTAGCCCAAGCTTCAGGACCAAATCCCCAAAATAAAAAAATCCCACACCATAAAATGGCAAACACTATGCAATTTATAGAGTAAATTCTTTTGCCCAAAAGCCTTATCTTTCTTTGGGCAGGCACAGGAACAGGAGCCGTGCCGTGCCGTGGCGAAGTTTTATTGTTGTTGTTTTTTTTTTCAAAAGCTTAATTAGAAAAAACATAGAAGAATGGGTACGCGCGGGGGAGCAGGCGGTGCGGAGCGGGGCATATGCATGTATGTGAGCAATATGCAAATGCAAATGCATGTGCACCATGCACCCATTCCCCCCTCCCCTACCCACAACAGCAGAAAAAACCATTCACAAATTGAAATCAACGAGCATACTGTGTTTTCTCCTTTCACTTCTCTCTTCGCTCTTCGCTCTGTTCTCTTTGCCCTCTCTTTGCTGTGTGTTCCATTTCGTTTCGTTTTTCAGCTCGTGTCACACACGCCATTCACTTGTTGTTGCCCCTACTGCCACCCCCACCGTTTGCTGCTACTGCTGTTCGACATGCATCGATTACATAAATGGAGGGAGGCGGCACTCGGCAGGCGGCAGGCGGCAGGAGGCTGGCGGCAGACAACAGGATGGATGTAGGACCATGGAGCATAAGTCACGAAGCTTTTGCTAATGATGAGGGCCTTGATGCTTTTTCAATTAACCAAATGTGTGACACAGAGATTTGGCAGCAGGCGGCAGGCAGCAACAGAAGCGAGAGGATTGCCAGGAGGAGGCTGTAGGAGGAGGAGGGGAGCTGCAGTGGAGAATGAGAGCAGGCGATGATAGAGTGGATTCAGTGGAGAATGAAGAGCAAAAGCAGGAGCAGCGAGAGGAGGAGGAGGAGGAAGAGGATTGCCAGGAGAAGATTCACTGACTGGAAGGACACGGCACGTGGCTTAAATCAAACTGAAAGCAGAATTTCAGTTTCCATTTCTCTAGCACAGAACCATTCTCGCCGACACTCTTGCTGCAAATACTACGAGTACTTGCCCCATAAAAGGTGTCGAAACATTGAATCCAAGATCTTTGATCCGAAAGAGGGAGAAAGAGGAATGGGAAAAGGAGAGATACCTGCGTCTGCAGCTTCTACTTCAACTGTTCCCTGCTGGATCTATCATTGGGTTTATATTTGCATTCGAATTGCCTTTTTTCTGTGTTTGATTGCAGGACTTGCTGAAGTCTGCTTCCCCTTCTCTCCATCTATCTTTTACTCCAAGGATTCTCTCCATCTATCTTTTACCTCCAGGATTATGGCTGCTCCTTTTCTCTATCTTTCTCTCTATATTTTCCTCTTTTAATGTCTGCCTCGTATTTCCCATCTGTGTGCTGCCGCCATCCATCTTTTGGGAAGGCTGCCCGGACGAACATTTGACTCCTGATGAATGAAGTGAATGTTGTGCAGCCAATAAATCCATTTATGCTAAGCACTTGCTTATTATTATAATCCCCTGCTGCAGCACATCCTAGCGCATACACACACACACTAACAAATACAGAGACACGCCCTGAGACTGTGATGAACATTTAACCCTAATTTGCATTTATGGTGCACATTGGATGGGAGGGGGGGCAGAGGGGCCAGAGGAAAAGCGGAGGATGAGACTGTGTGAATCTCTGGTTCTGTGATTACCTGTGCACCACAGAGAGAGAGAGAGCTCTCCTCCCCTGTCCCCCCCTTTGTCCCTCTTTTGTATCATTCGTCAGGCAATAAAAGCAGTTCGCAAAAAAATATAACACACCCACAGACACACACACACACACACACGCATACAGAGAGATAGAGACAGATGGCAGGTCATGGGGGTCGTAGGGGGATGTCTACTTATAAACTCACCTTAATTAAACGTGATTAAGTAGATTTCCCTCGTTTTTCTGCTCAACGAACTGTTTAGTTGTTGTCTGTCGATGTGTGTGTGTGCTGTCTCTCTGCATGTGTCTGTGTGTGTATAACTACTGAATATGTGTGTGTATGTATGACCTGTACTTATTAACTGGCATTTATTGTTGTTGTTTTTATTTCTTTTTTCTGTCCCTGTGTGTGGCAGGTGGCATGTGGCAAAAGTGGCGGCAAAAAGGGTATGGAAACTTTTCCATCGGTCTTGCGGATGCGAGGAACATTCGTGCTTTATGGGAGTTCGAAATACGAAACTGTATCTTAATTTGATTGATTTCACGGGTGTATCTATCAAATATCGATTGCATATCCAATACAGAAATCGTGCTCTGATTGGGATATAACTTTGTGGAATGGATACGCAAGGGAGTTTTGGATAGTTTTTGATGGGAAACGAAGAAGAAATACAATTCTTAGAGTTATTCGAAAGGAAATGATGAATACAATTATTTCTCGATAGTTTTTCGATAAGGTTCAGAATAAATAGAGTTGTGAATAATTTTGTTCTAAAAAATTAAGAATGAAGTGAGTTTTTGAATGTTTTTATCATAGAAAATGAAAATTAATTGTAAACAAAGCATTGTAAAAATAATAAATAAATTAATCAATAAAAAAAAATCTGAATAGGTCTTAGATAGAAAATGCCTTAAAATGCATGGTTCACAAAGACACCTTGAAAATATTCTTAGCTACACAGATGGAAATGTTTACTCAGGAATTTAAGCGAAAACCCGTACAATAACGATAGATTTTAGCGGAAACTCCATAAAGCAACTACTTAGAAAACTGCAGCTTTAGTTTTTATCAGAAGAACTATTTTTCGGCTAGTGCTAAGGATATCTTTTCTCTTAGAATATTCCAAGGTGTTCGCCCCCAAAAAAAGGTTTGAAAGAGGCTACCATCCATTGAATTTCTAGGCATAAAATACTATTCTCGAAAGAAATGTTAAAAATTATATAAATAAATAAAGGCTTTGAGGATACATTTTTGGGAAAAATTAATAATAAATTTATTCAAGGAATATTCGCAAGCAAAGAAAATATTTTAAATTAATAAAATTGTATTTTAAAATATTAAATAAAATAAATAATAATAAAATGATAAATAAATAAATTAAATCAAATAAATAAAAAATATCCCTACATAAGTTCCAATCATTGAGAAAAAACTGTTTCTTTAATTGGACTCCCAAGGAATCAACAATTTTAATGTTTACGTCTACCTACATTCCTCCAATAGTCGTATTTTTCTTGAATCTTTTGCTTGTATCTATTCCCCGCGCATTTCCCTCAAATATATAGCACTCCAAGGAGTTTTCCCCCGCTCCCCAAACAATTGTCATAAATTCCGCTCCATTCGCCCACTCCACTCTCTGTCATCCTTGGAACAAGTGCCCCAATTAAAGTAGAATCGTTTTGGAAAATCTCTTCTTTCCTTCCTTGGTGGTTTCTTGGCTGCCGCTGTTGCTGCCCCAGAACTATGGATCCCATGAGGGTATTCAAGTTTTCGGGTTTCGCTCCAAAAAACCCAACCGAAAATTAGCATTCAATTTTCATGTTTATTCTCTCCGAGTCGCTGGGATTCTCTGGGAAACTCATTCTCATTGTTGGTTCGTTGAGCAGCGAATACCAGCAACCGGGGGGTTCCCTCCCCTCCTTCACCCTTAGTTTGTGTGTAATTTAGTTTCGTTTGTGTTTGCATGAAAATGAATTTGTATTATTGTTTGGCATTAATTTGCCTTATTAATTACGTTTATGCGCGTGGACTGCTACTGAGTTTTTTTGCCCTCTGGATTTTTTTTTTTGTGTGATTTTCTTTGGCTTGGGGATGGTTCATAGAGTGCTCCTCCTCCTCGGTACCGCTGCCCCTGCCGCTGGTTGCTCTGGAGAGTTGTGTTCTCTTCTCTTAAGAGTTCTTCTCCTCTCCCGCTGCAGGCTCTGGTTTCTGCTAGATGCTGCCCCCTCCCTGTCTGTCTGTTGTCTGTTTTTTTCTATGATTTTCCCCGTCCACTCCCACACTCTTGTATGATTTTCCCAGGGGGAAATTTCGAGCATTGGCTGAGCGGCGGCGGGCAGGCAGGCAATCAAATAAATAATGAGGACGACGACTGTGTGGCACTCTGTGGCTGCTGCTGCTGCCCCACCGTCTGATGCTGCTGTCGTCAACTTTTGTTTAATATGCGCAAAACGTTGCAAGAACTTTTCTGCCACTGCCACTGCCGCAACCACAGCCACAGCCGCCGCTACTTGTCATCGTCGTCGTCTAACAGAAAATTTGTTGCCAGTGTTGCCTCGGAAAAATCTATCTTTGGAGCCACAGAGTTGAGAGTCCTCTCGGCCGCCGCCCACTAGGGGATTGTCTATGGCAACCGCTACGCTAGGCTCCTCTGCCTCTCTCTGTCTCTCTCCGCCTCTCTCTCTATCTGCCTGTCTATATTTTCTATAATTGACTTCTACTTTTGTTGCCTCCAAAAGTATCTGTGTATTATTTTCAATGATTTTTTGTTCATTTTCCATTGCAATGCTATTGTTCAAGTGCCCACCGGCTTTTCATGGCTATTGGAATTGGAATTCAATTTGTTTTGTGCTACGTGGCACTTATTTTTTGACTTGCAACTGCAACGGCAACAATCGCTGACTTTTGAACTTTCTTTCTTGGGGAACAGAGGAACAACAGGGAGAACAGGAGGCAGGGAGAAAGCAGACAAAACAAAAAACTGAAATGTCAACGCCGATGAAGCCAAAGGCTGCCCTGCCTCCTGCACTGCACTTCATAATAAAACTCGCATTTGGAGGCGCATCCTACATCCGCATTCCTTCATACAACATCCTTCCATGGCAGTCCCTGCCTCCCTCGCCCCATTCTACATCACTTCATGACTTCCCTGCCCCATTCTACATATCTTCATGGCTCTCCTGCCCCATTCTATGTCCTTCTATATAGTAGCTACTAGCTTCTTCATCCTACACCCCTCCATGGCCGCCTACCTTCATCGCATATCCTCTAGAAACCCTTCTCCTTTCCTACAAAAGGCTCCGCGTCAACCTCAAGCAGCGCACTAGGCCACGCTGATTTGTACACAGGACAACGCAGTAGCACGAGCTACAGGGGAGGCAGGACACACACAGCACAGCGGGTACAAGAAATATACTTCCGTGTTGATTGTTTTGTTTTGTTTTGCTTTGCTTTGTTTGGCTTTTACTTTGGTGGAAAAAGGAGAGCAGCAGGAGCAGCAGTAGCAGGAGGCAGAATGGGAGGAATGGCTGCTGAGTGCGGGAGAAATGGGAATGGGATGGGACGATGAAGGAATGTTGTTCTGCTACCAGCCAAAAGACAGGACAGGACGACGCCCATAAAAAGTGACTACGTCTGCGAAAATCACTTTAAAAACAAGTGAAAGGAGAAGGGACACGACAAGGAGGAAGAACAGGCAGAGGAAATGGAGGAGAGAGTCTCCTGCGAGTCTGGCAGAGTCTCGCAGAGGCTGAAAGGCAAACCTGTCCATCAACAAAACTATTGCAACAATAAACAAGGAACAATTTGACAATTGAAGTGCTTCCTGCAGGACAAGAAAAGAAAGAAAAAAAGAAAGCCAGAAAAGAGGCTAAGAAAATCGGGGAAGGAAAGGGAAGCAAGAAGCAGAAAGCAAGAAAGGGATAGAAAGTGAAGCCAAGAAAAAGCAGGACACGATGTAGCAACAAAATGGGAATCCTAGGGTTCCTAGGAGGGGGGGGGGGGGGAGGCAGCACTTGAGCACAGCTTCCGGTCATTTACACGTACGCACACACACACATGTCAATCTCTCTGTGTTTGAGTGTGCGTGTGTGTGTGTGTGACACAGTATCCTACATTTTTTTATTGGCATCAAAAAGTTGTTCTCTCGCTCGCTCTGGGAATCCGCCTCCCCCCTCCTGCAAAAAAATTAATAACCCTCTGGTAATCACAAATGAAATTTCCACCAATTTAGACCAAGGTCAGAGGCGGTGGTGAGAGCAGGGAAGGGGGTGTCCATGCTAGCGGCACATGCTAGCAATTTAGAGCAGAGCCAAGAAAAAAGGATGGATGGGGCGCACAAAAGTATGCTATGGAAAATTATCAGCGACCAACACAAAAAACTTTCTTAAGTTTTCGTCTTATTGTTGTTGTTTGTTCTAGTGGGGTCGAGGGGAGGATTAGGGGGAAACGAAGCTAAGGGGCGAGAGCTTAAAGCGGGGAATGATAGAATGAAAGGACCCCACGAAATGTTTCTGAAACGAAACAAAATTGTTGGCTTTTGCACACAGACTCCTCCACGTGCAGCAGGCAGCACTAATCTCTGCCGCTGCCTCCCAAAATCTCTCTCACTCTCAAAATCTCTCTCTCTCTCTCTCTTTAATCTCTCTTTTGCTCTCTCTCTCTCTCTCTGCGCAGCTGCTGGTCCTGCAGGATCAGGGTGTGGTGAGTTATGCTGCTGGCTGCTACTGATGCTGCTGCTGGAAAAGCTGCTGTCGGAAAAATGTCTTGCGAGCCCTACCTTATGCTGGCGTCGTCGTCGGCTGCTGCGTGGCTGCGCGTTCCTGGGGTCTGCCGCTGCTTCTCTGTCGCTGTCGCTGCCGTTGCTGCTGCTGCTGCTGATATGTGGACACGAACACGCACTCACACTTTGTGGTTGAGGGGGGGGACGGGGACACCACTCTTTTGCTCTCACACACTCGCACACACACACACAGGCACTGGCTCGTCGGCACACTCACACACACACGCGACGCGGCGCATTGACAATTGTCGCTGTGTCTTTTTCCTTTTTTTTTGCTCTATTTTCCGCGCAATTATAATTCACATTTTCCACATACCGACGGGTATCTCAGATTCTGTTGTATGTGGCATTCATGCTGCGGCCTGTTTGTTTGTCTCTCGCTCTCTCTTTCTCTATGTCGCTCTCTCTCTCTCTCTCTACTGCTCTCTCTCTTTCTCTCGAACGAGTGTGTGTGTGCGTGTGTGTGTGTCTGTTCTTCTTTTTTGGTCACAAATATCGACACAGTCGATGCACACTTCCGCTTTGGTCAACCGAACACGTCAACTGTCTGCACCTGACTGACTGACTGGGCCACTGACTGTGTGGCTGTGGGAAAAGTCTCTAAAGTTTTTCCTCTGCCTGTAAATAGAGAGACGAGAGAGGAAAAGCAGCAGCAGCAGCGGAGACAGAGAGAGAGAGAGAGAGAGTGGATTGTGTGGATGCTGTTTTCATTCTGCTGCTGCTGCTGCTCTCTCTCTCTCTCTCTCTGCTGCTGCTCTCTGCTGCTCTTTGGCTGCTGCTGGTGGCCCTTTGTTTTGATTTATTTTTTTGTGGTAGGTTCTTCCTTCTTTTTTTTTTGTTGGGGTACAAGAATTCCCAGCAGCATCCAAGATTGGGTCCATGGTCCACAGAAACTAACTAAAAATTGTACCCTTATCTCTCCCCGACCCTTCAATCTTTCGGGGGGATGGTGTGGAAAGGGGCAAAAAGCAAATGCAAATCCACTTCGGAAAAATCATTCGAAGCGCAAAAATTGGCGCTGACTGCAAACAAAAAAACACAAAAAAATACTCAGAGCCCGAAAAATAAATATCATAAAAATATGAAAAATAAATAAATGAAGCAGGCATTGTGGGTGGAATGGGTGGAGGAGGGGGAGAAAGGGGCCCATATATAAATATAAATATTTGGGGACCAGCTACCGTTACGTCTCCTCGGCTTAACAAAAGGGCTACGGCTACGGCTACGACTCCTCCTGCTCCTGCTGCTCCTGCTCCCTGATGCTGCCGCTGTCCGAATCGGGCTTACGGTTGGGTCCTGTTTGGTTCCGGGTAAGGGTTAGGGGTTACGGGTTACGGGTTGAGCGGTTGAGCGGCAGTGGGTGGTTCGAGAGGAGATACAACAGAGGAGTTTCAAGAGGGTGTTCCAATGGAGGAGCTTGTTTTGGGAAGTGGAGTATCCAACGGGAGACGGATAAAAAAGAGACTGTAGCGGGGAAAGAGTTTCCTCACTGCTTCCAGCGCTGGCTTCAATAGTAGTTTCAAAACTTGTTCCAAAACTGGTTTTAAAAATGGTTCGAACAGATTCCGAAAAGCATTCCAAGCTGAATAACAATTCAGAAAGAGGTATCAACGGGAATACAACAGGATGTTGCAAGAAGTGGTGCCGACTGGGATTCCATTCCATATGATATGATGCTCCAAGAGGGGTTCCAATCACTGTAAAAGGGTTTTTGAAAGTGAGTTTTGGGGTTTCCTGTGGTGCTCCAAAGGGTCTTCAATAGTGGGTTTTGGGGTGGGTGGGGTTTGGAAGGGTTGGGGGTTGGGGGGTGGTAGTAGTGGAAGCAAACAGAAACCCCGTGCACCCCTCCCTCCACCACCCATGGAGCGTGGGCCGTTGTTGATTCTTCTTCTTCAGCGACCCCTCCTGATACTGCTGCTGCTCTTTATGCAAACTGCCGTAACATCCATCCCACCTCCACCGCCACTCCGTCCTCTACAAAACTCCACCCCTTGGCCCTTTCTCTCCACCCTGTCCCCACACCCCCTCGGAGCCTGTTGTTGTTGTTGTTTGTCGGTCGAGCGTCTCATGAATATGTAAATTGTTATTATTGCATATTGTTAGGCGCCAGTAGCAGCAGCAGCGTCAGCGGCAGCACCAGCGGAACACAGGATAACAGCGGACTGGCAAGAGACAGGCGTCTTTCGATTCCCAGATTCCCAGATCTCTGAGAGAGACAGCTTTAAGTTAGATGGGAATCATTGTCAATGGTGACGGGCAACACCTAGGCAACAAAGTAATGGCCGTCTCTTACACACACACACACACACACACGCACACACAGATACACCGTTACAGCTACACACACGCATGTACTTGAAGAGGCGAGTGGCAGCAGTAAGCAGCAAGCAGCAGCCTTGACAACCTGAGAACATGCCAAAGAACAAGACATTTGCCGCGGCGACGACTTTGATTGGCAGCAGGACGAAGGACTCAGTGGTAGATCTAGAAAACGGAGGTGGCAGGGGATCATCATTGACTGTATATATGTATTTATAGATTTATGTACATGAGTGTGTGTGGGCCACGCTGTCGTCATCGCCATTGCCATCATCATCGTCATCGTCATCTATAATAACATCAAACAGCGCCGCCACTCACACGCACAGAGAGAAGGAACCGTCAGTTCTTGGTATTTTTCTCTAAGCAATGCCCATGCCACTCCTGCTACTGGTACTTGCCCCATGCCCCAGTAACAGAACCAGCCTCCCCGCTTGTTATCACGCGCAATAAAAAGCTTGCCAGCAATTCTCTTCTCCCCCGTTTTTTTCGTTCTGTTTGCCTTATTCTTAGAGACGGTCTCCTCTCTATTCTGATGGCAGGGATGGAAGGGTATGGGGAATATGTCATTGAAGAGGACTTTGGGGAGAACATTGGCCACGGATTGGATAAGGGATATGATTGTGAGATTTTTTACTGATGTATATGCGAATGACACAGGCAACAGGAAGACCATGGAATCCGTCTCTTTTCTCTAGTTTTTCGCAGTTGTGAATAAAGAATGAATAAGATATGAATAGAGAGTATGAATGTGTGCTGTAAAATGTAGTTAAACATCATCTACGTATAGGAAAGTAAATGTATGTTATTTAAAATGTAAATACTAAATATTAACATATGTACATACATATGTATGCTACGTAATGAACAGAGATCGTGGAACGGATTAGTATATTTTTTGGGTTTTATGTTAATTTCAGCTCAGTAGCTCAAAAGTATTTTCTGGTATTTGTATGAATTTTGTTGTATTTTTTTTGTAAATATTTTTTTCTGGTACCTTTTTTATATTTCTGGTATATAAATGTTCTAGTCTTTTTACTGGCTTATTTTGTTACTTTAAGTATTGGCGATAATTCTCGGTTTATCTCTGTGATTTATTCTGAGACTTTTAGTTGTATCATATTTCATATTTTCTAAACATTTTCCTGAAGTTTTCATTACTAGACATTTGCTGTTTCTGTTACTTTATAATATTTTTTTTGGTATTATTTAATATTTATTTTCTGTTAGTTTTTAATATTTTCTAGTATTTTCTCTTATTTTTCTATTATTTTTCTTGTATTTATGTTATTCCATCTGCCTTATAAGAATGTAGTTATTTTGTGTTTTTTTTCAGAGGTATCTACATATTTCATGTACTTCTTGAGAAACTATTGTATTCCGAATAATTGTTAAGCCATGCCCATCTTTATTTTCGTCATATTGTAAGTTTTTATAATTATTTTCTTCCCTAAATCCAAATATCTCTCTATTTGGAGCATCCCGTATTCGGCTTTGATATTTTTCCCTTAATTTTCTGTCCAATGTTTTCGTTGATTTTTTTTTTGTCGATGCTTACTTGATTTTTCCTTCCTTACGATTTTCAAACATTTACTTTCGCTTTTTGCAAAAAGGAAAACATAGGCAAACACACTCACACACAGATACACACACACACACACATATATTCAAATGATTGGGTGGGAGGGGTGTAGTTGGGGAAAAGGTAGGTGGTAAAAGGCGGAGTCGCCCCCGCAACAGCAGTAGCAGCAGCATAGAAAAGAGGACCACGAACTGTGTGGCAGCAGCAGCAGCAGCAGCAGCGGCGGCAGCTGGCGCATAGGAAAGCTCGTGGAAAAATCCGCCCCATGTACGCAGGCGAAAATTGCTGTTGTCGGTGGCAAGAAGTGGGTGTGGCAAGCGGCAGCAGGCAGCCGGCAGCGACGCCAGCAGCAGCAGCAGTAGCCGAAGCAGCCGCTGCCTGAATGCGCGTTTAGTTTCAAGTGTTATTTTTGTACTAGAAGCAGCAGCCAGCAGCCAGCAGCAGCCGAAGAGCGAGATTGAAGGGGGATGGCGCTGGTGTGGCAAGGACTTCGGTTTTTCCTTGGGACTTTCTTGGGTTTTTCCTCGCGCCTTCGCCTTCGTCTGCGTCCACGTCTACGTCGTTTCTGTCTTCGTCTATTTTGGCTCAAGTGCGTAATTGATGTGAAAAGTGGCAACAAACTGTTTTTTATTTGCGCTTGCTTTCAATTTGTTTAAATTGCTGGGCGCTGTCTTGTCTTGCCACATTTGCCACTTGCCACACACACCCACACACTGGCACACTGATTGGGGCACAGAGACACATACATTTTTTAAACGCTGATTGAAGTTTTATTGAATTTTAAATTGTCTTGGTTTCACTTTGTTTCCTTCCTTCCATTTTGCACTCTCTCTCCCTCTTTCTGTCGTCTCTCTATTTACGCACTCTCTCTCTCTCTCTCTTTCTCTTTGTCTGGATTTGCTCCTTTGGCTGAGTGTTTTATTGTTGACACAAATAATGTCACTCAAAATGTCAAAAAGAGGCCGCTGGAATTTCTGTTGCCTTGTTTTTCTTTGCCCCATTTTTTTGTGCTGTTGTTGTTGTTGCTACTGAGGTTTGACATGCATTAAAAGAGAGTTGTCACAGGTGTGTGGGTGCTATAAATTCAAAGCTGAAATGTACATAGACACTCGTACCTGTGTTGCCTAGAATGAAGGATGTCTGACATATCTAGTTTTACCTTAATTAACTTTATATGTACATGTTGATAGATTTATTGTTAGATTTGACATGACATACTAAACGAACATTAAATATTTTTGTTGAAAAATGAATGAAAATATCGAAAATGAAAATGGAATTCCTTAAAAAGGATAGCATTTAAAAGGAGTTGATTGCTTAAAAAGTAGATTTGGGTATGCAATCAATATTTAAATTGAAAATGAATAAAAAAAATTAAATCTATGTACAATTCTCAGTTTAAAATACATTTCCGATAGATATTTTCCATAAAAAATATCCAAAAGTAAAAAAATTCTTTAAAAATCGATGAAATACTTATACTTAAACATAACATGCAAAAAAAATTTAAAAAAAAATACTAAAAAATACTATCAGAAATTAAAAAACAAAATTAAATAAATACTGGAACAAATACCGATAAAAAAAATAACACAAATTCCACAAAAATACGGTGAATCACCAAAAAAGTAATTAAATATGGAGGAACACATGAGGAATAAAGAATAAAAATAAAGTTTGAAACATATATGTTATACAACAAAAATACTGGAAATATACAAAATTTATTCGAAATAAATAAAAAAGAAATAATAAGATACCTATTAAAAATAAATACTGATCGTTTGGAGGATCTCTGTTCCATACATACATACATATGTAAATATGTTTATGGAGATAACTACATTTTACACCCTATCTGTAATTCAGTCTTGACGGGGATGTGCCATTTGTTCTGCATTTAAACTCGCTTTAAAAGCACAAGTTTCTATTAATCTTGGATAGCACATTCCTCCACAGCAACAGTATTATCCTTGTAAAATTATAGTCTTTAAAGCAGTAAAAATTCTACTTTAGCTATCAATCGATACTCTGAAGGAGTGCCAGCATCTGATGGAAAACCCCATGACTACAATCCATCTGTTTACCTTTCATTTTCTGCCAATTAACCAGCCTCTCAGCTAATTGTAATCAGCCTTCGCCTCTCCTGCGCCTACGGCCGAACACCACGCCCCACGCCCCTACTCCTCCTTTGGGGATGCCTGGGCGTCCCTCAATTACTTAGCAGCCGAAAGAAGCAGCTGCCACAAGTCAAATAAAACATATTACAAATGACTCCCACACTCCATACCCCATCCACTGGCATTACTCAGCCTCAGCCTCAGCCTTACAGAGGCAGGGCGCCGCTGCCTGATGTGGCAGCAATCTGACAAATTTCGCACAAATTATGCCCTGGCCACAGATACAGATAGAAAGAAGAAGAGAATGAGCAAGGGAGAGCCAGGGAGAGTGTCCTGTGTGTGTGTGTGTGTGTGTGTGTGTGTCTGCTTCAGGACAAAGGGCGACGAAATTATTATTGCATTAAGTGGAATTATTAAATTTCATCGACGGCGACGGCGATGACGGCTCAGCACAAATAAAAATAAATAAATCTAATCAAAAATAAGCACACAAATAAAGAAAAAGAAAAGCAACGGAAAAACGGAGACCGGGACACCAAATAAATCAATAAAAAGAGACAATGCGGTCCGATCCGGCCGGTCCCTTTTTTTCGCAGAGGGGGATGCTGCTCGAAGTTTTGCTGCCGTTGCCGTTGCTGCTGCGGCACTCAAATCAACATAAACTTTGATATATTGTGTGCCGCAATAGGCAGCGCGCTGGGGCGATGTCCTGCCGCCAGGCGATGTCCTGCCGCTGATTTAATGGCTGCAGAATCCGAACCGAACCGAACCGAACCCAAGGGGCAAAGGGACAGGGACAGGCAAACTACTTATTACGAAACGCTGCTTGTCGCCATTGTTGTCAATTTTTCGGGCACAGGGCGCAGGGTCCCCTGTCTTTGACAGCCACAGGGACTCCATTTCCTCTGCCATTCCATCCTCCACATTCTGTCCATCTGCCTTTTCTATTCATGTAGTCCTTCCACCATTCAAATAGTAGTGGCCCGACGTCGCATCATCATCTTTATGGCTATTGTGATTTTTGGAATTAATTGCTGCCACTGCCACACACACACAGTGAATGATTCGGTGGCGCCACTGCCGCTGCCACTGCAGACCAAGTGCTTAAAGGATTTTCGGGAGCAACAGTTTTTACGGGGCAGGCGGCAGGCGGCAGGGGCAGAGTAGGCGGCAGGCGGCGGGCGGCGACCTCTCTCTCTGGTTACTTGATTGCCCTCAAAAGTATGCTATGCTAATAAATTCACGTTTTTATTGTTCAACCCCCTCCTTTGTGGATCTCTCCCTCTGCTCTGTCTTTCTTCCTCTCCCTCTTTTTATGACAGATCATTAAAATTTCTTTCTGTGTGTTGCCGGGGGGGTTTCTTATTTTTAAGTAGCCTGTTTGTCTTATTTTTATGGCCGCCGCTTGATTCTCGGACCGACGCTTCTCCGCCTTCTGTGTGTGTGTGTGTGTGTGTGTGTGTCAAAGGGTGCATTAATATTGAACTTTATTTCGGGGTTATTTCGGAGGATCCGGTTACCAGCTAAAGCCCTCCCACCCATGGCCTCCTCCCACAGCTGGCCTCAGCACAAAAATGTGTTAATAGCGAAAGGCACAGAGGTCCAACGAGGGGTTTAAGTGTCCGAAAATGGAGCTGCAAAAGATACAAAAGGGAAGGGGAATGCCTTTCCAACGAAAATGGGAAACCAAAAGAAGGATTTACGGAAAAAGGGAGCTACGAAAAGCTACAAAATGTTGCCTTAAATATCGAAAAAAAACCGAAAAAAATGCTAATTATGGGAGGGTAAGGGAGAGCCTCGCTGAAACATGAATTTTCTTATGCATAAAATCCAATTACCAAGGAAAATTCCCCTCTTTACCCCTCGAACTTCAATCGAGTTAGAGAGCTCCACTTACAGCATCATATGCTACTGCTGCTCTCTGCTGCTCTTTGACCTCAACGCACATTACGTTTACGCCCCAGCTGTTTTTTGTTCTGCTCTCGGAAAGCAGCAGCACATTGCAGACAATTGCCACCCACTAAAACGGGGAAGGGAGCAAATACTTTGGCAAACATTGCGTATACGCAATATATACGTTGTAATAAATGCTGCGACATGCTTGCGGCATGGCGTCGTCGTCGTCATCAGCGGCGACACTTTATTATTGAATATGTCAGAGGGAAAGAGAGGGAAATGTAGGAGAATGGGAGTTTTTGGAGGGGAGGGGAAAATGGGGAATGGAGAGGAACCACATTTGCATAATTGATCGGCAACGATGCGCGCGCGAGAAATTGTAATCGCCAGACAGACCAGACCTCCTCATGCTGCCAGCTTCCAGCTCCCAGTTGCCAGCTCCTGTTTTAGCTTTTAGTCTGGAAAAAAACTTCACCAGTGCGTGCTGCCTGGCTGCCACATGCCTCTTGGTGCTCTGTCCCCTTCCAGCACAATCAAATATTGATGCCTCTGATGCTTGCGCCGCTCTGACGACAAGCCTTCAATAATTGATGCCTCGTGTGATTTATGCGCGTTCTCGCCATCGAAGCTCTCAATTGTGCAAATCAATTTCAATAATCGACAACCAGTTGGCGCAGCAATGATCGAAATGAAATAATAGATACTCGTACACATGTGGCAAGGGAAATGCCAAAATGGGTGTGGCATTGGCAGTGGCACAGAAGAGTAGTAGGAGAGAGCGACACAAATTATATAGAAAATGGATTGAAGAGTGGATTGAAGAGTGAAGTGGAGCCCTGACATGCAATAACCAATATCAAAAGTACAGCACATGTTTCATTTTCGGAAGAACTTGTTGCTGTTTTTTCCCCTTGATGTTCTCTTTTTGGCAAAAACTAATGAACAAAATGATGCCTGCCCTAAGGATGCAATAACGTGATTTTCAGTCAGTGGGAAAACTCCATCACGTCTGTATCTATCGCTATCGCTATCTCTATCCTATTAGGTAACCACCAATAACAGAGCAACAAACATCACAACAGAACATGGGAGCTACAGCCTACTCCCTCTGCGTAATGATCAAAAGTCAACAGCGTGTATCCTACCGTCCTGCGTTCCGCGCTTGGTTATGCACCCAGAGAAATTAATTGCCCAACATGCATCAACTAAAAATGTTAGAAATATGGAAATGTAGGTTCATTTAGTAATGATTTTCCTTAAAATCTTTGAAATATACCAAAAAATAAAGTACTTTTTCAAAAAAATCAGAAACCTTAATATAAAAAACATACTAGAATTTACCAAATAAATACCAGAAAATACCATTAGAAATATCAAAACATTTTCAAAATAAAATCAAAAAACAATCTAAGAATACCAAATACCTAGCTAAAAATACTAGAAAATACCAAAAGTGTTCTGCTTACCCGTGTAATTATTATAAAAAAATAATTATGATTGAACATATATCAAAATAGTACCTAACATAAGATACCGGAGACTACCATAAAATAGCTATTCGAATACCAACCAAATTTCATATAGTATCAAAAAATACCAAAAGTAGACTTTTCGGCTTGTTACAAAAAAAATGTTTGCTGTTACGCCCAAATCCTTTCGTATTTTTTGCTGAGTGTGGATGTACCTTTAAGTCTCTTAGAGACACGTACACACACACACTCACCTAGACACATACATATCCTTAGCACTCTGGCCATCAGACAGCATCAAATTGTTTCTAATTAAGACTCCCTTTTCGATGGCAGAATGTCCCTTCCCTTCCCTCCTTTGCAAAGCTTTGGCTTTAGCTACTCCCCTGCTTTCCTGCTGCCTTGCTGCCGAACAGCATGGACTGTTGGTCCTGTCTGTCTGTAGTCTCTGTGCACTCAAGTGATGTCTATGGCAACCGTCTCTGACTGGCAAATGCTGTCCAGGACACATCCCCCTTCCAGGCCTGTTTGTTGCACACACACACACACACACACACACACACACACACAGATAGAGGTGCACAGATCCAGAGCGACATAACGAGTAAAGCGACGTGTGTTGGTGGGGAAAGGGGCTCATGCATCCTCCCGAAAATGGAATTTAATTATAATTTCTGTAACTAATTTCCGAGAGCAGAAATTGCACAGCACAGATTAATATTTAATGCAACAAATGGCAGGCAAAAGGACATTTGTTTATTGAATATCAACGAATATTTGCAGAATTTCTGAATGGGGTAAAAGGAGTGCCAGAGTGCAGGAGAGTGGAGGGGACGAGAGAAAGTAAAAGTTTCAGCCCCACGCTGTCACAGAGAAAATTAACACGTAGCACGTGGTGGCATGGGCAGGGGCAGGGGGCAGGGGGCAGGGGATGGGGGCATCATCATAATCATAATCATCCAACGGGGGGCTCCTGGAACTGGGGGCTCCATTTACGTGACTTTAACGCCCATGTCCATTAGAGCAACAAAACAGAAACAGGAGCAACAAAACAGGATCACGGAGCAACAGCAAGGACAAGACACAACCCAAAGGATTACAGCGTCCCAGGGAGTTATTAGACCTATCAGCATTAGCAAAAGAGGAAAAGCCGGGGAGAAAAACCAGAGGAAAAAGCAGGCAACTTTTTTTTTCTGCTGTTGCGGCCTCAACTTTTGGCAGCTTAACCCCACTTATGCCCCGTCCCCCCACAGGAAAGGACAGGACAGGCAGGAGGGCACAGGGGGGGTTAAGGCTAATCTAAAGTTTGTTTTATTTAAAAATAAAATAAAATATTAATGGAAAATGGAAAATGGCGGGAAAAAGGGTAAGGGGAAAAGGCCTGCGCCCCCGTTTGCACTTTTGATAAATTAATTAAATGCAAGAAAAAAAAGAAAGGCAAAGGGCCTTCAAATCTTTAAAATAATTAATTAAATAAACGAAATGAAACGAAAGGAAAATCAAAACCATCCAAAAGGATGCTGGAAGTCTCTCTGAATGCCAAATGATGAATGCGCGTCAAAGCAAAGAGGGAAAAACGCAGGGGGGGAAATTATGGCAACCAACTGACACAGAAATCCATTTTTCATTTTCCCAAACATGAGATGCGGCGGAGGAGAGGGGCCAGCCAGTGCGCTCGGACCAGTCTCTGGGCCATTTTTCCCAACTTATTTATGATGCTTGTTTCATGTTGTATGTTACACCAGACAACACAACACACACAGACAAAGGCAACACTAGACATCGGGAGCAGAGAAAAGAAAATGAGCCAAGAGCACAGAGCACAGACAAAGACAAAGACAGAGATAGACCCATATAAAGAAAAGGAAAGAACAGAAAAGGGGTAGAGATTACAAAAAGGCAAATAAATAAAAAGAAACAGGCAACAGAAACAGCAGCTAACATGCTGCTTACTGATTTTCCTTTTGCTGATTGTTGCGACTGTGCCACACGGCCACAGCCACAAAAATATCATACCAAAAGCCCCAAAAACAATCCTTTGAGAATCGAACCAAACGATGAACGAACTTTGGTTTCCCTAGAGCATGGAAAACGCCAAAGGAATTGTGCAGGAAAATGCGGTTTCAAGTGAATGAAGTACTGAGGAAAACTGAAGGAGTTTAAGTGAAAGAAATATTTGTTGGGCATTATGTAAAAGGATTATTTGGTAAGCTTTTGTGATTGAAAGACTTTTTATTACTTTCAAAACAATAACAGAAAACTAGTAAAAAACCAAAACATACACGAAAACATACACAAAAATCCAGAAAAATACAAAGCCTAACAAAAAAAACCAGAAAAATACCAGAACATATAAAAAAATATCAGAAACTACCAGAAATAAGTCAACACATAAAAATATGCCTATAAAATACTAGAAAAGTAACAAAACAGAAAACACCAATATTTATCATCTAAGAGATTTCTGTACAAATTTCCCTCTCCAAAGCCGTTTTCTAGCCTGCTGTAATAATTCCGATCTGTTTTCATTAACTCCCATCAAAAAGCTGTCCTGTCCATCTGCTAGAAGGTCCTTGCCTCTTCTTTCCTTTTGAGCAACCCCCGTGTTTACGGCTCCATTTCCCCTTTTCTGTTTTTGTCGTGTACACCACCATTTAACCCCTTCATCCCATCCATCCATTCAACCCCCATTTTCTTGTAACCGGAAAATGCGTACAAATCTGTTTTAGCGTGAAAAATCTTGTTTAAATATTTGCATTTCATATTCATCGCGCGAAGAAAGTTGTGGAAAATGTGCTCTAAAGTAATCGCCTAACACTTTTCCCAGGCATCATAATCTTTGAATAAACGAAAGAAAATTCCAGAATCATCGAATTTCTGAAGGGAAAACTTCAAAAATTGAAGGAGAAGAATAGAGAGAAGAAGTTCAAAACAGAAATACTTTTCAACAGATTCATTTCACGTGTCATGCAGCAGCACCCATCGGTACACATTTTGTCTGGGATCGTCACTACTTGATTCTAATAAGCAGGTGTACAATCATTATTCCGAAATATAAAAATACCTAAACTAATAATAAATAAAAAATTACCATAAAATACCACAAGATACCAGAAAACAACTTTTTAGACTTTCTTTCACTAAATGTTTTCTTTTTAATAACTTCTTTGACTATAAACTACATATAATATATAAATCGATTCTGAATTGAATCCCAGCATTTCTTTCTCCATAATCCCGAAAAGGACTAGTATAGCAATCGTTAAAACCTCTGCCACATTCATAATCCTCAAAATCTCTACAGATACTGACTAAATTAGGCATAAAATATGCTCAGCTTTGCTCTTTCTTTTCTCAAACGAAGCAAAAACTATCAGAACCCATAAGAACTCATAAGTTAGGGCATCTCCTGTTTCTCTCTCAACCCCCCTTTACCCAACCCAAGTCAAAGACCTTTCCTTCGTTTCCCCAACCCCCCTCATCTTTTTTTGTTGTTGTTTTTTCGGTTGTTTTTGTTTTTGTTCTGTGAGAAGCGCCTTTCTTTCTGCATTTCGGGCTTTCGTCTTTCGCATTTTCGCATTGTCTGTTAAATTACGTATACGCCTCGCAGCATCTGTAACTGAATGTGTGTGTGTGTGTGTGTGTGTGTGTATGTTTGTATCTGAGTGTGTGTGTGTATGTTTGTATCTGAGTGTGTGTGTGTGTGTGTGTGTGTGGCATGCAAACAAAAGCCAAGCCAAGCCGCTTGTCTGTCAGAGACTCCAAGTCGAACTTGAAAAAAACTTTCTTGCATAGAGATTTTCTTTCCCATTTTCCTCCCAGTTTTTTTTCGGGGCTGGGGAGCTAACAAAGATGAGTTGTAAATGTCAAAAGTGTGTGTTGTGTTTTGGGTTTTCTTTTTTCTCTGCCCTTAAATGCTGGCAATCTGCAAAGCAATTTGAAAAGAAATGAAAATATGCGCAATAATTTACACCCCAGGCAATTTTCCCACCCAACAAGGCTCTTCTTTTTTTGTTTGTATGACTGTCTGAATATTGTACTATTTTCCATTTTCCCCATAACTGCTGCTGCTGCTGCCCTGACAACTCTTCAATCTGATGGCCATGGTCCCCCTGCTTTCTTTCTACTGCTTTTTTCCTCTCTCTCTCTCTCTCTCTCTGGTCATGTGTGTGTGTTTGTATGTTTTGGCTGTAAGCAGCTGTCAGTGATTTCTGACAAATTGATTTGACAGTCGACAGGCGACCAAGGGGAACGGAACTGAGTTCTGAACACAAAATACTCTCACACTGGCACTGGCACTGTGCTATGAGTGTGTATGTGTGCGGCGTGGTGTGTGGTTCGACTGAGGGGAAATAAGGGGTCTCCATAGAGAGGAAAAGGAGGAGTAGGGGGACGTCGCTGTGGCTATGGCTGCTATTGGGGCGCGTGTGCTAAAAAAAGATGAAAGCCGCCGTTTGCCGTTGCCGTTGCCGTTTGCTGTGACTCCTACCTCTTACTGCTGCCACTGACTCCTGCCTCTCCCTTGCCGTTGCCATGCCTCTCCTCTATGCGTGAGAGAACCTTCTGCTGTCGGACCCCGAAAAAAGAGAAAGCCACCCAAGCAGCAGCAGCAGCACCCAAAGAGTTGTTTGGCTCGCAAAGAGCAGCAGCCAGCAGCACCAGAGCGTGGTGAGTATTTTTTTCGGGAGTCTTATGCTGTAGCTGTATGGGTTATTGCTATACCCTCAAAAGAGTCAGGGTTTAGTGTGTTTAAACAAATATTCATGAAAATTTGCTAAAAGTAGAAGAATGGAATTTTTTTGGGGATTACAAATACATGTATTTAAGATATAAGTGATCATTTTGTTTTATAAAAAAAGAACAAATGCTGTGTACCCTTGTGGGGACCTGCTACAAAAAAAAATGTCTTCTAGGATGTACTCTTAATAGCGATAAAAGAGGGTCGAGAGGGCTTAAAGAGCAAAGAAAATACCTGTACGTATCATACTTTCGATTATTTTACCTAAAACTTTAAATTTACAACAGAAAACTAAGGAAAACTGACACGAATTCATCTGGAACTTCATCGAAATTCGATCATCATAAAATACAAATTTCTCCTTAGACTTCAAAGCTTTTAGATTCGAGGAGATAATTGTAGTATTTTTCGAGTATTTTATGGTATTTCATGGTATTTTATATGTTTTTGCGGTACTTTTGTTGTTTTAAAATTTGGATATTTTCTGATACTTAAAGAAATCATTTTCTGGTTATTTTTTGTGTTGTAAGTGCATTTCTACATTTTTAATATATTGATTGAATGGTTCCCTCAACCAAAAATTCCTACGAAATTAAAATAAAAAATGCACAAGTCTTTCGAGTAAAATATTAAAAACATCCCATCCCATATTTTTGCATTACAAAAGAAATACAATTCAATTACCTGGCATTTGATATGCTTCAATCATTACATAAAATAATTAATTATATAAATAAAAAAAAACTACAATACATTTTTCCAACATTTCTGTTACATTGCTTTTATTCTTTCTGCTTTTGTCAGTTGCTTTGTGCTATCTTTATTTTTCAGTTTGTTGGGTTTTTGCCCCTCCTCAGCTTTCCTTTGGATCCTGCTCATGCCCTGTTCCTGGTTCCTGGTACCTGGTACCTGCTGTCCCGCTGCTGCTGTCCCGCTGTTAATGCAGTGGCTTTGCAGTCCGCCCGCTTGATTGACATTCGCACTGATTGAATGGACCCGTGACTGACGTGGGGACTGCGAGAGAGTGAGAGGAGAAGAGTGGGGGGCGCAGTGTGGCTGGGTGTGGGTGCCATAACAAATGGTTGCGTGGATGGCTGAGGAAAAAGGACTTTAAACAGGACTTTGGGCTGGTGGGAGGCAGTGGAAAATGCCATTAGATGAGCAGCTGCCAACGTCAGTAAACGGCCCCAAAGAGAAGGAGAGAGAGCGAGAGAGAGCTTGACAGTTTTATTTATAAACTGTGCAAATAAAACTGTAAATCACTAGAGAGGAGGGATAAAGGAGAAAGAGAGGGCAAAAGTGAGGGAGACAGAGTACCGAATGACCCAAATGGAGGCTTGACCAACAACAGAAAACAAAAAATTGTAGCAAAACCATTGAAAATGGAAACCAGAAACGCGTCACGTCTCTGGGCAATGCCACAAATCAAACAATTAATATCCCCAGTGAAATTTCCCAGTAAATCAAACACACAACACAACAGACAACAATTGTTGGGGCGAACCATTTAACTATGTAAATAAATATCCAAATAAAGTAAATAACTTGGGTAAATAAAATTAATAGAAGGCAATGCGCCTACTGGCCCCACTACTCTCTCCCACTCCTGGCTAAAATATCCATTAAAAAGCAATCAATATATGGAAAATAAATGCCATGTCAGTGGGGAGCCTCCTTCCCCCTCTCATCTCTCGTTTCATTTAGTTAAGAGCCAGTGGTCCTCCGCCATAATCTGTATTTAATTTACCCCAAACAAAAAAATTCCACCCAAAAAACCCAGGAAAAAAAATGAAAAAATGTCAAAAAAAAGCCAGCACGAGGGCGGGAGGAGGATCAATGAATGGCCATTAAGTAGCACACAGCGGCGGGGAGAAGGCCATAGAAGCTCAAGCTCAAGGTGTATGTGCCACAAAAAGAGAGAGAGAGAGAAAGAGAGATTGGGAGATTGGGAGAGAGGGCGATTGGGAGTAGAAAAAGGGGGAGTGAATTGCCATTTTTGCAGACTCCACAACATAATTGTATGACCTAAGAATGAGAGGTTCAGTGCCTTCAGCCTCCTGCCTCATAGAATGAGCTACTGCCTTCGCCTCTGCCTCTGCTCCGCAGCCCAAAGATTCAACCTTCTCTTACAGCCAGAGAGCAGGAGCTCCCCGTTTAGATATGGGCTTCCAGCCGCCCCAATGTTGACCTGATTCTAGTGACGTCATTGGGGCAGGCAGGCCTCCACTGCGAATACGTAATGTGCGAATCGCCTTGCATTAGGCAGATACATTTCAAACCCAACGAAAGGGAGGAGAAGGAGCTGCAATTGAATGGGAGCAAAAGGCAGAAGCTACTTCCAAAGATGCTATAGAGATGGAAGAAGCTTCAATCGAAGGAAGGAAGCAGATAGAAGCCACTCGAAAGTGGTTGATGGAGGCAGGAAGAATGCTAACACTCAAAGGATGGGATGGAAGTATGAGTCTCCAAAGAAAAGAGTGAATAACTTGATTAAAAAAGCGAACCAAAAAGGAGAAAACCCTAGAAGAAGAATACATTATCTGGTATAAGGATGGGAGAGAGAGAGAGAGAGAGAGAGATATCGTTTCCTCAAATATTACAATGGTAAAGGCCCAAGGTATAAGTATAAGCCTTCCCCAGCAGCAGCATTTTTTGCGGCAAGCCACAGAACTGATGTTAGCTTCAATTTTCAGCTGCTGCTGTTGTTGCTGCAACTTGGGGGCGCTGCAACTTTCAGAGAGAGCGAAAAACTGACAGCTGGCACCCAAGTTATAACTCAAAGTGCTTTGGGGAAAGGCAGATGCTTTTCCACCAATCCTCACCCCCACATACACAGAGTGGGTTAGAGAGCGGGGATGAGTGGGGGATGTACCACTGAAAAGATACAAAACTTGGGCGCAAAAAAAAAAAGAAAGAGACGGAAAAAGAGGAAAAGTTTCAGTTACGTGCTGTTGCTTTTAATTGAATTTTTTCCCACTGTAGCTGCCACGAGACGAGACGAGCAGTGGTTCTGTTCTGCCCCTAAATGCCGCAGCAGCAAGCAGCAGCAGACAACAGCAGCGTTGGCAGAGGGAGCCATAGGTCTGACCAAGCACATCCGTCCAGGACTTCCGCTAGGACTCTCTCTCTCTCTCTCTATCTCTGGCTCTCGCTCTGGCCCTGGACTCTAGCTGGAGGGCAGTTTTCTTGTTATTTCCAACGCGCCAGCCAAGTCGCAAGTCCTTAAGCGGTTTATTTTGCTTCACACTGATTTGGCCAGCAGAGAGCAGAGCACTGCAGCTCAGGCAGAGAGGTATCCTACTACACTCAGAAATACATATGCATTAGGATTTTAAAGTTCGTTCCACTAAAGGGTCCCCATTCCAACATACGCTACGGTATTTTCATGATATGCGAATCTGCAACAGTTTCTGTTTATTTTTTTGTATATTTCGTATTTTTTTTGAGTACTTTTAGATATTTTACGGTATTTTTCTGATATATTCACGGACTTTTCTAGTATTTGTTTTTTTTATATTTAGTGATATTTTTGAATCCTATATGTTTTATGTTTTCCAGTATTTTCTGGATTAATTATAATATTTTAGTTTTCTGTGAAATTTATCTGGAATTTTAGATAGATCGCTCAGGACATGGTAAATACTTACTTTATATATCATATTTATTATATGGTAATTGCTGATATTTTAAAAGCATTTTTTAGGTTCTTTATAATACATTTGGTATATCAAGTTTTTTTTTAACGGTACTGTTCTTTATTTTTTACGCTATTCTGGTGTTTATGAATTGTACGTACTTAAATGTATGGTATTTTCTGGTATAATTAGGAATTTGGAATTATTTTCTTATTTTTCTTAGGTTCTGCGGTATGTTATTGTATTTTCCTAGTATTTTATATTGTGGTATTTTGCTATTTTTGTTTACTTTTGAATACTTTTGAAAATTGTCTAGTTTTTTCTAGTAATTTTCTGTTATTTTATACAAAAGTGCTTGCCCTTTTTAGGGTTTACTTTGTAGAAGTGTTTTGTAATTTCTCTCGGTGCATCCTTCTCCTCGATTTGCTGCTGCTTCTGCAAGTTTTTAATTAAGAAGTTTCAATTTGGCCCCATGGACAGCCGCAAAAAGATGGACAGAGAAAGAGAGAGAGAGAGAGCGGGAAAGAGAATGACGAGAGATGAGATGAATGCTGCACTTTTGCATTATTATGATAATAATTTACTTACTCACTTAGAGGGTTAAGCAGCACAGCAGGAGGCTGTTTTAGAAACTTCATCAACAGAGAGAAAATAGGGAAAAAATATAATTAACTTTCACTTTGACAGGGGCTAGTGTACATATATCCTGTTGTGATTCCTGTCTTGATTAAACCAAGAGGAACTTCGTCTGCTTAGATCCTAAAATGCGAAAATTTAATGTGAACATCATGATGGGCGTACTGGCGCTGATTTTGGTCATCATTTTCTTCGTCGTTGGAGGCTACTACACGCTACAGATTCCGAAGACAAAACGTGAGTTTTGGGCGGGTGGGGGGTTCTTTTGGAGAGTCCTGATGGATCCTTAATTCCCAACTGCTTCTCCACAGATTACAAGTCCTGTTTTGCCCATGGCGGCAAATGTCGGGAGGAAGGCAACTGCGGCGATCAGTTCAAAAGTGATTTTCTCACTTTGTGTGCGATTAGGCGAAAGATTTGCTGTCGGCCAAAGAAGTTAAACGAGTCTGAAACAGATTGATTAAATTGTTCTTCGGTTTATTTATTTTATAGTATTTTAGTGCAAAATGTGTAAAAAGAAATCCAACTAAAATTCTAGAAAACTCTAAACTTAAAGCCCTTGTCCCTGCTTATATCCAATTATCAGTTGGGGCCATCACTATGCCATCCATCCATCCCATCCATGGCACTGGCTGCCATCAATTGAATCGTTATGCCAGGCGATAACTTTAACGCTTTCAGGCCCACAGGCGGCACACATCCTGGCCATTCCTTCCTTCCGTTTCAGGGGCTAATTTAGTGAAGTTTGCGCCACTCATTTGTCCATGAGACAGGGACTGGGGCAGGGCCACGGGCAGGGGCAGGGGCATGCTTCCCATGGGGCACCCACTCGACAACAACACTTGGCATTGTCCCACACACCACACAGACACACACACAGACATATCCTTTGGGACGCCTGCTCCTGCTGCTCCTGCTGCTCCCACCTCTAATGAAGCGCAAATGTTGATGTAAAAATTTAATTTAGTTCGTGGCACACACACACACGCACGTAAGGATAAGCATGGGTCCAGCCTCCTGAAGGAGTCCTAGAGGATGAGGAGTGCCTATGGAATGTCCAAATGTTTATGCATCCGAGTGGCCAAACGAAACGATACGAAACGCGTGTCCTGTGCTCTGTTTACCTTCTAATGTGTGCGTGACATGGACCCATGGGTTATGTTTGTGTATGTGTATGTCCTGTTGGCTGTTGCCTGTAGTATCCTTTGCCCTATTACATACACGCATACACACAAAAATAAAATAATAAACGATGACGATGCCACCGCCACGCCACGTACATGTATTAAAAACAAAGCGCAGCAAACACACACAAACACAGCAGCAATGCCAGAGAAAACGCTGACAGGCAAAGGCTTCGGCGAAGGCTTTGGCCCCACCGCCATAAAACTACCACCCCCACCACCCCTCCCCTGCCGCATGGACGTTTGGGGGCACACGTTGAGTATCATAGAAGAAGGGAGCTGCGAGCTCCATCACAAAGCAAAGCTAACAAACTGTAAGGCTGTGTGGCAGTGGCAGTGGGGCATATAGTGGAGCAGCAGCAGCACCAGAACGAGAGAGACCAGCCACCGGAATGGTGGCAGTGGATGCAGGGAATGGGGGCATGGATAGGATGGGGCATGGTATTCCGCATGGAGTGGAAAGGTATCCGTCGCCATGGAGTGGAATGGAATGGAAGCGCCGCGGTGTTGCACAGACATTCAATGTCGCTGCTGGCGCAGCTACGTGGCACGTTACAGCAAAGAGGTGCAAGTGCCACCAGCAGGAGTGTGGCAGGAGTCATTGAGAAGGAGAACATTTTCAGGGCCCTTGAAAAGAGGGCCCGCATTTTTTTGGTTTTCTTTATGGGAAATGCAAATTTCTTACACAAGTTTCATTGCATTTTTAACCACTGTGGGAATAAAACTAAAGAAAGGATTTTCTGTAAGCGTACACGTAGCGCGACATCAAGATACTCCAAAATAATCCACCTTTGAGCTTCCAAAAAAAGGTATAATAAATACTTGCATCTGTTCTAATGTATTTTCGCAATGAACACTTTAATTTAATTTTCATTTAATTATCATTGCATTTGGAACTACTGTGGCTTTCAGGGCAGCGCGACAGGCAGGCAGGCAAAAACTAACAAACGACATCGGCGACGGCGACGGCGAACGGCGAACGCTGGGCACGGGCACGGGCAAAAAGGATATAGAGAAGCATAAACATGGTTGTTGCGGGGGTTGAAAGTTCCTGCCCCACCACACCCCCACCCAAGACCCCTTCTTATCCGTCCCCTCCCCTTCAACCCCGTCGCTGGTAGCTCCACTTGTTTATGGCTTTGTTTGCACTTTTGTTTATGGGTGTACATTTTAAACGCTATGTGCACCTGCTCTTCAGAAGGCTCCTACACGGGGCTATGGCTCTACCCCTCCCGCTCTCTCTCTCTTTCTCTCTCTGTGTGTGTCATGTGTGTGACCGTTCCGTGACTTGTGTTCATGCCACAAATGAACGGGCTCCGGCTTCGGGTCCCAAGCTCCAGTCACGCTGACAGTTGCAGTGATTTTAAGCGTCCATCAAAATGCGAAAAGCAGCATAGCATACTGTTTGACATTTAATTGTTGCACATTGTTGTCGTTTGCTTGGTCTGCCTCCTGCCACTGCTCCTCGCCACTGCCTCTTGCCTCGACAAACATCAACAGTAAAGTCCAGAGGAAAACCTCAGTCATTCCGGAGTTTGGGCTAAATCCTCTCTTGGCTGGAGTTAGGGGAGTCCTGGATTTGGAAGCAGAGTCCTATCTTCTGCTCCTGGTCATTGTTTCTGTTGATGTTTCCAAGGTGCGGCGCGTGCGGCATGCGGCTGTGGCAGGGGCTGCGGCTACCGCTGTGTGGCAGACCCCAAATTTAAGCACGGGCCAAACCCATAAAAGAACCAAAGTCATGTGCTTTATTATACATTCAACGGCATTGCGGCAAAAAGATTATACTCTCACTCTCACACAGACATAAACACGCATCTAAGCACTCCACACAGACCCACACACACACACACACACACACACACACACACACAGAGAGAAGATACAGCTACAGATACAAATGCAGGTGTATCTTTTTGTGTGTGTTATTCGGAATAGGAATCAGAGCGTGACTCTGTTGATTTCTAAACCCCCCCCTTCTCAAAAATATAAGAAAAGGAAATTTGTTTAGGAAAAATGTGTGTTCATGGGAAAATTAAGTGAAAATTTCGAATGCAACAAGAAATGGTAGACCACCCGAAGATGACTCTCAGATAAATGTGAATAAAGGAAAGTGTTTTTGGGAAAGCAAAAGGCACTTTCCCTGGGAAACTATTCCTTAAACAAATGAAAGTAAGCCAAAGAAAGGCAAAAGCATTTTCTTAAACGAATAAAAGGTAAAATAAATAAATAATAAATAATGAATAGATAACAATAACAATTAAAAGACTAAATTCAAACCAAGAGAATGAAATCTTAAATGATGAAATAATTTCAGCTAAATAAAGGAAACCACAAGCAAACGAAAATTGAATGAAATTCTATTGAGAAAATATTTTTATACATTTTTAAAATCATTTAGGCAGCAAAAATATGCCTATGAAAACGATTGCCATTGAAATATGTGAGAGGATGCATTCCCAGAATGGGTAAAAAGTTGTAGGATAATCTCAGAGATTATAAGTGATTGAAAAAGTAGAACACACCACTTCTAGGAAGGCCTAACTAATGTAAAACACAGAAGCCGACACTGCCAGAAAGGAATAGGGACAGGAAATGGAGCTGGAAACACTCCCAAATAGGTTCCCAAAGAGATTGATTGATGATTGAAGATGGTTTGGCAGCACTCCCAGGATGTATTTCACGAATGGATTTCAACAGAAATGCAAACCAAAATCAACGAAAAATCTACGAGAAATGTGAGTTTAAGAAACAATTCTCCTTATACGTACACGTTGATCCCGGTAGATCAGAGCAGACAACAACATTAGAACATACCTCCAACATTTTGCATTCAAGAAAAGTACTAAATATTTCTCTGACAATTCTAAGCAACAAAGAGTTTAACGATATAACACATTAATTAGTTGTAACTGGTTTGTGAAAGTATTTGCTTTGAGCCAGAAACTTTGTTCAAATGAATAATTACCAAATGGGGAAAACTAGTCTTTAAAGTTTGATGTTTCAAGGGAAATGCCTTTGGAAAACGACGAAAACTTCTGGCCATAAATGATGCATAAATATATAAATTTCAAAATGTTCTAATTTAAAGTTTGTTCGTGTCTCTTCTCTGAGATTTTTCTACGCCCATCAACATTTTGGGACACACTACCCCCAAAAACAGAATTCCTCTTACCTTTGGCCTTTATCCTTGCTGCAGCAGGAGATCTATCTCTTGCTCTTTCTCCTGTCGAGGGGTGGGTGGGGGGAAAAGAAAAACAAAAACTTGGAAAAACTTTTACACGTGTGTGTGTTTTTTGGGGGCAAACGTTTTGTGGTTTTCAGAGTGTGTTTTTCTTCTGGGGAAAATTCACCCTACCTCTCTCTCTCGCTTCTAATTTTCCAACTGTCACATGCGATGGCTTTTCCAAGCCCCTCTACCCTTTAGCCCCACCCCGTTCCCTTCAACAGTCCGCTGACCATTTTCTAATGGCCTTTTCGTGGTCAAGCATTTAAGCGTACCCTCTGCTCTGCCCTGCCCTGCTCTCACCTTTGACCCTCTGTCACTCTCTCTCCCTCTCTCTCTCCCTGCCTGTGTGTCACTTTTGGTTTACTTTTGGTGCAACCGCAAAAGTCCACACACAGACAGACACACACACACACACACACAGATACACTCCAATGCACAGATACATATACGTATATGTACATATCTGGGGATATATGTATACACACCTTTTGCTGACCATTTCGCACACGATGTTGCGGTCGTGTTGACATTTTAAATGCCTTTTCATTGCTGTACCGCTCGTTCGCTCATTCGTTCTGCTGCCTGCTACCGACTGCTGTACCGCCTGCTGCCCCTCCTCGTTATGCTGCCTTCCCCCTCGTTAGGCTCCTGGCCCTCCTCCTGCTGTCTGCCGGATGCTGGCTGCCCCTTGTTTCCCACTTAGGCGCTAATTTCGTTTCATTTGCGCTTTAAATGCCACAAAATTTTATTCGACATTGGATTTAATAGTGCGGTATGACCTCTGACATGAAGTTGAGGCCATTTCGGGGTTTGATTTTCAGCGCAGATTGTGTGCAATGGGATAGAGAGATGGTTTTAGGACTTTTGAAGCATGAAAAGTCACTTTGTACATCCAAAACAAAAGCTTAGGTGAAGAGCAGGTAGCTCTAAGGAGATTATTCTTAAGATTTTTATTGGTAATCGAACTGGGATTTCTACGATTCCTGCAATTCCTCTTTTTTTAAATATTTCTTTTTGGTTATTTCCTTCCCACAAGTCACTGGAACTCTCCTTCTAGCTAATGACACCACAGCGACACTTAAAGCAAGTCCTTCCCCTTCCATGCCCCCATATCTGGAGTGGAAAAGCCCCTCCCTGCACACGTTTTCTCCCCTCTCTGTTCCAGCAGCTGCCAGTGGCAAAAACTTTTTCCTCACAAATACAAAATATTTTCCATATTAGTTTTCGAGAAAATAGAAAACTCTGCTCTGCTGTACTCTCTCTCGAGAGAGAGGAGCATCGTGTGTGGGTTTCGGTTTTTGGTTTTTCTGCTTTTTAGTGCTGGCATTAATTAAATTTTCATTTTCGCAAAGAAAATCTCCATCTGTGTTTTCTAGTTTTTTTTTTTTGGCAGTTTTTCCACAGTTTGGGGACAGAGAAAACAGCACTTTTGGGGCTAGAAAATTTGTTGGCAAGAAGGGGGTTTCGGTCTTTGAATCTGGGCCTGTGGCAATTAAAATGGAATTTTGCCCCCTCCCCGGAAAAGCATTTTGAAAGTAATTAAAAAATATCACGTATACGACACATGGGTCCCCCAGGGGGCAATCGCAGCAAGCTTATAATTATACCCTGCAATATTCAGAGGGGGGAGTGTCAGGGTATATTTGATGTGTGTAGATCATGACTTTATCTAAAATGAATGAATGAATGATTGCATATTGTCTCTCCTCTCTTCCAGTGTGGCTTATCCATAAAGAATGTGCGTCAAAGTCATTCTATCTCTCCTCCAGTGGCTTAGCTGTGGGGAATGGGTAATGCAGGCCCCCATATCTAGAGTGGAAAAGCCCCTCCTCCCTTCTATCTCTCTCCCAGTGTAGTTTTGCAATAAAAAACTGCCTTTAAAGACGATCTATCTCTCTCCCTCTCTAGAAATAGGGATATCTCTCGGCCAATGTGCCTAAGTCGCAAGAAAACGCACTTTCTCTCTCTCTCTCTATCCACTGATAATTCTAATCCAGTGATATTTCGAGAGATGTGAGTCCTGTATGTCCTTTCAAAGAGGAAATACTATGAGGTATTTAATATCGCTACACGTGGGCCTCCCCTTAAACGCCTCGACTGGTTTCTCCGTCCTTCCTCTGCCGTTTTTGTGTGAAGGATAATGGATAATGGATGATTGGCAAAGAAGCACGCAACACACGCACACGAACATGCGTTTCAGTGGCATTTCAGTGGCACATTTCCAGGGGGCATTTACAGGACATCGATTCATTAGTCAAGAAATCTCTCTACCACTCTCTCTCTCTCTCTCTCTCTCTCTCTCTCTCTTACTCTCTCGCTCTCGTCTTCCCCTCGAGTGAACAAAGACTTTGTGCAATTATCGGATGTTCAAACAATTAAATCATTTATACATTTGATTGATTTTCATGCCACTCACACACAAGCGAAGCATCCGCAAATGTTGCATGGAAATGTGTGTGCAATGTGGAAATATAGAAATGTTTTCCAATAAAACTGTCGGACAAATTTACACAGACTGTCATTTATGCGACAAAATCTAGCAAATAATCAAACTGGCAGGCAGATACTCGTAGGGCGCTTGTTTTTCGGAGCAAATATATAATATTTCATGGAAAATTCTATGGAAAATTCTAAAACTGTAATCAAGTGCCCCAAAAATGTGTGCGATGCGTTGAAGCGATGCGATGCGTGATGAGCGGCCTGCAACAGCAAGTGTCCTTAATGACAAAACTTTTGGCAAATCACTAAAGCATTTTATTTGCCACAAGACTCATGACACAGGACACACGACACATATGTGTGCGTGGGCTGTGGGAGGGTTGGTGGTGTTTTTCACCCTCATAATCACGTCCTATCCTGCCACAAGTCAGAAGAAGCAAAGCTACACCCGAAAAACTTTCCATCTCTCGGGGAAAACTCATTTTCATTGCATTAAAATTAACATTTGCAGATAGCGAGAGCGAGAGCTGGAAAGAGCCGTGTTGCCAGGACAACTTCCTGTTGACTGCAAAGGAACCTCGAGGAAAACACAAAGGCAGGGAGAGGCTTGCGGGGCAAAAGCCACATTGCGCATACGATGCGTATGACGCACAAGAAAGGAAGCAGCTCCTTCCTGCACCAGCAGCAGCAAGTACATATTTGAATACCCAGTACTCGAAGAATTTAGGGGTATATTCGATTTTTGGTGGAAGTTGGACCCAGAAGGAACCGTTTCAGACTCCGTAAAGTATTAATTAAGTACCTATTATATTAATTACGGCTGCTGCTCTTTTTCATTTAACCAGCACAAATGGTGAGAGTAGCAATCATTATAATCGTAACAATTCAAAAAATGAAAAACCCAGAGGTCCGACGAGGACCTAGTGGAGGACTGCTTACCGCCTTCAAATTTAAAGTCTTTCAAGGTAATTTACAGACGGATGTTGTTTACACCGATTTTAGTTAAGCGTTCGACTCTGTAAACCATTCTCTCCTAGCACAAAAACTTGACCTTCTGGTATTCCCGCCCAATCTCCTGAGACCTGAAACCCCCTTTTCAAAAACTCCCTATCCTCAGTTATGGTGACTTCGGGTATACCACAGGGCAGCCATCTAGGCCTCTTACTCTTTACACTCCTCATAAATGACCTGCCATCTGTATTAACATACTCTCTAGTACTTATACATATATGCGGATGATGTTAAGCTCTGTGACCAGTATAAGAACATTTCTTTTCAATCCAGGTTGCAATCCGATCTCGAGAGATTTCAGTCATGGTGATGTGCAAATTTATTAAACCTTAATGCTTCAAAATGTTAAGTAATGACTTTCCATCGCTCCAGTGCCTTTCTGGGTCCTTACACCCTTTGATGTGGTTCTCTTGAGAGAATTACCCCAGTTGATGGTCTTGGTGTTCTATTATATCCCAAGTTATGGTTTTCAGAACACATTTCTACCAGGGTAAGTAAGGCCATCGGCGTGCTTGGGTTTATAAAGAGGTGGTCAAAGGAATTTGACGACCCCTGTATAACAAAGACTCTCTACACCTCTCTGGTTCGTCCGATTTTAGAATACGGCTCTTTGATCTGTGCGGCCTCAACTGGGATGCAGGTGTGAGATTGCCGTCTTACCCTAATATTTGATCAAGGGTGACGTAGATAGCCCTGACTTGTTGAGCCGCATAAACTTCACGATTCCTATTAGAAACACAAGAAACTATATACCGTTGTTCCTTCCGCTTTGTACATCCTGGCCTCCTGGCCGCGTTCAGAGATATCGTAGATATCCTGGTCGGGCTCTGTAAGTTTTGATCTGTCATTGGGATAAATTGTATTTATTATAAAACAAAATCCCAATTGGATTTGCGTTTTATGGCTGGCCCATCGGTGCCGTTTCCTTCACTTTGGACGATTCTTCCTCTCCTCCTCAGAGTCAGGAAATGGCAAAGGCAGAAAATATGCCACAGGATGCAGACGAGGCACAAGACGAAAACAAGCCATAACCCGCAGTCGAGGAACAGCCACGACCTGCAGAAGCACCAGCTTGCCACCTGCATGCCACCAGCACCAGGCCCAGTCGATTGTCCGTCCATCAATGTACCAGATAGTACATGTTTTTTTCAAAATCATTCTTGGCCTTAAAAAATATAGCCCGCTTGAAAGCCAAAGCAAAGCAGCATATCTAGTACATTCTCATTCTTCGCAATCGAGATTCCTTTTCGGCTCCCACGTATTCTCGTTCTCCCTCTTTCGGTAGTATTCCACCTTGGAAAAAAGATAAACAACATCTAAAGGGGCCAGGGGGACTTTCAGAGACATCACTCACCTTTCACAGGATGTTCTTTTTATCCAATGGCGGCTCAAAACGCGCAGAGGCTGGTCTTTACTCGGAGGTGGAAACAATTTTGGATGCATTCGAATATCCTGAGCATCCGTATCTCAGTCCTTATTCAGTTCAAAAGTGTCGACCCGGTCAAAAAGATGATCTAAACACAAACCTTTGAAGAAGCATGGCGGACTATCGGAGACGGAACCCACGTTTTCCTTGCTCACATGACATTCCAGGATCTTTTCCACGGCTTCCTCGTCGGACTAGGGGCTATCGTCGTTCGCGGGATTTTAACTTTTTTTGCTCACATTTTTTATATTACACATCGTTCGTTGGTACTATTTTCCAAAAGAAGTCAGTCGGGGTTGGGATTGACAGGTGCAATACTGTGTATACTGTATAGTGTGTTAATTCTAGAAGGGGGTTTTTCTAAAACGAGTGGCACTTGCAAGCTGTAACACTATATGCCGAGACTATTATCTGTTGCTTTTCGTTATCACTAAAGTAATGTACACAATAAAACTGGACGATAATATTAAAATGGAAGATTTCCCACTTGTGTCGCCTTATTGTCCTCCAAAATATTGGTTGCAAATCAGTTTATTTTTCCAAATTCAGCTCGTTTTCTATTTTTTCTTCTGGAGAAATGAGTTTTTGCTATGGGCCACCGTCTTTCAGTGCGATTGACATGCTCTCCCATCGTCAATGACATTTGGTGTGCAATTATTTAGTAAATTTAGTAAATAGAATATCATGCCGGTTACCACTCCATTTCACACGCTTTTCACATCCCGGCCAGTTATGCAATCGAGTTCTGGCTCTGGTTCTGGATCTGGATCTCTTTAGCTTGCTTGTCTCTCCATTTCCCGGCTGTGCGCCCATGTGCCAGCTAATTCAGTTAAGCATCATTCATCATGTTCCATACCCTACCAGAACCTAAGCAGCGGGTGGATCGGATCGGGAAGCCAGAGATATTGCAGCTCATGTTCGGATGGTTAAAATCTGTTTAAGTAAATTTAACTTTGGTATGCTCTAAATTTCAGTTACATAAGTCTTACTCTTTTGTGTTTTTTCCAGGCTCCAAAACCGCTAAGAGGCAGCCCTCCATTAAGGGGCATTTTTGAGCAGATTGAAATTGATCGTTCAAGATATTCAAGAACCCGAGGATGCCTATTTCCTTGGATAACACTAGTCAACAGGACATTTCTGCTGTGGCCCAAAATGACTTTTTCTGATAAGTTGTTTTTCTTTCAGAGGTAGTAACTTAAGTATCTAACATCTAGTTGTACTGAACTTTGCAGTTCTGAAAAGCTGACAAATGCAGCTATAAATCCGACCCAGACACTTCGTAGCTGCAGCTTAACGTCTGAAAGATACTAAGATTTCAAATACAAATTTCATAATTTTTTACGGTATTTTTTTCCGAAATTTTCCCTTTGAAAACTCAGGAAAAGTCGAAAAAAAATATTTTGTGGCTAAGATAAGATAGACACATTAATTAGGCGTCGTTTAAGGCATCGTTTGTAAGAATCGATGGATAAACCGATAAGTTCCTTTGCCGTTCCTAAGCACTATGCACCCCTGGAAAAAATATGACAAATTTAAAAAAATTCTAAAAAAAAAACTAATATCTCCAAATCTATCAGAAAGAGTCATTTTGGGCCACAGCAGAAATAAAGTTGAATTTGTTGAGTAGTGTAATCTGTGATTTTTGGCCATTATCTGTATCATTATCTTTATCTTTATCTGCATCTCCATCTGCATAGTCTATTCCATATTCATAAATAAAACTATCTAATCTTAGGCCGCCACTTGACTTTTGTTATTGTTATGGCAATGGCATTGGCATTGGAATGCTTGCAAATACTTGCAACCGAATAGATTGTGGCAGCAGCAGCTGTTGGGATAGCCACTCGATTTGATTTTTGAGGCTATTGGGAATCGGATCGGCATGAATCAGCTGTGTGTATTCTCCATACGTCACGTAGACCCGTGGCTGCAAGCAAGTTCCCCAAAACACAAATGACTTTTGTGCGAAAGCAGATGGAGAAGAAAATATTTAGAGAAGAGAGATGTAAAGTAAAAATTTAAACAAAATAAAACTCTTCCAAAAGCTTCGACCGATTTTTTTGAAACTATTTTTTGGTGAAAATTACATAAATCGCAAGCTCACATATATGTATTAATAAAGTAGAGCAGCGGCCTTTGCCGCGTTCCCCTTGTTTGTTGGTAAATCAGTGAGGAATATTCTGCCATCATCTACCAAGATTTTACCTGGAAAAACTTCCATTTTGCCTGAGCCATCAAAATTTAATTACAGGCAACAGCAACAACATTTTTGCAGTTTTCATAATTAAAAGTTTTTTATTATTATTTTTATTTTTGGCCATGCCATCCGCATCCGCATCCCCCATCACCTTTCCGCAACAAAGTCAACGAACGAAATTTTCCAACAGCAGCAAATTGGTTTGACATTTTCGAGTTCATTTCCACGGCCACGCCTCCTGCACACCTCCGTGGGAGCCCCTGCTGGTGGCACTCTGCTGCTGTTGCTGCTAATAAATAAATCATAATTTCAATAAGGTTTTTGCACTGGGAAAACTAATTTCCACTCCCCCTCTCAAATCCAGGTAGGGAAAGCGGGGGAAGCGAAAAGTCCGCCTTCATAGTTAGGCGTGATAGTTGTTGCTGTTGTTGTTCCTGCAATAGTTGTTGTTTTTTAATTATTTTTTTTTGTTGCTGCTGTTATTTTAGTGGCACTGCTACTGGCTTTTCCATTAAGACAACAGGAAAATGGTGGAGGAAAAGGGCAAGCGAGTTTTGTGGAGCTTTGCACATTTGCCCTTTATCTCTTAAATTTTCTTCGATTTTACTGTATTTATTGCTGGATATTTGAGATAAGAACTACTTTAGGAGAGGGTTCTTCGATGGAAGAGAAATATTCCCTAAAAAAACTCCATAAATTCTTGCATAAGTGTTTAATTACCTGAAGCGCGAAAGAAAAACTTCTTTTAGTCACTAAAAGTCCTTGTCCTCGTTTTTTTTGTTTGGCAATTTATTTAAAACAATTGTTTTCCATAGACAGCATCTTTGGAAGGGCATTCTGATATCAAATAGATATATAGAATATACTTTCCTTTTGCTGAAAATCTCTGCCTCATCTACTGCAGGAACACCTTGAACGCCCCGGCCACACAGGTAATCCGCTCTATACAAAATGAATCACAGAAAGATGCATTACAAGCCACTATCTCTCGCTTATCTACTCTTTTTCCTTTCAGCTAATTAAAAATGTCGCAATCAATGTCCATCTCTTGGCATCTACTGGCATCGCATCCCTGATGTCGTGCTCGGATCCCATCATCTGTCCAATCCACTCCAATCTGCCCTTCTAGCCTTTATGTCCTGATGGATGAATATTCTTTCTGTCTTTCTTTCTTTGTCTATGTCGGTGCGTTTCGTGTGTTCCTGTTCCAGCAAAGAAAAAAAGCTTCAAAACAAACCGTATAAATGTCCCTGGCCTGGTCCAAAAAGTGTGTGGCACAGACTGTTAAACGATTCTCTAGCTATTTTTTCAACTGCTGCTGCTGCTGCTGCTGCCTGTTCCTGTTTTTGCCAGAAAGCAAACCGAAATAACAATCCATGCAACGTTTAAAAGAAAGTTTTCTGTTTTATGTGTCGGCTATGCGAGAGTAGAAAAACAGAGAGGGAAAACCAGAGGGGACGGGAGTGTGAAGTACGACTAAAACAAACTTTAAATTTATTAACACCCGAGCGAAAAGGGGGCTGTCCGGCGTCCAGTGTCATGGGGGGGCTGGAAGGCTGGGAGGCTGGAGGCTGGAGGCTGGAGGGCGTGGCTCTGCCTTTGTACTCTGAAGTGTAAAAGTGCAAACTTTTTTCCTATAATTTTTCCCACAGCATTTTCTAGCATATTTTTCCATGTGTCCGAGAGCCAGCCAGCGTTTTAGCCAAGTTTTATGGTAAGCACTCCCCTTGGACCATAGGGCTTTTCCTGGCTTTCCCTTGCACACATATACACCTATAAATATATAGTAGATCGGTGAGGAGTCGTCTCCAAATCGTTTACCTTTTGTGGCGTCGTCTGCCATAGACAATGAACCTTCCTTCTGCCTGGTTCTACCAGAATCGCAGACTGCTGGACTCCACATCCAAAAAAAAAAAAAAAAAAAAAAAAAAAACTTTCGTTCGTTTCCGGCGACCGTCGACTGTTTGGGAAGGTGGTGCCGTGGTTGGCTGTTGATGTGGTGCGGTCGTGCCACTGAAATCCACACGCTGCACAGCTGTCAGCGGCAGGAGGAAAAACCTCGCTCTCGCTGATGAAAATTGCTTGCAAGTGGTTTCTGTCTCTGGACGACGACTCCGGACTGCAGACTGCGGACTCCGGACCGACTCCCAGGCCTTTTCTGCACATGTAATGGTCTCTCATTTTGCTTGTAAAACTTTTGGATTATTGTCAGGCACACACACAGATACACAATCACGCACACAGACACATACGTGGGGTGCTGGCCATTTGCCAAAAGGCCTGGACATGGTAGCATGTGCCATGTGCCATGTGTGTGTGTGTGTGTGTGTGTGTGTGGTTGGGGAAGCGCTTCGTTCGCGTTTTTCCATCTCTCAACAGCACATTTCTCGCATATTTTTCTCTGCTTCCTCCATCTGCCTCTGCCTCTGCCGCTGCGTAGGCGTCGCCATTTTGTCCATGACCTGAAACTGCAGTTGCACACACGCACACACCCACACCCCCACATGTGTGTGTATATCCTTTGCTCATGTGTGTGTGTTGCATGCAGATGAAGCTTTGGGAGCCTCAGTCTCAGCTGCTGAAATGCTGGCTGGCTGGCTGGCTGGCTGGTTGTCTGCTGGCGACTGCTTGACTTGTAGCTTGTACTTGGGCGCTAAGCTGCTTGTTTGCGGTTTGTGGAGCCACGAGAAGGAAGGCGGAAGCGGGAGCTCCTCCCGGGAAGAGCGAGGGACGAGATGGAAGAAAGGGAGTTCAGGGAGTGAAGAGTCAAGGGAGAGGGGATAAAGCAGCAGAGCGGAGTGGAAGGTGCAGCATGCAGTATGTACATATGTCTGTCTGTCTGTCGGGTGTTGCACTTGAGATCTCTTCATCGTGTGCTTTACAGGGGGGGCTTAAAGCCTTAAAGGCAACATTAGAATCATTTTGTTAAACAAATATGTATAACCCCAACACATACACCAAAAAAGAAGAAGAAAGCAGCTCTCCATAAACAAAACTTTAAGCTTCAACAAAAATATATCGTAAATCCGAAAGGAAACCCCTAGATTTTGGAGCAAGATTTCTACATACTTTGTTGACAAATAAACGTATATTTGTTGATCCCATGGGAGGTTTAAATGTATGATTCCATTTCTTGAAAGATCTCCCAAATTATATAAATATATATTCTTGTCTCTGCCACGAATTTACGTTGACAAAATATTTCCCTAGCTCCTTAATAAAAAGAAAACTGCAATCCACCTCTAGCCCAGAAAACCAACCGAAAAGCGCTGCTGTATGACGAGCATCTTTCTCTTAATAAATCATCAATTTTCTTTATTATCATATTTATCATTGATTTATTTGCATTCCATTCGATTCTTTAAGTACATGCAATATTTCCATACACCAAAATCTTGTCTTTTCTTTTCTTTTCCAAATATAAATTAAATATAATATGATATCTAAATATAAGTATTTTGTTATATAATCTGAAACAAGTGCAGCAGCAGGCACAACATTTTTGTGGTATTTATTGTGGTATTTAGAATTGTATTAGAAGGTGCCTTTGGGATTACAGATCCAGAGAGAGAGAGACTGTTTCGTTGATAATACTCGTACTTAAGCTTTAGATTAACTAATTAATCAATTTATTTGAATTTCCTGGTGTTTGTCCGAAGTTGTTTTTGCACATTTGTTGCTTGTCATTTTTTGCATTTGTTGCACGTTCCAAAAGGAGTTTTCCAATTCCTTGCTACAATTAAGGCACTTGTTAGGTGTTTTATTTTCTTTTTTTTTTATTGTTTCTACGCTATTTATTCTATTCGGGAACGCTCTAAACTTTAAACTACATTGAAAGCCGTTTAAACTGTTGTCTTTTAATCCATCAACCAGAAGCCGTAAACCATACGCGTGTTGCTTAATTCGGTAAACTCCGATCAAGCGATTAGTAAGTGGGTCTAAAGCCGTTGCGTTGCGACAGAACAGAATCGGGGCTTTTCAGCTCCATGGCCAACTTGTAGCCCAATTCGGGACGACGATCACGACCCTCAGCCATGGCCTTGACCTGTGGAAAAATAAAGGAAATCAAAAGGAGAGGTTTTAGTGATTTTCGGGGGTGTATGTATTTATATTTTTTTCTGGGAACTGGCTGACTCAATCATGATGAAAATAAGTATTTAGGTAGATTTTTTCTATAATATTGATGTTTAAAAATTACAGAATTATCCCATCAAAATTCTAAACGCCACAACTTTTTTAAAGTAAAGCATTTTTTTAGAAATGTTGTACCAAACCTAATGAAAATTTCGGATATTTCGATAGAATATAAGCCGAAAATGTTCGATAGCAGTTTTCAGAACTCTATCTTTAAAACTAACGGACCCACCCCCAAAAGGAAATTTCCTCAGCATTCCCGTATTAGTACTCACATCAGCTGTGTGCACAATGACCCCATCGCTGGTCACGACCTTCTCCTTGGTGTGCTCAATGTCATGGAAATCGGTGCCCCGACAGCAATCGTCTATCAAAATGGTGCGATATCCCGCCGAAAGGGCATCCACAGCGGTGGCACCCACACACACGTCGTAGGCGAGGCCGCACACGTAGATATCCGTGGCGCCCTTCATCTTTAGCTGGGCGTTCAGGGTGGTGTCCGACAGCTTTTTGTTGTCCCAGAAAACAGAGTAAGAGTCCACCTCCGGGTTGGTGCCCTTGTACACCTTGATGCCGTGATCGACTACCTTGAGGTCCTTGTGCAGCTCGGCGCCCCACGAGTCCTGAACGCAGTGGCGTGGCCACAGGCGTTGCTTCATGGCTGGCGGACCGGCAAAGATGACCGTGTCGAAGACCTGGGCGGAATCGGCATCCAGCTGAAACGCGAGGAGGATGCAACATGACAGGACTTCCTTTCGAATTTCAATCTTCAATGTCACTTACCGCCGAGGACTCGTCCATGGCCCGCATTTTGACATTATCAATAAATGAAACATGATCGCTGGGATGCCAGTCCAATGAATAGAAAACGGCATCAAAGTCCACCGTATCCAAGAGTTTGTTAATGGGCTCCAGTATCTACACAGAGAAAAAACGGAAAAGCGGGTACAGTGGGGGAGGGGGTGGGAAAGCGGTGTAGAAAAGCGGTCATTGGATTATCTTCAAGATGGCAACAAAGTCACGACTTGAGTCTCGCTCTTGAGTGAGAGCAGGAGTCCATAAAGCGACAACGAGACGGAAGTGCGTGTTATTAATTTTGACAAATTTTCATGTGCCGCAGAAAGCGAGAGCGAGAGGCATGGGGCATGAGGCACGAGATGGGGCATGGGGCATGGGGCATATAGCATGGGGCAATGTCAGTTGCCAGATGGGAAGAAGACGACGACATCCGGCGTGTGTCGCAGTCGCGGATGCGACTTAAGTAAAGCATATCCGCTTCCGCTTTTGCCGTGCACTCGAGGAGGAGCCAGCCCCACTCCCATCCCTGCCCATCCTCGCCTCCTCCTGGCCGCAATATCTGGTATTGAGGTCTGACATGCAGAGGCTTCTTCCTTATCCCTTATCCGCCTCCATCATCTCTGGCGCTGGTGCTGCGGCAATGACTTTGCCTCTCATCTCGTGCCCTGGGTCCTTCATTTTCATTTCTTGTTACGTTTTTTATTCTTTTTTTATTTTTTATGTGTCCTTCCCGCGCACCTGGAAAGCCCGAAGGATAAGCCAGGGCTGCTGGCCATGTCGCCGCCAGGACTCCTCGCTCTCACTCCTGGAACTCTGGGAGTCTTCCTTCCCCTCCTATCCTCTCACCTCATGTCCTTGCTGCTGTGCACTGCAATTACTTATATCCAAGGAACCACTTATAAAATCATTTTGTACATCAACAATGAGGAACGCGTTCACCGGTCGCACAATCTGCCAGAAAAATGAAAGAAAATGGAGAGGGCGAGACATAAGTATCAGGGGATAAACGAGAGAGAGAGCGAGACAGGGAGACTGGGAGAAAGGTTAGAGCAAGAGACCAGCCAAAAAAAAAAGGAAGAAGAAAAGTACGTGAAAAGCAACAACACAAAATGAAAGAAAATTGTAAGAAAAATTGTATATGAAGACCCAGAGAAGGGACAGGGACATCCATGGGGGCATGGGGCATAGGGGGGCATCCCCCGAACGTACGGCGGAGTATCCCCCACAAAACATGAAAAGCTAAAAAGAAAATTTGTATACATATATGGAGCCGGGAGGGAGGCAGGGCACTGCATTAGTGTGTGTATTAGAGGCTGTGTGCCAGTGCCTGTGTGTGTGTGAGTTTGTGTGCGTGTGTCTGTTGATGAGTTTTTCTTCTTTTTTTCGCCAGCACCGTCTTGCGTTATAAATGCGTTTTAAATGAAGTAAAAGCCAGTCAAAAAACGGAGAAAATAAGAAAAACGAAAGTTTTAAAAAAGTTCTAGGATTAGCATAACGAATGGAGAATGCGCTTCATGGGGCAAAAGGAAATGTAAGAGATTTAGTTTGGGATTTATGAAAGGTTTTGTGGTTTAAGGAATAAATATTAAGAATAGGCAACAACAGATAGCAGAGTAGATAAATAGAAGATGGAGATAGATTAAAACTACCCATCGAGAGTTACTCTAGATAGATTGAAAATAGATTTAGATACAAAACATCGAAAAATGATGGGAAGATTTCAGGGACTTGTAAGATCATATTTCAATACCAAAGAATTTTGTTTTCCATCGGTAATATTGATCGGATTGTAAAAACTTTAAATATTATAATCCCACCATATCTTAAGAACTCCTCCTCCTAGCATAAGATTTTGTTCATTAGGGATGTCAAAACTCATCAGATTATAATTAATTTCGGAAAATAGGTGTGTAATATCTTTGTGTTGAATCATGTGACTGCGTAGTTTGATATCTCTAAAATTGTGGATACCACAAGGTTTTCTTCGTTCAGGTTTTTGCTCTTATCTTTGTCCTTAATCTTTCGCACAGGTAAGCGTAAGGTAAGTTTTTGGTTTTCTGCTTTTCTCTACAGCTGTCGAACTGCACTGGATATCCAGCAAATCCTTTGCTTTGTAGAGCATCTAAATTTCTATCACAGACACGCAAGAGATACAGCAGCCACAACAGACAGACACACGCGAGACACGCGAGAGAGACACACGAGGAGAAGCAGCAGCAGCTCGTTAGGTTGTCATTGCTATCTTTTGACTGGCAGCAGCAGGAGAGCAGGAGAGGAGCGGAGCAGGAGAGGAGCATCATCAGCAGTGGAGGTGGCAGTGGCAGACCCACACGAGAGGCCTCAGACGCAGACGCATTCTCCATCCTCCATGCCCACCCACTCGATGGGGCAGGCAGGAGCTGCTGCTGTGTGGCGTCTGTGTGGCTCACAGTAAGCTGATTATGTTCGAGCATATTTAAAATTAGTGAAGCGCTTTTAATTTGTTATTTATGTGCACGCTGATTATGAATGATTATGATCTATGGGCGCAAACACACAGCAACAGAGAGCGACAGAGAGCAGCTGAGAGAGGGATGGAGATGCAGGAGCCGGCTGTAGATCCTGGCTCCTGCAGGAGTAGCTGTAGCTGTAGCTGTAGCTCCTACTGCTCCTGCTGCTGCCTGCACCTCCTTTTGATTTGTGTTGTTTCGTCTGGCGGGCATTTAAAATATGTCATCCAGCTAAATGCCTTAAAGCGGTGCTGGCACTGGGAGAGGTGCAACTCCACGCACCAGCAGCAGGAGCAGCCTGTGGCAGGGGCACACACACGCTTAAGCAGTTGATGATTTATCACCAATCGCACAGTCGCCACTGGGAGGGAGGAAGGGAGGGATGCATGCAACCGCTTTAGGATGCCGGCGTGCGGCGTGCGGCGAGACCCCGCCCGGAGGAAGTGATTTACATTTACATAGCTAACATTCTCAACATTTTGAGAATAGTTTTCCAGGGAAAGGCAGGAAGGCAGGCAGGCAGCGGCAATATGCAGTATGCAGGATGCTGGATGGCAGGATAGAGGATAGTGCAGCCAAGATAATAGCCGGATCAAGGTAGTTAATGTATCAATTTAGCCAAAGTTTCCCAGCGTTGAATGCAGTGTATGTGTGTGTGTGTGTGTGTGTGCGGATGAAATCTGAACATCTCTACGGCGGAGTAAGTGAAAGGAAGTGTTGGGTAATTTGGGTTCAGGGAATCCAACAGAAGATTAAATGCTAAGGATAGTGGATAGACAGAGCTAGAAGAGGAGAAATTAGTGGGAAGAGCCAGAACCAGAAGAGAGGAATAGAGGGAAGAAAAATGGAGATGAAGTGCAGGTATGTGGCATGTGGAAGGATGCATTTAAGATGCATCTCTCTTTCTCTCTCTCTCTCTGGCTCAGGGCTAATATGATGATAGGTAAGGGAAAGCACTGTCTGTGATATATTGCCCCATAGCTAAAGGAAACTAACGGAACATTTTAGAGCTTGGAACGTGTTTGCGGTCTTCGTAACTTAAGAACCTCTAAGCCCTATGCCCTGATACCTTTTCATCGTGTGCAGACTAGATAAATATCGATTTTATATATTAATCGATCAAATTTGATCAATTTAATCGATAATTTGACTATTTAAATCCATAAATACGATAACTTCGATTATTTAACGATTTATTTGTGGTATTTATGATACATATCGATACGATTTTACACGATGTATAGTTTAAGTGCATATATCGATAAAATGATAGCTTATTTCGATAAATGTCGAATACCTTATGGTAATTACGTACAAAGTCGATTAATTAATGGATAATCGATTAATAAATGGATAATTATTCTGATTAATTTATTCATTTATCCATGAATATATTTTGCACTGACTTATGGACTATTTATCTATATTTTTCGATACTAGAGATATTAAGACTAATTTCGATATAAAAATTTTGATATCTGTGCATTGATTTCTGCTTTAGTCTCTGTAAATGTTTTCATTTCATGGCTCTCATGGGTGAATAAATCATCTGCTTTCTCTACTACTTTCAGTCATTTCATGTCTCTGCGACTGACATCTACACTAAGCTGTCAGAACTTTAGGCTATGGAATATTTTGTGGCAATAACCTATAAGCCTGTAGCTCTCTTTCTCCATGCCTTACGCCCCCATTCTCTCTCCTATTCGCTGTTCGAACTCTGAACTCCTCCTCACATTGAAAATCCTTTGCTTTTCCCTCGAAACTCAAAGCTCAAAACTCGAAACTCAAACTTCAGACTGTTGTTGAAGTCTAACCAATATTCAGAGACCCCGAGGCGTTCCGTCCACAAATCAAAATCAAAATCAAAACTATCTAATGCAAAGTGCAATCCACTCGCACTTCGCATTGGGAGTCCTCTCTCTCTCTCTATCTCTCCCCCCACAATTAACAGACAGCCACATTAGAAGTGGGAGAGAGTTCAGAACTTGGGGCAAACATATAAGAAAGCCACAAAATGCCAGAGCAGTCGGAGAAGACACTTGGCCGCAATTTGCACATCAAGTTGCCTGGCTTTCACCTCAAGAAATCAGGTGGGGGGATGGGGGGTTTTGGGTCCATCCAATTATGAGGCATCTGCTGCAGATGTTGGTGAGGAGCCCGAACAAACCCCAGAGCTACTGAGCTTCTGGATACCGTCATCCATCCATCCATCCTTCTTCCTGGAGCACCTCCTCCTGCCTGCTACCATCATTTAGCATCATCGTTGTTTTGGGGATTCTTTGGGGAAAACTTTGGCAAATTAACACGCGCCTCAGCCCCAGCCTCTGCCCCAGCCTCCATCACCATTTCTGGGCAATGCTTGACCTCTGGGCCTTTGTTTCTCCACCTCTTAAGATCAACATCTTAATTTAAAGTTGAAACTATGAATCTTTGATGAAAGTGCTCAGCAAAATCAAGTTTCCAGAGAGGTAGAGGTAGAGCGAGAGGAAAGCCCAGAAAATGTGTTACACTTAAATTAATTATTGAAAAGCAGGCAGGAGGCAGAAGGCAAGAGGCAGGAGTGAGCACAAGGAGAGGAGTGTTTATTTGCATGTTTTTTGGTGGCAACCACAACGGCCACACTTTAGTTCGTGGTTTTCTCTGCTGGGGAAAAGATAGAGAAAGCCTGGCTGCTGGCACTGGCACCTTTCGGGGGTAACCGCAAAGAAATCTTAAATTCAAATTACACTTTCAACCCGAAAAACAAAGGCCAGGCCAGAGGAAATATAAGTTTTTCCGTCTTTCGTATTTGGCAAATAAATTTCCAACGACGCGTAGTGCCGTGCCGTGCCGTGCCACATGTGGTGTGTGTGTGTGTCGTATGCCGCCCATGCATGCCGCCTAGCGAGGCAGACAAACTGTCAAAATGTTCGGTTCAGCGTATGCCAAAAAAGTTGCCAAGTGTCGACGCGATAGACGACCGGCCGACCGACCGATCCCTCGACGACGAATCGAAATGAAATTCAACTTCGTATTGAAGTATGTGCCAAAAAGGCAAACGTGGCTCGAGACCCCGAGACGCTGAGATACGGAGACACCGAGACACACCCACACCCACACCGAGACATGTGTGGCTGTGGCAATGGCAGTGGCTGTGGCTGTGGATGTGGCAGTAGGAGACATGTGGGGCAGGTGCTAAAGCAATTTCCGTTCTGAAATTGTTGCATAAGTTGGTGGCAGCAGACAGCAGAGCAGAGACCCTCTCTCTCTCCCTCTCTCTCCACCCAATCTTCTCTACCAATCTCCAATCCCATGGATACATACATATGTATACATATATATTTTGGCATAGGCGCACACAGACAGTCTTCATCGTCCTGACAGTTTTGTGGATTTGTGGGATGCATGGGCGGGTGGAAGGACAGGCAGAGTTCTGTGTCCTGGGCCTGACAGTTGCCTGGAAAATTACATTATACAATTTATGCGGCTGCCAGAACACAGACTCGTTTCGACTCGTTTCGACTCGGCTCGACTCGATAGTAGACCCTTTCGAAAGGTGGAAATTGCAGAACAGCCACCCCAGCAGCTAAAAGAAATGAAAACCCAACTATAAATAAGCATGGAGGAAAACTTGCCAAGGAAAACTTATCGCAGAGGGGTTGGGGGAGAGGCTTGTAGAGGAGACCTTATGGGCAATATGGAAATTGTTTTGCTGTTGAGTTGATTTCTGTTAAGTCGAAAGTTTCAAAAGGTTCTCTTGCATACTTCTGCTGATGGCTACAGCAGGGAGTGCTCCTCGTTCTCGTACTCCTCTGTGTATCTGTATCTGAGTATCTGCATCTGTGGCTGTTTCTGACAGTACTTGGGGATCTGCTTGGATCTGGTCTGAGACTCATTCAAATTTGTTTGGGGATACTCTGGCTCAGGCAATAAATATACGAGAAATAATGATACATATACCTCCCTTGTGAATGGAGTATTCGCGGGACAGTGTTTTGGAAACCATAAGCTTATGAATCCACCAAGAAATCTCTTTCTATTAGTCAAAACTAATTAGTCTTAGATGCTAGAAGAGCCAGAGACACCCACATTTATTAGGGAGACTTTTTTGTAAAATTATAACTAATAACTACATATATCTACCAAAATACCAACTATTATCAAATTCGTTCAACAATTTCTACCCTTCATATTATTCCTTATCCTTTATCACTTATATTAACCTTTATCGTTTTTCTTGCCTAACTGCAAACAATTTTCAATGAAAATTGTGCCTGTCCGCACATTTCGCAAGTAAAAAATGTCTGTCAGTAACAGCGAAATTTTCCCGCATAATAAATGGCCGTAGAAGCGAATCGAATTTTTGGTCAATTTACATTCGATATTGGAGAGAATTCAGCGGCTGGACCCGTAGTTAACCTAACATTTTCTAACAATTTTTCCACTTTTTCTCGGGAGAAACAGGGAGAAAGACAGAGAGAGAGAGGGGCCCAAGAAATGGCGACTCATTTTTCAATAAACGTCCAATCAAGCTAAAACCAACTCTCAGAAATGGTTGGTCAGTAAATCAATGAATCTTTCGGGGCTGTGCCCAAACTCCTCTCGTTCTAGGGCTATGCACCTCTCCTCTCCCACTCCTCTCCTACTTCTGTCTCTCCTTCTCTCCCATTTGCCCCTACTTTCCCTGCTTATCCACAGCCACCTCTCTCTCTCTCTCATGTTTCTCTCATTTTTCTCTCACTCGTTTTCGGGCGCTTCCTCTACTTTCTGTTCATTTCCGGTGACTTTTTTTTTTGGGGAGGTATGTTATAAGTCATTAACTTTCTAAATAATCGCCGCAGCGTGTCAACTTTGGTCGTTAAACTTTCATCAGTCGACAGCCGAGAGGTGAGACCAGGCCGCAGCGCTGTCTGGGGAAAAGCCAGAGCCCAGAGCCCAGAGATGGGTCAGTGGAAAATTAAGCTTACAGGAGGAGGCGGGAAAAGTGGCAGTGGAGAGGAAAAACTAAGCGAAATTTATAGCAAGATATTATTTTCCGCTTGCTGAGCAGAGAAGTTGCATGGGCGAAGACACTTTTTGGCTGGTGTCCCCTCGTGCCTAGTGCCTCGTGCCTCCTGCCCCACTCCTATCCATCTTTCTGCCACACGCGGTGTTGGTGCGTAACAAAGCAAAGAAAAAAAGCCTCATGAAATGAAGACATTATAAAGAAGCATATATATATGTGCCACATATATCTGTGGCAAGATTAACGGTAGACATTGTAAGACACTTAAAGCTGTTGCTGGATTTTTGAGTGCGCGCCAGGAGGGTGGGGAGGGTTCAATGAACTATATGATGATGTGGCTGCTCTGCTCCCTAGTATGATATATGTGGCATGCCACACATACGACAGCCATAAAGGGACCCCGACCTCCCAGGTGTAGGGGAGGCCATAAATTTATTATACACGAAATAAAAGCAGTTTAAACAAAATGAAATATTTACGAAAAAGCTGGAAAAAAGTAGACAGCAGACAGGAGAAAGTAGAAAGAAGGGAAAGGAATCTACTTCTTTGAGTCAATCGAGTGAAGGACAAAAGTCGCAGAACAAAAGAAATAGATTCGCATTAAATAAAGTGCCACTCCTCCTCCAAAAAAAGACAGGGAGAAAGCAAAGGGAGGTTTATTACAGCTCCCTCTCCCGCTTTTACCTTTTATCAATTAATTATTTAGGTATATGTATAATATAGAAAAGGGCAGCACAAGCCGCAGGACCTCTCTCTCTCTCTCTCTCCGTCTGGAGGTTTCTGTTTTGTCCCTCATCAAAAAACGTTTCACTGAAAACCGCAGCATTTCACGCCTCAGGACACATTCTCTCTTTCTCTCTCTCTCTCTCTGTCTCTTTGGAAAACGGAAAACCACTGAAGCACTCAGAGAAGGAATCGAAACTCTGTGCATTTTCTGCACATTTAAGCACATAAATTAAGCATTTTACAAAAACACACACACACACAATAAAAACATTAAGCGCCGCAGCCCCGCGTCATATTGAATCATGTTTATAAATCAAAGCTTCACCTTTTTCTAGATGGGCGGAGGGTGGAGTTTCGAGGATTCATTGAAACAGAAATTCTGGACACGCGCGGAAATCATTGGGCAGGCGGACATTTTGCTTTCGGTTATTATTATTATTTCCATAAATTTGCCTTTCATTTCCATTTCCGTTTCCCGTCGAACACACTTCAATCGAAATGTGGGTGGGAATGGAATGTGCAATGCACAGATATAGGTACAGATATATATAGAAGATATGTCTATATATATATCGTACAGACAGGAGCCACAATAGCCGCCGAAACCCAAATGCAAATGATTTATGGCGTTAATGTTCTATTTATGCGTTTATTTAATTTCTACACAGCCATACGACTGTCTGTCTGTCTGGCTGTCTGTCCTTCTGAGTGTCTGTCGTGTCTACTCTTCCATCCACATAATTCTAAGCGCCAAAAATCCCCTCCTCTTGCCCCTCCCCCCTCCTTTCGTCTATCAGTTGATTTGTTTATTATGCAAATTTTTCGGGGCTTGTTTTTCCTCTCTCGCTTCCACGCAAACATTAAACTGCAAAATTACCATTTATGCAATTCATGCGGAAATACAAACAAAAGTCAATTTTATGGGGCAGCCAGCATTTTTCTCTCGTTTTTTTTTGGGTAAAAAACTGCGACTCTTTAGGTATGGGTGTGGGTGTGGGATGGGCTGTCATTTTTTTAAGTGTTGCCCGTTATTACAATATCAGCTGCCGGGAAGATTTTCATTCGCATCCTGCGAGCTGTCGTTCGTTCGCTTGCGCTCGTTTTTTTATGCGTTAATAAATTTTTTATACAATATTACACAATTTGAGGGGGGTTCTGGGTGGACTGGGTGTTTTTGTGGGCGGGGTAAATGCCATATCAAATATATTTGTACGAGTATGAAGCAAGAAAAAAATATTATTATTATTATTTTTTCTCGTTTCGCGAAATAATTTGTCGCGTGTGACAGACGTGAGAGTCAGGGAAAATCGGCTCAACAGGCAGTCAGCACACAGTGCGTATACGTAATCATTTTTATGTGCGGAAAAATCCAAGAGAAAATGCAGGCCAAAACTGTGGAGCGGAGGAGGTCTTCAAAGTTGACATCTCTGTATTAAAAATGGGATAAATGAGGATATATGTATGTACTTTCGTGATGGTTTATCCAATGAATGTACGATTATTCTGCTGGAGATGAATTTAAAGAATATAAATAAATTTTCGTTGAAAAGGTTATTTTTTTACAAAAATTTCAAAAAGGAAAATCTGATAAAATTTTAATATTTTAATATTTGTTGGAGGTAAAAAGTGTTTTCTGGATGTTTAATAAATTCCTAACAATATTTTGGTATTTTTCAGATATTTACAAAATTGAAATTAACCTTTCCTTCGCAGAAAATTCGATCTCCAATGCTAAACATATTTAATATGAAAATTAGTTAACATTCAAATATATTTAATACATAAGAAGTCTTTTTGGTAAGTTTAAATATTTCGAAAAAATATTTTAGCTGAAATCAATAATTTTCCTTTACGCTCCATCCAACCATAAGCACAGGATGTGCCCCAAAATCAATGATTTCTAATATTATACATTTCTGGTATGCATTGAAAAGTCTTTCAAGTATTTTAAGTCCTTCAATCCTCAACTTTTGCCACAAATAAAAACCTAAATATAGACATTTTCCATTGCCTTAATAAACTTTGATTTCTTATAAATGGAAACGGAAAACTTTTCTCCGGTTTCAAGTAGCTTAAAGTTGTCCAAGTCCTGCAGAAGCCGAAGCCCCAACAAATAAAGAAGTCCTTCTGGCAAATTTCTGCCGCCCCCCATCACGTACGCAATTTTATGGCAGCGACTGTGGCAGAACAAAGTTGTATGATGCAAAAAATGGCATGAAAGAAGCGAGGCCTGAGATGGAAATGGAGATGTAGATGTGGATGGGAATGTGGGGAAAAGTCATAGACTACAATAAAATTATTTGAAAAATTTCCATGCCCTTTGCTTCTTTTTTAATATCTAAAGAACTCTCTTGAATGCAGTCTCGGCGCTCGCTTTCCAGCATATTTTTGCCTGCTTTTCCCACCCGCTTTCCAAACATATTTTTGCCTTCTCTTCCGTTTCTTTGCCGAATGTTCTGTGGCATTTTATTTGTCACGCATTTTTATCACTTTACGTGCGGCGTCTGGCCAGGCAAATTTGTGGCAGCAACAGCAGCAGCAGCAGTAGCGGCAGTGGCAGCAGCAGCGGTCCCGGGCATCAGATTATCACATTTGCATACGCTGCTGCCTCTGCCACACAGCCACAGCCATGGCTGCCACTGGCCTGTCACGAAGTAGCAGTGGCAGTGGCAGCAGCGGCAGCACAAGAGCCGCCCTGACGATGATGATGTGGATGCCAAACACGAAATGCGGAATGGAAATGCTGGAATGGGAATGGGAATGGAAATGGAAATGATGATGAAAGCAATCCCCCCATGACGTGTGACATTCGCTGTAAGCGACATTTTGCATCCTCAATCCCCCAATCCCCAATCTCCTCCCCCCCCTGAAAAGCGGTGGGCGTGGGAGAAGGAGAAGCCTCCTCTGATCAGGATTGAATTACACACACAATCCGAGTACTCGGCCACTTTGATTGCAAAATTTTAGCCCCATGTGAGAGCAAACCACCCTCCCTCCCTCGTTGTTTGTGTGTGTCCCCGTGTGCGTGTATTTGTGGTTGCGTGGTTGGGTGGTTGGGCGGACTGTCTGTGTGTGTGTGTGTGTGTGTGATGTGGCTCTGCCGGGAAACATGCTGACAAATATTTTATTATCACATTTTTTATGATTTTACGAGTCCCCGGATATGAATCACTGAATAATCACAGCCCAAAAACGTTAGCCACAACAACAGGAATTCATAAATAGTGTAAAAAGAGTGTTAGGGAGGGGGGCAGGAAGGGAATGAGAGGGGCGAACAGGAGGAATGAGAAATGGCACGGGAGATAGCAGAACGGAAAGCAGACAAAGAGAAACAGAAAGCTCGGAAGACACAGAACAGAAAGCAGAACAAAAGAAAGTGAACAGTTAACTGAAAATATATGGGAACAGAAAGCAGAAAAGTCCCACAGCAGAATGTGGGAACAGATAGTAGGAAAGATCTAGGCACAGAAAGTAGAAGATGTGAACAGATGGAATGAAAGAACATATAAGTGGGAACAGACAACAAAAGATGGGGACAAAAAGAAATGTGGGAACGGTAGGCAGAACAGAAGATGGGAACAGAAATAAGTAGGGAAATGGGAACAGATAGCATAAAAAATCTAGGAACATAATGAAGTCGAAACGGAACTAGAAAAGATATGATATAGGAACAGATTGAAGCCATGAAATGGATTGCCCTGACATCAGAAGCGAGAGGGGAATAGATAGCAGGAAAGAGATGGGGAATGACAGAGCATACCAAAAGTCATAAAAGGTCTACAAAAAGATATGGTGGCAGGGGGGAGGGGGAAGAGGAGTGCAGCTTACCGTCTTTATCCATTGATTCCAACAGAATTTAAACTCCTCCCTATCGATATAGCCATCGGCATTCGTATCGAATACTGCGAATATCTGCTCGAGGCGTTCCGGCGGCACATCGTAGATGTGTCCCTTGTCGTTGCGGAACAGCGCGCGGCAGATTACCGAAAATTCAGTGAGATTCAGGCGGTCATCGCTGATATTGCGGGCGGGGAAGAGAAAGAAGGGAAAAAGCATTAGAGATAAGAGTTCAAAAGGTTAACAGAAAGTTTGGGTAATTAATGGCGCACAGGGAGGGGCGGGGCGGTGAGGGGTGTGTGTAAGTTGAAGATAACTTTGGGATTAATTAGTTAGTTTTTTTTTGTGTCTTTTATTTTAGGGAAAACCCGAAAATGAAGCTAAGAATCATTTTCGGAACCCTTCTTTAGAGTTTAATCTGTTATTGCTACACCATTGATCTATCATTCTCTAGGAATTCAATTTGAATCAACCACTAGAAACCTTTATCTCAACCTTAGGCTTGTTTTCTATAATTTTTAAATACGTTTTTCATCCCTTCTTAGTCATTTTTTTTTAGTTAAGAAACATTTCCAATAAATTTGAAAGCAATTCATCACCAGACTATCATTATTCGGACATTTTTATCGCTTTTTTCGAGGCTGTAATCATTTGTCGTTCCTTAAGAGTTCACTTCATAATACCTTTTTAGGAAATTCAATAATAAAAATGAATTTCCCTTCCCAATCTTTAATTTTTTTAATTTTTCTTGGTTTTGTTTATTTATTTAACATTTCTGTATTAACTTTCATTTTTCCTCGAACTTTTGCTGTCGAAACTTTCGTTTTTTTAGCAGACATTCTCGCGTATCCATACGAATTATGCATTTTATTTATTAATTCCCGCATTTTCATTTATTGATTTGTTATTTGTAAAACATTTTAAAATGTCAATTAGAATTAATTCATGTCCATTTATAGTCGAGTGAATTCCGGTTTCTGGTTATGGTTGTGGGGCCTTTCGTCCATCCGCCTTCCTTTCAGAGTTTTAATCAAATAAATTTACATATTTTTTCTGCTTTTTTTCCTGCGGTTCGTGTGGCCCACAAAACACTCTAAAACAGCGACCGATTGGCGTGCGTTAATTCGCTTAATTTCACGGATTTATTTCGTTTTTACACGGAATATTTTCAATGAATTTTTGTATTTTTTGTTGTTGTTTATTTTCCTGCATGTTTATTTGGATCTTTGCTGCATTTTCGGAGTTATTTATTTGCATTTTTGGGGCTGCACGTTTTGTTAATATTAATTTACTTTGTGGTAAACATTTCTAAAGCTAACCAATAATTCATACTATATGATTAAAGGTAATTATCAAAGGTAATTATATAATTTCCCACACAAGAACAAAGTTATATTTTGTCGAATTATATAATTTAAAAGAATAATTTATGAATAAAATTGAATGAATATTCGATTATTTGTTGATGTAATTATCCCAAAGAGATTAGCCCCAAAGGACTCAAAGACAGATGAATATTCGATTAGTTTTTAGGTGGATTTTGGGTCGAAATTTGAAGGGTTTCTCCCCTCATTATCCCGCGAATACTGGATGAATATGCATGAAAATTACTTCTGGATGATGAATACACGAATACATACCCATCCTTGTCGAATGCCGTGAAACAGGCATCCATTGCTGAACCGTTTGAATCCTCGATGACAATTGGCGGTGTAGGTGAGTCCATAACGAAGTGATGCCTCTCTAGCCACTTTCCACTTGCCTCACACGCTGAGAGTGTGCTGTATCTGCTGCTTGTGTGTGTGTGGCACTCACTAATGAGGAGCTTTTTCCCGACTGCTGCTGCTGCTGCAATGTTAAAGTGAAGCCATCAATAATAACAAACACACATAGATACACACTCAAGCACTGGCAATGGCACTGGCACTCGTTCCTCCACTCTCTCTCTCTCCCAGTGGGGTCTTAGCCCCGCTCTAGTCGAACGCTTTTCAGCTACTGAAAACCTCGAGCTCTCGCCTTTGCGTTTTTCTCTGGCTTTCGCCTCTGTTCGCGTTTTCGATGGCCATAGATTTATCGAATTAACAAAACCGATCCGCCTCGCCTCCCACATTCGTCATGGCAACGACGTCATCTTGTGGTTTAGTTTTTATTTATTTGATTTTCATCAGTGGAGAGCCCACACCCACACCCACACCTACGTCTGCTCCCACACTTGAGGTTCCATTTTCCACACACAGTAACGGAGCAGAACCCGACCCGCCTTTTGTGGCAGCCAGCAGGCAGCTGGCGGCATCACCCGCAGACGATTACCTGACGCGGGCTTGGCGTTTCTCCTAATCAAAAAAAACCAACAAAAACAGTATTCATTGTTCTGCAAATCGTGGGATGGGGATGGGGACGGCGATTGGGATTGGGATATTTGGGGGTGCAGTTTTCCGCCGTGAAAGTTTTCGACATTTAGCCTCGAAATGCGGGCTACAGAAACTCCATCACACAAAAGTGTGTGATGTGGGATATGTGTGTTCTGTGGCAGGGAAGGCGTCAGAAAACACTGAAAGAAAAGCAAAAGATAGGAACGTAGGAAAATCTTGGATCTAGTCATCTAGTTTAAAGAAAAGTGTGCGATCGAAATCTGTTCTAAAATTTCAGTCTGTGTTGAGAGTTGTTGGAGCAGACATCGAAACGGGGCGGAGCTGGGAAATTCAGCGAAATATTTGTCAACGACCAAGCGGCTCACAGCCTGAGGAGTCATGTCGCAGCAGCCTCTAAGGAGTGGCTTCCGGGAAGCAGCCACCAAGAAGACCAGATCAAAACCAGGATGGAATTACTTTCTGATGTACCCCAAGGAGTACAAGAACCCCGGGGAGCCAATGTTTCTATTGCGCTCCCGCTTCGATAGACCCCTGCCTGTCGCGGAACAATCGCACAATCTTTTGATCCTTGAGGTCATTGCCGCGCAGATCGACCAGAGCTTGTGGGGTGACCAACATGGTAGTCAATATCGGGGTCCGCCGGCGCCAGTGCATACCAGTGCTGCTCTATTGGTAATCCCAACCGCCAATGGTGTGTTCCAGCCAAGAGATTGGAGCTACCAACTGTGCCCCCCCTCCATCCGCAACTGATTTGTGTTTGTACAACGTCTCCAGGATGGCGATAGGATAACCCGTTACGCTCTGCTTAAGGCCCAGGCTGCGTAAACATCCTTGACGCATCCCGTCCTTCCCAGCTGACAGTTCGAGCAGCTCTGGGATCGAGTTTGTTCTGTTGCTGTTGCTCATACCGAAACACAATACATATATACACATATTTCTCTCAGTGTTTTCTCTTGAGATGTTGCAAAAGTGCGAAAGTACAGGAAGTACAGTTGCGCTTAGAGTTGCGTTTTTCGTTTCCTTCATTTGACGTCTAACGAGTACTATAACAAGGCTGCAATTGTGTGTGTGCGCTTTTTTCTCTATTTTGTGGGGTTGAAGTTTTTTGTGATGGTCGCTGACATTTGTGAGGGATTTTCCGAGTGATTTTGCCACACCAATCAGATGTCAAAGGAACTTTTTCCAAGGAACTTCATAGAAAACAAGGGAACAATGCTTTCGGTTCGGGCCCTCTTTTGGCCTTCCACTTAATTTATTTTTCTCCTGGTTTCTTATTTTTCTATTCCAGTCTCCAGTCATCTTGTTATTTTTAATTCCATATTGGGGCTTATTCCTGGCAATCTTTTTCCTTGGAATTCTTTTTCCTATACTTAAAGGAAACGAAACTCCCGATTTGCATTAATTCTTTCCTTCGGCTATTTTTAATACCATTTTCAGACTTGCACTCTTTCCTTTTCTAGTTCTTATTTGTTTTTTATATTTAAAATTGAGTATCGTACCACTCTTCCTTTATGTCATACTTTATTCCTATTTTCCTGCCGCTCTTTTTATTTTTCTGTCTATTTCTTTCTGGAAGTTCTAGTTTTTATGGTTTTCTTTTTGTACTTTTTTATTGTTTTTTCTCTTTCAGAGAATCTTTTATTTTCTTCCTTTTCTATTCTATTGCATTTATTCTCTCCCTGAAAAATCCAGTTTTTCTCTTTGCTAATCCATATTTCCATTCTCCTCTTTCCACTCTTCGGCATCTTTTTTATTTGACTTTCGTTTTACGTACATTATATTTCACCTTTATTTTTTTCATGGAGTATGCATCCCATTCCCCCCGAGCCAACCTGCTGCTGCTGCAGCTTATAATATTATTATGCTTTTCCTCTGCCATTTTCCAGCAACGCAACCCCTTTTGGCCCTACAATCTCCTTGGCCTTGTAAAGCCACAAAGCCATAGATTTCCATTTAACTTTTAGTCCTATTTCATCCAGGGGAAAGAAGGCTTCACAACAGTTAAGCCTAGCCAGGATCCGCTCCTGCTGCCTGCAGCCAGCTGTCTGCCCCTCTCCTGCTCTGCTTTTGTGGCTGTGGCATTCTTTCTAGCGTTCAACTAATGCTCGGGGCAGCAGGCGATAAATTCAAATTTAGATGCGAAATGTACTGCCACTGCCACTGGCACATGTGTTGTGTGTTTACTTAATATTTTTAAGATTTATACTCCAAAAAAAGGTACATAAGAAAACATAAAATATGTGCCAACCATTCACGAAAGGAATCTAAGAAATAGATGGCCAAACATTGCTTAACCAAAATACAAAATAGCAGACACAATAACAAGTTTTCTCTCTTCCTCTGTTTGCCCCTTGGGTTGTAATTTGGCCAATAACTTCTTTTGGCAAAGAGATAAACAAGAATTCTATGTACCAATAAAAATGCGCATAATTTTTGGGCTGAGCAAAGCAGAAAAGTTGGGCCTTCCCCCAGAGAAAAATCCACACTAATTGAAAACTATTTTTGGACCATAGCGAAGCTCTCTCCCGGGTAAAGGCTCTCAGCTCTCTTTGCGGGGAGTGTAGCAGGGGGTGAGGGGTGAGGGGAGGCGGTTTACGGGTTAATATGTAAATGTTCGGCTAAACGCGAGAAATGTGCAAAACTTTTTGGGCCTTGGCTGCGAAACAATTTACGCGGCATTAAGCGAAACGCGTGCGCACACCTTCAAACCATTCCGAATGGAGAGAGGGAGAGGGAGAGTGAGAGTGTGGGGCGCGCCTCACCTCTGACTGTGGGGCAGGGTCTGGCTGTTAGCTGTTGGCTCTGCTGCAGAAATTGTATTCGATTAAAGTTGTCGACGACGTCAAAGTCATTGACTAAATAAAAAGCATCCCATAAAAGCCAACAGCGGAAACGAAAAGCAGCAGCAGCACCAAAGAAAGTAGTTAGGCGGGCCCCCAGCCCCCGCCAACTCTGCCACCCCCTGCCACCCGGAAAAACTTTGACAATTTGAAAGACAGAAGAAAGGAAAGTAAAAGGCAGGGAGAGAACTTCACGGGGAAAAAGTAAATGAAAGAAACGAAACAATGAACGGCAGCACGTGTCCTGATTATGAGTTCTCTTCGACTTGGACCTGGACTGCCAAAAAAGGTGACACGCCGCCTCATCGAGGGATGGAACGAAAAGAAAGTACCAGTGAAAGTAAAAGCAGAAGCAAAAGCAAAGTGAAAGGCCATCAAGGGTGAACGGTGGGTGCTGCGGCTGCGGCTGCGGCTGGGGCTGGGGCCACTCAAAAAGGTTAAAACTGCAATTGCGATACAGGTTCTGTTTCTGGGAATGGGTTTGGTTCTGGGGATAGATTTTTGATGGTTATGAGGGGTTTTATGAGCAGATTTTCGGATTGTGGGGGATTTTGGCAGGGATAACAAAGTTATTTATAGGCATTTATGACTATAATTGGATTGACTGATTGAATATTGAATGGTACCTCAATGGCAGATAGTTAACCAAATATTTGTCCGTGTGCTCTGATTGAATGTTTCTTGACAATTTTCTAGTAATATTTCTATTGCTTTCTAGAGGTTTTCCAACTTGCACCCAACTTTTGAAAAGATCTTCCAAAGCCACCAAACGTAATATATTGCTCTTTTTTACTTCAGATGAAGTTTATTTTTGATAACTATGATTTAATTTTTTATTTTTCTAGATGATAAAACTGACACTTTTCTCCAAGTTCACTTCTCTATATGTATTGTGCTAGATCTAGAATTGACATTTTTTCATATGTTCTATTCCTAAAAGAAGTTGACAGCGACCACTTTTCTATGTGACAGCTTCCTTAAAAAGTGTTATTAATATAATTAATATCCAAAAAATGTCAAAATTCAAAGATTTTTTAAGAAATTATGTTTATGTTCAAATGTTTTTTTTATTGCCCAAATGGAAATTTTCCTTATTTTCCTTACGATTTCTTACAGGAAAAAATACAGAAAATTGTAATTGGAAAGTGCTCTAATAAGACTATTCGTATCTTTAATTTCCTTTTGAAAATCCACCCCTGGACCCCCCTTTGTCTGCTTATAACTTGATCTCTTTGTGGTTTTCCCATACATATATTTCCCAGAGATACATTAGGCCCCATCTTTCAGTTAGATTTTGGAGGATTACTCCCATTCAGAATTTATCTTTTTCTTTTTTATTTCAATTTTTTTATTTAAATTTTTTTTATAGAAAAGAAACCGAAAACCAAAAGAATTCACAAAGCACTTGAAGAAATTGTAATGCTCTGCTCTCTATCTCTCTCTCTCCCCTTGCCAGAGATGGGAAGAGCAAGGAAACTGTAAGCTGGCACCATAATTCAGGGTAGACAGACTGCTGAAGGAAGCAGCAACCGAATGGGGGGGGGGGGCATGGGGCATGGGGCAGGATCTGGTGGTGGGGCGGACAGGAGAGTCTTGCATAATTTGCCGAGTGAAGCGCTGAAAAGTAAATTACCGCCTAAGACTTCCTGTATTTGTTGTGGGGGCGTTGGCGTTGGCAGTGGCGTTTTGCGGGGTGGGCGTGTCAAAAGTAGCTTGTCAAGACGATGGGATCAGCTAATAAACCACGCATCTCTCAGAGAGCGAAAGAGAGCCCCGCAGAAGGAGCAGGAGCAACAGCAGAGGTATCAGCAGAGGTAGCAGCAGGACGACTACAAGGAGTGGCAGTGGCAGGACTGATAGAAGAGAGCAGGGGCGAAACACGAGTAGCTGTGTGGCAGTGTGGCAGTGTGGCAGGGGCTGAGGAGCAGGAAGCAGAAGCCAAGTGGCGTACAGAGCATTTAAAAGAAAACGCCTTTGGCGGGGGATGGCAGGGATGGCAGGGATGCCATCAATTGAATTGCCAAAAAATTTAGCAGCTTCTGCTTGGATGGAGGATGGAGGCTGAAGGATATAGGATGTAGGATGGGTGCTGCTGCCTATAAAAAGCCTTTCAATTTCTTCGTTCTTTTTTCTCCGTGCTGTCTGTCTCCTGGTTTTTCCTTTTGTGTGTAGGTTTAATGCAGGCACGTCAGCAGCAGCAGCCGAAGCAGCAGAAGGAGCACAAGGAGCAGCAGCAGTAGAATTTTTTGGAGGACGACATTGATGGATACGCAGTTAAGGAATGCCGCGTCAGGGCCTTTAGCCCAGGGTTCGCTTCAGTTCGGTTCGGTTCTGTTCTGTTCTGTTCTTTTCTGTAGGTGTCAGGCAGTCCCCCAGTTTGTCAGTCAGTCAGTCAGTCATCTCTGCCAGCCAGCCATCCATCCATCCATCCATCCGGCAATCCAGCAATCTAGCAATCCATCCGTGTGTGATGGTTGCAGGATGGTTGCAAGAGGGTTGGAGGATGGGAATGGGGCGGGGTGTGGGGCGGCCTACGTGGTTTGCCTTTTATCACTTGTTAGTATCTAAAAATACGTGGCCCACATGGCAGGCAGCGGCAGGTAGGCAGGCCTTTCATTTCGTTTCGTTTCGTTTTGGTTGGGGGTTTTTCATTTGGGTTTTCCACACTGGTTTTGGCTTTCCACGGCTTGCCCTACTGCTGCCCCTGCTACCCCTGCTACCCCTCCACGACTCTCTTCTCACCTGCAACTCGCTTAAATACAAAATGATAAATTGCCATTTTGACTGCGGTCCCTGGTGCCCGGCCTCTAACCACCAATCATTCCTCCATTCCATTCCACCTGCCATTCTGCCACCGCATTCTGCGCCCGATTCTGCTGTGGCCTTGCCCCACAACCACCAGTGCAATAACGCAGCCGTTGATGAAATGAACTCCACTCCACTTGACTCGTTTCGGCGGGGTACGTACGTCCCGTCGTCCTTCAGGCGGTTTTAGTTTGCTTTGCTTCTGGTCATAGGTCGTTTCAGGGCAGAGCAGGAGGAGGCGGCAGGAGGACGACGCTTCGGGGCGGGGAGGAGCAGACCGTGCCAGGACGAAGGCAAACAGCGATTTTGGCGCACTGGCTGAAAAATTTTCGCGTTACGCGCTAGTGATGTCGACGCCCCGATAACACTAAAACCCGTGGCCAAAATAAACACTCTCGCACACACACACGCAGTGAGAGAAGAAGCCCCCACACACACACGCATCTGCATATGTGCGAGTATTGGAGGTGGCAGATGGGGCACAAAGAGCGGTGGCAGCGAGAGGTGTGGCAGTTGAAGTTGGGGGTTTGGGGGCTGGAGGGTGCACCCATAGAGAGTAGCGTTAATGGTCGGACTCGGATCGTTGATTTCCTAAGGCGCAGCAGCAAAGCACAGACAGCCAGACAGATACCACAGTGGGGCAACACTTTTTTGGGTAAACTTTTTGGGGGAATACAAATCGCAGATGCAGAAGAGGGAACAAAAGAACAAAAAACAGAAGGGTGCAAAATAAGTTGGGTTAGCTCGGTCGATAACTCTTTTTGTTCAGTTGGAATGCCAATCGATAACAAAAGATAGACAGCGATAGGCAGACAAGTGTGTCACATATTTCCAGGCGATCAGAAATGATTACATAATCGTTTTGGGGGAGACATTGAGGAAAGAAACTTATGAGAAATGTTATCCCACAGCAGATATTCGAGATTAATTGCAAAATACGAACTAGCGACAGTTCGTGCTTCGACAAAAACGTTTGGGACAGTTTAAAATATAGATTGATTAATTGTTTACCTTTCAAAGTGGTTCTTTGTGAACTTTTTGATGTCCATTAACATGGAATTAAGAACTTAATTGGGAGAAGGGATCACCAGAACCAGAAGACAATCGAGAGAACAGCTAAGAGGACACTTTTGTAGGCAGGACCCCGCGCCTTTGTCGGTGGCTGCTAAAGTCGTGAGTATTTGAATCACGATATATCCCCAAGAAACACTTGCAACATTCCGTTTATAGGTCATAATCCCGCTCTCCTGCTATGTAATCCACCGAAACATGGAGGGGGGAGGCCCATTCAAGCTGTGCAAAAGTGTTTAAAGGGTTCGAAACTCTATCTGGCATGGGATTTCGTTTCAATCTTCATTAGAATCACACTCGAATATGGAATGGGGGGCTTTGCAACACGAACCAAACGTCCTTGCCTTATCGTTTTCATTCATAAGCACAATCTAGCAAGGACTCTTTGTCTCTCTCTCTCTCTCTCTCTCTCTCTCTGTCTTTGTCGCTCTATCTGTTCTCTTAATGCGAAAGCCATCCACACACAATTACCCATAAGAACCCTTTTTGGCATTACACCCCCTATGGCAAAGGGCATGCCCCCATCCCTGACATTTCAGCTTATCCCACGACCATGCCAGAGGAAAAAATAAGCAAAAAAGGATCAACAGGAAGAAAACCACTCACCACGAAAGCCAAACTCAATTTGGTGGCCATCATTGCAAACGGCCAAAACATGGCCAAAACAGGAGGAGGGATGGGGATAGCGATACGGAATACAGTTTGTGGTGGCGGGGGAGGAGGGAGGGGGGAGGGGTTGGGCAAAAACATAGTCAAAGTCGAGTCGCACTCCGAACACTCGCATCGGCAACCAAAAACTTCAAATGGCAAATGGCGCACAACTTCATTTAAAAGGCATTACGACAAGCATTTTGTTGCCTTCCCACCCATGCCAGGACATCCCGTACATCCCGAAACAACAAGCAACTACAACAGAACGGGGGCCAGGCCAACAGCCAACAGGCAACAAGCAACAGCCAACAAACAGTTTGCACCTTTTTTTGCTGCTGGCCAGGCCAGGCCCGAAAGCGTTGACATAAACGCCGGCCCATTAGCATTTTTTATGCATTAATGACAAGCCACAAAAATGGACACATCGTCATGCATATGAATGAGAAAAAGAGGCGTACGGAAGGGAAGAGGATACAGGATACAGGATACAGGACAGGCAACCAGCCACAGTCGACAGGATGAACCTATCAATGTGTCGATGTGTGGATTCCGCTTTTCGGGTCCAGCAGCAGTCCATAGCCCACAGCCCACAGCACAGAGCCCACAGCCCACGCGACAATAGACACTAAAACGACAGGCACATCCAATCCGAACAAACGAGCGAGCAAGCGAGCAGAGCAGAGCAATGAGGATAAAAAGGGTCGAATGAAACAGGAAACTCAATGAGAGGATACCCTGGATATGTGAGAGGTAATTGTTGGATTGTGATTGTTGGAAATCGATTTACGGATAGAAATTACTTATCAATCACAGCTCCGCAGATACATTGAATACATTGATTAGGTTTCATTTAGTATTCAGAAACATGTACAAAGATTTTCCTCAAAACTCCTTGAAAATTTTACAATTATTCAATATACTTTGTATCTCTTGGTGAATAATCTGTAATCAATTCTTAGTTAGGCTACTATAAATATGAAAGATAATTTCCAGATTATTTCTTGAAAATCAGAGATAAAAGGTACTCTTTAAATATATTTTTTTATTCCCCAAAAAAATATTTATTGAATATCATTTAATCTTTAGACTAGATGTAGATTGCACCACACATTTTTCTACGAAATTCCAAACATACTCTCTTGGAAAATTACCCAAAAATTATATTTCAACTGAGTTTTATTAGTTCCCGATTATTTACAGTCTTACACTATATTTTTATATAGAGATATCTTCTGTAAGGAAAGAGAACAAGTCGGAACATTTTTGGCGAGGCACAAAGAGGCTGATAACGTTAGAGCTCGTAAGCTATCTTGAAGTAAATATACATATACTAGATAATCCTATCCCTTCAGCTCATCCTTTAAAATCTGCACACACTAGAACTATTTGTAATACCTCCAGAAAAAGAAGAAGCGAGATTGGAGAAATTATGAGTGCCGAAATATTAAGGAAAAGTGTGGGAAATTCAATCAAAATGGGGCTTTAATATTTAGATATCTTTAGTAACGTTTTTGTCTAGGCACAAGTATCTGCGAGGGAGACCAAGGTAGAATGCCCTATCTTGGAGTACAAAACCATATAGATATGTATATGTATAGGCTACCTTTTTCCCATTTTCCTACTGAATTCGATCCAATATTCCCACCATATTTGGTAACCAAAGTTAATATTCCTGAAATAAAACTTCTACCAAAAAGCGCACGTTTCAAACCAATGTTCATGCCTTTACACCTCCCATGGACCTGGCTCTATAAATTGCGATTCATCCCAAAAAATAACTATAGATAACAGAAGAAGCAAAAAAAAGTGAATGAAATTTTTGACAAACTGCGCGAATAGATGGCGCTGGCGTGGGAGGCAGAGCTATGTGTGTAGATGGCGCTCCATTGTTGGATAAGCGACTGCTGCTCCTTCTCCTCCTCCCCAATGGCGGATGTTTTTGAATAATCGATGCTTCCTGCTCTGCTCCGTCAGCCGGGGATTTCCCCGAAGGATCCCATGTATGTGGTATGGGTGCTTCCTCGTATTTTATTTGCATTTCCATGAAAACGCCTTTTTTTTTGTTGCCCGCTTGATTTTTTCACATCAATTTCAATTTTTGGAATCTGCATTCATTTGCAAAAAATATATGTACATACGTATCGTATCCTTTTTTCGTGTGTGCGCATTTTTATTTGCCAATTAAAAACAGCCGCAGGTTGCATGCAACCATCATTGGGGAGGGGGAGGGGTTGGGGATGAGGATGCAACCATGCGGCAGACTCACGCAAATTTAAATACAAATTGTTTGCAATTTCTATTCATCTTTCTTTTTCGGGTTTTTTGCATAAGGAACAGAGCCAGAGCCAACAGAGAGTGTTGCATTTAAATTGCACATTGAACTTTGACATTTTGCTGCTGCCACTGCGATACGGAGTACACCTGCAAAGGCAGAGGCAAGCAGTGTGGCGCTGCCACTGATGGGAGTTAGGATAAGGCATACACAGCAATGGAAGGACCTGCATGCCTGCCAGCCTGCCAGCCTGCCGCCTGCCTCCTGGAAGCCAAATTTATTGGCCAAATATGCAGGTGAAACGAATTGCAGAACGAATTGTAGCTAAATGTCAGCAAAAAGCCACCCCCCCCCCCAACCCCTTCGCACTGTGTGGGCGGGGGTTAAGAATGGCAACCAGCCCCCCCACCAGCCCATCCTGAAATGTATCTGAAACTTACGTGCATTGTTAGTGTTAGTGCCACGTGGCTTGTTGCTGGTTCACGTTTATTGATTGCGTCATGAAATATTGAAAGATTTTCGTTAGGTAAATGATGACATTTCCCCAATGCAGGTCATGCAGCCAAAGCACAGCTATTAGTTCCAAGGACATTCCAGAAACCGAAAACCCCCAAAAAGGTCACCGCAATCAAACAGAGAGAGAGATGGAGAGAGTGAACGGAAGGAGACTTTCGGGGGCTTCAGAGGGAAAATGGTTAAAAAATGCATGTGGAAAAATGTATCAAAAGGGCGTCTCAATTCATCTACCAGATTCCAGACAAATTAATTCTCTTCAACTATAAAACCAGTCCAAAAAATGGAATAAAATAAATATATAAATGGAAAATTGTGGAAAAAATTTATGAAAAGTTTGCCCAAATCTGTATAAATTGATAATTTCCTTAAAAATTAATCAATTTCATTCAAACAAAACAACTAAAACTGTGAGAAATATGAGAAAATCAAACAAAATCAAAGAATCCTCTTTTGAAGAACGTTTTTGTCGATGGCCACGCAGACACGTGCCTGCAAGAGCGCTCTCTTCTCTGTTAAGTAATTCAGAAAATGTTATCAAAATATGTTTTTCATCTTTGGGAATTTATATTTACATAATGTATCTACAAGCTACACGTGGCTGCAGAGAGGGAGAGAGTGATAGAAAGGTCTTTTTAAAAATAGAACTATAATAATTGCCTTTCTCTTTAAATATTCCCCAAAATCTCCACAGACGGACAGGCTGGAGCCCTTTCTTGCTGCCTCTTAAATGTATCTCAAGTCTTGACCAAAAACTAAAGCACACATAAATCCCTTTGTAGAGAACACAGATACACAGTCCGTTGGGCAGGCAAACACACACACACACACACATTCAAATGCGGCTGCACAGCCACTGGCGGAGGCAGAGGTAGGGAGAGGAGGCGGAGGCAGAGGTGGCCCTCAAATTCAGGTCACTGGAGTCCTTCAAGGGATGGGGATGATTTGATTTGATTTCAATTTTGGGGCCACTTTAAATTGTCTTAACCTAAACACAGAGAGAGGCAGTCCAGAGAGGCAGATATAGTCTATACATATATATATTTAGAGGGAAATATAGGTAAGGACAAAAGGGAAAATCGGCTGCAAAATAAATTAAGTAGCTTAAGAGTGAAAGACAAAGGGCCCAAGGGGCCCGAAAGGAGACGGAGACAGAGAGAGAGAGAGAGAGACAGAGAGAAAGAGCGAATGGTCATTGAACCGAGGGCTGCTTAAGCTGCTTAAAATCAGAGACCCAGAAATCTTCCCCTTAAGAAAAACTATGCCCTCCCCCCCACAACCCACAACAATAAATGAGAGGAAAATGAGCCTGGGAAATCCCCCAAACCCACGGACAGCCATTGACTGACAGCAGCTGGCTCTGGCTCTGGCTTGATTGATTGATTGATTTAAATTAAAGGGCATTAAGTGGTTGGCTGGCCATCGAATTTAATCGATCAAAGGAACGAAACGAAACGAAACGATACGCAACGAATCGAAGGATCCGCAAGGAGCCGCCAGGATACTTTTCAATTGAAAATTGCTTGCTGCTTAACTTCATCGTAATGTCATTTTCTCGCAGGAGGCGCAGCGGACGAAGGACACTTCACTATACAGTTCATGCTCTCGCTCGTATTTTATGACACAAACAGGCGGCACACCTGAAATTTACGGAGGAGCGGGAGCGGCAGTCGGAGTGGGAGTCAGAGTGGGAGTCAGAGTGGGAGTCGGAGTCGGAGTCTCCGTCCTTCTGGCATACCAAATAAACCAACAAATCAATTTGCCAGGTGCCACAGGACACAGGATGGCAGGAGGACAGACCTACGCTTAGCTTTATTTCTTTCTCTGGGAAACACCGAGATTTATGAGGCAAGAGGCGCGTGAGCCGGAAAAACACCTCTCAAACCCCAAACCCCAAACCCCACACCGAACCCAATCCAGAGTCAAAGATGCAGGATGGAGAATGGGTTTTTCCAGCGACAGCAAATTGTTTTTGTCTTTCTTATTTTATTTTTTTCCTGGCTGAAAGTTGCGCCTTGGGGCCCTGTGTGAGGGGCAGTGTGTGGGGCTTTTGGCTGACCAGTCAGCATTTATTATTTATAATAGTCGACGGACGGACAGACGGACAGACGGCTGGACTCGGCTCGGCTCGTCTCGGCTCTCCTTTTCTTTTGGCCTGGGCAACCTTTTCTAATAGATGGCACCCTCACACAGACCCCCTGCCCCACTGGATCCCATTCCAATTTCAAACCCCTGCAAACCGATAGAGCACTTTGTGCCACATTCAATTGCTTTTCCTGGTTGTTTCTGCCTCCTACGTCCCACCTTCTGCCTCCTGCCTGCTGCCTCCTGCTGTCTGTGGCGGATGGGTATGGCTATCAGTAAACATTTTATTGTCACACACTTGGCACAAATGGGACATCCATCGGACCCCCCGCCCCCTGTCCACCTTTCTCCATTCTCTTTTCCCTCTTTTACTCGTTGCCATAGATCTCTCGACTCTTATACGGCAATCACGGCAGCAAACAGTCAACAATGAGATTTATACTTTGGTTTCGAACCGAGTCTAAGAGATTTTCAATGCACTTTGCAATAGTTAAAGCTTTTGCTTGAAGGTAAGACTGGGGATTTCTGTGGTTTATGGAAGGAATTGCAAAGCTAAGCCATTCATTCGGAAGGAGTCAACAAAAGATGAAATAAAGGAAAGTTATTTAAATAATTGTGAAAGGAATCGATAAAAAGAAAGGATTATACGAGGCAGAGGAATGTGCAGGGTACAATGGAGGGATAAAACTGCTGCATAACGTGCGAAGAGTACAAGAGGACTGAGGAACTTAGAGTGTTCTTGGACTCGGGATTTGTTTCTACGAGTCATATGGATTTAAAGTTAGTAGAGTTTTTGTATGAGTTTATACCAAAAAGCAATGAAACAAAACAAATGTACTCCCACTTTAAATTTGACTAAAACTTTAACTACTAGTTTACGTCAGTCCTCACTGAATCGACATCACCTTTTACTAGCACTTTAAATCTTTAATATTACTCGTGTTTTAGTTTTTACTTTTATTCCTTTTTCCCTGTAAGAGCATCTCTTATTCGATGTATTTAAGTTATAGTTTTCCGATTTTCCTTGTTCCTTATTCATTTTTTTTACCAATTTTCTTTTCGCCTTTTCGCCTTGCACGCTCTCGTGTCGTGCCTCATTCTTTCTTTTTTTGCTGATTTTCTCTTGATTTTCAGCTTTACGTTGCTGTTGTTTTCCCGACTCTCCCCACCACACACACACATTTCCACTTTCCACTCGTTTTTCTTTTTTTTTGTCATGGTCTGTTAAGCCTTTTTGGTCATTTGACTTATTGGTTTTTTGCGTTGCCCTCAGCAGAGATGCAGCATCAGCAGGAGAAGAAGGTGGACGACTCTGTTGTCCATGGATGCCCCCCCTGCATAATGCATTTGGAATGGAGCAGAGTCGGGTCGGTGGCATCACCAGGTGGGTAATGCGTTTCCATGGTCTTTCTCTCTCTCTCTCTCTCTCTCTCTCTTGTTTGTCCCACACTCACATGGAAGGGGCGGCCTCTATGGCCTGTCCACTGCCATGTGTGTGTCCTGCTCGTGGGCTGTATACACAGATACATGATGATGAGGCAGCAGAGGAGAGAGGAGGAGAGGGGATCACAAAGAAAAGGTCGCCATGGTGGCAGGAACACATACACAAGAGAGAAGATATGTGGTATAAGGAATAGCAAATGGAAAGAAAGTGTAGTATGTTGCTGCACACAAAGGAAATTGGTGAGAAATTGCAACCATCCTTATATCGGGTTACAGTCTTCTTCTGCTGCTCGTCCTCCTCCTCCTCCTTCCAAGACTTGTTTATAGTCTCTCAAGATGTTTACAATACAAATTTGTATATCATTCAAATTGATATAAATATAGCCACTATCTATAGCACACAAAATGCCGGAGAAAGGGGGAGAGAGAGTGGGTTGGTGGAGTGGACAACAATATGGGTATGATTTGTGAGACATATTTGTCTTTTGAGAATTTGAGATATATCTCTTGCATCGTTTCATCGTTTCATCGCCCTGCCTGCGTTTTGGGCGCTTGGGGTGTGGGGTTTTGTGGAAAAGAGATATCATATTAAATTGCTTTTCACTATGATAAACATATCTGCCACTGGGCTTTGAGTAGATTGATAGTTGATGATTTTCGGAAATATTCAAATTTAATTTGTGCTTTTGGTTTATCCATTTGACTATCTGCAGAAGGCAAGAAAGCCAACCGTTGATAGAGGCAGGGGTCATAGTTTATTCTGAAGAGGCTTTGGGGGCGAATACTGAAATACTGAAATACTGAACAGATTACAACTTCTACAATTATAAATTTTTTTGTATTATTGGTACTGTTATTTTTGATATATTCAGTCATTTTTGGTAGTTTCTGGTATTTTTTGTATTTTTTTTCATTAGGGGTATTTTAGAATTGCTAGAATTTTTTAATATTTTCTGATATTATTTGTAAGAAGAGTGAATCTTGGTTGTATTCTAGTATTTATGTCTTGTATTTTTCCATTATTTGGTATTTCTGAATTTTTGTATTATCTGGTATTTGTTTTGTTCCGAAATGTTTTATATTTTTGTTTGTATTTCAGTATTTTCTGTTTAGCATTTTCTGGTATTCGTTGTATTATTTGGTGTTTTGAATTTCTTAGCATGTTTCTAAGGTTATTATTATTATTTTGTTTGTTTGTTTGTAGTATTGTGTCGTTTATTAGTGTTCTTTATAACCTAGAAAATATTAACTCGAAAAGTTCGTTACTTCTAAGCTGAAAGAGCTAAACCTCCAAGAGGCGGAGAAAAAACTTTCTCCCATCTATGTTTCCGTGCTTCATATTTTGAAAGTAAATTTAACTTCTGGTTAAGTCCTACCCTACGGTCCAGTTTCAAGGGTGGAAGTACTAGTACACAAAAAACGTATTATTTACTGCATTGTTTACGCAAAATTTCTGATTGTATAATTTAATTAGTTTTGGCACTCAGAGACTTTTTCGAAGGGCCCCAGCCAGCTTTTCAGACGGGGAGGAGTGAAAGGAAAGAAAACTCTATAAATAACCCATTAAGTGGTTCCGCAAAACTTTATCTGCCGCTTGGACGATACGATACGATGGTGGATGGTAATCATCTGAGAGTTAACCGAAGACCAGACCCGGAGTCGCCTCCAGAGCCCATTTTGAGTGGGGTTGGGGATCGCTTTGGTTCGCTCAATTTTCAAACTGTTGTGCGGGCAATTATTGTAAGTTTTTCTTAGCCCCACCGCCCCACCGCCCCAGTCCCGAGTCCGGTTCTCCATCTGTTCTCAATTTGTGCTTTAAGTGCCACCGCTGATGCCACGCCTTGTTTTTCAATTAAATGAACACCCCCGCCATATCCGAATCCCCGAATCTGCTGCGAATCTGCTGTTGGTTTCATTATTACGAATACCAAGAGTTGCCAAATACAAACAATTCCCGAGAAAAGCAGAACAGAAACAAAAGAAGGCGAAAAAATCCATGAAAATTGTTGCCGCAATATTGGAAAATGCGCCGTATTTGGGTTGCTTTCAAAGTAGCTTCCCCCGCTCCGCCATTCGTTCCCCCATCCCCCTTTTGGAAGCAGAGTACAAATTGAGCAACAAATCCCTCTCGCTTGCTCGCCCCTTCCTTTTACCCAGAGAGAAAAGCGTAGGAAAAACAATCGGCAGCAGATTAAGTTCATGCCATGTTGCAGTTACAGTTACAGCTACAGCTACAGATTTTCCACACCCCCATACACCACCGCACGCCCCCTCTTTTCGCTTTTCATATTCATTTTTGCACAGTTTTCCTCTGTTATATGTAGCCGAAAACAAATGTTGCCCGAAACCCCATTGCCGGTCCTCCCGTCCCTCCCGTCCCGGAAAACTCCCTTTTCGGTAAACCCATTCTGAGCATCCTTTCAGACTCTTTTGCGCTTGGCGCTTTTCAGGATCATTGGCAGCGGGTTCGAAATTGTTTGCAACAAAGAGGACGGAGAGGACGGGGACGGAGAGCAAACGTTGCGAAAATATGTCACAACATTTGTTACACATTTTCGGGTCAATTTTTTATTGCAACGCCACCATCGACCCCTCAGGCCCTTGCATAAGCAACCCATAAGCAAGCACCAACCCACATGATTCCGGAATCTTGTCACAGCTGCTGGGAACTGCCTTTTCCCCGCCCCTCCCCCCCTTTAGATGGCCGATGGGACCCCACTGACCCTACTCTCACCCTCTCTCAGCATGTCCCCAGTGTCATTGACACTAGCTTGTCTTTTAGTTCTTTCAATTAAAATCCATTCAGCCGTGAAATCGTCAACACTTTTTGAAATCAACCAATCAACTTTTTGGATACCCTTTGAAAATGTTTTATGGAAGATACATATACATATGTACATATGTATGCCTAATGCTGTTAAAAGTGTTCTTGGACAGTGGATAATGAGGAAACAGAAAATTGAAAAAGATTCAGTATTTTAAAGATATCTTCTCTATGGCCGGATCAAAAAAAAATGTATTATCTATGATATGTCATACTTCGTACTCAAAAATAAATATAATTTTAATCAATACAAATAAATAATAATTAGGGAATTGTAAAACGAAAAAATTACGAAAGGAATATCTAATATCATTACGAAACTCCAGGGCTACTATTTCCGGTACTGACACAGAGTTGCACCGAAGCTGAAGGCCAAGTGGCCAAGTGCCACCTTTTTGTCCTATTACACCATGCGCACAGCTTAAGGAGATAGAAATCGTGCTGCCAAATCGATTAACCTAGGCAATATTTATCCTTAACCAACACTACAGCCACGAGATATCAATAAGCAGATAAAAATTTTATCAATTTGCATTTATAAACCATATTAAATGTTTTAAAATGGGTGGCCATCGCTGCAGTTTTCGAGATTGCAAAGTCTCTTCAAGACGCAATCCATCGATGCACTTCTTCAAGTTTCCGCTACGCGACCCGCAATTGGAAAAATGGCTAAAAATGTGCGACAGTGAGACTTTAAAAGTTTCTCGGCCTCAGCCTAAGCCGGCCAACCGTGTTGTGTGTGCACGTCATTTTCGTCTTGAATGTTTCATGAACTATAAGATGAACCGGCTTTGTGCCAATCAGACGCCGACGTTAATGCGGGTCAGCAAGGATCGCGCGTGGGACTTTGAATCAATCGGGGAGAACGGCGAGGCAAAGCTTGTGAAATTGCCTCCTCCCACCGCCGCACATCTGCAACCACCAGAGGGATTTGAGTGCCCATTTGGATTTGACACCGATGCTAAAGGAGATCGATTAGCAAAGAAGCGTCCCGCTCCAAGCCTGCCCGAGAAGGCAATCACAAGGCGGATGGTGAATTCGAACAAGGTACAGCTAGAGCAGGAGATGGAGGAAGAGCAGGCTCAGGGGCAGCCTGAGCCTTTTGCACTGCAAAAGAAAAAATCGAAGATAATTGAGGAACCCTCGACTGGCACGGGGCAAAGTACAGAAGAGGAGCCTGCCGTTCCTGAATCAACTCCAGAGGAATGCCAGCTCCAGCTGGAATACAATAGGCTAAAGATTAAATTGAAAAAGCTATCCGAGGAGAATGTCCGTTTGAAGCAACTGAAGGCGTCCAAACTATCCCCCAGTGGAGCTCCACCGTTCAGCTCCTCGACAGTCATGGCCAAGACGCAGCTATACAACGGCATAAGGAAGTATCTGGGACCCACTTTGGCCGCTCTGGTGCGCATGGAAATGTTCGCCGGAAACGGTGCCGGGGATCGTTACTGGAAAGATGACGAGCGTCGCTTTGTCGTAGAACTACTACAGCTGGGCGAAAATGTCTACGAGCATTGCTGCGAGGAGTGGCGCTTTCCGTTGCCCTCGCTGCAGACTGCACACTCCTGGCTGAATAGCAAAGAACTGGAAGATACCGATCACTCATTCGATTTGTAGGCCTTGAATAGCGTATAATTCTTTTGTATTACTATTACCAATAATTTTTATAAAATTAGTTCCTAGACTATCATCAGTGTTGTTCTGTGCGGCATTGGGCTTGCTGCCGCCAAAGAGCGGGTTATACGAGGTTATACTCCTGTCCAATTACCAAAACAATGCGAGTCCAAGAGCATAGGGCTGGGCATCTCTTTTAGATTCTAGTATATGCAAATCAACTAATTCCAGCAAAAATGTGAAATCAATTCAGTTAATTATAGTCTATAGGCTGTATTTTAAACAGGAAATAGTTTACCAATCAAGCCACTAAATAGAGATAACCTTTTACCCAATGCTCTGCTCTCTCTCGCTCTCTTTGGGGGTGATATAGGGTAATAACACACGATCCAGTAGAATAACTGCAAATTAATTATGCACAACAAACGACGACAGAAGAGAGAGAGAGAGACCCCCAACCGTGAAGCGTACAAAACAGCGAATCCCATGTCCGTCCCCGTAATTGTTGTTATAATTGTTGTGCAATACCCCACAGACCAGAGCCCAGCCCACACTACCCCACCACCGAACCCCATCAATTCCCCAACGAAAGACCGAGAGACCCCACCCCGAAAACCAGTCACGATTCAGCCTAAGCAAATCGCCAGAGCCAAGGCCAGAGCAGGAGGTGGTGGAGCAGGAGGAGGGTATGTCGACCGCAAATTAATTTACAACGTAAACTGCAAAATTGAAAATTATGTTGTAATTACTCAATTCTGACGTTTTTCCCATTGACCCAAATTTATGTGGAGCCACATCCACACACACACACACACACACACACACCGATCCAATGGAACCACTCGAAAGGCAGGCAACAGAAGAGAGGCAGAAGCATCCTCTTCCATAGAGTTTGAAGATGATGGTGTGGACGACGATGACTCCTTTGGATATATCCTACAGTCTCTGGCTCTCTGGTTCCTCTGGCCAACCTTTGTGCCAATTTAAATGCGTAATTATAACGAGTGCCAGAGCAGTTAGAGAAGAGACCGTTCTCTGGCCTGCATATTAATTACGTTCCAGAACAAAAAAGGGAAACGGGAAAGAACAAAATCAGGAGCTGGCAGGTCTCTCTGGGGCCCAGGACAATAGGAATTTTAATCAAGGATCAGCGTGCTCGAATTTATTTAAAGGTGAAGGAAACACCACCCCCTCCATTCCATCTACCCTCTCTGGCCTGGCTCTGGTCTGATAATCTGGTCAGCATGTTTCAGGCATGCCTTGAATGCCTTTCCTTTCTCTTCGACTCCACCTCCTACGCCGCCCAGCCAATTGTCTGCCTCTGGGTCTCGGTCTCGGTCTCCGTCTCCCATTGAAAGTGGGACACAATAGGGGGGCTAATTAAGAGTGGAATGACAAGTCGAAGAAATGGATTTCAAACGGATTTCAGCAAAGAAAAAAGAGGAAAAAAGTTGGAGCCCAGCCCCAGTTACAGTAAGCAAAAACAAATTATTATTATGTTGTGATATAAGTAGTCATAGTAATAAATCCCGACAAAAAAAAAATAAATAAAAAAAAAATAAAATAAAGCCCCACCCGATCGACCTATGAACAATATTGTAACGACGGAACTTCAGTTGTTTCCGTAGTGTAGCGGTTATCACGTGTGCTTCACACGCACAAGGTCCCCGGTTCGAACCCGGGCGGGAACAAATATGAAATATTTTTGCTGTGAGACACTTTTTTTTCTACCTCAAACTTAATTTTTGTTACATTTTTGTTGCTTTTGTTGCTGTTAAAAAAAACAGTTTTTAACGCATTTATTACAGACATTTTTGGAAATATTTTTTGAGGTATCAAATAAGAAGTATAAATCATAGCTCGCAAATAACTGTTAACCGATTCGTGCGGTCTCACTTTGCTTTGTGAATTTCGATAGTACAGTGATCGTATGTCGAGATTTTTGACAAAATCTATAGTCGCTTACCACTAAACGAAGACATATTAAATTTTTTTTAGAAATGTAATGCTGAAATCGCCACACTTGAGTACGCTGGCACTGGTAGTATTGGCCACACAAAACCTAAACTCGATTTTAATTATTATTTATTTATTAGTTGTTAAGCTTAATTCAAAATAAATTAATCATAAAGAAACTATTCCTTTTTTAATCAAAAAATTAGTTTGAAATATAAAAATTCATGTTTCAAATTTGAAGAAAATTTAGAGTAAAAATCGAATGTCACAATGTTACACAACGTACCACTGTGCACTGAAAAGGAGACAAATTATTGAAAAGACCGTTTGGGGTGACTTTTTCAGTCAATCGGTCTTTTAGTGAGTCTCTCGGTGCGAGCATCGCTCGTATCTCTCATTGTGCGATGTTCGGTAAAAGAGCGTCTCACGAACAGATCAACGTAAATCGCTCAACAGAAAACCGAAACGAAAAGAAACGAAGTCTGATGCTCAGAGAAATTTTTTTCGGTTGTTCTCGCGAGCAGAGCGTAAGCAAAACAAACGGTCAACAGTTATTTGCGAGCTATGGTATAAATTAATTGAAGATATTTTAAAATTTTCACAGTTAAAAACATTATTTCTTGGGATTACTATCAAAATTTTGAACAAAATCTCATAACTATTTTATTTTGTATTTAATTTGCGCGATCTGACCAGCGATCATGCAAATCTTACGACTTTGCTTCTGAAGAGCTCTAAACCGATTGCGTTATAAGAGTTTCCGTAGTGTAGCGGTTATCACGTGTGCTTCACACGCACAAGGTCCCCGGTTCGAACCCGGGCGGGAACAATTCGTTATTTTTTTTGGTTTTCTTTTTTTTTATATCAATCAAAAATACATACTAAGATACAAATATTTATACTTAATTCCTTACTAAATCTCAGTGCCTTCCCAGTTTTTGGATCTAAAAACTCTGATGGTTACAATATTGTGTATTATGAGTTTGTAAATACAGTCGAACTTATGTACATATATGTATGTATATTACTTCCTCTAAATCAAAGTTTTCTATATAACGAACCTATTTTCAGAACACTGCAATTTAATTCCATTTCCAGTAAGTTTTTGTTTACCGTACCCGGAACTCTCTATAGCGAATTTTTTTTTCAATTATTTTGCTTGTTATATTTGGGAAGTCCCAAACAAAAATTACTAATTATTTTAAAGCAAAATTAACTTAATAACTATTTCGATAGTTACGATTTTTTTCCGTCTCCTTGAGATTCGTTATATGGAAGTTCGACTGTATTTGCCTTTCTGTAAACGATAGCCCTTCTCTGATGAAATAGCTAAAGTTACATAAGACATATTTTGTTTATTTATTACTCATCATAGTTTTCTTTAGAATTTATCGCTATAGAATTTATATTCATTTTCCTAGAACTGACAGCTATGCAATTACATATTAGATAAGTGTAATCTTTTTTTTTCCCCTCCAACTCAAAATTATAGGATTCGAATGCATATTTGTGGAAAGTTTTCTAACAAAATAGAAGGCCCCTTTTGGTTTTTCCCCTGTTTTTACGAGCTCCATTTGAAAATCGCTAGTAAGTCGCTGGGAAAACGCGTTCAGACAAAAAATTGGTTTGAAAATCGCGGTCAAAAGTTAACAGAGTTGAAAAGCTTTCCTGCAAAATTAACAGTGCCAAAAAGTTATGTTATTCGTTTTACATTACATTTTGTTGTCGATTTTTACATAATTTAGTTACATTATCGATAAAACGTTTGATAAAATCGATGTGGTGCGCTTTTTTCTCGAAACCGCTCGAATCGTTTTCAAATCATAAGAAACGCACAAGAAAGAATAGGCCTGAAAATGTTAAAAAAAAAAAACGCTAGTAAGACGCACAGCAATCGCTAGGAAAACGCGCCCAATTGTGAAATCAACCTGTAATATTAAATTATTGCTGTACGAAAATAGAAAGCGAACGAAAAACAAACAATTTGTTGTGAAACAAGTTCTAGGCAATGGAATATTTTTGCATTTTTTGAGTCCCCGCCACCATGACCGTTGTGACCCCACAACATACAGAGTGATTCACTCCTCTCTAAGAAAACAGCTTTCGTACCTACCACGCTTTTTCTTTGCCAAATGAAAGCTTATAATAAACAAAATACAGCAAAGCTTTATCACGCTGCGCGGAACTTATGCCTCTTATCGCCGAGGTAATACGAATATTTTTGATGATTTAGAACTGTTGTAAATCACTTTTAGTTTGTGGTATAATTATTAACAATTAGAGCTACTTGAGGTAGTCGTTTATTGGTGATTTATGTGTAATATTCCACTAAGAAACACGCGCAGAAACCGGCTTGCACAGAGGGCGACCAAAAACGCGTCCGTCAGCTGTGAAAGCTGCGCAGAGAGTGGCAGTAAAAAGAGAGCAAAAAGTGGCCGGCAACAACAGAGAGAGAGAGAGAGAGACAGAGAACAACCTTATGCAATAAACAGTCTCGACTCACTCACGTTTTTGTTTACGAAAATATATACCCCCGTTTGTTGATAAATAAAACCTAATACTCTCAAAATAAATGAATGAATCTTATCATCAGTCGGGGGCTGGTCTAGTACCCCTTCCCCATTGATAAAGAAAAGACGAGTAGTAATCAGATAATTGGGGAATAATATTTACACAAATATGTATGATCTCTTATGAATCAGCCACTTAAATGAATCTTACAGCAATGCAATTCCCCTAGACAGCTGCCATTCACCTGGAATAAGTCAGAGCAAGCGTCCTTCAAGCAAAAAGCCTTGCACGTTGCCCCCTTCTGAGTGGCATCTACAGGATAAAGATTATGTTCGGTAGGATCTTCAGTGGGTGGCAGTGGCAGTCTTACACTTGATTCCACATTTTACTTCTGCCAAAAGGAGGACCCACAGCAGACAGACTAAACAAAGTTTCATCATGATGGTGCCAGAAGGAATGGAACTGAGAGCCAAAGTTTGGATCCGATGAAGGTATTTCGAAAGCGATTCTCTATGGTTGATTAAAGGCCATGAAGTATGACCGATTGATGAAGTAGAACGGGATTAAGAATATTTTAATAGTGGTCCATAGTTGACCACATTCCACATACATATGTACAAATTGTTAAACGCTGGTTCATAACCCTTCTAAGATCCACAAATTGCCTACAATTTCATTAAAAAATATTTCAAAATGTCGGCTCCCTCTGCCGCCAAAGAACCCGCTCTCTACAGGCTTGATACCTTTGCAGCCTCCCCTTTAAAAAACGTAATATTCGAATGGAACCTTAGGTCAGAATTCTAGCAATTATTCATACTTATTTATCCATCATTTATTAATACATATTTATTCATCATTTATTGACGACAGCAATATCCAACTGAACAATCCCCAGGGGTTTGGTGTATGAGTTCACATTTATCTGGTTGGCATTCAGCAGTACATTCGTCTTTGGGCGGTATAGTCAATGTGAGAGACAAATGTACATAAATTACAAAATATATAAGGCTTGAACCAAGCCAAAAAAAAATTACGAAATTCCCGGAAACACAACTGAATGAAAATCCAACAAAACGCACAGTTTTATGGCATCTAGAAGCGGCATTAAATTGGATTATCTATAGCAAATTTTCTCGGACACACTTTATTCATAAATGTTTAAATATTAAATAATTAAGTTAACAATCGGAAAAGTATTAATAAATAAGGGAAATAATCGGGGAGTCGGAGAAGCAGAGGTGCAGGGGCTAAGAGCATTAAGAGTACATAGTAAGAGAGAGACTAGTAAGTAACTAAACCTAGGCTACGAGTTACAGGCTAAGCGGATCATCTGAGGATCAGTCACGCGTGTGATCTCGTATCCATTCCAGGTATTCAGTGACACGTGTGTAGACACCTGAGCGGGACAGAATGATTAGAAGAGATGCACACCCAATAGATTAGATATGAGATGACCTACCAGGATATCCCGGCTCGCCGCACTTGTTGCCAAAGGATACAACCCCCAGCTGCACCCAATGCGAGTCGTAGCGCATCATCAAAGGACCACCAGAGTCACCCTAAAAGGAAAAAAGAAACATATGATCTCTCCTCTAAGAAAACTTCTAGGAGAAATTCTCACCTGACACGCATCTACTCCGCCATCGGAGTAGCCGGCACAAAGGAAATTCTCATTAATCGGCTGGAAATAGCTGCGATCGCAGTCCTCGTTCCGCCAGATGGGTAGCTCTGCCTGCCGCTGGCTGGTGGACTCCTTTCCACCGTAGTAGGTGGTGCCCCAACCCACCACAGTGGCCCTGCGTCCTGGCAGGCGCTCTTTCGGGGGCATTCGAATGCCTTTGGGCAGGCAGACGGGTATCACATATTTGGACTTCCTCACTGGTTTGTCCAGCACCAGGATGGCGATGTCATTATAGAAACCAATGCGAGAGAACCTATCAAAATACGAGATATATCTCTTATCTGTAGCACCTCAAAGGATCGTCGACCTACCGTTCATGTGTCCTGACTTCCTTGACAGCAAATGTCACCGGATCCGAGGGTTCGGCATCTGTGGACAGATCGATGTCCCCCAAACGCACTGTAAACTGTCGTGCAGCAAAGCTGGAAAGAAGAGATACTTAGATCAGATATCAATTTATAGAAAAAACCCTCTAAAAAACCTACGGTTTCTGCCTGGAATCCCGAGTGCAATGGGCTGCGGTTAGGATATACTTTGTGCCAATCAAAGAGCCACCACACCAGAACTCTGTGCGCTTGGGGCCGTGCAGAAAGATGGCCGCCATCCAGGGCCACTGACCATTAGGGGCCTCCACGCCTCCTACAATGCGACCCGTGGAGTACTCCTGCTGTCCGCACTCATCCGGATCCACAATGTTGTTGCCAATCTCATCCAGCCCCTCGGGTTCCAGTGGTACTTCTGTGGTAGTTGTAGTAGTTGTTGTTGGTGGCTTCTTTTGGGGAATGAGCACCAGACCAGAGGTGGGTCGTGTCGAGGGTCTGGTTGTCACTGGGCGCACAGTAGTCCGTCTGGTGGTGGTGCTGGGAGTGGGTTTTGCAGTCAATTTTAGAGGCCTTTGAGTGGTGCTCTGCAGAGCAGAGCTCTCCGAACTGCTAACCGAAGACAAAGGACAGCACACGCCCGGCACAAACAGGCTCTTGAAGCACAGGGACTCCCGTAGGCTGCTCAGATTCAGGAGCAGCGCAGGACAGCTACTGAGATCCTCGCAGCGTCCCGCCCGACCACTTGGCGTCTTGCAGTAGTTCTCGACATCCTTGCCCGTCCCAGACTCCTCCTCGCTGCTGGCCAAAGCCAATTGATCGAGGGGTCGCAGGGTCACAGGCGTAATCCTCGTGGTGCTGGTGCTGGCGGTGGTTGTCCTTGGAGTCGTTGGGATCTTGATCTTCTGTTGGATCTGCTGTGTGCCCTGGATCTGGTTGGGCTTCTCGCTGGGTTTCTGTTTTAGCTTCTGTTTGTTCTTGTTTTTCTTCTTTTTCTTCTTCTGCTTGAGCTCCTTGTTCTCCACGAACATGGGCGAGGACTCCACGCCAATCCTTTTCGTGGCCACCTGTTGAATAGCACTTAGATTCGCTGGCTTGCCCGCTGGCAGCAAACTATTGGCGGACAGTGTGATGGGGCTGTCCAACAGCTTCCCAGAGATTCCCGGGAGGGCCTCCGATCTTCCGAGAGGAGAGGATGCCTCTGTGGTGCTTCCGCTACTGGGAGTGGGTGTAGTTTCAGTGGTGGAAGTAGTGGAAGTGGTGCTCTTATCATCACTGATTTCACTCTCTGTCTTGGCCGCATCCTGTCCTCCTCGTGTCATGTCCACCAGCATGTGTCCCACATGATTGATAGCGCCCAGGGTCTCCGATATCCGATTGAATGTCGATTGAGAGAGCAATCGTGGCAGCGAGTCGTTGCTGCTGCTGTCACTGCTCTCCCCCTGCTCCTCATCGCTATCGTAGTACTCGCTGGATCCCTCCACATCATCTCCATCCTGTTCATCATCCTCGTACGTGGATGTGGACTGACTGCTACCACTGCTCGCCGAGCTTAGGCTCTGGCCGAGATCCTCTTGCAGCTGGCGGCCCAGTCGCTTGTCATGGAGTCGGGGCTGAAAGAAAGACGCTGCCTTAAGGGTTAAAGTTATGAATGTCCGTGACAACAAATCTCAGGGCTTTCGGACTTACCGTCGTTTGTGAGATGCAGGGGCTGTTCGTCGTCGTCCTCTTGGGCCTGTACACGCAGCAATACGCCAGAAAGGAGGACTAAAGGAAGAGAAATTAACGGTTAGGAAAGGTTTCAAGGGATGTATCATCTTTGACCTTTTCTGATAGCAGAATCTATTAACCATTTATTTATCATCATATGAAATTTGGGTTGTTCATTGTATTCCATTGAAATATGCTTATATTTAGGAGCTATAATCATTAACACTTATTTAATCTTATCTGATTAAAGACTATATTATTGAAATGTAATATTATATTAAACGAAAGTGCTAGAACTTTACTTTTTCTATACACTTATTTACAAGAGTGTTATTATACAAGAGGGAATATAGAAAAGATGGGGAATACATAAAAGAATACACTCAGATGATTGTATCTTTGAGATACTCGCCATAAATTCCTCTACAGAAACTGCAAAACGAGTATCTTGATGTCGAGACATATTTAGATCAGATTCCAATTAGGTTTTTTCTTGAAAATTAATTGCTTGATTATTTTGTCTGTTTTAACAATAAGTTTGTTTTTTATACAATTTTTCCATGGAGTTTTGTGCAAATTAAATAATATTTTAAGTGTTAAAACCTCTGAAATCATTTACCTAATTAACAAAAAGCTTAAAACATATCCATACACCCTTTAGACTCCACCCATTTTCCAATCTCTAAAGTATTCCTCAATTTCGGGCCATAAATTGCATAAATCTGCCATAATTCGAATAAATAAGCCACTCAAAAGCAGTAAAACTAATAAGCATCTCTTTAGGTAACCCTTACTATACGTTTTTCTTTCGATTCTCATCGCTCTGCTCTCCATCACTGACCTAACACACTTCGAAATCACGCTAACAATGGCCAGTGCCTTATGCAAAGTCTCTACCCCTTCCCGTTGGTTCGTCTCCGGTTGAATAATGTCACAAATTGGCATTACGCATGCGAGTATCTGTATCTGTCTCCGTGGTCTTGTATCTGTAAGTACTTTGCCTCCCAAAATGAGAAAGTATGTCGCTGGTTATGACTTCAAGCCACAATCCAATCCTCCCCTGCTTTTTGGGAAGCATTAAATGTTTATTTAAGTTTTTGTGTGTGTTTTTTGTTGGGGCTTGGGGCTGCCGTGACATAATCTCGTTGGATCGTTGGGCTCCACTTGGCTCTGACTTTGCTTAATGACTCGACATGTTTTCTTTTTGGATCTCCCCATTAAGAGAGGAGGAAGTGGAAGTTCCTGCTGTTCCTCAAGGTCGTCTGCCCCTCTCCCCCTCCCAAAAAAGAGATTTCACCTCTCTGCGGCTGCCCAAAAGGAAAACCAAAAACCAACAAATTGATTATCTCCCAACGATTTGGGTTAAGTTTTTTTATATTTTTTTGGCTTTTATTTTTTGTCTGGTTTTGCGGCTCATTAACATTTTTCGAGGTGTGCGCCGCGCCACTGCAACGAACGCTCTTTATTTTATTTTTTTTTGTCACTTTCACTTGGAATAAAATGGCAATGGCAAAGGCAATGGCAATGCTTTGGTCTGCTTTGGTTTCTGTGTGCCCCTCCACAATACACAATGAAATATTTTGGCCAATTACAGGGCTTATACAGAGACCCAAGAAATTGTAGAGTAGCAAAAGTGAATGGCCCCAAAAAACAAGGTGTCCGCAGACGCAGACAGAGACACTCTTTTGGCATAGATACAGAAGTACTCCGAAGTATTATTTGGAGTTCATTGTTGGAAAAAGACTTTTGTGGGAATGGTTGAATGGATGACACACTTTCCATTGAAATCCAAAAAAATGGGGGAAATTAACGAACGGAAATCAATATTTAGGGCACATTTTTGGGATTTTTCAAGTGTTTTTTAAACTTGGTACTTAAAGAGTACAGGAGTACCAGGTGGAGGGCATTTCCGACCCCATAAAGTATATTTTTTCCTCGTCAGTATCAATAGCTGAGTAGATATAGCCATCACGGACGGTCCGTCTCGTTTGGAGTCTAGTTTTCAGAGAATATAAGAGCTAAAGCAAACTATTTTCTTGGCCTGTGATACACATCACACATTATTCTATTAATTTCGAAGGAAGGTACGCCCTCTGAAATTCCGAAATTGTGCGGATACCTGAAAGCGAAAATCGCAGAGTTTTTAAGAAGTATCATATGTATTGGGATGCAGAATAACTCTTTGAAATTGGAACAATATTATAGCCAAACTGACATAGAAACTGTTTACCGGTGGATACAAAACGTTTCGGCGTGTTTTTAAGAGTTATTCAGATTTTGAAATGAATAATATGTGTTTTTAAAATAAATTTTTAGATGTTTTATGTGCTTTCTAAATTCGAAATGAGAAAATGTATTTCTTAAGACAACTTTCAGCGGCTCGCAGTGGTTTCTAAAATTTTCTACTCCAATAAAAACTATTTTTAAAGATTTTTAATGCTCACATTCTACAAAAGTGTATTTAAAAATGATACAAAAAATTATTAAAAGCCATTGTGTCTTTTTTTTATACAATCACATAAAGACACACACAGGCTTAAGCCAATCAAAGCCCGCCAGCTGTTTTTCCCTCGGTTTTCCTACGCTTAAATGAAAGTGAAAATGAAAATCCCCACCGCCACAAAGAGAGATGTCATGCGGGAAAAACTATCATTTGAATCGTGTGGCAGTACCAGTGGCTGTGACAGGGGCAGGGGCAGGGGCAACATGCCACAAAACAGCTGCCTGGCGTGACTTCCGAAATGTGCAGCCGCAGCCGCAGAGAGGAGGTGGCATTAAAATTGTGTGCACTTCATGGTCAGGCCATAAATAAAACCCGTCCGTCCGTTGCCTGGAAGTTTGGGGGAACCGGCGCAGCAGTGGCAGCAGCAAATGGCTATGAGGGGGACAAGTGTGTTGACAACATCAACGGTATTTTTTATGTGTTGCATAATAGATGGTCAGGCCTGCTGGCGTTGCGGTAATACCAAGAAAAAAACACGTACACAGCAACAGAGAGGACACTCTCTGTGTGATTGGCCTTGGGGTCTCTCCCTCTCTCTCTCTCTGTCTTTCGATTTGCATTTGCCATTTGGCTGTGACGTCACGTGGTGGCCGGAAGTTTTATTGCTTGCAAACGAAAGTTGCCACCAAAATAACGAATCATCAAACTGCATTTAGACTTTCATTCCCATCCCATTCCATGGAAAAAGCTGTCCCATCAAATGTCGCGGGTTTGTTGCCTAAGTCTTTTGTTTTCGTGGTTTTGTTTTTTTTTTGTTTTTTGCACAAATTAACAATAATCCAAATCACTGCATTAATTATTACAAAATGTCACATGATTTCCAATTTGGAATTTGGGTTAATTATTTGTTAATTTTTTTAAACGATTTTTTATATGGAAATACGCACCTAAACACAGAAAAAGAAATGCATTCGAATGCATCGTGGATCGATTCGAATGGTTTTTACTCCTATTATCTTTTAGTTTTTCAACATTTGCCAGCCAGATTTCGTTCACTTTGTTTTTTGTTTACTATTATTTAACACACTCAACGAAACACCGCACGTCTCTCGGCGGCGGCGACGACGACACCGAACGAACGAACACAACGAAACACAGCGAAATACAACGAAAACGAATCGAAACGAAAATGAAAGTGTTAAAAATGTTCGTCTTCGAGCGTTGGTTTGGGGTTTTTTGTATGGAAATTGTCTCAATTTCTTGTGCTGCTGTTTACGAGGCTGCCAATTGGCTTTAATTGAATTTTGTAATATTTATTTTTATACGCCACTCGCCGGGTTGCGAAATTTGGCAGAGCAAAAATTTCACTTTCAATATGTTGGGATTCACACTGAAATATCTGTTTATTTTGTTGTATTATTATAGGTACGAGTATTATTCCAATATTCGGGGGTCTGTGTAGCTTTTTGTGGGTGTTGCGGCTCCTGCTTCCGTGTGCCGTTGCTGCCCGAATTCGACTGAAATTGAAACTGAAAAAACGGCAAAAGACAAAACACCAACGAAGTCTCGAGGCACACAACAATCGCATCGCAGTCGTTGTCAGGCAGCTTCGGCTTTGGCTTTAGCTTTGGCTTTTGTGTTGCTGTTGCTGTTGCTGTTGCAGATCTTTTCGTTTCGTTTTCGTTTGTGGATAGAGAGTAAAGGAGAGAGGAGTGCAGAGAGTAAGTAAAAGAGTGGAGAGAGTGGGGTATGAGGAATGAGGAGAGAGACTTAAGAGCCGCAACGGTAGCTGGATTTTTACTTTCTTCAGACTTTTGGGCATTGTCTGGCAATGATTGCCTCTCTCTCTTTCTCTCTCTGGGCCCCCGAGCTGTGACGCCAGAAGGCAGATGAAGAGCCTCAGGCCAGAGAGAACAGCAGCATAGTCCCAGAAGCAAAGATATTGAGATTTATCAGAGAAAGAAGAGACTTTCAGATTCCCTGGAGTGGGTTTCTTAAGCACAAATCTGCCACAGATGACAGAGTGAAGCTATACCGATCAATTAGCATATTTTTTCGGTTGAAATTTAAAGGAGAATTTAGAGAAATGCAACTCCCAATAATGAAGAGAATTTCTTGTTTCTTAGGCAGAAATCTTTACAAATTATTTGGCTAATTTGAGGGTAAAGTGGTTTCAAACGTTCACATAAGAATAGAGTAAAGTCTGAGAGACTTTTGGTGGATTTTCTACTGCTGTAATCATAGAAGTCAATCATTTTTTTTTCAGATTTCTTAGGCAGAAATCGGGTCATTCTTTATATAATATTTTGGTTTTCTCAGGCATACATCTGGATCTTTCTCTATTTTCAACCAATGGAAATTTACTTAACCAAAATCTACCTTGAACAACAAACCGCTTTGAACCCATCGCCTCTTTTGGGCTAAGCAAATTTACATTGAGCACACACCCACATAAAATACTCGTACTGAAAGGCACTGTTCGGATTCGGATTCGGTTTCGGGGGACCAACCTCAGGTATTCCCCGGTTTGCACAACCTTCCCATGTGTTTTTTTAGTCTCTCTCGAAGCACAACCTCTCATAGTCGAGCCCGATCGAGTACAGACAGTGAATCATATTTTGTGGACTGTGGTTTCCCCAAAGCAAAAACTCTTTGGTTTTTGGTTGGCCTACTTAAAATGCTAATAATTTAAAGCGAAAATAATTTGGAGACAAGCAATATATATTCGACTAATCGATGGAAAGGAAAAACCCAAACCGCACAAAAATTTAATGGAAATCCTTGAGCTTCAGAGAAGAAGCGCCCAAGGAAACCATTCATAATGGCAGATTTGTTGAAGTTTTTCAATATATCTTAGATCCGATCTCCCATTCATCCTCTTATCTTTGTCTCATTTGTTGGATTTTAAAAATATATGTTTTTTTTGCTCTTTGCACTCTGCGTTCGGTTCGTCACTAACGACCGTGAAAAGGCAAAAAAGTGTAAAAGTGGCAAGCGTGTAGAGCGTGTGACCAACATAATTAATTGGGTATTCATAGAGCCAGCCCCTCCACATGCTCTCCATTCCATTCCATCTCGTAGAGTAGAAACGAAACCCGAGCAAGTTCCATTGTTTGTCCAAATGTTGACACCTTTTGGAAAGAAAAAGCAGCGTAAAATAATCGTCTAACGAAGAAGAGTGTTAATAAATGAATGAATGGGTATGTATGGGCCAAATGGCTGAGAAAATTTTGGAAAAATATAATGCAAATGGTCCATAAAAAAATGGTAGGGTAAAGTGGGGTCTATAAAGAGAGGTACGTTCATTGAGGGTTCATTGCATTGAAAGCCTCGAAAGCTTTAAGCTAAGACAAGGGCTTTTTAAAACAGCTGTCTGCTTCAGTTTATAGTACCGTTACAAAGAAAGCCCTGCGAAAAGCTTTCTTAAAAGCTTAATTTTTGTATTTTCAATTCGTGTAACAGCGAAAACGAAAACAAATTAAATGGGTCATAAATACATGTCCCACATACCGTAAATTTTCTTGTTTCATTAAGAATTCATCGATCTATAAATTAAAAAACATCTCATCAGAATCGATAAGTTGGTTGAAAGGATAAAGCGGCTTTACTTGTGAAAATTGTTGAACATACGGCAATGTACATATGTATTCCGAAAGCAACATCAATAGACCTGTCGATCAGAGTAATGTTACAATAGAACGAAGAAAACAACACACCCTCTCTCTCTCTCACACACAGGGTAGACTAGTAGCATATCATCAACTCACTAGAAAGGTGGGCTCTTCCGGATCTCTGCCTCTCTCCCAGTGACACTCTGTATTGAGTATGATTTTCCACTCTATTTATTTACAATTAAAAGCATTTGTTTGTTGAGACATAAATGAATTAGAAATAATCATTTTCGGCTTAATTCTACAGCAGCTACAACGTCACTGGAACTGGAATCTCTGAAACTTTAAGCTTGTTGCAGGAATTGTATTGTTTATCGATTATAATAATTAATAATACCAATATTATCAATATTTTCAGAGTGTGTGTGTGTGTGTCTTGTTTCGAACAATGTTTGTCTATGTTTTAAAATTCATACGATTTAAAGCTTCTGTGCGCCTGAAAGCTTAAGATTTAAGAGATATATATATATACGATATTTGCGATATATATGCGAACAATCAACGTTTAAGAGCGAGCATATGTACAGAGAGGGACCAGGAGGAGTATGCATCTATCACATTACAGATACTCGTAGAACACACACCAATAGATGCCATTGAGGCTGGCAAAGAGCGCTGGAAAGAGGACACGCGATGTCCGATCGATGTAGATCGCCCGCTTGAGACGCTCCTGGGCGGGCGTCAGCTTGGGCTTTGGCAACTCCGGCTCTACTGGCGGCGGCGGCGGTGGCGGTGGAGGAGCAATTCCAGGTGTCAGGATGATGCGCGACTCCTGCCGGGGTATCCAGGGACCATCGGCATCCAGGGGCGGTCGTACCACGCGGCGTGTGGTGGTCACAATCTGGGAATAGAGCTTTTATAAGGAATCCCTGAAGGAAAGAAAGGATCTGCGATTGTTACCCTTCTGTTTTTGGTCATCTCATCGAATATCTTTTCAATTTTCTCCATCTTTTCATCGGCCAGAGGCAGCATAGTGGGCTTACTGCCCGCAGGATTGCCAGCACCTCCTCCCGCACCCGATTCCGGATCCTTTTTGGCCGCCCCCTCGCCAGCCACTGGCTTGGGCGGATAGGCAATAGGCTTGGGTATGGGCGTGTCACTCAGGACAATGTTGATCAGGCAGTACTCCATGAGAGCCATGAACACGAACACCGTGCAAACGGACATGAAGGCATCAACTGCTTTCAGATAAGAGACAGGCGGCAGCGAGGACTGCGACTTGGCGTGTTGCGTGGAGAGTGTAAGAAGCGAGGTGACCCCGAGGGTGACCCTGGCAGGAGCAGCCTCCGGCTTGATCCAGAAGGAGACCCACGACATGATCACAATCATGCAGGTGGGTATATAGGTGTTGAAAACGTAGTACACGAGACGCCGCTTCAGGGTGAAGACCACTTCCAAGCAGGTGAAGTTACCCGTGGAATAAACCTGCGTACAGTCCGCGGTTTCATTGCGTATAAGTGCCACTTGGGGCAGCTCTATGTTCTCGTCCACCACCAGAGGAGTTGTGGGGTCCCATTGGAAGATCAGATCATCTGTGGTGTGGGATACTGAAAGGTAAGAGAGAGAGGGAGGATTTTTAGGAGAAGTTTCTTGCAGAAGGTGGCATCCACTTACAGCTCTCCATTTGCAGCTTGCACTCCTGTGTGTCGTGCGGATAGATGGCAAAGTTCATGATGCACGACAGCTTTAGGGTCAGCTTAACCATATACAGGATCGTCTTGTCCTTGTACAGCCACATGTAGTGATTGGGAATGGTCATTGTCTGGAAAGTGACCGACTTGGCATTCTTGAAAAACGAATCCGGACGCCACATGTTCTTCAGCCAATCGACTTCCAGCAGACGATACTCCTGGGTCATGTTCTCAGGCAGACGCAAGCGATGATCCTTCCAGGTCTGGGCAAAGAATACGTCTGCCACATACGTCATGGAGTTCTCATCGATGGAGTCCAAGCCCATGACAGTCACATGGAAATAGACTATCGTGGGCTGGCCCTCCTTTTTTGGTGGTCGCATCTTGTCATAGCGTTTGATGTCCTCCGGAAGAATGTCTGTGATGGCTAGACTTTGTCTGAAGATTGGATTTTGTATATATATATCTTATAGATGGATATTCCTGATTGTATTTACTCACTGAAATTCCCCTTTGGCATACTGCTTGAGGCAGATGAAGCATATCACCAGAAGGAATATTTGTGCCACCATTTCTCTGAGCCTCTCTCTCTCTATCTGTCAGGGTTCTTCCTGTGTGTACAGCAGGTGACAAAAGACGCAAGATATTGATACATAAATTGGTTATATCCTTGACCTTCGCCTTCGCAAACAGATCAAAGACGAAGGCACCCTGTCGAAGGGTCGTCCGTCCTTGACAATCGACATTCGAGATTCGAGAGCGATTGACACGTGAAAAGTAGCAACAATTATGCTGCTTGCCCAAGTAAATAAAAATATAACAAAGGAGGAAAAGGACAGTAAATCGGCCTCGGCATTGGCTGGGATGGATGACAACCCTGGCAGGCAGGCAATACCTGTACCACTCCTGTCCTCTCTCTCTCTGCCTCTTTGCCGCACAATACCCGTCTTAATTCACAATTAAAGCCACTCGAAGGCTAACCAGGGGTAGAAGGAGGGCTAAAAGGAGGGGTACGGGCACTGCCGCCGCTTCTTAAGTGGCCCATGCGCCTTTTTATGCGCCTCGACGAGGCGGAGAAGCAGGAGGCGGAGGAGAACAAGCGGGAAGCAATGAAAGAGGAATCACCGCCAATGCAATAGAGAAGCAGACGCCGCAGCCCCTCCCCCCATTAGACAAGGACAATTGTTGGAGGTAGGACCCGTGCCCGTACTTGGGTTTTAGGAGGGGGTTTTTGGTTGTAGTTTTGTTATACGAGTATAGCGCGAAATTGGGGACAACTTAAAGAATCACAAATGATTTTAATAGAATTTTTGTACAGATTTTGAACATTTAATTCTTAGAAAATCTAGAGAAAAATCGTATGGAAAATCTCGTAATGAAAAAATTAGTTTATTTATTAAGAAAATGAAACCAAAACAGAAAAATATTAGCAGGAGAAAACTCTTTAAAGGATAAGTATTGAAACATTGGAAAATGTGAGAATATTTTTGGGGTTTTAAGAGATTCAATTTTCTTGAATTTATTTGATATTTCTATTATGAACTGGAGACTCTGAAGAGCATCTTTAGCATCTTAAATGAATTCCAAAACATAAGGCAATGGGCAAGAAAATAAATTTTGTTTTTTTTCGATAAATTTAGGTGCTGGAAGATCTCTAAAACACGACTATTTATTTCTATGGAGTATATCTTTTTAAAACTATTTAATATCAGAAGCTAAAATCTTGCACTAAAAGATCCTTCAAATATGAATCCTTTCAAAAAACCTTCTTATTGCGCATATCGGAGGACAGAAACAGACATCAGAAGGGGTTTCTTTTGCAGTTTTCAATAGATAAAAGTGGCATCAACATTTTCTTACACAATCAATAGATAGAGATGGTTTTTGTATCACCTCAAAACCTTCTGGGTTTCTGAAGCACTAGATTCTTGTTCGATTTCTAAAATCTTCCGAGCGATTGCATAACCATCAGCTCGTCAATCCCTTGGATAGATTTGAGACAGCAATATTTGCCATTAATTTAGCACTTTTTGAAATATATTTCTGCACTAGTAAATATCGAGAAATATATTTATTTAATTTTAAAGAATTTTTAAAGATTTATCCTTTCGTTTTTTTGTTTTGTTTTGTGTTCCGATCTGAACGTCTTTGCAGTTCGAACTTTCGCTGGCAACTGACAGTTGGAGGCGCCTCCGATTTGAATTTAAAAGCGTTGCACGGCTAACCAGAGCCAGCCGAAGGATGGCAGGCAGGCAGGATGCTTGACGATGATGTCTGCGTGCGTGTGTGTGTGTGCCACGGGGGTTCTTTCTTTTTTCAGACTGCGGTTTTGGTCGGGGAAAAACAAAAGTGAAAGCCCCTGGAAAATGTCGGAGACTTTAATATCGGGAGGAAAAACAAGGAACTAAAGACAGATGCTACATACATATGTATGTATGTACAACTGTGTGACAATACCTATGGCTATATATGTGTGTGTGCTCGTGTGTGTCTACTACTACGATATATATAGGACACAGGCAAATATCCTTCTGCCTCGTCGTCGTCGTCGTCTGTTTGTCTTGCCTTCAGTCACTTAACATAATTTCCTCGAGTGCTTTGGCATTGCCTCCTTTTGCCACATAATCTGTGCTCTGCTCTGCTCTGCTCTGGGGTGCTCTCTGTCGTCATCGACATTGTTGCCACATATCCCGCCAGATGATGCATTGCCAGGTCCTTGCCTTCATCATGATGCGACATTTGTCTCGATCGATTTGATGCAATATTTAATTCGGGGAAATTCTCACAGATTTCCTCCCTCCCTGTTGCCTTCGGCCCGTCTCCATTTTGAATCTTTTTGTATTTCGTTCACACTTTCGTTCCTTGAGTTTTTGTGATTTTTTCCAATCAATTGGGGCCTTGTTAGAGGTCCTTCCGCAACTTGTCGAGTGCTGCCCCAAGGAGTGGCCCATTTGTCGCAGCAAATAGTTGGGTGGGATACAGTGGAGAGATGTGTGATGTGGGAGGGGCATAAGTGAGCACACACTTTGGGACCCCTGTCCACATGGCGGCTAATGAATGCAACGGCACAACGGTAATCCAATGAACCCTCTTGCCGCCCCACCCACCGCCTGACGTCACACGACGGAATGATGCACAAATCAGAGGGAAAATAAAAGGGAGAGAGAGAGAGAGGAAAATCAAGCCTGGAAAATCAAGTTTAATGAGATGACAAAAGAGCTTTGGCTGAGTGGCCAAACAAGGGGGGGAAAAGAAAAGCTGATGGGAGTAGAGTTTGCTGGGAAGGGGGGTTTGTTCAGAAGAAGAGGGGTGTAGAAGGGAATGTAGGGGTATATCATTGGGGTTTAAGGCTCCTGGGAGTTTTAATCTTGATTATTTTGAATATAGAGAATTTTTCTAAGGAAAAAGAATATAAACAGGTTAAACAAGAGAAAAAGAAACGTAGAATATTCGGATATATGATGTTTTTTTTTTTAATATGAAAGATCTATGAATAAAATAGGAAAAGGTGTAACTTTTCAATCAAAATGATAGAATTCAAGTTCAGAGCTGTTATATGATGGGCAATCAAACTAACTATCAATCTATCAACCAATATATAGGTTTACTTCTTCTTCTTGCGCTCAGTATAGACCTCTGGATATCCTTGAAGACTTTCCACTGCCTAGCATATTTATATCCATAGAAAATAGCTTATTTTTTGTCCCATCCGTATGTAGAAGTATATTTTTTCTTTTTATTTATAACCAAAGAAAATATGGATAAATAGATACTCATCACCCTGGGAATACCTGTTGGGGGGGAGTGGGAGGGGCGAATTGCCTGCCTGCCTGCCCTAACCTTGAAGCAGTTGTCGTCCCGTCCCACTAGAGACATGACATGTGTGTGGCAGGGAGGTTCCTTCTTGTTTTTTTTTTCTATACAGATGCGGCCTATAAAGGTCCCTGCCTGCCATGGTCCCATGCCTTTGCCAAACACTCAACGCCTTGCCGCAACACTCTTCAAACGGCACAGGCTACACAGCTACATCCTTTCTGTATCCTTTCTGTTTCTGGCCTCCGACAGAAGAAGGACTCGTCGTTATTAAATTATCTCTGATGCGATAATAACACACTTAAGCACCCACAGCCCCCCGCACTCTACAGATGGATGGGTGGCCGAATGGCTGGGGGAATGGCTATAAAAAGCCGCTGATTTTTCTATAGTTTATTCGAATGCAGTCGAGCTTGGACCCGCACCGAACCAAACCGACCTGAGTGCTCGGCTCGTGCACGCTTTTCATAGAGAGACGAGACGTTGCCCCGGCGTCCTGCTGCTGCTACTGCTGCCTACTGCTGCACCACTAAGTGGTGCTCTTAAGTTTCTGCTGAGGGCAGCAGCAGCAGCCGAAGCCGCCGCAGCGGTGGATTTTTTCCAAAAGGTTTTTGGCGCACTTTCAATTTGAAAAGAGAGGGACATTTTTTCACTTGGGGTTTTGGCTTTTGACAAGCGGCTACGTCATAGAACAGAATTTGTGAAAAATAAATTATGAACAAAAAAAATAGAGAAACATAGAAATAGATTCTGCTGTGGGAAAATGTATTTTTTGTAATACTATAGTGGTTTTCGTGACGTCAATTGCGACAAGGTCGTGGAAATTATTAAGAAAATATAAGACAAGGAGCAGGCCCCAAGGCCTGGCACGACGATTCAACTCCACTCAGCCGAAAACTGAAGGAAGATCGCAGATTTCAAGATGGAGAAACTTGGAAAACATGGAAATGAGGAAGATTGTGTGGTTTTAATCATGCTAAAGGTAATTTTAACTCCACCAACGGTCAGCCAGAGATTGATTTCTGGCTATATCGATCACCGATAACTATCAGTGTTGAACAACGTCTCCTAGTGGTTTCCCCCTTCACCTTTTCAAATCTCTCTTTCATCTACACTTCCTGGCCATAGAACCGCAGACAAAATGGCATTAAAAATGAATAAGCAACTTGAGGCGCAAACACACAGTGCCCTACAGAAGACTGTGACCCACATTTACCCCACCCAAAAATGCGGAAGTTTGCTGAATGAAAACCCACCCTACGCTCTCTCTCTCTCTCTCTTCAACTCCCGTTCTTCCCACCCTCGACTTCATTCATGAAAAGGCCCCAAAGCGGAGGACATTGAACCGCTTTGACAATGTTAATAAGGGAGTTGCCAACAGGGATGGATGGATGGGTTGGGGGTGGTATAGGGATATGTCTGGGGTGCTCCCCATCCGAGCAACAGTTGCCATCAGAGAGAATGGGAGGCTCTCTCTCTCCAGAGAGAGCGCGCTTCGTTCAGGTGGGCGTCAGCAATGTTGACAAACAAAACCTGTAGCCGTTGGCCAACACGTGTGCGGTTCCAAGGTACAATCGAACGAAAGGTGGGGCACTAATAAAGGTGAGACCTCCATCCATCCTAAGTTTCGTGTCAAAATGGCTTCAGAGAGCGGAAGCTCCAACCAAAAAGTAGATTCCTTGGCAGATTATCCCCTCTACCTTCTCCATGACATACCTTGCCTGTGCAATTCTCTCTCTTACTGCGTGGGAGTGTGTGTGGTGTGTGCGTGCGGGTGTACGTGAGAGAGTGTGGGGGGTGGCCCGTTCGACTTGCAATGCGCGTGCGCCGAAATCCAAAAACCGAAAACCAGCTGAGCCTGAAGCTGGTGACGTCGCTATCGATTTTTACCCGACCCGCAGGACGCGCACTGACTGCAGTTTTTCCTGCTGCTTTCCCCAAAAAGAGAAGAGGATCTACAAAATGCATTAAAAAGCGCAGAGAAATTCCTTTAAACCCGTGCATCGACTGTTGCATACTTGCAGGCGCAGCGAGAGTCTTCGAACGCGATCGACAAGATGATCAAACTGCGACCATATGTGCCCTCGAAGCGTATAGCCATACGGGACTCTTCCATCGATGAGGACATCAGCGACGATGTGGACGATGAGGTGTTCATCAAGGATGCCCGCTCGGCCAAAGTGAGTGCCCGGAAAAGGATCTTCCACTGCCGATATATCCTTAATAATTGAATGCACTTATAGCGCAGCGAAGAGCAGGGCCTGAAGCGACCCCTGATGGCGCCACGACGCAAACACAGTTCGGGTTCCATTTCCAGCTCAGGATCCTCCGCTCCCATCATGAAGCTGCACAAGCGACGACACTGCGGACGCTGCTGTGAGCCCTTCTGCTATGCCCTAGCCGCCTTCACCGTGATCTGTGCTCTGCTCAGCCTCGCCGCCCTCATGCTCACGCTCTTCCCCCTGCCGCTGCAGCGGATCCGGCACTGGTGGCGCGACGATCCCAACCAGCTTTCTGGCTTGTCCGCCGCCTCCGTCTCATCGTCCTCCAGCAGCATGGGATATGGGAGCAGTTTGGGCAGCGAGTTCGTGCCCTGCACTCAGGTCAGTGTCCAGAAGCGCTGGACACGCAGCCTGGCGCGCATGAACAGCGAGAGTCCGCTAAGAGCGGCGGATCTGAATGGGGATGGCGTACAGGATGTGATCTTTGGCTATGGCGTGGACGACAACATCCACTACGAGGGCATACCCCTGCCCAGGTGCAAGTCCTCCCAGGGCGAGGACGAGGTGCCCTGCGAGGGCGGTGTGGTAGCCCTGAACGGCAGGGATGGTTCCATTCTGTGGCAGTCGTGGAGCGTGGCCAATGTCTTCTCGCTGCACTGCAGTGCGGATGTGGACGGGGATGGCGGCACGGACTGTGTGGCAGCTGGAAGACTGGGGGTGAGCATTATTAAAGCCTCCTTTTCTCAATCCTTACCAGAAATCTCTTTTCTTAGATGATTTATGCCATCAATGGACGCACTGGCTCGGTTATCTGGCACTTCCGCGAACTGGAGGTGGAAACCAACTCCCCCATCGTCATGGATCTATATACGATCAATGTCCTTCGCGATCTGGATGGCGATGCCGTTCCCGAGCTTATTGCCGCCCATCTGGAGGAGCGTGAAGAGTCCAAGGCGGGGCACATCAAGCTGATCTCCGGGAAGACGGGCAAGGTGATCCGCAGCATACCTACGCCCTACCGCGAGGAGATGTTCGTGCCCATCCAACTGCTCACCCAGGCGGACGGCACCGAAGTGCTGCTGATCCTTACGGGCGGCCAGAACACCCCCGGTGGTGTCTACTCCCTCCGCCTGCACTCGTTGATGGCCCACACAAGTGAGAAGCATTTCACGCCGCTCTACCAGCAGCCGGGATCGGGCCTGATGGTCCCTGCCGTCCTCACCGATCTCAATGGGGACGGGGTCTCCGACGTGGTGGTAGCCGCCTTCAACAGCACCGTCTACGCCTTCGATGGGGCCAACTACAGCGTCATGTGGAACTACACCTTCCCAGCCAGCGAGTGCGTGAGTGCCATCGTTCCGGGGCACTTCAACCACGACAATGTCACCGATTTCATGGTCAAGTACAACTCGGGACCGGGCTTTCCCGTCTACTACTACTCGCAGACCACCATCCTGGACGGACGCACAGGACAGCCTCTCCTGAATGCCATGATGACGGATGCCGGTGGGGCCAACAGTCTCCTCGGAGGACTCTCCATTTCGCAGAGCTTCGGGGGCGACTTCTTCCTGCACTGGCAGATCCAGTGCCGCAATAAACCCAATGCCCGGGACGCCTACGAGTTCGTCCCCGACAGCGACATCATCCTGCAGGCCCGGGCGGACACCTGTCGCCTGCGCTACAACGAATCGACGGTGCTGAAGCTCTACGCGATTGCCAGGCACATTGAGCCACCAGGAGCGGACCTCTTCAGCACGGATGATCTGGAGGTGCAGCTGAATCGCACTCAGCGGCCGGCGCCAGCCGGCAAGCAGTCGCCGCTCAAGCATCCGAAACTGCTCAAGAAGCTGCTGGCCAATCGGGAGCAGCTCCTGCGCCAGGTGGCCGAGGCCGAGCAGACGGTGAAGCGGAAGCATCACAAGCACAATCCGCTGATGGAGCAGCAACTGCAGGACCTGCTGCCTAACGAGATTCCTCCCTTCGGAGGCGGAGTCTATCCCAAGGAGTTTGTAAGTTTTCAGATTATTAAGATATAAGGTAGATTCCATTGATTCCACTCACCTCACCCAAACCCATCCCGCAGAAGGACTACGAACAGGTGCCACCACTGCCGCCAGATAGCCCCAATCAGATGCGTGTGCCGGAGGAGTACGAGATGGTCTACAACGACGAAGTGCCTCAGCTGATGGAGAACGAACGTCCCATCCATTTGCGCAGCAAATATCCCAGCGGCAACAATCGGGACGTGCGCAGCGGCAGCCTCGACATCGCAAGCACCACCAGCAGCACCACCAGTCTGCCGCTGTCCGCCCAGTCCCCGCTCAGCCTGTGGGATCTGGAGCTGGACAACGAGGCCAGGGAGCAGGCCGTAGAGGCGGCAGCGGTCGTGGCGGCCCAGAAGAGCCGTCGGCGACGAAAGCGCCAGCGACGGGAGGCGACCTCTTCCAGGGCCACCACAGCGGCCGGAGAGGAGGGAGCAGGAGAGGAGTCCGATTGGTATTTGGCCTCCATTTCCTCAACTGGGGTGCTGCTCAAGGCTCTGGGCAATGCCAGTTCCTCCCTGGACTTTGCCTTTGTGCTCAACATACGCGAATCGGAGGCCTATCCGCCGCTGTTCTCCCCCCAGGACCTCAGCTGCGTGGAGGAGAAGATCAGCGCCTACAAGAGTGAGCGCATACGAGAAATGGATTAATCTTTTAGTGGAATATTCATATTTTTGTCTATTCGGCAGGCTACACCATCGATAATTTGCGCGTCTTGCGCAAACAGTTCCTTAAGCAGTGCCTCAGCGAGCGTCTGGTGGACTCGGAGCCCGCGCTGCCCAAGTACGAGTCGCAGTTGATTGTGACCCGCATCGGGATCACCTGCACCTGCCGAGCGCTGCAGCCGGGCGAGGTCTGCTCAGAGCTGGATCCTTTGGACGCACAACGTTGGACGGAGTTCATGGGCAACCATGGTCATGGTTACTATGCTAATCGCTAGGAAGGCAGTCGGGTAGAAGAAGCTGCGGATTTGGTTTTTTTGGCCGCCGCACTGCTACTCACCCTCTCCCTTAACTCTAACTATCTCTCTCCTTCTCTTTGTCTCGATGTCACTATTGTAATTTATCGTAATTTGCGTGTTGTGGGGTTTCTTGTAATGGTAAAACAGTATTTACATGTGTATTTGTGTATATTTTATTAGTTTTTTTAAACAAATAAAATAAAATTAATCCAATTTAAAAGGGCGCCGCGACTAACGTTTTCGATAACTCGCAGAGTTGTCAGATCCAGGCAAAGAACAGCTGTACTGTTTCAGGGCTGCACACCCACCCACACAATCACACTGCATCCCTGGGGGCCCGCTCTGTTGGCTAAAATAAAACACGAAGAAATTGTGTTTGTGTTAATTGAATGCCCGGCCCACAGACACACGCGTCAGCAGCAACACCATGGGCATCCTAGAGAAGATTGCTGAGATCGAGCGTGAGATCGCACGCACCCAAAAGAACAAGGGTAAGTGCCGGGAAACACCCCACAGACTCGACTCTGCGGCGTCTCGCCGCATTGGAATTTAGGTTAGAATTTCACCTGAATGGATTTTCTTTGTTTGTGTATTTGTTGCAGCCACCGAGTACCACTTGGGGCTGTTGAAGGCGAAGCTAGCCAAGTACCGCTCCCAGCTGCTGGAACCCACGAAGAAGGGCGAGAAAGGCGAAGGTTTCGATGTGCTCAAAAGCGGGGATGCCAGAGTAGCGCTCATTGGCTTTCCCTCTGTGGGCAAGTCTACAATGCTGTCCACCCTGACCAAGACAGAGTCGGAGGCGGGTACGTAGCACACGCCGTCTAAAGCCCGCGATCCCACATTCATTTTGTTTTCTCGTTTCGTAGCCAACTATGAGTTTACCACGCTGACGTGCATTCCTGGCGTCATCGAGTACCAAGGCGCCAATATTCAACTGCTCGATCTGCCCGGTATCATTGAGGGTGCCGCCCAGGGCAAGGGTCGTGGCCGACAGGTGATTGCCGTGGCCCGCACTGCCGATCTGGTGCTGATGATGCTCGATGCCACCAAGCCGAATGTCCACAGGGAGCTGCTCGAGCGGGAGCTGGAGTCTGTGGGCATACGGCTGAACAAGCGCAAGCCCAACATTTACTTCAAACAGAAAAAGGGCGGCGGCCTGAGCTTCAATTCGACCTGCACCCTGACGCGATGCAGCGAGAAAATGGTCCAGATGATCCTACACTCCTTCAAGATCTTCAACGCCGAGGTGCTGTTCCGGGAGGACTGCACGGAGGATGAGTTCATCGACGTGGTCACCGCCAATCGTGTCTATCTGCCTTGCCTTTATGTGTACAACAAAATCGATCAGATCTCCATCGAGGAGGTGGATCGCCTGGCCCGCCAGCCCAACTCCATTGTCGTCAGCTGCAACATGAAGCTGAATCTGGACTACATGCTGGAGGCCCTCTGGGAGGCCCTGCAGCTGATCAGGGTATATACCAAGAAGCCCGGCGCACCGCCAGACTTTGATGATGGTCTGATTTTGAGAAAGGTCTGTCGAGTAGCTCTCATATAAACGCTCTCTAATCCCCGTTTCTCTCCCCCTGTAGGGTGTCAGTGTGGAGCATGTCTGCCATGCCATTCATCGCACGCTGGCCGCGCAGTTCAAGTATGCCCTGGTTTGGGGCACATCCACTAAATACTCTCCCCAGCGCGTGGGCATTGCCCATGTCATGGGCGACGAGGATGTCATACAGGTGGTCAAGAAGTAATTCGTGTTTGGTGTAACCAGATTGTTGATCTTTGTCTCTGGCCCGGTTGGAAATGAAATATATATTCTATTCTACATTTAAAGCCTCGCGGGGATTACTTCATACAGGTATAACGATTTATTTCAGCGTACCGATTGGAGGACAATCACTTGGCTGTCGCATTGCTGGAGGAGGCTGCCGCCGCCGAGGCATACGATTTGTTCAGGCTGCTAATGGCCGAGATGTTCGAGAAGGGCGTCGGTCCACTGCTGATCCGCTGGGGCTCGACTGCCGGCGGCGGTGGATTGTCGATCTTCTCAAAGACATTGGTGGCGTCGCGCAGCTTATAGCGTCGCAGATTCAGATACAGCTCCTTCTGCTCCTCCACGCGCTGGTGAAGCTCGTGCAGGCGGCCTGCCAGCGAGATGAAGGCCTCGTTGAGCTGTCGCAAGCCGCGCTTCAGGTCCTCGGGCGCGATGCTCTGCGGATTGGCCAGGGCGTGCATGTGCCGCTCGGTGAGCGTGATCTGCTGCCGGAAGGCAATCAAATCCTGCTCGTACTTGACCACCAGACACTGGAAGTACTGGAATGGTGCATTGTTCTCGTACTGCAGCCCGACGGGCGTGTCTTGCGTCCTCTGTGCCATCTCCAGCGACTGTATGGCCTTGGCCGTCTCCAGGCGCAGCAGCTTGATCTGCTGGTTGTTGGTGTCCACGGAATTGGCCATGTTCTGCAACGCCCATGCGAGGCTCGTGATCTCGTGCGTCACATTCGAGAACTTTGAGGTGGACGTCCGCCCGATGTCCGAAGAGGTGGTCTTCTGCTGCTTGATGTACACCTTCAGGGCCTCCACGGTCTTGACTATCTCATCCGGCACTTGCGTTTCCTTGATCTGCAAATAGTTTTGGGTAAAACGGGTTCGTATCTATGCATTGCCGGGACTCACCTTGATCCCGTCTTTCTTGTTGTCCCCTAGCTTTGGCTGTGTGGCGCTCACATCGATGCCGCCCAGGCCCACAAATGCGGCTGGAGCTGCGGTCTGCTGGCCAGGCGGCTTGCCGAAGATTCCACTCCCCACAGCCGCCGTGGAGCCACCAAGCCGCAGGCTCGTGTTAAAGGGCTGCGCCGTGGCCGTCGTGGTATTCGTGTTGAAGTTCAGACTGGCCGCTGTCGTGGCCTGGGGCTTGGCGAACGCAAAGGAACCAATGCCAGCGGTCAGAGCCGGTTGCAAGCCCACTGAAGTGGCCGCCGCAGTGGTGGCCGTGCTGCCAAATCCAAAAGCAGGCGGTGCTGTGGTCGGGGCACTGGTGGCCGGCGGCGCAAAGGAGAATGTGGGTGCGACAGTGACGACGGCAGGAGCTGCTTGGCCGAATGGCGATGCTGTTGTTGCTGCTCCGAAGGCAGGGGCTGCTGCTGGTGCTCCGAATCCTGGCTGTGCCGTGGGTGCTCCGAATCCTGGCTGTGCTGTGGGTGCACCAAACCCAGGCTGAGCCGTGGGTGCTCCGAATCCAGGCTGTGCTGCTGTGGCTGCTGCGAATCCCAATGACGTTGGCGCTTGTCCGAATGCTGATGTCGCGGGCGCCTGGCCAAAGGCAGACGTCGCGGGCGCCTGGCCAAAGGCAGACGTCGCGGGCGCCTGTCCAAAGGCTGACGTCGCGGGCGCCTGTCCAAAGACTGATGTCGCTGGGGCTTGCCCAAACGGCGATGCTCCTGCAGCTTGTCCAAAGGCTGGCGCAGCGGTTGCACCAAAAGCGGGAGGAGGTGCCGTTGTTGTCGCTGGACGCGCGCCAAAACCGAATGCACCCGCTGCGGGCGCAGCGCCTCCGATAGCGGAATTGCTTGTGGGCGTAAATGAAAAGGACATCTCAGAGCAGAAGATCTAATATGTTGAACGGAAAATTTGGTCTTTCAATTATTTAATTAAATATAAACAAAAAATGTGCGCCGCTATAAAGTGCAACAGCGTATCGATATATTACTTAGTATTAGAGCTGGAGAAATATCGATGTTAACATCGATATAATCGATGTTTGGGTCCTAACTGCAGACATCGATAATTTTCACAAACATCGATTTTTTTGCAAGAACCCATTTGGTTGAGATTCAAAAAGAATCAACAGATTCAACAGAATACGTGAAAACAGAACATTATAGGAAAAACAAAGTGAAAAAAAATTCAAAGATATGTACGTACACCAATAATGCATAAACTAGTTTTAAAGCTACCTCAACGAAATTTTGCAGTTTGAAGTGTAAAAATATAAATAAAAATGTAAATTGGGATCAAGACGTATATACAGAAAACAAATCAAATCCATTAATGGGTAAAAATATGTCAATCTGTGTAAAACACATAATTAAGTATACTTTAAAGCAGTTGGAAAAAAAAAAATTTGAACATTAATCAAATGGAAAAGGATATTAATGTGCCCATACCAACGGTTAAGCTTCCAAATGACGTGACACTTACGTTCACCATGCTCACTTACGTTTTCTTACGTCGCATTTCATGCTCACTTACGTTTTATGCCTTGACCTTCCCTGTTTAAACCTTATTTTAGACCGAATCCAATAAGCGGATTTTTTTGTAATTAGTCAATCTTGTAGACAATTGATTCATCAATTGTATAAAATTATGTATTCAGGCCTGAGAGTTCTATTTAGCTACTTATATTAAACAGAATATCAAAATCGAGGAATACATATGATTGCAGTCGGTATTTTTACGGTATACTTTTAAAATGAGACCGTTCTTTTCGGTATATTCGTTTCACGGCGAGCGAGCGAATTGGCTGAGGGCGAATTCGTCGCAACATATTCGCCTTAGATTTCACTCTCACTTACGTTGCCTTACGTCATATTTCACTCTCACTTACGTAATTCGCCGTAGACAACATTTTTCATACCCTCTACGAAAGGATGTTATAGAATCTAAAAAAAGTTTGTTTTACTAGGCACCAATTATTGCAGAAGCTAGTCAGTCTCTATCTCAGATAATTTTACGGGTTTTGGCTTTCTTATAAAGACTGAAAATGGGTATCGGGATCGATTTGTTAGTAATAATAAATTCATCAAATGCATTATTGGGTCGAAAATTGTAAATATGTGCAAAATACAATATTTATTACGTTTTAAAGCATCTGGAAAAAAAGAATTTTAACATTAATTAAATGAAAAAGGGTATACATATGTCTATATTACCTTTTTTATACCAAATGACGTGACATTCCATGCTCACTTACGTTTACTTACGTCGGATGTCATGCTCACTTAAGTTTTATAAACGTTATTTTATGAACAATCCAACCAGACGGAGTCCTTAAAATTAGCCAGTCTTGTAGAAAATTGATTCATCAATCGTATAAAATGATGTGTTCAGGCCCGAGGGTCCTAGTTAGCTAGTAATATTAAACGGAATATCAAAAGCGAGGAATATGAGTTTCGTCGGTATTTTTGCGGTATATTTATAAAATGAGACCGTAATTTTCGGTATATTTCTGATCGTCGGGCGGTATATTTTATCGATAATTCCGCGGTCACACTGCTGACACAGTCATATGACAACTTTTGAGCAAAAAATTTTGGAAAAAGTCACTTGCTTTTTTCTTCTTGGTCAGCACACCACGTAAATTATTGTGAAGCCAACTTAAAAAGATGGCCAGCCAAACGCAGGGAATCCAGCAACTGCTTGCTGCCGAGAAGAAGGCCGCCGAGAAGGTGGCAGAGGCAAGGAAGCGTAAGTAAAATTGCAGTACGTTTTTTTCCAATTGGAGAAGCAGATACAGAAAGAGCAAAAGCAACTGCGGTTTTCTCACCACCATTGACCCACCCTCTGCCGCGCGCCGCCCCCTTATCGACGTTACGCGCGGCTGGTCACATGACTCGCTGAAAAACAGTAAATATTGTGCAAGTTGACGAATAACTGTTTTTTCTTTTTGGATTTTCACCCAACCTGACGCACAGGCAAGGCAAGGAGGTTGAAGCAGGCCAAGGACGAGGCCACCGAGGAGATTGAGAAGTTCCGTCAGGAGCGGGAGCGCGCCTTCAAGGAGTTCGAGGCCAAGGTTAGTTGTCCCATCTTCGATCCTATTTCGGAACCCAAGCTAATCCCCTGCAATCCCCCCACCTATAGCACATGGGCAGCCGGGAGGGCGTTGCTGCCAGAATCGATGCGGACACCCGCGTGAAGCTGGCCGATATGGAGGGTGCCATCGGGAAGCGCAAGGAGCCCGTCATCCAGGAGATCCTACAGTTCGTCTACAACATCTCGCCCGAGGTGCACAAGAACTACAATGCCAAGTAGAGGGAGTGGGACAAATTGCCTCCATTATCCGTATCCGCATCCGAATCCATCTCCGACGGCGACGTTTCTGATGTAAATTCAATGTCCAAGTTCAACTCTAATGCATAATTTAGCCCCATAATAATAGTGCATACAAAATGAAACACTTCTGTATTATTATTCCATATATTAAATTGAAAAAAATTCGTTGTTGTTCCCATGAAAATTTAGATTTATGTATTATTCCCTTTAATGTTCTATTCAATACACGTTGTTAATTTTATTTGAAAAGTCATGTGTTTTTCTGTTTCCTATTTTGATTATTAATTAATTCCCAAATAACTTCACATAAATGAAGTCAGCTGATTTTTTCTGATAAGAATTGCTTTCCAGCGATATTTTCGTTCTGCTCGACACTACCATCGCTATTGGTTGTATGACACTACACTGAACTACCTGTTTCATCTGAGTGACAGAGATAGTCTTACGGAAAAAGTGCGTGCGCGAGATGTTGGCTGTGCATTTTTTTTGGCATAAAGAGTGACACAGCTTAAGCTGAGTATCCAGCACCGCGGAAACTAAAAATTACTGCCAAACTTCATATAAAAAAAACGGGGCCAGTAATTTTTCGTTTGTGTTTTCCTGGAGTCAGTATCCAGCAACGTAAACGGGATCCACGAATTTTTATCGATAATATCGATATTCACACGAATGTGGACTGTGAGAACAGCTGATAGGGGTGCCAGTAAAATATATGTGCCTATTTTTACTGGAGTACAAGTGAGAGGTGGGGGCAAAATCTGTGCGCAAAACCAAAAAGAGATATGCAAATTTTTAAAGTGAGGAGAAGATTGCTTTAATAAAAGCAGTTGAGGCAAGACCATGTCTTTGGCGGATCACGGAAAACAAGCATTTTGATCATTTTGATATTTTGGCGCCTCCGACTGTGCTGTACTTCTTCTTAAAACAATATGTGCCACTACCAACACAATCACTTCATCGTCAGAATTACTTTTCTTCCTTTTTTTAATTTTAGTTTAATTTTCAAAATTGGCGCTGTTTACAAAACACAGCTGATTCATGAGAGTGGCAAATCACTTTTTAGGCTCTTGGTCACACTACATCAGTTGAGTTCCACACATCCGAAATAATGTGCAGATTAGCTTCAGTAAAATTTCGCGGTGCTGTATACAGGCCTTTAAGCTTAATTTAGATTTGTTTGTCGCATTTCATCTCAATCTTTTATATGATACGAGAAGTAGTTAGTGTGGTGTGGTGTCATACGACGTAGAATTTAAAGATATATATCGATATATTGATATAAGAGTATTTTACATCCCTAGAAATTGGCAAACGGTTTTTCCTCGTTCACACGCTCCTCCGCGCGCGTATTAAATAGTTATTTGAAACTGCACTTCCTCCAGTACAAAGTGCAATATAATTGCATTGTGATATTCAATTCAATTGCATTGTGATATTAAATTTAGTTTCAAGTGTAGAGCAATGCAGCAGCACAGATGAAAGTTGACCCTCGCCATCAATATTTTTGGCAACACACACACGCCGCGCGCGCACACGAACTCACACACAGATGCCTTGTGAAAGTAGGAAAGAAGTGGTGGGGGGAAGCAGCAAGACTCCGCGGATTGGCTAAATTTAAAAGCTGCCACTAAGCAAAATGCTAAATTTAGAGAGCGCCGAAGAAGCGTCTCCCCCTCCGCCAGAGAGCTCGCAGCTTCTGCTGGCGGAGGAAGAGGGGAATCCAGCGCCGTCTGCTAGCCATCTGGAACCGCCGTACACCACCCCACTGGCCCCCTTCGACATGGAACTGATGCAGCGCGTCGGCCTCAGCGATAAGCTTAAGGGCAGCAGAAGCCTTTGGGAGGGCAGGAACGGGGGCCAGCCAGCAGCAGATTCAACGACGGATTTTATGGACCAAGAGCGAGAGGCCGCCGGCGGAGAGAACCACCGAAAGTCATCAAGTGATTCACTCTCTGATAAGAGAGCTAGATTCGCTGCAAGGTAAGAGTTCAATCCAATGGAGCTGACTATATGTAGAGGAAATATCCATTAAAGATAATTGCGGCCGGTTTTTTAGGACTGTTTTTTTTGTCTGTCTATTGTCGTTTTCTGTAATTGAGTTGGGGTTTTTTTTATTGTGTTATGGATAGAGGGTGTTGTAGTAGGTAGTTTTAGAGAAATCTCTTGGATGTTCCCTTTCAAATTTCAAGAGCACCCTGTATAGTTTTGTCTCTGTTTTTTTGTTGATATGCATTCGACAAAGAACCACAAAGTGCGAATCACTGTTTTAAGATAAATATTTGGTTTGATTATATTACACTTGTGATTCCTCTTTGGAATGTGGAATGTCATTGGGTTTCTTCATAAATTGAGTGACTCAGAAAAGAGAGCACCTTGTATTAGCATTCCAACCTCCTGTTCCGGTGACCTTCTCTGAATATTAATCTACAATTTACTACACAGTAATTACCCAATGAACTAATTTCCTATCATAAATAGAACATCAATCTCCCTTTGTGTTGGAAATGGGAAATATAAGAAGAGAGGGCACAGAGTACCTGCATTTGATCTCTGGACTTGGGCACGAACATGTGCTTAGCGTTCGCTCTCTCTCTCTCTCCTCTCAGACACCAGCTGATTGAGTACTGTTTAAACGAGAAAACAGCTGCATGGCAACAGGTGCATTTGGGTGATGCACTCAATGCACACACTTTGCACTCCCCCTCTTGTATGAAAATGTAAAGCAGTTTTAATGTAAAGGAAATAATAAGAAATCCAGTTCAAATTGGGTCATAAAATACGGCATCAACAAAGAACACGAATAATGTGAACCTGCTGCTCTTTCGTTTAAACAAGTACTTAAGTGTTACCACGAGAGTGTTGTGGGGGGGATTATCATATGCCATAATTTGCCGGCTTGTCTGAGTCTTGCTCTTCGCCCAGCTGACAGCTCTCTCTCGCTCTCTCTCTCTCTCTCTCTCTGGTTTTTGCTTGTTGTTGCTGCTGCGCGTTGGACACCTCTGTCGCTCTTTTGGGGCTCTCCCGTTGTCAGTGCCAACGTTTGTTGGATTATAATTTCAATTTTCTGAACACTCAATTCTCAAACATCGGGCGAACCAGAAGCAAAAAGCTCACAGGAAAGATTTTTCCGCGCTAAATGTGATATTACACCCGTTGGTGGGTCAATTAATACCTTTATATACTTACACGCCCGATCACCTTTCGCAGAAACGGGTTTACCGTTCGTAGTATTTCCCCTTATTTTGTGTGTTTGGATTAATCATCTGTTTCGCGGGAGAAAAGTAAAAGACAACGGTTTCCTTGTGCGAGTGCAAGTGTGTGTGTTTGTGCATCTCTTCAAGTGTTGGCGATCGTGTCGGTTGGATGATTAAACGGATCATGCATATATATCATATGTATAGCATAATATCCACATACATTATATAAGAAAATTTCGGGGAAACAATTTTCCGTCACCGTCACCTTTCGCTGCTCTGCTCTGCTCTTCCTTGGGTGACAAATATTCGAAAAAGCAACAAGCTACAAATGTTTAATAAATTAGTGTCTGTCTCTCTCTTTACCTCTCTCTCTCTCTCTTGGCCTTGATTAAATCCAAATGGCAAAATGTTCAATGTGTGGGCCTACAAAATAACAATAACAATACCAAATTGTGTGTAAATTTTCATACTAGAGTTTTTTTTTTGAAAGAAGTTGAAGATAATTATGAATCGCCGCGAGCCAAGGCTGAAAAGTGTGTAAAATATGAATACGAATGCTTGATGAACCCGGAGCCACACACGAGAAAAGAGTACAAAAGAGAATGGAGGAAACAAGGGGAAATACATAAAGCTTAAACGAGAGATTTATGGAAGTAGAATGGGAAATTACGACAAAGTTCCGCTTCTTTATGTAACTTCGAAGGGATTTGGATTACTAGATAAATAAATTGTAGAACCTCAAAGTACTACTACTCTCTACTCTTGAGGGTATCTTAAGCGTCGATCACCGGGTAGCTGGCCTTCCTTGCATGATATCGCTGCAGAATTTTTCTCCGGTGGCTGTTCTATTTCTAGTCACTGGCAATATAATTTTCTGTATACTTATAAAATGCAGTGGTTTCCCTCCCCTCTTTCTACTCTGCGTGAAATAATCTGTACCCCTTCTCATTCTGCTTACAATATGCTGATACTTGATAAGACCTTGAAACGAAGGGAAATATTATCTTAAGGCTTTGTTCCAATGAAGTCTTGAATCAACAAGTGTAATAACTTGTGGAGGACTGTACCTCTTGTCCGACAGCCATAAGTAATAGAAAGATAATGTAATTGACAGCCTCCTTCAAGTAATGGCTTATCATTTTTCCCAGTTTACTTAATGCTGATAAGAACGTGTGCCCTGCATCAGACTCAGACAGATCCCATTCGGCATCTTTTCAAATTATTCCCCACTTATGAATCGATGAAATTACTCACTCGATTGCACTTTGGAAGTTAAGGTACATTTTGTATTGTATTATTTATGATCAGATATAATCATGAATCATTGGAGATTTCTCAGTTTCTCAGAGCAGGCTTCAAAGTAACTCACATGAGGAGCTGCGCTGTTTTTCTAACGCTCAAATATCAAGTGTTTGCATATATTATTTGCAAATGTTTTTGCCACATTATCGACTGAATGTGAGGCACTGCACTTGGCTCTCTAAATAATATACACATCTACTAAAAAGACTAAACAGATGAAAACAGACTGCTGTTCTGCTGTCTAAACAAAGGAAAGCTGAGGAAAAATAGTGAAATTATTAACTGATGTCATGTGGGTGAACTGTGTGCTCCATTAAATGGTTCAACGCGTTCAAATTATAGTAGCTTTGGGGGTTCCAACCCACCCTGGGATTGACCTAAATAGGGCGAGGGTGTAACATTAACACGCCACGCGGGTGGGAGGGTCCTATAGGGACATTAATGGACATCAAACTGTTTTGCCCAATATAAACTGAAATACTGAAGGAATTCCATTCCTGAACTTTTGTTCTTTGTTACAGCAACGCCTCGACGCTCCAACTGCCAGAAGCTGTTGCCGGGCCCCTGGCCAATGGCAAAAAGAAGTCCTCCGACCAAAGGAACCATCACCTCTCAAGCCCCTTGCTGCCAATGACTGAACCGAATTCTTTGGGGAATAATGTCTACGATGAACGCGAATGCAGTTGCCCCAGGGAGTTCTACCAGCGGGAGCAGATCAACACTTCGCTGTTCTTCGAGGACTGCACGCGGTCCATTGACTTTGTGCTGGCCTACAGGATCAATGCCCATGAGTCCACGGAGGCGGAGAATACCGAGAAGCGACGGGTGTTCGAGGCGAATCTCGTGAGCCAGGGCTTGGAGGTGGAAACAAGCCAAAAGGATCAGATATGTTTCGTGAAGGCAAGCCTTGAATTTCCCCCAAAAGAAACCACATTAATGGGTGTTTATTCTTTGCAGATCCATGCCCCTTTGGAGGTGCTGCGTCGCTATTCGGAGATACTTAAGCTACGGATGCCCATGAAGGAGGTGCGTTTCGTCGTTCGTTGTTAATATGTATTTTATCCTTTAAAGACTTTTGGGCCCTGTGATTGAAATTCAGTTGAAAATTCCTATTGTTTTTGCTCTCAAGATGTATGATTTCTTGTATGTTTCTGTTCTTTTGTGTGTTTTTAGTCCTTGTGTAATTTGCGTATATATGAAAGAACGAATCGCCTACAGAATGCGGCTCAATACTTGTCCAAGAAGGTTGGCCCAGACGTTGTTGAATCAGTTAAATATTTTACACAATTAATACTTCTAAAACCTAAGCTTAAATGTTGTTCGGCTGTGAGTTGTTGTTTGAAAGAAACCTAATCCCGTGCCTAACCTTTTTCCGTAGAACTATCAATTGAAAACATATGTATGTGTATACCCTTTAGTAAGCCATTGCTTTAACGATCTTGATTTAACCATTGAATTTCCTTTAGATTAATGTGTATTCTGGTACCCTTGCAGATCCCTGGCATGTCTGTGGTCAATCGTTCGACAAAAAGCATATTTTCTAGTCTGAAAAGCGTTTGCCAATTCTTTCTACGGAATATCTATGTGGATGAGCATATATTCCCCAAGAGAGCCCATCGTTTTACTGCCATTTACAGTCGCGATAAGGAGTATCTGTAAGCCAGAGAAACCCTAACGTTAAACATTTTTCGTTGAATTCATCTTCTCTATCTTTGTTAGCTTTGATATACGACAGGATTGCTTCTTTACCACCGCTGTGAGGTCGCGCATTGTGGAGTTTATATTGGATCGTCAGCGTTTTCCTGCCAAAAATCAACACGACATGGCCTTTGGCATTGAACGATTGGTGGCCGAGGGCGGCTACTGTGCGGCATATCCATTGCATGATGTGAGTATCTCCAAAGATATATATAATATATAGATGTATATAGGAGATCTTATCTAACAAATGGTTGCTTTTTCAGGGCGAAATAGTCGAATCGGAAACCATGAGAGGTCTTCTCTATAAACATTGGGCTTCTCTAAGGAAGTGGTATCGTTATCAGCCTCTGGATGACATTAAAGAGTATTTCGGCGTAAAAATTGGTTAGAATTCGACACAAAGAACCAAAGAGAGTCTGTTTTACTATATATTTCTCTTCTCTTTAGGTCTGTACTTTGCCTGGTTGGGCTACTACACCTACATGTTGCTCCTGGCTTCCATTGTGGGCTTGATTTGCTTTCTATACTCCTGGTTCTCCCTCAAGAACTATATACCTGTGTAAGCTTAAGCTTTTCTTCCATTAATTGTAGCCCCAACTAACGGGAAATTCCCTCTTTTCTTCAGGAAAGATATCTGCCTGCGTTCAAATACAAATATAACCATGTGTCCGCTCTGTGATTGGTGCAACTTTTGGGACCTCAAGGAGACTTGCAATTATGCCAAGGTCACGTATCTCATCGACAATCCCAGCACGGTTTTCTTTGCCGTCTTTATGTCCTTTTGGGCCACCCTGTTCCTGGAGCTGTGGAAGCGCTACTCCGCGGAGATAACCCATCGCTGGGATCTGACGGGATTCGATGTCCACGAAGAGCACCCCAGGCCGCAGTATTTGGCCAAGTTGGAGCACATACCGCCCACCAGAGTGGACTATGTGACGAATGTCAAGGAGCCAACGGTTCCTTTTTGGCGGATGAAGCTGCCGGCGACTGTATTTAGCTTTTCGGTGGTGGTGCTGCTCATTGCCTTGGCATTTGTGGCCCTTTTGGCGGTGGTGGTGTACCGCATGTCCATGCTGGCGGCTCTAAAAGTGGGCGCCAGTCCCCTGACCACCTCGAGTGCCATTGTTTTGGCCACTGCCTCGGCCGCCTTCGTGAATCTGTGTTTGCTCTATATCCTGAATTACGTGAGTGTGGAAACTCTTTTGGTACGTTATTTGTTTGAGTGAGAGCTTGCTTTCTTTTTAGATGTACAGCCACTTGGCGGAGTACCTCACAGAGCTGGAAATGTGGCGCACGCAAACGCAGTTCGATGATTCGCTGACTCTCAAGATCTATCTGCTGCAGTTTGTCAACTATTATGCCTCTATATTTTATATAGCCTTCTTTAAGGGCAAATTTGTGGGACATCCAGGGCAATATAACAAACTGTTTGACTATCGACAGGAGGAGGTAGGTCGCCCTACCACTAAAAAGTACGCTTCCAACAGCTAATCTTTCCCTGAATCCTGTTCCAGTGCTCTTCTGGTGGCTGCCTCACGGAACTGTGCATCCAGCTGGCCATCATAATGGTGGGCAAGCAGGCCTTCAACACGATACTCGAGGTATACCTGCCCATGTTCTGGCGCAAAGTGCTGGCCATTCAAGTGGGCCTCTCCCGTTTGTTCAACAACACCCCGAATCCCGATAAAACCAAAGACGAGCGTTGGATGCGGGACTTTAAGCTGCTGGATTGGGGGGCACGTGGTCTGTTTCCGGAATATTTGGAGATGGTTTTGCAATACGGTTTTGTGACCATCTTTGTGGCTGCCTTTCCGCTGGCCCCGTTCTTTGCTTTGCTCAACAATATACTGGAAATGCGTCTGGATGCCAAGAAACTCCTTACACACCACAAGCGTCCCGTGTCGCAGCGCGTGAGGGATATTGGCGTATGGTATAGGATACTGGATTGCATTGGAAAGCTAAGTGTGATTACAAATGTGAGTGGATGCTGGAGAGCACCCATAAGAAAGATCTTTAAATAATGTATTTTTCAGGGCTTCATCATCGCCTTTACATCGGATATGATTCCACGACTGGTCTACCGCAATTATGTCTCCAAAGATGGCACCCTGAATGGTTATCTGGATTTCACACTCTCCGAATTCAAAGTCTCCGATTCACCCACCTTGAACAGCCTCGCAGGCGATCTCTCCAACATAACATCGTGCAAGTATGGCATTCACTCGAGGATTGCTTTATGGAATGGGATACTAAAAGGATTTTCTTTCTTTCAGATACACAGACTTTAGGCTGCCGCCCTCATCGCCGAATAAATATGATTTAAGCAGCATGTTTTACATAATTTTGGCCTGTCGTTTGGGCTTCGTGGTGGTCTTTGAAGTGAGTAACAAAAACTGAGGCAGAGAAGCAAAGAATGTGGTTTCCCACCTTTAATATCATTTTATTTACCTATAAATGCTTTAAGACAGCTTTAAAAATCGAATCCCTTAAGGATACTTGGGTTCAGGCATTGAATGTATGAGGATTCTGTTGAATGGCTTCGATATTTTCATTCGGTGTAGACTTTAGCTTCCGATAGAGCGCATATATGCCATAAGAAAGCAATGCATTGAGCACTACATAGAGGAAAAATCAATTAAAGTTCAAGTTAAGGATATAAATCATGTTGAAGCCCACCTAAAAATACGCCAAAGATGAGACTACGCGCTATCCGACGATCCACGGCGGCATCGACCTCATCGATTCGGAGTTCCAGGCTAACAAATATCCCAGTTTCCACGGCCATCGATAGATAGGTGTTGATCAGCCACGGGGCAATGCAAATCAGTCGTTTCTGTAGGTTCAATCAATCACTTTGACAAAGATTATTCTATATTTGTAGTGGCATACCATTACCTGCTTGATGCCATCGACTAGAAGGCAGGCCACTGCCAGGTTTATCAATGCCTTGACCCAAATAATGAGTGTGGCAGTCATGTAAAAGACCTGCGAGAACTCACGCACCCAGAGATAATCCACTGGAAATGGTCTTTCTCTTTAGCATATATTTAAAATTATTGTTACTTAATGTTTTACCCAAAGTGGAAACGAATGTGCCAAAGGCACTCAAGGCCTCCACATCGTTGGTCTGTTCCCATCTCTCGAGATCCAAGTAATCAAAGTACAGATAGTAGGTAGAGGGACCGAGTATGCTCAAAGCTATAAGGATGTCCAGAACGGCTATGCTAAGACCCACTGAGGAGAGGCTCAGGAATTCAAAGTATTTCATTTTGTAGTGCTTTTCTTCTTGGTTGCAGCTCTCTAATCCTTGATTTTGTTAGTTTTTACTCTTATATTCCTTTGCTTATCCTTTTTGCCATCACACACACGACCGCTCGTCTCGAAGTATTCAAAGCCACTGTCTGATATGTTGCCACTTTCGTGCAGAACTGCCAATGTGCCCTGCCCTGCCGGCCAATTATCCATTTAGTTGGCATTTCATTTTATTCTATTTTCAGTTTCTTGACATTTCGACTGCTGCACCTCTCTCTCTCTCTCTTTCACTCTCTGCTTATGCTGCAGCCAAAGTCCGATCTATGCTATGTTGGGGGTGCATGTGCTGGTTTCATTTTAGATGGGGTTTCTTTTGGGGAGCTGGTGCGTTCCCAATTCCCCCGAAAATATTAGGGTTGAGGCTAACACCTGTCTTAGCCCGTCTTAGCCAATTGCATTTACTGTCGCTTGGGTGGAGAACAATAGGGCTTCTTCTTTTTTCTTATGCGGGGTGTGACCCCAAAATGATGGATAAATCATGGACAAATGATGACCTGATGATGAAATATTTTTCTTCGTTTCTTTCAGAATTTTGTTGCTCTTGTGATGATTCTCGTACGCTGGTGCATACCCGACATGAGCGTGGAGCTAAGGGATCAAATCCGTCGCGAGGTCTATGTCACCAATGAGATTATCATCGAGCAGGAGGCACATCGTGCACGTTTTGGTAAGGAAGCAATCCCTTCTTATTGATTTTTGTTATACTAAAAAAGTTAATCCTTCTTTCAGAACGCGCCAAACGCAGCAGTTCAGTTCTACAGACTGCCCCCGAACAGGAAATGGATGCCTCTTCGATCCAAGAGCCCAATGCCAAGTTCATTAGCATTGAGAAGCTGCTCACCGAAAATCTCACTCAAGTGGAACTCGATGCCATCATCCATCTCTCGGATCCCCTCACAGGCATTGCTGGGACAAACGCCTAGAAAAATGCTTCTCAATTTTGTGGCACAAAAGCAAATTCTCCTCAAACTGAATCTCTAGCCTTAAGTTTCGTTCAAAAGTGATTCATTGTGTTATGGATGTTCCTTTCAGTCACTTAATTAGCCTTTAATTTTCGACTCGATTGTTGATTTCGGTTATAAGCTTTACTCATTTGCACAACTGTTATATAGGATCATCCTTTTTTACTACAAAGCTTTAAAGCAGACTCAAAAGTAGTATAAGGAGTGCCCCCCAGTGAGTGCCAAAACATTGGCAATAATCTCCTTTGTGAAGAAATCTCACCAATTGTTATAGAACTCAGGCTCTCTCTCTCTACATGATATTTAAATCTATGATAGAAACAAATGTATATTTATGGCCTTCATCACATTGTATATTGTATATTGATGTTGGTATATTGAAATCTCTATTTAATGTTGGATCATAATCATAATAAAACATGTATTTTAAATGAAACGATTTAGTGGAAACCTTTTTGGAGGTTGATTCCTATAGATAACCTTGTATATACATATAACTCAATATCTTTTAAAGATTGATTCTGTTTCAAAATTATTTGAAAAATATATTTTGGGTTAAATACAATATGTATTCGATGTATTAATCGAAGCAAATACCCAAAGAGGTTTATTTTTCACTAGTTTGATCTTGTTTCAAACTATCTTAAAAGTGGAGAATATTTTGGTTTTTTTTATATTATATTATATATATAATATTTAATTGAAGAAAACCTGGTGAAAAGCAATGGGAATATATTTAAACACCATTTAACATGTTCTATCTAAGGACTAAAACATGTTGTAATGCTTTTTAACCGCTAGAAGTTCTGTTTGGATGTGTGTCCTTAGATCCCTTTGTTCTCTGAAAACAGGATGTATATATGTATCTCTTTCTCCGAACCCCTTTGTATGGGATTCAACTTTACTTTATATCACTTTTTAATGAGAAATATATTTAATCTATAAACTTACTTAATTTCTATCGATTATGCGAATTTAAATATGATTTAGGGGTTTTTTTAAGCTTTTTAAGAGTAAAAAACCTCAAAAACGTATAATACTTATAGAGATTACAATTTGAAGAATCTCATCCTATTTATTAGAGATCGACATCTACTTGTTAGTGTGGGATTTCTATTTAAATCGATCCTATAGTCCATAGCATGTATTATGATCTATGATTCTATACTCCATACCACATACTATGCCCTATAAATATAGTTTCCCCTTAACGCCTTTTTAATAGCCTGTATCGATACGCCCTACTATTCTTACAGTAACGCTCTGTGACGCCATCGACCAGCCCTGGTTCTCCCACCATCCCTCTTATTTCGGCTGTTTTTTTTTTTCATTTGGCCAAAGAGCGTGATGGGGCAATGAGCAAGTGGCGCAACAAGCATGCATTTGTGTGCCCCCAAAGCATGAAACAGTTCCCCCAAAAGAGTGCGCGCTCTTTCTCTCGCTCTGCCTGTCGCTCTCTTCGGCTGCGCATGAGTCGCATTTATGACGTCACGGGAGAAAAGAGTGTGCATGTCGTCGGGGCGGCACGACGACGCCTTTCAGCTGTTTTTGCCCGCCAGCCAGCAAGCACATGGCGCTGGCGATGGCGGGCCATAAAAATAATACATTTTCATTCGTTTGTCTCGTTTTCCACAGTGCAGAGTGCCAGAGAAAAGCCGCGCCGCACGGAGAAGCGCTTTCTCGCCCGAGAGCGAACCGCGGCATTTGGCTGCTGCCCGTTTACCCGTTGATTCGATTCGATTCCTGTTTGGGAGAGATTGGCATTTAGTTTACTTTACGGATTTTCCGAGTCAACAACGCAAACAGGACAGCAGGACCCAACGCCATGCGGGGTTCGATGGCCGATTGCCGTTCCGTTCTCCTTGCCGTTGCAGTTTTCCTCGTTCTTCCGGTTGCTCCGTTGTAGCCAGTGTGCAGTGCCTTTCCTCGTGCCTTTTCCCTAGGGACTGACTAGTGGACTTTCCAGTGGTTGTCCAGGGGTCAGCGTTGAATCTTTTGGGTGAGTTACGACTGCAAAAGCTTCTGCTGTTAATTTACTTTTATTATAATCCTAATTAAATGACACGGAAAACGTGTTAAAGCGGTTCAAGTCATGAGGTTTTTTGTGGTTTCCTCGCAGCTATCGATTTTTGTAGCCGGCAAAAATAAGCATTTTCAAGCAAAAAAAACGTGTCTCTCTGAGGATGTGGGACTGGCGACAGTTGCAGTGTCCTTTGTGCCCTCAGAATGGCAGGGGGAGTGCATAGTAGTCCTTTGTTGTACTGTGACAGCCATGGAAATCCAACTAAGGGCCAACGATACCCATCAACCATCAAAAGCGTTGATTGCCAACAGCCATCAGCCAACAGAAAAGGTTCCTTGACCTTTCGCAAGCTAAAAAATCAAAACAAAAGAAAAAGAATAAAGGAGCAACTTTTGGTTGCCGCCTTTATGTTAATGATGTTGATTATTTTATTGATTTAATAGGAGAAAATTTTCCAATTGCACCTTCTGCCACTCTGTTTTACCGAGAAATTTAATATTATTTCAATAACTACACAAGGGAAGTACCAGGACCAGTAACCCCGCTGGAAACGCTTAAGCAAAGTCGATTCAATTATTTACTTGGGATTTGGTTGCCCGCCAGCTGTCGTGTGGGTCGTGGTCTTTAATTACCCTTCGGGTCTATCAACCTCTGACCCTCTTCCCACTCGGATTACACACTCTGTACTGTGTACAGCGCACACACACATGGACTATCCCCTTAAAAGAGTGCTAAATAATGCAAAAACATGTTCTAGTCCTGGCCTGGTATTCGTGTTTTTCTGTTTATTCAGCGAGAGAGATCCTCTGTTCTGACATTGAATAATGATGTGCTGCTGCTGCTGCTGCTGCCTGCTGATGTTAATGCTTTTGGCAGCATGAATATGAAATGAAATACATTTTGACAACCTTATTCAGGCGACTCCAGTGGGGATAACCTCTTTCTTTCAATGAATTCTGTTGGAAAAAATCACTCATACGACAGGTGAAATGGGTTTCTACCACCAAAAGATCTCTTTAAGCTTGGGATATTTTATTTTTATCGATTAATCATCAATTAATACATCATATTTAACCTTTCAAGTGTCACTTATCATCCCACAAACCGCTAACATCCGAATATTTAGCAATAATTTCATCCAAATTAGGTATACGCCGTGTTGTTCGAAATGAACATTTCCGGTTAAATAAACAGGCGCAAATACAAATCAACAATTTTGTTAATTTGATTTATATTTCTTACACATTTGTAAGCATTTTCTTTTCAGTAAATTCCCACATTTTATGACCATTTCTTAAACATTTTACCTACCTATCAAAGACTCAATCAGCATCCATCAGAAACCGAAAACTAATTGCTTCGATAGGAGAAAAAAACAGAAGCCAAACACAAACAGGAACCAACAAGTGGAGGATGAATGAATGAATAGAATTTTCTTTTCAACATCGAAAAGCATAAAAGCAGGAATCCATAGCAACGGCTGACGCATGGAAAATTTTCTCATATTTTTGCGGGAGGGGTTGCTCTTCTTTGTATGCAATTTCCTACCCGAAACTTTTCTGTACATATGTATCGCCATGCCACACGCGATTTGCTTGCTTATAAATTATAGCAATGTCTTGTCTGGCTATATATGTCCTTGAGTTATTTCTATAAATAGAATCCCCCCTGCAGAACCTCTCCAGGACCGTTGTCAAGTTCTATGGCCACACGACAGGAGACCGAGACCCTCTCTGTACCCCCTTGGATACCAGTTCCGGCGCTGTGTGTCCGTTTCGTTAGCACAATTGTAAAATGTATTAGATTGTAATTTTCACTTCTTATAAACGAGAAAACACCACGCACAATGCGCCCCGGTGATTTATAGCCTCTGTTTCTGCGAGTAGGACTCGGACGCGGACTCCTCTGTTTTGATTGCCTCTGGGTGAAAGCCGATCGGGTTCCGATATGCCATATAAAACCCCCTGCCACTGCTACAATCTGCGTCATTCGAGAGCTTAATTAATTTGTTATTTGGCATCGCATTCGCATCCAAATTAGCGGAGACATAAATCCAAAGCCGATAAACAGAAAAACCCAGCTAAAGCATAAGCATAACTAATTTTGATTTAAATCACACGAATAATTCACAGAGAATTATCCAGAAAAGTTGGACGTGATTCAATGGGAAGCGAATTTAATTTAATTAAGGAAAATAATGAAAAGCCAATTGTAAATGTTAACATTTCTGTATCAAATTTAAAATTTAAATTTTGACCTTCATCTGCTTTCCCATTGTCCTTCCTCCATTTTTGCATCATTTCTCCAATCAATTATCTCTTTAGATCCCCAAAATCCCCTTTAATCCCTAGGCATTTCACTTATTTCTTCAGTTCCTGAAACCTTCATCCATCACGATTCCCCCTCTTTTCCAGCCACAAATCACTTCTAAGGCCACTTCTAATACCCCATTGATACTCGTGCCGTGTTTGATTGTTAAACAAATTAAGCTGATAAGTGTCACACTTTTGAAGGCAAATAAAGAACATTTCTTATCAGTGGACATTTGTTTGCTTCCGCAATTTATGAATGAACATAGTGGAAGAGAGTGAAATACCAGAAATGCTTATATACATATTGTATTGTATATTGTACCTACATATGTATATATTTCCCAATTTAGTTTTCTAGATCAATTAAAAATATTATTGACAAGCGAAACTGTCGCATTTGTTTAATCTTGTGAGCAATAATTACATACATATGTTGTAGGAGGCCTTGAATTAATTAAATCAATGGAAATTTTCTGATATCTAAGCAAGGTCATTCATTTATCGCTATTATCATTCATTATGTGATATAGTACTCTTATAAAATGTTGAGTTAAATGGTCTAAAAGGATCCTAAGTGCAAATTTAGAAACGTGTGGGTCTAATTATAATTATATAGAGGTAGTAGCAACTGCGAGGAGAGTCAACAAATGAGTAGGCAGATTCATTGGACGCTGCCAAGAATTGAAAATCCCACGAAAATAAAACATTTCTGAAGCTCAATGTGAAGGTCGTCGCTAGAGATGACAGCGTGAGTCGATCAGGAAGCAAAGTATATGATAAGAATTGCGGTATTTCCTCCTAAGACTGGGGAAACAAAGAAATCGAGCGCTCTCCTGGGTGGACATTCTTTCTGTCTAGATATTTTCCGTTCCCGAAAATTCTTAGAAATTCAATGTCAGGTGTCGCGCTCTTATTCACGACTCACGCGCCCTCCTCTAGTCAAAGTCCACGGCAACGTCTCTGCTCTGCCGACCGACAAACCGTTGCTTTGAGTGTGTTTATCAGAGTTACGCTCTTGTGCGAATGAATGCGGTGAATGCTCTCAAACAAATCGGCGCGCCGCACAAATAATTAAATCAAAAATTGTATTTTGATTTTTGTGTAAAGACTACACAGCTGCTGACGTCATCGGTGGGCTGGGGGAAGCAAAAAAACAAAACAAAACATAAAAATCAAGCGCAAATTGAACCGGTTCCGTTTGGTTAATTTGAACAAATATAGCACATCCCAAATAAATTAATAACAAAGAACTGCATAAATCAGTTTACAATTTTGTTGCTGCACTACTCTCTCTCTCCCTTTTGCACCTTTTCTGTGTTCGTGTGTTTAGGTAGGGGCAGAGCTGAGGGTTAATCCCAGTAGCGCACCATTTTCGGTTCTTTCTTTCCCCTGCTTCAGGCTATTGCGTTCTTTGATGCAGCGGGAAAAACGCATTGTCGAAATTCTTATTGCGTAGTTTGTCGAACTCTTAACTGGGGTGGGTTGATCTCAAAAGATGCCCAAGGTGCATTATGCACTCATTCAAGGTGAGGCATTCCCTCATTACTAGACTCATGCACTCTTCGTGTCAAGGGAGTACAGTCCTGTGGGATATGAAACGGTAACATATAAGAAAACGTTTTTTTGAGAGATGTGTGATAATGCCTCACCTCAATTGAATTAACCCTGCCAACTTTACGCTCTTACTCCCTCTTTCCCTCTCTACACAACCACCAACAACTCCGCAGGCCAGGCGATCTAAAACGCTGTTAAGCCGCACACTCGCTGTCTCTCCTTCGCATTACAGGAAAGCAACAAGAAAGGCAGCAAGCAGCAGCAGAAGCAGCAGACAGCTGAGCAAAAGAAACAAGGAGAGTGAGAGGGGAGAGTAAGTAAGATTCAAAGAACGTGAGAGAGCATTACAAAATAAATTAGAATATGATGGTACCCAGCACTTACAGAGTGCATGGAGGGGTATATTGATCAGAAATGAATGTGTAATAGAAAGAGGAGAAGGAATAGAACATACAAAAACACCTGCAGTGAGAGAGAGATTAAATGCATCATCTAACCGTTCGCCGCTTACTTTTCGAATAATATTTTCACCCTTCCAGGGGGCATATTCACGACGTCAAACCATTAAAGGTAATCTGGCAGTCGTTACACTTGCTATGCTATTGGTACTTGTTTTAGTTTTTCTTTGCCAAAGTCATGGGCGATATTTTGAATACCTGACGGGCGGCGCGAGCATTGGCGAACACTTCACTCAGTCGTACAACGGACGGCACTCACTCGGGCAGCAGGCTATACAAAATAGAAAATAGAGGAGAATACATACATACATATATGTAAATACATACAGTACATGGCATATAGCACACGCGACGTTCAAAACGGAAACTGTTGCCGTCAAACTGTTGCTGCAGTTCAATGCAAGTGTCGCCACGGTACGGATACGGTACCAATTGTTAAATCGTTGTGCAGCATTGTGCAAGAGACAACAAACTAACGGCAAATTGATGGGATTTGAGGAAGGGAGAGGTGGAATAGTAAGACGAAATCGGAAGAATTCTATCCTTAAGCAATATCCCAAAGTGCAGTGATATGAGAGTCTATCTATGTGTGTGTTTGTGTGTGTAAATTAACATCAATTAATTGGCGACAATTGAAGTGCAGTTCGAGGAGGAGATACGACAGGCAGCAGCAGCATCAGCAGCATCAGCAGCAGCATCATGCAAATGGTTTCGCACAGGCGAGTGGAAAGTTTCCGTTTCGACTTATTTATTTTGTGCATTTATTTTGTCGCCAAGTGATTGGGGAGGTCTTATAAATAGCAATTAACAAATTTATGCAATCGTCTGCGCCTGTCACTGTCCCTGCCATATATGTACATATGTACCCACGTATATCCTATGTGAAAATGCACGCGTATCGAGAAAACGTTTTCTATTTGGTTTTCCCCGACTTTCCCAGTGGCACCTCTTCCTTGTGGCCCCACGAACTGGTTTTGATTTAGTTTTCTGGATCACGACCAAGACAAACACACACATACGTTTTTCTGGCCTTGGCCAATATTATAATACCAATGTTGGCCCACAAAGTGGCAAAAGTGACGCTCCAGGGGAGAGGCGAAGGAGAAGCAGGAGCCACTCGCGTACTCTTTGAAATGTCAATGGGGTCTCCCGCTGCTGTGTGGGTGCACAGTTTTCATAAAGAAGAAGACTTTAAAGACTCTAAAAGGTGAAAGTTTATTACGCGGCAAGGAGCTGACAGAATTCATCTAAGTAAAATCCAATCTATGGGGGGTGGATGGTGAGATATATTTTATTTTCTGCTTTAACAGAAAGCCAAAGCATTTGATTAGATAGAATAAAGCTCTTGCCAATGATCAATAAGTGCTCTAAGTAGATATTACTTGAACTCTCAAGAGAGTAGTGCACTCTCTGGGGGATTCAGAGTGTGCTCCCCAAGCAATTATACGTGAAAGGAAACGCAGTGATCGGCGGAGAACTATTATCTTGGACGTACGATGTGGTATGTGGCGAACCAGTTGGATCTGGTATATTATTTTATATGCATATACCCGCACAGATGATAATCTCGATTGCTTTCGTGGAAGCAATCTCCTTGGACGGATCTCATAACTCGTTTCGGTGTTGCTGAGATTTGTAACTGGTTTCCTAGACAGCCCCCAGCCGCCAGCCGCCAGCCCCCAGTCCCCCATGGACTAATGACATTTGACCGATACGATGCCAAACTCCAATTCAGAGGAGTGTCGTGGTTAGGGGGGGTACTTCATCCATCCATCCATCATGTTTGATACACTGAACTTGTTTTTTCTAGATCCACTAATTATGCGCATAGCTTAAAGAACAAACAAAAAAATTGAAGCACATACAAAAAAGTGTAGTCACGTTTTTGACTCATTTTTTTCAATGATAAAAATTCATAGATATCGATGTGTGTTTGTGGCGCTGTTTTTTCTGCAAACGAAAAACAAATATATTATAGCTATATGTACATAAATTGTTAATGCCAGAGACGTCCGTTGCCCATTAAAAATCGGGTATTCCGTCCCAAATGTTTTGCACTATTTTGTTTTGTGTTCGAACGATCGAAAGTGTCTCCATCGACTGTAAAATGTTAATGTGGGCTCTGTGTCTGGTCTGGTCTGGTCTGGGTGTGGGGTCTGGTCTGGTGCCTGTCTCTGGGGGCCTCTGTTTGTCTGACAATCAGCTGTTGTGCACGCACGATCATGATTCGAAAGGTAAACCTTTGTTTTTTTATTCGATCTCGATCCGATTCATTCCAGTCTCGGAGGTTCTCTGTTTCTATAGGGAGGAATCGGGTACTTGTATCCCCCATCATCTGATTAATTTGTTGTGGAATATTTCCAATGCTTATGCTGGCAGCATCGATCGGATCATGCTAAAGGGTTGGGTGCGGGTCTGCTGTCTTCTCTCTCTTATGACATCATTTGCATATCGCCCTGCCCGTAGGCTTCTCAATTGTCTCGTGGCTCGGCACTTTCATTCATTCATCGATTTGTTTATGCAATAATTGATTGTTTGTTGTCTGCGGCTTTCTTTCTTTTTCTAGCGAATTAAATTTCAAGGCTCAAGAGGAGGGACCGTGTGGGCTTGTCTTTGGTTCAATGAAACCTTCGATGGAAAGTTTTCAGGAAATTATCCGAGAATTTAAGGATGGAATTTCAAAGGTTTTTTGGCTGAGGTTTTCTTGGAAATGTACACGTTTGCCAGATTTAATATTATATATCCTGTTCTTTAGAGGAATGCCTTATGGAATTCCGTATGAAATTACTTTTTGTGTAGGATTTCGTGGAGGAACATAGATATTGGGAAGATACCAAAAAAACTATTACGGTCTATCGTTTTCTGCGATTTTCATGGCCTCCGAAGGTACTCTTGTCAAACCCACAGACGAACTAGTTAATAAACCAGAGACGGAGATAGTATTAGATACAGATACCTATTCGTGAAAGAGTAAAGAACCTAACAAGAAAAAAACCCCGCCACTTGTTGCTGATTATTGGAACAATGTTTTGTAAGGGGGGAATGCCCCTATTCCAGAGGGTGATACGGGTTACTAGAGAAATGATATTTCGTTCTTTCGAACACCGAAAGAAGCTGAAGAAGAAAGAGACTGAACATTGCTGAGCATTGCTGACGCCATTTGTCGGGCAGTGCGAGCATACGAGTATGTGCGAATATAGTACGTCGTATTGGGCTGATTGTACGAGTCATGAATGCGAATGCCTCGAATGCCTCGAATGTGGCTCGTAATTGGTTACAACTGACACAAACCAGTCTGGGTCGGATGGGCCAACAGCACTCGACTCGACGATGACTTTGACCAGAAAAAAAAGAGAGAGAGCCAAGAGAGCAATAACGAGAGCCATGTAGAGAAAGGGGAAGGCAGAGGGTGCTTTATCAATGTTTTTGCGGTGCGGTGTGTCCTCTTATCAGTGGGATGGATCTTTTGCGGGGGAATTTCTCATTGTTGCCAACGCTTTTCCATGGGAGAACTTTGTTCCGGTTAAGGATTTTGGTTCAACCGTGTGCCATATCTAATCTAAGCGTACTTCTTACAGATCTGGGCTAGTTGGGTATTATTTTCGAATTTAGGATCTATAGAATTACACAAAGCTATAATATTTGTGGATCTTATATTCTCCGACGTAGAAGGGCCCTCAGTTGTAGATAATATTGTTTATAGCTGTACTTGGAGTGCTTTAAATATTTGTTCTTTACATTATAGACCCGCATTTGAATCGCATGTAAATCCCATCTGGAAAGTGTCATTCCTCTCTGAATCATATTCCCCTTCTGATAATAGTTTTTGTCACTTTCATTTATGTATGTTTCCATTGGGCCTTAATTGATGCCAACAGTTCCGTATGCATTCATATCTATTTATAATGGAATAATAATTCCCCTCCGCAAGCAAACAAACAAAAGAAATTGTGTCATAAAAGATTAATCAGCAAACATTTGAATCAATTGAGAAATTGGATCTGTTACGAGTATTTCTTATCTGCTGGAGAGTCACGTCACCCTATTCCCAAGGCAAGCGAACATGCATGTGCATAATGGCAAAGGGAGTGCCAGTAGGAGTTGAAACAAAGACAGAGAAAGAGGCGGGTCGTGGATGCGAGCGAAAGGGATAACATATGTCGTACTCCAATGAGAGAGGCAGTACCATTTTCATTGAAAGAGAGAGAAAGCATCACTGACGTTGGTTCTTCTGCAGGGCAAGAGAGCATAACAGCCGCGGCGGCGTTGGTTCTTCTCTAATGAGAGTGCAGGGAAAAGCACTACCATTTGCAGTTACACTTACAGCTTTCAGGCAGAGACCAGGCAGAAGAGTCGTTGCTGCTGGTGCTGCAGGCACACGCGAAAGCGTTTAAAACCGCACACATTCGTTGAACTTGAAGTCATAGCGTTTTCAATTGTCGTCACGCGAGCAGCAAACGAGCAAACGCAGCAACAAGATCAAGCGTGCAGCAACAGCTGTTCTCGTGCGAGAGAGAGAGAGAGAGAGAGAGGAAGAGTTGTTGCTTTTGCTCTCGCCAGCTTTCGCCTCGCGACAGGAACCGTTACAGCACCGGCAGAAACAGCTGCAAATTCAAAGGAAAATCAACCAAAATCCACCTCAAAAATCAACGCAAAATGTGATTGTTCATAATAGATACTAAAATATTATTGAGATACTATAATTAGTAAGTTCAATCTTTGATTACTATTATTATAAAAAACCTTTTTCGAAATATTTCGCAAGTTTGTGTGAAAATAAAGCACCAGCAGACCGCAACAATATGATATTTGTGGGTCGAATTTAAAGTTTTTGTGAATTTGAAAGATTTTGAGTGCTAAAAAAAGATAAAGCGCGATTCAAGGACCTAAGCTGCGAGTTCCTGAAACTGTTTTTAGGCGGAAAATAAGAGAAAAAGTGTTAAAAATAAAAAAGAAAATAAATCCAAAGATTTCCTCCTTTGTTTGCTTTGTTTGACTCCAAAATACATTTCTAAAGCAAAAATCTATCTAAACTACAGTTTCAATCGGCTAACACCTTTGCATAAGCATAAGCCTCTACGCGTTATTTGTATTGATTTAATAAATTAATACACATCCAAAAATGATGGTCGAAATTCTCGCCTTTTTCGAGTTAACGCCTTTTTGTTGTTGTTTCTTCAAGTAGGTGTAGAAGTTAGATGGAGAGTGTAAATACGATGATTGTGGGATCAGCCGAATGCTGAGCCAAATATTAGTCATATATTCAATGAAAATCCCCTCCAGTACAAGCTTTGGATAACATGTCGCATGAGTAATAATCAAGAATTTCCCTAGAAATTGGATACAGAAAAAAGAGTTGGGCGGCAAGGGCTTTTCTTTGTTCTTTTGTTGTATCTCACAAACAAAGGAAAATGCAAGGGAAATGTTTATCTAGGTATGTATCTTTTCCCCCAGCAGATCAACTCAATCCATTAAGCACCAGAAGTACAGTTGCCGCAGAAAAAAGCACAGCACGTGTTCGCTTTTATTTTGCGTTTTGGGGGGAAAGTGCGATATGGCATTGACTTTTGGATCCACTACGCCACGCACTGCTCACAGTCATGATCGTAGTCGTTCGAGTACTACTCCCTCGTTAGCACATTCCCCTCCCCACCTCCGCCATAAGCCGCAGACCCCAAAATATGTCCCATAGCATGTCTGCCGCTGCTTGAGTGTGTCGCTGCTTCGATGTCTGCCGCCTTTTGGCCATTATCTAATCGCAGTAGTAGTAGGTTCTCCTTCCCTCATGTTGATTATAATTGCATTAGATCATTAGCTTTGATTTCCGATTATTGTTGCGTTATTTATGGCTTATTGTGCTTTAACTACCAGATTTTGAAGTGTCTTATAAATTTACTGGATTTCTACTTAAGAGAAGATTCTTTGGGAATACTGAAAATGGAATATTACAATGCATATGATCAAGATCAATCTGATGCACTAAGAGAGCTTTTTTCTTGGCGCTTAAACAAATAATTCCTTTATAGAAAGTAATCTCTATAAAAATTTCAGTAGAACGAGTGCTCATTGTATTTCTCTAATCTATTAAATGTTTTCATTATATTATCCGCATACTTTTCTTATTATAAATATTTCCTTTCCTTATAATAAATGCTATAAAGAATTGGGTTTCTCCGAGGTTTCCTCAATTCCACTTAAGTTCGACATTTATTCCCTTTTCGTCAATTGAATTTTACAGAAATTTCGCATTAAATTTCCTTTAAATTCGGTTTATAATCGATTTCTCCGTTTCATTCCTGGTTCGATTCCACTTCGCTCTTCTCTCCAATATTCTCAAAATTATGGTTCTCTTAAGATTCGCTAAAGTTTCGTTTCTAGTTAGAAATTCTTCAAAAAGAGTTCCACTTTTTTTTGCGCCTTCAACATATTTTTGTTCAAAGCCGAAAAGACGATTGCTAACATTATAATTTCTTCTTTATTATAAATTTTAAGATAATACAAAGTTTAAAAATGTTTATTCAGGCCAAGAGATGTATTCTCTCACCCCAAGCCACAACAAAGTGGTTCTATCTGCAATCTCTAACTAAATAAAGATGGTTTATTTATTTACCCTTTGCTCAAGGCAGTAGCTTTTGTGGTTTTGTGACAGCCAATTTGTCTTCTGTTTTCGGTGGCGCTTGCTGGTCCAAAAAACCGCATTTAAACAACAACAGCAAAAAAAACCTCAAAAAAGAAAGCGACCTCAAAAAAAATCCCCAAAAAAGAGAGCAACAATTAATACATATTACAAAATGGCCAGCTAATGCAACGTTTAGTATAAACAATTAGCAATATAATCAGATCATGAATCAGCCCAAGGAATTTCCGCTCTTTAAAAGATATTTAATCGTAGGACATTGTATATCCAATATTTTCTATATTGCCTAATCTTCAGGCTACCAAACTACCGCCAAAAATCGAATCAAAAGATAAACCGCAAGAAACGCAAAACGTAACTTATTTATAGGGCAACTAAATAAAAGACGACTCATACGGCTCGTACTTGGAATTTGTTTAAACAATTAGCGGGGCAATTTGCTTCAAGAGATTCAAGAGATTTAGAGATCACAAGGGTTCGTTCGTTGGGAGATACTTATATGCAATGCGTATTATATGTGGGATATGGGGATGTAAATCAAATCGAAATCGTATCGAATCCAATCAAGTATACGCCTTGTGTCCCGTGTTTGTGGTGTGTGGTGCTCGTAAAAATCAAGACTCGAGTTTGCTTTTTCACAGCTTTTGAATTTAATTATGACCCGTGTCTTGTCGGCAGTTACCCACCCCCACCCCCACACACAGCCCCTCCTCCGCTCTCTGTGTGGAACGCTCTCTGAGCGTGTCCGAGAACAGCTGTTTGGCATTTTTTAATAAACAATCGTTGGCATTTGCTTCAGTTCAGTCTGTGAGGAGCATTCGGTGGATACGCAACACACCATCGCATCGCATCGCATACTACAACGCTATAGATTCCGCCGTCGGTCGCCGACAAACGGGCCTAAACGGACGCCCCTCTCACATAATTCGGCAAAAAAGTTAACAACAAAACAAAAACAAAAACCAAAACCATAAAAAAACAATATAATATCCATTCGGTTGTGAGTGCGCTTTTTGTTGTGTGTTTTTTCCGGGACAAGCAAATAACTAAATCATTTCTCGAAAATATCAGAACAAACATCACACATCTTCATCAATTTTCAGCCGTTCAGTGCGTTCCTTGAACTTTTGTTAGATATATTGTATATACGATACGATATATAGAATCTCTATAGATATATTTGTGGATTGTGCTTTGGAAGAGATAAACATTGAGTGTCTGACAGGACAGAGACTGGGAAATTCTCTTGTTTCTGCGCTGCAAGAATTTTGTTTTCAAATTAAACAACATTCATTTTTTGGCTGCTTCGCTTTGTGCGGATCGTTCGTAAACAACAACATTTCAATATTTTTGTGGAAAACCAATCAAATGAAGAGAAGAGTTTTCCTTTTCCCATGAATATTCAGGTAATTACAAATGATTTCTGGAGGGAAAACCTTAACGCATCGAAGGAAACGTTTAAATATTGAATCATCTTTTAAAGTTTTCTCTTCATTTTATTTTTGATACGCGAAACTTGTGCCAAAGATTAGGATTCAGATAAAGTGCATCCTCTGGGCAATAGAAAGACTCGCTGAGTGATAAATTTTGGATAATCTTTGAGTAATTTGTATCTTTAAAGTTTACTCAAGACTTTCTCTGGGGCCCACTTTGTGTTTTAGTGTTTTATTAATGCAAACGATTAAATAATTTAATGTGCAACTAAGTGAAAAACTGAAACAAAGTTGGAAGACATTTTGCAACAGCGAAACTTTGGGTTCAAATGGGGTTTATCTTTCGTGGAAGGCCTTTTGTAATTATTCCTTGATGATGATTCATGATTTAGATTTTAAGCAGATTTTTTTGAAAATATTTTGAGGGCAAGACTTTATTCAAATAAATATTTATCCAGCACAACCAAAGGGTATCTTTGGAGGAGTTTCCTTCTAAAACTTTCTATAAAATGTTTAGCTCAATTACTAGATACATTTTTAGTGCTGTACATCTTAGCTTCTGTTCAACGAAGTCTACTTGAAAAGCTGTAAAGCAATTAGTTTATGCTTGGAAAACCTTGACAAATCCAACATTAAACAAGATTTTGATTGTGTAATCAGAAGAGACCTTGGAAATGTTTTAATTTTTCAACAAAAACAACAAAATGTTTCAGTTCTTGGGAGAGAACTCTAACGAATGTTGGGGGAGGGAGGGCAGGGGGCCAGAAGTGGAACTACGAATGGAAGGGAGCCTCACGAACCGAAGACCAGAATGGCAAACCAGTTGCATTTAACCGAAAAATATATGCATATAAAGCTTTCGAAAATTGTATTTATTTATTTTAGTTGTAAAAAAAAAACACAAAAACCATGCTATGCAGAAAACAAAAAACGAAAGCGTAAAAAATACAAATGTATTCCTAGAAAAAAAATAGGAAAGAGTGTGACTCCATTTCCATCGACACGTGCTTTATTGAGAGGCGAGTTGTTGACTACTTGACAACAGTCTGCCCCACAGAACACAGTCTCTGCGATTAGTCAGCGATCCACTACTCTGTATATATTTTTAGTGATTTTTTTATCTAAACTAACGTCTATATAAATATTTGTGCCCAGTGATAAGCCAGCCAGCCAGCCGCCTGTTTGCTGGGTGCTTGTAAGTGGGGAAATTTGACCTTAATTTCAGTTCTTTCAACAAGCCATGCCATGCCACACACATGCCACACATGCCACACGCTTGTTCATCCGACATGGGCTATCTCTTGGGTGTTATCTTTGGGATTAGCATACGGTAGTCGATGATTAACTTTGAATACTTACAACCCAATCATTGATTGGATCCTAATCGTTGTGCCCATATGCTTTTTCGTACGCAATGAGTGGGGCACTACCTTACGTTTTCAGTACGTTTTTCCAATTGTTTTTCTCGCTAATGGGAAGTGCTAAATGGATCTATTTATTTGTGGATGACATTTCTATTGCCATTTCAGGGCAATTAGCGAGCGACGCAACGTGGACTCCATAAAAAAAGAAAAACAATAGTTGTTCAGTCTGGAAAAGGGTTATTAGATCATTGTTGCAAGATTTTCATTGAAAATATAGAAAACTTGAAGAACTAAGACGAAAAACTGTACTTTGTTGTTTTGTTTCTCAAGTTTTAACATTTTTCCAATTAAAAACTATTCCTCTTATATAAGTACATAATTTTTTACTTCTTCCTTAAATATACATATATTTCTTAACGCTTTTCATGTAATATTTATGGGAAAGTGGAGATTTAAGTTTTGAGTAATAAACTCCATTCCCTTTTCCTACTTTTCCCGTATTTCCGTGAGTTTCCTCTTCTTTTTCCCATTTTCCTATAACTTCTTATAATTTTCAATAAAAATAAATGGCATGAAACGTGCCATTTCTATAGAAGAGAAATGAAATGTTTTTCCTTTCCTTAATTGCCTAATTTTCCATAAATTATGTGGGTTTCCGCTTACTTTTCACATAATTGCAATGATTTTCCATGAAAAGAGTGAACAACTTTTTGAATTGAAAGCAATGTAATCTATACGCTAGAGGATATCAAATTTAACAAAATTTAGATCAAATTTCTATTTCTTTTTGGTAGAAGTTTAATTTATTTCTTTTTCTGCCAAGCGTCGCGTATACTCGTGAATGTTGTTTGTTTTTCAAGCAATTATCTTATCTAAATGCATTCGAAAAAAAAAACAAAAAAGTATTTGTATCTGTATCTAAAATATATCTAAATGATATAGCCGTTCAATGACCTTTATTTATGATGTTTAAATATTATATATTTTCCATATTTTTCAGACAAAGCCAAAGGAACCAATGTGATTTGTGATAGAAGCCAATGTGAAGTCCGCTGGCATTTCCCCACCCACAAAAACACAAACACAAAACAGCAACGTCACAGCCTCACGACACCTTTCGCCCATCATTAAGAGTACAAATAAAACCCTAAATAAAAATCTCAAATCTCTTGGATTTCCCCTTTAATTGAACTTCAATATGGATTTCGATCAGATTCTGGCCAAATGTGGCGATTTCAATCGCTACCAATTCATGATTCTTGCCCTTTTTGGCTTTATCAATATCATCGTATCGATGGTAGGTAGTTCTTTGCTCTTTAAAGCTTCTAATTGCTAATGATATTTCGATCTATTTTGTAGCATTACTTTACCCAGACAGTCATTAGTTTTGTGCCAGATCACTGGTGCTATCACGATAAGCTGGTGAATATGACCTACAAGGAGATTGGCGAGATCTATGCCCAGTTCGGAGATGATCGCTCCTGCACACGCCTCGACGATATCAATGGCCATAATGTCACTGTCAGCAAGGAAAAGTGCGACAGATGGATCTACAACTATGATTTTGGTTATAGATCAATGAATACAGAGGTAAGAGCTGCGAATAGGGTTTTAAAATAGTTAGAGATTAACTAAAGATCAATTTCAATGGAGATAATATTCCAAGATATCAATTCAAGTGAGGATCGGTTTCCTTAAGATTAAATTGACCTAGGATCCACTTAAAAAGAGATAAATATCCTAGAGATTTCTCTTCTGGAGATCGATAGAGATCCCTTTTCTTGGATAAGCTTTCAAAGATCGTTTCAAATGAGGATAAACTTCCTTATTATCAAGTTAAGACCATCTTTCAAGAAAATACAATATCAAATGAATACTTGACTACATAAACCATTCCTAGAGGTCTTTTTAAAGAAACAAATTCCCATTTTAATGCTACTTTCTCTTTGTTTTCCTTTAGTTGAATTGGGTTTGTGATTCCGCCTACAAGGCACGCATTGGCCAGTCGCTGTTCTTCATTGGATCTGTCGTGGGCACGCTCTTCTATGGCCTTCTCTCCGACAAAATAGGACGCGTGCCAGCGTTGATTCTCTCAAATTTCTGTGGATTTGCCGGGGACTTTTCCACGATCTTCACGAAGAGCGTGGGGACCTTTACGCTCTGCAGATTTATATCCGGACTGGCAGCAGACACGAACTTCTATCTCATGTATATTATAGGTAAGAATCCTTACTATTGAATGAATGAATCAAACATGAGTCTAATACGAATTTCGCCATCTGTAGTGCTCGAATATATACGCCCCAGCATGAGGACTTTGGGTCTCAACATGGCCGTGGGTCTGTTCTACTGTCTGGGTCTCGTTTTCACACCTTGGTTGGCGGTACTTGCGGGCCATTGGCAGATCTACCTCGCATGCACCTCGCTGCCCATCCTCCTGGTAGTGCTGTACTATTTTGTGGTGCAGGAGAGCGCCCAGTGGCTGGTGACGCGCAATGACATCGATGGCGCCATCGTGCGACTAAAGCGCGTGGCAAAGTTCAACGGATGTCGCGTGACCCAGGCGGAGTTCGATGAATTCCGACGCCACTGCCAGATGACGCGCGAGATGCAGGGCGGCGATGAGAAGAAGACTGCAACGCTACTGGACATGTTCCGAACGCCCCGAATGCGCAAGAATACGCTCATTCTATTCTTCAAGAGGTAGGCTATACGATAAATTCCATTTGACAGATCAAAGAATGATTATCGATTCTTTATAGCATGGTCATCACTCTCTGCTATGATGCCGTCTCTCGTAATGTCGAGGGCATGGGAATCTCGCCGTTTATCATGTTCTCGCTAAGTGCCTTGGCTGTACTGCCTTCCAGTATACTCCTCGTCCTGCTGCAGGATCGCATTGGACGCAAGGGCATGGCCTCGGGCTCCCTGCTGGTGGGTGGCCTCTTCACAGCCGCCGCTGGCATAGCCATCGCGTACCAGCAGCACAACCACAATGCCATACTCCTTGCCTGCCTCACGATTGCCGCAAGGTTTGGTGTGGCCATCTCCTACGAATCGGGCTCCCAGTATGCCACGGAGCTGATTCCCACGTGTGTGAGGGGACAGGGTGTGGCCGCCGTGCATGTGGCAGGCTTTGCGGCATCCTTCCTGGCGCCCTACATCCTCTGGCTAGGAACCTTCTTCAAGGCGGCGCCCTCGATCATTCTGGGAGTGCTGTTCTTTGCGGGATCCTTTGTGTGCCTCTTGCTGCCAGAGACACTAAATAGGTGAGTGGATTTAATGGAGCAATTAGCCTGAATATATATCTAAATATCCTGCCTTTTTGCAGGAGCCTACCCACCACCATCGAGGAGGGCGAGGTCTTTGGCAAGGGCGAGCGCATGTTCGATTTCCCGTGCCTCCAGCACAGCCACGACGACGACGAGGAGTCCGACTCGGAGCTGGAGAAGTACAAGCGCAAGCATTCGCTGATCGATGCCAAGCAAATGGAATCCGCATCGAATGGCAAGCGCAAGCAGTCCCTCATCGATGCCGATCGCGAGGAGCAGGCCCTCAAGGATGCCAAGCACTGAAAGAGCAAGGAATGGATCATCGTTTCACTTAGTTAATAGTCTAGCTAAACAATTGTATTTTCCTCTAAAGTCCTACTCCATAATAGACCCCCAAACAATTGTCTACACAAAAGCCTTGTGGTGTGCTCAAAAGCCTTTCATATATAGAGATTTATATATACATACTATACACTATATCTTTAATCTAAAAAAACCTCTAGCTTGTAACTTTTCTAGAACGTAATTTGTAGAACATTGTTTTTCCAAAAGCTCCCATTGTGTATAAGAACGGAATCGTATAGTTAACACTTAAGCGGCACAAAAATCACTTAAAATGAAACAATTTTTGAATACTTAAATCCTAAGAGTTTTTCATATGTAAATACATAATTGTGTAAGGCTCCTCCCATACCTATAATTCAATATTCACTTCATTACTTTTTATTTCGATCTTTAATCAAAATGGAAACAAAATATCTTCTAAAGAAAACTGATAATAATTATATATCTACTATACTATATAGAGAACAACAAAAAAAACTATAAAAAATCGTATAAAATATACAATGCAAAAATAATTTAAAAGAAGAAAGAATATAACCAGAGTTTGCTTTGGGAAGAGGAATATTTGTATATACCTATGATATTTCAAAGGGTTGGGAACGTATTAGATTTAAGATGCCATGGGTTGTGTTATGCTAAAGAGTTTTCCATTATTTATTTGGGATATAATTAATATTTTTATTTCCCAGTTGGGAGAATAATTTAGGTTCTGAAACGATTCTCCTTTCTCATGTAGAAGCTCAAAGATCAAATAGGATTATAAAGCCTTCTTTCATGGTTCATGGAATAATGATTTAGACTGTTCATGTATCTTTAAAGATTTTCACAAGATTTTCAAAATTGAGGGGGAACTTTTTTTGATCATCCGATTGTAATGACTTTCTGGAATCTGGTAGATAAGATCATTCTTTATGATTCTGAGTCAACGGAATTCTAGTATCTTACAAATTGTGGCTACCATAAGATTTCGCGAATTCAGTGGGTAGAATCATCATTTCATAAAATCCTGTACACAAAACTCGGACTGACAGACGTTAAAGGGTTTTTTGGGCGATCAAAACTTGAGAGTTTACTCCAAAAACCATAACTCTTTTAAGGAAATCCATTAAAAATGCTACAAACTTAAGACAAATACCATTCTGGGGATCGAAAAATTCAATGATCAGGATCAGCAAGTCAGGATATATAATAGTATTTTATTTAACATAATATATACATTATAAAATGTGAAGAAAATTATTAAACATAGTAAATAGATTTTTAGCAGTTCTGTTTGTGGGGATATACGGGATATAGGATATATAGTAAGAGTGTATTCTAAACAACGGTTACGGTTTACTATTACTATGCATCCTTCACATGAGTAATACTACCTATCAGACCATTCAGTTACGGACGAAACCCAACATTATTTGTTGGGCTCCTCATCAGGTTATTCGTTTATCATCAGTTTATCAGTTTCATTAGTTTCATCAGTTTTTCAGTTTCATCAGTTGAGGAGTGTTCTCTAGGGTTCAGACTTGGCATCCGCATGCTTTGTGAGACCATCGCGGCGCTTATGGAAGCAGGGGAAGTAAAAGCAGCTCTCGTTCATGGCAAATACCTCGCCATCGGCCAGGCTTTCGGGGAGTTTTCTGAAGGAAAGAGAGGATTATTCTACAGCTCTAAAGGATCTCTAGGGTTCAGACTTACTTGTGCAGGGTTTCTGGTAGGGACAGACATAAAGCGGCGCCAAAGAACATCAGGACACTGATGAAGATCGAAGGCAGGGGCTTGTAGTACTGCGCCAGGTAGATCACATAGAAGGCCAGGGAACTGGAGGCCAGGCCCACCACATGTATATTGGACACTGCCTGTCCCCGGACGCTGGTGGGGATGATCTCTGCCGCGTACTGGATCTCCGCGTCGTAGGAAACTGTGCTGCCAAAGCGTCCCAGAGCCACCATGCAGGCTAGCAGTATGGCATTCTCTTTGGGATCGAGGAAGGCAATGAGGAAACCCGTAACAGCAGTGATGATGCCACCCACGAAGAGTGCCCCACAGGCCATGCCCTTGCGACCGATTCGGTTCTGCAGCAGGAGGATCGCAAAGCCCGCGGGCAGGTAAACGCTGGATGTGAGGGAGAATAGCTTGAAGGGAGACGTGCCCAGACCCTCCATATTTCGGTTGATCACATCGTACGAGAGGGTTATGATGACGCTGAAGGGTGAACCATTGGTAAGTACTTTTTTCCTAAAAATCTCTTAAAATCACTTACGATTTCAGCAGCAAGGTCATTGTAAACCGACGAAGACGTGGGGTCCTAAACATGCCCAGGAAAGTGTCCTTCTGCTTGTTCACTTGCGTCTGTTGATTCATCTTCTCGCGGTAGTGCTTCACGAACTCATCGAAGACGGAGTCCTCCACTTGTCTGCCATTGAATTTGGCCACTCGCTTGAGGCAGGCCACTGCCTCGTCGTACTTCTTTTTGGTGAGCAGCCACTGGGCGCTCTCGCAGATGAGCAAAGGATATACCAGGACTCCCAGAGCGGGCAACGAGGCCAGCCAGAGGTAGCGACGCCAGTTGCCAATCCAGATGGCGGCCCAGGGGGAGGTCATCAGTCCAAAGCAGTAGAAGACAGCGAGGATGATGTTGAGACCGAAGGTACGACGCTTGGGGCTCAAGTACTCGAAGACTGAGGAAAGAATAGAATGAATCTGTGGATGGCGAGAGATCTCTGTGGCGAGTCTTACCCAAAATGTACATCAAATAGTACATGGTATCCGTGGACAGGCCGGACACAAATCTAGAGAAGGCAAACCATGGCAGGGTGTGCACAAAAGAGGTCATAAAGTCCCCAGTGGCACCAGAAAGAGCGGCCATCAGCATGGCTGGCAGGCGACCAATATGATCTGACAGGAAGCCAAAGGTAATGGTCCCCACCACAGAGCCGAGAAAGAAGAAGGATTGACCCACTGCCGGCTGGTGGGACTTGTCGCAAACCCACTTCAATTCTGTGGTGAGACTCTCGTAGCCACTTTCGCGCTCAAAGATCCAGTCCTGACAGGTCTCCGAGGAGTCTGCGGGTATGCCAGTTCCATTGATGACGCCTTGGAGGGGAGTGCACGAGGAATGGGAGACATTCGAGTAGATGGAGCGCAGATCCTCAGCACTGAGCCCCATAAGATCATCATGGGAACACCTAGGGAAGAGGAGAGATTAAAGGAGTTCTGGGGTTGGTGTTTCTCTAGAGACTTACCAGTGCTCTGGGGTGAAAGTAATGAGAGTTTGCGAGAAATAATGCAGGGAACTGAGAATGTTCGTATAGCCATAGAGTATGAGTATTACAAATTGGAATCTACCAAAGTTCCCGCACTTTTCAAGCACGCGATCGAAATCCATCTTTCACTTGGCTCGGAAATACTGGAACTTCACTTTGAATTACACTTTTCGGACAACAGGTGTTCTGGAGAGGGATGCGGCAGAGTCTGTTCTGTCTGTGAGGCAAGGCAGAGCTACATTCTGTCTCAGTGCGAGGCAGTATTTTGACGCTGGGCCTGTGCCAACCAGAGCCTTTTATACTTAGTATAAAGCGTACGGATTCTGATTAGGATGTGTAATTAGTAACAGCTACTAGAGATTGAGATTGGCTATCTCTTTGCAGCTGCTGTTTGGGGTGTGTGATGTTTACCAAGAGATCAGCGGACGACTCGCGAGTGAACATTCCACCATTCCGGCATTCGAAAAGGTGAACGAACACGCCCACAAAATAAAGGACCCAAGAAAGGCTTCGGTTGCATGGAGATTCCCGGCGATCTACTTGAGCTATAACTTAGGCAATATTTAAATCATTCATTCATTCATTTGTTCATTCATTCATAAGGCCTCTTGGCCTTGGCTTTGGCTTTGTCTTTTTCGGGGCGGGTGGGCTTTGGTGAAATGCGTCTTTTGTGTCGTGTGATAGCTGCCGCTCTTATCAGGCATTTAACTTGGCCAACTGCCCCCGCAATTCTCTGTACTTTCTCGCAAATTTCGGCCGTTGTTTGTTTTGTCTTAGATTTATAATAGATTTAGCCGGTGCCATGCTGTAAGTCACGCCTCAGCGTCGTTTGTTGCCTTTGGGGATTAGGCCAGCGAGAGAGATGCAAAAAATGCTTTTGTTTGTCCCCTGACATGTTTATAGGATATAGAGATCTAGAGATATAGATTATATATAGTATAGATTACTAAGTGGATGAGTGGCTGAGTGGCTGAGTGACTGACGGGGCGCCAACCGAAGCCTCTCGAAATGTCACAGGGTTCATTTATCTCTAAAAAGACAGAGAGAGTGAGAGAGAGGTCCATAAAAGTTCCGGAACCAGGGGCGTGATACCCGAATACTCATATATCTAATCCCCAGGGCAGACGCCTTAGGATCTGTATCTTAAGGGTGCGGATAATCGTTTTAGAGACACGATATTACGACTGTCTGGGTTGCGGGATTAGTTCTTTATATGATCTGTATGATCGTCAGCTAATTTTATAGAACCCCGGATCTTTCATAATGTTTTCCAAGTTTAAAGTAAATATTTCTTGCATATAGGAGGTATATTTTGTTTATTCAGATATGTATTAAAACTATTTGGTTGTGACATTGGCAGCCTCCAACTGAGATTCGGTTTTGTGCAGGCTTTCTCTTCGCTGAAAGCAGGGAAAGAAGTACCATTTCTCGTTCTTTGCAAAGATCTCGCCCTCTTGGAGTGTTTGTGGGAGGGTCCTAAGGGAAAACAAAGATATACCAACTATAGACAGAAGATCCTTGGATGGAAAACTCACTTGTGTAGAGTCTCTGGCAGCGTCAGGCACAGTGCAGCCCCAATAAAAAGCAAAGCACTGATGAACAGCGATGGCAGCGGCTTGAAAATGGTCCCCAAGAAAATAATATACGAGCTAAAGAACCCAAAAGCATAGCCCACCACATGAATGTTGGCCACTCCCCGACCCCGAACACTCGTCGGAATGATCTCCGCCGCATACTGGGCCTCCGCATCGTAGGCCACGACAGCGCCATATCTCCCGAGGCCCACCATGAAGGCCAGGACCAGAGCATATTCCGAGGGATCCAGTGTGGCTACAAGGTAGCCTGTGGCCGCTGTGATGATGGCACCCACAAAGAGCGAGGCACAGGCCATGCCCTTGCGTCCGATGATGTTCTGGAAGAAGATGATGGTGAGGCCTGCCGGAAGGTAGCAGAAGCCCGTGTAGGAGAAGAGCAGAAAGGGGGAAGTACCAACGCCCTCCACATTGCGACTGAGGATATCGAAGGCCACCGTGATGATCATTCTAGGAAGGAGAGAAAAGCTACTTCCAAGAACTACTTCCAAGAGAGAAGGGATCTGTCTACTCACGATTTGAGGAACAATATGATCGTGAACTTCCTCAATCGAGGCGTCCTTAGCATCCCCATAAACGTGTCCGAGGATGTGGTCTCCACCCGGTTCTTCTTCTCGCGATAGTGCTTGACAAATTCATCGAAAACGGAGTCCTCCACTTGTCTGCCATTGAATTTGGCAATACGTTTCAGGCAATGCACAGCTCTGTCGAACTTGTGCTTCGTCAGCAGCCACTCGACGCTCTCGAAGAGGCAGAAGGGATACACGAGCACCCCCAAAGCGGGAAGGGATGCAGCCCAGAGGTACGAACGCCAATTGCCCAACCAAATGGCCATCCAGGGGGAGACCATCAGGCCAAAGCAGTAGAAGACGGCCAGAATGATGTTCAGGCCAAAGGTGCGATGCTTAGGACTGAGGTACTCAAAGACTGAAAGGAAGAGTATCTTCTAGAGATGGATTCTTGGCTCCCTCCCAAGTGCTCGCCAAATACTTACCCAAAATATACATCAACACATATTGGGTGTCTGTGGAGAGGCCAGACATGAAACGAGTGGCGGAAAACCAGGGGAGAGAGCTCACAAAGGATGTGAGAAAGTCTCCCAAGGCACCCGTCAGTGTGGTTATCACGCAGGCTGGCAGACGTCCTATCCGATCGGCCAGATATCCAAAGAAGATCGTCCCTAGGACAGAGCCCACAAAGAAGAAGGACTGACCGACAGCCAGCTTGTAGGCGTCATCACAGACCCACTCGAGCTGTGGGAACACAATTGTGGAGGCGAGTGTTGCGGCTGCAGAAAGTGTTTTCTACTTTTGGGGATTCGTTTAAGGTACGAACCTCTGTGGTGATGCTTTCGTAGCCGCTTTCTTTGTCGAAATGCCACGACTGGCATCTGGATTCCCGATGGAAGGAAAGATCCGGGTCCCAATGGAGGTAGCTGCAGGAGTCTACCACGGAGGTGGCATTCGTGGCGGAGTCTTCAACGGGAAGAGAACATCTTTAAAGGGGAAGATGTAGCAGGATCTGTTTGCGGATCTTTTATGGCAGATTCTAGACCTACCTGTGAGAGGGCGTAAAACTGATGAGTGTCTGGGAAAAGTAATGCAATGAAGACACTATATTCGTGTATCCATAGAGTCCCAGGAGCAAGATCTGGTAGCGACCAAAGTTTCCACACTTTTCCAGGACACGTTCGACATCCATTTTTGGCTGCTGCAGCGGCGATCGCTGGCCAACGACTGATGCCATCACGGGGGATCTAAGCAGCTAGATATATAGATATATCGTCTGACGACTCGTGGGGGCTATATACACTGCAAATAATCGTTGTATCTTTATCTTTGCTACTGCTGCTGCGGCGGCTGCTGCGATGACGAGGAGGAAAGTGTTTGGAGATGAGAGATTTCCCCGACGTCCGTGTGGGAACGACGTGCTGTGTTTGCCGACTGGAGAGTTTTCGTGGCGAGTGCTTCTGCAAGCCATAAAATAATCAAATACTAAGGCTCAGTCGAGTAGTTCGTTTATCTTCAAAGGTGTTTTATGGAAACCCAAGCTGTTGAGCAAATAGAAACAGTGTGGTGGCATGCTGTACAAACATTGGTCGCGTTAATCACAGCCAGAATCGCAGATGTTTCGCATACCAAAGCACTGAAAGATCTACATAGATATGCATATATTTGTTTGATCGATCGGTATATAATACCTTGGAATTATTCAGTGGCATCTTCTAAAGATGGTCTACAACTATGTACTCGTACTCGCATAATGAAGATCAATTACTTTTATCCCAGCCTAAAATCTAATCAAAAGTAAACCGCCGGATCCGTGGCATTCGAATGGAGCTTGGTGCTGTGCCCAGGGGCCAAAGTGGTGGCCGATTGAGTGCGTTGCTCCGTGAAGCTGAAGGAGAACCAGCGATCATTCTTGCCAAAGTTCTCGCCATCCTCCAGGGATGTGGGAAGCGTCCGATGGAGGGTCTCTGGTAGAAGGAGGCACAGACAGGCTCCGAGGAGCGAGATCAGGCCCAGGATGATCTCCGGCATCGGGGAGAATATGCTGCGGGTGTACAGGATGAAGGCGCTCAAAAAGGTGAAGGCATAGCCTGCCACATGGACCGCAGCCACGCCTTGACCCCTGACACACGTGGGAATCAATTCGGTGGCATATTGAGCCCCGGAATTGTAGGCGACTGTCACCCCAAAGCGACCCACAACCGAGAGGCTGACCAGTAGAGTGGTGGCTGTAAGAAAAAGGCCATTATATCTGGTTATCCTTTGGGGCTGCCACTTACTCTTATCCGTGGCAGAGGCGGCAAAGAGTATTGCACCCGTCACCGAGATGAAGATGCCACTCAACAGCAGCGAAATGGAGGCCATGGCCTTGCGTCCGATGCGGTCTTGCAGGGCGATGATCAGCAGACAGGCCGGCAGAATGGTGGTGGCGCTCAGCGAGAACATCAGAAATGGCGAGATGCCAAGGCCTTGAACGTTCCGAGAGACGGCATCGTAGCAGAGGGTAATGACCATGCTATATCAGGAGAATCCAAAACAGAAATCAGCGAATCAGATATATTGATGTATAGATGCCGACACTCACGATTTGAAGAAGAGAATGAGGGTGTTCCGCCGCAGACGTGGCGTCCTGAAGAGATCCAGCAGATTGGGCGTGGCTTTGGTGTGCTGCTGACTGAATTTGCACTCCTCAATGAACTCCTGGTAGCTGCTCTCGTCCACCTCCCGGCCATTGATCTTGGCCACGCGCTTCAGGCAGACCACGGCGCGGTCGTACTTTTGCTTGGATATCAGCCACTGGATGCTCTCGGGAACGATCAGATAGAAGAAGGGCACCAGCAGGAAGGGCAGCGAGGTGGCCAGGAGGAAGCCCTGCCAGCTGTGCATCAGGACAGCAATCCAGGGAGCGGCCATGGACCCCAGACAATAGAAGAAACCAATGCAGAGGCTGAGGCCCACTGTGCGCAAGGTGGGACGCATGTATTCCATGACTGAAATATCCGAAAGATCGAGTAGAGAGTGGTCTATATTGGAGAGAGATGTGCAGCACTCACCCAATATGTACATCATCACAAAGTTGCTGTCGGTGGCAAAGCCAGAGATCAAACGGAAAACACAGAAGAGCGTGAGATTGGTGCCCCAGATGGTCAGCAGATTGCCGACCATAGCAATCATATTGGCCACCACCAGAATGGGCAGACGGCCCACCACATCCGCGAGGAAGCCCAGCACCAGGGTGCCCACCACAGAGCCCACAAAGAACATGGACTGGCCGAGGGTGAGCCTCCATGCGTCATCGCAGATCCAGTTCATGTCCGAAGTGAAGCTCTCGTAGCCCATGAACAGCTCGTAGTCATAGCTATGGCAGGTACTGCTGCCATTCGTTGCCAAAGATTGGCAGCTTGATTCACTGGGAGGCTTGCTTCCATCTGGCATACCATCGGCGCACCTGAGCGTATGATTAACAAGTACGTATCAAGTACACGTCACGATGTGATTTAGATATGGTTTTACCAATATTTGGGCACAAAACTGATTATCGTCTGGGAGTAGTAGTGCAGGGCAGACAGCATATTGATCAGACAGAAGAGCAGCAGCATCAGCAGCTGCAGGCGATTGCAGTCGCCGCATTTCTCGAGTATTTTGTCCACCTCCAGCATTGTGTTGGTCCGCACTCGCACCACTTGCATTCACTTTGCCCTCACTCTGCGCTCTGCGATGAAATGGGAAATGGGAAATGGGGAAATGGGAGGGGAAGAAATGCACTCTGCTTGAGAGCCGTTTCGCTGCTCATCTTTCGCGCTTTTAATTACAAAAGCCAATTACTAGCTAAGCGGCCGAGCAGAGCAGCTGTTTTTTTCCGCCTCACATTCAGATTCAGATCAGAAAAAATTTGTATAAATTATAAGTTTGACAGCTGGAGCATTTCGTCAGGGAAATGGAAAACAGATGCGAATTTGTGGCCCTGCTAGGAGGTTTTTTCCACAGAGAATACTTCTATGGAGCCATTTTCTATCGATCATCCATCCGTAACAGTGGCATTCGGGATAGGTGTCCCATTTGTATCACAAAACTGTAATCGGAGTGCATACTGCTCTCTCCGCAAATGACATAAAGAAAGTACCAATCATTTAGATTGTCTAGATTCAAGATCAATCAACGATTTGTTCTGATCTGTTTCTATAACACTCTCGTCGCGAACAAGAACTTACACATACGAGCTGCAGATTTCGACTGGCAGCTCTCCAATCTCCACTCAGGGCACAGACCTCAGAAAGGTTGTCGAAAAATTGCTCAATATTTTGCGATAACAATTAAACTTTCTGCCAGCCAGCCTGCAGTCTGCAGTCTGCACCTGAATCTGTGTTATATAGGAGGAATAATGAAATAAACTCAGTCAGTGACCGCTGCTTTGTCGTTAATTCTGGTGGGAGTGTGCCGCGAAATTGCAATGTCAACCGCACGGAACGAACGTAGAGTTGGTTTTGAGAGGCTCGGGACTCGGATTCAGACAAAACAAAATAGCACAAAAGCATGCGGCACGGCCACAACAGAGTGTATCGAATAGGGGATGCCCAGCAAGGAGACCGAAGCTGTATAGAAATTTCTCATGGCAACCTGTTAGAAATAGGTACAGTCAGACAGATAGAATTGAGGCATGCTACTTATGTATGCACCAAAATGGCTTGGGAAGAGTGTGAGATGATAGAATATTTTCCATTTATTTCAGAGCGTGGCATGAAGCAAGATTTTCGCCCTATCTTTCTGCATTTTATCGTCTGTCGACCCCTTCGGGCGATAATGAATTTTTATTGGCATTCCGTTGTGTTTTTATTTCGATATTATTTTCAGTGATTATCCTTTGTAATATCCTTTATAATAATAATAAAAAAAGAACAGCAATGGCATTCCACGTGTGCATCCACAGATTTCTCTACAAATTAAGGGGTAGCAAAAACAACTAAAAATCAGGAAGATATTGGCGACGCTGTCCGTTAGAATGAGGAGATAAATATAGATTTTTGGGTTCGCCGATTTCTAGCATGCGATGCAATTTGTTGGCTCTTATTATTATTATTATTGTACTGTTATGACGTCGCTGCCTAAGCGATTGCATGTGGATAGGCCTTGCATTTCATTTGTAAATTTTGCCCACCAGATATCTGCGCCGTGATGCGCCGCGCTGCGATGCGATAGAAAAATATTGCAACTTTTTGGCTGTGAAAATGAGTGTAATCATGAAAGCAATCATCAGTTATCAGATTGTAATAACACGTTTACTCCATTCCCTGCCACTTTACTCTCTATAAATATTAAAAACCAACAAGTCATCGTTCTGTGATTTATTTTAGGCAACAGTAACAGCATTTTCTTTGGGTTTTTCTCTTCTGTGAAAGCAGGGAAAGTAAAAGAAACTCTCGTTCAAGGCGAAGCTCTCGCCATCTGCCAGGTTCTCTGGAAGTTTCCTGAAAGTAGGAACAGAATGAATACACATTATTTATAATATGTACTATGTGTACTATGTGTACCACTACTTATGTACTATATTCATGGACATACTTATCCAAGGTCTCTGGCAACGTGAGGCACAAGCCAGCGCCAAAGAACATCAGGCAACTGATGAAGATCGATGGCAGGGGCTTGTAGTACTGCGCCAGGTAGATCACATAGAAGGCCAAGGAGCTGGAGGCCAGGCCAGCCACGTGGATATTGGAGAGGGCTCTCCCCCGGACGCTGGTGGGGAGGATCTCCGCCGCGTACTGGATCTCCGCGTCGTAGGAGACGGTGGCGCCGAAGCGACCCAGGGTCACCATGATGGCCAGGAGAACGGCATTTTCTTGGGGATCGACGAAGGCTATGAGGAAGCCCGTCGCCGTGGTGATGATGCCACCGGCAAAGAGTGCCATACAGGCCATGCCCTTGCGTCCGATCTTGTTCTGCAGCAGGAGGATGGCCACTCCGGCGGGCAGATAGGCGATCGATGTGAAGGAGAACAGTTTGAAGGGAGACGTGCCCAGACCCTCCATATTTCGGTTGATTACATCGCAGGAGAGCGTGATTATGATCCTACAAATGGAATACTGTTTGTTAGCTTCTTGGGGATATATCGTAATCCAAATACTCACGACTTCAGCAGCAACGTTAGTGTGAACCGACGAAGGCGAGGAGTCCTGAACATGCCCAGAAAAGTGTCCTCCTGGCCGTTGACTTTACCCTCCTCGATTGTCTTCTCGCGATAGTGCTTCACGAACTCATCGAAGACGGAGTCCTCCACTTGTCTGCCATTGAATTTGGCCACTCGCTTGAGGCAGGCCACTGCCTCGTCGTACTTCTTTTTGGTGAGCAGCCACTGGGCGCTCTCGCAGATGAGCAAAGGATATAGCAGGACTCCCAGAGCGGGCAACGAGGCCAGCCAGAGGTAGCGACGCCAGTTGCCAATCCAGATGGCGGCCCAGGGGGAGGTCATCAGTCCAAAGCAGTAGAAGATAGCGAGGATGATGTTCAGGCCGAAGGTGCGACTTTTGGGGCTCAGGTACTCAAAGACTACAAAAGGATGGAGAGATACTTTGCGGATTAAAGGTGCTACCATTACTATTACAAGAATAATAAATAAGATGTGTATTATCAAAGGTCAGGAATATATTTATTGGCCAGATTTGCATATTCAATTTTTAGTTAAATGGACTTTTCATGGTCTGGTTCTTGGTTCTGGTAGTAGATTGGCAGTGCGGGCAAATGCTGAATTCACTTCCTGCATAAGGACCCGCCCCATCCTCTGGAACTTCTTCAATCGACGCTGCCGTTGCTTAGGCCAATGCTCCCATGCCAATACGTTCTCCCGCAGTTCGAGTAGTCTATAGAAGATCGCAGAAGAGATCCACAGCAGTACATTATAGAAAGGCTAAGCGGCTTTCAATAGCCGCCACGGCTTGCGGCTTGCGGCTTGCGGAAGGCGTAGGCCACATACATACAGGAGCAACACTATGCCAAGCAGGAGATAGTCCCAACTGCGTATTGCCTCGCACTGTTTGCACTTTCGAAATATTCTGGCAGCTTTCTCGAAGGGTGTTCAGTTGTGCTGTCTAACAAGTCAAATGGAGCTCACTTAGTACGTATCATCAGGACAGTAAATTGAAAGGAACTGCGATACAAAGGGGGCAACCAGAACAGGGGATAGTAGCGATACCGATGATATGGAAAACTCTCGATCTCGATCATAGCAGACTTTTGGATATAATTACAGTCAGACAGGTAGTACAAAGTATATTTCTACAGACTTCACAAATTGACCAAAATGTGTGGGGAAAATGACGATAGAGAAGTTTCCATTTTTCTCGGAGCATGGAAGACCATTGTCTCGGGCACACTTTTGTGGCTTGCTTCTGCAATCTGCATATACCAAGGCAAGAAGCAGTATGAATTGGTTTTCACTTATGAACGCTTTTGGTACTGGTTTTGTATGGTTATATTTGTGGCTGCGATTTCACACACTCTGAGTGGGTTTATGCTACTGTTTGGCTTGTGGAAGGTGAGTGATCTGTGGCATTCAGAGATTATCCCTTGTAATTTTGTTGATCGTTTCTGGAGGACTACAAACGTGTGTTCTTTGTGGGGATGATTATGAGCAATATCATGCCCTTCGTGCTGACTTTAACCGGAATTATACCAGGTAGATGGTGGCCCATTCATCAGTTTTGATATTTGATATTGCCTTTCGGTTACTCATTTGATCTGATTTCAGTTATTCAATTCCTTTGTGTGATCAGGGCGTTCACTTACTACAAAATGAACTGGCCTTAATTCCAGCTTAATCTAGATCATGGAATACTCGATTAAAAATCTATGCCTTATAAATCTAAATTATCTGTATAAATAAAAATTGAATTTCAGCTTACTGCGGTTTTCAGAGCACATGCTCTGACATCTATTAGAACTTTACGTGGGCGAATAATTGTATCCGATAAATGAATTAAATTAATCTCTGTAGGACTGGGCAATTGTTTAGAGTTTTTACTCACAATAAGGTCTGGCACGCCCTGATCTGACGCTGTATAGCCGAGATATAGGCCTATATCTGACTATATCTATACAAAAAGGGCAAACATTCTTGATAACTACACGATAAATACAAATATGCTACAGATTAGCTACATATTGCATGTAATTAGCAACGGAGACACCTGACGAGGTGTACGTTTGTTGACAAGTTTCGCCGTTTTTTTTTCATAGGAGCCCGATGGAAGCGCCACTGCGGAAAACCTCCGTTAGCCACTTTTTTACATGCCTTTTTTGCGACATTTTTGAAAAAATCTCAATTTTGATGCCAATCGATCGGAAATTCAATTCTGACCCCGATAAGGGTCAGGAAGGGGGGTCGGACATGCCCCAAAATAGCTTTTCTACATGATTTTACGTTTTTTTTTTTACCCTTAAAGTATGCTCCAAAATTTCTTTTCTACATGATTCTACATTGTATCCCTTAAAATATGCCCCAAAATGTATTTTCTACATGATTTTACTTAAAAAAAAAGCCCAAAATCTTTGCATACTTTTAAAAAAAGCCCAAAATCTTTAAAAATCGTTGCATACTTTTTTGACAAATCCATTAAATGGAGATAGGCTTGGCCATGTATGTACCAAAATAGGTACATTTTCATAGAATGAAGTAAACGAAGTAAATAAATAAGTCGTCGATAACGACTCCCCCGAGCGGGAAGTGGCATGACTAAAAAGTTACTTGAGAAAGTGTTTTGGGGGAGAGCGAATATGACTATGTGTGGAAGAGGGGGGCATGTGCGTGCGGGATAGAGGGAGAAAGAAACTGTATTTACGTGGGCGAGACCACACTTAAAGCCAAACTAAAATTTTAATGAATAATAAACAAAAAGGCGGCTTGCTTTATTGCGACCTTTGAGAAGCGCATAGAAAGAAGCGCATAAAATATTAACCTAGTACGTAGTACTGACTACCATAGCTATTGAATAATCATTGCATTGTATGGCCACTATATATAGCCGCATGGCTACTAAAATACTAAAAATAGTTAACCAGGGAACCAGTGTGCTTTGCTTAGTATCCTCAGATTCACGAGGAGTCCCAGTAAAGATTTCTACATATATATCTGTTCGCACTTACCCAAGATGTACATCAGATAGTACATGGTATCCGTGGAGAGACCCGAAACGAATCTGGCTGCGGCAAACCACGGCAAAGTGTAGACAAAGGACGTCATAAAGTCACCCGCCGCCCCGCACAGGGTGGCCAGCAGCAGGGAGGGCAGGCGGCCAATCTGATCCGACAGGAATCCAAAGGTCAAGGTGCCCACCACAGAGCCCATAAAGAACAAGGACTGTCCCAGAGCGGGATGATGGGATTTGCCACAGACCCAATTCAGCTGAAAGCGAAAGGGCGAAGGATGATAATGATGTTGCGCCTAGGGCATGGATGACGGATGATCCATCCAAAGATTAGTCACCTCCGTGGTGATGCTTTCGTAGCCGCTCTCCCGCAGGAATATCCAATCGGTGCAGACACCATGCCTCGAGGCAATGCCCGTGCCATTAATGACAGCCTCGAGGAGCGTGCAGGACGGTTGCGACACATTCGAGTAAACCGAGCGCAGCTGATCCACACCAAGACCCTTGAGATCTTCGTGGACACACCTTTGGAATGTAGTTTGGGATACACTTGGGCACTTTGTTTGAGTATGTGGGGGGTATCTGTGACACTAACCAATGCTCGGGCGTAAAGGTGATTAGCGTTTGCGAGAAGTAGTGCAGCGATCCGAGAATATTCGTATAGCCATACAGCAAGAGGATCGCCACCTGGAATCTTCCATAGTTTCCGCACTTGTCCAGAATCGCAATAAAGTCCATTGGGGGAGAAACGTGTCTGACTAGAACCGGAACTCTCCGAATGAAGTGTCCAACTAGAGTGAACGGCCCACCAGAGACTATCAAATTGATGTTTTTTTCGCTGCGATTTTCGTACAAGGTACGTGCGAAAAACAGCTGCTTCCAGCTGGATCGAAAACATACATATTTCCCTCAAAGGTTTTCTGCATTATCTGCAGTACCATTTCGATTTCGATGTCGATTTTCATTTTCATTTCCATTTCCCCCTGTTAACCTCCATACGAGACATTGTTGCATTAGCCTGACATTCTTGTTGATCAATTGCTTTGATCTTCTGGCTAAAAATAGTTAAAACATATGACACAGCCACAGTCAGAGACAGAGACACAGACTGGCACTGGCACTGGTACTGGTACTGGCACGACTTTGATTCCCTGCCATACTTACGGGTACGAGTACTCGAGTTGGTTGTCGTTGTCGATTCAGAAAAACAATGCATGCAGCTGTCAATAGATCTCAGATACAAATTTGCAGCCATAAATTAAGCTCACAAAACGGTAAATATACGTGGAATTGCCGCAGACACTTGGCTGTGGGAAATGGTGCAGGGTATGGCTGTGGTATGTGACGGATAGAGCAGAAAATGGAGTGCACTTTATAGCAATTATATGGGTAATATATTCAGAATATTATATAGGGTTTCAGTATCAAAAGGACTACCATCAGAGCTCCATGGAAATCCCTAAAGATATATATTACCATATCCCTCCTGCTTCCAAGTTTCTTTGGCATTCACCTGTACTGTACCCCCAATCAAAGAGTATTATTAATGACATTATTTGCTTAGATATCGAGTGTTGTTTTTTTCGGCCTGGTCTCTGGGCCACACTAATGTGCCGACATCCAGCACGTTGACCTTTCGCTTTATTAGGCGGCTTTGTTGGCAGTCAGGCAGGCAGGCAGGCAGGCAGACCACGACCCCCACCCCTGCCTCTGAATGGTCTCCCTCTCTCTCTCTCCAGGCACACTCTTAATTCAATTGCGGACTGTCTGACCTTTTGCGCATGCGCGCAGCGCCATCGACTGCCATTTCATATGGAGACCCCATAGCCTGTTCTTTCGGGGGGCAACTAATTACCAAAAAAAGCAACAACGAAAGAAGCAAGTCCTAGACCGGCGCCGGCAGGCATCTGTATGATAATTTAACATTTCAATTGTCGTAAAGCGAAATAAATTTTCACATAATTGCCACAAAGTTGGGAATCGAAATCGAAAACAGAAAAACAGAAAAGCAGAAAAAGTGAAAGGGCAAGAGCTCAGAGAGACTGAGGTCCCTTTAAATGGTTTAGCGGAAGAATAACCTTTCTAAGTCGACACGATAGCTGCGCCAAAGTTGAAGCCGGGCACACGATTTGCTTGGCAGTACCAGCGCCAGTGCCAGTGCCGCCAGGTGGTGGCACCTCCACACAGACACCGATACAGATACAGATACAGACACTAACAGCGAGACTCCTCGACTTGTACTCGTATTTGTTGGCTTGGCTGTTTCTGCACCATGTGCATGATCGCTGAACCTAGTCTTTGGTCTGGTCTCTGGGGTCTCCGTGGGTCTCTGGTTTCTGGTCTGTGGCCAGGTCTCGTCTCTCTTGATCTTAAATTAGTTTATTGCTGGCTGCGCCATGTGAAGCAGGCGACATTTGCCGCCAGTTTTGACTATAAATTGCCAGAACGCCATCCGAGTGTCTGCAGTTTCGGTTACTTCTTCTAAGCGATTGTTCGTTGTCGTCGTCGTTTGGGATCTGCTCTCTCTGCGTCGCGTAGAGTCCGAGAGTTAACTGTGGAGGATACCATACCGTGCCACAGGACAACGTTATGCTGAAGGTTGGATCTAGCACTGTGGATTACTCTGCGACCCGCTAACCCCTAGCCTCCCTTTGTGTATCCCCCAGATATTCCTGCTGAGCGCCGTGCTCGGCATTGCCTACGCTGGTGTCATCGGTCCTGGGCCTGGTCCGTACTACGGCGGACATCCTGGACCAGCACCCGTTCTGTTGCCGTATGGGGGCTATGCCCCACATCCTGGCCCGTATGCAGCGCCCAAGCCTGCGCCAGCACCAGCACCAGCACCGGAGCCGTACGATCCCGATCCCAAGTACTCCTTTGGCTATGACATCCACGACGGCTATACGGGAGATCTGAAGAGTCAGCACGAGACGCGCCATGGGGATGTGGTCAAGGGCAGCTATTCTCTGGTTGACCCTGATGGCACCAAGCGCACAGTGGACTACACTGCGGACCCGCATCACGGATTCAACGCAGTGGTGCGAAAGGAGCCGCTGGCCTACAAGCATGCCCCAGCGCCAGCTCCAGCTCCTCTGCATCTGGCAGGACCTGCACCCGGACCACTCCATCTGGCAGGACCTGCGCCGGCACCTCCTCTACCGCCAGTGCCCAAGGCTCCCCTGCACTCCTATCCTCTGGCTTATAGTCATCACGGTCCTGCTCCAGCCCCAGCCCCGGCTCCTGTGCCCGTCCCCGTGGCTACGCCTGCACATCATTTCCATCCAGCATACCCTGCCCTAGCACACAGTCCTTACGCCCACTACCCAGCACCCGCCCCGGTGGATCCCCATGCCTACTATCATCACTAATACAGAGACCGTGGTGGCGGCGACTGTTCTGTGTTCTGATCTGATCTGACTGGATTTTCCTTCTTCGACCCTTCTGTCGCTCCTAATTCTGTGTCACATGCTGTGCCTCTGCATCTCTCGTTTACCTTTTGCTGTGTTCTTGGTGGTGTAGATTGTCTATATGTCTATAAGGTATAACCACTAGATCTATGTGTATAGTATCGTTAGTATCGAGACTCTGTAGCGATAACTAGAGAAATAATCAAGAGAACAAAAACCCATTAAAACTCCCTTCAGTTTCTTTAACGCAATTGATGTGTGTTTTATTTATTGTTGTATCGCAATGGTTTTTTTTTCATATATGTATATGTTATATGAGATATCGTATATATATGATATATATGGTATATGGTATGTATAATTATTCCGATTATGTGTTGTATATAAACGTCACCATATGTATGTGTTATATAAATGTAGCTCCAATGTATATATCATATCATATGTTGTATGTTTTATGTTTTATGCATAGTTCTAGAACAGATTGAAATGTGTGATATGATATCGTGACTTCAAAAAGTTCTCCCATCTCTAGAGTGGTCTCTTCTCTTTTGTTGGTCTTACTTTACCACTCTACTCTACTCTCTTCTCCTCCTCCTCTGTCGACTTTTAATTAGGTATACAATTTAAATACGATTATAGTCCTTAGTTTTGTAATAAACGGTATCAAAAGATAGGTACAATTGAGTCATATGCCTGCTACCCACTAAATTAATTTCGAATCAACGGAAATCGCATTTAGTCGCCAAGCTCTCGGGGCTCTCTCGTTTGTGTCTATCTGTTTATCTGATTGATTTGCTGATCGATGATCTGTAAGATACTTCAACTAAGGGTTTTTCTGTTTTTCTGTTTTTCTGTTTACTTTTAGGTCTTTAGGCTGAGATACATACCATGGAAAGTGCTGTGCTCTTTAGGGGAAGGAAGGGGCTTGCATTTGGACACAATTTAGCTAAGTATTTGTTTTAGTTGTATTTTCTGCTTAGAATAAGTTACTGTTTTATATTTTAAATAAGCGGCTAATATAGCTCACAATATACTGTTCATAATTCATAATTTCTTCGTTGATTGTTTGGCTTCCATCCTTACACCTTACATCCTTACATCCTTACATCCTTACTCCTCTCTTTCTTGGGATAATGCATAACTATATATCGTATAAATTGTTTATCATAGACAACCACTTGATGATGATTCCACTGAAGACTATTTTGGGATATGCTTGAATTGCTCTTGCTTCTGATATTTCATTACACATATTGTTAATCCGTATAAAAATCTCTCGGGCAACTAAATAAATATAGGTTGTATTCCAAAAAATGTTCAAAATGATTAGCAGTGTTTTCTTCTGGCAGCTTTTTGGCTATATTCTCAACTCTTAAATTCGTCCGAGTACTCCTACAAATACAGATTGTATTTCGATCTAGAAATAGTATTTGGTAGGTATATTTTGTTATGGGGATATATGCATGTATGTATGCGTGGGGTCTTCCACTAATGATTCGATTACGATTACGATTACGATAGATTAAGCATTCATTGAGTTTGTTTGGGTTTTGGTTCATTTGTTTATAACTAGAAACGGAGGGTTTTCATTTATTAAAGTTTGATTGGTAATTGGTTATTGGTTATTGGTTATTGGTAGGACACTCCCTCTTACTCCTCCTCCGTCATTTGGGTAAGGTGTAAGGTTAGTGGGATTCGAAAATTTAGCTAACTGCATTTCAAAGATACATCATAGCTACACATCTAAACGTATTCGTATTCTGTATATCTCTACTAGGTATTATCGTATATAATTCATTCTAGATTTATAGTCGGTTTTTGTTGGAAAATGCTTGAAACCAAATGGTGATACTCGTAAAAGAAGAAGTTCCGTTTCCCAAATCCTGTTCCATATTGTCCATATTTTCGTATTTAATTTCGTTAACTAAAATGTTTAAATAGATAGAGAGAAGTTCAACTAAATATTGCTATTATATATTTTACTCTATATATAGTATTATTCTGATGTTGGTTTGTGGGCTAAAATGTTACTCTCTTTTGTGGTTATACTCGTACTCGTATTTGATTGGTAAATTGCGATATTTTTTGAATAGACATCTAAACTGTGGTATTTTGTGTGGTATTTCGTTAAGGTATTTTTATGGTACTTTAAAGCGGTTTTTCATAGTTCATATATTTAAGGTTTTTAGTTTATCTTTTGTGTACAATAATTTGACTAGTTTGCGATTGGAATGATTCTGTTTTTAGGGCTTTTAGGATTCTGTTAGATGTTAGAGTTAAGATTAGAAATAGAAAAGGTGGTCCATTTGGTGATCGTATTCGTGTCAGCATATGATTTATTTAGGTATTTACTATAATCTATAAATCTATCAAAAATTAAACTCAAAATATGGGAATTTTCAATAATAAGTTTCTTTAATTAAAAACATTTTGCAGCACACACTTTCAGTTAGCACAGATATTAATTAATATTAAATAATATTAAGAGAAATAATACACAAGAACTCACGAATAGAATCGACTTGGAGAATAAATATGAATACAAATTATGAATAAAAACTCTGTTGGATTGTACATTTCGAAAGGCTTATTTCATAAGCTTCACTTCCAAAAGTGATATGATATGGGGTTTCTAATTTGGGCTTCTAATTCGGAATTGAAATATTTGAAATTTGATATTCTTTCTTTTAACAATTTATGATTATGCTTCAGCTATGATATAGGTTGTTCCTTCGTTCCTTCCTTCCATTATTTGTATAGGTATATATGTATATAGTGTGTAGAGGGTATAGTTTTCTGGGGTATATGTATCGCTTAAACCTTAATCCTTTCTGCATTATTTCCAGCTTTCAATATGTATGTATCATTGTTTTAATCGTACTTCACTTCTCGATATATCGTATATATATACTATATATTCTGTAGATTTCTCTTGTATCTTCTGCTTACATAACTACTAAAAAAAGGATCGCTCCTCGATCCTCGATTGCATGCATACTATATTGTGTGTACTATATAAATAGGGGGGACTGTATCTGTATCTGAATATTCATTTCAGTTAAGTATCAAAGGGGTTTTTGCTGCTCTTAAGCTCCACACAGGTCTTCTCCGTCGTCGTTGTTGTGTTCGTGGTGGTGGTGTTGCTGCTGCTCGAAGTCTCCTCCTCCTCCTCAAGATCATCATCCTTCTGGCGGCCACTGCTCTCCACTTCCTGCTCGGTTATAATCGTCACCAGGCCACTGGCTTTCTCTAAACGAACAAAAACAGAGACATTCTGGTATAAGTAGGGTTTATCTTTAAGGATATTCTGCTATTCTGCTGTAAGAAAAGAAAAGACAACACTTATTGCTTCTTGGGCATTACCGGGAGGGCACTGAGATTCTTTCAATCCATTCAACATTTTTAGGTGAGATCTGACCAAATGAGAGCATAAGAATGCAAAAAGCAAGAGAAATACATATTCCAGATTAGAAGAAATCGCAATCAAGAAAACACAACATCAATCACAAACGAACAAAGTTCAAACAAACAGAAAAAACTCTAAGGAAAACGAAGAAAAGTTCAGCTCATTTCATTTTTTTTTTAGCAATTTCCGCACCATTCAAGTGCTGCTGCTGCTGCTGTTGATGTTGATGTTGCTGCTGATGCTGATGCTGCAGCAGACTCGAGTGCGGTGGCGGCGGCGGACGTCCGTCGTCACCCAAATATCCTCCGGACATGTCAATGCCACCATTTCCCGTGAGAGCACCTCCTCTTTGAGAGTGCTGCTGCTGCTGCTGTTGTTGCTGCTGCTGTTGGTGCAACGCATTTAGTGCCCCACTGAGCTGATGCTGATGATGCTTTGCCGCCAAGTGCTGTTGCAGATCGTTCTGGAGTCCTGGCAGCATGATACCCTCTGAGGGTGCGGGTGTTAGACACAAGATTATAGCAATCGAAAGGTTAGTCACACTCAGGGGCTTCTCCTAAACCTAATTGTCTAAAACTCCTGCGGGAACTCACTTGAATTGTGATCGTAGTGTCCATTCTGTTGGTTCATCTTGGCCGGCGAGTCCGTGTTGAGCTGCGAGGCTGTGACCGAGCGGGTTTGCAGGGTATTCGGCTTCGAGTTGAGCGCAGAGCCCGGGGCACTGGGCAGGCCACTGCTGGTGGCACTGCTGCCGCCATTCGGCTCGTCCAGGAGCTGTCGCAGACGCTGCAACTGTGCCTCCAGCTGCCGATTGTGATCCTCGAGGATTTGCATGCGTGCCTCCAGGCGACCCTTGTGCTGGCGCAGGAGCTTAGCCTCCGCCATCATGTCCTACAAGAATTAGAGATGATAAGCGGAGATATTAGAGTGGTTTCCTGAAAGAGAGAGAGAGAGAGAGAGAGAGAGGTATCCTACCTGTCCCTGTTCTCCTTGGCTGCCGCCCAATCCTCCCGACATGCTGCTGCTGCTGGAATGCTGCATGCCATTCGAATCGTCTGGGGTGCCGCTCTGCTGCTTGGTGCACAGCTGCTGGTACTCCGCCTGCAGGTTGGCATTCTCCTCCTCGAGATCCCGTATGATGGCCTCCAGCTCCTCCCGCTGCTCGGCATCCATGGCGGCCATCACCTGGACAGGGCTCTTTGGGGCACTGCTGCCATTGCTGGTGCCGGGCAGGGCCTGGCAATACTGTGCTATCAGCTGGTGCTCATCGTCGCTGTCTGGCGTCGAATTGGAGCCCGTGCCGCCGTACTCGACCTGCGCGAGGCGTGAGGCATACATCTCGAGGCGTGTGTGCATGTCGCTCTGCAGCTGGTGGGTGGTGTGCTGCGGACTGGGGGCAGGACTCTCCAAGGCATCGCCTAAACACGATCAGGGAAGAGGAGGGATAGTAGGTTAGAGGAGGGATGTCTAGCCAGTGGCTTTCTGTATGGCTTACCTTCGAGGACACTCTGTACGGGCAGATAGCCCACACGCGGATGCTTCTTAAAGTATTTGCGACTCTTGAATTTGTTCTTCAAAGCGCGCGTAAAGTCGCGCACGTCCTCCGTGGAAGTGGTCTACAGATAAAGGATTACAAATCAGTACAATCCACGGAGTAATCTCTGGCTATATCCTTACCGTTGTGCAGTATTCATGCATCGGATGCGTTAGCTTGTGATTCTTGGCATTCCTTCCGAAGAAGAAACACTTTTGGCACATGTCAAAGTTGAAGCACTTGAGGCAGCGATAGCGGAAGCCCACGATCGGGTACTCCTTGCAGATGTTGCACTTGGCCTGATGCTTGGCCGCCTCGGCGGCAGCCAGACGATGCAGCACGGGCAGCCACACCAGACTCTGGGGCTCGTGCTGCAGCCAGCCGAGGAAGTGCTGCAGTTCGATGGAGATCTCCTGGTTGCCATCGATGGCCTCCTGGGAGATGCCTGCCTGCTCGAGGCATGAACGCACAGAGGGTTCAATGTTGGAGCCACCAAAGGCGGCCACCTCGCCCAGTTGTCGGGGGACCTGAAAGAGGAAAGGAGTTCGTATTGCTATTCACTGGAGGAGGATCCACTCTCTTCTCCTACCTGTATGCAATCGTGCAGCAGGAGTCCCAGTCTTCGTTGATCCGCTCTTCGTTCGGTGTCGGCCACCAGGCGGAACAAGTAGCGATACTTCTCCTCGAGATGCCCCTTGCAGAGCAGCACCAGGCCCACCTTGAAGCTCAAGACTCGGATCTGGCCGGTGCGCTGCGAGTCGTAGACATTCAGGATCCAATTGATGGCCAGGTCCAGCATCAGCGTCAAATCAATTTTATCGATTGTCACATAGAGCGAATGCAGCACCGTGGTCATGTCGGGTATATCGATTAGCTTGTCGTTCTGTGCCCTCAGGCCATGCCGATCGAAGGACTCGCAGGCCGTGGCCATCGTAATCCGATCAAGGGCTACAGATAGAGAGATGTTTTAGCAAATGAATTCTCTGGGTTACTCTTGTCCTTGGACCTACCCAATCTCTTCTGGACTGAACGCAGCTTCATGGCCGTCCTGTAGGCGGAGAAGCGTATCTCATTCAGATCCGCCAGACCCTTCATTAGCTCAATCATATCCGGATGGTCCCAGTGTGTCGTCTCACGTTCATGGCTGTCATTTCAAGCATGATTAGGGGGGTTACACAATCTGCAAAGGACATGCACTCGCTTGTAATACTCACTCGATGTAGTAAGGCACATTGGCTGCCGTGGTGGCCCTCTCCCAGGGGGGCTTAACGCTCTGTCCCAGATTCGGCAGCGGTCCAATGGTCCCACTGTTCGATGTGTTCCGTCCATCGTCCCCGTTCTCGTGCGCCTGCTGTGCCCCGGCCGCACAGAGCACCTTCTGGCGCTCATCCATGGCAATTTGCAGGAGTTTCATGCTGCAACAAACGACAATCGCTCAATGAACGAGGACAGTCTAAGGATAAAGGAGGGGAAGCACTACACACCGAGTATTCAAATCCTCCAACTTCGAGAGACAGGGTGTGGGCACCAGCACTTGATTCGCCGTGAAGAAGGACTGCTGCTCATTACAATCGTCCAGCAGGGCACTGGCTGTCGTCATCTTGTCACGCAATCGCTGCAGCTGCTGCATCTGCTCGTTGGCCTCCCCCACGGACACGGGCGCCAGCCACGAGTTCTTTGTCTGCTCGGCCAATGCCACACGGGAGCTCAGATCCTCGAGTATCTTCTGGAATTGACGCATTTTCTGGAAATGGAACACAAAAGGTTTAGGAATTAGTTGGGTAAGCGGAAAGCTCGATTGGGGGATGTACTCTGTGTGGGGTGTTTAAAAGGTGGATAAATATATTGAGGATGATGCAGGTTGTGGCTCAAGACTGGGGTCAATTTAGTGCGCATTTTCCCTCTGCAATCCCTTATTTAAAATAAGTAAATACTCTAAGATTTTCCCAGTATTTTGCTGATGGGAATTACAATCATTTTGTGATTAATTTACTTTGATTTACGCAGAAAAGGTTTGGTTTATTTAATCAAGGGGAATGTATGCCACGATAAACACCATCCTTCATCCATAAGTTAAATATTTTTCGATATTTTTAGAGTCTAATTTGTTTCTACTTTCAAACTCTACCAAAAACTGTGCTAAATATTGATAACTAACTTATTATAATTCTGATAAAATCCTCATGGATTTCCAGTAATTTTTGTAGTAAAAATATTCCTCTTCTTAACGATTTAAAGTCTATACAAAGTGCCTATAATATTCATGTTGGCTCTGTAATTTCTGTAATTTTTCTCAATGAAAGTTTCCTGAGAAAATGAAATGAAAAAACTTTATAAATCCCATAAAATGTATTTATTATGACTGCAAAAGAGATATCCTTTCCCACCCTTTCTGTACCCGTTCCCTCCCTCTCGTGTTTTTTTTGCAGACTGCCACTTTGTTCCGTGGATCAGGCATATATCCTTTACCCCTCCCCGTAAATTGCTTCCTTCTTTGCATTAGAGCCCTGGGGCCCCCTTCCATTCACTTTTCTCTGCTTCTGGCCAACATTATAATCCCCTTGACAGCGTCCATAATAAGCCGTTACAGCAGCAACAGGAGCAGCAGGACTCCCCCCGCCTAGACAGAAGTGTAAGCTCCATAATCGTAATTAAAGTTCCACCACGAAGCAGGGAGGAGGAGGCTGCCAGTCGAAGCAGAAGGAGTAGAAAAGGTTGTGCCTCGCAGAAAAGTAGGCAACAAAATCCACTGCCTCGAAGGCAGCTGCCACGCACACACATACATATGTCCCTGTGGGGAAGGTCCCTGTGTGGCTATGTGTTGGTGTGTGTGCATGCAAATGAAATGCATTTTCTTGGCATTTTCCCCTTCCCATTGTCTCGTGGCAAATTAAGTTTTATGCACATGACCAAAGGAAAAGCCAAGAAAATTAAGCAAGACGCAAGCCAAAAGGATGCCAAAAGGAGCACAACGGAGGAGTCTTATAAACAAGTGACAAAAGCTAATTATACATGATTATGGCTGGTAAAATATGTGCCACTGGGATATCTCATTTGTGCAGGATATGCTCAAAACTGGGAGCACTGCTGGAAGGAAGGATTGTGTTTATTTTGAGAGGGGAAAAGAGTATAGAGAATAGAATATATTCATCTCATTCATTCATATTTAGAAAAGATTTTTGGAAGATTCAGTGCCCAAAGAAGGAGTACATTGGGACATTGAATGGATATCTTTTGCATATTTTATATAGTATTTACTCCTGCGAGAATTAAGGCTCAAAGAATTTCCATATGTTTTCAAAGCCATTCTTCAAGCTTTGATGGTTTTTTATTTGAAATTTGAAGACCTCTTTCCTGCCTTTTCCACCTTTGATTGATCCTTCCACTTTTGATTGAATCGTTGTTTCAAATTCCCTTACTTCTTTCCCCTTAAGATTGCTCTCTCGCCTTATCGTTATGCCTTATAAAAAAAACTAATTAAACTACAAAGAATTTCCATAGAAATGGGGCATGCAATGGCTTTTCCCTCTAACTGTCTATCTATCCTTCGGGGATCTGTATTTTTTGCCATGCTGCGTGCCTCACAGTTGCATCTTTATTAGCAGTAAAAAGGCTGCAGCTTTCGCGTTAACGTTTATGCCCTTTGCCCTATTGGGAGGAAAATGTGGGGAGTTTTTCCTGAACCCCCATTGCTCGCCGCCATTGCTCTCTTCTTTCAGCACTTTTTCCGCTGTGCCAATTTGGTGCTTTGTAACTTTAAACTGGGGAAAAGGCACAAGGAGCCAAAGGAGCAGCAGCAGCAGCAGGACTAGAAGGAGCTGCCACTGGCTTGCATCCATGAGACGTGCAACAGGAGTCGAACACAGAGGAGCAGCCAGCACCCAGCACCCAGCAGATGTTGCACACGTTTCATTTAGCCCATTTTCTTTCACACTCCCACCTGCACTCCCACCCCCCCTTGTGCCGCCTGCCTGGTAAATTTTCGCTTTTCAATTTTTACCTTTCGCACCCCATTCCGCCCCCCCCTCCCGTCTGGCGTTCCCCGTCTGGCATTCCCCGTCTGGCGTCTGCATTTTCCATTTCCATAAACCGAGCAACAACAACAGCAAGAAGCAAAACTTTCATTGGCTGTGCCTCTGCTCTGGCATTTTGCATGCAACAAGCACAAATGCATTTTCCTCGTAGCTTTGGCAAAGAGGCAAAAGTTTTTTCCCCTCAAACCCCCAGCAAAGAGGAGGAGGAGGCTCCGTCCTTCTATCCCTATACCTCTCCACGCCTCCCATCCTTTCCATCCTTGCTGTTCTTTCGTTTACTTTATTATTTCATTTAGTTTCCCCTCCATTTTCCACTCTCTCTATCCCTAACTCCCCTCTCTCTCTCCCTCTGCAGTTGGCTTTCCCTTCTCTGTCGGGATGCTTCTGTGTGTAGTTTTTTAATTTAGTTTTCTTCAAGTTTGTGTTTTTGATTTGCAACTTTTCCTTTAGCTTTTCCAGCCTTTAACTCCTCTTTTCCCACCCCTGGCTCCTAGCTCCTGGCTCCTGGCTCCTGCTCCTTCCTACTCCTGACTCCTGACTCCTGGCTGCTGTCTGCTGGCTTCAGGCTCTTCTGGCTACTGGGACAACGTTTATGCGCCTCATAATGCCAGGCCCCCACCACATGGGTCCTGTCTGCTTTCTGTCTCTCTTTCTCTCTATGTGTGTGTTTTCCCTCTCTCCTTCTCTCTGTCTTCCCTCTCGCTTCCTCTCTGTATGTTTTCCTTCTTGTTTTGCGGCATCTCCCAAGTGACGTCCACTGATGGCAATTGTTTCATTGTTTTCTTCTGGAACGCTTCTTCCCTTCCTCTTTTTTTTATTTTTTCGTAAGGCAAATCCTATTCTGTTGCTTTTCCTTTTTTTGGGGATTTTCATTGGGGATTGTCTAGAGCCATGGGATGGGTATAAAAATGGGTGGCAGGTGGAAATTTCCATATATTTTCAGAGAAATTGAGTTGTTTTTCCTGGAGTGCAGACGAGTTCAAGGCTGAGCGAACACTTCATTTAGTTTGTTTGGGTTTTCCTGGGACAGCACTTCTCAAACAATCTACGAATTACTTAGGGAAATATAGTTTAACTTTAGATATCCCTTAATGATCGATTAAACCAATATTCCGTCCACTCTTATCGCGGGATTATAAATCATCATAAGAACGATCTATGTACTTGTTTTTAATAAATATTTGGATGGGGCGTAATCTGGAAAGATCTTTCTGTTACCAGTGTCCAACCCTAAACCTATAGAGGAACCTATGTATATTTCTTCTTCTAAACAAATTTCCATATATTTTGTGGCATTGAATGGCATAGCAGAGCCCATGTTTGGTGTCCTCCTTTTGTTCTTTTATCGTTTCCCCTGCAGTTGATTGCTGCCCTTTTGCTCTCTGGCCCCCTCTTCTCCTGCCCCCACATTCATTATTCCAGTGCCAATGAAGCCTACACATAATTCCGCCCTGCACTGTGTACTGCAGAAACTTCTGTTCAAAGGCTCCTTCCTCTCTTTTGTGTTTGCGTATTTTCTCTTCATTTTTTCTAATTAGCAGCCACAAAGGCAGCAACCTGCAGCCTGCCCCCAATTTGTCGTCGTCCATCGGAGGTGCAATCAATAATTTGATGTTTTACAATAAATATGCAACACACTCAGCCCCCTCCCTCCCTTTCGCTCTGTTGCAGCAGCTCCTTTAATTAGTGGCAGGCAGAAAGCCAACAAAGTGGCCACAGCCGCAACAAAGAGACAAGAAAGCCGTTTCGTTTGCCATCGAAGTCTCATTATGGAAGGAAGCAGGCGTAAAGGCGTAAAGGCGGTGGGTGGGGAGGGGTGCCACTGATAACAAGGGGCAATGCACTTTTAAAGCTGCCTCCTTGCGAGTAAGAACCCACAAGAAAAGTCGTTGGAAAAAGGCGGCAGCAGCAAGGAAAGTAGCAGCAAGAGTTTAATCAACGAAAGCAAAGTCCATGCAACATTCATTCCGCTGTATGTGTGTGTGTCTGTGTATGTGTGTGGAAGGCAGGGGCAGGGGTAGGGAATCCTTGTAAAGTCAATATGGCTGGTAGGGAGGTGGGTGGCAAGGCTGCAAAAGGCGCCCCTACCTGCCCCACAGTTGTGGCAGGCGTCCGTCTACTTAAAAAGTGCAACACTGTGAAATGTAATACCTTTTTCCTTACCGTTTGACGCCCCCATAACAATTCCTGGGAACACCCGCCAATCCCGTACCCCCAGCAGCGGCCATCGAGGGCCAGGAAAAACTCCAGGAGGAGGAGAAGGAAAAGTTGGTTAAATAAATAAAGAAAAAGCTGTCGCCATATTTTCTATGGCATCTGTGTGGAAGGGAAAACGCCCGCGTTGCTTATTAAAAATGCTGCTTTTGTGGCATGCCCCTTCTAGCGGAAAAGCGCCGTGCCGCTGTATGTGTGTGTTGAAAAGCGCCTCTGATGGAGAGCTTTCATTGCTAATTGACACTTTGAAGGTTTAAGGATCGATTTCGGGAGCGATGTTGCCCCTAGTTCTAGGGAAAAGGATCCCTCTAGGGGTTGGGGTGGACGTCCCCTAAACAGAGATTCCTTCTTTAGGAGCCCCCCTCCCACTTTCTGTTGCTCTCTTTTTTACCCCATTTCCAGGGCTCTCCCTCTCTCTTTGAGTATTTCTCTTCGACTCCATTGAAGCGCGAAACGGAAACGGAAATGGAAATCCCTGCAGGAGCGTCATTAATTAATTGAAATTGCAAGTGAAACTCAAAGAGAAATGTACAGAGGAGAAGGGGAAAAGCCAGCACGAGAGAAACAGGAAAAATGTTTGTATTTTTATACGAAAGTAAATCCTTTTTCCGTCTGTAAAAGGAGAAGTAATAAAGATTTAAAGGGAAAAAGTGCAACAGGGAAATGTAGCATTCAATAAAAATATAAAATCAAATAAAACTCAATGAAAATTTGTTGAAAATTCACTGAAAAACTCTGCATTAAGACAAGTAACACTAATATTACAAGCCACCTGTGTAAAAAACGGTTAGCCAAGACACAAACCTCATTTTCATCGCGCAATATGCCCACAACCTGGAGGAACATGCGTTCCGCATCGTTCTGTGGATCGTAGTTCGAATAGGTGTCGTCCACCAGTGTAATATCGCCGAGACGGCAATGTAGCTGCTCCTCGGAAGAAGACGAGTACAGCGACAGCATGTTGCGTCTGCGTTCGTTGGCAACATGTTCGGCAGCACTGACGACTGCTGCTGTATGATCTGCTGCATCTGTATGATCCTCCTCGGCGCAACCGCTGCTGCTGCTCAAATGGGAATAGCTGAGGCTCAGCTGGCTGCTCTGCTGCTCCAACTCTTCCTCATCCTCTTCGTCATCATCTTCATCCTCGTCATCGTCGTCGTCGTCGTCGTCTGGTTCGAGTTCGTGTTCGAGTTCGGTGCCGCCTGTGCCGCTGTCGCCGCTCTGCGAACTTGCTTTGGCCGCCGTTGCTTTGTTTTTGTTTTTGGTTGGAACACCTCCCGCTGCTGCTGCTGCAGTTCCTCCTCCCCCTCCTGTGACTCCAAGATTCACAACAATCATGTGCGAATCCCCGCTGCTGCTGCTGCTGCGACTGCGACGCTTCATCGAACGGAAGGGTGCGAGCAGGCGGCGTCGTGTGCTGCCCGTGGGCGTGGCATAGGGGGGTAGCAGTTCGATGCGCGGGGCACCAGCATAGCGTTCCAATGACCTTGACTTGCCAGTCTTTCCATTGCTGTAGATCAGGGCGGCTCCTCCTGCTCCTCCTGCTCTGCTGATGTGAGAGTTCTCTATAATTTCGCCCGACTCATCGCTGGAACTGATCGCTGGAACAGTCGCTGTCGCTGCCGTTCCACTGCCTGCAAACAGTCGCATCCTGAAATAGTGGTCCCTCCTCCTAGAAGTCTGTGGATTTTTCTTGTTGAATGCTGGTTTGGTTTTTTTCTGTTCGGTTCTGTTCTGTTCTGTTCGTTGGGGTTAATTAATCTTTCTTTATGCAGATTTCAGGTTTTCCTTCAGCATCGTTTTAGGGCACATTCTTGCGTAATGACCGGTGGGGGGGTACTCTTCGCTCTTCCTGTTCGTCTGATCTTCACTGTGTCTTTTATCTATTTATAAAAACCGGTTACACAGGATTCACTCTTCACTCTTTCCATTTAGCATTATTTTTAGTACGTTTTTCACTTGATTTGACTTGATTTTTCTTTGCAAATATGACATACGGCAGGAAAGGGGGTTGGGGTGTTAGGCATCACCCCACACCCCGGTGGGGGCATATAAGTACCCGTACAAATACCCATACAAATACCCATACAAATACAAATGCAAGGAGTTCCTTCAACAAATATTTCAAATGTGTGACGCAAGTCAATAGGCCACTCAATTACGCCGACATTTTCTCTGGGAAACTCTGCCTCTCACTCTCCTAATTTCTACCTAATTACGTAACCCACGCCCCTGACAAATATGGGCATACACTGGGAGAAAAAAGCTGTGAAATATGTTTCCATTGGGTAGAAATCATATAATCAGTTCTTGAATAATAATATATTTATTAATATGCCTTAAATAAAATATATTCTAAAATATTGTCTGAGGAATAAAACGATCTTAATGTAAAAAAAAAAACATCCTAAAAAACGACAGAATTCTCTTTTGGGACTTGTACATTTTTAGATCTTCATTTTTATATCACAATGACCTTTCTTTTTGGCTCAGTGTACACGTTAATTATCCCCCAACATCTCTTGGAAATTGTTTGTCAAGCAAAAAGGTTGACTGCATTCTGTTTGCATTTCTGCCCTATCTACCTGTCCCTTTCTCTCTCTATACTCCCCTTCCGCTCGCTCTCTCTCTCTCTGTTTGTAAGAGTGTGTAAATTATGTTGGGCAACATTTACTTATAGATAAGCCCCCTCCACTCCGTCAATCCACCACTCTCCAACCTCTCGAATGTTTCAGTTTCAGTTAAGAGATATTTATGGTCGTGTCTTCATTATGTTCTGTTTCCTAGAGACAGAGGAGACAGAGGCCCCTGACATTGTTGGGGATCCACACATAACCATCCGACGATGATCTGGAGAATGAGGTGCGATAAGGGGAATGGGAACAGCCACAGGCGAAGGGGGCGGAGGGGGGAGAGAGAGGTGTTTGTTTTTGGGAAAAGCTAATAAAAAAAAGTGGGATAGGTTAGTGGAACAACGATGGTAAATGTGCTTCTTGCAGAGCGTCTGGCAGACCAGACAGAAAGGGAACTTGGTTTCCAGAACTATGAGAAATTGAGACATTGTGAGCTTGTGGGAATGGGAGAGACCATGGGAATGGGGGAGGATGTTTGAGAGTTGGAGAACTTTGAAATATTGAAGAATTCAAAGTGTGAAGTTCCATAGATCCCTATGGGAGTAGGAGGGAGAGTATCTCCTACAAATAAGGAGAAGTTGTGAAAATTAACAGGTGTTTATGTGGGAAGAATATATTTTAACATTCTTTGTAGCAGCTCAAAGATTTCATTCCTTGAATGTAAATCTTAATTGTGTTTTTTTAGAGATCATAAGAACATGATTTCGCAGATAGATCCTTAGCATTAGTTCTTGAATACTCAGAAGTATCTATCAATCAGTACCTACATATGTATGTATATAAACCCTCGCTTTTCTGAGAAATATGCGAATCTTAGAGTAAGAGACATCTTTATCTATGAAAATGTCTCCCCTATATCATTTTATTCAATAAATGATTGCTTATACAATATTTTACACTCTTTCCCGCAGCAAAGATCCAAAGAAGTTTAAAGTTTCTCAAGACTTAAGTTTAGTTTTTCGGGTTCAAAGGAGAATGTCCGAGACCCCATTCTCATGCAGTACGCGAGGAGTCCACAGTCCACTCTCCAGAGCATAATACTAAGCAATGACCCCGCAAAAAGACAGAGAAAAAACAGAGAAAAAAACAGAGAAAAAGCCCAAAGAAAAACAAAGAACAAGCCTCAAAAAATAGATGACATTTCAGAAGCAAAAAAAGAAGAAAATAACCAGCGGAAAAACTGGAAAAAATAAGAACAGAGAAAACAACTAGAAAATGAAAGAGGAAAGGAAAGGAAGGGCTTTGCTCTGTGGGGAGGAGAAGAGAGAAGAGGAGAAGTACGAGGTAGACGAAAGCTCATTAAAAATTCTAAGCGGTAAAGCAAAACAAAGTTTTAAATAAAGTCAAAAGAGGTAAAGGAGAGAGGGAGAGGGGGTAAGGAGAGAATGGGAGGAAGGAGAAGTACAACAACAAAAAACTAACAAGCGATTGACAGACAAGAGAGACCGACCGAAAGCCGTCGTGAAGGCAGGCAGGCGGGCAGTCGGTGGTCGTCAGCCTCAAGAAGGGGGCAAAAAAAGAGAGAGAGAGAGGGAGAGAGCGAAGGTAATGCCGGTAATGACATTGTAACGGTATGTATTTATTACAGCATTACGACGAATGACAAGTGTCTAATTAGTAGAAGCAACATTCCATACAACCATTGCATTTACCACTCTTTTTCTCTCACTCTCTCTCTCTCTCTCTCTCTCTAGCTGTCTCTCTCTCTTTCTGTTTGGTTTTGCATAAATTTTGTTTTTCTGAAAATTCCATTGATGACGTTTTTCCCTTCCCCATTTCCCTTTTTCTGCGGTAGAGCGGGTCTCTCTAATTGGAAACGCAGCATGCAGAAAAATATTTATGGCACAAAAAAATCAGAGAAATAAGGGGTATTATTTATGATTATTATTGTTAAATGCATTACGAAATATAGAAAGAGAGCGAGAGGGAGAAGGAGAGCTGTGAAGAGAGAGCGAGAGCTGTATGCAGAATGATGGTTGCATTTCAATTTGATTGATGTACTTTGTTCTCGTACGTGAGGGAAATCCCCAATGAATTTCATTATAATTTTCACTTTTTTTTTGTTGTCACCCCCTCCCCCACTCGAGGGGTTCCACCGAGATTACATTCATCGCTGACTGGCATACGGAATCCATCCATCCATCCATAGTCCCCTCCCCCTCCCATCGAATATGAATTGATATTGATAGAATGTCCCCCCGTCGCCCCACACGACTGATGCGGAATGCATTTGTTATTGCCTTTTGGATATGCAAATGTTTTCGTTTTCCAGCATAAAAAAAAATAATATCGCAGGGTGTAGAGATGATAGATACAGATACAGATACAGATATTTCATAATAATTTCAATGTGCAACAGATTGAAAGGGACAGAAAGTTGACAGAGAAGGAGAGCGAATCAGAGTTTTAATGGATAATTGAAGGGGGGATTATATGGAGGATTATTACATATTACATGGTCATTGCAATGCGGATTAGGAGTGTGCATAGCATGTGGAATATTGGGGATGTGTGCATTAGACATCATACAAATTAGGGAAAAATTCTACCTACATATGTACATATATTGTAGGAAAGTAAACGAAATGTAGAGAAGAAATTGTAGAGGTAGCTTTCTGTTGCCTCAAAGAAATATGCGCAACATTTTACAATTCACATTATTTTGTGTTGATAATTTCATGGAAAAGTGCATGTGAGTATGCATGGGGCATCACAAAACTATCAAACTGAAGAGCGAAAACATATTGCATGGAAAAACTGGTCAGGAAACTTTCAATTTCATTTAAAAACATATAAAATCTCATAAATAATCGGTAAATATCGATATTCTTGATTGTTTAATCTACATATATCGATAATTTCATAAAATATGATTTTAAATATCAGAGGTTTCATTTAAATATATTTTATTATTACTATTATTATCATTCCATATGTGGATTAAATCATTTCTGTCTATCATAAAGCTATTTTAATTCATTTTTATCGACAATTCCATTAATTTTAATGTTTTATATCGAGATTTTCATTATATATCATTTTTAAAATCTTTTGTTTAAGAAAATCCGAAATCTCTATTATTTTCCACCATCTAAGATAATTTGATCAAAAACCATGTTCGATAAGTAAATAACATTCAAAAAGTAACATTAAACGACTTTTTCCTATCTTTTTCACTCATCAAACCAAATCTTTTGATGATTCGCAACACAGCAACACATCAAATGAATGTGTAATTTGGCTATCGGTTCGAGCAAATCAAAATCCATTGTATATTTTCACTTTCAAACTCTGTGTTTGCCAAAAACAAAAACCAAAAACAAACTGTAATCCCCCATTCGAGGCACATGCGAGGGGTCGCAACATTTAACAGACTTTTTTTTGTATTCGGTGGGGATCCAACTGAAAAACAGCAAATAAATCACCTTAAAAGGCAAAGCGGAACCCCAAGGGGAGCCTCGAAAAAGAAATCCGTTTACCTGCTGGCCCATACACTACCTACAAATGTATTTATAATTCCTAGAGACTCTCGTATATGTATAATCCATTATTTTGTTATCAACAAACCAAACTAATTAAGTTTTCGAAAGAGAGAGAGAGAGAGAATTTGTCTCTTTTTGGGAAGAGAGAGAGAGAGAGAAATAGAAAGCCCCTGCGGTCGGTCACACTTTGTGATCCCCAAAAAATACCTACAAAAATACAAAAAACAAAGTGAACAAAGGGCTCCCGAAAACAGAACTGCAGAATTTTGTGGTGGAACCAAAAGCTGAGTCATGCAAAGGCTCAGGCTGCGTGAAACTGTTTCAAACAATAAATCAAAAGCGTCACGAATCGTAGATCAGAAAAAACCCCTCCCCCTCCCAATCCCCCGCCTTCAATCGCCCTCCCTTCAATCGTTTCAAACACGTGCTTAAGATAATTGCAATTTGATTGAACCCCCGCTCGCTGGCTGACTCGCTGGCTGGCTCTGCTGTCAGTCTCCAGTCGGGCTCCAGTCGTGAATTTCTGAGTAAAAGAGATCCCAAGCTAAACCCCAACCGAAAAGTCATTCAACTTTTCGGAACACAAATAAATTCTGGAAAAAAGAATACGAATACGAATCATGCCAAAGCCTCGTATCTGATGGATTAAAGAACCGGAAATTTCAACAAATGGAGAAAAAAAACTGAAAAGCAAAAGTGCATTATGCGACGCTCCCTCCTGCTCCTGGAGGGGGCGGGCCCGGGGCCGGGGCCTTTGTTTAGCCCTCGTTTCGCTCTGTTTGGTTTTTTACTGCACTTTTCACATGGGGAAATCCCCATCTACGAGTCACACCCCCTCCCCCGACCGTACCTCTCGTCTGTCTGGCGGTCTGGAGTTCTCGAGTGGCCTCCGACCATGAATAATTTTCCACTCTGTGATTGTCAAATCCCCTCCAATCCCATACAAAACGCTAAACAAAAGGGAAATCGTTTGTCTGTTGCGTGGGCGCAACAACATTCGTTGACGGTCTCGTCTCTTTAATGAGTTTTTTCCTATATCTGTAGGTATATGTATATTTTCTATTACTATTCCAAATATATCAAAAGATACTCGTAGCAGATAGTTTTTGGCTGTTAGATGGCCATGAGAGATAAGGTTCTTGGGCTCCAACTAATGACTGGAGTGGATTGCCTATCCAAAAATGTGGATATTTGATCTGGGAACCCAAACATTTGTTGGGTTTAGTCTTTGGGAAATTGATTGCAGGTTTCATTGGGTTTATTGAGTAGAAGAAATTTGGGGGTGGGGAAAAGTCTTCTACTGTCTGCTGAAGAATGTCTACAGGTGGATCTTTTGTTTTGATCTTAGGGATATATGGTTGGATGAATTAAATGAATCTATTGGTGGTTTTGTCGAAAGGAGCTTTGATTACATATTCATGGATCCTAAAGCTATAACTTTGGATGGATGTATCTATAAGTGGATTTTTTCGTGAATTTATTGTTGGATCTATGAATAGATCTGTGAAGGAATGCATCTGTAAATGGTTCTATGGACTGATATAGGATATATCTATGATTTGAACCCTGAATGGAAATATGATTAGATCCAGGGACACATCTATTGTTGGATCAATGGTAAGTCTCAATGGATCTATATTCCTATTTTTGTATATCTATTTTATTCTCTTCAGAAATCCCCCACTATTTGCCCTTCCACAAATCCTTTCCGAAATCAATAACAAAAAAAAAACCTCCCGCCAACATTTATCTCGAATTATTTTCTTGTCTTCAAAGTAGCGCCAATATAATGTTGCATGCGTCATGCGTCTGCAACAACAAATTGAAACCACAAAAGTCACTTCCAAGACACGCCCCCGAAAACGTCACTGCGAGTATTTGGGGCATGTGTCCCATCGGACTGGGACTGGGACTGGCACTGGCACTGGGACATTCTATGTGGCGTTGAAAAATGATATCAAATTTGTATTTTGCAACAAAAAGCGGCAACAAAACAGCAGCAAATAAACTTCAAACTACGAGAATTGCAGCATTTGGGGCACAGTCTGTGGCAGGCAGGCAGCGGCCGACAAAAAAGAGTTTCTTTTGATGGCCAGACGATGACTATGGACTTGGCCCAAAAGAAGTACTAGATGTGGCTTTGGCTCCGGCTTTGGATGGAGATGGGGATGTGGCAGTGTGGCTGTGTGGCTCTTTGGCTGCCCCATGGCCATGGGCATTCCTTCAGCAATAAAAGTCAAGCGCGAGTGCGAATGCGAATGCCAGTGCCAAGCGACATGGAACACAATTTATCACAAGGCAAATGATCAAAACAAGGCATCCACTGAGAGTCGTCTCTCTCTCTCTCTCTCTCTTGTAGCCCGCCCCCGAAGCCAGAGGCAAAAGGCGTGGCCACCAAAACGAATTTTCCTTGGTGGGTGGAAAAGCTCTCCTTTGGATTCAATTGTTCAGCAGAACGCAAAGGAGGGGGAAAAGCATGTCTTGAGGCGCAAAATAACGTGGAAAATTTACAAGATGTTTTCGATGCGATAAATAAAGTTGCAAATGTTGCAAATGTGAACTGCATCTGCACCCATTCAGCAGTCCCCTCCTCCAGCAGCTCCTTTTCCACGCATTTGTACAAATTGAAGCAACGAAAGGAGCAGACAAGAAACGAAAGAAAAGGAAACGTAAGGAAAGGAAGGGAAAGGAAGGAAGGGAAGCTCTTTCTTTGTGTGTTTTTCGCTTCTTCGGACTGGGGACTCTGTGGCTCTTAAGCTGGAAACTGGTTCAAATTCTGTGTGCCACACCAGCCACGAGCCACGAGGCACCACTAGAGCCAAGTAGAGCTTTAAGACATGTTTATTGGCCATTGCACATCGGTTGCACATTGCCTCTACAAGGGGCAGGCAGGCAGTCCGCGCAGCCGGCGCAGTCTCTAGTCGGGATTTAAATGTTTCCTTTTTTGAAGCTCTCTCTGAAAAGAGTGTGGGCTCCTTCTTCGCCGCTGAATCTGTACTTGTATCTGTGTCTGCATCTGCATTCTGATTCGGATTCGGTGTCTGTGTGTGGTCTTTGCATTACAAACAAATTGATGGGAAAATTCGTGCTGGGATTGTGCGTGGTTTCTGGAGGGGAAATTGCGGGCAAGGGTTTCGCGATTTATTTTTTACAAGTTTTTTGGGTTTTCGGGGACTTTAAATGAAAGAGAAAGCTGGGCAGGCGATATGGGTTCGATCTGGCATCAATATTAAGAGAAATAATCAATCTTAGGAATGGATCCTGGAGACTTTAACAAGAAGAGAACTACAGATATATTTTATATATTATTTTTTATATACTTTTTTGGTAGAAGCCTATTCTATACCTCTATTTTACCAATATAAAAGCTATCATCTGGGTATTCCAATCCCAAAATATATAATACAGAATATTATATTTCAATATTCTCATCTCTAAAGCAACTGCTCTAATAGAATTCTAATGAATTCTCCAAAAGAACAAAAGGCCACGAAATTCTCTTTCAAATGCAATCCTAAAAAATCCAAAAAGGAAAACGAGAAAAGCGTAATTTTCACTGTGGAATTTTTATGGCCAAGCATTTGGATTAATAATAAATGCCACACCATTCGGTGGCACTGCCACACTCCTCTCTCTCTCTCTCTCTCACTCCCACTCGTACGATTGGTGTGGCAAATGTTTATGGAAGGAATAATTTTGGGGAATATTTAATGGGCTGGGAACCAGTAAAATGTTATGACAGCACAATTCCCCCTCCTCTCCCACATCCACGCCCACAAAGTATGGGAAAAAGTAGTTGAAACTTTTGAGAGTTCAGGCAGCAGCCATTAAAGATCTCTGACCCCCGTAATCTATTCAATTAGAAGGCGAGCAGTCACAGGATGACCACACAGCAGCAGGACGACAGCACAGCACAGGACACAGGACACTGCAGAAGAGAGGCGGCAAAACTTTAGAGGAGAGAATTTTGCACGTTTTCACAGGAAAAAGGAACAGGAACAGAGGTACGTGTTCATGTGGCTGCCTGCCATTGTTTGTGAAAATTATTTTATAATCATTTTATCACATTTTCCAAACACACACACGCACACACACACACACACAGGAGCAGCAGCAGGGAAAAGGCTGCCAGAAGCAGGAGTACTCGAAGGAGTAGAAGCATCGCCAGCAGCACCAGCAGCAGCCCATTCCTGGATGAGCATCTAAAACTTTCAAATGGCACACCTGCTGCTGCTGCTGCTGCCGGGATATGCTCCTGTAGATCCTATCGGAAAAGCCAGACATGCCTCCCCCCTACCTCCTACCCGCTGCCAGAAAACGACAAAAGCCTCAAAGGATATGGTCGTGTGTGTCTCCAGAATCTTCATTTTCCTTTAGACAATGACAAAAATGAAGGATAATAGATAAAATTAAGTGCAACTGCAGCAGACAGCCGACAGCAGACAGAAGCCACAAAATGAGGCAAAATGGGGGTATGCTGCGGGGAGGGGAAAGATGACTTTATTGTCGCCTTTTGTCAATCGATGCCAAGATCCCCACAGACCCCTCCCTCCCCCTGGCAAAGCAGCCCCCAATCTAAGGCCAAAGCCCGAGCCTGGAGCCGGAGCAAAGAGCCAGAGGCCATGTCATGGATGCCATTAATAAAATGCATTCAATTGGCTTCTGCCTCCTGCCGCCTGCCATTCGACACTCGACTGAAATGGCTTTTCTCTTGCCCCTTTTTTGCCGCATTTTCCAGTAAAACGTTTAGTGAAAATTGTTGAACAAACATATCCCATAATGAAAAGAAAGGTTTAGAGAGAGTTATTTTTATGGGCGGCTGCAAGAAGGGGCACGTAAAATTCTTAGACATATTTTGAGGCTGAATGGATGAAAGGATGGATGGAAAGGATGGGCATCGGAAAAGTGTGCCCGAAAAGAGCTATGCCATTTCTTCGATTTAAAGGTTTTACTTCCACTTTGAGGATTCTTTTGAAGAAAATATCACAGCTATACTTCCAGATAATTAGAAAAAAAGTTTATTAATCGATAAGTGGTATACCGATTGCAACAATATTTCCACGCTTTGACTTGCGATTAATCTTCAGAATTTATCACATTTTTTGGTATCAGCTATCGATTGGGATGATCCAAGAACTTCTGTAGAACATTATCTGTTGCCCAACTCCCCAGATATCTCTGAATATTTATCGCACGACTGTACTTCCGCTGTCAGAGAATAAGTAGGAATGTTTTTATGATTAATGTCTTTCCCTATTTAAAGATACAAATATAACCTCAATGGCAGTGACTTTTATAGATTATGGTAATCGGAATTGCTGGAAATGTAACCCAGTTATCGATTATGAATATCAGAAGTGCTTATTTGTTGTATCGATAAGTAGTACTACGCTTCCAGCAATGTGTTCCCAACTTCAGATACAAGAATCACTTAAATTTATCTAATTTTTGAATGCAGTTCCGCCTGACAGGTAATTTTAACGATTAAAACAATGAGAAATGGTTGAAATTTGAATATCAGGAGTGTCTAGTTTTACATCGCTTCCGGCAAGGTTTTCCCATCAAAAGATACAAGAATCACCTCCATTTATTGCGTTTGTTATAGAACTTCCGCCTGGTGTTAGGCCACAAGATAATCCCATGGCTTATCTATCGATAAGTCTGCCCATCAGCAAGCAGTTATCGCAGGGCAGCATTTTCTGTCTCTCCCTCTCTCTTGCGCTTTTTCCTTTGATTAAAACCACTTCTCGAGGGAGAGCAAGGCAGGGGAAATATTAGCTCAACAAATTGAATTAAACATTCCGAGAAGCACTCGAAAGAAGTCCTTTTTGCACATCAAAACTTTGCTTAACCTTTTTTCCCATCCCCCGCTGGAAAATTCGTGGGAAAGGCAGCAGCAGCAGCAACAGCCGAAGCCTTAAGCAAACTTTTTCAAACTGTAATAAGAATGAAAGGCGTTTTAACCTTTGCAATCTTCTCACCTTCTGCCAAATGCCACCTCCTCCTCTGCCTCTTGCCACCTCCCCCCGAGGCAGGCACCCATTTTCCAAGGAAAACTGAAAAAAGAAATGTAGCCGCAAAATTTTACGCAAATTTGTGTGTTTTTTTTTTGGTATAACATTTTTAAAGGCAATCCCTACCGAAGACGAAAAAAAGGATCCACCAATGACAGGAGTCCTGGCAGGATCTCTGCCTGTTGTTCCATCATCATCATCTTTATGGCCACACAGCAATAATAATTTTTAATGAGTTGTAAAGTATTTTTTACAACTCTTTCATTTTTTGTTTTTTGATGGAGAAAAGCGAAAGTCGAGCACCTGAACACACACTCACACTCACACTCACAATCGTGTTTGTATGCTGAAACATACTCGAACGCGTAAGCGTACTCGTACTCGTGAATATTCGTAATATTTATTCGGTTATTCATTAAATTTGATGTCTCAATTTCCGTTTGGGAGGCATGTGCAACTTCCGTGCAACGAAGGCGCGACTCTGTTGACTGTAAAAAACACGCCCAAAACAAAAACAAGTTGAAAACCAAGCGAAAACAAAAACAACAAAAAAAGAGCAAAAAAATATCACAAAAGAGCTCTGAAAGTCGGTGATACGCGTGATTAAACAACGAGAGAGAGAGAGAGAGAGAGAGAGAGAGAGTGGGGGGGAATGAGTGTGGAGTCGAGTGGAGTTCCAGTCACCCCACCACTCCCCTCCAAAATCATTATTGTTTTTTTTTTTGCACCAATCCCCCCTTGTCTTTACATCATGATTGTTCTCCTTTTTCAGATGATAATAAATATGCTGGTTGGCATCTATTTTTGGGGTTGGAATGTTTTGTTTTTTGTTGTGTTTTTGGTTTTTTGTAGGCGGGTGTGTCACTTAATGACTTTTCCGCTGAATGCCAAATGATGTACAGAGGAGCACCTCTACCTCTACCTCTGCTTTGTGGCAGCAGATGGAGTTCCACAGATACTCGATTTTACATTGTTCCGACGATTGTTGCCCCACAGGTAACCGATGGTTAAATGAACCCTGAACTGATCAGCATTTAAGCATGATCATTGTTTCCATTGGCTTTTGATGTATCTTTTTCAATGGAAAATCAATGATATGTAAAGATATATTCTATACAGAAATCATATCAAATTGGAAATAGGAAATTATAGAAATCCCCCCTCCTATCTTTCATCCCATGCTTCAAGAAAATACTCTTTATAAATGTATAAATTATCCTAATATGGAGAAAACTTGACCTACCGCAAGACTGAGTATTTTTTTTCTCTAAAAAATAAAATAAATAAAGTACCAAAAGGGACTTTTGGGCATCCATTAACCAAATAAATTCAAATATTTTTATTGGAATGTCTTTTCTAAATGTAATCTTTCTAAATTAATTTCCAAATCCTTAAAATCAGTTCAAAAGCTTGATGTAAGCCGGATTTCAATCGATTACATACTTCCATGGAAATAATTTATGAAACGAAAACAGACCGAAAATATAATATTCAAAGAAAAAATCGACTTAAAATAGACGCAGATTAAATATTTTCACTTTTTTTTTAATCGAAATCCTCTTTCAAAAATCTCTAAAAATAAAACTAAATGCATTTTAAAGCTCTTCCCCCACCGCCCTTAGATTTCTATTTCATTTCGAATGCAATTAAATGGGTAACGTAGTACGTGGATCGATTTGTTGTTCAATTTCCTGATTTATTGCCACCTAAGCGGCTTAAAAGTGATTTCCAGGCGACTGTATTCCTTCCTTGCTTGCGACTCGTTTTGTTAGTTTTCTGTTTTTCACTAATTAAGTGGATCCGATACAGTTCCGATTCCGATTCAAACACCCAGACACATAGACAGACAGACAGACAGACAGACAAAGCTCTTTAAAGCTTGCCACCAGAAGAGGGGGGCAGAGACCCAGACAGAGAGAACCCATCGAAATGGAGGAGCAGCAGGGCAGAGTCTCTGCTGGCTCTGATTCTCACTGCTTCTCTCTGGCTCTAACGTAATATATTTGCATTAACCCAGTGACACATTTTGACATAATCTGATTAATTGGCGTCTAAAGGAGGCAAATAAATTGAGCGGCGACTAATGAAGCTGCAAGCAAATAGAGCGTGCAGCGCGGAGCTTGGAGCATGGAGAATGGAGAATGGAGCGTAGATTGCCAGCAGGCGCCTCCCAATGCCAGACAACGCCCACACGACGAGGCGACAGACGGGCCACCATCTGTTGGATGGATTCCAGAGTGGTTCCAGTTCTCGGCGCTGGATGGAAAATGGAAAATGGAAAACTGCAATTCCTGCAGTTGCCATAAACTTGTGTGTTAATCAATGATGTGCCCCTCCATCCGCTCTATCAGTTTTCCAATACTTAATTGATGTCAACGGCTTGGAGCTTGGAGCTTGGTGGCAGCAAACCAGGAAGATTGAGCAACCAGGCCAGACCACAATATCTGTGGCAGCGTCTCCCCAACTCTATCAAAAAAAAAGAAAAAGAAAAAAAGACGTGTCACCGCTCGAACGCTCAAACGTTCAAACGCTCGAACCCTTGGGGCAGGCGGCGTTTATCTTTTCTTGTGGTTCCTCGGTGCGGCGGCTCTCAGTGGCACTGACGCGGCTCGCATTTGCAACCGCCAACGCCACAAAATCAATCAGGCATAATACTGCTGCTGCCTCCTCCTCCTCCTCGGAGACCACTCCCCCTCCCCATCCCCCTCCCCCTCCCACCACCGCCCCGCTCTGCCCTGCTCTCTGGAAAACTCAGTGTCTGGCTCTAGGGGTTTTTCTTGTTATTTTTTTGCTTTAAATTTATTAAATGACATTTGCTTAGCATATTCGCCTAGATTTTCCCCTACACACACTGAGCGCAAAAAAAAAGTGGCTAGAGGGCGAGACCCCAAAGCATCAATTTTTAATTTCATTAGCAAGGGGGGATGCCCTACTCCCCCCACTCCCCCTCCCCCTCCTACGATTCTGTTACACTTTTTTCATTATCTGTTTTTCTCCATTTGCATTTTCTCTTTGGCCTGGGCATTTTCCGGCCGCTTGCTGCTCGGTTCTCCGTTCTCCGTTTTTCGAGGCATTGCGCATTTGAATTTTAAATGATTATTGATTTTACATTTCACCCAGCCCTGCCCTGTCCTGTCCTGCCCTTTGACCCCCTTATTGGCCTATTTTTGGCCGCCGAATTTCTCTGTGGCTTTGGCTCTCCTTGGGTTCAGGGTCAAACCAAGAAACAAACAAACAAACAACTTTTTTTTGCTAATTATCCAAAGTGCATGGTTCGAGTTTTATAAACACAGCCATCCCCCCCTCCCCCCTCTGTTGGGGGTCTCTTACTGTAAACAAATTCCCGAAAAATAGCTAAATAAATATTCGAGTGGGGGAGAAATCATCTAAACAAAAGGTGAGACGAGAAGCAGAAGCACTGCTTGTTTCTGATTTGCTTTAGCTGTTGCTCTCACTCTTTCCCTCACTCTCTCTTATCCATCAATTCTCCGATTAATTATCCGCCAAATGGCCAACAGATGTTCCTTCCGCTGCTGAAGCGGATTTCAGCTTGAAAGGAAATTGCCTTTCCCAAAATAATGGATAAAATATGGATTAAAGAATAGATTCCCATATAATGGCTACATTTCCTAAAAAGCATCTAAAAGATTGATGGAGTTTAAGCAGAGAAATGCTGGAACTTGAGGGCCTAAACTCTACAAAATATTAAAGGGAATGTCTTATTGAAATACATGGAAATAGATCCCAGCAGTTGAATGTTCTGTGACTGATCCATAGAAATGTCTTTCATATTCCCTCAAATATTTGTAGACAAATGAAATCATCGTGAAAAGAATGGTCTAAATTCCAAAAAAATAAACATCATTCGCATACGTTGATCAGGTTTTATTTATAGACACATCGTTGATCGGACAGATGATCAATCCACACCTGCTGCAGCGTACGGTACCATTCTGATTGGGAAGAGGATTCTCTGTCCATGGAACGGGAAGAAGGATACTCTAAAAGGAGCTGCGGAGAAATGTATCTGAAAATGTTGAGGATTCGGTACCCAAATCGGGAACTTATTGGTACTTCTGCAGTCATGCTTACATGTTCAGCGATCTGTACTTTGATTTTGGATATTTTTTGTGGACTTTACTGCCAGAAGGTTTGAAATGGAATGAAAAGTTATACGAATATGGGATATATTTTTGAAAGTAAAAGCAAATGGTGATCCGATTAAAAAGTATACAAATTTCAAGTATACAGGATACACGAAAAAATGACCACTAGATGTGATACTTATTGAAATATAAAATGTACGAAAATTTAAAAAATTGGATAACAATTTAATTAAATTTTTGAAAATCAATAAAATTATGAAATATGCAAATTTAGGAACGTTTTGTTGTAATCTCGAACCTTTCAATTTATTTATGTTGTGATAAAATGATTAGATATAACTGTTTTAGTACCGATCGCATAAATAATTCCATCAGATATAATGCTGAATATTCAAATTTCTCTATGCAATCCTACAACCCACAGACAACATCCCCGAAATGTATCTCGTAAGTGGCTTATCGGATTGTTATCGTTTAGCCACCGAAAACACGAACCACACACACGAAAAGGCACACAATCCAAAGCCAAACTTTAGACAAAATCCCGAAATAATCAGCACAAAAACAGCGCAACACAAACTTCAAATCCCACCCAAAAGCCCCAACACCCATCCATAAAGGTAATCCGAAAAATGTTTATTTAATAAATAAATGACAGGGAGAGAGAGGGGGGCGGGATAGAGAGGGAGAGGGCAGAATTTTATTCAATTAAAATAATCATAAAGCGAAATGTTTGTTGATTTTCGAAGCACAAAATGCAAATAAAAATAGTTCCAAATAAAAATACCGAAAACATTGTTATGCATGTTCGAGTGGCAGCTATGCAAATACTCGTGCCTCATGCCCCACTGGTCGTGCCACTCGTATAAATCGCCCAAATCGATTCAATTATTTTCAATTGAATTCAAGCAGAAGAGCCATCCGCCACGCCACTCTGGGGCACAAGAGGAATAAACGAATGGATGCTTGGAGAGATGCATGGATGAATGGATTAGAGGCGCCTCCTCTCATTAAGCTCTGCTTTGATTCTGTAGAAAATTACTTTAAAATCTCCCTCTTTCTCTCTCTCTCTCTTAAGATTTTTGGCGACGCATTAAAGTGGCATTTGCCGCTGTTGGAAACTTTCTTTTTTCTGTGGAAAACTTTACACTAAATAGTTTTCATCGTTAAGGGCCCTCTTCCCCTAGGGTTCTCCTCCGAAAACATTGATGATGATTAATGATGTGTAGGCAAAGAAAAAGTATCTCATGGATGGCCCAGCCCAAGGCATTCCCTCTTTCGGTAGACATATTTTCTGCTCAATTGACTTGTCAACATTTGGACAAACATTTGAAGCTCATTAGAGCATTCGCATTCGGATTCGAGGCACTCGAATGCTTGGCATTATGAATACTTGACTTCAGATTCGAAAGACTCGACGACTCTTTGCCCCTTCGGGGGAGTGGGGGTGGTGGCAAGTGGCAATCTGTTTGCTTGAGTGATTTGCATAAATTGTGAATGAATCTGGAAGATGAAAACTGGAATCCGGAGCTCCCTCTACAGATGTTGATTCTGTTTGGATTTTGGCTTAAGGACTGGCATGCCCATGCCGCAGCAGGCTTCTATTTAATTGAGTGCAAACTGCAATAATTGTTCAATTAAAACAGCCAGTGGCAGTGCCAGCAGTCAAAAGATACAGCCAGATACAGCCAGTGGCAGTGCCAGCAGATACATACACAGACACAAACAAAAACATTGCTCTACAATTAGTGAACAATTTTGTAATTGATTTAAAGCGAATTGACATCCATCCAAAGCGACGCAACGCGACGGCTGCAGCAGAGGCTCGCATATTGATAGGCCAAGCGGTGGCTGGTGGAGCGGTGGATCGGTGGAGCGGTGGATGGGGGCTGTGGTGCGTGAGGAAGCGCTAAAAAACGTATCTACAGAGCGTACGTGTTCTGCGAGTAAGCCACACACCAATTGGGGGAAAGAGAGTGGCAGCGTCTTGGGCAATAAACGGAATGGTTTCGTTTCCAATCTGTAAATACTTGAGAGACGAACAAAGGCTGCTGTCCGAATGGATTACCGCACCTGAAATTGCAATGCCACAGATACACAGATACCTCTGCCAGCTGTTCATTCAGTAGCAGATACTTGCATGCATATTTCACAGCAGCAGCAGCAGCTCAAGCAGATACTTTTCTTCGAGCTGTCTAGCAGGATTAGCAGTAGATACTTTTCTGGGATTCATGCAGCAGTAGATACTCTTCTGGGGGGAGGGGGAGGGGAGATGGAAATGCACATTTATGCATGTCAATCTTCGGGAATGCCTGCCAACAGATACACGTTCTTACAGATACAGCTTATGCACATTCCCTTGACAAAACTGCAGATACACATACTAGATACTGGGAATATTGGGGCACTCCTATGCACACACCCACACCCATACACTCCCTTTAGCCACATACATTTTTGCTCTGACATGGACGATTTTCCTTATGCAATCCGGCAGATACTTTTTACTCCTCCTGCACACCCCCCTTGCACCCCCTGCTCTCCTGCTGCCACTTGACATGCAAAATGTGTGCACTGGCGCCTGGCGCGCGCGTCAGAGTTTCAGTCTGCAACGAGTGCCATTTATTTGGCGGCTCCACTCGGAATGGCTTGGAATCGAATCGAATTGAGTTGCCGCTTGCCTCCGATCGCCGCTTGCCACCTCCTCCGACTGCTGCCATTTGCTGCGCTGTTGCATCTGCGGGCCTATAAATAAGCACGTCAAACAGTTAACACCATTAACTGCATATTAATTGGCCGAAATAGACACCGAGACTCTCGAGACGCAGCTCTTGAGCGTCTGGCTGCATCAGGATTAAGCCACGTTGAAGCCTCGTCGTGGCCTGGCCTGACATTTTGGCCGATTCCAGTCCAAATCCGAAGCCAAAGAAGGCATCGCGTGTTGCGAAGGCGCAGGCGATTGAGTGTCATAGTCGGTTGCGGGGGGTTTTTCGGTGTTGAAATCTAGGAGATTTCGTTGTGACTATTCCAGGAATAGGATACACAAATAAGATACATCCTAAATGGCAAAAGTGATCTTTCGAAAAGAAGTACAGCCAGCAGAGGGAGAATTTGAATATATGTATCTCCAATATGCTGTAAGACTCTAAGAGTGCCTATAACGAATGAAATATGTTCTTCTATTTTAACAAATTCCCAAAAATCTACCATTTTTAATGCGTCTTAGATTTGATAGAATATTTGTTTGTATTATTTATTTGCCTTAATAAGGTTTTAGTGTAATTTGGAGGCTGTTCAAAATTAAAGAACATTTTTCGCGTGGCTTTCAAGTGGTTTACGGTTAGATTATCACAAGCTTTAGGGGTTTTTCTCCTTGTTGCGAGTTTTATAGTCCTTAGACCCCATTTTGGAGCATCAAGAAGGTGTCCGTTTTGTAAAGGATAGTGACATCTTTGGGGTTCTTTGAGAATGTTTTTTAAGCAGTTCTTTGATTGATCTAAGATTGATTTTTCCCCGTTTTCGATTAGTTTTTCGTTTTCATTGGATTCGGAATGATTTCAGGCACACCTTTTCGGGAAGTCCCAAAGTTTGTGGAACGAAAAAGGAAGTGTTGAAGATTTGGATGAACACTTTTAAGGTTTCTCTATTTTTGGGTTGCTTTAAGGTTGCATTTGGTTTTGGCTTTAATTTTGAATTGTTTAAAGCTTTCAGAAACACCACCTCAACATTGTGGGTTGTGGGTTGTGGGCTGTGGTGTTGTTGTGGGGAGTGTGTGGCGTGCCAGCGTTAATTGTGCCAAAATAATATTTGTTCTTTCTCCGCCTCAGCCGCAGCGCCAACCTTCTCCTACTCCCATCCCTCATCCGCCCTCATCCCTCAGTAATTTTCCGAGTGCTAATAAATACATATGTATGTATCTCCAGAGAGAGTGGGGTGGAGGGAGGGTGAGGGAAACACCAGCTAAAACCACTGCAACATGTTGTTGTTGTTGTTGTTTCTGTTGCTTATGCTGTCACTGCAGTGCATTTCTTCTTGCATCTGGCAGATACATTTGCACACACTCATAGATAGACAAACGGACTCCCAGATCTGATGAGGAGGGGGAGCAGAGGGGGAAACCTCTACGCATGCATAAATTAAATGCAATTAGCATAAACAATTTTCAGCTTTTAGCAGCAGCAGCATCAGAAAGACGAAGACGAAGCCCCGTAATCAAGTGTGTTGCATGCAACAACAGTAGATTGCGGAGAGGGGGGCGTCGGGGCAGGCAACACATGCCACGCAGCCACACAAGAGAATCTGGTGGACCCCGCTGCATATAAGGCTGGGGGCTTGCAGCCTGAAGACTGGAGCTGTTTGCAGCAGCAGTAATTTCTGCATTTGTGGATAGATTACTTTTGGCCAACTTTGGTGAAAAACAGGCGGGACAATTGTGGGGAGAGGGGGAAACTTCAAAGAGAGACAAAGAGAGTCAAGTTGAATTGGGAAATAGAAGGATTCCCAGGAGAATGTTGTAAGAGATTTAAGACTCCAAAAGCAACTCTCTCTCATGGCCATAAATAGTCACGAAAGTTAAGGCTTTATTTTAGATAAATTGCCCAAAAGATTTACAAGAAATAAAAGCCTCTAATATTATTCAGAATACATCCTAAATTTAAATCTGATTAAAAAATAATTTATTTTTATATTACATGTCTTGGGGAAGGAAAAATCTCAGAAAAGTTTCTCAGAGGAATACCCTTGAGGGATTTCCAAGATTGTTAAAGTTCTCTGGAATAATGCATCGTTCAAGTAACCCAAAAGTACCCTCTAACGTACCCTCTAAGTCCTATCCCTAGTATATGCCACAAAGTATCTTCCAGTCTCCACTCTGTGCTGAAGTGCCATTGGGATGATCATAATGCAGCTGCGAAAGAGTTTCGAATAACAAAAGTATACAGTTTTCTGTTTCTGTTTCTTCTGTTTATTTTGTGTTCTGTGTTTTTGGAAAGCTCTCTCTCTCTCTCTCTCTCTCTCTCTGTCTGTTCTCCAGATGTACAGAACCCTCTCCAGTAATTGTGGAACCCAAAGTCCACAGAAAAACGTATTCGCTGAAAGCCGAAATGCACAGAAGAGCACAGCACATGGGGAGTATCATACATATCATTCTGGTGTCTGTTTACACAGAGTTTTACACACAGAATAACAGACGGAAAGACAGACAGACGGAAAGACAGACAGACAGAACATATCTGAAGAAGAGTACATGTGTTGCCATAAGTATATGCATATGTAAATGATGTTTTAAATGGCGTTTAGAGTACGTGAAATGTACGAATATTTTTGGGGTAGCCATTGCCTACCCCAGAGCTGGAAAAAAACACTCATTCCATTGGCAGTGCAAATGAGTGAATAAAATGAATATTCGAGAAATGCAAGGGGAGAACTCGGGCTGTGGCGGGGCAATGGGGCAGTGGGGCTGTGGCATGGGAATGCAAAAGCAAGCGCTCGATTAAACGAAATTATTTATGAAATTTGATGTTGATTATTATTGTTACATATTTGAAAGACGATCTTTGTGTGGGAATGGCGTTATCACAATTATATAAATAAACACTGAATAAAATGCAAGGCCAAATCGGTTAACGGAGGGAATTTTGAGGCGGGAAAAGTTGTGTATTTATTGAGGAATTTTTATATGGCATATTTCGGGGAAGAATGTTGCTTCTAAAGGGGAAATTCTTTATCCAAATAAGGGTTCTGTGATGATCGAAGGATGAGCCATGTTATTGGGTAGAATGTAGACCCAAAAGGGGGGTATTTTTCCTATAAATTCCCGTAAGTATTTAATTTCTCCGTTTATCAATGTTTTCCTTGGAAATCACAATATTTTCTGTACAACAATTAACATTTTTCGTTGGCCCCAATTTTCGGTTTCAATTGAGAATTATAGAGGGATTGAGAAGTGCTCTCTCTCTCTCACTCTTATCGCTCGTCAGTCAACCCATTCAATTGGGTCAAAAAACAGACACTTTAGATCGCTGATGGGGGAAGGGGAGGGGAGGAGGGTTCCAGTTCAAAATCCCCACAGACAAGCAATTCATTAATAAATAAATTCTCTGTTGCTGCTGCTGCTGGCTGCTGCGTTTTTTATTGGTCATTAATTTTTAGAGGCCTGTCAACACACAGCAGCCTCTCAACAATCCATAAAAAAGACCAATCAATAGCAACAAGATCTATTGCCCCCCGTCTTAACAGCGGTTGTCTATCCGTATCCTCTATCGCGGAATTATCATTCGTTTTCTTACGATAAATATGTGTCATATAAATGATGTTCTATGGGGCAATGTGGGAATGTCTCTTGATGAATATTACAGCGTATTATTATTATTATTATTATTCGAGGATGAGATTGTTTGACCCTTCAAGAGTTGGTTGATGGGATTGTGGGGTGCTCTTACACACACACACACAGAACAAATGAGTGGAAGAATAGTAAAGAAATTAAGAAAACATACTTTGAGCGTGTTGGAAATTAGAATTTCAGATACAACTGAAACAGATTTTCTCTGCAAAAAAAATAATTGAGAAAAAATAAGCAGAGCAAAAAAAGAACAGAAAAACTTAGGAAAATGAAATAAAAAATAATTAATAATATTTATGGTTATTTTTGTGGCTCTGTCGCCGCTTTAAAGAAAGAGTTCTGACATCATCGATGGATGGGATGGTTGCGGATGAATGGTTGGAGATCGTATTGGGGGCACAGCAGGCTCCAAAGAGTTGTTGAGTGGGGAATACATACATGTAGATACATGTACATACATATATGTATTTGTATTTGTAAAGCTAACCTTGAACTGGAGCAACAGATGGCGCCAACAATATGATCTGTAAATTTCAGTCATATGCGTTCTAATTAAGCCACTGAACAATGATGACATTTTTTGGGGGGGGTGGAGAGCAGAGAAAGAGAGAAGCAACGCCAGAGGCTGCAGCGACTGCACTGCTGTGAGTGCACATTATCTTACAAAAGAGAGATAACAAGAATAAGAATCAGCCACAGACAACCAACTGTTAATACAAAAATAAATAAGAAACACACACCTCCGCGTCGACCATTGAATACCCTAAAGGAAAGGGTTTTTATTTTATATTTAGGCAAAAATATCTGAATAAATAAATGAAAACATTCATTTGGTTTTTCCTAAACCTCAATATTATTTGTTCATCCTAAGGTCTATTTCAGATTAACATTTCTAGTCGTACTTCTACAAAAAAAAGTAAAGTGAAGATAATGTTGTCTCTGTTTCCCTTTCCATTATTCTCATATCCTCCGTTAGGGTAGAGTACATAAAAGTCATACTCATCCGATTGGCAAAAATATGAGTGCACTAAAGGCAGGGGAGCATCAGTGGCAGAATCACCCAAGACAGCAAGACAGACAGAGACAGAGCCAGAGAGACAATGTAAATCCAGTTGAGATAAAAAGTAAAGCAAAAAACAGAAACAAAAACAAAAACCAAAACCAAGATGTGTGTATTCCTCATCTGGAAACAAGAGAACAGAAGCGAGGAGACAGGCGAAGGCGTTGGAGTAACAAGGCTACCAATGAATGACACTCGAAACGATGACAAAGATAAAGTGGATCTGCAAAGAGAGGGATGCAACGGGGAGAGGGAGAGAGAGGGAGATGTATAGAGAGGGAGACCATCAACGGGGGACAATAAAGAGACAACCTTAACAAATAAACTGGAGGACAACGACTAAATCTCTTTCTCCCGAATCCGAATCCGACTCTTTCTCTGCCCCCTCCCCCCACTCTCCTCCTCTCTTTTCAGACACCAAAGAAAAATTCAATAAAATGCAAAGTAAATAATAATAAACGACCTTGTCCAGGAGGCAGAGGAGCAGAAGCAAACAACATATTTCCATCTCTCTGTTCTGTTCCTTTTGGCCATATTTCTTTCTCTTGCTTCTTTTTGACAGTCGTGGAGCGTGGGATATGAAAAGTGGGGGAATGTGGGTGGGAGTGTGGGTGGGAAGGTGGAGATGCAAATGAGATTTTTTCCTCCCAGTGTACGGCGGTATACTGCGTGGAAGGTGGACTGTTCAGGTCTTATCTGTGGATTCTTTGGCAGGCAATTAAGTGGAATCCTCCATCCAGTATCCACCAATCCATTTGCACACAATCCACAATCGGAGCCACAAATATTTGACAGAATGAGAGATGGTGCAACGTGCGACTTATAAATGGAGTGCCACCAACAGGTGGCAGGCAATACGAATCAGATGGGGGTTTTAAAATGGGAAAACTTTAAATTAAAGTTTAAAGTTCCCTTGTGTTTCCCAATGTTATATCACTGTCTTTTCAAGTTTTTCCCCCCAATAAATATGTAAGATATCATATTTCTAGTGTAAATTTCTGAAGTGTTTGCCATATTTTTTTTTACAATCCCTGAGTTGGCAGAATTCTACTTAACGCCGTTGTCATATTTGCAATTTTTTCCATGTTCCCAGCAAAAGAGGGAAACCAAAATTAAGTATTGCATTTCTTATAATATTTTTTATTTTGTTCACTTTATTTGATTTGAGTTTTCATATGAAAAATAGCTGTGCGAATTGTGTTCTCCAAAGACCTATTAAAATCCGAATGGAAAGAAAGCCAAGGGAAAAAAAAGAAAGAAAAGCGAGTGCGCACAGTTTTAAACGTGACTGTTACAAAGTATTTTGTTTCATTTATCACACAGATACACAACACAAACACAAAGGCACACACAGAGAGGGGTGTACGGTGTGTACACCGCCATAAAGCCTTGTCGCCGACGTTGACGAAAAATTATTATAATAAATTCGACCTTATTACTCTTGTTACTTTCGTTTGTTTCTACCACAAAAAGAACACGCGAACGAACACGAGAGCAGAACATCTCTGGAAAAACACCCAAAACGATTTATTTTCGCTCTTTTGTGTTTGCAATTTTTTCCACATTTTATCCGCGAACGGGGGGGAGGTTTTGGATTACACTTTCCGAGCGGGAGGGAAGAACACTGTTACCGAAGGATCTTCGGTTGGATTTTATTGATCCTCGAAGTGGATTCTAATTACTGGCCATTTAGCCGGTGGCGATGGCGATCTCCAACGCGAACGACAACGGAAAAAAGCTCAACCTTACGCGCCGACGTCTCGGCAAAAACAACAGCACACCGGCCGCATGCGTTCTACGTTGGGGTTGCGGCAGCGTATACTTAACCAGGGGGAGCAGGCAGAGCACCACTTTGCGCTCTCAAAACTCCACTCCACAACGAAACTGGTCTCCGCTTGCACGCTCTCTTCTCACGCTCTCTCTCTCTCTCTCGCTGTCTATGGAACGGAACCGAACCGAATGCAGGCATGAACTTGTTACTTTTGGTACCATTGCCAGGGGGTATGATGATTTTAAAGAAGAGAACGGCCTTTCTCACCATTGAATGTAGATATGTATATAATATCGATCAGTATATGTATACATACATATATACTGTGTGTTTCCTATGCAGAATTGACCCTCAAACATTAAGATATTTTATTGAAACAGAGTCGGAGCAACTTAGGATCTGATGAATGTACATAATTAGGCAACATTTACGGAAACAATTGGCCTTGACGTCTCTTATGTGGATGTTTCTTCAGAGTTGATCAAAATCGAACGACTAGCAGCTATGAGCAGAATAAATCTTTAAGGGTATCACAAGCGTCGATCTCCAAAGCTTTGCTTTCTGTCTTGTTTTAAGTTTTGTTTATGTTAGCCTATGGAGCAACGCAGTTGTTTATGCTGCTCTCTCTCTCTCCCTCTCTCTTTCTCTCTCTCTCTCTGTAACTTATGCTCTCACTCTGCCACCTCCTCAATGCTTGCTCACTCTCTTTGCTCATTAAGTGGTTGTCTGCTCTGTTGAGTGGCTTCCTTCTTACTCTCACTCTCTCGAACCAATTGAGTGCCGCTTTTGAGTGCTTCAAACGAAGGCTTATTTATTGCCCGATTTTTTGGGGTTTATTTCGATACCATTTATAAATGCTTTTCGTGTGTGGCTCCCCTCCTCTCCTTCCTCTTTGGGTTTATCTTCCCGCATTTTTCGTTTGTTTTTGTTTGTTTTTACTCGTTTTTATGTGCTTTTTATTTGATAATTTACACGCATTTTTTGCGCGCCTCTTTAATGAATGATTTTTGTGAGTCAGACAATATCAGATCAGTGGAACAAAAAAAGGGTTTGGGTAGGAGATTTATCATATTTACATACATATATATGTATGAACATACATAACCATATTTCAATTATATCTGGCAAGCGAAAAAAAAAAAACAAAAAAAATGAATGCTTCCTTGTGGCTTTTCTTCTTGCATTTCTCCTCAAAAAACTTCAGAAAAAGATAAATGCAAAACTGGCAAAAATAATTTTCCCATTTTTGGCTCGCCTCACACGTGACAAAGTGTGAAAAATGCCTCCGAAACGAGTGGATCATAGGCGGGAAAACACACACACAGACAGTTTTTTTATTTGTCTATTTTTTTTTCGTGTGTCTTAAGCCTACACTTGCCACAAGAGGCAGGCAGGCAGCCAGGCAGGCAGGCAGGCAGTCAAGCGCTGGCCAAGGATGTGGCAAGCGAAATTTATTAACACCCAACGCGACACTCCACACTCCACAATCCAGCAATAGTTTCCGTCTGTCTCTAGTCGGAATAAAAAAAAACGAAGGAAAATCTATTTTCGTTCGCATAATTTTCTTTTCCAGTCTGCCACCACCTTCTAGGGCAGCAGTTTTTCCAGCCTTCCCCCTCCGCTGCATATTTATCTTCAGACAAAAAAAAGTCGATTTGTCGTCTGCCAGCAAAATGGTATCTGGGAAAATTGTCTTTTGGGTTTCGGCCTTTGCATTTCGGATTTCCTGAATTTCGTAAATTGAAATTGAATTCTCCTCTGGCCTCTCTGGCTTCCATTTCTAATTGTTTTTCTCTTGTCTTTTGGATATCTTTACCCTACCCCTCCCTCCTCTTTGTGTTTGGTTTTTCTTTTCTTGTGTCTGGCAGTTATTAATTATGATAAATTTGAATGGTTTTTCCATTTTGGATGAAGCAAACTAATTGAGAAGCGAAGCAAATGAGGAATATTTGACAAAGGAACTCCCAAAAGGACATCAATGGGTAAGAGAAGAGACTCTTTTAGAGAGTATAAAGCCGAAGAAGGAAAGAAAAACACAGTTCAGGATTAATCATGAAAAACGTTCCTGTTTGCGGCATGAAAGAAAATCAAATTCACTTTCCACAAAAAATGTGTATAAAATATACACAAATACATGAAGGAGCAATAAACCCTAAAGTATTTAAAAACCCCAACTAAATATTATTTTTATACGTTTTGGAAATATTGTAATTTTTTGTTATTAAAAAACCTTTTTCGATTATTCCCTTTCGAATATTTTATACATTTTTTGTTATGCAAAAGGTTTTTTTTTGGAAAATAAAATGTGATGGAAAATAATTTATTCCCCCAAAAAAATTCGTTTGTCTATTATTTATTTTCAATTATATTTTTAACTCGATTTTGAACGATGCAAATTTAATTAATTACTTTACCAAAAAAATGCCACAAAAATAATGGGAAAATATTGGAATAAATTTGATATTTTATGATAGAACTCCAATATGTCTGTATGTCTGTCTGCGACTCATTTTCCCATATTTTATTCCCCTTTTTCTCTATATATTCTATCCATGTTTCTTTCTCCCTCTCTCTGTGTCTCTGTCTCTCATTCAATTAAATGTTAAGCAAAGCCAATTAGAGAAATATTCCCTGGTAAAATTGTTGCCCTATGCGAATGTTTGTGTTTCCCCTCGCTATGGTACATACCCCCTCCCCAACCGTACACCCCACAAAATGGCAAATATTTATGAAACAAAAATCCTCCAATGCACACCGCCTCGTCCTGGCCCTAAAGGGTCAAGAGGGTGAAATTGGAAAAAGTTGACTACCGCAGGACAAAAAAAAAGAAAATAGAAAAAAGAATGAGCACAGAACAGAGCAGAAATATTGACAGGGAAAATGAATTGGCCAAATGGCTGGAGCCAACCAGCCACACGTTTCATATAGAAAAGAGGACGGACACATTTGTAACTGTATCTCTGTATGTGTATGTGTGTGTATCTATGAGTACATATATGCCAGTGTTTGTGTGTGTGCGTGGCAATATAAAACACAACACGTTTGACAATTATACATTGGTTACATTTCGTGGCATATTTGCAAAGGCACACAAAAACAGAAAAAGTATAGGAAAAACCAGGAAAGCGGAAAAAGAGAACAGCCAGGAAAAGCGGTAAAAGAACAACAAGGAAAAGCGGTAAAAGGCAACACACATAAACGTGAAAACGGCACATAAAAGTCATATAACAACAACAACAACAGGGAGCTTCCGGAAGAGCAATATGCGGTTATAACATTGATTGTGGGCGTGGCAGATTGGGGAAAACAGACAGGGCCAGGGAGTAGAGTGGCATTTTAGCGTGACAATCAATTGATTTCCCCAGCGATTGACGACAGATGAGAGATGATATAGTACTCGCATATAGCATTTGTCTAGGATGTTTTCTCTTTCTCTTCTGGGACCCATCTTTTGTTCTATTTTTTCGAGAAAATGCTTAAGGATTTAATGACAAAAGGCGACATGTGGCTTGGAGTTGTGGTGGTGGGGGTTGTACTTAAAGAAAAATATACCAATTTTGCATTAGGAATATTTTATTTATTAAAAGTAATTTCTCTATAAACTGTTAAGGTCTTCGATTTGCCTATTCTTTTTCTTATGGCGTATAATATGCCATATGTGCATTTATCTGAGCTCGAATATTCCTCATGCATTTTTGTTTATATTTCAATAAAAATAAAAAAACGTTTAGCAAGACAAATTTTTCCTGCAATTAAATTTGCAATATTTAATATTGAATATTAAATATTGTAATATCAAAGCAAGCAAATAAATAATTAAAAAATTAAAATAAATGTATGTTGAACGAATTTTTTTACAATAAAGCTTTTTCATGGTGTTGTTTCGATTCTTTCAATAAAGTATTTTCTACATTTTCAAAATTTTCTATCTTTTTATTTCTTTGTAGATAATTAAGGAACTCTTTCAATAGAACCCAAAAACCTTTGTAAAACATAAAAGAAAGATAGATAGATCTACTTACTATGCCAAAATGGCATTAAAACTCATATTTTTCATTGATTGGTACATCATTCTATGTGTTTTTTCATTTCTGTACTTTCATATCTGTCCATCCTTTTTCCACTAACTATATCGATGTTTCAATCTTCTTAGAAGAGTTTCTATCTAACTATATATCTATCTAATCATTTAATCATATAGATATATGATATCTAAATAGATATATCTATTTAGCTTTGTATTTTATTTAAATTTAACGGGAGGATCCCCCGTTAATCAGGCCAAAATCTCCCATATGAGATGTATGTATTTATGTACATTCTGTATATTTTACAATCTAAAAAAACCAGAGCATACTTTTAGGCAGCCATTTGCAATCAGCCTCTTATATCGTTTGTGGTTCAAGTCTTAGCTAAGTCGCACGCCAGACATTAAATATTTATTAAACAAATCTCCACACAAAAATTGTTTTATTAACTTTTTGGCAGCAGCAGCAGTAGCATAGCAGAACAAAATCCTGCCAGTAATCTCTGTTGCTAAATCACACAAAAATTTCCATAGATAATATTTTCTCGAGTGTCAGGCAGAGAGAGTAACTTTTTGGGGAAAGTGTGGCTCGTAAATCACAAAACCCACACAGGACACAGAACACACTCTGCGTATGAGTGATTTATTAAACTATTTTGCAGGACAGAAAATTCTAAATTGATTTCATGAGGTATAAGGGAGAGGAGTCCTGCGTCCTGCAACCAAACCAACAAAAAGAAGAAACAAAAACTGCAGCCCGAAAAAAGAGAGAAACTTGAAACTTCACATGTGACATTATTTTCCAAAGGCCAACGACTCCTGGACACTGCCAAACCAACAGCAGCAGCAGCAGAAGCAGAAGCAGCAGCTGTGTGGCATGTACCCCCGTCCACCTACCACATAAGGGGTTAAGTGTGGAGAGTCTAGTGTCCAGTGTCCTGTGTCCTGAGCGTTCAGGACTCCAATATCGACCACATGTGGTTAAATTATGGCCAATGCTTCGACCCTCACTTTGCCACATTTTTCTAGCAGTTTTTTAGCAACGAACGGAAATCAATGAAACATTTTTCAAAGTGTTAAGCAATTGGTTTTTAGCGTCCAATTCAACATGCCACTTCCATTCGACCATTCGACCATTCTGCCATTTCAACCATTTGGAGGGCCACATGGGATACGATAGACACCCCCTCTTCCATTCATTCATTCGTTCAGTGCCGTCCCTTCTGCCCCTTAATGTTGCTGTTGTCGGTCGAGAGTTAACTCTATAAAATTCAGAGAGTCTCTTTGGTATTATTTGCCAAATGAGCCAGAAAGTAGTTTTGTGGCTGTCCCTGTCTCTTTCACTTCCTCTGTGTGGCTGCCCCCAAACCCTTTTCATTAGCATGTGCCAGTGGCAACAGCATTCCAAAGACTGAAGGACTTCGGCAGTTGATTGTGCATTTGCAAAGGAATTTTCAGCGTGACATTGATGTTGATGTATGCCACCCACCTCGCACATCCCATCCCATGCCTCATGCCCCTACCCCATGCCCCATGCCCCATGCATCATTTGCAAATGCACTTCAACTCCTTCTGCCCCTCGAAGGGGGACGAGACGGATGCGTGGTATGGCATAATGAAGGCAGGCGGGTGTAGGGGGGACTGGAGAGCAGTTTGATTGAAGAACCCCCCCCGTTCCATCCCGTCCCGCATTTGTGGGTTTGTCTATTGGCAAGAACCAATCAAACTTCATTAAGGGGTACAATGTTTGATTGTGAATGTGGGAATGAGGGAGAACGGAATGGCATTCTGAGGGGGAGAGGGAGCGAGATACGAATCAGAGCTGAGAGATGGCTGAAGGTTATCCCATGGATATCTCAGAGAGAAGCATAGCTCAAGGATATCCAGTGAAATATCAGCAGAGGACAAAGGCCTTCTGTTTATATCTCAATCTCATATCTCTATCTAAAGGTTATCCTAGTTATACCTAGCGGCTATCCAATGCGATATATTTTAAGATTATTCTTTGATTATTTTACAAAAACCTAAGGGTTTATCTATCCTCTCATATGATACACCTTCCCCAGCACCGTCTCTTGACTGGCTGGCGGGCTGTGTGGCTGCCTGTCTGTCTGTCTGTCTGTCTGTCTAGCTGCCGGACTGCATCTGCATCTGTTTTAATTTCATTAACATTATCCACCGTGTCAGCAGCAATCTCTGCCATCCCTGCCAAAAGGAACACCAAATTTTCGCCTCCTGTCAGCGGTTTTTGCCTGCTTTATACATGGCGTACACGTAACGTTCCACACGCCCCCAGCCACCCCAAAGGGGGAGGGAAAATGTGAGTTGGAAATTGTGCAATGTGCAGGAGTTAAACTTCTCTGCTTCTGCTTCTCCTTCTCTCTCTCACTCTCTGTCTGGGCTATGCAAATGAAATTTTCCGTGCAAAACTTTTTATTCAATTAATAGAAAATTTCCAGCGTGTGGTCAATTAACCAGGATGGGAGGGGGCTGGCTGGCTGGCTGGCCGACAGGATGGCCATCCTTGTGGGTTTGGCTCTCCTGTGCTGGGTCTGCGGCTAAACTTCAGCCTCAGCTTTTTGGCGACTTCATTTAAAGCGATGCCCCGCCAGCATGCTCCACCCCCAACCGAAACACAGAGCTCTCATAAAACGCTCACAAAAAAAGTTTTCTATTATGTCGTCGTTGTCGTCCTCTGAATCCTTGCAATTGTTTTAAGTTGAATTTATTTAAACTTTTTATTAATAGCCAACTTTTCTTGAGGTTTTCTTTTTTTCATTTTGTTTCCCTGTTTTTCTGCACATTGTTAATTTTGTTAAAGTTTTTTCCTATCAACTTTTTTTTGTATTTTTCGGATAAATAGTTGACGAAACTTTTTTCACCCATAAACAGAGTTTTCCCGGCAACGTTTTTGCACCGAAAAAACCGTGTACTAAATGGTTAAAAATGTTAAGTACTTTGTGGAGTACTTTTTATCCCCTCCCCGTCCCGAGTGTTGGGACTATTTTCGAATGGAATTTGTCAAGGATCTCGGGTGGCAAAATGGTTATTAAAATTCGGTTAAAACTATTTCGGGGCGAGTGGGTTTTCCCAGAATGCAATTCATTTTTGTACTTATTTAAAATTCCATGAATTTTCGTTCTGGAATTGAAGTGGTTTTTCGCCGGCAGGGGTTGGGGGGGTCTGTGTACATTTATTGGATCAGATCACGAAAATTGCCAGAATTGGGTCAACAGTTTTGCTTTGATTAGAATCTGGCTCTGGCTTTTGGCTGCAGCTGCTGCTTGTTGCTGTTGCAAAAATGTTTACCACAAAAATTGGTAGCCAATAAAGGCCTCAAATTGCTCCCCAAAGTGAGATTTATATTGTAAATAAATATGCCCACAAAAAAAACTAAGATAAAATGTGGAATATTCGGAATAAATATTGGGGGGTATGGAGGAGGCATAGGGCTGGGAGGCAGTCGGCAGTCGAAGAATAAGTCAGAATTCAATGCTGATTTTCCACAGCTAAAATGTGGTTACATTCTCTCTAAACTTCTTAGCCTCCCTAATACCCGTAAAGTCGACTTAAAACCCATGTTAAAAGAGACTATTCGTACCTCTCTCTCTCAGAGGGAGATTTCTGCGTATTGTTTTGCACTTTCCAAAGGTCCTTGAGTCTGCTGAAAGGTCTCTGCAAAGGTTTCTAAGTTTTTTTTGGACCTTCCAACTTGATTCCAAGGTTTCCAATGTTTCCTTCTTTAATGGAATTTTCCGAACTTAAAACTAAAAAATGCCTTCAATTGGATCACTAGAAGAAGCTGTATGATTACTTTTTTAAATCAAGAAATCTTGCAACATATTGCCAAAGAACTCACAAAAGTGTTTGTTGAAAATGCCTACATATAATATATATTTTGTATAATTTTATAATTAATCATAGCTATATGTACAATTGTATAATATTAATTATAATTTTAGTATATTTTTATGAAATTCATAAAATGTTTACCTCCTCAAAGAAAGGGTATTCCTCTGCCTGCCTAAGATTGCCTTTTCCTTTCCTTCAATCCGCCTGCGGCTGTGTTTGTTTTTTTTCTCTTGACTGGAGGCCCTTGGATTTGCCTGGATTTTTATGACTATTGCCTTTGGGATTTTGTTTTGTGCCTTTGTCCCCTTTTGGAATATTGTTTTTCCGTTTGTTCGCCATTGATTTTCGCTTCGACTCCGGCAAAAGGAGTTCGAGTACGAGTACGGGCCGTGTACGATAGGAATATCCCCAACAATATGTGCACTTTATGCGCTTTGATATTTTATACATTTGTATGCGGCACCAGCTCGAGCCCGAGCTCCAGCCCGTGCCCCAGTCTCCACTCTCTCCCTCAACGAGTTTTTCCTTTTGTTTTTCCTGCTGGAAAACCCAAACCCCATTGGCTGTGGATGTGGTTGTGTGTATCCATTGTTTGCACCAGACTGTGTGACATTTTTATGCGATCAAACATTGTTGCATCAAATTTACGGTGCGTATGAGTAACGACAGCAGCGGCAGCAGCAGCAGCAGCCAGAGACCAGAGAACACAGAGCAGAGTCCTGCCTGCCCTCCCACCCACACCATTGGAAGGCCACTCTCGTGTTGTCGTTTTGTGGTGGAATATATTATTTTGTTGTTCTGTAGAGCACAGTGTTCTTTTTCTTTCGTTACAACCGAATGACAGACGTCATAAAAAACACACTTGCATTTATTAGCCACAAAAAACACAACAAAAAATAAAGAGAATGAAAAAGAGGTAGTTTTTTGGTGGGAAACCAAACAGCAGATGCTCTTAAATATATATATATATATAGGGTTTCAGGGGGTACCAAGAAATACTCTTTGGAAAGCTTTTCCTCTGCGAAAAGTGTAATTGAATCAAGTATTTTTCACACTGCTTTAAGCCCCAGAATGTGACACAAATTGAGAGTTAAACTAAATAGTTTTTCCAGTGCTTTTCCCCACAGCAAACAAAACCAGTAAAAAAGTATGCTTTTTGTGCCAAAAGTGTGGCACTAGAAGCACGAATTTCCAGCACAAATTGGAGGGGCCACAGAGCGCCCTTTTCCTGTGCATCAAATTATGAAAATGTCAGAGGAAAAGGAAAAGTTTTGGCTTGGGAAATGGTGGAATGGAAATCTGTTCGACTTACCGTCATGTACTCATCCAGACGATGCTTCCAATTGTCAGATCTATCGATTAGATTGTTCCATTGCTCGGAAAGTTTGCCCACCTCACGGCGGATGCTGCGTGTTAGCTCGCGGCTCTGCTCCTCGGCGGACATGTAACGCGAGTCGGAATCATGATTTGCTGCAAAATAGAGGGAAAATATATTTTATGAAAATCCACACAGGCCAAAAGACAAGAAAAGACAAAGGAAATATAATTGCGGGAGCTCTTGGGGCACGTCCCAGCGAGGATTCCATGAATTATAGATAATATTATCACTCCTCCAAGTTGGCGGATGATTATCCTTGAGCAAGCAACTTTTGATTATGCTGATTGTCTGTGATGAAATTTGCAATAAAATAAGCATGGAAATGGACAGGTGGAGGAGCTCCGTCCTCGCCCTCAAGTGTTCCTCAACAAAAGGAAAATTTAATTGGTTTTCACTTTGCTCCAGTAGCAAGACTCCCAAAGGAAAAGGAGAAGGAATCTATTTCCCCTTGGCCCTTCGTAAATTAAAGCCAAATAAATATCAATGACTTTAAGCCATCGATTAGCTGTCGATTGCCGTTTGTCGTTTGTCGATGGGGAAAACCGCAGAGAGAGACCACAGATACTTCCGGGCAACACGCAAAAGGAAAATCGAAAAGGAAAAGTGTCATGAAATTTGAAAGACGCGGGAAATGCAATAGGAGATTCAGTGACTCCACAACTGACAGAAAGGACAGACAGACAGACGGACGGACGGACAGAGTGGCAGAGTGGCAGACAGAGTGGCAGCTGCTCCTAGGAGAGACACTGACACACAAAAGTACAGCTACAGCACAAGCGGCAGCAGCGGCAGCGGATGGAAACTTGGCTAAATCCGAATTTAATTTAATGCACGGACGGAGACGCTGAACAACTTTTATGGCCAAAAGGAGAGAGGAAGAGAGAGAGAGAGAGACAGGACGAGGACCAAGGATGAAAACTGAAGACCCTGGCCATGGACAGCTGGTAATGTGATGCTAAGCAAATATCGAGAGTTGAATACTTTTTGAATTTCCTTATTCTTCTTCTTCGTCTGTCGCAGTACTCGAGCAGATACTTCCTGGCATGTCCTTTCTCTACTGCTTTCTCTACTGCTTTCGCTGCCTCTCCATCGACTTGTCTTCTTGTAATATTCAAATTCAATTTAAAGATTGAGTTTATCGCTTTGGATGTTTTGCTGCTTTTTGCTCGCTTCAGTGATTAAAAAAAAAGACAAAAAACATAATAGAGGAAAACTTTTTGCGCTTTTCAATTTCCCAGTAGCTATTTTTTATCGATATAAATATGATTATGTTGATTGTATGGATTATCATTAGCTCTGCAATAATCTACAATTATTTTTCATTCCATATCGACAGTAACGCTATCGCTTATCGATAAATTTGTTAGGTTATCGCAAAGAATTATCGAATAACTATAATATTCTGTAAGTAGGTTGGATTTGAGTGGATTACTCAACGCAAACGCCTTAAATTTTGAACAAATGTAAAGCAAATCGATCGATTTTGATATCGATAATGAATAAAATATAGATAAATTCATTAAAGTTTCATCTCTCAATTGAGATCACAAATATGTGATTGCTACAATCCTTGGATCTCTCAAAAATCTCTCAGTATATACTGAACTCAAACCGAAAGCCCTTAAACGCTTAAACCATACCTTAAAGCCAATGTAAAAGCCCTAAAGCTTATCAAATTCAATTTCTATAATCATTACAATTAATTTAGACATGTTTAAAACGCACACAAAGACAGAGAACACAGAGAGAGAGGGAGAGGAAGAGGAAGAGATAGAGCGGCGTCTGGTGACCCACAAAATAAACATCAAAATGGCTGAAAATCAAAGGCCAAAATGGCTGAGAGACAGAGACCGACACACTCTTGCCGGCTCTCTCTGATGACTGGCTTTAATAGCGTACTAATCGCACTAATTGCTCTGGTCGCAATTATCGCTGACGCCTCCTCCACTCTCTCCACCTCCACGAAAAAAAAATCGGAAAACAAATCCCCAACAGCTGGCCCCTCTGCTGCCAGCTCTAGCAAGTCCCTTAACCGAGCTTAAACCCACACAGCCATTTGCTAAATTGTTAACTACAGTCTAAAAAAAGAGGGGAAAGAGAGACTAAAACCAGAGATAGTGATAGAGAGCGAGAGAGAGGGAGAGGGATTGTGGTGTGTGTGGTATGGTCTGGTGCTGTGTGGTGCAGTGTGTGGTGGCAGAATCAATTGGCAATTCTCGGGGCACTCGCCCAACAGTTGTCTACTTTTAGGCGCTCACGTAGCACAGTGTACTCCTCCTACACTCCACTCCACTCCTCTTACGCTGCCCTTTCCTGTGTGTGGTTTTTGAGCTCCGCTCTAAGCTTTTGTAAAATAGTTAAAGCAAATTCCACTTACATGTTAGTTTTCATTGATTCGCTAGAGAAAATCAACTCGGAGAAAGGCAGAGAGTAAAAGGGAGTGAAATTTCAATCAATTGTAAAAGAAAACCCACCTACCCCCCAGGGCATTTGTCGGGTAAGATGATTGAACCTCCGGGATTAGGAATTAATATTCTGTTAAATGCAGAAAATTCTGATACTTATGTTCCTTTCGTCAGTAAAAGACTCTAAAAATCACTGAAAAATCAGATAAAGTTACTAAAATATACAGAAAGAATACCATCCTGAAACTTGAGCAAGTACTATGGTAATCTTTATGTTTATTTTGCATGAAGCTTAACTCAAAAAACACCCTCAACTCTGCTCTCCTCTGCACTGGTCTCCTTTTTCATCTCTTATTACCCCTTGCACTTCTTTTAGAGCCCATCAAAATGAGTTTTCCACTGACTTTTACACAATTTCAGCTGCTGCCCGGAAAAGCACACACTTGAACAGATTCACGAGATTCGGGAACTTTTAGTGGCAGTTTAGTGGCAGCGTCTTGAGTGGGGTTTGCTCTAGCGGAGAAGATCGTAAAAACTTACCCTCCGTATCGCTGGTGTCCGAGACGGCGGCCTCATTGGCAATGTACTGACGGCCGCTCGTTAAATTGCTCTCAACAATTGGTCGCTTATCCTCCAATTGGCGGCGAAAGGCTTTATGATCGTCCTGCAAACACAGGAATAAAAATGAAATAAATAAATGAAAAGGAAATGTATATATCATAGGAAAATTTCGAGTCCAAATAGTGGTCAAGCCCCATAAACTATTAAAAGGAATTGCCATGGCCAGAGGCCTCGGCCTCGGTCTCTCTCCAGGCAATAAATTCGCTCGTGTTTAATGCATTTAGTTTTTTTTCATTTCGGGTAGAAAATGTGCAACAATATAAAAAGAGAAAGAAAAACTCTGTATACAGGACTTGTGTGCTGGATCCTTCCTGCAGCGTTCATTCATTCGTTGGTCCTTTCGCCTGGCAAATAAAAATCCTCAAGCCGAAATGTAAATGTTCGGCAGACCGTAACTTAGTGGCAGGCAATAGATTTTCCACAGTTGCCCCTCCCCCCAACTGCTTTCTTTGGAGAGGGTTTTCCACACTCTTTCGAAGCAAATTTCCACACTTCTTATTCTTCTTTGGGGAGGGGTGGGAGGGCCTCTATGCCCTATGGAAGGGCTTACACTCACTCACACTCCCTCGCTCTTGGGGTGAAAGTTGACTCATTTTTCTCTCTCTATTTCGCCGTTTGCCTGCTAATGGGAGGGCAAGTGAAATTCAAGTGCCTCATGCTGTGTTAGACAGTGTGTGTTTTCCACCCACACCCCCATCCGCACAGCACTGTGTGGAAAGTGGCCTTCTTGAGTATATTTTTTTTCTTAAGCCGGAGGCAGCAGCATTTCCTTGCTCCTTGCAGGGAGGGAGGATACCCTTAAGTGATTTCTCCACATACATATGTGGTACGAAGCCGCTCTCCTGCCTCCTATGTTCATGTTTTTGACATAACAAGCATCATTTAACAATTATTTAAGAATTCCAAACAAACTCCGGGATCCAGGACGTAGGATGTATGTGTGGGCGAAGCCTGAATACGCAATTTGGTCAAGGAAAACTACTTATATTCCAGGCTTCAGGTTGTGGCTATTAAATACACTGATGTGGGTATTAGCCAGCCCCCAAAACCAATCACAAAATTTACGACTACTACCATTCGAATTCGAAAGTGAATGAAAATGAATGAAAAGACTTCTGTAGCATCGATGGAGAGCACTTTAGGGCATTTGAAATACTGCATTTGTATCTGAAGATGTTCTTTAAAGAACATAGATGGAAAAAGATCCTATTGTTTAGTTTCTTGATCACCTAGCGTCCAAAGACTTTTATCAAAACTCGTACAGATTTCATGTGTAAAAATTCCGTCAGATATCAAAGGGAATTATGGAAAATAAATGAAAAACTTAGGAAAGGGTTTTGTCATAGATGAAAGTACAATTATTTAATAAATCAAGAATTGATCTTTTCCCTTAAAACCTTTTAAAGCAACTTTTTTATAGTATTACTAGAAATTATATTTCATTTTCTACGTCCAATCTATAACATTTTCTAGTTTTTATATGACTTTAAATACTACCATTATTTATTCGAAAATCTACTGCAATGGAAAGCCGGAAATCTACTACAAATAAACTCAAAGGTACATCTCCTTCTCTGTATCTGCACTCCAGCTTTAAGGCTTATGAAATCTTAGCCGCCCAATAAGCCAACAATAATCAACAAGCAACCATCTCAAATAGCTCTCAAATCACAAGCATGTGCACGTGTATTGCCCAATAATTTTCTAGCACAAACAAAAGCCCATTAGTGTGCAATCTGCATGCCAAATGCCTCCTAGAGGAAAATGTGTAATGTTTGAAGCTCATTTACAAATCAACATTTGATCCCACAGCTGAGTACTCTAATCCCATTAACCATAGAAATATACATATCCCTGAAATCTGGCAGGATAAACTCCGCCACAGTCTCCAGTCCCGAGTCACTTTAGGCCTCATTAAACTTGTTTTGGCAGCTGAAAAAAGCGGGTCAAAAGTCCATGCCAGGCCATGTCCTTCCACACAATTAGTTGGCCAAGCAAACCAAACAAATTGAGGTGCAGGCCAGAGTCCACTCCACAAAAAAAAGGTTAAAATTGGGTCGTTGACAAAAAACAAAATACTTGGGGAAATGGAGACACACCCCCTTGGGGAAAATAAAGGAAAGGAAAGGAAAAGAAAGGAAGGAAAAGAGGTGAAACCCCATCGCAATCCTCTGCGATTTGCTTACCAACTGTTTCTGCAGACTGGCGGCATCCCCGCGGACAGGACCCAGGCCCAGGGTGCTCAATTCCGTGTCCTTGCGGATGACCCATTCGGTGAGTTCTCTGAGGGATAAAAGCAGGGCATTCCAGTGCTCCGAATTGGATTCCAGGCGATTTCTGTGTAAAGTAGAAGGGAAACAACATTTAGAGAGGCAAGAGGCAAGCGCCAGGCAGGCATTATAATAATATTAAATTTAATTTGCACTTCTCGAAGGCATCCTGCCATCCCATTCCCATCCCAATCCCATCCCCATCCCATCTGTTGGCCTGATTGCAGCAGGCAGCCCACAAAATGTCAGCGACAATTTGTCTATTTCCTTCGGGTTTCCCATTCTGCCACACAATTTCCTTTTGCCTAAGTGGAGGTCCATTAAAGTGGGGTTCCTGTTCCTGTTTTGGCATTTCTCCTGAAGGCACAGGACAGCCAGACAGGGGCTCTCCTTCTCTGGTAAATTTCAGCTGTCGCTGTAATTGTGAAATGCCATGACATTTTATTCACATTTTTATTTGGCCAAGAAGAAGGAGGCCATGGAGGAGGAGCCAGCGCCGTGTCCTGTGCCATATTTCTACTCCTGCTGAGAGGATGGCACCCAGAAATAACACAGGGGGAAAAAAATCTGAAAAATCTCCATCTCCTTCGGGTGATAACAATAGTCGGACAGAGGGGCCTCATTTCTGTAGATCTCCCTGTTCCATCTTTTCCATATTTTTCCTTTCTTTCCTTCCCTCTGCAGCTCCCTCTCCGTTTTCCACTGGCCTTTTGTCTGTTTATCTTTGGCGAAAATTCCTTTTCTGCTCATTTTCATTTACATTCTTTTATTGTATTTCTGTCGCTGGTTTTTCTCTGCTTATAATTAAGGCTTGGGCTTTCTCTCTCTGGCCTCACTTTCCACTTTTCCTTGTCAGGGAAAAGGCAGGAAAATTTCTGCAGCTTTCCTACTGTTCGGTTCTGTTCTGTTCTGTTCTGACAATTACAGATCCCACAAATTGGTTGTTGGAAGCCCCGAAATTGATATGGGTTTAAGTGAATGTTAAATAAAAGCGAAATACGAGACATTATTTCAGGGAAATACCAGACACATTTCTACAGTCCTTTATGATGGATCATAGTCGGGGGGGTTTGGTTTTTTGTGATATTATTTCCACCTTTAAATCCCGCTCTTTAGGTATGATTGATCCCTTTCCCTTCATATCCATCATTTAAGTGCTTTTTTTTAAAGAAAAACCCCAATCCAATCCGGTGGTTGTGGTTCATCAATCTTCCACACCTCCCGACAAACAGAACCGAAATCCCAAACAGTTTGGAACACCTGTAGAGAGATCCATGTGGCAGGGGCCATGGACAAAAACTTTCCCACAAAAACAGTTCAAAGAGGACAAAAGTTTGCACATAAAATGAAGCAGAACCAGAACGAGAACGAGAACGAGAACCAGAAAGCCAAAAAGTGCCGCGGCTAATACAAACAAAACAGCGAGAGAACACAATGGGCCCCCGAAAACCAAATAGACAGAGAGAGAGAGAGAGAGAGAGCCACGAGGGTAAACTTTTCAAGTGCTGTCCAAAATATTTCATAGGAATTTATAAGCCAACAAATCCTTAACGCAAACAACAAGTCTCTCCTGCCCCCGTCCCCCGTCCACCCCATCCACTACCCAGACGGAAGACCGACAAAGGAAGTGGCTCAAGTTTTTGGCCAGCGGAAATATGCCAAGACATCAGAACAATGGTAAGAGCGAGAGAGAGAGGTATGCCATGCCCCCCTCCCCCCTGTTTTTTGAGGATGTGCAAGTGGTAGGAAGTAGGCTATGGCCATGTCTATGTGTGGGCTGGGGGAGGGACGGAAAGAGGGGATAGAGAGAAGTGCCCTCTCTTGAGGTGTCATTCGTCAACTTGTCTGTGGCGTCTAATTGAAAAACGTTTGAGGGGTAGAATAGGAAAAGAAACGACTGGAAGATACTCTAGAATAGGGTATTTTTATTGGGAAGCTGAAGAGTCATCAAGTGGCAATAGAAACACCCTAAATTGGAAGCTTTTTACGCCTTGATACCAGGCAGCAATGCACCCTAACCGACCGAGGGGCGCTGCTGATGACACGGCAGACCGAAGCACTAATTCCATATTTCTGGCTATAAAACTTAACAAATTCGAATAGTTGGGGTTTCATTTGTAGATAATATTTATCTAAATGTATAAATGAAATTTAAAATATCTTAAAAATTCGCACTACCAAAAATTTAATATTTCCATTTAAAAATTTGAACAATATTTATATTTAAATAGAAATCCAAGAAATTTCTATATAAATATTGGTTCCTCTAACATTAATGGTCTTTAAGATGCAGTAGTCTATATATGGGTAAGCAAACAGGTCGAATTGTGCTTTGCAATAAAGAAAACCCTATCTTCACGTACCATACTATACAATCGCTCATAGCTACATATACACCATACAATCCTCTCTCCTCCTGCCCTGTCACATAAACCCCTTCATTGCTCAACATACCCCTCCTTCGTCTGCTATTACCCTCTGATTACAGCGCGTATAAAAATAATCGTTGCCTACTTTTGAAGCGCTGGCTCGCTCGCAGGCCTGCTCGCTCAGCGAGCCCTCTGTTTTGCAGCCATCACGTATACGCCTTGTTGCCTCGTCCATTGGATAATTGCCATTTATATTCATTATGCGAGCACGGTCGCAGTGGCCGGTCCAGCCTGTTCCTCATTCAGCGCATTTCTGCGTGTCACCATCATCATTATTCATTTTGGTCCCTAGGTTGCCCAGCCAGGATCTCTTCTCCCTACCTCCTGCGCCACGTACTGTAAACATGGCATCTGACTTTCATCATCATCATCAGCGGCGGCACGGCACGGCACGGCATCAATATCAACAAGCGTCCCAATATTTGTGGACTTTTGTGGGTGGAGGGGGGCCCCCACCGATTTTATTTATGAAATGTGGAAATTACAATCAGGTCAAATGGAGAGGGCCACTGTTTGCACTCGATATCATCGAATGACACAGTGGCAGCGGCCCATGGTCCATGGTCCATGGTCGAATGGTGCCTCCTCGTATTTTCCATCACTTTTCACGCATTTCGTTTTTAATATTGATTTTCCAGACGGGAAAACTGCTCGCTTGACTGTCCTCCCACCCCTACCTCCTCATGTCAGTTTGTGGCATTGTATTTCCTGCCTCATTTTCCTGCCCCCCACCTCCCTCAAGGCATAAGGAATATGGAATAAAAAGGGGTTTAAATATGGTTAATATTCTGTGTCTTTTTCTTTCTTTTCTTGGGAGTTTAATTAATGTTTAAAGGAGGATAAAGGATAATGGAGATTCTCCTGTTTGATGATTAAAATATCCCCGCCGATTCAGCATCATTCATCATACGCACTGTTTGCTCCTCAAAGGACCAACAATTTACGCGTTCAAGCACCGAAAAAAAAACTACACAAAAGCCACTCAAATTCTATTCAACCGCAGAAACGGCCGTCGCCGTCGCGCCTCTGCCACTCCACGGCCAGACGAAGGCTTTTACAGGATTGGCAGTCAGGGCAGTCAGGAAAATAAGGAAAATACAAAAGCAACAACAAGTGAAAAAGCACTTACCTGATTGCAATACTTTTCGATTTTAAATTATTCCACCGCTGATTCATTTCATCGAGGCGACGCTGCAGCATAACCGCATCCTCTTGCGAGGTGAGCGAACCCAAAAGTTTCCGCCCGGTGCCATCGAGACGATCGTACACCACACGATGGGTTTCAATTTCCGATTGTAGGTCCTGCAAGAAGAGTGCAAAAGTGGGGAAATTGGAGCATGAGAAAAACGGTTTTTTGTGGCAAAAAAAGGAAATGTTCATAAAAATTCAGTTTATTCATAACTCGGGGCAAAACGGGAACCAGGCAGCGGGCAGCCGTTAGCAGGAAGCAGGAAGCACGGTGGAAAATTTTAGGGGCATTTCAAGTGCTTTACTGGTTGGGTATTTTCAACCGGAAAACTCTGTGCATTGTTCTTGTCAGGGGATTAGTTGAGAAGCCAAAACCAGGGACGCGGTGCTCGGTGTTCGGTTGAGTGACAAGTTTTTTGGAAAGCCCTCTCGCTCTCTCTCTCTCTCTCTCTCTCTGTGCTGCTTCATCTAACCAATTATTAACCGCATGTGTCCCCGCAGTTGCTTCCTTCTGTTTCCGCATCCTGTTCCTGCCTTAACCCTCTCCTCTCGCTCCATTCTCTGGCTGTCATATATTTCCCTCTCTTTTTGGACAGCAGCCTGTCGTATGGCAGGTGTTTGTATTTGTCCCAAGGCTTAAAAATTTGTGTGTTTTCTTCTTTTTAGTTTATATTTTTGTTTCTGCTTCTGTTTTGCTTTTTGTCAGTTATTTTGCTGCGGTTTTTACCCCACTCCACGTTCCCCCCCAACTAAGTCGCTTAGAAATGTCGGGCGGTTTTCGGGTAGAGATTTGATGTGGGTTTCCCCTCGAAAGCAGGGGATTTTCCCTGGAATATTTCAAGGCTGAAACCTTTGATGTTTCAAATATTTTAAAAGGGCTGGCTATTCATGCTTTAGCGCACGTTTTCAACACTTAATCCAAGCAGTGTTGGAAAAGTTAGCCATGGCAACACCATGCCAAACTGTCATAAAAGTAAACGATTTTCGAAGCAAAAACTGGGAGGTAACTTTAACAAACTTTATCATGAGAAAATGCTCAAGTGTTTTCTTCAAATCCTAATTATATTTCCTTTTAATTTAATCAATCAATCAATCAATCACACGAAATAATATCAAATAAACCAATTAAAATTGGGTGAATTAGCCAGCGGGAAGCATAAAAATAATAGAAATGCTAACGGAGAATCCATCTTCTCAGCATGTCTCTCTGCTGTATTCCCCTTTCTCTTCCTCTCTCACTCTCTCTGCCTCTTTGTACGTGCCTGTGTGTTTGCTAATTAAACCTTCATTAGGACGAGCGTTGCCTTTGTTGCTAGTAAACAAAAACCCATAAAGAGAGAGAGTTTTTGGAGGGGTTTGAGGTAGAGTCGAAAGGGAAATCTAAGCTAGCCGGCCAGGGTACAGGGTATATGCCACAGAGAAGGTGAGGCATTAATGATGGCAAAGTGGGCAAATCTGCTCACAGCAGAGCATGGGCATTCATCAGAGATTGAAATGGATCTGAAGCACCTATTCCGCTGCCTTTTTCAGACACCCCTTTCTTAGACACCCCCGCCCACCCTTCTAGACAATATACCCTTCGAAAAGGGCATTCTTTTGGTTGAAGGAGGGGAAGAATCTGTGCGTAAGTGATGTATAAGCATGTGTGTGTGTAGCTCCAATTAATTTGGCTTATGCATGTCACACCCACACACGCACAGATACAGACACACACACTTGGCAGCCAACATGGCGATTCAATTAATGCGCAAAAATTGTTTATACGTCAATAGACCGGAAATGGGGCAAACAAAAAGAGAAAAAAAGAAAAGGGGGGAGGGAGGGAAAACAAAACAACGAAGCATTTTTAATGAGCAGAAAAGTACAGTGCAGGCTGCCATATAAAGAGAGGCTGAGAATCGGGAATGGTGTGTGTGTGTGTGTGTGTATCCGTGACACATGCGCCAAAGCCGATTAAATCAATTAAAATGAGAAAATGCCTCCAGCTATGGGGACGACAGCGACAACGACATCAACAGCATTTTGTAGCGCCACTGAACGCATTCTCTGGTCATTATCCCGTTTTGTTGCCCCACCACCCCACCCACTGGCAGGACGGGCCGGGCCAGGCCATGCCTCGGCTGGCTCGAGGCTAGTACCTCGATTTAATGCCGCTAATTTGTGCCACGAACGACCACAATTTCCTGCATGAAAAGAGTGCTCTCAGCGCTCCCCCCACTCGCACCCCCTCCCTCTTTCTGCCATTCCCCCCGAAAATGTCTCTCTTTCTCTCTGTTTAAATCTCTTGGCGTTCAAAACACGTGTTTGGACTTATGTGCGAATGAAGTTTGCTTTTTGGCAAAAATCCCCCCCACGTTTTTCGGGGAAAAGTAGTTTGCTGGCTTTCGAGGTCCTGCAAAAGGCTAGTACTGTGGATAATTTATGACTGGAAAGACCTACAGCGAGACCTTAAGGGATACTTCATTATTCCAATTCCCATATCGAATTGCAAACGAAAAAAAAATGGGTCGGGGGTCGAAGGGGAGGGCTTATTTATTGAAGAATGATATTGAATGTAATGTTCAATAAGGAATGACTTTCTGTGGTACAAAAAGGTTAAAGAAACTATGCTCTAAATAACCATTATCGATTAACTTTATTTGAGATTAGTTATCGATAAGTTATGGAGCTAAATTTGATCAACGAATTGAGTAAAATGGGAATTCAAGCGCACCAGATGGAGAAGAATATTAATGAAGAGAAATTTAAAGTCGATTACTGATAAGTTTTTGATTGCAGCTTTAACAGTTATCGATAATGTATGGCATGATGAATTTTATCGATTCATTTTTCGACACAAATATTGAGTTTTTGGTCAAATTTCTAATTATCATATTGATTGCCAGCGATCAGTAAATATTTGTATTGATAAATTGATTGTTATCGATAAATTATATTTTATGGAAAATAATGGATTTCATTTGCGATCCCTTGATTCACATTTTGAATCCCTCTTTCTAGGGCATTCTCCATAATTTCGTTTCCGAAATGCATTCCAGGGTTAGGTTCTTAGGTTTCTCAACTAATATCTAAGCACACACTTCCCATTTAGGGGGTTTATTAATGGCATATAAAAAGCGCCAGCATTTTCGGTGTGTGGTGTTTGGCGCGAGGCAAGAGGCTAGAGGCGGCCAAGACCATTAGCTTTGGCCAAAAAAAAAGGCTGTGAGGCCAACAAATGCAGCCGTAAGCTGCTGTTATGTATGTGCTACACACATACTAACACATTTACAGCTATAAATATACGTGTGTGTGTGTGTGTGTGCTGCCTTTCCGACGCGCTTTTGTTGGCTCATTTTTCACATTTCCTCGGCAGCGGCGTCGGCGGCTGCTGCTGCTGCTGCTTGTGTCCTTGCCAAGTCATGACACGAACACGGGGCAGATTCACTGGCACACACACATATATACATACACAAGAAAGAGCTTACAGGACACGTGTATGTGTATGTGGAACTGCATTTTACAGTTTTAAGCGCCAATTAAGTAAATGCCATACCATGCCATGGCTTGCCCTCGTCATGGACCTGACCTCAACGTATCCGTACATTCACATGCGTGAGTGAAAAAGATAGATAGCTACCATACAGAACAAGAGACAGAGAGAGAGAGAGAAAGAGCTAGCTAGGGGGCGTGGCTGGTAACGCCCTCTTACGTTGGCCTGCAGCTGAATGGCTGCCGCGATAGTTTCCTTTCTTCATGCGGGGCTTTTCCTTTTCCTTCACATAATTATGACAGCATTCATTGCCTACCAGCACCAAGAGCCCCCGAGCCCCCATGACCTGAATGGGTTAATTTAAGGATTCTAAATTACTCTAGAGAGGCAGAGTCCTTAAAGAGATGAAAGGGTAAGGAGAGCTAGCTGGTAGTTTAAGAGCCGCCAATTAAAGGAAATTTCATAAAGCTAACGAGTATTCCATGTGATAAGTGCCAGAGCAGGTCATTGAAGAGTTAATCAAAAGGAAAATTGTGGGACTACAAGGAAGGATGATGATGAGGGAAGAAATATCCATTGAAGAGGTTACATTTTGAAGAAATCAAAAGAAATTTAATGTTAAAAAGGTATTCTAGGGGTAAATATCCATTGTGGGGCTTAAATTGAGGACAAATTTTAAGATATTTCATGCCTTAAATATATGTATATCCCCTAAATAATTATATTTCTAAGACAAGAATTTTCACTCCAAAAATGTATTTCTGAAAGGAATATTTATTCAAAACAGAAGAATTCATGAGATATTTCATAACCGAACGGTGCTTTCGCAGAATATATCCCTCGTGCGGCAGCACCCATCGGTCGCTCTTTAGATGCTGCCAATGTCGAAAAAGGTTTTCTTCAGTGGAAAATAGCCATTGCAGATCTTTTATCCAAAATAATCATAGGATATTTCATAGCTTTGAGGTACTTTAAGGACATATTATTATTCCAGAATTTAAATACAAGGTAAACCCTACAAAATTTCCCACCCAAAAGGTATACCAGGCCAAAAGCCACCAAAGAAATATTTAATCAAATTTGGAATTTCCACCCCGTACCACCACACGATTCGATTGAGCCACTCGCTGAGACACTTGCCCTACAAATAATTCCCCCTATATAAATTCATAAGAAAATTATGCGCATCATCACACAGACACACAGCCAGACAAACAGTGCGTATGATAAATATATGTACGAACACGCAGGCATAAAAAATCAAACCCTCGAGAGGCGGCAAAAGATGTCTGAATGAATTTGAAATCAAATTTTTTGTGTTTTTTTATTTTTATTTTGAAAAGAGACCCAAAAATACCTAAGGGGCATTATTTCTGCTGCTTTGATTGTTCTTTCTTTATTCTTTATGCGAATATATGTAGTCGTATTCGTATAGAATGGTGATTGAGGGATTGAGCAGACAGGAGGCAATGTAAATAAAATGAAAATGCGTTTATAAGACGCCTCATAAATATATTAGAGGCACATAATAAACACATCAGCAGGCAATGTCCGGGATCCCAGGGATCCCAGTCCCAGTCCCAGGATACCGTGAAGTGAAGTGACGAATGTTTCACACAATTCTTTGGTGGACGGGGGAGGCAGGCAGAAAGCTGTCAAGTGGTGCTCACAAGGGGCGTTCAAGCATTACTGACAGCACAGGACGCAGGACCCAGGACCCAGGCAGGGACCCCAGGAGGCATCGAGTGAAAACAAAAATGACAACAAATTTAAACAGGGCCGTTCACGCGTTCCCCCCGCCCCACCTGCTTATCCAGCCCCATGGATTGTAGCATTTTACATATTTTAGTCCACGGCCTCTGCTGTTAACATCCGTGTAAATCCTTTATGACCGAAACTCTGAGCCCTCGAACGCACACTCACTTAGGGAGGGGGAGGCTAGGAAGGAGAGACATATACTGGATCCAGGCAGGGAAAGCCAGGTGGAAATATGTGGCGAAATGTGGCAGGGAAAGTGAACAGGAAAATGAAATTTGATTTGCTTATATCAGTTTACTTTAAGGGGAGGGCCAGCCAACACGTCGCCTCTTATTTACTCGATTATGTTTATTTCTTGTTATATCATTTGGGAAATATTCCATAATAATGTATTACTTCCTTAAACACAAGGAAAAGGTGAACGGAAAACACTTGGAGAGAAAAGAAGAGTGAGGGAATCAATGATGATGAAGGATTACTTTAATGAATGTATATAAATACGGGACAAATATTCAGAGTTCTGAGAAAACAAGGAACCTTTTAGAATATGATATACATACACACATACATAAATGATATATATTTTATAGCTCTTTAATAAGTTTATTGCTGAACCGCACTGTACAAATAAAAGAGCCATTATTTTTCTTAGCTTTTGTTAAGTTTTGGAAAGTTTCTGCCAAATATTTGACAAACTTTCTTTGATGCTTAGAGAAGCACGAAAAAGCTGGAAAGTATTTCCACTGAATCGACTATAAGAATCCCATTTACTAGGGGATTATAATGGGAAATATATCTATATATCTTTTAAATCTAAATTTAATATAAATATTTTTATTTTATTTCAAAATAACTAAAATTGAAATGCTGAAGCAAAGCGAGAGCAAAGCCGACTGTCCATATTCTGGCACACCATCTCTACGGCCATTCTCGCGTTCGGTTTAGCCTCGTCATGAGGGTTCTTTGCAGCAGCGCATTTGAATGTATGCTTGTATCCACAATATGTTTTCACAATATATGATATTATTATTATTCTACTTATTTATGAGGTTCCAGCGTATTTTCATTTCAACTAAGCCTTCCCTTTTATGCTTTGTATTTAAGACTGCACTTAAACTCGCTTATACCCGCAGAGCCTTCGGGTATTACAGGGTAAATAGTACATGTTGCAAAAGCAAAACTTTAGCCATCAAATGCAGAGACTCTCAAAATCAAAAATGCATAAAGCCAAGGGGCACCCCGACCCGGAGACAGAATCAAAGCGAGACAGCAAGAGCTAAGCGGCAGCTAGAGTGGAACAGAAAGAGACGGCAAGAGATGGCTTTGGAGAGATGCAACTGGAATATGAGCTTCAATTTATCCGCCATGCAATATTAACTTGGCTGCACTTGGCTTTGACTTATCTACGGGAGTTTACGCTGCACTGAGCAAATAGACAGGACTGGCTCCTCCTCCCCCCCACACACACACATCCTTCGTATGCCCATCTATATATATCTATAAATGTGTGTAGGGGGATGTGTATAATCAGGTAACAAACCAGGTTAGCAAGCGGTTGCCTCCTGCCTAGCCAGCTTTCTGCCTCTGGCCAAGTCTCTCGCAATCAATGCGGTTGTGGCTGGTAGTTTAAGCTGCCGACAATCCGTACGAAACCCCTGGAAAAAAAGAGGCAGCAACCGTTGCCAAAGCCAAAAGGAAAACCCAAAAGTCACTGGAGTTAAATGTTCTATGCCACACGACTACTCGTTCTATCTGTGGTTGCCATTGGAAGCTGCAAGTGCTGGCTCTGTCCTGCTGTTGACCATATTATTAGACACCCCACGCCACCCACACCCCATATGCAGAGCAGGGCAGGACACACCCTTTTAACCCAATTTCTCCATCTCTCCCTCTCTGTCCCTTTTGGCCAGTTCTCTGTGTCAGCTTTAATTTACTTCGGCGATAGAGGGGACAAAGTCAGAAGCAAATATCCTTTGGCTGTGGGTCGTCTCCTGCCATCGGTTCAGGAGGATTTCACGCTTATAATCCTTTTTTGTCTGGCAGTGGCACTCTACTCCTGTTTCTCCTCTTGGTCTTCCTCCTCTTCCGCCTTAAGTTTATGACTTGTGCGGCTTTTTCCTCTTGAGGGTTTTCCCAGTCAGCATTTTGTTCTCCACCTTTCCATTTTGCACCTTCATTGTTTCTGTTTGCATTCCCATTCTCTTTTTTATGTCCCATGCTTTTGTATTTTGTATTCAAAGCATCTTTTTCAGCTCGTTATGTACTCGCTCTCCACAAGGACCTTCCCCTACTCCAACTCCTCCTGCTGTCACCATTTTTAGTGTTTTACTCCTCTTATTTTTTCTCTCTGCCAAGAAAAGTGTCAAAATGTGTCTGCTTAAATCAACTTGTTGTTGAAATTTGTTAAAATAAAAATAAGAAATGTATGCAAATATAATAAATTGAATTGAAAATAGAAACGATTATGGCAAAGGAAGAAACGAGTCGGTTTTCTGCATTTTTAGGGGTTTTTAGTCATAGTCCTGCCTCTGCTCGGGGCTCCTAGTCTTAGTTTTGCCTCAGCTGCTGGTAGACCTCTCTTCGTCCTGCCTCTTGTCGGCTTCACCCACTTTTTTCCAGCATCTTTTCTGCCTTTGGGAGCATCCTTTGTCATTGTTTTTTATTGTCAACAGCAGGTGAGAGACACCAGTCCTTTTCCCTGGGAGGAGTCCCGCCTCGTGTCTCGGGTTAGTTTCTTCATTTGGGTGTCCTCTCAGAGACCCATTCTCATTCCCACTCCCACTTCCAGTGTCTCTGCAGTGTGTGTCAGGTTGTTAAGCTGCTATAACAATTGTCCCTCTACTTCTGTACCTCTGTCATATATAGTTGTACCTTCCATCCAGAAACCCTCTACATGATCTCTCGCCCTCCATATTGCTACTCTCCTGTCTGTCCTGTCCCGCCTTTGAGCTGCTGTTGCTGCCGCTGTGTCCCTCCGCGACTCCTGTGCCTCTTCCCCATTCTGGCGCTCTCCTGTTCTTCCATTATTTTCTGTGAGCTTTGCACGTACACGTCGTGCCACCTTTGTGGCTGCTGACTGCTGGTGGAGGCTGTTGGTGGCCATTGTTTTTGTTGTTGCTGTTGCTGGAGCTGTGTTTCCTCCATCACGACTACGACCACGACTACGACTACGGGCTATTAACCCAAATCCCCCGAGTGGCAGTTGTTATGCCTCTGCCTCTGCCACTGCACCGCCAATGGGACTCTGACTTTAGCGGAAAGTTCAACGTTCAGTCATAAATAAAAACGGCAAAGAAAATATACATATTTTTCACGCCTCATATTAATCATACGCCACGCCTCGACTCGACTCGGTGTTTGCTCTCCGGCATTTCAATTGGCCCAAAAAAAGTGTGACATTTGCCTTAAATGCTTTCTGTTTTTAATAAATTCCACTTTAATTAATTTAAAACTAGTTTGCAGCAGCCAATGCCGCATATTTATGTTTGGCAATTCATTCAAAAAGAAAAACCGAAAAATATTGCAAATAAAATGCTGAAAATTTAATGCATATGTAAATGGAAATGCTGCGGTAAAACATATTTTAATTAAGAAAATTGTTTTCCCCTCACTTTTTTCTCCCTTTCCAGAGGGTCAAGTGAATATTTTATGCGAGGGCGTTGCGGCAGTGAAATTTGGGGTGAAAGTTCAAGGACGGGCGGCTGCTTTTACAGCAAAAAAGATTGAAGGGAAATATGTATTTTCTGGGCCGTGAAATGCAAGTGAAAATTGGCCTACAGAAATTACTCTGTGAGGGCTTGAAATATGTGTACAGATTGTATTTTATAGAACGCTAAATAAATGAAGGAAATATTCGAAATATTTCTACGTTCCAGGGAAAAAAAGAAAGAATTTATATTTATTTTTGCAATCAACAGAATAATTGCCACATTTCTTTGAAAAGGAACAATATTTCCAGCAAAAGAATTTTCCTCGCCGGCAACATTTCTTTCTGCAAATAGAAATAAAATATTGCGGCAAAATATTTTTGATTCAAAAATAGCTCCAAATATTCGTACATCTTCCACAAAAAATATATCAAAACTATTCAATAAATATTCAATAGTTCTAAAGGACGATTTCTGACCCAAATAAACCCCATACTCCCTCCTTTGCACCCCATTCAAAGGTGCACCTCGTTTTGTCAAAAGTAAACCACTAAAACGTCCTGCCACATGCCCCCGTCGTTGCAGCCTTCAGGCCTTCAAGCCTTGGCAAACAATGCAAATTCCCAGCGATTTAGATGTGCAAATATGTAAATTTTATAAAGAGAAAGCCACGCGGCGAGATCTCTGTTCTGCAGACCTCCGACTGCAGGACTCTGTTTGCCAACGAAATTTGTTCGCCACGTTAACGAATATTTAGCAGAAGGGCTAACAAGGGGTTGGCAGTGGCGGCAGTGGCCCAGTTGGCAGCCTTCTGCAAACAAGACATTTTTGCCGCAATACCAAAAAAAAAGAAGAGGAGTTTGAAGTTGGAAGAAGAAAAGGTGGCATCACGTAGGTGGCATGTAGAAGCTAAGGATACTCTCAGAGATATATAGATCTATGGTTTTTAAAGAATATATATATATGATATAGTGATTTGATTAACTAAAGACGGATCTAGGCAGAGATTCAGTGAACAAATTAAGAGACAAAGAGCTTGTGGTTGCTGTTGCTGTTGGGGAATACTCATGTATACAGCTCGAAGGATCAACACTTCTTGGTTCTTTTCATTCCCAAGCCCTCCTTAATTCTTAACCTTATAAAAAACCTCTATAAAAAAGTTAACCAAAGAAAATAACTTGAATGTGCAGTGAAAATCAACAAGAACTTGCACCAAAAAATGCAGCAAAAACTCCAACTAAAACACAAAGAGCGCCAACGATTCCTGAACTGGAAATGACATTTGCATTGAGGATTTCAAATGTCTAAAATTTCGTTTGCAACAAAATATATCTCTCCTTCTCTGTCTCTGTCATTTGGCTTTTCCTTCACTTTTCCTCGTATTTTCTTTCCCTTCATAAAGAAACCCCCGGAAAACCCAGCAAGTAAATGCAAAGGAATTTCGCGAGTCAAAAAAGACCCAAAAAAATAAAAACCAAGAAAAATAAATATAGAATGCAAATTGAAATACAGAAAAATATTCTGTGGCAGTCGTGTTATAATTGCAACATCCTTCACGTGATTCCTCGCTTTTTCGAGGAAAACAAAAATTCCTCTGAAAGCAAAGACTTTTGCCAAAAAGAAATAAATATAATTCAGAAATTCCAAAGGCAAAACGTGCAACATTTCTTCGAGTGTAAAAAGATATACACTCGTACTCGAAATCGTACTCGTATTTGTGTGTGGAATCTCCTCCACATATGCGAGAGGAGTCGTAATCCTCTGCAAATTAGGATTTAATGAATGTTATCCCTGCCACGACGACGACGACTTTTGGCTTAAAGCCTCGGGGCAAAAGCACTTAAAAATGTGCACAGGGCATAAAGGCAAATTCAATTGTAAGACCTCCCCCCGTCCCCGCCGAAACATACAACAAATATTGAAATATCTTTCAGCAGAGCAGTGCAAGGATATTCGGCAAGGGATAGATATATTTATGCAAATATTCGAGTATGTAAATTACTAACACAAAAAATTGTGTCAGCAAAATGTTTTTAGGGGGAGAAATAAATGTTTGTGGAATATATAAATGGGCTCGAAATTATGGGGATATTTGTTCGGTTTTGGGTATTTAATTGTAGAAATAAAATGTGTAAAAAATATATATAAAATGTGCAAGGAATATAGCTTATTATTTGAATTAAATCTCTTAAGCAATTGAAGGATCAATCCTATATATTTTTCTAAGATATTTTGCTCGAAAAAGAGCACACCTTTCGGAACCTATCTCTAACATTTGGCTTGCTTTCTTCCTTGGAAACCTTTCCCTAAAACTCTACTCGTATTGCGTACCCCAGTTTTTCCTCCCGAAAAAACAGCACAGACAGCACAAGCAAGTTTAATTTGTTTATTAAAACTTAAACGAGTTTTGTGTGCTCAGCGGCTTAAGGGGACGGACTACTCGTCGCCTGGCAAAGAGCTCATCATCACCCAGACACCAGCCACCAGGCGATGAGGACGAGAAGGACGAGGACACTTTTTAAACTACTTAAACTTTGCCGTGTACTGTGGGGCTCTGCTGATTCTCCACCCCTTTCCAGGCCCAGACCTCTGTCTGTTGGTGTTTTGACCTATGTAAACGGAAGCTGGCTCATATATGATGTCTGCAGGGATAGGGATCCATGTGCAGTCCTTCTCCTTCTGCTGGGATGTGTGTATTTCTGGCTCAGCATTTAAACAGTTTTTTGGGGTTTTTTGGGAGGAAAACCTCGTAAACATCAACTTTAAACTGTATGCACGATGACGAGCGATGAGAGTTCGCTCTCCCCTCGCTCTCTCTCTCCTTTTTGGGGACTTTTCAAATTAGTCGTAATAAATAATTAAGCATATCGCATGCATATTTACAAAGTACAGCCCCCGGAGAGGGAGAGGGGACTGCACTTGATATTTGTCTGGGTTTCTTGGATCTCTGTTCCTTCCTTTCCTTTCTGTCCCTCTTTCTCTTGGGAAAGAGTTTATGCGGTTGGATAAATGATGTTTTGAAGGAAAAGTTTTCATGCGTGTGCTCAGATTATGGAAAACTATAATGAGATAAATTCGAGAGCTGAAATGTGAAATTTTGAAGGAAGAACCTAATTTTGGGAAGAAGAAAATCCTCATAAATGGAGAGGCACTTTCATAGAAGTTCTGTGGGTTCTTGATTATTTTAAAGATCCAGCACATATACTGCTTCTCTTCTATGGACCATCGTGGATTTATGGAGTAAACAGTCCTGTGATTTATTTCGAGGAATATCATTCAAATTTTGTATGTTTGATACACTTTGAGGATCATATCGTATCATCATGAGAATCCATACATTTCATTCTTTCTTTTAGATCAATCTATGTTGATTTACATTCCTTAAGTAATTTTTAAGCCTAAAAAGTGCGGGGAGTCATTAATGATCAAAGTTCAATCCTTGATTAGAGATTTGTGTCTTCTTAAGGCCCCCAAAGTTTGCAAATAAACTCACTCGAGGATAATAAACACCACCTGAGGCACCTGGTGCTGGCATTTCCCCAAAAATTCAGAGTTTCGGGACAGACAATAGGGAAAGCAAAAGGGCAGGAGCAAAACCATTTCCAAGAGCAGCTCCTGTGGCATCCTCCGATGAATAGATTTCTGATGGTAGATGGTCGAGAGTCACGTAGTGGCAACATCAAAATGCCACATTAAGTAGCATGCAAACGGAAGGCAGGAGTCCCCCGAAAGGAAGTCAAAGGCAGGACAATAACAGATATTGAAAGCGGCTGCCAGGACACACAGAGAGGATGAGAGAGACAGGGAAGCCGGAGGAGGCAGAGGATCTACTAGGAGACAAGGAGCAGAAATATAGCTGGACACTTTACCCCTGGGGCGGGGGCACACAGCAGAGAGCCCGAAATGCAACTAGTTATAGAGACGCCACTCATTCAGTCAGTCATTCGGTCATCGAGTCATTCAGTCACTACCCATTCAGGGACTCTACTCCTCCTTCGAATATCCTGGGCATTGAGCCAAAAAAAAGGGAAAGAAACGACTACAACAAAACAAAGCAAAACCCGAAAACATTTCAATTTTCCTGACGAGCTGCTGCCATGGCCATCCACCCATCCACCCACCCTCTCTCTTGAGCAAATACTCGTAATAAAAAATCAACTTTTGGTCAAGTGAGCAAATTGGCTAAATGAAAACGATGTAATGAACCAGAGTGCATGAGTGGAAACGGGAAAAGGGCCACTCGATGCAGGACCACTGAAGGAGCAGGGGAACGGAGCAGTTTCGAACCGGAAGTTTGGTTTATTGAGATGTGATTTGGTTGCACAATAAAGAAATGAAGGAATGAAGGTTGAGAAAGTACAGAAAATAGTGCCAGTGGTGGTGGCAGTGGCAGGGACATTTAAAGGCCAAGTGTCCTTTCATACAGCTGATACAACCTCAGAGACAAGTACCAAGAAACGCTACCCATTTCATGGAAGAAACTTTCCACAGAAAAGAATCCTTCTATTGAAATACTTCCCCAAAAATACAGAGAATTTTCACATTAATTTCCACAAATGTTCAGTTGCTTTTCCCCCATTAAAACTCCCATCTGCAGCTATACAGAAAATATATATCCTCGACAGCTGTAGCTGTATCTTCGCTTCTAATTAATGTCAGTCCTGTCCATCTTCTGCCTCTCTGACAGTGCTGAGGGGCGGGGCTCGCTAACGCCTTTTCCATGTCATAATAATTTTTGGCTCTCTTTCGGGTTTTTTTCTCTCTCGCTTTCTAAGGAATGGCGCCCAACAACAAAAACTTTAATTAGTTATGCAAAAGCAGAGGGAAATGAAAATGCAGCAGCTTTCGGACAAAAACAACGAAAACCATGCCGGGAAAAATTATGTAGAACAGCGGGAAATTTTAAAACGGAAACTAAACACACAAAAAAACACACACATATGAAAATAGAATTTGTTAAAGCGAATTATACACAGGATCCGCACGGCTCCGCTCCGCTCTGAACTTTCATTTGCGGGAAATGCTGTCTAAAAAAAAAGAACTGAAGAGAGAGTCGGAGCTAACACATTTGAGAGTGGAAAAAATGCTCACATTTGGTAGGGAAAACTCCCACATTTGGTAGAAAAAAAGAGAGAGAAAACTCCCACTTTTGTGGGTAAAAAAACACTGCAAAAAAGGGGAGCAAAAAGAGTGGGGGAAAAACGAATTTCAAATTAATTGTGCGCAAAATTGTAATTTCATGCGGGTAATTAATAAATTATATCCAGCATATGCAAATCCAAAGGATCCCCAGGATATATAACCTCCTCTCGCGCCTGTTGTATGTGTGTTTCCAATAATACGCGAAAACAAATTAACGCGAATTTAATGTGCCATGAATATGGCATAACCCCTGGATTCCTTCAGTTCGTGCTTGCGCAGGGGCGGGGGGAGAAATATTTGTATTATATGCCATTTAATTGACACAAAACAATGCACTGGCCCATCGGCCGGAGTCCGGAGGCCAGAAGGCGTGGCTGTGCATTTAAAAGTTTATTTTTAGAAAGAAGATTGCATTTTTAATTTAATAGCGATACAGGTCTAAGTAATAAAATAATTATGCAATTAAAAGTATGGTTTTAAAAAGTTTATTTTATAATTTAAAAAATAATTGTAATAATAAATATCGCTCCCCCCGCTATTCATATAAACCACGTTGTAGCCCGCCAATATTAGTTAATCACAATACAATCAAATAAAATATAAAATATATAAAATTATACAGTCCACTCATTCATAACCAAATATTAATTAATAGGATTCGAATCTGACGGGCAACCACTAAAGGGATACCCATCTATCGATAAGTATTCCGAGAGAATATACTTAACATGACCCGAACACCCCACATAATTATCGATATAAGTGACGAGCAGCGGATACATATCCGTATCTAGTATTCCGAGCCTACAAAGTCATTTTCAGTTGACATATACTTTAATCCTACTCGTATTTTCATACAGGCAACACAAAAAATGAGTTCCTCTGAAAAAAAGCAAGAAAATATTCCTGAAAGGGACGTGGCAACCGATATGGAGTTTCTGGACAGCGCGATCGATGTGGTATTTGGTCAGGATCTCACTGTGGGACCCCAAGAACGAAAGCAGCTCTTGAAGGTGGTCTACTGTAAGTAAATCTGCTCCAATGAGCCCCACCCCCTAAATCCCCTAATTACCCTAAACCCTCAATTGTTATGATGTAGTCAGGGCCAGTCGACTGCTGAAGCAAGCCCAAAAATATAAAAACGATGGGAACTGCACCAGTATTACGCTCGCGGACTGGGAAAAGGTGCCAAAGGTGCAGGCGAAAATAAGAAGCAAACTACTGAGCATCGACGAGAAAAACGATATCATTGCCAACCAGAAACCGGACATGCCCATGCCCAGTACCACTGGGCCCTGCTCCGGGCTGATGCTGCCCCCCTGGCGACAATGCAGGATGGGTCCCACGGCCATCCTCAAGGCCACGAAGGCGCCACCGAGGAGTGGTGTCGCTGTCAGAGGCATGCCACGTTTCCAGGCACCACCGATGGGTGCTCCGAGAACTGAACATTTGGGCTTCCGTTAACGATCGCCACATCAGACGAGGGAGGTCCTTTTTTACCTACACTGACATGAACGGAAGCATTAATACAATTTTGAACTGAGATCAACAGGATATTGTTAAATGTGATTTGAAAACTACACTCAACGAATGAATAAATTCAATTGAATTTTAATCGAATTAAAGAAATTTAACTAAAATCTGAAAGAACTTTTGATGGCCCTAAGGTCTAGAGAAGGTTGGAAATGTCATTTCACAAAATTCCAACTAATTCAATCACAAAATTAGCCAATTTAAATTTTAACTAAATTTGAAAGCAATTATTTAGGGAACGACCTCAATGAACCCCAGAATGAGAGGAAAAACACACGCAAACACACACACACAGCCATACACTCGTAAGCATACGTGCAGGGAAAACTTTTAACAAATTATCAACGCACAGTAGATGAAACTTTTTCCAGCAGGTGAAAAACTTTCATTCTGTATAAATTCGTAGGGCTTGCCACAACGCAGTAGCATTTGGGATGGGGAGGGGAATATGCCACACACACACACACACACACACACACTCGTGAGTGCAATTATGTAATACAAATAGGTAATGAAAGTTTTACAACACTTGACCAAACCCATTCCCGAACCCAACACTGTCATCTGTAAACTTCCTGTGTGTGGAAAAAAAAGTAGACAAATATTTTCAACAATTTTGCTACAGGGAAAAGGACCTCCAGGACCCTCCCTTTGTGCGCTTCAAAAAAATAGAAATAAAATTAAGTTTCACCACAAAAAGTAGTCCCTGTATTCCGGGCTCTTCCGCTGAGAGGTAATTAAATTTATTGAAATAAATTGTCCCTGGTGCTGGGTCTGTAGCTGGTGCTGGTGCTGGGGCCCCGAAGAGCGACTTAACTTTTAATGAAATGAGTGCATAATGAAACCGAGTAATGGTAGACACAGAGAGAAAGAGAGAGCAGAAAATACCGCGTGAAAAACTCCCAGGCTAAAAGAAAATGCAGAAAAAAATGCGGTAGTAAAAAAAAAGAAGAAAAGAGATGCGAAATTTTTAATGCGTTATGATGGCGGGCAAACACTTCTAATGTACGAGATGGGGGGGTGGTGAGGGGATGTGGTATGGGTCTAGAACAACAGAGTTTTTGCCTCCCCCAGCCACAGCTTTCCATGCTTTTCCAAACCAGCACTTTCCCCAGCACTCGCTGGCATTGCATTTGTTGCCATATTTAATGGCGTTGAAGCAAAATAAAAAATAATAATAATGCAGAAAGCGTCAACTTTATGGGAAAACAAGGTTTGCGGTCGAAAATAGAGATACTCTTAAAGGTCTATAGATTCAGTGTGATTCCAAAGGTTCTTAAGTCAGTGGCATTTCATATCTTTACTTAAAAATTTCTTAAGATTAACTTTGGAAATAACAAGTAAATGATGTTTTACATGAAAAAGATTTCCAAAATTAATGGAATTTTATAGAATTATAGATTAATAGATCTTTTTATAAGAAATGATGATACAATGCTTATTCTCCAACTAAAAACCTGAATACCCACATTCCAGGGTACCACATAAATGGCAAATGAAATAAAGAGTAAAAAGTAGTGTTCGGGGATGGGGGGTGGGGCTGGTGTGAAATTGAAAAAATATGTTATTGTGGCAAGGCATTTGGTGTCAAGAGAGTGCCACACAAGAGTGCCTGTGTGGAGTGTGTGCGTGAGACTGGTTGAGTGCCAGGGAAATGGCTTGGAAAATATTTACCCAAGCCTGCCACTATTTGTTGCACTCTAGGACTTAGAGAATGCAAAAACTAAGAAAAAATCTTAAGAAATTTAAATGAGTAAAAAATTACAGGAAGACAAGCCATAAACAATATTTGCGAAATGTAATAAAAATAAATCAATGACAAAATTTCCAGGCTTAACCACAGAAAACTTTTTCCACCACACACAGCAGACGGCAGACGGCACTCCTTCTCCTCGAGGAAAAGTTAACAATAAACAGGAACCACAATAACGAGGACAAAGCCAGGAGCCCAGACAGTAGCCCCCAGACAGTAGTCCATAAAAAAGAAGGCACATACACAAACATTAATAAAGTTGGTTAACTTGCAGTTAACTTTACCCGTGAGTGTGCTTAAACATTATAAAGAACAACAATAACAAAGAACACCAGGATGGAGGGAGGGAGCGGGGGAGTGAGGACTAACGACTAAATAACGAAAGTCTTCTTTCCAACGGGGACAGGCGCCAAAAAGTATGCAACACGCACAACAGCAATAAACCATATTCAACCGCAGGAGGACAGACCGTATCCGTATCCTGTTTGGGGGGTTGGGGTAGCAAATTGCAAACTGATTTAAAATTAAGCAAAAATAAATATATAGGTATAAATATTTTCCAGCACCTGAAGGAGGAGGCAAAGCAGGGCGTAACACAAATGAGCGTCATCAATCAAGTGAAAGGGCGGAAAGGGCGGTCGAGAAAGTAGCAAAGGGAAAACTCACTCAAGGATAAAGGATAAACAGAGCTAACTTAATTCCGGCACGGAATCCAGGCGTGCTCCTGATTTTTCCCAACTGATTTTCCTCAACAGTAAAAAACGGCGCACAGCTGCCACTGCACAACTTTCTTTAATAAGAACTTTTCCCCGGCTTCTCTCTCTCTTTCTCCCTCTCTTCCAAACAAATCTGGCAATCAATTATGTTAAATAAACAAAAAAACAATAAACAAATTACAGCAAGTGCTCCTGCTTTTCTCCCTTTGATTTAATGGCAGGACCTACTTTTCCTCTCTAAATTTCTCTCTTAAGCGATAAAGTTGTTTCGGCGACAGGGGCCTAAGTGGTGCCGCTTCAAGTCTTCTTTTGCGGCTTTCGCAACAACACACACAAATTCGAGAGGAGAAAAACTTTCTTTCAGTTTGGTTTTTCGCCAAGGAGAGCGAGAGGCGCAGTTTGTCAACAGAAGAGCAGCCAGGCTCTCTATCAGCGGGGAGGCTTCTCCTGACTCTCTATTTTTCAAGGAGAGGCTGCTCCTTTTTGCTTCATCAGACAGGAAGCTTCTTCTCCGTCAGGCTGCTCCTGCTCCTTCTCCTCCTTTTGGCTAATAAGACTTTCTGTTGCTCTTCTTGGCTGATAAGTTTTTCCTTCTTTGAGAAAGAGCAAAGTTTGTTTTTTATTTGAGAATGAGGAGAACCGCAGGTAGTACTTGAAGTCTAATCATTTACGTTACCCCTGCTCTGCCATTACCCCTTTAAACAGCCAGCCTCATCTTTTATCATAATGAACATTCACATCTGCATCATCATTATATTCCCCATTTCCATCATCAGAATTACCAAATCCAGAGAGAGAGGACAATTACGCTTTGGAGTCGACAGAAACTATCATTAGCTTTGTGGTTGGAAACTTTGCACATTTGCTGTTTCGATTTTCGGGTAGCACAAAGTTTAGACTAAAGTTTTAGAGTTCTGTTAATGATTTAACAGAAGGATTGACACTTTGATTTGTTGTCAGCGGAAGTAAGCGGAATGACAATTGGTCTCCCACACAGGAAGAAGCAGACCAGAAAGTGGTGCAGAATGGCAGATGTTGGCAATCACTGAGAGAAGATACATTTCTGGAGTGGTTTCTGTGGGAATTGGTATGCAATACTTACAAGAAAACACCACCTAACCATCTAAGGATTGGAAAAACTGAAAGATATAGACAATGACCAAGAGATGAAGAGCATTTGAAGCAGGTTCTAGATGATAATTACCATCTACTCAGAGGCAAAAAGTAATATTTAGGCACTGACTAAGGAAAGAAAATGATTTGAAGAGGTTCGGTTCATCAATGCATCAATGTATTGTCCAATAAGAAAGATTTAGGTTACAAATGAGAAATGAGAAGGATGTAGAACTGATAGAGATGATATTTGGTGTAGTTCTTAAGTGGATACATATTTTTCCAGTATAAATCTTGCAAGAATTTTCTTCTTCTAAGCGCTGGAAAATAGATGAAAAGTCTCCCAATATATTTGGTTTCTCAAGGGAAAAGTTCTTCAAAAGATTCAATTTGTGACAAGCTAAAGAAGTGAGCTCTGATTAAGAGATGTCCAGTATTCAGATAACTTTCGAAACAGTGTTTGAACAATATTTGAATGCAAATGCAAGATAGTTACTATCATATAGGATTGGGATGATAAAAGTGTTCTAAAAATCCTTTCAAAAAAAGCAGACCACACGATTAATACCCTTGTCCAGAACCTCTTTTTCATTTCCAATGGGCTTATGCAAAAACTTTCCTCTGAAGGTGTCCATAACTTAAGCAACTTAAAGGTATCCCTAAGACCTTCCCGATGCCTCCCCCTGAGGGACGATTCCTGACAGCTTCTAGCCTCTGGCATCGGGTCGCCGCACTAACGCGTATTTAAGTGGCCTACTCACTCAAACAGAAAAAGAGGCGAAAGACGTGGCAAGAGACGAGGCAAAAGAGCGGCCAAAGAGTAGGCGAAAGAGCCGCTGAAATCAAAGTTAAGCTCTTCTGCTGCTGCTCCTCTCTGCTTCTTCTGCCATATGAAGTCGCTTCCAAGAAGATGCTCAAACGCTTAATGGGATGCGGTTAGAGGAGGGCGGAAGGGCGAGCAAAAAGGTCGCGGGGATTTGCCACAGAGCTAAAGCCTGTCTCTCGCACAAAAAAGTTTGCTGTGTGCCACGCAAAGAGGATCAGACTGAGGCATGCCTCCTCCTGACACGGGGGGCACTCTATCCTGTAGCAGTAGTGTGCGCAACGCATCGTAAATGTTAAGTCAAAAATCTAGTTGGCAAATACTTTTGGCACTCAATGTGTGTGCTCCATGTAGGGGATAAGCTGCCTCCTGCTCCTGCTCCTGCTCCCGCCCCTGCTTCTCCCTCTCTCCGTTTCTCTGGGGAATTATGCTTATAAGTTTTACTTCCTTCCACTTGAGATTCAAGCGCTTTGGGCGCTTCATTATTTGCACAATAGTTTTGTGGAAATAAATTTCCACCCCAGGAAAAGCTGCTGCTGCTGCCGCTGTTGCCTCATAACTTGTTATTGTCCCTGTTAACACATGTTGTATCTGGTAGATACTTTCTGGCTGTCTTTCGTGTCTGACTCTGTCCGTCCGTCTGTTGTGTCTGTCGTGTTGCGTGTGGCAGGCATCGTTTTCTGCCTTTATTTTTGTGCTTTGGGTAATTTGTCATTTGTTGGCAGCAACCAGGATTCCAGGATTCCTGGTTTGGTTCCTTCTTCCTCTCGCAGAGACTGAAACTCAATTGTCTCTTGTCTCCGTGATGCTCCTTTTCTCTCATCCTTTTCCCTTATAATTTACGAGTAGATGTATGTCCTGTGCGCTTCTTTGCTCTATTTAATCTGTTTTAAATATGATTTAGTACCACTTGCCTGGCACTGAATTATGTTCCAGAGGATTTACAGAAGGAGAAGGGATTGGACAGGGAATATCCTTTGAGTTGATAGATAAAGTTTTCTATCCTTAAAGGATGAAACTAAATGGATTCAAAAGTGTGGAAAGCGTTTAAAACTAAAGTTTTTATCCGTTTATGTAGCAACAGAAAGGTAAGGCAGTTAAAAAAACAAAATAAATAAATGTAAATACAAAAAATATTTAAGTAATATAATAAATATTAAATTTTATTACAAATTAAATATTTAAAGAAAAATATTATTGAATATTATTAAGAAATAACATAAGAAATCATATTACAATAGCGTTATAAGTCCCTGAAAACACTTTTATTTTTAATAAAATAATCAGAAAAATATTATAAATTTCTTTAAAGAAATATTTTGTAATGCCAGACAATCTAGTTATTTAAAAACGGATTCCTATAACGAATTTAAAACTTCGATTTCCCATTTTTCGAGTAATTATTCCTCCTCTTTAAATATATTTTTCAGTCGAAATCTCTGCTAAAAAAATTCTGTGCAACTAATTCCCACAAATAAATACTTTGAATCGATCATTTACCACCTTTAATCTATACTCTTTGACCCCATTCGGTAGTCTGAGAACTTTTCCACTGACCTTTATTTAAATATTTAGGGATTTCCTTTCATTCAGGACTTTTCCCTTCCTTGCCTCACTCTGCTTCGTCTGTGAAGTACAACCTTTTAGGGGATTTGGCTGTCATTTTGTTTATTGATTTTCACACACACACACATACAGTACACAGACACACAGAATGCCATAGAACGGATGGAAAAATCGAAGGAATATTTCGCCCGTCCCCGCAAAAAACCTGTCGAAATAAATAAATGTGCAACACATAAAACTAAAATCAAGTCGACAGCCCAGAAGCCGCAACAAAAAAGGGGCAAGAGTACAAGGAAAACTTTCGCTCCAAGAGCAGGATGTTCCAGGGGGATGGTTGGTATCTATTGTGTGGCATTTACAAGCAATTGAAGTGTGGCAAGCATCTCATGTAAGAGAGATAATGTTGCTTGTCCTTTAAGGAATAGTTTTTTCCATGGGAAGAACAGAACCCTTTCTGGCTGACAGCAAACAATACATATGCGGGTGGCATCAAAAGGGAGGAGCACTGAGAAAAGATACGATAAAGAGTGTAGAGAAAGGGGCTAACAACAAGATAAGGCGTGGCAGGAAAGGAGTAAGTGTACAAGTGAAGGGTAAGGACTAAAACAAGATGTGGAATGAGATCCTCTACAAATTTGTGGCCTGTGGGTTCCAGTGGGTTCTGCCCAAAATTCTTTAAATATTAAAATCTTGATTAAGCCAAATGGGCATTTGGGGGGCTCCAAAAGGCAAGCTCCAGGCCCTCTCGAATAAAACCCGCAACAAAATCTGTTTTGTGCCCTGTAAATTTTACACATCTTATGCACCATTTGGGCGGGAAAACCCCACCCCGCCGACGCCTCATAATCATTTGACCTCGAGAAGGAATGGAACAGAAAAAGATAAACTAAATTGAATTACATCTTTTGGCCTTTCACACTTCACAGCAGAAAACTTTTGATGGTTCAATTAGCAGATATCTCGCTCCTCTCGCCAGCCGCCAATCGCCAGTCACCAATCGCCAGTCGACAGTCACCAGCCAAGTGAGAAAACAAACAATTAAGCCCTAATTGAGCCCACATTCTAGGCAAAAAGAAAATGTGTCTGCAACCCCAAGGAGCCAAGGAAAAACTCTCAGTGAAACGTCCAACCAATGTAAAGTCTAACCAAGGGAAAAGTCTTTTTCATTTCATTTTCAATTTTACTTTTTTTCCTTTTTCCTTTTCTCCCTTTTTTTTCAGTCGCTGGTCTGGCTGCTGGGAAGCCTACTTAAGTTGTCATTTTGATTGCTTTTGAAGCTTTTTTTAAGGCCCACGCTAATTTCTCTGTCCCTCTGTCCCCAGTCCCTCGCCCATCCATCATTTTGTCGCGGGTCTCTAACACAATTTTCCTCAGTTTATTCTTTCTTTTTTTTTCTTTTCTTTTGCAGTGTTTCGCTTATTTAGATTTCCATGTGACACATTTTTGCAGCAACAAAAATGAGGCGAACAAAAAAAACGAATAAAATTGAGGGATACCAAAATGTCTTTTTGGGGCAGGCATTGAATTATTAAGTGACACTGAGAGAACCATAAGGAAATACCTCTCCCTCTATCTCTCCCCACCCCTCTGTCTCTGCTGTGGGTTTTCACTTGCACTTTATTAAATTGACATCTCCACAGAGACAGAGAGAGACACAGCGAATTAGAGGCAAAGAAAGACCGCGGCGACCTGATGTTGTATGAAATCTGTGCCATTTTATTTTTTTTGTTACAAAATGACATTAAATCCGATTTGAATTCAATTAGTGGAATGACAATTCGCGAAACCCATGGCAGTACCAGTACCAGTCCCAGTCTCGGCAGTGGCAAAAGACCATTTTTTTAGGCGGGTAAAAAATAATGAAAAATGGTAGCTACAAAAATAGGGAGGGTTTTGAGCTTTAGAAATGTAGTAGAAATCCAGAAAATATTAAGGCAAGTGCTTATATTTATATTTATTTAATATGCGTATGTATCTGATTATATTATTATTTTTGATATTATATTGAATTGGTAAGAAATGTTTTACCTATCATTTATATAATTTCTTCATCTTGTTTTTAGGTTTAATATTGTCATAAAAGAAATGCGAGTAGGGGTTCCCCCATGTATTTTTTTGGAGCTGTTTTTACTTTAAGTTGTTTTCTTCAGTTTCAAAGAGGTGGTTTTTTATAAGTAGGTATCTAGAATTCTATAGTCCATCTTTTATTTACACGCCATCATTTAAAAACCACTTTTAAGCTATAATACCTTTAAATGTTCTTTACATTTTCTCTACAAAGTTCCTTTTGCCACTATAAGAAGTTCACTGACCTTTAATCGCCTTCTACTCACTGAAATACCCACATTTTCTCTTCTCCTCCCATCATCCACCCATCGAAAGCTTACCTGCAATGAAAAATAGAAAACAAATATTATTAAAAATATATTCCATCATAAAACATGACCATTAAATATTTAAATCCCAAAGTCTGTGGTCAGTAAGGTGAGGGGGAAAGAAGACTCTCTTCCTTACGATTTTCTTTTGATTAAATTGAAGTTTGTGCGAGAAAAAGTTGTAGGACTTTGATTTTCAATTGAAAATGTTGTCCAACAAACAACAAAACAGGGAAAACATTGGAAAAGAAAAATAAAGAAAAGAAAAGTTGCTCGTCATGTTCAGGAAATTAACTGAAGAGCGGCGGTGGGGCACGGGGCATGGGGCATGGGGCTTGTGCCACCAACCAGCCAAACATATGGCGTGGACATGCGACTTCTTCTAGGTCATGTGGCGGGCTCGGCTCCTCTCGAATTTCATTTCCTTTGCGCACACACTTCCCTTGGCAATTTTTCTGCGATGAAATATATTTTTTTTTCCATATTTCAAAGAATTTTTCCCGCATTTATCCCGGGGCGTTTTCCGGTAAACAAAGCCCACGCCCACCCAAAACAACAAGAGGTGCGACAAAAGTAAAGTAACAAAAGTGAACGCCAGCCAGAAATGAGCATGCAGGCTGCCAAATGAGATTTTTAGGTCAACAAAGAGAGAGAGAGAGAGAGAGAGAGCCGGGTCCAAGCTGGGAGCCGGGAGCATGCCAGGATGCTGGGATGCTGGGATGCTGGGACGCTGGGAGGCCAGGACTGTCATACGAGTACCAGTACGAGGACAGGCCTTGCCGCTATGCCATGGTTTTGTGTGTCACTTTCCGCTCGACTTTCCACTTTCCCACTCATTTTCCAGCAGCTTTTTTCCGAGTTTTACCTTTTTATAAACGGTACCAAATGAGGTTCATAGGGTGTCTAGGGTTTGGGGGTAGGTATGCAACGACCTTTGGAAGCAAAGAAGGTAGCCCTTCTTTTGAGCTATAATATAAATGATGATATTATCTGATTATTCTCCAAAATTCATTGTAATCGAAAGACTGTTGAAAACTGAAAGCCGATAACCTTGTGGTACAGTATCTACATATGAAGCTCCTTTCCTGGATTCTATATGATAATATTATCTACATATTTTCCAAAAATTAGTCTTAGTCGGGTAACTTTTACAGTTTACAGATTGCTGTGAAATTCTTATGGAAGCTACCGTTTCAGAGCTATACAACTCCACTTTGGCTCGATTATATATAGGGATTATTATATACCTACTTTTCCAAATTAATCAAAATTCTATAAATGTTACAGACGGTATGAAAGATAAGCTTGTGGTATCTACAGTATTAGATCTATTGAACAATCCATTCGCATCATTTTTACTACTCTTTTTAGTCTGAAAGAAGAATGATTCCTATGCCGGCCTCAGCTCTACAAATCCCGTTCTTTTTATCTCTTAGCGTTCACTTCGGTAAAAAGTTCCCTTCGTACAAGGGGTACCTTCTTCGTTATATCCCTCCATCATAGCCTTGTTACTTGTTTCTCTCTCCGCTCTTCTGGTTGAACGCTTTGATGCTGTGCGAGACGGCAGTAACCCACTGAAGCTTTATAGGCTAAATAAATACCGCAAGCTGCCCAGCCCCATAACCAGGGGTGCGGGTGCGGGTGCGGGGTTCTTCTGTGTGGGTTTTTGCAGGGGGGTGGAATGATGGCGTTCCATCGCTACTGACATCACACTTTTGTGTGTTTGTGGGACTCTTGCCCCACGGGCAGACCGTGGCCTCTTCGTGCGTGCGGCTTTAATGGAGCCAAAGCATGGGAGTGGGGCGGGGGTTTTTTGTTTTCTTGCCGCAATCTGTGCGTACACCTGTACACGAGAGTATCTGTGTGAATGAATACGGGGTGTACGTGTACGTGTGTGTGCGTGGCTGAGTGAAAGTGCATTGCATACTTATAGGCACTTATGCGGCACATTAAGCGGCTGACCTGAATTTCTGGTCGCCTGCTAATGATTTTCGGGGCACAAAACGAAGAAATGCCAGAGCAGAAGCAGCAGCAGGGCAGGAGGCTCCTCAAGAAGTGCCCCATCCGAAAATGTGGCAGCAATAGAGCACAAGAAGTGGGTCCCCGAAAATGTGGCACACACACTCACAGAAGTGATGAAGTGACGAATGTAGGCCACCAAAATGTGTGAAATTTTTGGTCCTACCAAAGTGGAAAGCAATTCAAAGTCCAGAAGTGAATGTGCCATTAATCTGGGAATATTTTCTGTGGCAGGTTTTACTTGAAAACAGAAAAAATAGGTTTGTTCTGCAAAAGGTACGCAACAGATTTTGTACAAATTAAATGCCAATTTTAATTAGGATTCTCTTGAAATAACGCAAAGTGTTCTCCCCTTTTCGACCTATATTTGCAGCAATTAATATTCACAGACCAAAGATATTCCAGGCACAGATGGAACATCCTAAAGGAGTGCCAGTCCCGGACAGAACACGCCAAAGGCACCCCCATTTCAGAGTAAATCCAGTCAAAGATTTCCATATCCGTATCCATTTTCAATTTTTTTTCTAAGCCAAGTCCTGGCTGTCTGGCTGGCTGGCTGGCTGGGTGGCACATCATTACCAAGTGTAGTGTTGTGGCAATCAGAAACGAACACAACTCTCTTTTGGCCCTAACTATGCTAATTTCAAACTCGTTTTGCGAGAAAATAACAAACTCACATGTAGCATGAGTAGGAGTGGGAGGAGGAAACAGGAGGCAGGATCACGAGTAGGAGGCAGAGATTCCAGCAGTCGACGAGACACTCAAATCACTGACGAGTCTTGTTAGCACACAAATCCGCAGACAGTTAACTAAACCGACTACGAATCGTGGTTCCCCCATCCACATCCTCATCCTCATCTCTCTCGAGGGATAGAACCTTTTCACTCCTCTCTCGTTCATATTTCCCATGTTGCATGTTGCTCTGGCAATGTAACAGCGATGAAACATTATCTGTTTCTGTATGCGTGTGTGTGTATTTTTTTTTTTTTTGCATTTTGCGGTTGCTTAAAGTTTTGTTTCCTTGCCAACAGAACACGTTTTCCACCACACGCTTTCCTCCCCATCTGTCTTTCCCGCTGAGCCCAACACCATATTTTCCTGTATTTTCCTCCGTCCCAACATACCATATTTTCCTCTACTGCCATGTTTTCCTACTCTGCGAACAGCAAAAAATCATGTTTTCTCAATGTACAACGCTGCGTATGTGTAATATACGATGGCCATAATGAATGGCAAGTGCTGTAGAGGCGCTGTACGGGTCAGCAGAGTCCCTAGTTTTTGCGGCAGACTTTACAAACTTTAAGCCCCTCAAAAGGTTGGGGTTTGGGTTTCTTGAAGAGCTGAACCCGTATGCCTTTCCAACCACAAAAATGCACAAAACTTTCATCTGATTAGCTGCCATGTCAGAGACCCACAATCTATCCTTTAGGACCACAATCTATCCCTTGGAACCACCATCTGTCCCTTGCAGAAAAAGAGTGGGAGAAAAACCAAAGCCAAGGCCATAAATAATTGCAACTAATTTGGGGACAAGTTGTCCCTGCCACAGACGCAGACAGAGAAAGGGAGAGAGAGAGAGCAGTGAACGATATATACTCCAGTATCGTATGAGTAGGGGCTATGGAAAAACTAATAATGCCAATGACACACTGACATGTCGGTCCCACACACAGACGGAGACGGACGCAGACACACTCGGGACTTGTGGGGCATGCCAGCGCACTCACACACACATGGCATGGCATGGTGACAATAATCACATAAAAGTAATGAACTCAGCGCTGAGCTTTCGTCCGGAAAGGGTCCTTCATCTCATCATAATAGGGGCCACTAAAAGTCTGCGCTTATTGCTACCTCCATCTACACTCTGCAGATGTATCTGTATCTTCCAGCTCTCCCTCTCTCTCTCTCTGCAGCTGTATCTGTTTCTTCCGCTCTCTATAGAGATATATCTCCCCCTCTACATCTTCTTCGGTGTATCTGTATCTGTCAAATGTAGCTCGAGCGAAAATGCAACAACTTTAATGCTGCCACTGATGCTGCTGCTGCTGCTGCTGCAGGAGCAGGAGCAGCCAAGGAAATGTGTGGTCGCCAAAGCAGAAACATGAACCACAGGCAAAGGCAAAGCGAAAACCCAACGAAACCCAATGGAAGAAGGAGAGGAGAAAGAAGTCCCCGCATCATGGACTTTGTCATCAACCCATGTTCGGTGGCGATGAAAAACTGATGTGGAAAAATGTAAGGAACAAAAAGGAAAACGGGGAAAAATGTACAGAAAAAAACAATACATATAACCGATAAACGAAGCTGGGATACGCTTGATTGAGATACGAACTTTTTTGGTGATGAAAGTCGGAAAAGGGTTTGATTTAAATTGTGGGAGGATTCGCTATCCACGAAACACGACTCTCAGTTCTTAGAAAAGCTATGAAAAAACTAAATAGAATTTTATTTTAATAAAAACGCGGAAACAATTCAAGAAAATGCACCAAAAATCTCAACTTTTACTGCACCTTTTACAGGAATTTCGCAAAGCTTTGCGAATCCTTTTTATGCCCTGGGAAAGTACTCAAAACATTCCGTGGAGTCTTGAATTTATGGCTCAACTATAAGTTCGCCATAAAATGCATTAAGAAAAGAATAAATAAAAAAGAAAGAGTATATTGGTAAAAATTGTATGAGAGAGTAAAAGCAACTAACGGTTTATTAGTATGTATGGTCACATGTCACTAACGGCGTCGTTGTCGTCGTCCTTGTCGTTGCGGTTGGAAGCTCCTGCTGCTCCATGCTGCTTCCAGGAAGCCCCATTTCCCTCCTGTCCCATGTCCCATGTCCCTGCCTGTCCCTGTCCGCATGCCTGTCCGCGTTCACGTCCGTGTGATGTGGTCATGTCATTGCGCTCTCGGCATGCTGATAAAAATTTTTAACAAACTTTGAGTTAACGACAGAGCGCGCCAACGGTCGTCCTCCTCTGGAGAGTGTGTGTTCTGTTATCCAGCTTTTAGTCATTTCTCCTCCTGCTGCTCCTGCTGCTCCTGCTGCTGCTTCTGCTGCTCCTCCCGCTGCTCTTTCAGTTTTGAAAAATGGCCAAACACTATTAGCTTTCTGTCGTGGCAAAAGGATGAGATGAGAGGTTTCCATCGGGAAAGGAGGAGCAGCAGCAACAGCAGCTACAGCTACAGCCACAGTCGGGCAAGGAGGAGGAGCACCTCCTGTCATGAAAGGAAGAGCAGCGGAAAAACTGCCAGCAATACAACGTCGAAAATATTAGTTGCAACATTTTTCGTGTCATAAAACTTTATTTTGTTTGCAGCCAAACAACAAAAACAACAACAAAAAGGAGCAGGAGGAGGAGGAGCAAATTCCCATAAATTGTATCTGTAGAGTGAGCAAGGCATTCCATCACATCACAAAAAATCTAAACCAAAATGCAAAAATTTAATATCAAATAAAAATTCTTTAATAGGGGAGGTTATTTGTATGACAGGCAAAATGTGTTTAGTTTTTGAGTTAGAAGAGCATAAGATATGGGGAATGCACAGAGAAAGGGTGAACCAGAGAAAGATGAAAGAGATGTAGGAAAAAGTCTAAGAAATATATATGAGTTTGAGATTATTTCAAGAGTTATAAAGATAGAGAAACTATAGCTGAAGTTCTTAGGCAAAAATATGTTCTTTAAGGTTGATTATAGGATCCTAAATAAGGAGGGTAGCAGAAGATATTTGGCAGATACTTAGAGGGGGAAAAAAGATTTCTTTACCCGGAAAAAGGCCCCAAAAAAGTCATGCTCTTCCCCAAAAATCACTGCTCTCTGGAGCCTTTAAGTTTTCCCAGAAAATCACATCCGAACAACCTGTTACCATATCCCCCCTCTTCCTCTCTCTCTATCTTTCTCTCTCTCTTTCCACCCAACACATCCTATTCCCCCATCTAGAAGCCAAGTAAATGTTTACCTTTAATATCCGTCCTGCCGAATCGAAGTTCTTTCGCCCTTCCTCCGCTCCGCACCCTGCCTAATCCTCGGGACCTGCCAGAACCAATATACAGAATAGCAACAACAATCGAAAGGAAACAAAAGCCTTGGCTAAGCTTTCCGTTAGCTGTTGTTTCTGTTTCTCTTCTCAATTTTCCACACAATCGAGCAAGAGACAAAGAAAATGACAATGGGGAAAACTATGTGACAACTATTCCTCCACAGCTGTCGCCCTCCGAAAGGTTGAGGGATCCCGAAATCCAACTGCCATAAAAAAGGAGACTTTTCAACACATTAAACACAATAAATCCCGAAAAATAAGTAGGGGAAACAATGGAAAAAGAGTTTAGGGTAGGGGGTGGGGAAAAACTGCATCATAGCTCAGAGAGTAATTGAGTGACGATGGGCCTGTCTGTCTGTCTGTCTGTTTGTCTGTCTGTTGTTGAGACAAAGCCGCAGCAACACATTTGCCAGCATTAGCGAGATTGCAATTATCCTTTCGGCATCCTCGCTCCTGTGCCTGTAAAGTAGGCACTGGAAACAGAGAACAGTGAACAGATATATAAGCCCCCGATGGCACTATAAACAAGAATTATGACAGCGTAGCCCTTAAAGTGAAACAAAGAGAGAGAGAGAGAGAGATAAACAACATGAAAGAGAGATGCAGAGAGAGTTTCATCATCCATTTGTTTTTTTTCTGTTTCTCTCACTCGAGTGACATTCTGTTGCACTCTAGAAGAGGGTATTACGATCTTTAGGGGACTTTTGTAACCCTAAAGATGATCTATCCCAAGAACGTATATATTGGGATTCCATATATTCCATATACATATATTCTTGAACAGCAGACATTGATTTTTGAAGATATTAAGCTGAAACTGTACTCAGATTCTGTCGTATTTCTTTATTTGGTCGGAACCTTAAGAACTGGATTAATATATCATAAATTTCCATAGCGTAACTCAATTATAACTTGCATTTTTTTTATAATAATTACACCAATCGTTAGAAATATGCATTTTAAATAGGTCTTAACAAATGTACGAAATTTCGAAATATTTTAACTAAAGAAAAAAGCATATAGCTTGCTTGATTTTAAAAATAATCCCATCAAACATTAGAAATATCTCTGTATCTCTTTCAAATTTCCTTAAAACCGTAGACGCCCAAAGAGTGTCCACCTCTTCTGCATAGGAATCCCCTATTTTGTCCCTTGTTTTGACTTTGATGCAGTGCACTCGACAAATGTCAAGTTTTTCATTCTCTCTGTCTCTCTCTTTGGATATCTTTTTCCCCTTCTGACTGTTTCTTTCCCCCTCTTTCTGTTTGTTTGGCTTTTTCTTTCTTATCCCTCTGTTTGTGTTGCTCTCCTTTCGGAAAAGTCAACTACTAATAATCCTTAAAGTGTCAACATCCCCACTGGCTTAAAGCGCCTTCCAGAGGACAAAAAAAAACACGTACTTTTTCCGAGTGAAAGTTTAGTTCAAGTGAAATTGACATTTAGGCCCTAAATTGCACATCGATGCAAATTTCGTACGGGCTTTCCTTTCTCCTTCGGTTTTCCCATGTCTGTTTGCATGTCATTCAATCGAATATTCTATTCTTGTCATCAGGCAAGGCAACCCAATTTTCCTAACGTTCTCCTTTGCTTCTCATCCTCCCATCCGGGCCCTGCATCCCGCATCCTCACTGTCTTACACATGTGTGTATGCCGTGGCCGTGTCTTTCGTTGAAATTTCTTTTCTCACATCATTTTATTTCCCATTTTGCCTTGCATTTTCCTGCATTTTCTTTTCTGCATTTTGCTGCTTGCACAATTCAATTTGGCAAAATGTAATCGATGCTAAGATGTGCAACGAAAACAAGGAAAATATTCCAAACTATAGATTGAATCACTATTGGGGACCTTTCAGGGATGAAAATATTCAGAAAAACTAAAAATAAAACTGTGTAACCAAATGAAATGTTACTCATAGAGAGGGAAATACTTTAACGAATGCAAATATTTGCTGGATAATGGTAAAAGTTTGTCAATAAGTTTATAAGGATTTTTCATAGTAAATGAACGGATATTTCTTTGAAAATATGTACATATGTATGTTCCTTTGAAAGAATAAATATTTATTTAAAATATAAGGAAATTATTTTGATATAATGAACTTTGAACGGAATAAAATTAGAGAGAAATACAAGACAAATATTATATTTATTAGAAATATAAAGTAAAGTTTGTTTACATTTTGTGAAGAAAAAGTTGATACAAATCTGAATTTCAGTATAATAATATAGTGTATAAGATATTTACGAGAAGTGTATATAAATATCTGATCTTAAGTGCAATAATTCTGCCATGTATAAGTTCATTCGTATCCCAAAACTGAAGACTTTATCCATAGGATTAAAAGTATTTTTTTTTTTTTTTTTGAAAAGAATAAAAGTTTAATAAAAATATTTAAAAAAACTACAAAACTAGGAAAACATATCTGAAAAATATCAGAGAAAATCCGAAAATTCTAAATTGTTCAGTTCTAGTACTGCCGAGTACTTCTTTTCACTTTTTACTCCTAAGAAATTATTAATTGTCCTGCCACCCACCTCGTTTTCCGGCCAAAGAAATCATCAATTCACGGCATAGCACATCTCTACCTTAATTATAGCTCCGCCACAGGGCACACACACACAGACATAATTAACTGGCATATCGGCAAAGGTATTCCCCAGAAACTCCACTCCTACACCCATCCCCAACCAAACGCCCACTTCCACGCCATTCGATTGCAATCAATCAAAAACTGCAATCAAGACCAAAATTGATGCAATACACAGACCAGACCCCCACGCATCTATATATATGTACCTATATATACTTCAACCCTTTAGAGACGGAAGAGATATATGCATATATGTATATTCTTTTGCCACACTTAATGGCGGTATACAAAAAAAAAAGGAGAAAAAAAAATCGTAGAACGAACCACAAACGAGTTGCGGTATTTTGCACTCTTTTGCCGAAAGACACACGAAACGCGGGGGAAGGACATTTCAGTGGAAACATTAAAGTAATTGCTTCCAATTTGATATCATCAGAGCGGAGAGGAGGGGAGTCCTGCCTCCAGGATTACACCAGAATAAAAGCAGCAGCAGACCCAACTATTGTCTGTTGTCTGTGCAGCAGTTGAATATTCTCATTAATGAAGCTGCCATTCACACACAGACACACACGAAAAGTATAGGGGCGAAAAATCAGTGACGAAAATAAAGGAAAATTTGAACCATATGCCCATACAAAATTGAGCTGTTGCATATGCCCCATAAAGTGGTAAGCAAATGGAGAGAGGAGAGTCGGAGGGTGTCACCCCCGTTGAATGCGTTTTCGTTTCGTTTTTTCCATGCCACACTCTCGTTCCTCTTTTTGCTTTTTGTTGTATCCATTTTCCAACAGCATTTGCATAGCACTCTACACTACCCTCCCCTGCCGCCACGCACTACCAGGAAAAGTGGATGGAGGGTATCTTCCAGCAATTTCCATCGTAACCCAGTTGCACCTGAAAAACGCCCCGAAGTTTGTTAGTTTGTTTGCCTCATCCTCCTCCTTCTCCTGGCTCCTGTTTCCTCCTGATGCTGCCGTTGCTGCCAGAGAAAATATGTCAAAAATCAGCTGCGGAAAAAAATTGGAAAAGACAAGATTCTGCCTTCGATTGCCTGCAGCAGGTATTTTTTTTTAAGGTGGGGTGGCGGGTGAACGTACCCCGTACCATACCATATGGTATGCACTTTGTTGTGTTGTGTATATTGCAGCTGACGCGCCCTGTCAGGGGAGATGCTGATGCTGACGCCGAGGCGCCTGAAAGTATGCAAACGATTTTCGTTTACGTTTCGCCCCGCCTGCCGGATGGATCTCAGAACTCTCTTTTTTCGGTATCAAAAAAAAAAAAACCAGAACCGAACAAAACAGAGCGAAACAAATTCTTGAAAGAGAATGAAATTGTTAACTCTTTTTTCCGCTGTTTTCTGGTTTTTTTTTTTTTGTTCTGGCGCTGAAGCTAATCTCGGAACAATCCTTGGATGGACTTTTGATTTCAACATTCTTTGGTTAGCAATTTCGGAGGAGGCATTCCTTTTTGCAATGCACTGCGAAGAATTAATTCATCAGAGAAGAGGGTATTTTCACGCGCACATTTTGTACATCAAATTTGGTATTTTTAGATGGGAAATAGAATATAGATTTTTTTTTTGCCAGTAAACCGTAATTCTTCTATAAACGATTTTTGCATTAGTTTTCGATTAGAAAACCAACAAAAACTATAAATTTTTATGAACCTATCTTTGAAACACTTTTAAATCCATCCATCGCTTCTTTTTCTCTCATCCATCAGTTTTCAATTAATTTTCCATTGTTTTTGATTGTAATTTTAGAAATATCGAGTGAATTTAATTTATTATTTTGATGGCATTATTCAACCCTTTTTACCTCTACTCTTTAATTTTATTTAAAATGCATTTTAATTTCAAAATGTTCAACAGCATCATGGCAAAAGTTTCTGAATTTTTAATTTAATTTTCATGAATATTTAAAGCTTTAATTTTCTTTTTCCAAATTAAATTGTGAACTTTATAAATTTAATATTCAATATATCCCTTGGGGTGGCCGTTCAATAATTTGATTTAATTTCAGTAGATTAAGCCGCAGTTGGGGTCTACTTTTCAAGTGGCTTAAACGGATGTAACACTGCCCCTCTGTTTTCCCAGAATTTCTCCCTGACTTTCGCTCTTTTTCTCTGTCTCTCTCCCTATCTCTCTCACTCTCCCTGTGCGCAAGTAATGAAGTGCTTTAAATATTAAAACCAATTTAAGCGACAACATACGCGTGTTATGATGCGTGTTGCCACCAGTTGGTCCTTCCAAAAAAAAAAGAAGGAAGCAGCTGACATATTTCCAGGGGATGTGGGTCTCTGGCCAGTAGTAGCAGCAGCAGCAGCAGGCTGCTGTGTCCTTCGTGTCCTGTGTTCTGGTAAACTTTTGCAATTAATCAAGATAGACCAGAGACCCAGAGAGTGGCTCTCTGTCCTTCCCACTCCTGCTGCTGCTGGCCAAAAGCGGAATGAATATCGCAATTTACATGGTACCGAACATATGGCCCCAGACACCTCCGCTCTTCCTTCTCGTTCCCTTCCACCTGGGGGTAGGCCGTGTGGCGGCGACAAAGATTAATAATAATAACTGCGACTAGCGCTCGCCCAGCGGTTGGTCAGCAAGTGGCATAATCATGATTTATGGCATGCAATTAATAAGCGACATGGTCAGGAGTCGGTCCGTCTGCCCACAACAAAAGCAGAGAGCGTTGAGCCCCCAATTGAAAGGCTGTTGACAATGTGGGGAGTGGCGGAGGGGCGGAGGGGGGACTGGACTACCATTGAACTTCAGGATCTCACACCTGAAAGCCGCAATTTCAACGCATGACAATTGCAATTATTTTAAGCACGCACTTTACTGGTTATTTCTGCGGTTTTTGGTCCATCAAAATGTGCCAAGAGCAGGGACACTGTGCAACAAGTTAATGGGGGAAATGTTGAAGGAAAACGGATATGTAGAAGGAATAGAGAAATCTACAAAGAGAAGGGAGATAAAGCATTCACTTTCCTATTCAAATATTTCTTTAAAATCCCAAAGAAAATAATGATTCTTCTCCTATGTATAAATAATAACGTAACGTTTTTGTATCCTTTTTATCCTCATTCTGTGTACCCTCCTTTTTTCTCTTTGTCCTTTATTATTTCTGCAACATTCTTTTTTGTCAAATAAAACTCTCACAAAAATCCCATCCACATACAACTCTTCAAGCCCCCCTTCCCCGCTCTTCCATCTGCTGCACAATACTCGTAAAATCCACTTCCACACAGACGCGACACAAAAACGACACGAATCGGGAAAACTCATGTAAATTGGCTTATCGCCAGCCATGTTGTCCAGTGTAATTAACCGCAATGTCCGTTCTAGTAATTAAAAAGTTATTTTTTGGGTTTTCACGCCTCTGCAAACATCATTCACATGCGAGTGTGCGTGTCGGCGCATCGGTGTGACTGCATGTGTATGTGTGTGGAGGGGGAGGCTGTTTACACGGGTACAATAAACATGAAAGGCCACAAAATTGCATTTGTTAATTGCCAAGAAGCACAAAAGTGAATTCAATGCACAGGACAATGGTGTCGTGTCGGGGGTCCTGTTAAGCTGCTGTCAAACGATATGTTTTGTACCAAACGTCCTTGACTTTCTGTATTTTCTTGCCATTCACAGAATCCAAATAGGGTTTTAGATGCAAATCAATTTAAATACTCTGACTTAAACAAAAATACAAAAAATACTGGAAAATACTACTAAACACTACCTAATCAATATACTAAAAAATACTAAAACTACCGAAAATACTAGACAAAATAGAACAATTCTGAAAATACTAATAAATATTAAATAAAATACGAAAACTATTGAAATTACTAGACAAAATACAAGAATACTGAAAATACTCAATAAAATACTGTAAAATATTACAATAAATAACATACTAAAACTACTGAGTATTCTGCTAAATATACTAAATGTCATATAAAATACTAAAAAATACCCAAGACATACTAACAACCGATTGATATCCCTACCAAGAGAATGACTATGCTTCCCGAATGGAAGAAACCTATTGAACAGTATTATTATCGGAGTTTCCATTTCCAAGAATCCCTTTCATATGGTGTGTAAGCACGGTGAAAAGCGCAACGTGCAACAGCAGCCACAGTTCCGCCGTTTCGTGTAGGCGTGTAGTTGTGCGAAAAGCTAATTAAAATAAATGTCAATTCGGGCCCATGACTGTCAATAGTCAAATGGCCAAAATGGTTGGTTGGCCTGGTCAGTGCGTTGATTTTGCACTTCATTTGCTAAACGAAAGGGGGGAGTTTTTCCAGGGAAAAAGTCAGTTGCTGTTGCTGCTGCCGTTGCTGCTGCTGGCAGTCTGGCTTAAATAATTACTTTGTAATGTAAATTGTAAAATGGTTTAAATGTGGAATTGTTGTGGCAGGACAGGACAGGGCAGGGCAGAGGGCAGGGGCATGAAAATGCAATTACTTTAGATTCCTGTGTAATTGTTTGCAATTGCAATATGACTGCGGGCATACTTTTTGGCAGCACTGTGTGTTTGCTTTTTTCGCTAGAAATACCAGAGAAATGTTCTCTAAATAAGTTGGCATTTTAGGCGATGAAATAGTTTAACTTGTGTCATTTTCCACTCTCTCTGGCTATCTCTGCGAATATTTCTCTCTCTAGAAAATCTCTTAAATTCGTAATTTAGTTATTACTGTTTATGCAAATTTTGGTTTCACTTTAATTGCTAATTGTCATCATTTTGGGCATCAGTTATGCAAGGAGACATTTCCACAATTTCCATAGCTAATTGGCTTAAATCTACATCAAATATACGTTTAAGAGATTTCCAGCTAGACGATAGACAGTGCCTGGCGAGCGTATAAGGCAGGTAGTCGATAAATGTACAGAGAAATTATAAATTAAAGGCCATCTCAAGATAGATATCTAATAATTTCAGTAGTCTTTCCCTTAAAAACAACCTTGGAAATGCATTTTCCCCGATTTTCTTGTTGAAACACTCCTTAAGTTCCTTAAACCTCCGTCACGCACTGTATGTTACGTATATTTATGCATGGAATTTAAACCACAAACGAGTAAGTATTTACTCTGTTCTCTGAGAGAAGTCAGTCAGGGCACAGGGGCAGGAAAACAGGCAGTCACATAAACTCAATTTTAGCCTTTCATGTTTCCCCCAGGAGCGGCCCCCGAAAAGGACTCTCGAACACTGAAAACCACATGCGTACATTTTCGTACATAAATTTAAATTAGACCCGAAAACCCCAGTAAAGGACTCGGCATGAGCGATAAGCCTACAATTAGAACTAGTTCCCATTTGTCATTAGCAATATTGTTTTATGGATGGAGAAGAAGGACACAAAGGACCAAGAGGGGTGAGTAAGAAAGGTTTTATTACAGCAGCAGAGAAAGAGAGAGATAGAGCAAGAGCGAGTGGCATTTCCGCTGAGGTCCCACATTTGATTTTGAGGTGCGACACACGTCGAAACGGGAATGGATCCATCCAGGAAGGACATGATGATTATCTCGTACATTTTCTGGATTTTCGTGACTTGATTATTTCTCTCGCCCGCTCCACACTTTTTGGGTGGCAGAAAATGTTGATTAAAATTTCAATTTTGGCTTTGGCCAAAGATTAGTTTACTTGTCGGTAGGAAAATGACTTTGTAGTTTATTAAAATTAATTGGCTTTGAGCACAATTTTGGGTGGAAAATTGATAGGAATTGATGGCAGTGCCTCCTGTTGCCACTTCTACACTCCTCCTCCGAACTACCAATTTAACTTTCTGGATCATTAACTGATTTGATGGCTTTTTGGCCCTCTGTGAAACGGAGACACAGTTTTTGGCCAGCGAGAGATAAGCTTGTGCGGTGTGTGGTTACTGACCTCCGTCCCGTCCAGGAATTCAGGTCATTTCGATGATGATGAATTATGTACGGCTATAAAAATTATCTGATTCGAATCTGTGTGTTTGTGTGTTTTATGCTGATGAAAGTAGAGAGGGATGACAGCACATCTCTCAGGTTTCAGAAGGTTGGTATATAGGTATGGGAAAAGTAAATGCATTTAAAGAATCCCAAACTACAAATATTACTTTATCTTGAATATAGAAAGGATCGCATTTGTATCAATGTTTTAGAGGTAGCGAGGGTTCATTAAGGTTTTGAGAGAAATTGCATCGAAAAATCGATAAAATATTGATCAAAATAGTTAAAATATTATTACATCGACTAAATATCGATCAAATTCGATTCAATGTCAATCAGAATCAATTAAACTTCAAACAAAATCGATAGATAGTTAAAATATGGATAGCTATTTGAAATACAGATGATGGTTATTATATCGATGATATAAAGTTAAAAATAGATTAAATCATTAGAATCGATGAAAATTATTAAGAATGGTTATATAATAATCAGAATGTATTAAAAATATTAACAGACATTAAAAATGTTTTGAAAACATAATAATAATAACAAAAAATGTTTAGAATCAATGAAGTATCGATTTGTATCGATCAAAATCTATTAAGTATCGATACACATTGTTTATAAATCAATCAAATTTACATAATCATCCCTAATGCTGGACTTACTCATTTAATTAGAGCCTATGATGAGTCTCAGGAAATTTTTACATACCTGAAAGAGAGAATTTTAGAATTAAAATCTATATAGAATCATTTTAACCAATATTAAAAAATGTTTTAAAAAATGTAAAAAATATGTAAACCTGCTGCTGACAATGATTTAAAAGATACAAACGGAACCCACACGCACTTACCTGACTCAATCGATCCTGACTATCGATGATATCGATAAACAATCGCATGCGATCGTCGAGTATCTGAACGCCGTTCCTCGGCTGCAGCAATAGATTCTGTACCGCATCCCTGATGCTCCCGGGCGTTGTGCTGCACGAACTGCTGTCGTCGCTGGTGAAACCATTTTGATATTGCTGCTCCCGATGCTGGTTTTGATGTTGCAACGTTGCATGCTGCTGGTGCTGCTGTTGCAACTTCAACTGCAACGAATGCTGTCGCAGGGCCTCGGAACATTTGCGCAAATAATCGTAGGAACCTTTCGATTTGTACTTGTCGGCCATGGCCTGAAAACTATCCAATATCTCGTTGAAGTCCGTCAGAAGCGGGGCCGTCGAGGGTGTCGTTGTGGCACTCGATGCCGTCGTCACGGAGCCCAGAGAACTATTCGACTTGGACATCACCATTTGCTGGAGCTGCTGCTTGGGCGAGGTGCTGTACAGTGGAGAGCTGGTTATGACCCGCAGTTCAGAGGTCAAAGAGGTGCCTCCATTGGCAGCCAGTGCCTTGAGGCTGCCACTGCTCGCAGAGCTGGTAACCACTTTGCTGGGACTCAAGGCCTGCAGATCCTCGCTCATTAATCGGAGATTATCAGAGATCTGATGGAAGCTCTCGGATGTCACGAGCGAGTGCTCTCTCTGATCCAATTTGGCATTGGTTCCTCCCGGCAGGATGCTGCTCTTGGGTCTCCTTCTGGTGGGTAAACCCCCATTCGTTTGTCCGGCGGGAAGTCCTGCTATCCCTGCTCCTGGCACGATGACCGGCGTTCCCGATGTCACATCTGGCATTTGCAATGGCTTCGAAATGAATGAATCCAATGTCTGGGAGTTACTCATCTTTGGCTTGTCCACATTTTCAGGTATTTTATTGGCGCGTATTGCATCCAGAAATTGTCGCAGCTGATCTGAAGGCGTGGGTGCGGCTTCCTCAGCTTTGATAGGTGCTGCCGCAGCAGAAGGATTCGGATTCTGATTCGCATGCTGATTCTGATTCTGAGGATTATCTCCCGCCACAGGATTCCGTTTCAATGTGGATGTGGGTTTCAGTACATCATCGGGCATATGTTGCTGATACTCCTGCCGCATGCTGCTGCGAATGTTGTCCAAAAACAGCCTCAATTGATTCGAGGGCGTTTGTGCCTCATTCGCCTGCGTCGTGGAGAGTGAGGCCAAGGATTTGCTCACAATCTCCGGGGATATCATATTTGGTTGAAAGTTGTTGTTCAGATTAGGGTTCGTGCCACCGCTGACACCGCTGACACCGCTGACACCGCTGGTGTTGTTGCAGGATGTGGGTGTAAGTAGATTGAGATTCGTTTGGCTCTGCTTTGCTAACTGCTGCTGTCGCTTCAGTTCCGAGAGGAGTTTCGCCTGCTCCGAGTACTTCCGAACGCTCTCTGTGATGGTCCTTAGCTGCTCCGAATAGGCCCTCAATTGGTGCTCGAGATAGGCCTGATCGGGCGCTGGAGCCGCATAGCTTAGGGGTCGCGTTTGCTCCATCTTCGAGTTGCTCTCCGGCTCTTGGAAACTTATCGAATGCCGCATCATGTTCACCTGCCCTGCAGCGGGGCTCATGGGCGTTGTCGAGAGCATATTATCCGCACTACTGCTCTTTTTCGGACTCTTTTGGCGGCTCAAGGTCCCATTATTATTCATATTTCCATTGGGAAAGCGTCGCAGGGGTATGGGAGGCGCCTCTGGCTGTACTCCACCGCCCACCCCATTGAAACGATCTAAGCTTCTGGGTCTCTGGGTTCCATTGCCATTTAATGTCCCATTCATGGTCCCCTGCTGCTGCTGTTGCTGATGCTGTTGCTGTTGCAGTGGTGGTCTGGGCGTGCTCTGCGATCTACGTGGCACCACAGGCGCCACTCCAGCAGCTCCTGCAGGTCCTGGTGTCCCCGTCTTCCGATGGAGTGGCACTGGTGGCGCCGGCTGTCCATTTGTGGGACTCTGTCTGTACTGCTGAAAGATGGCTGCATATAGGGATTCCTTGTCCACTCCATTGGATGCCACAGTGGCCGTGGCTGCTGTCACAGCATTCCTTAGTTGCTGCTGCTGCCGCGAGAGTTGCAACAAACGCTGTTGCTGCTGTGCGTTGTAGTCCACGAACCCGGAAGAGGAGCTGGAGTTGGTGGACTGGGTGCCACCATTTCCCACGGCTATGCTGTGGGGTCGCTGCTTCAGTCCGCGGAGTCTCGAAGGCTCCGCATATTCGGGCATTTCATAGTTGCTGCTGGCCACAGAGGTGGCTGTTGCTGCTGTTGCTCCTGGTGGCGCCTTCTCTGTGGGCGACGGACTATTCAAAAAGGGATTGTTGCCCTTCAGAGCAATGGGCTGTGCCGCTCCTGGCAGTCCTGTGCTGGGCAACATGCTCGTCAATTGTGGCGGCGGCCCTGGCGAATTTTGTAGCAATTGTTGCTGCTGTAAATGCTTCTGTTGCTGCTGCTGTTGCTGTTGCTGTGTGCTTCCCGGATACAGTAGTGATTCGCTAATGTGCAAATCCAATTCATGGGCATTCGGTTTCGCGTAAATTGTTGTCGATCGCATGGGGGGCGTGGCTGCCGCTGGATAGCCCGTGATACGGAAACCATTCATGTTGCTGCTCATCGGCTGAGGAGGATGATGTTGCTGTTGTTGCTGCTTCTGATGCTGCTGCTGCTGCTGCTGCTGTGTGGCACTTGTTGTCATGGCGCGTACTTTTCCTTTGCTGGCGCCATCAATCCATCCATCAATCAATCAATCACTAAGGTTTTCTTTCGTATTTTCTTTTATATTCAATTTAATTGCACTTCGAGGTGCAATTACTGAAGATTTACTGAGAGAGCGGAAAAAACGAGGCAATGCTGTACTTTCGAGAGTTGTTTCCATTTTCAGACCAATTTTCCGGAAAATGTAAATGAAAACAAGCCTCTCTGTATGCATAATGTGGGCAAATATTTGTGGAAAGTGTACTCGCAATTGCAACAATCGATGAGCCTGTCAGCCAGCAAATAGTTCCCCAGGAATTATGCTAATGGCTTTTCCTAGAGCCCAAAGGCAAACAATATATATTTTACATGCAAATAATCACCCAACAATTTATACAAATACAAAATCCAATTGAATGCCAAAGGAAAATCCCTGCAAATCCTTGCAGAAATTAACATTAATCAAAGGCAGAAAGGAACTCGAGAAATACCTGAAGAGAACTTGAGCAAGAGTTTCTTATGCCAACAATTTGCTCTGAGAAAATGTCCACCCGAAAACTTCAAATTTGAGTTTTCCATGTGGTTTTCCTTTGACACAAAACTATTCATCACAATGCTTGTGTGTGTGTGTGTGTTTTTCTCCAGGAAAACAAAGGCAGAGGGACAAACAATTACACGCTTTAGAGCATAAATACCCCATAAAGGGAAATGAGAGAGACCATCAGAATGGGGCATGGGATGGCAGGGGATGGTATCGTATATGGGGTTGCTGCTGCTGCGGTTGTCAGTGCTTTGGGGCTCGACACAAACATAAATATTTAATAAAAAATGCGCATAAATTATACAAAACAAATTCGAGTTGAAATAAGAAAACAAAGTAAATGAAACAGAGAGAGAGAGAGAGAGAGAGAGAGAGAAGAAGAGACAGAGAAAGACAGAGCAAGAGAGAGGCAGTGAAAAAGGACAAAGGCTGATAAATACATGTGCCATGAGGGAAATAAGCGCGAACATGTAACCAAATGCACATATGAATATGGCGTTGGAAAAGTGTGAAAGAAACATAGAAAAGAGGCTGGGAAAAAGGGAGCATCAAAGGGAGAAAGTATAGGGTAGAAAGAGGGTAGTGGGGAAAAGTTAGAGAAAGAGAGAGGAGGAGGAAGATGGAGGTTTAACATGCGCCGAGTGCGTAGATTAATTTACATGACTCCAAAGATGGGCAACAGGCAACAAAACCATTTACACTTGGAGAAATTTAAGCGTGGAATCGAAGTAGAAATCTATCATATACCAAAAATAAAAAAAATTTTATTTATATACACGGTTGAACCCTATTCTCTGGCTTGCAGTTTTCCTAATGAATGTAGGACAAATATTAAATTTAAATTTAAATAAATTAGTAAAATTGCTACTAAAAGTAGTTGAACTGTTTCTCTTTACTTCAAAGAAAAACCAAAACAAACCCTTCGCCTATTCCCTGTTTGGGTGTACTCCCAAGAAAACCTCCTTCCAACCAAATTCCTAGAATAAACGTCATCCGTTTCCCAGCCCTTTAATCAAAATTTTCAATCCAACATTTCGTATTTAATGAACATGACATTTATGGACATTATTTCATTGATCAGGTTTCGGTTATCCAACCAAAGGACACACCAAAACCAAAAACATATCCATGTCAATAAACCTATCACAGAGAGACAAACAGAAATCCTGTCATGCTACCTGCATTTCCTGCACTCACACACACACACAAACAAATACACAAATTTCAAATCAATTAAATTCCAATTGTAATTTGACAATTATCCCATTAAGCAGATGTCATGGATAGTCTTTCGCTTAATGCAGAAATCCCTGAGAAATTACTGCCTGCTGCATTTGCATAAGAACATACAATTTTTCTTCGACTGTTTAGCGATGCAGGAGAGGGTCTCTGGGTCTCGTCTCTCTGGGTCTCTGGGTGATGCACTTTGTCAACTCGTCATGCTCAGCTGTCTGCTACGTGCCTCAGCTGTCTGAACTGTGGGGCAGGCATGCCAGGCCCCAATGTATCCTGCTGTATCCTCTGATGTGGTGTGGTGGGAAAGAGAGGGAGGGAGAGACTGACTGCTTCTTCGAGTGTGTGTCAGTGTGTTAGAGAGAAGGATTCTATGGCTGATGGCTGAAAAGTAACTTGTATCAACACTTTAGCACATGCACAAGAGGACCCACTTTCCCTCCCTGTACAAACACACACAAACACACATACACGAGAGATAGGGAGACCCACTTGTACACCTGCTGACCCTCTCAGAGCATTGCCCCCTGCATTGCAACGTCTTGACATATTTGGGTTAGATCTACTCCTCTGCCCCTGCCTCCTGGCCCCCGTCCTGCCTCCTGTCTCACGCTCATTAGAAATTCCAACTAAATTCTCTCGACGTATATCCTTGTGCTTTTGAATCTGCTAATGAACATAACTCAGCAGCAGCAGCAGCAGCAGCAACAGCAGCAGCAGTAGCAGAGCACAGACAGCATCTGGGACAGCATCTACCTCCTCTCTGGCTTGTAGAAGTTTTTGGGGTTTGTTTGCTCAAGTTTTAAATTAATGACAGCATATTTACTTGCGGTCCAGATAGAGAGCGAGAGAGAGAGAGAGAGTCGAGCCAGATCTCCAGCAACCCAGAAAACAGGCAACAAGAAAGAGAAACAGCTGCCAAGTTGACCAACTTGGAATCTTGGAAATAGATTAACAAAAATTAATGTTTTCCCACTGCTCTGCTCTGCTCTGCTATGCTTCTGGAGTGGAAATTAAATAAGATGTCCTGTCACTGTCACGAAGCCCACTTCTTCTGTGGGCTGATGAATCTTCGTTTCTGGGTTTCCCTTTTTCTGGAATTTGATTTAATTTTGTGGCAGCAGCGTCTCTGGTTTGTGGCCATCATTTGTGTTTGCATTGTTCTCGTGGTTTTCTGTTTAGAAAACAAATTCCCTTCCGTGATGGCAAAAGATAAATAGCCTCAAGAGGCTAGAAAAACCCTTTAAAAGTGAGAGGAATTTCCAATTTAATTTTCTGTAAATTATTCAAGATCCTCAAACTCTTCGACGATGATTGAAAATTTGCAAGAGTTGACCGCATCTTTCGCTAATAAAACTCGACCATAAATTAATTAAAAGACAACACACACACACATATCGTATATACACATGAAAAAGGTGCAGAGGTAGAGGGAAAACCACACTCAATGATTTTCAATTAATGTGGAAACCTAATCAAACCAAACAGCAACAAGGAGGTCCAGAGACCTGCGAAACCTGACCACAAGGATGGGCTGAAACCCAGATAAGACCCATGAAAAGGGAGTTGCAGAGAAAAAGAGTTAAATGGAAATGCAGAGGGTAAATCTAGTGAAAGCAAATCCGTAAAGCTTAGAAAAAAGTTCGGGTTTTTTTGCTAAAAACAAACTATCGACCAAATGGAAAACCCAAGCAGAAAAAACCAGGGGAAAAAAAGAGCGTTTCCCCGCCGCATTCAAAAGTGAAAAGCTTCACAAGAAACAAAAAGCAAACAAGGATAACAAATGAACACGGGGCACAGAGCACAGAGCAAACGAGGAGTACGGAAAGGACTCCTCCGAATGGGATCCACTCTCAATGGGTGGGGCGGGGGCTGGAGGTTGGGGGCCATGGCACAAACACTAAACAAATAGACATGATAAATTAAAAAAGCAAAAAGCAAAGCATGGGAAAAGAAATGAAAAGCAAATAACGCGACGCATTGCACGCAAAGCTCAAGAAAAAGATTACAGGAACACACCCCCTCCTTCTTCTGCTGCTGCTCGTAGATCCCGTGGCCCCCCGACCCCAGTCTCCTGTGGGTGTGGCAGTCATGGTGGTCGATGTGTGTTAAGTGGCATGCCCCAAAGGCGCCAAGAGGCACGCAGGATAAATAACAAAACGACACTGATAGAAGAAGCAATGTAGTAGATGGAAGGAATGAAGGGACGAGAAAAAGACACGCGCGAGGAACAGAAAAGGTTGGGAAAGGGAGGAAGGACGTTCGAGGCCGCCCTCTCTGTCTGCTGGGCGTGGCAGCTAGGAGACGGCACAGGGGGTGGAGGCGTGTTGTCGGCGTGTTTGGTTAAGCCTTCCAGCAGGTGTTGGCGCGTTTGAAATGCGAGCGATTTGCAATTTGCATAGCCAGGGCGCCAACACTGCTTGCTCATCCTCATCCGCAAACTCAAGGGTTAACAGGGTTGTCAAGGCGCTGAATGAAGGGGGCGGACGGGCGGCGGCACTCTTTAGGTTGGGATGGTGATGATTTGTCGGAGAAGCAGTCGAATGTTTAATGATTTCTGCTATTCCTATGTAAATTGGGATATCGATAGTTATCGATTTTACGGTTATCGATAAAACTTTCGATAAATGTTTCGATAAAATATAGAAACCATTGGTTAACCCACTTTGACTGTCATAAATCGATCATTTATTCGATAACCTTTTATCGATAAACATTACGACAGCTTTTTATCGATAACACATTTTAATATCACGTTAAATACAATAATACAAACAAAACAATTTCCACTACATTTTTCGATCAACTATTCGATAATTATAATCATACAATAATCATTAAAAAAACCTTCTTCAACCTTAAAGAACACCAAATACATACAAATGTAGCACAGCTGGCATTTGTAGCCACATTTACAAGCCACCTCACAACCCTATTTGCTTAGCGATACATCAACACGACACCTTCTGGCCAATGGACATGGCCAACATGGCTAATACTGCGGCAACCAGAGACACCTCCTACACACCAACAAAGAGAGAAAGAGATAGAGAGTGGGTGGGAGGGAAACACCTGGCAAATACGCAACCAAGTGAGAAATGAAGACGAGTTAGTTAAGATAGGAAGTAGCGGTAAGGATGGGAACCGAGGGGTGCCTGTACCGACTGAATGGAAAGAGATAAGCCCCGTTTCTCTGCTACTCTTCTCCTCTGGCAACCTGCAGTCACCTCAAGCCATCTGGCAAGGCCCTTACTCCTAACTGTGGGAGCGGACTTACCCATACTGCAGGACGACAGCATAAATCAGGACACACAGCATAACAGAGAGAGGGAGAGAGAGAGAGAGAGGGAAGGCAGTGGTAGAAAACGATAAAAGACAAAAACCGGGGCAAGGAAACAAGCACGGACCAAACAGCCACACTAATTGAAAAGCAAGGTGGAATTAATGGCTGGGGAAATGTAAGCGCTCCCATAAACTTTTTCCCTCTGGCCAGAGACCCAGACCAGAGACCAAACCAAAACCAAAAAGAAAATGTTGAACTAGAACGTAACGGTACTTAAGTTGGCCAATTTGGAGTCCACGCAGATAAGGAAAACCCAAAACTCCTATCTCCTGCCGCCTGCCGCCTGCTCTTTTCCTTTCTTTTCTTTTCGTTTTTCTATCCACATGAGTAAGCACTGAAATTAGTTTTTGTCCGTTAGACAATTTTATTAACATTTAATTGAAATAACCAAACAAGCAACAAATGAGCTGCCACAAGCAATCAACTCATAGGACAGTACAGTGCGTATTGGGAGTGTAAGGAGGTGGGGCTTTTCGGAGGGGGTGGAATGGCCCTTGGATGAGTGGAGGGGGGTTTCATTTGAAACATCTGTCGAGAGATGGCAGTATTTGTAATCTCTGGGATAAATTGTTTAAATTTATCGATACAAATGTCGATGTCACATTTAGATAATACATTTCAAGAAATACAAATCAATCAAATGTTTGATACACATAGCAAGTCTTTTCATTTTGTATCGATAACATATGTCAATACTTCGATATATACAAAAAAATCAATGCAAAAACAAATGAGTATTCGCTAAGTACGCTAATTCTTATGAATGAATGAAACAGGAACAAATCATATCAAAATTTCTTCTTTTTATCTTCTTCAAACACTGCCAACCCTTGCCCATCTTAAGGCAATGATACGCACTGTCTTCTCGCCAAGAAATTAACCTCCATTTAAGCTAGTTAATAACACAATCAAGTTTCTTATATGAAAAGGGGTTCGCATCCAACCGCACCTTTTGCAAAGTCCCTGCGGTTCGGTTTCCCCTTTTGAAAAGTTTTAATCTGCTAAAAGCCAGCCGCCATGGGATTATGGGCTTTTGGCATGTCATTGATACACGGGGCTTCACTGTAACAGCATGTCTTTGTGTGTGGGCCTGCCTCTGCCTCTGCAGAGTGCACTGTGAATTTTATGATGATGAAGGTGAGAAAATGGCGGGAAGAAAAAGGTGTGTGCGTGTGTGTGTGCGGGTTATAAAATAAACTTTTAGCGGCACACATATAAATAAGGAAGTAAACATTCCATTCCCAAAGAGAAAACTTTAAGAACAAGACGTGATAATATCTTTAAGGATTTTGCACCACAAATGTTGGCCCCCGTCCGTAATTCGTGTTAGATAATTCATAAGCCTCTGAACCCTGAGGGCAGAGACATCTTCCATAAGTTATGACAATTAAATTTGGGTTCAAGTCTCTACCCCAATGAAAATATACTGCGAATCTTAACAATCATCTTGATAATCCTTAAAGTTCAAAAGAATTATAACCGAAAATTTAAATGCCATTTCGAAGGCAGTTTTCTTTTATACCTACTTTTTTCTGGGTATTTATTTATTTATGAGAGTCGAGAGCCGTTTCTTTGGTGCTTTTGTGCTTCGCTTTTTGTGCAGCTGGACATTAAAACTCGATTATTTCGATAATAAAAGTTGAGGGGCGACGTGCAGCGAAAGCAAATGGTGAACAATTTGTGGAAACTTTAAGCAACAACAAAAAAAGGGGAAAAATGAGGAAAAACGAATATAAAACGAAATAGGAAATAGGAAACATTAAAAACTGGAAGAATCATTCGAAAGTTTAACTATTTATGAGACGCACAAAAAACACCCAATTGAAAATGGGATTCGATAAGAACTCAATTCCATTAACGCACAAACAACTTTTCTTTGGAGCATTTTCACGCTGCTGGCCGAAAACTTTTTGCACCCCCCACGCCTCTATACAAATAAAATCACAATAAACTAATTGAATTCAACAAATCGTTTCGACGGCAGGAGCAACAGAACGGGTGGGAGCAGAAGGGGGGAGGATTGTGGAACGGAAGCTGTGCGCGAAATTAATTCAATTGACTAACAATAATAATTTGCACAATAAAAACCGGCAGCACAACGAAAGGCTGGGCGCAGAAGGTGGCGAAGAGAAGGCGAAAACTTTGGTCCGAGATTTAATCACAGAAATGAAATGGGTGCTCCCCTTAAGCTGCCCAAGCTCCTCCCTGCTGCCTGCTGCTGCTGCTACGTGCCACGTTTCGTGCCTTTCTGGCTGTGATGGACCAGTACCAGTAGCAGTAGCAGGCAAACTTTTCCTCCTGCTTTCCGTTTTGTTGTCCAGTAAAATTAATGAATTTGTTATGCAAAAATCGACAACTACTAGGGAAAGAAAAGACAACAACTATAACTAAGTGAAAAGTCCAATAACAAAAGTGTAGCCAAACAATTAAGCAAAAGGATTTGGCAGGTGGAAAGGAGATGAATAGGGGAGAAGATGTACACTAGAGAGTCTATGGTGTCTAGAGAAGGGCAAAGCAGGAAAGAGATGCACTCTTTGGAGATTCTTTAAGAGAAATTACATTTCCAGGTGGAAAAGTGAACAACGAAGTCTTCAAATTTACAAAATTCTGCAATAAATAAATAGAATGAGAGAATACATTCAATACTATTTTCTCTCTTTCCTATAGCATAAAGAGTAAACCCCTCTCTAAAGCACCCAAAAATAATGTTGTACCATTAAAAACGCCTAAACTCTCTTTATGTATGGCCAATGTCCACCAATGCGTATACGCAACATCATGGCAGCAGCAGTAGCAGCAACCACTCGAGAAAATGTACCACATGTAAGAGAACAAGTTTCCTTTTTTACTTTCTTTCCTTACTTATTTTCGGAGGGGGGTCATGGGGTTTTCCCTTAGCCTGTGGCACGTTTCTAACTGCTTACAAGTCCAGTATTCGGTTTCGTTTCGAACATTTTTATTTCTATTCCCCCCAGGCCCCAGGACCAACACAATGGCCATGCCGGGGTTCTCCTCTTCCTTTGCTGCTGCTGTTGCTGCTGCTGGTTGTACAACACTTAAATCCCAATTCGTTTTTCGGGTTGCCAGGAGGAATCACAAGGAATCACAGAATCTCAGACACACACACACATAGAGGGGGAAAAGAGCGTGGCTAGGAGGTGGCGGATGGAGGAAGAAATACTTACTTAACATGCATATATGGATATTTTATTGATACGCAACTGTGAGTGCCGCTGGGCAGAGAGAAGAAAACTCAGAGAGCAACCAGAGAAAGGAATTTTCGGGCTTGTGGGGAAGGGAAATAAAAATGAAAATGTGTTGCGAGGCTTTTAATGCGTTTTCCCCTCGAAGCATTTCTGGGGTTCGTTCTCGCCTCGCCTCGAGCAGGGCATGGCATGGGTCTCCCCATGAATGGCCCCCATAAATGGCCATTGGCCGAGAAGGAGCAGGAGAAGGACCAAAAGTAGGGATCAGCAATCGCCTCAATTGCACTGCAGTCAAGGCGGCGGAAGTCACATGGAAATCCCTTTTCCCTTTTTCTTTTCTTTTTTCTCTTACATTTAAGAAGACAAATTTTCACACTCGTTTTACATCTCTTCGTTTTGGGTTTCATTTCCTTTAAAGGTTAAAGGCTAAAGACATTTTTGAAGCATGAATTGATTTCCATAATTACTTGGGGATCTGTGGCGAACACAAAATTTGTGGAGAAAATTATTTCCTGGATTCTGGACTTTAAATTGAATCAATCATAAGCAGAAAAGCCTCGTGGTCATCTCTTGAGTTCAAAGACAAGTCTCAACTGTGGAAATATCTAATACGCTTTTGAAGTATACTCTAGGAACAATATATATTCTTGATAATTATGATATATTTCTCAGAATATTATTCAACGTTTTATGTTCTATAAAATTTAAATCTTCTTTAAATTCTAATTTAATATTAATATTTAATAATTTTTGTACAAGAAATATTAATTTCTTTCCCATACGGGTACTCTTCATTTGAAAACATGGATCTCCTCTCAAATCCTCTCCCATTCAAAGTACAAGTCCTGTTCTACCTAAAGAGCATTCAAAATTCCTACAAAATTTAACCGAAACCGAAAAAAGAAAAACCTTCCCAACCATTTACCCGATTTGTTCCATCTCATGCGTCAAGTGTGTTCATTCATCTTCCTTCGGGATACGGATTCGAATTTCACTCCAGATGGAAGGGCGGACCCCGAGCCGAACAAACAATCAATAAAATTGAAGATTTGCCTTTTTCGCTCTCGTAGCCACACAAAAGTCATGCCAGCTGCTGCCTGCAATATATATATATAGTATATCCCCTATATATACATTCGTATATCGGAAGAGTGAGGGACAGACAGGGGGAATGTCAGGGAATTTGCAAATGCCGCCTGATTAATGACGCAATAATTGTTGGCAGGACGCAGGACAGAGGGAGAGAGGGGGAGACAGAGACAAAACCCTGGACCCCGAACTGGTGGCGTCCGTAAATGTATTTAAGTTTTGTTTTAGCCTTCGGTTCGGTTCGAGAACAAAGTGCTAAAAAATGGACTTTTGTTCAGGATCAATGGCTGTCGGCTGTCGGCTGCCGGCTGACTGGCCATGTCCTGTTCTTTGGGCCATTTGATAGGATTATTATCGTGTTTTCAGCCCTTTTTGGCATTTGATTTTGCGGAAAGCTTTTCCCGTTCGGTTACGTTACGATTCGTTCCGTTCAATTTACCAAATTGCTTGAGCAAATGGAAATTTCAACTATTTTCCCACCCCCTCTTTGCCTCTGGGTTGGGTTTTTCTATTAACGAGAAGCCGAAACTCTTGGGATGCCAATGCCCCCTCTTAATGATGATTTATATATGCTTTGAGCTTTGAATTGGTTGGTTAATTATGGTTTCTAGGGTTAGTGGTTCTGAGTTCGTGGTTCTGGGTTCTGAATTCGGGGTGCCTTGGGGTGCGTTGGGGTGTGTGTTTTCTAATGAATTTCAATGATAACTGGCACTTTGAATGGGTTTCTAATTGATACTCATTGAAATGCTGTGTGGTTTCATGATCAACAAGTAATTGAATCGACAGAGAATGGTTTTTTGGGGGAGGTTCTACCCTATATATTATTGGAAATCTGGATCATTGCTTGATTTGTGGTAGTTTTTGTATTCTAGCTAATTTGTTTCCGATGTAAGCTCATTTTATTTGGGAGCGTTCTTTAAAGAACTCTTTCCACTGAGCAAGAGGTAGAGTTTGTTAAGTATGTGAGATTTTGTTCATTTTTTCAATTGATATTTTGAACTTTCACTAAGGTCTCAATATTCTATACTCCACATGGGTTAATACGTAAATATGTGATAGATCAAGAAATCTCAATCACTTTTCTTTGCTATTATTTATATTATGTTGGATGTTTTCATCAATTAATTTATTTGTTTTTGGTATTTTATTTAGTATTTTTTGTGATCAAGTATTTTCTAGCCTTTCAGTATTTTTCAAAATAAATAATATTAAAATTTATTTTGTAGTTCGTTTTGCTGATTTTAGGTATTTCAGTATTTGTTTCAAACGATAATATTTTTTATGTAAAATATTATGCAGTATATTTTCTATTAATATTTTCTATAATATCAGTATTTTTTATGAAATATGTAAAATGTAATCTTTTGTGTAGTAATTTAAATATTTAAGTATTTTTCCAATAGTATAATCACAAATATAATATTAATCTGACAAATAGTCGTACACCTTTTCTGATAAATCACATCTCTGTAGCTTGATGTATCTTTAAAGCAAATAATCTATCTATATTCAAGGTAATCTAAGAGATTTCTATTCAATATCCTCTGCATTGCATCTCATTTCAGTGGAAAAGCTAATCATTTTTCATTTCATTTTCCATATCATTCCTATCCTTCAACCAAAGCTATTTCAAAGCTAACAAATTATGCCATCAGCTAGAAGCCTGTTCCCCAATCCCTTCAGAGCATTAGCTTTCTACACGCAAACACACACACACACACACAATATATAATCCTCTCATGGAGCAAAAACAAAGTATAATTAGCAAAAAAAAAAAAAACAGAGAAGGTGTTGAAAATTATGCAAGAAAGAAGAAAAGAAAGGAGAAAAAAGTAGGAAATGAAGTACAAATTTTCATAGAGCTGCGATTTATGGCATTCGCGGAGATCCCAGAGGATATTTGTGAGTCGGTTGGTCGGTTGCCAGGCAGCGGGCGCGCTAATTTGTTAAGCCCACTTACACATCGGAGGAACACAGAACCCAAACCCAAGCCCCCAAGCCCCCAAGGATCCCCCGTGGCATGGTGGGGCTTTTGCGGCATTATCATTAGAATTTAAATTGCCTTTTACCGTAGATGCTGCCGCTGCTGCTGCTTCTGCTGCCGGGCGCCGTTGCCAAGGTAAAGGCAAATAATTTGTGGCGCCACCAGACTTGGGCCCTGGGCCTCATATTTTTTATGAGCTTATTTACCCTTCCGCTCCGCCAGCAGCCCTTGGCTAGGCGCTCACTCTCTCTCGCTCTCTTCGTCTAATTTAAGCACCTTTTCTTTAAGCTCTTTTATCTAACTGAATATTTAATTAACCGCAAAACGAGATGAAAATTGGTAAGAAGTGGGGTAGTGGGAAAAAATTGAAAACTGTGTGGGGAAAACTGTTGGTGGGCGATGACAAGAAATGGGTTAATCCGCCCGCTGTCCCCGCTGCTGCTGCTGCTGGAAAAATATTATCAAAAGTCGAAGAGAAACTTGTCTCTGCCAGAGGATACAACTTTCTCTGGAATGATTCTCTCTCGTTTATTTTCTGTATCTTGTTTAACTTTTATTATCTTTCCGAGAGGCTGATAAGCCTTATCGGGCATGTGTTTTGTATGGCTGTTCTGCCTTTCTGCTGGTGCTCTTCTGCTGTTGGCAGTTTCTGGAAAATAGTTGTGTTTGAACTTTATCGCAGCAACAACAACAACAGCGAGGGGTGGGGAGGGGCACACAGCATCCCGATGGCATGGCACAACCGCATTTTGTGGCTTGCCAGGGCTGTCATCCCCCGTCCACCACATGTCGCCTATAATTTTGCCGTAACCTCTGTGCAGGCTTTGACATTTTTTTTGTGGCTTTTCGCTTACCTCAAAAATTAAATATTATTCCAAGATTTGCTTTGACTTTGAAAATGTGTTCGTTTCTATTGCTTAACCCAACAATTTATTATCTTTTATGTGCCCGAAAAACAAGAAAGAATTTTCCCCTTGGTGACCTCGTCTGGAATATGTTTTTGTTTACAGTCCAATTTTGATTTCTGCCTGCTTTTTTTTTTGTCTGTTGCTGTTTTTCGGGCATTTTTTGATTGACAATCACATGTCGTCGTCGTCGTTGCTTGGGGAAAAATATTTTTGCTAGTAGAAAAAGTTTTTTGGATCATGATTTATGTGGCCTGGACCAAAAGAAAAGTATTGTGGTTTTTCGGAGACGTTTGGATGCGGGTATAAATCGATTGGACCTAAGGATTTCTAATCACTCTTAAGTTCATCAGTTCATAAAATATTCCATTGACATCTTAATGAACAGATCTAATATCATTCAAAGGTCATCTTCATTAGAGTGCAAAAACTTTCTTTAAAATCCTCTAAAATTTTCCCATAAAATCTTAAAAATAAACACCTCTACATTATAAGCATCTCTCTGAAAAGAGTATCCCCATCTTCTCCTTAGTTTTTTGGTAGCTTTCAAATCCTATTTTATTTTCGATGCATTTCCACATCTGCTGCTGCTGTTGATGCTGCTGTCTGCCTGCCTGCCCTGACATTTGGCCATGTTTGAGTGAATGGTGTCGAACATTTCTCTCTTGGCTCGAATTCGCATTCGCATTCGCACTGGAGTGATGAGAATTTTCTCATCTCATCTCGTTTTTCTTTTTCTTTTCATTCTCCCCAGAATTGTTCTTTTCACTCTCTCTCTATCTGTGTCCCTCTATTTTCATGTTGCATGCAACTGTCAGACGATTCGTGTTGATTTATTTGATGAAAATTTCAACATTGGGTGGGTCCCAGCATAATATTGAATGGAAATGCAAATTCCAAGATTGATGGGCCCAGCGACGATATAAACAAATGCGTGTAGATGATCAATATGGAACATATCTCATATCGAGGATAAAAACGAGATCTGAACGGATCGGAGGCCCTTTTTAAACTTGTAGAAAATATTAAAATATCCATTAAACTTGTTCGTTCAGTAAAATCTATGAAATTTAAAAAAAAATCATTGAAAATACTTTTTCCCTTTTCATCCGGAAGGATTATCTTAAGCTCTTTTTCTCGCTCCAACTCTTTAGTTTTTCGCTCAGCCACACCTGCAAATGTCCTTCAACATGAAAACCCTTCCAGCCGAAACCATAAAAATCCTTCTCCAGCCTCTTGTTCAGCCCCCTGCCTCATGCCACACAAAATGTTAATGCATTTTTAATATGCGCATAATTCTCTTATACATCGCACAAACGTACGTACTATATTTATCCAAAAAGACAAAGATATGGAAAACCAGAGAGGAACGGACAAAAAGAAAATTCGCAAAAAAAAAAGGGGGTGGGCGAGGTAGAATAAATAACATTTAGTGTGAAAAGCACTGAGCGAGAGAGTGGGGGAGAGAGAGACAGAGACAGAGAGAACATGCGAAAATGTAGTTAACATTGCAAAACAGTAACCGAATCAAGTGGAAATGGAATTGAAAGCGCAAACACATTCAAACACACAGAAAGAGAAGAGAAAAGAGAGAAAACGGAGTGCGGAATGTGTGGCTGGGACAGTGCTTCACAAAAGTATGCAATCGGCTAGACAATGTCCATGTGTGTGTGTGTCTGTGTGTGTAAGCGCTTCTTTTGTGTTGGTTTATGTCTGTGTATCTCTCTTTCCCTCTCTCTCTCTCTCTCGCTCTTTCTGGTTTCTCTGCTGCATTTCCAGTTGCATAAAGTTCGCATTTAATTTCGTTCGGCAACATTTTTTTTTTGTTCTCTCTGCCTGCCTTTTTGGAATACCCATGAATCGTAGAGAAAAAGGGTATATGTTTTATGTACCCTCAAAATCAAAGGAACCCCAAGGAAGGAATCCGTTAAGAAAATATCAGAAAGCAGCCTGAGAGGATCATTTTCGAATTCGGAATTAAGAAACTCTTATAGCTTTCACAATTTTAAAGATCTTACATTCAGTTTTAATGTGATTATAGCTTGGGGTATTACCTACCTAAATAAAAAAATTCATCGTAATCGAATAACTTTTACTTTCATTATTGTTTATTCTGCTTGTCCTATAGTGTCCACAATTTTAAAGATCTTGAACTAGTCTTTGGCATTATGTTACACAGTATTATTATCCACCTATCTTCCAAGATTCATCAAAATCAGAATACTTTCACATCCAGAATCAGGAAAAGTATTCTCTTTGATTTCATCGACTATTTTTAAGAAGATTTCTTCGATGCCTACCAAATATCAGGTATCTAATATTCCAAACGACTCTTCTATCATTCCTGCTTGTTTTCGGTATGTTTTCCCTAGGTTTTTCGCTCGTTTTTCACAAATATCTGACTGTTGTTGTAGCCTTTATCGCATGTTTGGCCGCGAGTTATCATTTGAAGAGACAGCACCAACACAGACACAAAAACACACACACACAAACGAGAAAGAGACAGAGACAAAAGAAAAGACACAGCGAGGGGGAGAGGAAGGAAGGCATGTGGCCCTGTAAACATGTCGCAGGGTCTGTGAGGCGTCTGCGAGCTTTCCCGCTTTTCCGACTTCTCTCTATATACACACTGTTTTTTGCCTTTCTTTTTGTGCCGCGAACAGGAAGCAGTCGGCCCCAACACTGGCACAAATTAAATGCAATAACATGAGAATAAAAAACCAAAAGAAAAACAACCAACCAGAGAGGAAAAGCAAAGGGAAAAACTTCTATGAACCTCGGGTTGCATGCCGCAACGGAAATGCTATGCAGGGGAGGTCCTGCAGAGATCCTGTCTAGCACTAAAACATAGCGAGAGGCAGAGCCAGAACAGAAGGACTAGAGAAAGGAGAACTAGTGCCACGTTCAAGCAATTATTGTCAAAAGTGAAGCTGTAATCTTTGCCGGGGTGTCCCTATTTTTCTCTGTCTGTAGGAGAGCAAAAGAGCAAGAGCGAGGACTCTTTCGCTGTGGATGGCAATGACAAATAACTTTATTTGAGAAATGGAATAAAGGATATACGAGTGGGAGTGCTGAATGCTGGATATGCTGTAGAGAGATAGAGGATGGTCCTTGCCTCAAAATGCAGGAGCCTACGAATCATAGTTCATTCATTTTCACCCCGTTCCATCAATCGTTTCTTTTATATTTAAATCAAACCTTACTTTTCCATAAACAATTTTTTTTTTGGCAAACAATGCAACACTATACACGAAGGTCGTCGCCAGATGGAAACGAAAGCGAAACCCCACCGCAATATAAAAGATTTTCACGGAGCAAAGATCCAAGGCCAGTTCGAGTCCCACCACCAACTCCTCGACTGGCTGGACCACCGACGCCTGATGCACCGACTCCTGAATCGCCTGATCCACGTCACAGGACCTATCGATCGTCTTTTAATGCACTTCCTCCGCCGCTGCCGCCACCTCGTTCACGTTCGCCAACGACGACCCATCCAGCAGGAGAGAAGAAGTCCAAGCCTCGCCATCCGCCTCCACCTGAAACGCCGCCGCCAACGCCGCCAACGCCGCCGTCGCCAATGGCTTCTCCAGCAGGAGAGAAGAAGAGTTTGTCTAGACGACAGTCTCAGTCTCAGTCTCAGCCATCGTTTCCCGCACCAAAGGATCCTCGATCGCCTACTCTCCAGCCGCCGCAGCAGCAAGTAAAGATACAGCCTCCCGCATTGAAGCGACAGACTTCGAGGACACCGGCTCTCGAACAGGGGTACTCGACTGGCTCTTCCGATGAAGTTGCTCCGCCCCGGAGGATCCAGAACAGTTTGATGATGCAGCGGCGGTCAACGGGAAGATATCCAGAAGTAGAACACCAAAGGCCACCCAGCAAATGGCGAAAGGTACGGATTATAGTGATAACCACTATCCTATACATGGTCCTCATATTAATGGTGTGTGGGGCGGTGCTCTATAGCTACGTAGCAAAATAAATTGACAAATAATATCTAAGGTGTGAAGTTCAGGAAACTGAAAGATTTTCCGATCCTATAAGCATATTTTTGAATAGAATAAAGAATCTTTTATCTGTCCAAGGATTAATTATAGGTATTTCAAATGTAATGTTCGGAACAGATCTCATGGTGTTTCTTTCAAAAGAAAGAAGTACCTTTAGAGCTAAGAGATTTGCTTGAGAGAGGAACAGGTCTGCTTGGCCTACTTTATTTTCAATGATGATTCCTTTTTGGAATTTCAAGCGTCAGAACGAACTCCGCTTGGCTGAGGAGCAGTGACCCAAGCGGCTTCTATCATTCCAACATTTTCATTTACTCTACACAGTAGCCAAAATCCCTACTAAATTGTAGTGAAAATAAAATTCAAAATTCTCATCAGGCACAAGGACCCCGTGACCCCTTGTGCCGTTTTTAAGAATTTTTCAGTTGAATATCTTCCTTTTAGAATTGCCGCGACTGGTTCTCGGGAAAGCAGACATTTTTGGAGTAGGTATGGCTGGCAGATCGACAGAGACGACGAATCACAGTTGCCTCTTACTTCTGCGGCAGCAGAGGAGAAGCACACGACACATGGATCAGGGAAGGATCCGGTACAGGTGTGAGGATTCTTTTTGGAACTGGATTTGTTCCCGCGGAGTGCCCCACGGAGAAGTAAAACAGCGGATCGAGGATCCGCATTAGATGGAGCAACCTGCACATTGAGTGACTACATTTATCAGGGATATTGTTTTCCCAACGAATACTAAAGACTTTTATACTTACTTCTGAATGATGATGTCATATATTTTTGTTATTAAATGCTTTTCTCAAAATGAATCATTTAATTTTCTTCTCATTGCGAGTATTTAATCTCTGCAAATCTATCTCTGTCCGGCTTCCTTTCCCTTCCTCTTTGGCATTCTCGCGGATGTATGCAACAAAATGTTGCAACCATTTTCGCGCTGTGATTCCCGCTGACCAGCGACTGACAAGAGGCACTCCAAAAACTGGTAACAGTCGACCACAGTCCAAACGCTCGTCAAAAAAAAAGGAACTAGAACCAGACACACAGATACAGCACACACACATACATACACTGTGGTCATTTGTGTTTGAAATGCAAACAGGAGTCACAGGAGTCGGAAGTCTGGTAGTCGTCCAGGGGCCCTGGTCAATCGTCGGGCCACCGTTCAACGTCCAAGTCAAGGGCCATTGGCTTTCCCTTCAAGTGGGCGCCCCACTTCGTGTTGCCCTCAGCCTCCTGCCCCTGCCTCTCGCTTCTCTCTCCCTTTGCTTTTGTTTCTATGCAAACTTTTTCTCTCTCTCTCTTGCTCCCATTTGGCATTTGCTTTTCCTCCTTTTCTGCTTTTTTTGGCCATGCTTTTTGCGCGGAAATGTAAATTAATTGGTCTAACAAAGTGCACTTGAATTGTGCCTGCGGGCATGTGGTAGGTGCCACTGAATGTTGCATGTTGTTCTAGTTGCATGTTTCTCTGCTGTATGCCCATAGCCAGGGGATCATTAAAGTTTACAAGTGCCAGCATACAATTTTTGAGTGTAATACTCCCTCTCTCCCAGAGTTTGACATGTTTCCAACAAATAATTTCTAATGAAAATTGTTTTTTTTAGAGAAGTTTTCCAATTGCTTTCTTAAGCGTTAAATGAAGAGAAGAAAAACAGATAATCATTTTAAAATGATTATTTTAGTATGAATAATTCTTAAACCTTTTTTCCAAGCTTTTAAAATGATATTTCCCCGTTCAAACAATCAACAAACGAAAACACCCTCCAATTTTGATGGCCCCTAAAATTTCCATAAGCTAAAAAACAAACTTGAGCAGAGGCTGCACCTCTCAGGCATTAGAGCTGGAAAACCTATCCAATCCAATCTACAATGTGGCAACCAACCAAAATCGGATGCAGCGATTATAATTTGTGGCTAAATAGACAATTAATACACCAGAGAGCGGCCGCTGCTGCTGCCAGCCAAGAGCTGCTGCCGCTGCTGCTCTGGTCACTAATCAAACAACTTTTTGTTGTCTTCGTAGAGGAGGAACCCACGCAAAACTCGTGGCAGCAACAGCAACAGCAACGGGGCAACAGATACAACACCATCTGACAATCGGTCAGACAATTTCAAGTGCTTCTAACAAACAAACTTCACAGAGGCCCCCACGCGTTTTTTGTTTTTGTTTTTTGTTGTGGACTTTGGAGTACTCTGTCTCTAGAAGAGGGTATGACGATTCTGATGAAGAGTGGGATACATTTGTGATCTTTGCTTCAATTCTTCAAACTATTTCTTCAGTTTTCAAGATATTTATTTCATATTCCATATTTATGACGGTTTAAAGCATATAAATTGAAGATTTTGTATACTTTTTTTTTTTTTTTTGGTTTTTAAGTTACGTTTAGCTGAGTTATCACAGCTGAAAGAATTATTTGGATTTTGTATACTTTAAACTGTATTCATGCGTAATATTTATTGAATATTATTTATATATCATTTATACATATATTTTATATATATTTATGTATTGAATATATTTATGAAGTAAGCCTTTGAAAATACACCCCTTTTTCGGAGGCACAATTTTCCTTTTGAAATCTCTCTAGCAATTAAAACACACAAATCCGAAACACTTTCACTGGAAATTCTGTCAAAAAACCAGTTTGTGTAGAAAAAACTTAACCTGATGCTTTCAATTAAAAAAAGTGTTGTTTTCCAAAGATAAATCATTAAAATGTTAAATACATTTATTTGTCCAGCAAAAAACATTAGATCGTTCGGCTAGTACACAACTAAAAATATTACAAAAGAAAATCGAAAAATTTCTCAGTAATTTCCTTAAGTTTCCTTTCGTGTCGTGTAATTTTGTATCGTATAATGGATGCCGTTTGTTCAACTCAATCTTAATCTAAACCAAAATCCAGACAGTTTTGCATTGTCTTGGATGGAAGGAGTGGCTCTAAGGGGTGCTGGGGCACGGGATTTCTTAGATATTCTTCAGCTCCTCGGGCAATGGGCTCTTGGGGTGCCTATTCTCGAAGTGCTGCTTGTAGGTCTTGATATCCGGCATCTGGGCCTTGCAGATGGCACACACATGGATCAGCGCCTTCTGGGCGGCCTTCTTGTGGTCCTGGGCATGGTGGCCCTGTTGCTTTTTGATCTTGGCCTGCTTCTCGTTTGCCTTTGCCTGCGACTGGATCTTCTGATGACCGCGTGCCATTATTTCTAACATCAAATTATTTCAATTTCCTATTTTCAGTTTTCGAATTTTCAAATTTTGTAATTTGTAAAATTTTATTTCGTTTCTCGTTGCCAGAACAGAGCTCTCTCTCTGTAGTTACGTTTTGAACTGATTTATTTACCGAATGTTCGTTCGGCCTAGCCTACGGCTACGCCTACTTCTACGAGAGAAAAAGAATCTCCAGTTCAAAATATTTCCTAAAAAAATCTGAAAATTTGTAGGGTATCAAAATTTTCGTTATCCCCAGAGCATTTTTTTTCTTGTTTTTTTTTTTTTGGTTACTTGTTGCTTTTTGGGCCGCTTTTGTTTTCTGGCTTTTCTGTGCTGTGTGTTTTTCGTGTTGCTGCCGCGTCAACAGGTAATGCCCCATGCCCCACAGACACAGCCTCCCTCCAGAGACCTGAGACAAGACTTCCAGCGGGTTGACATTTGTTTTCACGAGGGAGACACACACTGACCAATGTCGTCTCACCCACAGCCCAACCAACAACAACAATAACAACATCTTTTCTGTCGTTGGAAAGTGTTTTTTGGGAAATCTTGTTATGAATGAACATTTGTGTCATTCCTTTCATTTGTGATACATAATCGGCTTTCGGTTCTACCATTTCCAATGCTAAATCGTGTTAACACATTTCTTTGGAGATGGAGATCTTGTGGAGATTGAAATCTATGGTGTGGATGGGGTCTGTCTCTGTTTTTTCTGGTTTGAGCTTCTGTTGAAAGGGCAGTTGTGTCTTTTCTGAAGAGAACTTGAAGAGTTTTCTTAAAGTTTTCGTAATTATTAAGCAGATCTATTATCTGGGTTAAGGTTGAGTTATGATACAGAAAATTGACGGATACGACGACTCCAAGGTTTGTATATTTTTTGATAAGAACTTGATAAGAACTTTGGAGATCTATGAATTTGATAGATCAAAGCACTTCTTTATCTTTTGTTTTATCTGAGGTGTTGCTCAAAATCTTGGACTTTGGATTACTGGGAGATCTTTTAGAACAGTTTTAACTTTTAGACACACATTTTGACTAGAAAAATGCATTGCAAAGGTACATTTTATTTGTGACCTACAGAATATGGCACAATATTTACCAAAATAGCTCTTTTCCATATCAAAAACAAATTAAAGACATACCAAAATCCTCAAAGAACATCAAAAGCCACAAATAAAAACATAAAAAGCAACATAAATTATGAACAAAAATCACAAGAATTCCAAAATCTATTAAGAACATACCAAAACCCCAACAATTGAAGGTGAAATGCATATATTTTTTACATTGAATATTATGCTTATAAATTCTCAAAATATTTCTTTAAAAAAAAATAACAATAATTCCAGTAAAAGCCTTCATTAGAGATTTCAAACTTTTTACATTTTTTAAACTCTAAATTCTCTAAAAACCTCCCGAAAATATATCAAATTTTATAAAGAATCACAAAAAACTTTATAATCTTATACTCCACCAATAAAAAATCCCCAAGCTAATGGTATCGTTGCATTTAAGTACACTTTTCCACAAATATTTCCTCGAAAGAAACACATTGTCGATTTGATGCAGCATATTGAAATTTAAGACCAATATTTCGGGCAGTCATTTTAAAGGTAATTTTGTTGCACAGTAAAAATCCATCTGTAAACGGCAGTCGATTTTTCGATTTAATGGACATTGAAACAATTCATAAGCCGATTAGAAATTGTTGCACAGCGAAAAAGAAGAGAATAGAATAGTTTTTGTTCCATCACATTTTTGTGGTCACAATATTTTCAATTTCAATTTCATTTTACGCGAACGCGGACACGGACACACACACACACACACAAAGGCACACAGAGAGGGTTAGTACATGTATTGTACGGGGGGGGGGGAGTGGGGGTGTGGGGGGTAGTGCAATATGTGTGCATAATTAATGCACATTTCACTTTAAAATGCACGGGCACACTGGCAAACACACAAACGCACACAAAGTCGCACACAAAGTCGCACACACACGCACAGACATAGAGGAAATGCACTGGCAACGATGGGCTTTTCCATCATTTGCTTTTGAAGACGAGATTTGTGTTTAATTGTTGCATTAATGCGGGGGATTCAATTTGCAAGAGTGTGTGTTTCACGTTGCATGTGGCACTCGCCAGAGTGCATTGTACGCCCCAAAGTAGGCAAGGGTTTCACAGTAAGCCTTAAATTATTTTTCAGATTTATTTCTTAGTTTTATTTTCTAATATTTTATTACTTTTATTTTTGATTCGCTTTTGGCGTTTTATGAATATTTAATGTTCCCACTCAAAAACCGGAACCGGTTAAGAATACGTCGGCTTGTCCGTTAAACACGCGCGACCGGGCGCATCTCAAAAAACGAACTAAAACCCGAACGCCACACAGACGCCAGCATCCAAGCAGAGGCAGAGGCAGCGACTGAGGCAGAGGCAGAGACAGCGACTGCCATTGGGGCAGCGACAGCAGCAGAAGCAGCAGCTGGTGTGTTTATCCAAAATACTCGTAGGAACATGTTCGGGCATCATCGACAGTGTCGTCGTTCGTGGAGTCAACGCCGGCACAGAGTCGTCTGGTCTATAGAGGGTATCGGCATGCGACCATCGGGTTGGTGGGTGGCGCTTCGGGTGGGTGGGTGGTTTTGCCGAGATAACAAAAACAGAGAACGAAAACGAGAGTGGAGACTTTTTTGTTGTGACTTTCTCGGGGTCTACACAAAAAGCTTAGCGATAGGGTGAGAGAGCGCGTTAAACAGCCGGTTAAAATAATGGTACTACCAGCCGGCAAAATAAACAAAAACAATGGACAGAAAAGAGTTGGCAAACCGACTAAGGAATGCCCTTATATGCAGACAAAAAAGTGATTATACACATATTACACACCCCTACAAAAAACAGGAAAAAATTGGTAAATACAAGAAGTAAAAAATATAAAGTAAGGAACTAACTAAGAAACGCCCTTAATTAATATAACCCTTTAAATAATACTAATAAAAAAAAATACTACAAAATATAAATACAAAATATACCTATGTGAGGAAGAACTGACCAGAGAACACCCCTTACCATAGTAATATAATCGTTTAAATAATGCTAATAAATACTACAAATTACATAATTCAAAAACTGAAACTGTTGCCATCTGCTGCTTCGGATAGAGGTTCTATCTCTCTACAACTTCCCAAATTAGAAAAGTTATCCATATAAAGTAATATATAATCGTTTTCATAGAAATGAATAAAATAATTTCCTCAATCTTGATGTTATCTTTTCTATCTTAATAGGTATACCCCAATTAGAGATAAAAACCCACAAAAAGAGTCAAACTAAAAGCGCGCCAAAGAAAATCAAAGCGATTTTAAAAATTGGAGACTTTTTCTAAAGCTGTACTTAGGCCATGGAGGTATTGCCAACATCAAAAGCAGAGAGAAAAAGCGTTCATTTGAGAGACAATGCGCCTGCGCATGAACATTTTATTGGGCAAAGGTTCAGGCCGTAGTTTCCAGGGGAAATTTAGCAAGAAAACCCTTTATCCTATTTAACAACCCTAAAAAGCTTTTAAGGAAAGGAAAAATAAAGAGTAATAAATGATTTGAATATAAAAATGCTAACATTACATTTACTTTTCAAATAAACAGATATCCATTGAATATTATTTACAATTTACTTAATCTTCATAGAACACCACCCACTCTCTTGGTTTCCTCTTAAGACATTTCAATTTTTCAAAAGAAAGAGAGAAAGAAAATTTGCATTTAGAACAAGACTCAAAAACAAAAAAGCCATAACAATAATTATAATTGAATTGGGAAAACTCAAAGGCAAAGCCAAGAGAAAAATGAGGGTGGATACACTCGCACTGGCACTCGCACTCGTATTCGAATAAAAAGAGAATATAAAAAGCATTTTACAATAATTATCTTAAGTAGGCGAATGCGTAATTAAGGGAAAATTGGAAGGCCGCACCAGCCACAGACACCCCACCACAACGAAGAGATGGGGGAAATGGAGAGACTGTTTCGAGGCAATCCAAATAAACAGACGCCGAGATGCGGCCACTTGAGAAACGCGCGCGCCACGCCGAACTCTGGAGAGTCTTCCCCCTCCTAGATTTCCCTCTAGGTTCCTCCCATTATTAAGTGCATTCCCCGCTCATTTGTTGTAGCCACAATGCCAATTCCTGATTGCAACTGCAATCGAGACATTAAGTGCTCAAAGAAGGAGGACTCTCGGTCCCGTTTTTGATACAAATTTGAATACGAAAACGCCCATGATTCATTCATGCTTTGAGCGAAGTTCAAGTGTTTTGAAGTTCAGCCCTTGATCTGATACACGAGGAAATTGCTTCTTGGGTGCAAGATTATCGATGAATGATACAAGTAATTAATGCATATTAAAGGGAGAACAAAAATATGAGAAATGGTACGAAATAAAATAAGAAAATGCTGCAGAAATGTACTCCAATAACTGGCAAATAATACAAAATTATAGAAAATCTCTATGTAAGAGGAAAGCCATAGAAAATGGTGGTATAGCACAATTTTACTAAATTGTAGAGAACAAATGTACGAGAAATTGGGGTAAAGGAAGGTAAATTCAACAGATATATACTGAAATATCTGTTAAATTTTAAAGAAATGAATACACAATTTTTCAAGAGAGAGAAATGTGTATAAATTTATGTAAAACAACAAAATATTCTCGGAAGTGAGAGAGAATATAAGGGACATCTTCAATCAAAGTCATAGGATTTGCTCTATAAAATTTCAAATTTTGTTCACATTTTTCTCCCATTCATGCCACTGTTCCACTCGTAGTGGCACTGCACATCATCATCGCACACACATTCTGATCAGATCTGATGTGATCGCATATGGTCAAGCCCCACAAACAAACGAATCGGCGAGTCAATGAACCATGGACCGACAATCCAACAATAAGAAATTCCTTCAGTGCATAAATCTGTCAAGTGGCTTTAAATTGTTATAGAATTGTATTCATCATTATGTCAGCAGCAGGGTCTACAGATCATACAAAAAAAGAGAAAAATATATAAAAATGCTTACCTTGAACATTAATGGATTGCGATCAATTTCAGACTCGGCATTTTCACATAGAGTTTCCGTTTCCGAAAGAAAAGCAAGGAACTACAATGGGAAAGATTAACATATAAGAGAGCATGTTCTTGGGGTTTATTTTGTTTAAAAATATATACCTGGTCCATGGCACGATCAAAAGATTGAAGACTATGGACAGCGGCATGCAATTGTTTGCCACGATTGATGACGCCATTATTTAAGTTTGAATAACTGCGAAATGATGGATAAAGAATGAATATTGGAAGATCATACATTTATACAAAATAAAATCCAATTCTGTTCAAATTTAAAAAGATTTAAAGCTTATAAGTAGTGTGATAATCCTATAATCGCTCTTCTTAACATTCCACTCCTCTATCAAGTATCCGAGGGGCACTGTTGCATGACGCGTGACTTGCTTAACTCTTTTATAAGCTTCATCTCAAAGGGATTCCTCTTCTCATTAGGATAACCTACCGTTGATTAACAACCTCCGTCATCTTCTTGATCCTTGAAGTATCATCATTCGGGTAGACGGCAATCAGTTTTTGTGTCAATTCATTGAAGATATCGAAGTGTTGCTTATTCTGATGCAATTCGGCATGGAAGGACTGGGGGGTGGGGGAAATGCAAACATAATTAGTGAATAGACTGTCATGCAGTGCCATTCAAAGGGAGAGTCCGCTGTCTACCTTTTGCTCCTTTTGCTGGGCCTCCAGAATGTCGGCTGTGGTTGCAATAGTCCCCATACGCTCTGCCCTTTGCTCCATGCGGGCCAGCCACTTCTCCAGCTCCAAACGCTTCGCCTCAAACCTGCAGGCGGTTTAATTAGAGGAAAGGGTACGGGTCAAAGTTGAGGTTAAGTGGGTGTCAAGTGGAAAGTGCCACCTACCGCTGCGAGTCACTCAGCATGTTCTTCAGTTGGGCAGCTCGCTGCAGGACGCACTGTTGGGTCTCATCCCAGTGCTCTCTCAAACGAGTTACTGTTGGAAATAGAAAGGGAATTTAATTAACGTTTGGATACAAAAACATGTTTCGTTAAGGATTAAATAATAAATATATTATTTTTATTAAATATTCAACATTTAAAACAAAACAAAAAGATTAGCCAGAGGTTTTATCTCTCGTTTCTGTGGGCCCCACCATGCAATTTATTTTAGTAAAAATAAACTTTAATTAAAATTAGATTTTTTCATCAAGGTTTTTTTCTTTGGTTCGTGTTTGTGCTGTTAAGGGGGGGAAGGGTTAAAGTTTCAGGCCCTGTGTGGGGGGGTTAGGGTTACAAACATTAACACTCTAACGCCGCGGCGGTTACCTTTCAAACAGCAACGCATATAATCTAAGTCCGCCGAACAATGCGGTGCTAGACAGAACTGTTTCAACTCTAGGCAGAGTCCACACAGATCGCAGAAGAAATATAAATATATAGAAATTGTATAAAAGAAAATGTGTATAGAAATAATAGAAGGAAACATAAATTAACAAAAAAGAAAAATAGGTGGTAAAATCATGGTAAAAATAGGAAGATAGAATGTGATATTATTCATAAGAAAATAAACCTCAAGCGGCCACTAGGCCGAATCCATGGATTCCATGGAAAGAAAGCCACCAACCCGATGGGCGCTGCCGCATGACGCGCGAATTTCGGTGTAGACCCAACGGAAAATTCAAATTTCTTAAATATTTTTTTAAGCATTTTGTTTGCTCTTAAAATTCTTAAGATACATTTTTTTAATTATAAAATAAAAATTTGTAAATCAAAATTATAAATAATTTATAAAATTCTATACAAATTTATAATGCATTCAAAAAAACCTCTTAAAAATATATGTTTCACCAATCATAAAAAAAATACTAAAAATATATTTAAGTGGAAAAAAATATTGAAATCATGGATTTCCCTTTCCCAGATGCCAAAAACTCAAACCACCGACCGAGGGGCACTGTTGTATGACGCGCAGAACAAAAAAAAGGTTTAAACTTAACTTATGGATATTTTTCGATTGAGTTTCAGGGAAATATGCTTTTCATTGACGTTGATAATCGCTTGATGGAACTAATTTATAAAACTATATTAAAAATGATACAAATCAAAAGAAAATTAACCATTTTTTATCGAGTAATTGGGAAATTCAGGCTTTTCCCTCTCCCCACATCCCTGATCCTTACCCTGCATCACACCACCGCTGGCATTCTGCGAGAGCTGCGTTTCGTCGTGCGAGGAACGTCGTCGCATTCGTAGCTCCTCCCGCGACAGTCCTCCTCCAGCGGCCACCTGAGCAGCGGCAGCGTTGGCGGCTGCCACCTGAGCAGCGGCAGCAGCAGCGGCGGCGGCGGCAGCCCGCGATTGGGCCTGATGCTGGAGCAGAGCGGCAGCGGCCGCAGAGCCCGGCGACGGGCCCATGTTGTGGACCACCTGGGGCGGTATGTTACCCAGGAGCTGCTGTCGGATCTGCTCACGGAATTCGCTGCTCAGTGGCATCGGTGGCTGCTGGGAGGAGGAGGCGGAACCACCGGAGGAGCTTCCTCCATTGGGGACATTATTTCCCCCAGCAGCGGCGGCAGCTGCCGCTACTCCCACGGCGGAGAGATTGTTCTGGAAGCGATGGCGACTGTACTGCAGTTCCAGTGGAAGATTGCGATCTAGGGATCGCATGTGATGCTCGATGGTGGATCGCATGGACTGTTCCACGTGCGAGGATGACGAAGAGGAGGAGGAATTGTGCAGCGATTGCTGTTGGGCCTGGGCCCGCAGTTGCTTCAGTTCCTCCAATGATTGTCGCGAGTCTCCTGCACGTCCTTCGTCCAGCGAGAGATTCCTTTCGTAATTGGCAGTCCTCAGATTCACGGATCCCCCGCCCAAATGGCGTGTCCCTGCCGCTAGACTCGCCTTGAAGCTCAGATCGAAATTGTTCTGAACCGCCGCCTCCATATTCCTGAGATTCATCTGCTCCTGCATGGCCCGCTCCATGTTCCGCAGCCCGCTCTCTATCCCTCGTAGGGCATCCTCGGAGCCAAACTCCTCGGTGGGCGAGGCGGCAATCATCGACGGGCGCTGATTGATCTTCTTAGCCTCGCTGGCCCTCGTCGGCGCTGGAGATGGCACTGGATTCAGGGCATTCTTGGAACTCTGTTCGCTCAGGGCTGCCACTGCGGACTGGAGCACCAATGGCGGCGGTGGTGGCGGCATCTCAAAGGGATTCGAACAGCGGCGGGCGGCCATTCCTTCTGCCGAAAGAGTCGAGTGCTTTTCTGGTGGCGGCGGCGGCTTCTCCTTGAATTTCATCGCCACTAAGGGGGAGTTTTGGGCCGAGCTCTGAGCCGAACTCTGGGCGGAGGATGCTGGCTTCTTGGGCAGTGGCGGTGGTTGCCTCATCGGCGGCGGCAGTCCTGGCACCACCATTGGCTGGCCATCGGGCAGACTCTTGAGGCTGTGCCGCTTCGGCGGTATCTCTGGTGGTGCCGCCCGATCGCTGGCCCCTCGGGCGGGTATCGCGGGCACGGGCCGGCTCTGCTGCGGCGGCAGTGGTGGTGGTCCTCCCATTTTGTGCGCTGGCAGTGTGTTGTGATGCCCCTGCTGCTGCTGCTGCTGCTCCTGGGAGCTCTGTTTCCTTAGGAGTTGCTGTCCCCTGAGGGCTGCCTGGGCGGCCAGTTCAGAGTTGAGGCGTGGTATCTCAGGGCCTAACTTGGGGCCATGGCCTGCAGAATCATCACCGCCCAATGTGGGCGGCACTGGAGGCGGCGGTTTGGCTGTCATTCTCTGTGGATTCTCTCTCCTCTCTCACTCTCGGCTGCTTTGTGCGTAAATCCTTGATTGATCCTTGAGGGCTAATGGCTACTGCAGGAGGCTTCTATCAAGGGGATTCAAGGGGCAGGGCCGGGGGCGGGGGGATTGCACTTCACTTGATTTGTTGCATTATCACGTTCCGCATTATGCGATTTTGATATGTTCGATTTGCATTGCATTCGCGGCGGCGTCGGCGGCTCCTCTCAATTAAGAGGTGCAAAAAATCGTATAAAAAACGTCGAGGACTCTGTTGACATTGGGGGTAAAAACGGTAAATAAAAATCACTCTCTCTCTCTGGCTTGCTCTCTCTCCCTCGCTCTTTCACTTTTCATCCCAGGGTCTGGGGTTTGTTTATAAAACGTGCCGGAAACTTAACATTGGAACACGGCCACAATGCAAATAATCGCGTGACGGCCAAAGAGAACGAAAGAGAGAGCGGACAAAGACAAAGCACTTAAGAGAGCCATACAGAAAACACTCTTAAGTGTAATCTCTCTCTCTCTTCGCTTTAAAGCTCTCTCTCCCCCACCCACAATCTGTCCTCTCTCTGTTTTCACCACACTTTGTGCCTGGATGTGCGCCGGCTGGGCACCGCTCGTTGCATACTTTTTGGCGCTGTTTGCTTTGACACCCTCATTCGCACTATAACAGTGCACACTGACTACGGGGAACAAATTTTTTTATTTGAAGGAAATACGATCTAAAAACTAGTAATCTAGAGATTAGAGAGAAATGACAAAACCATTAGAAAACTACTATGCAAGACGTTAGAGCAAGTCAGTATTTAGTAAGCTAACTTTATGCCTCTTCTCAGAGCACTTTTATGAGTCAAAATGTTAACTTTTGTACTATATCCTATATCCATTCTATCCTATGTTTCCTGTACCCATAATCTATATTCTGCTTATCAGTCTGTGGAAAAATTAGGTATAACATTTGATTGTTTGACAAATGGAAAATCTGTTCCGCGACATACAGCAGTGTTCCTCGGTCGGTATGCATTTCTGACCAAGAACTGTATGTATTTTTAGTGGTCCTGTGAATTTTATTAGTTCCCTTAAGTTGTTATATTTTCATTGAAGAAGAAGTCTAGATCTATTTTAGATTTTAGACATTGACAGAGGAGCAGCTTGACAGAAAGTTGGTTTGTATATGGTGAATGTTAGGCCCTTAAGAGAACAGGGTACCATTCTTTGTCTCAGATTTCACTGAAACCTTTTGTGGAGAGTTGTTAGATATTTTCCATGAATTCTCAGAATTTCTAGGCACTTCTTAGCTGCATTTAAATTCGCTCAACTATTTACACAATCAACAGAAACTCCAAGAAAACTACCTTAACTTGGTGCTTCATAGTCATCATCCACTGTACTAGCGTCTGCTTTTTTTGTGAACTCTTCTGCATTTGCAATCGCAGCAGCGGTTGCAACTATCAATGTTTTTGTTTTTCACGCACCATGAAGTTTGTTTCATGCAGACAAGACTCCCACACATACATATATATGATGGTGGCAGGTGCATTTAACTTCTGCCACACAGCTACACCTACAGCTCCTCCCAACAGAATGCCAGGGAATACCAAGCAGAAGGCAGACAGGACGGAACAGAGCAGACAACAATGTCGTAGACGATGGCCATTTGGCTTTTGGCTGAACATTTCAGTTTCCACTTTCCACTTGTGATTCTTTTGTTAGCACTGCCACATGCTGCATGCCGCTGCCAGTTGCATCTAGACTGCCACAGAAATTCCCAGTCCACAAGGTAGAAGAACTATAACCCCCTGTCCAGGAAACTACGGCTGGCCTCTGGCCCCTCGAGAGTCCGTTGCTGCTCGCTGACTTTCAGTTAATAGATTTTCTCGCTTTTCCATAATTTTTGTATGGCTCCTCTTCAGATCTATTTAATTTATGACAAAAGTTGATTATTTTAAACTTTATTTTGCAGCTGGAACAAGTTTCTGTCACTCCGTTTGCCCACGACTCTGCCGCCACGACTCTACCACACAACTGTGTGCCACAATTAGCCAGAGGCTCTCTCTCACTCCCTATCTCTGCCTCTCCGCCTCTCAGCCGAAAGTTTTTGGGGGGAAAAATCCAGCAAAAGCAGATTAACAGACAGTAAAGTGGGAATGCCGTTTGCTAATGGAATGGGGATTTGTAATGCCGAAAAAAGAAAAGTTTAAGGAAGATGGTAGATTGTAGAGCAGATGTTTCTGTGAATAGATTTCGCCTTGGCGAGGAATTAGTGTCCATAATCTATAGTTTTGAATGAATTGGAGCATGACAGATGTCCCGGAGATGGAATTTGTAAGGATTTATGGGACATAAGCAATAGTTTTTCAAGGAAAATGTTAAAGAAAATGCTCAATAACATTATGGACATCATGCAGAAGCTCTCATCGGTTGGATTGTTGAAAAAGTGAATAAATTGGCGCATGAAAGATGTTCTAGAGATTGAATCTGTAAGGAAATATGGGTGATAGTGTATAGTTTATGAAGAAAATGGCTGGAGAACGTCATGCAGCAGCTCTCATCGGTCAGTTTCTGTCTTTCTGACTGGGAATACAGCCATAAAAAAGCTTAGACTGTATGTCGCCTGGCTCAACAATAATACCATCATGAAGGACCATGAAATCTAGTGAAATCTGTACGAAATACCCCATACAGCACTCCGCTCGTCACAGCTCCGAAAAATCTATTGATAAATGATATCAATATGGTACCCAATCATCGAGCAATCGAGTCATGCATTGAATATACCTATAATTCCACACATTCCTCCCCCGGCGCAAAATCTGTGGCACTTATCGGAACAACATGCTGCCCCGAATAACCCAGTTGATTACCTCTCTCCCTCTCTCTCTCTCTCTCTCTTTCTCTTTTTGTGTCAATAACAAATATGTTTTCTGACCTCCCACAATTTGAGCTACGATAAATTCCTATATACATTTCTCTCCTGTACATTGGCTTTGTTTTTTCCTAGTACCGCATTTTCCCCGTATTGTTTTTCCTAATACCACAATAATGACCTCAATAATGGCCATAATCTTTCCATGACACTCGATTGACACATCAATTGTTCTATGGAGGCATTCGCTCTTTCTCTCTATCAATCATTACTCATTTTTCTTGTTTTCCTCTAGCTTTTCCTCTAGTTTTGATGAAGGATTTTTCCTATTGCTTTTTGGTGTTTCCACAAATTTCTCATTTTAAGTTTTTCGAGTTTTTTTTCTTGCAATATTTTGTGCCTATAAAATGGCCCTCAAGCATGCCATCTTCTGAGGCAACTCCCAATTCTGTCGGTCTGTCGGTCTGTCTGTCGGTCTTTGCGGAGGAGGGGGAAACGACAGCTGTGTGGATTGATGGGTCTATGTGGCGTTTCGGTGGATAGATAGTTTATCTTTTTATACAAAACACGTTCCTTGTTGAGAGATGCGGGTGGTTACGTGGATACGTGTGTCGGTGTGTGGGGAGTGGGCGGCCTACAAGTAAATGAAATGTTTGCCTGCCTCCGCCTAAAAGTATGCAATCAAGTCAAATAACTTGAGTCGGTGTTCATGTTCTTCATGGTGTTTTCCAACCATGCCTTGCCTTGTTGGTGTATTTCTTGTTGCTGTTGTTGTTCTTGTTGGTGTATTTCTTGTTGTTTTTGGTGAACGCAAAGTTTTCCTGGTTGTTCCTGCTTTGGTGGTTCTGCCTTGTGGATACCCTATTGAGGTGCGAGGTGGTATAAGCTGGAAGAGCAGTTTGCCAAGCAGAAAGAAGGAAACAAAACCCTACTCTTTATGGCTAGTTGTATCCGTTTGATTGCCCAAGAACAACGCCCCATATCTCTGAATAATGGTGCCTTAGTCTGGCAGACATGTGCACCATTGAAAGTTTCAATTGCAGTTTGTGTGTTGCTGTCTCATTCTTTCTGTTAGAAAATCAAGTAGAGAGTGAGCGCGATAAACACCGAAATTTTTTATTAGCCCGTTTTAGAAGAGCCTTTTGTTAAACTGAGCAAGCTTTAAGATGTCAAAGACACTATAGATTGTAAGACGTTTTAGGAGTGGGAAAATTGTACGTTTCACATAAATATGAATTGAAAATGATACTTTCTTGCAAAAAATTCTACTAAATCTTTCAAAATTTCCTGTATATCGTAAATAAAACTATTCCTTCTTTCTACAAAGAATTCAAACAAAATTATGCTGAATGTACTTATAAACTATTATCCATCTACATAATCCTCTATTTCATTCAAATCAGACCCCTTCATCATATATTTATCATAGGACCAAACAAATAAAGAGAGGGTATCTTCCGGTGCGACTCCTTTGAAACCTCATTCTATCCGTCTTGTTTTCCTTTGCCATTTCTTTACGCCAACGTTTGCTGTTTTTGTGCTTCGCTGGAGTGGACTCCAATGAATTGCTAGACGCACACACAGACACACACAAACACACATTCACTGCTACATATACATTTGCAGAAGAGCTTCTCAAGTTATGCTACACAGTTTTTTTTCAACAGCGTTTCGTCTCGTCTGCGAGAGAGGTCTTTGAGGAGGTCCCATTTCTCAGTACACAGCTTCGTTCCGTGTAATTTATTGAAACACATTCATTTCCCCGCTATGATATGAGCAGCAGCAGCAGCAACAGCAACAGCACAAAAAATTGGTAACACGCCCACTATATTTAGCCTTCTTCCCAACTCCAAGCTCCTCCTGCTGCTGCTGCTCCTCGTGTGTTTTTGTGGTTCTTTTTTTGTTGTGGGTCTGCTGCTGCTTTATTGAATATTTATATGCAAATTGTGGCTCGAAATTTAGTAAAATGCCGCCTGCCGCGTGCCTGTCCGGCGTTTTTCCCCCTCGTTGATTTTGCTTATTCGTTTGTAATGGAATTTAATATTTTTGCGATATAATTATTTTATGTGTGCACATTCATTATAGTTTTATGCAGATTTTATGCATTCATTTATACGCGATGGATGGCCTTTTGTTATGCCAAATAAATTATATGTAAATATGTATGATTGGTGGTTGATTTTGGGGATTGGTCACACAGTCGATTCGATTGTCTGTTTATGGGTTTAGTTTTAATCGAATTTAATTCACGTGATTCACGGTAATTGCAGGAATAATCAAGTACAAGTATTTAATCACCATTTTGGCATAATCCTGTTTACGATTTACATGGATTACATTTTTAATTACATTTCTGCTGTTATTTGTATTTAGATTGAATTTTAACGTAGTTTCTGCATAGTTTAAGGTATTTTAATTATTTAATTTAATTTTAAATGTTTTGTAGTGACTTATTTTATCTTTAAATATTTTGTAGTCTTTTATACTAAAATTCCATGCATTTTTCTAGATATTTCCACAACGTGTTCTACCATTTAATGGTTGAATAATTTATTTAAACGTATTTCCTTGAATATTTATCATTGGTTTTGCTAAGTTTGATCAAATTTGATTAATAAACTTTGTATTTTAGTAATTTCCACATATATTTAAAGCATTTAGATTAATTTCATCATTGTTTACAGAAGAATATCCGCGAATATTCAACATAGAATTCATTCCATTATTACAATAATTTATCTTCATTGATTTCAAAGATTTTGCTCATTTTATTCCATTTTAATTTATTACTTATTATCATTTTAGTAGTATTTCCATAAAAATACCAAATTTAGCAAACATTTTTAATGTGTTCATTTGTTTTAAATTCTTTAATTTTAAATGCATTTTAGATCATCATTCGTCAAAATTGCAATATTATTATTTCCAAGAAAATACCAAATTCTATGACATTTCAACAAAGGAACTCCTCGAAATTCCTTTTTTTTAAGTCGGTTTTTTAATTTTAGTTATTTATTTTCTTTTCCATCATTTGTACTCCAATTAAATTAATTCTTCTGTAAAATTTTTCTCAAATTTCCCGAGAAATTTTATATTTTTCCACATAATTTCATTCATTTTTCCTTCTCTTTTTGAAAATTTTTTGGAGTCACAAACTTTTTTGATTTTTGGCTTGTATATTTTATTGTTGAACAACATTTTGCGTCTTTTTTTGCCACCCTCTTATTTATTGATTTACAAAAAATACGGCATGGGTGAGTGAGTGAGTGAGAGAGAGGGCCCACACACAGAGTGTGAAAGAGAGACAGATAGAGAGAGAGAGTGATAATGTGAGGGAGTGACGAAAGGGGAGCGGGAGAGAGAGAGAGTGCTAGTACGGAGAGAGGAAGGCTGGGCAATAAGCCGCCGCAGACACAAAAACTTTAAATGCCTCCGTTTTTGTGGTTTGACTTTTTTAACCGGCTTTCCACGCACACAAACACACACACACACGCACGCACATGTACACGGATGCAAAGTTTTCGGCGACAATCGGATAAATAAATATCTCATTAAAAATTACAATAATTTTGTGTGTTTGGGGTTTCGGTTTGGGGAGTTTTCCACGCGTCGTCGTTAAATGGTGAGACTCTCGCGCGTAGCGTGAAAAAGGGATCTATTTTTGTGGAGGAGTGTCACAACCGTTTGTACGCAATGAAAGCCAACGAATGTCCTCGATGGAAGCTTTGAGTGCTCTACAGACCCCCAAAAGATAGAGAGAGAGCGACAGAGAGTTTCAGCGGAATTTCAACACGGAAGAAGGCAAGGTCCAGGCAGTGGAGCAGCAACCCCCAAATGAGTAAACAAAAGGTGAGTAAACGGTAAAGCAGGGGGCGAGCAAAAGCATTTAAAGAGAGAGAGAACCGCACTTAAAGAGAAAGAATAGACAGGAAGAAACACCACCCCCAAAGGCACCCAAAGCACACCCCCCATGATTCTAGGAAAAGCTTCTCCCCCTCTAACGTTCACCGGCATTCCGCTGCTCTCTCTCTCTCGCTTTTCCGGCATTTGTTTTGCTTACGCTCGCTCTCTCTCTCTCTCTATGCAACTCTCTTTCTGTGAGGGGTGTTGGGGGAGGCACATGCGCACTTGCCCCATAGCCGGAAGACATTCAACCTTCCTGCCACATGTTGTTGTGCGTATGGTTCTGTCGCATGCCACATGCCGCATGCCGCCTGATGCCTGAACCTTGACAACTGATAAGCGGGGAATATTATATATTTTTTTGCACCCATTGCCAGAGAGGGAGCGGGAGAGAGAGCAGCAAGAAAGAGACAGTAGATTGAGAGCTTCGTATGGTTCCGCTGCTCTCCTCTCCATTGATGGAATTTGATGATGTTTTATGGTCCATGGTTCTAGCTTTAGATGTAGATCTATCTAACGCTTTGAATCCCATCCCCCATCCCACCCCCCTTTGAATGCGGGACGCCAACAAATTGCTTCGTGTGCATTGGCCTTAATGAGAGTGAAAGAAGGGCGGGGTAGGGGAAAGGGGGAGAGGGAAAAGGGCTGGGTATGGCAGGATGCTAAAGAGGAAGACGTGGACGGAAAGGAAGGATGGCAGTGTTCTGATAAGAAGGCTATTTAGAAGGGGATTTCCGAGAGGGGGGAACTGAACTGATGGTTAGAGAGGAAATAGTTCTGGGAAAAAATGGGATAAGATTCTGATGGAAGAGTTTTGGGAAATGCTCATATGAGAAATACCTTTGCCAGTATTCTCTAAGAGAGAGATATCATAGAGAAAGTATGAAGGAATATATTTAAATTTAGAGAAATATAATAGAATGGGAAACAAATTAGGAAATGGTTTCCAAAAGTACTTTTCTTGGGATCAATGAGAGCCAAGATCATAGAATCCAGAGACTATAAATATTCTTAAAGATATCAAAAATATGCAACTAAACTAAACTAAAGATCTTAGAAATTAATCAATGACTAAAGAATCATATTGGAAAAGAATATGCAGTGGGAACAAGTCTTTAATTATGCTTTATCCATGGTTAATCTAAGCTTTATCCATCTTTAATCCTTGTTTTAGCCATGCCTTGTCCCTTCCACCCTGCCTGTTCTCTGATCAAAAGACAGTATTCCTAAATTCGTATCCATTATTGAGTGTTTAAGATATCCTTTTTAACGAGCAAACCCTCTTGCTCTCCATTCGAATTATATTACCTTTTTGGAATATCTTTAAGTTTTTATCTCTTCAATCAAATAAATCACTCTCTAAACTACTAGTGAGTGACTAGTGACTACAAGCTTTATTTTCTCAGGATTTTTATGGCATTTTCACTACGAGCTGCTATAAAAATCGGACTCGTTAAAGTTTTCCTTATTTAATATGCAGTTCCATTTACGGCGATTCCTAGAAAAACAACAGGAAGAAAAAAATACATAATATTATGTCCTTCTCTGTCTTGGCCTTCAAATTATTCATGAATCATGAATATGAATAAATAAAATGCATACTCATATTCATAAGCACAAAATGAGTCAGAAAACGATAGAGCGAGAGAGGGAGAAAGAGCGCGTACAACAAATGCAACCTTTTTAATGAATTTAATTAAAATTCATTATAAAAAGAAAATTGCTAAGGACATTTTGGTCATGTGAGATGGCCAGACAGACAGACAGACAAGACAGGACAGAACAGGACAGAAAGTGGATCCCCAAAGCAGAGGACACAGGACACACAGGACGCACACAGGACACGCAGGACACGTAGCAGTGTGAAAGCCAAGACAATTTGCGTAATGAGTGGAGTGCAGCAGCAGCAGCAGCAGCAATGGAGCACTGTAGATCCACAGAGATATACTACCATCCCCATTTCCCATCCCATCCCTTAGGTGTTTACTCTTTTTTTCACAGAGAAAAGAATTTTATTTTTTTCTTCCTCCTGTTGAAAGCGGAGCACAGGACTGGCCTCAGACTCCTTTCCATCCGCTCACCTCCCCCTCTGGACCATTCTGTGGGACACACACAAACACAGAGAACACCCCTTAAACCTGCAAAAATTTAGAAAAAAATATTCCACATATTTTTCCCAGAGCCAAAAAAAAAAAGAGAAAAGAACATTTTCAACGTACATAAAACTATTTAGACGAAAATAACTTTCGTGGGCCTTTCCGCCTGCGAAAAGGCTCAAAGGACCTCGGCTCCTGCGCCAAAAGTCCAACAACCATGACAATAATTTCACTTAATTCTAACTTAAATTTTATGGAGGGGAAGCAGAACAGAAGAACGGATTGTAGACTGTGGCAGGCACAGCGGGGTTAGAGGTTATATCCCAAGGGTTAGCGCGGGGGGCTGTAGAGTGTTTAGGGGTGAACTCTGGCTTTATGTCATAAAAGGTCTGAGGTTAAGCAGCCATAGGAGAGACAGGCCTCTACTTCACTTCTTCACTTTTCAGCTTCTGGTTTTTTTTGTGAGTAATTAAAAAAAAAGAATAAGACGATGACAGGAACAGAAACAGAATCAAGAAGTCGATTTGTGGATGCTCTAAGAAATGTAGAAAGATCAAATCTATGGATATAAAATATATTTTAAACAACAGTTATAAGATAATAAAATATGTAAAAAAAGATAAAAGTCGACTTGTGGGACAGTCTCACAATATACAAAAAAAAAAGAAAGAACAGACGATAAAATCCAACGAAATAACGAAAATGTGTGTATGAGCACGTCGCAATTGCGCGAATCTCTAACACAAAGCATTGAAATTCAATCAAAACTATGGAATATTCATAAAATTGTATTTTATTTATTTATTTATTTTGTTTATTTTATTTATTTATTTATATTATTATATGTAGATATCCTCTTTTCTTTCATCTAAAAGGACATTTTATGGAACAAATATCAAGGAAATTTTGGTAATTTCATCAGCTATAAATTATGCCATGGAGTACCATCTTCTACATTTGCATGTTTCTTTCATCGGTTTCACTATTTTCCGCAAGGTTTCCGCATATTTGAACTATACCTCAATCATTAGTCTATATTTCACTTTTCGAAAATCCCAAAATCTTCTGTAAGCCGTACCCAAACGATTCCTTCCAGCACATATATCCCTTTATGGCAAAGCAGAGTATCAAAAAGCAACGAACTTCTTGAAAGCGCAGACACAAGCCAGGAAGCTCTGCCCCAAAGCCATTCCCAAAGAAAAAGCGCCAGACAGAGAAAGAGAATGAGAATGAGAGAAGGGAGGCAACACACAGAAGGAGAAAGAGAAAGACAGAGACAGCGAGTGGCATAAAGAAAGAGAAAGACAGACAGAGAGAGGGTGTTAAAGAAGGGTGCGCTGGTTCTGCGTTTTGGGGGTAGCGAAGGGGAGGCCTATTAAAGCGTGTAATGGCGTGAATCCGAGCACCCAAACGGAGAAGTTGAAGGCGTTGCAAGGCGAAAGGCTGCAATTAGAGGCAATTTCGTAACAGAGCCGTGGAAAGGGATGGTTGGGAATTCGCATGCCACACAGAGAGGCATAGGCACAGAGGCACTCCGACTGGAGTGCGTTGTCCTTTGAGATAATGTTCTGCCTGCTGCTGCACTGGTGGCATGAACTGGTTATGTTGCAGCAACAGCCGCTGCTGCACAGCACTAAAATTGCATGTCAAAGACAGATTTACGAGCAGCACACAAACACACACACATAACAGAGAGACGTAGATACACCACACCCCATATGTACGTGCCACAACACTCCCACTCCTCCCGCGTGATATGAACTTTCGGGGGCCAAGAAGTTTGTGTGTGACTCTTGGCCTGGTCGAAAGCGGGGGTGGTGGGGGGGAACACCCAAAGAAAGGTGCAGTCCCAGAGATTGCGATAATACCTCGTAAATAATGGTTTAATTAAGACCTCGACAGACTTACAAAAATAACAAATTAATTGGAAGGACCTTTGCTCTATTTATCTCTTATAATCGCTATCCTCTAAGCAGGTCCTTCTGCTCTAATCATCTCTCCACCTCTTTGCTAATGGACTATGGGCCTCAGGTGACCCTGTTTTTTCGTTGGTGAAGAGGGGGAGAAATTCAGTTCCATTTTTGGGATGGGGTGGAGGTGGGAAAACAAATTGAAATACAATGCTCGTCGCCTGATGGCCATACTTTTGCCAGAGTTTTCTGGCCAAATGCCAGAAGTTTATAGGCGGCACAACAACAACAGAAGTGCACCATTTTCTGGCCACAACTGTCAAGGTTTTTGGAGGGGTATACATATACATATGTGTGTGGCATCATTGGAGCAGCATCAGCCACAGAAAGAGGTAGAGGAGATGCTGAAGAGTAGGACAAGAAAGAGGAAAAGAGGTACTTGAAATGAAATGGTAGTTGTGGGAGAGTACAAGCAGATGGCGAATCAATTGCTTTTCGATTTAAATATCTCCAAAAAGCACTTGAGATTCTCATACAAGACAGATAGAAGACTTGTCCGAACCGTTCGGCTCACGTGTCTCGACACTAAGATATCTAGTAGCCTGTGCCTAAAAGTATGCAGCCTCTACAACGCGTTGTTCGAAAGCCAGGTGTTCAAACAGCCGGCAATGGAGATCCGCTTAAATTTATTTTGTTCCTTTTCGATATAATAATCTGGTTCAGATCTGGCGACCTAGTAAATAAGATCCTTCCTTACGATTCTGTATCTGATTTTAGTAGTATCTTAAAAATTAATAACGAAAACTCTTTCTTCAGGCCGTACTCCTTTGAGTACTGAGTATAAAAAGCAGAATAATTATAGGATGATCTACTGTTACCCAAAAAAGGAATCGGAAAATGTAAGTATAGTCTTAAAACGTAGATATATTCATGAAAATTCAAAAAATTTAATCTACTGAATCCTATTTATGTTATCTGATAGATGTTAAGCTATTTTAACTATTATTATTTATTTTAACTCTAAATCTTAAATTATAAAATATTTTAATAAAAATGTAAAGAAATTCCAGCAGAAAAAAATAGAATGTCCTTTACTGCACAGGGAAATCACAACAAAGGCAACTCCCAAATGCAACAAGGAAACCCTATATGTGAGAGAGCCTGCCGCACAGAGGCAGCCTCCCTGCAACACACAGAAGCCAACGACACAGAAGCCTGTTTGCAACACATTGTGGCACGTACAAATAAGCGAAGTCAGAGAGGGGGGAGTGGCGGGAGAGGCCACAGATGGAGTAGTGGGACAGAAGGACGGCCGTTGGACAAGTTACAAATGTTTATGACAAACCAAACATCATAATAATATGTAACAAGCAGTGCATGCTACATGCTACATGCTCCAGCTCCACCCTCTGTCTCCCTCTCCCCCAGCTCCCCCCTGGTAATCCCAGCGCCCAAACAAAGAGCAGGCCATAAAAATATTTCAGTTACCATTGGGCTCCTCCTCCTTCCCACTCTCTATTCCCTCCTCCCCTAACTGTCTTTCCCCCTTGTCAATTAAATGTCAACTGGCATAAATGTTGCATGCCTCTTGCTCTCGCTGCCTCCTTAGCTGCCTGCCACATTAAAATTCCGCAGAGAAAAATCTACAGAGAAAATAAGAAGGAAAAAAAAAAGAAAATTAAAGAGCATGCGCCTCCTCCAGAGACAGAAATCTCTCTTTGGGCAGTGGCTCTTCAACTGTGGGCTAGTGGCTTTACAACTGTGGGTTTTACATTCACATATATTCAACAGCCCAAAAGTAGGCAATATTTTTTACGTGCCTTTTCAATGCAATTTTTGTGCCCACACTTTCCATTGGGTAATAATTAATTTATCAAATTTTTTCTACACAGAAAGAGGAAGGTGATAGTCTTAACTCTATATAGTACAGGATCAGCTTTAGGAAACGATTCCATATAGCCAGATTTTTCTGTCATTCTGCAGTCGTTTCTAGGATCGTTTCGTTCCCACAGATATTTAGATATCTTTCTGAAATTTTGCCCAGATCCTTTAGTTTTGCTGCAGAATGTCTACAAATCGGTACCACTCTGATCGTATCACTATAGCTTACGGATTTCATAGCAAAAATTACCCAAAGAACCGAAAATTTTTGTGAAAAACCAACAAAATTCTAAATTATGCATTTGTTTTTATTGTGTGGAATTATTTTGAAGGATTGTTAAGGCTATCAGGTTTCTATTCAAAACTCTAACATTTATGAGGAATATGGATGGATATTTGTCTGGAATGTTGGATGGTAAACTATATATACCTTTGGGAGTAATTTTTAGTGATGGTTCTGTTAGGGTATCAAATGCTGCGATGCATGGGGGGATACGATTTTTGTTTGGGTTTGCGTTTGTTTTTGTTTTGTTTTTAAACTTTTGCCATTGTCTTTTGACTTTTCTCTCAGTCTCTGAGAGAAATGCCTCTCTCTTCTCTCTGTGTCAGTTGTCAGTGTGTGCTTCTCTCTCTCTCTCTCTCACCCTATTTATGTGTGTCCAAGGACAGACAAAGGAAAGGAGTATGGGCGGAGAGGATGGGGATGGTCAGAGGTTCACGGCCCCATTATGCAAATGGTGACGAGAGTCCCCTTAACCACATTTCGCATTGCCAGCCTTCTGTGGGGCACTCTCCTCTTCTGCAGGACCTTCTGTGGTGGCTCTGCTCACTTCCAGAGCCTTCCGTGTCGTTTCTGCCTCGCTCTATTACCAATTTTAAGTGGCCATCCATTGGGTGTAGCTGTCTGTTTGCTGTTTTTACTACAAAACTCTCATATGTCTCGCCTCAACTCCAGCCCCTGCTCCTGCCATGGCTCCTGCCTCTAGCATGGAAGCCTTTCTCTGAATTCCCTTTCTGTGCATTTCATGCAATTTGTGTGTGTGTGCGCCTGTCTCGCCTGGCGGAAATTTGTTTGCACTGAAGTGATTTCTGTGTGTGTGGGTTGTGGGGTAAAGGAAATGGAACCATGTTCCCAATGTCACTCTCTCCCCAAAAGGAAAAGGGGGAGACGGGCAGAAACCTGGCCTAATGAAATTTCCATACGAGTACGGTAGAATGTAAGCCAATTTGGGGACAATTTCATTCAAACATTAATTGCAATTGCAATTTCAATTGCGAGGGGATTTTGCATGGCATTTATACTCGTAGCAACAGAAATTGCTTGATGGATGGCATAATGATTAAGTTACAGAGGGGGGGAAGAGAGAGAGGTCTTTGAGTGAAAGGTAACTAATGGGAATCATATCTCTTTTAAGGGGTTTACGGAGAGGGTATTTAGAGGGAAAAGTGTTCTTAATCAAAGGTATTTGAAGAGGAAATTGGAATTGATTGAATGCGGAAATTATTGCTTAAATTTAATAGTAAATGTTCTATAAAATTAAGTAAATAAAAAAATACAAATTATAAAGAAGTTAATGAGTTAATGTTAATGAGAGCTTTGCTTATTTAAAATCATTTTGCTGAAGGTTTTAAAACTTTTTTTCTTTAATTAGAAACCATTTTTAGTGGTTTCCATTAACATATCGCAAGAACTTCAACGATTTTCAACCATAAAAGTGATTTTCTTGGTTTTCGATAAACCTATATTTCAAGAAATGGAATATTTTCATTTGGTTTTGGTATAGTTTTTAGATGTGATATATCGGTTTTTTCTTAACTTCCATTATCAATTTTTTAAGAAACAGAAAATTACGCAGAAATACAATAATTTTCTATTGTTATAAAGCCATAAAAAGTACCCTTCGTATCGGTAGACCCTTCGGATAAACATTTCCAAGACACTTATATTTTTAATAGAAAAAATACTAATCTTACTCTTAAGATCTTCAAAAGAAGTCTCTTTTATCATTCGAATATTGAAAATATCCCTAAATAATTCCATAAAAATATATCATTAAGAAGAATTTTAATTTAAAGGAAAGCCATATAGAAAACTCTATAAAACCCCAAAAGCCATTAAAGCTTAAATTGGAATATTTAAAGCAGATTCTCTTGGAATAAATTTAAACCTAAATAACCCAAATTTCTCCATAAAATATCCATTTGTAAGCAAATTTAAACAGAGTACATTTCCCATATACATATGTAGTTTCGCTTACCTTTCTCCTGCAATTGCTGACGCTTCGTATCGCCTTTGAGCACTTCCGCCGTGTGAACCAATTCATTGAGTTGTGGCTTTTTCATTTTCAATTCACGTAAAACTTTCTGTTCGGAAAAATCCAAATAAAAAAGAAAAGAATCATAAAAAGGGGGATTGGAATGGAGAGTGGAGAATGGATAGTGGATAGTGGATAATGGCACCTCCTGCTTCTCGATGGCCAAGCGAATGGCATCCACATCCTCGACAAGGACACTCTGTATCTTGATCATGTTTTGTTCCCAAGTCAACCAATCGGATATCTGCAGCACAGACTTATCGAAGCTGCCGGCCAACGCTCCACTGCCGCTCGGTTCGTTATTGTATTCTGTGGAACAAATTACAAGAGATAGAGAGAGATTTTTGAAAAATTACTGCAAAAAACAGGGAACAGGGAAAGTGCAGGGGGGGTGGGGGAAACCCTTTGCTAATTAGGTGCCCCAACAGTGACAGGGTCTCCCCTTTCGCCCACTTTCATGAGTCCGTGTGTCACTGAAGGGCGGGGATGATGATGATGATGAAGATGAAGTTCCTCTCATTAAAACGGGGGGTATTGGGTGGCCCTGTGGTCACCCTGTGGGTTCTCTTGGTGCCTTCTGCCTCCAACATTTACCTCCCGCCTTATCCTTTCTCCCCCTTTGACCACAATGGGGTCAGTACCAGCTGCGTATTGAATATCTTTTCCTACCTCTCGCTTTTTCTTTTTCCTTTAAACTGCAATATTATTCTCTTATTTTTCTCAGAGTTTTCCGCCTTGTTTTTCCTTCTTTTGTGCACTTATTTGAGTGTTTTTTTTTCCTTTATTTTACCCTCTTATTTTTCCTTTGGTTATTGCTCTTTCTCCTTCCCTTTTTCTTTCTCTTTAACATCTCTTTACTTTGTTGCACATTTGAGGCAAAAGGCAAGTAAATGAAAAACTATTTCAATGAAGCAAAAGTTTCAAGTGTCTTCGGATGATGGACAAGCCACAGTGCACTGCAGTGGAGCAATAGTTGAGGACTTAAGCAAATGAAAGTCACATGAAAATGCAAATTTAAAAACTGCAGGAAATATATATTAGACGTGGGTAGCACATAATAATGAATAAATCCCAACACATTTAGAAAGATATTCCTTAAAGATTCCAGATCTCAACTCTCGCTATTCCCTCTGTAAATAATTATACAAGGCATAATGAATCCATTTGTGCCTCGACGAAAACGTTTACTCCTACTATTCAACGTTTAACTGCATGAAACAGCTAATGTTTATGGACCAAAACTTTTAAACTAAACCTATTGGGTCCCTTAAGAGCATTACCCAATAGAATTTATAATTTTCATTGCAATTTCCATACCCTCCGAGCCACTGTGCGCAAACCCATTCCTTTGCTTGTCTTTTAGTATCCATCTACTGTTCTACTGCCACACTTGGACTTCGACTTCAGTCAACCCCCAGCCAAAGAAAGGGACAATACTTGACAGTGCAGTGCACCAGCACAGCAGAGCACAGAACAGCACATAATAATATTATTCTTGCCACCCCCCACCCCATGCCCTTAGTTTTTCTCGAATTTTTCCCTCATTTTTTCTGCCCGTTAAATGACAATTTTCAATTGGAATGCCATTCAAAGCGCATAGCAGAGCAGAGCAGAGCTCAGGGTGCAAATATCTCTGCGAAAAAACTTGAAAAGGGAAAAAGGAAACACTTGAAATACTTGTGCAGGGACTACAAAAAAAAGCGCAAAGAAACGAGCAGGCGAAGGGATTCGAAAGAAAAGCTTAAGTAGGCATAGCAGCAAAAGAAGAGAAGCGGAAGGGAGAAATGGAAAAGGTGTCTTCCTTTGTGGTGAGAGCCCGAAACTTTACTCCTTCTCGGCAAAAGTTATGAAAGTTTCTTCCCCTCCAATAATCCGTGAAAACAAAACCAAACTACGAGTAAAGTCAAAACCAAAAGCAAAGAAAATACAACGAAAAAAGTCTGGTTTGCTTAGAGAAACTTTTGATACCCTGCAAGATACATATATTATTCTTAGAAGAGAAATATATAATACATTAACTGGAGTATGATCTTATCTTCCTGAAACTACAATTTTTATAGTATAGTCTAGCGATAGGATATAGTCATCTGATTATATCCAAATTTAATTAGACTTTAAAAAACTTTTGAAATTCTGCCTGTAGAGATCTGTTAGAGTATCTAAAGAACAAAAACCATGTTTTACGACCGAAAACGACTGAAACATCATAGGATAATGAATGATATATTAATTTCTTAATTAATTTTCTTTTATTTAAAACTATCAATTCCTTTATAAAATTATTTTCAAAGTACCCTCATTTCAGGGTATCAAAACAAAAACATTGACTTTGTTTTCTGTGTGAGTTTTTGGGGGGCAATCTCCCATGTCTCGGACAGGATTAGGCGCGCCCGCGCGCCGGACGCGTCTGCAAGGACAAGGGATTTGGGGGCGACAAATGCCAAGTCCAAGACGACAGTTGAAAACGTTAGGATCAGGACATAGGACGACGAGCAGGACATAGTCCTAGGGCCGTGTCAAGTTGAGGAGGAGGAGGCGTCTGAAAGCATTTAGAAGCGAATGGAGGGACTCCAGCCAGCGAATGAATGAATGAGTGAATGAGCGAATGAATGGAGAGTTTGAAGCACACAAGAAGCTGTTAAGCAAATATATATGCGAAAGGAAAACAGGAGTATAAAAAGGATATGCATGCGAAAAAAAGGAAACCAGAAAGAAATAATAACATGGGCTCCCACACAAAAAGAACGGGGGGCTTGGCGGGTTGGAGAGGGGTAACCCTCTCGCAAGTAGCAAAGTGGAAGAAACACGTTAAGTGTAAAATTTTCTTTTCACTTCATTCCCTGATGAATGTCCTACCCATACGAACGCGTACGTACACCCCTTTGTGGCAGGTGCAAAATGGTAAAAAATATCATATATGTATGTATGAAAATAGGAAGAAAAACCGAAGAAAAGCGAAGAAAATGAAAGGAAACGAAACGAAACAAAAGGAACCACTGATAGCACTACCCTTCCCCACATTTTGGTCCCCCTTCTTATCACGGAAGCAAAAGCGTTCGGTCTGCCAGGAAAATGTCATAATTCATTAAAAGCCAAAGAAAGCGTGAAATTCTCCCCCGAGCACTGCTGTCACTCAGAAGGAGAAGCTTCTGCTTCTATTGCTGTTGCTGTTGCTGTTCCTGTTTCCTCTGTCCTGTCCTTTCGTCCTCTTTTAAAGGACACCACCTAATATTGAGGACACTTGAGCAAAGGGCAAGAAACTCCTCTCAAAGGCTCAAAAGCTCAAAAGGTTTGCCAATTTTATACACGACCTTGAATGGTGTTTAATTTGTGATTTTTATTTTTTGGGAAAAGAAATTTGAGATTTTTCGAGACATTTTTTGGCAATACCTTCAATTTATTTCATTTTTAAAAGCTTTAAATATCTTTTTGATATATTTGGAATTAGTTTTTTCTGTCAACGATATTTTAATATGGAATTCATTCACGTTTCACTTTCAATTATTGATTAGTAATCATTTTCTACTTTATTTTAATAGTTTGATGCTTTTTAACACATTTTGTAGCTATTTTCTAAATTAATTTTCCATTAGTTTTCCACAATTTTCAAAGAATTAAAGCACACAAGTATTGAAGTCGAAGATATTGAACCATTTAATTACGGTTTAAAGCTCTTTCAAGCAAATTCTTTTAGATTAAACTGAATACTATCCTTCCATGAAAGGATTTTAAACATTTTTTTAGGCAACTTTTAGACTTTTGAATTTATTTATTATTTTGATTCCGATTTCGATTTTCCCACATTTATGAACATTTTGTGCTTCTTTATTCTATTCTTTGGTCCTTTTTAAACACCTTCCATAAAATATTTAAAATATTTTATCAAATTCACAATTTCTTTATTTTATTTCCTGTTTTCTGGGGGACTTGTTTACTTCCTAGTCGCTGAACGTTTTCTTTTCAAATGTTTCGCTATTTCCGCCAACAGCTGTTTGAAGGCGGCAAAAACAGGAAGTCTTGGAAAAAGCACAGGACTAAAAAAGCCCTCGCCAAGCTCAAAGGTCGGTTGAAACATAGGAAAACGATTTTAATTTTTTTAAAAGGAGTGACATATCAGTCAAGTTTTGTAAGTCCAAACACATGTCAGCTTCTGGGAGCTGACAAGCCGACTATCTTATACATGTCAGCTTCTGCGAGGTGACAACCCGATAAGCTCAACCTCAAATCTCAACCTTAACAAAACCTCAACCTCATCAAGTCAAAGAAGAAAAGTAAAAAAAAGGAACAAAGGCCCTAAAAATGTGGAAAAAAGGTAGCGTAAAACTATAACAAATACCCCTCTTTAAAAAAAAAAAATAAATAAAGTATGATTTTAATTTCATATTCAGTAAGCCATGACTTTTTAGCGCTTAAATTTAGATATACCCAAAATACATTTCCATCACACAATCAGACAAAGATACATACGAACAAATCTCACAAAACCTGATAAACAAAACACATACACAAGTCCCACACACGCTGAAGTACAACCCAAAGAAAACGAATAATCCCTAGACTTCTTCAAAATGGTAATACGACAAACCCATACCAGCCATAACGTAACCTCTAAAGTGCTACAATCCTTAGAATTCCCCGCCGAAAAAACCACAATTTTCTGTGTTGAACCGCAGGAAACCCGAGGAGGATTCAATACGGAAGCGCATGTTACGGTTGAAGTTCTCTCCCGTCGAAGCGGGGCCCGTTAATTCACGGGAATATGGTCTGATGCTCACCAGCCGCAAGACGGGTACACCTTATCCCCGGGTGGAGGCTGCTGTGGATGCAGGTCTGCTGAGGGCGCGTCTTTCGGAGACCACGAAGATCCTAGTCAAGGACGTGATGCACGCACGTCCTTCCCAGTTATCACTTGGCAGTGTGGATCAAAATGTATCACAAGCGAGCGTGGAGACGGGCCCAGGACCCATGCGAGAAAGCGCCAGTCTTCTGTTGGGCACGCCCCATCCCCGGAAGGGCTTGGCCATCGATCCCAAGTCTCTAATCCGACATTTAAATACCCCCAAGGCATTGAGTGCAGTCACCTCACGCCACTCCATGCATAATATGGGGGAATCCGGCAGCGCCCGGAATTCCACTAAAAACCCCATGGATCCGACCAAAAGAACCCTGAAAATTGGCATGCCGCATCTGACCAAACACCGGGAGGACAGGGCCAGCCCAGCGCACCAAATGGTTCCCGCTTTAAAGCGCGGCCAAAAAAGTAAGAACAAACAGCTGACCATTTCATTTAATACCGGCAGAACGAATACCGAGGTAATGAGGCAAGACTCTGTCCTGAGCATAGGTTCAGCGCGCCACACCGGCCTCCTGGCCAACTATAGTCTTATGTCGATTGGCAGCACTGATTTAAACAAAACGAAAATGACCTTCGAGGAGCGGCGGCGTCTCTTCGACCAGGCAGAGTTCACCATCGCCAAAAACGGGAGAAAGATGAGCGACGTTGTCATGGCAGAGCCGCAGAAGGTGAAGGGAATCAGCGTCAAGCGGTATTCGCTTTACTATGACCGCAAGAACGATGAAGAGCTCGAGCAGTTCATAAGGACGCAGGGTCTGATCAAAACTCAACGCGATCACCTGACCATCACAAAGATGCCGCCCACGCCATTATCGACCCAGGGGAGCGAAACGGGGTCAGCACACACCAGCCGAAGGAGTTCCATTGGGCGCTTGCATCCCCCACAAATTGTCATCAAGTTCAGCGACACCGTCAATGAAAGGAAAGCGTATTCTAAGGTCAGGAAGCACGTCAGAAGGGGAGAAGATCACCGAGCACCTCCGAGCACCTCAACGCTCTCTTCCGGCAGCAGTTCGATCAAGACTTCAGCCATAATTCGTCTAAAAACAATCCTTTAAGGATAAATAATTTTGTATTTATAATGATTATGTCGTTTCGGTACATTTCAAACAAAATTATATGTTTTATGAACAAAATCCAGTCACATGGAAAGAGAGAGTCTTTTTTGGGCTGGTCTTGTTGGTCAAAAGTTCTTTTTCAGTGTTGGTTACCACGAAGAGCAGTGTTGGTAATGATATGTGCGAGATATCTTCCCTTTAGTAGAAAACACTTACTATTTTGATGGTCTTCCAAGGTCTTTATACCTGAACTAATCAATAAATTCATGAAAACATACAGGCACTAGAAAATTGTACAGCTTTAAAATACATAGAATGCTTTTTAAATTTAGAAATTCTTCGAGAAAATTACTTTTGTGATCCATCGACTAAATTCAAAGATTAATTCACATAAAAAAACAGGACTCTCTATGGACCTGCACAGCTTACGGCACTAAATCGAATGAAAGCATAGTTCTGATGAGTGTAGAAGAGAAAAATTTACCTCATGGACAAGTGTATATAAATGCAACCATAAACTATTGAATATATTGTACCAGGAATCTCCAAGTCATGTCCGTTTCCCTGAGTGAAATATCAGACAAAATTTCATTAAATGATAATCGTCTTTAAAGAATTACAAGAATTATCAGCCAATCCACTCTGCCATCCTACAGACAGTTCCAGATACACCTTTATCGAATGTTAATCGAATCGAAAGGCAGAGATACGCACTTGCCCCTGGCAATCTCTCCCCCTCTCTCCCTTTCCTTTCCCTGCGTGTTGTTCTGACATTCTGAAATATTTATCAACATCTGGTTGCATCTGTGTTATGGCAACAGGCAATACGAGACAGAGACAGTGCCACCAGTGGGGAGCTCCTGCACTCTCCACTCTGCTCGGTTTTTTTTTTCTGGTCTGTAAAAGTAAGTCAACACCAAAAACATTCACATAAAATGTCAAAAGTGCCACTGACATGCGGCATTTGGCTGATGCCGTCGATGGTCGATTGCCGCCACACGAGCGACTGGACGGAGGAGGCATGCTTCACAGGCTGCCCTTTTTTTCCAAAACAAAATATAAACAAAAAACCAGGGGAAAATATATGAAAATAAAGAGGATTATGGGGCTGTTGAACACCCTGCAATGCAGTGTTTCAGGGCTTTTGAAGCCCTGTAAAATAATAATTTTTTCTGTATTTTAGTGCTGGAAAAGGAAGTGAAAGAGAGTGTCTCTCTTTAGTGCTGGTTAAATAAATGCTTCTAGGGTGCAGATTCTGAGTTTCAGTATTGAATGGTGATAGTGTTTTTAGTGTTGGTCACAAAAGTCTCTATTTTTGGGTGTTTGTAAGGAAATATTTTCTTTTAGTGTTGCTTAGCATATCGAACAGTGTTGGTAACGGCAGATTATACGCTACAAAATTATTTTCTTTAGAGATATCCATTTAATCTTTTGAGCTATTATCTATTAATCTATAATACAGAAATGTTCAAGGCATCAATACTGCCAGCATTCTCTACAAAAAATATTCTACCCTACAAAAAATATAAAGAAAACAAATAAAAAACCAACATCCGACACCAAAAAAAAACCCATTCAAAAATGCAACAAAGTTGCAAACGGCAACAAAATACTTGTGCGCGGTGCGTGCCTTTTCAAGAGTTTTTTCCTTTTTACATTATGTTTTTTTTCTCTGTGATGTCTGCTCATATTTTTGCCAAAGAAAATACTGCCACAAGTGGAAGTGGATTGCCAGTGCCGCCAGAGATTATTGAATTTCAATTATGGATAAATATTTGCATGGCATTCGATAACAATTCTGAATTTTAATTGGGTTTCTAATGAAAGCATAAAAACAGTCTTTGAGAAAATCTAAACTGTTTTTACTAAAGGAAAATTCAAAATCAATACAAGAATATCTGGATGGGAAATACGAGGGCAATTTTGTGGAATATTTGACTAAATTTCTGCTAAAAATATAAACATATTTATTTTGAAAGAGAATATTGTGGGAATTACAATTATATATTGATTGGGTTTACATTTTTACAGGAATCTAAGGCAGAAAAAAAAGAATTTCTTCCTCCCTCAAAGCTATCTCTTACAAGATACATATCAATCAGAAGACATATTTTAAAGATAAATCCACATTAAAAGACATCTTGATATCAGCTATTTCTATAAGAACTATTATTCTAAACACTTCTAATGCAAAAACTTGACTTTAAATACTCTAATGTCCGCTTTATAACTTTTTAAATTCCCCGAATTCATGTCCTTCCCAACTTCTCTCTTCTCTAATCATACAGCAATAAAAAAGCATTTAAAACCCCCTCAAAACTATCTTTCACCAGAGCCACAAACACACACACTTTGAGTCCTAAGTTCTTATGTACTAAGCCCTCAATTCTCAAGCCCCTTAACCCAGTCAGCATGTCAACAACTCTTCCACTGTCTTCTCTACCATTTAAGCCATCAACTCGAGCGTAAGCCAAACACAATTGAAGACCCCCGCCCACAAACATTGCGAGAGAAGTACGATGCCGATACGATACGATCTTTGGGAAAACTATTACAAACAATCAACCATCTTGTGGGTGGGTGTAAACTCACCCGAGCGTTGGGCAAAGGGCGGCACTCTGTCCTCGCTTTCCTTGCCATTGGAAATTCGGCTGCCATTTCGCAGTTCCGTCAATGAGAGTTCTATGGCATCCGCATGAGCAATCAAATTGTTTTTCGTCTGTGAAAAGAACAGAGAACGGCGAACAGTAGTTACAGAATGGAAACAGAATGAAATGGATGTTCAAACCTTTTCAATTTCGTTCATCATGAGGGGTGTAACCTTTGGCATTTGGGCGTTGTTCTTGCCAATGGCGCCGACAATCACCTGTAAATCGTCGTGACGCTCCTGCAAGAAAATATAAAAATATAAAGAAATAAATGCAGTAACAAAAGATGCATTTAAAGCTCTGTTCAAAGATGCACATTAAAAATATATGTATGTTCGAGACGGGGGTTAAAGCGGAAACGGAAGCTGCAATACACATACGGAAACAAAATGGCCAACGGGGATGGGAATTCAATTTCAATTGCAATCATGCAAGGACTCTCTTGCTTTCTCTCTCTCTGTCCAGGGTGAAAGGACACTGAAATGCGTCTGGTATAATGATGATGGAGGGACGATGTTCCTGTAGTGCCTCGGTGGCTACCTCTCCTCCTCTGACAGTATTTGTCAACCAACAAAATTGCATTTGATTCCGTTCCACACGAAACTGTTGCCACTCGCGTAGCGTTATTTTTTTCGCGCCCAAAACTGAATTTTCCTTAAATTTACAATCAATCACCGAATCAACAACACAAAAAAAAATCTACACAGAAGAACCGCTTCCACTACGAGATGCCGCGCTACTGAAGAGCGAAACAACGCAAACAAAAAACAGAAATAAAACTAAAAACTGAAAAAGAGAAACATATTGCATATATGGGGGGTTCCTCTTTAAAATTAGTTTTTTCACACTCTTTCTCTTTCTTTTACTCGCTGGCGTCTGGTCTCTCTCAAGCGCTCGGAAAATTCGCTTTTCTATTTTTGATTTTTTTATATTCCTTGCGCTTGTCGCCATCCCCACATTGGGGCCATAAAATCAAACAAAACAACAAATGATTGCAATGATTAATGGATTGTGATTTCGTCTAGGGATGGGAACTTGTTCAAATTCGGGCAGTTTCTGGTGCGGGCGGGGATTTATCATCTGTTTGGAGAAGAATGTCTCTTATTTTCAGGGAAATAGTTATTAGGGATTTGATTCGCTTTAAACTTTCAAATGAAATAAAGTTGTTAGTTATTTAATTTTCAATTGAAATTTATAAAGTTTACTGAAGAAAAACTAAAAAAAAAATAAAAAAAACAAATGAAAATAAATCTGCTATAAGTTTCCTTCTCCGTTAAATGTCCTACAATTTCTTCAAATCAATTAATCTAAGAATCTATTAATCGTTAAAATATTTCCCATATTTCTAAGAAATATTTTCTTTTGAAAAATCTTGTATGAAAGGAAGAAAAGAACATTAAGCGATGTAATATTTCCCATATTTTTCCTACAATTTCTGCCCGATCTTCCCTTTCCAGATCATTTTGTGACTTCTATACCAAAAGACATTTTCCATTCATAAATTTTCTTACTTTCAATTCATCAAAAACCTACGAGAGATAGACCAACGAATATTTATTTTTTTGATAAAACATGACATGTCCAACCCTTCAAGCACTCATCATCCATCAAACGCACATCGCAAGATCTCTCCAAAGATCCCTCTCTCTCTCTCTTACTACTCTCTTATTTCTTACTTTTCCACTCTTAAGTTCTGACCTACAAAAGAAATCCTCTACTAAATGCACACGAATGCTGTCGTCGTCGTCTTCCTCATGTAACTGTGTCAGAAAAATGTATTTTTGGGCATTCTAATGGACCCATTTAGCCACGCTAGAATTATTGTGGTGCCTCCTCTATAGATCGGAATGCCTCGAGAGGGCAATTAACTTTCTATCAGCGATTTCCTCTGTGTGTGACGTGCATGAGTAATGCCAGGCGATTAAATAAATCTCGTAATTTCGCACAACCAGATGTTCCCCGCAATGCAAAGATATCTGGCATCCAGCCAGAGATGGGGCTTACATTGATATCATCCATGCGCTTCTCAAGATCACCGCTGGACTTCAAGTCCACAGGTTTTTCAATCAAGACATTAATGCGACGCAGTCCCTTGGTGACAAGTTCTTCAATATTCACGCTTTCCAGCGGAGGAGCAGCCGCACCATTTCCCATGGTCTTTGATCTATGAAGAAAACATTCCCATAAGTGACAAGCATACATAGATTTTTCTTTTTGATATCAAACCTCGCTTGTTGCACTTCTCGGAACTGTTCGCGGAGTATGATTTGTGTTCGCATAACCAAACGAGAAATGCTTCCCTGCCTGCCATGGGTCTCTAGAACCAAAGAATCACCTTGGGATATCAATGTGGCCGCATCGGGAGCTATCAGCAGTCGTAGATCCTCTCTATAGATATACACATTCGTTAAAAAAAAGAATTTAAGGAGGATATATGTATATATTCTTACGCTTCACTCTCATGACACTGTTCAATCTTGGCTTTTGTTAGCTTCAATTTATAGATCATCTGCTTGGCCTGCTTATCGAATTCCCTCACACGATCATCCAAACTCTTGGGTTCTTGCTCCCCTATGGGACTCTTGAGGGTCACATTCGAATCATCTGCTGGCGAGGGCATTGAATGCAGGACCTTGCTCAAAAATGAGTCGGGTTTCTTTGTCGAAGGCGTCTCTATGCGACTCTAAAGAAAAAGAACAATCATATTTATAGTAGAAATAATTATAATCTTCAGTATAAAGATATTTTCCCGTTGAGATTTGGTTCCCCGAAATTACCGTATCACTATCGGAGTCAATGGTTGGTGTCATTTCCAGCGAGAAACGCGGTATCTCCTCATCGTCGGAGAATACCAAAGGTTCTATATCGAAACCGGACTCTTTGTCGGGACTGTAGAAACTATCGCGACCTGGGGATTCGGGTTCCGTGTCGGGTGTGCCTGGTTGAAGGTGACGCCACCGCTTGGGCTTCGACACCTGAGGGGCTCTGGGAGCGTCAGAGGTCTTGGGACCATCTTCATCCTCCTCCGAGTCCCTTAAGATATCCCTCTCGTTGGCTATTCGCTTGCGTTTCTCATCAAAGGAGATGCGATGCTTCTCCACGCGCAGGAACGGAGTGCTCGTGTTGCCATCGCCAGGACGCAGAATCGTCTCCTCATCATCCACCACTTTGGGCAGGGGACTTTCGCAGAGCGAGTGCTTGCTCTTGGTCAGCGATGACGAATCCGAGTCCTCGGAGAGATCCACTATCTGCACAGTCTCCACATATTCGGGTACGAAGGGCTCCACACTCTCCAGAATGTTGACGGTGGACACGATCTCTCCCTGAAGCGGTTCCATTGCTCCATGATGGATGTTCTGCACCGACATCTTGTCGTTCTGGATGTTCTTCACCTTGATCTCCACCATTTGGGCGGGAATGGCGGGCGCCTTTCGCTTCGTTTTGTTGGGTTTTGGCGGTGGTGAAGATTTGGAGACTTTCGCAGGGTTCAGCGATATTTGAGAGAACAAAGTGCTGGATTCTGCCAAACGGAAGGTCTGCGGGGGCAGTACATCAGGAAGCACCTGCTCTCCACTTGCTTCGGACGGGGTCTCCACGGATTTGGTGGGAGACTCTGTTGGAGACTTTGTAGATGGTGATTCCCCGGCCTGGGGTGTCCGTGCACGTCTCTGTCGCACTGTATCGCTCACCACAACGATTTCCGTATCGTCATCGTTTGGAGACTTTTGTGTAGAGTTGGTATTCAAGTTTGTGGCTTCATTGAAACGTGTTTTTAACACATCCTGCGCAATAAATGCAATTTTTGTATAAGTACCAAAACTCTACATACTCTCCAAAAATATAAATGTGGTTTTCCATAAGCCCATGAAGCCACAAACACGACCAATGACATGCTAAATAGATATTTCCACGTTTGTACAAACTCTCCAAAGATATTAAAATGTTTTTCCACAAGCCCATGAAGCGTCAGACGCATCCAATGACATGTTAGATAGGTATTTTGTACATTTAATAAAGTCTCCAAAAAAGCATTTAGCATTTGGTTTGGTGGTGAGACGCAGGTAGTGGTTTTTGGTGAGTCGGTGGATTGGAGGGATTACGGATTACATTTTGGACGCAGCCGCAACCATTTTTGAACGCCACAAAAAACGACAGTAAAAAGGTTCTAGTATTTATAAAAAAAAAACTCTACACAATACAACAAAATTTAAAGCGTGAAAATGACACCAAAGTTAGACCCCGGTAGAGCTCTAGTGATACGGTGATTTCTGGTTTTATACATGGCTTTGTTTTTTTTTTTGTTTATGGTTTATTATTATTTTGGTTTTTGGGATGATGATTTACCAACACTGGTAACTGTTGGTTCTTTGATTAGCTTTTGGGTGGAGAGATTATTGAATGGTTTTATGATACTTTGCAAATAAAAAAACATTTATGGATTGAAAATTATATTAAGATTTAAAGTAGAAGAGAAGCCAAGGATGGAGGCATAAGTATGGTAGGAATGGATAGATATGGTAAATGATTTAATGAGTTAAGGAGGGATGGACAGTTGATTTAGCTGTATTCTGAAGCGGTATTACATTCTTTTAGCTTTACTTTTTGGACTTCTAGCCAAGGCGGTACATCGTTTGCTCAATTTTCTTCGTTAGCTTTCGCTTACTTCTAATTCCGACTTTCCAACACTTTTACTTAATATTTTCGACTATTTCACAACAGTGTTCTAACAATGTTTAACACTGCCATCACTTTTAACTTAAATCTATGTTAAATTCCATTCTAATTTCATTTTTATAATTGTATTGTTTACAACACTATTTATAATTTCTCAAAACTGTAGTAAGTCTTTAATTTTAGTACGGCAAAATTCCCATATATTTTTCTTTAATTTAAATTTGAACTACTGACAAAAGACATCAATTCCATTTCATTTACTTTCAAAGTCTTCTTCAATTTTCATTGTTAAGCTAATTTTAATCAAAACTGAAGGCAAAATTTAAAGCTGTCTGTCATCTTAAATCTTAAATAGAAAGCTGTTGGAATGCATCAAATGTGCAAATGAGGCGTAACACAAGGAGTAAAAGTAGAGGGAACGAAACGACAGAGAAATTCAATTCCATTTGGCAGAGGTGTTCGAGTAGAAACAGCCACAAAACACAGAAATGGGAGAGGGAGAGGTAGAATGAGTGTATGAATGAATGAATGGGTGGATGGGCGGTAGAATGGATAAGGTATAAAAGGACTGTAGCGAAATGTGGAGTAAGCAAATGAGGAGGAAAACAAGAAGGTGTACTTCCAAAATGGAAACCTGATAATAGACACAGAGAAATGCAGAGGCAAATGAGTGACACAGAGTGGGAACCAATAAGCATATATTATGTACAGAGAGAGGAGGAGAGATAAAGCTTTGCGTAATTTGAGGATTTTGCCGTGCTTACCACAACAATTGCAATGACTTGTTGTTGCAACTTTTCTATTTCCGGATTCGATGGGACATTTATCTCCTTTAAATCATGCTCCATTGCTCTGAAATATAACAAAATGTACTTTAAATTATCCATTCACTTATGGGAAATTCAATTCTAGACAAACTTCAACGTGTCCAGGGAAATATTATCCAAATTCTGCAGCGTTGCCTTCATTTCGGTAAGCCGCTTAATGATATCCGCACTCGTGAGCTTGTGGTAGGTCGCCTTCAAGCCTTCAATCCTCTGGCGTGTATCCACCATGCAACTTTGATCACAGGATTTACTGTATTCATTATAGTGCTCCTCGCATTTCCTTAGCACCTCCTCAAAGTCCAATAAAATAGAGTTACGATCGTGTACTTCTTGTGGCGATTCAAAGCGTTGTATTAGCGTATCCGCCGAATCAAAGCACTCTTCCAGTTTTCGTGCCAGCGACAGGAGACCCTCCAGGAACACCTTCGATTGGGTTACATTCTCGCCCAGGGCATTATACAGATGCTTCAAAGCATCTATTTTCTGACTCAATAGCTTCGGGGACTTGGTGTAACGATCCTCGCATACTCTGCGTCCAGTTTTGATGGTACTCTCAATCTCTGACTTGATTTCCGAGAGTGTGCGATAGATTTGCTATTAAAAAGAAGATATTTTCTTTAGAAAAATGCAAAACGTTTTTGTCGAAGCACACGTGACTCGACCTTAAGATATCCGTTTCCGCAGGGGAGAATACGGCTGATTCCACTCACCAAACACTTTTGATACTGTGCTTGCACCGTATTCGGTCCCGCAGAAGCCACATCTAGCACCAGAGTAGATCTCTCCACATTCCTGAGATCACCATAGGCGCGATTCAATCTCGATTCATAGGCGGGCTGTGGTGCTGTACATTTGCTAAGCTTCGCCTGGCATGCCTTGAACCTCAGTTCCATGAGATTCAGCTGCTCTTGTAGACGATTGGCGGCACCCATCTTGCCATTTCTCGTATGTTCGGCTATAAGTTCTGTGATTTCCTTAAAGTTTTGCTCATTTGTAATAAATTCCCTCGCCAGGCGCTAAAAAAAAAAAATGTTCACTATCGTATCCGACATACATACATAGATCTCATTTGAAGCCCACCTGAAAGTCATCTGGCAGATCCTCAATGGTCACATCATTCTCCAGATGCTCGCTAAGTATCTCATCCACGCGCGTGAGCCACGCCTCGAATTGCACAATGCACTTTTCCGACTGCTCTGCTTCGCTGACCTTCTCTTCCAAGAGTTCTGTGCGCTTTTTGGCCTGTTGCTGCAACTGATTCCATCTGTCAACCATATCCTGGATATCCTTACGCATTGTATCGGCCATGAATTCGTTGTCAATTAGCTCGTTGCCAATTTCCTGAATCTTCTCCAGCCATTCGTCAGAGTGGGAGCGCAATACATTCTCCAGATCCTGCGGGCAATAGAGGATTGTTGGTTAAAAATGGTTAACAAAAAATAAGAATAATCACAAATGAAAGAGATTAGGTAACGCTATTTACATCTAATTCCTCCATGATCTCTTCTGCATCAGCTGCATTCTCTGGTGTATTTCGTATCTTGTTCTCCAATCGATCCAAGTAGCCCGTTTCGCTGACCATAAACTTCTTGAACTCCCCCAACTGAGTGGATATATGCTCCAGTAAGGCCGTCTTGGCGTAGACCCGTTCGGTGACCTCCGTCCAGCGCGCATTCAGGCGCGTGAACTGCTTCGCCAGGGAACCATACTTTGATTCTTTTTCCGTGTCCTGCAGTTCATCCATTTGTAGGAGCAGCTCTCCACCAAGTTCGTTGAGTTCTCGGAAGGATGTGGTCTCCCTTTCGCAGGTCTCCTTGAGGGTCTGAAACCGGCATTTGCTTTGGAAGAGCTCATTGGAGTTGGGTATATCGGCCACACCCGATTTGGGTGTATTTTTCTCGAGTTCGCTCAGCCATAAGTCGGTTTTTCTGAGTCGCTCTTGGATGACATCCATCTGAGTGTGGATTTCCAGCTGCTGTTGTCGCTGTTCGCGATGCACTTGCTCTACCTTCTCGTACAAGGCGTTTAAGGTTCGTATTTGCGATTGCAGGAAGTCCTTTTGTGGGGGTTCTGCTTCCTTGATTAAAATTTCACTGAAATTTCGTGCACTGATGACATCAATCTCTAGCTTTCGCAGATCTTGACTCGTTCCACTGCCGGACTTTCCATCCGCGGCGGTCTGGAGTACGGCTATGATGGCATTGTATTCTGCTGTGAAATGATTCAAGTTCTCGATGGCTGTCGTCTGCTTGATTACCCGTTCGCTGAGCATCTCTGGCAGTCGCTGCCATGTTGCCTGGAGATCTTCACTCAGTAGAGATCTCGGCATCCTTTCGTATTTAGTTTTAAGGGTTTCCAATTCATCCACCAAGTGGTTCAGCGACTGCTGTTGATGCTGCATGACCTCCAGAGAGGAAACGCGCACTTTTTGGCTCCCCACCTTCTCCATAAATCGCTTAATCTCCTCCAATTCTCTAGAGAGATTCTCTCCACCTCGTTGTTGGATGAGAGCCTGCAATGCCTGCTTCATGTCATGCCAACTGTCGTAAAACAGTCCAAAATCCTGTTTCCACTCCACCAGGGAAACATCCAACTCTTCTGTGGCCTTTTTGGCTTCAGAAATCTCCAAGGACAACGATTCCATGTGACTGAGACGTTGCTCTAGTTCTTTGCCACTGGCTGTGCCCGCATGCTGCTTGTACCAGTCCCGGGAGTCGGCCAAAACGAGCTTGAAACCCGTCAAACTGTTGTAGTATCGCTCTTTGTCCAGCAGGGTCTGGCTCTCGCTCTGCTGCATGGCCAAGCGCTGAGTGAGAAGGCCATACCGTTGCTCCAGCTGTTTGATATGCGTATCCTCTAGGATAAGGTTCCTTGAGGGGTCCTCCAGTTCACAGACTTCATAGAGTTTCTTTAGCTCTGGCAGGGTGCCACTCTTTAGGTGATTTTCCGCCTGAAGTTCCTTCAAAACATCACACTGCTGCCGCAGACTCTGCCGCTGGAGTTGCTGCAACTTCGATTCTGCCTCTTGGACGTACGAAAAGTGCTCCATTATTTGCATTTCCAAGGCATAGAAGTTATCCCCATTCCTCAGTTTCCTCTTCTTAGTGGCAGAGTCATGGGAGAGTTCTGAATCTTCATCCGATTCCTCGCCAAAGCGTATAATCATCTGATAATCCACCCAACCCTCAGGACGCACCACACGACTGTCGTCATAGCTGGCCCGATCTCGACCAAAATTGAAGCCTTTCGTTTCGATCCGCACCGTTTGAACCTCTAGAATCTGTTTGAGAGCATCCAAACGATCCTCGTAGCTCTCGAGCTGTACTAGGACCCTCTCCCCGCGATCATCGCCATCCTGGAGAGTGGCGGCCACCATTTGGCGTAGATCGATGAGGTATCGCTGCAGCTCCAGCAGATCCTTGGCACAATAATTGAGTTCGTTGATCCGCTGGGTAATGCCCCCCACATCTGTGACATCCTGGCACTCCATCTGCTTGAGATCCTGCTCCCGAGCGTCCAGCCATCGCGAGATGCATTTGTATTGCTGGAGTTTCTCGGTGCGAAGATCACTCCACTTGACCACATGCGACCAGCGCTCGCCCAACGCACTCAGACGATCCTCGAGATCGATAAAGTTACCCGATGTATCATTCACGATCACCACCATGCTGCTGAGGCTATCCACCAGGTCCTGCTGTTCGGTAAGATCCGATTTCAGGGATCGCGCCTCCAGCAGTTGCTTCTCCGCCTCAGGGATCGTGGGTCCTATATCGCTCATGTGAGAAATGCGATCTTCCACGCTGGTGAGGAATTGCCGAAGCTGCTCCAGCTTTTGTTTCTGAAACTCTGCCAATCGCATGAGGATCTTGGCCTGAACATCGAGTGCCCTTAACCGTAGCGTCTCCCATCGTTCATTCAGTAGTACCATCTGCTGACGCACCTCATTCTGATCCTCGAGACTAAGGCCAGCTCCTCCGGCTTTTTGTGATTCATTGATCAGGTTGCTGCCCTCCTCCAGGGCCTCGCCCACATACTCCTGATGTTCGGTCAGCTTCAGCATAAAGCTTTCGTTTTCATGAAACTGAAACTTGGCCGTCTGAAAGTCCTGCGGATCGGGTATATCCTGTGAGAGCAGCTGCTCATCTTCCAGGAGGAGTGTTAGCACAGCCTCGAGAGCCGTTTGATACCCACTAATCTCCACGCTGGCATTTGTGGCGGTGCTCAAGGGTCTCATGGAGGATTTCAGCTCCAAAGTGGATCCCTTTTCCAGACTGCCAGCGCTCTCAGAGGTGTAGATCTCCATATTATCGAGTGGAACCTCATCCAAATCTGTGATACTCGTACAGGGCACTCGATCCTGCTCCTCCTGCTGCTCCTGCTGCTCGCGCTGTGCCGCTTTCATGGACTCCATGGCATGATACAGACACATCACATACATCTGTATCGACTTGTTGTCCGGCTTGTGCGTGTGCACATCCTCGGCATCCAATAGCTTCTCGATTTTAAAGTGTCGATGCGCCAGATCGAATGCCAGATGAAGACGCTGCAGCGCATGCTGTTGCAGGGCCGCCTCCAGATGCAGTTCCTCCAAATGTGCCGCCAAAATCATCAAAAAGGCCCTGCCATCCGCCCACGAACTGGAGAAGTCCGTTAGCTGCAATCCCTGGGGCTCTGTGTACTGTCGCGCCCATGCCAAAAGGGATTTCTCCACGCCGTTGCTCGAATGACTTTTGACTAGATGTTGGCCATTGAATTCCAGGGCAATCAACCAAATGAGTCCGAGGGTTAGCTTCGGATTCCCGCCGACAATATCGTCGCTGGAGATATTCACCAGCTTCACGCCATGCTGCTGGATCACATGAATCACTTTGTTCAGATTATTGATGTGATGGACGCGCATGCGTCCCTTTTCGGGTTTCTAAAAGGAAGAGAATGGGTTATTAAATTATCTCCAAGAGGATTCCTAATGACGGTCCTGCATGAATGCATTCAAAAATGGTTCAAATAAAATGAAATTTCATTTCGGTTCAATCAATTATCGATTTAAACTCATAATTCACAGATATTTGTGAGACTATCGATATTTATCGATTAAAATTATAAAGATAAGTTATCGATTCACTCACAATTCATAGAAATTAATTTCGTTGTGTGACTATTAATTTTTATAGATTAACTAGTTATTATAGATCAAATAGTTTCGATAATTTCTCGACTAAACATTGCGCATGCTAATCTACTTTCGATATTTTATCGATCACGAATTTTTGACCACTTTTGAACGCATTCTGGCAGACCTCCCATCTCCAGTGATCTCTTACCATCTGTGTCTGTGTCAAGTTGCTCAGCAAAGCCAACAATCGATGGCCATCCCGCAGATCCAAGAATAAATCCTTCACTGGTGTGCACTGGGTATCGCTTAAATGTGAATTTATCCATTTCGTAAACGTTTTCTTCTGTATATGCTGTCGTTCATCTGCAACACAGAGGGAGATGTTGATTAGTTTTGCACAAGACTTTCTTTCGTTCTTTCGTTTGTTTGCGCAAACCTCGTGCAAAATCGGCAGACTTTAATGGAAAATTGTAGGCCACAGCCATAGCCATTGCCCAACCCCAAAAAGACAGACAAGAGTCTCTTAAGAACGCCAAACACGAACGCGAACACCTCTCCCAAACGGGTCTCCAATCGAGTCTTGGGTCTTGTCTCTGGGGCTGTGGGGCTCTGTGGATATGCGGTTATGGGTAGGGCTCTACTTTGCTAATGAACTGCACTGCAAAACGTGCCAAATCATTCGCTCAAAATCAATTAGCAGAGACGTCGCTTGCAGTTTTAAGGCGCAACGATCAGAGTGGAGCTGAAATGAGCTTTCGGCTTACAGTAGGCCCTTTGCAAGTGGAAGCCAAATGAAGAAGGTAATTTATAGCAGACATTTCCATAATTGGTAGTAAAATATCCATCACAACTGGCTGTCAAGCCAGTGAAAATTCTCCAAAAATAACTTTCAAAGAAAATCGATAAAATACCGATTGATGCAAAAAAATACTTAGATGAATCGAACAAATATACTTATTACTGATACTATAAATTAGCGATAAATTAATGAAATCTCAATAATCAATCGAAAGTTCTCGAATCTCCGATACTTACTTTGAATAATCAAGATTCTTTTAACAAAAAATTGCCTGTGTTTGTTATCGATGGACTAGCATTAATCACCATTTAAAAATAAATTATCGAAACCCTATTCTCGATAACCGCTAGTTAATCGAAACCCTTATCTTTCCCATATTTCCACCTATGGCAATCTTCACTGTCTTCGTAAATTTTCCACCTTCTTGTCGGCATCTCGAGCGCGTCATTTGTCAGTTTTGTGTGAAGCCGCAGTTCATTCTGACCGAAAGCAATTTGCATTGCAGCTCCATGCACTCCATGCACTCGATGCCGCATCCAATCGTCGTCTGATGCCGTGGCGTCTCCCCCGGAATGGGCATGGCGGGGCACGGATCGGCATGTGGGGAACGGGACTCTGATTGATGGCCGTCTTAGAGGCAGACAATTAAATAAAGTGGCCGCCTGTGCGTGTAATTATTGATCGATTTTTATTTCAGGCGGGGGTAGGGGTAAGTAATTATACTCTGAAATTAGAAACGCTTTTGGTTAAGTTTGTTTCTCCCTAATGCAGAAATCCCGTGGACAACTCTTGACATCTGCCATCGTGTGTGGAAAAGAGTCACAAAGGTCACACTTTGACTAAGTTTCTACAGAGATAATTGCAGTAATTAACTAGTTTAAATTAGTTTAAGGAGCCACAATGTGCATTCGAGTGTGTCTATAATGTGAGATAATCATACGATTAAGTGGATTCCCAGAGGATTTGAGGATATGCTTTAGTATTATTCAGAAATGCGCATTACACCCATGGAGATAGTTGAATTATTTTAATTGAAGAGTAAACTTTTAGTCTTGTTTTGTTATTATCGATAAAATACTATCGATAATCCCTATATTTTTAAATATTAATAGATATTTGTCTTCTGAAAATGTACCATTTCAAAAGTCCCAGTTTTATACATCAAATGTCAATATTGGAGCATTAACTTATCGATTATTTATCGTTTAAGTATCAAATATTTCAAAAGGCTCAGAATCTCTCCATTTTCGTTGCATTCAACAATCTGTATCGATATGATAATTTCTACCATCAAAACCTGCTTTCAATTGAAAAATAAACCCCTTAGAGGGCGATCCATCATTTAAAGAGAGAAGAGCCTTAAATACCATCATCCATTCAAGAAAATTAAGATAGATCCGTAATTTACATTCAGGTCTCAATTCGTACTGGCAATTCCACATTGAAATATCTAATTACAGATTCAAGGGAAAGGCTTGCCATCTATGTACGCACATACCCCTGCTAGGAGGAATAATAAATCATCTTCCAGTTAGTTATGCGCGGCCCTGAGCCTGTGGCAAAGACGCTGACTGTGTGGCAAGTGCCAGGGCACTCTCAAGACGATATGCCACTCGCTCACTCACTATGGAATTTAATTGCCATATAAATGAAGGACGTTTCACAAGGAGTCTTAGTCTCCGTCCCCGCTGACTGAACGTAGAACTAATTGCCGCCGCAACTCTATGCCCCCCATACCACCCCCGACGCACACCCAATATTGATCGATGTGGAAAGTCACGTTGCCCTACCGCCTGTTGCATGCGACCCACAAATGTGGCGGACTGTAAAATGTGGTACCAAAGGGAAAAGGACTTGTATAACTCCCATTCCTTGACATTGCCACACGTACAAATGTCACCGCCAGTCAATTGGAAGGAGAATTTTCTCGGAGCTCAAACCCAATTTTGGTAGACAGCCTCCTTCTACACTCTCCCCCCCCCCCTCCCCCTTCCCTTCGGTCTCTCTCTCTGTCTGGTAATTAAATGAAATTTCATTAATTGAGCTTTGGATTCTTTGCATTTATTAACTAGATACTCTCTTCCAGGCCTCACGCTCTCTCTCTCTTTTTCTCTCTGTCTGTCTCTGTCTATCTCTGTGTCTAGTTTCTCTAACAAATTGACGAGAAAATTTACACAATAGTCAAGGCCTATGAGAAGAGTGCCAGGAGCGTTGTGTCATTGAGGGGATTTGGAAATCACTTAAGGAAATAAGCAAGAAAAAAAACCAAAAAGAACAAACCTATTACCGAAGTGTAGATACCCTTTGTAGAGCAATTCCGAATGCAATCATTTAAATTAACCTTTTCATCTTTCAATACCAGAAAGGATGAAAGTAATTTTCGGGTATCGGAACAACAAATAACCTTTTTCCAGCTCTAAAATCTCAGAACGAACCCGACTCCCTTCCAAAAGCATGGATTTGTGGGTCGGTCACTAAGCAATTAAATAAGAAAAATGCAGCAACATGCAGCATCATCATTTTCCCCAAACAGCAGCACCATCATTTTGCCAGTGTCAATTACTGCAATTTTCTTCTTTTCCAACCAATTGAAAATTGCAGCTTTTGGACTTCTTCTTTTTTGTGTTTGTTTACCAGGAAGTACATGCGATTCATACGAAGTATTCAGAAATCATCTACGAGCACATGAGTATGTGCGGATGCTGCTGCTGATGCTGCCTTTTGGCCTGATCTCTTCGCAGGCTGTTTGTTTATCAACCCCCACCCCAGCCAAGTAGTTTGGCAGATTGTTTTCCCCGGAAAAGCTCCTCTTTTTGTTGACTCGTTTTGGCAGCCATTCAATTGGCAAAAAACACAACTCGAAAAATTGTTTTTGTTTTAGGGAAATTGTGGGAAAAGTTTCGCAAAAGTTTTTGGCTGGAGAAATATTATTAGTGTCCTTTTTTTCTGGTGAAAGACAAAGACAAGGCGTTATTTGTATATTTTGATATAGCAGAAATCACTTGGAAAAGTACACTCAAAATGAATTTAATTAAAAGACAGTTTTTTAATCGTTTTGTTTGTGGTTTTAATTGGATTATTCGTCGTGTGCCAATACATATGTATTCGTCGTTTCTTTGGTTTATTATATAAGGATTATGTAAAGCTATTGATTTTTTTTTTGTGGTTTTGGTATGTGGCTCAGACTTCCGGTTTTGGTTGCGGATCAGCACCAACTTCAATTTGCAATGCAAGCTGTGCAAGCCGATCCGTCGATCCTTGCAGCCCGTTCGCATCCATCGAGGCGGGGCTCTCTTTCGTCACCGCGGTTTCCTTTTCCTTCTCCTCTGGCCCCTCCTCTGGTTGAGGAGGATCTTGGCTTTCAACAGACGCCTCTGGTTCCTGCGCCACCAACGGATTTGCAGTCGCCAATGGGTCCGACTCTCCTTCATCTGCAACCTGCAGCACTGGAACCCCTTCCGGTTGGATTGCAGTCTCTTCATCAGAGACTATAACCACTCCGGCCAGGTTATCCACCACGATCATGACGTTAGTTTCGACAAACGTCTCCGCCGGCCTCTCACCAGATTTGCGTACTTGGCCTCTAGCCATCTTTTTGGAGACAAAAATAAATTCACCTTTCCAGAGAGAGTTCTGGAACCAAACTGATTTTTGTAGAGGGACGAAACCAGACCAAACGAATCTAATGTTAAGGCCTACTTTCGTGTACTTTTTATTCTTTTCTTAAATTCTGCTTACTCGTAGATTTTAGTGTCAAAATTGAAGAGAGAAAATGTTACGTTAAATATTCGTTGAGTAATGAGCCTTTTTTGCTAAGGATAGATAGAGCTTCGTTGTATTCACCGTTGTCCGATCGTGTCGCCCAAGCTCCGACTCCCTCTCGCCACCCGTTCATTTCATGCATGAGCTTTGCTACTCTACTCACACGCACACGCACACGTTCTCGTAGTTCCACTCTCTTTCTCTCAGCTCTGAATTCCATCAATAACAAAGTGCTCGACGCTCGCTCTCTCTTGCTCTCTGGCCAACCACCAAGCTCTCTGGAAATACAGGACCCTTAGATTGAAGCAAAAGTAACCAACAAGACCCATATGAGTACTTTCGATGGGTAGAATTTCTTACCCTCCCAGACAAGAATGATTGCTCTTCGAAGGGTATCTCCACTTCGGTAGCCCCGCTTTTACCCTTTTTTTCTCTCTCTCTCCGGATTTACATACCTTTTTTCAAACGCCGCAATGCGGCGGCTGTGAGGGAAAGAGAACCATCAAATATCAATTGATTGCTTTATAATTGAAGGCAATAAAAAGTCTGTAACAACAAAACAAATGCCAGTGGGAATTTCCAAGGGCGAATGGGCGGGGTTGGGGTAAAAGGGAGGTGGTTCTGGAGTTGTGACTCTGTAATGACATCACTTTCTCATTCAGTCCGTTCGTAGAGTAGTTTTTTCAATTGAAATTGAAACCAATTTTAAAATCAAACGAATTATTCGTGCATTGTCTTGTTATTGGTAGTTTGTCTTTTCAAAATAATCAACAAAACCCCCAACAAATGAATTGCAAATTTGTATTCCAAGGTTATTTTTTTGGAATTTTCATTTGGCAATATTTATTCCCTCCCAGAACATTTTAGGGGTCATAGGGGTTTGAAAAATCAAACAGAAAGTAGGCCTGTCGTTGGGAAATGTTGTCAAATACCAAATATCTATTCAGAAATCAGTCTTGTTTTTTAACCCGAACGGAACAGGTCGTAAAATAAATTTTAATACAAATTTAGAACATTTTCTCGACTAAAACTCGAAAATAATTCGACTTTTTCTTGAACTCAATAATGGCCATCCTCGAAGAAGCGCTCATCAACGAGGACTCGCATCTAGTAGGGTCGGAGGTGAAATATGCCATCGTGCAAAACTTGGAGGTCATAAAGACTCTCGTCGCCGAATTGAAGTTGGACATATTGATATGGGATATGACTGAGAACTTAAAGAAGGCTTACAAAGTATTGGAAGACACCGAGTTGGAACATGAGACGTAATAGAAACGAAAAGCGCAAACCGCAAAGTAATACAAATTTATACGAATTTACACCTAGAAAAATAAATAATAAAATATATTTAACTATTCCTAGACGAGCTACAAGGATCGATTTAACCGGTCGATATGCTTGGCTTGCATTCAAGATTGAAGACAACCAAAACGATCGTGCAGATCCAAAACCAAAACCAGAGATCTAAACACCCAAACAAAAGCACAAAAAAAATTGTATAAAAATCAAAGAAAACAATTGTCAAAAAAAACAATCGCTACCTAATCCATATATAATACACGAATGAAACGACGAATACATTTGTATTGCCACCCGACGAATAAACCAATTAAAACCACATGTCTTTGAAATTTCTTTAAATTTTTTTAAGTCGACTTTTCCAAGTGTTTTCTAAGAACGATAGGTCCAAACATCATTGGAAAGATCTACTTTTATCTTCGTTACAAACATCTCTTCAATACCATCATGCTGCACTTTTCAAAGGGTATTCTATTTGATTCGCCTTTCGTTTTGTCAGTCAACTCGTTTTGTGATTCCTGTCATGATATTAAGTTGTTCGAATATTTTCGGCTTATATTTTTGTTGTTGGCATTTCCATTGTTCCTTCCCCTTGTCAGCGAGTGGTGTGTGCGGCAGGAGGGAGGAGGGAGGAGGGAGGGGGAGGGAAATGTACTGTTGTTCAATGAAGTGTGAAAAAGTTGGCGAATCATTGTTTTGGTGATTTATTGACAGGCAGGCGGTCGGCGGTCGTGGGGCTGTTGAAAGCCGGTTATTGGTTTTGAGTTCTTTCCAATTCAGTTTTGAAAAAAAAGAACCAATTGGGCGGAACAGAAATGTCATGGAATTTTATAGAAAATATTATAGAATGTTTGTACAAGTTTGATATTAGAAATTATGTAGTATTTCTGTTAGATTTCGTTAGCATTTTCTATAAATATTTTTTAATTGCAAACTAATAATCGAAACACCGCCTTTCCCACCCCCTGGTATTTTTGTTCTCTATATTTCCGATCTATCTCAATGTAATCTCCTTTGTGTGTGTGTGTGTGTGTGTGTGTGTGTGTGTGTGTGTGTATGGTTTATGGTTTTTATGGCTTTTATGGTTTTTATAGTACGAAACCGTGACCCGCATCGAATGAAATGAAAACAGAGAATTATGTGTAAACAAAAAAAGTGGGAGAACCAAGGGAATGGTGGAATGGGGGGACTCGCGCTTGTTCCACTCTACATTTTGTTTATTATTGGAAGCCCCTACGGATCGGTCCCCTCACCCACCCCTCCCCATTCCTCTCTCCCGATGATCCCTCATTTTATTGTGGGTCAACAGACGACGTCTACTGCTCCCCCTTCCTCTCTCATTCGCTCTCTCCTCCTCCTCCTCTCTGCCAACTATCGCATGTAGCGCCATTGAGCAAATATTTATTTGTTTTCCCTGTACGCCTGGTACGCGCCTTGTACTATATTGTAGATGTTTTAATATGAAGCCAAGCCAAACCGATCCAATGGATGGATGGATGGTTTGTTTGTGTGTCAAGTGGGATGGAATGGGCATGGGCATGGGCACGGGTATGGCATGGCTTGGAAGGAAACCTCAAAAGAGGTGAAGGAACTCTCATTATGGCCACACAAAATTGATAAGAGCACACACCCCACACGCAATAGTGGAACGACGCACCTCTTATCAGTAGTACATAGTAGCAGTAGCAGTCGCTGTCTGTCTACCACATTCCTCCAACCACAATCCCCAAAGAGATTTGAATAACTAGATGGAAGGGGAGAGAGCGATAGCTAGAGCGGAGAGCGGTACAAATGGTAACCATTCCAAATTCTGCTCCATTCCACTACATTCCTCTCAGACTGTTCGCTTAGGGGAACCTGTGGAACTGTGGAACTAGAGGGGGATAAATCCCTGGCTATCTGTAATGGATCTCTCTCGTTTTTCCTGCAGCTCGCAATTTCCCAATTCAATTATTATTTCATCCATCGATATACACGCCCCCGCAAACCGCCCCTCGATTATGGGGCGCCACCCGCTGCTGACAGGCGAATAATAAATGCAATTCATAATTTAAGCTCCGCATTTATCCATGCATCAATGTTGCAAGCGCAAGCCCAAGCCAGAGCCCGTCCTCTGCTACTTATCATTGGATCATCAATGGCAATGTTGCGTGCCACAAAAGAATCAAGCGGCGGCGGAGAAAGAGAAAGGGCAACCGAGAGAGAGAGAGAGAGAGAAAGAGAGGCTGGGATAAGGCCATACACATGTCAGAAATTGTAAACGATCGATCGGTTTCAGGCAGTCAACGAGAGGTTGAGAAGAGGGAAAAGTAGAGAAAAGTAGGAGAAAAAGGCAGAAAGAAAAAGCGAAAGAGTGCTTTAAAGGCAGGACAAAGATCCAGAGAAAGAGTGTGATAAAAGTGGGAGAAAGACCCAACAAAAGAGAGTGTCTTTATGGATCGTTTATGGTCAAGTGATTTTCGCACAACATTTCACTCATCTATCGCTCAAATGTTTCCATCCATCGATGTATTTTCCTTTTGTCTTTTGGCTTTTCAATTTTTCTTTCGCCTTTTATGCGATAAATAAACTTTCTAATTATCGTTCAGTATTGTCTCCTCCTCTCTTCCAATGAGCAGGAGGAGCAGGAGGGGAGGAGGAGGAGGAGAAGGCTTGAAAACTTGAAACAATATTGATTTACAGACCGAACGAACAACATGTTTATTTTTGAGTTTAAACAACAGCAGCAGCAGCAGCACCAGAGAGGCGGTGCATTCAACAGATACTTGAAGTATCTTTAGGTTACAGCTGTATCTACAATTGGTGGGGGGGTTTTTCGCATTTGGCATTGGCGCTCACCCAGAGTGGCTTAGCAGTAAGGGTTATGAGATATACGGTGATGAAGGCAAAGGAGAATGAAAGAATGAAACAGGGAACATGGAATGGACATGAAATCGAAGATTAACCAATCATAGAAAGAGTGAAGAGACGTGAAAGATCCTGTCTCTTGAATCTTTATAATCGGTGGCAAAACCATAAATCTAATAGCAAAGCCTTTTCTAAGCGAAGAGTAAACACCTTTTAAAAGTAATCTCTAGAATGCAACAATCTTGTATCTTTCACAAACAAAAAAACACTTAAAGATACATGTATGTATCTGCATCTGATAAGCCTGTAAAGACCTCTCTCTCTCCTCTCCCTGCGTGAAAAGTGTGCCCCTAAGGCAAATAAACCATAAATCCTTCCAGACTTCTACTCCGAGTAAACAAACAGAAGAAGAAACGGGGGAAAACACCCCAAGGATGTTCTCCAATTAATCCAATTAATTGACACAGAAATGATGGAAGTAATTGAATGCAAAAGATACACAGAAAAAACCAAGAGATCAAGCAAAAGATACACTGAAATCCGTGAGATACTTCCGCCATAAGACTACGAGAATATGTATCTCCCAATTATATCTTTCATTCGTTATGTATCCTCTCATATATGTACATATATGTTTGTACGTTACATATCTCTCATTCTTCAACTCGATTTCCAGAATATATGTATGTATCTCGCCCTTTCCCGAATGCATCCCTCTATCCACGAAAGTATCTCCTACATTCATTACATCTTTCTCTTTCTGTCTCTGTCTCTGTTTCTGTTTCATTATTTGTCCCATAATTTTCACTGTCGAATCGCTTCGACATAAATTAATGAACACATGACATGAATGCTGCCAATTCTCACGCCTCCCTCGACTATCCTTAACCGATGCTTAAAGCTCTTTCAATTATGGTCTGCAGGGGGAGGAGGAGGAGGAGGAGGAGGAGAAGTAGGAGGCCAAGGGCTGTACGAGGGCGAGGGCACACACTACCCATAATCCTAATAAAAGTAACATGAAACGAAGCTGTTTTCAAGTGGGGCGAGAACGGGAGATGGAGGAGCAGCAAGATGGACCCTCCGCCAGCATAAGATAGAGCGGCAGACACAGACACAGACATTGCCCCTCATCGCTTGAGGCAGGATCAAGTGTTTGCAGCAGCAACAGCAACAGCAATTGCGGCAGCCAACATTCAGAAGGCTAAGTGGAGCTTTAACAAGTCCTCAGAGAGAAAGAGAGAGAGAGATAGAAATGTGTGGTGCTTGAATGCCAAAAGAAAACAATTTTAAATTACAGTAAAAGTTCCCGCCAGGCGAATAAAAAAAAGAATAAAACGATTGACTTTTTTCTGGCTGCAAGGAAATTTCCAAAGAAATCTAAACAGAAAAATATTCATTGAAAAACGAATGAAATGGTGAAAAGGGAACCGGTTTAAAGGGAAAACGAAAGGAAAATGGAGAGATGAAATCAATGGAAACACATACATACATAAATCATAAATCAAAACAGTTAAATTTTTCAAAGAAACTCTAAGACAATAAAGAAACAATAAAAAGAAAACAAATATCCATTTATCGATAATATTAACGATATTTTTATCGCTTTAATATTACATTTGTTTTATTTTTTATATTATAGTTTTATATAATTTAATTTTGTTATTTTTACTTTTTAATATACCTACATTTTTTAGTTTTAATTTTAATTTTTTTAATTTCAAGTTCAATTATTTTTAATATGAATTTTTGAGCAGACTTTGATGCAATAATCCATGCTACAAGGATTCCTTCCTGCCTTATAAAGTTAAAAAGTCCATTCAGATGTTTCACTGTGTTTTCGTTAATAAGAGAACACATTCCAGGGGGTCGGGGTCGGGTGGCAATGATATTTAATGAAGCGTTTAAGAACTTTTAAGAACAGCGTCAACGAAGCAGGGAAATTATTTGAAAAGCCAAAGCTAAATGGCATTTAAAGTAGAGGGATTCCATTCCTCAGATACTTATCTATGAATGAAACCAAAAGCCAGGGAAAATATGTGAAAAAATATAAGAATATATAATATATATATATTATATAATATATAAAAATAATTAAATAAAAATATAATAAAAATAAATAAATATAAATATCATTCATAATATTTCGCTTATGGGAAATTTGTACAGAAAGTCAACATTCTTTGCAAGTGGCATACAGAAATCCTGTGGAGCAGAGGAATTAGGAGAATTTCCCATTAAAGAAATATTTCCTTTCTCTTTTTGTGCATCTTCTGGCATCTTCTAAATATTTTCTTGCCCTTTCCTTCACTTTTGAATTATAGAAAAGTGCACTTTGCATCTCCAGCCTCTTGAAAAATCATTTTTCGATGTCTTTTAAGAGTGAAACCCGCGTGTTAAGAACCAGTTTAAATCGCAATCATCATTGAGCGAATATCTGGGGAATTTGTCAGCCAGCAACCAACGCGTGAACGATGGAGGATGATGACGTTGTTGTCGCTGGAGTCGCTGGAGTCGTCGTCGTTGTCGTCATTCCAGTTTGCTTGACTTGCAATTAATGCATGAATGAATGAATTTCGCGATAAGTAAATTCAATTATCCGTAACATTAATGAATGCGTAAAATTTAAACAGCAAACGTCGAGGCGCGTTGGCAGACGGCAGCCACCGAAAAAACCGGTGGAGAGGCTAAGTGATTTTGTAATCAATTTTTGTCGAAAACGAGTACTCCACCCCGCCAAAAAGACCCCAAGAGACGAAGCGATGAAGAGACGAAGAGACGCAGTGAGACGAAAGGAAAGACAGATCCCAAGAGACGGAGAGCGAGAGAGACACTCTGAAAAGTGGGGAGTCAGCAAAAGTGGGCCGAAAGATATGTTCGAAACCCCAGAGAGACACGAGGGATCGACAGTGAAAATACCCCCCAATAGCAATTTAATTCTGCAATAATTATCGGATATTATTATATTATCCGATTATTATATTATATTAATGCTTCAGGACATCGAGTTCTAAGAGGTTCTTAGTCGATTCCTTCCTAGGGTTTCCGATTTTGATAAATTTGGTAGTTTAGGTAGAAAAAGTTTTGGTTTCATGGCCTCAAAATTGTGGAATCCACAATGTTTTTTGATTCTACATTTTGAAAGATGAAGTGTTTGAGTTTGCCCTATTGACTGTTCTTCCTTAGTCCTGTTACCTACCTCTCCGCTCACCCATTATACCCGTTTTTACTCAACAAATACCTCTCAGAAAAATGCTTAATAAGGCATAAAGTGGTTAAGGTTGAGGAGTGGCGTGGCGTGGAGTGGAGATTCGTGTGGGCCGCCGCGCCGTTTCGGCTAAAGATATGACTAAATAATATTATAAATATTTATAGATAAAAGCCAGCCGCGGTAAGGGGATACGATATCTTTATGGATAAAAAAAATGTTGTGCAAGTGGGTAACAAATGGGAGCTGCAAGCGGGGGGAGGCAAGTCTGTGGGAAAAATTGTGTTGAATGAATGAAGGCTTTTCCTTACAGTTTAAGGTTTTTCCTGTCATTTATAGAATCTATAGAAAATGCCACTTTCCTTTCGAAATACATGGGAATTCATACCCCATTCCGTTCCCTACTATTCAGTATAGTAATTTTTCTTATTTTTTTTCCAAAATGCCACCCAGAAGACAGAACTTCACTCATTCCCTTTCAGATAATTAATCATTTCCAATGTGATTTCTGGTCATAATTAACACCCATAAAAGCTTCATTCATCCGGCCATAACCGACGGAAGCGGCCAAAACGGCGGCCAAACTCCACAGAGAAAATATGAAAACAACAGAAAATGAATGAAAATGAATGAAAACTTCCGCTGTTGGGGAGTGCAGTGTACACTAGACAGAAACGAAGCCAAAGATTGTGTTTGCTGTGGGGGCGAATGTGGAGGTGTTACCCCTTCGCTAGGAAGTGCAGGGGGGCGCTCTTTATAGCCAAGTTTTTTCTCTGATAAAGCCTTTGCCTAAGTCGTCGCTCGGAGAGTGTCGGACATGCTGGGTGTTGTTTTTCTTTAACGTCTGTGTCTGTGTCTGTGTCCGTCCGTCTGCCTGCGGTATTTCGTGTTCGGGAAACAGGTTTTCCCATGATTTTCCTCCGTTCACTCCTCCGCTCTGGCATTCCACTACTCGTATTTTGTACAGCGTTTTTTTAGTTTGTGTGGCAGCCATTGAAAATGCATTTTATTCTAATTTATGCGGGCCAAAAGGTTGCCGGAATCGATGCATTTAATTTTGTTGTTTCTAGCCCGCAAATCGCGTCTAAACATGGGCCTGAATTGAGCCATAAACTGGCCATAGAAGGTGCTTTAAATAGGGTCTAAAAGGCGCATAAAGGGGCTCTATAGATGGGGGTGTTGAATGTGTTTCGGAAATGTATTACAAGATTAGCGCCACAGATAGGGACATTATATGAAAATGGGGTCTATAAAATGTCTAAAAATATAGGTAATAAAATAATCAAAACGAAGTGTGAAAATTAAAGTTGAAAGTCTTTAATTTGTATAAATAATTCTACAAAAAGACCAATCCAAAAAAACTAATAAAATATGTATTGTCCTGAACAATTTCCAGGAAACTCCTCCTACACAAAACATACTACAAAACCCAATTGAATAAAACATTTGACACGACAGCAATTTCCACAATATCCCATTTCCAACCATCGATTCTGCTTTCAATTCCTGTCGCCCAAAGAAGCTGTTAAAATCAAATAAAATATGTACAAGCAAAAACTTTGAAAAAATTAACAAGAAATAAAAAACGCAGCAAATTGCGAGTATATTTCTACAGAAAAATAATCGAGTTCAAGCATCGTTTCTGTTCAATTGAAATGCGTGTCACATGCAATTGAAATGTCGTCCAGGAGTCACGTTTTCGCCTCTTTCTCTGAGAGCCATAGAAAAATCGAATCGAAAATCGAAGGGGGCTCCAAAATGATTCAAAAATCGGAGAACGGGCGAATGGCAATGTTGTTGGCTTCTAAATTTCCCATATGGCCCGTAAAATGCAGAGACAATTAAAAGGTTGGCCCAAAAATGTAAAAGAAAAACCTTTCAGTTTCCATTATATCTGGGGAAATTCACTGGAGCGTGGGGGAGTTTTTTTGGGGGAAGAATGGAATTTGTGTTGTGTTTTGGGGGCCATAAAACCAGAAACCAGCCACTGAAGCAGAAGGCCGCTGAAAAAAAATTTCTGCTATTTTTGAGAGGAAATAAGTTAGTATTATTATTATTTTTTTTTGGTATAAAAATAATTTGATACTTCTATGATTCAAAAAAATAAAAATTTTTTTATATATTTATTACTATTGAATATTGTATTTATTTATTTGAATTTTTTCTTATTCTTATTCTTTTTTTATTATTTTTGGTTTATTTGATATACTTTTGTAATAATCATTTAATAAATTAATTATTTTAAAAATAAATAGATATTTATAATTTTTTATTACTTATTTTTAATTATTTTACAAAAATTATGCAACATATGAATTTGAATGAAAAGCTGAAGCTGTTTAAAAGTGTCATTCACGTGTGTACGTGGGAATGTGGAACGAATATCATCCGCGAATAGGAACGGATAGGAATGCACAGACTGTCATGTACTGCTAATGGTGTAAGCCCACAATTTTGCTACAAAACACAAAGAGAACAAAATAATCTACAACTAAAAATTACTCCAAAATACTCTCATTTTCAAAGTCATTTCAATGGGCGTTAGCTCTTTTTTTCGTACTCCCCCATGCGATTGCGATGCGATGCGATGCAACATTGTATTCCAGTTCCTGCCACCAGTTTGTGCTCCAGTTTCCAGTCAGCGATTCGACACATGTGGCAAAATGCCCCAAACAGTTGCAACTCAACGAGCAAATGCGTCGCATTTTGTCGCATTCCAAAGGCCCCAGCTGTCGGCCGTCGACTGTCGGTTGTCGGGTTTTAAGCCACAGAAAAGCAGAGACCGATCGAGAGAGGGAGAGAGACAGAGTCATAGATATGCCTAATGGCATCCGAAATTTGAAATTGGAATCGAAATCGGATACAAAAAATAAAACCCACACACATCACACCACACAAATCCACAGAGCACCGCAGACGGGGGGTATGGGGTATTCTGTCGCACAAATTGGCGGTTCCATGGTTCCGCGTCTAAATCGAGTCTCAATTACACAAAAACACTCGAAAAAATAACAAATTAGAATGATTTGAAAAGCGTTGTGACTATGAGGATACCCATTAACGGTAGTTTTTGGAAAATAATATTAATAACATAATTTTTTATGTTTTAATTGATTTTTTATAGGTGGAAACGTCTTGCAACTTTTTGGAGGTGTACGAGTATGTAACAAATTGTTTTTAAGATTTTATCAAGTTTCAGGGAAATAACTTCAAATTTATGGCACATTGTTTTTAATAATATTCTCTAATATAAGCGTAGATCAAATGAACTTTTGCAGAACTCTGGATATTAGTTATTTTTACTATAATAACAATTTTCATAGAAATATCTTTAAGAATAAATGTAGGTTTTGTGACATTTCTTATGTTTTTAACCTTGAACCATGGTAGTTCTAAAATCTTTTATATTTAAGGGCTTTTAAGGAAGGAATATGTAGTAGATAATTTTATGGGAACTAAAGCTGATCATTGAGCATTTATATAATATATTATTTGATGGTTGATTGCTTTTCCACAGCTATACAGGGAATACATACGCACATTTTCCCCCCACTTTAAAAGCGGTTTCGATTCTCATTAGAAGAGCGTGCGGGTTACGCCACGCCCCACGCTCTGGCACTCTGGCTTTGCATTTTGACCCGCCGATCATTAAATGCTTAACCAAATGAAACGCCAAAGCGATATACAGATACTCTGATCCGCACTCGTGAAAGTATCTGTATCTGTGGTTCTGGGCTCTGGCTTCTCGATTCTGAATGGGGTGTGTGCCGCTCCGGGGCACTGGGTGTGTGCTGGCTCTGTGGAGAGGAGAATGTATCTGCATCTGTATCTGGGAGGGCAACATGTGGTCCGTCTTGAAAGAAAGCATTTTCTGAGACACGAAATCGTGTCATGAGGGGAGAGGACGTATTCTGGAAGTGTTGCTGGGGTTAATTTTAGGGGCACTGCTCAAAAAAAGAGATCATCCATGGAAAAAGATCATCAATTAAAGATCATAATTAAAGATCTTTTCGGGAAAACATACCATCAGAAAGAGATCTTTGGGAATAAAGAACACCAAAAGCCGAATCTTTGTCGCTTTTTTTTAAAGAAATTTAAATAGAAAAATGGAACCACTAAAGGGTAGGTAAGTTCCCTTATTAAAACATTTATCGAATTTGCCCACTACTTGAAAAATCTATAAGATATGCATGAAATTTCTTTACTCTATAAAGAACCCATAAATCAACCCATACCAACAACATTTTCTTTAATCATCAAGCATCATAAAATGCAATCCAAAAAGATCTATATTTTTCTTACCAATTAAAATTCCAGGCTCCATATTTGCTTAATCCTTAAAAAATCGCCGTAATCCTTAAAAATCGCTTCAGCTTTCGTTTCGTTTTACAGGTAAAAAGATCACACACAAAAATCACAAATTAAATGCTTCTTAAGGTTTGCTTCGGTATCGGTTGCATCCACATGGAAGATACACACACATTCGATTTTTTTTTTTTATAACCGGAGGGATTCGTGGAATTCGAAGTGGGGTACTGGGTCGTAATGCGAGTAGTGACAGTCGTATCGAAGGTTATCGAATGCTACTGCTACTCCATTTCGTTGCTATAACACCTTTTACACTTTTTATTCTCGCGATTCTCCGTTGATTTTCGGACGTTGTATTTTCGCTTTAACTAAAATTCGCTTTAAAATGAAGGTGCGCCAAAGGAATTCTACAAAAAATGGTAAGTAAATATTGTAGGATGATAAATAAGTGACACCTGTAGCTCATGTACCCTTTAAAAGAGGTTATTATGGTTTTTTTAGAGTAACTTGCGACGCAGGGAAGACAGTTTTTTTTTGTATCTGTATAGACGGTATATCCGCAGATATTCCAATGAATTTTTGCAGATCTCAATAGAATATCACTATACGTAATCCTCACAATTTTCATCAAAATCGTACGTCTTTTTCATATAGTTAAGATTGGGTCGGAAAGATCTCAATCGGACTCCAACTCCTCCGGTATTTATCTCCCCATCTCTTTCTTCTTCCTCTCTTTTTGTTTATATATGTATCTATTCCCTTTTGTGTTATTGTTCCCACGACGAAGCCATGAAGCAGGGATGACGAAGAGAGGAAGAGCGGAGCGCGAGGCAAAACACAAACAAACCAAAACAGAAAAAAAACGAAACAACAAACTACCGTTAAACGAGCCAGAAACAACAACATATTTTTCGTATTTCGTTTTTTTTTTAATCAGTTTTCTTGTTTGTTTTTGCATGTATTCTCTTTTTCGCTTTATCAGTTTACTTTTAGATAGCTATCCCGTTCCCACAGCCCTCCGCCTCCTTCCCTCGCACCGTCTGCTTATCGAAGATTCACACAGGTGGCTCTCTCTCTATTTCTCTCTCACTCTATCACTCTCTCAATTACAAAACAAACACCGGTTCGACTTTTAGCGGCGGGAACGTTGGCAACAAATGAACCGATCGGCTGCATTGAAAAGCGAAAACCAGAAATGAAACGAATGGAATAGTTGAACACAAAAAGAAGTCAAGCTTTGGGGTCGAAGCTTTGGATACCCTTGTAGACTGGAGAATATTGAAACTATGGCACCAGAAAACAGATAAACGATCAAGCACGATGATCACAGATATATTTCTTAGTATTGGATATTTGTTCATATTCTACATGGCTCCTGTTTTTGGCCAACCCCATCATGCCCTTGACACATAGGGTACAATAAGACCAGAGTTTCTGCTTTGACGCTGTGGCTCTCTCTCTCTCCTCTCTTTCTGTTACTGTTTTTCCTGTGTTGTGTTCTTATTGTTGCTATCTTTATCGTTTCTGCTGTGTCTCTGCCACTATCTCTGTCGCTCGTTCTGTTACTGGTTTTGGTGTCTCTGCCGGGTCTTACACAAGGTATATTAAAGTGAAGGTAAGGCAGTTCCGCTCTGTTGGTGGCCTAATTTTTGTTTATCATCTCACACACACACGTACATATGTGTAGGCCGTTATCATAGCAGATTGGTAGAGGCAACACTCTCAGACTACCCTACCTTTTTTTAATATACTTTGATATTGCTGTTCTTATTGCTCTCCGTCTCTGCTGCCGCGGGCAATTTGTGAGTCAAAGAATCAGACAGTGGCCCTTGCATTGGTATTGGTAAATGCGTGAGAAAAAGAGTTAAATAAAACTTGAATTAAAGGCGCACAATCACTTGAAATTATTATAATTATTTAGTAAACAACACTATACACACTGTTTGTTTGAATTTCAATTAAAATGATTATTCATTTTTGCATTTAAACAACTTGTTGCTACCACACACACACACACACGAATACACCTTGAACTTGCTGGTCGCTGTCGTCAGCTTCGCTGTTTTTTTTTGACGGTTGTGATTCGATTTTGTATTACTTTTCCACCGTTGTTTCACACTATGTTGCTTTTTTTACATTCACGCTTTTAATTATTATTAATCTGTATTATTTTGTTAATAACAGCACAGACTCTTGACAGCCAATAGCCACCTTTTGCCACTTCTTATTGGGTTTGCTTGTTGTTTCTTTTTCGTTCGATTCGATCGTTAAGAGTTGAGAAAAAACCTTCCGCACGTTCGTTGTTGTTGCTCGCGCGCGCGAGCGCAGTAGTGAGTAGGCATCTGATTGGAATTGGAACCCCTGCTTCGAAGCAGTGCTGCCAATTGAGCATATTCCAAGCTATATCTAGCTAAAATGTACATCAAGCATTTCGTAGAAGTGGAGTTTCTTGTAAAATTCACAAAATGCGTAGATAAGTATTTCATCATTTTAGTCTTGGCGTATTCTTTAGCTTATTTATATTTGATTTTAGTCATTTTTGGCATATAATCGTTAGAATATAGCCTGTATTAACTCTGAAATTCTGGCAGCACTGCTTCGAGCGCGCTTCAAATGTTTCATTTCCATTTGTAGCAGAAAGAGAGCGCGAGAGAGAGGGGTAGATTGCAAGAGAGCGTAATCGAAGGGGAATTAATTGAAGAGAGCAAACGATCGCTCTGATTGGAATTGTGGCCTTCATTTTAATTAAAGTGAGAATTGATGGGTTTAATTAATAATTATCAATAAATGATGGACTTTAAAGGGTCAAGATACGGGCTTATGATGTAAATCTTGAGGTTTACACATTCGCTCACTAGGAATACCCTGTACATAGGGTTTTATTCGATATTTTTGATAGAATTTCTTATAAATATCCCTCTAGAAAATATAACACCTCCGCTACTGTTTTTGTAGATGTACCCCCTGATTCGCTAAAAATTTCGTTCCGCAGTGGCATTTTATCAAAGTTCTCATATCTTGAACAAAATTCGTGTGTAGAAAATCCCATAACAAACACTTGATAAGAAAGTAGACGTCTCCCAGAGACGGTAATACCTTGTAGGCAGAGGATCTTACCCATGGTTTTCACTCGGAACTCCTCGTAGTCCATCAGTGGAGGTGTTATGGCACCTTGGACCGTGTTCTGGTAATCCTCATCGCTGTAAACCGAATCATAATCGCTTGCATTGTGCATTTTTTCCGGGAATTTATGGATCACTTTTTCGTTGGGTTTTATGGAGAGCACTTTTTGTATGATCTTGGGTTACTTTAGGCCACTCTTTGGGGAATAATAGATCACTTCTTATTTGATTTTTAGGGGAATTATATGCAGCTTCTTGGATTACATTGGGGTACTTCTTAATGAATTTCCTCAACTTTGGGGAAGTTGGTTTTTTTTTCAGTTCGATTTTTGGCAATTTCTTGGAGGAGCTCAACTTTATAGCATACTTTTAGACACCGGTAAAATATATATCAAGAGGTTATTATTATTATTTTCCAAAATTGCATTATCACAGGTTGGATAAGGGAATTACAATAAATCACAAGCCCTTAAGGGTATACCAAAGCAGTATGCACATAGAAAATAATGATATTTATGGGTATTTCTATCCGTAAACGAATCTTAGACTTTTGATATCACCCACAAAAATTTCACTATCTTTATGAGGTTTCTTTGAATATGTTAAATCGAAACCATTTAAGGGACTGGCCGTAGCCCACAAACCGAATCGCAGACGACTCTTCGAGACCTTCCGCACCGACTTCCGACTAAAATACGACTAAGGTCTCTCCATAGAACCCAGAGTGGCAGAGCAGAACAGAGGTTTTTCTGGCTAATCAAGAGCAAATAATACGAAGGCTATCGGCAACAACAAATCTACATTCTACATTCTCTGATTAGAATATAAAGACATTCATTCCAAGTCGTATTCGTATTTGCAGTGAGAGGAGCGGCGCGTGCTATCTGTAGCTCTCTCTCTCTCTCCCTCTCCCTCTTTGGCTCTCTCCAGCGAAAGTAATCGTTAGAAAGAGAGGGACAGAGACATATACATCTTGTATATGTATCTTATCGCTAAGGTAGAACACAAGTCAAGATACGAGCTTATGCGACAGTCGTCTAGTATTTCCCCAAAAAAATTCCTTCAATTAATTAATGCACTCCACATAAATATTACGATTGGAGGGTGAGAAAATATAGAGAGAGGTTTTTACACTTTAGAGGGTATAAAGTCTTTATCTGTATGTCTTTTCAAGTGACTTCCTCAATATGATGTGTGATGTATGATACGAATCTTTTTAAGAAATGCCAGAGACCTGAGACTTATCTTTGGAGATAGCATTCCCCTTGAGGTAGGAAAAAGTCACCCGTCATTCCCTTAAAAAGTGATCTTTTATTCCTTAAAGATTGACCCATAATTTCTACATCAAGTAGCCCATAGAATATTATTTTCCATTCACTTCTGGAACACCATAAAGTAATGCTAGAAAACTCAAGATCTTTTCGAACTGAAGAAAATATTTCCCATTCCTTTCCCCAAATAAAAACACAATTTTATATTTCGTTTTCGTTCTTTTGTTTTTTGTTTTTAAAACAGCACACCAAAGAAATAGCTTCATTGGAATGTTAAAAATGTTTATTTAAGTTAGTTTTTTCATCTGTTTTTTGTTTTTTGGTTTCTTGAATGTTTGTCATTTTTTTAATCATTTTTTGTTGTTGTTGTTGAATTGTAATCTATATTTTCTATAACACATAGATTTCTTGTATGTAGGTTGTCTTGTAGTGTATTTTCAAACATTAAATGTATGTATATTTTCGTATATAATTATGAATATAATATACCTTTTTTTGTTTGATTTTTGAAGAGCAATTTTGTCTCTTGTTTGCGTTTTTTGGAGTACGAGTAGTATCTTTTTCTTTGCTATCTGTCTATTTTCTGATTTTTCTACGGTTTTAGTGGGTTATCCTCTTTAAGATATGTATGTGTGTATATATTTCTATATTTTTCAACTATTTTCTGGTGTATCTGTTACTGTTGTTTGTTCTGGTGGTAACTTTGATAGTTTTTCAGGCAATTTAAAGTCAAGGTAAATAAATTTAGAAGTAAAAAAAATTTTAAATTATACATTAAAAAGCTGTGATTTGTTTATATTTTATAAATTATAAATTCTATTTCTGTTAAATTTTTGTACAATTGTTTCAGGATTTTAAGAGTTCAATGGGTCAGTTTTGGTTTAAAACCCTGAAACAAGTTACAAATGTTTTATATAAAAGAAATAACTGATTCACAAATCATAAGAAATTATGGCTTTAATACAAAAAAAAATCCTGGAATAATTCTTAAAAAATCTCCTTTAGTGTATTTTTTACTCATCAATAAGTTTATTCATATTTCGCTTAATTTTATTTGATTTTTAAGTGTTTCTTCCTCATTTTTCCGCTCTTCATATTTGATATGTTTTTGTTGTTTGTGTTTTACTTGATATGTTTGCATATATTTTGTATTACCATATAATTTTCTTGATCTGATCAGATCTGCTGATATGTTTGCGATATATTTTTTCCGTGGCTTACAATTTGTATTGTATATATTTTTAAAAATTGTTCAAAAATATTCACAAAGAAAAAACATTTATTTTTTTTCTAGATTTTCATCTCTGTTTTTTTTAAGTTAATTTTTTGTTTTAATTAAGTTAAAAATAAACCAAAGAAAAAACACAAAACTATCACTTTTGTTTTTTTTCGGTTTTTCTTGTGGTTTTCTTCGGTTTCCTTCAGCTTTCCTTTCGGTTTTCCATTCTTAAATCATTTGCATCGATTATGGAATTTCGTAGTTTGTCTCCTCTTTATTTACATGGGGCCTTTTACACTCGTGTATACCATATATATATCATGTATATATATTTCAATGGATCAGTTTTCTTCGGTTCTTTCTTCTTTCTTCTGTGATATTTACTCTTGATTTGCTTAAGTGTTTCATTTGATTAAATATCTTTAATATATATATTTTTTAAATAGACAACTATATTTGATAAAAAGTTTTCTCGAATAAATAACTTTAGTGGTTCTGATCTATCAGCTAATTCAAGGTACTTATAACTCCATTAAAATTTTCCTTCCTTTTCCATTTCAACGTTGGGTTTCGTTTTCTCATCCTCACTTTACTCAAATTTTCATTTCTTTTCTTTGTTTTAGTTTTCTTTTCAACAATTCCGTGCTCCATTTTTGAAATAATTTTAAGGAATAATAGACATTTCTTAAAACTAGAAAGGAAAGTGTGTTGCGTGTGTGTGGGGTTTTTCATTTTTGAGAACCAATTTCAGTGTGTTTTCTTCAAGTTAGTTTCCAAATGTTTTTGGGTCAGTTTTTGGTTGAACAGAAATTGGTTCTCAAAATTTTATTCGAATCTCATTTTGGTTACAAATTGTCGGGGTTTTTCTGTAATGTTTTTTTTTCTAAGAAATATATTTGTTAAGAATTTGAGTAAAGTTTAAGTTTTAATGGAATATATAATCGTAAGTGTTCGTTTACTATATTTTTTAGACACACATAAACATATTTTTATCTCGTGAATTATGCAACTCAAAACGGTTTCCGTAATGGGTTTTCCCTTTTTCCCCTCTATTTTTTGCACAGTAGCTCGACATTTGGATATACTATATGGGATATACATACATCTACCTAGATATCGTACGAGTATGTATGGTATAATATATTCGTATTTCTCATACTATTTTCTTGGGGGGTTAGTAGATTAGCTGCAGGGCTTTTTCTTCTACATTGTAAACACTAAAAACTAAAGAAATGTTCAAGTTTTAATATTAGTTTAAGATTTAGGAAAAAAGTGAATAAAAGTTCATAGAAGATTCTGTAATGGAAGGTTCTTTACTGAAGGTCTTTTGCATTGAGGTTTCATTTTGCTCATTTAGGGACTTTAGTTTCGTGAATACCATAAGTGATCATCGGTTTCCTATACGGATCTAAGAAGCCTTGAAACACTGTTAAATATACATCAATAAAAATCAATATATTCGATATATATAGTATATATGTTTCAGAAAAGGTTTTTTTTTTGTTTTCTTGTATTTTTTTTAAGTTTTTCAAAGTTTTTCTTTAAGTTTTTCCTTTTTTTGCCAAACGATCCTGCTTCCATATTTTATTCTTTTATTTATTTAGTTCTCATGAAGGATTTTTGTTCTTTTGTTTTTTGTTTTACTGAAATTTGCGCACTGATTTTCTCAAAAATAAATGTATAGATCTTCAATGGAAATTGCAACAAATATTCAGAGAGAGAAAGTCGAGGAGAAAGTGTAGGAAATAGCGCTGAAATTTTCGAGAGAAAGCTTTTAGCGAGAGCAGCCGAATTTGTTCTTCTATTTTTTGAACATCTTTATATTTCATCTTTTTTTTTATTATTTTTTTGTGGTTTTTTGCAATTTTTTTTAAGTTTTTGGTTTGCTTGATTTTTGGATTTTTTGTTCGTTTTTTATAAAAAGTGTTTTGGAAAATAAAATTAAAATCGAGATTTAAGAGAGAAGAAGAAACCAATCGAAAAGCATAAAAAGAGTTTGAGAAAATATCGATGGCGTGGGATGAATTGAAGTGAGTGTTTTGGTGAGTGGTTGTTGGGTGTGGGGTGTTTTGTGAGTGCATTCGCATTCGCATTTAATAATTGTAATTATCATAGGGCGTACCCAAATACGAATAGAAATTAGGACTGATGGGCTGTGCATGGGCATAATAAAATCCAGAAGCCGGATCTGGCGCTACTCAGTCGAGGAAGCCGGTATTCACCAGCTTCTCCAAGAAGAACTTTACATCCCCCAGCTCCGAGTCCTTGATGCCCAGCGATTTCAGCATACCAAGATCCCCGTTCTCCACGGCCATGAATACGGAGCGCAAGTGTTCCAAGTCGGATCTGCAATGAAATAAGGAAAGCCCAGAGAAAATGGCATTTATTTTCATTATTTTCTCTTCTGATTAATTGCACAACTTAAATGGAAGTTTTTCTCTCTATCTGCTCTGGCAAATGTCTTAAGCCAAAGAAAAGTAAAAGGGGGTGCCATTCGCAAAGTGGCATTTAGTTGGGGTTGGTCCTTGAGGGAAAATCCCAATATGATACAGTGGCTTAAGGTTTGAGCAAGGGGTCTTAAAGTGAGGGGAATTAGAGATTTGAGGGGAAAAAACATCAGCAGTTGTCTTAGGCAAACATTTTCCTTAGAAATGGATTGGTTTTGTATGGAGATGAAAACTAGAGCAATAGGCATTTCATCATCAAATGACATAAGCGAAATCCAGACGAAACTCACTAATGCACCAGAATAACGTGTTATGCCTTTAAAGCACCATTCCCAAGTTTTATTCATACCCTAAACTGTCTTTAATCCCCTTTTTGAATCATTTATAGCTTCCTATACTGCGAATTGCACTTATTTTCAAAAGAAACTTTGTACCCCTTGTTCGCCTGCTCTCGTACCAATGTCCTTTCAATTGCACAACCCCCTGCCTAATAGTACAACTTATAAAGCTACTCTCCCCCACCCACCCCCACACACACAAACATAGAAACCACATGTACGCACACAGATACACTAGCGCACACACACACCCACTCAAACACGGAGACAAGTTTAAGCTTTTCTGCGGCGAGCTTCAAATTATACGCTTTGCTTAATTAATCCCTGCAGGTATCGTGCAGCCATTCCTGCTGTTGCTTCTAGCTGTTGTTTGTTGGCTATGTGGATTCACCATATCCACCCTACCACCCTCCCACCCTCGTTATCTGTGGTACTCCCCTAAGTATAATATTTACCCTTATGAAGAGAGGGTAACGATTGGCAGAGAGACATTAAGCTATTTTCTGAAATAACTTCTTTATTTTTAAACATAAACGAAAGAAACTATACAGATTGCCGTAGAAGATGTCTGTTTAGATATATCTAAAATTTCATCAAAATTGGTCAATGTTTTTTATACTCTTTATGTCTAAAAGGGTATTGACTTTTCGATCTGGGTATCCTTTTTCTTATGCTTTTTGTTGCTTGTTTTGCTAGACGAACTTCGTTATCATCAACATAATTAGCAAGTAAGTGGAAAAGGGATGCACAAATGGAGTCAGTTCGAAAGAAAGAGAGAGATAGATACACAGAGTAAGAGACAGCAAGAGAAAGAGCAGGGCTGATGCCACAAGAAGAGTGCAAAGTACACATTAATAACATTCGTGTGCGTGTCTTGTGGTTCGAGTTTTCGGGTTTCGGATTCGGATTCGGGTTCATTCTATCTTTCTGGTGCTATCTTTCTCCCTCTTGGAGAATGACATTATGACACTTGGACGATTAATTGCGTTGATGAAATTGTGTAGAATTACCAAAGGAAAAACCAGAAGATGGCGTGCGGACCAGACAGACAACACCTACGTGAGATCCTTCGACATCCTCTCCCTCACACTATGTGTATATCTTCCTTTATTTTCAGATGTTTTTTTTTAAGATTTTGCTACACAATACGTTTTTCCCCGACGCTTTTTTGATAGCGAAAAAGCAAAGAAATTGCATGGACCCAATAAATACTTGAGCATTGCATTTCATAGAAGACTGAATTTAATGTGTATGGCAAAATATCTATACGAATTTTGTGAATGGCAAAATACACTCCTGCGAATAGTGTCCTTTACGAACACTGTGAATGGCAAAATAACCTATGCGAATTGCGTGAATGACAAAATATACTTCTTCCAATAGAGTGAATGGCAGAAAATAACTCTCTGCGAACACTGTGGATGGCAAAATAAGCCGACTGTAAAAAACCGTAGGTAAAAAACTGAACGTGCAACACCATGTCTCATCCATTTATGGGTTGTTTTGCTAATTTATCAACATGTGCGTGAAGCCAAATATTTTCATGTCCTTTTGTCTGGCCTTCGGGCGGCTGGTCGTAGTCCTGTTACAACGTCAGTCAGTGGGGCCTCTTGTCGGGGCTTCCACAATTTTATTATTATTATTATTGCCAGCTCCAGCCCCTAACAAAAACCCAAGGAACGGAATACCAGTGCCCATGCCATCCGTCCCATCCCATTTTTTGGTTAGTTTTTGTTGTACTAATTTAATGAAAATTCTCTTCTTTCAGTTTGTGTTTTTCTTGGGGGCCTCTGCGTCTGCCTCTCGCTCCCTCTCTCTTTTGTTGTTATTTTTGTTAATTAAATTTCAGCTTTTGTTTATCTTTTAACAAAATGAAAGATGAGTGAGGAGTAAGGGAGCAAGGGAGAGTGTTTGTGTGTGGGGGAGTGGCGAGAGAGGCAGGGCGTAATTAATGCATTTTGTACAACATGTTGGGCCTGGAGATTGACACGAGAACGAAGGCAGTTTAAAAAGCGGATTTGAAAGTAGAAAAAGTACAATATTTTATAGGGGAAAGTGATCTCTGAAATCTAGACCTAAGAGTACTTAAACCTTTCTTTATAATACTTCTAGGAATAAAAATTTCTGGTGAGGTAAATTACCTCTTTGAGTTATATTACTTCTATATTTAAGAGAAATATAAGCGCCAATCCCTGGCTCACTTACACCTTTCCCTGACTGTCTGTGAACCTTTGTACCCTTACCACATTTCCTAATTGAATTCATTAGGATATGACAAATATTTTGTTTGCTTAGGACAAAGCCAAATAAATTACATGAGCAGCAGCAGACGCTCCGCAAAAGCAGCTCTTCATAAACTAAAGCCAGCAAAAAAAAAGACAGAAAGATACGAAATATGGGGAAAAAATAAGAAAATAAGAGGAATAAGGGAAAAAAGTACGATAAATATGTATGAAATATTTGAAAATTTCATGACACTTTCTGTGTGTGCTTTGGGGTTGCCTTGAACCCTTGAAAATGTTATTGTGCCAGCAGCAGCCACACAAATAACAAAGCAGAAAGGACCCAGAGATAATTCATGGGACAAGGACAAGGACACAGTAATGCGAGGGGTCGCCGGGGTAGGACGTTGTTCTGTGGATAGTTTTACATGAATGAAAGGATTCCCAAACATAGCTTGGGGTTATGCCAAAAGTTTACTTGAAGAGGGATTAGAATTATCTATGACCGAAAGAGGAAGGGGCATTTATGCTTTAGGGGTTGTGTCCACACAAATTGCACCCCCAGGCCATAGGCAAATCCCTGGAACTGGCAGCACTCACCTCATTAGTCGAAGGGCAGCACCAAAGTCCTCAATCGTTTGCGATTCACTCAAAGCGATGGCCACCTTGTCCACGCCGCCCAAAGGTGAAAGGGCATCTCGGGCCTTGCTGCCGAAAAGCTTCTCCAAATAGTTGGGTCCATGCGATGCAATCAGGCTCTGGAGGAAGGATGCCGTCTCCTCCACCGGGGGTCGTTTGGCTGCAAAAAGCATAAAGCGATATTTGTGTGTGTTGAAAGCGGATTTATGGTTTCAATTAATAATCCTAGAATTGCCCTAGAACAGCTTAATGCATAATGCCATTCACAATTTAATTGATTTTATTCATTAAGAAGCATCATCATTCGGACAGGCCATTGGTCATTATTTTGTAGAGTAATTAATAAATGAACAGCATTGTAAATGTGGAAATATGTTTCATAAAATGTATAATTAATTGATTTTTCTGACCATTTACTGCGTTGTTAAACATATGTAATTATAGATTTGTTTTTACAACTAATTAAAATGGAATTATCCAAGCAGAAAGGGTTTTTAATGGCCTGTCCTTAAACTCCTTTAAAATCACAAAAAGAACAAATATGTACTTTATTTTAAATTACTTTTAGTTTCAGTTAATCCCTAAAGAATATCAGGTAAAGCACTCCTAAATATATTACATATATTTCTCCAATAATCTCCTACAAGAATTTTCTCCTGCTTACATTTCATAAATTATAAATTCATATTTATGTTAAAAACTCATTTGTCCTTTATGACACATACATTTTTGTAAGATAAATGTCTCCGAATTTTCCAAGCATTAATATTAATAGTAGACTCTAGTTACATCAGTTGTCCCATCTTCTCTTTTTGCCACACGCCTGCATATGAAATGTTTGGCTCTAAATAATTAAGGACCTTACTCCTTTGAGATTGGATATTTATGGACAAAGCTAAGGCTTTCTAAATATTTAAAAGGGCTATACAAAATCACATACAAAAGAAAGTTCCCTTTAGATATGTGTACATATGTATACGAATTTTAAAGTTTTATAGAAAGTTGACAAGTGGAAAGAAGTGCATGGTTGTGTTCAGGGAATTCCCCCGAATTTCTGTGCATTTTCTCTAGCATAAAGGAGTGGTATTTTTTGCATTCCTTTTAATGCTCTTCCTGAATAAAGTTTTTCTCTTATTTCTTCACAATTTTTTTCATGACTTTTTTGTAGGGGTTTTTTTTCTCGTACTTTCTTTTGTATTTCTTTATTTATTCTACTTCTGCTGCACAACCAAATATTTATGGGTCATTCTGTGGGTCGCTCTCTCCGTCAGTCAGTCTGTCAGTCAGTCAGTCACTCTGTCTGCCATTCAGGTCGTGGAGTAGCCGTCCCTCCAGTCTGTCATTCAGGTGGTGCGGCGCTCGTCCATCACGTCAGTCAGTCATGCACAAAGGGCAGACTTTACAGTGCTTGGGCGTCGCTGTTTTTAACCCGCTGACTGCACTTGTTAACCCATGGGTGAACCTGGAACGCTCTCCCCCTCGCACACATATGCTGGCATTTTTAATGGCTGCAAGGACACGTATCCTTCCTGCCGCTCTATCTATGCTCGAGTGTGTGTGTTGATTCAGTTACTGACTTTATTTGTTATGCAAATGGCGATGTTCGCAAACCGTTTTCCCTCTCGTTCATTCGTCGTTTCTTTTACCCATATCCTGTGGGAGTTTTCGGATAGTAAGGATACCCTGCATTTAAAAGAGAATCAAAGAGAGGGTTCCAGATAAAAAAGAAGGATAGTAATTCTGTCCTATGATCGTTAGAACTGTTCTGGGGTTCTAGTTCACGAATTTTTCAGATTTTTGGGTAGTTTGGGTAGATATATTTAGATACAATGCTAAAATTTGATATACATATTGCTTATCATAATCTACCTAAATTTCCACTTTCATTAAGATTCGATAATTATTTCATAGACTCTCAGGAACATAAAAGAAATAATACTATATATTCAAATCCAAATAAGCTAGTGGTCGATCTCAAAGAGTGCTCCTACAGCTGATCTCTTACTAAAGGGTATCTAAAAGTCTTAGCCATTCAATAGTCCTTCGTCTATGCATACTTTTTGTGTGTTGTGTCGCCTACATGAGCTTCTGTTCCGTCATGTATTGTGTACACCGCCAGGGATGACCCAGTAGCATGAGGGCGGAGAATGGGATACCAGTAGCATGAGAGCAAGAAAAGGTATACCAGTAGCATGGGAGAAGAAAGGGCTAGCAGGAGAGGGGGAGAATCCAGCTCTTTGGGGCCATAGCCATGGAAGGAAGAGCTCTCCGTGCTCTCCGTGCTGTGGGACATTTGGATTGTCGCCTGTTGTTTGCCCTTAACTTGTTACATATTCCAGTCCACTCGGAGCTATATCAGTCGTTTAGATTAAAGTCCTACGTGGCAATTCCGCTACGGTTTGCTCCCCCTCCCACTCCACCCTGTAACACTCTGTTACCCTTTACCACTGCGTGGGTTAACGTTTTTAAACTTTTTTGTCCGCTTTTGTTGGCCCCGATAAAATGTATGCAAAATTATGCTAATTTCCCCCGGGCTATGGGTATTCGAGTGCAGTGTGTTAAAAGTTTCAGTCGAACGGTTTTTTATTGCAATTTACGTTGAAAAATAAACCCCTAAAAGATGGTCCAAAAGCGGAGCCTGAGTGGACTTTTAATGAAGGGGTTTTTGCCCGATTTGCATATATGAGAGAAATTCATTTATGGAATAATTATTCCAACTTTTATTTCGATTCACTCCTTTGATGTGGGTGGAGTTTTCTTTGCTGGAACTTTCAAGGGAGCGATAAATATTTATTTGGGCTTTAACTTTCTGGAATTTGTAGCCATTTTAAGACCCTATTTGGAGCTCATTTCTTTTATAAATTCTTCATAAATCTGATGGCAGATTTATCCTTGAAAATGTCTTTGACTTCTCTTCCCCCATCTCCTGCATTTACTTTCACTCTTTCAGGGTTCTTTTTCAACTCTTTGTTTTGCTTTCTTTACAATCAGGAGTTTGCACATTAATTATTACCCATTAAGCAGCAATTTGTGTTCGCCTCAAGGATATGGACGTACAGCCAAGCAATTAAACAAGAGCCGGAGTCGGGTTTTTAGTCAAGTAACAAAAAAATTGGCCTTCAGCATTCGTTTTGTCTTTCAACTGTTGCCTGGGAGACCCACAAAAGAGGAGGAGTCCTAAGGGGGGCGAGGTACTGTGGCCACTCCTGGCAACAAGAAACCCGACGCATAATTTATCAAAGACATTCACGAGGTTGGAGCCATAACTTAAGCCAGCGCCGGAGTGCCGGAGCCACCGACACTTCCTAAATGATTTCATTGTCGAAAAAAATAGTTTATTTTGCTTCTATTTTATCCCCGAGCGCGCGAACAATGGTGGGAAAAGCAGGGAAAATTTATGCCATTGTGCAGGTTAAAGCGGAACGGAAACCAAGGGAGCAGGAAAATGAAAAAACAGAGACAGAGAGAGATAGAGAGAGAAAGAGACAGAGAGAGCGAGGAAAAATGGGAAACAGAGTGTACGTAGGAGTTTGGTGGAGGGGGAAGGGTAAAAGTGTAGTGTTGGCGTATCTCAACTTTCAGGCCAAAACTGAATGGCTGGCAATTAGCAGCAACAATTTGCTGTTTTAGCCTCAAGTTTCCGCTTTTCCTGGACCCCTCGCCACCTCCCTCGCAAAAGAAAAACCCAACTTTCCAGTCCAATTTGTGGGGCATTTGATTGTTTTTTTTGTCCGTTTGAGAATGGGCATAACATTTTTGCAATTTGTAAAAAAAAAGGAATGACATAATTATGGAAAACTACATACAATATAAAAATCCATAATTGCCATAGCCATTAGTCTTCCATGGGTATTATATTTTTGTATCTATCTGTGAATCGTTTCACTTACATTTTAATTGCATTTATGGACTCCGCGAATTAATTAAGGTTTTTCCTTTAATTGACTTTTAATTTGATTGCATTATTGAGTCGAATTTAAATCAATGTAGTCTGGTGGGAGGGGCTGGAGGGAAGGCCACTGATGTGGAAAGTTTCTGCGGCTTGTGGGTGTGAATCATTCTTTGTGAAAGTTTTTTTTATTCAATGAACTATCAAGGCTGAGTTGTGGTAAAGATGCAATTGACTGAATCTATAATGTGTGCTTTAATGGAAAACAGTTTAGAACTCCTTGGAAGAGACTTAGGAGCACATTCTTTACGTCCCAACAGTCCTGGAAGAGCTCTGAAATGCACCTCCCTTAAAGCCTTCCTTTCATTCCTTTCCTATAGAAATCGCTAATTCTTAAACAAACTCCTCTACCAAATTTATAAAACTTTCCAGAGTCTTTGCACGCTTGACATAGAACTCATTTCCCCTGACCCTGAAACACAGAAGCAACTTTTTAGGTGGTTTTTTTTATTATTTTTTGGGCCAAAAACTTGGCTGCAACTTGTTATAATTTGATTAGATGAGCAGCTGCCACAAAAAGTGCAACACACCGAGGAACCAAAACTTTGATGTGGCAGCCCCTGGCTACATAATTCATTTGCAGGGAAATATGTTAACAATTTTCCAGGAATTTCCTTCAAACCGAAGCTTTAAAATGAAATGAAAGAAATGCCAATCACTGGCAGCTCTAAGCGTCGAAAAACCAAATTATTTATGGCCAAATTTGGGCAGAGAGATGTCGACTTACCCGCTGTACAAAGACGCATATCCTCGTCGTATCCGTCAGAGCAATCGGGTGCACCATCGCATAAATATTGAATGGAAATGCAATTACCATCGCCGGGGCACTTGAAAGGTTCGTATGGATGACAGGGATCTACAGGGATACACAGAGAAAAGTCGCAAAAATTACAATTGGTTTTCAAATTGGTTACACAGAAAATCCCCCCATATTATTGTTGGAAAATATTTGTTGTATTTGTCTGTGTATTTGTGTTTGGCATTTTCCTAAGCGGATTTGTCTGATATTATTTTGATTTATTTATTTATTTTGTTTCCATTTTGTTTGCTTTATTTTATACAATTCTATATTGAAGTGCAACAGGCAGAGTTCGCATGTATTTTATGGTATTTTATTTATTTATTTATTTGGCAGAATGATTTCGTAAATTATTCATTAATTTTGTTCATTGAGGCAAGAAATATGGAGCTTTGAGGCAAACCAAAAAATAGTTCAATATAATCCAAGGTTTGTTTCGGCCCAAAAAAGGCATGTATTTTCTTATATTTCAAATGAAATTTATTTTCAATTTATAAATTGATTGATTGAAAATACAAGCAATTTAAAGATCAACTTTAAAGCTTTTTTTACTATAAAGATTTTTATTTCGCACAAAAAAGATGCTTGAAAATTGATAATTTCATAACTAAAATATAAGGAAATTATGGATCGATTTTAACATATTTTACTGTCTCTATTAAAATGTGTTCCTTTGGATTTTTCTACATTCAACAATTAAATTAAAACCCTATTGAAAATCCAATTATCTGTCCCATGAATTAAAATAATTTCACATTTCAAATTCAAATTATTTACACGTCCACAAATATCCCTATTCTTTGAAACAAATTAAATATGTTTACCCATAAAAAAAAATTATTTAATTAGTTTAAAATCCCATAAAAAAGAGCATTTCATCCAGCAAAAAATATATGCTTTCAAAAATGACTTTCAATAAATCAACAAAAGGCATAAAATCCTACAAAACATAACACAAAAAATGTTATCTGACAATTAAGCAAATTAATTTGCTTTCATCTTGTTTATTGTATACATTTTTCTCACTTTCACTGGCGGACGGCGCAGAGAGTTTTCCCAGCTCATAAAATGGCGTTAAGTAAGCTTTCCCCCTGGGACGAAAATGGATGATGATGTTTTGCCGGCAGAGTGGAACATCCAACGAACGCCTCCACCAATCCCCCCTCAAAAAAAAGAACACAAGAGCGGCGAAAGTTAATTGAATTTATTGTTGTGTTTTTTTGCGGAATTTTCAGGCCTTGCCTTCTGTTAGCTTGGCATTGTTTTTCCTCCTCTTTTTTGCAGGCTTTTCAGCTCTCGTGTTGGCAGACGCAAATTGGTTTTATTAGGCTCGCTCGTGCCACGTGGGCCGTCGTCGCGGAAAAATAATTTTCATTTTGAAGCATTTGGCTGGAAAAAATCCCAACCGCAAACAAAAACACAATCCTTGACTTTTCGGCTTTTATTTTATGCTCAAAATAAGTTAAGTGAAATCATTTTTAAAAATCTCTCTTGCCATTTTCCGTGGAAAAGTTTTATTTAATTTTCTTAAAAATAAGGAAATTCTTTGACCGACTTCTGTCCTCTCCCTCGAGTGAGCGCGCCCGACACTTGACATATTTTTCTATTAAAGTTTTCGCCTCTGGAATCCACTTTCGTTTCTTTCTTCCTTTTCGTCTCTAGTTTTTTACTCGTGTCCAAAGAAAGAAAAAAGTGAATTTTGCTGAAATTGCTTTTGCAAGTCAAATTTTTTCTAGTGCAAATATTTTTTGGTAGGGGGAAATATTTGTTGTGCCCTAAGCTAAGCCAGAAATTTCACCACCGAAGGCATTTTTTTACAGCAGTCGAATACCAAAGACTGTAAATATTTTCCGTGTCTTGCCCAAGTAATGTACAACGCTTGGCAACGTGCGGTATATTTTGTTTTTGGATTCTGGGACCGACTCAGCATACATAGGTGTAAAGAAAATTTAAAGTGCGCGCCGTCTGTCTGCGGGGCATCACGAAAAACCCCACCATAGAACATCCTTGTGATCCCTCATAGAAAATATGGGTCTTAGTCTTTGATAAGACTTAGAGCTGTTGCAACACGATACGTTTTTAACCGATGCTTAACCGAGGAGAAAACCGACGACAACGGATAGACAAGGGGTGCACTTTGTAAGAAACGAAAAAGACTATGGACTCTTGTTTGTTCCTTTCATTGGGAAAATAAATATTATTCAACTCCATCAGGAATTTTCATCGGTTATCAAAAGTATTTGTCTTATGAAAATAAAATTTATTCCAAGCTTATCCGAAGGATAGTGGGATCGCAAAAAAAATAATAAACCTTTTTCCTAAAGCAAAATTCCATTGGTGGAAAACTCCTCTTGTATTAGCAGTCTGTCACCTTAATCCCATCACCTTGTATCCTATTCCCGAAAAACAAAAGGTAAACGAACTTAGGAAACACACATACTCATATGTAGGCCCCCTGGGGGGAGAGGGAGAGAGAGAGAGACACGCGCCAGACAACTTAATTTCATGGCATTCATTATTTTTTCGTTCGTTTAGTGTCAAAACAATTGGAATTTATGTGTCGTCGGTCACACTAATTGACAGCCAAGCCAGGGAAAAACCCAATAAGCTCTCTCCCCTCCACGACGTTTGGAAAATCAGTTCGCAGCATATAATTCAATGGGAAAAGCCCCGAGAAAAGCGGTGCTTGGTGCTCTGGTACTATGGTGCTTCGGGTTAATGGTGCGTACAATGGGTGCGGATTGAAAAGGTCAAATGGGGCAAAGGGTTGGGCACTCGCACTGGTAAATCGCTTCATTTTCTACCAGTTTCCACCGAACCCCTGAAGTGTTGATTTGCCCCCTGCTGTGGAGATGTCCGATCTGCGTCCACCCCCCGTGCAGATGACCGAGCCAGATGCCTTTTATGGTTGCACTTAAAGTTTTTTCTTTTATGTGGCATAAAAAGGGACAACTTTTGTACTACTTTGTTGGTGGCAAGCGTTTGTTTTTCCATCCGCGTTTATTTTGTTTTTTTCTTCTTTTTTGTTGTTGTTGTTTCGTGGCAGTTTTAGCCCAGTTTTTCTACTCGTTTTATATGGCAATTGATTACCATTTGATTTCTTTATTATTTTTAATGCCTGCCTGCGGTTTACGATCCTACGTGATTTTTCCTTTTGGCTGCTGGATTATTTACGCAATTTGAAAATGGCATTGCAAGAGAAATGGCTGTGTAAGTTTAAGGGCGGAAAAAGGTAAAATAGGGGAGACATTTCAGGTATTGATTTTGGTTTACATTTTAATAGAAACTTCAATGAATTTAGGTAGGATTTAAGGGCACTTTCTGCGGAAGTGTAGGGAAAAGCAGGCGAAAAAATTAACAAAAATATACCAAAAAATTAAAAATAATATCAGCAAGTTTAGGGAGCATTTAAAGCCCATTTTCCATAGATATGTAAGGGAATATGTAGTAGAAAAATCATTTAAAACTTTCCATTAAACTCTTTCCACTTTTAGCACGCTTCCACTCAACTTTAAAGCCTTTTCATGTCCTGTCAAAAATCTATAAAAATCTAAAACAACATTTAACAGCTTGTTTGTGCCCCAGAAAGTGGCACAAAATGGTTTGGCCTTGTTCACCTTGCCCAGAGGTTGAGCACACAGTTTTCACGTACTAAAAACTGTGACCAGAAGAACCACAAAATTGACTGTCCCGATGTTAATTTTGTGTAAAAAAAATCAAGAGGTTGTGGCAACAGAGGCAGAGTGTCATGGTTGTGGTCGTGTCGTGTGTTGCACACATAATGAATGTTGCATAAATATCATAAATATGAAGTCAGCACGCAGTCCACTCTCTCTCTCTGACTCCTCTCTGGGGTGCTGTCAACTAAGGAGAGTCTTCTCCTCTGTGGCTGTTCCTGCTGGCTGTTGCCACAAAAAATAATAAGCATATACATTGGGCCAGCCAACAACAAGAGCTGTTAAATGAAGCGTAAAGCTTCTGGCCCACAGAAGCACAACACACACAACACACACAATCTTGTTAGCTACACACACACAATGTCCGATGTCCAAGAAACATTTTTGGCTAAGCGCCCTGCACGTGACACCAGGAAATGTACAATGTACAATATATATGAGGATATTTCTACTAAAAGCTGGTTGCTTTTGTTTGCCCAGAGAGCAGACACCCCCTGTGGAATACACTCTCTCCCCCGAAAACGGTAGGGTATTCGTCCGATGTGTTCTGCGAAACTGCTTTTCGGTTGTTTTTTTGAGGTGCTAGGGATTTACACTCAGAGAAAAAAAGGCCAAAGACAATTCTTATCTAGATTCCAAAAATGTATATCAATATATTCGCTCAGAACGTGGAAATTGTAAAATGAAACTGTTTTCATTTATATTTAATAATTTAAATTTTAAAGTATTTTATATTTTGATTAAATATTGGACGTATTTAATAGAGTTTGTAATACGTTTATGTTTAAATCAAAGTTAAATCTATTTAATTGAATTATTTTTGTGCCTGAAAACTGCATACTCGTATTTTATTTGGGTATGTTTTTATTACCACTTCCATCTTTCTCTAAGTGTAAGAAATCTCTAGGATTTCTATTTAAATGATAGAGATTTCAATAACAACATTGAAACTTTATTTAGGTTTCTTAAATACATTTTAAAATAACATTTTGTTATTCCTTTGGGGATATTCAAAGTTTGATGTAAAGTTCGATTTTCAGTTAATTTAATACTTATATCATTTGTTTTTTACATGGGTTGAACTACATTTAAACATATATTGAGCTGCCAGAAACAATTTCTGCTTTCCCTTTACTTACTTTATATTTTTGCAGGATTTTTGGCTTGTTAGCGCTTTCCGGAACACCTTTTGCGCTCAATTTTTTGGGTGGACCGGACAGGACAGGACAGGACACCTTCTCCATAATTTCGCACAAAATGCAGTCGCCTGCTTACGAACAGAATTTTAGTTTTCATGTGTCAATTTGCAAAGTAGAAGTCGAACCTAGAAGCGGAATTGGCAGCAGCAGTAGCTGGCAGCTGACAGCAGAATGTGTTGTCACACATGTCGTATGCGCAATGTACAATGTGCTCTCATTGCTTTCGGGGGCCCTGATTATTGTGTCAGCTGCTGTTCGCTTCCGTACCACCCCTATAGATAGTGGGCTTCCCGTGTGTCTATCTGCCAATTGCAGTCTACCTGACCCACGCAATGGCCTGGGCGTGGTCCCAACTGGTGGACGGGGAGGGTGGCTTCTGGCTTTCCTGGTTATGGCCCTTGGGGCAATATCTGTCCAAACAGACGGAGATGTGGGTGGGTGGAGTGTCCTTCTAGTTTGGTTCAGTCTTCGATTCAGCTGACAGGCGGCTTCATAAGCAGCAAGGGAGATTTTTAGGGTACAGTAATGGCCAAAAGCTGGCTTTAAGTGGGTGGGTTGGCAAAGAGTTCTTAAGGCTTTTCTTTTGTGGCTTTGTGGCTGGGACTTTAATTGGGAGAATAGTCCATAGAAAGAGTGTTTTTGTTGGGGTTAGTTGTGTGTAGTTTTTGGGCTGGAATCTGTTGGGGGTATTTTACTGAGATTGCAATTGGAATAAGAGGTGATAATGGCAATGAGCTTTCGTGATTATGGTGGGACAGTTTGTATGGCATTTATGTGGAGTTTAGTTCTGCAACAAAATATTTGAAATAAAATAGTTTGACAATATTTTGGAATACTTTGAGTAACTCTTAAATAGAATCTGACAAGGGGCAATCTGTTAAATACAGGTAAGAGCTTTCTTAGAATAATTAGAGGTCTATTAAACGGGAGTTACTGGGAATTTCTTTCACTGAGAGTCTTCAGTACATATGCACACGCATATTTCTATTATAACTTTAGTTTTGTTCTCTTTCATAATTTAAGGGCTTTTTTGTTGATTTTTTTTGTTAATGCAAAGTGTTTCTTCAATCTAGTAGATATGGTTTAAGGGATAGTTTTCCTCGCGCTTTTCTGCGATAATTTTGAAAGCCTTTTGACTTTCCCTTTAAAAGAGGTCTAGTTTTCGCTCAACTTAACATGATTTATGGCCCCTCTGCCTACCTTCAAGACACACAAGCTGTGTTTTGGCATGCGCTGCCCTAACTACTGTTTCTCTTAGCCATAGTTGAGCAAACAATTTCCATATTCCATCGACCACACATTCCCCAAACAATCAGCCCAGCCGAGTAGACATGTAGACTTCCAAGTGCACTAATTAAACCCTGCATAACCGGCCACACATAGACGGAGCGAAGTTTTCCAACTACGACCAAAACTCATTCGAAAGAACAACACAATATGGTAAAAGGTTTATAAAAGCGAGAAGGAACAACAAAAGGAATGGCCGTACACATGACGTATACGCAATATCAGGTAAATAATTGCACACACCCTTCCTTCCATCGAGTAGACTACACAGAACAGTCAGTCGAATACAGTCGACTAATGAAAATTACTTGCCTTGGCTGTCACTCAGTCCTGTGTGGGTTCTTTGTGTGTGTTTGATTGCAATGTGTGGCAGCAACAGGAGCAGCAGCAGCAGCACTGGTGCGGCACCGCTGTGGCATTGGCACTGCCACTGCCACTTCCACTTCCACTTCCACAGATGAACAACAGCAGCAACAACTAATTGTTTTCCATAGAAATTAGCACATTTGTATGCAGTGCCCGAACACGCACTCGGAACAAAACAGAAACAGAACGCTGACGTAATTTATTAGGCCAAGTCCCCCCCACCATCCCTCAAAGGACATGCATCACTCTGCTACTGCTTCGATTGTCTTTTGGCTCGGTTACGGCTACGGTTATGGTTGTCGTTACGGTTACGGTTTACGGGCCACGTTTACGGCTCTCTCTCTGGCCAACACAGCGTAAGATATTGCCTGGTTTTGGGTGGCAGAAGGGCCGAAGGGAGCCTGCTTGGAGTTATTGTGTGTGAATGGCACGAAAAGAGGGGTGGCTAGGTGTGAGAGGTGTATGTGCAGGCAATGACAAATAGTTGGATCGATTGGGTAGGCAGCAGCAGCAGCAGAAACTGCAGATAAAAACATTCAGACAGAAACAACGGACATTGTGGATGCAGTTCTATTATGGAAAATATGATGAATATACTGGGGATATGGAAGAGAAAACTGTACCTAAAAAACTTAAACAATCTTTATGGAAGTCTCCATGTAAATCTGATATGTATTTTTTCCAGGAAAGATGCCATAATTGATAGTTGAATATTTGTACAATTATTACGGATATGTTTCTGCAATAAATCCCATCCCATACTCCTATCACAAAAATATCCTTTCCAGGAAAACCATTTAAAAGTAAAATAATAAATTAAATCAATAGTTAATTTCGGATTAAAGGCTCCAGTACGGATGGATGCCATAGCTGCATTAATCGGATGTCAGAATCAGCCTTCATTAAGCCTTTTCGACCATTTAAATATTAATCCCTAGGCCTTGAACTTTATTCACATTCAATGTTCAGGGTCTAAGATGCATATCCTTGAAACCTTTTAAACTTTTAATTGAATTCATATTCCAATATCCATTACGAATAGTTTTCCAAGTAGCTTAAAAATGCATGAGGCTATTGTGCACTCACTCATTAGCCCTATCCATTAAACTGATTAAGTTAATTGGCAAAGGCCAATGCCTTAAGGCGCCTGCACGGAGATAAGTATATATTTATCTACGAAATGCAATTAAAATCATCTGCAGGCGGAGGGCAAAGGAAGAGCCATCTGGAGAGGAAAGCAAAGGGGAAAATGTACTGGAAAACATGTTTAATGAACAGGAACATTGACTGCGAACCAGAGGGGAATGATGGTTGAGTTTCATTAATTGTAAGATCTAAAATGTTTCCCATCTGAACAGACATTAATCTGGATATCTCATTAATTTTGAATGCATCCAATCATAATCATAATCAAACGTACACTCATGTTCACACATTCAAAGTATTATTATATATTCATTCGATTTGTGTTTCGAATGTTTTGTTGCGTGTCTCCTTGAATCTGTGAGTGTGGACTGTCGTTTGGTAATTTAAATTTCAAATGAGAACCGAATAAAATGTCACAGACAACAGGGATGGGCTCATGGATGGGTTGTTTTTGAAGTTCAAGGATCTATGCGGAAGGTCTGTCTGTAAATATGGAGCAAGGGCAAATGTTGGCCTGAAATGTCGACCAATTTGAAATGAAACACGTTCCACCTGCCACATTGTACCTACATATATTTTACTACAACAAAAATAAAAGAAAAAACACAAGCCAAAACTCTATTCTCTCTGATTTATCCATTTAGCCACACAAATCCCCATCCCATCTGTTGCTCGCACAGAAAAAATCGCAGAAAAAATAAAAAATTTAAAAACAATAAAAACCAAGCTTTAAAAAAACAGACAAAAAATAGCAAAAGTTTATGGGGTCTCCCAAAGCTCGTAATAAACTTTCGCCCTCGCCCACTCCCAGTTATTAGGCGATAAAAGAAAAAAGAAACGAAACCGTGCAAAAAATAGAGCGAATGCATTTTCCATAAAGGAAATGCCTTTGTTGAAGTGTGGGGGAAAAGGCCATTTTGCCATTTGACGCTGAAGTGTGGAAAACGCTGCCGGGGCAAGAGCGCAAACAAAAAAATTCCTGCAATCGTAAAATACAATTTTTCACAATTCCTAATGGCTGCGGATGTGTGAAGATGTGTGTGTGTGTGTGTGTTCGAGGAAAAACTAATGCAATTTGTTCCGCTTAAATGGCCCAGGACCCAGGTGAAGGAGGGGATTGGATTTTTATACGCAAATTTGTTGACGGGAAATGAAGCGGAAATGAGAGCACATCGTTAAGGTGCAAAAAGGCAATTTTCTTGGCATGAAAACTAAGGTAGACGAAGGTCCTGGCAAGGTGTTTTGATTTACCTTTTGGTAGCTTGATTAAGTGCGATACGAAAGGGATATATGTAATGCCCTAAATTGGAAGCTTGAAATATTTGCATTCATTATTTAGATTATCTCATAATTCGTTCAAACTTTTGTCTCAACTTTTCCATAAAACGGAAAACCGTTAGCAAAAAAAACATTTGAGACTTTTATTCCAGTTTTTCCAAATTGAAATTCCGCTAACATTTTTGCTGTGACAGAAACAAAAACCAAAACTCAACAAACTCGAGAGGAAATTTGTGGAAATGTGTGTGGGAATTCAACATGCAAACAGACAAAACAATGTCATTAAACTAAAATAAGCGAACACGAAACTCCCTGTCTGTCCCTGCCCGCGTCCGTGCCAGTCTGCTGTCCATTTGCTCATCCTTTAGATGGATTCCACCACTCAACTAAAAATATATTCAGCGAAATGTTTAGAGCCCTGGCTGTGGCTGCATTTCACGCAATCAAAACTGAATGCCACAGCCAACCAAATGGCAGTCCTTCCCACCGCAGGACCCACACACAAACACACCCTAAACGCTACACCCTAAACATACACATATCTGTTGTGTATATATTGTAGTACAGTCAAAGTTCCCATTAGAAAAGCAAACGAGGCAGGGCAGCGGCATGGTAATAATTTCGCAGAGCAAACGGAGAACCCAGAGCCAAACAGAACAAAAATGTGAATGCCAGTGACACTATTACCAGAATAGAACGAATACAAACACACAAACACACATTTCACATGATCCTAATCGCCATTTTTGTTTGCTATTTGTTTGTTTTGCAAAATGTGCGCTGCACAACACTGGTTGGGCATGTCCATCCTAGTACCAAGAAGGTAATAAAAGCGTTACTTTTAGCAGATATAAAAAGAGAAAAAGGTGGAAGTAAATCCATTTTGAGTGCATCTCAAATGCTTTTTTGCAATCATCGATTTCTCAATCGATTTCCAGATCAAAAAGCATATAAAAATAATGTGGGCGCTACACAGCACTGTTTGGGCATTTGGAGAGAAGAGTGAGCGATGTAGAAGGAAGAGAATGAGTGAAGTGTTATTTTTATCAGAAATGTGGAATTAAATGCAATTCTAACATTGATGCTTTTATCGATTTATTTATCGAAAATCATATAAATATTTCGATAATTGAAATTTTAGAAGAATGTAGAAGGAAGAAAAAGAGAAAGAAAGGAAATCAAAGACCTTTTAGTGCACTTCAAATGCTTTCTAAAATGCATCGATTTCTATCGATTAAACATATAACACGAAAATTCGGATTTTTTATTCATTCTTAAAAATTCTTAAAAAGAGAAAGCTCCTAAGAAGTTTAATGTTTGTCCTTCCTTATATTTAATCTCCCCCTTTTGGATACTATTTGTTGCATTGCTTAGATAAAAATCTACCCTCAAACACCCACTGTTAACCCCTATAAAAAATAAAGTCCTTCACCTGCAACAGTTTTTCCATTTCTTGTTTTCACTTCATTTAACAGCCAGGGGAATGGCTGGCCTGCAGTGACATGAAAATGCCACACCACATGGAAGTGTCCGTGCCGCAGGCAATTATCAAATGCCGCACAGTGAGACACAAAAGTCAACTGCAGTCTGCAGTAATAAATACACGACGAGGAGGTGTGACTTTAGCCTTAATCTCTGCAAGCCTTGACCCACAAAAAAGAAAGGGAATGCCATTGCCATTGCCAGGAGAAAAGTCGTCAACAGGAAGTCCATTAAATTGATGTAATTTCCGTTTCCTCTACCTCTCTCCCTCTCCCTCTTCTTGCGTCTCTTCTTTTTGGCGAAATAAAGGAGAGAATTATTTATGTTTATGCACTCACATGATTATGACTCTGACAATAGCACTCAGAGTTCTCAATTCTCGTTTCTCTCTTCACTTGCTGTTTAAACGATAATTGAATTCTTGAGTCCTTGCACTTTGGCCATAAAAGATGAGAGATTTCCGTGACAGGGCTATAAAATTGATTGCTCACTTAATTGTCATTTGATTTAATGGCTTTGAACAGACAGAAAATGGATTTGCGATGGCTCAAGGATGACTAAAGCCACAACTGGTGTCAAATGTGGTGTAAAGCGTTTAGCAAAGGCCATAAATATTGGTATTTAAGAGGATTTAATGATTGGAAGATCGATAAACGGAGGATTCAAGGGGAAGGCAGGGAATTAGACATCATTTGGGGGGGATGTTCTCACACTAAAAAGGAGTTTTTAATATAAAATACAATTTTAATTGATTTTTGATTATACAATTGAAACAAAATTCCAATAAAATCCAATCAATGGCTTTCTTTTGTATGATAATAGTTTTAGCCTCTTAATATGCCAGTTTACTTCGCGACATTCCATCCATCCTTAGGAATACAATTTCCGTTTTAGGCGCCCCCACCACACAAATGGAGGACAGGACAGTACACCTTGACCCACTTGACATCTCATGAATAAACATTCTTCATCAAGAAACAGAGAGCCTTTCAGGACACACACTCACACAAAATGTTGAATGGAGAATTTTAAAAAACCCAGCCAGCCAGTGAATTCTTTCTTACGTATGCAAATGTCAGGCCCCCAAATAGGCACCAAGGTCCTTGATAGTGGAAAGGAGCCCTGTCTTGGCAGGCAGGCAGGCAGGCCGCAGCAGCGGCTGCGGCTCTTGTTAATTGCCAGAACCTTGCACTTGATGTTGCCTCTGCCTCTGCCTCAGCTGCAATGTTGCAAGCTTTTTACAGAGGACACAGAAAAATGCTGCTAAAAGAAAATGCTAAAATAATTACCACTCGAGCTGCTGCTTTCGGCCAAGAAATATGACAATTAACGCAGCACCAGGACCAGGACATGGGCACTGTGCTCCTCTCAGCAGGCAGTCGCTTCTCATTCTCCTCCTTTTATTTCTCTCCCGCTTTTTCCTGGCCCTTTTTAACAGCATTATTCTCCTACAATTAAATGCCTTTATGGAATTTAAGCCAGGGCTAAGCTTTTCACTTCTGTGTACAAAAGTACCTGCATTTTTCTCTCAGTGCAATTTTTAATACAAAGATTAACTTTCTAAGTTGCGGTAATTAAGCTGGCTTCTGCAACATCTTTATGTTGCAGGTAAATAGAGAAAGAAAAGCCATAGTTTAAACTAAGTTTTGCAAAGGAAAACCTGCAAATAAAGTAGGATTTTCTGAGGAAAGGAAAACTTCTTGGGGTTTTAAAGCACGATGAAATTCCCTTATTCGGTTTCCTTTTCTCAAGAAGTTTGGCGTTTACTTCCTTATAACATCACCTCTTTTGACAGGACTCTGTTTGGCCTTGATAGTTCTTCATATTCAAGGTTGAAAGAAGTTGAACAAACTTTCGAAAAAGAAAACTCAAAAAGAAACTAAAAGATGCTTCGTCTTGCAGTTTATTTTTCGCTGATTTTAAAGCCGACTTCTTTATTTTTCCAGTTGCTTGAATTCTATGTGAAAGCAGCAAGCACCTTTCTGGCTTAATCCTTCCACGTTGAATAGTTTATTATACTCCGCTCCTGAAGAGGTATACGAATGCTGTACCCTCATCAAATGTTCTCCCCTTTTTGTGGTTATTTTAAGTTAATTTTACTCAGTAATCCCTTGTTACCCAAGTCAAGGTCAAAGGTTTGATGGAAACATCTGAAGGGACTTTTCTTTAAAGGTTCATCGTCGTGTTTTATCTGTTTTTACCTTTCACTGTTTAACGTTATCTTCAAGCGAAAGTTCGTTGAATTTCTCATGCAGAAAAGTTCAACAAACTTCAAATATTAAAAAAATGCAGAGAGAACTTCGATTCATTTTCATCTCCTCCAAAACTTTTCCTTGCCACTTTTTCTCTACTCTTTTTGGCACAAATCATCAAGATTTTTCTTGCTGATAGTTTCATCGATGGAAAGATAGTTCTTCCGTAATCATTTCTCCTTCCCAGCATTCATGTATTTCTGCTCTTTAAAGTTCCCAAAGTGACACCGCCCTTGAGGAGCGTTATCCCTCATTTCCTGCCATCGCCATCCTCCTGCCAATCAAATATAACAAATTACCTTACACAACGGAAAACCTCTGTTCCACTCAATATCGCATTCGTATCGAAATGACGCGACATTAGCGTACAGGCCACAAAATTAATGGCCACTAATCAGGGCGCAAACAGGAGTAGCCGCTCCATCCAGAGCTACTCCAGTGTTTGCCTGCCTCTGCCTCTGCCTCCACCTCCTCCTCCACAGAGTTTACCCACACAATTCTTTCAAATTAGTGGTAATAGAAGGCACGTTACGGAACCGACCTTCATCCTCTAATTGACAGATGGTCCTGGCATTCATTTTGATTAGCATTCTATTCGGGGGGTGCCAAGGGAGTCGAAAGGAAGTCTGCTAAAACTTTTCCTGCCTTTTAAAAGAGAGAAAAACGCCAAAGGTAACAAACAATAAATTGCTCTCTCTCTTTTTCTCTTTTTGGTCTTTTTTTTTAGCCAACTTTTGTGAGGTGGTCTCCCAGCTGTCACCTGCTGGAAATCACACGCTTCAATAGGCGGCAAATTACAAATTGTTCAGGACAAGGTCGAGGATGATACTGTCGTATCGGTTTGCATTTTTCCACAATAATGAAAATGTTGCTTGACTCTTTGACATTTAATGCCAGCCACCGTCAAAGCCGCCAACGCCAACGCCGCCGCCGTCGCTTGTCCGCTTGTCAGTTTGTCAGTGGAAGGGTTTTGCGGTCGAGGACATGGAGAGGTTTTATGACAGTCTCTGGCTCTGCTGATGAGGACGATGATATGGTTGAATGGTTATTGGGTTACCAATTTATTTACCATCCATCCTGCGCCTCAATCCCGTGCAATTGGAAATCGATCTCTCTGTGCGGTGCGGTGTGGTGTGGTGTGTGTGTCTGTAACCATCAATCTCTCTGTAAGCCAATGACTTAATTTTAAATAAATTTAATCGATAAAGCCAGCAAACAAGCAGCCACCTGTAAGCCTACACCTATCGCACGTACACCCATGATAAGACTATACCAAATCCCATACAGCTTCGAAGCCCCCATCTGCTGTACCTCTCTCCCTCTCCCTATCCCTTCCCAACAGCTTAACGCTTCGCTGCGGCGACAGCTCTAATCCCAACCAGAATCGTGGGTGGTATGGTAGGGGGGGGGAACAGCACACATATGGCAGGAGTACCACGAATAAATATGTAAATGCAATGCAGATACTAAAGAGACAGAGAGAAGCGCACAGGTGGTCCAGAACAATAGCAAAAATGAAAGAGAAAAACGAGCGGGTACTATGTGAGCCGTGGCAAGGGCCGCAGCTCTACATTTATCAGCGCTACACAGCAGCCTGGATACAAAAAGTTGTTTGCTCTTATAGTCTCTGAGATGTAGGCACTAGGCAAATATGTAATTTATGGAATTGGAAACGCTTCCTTCCTTCACTGGAACAACAAATCATAGCCCTATACTCTTTGAGTATCGGGTATAAAAATGGAAAGGAAAATGTTGTAAAAAAGGAAACAGAATATAAATTATTTAGATTAAAACGCTTTCGTAGCCATGTTTTTAGCCACTCTCTCCGCCCACTCTCCCACCCACGCAAATGTTGACAAAGAGACTTTGATGTTGAACCAGCGGAAGTCGTGTTCGAATTAGAGGTCTACATCCCACACACAGAAGTAGGAAACAGAACGAGGATATCCAGCTGTGCAATTCCGGTAATCGACTAGGAACATGGTTAAAACAAGCAGCAGAAGCAAGCGGCAACAGCAGCAACAGTACCAGGAAATTCTTAACCAAATTCAACATGTGTAGATGTGTAGGAGTAGGTTTTGGCACGAGGGTAGGTCCAAGGGTTGCTGAAGGTCTGAAGGGAGCCAAAATTATAACCGGAAACAGGTAGAAAAGTCTCATATTTTTCAGATGAGCAGATGTGCTTCCGATGTGTGGCGCAAGAAATTCTTGGAAAATCTTATCACAAAAGAAATTTAAACTCCACTCATGTTTTCCCAGAATTCCCTGCCACAAAATCCATTTTAGAGCTCTCATGCGGGAGGAGTTTCCACATTTGCAAACACCCCACGAAATTTTGTAATGGCTGCTTTAAATATTTATATAGAAACCAGCTCGTGCCATAATGTATATAAAAATAAATTGATTAAAGCACAGCTGCAGCTGCGACTCCTAGAAAAACAGATCAACATGTGGGGGAAATTTCAGCAGAAAGAAAAGCAAGCAAAAGTGAATTTAAGGATATTTTTTTGGGGTTTATTTTTGACTCCTAAAACTAGAGTTTCCCCCCACGAAATTGGTCAAACTTCAGTCACCCTTTGAGGCTTTTCCACTCTCTCTCTGCTGTTCAATTCATTCGCATGATTCATGTACATTTGCTGGCTACCAAGGATACACTCAAATATGGATGATGAATTCATTTTGGGCCTGATGGGCAATCCATCAATCAATCATTGGCCCAAAAGCCTACAAACTGGAATGAGTAATGTGAGGGATTCCAGTGCAACGTTGGCTCGCTAATTTTTTCTGTATATTTATTATATCAATCAGACATCAGGCTTCCATTTGTCTTATGGCCAGGGCCATTTATCAGGCAATTATCCAATGCTGACAGATTGTGTCAACGTTTTATACCAATGCTGGCATATACATACAATACCCGTATATTTCTCCCTAATGAGTCATTTGGTTCTGGCTCTTTGATTGAATTACAGTGAGTTCGGTTTGTGTTTCTGCTTTTTTGTGGTAGTACTATTTTTGCATAGCTTTTGATTGGCCAACTTAATGGCTTTGTAATGATACCTACCCCAATTATTGGGCCCTGGGGGGACGATTTGTTGTCTGGATCTATGGACAGCGGATAGGTCAAAGGTTGCCGCCATCAGTTTGCTCCAATTAACTGTGGCGTCCATTTGTCAAGGAGGCTTATTGAGGTTGTGCCACAGACACTCGTATATATATTGATTTGGGCTTATACGAGGCTTTATAGATGGGAAATCAATAGGGGAAAAGTGTCCGAAATTAGCAGAAAATGTTGAAACTTAAAGCAACATTAATCATGTCGATTTATGTGCTCCTTTTCTGACTTATGACTGCTCTTCTTGTGGGTGTATCTCTGACCCTTGACTGCTCTTTTTCTGGGCAGAGATATCCTCCTTTCTACTGCCCTTTTTGTGGGCGGAGATATCCTTCCTTCTACTGCCCTTTTCCTCCTGTATCTTTCCCACTTATCTCTGCCTTCTTCCTGGGCATCTTTTATCATTTTCCAGACTATGCAAATGTACATCTTAAACAACAAGTAGCCAGCCTGCTGTTCATTTATTTCCATTATTCTCGGCAGCAAAATTATATGCAAATCTCTCCAGCAAAAGCAGAGAGAAACTTTTTCGATTTTCTGCGTAAATTATATACACAATATCGTGCGAAAGCATTTGACAGAAATTATAGGAAGTTAGCCGTAAAGTTTTGTGGCACATAAATCAGAGATTTCCTTGGCAAAGTCTGCAGCTCAATTATGCAAATTGTATGCCAAAGCCAAAAGAAATAAAACACCAACCACAATAAATAAAATGCAAAAAAATAAAGAACACAAATGTCGCATTTGAGTATAAATCAAATTAGTATGAACCATGGAAATGGAAAGCAATTTGCGAGCATAAAGAAAGCGCAGATCATATGACACACACATGCACGTGGCGTATGCGTAATGAGTGCAGACGTATGCGCAATTTTATGAATAATTGACAGGGAACTTTAACAGCTGCCTGTCTGTCTCTCTGTCCGTCTGACTGTCTGTCTGCCTGTCTGTCGCCAGAGAGTGCCGAGCCACTCTCCTCCTGTCATACAAGCCATTCGCTTGGATTCTTTGGGGCATTCGTCCAAGGTCTGAAATGCCATTTACATAAGAGGACAGGATAAAGGAGGGAGAGAAAGGGTGTGGTGTGGTGTGGGTGTATGGGGGTGGATGCAGCTGCTCATCATCATCATTATTTTAAATAAACATTACGCGTTGGCTTTATAACCATTTATCACATTTGCAGATTTATGTCCTGCCATTTGGCCACTCGCAAAAACCAGACACTCACAGGGAAAATCACAGGACTCAAAAGGCGAAATTAGCTGGCGTGAAAACGACGAGGGAATACACTTTGGAAAAAGGGCTAAATGGGGTTTCCAAACAGAAAACTATGGATATATAATCAAATTAGTTTCATAATTGATTAATATTCAAGGAATTCCATTAGGGTGATGGTCTGCCATCCAGCCATACAATATCTCGCGGCCGTTTTTCCTATGACTTTCCCACAAAGCAACAGATTTCACTGCACATTTTATCTGGCATCTGGTTATAGGTATACGGATACGTATTCCCCTCCAATTCCAGTGGCTCTCCATCGCAGGGTATTATAAATCATGGCACGTCTAACGACCGAAACACACACACATACACACACAGAAAAAAACACTGAAAGGACTCAAAAGAACAGGAGAGAGAGTGGAGAAATCATAGCCAGTCGTGGCACCATGTCGAGGATTTTTCAATCTCGGCTGCGTTTTCGGTGGCCCTTTTCCCCGTGCCGCACACACACACACACATATATATTGATTTTCCTTGTTTTTTGAGCGCTTTTCCCTAACCCCTGTGTATGTGGTACCTATATCCTATATAGTATCTGTATACATTTGAGCTCTGGCTGACCGTTTTTAATGGTAATTGGTGCCTGCATAACCATTAAAGGGTTTTATGCGAATGACGTGGACAATACCCCCATGCGGGGGACTAATTTTAGATACGTGCCAAAGGCCAGGCAGGTTATAAACACGGCTTTCTTTTGGACTTTGGATAGACACCAAAAATGTAGGTTGATTGATATTTTGTAAAGGGATATTAAAGCGAATGACAGTCAGTTTTTTTCTGTGCTGTGAAAAAGTTTGAATGGCATAAGTTTTGCCTACAGCAAAACAATTTAATAGCCAAGAAAATGGTGGAACCTGCTTGGTGGGGCTACCTGTGCTGTGTCCGTTCCAGGCCATCAACTTTTATTGTTAGAGCAACCTATATCCCGTCTACTCTGCGAAAAACATGGCCAACAGTTGGCCATTTTGTCTGGGCCAAGATTTATGCACGATTGCTCAAGTTTTATGCCAACAAAAGAAAGCAACGAAAGCTGAGAGAAAGCTACCATCGCACCCTGCTGCTATTTTCATTATGATTTAAGGCAAAGTTTTTATGGCCCTACTCCTCTGCCTCTGCCTCTGCTTCTGCTTCTGCTTCTGCCTGAGACAGAAACAGAGACAGATTAAGCGGCTCTTAGAGGGCCAGCGATTGCCTGCTTGGAACTGTACTTACACTCATGTGTCCCGAGGTTAAAGTGCAACAATTTGATGGCTGTCCGAAAAAGGGAAAAATGTTGCTCCAACCCGTATGGGGATTTACATTTGTCAACGTATCTCTTTCGTTTTTTCTTTTTCTGCTCTTTTTTCTGCGCTCAGCACAAAATGCTTTTAGATGAGTTTTCTCTCTGTCTGTTTTTTCTGTGTGTGTGCTGCGTGTGCCGCCGCTGCTGCTGCTGCTGCTGTGGCACTTGTCGACAGGAAACGGATATGGCAAAAGCTGCTCTAATAAATTCCACTTTGATGTATTTGCGCTGACAACTCCCCCGAGGATTACGTTCAAGAGCTCATCCAGCTCCTTGTCGTTCCCTCTCAAACTTATTCCCAATGCCAGACAGACGCATTTCCCTTCCAATCATAAACTTGACTCAATGCCGTCATCAACAATTACGAATGTCTTTCCACCAACACGAATAGAACACCCAGAAAAAAAAACAGGATAAGCAATTTTCGTTGGACAGAGAAAAGGCCAAGCATTTTCGTGGCAGCAGCAGCAGCAGCAAAAAAAAAAGACTAACATTTTCGTGGCAGCAGCAAAAGCAAAAAAAGGACAAATATTTCAAGAAAAATGACAAATACTGGTGATGTGGGCGCAGCAGTAATTTTCCACTCTCTGTTTCCCCCATTTCCCCCCGACCTGGCCTGGCCCGGCCCGTTGGCTGTTGGCAAATATTTGCCTTATTGAAATTTATCCATGTCTTCAAGGAAAAGCACAAGCAAGCCAGGACAAACAACCTATTCCATATCAAATGGTGTTTGGCCTATGACAACAGGGCACGGAACTTTTCGGGGGAAACCCAAAGAAAATATAGTAACCAAATTGTTAAAGAATATCTAGGGAATGTTGCAAAGTAATGTATGGCATATTCAAGAAGTGATTGTTCTTTAAATTTAAAATTAATTTTGATATTAAAGGGTTTCAAGAACATTCGCAAAACACCAATAGAGATGACTTTTGGGTGGTTTTTTGGGTGACTTTTGACTTTTACGTTAACCCAGGAACCCAGAAAACTTTTTTCACTTTCAAAATTTCAACCCTAAAGCATTTTCCCTAAATTTTTTTAGTATATTTTAATCTCTCCATTGTTCGACATTCGTTTGTTTGGCTCGTCTCGAAGTTTCTAAAAATTAAAAAAAAATAAAAAATATTTGTTAAAATTTCCCTGAGAAATGCAGGCCCACCATGCCATGCCGGACTTTCGGTGCCGCAACAATTGCCAGCACAAGGAGTGCCAGCGGCATGCCCCCTTGGGCATCATCGATCAGCACACGCAGTGCAAGTGCCTGGGCGAAGTGAATGCCTCGTCGATCTTCCTGGAGAATGTCCTGGATCTGGCCAATACGTTGGCCCAGATCATGATCATATGCGGCCTGCACGAGTGCAAGGCCAAGTCGACGGTGGACATCATTACGTACGCCTTCCTGCACTACGACCAGGTGTGCTACTGCATCGATACCACGCCAAAGAAGCGACTGCGTAAGGAGGACCTGTTCCACGAGTTGGGCAAGAAGTCGCTGATGAACAAAGTGGAGGCCCATCTGGCCTACAACATCATCAAGCGGGCCTTCAAGGCGTTCTACTACGAACCGAAGGAAGAGTTGACCTACGACGACCAGGGCAGGCCCACCTACAACGATGAGTGCGTGTGGGTGCATGCCGCCAGGAAGACCGCCGAGAGCTATGCCCGTTTCGATGGGCTCTCCTGCAGCGACCAGCTGGCCTACGAGGCGAAGATCAAGATTGCCTACAAGAAGTTCTACGACCGCATGCAGACCCGCAAGCGGCAGCCGGAGGGCGACGACTGCAACTGCTGCTTCTGCGCCAAGAAGCGGGGACACTTGGTCTATGCCAAGGAGCCAGCACCGTGCAGCACCAAGAAGAAGCCCAAGCACGTGTGTCCCTACTGCTGCAAGAAGAAGCAGAAGCAGTCGTATGTCCACCCGGCAAGACAGCCCGCTAAGTGCCCCAAGTGCCACAAATCGCGCAAGTTCTGCTGCTGCACGAAGCTGGACTTCAACCTGCAGTGGGTGCAAAGCATCTGGGAGCGACCGGACTTCAATCAGTACTACAAGAACGAGATCGCTGAGATCGAGGATCGCCTCGTCAAGGGCTCTTGCTGGTTGCCGCCAGAGCCTCTGGGCGACCTACTTGACGGCGAGGAGGGCGAGGAAGAAGACGAAGGACGTGAGCTGCCCGCAGAAACCGTGCTCGCCCTTGGCGGCAAGACCGCCCCCGCTCCAGAGGCCCCGGAGGTCCCGGAGGCAGCTTCGGAAAAGGTCTCTGAAAAGGGCTCAGTAACGAGCGCCGATAAGAATGCGCCAGAGGAGTAGCTCCTGCCAGTTCTCCCAGTGAATCCTTTGCGAACCGCATCATAAATTACAAACTACAAATCTTCTAGGGGAAAAACTGTCTTCAACTAAATTTTCAGTTCAAAATTAGCTGCTTTTATAATAAAATGCAAGTGTAAAATCAATGATTTGCACGAAGACTGCAACCAAATGAAGGGAAGCTACCTATTTTTTTGTTGTGTCCTTGGGGTACTTTTTGGGTTGCTCTCTCAATCGCTCCATGCGATTCTCATAAGTATTACGTAAGCTGGAGCCTGGATTTAATGTTATTCCCTGATTAATAGCCGTTTTAACAGCGCCTTTCTCTGCACTTCTCATAAGTAGCAGCTAAGTGAAAGGTGTATGCATAAATAACATTTAATTAACATATTGTGTAACATTTTTAACATTAAAATAATACTTAACATAGCAGTAACATGTTTGTTAACATAGCCTTTCTTTGCGCTTCTTACAAGTAGCAGCTAAGTGGAAGGTTGGCTAACATTTAATTAACATTTTGTGTAACATTTTAAACATTAAAATATTACTTAACATAACACTAACATGTTTGCAGTATTTTAACAGAGCCTTTCTATGCGCTTCTTATAAGGTGCACGTAAGCAGATGGGTCTGGCGTTTGTTACTCACTCTTTCGTCTTTCTTTCTCAATATCTCTTAAGACCATTGTAATAGGATTAAGATTTAATCCCATTCATGTATCCCACTGGATAACAATCATATGAGCAAACGTAGCCCAAAAACCAATGCATTGCCAAATCAATTATTCCCAGATAACCTCCTTGACCATAGCGCAAACAAATGGAGCTTCTCTTGTCGGATGCACACAGCTAAAACTTTGATTAAAAGCTACCATTGGCCACAGCTGTCTGTGTTGCATAGACACACACTTTTGGGCACATGCCGCAACTGTTGAACCCACAAAAACAACTGTGCAACAACTGGAACTGCAAAGGCAACTGTCTCGTGTCTACTTCGAGCGAAAGTGGTTGCATGCAACGGTAATGGAAACTACATTTAATCTGGCTTATGCGAAGAGCTCCGTTACTGGATAACTCACGGGGCACTTCATCACAGCACTCACATCCACCTTCTCCGACGACGACGACGACCACCAGGCAGCTGACAGGCAACAGGAACGGAAGAGCTCAAGGTAACCCACATCCACACCCACATCCACAGCCACATCCACACCCACAGCGCAAGTACAGGTAAGCAGCAGCCTCTCACCTCAAGGAGCAAATGCAGCAGAAATGCTAAAATGCTGACCAACCCATGAGGATGATGATGGCAGCGCAGCCTTGAATCAGGGGGGAAAACTTTACGAGTGTGCCCTGCAAAGTTTTTCCTTTGTTTTTCACTCTCCAAGCGAAACTGAAGCCCAGCAGCCATAACCCAAAAACCAGCCACAACATTGTTGCCCAGTTTTCCGCATTTCGATGCACAGTTTTCCCCATTTTGATGCACAGTTTTCTCTCTTTAGATGCCCAGTTTTCCCTCTTGATTTGGGGAAATGCGGAATATCCTGTACGCATCGACGTCGTCGACCGCAGCAGAACAAGCATTCATGGAACAAAGCCAATGAAAATTTACACCTGTCGACCGCAGGAAAATTGCAAACAAATTTAAATATGCTTTGTGGTCGATACAGCCTGGACCGGACCTCAGGAACAGGCCATAAATAATTGATGCTCGAGTAATTATATTTGCCGCATTTAAGCAGAAAAGCCACAGAACTCGAATGAAAACTGAATATTATTTGCTAAATTATGCAGTGGCCTGGATAGATAAAATATCGATAAATTTCCATGGAACATTCCTTGCACAAATTCCCGGTTAATATCTATTAATTTCAATGACTGAGCTGAGAAAGGCAATGAAATTAAAGGAGGCATATCCTTTCGAACTAATTACGGACCGCCTTTCAAGGATGTGCCACAAAAGTTTCCTTTAATTAGAGGAAATTCTGACAGCACAAAACTTTCAGGTTTTATTCACTTAGAAATTTCCATTTGCATTTCCATTTCCAGTTCGTGTCATAATTGTCTCTGGCATATTCTGCAAACTTTTGCACATGAGGGAAAATTGTGAAAGTGCCTGGAAAATGCCTCGTGCTCACCATCAATTTGTGGCGGCCCAAATTCAAAGGGTGTTAAGGTGTTTCTCTGTGTGGAGCACGAAATATTGAAATCTAAGACTCACCTGTGACCAGCAGCAGCACGTGCTGATGATGGCATTTCCCGGCCACAGACATGCCACCTGCCACCTGCTACATGCCACAGCGACTGCAAATGCATATATTGAATTGCATTTAATGCACACATCCACACACACATGGCATGCCCGTGAGATACCCTTTAAATTGGATATTCAAAGAGGCTGCAGAAAGAGAGCGTGAGCAGGGGCTGGGGCTGGTGGAGGGACTTCTTGGCTTAGCCCCCAACCCCCCCGGGGGAAATGCGCAAGTCACAAGTGGATTTCCACTAGAAAAGCAGGAAAAGCTCTTCAGTTGTGGTTAGGTTATGGCCGGCCCCCTCCAGCCCCTGCTTCTCTCCAACATTACATTTGCTGGCTTTTTATGGGCTACACCACAACAAAAGAGGGTATTTCGTTAACTTAAAGATGTTTGAAATGAAGGTAAAGGTTGGATCTGTGAAGATGTAAAGGGCGTGTATCAGCGTCTCTTAAAGGATGAATCTATAGCTGTAAGTATCTGTATAAACATAAATGATCACAAATTAACGAATATACCTCCGCGACATTTATATTATTTTTTCTCATTGAAGAACTCTATTTTGTTGCAATTTAAAGCCAGAGCAAAGAACAATTTCTAACATTATAATTGGTTTATTTGTCATTAGAATATTCGTCGTTTTATTCGTATATTATATATGGTATGTTGTTAGTCTTTCATGTCTCAATTACTGTTTCGTGTAATTTATTTATAACTTTTGTGGAGTTTGGACAAATGTTCTTCGGCCTCTTCGATCTTCATGTCTACCTCTAATTTATCCTGCAGCAGTTGAGCCCGTGTGCGGAGGGACTCCTCTAAGGCTTTCTTCAATAAGACAATCTTCATTACATTTATGTACTGCTCCTCCGCTTTCACAGCCTTTATTTTTTCATCGAGACGAATCAATTCGTTGTCCAAGTCGCTGAGGCTATCGTTGTCGTTGTCGCAGTCGTAGGCTGATTTTTCTCCCATTTTTCGTTGAGAAAAGATAAAGTTTTGTTCAGACAAAGAGAGATTTTCAAACGACACTAAAGTTAAGGCTTGCTTTTCAGTAAAGAGTATCTCTATCTTCGCCCGTTCTCCTTCTTGCTGGGAATTTCCATTTGGTTTTCTTTGCTTTGCTGGAAATTGGATTTTATGTATTGTGCATTTGTAGAATAATATTCGCATTCGTAGTCGTATCTTGGCCCTGGTATTGGCCATAAATGTGTAAGTATGCAAAGCCGTCTTCACTTCTACTTCTCCTGCCAATAAAGTGGGCTATTCTTTAGCCCAGCCAGATGAGAGCTCTTGTGTAAGTATGAGTAGGTATATTTGCCACAACAGATTTATATATAACTTCAAAAGTTTGCTAGTTTCGGATTAAGCCATTGGTAAATCAATAAATCAACTTTTGTTCAACTTTTTCCCACCTGGAAGTCAGCCACTTGGAGCCCGAGCCCACCTTTAGCCCCGCCCCTGCAGTTTTCGCCATTACTTTTGTTAATGAAACTCTGTTGTTTCTGCCTCCGTAACCGTGTTCAATGGTTCTATTTATATAAGGGGCCGCATGCCGTACCGTGTGAGTAAGACCCTCACATTCTCTGACCAACAACTGTCTAACCGTCCGAATTGACGCACTCTTTGGCCCTGGTCCTTAGACTTTTTTCCTTCTCCTTTTTTTTGCATATTTAACGAGTGGTTTTTTCTTGTGTTTTGGCGTGGCAAAAGTTTTAGTGCGCAGCAAATAAATAATAAATGAGGCAACAATGAATGCCTGCCTGCCGCAAAGGAGAAAGGAGACGACGGCAAAGCACTTTCACGACTTTCACTGGGCCAGACGGTCGACCATAAAAATTGACAAGACATAAAACAAAATATTTCGATAAAAAAACTTGCAGCCTCGTAAAAATATGATGATGGCAGCGCAGCGTTAAAAAGCGTATATTGAAAGTAAGACTTTAAGGCAACAAAATGTTTATGGCCCAGAGGATAATCCGAGAGCAAGAATGATATAGATTGGAAATCAATTGCAAACGGATTAAAGGGAAGAGCGAATCCTGATGGCAAACAGGGAGACGGGCAGGCGGGGACACACACACACAATTTCCATTTGCATTTTCGCAAACAAAATGCAATCTGCCGCACAAGCGTTCATAATGAGTTATTATCGTGCCTCGGGCGGCCAAACCAATTTGGGCCCCGAAAACTGATGACAGATTTGGCAAACCAGTTCGACAGTTCAGAGTTTACAGTTTACACTTTACAGGGTTTAATGGTTACAAAGGGGGATTGATGGGTGGACAACGCGGCACAGCCACGTCCACGGAACGCATGGATCCCTATCCCTCGATTTGCATACGAACTCATCTTATAAATATTCATATAGAATCCATCCTCGCATGTCCCACAGTTTGCAAAACGATATAAATCTTGGAGCATGTGCCATAATTAAACTGTCAGCATAATTAAATTTATGTTCGACACCTTTTTGCTGGAAGACACACACCCATAATTTTATGGCACAAATTGCCCTGCCATAGCCAATATTCCAAAACATATTTTGTTTCAACTTCTTGGAGAATTTATATGGCTATAATTTAATGCTAGCAGGAAAATGGGGAGAACTTGTGCTAGCAATTTATATTTTGAAGGCTTATTTATGTAGTAAATTTTTGTTTTTTTATACAGGTAATTTTGTGTGGGGTACTGCATCGATTGAGAGAATTTTTGTGCATAAAATATGACCAAAAAAACTGATCTATAAATGCCCGTATTTTTTCGATTATTTTTAAATTAATCATCATAAAAATTTTTGTAATTCCTGGACACCATATTTTCCCTTTTTGGCCGCTAAGAAAATCCCATTAAAAGTTTCCCCCGGCACGAGTCTCTCGTTTCTCATTTTCTTCCACTTAGAGGAACGCAACACCACACAAAATGCTCGACCAAGAAAATTAATTAAAAAACATCCAGAGAAGAAAACGTGCCGGGTGGGGAGGGGAGGAAGGGAGGGTTGTGCCAGAAGTTTCAGCTAATAAAATTATTCACAGGCAGAGGTTCCCGCAACTAAATGCTGCCCGCCGAGCGGAAGCTAATGCTAACTGGAGGTTTGTCGAATGCTAACTGGCGGTTAGTGCCGAGCAGCTTTGAATGCTAACTGGCGGTCAGATCTGTGCAGCTTTGAATGGCAAATGTTTTGCTGGCCATAATGCTGGATGTAATCACGTATTTCGGCTTTTGGCTGTTTGCCCATCATCTCTCTTTTCCCAACTCGCGTTTTCCCCATACCTCTTTCTCTTTCTATGGAAATTTAACTTGAAGCCTGCGGCAGCTGCAGTGGAAATGATCACGTAAGTGTGGCGAAAGTCCACGAAATGCTTGTAAGCCAAGCATTGGCTCACTCCCTTAGCAGTGGCTCAGTGGTTGCACCGTCACCCGAAATGCAGTTCTCTAAAATGCAGTTCCAAGGGTTTGGTTTTCGGTTGGCCATTTGCATGTGGAGCACGCTCCACCGAATCCCGGATAGTGTGCTACGTTTTGTTTGGCATTTGTTGCCACTTAAGCCCGAGCCACAGCCACATCGCAGAAGCACCAGCAGGAGCAGCAGAAACAGCGGCAGCTGCTGCTTCTGCTTCTGTGGCAACTCCCCAGCCGCCTGCCACAATTTTTGGTTTTTGTTTGCGGTTTGCCCCTGCCGCTGCCGCTGCCGCTGCCCCTGCAGGGCCCTCTGCCACCGCAAAACAAACACTCGTATGTCGTGCATTAGCCAAAGTAGAAATCAAATATTGCATAATTTATCATAGAGGGACTGGAGGATTGGAGCAGGACTGTCCACGAGTGTACGCTCGAGTACTAAAACTAATTGAATTATTCGGTTAATATTTATGATGCCCAAGGCGATGCCAGTTAATGAATATTTAAGGCCGAATGACAGGCGGAAGTTCATGGGCCAAATAATAGGAAAATGTTAATGAATGAAGATGGAAACCAGTTCAACATGAAGAGGAGACGAAAACGGAGATAATTTTATTGACAGAAAATAAAATTCAAGACGAAAAAGGACACAACTTAAGAAAAGGGGAAACCATTGTATCCAAAAGATACAAAATACCAGCATAGGTTTTTGATTTGATTGAATTTGTATACATTTTTTAAATAACGACAATTGAAACGGAGACACTCACAGAAAAAATGGCAAATAATACCGCTTCGTTTCTTCGCCTCGCAATTATTTAATATTCCGCTCATCCGAAAGTGCTGATTGGTGCTTTGCACAAAGAGTGTCACCATTGAGATACCACAGAGGTAATACTGCGGCAAATAGTTTGCCGAATCAGCAAGTATATTCATACATATATATATTCATAACAGATTGCCTTAAATTTCTTTTAAAATTTCTGTACTTTTTCTACTATTTTAACAGTGGAAAACCACTTGAAAAGTCTTTTAATGTATTTCCAATGTCACTTAAGTCAATTAGCAAAATTGCTTAACTTGTCGAAAACTTTCGCATCGAACAAAAGCTACCAAAAAGTCACAAAAAACAGAAGCCAGAAAACCTAATTAATATTTTATCAAAATGTCACATTCATGTGATGCGATGCGATCAACTTTTGGCCTCCTCTCGAATGACTTTCACTTAAAACAGTCTGTCAATCAACTTTCTGCCAAATCCAACCACAAAAACTCACAATAAAAAAGTAAACAACAACAACAAGGGGAAAAAACGTGAAAAGGAAACCGGCGGAAAACCCTTTCAAGCTGTCATCAGTGGCTGCTTTTCCGAGTGGCTTTTGCTGCTGCGGCCAGTGTTGGTGGCACATTTATTAACAGCCACAGGGAGCTGTGCTGCAAAATAATGACCTGACCTGCGACCTGTCCAACCAACCAACCAGCCAACCACCTACCAAAACCGCGAACCCGGGCTGGGTCCCGTTATCGTCCCGTCACAAAAGCCAAAATTCCACGGAATACAAAAGCGGGCCACAATAAATAAAAGGAGCAGGCGCCCCAGAACTCTAACCAACAAAAACCTAGCCAAAAAACATCCCCCAAAACCCAAGAAGTGTCAAAGTCGAGGGGAAAACGCAACGAGTTTTCTCTGTTTCGCTGGCGGAAAATTGCAGCATAAAATATGTTGTCACTGACTGGGAAAAACTGAAATTATTACACTGCTCTGCAGCGTACTGTATTTTGCAACTTTATCTTGTGCTGAGGATGCTATTTCCATTCAGGAATACAAATAGAAAATTCTTAGTACTTTTCTTGCTGCCAGAGGGGTTTTCTATGGAAATTGTTGAGAAAGAATTGAGGGGATACCAAGAGAACTGGCATCAGAGGATACTGAAATAAATCCATACATTTTTTCAAAGGGTAATTCGCTCTCTAGTGCATCCCTTTTCCTCTGCTGTCTAGTGTAGAAAGCGGTTTTGAGGTTTTCCATGGGCTGACAGCTTTGCGATTCCGGCAAGCGGCATAAAATGGATTTCCCTGGCTAGCCAGTGACTTTTTCTTAACTGCAATTTCTGCATCCGACATATGGGAATAAAAAAGGCAGGAAATTAAATACTGCTCTAGCGTTCCGGTTCGGTCCTCAGGTGAAAGCCAGGAAGCTGTCAGGAAAACGTCAAATGCAGCAAAATTAAATGTATAATTTCATGGGGCTTATGGGGTCGGCATTAAGCAAGCGTTTAATGGAGCATCCATGGAATTAGTATAATAGAATAATTATGCTATGCATATTTATGAGCGATACAACGGCAAGTGGCCCTCCCGCAATTAATGGCCAATTGAGGGACAGACTAATTGAAGTGCCCTCGAACTTGTGCGCCCATTGCCAAAAGTGCCACAAATTAAGTTGGGCAAATATTTAGTTAACCACTTTCGAGTTAATTAGTTTTATGAATGGCAAATGGCGAATGGCGAATAGCAAATGGCGGAGTGAGAGAGGGAGAGTGTCATAATGAGGTTTACCCAATAAATTATTTTGTTAGAGAGTTTTGTATTTTAGCCGTTAACTTTCATGACATTTTTCAAATGCCACAAATCAACTCTCTCGCTCTCTATTTGGTGTTAATTAATTTTGTGTAAAAAGCCAGCTCTGGCAGCAGCACGAAACGCGGCGGGGAAAAACCCACTGATTCGAAAGGCAATTAAAAAATTCTCAAACAAAATCCAAGCCACGATTTACACAAAAACTTTAGCGAAAGAACCAAAAGATTCCCATCAAACACGCAACTGGCAAAAGTTTTCGCAGGGGGGCGGGGGGATGGGGCAGGGAAAGCGAAAGCGAAAGCGAAAAAAGAAAAGCGAATAATATAATATAGAAAAGCACGTGCACATTTATTATGCAGTTCACCTGCCAACCGAAAAAAATGGGAGGCAAACCAAACAGGGAAAGAAATAGTCAGACCTGGTGAAATAAAATAGAAAATAGAAACAAATTCGGAGGGAAAGCCTAGAAAAACTAGTGAAAATGTATTTAATGGCATTAGAGAACAAGTGGGGCAATAAATAAAGGACAGACACTGAGAGGGAACACAAATAGTAAAGCTACACAAAAAAAGAAATGGAGGGGGGAACCTACTCTCAAATTAAGGTCATTTTGTAAAAGTTGTAAAAGTTCCACAGAAAATGAAGCCTCAATTCGAGAGTCAACATTTTAAATACCCTTTTGCAGAACTATAAAATAATTTCTCTCTTTCATTTTGACACTAAAATCTAAGCACAATCGAAGAAAAGCAAATAGAAAATTCTCAGCAGAATATAGGAAAAGTAGCTCTAGATATTAGATCCGTTTGGTTTATTCGTCCAAGGTGTACTTAACAGGGTAGCCACACTGGCTCTCTCGCCTTCTTAAATTTCCTTCAGCAGTGTTGAGCAACGCATCTCCACGGACGATTTTTTCGTGTTCTCTTCTTCTTCACTAGTAGTCGCTCTCTCAGTGAGGCTACCTTGCTAAGTATACCTTGGTTTCGTCTATCCACAAATGTCAGTCTGGTTGTAAAGGTCTCTCCGAAAACATCTCAAACTCAACAAAAACTAAAACTAAATTTAAAAAAAATTGAATTTATTTGAATTTTGCTGTAAAAATATGCCCCACGAACTGATTCCGCAATGGATAGAGAGGGTGCGCGAGACTGAAGAAGAAGAGGCCAACGTCGAGATCGCGGGGGAGGAGAACCCTGGAGTAGCTGGAAATCCAGAGGTGGCTGCAGTCCAGGAGGAGCAGCATCCAGAGGTGGTTGCGAATCCGGAGGTGCAGCAGCCGCTGGATCAGAGCAATCCCCTTTCATGGGCCGATGTAATGGAGGCGCAAGTACAGACCGACTTAAATATGGCTTTCTTCAATTTGTATCAAGATTATTTAGATACACATTTTGCACATAACTAAAACACAGGAAATGATAACATACACAACGAATACTAGACCCAAAAACACAATCTACGGTTAAAGGCGGCTACATAATCCATATATAATACACGAAAGAAACGACGAATAAACCAATTCTGTAAAACGATTAAGAAAGTGCATTTCAAATATCAATGGCAGTAGGAGAGAACTAAGGATCTTCTGTATGTGTATGGTATGGCATACGGTTGCCTAACCTTCTCCAAACCCCACCAAAAAGGTCACACGCAATGCATCTCCAGGCGCACATTTCCACACATTCCCACACATTTTGTGGCACAGACGCCTGCTGTGCGCTTATTAATGAGCTACCCCCACAAGGAAATTACTGTTTAATGGAGTTACTGTTCGATTAGAACGCCCCCCTACTAGGGGGACAGGTAGTGGGTACTCACCGCTACGCTTCTGCACCGGATTGGCCATGTGGCCGTAGAGGCGACTCAGATCAATGGCCATCGTGGTTGTGGTCGCCTGCAGGAGCAGCAGGCAGACGACGAACGTGGGCCACATGCTGAGGCGATGGCGATGTCGGTGACGGTCCATTTTCCGAATGTTGGACGACGGTAGGAGCAGAAGGATGGTGGGGAAACTTGCCAAGTGTTCAAATTAAAACACTCTCGTCCTCCTGAAGCCGGCGACTACCAGGATACCAGGATACCAGATACCAGGCCAGAGAAAACTTTTTCACACGCGCACGCACACGTTTTCCACTTTAACCGAGTGTTTCGATGGAGTTTTCCACAGTTCGTTTTTAGTCCGTTTTCAGAAGCAGGAGGCAGCAGGAGGCACCAGGAGGCAGCAGGAGGCACCAGGGGCCAGCCAGCTGGAGGATGATTTTCAAGCAACTTCTTCTGGCTCTTCTGGCTCTTTGATTGAATTATCGTTGGCAATTCTCGTTGCGTTCGTCCCTCGTCCTTGACTATGCTAATCGTCCCTTTAATGGAGTTATACGCACCAGGAATTAGCTCTTTTCCTTCTCTTCGTTCTCCTCTCTCTCGATTCGCTACTTTTCTATATTGTTTCGCTTACTATGTTGCTTTCTACGGTTTCTTTATGTGTATTTTAGCAAGCCTTAAGTTTCGTTTTCGCTTTTTGTCGTTTTGTTTGTTGTTGTTTTGTTGTTTTTTGTCGTTTTGTTGGAACTTAAAAATTTAAAAGAATTTCTGCAGGCAAACAAATATTTATATGTATATATATAGATATATGTTTTTAGTCGACTTTTTACATTTTTCTACACTGCAATGAAAAGAGGCAGAAAAACGTTCAAATTAGTTGCAGAAAAGAATTGATTTTTGGTGATTAAAAAGTTGGTTATGTGAGTTTTTGGGGAGAAATTTTATAGGTCTAGATAATATATTTTTATGTCATGCAAATCTCCTCAAGTTCCTGCCATTCCCTCACTCAAATTTCACTCGGTAAGACCAGATTTCTCCCTCAACTCAAAGACCTTTAAGAGAAGAAGAAAGAGAAGAAACTGCCATAAAAGAGCAACTGAATATCAGATATCTCCCTCCAAAGAGCAACTGAAACATTTAATGAAGAGACCACAGCAGAAGTCAACACCCCAGGATCATCCAAAGTGTCCTTTTGGGTGGCAATTTGCATGGCAAAAGCAACTCGAGGCCGAGGACGAGGCCCAGACCGAGGCCGTTCTCTTCTAATCAGCTTAACGAACTTTAACTTTTTCCCTGCTGCTCATTTTTGGTGGCTTGTGCACTTACCACACCATGGGAGGAACAACCCTTTTTCCCTTCTCCCCTTTTCCCCCTTTAATTTTCAGATGGATTTCCAGCGCACCGACCTTAATGACTCTCTGGAGTACCCAAAACACATACGAAAAACGAAAGGCGAAAGGCGAGAACGCCGCAGACATAGACGAACCTTTAATTAAAGCCAAGTTAACCCTTTGCTTATTTTTTTCATTCCTTTACGTTTCCTTTTTCCAAGTAAAAGTTGAAAAAGTATTTCCACTTTTTTCGGGGCAATCAAAAATGGACACACGACAAATTTTACGGAGTGAAAGTTTGCTCCACAATTAGAGACAGGAAAACAGAGGAGGAAAAGTTAAAGACAGCAAAGAAGCGGCCAACAGGCAGGGCGAAAGCTTTTTAATTAGTCCTTTTCCGTTTGCAGGAGTTTTTCCGGGGCACGCGGAGTCAGTTTCCTGAACACGACTAGAGATCCGGATGGGAAGACATTTCCCAGGTTTTCCCTAAACCAAAACTTTCGTTCAACTTGAATTTTCTGCATTTTAAACAGACTTCTTCCAGCACTTCTTCCCTGGAGACTATGAAGCCGTAAAATCTTGTTACAATTCCCTGGCAGACATAAACTACCTCTCAGCCCTCTAGCCAATAAAATAAAGACGGAAGACAATGAACATAAAAATTCTTTAATAGACTGAAAATGAAACTTCTGGCTTCTATCAACCGCTTTCATAAACACCAACCACCCCGCCAGGAAACACGCACAAACAGGAACACAGAGTGAGAGTGAGAGTGCGAGTGCGAGATAGAGAGACAAACATTTGGCTCCAAAGACAACTAAAAACCCCGGCCAAATGTTGGCTGTATAAGCCACCAGAGACCTGCAGACAAACAGAGGTGGCCAAAAGACAGAACCATCGCCAGAGCCAGAGACAGAGCCAACAGCGAATTGAACGGCAACGTTAAGTGAATTATGGCCAAGGTGCCGAAAATGTGGCCAAATAAGGCGGCACAAATTGCTGGAATCGGTCGTAAGTATCGACTCTGAGGTCGGAGGACAAGCAAAAGAGCAAAAAGCAATTTGTTAAAAAATTGGAAAAATCGAAAAACTGTGAAAGAAAGATTTACCACGCAATTAAAATTGGTTTCCGGTTGATTTACTAGAATTTTGGGCTAACAGAAATGCTTGGAAAATTGTAACGTTCAAAAAGAATGTAGTAGAATGTTTTTATTGCACAAAAGCAATTAAAATCCACTCTGAACTGGCTTGAAAATATTTCTCTATGATTTATGTGGAAGTTCCAGACAAATCGAATGAAAATTCCATTTCAATATGGTGTTTTTTTAGCCAAAAATCATGGGATTTTAACGAAAGTTAGAAACACCAAGAAATCAAATCAAGTTTTTGTGGTCTGGAAACTATATTTTTGGCTAAAACAAAAAAAAAGAACCCCCTAGGAATATTTGCTATTATTTAAGGCTGCCCGAAATGAAAACTCTCTCTCTCTTTTCGAGCATTTGTCGCCGCACAATTTTTAAAGATTTGCAAAGATAGAATAATTTTTTGGGTTCAACCAGAACCAGAAATCCTGCAAATTCTTTTACAGCCTCAATCGTAAAGCGTCGAGCAGGCCCAAATCACAAACAAACATTAATTTGCATAATTTACTCGTACTATACGGTCGGTCGGTCGGTCGGTCGAGAAGGAGGGTGGACCGAGACCACCCCAGACAACGACAACGACAACGGCAACATTTTAGAACCATTTCTTTTCTTTATATTTCATTTTTGTGTGCTGGGGCGGTGTGTGGGGGAGCAGGCGGGCTTGGGGTTTTCTTAATGCATAATTTAACAGCAGATCCCCATAATAAAGAAACAGGGGAGGGTGCCGCATGAAGTTGGGGGAACAATCAACAACTGCGTGTTGTTATTCAAAGCACACGAAGGCTCACAGAGCATACATGGCGTATACGCAGCGAGAGGAACGAGAGGAATGCAGAGACAGGAGACAGGGGCCAGGTGAAGGCAATGAGAAGCACGGAATGAACGCAATGTCAATCTTGGATATACTGCGGCCGTATACGCATGGAAATACGGCACGGAAACACGGCGTATACACCTCGTCTACTCATCGTAAGTCATGGGCAATGTGAGAGGTGTACACTCAATTTGAAGCATGAGAACACGCCGTAGACTCAACTTTAATCATGGTTACACGGCGTATACGCAATGTGAACGCATGGAAACACAGCCTAAAAGCAATGTGGATGAAAGCCTAAAAGCATGGCAGAATCATGGGAACGGGAGGCCAGGACTAACGAGGCCTAGGCTTCCACCAGAAAATACAAAAAAATACCCAAGAAAAACCAGCAGCAGAGCAGCAGAGCACCAGAGCAACAGAGTGAAGGAAAAAGCCTAAAGGTAATGAAGAACCATTTCCCGCACACACCAACGCACACACACGCACACACACCGAGAGTTTTCTTTCAGCTCAAATTTTGTGTGAATTTCCGTGCAATATTCCGTAGGTAAAACACAAGTGTTTTCAAAGTCACTTTTCAAGTCCTTTGCACAGACACACACACGCGGGATAGGTGGAAATATCCTGTTTTTATGGCTTATATACATATGTAGTATTTTTGATTTAATTTAATTTTATTTTCTTATAAATAGGATGGGAAATGGTTAAATGTAATATTCGTTTGGTGTTACAGTACGTTTGAGTACGAGCCAACAACTCGAACAACTATTTACAACTCCGCTTGAGTGTAAGTTTCAAACTCGACTGAAGCGTTGAGTGGTTTTCCATCGACTTTTATAAGGGCAAACGCCTACGCAGGAGCCTTTTTTTGAGTGGAGCGCAGAAAGTGAGTGGAATTCTCCCCTGCCTTACTGCCTGACTGCTCACTCGAATGCCACTCGCAGGGCACTGGGACACAGCCCCGCACCTGGCATGTGGCATGTCTCTTGTTTGTTTGTTTGCTTGCTGTTTGACAGCGGCATGAGGCCAGGAGCGGTTCAGCGGTGGTCCGGCTCCTTCTTTAACTTTGGGACATTGATACGTTTGGTGGGTAAACAAATTGAGTGGATTATGTTTCAATTAGCTAGTGGAGCCTTGCCTTGTCTTTGGCTAAACTTAGTTTGTCAACATTTAGAGATTGGTTAGAGGAAGCCTACTCCTCCGAGTATTACATTCTTTGCTGCACATATGCTTTTTGTTGCAGAGAAAGTTTCTCTTAAGTTATCTTCCCAGAATGCACACTTACAGCAGATGCTCAGTAATTTACCAAATGAATGGAGCAACAAATATTAATTAGTATGAAAAACCCACACACAGCATCGCCAGGCGGTTCCAAGAAAGCCACTCAGAGCCGAGGAAAATGTAAATAAATTACGAGTGAAAGAGCGCTCGAGTCGAAAGCCGGGCCGCCCCATTACCCGCAGCACACGGCACACAGCCCACAGCCCACGCAGAAATGTGAGTCCTGTGAGTCGATGGGAGTGTATCCAATAGTTTGGAGTCCCCGAGTCCTAGGCGCCCACGCACAGCAGTAGGTGACGCTCTGATTCGACGAGGCATCTGAAGCGTTGGCGTTGCACTCAAATGGGTATACAAATGGGAGGGGGCTAAAGCTTTTGGTGAACGTTCAAATTCGAAAAGAGATAAATTGTATCTTAAAGTAAGCGTCGGTTACGAGCCAGTGCGGGGGATCCTTAATCAACCAATCAAGCCAAGACAAACAAAAGCAGAGGGGAATGCATAAGGCAGAGCCAGAGGGCAGATGGCAGATGGCAGAGGGCCTCGGGCCTAGGGCAGGGTAAGTGCAATTTCCTTAATCAACAGGAAAATTGTTGACACACTCGAGACGCAGGACACATCACTTAGTGTCCACTCCACTTGTTGGCAAAGGCAGGCACTTTCAAATTAGTCCAACACATGACTCATATGTTTATTAAATATTTAATGAATGAGTCTATGAGAATGAGTCTGCGGCCATTTATATGTGACGACGCAGGAAGGACATCACACGCAGTTTGGCCAGATTCATCTGGACGCTGTCCCTTACTTGAATGCCGCCAAGGTCCTGGCAATGGGAGTAGCCTGGGAGTGTGGAAGAGAGTAGAGTTACCCACACAATCATCAGAGCTTCGGTTCACTTACCCCCCAAGACAATGGCCTGATTGCCCTTTTGCTTGCCCAATGAGCGCCAAGGATCCAGCTGGCCGTGCGTAAAGAAGACCTCTCCATAGCGTTCACTCTGATTGAAATTGTATCCAGAAAAGTGATTGTTGGTCTCCTCAATGCCCTGGGCCAGCTTCTCCCGTGTCTGCTCCGGACCAAATGCATCCAAACAGAGACGCTCGTAGTAGGACAAAGGCACTTGATTGCCAAAGGTACTCCCATGCGGAAGGGTCGATGTGGCTTCAGCTGTTGCTGCAGCTGTGGTCGTGTACCAGCCAAATTCATTGCATGTCTGATAGAACCAGGCACGAACTGCCATGGAGGATTACTTTAGAGAGTGGTTCTGTTTGGGGTATTCGGGAGGTACTTGCTGTCTGAAATTGGATCGCTGAACAGCTGCAGCATCGCGGAATAGCCAAAGTCCTGGCAATCAGAGGACCTTCTGCCTTCGGCAAAGAGTAGTTGTAAGAACCCTTCAAAGGCCGCTCCATCATTCGAATCCAAAGACATTAAAGTGTCGCAAAGTTGCGGGATATACGAACTGAAAAAGAAGGAATATTTTAGCCAATATAGACTATCTTTTGATAGCCCTTTGCCCCACCTGTAAGTCTGCACAATCAATGCAAAATAGTTGCCCAAGCCGTTAAAAAAAGCAGCCCTATCCAGGGGATCGTTGGGTTCGTAATCCTCACAGCCGTTGAGTTTTTGCAGTAATTCCAGTATTTGACCTGCTTCAAACAATTTCGCCAAGTGTTGAAAACCCTTCTGTATTGTGGTTGTACAATTTTGACCATAGCTTAAACGAATCGAATCGCTAACCACTTGCATGTACTCTGAAAGAAAAGATTTAGGAATCTCCAAGGAACCTCTTTGATTGTAGAGACCGCACCACGAAAATCCGCTTTGGCCAGCAAGGGGGCACTTGAGGCCCAACTGGCGGCTATCAAACCGGGATACAATTGGGTCATCCAGGCCACCATGCTGCCCGAGTAGGAGCCGCCTACCAATATGACTTTTGAATGTTTCATTCGAGGGTTTTCCGACTTTTGAAAGAGTATAAAGTGAGCCAAATCTGCCAGAGATTGATAGATACTTAAATGCTTGAGCCGATCCACATGAAAGCCCTCCTTTCTGTTGCAGGAAAAACGGAATTAAAAGATGATCTATCTCCATGATAGTACCACCCACCCATGGGGCAAACTCTGGCCATAGTAGCGATGTTCGGTGTAGAACAGCATTCCCGAATTTTCCACAGCCATGTCGTGGGTGAGACCCGTGCTCAGAAGACCAGGACTTATGCTCCACTCACCGCCCACAAATATGAAGATGGGTCCTTGACTCCTATGATATTTGCCATTGCGTAGATAGCGCTAGAAAAACACACGTTTTCTATGGATTTTCAGATGACAGAAAGATCAGAATTCACCATTTGCCAGGTCTGATTGTTGAGTGCATCGAAATGATCGACTTTTTGCTGCAACCAAAGTTCTTCCACCGAATCGGCATCGTTTTTGGTGTATGATCCCGAACTGGGTTCCTGCAATAGCAGTTCCAAGTTTCTTTTATAAGGATTATAGACAGCCAATTGGCTTGGCAGCCATAAAAGAATTGGTAGAACTAAAGACAGCCACTTCATATTGCTAACTGAAATTGTTCTCTGGTTGTGCAAAAGATTATATAAGAGCCCATTGGCCCCTATGAATGGAATATGCATAAATGAATGCCATGCCCCGAATATTAAATGGGAAAAGTTCAGTGGACTATGTAGATCAAGGTGTGAATGCAAAAGTGAGAATAATATGTAAATAGTTGGGTAGATATCAAAATATAAGCACGTCATATCAATGTTTTAGCCAGCAAATCCGTCAAGTTATATTCGTAAAAACATATGCATAAAAATAATATATATCGCAATCGTCTGTGTCTCTGTTTTAGAAGCTCTAAACATTTTTACTACTTTCACCTTTTCAGCGAAAGCTTAGCCGGATGAAGGCCGCATGAAGCCATCACCTCGTATACGCAAAGTCACCCCCCCCCCACCACCCAACACAAGGATACGTATAAAAAATATTTTTACAGCACAGAAAGAGGGAGATAGGGAGGGAGAGGAGAGCATAAAAGACAAGAATCGAGGCGAACAAGCAACAGGAGAATGCACAAAATGTGTAATTGGCATATTACTCATACGACCCGACCGCCGCCCTCAACCGAATGGAGGAGGACAATGGCTTAAGGGAGGAGGAGGTGGAGGAGGAGAATATGCAGAAATGCGATGCATGGCAGGAAGGAGTCCTGGAGCATGTCAGGGCATGTGTTGTGCATTCGGAGAGTAAGGCTGGCGGAAGCGTAAGTCAAACAGTGTAAAGTTATGAATGGCAAGAACTCCTTCAAGCGCCCCTTAGGGATGAGAAAGTATTCCATCAAAGATTGCTCTTTTCCTTTTTCCAGAAAAAAACGGGTATAATGGCATTCTTGGGCGGTATGAAACGTTCAAGGGAACGCCCTCGTAGCGGGTATCCTTCAGTCCAAACAAAAATCATTATAACTTGTTTCCTCTGTTTTCGGGCGCTTAACGATAATGTTGTGCTATGAAAAGTTATTATTATTGAGGCTCGTTGACGCCATTGAAGTTCCTCCTCCTCCATAGGCCCCAACAGAAATTGCAAATTGCTGAAATCGTACAATTGATGTTAAGCCTGTTCCGTGGCATTATTCCTGGCTGTCTGGCTGTCTGGGTGTCTGGGAGTTGGTTGGTTGTATTTCCGTTCCGAGTAATGTCAGCGAAAAGGATTATTCCACATGAAACCCCAATCCGAATGGCGAACGAGCTTGCGAAAATCATCAGCATATAAATAACATTTTATACGTGAATGGAAAGGAGCACAGTTCTATCCAAGCTCACATGTGCACTCCAGTCCATGGTCCACGGACGACGGGCAACCATGCTTTTTATGAATATTTAAAAAGGAAAATCGGGGTTTACCGGCGTCTCTTTAAGAGAAAGCCGAAGAAATTGGATTAAACAGATATATTTTTAGGGAAATATTTAATATTTTTGAAATAAACAAAATTTGGTTTCCTTTAACCCTTTTATTCCGAAAAGATTTTTAAGCTGAAATCTTTTGTGATTTCTGGGAATATAAGAGGTTCCATTTTTAGGAACATTTTTTAATATTTCTGCATCCCATTCAGCATTTTGTAAACCCAAAAATAAATAACAAATTATGCAGATTTAAATTTGTAACAAATAAACACTATAGTTTTGTTAATTTGAAAGATCATTAAACAAGAGAATTATAAAATAAAATACCACACGAATTTCCTTTTCCTACGTCACCCCCCAGATGACATTTGCGGACGTCTGTCCCCTTAGAAACTTGTCTCAAATGTCAAAAGCTCGGAAGTCTGCGAGCATGCGCCTGGCAAAGCCACTCCGTATTCCACTCACTCACTCAATGCTCTTTGCTACCCCCCTGAATGGGAGCTTTCGCTGTCTCTTGGTCTCGAAAGTAACGTCCTTTATGAATGGCCTCCTGTTGCTCGAGACATAACAGGTGGTAAAAAGGGGCTCCAAAGAGAGAGAAAGATAGCTTTAATGGAGCTGTTGATTGCGCGAAGTTCACCCCCGAAAACCATCTCGATGGGGGGATGTGTTAGCTTTCAGCGCTCTGGTTTTGGTTCTGGCAGACACCTTGACACTCTGACACACTAAAAAATGTCGACGAGAATTTAAAATTACGTACAGAACGGAGCCACTCTGTGTGTGTCTGGCTCAGGGCTGCTGCCGATGCTGCTGCTGCTACCTTGAATTTTGTTGATGGCTCTGTTGCTATTCCATGGCTACATGGTCTGTGCAGGGAGTGGATTAGTTGCACTGTAAAATAGTAAACTTAATGGAAAATGTGACCATAATAAGCCGGATTATGGCCTAGAGAACAGAGCACATTTTGACAGACAGTTTCCTTAGAAAAAGAGCTAATTTCCTGGCCTTAAAACAAATGATAACATCCCAAGAAATTTTCCAGAGAAACTTTTCATAATCAGAATTATAATTTAATAACTGTTTCAAATCCCACTGGGGGGTAGCAGTTTCTGCTTCGGCACCTGCCAGGTGCTTGTTTAATTAGTCGTGGGTCCCATATTTTCCAGCATTTTAACATTTAAATGATGTTTCAGGTGAGTGTCACTTAAATTATGATTCACATGATATATCCTCATGTAAATGTCAGCTTTGATGTCTGATATTTATTGAGATAATCCTTTGAAAATAATGAAAATAATTACATAAAGTGTGCTTTTGTAATCAATTTTTTAATATAATTGATTCTTTAAGGAATTTCCATTTTAAGAAGAATCTGATGGGAATGCAATTCAAATTAATTTCGTTTTATAAAAATACAAATGCAAATGCTGATTTAATCCTAAGATGCTTTTGTAATGGTTTCCTGTATGAGTTTTAGTATCATTATACATAGATTCGATATATAGTTTCTTTCTTTGCAAGAGCCTTGTCTAGTCTTGATTCAGTATTTCAGAAATAACAATTATAGATTATATATTATATTATAGATTATAGGCACTGGAAGGGGGCTTTCAGCTTGCTTACAAGATCGATTTAACCCCTACTTCGAAGGAGGCTGGCCCGCATTTGCAGTAGGTTTCTTTTTATAGTATTTTGGCTTATTTTTCGTTTGGTTTGGATCATACGTAAGCGGTGATTCGCTTTGGGGATTATTTGGACCCTGACTCTGGGCTTGATTTGGAGCACGAGGTCGTTGGTTCTGTGTTTGATTTTGACCACGAGGACGCTGGTTCTGTGGTTGATTTGGACCACGAGGACGCTGGTTCTGTGGACTATTTGGAGCAAATCTAGGCTGTGGATTTAGTAAAGCACCGATGGTATTTAAATCCATCAGATGCTGCGGGTTTTGTGGAGCAAACGGCTGGTTTGGTCCAGCAAACATAGGCGGCCTGGGTCCACGGGGACGCATATTGCCGCCAGCATTAGAACATGGAAATGATGGAGGTCTGAAGCGATTTCCGAAGCCGTTACCGCTGTGCTGTGGTCGCGGCGCATGGGCAAAGGGATTACCGGCCCGATGAGGACGCGGCGCATAGCCGGAAGGGTTTGGGCCCCGGGGTGGACGCGGCTGCGCGGCTGACCCGAAGCGTGGTGGTGTGCTTCGGAATGGATTATTGATGTGCTGCAGATTCATCATGTTTACTGGTGGCCCGTACGCATTGTCATTGGCATTACTATCGGCATCCACTGGCTGGGTGATCTCGGGCACCTTGAGGGATGATGCAGCGTCCGGCTGGGTGATCTCGTGCACCTTGAGGGATGATGCAGCGTCCGGTTTGCCGGTATCGTCCAATTTAGCTTCGTCCAACAGCTTTACAATGGCTTCCATCTGCTTTTTTGTCTTACGTTCGGACTCCTTTTGCTGCCAATGAGTGTAGAGATGGGACTTCAGAGCAAACAACGATGGGGATTGAAACTCGCACTGATTGCAGTGGAGAGGCAATTGTTCCTTCAGCTTTTCGGCCTCCTCCTCGGGGACGGGCTCAATGGCGCCCTCACTGTTCAACAGGATGTAGGCCTGTTGGAAAGGCAGGAACAGCTCGGTGTTGAAGCCGTTCCAGTGCTTGATGCGCTTCATCGACAGGGAGAAGAAGTCATCGGAGATCACGTGCATGTTCAGCCGGTCCCAGAATGGGTCCGCCTTGAAGCCAATGCGAAAATTGCGAGACGGCAAGTGGTCCTGCTTCGCGATGATCTGCAACGCTAGCTCCATCATGTGGTCGAGCAGCGGTAGATGGTCGCTGGTGAGCTGCAGAATCAAGAATTAATATGATGAGACTGCAATGGATCTCTTTTGGTCTCGTACCTTGGTCACATCCGAGATATCATCTTTGGCCACCACACGAAAGTGGTACTGCGCCTTGGGATAATCGGCCTTGACCACAACCGCCTTATCGCTTTCGATGAGCAAGTGCTCCTTGTTCATGATCTTCTGCTTCAGTTCATTGCGGTAGTACTGCAAAATATGCTCCTTTTTTTTTTGATTCTTTTCTTTGTCGTCCATTTCGTTTTTTTGTCTTTAGATGTTTCACCTTTCGTGTAAATCACACGTTTATGTTCGCCGTCTGCCCTGCCGGTAAGAAAATTTCCATGAGTCACTGGATCTTAAAGTTCTTATGGAGCGAACCAGCTGCACTGGAAGTAGTTCTTGGTGTCCGTGTGACACTGGATTTTGCATAAGACAGAGATAGCCTTCAATTGAAATGACCAGCAACAATAACCCTATTGGCAAAGAATGCAGTTAGAGTGAGAGGTATATATATATATATCAAATTCGTAGAAGCGCACCAGCAGACAAACGATTGGCGGTATATGAGTTAGAGCCCAAAATGTGTATGTACGATACCATGGGTGCAGTCAAGGCATACTAAACAAGGTAGGCTTATAGAGAGCAGCAAAGAAGGTATTCTTAAGTGTTAAAATGACAGAAGAGATAGAAAGAGAGAGAGACTCTCACAAATGCGTTGTACTGTTCACAACAGACTGAGTCGAAAGAAGCAAAACAAGAGAGCGAGCGAGCCAATAAGCCTACCTTGTTTAGTATACCTTGGGTGCAGTGCTCCAATACGATCTCTGTGTGTGTTGGTGAACCGGTACGAACCACCAACACTAACACAAATCTATCGTTATTTTGTGTGTGTTCATACTATACCGATATTTAGACAAGAATGCAGTTAGAGCGCGCGAAATGAAATATGTATTCGTAAGCGGTTGGTCTCCTCCTGCTATCTCTGTCTTTTGCAGTCCAGTCAAATACTACTCTTATTTTGAAGATGCTCCATCAAATGTTCCTTAAGCTGGGGCATATTTTTGCATATTTGTTGGCATTGATTGCAGTGAAGCGGCGTGGCCAGGAGCTGATGTGTCACTTCCGGCGGCAGGCGTGGGTAGCTGTTTTCCGACTTCAGCCTGTCGATCAGCTCTGAAAGAAAAGGATTTGCTTTCAATCTTGGATTGGTGTCTCGCTTGGTGCTCGCTTACTTTCGTATGGCACAAACATTTGAGTGTTGAAGGAGTTCCAGTGCTTTTTGTTCCTCAGGGACGGCGACACATGATCCTGGGTTATCACATGCAAATGCAGGCGTTCCATGCTCGGTTCGGCATGGAAGCCCACCTTAAAGTCCTCCCACTGCAGGCCGCGCACTTCGACAATGTTGTGGGCCAGCAGATGCATTTCCTCCAACAGCGGCAAATGCTCTCGAGTCAGCTAAAATAAAAAAACACAGATATTTCATGTGAATTTCCGAGGTGGTCAGGGCAGGGCATGGAGGCTTTGGTTTACCTTAAAAATGCTAGAAATTTCCGCCTTGGGCAGCACCAGGTAGTGATGTTGCGCCTTCGGGTACTTGTCGGCTATCACAATAGCTACTTCCGAGGAAATAATCCAATTGGCCCGATCGGCTATTTCATTTATCAGATTAAGACGCCACATTCTTGCTATTGATTGTATTGTTCACGTTTTCATATGCAGGCTGGCCTCTGTATATCGTAAAAATATCTATATTCATATATCGATATTTATCTCTCACCCCTAACGGTATTTTTGCTATGCCGGCGCACGCTTTGGTCACACTAACGCTTTGTTTACCCTGGGACGGACGCATGGCGAACAATTTTGCAAATTACGTGATAATTGTGTATAAAAGCTGACTGAAAGCAGCACCATGGCCAGCGGCACCAGCAGAGACATAAAGCCCCGCATCATGGCCGAACCGCCGCACATACAGCGCCTGGAGGTGGCCCTCAACATGCGGCCCTTCATGGAAATGGCCAAGAAAGTGCTTAAGCAGCCGCTGAGCAGCAGCAACGACGACAGCGACTCGGACACGGGCCTCCCAGAGCTGAAAGCAGAGCCTGCATCCGATTCCGACTCCTCCACGGTGGGTGTCGTCAAGTGCAAGAAGGCGTCGCAGCGCAGCAAGAAGCGCCTGTTTTGCAGCAAAGAAGGTTAGTGCCGGGGGCAGGGAACGGGGAAAAGGAGAGTGTTTGGCATTAATTTTTCTCGTGCCCAACAGAACGACAAAGTGTCAAGGCGCAGCTGTACAACTTCAATGACCTGACCAGCGACAGGGAGTGGCTGTACGACCTACTACTGAGCGACACGGAGAGCGATGAGCCCGTCACCAACGAGGACGAGTACATCCACCAGATACTGCGCGAGCATATACGCGAACAGCGTCAGCGCAAGAACTACTACAAGAAGCCCACGGTAGGAGCCCCCATCTGACGGAGATTCCACCTGCTAATCCCTTCTGATCCGATCCCCACAGAATGCCCAATATGCCTACTATGGCAGCAGCCTGCTGTCCAACCATGACATCTATGCCGAGCGGCAGCAGGCCACCGCGGGTGTGCGCAAGCGCAGGCGTCGCACCAAACAGGAGATACTCATGGCGCGCCTGGCAGAGGCCCAGGCTCCAAAGCTTCCGAAACAACAGAAGCGTCGCGGACGCAAGAAACAAACGACCATCATGAACTCGCCCGAGTCCGGGGAGGTGCCGCCCTCGGAGCTGGGCAGGTACACCTACGGCGACACACTGCCCACCAACGACGAGGAGGACGACGACAATGGCGAGGTCGACTACAAGCGAGAGCTGGCCAGCCTCGCGCTCGACTTCCCGGAGGAGGAGGAGATCGAAGAGGAGGTAGATGTGGTGAACGGGGCCGATGGGCAGGTGACCAAAGTGCGACGCAAGCGCAAGAATCCCGCCGCCTTGGCCGCGCGACGTCGCCGCATCTGGCAGATCATGTCGAAGAAGGAGTGCGGTCGGCTGCAGCGCATCACCAGCAACAACCACAAGGAGATGCTGGCCAACTGCAAGCGTGTGGCCTCCATGTGCTCCAAGGTGGTGCGCCAGCGGGCCATCAACTCGCAGCGGATCATGAAGGAGACGGTGTGGCGGGCCAAGCGCCTCACCCGCGAAATGCTCACCTACTGGAAGCGATACGAGCGGGTGGAGCGCGACCAGAAGCGCAAGCAGGAGCGCGAGGCGGAGGAGCAGCGCAAGCAGGATGTGGAGCTGATCGAGGTGAAGCGACAGCAGCGGAAGCTAAACTTTTTGATCACCCAAACGGAGCTGTATGCGCACTTCATGTCCAAGAAGCTGGGCCAGGGCACGGAGGAGGATCAGCTGAGGATTCTCAGCCAGCTGGATGAGGAGACCAATGCCCGACTGGCCGTCCCAGATGACTACGATCCGGGGGAGATGAAGCAGCTGGCCAAGGAGCATGCCGAGGCGGCCATGCAGAGAGATCTGGACAAGACGCGAGCCTTTGATGTGTTCCCCAAGAAGCAGGAGGAGTGCGATGACGAGGAGGAAGCCATGGAGGCCTTCGACGTGTTTGCCAAAAAGGAAGAGGAGGAGGAGGACCTAGAGCCAGAGGCGCGTGCCGAGATGAAGGACCTGCCACAGCCGCAAATGTTCAAGGGCACACTCAAGGGCTATCAGATCAAGGGCATGACATGGCTGGCAAACATCTACGACCAGGGGATCAGCGGCATTCTGGCCGACGAGATGGGTCTGGGCAAAACCGTGCAGTCCATTGCCTTCCTCTGTCACATTGCCGAGCACTATGGGGTGTGGGGTCCCTTTCTGATCATCTCGCCGGCCTCCACGCTGCACAACTGGCAGCAGGAGATGTCGCGCTTTGTGCCGGACTTCAATGTGGTGCCCTACTGGGGCTCGCCCAGCGAGCGGAAGATCCTGCGCCAGTTCTGGGACCAGAAGCATCTGCACACCCGCGACGCCAGCTTCCATGTGGTGATTACCTCTTACCAGTTGGTGGTCAGCGACTACAAGTATTTCAATCGCATCAAATGGCAGTACATGGTGCTGGACGAGGCGCAGGCCATCAAGAGCGCCGCCTCGCAGCGGTGGAAGCTGCTGTTGGGCTTTAGCTGCCGCAATCGGCTGCTCCTCAGCGGCACCCCGATCCAGAACAGCATGGCCGAGCTGTGGGCGCTGCTGCACTTCATTATGCCCACGCTGTTCGACTCCCACGACGAGTTCAACGAGTGGTTCTCCAAGGACATTGAGTCGCACGCCGAGAACAAGACGGGGATTGACGAACTGCAGATCTCGCGCCTCCACATGATCCTCAAGCCGTTCATGCTGCGCCGCATCAAGAAGGATGTGGAGAACGAGCTGTCGGACAAGATCGAGATCATGGTCTACTGTCCCCTGACCATACGCCAGAAGCTACTGTACCGCGCCCTCAAGCAGAAGATACGCATCGAGGATCTGCTGCATTTGACGAGTGGTTCGAGTGCCCCATCGGCGGCGTCCTCTAATCTGATGAATCTGGTGATGCAGTTCCGCAAGGTGTGCAACCATCCAGAGCTCTTCGAGCGTCGCGATGCCAGGAGTCCGTTCTTCATGCGCTGTGCGGAGTATGTGCTGCCGCGCCTTGTCTACGAAGAGGCACTGCTCCACAGAGCTCTGCCCAGTCGTAGGCATTTGCTGTACAATCGGTGGGTATATGCCTTAGGATTTGCTTTATATTTACTGATGCTTTCCTGTTCGTGTGATAGATTCAACATCTTCAAGTCGGAGCACATCCAGAGATCGCTGTTCGAGGATGTGAGCGTCGAGAGCTGCTTTGGCTTCACGCGTTTCTGTGACCTTTCATTGGGGGATATTCTTGATGCAACGCTCCATGGATTGATTGATTTGTAAGACAGCTAAAGGCTGAGGGAATCCCTGTCTCTGCTAAATATTCTCCTGTTCTCCTCTCGCTTTTACAGTCTTTTGCATCATCGTCGTGTGCTGGAGAAATATCCCTTACTGTCGTATCGCCGCCAATGGTGGCCACATCTGAAAGCCACCTTTTATCAGCTGCTGGAGCCCATGCTGGAGAACAAACTGGTGCCGCAATACATGCTCTCGGACAGTGTACTTAAGAATTTCCTCTTTACAGCGATGGTAGGTTTCGTCCTTTATTTGAAGATGGAAATCCTTATCCCTATACCCCCTTTAGACCACAAATGAGAGCACTGTGTATGCCTTTGGGGACTACTGCACCTACAACATGCAAGAGACCATTGAGCATCGCGTGATACGCTCCAAAATACTCAAACAAAAGACATCCACACTGATTGAGGAGCTGGTGGATGTGGAAGAGGAGGAACAGGTGAAGCAGGAGCTCGAAATAGAGTCCGTCGAAGTGCAAACCAAATCGAATGCCAAGAGCGATGTAAAAGTCCAAACACTGCTGCTGTTGCCAGAGTTTCCGCATCGTTTGAGAAAGCCCAGGAGCTACCATTGCGAGCCCCTGTCCATGCCGCGACTGCTCTATGCCTTGGGTCAACGCGTACAGGCTGTGGATAGGCATTTATAGTGAGTTTTTCCTACCTAATTAATGGAGTTTCTCTTCTGATAACTGGCTTCCTTTCAGCTGCGAAAGTCGTGCTGCTGCCTGGACACAGATACGTCATGTGCAGTGCGAGAACGGGGTGGGGCGAGAGCTGGTGTCCTCCGGCCTGGCCCTGTGCAAGCCGCGCAGTGGATGGTCCTCGATTGTGGTGCCCGACAAGGAGACTCTGATCACAGATGCTGGCAAGCTGTTTGTCCTGGACACACTGCTCACACGTCTCAAAGCAGAGGGCCACCGAGTGCTCATCTATTCACAGATGACCAAAATGATAGACCTGCTAGAGGTGAGTTTCTAGAGCTTTTTAAGCGATTGATATATCTTTGAATGATGTATTCTTTTCTCTTAGGAGTACATGTGGCATCGCAAGCATCGTTATATGCGCTTGGATGGCTCCAGCAAGATCTCAGCGCGACGCGATATGGTGGCGGACTTTCAGACGCGTGCGGACATCTTTGTATTTCTGCTGTCGACGCGTGCAGGAGGATTGGGCATTAATTTAACAGCTGCAGACACGGTAAGTAGGCACACCAAAGGAATCCATAAATATCAGTTTGTTCCCTTGGAAATTTCCGTCATTACAAGTCCCCATTTATCATATTGCAACCTACTCTCGATCAACCTTCATTTCTGAGCCCAAAATTTTAAGTACTTCTTGTTGTCGAACAATGGCTAACAAAACAGTGCCGCATTTAAATGCCAGCCTGCGGCCATACGTGCCCAAGCCCCGGCTGGTGCGCAGCTTCTCGGCCAAGCGGGAGTCGGACAAGCGGAACGGCCTCGATAGGGATTTACTCGAGGAGTCTATGCCTGCTGTAGGGGAAGGCAAGCGAGTCCGTTGGAGTGTACCGTATGATTCGATGCAGGTCAGAGAAGGGCCTAGCAAGAGTAAGTTGAGCCAAAAGAACACCTTCATCACTCCATCGAGCACAAAACCAATGAAATTCGATTCGGATACCCCAAAGGAGGTGCAGGTGGCCCACGAACTGCGGCTGGCGGTGCACCGCGGTGGCGGCTCTACTAATCCCGACCAGAACTACGCGCTGAGGGCCAAGCTGTCACCGCTACAGCTGCCCTACAGCCGCATCCAGCGGATCCTGAAGGAGTGCGAGCTCTACGAACGGAACCACACCACCTTTATCGTGCCCATGGACTACAATAATGAGGAGGTGGCCCTCGTCTGCAAGGCTCGGACGCACAACCTCGCCGAACTGAAGCAGCGACTGGCCCCCTTGCTGATGCGCTACAAGGCCCGTCTTCACAATCGGTATCTGTTCACCGAAATGGGCATCATCAAGGCCATGGTGCCCCGCAAGACGCGCCTGAACTTCTCGGACTTCACCCAAACCGTCCAGACGGATGCCCTGTGGTGCAAGGCCTCTTCCGGGGTCATAACCGACTATGAAAATGGCTCCGTCGTCTTCAAGTGCCCGCCCCACGAAGTGGCCGACGTGTCGTTGAAGCTGAAGAAATGCGGCTACAATATCCATCACTCGGAGATCGGACATTGCCCAATAGAGCCATTGGTTTCGCTAACCTCGCTCCAGCACAAACGCTATGTGGATTTCGTGAAGGAATTAAAGCAGGATGAGGACATATTTAAAGTGTATGACAATGTTGAGCAGTGACTATGAGTTGATGAGCTGTTTTTGAAGCATTAAAATTTAAGCAACTTAAAGAAAGAGACGGACATGACACTACTGTGTTAATATTTGCCAAAACAAGTGGGGAAATTGTATGTAATAATATTATAAAAGAGTCGAACGTTCCATTAAGGGCAATGTGTACCCCCACATTGATTCCTGTGTAGATCAGAAGGAGGTTAAAAGGTTTTCTGCTTCTCTTTTTACACAATATACAGAAATCGGAAAAAACATTTTAGAGGTAGAGAGCACTTCTTCTGCTCCTCCCTCAGCTCTTCAGATTTTAACTGAAAAAATGTACGACACTTCGGTGCACCCTTCATTATTGACATTCCAGAACTGTACACATGGATTGTGTAATCTGATGAGTGTACCTATTATACAGGAACACTTCTGATATAGATAATACTCATACAATTCCCTATATAAACGACTTGAGATCTCCACTAATTGATTATGGTCAAAGTGGATGATACTTCACTTCAACGGGAATGGGTTCCTTAGAAATGTGTGTGCAATTGAACAATAAATATTAATCAATGCCAGCCAAAAACAGTGCAATTCATAGCTGTAAGTCCAAACAGCGAGACTCGGAGTCGAGCAGCAATCACATACTGTGTATTTTGTTATTGCATTCTAGGGACCGAGTCTCAGTCGCGTACTTTGGTGTATTTTGTTGTTTCCATCCCGAGGGTCGATCGTCTGCTTACCGAGGAACAACTCTCAGAGTAATCGAAGCAATGGGAACTGTTAAGAATGCAGAGATTTAAGTTTAAAGAGTAAAAGAGTTTAATAACCTCTCTCTCTTTTATAGCCTACTATGGGGACTCTTCTTACACCCAAACTCCTCTGCCATTGTATTATATGCATTGACTGTCACTGTCACTGCCTGCAGAATAGTAGAAAAATCTCAGAGAGAGAAGCCTGAGACGGTGGCGGGGGAGGGAGAAACCCCTGTACTGTGTATGCCATTTGCTCGAACTACTTGTTCATGCATTGCACAGCATTTAAGCAGGAGAGGGAGGGGCCCATGATTTACTCAGATGATCTTTATCATCGCGTAACAATGAGTCCCATCCACGAAGCAAATCCACAAATTCTCAGCCAAAAAGGATACAATATCGAACAGAATCTTTGCATGTTTTCTGCCTCTCAGCAGCAGCAGCAAAAGCAGGCAGCAGGCAGCACTTCTTGTTCGATTTGTGCGGTTCTTTGATTTCTTATTGGACTCCGACTCCGTCTGCGTCTCCGTCTCTGTCTCCGTCTACGACTCTGACGCTGCGGCCCTCTGTGGGGCTCTCTTTGCTTCGTGTGAACATTTTCGCCTGGTTCCTAAATCATTTTGTCACTGATTTTGATTTGTTATTTGCCACAGCCCCGCGTGGCCTGTCCCGTGAGTAATTTGGTTTCAGCCTTTTGCCTGCGGCTGCTGCTGTAGCTTTTGTCATTTTATAGCCAGGTTCTCAGGCTCCAAAGCGGCCAGGCTTCTTCCTTCTGACTAATTCGTGGTTGGTATTTCGTTTTGGAGGGCGGATCGGATCACAAAGGGAGCCTTCTTTGGGAATCTCTACGGCAACAACTTTCTCCATTCAAATTCCCTAATCGCAAACAAAAGATATATGACCTGATCGATCCAACAATTAACCTTTTCCCTCCATCCTTCTATCCGTCCAGCGGTAAACATTTTCTCAAACCAAAACCACAAAACCTTTTGGAAATATGGCAAGAATTTTTATTTCTTTTGCGATATAATTTCTCAAACACCAGCGCAAAGACCAGAACCCCTTAAGAACCCCTTCCTGCAAACAAGAAACGTATTTTGAAAGTATTTCCCGTTCATGTCTTTGGCGCATACCAAAATAATTTGACCAAAAACTCAACACTTTGGCATTTCTTCATCGGCAGAGTCTTTCCAGACCAGACCAGACCAGCCCAGCCCAGTGTTTTTTTTTGTGGGTAGAAGAAAGAGAAGACTGTTCCACTTACATTTCAAAATGATATCAGGGGCCGCTGGAATAAATGGTTGTTGGTATTTAAAGACTATTTACAAGCAAGTACGGATAGTACTCGGATTTGTGGTGTGCTCTGATCCAATCGGATCATTATAATGCGTGACTTGATTCGGTTTTGGGTTCACGAAGATTTATGACAACGTCTTTGGCTGGTTGGCCAGCCGACTGTCTAGCGACTGTCTAGTTGATATTCCCCTCACGTTTCGGAATTTAGTGCAATTCATGGGGTGATCTTCCATTGGTCTTTTGGGCTCCCCATCCCCACCATCTATGTCCGTGAGGGACTGTCCGAGTGGTCACACCTTTTGGTAAATTTTGATGGATTTGTGGGGCACATAAATTCGTTATTTTTATTGCATCATATTTGCAAATAATCCACAAACGGCAGAAGAAAGAGAGACAGACTGTTGAGATCTTTATGGATACTCTATAAATCCACTCTACGTGTGAGTTATTCTCGTGAAAGTGCATCTCAATTTGAGATAATTTTACTCTGATGCGGTTAGTAGTAGCATCAGGTCCATCAAAGTTCTCCCAGTGAGGCTTAGCAGGGCGGGAAAGAAAGACATGTTTTTCGAATAGAATATACGAGAATATATGTATAAGTTTACTCGATTCATTGAACTTGCGATTTAGTCTCCCGCCTCCCGTTAGTCATCACTCCTTTTCTCTCTCCCAGTGTGGCTTAGCACTTAAGGGCGATTTCTCATTAATTGAGTGAGAGTATTACAATATATAAATCTGCTAGAATTCTTTATATAAAATTCTCTGATAGAACTTGTGCTTGTGTCTCTCTTTCTCTCTCCCAGTGGAGCTTAGCATTAAAGGGTGCTTGAGTGAGAATATTGTATAGAAATTCAATAGAATTATTGATGTTTACTCATTGAACTTGTGAATTAATCATTGAAACCCCTCAAGTTCTCGCCTTCGCCCTGTCTCTTCTTATCTCTCCCAGTGTGGCTTAGCTGTAAAGAGTTCTTGAGTGCTATTTCTGATGGAAATTGTGCTTTAATCATGGAAATCCCTCAAGTTCTCTGTTAAGAGCAACTACTTAAGGGCACACTTTAGTTGAGGTTACAGATTAGCTTTATTGAGACCAATTGTGTTGATTAAATAATTGTAAATAGAAATATAAAATCAAACACTGAAGATTTACTGCGCCAACCAATCCCGAACGAGTTGTGTTACCTTCAGCTTAGAGGCCACAAGTGCGGGGCTATCGGAGGCGCTTATAGATCCCAAATCGGAGCAGTGCGAGTTCAGGGGAATAATGGTGGCCCCTTGAGCGATGCCTGCCCCCACCTTGCTCCATGGATCCAGACCCCCTTGGGTCCAGTAGACATTCTTCACATCGATGTTGAGTCCCTTGAACTCCGTGTTGGTGGTTGCAATGTTAGTTTCGATGTTGTTGAGGGTATAATTCTTGCCGAAGACATCGCGGCAGATGTCTGTGTAGAGGGTGGCCGGGAAGGAGGAGCCAAAAGGCTGGTTAGCGCCGGCTGACGACTGGTACCAACCAAATTCGCTGCAAGTCTGATATATCCAGGCAAGAGCGTCTGGGGAAAGAGACGGGAAATGAGAAACGGAAAGGCTTTGCTTTTAGAAGAGAACTCACTTTCGCCCTCATAGTTAATCTGGGCCCATTTGTAGTAGCTGACGACACCCTTGTAGGAGACATTCACGCATTTCGGGTATCCGAGTCGCCACTGCACAAATAAGGACAAGGCCGTGGCATCATCATCGCTGAAGGAACGTAGCACCGTACAGTACTGGAGCAGTTCATAGGTTGCAGGCCTAAAGGGGGGTAGAGAGTTCTCTATAAGATATCACTGCACTCTTTAGATCCTTGCTTGAACCTACTTTTGGTACTGTGCCAGTCCTGCGAATATGTTGGCTATGGTGCTGAAGATCTGCCAGCGGTCCTTTTTGCTATTCACATTAAAATTGTCACAGATATTCAGCTCCTTCTTGGCCTGGGCGCCCTTGCCGCTCTCAAACAGATTTTGATAGTACGCGGTGGCATTCTCGATCAGGTTGTAGCAGGATTCTCCACCCAGGTCATTGTAAGCCTGGCCCACCACCTCCATGAAGTCCTTGAAGTCAACTTTGGCCTCCAGTGGGGCAGACGATGCCCAGCTACCCAGAATAATGTCGGGATAGAGCTTCCTGATCCACGTGGCCATAGTGGCCGAGTATGAGCAGCCCGAGACGATCACTTTGGAGTCCTTGTACTTTTCCTCCAGCTTCAGGGTCTTAATGACATTCACCACATCGGCCAGGGCCTGCTGCACGCTCTGGTATTTCAGGTTTTTGGTAGTGAGAGGACTGCGAAAAGGTGATTCAGAGTTGAAAGAGTTTGCCAGAAGAGATGTCTCGACGAGGCACTCACGTTATGGGGAAACTCTTGCCAAAGAAACGATGTTCTGTGTATATCAGTGAGCCATTGTGCTCCTTGGCAATGTCCACCCACAGGCCAGAGGTAATGGAACTCGGCTCGATTTCCCATTCGCCGCCCAAGTAAATGAAGATGGGCGATCCAGCCGTGTGGTAATCCTCGTTGATCAGCACGCGCTAGAGAAAATATAAAGGATTGTTAGCTGGCTCTAGAGGGGATTCCTTTCCTCATTCCTACATCTTTCCATGTGGCATTGTTGGTGGCGTTAAAGTTATCCAGTTTAAGGGTGAACCAACGCGTCTCCACATTGGCTCTGTTCCGCGATTCCTGCAGTGGAGGAGCCCTGTGCAGCTCCCTGAGGGACTGCACAAAGGCGTTGAGTTCTGGCTGTGGTTCTGGTTCCCCCAAACTGGCTGCAGCAGTCAGGGGTGCCAGAAGGGCTAGCACGATTAGGGTATACTTCATCTTGTTGGACACTTTGCAGGTTTCCGAATGATTTCCCAACCCATCAGGCGGCCTTTTTATTCCAAAACTAGGAGCAGAAGATACTTGAGATAGCAGACGGCTTAGAAGACTTGATTGGAAAGCAAACAAATATGCAATTACTCGTACCATGATAAGGTTAAGTGTTGGCTGTTTCTTCACGCGTGTTGCATTGTTTCAAGGTCGTTCTATAGTCAATCGAATCGAGAGTTAGCCAGTCGAAGCACGTTTTAGCTGTATTTATCCTTCTGAAAGTACTCCTTAACTTTGGAGTCTTTCATTGTTTGTGGGTAGAAGTTACGCAGATCTGGAAATGTACCTCTTGACCCGAACTTTGTTGATCAGTATTCACGCGTACTAACACGCAGCCGTAATCGTATTGTCCATTAAGGCCTCAATCAGTAAACTGTTGACCAACTCAAAACACTCTATTGGTTTTGGGATTTAATTAACGTGATGTAACGTAAGTGTCTCTTGTCATGGTTCCTCTCCTCCACAAATGTCCCCAAATTATCTTATCCTCTACATATACATATACTTCTACCCGGTACTCATCCAGAACAGGGGTATATTATATTCCTGTAACAGAGACACATACATATGTAAATGCTTGCATAGAAACTCCGTTTTGGAGTATCTTCAGGTCGAAAAACGTGTGCCGCGACAGCAAAATATTTCGAATGATTTTAAAAGTGAACTTTTTAATGTAGTGCACTTTGGTTTGAAAGTAAAAATGGATAAGAGATATGTGCTTCTGTTTTCCATATTCCAGAGGATATAAATCCATATTTAAAGGGAATTTCCTGAGCAGGAAATTCGTTAAAATCTACTTTAACTCATTTTAATAAAACAAGACGTCCTTTGAAACCTTTAACCCTAAGCTTTTATGGAGCTTTTTTACTCTCTAAAATAAGTGTAGTATAATACTCTTATTCTTATTTCCAAAAATATCAAACGTGGATTCAAAGTCCACATTATTTTCTATCTTAGACGATCTCTTGGCTTAATAAAATCCACCGACAGTTACCGACAATTATATCCATAATAATTCATAAGAATCCATAAGAATTCAAGACTTGTAAACATTTTCTTTAGCTTCTGATTGCCATTAAAAGGGCCATTGACTTTGTCTTTTCTCTTTCCGAAAACTATCCTAAAACTGCAATAGTTACTGTCGGTAATGGGGTCGGTCTCAATGGGATTTTAAATTTACAAAAATATTTGGCCCTGATAATTTGAATTGCCAAAGAAATACGAAGCAAATTGGAAATTTTATTAGTCAATATACAAGCAATAAACAATGGTACATTCTTTGTAATAGTAAAGAAGATTGGGAAAGAGAATATATTATATAGGAAACAAAAAGAAATAAAGGTTACACCAGTCACATTTCCATATTTACGGGACAACCTAATCTTAAGCGCTTAAAAATCAAATCAATAGACTGCTAAGTGGCAACGGAACTATTCCGTTTCACTGGCAAGAATAAAACTAACAAAATGGAACTAGGGCCTTCTGCGATATCTGCAAAATACCAGATTATTCTTTACATCTGATTTTCATTACTCGTTTTCCATTACATAAATCTTATACCGATACCCATAGCTTCTTCAAGAAAGAATCGATCGAGTCTGGTAAAGATATTGTTGACTTCATACACATCGCTAGTACATATGTACATATGTATGTATCTCTATATATAAATGTAAAACTATTTTTTTTAAATCTCATCTCCTTTTAAAAATATCAGCAGACGAAGTCGCAAAGGGCTTTCTAATTTAATTATAAATCAAGAATGTCAAACCATACTTTCACAAATTCACTATCAACAAAAACCATCTTCGCGTGGAAACAACACAAAAAGGAGGTGGCTTTCACCCGTACAATACGTCACAAAAAAAATACAAAAATAATTTCAGATCCCTTTTTATTGCATATTTTGGGGCGTTATTTATTCATTGAAACATCGCTTTTGTTATAATTATAAAGTTCTGTATTTATTAAATCGTTCATAAGAAAAAACTTCTGAAAACTTCAGGCAAACCAAAAGAACCCAATGTCTCTATCTACGAAACTATTTCCAAAGGACAAACCCTTGACTATAATTCCCATTGACTTTATTGAATGGAAACCAAACCAAAAAGACTTTTCGTAAATAAATCCTAGGCCAACCATTCGGCCACCAGCTCCGCCAGACGCTCCTTGGAGGCCCTCATCTCTGCCGAGTCGCTGGACGAGATCGAACCAAAGTCGGCACAGTGAGAGGCATTGGCAATGAGAGTGGCACCCTCGGCCACGCCATGACCCATGGGATTCCAGGGATCGAGGGCACCATGTGTCATGTAGACATTCTCCACCTCCGGGGACATGCCACCAAAGTCCTCGTTGGTCTGGGCGGCATTGCTGTTGATCTGCTCGTTGCTGAACTCCGAACTGAAGACATCTCCACAGAGAGTGGTGTACAGGGCGGTGGGGAACTTGGTGCCGAACGGTTGGTTCCTGGAGCCAGAGGTCTGGTACCAGCCATACTCATTGCAGGTCTGATAGTACCAGGGACGACCGGCATCAAAGTTATCCACGGCCCAGAGGTAGTACTCCACGGTGCCGGAATATCTAGCATCGATGCAGGAGGGCATGCCCCAGCCCCAGTAGACAAAATTGGCAATGGCCGTGGCATCATCGCGGAAGCTCAACAAATAATCGCAGTAGTACTCAATGTCGTTAGTTCTACAAAAAAAAAGGTATAGAACAGATGAAAGATCATAGGAATCCAATTGGAACTCACCTTTGATATTGTGCTACTCCTGAAAAAATATTTGAAATGCTGCCAAAGAGCGACCACATGTCCAGATCGTTCTTATCATCGAAACTGTTGCACAGCCTCAACATGGCACGTGCCTCGGCTCCACGTTTATTGTCGAACATCGACTCTAGCTCTGCAATGCCATTCTGTATGCGATCGTAGCACTTTTGGCCGCCCAACTGGAGGAAGGCCTGGCCCACCACCTCCTTGTATTCGGTGAAGGCGACCTTGGCCAAAAGAGGGGCACTGGAGGCCCAGCCACCGTCCGCCAAATCGGGATACAGACGCTTGAACCACACCACCATGGTGGCCGAGTAAGAGCCGCCTGCAAGGACCACTTTCGAGTTGGCCAACTGGGGATGCTCTGCCTTGAAGGACTTGATAAATTCGGCCACATCGGCCAGGGCCTGCTTGACATGCAGATACTTGAGGTTCTCCGTGGACATGTTGCTGCAAAGTGGTCGGAAAACTCAATCAAAATAAATGGAAAATAATGCCTTAAAGATCTCTTACGATGTGGGGACACTCTCGCCATAGTAGCGATGCTCGGTGTAGACCAGGACACCCTTGTGCTGCTCTGCAAGATCGTACCAATGTCCAGCACTGATCATGCTGGGCTCGATCTCCCATTCGCCGCCCAAATAAATGAAGATGGGGCTACCCTCCTCTTGGAACTCATCGTTGACCAGATAGCGCTGAAGAAAAACCATTAAAAGAGGTCCTCAATGGATGCCTTAGACCTACCATTTCATACGTCTCCTTGTTGTCATCATCAAAGTTATCCAATTTCTGTGTGATCCATTTCTCCTGGACATTCACGCGCTTCAGCACTGTCTGTTTCGGTGGACCACGGTTCAAATTCTGCAGCGTCTTGACCAGCAGGGGGACATCCTTGGGCACGCCGAGTCCTTGAGAGACTGCAACGAGCAGCAGCAGCACCACAGCCAATCGAAAGGCAGCCATTGTCCACAAATGAAGTAGAAATTTGATCGACATTCCACTTTTAAGGTGACACCCGACTACAGGTTCTATCAAGATAAGGGTGAGGATCGTAAATATTAGCCAACTGATAAGAGTGACCCATGGACATGATATGATAGCCTTCCAAAAACGTCTACGATTAGAGGCTACTATTTTTGTGGACCATTGTAAATCGATCTGACATCAGGTGAATCTTTTATGGCATTAGAAAAAATAGTGGTGAGAAATCAAAGAAGTGGCAAGTATAAAAGTTGAGTATTCCCACATAGAAATCGTTTTCAGATATGCATTATCTATGAGGTTATTCACGCTCCCTCATAAATCTAAATTATTTCATGGATTTCCCATACTGGCATTCGATTTTTCGCATTAATAAATTCTTTATTCAACTTAATTGCTAAAAAATAGTCCATTATCTGTTCAAGTTTTGGATGGCTCTAAGCCTTATTTCATCCATTCCCTAACCAATTCGGCAATACGTTCCTTGGAAGCCCTCATCTCGGCTGTATCGCTGTCACTGATCGAATTGAAGTCCTTGCAATGGGCATACTCTGTAAGATAGGTATGACATTAATAGTTTTTCTTCTTATCAAAAGACTGTCAGATATATTCCTACCGGGTATAACCGTAGCCTGAGCTTCATCTTGAATGCCCATTGCCCGCCAGGGATCCAAATGTCCATGGGTCAAGTAGACATTCTCCACACCGGGCGACAGACCGCCAAAGTATTCATTTGTGGCTGCCACTCGGCCGTCAATGAACTCGTTGCTGTACTGCGATCCATAGATATCGGCGCACATGGTGGTATACAGCGCCACAGGGAATTTAGTACCGAAAGGCTGAGCCCTAGAGCCAGAAGTCTGATACCAGCCATACTCGTTGCAGGTCTGGAAGATCCACTGACGCACTGAATGGATAGAAGAGATTACCAATCGATGGAAGAATCGTTCTGTTATGCCACTCACTGATATTCCCCGTGTAACTGGTCTCCATCAGCACTGACAGAATGGCATCATAGCTCAGGTCATTGCACTTGCCGCCACTCTCCGAAAAGACATCCAACAAGTAGCTGGCGACACCAATCAGATCGTTCGAGCCCGACATAATCTTCCCGCAAACGCTCTCGATTTGGCCAGCACTGGAATGGAGTAAAACATAACAGATATTCGCATATTCAGAGGATCGCTTAACCCACTTGTGTGTCTGCACTACGCCTGCAAATATATCCGAGATCTCGCTAAACAGAGTCCAAACATCCAGATCGCTATAGACATCAAAGCGTTCGCAGAGTTTCAGCAGAGCCTTCACCTCAGCTCCTCGCTTCGTGGCGAACATGGTCTCCATTTCGGCAATGCCGCTTTCGATGCGATTATAACAGGCAGAGCCACCCATTAGGGCGATGGATTGTCCAGTGATTTCTTTGTATTCCACAAAATTAACCTTGGCAAGCAGAGGAGCACTGGAGGCCCAGCCACCGTCCACCAGATCGGGATAAACCTTCTTGAACCAGGTGACCATTGTGGCGGAATACGAGCCACCCACAATGAACACCTTAGAATCGGACAGACCCTCATAGGTGGCCTTCATAGTCCGGATAAAGACAGCCAAATCCTCGAGGGCCTGCCTTACATGCAGATATTGAATGTTTTCATTGGAGAGATCTCTGAAAGAGTAAGGGAACGCCTTTAGGAATATAAGTTTTTCGAGAGTTTAAGGGTACACTCACGGCAAGGGCTTGCTCTGGCCGTAATAGCGATGCTCTGTGTAGGCCAACAGAGCATTGTGCTCTTGGGACATGTTGTAGAGGTGTCCGCCAGTGATTCTCCCAGCAGAGATCTCCCACTCTCCGCCCAAATAAATAAACAAAGGTCCACCCGATTTATACAGGGCATCGTTCAGCATATAGCGCTGGAAAAAATACCCAAAAATACGTGTTAACCTCTCTGAATTATATAAGATCTAATCGCGGGGAATACCATTTGCCAGGTGCGCTTCTCTTCGTCATCGAAGTGATCCAATTTCTGTTCAATCCACAATGTCTGCACCACATCCGCCCGATTCTGATGGGAGGGCAGTGGCGGCTCCTCATGCAGCCTCTTGAAGGTGTTCTCGAAGATACTGCCCTTCGTCTGGGCAAAGGCCAGAGCCACCAAAGTGATACCCAGCCAGAGCTTCATCGTCGCAGGTTGAAATGGAACTGTCGCACCACCACTAATTCTCGCCTGGAATGTGCTTTAGCTAAAAGCCAAATCTTATCGTTTGGCAGGTACTTAATTGGGTATTCTTTTAACCCCGTAAATAATACCATTGTCAAATGGGTTAAATACTTGGTAAATAGATTGTAGTTGGGCGAAAATCAACCCATGCGGTGCCGCCTTATCGCGAGGTTCCTCGGAACGAGTGCTGTTTCGATTAACAATGCAATGATTGGGGTTTTCTTTCCACTCGATTTGGGTTTGTGGCACTTGAGAGGTAATGGCTTTATACGATAAGAGTTATAGTGAGGTTTTGTAGCACAACTATTAATTAGTGGTACATATTTCCACGATGTTTACACGGCGATAATGTTGGTGATATTTGCTATATTTTTATTGCACTTTTTGATGTACGAACATGGCCATCTTATGGCTATTTATCTTGAGTTATGGATAGTCTTCAAGCAGAACGACTAAAATTCCAATAGATTCCATGAATATTTCATAGATCCTTTGTGAGAGAGATCTTCCATATAAAATCTGATACAAATCAGACCTAAACTCTAACAAATCTTTATACATATATCGTTTCTGAATCTTAAGATATGAAATTACATTCCATTGCCAAACATTTTCTGCATTAAATGTATGCAAATATTCTTAAAACCCCTTTCCGAAATTCTCCTAATGGCAGACTTCCTTTGCAAACTCCTCTAAGAAAATATCCATTCAATATACAGATATCTGAATAGTGAATAGATTTCCCATTCAATAGAGAAGTTCCTTCCTTTGTGCCCTTCGTTTCGCTCAACACGTGTTCCAAATAACAAGAAAAATATACAGAAGGAGTTCGTTTTTTAATTAGACTCATCTTTTAGGCCGGAAATGCCACTCCCCTGAACTCTGAACCGAAGAAATTGCTGCTGGAACACTTGCCTATACCGAACACGTACCAAGTGCAGTAGCGCTCGAATGAAGGGGTTTCGGGGGATGGAGGATGGTGGATGGTTTTTCCTACTCCAGATAAAAGACGGAAGAGAGAAGGGACAGGAAAAGAGTAGACATTCGTGACACGACAAAGTGGTTTATAGAGCATTCGGGATAATCAAAAATGCAGGCAATGGATTCGATTCATTGATCAAAGGAACAGCGAAAGGATGTGCGTGTAAAGGAAGCATTTGCATACGTAATTTCGTTTGAGAGAACTCAGGAGAACTAGAGCTAAAGGAAATTCTATTTTTACCTCAAAAGTGCCCCCAGAGGAAACCCCTATTCTGATATATGTATATTCTTTCCTCTTTTGCAGGTCATCTTCTATGATTCCGACTGGAATCCCACTGTCGATCAACAGGCCATGGATCGGGCCCATCGTTTGGGCCAAACCAAACAAGTGACTGTCTACCGACTGATCTGCAAGGGCACCATCGAGGAGCGGATTCTGCAGCGGGCCAGAGAAAAGAGTGAGGTGAGTGGACAGGAAACTCCCAAAAGAGGGATAGAGAGAGAGATAGAGAAAACCGCAAAACTCTCTTGCGAGTGTTTGCTTCGAGGTTTTCCTTTTGTATATTGCCGCATATTAGGCACGTGCTTTGTTGCTGAGGATCTCGGGGCATTGTTGCACGAAACACGAGCACTTGTATGGGGGGAGATGGTAAACCAACACCGGAAATTAATTATACAATTGGTTAGGCGACATTTTGGTTACGCCTTTGGCGTTCTCTATAAAGTATTCCCCCGCCTCGAGGGCTCTCTTGTGCATTTATTGGTTTCGTTTCGTGAAATCCCTTCTTGATTACCATTTAAAAGTACTTGGCGCTATCCCCGCATTTCCTGCCTTGAATAATACATATTTTCTTTTATGTTTACATTTTCAGATCCAACGAATGGTCATAAGTGGCGGCAATTTCAAGCCAGACACTCTCAAGCCCAAGGAAGTGGTCTCATTGCTATTGGATGATGAGGAAATCGAACTGAAATGTAAGTTTTGTACAAAACTAGAACATGAATCTATTTATAGAACTATTTTTGGTTACAGATAATCAAGAGGCCAAACTACAGGAGCCTTCAAGCACAACCACATCTTCACCAACTCCTGTGACAGCAACAGCAGCAGGCCAAAGCGAGCGCAAGAGACGACATCCCAATAAGGTGAGGGATCTCCTGGATGTTCCCCGCATTTCATGCATGATCCATGGATCCAGCTTAATGGCTGTTTATTAGACCAAGTTTGCACTTGCTGTTAGCACGGCACGACAAGTTTCGCCTCTCTTCGGTTTACGTACGGTCGTCGGTCTTCGGTCCTAATGAAAGTAAATGATCTTTTGAGTGAGGTTCAAATTGCCACTGCCAGTGCCAGTGGCACTGCCATATACAGACAGAGAGAGAGAGGAAAAGCGAGACCTGGGACGACGCTAGGCTGCTTTTGTTTCTGTTCTTGGATATCTATGCAGTGGTACTGTGTTGTGGTGTGATGGTCATGGTCACGTGATTCATGCAACACAAAGACAATTCAATTTGCTACAAAACTCCAAACTACAAACTCATCGTCTTGGCTCTGGTCTTGGTCTGATGCTACCATCAGCAGCAGCAGCAGTAGCAGCAGCAGAGCAGCGTGCTTTGAACTTAGGCTACAGCGAAGAGCGGCCGAGTATATATATTCATTCATCCAAGTGTTGTACGAGGAGTATTCTCTGCCTACTGGCTACTGCCCTCTGCCTTCAGCCTCTGGCTCTCTAAAAGCAAAACACTTTGCTCTTACCCTACTTGGACTCAGTCGGAGACTCTCTTTAAAACAGAAACAAAAACAGTTTCAAGTGCTTTTTGGGGTGCAGCTACAACTTCAACTCCATTTCTGACTCTGGCTCTGAGTCTTCTTTAGTTTTCTGTTTGTTGTTTTTGTTGGTTTCGCTAAATGATTTTGTGCGTTCAATGGAACACTGATTATGGTCTGCTGCTGCTGCTGCTGCTGCTGCCAAAGGTAGTAGTAGTGGTAGTAGTCTTTTCTTTTGGTTCTTTCTTCTTTGTGTCTGTTAGGTAAGTGCCGGCCGCCGGTCTTCGTCTTTGTCCTCTTCTCTCAAGTTCATATACCACCCATATACCCAGTATACGATACTAGATTGAAGATATATGTACATATATTGGCACGCTGCAGTCATGTCTCTCTTTCTGGAGGCCTTTTTTCAATTCATTTACGTTTAGAAGTTTAACTGCAAAAAGCCTGCTTTCCTTCGATCAGTTTGCTTCGGAGAGAAAGCATTCAATTGGAACTCATTTCTGTTTTGTAGAATTCTCGTATATGTGTCATTATTGAAACGGTTTTAAATTTCTTTTCTACCGATATAATGGCATATAATTTAAGTGTCAAGGGGGGCGGCTTTATGGCTTGTTGGGTTTATTGATAGGGGAAATTTTTAATGATTTTTTAGAGAATTTTGTACTCAAAGTACTCTCATAAGTACTTTTTGTATTAACATGTATTTTTCGTAAGCTTTTACCTTTTTTATACCCGGTAGTCGAAGAGTATGGGGGTATATTACATTTGTGTTGATAGTTAATGTGTGTAACACCCTGAAGGAAGCGTTTCCGACCCCATAAAGTACATATAGTCTTGATCAGCCTCAATAGCCGAATGCCATGTCTGTGTGTCCCTTCGTCCGTCTGTCCGTCCGTCTTCATCAGCGCCTAGATCTCTGAGACTATAAAAGCTAGAGCAATGGCCAAATTTTGTATTCAGTCTCCTGTGTTATCACACTACTACAAGGGTATTTCAAAATACAAGGGTATTTCCCCGCCCCCTTCCGCCTACACCAAGGACGAAAATCTGTGGCATACACAATTTTGAAGATACGAGTAAACTAAAAACGCAAAATCAAGGAGGATGACCATTTCTATCAGAGTGTTAAATCTGAATCAGGTCGGATCATTATACAGTCGCTACGCAACGCCTTCCAAACGCTTACATGTTTTCCGAACATGTTTTCAACATCCATTTTTTAACAATTAAGCATTAATTTTCAATTTAATCAGTGATGAATTTTCATCTAATTTCCTTTCAACGCTACCACTTTTAGTTATATTTAAAACTCCCTGCATTACCCTCTGATATTCATTAATCTTTAAGCACTTTAACAAGCATTTAAGTTCATGCTGGAAAATCGCTACTGTTTCTCTCCAGCCCATCAAAATCTGAGCAAAATGTATGCAAAACTCGTTACCCTACTTCCGAAACGAAACAATTTCCTCAACCATGGCAATTACCAACCGAACAGACCCCACACCCTATTTCACCCTGAAAGGCGGACTGGCCATCCAAAGTGTTTAGCCATAACTCAAGTCTCTTAGGTTGAATGATTTTTATGCCATATGGAAAAGAAAAGAAAAGAACAGACCATGGGCGAGGGGGAGCAGCAGATGATACGAGTATCTTTGCATAAATTATAACCGAGAGAAGAGAACATTTTGGTTTAGTTGGGAGATACGGGAGATACGCAGGAGAAGATATCTCACTTCCGTTGTCCATTAAAATGCTAATTGACTTGATTGTTTTATTTCATTCAAAAATATAACTATTTTCTTGTATGATATTTTGTTTACAACTTTAGGAGGCTAATATGGGTGGCACTACCACACCGGCGGCCGTAACACTCAGAGACTTTGACCCCGACGATATTCCCAGCTGCAGTTCGGCGGCCAAAAGGGTGAAGTTGGATCCGGAGGATGAATACATTGATGTGGGCATTGCCTCGTCCGCTTCCAGCGTGGGCACCGACAGCACCAACCTCGGCCAGGACACCTATGTGCCAGGAGCCACACGAGTGGAGGATAACAACGATTCCGATAATGAGGCTCTGGTGGTGGATGGAGAGAGTCCCACAATGATGTTGATGGGGCAAAATGAATCAATGAGTGAGTACTGAAAACAAAAAATTCTGAACATGTCTTTATTCTTTTATTGATTTCCTATTTAATTAAAACTCGAAAAGGTGTTAAAACACAGTCTTTTAGCTGTTTTTCAACATTGGAAGAGAAAATATAACTCTTTTACATATTGAAATACAACATTATCGTTTCTAGGAGCTGTCTTAATGTTTTCTACTACTCATCTGATTGGCAGGTCTTTTACTCCATTGCCTGCAAATTTGTAGTAATTTTACTGTTAAGAAATCGTTTACCAACACTGGAATTTACATCTTAGTGGTGTTCCTATGATACTCTACCAACTTTCTAGACATCCAACATTCATAAAAGTGAAGAGCAAATGCGCGTTCAACCTCTCTCCCTGCATTTCCTCCCCCTATTTATTCCCGCGCACCAATTTTCTAAGATCGTTTGCTAACACTAGAATGTACAGCTATGCTCACTTCCTACGACACTGTACCCCTGTACATTTTGTGTGTGTACGGACACCACTCAAAATGTAGTTCAAATGTGGGTTGCAAATTCCTCCGAAATAAAAACATCTCGCACATAAAACCCAACTGAAAAGCCCATTCAAATTCTTTGCAACTGAAGCACAGCGGCGTCTATGTATGTACCAATCACTTTTTTTTTATGATTAATAATTCAAATTATTTGGTAATCACCTGCAATATGGAGGCGCAACCGAAAATGTGGTCTACCAACTGTTTGGCTTAGAAACCGTTTGGCTTAGAGACTTGGCTTACACTTAGGCTAAGGCTTAGAGCCGCCGCTGTGTGGATTTGGCAAATTGCATGTGGGATGTGCAACGTTGGCTGCCAGTCGGTTGGATCGCTCATGCGATTTGCATTTGGAAAATAAATATATGTAAGCCAGAGACGGAGGAGCACGAGCAGTAGGAGGAGTGGAAAACTCGCTGAACATTTCAAATTTGTTTAACAATTAACCAATCGAAAGTACAAGACGTTGAAAAGTAGGCAATCGGTACCAACAACAGAAAAGAGTACAAAAACTGATGTGAAATCGCGACAAGTGCAACCGTCAACAGATCGAATGGTGCAACAGATGCCAGTGTCTAGTGTCCAGCATCCAACATCTGGAGCCGCAAGGAGGAGACTTGCTAACAACCAGAGCTCCACTCCACTCTGATGGCATCGAATCTTGGTGACTTGACCAGTTTTCTGGTTGTTTCTTTGGCCAAATTGTGGCACACACACTCGGCTCTATGCCACTCCACTCCAGTCACTGATTGGCCTACCATTTGGTTGGACGGCCACAGCCGCAGCTAGCAAACGCAGCTAATTTTGCCTATGTCCTCGTTTTTCCCCATCTTGTTACTGGCTGTCGCTTGATAACGTTTTCATTACGACTTGTTGCTGGCTTTTCTAAGCATTTTCCACTCCGCCTTCAATCTGGTAAACATTTCCCCTGCTGCGTCTCCTGTTGGACATTTCCCAGCCTCTTTTCTGGTCTGCTCGTACGCAATCCAATTTGATGTTGGCCAAATGTTGATTAAGTTTCATTCGCTTGTCACTCAGTATTTGGTTTTTCTCTTCTCTGTTTTCTGTTTTCTGCTGGCATTAAAAATGTCACACAAAAAAAGGTAGGAAAAAAGCACTGAAAAAAGCTCCGAAAGAAAGAAAAAACAAACCAAATAGCAGCTCATAAATAATTTTTATATGCACACAGCGCAGGGCTTGGCTACGATAATTTAATCAATGAGCCCCTCACGTGTTGCGGCCACATAAATCGACAATCCCCCAAGCAGGTTGCTCTGCTTTTGCTTTGCTTTTGCTCTGCTTTTTCTGTTGCTTTTGCTTTGATTTTTGCTTGATTTCGTAATGTTAACTGACATTTATTTGCTGTTTACGATTAGAGGTACGGCTAAAATGAGGAACTGTCATGAATGCCAAAGAGAAGGACTGGGGAATGTGGCAGGGGGGAATGTACATAAATAGTGCATGAATCGGCAAGGAAAAATATAGATATTTGTATGGAAATGTATTGCTTGTATTCCCCCAAAAGATATTTCATATTTGATTTCTGGCAAGCGATCTTATCGTAGAAATATCGATTCAATCTCCATGAATATTGATCAATTTAAATATACAAAAATATACAAAATATAAATGTAATACCGTGAAGTATTTTAGCCTAAATATTAGGTTGTAGGTCTGGATGAGTTGATTACTTCCTCATCCTTGGAATTTGCATTTGAAAATTTCCCCCAAAATCTTTTTTAAAAATTCAAAAACCGCTATTTGGTAACTTTTTGCACTCTTATAATTTTTACTGAAGCGCGTATATCCTTAAGAGTTAATGAAAGGAAAATGCAAAAAAAATTATACACATTATGCCTGAAGGTTCAGCGACACAAAGTTGAAAGTTTCTTTCATTTTTAATGTTGCTTCAACTTTGGAATTTTTTTTTTAATTGTTTTTTGATTGTAATGGTCCCAATTTGAGATATTAGTTCATTAGTGGCATCAATTCCCAACAAATTGAGCTACTAACCAATCAAATTGTCCAAAGAGTGACAACGGTCCCTGTTTGAAAAGTTCACCTAACAGATTTTCAGTGGATTGGGTATGCCAGCAGTAATATCGAGAAATGTAATGGATAAAATTAAATAAAAGTTTTATCGATTGTTTATTATTGTTATCGACTTCATCGATTATTATGGATTAATTCTGATATCCTAGATGAATTACCCCGAAAGTGAGCTTTTAAAGCCAGTGACTTTCAGGACTACCAATTTTTGTTTGTTTCTCAAGAATCTAAATAAAACATTCGTACACAGAGATGTAAATTTGTGAAATATTTCCAGAGGAAGATCCAATGAGCGATGAGCCATGGTGACAGTCATTTGGAGACATCTCCTGCCAATTATGCTAAGCTCAACGCCAAAAGGTAATTTTCGTTGTAATTATTGTGTGTATTCTTCTATCGATAATCTAATCAAGTTGAGGCTTGCGATTGTTTCCATCTCTAGTGGCGACATTCTGTAACAATTCTTTCTTTCTCCATCACATACGAGACAGCTCTGCTCCACTCTAGCACACACACACACACACACACACATTCTTCTCCCTCTGGTCTAGCCAAGAGCTTAAGCATTTGCCTGATGTTTCACTCAACAGCATTCCGAGACACACAACACTTGTTGTAGTTCATAACAAAACAACACAGACCTCATTCCATGGGGCAGTTAATTTTATGCAGCAGGATAGTTTTTTGCGTCGGCTGCTGCCGGCACATTTCTTCCATCATTCAAATTTCGCAGTGCGTGCGGGCCCGGCACGGCCCGACTTTTCCCCGTTCCCCCTCCCTGCGCATTCCCTGCACCATTTCGCATTTAATTGTGCTGTTGCACAACAGACGACTCCCGAGTGAAACAATTTCTTAATTGATGCCAACATTCAATGGGGAAAGGGGGAGGCGAGACACGTGCCTCCGAATGTGTGCGCAACTTTCACATGGACAACATAATAAAAGCAGAGCATAACGAAACCCCTTAAAATCGAGGGAAAACAAACAAAAAACAAAAAAAAGAGTTTTTATTAAATATTCATTAGACCACACCCCGATCGTAGATCATGAGATCCTTGTCCACTTTGTCAGCGGTGCTTGTGTGACATGGAGTATAATTAAGCCGAAACACTTGTTAAACAAATGCACACCAAGAAATCTCGCATATAAATCAAAGATCACATCGCACACAAAAACCTAGTATCTCTCGTATCTCATAGAATACACGTTAGCCATGAGATACAATTACGCCTGAGTGCTCCTACGGCTGCTGCTGCTGCTGTTGTTGCTGCTGCTGCTGCTGGCAATCCTAACAGCAAATCAAAACTGCGAACAAAAACTTTGATTGGCCACAAAAATTCACACAGATACAAATAATTACAAAACACAACAAAAGTCTCTCAGAAAATTCGAATGCCATTCGACGAAATACGAGAAGAAAAAAAAGTGCGTTTTGTTGAGGTGCTCTTAGAAGTAATCGTAGACATTCGAGACCATCGACCAACGGATTGCATAGGCCCGGCTTGCTAATGGCTTTAATGCTGTTGGCCCGTAGTCCGGCTGCTAGTTTTTGACGCATAAATTTACACCTTATTGGCCCCCATAGCGCCCATAGCGCGTACGTGCCATGCAATGGTTCTGCGGACTGGGGGTACGCCACAGAAAACAGTAAACTCTTTTATAATTAAAGTGGTTTTGACTCAAATTGGTTTTAATCATATTTACAATGTGCAAAATGATACACATCCACGACAAGAATTCGCCGTTTCGTATTTGAATGCGCGAATTCCTTGATTGGTTGAGACATTTCCCAATAGAGGGGTTGGCTTTTGGTATTTCAAGTATGATCATTGCTTGATGCATTGATACCATTTCATGGACTGTGATTGATGTAAAATCAATTAAGCTGAGTTTGCTTTAAGACTGATGGAAAACTTAATTAAAATCTATTGAATGCCCCAATTTGCCTGCCATTTGGGTAAACATATTTATAAAAATCTAGAAATTATTTTAGACCAGGGAAGTCTGTAGGTTTTAGGGGACTATTTCATTTCGAAGATCTTTGAGTTTAAGGCATTACTCATAGATTTAGTGAGGAATTGCCTTTGAAATAGAAACCAGTCTTCAACCAATGAAAACGCCTAAAACCAAGCTCCATATTCCACTCCATTCAACAGCCATTCAGGCTTAAATTTCAAAGAATTTCTTTAACATTAGATATACAATTATTTCTCTAAAAAAAATCCAACTTAAATTTCTGCCAATTACCTTACTTTTTCTCTCCCCTAGTCACCCTTAATGATCCCAAAAAAATAAAAGAACATACTTCTCATTCGCTTCGTGTTGCCTCAATTTCAGTCATTCCTTTTGGGGGGGTGTGGCTCCAAGAACGGCACCAGAACAGAACCGAACAGAACCCTCCTACGAGTACAAGGACACACCATCTGCCATCTGCCATAGAATGCCATGAGGGAGAAGGGGAGGGGTTTTGTGTGTCATTAACTAAATGTAGCGTAAAATTGCCGTCGTTTCCGCATCTGTGGTGTCGATTTCACACATGTTATGAGCTCTTCTGCGGTCACCACAGATTGATGACTCTTTCTCCCTTTCTTTTTTTTCCTTTTTTAAGTATTTTGTGGTCCTTGTCCTTGGTTTTAGATTAAACAAGTTCCGGGGGACAGGAAGTGTGTCCAGGGAAAAACTTTCCAAAGGGAAAATGTACATTCGATTGGCTTTGGGATTTAAAATTCTTCAAACATCGAGACACACAGAGAGACGGGGACATTGGCGACAACAAATCATGACAATGGCAGGGTACAAAATACCGACAACAACTGCTGCCACGATCATGATCATCATCATCATCCTCATCATCATGACGATGATGACGATCCTCATGGCCAATGGCGACAACGTCGGCAAAATAGCACATCATCAAATGCAACACGCTGCTGCTGCCGATCCGATGATAATGAAGATGGGCGACAAAGCCACAGACCGACCCCAAGAGGAGTAGGAGGAGGAGAAGCGGAGCCAAGCCAGGCCAGGCCAAGAAGAGTCCGACGTTAGAAAGGTAGAAACGAACAAACGGGTACCGAGGCATACGACAATCACCAGGCCACAAAAAGTGCGATCGATTGCAATGCGCACCGAATTTCAATTGGAGACAACGACGACGACGACAACGGAGACTCCTCCGAGCGAGCCAAGAGGAAGGCTGACTGCTCCTCCGATAATGGATGGTCGATGGTCGTTGGTCGTTGGTCGTCTGGCGCGGAATACAGTTGCAACAGACAACAGACGGACTGCGGCGATAGGAATTGGGTTATGACCTCGAATGCGTGTCGCCACGGACAATGCTTAGAAGATGCATCTGGCCAGAGGATTGCGGGATTGGTTGATTGTTTGAAGGTGGCACCGGATCAGGGGGGCACATGATTAAGCCATTTTGGAGGCGGTAAAAAGTTGAAAGTTTGAAAAATCGAATAAAGATTGGAATGTTAGGAATGTCTAGGAGAAATGAAGAAACTTCTACAAGGTATTGGGGGGTTTTTGATGCCAGAAGTCCTGAATGAGAAAAGGAATCTTTTATGCCTTTCATTTCTATCAAAAACTATACCAAAAAGGATGCTAAAACTATCTTTATTCCAAATATTATTGCTTTTTACTTTTGTATTCCTAAAGCTATGGTTTATCACATTTGCTTCGAAATTCAAATCAACCTCCGCTAAAGATCCCAAAATCAAGTATTCACCTTCACACCTTCAAAAATTTAACACAAATTCGACCCAAAATTCACCACTGCCAAAATGTTACAACTAAAAAAAAACCTAAAAACTAAATGCCTAAAAAAAAATAAACATTTTTTTTAGAAATTGTAAGCGAGTAACTGTTTTTTGGCATTTTTATTCCCCTCCCCTGCCCCGAAATTCTTGAAGCTGAGTCCCCAGAAGCATGTGGATGTCGCGACGACAGAGGTCCTCCAGGGAGTGGTGTGCCCGCAATGCCCAGCCGAAGCCCACGCCTCCTCCCTTCAAGCCGGAGCCCACCCGGTGGAACAAGCCGGGGCCCATGAGTCTGTATGATTGGGTGCAGTTCTACAAGTGGTGCCAGGTGAATGCCGTGCCCATCGAGCGCCCACTCATCCCGAAGGAGCCCGCGCCCCCGCCGACACCTGCGCGGGTCCCGCAGGTCGTGGAAAAGACGCCGTCTAAGACACCGTCTAAGATACTGGGCTGGACGCGCTGTGAATCGGGAGGGAACAAGGAGGAGCAGGACCCCTTTAGTCGGCTGAGTAGTCCGCGTTGGCGCCGGGCAAAGTACAAGGCGCCGTCCCCGGAGGTGTTTGCCTACCGGCCGCGGCTTGCATATCAGCCGCATCCCAAGCCAGAGCCGGGCAGGCCGGCGGACATGGTAAAAGTACCCTGCTGCTTCCAGCACGAGGACGTGGAGGCCGAGTTCTGGTCAACCGTACGCTTTCCCGTGTCGAAGAGAGCCCGCACAACGTTCCCATCGCGGAAGGACTGTCAACTCTCAAGACCCAGGACGATACCACCGAAGCCCCACTGTCCACTGCCGCCGGAAGTGGCAGACCTGCCGCCCAAGCGTGTGAAAATGAACCCCAGCCAATGGCGAGCCCATCTGCAGCGCCTACGACTCTTGGCCCAGCCAAATGAGCGAATGCTGGCGGATTTGCCATGCTTCTGTGATCGGTGGTAATCGAATAAAGCTCCAAGGATCGGGTTAAAATTGAACAGCAGTCTGCGAAGGAGCCAAAAGATCGGCATTACTCCATAGAGCATACAACTGGACATTGTGATTCATTCAGTTGATTGAACTATGGTTTAAAGCGGATTGTTTTGGCCTTTCTCGAAATTTATAGTGACGGAAAATATATTACATGTTGTGGAAAGATGCAAAACGTGAGGATTTCTAGAGGTAGAAGTGGCAAATGTTTTGTGAAAGAAAGAAAGGAAGGAATACTCTGTTCTCGGAGCGAGGAGGAGGGCTCAAGAACTCCCATCGCAGATCTGTGGTAAAATATCTTTTAATATTCTCAAATGTAAAAAAAACTTAAAATTTGAACCAATTCAAACTAAAAAAAGCCGCACACACGGTCCAAAGGGGGAGTGGCACTCCCCTGTTCACATGTAAAAGTATTGGTAACTCTCCCTGTTTATGGGCTGGGACAGATAGATCAGCCGTATCTGGTGGAAGCGCCAGCCCTGGGTCGTGAACTTCTTGCGCTTTGGTGGTGGCACGTCCAGCGGGGCCAGGGTCTTCGGCGGAATCGGGCAGTGCGGGATCAATGGCGGAGTGCGGGGCTTGGCCAGATTGATGACACGCAGAGTGGCGTGCCCCCGAAGCGCTTGCTTGCGAACGGGAAAACGCAGTTGGGACCAGAATTCGGTCTCCATGTCCTCGTGCTGGAAGCAGCAGGGCACGTAGGGAGGCTGGAATGGACGTCCCTTGTCACGATGGGCAGGCTTGCCCCATGTGATGACAGGGTTATAGGGCGACTCGTCGTCGTGGAACTGGTGCTTCTTCTTAACGAGACGAGGCTTGGCCAGTTCCACGAGCTTGTCCTCTAAATCCAACCAGTCCAGCTTCTCTACGGCCTTGCCGCCGGTCTGGTCCAAACGCTTTTCCTTCTTGAAAGTGCGCTCCTGGGGCACGGCTCTTTTCTGCGCCCAACTGAAAAAATTCTTCCAATCTTTCTTCTTCATGGGCCCCTTTTTCTGCCATATCGTCAGAGTCTGCTCCTCCCGGCGCCGATTCCGCACCAGCGGCTTGGAGTTCCTTTCGACCCACTCCACCCACGAGGGCACAGGCTTCTCCTTCATATCCGTGGATGCCCTCGGCAAGGATTTGGTGTCCAGACCATCCCCGATGTTCGCGGTACTGACCATGTCTTCGGGTTCTCTTCTTTTCTCAGTTGATTGGCGCTTCCAAATATTGGTTTTTTACTGGGAATTTTCAATTGATTTCGAAATCTGTAAAATCTGAAATCCGTAAGGTCAGAGCCTACTTTTAAACCAGGAAACTGAACTTTTTGGTGAAATCGATGCACAAAATCAGTTGAGTTTTATCTTTCGTCGAAACTACAACCAAAATAATTTTTGAAAAATACATAAAATTTTTTTGTAGCGAAATTTCAAGTGAGAAAACTTTTGGAAAACACTCTGTGCGATGGGCGATGAGGAGGATCAGCAGGCGCCAAAGGGTTCAGTGCGCGTCACGACGAGAGTGCCCTCATGGGTGGCCTGGGTGGAGCGCAATGCGAAGCCAAGGGTGAGAGTGCGTCCAAAGGTTGAGAAGGAGCTGACGCCCTGGCAGAAGGCTGGACCCATGAAAAAGAAGGATTGGCAGCGCTTCTATGAGTGGGCTGCCGACAACGCAATGCCCAAGGAGCTGCCGGAGCCGCCACCGCGGGAAATCCCCTGCCTGGAAGATTATCTGCCATGTGCCAAGGAGAGAGTACGCGACGAGGACGACCTGGGCTTGTATGAGATGATGGAGAAGCTCTCAAAACCGCTGGAACGCAAGTCGCGCAAGAAGTACAGGTCCAACCCCGATGTGCCCACCTACATCCCGATGATCGTGTGGGGCCAGAAGCCCAACATCGAGAAGGGTCGTCCCTTCGATCCCCCTAAGAAACCCTGCTGTTTCCCCAACGCTGACATCGAGGACGAATACTGGGCCACTCTGCGGTTCCCCGTGCGACCGGCAGCCCTCAAGGCCCGTCCAACGGCGCGTATTCTTAATTTGGCCAAACCGAGGGATTGGCCACCATGGCCACCACATTGCCCCATACCGGCCAAGACCCTGGCCCCGCTGGATGTGCCGCCACCAAAACGCAAGAAGTTCACGCCCCAAGGCTGGCGCTTCCACCAGATTCGACTACTCTATCTGTCCAAGCCGGTTTCACGTCCCGAATTTGAATACTTCTATATGTGATTCGATGGATCATTGGATTTACTTTTTGGAATTGGCATTTTGGCATTCTGGTCGATCAGTGAAGTATCAGACTATAATTGTGTTCAAAATTTGATATGTTTACTGTCAATTTTTGTAATTAAAAGACGTCAGTTTGTTTTTTTTTATCGTATTTCTGTATATCTTTCCGTTTTTATATATTCTCTATATAGGAATAGAGCTGCTTAATGGTTTATGTTTTTCGGCTTTACATTTTTCCAAGTATTTTTTTTATTTAACCCTCTTTTCGCTGCCTTTTTATGGCTATCAATCACGACTGATCATATATCAAGTTTACAGACCGAAATATCATAGTTTTTACCTTTCGAAGATTCAGAAATTCTTATAGCACTTTCGCTCTGTTCAAAATGATTTGCGGACTGGCAATAAGCCCCGAACAACGAACAAATCCCTTAAAAAATTAACAATTTCACACACAGATAAGAATTGCAATTTATTTGACTTTTTATGGGCTTCCAGTAGCGACAGCCAAGAGATGTAATCTAAGCCTGAAAATCTTCACAAGGCAACGGCCACAGCCACAGGGAAGACAGGGAGAACAGTACCTCGGAACGAACCCAAGAGCCGAAGAGCCCAATGAGAGGCACTTAGTCATGGGCAGGCGCATTACAGTCAAAGGTGAGGCTGTGGCAAAGGCCCTGCTGTCTAAAGATGAGATTGGCCCTGTCCTCGTCCCCGTCCCCTTCCCCGTCCCTGCCCTGGCGGTACATGTGTACATATCTTCGTCGTTGCATTTATCAGGCGTAACAAACATGCGTCACATTGGGCACCAAAGAATCCCGAAGAACCCCGAAGAAGAGCCAAGAGGCAGATTGCGCAGACTGTGGATCCTCTAGGATCAAGGTTCACAAATGATCATCAGTCAAATCAATTAGATAATTGAATGACTGATTTGTAAAATCCGATTATGCTCGCCAGATTTGCTGTTTTCTTTCCAACCATTCTCTTCTCTGCTTTTTCTTTTATTTTGTACTTCCCTGTTTTTTTGTTTTTTTTTTAGTTTTACTTTATTTTTTGCTGCAGTTTTTCTGTGTTCGTGCCAATTGGTAATCCATGGAGAGGGCCCAAAAAAATGGAAACTCCTATAACACTCGTGGCAGGCGGCAGCAACAATCCAAACAAAAGCGAAAATATTTATTACAATCATAAATACAACTACAACAACTAGCAGCCAGAGCGACGGCAAGGGAAAACGGAAATGCCTATTATTGATAGTATTTATAGGGAGGAAGGCAAAGGGTTTTTGGGTGAATTTTAGGCGGAGGGTTCTGCTTTTTGGCAGAGTCCTTGCGACTTTCGATAGAGGAACACAGAACACAGAAAGTAATAACATTGTCGTATGGAAAAATATCCAGATCGTAAGAGAAACACTCGGGCGGAGGATTTTTAAAAGATAATAATACGAAAATAGTTTTGGAAAATCTCCCAAGACTTGTATCAAGATCTAAGGAGTTGAATAAGTTTCTAAAGATCTTCTTTATCGATCTATATATCAATTTGTCTGGGATGGGAGTGTGACAATGCAAAGTCCTATCCCAAGACCCTTGAACAATATATCACACTGAACATTTCCATTTCCATTCTCCCATGCCCCATACACTCCCCCAGCGAAGACAGCTGAAATATGCTAAAAAGCGAAACTTTTGCTGTTTTTTCTGGTGTTGTTCCGATGTCTTGCTGCAATGCCGCGACGCGACGTTTGACCGAAATACATGTCAAAATAAGCAAAAAAAAAAGATATATATATATTAAAAGGAAAACCTCTTTCGGGCCTTGGATTGAATATTATTGATAAAACTTAGGGCTCGCCCGAATACTGGCTGGCAGCCTGAACTTTGCTACAGTTCAATAATATTGCATTGCATTCTGTGGTGGTTCCTGTTCTCGTTTTAGTTTGTTGTAACAGTAAAAGTAAACCCTATCATTAAATGTTGGCTGCTAAAGACCTGCCCCTCTCTCAAGCCAACAAATGTTGAGCTATGGCTTGTAGACAATTCCTCTGGCGACTGTCGAACGATGATCTGGTCCACTGACTGTTGAACGATGATGATCGACTCCGCTGGCTGTTGAACGATGATGATCGACTCCTCTGACTGTTGTAGAATGATGATCGACTCCTCTGACGAGACAATGTCGATCATGATATGCGATCAGGTAGATGATGATGATGATGACGACGCTGCTGACTGGATGCTGCACTTGTGTATTGCATACCAAAATAGCAAAGCGCCAGGCAATGTCGCCAAGAAGCCAGACCCAGAACACAACACACTCCCTTCACCCCTTCATCCCTCGCCGAACAACCAGTTGTTGTCTCTCGTGTGTTGTTTCTGTGTCTCTGTTGTCGTCTGCCTGCTGATTGCAACTTTTGTTGCAATGTGAATGCTCTTGCCTCTTGTCGTCGTCTCGATCTCGGTCTCGGTCTCCGTCTCCGTCTGTTTTATTTATGCAATTTACAGTTACACTCCCAGCCTAGGACTCAGAATCGTAGAACCGCAGAATCGGCGAATTAAAATAAGCAAAGGTCCCCTCCCGGCCCTCCCTCTAATCCCCGATTAAAGTTGAACTAGTTGCTTGGCTCAGGTTTTGTGGGCATTGTCGATGGTTGGTTAGTTGGTTGGTTGGTTGGTTGGTTGGTAGGTTGGTCTCTGGGGCATCAAATGCCACACGTTAGTGGGAGAATATATGGTCATGGCATAGATAAAGTTGTCGCCGCACAGATGATGCTTCCGTAGTGGTAGTGGGTGCTGTGCTGCAATTGGGGTTATCGCTGAGGAATCTGCTCTAAAAACTAGAGGTGGCAACAAATGATCGATGTGTGGCTGATGAAAAGATCGATGAAATAATCAGTTTGTTGTAATTTGTAGGTGTTTTTTTAGTCAAGTGACTCTCAATCATTGAGGAAGCTGTCTTTAGGTAGAGATATGTGTGGTCTTATCAGAAATTGCAGGAAAAAATCGATATTACAATCGAAATTAATACAAATTATCGATAATATCTTGCCCATCGGTTTTTTTATTGCCATTTCTATAGATATTGCCCTTGCTGATGGCCCTACCTAATTCTGACCCCCAATATATCACCGGACATCGATCCTCATCAAGCATCAGGCGGCTATCCAAAAATTAATTACAGCCCCCATTTAATGACCATAAAATTGCTGAAAATGTAACATAATTCGTAGTTTTTTATATCGCCAGCTGTGTGCGAGTGTGTGTGTTTTTTAAGGCCAACTCCTAACTCCTGACCGCAATTAATCAATAATGAGCCGTCCATAAATTGCTGTATTTGCAGACTTCCTCAGCGACATGAGCGGCGTTACGCCGATGCGACGGCGACACCACCCGCGCGGCACCAAGCGCGGTCGACCACGTGGCAGCTCAAGACGCGGCGGCGGACATGGGTCGCTGCAGCGCGTGCTGACGCCAACGCATTCGCCGGGGCAGGGGCAGCAGGCCGCCGCAGCAGGAGGATCATCAGGGGAAGCGGGCTCTGGAACGTCTTCGCCCCTGCCACAGCTACAGGAAGTAAGCGGCGGTGGCGAGTATGCCCCCGTGCCGCTCAACGAAGAAGGTAAGAAAACACTGAGAGAAAATAGGGAGCAGAAATGTTGATGGAAATTATCCTAAACCACTTGAAAAATGCTCAAGAATGGATTATTATTACACTTCTTTCTTTCCGTGCAAGGTCTTTCCCTTCCGGCTCTTCTTCAAGTGGTAGTTAGGGCTTTCCCCCCATTCCCCTCCTTATGCACTCGATTGAGTGTCACTTGTCACTAAGTAATCGCTTGTCATAATCACGTTTATCGTCTGCCTTTTTCCGGGGCACTCGTACTGGTATTTTTTGGGCAACATTATCTCCACTTTGCTTTTGTGGTTGATCTGCCCTGCCTCGCCGTTGGTTCCCCCTTTTTTTGTATTTTCTTGGCTTCGATTACAGCCCGCAGGAATAACGCCGCCACTTTGTGGTACGTGACAATTTCAACGCACTCCCGAAATGGATTATATTCAAACTTCTCCCTCCCTCCCCTCACTCCCCATTCCTGCAATAAAATTAAACAAATATCCGATAAAAACCTCCTGGCATTTTCTTCCCCTTTTGTGCGGCTGCAAGTCAAGGCAAATATTTGCTTCAAGATTTACATCTGGCTGCCATTATCTTTGGCTTTTCTTGGGGAGATCTTAGCCCCCCTCTTGTTTGGGGAGATCTTTTCCCTTTTGATGGAGAAAATCTTTCCCCCTTTCAAGGGTACATCTCTCGTTTGGTTTGGTCTACAAATTAATGCCTTGCGTAGAACATTTATCACGTTGCACAGATTGTTGCCACTTTTGACTCATAATTTTCGGTGAAAAGTTATTTCCATCTGTCCAGAATTTAACGCCAAACAAATGCGATTTAAAGAGAGGCGAAAATATGGCAAAAATGTTGCAATTTCCATCAGTGAGAGGGGATTTCAGTCGTACGACAAATGATAATTGCATAAATCCGCTTAAATGAGGCAGACAGTACAGACGATGCACCATAGACGCAAGGGGGAATGAGGTACGAGGGTGCATTGTTGTACACGTGACAGGAACAGCATTCGTAGCATGTGTGCCCGAAAATGGAGACATAATCGCACTGGCAAATACGCAACGTTGCATAAATTTCCATGCAACATGGAGCTTCGCCTTCCGTCCCCGAGGGTTGGACAACAATTATAAAAACCACAATTGCATGCAAGGATTTGCAGAGGATGCAACGTTCGGGTGCGGATGGTACGTGCGTCAACGAATGCCCATGGAATTAGTGGAAATATGCCTCTGATCCTTTGTCCAGCTAATGGGTGTCCTGCCAGACTGAAGTTTGGAAATGTAGAGGGGGATGCAGACATGCTAGTGATTCTTTAAATCAAATAACTAAAGTGGATCTTTCTCTTCTCGCCCCCCCCAACAGATCTCCCAATCCCCCAGCAGAGCCCTACGATGCAAGCGGTATCGCCCACTGGGGCCGTCAAGCGCGGACCAGGACGACCCCGATCCAAGACAGCGGCACCCATCAGTCGGGGGACACGCGGTGCACCACGCGCCCGTCGGCCCATGGGCCCATTGCTGGTGCCACTGGGGCGTACTCCAGAGGCCCTGCCACCAGGACAAGTTCCGGCGGAGACGGCCACTCAGGCCACGGCCAAGCCGCCTGGAAATATTGGATAATTGAAAGAAGGTTTTCTTGAGTCGCAGAAATAAATAAACATTCGATGGGTATTCCGAAATAAAAATAAAAGTTGTTTAATGTCTTTTGATTATCCTCTCCTTTTTACGGTCTCATAGATGTAAACCATCGTAACGATTAAACCCAGTTTGGTTTTCGGATCAATGTCGGGGGGAAATTCGAATTCGGTGTAATCGAGCAGGGTCATGGAGTCCGTTGCTCCGATTTCTGTGTCGTCATCAGGTTCATAGATCTTCAAGTATGGATTGTATTTTGTATCCATAATTTTGTAAACTACGTTCCCATTCGGTTTCTTATACTCGAATATGTGTTGGTAATGCAGATGCTGATGTTCGACGGTTGCAATTTGTTTTCCGTTCGCAAAGAATATTTTCACCCAATCGATTTGATCATCCTTTCCCGGCTCGATTGCGAGGACCAGTTTGTCATCTATGTAATCGTATAGATTGCCCAGGGGACTTGGTTTCAGAAGATCACAGAACCAATCATCCCATACTGTTGTTTTTTGGTTGAAATAAAACAGCTTATAGCCATCCGAATCCAAGACGAGGTGTGCCTTGCGCGCTCTGCGTCTGAAACGCACTGAATCCACTACATGAATCCACTACATTTATTTCCTCCATTATCCTCCAGGCCAAGACATCTTCAAAGTTAACTTTGTTCCAATTTCTTCAACATTACTTTTGGAGAAAACAATTTTTTCTAAGGCGGCCATACCGTAGCATTTTTCCTTTTCCCCTCCAACGTTTTGTTAATTAGCAGGTAGTACCTACATTTTATTACATTCGCAATCATAAATTAATAAACTTGTAAAACTGCTAAAGCGTTTCCGTTGACACTTGTCCCGCATTAGAGACCCCGCCGGTAGACGCTGCTGATGGCTTTACGCATCAGCCGTTGGAATAATGGAAGACAAAGGCCCCACCAAATTAGATGTGTAATAAAAATCATTCGAAAACAAATTTCAGTGGTAATCAACACCGAAGATGGGACCACAGAAACGCAGCCAAATAAAACTTGTAATTAAATAAAGGAAAAACCAGAAAAATTCGGTGGGAAAACAAAGCCTAACCTGCCAACCTTTTGGCAATTAGTTACGGAGCATGATTCCTCCACATACAAAGAATATTATAATTTTGTAGGAATAATATGTGAGAGTTGCAGCCTTATAGGGGAATATTTTAAACAGGACACGCTTCTGTGGCAAAACAATAGCTCAAAAATATACAGAAATCAATACAACTATAGTCGATAAAACCCGTTGGGCAGGAATTTTCCAGGATACTCTATAATGAGCGACGGGCATAGAGACTATTGAGGGGGATTTAGAGTGGTCTGGCGAGGGGTCTGTGGATCCAGCTGAAAGTCCAGTTCGATAAGGGATAAAAGTTCAATAAACATTGTTTAAAGGGATAGAGATACTGCTCAACTGTGGAACTTGTACAATTCCTTCTTCAAAGTAAAATCTCCTATCTATCTGCTTCGAAAGAGCATACAAATATCAGTGAATCCATTCCCAGCTACTGTGATTTCCCGTACCAGTTGGCATTGACTGCCTCTGGCATCCTCTCTGACTTTTCAATATGACAATTCTTAATATTCCAGCAGCAGCAGCAACTCGTTTTCCTTTCTGCAGTCTCTCCTCTTCCCTGGGGCTGTGGCAGTGGATCTTCCTTCCCTGGTTCATCGTCGTCGTCGGCCAAATGGCGACATTGGGGAACTGTCATAAGGCTGCACGTTTTGCGCCACAGTTGGGGAATCCGAGAAATGCTAAAAGTGTGCATTTATGCCGAGTGGCATCTGCGGCTGCGACTGCGGCGGCGGCAGTGCGTCGGTCTGCCCCAAGTAGCAAGTAGCAAGTTGTCGTAGCCGCAGCCCCTGTCCCCTCAAATGGCTGACAGTAAGGGGGGAGGGACAGTGCGTTTATTAATTAGCAGCCAGCCCGAACTCCACTCGATGGGCAGCAGACAGTAGTCTTTATGATATCCTGGAAGAGAGGGTACTCCAGGCAGTAGGAACTGCCAGGATTGCATCACTATGTTAAGTCGTTACCAAGCTAACGTATCTTCAGAGTATATGCAAACTTAACTAGAATTAGCTGACTACATCATATATCACACCATAAAATAATCAATCACCATGGGTATCAATGATTCGACCACAGATAAACCTTCCTTTATCGGTTTTTTCTCAATTAAAAATCACAAACAGCATTTCAATCGATGTCGTCTGCTGTTTGTGGTCGTTGCAGGAAAAGAAAATTGTTGAAAAGCCGCCAGCAGGTTGGGCCTGCCTGCCTGCCTGCCTGCCACATTGGCGACAGTTGTTAACTGGTTCGTCTCGCTGGCTCTGGCTCTGATCCTGGCCCTGGAGTCAGCGGAAGGTGGGAGGAAGTCGTACCCCAAGAAAGTCCTGAGGCCAGAGATGAGGATTAAGGAGAAGCAGCAGCTGCTTCCGTGTACCGCAGTAGGCACAACCCAAAACCATCGAAAACCAAAACCCATTCATGTGATTTAAGCCAGCGCAACTAATAAGCCGCAAGAAGCCCGACTTAAATCCTTTTCTTTCGCTCTCTAAGCCGGCCAAGATGTTGCCCCCTCCCCGAACCATAAATCAAGACAATAAGCAGGCCAGATTGCGTGGCCACACCTTGAAAAAATAGACCAAAAAAAGGAAAAGAAAAAGGATTAAAAGGGGGAAACTCTAGATCTACACTACGCTACTCCTTTCTTCCACGCAGCCTACGCATCTGTATAGCGGCTTAAGGCTCATCCTTCGAAAAAAAATGAGAACGTGCGGCCTCCTGCTCCAGTTTCCCCTGGCACTTAAGAACGCAACGCACAAAAAAATCCAAAGAATGAAAGGAGCAGACAAACATCCATTCATCTGGCAAACTATTTTTGGGAAATTAAAATGTCTACTCCTACTATTTGTCGGCGAGGGTTTCGGTTTCGGTGTTCGTCCTCGTCCTCGTCCTTGGCTCTTTTTTAAGGTCTCGGCGCACACATCCCTCCAAGAACTATCTATCATGTGCTCTGCTCGGATGATGAATTGTGCGCGTTTGGCGTCTCTAATTCAATTTATCTTAGACAAAGTCATGTCCGTGTGTATAAAGAACATAATGGCAGGGCACGGGAGCGGGAGCGGGAGCGGAGCGGAGCGATAGCGGCAGGGGCATATCATCTTAGAGCAAACTTTGGATGGAGTGGCAGCTGTCCTTTGATTGTTTTTTAGGCGGCTGTTGTCTTTGTCCGAGTACTACGAGTGCTAGGCATTATTGATGCGGAAGTAAGATGATTTCCCCAGGGGGGAGAGGAGAGGAGACGGAGACAACTTTCAAGTTCGTTTCGCAAGTCATTTGTTTTTATCCATTCTATCCACTCTCCACTCGAAAAATTCGAAAAATGTTTAGAAGAACTTTAAGAGAGATTCACCGCCCAAGACCAGACACCGACTCAATGTTAACAATTTTAATGTAAATATTTGAAACAACATGCCACGACTGCCACTCACATAATGAGGTCTCTCATCCACGGTACGTACGCGTACGGAGGTCCCTAGTCCGGACTCCGGAGGTTCATTTTGCCAGTTAAAAATAGTGCAGACAGAGACAGCGACAGCGACAGAGCAGCACTCATCTCTTGGCCACAAAACAAAAAAAAACTGGCCCCAACCGAGCTGGAAAACACGTTGCCAGCTCTTTAATGCATCAATTAAATTTTTTCTTTTAATTATTGTTGCTGCTGCCTGTGACTTTGCGACTGCTGCTGTTGGCTGGTGGCTTTTTGTTCCTGCTCCTCTCCTGTCAGGCGGCAACATGCTGCGCTGCACTGCACTGCACTGCTCTACGCTCTGTTTCTACTTTTTTCACTCCTTGCTTCGTTTTCTTCGTTTTTCCTCACATTTACTCGAACTCGTACTCGTTTTTTTGCACAAATTGTTGCCTGCTCTCGGGGCATCTCTGAAGCTCGTGTTTAGTATTTTTGAAAGCCAGGCCAGGCCAAGCCAGGACAGAGCTCAGTGTAGGACAGGACGGTGTAGGCCAGGCCAGGCCAGGCAGTCACTTGTCCACAGCTGCGTCTTGTGTTTATTGATATGTTTTCATTATTGAATTAGTTGTGGTTCACTCTGTGGGGATACCCTAAATTAAAGGTATGTTGACTAGGGAAAGACGAGTGACAAACTACGCTTCAAAAACGGAGATAAAAATCGCTATTTAAGAATGTTGACATATCATTTAACTTCTCGAATCAAAGATATAACTCTAGCTTTAGGCGGTCTGTTTTGTAATGAAAAGTATAAACAATCAGACGTTTCTCCAATTCCAACATCTCCTAAGTTTGACTTATATAGATATATCTCTCAACTATCCATAGCTTAAACCTTTTTGAAAGCATTAAAGTTTTCCATAAAATCTTGAAGAGTATTACCTTGTTCGACTTCCGTTATCTCGGACTTCCTTTCCTGTTTAATTTTTGTCTTTTTTTCCTTAGCATCATTGTCTACAAAAAGTCAATTAAGTTGGTTCAAACTTGTTGTGGACATCTGGCATTTTTCTGTATTTAGTTAATGTGGGAAATGGACAAGAGTTGGTTTATATATTTTTTCCGATTTTCTTAAAGATCAGAAGAGAACTACTGATTGGCATATATGATTATTATTTGCCAACGAATACAGGCAGATTGGGTTTTAAAATTATAAAAATAAAATATTGAAAGCAGGACAGGACCTTCGTCTTTGTGCGTATTCTGCTGAGGAAAATATCCTCTGTGAGGTTTCAACAATTGCTGCATACTTTTGGGTGGCAAAAGGACTACTAAAAAAAGATTACTAACAGAAGAAGCAATTTTAAACTACTTTCACAACTCCTTCAATCGTGAACCTTTCTCTGAGCAAAGTTACAGACCCTTCCCAATGAATTTCATTGAATACGAGTATCTCTTAGTTAGTTCCCTCTTCCAAACCAAAAAGTTAAATTAAATTCAATGCAGTTGCCCCTTTAATTCCATATAAGAAAGGAAAACCTTAACAATTACTCAATTTGGCTGCGCTCCCCAATTGCAAAGACGAACGCGAAAAGGCAACGGGCAACGGGCAACGGGCAACGCTCTTTATCATTACCATATCGCATCCTGTTGATCTGAATGCCCGATCCACGAATCCACGGATCCGTAGAGCCCGAACCTTGGTAAAAACTTGACAAATATGCTTTCAAGTCTAATTATACACAAAGGAGAGGAGACCCCCGAATGGCTGAGCATGCTCAGTGATCAGGAGAGGCACAACGGCACAAGGCAGGTGACCCCGATTCGCCATTCGGACAACCCTTTGGCTTGAGACTTTGACTTGGACTTGGACTTGGACTCGGACTTCGTTCAGGTTCGGTTTGCTCTGTAATTACGCCAAAAAATAATAAAAATGTGAATGTCAACCGATGGCATCAAAAAATGGTAGCAAATTACATTTTATTTCTGTATTTTTTTTCCTGTTTCAATTTTATTCGCGTGTGAACAGAAAATTTATTGCCAAAAATGAGGAGAAATTTCGTGTATTGGATTGGAGTGGAGTGGAGTGGAGTCTGTAAAATGTTGGAAACATTTCAATTTAATTCACGCCCTTTTGCCGAGTCATCAGCCAGGGGAAAGAACCGCCTATCTCCCGTCGAAGATCAACCTGGGCGGTGATTAAAACCCACAGACACAGTCAGATGAGAGGAAAAGGCAGGCATTTGCATATAAAGCGACAGCCAACACAGGGTCGGGTCTGTCACAAGTGTTTAGCATAATACATAATACGATTATTCATTTTTACAGCATAGTTAAGCATCGGGCTGGGTCGCCGCCCAATTAGTATTTGTTTGGCATCTAGCCATGAGCCGTTGTGGCCATGTTTTCACAATTAATTACGCCCGAAAACCGTTTGTGGAGTGGATCTTCTTCGACTTCGACTTTGACTGTGACTGCGACTGCGACTTCTGTTACCATATTTAATTCCCGGCACGTTGTTTGCCAAGAGGGAGGCCCTGTCAAAGTCAAAGTCCTCCCGAAGTCGTCGAAGACGTCAAAGTGGCGCCACAACATGGCATGCCATGCAATTTCCCTTTACAGAATTATAATCACATGAAAAAAAATAATAATCGCACTCGTAAATTAATGCAGGCAATTTCTCTCGTTGAGCATTTCATTTCATTTCAGTTTTTTATTAATAATTTTATGTTTGATTGTCAGTGCATTGGGGAACTGTTTGCGTGTCCATTCAAGAGGCCCAAGAGGTGGAAGGCTGCCCAACTTGCCACCGAACTAATTATGATTTTATTAACATTTTTGGGCATGACGCTTCGGAGCAACAGTGGAGCGAAAAGGGGAGTTAATCGAGAAAGGATTATTCAAGAAATCTAAAGAAACCCTAGAGATACAAATAGGAGGAGGCATTTCTATTAAGTAATTTTTAATTAAAACAAAACCGAAAATACCCAGAATCTTTCCTCACATTTCTAGCCTTCTTTCATTGAATTTTCATCAGTATTTTGCCTCGAACAACCACTGTACGTTGCATTTATTTTTGGCTTGTGCTTATTAGAGCGTCTCCAGCTAATGACTTTTGGCAGCTTGCTGAAAATATAATCCCTGGGAATGGGAAATGAAATTCATAATTAATATGATAAAATATTTATGAACAATTAAGTATTTCAGCAGCAATTTTCAGAGCCATGAAAACAGTTTCCTTGGAGCCACGACCGAGCAGAAAAAAAGAGGGTACCGAAAATTGCTGTGCAAAAAAACGCAAAAAAAACCATGCCAGAAATCTGCAAAATCTGTATAAATTAAGCATTAAATGCATAACATCAAGGGCTGTGTCCCATGGCAATTTCCATATAAATTATATACACTTACTGGAACAGCAACATAAAGGGAATTGCTCTCGATACCGCGACACACAGGAGATGCAATGATGATGATGATGGCCACACTTGGGGCGACAATGTTTTAGCACCTTACGGGCAGTGGGTCCCAAACCAAACTTTCGTAAAGTGTGAACATCACTGGGAATGGATCGGTGTATGGCTGAATGGCTCCCAGATGGACACGCGTAAAAGGAAAGTGCCACACCGTCCAGCCCAGGGGGCATGTAAAACTGTTTGGGGCGTGGCAGCGGCAGAGGAGAGCGCCAGCATATTGCACCGATGGTGTGGCAGATCGAAGTGGCAGCAATGACACCAGTCCACCACCAAGAGCAGGTCCAGTCCGAGATCCAGATCCAGATCCAGGTCCCAAGTGTTGATGCCTGATGACGACACTTTCTTTTCCACCTTCCACACTGAAAACACGTCCCGGCGCGGCAGCAATTTGAGAATTCTCAAGGCGAAAGTCAAGTCTCTCTCCCCTGACCACAGCCTCTTCTCCTCTCGGGTGAGGTGCGTGTGCAGGGGGCGTGGCTGTAGCCTTCATCGTGCAACGCAAATTATGAGGTGTTATGTCAATGCGATCGTCTCCCAGTCTCCAGTATCCAGTCTCCAGTCGTGCTCCTCGATCTTGGGGATCTTGGGCATCTGATGTTGCGGCGGCGGCGGCGGCGGCGGCGGCGGCGTTAAAGTGCCTGAAAATGTGCGTTAAAAGTCACACGACCGACCAGACGCAGAGATTGTGAAAGGTCTCTCTGGCTCTTGGGGAGCAGGATTGCAGCCAGCCGGCTCTAAATTAAATTGAAAACGCCCCATGAAAGGGAAACCATGGGGAAACATAATTATCGGCTACTGAATGCCTGCCGATTGCTGCTAGCCAGAGAGCCAGAGAGCCAGAGAGGAAAGCGTAGCCAAATGGCCTAAAGGAAATGACCAAGCGCATTTTAAATTTAATCGCAAGAAAAAGAGAGATACAGAGAGAGAGAGAGAGAAGGAGAGAGGGACTTTAGATTCGACTGTGGGTTAAGGAAAAGTCATTTGAAGATTTCGGTATATATAAAAAAGGAAAATAAATATTTTCTATATTTTTCTGGCATTTGTGAAATACCTGACATTCCCATTTCCCTTCTTTTACATACTCCATCATTCAGGACATAACAATCTATAAGTTACTAAACATTTCACTCAATCTCTTCATTTCCATTTCCTCTTCCCCCTTCCTTGACCCTTCTAAAATTCATTTCTATAAAGTTTCTTTTTACGATTATAGTCATTCGTATGGCCCTGTGGCTCTGTGGCTCTGTGGCTCTGTTTTTCGACTAAATTTAGATCCAAATCAATTTGAAAATAACTTTGCGGCTGCTGCTGCTGCATCTAGGCAAGCAGGAAGCCCCAAGACAGTAGCCTGTTTGTGCCACTGCCACTGCCAGTGCCTCCTCCTCGGCCTCTCCTGCTGTTTTATGTTGCTGTTGCAGTGGCAAAGAGTGGCTGCTGCAGCTTCGATTTGTTGCCGAGGACGTGCTGCATTTTGCTGAAATTGCTTGTTGTTATTACTATGGTTATTATTAGTATTATTTGATGGGCTCCCTGGATGTGGATGTGCATGTGCATGTGCATGTGCGCCGCCTGCTGCAATGTCACTGGCGCTTGCAACCTGCCACTGAACCACGTTCTCCTCAAAAATATAAACATAACAATCATTACACGACAACAGCAACAAACAAACAGCAAAAACAAAGCAACAAAAACGAAAGCTGAACAAAAACTATTATTGATATTGATGAGAATTATGTGGACTTCCTGCTTGGCTTCGTACTTTTTTTTTTCGTTTTTTTGTGACTGCCTCTCGTTGTTGCACAGTGGCCTCTTAAGTGGCGCTAAATGCCTCCATTTGATATAATAAATCTTGTTTTTTTTTTGTTTCTTCTATTTGTTTGTGGAGATTTCATGCCGCTACTGGCTGCTGGTCGCTGGCTGCTAGCTGCTGGCTGCCGATTTTTTAAGCCACATTTTGTGTGGTCAGACACGTACGCATTCGATTTTTGAGTGGCGTGAAGTGAAAGGGTCGACAGCCTGTAGACAGATCTTCAGAGATCTTGGGAATATACTCAAAAGATTTTAGAAAAGAGAACCTCACACAGAGAGAGAGAGAGAGAGAATGGATGGGAAAAAGAATTTTGGATTAATAGAAAGGAGATATCGATTAAAAATTGGTTTTAATATAAATTCTCACACTGTTTTCGAAACACTTTTTATGACAGATATTCTGCGGACATTTTTTTGCGCTTTTCGTTGAGGAATTTTTGGCAATCTCCTCCCGCCAGCAACTCCCCTAATCGATTGTCCCATGGCTTGACCAAAAAGTTTGTTGCTTAAGTCTTTTGTCTTTTTTTATCCACCGTTAGATGCGGCACCCATGCATCATGTTCGATGCTCGATGGTCGATGCTCGATGGAGGAGGAGGACTGGCCAGGGCATTGGGAAATATATGATGCCATTGTTGCGATATTTCACGCTACTACATCGCATCGCCCTGGCGACGGGGGACAATCGACACGAGTGTAAACAGAAGGCACACACGCACAATAGAAATGGCAAAAACTACCAGTCTACCAGTGTCCCAGTCTCCCAGTCTCCCGGTCCTGCGCCTTTTGTTGCGTTTGATTTCTGTTTGTTTTGCCTGTTGGCTGGCCATAATTCAGAGTCCGATCGAGACAAGGGGCCCACAACACAACACAACACAACATGAGGCGCAAATGTCAACGCATTGTCTTCAAGTTGCCATGAATGATGTCCAGTCTTACATCCACACAGAGGAGGAGGCAGATTGTCAGAGAGAAAGAGAGAGAGAGTGCTGTGAAATTGATTAAAGCCAAGCTGAAGATGTTCCGCTTTATTTTTGTGGGGCGTTACCCAGTGTTAACGTGCGATGAACGCCCTAAATGGCTGGCGACAACAATTAATTGTGGAGCAAAGGGACAGGCGAATCTGAAGAAAGATCGGTCACGGAGAGTACCCGAAGGAGGGGAAAGTTTGAAGAGTTTACTGAAACCCTAAAGGTAATAATTGTAATCAGACTTCTCCTCGAAGCTTCTGTGACAGATTTGACCTAAAAGTCCGTTCAAAAAGCACCTCGATTTCCCTAGTAGAACGTTTTCCCAGCAACTCCCTCGCCTCTGGCATCTGCTCAGTCTTGCTGCTGGATTGTCAGACAAAGAACAAAAGACATGCCATACCAGCAGAAAAGACAACAAAATCAAATTCAAAACGGTGGCAAAATATTTACCAAGCCCTGTCCAAGTCTGTCTCTCTGTCTGTCTGTCTGTCTGTCGTCTGGTGGTGCCACAGGGCTTCTTCTCCTTGGCAGTTTTCCTGGGAAATTGGCGCATGCTGTGAGACGAGACACAGACGCAATACACACATAATATTTTCCACATAGTCATGGCTGGAAATTGCGTTGCTTTTGTTTGGCTGCCAGTTTTCAGTTTTCACGCCGCTTCAGCGTCGGCGGCGGTGGCGGCGACTATCAACGATGAGGTGGACTCCGACTCTCGAGTTTCGACTCCATCTGTGGCACCGACTCATGCTGAGCTCTGGGGGCATCGCGTTATCTGTTGTGGGTTGCTGTGGGGGAAAAAGTGTCAACAGCATTTGCCAGCTACCGTTCTACGTGGCTCCCCAAAGCCTCCATTTCCAGACTTTCTTCATATTTTGATGCTCTTTCTAGAGAGTAAGAGACCTCTTAGACCTTCTAAGAGACTTCAGGAAGGTGTATATGATGGATATACACTTTATGGATATATTTTCTTCCAAATTCACTTCAGAATCTATCATCTTTTGCTCCACTTTTTTCCCCAAATTACATTCCTCTTAATAATCTTAGAGCTTCCAACGAGAAGTGACCTCTAAAGTGTATCCAAGTCTTCGGCCATCGATCCTTCCCTGACTTTACATATATTTTCATTTTTTATTTTGTTTTTTGCTCGTGTGGCAAACAATTTTTCCCTGGTGCCTTATCAGATCCCTCGCAGTCATGCAATGTCTTGGCCAGCATTTGAATTATGGAGATGATAATGCGTTTGAATCGGTTTTGGATTTGAGATTTGCATTCCCATCCCCCATTCCCCCCGCCCCTCCAGTCTGCAGACAGACCTGGCCAAAACGCAACCTCAAAGTTGGTCAATTAAGTGCCATGTACGACTCGTACGAGTACTGTCCTGGCACTGTCATCAGCACTTGACCAGAGAAGTCTCTGGTCTCTGGTCTCTGTTCGCTGGACACGCTTACAGTCTCTGCTTAATTGAGTTTATTAGCCGGTACGCCGTCCTCCCGTTTGCTGGCTGGCCTGAGAAAAAAAACCCAAGAAATGTTCGCTGTCTAAAGAAAAGAAATACGAAAAATATTTTTTGATATAAAAGTTCGCCAGAGAGAGACATAACGGTAACAACAGTCGAAATATTTCCTCCAAAAACTCCTGTTGCCTGTTGGCTGTTGCCTGTTGCCTGATGGCCGCTGTCATGCTTGGCCTCTCGTACCACCATCACCCTTTCGATCTTGGCCAAATTAATGACACTCACTCCGAGAAATGATATAAAGAAAGAAAAACGGAGTAAAAATGCAATTTTTGAAATAATTAAATATGAATGCCAGCAGAAGAAAGGCTTGGAACATTCTCACATGTTTCCTTCTCGGGGAGGGGGAGGGGAAATTTTTGTAATAATTCTTCTGCTGTTCGTTCGTTTAATTTTTGGGTCAACATTTTATTTGCAATTAGCTGGGGAAACATTCTGAAATATAAAAATATGTTAATTTGTTCCTAATTTTGGAGGAGACTGAATGAAAAGCAAAGGAAAATGTTGTGGGAAATGCAGGAAGAGGCGAGGAAAATGCAAATTAATACGATAAATTAGGCAAGCAGGCAGGGGAGAACGATTTAGTCAAAGAACAGGGGTAAAATTCTTAAAATAACCATAAAAAAAGAGCAACAGAAACGTAGATGAAACAAGAGATAGGTTTTGTAATTTTGATGGAAATTCCTGGATTAGATTAGTGGATGAAAGATCTATCATTGATATACAAAACAGCGCTCTAATCCTTTCAGAATTTGTAGAGATATTTATTTATAAATTAATGCTGCGAATTTCCATCATTTTTCGGCTTCTTGCATATTCCCTATTCTATAAATTCTCATCTAAAACTCCCTCATAGATGGACTTGAAACTTGCCACAAAAAGCAACCATTCAGGGTGGAAAACCATACATCTAAGAACCAGGTCAATAACCAGCCGAATGAGAGAAAAGGTCAAGACAAAAATGTCAAGTTGGCAGACCATTTGGAGCAACAAATTAATGGGTTCATTTTTGGGGGGTAGGCACATACAGTACACCAAAAGAATGCTGCAAATAAAAAATAGACAAGCCACTTGCCACTTGAACCCGTGCTCTCATTAAGACTGGCACACACAGATACATCTATGGAAGATACAGATACACAGATACAGCAGCTGCTGCTGCTGCTAAGATGAAAGCCGCCTGGCTTTCAGCTGGAACTGGAGGAGAGAACACAGCACAAAACAAAAACTCTCACTAGGCACTTAAAAATTAACGCTTCTGACAGCCAAACGGACTTTCAAATGTACAACAACAAGCACAGAGAGTCGGGGCCTCTCTGGGATTGTAACGACTCCAGAGTGCCTCCAAGTCCAAGTCGCAGTCGAAGCGCAGGCGCAACAAAGTGTCAATGCGGCTTTGGGGCAAGTTTAACAAGATTGGCAGCGACGTAGCTCTGACGCGACGGAGCTCTCAAGATTTTTCTCATAAGGTGCAAAATCTCTCGACATCATAAAAAGGAAAGAAACACAGGCACAGACAGAGATTTTCGAGTCGAGTCGAGTCGAGTCGAAATGGAGGAACATGCACAGCGAATGAGCATCCATAAAAGCCAAAAAGAAAAAAAAAGAAGAAACATTTTTCGGTGTTACATATATTTTCCTCGAAGCCTCCTAATTAGCCGAAAAGCCGGTTCTTCTTTTTGGGATACATCTCTTCTACCTCTTTTCATATTTTATTATTCCTGGCTATGGCTTTGGATTTGGCTTTGGACTCACTGTAAGCCAAGAAGAAAAAAAAACAATGGAGCCGTAAAAATCTGTGGATAATAAATAAATTAACTCCTTAACGATGACAAGAAGCCTGCTCGAGGGCCGGGTGTTCTTCCCTCTCGCTATCTGGCCAAATGTCTCAATTAAGTTGTTCAAAGCTCATTGTTTCTGAATTTTCTGAATCGGTTTAATTTTCTTATGGTTATGGGCCGCCTTTGTCTTGTGGCGCAGAAATTGTGGCAATTTCAATTTAAACCAAAGAAAAAAATGGTTTCATAAATGCCCCGAATCGGGTTAGTAACCCTGAGGCCAAGCCACGCCATTAACCATGTAATCGGGGTCTTAATTAACTAATTAGCTAATTTGCAAACAATTAAGCCTAAAGCCCTGAACGAAAAGAAAAGAAAATCCCAAGAAATGTCCGTGGATTTTGGATTCGTTCTGCAAAAGTAGTCGAGTCATTTGATTGAAGATTGGACAGCAGCTGGAAATACTTATTCATGAATGAAGAAACTATTGCGAAGGTTTTTCGTCTCATGAGGTAAGCAGAAAATGGTATTATGCATAATGTAAATATTATTACATTACATTGAAAGAAAGAGTGTAAAAGGAAAAGTTGGTGGCGAAAAGGGAAATTACTTTGGGCAAATAAATATATTAGAAGAACAATGGAAAGGAATCTGAAGAATGTGTTTTTATAGGAATATATTGAAAACAGAAAACAATTATTGAATAACTATTTCAAGAGATGGAAATAAAAATCCTTTTATAAATAAGAAACGAAGATATATGTCTACGATAAATCGTAGATGTATAGAAAATACGTGTACTTTTTCTTTAGGTTAATATTTAGAATATGTATCTTCCTGTTTGACTTATAAAATCTTGAAAAATTCTATAAATATATCTATAATCTAGGCTTAATGCAGAGTATACGTATATCCATCTATGTACTTCTTCGACAAAAGTAATATACCATTTATAGTTGATATTTCAAGGAAGACCACATCTCAGTTATGATAAAAAATACGAAAATTCTAAGACGGCATTATGTCAATCAAAGGATATACATTTGAGCCTTTCCCTCATCGGAATTCCCATCATAAAAATAACACTTTCAACCCCCACTTTCAACAGCCAACCCCCGACCCTCTGCCCACTGATCGGATCGATACTACTGTTAAGTAGTCGTACGAGTGGTAGTATCAGCTATCCACCTGCCTTTGATTTGACATAGAAGCCTATTCATCAAATGTCTTTGGATTTTGTTGCCAAAATGTGCGTTCCCACGTTTTGCCAAAAACCAAAAACCCAAAATGATGAGTAGCGATCTAAAACAGTTTTATAACTGTACCAAAAAGAGACCTTCTCCTTCACTATGAGAACATTTTGGACTCTACACCTGCCCGACAAAAAAAAATAAAACACAACACTCCATAAAGAGGAAAGAAGATCTGCTCTGTCCCGCTCGGAGAGGAGAGATCTACCTGCCGCACAGCACGAAAAGCATTTCCAAACAATTGAGTTTTCTGAAATGACAATTTTTCCGTGCTGTGCAGGGAAATTGGAACAATGCCAAACGAGCTGCTGCCTGGCATTGCACCTGAAGCCAGAGCGAGAGCGGGAGCGAGTCTTCTGTTTCTGTCTATTGTCGCAGAGAAAATAATGCTTTTTAATAATTACAAAAAAAAAACAAAAAAAGAGAGACAGAAACAAAAAAGCAGCTGCAAAAAAACTGAAAAAATATTAAGTTTTTGGCGCCCCCAAAAACTGAAAACAAGTTCGTTGTCTGAGTCTTTCGTTTCGTTGGCTGCCGTTTTTTTTTGTGGCTTAAGGAAGCCAGTTTTTTTTGGTGGGGTCTCTCTTTCGATTTAACGCTTTGCACACTGACAAATGAGCAGCATATCCTGTTGATCCTGTTGCCAGGAAATAATTATAATGTTGCACAACAAAAAAGGAGACACCTTTAATTGCAAAAATAATTAAAAACTCATAAATTAACAGACAGCAGAAAGTGCAAATTTAATTATGGCCTTCATTAATTAATTCATTAAAGAAGAAGCTGCTGCTGCTGTTGCTGCTGCTGGTGGGATGCCCAGAGCGAGGTGTTTTTTGTGCCACAAACTAAATCAATCAACGCCAAATACAGAGGATCTTGCTCGATGATGGTCCCTAAGGACATGGGGCTGGGCCGGACCACGTCCGCCCGGCTGATGGAGTTGCAACCGGTTTGTCGTCACTCCTTTTTGGCATCCTTAGAATACATTATGCAACTGCCACTGGAAGGAGTGGACTCTGAAGAGGAGACTCGACTCCACTCCACTCGACTCCCTTTGGCACTCATAATTTATTGATTTTATATGGCGTCACATTTGTCAGGCATTCCGCCAGCCGCTGACAGTTTTTGCCACTGCTACAGCCACAGCCACAGACATTTTGACAGTTGCAGTCGCTGTCATCGGGGGCATGTATGAGTAGTACTGTATGCCCCCCGCCCCTGCTTCTCTCGCCGCTCCTGCCGCTCCTCCTGTCATCTGTAATTGCATCTGACGCATTGCCAAAAATACATTCGCCTTTAAATGTATATGCTCCCCCCATCATAAACGCAACTGTCATTGCAATTTCCCCCACATCCGAAAGGCAAAAGGTGTCCTCTGTGCTCCTCTGTGTGGGTCTGGGGAACCAGTCAAATGTATGATTAAGTAATATCCGAATGCCATAATCTCCCTCCTCTTGAGTTTTTCCTGTTTCTTGCATAATGAAGTTGATAAGCGTGGGTCAGCGTCAGCAGACGAGTTTCCAGATGATAAGATTGCTAAATTATATACTTACCGACAAAAAAGAGGAGGAATATTGAGCAGGATCTCGAAGAGGGCTTCCTGAATTGAGATCCTTAAGCTAGTAGACGGAACCAGTCTTTTTCCATATTTTTTTTTTATTTCTTGTTGATTTATTGCGAGTAATTCTGAATACAAATATTTTGGAGGGCAAATTATTTGAATGATAATTATGCGTTGCCCTTAAGTATGTTAATAATTGGCGGCATATTTTGTATATTTGTCTAATAGCTTTTGGAATTTACAATTATTCAGAACATTCCTTGAGAGGGAATGCTATTTAAAATCCTATTAAAAAAATGTCCATTGTCTATCTGTTTCGGTATCTATCTGCTTACGCAATACTCCTCCACTTTCCATCTGCCCACCATAGTCCTGCTTTAGTTAAGGATTCAAATTAAAAACTTCTCTCCATCTGCCACACCTCTCACGTGCACATGCAACCCTTTGGTAGCCTTTTTTGGCAGCCACATTTTGATGAATAGATAATAAATAACTTTAATTAAAACCTATACGAAAAGGCAGGCAACAGGCAACAGGCAGCAGGCAAAGGGTTTCCTTTCGTCCATTAAGAGAAGGAAAGGCAGCTGCAGTTTCACCGAAAAAGAAGTGCTAATTATTCGGAAGAGTCCAAAGATATATTTAAGCTATAACAATTATAATGAAATTTCGTGCAAATCCCGATGCAGCTGCCGCACGGGTCGGGTCCACTTGTTGCAGATGTCTATCAGTGACTGGCCACGGCCTGCTCATTAAGCTTATTAATTTTTCGGGGGGAGGGGAGAATTTTCCCGTTGGTTTTGCATTTACGTCGCCTGCCACATGCAACAAAGTGCAGCGGCCAGGCAGCGTGACAAAAAAAAACATACAATAAAAATATAAAGAGTTACCCCAAAAAGACAAAGACTGCTGCAACCCTTGATGTGAGGCATGTAGAACTATGAGCGTTAAATTTTCTGGGGCTGTCATGCAACGGTCCGGTCTCTCTCCATTCGATTTCCACGCTTTCTTCACTCACATCTTGGTCGGCGTTCACTTCGTTTTGGCCTTCTTCGAACAGGCGAACAGGTGTAATGATTTTTGGGGTTTGCACCTTGACTCTGCTTCCGTTTCGCTTGTCGATAACTCTGTTTCGAAGGGGTTTGGACTTTGGGCTTTCTGGGGTAATTCTTTTTTATACAGGGTGTGCGGTCTTAGCACTCTTTTATGTCCTCCTTCTGGCGCTTCATGACTGCAGCAATGGTCTCCACATTGGTTTTCGCTTTGGGTGTATAATCACTATATAACCCACCTATATACATATATGTATATTTATCTATATGCTTACCCAACAACCGCATTCGCTTCTGTTCGGCGGACTCGATTCTAATAACAGCGGAGAACAGAAAGTGCAGCCCTGGCAATACCAGCAATAATTTAGGAAAGCTTCCCCAGTTTAACGACATTTTTGTAAATTTACATTAAACCATAATAATATCTCTACATGTATTGAATTGTTAGACTCTGTTTACGTTGTTTGATTGGATCATTCGATTCTGTTTGCTTTTGTGGCTACTGCGATGGATTTGTAGAAGCTGTTTTATATTCGATTGAAGCACCCTGTTTTTGCTGCTGGCGGACCCTCTGTTTAATTGTTAAGTTTTTTGGCTAAAGACTTTATTAGCCGAGGGCTTGATATACCAAAGGCATTAACAAGAACACTGAGAGAAATTTTGGAATGCGAAAAGGATTATTCTGATGTTTAAAGAGGGTTTTAGGGGATTAAAATGGAATTAAAAACCATTCTAAATTACTTTTAAATAAAAAATTAATATTAATTAAATACTAATTAAAACAATTATTATTCGAAATAACTTAATACCATTCTTACTTACTTACTGAAATATTTTATTTAATTTTAATTAATTAATAAATTAATAATAGACTATCCTAAATTATTACCAGATGGGGGAAATTCACATGTACAGAAAGAAAAATAAGATTATTGTTTAATATTTTAATAGTGGTTGGCTCTTAGAATTGAGTATACTTGCTGCATACTTAAATATCTTTTTTTATCAATTGAGCTTTCTTTTTCCTTTTGAATCGCATCCATTATGCTCAGTGTTAAAACCCCCCCTGCTGAAAAGGAAGGAAACAGCTTGTAATATAACCGCAAGACACGAGCAAGCGACTTCCTCAATATCAATCATTGCACTTGGCTATATATCCCCGTAAGTATATTTCCTACCCCCAAAAGACTTTCTTCATAAAGCATATTTAGTGTGTAAAGTTTCCGTTTTACGGAGTACTGAGTATGGAGTAAGCTGCACTTTTCAGGTGTTGGCTACGAACCGAACCATTCGACTGGACTGAATTTAAGCTCAACCCTTTCATTAAAGAGGGAACCAAAAATGATGTATTTAATCCGTTCGTCCGCTGGTCGTTGGATCAGTGAAGCGTATGCCTGACTTCGGAGCAGCAGCAGCAGCACCAGCAACGACAACGACAATGACAGCGAATGATAAACCTGATATGGAACACACTTAAGGGCTCAACTTGGGTAATCTGCTGCAGTTTGCTCAAGTAGAAACAGCAGCAACATCAGCAACATCGGCAACAGCAACCACGCAACCAAAATTAAAATCCAGAGAAAGAGACAGCCAGAGATATAGGAGGAGACTCCAGAGAGAGAGATAGCCAGAGACAGCCAGAGTATAGTAGAGAGTGAGAGGGTAATAGCAGCAGTTTCTTCGCTTGGAGATCGCCAGATCGTTTCCAGTCGTGCAGGTGGATTTTTCAAGTGGCTGCGTCCGCTTTCCTGACTTTTCTGTCCCTTGTCCCTTGTGTATCTTCATGGACTTCCTTCATGTCGCTCCATGTCTTTCCCTGACTCCCCTTCCATCTCTGAGAGTATCTCCCGGCTGCTGTCAGCTGATTCTTCCAGAGAAACCCAAGACTTCTCCGAGGGGTAATAGATACACACATGTGTTTGCACTTGGTCTTCACTTGAGACAAGTGCATCACAGTATAAAGGGTTCTGGGGGAAAAGAGTGCTACTTAGGAAGAGGGCTACTTCAGTGGTGTTTTCTGGGCTATTGAGAAATTCTATTCTAAGGTGTAACATTGTGGAAAATTCGAAGCATGAAAATATCACATATTTGTAGAAAAATATTCTTATAGAATACTGAAACTTATTCCAAAATAAATCCTATAATTTAGATACCATTTTCGAAACTTATTCGACAATAAATAATCAGATTAATTCCAATTCTTTCAGAATTCTTTCAGAAAAAAGATACCCCTAATTACATACGAATACAATTCTCTTTGAGAATGAAACCCAAAACGATTTTCATGTTTATGATTGACACTTTAACGAGTAGCATACCCCATATACTACATACATATATGTGGCTCCTTCGCCCAAAAACTTTAACGAGATGTCCATAAAAATGTCACAGAAAAATCCCCAAGAAAATCTAGTAAATGTCGGAATCAATCGGAATGCCCGACTCCTTCACTGTGCATTGGCCATGCTTGCTTAAGATTTTCCTTGAAGGAGAAAACTCCACTAAGGAGGAAATGCAATTGTATGTGGTGTCAAAAGTCGCACAGCAATCCATCAATTTAACAGCCATGGAAAATCAGCACAATGCCAGAGGGAAAATTCAATAAAATGCAAAGATGTCAAGGGACAACAATGGGACACAGTAGTCCTTACAAAGACGTCGTTTTGGGGTGGATGCAGAGTCCCTGAAAGAAATCCAAATAGGAAGAAATAATGATTTCCTTTTTCCTTTTGACTTCTTGGCTTGTTCTTCGGGGGAAAACGAAGATGCCACAATGTCCTTTTGTGGTGTGTGTGTTTGGGCAATGTTAACACACGGCAGCAGCTCGGCAAACTTTAAGCTGTGCAAACAGAGTGGCAGCAGCAGCGTGAGCAGCAGCTGTCCCTCTGTTTCATGGGTCTATGCCCCCAAACGCGTGCCATATGCCCCAGGAACCAACAACAAAAAGGCAGAAAGACCCACCAGAGAGACACTCCAACTGCAACATTGTCCCCATGGCGCGCCGTGTAATTAAAAACCGCACACTCTCGATCCCGATCCCGAGCCCGAACCACGCTGCACGCTGATCATTTAGTTATGCCTTGCCCCAAAAAATCCTCACTTGCAACCAACCTGCTGCTGCCCCTGGAACAGATTTTGATTGGCTTCGCGACACACAAAGCAAAGGAAAACCAAAACCAAAACACCAAAAAGCCTTCTCTCGTGGCAGCCGGTGACCATCAGGCAGGCTTCACTTTTGTCTCTTTTGACTACCTTTTTTTATTTTATTTATTCAAGTATTTTTTGTTGTTTAATTTCTCGTCTGTGTGGTGTGTGTGTGGCATGAACGAGCGACAACATGCCGCAAACATTCCACTCGATAAATTTTAGCAATAAAATTTAACCTCTTCTTTATAGAGGGTACTCGTACTCCACAGTCCACCAAAATGTATATAATTTGTGCTTAATGTTGATTAAATATGGTGGAAGGACAGGCCACTGCCCACTTTTTTGTACGGCTTGTGTGTTCATGGAAAGAAAAGGGGTTTATGGGTTGAAAGTTGGATGGAAGAAGGCTGTCTCTGGGGTGTGTTTTGGGGTGTACTTGAGGTTTATGTAAGTATTTCATACGGAGAATGAAAGGAAGGTTTGTAGCCTGTCAACCTCTTTTGCTTTCCCCATCAGCAAGGTAGAATAAAAACTATCTAATAAAAATCTCGCATCACGGTGTCACATCCGCTTCGTTTCTTCGCCTCGCATTCAAGTACGATCCAGCTATTTAATATTCCGCTCATCCGAAAGTGATGATTGGTGCTTTGGACAAGGTATTTCACTATTCTTATATGCACAAATTCAACATGCATTGGCTTGCACATCGGGACGTATCCAGATGCAAACCTATCCCTGAACTCCAATCAAACATTCGAATTATGCTTTCAATTGACATCGTTCAGAGCTATAGAAATAGTTTAGAATAATGTGGCAAATGGTGTGCCGGGTCAGCTACTAAAATACTAAACCATATTCACGATTATTCAGAACTGGAAATTGTCAACCTCTTCCTTATTGATCAGCTTTTCCCACTCCTCTATCGAGCATTTCAAATGCCACTATTTGGCGTCTCGGAATTTCGACTTGGCACAGACCACAGCTCATTAGCTACCCAGACATTCCCTCGACTGTTTTACATAAAAACTCTGTAAAGAAAAGGCAGACCACGAATACGAATCAAGAAGCCACCGAACGATCGAATTCCATGGAAATGGCCAATGGTAATGGCACTCGTAATTATTTGAACGCTTTTAAATCGTTGGGGCGTTGGCCAAAAGCCCATAAAGGGCCCTTAAAGAAGACATTGGCCAGACTGGGAGGGGCACGACTGGAATGGCATAGTTATGAGTACACTCTCTCCGGAGAGAGAGGTAGCACTTGAAGCAACAGTTTGAGACGTAGAAGATACTATCTACGGCAGTACAAGATACCATCTAAAGCAACAGTTTTCTGCAGCGGGGAATCTGTTGTGATTGCAACCATTTTACAGAATCCTCAGGGTTCGATCCTTGAGCAGCAGCTGCCAGAATCCTGAACAAAAGCCATTACAAAAAGAGAAAACACAAAAGTAAAGTAAATCTTTCCTGCATGTTAAAAAAAGATGGAATGGAATGCCAGCCTGTTGCTCTCTGAGGATCAGCATCCTGATCCTCCGTGGAAGTACCTGCTGCGACCGACCACCAACTGGCAGCATCAGCAGCATCCTCTGATGCTCTGTGATTCGTTTCATTTGTTGCACTCGGCATCCCTATCCTATCCCTACCTAACCGAACAGACCTGACCTGACCCTCTGCTCTACCCTCTACGCGATCCGATCCCACAATCTGTTGCTCTTGTTGCACATGTCTCTGATTCTCCGCCGAGCGTAAAAAAATGAAGGCGAAGGCAGACCGAATCTGATGCCCCTTGCAAGGTGTTTCCACTGACCCTGGTGTTTTCCTCTCCCCCTGAAATATACTTCTCTGTCTCTTCGGAAACATTTGTTTTCGCGGAATGTTCTATGGAGGAAATTTCCAGCACATGTTCTGGGCCGAAGGAAGGTTCCACTTCTCTGTAAAGTAGTTCAATTGTTTTAAGTACAGTTGGGTTTTGAGTGCACTAAGTGAAAAGGTTCATAAAAATAGCTATAGGGATTCCCTGGGATATTTTCCTGTCCTTTAAAACAGATTTCCATTTACAGAAATGATGGTAGAACTAGAACCATAGTTTGGACTAAACAATGGTGTTATACATTATAATACTTCGATTGAAATTTCGAACCCCGAAAACCTATCAAAGAAGTCCTTCCACTCTGTAAGACTCCTTTTCAAGCCTGACAATCAATTTATCGATCAATAATCACTTTAACTATTCCTGCCATAAATTAATCTCCATATGAAGAGACTGCTCCGCCCACCACTTGCTAATAAAGTTGTCAATTCCGCACGATTGAGTAGTTAGGCAAACATTTTGTTCAGCCGGGGAAACCCCCTAGATTCCCCCAGATATACGCCAATCCAACGGCACGGCACGTACAATGCCAGAGAGTAAAATGGCCAACAATTACCACCGTCAAGCGGGGCAGCAAAGAGTCATTACAGTGGCCAAAGCCAGAGTCAGAGCCAGAGCCAGAGCAAGAGTTGTGGCCATAACAAGCAAGTGGCGCTCTATAATCATAGACCTCTGCTGCGGCTGCGGCTGCTGATGCTGATGTTGGAGCCCAAGATGGAGATGGCGGACACTGGCACTCTAAATCAATTAACAGCCACGTCAAAAGTGTTGAAAATTGGAGCAACCTGACGGGGTCTGAGCTAATAGATCATCAACTCTCTTGGGGGAACACTCTCTGCGCGCCCCCAGAGAGGAGAGGAGAGGAGCGGAGAGTGAGGTGCAACCTGTCTCTTGGGAACCGCTGTCTGGTCTGGTCTGGCATTGAAGGCTAATCAGCATGCAAATAATGTTACCGCCTCTCTTGCTCTCTCTCTAGCAGCAACACACAGAAGATTAAAGAGCCATGTAGCTGTGATAGAGCCACCGCGAAGGAGAGGATGGATGGAGCAAAAACCAGTTACAGTTTTTCCCCCAAGTGAAATGAATTTGTTAACACCTAGCCGGAACAGGAGGCGGGCGTGCCACACACCATCCCATGATAATTAAGTATGCGTCACTGAAGAAGGAGCTCCTCCATGGACCCATGGAAACATGGAAACATGGACTATTTACTATTTGCTATTTGCCTGCTCCATTAGCAGACAGGCGCAATATTTTGGAGTAATTATGAGCTCCTCTTGGACATGTCTTCATTAGAGACTGCCACTCGTACTCCACTCTCTCCACTGGTAATGGGTATTGTAATTGTGACTGTGATTGTAATGTCAATGGCATTGTTATAGTTACGAGTGTATGATTGTATCCTATGCCCCGTAACTTGTCTCTTGCTGTCTGTTTGTCTCCTTGATTGGCATTCACTTGCCACATTCAGATTGAGATCTGTGTGTGGAAAACTGTAGCAAAGCAACTAGTTTTTTTCACTTTTATTTATGATGAAGATGTCAATCTCTGATGAGATGTCGGTCGGCATTTGTTTGGCCTACCAATTGGCTTTAACTGGGTCTTTCTTTGCAGGCAGCAGCAGCAGGCACTGGTCAGCAATTGCGTTGGGAGAGGGACACAGTTGGCTTTTTTTTGCTGTTTAGTTTTTGTGCCTGGGAAAAGTTTTCACTCTACAAAATCGGACAGACACCCAAAGAGGGAACACTGAGAAAGTTATACATTGATTCTTGTTAGGAGATTCTTGGGGGAAGAATTAAGAAGATGGACAAGAATTGGGATAAAGAATGAGGTCTTCGAGTTGAAGATTTATTGGGGAATTCTCGGTAAAGAAAATCGATAATTATGGGTAATAGTTGGGATATATTTAAAATGTTTTAAAATGGGAAAGAATATATATTCTTTAAAGGGATCTTTTGATCTATAGATTCAAGTGTATTGCATAGCCCAATCTTTGGCTGACATATAGATAAAATAATAGTAAGAACAAACCAATCAAAATGTGTAAATATTGATCACGTTTGCTTTTTCACTTGAAGCCCCAAAATATACAAAATAATTCTTAGAAAATGAAATTTTCGATCAAACAACTACCGAACCCTGGGCACCCTGTTCCAGCGGTACCGGTACCCTTTGAAGGGAAATGGGCAACCGGACTAACCTCCAAAGTACCTCTAAAATGCTGTTGAACTCCTTTCCTTTATGACTACCATTACCATTCCCTTAAACATTTCCGAAATGCAAAACATTAACGATAAACAACAACTTTTATGACCAACAATTTCATTGAACATTGCCACAAATTGAGGAGGCAACGTCGACCGACAACCAACGATGACGGGATGGGATGGGATGGGTTGGGACGGGACGGTTGTCCCGCCGCAGAGGCACACGTGCACCGACTGCCAAAATCAGGGCCATAGCACAATCACTGTCCCACCGCAAAGCACAGCACAGCACAAAACGGTAGTCCAGAAAGCATCTTTGGTGGAAGAGTGGAAGCCACGGACGTGCCACCACACAGACACTCACGACAATTGTCACCAAGGAGAGAGAGAGAGAGAGAGAGGAAGACCCATTCCCTGCCCCCATCTCAGACCCTGTGGTGAGCTCCAAAACTCTCTCGTCCGATTCGGGCGTGCGGCTATTTGATGTCAAAATAATTGTTAATCCGCTGAGGAGCTCTGTATGAAGTGGGTTTTTTTTTGTATTTTATTTTATTTTATTTTTTTTTTTTGGTGTGTGTTACCCTTTAAAGGTGGATGTAGGAGGGTGTATGGGTTTCTAGAGGGAAGATTTGTAGGTTGCTCAAACTATTAACGATAGCAATAGCTACCGACATCATCTATCAGTTTGTAGGAGTTTTGGAGAGTATCAGATCTACGGGCATAAAGTGAGGATTATAATGATCATTATTTTAGCTCGTAGTTTCCACAATTCAAGAGATATCTCCCACAAAGTTAATATGAAGAATTACTGAATCACTATCTAAATATTTATTTAAATTCAATAAGTTTCTTTGTTTCCATATGGTCCTTGAGCATTTATTATACATACGTTTATTTTGTCGTATTCTGCAAAGAGGACATTTCACTGGACGGTATCTAGCCTTGTGTACTAGGTATCCTTTATTCGAAATTCTCTTAAGCTTCCTCTTTTTTGGTGGCATTTTTTTGGGGGGGAAGAAGACTCTCGAACCTCGTCAGTGGGTTGGTGGCTTGGTGGCTTGGTGGGTTGTGTGCTTCTCTCTGCCTCTCTGGCCTCTCCGCCAGATATTTACGAGTAGCTGTTGCACTGGAAACGTGACAAGCTTATGAAGATTTATGGGGTTCAGGAGGCAGGCGAAGACAGCAGCAGCGGCAGCGGCAGCAGCAGAAGCGTCGGCATTCGGCATTCGACATTGTCGCCATTTCCATTCTCACGATCGGTGTTCGATCGACAGTTCTTAAAGGTACGTACTCCTACTCCTCCTCCTCCTCTCAGCACCCCTTTGTCCCCCCATTTTAAGTTAACAAATTTTGTTTCGATTCATTTAATTTAAGTACAATGTACGTGTTATCATCAGTCGTCGTCGTCGTCGTCGTCGTCGTTGTCGTCGGTTGTCGGCGGTCGGCTGTCGGTTGGGCATTGATTTTTAATTTGTTCATTAAAATGCAATCATCACGCCCTCGATCCCAGGCCAGGATCGATCGCGCTTCCCAGCCTCGACTTTTGTCTTTGGCTCTCTGCCTCGAAAAATATGGCTCATTAATTTCCTGAATTTATACACATATTTATTCATTGTGCATAAATTCGATTGAAGTCTTGTTACATTTAACTCCCGCATGCAGTTGGGGTTCCGCCGGCAATAAATATTCGCATCGAGCATTCGAAATGTGGCTCCGAAATGCTCCATTTTCGTGCGCTTTTTGGGCAAAATGCAAATGGCCAAAATGTGAGGGGACTACAAAATGGTGTGAAGTGGCGCTGTTGCTAAAGATGAGTCATGTTTTGGCATGGCGATTGGCAGTGGTATAAGTAGCTGTTGGGGATAGATATCTTGGAGGGTTGCCTGTGAAACCAAGAGGTTATTTTTATTTAGGATTGGTTTTGGTATTCGAAACTGATCGAAAAAGGATCTTTAATAGCTCTCACTTCAAATGTCTGTTAGATTTCTTCCGTTCATTCCATTCTGTCTTCAATTGCCAATGCTTATGCCAAGGTATAGAGACTTGTAAGGAAATGTACTAGCAAATAAAGATTCATTATGTTTTTCTTGGCTTAATGACTGTTGGATAGAAATACTCTACGTTAGGATCGTATTAGAAGGGACTACATTTGTTTTAATCGATTTTTAGTTAGTTTATTGCTTGAAATTATCATTAAAAGTGCCTAGGAAGTCTAAAATCCATATCAACCCCTTGCAGAATCAATGTTTAACATTCTTCTATCCATATCTATTGCTCTATTGCTTCTATTGCTCCAACATACCCCTTTCCCTTCCTTTCGGAATCAGAATGGGAATCTTCCCACATGTTCGGTTGCCGTTAGGGACCTCTTTCAAAGAGGCTCTTTGTCGTATTCCCAGCCATCAAAAGGTGCATCCTCTGCTCATTAGGCATGCACAGCGTCTCGATGGACACATGTTTGACATTATCAAACCACAGCATCCATCCTCCAGCCATCCTCTGCACAGTTTTTAATGCTCTTCACACATGGAGGAACCGCTGAAAAGGAAAGAAAAGGCAACACACTGCATGGTGGCTGTAAAAATGGAAATAAATTCAAAAACGAAACCGCGGGTAGGGAAGGAACAGTTGTGATTTTTTTGGACAACTGTTGCACAGAGAATTGAAAAAAAAAACAGGAATCGCAGTTTGAGGATTGGTAATGGGAATGGGGGACGGGACTGTGGACTGAAACTGGAACTGCTGTTATTTCCGTTTCTTATTCATATGTTTTTTTCTTGGTTTTTGTTTTGATTCCTTAGGCAGTCACTTCCGCATCCTCTGGAGTATCTTTGCATCCTTGGAACGACGCATCTGTCGTCATGACAGGTACACAGAGAGATCTCTTCTGGGTCTCTCTCTCTGCGTTTTGGTTCTGGTTCTCGTTCTCTACCTACCCTACGCATATCTTTTGTCTTCCAATCGACATCCGAATCGGCGGGCGCTTCCTCTATTTTTTTTGCACCAGACCGGAAGTTTTTACTGTTTACCGATCATCGTTTTGTGGGCAAATTTTCCCAAGGAAAATATTCCTCAATATCACTTACAGGTTCAAAGGTTTCCGGAACAGGTTTTCTAAAGGTTTTCCTACTGGCATTTCCTTTTTGGCAAAGAATAATTTGCATGATTGGCAGGAAGTCGTTTGCTCTTTTTTCTTTACAAGAAAGGCGAAAGGTGACACCCCGAAGATATCTGTTTGCCAATACGATTATAATTGATTTTGGGCGTAGGGGCTTAAGGGGATTACATGCTTCTCTAAGGAAATTTAGGCAAATTCACAAAGGATCACAAAGGATCGATCGATCCTGGGCATGGGCGTGGGGAAGAGAGAACGAGCAGATCTTTTCGGTAAAGATTGAGGAGTTTCTTGGTAGGGATATTTTTTTCCACTTGAAAATATGGGTCTCTACCAGTTAACCCTTTGAGGACGCTCTTTTCAAGCTCTCTCTTTCGATCTCTCTTACGCCCACAAATCAATCAAGCAATTCCCATTTCCAGATGTCTCAATTCTCTCTTCTTTTCTCTCTCTCTCTCTCTCGTAGAAAACCTGAACAGGCTACAAATGCAGGGACCCCCGTCCAGCTACAGCTACAATTGAAATCAAGATAAGCCCCAGGACGAAGCAACAGGATAAAGCTGCAGTGCAGGATGGCCATAAAGTAGGGACCGGGTACCGACCAGGGGCCAGACCGAGGCCGAGACCGAGACCGAGACCGTGGACAATGCATGGAGAATTATGATATAAATTATACAATGCACATTGCAACATTTTAAATGCCGGCTGCTAGCCGCTAGCCGGACGGCTGCAGGACACGGAGAGCGCAAATCGTGAGCAGGACAATGGGCAAAGGACTACCTGCCGTCTCCTGCCAGCAGCTTGAACCTGCCGATCTTTATCGCCGGTCTTAAAGCGTCTCAAATGAGGCCGAGGTGAGGACTCTACTCTCCTTCCTACGGTTCGGGGACAGCGTGACGGGGCGATTAGAGATTAGGACAGGACCTGGCCAAGGACGCGGCCAAGGCCCAGGACATGGTCAGGGGTCCTGTCTTTCACCTGAGACCGTGCTACATAAAAAATAGAAGACAAACAAATGTCTTACTGTTCGACAAATGTACTGAAATTCCTTTGAAATATTTCTGGGGTTTCCATAGATTTCCAGGTCCCCCTAATTGGAATTAGTTTTTCTTATAATTTTGTATGTGATAAGAAAATGATGAGTTATGATCCTTGAAGAGAGATCTGGTATCTAAAAGATGGTGAAGGCACCTTTTAATGGTGATAAGGTGTAATTCTTGGGAGGTTGATAAATGGTGGAAAGGGGAAGGCAAGAGAACAGAGAATAAAATCATAGAACTTATTATTGAGAAGAGAACAGCTGTACATAAGACTTTAAGCTTAAATAAAGTCAATTGAATAAAGAGTTTAATATGATAAGAAAAGATTCGGAATCTCTTTTTGATCTTTTGCTTTCTATAAAAGGATAAGTCTTTCTTCTAGTGGAAGCTAAGCCTTAAACAAAGGGTATTTAGGAGAACGATTGCATAAAAAGAAAGTCTCCTTCAGTGATCCTTCGAGAACCCTTTGATACAAAATGCAACAAACTTAATCTCCTTCTCAGACTAAGACTAAGCCCTGTCTTCAATGCAAGCTTCATGGCGTACTGTGAAGATAGATCCAACATTTTTCTATGGACTGATCTCAAACCATCTGCAACAACACTAACCCCTTTCAGAAGTGTCCCCTATATGATGGAAATGAAAATCCAAACAGTTGCAAAAATTGTCAAAGGATCATATCAAAATTGCGACAACAATTGAGGGATTGAGCCTTGAGCCAAAAGGATAATCCGGGCATTGTATTGTATGTCAAATGTTTGCGTCGAATGGAGGCAATTGTCGAAAGGATTGCACCACAGACCAGAAGGCAATTGCCAAATATTCACCAAATAGAGAATGGGGAGCAGCTGTCCTGGCACAGGACATGACATTATGTGGGTGCAGGACAATATGCTAATTGCAGAGGCAAGAGGCAGCTGGATGGATGGATGGCAGCACCACAGGAAATAGACTAAAAAATATCAAATCATTTTTTCCATTCACGCTTTCAAAGTACTTCGACGAAGGACACGCACGCTCCAAGGAGCCAAGGCCTGTCGCCTGACAGGATGATCATCGCTAGTGACAGCTGCTGGCTGGCACATGCTGCTGACTAAAGCAGGATACGCACACATCCTGCGTGTTTTTGAGAGATTTTTTCTATTAAAAAAAGTACTGGTAAAAATTACTAGACGACTGGGGCGGAGGCAGTGACAGGGGCCGGGGCAGGACACGTGCTCCTGGGCTTGACCTTGACATTGTTCCTAGATGACAAGCGAGTCCTTTTAGAGACAGAGTGCGGGAAGTACAGTCTGCCTCTCACTCTCTGCCTGTTTTTGTAGCTCTTTGTAAGTATCCTGTTCCATGTACAAGAAGATGGAGTATAAAAAAGAAGAGAAGAAGCGGAGGAACAAAATTAAAGAGCGGGGCAGATGTTTCTTCCTTCAACAGGCTGCAACACACACATCACACCACGCATGATCAGTCCGAGTCTCAGTGTTCGTCCTGCTTCTTTTTTAGGGCCTGGCCTGGCCTGGAGCATTGTCCTCCACGCACACACAACGCACAATGCTGGCAGCGACTTCTTTCTTTTAAGAGTTTCTTAAAAAAGCAAAATCTCCTTTGGGAATCCTCTGAAAGGAATCAAGGAATCATCAAAAGAGCTCTCTGCTGCCTCTCTGGCCCTGCGGGGGACTTCTTTCTATGGAATAGTGCGGGTGTCTCGGCTTCTTATTGGGTATGCCATTCAGGTGGTTCTGGTACGAGATGCTGGTCAATGCAGACTTAAAAAGACGATATATCCATGGGTACATTTTGTAGAAAACTCGAACCAGAAGTACTTGTACTTTCAATGAGTGAAAGTCCAATAGCTGTGGGAGATTGCAACCTCTGTACTTTTCCTTTAGTTTTCCTTTAATGCCGCACCTTTATTTACTCTTTTAGGTTTCCCATTTCTCATACCCCATTAATTCATAGAAGCCTATTCCATATAAACCCCCTACCCTTTTAGGGAGTACGCGTGAAATCCACTGACAGCTGTATTTGTATCTTGTGTCTACAGAGCCGTGCCTCCACAATGTTTGATCAACATTTGAATTAACCCATTGATGTCAATGGCGCAAATTACCCACGCTTAACCCCTCTTCCGCTCGTATATAGATATCAGTGGAGGGCTATTTATCTGACAATTGCGATACACATATATTTTTGCAGCTTGTCCTTTTGATCGGAAGGGGAATTTTTGCGCAAACATGACACACAAATGTGTCCTTTGAAATATTTGTTCTTTTCCGTGGAGAGTGGAAATCCTTTCACCGATAGAATCCTTTCATTAATTCGCCAGATTGATTTGTCACATCAAAGGGGTAATATCAGGGTGCCATTCTCTCTGTTTTTCTTATCAAAATTGAGAGATTTGAATATTGAATTCAGAGTCAAAAAAAGACATCTGCCTGGGATTTCAATGGAGTTCTGTGTCCTCTCAGATGGTACGTGCTTTTGCATCAAATCCTTTCTGGGAATAGAGCCATGGCTCTATATTATATGACCATAAATCCACATCGAACTGCAATTCACACTCTAGCGTGATTTTTTACAGGAGAACAGCAGAATAAATGTGTGAATCTTTTTCTGGGTATTACCCCTCCCCACTATTAGCTCTCGTGTTGTTTGGGCTCTCGTTTTGTTGATCTCTCTTTTGGTTGTGCAATAGACCAAAAGTTCGAGGTGAAACATACATCTGTTTCGGCCACTTCACTTTGGCCTCGACCAGAATGCAAATACCTCAAACGGTGGGAGGGCGGCCAGCAGCAGCAGGTTCCACGTGCAATCCACCTTTTGTTTGCCGTAGTCCAAGTCCTGGTTACTATTTGATCCTGCCTGTTGCTCGTCTTTTGTTTTCGGGCAGCTGCTCTTTGAAAAATATTTGCATATGCGCACGCACTGTGGGTGTTTCTGGCCCAAACAACAATGGGCCACAGACTCAAACCCGTCGGACTGTCGGTGCGGAAATGCATTTCATGCTTCACCTGCTCGGCCTTTGTACAATGGCACGTGGACTGACCTTTGGGCTTGGCTTAAATATCGGAGAGCCAGAAGGTTATTTGAGCCAGGCTTTAGCTTGCTTCGTGGGTGTTTTTCCCCAGAGATATTCTGGATAAGAATCGAGTTGGTAATTAAGCAACAAATGGGTTTTATCTAAGGGAATCTTCGGAAGCAAATTGCAGCTAAAGGATTTCGCTTGCTAATTTCGCTTATCGATCGAGGATTTTGGAAAATAAAGAGATAGTTCTAGGAATAGACATTGTTTTGTGAAGCTAATACGGGGATTACAGGTCTAATATTATTTATAGAACTCTACGAGATGAAAGACGAGACTATTGGGAGATGTATACTCAATGATCATTTGCGTTATGCAAGAATAGAACCTGATATGATCATTAATATATCATATTATAGTCGATCTTGAGTTGCAGATGGTAAATGAGGAGGAGGAGATGATATTACACTTAAGGCCAAGAATTCGAAGAATGTTTTTAATCCAAAAGATACCAGATGTAAACCTTATAACCGAGTATCATCTGATGGAAATTGAAGCTGATAGAAATCTGCTGAAATCAATAAAGAAAGAATGAATCAAACGTATGTCTAGAAGATATTTTTTAGAAGTTGAAACAGAAAAATCGTGAAAATTCAGGAGACAATTCAAAGATCGGAAAGGCCCGCAGAAGTGGACAAAATTCTTTTGTAGAAGTCGCTGGCGAATAAATCAAAATATTATCACAATAAATGAAAGATTTTCAAGTAATTTCTCCTATCATCAAGGTTTTCAGAAGATGAGAAGGAAAAAAAAGGAAGAGAAGGAAAATGGATCACTATAGATAAGGTTAGTGTAGTTTTTCTCTACTTAACTGCCTCCATAGTTACATTTCTGCTTCACTGAAGAACTACTAAGGAAACAAGGAATATTTCATGGAGAAAAAAGAACCTCCAGCCAAAGAACTCCTTTCAATGGATCACCCGCTAAGAAATTCCTTGTAAAACCTATCTAATATACCCCTAATATACCCTTATAAAACCACACCCCTACCCTACCCCATTGAAGTACCATACATATATTTTGAAGCATATCCCGCTTAGATAATGCCTTCTAAGCATCCTCTTCTCTATCTTTAACCATTCAACCATGATCCCTTAGGCTTTCACTGAAGTGATCTTTGAGCGTCCTTCAATGCTTTTCAATGATCATCTCTCATCGCGGATCGTTCAACACACTGCATAAGATGCAATTCAATAAATTGTGCCCTCATAAAACCTCGTCCCGAAAAGGAAAGCCTGGAATTTTTTTTTGGGGACCCAACTCCATATTTTGACACCATTAAATGGAGATTTTTACGTGAGGTTTTCGTGAGTTGTAATAAATTTTATATAAATTTGACAAAATGAATCACAACAATGGGCGAAGATGCAAGGACACGCACACCGAAAATGCGAAACAATTGCAGCACGCGGCAGGACCACAACGGGACACAAAAGCAGAGCAGAGCCGACGACAGCCCGGGGACAGGGGACAAGCGAACAGCCACTCGAAACCGGACAAAGGACCCAAGGACCACTGATAAGACCAAGAAAATGCTGTCCAGCGTAGCACCTGGTGGCAGACGCATGGCCAGACGCAGCCGCAGTCGCAGTTGCCGCAGAGGTTGCAGTCGCAGCAAGGACGAAAGGTACAGTTGCCTTCGGAGTGGAACATGAGGCAGTCAGGGCACGTGCCCTATGCTAGAAGACACACAGATCTTTCCCCGACATTTGTTCCACTTAGAGAGCGAGACTGAGGTCAAGCAGCGGGCAGATGTCTCGACGTAGATCACTTTTCGGTTCACAGCTCAATTAAATTTCTGGCTAAAACCCTTTCGGGACCAGTTAGGAGGAGCAGCAGAGAGACAGACAGCAGGCTGCTGCTGCTGCTGCTCCAACTCCAGGCCAGTCCAGGTGGTAAATCCCTATAACCCGACTCGATAATTGCGCCATGCGCTGCTGCTGCTGCTGCTGTTGCCATCATTTGACTGACTTTGACTCCGCAACCCGAACCCGAACACAAACCCTTCGGCAACTGTTTTTTATTTTCGGTGTAGACAACTCTTTGGCTTCTACAGTGAATGCTCAATGGAGTGAATTCTCGATTGAATAAAGTGAAACAATTTCTGCTGTTTTATTTTAATAATTAAGACTTTTCTTGCATTTCTTTGAAATTTCTTAGCAATTTTTTTCTTTGACTTGTACTCATTCAAAAATATGTATAAACTACTTTGAAATATAAACTTTTTTCGTATTATTTTTAATAAATAATATCATGGGTTTTGGATTGGACAATCTTGTATTGAAAATGACACCAGAAAAAAATATTTCAATGTATCAAAATATATTTATTTTTAATGTCAGCTGTTTTCAAAATATACTAACATTTTATTTAGTTACTTTTTTATAAGAATCAAAACTATTTCCAATTTTAGAGCCAACGATTTCAACAATTAGGCTTTCCGTTTATCATTATCATGTATTATTCCATAATCTGTGAGTTCTTTATGTCGGTCATTCACTGTACTCCATTGGCATCTGTAAGCGCAAGGGTTTCTGCTTTTTTCTTCATAGTAGATTTTCAACAGCGTCGTTCATTAGCTTCAGTTTTTGTCTGAGTCTTCGTCTTCGTCTCCGACTCCGTCTCCTTCGCTTCTTTTGGGGCCTTCTGCCTGTCCTGTCGTCCCTCACTGCTTTTTGGCAGTTGGTCATTACGCATTCATTGGCAGATGCTCTCTGCCTCTACCTCCACATCTACTGCTACCCTTTTTTATGTATCTTTTCCTTTGTGTTCTTTTTTTGTTTTTCGGTTAAGTATATCTTTCGTCGAAGGGTCAAGCGGAGTAACACCTTTGATTTTGAGAAGCAGCAACTGGACGCGGAGTTGAAATTGAATTTGTGTGGCAGTTAGAAGGGCTTCGTATCGTTCTTTTGTATCCTTTGGGGCATGTTGCAGGTTGCATTCGCTGATGACTTTCAGCTGATAACTGAAGCAACTTGCAGCCGTTCTGATCGTCTGAAGATGAGTGTAAATTTGGTTAACAAAGTAGCTCCAGATATCGGCCAGGATCTTTGAAGAGTTTCACTGAACATTTGGCTCAACATTTGGCCGAACAGAAGGCAGCAGAGATTAGCCAAAAGAATACCGTAGAAGGTCTAGAAAAACCTACTAACAGATGCAGAAGAGGGTCTAGGAATAGAGTCCTTAGACATATTGATATCAGTAGCAAGGACAACTCAAACAACTGCCATTTGCCGACATATGGATAGGTCCTAGAACATGGCCGGATTTTTCATGGAACTAAATGGTAACCCAAGTCCTGGTGCCGGCTCTGGTCAAGCATGTCCACGTCCCTGTCGCCTAAGTGGTTTGTTCCAGCGCCGCCTGCAACGCCGCAGGCGTCTCGACCCACGCCATAAACCCAAAAAAAAAAAGAAAAAGGACGAAAGGACACGAATCAGTGTTCGATGTTGTAGGTGTTGCCTCAGGGTACAACCCACCCAGGATTCTGGTCTGGTCTGGTGTCCGTGTCCCTGTCCGAGTCCGTGTCCTGCCTGCCTCTTGCCTGATGCATTCCTGCGGTGCCGTTTACATTTGTCATTTTTGCGGTTTTCATTTCAGTTTCTTAAGGAAGATCCTTTGTTCTTCTTTTAGCGGGTGATTTTTCTTTGCAAATTCTTTCCTCACCAATCGTTCTGTATTCATTTCCAATAATCTATTTTGCAATTGTTCGCAGTGTAGTCTCATTTTCCCTTTGGTATTTGGGGGTATCGAATGTTGAACAGAAGCAGCTCTCATTTGTTCTTTTGATTGAGTTATCGCATGACATGAAGAAGGTCTTCTTTGAAGTAAGAAAAACTAGGAGGAGTCAATAGAATTCTTTGTTAATGAAGAAGAAAAGAGTTATCTAACTTTGAGTAAAAGAAATATAGAGTTTCATCAAAGCTAAGAGTCCTTAGCGTTCTGTCACGCGTCATGCGGCAGAGCCCTTCGATGGGTTTCTGCTTCGCCTTCTTGCAGAAAATCTAATGAAGAAGCTCCTCGAATCTATAAAGAACTATCTAAATTTATTTCCACTGTTTACCCATCTTCCAAGTGGGAGGTCTACCATCCCTACCATCTCTACTATCATTCTCTCGCTTAAAAATATATGTGTGTGCTTGTGTGTGGTCAGTTTTTTTGAGATAACCCTAGAGAGAGAGAGCGAGATCATCACGTAATCATCGTTAAACTAAAACCCTCCATTAATAGAGCCTCATTGCCAGCGGCCACTTCAAAGTTCAGTTGACAAAATACTTCGGGTCAAATCGTAAATGCAATAAGTATGGGCCATAAAGTGGCTAAATGGAAAATTCTTTACACGCGAGACGTGACAAAAATATGCCCAAGAATTCCAAATACCAAAAAAGAGTAGAGGTAAGACTGTTCTTCGCTTATAATGAATGTTGGTTCGTTTTCTAGATGAATGCTTCCGCTAATGGAATGGAGTAGAATTCGTATTTGGTGGATAACCCCCTTCTGCTGGTAATTTCCTGATCAGAAAATTGTTATAAATTTGTTCCATGAATTTGCGCGCGCCACCTGAGCCAAATTAAGTCTTGGCTTTGGGCCTCCCGCTCTGAAAAGTCGGCTAAAGCAATCTTTTTTTTTTTTGTAAAATAAAAAACAAAAACAAAACAACAGCTGGCGGCACTTAGGAAGGGCACCCTTTTTCCCTGACTCCAGAGATCTGTTTCGCTCTCTCTCTCTCTCTCTCTCTCTCGCTTGTTATAATTCGTGTTTAACTAATTTTCGACTATTATCGCCATCATTATTATCATTAAATGTGGAAATTGTTGTGTATTGTTTGTGCGCTGCGCTGCGCGCATGCGCATTGCCAATTTCACACACAGTCAAAGTCGCAGAGTCCAAGTCCCAGTCCCAGGTTCCTCGGTGCCTCGGTGCCTCGGTTCCAGATCCCATAGTTGGGGGCCTCACCAGAGAGTCAGGTTGCTGTCAGACACCAACTGTTGTCTCTGGCTCAGAGATCGGGATGTGGCTCTGGCTCTGGGTTCGGCTCTGGCACTGACTGGCCGCTGGGGTTGCCTTCGGGGTCAGGCCAACAACGTTTTGCGCCTGTTACGAGCTTTTCAGCAATATGTTCTATTTTTCTCTCACTCTCTCACATTTATCTCTCCTCCCTTCCCTCCTGATATTTCATTTATCTGCTCCCCTACTCCCCTACTCTGATATCTTTGCCCTTTTTGCTGCTGCGAAAAAAATAAACGATTAGCCGTTCCAGTAATTTCGCATCCGGAAGATTGGCCCAGGGGTTGGCTTCCCTTCAATCATTTTGGCCAAATTTCAAGTCGAAGAAGCAGCCAGGAAGATGGTTCTTCAGATATGGGATATGGATATGGATATGGATAAGAGATAGTAGAGTAATACTTCAGATATGGAGAAATAATCAATTGAATACGGGTTAAGAATCTATTGGGGATTGTTTGCAGCATCTAAAAGAAGAAGATTTTCTGATCCTCTAAATCATTCAAATTGGTTTAGGAGGAGCCTCTAGCGATTGTATAACTCTCTGGATATCAAGATTGGTCTTGATGAAGATCTTTTAAGAAAAATATTCTTATAAAATACCTTTTAGTGGACTCTCTTGAATGCATTCAAAAAAAAGTGTTCTTTAGATTCTTGAAATCTTTCTATAAAACATACAGAATAAATGCTTTTCCATGATGACTGCTAACAGTTTTCTCAGAGTTTTCTAAAAACATCTTTAAAGGATAATAATGCTTTTGCTAATCTCTATTCTCTGTATTTAGTTGTGGTAAAGGCTATCATCTTTCGACTAGACTGTACCCAGATCTCCCTCCCATCTCTGTCCCTTCTTTAAAGTGTTCAATAGCTGACCTAAATCCCTATCAAATATACTCCCATCGCGTGTACGATCATCATGTTACCTCAGCTGCCTGGCTGATCGCACATTTTATACCGCCGGAGGCATTATCGCGTTGCAAGATGCAGAAACCACTTGGCCAAGCACTCAAGCGATCGATCCATCGATCCACTTCAGACTCCTCGACAAATGGAAATTGAAATATTACATGATGGATAACCAATCAAGCGATTATCCTTGTAATTATGGCTACCCCATACCCCACTGGCGATCCTATCTAGGGCTGATCGACCACAAAATGCAATAAACAGAAGGCAAGGAATTGACAGGCAGTCAGGATCAGCACCAGGATCAGGAGCTGCCTGACAGCAGCGTCTGATGGACACAAAGGACCCCAGGAAATCTAATGTGAAATGTATAACATTTTTGTGATACAAAAGAAGACGTAAACTCGAACAGAGGAGGCGTCGGTGTCGGGCCTCGTCAGCTCATCTGCTCGTCGGGGGATGGAACCCAGAGAATGGAATGATATAGGGGGAGGGAGATCTGGCATCTAGCGAATGATCTTTTGTCTGACTTTATGGCTTATTGTCCCAGCTACTGACTTGGCTATCAATATCATGGTACAGTTTGCAGTCATCTTTGTGGTCTCCTTTGCAGAAAAAAGGGAAGATCATCTATGGATGAAAAAGGTTTGCAGGGGGAAAGAAACTATCAAAGGGCGCCTTTTTTAGAAGCTCTTTCAGAGGAATTTAGGAGATCTTTCAGTGATGGAAGTTTCTGGAAGGAAAAGATCAAAAGAACATGAAAGATCACTATCGAAAGTTTGAATAAAGTAAAGGCCTATCCTATAGATCTCTTCTAGAGAATGATCAGCAGAACGATCAACAACTTTTGAAGTAGCTTTTTAAATGACTTAAGATCTTGCCTGATTGAAGACCCCCCCAAAAACAGTTGCTAGAAAAGATCTACAGACAGGATCCTCCACAAATGTTACTCTCAGAATGATCGCTCAATGTACAGGCCTAATAAATATCTCAATTTGAAGATGGTTCTCCCCACGGAACACACTACCAAATTCCAGCATTTGGCAACCTCATAAATGTCTTGAATAAATACCAAAAATGCCTTGAAGAAATATCCAAATTTAATTGGGCATAAACCCATAAAAACAGTGCCATCAGTTAATGAGGCACAACTTAGTTTCAAAATGGCATAATCAGAGCCATAAAACGAAGGACCAATAAAATGACTATACGATCCATATCCTTTCCTGCCAGACAGATGCCACACAGCGGAAGGAAGGAAGGATACGATACGGTTTTTATGGCACTACACTCTGAGCAAATACTACACGGATCTCTGGATGAGTTCTGGGTATAGCGCGTGCCTGGGTTATCTTTTGGGAGCAGCTGCCTGCCTGCCTGGCCTGGCATACAGAAAATAATGTTCTTTAAAACTTTTGACATTCCATATTCGATCTTTCGTTTGCTTAGATATCGAAGTAGCATTATCTTATCTGAGTGTTTGCTCCGATGTTATCTGTCGAAGCAGGCGACTCGAATGCTACCTGAGCCGCCCCGAGGACTGAACTTCACCCCAATATTTCTTGGAATTCCAAAGCTTAGCACGAGCCAAAAAAGTGTCTGTCTTTGCTTTAAGTTTTGTAAATATTTGTTGCCCCAAAGAAGGGGAGAATATAGCAGTTTTACTACTGGCAACGGAATTTTTCGCTCAAAAGTCTGAATCCCTTTTAATCGGTGACCCGCATTTCGTTATAAATATTATATGTGATATCAAAATATTTTCCCTTCACTTAATGCGTTTTGTCATTTACGAGATATGATGCTCCCCCCAGCAAATCTCCTCAGAGATTAAGTCCAAGGAAAGTTTATCATGCCACAAAATGCTGCTGAATGCTGAATGCTGCACGGCTGCAGCTGCCCCTCCATTCTCTCATGGAAGATTAAGCAAAATTACGAAAATTTTCGCATCGCTTTTTTTTGGGTGGGGGAAGATAAGCCTAAACGGGTTTGCCTTTGCCATTGCCCCACAAAAATAATTTACTTGCAACCTGTTGCCTGTTGAAATTAATTTCTGCTGTGGCCTGCCTTTGTTTTTGTTGTGTCGTCCTGGAAGCAAGCTGCATCCGGTGTTTGTGCCTTAAACTTCCGTTTTCGTGCCTCTCTCTTTGCTATATCGTACGAGTGTGTTTTCACTGTTTCACTGTCTCCATGGATTCATCGAGAGGTCTCTCTGGGTCTGTTTTGAGCCACAAGTCAGTCACATCGATGGCTGCTCCATCAACAGGTGTATTTACTGTTGCTTCTCTTTTATTGTTTATCAGAAAAGAGGAGGGGACGAGCAGCAGCAGAAGAGGAGCAGCAGTCTCCAAAGAATCAACAAAAATAGTGCGACTTTTGGGTGGCAAGATACGCCTAATTGATACCCTTGTTGAGCGCCGGATTCTAGGCAGTAGGGCACAAAAACGCGACCGAGGGGCACTGCAGCAATAAGGTTATTAACCATTGATTGGAATGGTCTGAGAATGTATTATACGGAAAGCAAACAGCCGAGGGGCACTGCCGCAAGACGCGTGAGAGTTTACGCTGTCTATTTATATGGTAAATATTTTCTGGTGATTTTCTAAAGCAGTTACTTGAGTTTTATTAGGTATATGTACTATTAATTAAAACTAGTATTTTTTATATATTTTAATTTTATTTATTTCGCGCGAATTGCACATAGATTCTCAGAGATATCCCCTTTCTCTTATGCCCACTTTTATTCCCTTCTTTCATCCTTCTTCTGTGGCAACTTAAACACCCATTCGTCTATACCCCACCCTGCTACAGGGTACACTGCTCCCCAAGTCTGGCTCTTCAGTTGACTTTTTGCTGTTGTTGTGGGTTTTTTGTGGATCTTCTCCTCTCCTGCTTCTGGCGAAGAGGCAGAGGCAGAGGCAGCAGCAGCAGCTTTTTCATTGCCATAATTACCATGATTAGTCCATGAATGCTGGAGACTACCTTTTGGGGGCCTAACTACCCGTTCCCGTCTCTTGCTGGCTCAGAGACCAGAGACAAGAGACAGAGAAGCAGCAGGCGAGCAGGCAGTCAGCCAAACACGCGACAAATTTAATTTTTATGCTATATCTTTCTCAATTTATTTATCATTTGTGGTTGTTGCTGTTGCGATGCTCTCGGTGTTGCATATATTAACCGTAAGTTGGGCACTGCACTGCACTTTAATTTGTATTTATGCGGGCTGATTATCTCCCTCCATCCCCAGCCACATCCACAGCGACATGGAAGTTTCTCCCCGTAAAAAGCCAACACGATACGGATACGGATACGATACAGATACAGATACTGCTGGATGATGATGTTTTTGTGCGATGTACGAATGCGACTTCTTTTCCTTCCACTCTTTATTGGTTTTTTGACATTCTTTACTGCCATTCATTATTGTCATTACGATGTAGTTGGCGTTGCGAAACTGTACCCCGCTCGAGTGCGTATGATAAAGAGAGTAGAGGCCTGTAGAACCAAGTGGGTACCGAGTGGAACCATTGTAATTGTAGGTGCTACCCAGAGCTCCACAGAGCTGTTTACTCAAGGAAAACTGTCACTTGGGCAATGTTTTATGGCTTGGCGATGGATTCTCTGCGGAGTTCTATCACTGGAAAGAGTTGGGAGCTGTCGTAGAGGTATATCATTTATGAAAGAACTAAAAACAAGCTCTAGGAATAGCAATTTTAAGACTTTCTGTAACTCTTTCCTAAAGAACCAATCAAATATAGAACCAATGCTAAAATATAGATTTTATGAGCATCAAAGTGCCAATTTCATCATTTCACCATAGTAATAAACATCTTTCACAAAGATCTAATGGAGATCTAATACTGTGTTCCCATGTTTCTTCTGTTAAAATATTGATCCCAGTAGATATATCTACAAATCAAAGTGTAACGAATATATGAAAGATCTACAGACGATAAGGCATTCCTTATATCATTTTCTTTCCAGTCGAATACAGTTCCTAATTATTTATAGTATCCGAACAATAAATGGGAAAGTGTATGCCATTTCTGTTCATTTTAAAGTAGCTCCTATCCTATCATAATGATCTCCAGAGAGATTTAAGAATATCGTTTCGAAAATCGCTTTCTTTAGTTATAAAGCAAATGCCATATGAATACCAAAACCATCTTCTCCACTTCAACCAAAAAGTGCTAAAGCATCTGCTCCATACATCCCTTTAAGAGCCTCCCCTCTAGTGAGACCTACTAATCGATTTCACAACTGCAGAACCCTGTAAGAACTGTACCTTCGCCTAAGGATCACTTCTGAGACAACCAAATGTTTGTCTAGAGACTATTCAAATATCTAAGGACACATCTTATCTGCAGGATAAGTGCGTGCCTGGTCTGTGTCCAACACATGTTTTTCAAAGCAAAGAACTAATGCCGAAACGCATGCCAGGACACCAAAAAGGACACGTAGTGGCGTAAGAGATTTCGGAAGACCTGCTGAGAGATTGGAAAAATTTCAATTTCAAAGTGAAATCGAAGGAAATGCCGCAGGATTTTCTTGCACAATCATTTTGTAGCGAAAGATTGAAATAGTTCTAGAAACCATTTCGAAGCCCAGTGTGAGCGTTGGCAAGGATAACCTCCTCCCCCATAGAGATCCTCCACACCCACTCTCTGATGATTAATTTAGTTACCTGAGCAGGTGTTTCCGAGTGTGTCTAAGGTCTGAGGTCTCTCTGGGTCCTGGGGCCTGGGTCCTGCCCTGTCTAGACATTTGTTTGGTAGTCTCGTCGTATCAGCAAATTGCTGCATTTTTTTTCGCTAATGTTGTTTGCTTTGCGTCCTGGCAAAGGTCCCTGGCTCTTGGCCCTGGCATTGAAAATTATTCCCTGTTTTCCTTCCTTTTGTTTGGCTTTGGCTTTGGCTCGGGTCCCCTGTTTTGTGGCAATTAACTGAAAAATAACAAAGGTACAAAGTTTTTTAATTGCTACACAAATAAAATGTGGCCAGGAGTGGGGGGAAAATACGGTATCTGTAAAACGTTTAACGTTTTAAAATAAATGGTAAATAATGTACACAATTTGCTGAAGATCAGGGTTTATATTGAGGGACTGTATCTATCTCTTTGGATTGTATATAAACTCGATTCTATTGTGCTTACGAAGAGACTCTTTTTACTTCTAAAAACTGTAATTACTTCCTACTTTAAATCTATTATAAAATGTATCTTAAAAATGCCAATAAAATGTGTAAATACAACATTTTCTAGGCCGCTTTTAGAGTATATTTTCTGACTTTCAGAATCCAAATTCTATTGCTCTTGAAACACTTCAAAGATGCCATCTTTCCACTTGGAAATTCCACTTAAATTTCTCTGCAAAAATCATAGTTAAAACTGTAACACAATTCTCTTGTTTCCCATCCAGCAACCCAAAGGACATCCCCAGACAATCGATCGATTTCCAGCAAACATCCGGTTGGCAGGTCCTGCAGGTCGCTCGCTGGTGGCACTTGATGCTGTTTGTGCAAACGCATGTCCTGCCCAGGCGACATCCTTATTTGCATGACTCTGTCCGCAGTCGCGCAGTCCCGCAGTCCTCTGAGTGGTCCTGCAGGAAGTGTCCAGCAGCGGCGGTGGCGGCGGCGGCGTCGAAGGAGAGGCGGAGGAACTACCTGCTGCGATGCGATGCGATGCCGTTTGCTGTTGTCCTTCGCGCAGCCCGAAAACCGGAAGTAGCCAAGGCTCAAGGTGCAAACACAGCGAACAGGAGCAGCCACAACAGCAGCAGCAGCAGCAGCGGCAGCAGCATGTGGATGATGGATGGATGGATGCAGCAGAGAGAGAGAGAGAGAGAATCGAATCACACAGAGAAAACTCCTAAGCCCAAAGACGCGATTCCACGCGTAATTTGATTCGCGTTTCATAGAATCTCAAGGATCTCTCTGTCCGCCTTCGCACTGCGGAAGGAAGTGGCCCATGAAATTCCCACGAATTTCGCCAAAAGTCTCTCTCTCTCTCTCTCTCTCTCGAGATCTTCGTTTCTCATTTCCGGTTTTTGTTTACGCGAAACTTTTACGCATTCGATGATCTTCTCTGGAGCCTGGAGACTGGACCCTGGACACTGCAGAGTGAATGAATTAATGAATGAACCGGAATGAATGAAACGAGTTGTTCGGAGACTCAATAACAGGATGTTTTGGGGCAAGGACATGCGGCCGGCCGCTGAAATTCCAGGAATCGTTTGAATGCAGGACAGCAGCCGAGAAGCTTTGCTTTTCTCAGAATTAAAGCTGCAAACTTGTATAGTTTTTTTGAGAAAGTTTGAGGGAGGAAAATAGTTATTTTAAGGGAATTATCTAATATATAGAGAGAATATTCCTCAGAATATTCTGGCTAGAAATAAAAATCGAAAACTGAACCAAGATTATTACCATAAACCGGAAGAGCACCCTTTTATCGACTCAGCACCTGAAAAATCGACTAGGAATCAAGACAACCCCTTCATACGCGCTCTACAAGGACTTCCCACGCTAAACAACTTCCGTTTTGCCTAAGGATCTCTGTTCAGATCTATCCACCAGAATCCACAAGAAAAGGAACAGATCTCTCCCCCAAATAAATCCCCGAAAACAGAAAGGAAGAGATATTCCCACACAGACAAAAAAACAAGCAGCAAGATTATGCAATGCACCTGATGGATGATCCACCCTCGCAGGACCCTCTCCTGCGTATTTTCAGTTTTTGGCAAACAGGGTGCCTCTCTCCCTCCTCCGCTTATTTCCGTTCTCAGGATCCTGCGTTGAAAGATTTCTGATTTCTGATAAATATTCGAAAATTCAATAACAAAAGCCACAGCCACGGACAGCAACTGCTGCTGCTGCTGCTCCTGCGGTTTTCTGCGGCTCCTTCTGCTGCCAATTAAAGCGAAAGTCGAGGAAGCGGTGGAGGAGGACGATTTGTGATCTAACAAATGGCCAAAAGGATTAAGGCTCCCCAGCTGTTGCTGCAAAATATTCTGAAAAATTCACACGGAAGTGGAGTCGGCGACACCTTATCCCGAGGACCTGCTACAGTAAATATCTCCCGAAACAGCAGCCAGAAAACTAGGGAAGAAATCTCTCGCAAGAAACAGCTGTCTATGCCTCCGCGAGCCTCCTGGGAAGATCGATTTATGGATAGATCGCTCTACTCTCCCTTCAGGATATTCTAGGATGCGCTGGAATGTACCTGCTACCCCAAGGAGGATCTTCTGTGCTGTGCTGTGTTGTGTTGTGGGAAGCACACATGTCCTTCGGTTGTGCGTTTCTTCGTTTTTGTGTTTTGCATGAAATCACATTTTTGTGTGGACTTCAAGGTTTCCTATTCCTACTCTTCCTTGTGTTTCCTTTTGGTTCTGTTACATTTGCATCCTGTTTTTGTTGAGAAGTGCACGTCCTGGGAAAATTCTAGAGGCTGCACCTGCATGGGAAAACGAATGCGGAAGAGTTTTGTTGGGGAAATCATTTTAAGATGCATTTTGATATTTTTTGGCTTATTTTAAGATTGCTAAAGGATGATTGCTTCAATATTTTCCTCAAGATTGATTGGCGCCACATGCCGCAACAGGTTGCAACACTTTCAGCATTGCATCACTCAAGCTCACCTCATCATCATCTCTGGAGTCTCATGTCTCGAGTCTCGAGACTCTATACAGATCCAATGGATGGACACACGCTTCTCCCTGCCTTTCCGTTTCGATATCAAAAGCATGTCACGCCTTCAGATCCGCCATATCTTCACATGTCCCCCGTGCACCGCCCCGCCCCCCCTGAGAGATCCCACAGACTCTGTCACAAGCCACGCGACTAATTTTCAAGTTTTTCAACTTCCAGACTGCCACAAAAAAATACAACAAATAATGAAGGAAAAAATATGCATAAAGTGCGCAGACCCGAAGCCCGAAGCCCGAAGCCCGGAGAAGAGAGCAGAGTCTGCAGAAGTGAAAGAAAGACCGCGTCTGGACCAGGGCCAAAAGGCAGAGAAGAGGCCACAAAACAAAAAACAGGGAGTACATGACCCCAATTCCTGATGCAAGGCGCCCTTCGATCTCCTCGGGGGGAGGGAGGGGCAGGCAAAGGGTGCTCCAAGGGAGAAGTCCAGTCCAGTTCGGTCCCCAAGGAAGGATGATGTATGTTGCGCTTTCAATTTGGAGCAGCAGGACATCTGTTTTTTTCAGTTTTTCTTTTTTGGTTTCTTTTTGGGAAGCTCCACTGAGGCTCCGATACCTGGCTGACCGTACCGTCTGTTAACCGGTTTACAGGTGCTAACTTGGCTCAAACTGCGGGCCTCGAGAGAGAGAGATGCAGATACAGAGCGAGGCTGATGCTGAGGTGGAGGCTGCCGTTTGGCTTTGGCCCAGAGCCTCCAGGTTTTTCTTCTCCTTTTTATTTCATTCTTTTTATTTTGATCATAAATTTGTGTTTAATTTAAAAACTTTTTCCTTCTACCGAGAGGCTGCGTACGCTGCGTATTTTACTGTCAAATTTATGGCGCGAAATATGGTTTTTGTTTAAATATTGTATATATTTCTTTGGGGAGAAATTTTTACATCGAATGTGGCAAGGGCAAGGGTATGGGTATGGGATGGGGTGTTGATTGGATTGCCTTTCGTTTCATCTTGGGATCCTCCTGGTTCTCATGAATATGCAAATATCCACCCAAAGGGCGAGAGCCCTGGGAGGCCAGGAGGAGAATGCAAATTAATGAAGACCGATTTTGATTGTACAAATTTCAACAACTTTATTCCGCTGCAAACGAGGTATCTGCTGCACCGGCGATCTTTTGGTCCATTTATCAGGGCTCTTTTCCTGGGCTCCTCAATGGCTCTGTGTGGATTGGGTTGCGGTTTGCGGGGAAATGATTTACAATGTTTGATCAAGCAAAGTGGGTCGTATTAATCTTGAGAACTTTTTGGGAGGGATCTACCTATAAGGGAGTAGGAATAGAGGGACACTTCTATGGTTACTATAGGGAGTATCAATCTGAAATGGTGTTGAATCTATAAAAGATCGAGTAGATCATCTGCAAGGATGTTTCCTGGATCTATCCTACATACATACATATATCTATCTTTCATTATTTTGAATGCTATCTTTGTTTAGTTATAATTATATCAGGGATCCAAAGTCTATAACACTGTTCTATTCTGTGCCTATTTCTTAACTATTCTATTTATAAAGGTTATCTTTCACAAATCTATGGATTTTCTGAAAATTTCTATGTGTCGATGTTGAATCTATCAGGAATCATTTAATAACGACAATCCTTAGTTCTTTTAATCTTTTATTCATTCATTAAAAAGTGTTTTCTCTTAAAAAGCAATTTTTTCTATTATTCTATCAAATATAGTTTATTTATCAAGATCTATTTGGTAAAAATGATTCTTTTTATTTTTAAAAACCCATTGGTGATCTACTATTTCTGAAAATGTGTACAGGATCAATAAGCTAACCATAAACGGCCTTTTTTGTCGTATATTCCAACAGTATCTATTCAAAATCGACCCAAAGACTTATTATGGCCTTATTCAATCCAATATTGAGCAAAATCAGCCACTCTTATGAGTCCAACATCTATACCTGAGATCGCTCTTTTACTGCACATTCCTCCAGTATCTATCACAAATCTATCAAAAAATAACCGTCTTTACAATATTCCTTTCTTAAACCCGAAATTCCTATCCATTCATTCCTCTATTCTCTATCCTAACCCATCCCCCAATATTATTGAGCGCCAAAAAAAACTCACAATAAAAAGTAGAACAGAACCCTTTTCATATGTAAATTATGTATGAAATCCCCTTAAGCGAAGATCCTATGGAATCCCATCCTATAACAACCCCTACCATACCACAATAACCCCGTTTTCCATAGACAAAGAAACGCCGTTGTGGCACTCTACAGAAAACCGAAATAGCGCCAAATAACAGAGTACCTTAAACCAGAGGATTTGCTATAAATTACCCATTAAATATATTTTAAAATAATAAAATAATAATTTCTTTTAACCAACTAATATTAGTTGCCTTCGCAACCTACCAAGCGACATTCCAGCAACATCATCTGCTATTTTTGCCGTCGCAACATACTCCTGGCAACAAATTCCCTCGTTTCGAACCCATACCGTGAGACCGTGAGAGTAAAAGAGAGTAAGAGCTCATACATGAACGCGAAAATGAGAAAAAGAGCGCGTCCAGTGTCAAGCCGATCGGTTCGACACAACATTTTGGTTCGACACACAAAGCCTATTAGTCAGCTGGGTGGATTTTACCTTGCAGGCCTTGCATTTTCTGGGCCGTTTTGCCTGTTGTCCATACCCGACATTTTCCGAAGAGCCTCAGCCTCAGCCTGGGAAGAATATCCCAGGACGGCGGGGATTTTTACTGCGCGCGCATTTGAAATGAGCAAGGGAAAACTGGTTTCAAAACATGAATGAAACACGAAGTAAAGTAAAGTAACGTAAAGTAAAATTAAACGGTTTTCAACATTCGACGAGCGCGGGTCTCTCTCTTGTGCTGCGCGCGTCAAGAAAATTATTAAAATAAGTTGAAAAGTTGATAATTGATAACGTACTTCGTCGGTTCTTGCGCGCGGCTGAAATAAATGTTACAAATCGTCGTTACAAAATTTCGTCGAAATACAGTGTTAACAAGAAATATATCCACATTTGTTTGGGGAAGTGCTTTTTAATTGAAATGATCTTTTAAGAGAAAATATTCCAAATAATTGCATGTGTTTTAACAACAACAAAAAGGAATAATAATAATAGTATACAAAAAAGAGAGGCAGAAGAAAAATTGCAGCCCTTGGCGGCGTTTTTTGGTGCCATAAACACACAAGAAAAAAGAGAAGAGAAGAGTTTTACTTAAAATAAACCGCAAACTAAAATAAATGCTGAAATAAAATCGAAATATGTGGCGCGTGCACGTGTGAGGAGGAGAATAACAACAACAACAACAAATACAAATACAAATGCGAAAGCAAATGCAAAACCATGTGCCGCACTAAATAGCAACAAAATAACACGAGAAAGAGCAGAAGAAGTAGTAGAGGAAGATTAAGAGAAAAGCTGCAGCTAAAAAGTAGCTGTAAATTTTCGAATAAAACAACAATTAAACAATCACGCGATCTACTCTCTCACACTCACACACACAACACAACACACACGAGGATTATCACACTCACACACACACACACACCCAACACACACCACCAGCTAAATCCCGCAGGAGAGCAACAAAAGCAACAATAAACATGCATTGGATTAAATGTTTATTAACGGCATTCATTTGCTTCACAGTCATTGTGCAGGTGAGTGTTTTACTCTAAAATACATTTATTCTCGAGTTGGTTGTCCCTTTTCCCTCCGTCAACCCGTCTACACATGCGTGACCGTTACCCGTTGTAGTTGGTTTTTTTCGGCAGCTGCGCGTCGTGCGCTTTTGCATGTGTGTGTTGGTGTGAGCGCGAAAATGGGTGAAAGGGACAGACGGACAGCCGGACAGCCGGCTAGTGCTGCCAGACAGATTCTAGGATCCACTTTGGGCCCTCAAATACGTTCCAACTCCGCATTCTGTTTTGTGGGTGTTTTTATCAATTCTATGATCACTTTTCGTACCCCTATTGGAATCATAAACTTCCCTTAGATTCCCGTTTCTGGTAATCTGATATCAACAGCTGTTTAGGGGTGGCTTTCGGCTGGCACAGGCACAGGGCACCCTTTTTCAACGATTTAGCTAAAAACTAGTTTTCAAACAGGTCCCAAGGGCCCGAAAAACATTATATCCAACATATAAAAATTTACCACCAACGGCGCATGCCGCAAGGGCAAAAAAAAACTATAAAAAATTACAAATGCAAAAAAAAAGTCATACATGTGGATGGATCTGGCAACATCTGCCGTTCTGGATGCTCCCCTCTTTCCCCGTCTCTTCGGCTGCTGCGCTTTACACTCTCTTCTTTGCGTAGGTCAACGGCGACACATGCATGCGCCACTCACTGGCTCTCCTCTCCACTCCGCCTCCTTCCATCCCTTTCTGTCTTTCATTGATCTTTCACGCCAGCATCTTGGATCTCTCCCCCGCTACACTCCTCTCCTCTTGGCAGCTCATGCGTGCCCATGTCGGCTCGCTCGCTCTGTATCTGTCTCTTTTGCGCTTGCTAATTTTAACGATGTTCCGAAAAAGTGTCTGGAAAAAGGAAACCTCCTGCGGTCTCTCGAGATTTTCGAGCAGCTGAAAGTGTTTGTTGCTTATTTTTTGCACTGTGCTTTTTTAGCGCTGCAGCTGCTTACACTCGAAGAAAAATATTGGGCATTGGGAGAGCTTTGGGGGGAAAGAAATTGTGTGAGAAATGAGCTGGAAAATGGTTCTCCCTCAAGAATTATTTTCTCGTTAGTAAATGCAACTAATTTGCCATTAAATTTAATTCGAAAAACAATAAAAAACTGTCTCTTCTTTTCTTGTAATTTCCCCATTCAACGCGATACTCGTATCTGCCATAGTTTAGATCTATTTAAATATAATAACCCCTCATAATTATCTCCCATTAGCAATGCAATTTAATTCAATTTTCTTTGGGTTTTCTTTCCACTTGGCTTTTACTCGTATTCTATATAGAGTGTGTTCTCACAATTTCCGCCACTAATCGTAATTTGGCTCCCAAGCTGCGTTTAAATTTCAATTTAACTATCAAATATCCGTACGACCAGTGCAGCTGCAGCCGCAGCCGCAGCGGCAGCGATCGCGTATCTCGTGTCTGCTTCTTGTTTTTAGTGCAATTTTCATATTAACATTGGGGCATGTGTCCAGAAGAATGAGTGGATCGTCATCGTCTCTCTCTCCCTCTTTATAACATAATTAATTGCAATTTAGATGCGGAGTAGGAGGAAGCCGCCGCCCCCACCATGCCACATTCTGTTGCACGCACACGATACGCCGCACGATACGCCGCTGCTGATTCACTTGCGCTTATAACTGTTTTCGTTTTCCCAGGGACCGTTGTTAACGGTTGATTATGATGATGAATTTAAATGATTAATAAACAACGGCAAAGGGCAGCCCCACACAACACCTGTAGATGTAGATGTAGATGTAGCTGTAGATGGAAGATGAAGGAAAAATCATCATAAAAATGCGTGCTTTCCATACAATTTTTTAATGTCTCCCTTTGTCTTGGCGGAAAACCCCACCCGTGCCTCTCCCATAACTCTTTAGACGACTCCACCTGTCAGTCAGTCAGTCAGCCAGTCAGCGGAGTTGACGTGTAAGCAACAACATAGAAAATGGCAAAAGAAACTAGAAAAATAAAAGGTAGAATTATAGTCGAAGATTGGTATACTCTGGGAGAATGATTGTTTCTTAGATTAAACTAGTGCGATCTTAATAAAAATTGGTAGACATATGACGAAATGTATTAAAGAGCTAGCTATAAAGTTTGGTTGTAATATCTTTAGAAATATGAAAGATATGGGGCTTGCAACTTGGGGATCCATACTTTAAAGCTGCCTTTGGAAGTGTATATTTTATTGTATATTGTATAAAAAGTGCCATAGAAAAGGCCTCTAACTAGTCCCGTCACCCCTGAGTGATCGCCTGCAGAAAGTCAAGAGGAGGAGTACCAAAGAATAGGTAGAAAAAAAAGAGCAAACCGAGTCAAGCAAAAGGTAAACAATGCAACGCACTATTTTCCAACACTTTTAACAAGTGTCTGTCTAACATTTCCAGTTCTTCAGTTCTTCAGGCACCCTATAAGTCCGGGAGGGAGTCCGGGAGTCGAAGTCGGTGTCTCGTGAGTTGTGTGTTGTGTGTGGTGCCTGCCCCCAAAGGGTCTTCAAGCGTAATAAAGTTCAGAGTTGAAGGCAAAGGCAAATAAACACAACGGCAAAAGAACGAACCTACGGATATGACAAGTGTTTTTTTTCGAGGGGTCTGAGGGGATTACACAAAAATTGTGTAAGCAATTTTTATTCTAAAAAAATTGTGAAAGATTGCTAAAGATTCTACATATAGAATATACACTGGAATTTTTTGCATTCTTGGGGGGTTTTTGCTTACCTACCACAAAAAGTACCCCTTGAGAGAAATATTAACCGCAAACCGTTTAGTGATATTTAGCGGTATCTCTGGCGTTAACTGTTTTTACATGTGGCATGTGGGAGAAACAGTGTTACCCCACATCCCACATCCCCTCCACTGTCGAAATGGGTGTCCAAAATGTGGGACAAAAAACTATTGTGGTTGCACTTTTAGCCCCTCCCTCTGCTTCCTTCGTCTGAATATCTTCCCACGTGTAAATGTAAATGCATGTGTGTGTGTTTGTTTATGTATTGGTGTTATGCAAATTGATTTGGTTTTTTTTTGTTTAAATATTTTGACAAACGACGGCCCAGCCTTTGTTTTTCCACTATACCTATGGATAGTCGTATTTCTCTTCTCTTTGTTGCTTATTTTTATGAGAGTTTGCCTCTGTTTTTTCGCCCCCCTCTCTCCACTTGTTTGCCTCCCCGCGCGCGCACCTGTCTTCCTTCCGCTCAATGGTTTTTCTAACATTTTCTTGTGCGCCTTCCCCTTATCGCTGTCGCTGTCTCTGTCTCGCTCCTTCCCTTTCCCTCTTTCTCTTATTAATTCAGACGCAGCATCGCGTCTATTAATTCTTTTTTTTTGCATCTCCTTCTGCTCTTCGTTTTTTGCACGCGCATATTTTTATGCTCTTCTTCAAAGCGCCGTTGAAAACAAGTTTTTGTTGCGCTCTTACGATCTCTGTCTCTCCATCTCGCTCTTGCACTCTTTGGAGCAGCTGCCAGCTGCAGCAGCACTCACACACACACACGCACACATTTCCAATTCACTTTTAAGTCACGTTTTGCTCTTTTTTTTTGCGCCCCTGCTCTTTAGGCTTTTTAGCTCAAGTTATATTCCAATGGAAGGTAAGGCTCTCTTGCTCAAGCACATGGTGGAAGCCGGTTTGGTCTCACCTTCGTGTTGGATGTACCTTGGGGCTGCTCCACCACCAGCTGACAAACGGTGCTCTCGCTCTCTCTTTGCCTCTCTGTCTGTCTGCTGCCTGCTAAACTGTTATAGCCTTTGGGGCCTGTAAGCCCGTTCTCTCCCTCTCTTTTTTTGCCTCCTCCTCCCCGTCTCGCCTTCTCTGATCATTCAATATGGCTGCATGCGCACTGCTGCTTCTTCACCTGGCGTTCGGCTTACACCTTTTGCTCTGCTACTGCGCTGCCACTGCCTCTGCTCTCTTGTTCGCCTTTCGCGCTGGCTCTCCCTCTCTCTCGTGCGCATTGGTTTCGTATGTCGCGTCTCTCTCTGGCTGCTTCGTCCCCGCTTTAACCATCAATGTTGACCGGCAAAATCGTATGCCGTGGGAAACAATTCGGTTTTACTTGTACATTTTTTCATCGTTTTTTCTGCTTCTCCTTCTTCTCCTGCTTCTTCTCTCTTGCGCCCGTAGCCCGTTGCCTGTCGCTGCCTCTGCCTCTGCCTCCACCTCTGCCGCTTCTTTTATTTTAGTTTTTTTTGTTGTTGCTGTTGAGTTGTTTTATTTTCTGTGCTGCTCTTTTGCGTCCGTTTTGTTTTTGTTGCTGCCCTGCCTGCCTGCTGCTGCTTATTAATACACGTTTTGTCTCTGTCTTCTACATCTGTTTGCATCTCTTTCTGTCTGCGTTTGTTGCTTAAGTCTTTTGTGTTTGCTTCTTGTAGGATTCTATGGAGGAGCATGGGGACTGGGCTAAAGGACTATTGATAAAAACCCTGTTTTAGAAGGAAAATGGGAATTTTTCTATAATTTCCCCTCTGCTTGAAAATAAATAGTAGAAGGGATTTTTTGATGATTTATTACTTATAAGTAATGTAAAAGGCTTTCCTTTGAAAGCAGAACCCTTATCGTCAATTTCCCCGTTCTAGATCTCCCCTTGAGAGCAAGCCCCAAACAATTACAAAAGCCTTTGTACAATGTTAGCGCCAGCTCAAGCCCCAAGCAGAAACATCCATTAAATGATCTCTTAAGCAGCTTTGCTACAGTTTCTGTATCTCTTTTTATTGTCTGTGGGGATTACACCTGTGCCAGTGCCTACACTCGAAAGGCGGAGAGAATGGGATGGTGGATGGTGGTTGGAGAGTGGAGGCACACAGCATCCCGACCGCACTTCTACTTAATTGAGCAATTAAACACCCATGTACCTCCAAACGAGCCAAAGAAAGAGGAATAGATGGACAGACAGAGAGAGAGGAGGGAAAACCCACAAAACTTCCCAAGCAGCAGCAGCGGCAGACACATGTGGAGCAAACTATATCTGAAAAACAAACACAACAAACACTTGGTGCTTGGTGCTCTGCTGTGCTCATGTCTTGTCAACAATTAAATTGTCATTTTAACAAGCTTCACTCTTGTTGTTGTTGTTGCTCTTGTTGCTGCTGTGGTTGCCTGAAATGTTAATTGCCGAACAGTTATAGTTTATAGCAGAAAAACGGACCAACGACAAGAGGCAACAATCGGAGCAGTCGGAGCAGTCTGAGCAGCAATAACTATAAGTAGATCTCTCCTATTTTTGGGCATTGCCTCTGATTGGAGTGCCGTCGATTGCCCATTTATGGTTCTGGGCAATGATGAAGTCATAATTAAAGATTTACGCACTTAAGTGTGGTGCACCCATCTATGGGATAGCGAGAATTTCCCTTCAAAAGGGGATTGCTGTCTTGAGAAAATTAATTTAAAAAATAAAATGGAGTACCAAACATGAAATTGAAAACAAAAGTAAAATTTCCCATTTTTTGGGATTTTTGTAAATTAAGGAAATATGGTCCGTAAAGAAACTTTCTTTACTTGTATTATTGTTTTTGAAATATAGTAGAAAAATTTCCCTAGAATTTCTCTCTTAGGGATATTTGGATATTTTTAGACAAAAATGTTTAATTTGAGAATTCCCTAATGGGAAATTTGCGAATTTCACACCTTGACTTATTTCATTCAATCAACAGTCGCCTCCACCTATGGGAAATGTGTCCGAAAACCCATTAAAATGTGTCCAAAAACATGAATTTCTATCACATGTGACCCATTTCGCTAATTTCCCTCACACCTTCGAATAAACAAACAAACAAGCAATAAAACCATGCGCGAGATATACAAATTAATTGAGAAATTTATGAGAAAGACGGCTATCAAAGAGATTTGCAAATCCAAAAATATGCAAAGCGTCGGCGCTTCAAAACGAAAGTCGAGCACAGGGATCCATCCAAAGCCAAAGCCAAAGCCGAGACACAGGTTAACGTACAATAACTCGAAAGCGAAGCAAACGAAGCGGAATTTATTACAGACCCCAGACCCAGCCGACAGCCGAATCGAAGACCGAACCGAAGACCGAACCAGGGCCAGACCAGAGCAGACCAGAGCAGACCGCTTGCTGAGCATTTGTCATGTTTCCTCTTTTATTTTTTGTCGTATTTTTTGTTGTATTTGTTGTATTTTTGGGGTTCTCTTAATATTTCATAAGCCTGTTTTTGTCCTTTGCATGGGTCTCTGTCTGCCCGTCCACCCGTCTGCCCGTCCACCCGTCTGCTACTGCAGCAGAATTCCTCTGCAATTTCTGTGCAAAAATACCATGTTGAAAGATTTATCGTCGTCTTGTTTGGGACGCGCGATGCATTCCTTTTGTTTCTGTTTGTGTTTCGGTTCTTTTTTCCCTTGATTTTTTTTTGGTTTTTAATGAATTGCTTTTTAATTTGATTTGACTAATACAATATCCCTTCTCCCTCTCTCTCTCTCTCTCTCTCCAGGTTCACAGTTCCGGCAATTTTGAATTGCGGCTAAAATACTTTAGCAACGAGCATGGAAGGGATAACGAGGGTCGCTGCTGTAGCGGCGAAACGGATGCGGCGACGGGCAAGTGTTTGGGCACTTGCAAAACGCGGTTTCGTGTTTGTTTGAAGCACTACCAGGCCACCATCGACACCACATCGCAGTGCACCTACGGGGATGTGGTAACCCCCATTCTCGGCGAGAACTCGGTCAATCTGACCGACGTGCAACGCTTTCAGAACAAGGGATTCTCGAATCCCATACAATTTCCCTTTCAGTTTTCATGGCCGGTAAGTACAAGTACAACACACGACTTTTGCTTTATCTTAGTATTATTTTTAGATTCCATGCGGCACATCTCGCTCGCTCTCCCGCTCTCTCTCTCTGTCTCTCTTTGCTTTTTGCTAATTTGTTTGTGGGCTTTTTATAGCCTCGCGCGCGGTTGGGTCCCCCCTTCCTGTGTGTATCCGGCGGCAGGAGCGTCCTTGTTGGGAGGGTTGTTGCATGGCGCACACGCCGGAACATCTGTCAGCTATTAAAAGTGCGCCTGAAAAGTACGCGCACGCGCACCACCACCACCAAGCCACCAAGCACCGATCCACCACTTTCCCTCCAAGTACATACTCCCAGATCCATCCATCCATCCATCCACCACCATTCCATCATTCCATTCCGTTCCGTTCCAGCGTTCAAAGCGACAATTTCCAGATCGCTGCATAGCCCACCCCTTGGTGGCAGCTCCTTTCAGGCGATTGCCGTTACTTTTTTTGTGGCACGAAGGAAGAGGGAAAGAGAATTGTATTCCTGGTTTGACTTTTGAGTGGAACTTGTTTTCCCGAAGAGAGATTTTCGATGATTTTTCCCCTAACTGAAAGGCACCAACTAAAACTGAAACCCAAACCCCTATAGGAATACTTTTTCTTGGTAAAAAACCAAGAAGCATGACATGCTCCTTCCTTTCTTTAGGTTTTCCATAGGGTCACCCTTCTTTTTACTTAATTTTCGTAGCCAGCAGCGCACGTGTGCCCAATAAATAGCTTGAAAATTTTGAAATATGTATCTTCCGACAGACTTTATTCTTCTTCAAAGTTATGCTCCACTGACGCAAAGGTATACCATACCAAGAGCCAAGCCAAGAGCCATGCCAAGAGCCATGCCATGCCATGCCATGCATTTCTTAATTAGTATTACAGCAAGAGAGGTGGCAGTAGGCAGTAGGCAAGTAGTTGTGCTCGTAGAGCCGATCCCAACCCCCAGAAACAAGAAGTTACTGAAGCTTCAACAGCAATAACTGCAGTTTGTAACGTATTTTGTGCCCTGTGGCCCGCAGAAACACCCCTTATATTTCTCGAGATGCTCTCTCTCTCTCTCTCTGTCTTTCATAGACACTTTACTTCCTAATTGTGCGCATGTGCAGCGTCATTATTATTATCATTACACATACGACAGACAGGCGGACAGCCGGCCAGCCAGCCTTTTCTTTCTGCTGTGCTGCCGCCTGTTGCAAAGTCATGGTTCCCCGGGGAGGTAACCGCCGCTTGGGCTGTTTTTTGTGGCACGTGAAATGTGTAATGTGCATAAATTTGTGCGCAGCAAAAGTGCGGGCATAACTTAACAATTAGCAAACTTTGCGCTTAAAATTTCCCTAAAGCGAGGGAAATACCATCATGGCACGCGTATGATATGGAGGGAAATCTTGGGAAATCCATAGAAGAGCAAGAAATTTCCCTGTGGGTTTCTTTGGTATATGTATGCCTGCATATATTGATGCTATTTCTGAACATCCTCCAGAAATACTTTTAGAAAATGTATTCTTAAATTTCTAAACATTTATAGGAAACTATTTTCAGTCTGTTCTGTGATTAGTGCCGCACTTTCAACTTTTCAAATTATTTCTAGGTCAAACTATAAATTTAATTATAGTTCTAGACCTCCCTCCTCTAGAGCTCCACTCCACCTCCTCGGAAAGTACTGCCGTTCGCTGCTGCATCAACTAATTTAATGTTGCACTTAATTAAAACAACGACGAAGCCACGCATGCCCGACAACACGCCAAAAGATGTTGCAAGTACCCGAACCCCGAAAGGGGGAGGCAGAGAGATACTATTCAGAGTCCGGAGCGGAGTCTCTCGTTCCGTTCCGTTCCGTTCCGTTCCGTTCCCTCCTTTCGCTGCTAAAAATAGTCGAAGCAGCGATGGCAGGCGTACAGCATTGATGTCTGTCTGTCTGTCTCCGCTCCTCTCCTCTCCTCTGCTGTTCGTATTGAACTTTGCTACTTTTATCCGTCCCTCCGTCCGTCCGTCCGTCTCTGTGTCTGTCTCGTGCGTCTTGTCTTGTGTCTTCTGTGTGTCGCCTCCCCTGTTGCTACGTGTCTGGGCCTACCACTCCTACTCTTGCGCCTTGCGCCCTATGCTGTTGCATGCCACCAACTGCAAACTGCACTTCCACCCTATCCAGAGCCCTGTGACTGGATATTGACGTTGATATACAGCACCGACGCACGCGATATTCACTAAACCGAACGGAGCGGGCGACTCCTGCTTCTGCCGCTGCCGCTGCTGCTGCTGCTGCTGATGCATCGTTGCCTCATTTATTTTTGGACCTGGGCGGATGCAAACACCAGAATTTCTTGGTGTGGCGTCTGATTGTAATTTATATAATTTTTGTAGAGGTAAAAATATAAATTTCCCTAAAGAAATGTCAACGGAAATGTCTAAAACGTGCAAAAAAAAAACGGAGCATTTACTAAAATTTTAAAATTTCCCAAAGTAGGGATTACTACACCTACGTTACAGAAATGTCTTTGAAAACTCTTGAATGTTTTAAAAACGAATTTAGGGTGAAAAATAAAAATTTCCCTCGCAGGGAAATTTTAACGGAATCTCTTTGTAGCCAAAAAACTACTTAATAAGCCATTTGATGGCAATAAAACTGTCATATCTAAAATTTCCCACATGGGGAAATTTTATATACCCCACTAAAAAGGCAGCCAGACAATCGACAATAACGTAGCTTCTGTTGAAAAGCACTTTAATTCTCTCTGCACAACACAAAACACCAATAAACCATCGGCAGCGCTTCATTTCATTTCGTTATTACCTTTTTTTCTTTCCATTTCCCATTTCCCATTGTTTCCCATCGATCGCTCCAGCACTCCAGCTCTGATCATCATCTATACGTGTCTCGATGTCTGATTTGTTTCCTGTCGTGCCCATATAACTTTTATGTGTATTTCTGTTTTATTTTTTTTCGCAAATGGTAGAAAAATACAACACATACGAAATGGCAGCAGCAATCGTTGGGCAATCAATCGGCAAAGCCACGGACTTATCAACCAAATTAATTCTACATCTCCCAACCAGCCAGCCATCCAGCCAGTCAGCCAGCGCCGCCCACGCATCTCCAAAGCAAATGCAACGCAAAATCGAAAGTTAGTCGAAAAAAATTAGTCATTTACATGGCAAATGCAGCTCCAACTCCGCTCCGAGATTCGATCCAACGCACGCCCATCCACGAAAACCAGATTCGAAAAGCCTCTGCAAAAGTTTTTCCATGAAGTGGATTTTGTGTCATCTCTGCCGGTTTTTCCAGCAGCAGCAGCAGGCAGCAGCCGCCGCTCGTTCGTTCGTTGGTTGCATTTGAAATCAAGTGTGAATTGAGGGCGCTGCCGATTGTGGCATTGCATTGCATTTGCATTTCAAATTTGTTGCTGCCGCATTAGACGATGCCACGATGTGTGGATCGGTGGATCTGTGGATCTGTGGGTGTCAAAACTAGCTCTCGGGGCTGCCTGTCATAATCTGTTTATAATGAGTCCCGTGCGCGCAATGTGGGGGCTGGGATCTGGAAGATGGGGCATGCATCCATTAGCTTAGGAATTAGATTGATAAAAATGTTTGAGTTGAGGCTATTACTGTCTGTCTTTCATTTCCCCTTTAGATTGGATACGTAGTGGATATGGAACTTTCTTTAATACATTTTTCTTAATTTTTTATTGCAGGGCACCTTCTCGCTGATCGTCGAGGCCTGGCATGACACCAACAACAGCGCCAATACGCGTGTAAACAGTAAGTGATCTTCTTTTTGGAAATATTTTAAATGCAATTTTAATGTGTAAAATTACTTTCCTGTGCGGGGCATATGTATATCCTGCTTTCCTGCTTCCTGTAAACCGAAGGATCCTTCGGTTTTTGCAACCCTCTCTCCTGTCTCTCTCTGGATGATCATTTCTCTCTGGGGAATTCGATACTTGCGCAAGTTCTAGTTTTGCTGTACAAGATATCCGGGGTATTGAGTGGTTTTAAATAACCAGCAATCCAGCAGGCCAAGCAGGGCAGGGGATAAACCTCGTGCGGCTCTGTCGCCTTTTGTTGTCTGTCTGCCTGCCTTTTTTTGCTGCTGCTTCTGCTGCTGCCTCAGAGCGGAAGTGTGCCCAACCCTTTTGCTTTTGGCTTTGCCTGTGGCTCTCTTTATGCAATTAAGTTCTTGTGTCGTTCTGATCACGATTTAAACTCTAGTTCGAATCACTAGATCGAAGGATCGTGTATGTAATCCATCCTGCCAGACAATGGCAACATGGAATCAAGGAATCTCTGATTGTCTTTGGCTGATACGCGTACGACAAACAAAAAAGGGACCACCCCACAAGAGAAATCCTTGAATTCTACTACATTTTTTTGAGGATGGTTTTTCCCACAACCCACAACGATTTTTTGTAGATGAAAAGAGCAGGTAGATCTTTCGGCAGATCTACCTGCAGACTTTCTTTTACAAAAGATTTATAGAGTTTTCTTTGGAATTTCTCTAAAACGCATCATTCAATCCCTCAAGGAATTTTAATTGTTTCTGAGATCATTCAAGGTCCCCCCCCGCTGCTTGGGTTCTTATAGATCCTTTATCCTGGCCTCTGCCTGCAATTGCAATTTCAATTTCCACACTGAGATTTCCCTGCCTGTCAGGGATTAATTTCATTACTTCCCAAAGTATTTGCAACAAAGTGCAAAGCGATCTCCCGCATACTTTTAGTTGCACAGCAAGTTTTTAGACTCTTTTTCTTTCCTTTCCTTACTTTATTTTTTTGTAACATAAATTACATAAAGGCAGGCATCAGCACGCAGCCGCAGCCGCAGCCTCTGCCTCATCGACCTTTTCGCCAGCAGCGAAACACAGCCGTCGGGTTGCAAGAAAGACCCAGACCTGCTGGGCACAAAAAAAGAAGAAAAGAAAAAGAATCTGAATTCTGAATCCTGTATCCACAGGCTTGACCATCGGTGCCGGTGCAAGGTGCTCCCTCAACGCGAGAGTTGAGCGTCGTCCGTCGTCCGTCGTCTCCTCCTCAACCTTTTCCTCTCCAACCTACCAATTAATCTCTGCCAATGCCAAAGTTGTTAGTGTTGCACGTTGGCTGTGGCAGCATCCCCATCCCCCCCCCCCACACACCTCTCTGCCGCTCTGCCTCGATGTTGTTAAAATGCTTATCTTTTAATTTTAACTCTTTGGATCAAGAAGCGGCGGCGGCAGCGGCCCAGCAACAAGAGTCGCGCAGAGCCACAGCCTCTTTGGGGCTTGCCACAAAACTTGTCGTTTCGTTGTTGTTGTTGTTGTTGGTCTGTGTTGCTCTGTTGTCGTCGTGTGTCTTGATAAAATGGTATTTTCAAAAAATTCCTCAACTCAGCAAATGGAGGGGGAGGATAGGATGCAGCCAGCAGAAGGAGGAGGCAGGCGGCACAGTCGAGAGTCAAGTTTGGATTTCTTGTTGCAAATTTGTTGCACACAAATTTCACTCATTTGTTAAAGGCAGCAAATGGGGTTGACAAAACGATGGTAGCGGCGGGTTTTATGGAAATTTTCCCAAATTCCCAAAAGGGAAATTTTAGAAAATTCACATAATGGGTATATATTGTATATATTAGAGTGTTTTTGAAAATTTCCCTAAAATTTCCCTTTTGGGGAAATGTGTGCTCATGTTTAGAATTTGCTAAAAGTGACTATCCCGATTGGGAAATTTGTACCATTGCCATTTCCCTACGCGTAAACCACTTTTCCACACATTACGAAAGCTGTTGCAGAGATAATTATGAAAATGCAGCTTTTGCGTAAATATTTGTGTGCACTGAGAAATCTGCTTGATATATTTTGTTATGCGGATTTCTTTCTGCACTCTGGAGTCGCAGAGCAGAGCCACGGAGCCATGGAGCCACTCGACAACTGGCAAAACTGGCCACAAAATGTGCGTCTGCGTCTTAGTCTGTTTGCCGGCACGTCTAATAACCTGTCATGCCACAAATCCTATGGGCTTTATCCATGAGGTGTGTGTGTGTGTCTGTGGCAAATGTAAATAAAACCACACAAAATACAATTCAATTTTTTCTTCTTTTTTCGTCCGTTTCGTTTGGGAATGTTGTAGCTTGGTGCGATTTTTGCATTGAATGGTTTTCCATGTTGTCGACGTCGTCAGGTGAAGCACACGACCAACGACGACGACGACGACTACTTTTGTGGCCAAAAAGGCAGCCCCCAATCGGCTCTAAGAATTTCTTGTAGCCACTGTAGCACCGCAGCACTGTAGCCGTTGCCATTGCATTTGACTTGTGCATATTTTTGGTAATTAATTAGCGGAGTATTGGGATTTTGGGTTTTGGGTTTTGGAGTTGCTCTGTGTGTGCGATTTTTTATTTCATATTTTTATTGGCCAACCAGTTAAGCGGCTTGTCAATGTGCGGCTGCTGCTGCCGCTGCTGGCTGTGTAATATATGGCTTTGACAATACCATTCGATATATTTGGGCAAAAACATTTTTCCATATGCATTAGGCAATCGAATTTAAGGATTTGGAGGCCCACAATTTGGCTGCTCTCGTTTTCACTTTCCCCCGGGCAAGACTTTTGCTTCTGGCACTCCATTTGAAGATTTTTCTCTCGAGGTTCTGTTGGCTTTTAACATTCAAAAGCGGGAGATTTATGTTTGGATTTTTTTTAAAGCTCAAACAAAAACTCTTAAGCGCTGGCTATGGCTTTGGCTCCGGCTTCATGCAATTCGAATAGTCATGCACCTGCAATTTACTTTATAGACCATGGCATAATGTGGTATATACTCCATACCATACCGCCGATATATATATATATATATGTATATATGTATATATGCACGAAAGAGAGACGAAACAAGTTGAGGGACCGGTCCGCGGGCTCAAGCTCTGAACAGCTGAAAAGCAAAAAAAATGTGGAGTCTCTCGCTCTGAAGCCATGAAGCCATGCCCCGTGTGTCTCTGACTCTCCCTCATCGACTGCTGCATACCTCAACTTCAGGCAGCACTTGACTTGCAGCCACTCCAAAAAAAAAAAACAAAAACAAAAACAAAAAAACTAACTCTGTGACAAGCAATTGCATTCGATTTTCGATTTTTCCTCTTTTAAGTTTTCATTTTCCACATTCCACAACACAACAAGACTCTGCCTCTGGCTCTGCCTCTGCTTTTGCCTTCGAAGCGATGATCATCTTTAACCCAATTAATCTTCATTAGTCTCTCTCTCTCTCTATCTATCTATGTATCTTCCTCTGGTTTTGTTTCTTGTTCTCACACACTTATCGTCTCCTCCTCTCTCTTTGCAGATCTCCTCATCCAGCGGCTGTTGGTGCAGCAAGTCTTGGAGGTCTCCTCCGACTGGAAGACCAACAAATCGGAATCGCAGTACACGTCGCTGGAGTACGATTTCCGTGTCACCTGCGACTCAAACTATTACGGTTCGGGCTGCGCCAAGTTCTGTCGCACGCGGGACGACTCCTTCGGCCACTCCAAATGCTCGGAGACGGGCGAGATTATCTGCCTGAGTGGATGGCAGGGCGATTACTGTCATATACGTAAGTAGAACAAAGTATTTAAAGTAAAAGATACATTTTTAGATTGAAAAGATACATTTTCATATGAATCTTTGGACGAAAAAATCAGCTAGAAGTGCTGCAACTGGTCTGAAATTATAATTTCATCATATATTGAAATATTTTAAAATAGTATCTCTCAGATACATTTGTATTTGAACCCCTAAGAGCTATATTTTCATGGAAAACTTGCCTCAAATGTAATGAATTAAGTGAATTCCAGAAAAGTATCTATAAGATACATTTGTATCTTTGAGACCCAAAATGCTGTATTTTAGTGCAAAACTAAATTTAGTTGAAACCTCATCATATAAAAGAAGTATCTCTTGCTAAACTGGCTCTAAAGCACCCAAAAAGTATCTCAAATAAAAGTTTGGATACGAAAGTATACTCGATCCACAGATCAATAGCCTCCCATCCATCCAACCACTCAACACATTCTTTAAACCGAAACACTTGGCTCTTTTTTGGGTTGTTTGTTGTTGCTTCTGCAACAGCGTCTCTGGTGCCTTGAAGTGGCTCTTTTTGGTTTCTTCAAGCCATCATTATTGAAAATCACTTGCTTGTCAAATCAAATGAGATGATTGTACACAATGCCTGCCTGCCCCTGCCCTGCCCCCCCCACAAGAGCAAAAGAGTGGAAGTGAGAGACATATCCAATCCAAGGAGCTGCCCCACGAATTAAAGCATAATTATTTATCGAATGCGTATGGCCCGGAATGATTTGACAAAAACGAAAGAAACAAAAAACTGAAATTTGAATATAGAAAAATTATTCGAGTGGAAAAAATCAAAGTCAAACAAATAAATTAAAAATCAATAGAAAGACCCAGGGACCTGGACCTGGGGGGGAAAAGTCATTTGTCATTCCTCCCCACCAGGAGAGCGAGAGCGAGAACAAAACGATGTCTAACGAACCAACCAACGATGGAGATCCGAGAAGTAGCCGAAAGGCACCAAAAAAGATACACAAATATTCGGGTTTGGGCCCGGGCCCGGGCCGCCCTTTGTAGTTTCAACCATTCGGATGCTGCGGCTACCCGAAAAACATTTTCAACTGTGAATCAGAGCACAAGAGCAGACCTTCAGCAGAACCTCGCGCTCTCTCTCTCTCTCTCTCTCTCTCACTCGCTCTCTGGCTGATGATCGTACGAAAAATCTTCCCACGCCAAGTGCAAGGGCCCCCCGATCCGTTCCAGGTTCCAGGTTTTTCGGTCCAAAAAGGTGTGGTGCCCCTTTTTACGCAGACACAGAAGCAACAGCAACAGGCATGATGATGATCATGATGCAGGCCCTCTCTCTCTCTCTCTCTCTCTCTCGCTCTGTCTTGCCTGCTGCATGCCGCACATGCCTCACTGAGAGGACGACGACGACGACGACGAAGACTCAAAGAACGAACTTCCTTTTGGGTTTTCTGTGGCAGCCTCTGATTACACCTTAAATGTCGTAGTCTTCGTCTCTTGCCTGCCTGTTGCTTCTTTTTCTCTTCGTTTCGTTCTTTTTACCTTTTTTCTTCATGCTTCTTTTTTTTGGGGCAGATAATTTTTGTGTCCTGCTGCCGCCGCAGCAGCAGCAGCAGCAGCAGCAGCAGCGGAAGAGGCAGCTGCTGCTGCCTCTTGCTATATTTTATTTTTCAACTTAAATGCGCAAAAATGAGCTTAAATTAAGGCACAAACACAGCAGCGAAAATTATTTTCCAGCAGCAGGAGCCCCAAACAAAATAAAAAGCCAAAACGTGCATGCAGCCTGCAAAAAATGCTGAAACAGGATAAATACAGAAGAGAGAGGGAGAGGGTTTATCAGGGGGAGCCCTTAAATTGGCCCAAATGGTTGCTGGCTGTTGTTGCCACCGAAAGGTGGCCCAAGTGCGTATGAATGAAACGAAACGAAATGAAGCGTTGCTGATGGATCCGGTGCCAGGCTGTGTCTTCGCTTCGCTTTGGGTTCAAGGAAATACTCGGTACACAAGCTATTTTGCCTAAAGTTTGCGATCATGAATGGGAAGAGCCAGCTGCAAAAGCGAGAGATACAAAAGTATCTGTGAGTGGAACGGAGCGAAAAATAAAGGATAAAACAGTATCTCTGGTGGAAATTCAGTGTAGAACAGCAGGGAAACGTTGTAAAAGTGAAAGTTCTGAAATTGAAAGGGTTTATCGAACATTTTTAAAAATATCTTTCAGATACATTTGTATCTTTAAACCTTTTCAGCTGTCTTTTTCAGCATAACTTAATTTAAATGCTGATCAAATGAAAGTGTATTGGATTCTGAGATATTCCATAAATGTAACTTTCAGATACATTTGTATCTTTTACTTCTTAAAGCAATCTTCAAAGGCAGAAATGCCTTGCCAATGAAAATTGATCGATATCTGAGTAACCCCAAGATACATTTGTATCCATGAGTCCAAAAGGAATTGCCCATACCCTCTAAATATGCCTATTGCTCTTTCTAGCCTTTCCTTTTGCAAGTGCACCTCCCACTGGTAGTACTTCCTCATATTTTTTTTGCATCATCCCATTCCATAAGTAATTCCAATCAATTTATTAGCAGCGCCCAAGCTTCAGGGCGTGTGAACTTCTTCTTCGACGGGAACCACTTCCAGATCTCACTTTCAGTCGCCGCTGGATGGAAAACTATTTCAAGAACTCCCAGCCATGCCCCTACCCCTTCTGCCTCTCTCTGACTCTTTCTGTAATAAAAATCATTGGCAATTGCCAATATTACGCTCTATTCTCTCAATATTCTATATATTAACTGCGTGAGTGCTCAGACAGGGACGTGGACTCTTCCATGGCCAGAACACGTTTTTGTGATTTTCTAGCAATTTTCCCGGCTGCTGCTGCTGCTGCTGCTGCCTGCCGCTTGCCGCTGCTGCTGCTGCTGCTTCTGAATGAAACTTGGGCTTTAAAGAGGATCTGTTCTCGGTTCTCGGTTCTCGGTTCTGTTCCTTTTGGCATTGCCTTTTTTAGTTTTGTTCACGACTTTTATTTTTCCGCTCTCTTCTCCTAGGCCCTTGTGGCGGTGGTGGCGGCGGCGGTGGCTGTGGCAACTCCCCTACTTCCTGCCGCAGCAGAGGCATCAGGCAGGCAGGCATCAGGAGAGGAGAAACATGTTTGCCACATTCTTCAGGCGGACTCCAACTCCAACTTGGAGTTCGTCTTTGACTCTGACTCCAACTACAACTCCAGACCAGAGCCCCCGACGACGAGACGACTTCCAATCGAAGTTTTCGTCGAACCTTTTGAGCTTGGGAATCTGTTTTGGGGCAAGACGACTCCTCAGCTGCTGCTGCTGCTGCTGCTGCTGCTGCCGCTGCTGCCTCCTTCCTTCATCATCATCTTCTTCTTCTGCTACTTCTTCTTCATGGATGGGTCTTCTTCGGCTCTTCGAAGGCCTGGCCATGGGATTATTTCATTTTGTGTGTTTCCTTTTTCGGCCTTAGAAACAAGTTATTCCTGCTTCACAGTTTGAGAGCCACCACCGACCACAGTCACAGTCACAGCCGCCACAGAGCATTTGGCCATGATTCATTTTTTTATACTTTTTTTTATAGGGTTTTGTGTGTTTCGTGGGGGTTGGGGGAGGTTTGTGTGCTAAAACGCTTTTAAACGCTTTTCTATTGTTTTTTTCACGCGGCTTTTGTTTTATGTGTCAGAAAGCAAGAGACACCAGCCCATCCAATGCCATCTGTTTTTTCAAGTGGGATTTTTCATTGCCAGACGCGTGAAAAAGAAAGTTTTCTTCTACTCACAAAATTAACTCAATTTTCGGCGTTCGATTGATTTGTGTGTGTGTGTGGGTTTTCCCCCAACTGAGTGGGTGTCCCGTCTCATCAGGTGGAGCTGCCAGCTCACAGGGAAAGTGTTTTCTATTCTTTTGTTTTGACTTTTTTTGGTTTACATTTCAATTAATTTATATTTAAATTTTTTCTCTTCTTTGCAGCAAAATGCGCCAAAGGCTGTGAGCACGGACACTGCGATAAACCCAATCAATGCGTGTAAGTATTTTTATTTGAGTAATTTATAAGCGGAACACTGGCTGGGATGGGATGGAGGTTTGATTTCAGTTTGAGGGGGAACACTGATTGAGAGAAAACACTGGCTGAAGGAGAGCAGCACTGGCTGGAAAAGAGATTTTAATTCAGTCTGAGGGGCTACACTGGCTGAAGGTTGGCTGGCTCCACTCCTTAGAGCAACACTGGCCCCGCCGAGACACCTCTAACGGTGCTCTAGCTTCATTTTAATGATGACAACTCCTCTCGGGCTCATCCGACGACTGCTCTTTCTGCTACGTTTTATATGTTTGCACGTTTTGTTTGTTGGTTTGCTGGTTTGCTGGTGGGTTTGTTGCCCACCCAAAATGCAATCATCATCATCATCATGATGATTGGAGGGGGCACACCTTTTCCATGTACCGACTGCCGACTGCTGCTACTGCTACCGTGTGCTCTGTGGCTGTTGGCAAAAGGGCAACAGTTTTGTTGTTGCTGTTGTTTTTGGTTCGTTTAGTGCACGTTTTGTGTTTGAAACCGCAAGAAATTCTTTTGGCGAGTCGTCGTCGCGATGTCATTTGATTTGCTGGCAGGTTTTGCATTACAAAAGCCCACACTCCACACTGCAAAGAAAATAAATAAAGTAAAAGCAATAACAACAGCAGAACGCCATTAAATTGAATTACAACATTTTCCCACATTTGTTTCTTCTGTGGCTCTATCCAAAAAGGTGTAAGCGAACACTTTTGACGACGCTGGCAAATATTTCCAGCATACAATTTCACAGCTCAAAAAGAGCTCTACACCCCACAGCTCCACAGCTACAGCTACAGCAACAGCAACAGCTAATTGCGTCTTTGGTTGGAGGAGATCTCTTGAAATTGATTTTCCACAACGGACAAAGAGAGAGAGACAGCCAGCAAGCCAAGAGGAGGATGTTGCTCATTATTTATGCATTATGTTGGCCAATAAAACACTTTGAAGGCAAACGGAAATCAAACATTTTCGGTTGTGGTTTTGTTCAATAATTGTGCCAAATAAAAGTGCTACCCAAAAACCGACACATCATTCCATTCCATTCCATTCCAGAGAGTGGCGTGAATTGTGTGCTCGCTCGCTGTGGCAACCGCACAACAGAACGGGGCTACGCCTGGGTATGCGTGTGCCACTTCAAAGTGCGGACTTAATGGTGGGAATATTTTAATAATTCTAAACGCATACGCGACACTCCACGTTCGTTTCGTTATGTTGGCAACTCTGTCCTCTCTGTCCGCTTTGACATTTGCTTTGTATGTGTGTACACACTGGCTCAGACGCATATCAATTACTACGACGACGAAGACTGTACCGCCCAACAGGTTGTCTGTCTTGTCCGTCTGTCTCTTTGCTGTTTGTGGGTGAAGGCTTCGGCTTTGCCAGATCGGAAAGTGCATCTGTTTTTTCGGTCGAATGTGCGTGCCACAGAGGAAGCACGCACTCGTCGCACTTGCAATCGAATTTATGATCGTGAGAAATGCAAAAATTTTCGACTCTTTCTCTCTGTCTGTCTCTGCGGATATGACTTCTTGAACAGACATTCGCTTCATTTCGTTTGTCAAGTCCAAGTCTCCTCTCCACTTGAAAAGAGTCTTGTGTCTTTCTTGCGTCTGTTTTGCTCTTTTTCTGTGTGCTGTGTGCCTCATCTTCTGTGCCTTTGGGGCTCTGCATTCAAGCGTGTCACAAGGGGGGCATGGGGCACAGACAGACAGACAGACAGACAGACAGACACACAGTGAGAGAGAGAGAGCATCAATTACCATTCGAACAGGTGATGGAAAAGTAAACCAATGCTCGAGGCGCTTCAATAAGCATTCAGCAGGCCAGTGTGTACTCATTAGAAGGGGGATAAAAGGCACACACTGTAGATATGGTCACACTAGATACTTGAATAAAGACTTTAAATTTGAAAAAAATATCACTAACCAAAGGATTTCCTCTTTTCTGTTTTTTATTTTAGATGCCAATTGGGCTGGAAGGGACCTCTGTGCAACGAGTGCGTGCTGGAGCCCAACTGCATCCATGGAACGTGCAACAAACCCTGGACCTGCATCTGTAACGAGGGCTGGGGTGGTCTCTACTGCAACCAGGACCTCAATTACTGCACGAATCATCGTCCCTGCAAGAATGGCGGCACCTGCTTCAACACCGGCGAGGGCCTGTACACGTGCAAGTGTGCGCCCGGCTTCAGCGGCGATGACTGCGAAACGGAGATCTACTCGTGCGATGCCGGCGTGAATCCCTGCCAGAATGGAGGCACCTGTGTCGATGAGCAGACCAAGGGCGGCTACAAATGCATGTGCGCCAACGGGTGGAGCGGCAGGATGTGCGAGGATAAGGTGCTGACGTGTGCGGACAAGCCCTGCCATCAGGGGACATGCAGAAACGTGCGCGCTGGTCTGGGCAACAAGGGACAGGGGTTTCAGTGCGACTGCCCCGGCGGATACAGCGGCCCGACGTGCGAGCTCCAGCTGGACAACTGCCGGCCGAATCCCTGCCAGAACGGAGGCAGCTGCCAGCCGAACGGCAAGTGCATCTGTCCGAGCGGCTTCACGGGCCCCAAATGCGAGACGAACATCGACGACTGTCTGGGACACAAGTGCGAGAACGGCGGGATCTGCATTGATTTGGTGAATCAGTACCGGTGTCAGTGCGTGCCCGGCTTCCATGGCTCGCACTGCAGCAGCAAGCTCGATCTGTGCCTCATTCGACCCTGCGCCAATGGTGGGACGTGTCTGAATCTCAAGAACGACTTTCAGTGCACCTGCAGGGCGGGCTTCACCGGCAAGGATTGCTCCATTGACATTGACGAGTGCCTCAGTGGACCCTGCCACAATGGCGGCACCTGCATGAATCGCGTCAACAACTTCGAGTGCGTCTGCGCCAATGGCTTCCGCGGCAAGCAGTGCGACGAGGAGTCCTACGATTCGGTCACATTTGGTGCCCATCACTATGGCGCCACGACGCAGGCCCGTGCCGATGGTCTGACCAATGCCCAGGTCGTGCTGATTGCCGTCTTTTCGGTGGCCATGCCTCTGGTGGCTGTGATTGCCGCCTGTGTGGTCTTTTGCATGAAACGGAAACGGAAGCGCGCCCAGGAGAAGGACGATGCAGAGGCTCGCAAGCAGAACGAACAGAATGCCGTCGCCACAATGCACCACAACGGCAGTGGCGTGGGCGTGGGCCTCACCGCCGGTGGGCTGGGCGTCAAAACGGGCTCCAACTCAGGCCTGACCTTCGACAATGGCAATCCGAATATCATCAAGAACACGTGGGACAAGTCGGTGAACAACATCTGTGCCTCGGCGGCGGCGGCAGCTGCTGCTGCGGACGAGTGCCTCATGTATGGCGGGGCACTGTCCAACTATGTGGCACAGGCGGACAATAATGCCAACTCGGAGTTTTGCGGCGTGGGCCAGATTGCACCACTGCAGCGGGCCAAATCCCAGAAGCAGCTCAACACAGATCCCACGCTGATGCATAGGAGTGCCTCAGCGGCACAAGCAGCAGCGGCGGCAGCAGCAGCCGCGGCGGGTGGCGCCTCTGGGACGGCCAAAGACTACAGCAGCGGCGGTGCCGTGGCTGAGGGCAAGCGCATCTCCGTTTTGGGAGAGGGCTCGTACTGCAGCCAGCGGTGGCCGTCGCTAGCAGCAGCAGGTGTGGCAGGTGCATGCTCCTCCCAAATGATGGCAGCCGCCTCGGCCACCGGCAGCGGGGCGGGGACGACGCAACGGACAGTGGTCTGTGGCACGCCGCATATGTAAAAAACACACAAACACACACACAAAAACCACAAAACACCAAACACAAAAAAACTCACAGAAAAACTAGGAACACACACACAATCTCTGGTTATAGGAGGAAATACAAAGAAAAGACTGGGGTTTGGGTTTTCGAAAAAATATGTGAAAAAGAGACGCCAAAATATATAGGGCCGATACACACCGGCTTCGTTGTTGTTTGAGATTGAAGCAGTATAGTCGTCAGAATATCAGAATATCCCTAAACAAAAAAAAACAAAATTACATTTTCCCCTCCCCCCCCCCAATTAAATGTGACTTAAGCCTAAAGTAAATGATTTTTATGTACTCTAAAAAAAAACCTAAACAAATTGCCTTTTTCCATCTCCCATAACTTGACCTTAGACCCCCATTTCCCGGACGACGAGAGGAGCCGACCTCTCCTACTACCAATACACGTTTTGACGTTTTGCATGTTACTGAAAAATCTGCTTCAATTTAATTCTAATATTTTTCGCTATAAAATTGTAAATATTACAAAAATACATTTAAATTTAAATATTAAATTCTAAGGCTAACAAAGTGAAGAACAAACTCCTCATTGACAATGCCCCTGGGGGCATTCCTGTATATATATATATTGTAGGTCACACATTCGATATACGACTACACACACACACACACACACACACAAAAACAACAAAAAGTAAAAAACAAAAAAAGAATACCATAAAAAATTGACTATCTCGACTATTTCTAGGATAAAACTATACTTAACTCTCGATTCTGTAGGTTAATGATAGATTAAAGACCCCAAAACAAACAAACAAACAAAAGCGAAGACAAACAAAAACATTTAGTGATTCTATTTTAAGTGCTTAAAAATTCTATTCTATATCTATTTTTTTTAAAAACTTTTTTTTATTTTAATCCTCATTTAAATATATTATTTTTTTCATCCTATTTTTTGGAGCATTTATATCAGAAGTCAATAATAATTATTGTAGCTATGAAATGAATTTATAAATTATAAGGGCATAAAAAACATATTTGGAATATCTCTGAGAAATATTTGGAAAGAAAAAGCAAAATTGAATGAAAAATAAAATCCCATACCCCTCCTCCCATACCCTCCCCGAAAATCTATACAGATAACGAAAGTCTCCATATAGTCTTATATTATTATACATTTAATTTTGATCTCAAAACCGAAGACAACAACCAGACGAAAGAAGCAAAAAAAACACACACACAAAAACAAAAGAAAACAAAAAACTGTTTGCGAAATTCCAAAATATCAAAATTAAACAAAATCTACTGAAAATAAAAAATACAAATCTACAGTTAAATTGCAAATGGTTCCTCGTTAGTGTAAAAACATAAAATAAAAAATATAAAAAACTAGTTATAAAAGTGCTAAAACTGTGCAGCAAAACCTATCTGATAAATCGTATATATATTTTTATACGTCTCTCACACACACACTGCAACTCTCATCGGATTTATCCAATTTTGTACATAAATTACTCCTCTACACCCCTTTTCATGAATCCATACACTTATACACACACACATACACACACAAACACATATATATATTATATATTTTTTATAAATATTTAATTTTTAAATAGTCGTTTTTAGTAATTTATATTTTTATTGCAAAAAGAAAATCCGAAAAAAAGAAAAACCACACACAAGACAGATAAAAAAAATTGTAAAAAGTTGATAAGATTTCCCATATTTATACCAGGAAGAACACGAGACAAAAAAAACACACACAAAAACCATAATAAAAAATAGTAGTTACTTGCATACAATTGTAATTTAGTGTTGTACTTACGATTTAGTCTAAACAATTTTATGAAATTTTTTAGTAATTAAAAACAAATGAATTGAAAAACAAACAAAGAAAAGCCACAAAAAAAACGAACAAACAAAAATGCAAAGGAAAAAACAAAATGAACAAAAAAACAAAAAGAATAAAAAATTTTTATGAATGAATTATAAATGGAAAAATGTTTTCTTATTTTGCGTTAAATGTTGGTCGGGACGGGATAATGGCAGGGCAGGCGTTAGTCCTTTTTGCAGAGAATCCAGTATGCAACAAAACCTGGTGTGTGCACACTCTTTTGTAATGGCGGAAAATAAAATACGTGTGGAAAATTACCATTTTCACAATAAGGAAAACAAATATCGTTATAAACACAACATCATCCGGCGGCACAACAAGTGGCCGGCTGGGCATCATAGCATTTGTCTTAACAACGAAATGAAATTTTAATTACAATTTCATACCGTGCAATGCAGTAAAATAGACAGACAGCCGGTCGGTCCGGTGAAGCGGTGCAGTGGCAGAAGAAAGCAAAGCGCCGTCTGCTCTGGCTGCAGTGAAAAAGAAGGAAAAATAAAATTACGTTGAATATGTAAAAGGCTGAAAACATCAAAGTTGCTGTCGCAGTTGTCTGTTTCGTTGGAGCTCCTCTAGCGCTGCCACGGCTGCTGTGGGCTCTGCCTGCCATAGAGGATCAGTGGGGATGTGTGGTGGCATGGCAGAGAGCACTGTGGCATGCAGTTGTGTATTTGCAAATTACAATAGTGGTACGAAAGTGTTTCATATTGAGGTTAAGTAGCAGTTGAAACTTTGCTTACATCTGCAATATAATGAAAATATTCCAAATACGAAGTTGTGGTGAGTTAAGAATACCAATATGCTATACTTAATTGTTCTGGCAATGCATCGGCACCTTTATTTGATTAAAATATTTAAGGATGTCACAAATGCTTTCAGGTTTAAAATTAAGGCTAAACGGACCAACAGCTAGCGTTCCGCCATTGTTCAGTGTCACCCCATACTATGATCCTGCAAACATTTTTACATACCCCTTACATATTAATACGTTTGGCGCCCTAATCAAGATAAAATTAATATTTGAAATTCACTTTTCCTTACATTGTGGCCAGTTTCCATGCAAAAGAACCACTGTGCAGCATCTTGCGAGCATTACAACAAATCACACAGGCTAGAAAGAGCGAAACAGCGACATAGATAGAGCGAATGAGGTGCAGAGAGCATTAACAATAAATTCTCGCATGCCATTGTGAAATTCTCACAATAATCATAAATAATACTTGATTTCTACTTTTTAAACGGCCCGACTCCGTGGCTGTTAATGAAGTTGCTTCCCGTTCCCGTGCCCGTGCCCGGAACGGAGGTGAGAGAGTGTTGCGGTGCGTATATCTTGTCTGATTTACTAACCAAGCGGCAACCGGCCACTAAAAGGAGACAAAATACAGATGGGGCTCCGTTTCATTTCGCCTCGTTCCTGGCTCCGACGATGCTGCCCTGCCGCCTAATTAAGCAACTTTAAACTTTGAATTACAAACTGGCGAGTCATTAAGCCAGCAGGAGGGGCAATTGAACTGAAGATGAACTGAAGGTGCAATGGGAGGAGAATGGACTCGACTCGACTCGAGTCGAGTCGGGAGAGTGTATACATATATCGTTTACAAGACAATTGCCCCCTTCGGTGGGGAGTCGTCACTCAGCGGCAAAGATGCATCGGAAACATTTCTGTGTGGTGTGGTTTGGTGTTGTGTGGTGTGGTGGAGAGATGCTCGAAAGCTAAACCATTAAAATGCACTAAGACAATATTTTGTTGGGTCCGTGTCCCATTCGGACACACACTTGAAACACAAACAGAGCGAATGGTAGACGAGAGACGAGACCCGACCCTACCAAGTGACCAGGCATCATCTCTTGGTCATCATCTTTGTTTGTGTTTTTTGAAGTTGGTTTACTCTAGATTTTGTCATTTCATCATGGCTCGGGCTCATAAGTGATCTCCCTTCCTTTTTTTCATTTTTGGCACCTAATTGTGTTTACGTAGGCGTCCCTCAGCAGACTCCACTCATTGCGACTCCATTTCGTCTCCAAATTAACCCATTGAAAACTCATTTCAATTATGTTTAGATAAACAATAATAACCGGTCAGTCACTGGGTTCCGTTCCCATTCCGTTGACATTCCCATTCCGTTGTCTGGGCCCCAAAGTCGTCCGGCTGTCAACGCTTAACCCAAAAGAAACCTTAATATTTTTGAAGAAATATCTCAGACCAGACCAGACCAGACCCCGCGAACCATTCCACATTTATGCTTTTGTCTGAATGCGCGTTCAAAAATTGTTTGGCTCAATTCTCATAATACGAAACAACAAGCAAACACCAACAACCATTCGGTGTTCTTGTTCTCATTCTGGTTGTGTCTCCTATCCCCCCCCTCCACACTACTCCACCCCTTTGTCTCATTTTCTGTATATCAAAATGTTGTTTTTTGAGCTGTGTTGTTTTGTTTTGTTTTGTTTGAATCCATCGTGCATTCATTGTCTTCCACTAATCGCCATAAAAGATCTCGCTTTTCATCTCTTCGTGACGCTCTCAGTGGAGCTGCTGCTGCTAGCTGCTGCTGCGTTGTTGATCTTGAAAATAGTAGTATTGCTGTAAGAAAAAAGAAGAAATAAAACAAAACATCTTTTGCTCAGATTCGAAATACAAAAAAATAGTAAACTGAGCAATCGTTGGGGATTTGAATGCGCTTTGTGAACGGACACTGCACTGCACATGATCGGAAATTGTAGCTATGTACAAGAGAGAAGGCTATGGGACAGAGGTTGGGTTGGACATTGGCTATACCCTTTAATTTATGTTCACAGCTACACATATGAGACTCTGGCTATAGATAGTCCAGGAGTTAGGGCGTATTGAAAGGTATTGTATTGTATTGGGCTTTATTTGGTGGAATTGTATTCGCCAGAACTTCTGGTATTTATTTGTAATTATTTTTTATTTTTACAGGGCTTTAGAAAAAAAGTTTGATTTCTTGAATTTTATTAGTATTTATTTGTAGTGTTTTTGGTATTTTTCATATTTCCAGTATATTTAGCATATTCGGTATTTTTAATATTTCTGGAATTTATTTTTAATTTTTATTATTTATATATTTTTCTGAATTCTATATATTTTTGGTATTAATTGTTAGTATTTTTAGTATTTATGGTATTTTTAGTATTTCTGGTACAATTGTTACGGCGAATCGAGAGTGTTCTTTGAGAATCACTTATTAAAAAAGGTTTTACTCAGAGATTTATGTTACACTGTGAGACAAAAATAAAAATACTTGATAAGGAAACTATGGAAAATGCATTTCTGCATAAATTATTACAATAATCGATCATAAGAAGAGTCCCAGAGCTTTCAATGGCAGAATAATATCCCCTAACCTGAAATATCTCTCAGTGGAACCTACTCGTATTTCAATATCTTCCTCGGGGCAGATTCCCATACCCGCCCCCCAATTCACAAGTGATCCATAATTTAATGAGCTTCATTCATCCATTCATTCATCTCAAAAAAAAAAAAAAAACGAGTGAGACGATGACGACCCAGTGAGAACTAGAGATACAAAACGAAATGAAACGAAATGAAATGGAACTCCTTTCCTGCCGAAAAATAAGAGATGAAGAAAGATGAAGCTGGGGCGAGGAAAATATAAAAAAGAAAAGAAAAAGGTCATCTTATCATAAATAAACTGACATCAAATCAAGAATCAAATTCAAAAGCAAAGACCAGAAAGAAATCCGTGGCAACCAAAAGTACATTGTAGGGAATTACACAATAAATGAAATGCAGAGACCAGCGAGACCAGACCGGAGGAGAACCAGACCCCAGGCCAGGCCAGACTCTGTCTCAGACTCAGACCCAGACCTCAGACCACAGACGGACCAATGGAGCGGAGGGACAGACACAATGATTCACTATGGAATTTTATGAGCTGAGAACATTTTGAAGAGGAGGAAGGCCTTGGGACACACCACCAAACCGCCACACCATCGCGAGAGATAGAGAGAGATACTGAAGGCTTAGCCACGCAACTGAAGTAGCTGCTGGATCTTCTATAAGCTGCGGATCTTCTCCAATCTTTTGTGGTAAGCCATCATGCAAATGAAATCGATAAAATAACCAAGTAAATGTTTACAGATGCCACCGATAGATGACCAGCCAGACTCCGGTGCAGCAGCATCAGGCTAATAGAGTGTGAAGAGGCTCTCTCAGGGGACCCCAGACTCGGGCTTTATCTAAAGCATAGATCAAAGTCCGTTCAGGTAGACCAGAAGTCAATAAATTGTACGCTAAATGGACAGCGGACAAAACGTTTGACTTAATTCCTGAAATGTTTATAATTTATTTTCCAACCAAAAAAACAGAACACAAGACGAGCGACAGATTAAAGCTTTAAAGAAAAATCTGTATCTCCATGGAGGCATGCGCATGTGCCTCTGTCTCTGCCTCTGCCCCTGTTTGTTGCTGCATAATTTGTTGTCGCTGTAGATACATTTGTAACTCTTCCCTGTGGAAGCGAGGAGTATCTGTATCTTGGAATTCATTCGAATTTCAGTTCGGGGGCCCTAGCGCCTCCTCTGGAGGGGGGATCTTCGTGGGGAGGCTGCTGCTTCTCGGTTTTTTTCTTTCTTTAATTTTATTTTTTATTAATGATGTGGGAACTTCTGTTTCTGTTTCTCTTTCTGCTTTACATTTCATTAATTATGAAACATCATTTCATTAATATCTGAATGAATGCTCTACCATTTCCAAAATTAACATCAATTAAAGGCCCATGGAGCACCGAAATCAATACCGATTATATTGACATTTCCAATTAGATAGTTAACATCTCGTTGTGTAGATAATGCGCTGACGATCTTTCTTTGGAGAGAGTGCAAATCCCACTGCGGCGCGGAGTGCGGAGTGCTTCAAAGTTCTCACCATTTAATTAGTATGCATTTTCATTATTTATCTGTCGGTTTTCTGGCATTCTTTAACTTGTTTTGTGGCTGCTCTTTGGCTGCAGGTTATATCCCATACACATCTATCCATCCATCCATCCAGCCATCCATCCACTCATATTATTTTGCTTTTTGGGCGCGTTCTCAGCCATGTTTTGTGGGTTTTACGAGCCTCGTTGTTTTACAGCCTCAGTCTTCGGTCTTCTTGTTGGGGTCTTGGGACTTCTTCCACCAAAACTATCGTAATACATCAATATGATTATGAGGCACAGAGTCAGAGTCAGTCGGAGAGTCGTCTCCATCCATTTCTTATACATTTGTGGCATGTGTGTTGATTTATTTGAAATTCGTTTTTGTTCTTTTCTGCCTTTTTGTTTGTGAAAGGCAAACACACACACACACACACAAATCAACAAACCAAACCGATCTTCGGACCTTCATCATTGCTGCTTAATTTCTGGTCTTCTCTTCTCCTATTTCCTCCTTAAAAAAGTGTGAACTTATGTTTCGGGCCTCTTCAGTTTAACCAAAAACTCATCAATATTTGGTTTCTGCGCAAAGACAGTCGCTATTTGCGTTTTGTTTGGATTCCAATGTTGGCCAAACACTGGAAGGGGCTTAGCTTAAGTGGGTCACGGAGTCATAAATTCAGTAGTACTTAAAGGGCTGGCTGTATTAAGTAGGAAATGTGAGTTTCTTTGGACAGGATTTCCTAAGGTTAAGATAGGGTTTTACCTTGATTTATGGACAGGGAAGAGATAATTTATTAAAGGAGATTTTCATTTAAGATTTTTCCAGCATGTTTTCCACGAATCCTAATCGAAAACGTAATGCCTACTCATCTTAAAGCTTATTTTAGAGATTTTAGATATATTTCCATCATTATCCAAAGACTTACGACACTTTCTTTGATAGATCAACCGAGGGGCGCTGCGGCAAGACGCATGATGAGTGTTTTATATCGATAGATAAAAGATCTAACTCTTAGAGAGTTCCTTTCACACATAATCTTTTATCCCAAACTATTCTTATCCCACTTACAAATACTTTTCTAATCCTCTAATCCAAAAAAATTCCCAATCGTATTAGTGAATTCTTGATGCTAAATCCCTCTTCAAAGTAGAACAAAACGAATGCACTTTCCTTCCTCTAATTGCCTTTCCCACACACCCAATTTCCCATTACCGACGATCACAAAGGGAAAACCGAACACAAAAAAATTGTGAGCTCCAATTGACAAAATCACGATTCATCCAACGAACAACAATCGAAGGAACGGAACGGCGACGACAACTTAACTTTACACACATTCGGGGATCTACTACGATCGAAGAGAAGTCAATAGGAATAGGAATGGAGTAGAGCCCTATCCACCATCACCATCACCATCGTCCTCCTCCTCCTCCTCCTCCTTTGAACAATTGGCGGCACAAAACTTGTAGGCCTTTGGGGCGTCTTTGCGTTTTGGCTGATGGAAGGAAGCTGAATGGCTACCTAAGAGGAGCACCTATGTACCTACCACTCTAGTCTCTCTCCCTCTCTGACAAGCTTTGAATGCAGACAAAGGAACCAGAATGGGGGTTTTAAGCCACGGTTAAGGCCCACAATTACGGGACTCGGTTCTGCAACAGGCTCTCACAAAAAAAAAAACAAAAACGAAAAAGAACTGTCCAAACATTGTCGGAAATTTGTTAACTTTAATTTCTATTGCCAGTTGGACAGGCAGGCAGGCGGCCAGTCGAATGAAAGTCGCGCGCGGGTGTTGTTCTGCCTTTGCTGCCATTGTTGGAAATTATGACAACCCTGGCAATGGGTTTTTAACGGTTTTTCTCTGATGGCCATGGTTGCCAATTTTTGTATTGTCGTAAATTTGTTACTCAATTTGTTGGACAGCAGAAACGACTGCAGACTGTAGAGAGTGGGTGGGGTGTGCTGGGAGATCGATCGATCGTTCGATTCCCATATATGTACGATTCAAGGGGAATTTCTGGACACAACCAAAATGGAATTCTTTTACAACTCTCTTACAGAATTTACCATAAACGGAAGCTGCCTTCCAATCATCAAAGAAAAGCCTCGGACATTTCTGAAATGTTTTGAGAGAATATTAAAACAGAAATACTTGTAGATTGAAAGCGCTTTCTCAGTCTCAGACTCTCATCGGAAACTAGTTGCAGATCGATCCCTCTCTTTCCCTCTCTCTCTCTCTATCTCTCTGTCACACACAAATCAATTTAACGATGCTCTCTAGCCCAGTTTCCAGTTGCAGTTGCAGTTCCAGTTTCAAGTTCTTTCTGGGCATCAATTGCCATCAGTTTCTTCGATTTTTCATTCAGAGAGTGAGAGATGGATCCCAGAGAAGCGTTCCACAGATATCCACAGAACAGAACCGAACAGAACAGAACAGAACGACTTGTCGTCGGCATTTTGCAGGCAGCCAGCAACGACTTGGACTTCCTGTTGTCGCGTCATTATTGTCCATCATCATTTCCATTCGTAATGAGGCTAAGGCTGCTACTAAAAATGAAGTTGATCTTTCAGTTCATTTAGATGCCGCCACAGTAAAAGAAAAGAAAAATATAATGGCGGGGGTAGCCAGCCAGCCAGCCCTCCTGCACGACTCATCGTCGTCGTCGTCTGATCAGCTGTGGATCACTTAACCGCTTGTGACAATTCTCTGCTTATATCTGAGAGAATCCCAGCTAAAAACTGGCCTTAATGTATGCGATGGCCAACAGATCGGTCTACAGGAACGACAGGAACGAATACTACTAGAACGAGGGCTGCTCCTCCTGGATATACTATGTACAACATTTACTATGTTCGCTGACATTCTTCGCGTAATTCTTCAATTTCAATTGCATTACTCCGCTAGTTCCTTTTGCTAGACTTTTGCTTTAGGCTGGAGTCTCAGTTCTCTTCGCTTTGACTCTTCTTTTCCTGACGCTGTAGTGTTGAGAGCTGTGAAAACAGAAAAAAAGCTAAAAGGAGTAAAAAGTAGCAGCATTTAAAAATACATTAATCAAAAGTTAATAATTCTGTTAAGTGCTTTAAGAATGTACAATTACTTGTATTTTGTTCCTTTCTTAAGGAACTTTTGATTCCAACAAATATTGTACCTTACTTACAGGTATGTTTCATCGGTTTCATTATTTATTGTGGATTAAGGATTAATAGCCTCCTTTAGATGTGAAACTTTTAATTTATAGAGAACCTGTACCTTACTTACTTGTATGTCTCATCGTTTTCATCTTTTTTGTGGATAAATGATTAAAATTTGTACTAAAATCCTTCATTTCCAGCAGTAAATGTCTCAGCTAAATTCTCATCTCTTGTGTGGGGATGCTGGCCTGGCCTGGCCCCTTCTACGCTTGTCTTTTGTTCGTTTTGCGCTGAGGTTTTTCCTTTTTGCGGGGCAGAATTGTCGCGACATTTTTCTAGGTAAAACTCACGATCAATTGGCGACACGCTTCTTCTTGGCAGCTTCTTGGAGGCTTCGACCTGCTGCGGCGGCTGCTGCTGCCGCTGCCAGATCTCTTCGTTCTTCGTGGATTCTTTGTGGATAGGCTGGTCCTTGTGGATCGTTTCGCATGGCCTCGTCGCAGCAGATGCAGTCAGTCGCCGGAGCAGCAGCCGCAGATAAAAGTGTTTATCATGTTTGCAATTATATGCTAAAATTGTAATTGCAAATGTTTGCCTAAGTTGTTGAGGGCTTTTCCATTTAGCGTAGCAGCCAGCTACAGCCACAGCTACAGTCACAGCTTCAGCTTTGAAGTGTCGTTTCGTTTTGCTTAAACGGTTCTAACGAAGGTATTCCTATAACCGCCGTCATGTGTGAGAACCGGATGCGCGGACTAAGAGTAAGAGTTTTGGTATTAGGAAATGGCAAAGCACAGATAATTGATGGATAGAGAGAGAGGTTGAGATTCTCCGAGTTGACACTGAAATATCTTTATCCATTCACCATTCAAAACTCTATCTAAAGAACACTCCATAGATGACTGTAGATTTGATAATTTCTTCTTTTTTTTATGATATAAAACCCACCTGAAAATGCAGAAACATCAGGGGAGAGTGAACAGACCATAAATCTGAACAAAACTCGACCTCTGTTGTGGCATCAACACTCCATCAAAAAAGCTGTGGCACTTAATGCCCACCCAAAAATGGCCATGATGACGATGTCCGCCGATGTCCAAGAAGACGATGTGGCATCAAGTGGTCCCCGGCATATAATGGTGCATCCAAAGTGCAGCTAATTTAAGGAAACGCTTACTCAACGACGACACCGACACCACCGGCACCACCAAATGCATGCAATGCAACAACTCTGGATCCCATCATATACATGTACGTACGTGAGTGCTCCATCCTCCATCCACCATCTGCAGCTCTTTCTTTCTCTCTGGGCCACAAAAGCCTACACCAATATGGAGGCGTTTTGCTGATGCTGATGCTGCCGCTGCCGCTGCGGCTGCGGCTGCTGCACCAACAGGCGGCGCGTGACGTTCGGTGTCCACTTTTGGTTGTCAAGCAAATTACATATATATGATTTTTATGTGACAAATGAGCTTAAGATGTTGTCGTTGATGGGGCAGTTCGGTTTGGTTTTTGGTTTTGGGTTGTGTCAGCAGCACCAGCACCAGCAGCAGCAGCAGGTCTCTTTGGAGCGGGAGGGGGATCTAGAGATGGAAACGTGAGAGATGTGTCGTGTTTCGTTTGAGTCTTGTGTGAATCATTCTCAGTGATTCCTTGCCACTGAATAAAAATGGTTTATACCATCAAATTATGCATATTGGACCAAGTTTAAGGGTTTAATAAGGATTATTTTAATGGAAAAATAGTATTTGATAAATCATCGAAAAATCGATAGATTTGTTATGATATATCCATAAATGATCGAATTTTTAATAAATAATACAACTATTGTTAGATAATCGAATTATCGATTTATAATCGATAAATGGTTTTAGCTAATGAAGAGGATTTACCCTCATTTGATTCTCATTTTCATCATCTTATCAACTGTCAAGTTATAAACATTCAAATGTTTCAATCACGCACTCCTCTCTCATCATTTCGTAGCCACCCGGAACCTGGCCTTTACTTACCTTTTAGCCACGATCCAACCGACACTCACGCACATTGACACAGTGACACATATAGCGTATGCGGAGCTGCTGTGGTTTTCCTCTTTTTTCCATTTCTCGTCTTTTATGATGGGTTTGGTCCATCCATCGATTTGCATATTAATGCTGGACATGTTTTCTTTTGTTTGTGAGATACGCCCCCGCGCTTCTTGTTTCCGCCTTTTCATTGATGGAGCGGGAAAAGTGAGAGTAAAGGTCTCTTGGGAGTCTCTTGGATCTTCGGGATCATCATCTGTCACCCATTTGATTTATGCTCCAACTATGTTTTCCACCCAACGACCAAAGATTGTTTACGATGTGTTACTTTTAGGCCAAAAGGTGTTGCCTGGTTATTCGAGTCGTAGCATGTTCAACTGTCGGATGCGGAGTCGGATTCGTCGCTCTAGACATTCCATCAAATGGTTTTCACTGCATTAAAATTGCTCGCGGTACTGCGTGAGTGTATTTAAAGTATTTCCAAAGACAAGACATTGTCATAAGATCCCAAGAAATGTGTGACTGACGACGACTGGCACAGCAAATGAAAACTGTAACGATTGAGCTCAAAAATGTTGATGCAATCGTTTGGCTTTCGTCAAATATGGTTCGAGTGATCTGTGTTTGGGATTCTTGTTGCTTGCATTTGGGTTTGGGTGCCGGTGCCCGTGCCCGTGCCCGTGCCCCCCTTGAGAATGGAGTTGCGGTGGTACATGCTACATGATCTCGCAGTGAACTCCCGCGGAGTTAGCAATGAACAGAATTTCTGGCTTAAACTTAATTAGAACTGCATTTCAAGCTTGTTTCATTTGGTTCTGGCATTTGGTAAGGATTAAATTCATGATTTATTTAGTTATCGATAAGTAATCGATCAGTTTTCAACGATATAGTTTTGTAGACTTTATTATTTTATTAAACGAATTTCACTTATGTATCTTTCGATAAATAATCGATTTGGATCTTAGTTTGACTCTGATAAATGCGCATAAATATTTCTACTTATCTTTAGCTATCGAAAAATAATCGACAAATGGTCGATAAATATGCTATTTTGCTTCTTGGGCCCCATAAATTGTCTATCATCAAAATGTTAGATACATAATCGATAAATATCGATCAATAATCGCTTTTTTTTTAAAAACATGGTTTGTGGAGCCTAGGAAGTGAGTCCAGGCCTCCCATCTCTCATAACTCTTGTATTCTCCTCGACTTTTACGCATAGTTTGACCCCGTGCAACATGGGTTCATAATTCGTACATAAATATTCCATAAAATCTATGAAATTCTAACAAGTCTTCTCATTACCCGGGACCTGCTAGAGATAGCTGCTTTTGGACATAAAAAACGCCATGGAGTCGGGATCTGTGTTCATATATCAATAGCGTGGAGTAGAGGAAACTATGCAGAGAGATTCCATGAGCGAGACGACAGACCAGACTCTCTTTCACCTTCAGCTCCTTCTCCATCAACATCTTCTCCTTTAGCGCCTATTAGCTAAGCCAATACTTCAAAAAAAGAGAGAAAAAAAGAAAAAAGAAGCACCAGAGATGCCACAGAGAGTGGATGCCTGGCTGGATATTGAATTCTGCCGCTACGCTGATACGCTGCTACTTGCTGGGTCGTTGTTGTTGTTGTTGTTGTTGTTGTTGTTGGATGAATGCTGGACCATAAATCACTGTGACGACGATGGCGACTAATTAAAAAATCGACACGCTTAACTGGCAAAAAACAAAATTAACATTTGCCAACAGACAAGAGGCCGGTACGTTGCTGTCGCTGTTGGATGTTGAGAGAACAAGGATCTGGTGATTGGTTTTGTCTTTCATTTGTTTATGGGATGTTACAAGGGTTTTTCGCCAGTTAAAATTAATGACAATTATGTCAACAGGAATCCGAATGTGAAAAGAACAGATGATCATCCAAGCGAAAAGAAATTTGAACCCTCAACCTTTAAAAGGTACTCCTACTCCGACTCCGACTCCTACTCCTCCCTCGTCTTCTCCCGAATGAATGGCATTAAGTCGATAATGCATAAAATCAGGGAATACGCTTCATTGGACTCTAATTGCTAAATGCAAACAGGCCCCACCAGACAACGAGAGTCAACAGAACAGCACTTGAGGCAGAGATGACAACAAGAACGCTGCAACGACGACGACGACGACAACGACGCTGCTCGCGAGTGGAAGTGCAAGTGCATTCAAACAGAGAGGATGGAACCTTCAAACAGAGGAAGGTCCCATCCCATTGCCAGTTCCAGTCGAAGTCTCGGTCGCAGTTCTCTTCAGCAACAACATTGCGTGTAATTAAAACGCAAACTTGTCCAGGGATACCCATCCATGTCCATCCCAACCAAGGCATCCCCCTCCGCCATTTTTCAAGTAGGTGAAAGACTAAGCTCTCGCCTGCGAGAGTCCGACTCCAACTCCAACTCAGATTTCTTGAAAGATTTGTTAACGTTTAAACTTTCGAAAAGTGCTGCAGAGAGGGACAGAGGGAGAGAAGAGAATATCGTTCCGTATCGACAAACGTCGTGCGTTGCGTTCCATCGTTCGTTTGAGGAGAAAAATTAAGAAAAACTTAAATGAGAAAAAAGCATTCCACACAAACTGCGTGAGAAGTTTGCCCCCCACCTCCCCCCCATCCGCCATCCACAGATGGAGATGGAAAGGAGAGGAGGTCCCATTCGAGTCGCCGTCGTCTGTTGCATTTATTGATCGCCGCTTACCGATTATTGTTTAAACTGTTTTCCGAATGCCCGTTTACTCTGGGTAAATATTATTTTTTCAGCCAGAGATCTCTTCTCTGTGCTCTCTGTCTCTCTGTCGCAGACAAATATCAATTGGAAATCCCATTGGGCTTCGAAATTGGAAATCTTCAGATACAAACATGAAGCAGCAGAGACCTCATCATTATAATGATCTCTCTCCAGCCTCCAGCCTCCAGCCTCCAGTCTCCTTGAGTTTTGTGGTTTATTCCGCTTTTGATTTAAACCGAAATATTTTAATGTTATTAACCGACTTTTCCATTTAATAGCAATTGCTGCTGAATAAATGGCAGTTTCTAGAAGATTTAATGAGGTAGAAAATAAGGAAAATGCTGGCAGAGAATGAAAATGGAAATTTTTAAAGGCAGGGCTCTTAAATATGGAAATATCGGCTTAAGATTTGATTGGGGAGCGGCTTTTATGTATCCTTATTCCTTTGTAGCCCTTGAGATTTTAAAGATTAATAGACCTTTACCTGCTAAAGCCCATAAAAGCGCTATTTATACTATCCTTAAAATCAATTAATTAAATAAAATATCGATTAATTTTATTTTTCAGTTTAGGACCCCAGTCGGTGTCTCTTTAGCTCCCATTTGCTCCACTGGAGATGGGAAGATCCCCTGATTGAGCTCTTTATTTCCTCATTATGATGCCATTAAAAGGAGTTTACTTTGCGGGGACCCCAATGGTTTCCCATTAAAAGGATTTAGTTTGTGGATATTCTCCTGGTGTTTCAATATGGATCTTGTCCCCCTTAAGGGTATTTACTTTGTGACTCATTTCCCAGAAGTAGAGCGAACTTCTTTCAATGATGATACTCCAAAAAGGCCTATCCTATCTGTAAGTTAAGTAATGCTTAAGTTTACATCTCCCTCTGGGAGGGAGCTGTGTCCCACAGCGACGATAACTCAATTAACTCCAACGAAATGAAAAAGATAAATACTTCGATGCATGAGAGTTCGTATGGGTGCTGGCTGTTGCCTGATCTGCTGCTCATTTGGTATTAACGAAACATTTTGTTGTAGACAAGGCGCCATCTAACGCCAATCGTTTCGGACTGGACCCCGTATCCAGCCGGGGCGCTGCATGGTGCTGCCCGCCCTCCTGCCTGCCTGAATGCCTGAATGCCTGCCTGCCTGGCTAGTGGTTTTTCGATTCGAAAAAGATCAAACGCCGCCTGTCCGTTCGTTTGTGTGGGGAGATCAGCAGCCGGAGCAGCAACAGCACGTGAGAGATCACGATGACGACTCCAGCTCCAACTGCGCCTCCGACTGCGCCAGCGACTGCGACTGCGACTGCAATGATGATGCGGGTTTTTGCCAGAGACCAGTTATCATTTTTTGTATGATTTTAGATATAAGATGTATGGTGTAGCTATGCCCATAAAGCCAGTGATCTAATTAATAGGCTTGCATAGTTTTTTGCACCTGCATTTGGTGCGTGCAAATTTGTTGCGAGCGTTTTTTATTACAGTTTTACTTTCAATTCTCCCCGAAAAAAAAAACACAACACACAAAACACATGACTGAGATCGAGATCTGTACGTGTCCATGGCAACTCCTGTCGCAGTCTCTCGCTCGTCTATTAATTTGTATGATATAATCGAACGGCGGACTCTCCTTTTGCCTTTCAGAGATAGGTACTATAGAGAGGCGGAGGAGGAGGCGTGTTCTCCAGTCACCCATGTCCGACTGTTTGATTGATGGAAATCCATATTGAAGTCAAGCAGCGCCGTTTTGATTGCCACTAATAAGCGTAATTTTGACTTAAACTGTAGCTAGTTATTGGCACATACAACACACATAAATTGGGAGATTTTTTAGTGCTAGGAAATGGTTCGCAAGGAAAAAAGGAAGTGGGAATGATATAGGGAACGACTGGAAGACAAATGTACTTGAGGTTGGGTTTTATTTAAAAGGGATGTACATATCTTTCTATCTAAAATATCCATTCAATCTCAATGATTTTGGGTATTTAGCTGGATAATTTCTTTATAGAAGTGAATGCCAAAAATAAAATCTATATATTTTAATTGTGAGAGTAATAATTGTAAACTATTGAAATTATGATAAGGAAATGCTTCAAAACCTAACATTTACATATATTTATAGATTCAATATGTAAAACTTACTTAATCTGAATGAGAATTTTTGGCAATTTGGGTAGATATTATCTTTATAAAGGTGTATATTAAAAAAGATCTATGAGTGTTTGTTTCCGTGAGATTAATGAAAATATTTATGGTTTAAGGATTATAAAGTGGATTTTACACTAGTTAAAGTGCTCTCAAATAATATTCATATATCTTCCTTTCCGCAATGATCTTTTGACCTTTTCCATGTGCTCATATCTCCCAAAACATATCGTGGAAGCGGCAGCAGCAACACCACCCACTTGGGAGTCGAATGACCATTTGTGGAGGCTCGAACGCTAATTGGATATTCACACTCTGCCACATTTTGGGGCGGCGTAAATGAGAGAGGAGGGGAGAGCCGAGAGTCAGACGGGAGGCCTGAAAAAGGCGCCACTCCCAAAATAGGCAACTTGTAAGCGCCAAGAGGCAAAAAGCATGGAAGCCATGGAAATGGTTGCCAGAGACAGAGAAACGGAGCTGCACAGAGCTCCAGAGATCTGTTTTGAAGATCTTTCTCTGCTCTGAAGTCTGGTGGTAACCAGAGCAAAACTTTACAGATGCGAGGATGGATCCCAAAAATAGGCATACCAATGTGTGCGCATGCGCGGAATTTATGGTGACATTTGAGTGATTCGAGCGACGTGCTGCTGCAGCTGCTGCTGGCTGAAGGAGATGCACATCCAGATCCTACAGTCCCAGTCGCAGTCTCCTGTGTCCAGTGTTTGGGTGTAAAAGCCAATTAAATTGGAGAAAAATTTGAACATTTCACGGACGCGAACTCGAACTCGTACTCGAAACTCTGTCCGGCCAACATGTAATTGCCTTTTCAACTCTGCCGATTATCCCTCCAGATGCTGTCTGTCTCTCTGGCATTCAATACATAAGTGGCCCACAAAATTAGCTTAATTTTTCGGCTGGAAATTGCCTCCGCCACCGACGCAGAGCCAAACGCGCGGACAAGTGTCACAAGTGAAAGAGGGCCAAAGACCGGAGACCTCTTTCGGGCTACAGGTTGTACGCGTTGTTTTTCGGCCCCAAAAGAAATTCTCGAGAAATGCAAAGCAGTGGATCGCGAGGGATCGAGGGATCGTGTTGGGTCACACACTTTCTGATCTTTGGCCGGCGATAAGGTAGAAGTGCGCAAGAGAGCCAGCCCTCACATAACGATTATTCCATATTTACTTATTTTTATTCGCCAATCGAAAAGCACACACTCTCTGCGATACACTGGTACTGCGATTCGTAGTCGTACTCGTACTCGTACTTGTATTGGGACTCTGAAGCATATTATTTGCGCGATTAAATTGAACGCGGAATGGGGCAGACTCCACAGTCTCTACCGGAGGAGGAGTGGGAGAGACTACAGCCGGAGGAGAGGGGCAGCAGGAGTGGAGCAGAGAAGACTCCTCTCCTTTGTGTGTGTCTCGGTCTGGCGGCGGGGGCTTCTGCAGCAGTCAACTTCACGCTTCGCTCAAGCATCACCAAATAAATTTCATTGACCATCAGTTGCACAGTGGGAAGAATATGGGAAATGAGTGAAGAAAACTGCAGAGCCTCTCGGGGAGAGCCCTCAAAGATAGCTACAGAGGATCGTAAAAGTAGGCAGTAGTCAAGGCAATAGAAACCTCCCAGGATCAATGATCAGAATCAAGGCTTATTCTTTTGAAAGAAAGTTTAACTCTTTAACTTAAGGAAACTGTATGAAAATGTTGACTTTGAATACAAACCAGAGCAACATTCTTTTGGGATAAGAAAATCACAAATTTGATCCACTGTCTGCCATTGTCCGCCAAGATGCAGTCACTCTGTGTGATCCAAGGCGACGTGCCGCGACTGGTGCGGCTTCTGCTCCTGCTCCTGCGCCTGTGCCTGCTCCTTCCTTCGATGGCCACATTCCAAGTACTTTACCTTTTGCCTTTACCTTTTGGGTTTACCTTTTGGCTTTACCTTTACCTTAGCCACAACCTTACCTTGGGTTTTTTTGTGCTAGTGCTGCTGCTGCTGCTGCTGCCACTGCTGCATGCCCCAGCGCATGCTTCATCTGTTGCATGTAGTTACCGCTTTCATGGCTAAGTGGTTGACTGGACATGGTCGTCGGTCGTCTCTCTTTTTTCGTTCGTTGTGTGTTTGGGTGCCTGCCCTGCCCTGTGCTGTCCTGCCCCGTCCTGCACCGTCCTGCCTGCCTCCTTCGAATCGCAGATTCCCGGAGCAGCACTCCTCCACTCCTTTTGGCCTTTTCCTTGGCCTGTGTTGTGTGGTGGTTCCCTTTGCTGTTGCGTGTCACGTACAAGCAATTCGCATGTTTCAAAAATGCTTCGGACATGGCTCTCTCTCTCTCTCTCTCTCTGTCTTTTTGCACTTCTGCTGTTCTGCTGCTTGGACCCACAATCCAGAGATGTTCCTGTTCCTCTTGGTTGTTCATCTCGCCGTCATCATCATCGTTCCTGGAGGAGTAGAGTGGAGGCATCGGGTGGGATCGCAGGAGGGCAGGCACCACCACATACTTGTATGCGTACTTAAAAATAAATGTTAATTCTTTTATTTATTTCCTTTGTCAGATTAAACGGTTTAAAGGTTACACATTGCAGCAACCTTCGCAGCTCTCCTTTGTTGGATCGATCCTCGTCGACGAGGATCACTCAACATTTCACATATTTAGCGAGTAATGCGGATAATATGGGGGCTTACTGCTGTGCTAGCCCCCTAAGTTATGGTTTCTATCTTTAGATATCCAATTAACATCATCTGGTGGGGAGCTCCACATCCTCTAACCAGGTTCCCACCTTCGTAATCTTCTAATTTCATCAAGTCTAGATGGATGTTCGAGTATATGCCATAGGAATGGTATAATGTATCGATGTTCTTTACCTATGAGATCTTTCTGTTTTGACACAAAAAAATAGTTAATTTCATCATCATTTCCATACCCTACCCTTTTATGAAATCGATTATTTATCGGTAATTGGAAATAACCTTATTTGATAGAGATATTATTTGATGAGATATTTTGATATTTAGTATAATATAAAATCATTAAAATCGATATATATAGTATATATGTTTGTATATAATATAAATCTACGAATTTATCGATGAATAGCAATCATTTCATTCTTAATATTTCTATATAAGAGAAACCCTAGTTTAATCCCCTTGTCCAGAGGATTATATCATTATCTTCACTTCTCCAAACTACTCTCCTGCGCATCATTCTATAGGTTTATCGATAATTATCGATAATTTTCATCTTCATATATATATTCGTAAGAGAATACCGCCTATGAATAAATAGTGTGTCTCGTAAACCTGTTGTTTCGACCCTCAATATGATCCATACCTAATATCCATTTTCTTCATCTACCTTCCGCACATTTCATGCGATATACTATCGATATCAAAATAGCGTTTTCTTCGGCCTCGCACATCCCTAACTCTAGTGTAACTTAATTTCTACGCACTTTTCCTGTAAATGCAACATTGTATCTCTGTATCTGGCGGCCTGCTGTCCCTCGAGCACACACCCAACCCAACCCAACCTCCCAACCTGGCCCAAGCCCATGTCCAGTTCTCACGCTGCGTTGCTCCTCGGTTCACCTTTTGGGCCTGAAACCATGGGGGGAAACCAGTACACATCAATCTGCTTGTGTCAACACCACCCCCTCCCTGGACAACACTTTGGCGACATCATCCATCCGCACACAGTTCAGAGATATAGATATACAGAGAGAGATTCAGTCCAGATTCAGAGTTTAGCTCCTGGCTAGAGACTGCAGACTGGAGACTGTAGGACTGCACTGGAGACTGTAGGACTGAGCTGGAGGAGACTGCAGACTCTGACTCGAAACTGAGACTCGGGTCTGCCTCGGACTCCTTGCCTGACGTGCAATGCCCTAAAAGGATGCTGCACTCCTATTGACTTGTTAATGTGATCACTTTAACTGACCCAAATATAGTCAAACGTTTCAATTTGTGCAGCGTTTTTGGGCAATTGATAGCCAACCGCCACCGCCGCTGCCGGCCAAAAGAGAAAAACCCCTTGTTTTGAAACAGAAAGAAGGCTAAGGAGCAGCAGAAGTTGGGCTCAATCCCCAGTAACAGTCCCAGTCCCACTTTTGCGGTTCATCGTCACCAGACGACATGACCAAGACCAGAAGACCAGAAGACGTGGCCGCGTAACTCGGTGTAAATCGCCTTCGGGGCTTCGCTCTGACTCTGACTCTGACTCTCCCTGTCTTCACCTCTCACTCCTTCATCTGCAGTTGAGTTGTTGTCTCTGTGACTCTGTTGCTGTTTCTGTTTCTGTATCTGTATCTATTTCTGTTTGGACTTCTCTGCTTTGCCTCTAAAGATCGTCTGACGCCAGTTGACAGATTGCCCCGAAGGCTATAAGAGATTCGCGCGTTGCGGTGCGGTGCGGTGCGGTGCGCCACATTGCGCGTATTTGGGCTTGGATTTTAGTTTCTTTGGCTTTGCTTTTGGTGCTGATGAGTCATAAAAGAAGATCTAAAGCGGCAGCTTCCAGTAACTGATGTTAGAAAAGGATTAAGGGAGGAATACCATGATTTGTGGATTGTTTTTTGGATGGGAATAATTTCTATATAATTGGGATGCACTTCTAACTCTTAAAGTGCTGTATTTTCCTTCCAAATTTTCATGGTTTTATGGGTAAACGTTTAAAGATTAAACTTTTTGGATGGAAACTTGAGATTTTTGTAGTCTTTAGGGGGCCCTTCATTTCCTAAATTCCTACAATTAAAAACCTCGCCCTAACTTCCCCAAGAAATGTCCTTTTATTGCTAATAAAGTGATTCACAATCTTCTCGGAGACCGGACCTCCCCTCACGTTAAACAGGTTGTTGTTCTTTTTGAATCCCAAAACAATTTGTTTCCTAAGCCATGACCATGACCATAAATGTATTACCTTCTGCCGATGACTTAAACTTATTACCCGATCCCCAGAGCATGGCCACACGCTAAGCCAACAATCATTGATCATCTCATCCTTTTGTGCATCCCAGGCTCTCGACGAATATTGAAACATTAAGAGGCACAGCCAGAGTCGGAGCCCCGAAACGAGAATGCAATAAGGCCAAAGGATGGACCCATGAAGAGCCAGGCAGAACTGCGAAAGAACCAAGGAGAAACAACATCATTGAAAACTTTGGTCCAAAACGCATTTCATTAACCTGCTGCTTTCTGGCTGCTGCCCGCTTCATGGGATCTGGAATCTTAAAATGCGAAAAAAAAGTTATGAGCCGAACGTGAGCCACACAGCATGGATCGTGGTTCGATCTTAATGCCAGTCTCTGCCAGTATCCCCCGTGTAATTTTTAGCCTCTCCAACCATTTCTAAGATTATGAAAAGTGCTGTGTGGCTGCCAGGGCAGTGCAGAGCAGGGTATGCGTATGGTATGGGATGGTGTTTTCGCCTCCTCTTCAAAGGTCGTCACTGAAATCAGCCGGCGACGATCAGCCACAGAGCCTTAACTAAGTACAAAACCCTCGAACTCTCTCAGCATGAGAGCAGGTTCCACAGCCAGCCAGCCAGCCAGCCAGCCAGTCAGTCCACCAAAGTCTCAGCCTCAGCCTCAGTCCCCGGCCCTTTTGGCTGAGATTTTTCAAGCGCCTCCTGCCGCCACCTTCTGCTCCTCCTTTGGGGGCCAGTGTGGTATGCTGCGTGTGCTCTATAGGTGGTCATTATCGCGACGCTCTGTCCCTGTACGTATGGGAGGAATATGTGGCTGTGGAGGCTCCAAGGAGAGAGAGAAAGAGAGATTCACATCATCAGGTTGCCCTTTGAAATTTTTAGGGAGTTTTGGGCCAAAAGGAGATGACTAGAGACCCGCCCAAGAGAAGGATTCTCTCTGCAGAAAGGAACCTTTTTTGAAGAATGGAAAATAAAGAAGCTGTAAGCATAAGAGGACTTTTCAAAAGTGTGGCCAGTAAGCTGTTCTATTTATTCGCTTCAGGTATAAACCATAAGTAAATCTGCCATTATTACAGGGTATCTAAAGATGTTCCCCGTGTAAGAATCTCTGCGGCTGCTGCTGCAACCAACTGCTGTTCTACTTAATTTGCCGCTGCGTGCGTTGCCGATTTCTGATGACGATGCCCCAGCGTCAAGAGACCCAAGACCAGTCCCGACCTGGCCAAAAGACACACACACCCCCACCATGGGGCACCGGCACCCCTCTTCTGAGGAGGCTCTCTGCAACGAAGAGGCAACAACAATTACCGCATTACCAACGCGTCGTTGACTGACGCTTGGACAGACGGGGCAGCGGCAGCAGCAGCAGCAGCAGCAGGAGGAGCTGCAGGAGGAGATCCGTTTGGTCAGGAGGTTGTTGCGGCTGCTGCTGCGCCACTTTTGCGCGGCTTGGTTTTTACTTTATTTGATTTGTTTATGCAGATTAAATGCAAACGATCTTGATAATGACATTAACCGACAGAAGAGGCAAAGGCAGATCCGAGAGAGATCCGGGGACGGATCGGGATCGGGACTGTGACTGCAACTGGAACTGGAACGAGGGACTGAAAACTCTGACTGGAAGAACTACGTCTTGTGGCACTGGCACTGGCTTTGGCACTGTGTTCTGGGGATTGTTAACTTGACAGCTTTTGAAGGCAGCAGCGCTTCGTGAGGAGCAGCTCTCCTCTCCTGCACCTCCTGCACCTTCTCCTACCCCTCCTCCTCCACGCAATCGTCATGAGAGGCAGCATCTCAGACCGCGTTTCACTGCCTGACCTGGCGCTGTTTTTGGTTTTTTTTCTGTTTTGTTTCGTTTCGTTTGGTCAATGTGCTTAAAATAAATGCTCCTCAAAGGCAAAGCAAACCGAAACTCCAGGGAGAAAACGCAGCAAAGCATCTGAACTGAACTTTTGGCCAGTGGCTTTATCTCCCGCTTGTTCTGCTGTTCGTTCTGCTCTCCTTTTCCATGCCATGTCGCCTAATTAGTTCGGGAACAGCCAACAGATTAGGGGAGGCCATGTAGAAGGAGTCACTCCACTGGAGAAGAGCAGAAAGGAGAGCAGAGGAGACAAATGTCGCAGCTCATTAAAGTCTCAGCCAATACAAAAAAAAGAGTGTGGCAATCGCATAAAGTAAAAATTATACACTTGCGAGACACACGAAAATATGTGGCAACTGAAGAGCCAGAAAATCTGGGAATTTGTGCACCTGGAGTTCCACAGTGGAGTGGATCTCTATAGTTGCAAGTGCATCCAAAGATCCGATAAAACAGTACTCCGTAGGACCAGAAAACGTAAATCTATTCAGCCCAAATTTTTATCATCTTTACAGTCAAGAAATTTGTAAAGCCACAAAATGAAGTAGTCTCCAAAAATTGAACCAGAATATGCACACATATCTGTACAGTCATATAATATGGAGCCCGTACAGCATACAGAATGTGGATCTGTGGAGATAAAAAGTTCAGATCTGTTGAGCCTTTAAATTTCGATCTGTATAGTGTTTAAATGTTGATCCATAAAGACACAAAATGTGAATCCGTACAGCCTGCAAAATGTGGAACCTCGAAGGCCTTAAATTCTGAATCGCTTCATCCCATAAACAAAATTTTTAAGCAGCTTTACACCTGGTCATAAAAAATTAAAGCGTTCAATTTAAACACTTGACTTTATTGTTTAACCAAAAATTGCCATAAAAATCATGCCATAACCAGAGAGAAAAAAGGAGATACTAAAAAAAGAATCACTAAAAAGACAGAAAAGAAAAAAACAGCAAGTGATGCCGCTTTAAACATTTTAAACTTCATAATTTTGCAGAGCAAAAAACACTCCGCAGAGTCGCAGTCCGAGTCGGAGGCACACAAAAAGGCTGTTCGAAACCGCTTCCGAAGGCAGGTTTTTGTGTGAATCGCGATTTCTATTGGAGGTTCGATCTGTGGATCGATCAGATTCGATCCCCGACGGCTGCATTATCATTTAGCGACGTTTTTTTGTTGCTGTTGTGCTGCAGATCGGCGCTTACATTTCCGGTGGAAGAATCAGAATTCCAAAATTAATCAACAGCTTCACGGAGTCGGTCCTGTCTTCTCTCTCGTTCGAAAGATCAGCGACCGAAGATCAGAAGAGTGGCAGAGTGGCAGAGGAAGACTCATCATAATTATCTCTGATTCTTCGGGTTTTTTTCCTCTTCTTTCTCTCAGACTTTTGCAGGATTTACTTTTAAGGAGGACGTCTTAAAGTTTAACTCAATTATGTGGAAACGCACATCGAACCAGCGGACCAGCGAACGTTGCGGCTCTGAGGCTGTGTGTTGAAACGTTCGTTGAGACGTTTATACGGGGCGCATTAAGTAAATTTCTTACATTTCAACGGGCATTTAAGAGGAGGCTCACAGCACACAGATTGCGGGGAATATTACTTGTATTTTGGTGGGATATCAATTACTGCTGGAGGATACATATGTACCTCAAGTGTTGTCTAATTAATGAGGCTATGGGAGTGCGAATTTTCGACTTGGTAGTGGAATCATTTTATAGGGGTACGCTTTTATGGTGGTAAATGCCAGATGGAAACATTTCCAACACCATAAAGGATCAGGCTTAATGATTAAATGTCGCAGAGAGCAAAGAGAGAAGTGTGCCTCGACAAGAACGTTGCGACTGTACCAGAACCAAGATTGAACATCTTTTTTAATGAAAGCTGCATGATAAATACCTTCTTGTAAGACTCCATAAATCCACTACTGGCTCACTTTATAACCCCCCATCACACGAGTCCGATGGGAAATTGTGTAAAAGAAAACACAGCCGGGGAAAAAGTGAAAGCTCATTGGAAATCAAACTTAATGCCTGCATTTCATCTTCATCTTCTGGAAATGTTTTTCGCCAAACTCCAAAACTGCAAAACAAACGACAAGCAACAGTTATTGAAATTCAATGTAAATCTATCGCGATATGTCATACAGGCGTAGAAAATGCTGCGGACAGGTTCAACGGAAAACAAAACCAAAACCAAACTCCAGCTCGGGTCGGGTCTTCAGGTGCTCTCCTCTCAGAGGCCCGAAACGAAAGGTAAGCCACACGAAAGCATTGTCAGCAGGCTTCATCGTCATTCACATCGACATTTGGCAAATGTATTTTGTTCATATACCTATATATATCTGCAACGATATACGAGTATATGTATTTAATTCGAGTTGAAACCACGAAAATGAAGCGAAACGATTGCCGATTCGCCAATCGCAAACTTTCAAGCGATTTTCGGGTGCACCGTGCAACAGGTTGCATGCAGCACACACAGACGGAGCTGGCGAATTGCAAAACTTGTCAAACGCAAAACGCAATCGATACGAATATCAATCAAAACCATAAGATAAACTACTTATAGAGCGCCACAGATACACAGAGTCAGAGTCAGAGTCACAGAGAGTCCGAGAGTCCAACAGAGCCGTTGACAACCGACAGGGGACCCGGGGGACATTGGTATCGGTGTAGCTCTGGCAGATACCTGGCTGGTAGGCTGGTAGGCTGGTAGGCTGGTAGGCTGCCCGGCTGGCAGATCAACGGCAATCAATAAAGCCACACATTTATGGCCATTTATGCATATGAAATTGTCTCTTAGATCTCTTTTAACGACATTTCACAAAATCCGGAAGCGATAAATATTTTGTGTGTTTTTCTCTGGAGCGCTACCTATCATCGGAGCAGAGGGGATTATGTTTTTCCTTTTTGTTTTCTGTAAAAATTCTGTGTGAGTCAACCTCAAGCGGTGACATGCGGTGGCAGCAGCATCTTCGACATTTATTTCGTATTTTGAGGTTTTATTTTATTTTAGGTATTTTCTGTAAAAACTTTTGTCTGTTGTACAGCTTTTCGGGGTCCACTCTCAGGCACCGGGGACTGGCTTTTAAGGTACGAGGAGTATTTGGGTCACCATTTGTCTCTCTGTCTGTCTGTCTGTCTGTCGGTCTTTCTGTGGTTTTCACTGGGTCTCTGGGAGAGACACCTCTCTTCAGCCGATGCCCCACAAAATTAATTATGACAGTTTATTTATTTAATTATTTTTTTAGCTTTGACTTCAAAAGGAGCCACCGACACGGTTTCGTTCGAATGCTAATTATGTTGTGACTCCATTGGAGGGGATTAGGATTGTTGGGAGTGTTGAAAGTGGACCTAGCAATAGGAAACAGAAGTCTTGGGAGGTGATTGGCGGAAGGTTCCTCAAGAAATATGCTGAATAAATTGTGGAAAGATTGGATTATAAGGAGATGTTCTTCTAAGAAAAGAAAAAGCTGTATGAAATTGATGGATTTCTGGTTATTTATCGATGTACTAATCGAAATAGTAATGGAAAACCAACATTTTAATCGATTTCGCTTTGAAATTATAATAAAAAGGTTTTTGTTCTTAAAAAACTATTGTAATGATGGGTATTTTCTGCACAGAAAATTCCTTATTGAGCAATAAAAACTATGCAATACAGTATCGTAGCCCTATCGATTTTGTATCGTTTTTTCAAAGGTCCCAACGTCAGACCTCAACTATTCTTCTTCATCTCTTTAAATCTCAAACATCTCTGTTTACATTCCCTAGTCTAGACTCTAGACCTCTGTGCCAAAGACCCCTCCCATTATGATTGCTGGAATACGCCCCATAGGGCACCATGGTGCACCCCCTAATTGCGAGGTTCTTCAGATGGCAAAAATGCCGGCAAAACTTTCAGTTTCGCCTCAAATCCATTAACTTTTGACAGGCAAAACGACAAAACGATCATCAATCGGCAAAAGACGCTAAAAAAAAGAAAAAAAACCGCAGCCATCGACAAATGAACCTACAAACTTTCACCTTTATGCAAACATTTTCCATCATTTTGCGGCAATGCATTTTTCGGAGTGTACATCAAACAAAACGGCAACAAATGTCATATTTAAGCACAAGACTCAGAGTCACAGTCCTACAGACAGGCGGCCCTACAGTCGCCGAACAACCTGTTGCCACTTGTGGCACTGCTGTGCCCCTGCCCCAAAGGCAAAGGGGGCACTAATTACCCCAAAGACCCAAAACAAATTTGCAGCCACATATTTACATGCTTTTCGGAAGGTGAGGGAAGGGAAGGGAAAGGAAGCGAAGCGAAGGAAGGAGGATGGGCCTTCCAACCTCCCAAAAAGCAGGCCCAGCGTTGCATGGTTCCACAGATAATATGTAGTTGAAAAAAAAACACCAAAGTAATATTATGGATCTTTGGAGAGATGAGAACGAAGTGGGGAATACTCTGGGAAAAAAACAATCGATACCTTAATCGGTATAGATATGAAAATCGATATTTAAATCGAAATACTTATACCAATCGATATTTTATCAATATAGGTCGCAATATTATACATTTATATTGATATTTTTATTGAAATCGGCTTAAAAAGTCTATATTTTAATCGAAATTATTATGACAAATCATTATTCTATTGTAATCTTCAAATGTTGATTAATGGGACATTCGCTATAGTCTAACACATTCCTTGCCAAGTTCTAATTAAAATTTTATCGTTAGACGTTATAGCAAACCCCTAAGACTCTTCCTTAAGGATAGAGCATTTAAGCAAAAAAAAAACTAAACACTTTATGCACGATAAACAAAGACCTGAAGCCTCCTCCTCTGATGGTTGTCGTCAGGTCTCCATCTACCGTCTGCCGTCTCCTCGTCGCCCGTCTCCTGGTTATCAACGCTGCCTCATCAACAATGTGCAACAAATATCGAAGCTGCAGACTAGATTGAGGATGGAACCAGGGGAATGCCTCAGCTTCAGCTTCAGCTACAGAGGTTGGTGGAAGCTTCATTAGCAACCAAGTCGTCGACGACGACGACGACAACCGACGACAACGAGTGAAACCTTTTTAAAGAGTGAAACCAAGATGCAGAGAATGCAGTGGATGACCTCCTCAGCTTTTGTGGCATGACCCCCGAGAGATGGGGCCTGCAACGCCCGCCCAAGCTAAAGAAAATATCTGCGAAACAAGGCAAATCAAGGCAACAGCAACATGAGGCACAAAAACATACACTTGCCCCAAAAGATAAGGGATAGCCGTAGCCGTAGCCGCCTGCAGACCAAACCCATCGCGTCCCGGCCTGTCCGCTCTCCTGAGACCTTAGTTAAATTAGCTTAACTATCTTGCGCGGCGGAGTATCTATGGTAGTCATCTTTTAGTTACACATTTTGTTGATTTAATTTTCATGTTTTCCCTCCGCCGACTGACCGACCGTCGAAGAAGAAAACCTCAGACCTCAGACCTTAGAGAGGGGTATGAGCAGCTTTTTCCATTCAATGTTGCGGCAAAGTGCATAATTGGTTTATTATTTTTATTTTATTTGCTCGACACGATGACTGCTGGCAGCAGCAGCAGCAGCAACAGCAACAGCAACAGCTTCCTGCCATATCGTTCGCATCGCTGCACAGAGAGGCTACTCTTCCCCCTCTGGGGGCTTTTCTCTCTCCCTCTCTCTCTCTCTCTCTCTCTCCATCTCTCTCTGTGGTGGGCAGCCAGCGGAGCCCTACCCTATTTTTTCGCTCTGTGCCTCGTGGCACTTGATTTTTCATTCAAGTCCTCGTCTGAGGTTTTCTCTGGCTGGTTTTTGTCATCTTTTGAAGTGTGTCGTCTCTCGCTTTCGACTCCAGCGATTGGTCTCTCAGTCTCTCGGTCGTTTCTCCAAGGCGTGATTTAAATTTTTTTTTTGTTGGTTGGATAAAATATTTGTCTCTTGGTTGGTTTTTTCGCTGAGGCTGTGCACTGACTGAGTTTTCCTTTTTATCGTGCCAAGGTGTGCCATCAATTGTGTCTGCGGATGAGGCTCTCTAGCTCGAGCTCTAGCTCTAGCTCTTTGGTTTTCCGGCTGTGCCTTTGTCTATTTTATTTTTTTGTGGCTCTGTGATCTGTGGCTAAGGCTCGCTCTCGTGGCCACATAATAAGATCTCTGTGGGTTGGCTAACAGGAAAATGGCCAAGAAATGCAAAACACTCCAACGATAACCCAGATACCAGATACCATATACCATCTACCATACCCGCCGAGTACTTATTCGTATTCCTACAAGTTTGAGGCGGACTTTTCACTCAGCAGCAGCCTTGAAGCGGGTCCAGAAAAGTGATCTACATTTATTGGCAGAGGAAATTGGAAAATGTCTGCGAAATGCAGATGGATTGTACGACTTTTCTTGGGCTAGATTTGAGGAGAGCCTTGGGGCTGTGCAGATGAGTTTATGTGAATTCTTTTGGGGGTTCTGTGAATAGTGATTTGAATAATATGAATATCTGTAACATTTAATGGATATAAAGATAAAATCGATGAATTTTTGATTGAAGGCATTCAAGCTGTGCTTTAAATCAGAGAACCTATGAACATGCTACTTCCAGTGAATAGATAATCGTTTTTACAGATCAATATTCTATTTATTTTATTAATACATAATTTATTCATTTATTTTCTTCCAAAATTGCCAGAAATTAAATTAAAATTGAAAGAAGAGAATGAGAGTGAAAGCTATTTATTTCTTGAGTTTCCTTACTATTCAATGCATAAATTTCTGACTTCTTTCTATAACTTTTAACTACCTCCTCCAAACCCTTATTTTCTTCTATCGTAAAGTATGCAACGAAGAGAAAGCGAGTGTAAACTGTTCGTTTATTAATTTTCAAATAAGTAATTTCAAGTAAGTAAGTCTTCCAAGTACCTCCTTCTCCCATGCTAATTACAACATTGAACAACTATCAATTACCAGGCCGCGCGATATTCATTCACTACTCAATCTAATAAATCATCAAATAAAACATGTGCCAACACAATGTACAAGATACATACAGAGGAGAGGCCTCCGTCCACTGCTGACCATTCAGCGGCGATCCGATCCATTGTTTGAGCAGATGTTTTGCGACCTAAGTCCAAGTCTACTCTAAGCTTTTTGGGCTCAGACAATTGGCCAATTTATTGCATGATTAGATTTTCAAAGAAAAAAAAAATAATAAGCGGAGGAAAATCAATAAAATACAAAGTTCTTGACGCCCCAAAAAAGCAGCAACAGAATTGAGCAAGAAATCAAACATCCAAGACCAGAGATTGAGAGATTGAAGATGATGATTCTCTATAGATGCTGTTGCTGATGATGATGATGAGGATCGGGTACGAGACGACTAGTTAGCGTACAAGCAGAGATATTTGTTTTATGAAGCCGCTGTCTGAGAGAGGCGGAGGAGGACCCGTGTGTGTTGATCTTGAGATTAACAGGCAGTCAGACAGAGGCAGAGGTAGAGGCAGGCAGCAGGCAGCAGGCCTCGGCAACTGTCCGCCAGTTAAATCCACAGCAGCAGCGGCAGCACCAACGGCAGCAGCAGCAGCAGCCGACTCTCATGGAGATTCAAATGAGCACGACGAAGATCGACTTTAATCATGGGTATAGCCATGAATACATATATGTATATGTATGTATGTATGTATACATATGTATATGGAATGGTCAGGCCCCATACTCCACCTACGGCACCTCCTCCTTCGCTGTGGCGTTGGCGTTTTGTGAGAACAACGCCAAACTGCTTATTAGACGCAATTAACAGACGAGCCACAGACGGAGGCAGGGGCCCCAGATCCCCCAGATCCCCCAGATCAGAGGAGAAACGATACGTCTACTGGCTGGGGTGTCAGAATATCATTGGCGGCGGCGGCGTCTATCAGCCGTGGATTTTGGGTTTTCGTCATCGTTTTTGTCGGCATTTTGGCGTTAGTTGTGTTAAAGTGATAATTCTTTGATTCTCTCAGAAATGTGCTGCCTGATTAATAGGATTTTTATATTCCACATCCCCCAAAGCAACCGAAACGAAACGAAACTTTTGGATCATTTTGTGATTTATGTTTCGTTTACTTTCATTCATAGTTTCCTATGGGTGGACGGGACGGGACTCCTCTCTGCAATTAAAGGCTTTAAGCTCGGACGGGGTTAATGCAATAATTTAGCAGTCTTCCGGCATTTAATTGGAATTGGTTTTCATCTCTCTCGAGCTCTCTCTTCTCTGGCATAATTCATACTGGGTGGCCCTCCGATCCGATCTCATTGTGTGGCTGTGTGGTGGGTGTGATACTTTTGATTATAGGGTTTGTGTCGCAGTCGCTCTAGGCATGATTATTCATGACTTGTACTCGTACGCAGGTCAAGGTTGGGCCTGATTCAGATGTGAACTAGGGCTTGGTTTTGGGAAAACTACTTCAAGCTAATAGCGCGATTTGCATGGAGTCAAATGATCAAAAAACTATGATTAAGGCTTGATTTTGTGTGTCTTGTACTCCTCTGATATGAATAACATTCTGTTTATAGATATGTAAGGATATTTGAAGTAAGTTGAAACCATAGTTAAGATCATTTTGGTTGCCATTTTTTGATATTTTGTGGAAATCAAAGCTTGAGCTCGCGCTCAAATGCGCGAGAACCATTTAGAAACGAAGTTCAACCGACCAAGGGGCATTGCTGCATGACACTTTTCTTTATATCTATTGCCAATGCAAAGATATTTCCACTCTTCAACGATAGTTAACAACAATTAAAAGTCGATTCTTCTTCAAAATATCGTTTATATTTGATATCAATCTTTCCGCACTTCAAAGATAGTTTCACTCAATTAGGTGCTGATATTTAACCAAATTCCTTGCTGGTTTCCCAAAAATATGATATCCATGAAGTGAAATCAAAATATCTCTCCACAATCAAACGATACTTAAGATCAATTAGATGATGATAGTCATTTGAATGCAATTTGTCGATTTCTAACATAGTATCTGCCACACTCAATCTGCAGTTAAAATCAATTAGGTGATGATTTTGTTCCATTTTGTAGATTTGAAGATTGTTTTCAATATTCATTTGGTTAACAGATATCTAAAGATCTTTCCACATAAAATATACGAGTATGTAAATACCTCTCCCTTCTTTCCAGGGAGAAGGAAGCAGAGAGAACTCTACTTGCCACACAGAAAAAAGACCTACACGAACCCAACCCGTTATGCCACATAATCTGGAAAAGTTGTCCATGTTGCACTTGTTGCAGGTTGTGGCTGAGGCTGTTGACTGCTGGCTGCCCCACTCTAGTAAATGCATTTCCACTTATATTTTATTGCAGACCCCCAAAATGTTGAATGCCTGCAAATGTCAACAAGTTGCAAGTCGATGATGACGACGATGCCGATGCCGATGCCGATGGTCTCGATGTCTTTTCGATGAGTGTTTCGAGAGTACGAGTATTGGATGCCGCCGCTTATTTCTATTTCTATTTCTCGTTCGTTTCGTTTCGTTTTCTGTTGTTATGCGAAATCGATTGGAAACCGTTTTTGCCCCTTCCTCTTCGGGTGCCCCATGCAACACGTTGTATATAAAGATTATTTTTAAGGTGCGCGCGCACTTTTGAGGTTTGGTCCACCGTCCCTCTCCTGATTTCCCGAAATGCAAGCAACGCCTGTTTGGTTTACCGTTTTCGCTACGTTGAGAGATGAGGTTGCATGCAACGAGCGGGCGATGAATGCTTTGAATCATGACTGCCACTACAATCGAATAGGATCTCAGTCCCAGTACGGATGCTTTTTGGGGGAACAGTGGACTCGAAACTATTGGAAAGTGCAGAGGAAAATGCATAGAAAATTAAGGGCAGTTAGGAGAAACGGAAAGGAATTATTGATAATAAATAAATAAAATAATGAGTAAAATATTGATATTAAATAAAGGAATTATTGAATGAAATATTGTATAAAATATTAATTGAATTATTCTATGAAACCCTTGAATTTCCTTACCATTAATCTGTTGGAATTGATAGGAAAATGTTTGTCTTTGAGGTAGATGAATACATCTATCAAAAAAAAGAATTTAAACTATTCATAGTTCTGTTATTTTCACTGGAAAGTATTCAAATTTGATAGTGCCTTATGGTTAGGAATAGGGAGAGATCCATTAGAGAGCATTCGTAGTCGATTAAAAGCTACAAAAAGTATGCAGCGAAACTAAAATCTTTTGATATTAGAGATCTATAACTCCCAACCGTATTGGAAACTGTCTCTTGAACAATATCTCAACTTTATCATATTTCCCATTTATCACAAAATCCCATTGATTTTGCCCCACTGTGTCTCCCCAAACTGCGGCGCGTTCTTTGACAATTTTCAACGCCTTCGATGCTTGGATCAGCATTCAGCATCAGCATTGGGATTGGGATTGGCGCTGCCTGCATGAGATGGCAAACTGTTGCCTGCCACAGTGCCACTGCCTCCGTTGCTGCCTGCCACTGCTGCCTCCGCTGATGCCTGGCGATGCTGCCGTTTGACGAGACTTCTGGCAACTGTGTGGCAGGCAGTTTTTTTCTTCTCCTCTCTTTTGTTGTTGAATTATTATTTGGTATGGATTTTGTTTTTGGCCTGGCCATTTTTTGTTCCTTTTTATTTTGGCCCAGAGGCTGTTGCCCTGATGTTTGTTGGTGTGGCTGCTGCTGCTGCTGCCGCTTCTGCTGATGATTGTATTATTATTTTGCTATCGAATGCAATGCATTTCCTATTGGGTAATATTTTCGATTTGCATTCCGCGCAATGAATTGCATATTAATTAGATTCCAACGATGGTTTGGCGATGATTTTACGAAGGTGGGGTCTGGATCTCGCCAAGAACAAACCCACCTTTGGGGATCGGTGTCTCTGTCTCTGGGTTTGACCTTTTCTTCTGCTCGTACAAAAAATATGATGCCAAAAAACGCGATTCAGATGCGTCATTCCATAAGGCTTGAACAATTGTTTATTGTGCCCATTCCTGTTCATGGCTCCCCTGCATCTCTTTGCCCCATTCCCCCTCTCACTATATCTCTTTGAGCCACTTACAAAAATCACCGATTGTGTCAACAAGAGTCTCTAAAAAACACACATACACACACACACAAAATGCCCCTCGGGGGCCCTGTCTGTCTGTCGTTCATTAACACCTTTTTGAGCCGTCGAACATTTCACAGTTTTCTCAAATTCAAATAGAAATTCGGGATCGTATCGATCTCCCATGTGCGAGCGCTGTTTCATTAACTCTGTTTGCTCTTTTGGTCATTCGATGGCCACAGAGTCGGAGCTGGAGACGGAGTCCGCTGTCAGATCTGTCAGATCTATGGGTAATGAGATGAGAGTAGGAGGCAATGCGATGTTACAGGTTGTTCTTCGAACAGGTATCCACACCTTTGCCCTCAGTGGCTGTTGTTGTTGTTGTTTGTGGGTGTTGTCTATTGTGGTAATTGGCCGACGAACGGGTTTCGTTTCTTATTTCTTTTGGCATTTCAATAATTGTTAATAGTGTTTTGTTGTTATTTTGTTGTTCTATTATTAACTTTGGAGATATCTGAGTGTGTGTGGTTTTTGTTTTAGATGAGATTCCAATTGAAACGGAACCGTTAAACTAATTATTATAGTTCCTCTATTTTGGTGGTAAAACTAATAAACTTAAAGTCGAATATAAATCCAATCGGAATTCTTGCCTTTCATAGCTCAAGTGTCTCGACTTCAAGATACCCCCTTTACCCCTTCAATATACCCCTCATTTAATGCATCCCTTTGAATATCGGATAAACCGACTGCAGCCCCTCGGAGCCCCCGTAACCTTATTAAAAAAGTTGTTTAAACAAAATGGCAATCAATAATCAAATCAACTTTCGTTCTGCCACAAGGTTATCCCCCCTCCCGCACGTCACGTGGCGGCGAATCCTGCCAAAAAGCGCAGTCCGAAGGAGGAGAAGGACGTTGCACAGGTTGTAACGTGACAAAAAACAAAAGGCAACAAGCAGAAGGTAAAGTTTTTGTTTGGCGTGTGCCGATTTACAAGGATATATACGAGTACGAGTATTGCACACAGCCTTGCCACACGACACACGACATGGCAAAAGGAAAGGAAATCATATTGATATGGCAATGGGTGGGGGCTGGTGCACCATCGAGAGGTGCCGTCCTGCTGCCTGCCACTTTGTTATACGCCGACACTTCCGACTTGGAAATTTGTGCCATGACACGGATTCGCAGACGGTGGACAGACCGAGACCGAGTCCGAGACCAAGCCCATTCCCCTATCCACCCAAAAGAAATTTCATTATTGGACGCACCTCGAAGCGAGGCAAAGGCAAGGCAGGGCGCAGGCGAGAGTCTCTCTCTCGACTCCTCACAACCAGGTCGAGATGGGGGTTCAAGTGTCCTGCCTGCCAACTAGAGCAGGTTAATGGAGATGTTTAATGGCCTGTGGCTTGTGGGGGTGCAATCAGCCTGCTGCCTGCAATCAATAAATTGAACAAGTTTCCAGCTTAAAGACGCCAAAAATTATATTTAAATTTGTGGCTAATATGAGAAATGTGGGCCAAATCGATGTAATTCTAGTTCTAGAAATAACTTTGCTGAATGGGCAACATTTCTTTATGGACATTGAAAGGGTATTATGTTTTGTAGGATCCCTCTGTAATGCAGAGAAATTTCATTCGAAAGGATCCCAAAAGTATGGATTCATATATTTCGTAGATACTCGTAGAACCATACATATCATTCAATATAATCCAGATTTGTTCATTTCCCGCCGTGATGTTACGAAACAATAGATAAATAATAAATAAATATATAAATGTGCTTTTTTCAGGGCTGGATATTTTCTTAGGGTATCTCCACTGTCGCAAACCTTCTCCACAATCTACTGAAACCTTTTTTTTTGTATTCGATTTCTCATGGTTCACGTTTTGACTTTCGCTTTGATCTTTCGCATTGGACATGTCTCGATGTCTCTCAAGTGCACTTGACGATAAGTTCCAAACCAAAGACATCATCCCCATATCCATCATCATCATCATTCCTTCCATACATCATCATTCTCTGAATCATTATGTTTATCATCTATGCTATGGCCTCATGCAAATATGTGCCAAAAAGTCAATTACCTGACGTGTCAAGTGTGTGTTTTGTTGGCTGTTTCTAATGCTAATGCTAATGTTAGTGCCACAACATGTTGCACAACTTCAGCTCCAACTCCAACTTCAGTTATAATATTGATTTACAATGCTTGAATGTTGCTTGAATGCCTGAAACGAACTTAAAAGACAGCCCCCCCAAAAATTGTTTAGCATCGTTTTGAAAGGCATTCATGAGAGGTGGAGGAGGCTCCCTGTTCATCTTTTAAGTGCTGCTGCTGCTGGAATGGTGTTGTGTGCGTTGACGCCTACCTACGTTTTTTTTTTTAGTTAGTTACTAATTTTAGTTATTTTCAACAAGATTTTTTATAGTTTTTTCTGGTATTACTTGTGCTTAACCTTAATTTTACTGTGGATATTTTAAGTGCTGCTGTGGTGGCTGCTATTTAGAGGATTAGAATGGGATGTGGCTTTATAGGGAAAGCAAAGGGGTGCCAAATGTGTTTAAAGATTGCCAAATGATTATTGAGACCTTTGTAATTGGAGATGACTTTAATGGTTTGGCTGCTGGACAGGAGCATTGCTTGGGATACTTCGTTTAATGCTATTAATTGCTTCTTCCGATTTTCCAGTGGGCTACAAATCTCTTGCTTCTGTTTGAGGCTCTGTCATGTACTACAGAGGGAGTGAGGACACTTTACGATCTGCAGAATCCATTCGATTTAACATTCCTAATTTCCCTGCTGAAACTGCTGTATAACATATTACATAGTGGTATTTCAAAGCGTGGAAAATGGTATCGTTTTAGTAAAAACCACTCTAAACTATTAATAACTGGACCGTGAAAGATTCTCAATCTGCAAAATCCTTGGCACTAATTTACCACGATTTAAAGATCTAATTCTTATATTCAAACCGATTTTCACCTTGAAAATGTACACAAAATGTACACACCTGTAATGGTTACATCTGTAATAAACATACGGTTAGAATTCTGTTTTCTTGTACTTAATAGATAGTTAGGAAGGGTTTCTTCCAATGCCTTTTCCTTAATGAGAAGGTTATTTCATTCAGAGTTTTTCCAACAGTTTCTCTGTTTTTCCATCACTCTCTGCTGAAACTCTTTCCAACTGTTTTTCCCTTTTTTTCTCTCTTCTTTTTTTGTTAGGGTTTAGTCGTCGGGTGTTGAAGATTCTCTTAACTTTTATTCTTCTTTGAATGGAGATGGAAACTCCCCACTTCTACTGGGATGGGGGTGAGAGGCAGCGGATTCTCTTCTCTCAAACAATTAGCAAATTAATAATTTACAGTTTTCTAATCATCATTATAATGACACTCTTGCTGTTTTCTGTGGCTATTGCTGTTGACGTAATTGCGGGGCTTGAAGTCGTCACAAAAGTTACAGTCTCACTCGTAAGTATTTTTACAGCTTCCGTCATTGGATTGCATTGTATGGATGGATGGAGATGGAGAGTGCGGTGCGGTGTGGTGTGGTGCGGTGTGGTGTGGTGTGGCATGGGCATCTGTGTTTTGTTGCACGTTTGTGGGGAGTGGGGAGTGGGGAGTAGTGGAGTGCATTTTTGCAACTTAATTTTTATGACTGGAGAGAAAATGATGTGTCTGCTGTGGTTACAGTCTGTGCTTGACAGACTGCTGGCTTGATGATTATTTTCCTCGAAACAAAACGGAAAGCTGGCGGGGGGAAGCTTCCATTTACGATGCCTGAAAAGGGAAAAGGGCGACCTCCATAAAACATCTACTGGAGAAAATGTCAAGTGCATCAAAGAGAGGCATGGACCCTCTTCTCTCATCTGCTGCATCTGCTGGAAGCTGCCGCTGCAACGTCATTCGAATCGATGATGCATTGCTGTTATTTTTAATTACGGGGCAACAATGTATCTGTAAGATGCATGCCACTCACACACCCTCTCTTGTGAGTAGTAGTATTTTGCATATGACGTCACTAACATAACATACGAGAGGGAATTGACATTTAAGGCTATCTCTCGGGTCACCTATTAGTTATTTTATTAGGTCCCCCAGACTTGTCTCTCTCTCGCTCTCTCTCTTTTGGGGTCTTTGTGTGTGGCGCCCCATTGTTGGGGCCTCAAGTAGGTGCCTGCCTGCCTGGCTGCCAGCCTGCCTCTGACTGCTGCACAAATAAATGTCAAGGAGCTGCTGCCACCGCCGCCGCCGCCGCCGCCGCTCTGGTGGTTCTGTGGGAAAACTGCGCTTTGATCTTGTTTTCGGCCTGGCCATAAATTTCAATTAGAAGTGGGATCTATCGATCTCTCTATTCAATGGGGGGAATGTCTCGTACAGTTTGAACTTGAAGTTGTTTCTTCTTTTACAAGAGGAATTTCCAGAAAGGAATATCACTTTTAATTGCTAGGTGAGATGTGTGGCTGTGGCTGTGGCTGTGAGTCCAGACTCTGTGAGGCGAACATAAAAATTAATTTTCATATTTAATTACAGGCAAAAGCCAGCAAATGAGCTGGCAGTCGGTCGGCCTGGCAGCAGCAGCAGCGGTGGGTCATAAATGAGTCAACGACTGGACTTGGACGGACTGCCAGGCCGCGGCACGACACCATAGGCCACACCGAAAGCCAAAGCAAAGCCAATCGCAAGGGAAAGCTAGTAAGAAGAGGTTATACCTAGAACAGGGAGTAAGTCGACAAGGAAGATACCTCGTAATCAGTCTCCGAACTGGTAGAGATCATCCAAACTAAAGCGCCTATTGATATGCAGGAGTTGTAGGACTTTAAGCCCGATGGATCATCCGATTTCTGTACTTTTTGGGATAATTTGGGAAAATGTTAAAACTACATCTTTGAAAGTATTGGATTCGTCTAGCTGTTAGATACCTTTACTCCCATAGAAACTACCCTTTAATTCTTAAAAATACCAAGCGGTACGGCAAAAGCCAAGGCAGAACGCCATGAAACGAGTTAGCCAACGATGCCAAAGATTCTGTGGAAATGTTTATTAAACTCCAAGGATTTTATGATTATGCCGCCGAAAACCTGAAGACGAGTCAACGGCGCGGCTACTGGTACTCCTCCAAGTCCATCTGCAACTCCTGCCGCCATGCCATCTCCTGCGTTTGGCAATTAAACTGCTGGCTCGCTGGCTTTGGACTGTGGCCGGTCTTCGATGAAATGCCATTCATTTCTACTTCTACTAGTTTTGGTCTCGTCTCTGGTTTGTGCCCCACTCTACTGTGGAGTGGAGTGGAGTGCTGCTACTTACTGCCATCCCACCATGCACCATGGACCATTGGGCTATTCAAATTTTCGACTCTTGCATAGCAGTGCGGCACCGGCACGGCACAGGCACAGGCACAGGCACCGGCTCATTTGGTAATTATGTGAAAATGCATTTCGGTGGTGGGTCCAAAAAGCGTTTTCCCATTTGGACTACTGCCAAAGAGGCCAGACGGACAGACAGACAGACAGACAGACAGTCAGGCAGACAGCAAGTCAGCCAGCCAGGTTTTAGCTGCTGTCGATGCATGTCAACTCATTTCATTTGCGGCCAACAAGGAGTGTTTCCCTCGATTCGAGTAGGGGGCAAAGCCCCGCCTCCCCTTCGGAGTTATGGGGCAAAGCCTCTCTGAAGTTTGGGGCATGTCTATCCGCCTTCACCTCCTCCTCCTTTTGCTGCTAGTGGCATGTCTCCCCATCTCCTTCTGCTTGTGCCGCTGCTTCTGCTGCTGGTGGCATGTGTGTCAGTCTTTGTTGTCATATTTGTCAATAATGTTGCATTGCGTCTGTCTGTCTGGCTGTGGCTTAAACGTTCGAGTCGCAGGCAAAGTCGCAGTCAAAGCCTGCCACCTCACCACCGTTAGAATGTGGCTAAGACTAAGGCATGATAACGCTTTCGGGTGATTTGTCAAAGATATTTGCTGCTTTGCCATGCGGGGGGATGTACTCGAATGAGTGGGGTTAATAGAGTGCAATATTTGAATAGTTTTGCAATAATTCAGGGGGAAAAATCTCTAAATGACCAATTAATGCTGGAAGTGAAAAGAAAGGTGGGCTTTTGAGGAGAAGTATTGTTTTTGGGGTTAGGATATTTGGGATTTCCTCAAATTTGAATGAATTCTGACGTTCAAATGAATTCTCTTTGGAAAAAAGAAAACATTTTCGCAAAAAGATCTATATTTTTATCAGTTTAAATTGAATATACTATCTTCTGATTTTAATCCATTTTTGATGATTTTATTTAGAGTCCTATTAAAAGTCAAGGTGTGGCATTTTAATTTTGATAGATTCTATGGGTTCTTTCTGTGGAACAAATAATGATGGCGCGTTTATTCATTACCCTTTCAAAAAACAGGATTCTCTGAAAAAGGAGCAGATGCCTATGTCCTCTGTATATAGGATCTAAAAGATCGGCCTAGAAAATATGTGAATAATACTAAGTGTTTTATTCGAAAGAGTGCATTTTCCAGGAATAGTAGACAGACTATCGATAGCAGATACTGTTCGGGCAATAGTTCATATGGGATATAGTTATTTAAAATAAAAAGCTTCCGTCTCTTCTCTCTTGAAAGGACAAAGCATCCTTCTCTTCCTTAAAGAGATGATGGATACTAAAAATAATAATAGCCGAAAGATCATCAAAAGAGAAAACCCTGTGAGACGACAGGCAGTCTTGATTGCTTGCTGTCGTCCATCAGCCCAATTGAAAGGTACCCCCAAAAAAGTTATGAACTACATTTATAAGTACGTACATATGTGAAAAAACATGGAAAAAGTGTAAGCAAATGTAACGCCAGAAAAAGTACACACAAAATGGTAAAAAATGAAAGAAAAATGTGAAGAAAACTATATATATTTTCCGCAATTTTTGCATATCTTTTTTGAGCTGGAGGGGGGCCCCAGGATGCCTCAGGCAAAGCACCGCTGAAACAGCAGCAACAACAACAGCAACAACAAATCAAATAAGGAAAAATGTCGCCAAACTTTTCAATTCAACTGTCAATCAGTTTGAGATAGTGTCCGGTCCAGAGCTCCAGAGCCATAGCCACAGCTCCCTGCTCTCCTCTGGCGGCTCCTGCCTCTCCGCTGACTGCCTGGAACTGTGATGTGCACTCCGGGAACAGCAGCGGCAACAATAATGACATTTATGCAAAATAGCCAGCAAGCCAGCCAATACAGAAAACAGAGGAGAGGGCGAGATCCAGAGGGTGACCACTCCAGCGACCAAAAACCATACCATCGCTCGAACCGATGAAAACCTGGTCACCTTTTGCCATAATAATTGCACTTGCATTGCCATTGCATGCAAATCAAATTGTCATCACGCTGCATCTTCTCTCGGGGGCCTGGCCCTGGAGGCGGCTTTTGCGGCTTTATTGGCCCCAAAGGAGTAGCAACAGCAGCAGCAGAAGCAGCAGAAGCACATAGGGATAGACCTCTCTTTGACGACTGTCTTTCGTCTGTCTGTCTGTCAGTCAAGAGCCCAGAGCCCATAGCCAGGGAGCAGTGCAGTCAAGCAGCCCAGCCGCATGATCGATGACAGAGTTTGTGTTTGATTGAAAGCAATTGGTGGCACCGTCACTTGGCTCTATGGAATCCCTTGATCTCCCACTTCCCCCACCCCCTCTAAAATCCAGAAACCCCCGCTTTGTTGTGGGCGCACTGCACTCTCCATCTTTTTGTTTCTCTCCGTTGATTGCCACACGCGTCTTTCCATATAGGAAATTTATTGCCTTGACTTGACTCTTGGCATCGGCATCCACTATGCAACAGCGGCGGCGGCTGTGACTTCTGCTCTGCGTTGGCGTCACTCCTAACGGTACCACTCTCTGGCGCACTCTGACAGTGTGACCATAGTGGTTTATGATCATTATGATTAGTTATGTTCGACAATCCCCAGTAATTGTCGTGGCGAATACTATTTATGCTTTAACGGCAATTAATTGACAGACGAGACACTTTTTTGGCCAACTCTTGTGTTCAGGTAAATGGTGGAACAATCTTCGTGTGGGTTGCTTTTGAGTTATCGATTTTAATTATGGCAATGATATTTGGTGAAATTATCGATAGAATGGATAGATAACTAACTGATTTATCGGTGTTTTTAGCGATAAATTTAAGTATTCAAGTGTTCAATGGATTAAATGCCTTTTATGCTCTGGGATAATCGATTATAAGTTATAAAATCGATACTGAAAACGATGTTTAATCAAAAACTAAGCAATCAATTACGATTTCAAGAAATCATTTTATGAAATGGGGAAAAAGTGTGTGTATAAACACCATTTCATGAATTCGGTACCACACGAAAGTTGATTATGAATTCAGCCCCATTACGTGAAATAGTGAGACAAATTAGGTGGCAACGCCACGCCAATTGGGCAAAGTGACGACGAAACAAGAAGAATTAAAAATATACTTTTGGACTGGTGCGGAGGTGACTGAGCTTATTGCGCTGATGAAGGAGGAGAATGTAAATATATTTTACTTCAAAATTGTTTCCAGTTTACACGTCTGGCAACTCCTCTGATATGATTGCATGAATTCGTCTCCGTCGGATATAAAGGGGCTATTCATAGTATAAACATAGTAACTGATTGATCTGGTGAAATTTGTATTTTAATTGCATTTAATCACTTTATTTCCAGTTAAAATCAGTAGTAAAATCGATTTTTAATCGATAATTAAACTATAAATTTATTATAGAACATTGGCGATACTTTTTCGATTGCAAATGCGCTATATTCATGTCACTTTTTTTGTGTACTACCAGGCACCCAGAGATATCTGTGTGAAAAAGCCTCTAAACAGAGACAAATTTCAAATGCTTAGAACCCATCCAAGCCAAAGGCCTTGGGGCCTGGCAATGACCAATTACCTTTCCCATTCGGATACCCCGTATCCATATACAGAACAGAACAGAGATATACAGAACCCAGTGCTTAATGCACAAAACATTAAGGTGCAAGGCAAATCCGGGTAACAAATTAATTTGTCATATTAACAATTGCCGCATAAAGTCACACGCTGCAGCCGAGGCCTGGGGATCATCATCATCGCTGGGAGAAGGAGGATGGGTTGGTGGAGCAGCCTCCGGTTAGGGCTTCATCTTGTAACTAAGTGGAGGGGCTTAAGACCTGGACGATGCGGAATCGGAATCCAAGTCAGAGTCACAGCCAGAGCCAGAGCCAGAGTTGGTGTTGGAGTTGTGCCTGCAGCAAACAATATGAGTACCAGTACCAGTACGAGAGTACTAGAGGGAGAGACCATGAGGCATCATGTTGGTGTTGTACTGCGGGCTGTTGTGATGCATTTCGTAGATTTTTTAATTGAAAAAACATGTTTTACGAGCGTCGCTAAACCACGACATCACAGCGAAGAAAAAAAACACCAGCCACAACAAAACACGAGAACAACCAACCAGAGTCAGAGCCAGAGCCGGAGTCTAGGCGCAGCAGATGACGCTGTCGTTTGCTGAGATTTGCGCACTTTTTTTTATTCCAAGCCCAAGCCCAAGCCCAAGCCCAAGCCTAATCCCAAGCCCCTAGATTTACTCAGAGTCGTCTCGCGGATCTCTGGCTAACAAGTTGAATTTAAGTACTTTTTACGAGGAGGAGAACAAACGGTTTACGTAATGGAAAGGCCCTTTGTTCTGGTATGCGTCATGCATGCCTCGCGATTAAAATACGTATATTATAGACATTTCTATGGAGTATATTTGCCTATATTGCCTGGGCCCTGTAGCGATGACTATCGTGAAGGCCATGACTGGTTTGGGCTTTTGTTTAAAGGGTTTCATTCATATTAATGAGATGATAAATAATTGTAGTTTATACGAAGTTACTTTATATACGTACATATCTTGTATATAAGCCCCATGCTTTCTAAGAGCGATTGAAGGCATACAAATATACAATCCTCAAAGTATCAACATTCTATCGAGAATTTTGTAGATTAAATATCGATTGAATACTAAATTTAATATCACTTTCAGCTAAAATATTCGATCATATCATAGAATAACAAAGTTATTGAAACCACTTAATTTAGATGACTATAAGATACTCCATTTAGAAGAATCGATTAAAAATCGGTTTTAATATCGATTCCATAAATATTTACAACGTAAGCCCCTATTTCAGTATGGAGTACAGCTATAGCCATTAAACCCAATCAGATCTGCTCTGGACCATTGCAGGACATTAACAAATGGCTGCCAGTGTCAACAACCGTTTAACCCGAACCCATAACCCATCCAGGCGTCACAGACTTATCAAATCTGCAAGTTAATTGCCAATTCTTAATTAGTCTTTTAGCTGCGCGAAATGTTGCAGCCTGCAACAGAGAAGAGCGGTGTCAGGCAGAGCCAGAAAGAGGAGGAAAATAGGCGGAAAATTGAACCTTGCCCGGAGCCAGTGCCGCAGACAGCGGGGCAGTCCGTTAAGAAATTAAATAAAAGTGCGGCAATTAAACGTAAGGCAAACCTGACTAAAGCTAATCGCTGGATTGTAGGCAGCCACGCAGCAAACGGTGACACCAGAAGAAGCAGCAGCCAGAATTCGCTGCCAGAAGATGGAAGCCGATTAGGAGGCAGACTCTGACTCTGACGCTGACTCTGACGCTGACTCTGGCCTGAAAGTCAAGAAAGAAAGTTTAGACTGTGGCTGCTGCGACTGCGACTGCGACTACTGCTGCTGCTGCTGCTGATGCTGTGACCTGAGCCGATGAAAAATCCACGCATCCACACAACTTCCACAGAAAGAAAGAGAGAATGTGGCAAATGCAAAGTAAGAGCCATAACTGAATGCAAAAATCAGGCAAATGGTAATAAAAATTAAAAATCCCCGAGAGTGGAAAGCTGTCTGCCACTTGGGTGCCTCTGACTGTGACTGTATCTGTGTCCGCAGTGCCTCTGAGTCTCTGTCTCTGTGTCTGTGTGTGTAACTAACGGATAAGCCTTGGAAAATTGACGCTGACAAGGCTTGGCCAAAGTGGCCAACGTTGCGTATGCTTAATCTGCCTATTTACATCATTTCCCGCTCTCTCGTGGACTCTCGCGGGTACTCCGGGACTCCGATGTGCGTGCAACTGTTGCCATGCTGTGACTATCATTAATTTTTCATATTCATAATCATCATCGGGTCACAGCCGCATTCGTAGTCGCAGTTGCGCGGGGCTTTTGCCTTCTGAGTTTTTCCTCTCCTTTTTTTTCGGTGTCAAAATGTTGTTTCTTCTTTCACATTTTTCACGCGATTTATGCACATTTTCCAAGAGCTCTTCTCCATTTAATTTTTCGTCTTCTTCTAGCCTGCTTCTTCTCTTCTCTTGTTGTTATCTCTGCGGTTTCTGCTGCCTGCTGCCCGTTTGAATGTTTTACATGCAACATATTTCCCCCAAAAATGGGGATGCCAGCAGCCCGCGAATTTGGAAAGGCTCCTTTTTTGGTTGGGTGTTGATATTTTGATGAATGTACGTAGACTTCTCGGGAGATTAACATGCGTCGTCGCCGCTGCTGCTTCTGCTGCTGCTGCTGCTCCTACGGGGCCCCCAGCAGATGGCCAGGAGTACACGATGTCTGGGATGTAGTACGGGTAGTGGTAATGAGGATGAGAATGATGGTATCCCCCCGAGCGTAGGTCAATGATCGAGTAGAATGTTTAGATAACTTTTGGGGTACCTGTGCGACGAGGAAAATGGTACTTAAAGCTATTTTAACTAAAAGTGGATGATAGTTTTTATAGCAAAGAGATAGAGAAGAACCTTTTTTGTCGATCGAATTCTTCTACTATCATTAAATACCTATCTTACCAGGAAAACACGAACTGTACCTACAATATGGCTTATAGTTTATTCGAAGTCTGGAAAACCCTATGGCTTATCGTAACTAACGAAAAAGGAAAACGTTTGGAATACAATTAAAGTTTAGGATTCTTTGTAGATATCACTTTCTATAGGTATATATATTGACGTTTCGAAATGGTTTATAGATCATTCAAAGTGACGGAACCCAAAGGAAATTCTTAAGAGTATAGATTCTATCCAGATAGAACGTCTGCAATGGGTACACTGGTTCACTTTGCTATCGTGATTTTTGAAAAATATATAAAATCTGATTATCGGGTGTCGTACTGTCGTGGAACATGTGATGACTGGTTAATATATTCATCATAGACACAAAAAAAAAATATGAAAAATTTTCCGAATATCTGAAGCAATTCTAAGACATAAATTTTCACTCTTTTCACTTTTCATAGCCCAAGTGTTGTTTCAATTTCTAAAATAAATCAAGCATAAAACAATGCCAACCCAAACTGAGAGAAAAATCTCCCATGTGCCAATTTCCATTGTAGTGCTCCACTGCCATCGAAGTGAAGTGTAAGCCCAGTCAGGCAGCGACGAGGCATTTAGGCACTTAGCATTTTTACACATGTAAATAAATGGCCAACACCACGACAGCGTCAGCGAAATGTGCTAAAAGTGCGGCAATAAAATGGCCAGCGAGAGAGCGAGAAAGAGACGAAAAAAAAGACGCTGGTCCCAAAAGCCTCCATCCCATGTCTTGGATCTCTGACTCTGAACCGATTCGTCGTTGAGTTGAACAAAATCGTTAAAATGAGTAGAAAATAGTGTGAAAAACGACACAAATACAGGGGGGGTATTCCATATCAGTGGAGGTACAGCGGTGGAGAGGGGCATCTGTTAAGTAAAAGAAACTTTAAATGGCACTTGGGGATGGATTTTGGACGGCTGAATGGTTGAATGCTTGCACTACTCGTACGAGTACACACACAACAAACCGAGAAGACAGTTTAATTACGGCGTGAAGTTGAGCCCCACAGTCCCCACAGTACCCCGATCTCCGTACCCCTTAGCATACCCCTGCTTTTGGGTACTTACGTTTCATAGACGTTTTGTTTACGATTTGTTTGGGGAGATGAGATGAGATTTTAAATGCAAGCGTGAATCATAAAATGCTCACTTGATGTGTTCCCTGCAATGTCACTTTGGTCACTACCTTCCAGCGTACCCCTCGAACTGCAGGGGCAAGGCATCTTAAGTCTTCAAAGTCAGCGCACAGCTTCAGAGCTTAAGGAGTGGGTGCCTTCTCATCTGTATCTGCATGTACATATGTACATATGTATAATAATCCATTGCGAATCCTTGGCCACTTTGGCCCCTTATAATGATTGTCGTTGCAGTGTCTTTGCTTGCTCTTTGGGCCTGGGGTCAAGTGTCTGTCTCGTTTTTGTGGTCTACAATTGGAAATGGATCTGAAAGAGTTTTGGTTGGTATATAGTGATATATTTCCTTAATTGGTGCCTTACTTTACTTGTTTTTTATTGCCTCTCTTTACATATGTTTTCCATTAGAATGGAAATTGATTGTTAAACTTATTTAGAATAAGAATTTATCAGCAATCGAATCGATCCTTAGATGCTTTCATATTTTCAGTGTGTACACAAGTGAGTGGATCTATTTCACACGATCCGATCTACGGCAAAACACGAATCGGCATGCTGTCTGTTGAGGCCTCGACATCATGATACCCAATACTCTTCTATAAATATTTACCTACATTAAATATCCTAACTAGTCAAGGACTTGTTTCTCATTCAGGTGTCACGGGTATTAAGTCTGGAAAGTATTAACCATTTCCCATCTCTTAACTCTAGTAACGATTCTCTTCCCACATTAATTAAGCCTCTTTCCAAAAGATATTTAAAGATTTTCTCAAGTAAAATAATGAATTTTGCATCTTTTGCAAGCTCTGATGCTAGTCATTCCTTTAATCGTCGTAATGACTAATTACTTTCAGTTACAACAAGGCTCTGCAGCATTTTATGAGCCCACAGCAATGGGTCGATCATCGATCGATCTTTGGGATTTAAATAGAGAGGAGAGGAGATCTCCTCCGTAGCCGGGATCGCCACGAACCCCGGACCTCATGCCGTTTAAAGAACCATTACCGATGGCCAAATGATCGACTGTCCAACCAGTTAATAAATTAATTGCTGAAAAAGAAACAAGAAATCGGAGTCTTGGAGTCTCTCATTAGATAGACTTCCACCGATAAAAGAAGAAGGAGTAGGAGAAGGAGAAGAAGCTACCAAGAGATTCCAGAGGAGATCTTCGATCGTTCCGTTGATCGCTTTATTTGGGTCTGGGTCTGAGTCCGGCGCATGCCGAATGCCGCTGCTGGTGCTGGCATTTTACGAGTATTTGTTCGATAAGTCTCTGCAATTAACAAAACTCAAACGGTGGTCCATTGGTCCAGAGTCTGTTTTTAATAAAGACAGCATTTGTATAATGTCTTGTCAAAAATTTATTGGCATTTTTGCCAATATTTTGTCCATTTCAATCTGATTGGGACGGACGGACGGACGGACGCCCGCCCGCTTGCTGCCCCTTGCATTGATCTGTTCCGCGCTTGGGGAGATTGTGATCTCTGTGTGGCATGCCACTGGTGGAGGCCTTCTCGATTGGCCACTGGCGGATGGCTGTTTTTGGGGGCCTGGAGTGGAACCGAACAGCCGCGGCGGGACAATTAAAGCCCCATGAAGTGTGTTGCCTGAGATTTCCAAGAGATTTCCAAGAGATTTCCTTTGATTTCTTTCAGGTATTTAACTTTGATTACCACGACATGGCATGGAATGGCATGGCATCGGCCTGTGCTGTGCTCCGCTGTTTTGTGCTGTGTTGATGTTGATGATGGCTGTGTTTTCACCTCTCTCATTCCATTGATTAAATTATGCAAATGCAGTGCAGGGTACAGTCTGTCACAAAAGGCGTTGCCATGCACGCTTGCAGTTCCCTTTTTGGTTCCCACACCCCCAACAAAACCAGGCCAAAAAAACCAAACCTCCCAAAAAAAACCACCAAAAAAAAAACAAAAAAATGAATTTCAGTTTCCCTAATTTCCATCAAACGGCGCTTTGGATTTTTCTTGGTGCCTTTTTGTGGGCTTTTGCTTTTGGCCAAAAAGATTCTCATGTTGTCTTTTGAACCTCAACGACGATGTCTCGATGTCGTCTCTTGCCCGACAACGTCCTCGTCATCGTGGAAGTCTTTTTGCTTGTCGTCTTCTGTCGGGTCGGCGAATGGCGGGTGGAGGATGACGGCTGGCGGTGTCGGTGGATTTTCAATTTCTAATGTAGTGCACGTTACGCCCTGAAGGGATTTTTATTTTATTTTATACCCAGTTTTTTTCTCCTCTTTTTGTTTGATTTTCTTGGGTTTTCTTACGGTTTTTATTTATTTATGTGCTGGCGTTGGTGTGCAATAAGAGAGGTACTTGCACAGTGGAATGAGATTGATGAGGAATAGGGCTGGTCCCTGATTGAGAATGAGGATCAGTGCTACAAAATAAATAGCAGACAAAGGAGGTTTTTGAATGTAAATTAAACGAGTAATTTGTTTGTTGTAGTTTGTTTAATTTTAAGGAAATATTTATCTAAGAATTTATCTATCTATTGAACCCTGATTAATAAGTAGAATTCAATATGGCTAAAATATAATTCGCATCAGGATTGTAATATCCAAAAAGGCTTTCGTATTTTTTTTTATGATTTTTGTATAAAAATATAAGAATGACAATCTTTCTATCATCTAAATATCGTTCTCTGCCTTAATTATTTTTTTATTTAAAAGAATTCAATATTTTAGGTTGATCGTTTGGGTACATAATTCTTATAAGTACATACATATATTCCATAAATCTCTTCATAGTTTCTTTGAATATTCCACAAAAATCACTGCTTCAAATATCTCTAAATTGATCTCTATTTCTGATCTCATTTCCCGTTCTATCACATCCCTATACTTTGCTCTAATTGTTTCAAAATGTTGTGTTTCAAATACTATCGTTAAATATGGATCCGCGTACCACTGTGCTGCTGCCTCTTTGCCAGAGTCGACACAAAGTTGGTGTGTCCCCCGAAAAGGTATCCGCAAAACGTCATTTGATGACAAACTTCAAAAACTTTTGCATGCAATATGCTTTGTGATTTTTTGTTGGTTTTTGGGTTTCTTGCATTCGTCTATTGTTGGTCGAGAAGTAATTTGTTGTTCTTGTACGGAGCAAAGCTCTCTGTTGATGATTGCTTTGGTCTAGTTGTTGGTGTTACCAGAGGAACGACTAGTGCACACTTTTACAGTCAGTCATCCAAGCGATAGATAGTCATGATGTCGCCCGTTCAGGGTTCAGCCCCTCCGAATCGCGAAACAATCAAAATGATATGCAAATGTATGTACGACAAGAGTACCGCTACGAAAAAGGCGTGGGTTAATTGTGACTTTATCATGGAACCAGCCAGACAGACAGACAGACAGACAGACAGACAGTTGGAGATCCCAGAAAACGAAGGGAAAGAAAAGTCACATCATCCGTTGCAATCGAAAGGAAAAAATCAAATTTATTACAAATTTAAGCATAGAAATCGCACGAATAGAGGAGTCGTCGTCGCTATGGCGATGCGGCAAGTTATAGATTTCGTCATAGTATCTATCTATCTACCAGTTTTTTTCTGTTGTTTTTTTTGGTAGATGTGAAAATTTGAAATAAACCTGTCAACAAACACCAACGCGGATTGGGTTTTTGGGGACTGGAACCGCCGATGCAAGGGAGAACCGAATGTTGTGTGAACTTACGAACCTGTGGAGGACCCGGACGCGGACACGCCTCCTTCTGTGACGTGATGACGTGACGGTGGGTGGGCGGCGCCAAAACTAAGCCACCAAATCACACAACCAAACAAAAAAGAAACACATTAACACGGGGGCAGCCAGTGCCAGTGCTGCCAAAGCAACGGATATGGATGTCGTTCCCATAACAAAATCAAATGCCCCCAAGTTTTGACCAAAGCGTAAAAGATTCAATTTTGTATTTCAAACCCAAACAACGGCAAAGGCACAAAGGCATCCATCCATCCATCCATCCATCCATCCATGTATCCATCCATCAGCCATGGTGTTTGTATATGCCTCTCTTATGAACTAGAAATCGACATGGAGATGGAGATGCAGATGAATCTTGGATCAGACACACAGTTCCTGTCTGTAGAGCAAACGAAAACCGCGACCCACATATTCGGCATCGGTGCGAAAGGGCAGGATGATGGGACCGGCGGCCGTATCCCTCACCGTTGAATGAATGGTAAAATCTTCAGTCTCTCGACCGTCATTGAACCTCTCGCCACACAACGGCACTGAATTGATGGCTATAAAGTCGTCGGGGCAATTGAAGATACCAGCGCCCGCTTGGCCATCAGAAATGAGATCATTTTCCGCTGGAAAAAAGAGCGTTCTTTGAAAGGAGTTATTTGAGATTTCTCCGCGACTTTACCTTCATCTTTGTTGACAATCTGAAAATCTGGCTGATCGCCTCCCAATTGCTCTGTGCTATAGCTCACGCTGCAGACATTCTTCATCCGCGACAGACATATGGCATAATTTAGATTGTTCTTAAAGGAAAATCAAACCCATAGAAAGCCAAACATTAACCCAAAGATTTTTAATTAAAATACTTACAAAATATGTGGCCTCTCTGTTGTCCACAATGGAACCATCTGTATCGTAGTTAAAGGACTTGACAATGCCTTCTGTCTCGGTGAAATATTGCAGACAATTATTGGGTGCCATATCATCCTCCACTTGGGTCACTTTGATGTTGAAAGAACGTCCACCACTAGAGACTTTCACGAACACAGAAAGATATACCTTGCCCTCGCTGGAATCGCCTACGTGGATATAAACTGAAAGAAGGATTGATACAGATGGAGGATGGAGAGAGCTGAATGATGTTAAGGTACTTACTATGCTGTCCCGTGTTGATGCCACATAGTATGGGTATCTGGAAGTTGGTATTGTGACCTGAAACTATGAACTGATCGTCCACACATTCACCATTGGTGGGGCGACTGAGCTAAAACGGAGAACAAAATTCCAGAAAGGGTGAGTTTTGGGTGGGTTTTTGGACTGAAGATCTGTGATCTAGTGATTCTATGAATGAAGATATCTTTCTAATGCGTAAAAGAAGCATAATTTAAAATATTACTTTTGGTTTAGAGATCAATCATATTCATAACAATAACAGCCTGCATATCAATGATCCCCTTTAAAAAGAAGCCTAAAGATCAAAGTATTCCTCTTAAAGATCTCTCTATCAAGATCTCGTCTTAATAATCTCTCTCAATCCCCACCTCGAACATTTGAAAATCCAATCTCAGCTGCTGCACCCCCTTCCGCACATTGAGGATCAGCACACAGATCATCATCTCCCGCACTGCATTCGGATAGTTGGGGCTCTCAAAGTAAACGATCTGCTGGCCAGTGACATCGCCACATCCGTTGACAACTGCGAAAGTACGAAAAAGAAATTAGATGCAAATGCATTTGGGATCCTCGGACTTGTTGCAACTTTCACTCACAGACACAGCAGACGCCCACGCCCTCGGCACAGCTTTCGGTGGGAATGCCACCCAGGCTCTTGCACTCGAACTCGTGGTAGCACACACCCTCCATGGTGCGTATGTCGCCCATGGAGACGCTGCATTTGGTGTTGGGAAACTTGATCACCTCGAACAGACTGAGAAAGCCTTTGCCCCGCGACTTGGGGGCACTCGGTTGCTTCAGTATGAGATTCGCTTCGATGGGTGAGCCAAAGAGCAGGTTCTTGAGCGTCTGTTGGGGCTGCATAATGGAGGTCTTGGTGCTGGATGGCACCATAGGAGGCCCTGGAGGTGGCCTCATCGTTGGTCTTTTTGTCGGCTTCATCTCTGGCGGAGACGGCGTCGGACTGGGCATCATTCCATCCGTTCCTGGCGATGGTGAGGGCGATCCTTCCTCGGGTAGTGGCTCCACAGGAGCGGATGTCGTGCGCATGGGTATCGTTGGCTCTGGCTCGTCAGGATCCTCCTCTGGCATGGGCTCTGGTGGTGGTGCTGGTGGCTCTGGTGTTGCCATGGGCATCTCTGTCGATGACGCCGCTGGTGGCTCCTCCTCCTGCGGCAGGGCAAACAGTTTGTGCAGATGAAACCCCGGCTGGTAGCGCATCGTGTACTGGAAACCAATGCCCTCCATTACCATGCCACCAGGACGCTCCGTGATCGTTGGGCCACGCCTACTCCTTCGCATTCCCATGGTCACAAAATCATCATTGCCACCGACGATGGCTTCCACCACGCCCACATAATATAGCGTCAAAACGAGAGCGCTTATCAAGGCATTGCTACGCTTCGACAACATTGTTAACGGAACTTCAATCAGCGACTGTCGCTAGTCGACTCGTCGTCGAGCGTCGAGATGCGTTGCATCTGCCACATGCCACCACATCTGCGGTCTTTCTTTCTGGCTTTTCTTGCTTGCCGGCTTTATTAGAGCATTAATTGTTGCCTTTCCAGAGATTTTTCAACCTTCACTTTTTGTGCCAGCCAAACAGCAAAGAAAAAACAAAGTCACGCTACTCTGATTGCACTTCTGTAATGTTGGAAGACCACTCTCCTCTGGGGGAGGGGAAGTGTGGTGCGGGGGGTGTTGCTGTTGCAGCAGGCTGTTAACAGGCCAAATGTTATGCATGTTATTTGAGGACAGTCTTTGAGGGAAATTTCTGTTAAGTTTTTATCATAGTTTTAGTAGATTTCTAGTAGTAGATTTCTGGAGAGCAGCTTCTGAAAATCCACATCTAATAAAGTACATATTTAAAGTACTTTAAAGCCATAGAAATGGTGATACCAAAACCTATGTACATATATATACATATGTATGTACATCGAGAATATTAATTTTAAATTTGATCAAAAAAGCAGAAAAAAATCTAGAAAATACCATTCGAAACGTTTTTGTCGACGCACAAGTGGCTCGTATATTTAAATGGTATTAAAACCATGTGAGAAATTTCTGAATCCAATATGATGCGTTTTTTTTCGAGGCACAAACTTATGATACAACACTTGTGAAATGCAAAACATCATCAAAGCCCCATTGATGTCATCTTAATTTTGCTAAAATCTCGAATGCTAACGAGAATATCGTATAACGTATAACGATGCATAAATTTGGATGGAACGTATTTGAAAATCAATTAAAACTTTCATAATTAATTATGCCAGACGACAGGCCACGGCAGACGCCACATTTGCAATCAGCAATCACCCATCGATTATGCAAATGCAAATGCATTTTGCAATACGAGTCACAGTACGAGGCATCAATATGGTATCGAAATCTTCAAATGCGAAATGATTTCAATTGCAAAATCGAAATCGAAAGAGCACTCGAGATGCGAGATGCGAGAAGCTAAGTATGCAAATGCCACAGACTAAAAATCAGAAACAATTTAGCAGCATTTCATGCACACGATCCAAGTGGTGCATCATCATCGTCGCCATTACGATGGGGTACTACTACCACCATCATCATCATCATCATGGAACACCAGAGATGATGATCATGCAAGCCACAGAGAGATGATCATAGACACATGCATCATGCACAACAAGGTTAAAAATTGTTAATTGTTCGACGAGCGACAGTCAGAGATCCAACTGCAATTGGTATTATTATGCAGGCAACAACAGTACATTGTTGGCTAAAACGCCACTCACAGTTCCAGTCTCAGTCCCAGCTGCTGACTGCCTGCCTGCCTGCAATTGGCTTTAGCGTTGGCGTTTGCGTCGTCTCCCCAACTATAAATAATTGCACACTTGACAAATAAAACAACTGTCTATGGAAAATATGATGTGCCTGCCCTGCCTGCCAGTCGTCGCTATACGAGTATTTTCTGATGCTTAAAAGTGGATATATTTGCCGCCACAATGCGGGCGTTTAGTCTTAAAGATAATCATTATGAGTCGAGTGCTTTGGGTTTGAATGGAAGTTGGGGATCGTTCGGGGCGTATTTGGTATTTCGTGATTGCGGTATTAAGTTGCAATTAATCATGAGAGTTGCCAATTATTATTATGCATTCAATCAATTAGCAGGGAGCCACAGATCGCGTATTCTTGGATCTGAAAAGGTGTTTGAGGGAGATCTTGGGAGTGATACTGGTTGATGAATCTCAGAAAAGAGAAAAGAGAGTATCAGATCAGTACTAGCTTCTAAAGAGATGCACGTATTTACATTTGGGATACTCGGGGAGTTCTCTGAGAGAACAGCCTCTTAGGTCGGGCATATTAGAACAGAGGGTACAGCTCCATTACAGAGATATGAAAGGGTTCTCTTAGGAGCGTTTTCAATATATACGAAATGTATTGATATTCACCGACCATAGAAATTGTCTTCGATGTGAAGGGTCTCATACTTGTCCCTATAATCTACTTAGAATTATAATAATCTCTGGTTGTTCCTTTTAACACTATAACTGCAATGGAAAATATGGGAAATAATCGTTAAATATAGCTTAAATGTATAGTAATAAACAACTTTTGCTTGGGGCTTACACATTAAAACTCTTACAAGTCCCTGAAACTCTTCTCTTTGCAGCAACACTTTGCTTGTTTACACAGCACTACACTACACTATGCTACACTCCACTCCAGCTTCTGCTACCTCTGCCACAGACAAGGCAACAGGCATCCGCAGAAAAGTCTGCGTCAAAGTCTGCCTCAAAGTCTGCCTCAGAGTCTGCATAGATCACAGACCACAAACCAAAGCAAACTGAGCCCAGAGCAGATCTCGAAGCGAGAACCCAAACGCAATCAAACCACACGTACAGACAATTCCCATCCATTAATTGAATCAAATCGAACGTTACGCATGCGTCATGCCACAAAATGACAAAGGGAGCCGCCACTGGGAGAGGCTCACACATGCAGATGATCATAATAATGATGATGATGATGGTTCCAGCCATCTAGGAGAAGACACCGGCTCCGACTCCACCTCTATAGAGAGCCACCTCCACTCCACCAAAAGCAAAAGCAACAGACAGACGCACAAGCAGACGATGGTAGAAGCCGTGTGTGTGTGTGTGTAGACAATATTGTTACTGCTATTACCTCATGTTATGTTCTGTTCTGTTCTGTATTTGTAGTAAGCAAAGTGGAAATCGCAGTTGGAGACCATCATCTGGAGGGACTCAGGGAAGTGGTGACCAAATCAAACCTCTGTCCCTGGACCATGGACTGTGGACTGTGACTGTAGCCTGTAGCCTGTAGCCTGTAGCCTGTGACTGTGGTTAAAGCCCACTTAATTGACATTTAGTGGACACTCGAATGCAAATGCAACACAGAGGCTGAACATGTGCACTGGAATAACCTAAGAGAACGATTGTAGATTGTTCAAGATCACACTCCTATGAAGAACATAGGATATAGAATAGAATCCTGACTTACTTTGGATACATTCTAAAAATCAAATACTTCTAAAAATAGTATGTTTCCTTTGATTTTAAATGGGTCTTGAGTCATTCTTTATGGAAGACAAATATTTACGCACCAATCATCAGGGAATCGAATCCTAAAGACAGTACTGGAATTTCCAGGATAGATCCTATAAGTTTGTATAAATATCAGGAATAATGCCTCGTACAAATGTGAGAATCTGGATGTCACACTCTCTGGAGTGGGTGATTTGGTTTTTCGCCCAGTGCATGCCACATACCAAAGCGAGTGTCAGGCTGCGTGGATTTTGGCTGGGCGCGATTCTCATCAGTAGTGCTATAAGTAGTTTTCCTTTTCGAACTTGAATGCTCGTCTCTGGGATCTCTCTCTCTCTCTGTCTTTCTCACTCTGTTGGCATTCTAATACACTCCCCTCGTGCCTCGTAGCTCGTACCTGGTGTCCATTCGTTGATAATGAGCATGTTCTCCAGTTGCCATTCCTGTTGCTCATGATTTCTGAAGATGCGACTGCAGCGGCAGCAGCAGCAGCAGCAGCAGCGGCGGCAGCAGAAGTAGCATTCGAAGAAGTAGCTTCAACTGAACCCAGACATCATTACAATATAATTGATGGGTTATGGCCCCGCTAACGGTACTGGCCAAAATGTTTCCTTGGACTCTGTTTTTTTTTCTTAGGAGGAAAAGGAGGAGGAGAAAGAGAAGCCAGTTTTTGGTCTGGGGGAAATTATCATTGTTCCGTTTGACAGCTGGCGAGGAGTTGTGCGTATGGTTATGGGAGTTGCTATGGAGCTTGGCTATGAATATGGAAAATGGTTATAGTGCCACCAAATCGGGCGGTTAATGTGAGCCGCTGACACAGAAAACTACTTAGGATTTTCTAGTGGAAATGTCTGGAGAACGCAGTGGATTCTTGCATTTTTGTCCAGAGAAAATGTTGCAATCCTTAGAAGCGATTAACATTTTATAGTTTCCCTCAGAGGGATATACAATTTCTAGATTTTGAGTCCACAAAATATTGTCAGACATGACATACACATGTCCTGGCTACCTTAAAGCAATCCCCGACTTCATAAATCAATTCCCAGGGCCTTTCGATCTCGAAAATTGCAGCAAAAACTTTCAAGAACCGCCCTCCTATATATCTCCTATATATCTGCTGAACCGAAGCGAATCTCTGGCCGCATTCACGTGAATCAAAATCGACTAAAAACCCTATTCATTTCAATGTCATTTGGCAATCGAACAAGAAAAAACAATCCGAAGCAGCACAGCAGAAGGCCAGGGCATTGAAAGTATATCTCAGAAGTGTATCTGTATCTGTATCTGCATCCAAATCGAAAACGTTTAAGCGAAAAAACCAAAACGAAAAAATACACAAGAAATTACAGCAAAAACATTTGCGGTTGCCGCATTTTTGTTTCTGTTTTACTTTACTTAAGGTTTTTTGCTGCGGTCTTATCCATAATGCCGCCTAAACCGCAGCTGTGTTTTTCTGGCCGATACGCTGCACGCACCACAATGGAGATATATGTATGTATGTATGTATGTATGAATGAGGATGTAGAAGCAGAAGCCGGAGGAGGAGAATTGAGGAAGGAGTCGCGTTGCAGATGGAGATGTGGATGTGGATGTGGTTGAGGCGGAGGCCAAAGGAAAGTAAACTCCATTCGGGATCTTCGGGTTGATGCCCATAAATGGTGCGTTAATTAAATGCTTTATTAGCATAATGAAATGGGATCAAAGGTACGGGAATAGCAGACAGATGAAGGTAGCCTTAAAGGGTACAAGAAATAAAGGATAAACTACATATGTGGAATATTTGGAATATATCTGAACTGATTAAAAGGATTCAGTGCTTCTGTAAGTAGAAAGAATATCTGTAAATGATCCTTCTCTTCATTTTAAAGATCTCATCGACAAGTGGAGCAAACCGATCATGATTCTGCCTTGAGACCCGTACTACAAGAGTAGCGACCCATACCCTACAGTTTTGGACTAATTTTCAACGGGTATTAAATATTGGCTCGTTGGTTTTTTCATAGCGGGCCATGCAAAATGAGGACCCAAAAAGGATACGAGGCGGAAGCTGCTTTATTGTTACCGTTTTTGGCTCTGGCTTTTTGCCTGTTGCAGCCTCTGGCCTCTGGGGTTGTGCTGTGCTGTGCTGTGCGTTGTGGCCAACACTTGTTGGCCTGACCTGAAGCCTCCTTTGTTTGCTGTAGTCTGGAGTCTGCAGACTGCAGTCTGCGGTCCGTGCGGGGTTTTTTTTCGGTGGAGATCGCTCTCTCTCCCTCCACGAAGCCATTGATCAAGCGATCCATAATGAGCGATAACTGCAGTTGGTGTTTTTTTCTTCTTACTGTTTAGATTTGCTTTTGTTTAGTCCTGAGATTGAGAGCGGTATTTTATATACGCTTTTTTCCACTGTTGCTCTGTTGCTCTGTTGCTGTGTTACGTATCTGGCGGATACATTAAGTATCCGCATGTAGCGGCATTTTTTGTTTGTCTCCCTCCCGCTCCGAGGAGTAGGGGAAGGAGGAGGAGGAAAATTAAACTGTTAACCATGCCATGTTTAGCTGCCATTGTTCGTTCGACTTTTAGCATTAGCCGAAGCCAGTGGGTATGCAGGGAGGGGGAGGGGGAGGGGCATCCAGGGGGAACCAGGGAACCCACAGACTGACATTGTTTCGGCGGCAGCGGCGGTATGTCGGTGGATCGCATCGCCTGCTCGTGGGCTACATATGTCTTTTGGGGATATCTACCGCTGCATCGAGTATCTGTATCGCTATCTAATCGCTTTCTAATGGTCCATGGCGATCTATGTTAGCTGTCAGTCGATCGCTTGTTTGTTAAACCCATTTTTTTCTGCTTTTCTGTCCGAGAGCCAACTCTTAAACATATTAATAAATTAGAAAATGTTTTTGTCTGCTGCTGCCTGATGCTGCTGCTGGCCTTTAAACTTTAATGCATGGAAAATTGCAAGTCGATCGCTGGCTGCTGGCTGCTGTCTGCTGATCGGCCATTGGCCAACCTTCAAAATTAAGTTGTCTCTTAATTACACCGAGGAGATCGCTTGCAGAAGAGAGGACGGGGGTCTTAAACTGTAATTAATTACCACCTGTAGTGTGATGAACTTTAAGTGGATTTTGATGGAGCCAACGAGATCTGTATGCGATGGAGTGGAGTGTGAGAGAATATCGTTAATCAATGGAGAATATCAAGAACTAATAAATCTATATTTCTTACTGGTTACATTACTTCGCCGTTGTTCGCAACGAATTACCTCCCAATATGTTCACAGTCATCCATCGGGGGCCCGCCCCAGTATTTAGCAAAACTTTCTAACAACAACGTATGCATCTGCATCTGCATAATAAATTGAATACATCAGAAAAGACTATAAATAATTGCCAACAACTGCAGGAGGAAATGAAGAAATTTTGCCAGAAATTTTCGTGTGCCGATTGGAGTGCGTGTGTGTGTGTGTGTGCGTGCGAATGGCCCAAAGGCGAAGGCTAATGGCCCCCAAAACGGCCAAACGACGGCGACAAGCATTTACAAGCTGTGGCCGCAAACTGTGCGACGAGAGAGACAAGTGCAATAGGCCAACGCAGGTGCTCGGTACTGCATACCCTGTACAGAAAAGATACCCTTCTATAGTAGGTGTATTCTGATTTTGAGGAGATGTTGGTAACGAAATCTATCTGGGAGTGGAATCGACTTTCTATATCACAGGATCGCTCGGATATAATTATAATTTCTTATATCGTAGCAAAGATTTCTCAATATCGGAAGATGCTATATGAATAATTCACTTGAATCGATCGACTACTGAATAGAGCCTTCCCTTTCCGATATTTTGTAGGATTCTACCACTTAAATATGACTACATCTTATATTAAACTCTAAAAAACACTGCACTTCCATCTATAGAGCATTCATTGGAACCACCAGACCAGACCATGCCCCAGACCCGCTGCAGCATCATTCAATCTGCCATCCTGGCAGTCGTGGTGTGTGTGTGTGTGTGCCACAAGCCAGCCAGGAGATGACCGCGACCGCGAAGGCAACGCACGACAGAGGCCACAAGAGGCAAAGAGGCAAAGAGGCAGCCAGGGAGGCAGGCAATCGGCCAAACTGTCAGACATGGTGCGTCGTTGTGTGCCAAAAGAGCAACCGCAGAGACAGGCGGACAAGCAGGCAACAGGCGCAAGTCAAGTGAATGGCCAATGACCACCAAATTGGCAGTAAAGCATACAAAAATAACTTCAAATGGTCAAAAGGTTAACAAAATCAAGCAGAGAACAAGAAGAGAAGACAGCAGACAGCAGCAGCAGCAGCAGCCAGGCGGTGGCACCAGGAGACACAGAGAGAGAACGAGAGAGAACGAAAGAGATGAGAAGCTGCTGGTGGTGCTGCAGCTGTCCCGATCCCAGCCAGAGGCTGTGGCTGCATGCCCCAACATGTTGCCAACATTCCGTCAGAGCCACCAGCAGCAGCAGCAGCAGCCAAAGCAACAGTTGCCGTTGCTGTTGCAGTGTGTGTGCGTGTGTGTATGTGTGTGCCGCCTGTTGCAAGCAACATAATCCCCGCAGCCAGTGTCTGCTGTGTGCGCAACGAAAAAATGATTAATGAGTTGCCTCATTACCTGGCGAAAATCAATGTCTTGCGCATATTCTGTGGGCCAAGAACCCGAGAAAGGAGCAGTTCCATCCAAGACGGAGCCCCAAAACCTGTCACAGCCACTTGGCCATGTCTGTGTTGTCGTTAGCCATGTCGCTGCCGTCTCTTGTCGCTCGTCGCCCTGTTGCCTGTTGCCTGTTGCCCGTTGCTGTTGCTGTTCCTGTTGCCCCGTCGCTTGTTGTCGCATAATAAATCGATCATAATTCTGCAGACCCCAGACTCAAATATCGCAGTGTCGACGCTGATTTCGATGCTGATTCCGATTCTGATTCGGATCTGCTCTACTGCTTGCTGCAACGACGACAATCAGCTTCTGTCGCACACGACGGCGACGACGGCGACGACGACGACGACAACAACGACGACAACAACGACGACAGCCACATCATCGGGGAGACCTCTTCTTTGACTGATCTCTGAGTCGATCTCTGCCGCACTTGGCTTCCCTTTTTTTTATATTGCACTTTTTCTTTTAATTGCAGTCGCGCGCCGCCTGCTCCCCATCTGGCCAAAGGCTGTTGCTGCTTCTGCGGCTTCTGTTGCTACTGACTGATTTTATTTATTAAACCGCTGACATTCTGGTGACTGCAGTCGCCGCTGGCGCCTTTGATAGCCATCGGCCATCAGTCGATATCCAGGCACCTCCAATTTATGGCTACTGGTATTATTGATTAACTTCTTGGCCATATTGTGACTTATTAACGCAGATTATGGTCTTTCGGGCAGCGCTCTTTGGGCTGAGAAATGAAGGAAGCTTATCGAAAGGTGTATCGATAGTGAGAAAGTGGGAAATCATCAAAAGCATAAGGTATACTGATACATTCAATGGCAGGAGGAGCAAACTACAGGTAGAATGGATTAACTTCTAGCCAATTATACGATCGTTAACCATGAATCCAGCCTGAAAAATTATGAAAGCTTGCTTTACTTTTGTTATCGATAAAGTATAATCCTTCAATAGCCAATTATTAATACATTTAGAGGTATAAAGGATTAACTTATCCGCCATTTTACGAATATTAACCATGATTTGTATCATCTTCTTGAGAAGCGATCTGCTGTTCCGTCATGGATCCTTTATCGATAAAGTGAAAGAATGAGATCTATCATCCAAAGCAACCCATCGATAATCATCATTCGATATATCCATAAACGGAAGAGGAAAATTCTTGAATTTAATGGTAATTGAATTGTGATCACGATTGTTTTCCATTAAAGATAAGAGGTCTCCTCGTCATGCAATCCTCATCGATAGAGTGAAAGTGTGAGATCATAAAAAAAACTAACCCATTTTTATCAACGATTACACAATCCACACACACATGGATGGATTATTATTATCATTAAACATGGATGTTTATTTAAAATACAGAAAGTGTGCGAGACTCTCCAGACATGCGGTAATTGAACAAACGATAACAAATGATATCCAATCCATCTATCCCCTCCCAACAGGGGCCAATAAACCGATGCGATTGAACTCTTTATCGCTGCCATAGCGAACAGCCAGCCCCTTCGTTATCTGTGGAATGGAATGGACTGGAATGGACTGCACTGAGGCAACTATGTAAATATTGTAAATCTATAAAACCGAACCGAACGGCAGTGCCAAAATGTAAGAAAATTCAACGATTTACGACTCTGGCTGGGTTCTTTATCGGTTACTGTTTCAGAGTTTACCTTTCCCACATAGAAGAGATATCTATCCGGTTAGAATCGAGGGAGAAGTGGGGAGGGGGGGAGAGGGGATATGGTTGTAGGATTGTTGTACTTCAACCAAAAACCGAAATATTAAAGTCAACAACACAAAATGGTTTGTGGCTTACTGTAGCTGTAGCTCAGACTCAGACTCTCTGGCTGTTGCTGTTGTCAGCAGGCAGGCAGGCAGGCAGGCAGCACAAACAAGTTGAATGGCATTGCAAATGTGTGTGCAACATGAGGCAGGAGGAGACATGGCGAGAGGAGAAGGGCTGGCTCCCAACTGCCAACAGCAGTTTGATTGTTATTGCCAATGAATGAATGCACTTGCTCTGAGGATTTGTCTGGCAGACCAACTTATGAGTTGCCACTGCCCCATCTACAGCATCTCCCATCATCTCCCAACCATTGCCTTGAGGGCTCTGTGTGGCAACAGCACATCTTGCGGTCTCCAGTTGCAGTTGCAAGTTGCAGCTTCTGCTGCCATTGTTGTAGCTCTCTCTCCAGTGCCAGTTCCATCTCCAGCTTCGGCGGCAGCTCCTATCCTTTTGTGTGGCTGCTGCGTAAGCCCTCAGGGGGTGCTTATACCGGCTCTTGTTGCAACTGTGTGTTGGCCATGAATTTGCTGCACAACAACATTTCCGTTTTGGCCATTATATGGCGCCCGGTTCTATGAGAAGAACCCCCCATTGTCGCTGACATTTTCACACTTTTGCCTGGAGAGTGAGTAGAGTAGAGCAGAGTGGAGGTTGAGGTTGAGGTGGTGTGAATGCGAAGCAGATGTTGTAGATGGCATTATCCTTGTTCATTTCCCTTTTTCGTGTTTTACTCTTGTTGATTTATTGATGTCTCTTTGTTGTTCGGTTTGTTTCTTGTTTGTCTGTCGGCTTGTGTGCTTGGGGGTGCGCTTTTTTCATTAGCTTGGGGGTAGGAAATAAATATGAAGCATTAAAGCTCTTTGCGTGCTGCTTCCCATATCGTACCCGTAATCGTTTAAAATCTCAACACCTTTGAGAGAACAAAAGTCCATTGTTTTCGGGGCATCGTATCTGCCACTGCCTGCCTGCCTGCCTGACTGCCTGCCTGCCTGCCGCACATAACTACATAAATTAAGGTACTGTTCAGGGGAGTGGGGGAGTGCAGCATGTCGACAGCAGGAATCGCCACCAGAGTTCCTTCAATTGATTTTTGAAACGACTTTGTTGGTGGGCCCCCATCCCCCATCCCCCACCCTCTCACACTGGACATCCACACTGGACGAGTGGAACAATGGAAAACACACACAGAATAACAAGGGGGTATGGTATTGTCTGCTGTGTGCACATATTGAATGAATTGGTTTTTGCTTTGGATTCCCTCTTCGCTTTTTTGTCGATTGTCGGCTGGAAATAAAATTAAAATCGGATCAATTGAAACCTGTTTCGATGTCGTTGTTAACACATGTTACATGTACCCGAGAGCGTCGCCAAATTGCCACAGATAACAACATATACATTTCCAAATTGCCAAACTCTGTGTTGTATCCTTTCCCCATCGAAGTTGGCCGATACTCAGAGTCGCACAGAGAGGGAGAGAGAGCAATTTCCTTTGAAAAGCAGGCCTTGATTTCCTTGACTTCCCAATCGTAGAGCTCTCCGCTCACTTCTGTTATATTTTCATACGTCGCGCGTTTTGAAAATCCCAAGTAAAATAAAATCGGATTCGTGTGAAGATTATTCGGTTTTTTTTCGTCTGGGAAGTAGTCCCTGACTTTCCTGTAAATCACATTCGTACAGAGCCCTCTGCTCACTTCCATTATATTTTCATACGTCTCTTGACGAACATCTCAGTAAAATAAGAATCGAAAAATAAAATTTTTGACAACTTAAATACATTTTCTAAAAACATTTCGTCGCTTCGCATTTTGGACTGAACAGATGTCCAACATGCAGGATGTGCCTCTGGCCGGGCCAGAGGGCCTGGACGAATCCGGTGCCTCGTCGACAGTCACCCCAAAGTCCAATTCGCTGAAGCGCTTCTTCAAGATGAGCAAGAAGCCGAACCAATTCCAGGACGATCCCCACGATGTGACCGAATCAGCCGGTCGCCAGAAGGATTCCAGCAAGAACAATACGGTGGGTCGTTTCTTCACTCGCTTCAAGAATGCACACAAAAGTAAGGACTTACTGAATTGAAGAGAATTTGTAGTAATTCCTGTGGATCCTTTCAGCTAGCGACGAGCCATCGTCTTCGACTGGCAATGCGGCCTCTGATGATGGCGAGGAGCAGCAGGACCAGGGCGGCAACAAGCCGCTGCCCAACGATAAGCCTACAATAAAGGAGTCCATTTCGACCTACTGGAAGACACTCTTCAATCGTAATAAGGCCCAGAAGCAGGCTGACGATGACATGCCGGACGGCATGGAGGAGGAGGTGCACGAGCTGCAGCCGGTGAAGCAGGATCAGAATCAATCGGACGACCTCTCCGACAGCCAGTTTGATCAGTCCGACCGCGAGGAGGAGGACGAGTCTGTGAAGATAACCCAACCGGAGAGCGCTGTAGCTCTGGTTGTGCAGACCGGACTGACCGGACTGACCGGACTGACCGAGCTGAATGACTGAGACAACACTAAGAGACACTTTCATCTACAAACACTAACCTCTTGGGACACACTTTGACGACACATCGTTACTTGAGCTGTCCCCCCGAGCTGCAGTCGGAGGCATCCTGCAGGCAGGACAGCAAAGACAAACACTACCAAACATAATTACACTTACCTCTTGGCAATTACTTACACTATCCCCAACACTTGGTGACTTCAGTTTCTTCCCCTATATTCTCTTCACATGATCCAAACAATTTCAAATTGTTACACTATCCAAAAGGAGTGGAGACTACCGTCCAAAAGGCCTATTGCCTACCGCGAAATGTTCAATTAAAGGCATACCTGCAAATAAATGCTCCTGCATATGCATGCAAAATGTAATCCTGGCTTTTCTGCATGTAAACCAATCCTTGAACGGCTATCCTTTGGGTCATCGAAGTTCAGTTAAATCAGTTGTTAAAATGTGGGCTCTACAGGGTGTCGGTTTCCAGTCGAAAACACGTTTTGGAGCCAGGGTCAAAAGGTGCCAGACAACGGAATGCACAACCCCATGGATGGAGTCGAGGTTTTTTCTTTCCAGTGAAGCCCTAAAAATGGGAACACCCCCAAAAAGGTGGGCATCTCATTTGGTAAATGAGTATTTAATTGTGGAACTATGGGGGAAGGCTCAAAGGGGGTAGATGGAAGTAAGTTCAGCTTGTTTATTGTTTAATTTATTGACAAATTAATCAATATTTATACAAAATTCGACATGACAGTAAAGGCAAAGTAAATGTCATAAAATGTCTTCAAAATGTCACTTCTATCGTGAAGTATTGTCTCCTGTAAAATAGATTTAAGATAGTAATTTCTCTCCCACTCAATCTCTCCATAAACCCTTGAAAAACTCTCCAAAGAGCAACACATACCAGTTGCATATCGCTTGAGAGTAGAAACAGCTGTCAAATATTTACAAATATTGTCTGGAAACTGCGCAAACTCTGGAATCCTGCTAGAAACAAATAGTAAATATTTACACATGGATAGACCAAAACAAACACTTGTTGGGCGGAAAAGTGCGACCGGAAAATGCAGAAAATGTGAGATAAGCACGCGATATGCGCATGTCCTACTTCGAGCAGCTGTTTTCCCTTGGCTGCTGTCGAGGGTGGGCGGCCAAAGTGGGTCAAGAACTCAAACCCCGACTCGAATTTATGGAAATACCTATACATTTCTCATTAAATATTATAGAAATAATTAAAAGTGGACTTAAGAGTGTGTTAGGAGTTCAATTGTATGATAATTTCATCCAAAAAGTGCACAAAATTCCAGTAAAAGTAAGTTTAAACACCAGGGTGGTGGTGGCGCATCGAACAGATATAAAAATCGCGCAGGATACACACCGAAAATTCAGTTTAGTTGTAGAGATTTTTCTTTGTGGTCAAGGCTTGCTGTAACACCCGTAAAAAATTGCAAATCTATTGAAAAAACTAACAAATTTCGAGGTAAATTTCAAAGAAATATGCATCTAAGCCTCCAAGGCATCTGTGGGATATGAAATTTCATGGTTTTCCATGAAATTTCCCATGATTTGAAGCATTTTCCTCCCATCGACAGCATCTTCAAAAGGGGTGCTCCAGCCATTACGTAAGCTTTTGTTGAGTTTCTTTTACAATACTTTTACAGAATGCGAAGTCCCTCGGCAGCAGTTTCGGCAATGCTAAGGATTTGTCTGATATAATGACTGGCAGCTTTAAGGTGCAACTCATCAACATGGGCACTCGTGCTGCCGCCTGTAAGTACAGACCATTCATTGGAGTCTTAATATACGTTTCATGTGTGTGTGTGTGTGTGTGTTCCACTTGCAGTTCAGGCAAAATTGAGAGCCCTTCATGAATACCACGTACGTCTATTGCACAATGTCTTACCCGCCCCCTCTGGCGTTGATATTGCCAACAATATCAAATACTTTTCACAAACTCTACTAAGTGAGTATCCAAATGTGGAATTGCAGAACTTTATAATGCTTTACGTATAATGCTTTTTTGTCTTTGATTGTCCTTCCAGCTGTCCTTAAAGATGTGCGCACTTCTCCGCACGAACTTATACGCAATCCTCACGAAGATCCCACACGGATGTCTGCCTATCCCAATCTTGAATATGGCAATCTCTATAATGCCCTAACTATGCTCATTGATGTGGCACCTTGCATCCAGTATGGACAAATCGGTAGGATCAGAAAACTATCCAATCTTTGCACTCCATTAATCTCTTTTAATCTCTTTTCATCTGTTGTCTTTTGATAGTTTTCGGCAAAGCTCTCTTGCAGTGCCTCAGCTGCATTCTACCCTTCCTCGACAAGGATCTTATTGATAACCTACCCTATCTTGTTAGCTCTACTATATCTGTACTACCACCAGCTCTGCACCAGGAAATTGTCAATGCCCTGTGCTACTATATCTTACCCTTTACTATAAGTAAGTAGCCAAAAACCTCTTTTGGCAGGATTATGTGTAATGATTTTTCTTAGCTCGACGCAGCTCTGATGAGCAGGAGTGCCAGGCCTGCCAGTCGGTCTCGTCCGTGATCATGATGGTGCTGCAGTATTCCAACAATCCCGCCCACCACTGCCAGCTGCTGGAATGCCTGATGACCCTCAAGCATAACGTCGTCAAGGATATTCTGTGCGTGGTGGCCTATGGCACCGCTGTCTCCCGCACCTCGGCGGCCAAGCTGCTCTTCTACTACTGGCCCGCCTTCGATGCCAATCTCTTTGATCGCAAAGTCTTGCTCTCCAAACTAACAAGTAAGCAGTGTCCCTGAAAATACTACATACAGAAGATATTCTTACACCTATCGAAATCCCCTTATAGACGACCTTGTGCCCTTCACCTGCCAGCGCGAACATTGCCCGAATGCTGGGAATGCGGAGGCAGCCAAGGTCTGCTATGATCATAGCATCAGCATCGCCTATGCCCCGGACTGTCCGCCGCCCCTCTATCTGTGCATCGAGTGCGCCAATGAGATCCATCGGGAGCATGCCAATCTGGAGTTTGGCGACATCCTGCATCCCATGCAGCAGGTGTCGATGGTCTGCGAGAACAAGAACTGTCGCTCCAACGAGAAGTCCGCCTTCTCCATCTGCTTCTCCACGGAATGTGCCACCTTCAACGGCAACCATCCCATCCGCTACTGCAGCCAGTGCCACAGCAACAGGCACAACTCGCGACGCGGCGGCGATCATGTGGTGCATCGCAGCCTGCAGCCCGCCTGGCAGATGGATCCCGAGATGCAGATGCATATGGTGGAGTCGGTGGTGAGCCTTTTGCGGGAATCTAAGCCTCTCAACTTTGAGCCCGGCAAGGAGTCCTTCTCATCGGAGGCCAAGAAGAACGGTTCCTCGGCCACGGCGGATAATATTTCACGGGAGGAGCGTCAGAGGCTGGGCCGCTATGGCATTTGGCTTCTCGTCGGTCGCTGCACGCCCACTGCCGACACGCCCGTCGAGGTGCTGGGCAGGATTCTGAGTATGCTCTTTCATTGGTTCCATGTCACCGCCTATTCCTATGATGGTAAGGGCTTCAATTGGAGGGAGATGCTTTCTCTGAATCCCGTTTGATTCTCTCCTTTTCCTCCTTTCAGCTGCTGGTCAGGTGGAGAGCACCATTGAGAAGCTGAAAGTGGATCATGTGTGCAATTGGCTGAAGGAGATCTGCCGCATCCACTACAACGTCTTCATCGCCTGCCTTCTGCCACATCCACCCGAGTATGCCCGTGTCGGCGGTCACTGGGAGACCCTGGCCTCTCGCACCAGCCACCTCAAGGAGGGCCTGCAGCGTCTGATCTGTCTGGTGCCGTACGAGGTGATCACCTCGGAGATCTGGGACTATGTCATGCCCCACTGGATGGAGGCCATCACCAACGATGTTGCCGAGAAGGAGCTCAACGAGCTGAAGATCGTCCTCAGCAAGATCCTCGATCCGGAGATGTCGCCGCTGGGCTTCGACGCCAAGACAATGTACAACTTTGTGGCCATACGCTTTGAGAAGACCACCGCCAAGGTCCAACAGCAGGCTCTCCACTGGCTGCAGATCCTCACGAAGCTGGAGATCCTTATTCCGCTGGTCCAACTCTTTGCTATGTTCGGCGATGGCGTTCGCATCATGAAGTACGGCATCCAGCACGAGTTGATGCGCGAGAAGGATGCTGCACAGCTGCAGCAGCCGAAGGCCCCCAAGGTGCCCTGCAAGGAGACCAAGGCAGAGATGGCCAATCCCCCCAGACGCAGTTCAATTTGTGAGTCCTTTCAGACCGAAGATTACATCCCACAGCCTAACAAAATGATCTTCCAGCCCCTGTGGTGGAGGATGACTCGGGCAATACGTCGGCCATATCGGACGATGAGGCCCCCACCAATCGCCACACGGAGTTCTCCACAGATGCCGAGCACAATCTCACTTGCTGCATCCTCATGCTGGACATCCTTCTGAAGCAGATGGAGCTGCAGGACGTGGAGCAGCACATGGGCATTCATACGAGTGTGTGCGAGAATGTCTCGCGGCTGATCAAGTGCATGGTCACAGCGGCACGTGTGGGTCTCAGCAGCCATGTGTGCGCCCTGAAGGTAGGTCCTTCTATTTTTCAGATATGGAAGACAAGTAATTCCCTTTTAATATCCTTTTAGGTGGCGGAATGCGCTTACTGCGAGGCCTCCATCATGTGGCATCAGTTGTCCACCAAATTAGTTCAGTTTATGGCTCCTTTGAACCCTGTCAGGCCACCAGATGTGAGTGATACCCTAGGAATCCTCGATAATGGCATTGATCTAACCTTCTTTCAAGGTTCCCATTGAGGACATCATCGAGGAGGAGAAGTCCTCGCGCAAATCCCCGCCCGAGTCTGACAAGGAAAAGACCAGGGATGTCTCCCTATCCATGGCTCCCCTGCCCATACCCCTGGGACCGCTTGGAGGATTTGCAGGTACGCCCCAGACCTATCCAAGATTTTTTTTTGATTTGATTTGAAGACCCCGCCCTGACAACGAAACTCGGCTGTAACATATAGAAGACTGTCGTCAAAGCAATCCTTAAACCCAAAACCCAAAACCTGAACCCTGAACCCCCAAGACACCTATAAATAACCTATCCACCGTAACAGTAAAAGCAGTGAAACGTCACCCAAAACTGTAGCTAATTGTAGACTGTACTTTGAGCCTGGACTCTACTTATACATATATATATAATATTAAAAAACCGTTTTGCAGGCGAATGGTATGCGACGCCTTCGCTCATGGAGCGGCGTGGCGTCCTTGTAAACAAAACTTACTTTAGTCTAAAGAAAATCCCACGTTTTAAAAATCAAACTGAACTTTTGTACCAAAACCATCTAGTAACCTGCACTGCTATGCCTTGTAAAGTAACTTACTTGACCCTTGAACTAAACAAACACCCCAGACTAAAATCCCCCCAAAACCCCAATCCAAACTCAATCTCAACGAACCAACAGCTAAAGAACCAACCATCTAAACGATCCATTAATCATCATATTACCATCATACCAATTGTATCTTATCTGTTTTCAACCATAACTATTTGTCTATCTTGCTATCTCTCTCTACATAAATATGTGTATCTATTTCTCTCTCTCTATCTCTAACATATATACCACCTACTGCGCGTCTGCCTGTACAAAAAAATATAAACAATATAACTCTCTCGCTCGCTCGTTCGCACCCTCTTCCGCGCGTACGAAATCTATTAACTGTAACTGTAACTGTCTCTCTCTCTCTCTCGCTCTTCGTTCTATCGAAAAATGATCATGAAAAATACTACAAAAAAAATACTGCTACCAAACAAAATACTAAATCAAATCTATCACTCATTATCAGATATCTTTAAGCTAGATCAATTCTTTTCAGACGATGGAAAAATTATTATAATGGCAGGTGATGCACCAATAAGCAAATTTTTCATTCGTTACAAAAACCAAAACAAAATAATACAAAAAAATACCAAAAAAATAATAACAATTACATTTACAAATTTACATTAACATTATTAAACATTTATTGAAACACATTTCGTTACAAAGAAAACACTAACTCCAATCCCCAAAGACACTGACAGAACACCCCAGAAAAAGACAACAATAGTTTCTACACTTTCAGTCACACACTAACCGTCTCTCTCTAGTACACTCTCTACTGCCTATCTCTGTTTAGCTTTACTAGAGTAATATGATTTAGCACTACCAAAAAAAACAAGCTTTTATCTACCAAAAAATAGTTGACCTTTTTAGTAGTATGACAGCCCCCCATAGCTCTGAGTTTAGTACACACGATTATCTTTCGGTTCGGTTAAAATACTACTCTATTCTACTTCTCTTCTACACACCCAAAAAAATGCGACTCTTACCACACAGAACCATCCACAGTAGGACTAAAACCCAAAAGTGTGCTCTGTTTAAGCATTCCAATTGACTGCCAAATATATTGAAAAATCAGCTTAAGCATTGCACACACCTACCCCCATAGAACCCCAACCCCCACGTCCACCGATTGGCCGCAATCTATCTGCATGTGAGAATTTTCCATGAATTTTCCTATAGGATTTCTATATGTATATGTACTTGAATGCATGATCGATTAGTGAATGCCATTCATTTGTATGTTGACCACAAATTCATAATAGCTGGAACGATTGAACCTAAAGTCATAACTAAAAAATACTAATCCCCATTGATAATTCTCTTTCTGAAGGTCCTATGCCGGTGGCAGTGCCCCAACCCGAACCGCACTCTGTCGGCGGAGTGCTCGTCCATATGCCCCACGTCTGTTCCGTATGTATTTCGATCACCATTAATCCGTTTTATCCACATTATGTTCTTTAGTTGACCACCCCCTTACCCCACCCCCCCATTATTGCGAACCATATTTCAATTTCAAAGTTCTTGACACATCACAATAATAATAATATTACAAAAAAAAACAAAAGAAAAAAATAACTTCAAATATTATGCGTTGACTGTAGGTATATTGAAACACCCCCCATAAACATATACTATAATCCATATAAATATTCAAACAACAAATTAATTACAGCAACAAAAAACAAAAAAAAAACAATATTAAGTGAGCATATTCAAGTTGTTTCATTTTACATTTCGTTATCCCCAAATCAAAAATCACACAAATTCCAAAAAACCAATTCGAAAGTCCGACGATTATACAAAACGTTTTCATTTCTTCATGTATTTTTTATAGAATAACGAAAATGGGCATTCAGTTGATAGTAATGAATTGAGAAAAGTTCACGCCACAGACGAGGTACTTTGTGCATTCACTAAAACGACAAACCAAAAAAAATACCAAACCAAACAAAAACAATCAACCCCAGCTATAAGCTGAACAAGTGTTTGTTTTATAATATTAGTTCTATAATTTGCCCAATTACAACGAATCCCCCAACCCCATACAACAATTCGATTCGATATTTGTACAATTCAATATGTTTTTCAATATCGTATGTTTTATTTCTGTGTCCAGACCAAACCAATCGTACGTACTCCTCGTGTTAAGTGTAAATAAATGTACAGAGTGTTTTTCTTGTCCTTTATTTCGAAATTTCTTTTCTCTACTTTCATTGATTGTTTTTATATATTCCAATACAAAAAGAGTTCTTATTTCTAAATTTTCTTTCGATTATAAATTCATATTAACTTTAGAGGAGTTTCTCCAGGCTTTTTAGAGCAGTCAATAATAGATATATTTTCTAGCTGAATATTAGATTCCAAGTGAACATATATTATAAGAGAGGGCATACCAATGTGTCTCTCGCTTAAGAATCATGATTTTTATTAGATAAATGTAATAGTTATTCAAGGGCTAGACTGGGAAATGGTTATAATAGCATCTGGCCAGGTTTTTTCTCATAGAGAAATGCCATTAAAGGAGAGATTTCACTTACTTAATAGATATTTTACATTTTTCCAACAGAATAATAGATTTTTATTCAATTTTTTTGATCACTTTCTATTTCTATTCATTTTATTCAACTGTGTCTCAAAGTATCTTGTATGTGTGTGAATATAAATTACGAACAAGTGGTATTCATATAAGAAATTTTACATATGGTTTTTACATGTAAATAATGCGTTTCATGCTGATTTTCCCTCACATAACAGATAGTTGTTCCTTTCATTTTCCCTTACGGTTTTCCTTTCTTATCGGATCATTGTTGAAGAGCATGCTCAATGTACAGCACCAAAGAATAAACCAAAACCAAAAATCTATATATCACAAAAATATCTCACAGAAATGCACCAGAAATGTAACCAAACCAAAAAAAAAATTTTTTTTTGCAATTTTACATGTAACATGTGTTATGTAACAGTTTCTTTCGATGTAAATTACTTTTTGTCCGGTACATGTAAGTGTAATCGATATTTATCTACGTGTTTCGTATGTATACAAGGAATGTAAGATACACACACACACCATGTTCTCCATGTAAACCCGTGTAAATATGATGTAAAAAATCTGTAAAATTCGCTTTAGTTAGATTTTTGTTAAAGATTTCCACTCTGTCTAATGCAGATCATGACGGCCACTGTGGAGACAGTTTCAGAGCAACTCGATCTGGCCTCCATCCTGCCCACAGATCGGGCCATAGCCCGTTCTATAACCCTCTCCGATGCGGATGTCGGCAGCGCTAATGTCAGCGTCACCAAAGCCTCGGTTATGGGTGAGAACGGTGCCAATGGCAGCACCGCCTGTGGGGGCGAGAATGGCAGTGGTTCGGAAGAGGATGAGGAGGAGGAGGACAGCGATGATTTCTGGCACACTTCAGTGGGGAAATTTAAATTTACGCTGGACACGCTGCCTCAACCTCTGCAATACATCCATCAGCTCCTCACGGTACTCCCTTCTTTGAGCTCTTCTAAAGATCCCCCTCAAATGTTTGATTTTACATAGGAAATACCCACCATCAAGAAGCCAGAGATACTGTACTATGTGCTGCAGTGCCTCAACACCATGGCCCTGCATGGAGATGCCCTGGCCAAGGCGGCCAGAGAGCAGAGGGGCTTCTTCATTTGGTGTCAGGAGAATCTACTCATCAAAAAGTATGTAGAGCTCTGCTCATAAAGGTCGCTCCTTACAGCTGTATCATTCTTCTCTTCAGCCTTTGGGAACTTTGCAATGCCGAGCACTCGCACATCTGTCAGGTGGGCGTGCCATTGCTGCTGCACTGCATCACGCTGCCGCTCGGTTCGGATGTCTTTTGGCGCGTGGTGCAGGAGGCCTTCCACGATACGGACTGGCGGGTTCGCTTCACAGCAGTCGAACGAGTAACCGTGATTACACGTTTTATGGATTCGACGCCGCTGCGCTCAGAGGTGGGCCTGCAAACGGCACTGGCCACGGCCTTCTGTCATCTCATCGCCAGCATGGATGACATCAATGTGTATGTGGCACAGCGGGCGACGCTCTATATCGGCACGATTCATGACACGGCAATACGGTCACTGCTCTTCTGCTTAGAGTCGCAGTTCGATCTCTTCATTGTGGACCGCCCGGTGGTGCTGCAGTCCGTCTATCAGCTGCACAACTCCCTCTCCGATCGCAAGCTGCTCGGCTGGGACTTTTTCCTCAACCGCTTCGACACGCTCTTCGTGGAGGCGCAGATCAATCTGGAGAAGTGCGGCGATATCTCGTATCTGCGAGACCTCCGCAACTCGGACAACGGCAGCGAGGCGTTGTCTGCAAAGATCCTGAAAGCCAGGGAGGCTCTTAGTCAGTCGGACACGAGTGGCAGCATGGCCAAGACGCTAAGCGCTTCGTTTGGCACCAAGTGGCCCTACAAGAGGACCATGTCGGCACCGGCCACCATGGCACCGCGTCAGGATAGCAAATTTGGTAAGTACAAATGAAAATCTATTCCAGGCTGTTCATTTTTATATATTTCGTTGGTTTTTGTAGTGCCCGAAAAGGAAAAGATCTACAGCCGTCAGGTGTCGGCGCCCATACTCAAACGGAAGACCTCGCGCTTCGGACTGGGTCAGTTCCTAGGCAGTAGTAGTGGGGGGGCGTCTGGCAGCAGCCAGAGTGCCAATCCGGCTAGTCATAGTTCAGCAACGACCACGGCAACAGTAACCGCCACACGACCCAAACCACCGCCCTGTCCCATCCATCAGCATACGCCACACACGGCCTTTCCCTATCACCATCCGTCGTCACACCACCACCCCAATCCACACCCACAGGCACACGCACACCCACACCCACACACACACCATTCCATGTACATCCCACAGCCGCAGGCACACCACACCTTCGGCCACCATCATCCACCATCGCATCATCATCATTCAGCCGGTAGTAGTGCACAAGTAGCAACTGCATCAAGTCTAGCCTCGGCTCATAGTCAGAGCCATCAGTATTTAGTGCATTGCGTGCCACCCAGTCACCAAAGTCCGATGCCCACGTTGCAGGAGGCAGAGACGCTGCTTCGCTCCCAAGCAGCAGCAGCAGCGGCGGCGGCAGCAACAGCCTCCGCCTCAGCCTCCTCCCAGGACCATGTCGGAGGCACCACCACAACCACAGCCACAGCAGCACCAGTGACAGTAGCAACGGTAGCAACAGCAACAGCAGGCAGCTCGACAGCAAATCCCCATCCCTCGGGATACTCCTTTCACTCCCATTTCCAAAAGCATCCGTCGGCACCCAATCTGCTGCCACCGCAGCCAGCCGTGCCGGCGCCCAGTCCCAGTCCCTCGGCTCTGGCCTATCCCATGCATTGCACGTGCGATGCAGGAGCGCATCCGGGTACGGGTACGGCGGCAGCGGCGGCGGCGGGCATCAGCAGCACGGCCAATCCAGGTAGGTTGTAGAGCATGTGTGTTCAGAGAGATTCCGTGATCTGTGTTTAATCGATGTATCCCCCCTCGATGGTGCCTGATGATCGGTGTTATTATTTTTGAGCCTTGAAATGTATACATCATTCATAAGAGCGATCCTCTCCTTGATTGCATGTTCCTTGATCTTCTGGAGACCATTTCTTGTGAATGAGGTCTACATTTTGGGTCTTATCAATTTTCAGTGTTGCCTTGGCTTTGACTCTCTTCATTTCTTATTATTTTTCAAGAAGATTGCTCCTTTAAAAGCAGGATTATATTCCAGATTATATTGTTTTACAATTGGCTTGATTCTTTACCATATATTTGCGTATAACAATATCAAAAAGGTTTTAAATTTAGGTTTTGTAAGTTAGACCTTAAAAATGTATCTAAAATGCATAAAATGCATGAAGACATGAACAGATCTTAAACATATAATACGATCGTATCATTGCATGGATCCTGAACTGAACACAGAACTGATCGCACCACTCTCACGTATCATCATGCCACTCTCATCCACTGTACCTTCATATGTTCTATATACGAGTGTATATAGTATAGTAAATGTGATATCTGTATTATCTAGTTGTGATTGTACATTGAGCTTTGCTTTCACTAACAAATACTCGTTTTAAGTGTGTGTAAACCCTTCCGAACTGGTATGTATGCTCTCTCGAAAAAACATCTATCTCTGTCTCTATCGCGAACCACTCTACAAAAAAAGAAAGAAAAACCTCTATTTCTACTACCTCTCTAACCTTTCTTTCTCTCTCTGTCTTTCTGTCTCTCTCCCCCCACCACCACCCATCCAACAAAAAATTTAAATTTGTACTCTAATTGGCGTTGAAATCCTTAAAACAGAGACATTCCTCCTGTATATTATACAAAGACACATACAAAATTCATTTATCCGTCTATAAAAACGAATCTAATTGTGAAACATTGGCATGTGGCTGTGTCCCCAAAAAGAAAACAAACAAAAAATCAAAAAAAGAATATTGGTGTATATCCCCCTGTTCACCCCTAAAGAAAGTTGACATCTAAAGTGTCCATCCATATAGTAATCCACAATAATGTCTCCCCAGCAGATGGACACATCCACTCGCTGGGCGGCCTCAATGATGAGAATCTAATTGGGCTGCTCAGTCGGATCACGGAGCTGGAGGAGTCCGATCGCGAGACCATTCATCTGTTGGTCTTCATGCTGATGCAGTTCATGTCCCGCACGGATCAGGCCTTTCCCTCGGAGGAAAAGCCGGTGACCAGGACCCAGAATATCGTGCTGAAGCATTTGTTCTTACTGCTGGGACACAATCAGATCGACAAGACCTTCCACACCACCCCAGAGTCGCTAAGGTGAGTGTCGGCAGAGGACCCCCATATCTAAAGATCCATAATTCCATCTCTTATTCTCTTAGGGTATCGGCCGTTTTTAATGCCTTTCTGGCCAATCTGCCGCAGGTGCTAGACCAGAATCATCTGATTGGTGGTCTCATCCTCCCCTCCGTCATGCAGATCATCCTGTATGCCCCCTATCCGACCAACACCTCTGGCGAATCCTACCAGAACATTGTCTTCAACTACTCCCTGTGGCACCTGGAACAGTATCCGCGGCGGAACTGGCTCTTCACCCTCCTCGTAGTGCTCTACAAGTACTCGTACACCCAGCCCCCGTTCAGTGGCTACATCATCTCGGGCATTCGCATGATCATGAACAGCCTGCGCGGACACTTCCATCAGTGCCGGCGGATTCCGACGACCACCATACTGGATATCCAGGGTGTGGGCGGGGCAGCTCGCTCGCGGGATGTCAGCCAGCCCTCGTTGGGCACCGATCCGGATGACAAGGAGGCCAGTCCGCCGGTCAGTCCCATGTTCCCATCGGAGGCCACCAGTGCCGCCTCCAAGAGCAAGGGCAATGTGGCCTTCACCCCGAAGCTGCAGCATGCGTTCAGGAAGTACAATGACTCCAGCCTGGATGCGGATGAGACCGAGTCGGAGCTGGTGGCCATACCAGAGAGCGATCTCTCGGACAGCACCCTGCATGGCAGCAGTGCACCGGTGGGTTTCAATACTCCATATAGCCATGTAATTATTCTGAGCTAAAGAGAATCGATTCCCACTCTAGGGCTCCTTTGATGACACCATACACTTTGAGGATGTGATGCCCAGCCGCAAGCGCCTGGAGTACACGGAGGAGGTACCATACATGGATTTTACTTCTCTGATCCTCAGTTTTAATGCGTTTTTCTTTAAAGAAATCCACAAAATCCCACAAGTCGATGATCACCACCAAAGTGGGTGATACGTACACCACCAAAATCAAGGCCACCACAACCAGTGAGACCCTCGTAACCACCCACACCACCCGTCACAGTCTGCAAGAGGGCGTGCGCATGATCGTCACACCATTGGTGGGAGCAGAGACCACGGAGACGGCCATTGTGAGTCCCCCCGTGGATGTGCATCGGGCGGTGACGGTGCGCAATAAATCCTTGGAGAATGCGGCCGCTTCCACATCCAAAATGTTTGCCGCCATTGCAACCAACCATCTGAAGGCACTCGGTGCCCTGCAGGATGTCCCCGGAACGGCAGACAAAAAGCCCGGCTCCGGCAGCGGCAGTGGCAGTCGCTCGGCCAACGGCAATGGCACGGCTGCTCCGTCTGCAGCTCCAGCCAAGTCCGTTGGACGCCACAAGACGATTGTGGAATGCAGTGCCGGTACATCCAGCTCCTCGATGGACGATTCCCGTCACCAGAAAAAGTCGCAGACAAAGTCCCTGAAGCGCACGGACAAGAACTACGGTTCTCCGGACTCGCCGCTGTCCAAGATGAGCGTGATGCCCAATCCCAGGGATGAGCTGGATGCCGCGATGCAGGGCCTGCCGCCGCCAAAGAACATTGCCGCCTTGGAGATCCCAACTCCGGAGAGACTGCTGCCCATTGGCACCCAGGACACGGTGGCAGCGCTAGTGGAGCGTGTGCGGGAGGGTCTGAATCTTCCAGACATCAGCCACCTTAAGCAGGACAGTCTAGATGTCTCGGAGAGCACCAAGGACGATGTGACGCCCAGCAGCCGCACCAACTCTCCCCGACGTCTCATCAAGCAGGTGGCCCTTGAATCGCCCCCGAATCCCAATGCCCCGTCCACGTCCCAACAGCCCCCGCAGCCACCCGCTGATCTCCACACTTCCATTCTGAAGAATGTCCAGCAGGAGCTGAAACAGAACGCTGGAGGAGCCACCGCTGGAGGAGCAGCGGGCGGAGGCCTGACCTCCAGCAACAGCATTAAGCGGCCCCGCCAGAAGCTGGCACCCTTCAACGTCGACACCAATGCCATACCAGACATACGTTCTCGGTTTGCCGGCTCCTGGCCACCGCCTCCTTTCCAGCCCGCCGAGCCCGATCCAGACGATGAGGGAGAGGATGGTGTGGGCGAAGCCACCAATGGACATGGAACATCTCACGGTACAGCACATGTGCCACGTGGGGTAGGTCTTTAAGGGATTGCCGGATGCTTCATGGCATTAATTTCTTTGTCTTTAGAGCGCACGTCGCGTGGGCGACTACACCATCGTCGAGCGATGCTCGGATTGCGGTGCTCACATTGAAGAGTACACAGACGAGGAGATTGGCATATTCATCGTGATCCTGGGCACTTTTATCCACCGCGAACCGGCCATGGCAGCACCCTTCCTTCCAGAGATCCTCACTATGACATCGCGGTAAGAAAGGGGCTCACAATCTAGGGGCTATCTTATCTATGTTAAATCCGTGTACCATTTAAACGAATGGGCGTTACGCGTCTTCCTTTTCCGTTTCAGCATCTGTCTGAGCTCCACACACTCGTGGCAGGGGGAGAATGGTCCGCCTTTGGCCTGCAGCGCACAGGCAGTGGCCCTGCAGTTCATACGCTGTGTCCTCCATCAGCTGGCGCCGAATGGGATCTTCCTGCAAGTGTTCCAGACCCAAATGAAGAGTGAGTGCTGTGTGATACCTAAGAGAGCATGAGCAAAACATTCTCATTCCATTCTCGATTGCAGTGAAAATCCGTCACAATCACTTCCGCAGCATAGCCAAGGCTCTGCAGGATTTCCAGGATCTGAATGCCACCAGTCCCATCTACATGGTGTGCGAGTCGTTGACCTCCAAGAAGGCTCTGCCAGTGGATCAGCTGCCGGTGATCTTCCGCAACATGGCCGAGTATCTGAATCTGCAGTGTGTGCCCGCCGAAGCGGGCGTGGGTCTGGCCATGTGGTCACAGGCCATGCAGGCGATGGAGTCCTTGCTGCGGCAGGTTATTGTGATCATGCCGAGCCTGAGCAACGCCGAGTATATGCTGGACATCATTGCGGCCACGCTGCGCCTCAACTGCGTGCCCAAGACCCTGCTCGATCCCTACTCGAAGATCATGGCCTACTGCGTGCAGCACACGAATCTCGAGTACCAGACCATCTACGAACTATGCACTTTGAACACGCGCTCCTTCAGCAAGGATCGCGACAAGAACCTGCTCTGCCGCCAGATGATCTTTGAGTTTGTGCAGGCCCTCAAGTTCAAGTCCAACATTCCCGATCACAATCTGCTGGTGATTATTGGATTCGTTCTCCTCGATGCGGGAGGTACTTTGCCGCCTGGATCTGCTCCTGGCATGCCAGAAGCGGCTCCCATGCTGACTACCAACGCCGCCGACTGCTTGCGGCAGTATATCAACGATGTGATTGACTTTCTGGCCGATTTCCATACGCTCAGCAAGATCAAGGTGGGACTCCAGCAACATTCTATCCATTTTCATTATCCTTCATCATTGCAGAACCTGAAGAACGGACAAACGAGCAACGGCCTGGGCGAAGACACCCTTGGGGGCGTGCTCAAAGGAGCCGTGGCCCAATATCTGGCTCTGGAGATGTCACGAGGAAACTCCAGAGACAACAAGGCTGTTGCCCGCTACCTGCCTTGGCTAAACAATGCACCCTCTTCCCTGCAGCAAGGGTAAGTAGTGGAGCCTCAGAAAATGGCCAAAATCTCAACGGAATTATCTCTTCGTTCAGTCCCAAAGAATTCACCGAATGCGTCGGCCATATGCGTCTGCTCTCTTGGCTGCTGCTCGGCTCGCTGACTCACATGGTACTGATGCAGCGTCGCCAGGAGACCCACACCATACCGACGCCTGCGCCGAATCCCCCACCGGGCCAGGGCCAAGCGCCCGCTGCCAGTGTCCATTATCAGCATCAGGGCGTGACCTATTCCCAGCCCGTGCCGCAGGAAGCCTCCTGCCACATAGCCGATCACATTCAGGTGATATTCGCTGGTTTTGCCGAGCAATCAAAGACCTCGGTGCTGCACATGTCCTCGCTCTTCCATGCGTTCACGCTGTGCCAGCTGTGGACCGTGTATTTGGAGCAGATGGCCCACAACACCAGCAGTAATGTGGAGGGCGGAACGCTGGGCGTGCTCTTCGAATTCTGGGCCAAAGTAACGCCATGCATCCTGCAGCTGGTCTCCCACGCCAAGCCCACTATCAACAAGGATCAGCCACAGTCCAGCGTGGACTTCCAGACGCAAAGTGCCAACTCCAAGCTATCCGAAATGGTCAATCTGCACTTCCTCAGCCTACTGGAGGCCCTCAAGGACACAAACTCCACGGTGCTGGGAAAGCTGCTGCCTATGTGGAGCCCCGTTCTCTCCTCACAGACGCAGCTCTCGGACACGCTTCATGTGCGGCTGCAGAATGTACGCGACTGTGCGCCGGACTACGAGGAACAGCAGGCCTACAGGTCGGAGGCCCTGCTCAAGTGGCTGCAGCGATTGCAGTTCAAGATGGGGCAGATCGAGCTGCAGGCCTCCACAGCCACACAGTTCTATTCGATTTAAAATGGAGTTATATTCGTATGTAATCTTATCCACTATCTGTTGTTGCCTACGCAAATAAATAGTTCACAATGTTAACGCAATTTTGCCCAGAAAGGGGGTGAGGGAGTCACTCGTAGACCGTGTAATGTATACCACTGGAGGATGCTCTGTCCAGACTCGTGGGATCATGCATTTCATTCTGCTCGCTGGGCTTTTGCTTGCCCTCAATCAAATAATCAACTTGGGGATTGCGGTAATTCCTGAACGATGCCTTCGTCTTCAGAACAGACTCTTCCGGCAGATGCAGTCCCGGGGCTGGATTGTAAGAGGACGAGGCCTGGTGCTGGGCCAGACGCTGCTCTGCCTGCTGAATCCTCAGTTCCCTGATCCTCTGCATAAAGTCCAGCTGCAGGTTGGCCGACTCCGCCAGCGGAACCATCTGTGTTTCCTTGTATTGGATGAGTGGTGGGGTGGCTGCCGTGATCTCCCAGTGCTTGCCCTTCTTCCGAATGCGCTCTTTATCGGGATCGTGCACGTTCGAGATGGTTGTGCGAAACGGCCGGAATTTCTCCCGCATCGCAATCCTGTCTTTGGGTTCCGTTTTGTCTATGAGGTAGAGGGAATGCTGATCGACGGGCGGATATGAATGCGTCTCTTCGGGATACTTGGCTGCCACCAGGCAGGCATCCAACTCGACGAGCTCAGCGGGTATCGAACTAGTCGCGCTGTGCCCCTCCAATGCAGAGTCCGGTGAGTCGGCAGTTTTCTTAAACGTGTCTATGTCGACCAGATCGCCGGCCGTAATGAGACTCTCGGGTGGAGGCAGCACCTTGACCCTTTTCTCGTGCATTGTGCCCTGCGCTATGATCCGCAATGGATCCATTTCCAGCTCATCGTCGCTGTCCAATATATCCTCCACATGCGCACCTTCGTCCACAATCTCACGGCCGTTCCATTCCAGATTGTTTAACGCAATCTTTCCCTTGGATGCGATATTCAGTTCGCTGAGCATTTGGGCCGTTGCCTCGACATCGTCGCGCCGCCTAATCTCGTTCAGCAATTTATCATAGGACTCTTGGAGGCGTCTGCCCTTGTCCGGCAATTGCAGAAGCCGCTTCCTGAAGCGATAATAATATTAATTCAATTAAATGTGCTTGCGCCGCAGATCGTTCCAGAACTAACTTGAAGGACAGAAATTTGGATTGTCTGTCCTTGATTTCCAGTAATTCCACATAGCTGAGTGTTTTCAGGTCTTTGCTGTGCTGCTCCTTGGCCTGGCTGGTGCCCGGAATACGATTAAGTGGAGCAGCAATAATATTTTGGCTCATTTTCGCAATTTATTTTATAATAATTATTAATTATTTATAATAATTTCGCGGGGCGGGCGCAGTGTGACCGTATCGATGAAAAACTATCTTAGCCCATTTAACCCCCTCTATTTAAACAGATAAGCAATGTGTGTTAAACAGCGTAAGATAATACTGACAGTAAATAATTCTTGTAGGTCAAACCTATCCATCCTCTTTACTTACAAGAAACCTAAACAATATCTTCACCTAAACTGCGCTAAAATTCTTCAAGTTTCATAATTTTCTTGGAGTATATTTCATACCCCCTGGTCTACAATGGGTTAATAGTTCTCTGTCCATGTCCGGAAATAATTTCCTCGATTTTGATATTCAGTTTAATATTACTAACAAACTGGGACCTTCAGCCCTAAACACATCATTGTATACTATTGATTAATCAATTGTCTACAAGATACGCAAATCTTAAGTACTCCTTTTATGGGATTGTGTCTAAAAATAGGCTTAAATGGAAAGCCTACCTCAACGCTTTTTAACGTTTTTTAGTAGACAGACAACCGTTTTAATTCAAATTTCAAATTGAAATTCGTACAAGCCAGCCCTGAATTAACATTCAAAGAAAACTTTGCTTAAAAGATCTAGCAGACAGCGCGCACCATGTGTCGCTGGATCAAATTGCTGTTGTACTGGCTCGCGTTCATGGTCTGTCTGGGCATTTTCGTATTAATTTATGCGTTCTTACTGCAGCAATTTCGAATAAATGCCGAACAGCCCACCGTTTCCAAGCCTCCAAGTCTAACCACAGCTCCTCTAGGGCACACTGTGGGCAAGGAAAGGCTGATAATGTGGGGCGAGATTGGTGAGCAATCTTCGTACTCCCTCCTGAAGCAGATTGAGCGTTTCGTGGGCAGGTACGGCCACAAGGCAGAACACCGCTTGAGGGAATGCAACTTGGATCTAGCGTGGGGCTATCTATCGAACAAACCTTGCGTCCTACTGAAGCTGAACCTTGCCCTCAACTTTGAGGCGAAAACCTACAACGAGCGCCGCTCACTGCCTGATGCGGTGCCCATGCAGGTGCGCCACCACCTGATGCAGACGGCTCCCGAGAGACGCTTGAATAAGATTTGGGCATCGTGCGAAATCGACACCATTAATGTGGACACGGCAATCTCGTTTGTCCCCGAAATGTACTACGATGCCGATGGCCTGTTCGCCAAAAAAAACTTTTACGTTGATCCAGATACCCCGGAAAATCAGCCTGAGGTGGTGATCCATGAGGAGCCAGGCTTTCGTCGGATCATTGGGGTGAAGTTTCACGATCTTCCACCGAATAAGAATGTTCACGTCACCTGCTCCGTGTGGGCCAAGAACATACCATTGCATCATGGCACCGTCAAGTTTGTAATGCACAGAGTGGATCCTAAGGCCCACATTGGCCAATCGGACGTTTTATACGATGAAATAGACATCTATGATGAATGAATGATTGAATTATTGGTAGTGGTAGTAGGCACATATGTATGCTGCCTGCCTGCCATACACATTCTATCTATAAATTGTACAACTATATTAAATTCGAATTTGAGAAACTGATAACACTGAAAACTTAAACTCTTGGAAAAATGCCCGAGGAACTGATGATCCCTGCGGGGAACTACAAGCTGCGAAAGCGTTTCCGCCAAGAGGAGGTAACGCGCAAGAAGCGGGATATTCCTTGGCAAAAGAAGGTCTTGAACTTGGACACCAATGAATTATTTAACCGTACTGCCTGGGCTTGGTTCAGAATCATTTGCTTCTACATCGTTCTATACTTCCTCATTATCTTGATATTGGCAGTGTGGTTTCTTATATTCAAATTCACGATTTCCGGGGATCGTCCCAAGTGGCTGAAGGGAGCCCCGGGACTGTCCGTTGTGCCACGCAACAACACCTTAATATCCTGGTACACGCATCTGGAGAAGCAGATACATCCGATAACCGATGACATCGAACAAGCCATGCATGCCCTGAAAGACAATGCGAAAAAGTTCTTCCACGAGTGCAACCCGGATGACCTCTGGGGATACGGTAAAGCGAAAACGCCCTGCGTCTTCATCAAACTGAATAAAGTGTGCGGCTTTACGCCGGAAACGTACGACACCGTCGATGATCTGCCATCCAATGCGCCCGGAGAACTCACCGACATACTGGGCAAGTATGGCGGCAAGAGCAGGATCTGGCTGACGTGCAAGGTGACAAAGGGCTCGTCGCCCACCATTGTATACATTCCGGGACCCTACTACGATGCCGCCACCAACATGAGAGGACGCGCGCGCGTGGTGGCCCTCAAATTAACGGAAATGCCCGAAAACCATGAGGTCCATTTCAAGTGCAGGGTGTGGGCGAAGAACATACCCGTTGATGAGAAGATCCCCGGTAATGGTAACGTCAAATTCAGACTTCGTATGCGGGTGGATTCGTCAGAGAGATTCATTCCATCTAACCCTAAGCTCTCGTTTCAACAAAGGGTTTTCCGTCCGCATTTCCAATCGAACACCAGCGCCGTTGAAAAACACAATAAAGCCAAGACAAAGACAGTGAGTCCGAAGAAACAAAAGGTGACGGAGAGTCTGGAAAAAAGTAAAATCACAGAGACAGAAAATCCGGACCTAAAGAAAGAGACGCAGCCTCCAGAAAACCCAGTTAAACAGGAAAATCAGAAGAATGGCGATGACGATGCAGAAGATGAAATTGCGAAAGATAGCACCAGCAGAAAGCAGAAAGTCACAGAGCGCTCTAACGAAGAGGATGATATGGAGAGCACGAAGAAAGATCATGAAAAGGAAGATGGGACAGAGACAGAGGCAGAGAAACTCAAGAAAAACAAGGAGTCTCCATTCCGTAGTCCACTTGTATAGTTTTTTATTTTATATTTCGTTTATTATGGTAAGATATATTGAATACCAATACTAATTTGATTAATCATAATATTTATTCTTTATTCCAGCAATTAGAATACCCTTTTTAAACGACCAGTCCTGGGAATAATCGCATTGTCAAGCAAACAACTCGAAGTGTGTACGTGCTTCTTGCAATAGTGCGACAGAAAAAACCGATATTTGAAATTATAATATTTTGCATTAACAACATAGGGTATAAAAACTTCCATATGCATATGTTTCGAATTTTCCTGGGATACGGATTTTATAAAATTGAGGAAATGTTTGTCACCCAAGGCTCCAATATGCAGAAACTATTCAGTCTACTCTTTAAAGCTATCTCAAAGAAATTTCGTAGTTTATGCTCTTCTTACAGAGAGAGATTTTATGCTGCTGGTGTTTGAACCGTTTCTTTTTTTTTTTAAATTTTGAGCGTTCATCAAATCAGGGGTATCATCGATATCAGGTTGAATAACATCGACAGTGGTAACTATCGATGGTCGAAAAAACCGATAGCTTCGATAGGATTAATAATAAAAATACCTTCAATCTTCAATTAAGTTTTAACCCGTTTTCTTTCTTTGTTTCTTGCTATGTAGGCAAGCGCACCATATAAAGAAAAAGTAAAACTAGAAAGCGAAGGAAAAAGTCCTTTTTGTTTTTTTTTTTTAGTTCATCCAGCTCAAATCAGCTGCTGAGATGTACCCTTTATCGATTTCAGATTTCAGTATTTCACTGCATTACTGTGATAAGGGTCACACTAGCTGCACAAATATATTTTATCGATAGCTACTATAGCTCCCCTAACAACAAAAATAAATATACATAACTAATAATACGGACGCGCAACGTTTTTCCGGCGATTAGGCAAACACGGTATCTAAACAATTGTATTGTACGTCTGCATGAATAAAATTTGCGGCAAAATCAAGTGATTGCGACTGTGTGTGCTTGTGTGCGTGTGTGTTGTGTGTCAGAAGCTGTGTGTGGGGGGCATATGACTCGTGTTTTTTAGCCGACAATCCATTAAAAAAAAATTAAGAAAAAAACAAATTAAATGAAACTGAAACGCCGCATTTCTAAATTGTATTAAAAGTGAATGAAAAGTAAATTTTGTAGTTTTTGGCAGCCAAACAAAAGAGCCCCCTTCTGATCTGATACCGTACCCCCTGGCTGGCGACCGTTTTGTTGCTAAAATAAATTAAATATAGAATAAAATGCGTGTTTGAATGTTGCGGTGCTGCTGCTCTTTAAGTGCAAGTGCATTTATTTATAGTTTAAATTGAATATGTATGGAAAAGAGAGAAATGCAAATGTAATATATTTCTGTGCTCTCTATCTCTCCCTCCCTCTCAGCGTTTTCAAAAAGTGAAAAAAAAATTTGGAAAAAATGCAGATCAAAGAATTGTGAGTATTAATTTCAGTACATAATTTATGCGTAAATCTTTCAGTTGAAATATTTAAATGACAAGAGCAAAGCCGCATTCTTTGTGACAAATCGATTTTGTGCTACCGCTCTCTTTCTCTCTCCCTCCTCTTTCTCTGTCGCACGTCATTGTCGCGTGTCAGCATTTGTTGTTGCTGTTGTTTTTGCTTTTCTGGTTTTTCCTTTCCTGTGCATTTATTTTACCGCAAAAGTATGTTTTTCTTATCAGAGCTACTAGCTGTCTGCCACGCTCTCTCCGACTCTCTCTCTCTCTTGGGCTAGTTACTCTCTTATCCAGATGACGTAATGAGTTTCAACTCGGAGGCTACGTAAGCGTCTTTTCACTTATTGGCCTCTCTAGGCTTTTAGCCATAATTCTCATTGAATTTCTGCGAAATTCAAGTGGAAGCCGACTTTCAATTTGTTTAAGCGCCACTGCCGCCAGCGCCACGTTGTCAATTTCGCATTGCTGTTGGGGGAAAAGTGACTCACTCTCACTCTCTCTCTCTCTCTCTCACTCTCACTCACTCGCCCCCGCTTCCACATCTCCTTCGCGCTGCCAATGTTTTAATCAAACAAGTTGTAAAACAAATGGTCGATAAGATTTTATTTGTTTGTTGCATAAACTATAGTTTCAAAAAAAATTGTATTTCTAGTTTTTGGAATGGGTTCGGGATCGGTATACAAATGTCCCTCAATCAGAAAAGTGCTATAAATGCCATAAAGACTATCTTTGCAAATTATTCACGTTTCTGCCTAGAAATCAGTTGCCTTCGCTCTCGCCACTCACTCCAGCTGGCTGTCCCTCTGTCTCTCTCTCTCTCTTTTTCTCACACACTCTCCCTCTCTGACATTGATATTTATGATGGGTATTTGGGGGGAGCAGAAGGGTATATTTGTTTGTAGAGAAAGCATGTTAGTGCGTGTTCGAGGCCCTGTATATATGTATTATCTGCTTATGTCTGTATGATTTGAGGGAGATAGTGTATAAAGAAATGTGCTAATATATGTAGAACACTTATCCGGTTGTGATAATTATGTACTACCCATCCACGAAAAATCATTAATTGCAGGGCATCCCTTAGTCGTAACTATTGTTCGGGCATTCTAATTCGTTTTAATTTATGAACGGAAATTGCCAAAAAGGCTGCAATTGAATTGCTCAATTTATTGTATATAATTGATTTTGACTCTGCCAGCAGATGCCACGTGAAACCATTTGATGACACGTTAGAAGATTAACCCTTACGAGATGCATATATGTACGTATACTAGATCTGCGAGTGAATCTCCATTTCCTTATCAATCACTCACATCAATCAGGCGAGATAGTGCTGATTGCTGATAATTACGAGTAATTGATAAACGGATTAGTTTTGTAAAACATCAAACCTTGTAGGGTGGGTAGGGGAGCGACGACCTGTGCGAAAAACTAATATGTGTCTGTTTTTCCGAAACTGTATCCCATATGCCGCACAAATATTGAACTCTTCTCAATATCCTAGCCATAAACCCACGGAAAACATTTGCATATTTGCAAAGATGTTTTTATGGCCAGATTTTTGCCCCTCGCTGAAGTGTAGCCCCACCATTTGGTTGTGAACATTTCAACGCCTTCATTAAATGGGAAATGAAAAATGCACGAAAAATGCACGAAAAATATATAAAATATATATGTACATGTGTAAGTGTATGTGTGTACCCACGTATGATGACTGCAGGTTGATAAACAATTGGAAATTGCCTCCGGGACGAATGGCAAAAATGAAATGAAAAATTGAAAGCACCAGAGCGGTGAAAATATTGTACAATAAATGAGAAAAGCGATAAACCAAATAACCTGCAACATGCTTAAATTTTGTATGTGTGTTGGTGTGGCATCTGCCATTTCGTGGATAAACATCTCTCTTCTGCTGTTCCACAAATTAATACTTTAAGTGCAGACAGGTAGGCAGGGAGTACATTTTTATTGACAGCCGAATGGGAAGTGAATTTATAATAAAAATTGCATGCACCTACAGTGCGGTTCGTAGTTATAGGGTTACATTTCGGATAGGATATCATTTGTAAATATTAAAAAAAATGCAAGGTATTGTATATACCGTTTTTTCAAAGAATCATCCATCATTCTTTGGATTTCATTTTTCATTAAATCCAATGGAATAGTGTAAGGAAAAAGCTTCAATATTTGTTTGTTTATAAGTTATTGAATATCACATCTCTCTCTCTCGCTCTCTCTCTCTCTTAGGTAAATAAATATCTTTCAACTTTGATCTCTAAAAGCAAAAACTAGTTTTCAATGTCGTATAGTCGTTGCACGGCTAATGCTACGATTAGAGGTTCATGTCGGCTGGGGCAGTAAAGGTAGTCTGGCGTGACTTTTACAGCACCCCTCACCCCACCCGGACGCACCGATTGCCGCACTTTGTATCCGCAAACACCTATCCCCCCCTGGTGCTTTCTCTTCACTCGCCAATCAATTTGAAAATGGCACGAGCTCTAATTTCAGTTCCGCCATTTGTATTTTCCATGTACTCGGGGTTCTCTGATAAGATAACACGAAACATTTGTGCCCCGTTTGTGGCCGTTTAGGCGTCTGCGTGTCTACATATGTGTGTGTGCGTTCCAGTTATCATTACACGACTCGAATGTATTGTATTTGTACTCCCAAATTGTTGGTAATTGAGTGTGACTGATGGTAGATCAGATGGCCTAATGCCATATGCGGGCCCCGTAGAGACGCACACATGAAGCGAATAAAACAAAAAAAAAAACGACAACGATTGTTAGACAAGGTTAATCCCAAGGCAATCGTCGGTTTCAGAGGTTTTAATTGTATGACTTTGACCCCCCACAAGAAGTGTGCGTCGTGCAGAGAAGGACGAATTTTAGAAACGTGTTGTTTGTAGGAAAGGGTTTTCTTTTAAAGAAGATCGTTCACTGCTGTCCAAGAGAAATATTCTTTCGATTTTCATGGTATTTTATTAGAAGAGGATGAGGTCTATCTCTAAAGGGTTCTCCACGCTTGAAACTCTTCTCTCGAACCTTACATTGATGGCTGTTTTTCCTTCTTTTGGCTTTAGTTTGATTTAGTCATCGATTCAATGAATCACAGCCTTGGAAAATAAAAAAAACACAACCTTCATTTTACATACATCATATATGTGGGATATGAGCTCTCCCTTGCCTCCGCTTGCCACCCTCCATGCGGCCATGCGACCATTCTGCCATTTTCCAATCTCTCCCCATGACATCTTTTACTGCGAAGTAAATCAATTATTACTGTGCTTCACTTCAGCCTTCAATTGTCGTCCGTCCGAGAGTGGCGGCGGCCGCCCACGAAGCGACCGCAAGAGCCATGGCCAGAAGCCCCCCCGTCTCTGCCACTCTCTCACTTTAGCTCGCACTCAATCTGTCCCACTCACACATTCACTTTCCATTTTCAATTACGCCAACAAAAGCAAACAATTTGCTCGCTTGTGGATGGCCGGCCACAGGGGAAGAGAGGCAGAGACGGAGAGCCAGAGACGGACCCGACCCCCTTGAGGGTTTTCTTTCGGCAACTTTGGTCTCATTAAGAGAGCCGCTGCTCTGCTTCGCCCGCTGCTCTGCTGCTGTTATTGTTGTTGTTTTATTGTTTGTTTCGTGACTCGGTTGACTTTTATTCATTCACTCTTTCCGTCGCTTCGTATTCTCTTATTCTTGCCGGCGACAGTCCTTAAGTAAACCCACTCCTCCGCCCTTGTAACCTCTGCTCTCCTCTAGCTCTTCGCATACATATGTGACAATTTCTTTTATACTTTGTTTTGTGTTGTTTTGTTTTTGCATAATTTCTTTATTGCTTTCATTGTGTGCTCTGATTCACTGGAATCCCCCCTTTCTCTGTGACTCGCACATGCACTGAGCGAAATTCTGGAATATAGAAAGCAAATATATCCCTAGTCGGTGGCTATTGGAATTATTGATTCTGTATTTTTTCTCCCAGTGTATAAGCATTGGACGACTTTTGCGTGTCTCCTATCGTTTGATCTCTAGCATTGGGATATTTTTGACCCAGTTGCACAATAGATGTTGTTTCTATTATTTCTTTCGTCCCCCTAAGGGCCCCTCCCCTCGTCGCCCCTTGGGGACCCCCTCTGGAAATTTATTTACTTACATATACGAAGAGTATCTGTACTGTACTCGTATCTTATTGGGACACAAACTTTTCGCACAAACTGTGTTTTCCGGGGAGGGAAGGGCCAACGTCCATAAATATTTCCTTCTTGTTTTTGATTTTGGGGATTTTACGAGTTTCTTTTTTTCCTGTTTTTGCTTTTTTTCGCAAGTTCTCTGTTGGGAGGCTAAGAAAACTTTCCAAAAGTAAAAAAAATACATATATATAAGAGAGAGAAATAATTTTTTATGGCCAATTTATTTGTGTGACGAAAACTTTTACAATTTGAATTGATTAAACGATGAATTTGATGAAAAGAAAAGTTTTACGTACCGTTTTGTTCAGGGTAATTGAAGGACTATGAAGAGATTTGAAAAGAAAAACAAAAAACCAAATAAATTCTAAGGATAATTGAACTTTAATTAAAGAGTAAATGTACATAGTGTATGTACATAGATTCTTGAAATAATACATACATACATATGAGACTTAAAAAGAAGGCCCAAAAATTTCAGTACATTTCGGGATCTTTTTTCAATACAAACGAAACGAAACGTTGTTTCGGAAAAAGCCCACTTAAGCGACGCCATTTCAAAATATTTTTTAATGGAAAAAATGTATAAATTACTTCTTTTAGCTACAAATAAAACCTTCTACCTATTGATGCTGATCAAGAATATACATATATACTTTATGGGGTCGGAAACGCTTCCTTTGGTGCGTTGCACCACAAATCTAATATACCATTATACTCTTCGAGTACCGGGTATAATTACTGCAGAATACTTTGTTCAGCATCGAAAAAAATGTCCTGAAATGTAGCCCCCTCAAGGGAATGTCTCCAGGATTCCATAGAAATTTCATATTTTTCTTTATTCAATAACTATTTATGAATCGATTCCAATAAAAATGGGTTCGCTAGGTTCTCTTTAACTTGAATAATGTTTAAGACTTACCATCTTAAAGGGAGGCTTTAGCAGTCCAAAAACTCAACCTGCAATTTATTTGCCTAATTAGTTTTGTACTCGCGAATAACTTCATTAACAATTAAGAGGCAGCATAAAAAGGTTTTAATTTACTTTAAGCTCCAGCTCTTCTCATCTTCCCCCCTGCCTCCCAGCACACACCTTGATTGTGGGCAGGGGGAGGGGAAATCCCTGGCAAGAACTAAGTCACAAGTTAAACACTGAATAAAAAGGGGGAGGAGCAGCACACTGCGAACTTTAACCTTCTGGGGGGAGGTGAAACTTTTCCGGGGCATCACAGACGCCACATTAAAGGGGCGACCACGCCCACCAGTTGCTCTATTCGGATGGCAATTAGGAAACACATCATTACCAAGTGTCAACAGAAGGGCCAAAAGGTTAATTGTGTCTGGAAGCAGCAGCAGCAGCAGCCAGCAGCTGCAGCCAGCAGTCTACTGTTCGTCAAACAAAGCACCAAAGTTGCCATCTTCTCACTTTGATTGTTCCTCGTGTTTTGTGTTTCGTTGTGGGGTTTTTATGTGCCACCCAGAAGTGGGGCTAACGGCAACAACAAGCCCAGATGACAGCTCATAAACTTGGGATGGCGCCAAGACGTCGTCTGACTGTGCGGGGGGTGGGCTGGGGCTGGGGCTGTGTGGTGCTTTATGGCCAAGGAAAAGATTTGCTTCGCACCTTGATGTGGCATGCCGAACGCCGCTTCCTGCATTATCACCGGGGGAGCAATTCAACCCTTTATTACTACCTGTGGAAATGTTTCATTTTCCCCGTGACTTGGGCTGCTAGATTGCAGTTTCTTGGAAAATTACTTGCGAAAATGGTGGCCAAAACGTGAACTTCCTTTGGGTGCATTGACAATCATGTTTAAATGGGGATTTGGTAGGATTTTAGAACCAATACTCTGCTTTTTTTTCTAGCTATCGATAGGGTCAATGTGGAATGTTTATATGTTTATATCTGTGAAAGATTCAAAGAAAGAAAAGAGCATCTCCACTTCGTTGCGGGCCTTTCTGGCAAAGAACCTGGGTGTTGCCTCTTGTAAATATTCTCCGGCTTAAATTTGTGTGCTATTAAATTGCCCCGCGTCCCCCCCAACGACGACTGCGGTGTGTGGCAGCAACGGCAACAAAAGTCAAGCAATGCGAAAAAAGTTTCAAGGCTGTGGCATAATTATGCTAAGGACCCACAGCACACACTTCCTGCAGCCACATCTGCAACCCTTTTTTTTTTTTTTTTGGTAATTAGAGGACGAACGAATGAGTGTGTATGTGTGTTGCACGTTTTGGGGGCTGATGCAAATGGGAAAAGCTTTTTGGGGTGGCGGGGGGCGGGGAGCGGGGAGCGAATTTTAATGTTGCCAGGCAGGCAGGCACTCTTTTGTCGCTGGCTATTTTCGGTCAATGCATATTTATGTGTCAGCTTTTAATTAAAATGCGAGAATTTAAATTATGCTGCAGGTTGAACGAGTCGAGTCTCAACTTTGCTCTCATTAGCATCTGGCGACAGATACATGACGTATACGCATAAAGTATACGCCCGAGTGGCGCTTGAAAGTGTGGCAATTATCAGCTACAGTACTTTAATGATGCTTACCTCAGAGATAAAGATACATCTATGTAGATGTATCTTTAAGTATAACAAACTCCTCCTAATGGTTGGTGACTTTTAAATAATGTTCAAGTTTCCTAATATTTGGTGGGCAAATGCTTTTGTGTGGTTTTCCTTTCAGGCGTTCCGTCTTCTGTCAAACCCCATAAACTGCTTCCATCCTTCAGCACATTCTACAGTATCAAAATAAGAGGACATTTTGCACAGACCGGCCTGCATTTAATTAAAAAATGCTGTGTATATATGTATAAAACTTAATTAAAATCATGTATTGTAACCTTTTATGCCTTCATTCGCTTATGCTCTCTCTCTCTCTCTCTCTCTTACACTCTTTGCAGCCGCGTGACTTTGCCATTGACTGTGGAAGAGGTAAGTCGGGTCGCAACCCGCCGCTCCCTGGCTCAGAGTTAATGAAACTTTTCCTCTTTTCTTTCCCTGTTTGTTTGTGTTTTTCAGTATCAAGTTGCACAATTATTCTCAGTAGCCGAGGCGTCAAAGGAGAACACAGGCGGTGGCGAGGGCATTGAGGTATTAAAGAACGAGCCCTTCGACAACATTCCACTGCTCGGTGAGAAGCCCATTTCAACCAGTATATCCCACAGATGATCCTTATACTTAACCCTGTTCTTTTTTTCTCTTATGCAGGCGGCAAATACACTTCCGGTCAATACACATATAAGATCTATCATCTGCAATCAAAAGTTCCAGCGTACATAAGACTATTGGCACCCAAGGGCTCTCTGGAGATCCACGAGGAGGCATGGAATGCATATCCCTATTGTCGAACGATTATCACGGTAAATGGTCTTAGGGGGACTATCGAAGGGGAAAGAGTGTTTAAGGGGACGGGAGGGAGGGAGGGGGAGATCGATCATTCGATTTATGACAAAAATGTGTTGTTTTGATCTTTCGAATTTCTAGAATCCCAAATTCATGAAAGATGCCTTTAAAATAATCATCGACACGCTGCACGTCGGCGATGCGGGCGATTCAGAGAATGTAAGTGGATGGATCCTTGACAAAATGTCACTAATTTGTGTTCCTCTTTATCTTTTTCATTTCTACTTTCATTAAACCCACTACTAATATATCGACTAACATCAATCAATCAATCAATCAATCAATCGATCGTCCATGCAATTTCTGTGTGTGTGCGTGTGTTTCCCATTAACGTTTTCCTTTGGCTTGGTTTTGGCTTTTATGGTTTATGGTTTTTAATCTCTGCACTACTGTTGTTGTGATCTTCTGTTAATAAGAATCCCGGTTATATGGACAAAAACTTTGTTATACATATCGAATCGAATCATTTCGACAATGACCTTGGCGAACAACCGAATGTGAGTGTGTGCGGTTTTCGTTTCGCCCTGAAATTCTATATTTTCGTATGTAATATTTTGCTTTTGCTTATCCATGTGCATGTCTCACGCTAGATACATAGGTACATATATAGAATCGCTTTCAATGTCTTGAATCAAATGTAAATGAAACTATCTTAAGATCTCAGTTCTGTTCTGTTTCTCCTCCTCCGGCTGTGTGTTGCAGGTGCACGAACTGACGCCGGATAAGCTGAAAGCACGCGAAGTAGTGCACATTGACATTGCCAATGATCCGATATTGCCTGCAGACTATAAGATCGAAGAGGATCCCACCACGTAAGACCTCAATCGATACTTGAAAGACGTGATTTTAATACTGATTCTCTTCCCCCGTCCAGATACCAGTCAAAGAAGACGGGACGTGGGCCCTTGGTCGGTGCCGATTGGAAAAAGCGCGTGGACCCCGTGATGACCTGCTACAAGCTGGTGACATGCGAATTCAAATGGTTCGGCCTGCAGACAAGAGTAGAGAATTTCATTCAAAAGTCAGAGCGACGCCTTTTCACAAACTTCCATCGGTAAATGGCTTCAAAAAGGATCACTTTTCAGCATTAATTAATCGAATCTTCTGTTCTGTCTGTATTTGTAGCCAAGTTTTCTGTTCTACTGATCGCTGGTACGGTCTAACAATGGAGGACATTCGTGCCATCGAGGAACAGGTCAAGGAAGAGCTGGACAAGGCGCGACAGGTGGGCGAAGTGCGGGGCATGCGTGCGGATAACGATTAAATATATTGTAGAAAATTGTAAAACAAAATATAAAATGTGTATTGTAAAAAGGAGTAAAACAACAACAACTAAAAGGCAAAGGAAAACCACGAAAATGGAGATACAAATTGCATAAATAAATTTAAAACAGAAACAAACAAAAAAAAACACCAAAACTGAAAATCGAAAAGCAAAAGCATTAACGAAATTAAAGCAATTTTGAAACCACAGAAAAGAACACCAAGTGTATGACAAGAAAGAACGAGTAAAAAATAAAAGTTGAGTTAGATAATAGTATAGCGCACCCGACGACAACAACAAACAAAACAAAAGAAACAAACCAATTCCAGAAACCAGGAACCCCCCTCCCAGCCTGCAGTCGTGTGCAAATGGTATTCACGGAGGGGACGGATTCCCCCGCACTTTCCGTATGCGTATCCTAATTCGTTATCCTTCTCCTTGTAATGGAATTCAAAATGGAAATTGATTTAAGTTGCATTTTGTATAAATTTTGAAATAAAACCAAATGACAGATTAATGTAAAAAGTTTAACACAAAAGCCATACACCACACATCCGAATGAGAATAGAAAGGGAAGGAATTCCAGGCGAATGCCTGCAGGGAGGAGGTTCACAGAGTATTTTGAACATGTGATTTCTATAGATATAGAGAGATAAAGAGAGACATACAGAGAAACGATTGTTGAGACATCTCAAAAGATTGATATGTACATTCCATGCAATGCAGGATTTATTTGCATTCATGGTTTATGCATACTGTGGTCTGCATTTGATTTGCATTTCAAAAAGTCAATCAAACAATCTGCGGAGAAGGAGAAGAAGTCGAGCAGGAGTCGAGGCTCTGTGGTGTTGGTGGGGTCAAAGATTGACAGAGCAAACACTTGCCTCTCATTCGGATTGATTTAAGAAGGATCGTGATAGCCAATAGTTTTCTTCGAGCATAAACAAACACTAGAAAACTGCCAATATCTACTCGATAAAAATGCCTAAAAATATATAAAAAGAAAACCACCTTAGACACACACACAATCCAAACCAATCCAATCCAGTCCCTACTTCTGCACAGGACACGAATCTCTCGCGTATCTCGAAATGCTTCAAAGAACTTTTAACCATCTGCCGCTACATTTTCTGCTCAAAGAAGGAAGGAGGGGAATAATACCTTATACATCTACCATGTATATCTACATATATCTATATCTATCTATGAAACGTCCATTTTGAAACTAAAAATCTATACCGGAAAAAACAGAAACAAGAACTACAAGCTTTTTAAATGATCTTAAAGCCCACTTACACACACAGAGAACCCGATTAAAGACATTAACATTGAACATTAAAAGGCTACGCTACAATGGATATAATTGAACCTCATAGGCTTAAAGCATTCAGAGACAGCAATCATCAGATGGGGGCATCAAGTGGGATTTAAGTGGGGGGGGGAAGCGGGGCATATGATATTGCATGCACACTCCATGGATTGAGGGAGCAGCTTTTATTTTTATATCACCCAACACTCAAACAGGCGAACAGACAGGCAGACACAGATACGATAGCCACTTGGAATATATAAATATATTATATATATATAGGGAATGCATCAGCATATGTACATACATCCATATACTATACACTTGAATCGAGGAGTACTTTAGAAATATAATAATAGCAAAGAGCGAAATGCGTTTACGAGATATATACAACATATACAGATACTATACATATGTATACATAAATATATACTGATTCCATAATGTATAAAAATTGCCTCAAATTGTTATTTGCTGTGTGAGTTCTCGTTCATTCGTTGGTTCGTTGGTTATTGATTGATTGATTGATTGATTATACATACATAGATACTTCTCCTCTCTACTCAATGTGTGTGCATTCGCCTCTCTAAATGTGTTTACTAACGTGCTAAAAAATCCTCGGCCGGATCGAGGTTAAATCTTTAAAAAATATAAAACTCCAAACTTGATTTTGTAGCAAAACAACTGTCGAGGGACTCAAATTTCAAACAATAACTCCTTTATAGGTCCCATCCAGCATCCATCATATAACCAGTACAACGTATGTATATTTATAATATATTTCATTTGTATGGCACCATCCCCCATCCTACCCTCTTTCCCCACACATCTACTAGAATGACGAATACCAGAATTTTAGGCATTAAAATAAAATATACACCACAATTTAGACAAATTATAAGGATATATAACGATACATTCTCATTCAATAAAAACAAATAAAAACATCACATTCGATTTCAATATTTGAAATTAATTCGCGTTCAATTTTTCTCGAAATAAAACTAAAAAGGAAAATATAAAAAACTAAAGGAAAGCCCTATTTAATTAATGCTGTTAATTAACGTATAATTTGGATAACGTAATACAAATGATAATAATAATTATATATACAACATAAATGATTTTTTAAAAATAAGCTGAAAATACAACAACAACAAATTGATAATTGACACATGAGTAAAACGCAAGTTATAAGCTGTTAAAAATACAAAATAAAATAATGAAAAAACAAAGGAAATTAAAAATAAAAACGAAAAACGAAAAACCATACAAATTGTATTGTAGAAATTATTTTAATTGACGAAAATAAAGCATTATTAATTATATATAATATACACATAATTGACATTTATTCACATAGATTATAGAGTAGGATATATAGGTAGGTGAGTATAGAGGTATTTTTAAACATTGGCATTAGGATTACAGTATTAGATTCCATTTAATTGTTGGCCATCCAGAAGAACTGACGCACTTCCTCCTCGTTTGAGGGACGGCAATGTGGCGGCGGTGTGATCAGCGAGCTCCGCAGCGCTGTCATGGCCATCATGTTGCGCTTCACGGCCTTTGATAGATTTATTATCCGCTCTGGATAGTGGACTCCCATCAGGCACTCGTATTGCACCTGCTGCTCCGCCGACATGCGCCAGGGTTCGTGGCTATAAAGTACATCAAATGAGGATCAGAATTTCTTAAAAGTGATTTCGAATACTCACATATATTCCTTGGGCAAATTCTTTAGTTCTGGCACATATTGCCTAATGTAAACCCCCTCCGGATCGAGTCGCTTGGCTAGTGCCACAGGACAGGTCACCAAGGAAGAGTCCAGCAATCGTTCAAAGGCCGAACTCGAGACCCACATCCAGTTGCCAGCACATACCGACCAATCCGCATCTAGGAGATACTTGAGGAAGTGCTTCAGGCCGTGCTCCCAGCTCTGCCAGAGCCCCCCTCGAGTGAGGAAGGTGGCCACCGTATTGCGGAGAGTATGATGCAGCCAGCCTTCGGCAAGGAGCTGCCGCATGGCCCCATCGATCAGGGGAAAACCCGTCTGCCCCAGGCGCCATCGCTGCAGGAGATCGTTATCGGGCGACGCCCACGGTATGGTCAGGCAGATCTCGTTATCCTCCATGCGGTCATAGTTAGGATTATTGACGGACATCGTGTAGAAGTACTCGCGCCAGATGAGCTGTCCAGTGATGTGTGCGCCGCCCGCTATCTTAAAGCCGCGGTCAGAGGCCGCTTGGACATTCTCGAAGAGATCGTGGACGCTCCAGTAGAAGCGTCGCACCGAGAGGCAGCCGAAACGCAGGTGGGCGCTCATCGACTTGGGCGCCTCCTGGATGTTGGGAATCGCCTGGTTGGGCAGATAGTAGCCCCGCTCGAAGGCGTTCCTCTCCACCTTTAAGCGCTCCTCGAGGAGTGCCAGGGCCTGGGTCTCGCCACCACGCCAATTGATCTTTGCCAGGAAGCCCATGTTGTCGCTGTAGACGTTGAAGTGCTCCGGGTTGGGAATCTGATCGAAGCATCCAAGAAGTTGCCTTACTTCCGGTGCTAGTTGGATAAACTTGACATCATCGATGTAGGCATCGACTGCGGGTCGCGGTGGCACTCCAATGACCTGCACAGTGTGCTGCAAAGAAAAATGACTTTAACAGAAGGAACCTATAAAATAAATGAGAAAAAATTACGAGGAACATCTGGTACGTCAGAGGAGGTATGCCTCCGTTCGTGTCGATCACGAGGCGCGGATCCCACAGCGTATGGGACACCTTCTCCACGTACTCGATGCCCAGCTCGCGGCACAGCAGCCTGATGGACTCATCCCGCTCGTTCCAGATAGGCTCGCAGTCCAGCTCGACGCAAATCTTCTGCAGACGCACTTGCTCGTGCAGCCGCCGGAAGATGAGCCTTGGCTCGCCCTCAAAGACGAACAGCCGGCCGCGTCCCTCGGTGGCCGATTGCAGCTGCTCATCGAGGTCCTCCAGACTGTCCAGCAGGAAGCGCAATCGGTTGTAGCCCACGATTTTGGTGCCTTGGAACGGGAGAGGCAATGATTGATTTCCATATTTTGATGGTTAAGCAAAGGTTTTTTAAATTCTGCGGCACTCTCGCTCTCCCGAATTGCTAAGCCACAAGCAATATATCTTCCTTTGTTCGCCCAATGCCCAATGATCATTTTTCGCTCAGTGTAGCTTTCGAACCGCAGCTTTTTGAATGTTCAATTACCGTATTTAATTCTCACTCTCTTCTCACGCAAATCTAGCATTTGCGTAAAGCTCCTCCTCTTAGCGGTCGAATTAGTAGCTTTCTCTCGCGCGCTCTCCCACTAAGCTGCAAGCTGCTTAAAAGTGCATTCTATTCAACAGCTGTGCTTTCTTGCCGCCTCTCTGTCCAGCGTTCTTCACATCACTCCCTCTCCCTCTCTCTATTTACTTTACCACTCTCCCCTTCTATAATTCTACGAAGCCTAGCCGCAAATCGCATTAGAACGCACCGTTTGTTTTGCTCCGCCATGCAAAAGCGTTCGCTCCTTCGCTACACCCTACACCCCCTTTAAGCATTAAAAAAATGCATTTGCTGAGCTTTCGTTCCGCCACAGAAGAGGTGTAAGGGCGAAAAATGACGCGAAAATAAAAATGTGATAACCGCAGTGCAAGACGGAATAAAATAAAAAACGATATTAGCTCACAGACGAAAAAAACGTGCAAATTGTAAACGAGATGAAAAATACCTAGTACATAATGTGGCTTTTCGCGCTCTCACCTGCACTCTCGCCATCGAATATGAATACGGGTATAAGAGCATTGCCTTGATCTTTCTCCTCGAGAGCGGCCAGCAGGGCGGGATTGTCGTGCAGCCGAAGACCATGACGGAACCACACTACATTTGCACCACAGGTGACCATCTTTGGCAGCGATTTCTGCGATCTTCCTTAAGTGGACTTGTAAATGAATTACTACGAGATGTAGAACACTTGTGGAACTGTTCTTTGGTATGCTCGTTCCTCTCTAATATATTCAATTGAGAAATAGGTAAAAAGGCTGTAGTGTTCCGCTACCACGATGCGCTCGCTCCGGCTGCTAGCTGAAGAATGTATCGACGGAGATTCCAGCCAGCGAGCAGCTTAACTGTTCTTTGGATCCCAGCGAATCTTGGAATCGCTGCTGACTCGCGGCCAAGGTATATTAATACTGGGGTAAGGTTCTCCCACTCTTCTAGCGGCATATTTCGTTTTCGAATCCACTTGTTTTTACCAGCGACTGTGGTCAGCGTGAGCTCTCTGGATGAGGTCTCACCTTGCTATTAATATACTTTGCGCTCAAGTCGCGTCATCAATACAAAAGCTTAGTGCCAAGGTATACTAAACAAGGTAGGCTTATCGGCTCTCTCGCTCTCTGTGTAACTCCTTAAATTTCAGTCTGTCTGCAGCAGTTGTCAGCGAAGCATCTCCGCGGACAATTTTTTCTTGTTCCCTTTGATTTTGTTTTCGTTTACAATGGCGCCGCCGTATTGCTTTTTATGCAAGATTACTATATATACATATTATTGTCATTACATATTATTATATATACATACATATGCATGCACGTACAAATTACTCCTTTGAGACTCTTTCTCACAACGCATTTGTGAGTCTCTCTCTCTCTCTCTCTCTGTTGTCATTTTGAACAACTCCTTATTCCTCTCTATAAGCCTACCTTGTTTAGTATACCTTGCTTAGTGCATGCCTGCGTGTGAGTGGCGCCTTTTAGCCCACGGTTCGGTGCATTGTGAGCACTGCCCCCTTGCCACCCCATAGAACAACCAGCACCCGCTACACTCCACACCCCCGGCTCAATCTCTCTAGCTGTCTTTATCGCGCTCTCTCTCTCTCTCTCCCTCTCTATAATTCTCTATGTCAGTGGCTACGCAGTACACAATCCACAAACAACTGTTGCTCAGGGGGAGCTTTTCACTAACCTTGTGGAAGGGTAGACTCGTATGGTGTTTGGGCATCAAAGGGAGAACTCTTGCAGAAATATCACGGGTGGGTATGCTATGATTCCATTTAAATATAGTTAATATGGTAAAATCGATATAATGATGTCGAAAAAGAGAAGTGATTCCATCTTACAGCTCAATTTTGTTCAAATATCTCCTTCCATTACCTAAACTTATAAATATATGAGCTAAATCATCAATAAAATGATTACAAACTCATCCTTCCATTAGATTTAGGAATGAATTTAGAGCAAAATCTTATACATATTTTATTACAGGGTATCCAGAGTACCTTTTTGGCAGTGCTTTCTAATCTTGATGCTTACGTATAATGCATTGCTATGGTAACCCCAAACCCTAACCCCAAATCTACTGTTGGCTTTGCCTGACGACCTACCTCCATGAACAAGTTAGCCACCCCCGCCGCCGACGCTTACCCCCTGCTGTGCACATGCATCACAAAAAACTTGGGCTTTGCATGTTGCCCAGACAACGCCAGTAACAGAAGCTGGGACTCGGGTCTGGGGTTGGGGCATGCAATGTGCGTAACGGGATGTCAACTGCAAAGCTCTAGACCGCACGTGTACTGGAACACAACAGAGAGAGAGAGAAAGAGGGGAAGGTGGGGAAGGAGGGGGGAACGTACGTACATGCAACAGTCAAGCAAAGCCTTTCAGATGTTCCTGATGATGATGATGATGACGCGGTTAAAGGGAGAGCAGGGAGAGTAGGGAGAGCAGGCAGGCAGGCAGTGTATGCCATAGGGAGCAGGAGTGCCGTGCCACTGGGAGCTGGCAGAACGAACAACAGTAGAGCAGGACTCGCACTCTTCTCAGAACTGTGTTGGCTTTTATGAAACTAATTTTCGTCCATCGATTGCGAAAGGGACTAGAAAAGAAATTAAATTGCCAGAGATTTTCCCCATTATTGCTCATACTCCGTGTGGGCCTACCATACATCTGGATTCCTCTTGTGGCAATTGCAGTCGCTTGCAAAGGTTTCCTTGGGGATATTTTACATGGAAACTCGTGCTCCTAGCTTGATTTATCATCTACCACTGTCATTTTCCTGCCTCCAGTCTTGCTCCCAGCTCAGGTGCACTGAGGCTCCGCTGTCTAACACTGGCTGCATGTCTCATTCTTTCGCTCAACCCGTCACCAAGGACTTGACGGGCATCCTTTGAGCAATCAGTGGAAGGAGCCGACACACACACATCCGGCAGGGTCAGGGGCACCTTCTGCTGTTCCGTTCTGCTCCACCATTTGTGCTGATGCTTCGTTACATAACATCAGAGACAGAGGCAACAAATTGCAGATTGCAGCTTGTTACGGGGAAGATGGCACGAGAAAGCAAAAGGAATTCTCGTGTATAAAATTCTCGAGTTGTGTATTGTCTCCTCCTCATTGGAACAGCAGGCAGGGGGAGGCAGCAGCAGAGGCAGGCAATGTGTAACAGTTCATGTCGCAATAACCAACATCTGCCTCCCTTCGAATGCGAGTGCAAACAATAAAATCTAGAGAACAATCCATCACAATTTTGTGAAGCGATTATGGGCATTGCTTTTTAAGGGGTTTCGCTCTTTTTGTTGAGTGAATCATTCATGAAAATGTCACATTCAGAGAGGAGTGCTCTTTGCAGGGTGAACGAACATGTGCACACAACTAAATGAATCAACCATCGCATTGTTAACTTTCCAGATTGACAGAAATCTGACAAATGCCATAAATGTGCTCGTACGAATTAAATATGTGAAACAATAGAGAACTCTTCTTGTTGGTAAGGAGCTTATGTAGTTCTCTGGCAAACAGAAAGCTGCATAGATTTTCCAGGAATTTCACTTAATCATATAAGTGTGGCAACACAGTCAGAACGTAGCGAAAATGTGAGACTAGACTTTAAGGATAGCTGAGAACTGTTCAGGAAACGATTGCTGAATGTATTTTGGGGGAAACGTAATGTAATATGTATATCCATTACCCATTGGAATAGCCTCTAAAGTTAAGGATACAAGCTATGGGTATGTATATATGTATGTACATATTATGCATGGAAACATACCATATGCAACTTGTGTTTTCTTTTTCCAGAGCCTCATCCTCTTCTCTTTGTCTCTTTGTTTCCTCGATTGTTATTCTTTGACCCCTTTGTTCGGATATGTTGGTCCTGTGCTGGCAGGACTTTACTGACTTTACTAATACAAGTTAAACAATCAAACATGTCAATCATACGCACCATTGGACCCTTTGTGTGCCACCAATACCAGCAGCAGCAACACCAACAAAGCCGCAGCCAGCGCTACAGCCAGGCCCATGGAAGGCCATTTGTCTGGGCAATAATATTTAATGTAATTTTATGTGCATATGTATATGTATACGTACGTACGTATGTATGTATGTATATGTGGGGTCCTGGCAGAGGACTTAACTACTCTATGGGGAAACTTTTGGCTGGCACTTTGGGTGGCGTACAGATTTAATATGCAAAAGGGTTCCGTTCCACCTTTTTAACTTAAGTGAGATTTATATTACTTTTCTTTTTTACCTCTTCGGGGGAATGCCATCACACTTTTGTTGCATATTTCACAATTTTATTCTAGATTTTTTTTATAATATTTTTAATGTAATTTTTAATAAATTTTTTGGGTATATTTTATGAGTATAGCTTTAAATATGTAAAGGCGGAGAATAGTTTACCCATTTTACATTATATGATACACTTAATGATGGTTAATCAGCACAATGGAACAATCAGAACAGTAGAACAATAAATCGCAAGGAATATTATAATTTGACTATTATATCATGACTTATCATTACTACAATAAATTAAAAGGAGTACAATAATATTTATAATAATCTTGATATATCTTCAAACGCATTTTCTTATCATTCAAATTGTTACTTAAGTATTCTATAATTTTTAAACAATTTTTTTAAATATTTGCGGCCATCTTGGAGGCCTGTCAATGCTATTCCTTGCAATAATTATGTGGAAAGTGATTTCAAATGATATTCAATACCTTATTACCATTTTATAGGTTTTTATTCCATCTCTTCCTTTGCATAAATTATAGAATCCCGGCATTCGATAGAATTTTTATTTAGTTTCAGGGTATTCTCAGTAGTCGGCTCGATGGACAGTCACTTAAATATGGCGTCCAGCTGGCTGCTTGTTATTTTTTTGCTGCGAAATTGTTGTAATTGGGTTTTTTGTTTTTGTTTTTGTTTTTGTTTTTGCCACTGCGACTATTGTTTATTTTTAGTCAAAATGCCAGCCGCACGCACACACTTCTGCAGACTACGTAGATTCGAGTATGTACGTACCACATGTGGCAGTGACGGGTTGCGTGTCTGTCAACTTGGGGGTGGGTGTATCTGTATGTGTGGGGCGAGGAAGGGAATGTATGTATCTATGTGCGTGTGTGTGGCGGCTGTCAACAACAGGCGCCGCCTGTCATGGCAAACAAGGGGAAGGAGCACAACCGCCGGATAGGCCAAGCATATGCAGGGTAACAGAATGAGCAAGGTGGGCCAGTACTGGTGAGAGCCTTTTAAGCTCTCCCGAAAAGTCCTTACCATCGTTGAAATATACCTTGGGGCCGTGGCTAGGGCCACCCGTCCTGCCAGGCATTGTTTGATTTACCTGCGGGTATCACGGACAGACGAGGCATTCAGGCGAGGAAAACTACGCCCACGACCACCCCCACCCCTGAACACTTACACAACTGGCTGACGTACAGTGAACCCTGGTTGACTGACGTCAATTGGTAAAGTTAACCGAATCGTATTAATTCCTTACGTCGTTTTCAAATTGTAAATATTGTTTCATGTCTGATTGATTGCACCCAACAGACGCAGACACAGACCCAAAAACCTCTACCATGACTTTATGCCTCGCTCCCTCTCCCTCTCTCTCTCTGTCCTGCTCTCTCTCTCTATCCTGCTCTCTCTCTCTGTCTCGTTCTGGTCGTGTCCACCCTTTTTGGCATATATGCCGACAAATTAACTCGCATAAATATTTATGTAAAGCAAAAGGGTCTGGACTGGACTGGACTGAAACTGTGGAGACCCTGAGTCGAGCCACCTTTGAAGTCAAGCCAGAAGGTAAATTGGCAGGACCTCCTCGTCCTGCAGCTGCAGGAGGGATCTTGTTCGAGGGTGGGGGCAGAGCCATTTTCCGCTTTATTGAACAGTTGCTCAGTGGGAATGCAGGCCAACAGACCATTGGACTAATTAAATGGAGGATTGGCGAGACGAGAGAAAACAAGCGAGTTCTTCCACTAACTTCAGGGAGTCCTCTCTGGCGTCCACCCATCCAATAGCCCCATCAATAAGAGCCCAGAACAATGCCATTCAGTGGGGGCTCAACTTTAACAACTTTTCCAATAAAGGAAGGGGTTGCGGGGATTTGAGCCACGTTTATAACCCCATTTCACCTTGTGGCCCACAAAGTATTAAGCCGCATTATCGCAACTGATGTCCAAAAGGTCCAGGAGGTTTGGGAACTCGATTTGTCCAGGAGCTTAGGTCAAAGCGCAGTCGGAGAGCACACCCTTTGGCTGAGAAGGAAATTGGCTAATATCCTTGATATATTCGCAGTCATAAATCCTTAACAGAGCTATTAATTTACGAGGGAGGGAGAGGGTGAAGGGAGACCTCAGGAGACCCACCACACTGGAAGCCAGCGAAATGTCACAAGATAAAGTTTTTGGTTACAGATTCGCCTTTTGGGTAGGGAATGAATGATGCGATGCAGTGAGAGAGGAAAAAACAACATCAAAACAGCGAACAAATATTAATCACTCTTAATGAATTTGATGTCAGGCATGAATATTATTATACAAGAATTATTATTATTTTCTCGCACCTCGAGGACGAGTATGAGAGCGCTGACAGATAGCGAGCGGAATTCTCGCTGATTAAAAATGCCGCCAGGAGCCAGGATACAGCAGGACCCAGAGGCAGAGAGCGGCAGCAGCAGGCAGAAACTCTACTACTTTCAGAGGCAGTTGCTCCCTGGGCATTCATAAAAGTAAATTATGTAAACGAAACTTTCTTTCTTTCTTTCGAGACGAGTCGAGACTCTTTTTTATTTTTTTTTGTTTTGTTCATGGAAAAAACTTCATGGCTTCCATTTTCATCAGGTTTCATTTCCGTCTTGCTGCTTGTCTTCGTTCTATTTAGCATTCCCTCTCTCTCTCTCTCTCTCTCTCCATTCTCTCCCATTCAGAAGTTCAAATAATTGTTTTGACTGAACTGAACTTAAAAGAACTGAACTAATTTTCATTCTTTTACCCATTTTCCCAGCCCCTCTCGGACGTTCGTTCGTTGCCTGCAATTTGGTGGCAGGTAGGAAATGGAAATGCGGAAATGGCAAGGTGCAAATGAGGACTGGACAATGGGATGGAAATCGTTAGGGTGGAGTTTTGCAGGTCGAATGTTGCAACAAATTAGAAAAGCAAATGAATTTATTCCACGAACAGTAAAGCCTTCCCAGCCGGACCCATAGCCATATTCCACCCCACATTCTCCTCCCTGACTGCTCGGTCGACTTAAAGACAACTTAATCTTTGCGCTTAGATCGGGATTGAAAAATGGCTTGGATGCGGCGTTAAAAAGATTTGGTCGCCTTAAATGCTGTCGTTTATCTCGCACTTGGCTTAGCGTCGAACAGTATCTGTGTGCTCTGCCCTCTTTATATGTGTGTGGACTCTATGGAGCAGTAATTCACACTTATACACCCATAAACATTCGCCAAGAAAAAGAGAAAGAGAGAGAGAGAGAGCGGGAGCACGTGTCTGAGTATGTGTGTACGATATGCTGCTGCCCCGAAGCGACGGCGGCGGCTTCTGTTTGCTGTAGCGTCACCTTCTCCTATGCCCCACAAGCCAGAAACCAGAAACAGAGAAGCATCAAGGGGCATAGAGGCACGGGGAGCCACCTAAATAGGAGCCAGGGACAAGGGGATCGGCATGTCAAAGGCACGTGCAATGCAATATAAACAATTTCCCCCACACACACACACACACACTGATGCGTGTGTTGCGGCTCTGTTGGAACTAACCGGCGGCTTTTCATTTTTCCCAGCACGACACAGAGGCACAGGCCAGGCTCTGTTGCTGGTCCTAGTCTCCGTCTCCGTCTCCGTCGCCGTCTACCCCCCCACCCCCCCCATCAATGTGTGTGGCCATGTTCGCAATATTTTTCATCGTTTTTTCGTTCAATTTTCTCTTGCGTTTTCTTTTTTTCTTGTTGTGTGTGTCGTTTCCCCTGCCGAAAGCCGCCGCCGGGGGGTGCCACAATACCACTAACACACAAGAGCCTCCCACACACACACACGCACACACAAAGACACGCAGGAGCACCGCTGCGTATACGTAATGTCAAAACTATCGATGGCGAATTTACACCACGTTGTGAGCACATTTTTACCCTCACCGCGCGACCCCTCCCCCCTGCAACGCCACCGCCGTGTTGCCGCTGCCGCTGCCGATGTTGTTGTCGCGTTAGTTGTTGCATCCGCGAAGAGGGGCTTATTTGTGGGAACCCCCGCGATGTGCATACCCTGGTTGGGTAGGGGATGTGTTCGACCAGAGGCAGATTAGCTGTTGATTACAGGAGTATTATTAGTTTTGGGAGCACACTTATTCCTCTTTGAGGTTGGTTTTGTTCCACTTTTTGTTGTTGAATACAAGAGAGTTTCCTTGCAGTCTATCAGGTGTACATATGTGTGGTGCAAAGTCTGCCACATGAGAGTCCTAAGTCAAGCAATGCATTTTTCAGATAAGGGTCTTTCCATCCTGAATTAAGTCATTATTTTCCAGGGTATAGAAAATATCATTATTTTATGGAAGACTTAAACAAGAACACAATTGCAATATGAATATATTTTGTACATCCTTTAAAAGCAATCATTTTATTGACTGTTTTCCAGGAAATGTCTGTGATGTTATGCTACGGCAAAAGGTTGCAAGGAAACGCTTTAAAAAAGGAATGGAAAAGGACATAGGATAGAGAAGAGACTTATTACAGCTGATTGATTGTTTACTGCGTATCCTTGTGGTCTATCACATAACTTTGCCACAGAAAATCTAAGGAAAAACAGCTATGCCTTCACAAACCTTCTCTTTTCCAGGATACACGCCTAGTCCATCATTTCGTTTAGCCTGATTTCTTTCGCCCGTGTTAGCCCATGGTGCAGAGGAGGGGAAGGGCGAGACCTCTTCCTTTTCTATCGCATATTTCACTACATTTTCATTTTAGCGCTTTCACACACACACACAAATACACACTCGAGCACACACATAAGCACTCTCATGCATGCAGAGGCACGCAAACACTCGCACCCTCACATGCACACACAAACACAATGGTCGCACTTCCTGTTTCCGCTTCCTGATGGCGGCGGGTGCGGTGGCAGAGGGTCAAGGGAGAAATTTGCATAAATTTTCCGTACATTTCGCACAGAAGGCAAATTGCATTTTCAGCATAACACGTACTCCATTCTACTTATAACAGAGCACACACACACACACATATAAACACACCCACACGCAGTAGTTTTTCTCTCTCTCCTCTTAAAGGTAGGCCCTACCATCAACCTTATTTGCAGCTCCATCCTTATCCTGTCGCTCCATTCGTCTGGGAGCGTGTGTGTCTGTGTTAGTTTAAGGCATGCAAATGTTACGAAAATTGCTTTTCACTTTCCTCCCCCGCCCACGCCCCCGCCGTCAACCGACTACGTGTCTGCGAATGGGATTTCCCTCCCACACACACACACAGACAATGAAAAGAAATACTCGAAGGACACCCCTCACACATTGACACACACCGAAAGTTAAGTCAAGTGTTTGCCAGCAAGTTGTTACTGCTAAATTACCTTTTGTTGTAATTTTTGGAGAACCCCCGAAAAACCCAAATGTACAATGGACACAATGGAGGTTTTTTTCGAGGCTATTGAATTTTGAATAAATATGAAAATTCATGGTCTACTATCATGTAATATTTTGCTCTGTCAGCTGAATATTATCATGGGTGCATCCCGCTTTTTTTTGCTTTTTGTGGCCCATACAAAAAATGTGCACTCCAATTTCAATCAATTTTCCATAAAACTTGAAATTTCCATCGGCGGGAATTTCACGGGTTTTGGCCACTGATAAAATATTATTGCATGCCATGACCGAATTGCATTTGGGTGCATAAAAAGGCTTCGAAAAGCATTCAAGAATTTCTTTATTATTTACAAAATATATCATATATATCGTATGTATATACCTTTTGGGACAGCCCTTCAACGGAGTGATGTAAAAGTGGTTAAGGAGCGTGTTGAAAGAATGAATGGGTGGGACTTTGGTACACAACAAAGTATTAAATATCTACAGATATACATATATTGTTGTATCATTATTTCCGTTCCTATTTTTTTGTGTGCTAGCGATCCTTAGTGCATACCATTTGCATGGCTAAATTATGGTTTCCAGTACTCACATACCGTGTGGCAGCTGCCACAGAATTTCCAAACTAAAACTAAATTTTGCGGTCGCTTTGAAGCCACATATTCAAAATCCAAAATTTCAGGCCACGGCATGCCATTTCGACCATTGTACCCTGGCCCCGAAACCAGTTAACTGATGTGTTTTAGGCCAATTTGGGCCAAAAACCCCTTTGCTACGAGTATCTGTCTGTTTTGCTCAGCTTTCCCTCAATTTGGTTCCGTTTTATTTGCACTTTATCATTTAAAAACTGATTTATGCTGGAGAAATTTGAGCAAAAACATTTAATTGCTTTGAACCTGTGCTCCTCTACGAGTCTCTCTCTCGGTAGAGTGTTTTGTGGTTTCGTTTTGCAATGCAATGTCCAAAAAGAGAAACAACAAGCAGACACAGGGACAGGGACAGAGACAGAGAGAAGAAGAACTCAAATAATATTCTGCATACAAAATAACTTGGTTTCTCTAATGGCTGAATTTTAAAATGCATGAGCTCTACTCGCACTCGTACTCCGTTGTCCCTGCATCCTTCGGTGGGTCCTGGGGAGCATGTTTGTGTGTGTGTGGCATGCTTTGTGAACTGTTGAAGTTTATTTTGCCAGATTTTAATATGTATGAGTTGAAGATGAAGCATTTATGGCAACACAACACAACACGACACGACACAGTGGCAGATAGAAAATACTCTTCTGCTGTGTATGTGTTTGGCATATTTATGCGGGCACATCGACGTGGTCTGAGGGTCTGGGGTGGGTCCCCCATCCCCCATCCTCCCTGCACCCTACACCCTCCACCGTCCACCGTCCTTCACTTTCCTAATAGCAATTTCCAGCCTCCGAAGTACGAGTATTTTCGGCATGCTCAGCGAATTTTCCACTGGCAAGTGACTGACTAATGTAAGTTACGTGTATCCTTACATGTATCCTCTCTCTCTCCCCCAATGAGGAGTCTCCCTGTCTCCCACTTCACGGCCTCATTCTGGGCACTGCTCGCCGTGCTCCAATAATGCAAAACATTTGTACTAGACACAAGGATGCGGCTGCTCCTCTCCTCCTCTTTCTTGGTCTGCGTATCCGTATCATGTACGGTGTACGGTGTACGGTGTATGGTGTATGGTATGTGCTGTATGGAGTGTAGCATCTTTTTTGCGGCTCGTTAAGTGAGGCCTGATGCCATTTGTTTTATGTTGCTAACTCAATTTATGAATACCACTCATGAATCATGGGGATTTTGGACTCTGGTCCCCGGGAACAAGCAAATGCTATAACGAAGGATAAAAGGCCCAGACACTAGCGAAGAAAAGGAAAAGAAAAACGTACCATATGACAGTAGAAAATGCACTCCCCAACGGAATTGCTTCCATATTGGTATCTTTTCTTGGCAGTAGCATAAAGAGAAGAGTACTTTGTACTATAGATATTTGCTTGAATGCCTGTGCTCTAATACCTTTCATTACTTCCCCCAAATCAAGGATCGCTCCTCAGTCTATATTTCTCCATTAAATTTGCACTCTGTATTCGCACCATTATCCCCCAATCGCATCGCACCACTCACTACCTACCTCAAAAGCACTCATCACCAGAACAGACCCACATCCACTGCCAGCCTCTGTCAGGACTCATGGACCCTGGCTCATTTCATATGCATCGTCCTGTTGGCATGTCCTGCTCGTGCATGTTATTAACCGAATTGATGTGTTTGCTTATTTGCTTAATGTCTAAGGGTTCGCTCTCTTTCTCTCTCTCTTTCTGTCTCTATCTTTCCCTCTTTCTGTCTCTGTGTTTCTATTTCTGTTTCCGTTAAGCTCCAGTTACTCCATATCCTGCCAGTCCTTTGCGTTTTACGTGCTCATTATCTGCGCTTCCGAACAATTAGATTCAATTACCCACCGCATCGCATCGCTCTTTTCGTCTTTGGTGAGGCTCCTCCAGGACTTACTTTGTGTCTGCCTGTGATAGGTTAGTGTGTCCTGCTTCCTGGGATTATTATTCCCGTAACGTTATCCGGACAGCACATTCTTTGCACACGACACGTAGCCGTAGGAGAGCACACGGCTTGTGCTCCTCCTACTCCCACTGCCACTGCCACTCCCACTCCTACTCCTACTGCTATATCCTGTGTATCCTGTGTATGCCCTTCGTGATGCTTCGACTCCGCTTAGTCCCAAAATCCATCAATATTTGCCGTACATTTTAAATGATTTTCCTAGGTAAGCGTAAGCTCGGGGATTAAAGAAGTATTAACACCCATCAGAAAGTCAATTGCTTGTTAAATTCTCTCTCAAGGATATCCATCAGGCTTTGGCAGCAGGAGGACACACAGAGGACTTGAGAGAAAGAGCGAGAGAGAGCAACAGTGATAGCGATTCCTTGGAAATTTTTTGCAAGTGACACTTATTTATCATTCGTCCTTTTGCCTTATTTATCTGCTGAGGGCGATCAGAGCAGGGGAGCACATCCCACCCAGCTACAGATACGGCTACAGCTACAAACAAACAAATTGAACAAGGACTTATCCTTAATGTGGAGTGATTTGTCAGCTCAGATGGAAGAGATGTGTTCCGTTCCTAAGAGGATTCCGAAGGTGGCACAAATTTAATTTCATACTTTGTTAAAACGCGGCAAAATCATTTGGCAGGAAGCGGCAGAAGGAAGGGCAGAGGGGGAGGATGAATTAATGCTTCAGATCTGTCCCCCAAAAATAGCAGACTGTGGATTTATTTGAGGTTTGTATCCTTGACAAGAGGGTGTGCCTCAGCTCAGCCCATCCCCCTTTGAGGAAAACACTTTTCCTTAGAGTTTCATAAAATTACGTATATTTATAATTGGAGTATTTCGTGTTTGATTTATTATTACTTGCCTTGCATTTCTTATGTTTTAATTATTGAAAAATCACACGGGAAATGATTTTCTACGTCTTACAGAAGGATATATGTATCAATATAAAGTACTCCTAACAGAAGATGGTATGCTACCGAATGATCAACTTACAAATTAATATCACTATAAATGCTCAAAGGGTTTAAGGGTAAAAGGGGGTGGTGTGTGAGAGTGCCAGGAGGAGGAGGATTGTAAATAAAAATATGTATTCAGAATTCTGTGTGAAAACTGTTTGCCGTGTCGATCATCTTGGACTGCAGAAATATCTCAGCATTGTCAGTCATCTGAAAGCAAGAAAATGTACTACTATAATATATTCCAGAATAAACCATCGGCAAAACCCACCTCCTTGAGCGTCAGCAGCTCGTCCTTATTCGCATCGCAGAGACTGAACAGTGTGGCCGCCTCCTGGAGGGCATATCGGGGTGTCTTTGGGTTCACGTAGTACAGCAGCTCGCCCCGATCCGCCTTGCCGTCGTGGTTCTTGTCGATGATCCGCTTGAACTCCTCTCGGCGCTCCACCAGCGTCTTGGAGATCAGCGACTTGCGCAGCAGATCATCGTCATCGTCCACATTCAGGTCGGAGAACTCCTCCAGCGTCAGCTGATCGTCCCCATCCTGATCGAACTGCCGCAGCAGATCGTCCACCAGCTCCAGCAGATTGGACACACTCGATTCCGGGTGCCTGAAGCTCAGATACTCATCGATCGTCAGTGTAAAGAGATCGGTGCGTGCCGCCTCCGACCAGCGGGCCTTGTCCCGCATCATGTCCTCGCGCGCCCGACGATTCAGGGCCGTGTGCCTGATCTCATCGTGCTCATCGATGTCCGCCTCCGTCATGCCATGCTCCCGCAGGAAGAACCGATGGTACTCGTCCCAGGTGATCAGCCCATCGGCGGGCCCAGTGTCCACGCGCCGGAACTCGCGGGCATTGTTCATGATGGCCTCATCGATGTGCTCCACAATGCGACGATTGATGTATTGGCCCAGCTCCTGAATGGACAGGCGTCCGTCATGATTGCGATCCGCTCTGAAATTGCAGGAAGGAGGAAAATATATTTTAGGCTAAGTCTCAGTCGATCCATCTCACATCCTCCCCTGAACGTTTTGAATTCCGCAAATATTTGTTAGATAATTTCCAAATTCAAGTGACTTGGAGGGGCACTAATCAAATGTACATTATACATTAAGGACCTCCTCAAGGCTTGCCCCCAAGGCATTTCGGTTTCAATTCCCTGTTGCACACTTGTCTTGTGGCCTGTCCTGGCCTGGCTCCTCTGTCTGCCACCTGCCACCGCAGGCTGCATATGACAGCTGTCTAATGATTTCGCAAACCCACAGGCTGTGCCTCCCCTCTCCGCTCCTCTTGGCAATGAAGTGCGAATGCCCAAAACAGGTGTCAGACATTAAAGCTGCTCATTGGGACTGCCAAGCGGTGGGAGGTGGGAGGTGGGAGGTAGGAGGTAGGCAAGGTACAATACAAAGAAGGTAATGCAAAGCCATAGAGAGAGAGGTAGGCAGTGATTTCCACTGAAGGAATGCTGCAAAAACAAGGAAGGAACGAACGCCAGCACTGCCTTACCTTCTCTGGAATGTACCTTGGTTAAAGCTAAGGCCATCTAACCGCCGGAATAATCAGTGAATGAGAGAAGACGATAAGGAGCACGGGGGGTAGGTGGAAATGGCGCGCTCTTCGCCTGGAACATTGTTTGTGTTTGTGATTGTGTTTGCTTGTCTTTTTAGGTGTATTTGTCTATGTGTGTGTGTGTGTGCGTGGGGACACAACGGAAACGGAAGCGGCAATGACAGAGGAAGTGGCAGCAGCAGCAATGGCTATGGCTGTGGCTGTATGGCAGGAGGCAGCAAGAACCACCACCGCCGCAGCAGCCACCGCACAGTGGTTTCATTAGCATATAGTTGATAAATAAATAAAGTTGCAACTAAAACGATTTTAAGTTGCCTTCCCCTCCACTCCCCACTCCCCACTCCCCACCCTCCATTCTTCTTGCTGCCACCTCCAACAGTCTTTCCTCTTTTTGGCTCTTGAAACTTTTCTCTCTCTTAATTCTTCGCTCGGTCACGTTCTCGGTCTCGGTCTCCTCGTTTCGCTTCTTGGGTGAAATGTATATGAGAAACGTTTGCGGTCGTTTGCTTAGTTGGATCAAAGAGGGGAGACACACACACAAACACACACACACAGAGAAAGAGAAAGAGAAGAAAAAAAGAGAGGCAGCAAATCCTTGAATATAAATACAAAGTTTTTTCGCTTTGCGTTTCTTTCTTTGGCATCTTGTACGTGCAAGAAAGTGAATGCCACACAAAAACAAGAAAAAACTGCTCTTTGTGGAAGCAAAGTTTTAGATACCCTTACGGAACAATGGTCCTGTGGGATCTCAGGGATAACTCTATCCAAATCGAAGCAGCCCTGACCAGATTTTTCTTCCTAAATCGAATCCGAAAGGAACATCAGTCTTTTATGTCAACGATCGTACAAAAAGGCATTCCCAAACATTAGTTTAGTTTAGAAAATCAACGGAACAAAACCGTCCTTATCTCATTATAAATTCTCAATTAAGTTTATGAAATTGTATGCAAAAATATGGACAAGAATACAAGAAATTGGCAAGAGTACGACCGGGAACAAATAAGGCTAATCAATTTGGAACTTGATCGGGCCGAAAGGGGGGAACCTCCCTCCAAGCCAATGGGTCGAATGCCGACGCGAACTGAAGAATGTGCACCGCCCAAAGAGGAACAATCGGTGAAGAAAGAGGAAAAGGAGAAGAAGCAGTAAACCATACTTTCCATTGAACAATGGTTAGACCTTTACTTGTGAAAATACCAAACCACAGCCTGCCTAACTGACACTCCTTAGATAACAAGACAAAACAAGGAATAAATAAAACTTAAAGCAATTTCTAAACAAATAAATCCCCATATGTTTTAATTTGTGAGGAAATGCATTACATTTTCTCTAAAATTCATTTAAAAAAGGTTAAATACATGAACAGGCAACCGACTAAATTCGTTGGCTCAGTTCGAATCCTTCTCATTAAATCGAAATGCTAGCCCGCAGGTATTGTAATTTGTGCTGTGTCAGATCTGAATGTGTCTCTGCCTCTCACTCTATTTGATTTTCTTGTAGAAAGAAAGAACCCTTCTTCGGAACCCTTTTTCTTTGTAAAATCATAAATATCCTCTGGCAAGGGTATCAAAAAGAAAGGAAAAAAAAGGAGCAAACTCAAACGGAAACGAACTTTTTCATTCGTTTCGTACATTTTTGTGCATTTGAAGCTTTTCAAAAAGGAGCTTCGCTTGCCATGGAAAAAGGAAGTACACGGTTGTCCTCTCAAGCCCTAAGCAGGGACCCTTTCCTTTTCCCCAGGAGGTCGGGGCCGGGCACGGGCAGGGAGGGGATTTGTTACAAAGCGCAAAGTGCATTTTGCATAAGCCTGCGGTAGCACTGAAGTTGGCCAATTGCTACTGCCACACAGTTCCACAGAGATATCCCCAGTTACTATATCTGCGGTGGAGCGGGGGAGGGAGGGGGGGGGGGGGCCTTGGGTGCCTGTCTGAGGATTTGGCCTACAGGATCACACAGTCATAGAAGGTTTTTGAGTGGTGCATAAAACTATTATTTGATGGCAGGATACACCGACAGCTGGAGTACATATTCATGTTTTTCAGATTTATCCATGCAATTCTTTTTCCCCTCCCCTCCCATTCCATCTCTCTCTCTCTCTCTCTCTCAAATTTGAATGCCTCTTCTTACTCTTTTAGTACTTGTTTTGGTCAGAGGTTAAACTTAAAACAGGAAAATTGTTGCCTTTAAATGTTGTTTAAGCTTTCAAGATTTAAGTTAATTTAAACTCCAGGATTGCATTTAATTTAGTTTATATTTAAATTTTTTCTTTTATTCTGCCTCCAATACACAAAGGAAATAACCCAAAAATGAGTTTCTATTCCATATATTAATTACTCTCCCATAATGCACCTTATACTATATCCGCTATAAAATGAGCTCAAAATCAACTGACCAAAGAACTACTAGACAGCCAACTCGCTCTCTCACTCTCCCTCTCTCTCTCTTTCTCTGTACATTTCCCCCACAATTTGCCAAAGAAAGAAAACTTTCGCCGCGTGTTGCGTGCGAAAGTTTAGCCGAAAGTTTATTGCATACTTTTGTGCGGCGGCAGCGGAAAAGGAAGTGCGCCATTTTAGCGCAGTGTCCAATCAATGCAATGGCGTGGCAGGACAGTAGGGGTGGGGGTAGAGGGCAGGCAGGAGGCCGTGGCATGCCTAATTGGGAAGCAAAAGTCAGGGTTGGACACAGGACATTAACACGCCTCAGTGGGTTGGATCGGGATCGGATCGGTCATGCACATGGAGTGAGATTGGGTACAGAACTGCCACACGGCCAACAGTCGGTCGATGGTGCACGAAAAAGAGAGACAGAAAAAGGTAGAAAGAGAGAGATAGTGAGAGGGAGGCATACCGTTTACAATTAAAATTTATAACAATGTCCCTCCTTTCAGCGCGGCTGTCCTGCCGAGGCGACAGTTGCAGTTTCCATGGCAGATAACATTTAATTGCTCCTAAAAATGGAAAGGACGCCGAACCCGCACATGGCACATGTCCTTTACCGCCCCCTCCAGCTCCCCTGCAGGCTCCCCCCATTGTCAACCGCATTATTAAAATGGAATTTACATGCAGGAAGAGAAAGAGAGAGGCAGAGAGGGACAGGAGAGAGGCATGCCGAGAGGGCCTCCACAAAATGATGGCTATTAATTTCAGACAGCAACGCAATTATCACAACATTTTCTGGTCAGTTTAATTGCAGTTTAATGCCAAGGCGACAAGTGGGCCGCAGCACCACATAATTCACACAGAAACCGCGTCGAGGGACCTTAAAGCTGCCCAAAAAGCCAAATAATATTTTGTGCATTTCCCTGTTGCTCTTTAATGGAGTTTAATTTGATTTGTGATACGAGAAGTGAATGCCAGAAAGGTTTTTAATTTTATTAGAATAGAAATTCGGAGTGAATCCCCACGAGAGGAGTGTCGAATGGTTTTACATTTTATCCTTTATCAAATATTAATAAAACTCATGCACAAACATTTGTGTGTGTGTACACGCAAATACAAATACCAATGCGAATGCAAACACACACGAATACACGGATGTAAACGCCAAATACGTACACGCTTGGCCAAACTCTCAAAGTGTGATAAACCCTGAAGAGAAGTGAGGAAGGTCCTTGGGTGTCGGGCATTAGCTTTGCTCTACTGTGCTGTGCTGAGCTGTGCTCTCTCATGCCTTGGGCGATTTACAGTGAATGCTCTGCTGATGGACAGCTTTGCCTTTGGATGATTATCATACTCGTAAATGTATAAAACGCTGTAGGTACTTGCCGGCATTCGAATCATAAAGGAAAGGAAAGACTGGGGTGTGGGTGTGGGCGAGAGATGGCCTTGAGCAGAAAGCAATCAAGCAGATGCACTGCTCGAAGAGGGAGAGCGGGAGAGGACGAAGGCCATAAATTGTGCCTTTCCTGCCATTTCCATTTTGTATTAATTGAAATAGCATAAATTCTCATTAGTCGGACAGGACAAACAAGATATCCGTGCGGTCGCTACTAATCCTGAAGAAAGCCCCTTTGCTGGGGGCACAAAATCAAAAAGTCCCCTGGTATGTCTCTCCATTTTATTATTTATTGAATTGAAACGAGTTTTTCGGACTGCAGTTTTCAAGTTTTTCCTGCCACAAACTTTTCACCGAAAAACTTTGTGTCCGGGGCCCCAAAACGAGAGTCAAATAAATGTGAAATTGCAGTGACAGTTTGAGTACAATTTTCCCCTGGAAAATTCCTCTTTTCAACACCTCAAGTTTTTGGTTTTTCTTTGCTTTTCGGCTATGAAAATTTCTGGCACTTTTGACTGCCTGATTACCCCCGCAAGAACAGAGCCACCACCCCCAAAAACTCCGCTTACACAGACACAGCATCAAATTGCAATTTTACCCCAAGACCATGACTGGGGAACTTTAAAGATACTGTCTCCGCCCCCAGCCCCAGCCCCCTGCCACACCCTGTAGAAAGAATCTATTACGACCTCTAGTGTGGCCAAGTAATTGCCCAATTGCCTAATCGCTTGTGCGGGGCGGAGAGTGGAGAGTGGAGAGCGGAGTATCCGAGAACGTTTTATATAGTTAAAGTAATTAGGGGAATTGTGCAAGTCAGCCGGATAGAAATCAACAGGGTTTCCTCCAAGGAAATCACTGGCAAAAGCTCTTTAAGTTATGCTGAAAATATAATTGAATTTAATCGACCATTTATAGACTTTTCCATAAATCTTGAATCTCCTTAAATGTTCCTCTGTGTCTGGGCTGGAACTCTTTAATCTTGTTTAGGCCTGTCCTTCAATCAATGTTTATTATCTTGGTAATTCGATTATCCTCTGATTGCTCGGAACAAATCAAAATCGAAATCATCAGAGACAACAAATCTCTTTCTCTGTCTCTCTGTGTCTCTATGTCTTTGTGGCTTTATTGATTCAATATCCTCCTCCTGCCAAACCCGACCCCAAAAGGCATTCCCCAACTGCCAATCTCCTCTTAACCTACTGCAGAACGAACAACATGAACATCAATCAATTCCGACTCGATGTTGCCACTAATTTCCACAATTTGTCGTACATAGAGTTATGGCTGGGAGTGTACCCGAACCCCCACTCTTTTATGGGGTGTTTGGGGAGTCCTTTGGCCTTCTCTAGGGAACGAGGAAGATGCCACAGGCACCATCGTTATGCGTAACAATAAAGAAGCTGCCGCCAAATTATCAGGCTCCCCATGCCACATCCTCTCATCCTCTCCTCATGCCTCCCACAAAGCTCCAATTCAAGGGAAAACTTACCGTTTGAAAGCTTTTGCGAGTATTTGCTTCTCGTTCACATTGCTGGCCGCCAAAATAACTGTTTCTGGCTGGTGGTTAGGGGATTTGCTGGACGACAAAACCGCTGCTGTCCCCGTGGCGGCGCCTCCACCTCCTCCTGCTTGCACTTTCTCCTTGCCTAATTCCTCGGGGGAGGGGGGATGCTGCCGACTATTATGCCCCACATTGGGCGCCAATTTGGCCTGTGCCTCAGCAGCAGCACCAGCAGCAGCAGCAGCCTCTTGGGCACCAGTAGTGCTACTGCTGCTGCTGCTGTGACTGCTTCCTGGGTCCTTTTGGTCCTTCTGCTGCTGTTGCTGCTGCTGGTGCTGCTGTTGCTGGTGCTGCTGCAGCTTGTGGCTGGTGCTGTGCAATATCAGGCCAATGAAGAACATATAAAACAAAATTGCGCACAATGTCGAGCAACGAAGCCAGCGGAAGCTTTTGCTCAGCTTGTTAACGAAAGTCATTTTGTAGGAGCCTCCACCTCCAGCGTCCCGTCCCGCTCTGCTGTGGCTGTAGCTGTGGCTGTGGCTGGACAATGGATGGCAATGTCGACGGACTGGGGAGGGCGATGATGGAACCAGCTCCTGTAGCTCCTGCAGCTCCTCCTCGCCCACCAGTTCCAGGGCCTCCTCGGTCCACGAGGCTTCCTGCTCCTGCTCCAACTTGGAACCGTGTCCCTCTCGCCCCTCTCTCTTGTTGCGTGTAATTTGCAGTAATTTCCACACACACACACTCTCTGTTCTCCTTTCTCTGCTTTCTCTCTTTCCCCTTCAGTAGCTTCTCTCTGGGCTCTCTGGGCTCTCTGGGTTGTTGTAATTGTACATTAATTGACTTTTATGTTGCATCCCAGCGACAGCGACAGCGACAGACAAGAGACAAGGATGATGATGATGTCAGCTAGTCGGGGTGGGGGAGGGGGATGGTGTCGGTGTCTCTACCAATTTGTACCCGCACTGTACTGTATGTTGGCACGCCTACTTTTTGTATGGGGCGTATGGAATGGTCGAAGTAACTGTAACAAGTTCTAATACCAATTGGATGTGTTATTGCCGCTCGAACGATGCGATGCTCGTTTTCCCATTCCCATTCTCATTCCCATTTCCTGCGTTTTTCCTGCTCTCCATCGCTGTCTCTTGCTCTTTTCCTGCTGTTCTTCTCTTATACCAATTTTACATGATTGTTACAGGCATCGTTTCCATTAAACACGATGACGATGGCAATGGTGGGACGGCTGCAGCTGTGGAAAACGAGGAAAAGAAGAAAATGGATTTTCCATGAATAAAACTTAAGGAAATTGGTTTTGAACAGAGAATTTAAATTGAAATTATGGGATCAGATCAGGGATCATATCATTTAGAGAGATTAGAACTCCATGGAGAGCCATGGAGAGCAGTTTCTCATTGCTCACTTGACGAACTACAAACATTTGCATATAATGGAGAGATGAGCTCAAGCCCTTAGGAAAACTCTCCATTTCAGCAAAGGGCCCTCCTTTTGCTCCACAGTGCATCTTCCTAGTCTGCCAATTCCCTTTTTTAAATGCACTTTCAGGTCATGGTTTACCCGGATCTCTTATGATAATAAATAGCGACCTTTGAGCTTTTCAAGCACGCTGTGAAACCCTTTAGGAGCACGGTCCACTTCACTCTGGAATTTCTGTTTTGCTCCTTCGAGTGCTCCACCTCTCACCGCCCCTAAAACCAACCGCAAACTTATTAATTAGCCCCCAGCCCCAAAGAAGCTCCTTACCCACTTGAATGACCCCTCAAGGGACGGAAGGGACCTCCCACATCCAGTGGGAGAGTTAGCTGCGAAAAGGGGATACAGTCATTAAGCAGCCAACGAGCGAATTAGAAAAACCCCCAACCCATAAATTGCACTCGCACTCGCACTTTTCCTCATTTCATTATTGAAGTACGAGATTCCGAATCAGCCATTAAATTGAGGCCAAGCTAATGACTCTTACATAATAGGAGGCACTAAAACGACAGATAGAGAGAGAGAGACAGAGAGTGAGAGTGAGAGAGAGTCGTAAATGATATCCAGATGAGATGAGAGTTCAGCTCAGAGATGAGATATTGAAGGCGACTGGGCCATGGGTGATGTGATGGGTCCTTTATTTTAAAAGCTCACACATAAAATTCCAACAGTTGTTCCACAGAACAGAGCATTTATGCGGCTCTGCTAAAAGGCAGAAGGAATCAGAGTTCCTGGGGGACTCAATGAAATTTCTTAAGAGCTTACGGTGTGTCCTGTATCTTAGGTTGGAATTAATTAAGTTTTCAATAAAAAGCGAACCTCAAACTGGTTTAATTCCGTGGAAACTAATACTGTTTTATAGGTTCAAGATATCACAGAGCTATTCAGCAGGGAACCATCAAAGAGCTCTCAAACAGTATAGTTTATTCGAAGTATATAGGATTCGAAGATTGGAATCTCCTATTTCTGTATCTCCTTAAAGATTTTAAAGCCATATACCATACCTTTTTGAAGCCTTAAGGATTCAAGACATCCTTTTACACAACCCTAGGATTGTCTTCTCTTAGCTGTTCCTCCCACATTTATTTATTTACCTCTCTGCAGACCGACCAACCGACCGAGACCATTAATTGAGTAAAGCAAATGGAAACTTCCACCGAATGGCGGGCAATCCACTCAACACGGAATTGGTTGTCCCCCATTTGGCCGCAGAACTTCCCGCGCTATAAGTAAGTATAATTTAATCAGATATTTATATATGTTTTCCACAGATGAATGCTCGCTGAATGCATTACCATGACTCCGCTCTCGCCCTCTGAATGAACCCTTCCTTCATCTCTGAATGGCCGCCTCCTCCTTCTTCTCTGAATGGATTCCCCATTCCTTGGATGGCAATCCCAGCACGAATTCGATTTGACTTACTGACTCAATTTGGATTTCTGAATATGTTGAACCATATACATACATATGTATGTAGCAAACAGTGCCCTTCCCATCCCCTCCCATCCCTCGTACACCCATACTCCCAGAGCCATTCTCCATTCTCGTGTGAGTGTTTTTTACGATCCCCCACTTGTTGTTGTTGTTTTTGTTGTTGGCTGCTGCTGTTGCCACACTTTTTAACGCTTTTGTTTCGCGTCGTTTACTTTTGTTTTCTCTGTCTTCTGCCCGCCACTTCTGCACTTCTGTCTCTTCTGCTGTTGGCCTGGCTTTTATTATGGCTAACAAAAAACCAGTTGAGCATCTTTTCAAACACTCGGATTCGTATTCGGATTCGGATTCAGAGATACAAATACAGCTCCACTCATAAGCGAGCGAGTGAGTCGCAGATGCTACCGAGCATTGTATTGTTGTGTTTCGTGTTGGCCAACACCACTTTTGGCCACTTTTACTGTTTGTCCATTTCATTTTTGCTGTTTTTTATTAACTGGTTGGACCCTCTCTCACTCTCGCTCTCGCTCTGAGTGTCTTGTTTTATGTCTCTCTGAACTTTTGTTGGTTATTAGCTTCACTCCCAAAAAAAAACAGATGGCCAAGAAAAGGAACATCCACGCACAGAGATACAGAAACAGAGCAACAAAAAGTTGGTAATAAATTTTTAATGAAATTTTCTGTGCAACCTTAATGAAAAAACTGAAAAGCGGAACACACAGAGCGACACAGAGACCGCGAGAGAGAGGGAGAGCGAGAGCGGGCGGGGGGGACATTGGGAAAAGTGGAAATGGAGCCACAGCTAGAAAGATTTTTTAATCAAATTTATGTTCATATCTCGCCGAAATCAAATCCAATTAGCAACTTTGTAAAGTACTTTGGTGGCAGTCGTCCCTCTCCTCGTTTCCGAATCGAAACGACTCGACTCGACTCGCCTCGCCGGCTGCTCATTAAAAGTGTCCCTCTGCCAGGACAGGACAGGACAGGAGATTGTTATAAAGATTCACGCCCTGAACGCCCGTTTTATAGAGCTTCGCCCCGCCATGCCATGGCCCCCTCTCCTCTCCGCCCCATAGATAGTGTCAATTTCAATAAAAATCGATGATGTAGCAAAAAGTGCATGGGCAAAAAAAGGGAGGGGTGCGCCAAAAAAAGCGAGAAGAAAGTTGAAACAAAGTGAGAAGGGTATTACAGGCGGGTTGGACTGAAGGATACCCCTTACTACTCAACATACATACGAGTATATAGATGATTCGATTATCCTGGACGTTCAGCCAACCCCCTTCTGTGGTTAAAGATCTACCTTAAGGACACCCAAAATTGCAGTTATTTTAACAGACGTTCAAAGGGAGATATATGTATAGAGATCCGCAAAATATGATATTTTGTTGGATACACAAATCTCCCTAGAAACAATATACCCCCCACTGCTCTCCTGCGGGGTCCAGAAATGCGTTAAACTTTATTGCAAAACTATTGGCAGACAAGTGGCAGAAGATAGAGGGACATCAGAGAGGGGCGGCAGAAAATGAGGAGGGAAATCGGAGAGGAAGAAGAGCTTCCAGAGGGGCAGCAGAGAATGAAGTACGCGAAGAGGGGCAAGGCAGGGCTGGGCAGCAGCAAGTGGAGAGGCACAAGAGGACTCCAAAGGGTTCTAGGGTGATATCTGAAGGGGGGAGGGGGTCAAACTTCCTCCGCCTGCGGAGAGGGGCGGCAGTGATAAGCTCTGCTCTGCCTGCACAAGTTTAAAGATTTGATTTGGCAAAAGCTTCGTCATTCGCCATCCTCCTCTGCCGCCTTTATCCTGCTCTCCTGCCTCGACAAGAGGACAGGCAGAACGAGCGGATAAAAATTCCTCCTCGATTCCTGCTGCACATTACAAAACGAGGATAAAGATGATAAAGATGATAAAGATGATGATGATGGAATGTTTGCTCTCATTGCTCATTGATGGATCCATCGTTTGTTTGAGCAGCAGCAAGGGGACAGAGGGGGGTGCTTATTGGCCAGTTGAGTTGGGGATTGGCGAATAGTTTTGGCTTGGCTGGAGCGGGGGGAGGGCGGAAAGGATAACAGTTTGATGTGAATGATTGTTTGTGCCACAAGAGGAATGCACTGCAGTTCGAGGAAGCAGCAACAAGGATGAGTTAAATAGACCCACGAATGAGGAATGAGGAATGTGTGTTCCAAATAAGGGAGAGATTGCTAGGGATGTGGCTTCAAAGGATTATGTTGGAGTTTCGGTTTAATTTGTGGAAGAAGTTTTCATGCATTTCGACGCAATTTCAATGAATGCATTGCGTTTCAATCCCTTCAATCCTCTCATGTCTTCCTAGCTTCATCCTGCCAATATAATTAGCCATTTATGAATTGCAGTCTACTCGGTTTCAATTCCAATTATCGCAGAAATGGCTCTCCATCGATGGCTAATCAATTGTATTAATTATGAGAGCAATTCACACACACACACACACAAACAGCTACAAATCGGTCTAAATATCCATCCATCTATCTATCTATTTATCTCCTTCTCTAATTGAAAACTAAATCTCTCCGACCTCTCGTCGCCACCAGAAAAAAGAGTACCAGATGCCCCTTTCTGGTTGCAGAAAGGCAACAGAAGCATCCTGGCAGCAGCAACAAAATTCCATAAAATATGCAGAGGAAAATTTATTTCAATTTTTCGGCCATAACCATTTTCGTAGACTCCTGACATTTCAATTAAAACTCGAAGCGATTTGATGAGCAGCCCACCAATAATGATGATGCTTATGGGGATGATGATGGGGATGATGATGATGCTGATGGGGAAGGATTATAATAGGGGAAAACTCTGTACTGTACGCTGCTGATAATGGGAGAGGGCTGCTGCGTTGATAGATTTAATTTAACTTTTTAATGAACTCCAAATTGAAGTAGGCGTTCGGAGCAAAACCCCCATAGACACCCACCCCCCACAATTTATACCAATTAGCAGAAAGAGTTTGTTCACATTTTGGGGAAATGTTTTTTCTATACCCCAAGGATTTTCCGGATAATCTCAATTCGAAACTTATTCCGTTTAAGGCCTGTCTGTCCGTTGGCTTGTTCGACAAATGGCTCTTCTTCCCCATTTCCCCCGCACGTTACTCCGCATTTGTTTGTGCGCTTGTGATCTCTTTTCTCTTGTTTTTGGGGGCCATAATCAACTCTGGTTTTCGGGCCAAAGTCAAAGCTAGGTCCCCCCATTTGCATTTGCATTAGGATGAGATGAGTGGAATGTGTGTGGGAAATGCCAGGAAAACCATGGTGTGAGGGAGGGCGAAAACTGCACTCAATCAGTGCCGAGCAAACAACCTGCAACAACACCAAACAGCAGGGGGTGAGGGGCAAAAACAAAACCAAAAAAAGGAGCAGGAAACAGACAAATAAGTTGATTTGTTTGTTGTTTGTAGAGAATGAAAATGCCGAAAAAGCGCACAGCAAACGCAAATACCCACAAGAGAGCGATGCAGAGATGCAAGGCAAAGGAAAGGGTAGCTAAACGGCGGTGTACTCGAAGTGTGGATACTCTTATTTGGCTAAGGACATTGAAGCATCACTTTGGACTACTCTGAGCCAAACCATTCTCCTCTGCTCTACTCAAAAAAACAACAATCAAGAATGTACTGTAGCTCTGCTTGAATATAGATAGTTTGTTTAATAAATAACGAGAAGACTATTCAATTAAGTAAATTTATTTAAACACCATCTGTAATTCCATTAAACGGCGGTTAAAAAAATAGCAGAGTATCCGTTTATTTTTGATCAATTTTTCGTTGGAAGGTAATATGCATGCCATGCCATGCCATGGCAGCAGTGCGTTTAAAAAATGATAAAAAAAAGGAAAGCAAAGCTTGTTAGTCTAACGGCGCGGCACGGCGTGCACATCGCGTATACGCAATGTGGTGCAGTGGCAAGGCAAGTGCCATGACAACGCAGCAGGTGGCAGGCAGCAGCAGGCTGTCCTAACGGGCTGCGGAATGTAAAGAAGCGATTTTCCAACAGACACAGAGAGGTTGGCGGAGAGAGGGGCAGAGAGTGCAGTATGCCTGGGAAAAGTGCACAACAAAACTTGGGAATGCACTTGAATGCAAAAGGCCGCCCCAAAAGCAACGACCCCCAGCACAAACAAATGAATGCAGCCACATGCCCCAGTCTGCGCAGGTTTTTGGGACCAGGGAGAGGGAGATTGGCGCTTGTTGTCATGACAGGGTCACATCCCATGTCACAGGAATGGCATCATCACCATAGCAGGACTAGGACGCACCTTCCAGTCAGATGTCAGGTGGAAATGCCAGCTCGAAATGAGGTTCGTCTCACATTTTTACACAATTTACACGTGTGTGGCATTCGTGTGTGCGGACAAGGCAGGCATTCATATGTAAATAAGCCTTTATTAGGTGTGTGCCAGAGAGGTGGATGGTGCAGGACTCCAGGACTGACAGCCTGACAACTCCCCTGAACCTCTGAACTCCTGATGCCCTGAAGCGAATGCAAACCGTGTTTGGGGCCAATGCGGAATGGAAATCGGAGTGAAGTTCAGTCCGGGATGCATACTGATTGCTGTTTGGATTATTGAATTGATTGTCTCTCCCACTCTTTATTTGTGGCCCATTTTGCCATGCTCTACATTTCTCCTTTCTGGTCTTTTTCCCTCTCTGTGTTGTCGTTTGCTTTTTTTTGGCATAGTCGGATGTAGATATCTACTCAGGGGATTAAAACCAATTGTTCGACGAATAATTATTGCAAGAGTTCGATTTGAATGTGTTTTAGAGTCCTTCGCTTTTTTAAGATTGTATCGCATTTCTTACCCTAAAACTCATCCCTTAATTTCTACTAGTTTCTCATCAAGCGCTTTATTTTTCTACAAATGAATTCTTTAATTTCTTTCGCTCCCAAAAAAATACCAGATAATCTTCCTATTTAATCTCTTGTTTTGTTATTCGCTTTTGCGCCCCCCAATTTAGTGACATTGATGGATGGCGAAATGGGCGAAAAAGTTCTCCAGTCCACATGCAGGTCCTAGAAGCTAAGTTTTGCTCTGCACAACCAAATCAATCAACTCGGTGGCACTTTCCCTGAATGGAAATGGAAATGGAAATGAATTCACAGAGCGAGAGCAGATTGGATTAGTTTCGGGAGAGAGATGATTAGGGGGCACAGTGGAGTATGGGAAAAGTGGATTAGCCAACAGCCAGATGTCTGCTTCAGATAGTAATCCTCCCCTCCACTCCCCTCCCATCAATCCCTCAAACTAATCGCAATCTAATTATTGTTTTATCGTTCGGGGCGAAACTATAATTCTGTTTAATTGCATTTTGATTAAGGGTTCACATGAATCGAATCTTTTCTATATTCATATGCAGATGTTCAGTGATACGGCTAAAATTGTACATGGAAAACACATTTTTCACGCTAATCTAATACAAAACGTTCACAAACGAAAAAGTTCGAATGTGAGTACAGCACCGCGTATGCGTAATATGTTTTTCATGTTGTTTGCCTCCCACACTCCCCTTTTGTGATATGCGTAATCTAACCCGTATGAGACTAAATGGAAATTTTTTGGTTGAATTGTTGGATATGTTTTATGGAATAACTATTTATTTACAGAAATATATAAAGATTTAGTAAAAATGGAAGCAAGTTTCCTTGCATTTTATGCGAATCTTCGGCTTGTCCGAATAACTAGTAGATAAATCTTTAATTTCAGAGAGCGACAGATGAAGGACAAGACTTAAGAAAGGTCTCTCCCTCTACAGAAAGATGAATAAAAAAGGCCAAGAAAACTGAATGAAATCAAAGACGAAGAAATAAAACGAAAGACTCAGCTCAAACACTAGCAATACCACAAAAAATCTACGAAATAATCATAGAAACACTCCTCCGTAGGTAGGTGCTCTGAGAGGCGCATAGAAAGGCATCGCAAATATACTGTAAAAATACTAAATATACAAAATATACTACAGAAAAACCCACCATGGACTGCTCCTAAAAGGCTCGTACGGTGTTGAAGAAATTGAAGAAGAAGTTGAACCTCGCTTTGGGGATCGTAATAGTTAATAGAATTAGAAAAAAATGGTTACCTTTAGGAATACCTGAGATATACCAAGAGTATTTAAATACCAAAATGCTCGTTTTTTAAAACATTTTATTGTTTTTGGCAAAATATTACTAGTTTTTTCATCTGGTTGTTACTCCAGATAAACATAATTGCATTTTCGGTGCACACAAAACCCGTTTGGTATCTAAATAGCAATTTTGTAATATTCATTTTCATGTAATCATAACATAGCATAGAAGATTGTATGCAAATGTAGTGCTTTATGGCAACTAAAGTAAATGTCATACGTGTATTGGCTACAAGCAATATTGATCGAAAGCCGTATTTCCATTTATAATTATAATACGCTTAAGCCATGCTACTCGTACTATTTCACTCACTCACGCTTTATGGCTTTCCCCCTCTCTACTATCTCTCTCCCCTCTTTCTGTTTCCCCCTCCGTGTGTTTCTCTCTCTCTGCATTTCTATGATTATGTTACTTTGGTGGAAATGCAATTGGAACACGGCAACAAAACATGATTACCTCAACCGGTTGCACTTCGCTGCAGCAGCAGCTGCTCCTGCCCTCCCCTTCACCCTCTCGCTCTCTTGCACCAACACAAACTTTTCGAGAGTGAGAGTGAAAGAGGCAGCTGGGTCAGAGAGGGGGAGATAGAGAGCCAGAGCCAGGGCCAGAGCCAGAGTTGTAGGAAGAGAGTAACAGTGAAAAAGCCAGCCAGAGATGTGAGGGGGGACAGGGGAGAGAGACATGCTTGCTCATGATTGTCGTTTTGCCAGTTTTTGTTTTTAGCAGTTTGTGGGATACGGGGTAGCGGGGAAGCGACAGCAGCAGCAGAAGGCGGGTGGCGGTCACAAAAAGTGAAAGTGCACTTTAAACACAAACACAGACACCACATCCACATCCACACATACATATGCATTGCATATGTTTACAAAATGCCACATGTCAGCCATATATGTATGTCTGTGTTTCACATACATACATACATATCTGTGTGTCTGTGCGTCCGTCTGTAATTTTAGATGTAACTGTGAGCCGACATTTAAACGTAACAGACACTTGAGAAGAGAGGACACAGAGAAGAGAGCTTAGAAATGTCAGGCCGACGGGCAGGGCACGGGCTCAAAGTATAAGGTGAGGCCCGAACCGGTCTTCAAAGTTGCATTTGGGGCTTGTGTCTCTCTGATTTATTAATGATTTGCAGGCATCCACACTCATCAGAGTCTTAAATGCAATAGAAAATATTCTCTGGGCAATGCCTCACCTCATAATAATACCTTGGACAGACAAGTCAATCCTGTGCCCTGCTATGCGATGGAGGCGGACGAGGAGGAGAGGTGTGGGACCATGAATGAATGAACGAATGAATGAATGTGTGTGCTTGTCCACATGTGTCTGCGCGAGGGTGTTGGTATAACAATAAAAGCGTGGAGCAGTGCAACAAATGCATGAATAAACAACATCTCAATTTGAATAAAGCAACAGCAGCAGTAACAGTAGCAGCAGGAGCATCAGTGCTGCAGTTAACAGAGGCACTCATGGGAAGTGTGGAAATGCTAGATCCATTCAGCCTAAGATCCTTCTTTCTTAGAGCTAGACTTTAAGTAAAGTGGTGCTGCAATGGAAAGAGGAACTGACTAGCAGCTATTTAAATAGTGGGAGGTATTTAAAAGTTTAAGGAATGATAGATGGACTCAAGCATGAAGCCGTACTTGAAAAATATATTGACTTTGGCTAAAAAAATGACAAGTCTTGAATGTACTTTCAAGATGAGTAGATTACTGCCTTATAAGTACTTGGATTTTGCAATATATGTACCCCCAACATCTTCTTTTTAAATTCAAAAACCGCACTTTTCTGACCGCGCATTTTCAGCAATTAAAGGATTTAAAAAGAATATTTTGATAAGTTCGACCTTTTTGATTCGTGTCGATAGAGTGGATATACTCGTACCCGAAGAGATAGCGACGACCCAAAGTTGAATTTTTCTACCATTTTTAAAGTTTCCTCAACTTTGACATTAAAAAAAATGTTTTGGGTATTTTTTTACAATTTTTAAACATTAGTTCCTAATGACATTAGTTGTCAGAAATACTGACTCAAAAAATGACTGTAAGAGATAAATTAGTGCCCTAGATATTCCCGTTCCCTAGAATATTTCCTGTTAATGGAAAAACTAATTCCACTTAAATTTAAGTGTCCAAAACTGAAACTAAACTGCCCTTCAAAAAGTGAGTGGAATTTCGTAAAATATATTTATGTACGATATAGTTCCGCTCTGAATAACCAAACCTAGTGAAACTTTTTGTTACTGCAGTTTTTTCCTTTCAGTTTAGTTTTTTTTTTATTGGAAATCTATATTGTGTGATCCTGAATGTTTATGTAAAAATAAACCTGATTTTTGGCAGCTTTGCAGCAAACTGGTTGGTGGGCTAGTTGGCAGCTCAACGCTTGGCTAAGCTCTTGCTGGCTATGGCTATGGCTCTGGCTCTGGCTGGCGTTTATTACATACAACAATTGATTTTCGCTATGCGACGCGCGAAGCAGCAGACAAAATGCAAATGAAAATGGTAAAGTGCTCAGCGCGCCAAAGAGAGAGACGGCGACAACGACAGCCAGCGAGTGAGCGGTGTAGTGGGGAGGGGCGGAGAGGGGACAATATAGTTTCTAACAAAACTTCAAATTGGCAAACAGAAAAGTGACTCACACAGACAATCACATACACAGGGACAGACAGATAGACTGACAAGGCGGGTGGCTAGTGGGACAGGGACGGGGCGCTGGGAGTGCAACAAAAATGACAAACGTGCTCTTGATAGACTTGTTGACGACAGGCAGAGGTCTCTCCTTCGTCCTGGCACTTGGCAGCACTGTCAGCTAGCGAAAACCCCCCGAGAATGGGGTGACGTTTTGAAATACGTAAAGGTAGCACCGCCGCGCCGGATCCCTGTTTGGGACATGTGTGTTGTGTTGTGTGAAGGATTTACGGTCGTTACGAATATTGTAAGCAATTTTATTGCTGAAATCATTAATAAATAATGCCAAAAATCAATAGCCTGATTTCTTGCAATATGCCACACCGCACATTTCATATACTCGCATATTGTATGCGTGTGAGTGCCGTGCCATACATACGGTATATACAAAATGTATTTTTGTGGTTCAATCTTGGTAATTGCAATTACGAATCCCCACCCGGACTTCCCCTACCAGCGTATATTGTAATCAATTCGTTGGGTTTATTACGGCCAGTTCATGGTTACACTATCCCCAAGAACAACAACAACAACAACTACAGCTACAGCTACACTATCCGTTACTGCACTCACATTTTGGTTTGTGTTTGGTTCGGTTTGGTTTGGGGTTTGTTTTCTTCTTTTTCTGTTCGCCTTTGGCTCTCTTTTGGGGCTTGATTTACGCGCGCGTGAAATAACGAACAAGTCTCGTAAACGTAAACGTGTTTTTGTCACGGCTCAGACCACTGGCGGCAACACGTCCGCCTTCGAGTAGCTACCAGTTCGTACTAACTGTATTTTATTTGGCCAAAAAGCTTCGGAGGCAATCCGAAGCGAAACCGAGCACTTGGTCGGTGGAAGGGAGGCGTTGGGTGGTTGGGTGGTTTGCTGGTTGAGGTTGGGGTTGCCGCTGGTGTGGCGGAAAGCCGACAAGTTGTAAGCGACCACCGCCGTGGGACATATCAAAATCCAGTTTAATACTTTTACCTAATTAATCAAATTTTCTCAAGGGAGAAAACGCATTTCAATTCAAAGTAGGCCAGATTTTGTCAGCTTATTTATTTCTACACACTAAATTTATTGTTGTCAAACCATTAAAAACAATAACAATACCCTACTGTATATTTTTAAAGACATTTTTCAAAGCTAGAAATGTTGCTTCTGCTAGAAAATCGAATTGCCGCCCAAGTGGATTATTTTCCCGGTAAGTGAAGTTCGCTGGAACTAGTTCACCAGACTTCTATTTTCAAAATAAAACGAATAAATTCCACTTATCGCACGAAAGTATCGACTAGAAGGCTAAAATATGTATCGATATACTGATTTATCAATTTAACATCTCTAGAAATGCACTCGATATATGTTTTGCACAAAAATGAACAATTATTTCTCGTTTTAATCCATTAATACATGTCTTTCTACAATTTTCGGCACTTAAATTGATATAAATTATGCCTGTGTAATGCTAGAAAACATTTCCTTGTGTGTCATCAAAATCGAAATCGATTTGGAGCCAAACGCAGGTGAACACCATGAACAAAGAAAACGCAACGCATAAATTTCGCAACAATTTATTGACCCCGTCTGCTTCTTTATCCGTAAACCAGAACAAGAGGGCGCCGTATCAGCAGAGCATCCAACCAATCCTCGGGTCCAAAAAGAGCGCGAGCGGGACCGTGGACTGCGACAGTCCCGCGACATCATCTTCGAAACGTACACGAATCAGCGTTGGACAAAGGAGCTGAGCGAAGAAGGCGAAGAAGAGGTTGGAGGCGACACAAAGAATATGAACTGGGCCAACGCACTGCAGCATGTGAACAGCCCCACGGCTGGGAGCTCGCGGGAGACCACGCCACGCAGCGGCGATGAGTCACAGCCTGGTGGCGTGCAGGCAAACTCGAATTTTCCACTGGAGATTGGCTACTTTTCTGGCAATCCCATCGTGGAAGTGACCAAGGGACTCATCCATCTATACAAAAAAAAGTAGGTGCTGGCGTTGCGTGTTTTATTACACCATTTAATACCTCTCTCTTCCATTCATTAGTGAACGCAAAGCCACAAAGGAGGCCCCATCCAATCAACTCTGCCTGCTGGCTGTGCCAGCCACTCTTAACTGCCATGATCTGCTGAATTTTATTGCTCCCTGCCATGCGGAGATCAAGCATGTTCAGATTGTTCGCGACGGCAGTCCCAATCAGTTTATGGTGCTCCTAGAGTGGGTCCAAATCCTCAGAAAACTCTTATCATTTTAATACAGCTCTAATCTCCCACAGATTTCGCTCGAATGAATCGGCTCTGGAGTTTTACAAGTCCTACAATGGCATTGCCTACAACTCCCTAGAGCCTGACTCCTTGTGCCATGCCGTTTGGGTGTCTGACGTGGAGCGCAGCGAGCACGGATTACCGCCCGTGGGACACACGGAGCTACCTACCTGCCCAGTGTGCTTGGAGCGCATGGACGAGAGCGTGGATGGAGTGCTCACAATTCTCTGTAATCATGCTTTCCATGCCAGCTGCCTGATGAAATGGGGCGATTCCACCTGCCCTGTGTGCCGTCATGTGCAGACCCCCGAGCTGTTGGAGGACTCCGTTTGCATGGAGTGCGAGGGAACGGATTCCCTGTGGATTTGTCTGATCTGCGGCCATGTGGGCTGCGGTCGATACCAAGGAGGTCATGCTGCCGCCCACTACAGGGCCACCAATCACACCTTTGCCATGCAGCTGGGAACCTCCAGTGTGTGGGACTATGCCGGTGATAATTTCGTCCACCGTCTGTTTCAAAACAAGTCCGACGGGAAGCTGGTGGCCTCGCAGACTGAAAAAGATGAACGCGAGGAGAAGATCGACTCTATGCAGATGGAGTTTACTTATTTGCTGACCTCGCAGCTGGACACACAGCGCAAGTACTACGAGGGGCGAATGGAGCGTCTCGAAGAGGAGTGGCAGAACTTTAAGGTGAATGCCAGCGAGGCGAAGTCGGAGGTGACGGACCTTCTGCAGGTCCAGCAGTCCATGCTAAAGGAGAAACAGAATCTAGAGCGGAAACTGTCCCAGCACACCTCCAAGTAAGGGACACACTTCCAGAGCGTAATATACGCCAATAATAACCTGAGTTCCATTTCAGACTTAAAGAAGTCCAAAAGCAGTTGAACGAAGAGCGTGAGTTGTCCAAGGCCTTGCGGGACAATCAAAGTTCCTGGCTGGTTAAATACAACGCCCTGGAACAGCAGTACACGGAATTCAAAGCCAAACATGATACGGAAGTCACAGATCTCAAGGAGCAGCTGCGCGATGTCATGTTCTTTCTGGATACCCAAGGAAAGATGGCCAATTCGGAGCTGGCCGGAGCTTCAATCACTGGAGTAGGCGAAAAGGAGCCCGAGCCCAGCACGCGTCGCAACAATCGTCGCAAGAAATAGACTTTTAATCCGTAAATAAAACTGAATAGCAGCTTCTTTATGTATTTAAAATTTAATGTTTAATACCCCCACCCACGCTGAAGGCTAGGCAAAAAACAAAACCCTTTGCATTAAACTATAAAACGGCTCTAAATGTGATTTCCTTTGTGAAGCAAAGCGATACAAAATATCTATACATAATGTTAAGAGAATTTCGAAATTGTATTTAATGGTGTTTTTCGTGTGAATTAAAATAATGTTCAAAATAATACATGTGCATATTTGTTCTTTTAAATGTCTTCCGGCGGACATGTGTTCTCGCATTCGAATGTGGGATCGGGCAGCTCCTTGATGCAGATCTCTGTGGCCTCCTGGAATATGTCGTGCTTCTCCTTCATCTCCTGCTCGCAGCGATCGATATTCATCAGATAGGCGGCAATGAAGGCCCGAGGATCCTGCGGTTCATGGACGTGCATCTGGGCGAAGGCACGCACGAGCACGTTGCCCATCTTCTCCTTGAACTCCTCGGCCAGGGCGTCCACCACCTCCAGGTTCTTGCCCTGCGGCAGCCAGTCATACTCCTTGAAGCAGCAGCACTCGCAATAGGCCTTGGGATCCGAGTCCTTGAGCAGCTTAAAGAACGGCTGCAGCTCGCCCTCGCAGCGCTTCAGATAGGCCACCTCTCGGACGAAGCGTTTGTTCATCTGACAAATGTCAATTTCGCATTTCTTGACCACCTCACGATCCTGAGAGAAAGTGGCCGTTCGTTTGATGTAGTCCACGGTGTTATCCTGGAAGGACTTGAATTTGCACTTCTCCTCGTTATAGGCTTTCAAGCACTGTCGGGCATAGACCATTATGTTGTCCCGACGGCGGCGCAGCTCCTCGCTTTTCTTTGTGTAATGCAGCTTCAGCTCATCCAGATTGACGATGCGTTCGGCAAACTGTGTGAGATCCTCATCGCTCGGGCAGACCTTTGGCTTCTTGGACTTCTCATTGCCGACGCACTTTGACTTTTCGATCTTGTCCATTTCGGCCTTCATCTCCAGCTGCACGTTCCGCAATTGCGTATTGAGGCGCTTCACATCATTGTCGCTGATGATCAGGGTGTTGAGCATTTCCCGCAAGCAGCCCTTGTGAGGATTGGGCAGCTCATCATTGCATTCTGTTAGCATTTTGAGAAGCTTCGGATATTTGTTATAATTGAAAAATATGAATTTATATTCTTTTGGGGTTCTATTTTGGAATAGTTCGTTTTGAATGAAAGATTTTTGTGGATTTGATTATAATAATACTAAGACTATGAAAATATATGTGCTAGAGGTTGCTTAGGTTCGAAAAATATCTGTAAATGTTAGAATTTCGATGGAAAAATAGACTGCTATGCTTTCAAGTACTGTTTTGAAAAATAGTCTTAAAAAAACCTAACTTATCTTATTCCATTTATCTCTTAAGATACTACCAAAGATTTCTTCGCAAATTCTTACTTTAAAAGTAAATTTGAAAAGTTTTCGACTAACATAAATGCTCAAAATTTCAATCACATGGATCAAGCCTTAGATGATATATTTTAAAATCTAGAGCTTCCTATACTCCTCCCAGATCTGTTTTTGTAATCCATAATTCTATTGTTAACTTTTCCTGCTGAAACCCTCACATATTTTCCCACTAAAATCGATGCAATCTTTATGAACTATTCAAACTGAAACGTATACTATAATTTATGCCCCTCCCTTAGACTTCTCCGCCAGCATTTAACTGCCAGAAAAGACTTACAGACTCCAAAAATAAAAGCAACTACAAGTCGAACCGGTTTGACTAGACCCCCGAACAGGCACGACACCGAATCTTCACTTAAATTGCGTACACACCGCCACACAGAAACTCAGACAATAGAGAGACAACAAATAAAGAACGTAAATATAAATTTAATTCACTTTTGGCTATGAACAAAGCCCCAACAACTACCACAACAATAGCAAATAAATAAAACTTTTTTAATGGGTTCCCCCCACTAAGATGCCCCCCTCGATTACTGTCTGTCCCGCCATCTCTCGGAATCTCAGTGTCTTTCAGTCTTTCGTTAGTCTACAATTGGCAAGCGATCAATCATTCTGTCGCTTCTACTACCAAAAATTTTAGTTTACCAACAGATTGGGGGGTAAAGATTTATGGTTACCCTAGAAAATGGAAAGTAAAAGATGGGACATGGTGGTGTTGAATGCCCAAAATAAATAGATATAAATATAAAATTGTTGAAATAAATATCAAATAGATTGCTTTACAATTCCTTAGGGTACTTGCAATTTCGAATACCAAACTCTTCCAGTTCTACACTTTTAAAGATTCGCCATGCTCCCCCCACCATTCTCCATCTCCATCGGTAAACCTTTCCAAAAAATTCAATTTTTGGCACAAGTCAACCTGTTAGCAAACCCCCCCTCCCTTTCGACATCATGATAATGGGGTAAAGCGGCAGACGGACTTTGTCCATTTGGTACCTGTAATTAAGTAACTTAATTAATTTTAATCAAAAAAGCACACTTTCGTGTATAAATTTGTTTGCCTTTTTCTTGTGCCAAAATCTTGGCTTTTCGTTTTTTTGCGATTGAATAAATTTTGCATAATTTTTGCATTGTGTAGATCGTTGATTTAAAAAGAATTTGATGGATTCGATGTCGTTTATCGCTCGATAGCTTATAATTTGATTAATTTTTGCAAAGATGAGCGTGACATTATTTTAAGATTATTTTTAGATTCGTTTTGTTGCCGGTAATATTATATATAAGGCCAGATCATTTTATTTTCAAACGAAAGTGTTGGCTGAAGATTTTTATCTTTAAATGAGACTAACGATTGCTATAAAGTTTGGAGGTTGCTTCATTAATTGAATTTTATGGGAAAGAATTGATTACGAATAGGAATAGAAAACGGACAAAAATTAAATTAAAGATCGATATTGATGTAAAATTAGTTTGTATACAATTAAATTAGTCTAGATTCGATGAATCTTTTCTTATATGATAGCTTCTCTTACCTAAACTATTGAAAATCCTATATCCATGGGATGATTACACAGCTGCCATTACAAAATGTATTATTGCCATTCAGTGCGCATACAAATTATAATAATTAAAATTATTGAATGTGACTAATGAGCAAATATTGATTTAGAAACTTTACTCCAAAGACCGGAACAAAAGCCTGAATATGTAAAATAGATAAACAAATATCCGACAACGACAAAAGGAAGCACCCAGTAAGAAACCCAGAAAGATATTCCAGAGGCTTGCCGTTCATCTTAGGGTGGTTTCCCTGCCCCGCGGCCGACTCCTTGCAGGGAGAAAAATTGACCCAGACAAACAGCTTGAGAAGGCTCTAAGGAATAGGAAAGAACCTCCATAGGACACCTTGGCCCAGCGCATTAAAAGAAATCCAAGAGAAAAAAAATCAAATTTAAATAATTTACGTATTTTTCTATTCGAAAGAGCCATGGTTTTTTTTTTCGTTTTTTTACGGATGATAAATGAAAAATGATGTTTGACCCGCACCCCGTTTTTCCATGTTGATCGTGTATGCAAATGCGGTGCCCCCAAATATCCCGGCAGAGGATCATCAGCCGTGCAACCCTTTGAGGTGGTGCGTCGTCCGATCCGCGAACGTGTTGTGCATAAATTAAAGGATTCCTTTGGTCCCCTTTGTTCACGGCACTCACCCTTTTTTCGAAAAGATCGTTAAGGAAACGCTTCCGCATGGAAATGAGGCAAAAAATCCGGATTTTTTTTCTACTTCTTGTCTTCTGCCTCGCGGATGGATGTCTGCATCTTTTTGTGTCTCTCCGTCGCCGTCGCCGTCGCCGTCTCCGGGTGTGTGTGCGAGAGTCCTTTATCCTTGATCGTCACCCCTGAGCTGTGGGTAGACCTTAGACACACACAGAAAAAAAATCGTGAGAAAATTTCCAGCGCCAAATATTCAAATGAGGTAACCAAATGCCCGCCCGTTGCATACTTTTTTGGGTGATTTTTTACACAGTACTCTGCCGAAGGACACAAAAAATAGAACCCATCAGGATGCAGCCCCTTGTCAGTTTTTTTAACCCATTTTTTTGTAATTCGGGAATTTTTTATGCTTGACTACCGAAAAAAGTCGTTTATAATTGAAGCGATTTCAGCTTTTTTTCTGTTTTTTCTTTTTGGCGCGTACTTTTTTATGCAGAAAGAAATCCCGTGTGACAAGTTTTTTTTTTCGTTGGGTTGAGCCAAAGGGATCGGCCTTGTTACTGTAGTTTTTTATCCTTTTTTTTGGGTACTTTTTTCTGTAGGTTTTTTCAGACGCTCTTTGACAATAGGCGGCGCGAAAATGTTAATTAAATTTTTGTTAGTGCGTCATTTTATGGCGGATAACGAACGAATCCTGTACGAAGGATACACTTTTTCTGTTCCTTTCAATTACGCAGTTAATTTTTAGGTTTTTGTTGTCGGTTTTTTGCTGACGGTATTTGCCAAACACGTGTTGGCTGTCAGGGAGCTCAATTGTAAATTGTAATACAAATAATTCGTGATTTTTATTTGAATAAATGTTAACAATGTTAAGTACTTGATGAGACCTTTGGGTAGGGCTGATGGAAACTGATGGAAAAAAACTGATGGAAAAGTATTTAATTGAACGGCAAACACAGTTGAATGGGACGCTAAAGAATAGAAGGACTCTTGGGAAAATTATTTGCACTTAAAATAATGTGAGAACACATTTGTTTTTGTTCAAATATTTTTAAATAAAAATATGGCTTGGATAGAAATTGTTTTAACATTAAGTTGCACTACGAAAAACCTTTTAAAAATGTTGGTGAAAAATGAGATAATTAAAATCTAAGAAAAAATGTTCCACCTCTCTCTCGAACATCTGTTGTTTTCAAATGAAGAATGACTTCCTTACTCGAAGAAGGGCTGCCACAACTTGTTTGAAATGTGCTGGAAAAACCCTTTTTAATACACCAATAAATGGTGTAATAATAGCCATTCAATCCCTCAATGATTCCCTCAAATCCGCACAAAATCCGTACCATCGAAAACGTTTAATTAAAATGCCACAAACTTCGGTTTTTTTTGGCAATATGCCAATATACTCGCTCAAGTATCAATTACTGAACAATCGAAATATGATAAAGGGAAATCAATCCAAACAAGAGCATAGAGAAAAACCTCAACAATAGGCAGCATAGTGTGTGTGCCCTCTCATCTCATCCGTTTATCCACTGAAAGTGCGAATCCCTTTGAGAGAATGAGATGAGGATTGGATAGGGTGCAAAATATGAATATACTCGAGTCCTGAAGAATAGCTAACGAAAATCGCATCAAATTTCACAATATCGCACCTTATTAGAATCGAACAATACAGAGGAGTACACGAAGTACAAGGAGCACAAGAGAGGCACAAAGAGAGCCACAAAAATTGGCAAAGACTGGAGGAATATTGAAATGCAAATGCCACAAGGAACAAGAAGTTATGGGAAAAACATACACACCTATCCTCTCCTCAATATATGGGCTAATCGGTGGAGTGTATTCTGCATATTGTGTGCATTGTCTAGTAATTTCATAAATAGTTTATCCAAAAGAATTGCTGAATGCCGAACCCCCGACTAAATGCCATACGTGAACGGTTTACCCTCGATCCTTGAACGACGAGTCCTTTCTTATGCAAAGCGCCCCCGAAACCTTCTCTGGGGTGAAATGTTTTTGTTCAACCTTTTCAGCCTTTCTCCTGTCCGGATGTTTTTGTGTGCGGCAACCCCTGATGATCTGATCGGTTGCTATCTGTAGGGTATAGGGTGTGTGTTTTGATTTTCTCTAGAGTTTAGAAACCATAAATCTATTGATGGCTTTGATGACGCCTTTCTGCAGGCCTCGAAATGATCTTTTGGCATTGAAAAACGCATAGATAATATTCAAATGCAAGTCGTTTGCATAATGCCTGCCCCTGAAACAGATTTCGAAGGGGCTATGCACTGAAAGAAAGTTTGGGAAAGGAAGGAGCAGTGAGTTTAGCTGTGAAAAGAGGTTATGGTTAGAGAATTTATCCTGATACATGGATTTCTAGCAAGGAAAAGGTAAGGAAATTGCTGGAGTATAAGCGGAACTAATTAATAAAGGTTCATTTGGTGGGGAGAAATGTTCAAGAAGAAATGTTCTGTGATCTTCAAATAAACTCTCAAAAATATCTAAAGATCTCCATCCTGATCTGTGATGCTCTAACTCCTTCCCAGTAGCCCTCTCCTTCTTCCAGTGTGCTCTTTGAGTATCTCTGAAACATCTACAGCAGATGCAAAACTCCTTCCTGGCCTCAGGCATTGCATTCTAATTATCATATCGATCAAAAAGACGACCAAAGACGACTGCAAGTAAAAGTGACAGTCCCAGGACCCCAGACAACAGCACGCATCCTTGACAGTATAGATGCTCTCAGCCACAGTTTTTTCTCATAGTTAGCATAACAAAGCGCTGATGAGGCACACAACGGATAGAGAATTGGTGATGATTTCAGCACCCAAAAAAATCCGACAGAGAAGAGCCACCCCGAAGACAGAGCCATCCAGGCAGACAGCAGCGGCGGCGGCAGCGGCAGCAGACAATCCCATGATCATTAGTGCATCTATAAAAGTGAGGCATTGATATGCTAATCGGAGAGATCCCATGGGGAAACTTCCCGTGCTCGAATGGCAACCCATGATCGATCGACGACCAGCGATCGGGCTGGCAGAAATCAAATCATTTATCAATTATATTATTGGCAAACATTGTCTGGCCATAGATTCGCGATACCTTGGTGGCTCCGTTTTACCCCTTTTGTCTACGCATTTTGCACAAACTGCCAAATGATCGATTGTCGATCGATGAGCCCTTCCTTTTATCCAGGCTCTTTGTACTCTGCGGTGTGTTTGCCAATCCCAGCCTTTGATGATTTGTTGGTTTATTGTCAGCGATCCTTGTCGCTGTTAAGGGTTCAGGATCGTGCCGATTTTTCGCACAAGATCCCTGCTTGTTGACAAAACAGCGCAGACAATGTCCTTTTACCAGGGGTTTATGTCTCTATCAACCTTCTTTTGTTGTTGTTCTTTATCCCCTTAGTGGGTGTCTATTCATCGCTAAACAATAGCCTTTTTTTGGCAATTTTTACGAGCTGTTTAGGTGGCTTTTATATTGTTTTTATTTGAGTCATAAAATGGTCATATAATTCACATTACTCCTGAGGGTTTTTTCTTTTTTTTTGTATATTTAACACACTTTGCAGCTATCTATAATAATTCCATTCAAATGCTTGGCTAAGCAAATAGAGAAGACAGTAGGTACTTTTGGGGCAAAAAAATAAAAGTAATAAGCAAAAAAGAGGGGAAAAACACCTGTTAACAACTTTTAAACGGGTTTTTTGTATGACTAATTGTTTTATGAATTAGCTATGAAATTTTGCTAAGAACATGAATGTTTTCATATACGAAATATCAGCTTACTAATCTTTTGTGTTTGCCCATCTACTTCTGTAGTTCTTAAGTTGAAGAACTTCGCTCATTCTTCGAGTGGAAATCACTTGATTCAAGTTGCAAATCGTGATGTTTCAAGCAGATGAACTAGTTTTATCATCAAACATATACACATAGACTATACATATATGAGAGAGTATATATATAAGAACACCCAATCATTAATCTCTGCTTCGATCAGCCAAAGAAGAAACTTCAAGATTCAATCAGTCATCAATCATTGATCGTTGCAGGGGCAAGAAACACCCCACTGACCAAAACGACAGCTGCGCCATTGCATACAAAAATCTCGATAGAATCTTGAGCCCTACATTTCCCCATAGAGATACTCAGATTATATGTAGGGTATGGGTATGGGTATAGGGTGTGCACGGCAAACATAAATCTCTCATGTCTTGTGTCGCCTTGGGCCGCAAAGAAAGGAAAAGGAAATTCGCTTAAGCGGATTATCATGCATTTTTCTGGTTCACTGAATCCTCATCGTATTCCCTTAAGCAAATGAAAATGCAAATCTTGTGGTAAAATATATAAAAGATCATTCAAGATAATTATTTTTATAAATTATTTCCAAATTTATTATGCAATTCGTTTCTTTTCTTTTCTTTTTAGGTAGAAAATACACTTTTTAGTTCTTAAACTAATTTGTTTGATAAATAAAGATAATATCTCTAGGGTTTTTGCTTATGGCTTATATGATACGTCGTACAGCACACATTTACAAAAGATTTACATTATGTATTCGCCGTACTTTGTACGGCTCCTATCATCGGATCGTCTGGAAAAACATGTGATCTACTCGAATGTCGTATCGGTCTTTCAAGTATTTCAGAGTTTTACTTTATTCTGGAGAGGTTTTATATAAATAGAAAGATGGAAAAGGGTCGTATAAATATGATAAAAATCCTGAGTTGTCCTACATGCACATATCCTATAAATATTCTTCAAAATTTGCAGTTGAAGGCAGAGAGGAGCTGTGTATCTGTGATTTTATTTTTGGGCAGTGTTTGGAGTTCGGATAGTGAGATTTGTAAGTAGAATAAAGCAATCAATACTTTTTCCTGATTCTAAAGGGAGGCTAAGTCTATACAAAGGTTAATACTAAACTAATACTAAATGGAGGTTTCAGCTCCTGCACTGCCTTCAACTGGTGCCTAAACTAAACCTAACTTACACATACTTCGAGTGTTTAAGCTGGGATGAATTCCGCCATTTGATTGTTCGAAATTCATCCCAGTTTAAAGGTCTGTTGAAACCTACAACTAATGTCATCGTAGCTGCCGTTTGTGGCCACGTAGGGGCCTGTACTATTGGGCCTTCTCCTTAGCCGCCTGGACGGCGCTCAGACCCAGGGTTAGATGATCGCCAGCGATGAGTCCCGCTGCCCCTGGCTGGTGCGCATAGTTCCGTATTTGATGCAGCGAAATGAGCTGCGTGGGAAAGGCAGCGGCCGCTGCTGCCGCATTCTGCTGGTAGAGGTAGGCCGCCGTGGCCGCTGGTGCCCCACGATGCTGCTGAAGATGTGAGGGCGGCACCGTGGCGCTGAGTGGAGTAAAAGCCGAGGATCCAGGCCCAGGCGAGGGCTGCTGTGAATGCTGCTGCTGCTGTTGTTGCTGTTGCAGGTGATGCTGTGGTGTCGTCTGCCGCAGGACAAGATCCTCGCCGGCGGGGTCTTCATGCGGACTGTGCGAATGGCCGGGCGTGTCCGCCAGCCGCTGGTGGTGCTGCTGCAGCATCTCCTGCTGTTGTTGCTGTTGTTGTTGCTGATGCTGCTGGAGCGTGGCAAAGTTCGCGTACGTTTGGCCATTGGCTTGGGGCAGCTGCTGCTGAATGGCCTCTGCCAGGGATGCAGCCGCACTATCTGCCCCCATCTTGGCCCAGTAGGCGGCATTCACATCATTCATTGCCTGGCGCTGCAGGTTCAAACCGATTCCCCCCGATGGCACATGCTGCTGCACTGCAGCCACCTGACTGGAGTGCCGTTGCTGCTGTTTTTCCGCCTTCTCCGCGTGCTTCTGCAGATGCTTCTGTAGGTACGTCTCCTGCGTGTAGGATTTCCCACATAGATTGCAAATGTGCGTCTTCAGATGCTTCGAGTCCTTGTGCTTGGGTATGTGCTCCAGCAGCGTCATCTCATCGGCGAAACACTTGTAGCAGGAGTTGCATTTGAAGGGTTTATCCGTCTGATGGCATCGCGAGTGCGACTGGAGGTTCGAGAGCTGCGAGAAGGCCTTGGGACAGCCGGCATGCCGGCACTTGTACGGCTTGTCCCCCGTGTGCGTCCTGATATGCTGCTGTAGGTGCGACAACTGCGTGAACTTTCGCTGGCAGATCTCGCAGCGGTACGGTTTGATCCCCAAATGAATGCGCGTGTGCTGCGACAGATACGATGAGTTGGCAAAGGATTTGCTGCACGAGGCGCATTTGTATGGCTTTGCCTGGTCCCCGTCTCCTCCACCGCTTCCAGGTCCTCCGCCGCTGCCTCGCAGATCATCTTCTGGCGACGAGGCATTGCTGCCGCTGCTCATGAGCGGGCGTGGAGGCGATCTATTGGGATCGTACTGAAAGGTAAGGTCAGGGGTTAGCTCTACTTTTCGCTGCATCCCACGAGGACTCACCTTTTGCTCCTGCGGATCGTGCGGCGTTGGCGGAGAGCTGGGCGCACTGTAGCTGGGCTTTAGATGATGCTGCTGCTGCTGCTGATGGTGATGCTGTTGCTGCTGTTGTTGCTGCTGCTGCTCCTGATGTGCCTGATGCTGCTGCTGCTGCAACATCTCCTGCTGCTGTTGCTGCTGCTGCTGTTGGTGATGCACAAGGCCATTCTTCAAACTGTAGTCCAGCCGCTCCACCACATTCTGACGAAACTCATTGATGTTGAAAGGCTTGTAGTCATGGACCAGTTGTGCGGTGCGCAGATCCGCTGTGGTCAGGTGCGTGAGGGATCGCAGCTGGTCAATGGATCGATGGAGATAGTCACCACTCGAGACGCCGTTCGGCGCCGTCGGCAATTCTGCCATAAGCGGCGGCTGATGGCCCCCAAGTGTCAGCGGGCGGTAGGCGATGGTGCGTGCGTCCAGCTTGGGGCAGAGCTCACCAACGATTGTGGAGCGATTCGACAGTCAACAATCAACAGTCGACACTTGGAGCAGCGGACTCCGCTTACACAAGAGACTCTATACTCTACTACTCTTTCCTCTGGTGCGGGGTTTTTCTGCTGAAAGTACAGAAATATTGTAATTCTTGAATCTGAAATTATTGTCGACGCTGCAAAACTCGGAATAAACTACTTTTTCGATTCTCCACTTTGCTTCGCCTTACACTTTCGTACACTAATTTCTGCACATTAACATATTTATGCATGAATTAATTAATTGTTTGTGAATTAAAACGTGCACTGTGCACTGTGATGGGCCCCAAAGCAAAAAGCAAAGAGTTCTGTGTGTTGCCACACAAAAAACTTGCCAATGAAGCGCAAAAAGCTCTAAAAGAATTATTTACGAACAATGCCAGAGGGGGGGAAAAAAGTGAAAATGAAATTTTCAACAGATCAACAAAAAAGGCGCTTGGGGCAACAAGTTTTCGTGGTGACAACACAACAGCACAAGATGGAAAGCCAAATCCAGACCCGAATCGGGGTTCTCTTTTTCGGACAGGGAGCAAAAAACCGCCAGGGGCGCCAACGGAACGTGTCAACAACCTCGATGGATGGAAATTTAATGCAACTACAAGTTTAACACATTTCTGGGCAGCAACAATAAATGGACCAATAACATTAAAGAGGTGGAAATAAATGGGGAAATATAATTGGGTGGGGTAAAAAAATATTCCGCAGGTAAAGCTCCTATTGGATGAATAGAAAGAAATATTGCTACTATCAAAGCTAATAAAAAAGAATGGTATACATATCTCTGTTATTCTAAGAATCATGAATTCATATACATATTTAAATGTATTTTTATGACAGATAATTTCTTCGATTCCTTTCACTTTTAATGTATTTTTTTTTAGAAATTGTTCCGCCCTTATACCACGCAATCAAATGACTTCTGACACTAGTTTCTACCAGTATATCCATCATTGATGAATGACATTTAATTGATTTTAAAAATTGATTTTTTTATAATCCTTTAACGTCTGCAAACTCCACCAACAAAAAAAAGTGAACGAAAGCATTCAGATATTTTTCACTTGTTGCATTTATGGAAACAATCAACCGAAATGATCAACCTTGTTCTACATTTACATTTACAATTACACTTCCGCAAATGTATACAAGTTACAAATAGCTCGAAATTTATTGTAGCTGAAACGGAAATGGAAATTAAATGCTATTCGCATGGTCTTCGTAAATTTTCATAGAAGATGTGATAGAAATCGAACAGAGGTCTCTCCTCAACTCTACTCTCAAACAAATAAGAGGAATACATTGGAAAACAATGAATTTCATTCTTAAAAAAAAAAGAAAGAATGTACATACAAATGAATGAAAGATAAATGATTTTCAGACCAAGAAATTTGAGTTACTGACCGCTCCTATATCTTTTTTGAGACATCAATTGCTATAGAACTACATTTAAAAATGAGATGAGATCTTACTTTATGACTTTAGTTTCTTTAAAATAAGAGCTCAAAATGTTTGAACGATAATTTGTTAGCGACCTTTTGGTCGGGTGGGTGTTGACGTCAGAGGTTCTTTTCTTTTATTTTTTTGCGCGCTGGTCAAAAGAACCGGTTCTGATGTCGTTGCTGACGTTGGATAATGGGAGGGGGGAATGGCAGAGGAAACGGGAGCAGTGGCAAAAGTGGAAGCAGGACAGGGAAGGGAGAAGCGGAATGTAAAAGGACGCGCTATTTGCTTTTTGCGCACAAAAAGACGAAAAAAAGGGAGACGGGGAAGCGGATTACGGACAATGTAAATACCCTATAAAAGTGTTTGCTTTTGAAAACAATTGCAAAAAAAAGTGCCGTCCAACAAACAAGGGGGAGGAGTAAGAGAGAGCAAAGAGCACAACCTGATAATGCCCCAAAGACGCAGGCAAATCGGTCAATCAGGCCCCAAAAAAAGAGAGGGAAAGAAGCAGCGCGCTGCCTAAAAAAGCATATAAATAAAATGGTATACACAAAAAAACCCCACACACACACACACACGCACGCACACGAACAAACACACACAAAAAACGAATCAACGAAAATTAATTGAGCGCAAGCAGCTGAAAAACAAAAGAGAGCAGAAGAGCTAGAGCAAGGTATATTCATAAGAAGGTTAAGAAGCAAGTGTTTGTTTTACTACACAAGATTATCAAGTGGAAGATTGGCAATTGTACTAGTGTGGGCGGAGAGCAAGACAACCTTCTGCCTCACCTTCGTATTCATATGCTTTGATCCAGAGAAGCGCAAAAGAGCGAGCAAGAGCGCAACATAAACAAACGAGCTACGAGCCGGACATCGTGCAAACCGCAAAACGAACAAAAACGTTCTCTAGCCCTCTCGCTCTCTCTGCTTTCGTTGGGGGCGTCATGTGTGCGAAAAAACAGCAAATATTTGATGAATACAAAAAAAGTAGAAGATAAAAAAAGACACGACGGCACACAAATAAACCGCCACCACCGAATGAATGGAAACGAGCATAAAAAGTCCAGCAGAGGGAGGGGTAACGATGGACAAAGGGGACGGGACAGTTACCATTTACAATTTTTTTTGCGGAAATAAAATTGTTTTAACTTTGAGGTAATTATAGCATTTACTTAATCGTTTTGTGAGCAATTCAAGCAGCTAACAATTCGGATTACATATTCGTGAAAATTGAAAAATAGAACATCTGAAGATTTGACCATCCAAATCAAGACTGAGTAAATTAGATTGGAATTTTCAAAAAATTATTATCTTTTTTAAGAGCATAAAAAGTAAGTGAATTTGGAATTTTCCATATTAGCTACATTAAATTTCCAAACATCAATCTTTCAGATTCCCCATATGTATCTATTAGAATCTCCCAAAAAACCGTTTACAATCTCTAGAATTCCCTACCATTACATCCGGCCCACTGTGCAGCGAGCGCGGGAAACAGACTTGCAAACAAAAAAGTGTTTTCTTTCCAATAAGGCAAACAAATAAAAGAAAGACTTGTGGGAAAGTACTCACCAATTTGAAAAGGTCTTTTGTATTTTGGTTTTTCGTATTGCTTTATATTTTTTGGGCCAACTTTTGTTGATATTTTGGCCCGTTCCGAGCACGTGTTCAGCTGCTGATTGTAGGTGGTTGGTTCAAGGAGAGAGGGGTTCCGTTCCACTCCTCCACTCTTTCACACAGGTATTTGAGAGAATAATTTGCTTGCGATTTTGCGGTATTTTACTGGTTGGATTAGACGCATTCCTGCGCTTTTTTTTGCGTATTTTAACGGTTTTATCTATTATGTTTTATGTTTGCAAATTTCGCTTTTTTTATATTGCTCTTATTTTTGGTTTTTCTTCCACATACACTAACACATTTAAAACAGATTCCCGTGTGGCAACAAGAAAAAATGGCCGCACGCCAAAAATACACCAACACACACTCGCACAAGTCTCGTTTTTTTTCTGCACTTGTGCTTTTGCCCCTTTTTTACGATTTCGGGCTGCTTTTTTTTGGGCTTTTCGGACTTTTTTGGCGACCCGCCTTCTGCGATTAATTGCAATTACAATCGTTTTGTAGGAGGCGGTGGGTGGCGCGCCGTAAGCTTCGGTTCCGCTTGTTTACATCAAGAGACGAACACGGTGCAGAGCAGGAGCAACAAAAAACGGGACTCTGCTCGGTTCGGCGGCGAAAAAGAGAGTGGAAAAAAAATCACAACCGAAGCAAGTTTTTTCTGAAGCAGCTGAGCGAGAGGGTGGGAATGATGTCGCTCTCCCGCCGTTCTTCTTTCTCGCTTGCACACGATATGAAAAAAGGCTTGTTTATGTTTTTTATGTGTGTACTTTTCGTCTCTTCTCTTCTCTCTCATTCTTGCTCTTCTCTCTTTTGCGCGCTCTCTCTTGTGTTTCGGCTATTCCGGTTTTTTGTTCCTCTTGCTCTCTCTGGCGCCTCTGATTTTTTTTGGTTGCTCTTGGTAGGGTATGGGAAGGTGATGTGGAAGGGGAAGTAGGGAGGGAGGCGTACTCCTTTTTTTTGAATACCGAATTTAATTGGGCCAAATGTTGGTTAAAGGAAACGCAAGGAAACGAAGGAAACGCCACGACCGAAAGATATCCATTGATGTTAGGTCCTGGAAGTGGTTGTATTTGTTCAACTTAAAGTCAAGTCCAAGATTCAAGTGAAAACTTACTGAGCTAGTGAACAACAAATATTACATGATTTTTCATTCAAATTTTAACCCAGTTCTTAAATGTATGGGAAATTGGTTCAAGGCTAAGGAACAAACCAAAAAAAGCAGCCCATAATCATACTGTTCGCTTGTATTTATTTGTATAATTGATTAAATTGAGTTATTAATTCATTATTAATTAATATATAAAAAATCATTAAGATATATTTAAATTTAACAAGAAAGGGTATTAACAGCTTCATAATTTGAAATATTTTACAGTTAACCAGCACTGAGTATCGATATATTGATGTATCGGTATTTGCCTCCCGGTAGTAGCGCGATAGTAGCAGTGCTGCTATCTTAGCATATTTCAGGCTGGATCTGGCATTTTGATCTGGCATGTAATAATAGCGCATACAATAGCGCATAAATGCGCAATGTTACTATTCCTAAGATTTAAATTTTTTATTTATTTTGATATTTATAATTTCCTATATATTTTTTTTCCTTTTTGTCATAGTGATTAGTGCTCTAATTTATAGTAGTAACACTGTAGCACTAAGAATTTATCTTTAATGAAAATTAAATTAAAATGAATAATACAATTTTTAAAAAGCTTTTATTAGGCATGAAGCATTTCTTTCTTTAATTGATTAATTTTTTAATTAAGTTATTTAGTTATTATCATGCAGAAATTAAACAGATTTTTAGGTAACGACCCCACAAATATTACGCCTCATTAAAAGAGAAATCTTTTAGCCATTTCTCGCGTGTATATTTTTCCAGAAAAATATATATTATAATATAATATAATATTTACAGCGCGCGGATTTGAAATGAGCAAGGGAGTTACTAAAATAGTGGATAATTTGCTGAAATCAATAAAAACTGTTTCGTGGGAGATCAGTTATTCGATTATGTTATCTTTTTACTATAATTTATGGGTTTCCTTCCACGGGGTAGCCCCAACACTTTATAGCGCAAATTATAGTGAACAAATAAAATAATACCCCCCAAAACAACTAACTTCGACACGAGAGTTACAGAGCATTGCCCACCAGCCAATGTAAAATTGTTAAATCCATTATTTGGCCATAAACTGCAATATTATATTAAACAGAATATCAAAATCGAGGAATATGGTTTTCGTTGGTATTTTTTTTAAATGAGACCGTTCTTTTCGGTATATTCGTTTCACGGCGAGCGAGCGAATTGGCTGAGGGCGAATTCGTCGCAACATATTCGCCTCACATTTCACTCTCACTTACGTTGCCTTACGTCATATTTCACTCTCACTTACGTAATTCGCCGTAGACATACCCTCTACGAAAGGATGTTATAGAATCTAAAAAAAGTTTGTTTTACTAGGCACCAATTATTGCAGAAGCTAGTCAGTCTCTATCTCAGATAATTTTACGGTTTTTGGCTTTCTTATAAAGACTGAAAATGGGTATCGGGATCGATTTGTTGGTAATAATAAATTCATCAAATGCATTATTGGGTCGAAAATTGTAAATATGTGCAAAATACAATATTTATTACGTTTTAAAGCATCTGGAAAAAAAGAATTTTAACATTAATTAAATGAAAAAGGGTATACATATGTCTATATTACCTTTTTTATACCAAATGACGTGACATTCCATGCTCACTTACGTTTTCTTACGTCGGATGTCATGCTCACTTAAGTTTTATAAACGTTATTTTATAGACAACCCAACCAAAAGGAGTCCTGAAATCTAGCCAGTCTTGTAGAAAATAGTTTTATCTATTGTATAAAATTTTGTGTTCAGGCCTGAGGGTCCTAGTTAGCTAGTAATATTAAACGGAATATCAAAAGCGAGGAATATGAGTTTCGTCGGTATTCTTACGGTATATATTTGAAATGAGACCTTAATTTTCGGTATATTTCTGAAGGTCGGTCACACAGATCCATCTTGTTCGGAATAAAAAATACTGCAATTTGTTTAAATAATGTCGGCCCAATATCAAAAATTCCTGAAAGTACTTGAAAAGTGGCCAGTGGATAAATCAAAAATCGGCAGGTAAATATCATCATCGACCCAAACACACAACAGGAAAGCGGGGGAATGTTCGTTTCTGGCGGCCTACTGGGGTGCGGCGATTGGGTTGCCGTGTGGACTATCATTATCTAACAAATAAATGATGCAAATGTCAACAAATAAATGGAGCAATGTGTCATTTTAGTGCAAATAGTGGCATAGCACTGTAAAATTTTAGTTTCAAAAGATGTTTATGTGGGACTTATATCTTCATAGATGTTGCTGCCATCCCGCAATTCAGGTTCCACACATGTTGCACTGTAGCAGCTGTGTGCGTAGAACACACTTTTCATGGTAACTATAGCGGCTTACATGGGTCCATTGTACTGCCGGTTTTCCAAGCGTTTGGTCGAGCTTCAAGTGTATTTTTCTTGCCTTAAAGAATGTCTTCAAAGTTTTCCTATCAGCTAATCCCAGAGGAGTATCTCTTTGGAGATGGAGCAGAGGACCAGTGAGTGGTGGAATCTAGGAATTATCTTCAATTCTGGCTAAAATGTTGCCTTAGACATTCCCGGCTGTAGCTTTCGCTCTTCTTTTCTCTCTGCGGTTTCCCATTACATTAGCTTCACTTTAGCTTCGGTTTCTTTCCCAGAGTTAGCCCCAGCCCCTGCCCCAAACACCAGTCGGGCTGCTTGGAACGAACATCTGCCACAAAACCAAACAAAGTTCCATTTGCTGCCTCTCCAATAAAACACTTTCTCTATCCTCTAATCCGAACACAAGGGATCTCGGCGAGCAGATCCGCAAACAAGTGACCAGATTCTCAACCAGCCTTAATAGCGAAGCGGACAAGGATCAGGACCGACAGATTGAGGCACTGGAGCGGCTATCGAACAACGTGTACGCCAAGAAGTATCCACGTAGCTACGAATCCACGGCCACTGGACTGACGGCCGCACAGTGCAGTCAAGTGTTGAGCTCCGAGTTTCTGCAGTATCTCAACGACGGAGCGGGCTCACAGAAGAAATAACCATCATGCTGAAGCGACTCCTAATCCCCACTAGAATAAGGCTAGAATATGTAAGATACAACACCAACACAGCAACGAAAGCAGCTGCCGTCGCTCCCCATGTGCCTGTACTCTGCGACACAGCCATCGAGTATTTAAAGGAGGCGCCCGGCAGAACCTTCTTCGACATGACCTTCGGGGCAGGAGGTCACACGCGACGACTCCTCGAGGCCCTGCCGGATGCCAAAGTCTACGCCTTGGATCGGGATCCAGTGGCCCACCAGATGGCGCGGGAGCTTAGCGAAACAGAGGAATACAAGGGGCGGATCATCCCATTGCTCGGTAAATTCTCCGACATCCCACGACTCTTTGGGGAGCAAAGGCTGGCCAAGAACTCAATTGATGGCATTCTGTTTGATTTCGGCTGCAGTTCCATGCAGTTCGATGAGGCGGCTCGGGGATTCTCCATTTCCCACGATGGGCCGCTGGACATGCGCATGGATGGGGGACTCAGTGGCGGCCTGACTGCCGCTGATGTTGTAGCCAAGGCCGAGGAAGCAGATCTGGCCAAGATTCTGCGCGTCTATGGCGAGGAAAAGGCAGCCAAAAAGATTGCCAGATACTTAGTGGATGCCCGCAAGGCAATGATCAAGATTGAGACGACGCGACAGCTCGCGAACCTCGTGGAGGACGCCCTCGACAGTGGCCCGCGCAAGGACAAGCTGCAGCGCCCGGCGCATTCGGCCACCAAGACGTTCCAGGCACTACGCATCTTCGTGAACAACGAGCTCAACGAAATCAACTACGCCATGGTGTTGGCCAACGAAATGCTGCGCGTCGAGGGTCGTCTGGTGACCATCACCTTTCACTCACTGGAGGACACCATTGTCAAGCGGCACATCAATGGAAATGTCACAGCCGGCGCAGCCAATCTCCTGCCCCTGAAGTACTCCAGTTATGGGCTCATCGACGAACCCGAAATGCTTCAATCCCTGAGCGAAAAAAACTGGCGGCAGCTTCATCGTCATGTCATTGTGCCAGACCCCGAAGAGGTCTCCCGAAATAGTCGCAGCCGTTCGGCCAAGCTCCGGGCAGCTGTTAAGATTAGTGCGCCTCAAGAGTTCTACGAGGAGAGCAAAGAATAGAGACGGTCTCCCTCTCTCTCTTTTCTACTCTCCCTTTCTGTTTTTGGGAATCGCTTATCGGTTCAACCAATTGACACCTTGCTGATAAGGACTGGTTCTTTGCTGTTTGCTGAGGTTCTGTTCTGTTTGCTTTCGTGCAGAATGGTTTGGGCTCGAGGCGTATTTCGTTTTGTTTAGTTAGATTAGGAAAACGCTGTTAATTGTGGTAGGTAAAAGTGTTCTCCGCCTTACGGTGGGTTGCATGCCAAAGATCACGGTTAAAATATATGAAACATATATAAAGTAAAAAAAAAATGTACTAAGTATTTGTTGGAAATGCTTTAAATTATTTTTAAAAGTATATCTTGTTTTCTTGCTATTTGCACCTATATCTTCCATATTTCAGGATATTTTTTCATATCATCCGTAAGGGTCGTTAATATTCGTTAAAATTCTCCCAATCGTTTCCATAGTAAACATTAGGGATATCTTACTTTCTTAAGTTTTGAATTGCATTTAACACCCTTATCATCATCCTTTGTTATCATTCCCAAGGGTCTACAAATATTCTCCAACATTTTCCTAATTGTTTCCACGGTACAAATTTCCCTATTTCATATCACTTTAACAATCGTTTCATAAGTTTCAACCACTCGAGAGATAAGACTTGATATGGAAATTACTTTCGCAAGCGATTTCCCTGGTAATCCATATTTTTCCATGATTACCTACTCCCTTTTGCGGTTATTTTGCTTGGGATGGATTGGATCATGCTATGGCTCTTAGAGCCTCTCCTCAGACGTCACTTAATGGTGTTATTTGCGGCTGGCAATCGAGAGATGTGACCCACGGAACCTGAAACCTACAATCGGTAACGCACTGATAAGCGGGTAGCGGGTGATAGGGAGACAGAGAGCGAGAGCATGGCTTAATCCCAGAAGAGAGGCACCTGGAGTCTATAGATAGGACTGCCATTGGGGGCAGTCGGCTCAGTCGAGTTGCATTGCGCGAATCGATCGTGTTGGCGTCGTTAGTGTGTTGTCAGATTTGTTGGGTTCCCGGACTAAGAAACCTTGTGCGTTGTTTCAGCGGTGTTCAGCGGAGAGACGAGCCAGCCAGGAAGATGAGCAACGAGGCCAAGATCATATCGGGCACGGCAGTGGCCAAGTGAGTCCCAGAGAGATCCCTGCGTGATCGATCCCCCAATCATTACCATTTTCTACTGCCAGAAATATACGCGAGGAGCTGCGCGGTGAGGTGACCTCCATGACGGGGCTGCTGCCAAAGTTCACCCCTGGACTGAGGATCGTCCAGGTGGGCGGACGCGAGGACTCCAATGTCTACATTCGCATGAAGATCAAGGCAGCCACGGAGATTGGCATCGAAGCGGTCCACGTCAAGCTGCCCCGCACCATCACCGAAGTGGAGCTGCTCGATAAGGTGGGTTATCGATTGTGGATTATGCAACGGGGAACGGAACCCAAAGAAATTTCCATTTTGTAGATCAACGACATGAACGACGATCCCCGTGTGCATGGCATCATCGTACAGATGCCACTGGACTGCGAATCCCCAATCGATTCGCATCGTATCACGGACGCCGTGTCCCCCGAAAAGGATGTGGATGGCCTTCACACCGTCAACGAGGGTCGCCTGGCCATCGGAGATCTTGGCGGCTTCCTGCCCTGCACTCCCTGGGGCTGCATCGAGCTCATCCGTCGCGCCGGCGTGGAGATTTCTGGGGCCAGAGCCGTCGTCCTGGGTCGCAGCAAAATCGTGGGCACCCCTGCCGCAGAGCTCTTGAAGTGGGCCCATGCCACGGTGACGGTGTGCCATTCGAAGACGCGGAACATCGAGGAGATCACAAGGAGCGCAGACATCCTAGTGGTGGGCATTGGAGTGGCCGAGATGGTCAAGGGATCATGGATAAAGCCCGGTGCGGTAGTCATCGATTGTGGCATTAATGTGAAGCCAGGTGAGAAAGAATACCTTTTGTTTTTGAGGGGTGATGAGGGGTTCCTCTTCTGCGATTATTCCTTTAAATATACACATTAAATCCTTGATATACTTGATGCCCTTTGATTCAAAATTGATGAATACTTGAATATCCTTGAATTTATAAATGGTTTTCTATCAGTATTATTTTTCCTTATTCCGCTCTTAATATTTTTATATGATACCGCTCTTGTTCGATTTTTCTATGGATCTCTATTCCCTCTTAAACATAATCATTGAGTCCAATGGATTCCCTTTGGAATTTTCCTCAGCCAAATGCATCGTTATCTGTACCACTTGTTGAACGTTTTTCCCTGCATAGCTTATCAATGCGAGCGACCCCTCATTGACCCGCCCTGGGGGTCCACATCCACAGATAAGATGCATGAGTCTGGATTACAATTTTGTTGCGGGCTTTAGTCTAGGAATAGCGTTCAATGAATCTCATCTGACATATGTAAATTATATAAATTAAAAAAAAACCAAATTAATTGTATCGTAGTCGAAGGCCGTAGTCGCCAGTTCTACCTTAAGTTAGTTTACTAGTTTTAACTCCAATCTAGCTGTAAATAATAATAACAAAAATCTCATTTGCATTTAGACCCTTCGAAGGCCAGCGGCAGCCGTCTGGTGGGTGACGTGGACTACGAAGAGGTGAAGAAGGTTGCTGGACACATCACACCCGTGCCTGGCGGCGTTGGACCCATGACCGTGGCCATGCTGATGAAGAACACCGTCCGTTCGGCGGCCAAGGCCCTCGATCGCCAGATGCGCACCCAATGGACACTGGAGCCTCTGCCATTGAAGCCCCTGAGACCGGTGCCCAGTGACATTGTGATTGCCCGCGGTCAAAAGCCCAAGGACATTGCTTTGTTGGCCAAGGAGATCGGACTGCAGCCGCGCGAGGTGTCGCTGTATGGCAACAAAAAGGCCAAAATCTCGTTGTCGGTGCTCGATCGTCTGGAGGACAAGGAGGTGGGCAGCTATGTGGTCGTGGCGGGAATCACACCCACACCTTTGGGTGAGGGCAAGAGCACCTCGTTGATGGGCCTCGTCCAGGCTCTGGGCGCCCATAAGAAGAGGAATGTCATTGCTGCCCTCCGACAACCCTCGCAGGGACCGACCTTTGGCATCAAGGGTGGTGCCGCAGGCGGTGGCTATGCCCAGGTTATACCCATGGAGGAGTTCAATCTCCATTTGACGGGGGACATTCATGCCGTGTCGGCGGCCAATAATCTGCTAGCCGCACAACTGGACACGCGCATCTTCCACGAGTGCACGCAGAAGGACAAGGCGCTGTATGAGCGTCTGGTGCCGCGAATCAAGGGTGAGCGCAAGTTCTCGCCCATCCAACTGCGTCGCCTGAAGCGTCTGGGCATTGAGAAGACCGATCCGGACGCGCTGACAGAGCAGGAGTACGGCGCCTTTGCCCGACTGGACATCGACCCCGATACGATCATGTGGGAGCGCGTGGTGGACATGAACGATCGCTACCTTCGGTCCATTACGGTGGGCCAGTCGCCGACGGAGAAGGGCATCTCGAGGGAGACACGCTTCTCGATTGCGGTGGCCAGCGAGATCATGGCCGTGCTGGCGCTCTCCCGCTGTCTGAAGGACATGAAGCATCGGCTGGCCGAAATGGTGGTGGCCTTTGATAGATCGGGCAAGCCCGTGACCGCCGATGACCTGGGCGTGACTGGTGCTCTCGCTGTGCTCTTGAAGGACGCCCTAGAGCCGAATTTGATGCAGAGTCTGGAGGGTACTCCGGTGCTGGTGCATGCAGGACCCTTTGCCAACATCGCGCATGGCTGCAACTCCATCATTGCGGACGAGATTGGCCTTAAGTTGGTCGGCAAGGATGGGTTCGTGTGCACGGAGGCCGGCTTCGGCTCGGATATCGGCATGGAGAAGTTCTGCAACATCAAGTGCCGCACCTCTGGACGCAAACCCAGTACCGTGGTCCTTGTGACCACCGTGCGGGCCATCAAAATGCATGGCGGCGGTGCACCCGTCACTCCCGGGGCGCCCTTGAACAAGCAGTACACCGAGGAGAATCTGGAGCTGCTGGAGAAGGGATTGCCCAATCTGCTGCAGCACATCGCCAATGGCCAGGCCTTCGGCATGCCCGTGGTTGTTTGCATTAATGTCCATGTCACCGATACCCAGGCGGAGCATGATCTCCTCAAGAGCGCTTCTCTGAAGGCTGGTGCCTTTGCTGCCGTTGTGTCCACCCATTGGTCTGATGGTGGCGCCGGTGCTGTGGAGCTCGCGGAGGCCGTGATCAAGGCCTGTGAAAAGGGAAACAACTTCAAGCTGCTGTATGACCTGGAACAGCCGCTGCTAGACAAGATGACAAAGATTGCGACGACAATGTATGGTGCTGGCAAGGTGGTGCTCTCGGCAAACGCTCAAGAGAAGGTCAAGCGATTGACAGAGGCGGTAAGTGAAAGGAGGATCCTTCAATGCACCTTTTAACATACCTTTTTCTTCCTTTAGGGCTTTGGCAATCTTCCCATTTGCATGTCCAAGACCTCTGGCTCCTTGAGCGGTGATGCCAAAATCAAGGGAGCCCCCAAGGGCTTCACTCTGGACGTGGAGGATGTCTATGTCTCGGCTGGAGCTGGCTTTGTGGTGGCCATGTGCGGGGAGATTACCAAAATGCCAGGTCTCTCCACGCGCCCGGCCATTTATGACATTGATCTGAACACGGAGACGGGACAAATCGAGGGTCTGTTCTAGAGAGAATTCTGCTAAAATCCAAGACAAAGGATGTACTTTCGGATCCTGCTTATTCCTTTTGCATTTACCTATAAAAATTCAAAGTTTTTAAACTGTAACGTCTTTTTTGTGTCTCTAGTACCGCTATACCTTTGAATATATGTGACGATATAGCCGCGGGTTTTGTTTAAATTCAAACTCAAATCTTAGCAAAACCTATTTTTTGTACATTTCTGTATATAAATTAATCTAGAAATAAGTTTTAAAAGTGTGGTATGGAATATAAAGACAATAAAATCAATCAAAGATGATTCCCTTGAAATGTATTCGATTCCTGGACAGATTTGACTAGTAGCCTTTGCTTCAGCTTTGAAGCATTTATTATTCATTTGCAGTAGTTCCCTATCTGTCCCCTACTTCGTTCGTCAACAGGAATCAAAACACAGTAAAATTTTGGAAATATTTTTGGGCAGCAAACAATTGTGGGACGGCATGGAGACGAAGCCCTTTCTGTTCAAACGTATGGGTAAGGGGACCCTTTTCTCATTTGATGACGAGCGAATGCAGAAGTCCCATCCAATCAATGGGGCAGCCACCTATCGGGACGCCTCTGGTAATACTCATCCAGTCATACGGCAGTTCATCTTGCGCGGTGGCGTGGTCAACTATTTGGGAAATGTTCTGCAACAGCGTTGGACAGATTGTCACAATCAAACCTTGCAGGAGAATGCAGTCAAGGGGGGGGAAGAGGATCAGGAGGACCAGGCTGCTGCCAAGGAAGAGCTTCACAAGGTAGTTGTGGAGCTGCAAAAAAAGGTGTCGGAGGCGCATCGTTATCTGAAGCGAGAGATGAACGATCTGTCCACCTACGTATCGAATAAGCGAGAGATGTGGAACTGCAAAGAGTACTTCAAGGTCCAGTCGGTTCTAGAGCTGGCCAACAAGAATCTAATCAAGTTTGCACCCACCAAATTAGGGGAATAATGCCCACGCATCAACTTTCCTTCAAAACAGTAACAATATTTCAGTTAATTAAAACATTAATTCCATAGACTACTTGTAAAAGGGTATTTCCACACGTCCAGATTTGGTGTTTACGGCCTCCCAGCAGGTGCAGGAAAAGGTCGAGCGATCCATTTGATCAGTGTACAGCTTGCCGTCCAAGTGATCCATCTCGTGCTGGGCAATACGTGCATTCCAGCCGGTTAATTCCAGTTCATTTTGCTTTCTACTCTTGTCCAGGCCGCTTAGTTTCACGCCCTCGAAGCGCTCCACTTCCGCAGAGAAGCCACGGACACTCATGCAGCCCTCGGGATGTTTTAGTTTCGCATAGTTTGTTACCGTCAGCACGGGATTGATCAAGACCTGCAAATGGAGAGAGTTACAGCAGATGGTAATGGTTATATCACACTCTCACAGTCAGTGGCAGCTCCGACATTTGTCGCGTCTGGTACAGAGCCTCTGGCATCTCCTTTTGCAGGTTCTTTTTGAACTCCATGGCTATGATTCGGAGGGAAACGCCAATCTGTGGCGCGGCTATACCCACACAGTTGTACTTCCGAAGCACCTTGACCATTTGCTCAACAATGGCCTCGACTTCGGGACTATCGATGAGCTCTAGAGGCACTGCAGCCGCCTTTTGCCGGAGTACAGGATCTCCGATTTGTGTGAAGTGGTTGTAGGGCGGCAGATTGGTGCGCTCCGTTGTCCACAGTTGTTGGTACCATTTTCTAAACGATTGGGCGGCAGGCAGACTAGTGCTGAATCTGCGGTGGTGTTCAAAAATTGATTTATAAAGGTTTGCCGGTTGTCTAAGTAGCATTTTGCGTAAATATTTTTAGTAAACAACGACAGCTGACCACAGGGATGGAGACACGTCTTATCGATACATCGATAGCGTTGAACCAGTTCAGTTCAAATTTGAATATCCTAACTGCCTCCCGCCAAGGGCAGTTAATAATATCAGTTTATCAATATGAAGATAGCAATATAAATAACAACATTTAACGACTCCGATCCTACCGATCTATTAACATTAGCAAGTCATCCATCTCATTTTATTAAGAATTCCGGCAAAAAGTGTTTGACATATTATTTTATTTATGAAACCAAATGGCGGATCGTCCTTCAGCCACGTTTATCTGCTGCCAACTGAGGCAATGAAAGGTGGAAACATCCATGCGATCCACATAGATCATGCCATTCAAGTGATCCACCTCGTGCTGGGCAATGCGCGCGTTCCAGCCCTCCAGCTCCATCTCCGAGGGAGTTCCCAGTTTTCCAATTCCCTTGATGCGCACCTTGTCATAGCGCTCCACCTGGGCCGAGTAGCCTCTAACACTCATACAGCCTTCGGGATGTTTGTTCACCGTGCTACTGGTTATCTCGAGCACTGGGTTAATAAACACCTAAGGTGCATATGATTTATAATGATCCATTTAGCGTATTTTTAGACTAATTATATAGTATCAGAGATTACAGAGACTCACCGCCAAGGGAAGCGTTGACATTTTGCGTTCTGCATAGATCTCCGGCTTGAATTGCTCTTGCTTGCCCTCACGGAACTCCATTACGATGATCCGAAGTGGTATTCCCACCTGGGGCGCTGCTACGCCCACGCAGTCGTAGTGACGCAATACTTTCACCATGCGATCCACGATCTGGTCGATCTCGACGGTGCCAATCCGTTCGGGTGACACTTCCTTCGCTATTCCCCGGAGTACTGGATCCCCGATTTGGGTAAAGTGCAGATATGGCGGCACAGACATGATTCCGGACAAAAGATTTACGGACTGCACGGAACAACTTCTCTCGAGCGACTGCTACGAGACCTCAAAAGATTTCTCTCCTCGATAACCTTATCTGATGAACAGCTGTGAGAACAGTGCGAAACAAAAGTCTGCAGTCGACACCAGATGACTGTAGAGATCTAGACTATCAAACTATTCCAAGCTATTTATTGAATACTATGCATTTGTATTGTAAATTTGTAATCGTTTTTTTGCGATACAAACGTTTTTGTTTTTCCATACAACAATACAACATATAAAATATATCGTATCAAGCAATTTTTAGATCTTCAATGTGGGAGACGTAAGACAGCTTTTTGGCGCCAAGGTCATCTAACTGTTGGGAAAGCAATAGCTCGCCAAAAATTATGTTCTGAATTAGTATGGATTACAATTTGTCATTAATAGAATTTAATTACCTTTTAGTAACAATGTCTGATGATCAGACTGCTTTTTTGCCGTCAAAATCTAAGATTTTAGGGACATTTTTCATTGAAAATAGTACATCTTATCTCGGATTTACTAACCTTTTGAGATCTGCAACGATGACTAAAAATCGAAATTATTATACGAATCTAATCTGATATGCGTGTGCTACACTGCCACAGCCCTTTCATTTTATATGGCATCCGGCACTCGAACCTGGGAATAGGACTTCTGGGAATAGAATGGAAATCTGAAAAGCTCACTTGGTTCGAAACGTTTCTGAAACATTTTCTAAATAACAAATAATTTGAAACTTAACTCAAAGGAACCCTAATACCCGATCAGGTTAGTGTTAATCGTAAAACATATCCTTGTTCTTGTTTTTAGGCGAAGCATTGCCCCTGCGGCCGGAACCCAGGGTTTCATCATCTCCATCCTTGCGCAGGCGGCTCTTGACCTTGAAGTAATTGGCGATAATATGATGGACTGGGGGTCCATGCGAAGTTGTGGCCAGCTCCTTCTCACAGCGCGAGACGACGTTCGTGAGCAGACCCCCAGAGCGGTAGAACGCGATGATCTTCTCGCGACGCAGCCACTTTGAGATCACGTGGATATTACACGACTCGTATAGGTTGTGGATTTTGTAGAAGTATTCATACTGCTCCGTCATTTGGCGCATCTTCATGGCATCGATCTTTGGGATGTCCAAATGAGGCTGCCTAACGATGTGATAGGGGTCGTGATGCTTGGAGAAGTTCGAGTAGCGCACAGAGGGCCAGTCGAGCTCCAGGAGGGTGTTGTAGAGATTTTTGGGATGCCCCAAAATACCATGGGCCACGTCGATCAGACGCAACTGGGGTCCCGGCACAATGTACTCCAGCTCCATCTCCATTATGCGATAATCAGTGCCACGATACTTGCGCTCGCCTATCCACAGAATAGGCAGGTCCACCGGCTCAATGTGAACCAGCTCCTGGATAAGGGGCGACACCTGAGTGCGATAATTGACGATCTTGCTGTTGCGGCCATACAGAAGACTCCGCTCCGCCGGTGTGAAGGTCAGATACTCCGGACGACTCGTGACAAAGTGCTCGGAACGAAACAGGCGATTCATCTCCATTTCGATGACATTGTAGGCTCGGCGATGCATCGCAATCCACACGATCTGAATGCTGCATGCGAGGAACTGCTCGTGGAAGTTCTTGTCCCAAATGGTGGCCGAAATGTTGACGATCTCCTTCATGTGGTAGTACTCCCCCATGTCGCCCTCGCCCTTGATGATCACACTGTAGTTGCGGGCCACCAGCATCCGATATTGTGCCAAATATGTAGAGAAAACCCGCTTCATATCATTTGTTTGCTCGCTCTGAATCTGGGCCATCTGGCCGGAGAGCTCATCCCGTCGTATCAGCACGAATTCCACCAAACGGAGGTAGTACTCAAAGTAGATGGTCAGCGAATGCAGCAGTCGATACACCGCCGGTTTGTGCATAAACTCAACAAATTTGTGCGTTAGGAACTCAGCTGGCATCAGAAACAGCACCAGATCGCGTATATCGTATATCACGACTGTGTCGTTATCGAAGCTACTTTCCGATCGAACGAATTCCTGGCGAAAGATCAGCTCCTCCTCCTGGTTCATGGTGCGCATAAATTGGAAGGTGTTCGTGGTGATGTATCGCTCCCTGGCATTCTCCAGATCGTTGTGCGGCTCAAAGTGTAGTTCGTCCTTCTTCGTGTCCCACGACCACTTGCCGCTGTAGTACTTGGGCGCGTAGTTGTCCACGTGGACGCGCTTCATCTCAAACCGAAAAACAGAAAACCGAAAATTACGAGTAAGGAAGGAGTTGTGCTGTGCTACTTTTACGTGTTTTGTCTATGAATTGTGTGGGGAATTTCAAATGTAATCACAATGATAGGTGGTGTGTAGAAATGTAACTAGATGAATAATAATTCCTGTAGCTCCAACATTGGAAAGTGGCCAATTGACGTTTAAATGAAACACGACCTGTATGAATTTTGTTTTCTGCTCTCCGAGGAAACAGGTGTTCCTCCAGACAGAAATTTGCATAGTGCGAAAGCTTAAAAACCTTTTAAAAGTAGCCCCGAAACACCATTCCATTCCAGTCCCTTCCCCTCTTTAACTTTATTCAACCCACAGACCGGACAAAAAGTTGGACTTGTTAACCAATTTTACCAACAACATTTATGTTTGTTTGTAGAGTTTGTTCCGATTTGCTTACAAGTGTCAGAAAAGTTATGAAAGAACTTCTACAGAGGAACTTTTTGAGAGAAATTTAGATGAAAGTTGCTGCTTAATGCTTTAAAAAAGTACTGTACTTAATGGTTTTAATGTTTTTTTCCATAAAATATTACGTCTGTTTACATAATTATATTACATTGAATAGCAAAATCTTTCTTTCTTCTTTCCAAACTCTAAGCGAGAGAGAGAGAGAGAGAGAGAGAGTGGTGCTGTGCTTCTAAGAGCTTTCATTATGGTCAACATTTATGCCATAAAGCTTTCTCTCCTTTTCTGTATGGCAACTCTTGCTACCGACTACCATTAACCGTTTAGTTTTATCTCTTGGCCATTTGTTGGAATAATTTATTGCGACTCTACAGAGAGGAGGAGTTACTTGTGTGCCCCAAAAACACAGATGGTAATTGAGCTTTCCCTTTGCTGTTTCCCAAATCATCAGCAAGAAGTCAGAAGTCAGAGGTCAGAAGAAAACTTCCTGTTAAGTAATCTGAAGTCTTTTAGCTTCAGGGATAATTCTATCTTTAGCCGCATATAAATTCGTCATCCCTGCTCATTAAACGCAAACGCCTCTGCCACTCATAATGCCATTAAGTATGGCTCGAATTCATGAACTTCTTGTGGGTAAAATGTATGCAAAAACCTTACAAGAAAAACAAAGGAATCGCCAGCGGCAACTCCATGCTTAAAGTTGGCTCACAGTAAAGCCACCCCCAGGCGGACCCACCCACCCGCACTTTTGTGGCTTTTCCACATGCGTAATGCTGCTTGGATTGTATTTTTAATTGGCGCCATTGTTTGGGTTTGAAATACACAAAATTAAAATTAGTAAAGCATTTTTCTCCGCCCTCATCATCATGTTTTATTAATTGCCGGAACCAATTGTTCCCTTTTTAGATTTACAATTTTATACAAATATATAAAAATTGAAACAACATATACAACGAATATGCTGAGCCAGGAAAATAAAATTGAAGGAAATACAATTTAACGCTTGCGATTCTTGATCATAGCCTTCTTGTAATCGTCAATAATCTGATCGACGCTGGGGCCAAGGTACGTGCTGTTCAATTCGTTCTCGGCTCGGAGAATGGTGGTCGTGAGCAGGCCTCCAGAACGATACTCTTGGATGATTTTCTCGCGTTTCACCCACTTTGAATACAATTCGCTGGAGGGAAGATCGTATATCTCATGGATTTCGTAGATCGGCTCCATGTCGTAGATCTTCGCCATTTGGCTCCTCTTCATGGCATCCATCCTTGGGATAGTCAGACTGGGCTGTCGAACGATGAAATAGGGGTCGTGTTTCTGCGAAAAGTTCGAGTAGCGAACAGAGGGCCAATCGAGCTCCAGGAGGGTATTGTAGAGCTTCTTGGGGTGCCCCAAAATACCATGGGCCACGTCGATCAGGCGTAGCTGCTGTGCCGGCACAATATACTCCAGCTCCATTTCCATTATGCGAATATTAGTGCCACGATACTTGCGTTTTCCGATCCACAGAATGGCCAAGTCCTCTTTCTTGGGACTGTGCAACTCCTGAATAAGCGGCGACACCTGTTGGCGATAGTTCAAATTCTTGGCGTTCCGTCCGTACAGGAGACTCTTCTCCGCTGGCGTAAAGACGGGATACTTAGCATGGCTTGTGACGAAGTGCTCGGAACGAAACAGGCGATTCATCTCCATTTCGATGACGTGGTAGGCCCGCCGATGCATCGCAATCCACACGATCTGAATGCTGCATGCGAGGAACTGCTCGTGGAAGTTCTTGTCCCAAATGCTGGCCGAAATGTGGACGATCTCCTTCATGTGGTAGAACTTCCGCAAGTCGCCCTCGCCCTTGATGATCACACTGTAGTTGCGGGCCACCAGCAACCGATATTGACTCAGATATGTAGAGAAAAGCCGCTTCGTGTCATTTGTTTGCTCGCTCTGCATCTGGGCCATCTGGCCGGAGATCTCATCCCGTCGTATCATTATGAATTCCACCAAACGGAGGTAGTACTCAAAATAGATGGTCAGCGAGTGAAGGAGTTGATACACCGCCCGATGGTGCATGAATTCGACAAATTTCTGTGTCAGAAACTCGCTTGGCATTAAATACAGTACTAGGTCCCGTATATCGTTGAGCACCACTTCTTTGGGATCGAAAGTTGTTTCGGCTCTGGCGAAGACCTGCCGAAAAACGAGCTCCTCCTCCTGGTTTAAGGTCCGAAGAAACTTGAAGGTGTTTGCAGAGATGTAGCGCTCATTGGCATCTTCCAGATCAGAGTGCGGTTGAAAGTGTAAGGCGTCCTTCCCCGAGTCCCAGGACCAACCGCCTTTGTAGTACTTGGGCGCATAGCTGTCCACGTGTACGCGTAACATGCCTGAGGATGCTGTTGTAAAGATTCTTGTCTATGAGGAAGCAAATCTTTGTGATTGTTTCTGTGTTCAACGCACTTTGTGATACACTGGAATAACTGTGACAGTAGTATCTAGTCGATTGTGGTTTGATTTTCTGTAGACAATATCCTATCGAAGTTAAGGGCCACTTTTCCATCACTTTTCCAGAAACCAGCACTAATCACCAACAAATACCCAAATGATTTGTTCAGGCTGCTACGACATTTAATTGACTTCTGTGATTCCTGGAAATCCAATTAGTTGATGTCTCAATGATTTCATCGATAGAACATCTTTTATCAAATGCAGTCGCTTGTGCAATTGAAAAATTATTCCCCAGTCGCTTATGCGCACCGAAGTCAATGGTTTTCCGGGAATTGCTTTGATTTTCAATCTCCTTTGGGAGGAAATCAAATAAATGCCCGGTATTCATTTTGTGCGCATTAAATGCATTTAATTTGAGAAGAAGACTCCTGCGATGTTAAAATGAAAGTAAAAACAATACCATGAAGGCAAATTCGAAAGAAAAATCCAGAATGGAGAATGAACTTCAGCCCTTGGATGCATTGTTCCCTTTGACATGGTTGTCAAGCAGCGGAAAGCAGTTGTGGGATTTTTGTGCAAGGCTTCTCTGTGTCACAGTATGCCTCAAATGTTTGCACAAGTATTTTTTTTCAACTCTCCTGTTCTTTTGCTCAATTTTAATCAGAGTTGTGATTGTTTTTAGACCCCATACTTTGTGGTTTTCCCCCTGTTTTTATTATCAGCATTTTTCCTTCCATTCTTAAGGTGCAGCAAGGACAATCCTTTTGTCGTTTGGGGGATGGGGCGGAATGAGAAAATTCTTCAACATAATTAAGGAAAGAAAAAATGGAAAATTCCCTTGTAATGTAGGTCGGCTCTTAAAGGGATTAAGCAATTAGAAGAAAAAAGAAAATAATGAAAAATTTTCATCGCCTGAAGGAAGCAAGGAAAGGGCATTTGCTCCCATATTCTGATGGATTACTGTATATACTTACTGTCGTACTTTTTATAGATATCATTATAGAGGGTTTTCTTATGAACAAAAGCCATATAAAACTTTAAATAAATCCATTGTTCTTAAGAGAAGGGAAGATCTGCCACATGCAGCAGTAAAAGCTATAATCTGCGGGCTCTTTCCCATTTTCTAATGCCTTTCCCAACCGCTAAAAGCCCGAATGTTGTGTGGTTTTGTCAAAGGGAAAAAGGAAAATAGAAATCATTAAATAAATCTCCACAAAGATTCTTTACAATAAAAAACAAAATCCATCATGAAATCGATATTCCATTAAATTGCCATTGAAATTTGTTTTAAAAAAATTTTGTATTAAATTTGTACTGATATTTATTATTTTATAGAAAATGCAATGCCCTGTCAAAAGTTTTCGGTGGAAATACTTTCTATTTCCGTTGCATTTTCTGCCATTGACTATTTTTGTGCAGTAATAAGTCCAATTGTTACGATTAGAATGAAATCTGTGGACTTATATTTAATTAGTAACTAAGAAACATCCGAACGAGCTATCATACGTTTAACCCCTGCAAGATCTGCACAGAACTGCAGCTTTGTATTCATGTAAAAGTAGGCAATAAAATAGCGTATGCTCTCATGTATAAATAATCCAATTGCATGGCATAAAAAATAAATTGCAATTAAAGCCCGTGATTCAAAATCAACAGCCCGAACAGGTGCTAAAAATGGCCTTTAATCATATATATACATATGTATATGTTTGTGTGTGGAAAAGTCAGCAGCGGAAAATTTAAGGCAATAGCAAGAGTGGGTACCCAGGAAGAGCCAACACGTATACGCAGTGTGGCACGATAGAATTCAATTGAAAATCAGGCACAGCTTCGACAAGCGATACTAGGAAGGACCTCCTTCTCTCGGATGGTAAAGTGGCTGGCTGTCGAGTAGGGGAAGGCCTCCTTAATGGCTCTGACGACAGCATTTATGGCATTCTGGCTCCCCAGCTGGCTTTCGTCGCTTGGGTTCTACTTCAGGCGTTGCTAAAAATTTATTAGCCCACAGATTTATTTGTTCAATTGCATGTCGCCGGAAAGCATGGTGGAAAGTCACGGTTTGATGTGGAGTGGAGGCGTTTTTAATGGCTTGGCCCTCCAGAGGTGATTCCCGGAATATGAAAGTGGTTTCAGAATTCTTAGTAAATCGTAGAAGACTAATACTCGAGCCGCTCAAAGAGATCTTATATTTCTCGATATATATATATTTAGCCTTGGATAATTTTCCCTAATTGTTATCCAATTAAACAGTTATTTAAGGCAATGCCTTTGAGAAAAGTTTAAGCCATAATTAGATACACGCATGTCCACCCCGAAAAAGACATTGATACCTTTCCATAATTGATGTGGTTTCCATTATAAACCTTGTATCTGCCCTAAATAGTCTGACATTTAACTGACATTCGAGACCTCCTTCAGACTTGGAAAAGCTGCTCAAGTTTTATTAATAGCAGACGTCCGAAAAAGTATGTATATTAACTGAATGAGAGAGAGAGAGAGAGAGAATGGCCTAACATTCATTTTCTTTCAATTATTTACCCAAGAAATAATTGAACAAAGAAAACACCCCCTTAATATTTGTGTAAATTGTCATCGATATCGAATCGGCTTAGCAATTTCCAAGAAATTAGTAATTTGCGTCATGACAACGTGGCCGAAGGTACTTTTAATTGGTTACATAATTATCAGGCAACATTTCTGACCAAATGCAAATTCACATAATGGCAGGCAATAAAATTTAATTACATTTCACGAAATTCTATGGAAAATTAAAGGCTGCCCCCGCCTCCCATCAGATCAGGCGAAGGGCGAACGGATTGCGGAGGCGAAGATGGCAAATGCCCTAGCATAGAGGAGATGGTTGTTTAATAGCCTTTTCATTTATTTAACAATTAATTTTCAATTATTATATTACCCCACAATTCGTTGAAGTAATGTTCATTTGACTTTAACCATTACAGAAAGCACTCTAATAATTAATATTTGAAAATACTTTAAATATTTTAATTTTATAATGGATTTATTTACATAAGGCTATTTCGTTTCAAACTTTGGGTAAATTTTTTCTTTGACTATTTATTTAACTATTTAAATAATTTAATGGTTTCATTGCAATACGCTTATTTCATTTCAAACTTTGTGTAGAGGTTTTTTTGATTTTATTGGGTTGTTTGCTGTTCAAGAATTCACTTTGAGATTTTTCGCGTTGTTGTCTTGCTTTGCCTTCCTTAAGACTTACCGTTTTTTCTTGTCCGATTGCCTGTCCCATTGCTGCGCATGTGTTAGAGAGAGACGACTCGCTCTGCGACAGTGACTGTGGGTAAAAAAGGGAGCACCAGCACTACTTGCATCAGCGATCTTTTTCTTTGGCTTTTGCGATGCTTAAAGAGAGAGCTGTTAATATTTCACGCGGAGTAATTCGCTGTTTTACGAGTCCGAATTCTAATAAAAAACCCAACAAATATTAATTTCGTTTAAGAATGTATGCATTCTTCAGAAAAATATGCACACAAATTGTAGACTTTACCTTACAATTCAGGTATCTTTTAACCACAAAAAAACGAAAAAGAAGAAAACTGTCATATGGAAATACCAAGAAGTACGTGTAGTTTCCCCACAGAAACAGTCTCCCACGCAATTATACAACCAACCAACCAGCCCTTACGACAGTAACAAAGTGTAACATGGCCTGTCTTCTGTGCTGTTCTGTGCTCTGCGGTTGAGAAAAATAACGAGCACATTTATCATGAAAATTGTTGTTTTCCTGTTGTTGGTTTTGGCTGCTCTGCTGGTTGCTTGTGTTTCAACTATTTTTAAAGAATTAAAAGCAATCCAAAGCGAATGGAATTTATGAAATTAACATAAGTTGGATCCCCCGAATGAAATTTACAATTGCCGGATGCCCACCGACAAAGGATTGAAGTTCACTGAAGTGTTCACAAATGCCCAGAGAGGAGCACAAGTCTAAAAATATTTCGTGGAAATGCTGGAAAATATGACAGAGAAAGAGTTGGGTTGGATGGGATGGATATTTATGTATTTGTGCCGCAGGTCTTTACGTTTGTTTTCCCTGCTTTTGTCCATCTGTCTGTGTAATCGGCCAGAAGGGCTTCTGATAAAACACACAACACAAAAAGGCCGCAACCAGAACTTGAGTCGCTAAAAGCCCGAATCCCAAGGCATACTCGTATGTAAATACATATAACCCCTCCCTGGGCACAAGGTCCATCGATATCCCGAAGATTGGTGACCAGAAAATCTGCACACGTCAGCAGAATGCTGTTTGTCTTTGGGCCTAGACAAAGAGAACGAAAGGGCGGGCAAAAACGCAAAAGAAGGATGTTTAAAGAGAGCTTTAATTTCATGAAAAACCACTCTATATTTCAGGTCGATATCCATTCTTGAAGAAACTGTTTAGGTTTTTGTGACTTATCGCAGATTTGATGCTCAGATCGTGCACAGCATAGAGAACAATGTCAGCGATCAAGCGGATCATATAGAAGAAAAGTGCAGCCAAAAAGATGGCCGGCACCAGGCTTTTCTCGTGGGAAAGGGTCGGCAGACGTCTGTCGTGGACAATGGTGATGGTAAAGACGACAACCAGCATTAAGTACAGGAGGATCTCGACTTTAGCATATACAATCAGACTTGCATTCCCGGTTGCCATATGTGTCAGTATTAGCGAGACGAAAGTGATGATTGCCACGATGCCGATACTTAGCATCGTTATATTACCCGGCAGCACTTTAAGCGGCACGAAAATCCCAATCAAGTAGAGGCAAATGCTGAGGAGTACGGTCCCCACCAGGATGCCATACGACCAGACCATCGTGAGGCTTAGAAAATCCTTACAGAGAACACTCAGTGTCAGGGCCTCAGCGGCGGCAATTCCGAGCACATAGCTGACCGCACAGCCGTGGGTCATCGCCATCGGCAAACAGAGCAGAGTCAGTAGGCACCACAAGGCGATGAGCACCCAAAAAGTGCTGGCCAGAGGAAATCCTCTGTAAAACTCATAATTGCAGGCCCTAACAATCACCAGTTGCAGGAGTCCGATCACGACGAAAATGACCAGGATGGTGTACACTTTCTTGAAGAATTCCGGCCGCCCAATCGTCGGTGGTTCAGGCGGTAAATCGTCCATCTTTCTAAATTGGTAGATTCCCTTGGGAGTCGTTGTTCCCTGGGTGTTTTATACATGACATATTTGTGGATTGACAATTCGTTCGACTCCTCCTTCTCATGAATATTAAATCACCAGAACTCGAGTGCTAATCAATGGCACGTGCACCGCCCCATTGCCTGTTGCGACAAGACACTTTGCCACTTGCCACTTGCCACTCTGCCACCTGAGTCTTTTGTTTAGACGAGTAAACTTGTGTGTGTGTCTGCTTTTTGGCGGAGCCCATTTTGTGGCTTGGCTTTTGCTGAATTTTAATTGGGTTTGTGGCCGCGGAAAAGCCAAGCCAGCACGTGCAGAAACATCGCCAGAAACACCAAACAAAGTCGGGTGTTAAATAAACATGAGTCAGCGCCAAAGAATATCCTCATTGTATCTCGAGATTAGCCACAGCCTGGGACTCCCTGGGATTCCCTCTAATCCCCAATCATCGATTACAGCGAGACCTGAGAACTTTGCTTACACAAAAAACTCACACAAAGTCACAACAATTTGGCCATATTTTGATAATGCCATATTGCAGCCTAGATTAAGGATGTATTAAGGTTTGGCTTTGACACCGAAAGCCCTATAAATGCCTATCAATCAAAGGACCAAAGGACACTCCTCTTCGAATGTCACAAACACAACAATAGGATGTTTAAAGAGGTTTAAACGGACAGAGTCATAGGAAAACAAAACGATTGTGAATCCGGTTCAAGCCACAAGAAAATTAATAAGAAAATCTCTTAGAAATACAATGCGATTTTCATTTACACTTCAAGAAGAAAGGAGAATGAGGGTTTGGTTTTTCCAAAGAAATGGCTGCATTTTGCAATTGCGGCATTTCCAGAAACAAGCATTCGTAGGCGGTGCAGGATGCAATTATTTGTTTCTCGGAACGAAACATTTATCAATTAAAGAATGAAGAATCGAATAGAGAATGGAGAATGCCTGAGTACATTTAGAATCTTTCATTTAAGACACTTTCCCTCGGATCGCCTCAATACACGAAAGAATGAGTCCTTAGGAGACTCTGTAATCACTCAAAGTATATGTACATATATATGGTTTTAATTAATAATAACATTAATAAAGAAACTGAATTCAAACGTCGCTCAACAAGATCTGGTCTCTGATACCAAATCTTTCTTTTGGAGGCTGGATTGAAACTCTGCTAGCGTCTCTCTCTCTCCCGCGCCGATTAGCTTTGAGCACTCGCTCATTCTAGCTCTGCGCTCTCAATTGTCGTGAGCGGTTGCCTAGAGATCGCCCACTTATAGTACATATATAGGAGATAAGTCCAGAATAATCTCGCAATGAAAGTGCAAATGGCATTGGTTTTTTCAAGAGTATTAGCTCTGTGTGTCAAATCAGTCTTCAGTAAAACTCTCAGTGGTTTAGATCGCCATTCGAAATGATCGAGTATTTTCTATTGGGCCTGATGATGACGTCTACACATGCAACATATAGTAGCGGCAAGTTTTTATGAAGCAACAGCATCGAAAATATGTACATAACTACATAAATATACATAAATATGTTTAACAATAGTAACAATCACAGAGCATAGCATATGTGAATCGCCAGATTCGGATTGGTTCCATTGCTGGGAGAGCAACGTCAAAGAGGGTACCTGCACGGGAGAGCCGAATAGCGCCTGGGTACGAAACTTGGATGGGTGTAACGGAGTGGAGGACTGTCCGAATGGCGAGGATGAGGCTATCGCGTTGTGCAAACAGCATTCGAATCAAATGAATTCCGAATACTATTTCTACTGTGCCACCGGGGCAGTGCTTGAATTATCAAAGAAGTGTGATGGAAAAGTCGACTGCTCGGACGGATCGGATGAGATGCCAGCGATGTGCAAGCCTGAAGAGAAGATAAATCGTCAGGGAAAGTGTAAAAAGTACATATTTGTGGGATCTTTACAATTTATTCTCTTCTCTAATTTCTCTTTTAATTTCAGGAGATGGCAATTTGAGTGCCAAGGACTGCCAGGAAAGTGTATCAGTGCCAACAATCAATGCGACGGGAAACACGACTGTGCCAATGGGTTCGACGAATCCCTGGAAGTCTGCTATCAGCAGTGGCAGAACAGTACTCAGTTCCAGTGCGGCAATGGTCGACTTATACCCGCTGAAAAGACCTGCAATGGTCATTACGACTGCATCGATGGCTCCGATGAGCTGGCACAAGTTTGCGCCACGGAAAAAATCCCGAACAAATGCCAGGAGCCACAAGCACCACTCCTGTTCACACAAGACACCAAATATCATCGTGGCATCAATGGAACGAAATATGTTTTGCCCAGCGAAGTGGTGCAGGTACAGTGCATACCCAGGAAAAAATTAGTAGGCCCCTCGTCCGGGTGGAATGTCTGCAATGTGCATGGAAGATGGCGATTCGATTGGCCAAGGTGTATCTAATCTGAATATTAGGCAAATTTAAGCAACGAATATAAAGCATCTTTGGCTCAAGCAAAAACTGACATTCATTGCCGCCATCCTCATCCAGAACCAGATTAAATCCCCTGAAGGCGTCAACTCTGATGACTTTCAATTAATCATTTGGCCTTTTGTATCCTTTTGTTGAGAACATTTGCCGTGCACATGTGTCATCTGTGGAATTTCTTACAAAGAGACAGACATTCGCTTCGTGGTGCAAAAGCTTGGCTGTGGTATAGTTGCAGAAATTTGTATCTTGAGTCTCGTGTCTGTGTAGCTATATGGAGACTGTATCTGTGACTATAACAAGCAAACGATTCGGACGAGACATCAAATTAATTCACAAAAATGTACATTTTTTGTATGTATTTGGCAAAAGATGGATTTCAGAGAAATCCCCAGCAATTTGTTTAACAAATGTTGGACTCAATCACTCAGAGAGCAGGGGCAGGCTTTCCTCCGTTGTGTTCTGTTATGTTCTGTTCTGTTCTGTCCTGTTGTGTTTGTCCTGTTTTGTCATGTCAACGCCATGGCATGGAATGGAATAGCATGGCATGGCATCCACCACAAGGATGCCATGAAATCAACATTGCAATGAATAAAAAAAGTAGCAGAAGAAAGAACTTGTGTCCCAAGAGACGACGAAGGCGAAACATGTCAATAGTTTTCTAGTTGCAGAAAGTCTTCAACTATTTGACAAAAAGTCCGCTACAGACGGAAAAGTTGAAATGAAGTTTCCCATCTTCGGGAGGGGGTTTCCTTGCGTATCTGTCTCCGCTAGTTGTCCGGGAAATGCATTTTATGTGTACGTATCGCTAAAGGTTTTTTAAAGTGTTTCCAGATTCGGCATGGTTTTTGCCTCTTTAATATTGTATCTCATCGAAACCCATGGTGCTGCTCAAACTTTGCGGCATCTAAATTTAGATGGAAACAAAAACATCATTTGCACACAGCACAATTAAAACTTTAACGATTATATGTTTGTCTTGCCAAATTGAACGCGGAGAGCGCAGAGAGCACGCAGAAAAACTTTTCAAATATCAAAATTCCAGGCCCTATTGCCGGCATAAAGAAACTTTCGGCTTTGGGGAGAGAGATTTCCGATTGCCCAGCATCTCAATATCAATTCAATATTGACTTGAAGAGAGCATCGCGAAGGACAGACCAGGCCCAGGCCCAGGCCCAGGCTCTTGGCCATTTAATTCGGCCCTTGGATACAAGTGAATGACTTGAAGGACTCTTCTGCTTCTGCTTCTGCCTTGCTCATCTTAATATTTGATAAATGAGGCTTAATCACCTGGAGCCAACGCCAGGTGAGATTTGGTAGAGATTTGGCAAGGGAGTGCTTGACAAATGAAAATACTCTGCACCTACAGTGAGGAGAGGCTTAGACTTTCCATCCTCTTTCGCTTTGCTCTTGGCTTATGGCCTTTCCGACATTTAAAGTTAAATGAAAATCCCACGGATGTTGCCTTTGGCGAAAATGTTCTCATTTCCCCGGAGGCTTTCTCCGAGTGGGAGAATTAATCGAAAGAGTTTGTCAGGAAAACATATGGTTGGAAAATTGTGATTTACTCAGGCATCAACATTTATTTAAAATGAAATTCAAAAATTTTCGAGGCCACCCAATATATGCGTGCAGGTCTGAACATATATTATTTATAAACATTATATTTTTAAGAATATAAGAAGTATTTTGTGGAGTTCAAATTGAACAAAGTATTCATCATTTGTCCTCCATAAGGCACACTTTTCGAACTGCAGTTAGCAAACTAATGCGGGTATCTATGCCACAAAAACGTTTGTAGATTTCTGGGAATTTCATGTAGTTTTCTGCCATTCATGCAACAAGTTCTGGGAACTGGAAGTTGGTTGAACTTTGAGCTTTGGTCTCCTATGTGCCCATCTCGTATCTCATGCCCAGCTCAGAGCTATTTTGGGGTCAGGAGTCCAGGCCACATATAACTTAATGACTTGACATCATCTAGCTGAAATTAGTTTTAGCCAAGAATCAGAATCAGAAAGAGAGAGACGGAGAGTGTCAGAGCGGGGAACCAGGGAATCAGGGAACCACAAACTTGTGCAACAGCCTGCCTGGTCGTCCGGAAGGGGCGGGCGTTAAACCTTAATTTGACAGCGGGTCAGGGGTCTGCTGGAAGTGAAATAAAGTTGTTCAGGGAGATTTAATTAAGCACTGACGTGCAGAGATTGTTTGTGGCGGATGGCCGATCCCTGATACGTATATCCCTTTCGCTCGAAAGGGAAACCCTGTTGACATTCGGAGATGCTGGACAATATTTAGTTTTATGCTTCTGAAAGACCATCATGTCGGGGGCTTAATGAATGGCCAGACAAGTGCGAGGGTGACAGAGACAGAGACAGCGACAGCGACAGCGGACGGTTATCAGGTTAACAATGTCCTGCCAGCCGGCCGGCTGGTCCTGCAAAGTCATTTGAAGGACTCTGATCCTCTAAGAGAAGATACGATTCCTTAATTGTTTGCCTCGTTGGTTTGCAAACACATGCATAACAATTAATGTCCAGCTCCTTAGACTCTCTACGAACTGGTGTCCGGTCCGTCCCACCTACATATGCTGTGCACTGTATCGTAACCTATGACCCCCGCCCCCAAGCATCGCCTCAGCATCAGCATCAGCGGGTGGTTCATTGTGTTTAGGCACGCCCTGGGGCAACGAGACACAGCCGCCCCGGCGGGTGGCAGCATATTAATTTTGTTATTTCACTTCAATTTTCGCAGCATTAAGAGGTGTTGGTAATTGCCTCCATTTATGGCCATAACCAGGGCCAAACAGCATGCCATAAAAGTTGGTTTTCATTTTGTAAGGGTTTCGGGTGTCCAGCCACGTGCTGGCTTGGTGGGTCTTTTGCAGAATGCACACATGTGCGGGGTTCTCGGAATCGATTTCAACATTCATTTTGGTTAGCTTTTTGCGGAAATTCTAGTCATTTTTCAACCGACTGATGGGATAAAATGGTGGAAAATCGCTGCGGAAGCTAACTTTATCGATTATAAATTGTTTAAAAAATAGTTTCGAGCGGAAATATGTACATATGTGTGGCGAATGTTGAGTTTTTTTAACAAGTTTTCTAAAGCAAAGCAGAGACATGGCTTTGCCAGAAGGACACAAGTTTGTATAATTTTATGTGTTTATCGATTATTAATCATCTTCAGATTCATAAAGCGACAGTTATGAAGCAATTTTTAATGGATTACATACTGATTGACGACGTCGATTCTCATAATATAATGTTTTTGCCATCACTTCATAATGGATTCTTTAGAAATAGCTTTCCAACAAAATGCAATACCTCAATGGACAGACATTCCGAATCATTGCAAATTGGTTGCCTCCGCTTCGAACTGGAAATTAAAACTGAAATGCTATAGAAAAAGTACTTCAAAAGGCCAACTGAAGACGAAACGAAAGTCTGAAACACAAACGTTTGCGTCTGACGCCTGAAAATGTACGATAAAAAGACATTTTTCTGGAGAAATTCACAATGTCTTTGGAAAACGTCTTAAGAGGACGATTCTTTTTCTTTGCTCGAAAGTCCAATGACTGCAGTCGAGAGAAGCCTCGAGGGGGTGTGGGTTTTCTCTGGAAAATGTTGGGAAAATGAGAAATCACATTGGCTGCCTGTCGGTTTTGTGGGGGATGAGCAGATTAATTGCTGAGCATTTGAATACACATAATACGACAGTTGATTCAGCCACCAGATGACAAATCTGTTAAGAGTTAAGACTGTATGCATTATACATCCTGTGCCAACATTCACGAGTATTCGTATGAGTGTATTAAAATTCGTGCCACATGACGTATGCGCAATGTGCAGTCATCGAAAAACCCCTAGAAAATAAATGTACATATGTCTGCGAAACAGTGGAGCGAGCACGTTGGCAATGTCAGCAGCTGTCAGACTCGTTTTGAAGTTTTATATTTCATCAAATGCTTCTGCCACATGTCGCAAATGGGATGAGGGGCTAGCTTGGCTCTTCGTTCGTTTTTTTCGGGCTCTGTGAAGATTATCAAGTTGTCAGGCCCAGAGAGAGAAAGAGAGACATGCATTCGCATTGTCTGACTACGAGTTAATCAAAAGATTAACCGAGACGTCGCGTCGGCTGTTGTAAACAACAAGGGCCAGAAAATTTAATTAAATTTTCAGCACAGTCTGCAACCGAAACAAAAAGAAAAAACATCAATCCAAAAAAAAAATTAGGTCCGTTTGGGTATGCGTGGAAGGGCGTGATACTTATTTATTTCGGTTTTTGTTTTTATGAAATAGAATAGAAATTTTCTGGAATTTTCAAATATTTTCTTGCTTTTGTTTTAGTATTTTTCAGGTATTATTTATAGTATTTTTTGTATACTTTTAGTATTGATGAGAATTATTAATTTTTTTCTTTTGCAATTTTCTTATGCAATGAATATAGTATTTTCTGGAATATTCCAGTATTTTTTTTAGTATTTTTATTTGTATACTATTTTTGGTCTATATTTCTAGTAACGGTGATATTTATAAGTTTTAGGTGTTTTTTATGCAATACAATAGTATTTTTCTGAAATATTATAATATTTTTCTGGTATTTGTATTGTATTTTTGATATTTTATATTTTTAACTTTGAATATTTTATTTATTTATTTTCTTTGGGCTGTAATTTTGTTGCTTAGCAATTAATTAGTTTCCACCCTCGCATCCACCAACCCCATATCCCCATATCTAGAAATGGTACCTCAAGGGGTATCAAACCTAACAACAAAAATAACGCCCAAAATAAATCACCAAAGACGAAAGGAAGAAGGCAAAAGGAAGAAAAGGAAACCAAAAAAAAGGAAGAAAAAGAAAAGCAACAGCGAAAACAAAAAGCAAACAGCACGCTGGGTTTTGTTATCTCCTTGTCGTCTTTCGCCCCCGCGCTTTTCCAGGCTTTTCCTTGCTGCGAATTTTTTCGCTTGTTAAACATTTCACTCGCTTGGCTGCAACTGTCGGCAACAATGCAATGCCACGCCCACCAACAACCTTTGTTCGCCAAACCAAAAACTAATGTCCATGCCACAGAAAACCATTTTGATAAGGGGTGTGCATAAATTGTCAGGGCATGCCAACGTTTTCTTAACATTGTTAGTGTTATTATTATAGCTACTGCTGGTCCCTTGCTTAGGTTTAGGTTAAGGTTTAGGTTTATGTTTAGAGGGGAAGAAGAAGGGCTTAGGGTATTCCAGGAATCTCTCAGGAGAGTCTGTCCTTCCGCATTATGATTAATTGTTGAACCCACACAGACCCCACACAAACATCACACAAAGTCAACTGTCAGAATTGTAAGAGTCAGTCATCAGACCTTAAAGCCACTCCAACTGTTGGCATCTGCAAGTTGCCTTAACCCGAACGCAGAGAGCGAGACAGCAGAGCTTAACCCTTGTCTTTGTGGAGTCCTCTAATAAAATGCAAACAAAACGTGCACAAATTTTGCAATTCCTAAAGAGAATTTTCCCAAACGCATGAGACCTCACGAGGCGGGAGAAATAGAGGAAAAATGGAGGGAATGGGGACGGACGGACGCACCATGTGCATCCGTGTTGATGAGGTGCCGCACTCATGTTCGTGAAAAACGTGGCACTTGTGTCAGGATAAACTGCTGTTGACTGCAGCTTCTGTTGGTTTTGGACAAGAGGATGGATGGATGGATGGATGGCTGGCCAAAGGAGTCGCAGGAAAAGTTTGCTGTGGAAAAGCGTGGGTAAATATTAATGGAATAAATCCCGACTCCAAACTTTCGTTGGAGAACTTCACCCAGAGAGAGGGTCAGATGCAGATATAATATTTAATCAGTTCCGCAGAAAAAAGAATTAAAGTTAAGCGGATGACTGGGAAAAACTGGTTGAAAAAGTTTGACTTTTCCTGTCGCACTCCATGGGGTTGTGCCACAGTTAAATGGCGCACGTGCCCGTGATTACCTGCCTGTCAGACTGGGACATGACAAAATACTCGAGAGGGTCGTGTACAAATCAAGAACAGAATTGCCTCAGACATTTCAAGTCAAGTCGAAGGACGCCGCCGCTTGACCGATGTCCAAACATTTGCACACTCCACTTGGCCTTCGACTTGGGGCCGACCCTGCTCTTGGCCATCGACTTGGATACATTGCTCTTGGGCTACCTTTTCTTCCAGACAATTGCCTTTTCAATAGCGGTTTTCCCCTCTCATTATTTATTTAGATGTGTGCACACACACCTTGCGCTCTCAGACAAATGTCAACGGGGAATTGCAAAATGAGGTGAGAAAATGATGGAAAATGGCCAATGCAATAGGAAAAAGAACGAGTATTATGTGCTAATTTACAGGGAACTTTATGCAAACTTCCATCCACAATAATCCGACTATCCATTATATAGCTTGCTGCTGCTCATTATCTTCACTTATTTATACACTTTGCTTCCCTGGTTCTTTCACTTTGCGTTCTTAAATAAATAAATAAATCTCAAGACAAGCCATGGAGCAACCTCACAGCCTCTGGGCCACAGCCGCACGCACACTGCAGTGTCTGCTGCGGCACTGGACATTGGATACTTCTCATTCATCATGCCACATGCCAGAAAGCCGCATGATTTACGGCCCATACTCGTATATGAAGTATACGCAGCGATATCCACTCAGCAAAGAAACGACGCACACACACAAACGTCGAAGCCACAGAAATAAAGGTCAATTAAAATTGCTTTACTTTCAAGTCGACAAAGCTTTAAGTTGCAGGGTTAAATTTTTATTATTTATTTATTTTTATTTTTCATTGCAAAATCCCAAAATAATTCTCTAATTTACATAATCCCCTGTTTTATTTATTCTGATTTTCCAATTAGCCTTTGGTAATTTTCCAAGGGCGAAAATTCTGGTGGAAGGATTCGCTCGGCCCAACACCTGCAGTGTGGTCGTGCTTTGGCGTGCTTTGATTTTTGGGGGAGAGCAAAACGTTTAAATGTTGAATTTCTGCGCAATTACATAGAAAAAACATTTAACCAGGGATTGATAGAGGTTTGAACAAGGGGATACCCTGCAAAAAGAAAGTGAATTGTGAGATTTGATTAGAAATATAAAAATATCGACAACATAAGAAGATGAGGCTAAAAAGGAGAAAAAGATTCATGTGCATAAGCGAAGACTGAGAGAGAGAGAGTATAGAGTTTTCCGATTCAATTCACTTCTTGCCCTCCGTAAAATACAAATAAAACATATCCTGAACGAACTCTCACAATCAAAGGGTAGCAGAGCCACCAAAGATACTACGCCACACAGCCAAGGCAAAGGAAAAGGCGGGGAATTTTCAATTCTATTTGCAATTGCGACGTGAGCCCCCACGCCCCGATAGGCGTGCCTGGACCCAGGGAGTGGGGACTACGAGTGGTTGTTGGGTGGTGAATGGTGGATGGTGGATGGAGTGGTACTCGAACGGATGAACGGGCGGCTGTCAGAGCACTAAACAAATAAGAATTATTTCGCCGCCCACGCTCCCAGGGCGGTTGGTGGGCTGCTGCTGGCAGGGTTGTTTAACTAACTGTGCAAATGATGGCAACTCTGATAGAATCTCAATTAGGAATTGTCGCTGCTGCAACACGTTCCAATAGTAGCGAAAAACGAAGATTTCCCTTTAATTAGATTCCCCATGCGATGCACGGGAAATAAGGGAATATATGTATATTTTCGTATGCAAAAATTATTCACTATTTTTCTGTACATTTATTTATGCAAATCTGCCTCTGTCTCTCTCTGTGCAGCTTCGGGGCTCCCTAAACTCTAGTTATGCAAATATTTCCGAGCAGCAGAAAATATTCTGAGCAGCTTCTGCCAAATGATATGACATTTATGCTTAAGTGAGTCAAAAAAACTGTATTTCAGGGGCAAATCTCTCAGTATTTCAAGCTTGAGCGATGAGATTGAGATGATTTTCCTAGAGGGGAAATCTCCAGTGATAACTGGAGCAGAATTAATTGCTTGGTAACCAGTTTTGCGGATTGCTTTGGGGTGCGCTTTGAATGGCATTGCTATTATATTACAAAAGAGAGTTATTGTCTGAAGAAATACTTATAACATTTAATAAAATGTTCACTAAAATTGCATTTGGAATATGTAGATTTAACCAAAATTGTCTGTTTTCTGCGAGAAAATTCAGACGAAAACTTGACAAAGAAGTTGAATTTCCTAGAAATTATATTCTCTTGAACCAAAATTTATTCCCAGAAAATATGTATGAGCATATTCCGCTCTCAGAATTTATCCTTTAAGGTTTATCCTCACTCCCTTGCAAAAATTCCATCCAAAAATATTGCTTTATATATTTTGGCAGAAGTCAAAGAAAGATTATAATGATTTATTACCAGATACCATGTACATCTTCTTCCGCCTAAATACCCCAAAAATTCTGGTAGTATCCTTACTCCTTTTTCGTAAAAATTCCAACCAAAAATACTTCAAAGCTTCCCCACTTTTGATACACGTCTTTATCTGCGTATCAGGTTTATATTTCGGCCTAAATAGACACATTTATGACCTTCCTTCACAGCTCCATCTCCAGGCAGGCAGTCAGCCGCCTGCCGCCTGTTGGGGCTCTGTTATCGGGTGCGTCTGGTGGCATATCTCAATTTCATAAGCAAATACAAGAAATACGAGCAAATTTAGTCTTCATTAACAAGCTACCAAAAATATCTGCGAGCACATCAAACGAAATCAAAGAATGCCGCGTAATTTTTGCTAGTCTATTTTTTATTTTATCGTTTTGTCTTTTGTTGTTGTTGTCTTTTTATTTTGCATTTAAATGCCGCGTCGCATCGCCACGCCTCTCGTTGACGTCAATGCCAGTTTTTTGTTCTTATTTTTTATTGGTTTATTTGTTCAAATATTATTCCCTTTGTTTGGCAGTGGGAAGCCCAGAAAAATCTCGCTTGTTATTTTGCGTTTTACGCCAAATATAATTTGAATGGAAACGAAATCCGAGCCACATCTCAGTGTGTATTTTTAGCAGGATATTCCCAGGATACATGCTTGTCAGCTACACAATCAGATTATGGTCTGTCCTTGGAACCAGTGCGAGTGGCAAATAGTCTGCTAATTAAAGCGCAAAAAGTTTGATTTTGAGGCACAGAGAAAACTGCTTTTGGTTCATTTGAGAGCCATTTGAGGGCATAATTAACTGTCGATTTGGGTCAAGCGGTTGTCTCTCACAAACTTTGGCTCCTTAGCCACTAAAAGTTGGTCAAACTATCCCGCTTCTCGGGTCATTTATCTTCCTTTTGGATAAACATCTCCTTACTCCTTCACGATACCATAAAAAAGGCTCGTTTGGACCCATTCAGCCGGACATTGGCCATGTGAATTTATCTGCGTGTCTGGTCCATCGATCTGGCCATTACATTTGAAGTGCTATGGCCATGCCATCAGCACGTAACGTAACCATCTCTAATGGACCAGAATGGCAGGGAGGGATAAGAAAGGACTAGATGGTAGGTCGAAGATGCTTGTTCTCTGTTTGAAAGTCTTAATTTTAGACAAATTTCAATTATAATATTTGAGAAGAGTCTCAGTCTCTGTCTGTGCCATTTTGAGCTTCGCTTTGACTTCATTTTGGGACCCATGGTAGACGGCACTTATCCTCCTTTTTGGGGCTAATTAAATTTGCAAAAGCGTAGCTTCTGCTACGGACAACAGTATCCTCTTTTAGTTTTTAAGTCTCCCAATCGACAGAGGACTCCTCTTTCCCCTCCTGTATGTCCTCCTGTCTGACCTCTTGCCAGCTCTACTAATTGGAGAAGCAAATGTTTTTGTTATTTTAAGCTTCTCCACTAGCCTGACCTTAGTTTACATACTATATTAAGTCCAGGGGTCTTACGAGGTGAATTTATTGGCTTTTTCCGGGCAACAAGTGCCGTTCGCCCCAACCCCAGAGCCAGAGCCAGAGCCCTCTGGCAACTTAATACTTTCACGCCTCTCCTGCCCCCCACTTTTCCATTTCCCCCCTTTCCCTCGTCATTTTCCCTTGAGGTAAATGAGTAAAAAAGTGAGAAATGAGGAAATGCAAGTGGCAGACCCCAAAAAGGGTCGAAGGGCAAGGGAAAACTTCATTGAAAAAGCACACCGAAAATACTAATTATGCATGGCGCAGTGCTCCTTGAGGGAAGCAGTCCCACTCTTGTGGAGTGCAGGGGATTACATTTCACTCTCTTTATTTTCTTTGAATTTTCTCGTTGCGAGCAAAAGTATTAAAATGACTGCATAAATTTTCCATTTTTAGTTCATAATCAATTTTGTGTAAAGCACCCGAGGGAAACATTCCGAAAGACGTGACAAATTTTTATCACCACAGGATATCAAAGGCAGCATAGGGAAGGGGGTGTGCTGCAGAGGCCGAAGCTTTAAATACCCTTAAAGATGTACCTCATATCTTTCTAAATACCTTCTTTTTTTTGCAGTGCACACCCCTGCTCAAAACACACATACCCCTTCTGTTAAAGAGCATCCCAAAAGGAAATGCCTGTTGAGCTCCTTTTGTTCCTCGAACCGCAATTCAAACAAATTGCTCGGTTGGCAATTCAACTTTGAGTTATTTGATTTAATTAATGTGTTTTAAAAATGTTCCCAGCACAATGCTGGCGCGACACTTGGCCAGAATTTCCCCACACGAATCACATGTGAGCAGCCTCCGATTTGTGGATGGTTATGGGCCGCCGGGCCTCTTTATGATCCCATCAAAAGGCGTGCAATTAAGCTGCTTATGTGCCATACAAAAAGGAGGAAAATTTGGCGGAAAACTCCATATGAATTTCAATGCGAAAATGCTAGACGGTGGGGTGCGGGGCTAAGCTCGCAATTTGTCAAATTATTTTTACGACTCGTCACTCGGCAGCCGGCAGCCGGCAGAAGGCATTTCAATCACACAAAAACGCAAATTGCGTGTCAAACCGGGCAAACGCAACGCTTAAACCCCTTCTTTCGTGACGGCAGCCTTTAAGCATTTAAAATGCCTTAATTTCTGCTCCGGTATCCATTCATCATTTTTCCGGGCTGGGGCTGGGGCTGGGGCAAGCTTTCGGCAGGCTGAACAAATTGAATTATGTCGACTTTGGTCCCAAGATTTCGTCGTGTCGTGTTGTCTGGGCATCCCTTTGGTAAAAGGAGCAGATGGTTATGCGGCTTCCTCTTCATATTTTCCTTTTTTTGTTGGCTTTCAAGGCTGCAAGTCTGCCTTTGGACCACCCTTTGTGGCTTCAAGGTTGAGGTTGCGCCTTTGTTGAGGTCATAGCCATGTCCAGGGGACACCAAAAAAGTTCCCTAAAGTTTCAACGTTTATTAAAATTTACGAACGGAAAATTTCCGCTAAACCAAATATTGGAGCAATATTGATCATTTTTGCGAGAGTACAGACCGTTGAAAAGTCTGTTAAGTTTTCATTAAGCAACATCGAATGAGCGAATGAGCGAATGAGCGAAGGAGCGAAGGAAACGTGATACAATCTCGGTTTTGGTTTCATTTCTGGTTTGCCGAGTCACGTTTTCAGCATCAATTTGCATACGTATGTAGGTCTCTACCATCTGCTTAGTGGTCTATTGCTAATCCTGGCCCAAAGGAGTGCTCCAGGGAGCAGCAGGCAGGGCAGCCACATCACCTAATTGCCTTTTTGGCCAAATGGCTTAGGCCAAAAGTTGTTGTTGATGATGGCAGCGCGGCGCATCGCAGGTGAAGGCCCCATCGTTAATGGAGAGAGACGCGCCGAAGCTCCCACCAACAGCATAAATATTCCCCCTCTTAACAGCAAAGTTGGGGAAAAGTTTTTTGTACAGGGAAAAGCTGTGAAAAATGGCAGGTCTCAAGTGAAAAGTGGGACCCGGGCTCCAGCTCCCCTTGCGGCTGGTTATTTGAATAAAATGTATAACATGACCGTGCGACATGGTTATTTGTCCACATCGCCTCCCCCTTGAATTGTTGTACGAAATAAAAAAATATTTCCCACTGGGGAATGCCCACTGGGAACCAGACAAAGATGAAAACACTCCAATCTGTTCACAGGAATGTCGAATATTGCAATTCGAATTTCGATTCGGTTTTTCGCTCAAATTATTTTTCCACTTTTAACTACATTTGTCAGTGCGTCAGTCCGACAGGCGGACAGTCTGATAGACAGCCATTCAGTCAAGTCAGACTGCGGCTGTGACTGCGACTGCGACTGTGACTGCTGGCATCAAAGCCAAAATAAAGCTTTTAGAGGAGGATTGTGGTGCAGGAGCGTATCAAATATTTAGTACCAAAGGAATCTGAATGACACTGTGGTGGAGAGTCGACCACAAGAATGCCCAGTAGTCCGCAAATATACAAATAGGAATATGCAATAAACAAGAGAACAAAGAATCATTTCCAAGTAGGTGGACTCGAAAGAGAGGTAGTAAAAGTAGGAAGGGTCGATCACAAGCATACCCAGCCCAGTAGTTCTCTTCTCAGAAAAGGAATGAATATATGTATGCAAGAGGAGAGGAGCAACGAATCAAGGGGTAAAGAGTAAGAGAGCAAAGTCTGTCTCGTGCATGTCTGTTCCCCAAACACGAAACCGGAGGGCGATAATCTGCCAAAGCCATACAGTAACAACAACAAGCGTTTGTGCAGTTAGACTGCGGCTGCAGTCTGCCGAATTCCAAGACGCAGCGCTGCCGCCGGTGGACCGAGGCGAAGTAAAGAAGGAGGAGACAAAAAAGTGAAACATTAGTTAAAGTAAATCGCATCGCGCTCCCCTGCAAAAGGAACGAGCATTTCGATGGAATTTGCTTACAATGCATGGTAATATTATGGTCTGTGATGTAGTATTTATTTAATCTACAGTCTTAAATTACAGTCTAAGATGCTCATCGACTATTTCGCTTGTCAAAATGTATGTATTTATATATTTATTTTTATGGTTTTGCTTTTTATTCAATTAAATCGTCTTATGTTTATTTAACTTCGAATATTGCACAATTTTCTGCTCTCTTTATATTTGGTTTACTTTAAAGTCGCATGGTGAATACACAACCTCTCTCTTTCTCTCTCGATTAGTCGGGCCTTACTCCTGTCACTACTATTTTCATATTAGTGACACTTTTTGCACTCAGTTCATCTTACGGATACTCCCATTTATGCCTTTCCTACATAAGTACATATACATATGTACATATGTATATGTATGTCTTTATATGTAGATGGTACTCGTTAAAAAAAACCAAAGCTCTGACCAAGATTAATGTCAAAAGATTAGTTGAAGTACATCCACATCTACAAATACATACACATGTGTATTATATTCTAGGAACCACAACAGAAGGCAAATGTGGTTGACCTAAAGCAGAAATGCTGTCTAAAGCGGTCAATCTGCTTACACAAAAATAAAGACAGGATGTCAATAAATGCACTGAGAGAAAAATAAAACGCAACGGATATTGCCATCTCTAGTTTGACGCACAAGACGTTCTACGAACGACAAATAGAGCAATCTGCAAACTTGTGTTCGCGGCTTTTACACACTGAATGTGGAAAATGTTGAAAATGGAATTAAAGATTCAATTAAAAATATATGTATCTAAAGTTTGAATTTTAAAAGTATCCTTGTCACCTTTTTTTCTCAGTGCAGATGGCAACCAAAAGCTGTCAACAGTCATGTCAACTTTCATTTTAGCTTTAATTTACAAAATGGCTCACAGAACGCACATCAAACTCAATAAATAGAAAACAAACAAAAAATGTACCTTTGAAATAGCACACACATTTCATCAAACTTAATAAATAGACAACAAAAAAACTACATTTGAAATGGCACACACATTTAATCGAATTTGTACACAATAAATTGTGTCGAAGGTCCAAGCTGCACGAAAGAGTTTATCTGCCACTCAATTTAAGCCAACATTTATGTGTGTGCTATTCTCAGAAAAGTTTTCCGAAACTCAGAGTGCACTCTATACAGCTTATCCACATCGTATTGTGGAGAACGGATCATAAAGAACTTGGAGTCTTTCAAGCAGAATGACAGGAAAACAACAACAGAGGGACTATGGAAACTTCCACACCCACTTAAGCCATGTCATTTCAATTATTTTGGCAACTTTATGATCAGAAGTACTTGCCCCATAAAAGCGACTGAACGGAGAAAGAATAAAAACTTGAGTTTTTCCAGACCCAGGAGCAGAGCAGAGCAGAGCGTTAAAATGGGGATGAAGAAGTATTCACTAAATAAGTAAACTTAATTTGGCAAATATATAAGCAAACGCACAAATGTTGTCCAAGAGGCATTAAAAACTTGACGTTCTTTGAGCCATGGCCAATGGCAAATGGCAATTGTTGGTATAAATATTAAATCAACATTATACGTGGCTCATAAATTTGGCCAAAAACCGAGAGGAGCGAGGAAGGGAGGGAACAACGACACTCGTATTCGTAACAATATAAAAAATAAAGCGAAATAAAATCAACCGCAAGTCTGCCGTCGGAGATTTATTTGGCAGGCAACATGACGTATACGCCACGTGGACTGTTGCGTGATTCTCCTTGTGGCAGTTCTCCTCACTCTCGTTGCTTTAACATTTTGGGGTACATATTAATTTGCCCCCAACTCTTGCTTTAGTTTATGTTGGTGTTGCCTGACCCCTCACCACACCCAGATGCCATGTGCAATATTGAAATAATATTCACGCGGAATGTCAACAGGAAGGGCAAGCAGCCGAAGAGTCCGCCGAGGTCCAGGCTCCGATCCCTGGGTTGTTGGTGGGAGATTCTGGCATGCATGTAAATAATAAATATGAATGCCATCTGCAGGGGCTGTGAAAAGTGCTGCATTGTTATGTTGGCGCTTAATTAAAACAGTTTAAAGCTTGGGTCCAATGGCTAAAAATGAACAATATATGAATGGAAACGACTAGGGGTTACCCAACACTTTTATATTTGCATGTGAATGGAGCAAAGCGAAGTATAGGAAAAAGTAAAAAGGTGCCAAAATATCTCAAGAATACAATTATAATGAGAGAAAAAACATCACCTATAATTTCTTCAGAATTTCTTATCAGTATAAAAGTCAAAATCCTTCGCTCTCTGAGGACAGAATATACCCTCAATTTCTACGATCAAGAGCTATTATAAGTGAGAATGGGGGAAGCAGGAGCTCTGACCGTAGAGAAAAAATTCTTTGTCTATGGGGTTATGGCTAACGTGAACCTCTTCCTGCTCCTCCTGCTTCTCCTTCTCCTCCTGCTCTACAATGCATGCAATGAACATAATCATACGAGGACTCCCCATCCCATCTCTGGTTGGGGGAGCAGAAAACTGCTTATGAAACTCTTATGAAAGATTAAAGCGAATGGATGCCAGAGCCACTGACTGCTACTAGCTGTGTTCTGTCCTGCCATCAGCGGTAATCCTTAAATTAACAAACAAGTAAAAGCGAATATTGCGACCAGAAAACAGAACTCCATCAATGTCATTCTTCATTAAAGCCAACACCACCTGCAAATGTATGTTTCATGTTTCAAGCGTGTTCCATGTTTATTTCGCAGCTAATGAACGTTTTTAAATAAATAACAAACATGGTTTTAGCCAAATTAGTCGAATCTTTTCCAAATCGAATGAATTAGCCTTGTGTTACAAGGCGGACAGGGCCGAAATGCCATTAATAATGCATATAGGGCCAGCGACTGCAGCGTGCTGATAAATGTTTGAATGTGCAACCAGCCAACCACCAGCCAACCAGCCAAGCGAATGCCCAATGACCACACACCAGACACATTTTCGTGGCTGGGACTAGCTGGGAGTATGAGAGCATATGATAGCCGTTGTAATGCCCATTTAATAGCCAAACAAATAATAAAATATAACACATTTGCAAAACTCAAATCAAATACAATTTTAATGGACTTATCGCAGGACTTGTTGGCGCCAGGGATAATTTTTACCAGCTAGTTGTTTACGCCTTTTACGTATGTCCTTGGATTATTGGGTTCTCATAAATATTTATGGTTTATGGGCACTCGGCATTAGACTCCTTCTAGGGGATATCATCTGTCGTATCTGTTGACTGCGCCTATCATCTGACATTATTGTTATTGTTATCTTGTTTATAATGAATACATCATGTGAATACTCCTCCATGTATTCGAATTTATTGCCCAGCTGTTTATTCATTTGCATTTTAAATTTGCCAACACGCCCATTCCCATTGCCATTTCCTTGCCTCATTTTCCTAGAAATCTAATATACGCGCCTCGTATCTGTTTTCATTTTCATTTCTATGAAATTCTTTTCCTTTCAAATGAACTGGAACAGTGGGCGCGGCGCCGACTTATATGTCTACTACTAGATGTGTATGGGTGTGGGTGTGGGTGTTGAGGTGTGCAGGGAGGATATGTGAACGAGAAGGTGAGGCCACATCGAAATTCAGCAAATCACTTTTTTACCATTGAAATTGATGGAACAGAGTTCCCATAGTATCTATCAATGGCCGTAGAGAACATTCAATCTGGGGCAGGTATCTGCTGATAGATTCTCATGGGCTTATAAAACAGCCCTCGTATCTAAAAAATGAATGATCTATTTTTTCTATGTAATCGAAAGAGCCCCAAACAAAACGTATATATTCCACTGAAAGTATCAAAGCAACAAAAAGCGAAAAATAGTAAATAATAGGCCACCATGGATAGCCAGGTGTGGATAGCCACACCTTTTTTTCATATACCTTTGCCATATAGGTGTCTCTTCGTTAGCAATGGCTTTTGGATGCTTTGGATGCTGGCAAAGACGCAGATAATAGACTTAGAGACACACAACAAAGAGACAAGAGCACAAGAGGACTGGCAGACAGGACAGCACTGTCCTTGAAACTTTTTTGTGTGCCTGGCAAATTAGAAAACAAACTGGGTTTATTATTTTGATTAAACTTCTCTCACAGCGCCAGGCCCCCAGCCGAGACTTTTTTGTGTGTGTTTGTGCGGTCGTGCATAATGATAGGAGGCGACTTTTTGATTTGGGATTTTACTTTAAAAATGTGAAAAATTAATGATGTTACAAGGAAGGCAATGAAATGTTTAATGGAACATAAGGAGATACCAGAAGATTAGGAAAAGGCACGAGAAATGTATTTATTTTTTTTGCTTAAATATTCAAGGAATTTTGGGGAATATTTTCCTTAGAATAATACTCATAATTAGGCAACAATCAATCTACGAATTCTATCGCCCTTCAACCTTTTATTGAGGTAATTCCTGGCCACCACACTCATAAAACCCTTTAAAGGGCCTTTCAGACAACAACAAAAGTCACATCTTGGCAAGCGATTACCTTTCCTCCATGAAGGCACTAAAAAGTTTTAGGCGAAAGTTTTTCTTGCGGCCAAAGCTCACCAAAAGAGGAGAATGCCACCCGTGGCTAAGCCGCAGCAATTCCTGTGCCAGTTGAATGTCCTTTTTGTCATTCCTCACCCGTAGGGGGCATCGCTGCCTGTAGGGAAGGAAGGACTCTGTGTAGGCCGCAGACAACGTGCGTGAACAACGATGAGGAGCCAGAGTCAGGCACATTGTCAGCAGCAGAAGCAGGAATTTTCGAGGACAGGGCTATGCGTTATGGGTTATGGGTAAGGTGCGTTTGCACATTAATCTTCGTGGCACTCCAATTGTCGTTGGCTGTTGCCGACAGGAGGCCCCGGACCCAGCCCAAGGTGCATCGAAATCAAATTTGAAACTGGCGGAGCATGCTACATCCACAATTAGGCCTTGGGACCGGGCAGTGTCCATTTATGGAATATCTCCCTATGTGCTCTTTGGCGTTGTCCAAACCGAAGTTTCCACTGAGTACAAAATACAAATTGCTTTGCCAGCTGGTGCAAAAGAAGGCAAAGTGTAGAAAGAGACAGCGGCGATTGCCGGTGGACAACTGGGAATTTTCATGACGCAAATCCTTTCATAGCATTCTCAGCATGCCCCATAGAGGGGGGCATCGAGAGTGGTTTCTGCCAAGGAACCAGGGCTGTGCAAACAGAATGCAATGTTAGGAGTGGGCCACAAGACAGCCCTAGAAAGCAGCAGCGGGGCCAGCCAGGCAGGCAGGAAGGAAGGAAGGTGCGGCGGTGGTGGGCGTGAGTGTTTGGGGCACACACTGCCATGCCACTATAAACATACTTACAAAACTTACAAAATGAAAGGAAGCAAAGCCAGAGAAGCGCATTTCCTATTTCCTCGCAAAAACTTTCCAGACTTTGCCCCAAACAATCTGCAGGAGCAGGAGCAGAAGCAGAAGTAGAAGAAGGGGGAGGTGTGAGGTCTGAGATAGCGTGAGAAGTAGATTTATATACACTCTCTTATGTTTGGCCTTGGCTTACTGCAAAAATTCCAAGAATTAAATAAACATATGTGTGTTTCTTCTGTAATTCCACTTAACAAAGAATTGAAGGCTGAAACGCAGGAGATATTTGGATTCCACTGAAGAAATTCAAACGCAAGAAAGCCAAGTGCTATATAATATAGTTAAGTGTTCAGATTAAACCCTCAATCAATCAGATTTGATATGAAACGTTAAATCACAGACAATCTTTACTGATTCCCATGAATCGCTTCTGCTGTTTATGTGGGCAAATTCCAAGAATCTAAGAGCCAGAAGCCATGGAAAAACAATAAATTGTTGCACGTTCATGGATAGTAGCCACCCTGGGATAAGTATAAGTGCATTTGTGTGCGTGGGAATATTCATATCTGCATGACAAATATTAATCTTTTGCAGCCCAAGGATTCAATAAGTGGATTGCAATAAAGTAATATATGCAGCTGCATGGGAAAATATATCACTTTTAAGAGTGAAAACTTATTGGATTTCGGATAAAGGATTTCCATTGTCATGTGTCTTTAAATGTTTGCAGTTTTATCCAAGAAATTCTCTCAAGGTTCGTTTCGGTTTTTGTACATGCACTACCTTTTGTTGGATAAGCTGCAACATATTGCTTGGCATCCTGTTTTCACGTAAGGAATCCATCACAATGTCCTTGCAAAAAGTAGACTGAAGGTTTCAATACACTTTATGGGAAATCTGAGTTTATTACCAAAACTCTCCTTGCGGCAAACAAAGTGGTCTACCAGCCCAGCCCTATGGCTTCAGGGAGCTGAGCTACTCTCTCGCATGCGATGTGCATTCCACATATTTTTATGCTCCGCCTCGCCCTCCCTAGGAGGGCGGCGAGCAAACATAAAAATGAATTTCAAAAACAGCTGAGTAAAGAAATTGTGGAGGCAAAAAAAAACAATGCAAAAGAGATGATATAAAACTTGACACCCAACAAACCCAACAGACACACACACATCGAGGCGCAACCACTTCCGCTGTCAGGAAATGAAAGTCTCCTCCTGTGAGTATTTGTATGTATGAGTATGCGAGTGTTTGTTTGTGTAAGTTACGTGCGTAGTCAAACAATTTATGGGGGAAAAGTCGGGGGTTTACAGGTCGCTTGATTCGCCAAAATGTTGTAAGTGCAAGTTTTTGCACCTCCCTCTTTATTACCTCTCTCTAGGCCTACCCGTTACTCTACTCACATTGTTTATTAAAAATTGTTGTTTATTCAAGCATGAGGAATGGAGCGGCCAAAAAATGGCCTGCCACTCTGCCACTCTTTTCCCTGCCCCATTGAACACACACACCCACACAGACATATTGTTCGAGTAATCTTTTAAATTGAATTTCCGTGAAGGCGGTTGCACGGTACGGATGCGCGATATTTTGTGGAAAAAGGTAGGAAAACTAAGTGGAAATTCCACAAAAAGAATACGTTTCCTAAAAGTTGTATCCACTATTATTTGGGATTGCAATGACTTTTAATATTGGGGGATAGAGCAGATAAAATATGTACTCTTTAAGAGGTCTTCTCTACTGCCCCAGTCCCTATGAAAATGCTTGTATTTATTTCCATCACACGAGACACTTTGGCAATGATGACACTTTCCCGACATTAATCTTCTGTTTCCGCCAACTAAAAAGCTGTTGTGGCGCGGCATCCAGCAATTAGTCTGTTTGATGTGGCAATGTAGAACTCTGACATTTTCGATTTCTGGTTTTTGCCTAATGACTTTTCCACTCCTGCTGCCAATCCGGCAGCCAGTTAGCCAAAGACACTAGCAATTTGTGCGATGCCTTGCGTGTGTGGGCCTAATTAATATCTTTATGATAATGGAGCGGAGACCAATGGAACCGCACCGAAATCAGGGCGACAAAACAGCTGTCAAAGATGAGACGAGAGATGCCTGGCACGACTTCTTTGGAAAATTGTGGCACCGTTTTGTCAGGGATCTTCTCTACCAAAATATATAAACAGCCTGTTGGTTGCTTTCAATAGGATAACTCCTAGTCGACTGACTTTACCTCCAGAGTCGAGTCCTTGCTGGGCTCTTCATTAAATTAGTGTCTGCTCCTTGAGATGTCTTCGTGGCCACTGAACCAAATCTTTTCCTTCGCTGCGTCTTGTAATGGGAAAACCTCTTGCACTCCTTCTTCTTCCACCACTCCAACACTTCTTCTAATGGAAAACTGTGGTTGGCTGCTGCTCATCGTGAAAATTAGTGCCACAAAGTCCCGTTGTTCTCTCCGTCTTATCTGGTAATTGCCGGACAATGAATGCGGTTGGAAAGCAAAAGAGCGCGCCACAAAAAAGGACATTATGTAATTAGATTCGTTCAGGGGAAGGTGGAGTGAAAATCAGTTGAACTTTCCGCCCATTAATTGTCTGCGGAAGGCGTTAAAGGATACTTTTTACAGATAAAAAGATACCACAAACCGAAGGAATATTAACCTTCAGAATCTTCCTTTTGCTTAAACTTTATTTCTAGCAGTGTCCTTTTGGGGTTAAAGCCCTCATCAAGATGTTCTACTGTGTCTCTAATGGCCATCACTCGATGACAGCTTTAAGTCCTAGACAACGAGCGGGTCCTTGAGGTCCTTGAGGGCTCGAGGGTTAGAGGCTATGGCCAGTTGGTCAATCCATTCGACCATGACTATCAATCAAACGCATCCGGATGACAAATGCCCTGTGGAGAGAGGATCTGTGAACGTGAACGAGGACGTGAAGTGGCTGCTCTGAAATTATGCACACGAACCACAGATGCCACGGAGGACACAGAGGAGGACCTTCCCCAGTGGGCAGTTTATTTGCCAATCCCCAACAATGGATCCTACACAAACACCCACTCAAACGGAGAGGGAGGAACGGGAAAGGGACTGGGGGTTGGACACACACGAGCAGCCATGAATGGCTGCTGCATGGCCCGGAAATAGGCTGGCAGACATTTTGAATGTGCGGGCGGCTGGGGGAGGGGCACTCAAGCCTTGCCGTAACATCGACAGAAACTGAATAGAGATACAACACGATTGTCATGGCAATGGCCATGTCGGATGAAATCTGTGCCGAATCAGCATTTAATTGTTTAACCAAATTATTATTCCAAACCGGACAGCGAGACCGCAGAGGGGAAGAACTCATTGAAAAGTGATTCGGAATTGAAAGGCAAACACTTTAGCTGGTAGCACGCTTTGAAACTGCTGAGCGGGGGATAAGTGTAATCCATGAATTATCGATTTCTAGAGAATTACACGCTTTTTATTTCCCATCTTTGCCTTCTGCCTTCCGTTCGGTGGAGCAGCAGAGCTGTAACAGCAACAGCGCTGTTAGTATCCCCAAGATAACAGCGTTTGGCCAGCTACCAGCTACAGCGGACTGTTAAAATGCAAACGTTAATTTATTTATTTAATTAACAATTATCTGCTAATAATGATATTAAAATTAAGAAAAGAACTAAAGATAAACTATAAAACGAGGGGGAACGTTGTGAGCCGCGGCAAAGGCCGCGGCTCTACCTTATACCCGGTACTCAGTCAGTATACACATACATACATATATAAGCAATGTTCGCAAAAGGGACAAATTAAATTTTGAACAAAAAAATAATATTTCAAAAAAATGAAGTCAAATCATTTTTGGAATATTATACATGTTTTCAATTTTGTTTGCATATGCTTTTTACAACTGCTTCTAAATTTCTACATGACATGTATAATTACATATTTGAGACGTACAAGTGTTTGCGACAGAGAGAGAGGGAATGAGTCAGCGCTTGGCAGGCGTTGCGTAGCCACTGAAATTTAATTTGTTTCTTCTGGCCATAATATTGATCCTTCATTCTCCTTCCATTCTTCAATCTGGTAGATATGGTAATTTTCCATGATTCTGCGTTTTTGGTTTTAATTTTTCTTAAAAATTGTGGATTCCACAGATTTTCGTTCTTTGTGGGGGCGGAAAGGGGCGTGGCAAAATTTTGAAATACACTTGTGCTGGTTTGATATCACAGGAGCTTGGATAGAAAGTTTGGTTGCTCTAGCTCTTATAGTCTCTGAGAACTAGGCGCTCATTTATACGAATAAGCAAAGCAGATGGGGTCGCGTGTGAGAGAGAGCGAGAGGGAATGATGACTTTCGAAATGGTTTTCTTCATTGTAGCTATAATAATGATCCGATCTGATCCAGATTCAACACTCTGATAGAAATGGGCATTCTCTATGACTCTGCGTTTTTAGTTTTCTTGTATCTTCAACATTGTGAACGCCACAGACTTTCATCCTTTGTGGGAGCGGAAGGGGGCGGGGCGAAATTTTGAAATACATTTGGAGTAGTGTAATCACAGAGGAGACTGGATACAAAACTTGGTTGCTCTAGCTTTAATAGTCTCTGAGATATAGGCGCAAATGAGGACGGACAGACGGACGGACGGACGGACAGACAGACATGGCTATATCGACTCGGCTATTGATGCTGATCAAGAATATATATACTTTATGGAGTCGGAAACGCTTCCTTCTGGGCGTTACACACAACCGTTATCCCCACAAATCTAATATACCCTTATACTCTTCGAGTACCGGGTATAAAAATAATAATAAATTACAGATTAGCTGAGTTCAGGTGGTTATCAATATGTTTAAGGGTTAGTTCAGTTATGGCAAAGGGTGTTATAATTATAGCATAGAACCCTGAAAGGTTCATGCTGGGCATAGTTTGACCTAAATTAGGGTAATCTGATAGGCCTAAAAGTACGGGTAGAACAAGAGGGAAGTCAATCTGACTCAAGAGGGGTTGGAAGTCCACCATCCCGAGAAGGCAGCTTGAGCACGAAGATTACCCCATTGCACATTCTGCGATGGTGTAACGAAGGTAGGTCAATACGTTGCAGCCTAGATCGGTAAGGTGGCAGGATTCTACCAGAGTCCCAGTGTAAATTACGAAGAGCGAAAATTAAAAATTGTTTCTGCACTGATTCGAGAATAGCTTGTTGCTCCTTATACTGTGGGCTCCATTAGCAGGAACAATACTCCAATATCGGGCGCACTTACGATATGTACAATTGTTTGATGAACGCTAGAACACCCTTAGCTTTATTAGCTGTCGCCGCTATATGACCATTGAAACACAGCTTATGATCGAATAATACTCCAAGATCATTTGAACTCGAAATTCGATCCAAGACATGATTACCAAGAGAAAAGGATACAAAATGTGGAGCACGACGGTAAAATGTCATAAAAAGAAGATTATTTGAACACCACAATAGCAGTTAATTTAGGTTCAGCTGAAGGTGCGTGTGCAAGTATTAGAGAAAGTATTAGGAGACTCATGATAGCTCTCGCTCTCACTCAGCTCTCGAGATCCCCACGGGAATCGGGAACCTAGTTTTTAAGCTAGAACTTACATGATAATTACATATCAACCGCGAAACAGTGGCGGTTCCAAAGCACTTCCGCACTCCCAAAGTAGACAATTTTGGTTTCGATTAAAAATTGTTATGTTTTTTTTTTACATTTATTCTTCTAATTATTATTTTTTTAATTTTTATATTTTACTGTATGTTTTACTGTTAGAATGAGTATTTGAGAATAGAATTAATCAATTTTAGTTTTTGTTTTCAATAATTCTTATCAAAATCGTCAATAAAAAATCAAAAGTTTGAGTTTAACGAATTAAATACGCCCCTTTTGGTAGGCGTAGCCTACTAAATTTAGCATCTAAAACGAGGGGGAACGTTGTGAGCCGCGGCAAAGGCCGCGGCTCTACCTTATACCCGGTACTCAGTCAATATATACATACATATATGAGCTTACGATTTATGCAATTTACTATATGTTCGCAAAAGGGACGAATTAAATTTTAATATTTAAAAATTGAAGTCAAACCATTTTAGGAATATTTATACATGTTTCCAATTTTGTTTGCATATGATTTGTATACTGCTTCTACATTTCTACATGTATAACTACATATTTGAGACGTAAAAGTGTTTGCGACAGAGAGAGAGGGAATGAGTCAGCGCTTGTCAGGCGTTGCGTAGCCACTGAAATTTAATTTGTTTCTTCTGGCCATAATATTGTTCCGACCTGATCCATATTCGGCAATCTGGTAGATATGGTAATTTTCCATGATTCTGCGTTTTTGGTTTTCATTCATCTTAAAAATTGTGGATTCTACAGGTTTTCTTCCATTGTGGGGGCGGAAAGGGGCGTGGCAAAATTTTGAAATACACTTGTGCTGGTTTGATATTACAGAAGTTTGGATAGAAAGTTTGGTTGCTCTAGCTCTGATAGTCTCATTTAAACGAATAAGCAAAACAGACAGGGTCGCGTGTGAGAGAGAGCGAGAGGGAACGATGACTTTCGAAATGGTTTTCTTCATTGTAGCTATAATAATGATCCGATCTGATCCAGATTCAACACTCTGATAGAAATGGTCATTCTCTATGATTCTGCGTTTTTAGTTTTCTCGTATCTTCAAAATTGTGCATGCCACAGACTTTCGTCCTTTGTGGGGGCGGAAGGGGGCGGGGCGAAATTTTGAAATACACTTTGAGTAGTGTGATAACATAGGAGACTGAATACAAAACTTGGTTACTCTAGCTTTAATAGTCTATGAGATATAGGCGCAAATGAAGACGGACAGACGGACGGACAGACGGACGGACGGACGGACAGACAGACATGGCTATATCGACTCGGCTATTGATGCTGATCAAGAATATATATACTTTATGGAGTCGGAAACGCTTTCTTCTGGACGTTACACACAACCGTTATCCCCACAAATCTAATATACCCCTTACTCTTCGAGTACCGGGTATAAAAAGGTAGTGGGAATGCCGCCCCACTGAAGGAGCGTCGGGTAACAGCAGTAACAGCGGTAATAACAGTACCAGCAGTAATAACAGTAGCAGCAGAGTAACAGCAGATAAGCAGAGTAACAGCAGATAAGCAGAGTAACAGCAGATAAGCAGAGTAACAGCAGAGAAGCAGATTAACAGCAGTACCAGCAGAAAAACAGCAAAACGAGAAATCCGCAGAAATCAGCCGAGATAAAGCCGTGACATCTAACCCGTTTTATTCTTACTTTACATGCCTTTCGCGATTTTATAATATCAATAAACAATGTTTAAAGAATATCTTGCATGTATAGTACATATGTACATATATGTACCAGGAATCACCATGTAAAATATTTGACTTATATACATACATACATACATATGTACATATGTACAAATTCAATTCTAAATTTTTAGACTCATTCTAAATATTCTTTCTCATCGCTGGACAACGACGAAACGATCCAGCCTCCTACAAAAAGATGCCTGGCAAAAAATAGAAAAAAAAGAAATTTCTTTTCCTGTCAAAATACCTAAAAAATTGCTCCCAATAAAAGCCAAAATATTTTCCCTTTGTAAGGAATTGTTACAGATCCGCACATATAATTAATGCAATTTACTAATTAGATTTTTCTTTATCATTTCTTTACATTCGCTTCCGAGAGGGACTTTAGTTGGTTTCCAAAGAAAAAAATTTTAAAATTCACAACTTAAATAACATAAACCAGAATTTTGGTGGTCTTGATGGTGTTGATTTGGTTTTTAGTGTGTAGGTGCCGGCCGAGATGCCGTTGCAAATGCAGTTTACAGCGTTAGGCCACTGCCGGACGACATCTCATTTGGGCCACTGTGGGACGACATCACATTGGGCTCGATGCCGTTTGTCGTGTTGTGTGCCTGCTGCCCTTCCTGCTGCAACCTGGACATCAACTTGAAGAAGATCTCCTGTGGTAGAGCGCCCTGCAACATCTTTAGGAATGTCACCTGCTGAGTACAAACGCTGGTGGCGTTGAGCATGTGAAGGATGCCACCATCAATGTCGCCGACTATTAGGCAATTCTCTCCCATGGTGATTTGCTCCAGAAAGTAGTGCTCGGTGTTGGTCTTCACCAGGCCGCGGAGCGCCTGGGCCGGTGTCTGTAGCACCTGCGGCATCGATCCTGCTGCATTAGCCTCCAGTTGAGTATCCCGCTCTTTGGCTAGCTTCGCCTCGAGACGACGGGCATGCACCTTCTTTTTGTAGTCGGGATCGCTGCGGCGTTTGTTGTCAAAGTAAATGCAATACGCAACGGCGGATGAGACGGCGGTGACGGCCAGTAGTTTACAAACGCCAGGAATCATTTCGAATTAATTTTCGTTTCGTGACAAAATTTTGTACAAACACAAAAACTTTTTCTGATTCTCTCGGTCGGACGCTCAACTCCGTACTACACAAAGATGTTTTATATACTGAATATTTTATTGGGACAGACGAAAAGGCAAGCCAGTTTATGGCCCACGCGGCCTACTATTTCGGGCCCAAAAAGTGGTCAACATTTAACATTTGTTCCGACCGAAGTCTGCCTTTCAAAAGTTGTCAGATACACATATTTTCTTGAGGGAAAAACTCAAATGAAATGCATGATTTCCTTCTTTTTTCGGTGTATTAATAAAGCAGCTGTCCATTTGAATGTTCCACCTGTTATTTAACCCATTCCGTCACTTGGTTACTCCTTCTAAATGTCCTTGTCCGTTTATTTTTGGACAAACGCTCACACAAAACCCGAAAATACAAATGAAATTTTTCACAAAAATAAGAAAATAAAGAAAAAAGGAAATAGAAATTTTGCTCTGACAAGGAGATGGACGTGACAGTTGGATTTATTGGATGCGGGCGTTAATTTTGGTAATGCAAAGGACCTTTAACCTTTTCGGTCATCAGTCGTCTACTCCTGCCATCGGAATAGTTGCTGAAGATATGCACGTATGCTTTGTGGTATAGTATAATATTCGAGAATTGATTAGCATTTTCCATGGGATATGGATACCCCGAAACACACACCCTCTGACAATTTGCGGTGACCTCCGATTCGGGGAGAGGGGAAGTGTCTCACATTCAGTCTGTTGCTTGTGGCAACGCTTCTCTCCCATAGGCACAGGCACAGCCATAGCCATAGCCATAGAATATGTAATGGAAGAATCTTTTCAACTGACTTTTCCGCCCACTCCTTAAAGGCTTTTCCTGGGGCTGCCATGACAATGTTCGGGCGGGGGGAAAAGGAGTGGAGAGTAGGGTAAATGCGATACAAAACATCGACTTATTATGCAAATTGTTATTCCTACGCTTTCATTCCATTAAATGGCATTTCGAGGAATCGTAGAGATGTTGCCATCAAATCCTATTACCTCCAATAAAATGGTTAGAGCCCCGACTTTATTGTCAAGTTATTACAACAAGCCATTTGACGCATTAACGGGAGACTTTTCTACCAATAAAAAAGTGTAGCTCTTCCTTTGATTTCGATACCTCTTTTCATGGAAATGACCATCCTTGAACTCAGTCTGTGATTCAATTAAATATGTGAATGAATGAGTGTTTGAGTTTGAAATTTCAATTACATTTGCTAATCGCTGGCCATTATGCGTGGGTATTCCTCCTTGCTACTTCGTCCTTCATTGAAGCTAAAATTTGTTTGATTTTGGCTCTGAATGGAGGGAGAAATTCATCAGTGAATGTGGGAGTGGTAGCCATGTCAAAGGGATATGGATTGGAGGGCATGACATCTCTGAAAGGATTTGTCGGATTCTTTCGCTCGAATTTGCATTTGAGAAAAACCTTTCAACCCATCGGCACTCACAGCATTTTCTCTCTCTCTCTCTCTCTTTCCCTGAGTAATAACCAAATATACTTATTTTTTGCTCAAACCACTCGTGCATGGCCAACGGACACTGCAAGGGAGCTTTGCATGAATAATATGAATATAATGCAGTTCCTAATGAAATTGGTCTACCAAAATTACTATTTATTCAAGCAAATGAATTAATTTTCATTTGCAAGTAGAAATCATGCTATCGGTTGCATCTTTGCTGTGTGTCCAATCATTGATTAATAAATTCGATAGAGATATCTATGTCTTATTTTGTGAACCAATTTCGTGTAACCCAATCAATTATCAACTCTAAGCCAAAAGAGAATCCCCCCAACCACTGTTCAATTATGCAATTTTCCACAAGCAAACAAAATGAAAGTATAGATGCATATAGACAGATTGCATTGTACCTGTGTGCTGTGCTGTGGTACATTTTATTCACTTAAATTACACACATTTGTTGGCACTATAACACACACACGGGATTCAACAGAATTTGTTTACACAAAAACAAGGAGAAAAATGTACAAATAAATGTCAGAGAATAACCTGAAAATAATGAAAATGAAATTGCGTTGTATTTCTCTTTAAATGTTTTCCGGTCTTTAATTGATTTAATAACACGATTATACACTCAAATACAGATATATATACATACATACATATATATTTATTTATCAATTTATCAATTATCAGATATATACATATACACAAGACGTGGCTTAGCCTATAATGTTTACAACAATTAAAATCTTACAGCACTTCGATGGTGACGATGTCGATGTTGTCGATGGTAGACAGTAGAGGCCCCCACTTGAATTTTGCACTCCCCCTTGGATCGCCCATTTGCAAAAGGAAGAGTTGGCGGACAAATCAGCCAGCAAGTCTGAGAAATCACTCAACAATTTTGAGTCGAAATATACTAGTGCTTGGGTGTGCGAGCACATGAAAGCACATGAAAGCTTCAGGTGAAAGCACATGAAGCGAAACTGTTGTCGCCTCACTCAAAGGTGGAAGGCGAACGATGCGAAATTTACATTGCGTACTGCTTTCTGTTGATCTTTCGGCTGATAAATATTTTTGCAGGCACCAGGGGAAAGCAAAACATTGCTCTCTCTCGCGCGCTCTCTTGAGCTCTCTCTAGCAGCGATGCTCGTGTTGTCGTTCAGTCCCGTTATTAGTGAGATGCAGGAATGACAAAACGGGGACTGCGATCGAAGGAACCGAAACGAAGAGTACCGTACCCAGTGCCACCGAGGGTATATTCGACTGTTTGGGTTCATGCAGGGCTCTAGTTTACACAGTTTACACAAATTGATTTTCTTTCGAAAAGTCAGTTTTTCGCCTGCTTTTCGTTGACAACCGGAAATTCGAGTTTTACTACAGGGTATTGTATTTATGGGTAAGTTCTAAGGATAATCTTTCTATGTACATTATACAAGCGAAACCAATTCATTTTTCCTTTAGGGGCCTGGGCTTGGGACCGCAACATCAGAGCTGCTTGGGAGGACCGTTTTCCACGGGATTATTGTCCTCGTCACAGGAGATGTACTTGATTTTCACGCGCTGCCGCTCCCCCAAGCTATTGTTGATGGATAGACAGAGGTTAGAACTATTATCATCCGATGCCGGCTTTTCCATGATGCACTCCACTGCCGGACGGTTGAGGCTGCTCTTTATGGAGACCGGCTGGCGGTTGTCCCCCCTCGAGGATGTGGTGGTCGGCGGTGCCTGTTGAATCTGGGTCTCCATGGTGCTGCGCTTCCACTGGCTCTTGTTTTCGGCTATAGAATGAAGGGAAGGATAATGCCATGCCATGCCATGACATGAATATGTCGGAGGAGCATGCCTACCTTTTGTATGACGGTGGGAGCTATTTTTGTTGGTCAACCGACTCTTGGGCGAGTCGAAACGATGGCGGGTGAAGCCCACGCAGCAGCAGCAAATTATGCGTTGGAAGTACATGCGGAATCTACAAAGGAAATCCCTCATGAATAGTCCTCCTTTTACTCCCCTCCCCCCAGAAACCCCGAAACGTACCTCTTGTTCATCCAATAGTAGATGATGGGATTCACCATTGCATTGGACATGGCCAGCCAGTAGAATCCCAAATACATATGCTGCACATACTTTGTGGATGCCACTTGATTATTATGGTACGCATAGATGAAAAACAGGTGGTAGGGCAGCCAGCAGATGGCAAATATCGATACAATTGCTATGAACATGCGAACCACTTTCCGCTTCGATTTCATCGACTCCATTTGCCGATCCGTGTTCTCCCCAATCGATCGACTGCCCCAAAGGACCCGGCCCATTAATGAGTAGCAGATGAGCATCACTATCATGGGTATACCATACGTCAGCACCAATATAATCAGATTGTAGCTATAAAAAGATATTTTACAGAGAAGAGGGGTTTTATTCAATTGCAGGATGCACGATGCGGGGTGGGGATATGTGGGTGGGTGTACTCACGTATAGTCCGTCATCGAAGTGGGATAGCGTCCATCCGGCCACATCATGAAGCAAACAGTCCGTGATTTTCCATTATAGTAGCTGTGAATGGTGCCCAATATTCATTTCAATCAATCGCAGCATTAATTTAATTATACGACCCACTAAAAGCCGTAAAGTTTCACGCCGAAAAATGGAAGGGAAAGGGAATGGGAAAGGGGGCATTCATTAAATTCAAAACCTAATTTACCAAATGATTCCCTTAAAGGGGATGTCTGCCCACGCTCGAGGGCTATTTTCGGGACCATTAACAACACGACAGACAGGTAATAATTTTGACCAAATCCTCAACCACTCAACCCCAGAGATCCCCGAATATCTGGGCAAACGTTTTGGCTGTCAGTGGCACCTAGCCCAGGCTTTCCTTCTCTCTCTCTCTCTCTCTCTCACTCAATTGATTTAAATGGAAATTTCCTGAACCCCAATCGTTGAAACCAGGACTCTGCGGTCATCCAGCTAGCACACGGATTTCCATTCACATGAATTGGGGGAGGTGCTGTAAATTGGAGTTGATTTGTGGCACTCAAATATTTGCTTCGTACTCAATGGGGGATACGGATACGGATACTCGATAACGGGAATGAATGCATCTGATTGTTTAAACTTTATCTGTGGTATTTTCTTGGGGGGAATTTTGTTCAGATTGTGTATAGAAAAACTAAAGAGAACTTCTTAGTACTAGTCTTTATAGATTCCGGTACTTATTTCTATTCTTTGGTAACTTATTTCATCTATTCCTCTCGCCGCTATCTAACCATCTATCACCCCTAGGGATTCCTCGAAATTTGTTATCCAATTTCGTGTGTGGGTGCCATCGTCTACCCTCCAAGACACACACACACAATCTCATCTGCAGCAGTGTATTTTCTCCTTGTCAGAATCTGCCATCGTTTGACTTTCGTTCGAGAGGCACACCACCTTTTGCCCCCCCCCCACCCTACCATATCGCATTTTGATATATGAACTTGCCATCTTTATTATGTCTGAAGTCTGTTACCTAGGGAGACCTTTTATCCTGTAGTCGAAATAAAAAATGCTTCAATTCTATTAAACAGCACACCCACCGAAAATGTTGCAACATTTTGTGTAAAATTTAAATGAGGGCGTCTACTCGTAGAAGGTGATTTAGATGTATGGAGAAAAGGTATGTAAATGTATAGAGCAGCAGAAGCAGCAGGAGGGAGGGATCCTAAATCCTAAGCTCCATGGCGTACAAAAGTTGTTTATGAAAAAGAGAAAGGAACTTGGGCTCCTACCCCCCAGGCCCCCCAAAATGAGGATTAGAGGATGATCATGAGAACGAATGATGCTGCCTTGCCTGCCTGTTTTGGTGGCATTTACTGCTACCACTTACTGTTTGGTCATGATGCTCGAGTACAGAAGGCAGGGGGCTGAAAGAACACAGCTGAGTGCCCAGATCATCACCAGAATGAATCGTACCTTCCGACGGGATGTGCGACGCTTCAGCGGATGCACAATGGCGATGTACCTGCAGGAGAAGTAACGTAACCGGAAACGGAAGTGCCATAACGCACAAGATTAGACTAAAGAACAGAGAAAGAGGGACAGGGACAGGGACAGGGAGAGGCAGAGGACTTACCTATCAAAGCTGATGGCCACGAGAGTGAAGACCGACGTGGAGACCGTGACGTTGGCCACAAAATTATTGATGGTGCAATAAATCGAGCCAAATGGCCAGTCGGAGTTCACCATGAATATGAAATTGAAGACACAATTCAGCGAGGACATGAGCAGGTCGGCGATGCTAAGGTTCAGCAGGAAGTAATTTGTGACCGTTCTCATGCTGCGATGTCCTGTGGAGAGTCAAAAATGTGTGTTCAGATGTTAAGAAGGATTCGATGGGCGGACCAATCGAAGCGTATACGTGATTTTTGCAGCTTCCTAAGTGTTTTAAAGCCGCTTTTCCCAAACAGCAGCAGCAGCAGCAGCAGCGGCAGCTGGGCTTACCTGTTACAATCCAGAGTACGATTCCATTGCCGGCAATGGCCACAAACATCATCAGACCAAAAACAATGGCCCAAATCGTTTTCTGCTCCCATGGCAACTCGTACGGACGCGTTGGCGATGGAAACAGGCACTCGGTGAGAAAGTCTCTGCAAAAAATCAGAGTCAAGAAATAGAAATCAGTAAAATAAAAAAATAGCTGTAATGTACGTTTTGTAGAGCTGGCCTGAAGCTTAAGCCCTTAAATTATTTATTTTTCACAGTTGAAATCTGTATTTCTGGACTTAAGTTCTGGGAGGCAAACAACATTTGGGGATATTTGGGGGCAAATTCAATCACAGAATGCCTGCAAGTTTTCGATTTCGATTGAGAGCAATAACAATAGGAAATCAATGAAGCACAAACTGGGAAAAAAGAAAAACTTGACACAAAAGAAATGTCTGTAGCGAAAAATTGAAGGAGCAGCAGCAGAAGGAGCTCTGTCCAGAAGGAGGACGATGAAGGAACTCCACAAGAAATTGTGTTGTAATTTCATTGAACTAACATCCGCTGAGGGGGCAGCGGAAATGAGCAGCAATTGACAGTACAGCACAAGCTCAAGCACAGGACTTGCAGTCAAAGAGCGACAGATGAGCAGCAAAGGACTCCAATCAAGAGGAGAGAGAGGGGGCAGTACAGGAGCAGGACAGCACTGATTAGCATATAACAGATTATGCTAATCAGAACTACTAGCTGTCGCAGGATGCCAGCAGTATGACAGCAGTATGGCAGCTGGGTGTAGGATGTTGGATGGATGTTGGCTAATTAATTTCCAGGCAACCGCCTTTGTTTCCGGCTTCCCCTTTGATAACCACTGGACACCACTGGACGGAACGGTCCATTAATTAGTGGCACGTTGTTCAACGATTGCCAGGCGACTTATCGCGTGCCTCTCTCTCCCTCTGCGTCATACACATATGCGCCACAAGAGGAGCATGTGACTCTCAGGGCCGCAACGCAGGGAGGGACCGAAATTCAAAAAGCGAACTGTGATGCCCCAAATGGTTGCCATTGTTCCGATCCGTCGCATATAGAAGGGTATTCCTATACTGCTAGACCGTAATTAATTGGAAGTTAATTTTTGCTGCGGTTGCAATTGAATTAGACCAGAAAAGCCCCAGAAAAACCTCACACTGGGAAAGTCGAATTTATTCGCCTGAGTTTTTCTATTGCAGGGTTTTCCCTTTTAATTGCTTGAAGGAGCACGCACATATGATTCGGTTTGGGTTACAGATCAATAAACTTGAAAAAAATACAGACGAGTATTCCACTGACTGTTAACAAAAATCGTTGTGAGTTTTTCTATGAATATGTCTTTAAGTTATTCAAAAAGGGAATGAAAGATGAGAAATGTGTGTGGGTAGAGGAAAGGGAAAGGACTGTAAAGGATAGAAGGGAAATATAAAGGATATGAATATTACAAAAACATAGAAACCGCTACAATTAATAGACTATAGCCTATTGCCTATCCACATCTCATTAAGGCTGTTCTCCGAGTTCAATGGCTTTTCTGGGATAACAGAAAATGCCCTTCATGAAAATAAGCCCACAAGTGTGGCTTAACTAAGAGGCAGAGTATCTAGCTACAGGCGTCTGCATTTCATTGGATACTTCAGCTTCATTCTGGCCATCATTTGATTGAGTTTTCTCTGTAATTTTGTTGCGGACTGAACTCCGTGATACTCATACGAGTATATCGCATTACATTCTTGTTATTCCGAGGATAAATTTCACATTTAATTAGATGTTTAGCACGAAGAGCAGACAGCACAGACAGCCGAACGCAATTAGTCCTCCGGCAGGGTGGAGGGGGGCTAAACAATGGGATACAATCAGCATTAAATGACCGGGCGTAATAAATATTCGGATCATTTTTTCTAGTTTTTCTAGTTTTATTTGTGATAATTATCATATTGATTCAATATTGATTCGTGCTTTGAATTAATTCATGAATTTTAATTAGTTGAGTGCAATGGAAAATGGAAAAATAGAATTTTACTCATTTGCATATTTGTGAGCATTGCACATCCGTTCAATGCAATAAACACACATCCTTTTGCGTTCCATATATGTGTTTTTTTTGTTTAAAAAGTTTACCTTTTCGGCGGAAAAACTGTCTGTTTTTTCGCCGCCTTTTTCTATTATGATAATTGAAAAAGAAGGGCAAAACTTCCTTGCAGATTTATGGCTGCCTGCGAGTGAAGATGACAAGGGTAGCCAGATAGTCTAGGGGCCCCAGAGGGGAGGAAAGACAAAAACCCAAGGTCTTGCCTCAGGGCCCATGTAAAGTGTAGTCAAATTTAAGTTGATTTCGGTAATTTATTTAAGGATCCCCTCTGCACTGGGCATAATTGAGTTTGATGGCCTTATAAATCCGTGCTAAACTCCCGTTTGTTCCTGTAGTAATAATAACCATCTACGAACGGAAGTGTAGCCCCCATCAACAGTCAACTAATTACATCCGTCTGGCCCGCTCGAAGCAGAAGGACCCTGTGAGCCGTGAGTCGCGTCGTCCTTCCACCGAAAAATGCCACGACTACAAATGGCAGTGCAGAGTTTCAGTGTTTTCCGCGAACAGAATATTTGGCAGTAATAAACTTGGCATCGGTTTTTGGCCCACAATCAGCATGGTATTTTGCATTTGGTGTATGCAAATTTTTCCCCCAAAATAAAATTCCCCACAAATTCTATATAACATTTTGCTGGAAAATTTTTTGGCAGTGAAGCGGAAATGGTTTTCTTTTCACCGAAATCCACGAGAATGTCAGATGCTTTGATTGGCAACAGCGAAATGGTGAGGGAATGAACAAAAAATTCTATTTAAAATTTTCAAAGATATAGCATACTTTTAAGGGCACATTTCAATGCACAAATTTCTGCGCTTACATTGAATACCTTCGTGCCATTGGGCTCTCGAATTATTCATTATATTTATACATTTTATTTTTTTTTCATATAAAGCCAATTATTTGAATTAAAATTATCCATCAGTCAATTGGGAAATTATTTTAATATTGGCATTTAGCATAATTGAAGCGAATTAATTGAATAAATATTGTACGAGCATGAATGTTTTTTTCTGCTTCTGTTGGGAGAATCTCCATTGGATTGGATTTTTTCAACAGGTTTTTTATTAATAAACCTGCTATAGATATTTGAAGACTCTTTAAATGGAAGTTTGAAGACCATTTAAAGGCTCTCTTCCTGCATTAAGGCTTTACTTTAGCATCATTGGCACATTATCGATCCTTACACAATCGATGATTTTCCCTAAAAATTACGTGCTAATTGAGACATCAAAAACGCTTCTCTGATCGATTCAAATCGAATTAAAAATGAATTATTCATTCAAGTTTTAGCAAGCGAGCAATTAAGGTGGTGGGGGGAAGTGGCACCAAAGAAATTATCATCAATTATGGGACTGAACCATAGGCAATTTCCTGTCGAGGTGGGGCTTGAATAAATTGCCAGTCATTTGCCGGCAACGAAAAGGGTTCCCCCTTTCGCTCCCTTCAGTACTCAAAAATGTAATTCGTTCCCATTAAATCGGCTAATAGTTGTCGCTCCCCACGCTCCTCCCCAAAGGACTGGTCGGTTCTCTCCTTCTGTCGGTAAAACCACCTCATTTCGTGCTCGGCAAATTGTCCACAATTTTCCGGTGACGCTGCAGTTGTGACTCTGCATTCCCATCTCGCTTATTATTTTCCACTGCATTTTTTATGCAACGTACGGAAACCAGCGATGCAGACTAAATTAGCGGTCTACCATCTACCATTCACCTGGCTTCTGAGCTTTCGATCTACTGCACAAAGTGAGAGGAGAGGAGAGGAGAAGAGGGGGGAATCGCCCATTCTTTGGAGTGCATCACGCAGGTGGAAAGTTGCTCCTGGCTGTGTTGATAGTTCTCCGAGCAGGTCGCTAACTTCTGCTGCTGCTTTTGGCAAAAGTTTAACAACTTATGGCCACTGCCAGCGTCACGTCCTTTAAAGGTGCTTTCCTGGGATATAACTTGGTGGGGGTGGGGGGGAAGAAATGCCAGTTGAGTTGTTTTCGAGGGTAATCAATGGAAATATAAATTGCTTTTCGCATCACAAGAATTTGCTTCGTTTTCTGGTAGCCATAGAAATGGCTTTATATTTGTTTTATGCCTCGAGAAAGCTTTATTTTTAATGTTTATCGATGCCAGAGAAATGCTGGCTCAATCACCATCATCAGGCATAATCGTTACACACGACACTCAATCATCATTCAGTCTGCACTCATACTCATACATCATTCTACTCATTTTACTAGTCATCGTGCAACAACACTACTCGTAATCATAATCATTTCCATTCACAGCGCTATGTCATGTTCCATGGCAGCCATAAAATACAGAAAGGACACTCTCACAAATGAGTTCATTTCCCACTTAAAGATTTATTAACACAACAGGCGAGATGGTCACAATTGAATGGTTCCACTGTAACCCTCTCTCTCTCTGTGGTGCACTTGACCCAAGGATAGCATGGAAGCCCATGGAAATTTTGCATGTTGTTTGTGCCTCTCCATTAAATTTTCATACTGCCATTCGAGTATCTGTTTCATTTGCATTCGTGTGTTGCAGTGGAGGCCTACCCCTACCTCTACCTCCTATTTATCCTGCTCCTGCTGCACCTCTTCATTTGCAGCTCCCTACCCATTTTTCACCTCTTCATTTGGAGCTCCTCCTGCTCTCTCGCCTCCTCATTTGAGGCCTCCTCTACCTCCCCTTCATTGCGGTCTTCTCTACCTCCCTCCCATTGTAGTCTCCCCTTCATTGGGGACCTGTCCCCGTGTTTGGGCGAGAAAAAGTTAATTGAAAAATTTGTCATATGCAAATTGCTGAACTGAAACACTGTCCCTCCTCCTTCCGCTGACTACCACGTCCCCAAGGAAAAAAACTGAGGAATGAGTACATTATAATAGACAAAATCCATTCCAGGAAAGCCCCTTGAATGGTAGCCGGTCACATCCGAGAGATATATCGAGCAAACTGTTCCGAGTCATCCTACTCCTTCTGGCCCTTCTGTCCAGCGCCTAATCCAAACAATTTCTTTCGATTTTCATCCGGAATGTAAGAGTTGAAAGTCTCTGCCAAAGGGGTATTCGCATTTCAACAGGCGGTTGAGTGAAGGTAAAGGCATAAAGGCATGTTGAGGCAACTTTTGGTCAGCCATGGCGCAGGGTTTTCATAGAAAATTAAAGCCAAAAGATGGGAGAAGATGACTTTAAATTTTCAAACATAAATCTACAGCTTTTTGTATACCCTTTCAGTGCATTCCCCAGTCGTTGTGCCTTGGGTTTTGTCACAGCCACTCTTATTTTTATGTGTGCCATCCATTCTGATTGGATTTGAGCCTTACCATAAAAATGCCAAAGCCACTCCCCTCCCCTCCCCTCCACCCACATCCGGACGGACGCAGCACCACAGTGGGAAGTAAGAAGCAGGAAGAATGGAAGGCAGGATGAGGACTAATGTCCTGTGTCCTTTGTTCGGGCGATATCATTGGCTGAACATCGGAATCAATAAGCGTATGAAATGCCATAAACATCAAATTCAAAAGGGAAAAGCGACTGGGCAAACTCTCCTTTAAATTGACTTTGTAATAAACTTTGTCTATCCATCGGTTGCTGTCGCTGCAGCTACTTACTGGCATTCTGTATACGCAGTGTGGACAAGGGTAATCCCAACCTGTACGCCTTGTACGCCTTGTACGCCCCATGGACATGGAACTCATTGCGTATACGCACCGTTGACAGCCACTCATTGGAAGACATTGACACAGACCCATCGCAAAGTGTCTGCAGGAGGAGGAGTTGCTGCTGTCAAGCTGTTCTTTCCATACATAATCCATAGGCCGTGTCCAAGACGTTTGGCACTGATTGAACCGACTACAAGCCATGGGGCACGGGACACGGGACATGGGGCACGCACACATAATGAGCTTAACCGGGAGACGACAAGCGCCCAGGCAATTCACCTGCTGCCCAAATACCTGAATAAACAAATGTCCTTTTACTATAACTGCTCTCCTCCACTCCCTATCCCCCCCACATGAAATCCTCAAAGCTTTTCGAACAATTTCCAATGACATTTTCTGTTTCTGGCAAAGTTCTTTTTTGGGGGGCAGCTTTGCATTTGTCTGAATTTAATTATTTGTGAGGCTCTTTCCTGGGTTTTGTCACCTTTTCAGAGGATGTGGGCACCTAGGGTTCGGAGTAAAACAATTAGTGGGAATGCTTGTGTGTGTTTTTGCCCCATAAGCCCCTACAGCTTATTGCGGCCCTTTGCTATTCCTCGATTGAAAGAGAATAATTACATAAAAATAGCTGAGAACTCAGTGAAGGAAGAGAATCTGTAAGAATGGCTGGGAATTCAGTAACAGTACAGAGAGAGGCTTTAAGGATGGTCTTTTTGGATGATGGTTGTGAAATACATGTGGACTGACCGGTCAAACGCGTTCCGGGGAAGTTTTGTAAATGAAATTCAGAAGAATGAGCTGATAGATTTAGTAGTTGCACAATTGTTTAATATTCTTCAAGGAAATGATGATTAAGCAGTGGTTTCATATAGAATCCGAAAGTCAAAGGGTTCTTCTAATTGGAATGTTTTTTGTGGGCCGCATTCCCAGACATCTTTCCAAGATATTAAAGAGTGAAAAGTGCAGGATTGGATGGTGCCAAGGAAATCAGAAGTGATGTAAGTGAATGAAAAACTGGCTAATTGCAATCCTTTGTATTCAACGCCATAACCAGATGTCGGCTCCAGGCAACGAAGACCCAAAATGCAGGATATATTGATTGGAATAGTTTCAGAAAAGCTGTCAAAACCAAAGGATTTCCCAGCATGCCACTAGTTGCTTGTTGCGAAAAAGTCAAAGTTTAAGCTCTCGTTCTGCTAATTGCAATCAACTCTCGTCAAGCCAAGTGCATTCTCTAGTGGAAAGCACACCCTTCATCAAGAGCCAAGTCAAACAGCATTCCCTTTCCTTTTCATTCTGCAAAACAATTCAATTTTTGATTTCCAAGGCTGCTCCAGCCCGCCCTTTCAGAGAACGTCCTTCTTCAGCGACAGAGAAAAACAGGCACCATTCGAATGTGAATGAAAAACAAATTAAGAGCTTAATTAGCCAGGCACAAAAACAGCAACCAAACAGATCCCAGCCCACACGTATCGAATTGATTCGAATAACAAGTGAATATTTATTATTATTGTGTTTAAAGGAAAACCCTTAAAGTCTTTCCCTGCGAGGGCCTCTCCTTTATTTCACTTTGCAGTTGATTCTCGTTGGCATGGAATTATTTATGGCCTGAAAATGGTTTAAGTTCTTGGTCAGCTGAAAATAATTACACCGATTAAAGGATATTTTCAGGGAATTTCCAACTCAAAAGATTCAATACTATACGCATTTCATTCTCCATCCCTACCATTTGTCTGCATTTTGTAAGGGCATTATTTATGGTTCAGCAATTCGCATTTCAATGTGGTTTAAACAGCCACCTTAATGAGCGCCAAATGGAGAGATAATTAAGGTGCGAGCAATATTAGTATCTGTGGTCTCTGTTCTAGACATTTACAAGTGGAAAATATCAATTAAATTGATATTTTCATTGCTTCAAGTTTGAGGGGAGGGCTTAAGTGTTTCGATTGAAATGGGTGAAATAAATTATATCTGCAAAGTGTTGCGGTCTACGAATATGATCACGATGCATCCGTCCTCATGGCAATGGTTTAATACCACATTTCGGCTTTCAAACTAGTAAAAACAACTAAAATTCCATCCTAAACAAACCCATTAATCGCACACTATAATCCAGAGCTATTTGTACGTGTTTTGTCCAGATAACCTGATAGAACACGTCCGTAATTTAACCCTATACTGGTGCCATAATGAGCAGCCAACAAACACTGCTGCAGACTACAGTTTCCAAGTATCTTTCTGTCTGGCAATGGGGGGCGGGTGGGGAAACTTTATTCAATTTGTGGCGCTTGCCTCAAATTATCAGCCTTCCCCCTCGCGAATCTCGCAGAAGCAACTCTTCCGTTTCATTTGCATAACTTCGTTGCGCGGCTCGTTATCCAGAGCGTTGAATGAGACCCAAAGGGAGGGGTATGGGTGGGAATACCTGGAAATAGGATAATGAAAAGACCGCTGACTCTGGCACTCACTTTGCCTCGTCGATGCTCTCGAGATTGTCCCGGTTCTCGATGAATCCCGCCAGCAGGCTGACCACCTCCGTTCGATTGAAGCTAGTCAGGAGCGTTGTATTCACGATGCTGTTCAACTCGAAGCGCCGCACCGCCAGAATGGTGCAGTTCACCAGCAGCTCCGTGTCCACAATCTCCGACATCTTAAGGACTGCGTCAGTGTATGTTGCGTAAGGACACTCTCACGTGTGAGTGCGGTTGCGATGTATTTAAATTTGGTGGCTGATTCCTTACCAACTTATTCCACACTTAATGCCATAGAAACCGTTTGTGGCCTGCAGACGTTGCATATGCACCTTAATTACTCTTCCAGTGTGCCGCCACAAGTTGACCTTTCAGTCGCTTCTCTCTCTCTCTCTTGCTCTGTCTCTCTTTCCGCTTATGTCCTTTCTCTTTTGGCGCTGGGGATCCTCTTTTGTGGGAGGTCTTTCAATGAATTCTTAACTGTTGCCAGTTCCACGCGGCTGTGGGGAGCTGCCTTTCCAGCAGGGGTTGGGGCGCTCAATTTAAGGGGCGTTGCACGATGCACAGCATGTGGCAAGGTGGCGCCATTGCGTCAAGGGAAATGATATTCAATTATTATATTACGTATACGCACTGCACATAAAATATTTAATATTTCATATTTTATAGGGAATAAGTGTTTACATTTAATTAATTTTTTAAGAGAAACTCATCTAATTACAATTTCTATTAATTTTTTTTCTGTTTAAAAACACCTTTTAAATTCACAGAAAATATTTGATATTTCTTAATTATTTAATATTTAAGTTGATTAAATTTCCATATTGGTTTCAGCTCTATTTAATTCGTAATTTAAACAAAAATCACATTACATCTGTATACTTTCTTTTGTTTTTAACGTATTTCTTTTTCCTTTTTCTTTGGAAACCACTTAACTTCATAATCCATTATAATAACCACAAATTTATAGGTACTATGTATAATGCCGCTCGATTTAATTTGTATTTCTATCACTTTCATTTAATTAAAATTCTCATTTTTTGAATTACATTTTATTTTACAGAATAAACATTTTTTACACTGAAAGTTTTCTACACTCTCATCGCTTTTTTTCTGTAGATTAAAATCTGTTTTGTTTGGGTTTATTATTTTCATACAATTCTCTTTTGTTTTGGCAATTTATTTTTAATCCAATCTTTTGTTGATTTACTGCACTTTTTATGCACCACTTTATCAATTGGTTGGCCCTTTTTTTATGGCCCAACAGCCGCGTATTGTGCTCTTGGCAGTCACCCACACAGACACACACACGCGTGAACTAAGCACACATACACCGAAGCATAGACCGTTAGAGCTTCGCGCGTTAAAATGCTTTAAAATGGCGTCGGATGTCAAGAGTTTTTCGTTTAATTTTTCGTTTTTCCGACGCGTTCTTTATGGTTGCAAGTGCCGCAACCGACTGAGCGCTGTACATGGATGGAAGGAAGGCGGGGATACAATGTCTGCACAGTGCCACAGTTAGTGGCATGGCCAACAGCAAGTCAACACCACGCCAGCACGCACTTAAAGGCGGGCGGCAACACACAACCTGTTGAGAGGGCAACTTGCGGCAACATTACTCCTTTGGCAACATGTTGCAGAACGGTTTTATGGCAACAGAATGTGTGTGTCGTTCTCCTCGTTTTTGGAATCACCTCAAGAATTTTTTAGATGGCCCATTCTTGGAGTAAAAAAGATGTCCGAATGCTAGCCCTTATTTTAAGTGTATTTACCGGACAAGGATAACACATTCCCAGCAACTAACAGAGCTCTCACTCTCTCTTGTTCCTCTGAGTTCAGTATCCCGTTGGGACTCCTGGCTGTGGCTACCAAACATTCCTTGATGCCCTTTCAACTCCAGATCTTTCGCTAGCTTCTGCCTCAGCTGCTGCCATAAATAAATCATCAAGGGGGTGTCCTAACTCTATTATCCTTTTGTTGTAACTTCTTTTACTTGTTACGCTGCCGCTTTTTGCTGGCACCAAATACATTTCAAGCACCGTTTTGCCATGATGAATGACCTGTAAATGAGCGCCAGAGTGGATGCGAGACACGAACAATGGCGCCACTCCACTTCAAGGTCTGTGAATGTGAAGGATTTCGATGTGTACTCATATGTGTGTGGTCATTATACCCTGTATTAAGTATTAGCGAATAGGGGATATATAGATATACCAGCTTATACGAGAAAGATCAACCGAAGATCAAAATAGTATAGAATAGTGTTGTGTAATATACATACATACATACATCATGTATATATTGTATAGGTTCCATAAATTATTGAGTACCGGGTATAAAAGTAAAGCCGCGGCCTTCTTCGCGGCTAATTTCCAACGTGTTGTGTACCTGCATACCCTATTATGTTTTCTTCCATTATACACCCGAATATCATCTGAATACAGGGTATCTCCTAGCCGTAAGGTCGACTAGGGCCGCCTTTGAATGTTGTTTGTTGTATTTTGTGTTTGCTAATGTCTGCAAATGTTGTATGTCTGACTCTCCCCACCCTGTAACCCCCCATATCTCTCCTTCCCTCTAGCGTGATATGTGCGTGGATATTTGCACTTTTGTGTGATTATGACTGGACATTTGGTGGTTGGTGTCGTTGGAACCTCCCCAATTTTCTCAGAGAGATAGATATACACATGTACCTAGGAGCAGAGCCCCATTCTGTGGTCCAGGACTCTGACGCACTCACCCACACGCATATAGTATTATATGCATTGCCATGTTTAGGTCTTTTTTACGATTCAGTTTCGTTTAGTTTATGACTATGTGGCCCCGCCCCCTTTCAGCGGTCCAACAACCCACATTACGCCCTAAACATATTTCTGCACATTTGTTGTGGGGGTTGGGGGTCGGAGGTTTTGTACGAGCAGTATTCACGGCGATTTATGCATGTTTATTATGATAAATTTATGCGCATTTGTTGTTCCTGGGCGGTTTTTATAGAGTGCGCGATTTGGGCGGCAGCGGCACCCAAATAGAAATAGAAATAAAAATAGAAGCCCTAAAAAACCCCAAAGGGAATTGTGCACAAAAATGTTAGTAAAACATTTATGCATTAAACTTTTAGTCAAATTTATTTCGAGTAGGTGTGGGATTAAACTCCTAAAAGCAGACTCTGCGGTTCAGGGTAAAACTATGAATATAAACCAATAAAAAAAGTGAATCCCAGACAGGAAACAAGAGAAGTAGAAGGTAAAACCTCACCCCCAAGGGCAACAGGTGTCAATTATCGCTTGACTTCTTTTTTGACAGCATGAGAAATGGGTCCAGTTACATTATGTAGAAGAAATATTCATGTATTTGGAAAGTAGGAAGAAATGTATGACCAAGAAACCAGAAGAAAGAGCAACAAGCACTAGAGATGGGAATATCATACATATATCATATATCCGGTGAATGTATGTACATATGTACATATATGTATGTTGTACACCCAGAGAAAAAAGCCATGAGCCCCATACAGATTCACTTCGATTTAAATATGTATTTATGCCAATTTATTTGGACCGAGCGTGAATACTTTTAAAATGGTATTGTTTCCATTTATATTTTAATATTAATATGTAGATATTTGATCTAAATATATTTCATATTTAAAATAAAAATATTTCCTACAAATGTAATGTATTTATTAATTTATTATTGTTTTAAAAATTAAAATATGAAATAAATGAAATTAAACATAAATTAAATATATTTCCGTCAAATCAGTATCAAATATGATATATTTATTTTAAATTCATTTTAATTGTAAATGAACAAATCTTTTGAAGCGAGTTCTATTTAATTTCATGCTTGTATTTGAAAAACCGTATATTTTATTTCAGTATGGGTGGCATTTTCCATCCAGTGCAGTAAATGGGAATATCATATGTCCGGTATACATATGTATGTATAGTGAAAGGGGGAATGAACCGCGAGTTGCATTAATTGTTGGCGAGAGACAAGCATTGGAGGGGAATATCATATTATATATCAAAGAATATCTCATGTCAAAAGAACCTTTTCATCCAAAACAAAAGTAAACTCAATGAAGCGCGTAGTTTTTTGCATTGCGCAAATTAATTGATGACCGCAAAAGAATAATTAACCAGATATACACCCACACATACTTACACACACACATATGTACAGAGAGAGTTTTTCTCTTCAGACAGCAGCAAAAATTAATCAAAGCTACTTTCTGTTTCTGTTTCTGCTTCTGTTGCTGTATGTCTGTGACTGTGTCTGCGTGTGATTAAAGTGTAATTAAGTTGAATTAACCGCATGCCAGAGTCGATTGCGTTGATTAATACATTTTCAGCATTTGCGGTTATACCCCTCCCTGACCCCCAGTTAGACGAAAAGTTAAGGCCTGTTGTAAAAGTTGTTCATTTATTAACAGCAGAACAGCAGAAGTTTTCTTGAAGGAAAGTTTTAGGCGAGCGGTTGCTCCACATCGACCTTCAGGAATACCGAAAATATAAACGCAACTGTTGAATTTTATAGAATATAGAAATAGATATATAATATAGATATAGAAATATGAGAGAGAATAGGTTTTCCATGCTACTCACTGCTCATCAATGTCCCCAGCCACAGGAATGGGGCAGGGCAGTTGATTTGCATAAAAACTGGCAATAGTATATTGCCAGCTACCGAGCCCAGTCGCCCACAGGTCATAATCAACAATATAACCATTGTTCTGTGGGGGAGAAAATCGTTTAAGCAATTGGGCATGAATGGGTGGGGTTGGGGGTGGGGGGTACACACCTCATTAGCGTGGGAAACACTACCACAGAGATGCCAATAATCGTTGTGGCACATACACCCATCATCGTCAGGTAAAGTGAGGCAATGATCATTGTAACCAAAGCGGTTTTGGCAAAATATAAACTACCCACAAGGAAAACGCATATGAAGAGGAATACTTCTGAAAGGAAAAGCTTAGATATCGTGATACCTGGAGAACAGGAACTCACTCAATATATGATTTGCGATTAGGGGTATGCGCATCAGTGGAAAGATGATCAGAAACCCGACTACGCCAATGGCAGCCACGATGATATTGTCCGTGTAGATTCCCGGGCTCTGGTGCTATTCATTTTGGGGGATTAGATTAGATTTAGAGCCTGGTAGCATGCGGCAGTCGATCTCCTACCCACTAGGTCGCATTCCCGCTGCATTGATTCCGAGTCCATGCTCCGCACTTGGGAGTTGTGATCCAGTACGTGGCACATGCTGGTGTCGTTGATGCCCTGCAGCTCGAACGTGTGCATGGTGGCAAAGATCTGTGGCAGCCACAAGCGCACAGAATTCACGCACATTATTTGGCAAAAGTGCAGGCAATAGACTTGCAGGGAAATGCATAGAAATGGGCTTGAAAACATTGGCTTTATCTGCCCCATGCCCTCCACGAACTTGATTTTTGCTCTGCTGAAGCGTTCCCATCGAGAGGTGGGTTGTCCTGGGCCATCCAGGATATCAGAGCGTTCGGGCGTGGCATCGGTTAGAGTTTTCACCTGTGAAGGAGCAATTGCTTCCACAAATGGAGCAAACCATAATCTTACAGAATACCTACAGGATACGTATCGCGTGTCTTGCGCTTGTTCATCGAGTATATGCGCTGCAGGGAGTCCAGAGCCCTGTTGTAGTTCCCTTGGGCCATCAAAAACTTGGGGCTTTCGGGCAGAAAGATGTGCAAAAAGCCACTCATTAAACTGGGCAACGCAGCGACCATCAAGAATATTTGCCAGGTGTGAACTGCAAAAGAAACAAAAGAGCTCAGAGTGCGACTCCATTCAGACAGAGACCACACCCACAATTCATTTTTCCCACTGAGAAAAATAGATGCACTGGCAGGAGGAGGTAGGCGAGTATCGGGACAGCAGTGGCCCCAAGGGACACGCAGAGACCGACAAAGAGCATGATATAGGGCCGATGCTTTTTCCCATGGAACTCCGCCAAATAGCTGACCACCACCGCAAATGGGCCGCAAATGCTGTCCGGAAGAGAAGGGAAAACTCATTAGCGAGAGGAGCAGTCGATTAATGTTTAATGCATGTACATTATGCCATCCAAAAACTTGAAAACCATCAGCTGTGTGGAGTCCTGGCAGAGGGCGGCGCACAGCACGAATATGCCATCGATCCAGCCGCCCCAAATGAGGACCACGCGGCGACCCATGGTGTCGGCTATGAAGCCCCAGGGTACGGCCGAAAAGATCATGCCCGCAAACGTCACAGCATTGAGGAGACCCTTGTCCAATGGCGTCAGCTTCAGATCGCATTCAGCGGTGGGCATCACATAGGACATGGCCGAGGCAGAGAAGACCATGGCCATGAGGCAGGGAACGGCACAGAACATCATGAGGATATTGAAGAGCCCGAAACCGCATTCCGCAATGGCTGTCTCAAAGTCTGCTGCTGCAAAGTCCTTTTTGGAATCAGCCATCAATAATTTATATCTTTCTAAATGAAGGATCTGTGTAGTGTAAATTTTAACAACTAATGGAAAGAGCACCTGGATATGAGAGAAACTACGAAACACTCTCAATCAGGGAGCTAGAATCACTTGAGTGTTCCAATGAAAGCTCAACAACCTATCTAGGAATCATCGGAGCGAACAATCTAATAAATCGCTGCCACTTAAGGAGTGCCTGCCGTCGGATTACTTAATTCAGGCATCACTAATTTCCATTTCCACTCGATGTTTTCCCAGTAAGAGAACAAGCCTGCCACACACACACACACCTGGCCCACTGCTTGTTACCTGCTACCTACCTATCCCACTGCCGTCTATTTAATTGGTGTTAATAAGATTTGCATGTCAAAGGAAGGAAGGCTTGCCTTTATCCTTGCCCAACCAGCACATCCTTTGGCGAAAACAGTTCACTGAACAAAGCCATATAGATAGATGCACAAATACGAGTAATACATATATTTGAATGGGTTTCCTAAGGTAAATATAAATAGTCACAGAAATTATCTTAAGCCCCCAATAATTGCTAATTTGTACAACTAAACTGTCCCTAGTTTTGTCTTAAAATTAAACTACAGATCAGTGGAAGCTTAACCACTTGAAAGTTAAAGACAATTCCTTAAGAAAAGGTAGCCTTTGCTGGATTGGGCACAAATATGGAGAGTGTGCCAGCCACTGAAAGAAGATAAGCCATTAAAGAAAAACATCTCTCTGAGAAGAAGTATCAAGTGGAAACTTACACAGCAGCACCGATGAAACCATTACAAATGGTGGCAAACAACCGATTTGAACGAACACCGGGAAGAGTAGATTACCCGACAGGGCACCAAAGCGTCCACACATCATGGCTATGGCAACGACAACAGTTCTGAAAGGCAACAATCTTGATAAAGATTACAGATTAGAGATTGTTGGAGGGGATCACTCACCTTAGTTGTGTGGGAAATAGGGCCACAACAGCACCCAGCAGCGAGGAGACCGCGATTCCCGTGATGGTCAGAAATGTGGCAGAGACTATAAGAGTCATCAGACTGCTGACTGAGAAGTAAAGCATCAGGCCAAAGGTCCCAGAAAGATACAGACCGTAGGCTGAGTGTAAAAAATCACTACAGTTAATACTAAAAATAAATAAATGTCTATAAATTCTTACTCATCAGACGTTTGGGTCCCAATGCCTTGATAATGCCACCCGCAAAGAAATAACCCACGAAGCCACAGGCCGAGACAATGATGTTGTTTATATACATATCCATGGAAATCTCCTTTGGCTGCAAGACCAAAGATGGATCAGAGATGGGACCAGAGTTAGATATATATAATGAGAGGTTTACGTCACTATCACTATGACTAGACATAAAGTTAACTGACAGATAAGACTTATCTGACGTAGAGATAGAGATAAAAGATAGATCTTACCTCGGCACAAGCATTGGCATAATCTAAGGCAGTCTCAGCTGTTTTATTGACGCTGAATTCGAGAATGGTGCACATGCTGGCAGTGGCCCCATGGGACTCCGCCTCGTACTGCGCCATGGAGGCAAAGAGCTGCGGCAACCACAATCGGATGGTGTTCATGCCCAAGAAAATGCCAAATTGCATAATGTACAGCAGCAGGGAGAGACTGAGCAGGGGCTTCCGGGCCAGAGGCTTCATCTGGGCAAAACCAGAGCGGAGGCTCTCCATCAGAGTGCGCGACTGCGGTTTCTGCAATACTTTCTCGCCAGTTTTCTCCTCAATGGTGTAGATGACCTCGTCCCGGTTGGCCCTTCGATTGGGAACCTCTTGCACGAGTACTGTGATCTGAGAAAAGAGTGTTTAGATATACCTTGAATACACCCAACTATCTTGAGATTTGAGGTTACTCACTGGATAGGTATCCTTGGGCTTGCGCGTATTCACATGATAGATTTGCTGGAAGGCCTCCAGCGCTTCCTCTGTGCGTCCCTGGGCCATTAGAAAACGTGGACTCTCTGGCATGGCACAAAAGATCAAACCACTCACAAGACTTGGTATTCCCAAGACGAACAAATAGATTTGCCAACTGTGAACTATGGAACATCAGAGTTAGAATTGTGTAGGGCATACTCCTAGGAGATAACTTACTTGTGAGACCCACAATTTCGAAATCCCAATCCCTGGGAAAGATGGCCCAGGCCAGAAGAGGCAGTGAGACTGTTGCCGTGGATGTTACCATCCCAACAATCATTAGCACTGAGGATCTATGTTTTGGTCCGTGCATTTCCGTCAGGTAGGTAAACAGGACAGCTGCAGGGCCGTTGACACTATAAAAAGAAGGGACTTCTAGCAGGAAAACCCTTAAGTACGGATCTTAAAAACTTACACTAATCCGCCGAGAAACTTGAAAACCACCAGCATCATAAAGTTCTGGCTGAGGGCACTGCCAAAGACACAAACGGCATCAATCAAGTAACCCCAGTAGAGGATCTTCTTGCGTCCTTTGGTGTCGGCAAGATAACCCCAGGCAATGGCCGATATGGTCATGCCCCCGTATGCAACCGCATTTAGGACACCCTTATCCTCGAGGGTCAAAAGGAGATCACACTCGGCCACCGGTAAGATATACGACATGGAGGAGGACTCGAAGATGGCCGCACTCTGGGCGGGTATCGAAACGAAGAGCAGGAGAAGATTGAAGATCCCAAAGCCAGCCGCCTCGATGGCCTTGTCGAAGTCTGCTGGTGCATTCTCTTTGGGCGTGGCAGATGCCTCTGCCCCTGCCTCAGCTGTGCTGTTTGAATTACCATCCGTGTCGGTGTCCATGTCTGATTCTGTAACCCAAAAGATTTATGTACTTGTTTTAGTTGCACTCTATGGTTGGGGACTGCTCTTAATCTCTCCCTTTTTTGAGATTAGGAAAGTATCACTTTGATAACACGAGAGAGTTGTGCGCAGAAGAAAGTATTTCCCGAGTTGTAATCTTCACAATCCGGTCATTGTATTATGTAGTTTTCATCTTATTAGTTTGGATCATTTAATTGGGTGTCCTACCTAATTAATTTTCATTTTTTAAAACAAGATCTTTGATGCCTTGCATATTACATTCTGTCACGATTTATTTTCACTACTTCCTTATGTTTTCCATAGATATTTTCTGCATTTTTACCTTTACTTTTCGCTGGATCCACACTTTCAATGTTCTTTTCCGACATCTTTAATGCGTATATCTGTCTATCACTTTGTGAATATCTGATAAGGTTGCACTTGAATGCTCTCAATTGTTCAATTAATACGAGGTAGTTCTTAATTGAAAAGCACTATCACAAATTCCTCTCAGAGATCGAGGATCCCAGTTCACGGTTCGGTTCGAGTCCGACAATTGCTGCCACTTGCTGCAATGCTGCGCGAGAAATGATCTGCTCGTTTGAATGGAGCTGCTTTTATCGGGATTTATCTCAATAAAACCTGAAGATTCACGCATCTACACATCTCTTATCGCCGAGAATTACAGGCTAAAGAAGGTAATAAACATATAAAGTGAAACGTTTTTCATACATCTTTATCCAGAATGAACACGTTGTCATAGAGGGAGACAAATACAGTGGGTTGGAAAACTATAGGCACTAGATTTCTATCCATTCATCATGAGGAAGCACTTAATGACGAAATCCTTAGTTTTCAAAGGCTTTCCCGGTCGGTAGCGATATCTCTAGGGGAATCCCAGTCTTGTGGTGTTTCTATTATAATGAAACGCACTGTACTGCTGATAAGACTATGAGTTGAGAGGTTGGAAGTCTCTCTCAAATAATGTTCTCTTACATAGCATCTTCCAGATCCATGATTATCCCTTTCTAAAACAATATCACGTTTCATTAGCTACGTCATTTTGGTGGTGAAATCTGTAGATATACAGACCCCTTATCTCGCGAAACGGCGCCACACGACAGAGGAGTGATATTATCTGTCATAAAATGTATCACTAGAATGACTAAACAGTTTCAATCGATGTGAATGAAAGAATCTTTTATTAAGAGAATTACTCACAAGGATCTAAAGGATTCTCATCACAAAACAAAAACTACTTTATTCTTAGAGGGCTATAGGGGTGCTATAAATAGGGGTGCTATAATTTCGTGCCATTCACTATGACCAGTCTTCCATCATCATTTTAGCCTGCAATCTCATTCGATGCCATCGACCAGCTTGCACATCATGCGATCGTGCTGATAGCTCGGATCGTTCTTGGCCGCCGCATTCGATTCGAGGGGATCCACTTCAGACTTGACTTTAGCATTGCCCTTGTCATCGTCGTCGCACAGGATGGGCAGGGCGGAGAACGCGCTGTTCACGATGTCCCGCACGCGCTCCAGGTGTTTCTGGAAACGGGTGGCGGTCTCCACGCGCTGCCGCTTCTGCATTTCCATCATCACGCGCAGCGTTTCACGGGCCTGATGCGGCCGAAACTCGTTCAACAGGTGATGCATATTGACGAACAGCAGGCTGAGATCATCTATCTGAAAGGGATTCATTTATGATATGAAATTAGTCCATCGATTTGCCTCGTTCTTCCCACCTCACCTTCTCTGTTCGCCGGGGACTGTCGGGATTGAGGATCAGAAAATCAATTAAATCAAGAAAATTGACCAGCAGCGAGTGGTTCAACTTTTTCAGTTCCTTGCGACGGTCAAAGTGTATGGGTATGAGGCGCTTGATGTTCTGCGACTCCAGGGAGCGTATCATCTCGTCATTGTTATACTGGATGCCAAACATACTGTAAACTTCGTGCTGCGAGGGGGGCGGCGGTGGCCGTGGAGCCCGACCGCGGCGTATGTTCTCCTCCGTGTAGTTGCTGATGTACCGCTCAGGAGGCATCGGCAGGCTGGATACCTGGGTCTCCTGGGCTGACATTTTGAGCGTATAGACGTATAGAGTGCTGTTTCCTTATTTTTTATTCCGAACCGAAAAAATATGGATCTGTGTGACCGACCTTCAGAAATATACCGAAAATTAAGGTCTCATTTCAAATATATACCGTAAGAATACCGACGAAACTCATATTCCTCGCTTTTGATATTCCGTTTAATATTACTAGCTAACTAGGACCCTCAGGCCTGAACACAAAATTTTATACAATAGATAAAACTATTTTCTACAAGACTGGCTAGATTTCAGGACTCCTTTTGGTTGGGTTGTCTATAAAATAACGTTTATAAAACTTAAGTGAGCATGACATCCGACGTAAGAAAACGTAAGTGAGCATGGAATGTCACGTCATTTGGAAACTAAACCGTTGGTATGGACATACGTATACCCTTTTCCATTTGATTACTGTTAAAATTATTTTTTTCCAACTGCTTTAAAACGTATTTAATATTGTATTTTGCACATATTTACATTTTTTGCCCCAATAATGCATTTGATTAATTTATTAATATTAACATATCGATCCCGATACCCATTTTTGTCTTTATAAGAAGACCAAAAACCGTAAAATTTTCTGAGATAGAGACTGACTAGTTTTGCAATAATTGGTGTCCAGTAAAACAAACTTTTCTTAAATTCTATAATATCCAGGTCCTAAGTTGTATGAAAATGTTGCTAATTCCGTGCAAATGTTGTGGGACAATGTCGCTCATTTCGCGACACATGTTGCTGGCCCATACAAATAAATGTTGCCAACGGTAAAAAACGTAATGAGCATGAAATGCGACGTAAAAAAAAACGTGTGTTTTTGAACATATACAATACTTAAGATAATTACAACCAAAGTTTTGTAACGGATATACGTAATTTATACGTACTTTTTGTTTTCAACCAATGAAAATCGTCAAAATTCTTCTGAAAAGATAATGTAACTGCTAAAAATTTTAAAGATTTTCACTGGTCGAAAACCCCGTCAGCACATTTTTGGAAAAGGATGAAAAAGGAAATTGCTTCGATGATGTTGCGACCAAAAATCCTTCCACAAAATCCCTCAGAAAGTCCCAATATAATAGACCTCAAAATATAACATATTCGTCGATTTAGATATTCCGTCTAATATTAGTAGCAAAGGTCTAATAAAATCGAAAACGCTAGCCAAGACCCTACGCATGACGAGATTGGCAAGTTTTCCTTCTTGGTAAAGTTCTAAAAACATCGAAAACATATATGGCAACATTTTCCCGAATCAAAACATAGGCAGATATTTTCTGTTTTTATCAATGTGACCGTTTTCGGAAACCACATAAATCCCTAGTTCTTCCGGGTGTGTACACACTGAAAAATACCAAAAACAAACGAATAATACCAATCTCATACCGAAAAATACCACTAATTGCTACTCTCTTTCAGTACGCATTTTCTCTCATTCGTCGTCTGGAGCAAAACAAAATAGCAAATTATGGATACATATATTTGACGGGACAATATTTTCCTTGAGATTCGCGCCAAATGTCATTATAATCGGAGCAACTAGAAAATAAGTAAATGCATGTAATTATTGTGATTTCTGTGTACGGACGCTACGAAAAATAAAGCGTGCCTCCACCATTTTGTAAACTCCCTCCTCGTGTCTCAGTGCCCGTATGTGTAAGTGCGTTTATGTGTGGAATCATAGCAACGGAACCTGTCGCAGAATGCTCGCGAATAATGAAAATCGCGTAAAAGACAAATTATTAGGTAGTTTTGCAACATAAGCAATGGACGGAGATCCGTTTGAGGAATCCGGTAAGTTTCACGATCGCTTGGATCTACATATGGTTTGGTATGTGCGCCGCCGGTCATAGCGGTGCGGTCCAAAGACAAACAAGCCGATCGACTCCGATTAAGTCAGCGCTATTTCCATACCTACATATGTACATATGTATGTTGGTACATATGAATGGCATGGCTGAATGCTGAATGAAATGAATGGAAATCTAATTTGTCATACTTTCTATAGATCCCGCTTCTGCCAAAAGGCAGAGGGAGCAGGTCTTAGAGGTGGCTAAACAACGACCTGCAACAAATGTCGCTAAGAGCATCGTCGCATATGATGAGCAGCCAGATCTCTCCAACCTGGTGGTGCTCCTCGAGGAGATCAGTAAGAATTCGGAATACTCCACGGACCTACGTCTATCCACGGACTATGTAAGCACAATACAATTCTATAAGAATGCATACAATTTGTATACAAATGTATAATATTTGTCCCCATTCCCCAGTATGGTAATCATCTGCTGCGGCATTGCCGCATTGACCAAAATGTTCCTCGTCGTGTTGCCCTCGGCTGCGCCGGCAGTGCTATCCAATCGTTGGGAAAGATCTACGCCGATCGCGTGGAGTACATAGGCCAAACGACAGAGCACATTAACGAGTCAATGTCATCAGCGCAGCGCGAAACCAGTGAAAAGAATACCAGTGGGTGAGTACCACGTGCATTTTCGTAGAGCAAAAGAGAGAAGTAGATGCGTGTTTAGAGGCGTTTCTTCGTTATCACATGCGACGTATGTTTGTATGTACCTCTTATCGGCGTTTCTCTTTCGCCCCTTTCTTTCGATTTGTTTACGCCGGCTCGTGTTCGGATTCCTGTTAACTTATTGCTCAAATAAGAAATCTGTTTAGTCTACGGAAACGTGAGAACGGTGCGCCTCAAATGCCCTGATACCCTCTACTTCTCTCAATTATCCAATTCTTAGTGGTGTGCTAATCATCTTAATTGCCCGTCACTTTGTCTCAACAGCCAGGACAGCACCGCACCCAAGCCGGAAGAGCCTCGAAAGCGTAGAGTAAAAAAACTTGCGCAAAAAACCATTGATCCGTTTCTGGTGAATCTGGAACCGCGAGCTTTCAAGACAATGTCGGAGGAGAAGCGCTTTAGTACAGCGAGCATGGCAAAGTGTATCAGAAATAGAACAATCGAGTATCTGTACCAAGATCATACGCCGCCCAATCTGTGGCGAAATGCCCCGATCGTGGATCCGCGACAGTCCTCCGAGATTGATGAAAAAAAGCAGTATAAACTGTTTACCTATCATATAGAGCACCGCTACAATACGCTGCTCCCCGATATACAATTTGAGCGGCTTAGTCTGATTAAAGAGTACGTTAATTCGCAGAATCTTAATCAGGATATTCTCAACGTTCACATGACCACGGATGAGTTCCTCTCTGAATACATTTCCCTGGAGAACCAAATGCTGGCCTCGCGCTATGGTGCCACACTGAGAGCGAGAAGAGTGGAAGATATTGCATTGGGGGTTCAGAATATAGCCTTGGAGGAAACTGGGAAAAGGACGCTCGATACGGAGGAGATTGATGCCAGTTGCAGTAAAAAGTCGCGAACAGAATATGACGTATCTGTCGAGCAGATGACAGAAGAGGCGTCGAAGCCTATGGAAGTGGATGAATCGCTGGATTCGGAATCGGTAAATCCAAGGGAAAAGTTGCAAACGTTAGCCTCATCAGACTCGGGTATAGAGATGACCATGGATAACACGGCACTGGACAGCAGCAAACTTGAGAATGCCACTTTAAGTGAAAGCCAAGTGGAAGGGCCTGCTTTGAGCAGCACCCTCCTGCCTGCAGGGAATGAGGAGTCCATCATCATGGACACTACGGACTCCGAAATGAATGAGCTGATAATCGGTTCCGAAAAGCCGAAAGGTAAACTAGCTAAGGCCAACTAACCCAATATTTTAAGCGCACTAAGGATTTGATTTTTTCGAATCCTTTTTTTTTTATTTACCGAAAGGTAAACTAGCTAAGGCCAACTAACCCAATATTTTAAGCGTACTACTAAGGATACGACTTTTTCGAATCCTTTTTTTTTATTTTTGTAGAAGTTGATATTTACATTATTATTTCTTTTTTTGGTATCTTTGTTGTGGACATTATCCGCGAATTTGCACACTTGATTTGCGAATTGTTTTGTCAGGCCTGCCACTGTCTTCTGACGACGAAGGTGTTGTACTTTCAGATATAGACGAACGTCGCCTGCAGTCCCTGTCGCCCAAGGTGATGGTCAGAGATATTCTACCCGGAGTGCCTAACAAAGATACCGTAAGTGTGCTTGTCGATGGCGAGATGCGGGCTCTGGTTGGTTTACCGGAAGTCGAACCAGAGGAGCAGCCGTCCGCTTTCGTCGAAGAAGTTGTAACAGCTCCAATAGAAGTCTGTTATCCGCTTGAGTTGAACATTTTTGGAATTCCCGAAGCACGTTTAAGACGGAAGAACATTTTCAAGCTTCCTAGAGAATTCGAACTATTCAAGAAAGCTGTAAGTAGTGCAGATCGATGTATGCTTCAGTTTTCATAACTTATGGTGTTTCCTTTCGCACATTTTAGCGCATGCCCGCCAAGCGAGAGGCCGAACCAAAGCCTGCAAAAACTGTCCGCATTTTGACGCCTGCACTCATAGAACATATCGAAGAAACTGGGTTGGCCAGACAACGAGATAATCCAATGAGGCTAAGCTTGGAGTTTGACTTGGATAATAGTATGTACCTTGCTCCGATGATTGTTTGCTTAAAAATACTTAATTTAACTTGTTTCTAAATAGATTTTTTGGGCTTTCGGCGACCCACTCATGACTCTGGTGTTGACGACATGAGATTCGATTCGCGACCAATATCGGCTGAAACACTTTTGCCAATTTTTGATGAATTGAGCGAACCGACCGACGGAGATGACAAACAACTTGTCAAAGCAGCGTTGGATAAATGTGACAGTGGTTTAGATTCCACACAACCTGACGCCGCAACAAAAGAGTCCACCAACGTGGACGACAGTGGTTTAGAAACCAGACACCTTGACAAAGCAGTATTGCTCACAAATGCCACACAACTTGAGGCAGAAGCATTGCCTGCAATCGATCAAACCAACGCAGACGACAGTGGCTTAGATGCCACACAAATTGACAAAACAGTGTTGTCTGCAAACGATCAAACCAACCCAGATGACACTGCTCTAAATTCCACACAACCTGATGCAGAAGCATCGTTGCCTGCAAATGATCAAACAAACCTAGACGACAGTGGCTTAGGGGTCACACGACTTGACTTAATTTTAAGTAATTTAACAATGAACGAAGCACCAGCGAACCCAAGTAGACCTGGAAGTGCGATGTCGCTGGATGACTGTAGGGAAGATGCGAATAGTACTGAAGAGAGTGACTTGGGAGTCGATAATCCATTCCGAACTGACAAAGGAGGTTTCTCAGACTCCAGCGATCTGGTGGGAAATACTTAAGATTACTCTTGCAATCCAAGATGAACTAACAAATTTAATTGCAGGTCAGGGATTGGCACATTAAAATAGCGCCCATGCTGGAAGTGGCTCACGAGAGGCAGAATTTCAAATTTGAAGATTTGGGAACTGAGATAATCGAAACGTGTCAGCAAGGCAATGGCCGAGCTACATTGGCCGATGTGATGCAGGACAAAGATAATACCACCATGGGTCGACATTTTTTTGCCTCATTGAAATTGGTAAGTTGAAGTTGAAGTTTTGAGATCATTCTGCAACCGATTTATATGGCATTTAAATTGCAGCTCAATGATGGAAATATCGTGCTGAGAGATGTACATCGTGATAAAAGCAAGCCCATCGACATTTCCGAGTACAAAATGGAGCTAATGAGTACGGAGCGAAAACAAGTCCATCCAGAAGATGATATTGGCAATTTGAATGTGGTTAAAACAAAGCCGGCTGCGGCTGCGACTAAACGACTAAAACGAAAGTCAACGGAAAGTAATCCAGAGGCAGCAGAAGCGCATGTGAAAATGGTGCGGTTAATTAAGGGCATACCGAAAGTTTCCCAGTCACGAGATGACGGGGACTCTGGTATATCGTCGCTGGCTTCTTCTGCGTTGTCGTCACATTAGAATTTTACCTTATTTGTCTATTGTGCAATCACCTATTACTCTGTAGTTTAGCCGTTTCCTAAATGGGTGTACAGTGTGTATAGTAGTTGTCTGTTTTATGTGTTCATATCGAATTTTCTAACACAATTTATTGTGTCTCCGCAGGGTCTGCATATTTTGCACTTTTCCCAGCTGTACTGCAAAATCAAGAGGCTCCAATAGCCATGCCATGCAATATTTTAGTTACATTTTTTTGAGCACGTGCATATATTTAAGTGTAATATTTTATACCTTCACCATCTGACAACTATATTGGCTATACAGGCCATATATATCGGCAGATTTTGGAACAGTATTATTTAAGCTCGATTTCCTTCAGGATTGAACAAATTTCAGATCGCCCGTGAAATGCTTGTCGAATAGTTCTTGCCTCTGTTTCGGCTATGAATTTATATTTTTAAGATTTTTTCGTTCTTTTCTTTTGAATTTTTAGTTTCCTTTTCATTTCTTTAATTTTGATTTAATTTCTTTCATTCGCCATTACTTTAATTTCATTAATTTTGTAATATTTTTTCTTTAATTTTTATAACCCGAAAGGCCTTTTGAGATTATATCCTTGATTAGGATGAAAAGGCGGTTCGATCTATAGAACGATCGATATGTAAGGGTTCTTTTTTTTTTTTTAATTTTTTACACTTTCATTTCATTTTATTTTCTTTATTTCCTTTCCTATCATTCATCACTGAAACTTTTGGTTCTTTGCATTTCAGTATAAATCAGATAAATAGTTGTTATTATTTTATGGCTGATCGGTGGAAGTGTTTCGGGAATTCATGAGCTGATAGTACTACCATCAAGTACCTGATCTCGTAGTGTACAAATGTATCAAAAATATAAATTTTCTTCTGAAATTTTAATTGTAAATAAGAAAGTGTGGTAAGAGAATGTACATATACACCACACAGCATAATGTATATATTAAACAGAAATAAGCATACATACACAAGCATATTTTAAGTGACTTAAGGCCTGAATATCTATTTACAAATGTGCAAACAAAACAACAAAAATTCAATTTTTTTTGTAGCTCTAAGGAAAAAGAAAAAAAAATGCAATTACTTAAATGAAATTACTTTTAATGAAATCAGATAGTTGGAAATCGGATATTTAAAGGTACAATTTCGCATTGATCACCGGACAATAAATGGCTTTCGGTGTGAGTATGGATGGGGTAGGAATGTTATTCCGAATCACTGCTGCCCGACTTGTGCTCTTCCTCGTCCTTTTTCTCCTCAGTCTTGTAGTGGCGGTACTCCTTTTTGAGCTCCCACATGTTCTTGTGCGGATTTTTCATGTTGTAGTCACACACATCCTTGAGAATCTCTTTCAGATAACTAATGGGTTGATTGGTGATTTTGACCAGATCCTTAATGTTGTAGTACTGATGCTTTTCGAAAGCATGAAAGAGCATGTCCATCACGGAATTCTTGTCGTCGCGAGCCTTCTTGCCCTCCGCCTTTTTGCGCTCCCGATACTCGATCTGAAAATACCCACAACTTAGTATTGGACACATAACCAGAGGTATGATATACGATTTACATTATGAGCGTGATCCTTGACTGGCTTGAAGTTCTGGACAATCTTATCGATGGGCTGCACCCGGCGCTGGGGCTCCGACGCCTTTCTTATGGACTCCAGCTTCAGTTTCATATAACATGTGTCCGCTATGGGACGACACTCCAACTTCTGGACTATGCGGCCCTCCATATACAGCTTCTCGTTGTCCGGCGTGGCGCCCGGTGCTGTGGAGTTCTCCTTGCCAATGTTGGCCGCCGCCTCTGGAGCCATGTGTGAGAATACCCCCAACGTTTGCTTCGTCACCTGCGACACGTCCAAGACGTGCTCTGTGGGTATCTTCTCATCGGGATCGAGGGCCAGCACAGCAGGTGTGAGTGAGAGGGAGACCTGGGCCTTTTGTCCGGGCGTCTTGCTGATCCGTAGTTTGCCTACGTCCATATTTGACGGTGCCTTCTCCCATTTCTGTGCAATGTATTTGGGCACTTTCACCAGCCAAACGCCACGTCCAGCATTGGATAGATCCAAGTCCTTGTCAATGATTTGCACCTTGTCTTCTTTCGACATGTTAGTAGAACTGGAGAAACATAGATGTTAGCATCAGTGTTGCCAATTCAGCTTTTTTGTCTCGTCAATCTGGCAGTTCGTGAAGACTAATGCGTGAACAATTCTGGCTTTTTTAGAAATGCATTTGGCTTTTTCGTTTTTTTTTAGATAAATTAAATAAAAAAATGTACCAGGACGGTAGAACACCTCTAAGTAGACAAAATAGCAGATATTTTCACTGCACTAACAGCATTCTTAGCATAAGGTAACATTTTATTGTAAGTGAAAAGATTATACCGATTTATATATTATTTATTTTAATATAACGTACAGCTTGCGAAGACTGAGTTGACTGCTGTTGTACGAATGGTACGAACCGCTTTTATTTTCCTTTCTTCCAGTTAAAAACAGCTTTTTTTAATCAAAAGTTGGCAGCACTGGAGGAGGGCTGTTTTGCGTTTTCTCTCTATCTCCGGAAGTACGGTCACACGTAAAAGTATTATAAAATGTTATAAAACAGCTGATGGTTGATCGGTATTGGTTTCACCCCTGATTTGAAATAATTTAAACGTTACACAGCACTAATCTGCCATGCCGGTTAGTCGTTGTTTAGCACTAACCAGCTGTTTGATATCCAATTAGAACTTCTGATTAGAGTGATTATTTTTTCCCAATTAAGCTGAGAGATAATGGCACCACCCTCGGCACGAGCTCGATATATTGCCAACAAAGCAGACAATCAGATTCTGTCCAAGAAGCCACCAAAGCGACTGGGACTCAATGGCAAGGATAATAACAAGGACGTCACCCCGGCCGGCAACAAAAAGGAAAAAGAGTCCAAAAAGCGGTAAGTACGGATATGGGAAATGCAATTTCCATTGAATTAAGATGTGTTTTTCTTGTAGAAAGCAGAACACAAGCAATGTGCCGGAGGCGAGCAATGCAAATCCCATCACGCCTAGTGTCGGGCTGGACACTGCATTCAAGACATTCGTGAGTGCGCGTCTGTGCAGCGCCATTTGGGCGTACATTGCCGACTGCGATGAGACCTTCAACTACTGGGAACCGCTGCACTACATCATCAATGGCCATGGCCTCCAGACGTGGGAATACAGTCCGGAATTCGGTCTGCGCTCTTACACTTATCTGCTGCTGCAGGGTGTGCCCGGCTATTTTTACCAGAAGATCTTCAATCCCAGTCCCATACTCATTTTTTACATGGTGCGCTGCATGCTGGGCTTCGGTTGTGCGGTCATGGAGAGGTTTATGTACAAGTAAGTCGTATGTTGTATCATCTATAATGTCTCTTACGCTTCTTGCACTTCTTTCAGATCCATTTGTCAGGAGTTTGGCATACACATTGGACGACTTTGGTTGATTTTCCAACTATTCAGTGTGGGCATGTTCGTTTCCAGCACGGCACTGCTCCCCTCTTCCTTTTCCATGTACTTTGGCTGTTCCGCCTTGGCCGCCTGGTGGCAACAACACTATAGCCTAGCCATTTTCTTTACGGCCATTTCGGCGCTGCTCGGATGGCCATTCGCAGCGTTGATTGGAGTGCCGCTGGTGCTGGAACTGCTGCTGCGGCAGCGCGACTGGAAGACCTTTGTCCAGTGGACTCTGATTTCGGGTGCGACGGTTGCCATTCCCATGATCGCCATCGATACGAGCTACTTTGGCAAGTTGACCTTTGCTCCACTGAACATCGTATGGTACAACGTCTTTACCAGCCATGGACCGAACATTTTTGGCACTGAACCAATCAGCTATTACATTGTCAATGGTTTCCTCAACTTTAATATCATTTGGGTGAGTCTTGTAAGCCTAAAATCCGCCTGCAGACCCACATTTCGCATCTATTTTAGCTGCTGGCTCTTCAACTACCCATCATGCTGGTCATGGACTATCTGATTGTGCCCGCCAAGTCCAAGTCAACGCTGAACTTCCCCCACTACATCTCCCTAGCGCCGTTGTACCTGTGGCTCTTGGTGTTCTTCGCGCAGCCCCACAAGGAGGAGCGTTTCCTCTTCCCCGTGTATCCGCTTATCTCTCTGTGTGGCGCCATCACCGTGGATGTGTACCAGCGCATCTTCTTCCGCTTTAAGATGCTGATATTCAAGATCAAGGCGGGCGTGCACTACCTCGACCACACCATGTTCATTGCCATCATTGTGATGGTGGCCAGCACATTGTTGGGGCTGTCGCGAGTGTTTTCCTTGTATCGGAACTATCATGCGCCCATGGACTTGATGATGGAGCTCAATCAGTTCAAGGTGACGCCTCAGTACAATCCGAATCAGATATACAATGTGTGCATCGGCAAGGACTGGCACCGCTATCCGGGCAGCTTCTTCTTCCCGGCCCGGAACTTCCGTTTGCGTTTCCTCAAGTCCGAGTTCCGCGGCATGCTGCCGGCCTACTATGTGGATGGACAAAATGCCACCCAAGTGGTGCATCCTTACTTTAATGATCTCAACCAGGAGAACGAGCACATGTACTTTGACTACGATCGCTGCGACTTTCTTGTCGACTTTGATGAGGGCAAGTACACAGCCCTGGAGCCGAGCTACTCGAAGCGCACCAAAGACTGGTCCATTATGAAGAGTCTGCCGTTCCTCATACCCGAGAAGTCGCACAAGCTGCTGCGTGCCTTTTACGTGCCATTCCTCACCGATAACTACATCCAGTACGGTGATTTTAATCTGCTCAAACGCAAAACTAAACGCAATGGCAGGTAGGAATCGGCTTGGATCACCGGAGTACAATCGACAGCATTTTCCTATCTATCAACTTTAATTGTGTATTCTCAGTATTCCCCTTCGGTTTCCCCTTTTATAATTGTATCATTTCCAGTGATCTATGTTTCATATTTTAGTACGTTAGTCCACCGATTTGATTCCCAATCGTATCAGTTTTTATGTTCGTCCCATGCCAAAGTTGTAAAGATCGTTCCGAATCGAAAGTAGAATTTAAGACCTCCGAATTATAGACAACGAGATTCTTTAAACATACATATATGTATTTAGAAAAGTTTCACACTCTGGATTAGCAGCAAAACTTGAACTCCCTGGGAAGCAAAAACTTTACAATGGAAATCGCTTGGACTTAGCCTAAAATCGTGTGCGCGGGGGCTGTTTACAATGCTATATTTGGTCTACTCAATGTACATACACAGTGCTGGGGGCTCTAATCCTAATCCTAAACTGACTTAGCAGCGATATTTACAACTCCTCCTGCTCATCATTCCTCGCTCCCCCAGCTTCTAGAAGTAGACCGTCAGATTGTTCTCCGAGGAGCCCATGGCATCGGTGGCGGACAGCAGATTGGATTGGCCCGCATTGGCCGAGGTGGTGGTGATGGTGGTAACACCTGCACCCGCTGTACCACCCACAGCTCCTCCTGTGGTCGCCACTTTCCGATTGTTGTTCTCCGGCGTCGTCGTTGACGTTTGCAGAGAGTCGTGCTCGATCTCATCCTCCTCGTACAGCTGGCCATTGGCCGAGGCCCGCGAGACGATGCCTGGGAAGAAGACTATTAATAGTCAATGTTCGAGATGAGTTTTGGGAGGAAAGGCAGAAAGGATGCGGCTGTTGTAGGATGTAGTTCAAACTTACTGCGAACTGTGGCTGCGTAGCTCTCCCGCTGGCGCTCCCTCTCTCGCTCCCGTTCCCGCTCCAGAAGAGCCGCGGAGCTGCCCAAAGCCATGCTGCTGCTGGCACCACTGGCTACATGATGCAGCCCATTGTTCATGGGATTGGCCATTGTAATGTTACCGCCATGCTTCATATGCAGCACCGAAACACCGCCGCTGGTCACGCTGGCACCATTGCCATTCCCTGCCAGCTTTTCGTGGGTCACCAGATTGGCGGACGAAACGCTGCTGTGCGCCTGGCTGTGGACCCTGTTCCGGCCGATACCCAAGGCACTGGCACTGCTCTTGCCCTGCTTCTTGGAGCGCACAATGTAGCATGTAAGCGCCATGATGATCATCAGAAAGAGGCCCACAATCATGCCAAACATGCCCAGCATATTGCTGTTCCAGCCGGACTGGGCAAGCGTCAGTCCCTCCATAGTTACGCTCACTGGCACGGACGTGCTTCTGGGCGGCACTCCTGTGTCCGTAGCAATGGCTATCAGATGCACCGTCGACTCATTCAGACTCTGCAGTTGCTCTGGCCGCATATAGATGTTCCCAGTGGCATCGATCTCAAAGAGCCCGGCATGCTGGCCGCGCAGAGATAGCTCAAGCTTGTCATTGCGATCCCCATCAGCTGCCTCCACCTTTCCAATCAGTACACCCTCAAAGGTATCCGTGCGCGACTGCAGCGACTGCTGGAAGGGATTAAGATAATGGAATTTGTTCATCGTTCCTTGTATAGTATTTCCGTAGAATACTCACGCTTTTGGGCACCATAAACTCGTAATGGGTCTCCCGAAATCGCGGCTCCCAATCGTTTACATCAATCACCTCTAGGGTCAGTTCCGCTGTGCTGTTGGTCATCCCATCGGTGGCCTGCACCTGGAACTCATGCTTCGTCATTTTCTCGTAGTCCAGCGGCTTGGCCAGCACCAGCTCCCCCAAAGATCCCACGCTGAAGAACTGAGAGTTCACGGGATCTGGTATGGTGTATTTCAAGTGTTTGCCCGGCTTGTTTGTGGGTAGCGCCAGAATACGATTGCCCACAGCCGTATCCTCGCGAATGCGCATCACAAAGCGCTTCTGGACAAAGGAGAGGGTGCTGAGATCGCTGTGGCTGCCAGGACGCGTCAGCTGAACTGTGGTCAGAGCATATCGGTCGGGGTTGTCGATCTGCGTGGCCTTCACCACCAGCGTGGCACCGTGAGCAATCTCCCCGTATCCAATGGGTGTCAGCAGGGTGATCTGTCCGTTGTGCGGATGAATGCGGAAGTACTTGGCGTCCTGCGATTGGACGATGGTGTACTGGATCGGCGCACAGATGCCCTCGTCCTGATCCACGGCCTTGAGGGGCTCGGGGCGCATGCGCAGCTCTCCAGGACGGCCATCATTGGGCAACTCTGCGCTGTAAGATTCCCGCTGGAACTTTGGATTCTGATCGTCCGCATCGGTGATCACCACGCGCAGCAATGTGTCCGAGTGTCGGGACGGCGTGCCTTGATCCTGGGCCCTCAGCTTCACCGTGAAATTCTGCAACTGCTCATAGTCCAGGGCCTTCTTCAGCACCAGAGTGCCCTCGAGGGGATTGAGAAACTGCACGAACTCCGCATAGGGTCCGGGCAGCACCTGATACTCTACGGTGGAGAAGGGTCCCGGCTGATCGGCATCCTCGGCACGGGCTCCCTGCAGTATCCTTGTCCCTGGCACCGTCACCTCGGACAGGGTCAGCGTGTAGGGAGTGCCAATCCACTGAGGGGCATTATCATTGACGTCCGTCACGCGTACATTGACGGGGATGACGAAGCTCTGTCGGGGTGAGGAAAAAGGAAAGAACTTTGGATTGAACAAACACTGGACTAGGACTAGGTCTAGTACTAAGCCCGCCTGACTGGTCACTGACCTCCCGAGAGTTCAAAGCCCAAGAGTCCTGCATATATTTGCATGTTTAGCGCCACACGCCTCACTGCCAATCTCCCCCAGACCAGCCCTTCCACCAGGCCAGGCCAGGCCAGGCGGAAGCTCTAATGGCTAATTTATGGCCACCAGCTTGGGGGCTAATGCTAACCACAGGCCGCCCCCCACACATACGAAGGGTGGCCGTGGCTTGCCTCCGATTCCTCCTGCTCCTTTGGCTCCGCCTTGACTTGAAAGTTGGAGCCAACACATTTTGTTGTTGATTCTAAAATTGAAATGGGCGTCACGTCTATTGTCTGGTCTGGTCTGGTTTGGTTTGGTCTGGCCTGGTGCATCTGGCTAAAACTTTTCAATTGTTTATTTAGTTCTACGAAAACCTGCAACTTCTCTGCGAATCGTGTTTTCCCGAATTTAACAAGCTCTAAGCCACAACAGACCCTTCCAAGGAAAGGGAACACGCACTGCCAGCTCGCACTGGTGGTATGGGGTCGGGTGAGGACCTCACTTCAATATAGGTTAATTGGTTGCCCCGCCATTACGAACGTCGCACGTAAGGACCTGCCTTTGCAGGTGTGGAATGCGGTATCCCACAAAATGGAAAACTTCAAGAAAATGGGGCCACTGACCAGGAGGAAAGGAAGGACCCCTGTCTAGATTAATTGCTCCGTTAAGCTGATCGACAAGTGCTTTGAGTGTTACCCCCATTATTCTAGATTAAACTTCGTATAAGTAAATTCCATTATTCCCTGCTTTCACTTACCGGATCCGTTGAATGCCTCCGTATGCATATAACATTTACATAAATCGACGAGGGACCTCTCACCCCCTCCTTGTCCAGTTCCACCGACAAGGCCAGGTCCTTGCTACCTGCCAAAATCTCAACGGGTGCACTCTTCTCCCTCAGCGACAGGGTGATGTCGCCAGTCTCGGCATTGGGATCGCCATTGATGCGCAGTTTGCCAATTATGGAACCTACCTCCAGATCTTCGGTGGCCAGGAAACTCTCCGCCGATCCACCGCCCTCCAGATAGCAGCGCGAGTCCAGTATCGCTCCAATGGTGGCTGAAAATTAAATGAAGACAACGGTACGGGTATCAAGTGAAATGGGTCTTGGACTCTCTCCCTTTCAGGTTTACTTTCAGCTCTCGTCTTGCAATTATCGCTAGCCAAAAGCAAATTACAGAGCTACAAGCTACAAGAGGAAGCCACCACAGAGAGCGAGGTCCGTCTTGGAGTGCGGTCCAGTGTTCCAGTGAGTCAGCCCGTTCGTCCGACAGCTCAGACATGTGTTTGCTCTCGGTCTTTGGATGGATACGCTCTACTAAGCTTCCGTTTTTCTTTCATTTCATTGCTGCAATTTTAGGCATCGTCCATCGTCCGTCGACTGGTGCCAGTGCCAGAGAGCTTTGAAGACCAACCACCGAACGAACCACCAAACATTGGATCCAGTCTCCAGTCCTCCCCCCCATTCCCTTTTCCATTCTCACATGTGTGGCTCAAACTTGGCCATCGCCTGGCAGTTGGCCAAATGGAACAAGCCGCTGCTCGACTGGCAGCTGATGCAGCGTTTCCGGACAAGCTCTGATATCTAATTGTGTTATGGGTGCAATGGGTAAACGTAAACTCAAACTCTGAGAAGTCATGCAAATTTGCTGGAAAACACTTTACCTTCCCCAGACTACATACCACTTTGGTGCCAAGATATATTTTCAGAAAATTGTTTAACAATTATCCCAACCCTTTCCATATAGTAGATAGAAATTCAAGATCATAATACTGAACATTTTGTGAAGTGGTTTGAGATCGAAATAGATTCCCAGAACTTTATTTGCGCGACGGTCTTTTCTAGAAGCTGTTATAAGATATATAAATATATATTTATCTAAATTCAAGGACATATGATGGTCTCTTAAATAGTTGAAAGATCTTCAAAGATCTCCCAAGAATTCTCTAAAGAACACCCTATAGCTCTACATTACCTAACACCCCATGGGAGCATGACATAACACCTTCTTCTTTTTTGGGTTAATGCAATAGCAAAACTCTTTTAAGAATTTCTCATAATTATTTCCAGTTTTTAGCTATAAGAACACAACTCGTTCTTATGTTTTTCAAATGTGTTAAGAGTTTAATTTCTGTGTGTGTGTATGTGTGTGTGTGTTTTTTTTTCTCGGTTCCTGTTCGTTCTGGTAAACGGTTTCGGTTGCCAACTGTTTGCAATGACCCTGACTGACGGTCACATATACGAGTATGATCTCCGGCGGGAATTTCTCTTTATGCCATGCAGATGACTCGTACGTATACGAATAGTGAAATCTTCTACTCTACCCATTCTCAAGATCTTTGTTGTAGGTTAAGTGTTGTGACATTGGGCAATGCAAACACTCGGATGGGATGCCATATGCCAGCAGATGGCAGACTTTCTTTGGCTGCTGATGAAAACGTTTCTGAAATTAGTCTAATTGCTGAGAGGGGATTTATTACCAAACCCAAATCTGGAAATGGAGTTACCGAGATGTATGCTGATAGCTCACGTACTCGCCTGAGTTTGAACTACTTTCGGAAGAAAATGGAAAGTTTTTTGGTAGAGAATTTGGCAAGGCAGCTAACAGGATTGGAGATGGCGGATTGCGGATTGAGGATTGGGCAACTATCCTACTAATTAGTGGCAAATGCATTTTGTGTAATCCACATTTTATGTAAAAGCCAACAACTAATTAGAGCCATCGACTAACAAAGCGGATTCGGTTCCAAAAACAAAACCAAAACCCATCCATAAAGTGCAAATATCTCAAGCGGAAATCCGTGAAGCTCTGCACAAATAAACTAGAGATTAAAGATCCAAGACAGACCCCCACATCAGCTCCAATTCCACCAACTCCAGATTGCATAAGTTCTGTTTAGTTTTCGCCAAAAAAGGGTGGCGGAGAGGGAGAGTTGAACAAATGAAAGTGAGTTTGCAGACGAACAAATTTATTTGGCCAAGTAGGTGAATATGAACATGAGACACCACACGGCCACCACAGAAAGGTTTCAACAATCAACAGCAAAGTTCAGAAAACAAATTTTCATTCGGTTTGTTTTGGTTTTCCAAAAAAAAGGAAAAAGAAAAAAGAAAAACCGTTCAGCTTGGTGATTTCCATGAACGAAACGAAACGTCAAACTCCTCGGTCTGCGCCACTGACTTTGGGGGGAATATACATACATACGAGTATATTGTATATGTTTTTGGGATTCGTATGTGCAGCAACTTGTGGCGGCTTCGAGAGTTCTGTCTGGTTAAACATCATAAGCATCGGCATAAGCATTTCGCAATCAATCTTTTTGTTGCACAGGTCAAGCAGTAAGACAGACAGACCCGTTAAGGCAGAACCTGAACTGTGACAACCCCAATCTCAGTATCCCCCATCCCCACTAAAGAAGAGCAACCGGAATGCGAATAGAATCTGTCTCTCTGCCGCTCTAGTGGTGGCGGAGGGGCATTCGCTGATGTATGACAATGTAATGAACCGAAATTAATGCACTAAATGGAACTTCAAACTGGAGCAACATTACTTGAGTCTTAGCTGCCCCATGGGGGGGGCAGGGCACTACCAACGATACGATACAAGTAAGTCACGTAAAAACTTTTATCCGTCATAAATCGTTGGACCAGAACGACGTTGACGTCTCTGTCTCCGACTGTTTTCCGAGCCTGACTTTTTTTGAGTTTAATTTATTGAGTCTCGCTAGGATTTCACTACTTTTCAGTGTTCAGTTTTTACTTTTCGAGGGTTACATGCGGTTAATTACTTTGTTTGTTTTCGATTAGCAGAGACAACGACACAACACCCCCTCGTCAGAGGCAGAGCCAGAGTTACTCAACCAACATTCCAATGAGAAAGGTATAGCCCTACCTCCTGGATGAACGAAAGCATTTTGAGACGTCTCCAAATGATATGGCAATCTCATTACCAAAAACCCAGGCAAGCCCCCTACGCACTCGTTTTGCTCGAGAGCCAACCCCCGCCCGAAATATTGGGCTGCGACCCAAAACTTTTGTATAAAATAGAGATAATGTAATGTAATCCTCTTCCACCCTCTATATAGCCTTAAGAACTTACCCTTATCAAGCCAGCAGAAAACGCCAACCAGGTAGCATATCCAATGATGTTTTATCCACATTGTGTACTGCTGTAGTTTCTATTGTATTCCAATTAACCAATAACCACGTCTTTAGCTCCACACAAACCATATAGTTCTCCAATTCCTTTTTCTTCTATCGATCTTTGTTAACTTGGAATTTCTTTACACTTTCCATAATTAAAGTTTCCTCTTTATTGCATGTTTCTTTTTTCTGACAGCTATAAATTTCCTTATATCTGTGATGTCCTATATAAACGTTCTCTAATGGAATTTATGAGAAGGTTTTCTTTTATTGTGCGCTCTGTAATTGGTACAAATGGCAAAGGGGTGGAAATGGTTAAGTATCATACACCAGACGGGTAGGAGGAGGTGGAGATGTAACCAGAATCTGCACAACGGTCTTCTAGATTATTACAAGATTATTAGATAGGCAAAACACTTTGGCACAGAAACCAAAGCAACTGGAACATTAGCCCGACCTCCGACCCCCTCCCCAGACCCCAGCCGAAAGTCATTCTTCATCTTTAGCACACGAGACCAGAGACGAGTGCTCGTATTCTTCTGGGGACTCCTTCTTTTTCAGAGTCTTCTTTGTCTTTTTGCTTGTGGAACAAATGTCGCACACATGTCACCTCTTAGTCGCGGGGGTCGTTTGGGTTGGTCGGTTGCCACATTGCCTTAGTTGTTGCCACCAACGGAATTGGCGGCATTTTACCATCCACCAAGAAGAAACAACAACAACAACAGACTTAACCGCCTGTTAAATAGTTTTTGTAGTTGTTTCCTTGGTTCCGTTCCGTCCACAATCGTAGAAGAATTTTTCAGCCGCTTTCCCCTCGGGAAGGTAAGGAGGCAAAAGGAGCTTCCTTACGGCCAGGATTTATGGCATGCCACAGGCAGGGTAGGCAGGTGGGGAAAGTGTGAGCATGGTGTGGTGTGGCTTGGAATAGGATGGTGGCACAGACAAACATTTGCATACAAATCAGTTACTGGACGGTTGGCCGTTGGCTATTGGGCGAAAATGAAAACGTTTTTTGACCGGAAACTCGCGGAAGCGCACAAAAAAGTCATTCACCTGTGGAAAAACGGTTACATTTTCCAATATATTCACAAGCAACGAGTTTTCCCTGATTTTAGTTCAAGGAACTTAATGGATGGATGAGATGATGGCATGACCAAAGGAAATGTATGGAATAAAATGGAATATTTTCTAAGGGAAACATTTTTTTTTTTTAAATTTAAAGATATATATTTCTTTGTAATTAAGTTCTGGAATGGTCGGAATATTTCATCATACATATGGTTTCGTTTCCAATATTCTGGAAGGGTCGCTTCAATGATTACTTCAACGAAAAAGATCAGAGAATGAATAAATCAGTAATATATCGGTTCAGTTCAGTGAAAGGATTCATAGGATTATCAATAAGCTCTGGAACCTAGGCACAGATTCTACAAAGGGGGATTTTCTTTCACAGTCACAATTATATGCTATTCTTTCGACAGTATCATTTTATCATTTATCTGCACTTTATAGTTTAAGGATTATTGCTTTTTGGCATTATAAATGCTTCAACTTTGCACTGCCATTATGGGCACACACCACAAAGATGGAAGTTAGAGCTAAGAGTAGTCCAGGCGAAGCACATTTGCTACCACTCCGTCGAGCCGCACGAGCTCATCACGATCCAAACACAAACTGATTTTCCATAATGTTGCCACAACCAGGGAACGAGCCGAGCCATGCCATGCCCCTAACAACCGCCAGGTGAGGCAAACAGAAAGAGTAGCAGCAGCAACAGTTCGGACTTATGTTCCACCTGCATACACTCTCACACATGTGTTAGTATATGCACGCACACACACACACACACACACACATGTGCTGTTGGTGGTGGAGAGTGGAAGCCACTCTCTGGACTGGTGACGTCTCTCGGCTTGGCCCGTGCTGCCTGTACCGCCTCGATGTTTGTGTTGTTGCGTTGAAAATGTTTCCACATCACTCGTCAAGCGTTTCGATTGAAGCTCCTCTTTGCTGCCATACAACACAGAGCACACCATAAAAAGAAGCACAAAAGAAACGGAAAGCAGCAACAAAGACGACGCGACGGACGACGGGAGATGGGTAACGAGAATCACTCTATGGCGCACGCGTCCCAGCTCATCTCAATGGACGACTAAATTGATGAGTGCAATCCACAAGGTACTTCGGTGAGAGGATGAAGCATTCTCGGAAGGAGATCCATCGTTCCTCTGACAGCTACACACACATTATATAGTGATAGAAATGGCCTCACCCCACGTCAATACACCCTTGAAGAATCCAGACGTTGGCTCTTCCCACTCTGCTCTCCCTGCTCTTTCTGCTTTCTCTCTCGTGCAACTCTCAGTTCACTTGTGCTTTCGTTATGCTCCACAGGGCGGGCTTTTTCAACCCCTTCTTCCTTATCGAATGCAAGTCTCCGCTCTCTTTCTCTCTGTTTACCTTGCATTTTCGCCTTGACAACCAACCCAAGTGGCGTCCTAACACTGCCGGCATTCATTCTCTGCCTTGGAGCCGGTTCTCTCTCTCTCTCTCCATGTCCACTCCACCTGTCGTTCCGTGACTCAACTCAGTGACATTGCATTTGCATGTGGATGCCATGCCCTGTTAATTGCTGTAATTCTTCGAGCTGGACGACGCCAGCACATAATTGCACACTCTCTCACACCCTTTCTTCCTGCCTTTTAGAAGGGGCTTTCCTGTGCACGGCTGTACAGTTTCGTGCTTCCTTTCAAGTAGTTTTTTGGGACATGCTTTCAATGGGTTTTTGGTTTTCTTTTCTTTTCTTGCCGCCACGCCACCCTGACAGGCCATGCTGTTGACTTACTTTATGAGCAGGTCGATTATGTACACCTTATTGGTCTTTAAATGGGGTTCTTGAAGGCATTTTTTACTACTACAAGTGTAAAGTGTAAAGTATAGTATGGTTGATTAGCTGACAGAGGGGTTGGTTGGACTGTCGCGTTAATTGGGGTCTGCCTAATGGATCTTGAAATCTTTCTCTCACACTTTCGGACATTTATGACCAGTTCTATATTCACATTAAGAGCATTATGTGCGCATCACAAGTACTTGGCAACTGTGTTAACATAAGGTATCCTCAGACTTAATCTAAACATATTTGGAGTCCTGCGATTTGGCATTCGAATTGCATTCAAATCAAATTAAATTAAATAAATAGAGTCTTAAATATATACGAAATACAACTAAAATTGGCTACGTTTCTGAGAATGTTGTCCACCTACAGTTCTGTGTGCTTCGGCTTGTCGTAGAGCCCTTTGCAGATATTGTCCAGCGCCTGCGACACCTCCAGACGATACTCGTCCGAGCTGTTGGCATATCTATTCCGGATCGTCAGTAAGGCATGCCGCAGGGATGAGCTCTGCGACCAGACGCTGTGACACATACTCTGCGTGGTCAATATGGCCGTGGAGAACTGCTCCACTAGCTCGGGTTGGTCCAATAAGTGCAGGAAGTCCTTGGATAGCACGTCATCTAGCGCTGTGCAGTAGCCCTGGGTCTCCAGCCAAGACTCAAACTCGATCAGCACATATTGGGCAATGGACGAGGCGGCATCTGGTATGTCTTTGCTGCCCTCCAGAGCAAAGCGTTTCTCCTGGACCAAGTCACTAATGAGCGTTACCACTTTTCCCTTACTGCGAAGCTCCATGTCTGAGCTGCGAAGGACACGAATCAGAGCCTGTGTCCCGGAGGTGGATAGCACGCGTTTTTGGGCCAATGGGAACTTTCGCAGCAGCGCTCCAAAGGCATGCAACGCCGAGGAGATCTCTGCCGCGTTTGTGGAGCTCATAAGTATCTGGGAAAGATGGGATCCGAAGCTCTTTTCAAACACTTTGATTTGCGCCTTGGGATTGTTGCTCGTCAGGGAGCCCAGCACACGCATAGCGGATACTCTTAGCGCCGTATTCGTGTCGTTTACCACGATTGGCAGCAACACGTCATCCAGTCCGCCGTTGTCAATGAACATCAAGGCATTGTCGATTTGATGAAGCAAAAACTCCATATTCTCCAGTGCATCCAGCTTGGGCTTCAGCTCCGACTCCAAGGGCTTCTTGCTGAAGTTTCGGTACTGTCCGATCAGTTGGACAATCAGCTCGCCATCGGTGCGAAAATTCTTCTGGAACTCTTTGTAGGCCTTTCGTAGCTCCACGTACTCCTTAGCGTGACGTTGCGACGCCTCAATAACGTCTTTCTTGTAGTCCAGGGGCAGCGGTTCATTGTCATTATCTTCGGTCTGGCTGCTCTGCAGCGCAGTGCCACGTTCGCTCTCGTCCAGCAACTTGGCTTCTTTGAGGCCGGTTTGCAAATTAATGCGCACGTGTAAGCCCTTTGGTATTGCCTGACCTGTAAGGCAATTCTTGAATTAGTAAACCACCTGCATAGAACACGTAATCCCCCCCACATTACTCGTACCTTCGTTTATCACCTGCCATTCCTTCGTGGCCACAAATTCTCCAGTTTTGTTGTCGGTTGTTTCTGTCGCCGCCACTTGTAAACCCAGGACCAGGACAGTGGCCAAAACTAAAAACAACTGCTTACCATTCATTATGTGTGCTCTGTCTGTGTCTGTGTGCTACGACTGATTATATTAAAAGTATTTCACCAATGCATTTAAATGTTTCACAAGAATTTTTGTTAATTTTGAAGCTGATGTGGTTTAGTTGCGGGTAGTGCTGCCAATTTAGCTTTTTCCCCGCAAAATCTATCTGTTTTTTGGGAATTTCGGAATGCCGGAATTCTGGCATTTTAAAAATGCATTTGGTTTTTTTCCATTTAATTTTTATGTTGCCTTTAATAAAAAATATGTACCAGAACGGTTGACACTTGCAAGAGAAAAAACATTAGAGTTTTTTCCGTGGACAAAATTTTGTCAACCATAAAAAAAGAAAAACGTATATTTTAAAACACCTCAAAGTAGACAAGACAAGTATTGAGCCGAATACAAGGTTATTGATCTAGTAAAGTGGAAAAACGTCAATAACAGTACAAAGATCATAAAAAAGCTATTTTTCCGCTTTTTTTTTCCTTTTTTTTTCAGTTAAAAAAAGCAGATTTGCTTCTTCTTTTTCTCTGCGTCAGTATGGTCACACGTTATAATTTTATAACAGCAAGTACGGTCACACGGAGCGCTTGTTGGTCCAGGGCTGGGTGCGATCCGCCATCTATCCATTATTATTATTATTATTATTATTATTACTATTATTATTATTAGTATTACTATTGCTATATTATTGATATTTATTGATATTTTTTTACCGTTTGGCTAGTGGAAATTATTAATTACGTTTCCAAATTTGTATGGGGAATAGGATTCATCCACTCTACATGTAATCACTAACCATACAATATATAGACGGGACAATTCATAAATTGAAAATGTCCGCACCACAGCACAGACATCAGCTACCCGGGCGAGTCGCGAGAGTGTATGTGTGCTCATGAGCATGCATGTACTTTGCGTGTTTGCAAGTGTGTATGAGCGCACAACTGATATTTGCGCTTTCTCAACTTTGTTTTGATTTTTGTGCTCGCGCCACCCTTCACTTTAGCATTTTTAGAGTCGACCCTTTTTGAAGACGCTTGCCTTATAATAGGTGAGAATATAGTAAGTGAGCCTACCTTGTTTAGTATACCTTGGGCAGACTGAAATTTAAGAAGTAAAAGAGAGGGCGAGAGAGCGAGTGCGGCTACCTTGTTAAGTATGCCTTGTATGCGGCTACCTTGTTTAGTATGCCTTGGTATTGTTAAGTGTTAAAATGACAGAAGAGAGAGACTCTCACAAATGCGTTTTACTGTTCACAACAGACTGAGTCGAAACAAGGTATACTAAACAAGGTAGGCTTATTGGCTCGCTCGCTCTCTTGTTTTGCTTCTTTCGACTCAGTCTGTTGTGAACAGTACAACGCATTTGTGAGAGTCTCTCTCTTCTGTCATTTTAACACTTAAGAATACCTTCTTTGCTGCTCTCTATGCGGCTACCTTGTTTAGTATACCTTGGGGTCGCCATCAGCGCAAAAACTCCGATAATTTGCGTCATGCAAATTAGCGGATTTTCATCCCGGGCGTATATACGGGAAAACCGAACCATGCGCCTCGTCTTCGCCACAATTTCCTTACCTAATCAGTTTACATCAGTTCTAATGTTCAGAGAGCTGATGTTTGTTCTTGTAAATTGTCGTGTTACAAGCTCTACCAAGACGACGACTTCCCTATCGTACCGACTTTGCACTATCTGGGAGAGGAACGGGCGTTCCCTGGCGTACTCCTCCTTAAATGCTTACAGATTTTCCGCGTAGGTATCCCTTGTGTACTCCGTGTGGTACATTCTCCTGAGCAGCCGGTCACCGTATTGATAGTGCACGCTGTGCAGAGCACAAAATGGCTGATGTCCCACGTCACGGGGATCTGGGTGGCCGCATTGTTGCGGGCTTTCCAATTGGCCGGGCAGCCATCCGACACAATTCCAACAAGATTTGAGTGATTACTCTCACTACTTCTTCTCACTACTCTGAGTACCGCCTGAAATCCTTGGTCAATAACTACTTTTCCCAGTACCTCCGCATTCGGGACCTATTAAAAACGTATTTATCAGTCAATTTATATTAGTTAATCAATTATATAATTTTTAATTTTACTTACGACGTGGAATAGGAGGTATTGAAAGAGCGAACCGTCGAGGGTTTGCGCCGCAACAACGAGTACCTTGCACCGGTTGGTACCGGCCCACCGTGCGGAGAGATCGCTCTGAAAAAAGAGGGCATGAAAATGTTTTCTTCATATTTTTTTTGCATTAATTACGAGGTGTGGCACGTGGTACACGTCAGAGACTATGACATTGGCTTTATTCCTGAAGAGTGGTAAATTTGTCGTCAAATTAGCCACGCATTATGGCCGGTTGTATAGCGGCCGCTAAATCGCGCCGTTTGACGCGGTCGACCCAACCATATGTATGGAAATCCCTATATGTTGGCATTTTCTGGACAAATATTTTATATTTTTATAAATAAATAAATAAAAAATAAATTCTCTATGTTACGCATACCTTGGATAAAAGATTAAATATAAATTTAAATATTAAATATAAATTTAAATATTAAATTTAAAACGGGCGCAAACAAACTTTGGTGCCAATGGTGTGGAAATTGTGCGATAGATCTTGATAGATTTTGCAATATAAGGGAGAGGTACGGGCGTTCCCTCGCGTACTCCTCCTTAAAGTTTTGGAGAATTTTCGGGTACTGGCAAGACTGCGGTTCGTAGCTTTACGCGTGGAATCTAAGTTCAACTAAGAAAATGTACTTCTTCCTATAGAATATAACACACATGTCATACTCACACATGTCAAACATTAACCGAGATCTGTCAAGATTTTCTTGTTTGGCGGAGTGTCGATATAAAGTAGTGTTGGCTCCAATTTCCATGTCCTGCATATGAAAGTGGTGAGTAATAGTATATACATATGTATATAATAAATTTTAAATTAATAAATAAATTTTCATTCGTAGGCTTGCGTAGGAGTTGAGGTGCTCGGTTCAGCAGTGATCGAAGACGGCGTTAGCATTGTGCTGCGCAATATTATCACCCGAGGCTTAGAGAATAAGCTAATGGGGATAATTAGCGATGGATGCGCGGCCAATTTACGTGCGAACTGCAGAGCGGCGGAGCGCTTTCCAGTATTGTGGGACCACATTCACCTCCGCAAAGTTTTGGCGGAGCAGATGTTTATGGACACAACATTGCTGCAGACGTACAATCTAAAATTTAACGCAAATGATTGGCGGAACACTGCCTATCCGACGTTGAGGGACGATAGGAACGGGTATGTGGCCCAACAAGTCCAGGAGCTGAAAAATATTATTGGACGGATTTGCCAGTCATCGGTCGCATTTCCATTTACGACACTGCACCTACTGAACTCCACAGAATTGGAGTTATTCGGACGAATCATAGTAAACGTCGTCTCACAAATTGCCGAATTAATGTCGGAGGATGATTGGCGGGACTACGAGGAAAACAAATATTCGTACATAAGCCTGCTCGTGGGAGTCACTGAACTTCTGACCCCTAAACCCAATGTAGTTTAATATATGTATTAAATATATTGTATATTAAATATTGCTGCGAGACCAACTATATGTGGCTATAGGTTTAACTAGTTTAATAATATCTATTTCAAGCTCCCGACATTTTTTAAAATTCAGCTCTACGCCTGCTTTTCGTTGGGCCACAGCTACTGCTTTTATAATAATTATTTTGTCCCGTCTCTTTATGAGACGGGGTGGCGCGTTCTGTTGAATGCTGTGCAAAACCTTTGAAGCAATTTTGCATTGCCTGATGGACTCTTCCACTGACGGGGGGGGGGCCTGAATTTTTTGAATTGGAGTTCGATTTGGTACTGTCCATCCGGAGGAATTGCTGTCATTATCAAAGGGGGGGAGGGCATTAGAGGAGCGCGAGGAGTGGGGGAGGGCATTGGAGGAGCGCGAGGAGGAGCGCAAGGAGTGGGGGAAGGCATTGGAAGAGCGCGAGGAGGAGCGCAAGGAGTGGGGGAAGGCATTGGAGGAGCGCGAGGAGTGGGGGAGGGCATTGGAGAAGCGAAGAGAATGGGGGAGGGCATTGGAGGAGCGCGAGGAGGAGCGCAAGGAGTGGGGGAAGGCATTGGAGGAGTGGGGGAGGGCATTGGAGAAGCGAAAAGAATGGGGGAGGGCATTGGAGGAGCGCGAGGAGGAGCGCAAGGAGTGGGGGAAGGCATTGGAGGAGCGCAAGGAGTGGGGGAAGGCATTGGAGAAGCCAAAAGAATAGGGGAGGGCATTGGAGGAGCGCGAGGCATACTGCTGAAAATATAGGACAATACAAGGTATATTAAATATACAATATATACAAAAATATATATACAAAAAATTCCAGAAATATGTTCGATTTGTAAAAGAGTTGTTTGAACAAAAATAAATGCTCACTGTAGATCTGCGGTGGTCTGTGCATTTACTCCTACAACAAAAACAAATCACGTGCCAAAATATGTACCTGCTTGACTCAGGCCTCGCATATTCTGTTTTCTGTTTTTGTTGTTGGACTGCTTAAAATTTAAATTTCAGGCCCACCGCAGATTATGCATTCACATTAAATATATTTCTTTATTCTTCTTTTAATCCATACGATACATATTAGGACATAAGGACACAACAATTAAAGAGCATAAAAGAAGAATAAATAAATACAATGTGAATGCAGCGATACATTGAACTCTTTTTTTGTTCACAGTTTCACAAATTTCACAATTGATATTTTCATAATTTACCACGCGTACATCACATTTATGCAGGGCTGATACATACATACATACATACATAATTACATAATTATTACTCACTTTTGTGTTGTCGGCATCTGGGAATGGGGGTGCAGGGGAGCGCGGGGAGTGTGAGGATTTTTAATGCAGCACGGGTGCCACTCCTCCTCCGTCTGGGTTCCACAAGTTCGCTGTTCAATATTTTTAATACCGTTGGTAATGGTAAAATTACCAAGCCAATTCGAAATGTTCACCGATCCGCCGCACTGCATGATGACTGTTTGTTTGTTTGTTTTGAAGCTGCCATTACATATATTTCTTTATTCTTCTTTCAATCCATCCGTTATTCCGAGAATATTTCCGAAAATTTTACTACGCCGATTTCATTTCATTTTACTAGGCCGTTTTCGGCCTACATATCAGTATGTATTTGTATGTATGTATGTATGTAATCCCGCCATTGGGATTTTTAATTGAATTTTTATGAATAAAGAAGCCAAAATTAAAATTTCTGCCAATCTCATAATTCGTAAAATTACTAGCTGCATTTAAAGCACAAATGCGGCATATTATTTGCGCATTTTCAATAAATAAAATTGTTCAAAATTATATTCATATATTTCATTTTCGGACCTAGAGGTGGCAAGTTGCGCGCGCCCGCGTTAGCTGTCGTTAGCTGGACGATGCGACAACACGACAACAATCACCGACAAGAAAGCTGCTCACATCCACCGAGATCCAAGGCAGTCGCCTGGCCTAACGACGGCAGCACAGACTGGGTGGCAGCAAAGTGAGTCAAGTGGCCGTCTAGCTTCGAGCAGGTCTCACGCAGATCCCACATGGCCGCGCTGCCGTCCCTAAAGCCCGCCACAATGATGTCCTTGTGGTACTTGTGCTCTGACGTCGGTTATGCTGCGCCCCGGCTGCTTGGACGCGGTTGACTCGTTCTGGGATACCAACGTGAATATCATCAAATACGCCGGCCTGGGAGTCACAGCCGTTGAGGTAAATTTCCCTTGTCCTACACTACATTACCCTATTTTACTGATAACAATAACTTTCTTTTTCACAGCTCGTGGCATTCATATTCGGTTGCTGCCTGGCCAATCAAACGCGCAACTCCGCGAGACGCCAGAACTATTAAGCACCAATATATTAAATGTTAAGAAACATCTCCTATTAAAATATTTCATGTGTTAAATAAAACGAAATATACTTGAAATACGTACGTATTTACAATAAATAAAAAATACAGTTACAAAAAAAATGTTCTTATTTTAAATATTTACCTGTTATTTTTTTTTTTCCTTGTGAAATCATATAGGGAGCCACCATTGCTTCGAGACCAACTGCATGCGTCTATAGGTTGCACTAGATTAATGATATCTAATTGAAGCTCCCGACATTTTTTGAAGTCGAGCTCTACGCCTGCTCTTTGTTGGGCCACAGCTACTGCTTTTATTATAGTCATTTTGTACCGTTTCTTTATGAGACGGGGTGGCGGGTTCTTTAGAATGCTGTTTAAAAGCTGTGAAGCAATTTTACATTGCTGGATCGACTCTTCCACTGAGGGGGGGGGGGGGGGGGGCCTGAATCTTTTCAATTGGAGTTCGATTTCGTACTGTCCATCCGGACGAATCGCTGTCAGTGGGGGAGGACATTGGAGAAGCGAAAAGAATGGGGGAGGGCATTGGAGAAGCGAAAAGAATGGGGGAGGGCATTGGAGAAGCGAAAAGAATGGGGGAGGGCATTGGAGAAGCGCGAGGAGGAGCGCAAGGAGTGGGGGAGGGCATTGGAGGAGCGCGAGGAGGAGCGCAAGGAGTGGGGGAGGGCATTGGAGGAGCGCGAGGAGTGGGGGAGGGCATTGGAGAAGCGAAAAGAATGGGGGAGGGCATTGGAGGAGTGCGAGGCATACTGCTGAAAATATAGGACAATACAAGGTATATTAAATATACAATATATACAAAAATATATATACAAAAAATTCCAGAAATATGTTCGATTTGTAAAAGAGTTGTTTGAACAAAAATAAATGCTCGTTGTAGATCTGCGGTGGTCTGTGCATTTACTCCTACAAAAAAAAAAACAAATCACGTGCCAAAATATGTACCTGCTTGACTCAGGCCTCGCATATAGGGGTTGCTTTTCTGTTTTTGTTGTTGGACTGCTTAAAATTACTTCATTTTCGCTTCGAACTCTTTCCGCACAATTGTAACAAATGCATGGCGAACAAAGCAAGAATGCTCTGCCGACGCTGGCGCAAAAGAGACGAAAAGAAAAAAACCCAAATTCTCTTGTACTTCGAACGATCGGCAGAGCCGATCTATTGCGATCGCGCGGAAAAGAAGAAAAATAAAGGTTTGTTTTAGCGGGCGTCAAAGCATTGACATTGTCGTTGACATTCGTCATCGCTCACGGCTGGTACTGCAGGGCTGATACATAAATACATACATACATAATTACATAATTATTACTCACTTTTGTGTTGTCGGCAGGGGAGCGCGGGGAGTGTGAGGATTTTGGATGCAGCACGGGTGCCACTCCTCCTCCGTCTGGGTTGCAATACTTCGCTGTTAAATTTTTTTATTTACGTTTGTGATGGTAAAATTACCATTCCAATTTGAAATATTAAGCGATCCGCCGCACTGCATAATGCTTGTGTGTTTGTTTTGAAGCTGCCAAAGTTCCGTTATTCCGAGAATATTTCCGAAAATTTTACTACGCCGCTTTCGGGCTACATTTCAGTATGTATTGTATTGTATGTATGTAATCCCGCCATTGGGATTTTTAATTGAATTTTTATGAATAAAGAAGCCAAAATTAAAATTTCTGCCAATCTCATAATTCGTAAAATTACTAGCTGCATTTAAAGCACAAATGCGGCATATTATTTGCGCATTTTCAGTAAATAAAATTGTTCAAAATTATATTCATATATTTCATTTTCGGACCTAGAGGTGGCAAGTTGCGCGCGCCCCCATAACGACCCGCGTTAGCTGTGGACAATGCTTGAACAAAGATATTTGTCCATCAGCCAAAATGGGAGACACTCCCACAAAGAAAGGTGATAGAAAGCTATAGAAAGGCATCAAAATCAAATTCCAAATTAACTTTATTCGAAATCAAAATATTACAAAATAATTTAGTATCTAATCTAGTATCGCAAATAACAAAGCAGTATTTATCTAATCTCCACACACGGTCACACAAGCACTCTGCATTTCAGCGCATTTTGTTGCGGGCATCCCGGGTGCCCTCTCTCCATGCTATTATCCGCTCCATTGTAGTGTCCTCCGCAGACCATATTTTTTTTTCCCGTTTCTTCTGCGGTCGTGGTGGACGTGGAAGCCACCTCCGCTTCATCTGCAGACACTGTCTCCTCATCCACCATCATCGCAGTTACACTTCCAATTTGGGGAGGGGTGAGTCCCCCCTCTGGCACCCACCCAGTTCCATCACCCTCCTCCATCTCTGCAAAGGGGGAGAAAGATGAGATCACATGAAAAGCCGAGACTTTAATTAGCTTGGAATAGTAACGAAATAACGAATTCATGGAATTAAGGGTTTCTCTTGTTGTTTTCAACAATTGGGAGTGGGGAAAAAAAAGAAAGCTGTATTTTTTTTGATTTTTTGTTTTTTTTTATTTTTTTCGACTTTCAAAGTCAAAATTTCGGGAAAAAATATTAATATTGCATTATCCCGGACAAGGGTAATGCATTGTCGCTTTCTCCGTCCGAGGCAATGCGGTGTCTAGCTAAGGCAATGGCTTAGCGTCTTCTCGACCTCGAGTCGGGGGGTGGTTCCCCCGATAAATATTAACCACGTATGGACCTTCGGGCCAAGTATGAAGCGGAAGGATGATCACGGGTTGCGATGTCAACCCAAACGTTGGTGGGAAGCGTGGCTGCTACCACCAGCGGGCACGGGTGGAGAAATCCTCTCTGCGTGTCGCCAGGGGCCACACCTCGGACATGGCGGGAGCAGGTCACGTCAGCTGTAATACCACTACTGCCACAACCGTGCTATCCATCAGCAAAGCAGAAGAAGACAGCCTTCTCCGCTCACCTGAACCAGGTACCAGCTCCCTGCGTAGGGAAGGGCCGAAGCGTTCGAGGGAGGGGATGAAGGCTAAAGCTCAATATAAAGCGGCCCTAAAGATAGTAGGCAGGCTGCAAGGCAAGGCGGATATCACCCAGGAATAGAAATCCAAGCAAGCTTGGGCCGAGCTGAAGGTAGAGGAGGGCCGTAAGTATTACGCGCAGGTGCCACAAATGAAGGCATCGACGAGCGAACACGCCAACAAGGTAGAAGAGTTGCTTGCTACCAAAAGGCAGCGCTCGACCGACAGTGCCGTCACTCCGGCGAGCAAGCGGCAACGCGAGCCCAAGAGAGCGCAACCTCCACCTAAATTGGCAAAGCAAGATTTAACTATTCTGTTAAATCTGAAATTTTGAGTGGTCTTCTGATTTTGAGTCGTCACTTTCCTTAGGAAAGGATATTATAGAATTTAGGAAATGTTTGTAATACTAGGCAACATATTCCCAACAATTTCCTTTTTTTCCGCAACATTGTTCCAGAAACATTTTGGTGTGTGTGTCCGTTTTTGGTTTCTTTTTGGTTCGTTGACATTTTTTCGGTCAAGCAGTTCTGTTTTGCGGCGAAAAAACCAATTTTACAAGTTAACGAATTCGCCTTGTCCAAAAAAGTGCCACCGAATTTTAGGGTAATATTCCAATATTCGCTTCTAGGCGAATCTGCTTTCCCAGATTTTTTAAGTGCTCAGCAAAGTTCTTTATGAAGCGCCGATACCAGCCCGCAGTGCTTCGCAATTCTCGGACTGATCGTGGCGTGCGTTCCGAAGTCCCCGGCTATGATCAGCAAATCATCGAGATACGCATGGACATTTGCACCTGACCCTATCGACCAGTCTACACAGGCCCTGTGCAGCGTTGCAGAGGCCGGAACTGATACAGTGGTCGTCCCGGCACCGTGAAAGCTGTATAAGCCCGGCTCTGTTTCTCCAGCTCGATTTGCCAAAAAGCGAATTTTAAATCGACGCTGGAGATGTATATTTTTTGATCGAGACGCGACAAAATCCCCTCGATTCTTGCCCGGCCGTTGCACAACAGTAGTGCGGCTGCTCCACGCTTCTGACAAATCCCACTTTTCCTGCACTAAGTCATCTTCCGGTCCTTCTCCATAACTTCCTCCACCAATCTGGGTGATGCTCCTACTGGACCTTCTCGCAGCACCATCACATAACATAACATATGGAATAACATAGTGCTCTTTCCAATAAATATCTGCGGGCACAGGAACGCCAGCGCAAAGAGGAGGAATAATATATAATATAATTGGATTTGTGGAACAAATAATTGTATTTGAAAATAATATATAATTATATATATTTATTTAAAAAAAACTGTTGTTGGTCGCCATCGCGGGCTTACGTCGCGCACCCCTCCACAGGTTCCTGCCGCACCATGCGGGCTTACGGTTCGTGCGGGGGGCGGGGCGGGTCGCTGCCGCCGTTGCTGTTGCGTATATGTCGTGGCAGCAGTCGGGTCGCCATCAGCGCAAAAACTCCGATAATTTGCGTCATGCAAATTAGCGGATTTTCATCCCGGGCGTATATACGGGAAAACCGAACCATGCGCCTCGTCTTCGCCACAATTTCCTTACCTAATCAGTTTACATCAGTTCTAATGTTCAGAGAGCTGATGTTTGTTCTTGTAAATTGTCGTGTTACAAGCTCTACCAAGACGACGACTTCCCTATCGTACCGACTTTGCACTATCTGGGAGAGGAACGGGCGTTCGCTGGCGTACTCCTCCTTAAATGCTTGCAGATTTTCCGCGTAGGTATCCCTTGTGTACTCCTTGTGGTACATTCTCCTGAGCAGCCGGTCACCGTATTGATAGTGCACGCTGTGCAGAGCACAAAATGGCTGATGTCCCACATCACGGGGATCTGGGTGGCCGCATTGTTGTGGGCTTTCCAATTGGCCGGGCAGCCATCCGACACAATTCCAACAAGATTTGAGTGATTACTCTCACTACTTCTTCTCACTACTCTGAGTACCGCCTGAAATCCTTGGTCAATAACTACTTTTCCCAGTACCTCCGCATTCGGGACCTATTAAAAACGTATTTATCAGTCAATTTATATTAGTTAATCAATTATATAATTTTTAATTTTACTTACGACGTGGAATAGGAGGTATTGAAAGAGCGAACCGTCGAGGGTTTGCGCCGCAACAACGAGTACCTTCCACCGGTTGGTACCGGCCCACCGTGCGGAGAGATCGCTCTGAAAAAAGAGGGCATGAAAATGTTTTCTTTATATTTTTTTTGCATTAATTACGAGGTGTGGCACGTGGTACACGTCAGAGACTATGACATTGGCTTTATTCCTGAAGAGTGGTAAATTTGTCGTCAAATTAGCCACGCATTATGGCCGGTTGTATAGCGGCCGCTAAATCGCGCCGTTTGACGCGGTCGACCCAACCATATGTATGGAAATCCCTATATGTTGGCATTTTCTGGACAAATATTTTATATTTTTATAAATAAATAAATAAAAAATAAATTCTCTATTCTCTCTATTCTCTAAATATAAATTTAAATATTAAATTTAAAACGGGCGCAAACATACTTTGGTGCCAATGGTGTGGAAATTGTGCGATAGATCTTGATAGATTTTACAATATAAGGGAGAGGTACGGGCGTTCCCTCGCGTACTCCTCCTTAAAGTTTTGGAGAATTTTCGGGTACTGGCAAGACTGCGGTTCGTAGCTTTACGCGTGTAAAGCTGTAATGTAATGTACTTCTTCCTATAGAATATAACACACATGTCATACTCACACATGTCAAACATTAACCGAGATCTGTCAAGAATTTCTTGTTTGGCGGAGTGTCGATATAAAGTAGTGTTGGCTCCAATTTCCATGTCCTGCATATGAAAGTGGTGAGTAATAGTATATACATATGTATATAATAAATTTTAAATTAATAAATAAATTTTCATTCGTAGGCTTGCGTAGGAGTTGAGGTGCTCGGTTCAGCAGTGATCGAAGACGGCGTTAGCATGGTGCTGCGCAAAATTATCGACCGACGCTTAGAGGATAAGCTAATGGGGATAATTAGTGACGGATGCCCCGCCAATTTACGTGCGAAGTGCAGAGCGGCGGAGCGCTTTCCAGTATTGTGGGACCACATTCACCTCCGCAAAGTTTTGGCGGAGCAGATGTTTATGGACACAACATTGCTGCAGACGTACAATCTAAAATTTAACGCAAATGATTGGCGGAACACTGCCTATCCGACGTTGAGGGACGATAGGAACGGGTATGTGGCCCAACAAGTCCAGGAGCTGAAAAATATTATTGGACGGATTTGCCAGTCATCGGTCGCATTTCCATTTACGACACTGCACCTACTGAACTCCACAGAATTGGAGTTATTCGGACGAATCATAGTAAACGTCGTCTCACAAATTGCCGAATTAATGTCGGAGGATGATTGGCGGGACTACGAGGAAAACAAATATTCGTACATAAGCCTGCTCGTGGGAGTCACTGAACTTCTGACCCCTAAACCCAATGTAGTTTAATATATGTATTAAATATATTGTATATTAAATATTGCTGCGAGACCAACTATATGTGGCTATAGGTTTAACTAGTTTAATAATATCTATTTCAAGCTCCCGACATTTTTTAAAATTCAGCTCTACGCCTGCTTTTCGTTGGGCCACAGCTACTGCTTTTATAATAATTATTTTGTCCCGTCTCTTTATGAGACGGGGTGGCGCGTTCTGTTGAATGCTGTGCAAAACCTTTGAAGCAATTTTGCATTGCCTGATGGACTCTTCCACTGACGGGGGGGGGGCCTGAATTTTTTGAATTGGAGTTCGATTTGGTACTGTCCATCCGGAGGAATTGCTGTCATTATCAAAGGGGGGGGAGGGCATTAGAGGAGCGCGAGGAGTGGGGGAGGGCATTGGAGGAGCGCGAGGAGGAGCGCAAGGAGTGGGGGAAGGCATTGGAAGAGCGCGAGGAGGAGCGCAAGGAGTGGGGGAAGGCATTGGAGGAGCGCGAGGAGTGGGGGAGGGCATTGGAGAAGCGAAAAGAATGGGGGAGGGCATTGGAGGAGCGCGAGGAGGAGCGCAAGGAGTGGGGGAAGGCATTGGAGGAGCGCGAGGAGTGGGGGAGGGCATTGGAGAAGCGAAAAGAATGGGGGAGGGCATTGGAGGAGCGCGAGGAGGAGCGCAAGGAGTGGGGGAAGGCATTGGAGGAGCGCAAGGAGTGGGGGAAGGCATTGGAGAAGCCAAAAGAATAGGGGAGGGCATTGGAGGAGCGCGAGGCATACTGCTGAAAATATAGGACAATACAAGGTATATTAAATATACAATATATACAAAAATATATATACAAAAAATTCCAGAAATATGTTCGATTTGTAAAAGAGTTGTTTGAACAAAAATAAATGCTCACTGTAGATCTGCGGTGGTCTGTGCATTTACTCCTACAACAAAAACAAATCACGTGCCAAAATATGTACCTGCTTGACTCAGGCCTCGCATATTCTGTTTTCTGTTTTTGTTGTTGGACTGCTTAAAATTTAAATTTCAGGCCCACCGCAGATTATGCATTCACATTAAATATATTTCTTTATTCTTCTTTTAATCCATACGATACATATTAGGACATAAGGACACAACAATTAAAGAGCATAAAAGAAGAATAAATAAATACAATGTGAATGCAGCGATACATTGAACTCTTTTTTTGTTCACAGTTTCACAAATTTCACAATTGATATTTTCATAATTTACCACGCGTACATCACATTTATGCAGGGCTGATACATACATACATACATACATAATTACATAATTATTACTCACTTTTGTGTTGTCGGCATCTGGGAATGGGGGTGCAGGGGAGCGCGGGGAGTTTGAGGATTTTTAATGCAGCACGGGTGCCACTCCTCCTCCGTCTGGGTTCCACAAGTTCGCTGTTCAATATTTTTAATACCGTTGGTAATGGTAAAATTACCAAGCCAATTCGAAATGTTCACCGATCCGCCGCACTGCATGATGACTGTTTGTTTGTTTGTTTTGAAGCTGCCATTACATATATTTCTTTATTCTTCTTTCAATCCATCCGTTATTCCGAGAATATTTCCGAAAATTTTACTACGCCGATTTCATTTCATTTTACTAGGCCGTTTTCGGCCTACATATCAGTATGTATTTGTATGTATGTATGTATGTAATCCCGCCATTGGGATTTTTAATTGAATTTTTATGAATAAAGAAGCCAAAATTAAAATTTCTGCCAATCTCATAATTCGTAAAATTACTAGCTGCATTTAAAGCACAAATGCGGCATATTATTTGCGCATTTTCAATAAATAAAATTGTTCAAAATTATATTCATATATTTCATTTTCGGACCTAGAGGTGGCAAGTTGCGCGCGCCCGCGTTAGCTGTCGTTAGCTGGACGATGCGACAACACGACAACAATCACCGACAAGAAAGCTGCTCACATCCACCGAGATCCAAGGCAGTCGCCTGGCCTAACGACGGCAGCACAGACTGGGTGGCAGCAAAGTGAGTCAAGTGGCCGTCTAGCTTCGAGCAGGTCTCACGCAGATCCCACATGGCCGCGCTGCCGTCCCTAAAGCCCGCCACAATGATGTCCTTGTGGTACTTGTGCTCTGACGTCGGTTATGCTGCGCCCCGGCTGCTTGGACGCGGTTGACTCGTTCTGGGATACCAACGTGAATATCATCAAATACGCCGGCCTGGGAGTCACAGCCGTTGAGGTAAATTTCCCTTGTCCTACACTACATTACCCTATTTTACTGATAACAATAACTTTCTTTTTCACAGCTCGTGGCATTCATATTCGGTTGCTGCCTGGCCAATCAAACGCGCAACTCCGCGAGACGCCAGAACTATTAAGCACCAATATATTAAATGTTAAGAAACATCTCCTATTAAAATATTTCATGTGTTAAATAAAACGAAATATACTTGAAATACGTACGTATTTACAATAAATAAAAAATACAGTTACAAAAAAAATGTTCTTATTTTAAATATTTACCTGTTATTTTTTTTTTTTCCTTGTGAAATCATATAGGGAGCCACCATTGCTTCGAGACCAACTGCATGCGTCTATAGGTTGCACTAGATTAATGATATCTAATTGAAGCTCCCGACATTTTTTGAAGTCGAGCTCTACGCCTGCTCTTTGTTGGGCCACAGCTACTGCTTTTATTATAGTCATTTTGTCCCGTTTCTTTATGAGACGGGGTGGCGGGTTCTTTAGAATGCTGTTTAAAAGCTGTGAAGCAATTTTACATTGCTGGATCGACTCTTCCACTGAGGGGGGGGGGCCTGAATCTTTTCAATTGGAGTTCGATTTCGTACTGTCCATCCGGACGAATCGCTGTCAGTGGGGGAGGACATTGGAGAAGCGAAAAGAATGGGGGAGGGCATTGGAGAAGCGAAAAGAATGGGGGAGGGCATTGGAGAAGCGAAAAGAATGGGGGAGGGCATTGGAGAAGCGCGAGGAGGAGCGCAAGGAGTGGGGGAGGGCATTGGAGGAGCGCGAGGAGTGGGGGAGGGCATTGGAGAAGCGAAAAGAATGGGGGAGGGCATTGGAGGAGCGCGAGGCATACTGCTGAAAATATAGGACAATACAAGGTATATTAAATATACAATATATACAAAAATATATATACAAAAAATTCCAGAAATATGTTCGATTTGTAAAAGAGTTGTTTGAACAAAAATAAATGCTCGTTGTAGATCTGCGGTGGTCTGTGCATTTACTCCTACAAAAAAAAAAACAAATCACGTGCCAAAATATGTACCTGCTTGACTCAGGCCTCGCATATAGGGGTTGCTTTTCTGTTTTTGTTGTTGGACTGCTTAAAATTACTTCATTTTCGCTTCGAACTCTTTCCGCACAATTGTAACAAATGCATGGCGAACAAAGCAAGAATGCTCTGCCGACGCTGGCGCAAAAGAGACGAAAAGAAAAAAACCCAAATTCTCTTGTACTTCGAACGATCGGCAGAGCCGATCTATTGCGATCGCGCGGAAAAGAAGAAAAATAAAGGTTTGTTTTAGCGGGCGTCAAAGCATTGACATTGTCGTTGACATTCGTCATCGCTCACGGCTGGTACTGCAGGGCTGATACATAAATACATACATACATAATTACATAATTATTACTCACTTTTGTGTTGTCGGCAGGGGAGCGCGGGGAGTGTGAGGATTTTGGATGCAGCACGGGTGCCACTCCTCCTCCGTCTGGGTTGCAATACTTCGCTGTTAAATTTTTTTATTTACGTTTGTGATGGTAAAATTACCATTCCAATTTGAAATATTAAGCGATCCGCCGCACTGCATAATGCTTGTGTGTTTGTTTTGAAGCTGCCAAAGTTCCGTTATTCCGAGAATATTTCCGAAAATTTTACTACGCCGCTTTCGGGCTACATTTCAGTATGTATTGTATTGTATGTATGTAATCCCGCCATTGGGATTTTTAATTGAATTTTTATGAATAAAGAAGCCAAAATTAAAATTTCTGCCAATCTCATAATTCGTAAAATTACTAGCTGCATTTAAAGCACAAATGCGGCATATTATTTGCGCATTTTCAATAAATAAAATTGTTCAAAATTATATTCATATATTTCATTTTCGGACCTAGAGGTGGCAAGTTGCGCGCGCCCCCATAACGACCCGCGTTAGCTGTGGACAATGCTTGAACAAAGATATTTGTCCATCAGCCAAAATGGGAGACACTCCCACAAAGAAAGGTGATAGAAAGCTATAGAAAGGCATCAAAATCAAATTCCAAATTAACTTTATTCGAAATCAAAATATTACAAAATAATTTAGTATCTAATCTAGTATCGCAAATAACAAAGCAGTATTTATCTAATCTCCACACACGGTCACACAAGCACTCTGCATTTCAGCGCATTTTGTTGCGGGCATCCCGGGTGCCCTCTCTCCATGCTATTATCCGCTCCATTGTAGTGTCCTCCGCAGACCATATTTTTTTTTCCCGTTTCTTCTGCGGTCGTGGTGGACGTGGAAGCCACCTCCGCTTCATCTGCAGACACTGTCTCCTCATCCACCATCATCGCAGTTACACTTCCAATTTGGGGAGGGGTGAGTCCCCCCTCTGGCACCCACCCAGTTCCATCACCCTCCTCCATCTCTGCAAAGGGGGAGAAAGATGAGATCACATGAAAAGCCGAGACTTTAATTAGCTTGGAATAGTAACGAAATAACGAATTCATGGAATTAAGGGTTTCTCTTGTTGTTTTCAACAATTGGGAGTGGGGAAAAAAAAGAAAGCTGTATTTTTTTTGATTTTTTGTTTTTTTTTATTTTTTTCGACTTTCAAAGTCAAAATTTCGGGAAAAAATATTAATATTGCATTATCCCGGACAAGGGTAATGCATTGTCGCTTTCTCCGTCCGAGGCAATGCGGTGTCTAGCTAAGGCAATGGCTTAGCGTCTTCTCGACCTCGAGTCGGGGGGTGGTTCCCCCGATAAATATTAACCACGTATGGACCTTCGGGCCAAGTATGAAGCGGAAGGATGATCACGGGTTGCGATGTCAACCCAAACGTTGGTGGGAAGCGTGGCTGCTACCACCAGCGGGCACGGGTGGAGAAATCCTCTCTGCGTGTCGCCAGGGGCCACACCTCGGACATGGCGGGAGCAGGTCACGTCAGCTGTAATACCACTACTGCCACAACCGTGCTATCCATCAGCAAAGCAGAAGAAGACAGCCTTCTCCGCTCACCTGAACCAGGTACCAGCTCCCTGCGTAGGGAAGGGCCGAAGCGTTCGAGGGAGGGGATGAAGGCTAAAGCTCAATATAAAGCGGCCCTAAAGATAGTAGGCAGGCTGCAAGGCAAGGCGGATATCACCCAGGAATAGAAATCCAAGCAAGCTTGGGCCGAGCTGAAGGTAGAGGAGGGCCGTAAGTATTACGCGCAGGTGCCACAAATGAAGGCATCGACGAGCGAACACGCCAACAAGGTAGAAGAGTTGCTTGCTACCAAAAGGCAGCGCTCGACCGACAGTGCCGTCACTCCGGCGAGCAAGCGGCAACGCGAGCCCAAGAGAGCGCAACCTCCACCTAAATTGGCAAAGCAAGATTTAACTATTCTGTTAAATCTGAAATTTTGACCAATTTTACAAGTTAACGAATTCGCCTTGTCCAAAAAAGTGCCACCGAATTTTAGGGTAATATTCCAATATTCGCTTCTAGGCGAATCTGCTTTCCCAGATTTTTTAAGTGCTCAGCAAAGTTCTTTATGAAGCGCCGATACCAGCCCGCAGTGCTTCGCAATTCTCGGACTGATCGTGGCGTGCGTTCCGAAGTCCCCGGCTATGATCAGCAAATCATCGAGATACGCATGGACATTTGCACCTGACCCTATCGACCAGTCTACACAGGCCCTGTGCAGCGTTGCAGAGGCCGGAACTGATACAGTGGTCGTCCCGGCACCGTGAAAGCTGTATAAGCCCGGCTCTGTTTCTCCAGCTCGATTTGCCAAAAAGCGAATTTTAAATCGACGCTGGAGATGTATATTTTTTGATCGAGACGCGACAAAATCCCCTCGATTCTTGCCCGGCCGTTGCACAACAGTAGTGCGGCTGCTCCACGCTTCTGACAAATCCCACTTTTCCTGCACTAAGTCATCTTCCGGTCCTTCTCCATAACTTCCTCCACCAATCTGGGTGATGCTCCTACTGGACCTTCTCGCAGCACCATCACATAACATAACATATGGAATAACATAGTGCTCTTTCCAATAAATATCTGCGGGCACAGGAACGCCAGCGCAAAGAGGAGGAATAATATATAATATAATTGGATTTGTGGAACAAATAATTGTATTTGAAAATAATATATAATTATATATATTTATTTAAAAAAAACTGTTGTTGGTCGCCATCGCGGGCTTACGTCGCGCACCCCTCCACAGGTTCCTGCCGCACCATGCGGGCTTACGGTTCGTGCGGGGGGCGGGGCGGGTCGCTGCCGCCGTTGCTGTTGCGTATATGTCGTGGCAGCAGTCGGGTCGCCATCAGCGCAAAAACTCCGATAATTTGCGTCATGCAAATTAGCGGATTTTCATCCCGGGCGTATATACGGGAAAACCGAACCATGCGCCTCGTCTTCGCCACAATTTCCTTACCTAATCAGTTTACATCAGTTCTAATGTTCAGAGAGCTGATGTTTGTTCTTGTAAATTGTCGTGTTACAAGCTCTACCAAGACGACGACTTCCCTATCGTACCGACTTTGCACAGCGGCACGAAATAGCTGATGTCCCATGTCACGGGGATCTGGGTGGCCGCATTGTTGCGGGCTTTCCAGTTGGCCGGACAGGCATCCGACACAATTGCAAAGAGATTATTATTATTATGCCTTCTCACTACTTTGAGTAGCGCCTGAAGTCCTTGGTCAATAACTACTTTTCCCAGTACCTCCGCATTCGGGACCTATTAAAAACGTATTTATCAGTCAATTTATATTAGTTAATAAATTATATAATTTTTAATTTTACTTACGACGTGGAATAGGAGGTATTGAAAGAGCGAACCGTCGAGGGTTTGCGCCGCAACAACGAGTACCTTGCACCGGTTGGTACCGGCCCACCGTGCGGAGAGATCGCTCTGAAAAAAGAGGGCATGAAAATGTTTTCTTCATATTTTTTTTGCATTAATTACGAGGTGTGGCACGTGGTACACGTCAGAGACTATGACATTGGCTTTATTCCTGAAGAGTGGTAAATTTGTCGTCAAATTAGCCACGCATTATGGCCGGTTGTATAGCGGCCGCTAAATCGCGCCGTTTGACGCGGTCGACCCAACCATATGTATGGAAATCCCTATATGTTGGCATTTTCTGGACAAATATTTTATATTTTTATAAATAAATAAATAAAAAATAAATTCTCTATGTTACGCATACCTTGGATAAAAGATTAAATATAAATTTAAATATTAAATATAAATTTAAATATTAAATTTAAAACGGGCGCAAACAAACTTTGGTGCCAATGGTGTGGAAATTGTGCGATAGATCTTGATAGATTTTGCAATATAAGGGAGAGGTACGGGCGTTCCCTCGCGTACTCCTCCTTAAAGTTTTGGAGAATTTTCGGGTACTGGCAAGACTGCGGTTCGTAGCTTTACGCGTGGAATCTAAGTTCAACTAAGAAAATGTACTTCTTCCTATAGAATATAACACACATGTCATACTCACACATGTCAAACATTAACCGAGATCTGTCAAGATTTTCTTGTTTGGCGGAGTGTCGATATAAAGTAGTGTTGGCTCCAATTTCCATGTCCTGCATATGAAAGTGGTGAGTAATAGTATATACATATGTATATAATAAATTTTAAATTAATAAATAAATTTTCATTCGTAGGCTTGCGTAGGAGTTGAGGTGCTCGGTTCAGCAGTGATCGAAGACGGCGTTAGCATTGTGCTGCGCAATATTATCACCCGAGGCTTAGAGAATAAGCTAATGGGGATAATTAGCGATGGATGCGCGGCCAATTTACGTGCGAACTGCAGAGCGGCGGAGCGCTTTCCAGTATTGTGGGACCACATTCACCTCCGCAAAGTTTTGGCGGAGCAGATGTTTATGGACACAACATTGCTGCAGACGTACAATCTAAAATTTAACGCAAATGATTGGCGGAACACTGCCTATCCGACGTTGAGGGACGATAGGAACGGGTATGTGGCCCAACAAGTCCAGGAGCTGAAAAATATTATTGGACGGATTTGCCAGTCATCGGTCGCATTTCCATTTACGACACTGCACCTACTGAACTCCACAGAATTGGAGTTATTCGGACGAATCATAGTAAACGTCGTCTCACAAATTGCCGAATTAATGTCGGAGGATGATTGGCGGGACTACGAGGAAAACAAATATTCGTACATAAGCCTGCTCGTGGGAGTCACTGAACTTCTGACCCCTAAACCCAATGTAGTTTAATATATGTATTAAATATATTGTATATTAAATATTGCTGCGAGACCAACTATATGTGGCTATAGGTTTAACTAGTTTAATAATATCTATTTCAAGCTCCCGACATTTTTTAAAATTCAGCTCTACGCCTGCTTTTCGTTGGGCCACAGCTACTGCTTTTATAATAATTATTTTGTCCCGTCTCTTTATGAGACGGGGTGGCGCGTTCTGTTGAATGCTGTGCAAAACCTTTGAAGCAATTTTGCATTGCCTGATGGACTCTTCCACTGACGGGGGGGGGGCCTGAATTTTTTGAATTGGAGTTCGATTTGGTACTGTCCATCCGGAGGAATTGCTGTCATTATCAAAGGGGGGGGAGGGCATTAGAGGAGCGCGAGGAGTGGGGAGGGCATTGGAGGAGCGCGAGGAGGAGCGCAAGGAGTGGGGGAAGGCATTGGAAGAGCGCGAGGAGGAGCGCAAGGAGTGGGGGAAGGCATTGGAGGAGCGCGAGGAGTGGGGGAGGGCATTGGAGAAGCGAAAAGAATGGGGGAGGGCATTGGAGGAGCGCGAGGAGGAGCGCAAGGAGTGGGGGAAGGCATTGGAGGAGCGCGAGGAGTGGGGGAGGGCATTGGAGAAGCGAAAAGAATGGGGAGGGCATTGGAGGAGCGCGAGGAGGAGCGCAAGGAGTGGGGGAAGGCATTGGAGGAGCGCAAGGAGTGGGGGAAGGCATTGGAGAAGCCAAAAGAATAGGGGAGGGCATTGGAGGAGCGCGAGGCATACTGCTGAAAATATAGGACAATACAAGGTATATTAAATATACAATATATACAAAAATATATATACAAAAAATTCCAGAAATATGTTCGATTTGTAAAAGAGTTGTTTGAACAAAAATAAATGCTCACTGTAGATCTGCGGTGGTCTGTGCATTTACTCCTACAACAAAAACAAATCACGTGCCAAAATATGTACCTGCTTGACTCAGGCCTCGCATATTCTGTTTTCTGTTTTTGTTGTTGGACTGCTTAAAATTTAAATTTCAGGCCCACCGCAGATTATGCATTCACATTAAATATATTTCTTTATTCTTCTTTTAATCCATACGATACATATTAGGACATAAGGACACAACAATTAAAGAGCATAAAAGAAGAATAAATAAATACAATGTGAATGCAGCGATACATTGAACTCTTTTTTTGTTCACAGTTTCACAAATTTCACAATTGATATTTTCATAATTTACCACGCGTACATCACATTTATGCAGGGCTGATACATACATACATAATTACATAATTATTACTCACTTTTGTGTTGTCGGCATCTGGGAATGGGGGTGCAGGGGAGCGCGGGAGTGTGAGGATTTTTAATGCAGCACGGGTGCCACTCCTCCTCCGTCTGGGTTCCACAAGTTCGCTGTTCAATATTTTTAATACCGTTGGTAATGGTAAAATTACCAAGCCAATTCGAAATGTTCACCGATCCGCCGCACTGCATGATGACTGTTTGTTTGTTTGTTTTGAAGCTGCCATTACATATATTTCTTTATTCTTCTTTCAATCCATCCGTTATTCCGAGAATATTTCCGAAAATTTTACTACGCCGATTTCATTTCATTTTACTAGGCCGTTTTCGGCCTACATATCAGTATGTATTTGTATGTATGTATGTATGTAATCCCGCCATTGGGATTTTTAATTGAATTTTTATGAATAAAGAAGCCAAAATTAAAATTTCTGCCAATCTCATAATTCGTAAAATTACTAGCTGCATTTAAAGCACAAATGCGGCATATTATTTGCGCATTTTCAATAAATAAAATTGTTCAAAATTATATTCATATATTTCATTTTCGGACCTAGAGGTGGCAAGTTGCGCGCGCCCGCGTTAGCTGTCGTTAGCTGGACGATGCGACAACACGACAACAATCACCGACAAGAAAGCTGCTCACATCCACCGAGATCCAAGGCAGTCGCCTGGCCTAACGACGGCAGCACAGACTGGGTGGCAGCAAAGTGAGTCAAGTGGCCGTCTAGCTTCGAGCAGGTCTCACGCAGATCCCACATGGCCGCGCTGCCGTCCCTAAAGCCCGCCACAATGATGTCCTTGTGGTACTTGTGCTCTGACGTCGGTTATGCTGCGCCCCGGCTGCTTGGACGCGGTTGACTCGTTCTGGGATACCAACGTGAATATCATCAAATACGCCGGCCTGGGAGTCACAGCCGTTGAGGTAAATTTCCCTTGTCCTACACTACATTACCCTATTTTACTGATAACAATAACTTTCTTTTTCACAGCTCGTGGCATTCATATTCGGTTGCTGCCTGGCCAATCAAACGCGCAACTCCGCGAGACGCCAGAACTATTAAGCACCAATATATTAAATGTTAAGAAACATCTCCTATTAAAATATTTCATGTGTTAAATAAAACGAAATATACTTGAAATACGTACGTATTTACAATAAATAAAAAATACAGTTACAAAAAAAATGTTCTTATTTTAAATATTTACCTGTTATTTTTTTTTTTCCTTGTGAAATCATATAGGGAGCCACCATTGCTTCGAGACCAACTGCATGCGTCTATAGGTTGCACTAGATTAATGATATCTAATTGAAGCTCCCGACATTTTTTGAAGTCGAGCTCTACGCCTGCTCTTTGTTGGGCCACAGCTACTGCTTTTATTATAGTCATTTTGTCCCGTTTCTTTATGAGACGGGGTGGCGGGTTCTTTAGAATGCTGTTTAAAAGCTGTGAAGCAATTTTACATTGCTGGATCGACTCTTCCACTGAGGGGGGGGGGGGGGGCCTGAATCTTTTCAATTGGAGTTCGATTTCGTACTGTCCATCCGGACGAATCGCTGTCAGGGGGGGAGGACATTGGAGAAGCGAAAAGAATGGGGAGGGCATTGGAGAAGCGAAAAGAATGGGGGAGGGCATTGGAGAAGCGAAAAGAATGGGGGAGGGCATTGGAGAAGCGCGAGGAGGAGCGCAAGGAGTGGGGGAGGGCATTGGAGGAGCGCGAGGAGGAGCGCAAGGAGTGGGGGAGGGCATTGGAGGAGCGCGAGGAGTGGGGGAGGGCATTGGAGAAGCGAAAAGAATGGGGGAGGGCATTGGAGGAGCGCGAGGCATACTGCTGAAAATATAGGACAATACAAGGTATATTAAATATACAATATATACAAAAAATATATATACAAAAAATTCCAGAAATATGTTCGATTTGTAAAAGAGTTGTTTGAACAAAAATAAATGCTCGTTGTAGATCTGCGGTGGTCTGTGCATTTACTCCTACAAAAAAAAAAACAAATCACGTGCCAAAATATGTACCTGCTTGACTCAGGCCTCGCATATAGGGGTTGCTTTTCTGTTTTTGTTGTTGGACTGCTTAAAATTACTTCATTTTCGCTTCGAACTCTTTCCGCACAATTGTAACAAATGCATGGCGAACAAAGCAAGAATGCTCTGCCGACGCTGGCGCAAAAGAGACGAAAAGAAAAAAACCCAAATTCTCTTGTACTTCGAACGATCGGCAGAGCCGATCTATTGCGATCGCGCGGAAAAGAAGAAAAATAAAGGTTTGTTTTAGCGGGCGTCAAAGCATTGACATTGTCGTTGACATTCGTCATCGCTCACGGCTGGTACTGCAGGGCTGATACATAAATACATACATACATAATTACATAATTATTACTCACTTTTGTGTTGTCGGCAGGGGAGCGCGGGGAGTGTGAGGATTTTGGATGCAGCACGGGTGCCACTCCTCCTCCGTCTGGGTTGCAATACTTCGCTGTTAAATTTTTTTATTTACGTTTGTGATGGTAAAATTACCATTCCAATTTGAAATATTAAGCGATCCGCCGCACTGCATAATGCTTGTGTGTTTGTTTTGAAGCTGCCAAAGTTCCGTTATTCCGAGAATATTTCCGAAAATATTTTACTACGCCGCTTTCGGGCTACATTTCAGTATGTATTGTATTGTATGTATGTAATCCCGCCATTGGGATTTTCTGGACAAATATTTATATTTTTATAAATAAATAAATAAAAAATAAATTCCCTATGTTACGCATACCTTGGATAAAAGATTAAATATAAATTTAAATATTAAATTTAAAACGGGCGCAAACAAACTTTGGTGCCAATAGTGAGGAAATTGTGCGATAGATCTTGATAGTTTTTGCAATATCAGGGAGAGGTACGGGCGTTCCCTCGCGTACTCCTCCTTAAAGTTTTGGAGAATTTTCGGGTACTGGCAAGACTGCGGTTCGTAGCTTTACGCGTGGAATCTAAGTTAAACTAAGAAAATGTACTTCTTCCTATAGAATATAACACACATGTCAAACATTAAACGAGATCTGTCAAGAATTTCTTGTTTGGCGGAGTGTCGATATAAAGTAGTGTTGAAAGGCAACTCCCACGGGTTCATTGTCGGTCATCGTCATATAGTTAAAAAAATGTTTGTTCCTTTTATTTTCAGCGCGAAAGACTGACACAGTGGGCAGGAACGAACTGGTGGAAAGTCCTCGCTAAACCTTGCGGCCCAAACCCTCGACGGTTCGCTCTTCCAGTACATCCTGTTCCACGTAGTAAGACGAAATAAAAATTGTTATAATTAATGTACTAATACGTTCTTAATAGGTCCCAAACACGGAGGTGATCGGCAAAGTGCTGATAGACCAAGTAGTGCAGGTAGTGCTAACCGAAATTCAAGAAAGAAGAAATGCTGTCGAAAGACAGGAATGCTGTCGAGGGTCATTGCCGTGGTGTCGGATGGCTGCCCGGCAAACTGGAAAGCCCGCAACAATGCGGCCATCCTGATCCCCACCGCATGGGACTCTAGCCACTTCGTGCCGTGAAATATCAACACGGGGACCGAATCCTACGGGAAGTTTATTCCGAAGTATATGAAGTCCAGAGCTACCAAGAAGATCTGGTCGGTTTTAAAAATGAGTATTCCCTCCTTCGACCGTCCCTCATACCAAGACTACAACGGCGTTACGACAGGGAAATGGCCACCTTAGAAGACATAGTCGTACGGCACTTCACGAGGACCAACAGCGATCTGAACATGCGCACTCGAAAGAATTGGAGGTCATGTCGAAAACTAAGTGGATGGTACAGTTTGCAGATACCTATGCCCGTGGCGAAGTTCCCCTAATTTGTATTACCCAAATTGTCGGAGTATTCGCACTAGTGGCGACCCGATTGTAATTTGCTGAGATATGATCTGAGGCTAAGAAAACAAGGAAATAAGGTTCTGCCTCCATGTGATGTTCAACCACAATACATACTTTCGTACCACACAAATTGCAGTTGGAGGTTTCGTCACTGTCCCAATTGCAGATATGTAGGTATTGCACTATTCACTGCGGAAAAGATTGAAATACATTATTTTGTGAGCTATGTCGAATAAGTTGCTAGTTGTCCCTACCTTTCCAAACATATAATTTACAATTTAACGCCAACGATTGGCGGGACACTGCCTATCCGCCGTTAAGAAACGACAGGCAAGGATACGTTGGATCGCAAGTTCCGGAGCTGGAACGTATTGTTGGGTGGATTTGCCAGTACCCAGTGGCATTTCCATATACGACTTTACACCTGCTTGAGTCAACACAATTGGAGTTATGCGGAAGAGTCATCGTGAATGTTGTATCAAAATTCTTTCAATTCATGACGGAGGATGATTGGCAGCACTTTGAACGGAACAAATATAAATTTATTACCCTGCTCGTGGGCGTAGCAGAACTTCTCACCCCAAAACCAAATACAGTGTTCCGCAATACTTAAGTATACATATATGTACATATAAATTTCTATGATTTTTAATAAAAAATAAACAGTATTAAAAAAAACGCGATTCTATTTTTATTAGAAGGGAATAATGCGTTTGCGACCTGGAGTAGTAAAATATATTTAAAAAAGAACCTGCATCGGCCGAGATTGGAACCCGGTCCGCTCGCAGTGGCACGGAAATAGCCTATTGTTCTGAAAGACGTATGAAAGAAAATAATATATTATATACAATTTATTTATTTATTTATTTGTTTAATTTTTTCTTTAACAATTTACAGCGGCGCACCACTGTGCCACCACCTGACGCCCTCGACCACTTCTCCTTGTCTATTGGCTGGAGAAGCTTAACTAAATCTATTTCCATTTTTCTACATCTGGCATAGTCCAATACTATATTGGCTATTTTGTGAGCTTTAAATATAGCGTCGACGACTGCGCGTTTTTCCTTGCCGGCATAATAGTGCGGTGGCTGCAGTCCTTCTCTTTTTTTTAGTATTGCCCACGCCTGCTTTGACTGCTGCAGGCAGTCCGTCACCGTCAAATCGTATGAAGGCACCGCACCGTCTGCACCGTCGTCCCACGACGGAGAAAAGTCCACTTCGGCTCCAGAAAATAATGTTCGGACATCATCCCATCGCTGCGTTGGCAAACTGAAAAATGGAAAAGAAAGGTTATTAATTATTAAAAATTATGGAAAATTAAATGAAACTTACTCGTCCAGCTGTTGTCCAGGCACTGCAGTCGTCGTGTAAGGGAGCACAACTGCTCGTGGGGAGTTCGAGGGGAATGTGGTGGGCAGGTGGGAAGGGGATGCCGAAGCGGGGGGCGTGGGAGAAAGGAATGTTGGGTATGAGAATGAGAGCATGGGGAGGGGTAAACTGTAGCGCGGGGCTTGGGAGTGGGAGAGGGAATTGTGAAAGGAACCGCCGAAGCGCTGGGCGGCGCGAGGGTGGGAGTGGGAGAGGGAATACGTGAAGTGATATACGTTTTTCTCCATTTTCTGAACCTATTGCCTTGTGATCTCACTTGCAACTGAGCTCGCAAATTTGCAACAAGAACGACGAAAGAAAAGCAGTGCATGATGATCAACCGTTATAACGGTTCATCCAAAGCGAATTTTCATCCCCAAAAATCCCCCATGCAGACTCGCAAACACACACACACACACACACATGTATAGACTCTCGAAAACGAGAACCGGTTCGAATACCGCATCAACCGATGAAATCAAATCATTTTCCACAAAGCAAGTTATAATTTTTTTATATTAAAATATTTATTAAAATTAATTTATAAAAAATAATAATATGAAATGGAAAAAATTACAAAAAAAAAGGACAAAATTAAAATTAAAATTGTACGGGTCATGTCCCATACATTTTTCTTTTTTTTTTAATTTGGTATTTTGTCGATTTAATTCAATATTATTTTTCATTTTCTATTATTATTTTTTATAAATTATCTTATCTTGCCTTGTGAAAAATTCACAGTTTCTCAGTTAATTCTCGGAAATTTCTCGGTTTCACAGCGTTCATCCACTTCAAAGACAAGAACGTTCACATGTGTGTGTGTACTCTACACGAAAATTCATTTTGATTTCAGGGGAAATAACTGTTCGGTTTGGATGAACCGTTACAACTGCTGAATGTTCTTCATTCTGTTGCAAATTTGCGACTCAGTTGCAAATGAATCTTTTGAGAACACAGAACACAACAAAATGCAGAACGGCGGAGTGTTCAATATAGGATCGATTGGATCTTTCTTTAATGGTAATACGCTTCCGCCGAAAGCAACGAGGACGATATCAACGCAGACAGAGGAGTGGCACCCCTGCTGCCTTCATAACCATCCCCCAGTCCCCTACGCTTCGGCACTCCCATTCCCCTTGTCCTCGACATTTCCCTCCAGCTCACCCCGCGCAATTGTACTCCCCTCCCCATCGTCCAAAACATTCACCTCCCCCACGCCCCGCGCTACGGCACTACCCTCCCCCTCGCTACACAACCCCAGCCAAGCCTCGCAGTGGAGACGGTGTAGGACTCCTGGTTCACGAAGGAGGAGGGGAAGAACGTCTTCCGAAATTTAGTTAGCGAAAAATTCGAAAAACAGCAATGGATGCAAACGAAAAAGTAGTGGAAAAATACTTTTCGTTCTTTGATGAGCCACTGTCTATACAAAGTTTTAACGCGAATAGGTTAGAGTATATGGGCCAACTTTTAAAATACGACGTTAAAAAACATATCATGGTTGATTGGTATAATTTTTTAAATTTACCCCTCATTCGCAATCACCGCTTACCTTCCAAGTCCAGTCCTTCATATAATATAATAAATATTAAGTAAATATAAATGTTATTGATTTGGAAATTGAATGAAACGTCGACGTACTGTGGCTGCCTGAACTCACACTGGGCGATCTGAGTGGTCCGTTCAGTCAAAGTCAGCTCCATAAGATGCCCTTAAAATAACATCGGCTCTAGATGTTGTGATAAAAAAGGTTATAAAAATGGGATTATCCGACCAACTTTTGGCTGTGCTGTCCGACCACTGTCCATCAAATCTGCGAGGTCTAGTGCAGGTCGAATTTCCGATCCTGTCGGATCATTACCATATGACCTAGGTGATTGCAAAGAAATTGACGACAGATTCAGCAATGCAACACTTTTACGCCATGGAGTACAAATCAGATAATTGGGAAAACATTTTGGAAAGTAAACTCATTCCAAAGCTGGATGCAATGTCCAAGAATGTAGGTGAAATGTACAAGTCCGAGAAGAAGAACTTTAAATTCATGGTCTCCCGATCCTTCAAGAGCGGGTCATCGGATCCCTTAAAATTGGATCATGTGAACAGCGATTGGAGTTTTTAAGTGAAGCCCTATCCCCAAAAGTGGAACAGATAATGATGGGGGCGGCAAACATTTACCCACTGGTTGGGCTTCGGCGGTGCCCATTATATTTTATGGCTCCGTGTAGTTTGATGCTTTGATGGATTAGATGCAATATAATTTTAATTATCGATGACGAGGTGGTGACGAGATGACAAGCCACTTAGAAAACTTTCGACGTTTTACAGTAAATGTTTTTTTTTTGTTTTTGAACAATGAAACCATGGCTGCAACTACTGTCCGATCCATCATCTTTTTCTTCATAGAATATCTAAAGATCGCTGATGAAATAATTTTGAAATTTCTAAATTAAACATAAAGAATTGTGAGCAAAATAACCGCCTCGAAGATATTTAGTTGGATGTAGTTGTAGGTCGGACGTATTTTGAACAAATGCGGAACAGAACTCATGTTGACTCCACTTTATAAGCCGTGGACCACGTGAAATTAAAGCAGCGCAGCGCTGCTGCAGTCGGCTGAGGCAGCGGGGATATCGCGTCTCTGTCTCTATTCCTTCTCGCTCTGGCACATGCTGCTAATCCTATTTGTTTCTCTTTCGGTCGGCGCTCTATATTCTCTGCCCGCTTCCGGCTTATTTCGCTTTGGTTCTGCTCGATGTTCGGGACTCGCCGTTACTTTGTACATAGCTCGCAATTAACACGCGTTTCTGTGCGGTCTGCTCACTAACACAATCGAAACGAGGGGGAACGTTGTGAGCCGCGGCAAAGGCCGCGGCTCTACCTTATACCCGGTACTCAGTCAGTATATATGTACATACATACATACATACATACATACATACATATAATATATGAGCTTGCGATTTATGCAATTTATTATATGTTCGCAAAAGGGACAAAATAAATTTTGGGCAAAAAATAATATTTAAAAAAATGAAGTCAAATCATTTTTGGAATATTATACATGTTTCTAATTTTGTTTGCATATGCTTTTTACATCTGCTTCTACATTTCTACATGTATAACTACATATTTGAGACGTACAATGGTTTGCGACAGAGAGAGAGGGAATGAGTCAGCGCTTGGCAGGCGTTGCGTAGCCACTGAAATTTAATTTGTTTCTTCTGTCTATAATATTGATCCGACCTAGTCCATATTCGATAATCTGGTAGATATGGTAATTTTCCATGATTCTGCGTTTTTGGTTTTCATTTATCTTAAAAATTGTGGATTCCACAGATTTTCGTCTTTTGTGGGGGCGGAAAGGGGCGTGGCAAAATTTTGAAACAAACTCGCGCTGGTTTGATATCACAGGAGTTTGAATAGAAAGTTTGGTTGCTCTAGCTCTTATAGTCTCTGAGAACTAGGCGTCAAGAAATATGAATGGGCAAAGCAGAAAGGGTCGCGTGTGAGAGAGAGCGAGAGGGAATGATGACTTTCGAAATGGTTTTTTTCATTGTAGCTATAATAGTGATCCGATCTGATCCAGATTCAATACTCTGATAGAAATGGTCATTTTCTATGATTCTGCGTTTTTAGTTTTCTTGTATCTTCATCATTGTGTACGCCACAGACTTTCGTCCTTTGTGCGGGCGGAAAGGGGCGGGGCGAAATTTTGCAACACATTTGGAGTAGTGTGATCACACAGGAGACTGGATACAAAACTTGGTTGCTCTAGCTTAAATGGTCTCTGAGATATAGGCGCAAATGAAGACGGACGGACGGACGGACGGACAGACGGACAGACGGACGGACAGACAGACATGGCTATATCGACTCGGCTATTGATGCTGATCAAGAATATATATACTTTATGGGGTCGGAAACGCTTCCTTCTGGGCGTTACACACAACCGTTATCCCCACAAATCTAATATACCCTTATACTCTTCGAGTACCGGGTATAAAAATCGCTTGCTCTCGCTCTGAGCAGAACACTTCGTTTCTCTTCGTTTTCTTCTCTTCTCAGTTGAGCTGTTCTTGTTATGCTCATTCAATCACATAGAGAGTGATCCGACTGAGCGCTCGCACGTTAAGAGTCATAACATTGATCCCTGCGATCATGATTTTAAATGTGTGTACGCCTATGGAAACAAATTGCGGCGAAAAAACCAATTTAGATGTACATTCTGCCAATGTCCAGAAAGTGGCACCGAATTTTACGGCGAAATGTCCTGAAAGTAGGTACCGAATAAAGTCAAAAGTCTTCCCTTCTTCCACCACTATTAATTTACACCCACAAAATTTCCAATTTGCCAAATTCATGTCCATGAGCCTGGCCACCAGAAAAATCCCACCAGACTTGGCATTCCAACTAGAACACAAAATTGGGATAAGAGAAATATCGAAATAATAATTTTTGTCGAACCAAAATAACTGATAGTTCTGAGTAAGTTAATGGGGCCGAACCGGTATTACAGCCATATTCAGTATGACCGCATACCGAAAGAAAAATATTATCAAAATTCTGAACCGGTAAAAGTAGTCCGAAACGGTAAAGCTTTTCACGTAATAGTTCGAATTACAATTTGAACGATTCACTACAAAATAAGTAATTCATATGAATACAATTCTAATTTGCAGATCACTTGGACGAAGGAATCGACTAATTTTTATATCTTGGACAGAAAATCAAAGTATCTTCACGCATTCCTCTACTGGTTTTTAAGAAACCTTAGGAAAACGATATCGGGAATTTTAAATTCCGAAAAAGAACCCAACATTTAGTACCTTTGGACCCAAGCCCAAAGAATTCTGGAACATTTTTGCCGAATCATGATTTTACATCATTCCGTCGAGAGGCTCGAGACAATCAAATCAAAACGCTTGAGACACATACGAGTACTATTATCAGTTTATTGACATGTAAATTCATAGTCACGCATATAAATTAAAACAACGCGTGTTTGAACAGATAAATATTTTCATATTATAATTTAAAGGGGCAGGCACAACCGGCCGCCGCCGCCGCCTGTAATGCTGAAGCGTCTAGGAATTGTCTCTGTAAACAACTAAAAATTGCCAAAAAAAAAAAAAAACATCTTTGAATATGTGAAGTCACCTGGCGCCAATTGGATGGGTAAATAAACAAAATGCCATGCCGGTTTCATGCCAATATCATACGTATAGTATAGTATATACAGCAATCACACACCGCATCGAATATGCTAATTTGGCGATGACGAACGCCCAAAGACTTTAACTACCATTTGGCAAGTGGTCGGGTCAGATTGGATTGGATGATTCCCGTCTTCTTTGCCGCCTGTTTGGGCCTGTTTGGGCAGCGCGCTTGTCAAAATAGTTTGAAAGTGAAGCCACCATTCAGAGGGGGGGAGGGAGTTTTGAGCACCGAACTCATTAAGAATGCCGCGGGGAAACCAGTTTGGTTGTCGCCTCCCGCCTCTCTCTTGACTTATGATGTATAATTGGTTTATGCTCGGAATTGAGTTGTTGCCAAAAAGATAAAAGATCAATGTGACTCCTCTTCAAATGGTACGAGCATTATTCAAAACGGAAATTCTTCTGCTAAATCACCTTGGAGGGGTCTGGTCTCTTCTGTAGGATTTGGCAAATGCAGCAGATGTCTCATCTAAAAGTGAAGATAATTATGAAGAGCTCAATAGACAAACTTTGGAATCTATGATAATCTTTGACCTTTGACCACTCTTCCACCTCTGGTATGTAGATACTCTCACTCGCACACACCGCCCGACGTACCATTTAACACTTTTTTTTTAACATTCACTTTGGAAATCCCCAGAAGTTCTGTTCTAATCCTCGAACCGATCGCTGATCTCAAACAGCAAACAGAATATGGATGATATATGTACACTGACTGGCTGCTGATAATTTCAAATTATTATTTGCACTTCATTATAAGCGCGAACAAAGAATCCACCGACACCGACAGATCGACTGAGCGACTGAGCGACAGACCAACCGATCGACAGCCCGGCTAGACGGACAGGTTCAATTTCACATTGTTCAGGGAGGGGTCGAGGGGGTGCGCTACAACGACTTATAGATCTATAAAAAGTATACGTATATGATAAAAAGAATTAAATCTCGACTCGTCGATGTCCGAAAACGAAAACTGGCTGGCGGCAGTTCGAGCATTAAAATTTATAGAATCACTTTTGATTGTTTCTGTTGTTGGCTGGCACATGTTAATAATATTAATTAATAATATTGTGGCCATTTGTGGGGCTGACTGCGAATTCTACTATACCCTCGATGTGTGGAATCTCCTATGAGGAGAAGGCAGACAGGGCACAAAAAAGAGACAAAACAGAAATAGCAACATCAACAACAACAACCAGATCAGGCAGGCAGGCAACAGGCAAGACAAGAATGAATAAACTATGAAGTGTACTGGTTGCCGCTGCTGCCTCTGCTTGTCAGCGTCTTGGCCGGCTCTGGGACCAAAAATTTTATAAATACTTGCGTCTGTCCCGAGCAAATTTACAGTTTAGCATTGAACTTGGTCGGGAGTTCGCCAAATCATCAATCGCGTCGCGTAGTCATATTCGTTAGCCATTCGTTGATCAGATCCCATCCGTCCCTCAGCATGTTGCTGCTCCAGCTGTGCTCCGTTGCCTTGCTAGTCGGCCGCCTGGCCAGTGCCGCCTCCAGTTTTCGTGAGTTCTCCATCCACCAGATCCCCTCTTCAGCCAGAGTGAAGTCTAATCCCTGGCCCATTATTGCCCATTGCAGCTCCTGATCTGCAACGCTGCCGCATTGGAGACACCAAGTGCATCATTAATACCTCCCATCATGTGGTGCGTCAGTATGCTAAAACGGGCTATCCTGCTGCCGGCTTTCCGCAGATAGAGCCCTTTCTGGTGAAGCGCTTCGACATATCCGACGGTCGCTCGGGGTCACTCAACCTTAAGCTCAACTTTAAGGATGTCAATGTTGAGGGCCTGTCTGGCGTGAAGTTCGACAATGCTGTGTAAGTGGAAATATAAGTGATAAAACATATGTATGTATATAAAGTAGATGTTATCCAATTCGTTGTGTCATTCCCACAGTGGATTCGGTCCAGATCCCGCCACCAGCAAGTTTGAGATGTACGGCAGCATCCCCAAGATCGTGCTGCGCGGAAAGTACATCGCTGACGGACGCATCCTGATCTTGCCCATCCGCGGCGACGGCGATGCTGAAATCACCCTTCATTCGCCCAAGTTCTCGGTTAAGTTCAAGCCGGGCACGCAGGTGCGCGACGGCCGCACCTATCTGACCGTGGACAAGCTGAAGGTACTTGTGGAACCACAGAGGTAAGAGATGGAGCTTTAGTTTCAGTCACAGACAGCATCCAAAATGTGCATGGATTTCTTTCAGAATGAACATCAAGCTGACGAACCTCTTCAACGGGGACCAGGCACTGGGTGCCAATCTGAATCAGTTCCTCAACGAGAACTGGGTTGAGGTCTGGAGCGAACTGCATCCTTCCATCCATGTGGCCATTGCAGAGATCATGAAGAGCATTCTCTCCAACCTGTTCAAGCGCTTTGCCTACGAGGATCTGTACCTGGAGAACTGAACTGATAAAGCAGAATAGATTGTTTAGTCCCCTAATCATTAATCATTAGGCATTCGGCATTAGGCAGCATAAGTGTACGAGTATTTCCCTCACAGACATTTCCTTATCCAGCGTGCACTTGGGTGCATTTGGGCATTGACTCTTCCATTGCTCCCAGGCACCACCATATCATCATCATATTTGCTATGTTATTACTTACTATAACAAAAGAAAACGGTAGAATAAAAAAAATTGTTTATGAAAACCGGTTATGTCGAACCTGTAGCTTGGAGTTTGATTGCTTAGATCTAATCGTTTCCGCAACAACTGTCGCATACGATTTTGGCAACCGATTAGATTAGCAAACGTCTCACGTGACGGTGCCCGCCATTTGCATGACAAAAGCAGTCCCAGGTCCTCTCAGCTCAAGCTCAAGTGTATGCAACGGTAAACCCGAGATTAACGAGGCAGGGCCAGGGTCATGGGCATCCGACACCTAGTTGACCTTCGGGCAGTGCATAAAAATCTTCCATTTGCGAGTCAATCAACTGCACTCAAGTCAAACTAGTTATGCTTCCCATCCATTCCAGTCCCATTCCATTCGCATTTTATTTCGATCAGGAGGCTGGGCTGGTCTGTAAAACGAGACGTTTGGTTAACAAGTGTAGGAGCGAAACGAAACAAAGCGAACCTGTTCCTGCGGCGTTCTTATTCTTACCTTAAATATTTTTTACTTACATTCTGCAAGAGATCTCAGTGAACGTCATGATGATTCGGTTGTTTTCGTCTCATTTTGGCTGTTTTTGGACTCCCTCTGCGGCATGTTATACGAAACTCTACAGAAGTGGAAAAAGTTATACAATTCCCCGTTTGCCAACAACAGAAATACTGTAATTACACTACTCAACAAAATTCAACTTTTTTTTCCGCTGTCGCCCAAAATGACTTTTTCTGATAGATTTGGAGATTTAATTTTATTTTAAGAATTATGGTTTTTTTTTCAGGTTTAGTTTTTTTTTTTAATAATTTTATAAAAATGTTTTGTTTTTTCAGAGGTAGTTCTTCAATTTTTCAAATTCTTAAAAAAAAAAACTAAACCTGGAAAAAAAAAAGATTCTTTAAACATTTTTATACATCCAAATCCATCAGAAAAAGTCATTTCGAGCTACACTGGAAAAGTCGTGTTGACTAGTGTTATCAGATAATTTGTTTCGAATCAGTAACAATTATGGCACTTGCACACACAGGCGCATTTATAATTAGATAATTACTTATCATCGTGCTATATCGTGTTATGCGCTGACCACAAAGGTGTAAAGTGTATACAGATTTAATCATTATATTGTTGTTTACTCGTAAACACAGAAATATCAATAAATTCTAAGTCTATAAAAGTATGTTGTTTTAAGATATTTTTATAGGGAATCTATTAAATTTGACATATGTACATAAGTAAATGTTACATTTATGGATAACACATTTTGAAATATTTAAATGTAAAGTCGAACAAGTGCAAAAGTTCTGTTTTGAACATTTCTATTTTAAAATCTCGCTTTTTTAAATCTCGGTTTGTATTTAAAGAATATAAGAAAAAATGCTCAATTCGTTGAATTTCTTATCTGCTTAACCGTTATATATCAATGTCGCGTGCAACATTGTAAAAGAACATTTGTTATCAGTGCGTCAAAATTATTTGTTCAATGTGCATACAATTTTGGGTCCAAAAACGTATTGCTAAACGAAACTAATTTAAACAAAATTTTGGTTGTCAATAAGTAGTGCTTTGTTTTTGAAATTTTTTTAAAGTTGTAGCATGCGACATGGTAAGTCTCTCTCTTAGAACCGCCAATCGCAAACTCCAACTCATTTTATATCTGATTTCATCAAAAAAATAAATAATTCCATTTTTCCAGATGAAACAACTCTTCGAAAATGATCAGGATCATAATGATTCGACTACAGGGCTAATACAAATTATAAATTCATGTAGTTTTAAGGTTAAGAATTAATATATATATAGAATTAATATATATATACATATATATATAGGATTAATAGCATATTTTGTCAGAGGCATTAGAGTTTGACTTAATAAACAGCATTTTTGATATTATTTCTGGATTCAAATCGTCATACATTTCTTTATACAAATGAGCCGAGCCCCTCCGAGGCTTCCGGAACAGAAAGAAACTTTTGGACAACATTATGTAAGGGGTTGTATTTGATGTTTCTTTTCCACCACAACAAAGGATCCATGTGCCTTTCAATTCATAACTCGGAGCTGTATAGATACAGGAGGTTTTTAATCTGCAACTGAGATTCAGAGCCAGATGCTAGAATATTGTTCAAGATTGTGTCAATCGTTGATGACTGCTGCAGCACCTTATTGGTCACCAGCTGCTCTTCCAGTTCGGTAAAGAAGACTTCTTTTTAGCGTGGATCCAAATAGGTGGCCAACATATATTTTAGATCTGTGGTAATATGAAAAAACTTTATCTCCACTTCTTTATGTACTATATCTCAGGCAAAGGCGCAAATGGTCTAAAATCATAAAATGTAACTTTACACATTAACGAGCTTTGTTAAAAGATATTGATCAATGATTACCGTTGAGGGCAAATTGTCGGCATCTGCATTAAGAGAAAGCTTTACAGGAGCAACAAGAGGAATCACCGAAGATCTTCAGTTTCGTCAATGATTTCGCATGGCTCTTGTTCATGGAAAGTTTCATGCAATAAACCATCTTCTCTTTGGGTAGCCCCTTCACGAAGCTTGAGATCAAATCCTGAACAGCCGCCTCGTCAGTATCAAAATGGCAAAGATCGTAACTCAGGTAGCGATCGAAATATTTACCATTTTATTTTCCTGCTTTTGTTGGCGGGAATGCTTCCCTAGGGATGAGTATATATCGAATATTTTAACTATCGAGTGCCCACACTACACCGCTTCAAACTCACTAATCTGAAAGATAAAAATAGCTTTGAGAGTGAGTATTGCTCTTAGTGTTGTTATATCTTTTTATCTAGTCATAAGCCATTCTCTGTTTTTGCAGTTAATCAGCTAGCAAAGTGGCTATAACAGCTATAGCCTTTGTGCAAAACGATCAACAGATTTATTTTTTAATTCTACTACACTTCAAGCTTATGCCCTGAGACCAGTGAGCGGGAAAAATATATAATCTGATTGGATTTGTAGCTTATGTGGCAGACACTAATTGCATTTAATTTTGTCTCGCGCTATCTCTGTCTTTCTTTCTCTATCTAGATTGATCGACTTGAAGTGTAGTGGAATATGACCATTTACAGCTAGAATTAGTTGCCAGCGTAAAAGGACCGTTCACAGTTTTTCGTGGGTAATATAAAAGTAAAGAATCCAACATTAAATTCAATTAAAATATATAAGTAAAACAAAATATTGCATTGCTGTGCTGTGGTATATGTAGTACCTATAGTAGAAATATTGAATGAGCTAAACGATCAACTTCTTGCCTAGCCCAACATTTTGTTGCATGTGTATGGATATGAACACACATGTGTGTGTGTCTTAATTATTGTTTCGTATTAGTACCCTGCAGTACGGGTCATCGCTTACAAATGTGCTCACACATCGATGTCAGCGTGAGCACCCCCGCTGACATAAGGGATGACGCGCGGAACGATGAACTGCTGACATTAACATTGCGATGTCCTAGGAGCATAGGGGATGACATGGTCATCGAGAAATACGAAAAAATAAGGCTTACTATAAGTGATGATTTTCTCGAAAAAATAAGGCTTACTATAAGCGATGATTTTCTCGAAAAAATAAGGTTTACTATAAGCGATGATTTTAGCCGAAAAATAAGGCATACAATAGGTGATGATTTTCTCGAAAAAATAAGGCACATAGTAAGTGAAGATTTTAGCCGAAAAAAGGCATACAGCACGGGATGATGTTCTCGAAAAAATAAGCGATATAATAAGTGAAGATTTTAAATGAAAAAGTAAGGCGTATATAAGTAAGCAGTATATTCATTTATTTTCTTTTGCTTTTATTTAAAACTACAATTATGTACATATGTATGTCAGTTTTGGGGATCCCTGAGGTTCTTTCGGTAACTTCAATTGCATCGCCACTGAAATAATACAGATTAATTTATTATGTTTTTGTTCAGTTTTTTGACTTGTAAGGACTTACTTTCCATGCCCTTCCAGGATGCGCCCGTCCCCATTGTGTTCCGTATTTTGTTGATCTATCAATAAAATGATTATTCTATAAAATACTATTAATTTGGTTGCAATTACATAGGAAAGTAAAGATCAAAATTCCAAAAATATGTTCGATTTGTAAAAGAGTTGTTTAAACAAAAAGCAATGCTCACTGTAGATCAGCGGTGTTCTGTGCATTTACTCCTACAACAAAAACAAATCACGTGCCAAAATATGTACCTGCTTGACTCAGGCCTCGCATATAAGGGTTGCTTGTCTGTTTTTGTTGTTGAACTGCTTAAAATTGAAATTTCGGGCCCACCGCAGGTTATGCATTCACATTATATTTCTTTATTCTTCTTTTAATCCATACTATACATATTAGTCGGAGCATAAGGGCACAACAATTAAAGAGCATAAAAGAAGAATAAATAAAATTTATTTATTTTATATTTATTTAATAAATACAATGTGAATGCAGCGATACATTGAACTCAGTTTTTTCACAATTTCAAAAATTTAACATTATTATTATTATTATTATTATTAACATATTTTCATAATTTACCCACGCGCACATAACATTTATGTTTATTTAGTGTATTAGTGCATTGACTTACCTGGTAATAATAAATAATATAGATATTTTTCACTAAATCACTGCATTTTCGCGTCCAACTCTTTCCGCACAATTGTAACAATGTAACGTAATAGCAAATGCATGGCGAACAAAGCAAGAATGCTTTGCCGACGCAGGCGCAAAAGAGAAAAAAAACCAAATTCTCTTGTAGTTCGACCGATCGGCAGAGCCGATCTATTACGATCGCGCGGAAAAGAAGGAAACAGAAAGAAAATAAAGGGTTCGGTTTAGCGGGCGTCAACGCTTAGATGACATTGTCGTTGACATTTGTCATCGCTCACGGCTGGTACTGCAGGGTACTACAACATTCTGTGTTTAAGTATTACATCAAATGAGAAATCAATTCAAATACAATATCCGTACCATCCGCCGCAAGGGAATCCAATAAAAGCAACTAAACTGAAAAGCAATAAAGCAAGTTGGCATACACACATGCACACAAATGTACATTGTATCGTAACTATTTTACCGAGCAAAACACTTGCCATGCCACATTAATTATCTAATAGTGAAACTAATTTAAATATGAATTCAGGCCAAGCCTATCGTATGCTTCAGCATTTGATAGATCCGACACGATCCCAAACGGGTTCGGTTTTCCGCGAAGCGCCAGATCGGCAACAACAGCATCTCATCGCATCATCGCATCTCACAATTTTAAAGTGACTAATGGTACTGGGGGTGCGAGGGGAGTGGAGTAGTGCTGTGGAGTAATTTGCTATTTTCTCGCCACTATAAATAGTAAACGAAGTACTGGCGTAATGTCAGTAGTTTTCGCATTCTAAAACCGTGTCAACATGTCGCGCATCGTTCTTCCCCTCGTCCTGTGCCTGGCAGTGGCCGTGCAGGCCGATTTCCGTAAGAATAGACTGCCAGGACGCAGCCTAGTAGATAAACTAACAGTATCGATTCGCCCCCAGCCGATGATCCGAAGCCGTGCAAATACGGAGACACCGATTGTTTTGTGAAGTTTTGCAACAGGCTAATCTCCGAGAAGGCAACCGAGGGGGATGCAAGCCTGAACCTGGTGCAGCTGGATCCTTTGGCGGTGGATAAGATGGTACTCAAACAAGGCGCCGATGGGAGCCCAGTGAAGATAGATCTCACTTTCATAAATAACAAACTGTATGGCAATAAGGATTTGCGCTTCAAAAAGATGCGGTAAGTTCTGAAACATTCCAAATAGAGCCAACAAGTTTTCTCATATCTATGTATATTCCGTGCACAGAGGATTTGGCAAAGAAATTGCCACGAAGCACGAAATGGTGATGAGCTCTAGGGTGTACTCCTTGGTGGGTGATTACACCATCAAGGGCCAGGTCCTGGTCCTGCCCATAAGCGGCTCCGGCCACAGCAACATGACGTTGAGTAAGTAAAGCGAATGTTTTCTCCTAAGAACTTAATTAAATTCAATTTATTTTCTCTTTCAGTTGGAGCGGATGTGAAAATCAGTTTCACGGGCAAGCCGGTGGAGAAGAATGGAGAGATTTACATGGAGGCTACCGATTTGCATTTTTACTTGAAGCCTAAGAAATCACTTTATCACTTCAGCAATCTGTTCAACGGGGACAAGACCCTGGGCGACACAATGAATTCCTTCCTCAACGAGAACGAGGCTGCCATCTTCAGTGAGACGAAGGAGACAATTGAGAAGGCCTTTGCCGGGATATACGAGCCATTAATCACGAGAGTCTTTTCCAAGTATCCCTATGCCAAGTACTTTGCCGCGGAAGAGAGTAGCTAATTCTTTAATAGCGTAGAAATAAACTTTGCCCTAGTTATATTTTAGCTGTCCGAAATAACACGCATGCTTTACAATCATCATTCCATTTAATCAGAGCCATTAAGATGTTAGAATAAGTGGAGAAATCACTAAATTTCCAAAGGTTGATCATGCATGTAATCCAATCCAAGCAGCACAGCCTGAAAGTATGTGGTACGTGGCATTGGCATAGAAATCTTCTTGACCTGTAAGGAAATATTGTATTGTATTGCAAAATAGCTGGCAGAATGATGACCGTGGGGTCAGCAAATGCTGCCTGTTAACTAACACTTGTTGAGCACTTGCTCAGCCTCTCAATTCATTAAACGCAATTAAAGTATGTCAAAGGCGCTCTCGAGCGATGGCTTAATGAATAATGTTTAAGCGCCCCGTGGAAAATTTGCATATATATCATATACAAATCAGCCCAGCCGGCAAAACGTGATTAGGGGAGGGGTAAGAGCACTGGGGGCGGGGCAGTGACAGTGTCATTGGCATGGAGAGTGGAGAGTGGAGAGAGGAACAGGACTGGATCTGAAGCTGAAGCCCCCTGTAAGATCAAGTTCAAATCGGTAGTTCATTAAAGGGAGTCGTAAAATAAATCTACCGGTAATAACATCTCACTCATATTTATCTGAGGCCGCCGGTTTCTGTTTATAATCCATTTACCATTTACTGAGACTGCACTGACTCAGTCTCGACTTCGTCTAAAGTGAGATTCTCCGTCAGTTAAAACGCAAAAGCGGTTTACAGCAGCAACAAAGCACATGATACAATACCATTTAAATTCACACTCGGACACAACATTTCAATTGAAATTTCGCGACGTAGGAACTGGCCAGGAGAACGATCAAAACCGACTATAAAGGTGGGCCAAGTGAGGGCCAGAGAGACAGTGTTCAATTGCATTCAACAGTGATCATAATGGAGAGACATTTCAGCTTCGTCCTGCTGCTGCTCAGCTGCCTAACTATATCTGTCCACGGGCACGCCTCTGATCTCCGTGAGTCCTGTCTGAGTACACCTCTGATCCATATTTTTGTTTCCTAATTGAAACTCTGTTGTTTCTGTTGCAGCCGCTGCGATTCAGAGATGCGCCATTATGGACGATCAGTGTGTGACGAATGGCGTGAATTATGTGCTGAAAAACTATGCCCAGAGCGGCATCAAGGAGCTGGGAATGATACCACTGGATCCGCTGCACATCACCAAGTTCAATATTGGCCGGAATCCGCACAGTCCGGTCAGCATTGATCTAAGCTTCACCGAGGTGGACTTGTTGGGCCTGTCACGGGGCAAGGCCAAGCGTGTGGGGTAGCTTATCTTATCTTATCTTTGATATTGATTCGCATGCAATGCTAACTCTATCCATCGATCTCTAGGGGATTCACTACTGATCTCATCAAGCCAATTGAGTTCGTGATGGAGGCACCTGAACTGGCCTTCAAGGGACCCTACTCGGTGGACGGCAAGGTGCTCATTTTGCCCATAGTGGGCAAGGGAAGCGCCGAGATTGTCCTGAGTAAGCTTACAGCGAACACTCCCAAAGATTTCCACTCATTCATCGTCACATCTCTCCCTCCCCTTCCCCAGAGCACTGCAAAATCCATTCTTTGATCACTTTCCGGACCATACCCAAGGGCGCGCACCACACCTTCGCAGAGGTTACGGACATCAAGGTGCAGGTCGATCCCTCGCATGTTAGCTACAAGCTGGAGGGTCTCTTTCATGGCCAGAAGGATCTCAGCGAGAACATGCATATCCTCATCAACGAAAACTGGAAGGATATCTTCAACGAGCTGAAGCCCAGCGTTGGCGAGGCCATGGGCCTGATTGTCAAGTCTGTGCTGAACAAAATCTTTGGAAAGATACCGCTGGAGGAGCTATTCATTTTGTAGAATTGTGTAGAGCACACCTACTAACCCCTAGTTCAATTATTAATGTTATTAATGTTTAGTTAAAGGTGCAAATATTTATTTGAATTTCAAATTCAAAATATAAAAGTTCCTTGTACAAATACGTTTCAACTTTATCCAAATGTAGTGCATTCAGTTACCACATAAAATCAATCAATCAAAGGTTTTCTCTGCTTAAAAAAACTACAAACAAATTAAAATTGAATGCTTTTAAAAATAATGTCCATCTTTTTGTCAATTTCATTCGACTTTTGATTGGATAATTAAATCAATATTCTTATGATCATCGTTGCTGTGTGCCAGCATGTGTAAATTATAAAGCTATTTCTTTCTAGTTTTGATAATCGATCCGTTATTCTTTTGATATTTCTTCTTTTCTCTAGCTGCGGAAGCACAAGGGCTTGAAGCGACGTGTTGCAGTTGGATGCTTCGGTGGCGATGAGGGCTCCAGCAAATCGCTAATGTCCAGTAAATCGATGCCTCCCACAGGAACTTCGGGTGAAGCTTCAGCTTTAGCCACATTGCCAGCAGCGCCTTCCGGGGGCGCACATATGGCCCGAACTTCGGGTGGAAAGTAGATGTCTGGATTGTTTAGCAGTGCCGACAAAAAGTCGTCGTTCTCTGCTGCACATTCGACGACATTTTGCAGCTTATAACGATGTGCGATTAGCTTTTCCTCTGGGCTAAGCTGCTTGGGTTGAGCCGCCTTCAGCTCAGTGGCAGCCAACTCCTTGGCCTTTTGCATCAGGGCGTTGTGGTTTTGGGTCATGGCGGCCGAATAGCGATGCTCATGATCCATTTCCCAGTTGAACACATACACACAAAGAAAGGCGGAGCGCAGCCATTCTCGCAGATTTATGAGCAATTCCTCAAGCTTTTGGGCATTAGCTAAATTGAAAACGAGATGATTAATGTCTCTGAATTATGACGGATTATATGACCCTTACATATGGCTGCAGCTCCCAAAAATTTGCCATTGCGATGGCGCAACGTGGATTTAGAGAACTGCTTGAACAACTTTAAGAAATTCAACGATCCCTTGATGAGTTTGTCGCCCTCCGTGTACTTTCCATAGTCAAAGTGGCGATTGGCCTCCAGCATGCGACGCTGGCTGGCCAGAAAGCGATCCGCCTTGCTGCACAACACCTCCACATGATACCGCACATTCAGGCTATGAGGCATGGAGCGCTTCTTGGGAAGATCGAACAGATAGTCCGATGGAAATGAGTTTTCGGGTCCAAAGCCCAGGTCCTGATTCATGTGGTCATGTAGCGATTTAAAGAGATTCATCAAACGCACAACGGTATTGCGCTCCTTGCTGTGAAAGAGAAACGCACATGAATATTGGGCGCACTGCATAGCCGCCATTCAAAACTCACCAATCGCCACGTAGGCCAATGGAACGCATCATCGGAGTCAGTTGGCCCATATTGAATAGAGTCTCCTTTTGCAGCTGCTGCTGCCGCAGCTTAGAAGTCGCAGCAGCCGACTCCCACCTTGACTTCTTTCGATAGCGCCCGTACGTAATTGGCTCCTCATTATAGCGGGTTCTCTTGGTCAAGGCGTGGCAGCCGTAGCCGTGGAACTCAAAGTGAGGAGCATTTTCCAAGCGCAAGTCTTTTAAATTGGCTTGCAGCTCGGCCAGCACGATGTGCGAGGTGTTCTTCGAGGAATTTCTGGCACGAGGCTGCTGCTCCGGCGGACTCTCATTGGATTCCAGCAAGGAGCACAGTTTTGTGCCCATTTCCATGAGGTTCTCTTCGAGCATCTTGTCCTCACAGTCCATATTCTTATCGTAGAGAGAGTTGAACATTTTCGCGCTTAAAAATTGCTGTCTGGAGAATTGTTGCTGTGCGAAAAAGCGCGGTGCCAAGCTGTCTGGGAGATTTTTGACGCCGCCATGTAGTCTGGCTTTCAATGTGACGTCACATCTGGCGCCAGCGCCGATAGCCATCGATAGCAACTATCGAATGCACACTTGTTATCGATCGTATTTGGGCGCTAGAATTCAAATTTGAATATTTTACCGTTTCGGACTTGACAACACAGAGCACAATAAACAACAAGCGTAACACGCGGCGAAATAAGCTAAATATTTAAACATAAGACATGTCCCAAATGAGCCCGCTCTATCATCATCATAAACAACGAATACGAATACGCACACAAAGGTCTCTCTGTTTTTCACGTTACCAACCACAAGATCGTTAATTCTTTAATATACAAAGCACAATGAACCAAAGAAAGGCAGGAATTGTTATATTACAAGCTTTCTTTCTATTTTACAGCCACAGTTCAATCCTTCTACGTAGTTCAAACGATTTGGTTGCGTCTACATGCCAGTTTTTAAAACTACTTAATATAAAAATTGTCGCTGCTCCTGCTGCTTTCGGCTTTTACTCTGTTGGTGGCTCGCCTTTTTGGGGCTTCGCTTCTCACAAATCCCTTGGGAACAGCGGCGGCGTCTAGAAAAGCGATGTGGTACACATTCTCGAATGAAAAAGAGTTGATGAATTTTTCGTGTGGATTCTTTACGTTTTAGTTTTTATTAAAAAATTAATAATTTGTGGTTCATCCAAGAGTCCCATTTTACTGTGGCTTCCTGCGGAACGAGCAGCCTACGAAACGAAAAATGAAACAATTTAGTAATGGGCTCAATGGCAATGTGGTTCGGTTCTTACCTTCTGTCAGCTTGGCACGTCCTCCAGTTGGCTGGCACAGAATGGTGGCGCAGCCAGCGCAGACCACGACGCCCTGTGCATGACTGAACACAGTTGTGATTCTGTAGCAGCCAGGGCATTTCACGTCCATGAAGTACGAGTTGGGGTGCTGGACCAGACGCTTCAGCTTGTGCTTGCGTTTCTCCTCAGCGGGCAGAGGGTGCAGTAAATCTTTTGCTAGCTGAAAGCGGACAAATTGAAATGTTCAATACGGCCATCAACAAAGTGCATTCATAAAAGAACAACAGAAATTCGCAAATGCCATTTTTCTAGGTTAAGTTGAATGAATTGGCACGAACTGTGTTGCCAACAGTCACAATTTTATCAAAAAATGTAAAATCCGTATCATTTCACAATTGTTTGCAATTTCTTGGGCGCATGCCACGCGTGGGGACAACACCAATACACGGCAAGCAGTTGGTCGGACGTTCATAGTTTCCGAAACTGTTTTCTGGGTGGTATCTGCGATTTTCACACCAAACACACATTTCCTGAGCACTGGACACTGTGGCGGTGCGCTCTGCATGGTTCTTGCTATGCCAGTTGCGAGTTTTCTTTGTTTAAAACCATTTTTTAGATTAATTTGACACCCACCGGCATGTTTTTTCTTTGACAGCTAACACGGAAAAGGAAGTAGCAGTGTGACCGCGGAGTTGTCGAAAAAATATACTGTCCGACAATCAGAAATATACCAAAAATTACGGTCTCATTTTAAACATATAGAGCAAAAATACCGACGAAAATCATATTCCTCGATTTTGATATTCTGTTAAATATTACTAGCTGAATAGGCTACTGAATCCTGAACAAGTAGTTTTGACTGATAGATGAAACAAATTTCTACAAGATTGACAAAATTTAAAAATCCCGTTTATTTGATTCGGTCTAAAATAAGGTTTGAACAAGGAAGGCCAACAAATAAGCCCCTTTTCATACATGGCAACTAACTACACATTTTCTACACTTCAAAAACATTTTTACGGATTATCGACATGCCATGATTCTGAATTAATGTTAAAAACACGGTTTTCCAAGCACGGTTTTCTCGTATTGAAATGTGTGTGATCTATTCATGTATTTAATCAGATTCCCGTATTTATATTCCCATAGTTCTCGATCCCGATACACATATTTGGTATCAATAGGAAGACTATAAACTATAAAAACTATAAAAAATTGCATTGATATCGCTTAGAAAATGTGTAGATTATTTTGGCATACCTACTAACTAAATATACAAAAAAAGTTTGTCGCGTTCGTTGGACAAACATTTAATATATAAATTCGCCCTTAAGGAAAAAGAGGGTATGGACAACAGGCAAAACGGCCCAGAAAATGCAATGTATGCAAGGTAAAATCCACCCCATTGTCTAACATACCATGAGGACACTTACTTTTGACATGGTAACTACATAGGTATGAAATTTTCATAGAACCACCTCATGTCAATGTATGTTCGCAGGAGAGGGGAGGTTCGTATGAGCCTTGCAAATGATTTTGCCTACTGCAGAAATTTTTGCACAATTTTGGCATCAAAAAATACCATAAAGTATTTAAAATACCACAAATGGGAAGCCAACTTCGCAGCCAACTTAGCTCGGCAGAAAAAGCACTAAAATAGGCGGAAAAACACTATGTTTAGTGCTCCAAAACATCATTATGTCATATATGGTATTTTTAAAGAATGGCGTTAGGGTAAAATTTCTGGCAAAGCAAAGAAAACATTTTTGGCGCGACTATTGTTGCATTTATTCGACTAAAATATATAAATAAGAAGACATGCGAGATGTTACAGGACCCGATCACACAATAGACTTGAATGAGCAGATTCAGTGCTACGAAATTTGCGCAAATGACTTTGCCTACAACCTCATCGCTGTTGCTCTAGGCAATAGAATCTGTTTGATTTTGGTTGGACTGCCGGCAAGTATTATTCACTGCATTGCTTAATTGTTGAATTAAATCGAAGTTGGTGTCCATAGGAGGAGAACGACGAGTTCTTGTGGCATCACCTGCAGGACTTGGAGCTGGGTGAGAATGATGGACGCTGCGTCAATGCCATCGCATTCTCTCCGGACACCTCTCTGAACAGCACACCCAACAATGTGACGTTTTGCGCCGCCCTTGGCACTGACATGATAATATTCCGCACAGATGTCGATCAGTACAACACGTTCGACACCTTGCAGGGACACACCGACTATGTGAACGACATATCCTGGGTGTGCGAAGGAGAGTTTCTGGCTTCGGTCAGCGATGACTTTACATGCCGGTTCTGGAGCACCGCCGCCGTGTCGGAGAACGTCATAACCTTCTGCCTATCCTCGGCGGGCATGTCGATCAAAAGCCATCCAGATGATAACGAAAAGGTGCTAGTTGCCGAGAAGAGAGGTGCGATTTAAGCCTTATGATTCATTGATGGACAGTGTTAACCCAACTCCCCAACTTTCAGGTATCATCCATCTCTATAATGTAAGACAGAAGCAGACCGTTTTATCCGTGGAATCTCCAAAGTTTCCCCTGCTGTCCGCTGACTGGGCCCAGAGCAATCGCTTGTTTGTCTCTGCTCTGGCGGGAGGCGATGTCATCATATGGGACCTTAATCGTCCATTCGTGCCCGCTGACGTCAAGCAGATCCATGAGGACGGTGGTCGGGTGGTTCGCATTGCTCCCGGTAGTTCAGAAATGGTTCTGGCCAGCATCGGACGCCCGGGTCTTACGCTCAAAGTGTTTGGAGCAAAGTCTGCTGTGCCACTGCTTGAAACCGGCTTAAAAACGTACGCTGGATTGGCCTGGCATCAGAGACTGCCGTACATAAGTGCGGCATCGGACAGGAAATTGCTTTTCTGGAAAGTGCAAATGAAGTAAAATCTATTCTAAGAAATACAATTAAATTAATTAAAATTTTAAATTGTGCAAAAGGTATTTTATTTTGTCATGGTATATACTGGTATTTCTGAACAACTAATGGTATTTATTGGGCCAGACGGTACTAGTAATATTAAACGGAATATCAAATTGGAAAAAATGTTCCACCAGAGCCGAATAAAATCATATCGATTGAGTTTAGGGGTGTCTGGCAATAAAAATCGATGTTTGAAAAAACGATCGATGTCTGCAGCTAGGACCCAAATATCGACTATATCGATGTTAACATCGATATTTCTCTAGCTCTAGTCCCGGTCTTTGGTCAAGCATTTTCTTTAAATTAGTATTTGGCAATACATACGATTTGATTTGAACAGAAAACCAGTGAAGCGTGTTAAACTAGGAATTGCCGAGCTAGAATTGATAATATATCTGGTTTTGGCAAGTTCCAGCTTGAGCAAACGTCGCTGAACCGAGCCGATGACTAGTTAAAGCCAAGCGCGGAGCACATTTTTGCAAGTCGTGAAAAGTTGTCAATTGAAGGGAAATAACTATATATAAGATATGTGGAACACTAGAAAGGAGGTGGACGAGCAGGTTCACAAAGTACTTGGCAAATTGCCGCCCGGACATTTGGTAATTATGCATTGGAATTTATTTCTATGTTGCGAAATAGTCGGCGCCGTGCCGCCATTGGCGCCATGTATATGTAGAGATATTTGAGTGTGTTTGGGCTGGTGTGTGTGTGTGGTGCGAAACGCGAGTGTGTGCGTGCGGCGTCACATCGGGGCGGCGCGGCCCGTGCCGTGTGTACCCGCTAAGGGATGCATCTTTCAAATGAAAATTGCGCGCTTTTATATCGTCACATGTCATTGTGCACAGAGATATTGAATTAATATCCCTTTGGCAAAGGTCAAAGGGTTTCTTTTCGGTAATGTTTGGCCCTGAATGATGGGACTGATGCCTTTGAAAAGTGAGGTTAGGCGACATTGGTTTTAAACTCTTTTTATTTTGTCCACTTTTAGCGCGATGTCAAGGGTTTGGCGGCGGCCCGTATGTACTATAAGATACAGGAATATCCGAAAGCCATTGAATACCTCAACAGCTATCTGAAGGTGAAGGACGAGCCGAGTGCCCACAAATTGATTGCCGCCTGCTACATGATGCGCAAGAATCCCGACCCGAAGCTGGCTCTGGAGCATTATCAACGCTGCATCCAGCTGAATCCCAAGCAGGTGGAAGTGATCAACAGTGCCTGCGAATTGCTGCTGGACGACAACAACAGCAGTCTCTTCAGCGTCGAGTGCGCCAAGTTTTGGCTGGACATGGCCGGGGGCATACAATTGAATGAAAGCGAACTGATGTTTCAGTTGCGCATGAAGATGAAAGCTCACGAGAACACCAATGGAGGCGGAAGCGAGGGGGCGCTGCGCGACATTACAGCGACCAACTCGGAGATAAACACCCTCGAGGACATCATGCTCAGGGAGATGCAGGCACGGCCACACGACGCACAGTTGAAGGTGCGTCTCATGCGCTGCTATCTGGAGAAGAAGAAACTGGAGGAGGCCTTTAACTATGCCTTCAAGGTGGAGCTGGCCGAAAAGATTGTCGCCAGTCAAAGCTTGGATTGGTATGAAATCATCTGGACTACACTCACCAAGCTGGAGCAGGGCAAGGACCTCAAGAAGTGGGGCCAGCGATTCTGGCAGCTGGCGCTCCACACCCTCGACCGTCTCGTGCAGCTCAGTCTGGAGGCGGGCAAGGGTACGTCCGAATGCAGCAACCATTTGTTCCGGCTCGACCAGTACTTGCACAAGTTCAACATGGAGAAGTCTTCGTCCGCCGAGCCACTGCAGCTAAAGATGCAGCAAACCTGTGTGGATCACTTCTCGGGCCAGCTGCTACTCCATGCGGTGGCGATCGTCTTCAAGCGGGAGCTCATGGGCAACCACAACAAGTGGATGAAGAGCCTGAAGAGCGTGCTGCCACTCCTGCTGCTGGGCTACCAGATGCAGCCACTGCAGGACAACTTCTCCCAGCCCTGGATGAAGCACTGCGATGCCGATCAGAAGAAGCTCCTGGAGCAGTGGCGCCTCCAGGGCGCCTTCCGTTGCGCCCAATTGGGCAGGACTCTGTTCGGCTGCCTCGAACCCGCAAAGTCCCATGACGTGGACCAGAAGGAGAACGTACAGACGGGCCAAAAAAATGGCCATCAGCCAATTATTGGATTGTTTGAGGATTCCGAAAAGCTGCTGTCGTGCGCTCGCCTCCAGTGGCAGGACAAGAACTGGCGTCGCCAGCTCTTCCCGGTGCTCTTCTGCCACCCCGATCACAAACTGAAAGAGAACACCTCTCATCTCGTGCACAACCCCAAGCTGGCGGAACCGCTGTACGAGTGGCCTGTAGAGGCGGACATTGAGTCCTATGAAGGGCAGGCACTGCTGCTGCCGCCCCAGTCGCTGCCGCAACATGTGTACCTGGCCCTGGGAGCCAGCGAGACTCTTGGAAGTGCTCCTCGAGTGGCCTTCTACGAGGGACTGCGCCGCGATGTCACGCAAGACCTGAGCTTCTGCGGCCAGGAATCGCTCTCGCAGTTGGACATTGATGTATTCCTCTATGCCACGGTCATTCAGACCCACAGCCGATTGGCCAGCCAGCGGGAGAGCTACGACAGCTGTAATCTGGGCAACTTTAGTGCCGCGGCACGGCCTCACATGATGCCGTATGCCAATGTGATCGGCCAATTGGTCACGTCCGAGCAGAGCAGCTGGTGGGATCTGGTCCTGCGCACGCATAAGAATCAAATGCCCGACTGCAGCCGTGGTGAGCAGCGGGCCCAGATCCAGATGGGACTAGAGGCGGTACGCGGCGTCAATGGCCCCAAAGCGGACACCATCATACTCTTCAAGTTGGGCGCCATTCTCTGCTCGCGCCAGGATCGAGATGTGCTCGAGCGTCGTATCGATACTCTTTACAAGCAGGGCTTCAACATGCTGCGCCGCGAACAGCAGCACGGTGCAGCCGGAAATGATCACTATATGCGATACTTCAAGCTCGCTTCGGTCTCCACTTCCGCCGCGTTTCAGGAACGGCAGCGCCTGGCAGAAGACGCTGTTTCGTACTTTAGCTCGAAGATGTTCAATGCGCATCAGTATCAGCAGTTCATCGACGAGGTGCGTGGCTTGAACCTCCCAATGGCCGTCTACCTGCAGGCTGAGGCGTATCGCAAGCTGGAGTACTCTAGCCAAATCAATAGGGAAGCCAAAGCTCGCTACTGGGAGCGTCGCAGGGACTGCCTGCAGCAGACACAGCAGTTGCTCCGCAGCCATACGAAGCACCCGCTGTACGGGATGATTCGCAGCGAACTAAGACGCTGTGACGACGATCGCTGCGAGATGAGCTTCGATGTGTATGCCTCGCCGGATAATCACAACAATTCGTCCAGCTACGAGGATGCCGAGGATGCAGATTTCTATGCAAGTGCTTCGCTCAGTCTCAACCGTTCCCGCCGCCATGCGGAGCAGCCGGCTGCTGCCACCCTCCCGAGGGATACACCAGTTCGGGGTACACCAGGCACTCCGGCCACAGCGGGCACACCGATGGCCTCCAATGCGAAACTCAATCAGCTTGAGGAGACTGTCAAGCAAATGAGCAGATCCCTGGGCCAGTTCAAGAACGATGTGAGCACTGGCATCGAGGATATGCGTCAGGAGATGAAGAACCTCACCGAAAAGTTCACCGGTCTCGAGGATATGATCAAGAAAATGAAGATCACGAACAGAGATACGCCCACCCGAGATGTGGACCCGGCCACGGCTCTCGGTCTGGATGATCTCTTCATCATTGAGGAGCTCGATGCACAGCAGCAGAACCAGGCGGCGGCAGCCGCAGCAGCAGCGGCAGTGCAGCAACAACACCAGGTGTTGGCTTCCAACTATGGGGCACCCCCAAATCCCAATGCGGGTGGCTTTTTCAATGGCGTACCGGCCATACCCTCGCCACAGGATCGATTCCTGCAGGGCGCCTATGGCAGTCCATTGTTCAACCAGAATCAGCTCTACAATTACTATGCGGCCCAGGCACAGCAGTATATGCGCACTCCCCCGGCACCTGGAACGTTGCCGCCACTGAATATGTTTGGTAAGTGGACAACATATTGATCATAAGCTAATTATAGCAGAATATTAATTTCATTCCAACATTTTAGACCATTGAAATTTGCAAAGTTTTCTATAAAACTACTTAATTTGCTTAAAAAAAAGAATAATTTTACGTTTAAAAACTTTAATTAATATAATTCAATTGTCATCTGCAGGACCACAGAATCCAAACTTTACTGGAATACCGGGCATATTCCCACCGGCACCAGCCGTGGCACCGCCAAGATCCTACCTGGAACCCACTGCAAACTTTGGACAAACGCCTGCCAGTCTGCTTCCACCACAGGCCCCGGTGCAATCAGCAGCGACAGCACCACAGCCACAAGCGCCGGCAGCAGCTGCCGCTCCACTTCTTCTGGCTGATCCTCCGAAGCCTCCAACGGCTGCATTGCAAGGAGGTCTTACGCCTGCTGGAGCTGGATTCTTCAATACGTCTTCCCCTGGATTTATGCCTTCGCCCATTCAGGTGCCGCAGGCAAAGCCTTCAATGGGAATGCCTTCAGTGGTGGCACCTCCAGTGGTTGCAGCCCCAGTCGCTGATCCACCATCCGCTGTCGCCGCACCGGCGGTTCCATCCCTGTTCAATCGCGCTTTGAACAACCAGCCCGTGGAGAAGGAGCCACCGGCCAATGTGGTCATTACCAGCTCCGATCCGCTGCCAAAACCAGCTACAGTCGCTGGCGTCCAGCCGACGCTCAGTGTAACGATACCGGCACAACACATTAAGCCCAGTCTGGTGCAGAACACGGAACAGCAGCCGCAGCCACAGCCACAGCCAGCAGCAATGGTCAGTGCTCTGCCAGCAACTGCCCCAACAGCTTCTGTGACACCATCCTCCAGCGCAGTCTTCAATTTCAGCTTTGGCACCAGCCATGCGGAGAGTCCGTTCTCCTTCAAGACGCAGGTGGCCAAGGCCGCGGCCGAGAAGCAAAAGGAGCAGGAGGCCGAACAGGCCCAGTCCCTCCTCCTCAATGAGAGTGCCAAGAGTGCGGCGAGTGAGCCGAATAAGAGTGCGGGCGCCGCAGATGCATCCCTGGACCTGGACTACGATCCGCGACCGGACTTCCAGCCAATCATAGCGCTCCCCGATGAGATTGAAGTGCGCACCGGCGAGGAGGACGAAGAGGTCAAGTTCTGCTTCCGTGCGAAACTCTTTCGTCTGGTGTCACACGAGTGGAAGGAGCGTGGCATTGGCAACATTAAGATCCTTAAGAACCAGGCCACTGGCGTTTCACGCATCCTCATGCGACGCGAGCAGACACACAAGGTCTGTGCCAATCACAAAATCAGTCGCGAAATGTCCTTGACCACACCCCAAGGGGACGTGGACCACAAGTCATTCATTTGGGTCGCCAACGACTTTGCCGATGAGGTAATGGTCCCTGAGACGTTCCTCGTGCGATTCAAGTCCCCCGACACGGCCAAAGAATTCCACGATGCCTACGCAGTGGCCCGTCTGGAGGATGCCAAGGCTGCCATAACCACGGAAGCAACAGTTCCTGTCCCAGTCCCCGAAGTGTCCAAGCCAGCACCAGCCGCAGCTGCAGTCAAAGATGTGCTCAAGAGCTTTGTGACCAGCACACCAGCCACCAATTCGTCGTTCGGCAAACCCTTTGAGCCGTCAAAACTAAAGCTCTCGGAATCGCTAGCGGCTCTGGCAGCTCCAGCCACCGCGAACACAAACTCCTCGACGGCAGTGGCCAAGTCTCTGTTTGCAGCTCCTGCTGCTACAGTTGTGGCTTCCACTCCGACACAAGCCGCAGCAGCTCCGACAGTGCCACCGTTTGCCAGCTTTAGCTTTGGCCAGCAGGGAGCAGGGCCAAAGTCTTCGCCGTTTGGTAATCTTTCGTTTGGCAGCTTGTCGTTTGGCAGCGTTTCGGCCGTCAACAATAATACAAGCAGCAACAACAGCACGCTGTTTACCACGGCACTGATCAAGGACACTACTCTGCAGGGACAGCAGCTGCCGTCAAGCAAAGATGAGGCCGAAGCTGAGGCCGAAGTCGAGGATGAGTACGAGCCGACGGCAGACTTTGCCCCAGTCATCCCACTGCCCGAGCTGGTGAAGGAGGTCACGGGAGAAGAGGACGAGGACGTGCTGTTCGAGCATCGGGCCAAATTGTTGCGGTATTGCAAGAAGACGAGTGAGTGGAAGGAGCGCGGCCTGGGACCCATGAAGATACTGCGCAACAAGCAGGATCCCAGCCAGGTGCGCCTGGTGATGCGTCGCGAGAAGGTGCACAAGACGTGTTGCAACCAGCGGCTGCTGCCAGAGACCACATTCAAGTATCTCGTCAACTCCACCACGGCCCTAACCTGGGCGGCCCAGGACTTTGCCGATCAGGAGCTGTCCGAAGCAACGCTCTGCATCCGATTCAAGAAACCCGAGACCTGCAAGGAGTTCTTAGATGCGGTGCTAAAGGCACAAAAGGAAATAACAGAGTCGTCATCCTCCTCGACCAAGAAGGATCAGGTAGAAAAGAAGACTGTACCAGCTGGAGCAGCATCCAGCAAAGGCTTTGGCGATGCCTTCAAGCCCAAGGCTGGAAGCTGGAGCTGCGACGCCTGCTACACGAGCAACGGCCACGAGCAGCTGTATTGCCTATCGTGCGAGGGTCCCAAGGATGCGACAGTGCCGCCCAAGCAATCATCAGGCTTGGATCAATCGAATGCACTGAATCTATCAACCAGCAGTGCGGGCAAGTTCTCATTCGGCTTTGCACCCGCATCAACAGCGACAACCCCCCTTTCTTCTGGCTTCAGTTTTGGAGCCAAGGCAACGGAGAAGCCAGCATCAGCAGCTGCTCCAGTGGCAGTCACAATATCAGCTCCTGCCAAATTGCCTGCCTCCGGATTGTCGTCTGGATTCGGCGATGCATTCAAGCCCAAGGCTGGTAGCTGGTCCTGCGGCAGTTGCTATCTAAGCAACACTGGGGATTCCCTGTACTGCAGCGCTTGCGAGGCACCCAAGGATGACACTGTGCCGAAGAAGGAGAGTAACGCCCTAGGGTCGTCGGGCCTCGTCTTGCCGACATCTACAAAGTTTAATTTCGGCTTTGGAGCAGCTTCACCTGCAGCTCCAGCTACTGGTGCACCACCAACTGCGCCAGATGGAGAAGTAGAAGCATCCAAGAGCGTCTTTGGTTCTGCCAGCTTCAGTTTTGCGCCCAAAACATCGGCGGCAGCGGCAGCAGTTCCTGTGACTACCCTGGGATCGGGCACCTTTAGTTTCACAATGCCGAAGCCAGTCCAGCAGCAGCCCAAGAATACCGACGGTGGGGCCAATGATAATGGGGAGGACGATTCCGAGCCGGAGGAGGAAGAGAACCAGGCGTATTTTGCGCCAGTAATCCCATTGCCGGATAAGGTAAGATAATGGATTGACTACAGATCCTCAATAATAATAATAATCCAAATGTGTGCACCTTCAGATCGATGTCAAGACTGGCGAGGAGGACGAGGAGGTGCTATATGTGCAGCGGGCAAAGCTATATCGCCTCACGGACGAGTGGAAGGAGCGAGGCGTAGGCAATGTGAAGATACTCCGCCACAAGCAGACGGCGAAACTGCGAGTGGTGATGCGACGCGAGCCGATATTCAAGGTGTGCCTCAATCACGCCCTTAACTCGAGTGTGGCCTACAAGCCCAAGGACGAGCGGTCCTGGCTGTTTGTCGTGAACGACTACAGTGAGGGTGAAAGCGTCAACGAGCGGTTGACGTTACGCTTTAAGAACAAGGAAATTGCCGATAACTTCTTGAAGGTTGTAAACAGCGCCCTTGATGGCACCGCCACAGCTATCGTTGAGGAGCAAAACACATCTGCTAATCCTGCAGCTGAGACTGATGTCAGTGCCAGTGGCGGCTCCTCCACATTGATTTCCCAGGAGGCCAAAGCCCTGGCCGATAAACTTCAAATGGACAATGAATCGGGCTGTTCGGGTTGTGTGGGATGCGATCCAGATAAGTTTGTATGGTCTAACCAGACCTCAACCGCAACCCCAACCTTTGTCGATGATGTGAACCCTCCTCTGCCCATGTACTTGCCAGCCCTCAAGCTACCGCCTGCCGCAGAGCCCGCTCCACAATCTCAGCCAGGAGCTCCTCAGTTGGGTGGCTCCATCTTTAGAGCTAGTTCTCTGGCAAGCGCTAACAGCGGCAGCTTTGGTGGCTTTGGCCAGGCAGTGTCTGCCAATTCCACGGCGGCAATTCCTGCTCCGGCTGCCAGCAAGTCAGAGGAGACTAAACCAACGAATGCATTCGTTTTTGGCAGCAAAGCAACAGGTGAGGCTTCAAACTATGTCTAGCAGTATTTACGGAAATTCATATGTGCAAATCTTCTCAGAAAAATCAGCCTTCGGCCAGACTCCAAACCTGTTTGGTGCCAAACCCCAGCAGCAGTCTATCTTCAGCAACGCCCAAGGCAATGTACTGGGTTCCATTTTTGGCAGCGGCATTGCCGAGTCCAAGGATCAGAGTGCCAAATCCATATTTGGAGGAGTGGGTGGCACTCCCGAGGCATCGAATTCCATATTTGGAGGAGTGGGTGGCACTCCTGAGGCACCGAAATCCATTTTCGGAGGAGCAGACAAAGTGGAGCCAGTGACGACGACCAAGACATTTTTCGGAGGTACAAACACTTCGGTGTTTGGCAGTGGATCCTCTGGCTATGTATTTGGTAGTGGTGTCGCCGCGGATTCTCCCGCTTTTGGCCAAAACGCCCAAAGCATCTCGTTTGGAGATCTGGGAAAGCCGGCCACACCCACAGCCCAAAATGCGGACAAAGAAACGGGAGAGAATACCGCTACCAAGTCTGTGTTCTCTATGGCTTTTGGTGATACGAAGGAGCCTTCCTCGCCTGCTAACCCTGCTGGTGTCGCTGCTAGTGCTGTGGCAAACCCTAGTTTTGCAGATCTGGCAGGTAAGGCTGGCGGCGATGATTTTGCCAGCTTGTCTGCAAAGAATCAGGGCACACCCATTGGCTTTAATAAGTCGGCCAGTGGCGGGGGCTTCTACAATCTCACGCACCAGAACGACTTCAAAAACTTCCAATCGCCGCCCCCACAGAAGGGCGACACAACAGGGACAGAGGGCGATGGAGATGCCACAAACGACGATGATTATGATCCCTACTATGCGCCAATCGTTGATCTGCCGGATGAGATCGTTGTGAAGACTGGAGAGGAGGATGAGACTAAGCTGTTTGGCGAGCGTTCGCGGCTCTACCGCTTCGATACGAAAACAAAAGAATGGAAGGAGCGAGGTAGGTTTCGAGACATGTACATATGTACAATATTTCCCTTCATTATTGAAACACTCGTTTTTGTACAGGAACGGGCGAGTTAAAGATCTTGGAGCATCCACAATTACAGTCCTACCGCCTGCTCATGCGACAGGAGCAGGTGCCCAAAGTTTTGCTCAACATGAAGATCAGCCCCAACTTGAAGATAGGCCATATGAATGAACAGAAGAAGAGCTTTTCGTGGTACGGCCTCAACTATGCCGCCGACGCGGAGGGAAAGACGTCAACGGTGGGCGTTGTTGAGCAGTTGGCCTGCCGCTTCGGTAAGCAGGATATAGCGGATCAGTTCTTGGAGAGGGTCAACCAATGCATAAAGCGCGCCAGCGACGGAGCAGAGCAGGATCAAGAAGCCTCGGAGACTGAGGATTAAACACTCGATTTAAACAACAAAGTTTATAAGTTAGACATTTCGGAATTTGTTAAATAAAATCCTTATTTTCATTCATTACTGTAACCAAATTTGTGTTGGAGACATTTGTCGCACTTCCTGCCAATCGCCACTGAAGCGTCTTTCATAGCAACCCCATCACGGACAGGTGACATCCCCAGCCCGCATCGTGCGGCAGCATGTTGGAATATGCAGAGTTTTTTTTACTTAAAGTTAGATACCACCGCAGTCAACCGTATATTAGGTTTTAAATAATACATATACGGGTAATACGTAGAACGTTTCAGTTCGGATCGACTATTTCGGGCTGAGTATTGGTTGTTTCTTCAGTCTTCTTTTTATGCGTTTTCGAACGAAAATGAGTTCTCAGGTTGGACATTCGATAAAAGTCCACATCGCAGATCTCGCAGCTGTTGGAAATGCCATAATATGAGAATTAGGGGATGTTGGAAATGCATTGCTTTACCGAAATGGACGATCGCCAGAGTGCACGACTTCGTGTTTTCTCAAGTTGCTCATGCTGTTGCACCTATGATTGCAAAAGTTACAAGCATATGGTTTATCCGTCCTTTCTGGCTTGAGCCCCTCGTGAGTCCTAATTGCAACAGAATCGTTAAGGTCTCTCTCTTTGGAAATTATGGAATGGTTTACCTCTGATGGCGGTAGCGCTTATTGCTGCACACAAAGCGTTCATCACAGTATTTGCAGGCGTACGGCGCCTCCCTTCTGTGCTTCACGCGGATGTGCATCTTCAACAGAAACTGGCTGTACTCCTTGTGGCTACACTCCGGGCACTGAAACTTCCTTATACCTGTATGTCGTACCAGATGGAGATTCAGATTTCCCTTATCGTTAAAGTGCTTGCCGCATTGATCGCAAATATAGTCTTGATTAACCCGATTCTGGCGCTTTCTTCTCTTTCTTTCAGCCTCCTTTGCAGCAGGTAGTTTCGAGCTCTCCTCCATTGACGGAACCGGTGCTGCAACAGGGGAGTGCACTGTGTCTTCAGCCGGGGGCCTGTCGTAAGAATTATGTCGCGAGGAATGTTTACTGGGAGTTTCCGTGTCTTGAGATCTCGTCGTTGCATCTGTTGCTATTGCAACCACGGCCTTGCCATCCGAAAGTTGATCTTCCTCCTCACGTTTTATATCTAGAAAGCCTTCCTCATTCCGCAGTGGATCGCCTTTTAGGCCAACATTATCTGACGGGGCCACCTCGCTTCTGCCCAGCGTCAGCACATTATGAGTCCTTATGCACCGCTCGCGGAACAGCATGGCGGTGTTCAGATCCATTTGACATATCTGACATATGCTCTTGGGCAAATCCAACTGGTCAGTGATCTGCGAAAGTGGACACTATAGCAAACCGCGGCCACGGAACAATCCCATTCCACTTACCCAGATGCCAGTCAGAAACGATATCTTTCTCACAATATCGCTGTCCCCTTCAAACAGATTTGTTGCATTTAGGCTGTACACTGACTCGCCGCAGGTTCGACACTGCACCGACATTTTTTGCGCCGAATTTATTAAATTTTTGGTTTTATTTTGTTTATTTTTTTATTTATGCCCATTTTATGTGAATGCCTGTTGCGTTGGCCGCGTGGCAGTGTGACTGACACGCGAGCGCCTGATTTGGCGCCAAAAAAAAACAAGACCATACTTTATTTTATTCATTAATAATAGAGTCGGTGAAATCAAAATCAATATCATCGTCAAATTCTTCGTACTCGTAGGCATCTTCTTCATATTTGCTCGCTCTGGTCCGATGGTACTTGGTCAAATAATGACCTCTCAAAAATATCGCCTCCTTAAACTCCTTGTCGCAAATGTTGCAGCTGCAAAAGATGAGTTTTGGAGTCAGTTTTGTGGTGATTATTTTTCTGTAGTCTTATAAAAACCCACTAATGTTTGCCGTTTCCTCCTCCCTTGTGTAGCACAGCGTGCTTTGTCAGGCCAACTTTGCTCACAAATCGTTTGCCACACAAATTGCATACGAATGGCAGATCATCTGAATGGTACCTCCTGTGGGACCATAAAAAATAGTATTAAAGTATATATAATAGTGCCATGGTGCCATGCTTACCTCTCATGCCGGCATCGACTGGGACTGTTGTTGAAGGCCATACCGCAGTATTTGCAGACGAAAGGCTTTTCCCCATTATGTTTGACGCGAACGTGCATCTTGAGCTGGCGAGTCGTGTAGAAATACGCGCCGCATTCATCGCAAGAAAATTGTTTTGCAGAGTGACGGAGCCTGTGGTCTTTCATGTTACTCATGTCGTTGAAGGCCCAACCACATTGGTCACACACATACTTCTTCTCCAAACAAGGAACCCTTTTTCTCCGCTTCTTTTTTGGTGGTTTTTCAGATTTATCACGCAAGTCTGCTTCTCCAGTAGTATTCCATGAGCGCCTTTGTGTTTCAGATTTTGGTGAAATCGTGGTTTCTGCTGGCATGCGGCAGCGCTTAACTACTACACGTGGATAATCGCTCCTTGAACTCGGGAAAATGTTCTTTATTTCCTTGGGATCCGATGCCAATGATACATTTGACTTATCGTCCTCCGTCGCGTAGAAGCTTTCTTCACTCAACGCGTCTTCGTCATCGTAGAGCTCCGTGGGCGGCACGTGTTCATCCAGGGGGTCTTGAGCAACCACCTTCGGCACAGCATCGCGTGCTCTTGTTGCCTTCAGCTGCAGACGCTTGTTCGTTTTTAAGCAACGCTCCCGGAACACTATGGCCTGGTTGAGGTCAAGCAAACAACAGGAACAAATGTGCGTTGGTAGATTTTCATTGAACACGAACTGTAATTTTAATTGAGATATAGTTTGTTTAAAGATAGCTCCGTGTCGTGTCCTACCCCGACGCCAGTGATCTGCTTGATTCGCAGTAGTATCCCCGAGTTTTCCTTGTCGAAAATGTTCTTCGGATTGGAAATAAAGATTTGCTCGCCACACACTCTGCATTCCCAATCATCCATTTTAGTAATGCAATTATTTTAATTTTATGTTTTTATTTTTTTTACAACCAAACTGCTTTCATGACCAGTGTGTACACACGAATGCTTGGAATAACAAAATAAAACAGCTGAGCGGCTTCCTTCTTCTTCTTATCTGGTTCGATTCGCCATTCACAGGAACAACACTGAATCGTTTACCCTGTATTTAGTTGAAGAAGGAGCATGATATTCCGGAGCCCATTTGTCATGGATGCACGATGGAGCTGTTTATGGCCAATCATTTCTGCAGTGCAAAAGGAACGCATTCCAAATGGAATATTTTGATAACGCCAATGTTCTGTTCGCCGGCGTTAATATCGTGGGTGAAGGGATGGTCAGCGCTGGAAAACTCTTCGAGGATACAAATGTGTACGGAAGAGAATAAAATGACGAGGATAAAATGACAGACGACAAATATAGTGAGCCGCTCCTAGGAATCAATATCGAAGAGAATGCAATGGGCAACGAGACTGTTCAGTCGCTGATCGCTGTAGCTCTTAATGGCGAGGATAAGAGAATAGACAACAATAAAGAGTCGCTGCTTAGTGTCGAGGTAGGACAACGACGCTGCGGAATCGCTGCTCGGTGCCAAGAACGAAATTGTCGTCCAGTATCTGTCGTGAAGTATCTGATAAGGACGTAGGCGAAGAAGGAAAGGACGAAAACGAGAAATCACAAACCGCCACAGAGAGTCCTAGTCCTACCATCAAAAGGAAACCACCACGGACACGGGCGAGATTATTGTGACGAACAACGAGCACTGCCACACGGAGATCCGGCAGCACCTGCGCAAGGACTACCAGCGCAACAAGGTGATGATGAATGCGCTGATCAACTTGAGTACGAACCGATTCGCCGATCTGCGGCGGCACAATCTGGCCGGACTAGGAGCTCTGCCCATGGTGCCGGGTACCCTCTCCCAGGGCTCTCCCATTGATGAGGTCGTACAGAATCTGCACGATCTTGCCAAGGCCTCGGCGGAGGCCAGTCAGCAGCATCAGCAGCAGCAGCAGCGGGCGCACGAGGCCATGAAACAAGACAATGACGAACCGTTGGACTGCGGGCTGCGCAGTTCTGCGGCACTCGAGGAGATGGCACGCAGCTTCATGGCCAAAAAGCCCTCCATTGCCTTCCCAGAGCCGGCAGATAGCGTTGCTGCTGCTTTTGGGTGCCCACCTCCCGCAACAGGTCGACGACGGCGCGATGTGCGTGCAATCCCAAGCCGAGGCTGTTTCCAAACGCAAATGTAATGTAATGTAATGTAATGTAGACTAGATCAAACGATAACATATAAGAGATGATAGATGTACCTTTCTGAATTTGTTATGTTATAATCGAAATGGAAGACTTAAACGAGCGTGTTTACCAAAATTTCCGAAATTTGATTATTCGGGAAGAAATGCCTATACCGTTCCAAATGATAAATAGCGCGATATTGAGGGTGCAAAGGAGTGCAGAATACTGTGAGGCCCTCAATAGTGGATATATTCATCTAATTAGCAACTTGCAACATTTTGCGTGCGATCCTTTTGTCATTATTTATGACGAATTACATGTACCGTGGGATGTGTGCAATAATAAATGGAAAGTTTTGGCGGTAGATGGTTTTAACCTGGATGGTTCAAACTTTCATTTTTTGCATATGAAAGTGGTGAGTATTGATATTGTGACGCCCAGCGCCATATCCAACAGCGCCAGCGCCACAATATAGCTGACCTACATTCCTAAGTTACTTATAAAACAACTTAAGGTATTCGATTCCAAAATACGCGCCAAAACCACCAGTGGGACCAACACCAGACAGTAAACGGTCACACTAGCCAACGATCATGCCAGTGTGACCGGAGCACGATCGCCAACGGCCACACTATCAGCTGGAACCCATAACGCGTTACGATCCAAGGCAGGCGCTAGCCCTAACTCCACGGGCCAACAGCTGACTTTCAGGAATAAAAGGAGCATCGCCAGCTCGATTCGGGGCAGTCCATCCGGACTCGCCAGCTCGGCAGTCCAACTCGGAACAACCTGGGATTAACTTCCTAACACATTTTATGAACGGTGCTCACAGGTAAAAGCCACTTGCCCGTTCCCGAATACATTTCCCCGTCCTGAACTTTTCTCCACAGAGAGTATTTACCTCTGCACTATCTTTCTCTACAACAGTTCGTCTCCCCAGAGAATTCACCTCTGTCATAACACGTCTCTACAGAGAGTATTTACCTCTGCAACTATTAGTCTCCCCAGAGCGTATTCACCTCTGTCCTAACACGTCTCTACAGAGAGTTTTTACCTCTGCAACCATTCGTATCCCCAGAGAGTATTCACCTATATCCTACGAACGATTGGCGGCATACTGCGTATCCGCCGCTAAGAAATGACAAGAAAGGGTATGTTGGGCATCAAGTTCCCAAACTGGAACGTATAATTGGGCGGATTTGCCAATACCCAGTGGCATTTCCGTAAACTACCTTACACCTGCTAGAATCAACACAATTAGAGTTATGCGGAAGAGTCATAGTGAATGTTGTTTCAAAAATCTTTCAATTCATGACGGAGGATGATAGGCAGCACTTTGAAGGGAACAAATATAAATTTATTACCCTGCTCGTGGGCGTAGCAGAACTTCTCACCCCAAAACCAAATACAGTGTTCCGCAATACTTAAGTATACATATATGTACATATAAATTTATATGATTTTTAATACAAAATAAACAGTATTAAAAAAAACGCGATTCTATTTTTATTAGAAGGGAATAATGCGTTTGCGACCTGGAGTAGTAAAATATATTTAAAAAAGAACCTGCATCGGCCGAGATTGGAACCCGGTCCGCTCGCGAGTGGCACGGAAATAGCCTATTGTTCTGAAAGACGTATGAAAGAAAATAATATATTACACACAATTTATTTATTTATTTATTTATTTAATTTTTTGTTTTTTAATAATTTGGCGCGGCGCCACACTGTGCCACCACCTGATGACTTCGACCACTTCTCCTTATCAATTGGGTGGAGAAGTTTAACTAATTCAATTTCAATTTTTCTCGATCTGGCATAGTCCAATTCTATGTTGGCTATTTTATGTGCCTTAAAAATACAATCTACGACTACTTTTTTCTCCTTATTGTCATAGTAATGAGGTGGCTGGAGCTGGCTGCTTAGACTGCTGCAGGCAGTCCGTCACCGTCAATTCGTATTCGCAATTCGCAACGTCTGCATCGTTGTCCCACGGCGGAGAAAATTCGACTTCATCTGCAGAAAATATTCTTTGGACATCATCCCATTGCTGCGTTGGTACACTGAAAAATGGAAAAGAAACATAAACAGTTATTAATTATTAAAAATTATGGAAAATTAAATGAAACTTACTCGTCCAGCTGTTGTCCAGGCACTGCAGTCACTGCAGTGTATGGGAGCACAACTGCACGTGGGGAGTTCGAGGGGAATGTGGTGGGCAGGTGGAAAGGGGATGCCGAAGCGGGGGGCCTGGGAGAAGGGAATGTTGGGTATGAGCATGTGATCTTGGGGGAGGGGTATATTGTAGCGCGGGGCTTGGGAGTGGGAGAGGGAATTGTAAAGGGAATCGGCGTAGCGTTGGGTGCGAGGGTGGGAGTGGGAGAGGGAATTGTAAAGGGAATCGGCGTAGCGTTGGGCGCGAGGGTGGGAGTGGGAGAGGGAATTGTAAAGGGAATCGGCGTAGCGTTGGGCGCGAGGGTGGGAGTGGGAGAGGGAATTGTAAAGGGAATCGGCGTAGCGTTGGGCGCGAGGGTGGGAGTGGGAGAGGGAATTGGGGAGGTGTGTGTCGTTCGAGTTTGTACTTTGGGGAGGGGATGGGAACAACAACATTGGTTAATTGTTGTTTGCCCGTAAATGTTGTATATGTGTTTTTTCTCCATCCTACTGACTTCTGATCTGACTTGCAACTGATCTAGCAAATTTGCAACAAGAACGACGAAAGAAAAGCAGTGCATGATGATCAACCGTTATAACGGTTCATCCAAAGCGAATTTTCATCCCCAAACGTCTGCATTTGCATTCAGACTCGCACACACACACACACACACACACATGTATAGACTCTCGAAAACGAGAACCGGTTCGAATACCGCATCAACCGATGAAATCAAAACATTTTTCACAAAGCAAGTTATAATTTTTTTATATTAAAATATTTATTAAAATTAATTTATAAAAAATAATTATATGAAATGGAAAAAATTACAAAAAAACGAGGGGGAACGTTGTGAGCCGCGGCAAAGGCCGCGGCTCTACCTTATACCCGGTACACAGTCAGTATACACATATTTACCTACGTTCGCAAAAGGGACAAAATAAATTTTGGGCAAAAAATAATATTTCAAAAAAAAGAAGTCAAATCATTTTTGGAATATTATACATGTTTCTAATTTTGTTTGCATATGCTTTTTACATCTGCTTCTACATTTCTACATGTATAACTACATATTTGAGACGTACAAGTGTTTGCGACAGAGAGAGAGAGGGAATGAGTCAGCGCTTAGCAGGCGTTGCGTAGCCACTGAAATTTAATTTGTTTTTTCTGTCTATAATATTGATCCGACCTGATCCATATTCGGCAATCTGGTAGATATGGCAATTTTCCATGATTCTGCGTTTTTGGTTTTCATTTATCTTAAAAATTGTGGATTTCACAGATTTTCGTCCTTTGTGGGGGCGGAAAGGGGCGTGGCAAAATTTTGAAACAAACTCGTGCTGGTTTGATATCACAGGAGCTTGGATAGAAAGTTTGGTTGCTCTAGCTCTTATAGTCTCTGAGAACTAGGCGCTCATTTATACGAATAAGCAAAGCAGATGGGGTCGCGTGTGAGAGAGAGCGAGAGGGAATGATGACTTTCGAAATGGTTTTCTTCATTGTAGCTATAATAATGATCCGATCTGATCCAGATTCAACACTCTGATAGAAATGGTCATTTGCTATGATTCTACGTTTTTAGTTTTCCCGTATCTTTAAAACTGTGTATGCCACAGACTTTCGTCCTTTGTGGGGGCGGAAGGGGGCGGGGCGAAATTTTGAAATACACTTTGAGTAGTGTGATAACACAGGAGACTGAATACAAGACTTGGTTACTCTAGCTTTAATAGTCTATGAGATATAGGCGCACATGAAGACGGACAGACGGACAGACGGACAGACGGACGGACGGACGGACGGACGGACGGACAGACAGACATGGCTATATCGACTCGGCTATTGATGCTGATCAAGAATATATATACTTTATGGGGTCGGAAACGCTTCCTTCTGGACGTTACACACAACCGTTATCCCCACAAATCTAATATACCCTTAAACTCTTCGAGTACCGGGTATAAAAAGGACAAAATTAAAATTAAAATTGTACGGGTCATGTCCCATACATTTTTTTATTGTACGGGACATGTCCCATACATTTTATTATTGTACGGGACATGACTCATAGCAAAAAATTCATGAAAAATTCATTTTAATATCATAATATTATAATGTAATTTGTGGATGAGTACCAAAAAGGCCACTGCAACTCTAAAATCTGTGATAGTGAAGTTTAAAAGCAGTTAATTGGGTTAAAACAATTAAAACAACTCAAAATTAAACATGGGCCAAGTTTTTGTGTTTGCGTTTCATGGTGAATGGCGCTTTCCTTTTTCTTCGAGTCAAGGAAATGGATTGAGGAATTTGATTTTTGCCATCGTTGTCGTCATAGTTTTCATTATTTTGTATGTAATATGAAGATGATTTGCAGAACCTGTTCGCGGCAGCTAGACAACCCTGCAGGGAGAAACCTATTTCAGGACCTTGGCAACGGTCTTCTTGGAAAAATCGAAACATTGACTAGCTTGCTCGTGAGTGGATACTTTTTTATATATTTAATTTCGAGTTCTTAAAGCTTATTTTGCAGCTGAAAAATGATGAAAAATTGCCACAATTAATGTGCCAGCAATGCGAGCAGGATCTACAGACTGCCATCGACTTTCGTAGAGTTTGCATTGAGGTGCAGGAACGATTTGAACTTGAGCTCGTGCACGAGATGGATTCTCAACTGCTGAAGGACGACGACAATATTGGTCCAAGCAATGTAGAAAGCGAGACTAAACCAGGACTGAAGAAATACGTTGTAGAGATATCGTCGATTGCCCAGGAATATGAGATATCACAGACAGAAGGGGAGATTATCTACCAACTCCACGAGAGCGATCTAAGTTCCCTTGAAGAGATGCCGTCTATTGACAAGGATGAGCCCGATAATGACATGGATGCAGATAAGCATTCATGCAGCATGTGTGGCCTTCGATTTGGGAGCAGAGTCGAGCTGAGGAAGCACCAATACCATCTTCATGATGTTGTTCCTACCGGCAGAAAGTAAGTTAAGTTTATCGAACCCAAGCCAAGCGTTTCTAATGCTGATTCCTTGCAGATTCGATTGCAGCCATTGTGGGAAAAGCTTCCCCATCGCCTCTCGGCTAACTAAACACCTCCGTTGCATTGGAGCCGAACTGACGCATGAATGCCTACAGTGTGGAGGAAAGTTTCACAGCCAAGTGCTGCTGGACTACCACACTGGTCGGCACCACAAACCGCCCCAGGAGAGCCATGCCTGCCACCTGTGTGGCCAAACTCTGGCCACGCGCTTTAGTCTACAGAATCATCTGGTGCGCCATTCCGGCACGAGACCCCACAAGTGCCAGCAATGCAGCGCGTCGTTTGCAACAGCTGCAGAACTCTGTTCCCATGACAGAAAGCACACGGCTGTGCGTCCGTACGCATGTCGCTATGAATGCGGCAAAGATTTTCGATACTGCAGCGCCCGCAGCATACACGAAAGGTAAGCAGCCCCTCCATCGGAGATTCGATCCTCTTATATATAAAGTACTTCCTTACACTCAGGACCCACATGGACGACAGCCAGCGACCATTCCGCTGCGAGTACTGCAGCAAGTCCTTCGTTACCAGAGGAGACTGCAGGTCCCATCAAATACAACACACGATGAGCCGCGAACACAGGTACCAGCCAAACTTGATTGATTAAATGAAGGTGTATCAGTTATCCCATCTTTCAGCTGCAACATCTGCAGGTTAAGATTCAAGCTAAGGAAACATTTGATGGCCCATCTGAAATCAGGAGGCCACAAGAACCTGGAGGCGCGAGAAAAAGCTTTAAGACGATACAAATTAGGCCCACTTTCCGTTGAATCCAAATTAAAATGAGATCCAATGGCATTCTGTTCTATGGAAAGGAATTTTCGATCACGAGAAGGCGGTGTCCAATGTCAAGACGTTTTAGGCTCTTGGTGATTCATCATTCATATGCTTTCACGTTACACATACATATATATATATATACTGTGAAGGGGCAGATTGTATATGGTTTGATATGTAAATGGCTCTTTATTTGATATCGTTTTAAATATTATTTGTTAGATACAGTTTAGATCGTTTTATTCTTCTTTTTCACTTCACTCTTCGACGCTCCTACTTCTGATGAAGGCTTCCCTCTCCCTCGACTCGCATATCGATCGCTAGTCTATCGATAGTGTAATCGATAGCCATTAAGGGTGCTCTAACTATCTAACTATACTTAGACTACTTAACAGCTCGGCCATCCTGACTATTTGATCGACCCGATCAATTTTGTTGCTTAAAATAAAATTCTTATAGTATTTGTTATATGTATATGTATAAGTTCTTTAGGATATTTATATTTTTACGGTGTACTTTCAGAATCAATTCCGTCACTACATCGCCAGTCTGCCCATTTTCTTAACCTATTTGCTTCTATTATACCTTCGTAGGGTACCTGTGTTACTTGACCATTCTCTAAATCTGTAATAACATATCTGTCGTTTGGTAGCGCTTTTTTCACAATATATGGGCCTTTAAATTTTGGTATGAATTTCTTATTTGTACCTATTGTTGTATCGACATTCCGCACCACCACGAAATCCCCAATGTTATATACTATATGTGGTCTATGATTTTTCGTATATGCTTCCTGGGTTTTACCTTGTACGTTTCTAATATTTTCGCTAGACGTTTTCCGCACTGCATTCAGATCTCGGGGAAACTCTAATTTATCCTCCAAATACTCGTTAAGCGCATCAATTTCGGTTCCTCTTTGATATACACCGAACATCAATACTGAAGGTGCTTGTCCCGTTGTTGAATGCACTGAATTATTTACTGCGTATTCGACTTTACCTAACAATTTATGCCAATCGGAATGCTGAATAGGCTCTGAAATTTTTGCTAACATTGACTTAATTATTCTATTTATTCGCTCGACCTGGCCATTCGCTTGCGGAGATGCCGTAGCTACCTTAACGTGTTCAATATTGTTGTCTAACAGGAAAGAGCTGAATTCTATCGACGTAAAACAACTTCCTCTATCACTAATTATTCTTCTTGGTCTGCCATAATACTCGAAATACCTACCTAAACTAGAGTTTACTTCCTTCGTGCTTGTTGAATTTACGGAATAGAGCTTGACGTATTTTGTGAACGCGTCCACTATAACTAATATGTGTTTCTTCTTTGATAATATTGCTGGCAATGGTCCAAAATGGTCAATATGAATTGTGTCAAAAGGAATCGGCTTTTTCTCAATATTATGCAGTGTACGATTATTTACGTGTCTAGGTACTGAATACATAATACATTTCAGACAATTTCTGATAAAACTCTCAACCTTACATTCCATGTTCGGAAACCAATAGTGTCGTTTTATGTCTGATATACACTTATAAGTTCCCATATGGCATAGCTTCTCATGTACTGAGCGAATAATATTCTCTTCCATTTCGGATGGTACATATAGCAAAATTGTATCATCTTTACCTTTTCTGTATACTAATCCATCCTCCAGTGTAAAGTTCCTTACCGGTCCTGACTCTAACTCATCTCTTAACTTTGTTATGACTGAATCTCTACTCTGAGTTATCTGTAGCTGAAGATTTATCTCATCCTCGTTTAGTACTGCTATTATCTGATCCGTTTTGTTTATATTCTGAATGTCCACGGAGGATTCTAAACATCTGCTCAGTGCATCGACATGCGACATAAATTTTCCACTTCGGTGTACAATGACATATTCATAGTTTTCGAGCTCTAAAGCCCATCTGGCAATTCTGGCATTAATGCTTTTCTTATTCAGTGTGAGGGCTAACGAGTTACAATCCGTAACAATTTTAAACGGAATACCCTCAAGGTAAATATGAAATTTTCTCAACGAATATACAATTGCTAACGTTTCCAATTCGAAACTGTGGTATCTTGATTCGGCTGAAGTTGCGGATTGTGAAAAATATGCGATTGGGTGGAATTTCCCCTCGTCTTGCTTCTGTAATAAGATTCCACCGTACCCATGAATGCTTGCGTCGCAATGTAATTCGGTCTCTCTCTCCGGATTATATAATGCAAGAATTGGTTTTGAAGACAGTTTGTCACATAAATTCCGAAATACCCTATGACATTCTTCTGTAAACTCAAACGTAACCCCTGGTCTTGCCAAGTCCTTAATCGGCTTTACTATTGTTGCAAACGCTGGAATAAACCTTCTAAAATATGAAAATAGCCCCACATACTTTTCGATTTGCGATGCATTCTTGGGTGTCGGAAGGTGCTTAATTGCGAATGTGTGCTGATCATTAGGCCTTATTCCCTCTTTGCTAACTCGAAAACCCAAAAAGTCAATCTCAAATGCGCAGAAGAGACATTTCTTTAATTTTAATTCCAGTCGGAATTCCGCCAGTCTTCGCAAAACTCGTCCTAATAATACTACATGCTCTTCAAATGTTTTTGTGCCAATTGCAATATCATCCATATAAACCGTAATATTTCCTTCCTTAATTAATGGCTGAAGTACAAAATCTGTAAACCGTCTAAAACAAGCTGGTGCTATTTTTAGTCCGAAGGGCATTTTCACATATTCGTACTGACCATTTGGTGTCACAAAAGCCGTGTATTTAACGGAATCTTTGGCAACCTTAACTTGGTGAAATCCACTTTTTAGGTCTAATATACTGAAAAAGCGGCTTCCTTCCAGTTTTTCCAGGCAGTCATCTATGCGTGCCAATGGATACCCATCTCTTTCCACTATTTTATTCAACTGTCTAAAGTCTATGCATAATCTTTTTTCTCCACTTTTCTTTTTTACTAACACGGTTGGTGACGAGTATTGTGACGTACTGGGTCGTATGTGACCTGCCTCTAACAGTTCATTAACTAATTTTTCTAATATTTTCCGCTCGTGGTATGACACTCTACGAGGAACTGAAGTTATCGGAACGTCATATTTTAGCTTGATTTTAAGTTCAAAATTATGATCTACCGGAAGTATGTTTTCTCTATCCACATAGTTTGCATCAATAGTTTGTTTTACGGTTTTTATTTGATCAATGCTTAAACCCTGATTAATAGCGAAGTCTTCGTCACTTTGAACATCAATGCTGAATATAAATCTATCTGAATCTGAATAGTCGGAATATAATGGTTCGGAATCTGAATAGTCGGAACACACGGAAGCTGAATGGTCCGAAACTGAACGCCCAACAGGCACTTCTTTCTTATTAATTAGTTTTTCGGAATCTGTAATATATTTCTGTTTGCAGAGCTTGCAACTTAAAATGGTCTTATCGGACTTCACAGAACTGAATATGCAATGCAGAATCTTGTCTGAAATTTCTAAATTATATTTATTTGCCTTTAGTTCAATATTTGGCGTTTCAATAGGTTCACAAAATTTTAATTTCAAGTTAAATCTTTTCAAAAAATCTCTTCCACATAACACTGGATAGGGTATGTAAGTATCGGGAACAACGTAACACAATATTCTTTTTGTAATACCGTAAAACGACATATAGGTCCAAATTTTTCCAAAAGTACATAGCCGAAAACTTCCTAATCCTTTGAAGTTCGTTTCTTTCAAATTATTTTCCTTAAACTCAAGTGGTAATGCGGAATGTCGTATTAAACTAATTGCGCTGCCCGTATCAAAAAGAGAAGTATATTCATTATAAATCCTATCTGGCATATTCGTAGTGTCGCAAGAGATTCTTACCGTATTAAGTATTGCTACTTCATTTCCATCTATCTCCTGGGTGGCTCCCTCCCGTCTGAATTGGTCCGATAATGCGACCATTGAATTCCCTGATGGTGGTGGGGCTGTGCAGTTTTTGAAAGTATGGCCCATGGAGCCACAACGGAAACAAGAGCCCTTAATCCTCTTACGCTCTGTACAGTCCTTAGCAATGTGCCCGGTACCCGAACAGTTGTAGCAATGTACCGGCTTTCCGCTGCTGGCCGGCATGGTTTTTTGACCACTGGTCTTCTTTCCTGCCAGCGATACGCTCCAACGTTTCTTTCGCATCTCTTCGTAGCGGTGCGACAGCTTGACGAGATCGCCAATAGTTTTGGCCTGATACAATATAGCGATGTCAGCAGAATCGTCTCTTAGCCCGTCGATCACAAACTGAACAGCTTGGTCTTCCTCAATCAAAGCTCGGTGTGCTATTTCTTGCATTTGTAGCACATAACCCAGAACCGACATCTTTCCCGGGCGATAAAACGTAGATTTGAGCGTGTTGATTACCTCTACTACTGATGAAGTCCTGCCGAATGTGGCCAGGAAATCATTCTTAAATGCAGCGTATGACGTTGCCTTGTTTACTTTCAAAAATGCCGCTGCGTCTGTGTCTGTTTTCATTAGACGCCGCACACACCTGAGCCTAAACGCATCAGTCCCCTTGCAGTTGAGCTCAAAATCTTCCATCCAAGCGTGAGCGCTGTTTTCTTTTCCTGTGTACGGGTCCATTATTTGCATAACCTCCTTAAAGTTGGCTAATTCGTCAACGGTACCGCTTCGTAGCTCCTCCAAAGCTTGTTTTCTTTGGAGAAGACTAATCTCTGCTTCTACCAAGAGGCGCTCGGCCTCCAGCATCTGAATGCGCGCGTCTGGCGAAATTTCTTGAACATTTGGTGTTCCTTCCATTATTTCGCTTTTTTCGTCACGCAACTCTTCGAACATGGCTCCATTTGCTAAAGCCAATTGGCGGAGCTGTCTGAATGTTGCGGCCTGATCGAATTCAATGTTTTGGCCAGCCAGCCATTCTGAAACCTCTTGTTTGTTCATTTTTCCAGAATGTTCCAGAGCTTCCAGGCGTTGTACCGAACTGTACTGTACTGTAATCGCTTAAGCCGCGACGAACAGACGCCAGACGTAGTGCTATCTCCCTTCCGCTAACGGGGTCTCATGTGCTGAATGTGTGAGTGGTGAAAAATTTTCTTAATTTGTAGGCACGTCTAGTTTATCCCACTTCTGAAGTTGTGAAGGGGCAGATTGTATATGGTTTGATATGTAAATGGCTCTTTATTTGATATCGTTTTAAATATTATTTGTTAGATACAGTTTAGATCGTTTTATTCTTCTTTTTCACTTCACTCTTCGACGCTCCTACTTCTGATGAAGGCTTCCCTCTCCCTCGACTCGCATATCGATCGCTAGTCTATCGATAGTGTAATCGATAGCCATTAAGGGTGCTCTAACTATCTAACTATACTTAGACTACTTAACAATACATTCCATATAATCCAATAAAAAGCTGAATAATCGCGTAGAGATCTCAGCTTTTTATCGCAGACTGCCCTTGTAAAAATGTTCCATGAATCAGCAGAGCACCCGCTCTCGTAATGAGGGGCTTTTACTTTTGCATACATTCTATTTTGTTTTGTTTATTTAATCATAATATATCATGCGAGAGGTATTCATATATTTTTTGTCTGCCGCCCGAGGAGCGACAGAGTGTTCGTGTTCTTGTCGACTGTCGTACAATTAAACATCAAAACATTATCACAATCTTACGCAGGTATACAAGACAATTAGCTAGTTTACATTTATCGGGGCAACGTGCACTAGGAGACGCAGGAAAGTAATGGCCTGGATAGTGCGAGCACCCGTCTCCTCTCCCGTGGGAGAGCGTCATCGTCAATCGGTGTCAATCTTATGATGATGCAATAAATAGTTACAAATCGCTTAGGTGTAGGATAAGATGTTGGCCAAGGGTTTCGTTTCCCAAAGTTGCTTAATGGGTGTTTTTTCTTGTGTGTTTTTCAGTGGCCGCATAATCAGAAATGGTCTTTAGTTAGTCAGTGGCTTGGAACTAAAATAAGAAATAAAAAGGTGGGGAGAATGAGTAACATAAAACGGTGGGATGATGAAATAAGACACACAACACACTGTGAACTGTGTAACTATGTAGGTTTGTGTGCCAGCGACTTTTGTACAAAATACAACAACTATAACTACAGCAAGTATTAACTACGTGGGAGGCCTAGCATTACTTTTCCTTGGGCTCCTTTTCAAACAGGTACTCCTTGGCCATTGTGTAGGCAAGTCCCGCTGTCAGACAGCCCACGACGGTGCCCTGGGCCGCCACACGGAGCTGCATCAGGAATACGCTGGTGCTCATGGTGCCACGATGCTTGTACTTGTAAGCGCCAATCAGTCCCGCCGCCACGAATCCAGCAATGCCTGTGGATGAGTGGATTAAAAGGTGTTTTCCGATTATTAGGGATTTTTTTGTTGTTGCTACCCGCTGAAGTCTAACAACTAAACATCAGCGTCTGCTGATAAATGCCAGACGGCCGTGAAAGCACACACACATACACACTCATACAGATGTGATTTCTAGCACGCGCCAAGGTTCAAGGCAGCAACGTCATGGATGTGCTAATATCATTTCCCGTTGTCTATCGAGGAGTTTCTATTGTATTTTCCTAATTACTGCACAACCCATAACTGTTGCATCATGCGCTTTCCAGACGGACATTCACCGTTATGTCACTCCTAACGTTGGATCTTCACAGGGGTAGCATCTCATCTGCTAGTTGCTGCTGCTACTGCGGCTGCTAACCTCAACGCACAAATTACATGGTCAAGGTCGCATCTAATTTGGTGCACGCATTACATTTTTATCAGCTTGCGCGAAAAGTTTCCACCTGACGTCAACTTGACGTCAACGCGACTTCCAACTTACCCACTAACATGAACGGCGATTCCTTGGCCTTCCTGGCCAACTTGTTGGACTGATCAGCATCGTCCTCGACAAAAAAGGATTTGGAGCTCATGTTGAACGCAGGTATTAATTCAGGTATTAATTCACAAAAATCAAAGATAAAATCAACGTCGTTTTGGTAACAGTGTGACCGATCGAAAAAATATACCGTCCGACCATGAGAAATATACCGAGGACTACGGTCTCATTTTAAAAATATACCGTAAAAATACCGACGAAAATCATATTCCTCGATTTTGATATTCTGTTTAATATTACTAGCTAACTAGGACCCTCAGGCCTGGGCACATAATTTTATACGATTGATGAATCAATTGTCTACAAGATTGACCAATTAACACAAAATCCCTTAAAAAGTCCCCAACAAGTCTATTCTACCGAATCAGTGCTGACAAACCTGCTTTTTATCGTCAGATCTAGCTTTTTTTCAAAGTCGAAGACAATTATTAGTAATTTTGTTGATACTACTATTAGAAAAGTTTATTTAATTTATTTTAATAAACAATATAAGTACCGCATTCTTGCCAGAAAGTTTTTTAAATTCATCTGTTATTTTTATTGTATCCATTTAGCTATATTTTACTGAAACTTATTGGCAGCACTGTTCCACATGACATAAGAAGCATTGGTACGGGACGGGACTGTCGAAGAGAACTGGCTATCAACGTTGCTTTTCCATTAACCGAAGATTCATTCAAGATTTTTTCGAAAAATTGACAAGTGTCCTCCACACACACACTCTTTCCCAGTAGAGACGAAGCGACGTCGCAGCGATGACGGGTATCATTTCCATAATAACGAGGCGGCTTCCAAACAGTGTCCAAACTATTGGCCTGGGCGCCGTGAGGAGTCATGAAGTAAGTGCAGAGGGCGGCAAGGGGAGTTGCTGGCTATTCCTGGCGGGGGGCGCGGCTCCATTTCATGTGTATGTATATGGAGACCGCCGTGAACGTCGTACTCGCCGCCGTGGACGTCACTGTCGCTGCTGGCCGGGCCAGTCAGCTCTCCCAATGCGATTATGTAATTGTGTGTGTGTGTGCGTGCGCCGCTGAAAAAATGGCAAAATGTTTGCCCAGCCCGGCTGACACGGGTCCGGGCCTACAGCTGACACCAGCCGCACGACACACGTGATGTGACTGACGTCCGACGTTGCTCCTGGTTGTGCAATCATTGATTTTTACTTTTCCTCCCCAGCTGAAGCGCTGCCTCCGCCAGTATTCCCGACTAGTTGCCGTGACTGCCGCCAAGCAGCAGCAACTCTTGAACGCAGAGGCCAATCTACGCTGCCAGGAAGCTCCGCGGTAAGTGCAATACTCAATGCGATACTGAATCCCCGGAGTGCGATGCTAACTGAAACTCATTTCATCATTGTCTAGGGTCATTACATGGCAGGGCTTCCACACCACCTCGCACCTGAGGCAAGAGGAGACGGTGAAAGTACCACCATTCGCCGACTCGATCGCCGAGGGCGACATCAAGTAAGTTGCTAGCAACTGCTGGCCAGGTCATTGACGTGGATCGAGCAACAGGTTACTTAGTCAGAGCCCCCCCAGCGAAGTAGCTGGCCAGGGGAGCTGTTGTTATGCCGCTGATGATAGCGTATCGCAAGATTAGCACTGTCAATGCCAACACAAATTCTCACTCGCCACAGGTTCACATGCAAGGTGGGTGACTCTTTTGCCCAGGACGAGGCGGTTATGGAGATCGAAACCGACAAGACGACGGTGCCAGTGCCAGCTCCGTTTGCCGGCCAACTCACCGACATTCTGGTCAAGGACGGGGACACTGTCAAGCCTGGCCAGGCACTGTTTAAGATGAAGCCAGGTGCAGCGCCTGCCAAGGGTGCAGCGCCTGCCAAGCCGGCGGCTGCTGCCGCACCAGCTCCCGCTCCAGCTGCCCCCAAGCCAGCTCCAGCTCCAGCTGCCGCTGCTCCTAAACCAGCTGCGCCAGCGCCAGCCGCTGCTCGTCCGCCACCACCGCCACCAGCAGCTGCTCGTCCGCCGCCACCACCACCGGCGGCTCCTCGTGCTGCCGCGCCTCCGCCAGCTGCTCTTGCCCAGGTGAAGATTCCGCCTGCAGATGGCACCCGCCAAATCCTGGGTACCCGCTCCGAGCAGCGCGTCAAGATGAACCGCATGCGCCAGAAGATTGCGGCTCGCTTGAAGGACGCCCAAAACACCACAGCTATGTTGACCACCTTCAACGAGATCGACATGAGGTAAAGTGCAACCGAAAGAGATGCTTGTGACGTGCCGGAATTAATGCGCTCCTTCCGCCTTGCAGCTACGCAATGAATTTCCGGAAACAGAACCTGGACGCATTCATCAAGAAGTATGGCATCAAGCTGGGCTTCATGTCCATCTTCTCGAAGGCCAGTGCCTATGCCCTGCAGGACCAGCCCGTGGTGAACGCTGTCATCGATGGCACGGTAAACACGCCCCTCCCTTCGCCGCTGCTTGCTTATCGTCCGTGACGTAGCCTTATCTCGAACCACAGTCACTTGTTTGAATTCTTTGTTTATGCAACTTCCCGTAGAACGATAAGGACGTCACGGCATCATGTAGCGCAATGTGTTTCCTTTCAATTGAATAATATCCCTGCCCTGTGTTTCAGGACATGGTTTACCGCGATTATGTGGACATCTCGGTGGCCGTGGCCACACCCCGTGGATTGATGGTTCCCGTCATCCGGAACGTGGAAAGCATGAACTATGCCGATATTGAGATTACGTTGGCCGGTTTGGCCGACAAGGCTAAGCGCGATGCCATCACCGTGGAGGACATGGACGGCGGCACCTTCACCATCAGCAATGGAGGAGTTTTCGGCTCCCTGATGGGCACGCCCATCATCAATCCACCTCAGAGTGCTATTCTCGGCATGCACGGCATCTTCGAGCGTCCCATCGCCGTCAAGGGAGAGGTAAGATTGCATTTGCACTACTGATGGTAGATGATTGCTGATGATGTATTTCAAATTCAGGTCAAAATTCGTCCCATGATGTACGTGGCGCTGACCTATGATCACCGGATCATCGATGGACGCGAGGCCGTTTTGTTCCTGCGCAAAATCAAGGCTGCCGTGGAGAATCCTGCGATCATCGTCGCCGGCTTGTAAAGAGAGTGCAATGTTGTCAAGAGCGTCCACGCTCATCCGTTGATATTAGTCGTCTCCTGAATATGAAGATCCCTTTCGGTTATTTATTATCTTATTTTCGCCAAAGTCACAAAACGATTTAAATTGCATTCGATACACACCATCAGAATTAGTCGAAATAAAAAGTGGAAGAAATAGATTTGTTTTCTAAACAGGCTGTTTGCTTATCCTTACACACTTGCACTCGCACTTTGTCCCCAAACATTTAATGTTTATCCAAGATGCTGAAATGCAATAATGTAATAAAAGCGATCACGAACATCGACCAACCTCAACAACCGCATATAATTTTTTGATTCGTAGAATATATTGATCTTTAACTGGGAGGAGTGCCTGCGGAAGGCGGTCCTTGTGTTCTTTGGTCTATAATTTATTTTAAATGCTACGAATGTATGTAGAAAAAACATTTAGATGTGCTGTGGCATGGACCAAAGAAGGGAGGATAGATCCATCCTCAATATCACCTGAGGTGTTTGTGTGCTTTTTGGTTTCTTTCATATCTCATCGTAGCACGAATATATACGAGTATTAGCTTCGATAATAATGAGGATAGGCAATCAAGGTATCTCTTCACCTTGAGATTATCACCCCAAATGGCCGACGAGTATCCGAGTCGGGACTAAAAGTAGAAAATTCTTCCATTATAATAATAATAATTATTTATTTTATTAGTAAGTAAGTTGACAAACGCTCAATAGTATCTTTGGGAAAGTGTAGACTCGAGCCGACAAGCAATAGGATGCATTTTGGCTTTGTAGCCACACAGAATATTGATTTTTAATGAGAGAAGCATTGCCTAATATATTTTTGTTCTATAACAATAGCCAACAATTATAAACTTTTTTCCCCCTCTGTGCCCCAAAATGACTTTTTCTGTTAGAGTTATGTATTTATGAATATTTTGAAGAATTATGGTATTTTTGAAGTTGTTTTTTTTTTAAGAATTTTCGAAATTTTATATTTTTCTTTTTATGGATTTTTCAGAGGAAGTGTTTCTTTTTTTCACATAACTTAAGTATAAAATATTTGGTTGTATTGAACTTTGGAATTCCGAAAAGCTGACAAATGAAGCCATAAATAAGTCCCAAACACTTTATCTTCAGCTTATTGTATGGAAATTATTAAGCTCAGAAATTCAAATTTAAACATTTTTTGCGGAATTTTTTGACGAAAGTTTGACTTTAAAAACTCAGGAAAACTCGAAAAAAAACCAGTATTACGCAAAGCTGGTACAAAGATTTTAGTAATAAATAAATATTAAATAAACATAGCTTTTTCTTTTGAGTACCTCAAAAATGTCTTGATTTGATAGTCTGTACCTATACAGACAGCGGTTGACCATGGGACGATCCCATCACGGATGGGATCGTAAAAGGATGAAGATATGTACATATGAATTCCTAGAAAGTGTGCAGAAAATGAAAGAAAAGACTCTGGTTTTTTTTGGTTTTGTTTTGTTATTTGAGCAAATTGGCTTGTACAATTTTATTGATTTTTGTTTTTGTTGTAGTATTTTTCACTAATTTTACAAGTATTTCTAACGGTTACAATGTTGAGTATTTGTGTTTTGTTTCGTTTCAAATAATATTTCAAATAAAGGAATAATTTTTCTTTTGATTTTTGAGGAGTGTGTGTATGCATTAAAAAGATACTTTTGGGTCACATGAATTAATCGAATGATATAATTTACTTAAAGAGAAACAATATATAGTATATGTAGTTTTGTCATAGATCTTTCAAAGATGGGGATTAACACAGTTTTTGATTTTGGTTTGCTTTTGTTTTCTTTTTTTTGTGTCTTCTAGATGCTTTTGCTTATCACAATTTATGGGGTGTCGAAAGCACTGAAATTGTATCTGTATCTGAATCTCTACGAAGATAATGATAGTAGCGAGAATATCGAAATAAATGATATATAAAATAGTGTGTGTGCGTGTGTGTGTGTGCGTTTTAGGTGTATTTGTGTGCATGAATATTTAAATAAAAATCATATAAAAAATGCAACAATCGTTTCGTCTAAAACATGAATTGACATTTTAGGCAAAAGGATTGGCATTATCTACATTTAGTTTTTTTGGGGCCCTTTTCGATGCTTATATGCTTTTGTGCATGTGTTAATTTTTTAGCTTAACTAAGGGGATACAGAGTGTAGTTACATTGTACGATTCACGCTTAATTGTTTAGATAGATTATCTTATTGGTGATTTCTTTCTGCTTGTTTTTTGAGGTCTAGATAGGCCTAAGCTTCGTGCGTGTCTGAATCAAATTTCTGATCATTTTTTGTTTCAGCTGACCAAAAGGGTATACATTTTCTTTAGAGTGGGTGTAGGGAGAGTGGGTGGTGTAGGTCAGGGGTCAGTCAGTCCTGCACTTGGGTTCCATTCCGTTCCTGGCAAGTGCAGCACTCTTAAGACTAAGCAATTACACTAGGTATCCCCACCTTGTGTCCGAAACGTTGTTTTTCTCTTCTTTTTCTCTCTATGTCTGTGCACTGTATCTCTCTCTATCTAACTATCTATATCTTTTTTTTCTCTCTCTATATATTCACTATGTATATCTCCTCTATCTCTCTTAGATCTCGTATAGATCGTGGGTCGGAAATGGTGTGATATTATATGCTTTTGAATGCTTTTCAATAGAACTATTGTACAAGATTCCATTTGCTACTTTTCGTAGGTTGCTTCTCGCGTCTGCTGCGCGTCTCAATGATGTTGCAAATTTCCAAATTGCCCGAAACGTGCATTTGCCTAGCCAAATGTTGCTTCCGATTTTCCTGTTCCCTGCTGCTCTGGCTGCTGGTTTTCTGGTCTCTGAATGATGGTTTTTTTTGAGTTAAATTCCTAACATAACTAAATTTCTGGGCTGAATTGTAGTCGTGTCGTGTCTGAAGGGGTTGGGGCTTATTTTGGATCATATGGGGGGAGGGCTGCTGCCTCTAAATGTTCGGTTTTGGCTTCGGCTTGGATGTTGTTTTTGGTGTTTTTTGCTGCTGCTGTTAGTACAAGTCGGAAATGTGTAATTTCATAAGACGGTTTTTGCATTTTCTTGTTGCTTTTCTGCCAAGTCTCTAGGTGGTGGTGTGTCGTCATCGTGTGTTGGCGATTGACTGGGTGGTGGGTGTGGGGGGTGGGTTCTGTTGGGGTGGGGTGGAGTCGGCTGCCGCTTGGCCTGGCAACTTTCGCCATGAATTTATAAATCAAAATGCTCTGCTCTGCTCTGCTGCTGTCTAGTGGCCATTGAGTGCTGCTGCTGAAGTTGGGGCCTGTATCTGGGAAAAGGGATTGTCAGGATTGGTGTCTCTTCAGGGTCTGCTCTTGTGCGTGCTGCTGGTGCCTGGTGCTGTGATGCTGATGCTGGGGGCTGGGGGCTGGTGCTCCCCTGCCCCAGCCATATTTTATTTATTGATGGCAATTATGCCTCGACCTCGACTATTGCCAGTAGTTTATATAAATTTGAAGTTTTGTTTGATGTGCTTTCAACTGCATGATGCCTATGATGCTGATGCTGATGCTGATGCTGATGCTCTTGTGGAAATGATGATGGTTCGAACTTTTGCCAAAGAAACCTCTCGCCTGACCACAATTTGAAAGGTCTGAACGGTATAGCTGGTGGGGCTGTCTGAAGTTTGAGTTTTTCCTGGGTTGGTTTTCGGTAGGAGGATGGTTTTTGCGTGTGACACTCGTCTCGAGAATATTACTTAAAGTTCTGAAGTTGTGCTTCTGCTGGCTCTGCCTTCATTTTGTTTGCGTTTCTGATTCTGATTTGGATTTCGAATTGAATTTGGGTTAAGTTGTAGTTTTCATGGTTTTCATGGTTTTCATCTTTGTATTATTTTGTATGGCGGCCTTCGAGCGAAAGTAATGTAATGCCTCTCCCTGGAGAGGCCATCAAAGTGGTCATCGGTCATCGGTCGAATCTTGGGTTTCTGCGGTGGGTTTTGGTGTGGGTTTTGTAGTTTATGAATTTGTTTATGCCTTCAACCCCTTCTTTTTGTTCCTCATCTTTTCCTTGTATGCAAAAAGTTCTTTGAAATCGCGTGTTCTTTGTCTCTGGATAGGATTCTGCTGCTGCTGCTTCTGATTTGGATTCGGATTCCGAATCTGGTTGTTGTTTTTGTTTTTGTTGGAGAGCTGGGAATTGTTTTGTTTCGCTGTGATTTATCTGCCGCCTGTCTCTCGGCCTCTCGCCCTCTCGCCCTCGGCCGCCATTTGTAAGATTTTGGGCCAGAAAAGTTGCAAGCCAGCATTTGCGGCGGGGCTGCCTCCTGTGCCCTGTGTGTGTCCCTGTCGCGTCTTCTGCTTGCCAGCGCAGCGCGAGGGTTCCTTTTTGCCTTGCTCCTGACATTTGTCGCATTAAAACTTCCGCAATTTCTTGTAATTTATAATGCTGCTGACTTTTTGGAATTTTGCTGGAATTTTTTCTTTTCTTTTTTCGTTTTTCGTATTTCGTTTATTTTTGGCTTTGTTTTTTGTTTCAGAACTGTCCGCGGGAGTACTTAATCATCATAATGTGGCCATAATTATGCACCGAAGGATTCGTCGCAAATGCCGTGACTTTGGTTTTCTTTTGTAGCAATTTTCGTACATTTTTGTTGGCAATTTTCAATTTGATTTCTTTTTGGTTTTTGGCTGGTTTTTAGTTTTGGTCTTGGTTTTTGAATTTCGGATTTTTTTCTTTTGGATTTCTTTTGGTTCAGCCATCAGCATCGATGGACAATATTTTTCTTTTGTTCTTTTGTTTCTTTTTGGTGACTTTGTAGATTTGGATGATTTGTTTTTTGAGTGTTGAGCTGAAAATCGGTTTACCTGCTCTAAGTGTGTTTTTTGAGAAAGTGTTAAATTGAAGCTGGATTTTTAATTTTGTGGTCGGTCAGTGGTTGAATTTGGTTGCAATTTCGATTGAATTTTGTTGGAATTTGGTTTTCGTTTTTCGGATTTTGATGATTGCCAGAGAGGAGCCGAAAGTTGTAAATTTGAATTTTGGGTTTCTAGGTTTTCAGTTTCTAAAATTAAATAATTTAGATAAAGAAATGTTAATACGAATGTCGAGACAGTGGAATTTCGTAGGGCTTCTTCTAATATTTCTAACTTTTGTATTCTTCTTTTGGATTTGGATATTTTTTTCTACTAAATAATATTTTTAAATTATTTTCTTTGGTTATTTCTTTTTTGGATTAGATAAATATGAATTTTAATTTCATATGAAAGATTCAAATAATTGCGACTATTTTGATTGAATTTTAAATATTTCTTTTGTGTTTCAGACCTTAACTTTTGAATTTCAGCTAATAAATAATATAATTTGATTCTTTCTATCAAAGTGCATTTTTTAGAATTTGTAACAGAGTTTTTGGATGCTTGAAATTTGTTTAATACTTTTGTAATATTTCAAATAAAGTTTTTGAATTAATCTTTTTCCGATAAATGCGTAACATTTTAAATTAGAGTCGGTTAAAAACGGTTTTGAATGAAATAAATTACTTTGAAAGCCTACATTTACTCTTAATTCTCTCTTCGGAATGTTTTTTAATTTTTTTGTTTACAATTGGATCTTAAAAACTTGTTGAATATTGATTTTGGTCATGTATTTTTGATTTGGGTAAAAATAAAGATTTTTTTTTAAAATCGATTAATGTTTTAGGGGTTTTTAAAGAAACTAATGTTGATTGTGTAAAGCTTTGCGGAATTTTGTGTCCTTTAAATAATGCTCAATTTTTGATAGTCTTATGATGAAATTTTCGTTACTAATGGACTGAATTTTAATTCAAGGAATTGGTTAGAAATTAATTTGTACTCTTAAAAGCCATAAATAATAATTTAAGTTTTGAGCAAATAGAAATTGTTATTTTAATATATCTCAGATCAAGAGGTGTTTTCAAATAAATACATAAGTTATTGTCTTGAATGCTAATTTTGTGTGTTTGGAATTAGCTAAAAGTTTTTTTTAAGTGACGTCTAATTTTGAATTTCTACATTACTTTTGAAGAGACTCTTTTGCTAAAGTTTTATCAGAATTTGAGAATGCCCTGATCTAATAGGAATTTTAAAGTTTTTACGTAAAGTCTACATTAGAATTAGATTTGAATTTTCTGTACATTTCAGCGTTTGATTTTGTTTTTAATCGACGACAATAAAGGCTAATTTAGAATTTCATGGAAAATATGACATTGAAATCTTCTAACTTGAAGTCAAATTAAAAATTTTGACGGAATTTGTCTGGACACTGGCTTTAATTTGTTAATATTGGATTTTGTTAAGTTTGATGCGATTTAAAATGTATCTTAATTTTGATTTTCTTTCATATGTTTTTTTTAATACTTTTGATAGGTTATACTCAGATCTTTTGAACTCGAATTATAATTATATTTCTTGTTGATTTGTTTTTTAATGCTTAGAATGTATCCAATTAAATTTTGTATTTTGCTTTCTTGTTTTTAACGAAAGTTCTGATTTTCTCGTTGATTCTGGCTTTCTATTGTGTTCAACAGTTCTGAAGTGGGTCTAAAGGACAATACACTTGAAATATATTTTTAAACTGCTAAAGAGATATCTGTTGAAGTTTTCTGATTGTTTTTAAAAGTGTGTTTCAAGAATATTTTTTTTGATTTGGAATTTGAATGCATTTGGGTTTGATGTCTAAACTTAGTTTTGGAATTTTCATTTGAAGTTTTAGAATTTTTAGTTAGAATTTGGTAGAATTTGAATCCTTGGAATTGGGATTTGAATCCATTAAAATGGTCTTTGCATTTTTTTTATATAATTTTTGAAGTGAATTCCTGAATTTAAATCCTTGGATTTGGGATTTTGAATTGATTAAAATGGTATTAGAATTTGATTGGATCATTTCTCAAGTGGATTCTTGAATTTAATGCATTTTTCATGAACTTTTTAGGACTTTGAATTGATTAAAATGGTTTTTGAATTTGGTTGAATGAATTCTCAAGTGGATTCTTGAATTTAAAGAATTTTAATCGTTGGACTTGGGATTTCGAATCAATTAAAATTGTCTTTTGTTTTTTTTGATGATTTCTCAATTCGATTCTTGAATTTAAAGAATGTAATTTGGGATTTGGGTAGGTTAATCTTGGATTTGGGATTTTGAATCAATTAAAATAGTCTTTGATTTTTTTTGGATAATTTCTCAAGTGGATTCTTGATAATCTTTCTGATTTTGAATTTTTCTGTAGATGTTTTTTCTTTTGGCTTTTCTTTCACATATTATTTCTGATTTGGATCTCTAAAGTATGAAGAATTTAGACTTTTGAATCTGGCTATGATTTTAAATGTAGTTTTCGAGGGTAAAGAACTTTGATGTAAATAATTATGATATATAATCTTAGTAGATGGTGTATTATGATTTGTAGGCAGTTTTTGTGTTCCCAATGAACATTTTCGCTAGCCTAATCGTTTAGTTTGTGCCTTTTCCATATGCTGCCTGCCTAAAACTTAGGGTTGGGTCAAATCTGGGGGTCTGTTTCAATGGCCAAGAGACATTTTGGGTGGTGACTGGTGGTTGGGGGTTTAATGATGGTTCTTTATTCGTTGACTTCTATATGGTTTTGGTAGTGGATTCGATTTGCTGTGCAAATTTCCATCAACATTTCTTGCGCATTAAATATTTCTTTGGAATTTTCATAAAACTTTTTTGGATTAAAAAATGCCGCAACGCCTTTGCTTTTCTCGATGAAAATATCAACGAAATATTGAAAGCGCCAAGAAATGTGTGAATAAAACTTGGATTCGGTTTTCTGATATTTCATTTCGGGGTCCTGATGGCTATTCTTTTTCTTTTCTTCTTGGGAATCGTAGAAGCAGCTTCCTTTGCAGCCATTTTATTACCAAAGGGGTGTGAGTGTGTTTAAGTGTGTGTGTGTGTGTTGGTGGAGTGTATCAGTGTGTGTGTATGAGCGCACCCCTGCTTGTGTATGTGTGCTAAAGTGTGTGTGTGTGTGTTGTGTGTGAAGGACCAAATCGGTGGTTGATTTAAGTGTGTGCCTGGAAGCTCTGGAGCATTCGAAACTTTCGTTTTTTCTGAGATGTTTGTTTGTTTGGTTTAATATTTGTGGGTAAACTAAGGATTTGTAAGGACGAAACGCGAATTTGGAATTTCCATGTGATTCGATTTGCGTTTTGGACACAAAATGATAAACTATTGCATAGTGTATGTGGATTTTTGATGTGGCAGGGGGGCGGATCTGTGCTCAATGATTCCTTGGGGGCTTTCGATTTGATGGGTGGGGACTAGGTGCTCTGGGGCTCTGGAAATGAAGCCTTCTGCGATGCCGTAGAAGAAGAGTTATTTTTTTGGGATTTTGACTTTCGGATTGATTTTGAAATTTGGGCTTTTTTCTGGCTGTTTCTGGCTGCTTTTTGCTGCTGCTGTCAAAGGTTGCCGGTGGCAAGCCTTTTCTACCTCTGCATCTGCCTCAATGATAGGCATTCAATTTGAACGAATTTGGAATTTTCTCACTTTTTGATTTACTTTTGGGGGGAGTCCTTTTGAGTCCTGAACTTTGGCTCTTCGTCGAAACCTGTGGCAGAAGTTTAGGGTCTAAACAAAAGTCGAAACATACTTGCGATGAAATGTTATGTGCCGCCATCGGATGAGGATGTGGAGCTGCTCTCTTTCTGCTTTCTGCTCTCTCTCTCTCTCTTTCTGGATTGCGAATGTGTGTGCGTGAGTGCTGCTTAGGGGGTGTGCGCCTGTATGTGAATTCGCCGCAGGAGCGCGTGCTTGGGGTGGTAATGCGTGTGTGTATGTGTGTGTGCGAGTCCTTCCTGTCGAGGGGTTGCATGGGGCAGCAGCAGTCACTGCCCCTGCTGCTTAGATACTCAGCTAAATATCTAGATACTAGTCGTATCTGTGTGTGGCAAAGGGGCAGACAGCTTTTTCCCCTTAGAAAGGGGAGCGCTGCCTTAGATAACGACGTTGCTGCCTCTGCCTCTGCTGCTGCTGCTGCTTCAGTCGCTGCCTTTTGCTGCCTTTTGCTGCCTTGTTGCCTCCTTCTGTCGCCTTCAGATGCTCGATCCTCGTCTTGGAGTGCCGGCTCTCGATGTCATCATCATCAGCGATACAGCGCTACAGCGATGGCGCCTTCTGCTGCATTTGCCCCGAGCTGTCGTTGTGTTTGCGATTTGGGTTCTGGATTCTTGAATTTGGGTTTCCTTCCTTGTAGTTTCTGCCTGGACTCTGAGTGATTTGCTGGCCTCAATTGCTGCTTGGGGCACAATGCTCCTCCTCTTGGGGCGGAGGAGTTGGCGGTGCTGTCGTTGGAGGATGGGCGTGGCAGAGTCTGAAGATGCCTGCAGTTTGGCTTTGAGTTGATTTTGAGTTGAATTTTGAATTGAATTTCGTTGAAGATTTGAATTTCGTGGCGGTTCTGGCGATGTGGCGGCGATGGTCGCACTTTGTGGCTTAATTTCGTGGCGTATCGGTGGTATCGGAGAATCGGAGGTGGATGAATGGGTGGCGGCCAATGGTCATTGCAGTAGAGAATGATGAGCAGTAAACACTTGAGAATTTTGTTGAGTTTCATAACAATTTTCTCGTTTGGGGTGGAGATGGGTTTGCGGTTACAGCCCGGTCCATAATAGTGGCTTCACTCTCTCTGCTGTTTTTCTCCGGTTTCCTGCTTCGGCTTGGGGTTCCTAATGAGAGGAGAAGAGAGCGTGTAAGGGGACATTTCTTATAGCTATATCTATATCTATCTTTTACAATATTTTCTTACCTGTAAGATATAAAAACGATATTATTATCACTCTTCACTTTGCAGATTTTTGTTTTATTTTTTGAGAGAACTTTCCAATTGATTTCCAGGTTTTGTTACGATTTTCTTTGATTTTATGAACTTTTGGGAATTTTGTGTATTAAATTGTATTTATTTAATTATTTTAGTTTTTAATTTTTGTTTTATACGGAACTGAATTTTCGTCTTTTTTGGTTTGGGTTTTTGTGTTTGTTTTTTGTAGTTTTTTTTGGGTATTTTTTGTGTTTATACTTTAACCATATTCTCACGAAAATATTGTTCGTTTTTCTTGGAGTTTGGATGCGATTTTTGTAATACAAATTAATCTGACTTTCTGTTTTGTGGATTTGTTGTTGTGAATTTTAGCAACTTTTCGACTGAATTTTGTTGGTATTTTGTTTCTGCTTGGTGTGCTCGGGATTGAAGGATGTTTGCGGCATGCAACAGCCTTCCTAGCGCCGCCTGGACATGGCGGTAGTTCCAGGGAATCCGGGTGGTCCTCCTGGTCCTGTGATGCTGCTACTGTAGCTCCTGCTGCTGCTGCTGGTGATCCTCAGCGTTTGAAGATTGAAATGAAACTGATTGATTCTCCGCAGCAGCCGTGGCTTATATACCCGGCAGACCCTGGCAGATCCAAGCAGATCCAGGCAAATCTGGCGATCGCAATCGCAGGATGCGAAAGCTTTGTCCATTGTCTGCCCTCTGCCCGGATGTGGACAAAGGAGTCCAGTCCCTTTGGGCACACAAAGGCAGGCAGACCCTCGAAACCCGTTACGCAAGTTTATTATAGAGAAAACCAATGCCCAAAAGATTGGAAAAACGTTGGCATTGTCGGATCGGGTGGTGGTTCGGTTCGCTTCGGTTCGGGTGGTTTTGAGGGGTGGGGTGGGTCGTATCGGATCGGATCGCAGCATCAGGCAGCATCCGATGCACACCTGGCGGCAGCGGGTCCACGGTCCAGGCCGAAAAGCTGCAGCAGCCGCCGTGTCGACGGCCCAGAAAACTGGTTTTAGCAGCGACTAGGCTCTGGGGTGATCGCCTGGCAGATCGGCAACATCCTTGAATATCCTTGACCATTTGAACTGCAATTGTCTGGCTTCTGATGGGAAAAAGTCCTCATTTGAACTTGTTTTTCCACTCCCGAATCGCATTTCAATCGAAACAAGTTTCTGCAGAATCGAGCGGAATTTGTCGTTCATTAAATTTATGGCCTGCACAGGTCTGCCCGAGAGGAAGAGAGAGGAGAAGCGAAGCGCAGGACTTTTCTAACCCAGATTCTCCTTTAAAGCGTACCTCCCCGCTCTGCCCCATTCGAGGCATCAGTCATCTCTGCTCCAAATGCTCCACTCCGCTTGTGGGTCAAACCTTTTTCTTCGGGCCGCCAGACGGCAGCCGGCGGCGAACGTTACTTCCTCGTTTACTTTTTATATTTTTTTTCGCATCTTTTCGCATTTTGCAGTTTCATTTTGGATGCCATCTTTCCATCTTTGAACATTTCGGGGCATAGCAACAAGTTAAGGGTTGCTCTGCGCTGCTGCTGTTTTTTTTCCTCCGAATCCAAATTCAAATTGCTGTTAACCCTTGTTTGGCCCAGGGGTTGGGCCCTGGTCATTGGGTTAGAGGTGGGGTCACGACATCTCTGTTTGTTTGTATACGTGTGTTTGTGTCTGTGTGAGACTATTCCGAAATGGGACACACTCATGAGTAATGAGAGAAGGAGGAGACTGAGAGCCGGCTCTCCATTGTGAATGAGCACTTTTGGCAGTGATTAAGGATACGCCCTGTGGACAAATGCAGTACTATACATGCAGAAAATACGTTGCTTTTTATTCACATTATCTACATTAATACCATTAAAATACTAATAAGCGATCAAAAGTCATGTGAAAAGCTCGAAAAGTGATAAAGTGAGGTGTAAATAATGATGTACTGTACAATAGAATGAAAAAAGCATAAAATATCCCAGTAGATGTGGAAAACAAAGCGTAGCAAAGCAAAAAATATACATACATATGTATATGTATATGTTCAATCTTGTCCAGCCTAATGAGTGTAATTTGGGCTGTGAGTAGGGTGTTAAGACCTTAAAAGAAAAGCTCACACATTTACGAGTTGAGTTGTACTTTTTTTTCCGAAAATCGGAGCCTTATATTCTAATTTTACAATGCGGTATGGAGTACAATTTTGAATTCTATTATTATCGCTAGACCCACGGAAGGGGTACATCGGTACTGCGGGAGACCAATTGAGTGCATGCAAGCATAAGTATTTTTGGGCTATATTAGATTCCAACTTACTTACTGCACATGACTTTTTTGATGTCGTATCTGTTAATGAGTTGACAGATCATTTTTCCGCTCACTCCCTAGCAGTCATTATTTATCTACTATATGAATGTACATATGTTCCTTACTTAAAATAGATTGGTTGTGTGTTTACATTATTGACCGTGTAAAGACTCTTGTTCTTTAAATACAATAGTGAGTGAGTGTAATTTCGGTAGTAAATGCAAGTCCGCGAGTGAGAGTAAGTCCGCGAGTGAGAGATATTGCGGGAGTTAGTTCCATGTGCATTCTTAAAAGTTTTTCTTTACAGTGAAATGTTAAACATTTATGTACTATGTGAAAAGTGATCAACTGAGGTGTAAATCGTAATGTATACGAGCAGTGTAAGTGCGGTAGTAAAGGAGTGAATGCAAGATCAATCAGATCTCCTAAAACGGGACACGGACTTGACTTAAGTGCGCAAGTGTAAGTGAAAGTAAGGGGTTACAATAACGGGAGAGAAAAAAGATGTATTATAAACAGCAACAACAACATGAGAATCATACACGCATACTGCATAAATTTACATACATATGACATATGTAACGATTTGTGGAGCTGAGATGACAACAGAAGAGAATACTATCAGCAACCAGAGGTGAGAGATAAGATATCATTATTTTCCTATAAATAATAATATATTCTATCTGTTCTGGATAACATGAAACAGTTCTTGATATTATGTATTTCGAACTAAATACTTTTGAAGGTTTTTATGTATCTGTTCTTTACTTTTTTTTCATAATTTTTTAGTTTTTGTACATTTGTTATTTTCCTCTCATTTATGCATTTCATATTTTCTCTTATATGATACTCTTCTAAAATCGATGTAGAATCGATAGAAATTCGGGTAAAAATTAAAAAAATTTCAAAATCCTGTGTGGAGGCGAAGATGAAAGGATGGAGGAAAGGATGGGAGGCCCGACGACTGGACGTAAAGAAAATTTACATATTTCTGTTAATTTTACATTGAAGTTGGGTTCATAACGAAGAGGAAACACTTGAAATTTGCATACATTTTCCTCACTCACATAAATATACATTCACACACACACACAGACAGACGTGTGGGCTGGGCTGGGGGGGGGGTGGGCTTTGGGTGGGGGGAAGGACTTCTATATATGCAAATTTGTGTGCTGTAAAGTTTTCATATAAAATACAAGTAAAAACAGAGAAAGAGAGGAAAATGGATTTGGGGGATGCCAAGGATTGTCGGTGGAGTCGTGGAGCGGGGGGTGTTGGGATCTGCCAAGGGTCTGCCGGCTAAGGACAACAGGCGCAAGAAGGACAACCAGCTGCCAGGATACACCCTAAAACACTCACACAAACACAGCCAAAACACCCTCACACCGACAGGGGGAGTGGGGGCCTACACAAAAGGAGGCTCTTTCGAAGGAGCACGAAGGATTGTGCGTGCCATCAGCCTTATCCTCTTGCCAAAGTGTCCAGTGTCCTTTCGTCCTGTGTGTGTGTGTGTGTGTCTGTGCCTGAAAAGTCAGCAAAAGATACACACACACACACACACACATGCATACAATATATACGGCCACTCACACAGATAGCCGACAAAATAAATTCAACAAAAGCCGTTTCCAGACCATAGGCGCTCTCTGCCCAGAATGGAGTCCTGGGCCTTCAAGAAGGGGGTCATGGGTGTGGACGGGTGGTAGTGCGGGAGGAGTGAGTGCGGCCTTTTGTTTGGATCAAAAAGACGCCTAAAAATACTCGCAAAAGTTCCTATCTCTCGACCCTCATTTTTGGTTGGCCAAAACGCTTCTTTTTATTTGATCCTTTTGTGTATCCTTATCCATGTTGTTGTCCTGTGCCTTTCGCCCACATTTATGTTACCATAATTTGACTTGAGGAAAAAGCAGAGTGAAACGAGAGTTGAATGAAGGAGCAGCATCCTGCAGCATGCGGCAGAGATTGCAGGGACGATTGTGTACGCTTTCTCCATAGGGAAGTGCATCGCCTCTAGGGATGCAGATGGATAGTGAGAGATGGCCAAAGATCCTGCTAAGAGAGTAATGCTGTAAAGCGATCCTAAAACCATCGTTAGGCCGATATAAAGGGGAGAAATTCAAATGGAAAGCGGATCTTTTCTGATGATTTATCCCTTGATCGAGGGGCTATGCTCCGCATTCTATGAAACGAAGAGTATGAAAACAAGGACACTCATTAAACACACACATGGACACACACACACACATGCCACATGGTGAATGGAGGAGCCGACACTTGCTAACCGAATTTCCTGCTGTAGTTTTTCGGCCATGATGGGTTCATTTTTCAGGACACATCCACAAACGTATGTATGCGGCATAGAGAGTGGCAAGAGGCAAGAGGCAACCACTTATGAAGCGAAAGCTGGCATGCGCACGCACACAGACACACACACAGGATGCCCAGAGTGTATCTCTGTATCTGTATCTCTGTCTGTCTGTGTGTGTGTGTGTGGCGTTCTTTTGCGGATTTTGCAGTCAACTTGGAAGCCAAAAGCAGGCAAAAACTACAACTACGAGAACGACTACGAGAACGAGAATATGAGGCAGAATATGGCTAATGTGCGATGGAGCCCAAATGGGGGCTGCCTTTGGTTGCCTTTGCCTCGGTGTGTGCCAGTGCGAGAGTCTGTGTGTGTGGGGTATGCGGGGTGGGTGTATGGGGGTGGTGTGGGGGTGTTCGTAATGTGTGATTGTGTGGAAATTTTTGGGCAGTTTCATTTTCGGTCATATTTATTAGTTGTTGGCCAAAAGCACAGACACATTTTCCATAGAGAAAGAGAGACAGAGCCAGAAAGTTTGCCAGAGAGAGAAAGAGAAAGCCAGAGCGAGAAAGAGAGAGAGAGAGAGAGTCATCAAAACAGGACAACAAGAAACGGAAACATTTTTTGTACTTTGTATTCACCCTCATCACGGTGCAAGTTTAAATGATGTTGCCTCCTGCCTGCTGCTACCTCCTGCTGCCTCCTGATGCTGCTGCTGTTTGGCAACTATCTCCTGCTGGATGTCCTGTACAGGCTGGACCCTCAAGGAAATTCTCTCTCCCCCTCTGCAAGAAAACTGAGCGGCAAGTGGGGAGCTGGGGATGGGGCACTATGCTTCTCCCATTTCCTGGGCAGCCGAAAAACACTTTTGGGAGATCTCTCAACTATAAGGATAACTATGCAGAAGGATTCCTGGGTGTCCTGTTCTGCTGCCTCTCCTGGCTGCCAAATGTAATCAATTTTTATGCCATTATTGATGCTTCGCATGGCAATTTTAGTCTCCTATCCCCCTCCCACACACAAACACACACACAGGCCCTCAGGAGGAGTGCAGCACAGAGTAGATCCTGTTCTTATTTACGACAACAAATTGATGTGGAAATTAATTGGAAATTTTTGGATTATTTATCCGTTGTGGGGGCAGACAGCACAACGACGACAGGCATCCGGCCTTCTTCCGTCTGTACGTCTGTACGTCTGTCCGTCTGTACGTCTGGCTGGGGAGGTAAGCCTTTAAATGGGGGCGTGGCATATCTGTGGTTGGGCGCCTAAATCCTGCCTCCTGCTGTTCTTTGGAGGAAGGAGTCAGAACTTGATTAAAGCCCCGACTTAGGTTCGTTTTTCTCTCTCTCTTTCGTTTCCCTATTTCCCCCATCAGAAATATTCCTCTGTGTGCGTGTGTCCTTTTCGTGTCCTCTGGCAGCCTCAACTGTGTGCGTGTGTGGCATAATGTAGCCTATCGTACGAGTATGTGTTACCCATTTTTGTATTTTTATCATTAACCAAAACGAAAATCCTTTTGTTTCAAGTTGCGGACCCTTTAGATATGTGTCTCTGTTTCTCTCTGTTTCTGTGTGTCCTGGGAGAGTATCCTGTCCCCCTACATGGGTATCTGTGTGTGTGTGTGTGCCTGTGGCATATTTGTTTCCTTTTATAATTATGTCAGCGGCAAGTACGAGTAGGATTCCTTCAACAAAAGAGCTCATCCATCGCCACATAAAGATACACACAGATGCAAGATACGAGTGTCTAATGGGTCTTCCCCCCTCTGGTAACTGTATCTTGGATTCCATCTTGTATCTTTGTATCTAGTTTGGGTATTTTTCTCTAAAAATCTATATTAAACATGTGGATAAGGAGGAGGAGAAGTGGGAACTATATCTCTGAAGGATATACAATAGAGAAGCTTGAAGTTGCTTCCTTTCTTCCTTGAAGCACGAGTATTCCTTAAGATTCCTCTTCAGAAATTATTCAGAAGTTTTTTTTCTACCCATCTGAAGATTACTCAAGGAATGTGCAACTTTCCACAGAATTTGAAAGAATTATTTCTTTTACTCTTTCCTTAACTTTTCTTTTAATAATCATTTTTGAGCATTTCCCTTCTTGAAGTGCAGATTAATGCATCTTTATCTGTAGATTCATATTTTCTCCTGAAACAATATCTAAGCTTTTGCTTTCTTTACTTTTACTTTTTTAAATGTGGCAGCCATAAAGACGTGCCACCATTGGCCGCCATCTCGACATCTGCAGCATACACACACGAACACACAGTGAGATGACCATATAAGTTTATTAAGGATACGACGCAGGATTCTTATCAGATGTTTTAATCCCTGCGGACCCACATACACACACCACACACACACAAACACAGATGAGAAAGGAAGGACGTGAATCCCATTAGCATAAAAAAGTCATAAATAAGAAGCACACGCTTATAGTCGGACGACAGAGGACTTTACTCTACTCTACTCTACAGACTCGGGGGTTGGTTGTTTCTGGCATTCCAAAATGGCGCCGCTTTCTTATTAGAATAAAGGCGGAGCGGGGCGGGGGAAGGCATCAGCAGCCAGCATCTTCCTGTGGATTTCGGGGGTGAGTTCTCGTTCTCGTTCTATGTGGCAGAGTCGCAGGACTCGCAGCAGAACCAGTTCTCAACCGAAAATCCCACACCCCCCGGACGATGCCACGCCTTTCGTTTTCTTGTGCCGCTGCTGCTGCTGCTGCTGCTGCCACAAGGGCTTTGCTGCCTTCCCTTGTGTGCCACTTGTGTGTATGGGTGTGTACTGTACTTTTCGATTGTGTGGCAGGGCCAAAAGTATCAGAGGCTGAGGAAGCGGGGCCCAAGATGATGTGCTCTAATTGATGTCGCCACGGCCTCGGCCTCTAAAAGGATTCTGGCATTTGAATATTGATTTTCCCTCACAACCAAAAGGAGTGTGTTTTTATGTGTGAGTGTGGGGTGTGTGGGGTGTGTGGGGGAGTGGTCAGAGGCGGGAGGCAGGCGGAAGGAGGCAGAAGGCTGTTCATTAATTAAGCTGACTTTGACGAGGGGAAAGTTTCTCCGGGCTCTCTCAGCCTCAGAAATAGTTTTCGATGCCCAGGCGATGGAGAATGTTCTTGGCGCCGTAATGTAGGCATGGCACGGGGAATGGTGGCATGGGGCATGGAATGGGACGTAATGCGTGCGGTCGAGCATCAACATCAAAAGTGGAACATGAAAAGCACTCGGCCATGGAGTATGAAGCACCAATACTAAACGTCCTACAGGACTCCCACTCTTGCAACTCCTCAGAGCATTTCCCTCTTAAACGTAACGGCAGGACACAAGAACTTCGAATGAGGATGGGACACAACGAGGAGGAGAATAAGGACTCTGAGGAGAAGTCTTCTTGCGATAAATCATAAGCAAAATAGTCGTAAAAAACCACTCGACAAAATGTTATGTACATGGAAGGAATGTATTTAGGAATAGAAGCCACACTACAGACTGCACTCCTGCTCCTGCACTCCTGCAATCCTCCTCTCTTGCTCCGCTTCTTCTGCTCCCGCTCCTCTCTGTCTCTCTTCTGCTTGGGGCCAAAACTTCTTGGAATTTGCTGCAGAAAATAGTTGGAGCCTTGCCCCCCTCTTGCAGTCGCCCTGTCTACCGCTCCCCTGCCTCTCTAGCATTCACTCTCTAGAATATTTATAAATGAAAATTCCAACAAGAACATTTTCTATTAAATTTGGTCTTCTCCTTGCTCCGTGCCCCATGCCTCGGCACGAGAAAGTTTTCTTGCCAAGGCCCTCACCACTCGATGGCCCCCGTAGCCTGAGCCTCTGTTTGGGATTCGAGAGAGTGGGCTGGGGGGTTGGTGGAAAGTGTTTTTCGTTTTATTTCATTACATTATATGTATGTACATCCATATATATGTATTCTATATAAATGGGATATGTACATACATACGATTCATGGCCATATACTAAAGACATACACATACATACATATACTTTTATATGTAGGTTCTTTTTGCTGAGCAAACTTTTTGCTTTGGGCAAAAGTTTCTTTCGTTCAAGGATTGTGAAAGGAGCCTGGAGATGGAGATGCTGCATGTAGATGCACAGAAGCAGAGAAGGGGGACTGCAGTGGAGGCAGGAAGTAGGAGGCAGTGGGGCAGAATCGTCTCCCATTACTTTATTCAAAAGCAAAGTAAAAGTTCTTGGCTTGACCCCCCCATCCACAGCCCCCAGCCGCCTGCTTTATGGCCATTTACCAAATGTGGCAACTACTTTTTCTCAAGTACCACTGCGGGACATTAAATCCAATCCTGCTACGTGCCTCGTGCCACTGCCATTGCCTGCTGCTGGACAGGCTGATGCTGCCGTTGGAGGTATTATGCCATGACTGAAAGTTTGAATAGTTCTTCTGCAACTTTCAGGCAATGCAAGAGGGAAGAGGGGAGTGTCATACCATGGAAAGATATAGATTGTTGCCGGGGCTTGCAGGAGAGTTTTTCGGACTGGGTGCTCTATGGCTTGTGCTATTTATTTTTGGCAATTTATGTACATATTCCGATTTCAACCATACAGTAAGATAATGTTTTTTGTGCCACTTACTGAAATCCTTTCTTGGTGTTTCAGACTGAATCTGTAGCTGCCTCAAAAGATGCTCTTTTCCACACGAAGGTGATTCCACAACTGGACAGCCAGCATTCAGCCAGCAGCAGCATCCGTTCCCACAGAGCCTCAGAGCGGAGGCTCCTGCCACACGGATGACAGTCCCAGAATCTGAGAACCTGACTGTCCGGTTGCCAGCGAGAAAAGAGTTGAAAAGTTGCCCAAAAAATGTGTGAGAAAATCTGGGCCAGATTGACCCTTGACCGGACGATCCCAGAAGATGCGAGGAGATTCTGAGATCCGTAAAGGGGTTGGAAAGGCTGGAACAGTCGAAAAGATGCTGCTTCGAATAAGATAGGTAACAGAAGGATCTCTCAAGGATCCGTTAAAGCATGAAATCTTGTGGATTGAAAAGTGAAGGATGCCCCCGCCCCAAAGCTCCAGCAGCAGCAGCAGCATCAGCAGCATGAACCACAATCCCACATTGCCACAAGTCTCGGTGGCAGCCTCTGCTTCGAAATTTATCAAATTGAGGGTTGGATTCCTACGCAAACTCAAGGCCAGTCGACTGTCGGTAGTGGGTGGTGTGGGTGTAAGGGGGAGCTGTGGTGGGTGGAAGGGTAGGCGATAAGTTTTTATGTCTTGAGAGCTGATGGTGTAGAAAAGTTTTGTGTTTCTGTGAAACTAAACACAGAATCCACCATCCACCCAGCCACCCAGCCACCCATCCACCCTCTCTCTATACGCCCCGCTCTTAAAGGATCCTGCCGTTTTTTGGGGGTTGGTTCCGTGCCAAAGGAAGAATGGCGGCAGCACAACTTTCATGCGGGTGTGTGTGTGGGTGTTTTTAATGAAAGAGTGTGTGTTTACACGGACATAGCCTTGCCGCTGCCTTCAAGGAGCCAGAGCAAGGAACGGAACATCCTTCGCAGGACATTGTCAGGCGTTTTCTACGGAGCTGGGATTGAGGGGGATATATGGGGTTCTGTTGTGCATAAAAGATAATGATGTTGCCTTAAACTTTTGGGAATAAATAATAGTTGTAGTTCTCTTGGTTTGCCAACTCCTTCTGCCACTTGTGTCCCCCCCCCCCCACTCTCCCGCTCTCTGTCTCTTTCTCTCTCTGTCTGGCTGTAAGCTAAGGTTATTATCTTTCAAGTTTTCTGGGCCGCTTTTAGGGCTTCCATGTGGAGTAGTGGCTGCTCCCCCTTGTAGCATGTAGCATGTAGCAGTGGCACCAGAGGCACAGAAGCAGCCGAGCAACAGAGGCCACCGAGCCGTAAAGGGACCCAAGGCCTTAAGCTTATAATTAATTGCATGTTTGGTCGAGACGAAATAATCCTTTGTACAAAAATAACACCCCAGATCCCAGGCCCAAGAGTCCTGGCCCAGAGACCGACCTCCCCCCGCCCTCCACACAGATCTTATGTGTGTCCATGCGTGTGCCCCCACCCCACGCGTGGGGGCATCTGCACCCTCTTTGAGCATAGTTTTTGCCCCACAGAAGTGTTTCATGCTACATGCCTTTTGGGAAATTTACATCCACAATTTACAGGCAAATGAATGTTATCATAATTCAGGACACTCCACACTCCGCTTCATCCTCTCTCTATCCTCGCAGCCTATCCGCCAGTAAGCAGCTTGTTCAAGTGGAAACTACAACTACAATTTATAGTGTATCTGTTGTGGTATATGTATATGTACCTATATATCTACCTATCAGATATATGCTCTTTTTCGTAACGTTTTAGCCGGCCATTTGTTTGAAATGTTATTAAAATTGATGAATGAGCCGTTAATTAATGAGGCATCCTGCCACCATGCAACACATCCTGAATGGATACTTGCTTATGCTGCTGGATCCACCTTTGGAGAAGGCATCCGCATCCATCCATTCACCCATTCGTCCATCCTTCTGTTTGGATTTATGAATATTAATGATGTCCCATTGTTTAGCGGCCGAGGGAAAAGCGGAAAAGCGGTGAAAGCGCTGACTAATCAAACGAATTAGGCCTAATCAAATTTTCAGAAAATGTCTGAAATTTCCTCTTGATTGCATTCTCAGCTTCACACAGATACGAGTACAGATGCAGATACAGATACAGATACGGCCTCTCTCTCACGCCTGAATTGTATGGCCTCAGGGAATGGAAAGTTTTTTGGGATATACTCGTATCCAATGGCAACAGGACGAAGAAAAAGGAAGGCTGAAGAGGCAGCAGTCGGCAGAAAGAGAACAAATGACAACAATGGTCAAATTTTAATTGAAAACTTTAATTTTCGGCAACAGGAGCAACGAAGGAGGGAGGATGCAGGCAGGCAGGCAGGCAGGAGACAGTACGATTCACGTCTCTGAGTCTGCATCTTGTCCTTCTGCTTGTCATTGCCCCTTGGCTACATCTTGTGGCAAAAGGAGTTCTCGAACGGCAAAAAGGATGCTCGAAGGCAGGAGGAATGTACCGACAATAAAATGCCGAAAATAAAACAAGAAATTCAGCATCAGAATCGCTCTGTAGGTGTGTGTGTGTGTATCTGTGTGTGTACATATTTACTTTCTGTCCAGACAGCAGAAGCATCACTCCTCCTGCTGCTGCTGCTGCTGCTGCAGCTCCAGTGTCTGGACGACGTTGTCCTTCGCACGCTTTGAGTCCACACCCCCCTCCCCCTATCCCTGTGTGTGTCCTCCTGCTCCTTGGCTGCTTGTGGCAGCCATTTCTTGCTCTTGATTTCTTGTTTCTTCGTCCCAGCTTCGTCCTGGCTTCGCTTCTATGGCTGCTGCTCTGCTGCATTGTTCAAATGTATGCACATGTCCTTCTGCTTGTCAGCCAGAAATCCTTTTGCATTTAATTTCAAACCGCTTTTATTTATTTATTTGAAGCCAAAAGGATGAAGAGCGAAGATGGGGATGGCGATGGAGGATCCTAAACTGCTTCTTGTATTCGGTGTTTGAGCTGTAGCCTGCCATGTAGCTGCCATGTTCTTCTTCCATTCAATTGTTTGTGCAGCTCCATTGCAGGCCATTGTCCTGGCATTCATCTGCAGTAACTTCTCCATATCCTGGTATATATATATACATATATATGTATGTATATCCTTCAAGCACTTGTGCGATTCTTGTTCATCTTTTGTCTGGGATTCTATTTGAAATTCGAAATTGATTTCTGAATTATTCAGAAATTTCTGCCCTCTCCGCCATCGCCACCGCCACCGCCTTTCGCCTCAATTGGCAGACTCACTCGCATTAGCCAATAAGTTCTGATGCCTCGGCCCTGCCCTCCACCTCCCCTCTACTCTCCGCTCTCATTATTCTCCTGCCTGCCGCCTCCTTCCATTGTCCTTGTCCTGGCCATAAGTCATCGGAGGCTGTCTCTCCTTTTGCCTTTCTGCAGCAGCTTGCTGTTGATTGCTTCATCGCCTGCTCTTGCCCCATACACTCCTCTCTCCACCTCTCCCCTCTGCCCCTCTGCCATCAGTTCATCAACTCAAATTTTATGCATTTTAGATGAGTTTTCCTCACAGTTTGTTTTCCTCACTGCCTGCCACTGCTGCCTGCCGCTGCTGTAGAAGCAAGGAAAATTCTGTGTGTGTTTTTCGTTGTTATTTCTGGATGCAACTTGAATGAAAAATTTCAACATCAACATCAAGTTTTTGGGCAAAATGTCAATGGGGTGTTGCCTTTCCTTTCGCTGCCCTTCTACTCCTTCGGGCGTCATTTTGTGGCCACTCCACAGGGGCACAGGAGCGCAGTGCAGAGTGGCAACCCTCTTGGACCCCCAATTGCGCCCCGATTGCGCTCCGCTCCTGTCTCCTTCGGAGCACACATTCATCAACTTTTCTGCACTTTTACTAATTTCCAGAGTTAACTTCCTTTGGTTTTTCGAGAGTTAACTTTTACCAGCAGCAGGAAAGCAGCGGAGCAGTACGGGGGCATGGAAAAATGTGATCCTTTAGAGCAGAGGCAGGAGCAGAAGCGGAAGCAGGAGGAGGGGCAGGCCTCCAATTTCACAAGCTCCCAAGTTCAATAATAGTTTCGTCCTTGTTGCAATTTTATTTGCATGCAGGCGCAAAATGCAATTGCCAGGACATGGCTGTTGCCTCGTTCGGAGGCAAATTGCATAAAAGTGGAACATGCCACCAGCCACCAGAGTCCACTCGAGGCAGAAGCCAAACTTTGATGCAGGCGAAAACTTTGCTTTTCTTAATTTATTTTGCTCACGAGTTTCGGGGAATCATAATTACGATCCAGCCACCAGCCACCGGAGGAGGAGCAGCCACCAAAACCCACCAAAAACGATGAACATGGCCGAAGCCACAAGCCAAAACAACAAACTCTCAGAAATGGGCAGGGTGCTGCAACAGCAGAGGGGAAGAGGCACTGTTTCAGGTTTTCCAGGCTCTCGATTTATTGGCTCCGCTGGCGCCCAGTGCCAGAGTTCGATATTAGTCGGTTGTATGCACCGACTCCTGAACGGGAGGACGAATTTTGCTTCCGGGGAAGTCATCGGAGAAGAAGGAGGGACAGGGCCAGGGACAGGGACAGGGCGATGGGGCATTTGCGTTGCCATAAATATTAAATATGATACTTTATGCACCGTTCAGACTCTGCCTCTCAGGTGGAGGGCCACAGCCACTCTACAGCCGTTGCTGCAACTTATCAAATATTCCTATCCGGCAATTGGCCATCATCTCTGCCTCAACGCTGCCTTGGAGCCACAGCCACAGCCACATCCACATCCTCCACAGCTTTTGCACAGGTTTTCCACACAGCTGAATGGAGCTTCATTTGCTCAGAGACCAAGAGAGATACGCGCCACGCTGTATTTTGCATAACAAACTTTGGAACAGGACGCCGAAATGGGTGGAGCATTGGACGGGGTGCGATGTCCTTTCGCTAGGCAAAAAGGCCCCAAAACTAATTAGTCGCGTCGCCCGAAGGAGGTGATAGGAGGGGATCTGATTGGGAGATTGCGAGAGACACGTAAGGCGACCAAGGACCAAGAAGGACACGTGAGCCGAGGACCAGAGATGATGATGATGAGGCGGATGATGATCAGCCGCTACCGTTGCTTTAGGAGTCGTGTATCTCATATTAATATTAATTCCCTAATTTGCGGCTAACTTGTCTTTTCCACCGGGAAATTCTGGGAAATTCTTTGCTTTAATCCCAGGCAGGAAAATTCACTTAAAAAAGCATTTGATTTGCCAGAGGAAACCCTGCCCCAATCCATGCCACAGTCGCAGTCGCTGTCTCGGCAGGAAGCCTGAACATTGGACATTGGACATCTCTCCATCCGCCACTCCATCCGCTCCTCTTTATCCTTCTATTGACGGGGAGGAGTGTGGAACTTTGTAGCTCATTAGAATATTTTCTGTGGAAGTTACTCACTTGCTTCCTTGCCCCAAAACTTTCGACACTCGCAGCAGCCAGAACAGGGAAGGCAATCAAATGGGAGGCGAGGAGGAAAGAGTTAGGAGGTGGAAGGGGCATGGTGCATGCATTTATTTATAACGGCCCAAACAGAACAGAAACAGAACGGGAAAAACAACAACCAAAAAGTATTCTTTGTGTTGGCATTCCATTTAATTGGTCTACAAGTTGTTCCTGTCTGCAGAGGCAGAACTTTCCCAGGCCTCTGATGCCACAGTCACAGCATCAGCATCATTCTCTGCCTCACTTTGCATCTTGCAACTGGTCCTGTTGCTGGGAGAACGGGTCCTGGACCGGACTACGGACCTCTGACAAGAGCCGCTGGTCAGTAACCTTTGAACCAACTGCAGGGCCACGCCAGCGAACATAAAAAAAGGGTAAAATCAACCGAAGATGCTGCGTGGATTTCTCGGATTTTCTCAGGATTTTCTTTGCCTGTGAAACTGGTCAGCAACAGCAGCAGCATCAGGACACGGACCCTGGACTATGGGTCAAAGGATTGTCTGTTCAGTGCCCTCTCTCTCCTTGAAGGGTGGGTATTGACCATCGTCGGGCGTGGGGTGGGTTTGGTCCGCCAGCCTCTGCTGCTGCACTGCGTGACACGAGATGTCCTGATATTTTCAGGCATCGTAATGGATAATGGGTCTAGGGATCCACATCTGATTAATCAAATATATATTCTAAATGTCATAGCAGTCTAAAGATCTCTGAATAAGGGATTGAATATTAATATCAATCAGTCAATCAAACTGATTCTGGATTTTTATCCTTTATCCCACGTGCTGACCTTCGGCTTGGTCAGTGCCCCAGTCAGTAAACCTTTTGGTTTATCAAATTATTTAAATGTTGAAATTGATAAAATAAATTGTTTATTTTCTTTTTAAAATGTTTTTCTAGAGCAAAACATTTCCGAAAGTATGAAACACTTTATGCATTTTCATTTGAGAACAAAGAAGATGTAAAATGTACACCTTTTACTACATGTTATCTACATCCTAAGTCTACATTTCTCAATGGCGACCTCTGACGACGGAGTTTGGCTCGAAAATTTATCCATTAAGGTTCAGCTGCTGCCCGCTAGAGGCGCTTCTGCAGTTACTTTACCCCTCTGCCGATGTCCCTTATCCGTTTCCTGGTTTCCTTATCAAGGATTAAGGATCAGGGAATTTGTTCAATCATAAATATGTAGTTTTCTTTGGAAAATATCAACGATCAAGGATAGTAATGCTATTTGCACTTAGAAAATAATAATAATAATAATAAAAAGGTCCACTTAGGCAACATGAGAAAATAAATAAAAAACCAGTTTTGGCTCAAAAATTTATCCATCATCCGTTTATCCTTTAAGGTTCAGCTGCTGCCCTCTAGAGGCGCTTCTGAAGTTACTTTACCCCTCTGCCGATGACTCTTATCCGTTTCCTGATTTCCTTATTAAGGATCGGGGAATTTGTTCTAAGTCATAAATATTTAGTTTTCTTTGGAAAAATATCAACGATCAAGGATAGTCCTGCTACTTCCACTCAGAAAAGAATAATAATAATAATAATAAGGTCCACTTAGGCAACAAAAGAAAATAAATAAAAAACCAGTTTTTTTTATTTGTACATATGCATATATATATTTTTTTATTTCATTTTATTTAATTTGTTTTTAGTATAATCAAGATTTTTCTTTGAATAATAAAGTTAATAATATCAAATTAAAATTTAAATTAAATAAATTTAAAACTTAAACGTAAACAAAATTCTTTATTTAATTTATTTATACGATTTAAATATGGGATTATTTAAGGATTAGCATTGCGGAAGAGAAATCTGTAAGAAAAAAATGAATGGTATTAGTATCCTGGCAGTAAACATTAACAGCTTAAAGTTGAAGTTTTGGATCTATGTATATCAACATCCTTGATGCTTTTCCTGTGATACTCTGAATATCTAGTGCTTCCTTCGTTTTGGCCAAATTCCATGGCAACATTCAATTAAAATTCAACCCCGATTCAGCGTCCACCCCTTGCCCCCCTCTAGCCCAGCCACAACGATGCTTGTTAGCAGGAGGCATCTTATTGGTGAAGAAGAGAGCAAAGAGCCAAAGGCAACCTCAAGTGCAGGAGCACTGCCACTGGCACTCCTCCTCTTCCGTAGTCGTAGTCCGCAGTCCGAAGCCGTGGCGGCGACAGCTGTAGCGCGCAGGACACGGAGACAGCGATATATATAAAATAAATTAAAAGAAAGAGTCAGCGGCAGAGGCAGCAGTGGCAGCAGCAGAAACAGGATGTAGGAAGCGGGCGAAGCAGCCGGAGGCAGGACGACAGCGAAGCCAAGCAAAATCCTTTGAATTTTTTAAATAGAAAAGGGGCGGAGCACATTTAAATGCGGCAAATGTGGCATGGCTTCGTTCGTTCGCCTGTTTTTTTTTTTGTGTGCGCTCCTTCCTTCCAATAAGATGAAGGCAAGAAGGAAGCAAGGATATGCTGAAGAGCACACTGAAAAGAGACAGAGCGACAGAGAAAAAGAACTAACTGTCGGATTGCCGAGTGGGGGAGTGGCGGGAGGGGGTGGGAGGTGGACTAGCATGGACTCTAGCAGCAGGATGTGCACTTAAAAGTATAAAAGGCAGCAAAAGAAAATTATCAAACGAAAACAAATATTAATGCCAGAATAGGAAGGAAGAAGAGAGGTAGAGAGAGAGAGAGAGAGAGAGAGGGGTAGAGAGATAGAAAGAAGAAGAAAATGCAAATGACAGCAGGAGTCTGCTACGGAGGAGGGCGAGCAGGGAGACAGCCAAAGGACCCAGTGACAAAATGGCACTTTGAGGGCACGTAACGATGGTTGAAAAGGATATGAAAGAATTTTCGCAAACGTTGTTAGTTTTTCCCCCTCAAAGGCGGAAAAGGGGGGTAACGGGGCTCAACTGCCGCTTGTCTGATGCTCTCGGGACCAAGGACCCAAGCAAGCAAGGACCAAAGTACCCAAGAGCACCAGAGTGGTAGGGGACTGCATTCATTTGTAAATATTGTAGCCTGAAGGAAGGATGGCAGGATGGAAGGATACGTATGCAAATAACATTAAGAGCATCGCATAGAAAAATGTAATTTCACTTGATTTGCTCAAAAATGCAAACATAGACGAAAGGACACACACAGACAGGACACACTGTGCCACAAAGAGAGGCAGAGGCAGAGATAACGGGCCATAACATGGTAGAAAGTTAAACGAAGATAAGAGCTGCAGCAGAAGAAGCAGCGAAGGAAGGAAGGAAGGATGCAGAAAAAAGTCAGCCGCTTTCTCTCTGACAGGATATGAAGAGGCAGGCGTCTGGCTGGCTGGTGAGGAGAGAGCCTGAGGGGCAGAGTAGGACAAGAAGCGAAGCCATCGAGGAACGACAGGTGGAACGACACACACAGACGCAGGCACAGGCAATCTTTTGGCAGGGTTATCCACTCAGGACATTCCCATATTCTGTCTGGAGTACATTTCTGGGTATCCTTTGCCCCGCAGAGCACCCTGTCTGGCGAAGGAAAAGCCTACTTTTCTGTGCTTCTGACTCCTGGCTCCTGCTCCTCCTTTCTGTCTGAAGTCTGACGAGGCGTCTGTCTGTCTGGCATCTGGCGTCTGGCAGCGTAGCAACTCAATCGATGTTGCACCTCCTGTACCTTCTTCTCATCCACTCCGAGGTGGCTCTCAGGCGTGTGCCTGTGTCTGCGTGTCTATGGAAATATCTTATGCCTGACGGCTATGAACACCGTTGCACACACACATACACACACAGCAGGCAGGCGGGCGGGCAGGCAGGCAGGGGAGAAAAACACACAGATACGGTTCGGCCTTTGGCTTACATTTTAAGTGTCTGAGGCCTCAATTGCTTTACTGGCTTTTCGACTGCCACCAGCAGGAGCAGCAAAGAGCAGCAGGAGCAGCAAAGAGGACTACGAGGACAACGATGGCGACGATGATGAGGTTCCTGACGACGACGATGATGATGATGGGGAGGCAGAAGGAAGAAGGCCGAAAGGATGAGAACGGCACACTTAACTGAACTGCATATGGGAATGGGTGGAGAGGAGGAGGCAGAACGGAGGATGGAGGAGAACGCCACATCCAGAAGGCTGTCCGTGAGTCAATGTACTCCATACACTCATCTCCTTTTGGTTCTTTTGTTGCACATTTTATCAGCGCTTTAACGTTCAATTCAATATAATGACTCCCCTATGCATAAAATGCAGGAGAGGGGACCAGCAGGAGCAGCAGCAGTAGGAGTGGGGCATGTGGCACAAGTGGAACGAATGAACGAGCGCATACTTTATATGGCGCCATCGAGCATTGAGGAAGAGGAGGGGCGGACTGATGGCGGGCGGAGGACTCTGGTCAGTGGATCCAGGATCCTGGAGACCAAAAGCGACTTAAGGGGAAGATTTTAATTTGCATTTCGTTTGCTTTCGTTTGCAGCGGAGAGCGAAGGAGGAAGGCAGCTTCCAGGATGTGGCTGTGGCTGCACGATGTTGCTGTTTCTGTTTCTGCTGCTGTTGTTGTTGTTGCATGCCTCCTATATTTAATCGTTTTTTGCATTTTTTCGTGATTTCTTTTGCAGTTTTTGGTTTTGGGTTTTCTCCCTCGTCCTTTGAGTCCTCGCAAATTGTTAACTCGCCCATAAATTTGACTTGTTCTTCGAAAGGGGATGGGGATGTGTGCCCTTTTTTGGGGCAGACACGGATATTTGCATAATGGTTTATAGAAAAAGACAAAGCCAGGGCTCAGGCTCAGGCTCACACAGGTTCACATCTCTATAACTGCACAGGACGAAGGACAATGGCTTTCCCCTGCTTGGGGTTGAGTATTTTGTTGTGGTTCGTTCTCTTCCTCTCTATGTCTCTCTCAGTATTGCTCTCTCTTAGAAAAAGAGAGAAAAAAAGCTAGAGAGAACTGCGCTCTGCTTGGGCCATTCTTCGTCCTGATTTTGGTATCCTTGGCTGCAAGTGAATCCTTAAAACCATCAACCACTTAAAATAAATTAAGGCGACGCCATTTTCCTTTTGCCGCACGACAGCAGCCGGCAGCCGGTAAACAACCCCGAGTCTGAGGACGAGCCAAAGGACGAAGCAAAGGCCGAGTCCGACTTCGACTACGAGTCGGCCAACGAGCCAGTACTCGCCCAGAGACAGACACACCCCGCCCCGTGCACTCCTTGTGGCTGCCCCTCGAAGAAGTCCTGTGTCCATTACTTTTTCCTGCTGCTATTTTTCCTGCAGATGGATGCTGCTTTTATTTTTATATTTCTCTCTTCTTTTCATATACGAAACATATAGAAACGAAACCCTTGGGGATGCCTTTGCCATTAGTTTTAGCAGCAGAAAGGAGCAGCAGGATGAGGCACGTGGCAGCAGAGTGGGGACGAGTGGGGCCGTGTGGGGCCGTGTGGGAGTGGCTGTCAAGTACAGTTTCGTATTCTTTTGCTTAAGCATAACGAATGTCCTCGCTCCTCCACTCCTTTCCACTCCATTCCCATTTTGGGGCCATCCACATTGTTCGTCGGACAGGACGATGGCAAGTCCCCTAACGGGGGCACCTTATGGATCCTTGGGCATCCTGCAGGCGGCAGGCGGTACAGGGGAAAAAGTAATTTTTTACCGTTAGTTAAATAAATGCGAAGCACCAGGAGCAGCTGCAGCAGCTGCCACCACAACCAGGAGGTAGGAGGCAGGACCCAGGAGCCAGAGCCCTGAGCCCAGAGCCCAGGACGAGGGCGTTAAAAGTTTCCACCATTTACTTGTGCCGCACATCCTGTTCGTTCTGTTTTTTCCCTCTCTCTCCCGTTCGGCGTGTGTGTGTCTGTGCATTTCTTCAGGGACCAGAACCAGAGCCAGGACGTGGAGTGGGTCCAGCCACTGAGAGCATTGCCTTGTCTCGTTGGCCTGAAAGACGTGCCAGCTGGAAGGACATCCTCCCCGACGACTGGCTGGTCGTTGTTGGCTGGATGGCTGCCTGGCAAGATAAAAAATTAGTTTGGCAAACAAGATGAATGCCTTTTGCTGATTAAAACTGCGGCGCAAGCGGCAGCAGGTAGCAGGCAGCAGGAGGATTGCCCGTTCGAGGGGATTCGCAGAAGGAAGCACTGAGAAAGGACTCTTGCTCCTGGATGGATTAATATGCAAAAAGAAAACTGCATATATAATTCATAAGAAAATCTTCATTTATTCGACTTTAAAGGGAAACGAAATTGCAGGTGCGCCAGGGGTAAATGTCCTTCCATTTGGTTATCCTGAAACGAAAGAGAAAACACATATTAGCGAAATGTACGTGCAATATTTGCATGGCAAAAGCGGTGCAACATTTAGTGGAAGATTCCCCGTAAAATAACGAATCATACAATAAATCAGGCACACATCGATAGAATACCGGGAGAACGTGGAGAGAGGGAGAAAGGAGAAAGGGGGTCGTTTGCTTTCTGTTCAATTATTTGGGCAATAATTTGGAACAATAAGAATAATATCCATGCAGGTGACACACCTGCAGTCACGCTACACCACCTCTGTGGCATCACCTCGCTTTGGGTGTGTGTGTGGGTCACCAGCAGCATTAGTGGCGTGCGGCATGTGCCAGCGGGCGAGGGAAGGGGGCAACAGTCAAATTTGATTTTGCCATAAATAAAGCTTAATTGAATTATTGAACGGAAAACACAAACAAAAACAGACCCAAACGCAACTGTTGCTTCTGCCCCTTTTCTCCCTCTCTCTCTCTCTCCTGTATTCGTATCTGTGTTTGCTTCTGTATTTGTGCCACCCCCCCCTGTGGATAGCCCCATACCACCAGGCACCATGCAGCAGGCCACTTGTCGGCGGCCTCCATGCGGCCTCCATTTAAATATGAATTAAACCAATTTCGAGTCGATTAATGTCGACGGCTCTCCATTTTCGGACGTTCCATTCGATTTCCCCCTCCTCCCCGTCTCACACTCTTTTTTTTATTTTTGTGTGGCGTGCAATTATATTTATTTTTTGGGCGCCTCCTTCTCTCTGTCTCTCTGCCTCTCATTGCAGTTTTTTATGGTTTTTTTGGGGGAAGCCTCTCGCACTTTCGCTTTCGATTCGGGGCGGGGGGCTTGGCATCGTCATCGGCACCCGGCGCCCAGATTCGGTTTCGGATGCGTGGATCGCATGGAGGCAGGACCCCGGAACGAGGGCTTATTAATGCGTGTGCATTGATGGAATACGCACACACACCCGTCGTGTGTGTGGCACCCATGCCTTCCATGCCGCCATGCATACACACTGATACACACTGATACATGCGTAATGCAGTGGCATTTTTTGCTGTTTATTTTTTTTCGGCGCGAAACCCAAATAAAAATTGCATATTATGTAAAGAGCGACGTCTGTTGCTGCCACTGTCGCTGTTGCTGTTGCTGGTGGCGCAAAAAAATGTACAAAAATAATTCTAGGTGAAGGACGAGGACACTGTCGAGCGCTGCTGCTGCTGTGTGGCATGCTCTGGCAGATGACTGGGTGCCGGGTGCCGGTTTGCCCGTTGCATCGGCGACTCTGTCCGACGGGGCGTATGTGCGATTTTCGCTCATTTTTCTCGCATTTTGTTTTTATTTTTACTTTTTTTTTTTTTGTACTTTTTTTGTGCCCCATTGTACCGTTGTCTCTGTGTTAAGCGACTCCTCGCGCGGCTTGAGGTCCGAACGGCTGGCTGGTTGCTAGCTGGTGGATGAGGCAAGACCTGGGGGGCAGCAACCGAAGAGTCTGGTGTGGCGTTGTCATTGCCGCATCCGCATGCAGGCGGGCAGACGGTCGGCAGACGACACTCCACTCCACTCGCGCCACTCATCGGCTCATCCTCCTCCCCTCATTAAGTGTGTGGCATGAACTCTGGGGCGAAAACAGAAATTACCTCTTGTTCCCAAAAGGACTTGGAGGGGGGCTTCGAATAGTTGTGCAGATCTCTGCATTTCATTCATCATTCAATAGTTGGATGCAGCTTCACCTCCTGCTTCTCCTTATCCCCCTTTTTCACTATCCTATCTCTCTCTCTCTCTCTCTCTCTCTCTCTCTCTTTGCCCACTCTCTTGCTCTCTGTTCACTTTTCCATTGCATACTTGCCGGCTGGCGATGAATTTCGTTCTTTTTTCGGTGTGTGTGTGTGTGTGTGTGCGGTTAATGCGGCTCATGCACGTAATTGGCATTAAATTAAATGCCCGCCCCACCCCCCACTCTGCCACACTGCTGCTGCCCCTCCTCCCACTACTCCTCTTACGTGTCGCTGCAAGTGTGAAAAAAATGAATGACCAGCCGCAGTCTGGCGGCCACACCGCCCCCTTTCTCTCTCCTCTCGCTCTCTGCAGTCGGCCATTTTTAGTTTATTCTTTTTTGGGCTGCCACATACACATGCACTTGCACATGTATGTACATATGTGAGAGAGAGACTGTTGCATCTGCTGCTTATGATAATTGCCGGTTGCACTGCCTGCCTCGTGCCTCTGCTTATGCCTCTCCCGGCACGTGGCATTCCTGCACTCCGCTATCCACGGAAAGGGTTTCTTTTTTGGCTGTTTATTTTCCACACACACACACACACCACACACTGTTTCTGTATGAGTGTATGAGTGATATATATGTACATGTTTTTTGTTTCTCTCTTTTTTTGGCCGTTCATTGACATTGTCAATGTCATTGTTGCCATTTGAGTTGTTGCCGCTCTCCTCCTCCTCCTCTCTTCGTCCTCATTTTTTTTTGGTTGTGTTTTTTTTAATTTTTATTTCGTTTTATTTTGCGCTTTCCCATTTTCGCATTTATATATTTTTATTTTTATTTAATTGCAATTTGTTTTCCATTTTCCGTTTTCTGTTTGTCGCGTGCCACTTTTCACAGGCGCGAATTTTTTAAGTTTTTTTTTTTCGTTTTCCCTTACTGCTGTTTTTTATTTTTTATTTTTGACACTTTATGATGTTTACATTTTGACGTCACGGCCAGTGCATCACTGGCTGTGTGTATGTGTGTGTATGCAGGATGGTGCAGGAGTCGAAAATCAGCTGTTTGTCAGCCGTTTAATTGACATTTAATCGATGATTACGATTACGATGCATGCCCCATCCTCTGGAGCAGAATATTTAATTAGGGAAAATAGTACTCGAAGGAAGGGAGGGGTATGATGTAAAGGGGAGGTGATTTTGCTCCCTAAAAGGATAAAGAGAGAGGGGAATGTGGACGTGATGTTTATTCTAATATTTATTTATTATAATTAACATTATTAATGGAGAGATATAAGATATATCTTCAGTTACTGCAAAGATATTTCCGGCACAGATACTACTAAAAGTCAGACCGAAGCCTGGAGAAGGGGCAGCATAGAGAACGTGTGGCATAGAACGATGTATGAAGGATGGGTGGGGGTTCGGGAATATATATAGAATCCCCAAATTGTGGGGCTAAAATTTGAGCTGGCAGGCAGCAGTGGAATGGCCGCCGTGTGTGGCAAGTGCCAAGTGGCACACACGCACACACATACACAGTGGCGTCAGGCGCATATTCACATCAAGTGGAAAAATTATTTGACGTTCGAATGTAAATTGCGAAAATTTAACCAGAGAAAAAGCTGAAGCTACCCTTGGGTTTTGCCCGCCCGCCCACCTGCCCCTGCCCCCTAGCCGGCAGGAAAAACCAAAAACAACACAAAATTTCCATCACACTTCAAAAAATGTTGAATTTCATTTTTCATTTTAATGAATTTTTTGTTGTTGATTTTTTTGTTTGTTGTTGTTGCTGGGGCTCTGGCTCCCCACTGAAGTTGTTTTTTGTTGTTTTTGTGTGTTTTGTTGTTGCTGGTTGCCCCATGGTTGCCCGCTGGGCTGCCGCTGGGCGGCCGCACACACAAATTACCTTATTTAGTGCACACATCGCCGCATATATAATATAATTTACTCTGTGCGAGAAGGTACATAGACCCTCGTTTTTGTTGCCCATCGAATATACATGCAGATGTGCTACATATGTATATTCATATATGTATGTGCGGGATATGCAGGATATACAGGATATATGTATATGGGAGAGAGCGTTGCTGCCTGCCTGCTGCCATTACTGTTGCTGTTGTTGTTTTTGTTGCTATTTTCTGTTGGCGTATATAATTTACTCAACTGGTTTTTTTGGGGTTTGTCGCTTTTTTGTTGTTTTTTTTGCATTGCGGCCATCAGACCCGGTCCCACATTCCCTCTGCCATTCCCATTCTCTTCCCCTCCCTCTAACATTTATCGTCCTGGGTATTTGCTTGCCTCTGTGTGTGTGTGCGTTTGAGGCTTGCAGTCGGCAACGGATGGATTGCGCCCTACGTCAGAGCCAGGCAGGCATTGGAGATCATCATTATCGTGCCTGTGTGAGTAATTGAGGGCCTTGATATAGCGCACTCGGTTGGGGAGGACACTCTGTATGATTTGGAATAATTATACAAAATAAAAACAATGCCATGCAGAGGCTAGGATCCTTTTAAAATATGATCTCAATCTGCTGGGATCTGCTTTCATTCTTATAGATTTCTAGATTCACTTTCCACAGCTTCTATTGCAAAACGTTTCCTGCTGCCTGGCAGGACTTTATAGATTCGTTGCGGCTGGAACTTTTGGGGCAAACTGTTTCTCCCTACATTTTGCTCTCGGCTTAAACTAAAAATGGTAAAATTTTAAATTAACAACGAACTCACGCACACAGCTACACAGAAAGAGAGGGATAGGAACAGAGAAGAGAGAGGGAGAGGGAGAAGCGTGTATTTGCGTGGGTATTTCATGTAATGTCGTCTGTAATTTGACGTTGATGCTCGTTCGTGTTCGCATACGCAACCTGCATTTAAAATGAAAATATATATCCCTCCACACATACACACACACACACGCACACGCACATAAGAACGCACTTTTGCGGATAAATATGTGCTCCAAAGGACTATTGTGCGCTAAAGTATCTGATGGATAGATAGATGGATGGATGGATGGAAGCCCCTGCTGCTGCTTTTGCAATCCGCCATAGAAAATTCCGTTAATCAAGGGCTTCAATCGGTGGGATAGGGAAGGCGAGAGGGAGAGAGGAATTTCCGTGCCAAATGCTGAAATTACAGTCGCTCGATCCTTGGCATCCTTTGGCAGCTGCTAGCGAGGATCGCTCTATCCATCCTTTTATCCGCTTCTATTATTTTATAAAGCTTTGAAATAATTGCAAAACGCAGCTGCCAAAAAAAGACACCCCCTTTGTCGCGGAGTGGGCTGTGCCTGGAATGGGGTGGAAAGCTAAACAAACCCTTAAGGCAGCAGCAGCAGCAGGAGGCTGTGCTGGCAAAAAGGGTAAGTTGTCTTCTTTGCGGCGGCCATTTTGGATTCCCAGGAGCTGCACAAAGGGCCAAAACGAAACGAAAGGTAAGGGATACCTTTTATAAAAGGAACTTTTTACTTTAAATTTAATTTCAATTTTGGAAAAAAAGGACAGACACACGCACAGAAATGTGCTCCATCCTCCATCACAGGAGTATCTATGGATCTGTGTGTCCGCTGTACATACATACATACATATGTATATGCGTGCGTGTGTGCAGATGCATTCGATAAAATGGCAAAAGGAATCAAATTTGCCGCACATTTCGTTTCGCTATGTTTTCTGTTCGGCAGGCAGCTGGTCGAGGGTACGTCTCATTTTGTATCTGTTAGATACAAAGATACAAAGGCAGCCGAATCTGTATGCCCCCTCCTTTGCTGCTGCGGCTGCCGCAGTAGAACCCGTTTTAATGTCGCGGCTAATGCTGCTGTCTCTCTGTCTGTCTGCCGTCTGCCGTTGCAGTTAATATATTTTCCATTTTCTGGCGGCTGCCATTTTCTGGCGGTTGCAATGAACTGCTCCACTCCTCGACTCCGTCCACTCGCCCCACTGGACTGCGACTGTGTTCAAGATGGGACAGATTACCTGATTGCCATTATCTACATGCGAGTCCTGCCTCCTCCGATCTCCGACACAGAGTCTGTGTGCTCCAACAGCGGAGGCAACAGCAGAGGCCACCATCCGAAGTAGTGGCGGCGGGGCGTGGCACGGCGATAATGATGACAATGTGAAGCAGCGCAAACAAGAAAAACTTATTAATGTAATTAATTAAAACAAACAGCTTCAATTGAAAAGCTGACAGCGAGAGCAAAAGCAAGGCAGAAGAGGGGGACACCAGAGGCGTGTCGGCGGTGGCGGCAATTAAAGAAGGATGTGACTGTCGCCTGTCTCCCTGTCCCACTGTCTCCCCCTGCCTCTTGGCGCTCACACATCAAAAGCAGCCACACACACACAAACACAGATACGGATACAGAGGAGGAGGAATGGAGGAAGGGAGAACGGAAAGGACTCCTCGAAATTTAAATCATAAATCATGAGCTTTTCCTCCTCGACATTTTTCATCCTTTTGTTACCCTCCATCCCGCGCCTCTTCTCCTGTCTCCACTCCCCCCCCCCTCTCTTTTCTCTGCTCTCTTTTCCTTTCTGTTTTTTTAGCTCTCTCTCTCTGCTTTTTGTTTTTCGCATTTTTCTTCTTCTTTTACCGCCGCTGCTGGGGCGCTTTTTAGTACGCACAAAAAAGAGAAAAAAGTGCCGCCATTTTGTTTTTTGTGTTTCCTTTTTTCGCCGCTTTTCTCTCGCATATAGAAAATAAAATGCCGCAACATGCCACATTCAACAACAACAACAACAAAAACAGGACCAACAAATGGCGAAAAATGGAAATTGCTGCATACAGAAAATGCCTCCCCCAGTGGCTCATTTATTCTGCCACCCACCATGCCACCCACTCATGCCACTACCATCCCGCCTCTCACTGTCGTTCAACTTATTGTAAGCTCTATTTGGGCATTAAGGGTTTTCGCCCTGCAGAGTTCTGCCTTCCTTTCCTTCGTCCTTTCTTCCCAAGGATTTCGTTTCTGGGATGTTTATCTGTTTTTCCTTTTTGCCTGCTTTTTGGGTTGTTTTTTTTCGGTTCAAACGTCGCTCCAAAGATCCTAAATTATTCACGCTGCCACATCCCCCAAACCCCCCTACCCCCAAAACATACCCTTTCCAAGCATCCCCCCTTCCGAGTGGGAGAAAGGACACTCTGACATGTGAATATTTCGTAATTCAAAATTAACATTTAAGGATGACTTGGAGCTGTGGCAGCCATCACCATCGCCATCGCCTTCTCCTGCTCCTTTTCCTTCTCCATTGGCGTTGTCGTTGTCGTCGTCGTCGTCGTTAACGTACTCGTTGTGCGTCGTAATGCGGCGCCGGGGCTAGCAGCGGGCGGGGAGGGATATGGAAGGATGCGAATGTGTACACAAAATTAACGAAAAAAGAGAAAAACAGCAGCAGCCGAAGCCGCAGCGCAGCACACACATGAAAAAAGGATAAAAAAGCAGTACAGTTGCGACAAAATGCGATTTTTACTTTGCTTTTCGCTGCTTTCGAACTTACGCAGCATTTGGAGATTGTTTGCTGAGGTTTCGCTCTCTCTTTGCCACCAAATGGGGCACAGAGATGTGTCAGAACTGGTGTCCCATGGGGAAGGTGTGCTCCTCCGGAAATAGTCCAAATTGATGCCGCGGGCCATAGTGGGTTAAGGAATGTCGAGAGAAAAACGCAAGCTCTTCGGTTGCTCTTTTAATTGAAGAATTTTCCATCAGGTTTTATTCTTCAGAAACATTGTATTTTTTAAATTTTATTCCTGCTATTTCTCCAAAATAATATATACAATACAATATCATTCTGTTGATCTTTTATTAATTTTTCAATTAATTAAAATTGTAATCAATTAATTTTCTTGAATCTTTTAGCTTTTCTCTCCTTTCCTTTTTTTGCATTTTTGTCTCTCTTCATCTTCTGCATCTTCAATCCGAAAGCCAGCAATTTGCCATTGCATTGTCGCCTCCACCACCCCCGCTTGCATCCAGAGACACACAAAGAGAGACAGAGAGAGAAAGAGAGAAAGAGAGGGACATTGAGAAAGAGATCCAAAGAGAAAGAGGGAGAGAGAGCCAACGCGAGAGTTTGTATAAAATAAAATCACATAAAATGCGCGGCCCAAAAGCAAAGCAAGAAAAGCACCAACATCAAACCTCCTGCTCCACCAAATCCTGACTGCCTGCCTGCCTGCATGCCTGGCCGCCCCTCCCATCCTGGACGGCAAAGTCGCTCAGACGCAGGTCCTGTGGCTCACAGGACCCTGGACTCCACATTCGCCGCCTCTCGTCGCCTCGTCTGCCAGCCGGCTGCTTCGTATAGAAAAACGTGGCAAAAAGTCCACACAACACAACACCCACCTGACCCTGCCCCCTGTCGCCTACCCTGCTGCCGCTCGCCCCTTTCTGGCTCCCCCGAACAAGAACAATTTTGCTTTTCTCGCTCGGGAAATTTTTTTGTCTTTTTTTAAGCTCCACCTACTTGCTGCACTGCCATTGGCTGTTGCTGTTGCTGCGGCTGCTGCCACATCGTCGTCGTCGTCGGCAGCAGCAGCAGCAGAAGTGGCAGCATCAGCATCATAGCCGTGTGGCAGCAACGCCAGAAAACAGGCTAAAAGTGGGGGAAAAAAAGGCTAACTCGGCAGCATACAAAAACCCCAACACACGCACAGATACACAGATGTGTGTGCGTGTGTGTGAGGGGGAGGAGGGAGGGGGGAGGCGAGGGATTTTTCCTGGTTTTTTCCTGCCTGCTGCTTTCCTGCCTTTGATTTTGTGTTGTTTGCTTTTTCACATTTTATTTTTAACATTTATATTTTTGCGTGCTGCGTGTTTTATGAAAAGAGAGAGAGAGCAAAAGAGACAGACAGAGACAGAGTGAGAGAGAGACAAAGAGAGAAATAGAGTGTAGGATACATACATATATTTTATAGTTAACAACATTATGAAAAATGAAAATGTATTCCCCTCCTTGCTCCTTGGCTCCTTCCTCTGCCGCCGTCTTCTCTACTGCCTCCTGCCTTCTCTACTGACTAGACGCGTCTGTGGTGCGTCTCCTGCCATTGCCCCGCCTGCCCCATGCTGCTGCTGCTCCTCCATGGACTGACTGTGTGTTTTGGCTGTGTGTGTGTGTGTGTGTGTGTTGCCATTGTCATTGTTCTTCTTTTTTCTATTGCTGGCCGCCGCTGCCGCACTTGGTCACGTTGCATCCGCATCCGCATCCTGCCACAGCAACAGCAACAGCAGAGAAATACAACTACGGCAATAGCTCCATGGCTGTGTCCTGGCAGACGTGGCAGTCGTTGAGTGTTTAGTAAGTGGTTTAGTAAACACATTTAGTTATTTGCCAAGCGGCGACCAGGCAAACAGAGGAGCATAGCAGAGTAGAGCAGAGGAGAAAAGAAGGGCCTCAAAGGATGAGAGGATGCGTATGCGGATGCACGCACTGAAGGACATGTAAGCAAAGGCCTCTCTGAACCTCTGAACCGGAGCACTTAATGACACTTAGTGATACTCAATTATCACTGCAGCGGCGGCTTCAGCGGCGACTCCTTGCCCAATTACTTGATGAGGCATCCATCCACTAGTCCTCTCGGGAGACGCTCCCTTGGTTTCCCACTGGTGCAAATGTAATCCGAAAGTTGGGGCCCAACTTTTGACTTTAGTTCTCCCCTGGTTCCACTCCCGTGGAGAGTCCTGGTCCTATCTCTCTGCATTTCTCTGCCTCCCCTGTCGCTCTTCCGATCCGCTTGCTGTTGCAGTTTTCGGCACAACTTTTATTAGCTTTTCCACTAATTGCTTCTAATTTAATTAAATTAAAAAACTTTTCCACGCTTTTAGTTGGAAAATATTGTTGATGCGGATTTTTGGGGAGGGAGAAGGCGGCACTACTGGGGGAAGGGACGCGGCAAAGGGTGCGCCAGGGCAGCAGCAGCAGCAGCAGCAGCGTCCTCTGTGTCGCATAATAGTTTAGCTATAAATTTTATGCGTCTGCTTGCATTTTGCAGTAAAATATTTTATAATTAAATATTTGTTTAATTAGTGCGAGTGGCCGCCGCCGCCGCATCGTAGTCGCGCCGAGGCTTCGTGTTTGTGTGGCAAGCGGTGGGGGTCTGTGGCTCCCAAAAATCTCCCATTTAATAAGTGGGAAAATATTAAATTATATACTCTGCAGCGTCCGTCCCCCTCAACAAATCCAATCTAATTTCGAATTAAAGTCTGAGAGAAGGCTGACGCAGCCCCTAGGGCTAGGCAACACTTTTTGCTTATGTGTGCATATTTCGTTGCATACTCTTAAGCGGCCAATTAATGGTAGGGTTTTCTTTTACGATAAAAGGCGAGTATCCAGCACTGCGGAAAATCACTGACAGGAATCTGCTATTTATTTCGTTTGTGTGGAACGTAAATAAAATAGTGTGACCAAGAACCCAAAACGTGCTTGGTCACTCTCATGAATCAGCTGTGATTTGTAAACAGCGCCAATTTTGAAAATTCACAATTAAAAAATGGAAAAAAGATATAAGTCTGACGATGAAGTGATTGTGTTTGTGGCGGCATATATTGTTGCCAGAAAATAGGAAGAAGAAGTTCAGAGCAGACGGAGGCGCCAAAATGTCAAAATTATCAAAATGCTTATTTTCCGTGATCCGCCAAAGACATGGTCTTGCCTCAACTGCTTTTATTAAAGCAATCCTCTCCTCACTTTAAAAATTTGCATATCTCTTTTTGGTTTTGCGCACAGATTTTGCCCCACCTCTCACTTGTACTCCAGTAAAAATATGCACATATATTTTCCTGGCACCCATATCAGCTGTTCTCACAGTCCACATTCGTATGGATATCGATACTATCGATAAGAATTCGTGGATTCCGTTTACGTTGCTGGATACTGAGGCCAGGAAAACACAAACGAAAAATTCCTGGCCCCGTTTTTTTTATATGAAGTTTGGCAGTAATTTTTAATTTCCGCGGTGCTGGATACCCAGCTTAAAGTTTGAAAGTAATTTTTAGTTCAAGAGAGAAAACTTTACTTATTACTTAAAAAAGTGGAAAATCTGACTTGATTAATAATAGTATACAAATATATTGATAATTCCGTTAAATAATTTTAAGCGGGAAATTAAGTTTTGTATACTCCGGCTTAGGGATAATATTTGAAAGAATCAAGGAGAATTGTTTTTCTTGAGGAGGAAGAGGAATTTATTTTTATTACACTTAGTAACAAAATCGAAATTATTGCTGACAGATTTGCAACTGTACAAATTTTGAATTTTGGTTGATCAAACGTTTGCACTTTTACTGTTTGTCCATAGATTTTTACAAACGATGCCCAATCAATGCACCTAATCAAATAAAATATAACCAAAACCAAATATTTTTTAAGTCGAAAATTTGGAAAAATATAGAAACCAATGGTTAATCTTTAATTTGAAGGCTTAATATTTCCAAGAAGGTAAGCTTAAGCTACAAAGTGCTCAGGGCTAAATTATGGATAATTAAGGTACTTGATTTATGAGAAAAAAAATACTACCACTAAAAGAAACTAAAATAAAAACCATTTAAAACAAAAGAACTTGAAGTAGAAAAAAACCTAATTAGTTTAACATTTTCAAAGCTCCAAAATCAATCAAAAAAGTCGCTTTTTGAATCTCAATAAATCCATTTTCAATTAAAATAATAATATAATTCTGAATGAAAGAATCGCAGCCCCTGGGGATAATAGGGAGTTCTTGGTGATTTTAGAGGGAACTAAAATTTCTTAATATTTAATCCTGCAGCTGGATCCCCCAGAAAAACATATTAATTGCAGAAAAGCCATTTTCCATTTTTCCATTTTCCGCTTTCAACTCTCAGCTTATGTGCTGATTTATGTGCAAAACAGAGCGGTTTTCATTATCTCTGGGCTATTTATTTATGTCGGTAATCGCCACGAAGCGAGAGGCTAAGAAGCTACGCGGCGAAGGAGCTGCGTCGAGCGCCCAAGGATAATTAATAAGCGAGGCTCTCCACTAGCCATCTCCCAGCGCCCCCCTTTTCGGGGGTATCAACTTTCAGCCATTTATCAGCTGTTGTCTGACCCCTGGCCCTGGCTATATATCAGCGACCAGCCAACAGCGACAGCGACAGCAATGTGATGTGGAAAATACGCTAGAAAACCATTTTGGAGGCCAAAACAAATTGCGGAAAACAGAAAACAGAACAGAGGAGCAGCAGAACAACAATAAGTAAAATTAATGAGCCAAAATGTAATTTTATAAATTGTAAAAAGCTTCCGGCGCATCCATTATGCATACACTGTATGGGTACACGAGCGGGAGCGTGGGAGGGTGCCGGGGCAGTGGGATGCCTAAAATGGAAAATGGCAGCTGCAGGAGACTGTGGTGTGGGGGACGTGGACTTGGGTTAGGCGAAACTGGGGAGGGGGGAATGGCGAGGAGAATGAAAAGAGTTGATGGCAAATTATAAAAGCCATTTTGAAGGAGAAGGAACGAGAAGCAAGAGATTGAGGCATGGCAAGGATGGACAGGGAGCAGGAGCAGGTGGGTTGGGATGGTAGCGAAACAAGGGTGAAAGTGGATTTACTTTCGTCTACGTGACACGAGTCCTTGCCCCGCCGTTACCCTGTTGCGGTTACCGACGCCGCCTGATGCTCGTGCTGCCGTTGACGATGACTCCCGGCACACAGGACATTCTCCTTCTCCTCCTTCCCTCATTTCAGCAGGAGTCAAGCAGGAGACGGACACGCATCGCAGGGAACGTCTGTAAGCAGATTATCGTACACGTAACCCCACAATACCCGAATGCAGGGAGTCGTCCTCGTCCTCGTCCCCGTCGCACTGTGTCCTGGCACAGCACTCGCACGTCCTTGCCTCCTGTCAGTGGCAGTGGCAGCAACTCAAACATGGCAGTAACCGGTGTGCACCCTTGGCAGCGCGGCCATGATTTTCGAAATTAATTCAACTTGATTTTGCTTTCTTTTGGTTTTTGTTTTGCTCACTCTCTTCGGCTGTCTGTGTCTCTCTGTCTGTCTGTCTGTCTGTTCATTCATGAGGTAGGGTTTGGGTGGCAGGGGGACTTACGGGGGTAGGGTGTAGCACCGCAGACAAGAAATTAAAATTCATTTCAAAAGCAAAAGCAACAACAAATATTGGAGAAAGGGAGAAAGGTTTCCCATTTGGAATATTTAAGGCGCAAGCCTAAAAGTATGCAAAAGGGAAAATGCGGCAACAGAAAATGGCCAAATGGCAAATGTGTGCTGTGCGGCTTCTTGCAACCAACCAACCAACAACCCTTGCAACAAACAACCCTTCTTGGCGCCTGAGCCTGAAGCTGAAGCAGAAGTAGAAGCTGATGGATGGGGATGGGTGGTGTGGGGAGGGGGCTGCTTTTTTAGGGCTGCTGCTGGCTCTTTCACAATGGCCGCCATCGTCCTTTCGGTTTCGGTTTCCTTTTCCTTTTGTTTCTTTCGAAGCCCTCCCCCCAGAACAAACAGTTTTCTATTGTTTTTCAGCTGTCATGAACTTTTCCTCGTTGAACCTTTTGTTCCGTTCGCATACTTTTGGCCAACAAATATCCCTAACCCCGTAACCCTCTTCACCTCTTTTGCACCCCACCCCCCCTCTGCCTTGCCAGCAATTGGCTGCACACATATTTTATTCTGCTCGACTTAATGCGACGCCGATTGTCACTGCTCTCGGGCTGTGGCATGCTCTGCTGTTCTTTGTTCTTCTTGTTGCATGTCTGCCAGCTGTCGTCTTTATGGCACAGATCCATTAATATTCTCTGCTCCTCTGATTCTCTATGCCTCAGGTGGCAAGCAAGCTCTGTTTCCTTTTGTTCTCTTTAGGTGCGTGCGTACGTGTGAGTGTGAGTGTGTTTGTGTCAGAGCCTGTTATCCTTGTCATTGTTTGAGACGCTGCTGCCACATGTGAACCTGTTGTATTTCTGTATGTCTGTTCTGTCTGTTCCGTGTTCTGTTTGTTACCTGCACGAATTGAGCCGTAAGCGACGCAACCAAGAGGAAATCTGTAACAAATCATGGCCGCTTTTCCACGCTACCCCCTTTCCCAATCCTCCATGCCATTGCTCCTTGCACCTTTCTCCGATCGGAGTGTGCCCCATTCTGTGTCTGCGAAAATTGTTGTGGCGTTTCATTTTATTTTCCTGTCTCCCCAATTTTATGTGCACAAGTTTTTAACCCTGGCGAGTCATAAAATTAAAACCATCACAGACGACGTCGTTGCTCCTGGGGTTGCGACTGGGGACTGGAGCCCATGGTCCGTGTCCTGTGCCTTTTGAAAGCAGACCCCAGCCCCCAGTCACCAGTCACCAGTCCCTCCCTTGGGTTTCTTCTTTTACTTCACCTGAACAGAGCCATCCGCAATCCCATTCCAAGGCAGGGAGCATTCTTCGCTCCTTCTCCTGCAAAATGAAATCTGAATGCAAGCCTAACGACCTGGCATTGTCGTTGATAAGGTCCCCGAAAAATGCTTGTCTACCAATTTTTTTACTCTCAGAGGCTGCGGATGTTGCGGATGGGCATGAGGATGTGGATGCGGTGGCAGGAATATCTGCCTAATGTTTATGCAGCAGGAAGCTACAGGACTCCAGACTGCACTTCTCTGGCGGATTCATTGAGTGGAAGGAAAGGTGCTTTGCAAGTGGAGGGATTTACTATTCCAAAGGCTAGATAGCGAATTCCTGGCTTGGAACATCCCTCAAGATGAATGAGCGAGTCCCTCCTGGCCAAGGAGTGTGTCCTTTGGATTCTAATTAGCATTTTAAACTGCTTTTCGTCGGAAAGCTCGGCGCGGAAAGCTTTTCTGATTTGAAATTTGTTAGAAAGCATGCCACTTGCACCCCTTTTTGTCGTGCGTGTCGTGTGGCAAGGGTTGCGCGTGGTACGACTGACAGGCCACAGATGGCGCTAGTCCTGAACTTTTTCCGTGGATTAGGAAATAATTTTGCAGGGGGTGGAAAAGTAAAAGGGGGAAGAAAGGAACCAACCTGCTTGATGCTTGATGATGCTGCTGCTGCTGCTCCTTTGATCCTTTATGGTTTGTCTCTTTGGGACTGAGCGCGTATATTAAAAAGCAATAAATCAAAAATTGTGCAATAAATTCCAAGCATTTTATTCAAACGATTAATCATTAAAAGCATTAAAATAACTAAACTAAAGCCAAAAGCAGACTACAGCTAACAAATATCTATTGGGTTTTCTATGGAAGCATTTTCTTATAGATAAAGCACATTATTTGGTGGGGCTTGGTGGGGGGAGGGTTAGTGGGGGGAGAAGGGGATTATCCTGTCGAAGGCTCGCTGGAGAATCTGCAAAGAGATGAGAGAAAAAAAGATGAGTTGGGAAACAAGTTAAAACAAAATGTGTTTTGTGTCCTTGCGACAACCGAAGACAAAAAAGCCACAGGAGACGCGCAGCGAAGGACCTGGACTCCCCGCTGCCTGACCACCGGACATCTCCGCTTTATCTCCGCTTTCAGCTCCGAGGACACGAAAGTTTACAACAAATTAAACTTGTGTGTGTGCTTGTGGGCACTAAAGCAACACTAAAGCAACGGTTGCAACAATATCAATGGAAGGGAAGGGCAGGGAAGGGGCAGGGCAACATTGGGGCAAAGTTTTCGTTTCAGCGAAAAGTTTTAATAGAAAATTTTAGTTAATAGTTTTGTAACTTTGCCGCTGCGGTGGATTTGATAAGGGACCCCCGGACTGACCTCCCAAGGACCAACCAGGAGGAGCAGTAGCAGCACACAACACATGTACGAAACTTTTTCGGGGGCGGGAAAAAGACCACAGAAACAGCAGCACTAAAGTGGGGGAAGGGAGAAGGAGCAGTGGGCTATGGCTAACCCCTGAGCTCTCGCTCTTGCTCTCTCCCTTTCCCTCTCTCTCTCTCTCTTTTTCTCTGACGGCCACCGAACTGTCTCTAATTAATTAAAATCGCTTTTGTGACGTCGCCTCCAAGCAAACAAATTCCCCTTCTAAGCAAAAAGATAAGCAAAAAACCCAATCCATATTCCCACAGGATATATGCTGGGTATATGTCCTTTTTCTTTGATTGAAGGACTGATACTTGTGCGAAAATCGAGCAGATTGACTCTCTCCCTCTCGCTTGAAAGGTTCTTCCAGCCAAGCGACTCCTCCTCATTGGATTTAGTCTGTCGGTAGGGGTATCTCTCGGGTCGATCCTTTAAGGCCTTTCCTTTCGCTTTAGGATTATTAATTTCCTGTTTGCAGATAAATAATGCCCCCACACACATACCCAAAAGGACGGAAGGACATGGTCATGCTCCTCCTCATCGTCCTCCTTGCGTTATGTAACTTTAAAGCACCTAAAATATTAAAACCACCCCCAAGTCCCTCAAATCCCACGTCCAACCAGTAGCATCAGAAGCATATCGGGAGGCAGGAGGCCAGAAGGGCAGGAGACCAGCAGACCAGGAGGGCAGAACGCCAGGTGGCAGGAGCAGGCTGGAGGAGCAGCGGTGGCGCTGAAGATAAGGCTGGAAGCAAAGCTGTACCACACACACACACATACAGGTTGGCAAAGAGCTTAAAATGTGGACCTAAAATAACTTTGACTGACCCTCCCCCCCCTTCTCGCTCTCTTGCAGGCAAACAAACCCACAGATTTTTGGACCGCTCCTAGGATTTAGAGTACGCCTCTGTACCTCCGTGCCACTGCTGCTGCATGCCACATTTTAACTGCTTGGGGCATACATCAAAACTTTGGCTTACGCTTACGCTTAGGATTTATTTATTTTCATATTTACGGAGGGCCGCACATACACACACGGACTCACACACACACACACACCCGAACACGCGCCGCAAAATTAGGGAGCGGGAGGGTAAGGGGCAGACAAGGATCTCAAGGATTTGCACTTTGTGGCGGGGCGGCGGCAGTGGCAGTGCGAGTCTCCGCCTACATCTAATTCGGATTTTGTGGCGCCACTGGCCGTAAAATGGACGCAGGACGACAGAGAGAGAGAGCGAGCGAGAGAGAGGGGCGTGGCAAGGGCATAGTCTGTGTGTATGTTATTTAATGACTACGTGACCATCCGGACAAGCAGGAGGACGAGCAGCAGGAGAAGAGCATCCCAGGCGGCGGCGTGTCCATGGCTCCACGAAGCGGCTTACGTGTCGTATGCGCGTTATCTGAGGGACGGCATCTTCTGGAGAGTCCGTGGCGTCCGACGCCCATCCTCAGATTTTATGTATTCGAAGCTATTAAGAAACGACCACTCCGCCCCACTTGGGCAACCAACCCTCCCCTTCCCTTTGCTTCGCTTCGCTCGTTTTTGTATTTAAATACCCCATTTGCATATTTATTAGAAGGAGAGTCCTTCAACGAACTCCGCTCTGCTCTGCTTTGCCTTTCGCTTGAAATTATTAAAATAAGACAGCGCTACATAATTATTCTCCCCCCTTGCCCCTCGCAAGCCCCTGACCAAGCTCCCCCTTTGAGGACTCCACATTTATGGAAAGGCAAACAAAAGTTAATTTAGACGCTGCTTACATTTTACAAGCAATTTACCCGCCACCCACAACCACACCCACACTCTGCTCCGCCCCTTGAGTCCCAGTCGACTTTGACTCTTGTGGATGTCGCCTTTGCCTCACAGGAGAGATTCCCTGCCACTGCCACTGCCGCAGCCACGTCGTGTCACTGCTTTGTGCCGCCTCTAACTGCTGAATACGTTTCATCCTTTTCACAAAACAAATTTGCACTTCCACGCATTCATTAATTTGCTTATTACGAGCGGAAAAGCAGAAAAAACGGTAATAAAAAGGATAATTGTGGGAGAAAGTGGGGGTTGTCCTGCTCGATCCTGATTTCGTTCTTAAAGCTCAGGGGCCCAGCTTTAAGCAAAAATGGATATAGAAATGGAAACAGCACAACTTATGCCAAATGCCACAATAAATGCATATGACAGCATATCCTCTTGCCTGACAAGAAGCCTACCCTTCTCCTGCTGCTCCTGCTGTTGTCCTGGCAGCCAAGTCATGTATAATAAAGTCCCAGTGGCTGCTGTACTTGCCGCAGTTGGCTGCAGTTGCACATGTCGCGTGGCAAAAACAGGACGAACCAAAGAGAGGGGAGTTCTCCCACAGAAATTCGCCAGGAAATCGCCGCAAATATAGAGTAATATTTGATTGGAAGAGACCCCATATCTAACCAAATGTATAGATAAAGAAAAAAATATGATAATTTAAGAGCAGAAACTACATATCTACCACTAATCTATAAGGAAATCCCAGGAAGTATGAACCCAAGAAGTAGGAGATTCTCTGAGTTCCGGACAGGATTACAATCGAGAAACCTAGGAAAACCTTTGCTAAGATATGAGTTTCCCTTTAATGCAGTCGCTTTCAAGCGACGATCTTATGCTTTAGATAGCACTGTAAATGGGGAATGGAATGTGAATCCTGGATGTACTCCTACTCTCCTTCACTCACATCCGTACGTATACGTATAAGTGCGGATTGTATCTGTGAGTACGAGTATCTGCATGGCTAAGTAAATGAAAGGCAGTTAAAACTACAACTAAAACGCCAGTGAAAGAACTTACTCAGAGTTCGAGGAGGAGGAGGAGGAGGAGGAGGAGGAGGAGGAGGAGTAGGAGTAGGAAAAGTAGAAGGACTGATGCTGATGGAGAATGGAGATGGCAAGGATAGCAAAAAGGAGAGCAGAGAGGACAAGGCCAGTCGCAGGCATGTGGCAATTACAAAGCCAAGGGTTGTGGCACAGAGCAGGGGATGGGATATGGGATGGTGGCACATAGAAACTTGCAAATATAAAATTGCACAATTTAAAACACAGACAAAAGATGGAGTGGGCGGAGCGGAGCGGACTAGCTCTGGGCGAAGGACGCAATAGGAAGCGGTGCTACGCGCAGGGAGGAACAAGAACAAGAACAAGCCACCCAGAAGCCCAGAATGTGTCCCTGTGTGGGTGTACGGGTGTGTGTGTCCTGGGTGTCCTGTGCGCCATTTACAATTCACATTTCTAGTTTTCAGTTCAGTTGAGTCATTATTTTATTGCCAAGATACGCGGAGCTGGAGCGGGAGGACTGGGAGGACTCTCTATTGCGCCCTGACGAGGACATCGCCAATGTCGAAGGACACGGAGTGGGCAGGAGCAGGAGCTGGAGATGGAGCAGGAGCTGGTGTGGCAAGAGCAACGTCTAGCAGCAACAACACTTTGCTTTTGCATCATTTAGAAGGGGGTGCATGGTGGATGGTGGAGGAGGAACGTGAATGGTGTTCCTTTCGTTTTCGTCCTTTTTGGACATTTGTGGTGGGGTTCCTTTCTCTGTCTCTGCGTCTCTGTATGGGTGTGTATCTGTGTGTGGGTGTGTGTGAGTGTGTGTTATTAGATTGTTTCCCCTGAAATGTTATTAGAAAATTTTGAATTCAAATTCAAATGACTTCATACTTCCTGCCTCTGCCGCATGCCGCATGCCCCTCTTTAGACACCCCTTTTGAGCACTGCAAAGGACGTGCATATCTTTTGTGCACTTGTGTGCATTGCTCTGGTGTCTGTGTGTAGTGCGTGTGTGTGTGGATGTGCGTCTGTCTCTTGAATGCTAACATGGACGCTGACTCTGTGAATGTCTGGATGTGACTACCGCCTTCTCATCCATTAAACGTACAATTTTTGGAGTGCAATTTGCGTTCGTTGTGGCACGTTGGCGCAGAGTTCTCGAAGCGGAATGAGGAGTAGAGAGACAGGTAGAAGGTGTGTCAGTGTTCACAAGGGTGGATTTCTCGGGATCAAAAAAGAGATTCCAAGAAGCTGCCACAGGGATGGATGCCAGAGTCTTTCAATTCGATTAGATCTTGGCCTCGCTCTGACTACACTGCTTTTGCATATTCGTATGAGAGCTCTCTCTTCGCTGTCTTCTACCCTCTGACCTCTTGCTGCATTATACAATTTCGTAACCTCCATTCTCACCCTTTCCTGCTGGAACCAACCAGACAGCAGAGACAAGAGAGGCGGCAGGACGCGGTAGGTAGAAGGTTGATGGTAGAATTTCAAATATTTCCTTTCCACGTTTGTGGCCAAAGAAAAGTTTCAATAAAATCCAAGCACACAGCATATCCCAAGCTTAGTCCTTTGGTCACTCAATGCTCTCCTGCGGCTCTCGGGCAATGGCCAACACCCACAGAAACCGCAGTCGTAACCTGGTAGGAGGGGCTGCCATTGGGGAGTGTGGAGCAGGGTCGGGGGCAGAGATCCTGCAGCGTTGGCAAACTACTATCTGAACTGAGTTTTCACTGAGTTGAGGGTTCACTTCGTTCCGAGGAAGGTGGGGGAGGGGAACGCAGGGGAATGCAGAAGGCAACTGCGGTAAAGTTGCTAACGTAATCATACAAAACCTTGCTGCTGCAAGAAGAATGGTGTAGTAGGGGGTAGCAGGGGGTAGCAGGGTGTCTCTGGTCTCTCTCTCTCAATTTCTCTCTCTCCTTCGTTCATTCAGACAAAAGACGACTTTTGTGCAGTTGCTGCTGCCTGCTGCTGGTATAAGATGGAGAGCGACTAGGGAGAAGTGGTCATTGAAGGAGAGGTGGGGGTTACAGGGAGGTGGGGGGAGTGGACAGGCAGAGGGAGTGGCTCAGTCGAGGGGAGAGAGGATATTTGATATTCAAATAAAATGAAATTACATTGTTTTCAGCTGGCAAACAATTTGAATAGAATTTTAACTTTTTACTATTATTTTATTTCAATGCATACACAAAGGCAGAGGCAGAGCCAGAGGCAAGGCAAAGGCTATGGCAATGGCAGGCCAAGAGTCCTGCTCGTAAGGACACACAAGACGCTGCCGGGTATGAGGGCTCGAGTGAGGCAGCTGGTGGATGCAGGACCCTGGAAAGGACAGGACAGGACTCTGGCTTTGGCAAATGGCTGTCGAGGCAGCAGCTCTGTTCTCTGTTTGGATATTTCTTAATTAGAAAGATTTTCGCCAAAAGGGTTGTTCGACAGCCCCAGCCTCCTTCTCTCTCTCTCTCTCTCTTGTCGACTCTTTCTTAAACGTCATTAATTTCTCTTGTAAATTTATGTTGCCCCTGGGTTGTCTGCCTCCTTGCCCCCCTGCCACATCCTTTCTGAGAGGAGGATCATTTCTAATGCTCTGCCAAAACATTTCTGCGACCCTTTTTGACATTTTGGGGTAACCTTTTGGATTGCTTGGATTCGATATTCCCATCTAATGCTTCCTAGGTCCAGTCCAGTCCATTCCCATTCTCCCGCCACCAGAACGTGACATTCGTGGCGATGATGAGGTCCTGTTGTGGACTCTGGGGATAATTTATCGCATCGCATATGGGAAATTGCGGATTGGGTTTTTTTTTTTTAGTTTTTATGAAATTGTTCCGGTCAATTAATTGTGGAAATTGCTTGAGTCCAGGGCGTATTTTCCGTGCCGTTTAAAGCTTTAAGTTTCTAGAATTAGACACAGGGACCGAGAGAGAGCCACGCCCAGGAGGAGCCGCTTGTAATCCCTGGCAATCCATCTGCCATGCAACAAGAGGCATGGCATGGCATGCAGGCCGGGCAGGAGGAAGGAGGAGGAGGAGGAGGAGGGAGGCGGCATGCAATAGGCAAACTGCAAACTGCAGACTGCAGACTGGGTGGGATGCCCGAATGCATTTTCCCAAAACGAAATTTCCAGGCTTTGAAATTGCAAAATGCAGAAAATGTTTTGCCATCCTATTTTCCGATGGCGAATGGCTAAAAAATTTGCATTTTTGCAAAAGAGCGACAGAGCAACTGGGGGAGGGAGAGCCGACAGAGTGAGCGGAGACCCAAATGAATGCACATGCACACATACAAACACACACACACACACACTGAAGCCCATCTCCTACATGCTGCACATAGATGCACTCCACAAAAAACAAACACAGAAACACAAACACACACATGGAGAGAGGGAGAGGTGGGGTGGGGTGGGGTGGGACCCATGTGAATATCCATGCCTTTCTCTGCCTTTTCCCTTTGTGTTGCATTTTTGCCTAGATTGCAATTTTTTGCAGCCCCCAATTGAAACTGGAAAAAGCCTGGGACCAGAGCTCTGCAGAGCAGCACAAAAAATATTGTACATCAAATGTGTGTTTGTGTGTGTGTGTGCGTATCTGTATGTGTATGTGTATGTGTTTGGGTGTCCTGTGTACGAGTATGTGTCCTGTGCTCCATCAGCAGGACGAAAGCAATGCATTTGTCGAGAGCCCGAGAGCCCCGGAGTAGCAATCGGAGTCGGATCCCAGAGCCAGAGCCAGGGCCTAAAATGCAGTTTTTGGCCATGCAACAGCAGCAGCAGCAGCAGGATTCAGGGGCTGTGAGTTGGAGAGGGGAAGGAGCAGGACGGGCAGGGGGGCAGGAGCTGGGTGCACCAGACGACAGAACTGCAGAAGAAGTTGTGGAAAAAATTTTGAAATTGCATTTCAAATGAATAGACGGACGAAGAGAGACTCTCGATTGAAGGGGGGAGCAAGGAGCAGGGGAGGGGGTGAGGGGCGCCTGTATGTATGTAGCGACAGTCGTCAGAGAGTGGGAGGGTACTCCTGTTCCTGGGTTCCACTCGCTGGTAGGTTCGCTTCGGCTTTGGCTTTGGTCCTGTGCCTGTGCCTCCCAAAAAATGCCATTGAACAACAAACGGATGCTCTGACGATAGATGGCCTGTGCTCTAGCCCCATCCATCCAGTCCCATCCCATGTCTAATCCTGGACTGCTGGACTCCTGGACTTCCCTCTGGTTATGTGAGTGACATGCATGGCTAGCGAAGCATGACGATAGGCGCAGGCAGAGCAGCCTCCCGGCAGCCATTTTGATGCAAATGCAACTCAAAAGCCGTGCTGCAAAAAGAGGTGAGCAAGGAGCAGGGATACGGATACACCTCCCAAGATCTAGGAGGAGGAGGAGCAGGGCCTGCAGGAGTTGCTGTTGGGCGATTCTTTTGACTAAATGGCATGCAAATGCAAAAAGCAAAATGCCGAATGACTTTGCTCAGATTTCAAATATCCGAAAAATGTGTGCAGTCTGTGGCCATGTGATCGGATTTCTTCGTGTGGCAAGTGCCACAGACAGGATGAGTTCATCCTGGCCCCATGTCTAATGTTCTTCTTGTATTTCCAGAATTCAGAAATAAAGTCCTGTCCTGTCCTGGGCTTAGTGCATGGATTTGTGGATAATTTTCTATGTGATATTGATTTACTAATGTCGGATCTAATGCCTAATAAAATACTCTGAGGCATTCTTCTGTTGCAAATGCAGTTGCTATTGCTGCATTCGTTGCATGATGTTGTTTTTTCCCTCATTTTTTGCCTTTTTTTGTTTCTATTTTCGGTTGCTGCTTTATTTGCTTTGGACTTTTCGTTCAATTGTTTCGCTATTGCGGGAGTTTCTCTATTTCCGCTTTCTGTTTTCCCTTTCTGTTTTCTGTTTTCTCTTCCTTTTCTCTCTGTGTGTGTGTGTGTGTGTGTGTGTGTGTGTGTGTGTGTGTGTGGTGTTTATTTTGAGAGGCAAGCGGCAAGTGGCAAGCCCGCACATCCATTTCCATTAGTTATTTGTTTTCCGTACGTTTTTGTAATTATTTGCCTACCGCCTGCCGCATGCTAAATTGCCTGAGTAAATATTTGACAATTTTGCATTTGGCTAAAGCGCAGTCCGCCACGCGGAGTCGCCACTCGGCGGCGTCCCAGAGCCTAATGAGGGGAGAGGGAGTGTGTACTTTGCTGTTGGTTCGATTAACCGCACAGCCAAGCCTTCGATTGACTTCGATAGACTTCGATAGAGCCCTTCAACGGAGGGGAATCGATCTGTAGATCTATAGAGAGTTGTGTGGTATCTAGATCCAAGATCTAAGGACTTGCCCCATCCCCAAATACACGTATATATTCTCCAATTTGCATTTCCAATTAATCGCTTCAACGCTTCAAACTCACCCAATGGCAGGGGCCAGGGGGGACTGGGGGGCGTATCTCCGTAAAATATCTGCAAACAGAAGAACAGAATATTCCATTAAAATAATTGAATAACTTGCAGCAACAGCTGCCTCCTGCCACATGACGAGAGAGTGATAAAATATGGCTTAAGTAAATCCCCCATCGAATGCGGGAGAGACGGAGAGGGGAAAGAGTGGAATGGGGCAAAGTTATTCCATCGTTAGAATCATATTCTGTATGGGTGTGTTTGTGTGTGTCGAGAGAGCAACTTTTTGTTTTGTTGCAGTTTTTTGATTGAGTGACTGAGCATCATAATGGAAATAATGGAAAATTTGCCATGCGAGTGCTTCCTTTTCCTTCCTCTGTGCCCCCACCGTCCACTCTGCCACTCTGCCACACTGCCACAGACTGTCTCCGAAGGCAGGAGGCAGGAGGCAGGGTGGAGAGTGCATTCGGCCAGCCAGATTAGGAGGATGTGGCACCAACAAAAGGATATGCCACACCCCCGGGGGCAGCAGCAATTGCCTTTACCATAGAGAATCCATAGATTCGCCTAAAAGCAGGCAATGTTTTCTTTTTTTGCCTTCCACGAATTTCTTTTCTTTTGCTTCGGCATCTCCTGCCACTGCCACACTCTTTGCCACTCTGCCACACACGGTGGCAACTACATCAAAATGCATTTTGGCCAAAAATTGTTTCGCGACGAGCCGCCTGCCGCCTGCCTCCTTCTCCCTTCTGCCTCCAGGAAGAATATCCCAAACAAAGCATCGACCAGCACTCGACAAAAATTGCAAATTTACAATAGATGGCATGGAATGGGGCACAGGGGGCCGAGGCATGGAAGAGTCCATGGATGCGTTCATTTCATCTTCTATCCGCGAAACCCAAAAGCCACCCCCTCCCAGTTGCCCCATCGCATAATTTGTATGCGCGAGCCGCATAACTGTCGTCCATTCCACTGCCAAGCTGCCACTCCTGCTGCTGCTGCTGCCACACAGCTACCTTCTCCAACTGCGGACTCCATGGGAATCAGTGCACTCTCCCTCTCCTCTCCGGTCCCGGCCACTGCCACTGCCACTGCCATGTCCCTGTCCCAGTCCCTGTTTCTGGGCAAATTACAATGAAGAAAAATTGCATTGCCACGTGGGAAGGGGCGGCATAAATGGAAGGCAAGACTCAAATCCCTCAAGGCAGACGTCTGAGTGAGCACTTTTCCACGCTATGCGGCACACGGGCCACCACACGGGCACAGAAACGCACGTTACGGGCTAGACATCGTCACGTTAGCTGCCCCACGAAATGTTCATCAAATCAACGTTGCAGCAGCCTAGCCCACACCTCTCGCTGCCCTCTTCCCGCTGCCATTTTTGTTGCAACGTTTTATGCATTTTTTCAGCGTCTGCAATGGCCAACGTCTGTTGTTTCAGGACTCGAAGACAAATGCCACAGTATTAAGGCCTCTGCCACGCCTCCCCCCAGGTCCCCGCCCTATTGCCTATTGCCGCCTCTTTCTCTGATGCTCCGCCCACTTCCCCGCCAGACGAGACGCTTCACAAAAAATTGCCAAGCTTAACAATTCGCGCGGACTCTGGATTTCCATTTTTTTGTGATCTGTCCCGCGTACGTGTCTCCTCCTGATGCGCCTCCATCCCTCCATCTTGATGCTGCTCCAGAACTAGCCCCCGAGCCAGAGGCAAATGCAGCAGGAGCTTTCCTTTGCAACCACTCACGCATCCGCCCATACCCATGCCCATGCCCATGCTCATATCACCCTTTTCGCAGGCCGCGCCTTTTGTGCAATAAATACAAAATGCAGAAATGGCAGGCACATCTTCAAGTCTGCCTCCTCCTGCGTCCGCCCTATACCCCAACAGAGCCGCATTTTTTGCACTGTATGAATTGCATTTGCCACCCGCTTCACCGCCTCGCATGCCTCTACCCATCTCTTGCTCCTCCTCCTCCTCCAGCAGCAGCAACGGCCACGGCAGGACTCCCATCTGAGGCAGGCGTCTCGACGACGACGACGACGAGTCTGTTGATTTGGCATCGCTGCAGCACGGCACGGCCCGGCACAGTGTTGGGGCAGTGTCCGGGTGTCCAATGTCCAGTCCAATTCCATTGCCCAGGATCGGGCCTAACAATGTGCATCCTGCGACTGGTACTGGAGTCTGGGGTCTGGGGTCTGGGGTCCCCCAGTGCCCTTCCACTGATTCGTCGTCGTCGTCCTTCTCTTGAATCCTGGCTCCTTGGTTTGTTTTGCTTTGTTTTTAGTTTTCGGTGTCGCTGGGATGGGAGTCGCAGTCGCAGTCGCAATGGCAGTCGCTTTGGCTGTCGTTTTGTGCCATTTTTACTGCAGCCTCCACTGCCTGCTGCTTGCTTGCTGCATTTTTTCTTGCTGCCTTTCACTTCGAATTGAAGTAGAGAGATGCCTGCCCCCAACGCTTGTGCCCTCCCCCCCATGCCTTGTGCCTGATTCCTTCCTACAGCGGTACTGCAGTTTTTGATTTCACTTTTTCCCATTCCCCCACCGATTGCGAGTGCGAGAGTCCTCCTGGACTTGGACGCTGTGCTGTTGCTGCTGCACTGTGCCCCGCCCCTTTGGCGTCATGCAACACTTGCGTATGCTGTATGCTGCATACTTTTTTCCTGCCATACCCCCTCTGCAGCAGCAGCAGCAGCAGTGGCAGTAGGCAAATAGCAACATTTTTTGCTCGCGACTTTCTATTTTTCAGAGCTGCAGAGTTTTTCGCTTTGTCGTGGCTCGTGCCTCCTGCCTCCTCCCTCTTGGTGGAGTCCGGCCTGCCGGGAGTCCTTTCAGTTGGTACGAGTACACTGTGCGACAAGAGACTGCACTTGCAGCACACGGACACATGAAGGAAATCTCTCTCTGAAGGAGGCATCTTCTTGGTAAGAAATCCCATGGAATCTGAATGGATCTTTTGATGATCTCTTGGAGGGAAGCCCTTTCTCTTTAACTGAGGATCGAGGTATTCTCGGAATCAGTTTCAGTTCCAGTTCCATTTCTAGTTCATTCCGAGGATTAGTTCATTCGAACGTATCCTGAATTTGAGACCCAGAACGAGAGGGGGAGTACTGTGTCCAGAACGTGTGTCCCCAACAAAAGCAAAACACAGTGCTGATTGCATTTGCTTTGTCTGCCCCACGCATCCCATGCTCCATGCCACAGTCTCAGTGTCTGCCCCTGCCTCTGCCCCTTCCTTCTCTTGCATGTGTGTGTGTGTGCTGTGTGTATGGAAAACTTTTGTGCCCCAACTGCAGTGCCAAAAAGCAAACTTGTTGTTTGCGTTTTGTCGCATCTCATCCTGCTCGGCTGGCTTTGCGCCTACTGCCTCCTGATGCTGCCTCATGTGCAGTCTTATGATGCTGACAGTTGTCGCCATTGCCGCTGGTCCAGAGGACATCCACTCGCACTCGCACTCTCACTCCCACTCCCACTCCCGGTAATGCTGCAGCAGCAGCAGCAACATTGCCATTTTGAAATGCAGTGCAGGCGTGGGATGCAGAGTGGGGGGTGGAGTGAGGCAGGAGGGCCAGGACATTTCATTTCTGAAGAATTGCTTTGTCGGCCCGGCAACCGTCCACGTCGTGGGGCTCATCCAAAACAACAGCAACAGCACCAGCAGCAGCAGCAAAAACAGGAGGCAGGGGGCAGGAGGCAGGAGGCAGGAGGCAGCCACACATTGCATTTGCCTCTGTCCAGAGATCCCCAACCTGAGGCAGAGAGTGGTGGCAGTGGGGGCCGGATCACTGGCAAAGGAGAGCTCTCCTTGCTTGCCCCCACGTTGCACAAATGAAATTTTGAATTTTCAATTTTTTGAAATAGGCTTTTCCTATGCCCCCTGCTCCATGCCTCATGCCCCGCGTTCCCCTGCACCATTCACTCGTGCAGCTGCAGCACTCGGTCGGTCGTCCGCCGTTGGTCGCCTTGTGGCAGACGCAGGCACGAGTGTGGCAAGAAAAAACTCCTCCTTTTCCCCCCCTTCTGCTGCAGGAAAAACCTTCGACTTGTTGTGTCTGTTTTTAGCTTTTGTTTTTCGGCATGAAATTTTATTTCTCGGCTCGGCATTTGATTTTGTCGTTTTGTGTCCTGTCCCCACTCCCCTGCAACCCCCCTTGAAGCTGCAGTTAGGGGAGGGATTGGGGGTGAGGCAGGAAGCACCCAACGATGGCTGCAATTTTTTTCCTTTGCCAACTGCACTCGGGGCCAATGCATTTCTCTTCCGCAGATTCTCCCTTTCTTTCTTTTGGCCAAGCAGCTGCGCAGGAGGGTGCATGCAACACAAGAGCATTGGCGGTGGGTAGGGGTGGTGCTGTAGGGGGCGGGGGTGTTGCTGTGTGCGCACTTGCTATTCAAAATGGTGGCCATGCCATGCATTTTGGATTTTTTTCTTTGCGTTGCTTATGTTTTTCCAGTTTTGTTTCCAGTTTTTCAGTTTGTTTCCATGGCTGCCGGTGCCCCTGCTCCTGCCGCTACCCCCTCCCTTGCCGCTGTCCCCGCCGCTGCCATCGCTGTTTGCTCTTTGGGCCCTGATTTGTTTTGTTTCTTTTGCTTTGTTTTGCAGCTGCAGCTGCAACAAGGATGTCGATGGGTAAGGGAGTGTGGGGGTGCAAGGAATGCAGTTATATATATCCCCGCGACAAGGGGCAGGCCACGGGAACAGGCTACGGGGGCAGGGAGAGCGAAGGGGCAGTTGCAACTGCAGTTAGCGCACGAAATTCATGCTATTTCTTTTTCTTCGTTTATTTTTTGAGCAGTCGCTCAAGGGACCGGCGCCTGAAATTGATAAATTGAAGAATGCAGCTCCTGCCCCCCTCTAGTCCCACTGCCGAGCCCCACGCTCCACTCTCCAGAGAGAGAGAAAGAGAGTGAGAGAGAGATGGAGAGCAACGCATCCCTTCATTCGCTTTTATTAGTTTCTGGCTGAAGGACAAAAACTGCATTCGCTGGCATGGAGAGAGCTTTGTGAAAAAACGGATCGCCATCTCCATGCCTCCCCCTTTCCATTTTCCGCTCAGAGTTCGTTAGTGCAGTGCATCCTTTGGGGCAGAATCGCCTTAAAGCTACATTCGGGAGATCCCCACTCGGACTTTGATTTGGGAAAAACGTTGCCCAATACTCCTGCGAATTTCAGGATCAGGGAATTCTCATTTGTTCCCATTATGCAAACCCATTGTGCCACCCAGGAGGGAGCTCCTCTTCTGCTTTCAAAGGAGAATCAATCAAACGGCAGCGACAGGCAGCGACTGGCAGCGGGCGCTTAGATAAATGTACAGAATTTACAGGAGGGAATCAGGAAACAAACCATTACGTGAGTGTGCGTTATGGGTCGGAAAATGCATCGATTAAAGGCGGCTCAAGTGCTTTAGCGACTGTTCAGATACCCCCGATATTCAATCTAGCATGGGAGATAGTAAGCCACATACTTGGATGATCTTCTGGAAATTGCAGAGATTCGATTAATACGAGTATATCCTTTGCATTCCACGAAGCACCCTGTATAATTAAAGCACCACAGACATCGAAATGAAGAATAAAATCAACCCCGAACCAGAACCTGCAGCATGCCCCAAAACTTTGATTAGATAGAAGTGCATTGCACTGCTCTGGGGCCAGGGGAATATGGAATGTGGTGTGGTGGTACATGGGGTCAGGATCCCGGGTTTCCGGGTCTGTTCCATACTCCACATGTGCGTGCACGGAGGCACGATGGAGGGAGGGGGTGCTGTAGTACATGCACGACAGTCGAGAGTCGGCCGCTGCGCCGCTGGGCGCTCTGTTTCTGGCTCTGGCTTACGTGGCGTATGAAAATGCATTTTGGCAAAAACATGAATCCCCATGAATCCCCAGCAGTGATGCAGGAGACAGGGAAAGGGAGGAATGAGGATCCAGAGGATGCACACAACAAAACCAAAGGGCAAACAGTGCAGCAGTGCAGCAGCCATCGCTTTCGTCCGCTGGCCGACAGTGTAAATAGAAAAGCCGGAAAAACGCAATGCACACACACACTCGGACATAAAAGTGTGGGAGGAGGCCTATAAATTGGCAGCAAAAAAGGATTTGCCAGGTCCATGTGGGTGCTAAAGGATGCCCGACTGCTGCTGCTGCTGCATGGGTGGTCGGAAGGCGGGGTGGGTGTGCTGTGCTTAGGTCTCTCGTCCGTGGCACAATGGACGCAGACGCAGCGCACAGATGACATGCATAAATTGCATATCAAAGGTGCATCAAGAGCAGCAGCAGCAGCAGCAGCCGGAGGAGGAAGTGGCGAAGGACCTCCACTTGCAATCTATAGATTTATGCAGCCCCGAACCTCCGATTTCCCCCACCTATTCTTCCATATAGTTATGATGCATAACCCAAAGCTCCTTCTCGCTCTCGCTCCCGCTCCCGCTTCTGTTGCTGTTGCAGCTGCAGCTGAATGCTGCCCCATGGCTATGGTCAAAATGGTTTGGTTTTTGTTTGTTTGCCGATATCGTTGTCCCCCCCCGAAAATTTTGATGAAAAATGATGCACTTGCCCGGGCTTTGGTCTGCCTCCCTCCCTCCACCCACTCAGCCTCGCGGGCCAGAGTGCACTCTGTGCACTGTGCACCTTCTGTGCTGTTCTGTGCTGTGTTCTGTTTTGTTTTGTTTTGTTTTGGCAAAATTTTCAATTTTCCGGCATCCAGCGGAGGCCCAAATTGGAAAAATGCCACGGCCAGAGGAGCAGGGACTAGAGCAACGACACAGGACAGCGGAGGACATGGCCAGAATGCGGCTGCCGGAGAATATTATTAATGAAAATCAATACATAAATTCTCGCCATATTTAGATTGTTTCGGTTATGTGTTTATTTTGTATTATAGTTACGTTTATTATGGCAGAGACGCCACAGATATATAGAAAGATAGAGGGAGGGAGAGAGAGAGAGAGAGAGCGGCAGGGCAGGGAACAATGCCGGTCATATACGAGAGTGGATTGTGTGTGAGAGAGAGAGAGAGTTTTCGCTTTTAATCTGTCGCTGTGAATAGTCTTTAATTTATTTGGGAAATTGAATTGCATGCCATTCACTCTCTCACTCTCTGGCTTTCCATTCAACATTGGAACGGAACGGAGGAGGCCATAGATCATGGCTAGGACTAGGGGATTCCATTCCTTAAATTATGGCAAATATTTAAGGTATATGCCATGAATTGGATGCTGTGGCCCTGAGACAATCTATCTGTTTTCCTAATCTGGGGGCTATCAAAAGGATTTCCTTATAAATACAATAGGAATCATAAGGAAAGAAGTGCCTGTTTTTGTCGAGCTTATTCCATCTTATTCCCGAGCTGATTTCCATCTTTTCAATTTAAGAGATAGCATTGAATTGAATATATATTATCCAGATACATATGTACATATGTACATGGCTTTTACTTTTGGGAACTCTACTCTGAGAGAAAAAATGATAGTAAATTCAAGCATATCCATATTGTAATTAAATGTTCTGTTTTTAAATAAAAGTAAAATACATTTAAATGTACTTCGATTTAAATCTATAAAAATTACAAAAAGTATTTTTAATATAAACCATATTTAATCGGAATATATAATACTTTAAAATTAATATATTGTATTACATTTGTAGCAAATATATTTAGTTTAAATATGAAATAACTTTAATTTATTTATGAAGTATATTTTAATTGTAACAATTTAATGATTTCAATAAATATTCAAATAATATTCAAATCCACTCTCGTCGCCAAATGAATGGAATAAATATTTAAATCTAAGTGAAAATATTTAAAATTTCAGGGCTTTTTTCTCTGGATGTATCAGCAGTTTTTTTTATTTGCCAGAAGAACAATTATTGGCTCTCATCGGAAGATTGGGATGGAATCGAAAGATCATTATGTGAAGGCGGTTGAAGGCATTCATAGTGCTTACAAAATATACTACGGAATGTGGGTTATCCTTAGCTCCTTAAGACTTTCCCCCAAGATGCTTATGGAAAAGGGTAACACGAAAGAGAAAGAGAAAGGAGGACCCCTCAACGACATATAAATTATATTCTTTTCTGCGTGTCCATGCATACACTTCAAAATGCGAGTGGAAAAGGATAGCGACTGGAATCCAGGAATTTTTTTTTTTTTATCGTTGGCTAATTTCTGGCAGGCGAGGGGGGTTCAAAGTCGAGTCGGAGTCGGCAGAATCGGAGGCCCGAACCGGGCAGAGCCGATTGGAAGGAGCAGCCTCGTGTACATAGAAAATAAAAGAGGATATTCGCGAAGAAGAATAAGAATTAGTGATGGAAAAGGGAGGGAAGAGAGGATAGCAGCATAAAGAGAGAGAGAGAGATTTCCGATGTCAAACCTTTGGGGCAGGGACTTGCTCTTACGAATTCGAATTCGAATATGATCTATTGAAAATCAATTCTCTTGCCGGCCTTTCAGATCGATTTAATTCTTTACCCTCTCCAGCACGCCCTTCTCTTCCCTGCAGATGCCCTTCCACAGTGCGTCTAAAAAGTCAGCTGCCACCCACTTAGAAACCGGGCTCTGTTCTGTTCTGCTCTCTCCTATTGCTCTCCTGGTCACGCTCTCCTGGTCTCGCTCTCCTGCTCTTGCTGCTCCTGCTGCTGCGCAAGGATGTGGCACTCGCTCTCGCTCTCACCAATACCAGCGTACATGCAGCGTTTTTCTAATATCTTTGCTTCTCTTTCCCGCGCATTAGTTTTTAGTGTTTTGCCTCTCGTTTTTTTGCATTCCTTTTCCACACTCACACGCACACAGGCACATGGACACACGCACACAGAGGAGCTGCGCAATGCATGTAAAGGGCTGCCTTCCTCCTCCTCCTCCTCCTCGTCCTCGTCCTTGTCCGCCTCCTCCCCACCCCTCCCGCAAGACTACTTCTTGTACATAAAACATGGGCGTGTTTGTGCGGCTGTCGGTGCTGCCTGCTGCCTGGCTGCCAGCGCTGGCTGCTCTGCTGGCGCATACAAAATTTTGTGTACTTTTTTAGGATATCAAATAGGGATACGCCATACACACACACACAAACACACACACACAGAAAGAGAGAGAGAGAGAGATCCCTGTGCTATGTACAGAGAAGCGAAGTCTAGAAAAAGGGAGTAAAAATGCATTCTGCTTGCACCAACTAAAAATGCGCTCGCCCCCCGGCCTCAGCCTAAAGATGGGTATGGGGGATGTGTAACTGCATTTGTGGCAGCGACAGAGAGCGGAGCTTAGGAGCAGCCTTCTGCATCTGCATTTGCCTCTACCACTCACATCTCCACTTCCACTTCCATCTCCATCTGCAGCTCTGGCTCTGGCTGTGGCTCTGGCTCTGGCTGCAGCTTCAACCTCAGCTCTAATGCATCCTCTGCCGCAGTCGCAGTTGCAGTTACTGTTGCTGCCACGCTGCTGATGCTGCTGCTGCCACTCTGCCATTTGCCACACCCAGAAAAAGTGCATTTTTCTACAAAAGTTTTTGGGATTTTTGCTGTTTTTGGTTTTGTTTTTGGGTTTCTGTCTCTGTTTTTGATTTCCCTTCGCTTTACTTGCCCCATGCCACCTATGGAACACGGCTATATACAACAAATATTCACTTGCCACACACACACACACTGCACTACACTTTTTCTCTCCTTTCTCCTTTCACCGCCGTGTATTTAGCATGCGAATGTGTCAGTGAGTTGCATGGATATGTTGTATATGTATATGTGAATCGCATGTGAATGTGGTGGGTGCATGTGTGCGTGCAACTGCATTCGGTTGGTGCTAAAAGTTGCACTCTATATGCACATTTTGTGTGCGTGGCCAAAGCCAATCCGATGCCGCCTGCTGCCGCCGTCACTGCCGCCGCCGCTACTACCGCCATTGCTGCTGTTGCAGTTTTGTTCTGCTTACTTTTTCCTCAACCTTCCAGCCAGCCCGTACACCCCCCCGTTCTGGTGCAAGCATCCGACTCGGGCTTGGATTGGACTCCAACTCAACCGCCGCCTGCCTCCTCCTTGCAACAGCAGCAGTGGCATTCCTCTGGTCAAGAGCTTGGTCTGCAATATATTTTCAAGCTCAAATTTCAAGTCCCTTTGAGGATGGCCTATCCCCCTCCTTAAAGGTTCTGGGGCAGATTGCAATCTGGAGATTATTTTATTAAGGCTTCGAGTCCATTTCTAATTTAGTGAATGGAATGTGCTTGTCTTTCGATTGATTGGATGATTGAATCAATCAGTGGAATCATTGGAAGTTTCTATTCAGTGAAAGACCTTCTTCTATCCCTCTTTTATCCTTCATTTATGATTGTCCTTCAAGTATTTGGGGGGCGGGGGATGTCAACAACCGCATTGACAACAAATCGGATCGAGCAATTAATATCGAATTAAAAACTCCTGGCGGTGTAATCGACCCCCCAGGATTCTAATCAAACAAATACGAGGAATGGAATGCCACATGCCACACGCCGTAGCCTAGAAACAGACGTCGCGGACGGCAAAAAATAAAAACCGAGTGCTTCTGCTCATTCACAATTAAAATATATATTTTTTTCTATATCCCATCGACACACACACACACACCCAGACACAGACACACACACGTACCGATTGGGGGTCCTGCTGCTGATTTTTTCGCGCGACTTTTGTTGTATTTTTTTCACATGCTGCTGCCATTTGTTTGTTTGGGTTGTTAGAAAATATATATTTTTTTTTGCGAAATTTACGACGGGGCATGGACCGTAGAGGAGCGGAGGCATGGCCGAAAGCGGAGGAAGCGGCAAAAAATATGCGATATGCGATGTGGATAGTGGGAAGTGGGATGTGTGGCATGGAAGGAAAAGGAAAGCGGCAACCAATTTTTTTTCTATGCTGTTGCGTTTTGTGTTTTGTTTTGGTCTCTGGCACTCTCTCGCTGTGGCTCTTTCTCTGTGGCTCTGGTTCTGGCTATGGTTTTTTTAGGCGAAGGCGAAGGACGTTTGAGTAACCTTGTAACCCTTTTCTGCCCCCCTCCCCACTCTCCCACACACTCTTTCCATGCTTTCTCCGCATCTTTTCGCTTTGTTTCTCCTTTCTCCTCTCCTCTCCTGCAGTCTGTCAAAAGTGTGTCCCTTAAACAGCAACACGACTTCCGGCTTTCACTTTAAAGAAGAGGGCATATAGCTTTTGCCTCACTCACCAGCAAAGGATCCTCCTCCACAGGATTCACTCCGGGTTTCTACCGTTTGGCCGATCACAACGCGCTCGCAGTCAAATTCCAACTGATCCTCGCGGAGCGGATGGCAAAAGCTCAGAGCTAAGGATCTGTCTCTGGCAGCGCATCCTCGTCGATCGATTCAGTGGAGGGAAGGGAACCAGTTTCCATCTGGCGATTTGGGTGCGAAAAATTCATTTTTCTGGCAACATTTTTTCTTTTGTTTCGTGCAGGAATTGATGAAAGGAAGGAAAGGATCCAGATCTTAGCGGCAGCTTCGCGCTCATCTTCAAACTGGTTTCTGACCACCGAAAAGCGCCTCACCTCTGGCGACCCTTTTCGCCCTTTTGACCAACAGAACCCATTCCGCCTTTCGCCTTTCTCCTTCCCCCCTTTCCCTGTTTTTCAACAAACGATTTCGGTTAATAACCTTGACAAGGGATGGATGGGTGGAATGGGGCTGGGAGGAGGCTGTTGTCCTTTGCCTGGGAACCGAAATGCTGCCAAACGAGTTTTCTGATGAACAAGCGGATGATGAAATGAGCTGCTTTAGCAGAGATATTCATAGAGAAAGCTAGAGAAGACCCACAGAATGATCTCTAGTTGAGCTAAAACTAACATTTAGCAAGTCTCCGAATGCAGGTTCTTCTCCTGCTATCTGCTTGCTGCTAATTGGTGTAGCATTCCATACCGAAACGGGATAATGGAGTCACAGGAGTCAGGGGTTAATTGCTGCGTGTGTGTGCACCCCTTTGTGGGATATCCTCATTTGGGACAGACAACCCCTAAGCGTGTGGCCAGCACGCGTGCGCCCTCCGATCTCGGGTTCCATATATTCCAAAATGGGACCCGCTTTCAAGCCAAGGAATGGCAGAGGTCGAGAGTTGAGAGGTTGCCTTCTATAATGAACTCCGTACACAATAATGAAGGAAACCAACTGTGATTCGGCAATGGGAACTTTTTCCATTATGCCAGAAGCCTCTCTTCGTCCAACCTCCATCTCCCGCACCATCGCTCCCTCTCCTGTGCCCCTCCATTGGTTGTATTTGCATTTTGAACATTTAAACATTTAGAAAACTATGAAAACTATGAAAACTCTGACTGCAGAAATGCTCATCCTCCCGGCCATTCCCTGTGGTCCATTCCTCCAAAGCATATTATAATTTCTAATGCAGCTCCCCTCCCCTATCCAGGAAGGAGTGGGAAGGATCTCTGGGGATAAACTTCATCTGCATCAAGGGGAAGGGAGTGGCAATGGCAGTGGGGGAAGGCAAGTTTTGGTTTACGCTTCCGAAAAATAATAATTATGAATATGATTTGTAGGTACTCCTCCTCGTATTATGAGAAACGCCTCCACACATCCTCCCACACGTCCTGCCACACGTAACTTTTTCGCCAGCTCTGGCTTCCTCTACCAGATGCCACTCCTGCCCCGCCTCCTACTCTACTCTACTCTGCTCCTACTGGTATCTGCTGGTTAGTTTTCCTGTTATGAAAATTCTAAAAATATATGTGTATATCAAGTACGCTCGTGCCTCGTCCTTTGGCAGACAGGCATCCCTTTGGTGCTTTGGCTGCAGTTTCGGCGAAAGGTAATTTACTAGAAAATTTACTTTGCAATTAGTGCAATTAAAAATGTTGTGTGTGAGCGGAGAAAGGATTAAGCAGGAGCATGCACTCCATTGCTTCATTTTCTGCTTCATTTTAAGCTGCTGGAAAGGTTTAAATACTGATGCTTCGACATCCATATCGATCTGTTTTCAGGCTTTTGTCAAGGGTTAAATTTAAACAAAGAACAAAAAAAAACATTAATAAGAATTACGGCTCCTGGCTTCTGCCTCATGGCCCTGCCTTTGGATTTGAGTCGGAATGAATGAATTTTAGTGTTGGTTTAGCAATTTGATCCGAGGGCGAGGGCAAGCCCCCAAGGACTCAACTTCTTAATGTCATTAATTTTTTAAGCTTGCTCTTGGAATGCAAATGCCTCTTTCTCCCTCTGTCTCTCCCTTTGATGGCAGGCCATCAAGGAATCGCCTGGTAAATGGAGCAGGGCATCGGGATGGGATCGGCAACGGAAAAGGGTTTAATTGTTTTGGGGCATCGAACGGGAGAACCAGCAGCAAGAGGCATGGCTTGTGGCTGCAGCAGATTTAGTTTCAAAACACACACACACACTTGAGCCTACGGGGCGGGGGACGGGACGGTGTAATTAAAGGTCTCCCAGGCGCCACCAGCAACACCTCCTCCTCCCGGGCGGGCCCAGATGATTTATTGTTTGACAGACAGAAGTTCCGTGGCCCCGTCTCCGTCTCCGGCTCCAGCCAAGGCCTTGGCTTCGGTTTCGGTTTCGGCCTGTTTTGTGTTTTAGGCAAATTAGAAAGGGTTCTTAGCTGTCGGCGGCAGCTGGGGAAGGACTCTCTCTCTCAAGAGAGAACGTGGGAGCGAGCCCATCCTAAGCAGCCAGAACCAGGAGTGGGAGGCAGGAGGCAGAAGGCAGGAGACAGACCTTTCGGTCTGTTTGCTGTCACGCTGTCTAGCTATTTATTTATATTTAGTGCAATGTTTAATTTAGTAATGGATTAGTGCTGCCGAGAGCAGAATTCGTTCGTTCATTATGGCGAGTCACGTAGCTTCTTTTGCAGCCTCGTAGATGGAGGTCAGGGGTCAGCTAGTCGGCTAGTCCTTTGGGGCTGAAGCTGAAGATTTATTGTGACAATTTCATGCAATACGCAAATGTTGCGGCAATATGTTGATGCCATCCCCAAAAAAAACAAAAGCAGCCCCCAAAATGCAAACAGCAGGATAATGAAGCATCAAAAAGGATCAGTACTGGGAGAAATCCTTCCACATAGATTGCTTATTATGCTTCAGTTCAGTGCATAACTTTTTCCACTCTCCATGTAAATTGCATGCCGCACACGCCACAGGAGTTTGCCAATGTATTCCCACTCCGTTGGCGCTGGTCCCTCCCAGCTCCCTATGTGCACATCCTTTCACCTTTTTGTGGAACAGTTTTTCGGCGAAATTATTTTATAATGAATGTTCCGTATTTAGCTAAAGTTTTATGAATGGCTTTCATTATAGAACCGCCGCACACTGCCCACCGCCCACCGTCCACCGCCCACTTCTGGCGCCAGAAACTACGGGAACTACAGCCTGCAGCCTGCAGCCTGCTCCCTGCTGCTAGAGGATACCCTTGGATCCACTCAGGACTCGCGGGGGCCAGGGCCCCGGCAGGACTCACTGAAGTGAACCACAAAAATATGAAAACCACATTTATATTGTACATCGGGCAGCTGTTGGTTCCAAAAACTTTGTCTATCCACCACCTAGAGCCCCTCTTCTCTATCTCTCTGTGTGTGCGTTTGTGTGTGTGTGTGTGTGTGTGTGTGAGAGTGTGTGTGGTATTAGTACCTCTCTCATATGGTAGTTCGCGGTGGGTGTAGTTCTGTTTGTGTCTGTCTGTGGTGCCTGCCAGCGCTTTTGGGGCCAACTGTAGCTGAAGTTGCAACCAAAAGAGTACACGGCGGATGGAGGGGGGTAGTGCTGCACTGATTTTGGTTTTCATGGAACTTTCGCCATTTCCTCCCCGCTTCCCCTTTCCCCTTTGGGGTTTCCCCATCTAGAAAATGTAATGAAATGGTTTGGAATGCGCCTCCACAAAGCATTTGATCCGAGGAGAGATGCTCTGAGATGCGAATCCTTTTGTACTCTCCCCGAAAATGAAGGAGGAACATGTGCCTTCATGTGCCTGGACCCAGAACCCAACGGAGCAGCGAGGCAAAAGCGGAACGAATATTTCTACTTAAGGATGAGAATGGGCTTACGAAGGATATGGGATGTACTAAGAGGGGGGGGTGTACCATGGTGTATGGGGGTTGTGTCGCTGACAACCCTTTCACAGAATTTCTGAATTTCCGACTTGACAATTAAGTAAAATAAATGAGGAGCTTGCGTTTCGTTTCAGACGGAGTTCTCGGCTACGTGACGCCGCCAGTCAGCAGAAGCAGAAGATGAGAGAGCTCCTGGATGGGTTGCCTTGCCGCAACTTTGACACCCCACAAGGGGCACAGGCAAAAGCGGCGGGTGTGGCAGGGAGTTTGCACTGAACGGCGGGTAGTATTTGTGGCAGATTGTACCCCAAGGTACAAGCTAAGTGCCACACACCATCCCGTCCTCTGTGCTGCTGCTGCTGTTGCTGTTGATGCTGCCGTTGGCAGCCATTATGGATAAACTTGTATTTGCACTAGGAAAACACACACACACAACAAAGGAGCTACCTCCCCTGGTCACCCACTGGCACTGGTGTCCTTCTTCTTCTGCTCCTCCTGTGTGTTTATGTCCTTTTCCTCTTGTGCTGCTGCTGCCTCTGCTGCCGCATGTTTTGTGCGCAGTTGCCGAGGTCACTAATGTCGTAAGATGAATCCTTTCGGCAAATGCCTTCAGGGTGCAAAAATAAAACATGCTAACCGTAAGCCCTGCTACCCGCTTCTCCTTCCACAAACCCCACCATCCACCACCCACCACCCGCCACCCACAACCCACCAGCCGCGCTTTAAATGTAGATTAGTTGTTGTTGTGGCAGATGGGGGTGCGCTGTACGCCCCAGCAGCATCCTTGGCGAGGAAAATAATGAAAACAGCAACTTTCATAATGAAGGTTGCTGCTGGCTGTCCTTCGTCCTTTGTCCTGCGTTACGTCTCCTCTGCCAGGGCCAGTGCCCAGCTCCCAGCTCCCAGCGCCCAGTGCCTCTGAACTCTCGGCTCAACTCAACCGTTTTGAATGTCCTTTCGTCTCTTTTGAAATTATAATCTGCGCCATGGCGCCGCCATCCTGACCCCCAATCCCCTTGCTGGCAGTCTTCCCGCTTCTCCTGCTGCTCCTGCGTTTATTTAAGGACATGCGCTCGTTTTACACGCTTTGCTTAGAGCACTCGAGGGTCCACGTCCAGAGTCCTGTTCCTCCAGAGATGGGGTTTTCGTTGCGTACTTGGCTGTGTGCTGCTGCTGCTTTTGTTTTTCCTCGGGTTTTTCCTGTAAATAGCTTTTCAGTTTTGGGGCTTCTTGCAGGAGCAGGAGCAGGAGCACTCCGACGCCACATGCCTTCAATTTATTCAACAAATGTCCTGGAGTCGACTAATTTACATGCAGAAATCAAATAAGCTGCATGTCCCTCCACATAATGAACACACAAACGGACACAGGAGCAGGCAGGACCTCGAAATGTGAAATGAGAAAGTGCTTGAGAGTTTCACTAATTACTTTGATGAACAAAGCAGCTCTCGACATTTGAGTGACGCAAACAATGGCATGGCTCTTGGAAAATCAACATAAACGTGGAAATTGAAAAGTTGCAGGCACACAGGCACACACAGACATACACACATACACACAGGGCGCTTTCTGCTGGCTGCCCCTTCTCCTTCGCGCAAAATGTGAAACTATTCAATTTCCTGGCGCCTGTCAGAGTCCTGCCCAAAAAACTAATTCAATTCCAGCTCCTCGAAGGACCTCACAAGTTTCAGCTTTCGGCTTTGGCTTTCGTTCGCTGGCAGGGAAATAAGTTTTATTGCCTCTCATACCAATCGCAGGAGCAGGAGCTGAAGCTGAAGCTGGGGGCAGCAGCCCGAGCCCAAGCCCATCCCTTGGTGGCAGAAGCCAATCCCACATTCGTCTGAAGTCCGAGAGTCTGAGAGTCCGCTCTCCTCTGGATGGATGCCGTTGCGCAGACAAAAGTCACAACTATCCCAAGTTTGGCATGCGGCATGCGGGCCAGCCTGCTGTCCCGTTGTCCTTTGTCCGCTATCCTGGATCCCTTCTCACCCTTTTGAGGGCACTTGCGACTTTTTGGCCACACCGAAGACGCCATATTAGAATGGGTTTTTCCACCCGGGGAAATGGAGGCAATGGTGGCACATGGGAGACTGCGAGACGGCGAGAATTGGAGAATGGGGCATGAATTCAATTTGCATTTTACTGCTAGTTGCAAATATTTGTCTGGGGCTCAATGCTCTACTGGGAGTGGGGGAATGAGTTATTGAATTAGTCAAGAGAGTCTCTGGGGAAGTTCTTTATCCTTAGAGAGTGAGATATTAATTTTGGGAAAGACTCTTGGTCTCTGCTGTGTTTTCTGTGTGATGATCTTGAACAAACTCAAACTGGAAATTCCCATCTTCTGCTGGGAAAAAGGCTTGGGTTTCCTTCAGCTTCCACCTCAATTGCTGCTCCTTTTGCTGCTCGTTCGATGTGTGCGTGGATTAACCCTTTCCTCTTCCTTGGGATCGGAATCGGAGCAGAGCGAAGCGGAGACTAATGTATGCACCGCAAATATTGCCTCAGACAGCCGCTCGAAACTCAAGATAAACGGAGGAAGGATGGAGAAACGGGGGAAGGAAAGGCAGCAACGAAGCCAGACAAACATTTCGTAAAGGAGGAAGGATCGAAAACAGGCTAGACGACACGCAGGGAGGCTGCAAAGACTAGTCGCCGCAAAAAAATAGTGCAAAGCAAAGAGGCAAAACAGGACGAGAAGGAGACGCAAGAAGGGGTTGCGTCTGGTGCTGGTTTTTTCCGTATTCTGCCTCTCTCCCCGGTGCCCCTCTCTTTGAGGTTTTCTCTGTTGTGTGGCTCTGTGGCAAGAAGTCTATTGGCCATCATCGCCTTTATCGTCTCATTCGGGGACTCTATCAAGGTCCCATTTGAGAATGTTGCGGCGCGTGCCACACAGTGCCGCTGTGGCAGGATCAAAGGTGCATGAACTTCAGGCTGAAGCTCAATAAATGCCACCACCACCAAATGCAACCAGAAATATGCTAAAATGGTAATTAGTGAGTGACTGAGTGAGTGGAAAATCCATAAATAATCCATAAAAGATGATTAATTACTGCCATCGCCACAGATTCTATCGATTCTGTCTATCTCTGTGTGTGTGCGTGTGTGTGCGTGGCATGCCACCCACACTCTGTTGCAGTTGTTGTTGCATATCAAAAATTTAGCAATTTATGATTATATAATGTATCTATGAGATGTGCAGCGGCTTGTGCTGCTGCCGTCGGCAGGCAAGGACTTCAGCTTCTGCCTGCCACTGCCACAGTCGCTGTTTCTACTCTAACGGCACATGCGCACTCCCTCTATCTATGTATCTATGCATCTGAGTGTCTGTGCATGTGTGTGCGTGAGGCTAAACAATGAAGAGCCACACACACACACTACAGCAGCAGCAGGAGCGTCAGCCATGCCTCTACATCGGACTCGACATCGTTCAGGTTTCCATTTTAACATTGGCGGCCATGCCGTGCAGTCATCGTGCCGCAGCTGCTGCCCACGCCTCCCCCTGTCCACTGTCCATTGGGCCTCCGTCACCCCCTGTTGTGGCATTTGCAACGAGTTGGCAGCCCACTCCCATGCTCTAACAGCCAACCCTCTTCGGTGGTGCCACCCCACCCGTGGTGCTGAAACTTAAGAGCTGCTGCTGCCCTTAGAACGGGTCATAGTTTCTCTTCGTTTATCCGTTTTCTCTTCATTTCAACCCCACCCTCCAACAACGCCTCCGAGACTTAGCTATGCAGCAATAGATGGCGCCAGAGTGCGAGAGCTAGAGGATAAAATGCAATATGCTAAGGGATGGAAGCCGAAGGGGAATATTCAGGCTATGCCCAGTGTTTGTTTTCTGGGAAAATATCTATGGGGGAAATTTACAGAAATATACTCATTTATCGTGTATTTGACCTGAATGAAAATCTGAATGTTTTTTTTAAAGTATTCTATAGAAAATATTCCTTATATTGAAATCTGCATATTCTCAGCTCTATAATTTATTTCTCATTCTATTTCTCTTAATGTGGGATATCTGTTAATCCTTTTAAGGAAGTTTGGTAAAGATATTGGAAGGCTACACCCGGAGAAAACGATTGATTATACTTATATTTAAATTTCTATGCCATTATATTTGCCCCGGGCTAGTGGAAATATTAAAATGTAAGTTCACTTATATTTTGATATTAATATGAAGATAAATAAATAATGTTAGGAATAATAGTTGTACTATATAGTATATAATAGTACTAGCTGACACTGGCAGCCAGCCAGCCAGGGGCTATTATAAGGCTAGAGCTTGTAGATATAATATAAATGGATATTTGTTAATTATCTAATTTTTATGGAGTAATATTTTTTTTTTTTATTATTTAGACTTAGTGGTATAAATATTGTTTCTTTTAGATATTCTTTGATTAGTTGTTTATTTTCTGTGGAGGGATTGCTTATAGATTGGGCGATATTTATGTTTTTGATTTTTTTTTTGTTTTATTTGGATAAGTGAAGTCGTTAGTGGATTGAGCGACTGGCATGATGGTGAGGGATGCAGATAGTGTTTGTGTATAAGGTTTGAGTGATCCAATAAGTGTACATATATTTAATATTTAATTTAAATCTTTTCATATTTTTCTTATTTCATATGTACACTGAAAATGTTTCATATTTGAATTAAATATATTTCCTAAAAATTGAATACCATAAAGTATGTATTTTTTTTGTGTTTTCGATTAAATATGGGCCGTATCAAAAATAACTTTTAATAATATTTAAATCAAGTTATGTGGGTCTCATAACCAGCATGATGAAAGCCTTGAAGAAAGCTCTATCCAAAGGACCTGAGGCCATACCACCAGTTTAATTCGCCTGGAGCTGGTTGCATTTATCACATTTCCTATTCTCAGATGTTGAGTTTGTTTCTAATTGTCTGGATATTATAGCTATAATCTCAAACATTTTACACTACAAACTACACAATGGACTTCAGTATATTTTCAAAGGCAATGTTCATGTTACCTCTTTCAATCACATCACTAGGAAAAAATCCTGTCAGATAAACAGAACACATTCAAAAATTCTGTCGTTACATCTGCACATACATAATTCGATTTTCTAACATTTTCGTTTATCACAATAATGGAAGAGCAGAGAAAGCGCCTGGAGATCGAATTCGGTGACATGATTGCGAAAACTGCAAAACGCTGGAGAGCATGCTGAGCTGCTTTGCGAAGTGCGCAGGACCATTGACGGATGCCCACGACTATCCCGATCAGTTCCAGAACCTTTTTGATAACTGTCTCAAGGCTTGCAATAGCGATGCTCGTTCGCGATTGCCGAATAGTTGCAATCCTTGACACAGTTCTCAAAAAGGTTCTGGAATGAATGTGTGAACGAGTTCAACACCCTGTGGAAGGGACTTTTCAAGTTGATCTTGCTCGAACGTGGTCCGCCGAAGAGATCGAATTTTACGGCCCATAGCCGGGATGCTAAGTATTTCTTATTTGGCTCAAACTGTATTCCACTTCCAAATTTCACGAAGAAATTACTCACAAAACTGATAAGCCATTGAGGGATTGTTTGAAGAACTTTCATAAGGAAATGTGCATAAAATTGACTGTTTCTCCTTAAATAAAATATTTTATATTATATTCTATTCTCCGTTCTATAATTTATTTATATTGCCGTATCGTATGCAATCAATTATGGAATGCGAGTATTCTCTCCAAGGTTCAATATAATAAGAGGCAGATGAGCCAGAAGTTTTGAATGCAATAAATATTTTTGTGAATAAATTTCTATCAATCAATTGATTTCCTTTCATTACCTCTCTCCCCTTCCTCTCTTTCTCTTTCTCTCTCTCCCTGACTCCCCTGCAATTCAATTGATTTTCATTGGCAACATTTCTGCAATTTCTTTTCTTCTGGTCTTTGGGTTTTTTTTTTAAATTGTTTTCCCCTATTTACCCCGTCATTGTGTTTGTGTTTGACTTTCGACATTTTTTTCGATTAGTCCGTGCCCCATACCCCCCTCTGTACATTATGTTTGTTTTTTGCTATAATTCGCATCCGTTCCCCCCATTGTCTCTGTCTCTGCCCCGACGGAGGAGCAGGGGGAGTTTGGGAGCCAGGAGTCGCCAGTCAGTAGACAGGAGTTGGAGTTTTGGACAATCGCATCGCCTGACTTTGCCTGGTTCCACCTGCTGGTGGATATGAGGATGTTTTTTGTGTCTTTTTTCGGTTTGCTAGTCAATTTGCTGTTGTTTTACGCGATTAATCCTTGGACAGGATCCACAGCTGTGGAATGTGTGTGGCTGCCACTTTGGCGCACATAATTGAGGTTACGTTCGGTTGCACAAATTGCCAACATTAATTGATTATGGGTGGCGGTGACAGGAGGGAGGGAGGCATTGCCGAAAAGCGCACAAAAAATTTAATAATCGGATTTTCATTGCTGCATTTTGAACCCTGTGTGTGGGTGTGGGTGTTGTGTGTGGCACATTTATTGTTTGATGCCACGCGAAGAGGCAAGAGTCCACGGAGGGTGGGGTGTTGGAAATTTCGGTCAATCCTGACCCACGCAACACGCAAAAGCAATTCCAAAGCCAATGCCAAAGCCAAAGCGCGACATCCTGCAGCGGGAAATCAACCACCGAAAAAAAGTTTTTGTGTGGCATGTGCCACACGCGCTCATCTTTTTTTAGCACCTCCCTCTCTCTGTCTCTGAGATTTATGGGCCGTCCGCATCGGCAAGAATCCCGTTAATTGTCTCCCCCTCACCCTCCTGCTTCCCCACTCGCTGTTCAATTTCGGGTTCATCTTCCGATCTATTGCTCTCGAAATTCTCTCCAAAGTTGCGCGGTGCTCAAGTTGCCACAACACAACAGTTGCCCCAACAGCCAGCTACATAAAAACAGGGGTTGGAGCATTGGGCATGGGAATGGGGGCTGTCCATTTTTTATGGCCAAGATGATGGCAAATTGGCCAATTAAACTTTTTGTCATATTTGTTTCGCATTTTGTTGTCTTCTCAAGTTGCAACTTAATGACGAATTCTCAACCGCAAGGATGTTTTATAGTCCTGTCGTGACGTAGCTCACAGATTTAATTGTGGTTGCCCCCAAAAGATTTGCTGTAAATTGTCGCTGATTTGGCGTTTATTTTTTCGTTTATTTCCCAACAGATGGACGGACGATGGATGGACCATGGATGGATGGGAATTAGAAGAAGTTGATGGCTGGCCATAAAAGCGGGGAAAATTCAGACAGATGGTGCGACAGAGTGGGTAAATTCCCTGAATCGAAGATCAAGACTACCTTTAAAGGTCTTCCATGCCAGACATTGCTCATACGACAAGGTGCGCGGATCTATGGAAGGGGCAAATGCAGATGCAGAAACAACACCGAAACGCACAAATTGCAGTTGATTTCCCTCTTTTTTGTAGACGAGTGCGAGGCTTTGCTTGAAGTGCAGCAGAAGCAGCAGCAGCCAGCTAAAAAGCGTCCAGCGCATCCTATTTCAAGGAGTCGGAGGCAGTGGCAGTTGCGGTGCCACATTCCGTGGGTGTGAGCGCGTTTTCAATCAAAATCGCTCACACTCTTGACAGGAAGCGACAGGAGCAGGAGCAGGAGCAAAAGCAGTGGAGGCGACTCCATCAGATTGCACTCGGTGGCAGTGGCAGCATTTTGGGGCAAAACTCACTCGCAAAACTCTCGCGGCTCACATGAGCGCATAAAACAAACAGCTAGCTTTGTGTGTGTATGTGTGTGTGTGTGTGTGTGGCACTTGCCTCTTTATCTTTTTGCCTATAAACGTCGCTGTGTGCCTCATGCCCCTGCCTCATGTCCCTGCCGCTGCCCCTGCATCGTCGCCTTGGGTACTGAATGCATTTTTGGTCAGCGACTGCCGGCTGCAACGCGACGCTGAAGCGCCCCCGCGACTGGCATTTTTTCTCGCTGCACTTTAAGTGCAGTTTACCTCTTTGCCATTTCCCAGAGAGGGGGACAGAGAGAGAGAGAGAGAGAGAGAGAGTCCTGTTCCCTGTTCCCCCCAGACGAGACTCCCTCTCTCCCACGTGCCACACTACACACACACACACTCTTTGGGGACGGACACGGACAGGGACAGGGACAGGGACGGGGACACGGACTCCCTCCTCTTGGAGTTTGTGGCGTTAGAAATTGGGAAAAAAAAGTTTAGCTGCTGTGCAAATGAATTCTTACAAAGGACATGGGGCACTTATACACTCATACACACTCGCCTGACCAACGCACACTCGAGTGCATTTGCTGGGAGGAGAGGAAAGGAGAGGAGAGGAGAGATGGGAGGGAGCAGGAGACGCGTGGAAGAGACCATTGCATTTTTGTGCGTCCTTTGGTTCGTTGACGACCAAGTGGCAGGTTGGATTATACCGCTGTGTGTGGCAGGAACGGGAAGAGGAGGCAAAGGCGCACGGGCTGGGAGATGGAGTGCCACCGCTTAAGTGCCACCAGCCCGAGCCATAGCCCCAGCCCCCAGCCCCAGCCCCCACCCCTTCTTCTGGGGCTGCCTTCTGGCTGCGTTTCTTTTTCATTTAATTAAAATTATTTGCCTTTGGCCGCGAGAGTCCGCTCCCCGCTCTTTCGCCCCCCTCTTCCTGCCCCGGAGCCCACTCGGAATTTAGCCTGGCCGCTGATTTTGGCCACCGACAGTCGCCATTCGCGGGTCTTTGCCGCGTTAAGTGCGTATGGCTGGTACGGGGGATGCATTGTCAATTAGCCAGGATTCAGCCGGGATACCCCTGCCCCTGCCCCTGCCGCTCCCGCGTAGTGCTGCCAAATGCAGCGATGCATTCAACCGGCACTAACCAAAGCCCGAACCACGCACAAAAGTACGATATGTGTTTCAGTGCAATTATTTTGCATCAAACAGCACAAAAAGAGAGGCTGAGAACGTGCCACAAAAGGGGGCAGCTACGTACAAAAAAAAAACACACAGATACTATATAGGTATATATAAAATCAGGCCCCAAAACAGAAACAGAATCAGAATCGGAAACAATTGCTGGGAAATGTGTGTGTTTTTTTCATGTTGCCAATTACAGCGAATGCACGGACGGACACTCGTGGCAAAGCCTTTGACGGTGGCATGCCACCACCACCACCAGTACCACCTGTACCTTTGAAGCACCTGTGGAGTGGCAGGAGAAGTATGAGGCTTCCTTGTAGGCAATTACTATATTTTATCCACACATTAGAAAAGAACGCAGCAGCACGCAGGACTTCTGTCCTGTCCTCTGTGGGGCGCTCCTATTATTAATATTTTTCCAAGATGCGTAATTATTGATTTTCCATTAACACTTTGAGGATGCATGGAAAAAACAGGAGGATAAGAGAAGCCCACGCATGTGTGTCCGCACTTTGAACTTATGCCCAGGACCAGGGCCAGGGCCAGGTCCTGTCGCTAGTCGCTAGTCGCCTGTCGTTGTCTCACAGCTGGAAAAACTCTTTGAGGCAGCCTGAATGTCCTGAATGTCCTGCCTGCGTGAGTGCCTGTCACCTTTGTGTGACAATTAGTCGCCGCCACCGCGGAGGCGTGTGTTTTGTTTATTAATAAATATTTTACACTCGGACGCGCTGGGTTAATTGCTGCAGGATGTGTGTGTGAGAAAGGGCTGGTGGTTGGGCGTGGAGGAGCTACCGAAGTGAGATGAGATCCTTTAGGCCTGCCGCAAGATTCACTTCTCGGCCTTTCATCAGCCACATTTCGTAATTAAAAAACTAAAGCTCTCGGCCCTGCCTCCGCGTTCCCTGTGGATCTAGGAATGGTAATGGATCTGCGTCTGCCTGTTGGCTTTGTTATTAAACTTGGACGCAAATTAAAAGTCAAACTGTTTAAGACAATGTACAAACATACTTTAAGCAGAAGATTGACAAGGGTAGCGGACAGAGGCAAGGCCAGAGAGACAGTGGCATGCCTCATGCTGCGCTGGATCCACATCCACTCACAACCCTTGCCCGATGTCCATCCGACCATCCATCCATCCATCCATCCATCCATCCATCCATCCATCCATCCATCCATCCACACTCGCCACACGGCCGGCTGCACGCAACGTGGCGCTAATTTCTTTGATTACATGTGCGCTGCAGGCAGACTCCGAGACGAAGCACGAGACGAGACGACATGGGAGCTTGAGTCCGAGTACGAGTCCGAGTCCGAGAGAATCCTTTATCCTTTGTGCTTTCGTCTTACGGCGCACTCACGTAAGCAGGCGGAAACAGAAACGAGCTGCCGATGCCTGCCGCTGCCTTCAATGACCAACTGAACTTCAAAACTTTGACTTGAACGCTGATGCTGGCTGGACGCTGACCAGCCCTCAGGCCTTGGACGCGATTTCCTTTCCCTTAATTATTGAGCAGCAGCGGACATTGCCCCACACCCTCCTATGTCCTGCACCCAGGCATCCAGACACCCTGCACCCCTTTTTCACAATTCATTCATCAACCACCGTTCCATCCACGTCCACGTCCACGTGCATTTTCTTATTTCGAAGGCAACTTTAAAATGTGTTAATTTGAAATTAGTAGACACTGTGCTTCCTGGAGCCTGTTCTGGCTCTGGAAGTGGCCAAGTGGCGGCAAATGAAAATCCTAATTAGAGCAGACTGACCTCCCCATTCAACCTATGACCCTCTGGCGACCAGAGAGCATTGCATACGGAGATATATAGCCCTGGAGTGGAGATTGGTAGGAAATCGAATCTTGACAGACAGCCGCCTGCTTATGCAAATATGAAAATACTCGTACTCTTCGAGCCTTCAGAGGGGAACAAAAGACAAGCCAGTGGCAATGATTGATGGCCTCATAAGCAGAGCAGCCTGAATTCATATTTATATCCTTTTTGCATATAGAAATGCATGCGAGGAGGTGCCTCTCTAAGCAGAACAAAAAGAAGAACAAAAAGAACTGTGGCCAGAAAGGAGCATTTGCTTTTGCTTTTGCTCCTGCCACACATATGCCACACACATGCTGCACTTGCTCTGACTCTGGAGCATAATGCTCTGAATGATTCTGAATCCGAATCTGAATGAATGACCAGTGCATGAAAGGATGTGGGGATTGGTGGAGGCCAGAGCTACTTTGCGGCTCTTTGTGCGGAGGAGTGCTCTCATTCGCTCGCGTGTGGCAAAATGTGAAAATGTGGAAATGGGAATTCTTTGGTTTGATTTTTATTTTTGTATGGGGCTGTTTGTGCCACCAGCCAGCCAGTCAGCCAGCCAGCAGCCGCCATCCATCATCGCTAAAAAGTTAATTGCACGAAAAATAAGTTAATACTCGACTTGCAGCAGGCCCCCAGCTGCAATGCCCCCATGCCCCCATGTCCTCTTCCGAGTCCCGAGTCTCCACTTCGATGGTCGCTTCCGCCATCGCTGTTTAATTTAATTAGTCGTCGTCCTTCTCTGTGCCTCGCCTCCTCATGCATGTGTGTCGTCCTGCCCCCGCCTCCTGGTGGCCCTCCTTCTGGTGCCTGGCCCCTCCTTTCTGCGAGTGTTTGTGTGTGTGTTTGTGTGTTTTTGACTGTTTGTCAATACGATTCCATCCCATGAACGACATCCTTCCATGGCGGCGACGGAGGCGGCCTGCAAGTCAATTAGCAAGTATTTTAATTGCTTTAAATTTGCATAATTTCTGTCAACAAGAAGAGGCTCCTTCTACTCATTCTGCTCCTTTTGCGCCTTCGCTCCTGGACACCGACTTAATGGGCTTGAAGGAAGAAGATCCTGCGTATTAGTTTCAATTAGCAGTTGGCCCCGTGACAATGGTCAGGGGTCACACGGCCACGCCCTATGTTGGTCACTAATCCCAAGATTTGAATGCCATGCCCCACATATGTATCCTGGCTATCCTGGCTATCCTGGGATCCTGCTCTGCTCTGGGCATTTCAATTAACCCTGGAACGCACCTTAAGCGATTGCCAGGACACAAGACACAATGCCATAGTCGTATTCCATAGAAGCCATGTCCTTTTTGCAAACGACACTCTGACCTCGTTTTCGTTTCGTTTCATTTCATTTCAAGCAGAAGACGACGACGACAACGACGCACAACTAATTATGCCACATGCCACAGCGATGGATATTAGACACACACACACACAGACACACATTTGAATATACATTTCTATCTGTAGCTGTATCTGTGAGTGTATCTGTATCTCTGACTGTGGATGTGGATGTGCCTGCTTGACCGTACGCAAATTACTTGTGCCATAAATTCAACGAGGAAAAGCGACAAGAAAACCCGAAATAATACCCGAGGCTTACGGCAACGGCAAAGGATACCCCACAAGTGGGTCGAAGAACACGCGCCCACTGTGCCCGCTTGGGCTTGGGCTTGGCCGTTCGTCCTTTGCCACAGTTTATGGCCACAAAGTTTCGATAGCTCAGTGGAGGAGGGAGGACAGGAGAAGAGAAGAGAGGGGAGGGGAGACGAGACGAGAGTAGTTATAGGGAAACACCGACCTTCATAAAGATCTCAATCTTAACGATGACAATGCAAAAGTTTTCGCTTTTCAGGTTTACCCCTCCACCCCACCCCCTCAAGATTCGCCTGAAACTAACAGTAGTGCAGTTCCCCTACCCCTTTCCCGCCTTTGTCTTTGGGCGAGAGACCAAAATTGGCTAAAAACCCAAAAACCAAAGGGAATTACCAGAAAGCACACACCTTTTTCATCTGCCCAGAGCACCGGGAAACCCCACGAAACTGAAAACCGGTTGCTTATCGAAGAGTCCTTTCAATGGGCCGGACTGGGCCAGAAGGACAGGCAGCCATTCAATCGAAGGGGTTGAAGGGCGAGATGCAGTCGCTTGGCCTGGCGATAAGCCTAATATGCGTTTTCCTCGGCTGCTGGCTGCTCATTACGTCCCATTCGCCCATCCGCCCATCCCCCATGCGTGGGGAGCCTCCTCATCTGCGTGTCGCCAAGGACACGCCAAGAGCTCTGAGGCACTAAATTCATAAACACTTTGTGGATGTATAGTGTTCTAATGGGACAAAGGGGATGCGATGCCAATCCTTCTGGGGCATGGCATTTTCTTAATTTGCGCTACGTGACGGAGTGTGTGAGGAAGGACCCCCTCCCCGAAGGACCTTTTGTTCTCATTGTTTCTTAAAGATTAGCATCGGTAGAGCACCGATTTCTTGCATTGAATTATGGGCAAAGTTTCCAACCGGTGCCAAAGCCAATGTCCCTGTCCGAGAAGGATCCAGGATCCAGTCAATGAACTGACTTTCCGCCTGCTTCCAACCACCCCCCACTCCTCGTGGGTGAATTAATGGCGAATTCATGAATGAAATTGCGTGAAAGTGGTGGCCACCGAAAAAAAGACGAGCGAGGCACAATCGAAAGTGAAAGCGTGTGGAAAAATAATAACAATAACCGGAAAACAACGAAAAAAATCGCTACGAAAAATGAATTATTTTCGCATATTGAGTAATCAATTAAAATTAACCGAAAAACAGAATAAAATGAAATGGAATACGCTCCGTCTCTCTCGCTCGTATGCAGCGGATATCAAATAAACTACAAGAGAAGGAGGCAGGAGGGGGCAGTGGGCAGTGGGCAGGACATTGTTGTGGCGCCTGTGGGCGACTGGGCTGGCAGGCAGACAAACACTGCCCTGCCCGTGACCCCATTCCAATGGGGTGCGTGTGCTTCATTAACCGGCCCCTACACACATACAGAGAGGGAGAGGGAGGAGGCGGGAAAGCGCGTACGCACACTCATATACATAAACATGCCCCTGCTCCTCTACTCCTCCACTCTTTCACTCATTCTCCTTTCTCCATGCTCAATGCTCCATGCCGTGTGGGTCACCGTCCTGTGCTGTCCTGTCCCGGACAGCGACACGGGGTCCCTGGCCGGCATTTTTATTTAATTTTTTTTGCGCTCTCTCACACCATTACAATGGCATTTACACATCTGTATACAATACACACACTCACTCACTCACACTCACATATCATAATAACAGAAACAACAACAACAGGGAATCCCCCATCCACATTTCTCTCCCTCTCTCTCTCTCGCATTTATCGTCGTAGCCCAATGCCACACAACACGCTCTCAAGGTCAAACCATAATCGTTGATAATGAAAATTATTTGTATTTCATGTTTCGTTTTTCGTTTTTTCGGTTTTCCCCTTTCCAGTTTTTTCTCTTTTTTTTGGGGGAGAAAACGAGTCTCATTTCACGGCCGCTCTGCTTCGTCCTTGCATGAATTTCGGTTTTGTCACTCGTTTTCTTTAATTTCCATTTAATGCAGTTTCCCCGCTCATTGTCATTCCCCCCACCCACCAGCCCCTGCGACCTTCTGCCACCTGCTGCCGGGTTATCGGGCTGCCGGGCTGCCGGGCTGCAGTGCGCCCACTCATTGTGTAAATTATTGCCAAAAAATAAAGAGCCCAAAAAAAGCAAGGAGCGAAAAAATCACGCGCGCCCGAAAGTATGCAACATAATTAAAAATCAATGGCATACAAACAGATAAAGGCCATCGCCCATGCAACGCGTCACAGACCGGCAGGAGGAGAGGTGGAGTGGGGAAGGGAAGGGGAGGCAAACAGCCTGATTTCCACATTAACAGCGCCAACGACCCCCTTCCTCCTCCTGTCCTCCATCGAACGCTCTCTCATTGCCGGCTGCAATTTATTTTTTATTGTTTTTTAACTTATTTTTTATTCGGCAAAAAGCGCAAAAAAAATTATGGAAAAAGAGGGAGAGAGCGCGCGCGAACGCCGAGGACAGAGCAGAAATCAACGAAAATACGGAGCGCGCGCGAAAAAAATAAGCAATAAAAAAATGGTAAAACCGAAAACCGAAAAAAAGAGAGAGCGGACAACAAAAAGGAGGCCAAACAACGCCGTGCCGGTCAGCGGCAGCAGGCAGCCGGCAGCCGGCAGCAGGACGAGTCCACACGATGTCCTGGCTCCTGGCACTGGCTCTGTGCATATTTTTGGCGGTGTGGCGGCCAATGAACAGTAAAACTGTTGCTGTTGCTGTTGCTGCTTCTGCTTCTGCTGCCGTGTGGCTGTTGCAACGTCAGCTGAAAAGCGGCGCAAATGGACAAAAAGGGGCAAAGTGTCGAAAATATAAAAAGGCCAATGGAACGGAGAGGGAAACCGGAATGAGTGGGAGAGGTAGGTGGAAGTGGAAGTGCCAGCAAAGAGCAGAGATCCTAGGCAGGAATGGGTAAACGTTTCTGGTTGCAAATATGTACATAGATAACTCATGCCACCGCGGTGCACCGCTAAGATTCAGCAGCCATATCTATCCATCCATGGAAGTGCCACAGATCTTCAGGGATTGTGTTAATTCACATACTTTCTTGCTTATCCTTCACCTGAGAAGAGAGAAAGGGGAGTCCTGCTCGCCCTCTCGCTCTGACTCTGCTCTGGCAATCAGCTTAAACACCTCCTCACGCGGTACGCAGTGGCATCCAGAGACCTGAGCCCAGAGCTGGAGCCAGAGCCCCAGAACCATGTGTTGCATGCTGCCGACAAAAGAGGACACACCAAAAAAAAGAGACGCTTTTGGCTCTGTATGTCTTTACCCCTCCTCACTCACATGTTGCCCGTTTTTTGTTTGCTCTTATTTTTGGTTGGCGCCACAGACACACAGACACAGACACACACACACACACCCACACCCACTGAAGCGTTGCTCGTCCTGCCATGGCCAGTGTCCTGTAAGCTGTGGCTCTCCTCCCCATCCCTATTTCCATCCTCCACCCCCTTCCTGGCCACAATTTTGTGTTGCCCCTTTTTTACCGGCGTGTAAAAATCACGTGCAATTTTTAAAATTGCAAAATAATGCCGGTCAAACTCATTATACATATAAATATATATGTACATATGTATCCTTTGTATATGTATCTGTCTGACCCGATGCATTTACGCTCTCTCGACAGCAGTGAATGGGACTGGGAGTGGGAGTGGCATGCAACAGCTGGGCGACCCCGAAACCAGAGGCTGCCTCACATGAAGCAGCGATTTTAAAAGAATAGGATAGGATCTTCTAGATTAAGATTCAGCGTTCTCTGAGGATATTTTCCTGCACGAAACTCTTTGCTTCCTTGAGGATTTCATGTGGGACTCTGAGAACTGCAGCTTGGCTGCTCTCTGGAGAACTAGAGGGCACGTCTAGGGGCATGAGAAGGAACCCCAATCAAATTGTTATCGAGTCGTTAGACCCCACCCACCTTAGCCCAATCCCCTTCTGCCCAGCCTTCTGCTGTGGGCTGTGAAATCAGGAAAATTACGACCAAGAATGAACCGACAAGACCCTCTCCATCCACCTGGCGGCGGCCCTTTTTGTTTGTTTGCCAGCAAATGGAAGGAAGTTTTTAATTTGCTGCACCGCTGCTACTACTATCCTTCGGCGTCCTGTACTCCGTTTACCGGTCCTTTTAGACGGAGGCCAAACTGCAGTTTTGGCCTGCATAATATGCACTTTGGTGCTGCTGCTGTTTTTCGGCCCAAGGGGTTGGTTGTTAGACGCCCCCAGCCCCCAGCCCCCAGACGCATGGCCCCTTCCCCTCTTCGTCCCTTCCCAGAACGCAATTACCCGAAACAAAACTCTGGCCTAGCCTGGCCGCCTTTCTTCAGCGGCAAAGGATGTGCGCATAAAGAGGGGTGGGAGTGGCAGATGCATGGGGCATGTGTGCAATTTTCATGCAACTTTGTTTCGGTCTGCATTCGTTCGTTCGTTGGTTATTTTGGCAAAAGTTTTGTGTAAATTGCATTTTGCGGAAAGAAATTTCAGAAATTGCCTTTAAGATTAAAGTTTGTGGGTGAGTTTGAGGAAAGGGATGGGGGGGGGGTGGGGGCTTTAATAGAGGGAGGAGTGGCAAAGAGTTGGCTGGGAATTAGTGTTCGGGGCGCCAGGTGGGCGAGTCTCTCGCATGTGTAATGTGTAATGTGCTAGGACGCCAGGACGCCAGGACGTTAGCAGTCATGACGCCACTTCTTGACCCCGAAAGACGCCAAACGGGCATTAAGTAAGTCATACAAGCACTCGCCTCCGCCGAAGGAGAGCCAGAAGGTGTGCCCTTGATGACTTAAGGGCTTGCGAGTGGGTATGTGTGTGTGTGTGTCCTGGCGACACTTGTAACCAAATTGACACTAAAACCTTGGCTCTGTCTCCCAACCCCAACCCCAGCCCCAGCCCTGGGGCCAACTCCCAAAGGCTTCGAAGACGACAACTTGGGCCGCACCTTTGTGTCCTTTGGCAGGCAGGACATAAATACTGTCCTGTGTGTGTGCTCGTATGCAAAGTAAATATTCCAGTCGCAAGGATTTCATTATCCTTATCACATGACAAGCGGAATTTTTCCACGCAGCCAACACACACACACACAAAAGAGCAACAAAAAGGCGAAAGATGTCCTTTAAGTCCTGTTCAACTTTAATTACACTCTACGCCGCTCACTGCGAGGTATTCGATGGGGCATACGAGGATTGTTCTTTCTCTCTGTCTATCCCTGTTGCAGGATATCCCTTACAGGATAGCAGCGCTTTCATTCGACAGAGTGGCACTCTGCGGCTCTGTAGTTTATGCTGCCACTACTTTGGTGGTGGCGTTGCTGTCTCTTGAGATATTACCCCCCAACCCCCTCCCCTGGTTGGGGCCACTCCTCTTTGTGCTTATCCTTAACGGCGCTTCGGCCAGCAACTTAACTATTTGCATGTTTGTCCTTGTCGCCCCATTATCCTGTCGTCGTTGCTGTGGTCTGCCGCCGCTAGTTTAGAGCTCTCTCTCTGTCTTCATCGAAGGCCCCGCCAAGATGACGTCGTTTGTGTCCTTGTAGGTAATTACTGTTGCAGGACAAAGGAGAATAGGCTAAAGGAGCCTCTCCCTGCATGTGTGTGTACGGTCTTAATTGAAACTATGTGTGGTCGCCCCGCTAATGTCTTTATTACAAAAGAGAGGAGCATGGGGATATCTTTCCCAGGATGCCCTTGCCTCTAAATGGTGTGGCAGAGTCAAAGCGAAGGCTGCCCCGCCAGCGGCCAGCTGCCAGCGGCCAATGCCAATTATTTGTCAATCAGTTCGCTGCTGCTGCTTCTGCTGCTTCTGCTGCTGCTACTGCTGCGGAAACGAAGTTCGCCTGCAAATTGTGGCTAAAAGCATCTGCCGCTCTGTCGTATAGAAGGGGGGAGTCAGTGGTAGTGGCGGGGCCAGTGGCAACAATGACAGCGGACAACAAATTGATATATATGGACAAGTCCGCGGATTGACAAAGCAGCTGCAGCGTAAAAACCCAACCATGTTGCATGTCTGTGCCAGTCACCCACCCCCATCCAGCATCCCTCTCTACAGCCATCTCACAGCGAACAACAAAATGTTGTAACATTTGATGCTGCTGCTGCATTTTGTTGAACGTTGAACGGACGGGCGTATGGGGCGTATGAGCAGCGCATCGCATCGTCTCTGTCGCAGTTGCATTCAATTTTTCGCCATTGCAGCGATGGCTGACAGACGCCAGCCATCAACGGAACACCCCCCTCCAAGCCGCCCAGCCGCCCAGCCCCCCAAATGGTCCACAGCCTCCCACGACCTCCCTTTGCACTGGCAGTAGGCGGGGCATTTTTATATTTTTTGCCTTGTTTTTCAAACGCAAGCGCGCATTTTTAAATGCAACAACAAAAGCAGCAACGCATAAAGTGCATGAAGGAGAAAGATAGCGAGAGCGAGAGAGAGAGAGAGAGAGAGAGAGCGAGAGTAAGAGAGAGGGAGATACAAAGAGAGTGAATCAATGGCATCTCCCTCCCTCCCTCCCTCCGACCATCCCGACCCACCATCGATGCAGCCAAATGCGGGCTTAGTATTTTGTTTTTGCCCTTGCCTCGGTCTCCCATCTTCCCATCCTGCCCCCACTCGATGGATGATGCACATTTCTGCATATAGAATTTCTGTGGATGGAAATATTACATATCGAAAGTTCAAAGTTCGGTTGTAGGGCATCCGTTGCATGCATGTCCTTTGAGCATGCGGCATCCACTCGGATCCGCTTTCGTTTCGTTTCGTTTCATTGCGATGGATTCGCTTGATTAATTAAAAGCAAAATATGTTTATCGTGCCACCAGCAGCGGCAGCAGTGGCAGCAGTGGCAGCAATGCCACCAGCAGTGTGGATTCTTTGGGGGATTGGAGTGCGGAGTCGCATGAATTATGCAGATCCTTCGGGGAGATGGAGACAGAGGGAGAGGGAGAGCTGGGCTGGTCACTCGATTCCCTTTCAAGTACGACCCTGGCACATGTCGCATTCAGCCAAAGTCCTGGGCCAACTGTACCGCTTGACACTTGGCGGAACCTTTTCCTCCTGTTTTGCCTTCTGCTTGCCCCATGCCTCATGCCCCATGCCGAGGGGCAGAACAAACAAAAGCAACTCAGACCAAAGTGGTGGAATTCGCCTGTCCTGTCCCTGCCCCTGCCCCTGCCCCTCTAACGGTGGCATCGCTGATTGCATTTGCTGCTACATTTTTTGTGCTTTGCTTTTGTTTGTGCTTTGCTGCTGTTGCTGCCGTCGTTTTGGGGGAGAGGCTGCCGCCGTTGCAACTGCATTGGTGCACCATTGGTGCAATGGCCAGCAAATTCGAATGGACTTTTGTTGTCGCCCCAAACTGCCTGTCGCCTGCCCCACTCTCCACTCCCTGCTCTTTGCATCCATCGCCTGATCACTGCCCCCTGCTGTGTTTGGTTGGGGCTTGTTTAGTTTTTCGCGCAATTTTCCGCGTGGGCTTTGTCATTTTTGGGGGTTTTTTCCTCTGCCTGCCAGGCGATATTTTCGTTATATAAAGCCCTGGACATGGGCCCCATGCATCATGTTCTCAGGCAATGGCCAGGCAATGGCCAGGCCAGGCCATGCAAATGCAACTGCAGCTGCAGTAGCGCTTTGGGGAATATGCAAATCAGCCATCAGCAGCGGCAACAGCGGCAACAGCGGCAGCTGCCGCGACAAAGGCAGCTCTCTCATCGACATAGGATCCGACAGCATCATCATCATCAAACTAAAATGCTATACGAGTATGTGGTGCATGCAGCATGGGGCAGGCCACCTCCCGCGCTCTGCTGGGAGTCGGGCGCATAATTAATGCATTTCGGGTCCGATCCCAGCCCCGCTCGCCCATTAATTTGCTATCGAATTGCCTCCCTACAAATTGCAGCAGCAGCAGCAGCAGGATAATGCGTTTTTAATGAAGATCGGATATGACAGAGCAGCGGGGAAGGAGCAGGAAGGAGGAGTGCCTCTGATTAGCGGCCATCAGTCATCCCAAAATAGAAGATATTTCCATATCAAGAAGGGAAAAGATATACTATATGTACTTTTAGGATGATTTGGATTCGAATTTATGGATGCTATATGGAGGCTATGCTGTGGAGTTGTTTGTGCAACGAATGTTACTCTGACTCTGTTGCTGAAAGGTAGCTCATTAATTAATGATAAATCCAGGGACAGACCGCAGCAGGTGGTCCCTCCTGTCCCCCTCTATTTCATCTGTAACGATGGATGCACCTTTGACATTTGTGCATAACACAACTTATGAATCGAATCCATAAGCTACTCTCGTATCTGGCAATCTCTTTATGCGGCGCGCATTCATTTCCAATTCCTGGGTCGGACCCCCCAAACTCAAAGCAATGCAATGGCAAGGGGCAGGGACAGGGGTAAGTGGCAGGGGCAGCAGAAGCAGAAGCAAAGTCAATATCCAATGCCATCGATAAAGCCATAAACATACATGTATCGCGGAACCTCCCCCGCGGGCGGTATACGCGGCGTATGAGTAACGAGCGAGTGAGATGCGTAGGATTAAATGTTCGGCCCATGGACAGGACAGGCAGGCCCGCGATTCCTGTGCCTAGTTTTGACCTCCCCCCACCCCTCTTCCATGGTAGTATATATTCATGTCCATGTATCTTACAGATACATATGTACATATGTATATATACATAGATGCAAATCTATATACACACGCACACACATTGCAGAGGCTGTGCCGCTGCATTTGCCGCTGCCCACCAATTTTTCTCCGCTTTTTTGATGCGCTTTTCCCTGAAAGCCTGCCTCCCCCCCTACTCCTTACGAGTGCCAGAGTTAGTGGGAATTTATGCTGGCCAGGCTCTGCGCGCGAATGCGAGGGGTTTGAGGGGCGATTTATATTTTTTCCCAATGCACTTTTCTTTGCGTAGATATTTGAATGTGTGAGCTTTGGCGTGTTTCCAATACACCAATACACCAATACAAGTGCAATAAAAGCATTGAAATAAAATAAAAAAAAAGTGTTGCATACGCGTGTTGCAGGGGCAACATAGAAAACTTTTACGTTTCGTTTCGCTTAGGTTTTTTGTTTTGTTTTTTCTGTTTCTGCTTTTGCCTTTTTCCCATTTTTCCCCCCATTTTCCCCCCCATTTTTGTTGCTTTGCTTTGGCAAATGAAAACGAAAAAATTGCATTTTCCAGTGTGTCTGGGTGTGTGTGAGAAAGTACGAAATCAAAACAAAACATGGCCACATGGCGCTGTCTGTGGGTTGGGGCCCACGGGGTCGGAGTGGTTAGGTCTGTCGGTGGGGCGGAGGTGGACGGCTGTGGTGTGGCAATCGAAATGAGCGCGGCATCGCCATCGCCAGCAACAATGCGCAGCCAGAAGCCAGGAGCAACAGCTCCCACAGCGACGGACGTAGTCCTCTCTCTCTCTCTCTCTGTATGTGTGTGCAAGGGTAGGGTAAGGTGAAGGGTTTTAGGTACACTTTTAGGCTCGATAGCTGCAGTTTTTCCATCGCAGCAGCAGCAGCGGAGCAGCAGCCTCATCCTCGTCCACATCCCCATCGTCTGCCCCTATCGCTACATGCATCATCCTGTCCTGTCCGGCATCGTTCCGACCCACAGAGGGGTTTGGGTGTTGCATACTTTTTGGCGTTGTTTGATTTTTAGGCGCAGCAAAATGCGTTTTGCTCTTGATTGGATGCCAAGAGAGGTATGAGGGGAATGGGGGATCATATCCCCTATGTGGCATATGCATTATCTGTGTGTGTGTGTGTGTGCGTGTTTGCTGCTGCTGCTGCGGCCATCGTTGTCGTCGGGCTTTGTTTTGATTTTTCGCGACTGAGCGCGCGTTTTGCTGTCTGTTTCTCTGTTTCTGTTTCTCTCAGTGTGTCTGTGTGTGTGTGTGTGTTTTTGGATTTGTCCAGCATTGCATATGTATGGGTATGGGTGCACTAGTGTGTGTATGTGCTGCATGTGTGTATGTACACATTAGCAGGAGTGATGCTGCTGTCGTTGCTGCTGCCGCGGTCGCAGCAATTTTTTGCGCCAAAGCCAAACCAAAGCCAAGCCAAAAAGGAAAAAGGACGAGGACAATTCTGTTGGCGCTGCTGCCACTGCCACTGCCACTGCCACTGACGCTGACGCTGCCGCGGAATTTTTTCCGCGTTTCGCGCCCGGCCACATCAACGCGCACGGCCAGCGGCCACTTTCATCCGCATCATCCCATCCCAGCGGGAGGATCAGGAGGAGCAGCAGCAGGAGCAGGAGCAGGGACTTCATAATCAACGCGTTGCAGCGACGGCACCACCATCGACAGCGACAGCGACGGCAGCGGCGGCGACGACTCCGGCTCTGGGGCCCGTCATCGTTAACAATTTTTGCAGAACATTGCAACAGAAAACTGCTAAACGCGAAACAAGCTGCGGCGTTTTTTCTGCTCCTCGGGTTCTTGTCTCCTTGTGTCCAGTTTGTCCTGTGTCCTGTGCTGCGTGAAGGCATCACCAGGCAGTAGGCAGCAGGCAGCAGGCAGCAGGCATCTGGCGAGGCAAATTAGTAGGCGGCAGTGCTAGGCAGGCAGGCAGGCAGTCGGCAGGCAGGTCGTTCGCAGCTCTCGCAGTCTTCGCATCTGCATAAATCACATAAAAACCCCAAGCCGAAGGCAGGACCAGAGCCAGTAGAAGCAGTTTCCCCTCCCCCTCTAAAAGAACTAGAAAAACGAAGTACCAAAAACAGACACAGAGACAGAGACAGAGAAAGAGAAAGAGGGATCTGGGGGAAAAAGTGCAAAGTGAATGTGAAAGTGAAAGTGTGTGCAAAATGACTTGAAGTGCAACCAAGAGTGGAACCATACAGACAGACAGACAGATAGTGAGAGAGAGAGTGAGTGAGTGAGTGAATGAGTGAGAGAGAGAGGTAGGGTAAGAACATTAAAGACACCTACCTACCTCCCAGCTCCTCCTGCACTACCCCACCTACACCCACACCAGACACCCCTCCTCCTCCCTCAAAATGCTGCCACCTGAGGGCGAGCCTCCATCCGCCCTGAGGGCCACGGCCGCCGCCCGTCTCCAAGTGGAACCCAGAGTCGCGTCAGTGCTCGAGTCCAGGGTGGTCTCAATGCCGTCTTGAATGCGATACAAAGACAAAGAAAAAACGAAATACAAAAAGACAATGTAAACGCCGGCACGACAATGTAACGCAGTTTTTCCTCATTTCCCAACAACAAAAACAAAACCAGCCAGCCAACAACAAATCAAAAAATAGACAGAGTTACATTTTTGCCACCAGTCGATCGTCGATAGATCCATCGATCGTCGATCATCGATAATAAATAATAATCATCACTTGATAATCAAAGCGCCGCAAAGCCATTCCGTTTGTAAACAACAACAACTAAAACAACAAACAAGAGTCCACACCCAACAAATATATACACATACTATATATATCTGATAATAAATATAAGCAGGCATCATCAGCATCAGAACAGCAGTCCGTCAGTCCAGAAATATCCAGAAAAATATAGACGCAGAAATTTATTAAGCAAAGAAGGAAAGTAAGAAAGGAAGGAAGGAAGGAAAGGAAGGAAGGAAGCAACTCCAGTTTCAGTTTCAGTTTCGCATCGATTCCGATTTGAAGCAAAATTAAAGCGTCTGAATTTGATTTCTCGATCGTCTCGTCACCGTCTCGTCACCGTTCCGTCGCATACTACACGTCTCCCACAACGTCTCGGCCCCCAAGGTTCGTCATCGTCTCGACTACTCAGTTTTCTACTCAGTTTCTACAAATTCAGACGTAGATCTTCAGTTGATTATAATTAGATATCCATTATATATTGTGCATTTCGGCCACAACAACAACAACAACACACGCCTTTTGGAAGAACAATAGAGATCGATCCAGAGAAGATCCAACGATCGATCCACGACAACAAAAAGAGAGCAAAGTCAACACACTCGTAATCGAAATCGAAAGAAAATAAAAACACTACGAAATTACCTGAAAATTTTTAAAAACTACCAAAAAGTCTATGAGAGCAACAACAACAAAAAAATTAAACGCTAAATTTTACAAGTGCAAAATTTTCTTATAATTATTTACCAAAAACAAAAAATCAAAACAAAAAAATCTAAGAAAATTAGAAAAAAATTCAAAAAAAAAGGAGAACGGAGAAAGGGAGGAGGAAGAAAACTCAAGTGAAAAATAGTGGAAAAATTAAGCAAAATTTATAGAAAAGAGAGAACTGAAATATGCAAAACGGATTATCAAACAAAATTGTTGTGATGTGATATTTTTTCGATGTACTTTTATTTGAGGGTAAGTACTTGAAAACTAAACACTTGAAATTCTTTACATCTTGCCATAGTCGGAATCCGACCATCCATATTTAAGAATTAGGAAATGGGAAAGTAAAGCTATAGTAGTGAGCCGGGGGTTGACGCACGAGCAAAGCGACTTCGCAGATGAAATTTAGATACAAAATTACACAGGGATTACGAGAGATCCTTCTAAAAAGAAGACGACTGATCGTAATTCGCAGATCATTTCAGTTTGAATATATGTCGGATATTTATTCGCCGTATTTTCCATGAATTCCTTAGAATTTTCTCTCTTAAATGTGACCAAAGATCCGGTAATAATAGTAATCAAGATCAAGATCGTAGCATAATCGACCATATAAAGATCTAAAAGGAGGCCCCATCGAAACCTTCATTCCAAAGGAGAGACCTTCGATACGTGTCGTCCTTCTGTGGCACTTCGTGGCAGTCATTCTCGTCGTCGTGGCTGTAGTGGGGTGGCGGCGTTCAGCTGCAGTAGCAGCATGCAACAGAGCCACAGCATCGGAATCGGGAATGCTGTTGCTGCTGCTGAGTTGGCCCTGGCTTAGTTGTAGTTGTAGACTTTTTGCTTTTCTACATCCACACACATGCTCGTACGGACAGAGACAGTTACTCCCACACACACAAACGCACACAGAAGCACACACAAACGCAATGAGGCGCCGCTTTGGGGCCGTGCACATAATGTAAACAAGGACATGCGCAATGCAGCGGCAACATCCATTCCATCCAGGAGCAGGAGCAGGAGCAGCGGCAGCAGCAGCGTTTCCCCTAACAGGAGAAATGCAGTGCAGGGCAATGCAAGTGCCAACTAGAAGATAGCAGAGTGGCAGTGGCAGTGGCACAGGCAGGGGGCATGTACTAGTAAATAGCAGCAGAAGGCAGCAGCGTCTGCGTCAACGTCAGCGTCGGCATCGCTGTCGACGCCCCGACTTGCCACAGTTTAGATGGGAAAAAAGGAAAACTCAGGACTGGCTCCCCCAAGCCCCATCGCCTCACGCGAACTTCATGTGCAGCAAAAGAGAGAGGGAGAGAGAGAGAGAGAGAAAGACAGAGAGGCAGATGCTGCGCATTTGAGCCTGAGAGAAAGAGAGAGAGAGAAAGCTAGAGCGAGAGAGCTAGCTGCGAGTGCAGCCCGAAAGGATGCAACGCTGCAAGGCAATGCACTTGAAGCACGACGGTTCTTTCTCTTCTTTTTGGTTGTGTTGTCTCTTTTCGGCTTATTTTTAGAAGTTGCACCACCCCCCCTCCCTCCCACTTACCCACTTCGATGCTGCATTCGCATCTTATTTACTCGCCACTTTTACATGGCTGCAAATGCTGGAGGAGCAGGAGCCAGGAGTCATGCTCCAGCAGCAGCAGCTGTTCATGGAGGCCCAGCACGTGCAGCAAGCAAATGCCCCAGCCCCAGCCTTGTGCCTCCCCCTCTCTCTGCGTAATTTGTGCGTTGCAAGAACGATGATGATGATTATGATCATCATCAGAATGGATGCTGGGTGTAGGCTGTGCTGTGCACTAGCCAGTGGGTTGCTGTTGGGTGGTTGGAGGTCGGCTGCAGCTGCATTTTCTTTGTCGTTGTCGTCGTTGTCGTTGTCGTCGTTGTCGTCGCTGTGCGTGGTTGGTCGGCTCGAAATCGTGGGGGGGTGGTTGTGGTGGCTGTGGAGGCTGTGGGCGCTGGGCCGGAAGTGTGGTCGCGTAGACATTGCGTAGAGTCAGAGCCAAGTTTTTTCTATTTCTTGGTGGGCAGTCAGTGCGCCCACCCCATTCGACCCATCCCCCGGTTGCCCCTTGGCTGCGCTTCATTCGCACATCGAGTGTGTGGCACATCATGGAGTACATAGACGACGCGTCGGGATACATGGGAGAATCCTCCATCGCTCCATGTGCCCCATCTGCCTCATGTGTGTGTGTGTGTGTGTTTGAGTGTGTTTGTATGCGAGTGTTTTGCGCGCGCGAACTTTTGGGAAAGGAAAAAAACTTAAACAGAGATGCTTTTACATACAACGAAAGGGACGGGGGACGGGGGTGTACGTTCTGGGGTTAGAGCGAGAGTAGGGTGGTGGAGGGCGCTGCATTTTGCGCGTCTGTAGCTTTTTTTGGCGGTTGTCGATGGGTGGAGGCAGAGGCTTGAATCCATGTACTGGAGTGTCCGTGTCCGTGGCGCGCGAATGATGGAACGCCGAACGAGAACGCAACGCAACGCAACGCATCTATCGGCATCGGGAAACGGCCGTGCACCGTAGTGGCATACGGCTTTTGGACGTCTTTTGAGTAGAACATTGCTTTTTTATATTCTCGGCTCGACGCACCGTACATCTCAGTATCCTGAGTCCGAGTAACGGTATAGCAACGGTGCAACAACGGTATCGGTAACGGTAACTGCCACGGCCACGGCAACGGCAGCGTCAGACAGAGTTGGTTGCAAGTCGTCGACGGACGGTTCGGTTCATTTTCGGAGTTGCTTATTTTCTAAAAAAATCTCTTGCAATCTCCTGCATTCACACACACACGCCTCCGCCTGCCCGTATTTTATTATATATATATATATAATATATATATATATATTCTATATGCAATATATATATATATAGAATAGATATATATATATATAAATGGGTGCAAAGTGCGCGCGCGTTCGCCGCCCACAAAGTCAACGACGCCTCCGCTCCGCGCCACTGCCACTGCCATCGCCCGCGCCCTCCGTGGACGGCTGAGGCTCGTGTTCGAGTGTCAAATACTATTTATATACAATAAAATAAATGAAATAAAATATTATATATACAAATATATGTATATCTAATATATATCCTGTGCTCCCCTCCCAGCTATCGTGCATGGGTGTCTGAGTGTGGGTGTGTGTGCGTGTGTGTGCCCGTGCGTGTGTGTTGCAATAACAACTTCTTCGATTGAAAGCAAACAAAATAACAAAATTCTAATCACAGAATCATTTGATGGATTTTTTTTGACATCTCTCGAATCGAGCTTTAATCGCCGCTTAACCCGACAAAGACCGCAGAAATTATAATCACAAATTGACCCACGCCACTCATCGACTTCTTCGATTGATCCCCGGATATCCCGTCCTCGCTTGATCCAGTCGTCCGCGGCCAGAGTCCACTCGTCTGCGTCGTCGTCCGCTGCTCATCCCCTGCCCGAGATCCCTACCCCCTTGAAGATGTCGCCTAAGATCCACAAGAGAAAAGGATTGCAAGGATAAAACCGAAAATAGATATAATTTTTGGCAGGAAAGGAAACCGAAGACTAGCCGGTTCTTTCTCTCTCATGTTTGCATTCCCATTGAGACTGTCGCAATCCGATAGATACTTTGACGCACTGCAACTGGCTGGGGATCCGCCCCACGCGGAGGATCACTCGCAGCCGGATCGCTCGGATCGCTCCACGTTCACGGCGACGGCGACGCAGACAAATATGCACAGAGAGTGGCACTCATCCACATCTACGCCCACAACGAACCGCAACTGCCTCCTCACCCAACGACTGCCAGCTGTAGCTGTGGACCCGAGAGAGAACCTGAACACTGCTATGGATAAATAACATCAGTAAATTGTCCTGTACGTGATCCTCACTCCCATATGTATATCGCTCTCCAATTATGCTTAGGGATCATTTTCGGGAGGCATTCATGGGGAATCGCATTCATTTCGTCTGGGTTTCATTCGAAAAACTACTTGTTAGCATCTACCAAGACCACGCCACGTGTTTGCTCACCAAAACACATGGAAAACTAACCAAAAATGGCACATTTCCAGCGCACTTTATCGCTCTCCCATCCTCCACCTCTAATTTCTGCGATGCTGAGAATCTCGGTATTTCCCCAACAAACCCACCCAGCCGCCAAACAACCAACATTCGCCGTAAGTTTTGAAAAGCCGACGGCATCCTCCGCACACAGCGAAACGAATCCTTCCTTGTCAGCATCTCTCGAGAGTATCTGTGTATGTGAGGAGGCATCTTGGAGGAGTGCAATCCAAGGAATGCGATTCGCTTAGAGGAATATCTTGAGCAAAGGCATCTGTGAGGTTTCTTGAGTGGGAAAATATGCTGAAAATCCCTAAAACTCGTTCAGCCCATCATCAGGGGTTGCACGCATACTGTAGCATTTGCCTAACCAGACACACATACTTACGCACGCACCTCAAACTCCATTTTGTTGGGCTGCCCCAACAGGCAGCGCTGCGTCTGTCTCTGCCGCTACCGCTGCCGCTGCCAACGCAGGCAAGCAACGCTTGCCCCTCCATGTATTTGGAGAGTATTTGAAATGCGCACTAGCTCTAGCTCAAAGAGAGAGAGAGAGAGAGAGAAAGAGAGCCCCATGTCCATATCCAAGCGAATGCTCCCCTCCATCGCTGGTCTGTGTGTGCGTGCATCCTGTTTTTGCATTCAATCCCTTTTCGTGTGGGTGGGTGGGTGGCGGCGTCGCTGCCGCGCATTTTATTTGCAAAGCCCCATGGGATGAGGGGGCTGGCCGCCTCCCGCCTGCCGCCTGCTGTGTTTGCTTCTGCTTTTGGCTTTGCGCTGCCCTATGCTCTGCCACGTCCTGCGTTCGCGTATTTTTTCGCGGCTGCGGCGGCGGACAAACATTTTTTTCTGCTGCTGTTTGCTCGCGTTGTTTCCCCGGCTGTTGCTGGTGTGGGACTGCCGTCCTGCCATACTGCCTGCCTGCCAATACATGTATGCCCCCCCACACACACACACACATACACACATGACTGGATGCCGGCGCTGGGGCAGAGAGTCGCGACAACGACACCGTCAGCGGTCGTCCTCTCGGCCTATTCGCGGCGAAATAATTTTTCGCATTTTTAGTACAAAGCTTCACATCAACGTCGTCGTACAAACAAATTTTTATTTTCGGATTTTTCAATTACGTTTTCATTTATTTTTAAGTATTAAGTTTGCGTGCACTCAAAAACTCAACAACAAAAACCAAAAACCAAACCAAAAACCAAGCCAAAAACAACAACAAAATCAGCAACTAAAACTAGCAGAAATTCCCCCCTCGAAAAGAAGAAGGCCATTCATATCGCAGATCATAGATCGTGTATCGAATCGACTTTCAAATCCTCGAACCATCCTCGAACGAAACAAAACCAAAGTCTGGCATCGAGAATCGAAAAAGAAAGAAGAACATTTACCGGCTTTCCCGAAAAAGCGAACAAAATTGAAACGTTTCTAAAGTGTCTCGACCAACAAACTCTACCAGGAAGAACTCTCTCGAAGATTTCTCTCAGTTATGCGTTTCTCAGTTATAGTTTGAATCCTGTTTGCCTTTAACTTTGCCACCTTTCCGTTGAACGTTCGAAACGCTCGAAAATCCTTCAATCATCAGCTCAATTTTTTAAGTTTGAAATGAAACTCGAAAACTCGAAAACATAGGCGAATAAAAAACGAACAAAAGACACTCAAAAAGAAAAAAAAGAGACAAATTACAAATTACAAAATTCAAATGTAAAAAAATCAAAAGTACAAAGCAAAAAGATTGTTGGCAACATTTTTATAAGTATATATACGTATTATTATTATTTGTATATATTTTTTATACGAAATCAAAATCGAACAAACAACAACACAAAAAGCAAAGCCAAACTCAATTTTGATACTCACGTGTGTGTGCTGCTCTGAATCCTCCGAAAAATACTACGAATCCTCCGATTCCTCCGACGGGTAAGCCAAATGTGACTGTGTGTGTGTGTGTGTGTGTGTGTGTGGGGGGATAAATTCCTGCCTGCCTGCCTGAGATGGAGAAGACGCTGGCAGAGAGAGTGAGAAAGCGAGAGAGAGGCGGCAAAATGAGAGAGAGATTCGCCTTTCAGACGTTCGTTGCTTGCGCCTGGTCTGGTTTCCATTCCCATTCCCTTTCCGTTTCCATTTCCGTTTCCGCCCACGAAGAATGAATGCCTTCGGTCTTCGTCTGATGATTTTCGGCTGCTTCGTGTCTCGGGTCTCTGCTTTCTAATTGCGTCGTCTCTCTGCCAGCGTCTCTGTTTGCGTGTATGTGCATTACATTATCATGAGGCAGAAGTAGCAACAACACCTACGCCTGGCAGCAGAGGCAGCAGCTCCACGTCGGCGCCATCCTGCTTCGTGCTGCTTCGGCTTCTGCCTGCCTCTGCCTTTGCCACTGTGTGTGTGTGTGAGTGCGTCTCTCTGTGGCAGGCAGCCTCCGCCTCGAAACTCAAAACTCGGAGCAAGGCTGTCGCTTGCTGCCGCCGCTGCCTGCCTGCTTCTTCTCTTCTAGTTCTTCTTAAGCTACGCGCGCGTACGGTCGCCTCGCCTCGCCGCCACGTCTCGCCTTGCCCCCACTCACAATTCTCGTGCCCCAGCCACCACCAGTGGCTGCTCGGGACTCGGACTCAGACTCGAACTCGAACTCGGCCTTCGGCTTCGTACTGAGTCTGGCTCCTTCCTTGGTGGGTTTCTTCGTATGGGTGTGTGCGTGTGTGTGTTGTCTGTGTGCGTGTATGTGAGCAGGCGCACACTTACTTGCACTTACTGCGACTCCTTCTGCTCCTTGATTCTGCTCCTGCTTCTGCTGCGTGTAGGAAATTATCTGCTGCCTCTGTCGTTGCTGTGTTGCCGCTGCCGGCGTCGTCTAATACATATATAAATAATATATATTATTATATGGGATATACATATATTTAAAAGAGCGCTCCCCTCCTGTTCGAGTATATAGAAAAGGAGCTGCTGCAGCTGCTCGTTATCGCCAGCTAGGTAGTAGATGAGGCATCCATGGGTTGGGGCATTGGAGCATGGCTTGCCTTGCAAGAAAGTGTTGCACACTTATGGGGCATACGTTGACTGCAGCAGCAGCAGCAGCAACCGAAAGCAGCAGCAAGCAGCAGCAGTGTGGCTAGCAGCGCCTTGGACATCTTTACTTTCGAATCCTAGAATACGAAATTCAGTACGTTTCTAGTCACGCGCGCTGGCAGAAGTTTTGCTTGCGTTTCTGCCTGTTTTCTACCGACGACAAGACGCCGACGAAGACGACGAATGCCGTCTCTCGACTTGTGTAAAAATTTAAAATAAATCCAATTCAATCCAGATTAAATCGCAATTAAAAAACAAAAACCAAATAAATATAAAAAATAATCAAGAAACCAAATCGAATATCGTGCATGGGCTGTCAGAAGCTGAGTGAATAATCAATTTCAATTTAAAATAAAATACCAGCAAATAAAATTAATTTAAAAAAATAAATAAATATAAAGTATTTAATCATAATCAATTATCAATCGCTATCGCTATCGATCATCGTATTCCAATCGAAGGGCTGCCTCCTGCCACAGATCCTCCTCAATTTGTGCCTCGATTGCCGGTTCGCTGCTGTCTTGTGGTACGTGGAATAGACGCGGGGCAGACTCTCTGTTAGGCTCTCGATTAGCCAACCAAAGTGGCAACCGCACACAGAAACATATTGTACACATACACAAGGCGCCACTTGCTGCCTATTGCTGTGGCATTGGTGCCACACACAAAACACACAACGTTGCGCATACGACAAGTTGGCCAGCAATTATCCTGACTGCGCATTGGCTTCCACCGCGTCTTGGGGCCTTGACGGGGAACAAACTTGGCAGGAAATTATCTACTGTAAAGCGCCCTAGGAGACGCCTCAGATTCGCCGCAGCGCTCTGACGCCCGCTCAGACTTTGTCAGCAACTTCTACACTCACACACAGACAGAGAGACAGAGGGATACTTATATAGTTGAATACACACAGAGGCATGCCTCTAATTTTATATAAATACTCACACAGACACTCACATACACACACACACACTGCCACATCGGAGCCGAATATAAAAGCTTTGGCTCTTCGTTTCTTGTGAGACATTTGATCGTCTTGGCCAGCAGCAGAGGCAGCAGAAGCAGCAGCGACAGCAGCAGCGACCGAAGTAGCGGCAGACTGCCAGCAGCAGCAGCCAGTCAGAAGGTCCTTCGTCCTTAGTCAGTTGGTCACTCAGCCAGGGAACAACACAGCCAACAAAACACGGCAGGCAGTTAGTTCTGGCCGTGTTCTGCTATTAATCAGAAGTTTTAGCCTTTGAGTCAGCGATGGTACGATGGTACGTCCGAGGATTTGGGGAGGACTTTCAGGTCTCTAGGTGTCTCCAGTCTTCAGATAATACTGATGAAGAATTTCCAAAATTAAACGAAAAACAAAGTGACACCAAAAAACAAAAAACAAAGCAAATGAAACTGTGAAATTAAATGAAATCAACAAAATTTAAGAATTTTATGACGCAAAACAGTGAAGCAACCAACGAAAGAAAATAATTAAAATATTAAATACATTGACAATTATGTTTTCATTTACTGATAATAATATTAAATACAGTTTTTTCACTTCCATAAAAACATCAAAGTTAACCTTTACTAATTAAATATTTAATTTCTTATTTTATTTGAGTTTTTATATTTTTAAAATCAGTTTAAATTATTTTAATTTTATTAAATCTAAAGTATACCTTTACTAATTAAATATTTAGTTTTATAAAAATTAATAATCTCCCATTTCATTCTCATTTATTTAAGTTTTTATACTTATAAAATCAGTTTAAATCATTTATTTAAATTGTATTAAATCAATCTTGCATTTTTCTTCGATTCGAATAGAAATTTCAAATCAAAATCCAACGAAAAAAGAAACACAAACGAAAAGCACAGAAATAAGTTTTGAAACCAAGCAAACAAAAAAAATTCACACAACGAAAATGTTCGAAATTCTAAATTAAAACTTGCAACATGAAAAGCGCTGCGGCAACAAACCTTGTTTGGAAAATCCTTGAGGATGCAACAAATACGAATAACCAAAGAATAAATGTAACTAACAAAAATTAACTACAAATTAACTAAAACTTCAATGAAACTTAAATCTCAAACCGAAAAACGAAAACAAAATCTCAAACAGAGTGAAAAGTGAAGCACAACTTTAGGTGTTCGCCGGAATGTAGTGGTGGGCACATGTGGCATGCCACTCGGCTGTCCCCTAAATATATAAATGAAAAAAGAAAATAAATTATTTGATTTGTTTTTAACCTCCCTTTGAAAACCGAGAGAAAAGTGCGTTTTTGTGACCCCTAATCCCCTTGACCTCGACTCCCGTTGACCGCAGCGCTTCAGTGATTTGTGTTGTCCCTTTTTGAACCTCGACCCGTCCCTCGACTTCTGTGCGAATTCCCCAATCGAAATTCCCTTTGGCAACGAACGACTCGAAACGGACAGAGAAATGCGCCGCCAACATCTGAATCCGCATCTGAATCCGCATCCGAAACTGCATCTGCATCACCAGGAATGATGCCTCTGGCTCTGCCTCCGCATCTGCCACTAGGTGGCGGAGCAGAGTCCAGTCGTCCCTGGACTGCTGTTCCTGCTCTATGAGCCCCGCACTCGCCTCTGGCTATGTAACTGTTAAAATTAAGGGTAAAATATCGCAAATGGTATTGGTGCTCTCAAAAAGCATAACCAAAAACAAAACAAAAACAAAACAAAAACTTTAACGATTTCTGAACAATTTAAACAAAAACATAAAACATTCTTCAAAACCCTATCACAATACTCCTATGAAGAGAAAGTAAAGTTAGAAAAAGAAAAACTCCCAATCCATAGAGCTGCAAGTTAGACTATATATTTATTTAGCAGAAAGACAATCCGCATTTTCGTTTTGATCAATATCATTTTGGAAATATACTCCTTATATATTTTTTGTTCCTACCAAGATTTTCGGGGACTTTCTCAAGGGTTTTGCCATGCTCTAAAAGTTAGTCTTAAAGTCCAAGAATTAGGAAAAGATTAGTAGATTTTTCACTTCAGAATTTGTCCCACCATTTTTCCACAGCTATTAAAATTACTTCCATCAATTGTTCAGGTTACTAATCACACCATTACGTTGCCTCTTGTGCAATTGTTCTGCTTTTTGCTTGCAGGTTACACCATATCGAGAAGTTATCCAATGAGAAAGCCGCTTAAATTTTGGTAAGTAATCCCCACTGCATGCTACACAAATCATTATCCTCCTCCATCTTCTCTGTTGCCTCTGTTCTAACTTTAAGTCTGAGCCAAAGTCCAGTCTCTTGGTCTAATGAAACGCTCGCTTTGTGCTCGAGTGGACTTCATTTTTTAATTAGAAAGTCAACAAACATATACACACACACATAAAAACTGAGAAACAGACGTATGGGCGTGTGGGGGATGCGAGGTCCTTAATCGAAAACTGCTGCCATATGGAGGAGGCGCCTTTGTGGGCCGCTGCCTCTGCCTCTGCCGTTGCCTCTGCATCTCTCTCTCTCTTTCCAGTCTGCTTGTTGGCTTTACTTTTGTTTATTTGTGTGCTACTTAAGATGAAATGGCAAAGAAAAGTGACGTTGCAGAGGGGCAAGAAGAGGCAAGAAGGGAGGAGAGGCTGCCCTGTGTCCGTTTCAATTTCTCCTACTCTTCAAGCCAACAACTCTTTACGCAACATTGCCCCGAATGCTGCCACTGCCGTCAGACACATTTTCTTTGCCTTTGCAACAGTCGTTAGAAGAAGGTGGATAGAAATGGAAATAGAAATAAAGAAGGAGGTAGGAGGTAGCAGAGGAAGGGGGCGAAGGCAGTGCAACAGCAACAGCAGCGGAAACGGAAATTGCTGAAGTTGCAAGTGTGTGTGGGGCGTCGTGTGTGCCGATGTGTGCCGGTGTGTTCGTGTGGGTGTGTATAATGATGCGCCGTGTTATCCTTTTGCCGACAGTAGACGCCGCCACGTTGTGCCGCTAGTTACTGCCGCACTTACGGTTGCCCCCTCCTGCAGCTGCTGCTCCTCCTGCTCCTGCTCCTGCTCCTGCCCTGTTGCGATGTTAGATGTGGAAGCAACAAGCAGGAGGCTTGCTGCTGCAATTATTTTCAGCTTAAGCGACAAAATACTCTCGTACTCGTAGAAGGAAGCAAGTCTTAAGCATTTCCATTTCCCATTTTCCCAGGCAGGCTCGTTATTATCCGATGCTCGATGCCGTGTAAATGAGTTTGTTGCTGCTTTAGCTGCCGCTGCTGTTGTTGTTGTTGTTATAGTACCCCCAACCCCCCAACCCCCCACCCTTTTCTCGTCTTTTTTGTTGCTGTTGTTTTTACTTTTTATTACCAACTTTTGTGCCTGTTTGTTCTGTTGCACACACACACACACATCCGTACATTTTCAGTGGGAACTTTGGCCTCTCCTGGCTGCTTGAGTCCTGAGTCGTGGGTGTGGGGTGTCCTTTTGCTTCTCATGTGCCTCCCCCCCCGCGTGTTGTGCTGTGTTGTGTTGCTGCTTTGCCAGTTTTCTTTTCACTCGGACTGCTCCTACTGCTCCTGCTCCTGCTGCTGCTGCTCTTGTACTCGGCATAAGTAAGTGCACCTAAGGCTACTTATGAAAAATGCAAAATTAAAGTTGACTTTTAGGCGCACATTGGGGTTGGGCTCATTCCCCCCGAAACCCCACTCCCTCCAAGTTGTTTGCTTTGTTCATGGTTAAGAAAGTTTCCCATTTCGTACACATGTATACGAAACATGCCACATACGAGAAACCCAAGCAGCGTTGAAGCCCCGCCACCATCAGCATCCCAGAGCCAGGTGAAATTTCGAATGTAGAAAGTTTTGCGGACCTTCGTTTTCGCCATGCACCGACAACTCCTCTGATGGCCCGATGGCCCTATGGCCGATGGCCGATGGCCCGGCCGGAAATCGTTTTAAGAACGGAAGTGAAAATTTCTACCATGCAACGTAGCGCAACCATCTAAATGTACATCTAACAGCAGAACAGAACAGAACAGCCGCCCTCAAATAATCTCTTATTGAAGAGCCGGACAATAACAAAAAAAAAAACAAACAGAATCATGAGGCATGAGGCAGAGCAACAGCGGCACCGAAACGCAAATTCATTCAATAGCAAAAAGAAAATTACCCTAAAAAGCAGCAGAACAGCACAGCAGACAGAGACATCGGACATCAGAGAGCAACAAGTCGCAATGATTATCTGGAATTAAATAAAGCACTATATACTATATAGCCAGAGCTGTAGCGTGTATCTGTAGCTGTATCTGTATCTGTAGCTCTTGCTATATCTGGCACTTGTGCTGCCCGCCCGACCGCCGGCCAATGGCAACGCTGGACGCTCACTTGAGCGCTGGGCAAAGTTGCACGCCTCGCTGAGCAAATGCCTCCTCCGCCCATCCCCCAATGGTCCCCGATCCCCCAGTGATCTCTCACTCATCCCCAATCCCCACAGCCGCGAATGAGTCTGCTCTGCTCTGGGAATTAAGTCGGTAAATGACTTGTAGAACTTGTCATCAATTCGTGTGACCCAGGGTCGCTCCCTGGCGTTAGTTACAGAATAGATGATCCATAGATCGATGGCAGAAGTAGATTCCCAGAAACGAGAGGAGCTTTCGAAGGTCTCGTAGCAATTGTTGATCCAAAGACTTGATCCACGCACATTAAGCGTATCTATTTACATTTTAAGATCTACCATTAAATATTGCAATATTGACCTATAGGGCATTTCATCTTCGTTCCTTGTTGTATATTTCGGACATTGGTGGCAAAACGCTGTTGCAGTAGAGCATTAGAACTGCCTCGTAGTCGTTAGAGTCTCTGAGCAGAGCAGAGCAGAGCAGCAGCAGCAGACAGCCAGCCGGCAGCGCGCAACAAGATAATCAAGTGTAATTTATTTCGTATTTGGTGCGCGGCATGCATGAGCTGGCGGCTGCTGTTGCTGCCGCTGCTGCTGCTGCTGCTACTGCTGGACGACAAGTACGAGCATCTGTGCGATGCCATCTAATGTATCTCTATCTAGTATTTAGTATCTAGAACCACACAGAACCAGACAGCCAGACCGAGAGTGAGAGATAGAGATAGAGAGATACACCCATTTACTGGTGACTTATATAAAAAAAAAGTAGCCGGCGAATCAAGCCGCAGCCCAGCCCCCAACCCCCAGCACCCGAGAACCCAGACCCCAAACCGGATGCACGAGCACTTGTCTGGGGCTGTAGGTAGTAGTCTCTGATCTCGAATCTCTCGTTTGGTGCAAAATCATTCAAGCATCGCAGCCCTGTTCTCCATTCTACGATCTATCTGCCACGCCAACAGCGACTGCCACTCTGTAGTGCAATTTCCACTCCGAATTTCCAGAGGCGGAAGCTTAATGGTTAATGGTCTCCCTTCCATAGAGTGCTCCCTTCTGTAGTGTGACAATCGAGCTGCATCGATAGCCACTTTCCACTTTTCCCACGTGCTTTGGCCAACAAGTGGTCGGTCGAGACACACCCTCCACATGCCCTCCCACCTTCCCTCATTCCCCATTCCCTGGCCATGTAGCACGCACCAAAATAACAGAACAAAGAGCAAACAGAATGAACGGCAGAGGGAAAGGCAGCATAAATACGTATTAAAACGTTAATAATATGCGAGGGGCAACAACTCATGACAGCCGCAGCCTCGAAATCAGCCTCTGCGGAAGTACCAGGGAAGTTGCCTCAGCCCCGAAGCTGATGAAAAGCCACAGACAGCCGACCAGGGAGACAGACAGAGAGACAGAGAGACTCAGAGGCAGCGACAGCGACAGCGACAGGTAAAGGTGGCCCACGGTGGCCCATGGTGTGGCAGTAGCTGTCCAACGCAAATCTTTCAAGAGTAGTTCCGCTTTTTTGTTGTGCCCACAGCAGCAGCAGCAGCAGCAACACCAGCAGCAGTCGCGGCGACACTTCCGCTTGTCGGTGGGATGGAGTGGGAGTGGGAGTGGAAGCCAAGACTGGAGGTGGTCTGGGACATGTGTCACGAAGAACTCTACTCGCCAATGCTCCTGGAGCTGGAGCTGGAGCTGGAGTCGTCCACGCACTGATTTCGGGCCTCTGATTATCTTTATATTGTTTACAATTAAAACAATGCTAGCAGGCACAACTCGCAGCAGGGGCGGAGGTAGCGGAGGTAGCGGTGGGCGGAGGCGTGAAATGTGCGGCACAGACCAACAACAGACAGTGCAACAACTTGAAGGTTGACTGAGCGGCGGACCGACCTGCTGCCGCCTGCTGCTGACTTCAGTAATTACTTTCGGGCTGGGCCGAGCAGCGGAAGTGCTCACCATTTTGTTCCTCGTCTTTATTTCTTGCTGCGTATTGGCCAGGCCGAAACCCCATGCCACGCCACGGCACGGAACAATAATAATTATAATGCGAGTAGTACGAGTAGTACTTTCGTGGGGGCCACAAAAGTTTTCCCTGCCCCCGCAGAGAGTGGGAGAGTGGGCTGGGCCGGCCGGTGGTCGGGTCCAAAGTTCTATCGTTCTGCCCGCTGCACAGACTCAATGTGGGGCGAGTGGGTGGGGGAGTGGGGTTATTTCTTTGCGCTTCCGTAAGCAGCGAATCGGCTAGATTTTTCTCCTAGTCTCCTCTGGCACTTTGGCCGCAGAGAGAATTGATTTCGCCGCGCTTCGCATTTGTTGTGAGCACTTGGCTCAACGCTTGGCTGCCTATCTCCGCTTCTGGTTGTCGCCTCCTCCACGGAGAGGCACTTATCTGCTGCCACACGAGCGCGCTCGACGCTGATTAACCTGCAAGTCGAGCGGAATCCCATTGGCTATCCACGGAGACGCCGTCTCTCTCTCTCTTTCTCTTGGAGAAGAAGGCGGGACAGAGAATGTGGGTGTTGGGTTTGAGGCGTCTGCGACCACAGAAAGTTTGACCAGAGAGACCAGAGAAAGAGTGCGAGAGAGAGAGGAGGTCTCTAATCAATAAATCACTTCAAGGTTTTCTTAATTAAAAGTTTTCCCTTGCACCCAAACCACAAAAAGACTTGCTCCCATCCCATCCCATCCTTGCCGCATCCTTGTCGGCAGCTTGGGGAACATATTTCTACTTGTAGAATAAACTTTGCACACAATCCAGGAGAAAAAAAAGGACAAAAAATTGATTAACTGCCAGGCGACCACAAAAAACAGAAGCAGCAGCAAGAGCATCGGATACCCATAGACAGGACGCAGGACGAGAGCAAAGTTTCGAACCGAGCCGAACCGAACCCTCTTTCCAATAAGAAAAAGTTACGGACTTGAGGAAGAAAAGTGCAAGGAATAGAACAGGGAAAGGGGCAGAAGGAGGTTGCTGGAGGGAGGCGGGAGGGGAAAACTATATAGCAGACTATAGACAAAAACTGAAAACTATTAAGCGCTTAAGTCAGGCAGAAAATGAGACAAAATAGTTGCAAAACTGAGGCCAAGTCGAAGGCAGAAGCTGGAGGGTGCAGAGGGAGACAGCCATTAATTAAGGGTTGCGGCATAAGAAAGGAAAAACCCCAAGGATTCCAAGTGGAGAAAATAGAGTGGGGGAGGAGCTAATTGGCAAGCGCGAAGAGAAGCAAACAAAAGAAGAAGCAAAGATGAAAACATGCTAAAAAAAAAGGAAAAGAATTATAAAGATGAAAAGCCTGGGAAAATGTTTCTTAAGCGACCGCAAAAGGCAAACGACAGACTACAGAGAAATCTGTGCAGAAAAATCTGGGAAAAATCAAAAGAAGCTAAAACAGTCGTCGACCCCACTTGACCCCCCCAGAGAAGCCACGAATCGTTTACAGTTTCTTGTTACACTTCTTCGGCCATAAAATATTTACCCAAAACAAACAATAAAAGCCTCCAAGGAGGGGAGGGAGGAGGAGGTGTGTGGGTGGTGGTAAGAAGGTGAAACGGCGGCGACAGTCAACAGACTACAAGCAACCTTTTGTCACTACCAAATCTCTGCCGCCACCCCCGGCCCCAGGCCCAGGCCTGCCCCATAAAAACTTGGCTATTGACATAATTGTGGGGTAGCCGAAGGGAGAGACAGAGGCCAGGGACCAGACCCAAGTCACACTCAAGGCGTTGCCGGCAGACACTTGAAGGCGGGCCAGTGCTTGGCCAAGAAGCTCCAGATCCACAACCAGATCCACCCTCAATTAGATGTCAAGGGTCCTGGCAAGACGCCGGGCAGGATTACACTTAAACTTGCCATCATGCCATGGCTCTTTTCAGGGTTCCTTGGGTCTCACTTACAGCTACAGTTACAGCTACAACTTGCAACACAGTTAAACTTTCGTTTACATGCCTCGTTACGAGTTGTTGCCGCAAATTAGCCCCAGTCCTCTCGCTCTCTCCCTCTCTCTGGGAACTTGGGCCGCCTTTTTTCTCAGAGAAGGAGAATTCTCTGATTAGCCGTAGACGAAGATGGCTTTCTTATTGGGACTTCCGTCCTTTGAAAACTTTTCCCAGCATACTTTTGGGAGGAGACTACGATGAATTGGGTATATTTACATATATCTTATCGGAGGAGCGCGCTGCAGTCCTTGATAAATCGCCGCCTGTCCCCTCTATCTAATCGAGGGCTCGCGCTTGCGTCTGCTGTTTGCATAGAGGAACTTTTATTTGTGCTTCAAGTACTATTTATTTCGATTTATCAGGCACCATTTTCTACATATCTATTCTATATGTATCTGTCTCTGTATCTCTATCTATATCTATTTGTGTGGTTTACCCTTTGGACAAACAATCGAGGCTACGTTCGGGCTCGATGTCTGTTCTAGTCCCATGCAAATAGAGCGCGCGAGTACTTTTGTTTGCATTTCGGTTTTGGCCCAATCTTATCAGCCAGCGGAACAGCACAGCACAGCACAGGAAGGGGCAAGTATCTATTAGAGGATAGGGGTAGGAGGGTGGTGGTAGGAGTGGGTGCTCTGCTCACATTAATTCCCTCTCGTTTGCAGCCTAATTTATGTGCGACCTGTTACTTTTGCTTCGCGCCAGTAGTCAGTAGCCAGTATCCGTCGTAGCCGTCTTCCGCCAGTTAACAAATTAAACGCTCTACTTCCGCCTGGAACACCTTCCCTTCCAATGGGAGTCCAATCAGTCCCACCTGAACCAACCACCCTTAAGCCCTCAGCCCTCAACCCTCTACTCTCCCCGCCTCTATTCTTACCCCATTTCCCAGTTTGGTTCCCACCAGAAAAAAACACAGCGGCCCTCCTGCGGAATTTCCCATTTATTGGTTTCTTTCCGGATATTGTTCCTGGCTCCGTGGCTGTGTGAACGCCTTTTCCTTCCGCCATTCGACGCCTCCAATTTCCCACCGCACCCAACCCCAACGCCCGTCTTGCTGCCTGCCTCGAAAAGTGCAAAATGATTGCGGTTTCGTGTTGCTCACACGGACTCATTCCCGGACTCCGGACTCTGCTCCGTTCCCCCTTCGCACGAAACCACTTAATGCCGAAGCAACACGCAAACGGGAATTTAGTCGTTGTTTTAGTCGTTGTTTTTATTTTCAGTGCCTGTTAATGCGCCCCCAGCTCCCAGCCAGTCCAGCCAGCACTCTACTGGCATGCCATTCCATACACACGTAAAGGGTCGAGCTCGAGCGATCTGTTAGATACCAGATATTTCTGTTGCAAAATGCCTCTAGATGTCGATCACTTGCATACGAGTATAAGGGCAATCCGATCCATTAAAAAGCTTTCCACAATTTCCACTCAAATAACGTTGTTTTATTTTGTATAATACTAAAAATTTAATCGAATTTCTAAAGACAATAAATCGGTAATTCCGATCTTTCATTCCACCATCTTCTACTATCTACTATCACTTCCATTCTTGGCAGTTTGATGCGCTCTATACAGTTTGGGTTGTTGTTGTTGTTGTTGTTTTTGTTGTTGGAACTTCTCCTAAATAAAAGAATATATTTTTCTTATCCAAATTAGCCTACAGATTCTAGTCTGGTTCGATAAAACACCTGATACACATGATATCTGATCGTATCTTATCTGTAGAGGCAGCAGTCCATCCCACAGGTTGCAGGACTGGTCATCTACTTGGTGAGGTTCTTGCGCTGCTCGGTAACATCCTTCTCGTTCAGGTGGATCACGCGGCGGCCAAAGCGGGCTGTTAGCTTCGAGAAAAAACCAACGCGGGAAGCGGGTTTCGTGTCGTCCGCCGATAGCGGCGGCGTCTGTTCCTCGTCTGCTCCGTTTCCACTGCCACTGCCCGTGCCACTCCTTCCGTTCTTCCCGCTCCGCCCCTGGCCGAAATGGAAGGTGGCACGGGCCGCATTCTGCCGCGTGAAGGGCTTCTCGCTGGCGGCCTCGAGGCGCTCCATCAAACGACCACCGATGGCCGGGGACTTTGGCACCACCATGGGCGTGGTGCCTGTGACAGGGGGCGTGACATGGTCTGCCTTCTCGTAGAGAGTGATGGGACGCCGTGAGGATCCGGGCGTCTGCACCGGACTGTGCGTCTCCCTGAGGTACTGGAAGCGGGGCGGTGTGGCGGTGGACATCTTCTGGACCTGCGCCATCTGCCTCTGGGCGCTGAGGAGCGTTGGCTTCACCTCCACTCCTCCGGCTCCCCGCTTGCTCGACTGCGGCGTATGGGGGGAACGCGTGCGGGAGCTGTTCTCGGAACGGACGGCCGAGGCTGTTCCCTTTCGAGCGGGCGTCCTGCGGGTGGGTTTGGCAGGAGCCACAGATCCTCCAGCTCCCGTTGCTGTTCTCGCTTTTGCAGTCGTCGAAGACGGCTCTGTGGCGGGAATCGTTGTTGCCGTCAGAGAACTTAAGATATTGGCCATTCGCGGCCCAATGGGTCGGCTAGCGTCGGCAGAGGAGGAGGATGATGATGACGATGGAGCATGCGTGACGACTGGCTGTGTTGTGCTGGCTGTGGCGGATGCAGTGGTAGTGGGGGATCCTCCTAACTCTGTGCTGGAGGATGCCTTGGTTCGCGGCTTGGCCACGTTCAACAGCATGTAGGTGCAGTAGATGTCGTCGAAGAGCTGGCCTCGCACTGAGTTCTCCACGTCGCTCCTCTTGTGTCCCATGCTTACGAGCAGGTCCATGCGGACGGGGTCCCGCAGTTCCATGGGCTTCTCGCGGTAGACGCGCAGCTTCTCCGCCTCCTCGTGCCCCAGATTGATCCACTTGTCGCTCATCACAGCATTGAGGGTGGTGCGCTTCGCGGGATTGAGGACGAGGAACTTCCGCATCAGGTTCTCGCAATCCATGGAGATGTAGTAGGGCACCCGGTACTTGCCTCGCAGCACCCGCTCCCTTAGCTCCTTGAGGGTGCCCCCATCGAAGGGCAGGGAGCCGCTGACCAGCGTGTACAGGACGACGCCCAGCGACCACGCATCTACCTCGGGCCCCGCGTACTTTCTGCCCATGAACAGCTCTGGGGCGGCATACGGGGGACTGCCGCAAAAGGTCTCCAGCTGCGCGTTGGGGTCGAAGGTATTGCCGAAGCCAAAGTCCGCGATTTTGATATTCATGTGCTGGTCGAGCAGCAGGTTCTCCGCCTTGAGGTCGCGATGCACCACGAACTTGCTGTGGCAGTACTGGATGGCGGACACCAGCTGCCGGAAAATCACCCGTGCGTCCCGCTCCCGCATGCGACCGTGCTTGACGAGATGATCGAACAGCTCCCCCCGACTGGCGTACTCCATGACGAGGTATAGGGATCGCTCCGATTCGATCACCTGGAAGAGACGCACGATATTCGGGTGATTCAACAGCTTCATGATCCGCACCTCGCGGTACAGCTTCTGGCGGGCGCTGGTGTTCAGCTGCGTCTTGTCGATCACCTTGATGGCCACCTCCCGCCCAGTGGGTATGTGCACCGCCAGCTTCACCTTGGCAAAGTTACCTTTGCCCAGGGTCTTGACGATCTTGTAGACCCCGTTGCCGTTGCCATTGACGTACGACTGGAACTTGAGATCCGTGGTGCTGCTCATGCCATCGCCCACATCTTTGGCGGCTGCTGGGGCAGCAACGGATCTGCCCACCGTGGTGCGGGTGGCCGGCTGTGCCGTGGCTCCTGTGGTCACAATGGTGGGTGTGGTAGTGGTGGCGGTGGCGGTGGCAGTGGTGTTGCCGCAGTTCTCCTTGTCCGACAATGTGAATCCTTTGGGTTTTTCTCTATCTAACGAGGCCTTGCCCGCAACAGCAGCAGAAGCACTCTCACAAACCAAACTAAAATCTGTAATTCCGAAACTATTTTCAACAGACATTGCAGCACCTGAAATTTTGTCGATCCGAATATGTATCTGTGAGTGGAGACGCTCGGACTCCTTCCAGTTCGCCAAAAGCTAACAGTGGCACGAGGCAGAAGGCAGAATGCAGAAGGGGGAGGATAGGAGGACTCTTTCTAAGCATGCCACGCACGCGCCATGAATACTACCCTGAAACTCCTGTCTTACCCTGTAATTGTGGGTTTTGTTTCTCCTCTGAACATCTGCTCTTTTTCAACGGCACCCTCTGTAGCTCTCCCTCTGACAGCCGAAGCTTTAAGATAAGACCAGACCGACCCCGACCCTTATTTTGTGCAACCCTCCGCCGAGTGACGCATGGCTGATAAGCAGCGGCAGTTGAGTCGTCCTCCTTCCTTTTGGCAGGATCTCCTTTCTCACTTTGTCTCGACCCTCAGCAACCGCATGAATTGTGAAATTGGAATTCCTTTAGGAGGCAAGCGTCCTATCAGCAGCAACCCCCCGGTGGCACTTATAGCGGCCGGCTTAATGCTTCATATGGCACGAGCGAGCCTTTTATGATCCTTCCCCCTATCCTTACTGTTTCGATCGTGTGCCTTGTTTACGATCCTGTGTTGTTGTTTGTTGTTGCCGTTTCCTTCCTTCCAGTTTTTGTAGATGGGATGATTCGATGATGTCCTTCTTTTGGGTGAGAGCGTCAGCAGCTGCCTCTCTAAAAGGGGAAAATGTGGAAAAATTAATTATTTTAAAGATTTATAAAAAGAATGAACAGTTTTTAGCAAATGGAGGTGGAATTTTCAATAGCGAAATGTCATCTATAAATACATATGTAAATTCTTGTAAAAATCAAAGAAGAAATATCCATAGTGTAAGAGATCGATAAATCATCGAAGGAATCGATAAATTAATTAAGATCTCCATCCCACTAATGATCCTTCTTCTAAGATGATCATCGATTCCCATTTCGAAGAGACTTTGCACCACTGTGCCATAGCCAAGCCCAACCCCTACCCCATGTTGAAATTTCTGCCTTCCCTCTTTTCCCCTCCTTTCTGTCCCTTTATTGTCGACTCATTTTCTTCTGTTCTCTCTTTTCTGTTTTCTTCTCTTGGTTTTTGCATGTCCTAGCCGCGATCCCCTCTCCTGCCTGTGATCCTGGCGGCTGGTTTCCCCGCTACCTAGTCGTACGTACACCTCTGCTTATACCTTTTGCTACCCTCATGGCCTACCTACCTAACCAGAAATGAGAATGTGGCATGCAACAACTCTGCAGGACAAACAACAAAAGGAACTGGTCCTTAATCTGCCTTTTCTTTTCGCCTTCTCTTCATTCCTCTCTCGCTCGCTTGTGTAACAATTTCTGGTTCTCACATGTGTGTGTGTGTGTGTGTGTGTCCTTGATCCTGTCCCAACTTGTTGGTGCAACTTTTTCTTCATCCCCTGCCTGCCTGCCTGGCTGCCTGCCTGCCGTGGCATTGTCATCACGTCTCTCCTTTTGTCTCCTTTTGCTTTTGCTTTTCGCTTACTTTTCGGCTTCTTCTCTCTCTCTTACCCCCTCTCTCTATCACTCTCTCCCTCTCTCTCTGTATTCCTCTTCCCTTCCCTCCTTTGTGTGCGTTTTTTTTTTGTGAAATAATTCAATTGCAGCTGCCACTTTTGTGCCTTTGCATGGGTATTATTTCTCCATCTGTGTTTCTGTTTCTCTTCGACTGCTGCTGCTGCATCTTCTTCTTCGTGTGCCACAGAAAAACAACAACAACAACACAGAAGTTGCACCAACAAATTTTGCTGTAAAGTAGCGCTTGGATTTGAATTTAATCGCTTGGATTTCCGGGAATCGAAATCTGTGGTGTAATCTGGGATTTTGGTTCAAATATCGAAGCCCCTTTCCCTCCACTAGTTCAATGCACCACCCCACACAGAGACACACAGATGACCTCCACCACACCCGATTGTTGCATGCTTCCCCTGCCCCCAGGCCCCTCACTAAAGACACATGTAAACACATGCGGGCTGCCCCCCTTTTTATTGCTTTTTCACTCTCCATGGGATCTTCGTCTCTTCGTTTTCGATTTCTTCTCTTCTGTGTGCCTCTGCTTCTTGATTCTCTATTTTGATTCTTGTTCCCTCTTCCTTCTGCCTTTTGCTTTTCCTCTTTTTCTGCTGCCTCTTCTTGAAGATCTTTATCGAGAGAGAAAGAGAGGAACAAATAATAAAACGAAACTCCACTGAGTCATCATCGCATTCGGCGGCGACTTTAGGCGCCTCATGTTTTCATGCCTCAGCATTTAATGTGCCCCATGACCATTGCACACCGACACACAAACACACACACACACGCACTTGCAGCACTGTTTGACAATATATTTCTTCAACAACAAAAAACGGACGCGACTCTTGGGGATCGGTAATTAGTGAAACGCCTCTTGAATCGCAAGAGAAGAACGCCCCCACAGACACTCTTGGAGATTCATTCAGAGGAAAGACAAAATCCAATCCACCAGATAAGGCACATAATCCCCAATGGACTGTGCAGTCCGCTGGGGTCCAAAGCGGCGTCCAAAGATACAATAATTACACTACACTACACACTCTACTTACACTCTGCGACCCCTTCCACGATATATCTTTCCCCCCCTTGGCGGCAATCAAAAACGAATTAGTGGTAATCCCGAAATGTATCTTCTTCAGCGAGCGAACTTCAAGCAAGAACTACAAGATACAAAGCGCGACGTTGAAATGAACTGAACGCGTCGATTGCCAGGCCAAGATCGCAACACCACACACGGCTCTTGCTTCTTGCCCTCTTGCCTCCTTCCTCTTTCCTCTTGCCTCTTTCCTTTCCCTTCCATTTCTTGCAACACAGGTCTGAGAGAGCGTCTGAGAGAGCGTCTGAGAGAGCGTCTGAGAGAGCGTCTAAGAGAGCGTCTTTACGCTCCTTCGCTCTTCTTTCGTTGCCTGCTCATTCGGGGCGTTCCACAGTGGGTGAGAATGCTTCTTATATTAATTCCATTTTCGAACTGATTTCGAAACTGTGAAAGTACTGAAAAATAGGAAGAGTGCTTGAGATTTGTATTATCTATAACATAACTTTTAATTTCGTATTTACTAATTGAATTCCACCTTAATATAAAATACTCGTAGTAAAAACCAATGCTTTTTTTCGTTATTTAGCTATGAATTTTTTTAATTTCAACAAATTTGAAGAAGCTTTTCGGATTTTAATATAGAATTTTCATAAATCCTAAATAAATTTTATATTTCGTTAAAACTATTTTTTTTCACTTATTTTTAAATATTATTTAAAAAATTAAAAAACAATTAATAGTTAAAACACAAGGTTTTTGAATTATTAAATTAAAAAATTAATGAATATACATTTCATGATTTACATAATACACTTGGGAAAAAAACAGTCATAGCTTCTTTTCAACTCTCAAAAAAATTAGTTTTTATTAGCTTGATTGGCCGTTTCAGACCACTGTGCGTGCGTTCGTTCTCTCGTTCGATCTCTATGAAGGTCGTTTGCTTCCTTAAGCGTTTCTTGAGGCGTGACGTCACTCGAAAAACGATGACGCCGTCGTTTGGGAGGGGAAAAATAACGAAGCCACAACAATGTTCGAAGTATCTTCGTATCTTCGTCTACGGCTTCGTCTTTTGGTTCGTGGAAGTTCTCTCTGTCGGAAGTTTTTGCGGCGTATTTGTCAAGATACAACAACAAGAGCCTTTGTAGTGGCTGTCTCTCTCCCCCTCCCTGCGATTTTCCCCTGCCCAAAACGAACGTCTTTTACTTCGGCTATCTATCGGCTGCCGGCTGCTTTAGTGTTGCGATTGGACGCATTGGTATGGGTTTTCTTAGGGTGGTTCGTATTCGTTCCACGGCGATTGCTGTTGCTTTCTCCCTCTGTCTGCTTTCCCCATTCGTCGTTCGAGTATCTGATGGGTACTGCAGTGTATCTGAAGTGTAGGAGTATCTGTCTGCCTCTGTCTGGTGTGCCTCTGTCTGCGTGTCCGTCTGTCTGTCTGTCTGTCTGTCTGTCCGAGTGGTGGTGCACCAATAAGAGTCGTCCGGCCAGTGGCGCCGCTTCTTAAAGTGTTTTTTCCCCCAAAGTGTAGTCAAAGGGAACCCCAATCCACTCTCCCCCCACACTCTCTTAGGGGAGGGGGGAGGGGATGATTAAAAAGTTACCACAACAAATAATACTCGTAATAATAAAATGCATTTCTTGTTTTGGCCCTTCTGCCCCCACCACTACTCCCCATAGCTACGGGAAAATCTGAAAAGCTGAAAAGAAAAATTATAATGACAAAGTAGGCGACAAGACGGGGAACGGAGGACGAAGGACGAAGGACGGACTTTGTAGACGATGATGATTATAATAACAGTTTTCTGTGATTTCTCCTCGATTCCCGATTCAGTTTGTCCCTGCCTCTGCCCCAGCCCAGCCCCAGCCCCCTGCCACTACCCCTACTACTGGTCCTGGGCCAAGGCAGAGGAGAGGCTTAATTAAAAAGCTTTTGGCCGTTTGTGTCGGATGCCTCTTGGCTCTGCTTTTGAGGGGCGCCCTGTCTCCTCCTGAGATGCCACTCACTTGGGCTCCAAATGGAATTGGTAGTGGGAATGGGGCTCAAGCTCAAGTCAGAGGCGAGGAAAGAGGCAGAGACATACATATTTGCATGCAAGACAGACAGTGAGAGAGTGGAACAGTGAGACAGTGGGCTGAAATGTAGGCCAAAGCGACATGTTAATAATCAAGCGGGTAATTCCGCATTCAGAGACACCAATCGAGGCATTCGCAGAGGCAGATAACCGCTGAGCCAGAGACGGCCCATAGACACACGTGGCACCACACGCAACAAGAACAGATGACGAGGCAACTCAATGTATCCGCAGAGGCGTACGGAGAGGGGAGGGGAGGCCGGAAAATCACAGTTGGCCGCAAGCGGACACGCGCCACCTGACGACACTGAGATGCGGCAAGGAAAGGGAAATGGAAATGGAAAGGGAAAGGGAAAGACTTTTTTCGGCAATATTTGATCGTGCTGCAAAACAGATTGCGCCTGCAGCTGACTCCGTGGCATCGGAGCATCCACCGATAAACAATGAAAGAACAGACCGAGCTGCTGCATCTTTTGGCAAACAATGAGGCCACAGGATATGCGATACAGGCACTTTTGCACATTGCCTGCTTGCCTCCGATGAGTTATGGCTGCACGTGGCTGCATCTTGACAGATCCACACAGATCCTTCTATAGGGATGAGCAATGCGGGTGCATATCGATTACAGGCTTCTTGGAGCTGGGACAGTGACTCCTTGGCCGGCCTTCATGATCTGCATTTTCTGTTTTCTGCATTGCCGCATCGGAAAAGGTGCAAATCCTACACGATAACAGAACGCAAGAACGTGCGGCGGATGGTGTGTGGCGACTTAGGGTTTAATTGGGTTTCTGTCTCGGATCCCATACCCGAGAGCATCGCATCGATATTCAATAAAGCCACAGGCACAGCCGCAGCCACAGCCGCAGCCGCAGCCACAGCTTCACATCTCAGCTGTCGCTGTTCTTTCAGCTAAATACACAAATTAACCCGTTCAAACAATGACTCTGCTCTGCTCTGCTCTGCTCCTCTCCTCGGAAAGTGTCAAATGGAAGGAGGTCCCTATCAAGGACCGCAAACAATGGCCATCCAAATGAGGGAAATGCATACATCTACTCCTTGTCTGAATAGGAAACCGAAACAGAAACAAAATCAGAATCGGGCACCGCTGAATCACAATCACAAAGATTCAGCTGCCCAAAGGGGTGTGGTGTGGGATGGAAATCATCAAGAAAAACTACATATTTTCTCACAGTTTTCCTCGGGATTTTCACGATTTTCGTCAATCATTTTCAGAGTTCCTGAAGTGTCCCCTTCCCCCATCTCCCTCCCTCTTTTGCACTTACTTTGCATGGCATTGGGCATTGCAGATCAATTCATTCATTCATTCCGCTCTGCGCTGATCCCTAGCCAAAGGACTACCTGCTTTTCCTTTTGTCAAAGAGTTTGGCCCTTCCTTTCGATTTGGTCGCCGTTTCTGTGTTTTTCTGTTTCCATTTCTAGGGTTTTTTATTCTATTTTTGCATAGTTTTTCGGCTTTGTTCTTCCTGGGAAGAGAGAGAGAGAGGAGAGGAGAGGAGAGAGGGTTCGATGCTTAGGGGATAAACAATATTAGCAGAGTGAAGGATTTGCATTCCGTTGGCATTGTTTTGTGCTCGAGAATTGTCATCCAAAGAATTGTCAATAATATTTTGCCCATGCGGCACTTCCATGCGGAAAGGATCTCTCCTGCTGGTATCCTGCGACACATGCGACACATAGATAATGATGGAACTAATCCTTTGCCTCCAGCCTCTCCATGTATCGCGATGGCTTGGCCTAATTGAAAAAGCAGCCAGCAGTCTCCACCCCCCCGACAGACGCAGCCGCGTGGCATGCCACGCGGAATATACATACATACATATATGTATCTGTAGAATGCATTTCGGCTAAAATCTGAAATCCTGCCTAATGCAAGTGCATCTGGATCTCATCTGAATCCGTATCTGTGCATCTGAGAGATGCCAGCAGAGGGAGGGGCCAGGGGGCAGGGCGAGCGGAGCAGCTTATTAGCAAAGATTGTCAGTCAGCCAACAACAGTGTGGATGCCACAGCAGCAGCAGCAGCAGCAACGACAGCAGCAGCAGCAACAGCAGCAACAACAGAAATTGATTACCAAATGTGCTGCATGGCTTTCGAGTGGTTCGAGTGGGTGGAAGGGGAGTGTTGCATGTGGTGCATGCAGCAGCCTAATAAGCACAAAAATCCACATAGAGCAGCAATTCCTTTTAATTGAAAATCTCTCTCTAGCGCGCTCTGTGAGTCGCCCCCCATTTCCCCAATTTTTCTTCCTCCGCGCCTCCAGTTTTTTGTTGGTTTTTTTGTGTTGCAATTTCTTTGCGGCTGCAGTGCGTTTAGTTGATACTCGTACGATGATGCATGGTGCATGGGGCAGAGTGTTTTGGGGTGCATTCGATATTGCATTTTCCCCCGCCTGGTAACCGGGGGGCGGGGGGAAGGATAATAAGGACTTTAGTCGTGGCTCCTGGCTTCGCCTGGTTTTTTTGTTGCTTTTTTGTTTTGTTTTGTTTTTGGACTGATTGACTTGCGAAGCGTCCGCTTAACCATGCCCCATGCCCCAGCCCCATCCATGCCCACCATGCAACCGCCTTCCACTCCTTGCCTGTGGTCCTCTGGCAAAGTTGATTGCAGCAAGGACCTGCGTCTACATTGCGCCCCGAAAAAAATTGCATTGGATGCATTTGCTTGGCAAACAAACTGAGGCAGGAGCTGGAGGCAGGGGAAGGGGCACGGGCCACAGGAGCTGGCTGGAAGCCACTGCCGAAACAACAGTCATGAAAAAAGTTTCGCTGCGGCATCTCCTCCTGCCACTGCAGCACTGCTACTGCCACTGCCACTGCCACTGCGTCTGCCTCTTCCTCTTAAGACCAGCCGCTGCTGCTGCATGTGCAATGCATATTAGCTGCCGAGTTGCGCCTCTGTCCCGCGTGTCCCGCGTGTCCCGTGTGTCCCGCGTATCCCATGTCCTGTGCCATCCTGAGCTCGTCCTGTATGCATTGTCCTTTTGGTCGAGCTCCTTTCTCCATGCCCCATCCATCCATTGGGCTGTGTTTTTTCTGCGGCTGCCTTTTGTTTGATTTGCGAAATTGCAATATGCTGGCTGTCTGCTGGGCTCATGCCTCCACTCGTCGCGTCTCAGATACGTTGGGTTCCTGCTCCTGCTCCTGCTGCTGCTCCTCCTTCTCCGAAGGATACTTGCTGCAGAAACGCATGCGAACTGCAGTTAGACTGCACTACCACTGCATTTCCACGGAATAGATTCCTTCCTTCATGCCTTCGGCCCACTCTCCCACATAGATTATCCCCATTAATATTTTAATTTGATTCAAAAAAAAAGCATCCCCTCAAAAGCACGATTGCATCCACCACTCCAACGTCCTTGCTATCAGGTGGATGTCCGGCCAACCCATCCTCCAATGCTGCTTCCTCCCCCAACGAAACCTTTTAATTCGAGTGCGTTTTTCATCAACATCATCATCGTCTCTTCTCTACCCACTCTTTCGACCCCCCTCCACCACTCCACTGCCGCAGAATCAGCCTCAGCTTCAGCCAGATTTCCGTTTAGGTCGAGCCGCAATGAAAGTCTTGAGGCTACGCCGGAGACCCTTCAACGACTGCGCCAAAATGCAGCACGGCCTCCACAGCCTCTGGACACTGGGAGGGAGAGGGGGAGGGCAGTCACTGGACGGTGGTCACGACGTGGAGCAGAAATCAAACAATCAAACAAAATGAAATCGCCGTCCCCTGTACACCACCCCCAGCCCCCTCTTCTGGCCCCTTCTCGTTCTCTTCTACTTCGCTTTTTTTCTCCCTTTTTTCGCTCGCGAGTTTTTGTTGCCTTTGTTCTCCTGGAGGCTTTTGTGCCACACGCCCCCTCAAAGTCCAGTTTTTGCAGTCATCAAGTTTTTGGCCTCCCTCGCCCTGTCCCCCCTCCATCCCACTGGCCAGGGCTTCCGCTTCAGCCCCATGCTTCTTTGGCATGTCTTCGCATCCGTTGCATTCAGTTTTTGGCCACGGGGCGCACGGGCGTCCATCTTGCTCTGCTTCTTCGTCTGGCTGCAGTCACCCTTCGTGCACACTGCTCGACTCTGCCTCGCTCTCCTCGCTCTCTCTCTCTCTGTCTATATATATTTTATTTTTAATTAATTAATGCGAATGCAAAGTACAATTTCTACAAGGAAAACTTGTTTTGCAACTCGCGCTGGCGCTGGCGCTGGTGCTGGCACTGGCACAACCCTTTTGGGCGCCTGCCCATCCTTTCTGCAGGCAAGCAGCCCTTCATCCATCTCCATCTCCGCCTCCTCCATCCACAGCCACCTGGAGCAGGCAGGCAGCCAGTCAGCCCTTCAGCTGGCTGTGGCGCCTCCAAATATGCAACGAGGAGCAACAGCACTAGGAGCCGGAGGCACTGAAGAAATGCAGTTAATTTACTCAGAAGTAGCAACGAATTGCAGCATGGGGCAGGTAGCCGAGGGGTGGCAGTGTGGGCTAAAGAAATTGTGCTGCTCGGCTGCAGAAAGTTGCCGCTGTTTCTGCTGCAGTTTCTTTTGTTTTTGTGTGCACGCCGTAATGTATGCAACATAATTTTGTGCGCTCTCTTAGCTGCCGCTGGATGAATTTTTGTTAGTACTCCAGCACTCAGCTCCTCCACCAAGTGCTCCTCCATCTCCTCCTCCACCATCCCTAGCCTAGCTGTTGGATATGCAGTCACCTCTTTTCAGGCATGGCCATACCCACAGCCGAGACGCGTTGTAGATGTGTGTTCATTTCTGAGGTAGTTGCTGCCACTGCCACTGCCGTTCCGTTGCGTTACGTTGCGTTGCGTTGCAGTTGAAAAACTTTGCACCAATGTTGGCTGCTAGCTGCTGGAAGGTGAAGAGTCGTCCTGGAGGCTACTGCTGGTCGCAGGAGGGACTGCAGGGGAACCCTTTTCTGCAGTCAGCACTCGTTTTCTAGGCCTCCGAGTTGGGGGTTTTTCATTTTTATTTTTTTGGGCGCTGGGAAAAATGTAGCAAAAGTTATTTCTTCTTCTGCACTTAATGAAATATCTATATGTGTGTGTGCGAGAGTGTGTGTAGTGCTAGTGTGTGTGAGCATGCCACACTGCAGTTGGCAGCAAAGTGGTCTCCATGGGTTACTTAATAGGCAGCTGCTGGATGCTGAATGCAGGATGGTGCTCCTCATACGACGAGGGCATGGGGTTGAGCAGGCAATAGACTTCAAAATCGGGCTTTAAACTCCTGCCTTTTGCCTCCTGCTCCTGCTCCTGCACGGCAGGTACTCCCAGAAGTAACCTCTAGTAGTTTTGCCACACACTCACACAAGCACTCACACAGAGTGGTGCATCCTCCGGGCCACAGTTCAGCGACACGCAGCCTCAAAAGGAGATGGGCGCCGTGCGTCTTTCAATCCTTTTCCTCCCATATGCAAATAGACGGCCCCTGGTGCCCCTCCCCCTTGTCGTTGGGATGCACCTTGAGCAAAGTAGGATAAAAAGAAAATGCAGCAAAAGCTGAACCTGTAGGGCAGCACAGCGGGGTGGGGAGGGGGTGCTGCCGCTGCAGACACATTTTAATGATGCATGCAACAGTAAACTGCAATCAGATATGCGCACATCGTTAGTCTTCAGCATCAGCCGCCGTTTGTTGATTATCTTAGGAATGGAGAGCAAGCACGAGGCAAGAAAGATAACTCATACGCCCAGTGGGCTCCATGTGTATTCTTCCTATGCCACAGAGGCCAGACCCAATCCCTCCCTCTCCCCATCTCTGGCGCACTGCCATTGCATGGAAATTTATTTGCCGAGCAAATAAACTGCAGCCAGAGCCCGGGATCTGCTCTCCTTTGCCAGTGTCGGTGCATGTGCCTATGCCGTGTGTCCTGTTTGCCAGGGAAAGAAGCCAGCATTCTTTGCTCCTTGCCCCCCACTTTATCCCTAAGGACAGAGAGTGCACCGAGAGGCGAAGGAAACCCCTAACGGAGGCACTTTTTTATGCAACTTCTTCAGCTCGAGTGGTTTCCCAAGTTGACGTTTCAAATGTCAATTGTGTGCTTAACTGCATTCTTTTGACTCGACTAGGGGCTCGGAGTCGTCTCCGACGTTCCTTATATGCTTGAGTGTATGTGTGTGTGTGTGTGTGCGCGTGTGTGTGTGTGTGCGGCGGCTGAGTAGGGCAACGGCAAAACCCAAGTCTCAAGCCCATTCCCCGAGTCTTTGTCTAATTTTGGTTTCTTTTTGTTGCAAATTGCGGCCTAAGCGGAGGGGGGGAGGAGAGGTCAGAATGGTAGGTCGTTCCAGGAGATCGTTTAGGCTTCTGCCACACAACTGATCGAACATTTGATACCTTAACATTATAACATTATCCCGAGAATTATTTGCTTAACAGTTTTGTACAATTTTTAGTCGGCAAAAATTAATGAGTTGAAAAAAGAAGTGTATACACTTTTACTAAATTTTTTATTTCTGTCAATAGATATATATTACTTAACGATTTTTGCAATACAATACCCCTGCCACAATACTCGCTGGCACCTTATTCTCTCGAAAATTATTCCTTCTAAAATAACTATTTTCTGAAGTCTTTTCATTATATTCAGATTCAAATGCTGGCCTCTGCCTTATATACCCTCAACTGTCTCCAGGGTACTCTTATAATTTCTTTTCTTTGGCTTTCACTTTGTTTGAGCAACGTTGCAGTGACTTTTGCCAAGTCGTTGGGAAAATATGCCGCATTCACATACACATTGGAGAGAGGGCGAGAAGAAGAGGCAGCGGAAGAGGAGAAAGTCAGACTGCAATCTTGCCTTCAATTAAGCTTTGACAAGTGCATTGCACACGGAGATGGAGGCGGAGATTGAGGATTGAGGATTGAGGTTTGGGCCTGAGACAAGAAGCAGAAGACGGAGCAGCAGCAGCAGCAGCAGCAGCGGCCTCCGAGCGAGCAACAGCCCACAAAGCGCATAAATATGAATGAGGCAGCCAGCTCCAGGGGGTGGCAGGAGATGTGAGGGCTGCTTCTTGCCACGTTTCCAAAAAAAAAAAAAACAGAAGAAAAGAGAGAAAAAAGGCTGGAAGCGGCCCAAAGAGTTGAGGGCCAGGATGTTGCCAGGTGAAGAACTGTATAACTGTAGAGCTAAAGAAGGAAACGCAAATAAATGAATTGCACTTTTCCTTTGCTCGAATTTTCTACTTCTTCTTCTGGGCCACGTTTCAATGGACCCTCTGCCTCAATGGCAGTGGCAGTGGCAGTGGCAAGAGGCAGTGGCACGAGGCTACGGAAAACTTTGCATATTGTGTTTATTCTATGCCCAAAGAGAGAGAGAGAGAGAGAGAGAGCGAGAGTCGAGTCAGAGATAAAGAGCCCCAGTCGGAGGCGGAGGCGGAGGCAGAGGCAGCCTTTAATTAAGCGGGCCCAAGTCGCAGTCCGATCCCCATTATGCTTAGATAATGGCAAGGCCGAGACGACCCGGAGTCGGAGTGGGAGTCATGACTGAATGGAGGGGAGGGGAGGGGAGGGAAGGGGCAGCAACAGAACAGATATGAAATGCAAATTATGCGGCGAATTGTGTGCTCATTAATTAAAATTGAACCAAATTGACAGCAGAAGCAGAAGCTTCAAGCAAGAACCAGGTGAAGGAGGAGTCTTAACCAGGCTTTGGCTTTGACTCTGGCTCTGGTTCCGTCTGCTGCCATCAAAGAGCTGCTACCATCATCATTAGAATGAGACGAGAGGCTGGCCAGCAACTTAACCATCAGAATCCTCATCATCTCTCCATCTCCCAGGCCCAGGCCCAGGCCCCTGGCCCCTGGACGAGTGCTCACTGTCCACGCCAGTGCACTTTGAGGTGAACACTCAAAAGTTTTTTTCGTTACGGCGAGCGAGAGGCAGAGGCAGCGGCAGAGAGGCAAGGGAAGGCAGGGAGCGGTAAAATATTATACATATACATATTACATTTGGTGGGGGGGTGTGGGGGGTGGCATGCGGCATAAGGCGGGTGTGCCGGGGTCTGAGTCAAAATGCAAATCTTGCAGATTTTTAATTTCTTTTCAACGAAAATTTTGTATTTTCTGTTTGCATTTCTTGTTGTTCGCCGAAGGACGAGAACGAGAACGAGGCACAGGAGCAACCCTTTTTTATTTGCCAGCTTCCAAGGATGCTGTTGCTCCTCGTACTCCTTGGACTGCTTCTGCTGCTGTTGCTGCTGTTGCTGCTGGTGCTGGTGCTCCTTCTTCTGCTGCGACTCCATGCTGCTTTTAAGCTTTATTATTATGTATTATAGATTCATATTATGCACTTTTTAATTTCTTTTGTCTCGGATCTCGGCTCTCCACAGCCGACAGCCCAAAAAGAAATGCGATTTAGGGGTAACCCTTTTTCCTCTTCGGGGACTTCCACACCGAAGCTGCCACACGCTTTCGCTGGCCAGTAGCTCCAGTTCGTTCCCTGCTTCGGGCTACCCCTCTTCTGGGGACAGGGTATATCCTGCAGCCAGCAGTCGATTGTCCTTGGCAGAGTCACCCTCTGTCTATGCGATGCGGTGCGCTGCAGCAGTGTGGGTTGTCTTCACTTCTGGTTGCATTGCCACAAGTTGCCACCCGCTCCTTCATCTTGTGCAATGCCTTTCAAGATGCCTTTTTTCTTGATTTTCTTGGCTACATTTCTGTTTTTCGGGGTGCTCCTGTTGGGGAGCAGGGGCTCCACTTTGGGGTTGCATCTGAGAGATACATTCGAGTAATGAATTCGGCCCGAGGGTGGCGACAATGAACTTGCATTTCATATCCGAAATGTGCCAGGGCGTTGACACACAACAAGGCAAAGGCAAAGGCAAAGGAAAAGCCAGTGGAGGAACAGCAACCAAACCTTAACTTCACGGGCCAGAGAGCGCCCAGTTCTCACAGGACCTCAGAAGGAGTGTCCCAAGTAGGGAGGGTGTTAGGGGTGCTAAGGGAGGAAAGCAGCAGCTGGGAACCGAACCGAACCGAACCTGCCGAATCATGTAAAGCTATGCCTCATATATAGTCGATAGTGCACCTTGAGTCGCCCCGGAAGGCGCCTTGAAGCAGAACCAGAACCAGGACCAGGACCAGAGGAAGCAATTTCCATTTCCATTTGCATGCGGTTCACGCAAGATCACTGTTCCCATATCCGGCGCGGGGCGGAGGGGAGGACGGGCGGGGGAGGGTGCGCTTTTCACACGGCCAAAGGGTCGGTGGGCAATAATTTTTAATAATTTCCTTTCGCGTTTAAATAGTTTTTCCTTGGGGAGGCAGACAAATTCCCACCGCTGCTGGACAGCGGACAATTGAAGTGTTAGATACAAGATACAAAGAGATACAATTGCCAGCAAGTGGCTGGCTGGCTGGCTGCTGCAAGTGTTGCGCTTGCAGATACTTGCTGCAAGATAAGTTGATTGCACTAATTTGAATCCAGCAGCAGCACCACCACCAGAAGAGAATACTAGTTCCCATGCCCCATTCCATGCCCAAAGTTGTGTCCATAGTTCCGCATTCGACAATTGCTGGTTCCTTCTTCTCGATGCTCTTCGGATGAGGATGAGGTTGAGGCACACAACTGGTCTGCTAGGGGCTGCTTCAATCAACATCTGACAAGAAGTGTTAAATCTGCATCGAATTGTCCATAGGGTCTGCACAATTGCAGGCCATGAGGCGGGAGGCTGGTGGCTGGTGGCTGGAGGCTGGAGGCTGCCTTTATTAGAATATCCGGCAGCTTAGACCGCGCTCTACTCGTAGACAGCATGTCTGCAGCGATCATCATCGCCATTATCCGCTCCGCTCTGCTCTGCTCTACATTGGTCATAATTCATAAATCAACTAATTCTGGAGTCGTTCGCTGTTCCACTGGCACTCACTGCCATAACAAATAGAGCCTCCCTCTTCCCAAATCTGTGTCCAACTCGGAAAAGTTCTCAGGCTGCCATCCATCCGAAGAAGCGGCAGCAGCACCACCAACACAAGGGGCAAGCAGCAGCAGAAGGCGCAAGCAGAAGAGACAATTAAAGGGTTTCGAGTTGCCTTAATGAACCGCAACACAAACAAAAGGTCAAGTCGAAGCCCAAGTCGAGCCGAAAGACAAACCCCGTCCGTCAGGAACAAAAGGCCAACAAACCAAAACTCAAAAGGTGGCAAGGTGGAGAAGATGGAAAGGTGGTGGTGGGGCGACGATAGGAAATACAAAAGGAGAAGAAGGGAAACGTCACGGCGGTTGCCTGCACTTCCTGGCCAGCAAAAGGAGAAGCAAAGACGCCAGCAGGGTTTCAATTACGTCCCAAAGATTCTTCCATTCTCTGTCTCTCTCGCTCTCTCTCTGACTCTGTCTCTGTCTCCATCTGCAACTCCAAGATGACGCTGACGCTCTGCGACCGAGTGACCTTTCCCCTCTGCCTTAATTGAGCATGAAGCGTCGCATTGCGTTGACACCTTGGCGACAGGGACTCGTCGATTGCCATTATGACATGGACATCATGGACATCATGGACATCAGAATCGACACATCGACACAGCGACATCGACACAGCGACATCGACAGCGGCAGCGACATCCAAATGGATATGGGATATGGACAACACAACCCTAAGATGGACAACATCGGACAACGACACTAATGAACATTAATGTTCTCGTTCGTATTGTATTGTGTAATGTCGCGACTTTAATGTAAAGTGCAATGAAGCAATGCAAGGCCATTGCAATGGGCAGTGGTGCAACGGGGCGGAGTGCATCCACCGGATGTGCTCATTAAGTGCTGCATGCAGCCTTTGACTCGACGACGAACTGAACCGAACCGAACCGGACTGCGACTGGACTCGACTCTCGACTCTTGCCACAAATGCCAACTGAGTTATGATCCCAGCTGACGACGAGCTGTCACACTGGGTGCAGAAGAGGGGGAGAGGGAATCAGAGGCACTGGACTTCCCCTGCAGCAAGTGGTTGTTAAGGTTGATGCATGCCTCATGCCCCTCACGCTCAGAAATCCACGCCCAGACCCTCATATATACAGCACGTGGTGCTGGCCATTCGGCCACTCAACTTTCTATAGGAGGCGCTCCCTCTTCCTCTCAATCTCGATCTGCATCTGAATCTGAATCTGGAAATCCTTTTTAGTTGTACTTGCCGCCGCCCCCGTGCCACATAATGACATAATGCATAACCATTTTCCACAAATTTAATTCCATTAATGTCCTATCTGCGCGCTTTCCCTTCCATGATGGCCTCTGCCTGCTCTTCTGGCGGCACTTCAGAGTTCTTCAAATGTCAAGCGGAGCAGCTTCTGCAGCTTCTCCAGCAACTAAATTATCATAATGAATCCCCGACTGAACGGACGACTTTGCCTGCTCTTTGCTCTCTTTCGACTACTTGAGTTTTGTTTGCCCCCAGGGCCCCATCGCCATCGCCATCGCCAGTCCACTCCTTATGCAAGGGGACGGGGCTCTCTCGTGTTCTGACTCTGCGATTAAGCGCAGAACCGGCCTGCCTCTTGGCCAGCCCCAGCCCCAGCCCCAGACCTAGCCCCAGTCCCTGCCCCAAAAGCCCTATTCCTAAACGTATTTTTAATTGAAACTGTCACTTGCGGAGGAGCCTGCAAGAAGAGCTGGAGCCTGCAATGGGGATTCCGGCCATTGATTTTCTGCAGGACCCCTTCCTTGGTTTCGAAGGTAGTTTTCAATGCAATTATGAAAAGTGCCAGAAGTGCCAGAAGGGTGCGGAAGGGTTCAAAAGTTTTCCAAGAATTTCATCTCCGATGCATAAATCAACAATGGAGTCTCGTCCCTCTCTGGCTATCTCTCCATCTACCAGTAAGAGTGTCCAGACGACATTCCTATTGTTTGATCAAGAAAATCTTTTTCATTTAAAGCAAACACACACACAACCGGAGGATGAGTCGATGAGAGGGAAGGCTGCAATGCAAGATGGGTGCTGGGTGATGCTGGATGAACAATTGAAATTGAATTTTATGCTTTACAAGATTTTATTGCGACTTTTTGACTCGACTCGACTCGAGGCGACGCCTGCCTGCTCAAAAATCTCTCCTCTTTGAACTCAATTTGTTATGAAAACCGAAACTCATTCGGAGCACATGAGAAGTCTCCACCCTTTTCAATCCCATACCGAATCGCTGTCCGCTTTTATTAGCAGCAAATTTCATTATTCAAGTCAATTTGCCCCTCGCTCGATAGTGGGTGTTCTCTTCCTCTGTCTCTGTCGCAGTCTCTGTCTCTGTCTCTGTGTCTCTCTGTTGATGCCCTTCATTTGAGTGGACTCTTTACATGAATTCAATTGAATTAAATACAATCAATTTGTTGATACGCAGATGAATTTAAACAAATTTAGTCCGCCTCCGATTGCGAGTCCGAGCCAGAGGGAGCACTCGACAGTGACTCAGCCGCTTTGGGGCCTTAGTCACTCTGTGCCTCCCGAGGTGGAGGCAAATGACACCCAAGTTCTGACCAGCTTCAAGGTTCCAGACATGCAATAGTTGGATGTTCCATGTACCTCTCTCTCCCGTCCCGTCTCTAACACTCTCTCCGCTCTTTTCTCCCAAAAGAACACCAGATTTGTCCTTAGCGATAAGCAAAGCAAATTGGGATATGGGAGATAGTGGGTTGGGAAGGGGTTAGTACGATAGAGGGGCAGTATGCGGGGGATTATTGTGTGGGGCTCTGCTGTAAGGCACAACCTCTAATTATCTCAAGGCATGACATGAAGTCATTTCTCTATGGCAGGCGATACGAGTACGAGTACGAGCATGTACATATACTATGTGTATTCTATTAATGCTCGCCTCTCGCGCGCTCTCTTGCCGCCTGAAATTGAAACTTCAAATATTTGTCCGAGCCTTCAAGGACTCAAAGGGCGGACTCCGTGTGGCGCCTCGTGGCCGCCCAACTCTATCTGCCATGTGTGGGTAATTTCCTTAATAACCGCCAGCCTATCGCATTAACATATCTCGCATTTGTCATAAAAATAAGTCAACCGCCAGCACCACCCACCCACCCACAGACTACGAGTGACAGCAAGGGGTGGGGGGCATTTGCCAGGTGGCGGTCTCGCAGGAGGAGGCGTTTTGTTAAGGAAGTTTCCCTTTAGGACAGTGGGAAGGAAGTGTTTATGCCCGCTTTGGGTATGCGTATGCGTCTCTTAATGACCGCCGACTAAATGGACACATTACGCACAGGACACAGGACACTGGACACACGAGAAATTGAATTATTCAGAGGCGACTTCTGGAGGCGACGCGCATTGCGTGATAGCGTTCTTTCACTCCCACACTCCTTAAGCTCCTTCTCCGCCCCCCCCGCCCATCCTAAGGGAAAAGTTAGGTAAGAAATAGTCGCCATGAAATACGTTACAAAAGCCAGAAGGCCCGAAGGCAACAAATAAGGCACTAAAAGTGGGTATGGGATGGGTGGTTTTGGTTCTGTAGTTCCACTGCAGTGACTCCGTTTACGCTCTATGGGCCATACAGCACACGCCACACGCCATACGCCATACAGAAGGCCAAGAAGAAGAAGAAGAAGAAACTCTGAATAGTAACGGCCATCCGACCCGATCGACGACAGTTGGGTTTCCCAGAGCGTCTTGAAGACGCTTGTACCACCACCAGTCGCCTCGGCTGTGTGTGTGTTTGCTGAGGGAGGGACTCATGGGGTGACTTATTAAGGAACGACAACGACATCTGCCAGCTGCATGGCATGAAGTCTACCTTTGATTGCAACGTTAATTTCTTCAGTAACGGGGGGGAATAATGGATAGGGTAGGGGAGAGGGGCAAGGAGCTGGGCTGCCACGCACCAAAACGGATGTACGGCAGAGGGAAATCACTGAGGCTAGAACGATGGGACAGCAGAATGTTAGCTGGAAGCGCCGGGACTGTACTCGAAATTAGCTGGAAGCGAATGCAAAAAGCACTTACGATTAAGTTCTGGGCATACAAGGGGGAGGAAGGGGCTGTACAAGGAGGTGGGTGGCAGGATAGGGGGTGGTAGAGGGAGGAAGTATCATTTGGCTAACGCTTGAAATTGGCTTCGTGACGCTTATCGCGATCAATAAATAATATATGAGCGACGACGACCACGACGTTGACGAGAGACAGAGACGGAGATACTCGAACCAACGACAGAGCGCGACATCGAGGCAGAAAACAAAAAGTATCTGCCAGATACATTTGAGTAATTTGCGTCGTTAGTGGCAGGACAGAGAGACAGAGAGGCAAAATAATAATAATAAAAGAAAGTACGCTTGATTACAATGAAAATGTTTTTAATGCACCCACTCGCAAACACACAGACACACACACGCGCGCGCCTAGATACAGATACACAGATACACGAGGAAGAGAAAGATATCTGCATAGATAGGACCACCAGACCAGACCAGACCACCTCCAAAGGCAGGAGGCGAGGACGAGGACGAGGACGAGGACGTGGACACACGTTAGGCATGCATTCTGCCCCACAGCCCCACTCTTGCTACGCTTTTTCCTTCTGTTTTTTTCCCCGTGATATTAAAAGCGCGATAAGCACTAGAGACACGAAGGTGGAGGAGGGGGGCAGTGGGTGCACAGGTGCCTGACAAAAGCCTCGCTCATCGACTCGACTCGCGACTCGACCGTTGCATATGGAAAAGCATGTGGAAAAGCAAGGAAAAGCTGCAAAGTCGAACGGCCGTCCAGGGCGCTGTCCAAACAAAAGTCCGTGGACAGGGGAAGTGAGGAAGTGAGGCAGTGGGAAACAACTTGGCCACATATGGCCATTTTCTGGCTGCCATTGCGTGCTCTGTTCTCCGTCCGTATCCGTATCTGTATCTCACTCTATGCCACCGCTACTCACATCTGTATGTGTGTGTGTGTGTATCTGTGTGCTATCTAATCAAGCGCCGAAAGACAATAAAAGCCAACAACGCAGCCACGACAAACAGCGACCACAAAATGTGCTTATGTCTGAAAACAACAGCAGGACAAGGATTGCCAGAGAGGGAAAGGGGTAGGCCAAAGGGATACCCTACACCCCAAGAAGGAGTATAGTGCTTTGCAGGTAATTCATGCCCACAGATCGGATATACCCCACGAAACGATACGAAGCGACGCCTACAACCGGGCGAAACCTACTTCTGTGCTGGCGGCTAAGTGCAGGCCCCAAAATGTCGTATCTATGCCCCGCCATATGGTGGCAAAGCACCAGCAGATATCTCTGAGAGTGTTTTTCCATGTATCCGTACGAGTATCTGTATCTTATCTGGCAGTCGACGGCTTAGCCAAAAGGGGCTCCTCCGTCCTCCATCCCCAGGCGCCCAAGCGGCGTACATAACCATAACGGAGGCTGGAATAGAATCATAATAATTCGAGTTTACTGCATTGCAATCCCAATGAATACATGGAACGGCATGGGGCATGGAGCATGGGGAATGGGGCAACACTTGCCTTTTGGCAAGGGCCAGGCAAAAGTTTTCGCATAAAATCCCCGTCCTGAGACACCGAGAAGGACATTTTCTTTTAGCACAATTCTCTTTCGCTTCAGTTGCTCACAAAGTTGTGCTGCCAATTCTCATGGAAACGAAACGGCTGCCAGCAAACTTTGCGGCAACATAATTTTAATGTGTTTGTATGTGGCAGGATTATTAGAATCTCCTTCTCCTGCCTGCCCTGCAACTGCAACTGGAGCTGGAACTGGAACTGCAGTGTGGCAATGTGGCAAATGGAAATGAATGCCAAAACAAGTTGAAAGGTGTTTTCTGAACTTTATTCCACTTCCGATACCACCAACTGCACCGCCACCCGTTAGGTAAATATTTAGCTATAATCGTAGGAAATGGGCTTGGGATCAGGTAAAAATCGGATCGAGAATCGGGAATGAAATGTTGGATGGATGTCAACCACCGCTGCCGCTGCCACTGCCACTGCCACTGCCGCCTAGAACGCAACGCCCTTTGGTTCCGTCTGCCCGGGTGCCCCTCTCTGCTTTGCTTCCTCGCTTCCTTGTGCCTTGTGTCCCCCTTCCACTCTTTTGCGTCTCTCCGATCGCCAGCTTGTGCGCACGCGCATTGAGGCATAGACGAGAGTCCAGGTGTGCTTGTGGCACGTTCTTCCCCCCGGTTCTTCTCTCTCTCTCTCTCTCCCTTGATTATCAGCTGGTGGCTCTGGCGATCGTCAATATAGGGGCCTCTACAGACGATGCTCAGGGGGTTGCAGATTGAGTTTCAGTTCCGAATTCGCATTCCTGTCTTCGTGATTTCCCATTTTCATTGAAATTCCATCTCTGCTTTGCTTGCTGGAATTATCTCCGAAAATGGATCTTCAGAGCAGAATCATAATGCCTAATTGGTTCCGAGGGAGCCAGATTCATCAGAGAGGAGGGTGGGAGGTCATGTTCGGTTAGAAATTGTGTTTTTTGTTTTAACGGATTTCAGAGTCACTTGACCGTAACGCAATGCCACTCTCCGACTCCCTTCCTCCTCTCCTCCTCCTGCAACCCACTTTCGTGTCCAGGTCCAAGTGTCGCCAGAGTAGACTACGGGCTGGCTGTGTTGCTGTTGCTGTGGCTGTGGATATGAGCCCAAAAGCATATTTTAATGATGACACCCGTCTGCGACAGAGATACTCGTACACAGATAGACCGAGGGGGGAATGAGGGAGAGAACGCGAACACATGGCCGTGCCACACTTCGTTCAGCGACGAGTACATTACCGTGTGCCGCGATCTGTGAAGGCACATTCCAAAGCACACTTTGAGATATGCACATGCACCCGTGTGTCCCTGCCCCTTCTCCAGGCCGCATGCCTCATGCCACTGCCGCTGCCCCTGCCCATCCCTTTCGCATGCAAAGTACGAAGCGAAGCCGAAGCCGAAGCCAGCAGCGTTTTTCATAGAAGCAGGAAAATGTGTTAAGGTCGTAATTATCTGCGCTGCTGCCGCTTGTAGGTGGAACTTCGCCTCAGCTGCAGTTACAGTTTCAGTTGCAGGCGACTTTCTTTGGGCTCCTTTTTCCTTTTCTTCGCCTCTGCCACCGCCATATGCTGTCATCTCCGAGGGGTTGCTTCTGCTGCTGCCGCCGCTGCTCCTATTGATAACGCACTCCGCTAGTAGACCCTCCATAGACCATAGACCAGCGGACCTTAGAGCGCCCTTAAGTGCATTGAACTTGTGTGTCTCTATTGATGTATCTAGGATATACTTGGGCGGATAACTGTATCGTATCTAAGGAAAGCATTCATTCATTACGGCCGCATTATGGTTCAAGTCCTGTCAAAAGTATCTTTGAAAAGTATTCATCGAATGCCAACTGTCTCCATCGAAAGGAACAGAATCTTGAAGTGTGGAATCTTGTGGCATGTGTTGTGGAAAGCACCTCAATTGATCTCTTTATAGATACTTTTTATCCGGTATTTATTCTCGAACTAACTTTAATTTCTCTTCTTTTCTTGCAGGAGGATCTATGATGGACGACAGAGAAAAATAACGCTTTGTTTGTGGTAAATTTGACAAAGATCTCGATCTCGATCCGAAATGCATTGGAATTCTACCTTTACCTCCTTTCTGCTTCTACTACCTCCCAACTTAATAAGTCCCAAAATATCCTAAATAGGGGTGGCTGTCTCTACCCTGTTCCTTCCTTCCCTCTAGCTCTGCCTCTGGCCCTGACGGTCCTTGCAAGCTGCAGGCGACCGAGAAAGTACAGTTTCCCGAAAGGCAAGGCAAGGCAGAGCCCTTGGGAATAGGGGTGGAGAATGGCGAGTGGAGAGGCCCTTCTGTTGACATTGACTTGGGCCTACGGGCGGGTTGCTCTCCGCTCGAAACTCACGGTCTGCATTCCAATGCAATTGAAGTCCCGAAAGTCGATTACCCAGAGCCACAGCCCCGTCCAAGGGGAGGATTCTGTGAAGTAATTCTCGGAAAAGGCCAATGGGAATTATGGCTATACACATACATATGCGAGTATTTGTAAATACAATTCCAGCAAAGATATACACATGTATATGTAGTTAGATATGGAATGGCATATATATTCCTCTTTTGCTCTTCTTAACATGATCGATAGTCCGTTCCGTACAGGAGATTGACGCACTTCTGGTTCCAAAGTTCTGTTATTGATTATTTCGAGTGCTTACACATTTGAGCCATTCGACCCATGGCCATATGCAAAGTATCTATCTATCTTTCTGTCTGTCTGTCAGCTTGTATGTATCTGTATCTGTATCTGTGTGCCCGGGAAAGTAAGTCAAACTTGTTTATCAGCGACGAAATGAAATGACTTATCTTTATTTGTTGCTGGTTGCTGTTTTTGGGTATAGCTAAGGGGGCGGGTACCCTCCACTCCCACACCCATACACATACACATACATATACATGTGTATGCAAACACCCACAAAAAACAGAGCGAGAAAGACAGAGATATTCAAAAGAAGGGAGAGGAAAAATAAGCTCAAGTGGAGAAATTAGATAAAAACCTGTCTGGGGTTAGAGGGTTGGCTACAGCTTCTGCTGAATTAAAAACACCCCGTCCGCCCCCAACCATCGCAGCCTTACCAGCCTCACAGATTCGGCCACCCACTCCACTCCACTCCCCCGTCCCCTCCTTTTTCAGGCACCACCAAACCGAGCACCAATCAAGTGGTGGACCCAAACCAAAAGCTTTTGGCCTGCCACTTTTACTTTTCATTTAAGGAACACTCTCTCCCTGAACACTGAACACTGAACACTGAACCCTGAACCCCAAACCCTTAAACGCCCCACGGCCCGACTATTCTTGAAATCTGTCTGAATATCTGACTGAAACCTACTTGAATTTGCATTTTTTCCAGAAAGATTTTTGAGCTCAAGCAAGGATTATTAAACGAAAACCAAACAAAACAAAAACCAACAAAAAACAAAACCACGAAAAACGACAAAATCGAAAAGAAACCGAGGACAGAAAAGTCCCAAATTTTCGACCCCGAAAGAATCGAAACCACTTTTTGAGAATCTTTTAAAAACCAAAACAACTGGAAGGGAAAATCGGAGAAAGTAGACGAGAGAGAAGACCAGGACGAACGGAGGGAAGGAAGCAAAAGGAAGGAATTTAAAATCAAATCCAACTAAAAATTAAATGCAAAAGACATTCGCATGTGTGTGGTGGTGGAAAGAAGAAAATTCAAAACAAAATTCACAATTAGAAAACGCAGAAAAAAACGTAGAAAACGCAGACGCAAAATCAAATTGTCCAAACTGTCGAAGCCGTCAACAAGAGGAGGCGTCAACGGCACTTTGAGCTGGAGCTGGAGCATTTCGGCCAAAAAAAGAGTTGAGCGAAAGCAAAATTTCAACGTTTGGCGCACAACGGAGAAAGGAGAACAGAAGAGAGCAGAGTAGAGAGGAGTAGCGGCAGCAGCAGGGAAGGGAAGGAATCTGAAGAAACCTCCTCGGGCCAGGACTGCCGCGAGCAGAAAAAGTTTTGAACCTGAAGCTAAGCACGACGCACACAGCGAAGATACACAAATACAGATACAAATACAGCTACCAGAAAGTAAACCCCACTCGGACTAGACACACAGATACAAAGTTACAAGGAGACGAAAGATAGATAGATAGATAGATCTGTCCACAGACTTAAACTTGAAATCACGCATACGACTCTCGCTCGCTCGGAGGGGAACAGCCAGCCAGCCAATCGCAGAAGAGGGTTGCTGAGGGGCATAAACAGAGAGAGCGACAGAGCGAGAGAGCAGAGAGCTGAGTGGCAAGAGAGAGAGCTGCTGCTGCTGTTTGGCATCATCTTATGATGTCATCAGAGGAGTACGACGCGGACTGTTTCGGTTTGTACAGCGATGAGAGCACCGTGCTGCTGAAGGCGGCCGTGGAGCCGCAACCACCACACTCAAGCAGCAACGGACACACGACACCAACACAGTCACAGACACAGTCACAGACACAGATAAACGGCGACGGCAGCGGCAACGGCAACGGCAGCAGCACGGCGAATTCCGGAGAGAGCAAGCACGGCGAGAAGGAACAGCAGCAGAAAGAGAAAGAGAAAGAACAGCCGAACGACTGCGACTCGGACGACTCGGACGACGTCGTGGTCGTGCTCGAAGGCTGCGAAGGCAGCAGCAGCAACAGCAACAGCAGCAGCGGAAAAGCAGCCGCCAGCGCCGCGAAGGCGAACAGCAGCAATACCACCACTAGTCGCAGCAGTCGGAACCATCGCAGCCCACGAAGCAGTCGGCAAATCATTCATTCTTCGGCCGTCGGCAAGACAACAACGTGCGCGGCTAAAAAATTATTAGTGCCAGCGACAACGACAGCAACATCGACATCGACAGCCACTTCGAAGAGTTCGAATTCAAACGCGACCGTCGTATCCGTACCCGTACCCGTATCCGGTAGTAGTGCTAGTGCCAGTAAAGTGAATCGTCGTTCGCGCCACAGATCCTTGAGCAAAGACAACCAAAATCAAAACCAACAACAGACATCAACAACAGGCAGCAATAGTAGCAGCATCTGCAATAATAGCAACAATCATAATAGCAACAACGGTTGCAACAACGGCGGCACAACGGCAACCGCTGCTGGCTTCATGAGTAGCGCTGCTGCGGCCGCTGCGGGTGCCGCTGGTGGAGCCCTGTTCCAACCCCAACCGCAGGCCAGCACGGCCAACACGAGCCCCACGCTCAGTCTCAATCCCAGCCACCAGTCCGCTGCAGTCGGCGGGGGCCAACAGTCGCCGGTCGCCAGCAGCAATTCCCCCGGATCCATATCGGGTTCGGGCTCAGGCTCCGCCTCGTCACTTCTGACGGCTGCCTTTGGCAACCTGTTCGGCGGCTCTTCGGCCAAGATGCTGAACGAGCTCTTTGGCCGACAAATGAAGCAGGCCCAGGACGCCACCAGCGGCCTGCCCCAGAGCCTGGACAACGCGATGCTGGCCGCCGCCATGGAGACAGCCACCAGTGCAGAGCTCCTCAGTGCCGCAGGACTAGTCGGCAGCCATCTGAATGCCACCTCCAATGCCACATCAAAGCTGCTGCTGCACAACAACAACAGCATCCCAGGAAATAATGGCAGCAGCAGTGGCGGCACGCCGCTGAGCAACGGCCTGAACGCCTCGATCTCACCCGGATCCGCCCACAGTTCGAGTCACTCGCACCATGCCACCTCTTCGCCCAAGGGCGGCAGCAGTCGTCGGGTATCAGCCTGCAGCGATCGCTCCCTGGATGGAGCGGCCTCCGCTGCAGCCTCTGCCGCCGATGTGGCCGGAGGATCTCCGCCGCGGGCGGCTTCGGTGAGTTCGCTCAACGGTGGTGCGAGCAGCGGGGACCAGCAGCAGCTGCAGCACGACCTGGTGGCCCATCACATGCTACGTAACATTCTGCAGGGAAAGAAGGAGCTCATGCAGCTCGACCAGGAGCTGCGCACCGTCATGCAACAGCAGCAGATGCAGCAACAGGAAAAGGAGCAGCAGCAGCAGCAGCTCCACTCGAAGCTCAACAACAACAACAATAACAACAACAGTGTGGCAGCCACAAACAACAACAATAACATGGAGAGCATCAATCTGATCGAGGACACGGAGATGGCGGACATCAAGATCAAGAGCGAGCCACAGACAGTGCCCCAACCGCAGCAATCGCCGCACGGCAGCAGCCACAGCAGTCGCAGCGGAAGCGGAAGCGGCAGCCACAGCAGCAGCAGGCACAGCCTGGCCAGCGATGGGAGCCTGCGACGCAAGTCCTCCGACTCGATGGACAGTTCGGGGGCACGCGAAGATGCGGAGGGCGATGTCGAGGACGAAACGGCAATCAGAGAGAGTGCAGTGGACGAGCAGCAGCAGCAGCTGGCAACTAAGAAGGAGTCCGTCGAGGATATGCTCGACGAAGCGGAACTCCTGGGCATGCACTCGGCACGCGGCTCGGATTTGGAGTCGCTGGCCTCGCCCTCGCACTCGGACATGATGCTGCTTGACAACAGCAAGGACGATGTCCTAGACGATGACGAGGACGACGACTGTGTGGAGCAGAAGCGCGATCAGGGCTGCCTCAAGAAGCCCGGCATGGAGCTGAAGCGGGCCCGCGTGGAGAACATTGTGTCGGGTATGCGATGCAGTCCATCCTCGAATATCCAGGCCGGACAGCTGCAGGTGAACGGGTGCAAGAAGCGGAAGCTCTACCAGCCGCAGCAGCACGCCATGGAGCGCTATGTGGCAGCCGCCGCTGGTCTCAACTTTGGCCTCAATCTGCAGAGCATGATGCTCGACCAGGACGACAGCGAGCAATCGAATGAGCTGGAGTCGCCGCAGATCCAGCAGAAGCGAGTCGAGAAGAACGCCCTCAAGTCGCAGCTGCGATCGATGCAGGAGCAGCTCGCCGAGATGCAGCAAAAGTATGTGCAACTGTGCACCCGCATGGAGCAGGAGTCCGAGTGCCAGGAGCTGGACAATGACCACGACCCAGAGCAAGACCTAGACCCAGAACAGGAGCAGGAGCCGGAACAGGACAATGGCAGCAGTGACAACATTGAGCTGTCGCCCTCCCCCACGCTCACAGGCGGCGACATCAGTCCCGCCCACAAGGAGGAGGCCGCAGGACAGGAGCGGGCGGGATCGAGCTCTCCGAAGCCCAAGACGGCGCTGAGCGAGAGTGGTGCCCCCACCAGCACCAATATGCTCTCACAGATGATGTCGAAGATGATGTCCAGCAAGCTGCACAATCCCCTAGTGGGCCATCCAGCCCTGCCACAGGGTTTCCCTCCGCTGTTGCAGCACATGGGCGACATGTCGCATGCGGCCGCCATGTACCAGCAGTTCTTCTTCGAGCAGGAGGCACGCATGGCCAAGGAGGCCGCCGAGCAGCAGCAGCAGCAGCAGCAGCAACAGCAACAACAGCAGCAGCAGCAACAGCAGCAGCAGCAAGAGCAGCAGCGTCGCTTCGAGCAAGAGCAGCAAGAGCAACGCCGCAAGGAGGTGCAAGAGCAACAACAGCAAATCCAACGCCAGCAGCAACATCTGCAGCAATTGCAGCAGCAGCAAATGGAGCAGCAGCAGCAACATGTGGCCACGGCGCCGAGACCCCCACAGATGCACCATCCGGCACCGGCGAGACTGCCCACGCGACTGGGTGGAGCCGCCGCCCACAGTGCCCTCAAGTCAGAGTTGTCGGAGAAATTCCAGATGCTGCGCAACAGCAACAACAGCTCAATGATGCGCATGTCCGGCACGGACCTCGAAGGCCTGGCGGATGTCCTGAAGTCGGAGATAACCACCTCGCTGTCGGCATTGGTGGACACGATCGTAACGCGGTTCGTCCACCAGCGAAGGCTGTTCAGCAAACAGGCGGACTCAGTTACTGCCGCCGCGGAGCAGCTCAACAAGGACCTGCTGCTGGCATCGCAGATACTCGACCGCAAGTCGCCACGCACAAAGGTGGCGGACAGAGGAGGACCCGGAGCCCAGAACGGCCCCACGCCGAACACACAATCAGGTAATAATGGTTCACTACTCCTAGCCCCTAGTCAAATGCCCCCCCAACCGCCGCCAGCGGTGGTCGTGGCCAATGCACAGCAGCAGCAGCAGCAGCAGCAACAACAGCAGCAGCAAAACGTGCAGCAGCAGCAGAATTTGCCGCAGCAGCAGCCACCTCAACAGCAGAATCCCCAGCAGCAACAGCAGCCGCCGAATGTGCAGCATCTCCATGCCATGCCCCCCAATTGCCAGCAAATGATAGCCGCCCCCCGCCTCAATGGCAACCAGCTGTCGTTTGCCTCCCCAGCCGCTGCTGCAGCCGCAGCGATGGGTCTGCAGATGCACCATGCGGCCGCAGCGGCAGCCATGTCCGCCCAACAGCAGCAGCAACAGCAACAGCAGCAACAGAACGTGCAACAGCAGCAACAGCAGCAGCTGGCGGGGGATAGCAGTACTAACCAGAGCCAAGCGAATCCGACTAACAACAGTAGCTTAAGTACCCTTAATATACCACCTCCTCACATTCGTCCTTCGCCCACAGCGGCTGCCATGTTCCAGGCGCCAAAGACGCCGCAGGGTATGAATCCGGTGGCCGCCGCCGCGCTCTACAACTCGATGACCGGACCCTTCTGCCTGCCACCCGATCAACAGCAGCAGCAGGCCGCCCAGCAGCAACAACAGCAACAGCAGCAGCAACAACAGAGTGTCCAACAGCAGCAGCAGAGCGCCCAGCAGACGCAGCAGCAGCTCGAGCAGAACGAGGCCCTCAGTCTGGTGGTGACACCCAAGAAGAAGCGCCACAAGGTCACCGATACGCGCATCACCCCGCGCACCGTTAGCCGCATCCTGGCCCAGGACGGCGTCGTCCCGCCCAATGCCAACGGACAACAGAACGCCACTCCCCTGCAACAACAACAGCAGCAACAGCAGTCGAACGGAGGCGGCAACAGCAATGCCACGCCCGCCCAGAGCCCCACAGGCAGGAGTCAAAGCGGAGGAGGAGCAGGAGCCGGAGCCTACCATCCGCAGCCGCCGCCACCACCACCGCCCATGATGCCAGTGTCCTTGCCCACATCGGTGGCCATTCCCAATCCCTCGCTGCACGAGTCCAAGGTCTTCTCGCCCTACAGTCCCTTCTTCAATCCGCACGCGGGCGGGCAGCCCACGGCCGCCCAGATGCACCAACACCACCACCAACACCAGATGCAGCTCTCCTCCAGTCCGCCCGGCAGCCTCGGAGCGCTGATGGATTCGCGCGACTCCCCGCCGCTGCCCCATCCGCCGTCTATGCTGCATCCCGCCCTTCTAGCAGCCGCCCACCATGGCGGATCGCCCGACTACAAGACCTGCCTGCGGGCCGTCATGGACGCCCAGGATCGCCAGTCCGAGTGCAACTCGGCGGACATGTCGTTCGACGGCATGCAGCCTACTATATCCTTTTTCAAACAGCAACAAGAGCAGCTCGAGCAGCAGTCCATGCAGTCCATGCTGATGGTCAAGTGAGTTTTCCACTTAGTTCTATAGTGTGTGGCATAGAAGGAAAGAGAGAACACAGTGATAGAGAGAGAGAGAGAGAGAGAGTGAGGGAGAGGTACTTAACCCGTCCGACGGACAAAATGAAACCAATCAAGTGTCTTCTTCAGTTTATTTATTTCCCCAACTAAATTCTTTTATAAAATGTAATCAAAACCTTATTTATTGCAAACCTGCAACCCTTCTCTGGGGAGAGACCCTCAAGTCATCCACATCCACAACATCATCATCGTAGTAGTAGCAATAGTCGTCGTAGACCTCTTCTCTCTTGGCCAAGTCCGGAGCGGGGGGGACTGGGGTCTGGGGTCTGGGGCTTGAGTTGCATTTCGCAACAGCAGCAGCAGCAGCAGTAGGAGAAATCGGAAAAACGAAACGGAAAAATCAATGATGAACAGCCAGGCCAGGCCAGGCCAAGCCAAACCAAGCCAATCGACTGCACTCGTTACCCTCTTTTGGCTCTTGGCCCCTCTGCCTGCCCTCTTGGCTGTGTTTTCAATCAGTTGAAAGTCGAAGCAGGGGTACTCGTACATTGCCTTCCTCTGGCACCCTTAGACGTTCATTATTGGCACTCGAAAGTGCAGTCCCCCCCCGCCCCACGTTAGACATTTGCCAATCGAAGCAGCACAGCACAGAACAGCACTGTGCCTCCACGTTCTTTCTGTCGTTCTCTGCCACACACGAACATGGAAATTTGGAAAGACAATTCGACCATCATAACACACCCTCTACCACACATCTATCTATCCATTCACACAAAAATCTAGCAAGCATTGCGAATCCTTGACTCCTCTGCACTCTTCTACATTGACACCGATGCACCTGCGCAAGGCCAAACTGATGTTCTTCTGGGTCCGCTATCCGAGCTCCGCGGTCCTCAAGATGTACTTCCCGGACATCAAGTTCAACAAGAACAACACAGCACAATTGGTGAAATGGTTCTCGAACTTCCGGTAAGTAAATATGCCCCCTGCCCCATGCCACACCATTTAACTATCAACTGCTATATTACTTTTCCCCTCCTCAAAAGAATATCTATGAACAGCATTCATTTTTATGATTTCGTTTGTCTCTTGATTTCACTTTGATTTCGAGTTTGATTCTGATTTCGAGTTTGAGTTTGTGGGCGAATCAAATCGAATCACCTGTCGAAGGCTCCACCCAGCAACTTCCCTAGCCCCAGCTGTCATTCCACGTGCCCCCAAACACGTTGCGACTCCTCCGGCTGTCAGTTGTCCATAAAATTGCGCAAGAAGTTGCCAAAAAGAGCATAAGGAGCAGAGAGCAGCAAGGGAAATCGACAGCTGCTCCTCATTCAGTTCTAGACTTTTTTTCCTCATTCCTGAAGTGAGGTAGGCCCGCATGCAGCAAGCAATACCCGTGATTTGCGCGCCAAATCCATGCCACATCTGTCCCTCAAACAGAGAAAGAGCGAGCGTGGCAGTGTGGCACAAAGGTTCACCTGGATTTGGTTTTCACCCCTCTTTCAGGCGACAGGCTTAGCAGCTGTCCGTCCGCAGTTCCTTCGTTTCTGTCTCCGTTATGTCTAAGACATGCGCAACGTCTTAGGGAATTGTGTCTGCGTCCTCCCTTAACCTTAGCCTCTCCGTCCTTCCCTTTCCCTGGGGTTTTTCCCTACCTGCGCACTGCGCAACAGTACAATGCCGAACCGAAGACAACAAATCATAGCGTGGCACGCTCGCCTCGGGGTTCGTCTGTCGGAATTTCTTGCACCTTTTGTTGTGCTCTCTCGGATTTAAGCCGAGGATAAGGAATGGGATTTCTTGGGGTAGCAACCCCTTGAACCCTTAAGAAAGACCCCGAATCACGAATCACTACCCTACCCGAATGACTACTTTGCATGGGAATCATCTTGTCTTGTCGACTTTTCGGGTCTGTAGGTTAAAATGGGTGGGAATATTTTTTTGATTTTCTAGCGGCTTTCTGATTGTTTACTTCCTTTTTTCTCCTCCCATTTTGCTTTTAAGGGTGATAGCATTTGTAACGGCTTTTTCTTTTCCCCTTTGATTTCCATTTCCATTTGTGAGCTTCAGTTTCGTTAACATGAGATTTAGTTTCTATATACCGCGCTCCCCCAAGGAAATGAAAACTTGCAACAGTTTTCTGCTCTCTCTTAGCCATAGTCACAAATAAATATAGTTAACATTTATGAGTTTCTCACACTCACGAAACCCAGCCCAACACACCCACACACACTCATATACAAGATACAAGATACAGACACTGGGCATGGAGATGGAGTGGCCTCTAATAACATGTTGCTTGAAGAGCTGCTGCCACTTGAGGAAGATCCCCCCACTGTCGGAGGATGATGATGAGCTGCCACTTGAGCCTGGAGGGCGGAAAAGTGTGAAACGGCGGCTAAGAAACTTGCGGCATGCATATTAAAAGTGTTGCCTACTTAAGTGGTGCCCCCATCCTGCACATTCATATGTGTTTTATGCATGTATGTGTGTGTGGCCGTGTGTGTGCGCTGCTGCTGGCTAATTAACAAAAGTGCCTTTTGTTGGGATGGTACTCAAGCAGGCCACTTATATAATTGCATTAGCTGCAGTAACTTCTTTTTGTGTGTGCTTTTGATGCAAATGCAAATAATGAAAAGAAAGCAGCCAAAGGACATGCATTCACACACACACACACACATACAAAGACACACACAAAGACACACTCCTGCCAGGCTAATTAGTTTGTTTGCCAGGATATGTGAGCCCAGTGTTGGCTTTCTTTTGGCCGCTTTTCAACGGCAACAGCTACTTGAGAGTCGCGTCGAAGAGCCCCCAAGAGAGGAGAACGGAGCGCCCTACTGCGAAAAAGGCGCTCAAGGATGCAGCCCCACACACACTCATAGATATTCCCATAAAAATACACACAAACACATATAGATCTCCTGCTGTTCTTTTTACGTGTTTTGTTTCTCATCGAGCCTCTTCTCTTCAGTGTTTTTTTATGAGGTTAAGTGTCCTTTTGGTGGCTCCCCCTGTAGCCACGTGAAAAGATCTTTGCTGACAAAAAACAACAACCACACATGCACACTCTACGATACAGATACACACACACACTGTCACACTCTTATGACACTTACCACAGACACTGACACACACAAATATCATGTTCCTGTATGTATTTAGACGTATATGACTTATACAGATGCCTCTATATATAGATACATATAAAGTGTTGTCAATTACTTCATTAATGTATGAGGTAGAGATGTCTGCATATGTGTGGGTGAGTATGTGTGAGCTTATTAATAAAAAAAAACATTCGTTCTACCGTTCGTTCGTTCGTTCGTTCTACTCGCTCTCGTAATCGTGTATTTGTATCTGTAATATCGCACATCCGTGTGGCACTTCTGAAGAAAGAAGGCGAAGGAGACGCGAAGAAGGAGACACACGCACACACACCCACACACAAGCATACACACGCAGAGTTATCCCCATGTCCCCCAGACCCCCCAGACCCACTTCCTGCCACACACATCCACACACAGTTACACACTCGCCCATAGATGCGAGCGACACTCGAAAGGGAAACGAAATGCTTGTCTGCCCCTCAACGAGAGACGGCCCCTGCATCTCTGCATCTCTGCATCCCAGCACCTGGCCCACCAAATAAATGGGCTACGAAAAAATAAAAATATACAAACTAATTAGTTGCAAGCGGCAAGCACTTCCGTCAAGCCTCGACGCCATTTTCAGTTGCAGTTTCAGCTTATTATCTAAATTAAGTGGCGCATTCAATGTGGCAGCTGTTGCAGGTGGCAGGTGGTCCTGTAAGCTAAAGCTAAAGCTTCCTTTTCCTGCCTCACGTATGCTGGCATCATCGCCTCAAGCTCTCTTTTCGCACCAGCCACAAAGCTAATTGCATTTCAAAACAAACAAATTTTCAACCCCAACCCTCAAAACACTTATGTCACACATCCCCCCTCCCCCTACAGACACACACACACATACACACAAAGAACTAAGGGCGGGGGATGGGGATCCGGAAAGAGATGAGGGCAATCCCTAATAACTATGGACACAAGGATCCACATCCATCCCCGATGCTCGATCCAGAATCCACAGACAATGAACTGTCACACAAAACTGTCACCAACGATTCCTTTCTTTTGGCCCGGCCAAGCCGTCATCGCCTCATTATGATGCCTCGCTTCAATTGTAGGAGCTCCGGCCTCAGCCCTAGTCCCAGCCCCAGCCCCAGCCCCAACCACAACCCCAATCAGCAACCATTTCTCCTCCTGTCCTCCTCGCCTGCTGCTGCTCACTGTTCAAGTGCGCGTGGCTGCCGCCTCTGGGGAGATGGCGACAGAGACAGGGGACCCTTGCCAGCAAACGGCAAAGATTTTCTATTTGCACATTTTCTGCGCTTATTGTTTGGAAAAATCAACACGAGCGAACTCGCACAACATGAGAAATGCATTTGCTACTGGGAAATCTTGAAATTAGCGCGATTATCGGAGCGTTGCCAAGTGCGACAGCGCCAGCCGGCCGGGGAGCACTGTGGCAGCAGGACTCCGACGACTTTCCAGCAAAAAAGACAACAATTAGTGCGAGGCACACAATGCAGTCAGAGTCGGAGTCGGGGCGGTGGCCGGGAGGCATTAGGCAAAGACAAGCAATCACTTACAGTCTCCCAAGCAAGGCACCACCACCCTACCATCTGCCACCCTCTCGCCCCTGGCTATCCCCCTGCGAGTGGCAGGCGGCCCCGCCGCACACAAATCACTTGACTAAACAAGGCGACACAGAAGCAGTAGCAGCAGGAGCAGCAATGGTATCAGAAGCACACTGCACTTGCTAATTAAATCCCCAAACCCCAGTAGAAGCGAGAGCAACCCCTTCCCAAGGCACCCCCTCTGCCCACCTCTGCCCAGCAGCAGCGACCGCAATAAGAAGACGCCACTGACTCGACTTGCAATTGTTATTGCACCACCACCCAACCAGCCGTGCCACAGACTTCAGCTTTAGCCTCTGCTGCTGCTGCTGCTACTGCTGCACATTTGAGATTTATTAAAAATTCTTTACACACTCACATACACACACACACACACACGGAAACACACATCGACAGACGGAAAGAGAGAGAGGAGTCTTTTGGGGCGCGCCTAAGAGTATGCAGCAAATTATTAATAATGTCATATTCAAACAGCGATGCGCGATCCAATATAATGCATTAAGCCTGCAAGCACAAGGACCCCCTCTTAGAAAACAGACTACTTGAGTGAGAGAAAGAGAGTTATATATATGTGTAGAGGAGTGAGTGTGATAGAGTGACTGTAAGAGAAAGAGAGAGAGATTTCCTTTGAATTTAGTTACCCAATTTAGGACATTTTACCTGTTTTGTGTTTCGCTCTTTTGTTCGATACTTTGGTTCCATCTTTGATTTGATTTTGAGTTTTTGTACGATTTTGTAAATTTGAATGCTGACAAACCCCAACGCCCCCCCTGAATAAACACCCACCAAAAAAAACCAACCCACATCATAGAATAGAAAAAAACAAACAAACAACAAGCTGATACCAGAATACTGACCAAAACCAAACATATTCCTCATCTACGCATCTGCAGAGAATTCTACTACATACAAATGGAGAAATATGCACGACAAGCTGTCACCGAAGGCATCAAGACACCCGATGATCTGTTGATTGCTGGAGATAGTGAATTGTATCGCGTGCTCAATTTGCACTACAATCGCAATAATCACATTGAGGTATGCCAATAACCACGCCTACACCCACACTAACTCTAACATTAACATCAACTCCCCCCAATTGCCATTGATCCTGCAGGCAAACACTCTACCGTTCCCTGTGTAGAGTGTTTACCTCTAGGATCAATCAATCCACACACACACACACACACACACACTAAAACCACTAACTACAACGCACACCTTTGCTGGGAGCCTCGTTGCTAATCGTAATTCGTCCTTCGGCCATCGACAGGTACCCCAAAACTTTCGCTTCGTCGTTGAACAGACACTGCGGGAGTTTTTCCGTGCAATACAGGGTGGCAAAGACACCGAGCAGTCGTGGAAGAAGTCCATATACAAGATCATCTCGCGCATGGACGATCCCGTGCCCGAGTACTTCAAGTCGCCGAATTTTTTAGAGCAGCTGGAATAAGTGGAGGAGTTGGCTTTGCCAGCGCTGCCACCGCTGCCACTGCCCCTGGCAATGCCAATTCAAATGCCACCACCACCCACACACCCCACGATCCCAGCTACAACTACTATGACTACTACAATGTCTACAACTTCAGCCACAGCCACAACATCGAGGGCCGGCAGCAGCAATCCGAAGGCGAGGCGCAGACCAAAGCTAAAAGGCTAAATCTGCGCAAGAAGTACCACTGGATATGACCCCAACAACCTCCCGAACGAAACAAAACGAACAAAACGAAAGAAACAAAAACAAAAGCCACGACCACAGAATAAGTTAGCAAAGAGAGAGAGAGAGAGAGAGAGGAGCTAAGCTAAGGGAGAAGCTGAGAAGTTTACACGAGTCAAAACCGCGTTTAGGCCACGAGCAATTCTGGGGAGTAAAGTCTCCCGAGCCGCAAAATATTTTTCAAAAAATTTCCAAAACACCTACACCAACACACACACAGACAGCAGACACGCATATACATACATACCCACTCAGCGAAAGAGAAAGAGAAATAAGAAATGAGAAATGGAGTAGAAGATGAGATGCGAGCTTCGATCGCATCCAATGCTAAAACCAAAACCTAAAAACTAAAATCCTAATCTTATGTGAAATAGTGCAAATTGATGGTAACCTGAGCCACACCCACACACACACCGAGCGCATACTCTTTGTAGGCAGTGTAAACTGTTGAGAAACTGTACTCGCCGTAGCCGTTGGTTTGTTAGATGAAATTTTTTTGAAAATATTTACAAAACATTTTACGTATACAGATATTTAACAAATACATAGTTGAGCCGTCTATTGATCTACCGAAAGTTGACACACAAACAACATTCCACACAAACACAAACAAACAAACAAACACAAAACATTCCACCCACACACACACACACACATCGGTACAAAGTGTGTGTTCATTTAAGAGCGAAGAGCGCTCTGCGGAAGCGGGAAGCACTGCTTGGCAGACCGCTCTTCGGCAAGCAGCAAACCCTTTCATTCCGTCGTGTACTGCTTGAGCGCACTGCTTTACAAAAGCAGGCACTCCACTGACGCCGGAAGTAAGGGAATATCTATCCTATATAACCCACCACCCCCTCCCCCAAATTTCGTAACCCTTAAGCATATATTCGATGTCTATTAAGCGAAACTAAACGAAAACAAAAATCACCAAAAAAAAAAAAGAGAAACAAAGGTTAAGAAAAAGCAAAAACTATTTAGATTTATAGATTTATATGCGGACAGTGGGCGTTAGGGTAGATAATTGATAATTTAATGGTTTACGTTATGCGAACCCCTTCGACCAAAGTTAATTGTTAACACGAATCCCTAGAGTGCGGTTTATTTTTAATCAATTCTTTTACTTTACGCCTCTTTTTATTTTGTATGGATCACCTTATACACAAACAAACACACACACACAATCACACCACACACACACACACACACACACACACACACACACACACACACACTAGTCTGTTATTTATGTACATAATTTATACGTTTAGTTAAGTTAAAGTTTAGTTTAATTAGTTTACTTTTACATTACTTGGCCTTGAGTTGCAACAAAACAAAATATACACGAAACACCAAAAATTCAAATTAAAAAAATATGGGTTTTCTTTATTGTTTATATTCTTAATCCCCTATTTCTCCTCCGCTGGCTGACTGGCTGGCTGTGATTCCGTCCTCGATCATGCACTCTCACTCATCAGCAGCAGCACAGCAGACTCAACACGGAGAGTGGGCGGGTTAAGAGGGATATGTTTGCTCTCTCTTGGTCCTAGTCTCTTGGCAGGGGGCTAGGAGTGAGCAAACCTCACTGTTGCCGCACCAGCACCAGCGGCAACATCATCAATTACATCACCGAATCATCGAATGTTATTCAACATAATTTCAACATAAAGCAAATACAAAAAGAATATTCCTCAAAAGACGCACGACGAAGAAGAAGCGAAAGTAACCTTTTCGGCCCCATATTTGCTACGAGGACAGGACTGTCATACAGCAGCCAGCCACCAGCCAGCAGCCAGTAGCCAGTCAACCTCTGAAGCCCTATCGCCCCCTGTTGCAAGTTTAGATTAGATGGGAACACCGCTATGAGGCAGCAGCAAACCTTTCGGCCACACCATGCATACGAAATTATTGAACAATAGATGAATTTTAGCTAAAACTAAATTGAAACGAGTAAACAAGTTTTTAGGCATAACCAGAGAAGAGCTCCCCCCTCGGAGCGGGGGGAGCAGAGCGAAATTTGATTGCACTTTGGCGCAACTATAACAAAATTAGTCGAGTATAAGACGGTAGGTTCCTAGTCTGACGGGAGAGATAATCATTTCAAATTGGTTAAAATTGAAATTAAAAAATTGAAATTTGAAATTTGGATACTTACGAGTACACTCGTAGAATGAACAAACAAAAAAATGCATTTGCGAAATTAGTGTTTAGGGAATCGTACAAAAAAAACAAAGCTAATCGAACTGCAGTTTAAGTTGAATACAACCCCATCCATTAAGCATTATCCATTTTGAAGTTGAGTTCCCTGAAATCTATTATCAGTTACCCTGATTTATTGACCCATCTGAGCAGAGCAGAGCAGAGCAGACACAGAAGTCGAAATTCCAGTCCGGAGATCGTTGATTGTTAATGCCTTTACGAAATTTATGGAGAAGCAACTTCTTTTTGGCAATGAAGTTGAAGTTTGATCTAAATCTAAATACAATTGTAACTGATTTTGTGATAAAAAGTAAAAAACAAAAAAACAAAACAACTAACTAACTAAACATCTAACAAAGAAGCAAACAAATGAAAATCGAAGTAACAGCAATTATGTTTCGGATAAAACCAATATGGAGGGAGTCCCCCCCCCCTCCATACGAAATTATTGAATTGAATTGATTGTAAAAATAGTTAATTGAGAAATGAGAAAAGCAAAAACCCTTTAGGCAATTTAAGGCGTATTAACAATAAACGTTTGGCTAACCAAAACTTTAGGCAAAATTTTATAATTAAGCAAAATTCAAAAGCGAAAATGAAAACGAAAACGAGAAGTACTCTCTAGGCCGTCGAAATTCAGGAAGATAAAACAGCTAACAAAATTCAGAGTTAATGTTCTGTTGAGTTTCAGTTTGTCTCAGTTTAAGCCATACCATACCCCCACCCCGCCGCTTTCTTTCCTTTCCTTAACCAAGTGGATGGATCGATGGATCCATGGATCGTAGGAGGTGTACTATGATGAATGAACCGAAATACTTGCGTACCAAAAAACAAGAACCAAACACACCCACACTCAGACACAGACACAAAAGCACACTTGAATACATTGAATACATTTGAATACATGCGTATATATAATGCAACATACGATACATATTTCATACATTTATACTAACATTAACATTAACAAAAACATACTTAAACTTAAGTCAAGTCAAGTCAAAACAAAAAAAAAGACGATAATTGGTTAATAAAAGCGAAATTCATTGAGAAAACAGAAACCACATGACGGCGCTTGGATTTTTCTTTACCAAAATTAAAAACCCATCCCCCAACCCAACTTTGGCTATTTATGAAACCCCCCATACTTTTACGTTCAACTTACCCAAAAAAAAAAAAAAAAAAACGGTGCCCCAACCGCCAACCTCCGTCAGAACCTTTCGGCACAGATCAGATCAAAATTGGAATTGACTACACAACACACATCACTAACCGTTAACCAACACTACAGCCACAGCCAACAACTAATCGGTGGAGCGCAGAGACGAGCCAGTAACAGCAAATGGTAAGCAAAAGCAAAAGTCAACTAAATTTTAATCACTTCCTGTTGAGCAGAGAACAAACCACAGACACAGCGACTCCTGGCATATCCACAGGCAGCAGCAGCAACCTTCAAGCCCCTCATAGAGGCAGCCATCAAAAGTTTGGCCATCCACGTATTTCGATCAGCCGAAAAACAGTGTTTAGTTTCTACACAGCAAACTTTGGGTGTTGGTAAATTCCAAAAAGAAAACAAACAGAGACCAGCCATAGTCCAAGAGACATGTTCGATTCTAGTTTCCAATTGCTGCTCTGTGGAACAGCCAGGAACAAAGTTTACACCCGGCCCCAAAATCAAAGTCGAAGCTCGGCATAGGCCAGGATATAAGTTAGCCTAAGCATAAAGTAATCTTACAGCCAACCAACAAGCCAGCCATCCAGCAGAATCAACCAGGAAACACACACAGACAGAGCCGGAAGCAGGAAGCGGAAGCATCCAGCACATCAACCCAATCAGTGATCAATGAATCGATTTCATTCACTGATCGAACGAGAAATGAGAGCAGAGCAAACTAAACTTAAAGCAAAAATGAAAACTACACGTAAACCGAAAACCGAAAAAGAAAATGAAAAAAAACGAACCGATCGACAGAATGATGATCGAAGCAGCGGAAGCACAAGCAGAAGATGGAAGCGAGATATCGAGATCGAGATCGAGATCGATAGAAGAGATGAAGGCGAGATAAGTATGATATATACCTACTACACGTAAACCAATTACCAAATATAAATGCAGACGCAGCCATATGCAAGTTTTAACTAGATTTTAAAAGCATTAATACCGCAAAATACCAAGCAAAACAAAATTAACAACAATTACCGATTACTGATACTGATACCGCATATACGAGAGCAAAAACCGATACAGAAATTGATCAGAATTGTACATAGCGACATTTAAATACAAAACTACATACACGTAACTAAAATATTACTACAGTTAAGCATAAGCAGATCCCTCTGAGACCCGCCCATGAGACCCCATGACCCCACTCCATATCGAAGTTACTCGAAGGCCAGGGCCAGGCGAGGCTTCGCCCATAGCTTTACAGCATTCAAAATGCGCGCAGGACGATTTTCTAGTGAGAGAGAGAGAGAGAGAGAGATGTGCCAAACCCCCCCCACAATCGGTATATATATCAACCAGAAGATTACCCCAAACAAGCAAACAAACAAACACTCACACACTTGAGAAACACACACACACATATGTATGTAGTCAAGTCAAGAATCAAATCAAATCAAATCTATTCGTAACTTCAACTTCAAGTAAAAATAAGTTAATTAAACATCCTTATTTAAGAAAACATCTGATCACAAGCGATAGAAAGAAACAACTAAAGCAAAACACTAACGAAAATCAAACGAAAATTTGCAGTTTAGGTATAAAAGAACAACAAAAAGAAAATAAATAAATTATTGCGTTTTTTTAGTAGCAAACGCGATTCTCGAAATTCCCAATAACTTTTGGCCCGAAATCGAAAGAAAATTAAACCAAAAACCAAAAACAAATGTTTGGAAGTAAAATTTTTATCACTTATTTGGCGTAGGGAGAATCACAAAGATACAGAGAAGAAGAGAGAGAGAGACGAAGAGAGAGAGAGAGACATTTTATGGCGGTGCCGTGTCCCCCTGCAGTGTCATCCTCTTGAAAGGGGGGCCATTTGCATCGCCATTTTTTGTTCCAACAAACTGCAATAGAGCAGCGCACGGTGCCCATACAGTTTCGGCCAGCACTGTGCGCCTGCACCAAACGGATTAAGTTCAACAATCAAAACATTTATTAACCATACCATATTATATTAGACAACAATCTTAAGCATCCTCAGTTGAGACGTTTATGAAGAAGAGTTTAAAACTTTTGGCTTATGACGTGTAACCCCAGCATTTCGGCAGAACAAACGGCAAGCGGAAGCTGCCATCGGAAATTCCAAATTGAAAATTGATATATATACCAAACAACAACAACAAAAACAACAACAACAAAAGCACATGAGAAAGTATAAAAATATAAAGGAAAAGTTGCATAAATCCCAAAGAAACCCCATAACTGAATAAAGAAATAAAAATAAATAATAGAATTACCAGATATCGATGCAGAAGTAGAAGCAGAAGCAGGATTACAATTACAATTACAATTTAGTTTTAACAGCCAACAATAGCCAGGGAAACATACACAACTCGTATGTGATATTTTTGAGTTAATCTCTCACAGTTTTTCACAAGTTTACAAACGAAAAATAACAAAAAAAAAAAAAAATAAGAAACAGAAACAGAAACAACAACAAGCCCAATTAGCAGCGACAATATATACATTCATATATATTCGAAGTATTAGAAACAACAAACAGCAAACAACAACACAGAGCACTTCCAGCAGCAAGCAGCAACTTTTTTTGGGTTGCCTACCACATATCAGAGATATTGCATCCGAATCTGCTATATAGTATACATATGGTACAGAGATCGGGTCGAAGGGAGAGCAGTGGAGAGAGAACAGAACAGATTTCTTTGTGTTGAGTCTTTAAGCCATCCTGAGTTCAAAGTTTACACTGAAGATTATAACCGAATAACTGAATATTTACCCATGACCGAATACGAAATATAACATATATATATATACACATAAAGCAATACAAATACCGATAACTAATCCATAAGTGTTTATAGTTGAATTTTGACGAGAGAGTTAGACGAAGACGAATCAGAGATTTTATGCCACAGTTTCATTTGCAATAGTCGAGAGCGTGCCACGCACGCACCGGGATATTTTATAGTACAATACATGCAACCAGCAGACAAACAACAAACAAAACAAAAAAAAAACCACAACAAATAAACAAACGAATTAACGAATAAGCAACCAATAACTTTTTATAAAACGATTTATATTTTTATACTCGCAACGAAAATGAACAAAAATCAACCGCCACAGCAACAACAATAGCCAATTAGCCAAATAAGCCAAAACTTTTAGTTCGTTCACAAGATATCTTCCGTTAACAATTATCAACAACAGCAACAATTACAATTTTTATTTAAGCAACAGCAATAGAAAGAGCTCCGACATCCGACATCTGACATCCGACTCCCGGCATCCGAATCACTGATAACCGCTGAAACCCCCAGCCAAAATCCATCTAGGAAGCCCCGTCCCGTACAGATCGAACGCATGCCACACAAGAAATTGCCAATAGTACCATGCAACCAAGTTGCATGAAAAACCAAGAGAAAGCTGAAGAGAAAGATGAAGATGAAGATGAAGACGAGGACCCAAAGAAATGATGCCTGCCTGCTGAACCCAAGGGAACCTACGCCTGAGCCCGCCCACAAGAGGAGACACAATCCAAAAACATTTGCCAAACACATGCGCTTGTCCGGGATCTGGATCTGCAACTGGAAGGACATCCGCTGGGGGCATTCAGTCAGAACTATCAGTCAGTCAGTCAGTCGGAACGGAACGGAACGGAACAGAGCGGAATAGTCGGAGCCTCTTCACAAAGGCAACAAGAATAAGTGATAAAAACCTTTTGTTTCACAATTCTCTTACGAGCAACTCAATCAATCGAACAACAACAACAACAACTAAATGAGCCACAAAACTTTGCGTGCGTTAAACTGGCTCCATCTCCGGCAACTGCTGCAGCAAGGGCACACAGCAACTTCAACAGCAACTGCAACGGCAGCCGCAAAAGCAAGGACCCGTGGGGCATGCAACTGGCTGCGAAATGAACTGAACTGCAAAACTCCTTTGGTTTACTCCAACAATCACACACAATCAAACAGATGCAATAAACAAGAGAAAATTGACAAAGATTGGGGCGCCAGCCCAACCAAAAAAGGGTGGTGGCCCCAGACAATAGCCCAGTAATATTATTATTATTTCCAATAGGGCGCATCTTTGTAATCCCCCGAGGATTAAAGATGCGCCAAAAAGAACCGTCGTCAACAGAAGTACAACCAAAATGAATCGCACCCATTGGCACCACCAAGAATCAAGAATCAAGCAGAATCAGTTGCCCCTGCCTCTACCCTTGCCTACCTTGCCACCCCTACCCGCATCGCATGTTGCAGTTGCCGGAAAGGGGGCCAGACGTTTGTCAAAATTCTACACGAAATTTTATGTAAAAAAGCTGTAGGAGCAAACGAAAAACGCAATTCCAACGAGCCAGCGCCCAAAAACGCGAAAGGCGCGAAACAATCGATTTTCAGTTTCAAGTTTTTCCTTCTCGGCGATCGGTCTGGTTTCGATCGGTCGCGTTCCTATGATTTATGGACGGAGAGAGAGAGAGAGAGCATGTCCTGGGATCTGCCCCAGCCCCAGCCCCAGAACAGAGGGGCATCAGGAGGGGACCCAGGCCCGGGGGGCATGTGTAAGATATGTACTATAATAAAAGTAAAAAACGTAAACGAAAACGATAAGCAAACAAATGAAACAACAATATTTATACAGAGACTGCAAACAAATGTGATCAGATATTTTATAATATATAAGTTTACAGAGCAAGATACAGCGAGAAGCATATAGCCAGAATCAGAAAAACGAAACAGAAACAGAATCAGAAACCAGATAACTAGTTATATAGCCGAACGATCAAATCAAAAGCGAAACAACAGCAACAACAACCACAGTAACAGTAACAGTAAAACAGTACAGTTAGCATAGAACGTAAAGAGTAACGAGTAACGAGAGCAGTAAGATCGAGCAAGGACTCGCAACGAGTCGAATAGTAACACGTAAGCAACCGAATAAAACAAAAGTATTTATAATAATATTTTTTACAATAGAATATACAACTAAATATAGCAAAACGACAAACAAACCGAGCGGGAGGCGCAGCAAAGCATAGCCCTACACCTAGACTCTATCAGATCCTTATCCCTGAACCATATATCCCGATTCATTCGATCCATTCGATCCACATGTGCATGTGCTGACGCCTCCACGCGCAACAGTTGCCTTTCACAGAAACAATTTACCATTTAAGTTACCAATAGTGAAATAGACAAGACAGAACGGTGCCACACAATGTCGCATGGTCGGCAGTGGTGCCGCCGTTTTTCCAGCCAGTTTTCAGTTGAACAAGTCTTTGGTTTTTTCGAGTACTACAGAGCAGAGCAGAGCAGAAGATTTTCATTTCACGGTTCATACAAAGGTTCTATTTAGTTCAAGGAGTAGCAGGAGTACAGAAACAGAAGCAGAGAACTAACCAGTAAATACACAAACACACTCCAACACACATGCATAATTGCATAAATATATCAGATATCAGATATATAGTACTATATGTTTGATATATAGTTTGATTTGAATCCGTTGAGTGAGTCAAGTTTTTCAGTTTCGATCAACAACGTTTGGAGCCATTATCTTCCTTAGTTGAATTAAAGCATTCAAGCATTATGAAAAATTAAACAAGCCCTTGAGTTCTGAACAATAGTGCCGGTAATATTTATAAGATAAGTGAAACTATATACATATATATATAAAATAGAAATATATATAAAATACATACTCTAGACGTCGTAATCCGTATTTCAGCATAGCTAAAGAATGTTCTAAATGTACACTGAATAAAGCCCCAATAAAATAGAAAAACCAAGCAACAAACTGAAAGAGAAAAATAAAGTGAGGGAGAATCGCCTGCGCAGTATTTTCTATGCCCATATCGAAGATCGAAGCCTGCCTGACCTTGAATTGAAAGTAACTATCCCCCAGACCCCGGCCCAGCCCCAGCCCCCCGCACACGAGCCACACTCTCAACCAAAGCATTACGATCCACAAACACTCAAACTTATAAATATATATAACTTATTAATTACATAAGGGCATAACTCGAAGCAAAAGAAAAGCAAAACCAAAACCAAAACCAAATAAGAATAAAATACAAATACAAGATAATGGTAGTTGCTATTTTAAATATACTAAACAAAATCCATAAAAAAACCACAAAAAAATCAAAGAAAACAAAAACAAAAGCCGAAGAAACAGAAACAGAAAATCAGTCGAAATACAAAAGAATCTTCATGTATGCAAAAGTCTCTAACTAAAACATTAAGCAGGAACCAAAAGAAAAATCAATCTAAAAAGCAGAACATAACAGAAAAACAGAAAAACAGCAAAACAGATATACCTACGATATATATGCAGTTTGTTCCAAACAAAAATCTCTACGGAAAATATATGATATTTGTATGCTTTTTTACTCACACCATAAGCCATATAAGCCGAATGGAAATGGAAATTGGAAATTGGGATAAAAAAAAGTTGGAGATCGATCCTCCAGCGCCGCCTTTAGGTTTAATTTACGCACTCAGACAGACACACAGAAACACACACACACACACAGATACAGATACCAAAATGTCAGCATAAGTATGAAGAAAACTAATCGTAAAAATCAGAAAACAGAGAAGCAACTACAAATTTATAATCATAGTTTAGCAGCAGCCGTAATTGATTTTGTCAGCCACACGAAGGGTAAGAATCAAAGAATCAAACTGCAAACGCAGACCGAACTAAAACCAACTAAGCTAGATACAAAGATACATAACATAGAACTCATCATCCAAATACGCCAGATCAGATACTTGCAAGAAGACCAGAATACAGTACTCAATGTCGTTCAATCAACAACCAACCAAGATCAGATTAGTTCACAGATGCATCAATCAGCTTACTTATAGTTTTCAAGATACACAAAGTCCAGTTCAAGATAAAGATAAATTAAGGATATATACACGCACCCCTAAGCATAATGATAACCAATCCAGCCCGACCCCCACAGCCAATATATAACTTCAGATCAGAAACAGAAGCAGAATCAAAATCAAAAACAGAGTAGGATTAAACGAGGAGGAGCTTAGGCGACATACATTTCGATTAGGAGCAGATGGATGGCTCGAGTGGTACGCATTTCGAAGAACGTTTTAATATTTCGGCTTATATATGTATATACCAAATATACAGAAAAATCAGAACTTTCGGCTCAAAAGCAACGCGCTGCATTTTGAAAACTCAAAAGAAAAAAACATAGGGAAAAAACTTGCACTTGGAAATGTGCAAAAACCAAATGAAGAAAACCAACTCTCGGCCTAGACTTTGGCGTAAATTTCGGAATAAGAACCAAAGGGAAAAAAGCAAATACATACACAGACGGACAAATAAAGATGAAAATATGAGAATTCGGGAAAAAGTTTGAGATGAAGAGACCCAAATATGACCAAAGACGCGCTGCAAGTGGGGCCCTGATAACGCTTCCCATCGTCCCGAATCGAGCTTCGCAGATCCCAAAAAAAGCAACCAGTTTAGGTATAAGTGTAAAAATTAAATGTAAAATTATTTCGGTAATGTTCCTATATAAACATAACACACACTAGCACACTGACACACCCATACAGGCGCATACGAGTACATACATATGTACATATATATCGGAAAAGACTGTACATATGTATAAGGGCAAATTGAAGTTTCGGACACACACAATATAAATTCAGCATTTAGCATTTTGGCAAAATAAAGTAAAATTAGAGGGAAAAAATAGGAGGACAAAATAGGAAAGAAAAAACCGATCTGCAGGCTCGACTCAAGCGGAAGAAGAGCGGAAGCGTTACATTGGACCACCTTGCAAAATAATAAAATACAAAGAAAAATAACAACAAGAGAAAAGAAAAATAAACTTCATTTACAGGCAGCATTCTATGAGAACAATTGCAGATTTCTTTCGATTCGATTTGATTTCCTTGTTTCCCATTGAGGAGAAGAAGATAATTGTACTTTTTAGTGAAACACAACACAACGCGTTTGAAAGCCCCAGGACAAAAAGGATAGGACAAAAAACCAAAAAAGAAGAAACAAAACTCAAAGAAGTACTTAAACAAATCACGAAATGAACAAAATTGAAAATCTCTCGGCCATGTTTGGATAATTATCTCTCGGTGTAAACGTTCAGGACAAATTTACAAAAACAAAAACCAAAAACAAAACAAAAATAACTAAAACTTTAGAGAAAAAAATACTTTAGGATTAAAAGCGGAAAATGGAAAAATCACGAATTCAAAATCCAAAAATTATAAGCGAAATCACTAAATTTTGGAACACAAAATTTCGTAAGTAAGAACTTAAATTGTAAGAGGAACAGGAATCGAGAACAAGCAGTGCATCTCCGCTCTGAAAACTCTGCGGTTTGCAGTAGATGGGGAAAGAAGTGCACAGCAGTGCAGTGTACCGGAAGCAGTGCACCGGAAGCACTGCAAGCAGTAGAAGACCAGAACGGGGAATGGCAAAACTTTGAAAGAAATTTTGAAAACGTGTTGGAAAAATATCAGAAAAAGTACAAGCTTATTTTAAGCACCTTCGCGCCTTATCTTTAAGAACGTAAATAAATCAATGAAAAATACGAAAAACGAAACAAAAATGCAAAAACGTGAAAAGAAAAACCTAAAAAAAAAACATAATCTTAAATTTAAATAAATTTAATACAAAGGAAAGAAAGAATACATTGTACATTTAGAAAATACGAGCAAAATTAAGTGGGAAATTGCATTTTTCGGTACATCTCCTGGTAGTTAACCTTATCTAACCTTAATTTTCACCGATCCGCACCGATCTGACTCGGACTCTGATCAGACTCGCGACCGGATCATCCTGCAGAAAGCAATTTTTGTTTCCCTCAGTTCGGGTTTTGTGGAAATTCTGCCTATAAATGTAAAGCTCAAAACAGCAGAAAAGGCAGAAGTAGAATTAGAGAAAAAGAACAAAAACAAGACAAGTCAACAAAGAGAAACTCCAGCAGAGCTCCGCTCAAGTACACGGGCTCCAGCTGAAAATTGAAACCCAACAAGCAACAAAAAAAAACCAAACAAAATTCAAAATCATTGCAGCAGCAGATTTCAAAATTACCCAAGAAGCGAAGAAAACGAAATTATCTTAACAAAATTCTCCTCTGCGGTTCGGAGCAGAGAACCACAACAGACGTAGAAGCAGAAGCAGAAACAGAAGCTTAAGCGAAAGGTTTTCTAGAAAAGTAAGGAAACTAACCTTTATGTTCCCCAAAACTCTGTAAATGTTTAGATATATGGAAATCCAAAAAGAATAAAAAAAAGAGAAATGAGGAGACTATTTAAGTTAGATGTTGGTGGGGCTACGACCGTGAAGACTTTGAAATAAGATGTGTATGTAGAAAAAAAATACTATAAAAGGAACTTGATGGATCCTAACCTCTTTTATCCAATGTTTAGTTATAAAATTTCTAAAATGTATCCACCACTATCAGTATATATACTCGTACATAAGTATGTGTGTGTAGCCCTGATCCCCTTCCCCTTCCTTGAGTTTTACTGACAATCTCCTAGGCGATCGATCCCTTAGTTCGGACACTCCCCCAGCCCCAGTGCAGAATGTGTGAGGAGCCAGAGCGTTGACAGTTCTCAAGCCTCGAAAATAAAACCAAATGCCCGGCCAGGCAGGACCAGGAGATCGGCCAGACTGGCCGGGCACCTCCAGGACATCCAGAACCGTTTCGCTCCATAGAACTCAAGGCAATACAAGCAATCCAGCGGTACGACAGCAGAAGCAGAAGCAAGAAAGCAAGGCAAAGGACAAGTTTCGAATCAGAATTTCGGTGACATCTTTCGGCAAAGTTTCGACAACTTTCGATTAGGCTTTTGTTGTTAATTTGTTTTTTTGCGACCACGTCTCCATAGCACACGAGCAACATGCAGCCAGCGGCATGCCACACACAGAAGCAAACAGAAGTAGCAAACAGAAGCAGCAACCAGCCACGTGATAAACGAGTTGAGCAAGTGAAAAGCAATTTTGAAATGGGGCCACAACGTCCGATCTAAAGTGCCTTCAAGTAACAATGAAAAACAAAAGAAAAACCAAAAGGAAAAGAGAAAAAAACGAAAACGAAAATGAAAATGAAAATACCAAAAAATAAAATAAAAACTGTTAATTTTTTATGTAACTAAAGCAGCGCAGCGCGGAGGGGAGAAAATTATAAATAAAAATTGTATAAAGAAATTAAACGTGTAAAAAGTATAAACAAATTTAAAGAACTAAGCGACGAATCGAAGAAGAGAATTCGATGAGAAGCGAAAGCGAAAAGGGCTCCAAATAGACCGGAAAGCAAGCAAATACCAAAACTGCCTCACACTCTGGCCACGCCTCACACTGACCGCCAATCCATGCGGTCCGAACCGAGTGCAATCACACGGACATTGTCAGATCATCCTCAGATCCCCCCAATCCTATCCCTAGCAAAAAAAAATTGTAATTGACTACCTAAGTAAGCGATAAATATGTATGTATTTAGTTATAGTATGTAAACGAATGAAAAATTAACATAAAACTCGATTTAGACACCACACACCACACTTAATGTATGGAGAAATTAATGATTTAGCAACAAAGGTTTGGACTTATGAGAAAGAGTATATGCATATACATATATACCCCCTTATATGCATCCCCCTTTACCGTACATACATACGCATACTAGCGCTGAGTTGCTCATTTTACACGAACACACACACACACACACACACGCGAACACGAACACTTGCATGAAAGTATGCTACATTTAATTTAGATATAAAGCGAGGCATATAAGTATTCCATTCCACTCAAAGTTAAGAGAAGAGAATGGAAAATGATTGCAACTGAATTAAGAACGAGAACGAGATGTGAGAACGGCATACTGAAGAGAGAAATAGAGAGAGAGGAGAGGCGGCGGCAATTAGGTATAGAGCGAGACGACTACATTTAAGCAGAATTCAGAATACGTATACTTGACACACACACGACAAGCAGTCACACGACGCCTGCGTCTGCTCTTGTGACATGACATGACTAAAAGCAGAGCAATGATGATATGATGATCGCGTATAAACTATAAGACTTTCTGGAATCGAAGATCTTCGATTCGTGCTCTTTCCTACCCCTAACACACACACCACACACAAATACACAAACACACCTACAACATACACAAACAGATCTTTGAGTTGGCAAACGTCGTAATCGCTTCTTTAGTCGATGGATGGGAAAGAACTAGTAAAAATTAGCAAAATTTAAAATTGAAACGGCACCCACGGGTTGTCGATTATGAAACACGCAGACACCTACACCCACACCCACACCCACACTCACGTACACACCATTATGTATATAAGTATGTAAATTCCTTTGAGCTGAAACATTGTATAACCAAAAGATTGCGATTACGAATACACACGACACCCGACACCCGACACACAGGAAAAAAAAACAGCAAAAACAGACATAACAAAACAGAGAGACGAGACACACATCCTGATGAAGAGGTGTGTAAAGGGTTCTTTGCTTACAACTTTTCAAATGTATTAAACGGTTTCGGCCAACCTTTAGGATTGATAAAAGATCGATCGCCCCAACAAAGGGGCTGCATCGTTTCGGTTGATGGATGCAAATAAACGTACAAACGTTCAACATTTTCAAAACACCAAATCGAGCCTAGAAATTGATTTATGTTCCATTAAGCAAAACTGAAGGAGAAAAAAATAGAAAAATGAATACTTTTGATTTACAATACAACAATAGACCGGAATGATTTCCAAGCAATAGTACAAACAACTTAAGAGATAACTTTTATAATGTAATTGTAAACTAAGTGGAAGAAGAGTGGGAGATTGGCTCTGATCCAAGGCGTTTCCTCGGGGACAAGAAAGCCAAAAAAAAACACAATCACCCCGAAACGAAACGCCCAGGGCGAGAGATGAATGTAAGAATGGAGATAAAAACGAACAGAAAACGATAATCCCTCGAATGCATATAATATACGATTTCCTTGAGTTACCCTTAGTTGAGATTTAACACACATTTAGTTAAACTTTGATGAGTGCGTAGTAAGCGAAATTAAAGGACCAGGAACAGAGCCACAGCCATAGAACAGAGCCTGGTGCCAAGAATACTTTCGGAATTCCAACTTGAAACTTGACGAGCATGTAGCATGTATAGCGAATGCATCATGTAACATGCAACAAGACAGGCAGACTCTCCTACAGGCAGGAGAGATGCATTGAAATTCGAGTCACTTCACACACTATTTAAATTTATAAGTACTATATGTAATAAAAATAGGAGACAACACCCAGACACCCAGACACACACCACCACTACCCTGAAATCTCCCAGAAACTAATATAATATTTATTTATTATATTAATATTTACCACACACGCAATATTGAAATGAAATGAAAACCAAAAGTAAAAGAAAAGCAAAAGCATACATGTCGCGCATTCAATTACGATAGTACGATATACTAACTTTATATGATTAAAACTAACTCATTTAGAATGAACCATAGCGATATACATATGTATGTGTAAGCTACGTTTTGGTTACGGTTTCGGATTCGGTTCCTTTCTACGAGTATACTTTGGTTTGGTGTACCACCCACTGGCCCCTCCACAGCCACCCCCCTTTTGGAAACTTCGAAAACCAATTCTGGCCCCAAAATAATGAGATTCAAATCCATTCCAAACAAATTTCGAGCAAACGCTAAATCGCACAAAATTGTACATTTCGCGCAAAAAAAAAATAAAAACAAATCACTCCACACATTACATCACAACGTCACGAGACACCACACACCACACCACGCAGAAAGCATGAGATATGATAAGCCGAAAATGTGTAAGAGTAAATTCAGTATTTGGGACATCGTAAGCGAATATAATTAAATAAAAAAAATTATATTGCGATCGAAACAAAATCGAAAATACTAAAAAAATGTGTAATGGAAAAGGAGAAATGAACAAAACACTAAACTACAATATGACATTTTTAATCGAAAAAAACAAAAACAAACTTATTTTATTGAAAATTATGTAAAATTTACTAAGGAAAAAAATACAAAAAAACAACAACACACAATAAAAGTATATTATATTGTTTATTTTCATCTTTAAAAATAAAGTTTTAAAATCGTATAAAAATAGTAATTGCCGATATGGTGTTATAATTTTTTGGGAAAGGGAGAAATACCGATCACGAGAAGGCGTGGTACGCCCAGATCAGAAAAGAAATTACGAAGAAAACCAAAAACAAGGAGAAAAAGGACAACGACAAGATCAATAAATCTTTGCTACGCTAATCTTTGCCATACCTATTTATGGAACGTCTGGGCGTCTTTTGTATTTTTGTGAAAGGAAGAGAAACATAGCCATTTTTTAACAGTTTGCCGGGTGTGGTATCCCTAGACCCTAATATGTATATTACATTACATCATTTTAAAAGTAGTATTCAGATCACGAAGCAAACACTCCGATATATTCTGGAAAAGTCTTTCATTGTGGTATTTCTTACAGTCCCTAGAGTTTTATTGACATGCAGCTAAAATTGAGGTTGTGTGCGTGAATGTGTAACAACACAGTGCAATAAACAAAAACCAAACAAGCTATGTATAAGGAGAATTTGGCGACAACGACATAATGAAATTAATAAAAGCTGTTGAAAAAAGGGAAGTTTTATGAAATTTGGGGGATAAATTTGGGGGAATTCTGTTCAGCAAAACCGGATTTATATAATATTGCGGTGCTTTATCTGTGGATTGTCGATCTCCGGCTCCACAGCTCCCACAAATAATACATTCCTACTTGCTTTGATACAAAATTTGAATTTTTAACGGGTTCATTTCTATACAGTGTTACCGCAGGGCATGCACACCTGGTCACACTCGGACGCAAGTAATTTTAAATTGCACGTTTTGCTTGAGAACGTAATTTTGGATCTGAATACTAGCACTTAAACCTTATTTTAGACAGAATACAATAAACGAAGTTATCAGTTAAAATTATTTGTTCAAGGCTCAGGATACCGTTTAGCTAGTAACATTAAACAGAATATAAAAATCGAGGATTATGATTTTCGTTGGTATTTTTACGGTATATTTTTAAAATGAGACCGTTATTTTTGGTATACTTCTGAGAGTCGGACGGTATATTTGATCAATAGTTCCGCGGTCACACTGCGTCAATAGCAAAAAAAAAAAATAAATAAAAATATAAATTGTATAAATTGTATAAAATTGGAACAAAAACCAACGATAAAATGCCAGAAAGCGACGTTACCAAAATGAAGGTAAGCTAATCTGCTTGAACTTTCAATAATTTAACTAATTGCTGGCGTCCCCAAGGTGGCTGATTTGAAGCGCGAGCTAAAACTGCGTGGTCTGCCAGTAAATGGAAACAAAAATGAATTGCAGGATCGCTTGCAGACGGCTCTGTTGGAGGGCGACATATCGCTGGAAGACAGCGCTATAGCAGACGCCATAGACGATGATGACGTTTCCCTGGCCGACGAAGACGAGGACAAGCTGCTGGACGAGCACGATGACGATGAGCTACTCAAGAGCCCGGTGAGCACGCCGACAGCAGCATTGATACCCGATTTGCTGTTGGATGAACACAGCGCCACCAACGAGGCAACGAGTGCAGCAGCAACCCTGCCTGCCAAGAAGATTGTGCTCAAAAGGAATAACTCGCAGCTGGCATCGACAACGGCAGGCTGTACCACGACGCCTACCATTGCAGCGAAGGAGAACGGGGCTCCCACAGCTAGTAAGGATACGCAAGAGGGAACACCAGCCAAAACCAAACGCATCCCTATTGTAATTGGGGGAAGCAAGGAAGCCGAAAAGTCCGCGGACAAGAAACTCACTGAACTAACCGCAGAGGAACGTTTGAATCTCCGGGCCAAGAAATTCGGCATCACCACCCCTACCGCCGCCACTCCGTCTATTGCTGCTGCAATTAACAAGTCCTCGAGCGCATCAATTGTGGCTAATAAAGGCAACAAAGAGACGGATGAGAAGCAAAAGGAAGCTCTCAAGCGTCGCGCCGAACGCTTTGGCTGTGTGGTTCCCGAGAAGACCACAAAGACACTGACCGACGAGCGGCTGCTGAAGCGCAAGGAACGTTTTGGTATAGCATCAGCTGAGGCTTCTTCGACTCCAGCTCCAGCTACGGCTCCTGCTACTCCAGAGTCAAAGGCCATTTACTCTGAGAAAGCGCGCGCACGATTGGAACGTTTCAAGACTGCGCCGGCAGTCGCTACCACAAAATAAGAACCAGACCTTTCGTACACCTTTCCCATACACACAAGCGATGGAATACATACACACATGGACCACAAACCCTGTAAACAGTCTTATAGTGTCAACATTCAAGTCGCCTATGCTTGTAGAGATTAAGCAACCAATCCATTATAAATAAAAAAGAAAACATTTCAATATCCACTATCCACAAAATGTTACCCCACCGCAAACCTAATATTGTTATGCGACTTCGCAAATTTATTTTATTAGAGTATAAAACGTGTGTATCTGTGCAGAATTATAGCCAGAATGCTTTGAGAGACTACAGACGGACATGATCAAGAATGCCATAGCCGTGTGGAGTCGTCTAAAACTATCTGTATCTAGGGAGGGACTAAAGATCACCATCTGTTTCGAGGGTGTACTTATTTTTCTGAGAGGGTAGGAACCGAGGAGCGGTGGTGTGGAAACCGTGCCTGGACTGCCCTTAAGGCCTCGTTGAGAGAGAGAGAGAACCATGCGTGAATCATATCATCAATATCTGAGGCCCAAAATCGTTAATCCTAAAAGGCTTTGGGGGGCACTAGTCACAAGAATCTTTGTATAAATCCTTATTTCCTTGGACAAACAGTCGTACTCCACAAATTGTTAACTGGAACGTGAAGAATGTTTAACAATTGGATTTTGCATTGTTTTATTGGCTGTAATTCAATCGCTTAGAGATAACATTAGAATTGCGTCTTCGGATTTGTGGGTTGTTGTTGTTTTGGAACGTCAGTTATTTTAATATTAGAGTACATACATAATATGAATTTGATATATATATAAAAGTTATACGAGTAAAAAATGTATATGGGATGAACTCTTCTGTGTCTGTGCTTCAGATACAGACGACTGTATGGCTGTATTGCTTGTGTTGGATAAAGGAAAATCCGTTCATTGGTCATCAAACAATGCGGCCGGAGCCGGCGGCTGTGGTTCCATTTTCATATTTTATCGCTTAACTGATACAGAGTGAATATACTTTAAACTTAAAACGCTAACCTAAAAATACGTCACTTTAATATTCCGACCATCTAGACGAGAGCCATCCATGAGCGCTGCAAAGGATAAAAAGAGTGGGAGCAATCCACAATTAGTTCACTCGCAGTTTCAGTTTCAGTCCATAATGGCAAGAGACTTACCTATAGCCAGTTCGGCATCGCGCTCTTTGAAGAATCGCACAACACCCACATCATTGCCGCGTATCTCGGCAAACTTGACATCACCAATCTCACGGAACTTGTCGCGCAGCGTCTGCCAGGTGCAGCTCATGGGCACGTTCTTGATGATGATCGTGTCTGATTTGCGAGAGCCAGCCCCTGCGTTGCCAGCGCCAGAATTGGCATTGCCCACATTGCTGCCGCCGCCAAAGATGTCCAGATTGTTGCCCGAATTGTAGTCGTTGCCGTCTTGCTGGTTGCCCAAGCCGCCTCCTCCATTGCCGCCCCCAACGCCCCCAGAACTGCTGTAGGCATTATAGCCAACGTTCCCGCCGGAAACTCCACCACCACTGTAGGGATTGTTGCCGCCGGAGCTGTAGTTATTGCCACCTCCACTGCCGCCGCTGCTGTAGTTGTTGGACAGTCCCACATTGGAAGAAATGGGATCATCATTGCCGCCAGAGTTGCCCAGGCTAAGGCCCAAGTTGTTGAGAGATGAAGTGAGCAGAGGATTGGAGAGGCTGCCACCTTGGTTTCCCAGATTGCCAACCACAGCGGCCAGAAGGCTGGGGTTCAGATTGTTCAAGTTCAGCCCGCCGGCGCCCGAGTTGTTGCCCAGATTGGGCTTCTGCACTGGGGCCACCGGGGATGGCTGGATGGACGAGGAATTGTTGCCGAACATCACTCCCGTCAGGCTACCCAGAAGATTGCTGGCATTGCTAACGCCGCCGCCTCCCTGGCCAGCAGCCACGGACCCCAGCTGTCCGCCTTGCTGAACATTTCCCAACAGCTGGCCCTGGCCTTGGTTTCCGCCATTGGGCAGGTTGTGAGCCACGTCCTTCAGCGGCTCACCGTTCGGGCCTAGGCCAATGCCCACGCCGCCCAGTCCCTCGGGCAGTTTAACACCCTCTCCCTTGTCCGGAATACGATCCAAGCGAACGGTCATGCGCCTATCGAAGAGCATCTGACGATCCAGCATGGAAATGGCCTGCACTGCCTCAACAGGATGATCATATTCGATCACAGCAAAGCCGCGACTATTGCCCTCCTTGTCCAGAGATAGATCCACGGCCTGCACTTTGCCGGCCAGCTTGAACACCTGTTTGAGCTTCTTGTTATCCACCTTGTAGTCCAGCTGAAGAGAGTGTTTGAAATGAATTAGTCAATCAACGTGCAATCTACAGGTACATGTATGTTGTTGCCGCCCCTGAAATCGTATCAAATGCCGACCTTGAAGACCAGACGCTTTGCTGCAAAAAGATAACAATATCAGGAGCAGGATCAGGACCAGGGACCAGGGCCACACGGAACCATTCCAGCCTTGATACCAGTTGACTGTAACCCAAAATAGTCGATAGCCCAAAACGAAGAAGTCGACGCGTTTGCACTGCCCTACGAACCGCAACTGCTTCATATTTATAACCCATTTGAGGAACAAAATGACGGAACAGGAAATAGGACACGCGAAGGACACACAATTACCTTTCTGTCTATAGAATATGGACAGAGATAGAGCCCAGAGGTTGTTCGAAAAGCCCAATAATTATAAGACAAATCTTAAAATGTCGATTTGGAAAAACGAAATTTGGAGTTGGAGACAGTAGCAATGCCGCCGCCCTTTTGGAGGTTAAGGAGAATCTCAAATTATTCCCTTATTTTTTTTTCATTGCAAGTTTTTTAGACACCATGAAATACGAAAGGAGCTCTTTATCAGATGTGCAAACATGTTCCAGAACAACTATTTCTTCGCCAGTTTAGAAAGTAAATCATTTGATTTGCAAACCCCCATCCGGGGGAATGCTCGCGATCAAAGTTAAGGAATTAAAGGGTTGCAGTCTTGAGTTGTTCTTCAGTTTTTTTTTAACAGCAGTACGAGGATCAGGAAAAATAAACAGAGTCCCAAACAATACAGCCTATGGGTGGCTTGGGTGGGTTATAAATACGAAACAGACGAGAGACCCCATAAGAAACCTCCTTAGGCCCAGCAGAGCACACTACGCACATCTGCGGTTCGCGGTTCGGTTCGGGTACAGGTGGTCGAATAGAGAATATTGGAATTACATATTGGAAATTAAAATTACTATATACTCACATTAGCAACAAAAACCTTATTATGCAAAGGTCCACTTATGCCCAGACTCTCCAAAAACGAAGCAGAAAGCCCATACAAATTGTAATTCGACGAATTATTATAATCATTTGACATCATGTTAAAATTATTACGCCCAGATCTAGAAAAAGAAGCCAAAGATCCAGAGAGAAAAATAACAAAAAAGGATAGCAAGGATAAGCTTCAGCTACGACAGAATGAGAGAGAGAGAGAGATGCCAAGAAAGCCGGCACGATTGCAGGACGTCTAAAAGTTGTTGGTTTTACCTTCCTTCCCACTCTTTTATCACACATCGCACCGCACCGCATCACACACAATCCTTTAATTGATAGATAATGCCATCTTTTTGCAAATGATGGAAAATAATTATGAACTGATGTAAATATTGTCTCTATCCTTTCTTCGAAGTACAAATTTCAGCTGACAAGAAGATTCCGATTGCGATAGCGATTCCGATGACGAGTCGCAGTATCCTCCTTAAATGTGTATATCCTTCATTCTTCGTCCCACACTTCTACCTAACAGAATATTTAAGTGCCGAGCCTACTGAAGTGCATTTTTATTTAGTATAGACAACACGAATCAGACGACACAATGTTGCATATAATTGCATATATTATAAAGTGTCTTTCTTATCTTTCTTCGCGGTAATGCGATCCTGAAATATGTAGATTCTCGATCAAAAAGTTATGCTGCTTCAAAGCCCACTGCAATAAATAGTACAAATACAAAATCAACTATAGATCCTAACTGATTAAAGTCTCTGGTAGCCCATTCATCATATAAAAGCGCTTCTTTTGGAAAATTAACTTTTCTTTTTACGCGCAAAAATTCGATTCATTCTAGTCTATATATAAATATAATTATACTTTAGCTCCGCTAATAGAAGACTATCTGCACTCCTCACTCTTCAATCAAAGTCTCAAACATCCGTCATCTTACTCCTACTGCGACTAGAAATAGAAAAATAATGCCTCCCTTCGAATAATTGGTACGACTTGAGCCAGAATGCGGTTGAAAAGATCTACCAGCCTACGCTCGACAAATGTGGAAATCCTTCAAATGTACAACTGTTCTTGGAATCCTATTTCATATTACGTTTTTCAGTTCGGAATCCTCTCTAGAGCCTAAGCTGGACAAAAATATGGCAATGGATTGAGAATCCATCCATCAGTGTTTCAGTAATCATAGCAGATGCTCGTACATTCGTGATAAGTAAAAGATCCTACAACCTACGCTCGACAAATCCGAAAATCCTTTTAATGAACAGTTTTTCAATTCGTGGCAGGTATTTTTAGAGTAGTAATTGGTATTTGGTTTAAAGATCCTAGTGTACAGTTTTTTTGAATTGTATGGCAGATAAATAAATGATAAGAGTTCGTTCTTCCTAGAGCCTACGCTCGACAAGTATGCGAAGTATCCGTGTACTCGTACTCGTGGGTGGATAAAAAACCGCTTCTGCAGACTGATACGATTTGATTGATTTGCCTTCATAGAAACGACTGCACTGCCGATTGAGAAGTGTGTAAGGATTCAATACTTTTTGCGTGCTACGAACCTTGCTTTCCTGCTTAGAACATCGAGAAAAACAATAGAGATAGACGAACACATAAAGTACTCACAATCTGTCATCGTCGCGTCTGGAGAAGCCGCCGCGGTCCCGGTCGTCCATGTTATCGCGTCCACCACCTCCACCGCCACCGTTGTTGCCACCACCTCCACCGCCGCCGCCATTTCCACCGCCACCACCGGCGCCATCACGGACAATCCTTCCGTATTGATCGCGCTGCTCGCCGTGATCCTCCTTGACGACCAACTCACGGCCGTTGACCTCATATCGATTCATCTTTTCCATAGCTTTTTGAACGTTCTCGGGGTCTTTGAACTCTACAATGCCACAGCCGCGTGCCTTGCCGCTCTCGTCGTGGAACAGCTGCACGTACTCAATGGAGCCGACGATGCGTCGGAACAGATCTTTCAGGTCCTGCCAGCGATAGTCGTAGGGAATGTTGGAGATATACACTCGGCAATTGCGCCGTTCGCGGCTTCTGTCTCGGACACCTCCGCCCCCGCCGCCAATATTGCCACCGCCACCGGCATTTCCATTTCCATCGGCATCAGAGAACCGAGATCCGCGAGCGCCACGGCCTCGACGGTCGCGTTCCTTCTCCCGATTCTCCACTGCATTGTTCGCATCCATATTCATGGCTGTGGGACTGCAAATTCAACAAACCATTTACTTTTCGTCATGTACAGAACAATTTTTCGGCAGCGGCGTCGGAAAAAACAAAATGGCGACCACTCCAACACTGGATTTGCTCTGCATACTGTTTATATAATTTACCTTTTTGATGATTTTGTTGGAGGAACCGAACAAAACGCTGCTCCTTTTCCTCTGGTTATTAAAAGCGTATTCGTATTTGGCTGCTATGGAAAGGCCAAAAAACAATCAATAAAACGCACACGGTTCTTTTTGCACGGCTTGGTAGAGATGGAGAAACATCGATATAATCGATATAATCGCTGTTAGGGCTCTAACCAGTGCTGCCAATTTAGCTATTTTCCCACTAGATCTAGTGGGTTGCAACAAGGCAATGCGGGATAAATTGTGAAATAGCGGCTAGCGGGAATTATAGCTATTTTCCAAGAAAAACTTGCTTTACTTTATATTTTTGAAACATCTGGTAACTTCGTGTATTTTTATGCTCTATGAAAATGTGAAATGTGAAAATGTGCTCTATGAAATGTGAAAACGAAAATGTGGCATTTTCATACGAATAGTATTTTTTCATTTGAGTGGCAAAATACATCGATAAGCCAAACGAGCATTCAGTCTTATCGTTTTTAACTGTGAAGTCTACCGAATCGTGTTTTATACCATATACCATCACTAAGAAAGTATTTCACAATTTTCAAAGCGCGAGCGGAAGTGAAAATGCCAAAAATGTACAAGCAAAAACCGCGTGGTATATGGATGCAAGACCCTGTATTTAAAAATTGGCTGACTTTAGATGCAGCTGATGAGGGCAAATGTTATTGCAAATACTGCAAGTCTAGCATTAATGCCAAGCTTTCAGACTTGCACGCACATGCCAAGACTGCTAAGCACAAGTCAACTTCAGCGGCTTTTGCACAGCCTAACAAACTACCGTTTGTTTCTTCAATTTCATTGAAAACTTGCGATCAAAAAGCGGGACTGTGTTTGTATATTGCAACACATTGTTCAATCAAACCTGTGGACCATTTGGGATTGCTGTGCAGAGAAAAGTTTCAAGATGCCAATATTTTAAAGCTCCATAGGATTGTTAATAACATTAAATTTCATACTTACAAATTACCAGCAGCAAGTTTGAGAAAGATAGGGACCAATGAAACCTACATAAACCAAGATGATGAAGATGAAGTCATTGATGAAATCATCCAAAATATTGACCAATAAACAAAATATAAACAAAATATTTATTTTCTAATGGTTTTTTTTAGCTACGAAGAAACATTTCTAGCTATTTTTAGCTTAGCTAAAGGCTGATTTAGCGTTTTCATGCAACGAAGTATTGGCAGCACTGGCTCTAAGTGCGGACATCGATAGTTTTTTCAAACATCGGTTTTTTTGCCAGACACCCCTACATTTAATCGATATGGTTTTAATATGCTCTGGTGGAAAATTTTTTCCAATTTGATATTCCGTTTAATATTACTAGCTAACTAGGACCCTCAGGCCTGAACACATAATTTAATACGATTGATGAATCAATTATCTAGAAGATTGGTTAAGTTTAGTGACTCTTTTTTTTTAGATTGTTTATAATATAACGTTTAAGCAATAAAGGTAAAGGCACAAAACTTAAGTGAGCATGGAATGTAAGGGAAATTGTTGGGATGATGTTGCCTCCACAAAATCCCTAAAAAAGTCCCAGAAAAAGTCCCGACAAGTACGATATACGGCAACAAATTATCGATATTTTTCTATATATTTAGATACATAGAGACATAAACCAGTGCACCCCATTGCCGGGAATCTAAAAAAATTGAATTCAATCAAATCTTATAAATTAGATGCCAAAGTTTAATTTTCATAAATGTATTATTTATTCCTTATTTATTTTTTATTCTGAAGGAGTAACAAAAATAATGGTTTTTTTTTCAGTCATCTGAATTGGTCCAACGTACACAATATTAACATTAATTAGAAAAGATGGCCCATTAGATGATCAGCCGATAAAATCACACGTCTTACAGTAGACACACTTGCTTTAACACCACAAATTTCCTTAATTTTGGGTGCTGAGAGATGGGATTTGGACGCAGTTCAAACAATATGTCTCCTGCCTGCCATAGTGGTGGCGTGTTTGACTACGCCTTTCATATTTTGGCCATATTCGGAATTGTTTCTTACAAAATTACTCACAACATTTTGGCTTCTTCCAATTTTTTGTAAGATTTTGCGATGACTAAGACCACTTTCATAATATGCTTCGATTTGCCCTCTTTGGTACTCAGACAATTGCTCGCCGCGGCCCATTCTTCATTAAACATAAAGAAAATATATTAAACTTTGAAATTGCAAAAAGTGTGTCAATATATCGCCGAATTTCGTCAAAAACTGAAAATCATTCAACTACACCTATTCATTTGAACCAAAAAATTGCATAGAATTTAAGGAAAGAGATAAGAAAACAGAGTAACGGAACGGTGCAAAGTAACGGTACTTAGTAAACTGTACATTACAAGCGCACAATGATTCGCACGAATATAACATTGCAATGAATTAAAAAAGACATGTACATATACATTCAACACGTATTAAGAAAATCATGAAAATGCAAGCGATATTACGATATGTGAACCTATTCAGTTGATCGGCAGTGTATGTAGCTATGCACCTTAAAAACATATCCGAGGAGGAAATAGTTACACCCACTGGTGTCATTCTAGTATCTTCCGATTTATCCGACCTTCCAAGAAAGTTAAACAGGGCATGGTTCACGAAAAACTCAACTCAACTTAACTGCCACCAGCTATGCTGCTGCAATCTCCTCAAAGCTGGCCCCAATAAGATTATCTGAAAAACCGACTTCGTCGTTCTCAACCCCCGAAAACTCTACACCAAGTTCTTTCGTCAGTGGCATCTACCAAAGAACAGCCAGCAATAGCCCAACCAGAGGAGGGCAAAAAAAATACCTCTTATCTACAGTTAACGATCCCGAAAAAAGAAATCAAAACAAACAAAAAATAAAAAAACCATTGCTAATTCTTATTCCCCTACTTCCTCAACACCCACAGATGACGAAATGGGTGACTTAGATTTAAAATCTAGGTCCCCTTTTTAGTCAAACTACTCCAACATATGTATAACACCTGCCATTAAACAAATTAAAAATTACCATTAAAATAGTTCAACGGAACCTCAGCGGGGACACTAACAACTACCATGAACTGTTAATTTTGATAAAGGGATTTATTCTTACCTATTTTTTAAAAAAAATCCATATTTTTTTCACTCAATCTGTGAATCGTAGAATATGTGAGTAAAAGAATTTGTTTCATACAATACATATTTTTCGAATTGGAGCTTCTTGAACTCACCTACCTACTCTTAACAACACTTAAACACGTTTCTTCGAAGCCATGTTTTTCATCCAATCGCAGAGCTTGATCCCATTCACCTCATACAAATTTTTTCCTGGAAGTAAAAACTTCATTGTATGACTCATGCACTAGGGAGCAAGCCCCTAAAAAATAGCTTCCCTCGTGCCAATCTCCGTCTGAGAAAATAAAATTTCGGGTGTAAGAGATGACGATAAACTTTTGATAAAGTTTGGTCATTGCTTATATTAGTTAGTTAGGGAGTTAGTTAGTCAGTTATGAAGTAAGGGAACGCTCTTTAGCCTTTTGAGTTTTGCCATAGTAAAAATATCAAGGTATTCAGAAATTTTGAACACATTTGACATCAATACCTGAAGTTGTTAATTTTTAATAAATATTTTATCCGATTTTTATTCATTAAAATCTTGTAAATTTTCAATATCCTTAAAAGTTTATTTTTATATCGTTTTACGAGGAATTAACTCAATTAAGTTCCATACTACAGAATTCGGGAATACGTCCATCTGCAATAAACATGGTTTCAATTTCGGTTAAATTTTACTCAAGCGCCAAAACTCACCAATCCCTGCTTAAGTCGATCGGTTTTGTATATGTCACCTTCCAATTGAAGACGTCTCTCCGTGTTAAAGCCATTTTCCTTTAAAGCGGTAATAAAGCACTCCAGGAATTCGTAGAATAAATAAAGTATAATTACATTCCTGGCGCTAATAAACTTCAAGCGTTTACATTTTCTGAGAACTACTATTATCTGCATTGCACATAATTTGTCGTGATGATCGTCGGGCAATAATACTAGATTCTCCAGTGTATTTCCGTACTTGGCAATAATGTCACCTATGTTTTCCACTTTATATATAGCATTACGGATCATCAAATTTTTTAGTTTCGGGCATATTGGTAAGTCAAATTCAATTTCGAAATACAGAAGTCTCATCGTTTCCAGTTCAGGATATAAATAATCTGTTTTAATCTGTTCTAGATCTGATGAATACTCATTATTGGCAACGGTCAATTCGCGAAGTTTTTTCAGATGGGAGCATATTTCGAAAACATTTCGTATTTCGCACGATTTCGATGATATCACTGCCAATTTTTCCAAGTGAATCAGTTCGCGTATATGTTGCCCTGAAACAAATTTCTTGCCAAGGAAATTCTCTGCGTATAAAGTTCTTTAAAATTCTTACCCTGGTCCATCGAAATGTTCACTAACTCCAAAGCTTTACAGTAGGGGTTTACGTATCGGAGCAGATCCGTTCCGCGATAATAGCAACTTTTTAAGCAAAGAGTTTTTATGCGCGTCATGTTTAAAACTCGTTTGAACGCGTTGAAATTTTCATTTGTTATCTTCAAATCGGCATATTCGAGTTTGGTGCAGTACTTTTCGATGAGTTCTCCAAGTTGATTCATTACAGTAATACACGTTATTGTAATACAGCCAACAGTGGATCCGCAAAACGATAGTATAACTCTTAATTCTTCGTCTGTATAGAAATTCATCGTTTCCCAGACGAAAAGTGAGTTATATTTTCCTCTAGCGTGGTATGCAAACGCGCATCCAAGCATTTCGTTTACTTGGGCCAATTTCAGTTGGTCTTTCTCTTTCAGGTATCCAAACACTTTGTCAATGATCTCAATTGGTAAATTTAAAAGCATTTCAAAGCAGGAGCACACCACAACAGCAAAGAGGATCCCAGTGGATATGAATGCACCAGCCACCTTACAATTCTTTCAAATGTCACTACTTGTTGGAGCAACATTCTCTGAACACATCGAAAAAATACCACAAAATGTTTTCCGTGCGTCAGGTTTGCGTTCTTTCCTTCACAAAGATGGGACAAGACGTAAAAACTAGCTATCGATGCTCCCCACAAACAATCGTTGTTTAAAAAAATTGATAAACTGAAATATTGAAAGATGAAATACTCATCTTATTGTATTCTTTATATAAAAACAAGGTTCAAAACATACAAATTGTACAACAATTTCCATTAAATTAATTTTGTTCTACATGGTAACTAGACTATAACTACACATTTGCTACATATTAACTACATTTTTATGTAATTATGTTTGTTGACAAGTTTGAGCATTTCTTTTTAAATAAAAAACAAATCAAAAACTCCTAAAAGAAAACAAAGATAAATAAGTTCGTACTTTTAGTATTTCGGTTAGAAGTGATAATCGTGGGAACGATGCGACCAATAAATCTTATGGCAGCCATTGGGTTAGATCGCAATAGCACATGACGAGCATGACGAGGAGCACATGTTTTATTTAAACCTCTTGACGAGTCCCCCCCTATGCATATTTTTACCACTGAATTGTTATCTTGTATTTAAACTTTATATATTTATCAGATGATTGATTTATATTTTATCTGAGATGACAAAAACATATCGGTAAAAATATATGTTCCATTCGATTTAACATTCATCTTTGATTATTTGAATTGACCATATCTACATAATGTGATGGATACGAGGGCGGCCCGTAAATTGTTCAGCATGACAATGACAGCGAAAATGTATTGTGATTAGGACTTTTTTAATGTGTTCCCGCCAAAAATTTCAGTCACATTGATATTTTAGTTATCGTTGAACAATCAATTAACTAAGTCGGTATCAGTGCTCTTGTAAAAATGGAAAAATTTGAATATCGTGCGGTCATAAGATATTTGTTTTTAAAAGCAATACGCCTACGCAAATAAAACTGAAATGGACGCTGTCTATGGGGACTCTTCCCCATCATTTGCAACTGTAAAGTTCTGGGCTGCTGAATTCAAGCGTGGATGTTCGAGCTTAGAAGATGAGACACGTCCGGGACGCCCAAAAACGACGACCACTGACGAAAACATCGCCAAAAGTAGTCAAAGTAAGAGAGATAGCTAATATCAATGTAATGGAATGGAAATCCATGATTTACGCTTTGAATTGCTTCACCACCCTCCTAACTCCCCAGACCTCCTCCAAGTGACTTCCTTTTATTCCCTATTTTCGTCAAACAAGGAGGCTATAACTTTTGTAAACAGCCATTTTGAGGAGCAAGAAGCCGAATTTTTTTGGAGGGGCTGAAGTGGTGGGAGCATCGCTGGGAGAAGTGTGTTGACTTAGAAGGAGACTATGTTAAAAACGAATATATACAACAATTTTAAAACTACGGTATCATTGTCAGGCTGGAAACTTATCGGACCGCCCTCGTAAACATACCGGTTCATTAAAATATATGCGGTTTGTCATTTAAATATTACTCAGTGTTTGAAAAGCACAGAAAAAACGATTTTGTCAGTTTAAATAGTACACACAATCGTTTTATTTCTTTCCTTTTTGTATGGCAAAAATTAATACAAAAAAATTAAATATTAAATGTATGTATAAAAAGCTTAAAGCAAACTATATAATGTAAATTTAATTGGCTGCTTGTTTTCTCTCTGATTGATCTGATCTGTCAATAGGGTGGTATGGTAGGTAGAAAGAAAGGCTTTCTAAGAACAACTCATACAAATAGAATAAAATGTTTGCATCATAGCACCACAACAATGGATTGATTGTGTTTAATGAACATAAATTTATTTAGTTTGGGCAGGGCAGCTTAGACAAGCAAATCGGCTCGTTTGTGCGAAAATTACTTTGCCGTTTGTCGTTTCATATGTTTTTGTTTAGTTTGTTTGTTCTTTACTAGCGAATTCTGTTCATGCCAGAAAGGTGTGAGAAAACGTGAATCAGAAGACGGGCGGGCTACGCTAAAAACGCATTAAAACAAACCATTTACAACAGAGCGCTCATGGAATTAGATTAATTAGAACTAGTCTTGCATGCATCACGGTATATGTATCGGGGTTTATGTTTAGCACAGATCAGATTATCCGTCTCGTCTACGGTAAAAATACAAACGACATTGACTTCAGTTTAGTGGTTGGGGTTTGGTTGGTTGGGTTGGTGATTGAAAACAAATGGTTAAAGCAGCTGAACCAAGGCAGTTACAACAGTATTCATAGTTATATGTAGAGGTACATATTCATTTCATTTCGTTTTCATTTTCGTTATTGTTAATACTCTTAAAAGGGCGCCACGCAGCCTTTCAAACGACACAAAAAAACACACACATTCACAAAATCATTTTGACGTACATAAAACTCTAGTTACTTAAATTAATTACAATTCTTCTCTTCATCTGACAATTGCACCGACTTACGCGCTCTCCCATACAAATGTGTGTGCTTTCATTCTGTGTGTGTGTGTGTGCTTTCATCCTGCGTGCATTCGCGGGGGATCCACAATCCATTGACACGATTGCATCCACGAAAACAGCACTGAATACATACAGACAGACAGACAGACAACAGGCGACATTGAACAAAATAAAAAGTTAATAAAACCACTGCGAGCGCCCGTTTAGAGCATTTTACATTTAAATCTACGATTCGGCTTATTAAGTTTACGACCCCTTCGCCCCTTGTTGTCCTTGTCCTTTCGGATCTCGCGCACCAGTGTGTAAAATGCATCATCAACGCCCATGCGCGTCTTGGCTGATGTCTCAATGTATGGAATGCCGTATTGTTTGGCCACCTTGAACGAAAAAAAACGAGTATGTATTTAAAAATGATTTATTCAATTATACTCGACTGAACGCTCTGACCACTCACCTCTCTTGCCTGTTCGTTTTTAACGTTCCACGTGGTCAAGTCGCACTTATTGCCCACTAGCACCATTGGCACCTCTTCGGCATCCTTGACCCGTTTGATCTGCTCGCGGTATGTGCCAATGTCTTCAAAGGATTTTGCACTATTTACCGCAAAGACTAACAGGAAGCCCTCGCCCGTGCGCATATACTGATCCCGCATAGCCGAATACTCCTCCTGTCCGGCGGTATCCAAGATGTCCAGAAGGCAGGTTTCTCCATCTACAAAATCATCATCCATCAGGAAACATGTCACATACTCCGCAGCGAAAAGGGAAATACTCACCAATGACCACTTGCTTTCGGTACGAGTCCTCGATTGTGGGATCGTATTCGTCAACAAAATGATTCTGAATTAGTTGGATGGTCAACGCCGATTTGCCAACGCCTCCCGCACCAACAACAACCAATTTGTATTCCGTCATTTGTATTCCGCTTTTGATTAGCCGTCGTGTCTAGCGATCAACGTAATGCGCTGGTACAGACAAAGCAAACCAAACCCGCAGCTGCAGCAGTCTTTGAGGGTGCGTGTGTCTTAGGATGCGTTTGGTGTGTCTATGCTCTCTCCAGGGCTGCAAGTAAAGTAAATTAATAATTAAAAATGATTAAAATAAATTAAACTCATAATTAGGCACAAATTAATGCAAGACGGAATCTGCCTGGCTTCCACTTCCACACCACAGATATGCACACAGTGGCGGACAAATGTATGCACACGACCCAATATTTAGGTTCGTTCCAGATGCCAACAAAATTTCAACTTGAAATACTTATCACAAGTTTATATTCCCTTAGTACCAACAAACATGCATACATGTGTATACCTAAACACTACCCAATGTATATTTTTAATTTAAATAATCCCATTAGGGCTCACAATATCCCGCTCCAGGTGGAATCAAATCACGCAGGAAAGGAGATTGAAAACAGGGAGTCGGGTCGCACGCAGACTGTTGTCCGCCACTGTAGGTAGTATGCACACAGACACAATAAAAGAGATCAATGACTCAAGCGCGTTGCTTGCAGCCCTCAGGTTCTTTATGGATATTCATTTTCCATGCTGCTGAGCATCGGAATCGTCACGATTTTGGTTATTGATGATAAAGGCACAATTTTATTAATTAAAGAGCAGTCAATTAAAGCAGAATAGCGCTGAGAGCGTTGTTGTTCTGATTTTTTCCTGCCGGGGCTGCACAAATGCAGACCTTCTTTGTTGCTGCCTTCTCTATTAGCTCCTCCTTGTTTTTCTTCTTTGCGTCTGGTCTGTCGAGTTTGGGTCGCGGGACCGCGCAGCGCATTCACTTGGCACGTTTCGGGGTCACAATTTACGGTTCAACGCTACTACGGGCAATCGAGCGACTTTTAATTACTGTGGTGTTGTTGCAATTACCACTAAAAGAAAACAATAAATTCGTAACTTATTTCTGCAGCTGCTGCTTCTTCTTCAGCACTATGTCGCCATTTTGGCTAGGGATGTTAAATAGCTATTGATATCAATATATCGATATACATACCCATTATGTCAATGGGAATACTTTTGTGCGATAAGCGGAACATCGATGTTCGTCCAGCCAGCTGTAGCACCATGCTTGATAAACTGAAATTCAACAATTTGGTAAATAAAATAAATGAAAAAGACATATTATTTATAATAATTACACCATTCGTACACACAGGTAATTACCAACAAGAAAGTCATCCAGCAAGCACGTGCGCAAACGGTATCCAAGCTCGTGCAGAAGCTAAGGAAGGTCAAAGACGCCCTAGCCAAGCATCCGGACAACGAGAAACACAAGGAACGCTTGCGCAAAAGCAGCGAATGCGTGGCCCAGCTGAAGGCCTTGAAGAGTCTGGATATTATGCGCCAGCTGCTCCTGCAGGATAGCAAAAACCCCAACGCTGTACTCACCAATGGGCGGTCAACTCCAGATGAGGTGGTTCTTGCCATGCTGGGGCTCAACAAACTGATGAAAGCGCTGGTTGACACATTTCGCGAGAGTTTGGGCCTGGATAGTGATAAGGACTCCAAGTGGCGCGAAGAGATTCTGGAGACGAGCAAGAGACGGGTGAAGCTGGAACGCACCGAGGCGAAGAAAAGACAACGCAAGGAACTCAAAGACCTGAAGGCCCAGACGCGCAACCGACTAGAATGGTTGGAGCAGAACAAAGTGGACAAAGACGTGGCTGGAACAGATGTTTTGCCAGTTACAGAGCCAGCGGTTGGTGAGGTGGAAACAGCGGAAGACAAGAAACCACAGCAAGAAAAGCCTCTGCGTACTCCTAAGGTGGTCTCGGTGAAGAAAGAGCTTCGAGAAAAGAAGCTACAGAAAAAGGATAATAAGTCCGAAACCAAAGCGAAACCTATTGATGTCAAAGAAGAGCAAAAGCCAAAGCTTCGAGAAAAGAAGCAACAGCAAAAGGATAAGAAGCTCGAAACTAAACCGAAACCCATTGAAGTCAAAGAAAAAACACGAAAGCGACAACAGGAGAAAGAGCCGAGCATTGAAAAGGAGGAGACCAAGGCTGAAAAAGATCGTCCAACGCATGTCATAGATCCATTTTTCATCACGGAATCTGGTCAGCCGTATTTATCTACCGCTGTGGTTCTTTCAGAGGATAATGAAAGCGAAAACGAGCAAGAACCAATGTCTTACGCTTCCAAGCGCCAGCGGAACGAACACCGACAGAGTGACAACAACCGGGGGGAAAGGGATAGGGAAAGGAGGCCGGAGATCAATAACAAAAAACCCACTGAGAACCTCCATCCATCCTGGATAGCTAAGCAGCAACAGAAACCAATAATTGGGCACTTTAAGGGCAAAAAGATCAAGTTTGGCGACGATGGACAAGCCGCAGAAATTGAAATCCCAGCTGCCAGTCATAATCCTGCTCCTGCTGCTGCTCCTGCATCCGCTCCCACTGCCATGGAGGGCATGCATCCCTCTTGGATAGCCAAACAAAAGTGGAAACCAAAAATAGCCGCCTTCCAGGGAACTAAAATTAAGTTTGACGAAGATTAAAATGTAAAGATGTACAATTTACCCAGTATTTTTTCGATTTAATGACTAAATAACTGAAAATGCTGCAAAGTTAGACGTCAACCTTCGGCACATAGTGCCCTCTGGCCTTATCCGTACTGCGTAGTTTGTCGATATCCACATCGGGAAACTTACGGCGCAGCACGCCCAGATCAAAGTTGGGATTGCGGCGTAGAATCATCATTACCTCGTTGCGAGAGCGGCTGAAACAAAGAATATTATTAGATATCGTTTTTAGTTTGAGTTTCAGTTGGGGTTGGCATACTTCTTAGCCTTGCGCTTGGCATTGTAGAGCTGCTCGCGGTACTTGAGGAGAAATCTATTTACGGCCCTGCCGCCAAAGCCAATATTGCGGGATTTGATCCATTTGAGGTTCATGAAGGCTGGCAAAACATGCTCGCAGGATTTATAGTTGAACTGCAAGCCAAAGGAGTTGTTTACCCTTCTCACGGGTCTTTCGCCTGTTTCGCCAGTTTCCAGCAAATGATAAGCCGTGTTGCGTTCCCGCACCACTTTCTCAAGATTGTCCATGGAAATTTTTACCTACAAATAAATGATTCCATAATATATTTTACATGCCTAACATTCAAGGGCTAGTTAGTTACCTTATCGACTCGTTCGGGGCTAGGAAAGATCTCCATTTTGTCATTGCATTCGTGCTCCATAGTAAGTAGCATATTCCGTTCCTTCAGCAATATAAACCAGAGCTGGTGCAGCTCCTTGTTGGATTTGATGCGCAACTCCTCCAGCCTCCAGGCCCGTCCTACCTTTACATCGTTCTCGCTCCAATGCTTGGGGTCATCGAAGAACTCCATCAGACCATGCCGCATCGGACTGGTGTGCAACATTTGAGCATGCGGCGTCTGGAAAGCGGCACTCGCACTACGTATTACATAAAAACAAAGTTGAGCGTATGCCAATAATGCCTTAATACAATCACTTAAACTGCCTAAACCTACCACAAGGCCTGCCATTGCTGCTTTGGAGCAGTTAAAAGACTCTTTATTGTCGCTGTTCTCACAGTTTTAGCCAAATTAAAACATTTAATTAAAGTAGCCGACATTTTTTTCGGTACTGCTCAAACAGCTGTTCGGCGGAGAGTGTGACCGATTGCCTATAGCACATAAATACTGTATTTAATTGCAATAAATTGACATATTATTATTGAAATGAAATATTATTTTCAAAAGAAGTACAAGAGAATTCGTATATATTCAAATTTATTTCAGTATTTGTATTTCTATTTAAACATTAAGCCCCCCCCCCATGCAGTCAAGCCAGGCCCCGTTTAAACAGTGCTTAAGTAGTGGTATTCTTGCCGCTAGTAGATACAGTCACACTGATGAAGAGGGCTAGTGCGCTTCGTGCAAATGAAAAATCGAATTTTTATTAAAAAAGTATTTAGATTTTTTCACAAGTAGAATTTTATAGTGTTTTCCCAACATGCAATAAGTAGTAAGTGTAAGTTGCAATTACCTTCCAAAGCGTATAAATTAGCTGGTGAAAAGAACGCCAAGTTTTCTAGGTGGTGTGTGTTTGCGTGTGTGCGTGAGTTAGTTTGATGTGATGGTGTTTGTCATGTCAGTACACAAATTTAAATTGATAAAAATGCAACAATGGCAGCGATTCTAAATTGCAGCGAACGCGTTTCCTGGTGACCAAAGTGCTTGTTAATTGTTCTTTAACAAACCTAAATCATGGTATGTGCACTTAAAATGTTGGGCAAAAACAAATTCATTGAAGAAAAAAAAAAACAAATCTAGAGCGATGTAGTAATCGGCCAGTGTTGCCGTGCCATCGCGCAGCGCCTCACAATGGCAGTAAATGTACACAAATATTTATCTGGAGTCGGCGTTATCAGACGACGGTTTGAGTAAACACCCCAGTAAAATTTAAACTTCGATGCTCGTCGTGCGTGTTTTCCACTGTTCTCCACTGTTTTATTGATTGCAGTGATGGTGTTATATAAAGTGCAGGCCTTCATTGAATTAAAAGGTCAGGCACAACGCGCCCAGAAAGTGAATTGATTGATCAATTTGCAAAAGGGGGAAGAGGTGTGGAGAGCGAGTCGCTTGTAGGGTTTTCTGTCGTCGCTTCTCATGTTTTTCCTCATTTCTCTTTCGCCATGTTTCGTAAGACTTCTGTGCTGGCTGGCTCTGCGGTGAACGCCCAAAAACACAAACAAACCCGCTCGCCCGTACACACGTTCGTGTGTTTTTGTTTCGCTTCTGTGTGTACAAATGGACGGGACGGGATGGCTGTTCTTGTGTCACCCAGGTCAATTCAATTCCCCAATATCCCCTCAATTATATGGCCATATAATCGGAAGGCACTTGCCTTCCATATCCGTCGGCCCGGAATTTCAGATTTCTGCCTGCCCAGCGACACTTGTTGATTCTGTTAAATGGCATGTTAGGATTAACAGAGCTGTTAAGACCCAGTGCGCCTTCAGATATCATTCGGTAACCTTTTTGACTATGTTTCACCATTAATTTGATTATCACGTTCTTCCTAAAAATAGCACAAAATAGAGGAAACATTTTGCTGTACAGTGGGCGCTCAAAAAGAGTAATTTGATTTCTTTACAGTGAAAAAATGGTTGGATTTGATTTCTATAAACTTAAATGCAATTTCGTTATTATATTGGATGCATTTAACGGCTATGCCAGCGGTGGGCACGGTCCTTGCGCCCAACTGCCCCCATCGCTCGAATGGGATGATGGCCGACTCGGGACGCGCAAAAGAGAATGCTCAAGAAGCCGCACATTGATGCTCCAATCGTGTCTCGCTGATAAGGGCTCTCTTTTGTTGTTGTGGTTGGACCAGCTCCAAAAAGTTTGCCTCCCCGTTGTATGACCTTATCGATCGTGCACTGTATGTATGTTAATAATATACTGGATAGAAAGGGGTGTATAAAAACCAGCTCTATCGGCATACAGAATGTGACGCCCACATTCCCAATTCGTGGCGTAGTTTATCATGAGACGGTCAAATTATAACCGATGTTTTTTACCGCGTCCTATCGAAATATCATAGTTTCTTGGGTACATATGTATGTATGTACATATATCGTTGTGTGGGTGTGTGGGAGCTAAAAGAGTGGCTGTGGCGTTTCGTTACGTTCATTGTAGCATTAGTTAATTAAAAGTGATATTAAATTAACCTTATGCATGGTTCGTATTAAGTAATGCCCTCCTCTGCGCCAGGTAATGTGGAGGCAGTGAGTAGTTGTGCTGTATTCTCTTGAAGCTCTCTGCTCGATAAATTCACGAAAGATGTGCTTGTGCATTGAAGAAGAAAAGCCAACGAAAGTTGTCCGCCACATTACCGGATATGTAGTTGCAGCCGGCAGCCAGTGCAACCACGGCAACCACGACAATCACGGCCAGAGTGTTCAACAGAAGACAAAAATAATAAGAGACCAGATGGCAAGCAATATCTCTATATATAAAGATAAAGAAAGATAACAAAGCAAAGCAGATTTGGAGCACGGAGCATGGAGGAGCACGCAGCATCAGCCAATTCACGCAAGAAACATTACCACTGCAGAGGGGAAAAGAGAAGGTCCAGAAAGAAACCGAAAAGCTCAATCCACCCTCTTTTTCTTCCTTCCTTTTTCTTATTTTCGAAGGCCAGTGAGACACAGACACGCAGAATGTCACAGAACGAACTGACAGCAGCAGCGGTTGCCACCGCAAGCCGCAAGCGCACGATATCCCCTTCAAGTTCTCTGTCGCTACGATCGGATCCGAAATCGATTATTGAGATACACATTTCGAATGAGAACAAGACAAAGAGAGCAAACTTGGAGGCACAGAGTAGTGGAAATGTAACGCCGCCAGAGGCGAAGCCAAAGCAGGACCAAGAGCAGAAACCAATCAGCAGTAGTCAAGTAGCTGTCACCCTGTTGACGGATGAGGAAGAGCTGCGGCATAAGCAGTACCGAGAGAGTTGCTCTATCTTTTTACAGGACCTGCCTTGCTTTAAGTTGCAGAAGCAGCAGCAGCTGGAACAACCTCAACCCACGGTAGCAGAAGCGGTGGCGCAAACGGAGGTTCCCAAGTGTCGCGAATGCCGCAAGCGACACGGCGGCCTGCCCTCCTCCACCGAGAGCGACGCCACTAGCAACGATGTCTATTGCAGGTTCTACGAATTCCGACATCTGCAGTACAACGACAAGGGGGAACTGAGTGTGGCCGGGTTCCCGAATCCCTACACGGAGCCCACAAAGGATGACTACAGCATTTGGCAGCCGGATAGTACGACGGCACCCACCAGTGGCTTCATGGACATACAAGTGTGCCGATACATACTCCTCCATGCGGGCGATCAGTTTTGCTATTTGTGGCGGCAGGAAGCAGAGGCCCTGAAGTTGCACGAGAATACCGATGGGACCATCGCCTGGAAAAAGACTGTGAAGGGAATTCGAGAGATCTGCGATGTCTGCGACACCACGCTATTCAACTATCACTGGACCTGTCGCAAGTGCGGCTTTGGCGTCTGCCTGGACTGCTTCAAGGATAGAAAGGAGGGGCAGCGTCTGCGGCGCGTGGAGACAGCCCTGCAGAAGGGATGTGACGAATACCACTGGGGACTCTGCACCGATCCCAGTGGGCCGCAGCAGCATGCCATGACCGAGCTGATGCTGACGCAAATCATTGCCGGCGATGCCCTGAACGTCTTGGGCAGGCTACTGCACGAGGTGCGCACCCTGTGGCAGGTGCCCCAGGTCTGCGGCTGCCTGCTGAGCAAGCAGGAGGTGGAGGACCCCCAGTTAAACGCCTTCATACAGGACATGATCAAGGAGTCACAATTGAAGCAGCACACGAGCTTCTCTTCGCTGGCCACCGAGCAGAAACTGCACCAGCAGCAGAGGCTGGAGCAGCTGCACTCCAAGAAGCTGGAATTCGCCCGGGAACGGGGCATAGACTACGTCCCGGGTCGTGTCTGGACCAAAGAGACCCTCGGAAAGGACCCAATCACGAGTGCTTTCGATAACTTCAAGCACATAAACTTTCTGCGAAAGGGTCTGGCCGGTCTGAGGAGGTTTCTGCCTCCGAGAGCCATGACCTTGGCCCATTCCACGCAACTAGCCCCAGGCGTTCCACACGAATGGTTGTGCGATGGCAAGCTCTTAAGACTCACGGATGCCATGCATCCGGACAATCGTGTGCTTTACCAAGAAGTGTGGAAGTGTGGTCAGCCCGTAATGATCTCAGAGGTTGCTCGCTCTTTGAACCTGGATCTGTGGCATCCGGAAGCCTTCTGCCGGGACTTTGGCGACAAGCCAAACGATTTGATCAACTGCCTCAATGGCAATCTGGTGCCCAATCAGCCCATGCGGCACTTTTGGGAGGGATTCCAGTGCATGAGCAAGCGTCTGCTCGACGCCAATGGAAAACCCATGCTCCTCAAGTTAAAGGACTGGCCGCCGGGCGATGATTTTGCCGAGATTCTACCCACTCGGTTTGCGGATCTTATGCAGGGGCTGCCCATGCCGGAGTACACGTTGCGAACGGGTAATCTGAACATTGCCAGCTGCCTGCCAAAGATGTTTGTACCGCCCGATCTGGGCCCCAAGATGTACAATGCGTACGGATCGGCCCTTCATCCCGACAAGGGAACGACCAACCTCCATCTGGACATCTCGGATGCCGTCAACATAATGGTCTATGTGGGAATACCCCAGGACGAGGATAGCAAGCCCCAACTGGCAGCTACTCAGCGAGCCATTGCCATGGGCGGATGCGATTATATTACGAGGGCTCGCTGCCAGTCTCAAGAGGTACTTCCCGGAGCGCTCTGGCACATCTTTCCGGCTCGCGATGCCGACAAAATACGAGATCTGCTCAACCGCGTGACGCTGGAGAAGGGCTTCCGGCTGGAGCCCGATCATGACCCGATACACGATCAGAACTGGTATCTGGACGACGAGTTGCGTGCCCGTCTATTCAAGGAATATGGCGTGGAGGGTCATCCCATTGTGCAGTGCTTGGGGGATGCTATCTTCATACCCGCTGGGGCCCCGCACCAGGTCCAGAACCTGCACAATTGCATCAAGGTGGCTGAGGACTTTGTCTCGCCGGAGAACATCACACACTGCTATCATCTAACCCACGAGTTCCGACGCCTCTCGCACTCGCACACCAACCACGAGGACAAGCTGCAGATCAAGAATATCATTTACCATGCCATCAAGGACTGCTGCACCATCTTAACGCGTGCCCTAGACGAACGCATTGATATGGAAATGGACAAGCTAAAGGGAAATTAGATTGCTGCACCATTTTTTTATTTTTTTTTAAACTTAAGATTCAAAAGTTTATTCAGTATATTCAATCATCAATATGCGTAGTAGTAGAAGGTATCTCATAACCATTGTGTACTGGCCTGTTCTTAACTTTAAGTTTAACATTTTTATTCAATAAATATTTCACTAAAGATAATCAAAGCGTAATATATTATTATTTTTGAATAAAGTATAAACAAAATGTCAATATATGTAATTACTTACAGCTAAAGATAAACTTAATTTTATTTTAGAGTGACTGCGGGAACGTCCATGTAGAGAGCATCAGCATCGCATAAAGACCAGTGCCCATGCATGTTGAAGACGAAACGGAAACGGAAACAAAACTGATGATGTGGAGTCCAGCCCAGGCTCAGACTCAGGATCAGACAATCACTACCAGCCACATCCGTTCATGGTGCTGCACATGAGCCATAGCCACTAGGGAGCTGCTGCTGCTGTCGCTGTTGCTGCTACTGAAAAGTCAAGTTCAAAGTCAATTAGAAAGCAATCAAGCCACGCCTTTACGAAGACTGAGGGGACAAGGAAAATAATAATAATCTAAAGTTTAAGAAGCACAAGGGACGGCCGGACGGAACACATTCCGACAGACAAGATGACTGTGGATTTCAATGATTACTTTTGGGTAAATCTGAGGCCTCACCTCAGCAACTTGAAGAATCTTTGATCACTTTAATCACTTTTTACAGGGCGAGAAGAACAATGGGTTCGATGTTTTGTATCACAATATGAAATTTGGGTTGGTGGCGAGCAAGGAGCTGTCCGAGTTCCTGCGCGAGAAATCCAATATTGAGGAGCAGAACTCGAAGATGATGTCCAAGCTGGCGCACAAGGCCAGCACGGGGACATTGAACAGCACCTTTGCCCCGGTCTGGACAATACTGCGCACCTCTGCCGAGAAACTCTCCACCCTTCACATGCAAATGGTGCAGAAGCTGACGGAACTGGTCAAGGACGTGGCCAAGTATGCCGATGAGCTGCACAAGAAGCACAAGACCGTCAAGGAGGAGGAGTCGCAGACTCTGGAGTGTGTTCAGGCGATCCAAACGTCGACGGTGGCGGTGCAAAAGTTACGCGATCTCTATGCCAGCAAGGTCCTGGAGCTGGAGAAGCTGCGGAAGGACAACGGCTCGCATAAGGATGCGGAGAAGCTGGAGAGCAAACTGAAGAAACTGCACGAGGACTACAAGACGCTGTTGGATAAGCATAATCCCATTAAAAATGAATTCGAGCGACGCATGACCCAAACCTGCAAGGTAAAGGCAGCCCTTCATCCTGTCTTTCCGTCTTCCTGTTTCCTAGCTAACAGTAGCTTCTCCTTTTGTCCATTTTAGCGTTTCCAAGAGATCGAGGAAGTGCATCTGCGGCAAATGAAAGAGTTTCTGTCCACCTATTTGGAAATGCTGCAAAACAATCACGACATGGTGGGGCAAGTGCATTCCGACTTCAAGCGCCAGTTTGTGGACATGTCTGTGGACAAACTGCTAGAACAGTTTGTGCTCAACAAGTATACAGGCCTAGAGAAGCCGGGTAAGACAATCTTCAGACCCCCAAAATATAATCACAACTCTAACGACTTTTTTCTGACAGAAATGCCCGAACTTGAATGTATTTCTCTTTCGAGTGGATCCCGGCTGCAACAGCCGCAGGCCTCTGCCACCGCGTCCAACTCGAATTCAGCCACCAGTATTCAAGCAGCTCTCCGGTCTGGCAGTGGAGCAGCCGCTTCTGGCAGTCTTGTGTCCATGGATCAGCGAGGAGATGCGCTGGCTGCCATCTCTTTGGGCAGTGGAAGTGCGGCCAGCGGCAGTATTCCTTATGCCGAGGACGCCATACTCGGAGCCGCAGCCGGGCCACTGGCGTCGCCGCGTCCCACTTCCCCAGACATTTCTGTACTGGGCCAGTCACAGTCAGCTGGCGGGACAACCTCTACGGTGAAGAGCTTGCGCTCGTGGTTCATGCCCACAGCAAAACAGCAGTCTCAGGCTCAGACGGGCGCTGGAAATTTCGGTATGAGTGGCAGTGGCAGCATCAACAGCACCACCACCAACAACAACAATACCACCAACACCACCACCACAACTACAGCAACGAACAGTAGCAACACAGCAACAACTGGCACGAATAGTCTCACCACCAATATCACCAAAAACTCTCCTATCTCTGAGGACAATAGCAATCAAGGTTCATTCTCTTTGATTTTGTTATTATTTTAATTTTGTTGCTTATGGTTGTAGTTCTTCGACTATATGCATTATTTCTATACTTTTTGAACTACTATATTTGTAATATATATTTCACATCTGTGTCTAGAACTATTTATGTACGTGACACCGGGAGTAACCTTTTGGCTGGTCATGCTTCAAATATTCATTTATTGCAATTTTCGACTACTTTATTTCTAATATTGGTTTCATTTCTTTGTCTAAATGTTGTAAATGGATCTGTAACTGAATCTTTTCCCGTCCCCCTGTCCCTCATTTATATGTCTACAGTTTACAGATTCCTTTTTATTTTACGTTACTTTCTTTCTATCAATCAATCTATTCAAATGTACACTCAAACACCAGCCAATCAGTCAAGCAATCAAAAACATTGAAGACTAAGGATCTACTTATACCCATGCACATAAATACACACACGCACACAAGCACACCCCACATCACATGAATGCCCAAGAAGCCTAACCTAACTAACTATCGCCATCTGTTCTCTATGCTTCTCTTCTCTTTGTCTAATATACTGTCGTCCCATCATCAACCATTGTCTCTCAATCATCGTTCATCCCAAATCAAAACCTCATCATCCATGCCATGCTCTGATCGACTAATCAAAATCAAAAAACTTTAGATCAGCAACAGCCAGCCGAGGCCTTAACACCAACTGCCAGTGCAGGTGGCGGCAAAAAGCAAATTATGAATGCAACGACAAGCGAGCAGCAATTATCGAAATCATTAAATGAGCAAGAACATCTCCAAAAGACAGCGGCAGAAGCAAACTCCACCACAGCAGCAGGAGGAGCATCGACAGCAGCCACCACAACGACAACGTCCAGACGTGCAACGTCACTTTTAAATATATTCACATCAAACTCTCAGGGTAAATGAATATCAATGAAAGTGATTGAACCCGCCCTGCTCCCGCCCGGCCCCTGCCCTATCCTGTATACCCTGTGCCCACCTGTACCTGTACGATCCATCCGAAATCCGAAACGCATGCTTTAAGTTTAGGCTAAAAATGTACAAATTTAAAGGCTTTTCAGTGTGCACCAGCTTATTATGCGTATTTCTACCCTCATACCCCTGATTAACATCCAAACCATTTTGAGCACTTTACGGCGGTGTTTGAGTCAGTTCCGAGTTCCGAGCAAATAATTATAGTACATTTAAGTTTCCCGATGTAAACTGTCAACTATTCTATAAGAACTAACCATTTGCGTAAAGTTTCGAGTGTGTGCCTGAGCACTGGAATATATCGAAAGTGTTTGTATTTTAGTGTCCAGTGGGGGCATATTCTTCTCCAATATGCTCCCCCCCGTTTTGTATTGTATATATGTGTTCTATAAGCGTCTAGTTTCCATAATCCTAAGCCATTTCCTAGCTAACAAAATGTATAATCAATCTTTCGCTGGCAGTGTCGGGCATCTTAAGGAGTCGCCGTGACAAGACGAAAACTAAAAAATCCAAAAAGAAGAAAGACAACGAGTCCGCCGAGCACATACAGGAAGAGCGTCTGACCAGGTAAGGAGCCCCAGATACAATACACCTCAATCCTTTGCTAACACCCTTCTAACTGTCGCTTTTGCAGCGTGGATAGGGCCAATAACACCCTGCTCGATTACGATGATCACGGACGCAGCATGAAGACACAGAACTCCAGTGGCAGCAGCGCTGGCGGTGGATTGGCAGCCTTGTCTGTGACCTCAGCACAGGGCAGCGTGGACTCGGCTGGGGCCAGCAGCATGGGTGGCAGTGGCGGAGCAGCCGGGGCCAGTGGCGGAAGTCTACCAAATGCCGGAGCGGCTCTTACCACGTCGGCTTCGACAACAGCTCCTGCTGGGGGCTCGAGCGGTACTGGAACTGGGACTGGCTACGAGGTGGATGAGGAGGGCTTCAGCATACAGCCGGCCAAAGAGATCGCCTGGGAGGAGGGCCAAGATAAGTGTAAGATTTGCCTGCAATGTGAGCTTGCAATTGAAGAAATACTAATGATTGGAATCCGTTAGCTGGCAGTTTCTATTCCGACTCGGATACGGACTCTGATAATGACAAGCAGGAGCGGCGGATTCATGTAAAGATCAAGCCGCTGAACAACGGCCAGGCGCCGATGTCGGCAAGCGTTGATGAGCTGCGTGCCACCGTCGAGAACATTTCTCTGTCTCCAACGGGAGTTTTTTCAGTGAGTTGTTCCCACTCTTTCTCGTCCAGAAGACTCTAATCAATATACCTCCGTTATAACAGCATCACAGCCAACAGCTGCAGCATGGGGCGCGAGGGGCACCGGTTTCGCGGCAGCAATCTCCCGAGATTTCGAATGCCTCAACACCGACGGCCAGCGTTCATCCATACGCACCGTTGCAGAGTCCCACGTTATCCAACAACAACGCAAACAATGCCAGCAGCAATCGATATGCGGATCTCGGAGATATCTTCTCGGAGCTTGGCGACATGAGCATGTCTGCCCCGGCATCGGCCACCTTGGGCAAGCCAGGAGGACGCCAGATACCAACACCAACTTCCGCGTCTGCGGGTGGAAGCATAGCCATACCACGTCCGCCTTCGCGACGCTCCGATATGATTGCAATTGGACCAGCCGCCACGAACACGGCCCCTGGACGCGGTCGGATGTCTCCGGCTCCCGTGACGGGAGCACCGATGAATCGAGCCGAGAGCATTGGCAGCCTGGAGTTCCGCACGGCCATTGGGGGAGTGGGCTCCTCGCGGGGCCCATCCCCGCTGACAATTGGTATTTCGGACACAATACCGCTGGCGGTGGCTTTCCACGAAATTATACACGCCTACTTCCGGGGCAGTGATGAGTCGCGGTGCCAGGTGAAGGTGTCCGGTGATATGATGCTATCATTCCCAGCCGGCATTGCCGGCCTGTTAGCCAACAATCCCAATCCAGCCAAGCTGGGTTTTCGCATTAAGCATGTACAGAATCTTGAGAATCTTGTTCCCAATGGGAAACTGGTGCAAATGTGAGTATTGGTTGGTTTAATGCTTCATGCTACGATCCTGTTTCAACATCGTTTATTCTCCTCCACACAGAGATCGACAGCAGTCGAGCGCATTAAGCACTATGCTAGAGTTTAATATGGGAGCACTGACGGCCCTTCTGCGAAGGCAGGCGGAAAACAACCCCACGGCCTCCTATTTCAATGTGGACATACTCAAGTACCAAGTGCGAACCAAGCCGGGTGCCAGCTCGTGTCCCTTCCAGCTGGTTAGCTACTGGAAGTGCGAGTCTAGCTATACAGCCCTGAAGGTGGACTACAAGTACAATAACCATGCCATGGCTAGTGCCTCGCCTCTCCTGAACGTCACACTGTCCGTGCCCGTCAATGGATCTGTGCGTAATGTGCAATCCAAGCCCCATTCAGCGTGGTAAGCAAGACCGCACTCATCCATAAAATCTCAGGACTCATTTCGTTTTATATTGTGTTGTTAGGTTGGGCGAATCGAATCGTTTGGTATGGAACTTTACGGACATATCGCAGAACTCCCAGGACGGTGGGGTCGGCACCTTGAGGGCTCGCCTTGAGCTTAACGATGGTCCCTCAACACCAGCCCTGTTGGCCACTCAGTTCAACTGCGAGGGCACCACTCTGTCGGGCATCGAGTTTGAGCTTCAGGGCAGTGGTTATCGCTTGTCGTTGGTCAAGCGGCGCTTTGTTTCTGGTAAGTTTTAAGGCGAAAGATGAAGAATTCTTGGAATATAATGTTTATTCTTTCTCCATCGGATTGCAGGAAAATATGTGTGCGAGGGCGATGGTATACGTAGTGGGGCGACACCCACACCGCCATCAGTGGGTTCTACTAGTCCGTATTCGGCAAAATCAAATTAGTTTTCCCCAAAGTTCAACATCGACATGACATCGGGCGGGAATGGAAAATGGCAATATGGCAATAGGCTCGTGAAAACCTAGAGAAATTTTGTAACTAAGCTAAAGAATACACATAAAAACACACCTTTCACAGTAGTGTCGCGCCTCTTGAGTTTTCTTGTGAGCTTTTCATTATGTATTTTTTGTATACACGGAATTCTGTTTCACGCGTAATGTTGAATCTACCTGGGAATGGAAACGGAAGTGGTTCCGATCTGGATGGTATTATTTGTTATACTATATATACACGTTCGAGTATATATTATTGAAATGTATGTATTTATTATGTTTAACTGAATACGATCGTATGTAAACGTAGATGTATGTAGATATCTAATCACACAGAACGTTGATTTTATGTTCACTTTTGTACACACACACACAACACTCACACACAAACAACACAACACAACCAAATCCAAATGTATTAAATGTAAGATACAAAACCTGCATTGCTTCTCATTTGGAGAGATTTTTTTTTTGCGGGAGGAGGGGATACTACACGTACTTTGCTCTGCGGACTTTGTCTTTGTCGATACGAACTGCTGTTTCTTTGTCGATCAATTAATTATCAAATTTAGGCAATGAACATGACGAAACAGGTTTCGACTTCTTTGGCTCGTGACAAATGGTATATACGTATGATATATGTATACATATGTATATGAAATTGGCAATCTGTTTGGAATAGTATAAAAAGTCATATAAATGTCTGCTGGGGAAGAGAGGAATCCAATCAATTAATTGTGGGTGCACACAAAACACAAATCTGCGAGGCATTAGTCTCAAATTAGATGTGTAAACTTTTGTAAGAATTTCGGATAGCATGAAAGCAACAGCTGCTGCTGTCGCTCGTCGCATCGCGTGGCGTCGCTGTTCTGAAATACGAAGGCGATGACGTCACTCTTTAACAAATTGATCTCAAGGTCGAGTCGTCGGACGCCTTTTCATTTCACTTGGCTTGGCTTGGCTTGGCACACTTGACTGCTGTATGGTATGGGATGGGGGCTGGCTGCTGCTATACAGACAGAGTTCGGTTGTTGTTGTGGCTGCTGCTTCTGTGGATGCCTGAATAAATTGCATTTACTCATAAAACGAGGCACTTGGGGATGCTATGATGCTCTCTTTGTGGAAAGCAAGAGTGCTCCACAATTTTCTATTGTTGCTCCTAGCCATATACCACCATATACTATAATCGTTTGTACGATTACTATGCATTAACATCTCTTGTCACACGATAAGATTAAATTACAAAACAATTGTTGTGTGCGAAAGTTGGAGCAGACTGTAAACATATAGTACATACCCATCTATATAGCGCTGCCTGAATATACAAAAAATTAATTGTTTAACAAAAGCAACAGTTCAACCATTTGTTTGTTTGATGTATGACATTTACGAGCCGCCTGAAGCGCTTAAAAATGCATACATAGTACATATGTACATACATATGTATAACGCAGTGTCTGTATTTTCAATTAGATAACAAATTATTGCCAGATGCTGGAGGAAAGGAGAGAATATGCCATTTATTTTGTTTAACAACATTGCACTTTATTTAGATTGACTGCATTAGTAGAGCTTAATACATACATACATAAATATATGTAGAGTACATGTACTAGAATTATATATTTATTTGTAGATTACTGGTATAAATTAATTGGGTGACAGGCTGGTTTTCCTTTCCTATAGCTTGCCCTTTGTTTGTAATAAGGTTTCATTAGCCTTAAACTGAGTTTATTCAACAAGTTTCTTAATTAACGTTAATCGTTTTAAAATTATTAGATGGATAAGTTTAATTCGTTTCGTTTCGTCTGACAAGCACACACCTTGTGTGTAGCCATAGAGATAAAGAAACACACACCAAACAATACAGCGTTTTGCACTAATAAATGGGCAATGCAATCTAATATCACTCGGACTCTTCGGACCGTATAATAGAGCTTTTCTTTCATCATAGAATTCACAGAAAAAAACTTCATTTAAAGGTTTATACTGTGGCTGTATAAACCGATATGAAGGGGCATTTCCGAAAATACATATTTTCTGATTCGTACGCTCTTGTCCCACTGTGCATTTAGTCAATATTCATGATGATAATACACATCACATGTGTACGTACATATGTTTTAGCTCTGCCATAAAAATATTGTCGATTGCCGGTGTGTGGTGCGGTACGGTGTGCGTCTCTAAATAAACTATAGCTGACATCATTTCTGTTCACATATTCGCATTTAAGCCTCCATATCGCAAGGCAACGACACATTTCGTAAACAGATTTAGTTAGTAGATCTTACATCGTTCAATTTACAGCAGCACGCTGGCCTTAAACTGCACTGCATTGCAGATACAAATTCCATTCGCCTGCAGGAGAGAAAAGAGGAAATATGTTTTAAATTGCAAACAACAAGGTCATAAATTTCAATGTACTCTATAAGCATTATTGTGCATGTTTAATTGCTTAATTGCAGATCAAATAGATCAATGGATCGATAGAACAACCAATGGGGCCCCAAGCCTCAATTCAGACAAATAGCATTTTCCCCATTCATTCGCATTTAAGAGGCACTTACATAGTATACTGAATTTGCACAGATGTTTGAAATGCAGAGGATAAAATAAAGAATTATTAATATGATTTTATTTGTAGACTCTTAAGCTTTTATTTGGTTACTTTTATCCATGCTTGATCAAGAAAGGTAGAAAGGTAGCAGCAAATGCTGGAAAAATAAACTCAAACGCGACTGGAATAAATATTTGTGGCTGAGATTTTGTTAGAAATGCGCAATTGATGCCCGCCCGCCCGCCGGTTCGTTTGAATTTGTTTAAACTTTTGTGCTACACACGTAAAATCGATTTCTATGAACCGCTGGCTGGCTGGGTTGTTTATTTGCATATTTTCTCTTTATAGTTCGAGCGAAAAATTCCACAAAAATTCAAGGTGGAAACGAGCAAGCGATCTAGAATGTATCTAGAAAGAACCAACAAGTAAATGGAATAAACATATCATAGTTCTCGTTATGAACACCTCCCACCTTCATTGCTACTCCCAGACGAATGTGCGGCACTACTGGATCGGATCGATCGCCCAGTCGACTGATAAACCAGTCAACGAAAATGAGTAACGTAACGCAAAAATGTGTCCATATAGCCAGCATGGCATGGCAATGGACAGTTAAGCGTTCTGGCCTTATCAGGCGACCTCAGCACTAGGCCTTGAAATGGGGAAATTAATCAAATCCAAAGAAATAGTCAAACTAAATTCACATAAAACATTAAGAGTGTAGGTGTGGCTCTCCAGAATTTTTTTTGGAAAAACTCTTCGATACGAATTCTCAATCATTTATAGACAACTGACTCATGACAGAAACTTCCGTTGCGAAAAAACGTTAGCCAAATGCTTCTCTCTATATACATGAAAGTATCTATACAGTAGGTGCCTATGTATATGTATCTATATCTATACGAGAATGTGTGCACAGCAGTATATGGAAACCGTTAAACAAACAAACAAAGTCCCGAGGCATTATGTAAAGTAAACAAACGAACGAAGACGACCGAACGGAAGGGCCCAAGAAACTGAAACGTTTTTAATAGTTTTCCGTTTTGAGCGGAGAATGATTGAATGGATGGATACAGTGGGTGCATGTCAAGATACATAGATGTATCGACAAAAGAATTAAATTTACATATACGGATCATTCTCGGTAACACAACAAAAGCTCAACCCACAAATAGAACAAATTTAGCAATCTATACAACCGAACCAATCCCAAAATGAAGACTGTATTCCTGGATCGGACAATCCAAGCAATCAGTTTTCAATCAGTTCTCCTCTAATGTATCTGGAATCTTGAAACTTTATTTGAGCCAAAGTATCTTCAAGTAATTTTAGTAGATTGGAAGCTAAAAACGTGTTGAAGCTTCTGACTTTTATAGACCCGAAGGAATTCGAAACGACTTAATTGGTTCACGGAGTCGAGGAACTACTGTTTTCGACAGTCACGACTCCCAAGGCCGGCACACACCCATCGTATATTGTAATGCGCTTTTATGGCCAACAAAACTGCGCCCCCCAGGCAATCATCTTACCTGTGTGCTATGGGTGTGTAGATTGCTCCTGCTGACTGCCACGCCCCACTCTATAGGACATAGTTGCGCAGCTTTTCGGTGGGAAGCGTGCGATTGGCGAAGGATACAATCGCCGCCGCCGGCTGGCTGACGGATAGATCACAGAACACATGGCACTGGTTATCCTTGGAGCTGTGCGAGCGACGCGCCACGAAGGCGAAGATGGTCTTCTTCTCCGTCTGCCCCTCGCCGGTCCACATCCGGCTCTCGGGGTCAATGGCGCAGTGGGAGATTACGTCCGCCGTGTAGTGCTTGCGGAAGAACTTCTTGCGGGTGTTGTCCGTCAAGGTGATGCCCTGGGACGTGACTTTGAAATGGACTTCAGTGGGCTCGGGCAGCTTCTGCTGGGCGTACATCAGCCGAATTGCCTTGCGGATGGCCTCATTGCCGGTCAGCGACTCTGTGTCGCAGGAGTATAGCCACAGAACATTGGTAGCTGCCCCATGGGTCAGCAGATGCTGCTGGGCTGGCGTTGCGACCAAGCCCGGCACTATATCTTCCTCCGGCAGGCGCAGAAGGCAAGGTAAAGCCAAACGGTTGATGGAATGCTCGAACACCAGGGCCGACAGCGAGGTGAAGACGGGCTCGTTGTCGCAGCCCTTCAAGCGCACACCCTCCCGAGTGGGCTCGATGAGAAAGTGGCGCACCAGCTCCTGGGAACCAGCCGGCGGCTGGGCCACCCTCACCACGAGACCATAGGCGTTCTTGTACGTGGTCGAGTCGCGCACCAAGAAGGTGCCGGGCTGTGCCGAGGCCAGCAGAGCAATAGCATCCTCCCGTGACAGGTTGGCCTTGTACCAAAACTTGGCGGAGCTGCGGGCAAATCGGACAGAGTCGGCGGCCACCTCCATGGGCGAAAGTGCCAGGTCTTGTGGCGAGCTGAGGCGCTGCTGTTGCTGTTGTTGCCTGGGAGCTGCTGTCTGGTAGATGGACTCGGCTCCCAACTGAGTGAGCGCCGTACCAACCGTACCCCCAAATGGCGTTCGAGGAGTGACCGGAAAGGCTGGCGTTTCTGGCCTGCTTGTGGGACTAGGCGTCGTCTGGCCATAGACATGGCCATTGGTATTTGGGTTGTTCACTCTCTTTGTGCTGGTGGCATAGATGGGCGATGATGGCGATGGCGATGTGGACCTGCCTCTGGCTGTAGCTGTAGCTGTGGACACCTCGCGACGAGTGCGCGTGAGTGTCTCCAGGTTGCTCTGACCATAAACAGCACCCAGTTGCAGTTGCGGCGGCTCCAACTGTCGTTTGTATGTCGCCTCCAATGGAGGTCGTTCCATGCTGTTAATTGTGTGATAATTGCGTTCCACAGCTGTGGATGCCAAGCGGCGATTCACCACGCCATCTGGCACATCCTGATCGTGTCTCTGCTCCCGCCGCTGATCCTCGAACTGAATGGTGCGCGTATGGTAGGGCGCCGGAGCTGGCAGCGAGCTACGCTCGGGATTCAAATTCATGTCGTCTAGGTGGAGGTTGAACTCGAAATCGTAGTTGTACTTGCTGGCCGTCCCCTGCCCGTTGGAATGACTGCTCCGATATCCGTTTCCACTGCCATAGCCGTTCCCGTGGCCATTTCCGTACCCATTGCCCTGCCCGTTGGGGCTGGGATAATAGTGCCGCTGCGGCGGAGTAGGGGGAACTCTCTCCCTGCCGTCCCTTTCACGGTACTCGCTAAACACCTTATCGCGCCTCTCCCGCAGCAGCTGCTCGAAGTCATCTCTCAATGGCGTTGGCGTTGTGCTCCCCGACCTGTAGTGGTACGTATTGGCTATGGTGTTGGTGCTCGCTCCCGACGATGTCGCCGCCGCGTTTGATGTAGTATTCGTTCCGTTTCCAAGTGTTTTGCGCACCAGCAAAGGGCTCGTTAGACGTGGTTGGGGCTTTATCATATCATTGGTATTATTATTGTTATTAGTATTAGTATTACTGTTATTTTTATGGCTGCCGAAATCAAAGTCTAGGAAACTATCCGCTCTCGTCGGTGTCGGAGTTTTGCGCAACGGTGTCGATGTTTTAGCAATTCCATAGCTGAACGGCAGAGAGTTCTCGCGCGCGTGATAAGGTATGCCATTTCCATTCCCATTCAAACTCCCATTTCCATTTCCATTCCCATTGCCATTGACGCTCACATTGTAGTTTTTATAGTAATTATTATTATTATGATTGGCGCTGTATTGGTATTTGTGGTCCGTCGACACGGCAGCACTATCTTCGTACGGCGACCGCATTGTTTCGCGAATTCGAACTGACTGAAAAAATTGAGCTTCGCCAGAAACACAGATACAGATACGATACTCTATGGCGGCAGCAGCAGCAACACCAACAACAGCAACAGTACCAGCAGAAGATACAAAGATACAACAAAATGTAAAGTCAGCGTTGGCGTTCGTTCGCTCTTCGGGCTTTTTACGCTCTCTCTGTCTCTCGTGCTCTCTCTGTGTACCTCTGTATCTCTCTCTCTCTCTCTCGGGCAATGTGTGTGCTTTGTTGTTCAAGTCCAAGTCGCTTGCGTCTGTATTGGCGCTGCACTGTGGGGCTATCTTTTTGATATTTCTAGAAACCAATGAGGAGCTCTGATGGCTTCTTAGGAAACTGATTAGATGTAAATCATTTTTGCGACCAGATTTATTAAAAATAATATCATAAATATATCACTGAAATTTCATTTAATTATCTTCTTACAATGTTATTCATTTCGTCCCAAAGGGATTAAGAACTTTTAGCACAAAAGTATAACCTCGAGCTGCAGGTCATTGGAATGGAGATTAATAGATTTCCATTCGTTTCCTTTAATCTGGACCACTGTACTCCTACCGCCGATGTATGTACATACACACACACACATACATGCGGCAAGGTGTTGGATGCCAAGAGAGATCGATCCCCAAGCGAGAGTGGAAGAGCGAGCAACAGAGAGAGAGAGAGAGAAGTGGCGGTGATGTCATCCAAACCAATCTACGAATACACACAGAAGAGGCGAACTAATCAAAACAGGCAATCGAAGCACATACCGATTAGAGTCCCGTCTGCCCCGATCCCGATCCCCCGCACATTTCGATTTATAACTTGCACTAATGCTGCATTTCGAATATTATTTCGAATTCTCAGCAGTCTCGCTTCAGCTGCACACCGAAAAATATCGATTCGGCATTCAATTGATAACAGCTGGGGATCTCCTCCCTCTCTCTCTTTCTGTAGGATTATCTACACCAAAGGCACCCAACTCCAGCCCACTGTACCGTCTGACGCTCCCCCTTAGTATGCAGGCCACGCGCACGTTTTTCGACTGCATCTTCATGATTTTTCCACAATTAAATCTGAATGAGATGAGTTTGTTTGCATCTAAATTGGTTTTCTTATCACTGAATTGCGGTCCATTTTCCCAGCAGGTTCAGGTTGCACTTTCCCAATGAACTTCTGCGGCCACTAGAAAAACACACACACACATACAAAACAAAACAGACAGACACACACGTGCAGAGAAGAAACAGTCGCATCTTTTTGATTTCTCAACATTTTCTCGTAGAAAGTGCTGTGGCGGTGGGCACAAACAACCACAAACGGTGTGACGTCAGAGGGGGGAAAAAAGTAATATGAAATAAAATATTCGCTTAAAAAAAGCTGCAAAAATGCTCTGCCAATGGCAGCGACAGAGACGAGGCAGAGGTGATCTTCTCCAGCATTCAGTTGTGGGTGGGTGGCTGTGGCACTGGCACACAAACAAGTTGCTCTCTCCGTTGACCCGACTGCCTCTGCCTCTGCCTCTGCCTGTCTGTCTCCCTCTCTCTCTCGCTTTCATTGAGCGGCCTTAGTTAGTCCCTAGTTGGCAACTCGTTTACCTTTTTTTTGCTTTGCTTCGAACATCTGTTCCAGTTGTTGGTTGTTGTTGCAAAATCTGTCCGCCGCTGAAACGGACAAACGGAGCCGCCGCTGAGGAATTCGGGAATGCCAATCATAGCTGCCCGCCATATGCTGTGACAACTGCAGATTGCAGATCCCAGCGTACATCTAATGTTGTAAAACAAGGAGAAACTGTCACAAAGATGGTCAAAACTTTCTTATGAATGTGGTTTTTGGGATTGAAACCGACAAATTCGGTTAATTTTAAAGCAATTAAATGTATCTACGTCGATAGTTCAATCGGGATGTTTATCTATCTATCTGCTTGTCCGACAAAGATAATATCTGACAAATTAATGAATTCGGCAAATAGAGAATTTAATTTCCTTAGCAACAGGTATAAAATAATGTATTTACCGACCTAATCTTGTTCCACATTTGAACTGGACGATGAGCGCGAAGTAATTCAAAGAGATGCCACCTTTTTTCTTAGACCACAGTCTGGCAGCGCTTTCGTAAAATGTATTTGTACATGTATCTTACACGAAACTTTCCATCAGCAAAGCATCTACGTAGCTGTTTGTTGACGGATGTGGCGGTATAATTTTTAAATTCAAACGGATGTTTTATGGGATGCTTTATTTAGAAAAATATTGCTCTTTTTGCCATGCATAACATTTCCTTTCATATAGTAACCATTATCTGATAACATTCAACGAGTTTCTAAGCGCATTCACTAGATAAATATTTCAATTGTTGAAAATATTTGTAATATAATATATGTTTCATATGCAATAATTAAATACGTAAGGACCTGAAACACTACAAATGTATATATAATTGATTTATATTAAATTATCTTGGTAATTGGTAATACATAATGGTAATAAAGTAATTTATGCGTAAACTAATATTATTGTATTCTTTATTTTTTCAATAATTAATTAATTGTTTTTGTTTACCGAGAGATAATTAATAAAAATTTGCAATAATTATTGTGTAACTAGATTTTATATGTCTTTTCATGTAATTCTCTCCAGGTGTTTACAACACAATCACTTAAATTGTGGAACAGCTTTTGGGGGATCTTACGAAACGCCTTTAGAAGGATGGATCATCAGTTTCAGTTGAATTTGTGTGTTATACGAGTAAGTATATTGTTTATGGTATTGGTTCTATATCCACAAAGGATGGGATCAAGTGCGGTATGTGAGGTTCTATTTGGTTCAATTCATTAGCGACAACTGAGTAATACTGGAGTTGTGTTCCACATTTTACCTACTTACGAGACTACGTATGGCTGCGCGCGGCCCATTCGAGGGTTAACTAAGGCTCTACTTAAGTATGCTCTAAAATTAGATTAATTTTAAAATATTATTTCCTTTCTTTTGCGAGCGTCTTTTTCCTTTTAATTGAAACTGGGTAAGGACTCAATCTCTTCAAGCTCTAAGCTTCAAAGTTTGCCTACTTAAAAATTAAGCATTTATCATGGGTTTATTTTGTAATGTAATGTTTTTGTTTTTTGTCTCATTTGTTGAGCATTTAGTTGGTTGCGGTCTTGGGGTAAGGTTGAGCTCCTACGTAGACTGTGGGTGCGTGAAGAGCGGCAATATTTGACTTTACTTTCAATAAAGTTTGCTCTATGTGCATTACAAAAGGTATGGCCCCATGGCCTTAAAGTAGTGTACAGGCTATATAAGTATAGTTTATCAAATTTTGTAGACTGTAGTTGTTGTTTGCAAGGTCACAGCCTCACCAAAGTGAACAAAACCAATACTGTAACCAACCTTTAAACCTTCAAATCTTTATCTTCACCTTCACTCACTTCACATCTCTTCGGGCATAGCATATCACATTGGTGGGCCATCCTCGTTTATCTTGGTCGTCCAAATCCCGGGCATTAGTTGTGGAGGTAGATTCGATTGTGGTGTGGTCAGTTTCCTAATCGCAGAATTACTAGAGATAATCGGCTTCGAACTTGGCGTATAGCCCTTGTTGTCCATGCCGTCGATGACGGTGAACTGGGAGGCCGCGGCCATGTTCTGGGCACCCTGGGCGGTCGGCGAAGATGCCGGCCTGGAGATGGGATGCGTGCGTGGGCTGCTGATCAGTGAGGTGCAGATGCCACCGCAAATGGCCAGGGACGCGAAGGCCGTCTGGGGCACAAGCTGACCCAAAAAGATAGTCGATCCAATAAAGGGTGCACCCAGCAGCCAGAAGCGGGCCCAACAGATGGTCGAGAACGAGGTGATCTTCTTCTTGTCATCGGACACCAGCTCCACGGTGCAGGTTGTGAGTATGGAGAGTGTGGTTGATATGGCCATCTTGGAGACCATGGCAGAGCACATTAGCAGAGCCACATTGGCATCGAATGGAATGACGCCCGGCTTGGGCACCAGCCAGCCGCAATAGGCAATGCATCCAGCCACCATGTTGAACAGTCCAGTCCAGAGCCACTTCCTGGTGGTCTTCATGATCAGAAAGAGACCGATAAAGGTGCCAATCATCTCGCTCAAGCCCGCAAAGAACGTGTTGATGTACAGATGCTCTCGACTGAAGGAGCGGATGTTCAGCAGCATTCCATAGTAGACCACGATGTAGAGGGACCAGGCCAAATGGACGCAGACTATGTGACGCACCGCTCGCTCTCCCTTCCACATCGACCACCAGCCACTCGGCGGTGGGGCATCCATGGCCGTCTGAGCCTGCAGCTCCAGCTGCTGGTCAATGTCATGGGGCAGACTGTAGCGAGTGCCATTGATATCGGCGCACTGCAGCAAGATCTTCTTGGCATCCTGCACACGACCACGCGCGATAAGCCAGCGTGGAGAGTCGGGTATCCATCTGGAAAAAGGATACAGGGGTTGGAGGAGAGCACTCTCAGGGGAGTTTTCGTTGTACTCACTGCCAAAGGTAGATCAGTATCACTGTGGGCCACGAAATGGCCATGTAGAGATGCGACCAGCTGGACCAGAAGCTTGCCACGCCCGGCAGCATCATCACGCCAATGGACCAGAACTGCTCGAAGAGAGTGGAGACACAAGTGCGATACTTGCCACCCGTTATATCGGCCATGATCATCCCACCAGCGGTGTACATCTGAGCACAGCAGACAGCGGAGAGGCAGCGGAAGAACACATGGAGCTCATAGGAAGCCACATGACCTGTCAGATTGCCACAGAAGATCTGGGTGATCATGCCGAAGAGCATCACATTACGGGGACTAAAGCTGGAAGGAAAACAACAGATTACAGAGAGCTGCACACAGAGAGAGAGGTATTCTCGAAGAGCATACTATTTCAATAGCTGATTAGCCAGGATACCGCCGGTGAGGACACCAAACAGATGGAAGAACTGCGTGACCGAGACGAGGATGTCCCGGGAACAGACCAGATCGTATTGAGTGACCACCGAGTGATAGCTGGACTCGTGCTGGAACTCCGTGCAGGGTATGACATTGGAGTTGCGATGGAGGGGCTTCTCCCAGATGCGCGGCTCCTGCTCGCTATTCTCGTAGTTGTAGTAGTGATGGGCATGCTCCTGCGCATCCTGGTAGACGTTGCAGAAGTCGATGTTGAACTCCTGATCCTCACTCTCCTCCTTCTGAGGATGCGAAACCTTAATCCACTGCGTCTGGTTCTGGGCCCCGACTGTGTTCGGAGGCTTGCAGAAGAACTCTCCGTGCCTGGGTGCTGGAGCCGTGAAGATGATGCAGGCCATGAACCACGAGGACGGTATCTTGCACAGGAAGATCAGCAGCACTGTTCGCAGCTGCCACTTGCCCCACTGGCCCGTGATGCGACCCACTGCGTCCACTTTGGTCTGCATTTTGTTGCTCGGCTTTGGGGCTTTTCCCTCCAATTGTGCGAATGTGTCGTTGGGGTAGAGCTGGTACTCGTGCTCGTGCGTGCGCTTGTGGCTGGGCGTGCTTCGGCCTAGGGTCGTGTAAAAGTCTTCCTTGGTGTTGTGGTTGCTGCTGCTGGTGTTGTTGTTGGCTTCGCCTGTCGGACTTCCCTCGCTGGAAGCGGGTGTGAGTGCTGGACAGTTGGTCAATGAGCTACGACGTCTACACTCATTCGGCCTGGGCGTGGCAGTTGTGGAAGTGGGCGTGAGGGCGGGCTCGGAATCGCTGGCTAAGGAGGTGTACTCGTGCGGTGACCTAGTGGCTGATATGTGCGAGGAGCTGTGGACTCTAGGTAGTGACGCGTCGTTCTCCTTTAGGGGCAGTAAAGGCGATTCTGCCTGTAAAATACAGAGGGATTTTATGAGGATTATATCAACATTTAACTAAAAATTTGATGAAATATGAATATAAATACCAAGAAGATTTTGCTCTTGGTTTATTAAGACTTAAATGGAGAACCAGCCAACCAAATATATTTAGTATTTGCTTTATCTCAGTTTTTTCATTTTTCATTTAATTTCCACCACTTTAATTTCGAAACAGAGTTTCTTTGAAATCAATTCCAAATCATTTCACTCTCGATATCCACTCGAAAGGAATGGCTCTGACCCAGCTTGAACTGCAGAGGAGACCGTCAATACCCCAGACAAGAGGCAATAATTCAATGGCATTCCCCAGATTATCCCAGAGTGGCCTTGAGCCGCTGGTACTTGAGCTCGAGTGAAGCAATTGCTGAGAGCCTCTGCAGTGTCTGGTGCTCGCAATGTGTCGCCCACATGGCACACATCATGCCAATCCAAAGCTATCCATTCATGGCTATCCCCCGGATGCAGCTGGCTGGTATAATGAACATAAATTGCACTGCAAAGTGGTTTGGTTTTTGCTTGCATTCCCATTCCCTTTCCTGCTTTTACGCTTTTCCTGCCATTAAACCTATTTCAATCCCCCAAAGCCACGCCAGACACAGCGGTAATTGAACAAACTATCCATATATATGTATAGAGGGATATATCCGATTCATGGCTAAGCTTGAGCTCCTGTAGCCTTGCTTAAATGGAAGCTTTTTCACAGTATTTCTGGCTTCGCGTATCATTACGTATACGGCACGTGGGACTTCGCATATGTCTACTAATTTCCCTTCGCCAGTTTTTTTATGTAAATTACGTTCCCTATATGCATCTGGCCTGAAATGTCACTCCACAAAAATGACCACAAAAAAATTAATTACCTTTTTACACGAAATGTTTACAGCACACACAAGGGTTTTGACCACAAAAAAAAAAGTAAACTTTTTTGCTGGTTTAAATGAGAGATGTAAAAAAAAGCTGAGTATTTTTGCGGATTCGGCTGAATTATTCATGCTATACTTTACTATTTATTGCAAAATTGATTTCAATTGAATTTATAGTTATTGCAGAAAATGTTTGAATTAAATTTATATTCTTGTTTTCAAATGCGCATTTTGCCAAGCCAAATATGAGAACCTCTAAGGGAGAAGAAAATATATATTTTAACAAAATATATTTTTACAAATCATAATTCAGACTAATTGCCATCTGTAATTAACAACCCTCGGAAATCTTTTTTATATTCACATGAATAATTACGAGTACTTTCCCTTTGAAAAAGAAAGAACACCCCAAAATGAGAATAGAATCCTCCAAACAGTTTACGGCTTCTGGTTGTAGCATTTTTGGGTTGACAAATGTCCCTGAAACAGGGAAAAACAACAGCAGAAGGACCTTCCCCAACTAACATATCTCACTGCTACCCGTATCTCCTCACTCCTCCCAACGAAAATTCTACAGAGCGTGTAGTACCCATCATCCTCCGAATTTTATAACCAACAATTGCGCACAATTGTGTTTCGCTTCTTCTCTGTTGTTTTCAGCTGTCGTCTCCTCTCCTCGTTTCGACTGGCGCATTTGTTCTCATTAAAGTATTGTCGCTCGTGTTCTGTTTGTCGCTTAATGTGACCATATATGCGTGTCATTGTCGTCAGGCGTGTTCATGCGTGAACGTGCGAGTGTGAGTGCGAGACTGGGAAGACTGGGGGGAAGGCGAAGGCCCTCGGACGGAATATTAAATATTGAAAGCGTTAAGAGCACCCAAAGCCACCATTAAGGATGGTAACCTTTACACAAATCCACACAAAGCTGTAGCCCGATAGTGCAGTGGAAGGGTTATGCATAATGCATTAATCCACTGAATTTACGCTCTCCGATTGTAGTCGTTGCATACATTTTGTCCAAAGAAAGAAATAATTTGCAAAGCAGAAATAACTTTGATTTTGAACCTGAAGGTCGTTCCATTGTCAGGTCCGGACCAGCAACTGCTGGTCTGTTGAAGGATCTCTCCGAAAGGAAAGGAGGTATAAACTTTGAAGACGCCCCTAAATATGCAATAATTTTATTAGTCAGCAGAGTCTGGGCTATGATACGGGTGTTCCTTGGCCTCAACGGAGACAACAGCCGTGTCTCTTGTCTAGTTTTATGCGTCAATTAAATGAATTCGTTTCTGTTTTCTTTATTTATTTCGGTTCGTATTTTTGTTTTGCCGACTGTCAGCAGTTGTGCAAATACTTTTGGCCAAGGTTAATGCCGATTGCCTGCGTCTGTTATTCATTTCTTTTTGTTCGGGTTTTGTGTTTTGTGTTTTTGTTTTTTCGGTGATGGGTAAAGGCTCACCTTACGGCTGGCTATACTCGTACTCAGTTTTATGGTCACGTGACGGATGGTTCAATAGACTAGCCGCAGAGGTGAATCACTTATGTAATACGCGCATATATTTAGCTTGAAGATTGTTCAACCCCCTCGTACGTCATTTCATTTCGTTTTCAGATGGGATGGCATAGAGAACAAAAGCGTTTTCTCCATAGGGTCTTGACTTGAAAGTCTGTTAAATAAACTTCCCAAATAACCTTGAAAGACGAGTATTAATAAATTTCTCTTCAGGGGATTTTATACTTTAAAGAGCCCATCAAAACTTGTAATTGAATTGTGTTAAATTGAAAATTTAAAAAGAATAATTTATGATGAGGCGATTGTGTATAAGAAAATTATTAAAACAGGAAACAGAAGAGAAGCTTTACCTTGGCATAAGGAAGTTTATTTACCCTGTATTTTCAACAGTAAAAAGCTGCCGAATTTCGGGGAATTACTTAAGGGTTTGCATCATTATGCCAATAGAGTATAAAACTGCAAAGCAAGGCATATCCGTTGATGATGAGTTCTGCCATGGCTGACCAATCTTCAATCCATTGATTATGCCTCACCCAAGGGTATCAGCTACAACACAATTTTTAATAAGGCACAAAGCCCAGAAAATCCGGCAATAAATTATTCATAAGTCGCTGTCGCACGAATAACTGGTTGCAGGAGACTGATTCTGAGACTGATGCGAAAGATGGGACCGACCTTGGGGTTGGATCCCATGGGTCGATGACTGATGAAGGGACTTAAAGCCAAGCCAAGTCCATAATTAAAGCAATTTCTTTCAGTCCGTTTGAGGCTCTGTTTTATCTACTTTAATTAGCTGTCAAGTTGGAAAATTTGTTGCCCACAACCTATTCCAATTATCTCCCTGATGAGAAGTATTTAGTTGAGCAGACAAACAGGAAATCGTTTTTATTTAAGCTCTTCTTGCTGCCTGCCCCAACATCCCGGAGGAGTTCTCCCTTCCCTTTATGTTTCATTAACTTATTTATTGCTCTTCATAATTCAATGGAAAATGCTAGGAGATGGAAATTGATTGTTTATCAGGAAGCAGGGCTTCTCTCATTTGGGGGCACATGTTCCATCTGGGTTCCATTGTGTGCCACAAAAGAAAATTTGTAATTGAAACCAAAAGAAGGGCGGAAAAGCTCTGTTGCCTTGAAGGCTGGTAATACGAGACTGGGGTTGCGAGGGGGTTGTAATGGTGGACAAAACTCATAACAGAAGACATATTCAAAGAAAATCTTGTTTACACATTGTTCAATATTTGATAAGCAAATTAATTTGGCCTCAGTGGGAAGGAAAAAAGGAAATACCCTCGAAATACAAAACAACTTCAAGGAAATTTAAGTATTTTTGTATATTTTTATTTTTATTATTTTAGGTATTGAGAGGATTTTTATATCACCTTAAAACTAATTGTTCAAGCACTTTCATTTTTTGTTTCACAAGGAATATACGAAAGAAGTATTTACATTTATTTTTTTAATCTCACATGCTGCAAACATTTTCTCCACCAATTAACACACTTTTCTGTATCAATTAATTTCCCGCGAGAAATTTATTTGCATACAAAATATTGGTGTTCATTTTGTGAGAATAATTCCTGAGGCAAATGTGTTTTCTTCTAATTAGAATAGGTGTTCCAGACTATGAATAAGTATACAAAATTTCGTGTACACATAAAGTGATCTACTTCTAAAACAATTTTCAAAGATTTATGTCATTTCTCAGAGAATGTTCTATCAATCGAAAACCATTGTTAATAATAGTATATATTACAACCCTTATCATCATCTTAAAAGACAATAACATTTGGTTAGAGGAAAACCGAATGAAGAAAATGTTCCTCTTGGTTGAGTGGGTGTATCATTTACCCATTTGCGTGGCCTAATGATTAATTAATTGTTTTTGTTGCCAGGTAACGATGACAACAGCTTGGCTTTTCCAAGACTTTTCCTCACTCAACAGCACATATACACATACACACTCGCATACTCCTTTGCTTGGAAACTTGCAACAGAAGCAGATGTTGCAGGGCAAGTAAAGAAAGGAGTGTGATGCCTGATGTTGCAAGATATGCTTAGGCAACGTGAGCGAAGGCCTGGCCCCATCAAATATGAAGCGTTGACAACAATGGACGCCGTAGTTAATTGGGGCAAAGCCAGAGAGAGAAATTGCTGCTTGTGCCCCCTGGCCAACAGGTGAATGAATAGAAGGTGGCTCGGGAGTGGTGGCCAGAGGAAGGGGTGTTATGTATTATTCGTTGGAATAATCCAAGTACAAGACCGAGCTGTTGACAGCCTGCCAGTCTGCCGAATATTGTTCAAGCATCAATGAATTTCCTGCTGGGCCAAGGTTAGGATTATGCCATCAAGTACAGTTGTGCAAAATAAGAAGGTACAGATTTTCTGGCTATTTTGAGAAATAATGATGCGAAATCATAATTGAAAGGCCGAAAAGGTGGAGGAAAACAAGGATAAAATAAGGGAAATATGAGAAGATTTTTTTTTGGAATATGGAAAAAGGATATGTATCAAGAAATCATAAAAGTTCTGTTTTGCTGGAAGGATGTGAATTAAATTAATTTATTATTAATATTATTATTGATTAATCTATTGATCCACCCATAAATTGCCTATATTTTAAACAATTAACTTACGAATGTTTCCCGCAAACTTTAGGCTCTATTCTCTTTAATTAACTGTCCTCGAAAATAGTATTCCATTTAATAGCCGCCACAAGATTCAATTATATTCAGGCTTGAGACATGCAACGGCTTCCCCAGACCCAGACTGCCATAACTTGTTGCCAACACTATGACTGGTATGGTATGGTATGGTATGCCTATGATACTTCTGACTGTGTGAGCTATTCGAGTAAGTGTCGTCACCATATCGTGACTAGACTTCGGCCCAGACGAAAGCGAGCATAAATATTTGATTAGTTCGACTGCCAGTTTGACCCTCAAGTGGGCTCTGGCTTCGACTCTGACTGTGGCCCTGGATCTGGACAGCATGTGTGAATCCCCAACAATATTAAGGAGTTGAATGTCAGACACTTATGTAATACATATGTATGTATAGTATACATTGATGGATGATTCAATATACATATGTGTATGTGTTCATCTGCACGTGTATGCAAATGTTTTCAATGGCGGAGAGTGATAAACATTCGTTCAGAACTGTCGAAACCATTTGGCACAGCATGGCGTATGCGTAATGTATTGCAGATTGTTTTTATGCGGCCTTATATGGGATGGGTCCTCCTACATGCGTGGGTGTAGTGGTCCTGCTCCTGCTGATGCTGCTTCGAATGGTTGTGGTAAGTGTTTGGTTATGGCATACTGAAGGATTCGAACGGGAGTCCCTATAAGTGAGAAGCCGCAGGAGTTAATATATGCCCTCACCCCCAAGGAAAGTGTTAAGCCGAGCAACTTTTATCAACGCCATAAAAGTCGTCTATATCTTGGGTATATCTCACTTTAATTATCTACTTAATTGCCTCTTTTATGGTCTCGGCTATAAAGTGTTTTAATATTGCTGCCGCCTTCTGTTTGGCCAAGTGTTTTACCAACTTTATTCATGGCCAAAGAAGAGAATCGAAGGAAGCAAAAAAAAACACCAGAAGACCTACTAAAAAACAAGTATAAAAGTTGCAAAACTTCAAGGTGACAAATGAAAGTTGTAGAATGAGAATTGTGAATTGTGTTTGCTCCAACGATGACATAAAAAATCATTTCTCAATGCTATAAAAATTTCATTTGCCAGCTGGCCGCAGCTGCGACCAAAAATAAATGAGGAAAAAAAGGTAGAGAGACTATTTTCCGAAGTAAATTAGGAAGGAAAGGGAGAACCGATTTGCAGAAGCACTTCCAGAAAGTGAAAGTATTCCCCTTTTCTTTTTGGCAATTAACTTGAAAGTGAAATGAAATCTCCTTCTCCTGCCTCGTGGTGATCCGCAGCAAATTCATGCCACAATTTATGACTTGTTTCCCTCTTTACTTTTGTCCCTGATTTATGTGCCCCAACAATTGAATCCGACAACTCTCGCCCACGACAAACCCATGTGGGGCAGGTCGTTTTGTTGTCGTTCCATTTGGGGTTGTCTCCCAAGGCATTTCAATGCCGTGCCTCGAGACGGAGACTGGGACTCTGCACTAAGATGTCTGAAATTACGGACTTTGCCTTTGATTCCTGCGGAATGGTTCGCATTTTTTTCCCCCTCTAAGATGAGGGATACGCGTCTGCATACATTACGTATACCCGTACGCATTTTCCGTTGGCAATTTTACTCCATCTCAACGAATACATTTCAATTGCTGGAAAAGCTTTTGCCCTGTTTGTATCTCTCGCTTTATCTGTGGGTGTTTATTTTCTTTTTTAAGAGGATTTTCTGTATGTTTTTCTGTGATTTAAGCTAGGAAATTCGTTGACAGGGAAAATCCGATTTTGACACACGAATAAGCAGTGAAATATTTTCCGTATAAATTGAAAGACCTTTTCAATTAAAATTTGATTATACCTTATAGAGGTATATATCCGCACAGCATCCGGTTGGACGGCTATGGAAAATGACAAAAGAGGAAATGTGCAAATATACGTAAAGCTTCCTTTGTTTAGGATTTCCTCCGAATTCCTACGCCTGATTGCTTTCTGATTACCTTTATACCATATGCAATTTGGCTCTCATATGGCCGGCCATTGTATTGTATTCTGGTCCAGTCATAGCTCATAAACTGCCAGATGGCTGACCTTTGCCCTTAAGCGAGAACAGTGGCGCGACATTTATTTGAATGAGAAAAGACAGAACATGAAAAACCAATCAGCAGAAAGTGGAACTGTTTAAGGAGAACTGCATGCCAGTTATGCCATACGAATGCATCAGGTGTTCGACTTGAAATAATCATTAATCATCCCACACTGATTGTTGGTTTATTTTTGCTCAGCTGTCAACCACTGTGCCTGTCCCTCGACAATTGGCCGTCGCGTTCAATGCCTGAGCAGATAAATGAAAATCCTGTTTCCATTTCAGGACTACGACTAAGCGGCTTTTCGAACAAACAAATACACATACTCGTATGTGTCAGAGGGAAAGAGACCGAGAAGAAGTGGCGAAAAGAGTGAGAGAGGAATATTGTCTGACAGAGACACAAATTACAGGGTAAAAGAGACGGCCAGAAATACAAAAACATAAATAGGCCTGGAGCACAAAATTTAGTTGGCCCTCGCCATGGATTGCGCCTTCGCCTTCGACTTGGCGTGTCTTCGACTTTGGTTTGTGTCCACCCACAGTCAATCGCCTTAATCAGAATCTGTCACAGAAAATATTCTCCCCCCTCATAATTGCTGTTATCCCCGATAAAGAGGGTTCCTGGCTCCTGGGTCCTCGATCCTGGGCGTAGGTGGCAAAAGAAAATATGAAAACCAAATTAAATGGAAAGTGCTGCGTGCCTATCCCCAATAATGTGGCTTCTTTTTTTGTTGGCAGGGCAGGACAATATTTAAATTGAATTTTCATTTTAACGCTTAAAGATTCCAGGAAAAAGAATGTGTCACACTTGAGTGCTCGGCATGAATTATTAATAACAAAAGATGAACAGAAGCTAAACAAAGGATGGACCTGGGCATACCCTAAGCAGAATTTAAGGATTATCAAAGCATCTCTTAGTTAACATATTCACCAGTTTCATTGAGTACTTGGAGCATATACAAATGTAGGTAAATTCCAGGAAACGACTATGTAACATGTGGAACGTTTAACAAAAGACAAAAGCTCTACAAAGAACAGTATTACAGAATCAATGGAGGCAATATTCCTGGAAATTATTCGGTACATTCCAGGAATCTCTCTGCTAACATTTTTCCTGTCTTTTCTGGTAATTTTTCTTTCTATATTTTTTTAGATCTCTCCATAGAAATATTGCCCATCGCAGCAGAAATGTATGCTACATAAAATTTTTATGACACATCATTTCAATTAGATGAAAGACACAAAACATAATTGTCAACAGCAGCCCCAGAAGTAGCATCATCTCCAGGACTGTGCTACTGGTGCCGCCCATCCAATTGAATTTTAATGGTATTTTAACACCCGAGCACCGTCCAATTGCATTTGCCTTATGGCTGCTGGAGGCACTTCCGTTGCGGACACGCTGACAGGCTTAATTGCTGTATTTCCCCCCGCCCCGAAAGCCAGACCAGCCACCCAATAATCCCCCATTTTTCCCTCATTCTGTCGCTCCCTTTTTATTTCCTCACATTTATTTACACAATTGCCTTTTGTTTGGGTTGGTTTTTCTGGTTTTTTTTTATACGACTACTCTTGCCGTGGGGATGATAATTATCACAAGATGTTCGCCACGTACAGAAGGAAGAAGTAAAAGAAAAAAGTATATATCTGTTTTATCCCAAAAACGCGAAGAGTGGGAAGGGCAAATCGTTGAAAAATGTATCTTTGTATAGGGAGAACTGTTACTTTACATGTGTCACTTTTCTTTTCTCTTTTCTTTGCGTCTTTTCACTGCCGAAAGGGTATCCCAGGCTTCGATTCGGCTCCCCTTTGCTTTCTTTTCGGCTTGTGTTTTCTGTAATTACTTTGTGTACTGACTGCACTTAGGAGGAGTGCTTGAGAAACAAGCGAGGCGTGCGCTATGTTATTTTGTTTACTTCCCAAAATACCACAAAAAACAGAAACCCTAAAAAAAGAAAACTAAAGGGTTTGAACCTTAAAGAGGTCTTTGCGCTATGACCCAACTTGGGCAAAGGTCAGGGGCAATTAGTATTGAATTCTCTTTTCTGGGTGGAAGTTTCCACAAGTTTCTCTTCATATTTTGACTAATTTATAGCTGAGGCAACAATTTTCCTTTTACTCCTTCAAATAGTTTGAAAATTGTTTTCGTTTTCAGAAGTTTTAACAGCCGCAAGGGGACGCAAGGCCACTGATTAAAATGGCTAAAATTGTTGCTGATTAATGAGAAATTCTCCGAGCAAACAAAGAAGGGAAGCAAGAAAGTGAAGGCTGGAAAAAATAGACATAAATCTGATAGAAATCAATGGCTACTAAACTTTCTCAAATCAAAAAAGGAGAAACTTTTGCCTTGAAACGAAATTGAAAAGCGATTATCGCTTACGCTGCCACTTGAAAACTTTATGAGCCGGTTTTATGACACTTTTCAGTCCACATCGACTTGAATCCTGTAAAGTCCTTGACCCAAGCACTTACCTTCCTTAACTTCTACTCGAGTTGAGTCGAGCCATTCCATTCCTGCCTCAAGTTCGCTGTACTTATCCACGCCACGCCACGACACGCCACGGTACGCAGTTCGAGGCACTTTACAAATGCAAATGAGGCAGATTCGAGAGGTTCTCGACTCGAGCCAGAAAACCAATTAAAATCCGCTGAAAGAGAAGCCTTCTCCAACCCTACTCTCCCTTGCCCCTGCCCCTGCCCCTGCCCCTGCCCCTGCCCCTGCCCCTGTCTGCTTATCAATTTTAATAAATAATAAACGATTTTGTGGAATTAAAAGGCGCCCGAACATTTGCTGGCCTGTCCTTTGACCTTGGTCAAGTCCGAGTAACTTTTGCTGTGCATTTTTGGTCAGCTTAGGCCTTAAAGTGGTCAATCCCTAACTGGAATCAGAGCCTGTAATGCGGACCTCTTGAAGGTCCGAACCGAAGGGAAAACCCTTTGAAGGGTTGCGTGGCCCAATAAAAGTTTTCATTTTGTGAGCTGTGAAAAAAGTGACCAGCGGAAAAACACGAATACAGTGGCATGGAAAAGTGAGACAACATTTTAAAGCGGAAATTGAATTAAGAATATTGACCTTATTGTCGAAGACGACAAAGAGTGGAAATATCAAAGTAAAAGTGGGCTGTGTTGTTAAAACCTTAAAAATCGTTAGGATATTTTGACAATCTTAAGGCATTCGCAGAGCATTAGCGTTGAGTGTTTTCCAAACTATTCAGTTTACACTAAAAAATACAACAATTTCCTGTATTTGCAAATAATCTCTACACTTGTACTTCAAGCACTACAATTTATTCCACCGTTTCCCCTTGTCCACGTCCACTGTGCCTTGTTAGCTGAGATTTGTGGCCCGTAACTTTACGACCATGTGGCATACTTATTGTCTTTTATAACATACTTTGCTTTACGTTTATTTGGGTAACATTTGCCCGGCATCGCCGCGCATAGCCATCCCGTCAAGCCGAATAAACTTTATCATTTTTCCCCGGCACAGAACCCAAATGGTATAATAAATGAAGGGAAAACTCCACCGCATACCCAGCGATACTCTCTGCGTGCACAGTCCATCCCCAGACCATATTTCAGACCGAAAATATTTCTAATTGATGTGCGAAAGTTCATTCACACACAGGAACTGTGATTGAGGTCCATGAGGGAAACCTCAAATGGAAATTCATTCAGATGCAAATTGCTTTGTTTTCCATTCAGACATTGGAGAGATTGTTCAGTTGACTGGACGATTAGGGCTAGTTTCGGCCAGACATGGCTATACATCAATAGACGTTAGGTTTTCTGTGCTGGAGGGGAGGGGAGGGTGAATGTGGCCAATCGAGACACGCGACTGTTTTGCGGGCCCCTGAAGTCGTGGAAATTGAATTGGAAATTTTTCGTTGATTGCTTGTTTTCGGAGAGGGAATTATTTGCGTGTCTGTCTGGAGGAAATTGCCTGGTGACAAATTGGAGTCGGATTTGGGTTCAAAGGTTGCAGCGGGTCTAATGAGAGAATGTTATGAGCGATTGGGGAACTGCACTTTACTTAGGATTTAAATCTCCTTTTTGACTGGACACTGCTGAAAGCTGCTGAAAGCAAACATCTGGATCTGGTAAACTAATAGAATGTCTAGCTCCCACATATTCCCCAAGGTCAAACCTTTAAGTTTCCTCAAGGATAGTTTGCACTTTCCTTAAGTCCCATCTGCCTTCAGCCCTTCCGCCGTCAAGAAGTTCGATCTGCAAATTAATATCCTTCAAGCTCAACAAATTTATCAATGTTATCTCTTTCACATGGGTATGTATGTATTTTGTGTATATCTATGTACATATAGTTATTTTGTCTGTTATCTTCACACGACCGAAGCGCGTGTCCTGTATTGACTAATTTGCATAAGGCTCCCTGGGAAAGTGAAAATAAAAAGGAGACAAACATTTGCATAATCTGGGGAGTGTATGGTGTGGCATACACGCTTCCAACTTTGACGTTTATCGCATTCGCATGTTAAACAAATTTTGTCAGTCACCTTTATTTTTTGTTCGCCTTTCAGTTTCTTAACTCAGAACGCACGACTTGAAATGCACGTGTGGCTCCGGCTACGGCTACCTTAATGAGTCGTGTTTTTCGGGGCTGGTGATTGGCGATTCCCCAAGTACAACCCATTGTAACCCCCTGATAACGTAACGTGGGTATGCTTGAACCCCAGACACCTTATATAATTACCGAGAGGGGGGCACAAAAAACATGTTTAGTTTTCAACTTGAACTTAATTAGGCAGCACTCAGCACCCGAAACAGATTTCAGACTTGGGGCCTGCCTGACGTCACCAATGACTAAATTTAATTAAAAAATTCCGCAAAGAAAAACCAGTAGGAGAAACGTGCAAAATAAATGCGAAATATCCCTAGATGTCGGGGACGAGATAGAGAACAGATATACGTGCCGAAGTCAAAGCAAACAACAAGACAACTCTTAGGGGAAATTTATACATCACAGAGGACGACGAGGGCAGGCCTAAATGGTCATTTGCCTCATTTAGCTTTTGCCTTTGGCCACATTTTCATTTCTTTTCTGTTCTCTCTTCTGTTTTTTCTTCTCGTGTGGCTTCCCTTCTTGATTTCTGACTTCACACCCCAAAGAAATCCCTCAGAAATGTTCCTCTAACCAAAAACCCCACTGAAAATGCTCTCCAATGGGTGCTCATTCGCATCTGTGAATGATTGTCTGAATAATTGAATGGATTTGATGAATTATTTGGTCAGGGAAGGCAGGAAAATTAGCCAAGCAAATGGGTTGAGAGCAGGTTTATCCTGTATCCTTTGGGATACAGTTGGGGTAGGTTTGAGGAGATACATTAGCAGAGTTTACACTCCAATAACCATGTCTTCCGTTCTAGCACTCATTTGAGAGACGAAGAACCCAATTTCCTCTCCTACTTTTGGGTAGAAATTGAAAATGCTTTGAGTGGAAAACTGTGTGTCTCAATGCTTTAAATCCATTCAAAAGTTGTGGATGTTCCGATTTCATTTGGAAGTAATTTCTTCCCGTATTTTGACTCCTTCCCAGAGCTTAAGCTTATCTCGCTTACACACACCATTTGCGCTTGGGCTAAGACTTTCTAATTATCTTTCGGCATAAAATTACGTATGCCCATAAGTACAGCTAATTTCCACGACAGAATATAGAGAGATATAACATATATGTACCGTAGTTTCATCTTCATCCTCATCTTCATCATCATCATCGTCATCATCTCCATCCTCGTCTTCATCGGCGTCTCCTTCATCGTTTCCCTTGTCGAGGCTCGCCTCATCTGTACGCGTTGCCAACTTTTCACTACTCGCACTGCCGCTCGCGATGCCGCTGGAGGAATCGCTCGAGTGGATGCCACTGACTAGGCCATGACCATTGCCAACATGATGGCTACCATTACCGTTAACGCCGCTACTGTTGCCAATGTCCGGGAGCATACTGCGCTCTAAAGCCGGCTCGAAAAAGTGCTTCGAACTCTAGTGCGAGAGAATGTTCAGCTCGCTAAGGGTTCGAAATATGGTCAGGGCATTTAATTTCACACTTTCACACAATTTTATGCACTTTTGATCAGCATTTTATGGATTGATTGTTTAATTAATTACAAATTTTGTCGGATTTTAGCTTTTCAAGTTGTTTTGCCCAATTGTTTATTTCGGTTTGACGAACATTTTGAGCTTTTTTAACTGCTGCAAACACAGGCAGCGTTGCGTATACTTGATATGTAGCAAATATCACGCATACGACACAGTGTTCGGCCGAAACTCATAAATAACTCAATAGAAATCATTTAAAAATATAAAAATATTTTTGGGAAAGCCTTTAAATGATTGGTAGGTTAATAAGGACTTCAACAATTTTTTAATATTTTTAATACATATTTAAACATTGTAAAATAGTTTAAAACAAAATGTAAATAAGAATTTTAGTAATTAACATTTTTGGTTTTAAAACATTTTAAACAATTATATTTTTGAGATTTTTGTCGAATATTTTCCACTAATTTGTATAGAGGTTATTAAATTTTTGTCGAGTTTCCATGACCAAAAAACAGAATCAAAAAATGCATAAAAAGTTCTAAGCAAAAGAAAACAACACTCAAATGAAACGTGTTTAGGGTCAAAAAAAGAAACCGTAGAGATAATTCTCTGTTGAACTACTGAAAACGCTGCGGAGTCCGCGCCGTGAAATATTTCGTCTGGTGCTGGCGTTCGCCCAACGCGCAACTGATTTTCCGAAAAGCAGGCAAAAGCTGCCACTGCTGAAGCACAGCTAAATGGCACAGAACTTCGTTTTTCCTTGCAGTTTTTCGCACCGAACTGAAAGCGAAAACGAAAGCGAAAGCTTTTCCGCGCTCGGCGAGCAGTAGGTGCTCCGGCAAACTTCAGGCCGCCAGTTCATTCACGAGCAAAGTTCCAATGGGGACAGTCACGTGTTGGCCACAATTTCACTTTCACTGCCCGGCTGCCTGCTACCCACCCCTGCACCTTTCCTGTTGCCGAGCACCTATCCTGTTGCCTCACTAAATCCGGGCCTAAAACTAAAGCCCGAGCCTTGCCGAGCAGCTGTTGCTCAACTTGTTTCGGGATGTCGCAGTCCCATTCCTCGTGTCGTGTGTAGGTTAATCCTGCTGAGGTCCTTCCTCTAGACCTTTATTAATGCGCCTATTCTATCATCACTTGTTTCATTTAGCCGCAATTATTTGGGGATATCAATGGCTTGACAAATTAAATATACATATTCCACCAATCGACTTAATTAATTGCCAATTTTGTGGTTCTGTCATTGAAAGAAAAAGACCCAAAAACTGCTGACGCACGGCCCATTGCGTGCCTTGCACTGTGTCTGTTTCTGTGCCATCTTTCAGAGGCTCATTAGCTCATAAAAATGGTAATAAGAGTAGGTAATATATAGGTCTAAAAAAAAAGGCTAAATGGGGTATAAGCTAAAGTTAAAAGACCACTTAGGATTGACGGGTTACAATGATTGCTAGACAGGTAGTGAAACACGTGCTTAATAGCCTTAAACTCGAACTTTTTCAAAGAGAGCAGATGCAAAATGTATAAAATGAAAAACTGTTAAAAATAAGGAGAAAATAAATGTGACGAAGCCTTACTATCCTCCCAGACTCAATTGGAATTGAGGGATCTTTTCAGATTTTACTACGAACTTCATTGACTTTTTGATTGATTATTTGAGTAGCATTTGTAAGATTATAAAGAAAACCAGTTCAATGTTGTCATCTTTAAAACTGGAAGTAAAAGTTGCACCCGCAAATCAATTGCAAGGTTCAAACACAAAGATCCGAAACCAATTTCTGTCCAAACTTATTGCCACATCCCTTACAATTATTTTCAGAAGCTGCTCCAAATAGCTATTGTGCTGCTATTGTTCCAATTAGCAACAACTGTGGAAGCGTGTAAGTGTCATGCACTTGTGCGCCTTCGTATTGTTGCTTTATTTACAAATCTAATTCGACAGCCGCACCCCCGGGTCCCCGCCTTCCATCGCCAGCTGTCATATAATCATTGTTCGAACGAGAGTGCTAATAAATTTTACATCAACAATAGCTTGGAGAGGTCGGAGATGAGGCACGGCTACGGCTACGCGTGTATCTTTATTTTAACGGAGACCCGCGATTGGCACGCGCAACGAACAAATTAGAAGGAAAGTTCTGGCTGAGGGATGGTATCCTTAAAAGAGGGTATGTTGGATCCATCTATCCTTCTCTCTGTGTCCACTTTAACAAGAGCCTCAGATTGAAAGATATCAGACTGAAGCATTGCACAGATGCTAATGCTTTCCGCATGGAAATCACAAAAGGACCCCATAGGAGCAAGGGTATGTAAGTCTTCGGTCCCGTAAAGTCAACCTTGTTGCCGCCTTGTTATTCTGAATGTGGATGTTACGTTGATTACGCATACGCCGCGTGTTACGGCAAAGAGAAACAATAAGAAAAGTTTTCTTGCTTTTACCCATGTAAACATTTTATGGAAAAATAAAATGAGTTTTGAAGTTGGCGGCAGACAAAAAGTTTAAACAAAATTAGCAACTTGCGTGTTTTTTCCGATTTGGCCCCCCTGTCATACATGGCGTATGCGTGATATTATGATAGGACAATTAGGAAGCACTCATTTGCCGAGCTTTTGATGTACGCCACGAACACGGAATGAAGTATGTACAATCTTCATAAATCACCTGAACTTTCAGCATCACAATCTTGATCTCCACACGATCGCTTGGCGCACTCTTAGTGTGAGGCGCCACCGCAGTCGACTCCGCCTTCGATTGGGGCACATTGCTATCACCTCCCATTAAACTAACATCGGGATGGATGAAACTCATTTTTGTTTAAATATTTGATTGATTATTGCGGAACCTTTCGGTTCTGGTTATCATAATGCTGCTGCTGTTGCCGTTGCTGCGCTGAGTTTGTTGTGCAATTGAAATTTATATAATCACGACACCCACGAATGCCAGTCCACAAATCAAATCAACCGAATACGCGATTCTACGTTCAGCGGGGGATAAGGCAATCGCCAATTGGGAATATCTCAAGTGCTGAATATTTATGATTTTTTTTGGAATATCGGAATATCGTATCGCTACGAAACGAAACTGATTTATCCGTAAAGAGCACTCGCTCTTCTGTGGTATGTGTGTAGGAGGCAAGGGCCGTTCTCGAACTACAAAAGAAATCGCAATGGGGAAAAGAAATTTCTTTGGTTTTTGGCGTTTGCTGTTTGCCGTTTGCCGTTTGGTGCTTGGCTTTTTGCTGGTTGACTCGATTTCCGCTTGACGCCTGAAGAGTAGCACTGCCACCGCCAATAGCTCTGCCGCACTACGAGGGTTTCTATTAATAGGCCCCCGTGGTGTACATAGTTGTGTAGTGTAGTGTCCAAATCAGTATTCGATTAGATGCTCTGACAATTGCACTTGTCATCCCGCAGGCTCTTCCCCATCTACACCATCCCATGCCATCCCATGCCATCCCATTCATTCGCTCACCAAAAGTCAAGTTCAAGTTTAACAAGACTGAGAGACACCACCGCCAACGGCCCGACCGAAAGAGAGTTCCCCTGTGCTCATCGATAATCTAGCATCCCATATAGTATCACTCTCAGGTCTGGCAACAGAATCTATGTACGCTTGCCAAAATGAAATAAAGAAACAGAAAAAAAGCACTCATACGCCATGTCGTACCCGCAATTCAATTCTCTTTTCTGTCTCTGTTTGCTTAAGTGTTTCATTATTTTATTTCCTACGATCCGTCCTCCGTTCCACTCTGCTTTCATTTCATTTCACTCCGAATTGTATTTATTTGACACTTTATTTGTGTTTTCTTTGGGCTTGTTCTTCATTTTGTTTATTCGTATGTTTTCGAACAGACTCCTCAGGTGGCCTAAAGCGGGGTCTATTGTAAAATTGTGCCTAATATTTAGACATTTATGTATCAGGTAAAAATATTGCTTCATCTGAATAAATGTAAACAAAGCATAAAGAAAACCAAAGAAATTATTTATAATTAACCGCAGGCCAGAGCAGTACTTTATCTGTTCTTGTGGGTATACAATATTATTATAAAATATAATACATGCTCGTATAGTAATTTCCCCCAAGAATCTTTTACGCTCTTTGCCACACGAGATTCCCACAGCTAATTGCAACTGAAATTTCCTAGGCCATTCGCCAATTTACATAGAAAATAGCATTCATAATTGAAACCACATTTGCATCCAACACATGCCAGTACCTACCATAATCTGTCTCTAAATTCAATGCACTCGTACATTGTAGTGAGACTACTCGTATTTGCCATTAATTAAACGGGAATAAATTAGAGTGAGTCCGAGACTATGGGACTACTGAAAAATCAGTCGTCGGTGGCTGAGTCAGTGCCAAGAAAATAGCATAGTTCCAGTGACGTTGTGGGTTATTGCCACTTACTACATAAGCGTTCCCCTGACACCTGCTGACAGATGTCTGTACAAACAGTGCGTATCGCAGCTGTAAGAATTAATTAATAGTCATATTTATCCACAGAATCCACAAGAGTATTTTAACTTTTAATCGAACATCAAAGTGATTCTCATTTTTAAGAAATTAAGTTACTCATTTTTTCCACTACACATCCGATTCTTATAATTTCGAAACACACTGTACACATATTTTTTGTACTAATACTCAATATTCAGTGATTTGTTCTATTCCCTTTGTAGACATCAATATGTATTTTCCAATGATTGGGCGAATTTCCTGGTAAAAGGTAGTCTGCCACAAATCGAATCTACTAAACCAACGACCGACTAATGCACTGCAGCCTACAGATTTCCAGGTTTCCGCCCTAACAGCGGGTCCACTGACCCCATAATGAATCCAAACACGTTTTCTCCGTCCATTCTCAGGTTGAAACAATAACTAAATCAGCGATTCACACTTTACTTTCCACTATGCATTACTCAGGAGAATTGCCAGGTCGTCGGTTTCGACAGAACTCTGTGATTTCCCATAGTTTATTCGAAATATTTTTTTTTTGCATAATTAATTGCACTTTTGCCGCATCTATATTTAAGCAGCCATAAATCAGGGATTTATTGTGTCAATAGATCAAAAAAAGTGCAGGTTTACGGTACCAGTTACTTGTAGATCAGTGACTCATATTGTTCATTAGCAGGCGGTCTAAGTAGGGTCCTTAAGATGAATATTACAATAAACTGCATAATATTTATAAGACGTACTTCTACATATTTGGGACTCGGAAAATTTAGTAAAGACATGACTGACTTCCTTTCCTGATATTATAAAAATTCAGAGCGATTTTATAATTTATCTAGTTTGTTTGGCACACTATCCACTTTGTAGAAATGGGTAAAACTTTCCTTCGCTAACACTAATGTTGTATACCTTTTAGCAGGACAATAAATTATTTATCACTTCCGAAAACACTTGAAAATGTTTAATAAATTTACTGCTCACACATGCAAGTTTTATTAATTAATAATTGTGTTAATTTTAATTGAAACAATTTCAAAACAATTGAAGGCACAATTCTGTAGCTTACCTATTCCAGTTCACTGATATCCAGTCAGAAGGAGTTTCCTATTCTGGTAATCATTATTTGGTTAGGATATCCAGGCACTACTGATGGGATAGATGATGGGGATACAGATACAATCCTGCTGCCGTTCGCTGTGAACATTAAACGGATACTGAATTCATGGCAGATCCGTTGGCTCTCTTCACACTTCACTTAGAGTGCCAAAAACTCTAGTAGTTTCCACTCACACACCGACACGGCCATGTCAGCCAACTGCCTTGTGTATTTAGTATATATATTAAGCAAATATGTGTGTTAATAAACAGCGAGTCGAAAAGAACGGCACTCGGGGTGAACCTGCGAATACGCGAAAAAGCCCGTTGTTGTTTGCACAATAAATTCAGCGCTTGTTGCAAAATGTAAACCGTTTTTTAAACTGAAGTCGAGCGCGCGCCACTCGATCTGGATTCGAGATCTGGAGAGACTGAGATCGGGAGATCGGGAGAACCGAAGAGCGGGAGCCGATCGCCATTCGGGATAGTCGTCGTATCACGAAGCACGTCTGAGGTTCGTGGCTTGGTAACGAGCATGGAAATTTTCTTACACTCGTATTTCATATTGGCATCACGCTGCGCATGCTTGATTGATTTGCAACTTTTTTGGATCTGTTTTTTGTTTAGTTACTTTGACTAATTTGATTGATTGGTTGATCTTCGAAAAACTCGAACCAGTTAAGGTTCGGTTTTTGGCATTTTAGCTTTCAGCATCTTGACCATCATGTGACATATTGATTAAACAATAATTACTAATTGACAGTAATTATTAATTGCGCTGAAAAACAAAACACACAAGTGATAAAACGTGACACGTTTCCGCGGGCTAAAAGAAAAAAATAAACAAACAATTTGATGACGTAGGCGATCAAACTAAACAAACTGTAAATAATCAAGTCCCAGTATCCCATTGTTCTAGATATATTTGAAAAGACTTCTCTCTTATGATAGAGAGCTGAATTTAATTGCTTGGAATAATCATATTATTGATCAATGAAAATGTATAAACATTTCAAGTGAACTAGGGGAAATTCATACGTCGGGTTTTAAGGGGGATGTACAGCAATCACAATCACATTTATTAGAGAATTAATATAATCAGTAGATACATATAACTGTAAACACTGTACATATATATAGTAGTATTACAGAAATGTATGCAGGGAATTATTAACTCCTGTCATCCTGGTGCAAATTTGGAGTGCAATAACTATGAGACTTCTGATAGAGGTTTGCATAGAAGTACTTGCATGATCAGAGTATAATCTGTGTCCTCATAAGACATTTCAGGATCATTTATCTACGTGTTTAGAGGACACAAGAAAGCTAACTTTTATCTGTCGTACATCTAATTGAAGTATCTGATAATATTACACCTGGGAATTACATCATTTCATCTCATAAGCATTTGTTCTCTTTGTTTTTCTTTCAATTATATACATACATACTCGTATATCCCCTTACGTTCACTTCATCTTCACAGATCTATGCTCATCGATGACAAATTCCCTTTTGATTTCTGTTTTGTTGATTTCTTAATTTCCTGCGGCTATGCTATCAATCAACAAGCCATTGCTAATTCCTTGTGACGATTATTTTGCCCGCGTTAATATGTAAATCAATTTTTGAATATCGCACAGATACAATATTTTCTCTGCTCAACCTTGTTATTGAACTCGACAGAAGGGAACTTTTTCGCAGCACCCATACACATGCATACAGATGTATGTATATGTATACAGGTGCTCCCCATTACACACACACACAAAGGAACAGGTGACAATCATATTTTTTCCACAAAAAATAAATAAATATTATTTGTCGCTAATTCAATTATTTTGCGATATTTTGTGTTTATTTGCTTTGGGGAATCTGTCGGGTTGGCACTATTTACTTTTGCCGTTTCTCAGATCATTATCATATATCAATATGGGCTATAATGTAAAAGGCTAACAGGGAAATGTGCTACCCCTCCGTAAAAGAGTGGTCGCTCCCCTCATCAAATTGGTCTTGTTCTCTCACATGCACTCCTGGATGCGGAGGTGGCATTGGTCCAATTTCGATAATTCCAGCTTTCTTCTCGATTAACTTGTTCTCACTGATGTAATTCGGATTTTTCAAGAAGGTACTTTGGCGTAAGACTGGCGGAGGGGAGCCTTCCCTCCCGTCAGGAAGGAAGGCCACACAAAGTACTATCAAAATAAAAACCTTCTTCAAGAAGCGAGACATGTTTGTCACTGACAAAATAAGGCCGTCACGGCATTGGGGAAAAAATGAACAAATTATGTGTTAACTATTGCAATTTGTATGGTTTATTAAGAGTTTTGTGTTATGCTTAAATAGTATTTATCTTTGAATTTTTCAAGTGGATCATACAAAACCAACAGCCAGCATGTGCCCAACATTTTAATGTATTCCAAAAGTCCCTTCATCCTTTCTTTCATTGACGGCGCTGCAAAAATATATTCTTTCCTGAATTTCAAAGCTATTATATGCCGTTTAATTGCAAATCTAATTGATTTAAATCTTTTTAAATGTGCCAGCATTAAAATAACCAAATCAAATGGATTTTAACTGATTGATTTGTCGCAGCTCGATATTTAAAATACAGCGGCGCTTGGAATTTAAATAGAGTTTCTTCGAAAACTCATTGAATAGAGCTTTGGCTCTATTTATTAGACACCGCGACCGATCGAGCCTTGGGAAGATTTAATAGATGCCACAGCGGAGAAGATTGGATGTCCCTCTGTGGCGTCGACCGACTCGCTGGACGATGTGCTGGACGTTGAAGATTGCCTTACGATGCCCATCACAACGTCTAAGTACACGGCGAGTATCTGTACGAGAGCAGCAACTCCGATTCGCCGCCAGAGTTTTACAGTATTCTTACCGCAGTATCTCCTTCTTCTCTAAACCGTGTGGCAATACAATTTGAAGCTTAAATCTGTGGCGGCAAAATCCATACATATTTTAAAACCCGCAACTGAGCATGAAAAAATTATACCCGGTACTCGAAGAGTATAGAGGTATGTATATTAGATTTGTGGTGATAGTGGATGTGTGTACCGCCCAGAAGGAAGCGTTTCCGACCCCATAAAGTATATACATATATTCTTGATCAGCATCAATAGGCGAGTCGATATAGCCATGTCTGTCTGTCCGTCCGTCCCTCGTTTTTCATATAAAACCATGTAAAAATACATTTGAGCATACTACTTCCTGACCTCTACCTCTCAAAAATGCCGAAAAAAAGCATGTCAAAAAATGGAGATTTTCACACTGCTGCTTCCATGGGGCTCCTATGAAAAAATACGGCCATTTGTTTAATTATATTCCTATACCATATTATATATCACCATCCACTATCCTGAACACGGTCATGTCACTAAATTGTATGGTGTAGTAGCCACCATGTAGAATCACCTGATCATAGAAAGGCATACCAAAATCTGCTGCTGTATTGCCGAGTTATAGCCAACTATGTATGTCTATCAATTATCATTATCTGATCACAGGTTGCAATGGCACGCGCCGATCTGGTCACAAATAACGCAGAAAACGAAATTATATACATACATATGTATGTATGTACATAGGTCTTGCTAAAATTTCCTCGATCTTGGTCCTTGAAAAGGATGTCCTCACGTTATGTTAAGCAATGAGGTGGACTTTACCTTGCATGCGTGGCATTTTATGGGCTGTCTGTTATTCAGAAATAGGGTATACGATAGGTCCATACTCCGTAAATATGTTGCCGATGTGTAGTTACCGTGTAGTTGCCATGTAACAAAAGGGACTTATTTGCTGACCTATCTCGTTTAAACATTATATTAGACAGAATCCAATTAACTTAGTTTTTAAAATTAGTCTATCTTATAGAAAATTGTTTCATCTATCGGCTAAAATTATTTGTTTAGGGCTCAGTATAATATTCAGCTAGCAATATTAAACAGAATGTCGAAATAGAGGAATATGTTAAATTTTTTTGAATATTGCGGGATATTTTGAGGTCAGACCGTATATTGTATTGGGACTTTTTGAGGGATTTTGTGAAGGGATTTTGTGGAGACAACATCATCCCAACAATTTCCTTTTTCATCGCAACAATTTTTCTTACATTCCGTGCTCACTTACGTTTCTTACCGTTTGCAACATGACTTTGTATGTGCCAGCAACATGTGCCTCGAAATGAGCCACATTGTACCACAACATGGTCACAAAATGAGAAACATTGTCCCACAACATTGGCACGGAATTGGAAATATTGTTTGTGTGTGTGTGTGTGCGTTTTTAGGTTTTTTCTGGATATGAAAGTTTGGTCAAATGGTTATAACTTAGTCGTTTATTTTTATATTTTTATAAGCGATACCTTAAACGACGCCTTATTAATGTGTCTATCTAAAACCAAAAATCAAGGCATTCAAATATTTTTTTTCGACTTTTCCTGAACTTTCAAAGTCAAAATTTCGGGAAAAAATACCAAAAAAAATTATTAAATTTCAATTTGGAAGCTTAATATCTTCCAGACGTTAAGTTGCAGCTACAAAGTGTCTGAGTCGGATTTATAGCTGCTTTTTTTAAGCTTTTTTAACTGCAAAGTTCAGTAGTCATTTTTGGCGACAGCGGAAAAGTCGTGTCGACTAGTGCTATTAGAGCTAGAGCAACCAAGTTTTATATCCTCTTGTGATATCACACTGAATCAAGTTTGTTTCGAAATTTCGCCCGCCCCCTTCCACCTCCACAGGACAAAAATATGTGGCATCCACAATTTTAAAGATACGAAAAAACTAAAACTGCGCAATCGTAGAGAATGACCATAGCCTGGATCAGAGCAGATCAGTGTTGTAGTCAGAAAGAACAAATAAAATTGGGAACTTAAATTTGTGGTCAATTATAGCACCAAGATCATTCACCAGAGTGACACTGTAGTTCACGGGGACGCGTCGCCAACGACAGCAGCCAGAAACTCTCCAGCGGGATAGCAGAAGATACCCTGGTGCCACCAAAGCCCTTGGAAACGATTGGGCAAGAGGTAATCTTCGAGATCGAGCAGAATATTTGTAATGAAGTATCCGAGCTGGTTCCGAATCCTGCAGACAGAGTGAGCCGTTCGTACCCCAAAGACGCGGCGGCCACAAAAAGGGAAGCGGAAACTAGAAAAACTCCAACGGTGTAGCCCGAATGCCACCAAATACCTGGGAACAGGCAATGGAATGTGTGTGCAGGGGGTGATCGCTGACTACAAAATCTTTCGCGAAGTACCAGAGCTGTTTGCGGACCCTTTGAGACAGAGTAGCCCATTCGAACCACAGGAAGGGGCGAAGCGCGTGTACGCGGTGGACCACTCGATGGTGACAAACTACGCGGAGCTGGTGGTGAAGCAGAACCACTACGAGCGCACCGTGAAGGTGCTGAACGGGCGCATGGCCGATCTGCAGCTGCCCGAGAGAGTGGATGGGATTGTGTGCAACTGGATGGGGCACTCGCTGCTGGGGGATTCTAAGATCCTGAAGGTGTTCTAGGCACGGGATCGTTGGCTGAAGAAGGATGGCTTCATCCTGCCCGATATGGGGGCCCTCTATCTGGTGGGTGCCGCGGAGCCCGCGCTGAATGGTCTTCGCGACTGGTGGCGGTTCGTCTACAGTTCTAACATGAACGCCATGCGTCGGTGTGCTCTCTCCAAGCCCCGTTACGCCAAGACCACCGCCGACGGTGTCCTCACCCTCGCCCATCGCGTTCTGGCACTCAATCTGAAGACAGCCACCAAGGAGGACCTGCAGATTGATCGCGAGATGCGACTAAAAGTCACCAAGGATGGGCACCTGGAGTGCTTCACTCTGTACTTTGCCATCGCCAGCGCATTCTCAGCTACAATCCCTGTCTGGCCAGCGGCCAAAAGTCACTCTGGCTGCAGACGGTTGTCTTCGTCGAGAAATCCTTTGTGCTCCGTGAGAAGCTGCACTATGCGGGTCACTTCATCTTTAGCCCCTTAAAGAGATTTGACATAAACCAGTTCAAGATACTCATCAAAATCTCTGTGAGTTGGCGACCCAAGGGGGATCTGCTGGAGCAGACAGCAGCCGTCAGTTGTCTCTCTAACAATATTTATAGATTAATGGGTACACAAAATATAACGCGAAGCGTAAGTAAGTTCGTAAGTTCCCAAATCTCAAGATTCGCTTCTGCTATATTGTTTTCGACAACTCTGGAACGCAAGTTCGTATTTTTATTGAATTATTTTATTTCATTATTAATCATAATGTTATGAATTATATCGCAAAATAAGCGGCTGAAGAATCTTAGTAGCTCAACCCGTCGTTATGTATTTTGAAATTCCAATTGTGATTTATCGATAACTCGATAGCTTAACTATAGTCTCAAAACGAGATACAGAGAAACAACTGCTCAAAAGCTTCCGCAGAGCTTTTGGCGGTTGTGAAATTCACCTACACATTTATCAATATAAACGATCTCCGTTTCTTGTTCTTTTATCAGACAACAAGTAACAACAAATGGCACTTGTCGCCACCTGCGCCACCGACAACAATTCCGATGCCTGGATTATATGGATGCTGCCTCGAGAGAAGAGATTCGAAGGAGAAGTACTCACCTTGGATCCCCCGCGAATTGTGGCTTTCCACTGTTTTGTAAACCAACACAGAGATGATTTGTTAACCAAGAAGTGGGTGAAAATATTGGACAAACTGGCCCAGGAGTATGCCGGTCGGATCATGTTCGGGATGCGGGACATAAACAGCATCGGCAATTTAAATGGCAATCTAAGTCCGGATGACTTGGGCAGCTATCGTCCAGGTATGCCGCCTCTTATCTATGGTGAGGATAAGAAACACAATTTCTACCAGATGGACAGGTTGGTAAACTACAGGAATATGAAGGACTTTTGCGAGAAACTGCTGCAGGATCAGCTTTTCCAGGCGGTTGTTCTGGCCCCCGTAGCTGCATTGGATTCTCCTCCTCAAAATTACTATGATTTGAAAGATCAGAAGGATAGGGATTACCTTGTAATGGTGTACAATCCTGCCTGCTACCAATGGCCCATACAGTTGAAAATGCTGCGGAAACTGGCTCGTCTGCTGGCCAAGGAAACTGTCCATGTGGTGATCATCAATAAGGAGCACAACTATTTGGGCGTGGTATTCAACAAGTTTCCGAAGATGATCGAATGTCATGGGACCACAATTTTCAGCACTTCACGCCTGGACGGCTGGGACTTTAAGATGCGTCCGAGGCTTGTCAGTGCACGCGCATATCTGCGCTACATTACCCAGAGCAGGCAGCCGGAATTGTTGGGCTACGATGCCAATGGCGAGCCCAAAGAACCTGAGGAGGCACTGGGGTACATTGAATATCTATGTATTTGCTGAAAGCAGTTGACGGATTACCATGCCCATAAAGCACTTCGTACATTTCCTTTTCCTTGGCGAAAAATTCCATTTGACTGATGAAGGCGCCACCCTTGTTGACGTCCAGCTGGGTCTTCAGTATATACGATATCTTTTGCTCCCTTCCCTCTGAAAGAAAGAACTGTTGAAAATTAAAGTTGTTTTCAAAAAGAATTCCACACTTACTTTTCAGCAGGATATCAATATATACCCTAATCATGATGGAGGCATAGTTATCTCCAGGAGCCCGTGGCCGCAATGGGTGTACAATCTGGTGCGCTCTGTAAAATCTCCGCACTCTGTACAATCTGCGCTCTGTTAAATCTGTAAAAGCCCTCGGAGACAGACTGTAAGACTTTTGCAAGACTGTAAACCTTCAAGATTGCATGCATATATTTTATTTATTTTACTAATAATAACAAATAAATAAAAATAAAAGCTCAGTAACTGAATAATCTCTTTTCCACACCACCCAAGAGGTAGAGATTGAGGTGCGTTTTTTTGGTGTCTCCTAGAGGCCTAATCCACTGCATACAATTAATTTTTACGATTAACGTTTTTTTTTTGGTTTCGGCTGTTTAGAGCCATCAATTTTTATTAATGGTAAATTGTGTATGCATTGAATAGGGCAGACTTTACTTTGGTGCCGCAATAAATAATTGTGTGTTGAAGCGCAGAACCCGCATTGGCTGCAAACATGTTCGTGGTTTTTTTTATGCACTCCAAAAAATGCTCTATTTTGTTTCGGAGGCCACCAGATATGTTTGCTCTCGCTTTTAAAACATGGCCGCACACTTTGCACCTACCCCATAATTCTGTAACTTTTATAAATGTTCTTCCCGGCTGGACCTTGTACCCTTCAGGGATACGTGGTTCTTATCTGTGGAAACTTAGCAAAACGTCGTTATCAGAATTGGGTAAGTCCTCGCTCGACTCTATCGACTCGTGGATGCTATCCTGTGTGGTGCTGAATTTCCTTACTCTGAAATTTCCTTACTCTCCTGAGTGACGGAAGCGTGCTGGATTTCCTTTCCATGAGTTCGGACCCAACAATCACGGTTTTACGAATCGTAAACTACATCGCAAATCCGCAATCTGCAAAACCTGAAAGAGATAGACAAACTGCGATTCGACTGTTAGACAAAATAGACCATAAGAAAGCAATTACTGCAGAAGAGCGGTGTTTTTTAAAAATTCAAGTTGCCAATCACTTCATAGTGCATAAATTGGCGCCATCGCCAGCAGACTGCAATATTTTCAATAATATAATATTTTCAATAATACAATATTTTTCGAACTCTACACGGAAATTTGCAGTTTATTTTCAAACTGGCTATGCCGTAAGAATTCCAAAAAATATCACCAATCTGTACAAAAGATGTTTTTACGTTTGGGACACCACATATAAAACTTCTTATGGTATTATTATATAATATTTGCTATTATCACGGCATATCTAGCTTGAAATAATTTCGTCTGCAAATTAATTGCATATTTCTGTGCACAGTTATTTCTACCCGGTGTGCCCATGCACCACCCGTCGACCGTTGCACCGAATGTTTTGTATATGTTTACATCATTCACGAAAATATAATTCAATGACAAACAGTTAAGGAAAGCAATAAAGTATTTAGAACGGCAGAAAAACGGTGAGATACAAAAGGGAAAAGTGAACTGTGAACTTATAATATTTGATGAATATCATCTCGCACACATGGTATGTGTTCTGTTCTATTTCCAGCTTTCGCAGATTATAATTAATATTTGTATATTACAGCCCTTTCTTCCAACACCAAAGTGGTTTTGGTTATAGCTGCGGTTACTTTACCCCATTAATTCCATTTGCTTTTTATTCTTGTAGTAAGTATATAACAAATAATATACATTACAAACCAAAGAGCAATATTTTTATTCAACAGGTTCCTTTAACAACCGAGTCAAGAAGCAGAAAGCCAATTGGAAGTTGAAAGCACCTCGGGGGACATATACTATAAGGGGCATATACTAAAAGGGGCCCGGAAAAACCCTAGATGTTGTGATAAAAAGGGTAATAAAAATTAGATTATCCGACCAACTTTTGGCAGTGGTGTCTGACCACTGTCCATCAAATCTACGAGGTCTAGTGCACGTCAAATTTCCGATCTTAACTATATGACCAAAATGATTGCACTTATTGTGCATATTGGAAATCCTCAATAGGCGCAAAGTTTTAATGGTTAGCAATTTTTTTTGGCAATTTTTAGCGATTTTTCTTCCCAAATCTAGCAAATTTTTTTTTCTAAAGAAATTTTAAATTATAAAAATAATTGTATATTTTGAATATCCTTTATATGCTAATTTTATAAACGAATATAATGAATGAATGAAAACGAATATATATAAATCGTTTACCGCGTACTAGTGATTTGGGTAATCTTCTGGTGGTGACGATATGAATACCCATCTAATGAAATGGGTACCCGCCTGGTGGGTAGTGAAATGGGTACCACCCAGGTGGGTTGTCAAATGGGTACCCACCCATGGTGGGTTAATAAAACAAGGAAAACAATTTTAAAAATGTTCAGTACATAGCTTCATTTATTTCATAAATTTTTGTGTACTTACAAATTTTTGGGTTCCAATTGGTTCTGTTTTGCGGCGAAACAACCAATTTTACATGTAAACGAAAAGTTGTCCAAAAATGTGCCACTGGCAATATTGCAATATTCGCCCCAAAATTTTCTTTTCCCAGATTCCCTTAGGAAATGGATATTATATAATTTAGGAAATGTTTGTCATACTAGGCACCAGTTAATGCTGAAAGTAGTCAGACTCTATCTCAGAAAAATGTTACGGATTTTGGTCTTCTTTAAAAGATTGAAAATGGGTATCGGGTTCAATATGTTAATATTAATAAATGAGTCAAATGCATTATTGGGTCAAAAAATGTAAATATGTGCAAAACACAATATTAATTACGTTTTAAAGCAGCTGGGAAAAAAGATATAAGAAAAAAGGGTATAAATATGTCCATACCAACGGTTGAGTTTCGAAATGAATTGACATTCCATGCTCACTTACGTTTTCTTACGGAGCATTTCATGCTCACTTACGTTTTATGCCTTGACCTTCCCTATTTAAACCTTATTTTAAATCGAATCCAATAAGCGGATTTTTTTGTAATTAGTCAATCTTGTAGACATCAAAAAATATATATTTATATATTATATAAAATTATGTGTTCAGGCCTGAGGATCCTAGTTATCTAGCAATATTATAGCCTTTTTACATTACCGCATCATTCTCGAAGGTGCGGAAAAATGATACGAGGCGTTTACACTTAAGCATCATTTCCGCATCATTTTGTCAGCTACTGTTGGCTCCACCGAAAAAAAATTTCGTGCTGCTGACTTTAATTTTCAAGTGTCACTTTTAAAGTTGGAATCAGCGCGTCCCAAAAAACCTTGCAAGTGTTTGTGTTACCATTTTGTTGCATGTAATCAGACTTATTTTAATTGAAATGTTCAGGAATGGTTTGGCCGCTCAACTTTAAATTGAATTTATTGTTGGATTCGACAAAAATACCCCGATACCGCGTCGAAACCCCGAATAATTTCAGTATTTTGTAAAAATACTTGTCAGAATACGGTAACACTTGCAAATGATGCGCCGAATCTTGTATCATGCGGGCATCATTGTCGCATGTTCCATTTACCGGAAAAATCCAATGATGCGCCCTAATGTAAAAAGGGTATTAGTCGGAATATCAAAATCGAGGAATATGATTTTGGTTGGTATTTTTACGGTATAGTTTTTAGTAAGACCGTAGTTTTCGGTATATTTCTGATGGTCGGACGGTATATTTTATCGGTAATGCGGTCACACTGCAAAAAGCTATTTATCTATTTAATGCGTTTATTGACGAATTTTTAGCGAAAAATACAGTTTAAAGACAGTTTAAGAGCAATATGCCGCCCACTATCAACAATTCGGTGGTAAATAACACTGCCGATAAACGTCCGCAGCGGCAAACGGAACGCAAGTAAGTAAAAAAAACCCATGCCAGATTCAAACAGACGCCTAACTCCTTAACTAAATGCTTCTTTTTGCAGATCGGAAATCATTTGCCGTGTAAAATATGGCAACAATCTGCCGGACATACCCTTCGACCTGAAGTTTCTACAATACCCCTTCGATAGCCATCGTTTCGTGCAGTACAATCCCACGTCCCTGGAGAGGAATTTCAAGTACGATGTGTTGACGGAGCATGATCTGGGCGTTACGGTGGACCTGATCAATCGGGAGCTGTACCAGGCGGATTCCATGACACTTCTGGATCCCGCTGATGAGAAGCTGCTGGAGGAAGAGACCCTGGCGCCCACAGATTCCGTGCGTTCTCGCCAACATTCCCGTACGGTGTCCTGGTTGCGCAAATCCGAGTACATCTCTACGGAACAGACCCGCTTCCAGCCGCAAAATCTCGAGAACATCGAAGCCAAGGTGGGCTACAATGTCAAGAAATCGTTGCGCGAGGAGACGCTCTATCTGGATCGCGACGCCCAGATCAAGGCCATCGAGAAGACCTTCCTCGACACGAAGACCGATATTACCAAGCACTACTCCAAACCGAATGTGGTGCCCGTGGAGGTGCTGCCCGTCTTCCCCGACTTCGTCAACTGGAAGTATCCGTGTGCCCAGGTAATTTTCGACAGCGATCCTGCTCCGGTAGGCAAGAACGTGCCTTCCCAGCTGGAGGAGATGTCCCAGGCCATGATTCGTGGTGTGATGGACGAGAGTGGCGAACAGTTTGTCGCCTATTTCCTGCCCACAGAGCAGACCCTCGAGAAGCGTCGCGCCGACTTTATTGCCGGTGAACTCTACAACGAAGAGGCGGAGTACGAATACAAGATTGCCCGCGAGTACAACTGGAATGTTAAGACGAAAGCCTCCAAGGGCTACGAAGAGAACTACTTCTTTGTCATGCGGCAGGATGGCATCTACTATAATGAGCTGGAGACGCGTGTCCGTCTCAATAAACGACGTGTCAAAGTCGGCCAGCAGCCCAACAATACGAAACTGGTAAGTACTAGCTACGGTAATTCGTGGAGTCCCAATCATAACTCATAATTCTTCCTCCCACAGGTGGTCCACCATCGGCCGTTGGAGGCCGTGGAGCATCGTATGCAACGCTATCGCGAGCGTCAACTCGAGGTTCCCGGCGAGGAAGAAGAAGGGGAGGTGCAGGTGGACGAGGAAATGGATGTGGATGAAGAGCCGACCCCAGCGCCTGCTGTAGAGAAAGAGAAGGTTGCTCAGGCTGCGCCTGGAACTCCAACGCCAGCCGTTGGCACCGATTCTGCTGCCCAGGTGACACGTGACCGTCAGTCACGATCCAGGACTAGAACTCGCAGTCGCAGCGGCTCCAGCTCGGGGTCGGGATCTGGCTCTGCCTCTGGATCAAGGGCCAGCAGCCGCTCCAAGTCTGGGTCACGCTCACCCAGTGGCTCCCGATCGCGCACTAATTCGCCAGCAGGATCCCAGAAGTCCGGCGCCGGGTCTGCTAGATCGAGATCGAGGTCGCATTCAAGATCACGTTCCAAGTCCGTGTCCCGCTCCCGATCTGGCTCTCGCACACCCTCCAAGGCGGGTTCCCGCTCTCGGTCTCCCTCAAAGGCGCGATCCCACTCTCGCTCTCGTTCACGCTCCGGCTCTGGCTCGCGTACTCCCAGTAGAAGCCGTTCGAGGAGTGGATCGCCCAGTGGCTCCGGCTCTAGTTCAGGCAGCGGCGCATCAGACGAGGAATGAACATATTTTTCAAAAAGCAAGTAAACAAAAAATGTAAGAGTAAAAAGTAAATATATTCGAGGATTTAAAGCCCAGCCATGTCGGGTCTGTTCCGATTTATCGTTGGGCATTCGAGAATCATAACGAAATGTAAACCAATAAGGCGGACGAGTCACATAACTGTAACAGAGTAACATTCAAAGGAAAATCTCTTGGATGGCCGACTACGTGGCGTCCATTAGGAAGCGCTTGAAGATGTCCCCATCCGAGCTGGGCATCTCCAGCTGCTGCGGGGAATAGAGCCGCAAATTCTGGAGCTGCTGCAGCGGCGAACTGCTGCCATTGAAGTGCATGCCGGCCACTTCGAGGGGCACTGGCTGTGCCAGCTGTGGTTCAACGCCGCAGATGCCCAGCTTCTGGCACTGCTCCACAACGATGTCGTCGATGGTCTGCGAAAGCAACGCCTCATGGTCCGGGTCCGCCACGCCACAGCTATTGATGTCCGCAATCTCGGCACTTGCCGGCGAGGGCTGTGTCGGCGATTCGTTGCCCTCGAGAAATGCCTTGATGAGCTGCTCCGGCGTCTGGTTGTCGTCGCTAAGGCATCTATGCGTGCGCTGCGACACCTTGTAGCGGAACGTCTTCTGGCAGAGCTCACACTTGTAGGGCATGACGCCCGTATGGATGCGGGTGTGAACCAGAAAAGACACCCGCTGGCGGAAACACTTCCCTGTTGCACAAAAAATCACACATTTCTTTTAGCTCTTGGAGGATCAGGTTAAGATTCTGTAGCTGTACTCACCGCACACCTCACACTTAAAGGGTTTTTCGCCGCTGTGGATGCGCTGGTGGTTGTGCAGCGTGGACAGCTCCTTGAAGGCGCGGCTGCACACTCCACACACGTGCGGCTTCACTTCGCTGTGGTAGAGCAAATGCTTGTGGTACGACTGCTGGAAGGTGAAGGTCCGGGCGCAGATCTCGCACGTGTATGGCATCTCTCCGGTGTGCAGACGCTTGTGCTTCTTCAGGAAATACTTGGTGGTGAAGGACTTGGTGCACACATCGCACTCCCACACCTTGGGCGTGCTGCTAGCGGCCGCCTCCGGCGATGCTGGTGACTGCTGAAGCATGCTCATCGCTCCACTAAGGGCATACGGCTGGGAACTGGTGCTACTGGAGGCGGAACCACTGCCGCTGGCCGACGCCTCCTTGTGCCGGATGCGGTCACAAATGTTCAGCTTCGGCGAGGGAGCATTACTGCCGTTGGTAGTGACACACCCATTCCCGCTCTGGCTGGAGCACGGCACTCCCATCATGTGAACCACTTTGAGGTGCACCCGGAGCGATCCTTTCATGCGGAACGTTTTCGAGCAGAGATGGCACTTGTAGGGCTCCTGGTGGGACTCCTTCTCCGGCTGGGCATCCGTCGGCTGCTGCTCCTCCGCATCCCCATTCTCGTGCACCAGCCGGAAATGCATGTCTCGCAGCTCGTTGTTCCGGAAACTGAACTCACAGATGTCGCAGCTGGCCGGCGGCTCGGGCACTGGCGGAGGTGGAGGTGGAGGGGGAGCGGGCGCCGGCTCTACAGCCTTTGCTTTCGATCGCTTACCCCTTCGCTTGGGTGCAGTAGTCGGAGTCAATGCCATTGGTGGGGCAACCGGTGGGGTAACGGGGGCAGTGGTTGCGGCAGCAGGACTTTCGGTCATCAGACTGGTGTGCGTGAACAGGTGAATCGTCAGCTTGTCCAGGCCAAGGAACAGCTCCTTGCAGTTGGAGAAGGGACAAGCCAAGGGGCCATTGGCCGCCTTGATCAGCCGCTGCTGCAGTGCATCGATGCTCCCGAAACTGGGCACCGCGCACAGGGGACACAGCACCGATGTGGAACACATACCGAACTGAACCGAACACTCAGGCACTCACTCGCGTCTTATGCAAATCTTTCAAATTTTGTTTGGTTTTTTCTTGGGATTTTCGGTTCCTCAGGAGTCCATGCCACCACGCGAACACTGAATGCCCTGAATCGGTTTTTCTTTCAGAATTATTTCTAAAAATACTTGCAAAGAAAATTTTTAAAAACTTTCAGGCCCAGCCGATCCCAGCCAGCGATCTCTGTCCGATTCACGGCCTCCGATGATGCCAGCGAGCCGAAATAATGAAAAATAATGAAAATGCCTGGCGCTGATCGCCGCCGAATCGACAGAAAGAATTTCGAAAACACACTGAAAACTCATGCTCACATCTCTCCAACATTTCCGTTTCGTTCCGATCCGATTCTCGCTCTCTCTTCTCTACTCTCTCTCTCTCTCTCTCTCTCTCTCTTCACGACGGGCACCAAATTTCGAAAGACAGTATATATAGATATAGTATCTGTCCGATATATTGTGCTGTGGCGGCCTCATTGCCTTTGCGGCTGTCTTTGTAACGCCGCATCCAAGGGGCCAATGTTTATATGATAAACGTAGGCGATTTGTCAGATTACTTAAAAGCCATCAGCAATTTATAATTTTTGACATTGGGGCACAACCTGGGGATAACCCCTCGTTCCTAAATCCTTACAGCTATAAAGACTAAAAATAAATCTTACTTTGGCTACCAGTCGCTTGAGAAGAGACTGAATTCTATGGAATAATACTCTCAGCATTCATAATTAACTATGTACAAATATATATTGTACTATATTTATATGTGGTTCGAATTTATTGCCTATCGTTTATTATGAAATTCTCGAAATCTTAAACCAATGCTAAACTTTTGGGTTGAAGAAGCGTATCCATCGGACGTTGGATTTTAAGAATTGTACATACCCTAGGCCGCACCACACCAATACTCGTGCGCACAAATATAGTATCTGTGTAGCAAAATCGGATTTGTGGGGTTGCTATTTTTATGCTTGGGCCCACTTTGGCAACGCATTTTCCCTGTTGTTCCGTTTAGACGGTCGATTTGTAAACAGTTCGATGGCCAAGTCCGGAGAAAATAATATCATAGCATATGTCTATCGTCTAATTTATGAAATCGGAGAACTAAAAACAAACAAAAACAAAAGAAAGGTAATACGAATTAAATCATTTCTGCATGGGAAACTCGAGGGATATAACGCTGAGACCCGAGACTGAGGCGGTGGAGCTGTCGTCCTTGAGGGAACTCAAATCGGAGGCCGAGGAACGGGCACTCATGCCAGCCAGGAAGCCCTTGCCCCTGACACTGATATAGGAGCCAGCATCCTGGGACGACGAAGAGGGAGACTTCCAGGACACGCAGCTGCGGGTGCGCTTCAAGTGCTGGGGCAGCTTGAAGCCCTTCTGCACTATAGCTTCAATGATTTCGGGGCCATTCTCATCGCTATTGGCCATGTCCACCAGCACGTTCAGCGCCTTGGAGTTGCGCGCCTCCAGATCCTGCAGGTCGAGATCCCGTTCGATATGGGCCAGGTAATCCTCACTAATCGGACGCTGCTTCATCTCACGCAGCTCCATGCGGATCTCCCGGTTGGCCCGTTCCAGTTTCATATGCTGCTCCTCGAGATCCCGGTTCAGCTTCTCCAGCTCCTCGGAGTGCTCGGTCCGCTGGCTCCTGGCCTGTTCGAGGCGTGCCAACATGTCTTCCTCCTCGGCCTTCAAGGCCTCCAGCTTCTTGTCATATCGAACCTTCTTGCAACGCAAGAACTTCAATTTCGCCACATCGCTAGCGTAGGCTTCCTCCGCCTGCTTTAACTCTTGCTCGACACGCTCCCGATCTAGCCAGATGAAAATAATGAAGATTACGCGATACTATCGATCGGTATGGTATGCTTACTTACCCTTTGAACTTTCATCTTCGGGCTCGAAGGTCTTGCGGTATTTACTATTGGAGTGATCGAATTGACGCAAAGTATTCTCCAAGGCAGTCACTTCCTGCTCGGCCTTGAGCACCTTCTTGTTCAAGGCATCCCCCTCGTCGGCCAACAGTTGTCGGGTTTGGGCACTCTCCACCTTCAGCTGAGTGCTGGTCACGAGAGAGCCATCGTCGTTCTTGCCCAACAGGCGAGATGTGAGCTCGAACCGCGATCGCATGGCCTCGATATGCTTCTTGCGCTCGCCGAGATCGGCCTTCATGGTGCTCAGCTCTTCGTTGAGATGTTTGCGCTTCAACTGGAGGACATCCTCCTGGCTGCGCAGCTCGACGGTCCGGTCCTTGATGGCACGCCGGAAGGTGAGGCGATGCTTTTCCAAATCAAACGAGCCCTGGTCGCAGCCGTTGATGCCAAACTCCAGGTCGTTGCAGCGCATTTTCACCATATTCAACTCAACGATCCGTTCCGAGTTCTCGAAGCGATTCATGCGCAGTCGCTTCACGGTGCCCTCGCAGTAGACCTGCGCCTCCTTGATCTTGAACCGACCCAAGTCCAGCTCCTTCTCGTCGGCGTTATACTGGATGACCATGTTGTTCATGTTGTGGTTGAGCTTTTTGTTCTGCGCCTCCGTGGTGGAGATCAGGCGCTGCTGCTTCTCTAACTCTTGCTCCAGATTGGCCAGGGTCTTCAGGTTGCGTGCCTCCGTTTCTGGATCATCCTGGCCGCTCAGTTGGGCGTAGCGGCGCTCAACTTCCAGGAACTTGAAGCACAGATCGTAGTGGATCTCGGTCTGCCGCTGCAGCTCGTGGTTCACCTGACGTTGACTCCGCTTGAGGGCCGAAAGTGTGCATGCGAGAGATTCGTTCTGAACTTCGAGGGTCTTCTCCTCGTCCCGCAGCTCTGTGACCTGTCGCTGGCTGCGGTAGAGCAGCTCGTTGACCTTTTGCTGCTCCTTATCTAGATTCTTCAGCATCTCCTCCTCGCCCTCCATCATATCCTCGAGTATCTTCAGTCGCTGATCGGCATTCAGGGCCTTGTTTTCGAATGACTTCAGGCGCGCTTCTACTTGCTCCATGACAGCCGCAAAGCCCTCGATCTCCTGCTTCTTGGCCTCTCGTTGTTTGACCAGGTTCCGGTTCTCCATGCGCTGCAAGTGCACCCTGTTGGAGAGATTGTCCAGCTCCTTGCGCAGCGTTTCTATCTCGCGATCCTTGAGTATTGCCGAGTCGATAATTTGCTGAATCATGTTCTTCATGTCCGAGGTCTCAGTGTTCAGACTCTCGATCGCATTCTCCACCTGACGATTGTTGTCGATGACCTTGTCCAACTCTTCGTCCTGCTCTTTATACTGCTCGGCAACGGCGGTCGCGTCCCGCATCAGTATGGCGCATTCCGTTTCGCTGCGTTGGATGTCATACTCGCGCTGGGTCATTTGATTGACAGCGTTCTTCCAGGTCTCCACCATCTGACGGCGCTCCACATGGGCCGCCCTATACAGGCACGCCGTTCGTTCCAGGTTCTTCTCCAGGGTGTTCTGCTCGTCGTATAATTGGACGACCAGCTTGCGACGCTTGTCAATGTCCGTCTGGAGCTTCTGGCGCTTCGTGTTCAACTCTCGGGCCCTCTGCTGATCGTCCAGATAGTACTTCTCGATCAACTGGTAGCCCTTGTTGCCATCCTCCATGGCCTCCGTCCACTCCAGCAGCGTGGTCTTTGCGTTCTTGATTCGGGAAGTCAGTTCATCGATCTCCCGCTTGTTCTCGCAGATTTTGCGCTGAGTGAACTCTGCATATTCGGTGTACTCCTCGAGCTCCTTCTGTGTCTTGCGCAGATCCTCTTTGATCTTGTTGCGCTCCAGTATAACCAATTGAACCTTATGGGCCTCCCTGACCACATCCTTCTGCAGCGAATTGTACAGGGTCTGCAAGGGGTTAGGGCTTTTGGTTAAATTTTCATCGCTTTTGTCGTCCACTTACCAAATTCTGCTCAATGGTGCCCTCAATGTTCTTGGTATGCCTAACTACCGCCTGGTCCCGCTCATCCAGGTTATTCATATGATGCAACAGTTCCATTTTGAGGAGCCTCATGCCCTCTAGCTCCTTTAGTATGGCCAGATTTTCAGCATTAGCCATGGGTATGTCGGCATCCACTGTCCACCCCATGGAGGCCATTGCCTCCATCTTGAAGTCATTCAGCGATGACGTCTTCATGTCGTCCGTTGCATTCATCTTTATTGCGGAGTGGGCCCTCTCGGGGCTAATATATAATATTCTAAAACTTCTAGAATTTCCGTTGGTTTGTATATGTTTACTGGGGCCTGGAGACTATGTATTCTGATTTATATTTCTGATTTCTATTTGGTTTCCAACAAGGTGTTAACGGAGCTGTTACCCAGGGAAACTGTTTGTTAGGAAAAACAGCAATATTCTAATGGATCGATTACTCGATAGTGCGTCCCCGTTCCTTAGTTGCTATAGTATCCTTAATAAACATAAAATTTGGACAAGAAATCATTGGCAGCATTTAACTTGGATTCTATCAACAATACTGTGCTACAGTGTTAACATCTTTTTGTTCACAAACTGCATGACATTAAAGGAAACCAAGAGACCCAGCCCAGGGCCATACAGACCCCAGGCTCTAAGCTCTCGAAGCCATCACCTCAAGAAATGGAATTAGGTAGATTGGAGGAGATCTCCTCCAATCATTCACATTGGAAGGGTTTGGATGTTTCATGGTGCATTTAATAGAATCTACGTTCAGGAACCATACCGTATCTACCAGACTCCATTTCTTGAGGTGATGGCAACAGGGCAACAGAATTTCCGAAACTAGAATTGTTTCAGGAGAGATAGATGATTTGAGTGTAGTACTTTGATACATTGAGGCTCAACTCGAGAAGCACGAGCGAATGCTGCAAAGAAGACTGCCCGAGAAAAAACCACAACTACAAAGGTGTCATGTGCATAACGTTGACAAGGGTTTTGCTGTTGTTGTTGGACTGCTTCTGCTATAAGCTTTAGACCATATTGAAGATATTACTTGGAGTAAAATCTGTACTCCTCAGCTTCAAGATTTCGGGACCGAGAAAATTCAGTAAAAATATAAATTGCATTTATTTTGTTGTATTTTTATTTATTTTGCATGTTGGTTGTTTGATTTTTCTTGTTTTTTTGTTGTTCTTTCTTGTTGTTGTTATTATTTATAGAGCAATTGTTCTTGTATTTGTTGTTGGTGTAACTACTACATAATGTAAATATGTAATTTTAATGTTATTTGATAATTTAATGCTAGCATTTTGTATTATATGTTATATATGTAACTTGACCAGCATCCCAGGAGATGCCATTGATTTCATTTTGTTAATAATAATAATAATTATTATTATATTATCCATATATTATTTATATATATACTATATATATATTTATTTGTATCGGGTTGCGGCGTGTCGTTCCCTCCAAATCAGCAGTCAGTACGGCAAAAAGTTTTATGTTTCTAGATTGTAATGTAAGATCGGTTTCGCATTTGATAGTTTTTTTTTATTAATATTAATATTAAACTCCAATCCTCAGCTATTCTGCTGTTTCTTCTCATCTTTTCTGTTTCCTTTACTGCGGTTGTTTTTAGATCACACAAAATGTGCGTCTCTCTATGCTTGGGGTTCTTCTTCCAGTACAATACGTTTATGTAATGTTACAATTTACGATATAATATATTGATTTCTATATATATATATATGTAATTTATATGCATAGTTGATGTAAGAGGGAAAGGGGCGAGGGGGATGTAGTACTAAACTCTAAACTCCAGTTGACGCGTTTTCTTTTCGCTATCTCTTTTTCCAAGTGAAACTCCATTATTCAATCTCTGCCTTTTTCTTCACTTTGCTTTTGTAACACAGAATTTTTCTTTTAATCGATTAGAAGATATATTAGATTATTATGTATTCTTTAAGTGTAACTTCTTCAAGGGTGGATCTCGTTTTCTTCCAAATGCCTGTGCTTCACCGAATGAATCCTCAATTTCGTTGGCGCGATATCTATCTAGTCCACCGCCAGTCGCCTGCCTGCTACTACTACTGCTTCTACTTCCTTGTATTCCGCTGTATCACCCTTCATCTACGATCCATCGGTACTAAAAAGCGTTTATGGACAGGCTTGTTATGCTTAGAAATTAATTAAACTCATATTTAAACGCCAGAGCACATTGTTTGACATAACAAATAAAAATAAACTTAATGAAATGATTACCATAAGCATAAGAAAAATCCCAAAACAAATTCAACTACAACGCGAGTATAACCGCTCACGGCAAAAGAATAAATTACTCTGAATTGAAAATGGGGGAAGGGGAAAATTATATACCGGTTGCCGAATAACCACGTTTCTTTAACTATTCAATTTATTTAAGAACATTTTCGTGTGTGGATGTCCGAGTGTGTGCAACAGTGTCCCAAATAAATCCTGAAGCTGTCTCAATGCGACCATTGGGACTTAGTGTACCCGTTTCCTGTATTCTTGCTTGTGTGTTCTATTTCGAAATGTTGAACTACTAAAATATATATCCATATTTTAATATTGAAATTTTGCAAAAGTGCTGGCCGAAAGCTGAGCGTACGCTTCAGAGATACTACTTATCGAGAAATCTCTGGAGGAAAAGGTAAGTGTGGAGACACGACGATCAGATATAAGATTTGAGAAACGACGGCATCGAAACGGATTGAAAAAATGATGCTGCCGTTCGCTGCGTGCTCACGGACTTTGTATGGGTCGGAGGAGATGACTGACTTCATACTATAAGGTGTATCGTGTTTTGGGTCTACTATATGGTGCGCCTTTAAGCCCTGGTTTTCTTTTGTTTAGTAGTTGTTTTTCTCCTGGTCTTGGTTGTCTTAGTTGGTAGTGGTAGGTTTCCGATCCTTGTTGGTTTGCAATTTTTGCTTTGTTGCCTAAGAGAGATGGAAGGACATGCTGCCCTCGTTGGCGGCCACTTTCAGTTTCTGCCGCATCACATCACGGTTGGAGTAGTCGGGCAACTTCAGATAGTTGACACAGGTCATCACAGATGGTAGATAATCATTGGGATTCTGATTGCCATCCAGGGTCTTTCTTACAATGGTCAGCGGCGGGGTGAGCGCCTTGAAGCCGCCGGTGGGCAGGCGCGGCGATCCCGTCACGAACTGCAGGAAGGCTCGCTGCTCGTCGCGGTTATACGAGGAGAGTATCTCGTACAGATGCTGTATGGCCTGAGATTCCTGGTGGAAGCCGTGATCCGTACGGCAACTTTCCTGCAGCATTTTGGCATCCCAGCGCTGGTGCTGCTGCTCACTGGCCGACCCACAGAACACGCACTCCAGCTCCTCGGGATAGAACATGCGCAAACGTTGTATGGGAAACACGGAATCGAAACCTATCACAAAAAAGGGACACACATTAGAACGACGCTTACGCATCATAGCGTTTCCCGCAAGGCTTACCCTCACGCAGTGCCTCAAACTGCTTCTGTACGCCTTCGATAAGAAACCAGTAGGTCACTAGGGAGATATACTGCCGCAAATTGTGTACAGTCACGGGCGTGTCACGTCCCCCGCGACACAGCTCAATGTTGGCATGACCAGGGAGGACAAAGTCCAGCCCCAAATCAGCTATGGGACAGCCATCGAGATCCAGTTGTTCAATCTACAAGAACAATCCATAATTAGAACTATAATTGTCGGGTTCCTTTTTGGCAGAATCATTTACCTTCTCTGTCTTCTCCATGGCATCCAGATTGGGATCGGCCAGAAGATATTCACGCTGACGAACAACATCCTGTAGGCGCACCAATGTACTCTGCACCTCCGGTGCCACACGCATCAGATCGGCCAGTCCAATCGAATGCTCCTCGCTAACCAGCCAGCGATAGAAGGGCAATGAGAAGGGCAAATCCAACTAAAGAGAACACACACACAATTGTAATTTATATATAAAGGGGAATGATTAAAGCAAGTCCTCACCATGCGACTATCCATCACAGCCTTGGCCATGAACTTGCCCAAGAACTTAAACTTTGTCTTGGCTTTCGTCATTTGTGGCACCTTCGAAGATTTCCCTAGAGGCAGGGGGAACAGGCCATGCACCGCATTCACATAGCTCATCGTGGTCGTGGTTGTGGTTGTCTGTGTGGACTGCTCCGCTGCAACGCTGGTGTTGTTGGTACTGTTTGTTGTGCTGGTCGTCGTTGTGGCTGTATCATTTTGATTCTGAGCAGCCATATCACTTATTTGCTGTGCGATTATCATATTTAAAGCATTCTCATTGGAGCCGGCACTGGAGGAGCTGTGCTCCGCCTGTTGCTGCTGCTGTCCAGCTCCACTGCGCAAGGCGTGCGAGCGACTGCTGGAGCGGGTGGGATGTGAATGTGGATGATTTGGCGGCTGTTGGTTGGTGGTTGTTGTGGTCGTCGTCGTCGTGGTGGTGCTGCTGCTGACTAAAGTGCCAGCTAGTGGTGACTGATCCATAGTGGTTGCCTCGAGGGCATCCTCAATGTGAAGCACAGCACTGGTGGACTTGACCACATCCACAATGGTCACAGAGTTCTGGCGATAGCTGTCGCTGCCGTTCCAAAGACCCAGATCCGTACGCTGGAGCTCGGCAGAGACCAAAGCATAGAACTCCAGGGTGGGGCCAAGACCAGTGCCCACCTCGTTCTCATACTGAATCTCCAGCAGGGCCTTCGAGTGGCCAAAGTCCTGGAGGATGTGCTCGGCCTGCTTGAGGATCTCGGCCCGGGAAATGGCCCGCTTGCGGCGGTCCAGGCGCGGGGCCACGCGCTCCGACGATTCGGCGGCATTTAAGTCTGGTGTGGTGTCCAGCAGGCGCTGCAGAGCGCGATCCCGATCGAAGCTAGTGGCATAGAAGAGCAGATGGCGCGTCTCGAATGGGAAGAGGAAGGGGCAGGCCATGCCGATTTGGGGCAACCACTGGGGCAGATTGCCGGTCATGATCACGAGGGGATCCTGCAGCTGGCGATTGGCCTTGGCCGTGATCTTCGGGTGGACAAACTCCGATTGGGCAATGATGTTCTGGCGCACCACACATCCGTACAGGTGCTCCCAATGGCGGTTGAGGGCGTGGATAACGCGCAGCATGCACAGGGCGTCCAAGGAGGCGTCCTGCACGGTCACCACATCGGCGGGCAGCACGCTGTTAAGGAATGGCTTCAGGGCAGACACCACACTCGGTGCGATGCCCTCGTGCCAGAGCTCCGTCTTCTTGCGCATACACTTGCTGCTCGACTTGTGCGACTTCTTTGAGGAGCCGCTTGCCGCTCCCGACGATGAGCACGAGGACGACGCATTGGCATAGCTTGGATTAGACGAGCTGGAGCTGGTGGCCTGCTGCTGCTGGTGGTGGTGGTGCTTCTGGGCACTGCTACTGCAAGAGCTGCTACTGGAGGTGGCTGGGGCTGTTGCAGCTGTTGCCTCCTCCTCCACAGGACGATAGTAGATGGTGTGCTGCTGCACCCAGATGCTTGCGTTGCCCAGCAGGGTTTCCGACTCGTTGTCCGTCTCCGGCTGCTCGCTGACCAGCGGCGAGAACTGCTTCACGGCCTGGTACACGGTCATGTTGTAGGGCAGCACGTGCTCACCGATCATGAACTGCAGCTTATGCTTAAATCCTGCCTGGTTCATCACCACAGCAGCCACATTATCGTCCAAATCATCCTCGCTGTCATCGTCAGAGTCGGCACGAATGCCCCCATAGCCACGGACCACCAGGTAGCGTTCGATGGCCTGCACCATGGCCAGGGGATCGATCTTGACGGTGCCTCCCTTCCATTGCCGTAGATTGCTGCACTGTGGATGGCGCTGCAAGTTGCACTACAAAGAGAAAACGAGTATTAAAAATGGTTCTATACGAGTAAGATTAAGCCATAGACGCACCTTCAACTGATGCGTGTTGAAGAAACGCAACGCGCTCTGATTGGATCTGCCGCCGGGACCCGCTGGGAAGTCGTGGACCTTCACGGGGAACTGTTCCAATTGGGTGACGCACCCATTCAGCTTGGCCACAAACGCCGCAAAGGCCACCGGCTCAATGGTCGGCAACTGTCCCACATTCTGGGTCAAGGGCTCGAGCGGCAGTCCGGCAAAGACATGCATGAAGCTGCGCAGACGCGCATCACGCTCCACCAGACCAGACTCGCTGGTCATGTAGTTGAGCATAGCCTTGATCAGGCCCGAGTGGTTCACCTCGAACGGGGAGATGTCGCTCTCCAGCAAGATCGTTTTCAGCTCGAGCAGGGCGTCGAGGCAGTCATGGTAGCTGCCGTTCAGCTTCAGCAGTATGCTCGACAGACGCTCCAGCACATTGGTGCTGCCCGCCGTCGAAAGCTGCGTATTTGAGGCTGTCGAAGAGCTGCTTTCAGAGGCACCTCCTCCGCTCGAGGCCTTGCTGCGACGAGCCTCCTGCTCCGTGTAGCGCTTGACAAAGTCAATGGCCTGTTCGCGAACCCATTGACGGGCCCGCTCGCGATTGGCCGCCGCCAGGAGATTGGCATGGGAGATGCTCTTGCTAATGCTGGCCGCCACGGCGGCGGCATTCAGTCCGCTAGTGGCTCCACCGCCATGCTGGCTCACCGAGTAGGCCAGGGCAGCAGCCGCAGAGGATCCTCCTCCGCTGGCGTTGGCATTGCCGGAATCTTTGGTCAGTCCATGGTGCTGCAGGGCCGACTGCTGCTGCTGCTGGTGATGGTGGTGATGGTGGGCTGTCTGGCGACCCCAACGAGCCGGATTGAGCGAGGCCAGGAACGAGGATTTCGTAGAACCAGCGCTGGTGGTGTTTCCAGCATTGAAGCGACTCTTGGAGCTGCCAGAACCGCTGCCTGAGCTAGCTGTACCGCGACCCCCAGAGCTCCCGCCAAGACCTGACACGAAAGGAGAACAATTTAGAATCGGAAAAGAGTGGGAATGGGGATTCTAAAGACTTACTTGTGGCCCGACTGAGCAGATCGTGCATGGCCGAACTGGTGGGTGGTCCTCCTCCTGTTCCAGATGCTGCTGCTGCAGCGGCGGCGGCGGCAGCTGCCACAACGGCATCCTCCTGCCGGGACTTGGCCCGTCCGCTGCTCTGCGACTTGCGCTTGGGCGGTGCCTTGCGCTTCAGCATGTCCGTCATCTTGTGCTGCAGGGCCGCGGCGGATGACGACGAGGACGATGTTGACGAATTGTTGCCAGCGGCTGCCGTAGTGGCAGAGGCGGCGGCACTGCTGGTAGAGGCCACCACCATCTGATTGGATGCATAATTGTTGTGTGCTCCCATTGCGGCGGCTGCAGACGCCGGGGTGTACAGCATCTGCTGGGACATCTGCTGGATGCCACTGGGCACCATGTCCAGCTGTGGTGGCGGCGGCGGTCCAGGGGCTGCCGGCTGCTGGAAGTGCACATACTGGCGCGGATCGCCCTGCTGCGTGGCCACAAAGTAGGCGGTCTGTGGTCCGGCCGCCGTCGACGAGGATGATGATGGGGCCGAGCTGCTGTAGTTGTATCCGGTTGTGGAGGAGGCGGCTGTGGCATCCATAGATCCAGTGGGCACGGGAACGGGTGCCGGTGACGACTTTGCACTGGCCGTGAGCGCGTTCATGGCATGCGAGAAGCTTTTCACGCTGTACGACTGATGTTTGCTGCTACTTGGCGTGGCCGAGGCACTCGACGAGCCTGGGACGCCACTGCCACTGCTGGTGCTGTCCATAAAGAAAGGGTTCACCTGCAGGCTGTTGGCCGAGGCGGGAGCTGACTGTGAACCTCCCGCACTGGCATTAGCATTGGCGGTTGGCGTGGCTGTGGCACTCAGGGGTTTGGGCGATGGATTCGAGCAGATCGGATTGTTGGGATCTGTCAACTGGCTAAACTGATAGATGACGCCCTCGCGTCGGAAGTGGGTGCCAAAGACATCGGGCAGCTGGCGCATCAATATCTCGGCCATCTGCAGAGCTCCCACCACGATGCGAAGGTCGTTGCTGCCCAGCATTCCGGCAATGTGGCTCGAGACCAGTTGGTACTTGAGCACCTGACGCAGCAGCTCCGGCGTAGCATAGTAGACCATCCGGAGCAGTGCCCGCAGACACTTGTAGCGGACATTGGGCCCCGCCGAGGAGCTGTACACCTCGTATAGGACGTTGAATATGTGCTTGATGAATTCGGCGGCCAGACCACGCTCCTCCTTCAGACAGGCAATCCTTGCGTCCAGCGAGGGACGACGCTTCGATTGGCTCCGTGGTGCATTGTTATTGTTATTATTATTGTTGGCATTACTTGAGGATGTAGATGTCGCTGTGGATGTAGATGTGGATGCAGAAGCTGCTGCTGCCGCTGCTTGGGCCGATGTGGAGGCTCCATTCGCAGCTGGGGCCGAGGCTGTTGCTGCTGCTGTCGCTGTGGAGGAGTTTGTGGTCAGATCCTGACCCGCGGCCATGGGCGCCACATAGTTGTGATTCATGCGACGCTGCACGGGACGTGTGGTGCCAGTGTCCTCGTTTATCTGCTGCATGGCATGAAAATCGACGGTGTAGGTGCGTCCCAGCGTGCTGAGGCTGATCTCATCCTCGCTGCTCTGGTTGGCGGCCTCGATGAGGCGCGAATCGATGGTCGAATAGTTGTGCCAGGCGCCGCGATCATCGCGCCACTGCCAGTGTACCTGGTCCTGGGTGTTCAGCGTGGGTCTGTCCAGCAGGGCGTCCACCGAGAAGATCCCGTCCAGGGGCAAGCGCGGCATCAGCTCCCCAATGAGGCACGTCAGTTCGTACAGCTCCGAGGGAGAGCGAGAGATAAGCTCCACATGCGTGGCACTGGCCGCGGCCGGTTCCGCGTTCCCTGTTAGCAGATAGAGCAATGTGGCGGCAATATCATTGCGCAGCAGGGAGATGGCCAGGTCAGGACAACTGCCACACATGAGGCTTAACATGCGGACGACGGCGGTAAAGGTGCCCGTGTTAAGGATGGCCGGAGTGACCAGCAGAAGTTGTTGGCAGTTCTTGAGCAGATCCGCGCTGGCGATCTGCTGCAGTCGCTTGCTGTCGTGCTGGAAGCTCTCCACCAGACGGCAGAAGGCCGAGCAGACACTCTCCACGCACTTCTTGTCCTGCTGCGAGAGCAGGCGGGCGAGGTTGGGCAGGCTCTCGGACACAAAGTGGAATTCCTCCGAGTGCATATTCAGGCAGCAGTTGGCGGTGATGGAGAGGGCCGCGCGCTGCGCGACAATCGAAAAGAAGTCCAGGTAGGTGAGGCAGGCCGAGATGCCGTTGGCCTGCAGGATGGCCTTGTTGTGGCGACGTGAAAGTATCTCGAGGGCCGTGAGGCTCTGTTCGGCCACGTCCATGCACTGGATGACCTGTAGCTTCTCCAGGAACACGGGCACAGCCTCCACGACCGTCCCCGAGGAGCGGGGCAGGGCCTCCAGCATGTATGCTAGGGCGCGACAGGCGTTGTTCATGATATCAAAATTGTGCTCCATGCGCAGAAGATTGATGAGGGCCGGCACCACCTGCTTGATGGGGAATCCGGCCAGGGTGTCCTCGTTGCCCATCACCAGCATCTGGCACATCTCGATGGCGGCCTGCAACTGCTGTGACTCGTCGTGCGACTGCAGTCCCTGGAGCAGCTGGTTGGCCTTGGAGCTGCTGCTGTTTCCGATCGTGCGATGTAGGATGTGCGTCATACGGGGACCCAGGGCACCAAACAGATGCGGCGGCAGGCCGCGGGCCTCGAGCAAGGCCTGCAGACGACCCACCTCGCTGTCATCGCTCTCCGAGTCGGCGGCCCCATGTTGGGTGGTGGTGCTGTTCGTGGTCGAGGTAGTGGCCGAGCCAGAGCCACCCCCAGCCACTGATCCGCCGCCAGATGTCACATTGTTACTTTGGCTGGCTGAGCCGGCACCGCCGCTGCTGCTGCTGGTGGCGCCCACCGCGCTGGCTCCACCTGCTGATGATCCACTACCTGTAGCAGACCCTACTGCTGCTCCAGACGCACCACTACCGCTGCTGCTGTTTACTCCTACGCCGGTAATGGATTCGCGAACGTCACGGGCGGCACTCAAGGCGGCCGCAACAATGCTGAGGTTGGTCGAGTTTGAACCTACGAGGGCATCGAAGAACAAAGAAAATTCATCGTTAGAAAAGTCATAGTTAGACATGACGATACGACAGGCACGAGATTTCGTAATATTTCGTGCGATTTGTGTGTTTCGGGCTTGGGGATTTGGATTGTTTTGATTTTAGAAAAACAAACAGAAATTTCGACAGTGAAATGATAGAAACGGGGGACTAGACAATCAAGTTATTCTCTTTTTTCGTTATTTTTTCAACAGATATTTCAATTTTCAATTTGATTTCAAACTTGACAGTGTTGGGAAGCGTGGTAAACTAAGAGAGATGTACAACTTTCGATAGGCAAGGCATAATCGATAAAACTGTAAATCGATGGGAGGATACATAAAAGAACAAAATAGCAACAAAAAAAACTTAAAGCAAAAACTCAATGAAACCAAACAAAAATAACTAACTAAATCAAATAAATACAAAATAAGACAAATTAAGCATAGTTTTAGTAGTTTTCGGTCAAATTTTGATAATAATTAAATGTGCTGCCACCTGTGGGATGGGTGGAGGGGGAAGGGGAGGTTTGGTCACCCTGTAAATGCGTGGTATTTTTGGGAGCGGGATGGGGTTGTAGAAATCAAAATCAAAGCAAAATATATGTGTGTGTGGGGGTGTACAAATCAAAAATCAAAATCAAAGCAAAATGTGTAATGTGTGTTTTGGGTGTTTGTGTGTGTGTGTGTGCAATAACTGATCGGATATATGGTTTACCTGGCGTCACTTGCTGTCCACCTGCATGCGGCGGTCCACTTGGCGGTTGTTGTGCCATCAAACTATAGGTTAAAGCATCCGAAGCTGCTAATAGGAATTTTTGTTGTTTATGCCACACGACACGACACAGGTCAGGTGAAGGAGGCGAAGGAGGAGGAGGCGCGACAGCCACGTTGTGGAGAGAGAGAGATAAATTCAAAACGGTATTTAGTTGTTCTTCTTATTTAACGGGAGATTGCGGATAGAATTGGTTGGAGGAGGAGAGTGGGCCAGACACCGCACCGCGAGCAAGGCAACGCAGCAATGAGAGAGGGAGAGAGCGAGAGAGAGAGCCAGCCATCGAGCGACAGAGGATTGAGAGTGCATTTCGGGACGGGTGTGGGGGGAAATGGGGCTTTTTCCTAGACCATAACCAGCACCACAAATAGGAGACGAAGAGACCCTATTCCACCTACAATTTTTGTACATATGTATATATTTACAGCGGACCACGACACGACTGTGTTCTGGAATCATATAATCCTAAGGCAGAGTACGTGTGTGAGAGTGTGTGAGTATATAAGTGAGGAGAGTGGGAGGGGGAGAGAGAGAGTAACGAGTGCGCGCATGAGTTTGTGTGTGTTTAGCTTATTCTTTCTGCTCAGAAATGGGATGTCCCGCTTTTTTCCCCGAAATAATCCTAATCCCAATCCTAGACAATGATTTGGGTCTTGATTTTTCCCTGCTTTCATTTGCTTGCGGTTGGTTTTTCTCATCCTTTCATCCACTTCTTCCGTCTTCTTCTTCTCCTTCTACATCATCATCATCATCTTCTTCTTACCACTGCTATGCGTCGCTTTTGGCCCCTGATGGATCTGTTGTTGAGTTGTATGCGTCTGTTGTTGAGTTGCTTGCGTCTGTTGCTGCTGCGATGGATGCGGAGGATGTTGTTGGGGATGATTACTCCGATAGCTGAAGAGGAATCCCGGCTGCACGATTGTGGCACGCTGCTGCTGCTGCTGTTGTTGGAGAGCCAAATGCTGCTGCTGTTGCTGTTGTTGCAACTGTTGCTGATGTCGCACGGCCACAACGACGGTGTTGCCACCTACTTGTTGGTACTGATAGGTGCCCGGTGGTGGCAGCAATTGCGGCTGTTGGTGTGCCTGTTGCTGTTGTTGTTGCACAGAAGCAGCAGCAGCGTTGCCGAGTGATTGGTGTTGGTGTTGCTGCTGTGCCGCTGCCGCCGAACTCACACAGGAACCCGTCTTGCCACGTGAACTGCGTCGCAGGGACGAGTGCTGCTGTTGCTGCTGATTGTAACTCTGTTGTTGTTGCTGCGTCGGTGGCACAAATGTGGCTGCTGTCGCTGTAGCTGTGGCGCCTCCACCACCCGTGTAGCGCGTCAACTGTGGCGGCGGCTGCTGCTGCTGATACAGTGCCGGCGGTGGTCCTGCCCCTGTGGAGGTATAATGATGTGGTGGCGGTTGGTGTAATACTGCCACAGAACTGTGGTAGTAGTGTGGCTGTTGTTGCTGGTGCTGTTGGGGATGATGATGATGCTGCTGCTGGGGCGGCGGCGGTGGCGGCTGCTGTGCAAAGTAGGGAGGATAATGCCCTGCCGCCGTGGGTGTCACAAAGGAAGACAAATGTGCAAACTGATGTGTGGGCAACAATTGTGGCGGTGGTTGGGGGGGTGCTCCAGGTGCCCCATGTGCCCCAGGTACACCAGGTGGCTGTTGTTGCACCGTCAAGGCATATGGCGGGGCTGTCATGTGTGGCACTACTGTCGGGGGCGTGCCCATAATACTATAATCAACAATTGCATTGCTTATGTTGCTATGGCTGTTGTGGCCACTGTGGCTACTATGGCTGTTGTGGCTATTATGGCTGCTGTTGCTGCGTGTGGCACGTGACAGCATTCCACCACTGCCAGCTGATGTAGCACCTGGAGCTGGCCCCGCCCCCTGTCCATGGGGGGCGGCACGTTGGTGATAGCCTGACGACGTTGTTGCTGTTGCTATTGACTTTGTTGTAGTTGTTGTTGTAGTGGTTGTTGTTGTTGAATTCTTGCTTGCAGTTGTTGTTGAAAGCTTTGTGGCAGTTGTTTTTGTCGAAGTTATTGTAAATTTTGCTGCTGCTGTTGTTGAATTTGTTGTTAGCTTTATGGCTGAACTTTTTGTTGAAGAATGCTTTGCCACTGATGTCGAGAACTTGGTTGCAGCAGTTGTTGTTGTAACCTTTGTTGGGGTTGTTGAAAGCTTTTCTGCACTTAACGCTGAATGGTGCTTTGCTGTAGTCGTTGTTGTTGAAAGCTTTTTTGTTGTTGGTGTTGTCGTCGTATTCTTGTCTTGTGGTTTATAGTTGTTGTTGTTGTTAGATCCTTTTACGATTCACGTTCAGACAGAGAGGGATTAAGATTAAGAGAGAGAGAGAGAGTGGTCAGAGGGAGTAGAGAGAGAGGGGGAGAGAGAGAGAAGAGAGAGTAGTGGGAGACAACAGTTAAACAGCTTTATTCATTCATGTTTGTCATTCTTTTTGGATGTTTTTTGTATTGTAATTGTTTTATTTTGTTATTTCTTGCATCTACACTACTGGAGTTAGTTGTTCTTTTTTTTTTGGTAATGTAATGCAAAAAAATATGTTTTTTATTTTTGAGCGCAGTGTGTGGATAGTAGAGTAAGTGGCAAAGGGGTAGAAGAGACATGGGAGGGACGTGGGGGACACTGAGCACGACTTTCTGTCGCTGACAATGATGATGTTGCTGCTGCTGTCGCTGTTTCCTTCTCTAGCTATATAGCTGTTGTTGTCACTCTCTCGCACACTAATCTAAGCACGCAAAAGCGTGAACGAACCACGCACACACACATACACAAGAACAAGCTCCATCTTTCATTCCATGGCATTGCAATCTTTCATTTCCTTTCTCCTTCATTTAATAGTGCTGGAAAACACCTTTGCTTTGACGCTTTTGTTGTTGTTACAATGTTGTTGTTCTAGTTGCTTCTCACGCTCACTCGCTCTCTCTCTCTGTCTCTTCGTTCCTCCTTTAATTGCTGACTTTCGTCAGTGCCTGGGCCACACAGTTGCCATCCACCCATCTCCTTCCTTTGTTGACACCGAATTTAATTGTTTTATAGTGTTTACTTTTTTTTGTTCCTATTGTATTGTTTCTCGCACAAAAACAACAACATCATCATCATCATCATCAACAACACAAGAGAAGCATCAGCATTAAATATTTATATAGTACGACTCAAATAATGTTAGAAAAAGAAATGTTTTTGAAGTTAAGAAACCCATATGACAATTTCTTTTAACAATGAGAAATTATTTTAAAGGTAGTTTGATTTTAATTTAATTTTATTTTAAAAATAAAACAACTACAATTGCAACAACAACAACAACGAACGTGCAAAATAAAACAAATTTTCGTCTTTTGGCCAAAGGGTAAGATGGGTATTGGAAATGCAAAAATGTTCGTTGTTGCACATGTTTTGGTTTTACAACACTGGCCACTGCATAGTACAAGCGCAGTATGACCAGCAGTAGCACGAAAAAGAAAAAATATCCTATGGTATAGTATTGGGGGGGGGCACACTGGGCACGTACTACGCAAAACACTGGATTTTATCGAGCTATCGAGTGCATAGCATAATTCAAAATAATCAACAAATGATATATCACAGTACAAATAAGATGTGATGTGTGTGGGTGTAACAAATGTGGGGTTAAGTAAAAACAATGTGGGGCGTATATATTGCAGTTGTTCGATGAATAAGCGTTAAGTAAATAGTATATAAATGGAAAGCGTGTGTTTGGAGGGGCGTGTTCGGTTGAGGTGGGGGTTCAAGAGGTGGGATTTGGTGGCAGCACAGCCCAAAGTGTAGAAATGGTTCCCCTAAATTATTTATTTCGCGCAACACAAAACTAGGAGACATCATTAAATAATAGTTACATACATGCAATATTCGACGCGAAAGGAATTTCGACTATTTTCTGCGCGATTGGATTAGACTTTAAACACACGTATTTTCATTAGTACGGAGTAGCTGTATTTAATCAGCGGAATATATATATATATACTGTATATTTTGTATTATTGTTCTAGACAGCTCAATGTACGAGTCAAGACTGAGAGTCCAATTGTTTGTCGCTGCTGGTATTTGGAGTGCGTTGGCATTGGGAAAAAAAATAAATTGGTTGGTTGCCTTTTTGTTTTATCAAAATTACAAAAACAATTAATATACTATACATTTGGGAATAGCTCGACAAGACGAGGCGGCGCACTCGTACTCGTAGAAGAAGTGTTTCTTTATATATATATATACATATACGTCTTTTTGTTTTTGTTTTTTTTTTTGTCGCTACTGATAAGAAATCCGCCAACTGATATACAATAAAGAAATGGAAAAACAAAAAACATAACGAGAAAGTGCAATTAATTTTGCCTTTCGAATTCAGTGTGGCAACACTGAAACACGATACGTTAGAATTTGAAAGGAAAGTGTTGGAAAATGTTCAACATGCAGGGAAAGAACAGCACAGGCAGGATAAAGGGGAGGGGGAAACACATACAATAGCAAAAGGAAAGTATAATTTCTGTCAATAAATAAAAGAAAAATGTTTCTAGAAAGAGTGGACAATCTATGGCTACAACAGAGGAAGAAGCAATCTATAGAACAGAAATATCACAGATTCAACCAGATAAACATACAATTACAAATAAATACGTGGATGGAAGGTCTTAGGTCTTAGAACTAAAGCAGATGGATGCAGGATGCAGTGTGTGTGCTCTTTGTAAAATGTAGTCAAAGGGGAGGGACTCACCACCAAGTTCCCCGATTAATTGCTGGGCAAATTCACTATCAGAGATGTCTTCCTCAAGATCCTCGTCCTCTTCAATATCGTCGTCCTCCTCGTCGTCGACGTCCTCGTCCTCGGTGATTTCGTCCTCCTCCGCAACGATCTGGGCGTCCTCCTCGTACGAAGAGTCGGCAGAGTTTACAATCTCGTAGAAGCCCACCTCCTCCTCCTCGTCGTCGTCTTCGTCCTCTTCCTCCTCGTCGTCCTGATCCTCCGAAGTGTCCTCCGAATTTGACGCCTCAAAGCTGTTGTTTACTCCCTCGGCGCCAGTCGTTGACGACGTTGGCTTGGCCTCGGCGCTGTCCGCCGCGGACGTGCTCGGGAGCGGCAGGCTATCAACGTCCAGATTTCCGTCCTTGTTATCCACCCCCTGATCAATTCCCCCGGCCTCCACCAGGTTCTGCTGATGCGAGTGGCGCAAGCTTTTGCGATACTTCCCGTGCTTGTTAATGGTGTACGAAGACTGTGACGACTTCTTCGGCGATTCGGCGACAATGGTGCTGCTCGACGTGGCTTCGATGGCCGCTGCTGTTGAATTCACAGCTAAACCGCTTGCCTGCAGTCGATTCTCGCTGCTGCTACTGCTGCTGGCTCGCTGTTGGTCCTCCTGCGGCTGCTTGGAGCGGCTGTGGCTGACCTTGCGCGTCTTGCGGTAGTAGTTGAGCAGATTGCCGGTCCGTCCGGTCCGTGTGGCTGCTGTTGTTCCTGTTGTATGTGCCCCGCGCAATGGAGTTGTGTTATTATCCAATCCTCCGCTGGACTTGCGCTTGATGGTTGCTGGCAAAGAGGTGCTGCTAGGAGTATTGCCGAGCAAACGCTGGCGTGCTGCGGCCGCTGCACTGCTGGTGCTGGGCCGCTCCTCCGGTGATACGGTCTTGGAGCGAGTGCGTTGGGCCACACAATCGCCCGCGGAAGCTTGGCGTGCTGTTTGCTCACCTTCGCCTACGGTTGCGACAGCAGCTGCTGCTCCTCCGCCTCCACCACCTCCCTCAAATATGGACTCGTTGTTGTTGTTATTATTAGTTTTGTTGTTGTAGGGCGTTGCCGGCTGGAGGCGTCGCTTCTTGGGCGGCGATGTAATCTCCAGCAGCTGATCTCCGCCGGGAGCCGCTGAAAAAGGCATTGCGGGTAACAGGCCCAAAATGGTATTAATACTTTCTCTTAAAAGATGCAACTGCAATTGAGGGGCTATCAAAGTGTTGTGGTGATAGGCGTGGCACCCCCCTTTGTGTTTCAAATTTAGAACAAACTACTTTATTATTAAATGGTCGAAAGTATTGCTTAGCTGTTTCTATGTGTCTAGTTGGTTTGCTATATTGTCGTCTGAGTTTGATTGAAATGATTCGAAAGTGATTGGCAGGGCAGCCACACTGCTACTGTGTTTATCGACCTCATAAAAAGGGTTACAGAATGGGGTCCAACTGGGTTTGCAGCGATTAACAAAACAGACGGACAGTATCAATGTTTTAGATCGATTACCCTATTCTCTTCATTGCCAGTACAAGTGCCAGTGCAAGAGAGAGATGAGAGAGATGAGAGTGATGAGAGAAAGAGAGAGGGGAGAGCAGTTACAGGTTTATCCCAGTTAATGATGGGCTACTTACATTGATGGCTGCTGCGATTGTTTTTATCCTTCTTATTTGTGTTGTTGTTGCTGCTGCTTTTCTGCTGCGGCTGTTGGTGATGCTGGCGCTTTCGATTGCCAGGCGATATCGATTGATCGCTGTTGGCGTTTGCTGGCGATGAGGGCGAACGTGAGCTGGTCACTCGAAAAGCGGACGACCGTTTGGCGAGCTGCGTCGTCTCCCGGTGGTCCTGATCCTGATTCTGCTGCTTGCTGCTAACGCGACCTTGACTGCGCGAACGGCGTGAGGAGGTAGTAGTTTTAGAGACGGCTTCGAAGACGGCTGCTTCTGTGGAGACTACAACTGCGACGGAGGAGTTGACAGCACTGGTATTATTATTATTTGTTGTTGCGGTGGCAGAGCCTTTTTTGTTGCGATTATGGCTTCTATTGTTGTTGTTACGGCGCTGTTTATGCGATCCGTGGTTTGAATTGGTATTGACTGTGGCAGCTGCACTGCAATTGGCTGCTGTTGCTGTTGTGCTACCGTCGTGCTGCCCCTCCGTCAATGCAGAGAGCGATTGACTTTTAACGGATTCGGCCATAGACGACACTTAACCGCACCGGCATCGAACACACTGAACATGCCAACACACAACCAATGGGTATATTGATTTCAAAATTGTTTCACTCACAAAAATATTTGTCTAATGTTTAATTTTTGTTTCAATGTTTATTTGTTAGTTGTTGTGTTTATTTATGTTTATTGTTATTAATGTTTATTTCACTTCACTTTTTATATTAGTTTTTATCCGATATATTGCTTTTGCGTGCGTGCTTGTGCGTGCTCGAAAGGATGAGAGTTAAGAGTCTTGTGCTGCAATGAAACAAAGGGAGGGACAAAGAAGGTTAGAAAAAGTAAAGTCACGTTGCATTCAAGAGTGGGAGAGAGAGCGAGATAGAGGAGGGGCAAGAGCTTTTAGAACGTGTCAAAAGTTGCTCTCCGCTCTTCCTCCTCTTTGGCTCACCCTCTTAAAAATAAGTCACAAAGGAGACAAAGGGAGAAGGGAGGAGGAAGGTGCACACAGAGTCACATTCGAGGAATACAAATGGAGACGCAGCCAGACATCAGCAGATAGCAGATAGGCAAACAGCGCAGTAGGCAGCGAAGCGCGATCAGCGGGCGCAGACAGGAAATACTGACAGCGATGTACATATGTAGGTAAGAGAGGGAGAAAGAGACCGACTGCCGACTGCCAGCAATCCAAAGATAAGAGTGGCAACACTCACAGTTCAATGAATTTGAAGAAAACCGGCTCAGGCTCAGCACAAATCAAGGGTGTATACGGAGAGGGATACAAAAAAAGGGAACTTGGCGAAAAGAAGGAAACGCACAAAAAGGCAGATTTACAGGTACCAAGTGCACCCATCGCAGCGGAAAATGAAAACTGCCCAAGCACAATGGAAAACACCACCAAGCAGAAGGGAAATACACACGACACACCACCACACTCAAAGAACCACCACAGACGGAAGGGAGATAGGGGGACAACATATGAAAACTGTAAATAAGTTAACAGCTGTTCGCCAGCAGCCAGCCAACGACACGTGCAGAGCGAACGAGAGCGAGATGGAGTGAGTGTGACTGCCAAAGAGAGAAGCATGGGAGCGCAACGTGAGAGTGTCACGTTGAGTGGAAAACTTACGACACTCACTCACTCACACTCGCTTACAGCTGGGCCAAGTCAGCTGTTTTCCACCGTTTTGTTTATATTTTGCTTTTCGTAATCCTACGCTGCGCTGCTGCTGCTGCTACTGCTGCCAGCAGGGTGCCTGCTGCTCTGCTCTTCTGTGTTTGTGCCCCCCCCCTTCTTCGCATTTTTGTGCGAGCGAGAAACAAGTTTTGACATACACAGAGGCGCTCGTGTGTGTGAGTTGCCATGCTTGTTTCGCTGCCAGAATAGAAGATGAAATGAAAAGGCAGCAAAGCAAAAGTGTGTGTGTGTGTGTGTGTGTGTAGGCTGGAGAAGCAGCGAATAAGACCTGAACGTGTGCTGCGGCTGCTGTGTGCTGCCCTTTGTATCATCGACGTCGAAGTCAGCGCAGAGCAGCGTTACATTATGTATAAGGGGGAAAAACGTTACATATACCGATATGAATCGGGCACACCATACCCCAAAAAAGAAAAAATGCGTAGTTTCAACTTGTCTGCCCTTTTACGATTCAATCTGACACACGACACTGTTTCGTTTTTCATTACTTCGTTTTGTGGTTCCACATTGACGGACAATCACTCAAATTTGACAACAAAAAAACTTAAACAAACATCAAACATTTGCCAAAGCTGCAAACCTGCAAAAAACAAAAAATACAGCAAAAAATCGAGTTCAAGGCCATCAAAATGGGACCAAACGACGACGTCAGCTTTTGAGGAAAATTAGTTGTATTTGGTTTTTCAATTGTATGTCGACATTTGTGTTTTTATCAAGCTAGAGGTAGGAGCGTGACACGAACTAGACACAAAATATAACAAAAAACTATGTACACTAAAGCAAGAGTAGAGCGAGAGGGTTCAAGAAAAAGTATATACTTTTTCATACCATGTTGAAGGTTCGCTTTAGGTTAGCTTGCTTGTTGAAATACTTCTACCATTAAAGTTCACTAGATCGTTTTTGGAGTACTAACTATTATATCTACTGTGTATATCCAACAATTCAGACTCAGATCGTGACCCACCACTAATCTCTGCTATAGCCTATAATGCCACAAGTTTTTCACACCAAAAAGCACAGACGAAACGAACAACAAAATTACTGTGGTATATGCGAGGCCACAAATATGGCAGCGCCTTTATTTTTTTGTATTTGTATTCGTGTGTTTTGGATACGGTTGTGTGAGACATTTCTGCTTTGCGTGTGGCAACTCCAACATATGGCGGGCGGCGACGGGTTCAATTGTTGTTGCTGCTTTTTATCAACAATTGAAAATGGGGGAAAAGTAAAGGGCCGCAAAGGAACACAAAAAATAAGGAGAAACGCGTATAAATTGCATGTAACCACCTCTAGTATGGGGGTTAGACTAGACAACCCTCATGAGGAATGATGACAACCCTAAAGAGCATAATTGATAACAATTTTGAGAGAGTGTGTGTGCGGTGTGTGTTTGTGCCTATGATCTCCATCCTCTCGCGCTCGTTATGCCTTGTGCGTGTTGTTGGCTTTGTTTGTAACTTATTTGAATATCGTTGTAGTAAAAACTCAGTCGAGCGCATATTGGATAGTGTTCCCCTGTCGTTTTCTTTTTTGCCCCCCGCCACCCGCTTCCCGTTTTCCACCATTGTTACGAAACCTGCCTACGCACAGCTGTGTGTGCGAGCGCGATGCCAAGCACACTCGCACTTACTCACTCTGCAGCCAAATGTAAATGGGGACATTTCTACTTTCCTCTTGTCTGCGCTACGCTACCCTACTGTTACATTCCCTCCCCCAAAAAAAGGAATTTACACACAGGAAGAGAAAGCCTTAAGAAAGAACGCAATAGAATTGGTTGACTTGGCAACCCTACTACGGATTCGCACTTGCGGGGGGTGGCGAAGGCGATAGCCCCGTGGCAAGGCAGCGGGAGCGGCAACATGCAACAATTAAAGCGAAAAACCCTGGCTATTGTTGTAGTTTCTAACTCTTGAAGGTTGGGAAATATATTTCATGCAAGGCCAATTCTTGAGAGGGGCAAATAGGGCGAGGCGAGAACAAACGGTAAAAGTTCCCTAAAAAAACTTGTTGCAAAGAGCAAGTCAAGAGAAATATAAGAAAGAGTAGGTAGTAGGAAAGAGACGGACTACAGCCTTTTACACAACACAACTCGTTATATACTCACACTCACTCACACACAGCCACACGTGCAGGCAGCGGCACAAGGCTTATATACAGTTATACACACACGAAGATGGTTTCGAAATTTACTTAAGCTGTGCTGCACTTTCCAGGAAATTATTTAATTTAATTTCAATAATTCGCATTACATATGTACACGAAGATATATATGTATCTAACAAATTTAATATATTAAAAAAGACTAGTATGCTATGTGGGCTGCTAGCCTCTACGGAATTGAACGCAGAAAAAGGCAGACCCGCAGCAGCGACAGAGCAGAGCGCTGGCAGAGCTGCATGTTCGAACATGTGCATGAAAGAGAACGCACGAGGGCAAGCGCATGACGACGTTACACACCAACACAATCAGACACACACACTCATACACACAAAGACACGATTATAAAAGCGTAGAGAAGTAAAAAATACACAACGAAATCAAAAAGTGAGGAGGAAAAAAACGTAATGCATACACAATTTCAACAATTTGCATGCTATCGCAGCGTAATAATTTAATAATAATTATATAAACACCAGCAGCACCTTTTTTCTGTATGTACCCAAGTATATACAGAAAAAAAATATACCATCGTTTGCATAAAATTTCTTTTCCTTCAATCTCTCTGCTTTTTCTTTTTTTTTTAAGGCACAACAAGACACGATTTTAAGACAAGAAGGGTGTTTGTTGATTAATTTTAATTTGAGACAAACTGAAAACACCGATGTCTGCGAATTGGCCGACTAGGGATCCAAGATAAAGGTTTTTACTTATTTATCTATGTATTACTTTATGTTCAACGCAGCAACCCAACAGCACGAAAGTGGATTATTGTATACTGCCACTGCCACTACCACGTCCACGGAGATGCGTCGAGCTAATGAAAAGTTAGAATTTTGAATGCACGCTGTTGTAACGGTCCGAATGTTTTTATGCGATCAGATGTTCAGATGAAATTTTTTAAAAATCCCATGAATGGTATATTCTTCTCCTGAGTCAAATGGTAAGGGATATTGTTCTCCTGAGTCAAATGGTAAGGGATTTTTTGAAGAAACAGATTGAAACATTGAAACAACTCTCTGGGCTGGCTTTCCCGTCCCTAACAGCACTCAGAATTGAGCTACAGTGCTTTGTTATGTTAAAATCTATACAGGGATGAAAATTTGAATTTTTGTCAGACACTACTATTTTTTACACTTTTATTTATAAACAAACATTTGCAACAAAGAAGTATGTTTCATTTTAAAACGTATTTCCACAAAAAATTACGATTTATCGTAACTACAAGGCGTAATCCCTAACATAACAGTTTTTTTTATTTAACATGAGTGAGTTGGTTAGCTTGTACACAATTCAAACGAAACAACAAACTCATGTTAAGTGAGAGAGCCCAGTGCAGTCACGGCTACGAATGGAAGCGAGCGAGCATTGAGTGGAACGAGGAGCTGAGAGTTGTTCTGAATGGGGGCCGACATGTGCTGGGGGCCTATATGTGATGCATCATTTACCAATAAAAAAAATGATAAATAAATCACACTTGATTTATTATAGATAAAGAATATATCAGCCAATACATTCCATTCCTGTTGAGTGAATGTCAGTTGAGTGGCTTGTGAAAACAGGTCACTCAACCCCTGAAAATGAGGTCAACCAACTCTCAACCACTGGACTGGTCTCAATAAACAAGCTAGTCAAAGTTTCTTTAGCACTTGGTTCTCAGCGGCATGTGTGTTATTGTGTTAAACTAATTTATTAAAAACATAATGTATAGAATGTTCAAAAATAAGCTGAAATTCCTGATTTATTTCCACTCAAAATGGCTGTGTGACCGGGAGAGAATGACAACGGATGAGATAAAAAGAGAGAGAGAGAGAGAGAGAGTGTGGCAGTTGCTCTCAGCAATTATATTTTATATTATACTCGGGGGTTGGCTGACACTCGCTGCTCTGCTTGGCTCTTTCACTCTTGCTGGTTTCTTTTGCTCTCGCTTCTGTTCCTGTTACCTGTGGGTCCCCCGTCCGTTATTATTGCTTACATTCGAACAGCTGATCGTGTTGCTGCGAGTGAGAAAGAGAAGGGTCTCACTCTCACTCTGTTGTCTCACAAATTTACGACAAATCTAATAGGGTCGTAGCACCATATGTACTCAGCTGACCCCTTCTCTCCTCTCATTTGGAGAATGTGTTTTTGTGTTTGTGTAAGGGGAACAGAAAAAGAAGCCACGTATCCACCACACCACGACGATGCATACAGACCGAACCACACCACCACACTATCAAGGGCTGCCATTTGGCTGATAAAAATGGTCGGCCATTTGTTTAGACAACGATAACACACTGTCCAACAAAGCAGGGGGCAGATTTAAAAACCAACTTTTGACCGCAATCATGAAAATGAGGCAAATACATATACAGATAAGAAAACATCTGATTTTAAACATTCCAAATATTTTATTTCTAAATTAAATGTGCATTATGCTGGCCTCAAAACCCAAACAGCTGTTGGCCTGTGTACGATTTCAATCATGCTGTGATAGAGGGGATGGGGAGAGAATTTGAGCGGCCCACGCAGAGAGCTGCTCAACAACGTTGACGTTGACGTCTCAGCTGGCCTAGTTGACAGCAATGCAGCGGGCAGCGCTCGCTCGCTCACCTGCGCTGTCGTCGACGTCGCCTTCCCAGAAGCAGAAGCAACAACAAAGTCAATTGCAATTGTGAGCAAGAGCAAACATGTGCACGATGTTTCGAAAAAATCAACAACAAAAACCAGTAACAACCATGCCAAATAATGAATATGCATACTACATGTATCGTTCACTCTCTCTCTCACACACACACATACGCGCACCAATGCAGGAATACACGCGCGTACAAGTGCAATGGAAATTCACTCAGTGAGAGGAGAGAAGCGCTAAATGGGGCCACGGCTGCTGGCAAATTTGGGGCGAGAAGACGAGCACTAGAGAAGAGACTTTCGCTTATCGATAACACAAGAGGGGGGCGGATATGTAGTATTTATTCGGTAATTATCGACTAACTAAACTAAACTCGCAATTCTATTAACAGCTGATGAATTATGGAAACTTAGTTCCTTGCTTGTTCACTGGCGATAAAATCCTATGCACAAACAGCTGGCAGAATGGAGTGCAGCACCACATCCTCACGCACATCGATCTGCAGGTGAATCGAGTGCTCCCGATCGATGCCGATGGTCAGCTCCTCGTTGGGCAACTGCAGGGCCCCAAAGACGGCAGAGGCCTTGCGTGAATCCACTGAACAGGCGGCCTCCCGCTCCTCATCCGCTGACAGGAAGCGCGGCAGAAGGTGCTTGAAGCGACTGGTGATCGTGGACATCTCGGAGGTGGCCACCACATTCAGCTCCCCGTCATAGTTGGCCTGGAACTCTAGGCTGGGCGACACATTCTTTAGCTTGTCAATCAGGCTCCGCAGCAGGCGGAGCGAAGGCAGGCCCAGGGCCAGCTGGGAGGCCGGCACGCGGGGTACCACATAGGTGGGCCAGTCGCTGGCGGGGATTATGGTGACGGGCACGTCGTGGACTACCTCGCGGGCCTCCGTCGAGGAGGAGGACATCACCGAGGCGATCACTGATATACAGGGAAACTGAATCCTCTGCAGCTTCAGCTTGCAGCTGTTGATGCCTCCGCCACGAAGGACGGACAGAGCCCGGCCCAGATTCGCCGACGACATGGTCAGCACAATATAGTCCAAATCCGCGCGGGCGGCCGTCATGGTGTACTCGGGAAAGTAGTCCCTGGCCGCAATGCTCACCCACACCAGTGGTGATGACGTGGAGCTCTGGTCCTCGTTCACAATGAAGTGCATTTGCTGTGCTCCCAGGATCATGACACAGTCCTTGGCCAATTTAGCCAGGGTCGCGATTATATTCTGGAATTCTCGCATATACAGCGGATCCTGCATCGAGGCGCGGAACTTCATCTGCACAGCGGGAAGCGGTGGTATCGGTATCAGGAGCAGGAGGCAACACAAAAGAAAACGGAAAAGGAAAAAAGAGAACAAAACAAAAAAAAAGGAGTCAAACACGGCTGCCAACAACTACAGCTACGCTGCTCTGCTCTCTATCCACCGATCTCTTTTGCACTCTTTCTCCTTTTGAAAAAAAGAGAGATGACGGAAGCTCGAGAGCGGATTTTGCATACTCTACAACATATTGTATGTATACTCTTTGGAAAACAGCACAGAGAACAACTCAAAACGGGCTCTTTGGTCATCTTATCCTTGTGGAGGGTTGTTGTGGCGCAACATACTGCACCGGGATTAGAGAAACTGTTATACCCGAAACAGAGTTAGAGCATTGCCAACCAAATCAGACCCTTTGATGAGAGCAAAGCAGTGAGTGGAGTGGAGGTGGCAGCAGAGCAACTCTGTCGTTCCCCACTCGGCGTGGCTTAAAACTCATCGAGTTCAATGTACACACACACACATACACACACACTCACTCACTCATCAATCGCACACACACACACACCCCACTCAAAGAGAGTCAGCCAGGCGATGGACAAACAAAGCGCAGAGCAAGTTCCGACTTGTGTTTTGGCTTTTTGTTGTTTTTTTTTCTCCTTTTTTTTTTTGTTTTGTTGGAGCAAAGCGGTGTGCTCTTTGCAAACGAAACGCAACTCGAACGAAATGAAATACACATACTCCATATACACACACAGATGCACAGTGCCAGGTTCTCTCCTCCTTGCATACAAAGTCATCATCAAGAGCGGATGGCAGGCAGGGAGACAGACACAACAGGATTTTTTTTATTCGCCGCACTGACTAGCAAATTAAACGGGAGAGGGAAAGGGGAGGACGGACTTGCAAAGGAATTGTGTGGTTTAAGGAATGAGTGCTGCGGCAGTGGCGAGACAGGCGAGGCGGCAGGCAGGCCTCCAGGCACAACTCTCTCTCTCTCTCTCTATCACTGTTCGCTCACACACTGCTAGAAAGGGATGGCAAGGGAAATCAAATTATGTGGCTCGACCGTAGGCGTCGAAGTCTTGCATAGGGAGGGGGAAGGGAAGAGGCTCTGTCCTGCTTGGGGGTCAAAATATTTTCCTTTCCTGCAGTTCAATCAACTTTCAAGGTTGAATTTGGTCTTTGAGACGTTATCAGGCGGCCATTGGGAATTGATAATGCTCGGTATACATGATGAAAAGTATCAATTATTCTAGAAGATGTTAGAAGCTCCTAAATCAAAAAATGACATCACATGGACCTTTCTAGAAAAGATGAGTGTAATGCGGGGCAGAATCGAATTCAAGATTCTACTACATGCGCAAACAGCTAGTCGATAATGATACTCGAAGAGGGGTAACACTTGTTCTACAGACAGTGTTGTCCACTGGGAACAGCTGTTATACACAACCCATGACGTCACACATTCCATATCCGTAGCTTATTTCATGAAGACACGCAAGAAAAGCATACACATTCCTAGAAACGCTCATTGGGCGAGCGATATGTTCTCACTCATTTCTCTTTTGTTGCTGCATTACTTGCAAAAAATGTGTCGGAGCACAAGGCGCAAAGCTGCCAATTGTGCAAAAAAAAACCTTCGCCAAACCCCAAAAACGAAACTCAATGCAATTTCGACTATATTAAATAGCTAAACAAATAAACGTATATAGAAGAGAACAATGCTAAAATGCTGACTAGAGGCCAAAGAATTAAATAAATGCTTTGCTTGGAAGAACACTATCTCCCTCACACACGCACGCACAAATCACACACACAAAAACATGGCAGTACACTCTTTTTCTCTGCCTCGCGGGTCTGATGAAGTTTGCAGCATAAATAAAAGAGAAAGTAAAAAGTTAACAAGATGCGTATAGGCCCTCCCTCCCTCCGCCAAAGCAAGAGGAAATATCAATTCGAAATAGAACAAATCAAAAAAATAGCACATACATGCCTGGATACCCTACACTACCCGCAGCCGCACTACTGCTCCTTCTGAAAAGTGTTGCCAGGCAGGATTGGATAGACATTGCAGAGAGCCATGTGACGACGCGTCAACACATTATTCCAGACGGAATATTTGTTACCCGATGCATAATGTATACAATGAGCAATAGGTTTTCCTTGGGCCTTTTCCACAGGGGACGGACGGAACTGACTGACCTGACTGTCCGAAGAGGCAGGGCAGCCATTGTAAAAATCAATATCAAAATATTACCCACACTAAAATCGCAATTTATTACGTTGAAATTTCACAAAGTCTGGATGATATTATGGGCAGTTCTTGGGACAGGCTTTTGGCAACAATAAATACTCACGAATTGTTTGAAAACTGTTCGGAAAAAGTAATACAAGAAAAAATGCAAATGGTCGACATTTTGTTTTCTGTCTCGCTGCTGCTTATTTGACGAAATATGTATGCCCGCATGTGAATGTATGTGTATCTCGTTTCCTGAGACTCTGCCCAGCGGAGCCCCCACAATTAGCAGCAGCACCCACAACGGCTGATGCTGCTTTTACATAACACATTTCGCTTCTTCACCTTTCCCTGCCAATCGACTTACCTTTGAGCTAATTTTTAACTATTATTTGCACAATTTTCACAGATTGGATTGAGTTTACTCTTGCCCCGTAACAAAATCTCCCCGACCACCGAACAGCACCGCACTTTTTTGTTGTTGTATAGTGCAGTGTGACCGCGGAGCTATCGATTAAATATACCGTCCGACCATCAGAAATATCCCAAGAAATACGGTCTCATTTTAAAAATATACCGAAAAAATACCAACGAAATTCATTTTCCTCGATTTTGATATTCCGACTAATATTGCTAGCTAACTAGGACCCTCAGGCCTGAACACATAATTTTATACGATTGATGAATCAATTGTCTACAAGATTGCCTATTACAAAAAAATCCGCTTATTGGATTCGATCTAAAATAAGGTTTAAATAGGGAAGGTCAAGGCATAAAACGTAAGTGAGCATGAAATTCGCCGTAAGAAAACGTAAGTGAGCATGGATTGTCACGTTATTTGGAAACTCAACCGTTGGTATGGACATATTTATACCCTTTTTCCTTTGATTAATTTTGAAATTCTTTTTTCCCAGCTGCTTTAAACGCAATTAATATTGTATTTTGCACATATTTAAATTTGTTAATATTAACATATCGATCCCGATACCTATATTCAATCTTTTTAAGAAGACCAAAAACCGTAAAATTTTCTGAGATAGAGACTGACTAGTTTCTGCAAAAATTGGTGCCTGGCATAACAAACATTTTCTAAATAATATAATATCCTTTCCTAAGGGGTATGCAAAATGTTCTAATTCTAATTCATTTCGCGGCACATGTTACTGGCCCATACAAATTAATGTTGGCAACGGTAAAAAAATAAATAAAGTGTCATTTAAATATACGGTCTGACCTAACATATTCGTCAATTTTGATATTCCGTCTAATATTAATAGCTAGCTAAGACCCTGACCATATAATTTTAATTGACAAATTCATAAATTTTCTACGAGATTGGCAAGTATTCCTTCTTGGCAAAGGTCTGAAAACATCGAAAACATCAAAGCGCCGATTAGGTTCTTCAGAAATACCAGTATATACCATGACAAAAAAAAATACTTTTTTGCACAACTTTGGCGTCAAAAAATACCATAAATAGTCACGCTGGTATAGTGTTGGGAAATTCAGCGATACTATTGATCGATGGTTGGAAAATTAGCCAACCATCGGTTGTTTCGGCTCACCATCGATAGTATCGAGCAATGCATTTCGTATATTTAGATAGCAGGGGTTCAGAAGGAATGGAGAACATTTTTAAGCAGAACATTGTTCAGTTAATCATAAATTATTATGTTTCCATGATTATTCTTTGCGGAAACCATTAAAAATAGGTCTTATTGGGAATTATTGTTGTCATCCGTGGGTTGATCGGTATCGGTTTCATCCCTGATTTTATGAGCGCGAGCCATTGACAATTGAAAGAAAATTTTGGCAAATAACAACTAAGGTAATTAATTGGAGCTCAGCAAAATTATTCGCAGCACGTAATTATTCGCCAATCTCACCGTCTGGAACCTTCAAGTCTTCACGCACGTCGCCGCCGTCCGACATTAGGGAGAGCAAGTTGTCGTCACTGACGGCAATCAACTGGAAGTCTTCACGTATAACATGGGGAACATCCATGTTATGAGTAGTAGGGCAAATATCCTCATATTTTTTGTTGCAAAAAATATCAATTCCAACCATATGAACTTTAGCATGTCCGTGCTTTCCGGTCTTGGATGTAGACATCTCGACGATTTTGCAAGGCCTCGACTTCAACATAACAAAGCCGTTTTTGCGTAGGGCCGAGCATTGCATCGGATAAGTGGTGATGCTCCGGAATCGGCGGTGTCAAAATGATCGTCTAACTCTGCCATATTTGTGAATCAAGCGACTGTTCCAACTTAACTTAAACTTACAAATTTCGTCGAGAAAGCTTTAAGACAAGTTTTCGCATTTATTGGAGCCTGAGATAACAAACCTTTCCACAATTCTATAATGCACGCAAATCCAAAAGCACCAATAAGAAGCTCGAAAAGGATTGTAGACTGCCGGAGGAAGAATTTATGATAGAGGAACTATCCAGATGCTATGATGTTGCTACCTCAGGAGCTAGAGGAGACTTCAAAGGATTGTGATCAGGTTACCCTCATCTATTCTATACCGGCAACAAACGCGACAAACTGTTCTTCCGTTTTTCAAATAATTTAAAAAAAACGTACAAAACAACCAATACTATCGATTGGATGATTGTGCAGCCCTAGTGGAAAGCGATGTTTGTGCAGCCCTATTTTATTGTTTAGTTTCAGCCGAAAATCAACCGAAATTTTAGCAACCGACTTGATTTTGAATTGAATAGAGTGCCATTACATTAGATAGAGTTTTAAGCATAAAGTAAAGTAAGCTTGCAATAAGATTACAGGTGTACACACACACCCACAACGTCCGCCCCCAATAGGAAAGCGCCAACAAATGCAATAGGTCATAAAAAACGAATCAACTTCTTATCAGCCAAAACAACAACAAAAGCCAGTAAGTGATATTAATTAAAGTCAAACAGAAAACCGTTCGCCCTGCTCACTTCATTTGCTCGTCAGGTCCAAACCCCCCGAGCAGTGAGGAGAAAAACATTGCAGCCGGAATCTCTGACGTGTCACAAGTGATCCAAAGAACAGAATCAAACTGAAACGAACGGAAATGTGCGGCTCTCCCAACACAGCTGTCGGCAATGGCACCCGGGCCCTTATCTTGGTCGGTGGCTATGGCACCCGCCTGCGCCCGCTCACCCTCAGTACGCCTAAGCCCTTGGTGGAGTTCGCCAATAAGCCAATTCTGTTGCATCAGCTGGAAGCCCTTGTCGATGCCGGCTGCCGTCAGGTGAGGGTTTGACTGCACCTTTACTATGAGTAATAAATTTATATAAGCCATTTAGGTCATACTCGCCGTCAGCTATAGGGCTGAGCAAATGGAGAAGGAGCTGAAGGTGGAGGCAGACAAACTGGGCGTGGAATTGATATTCTCACATGAAACGGAACCCCTGGGGACAGCCGGTCCCCTGGCCCTGGCCAAATCGATACTGACTGCCAGTCCGGAGCCCTTCTTTGTGCTCAACTCGGATGTGATCTGTGATTTCCCCTTCAAGCAGCTGGTGCAGTTCCACCGTAATCACGGCAAAGAGGGGACGATTGTCGTGACCAAGGTGGAGGAGCCCTCCAAATACGGTGTGGTGCTGTACGACGAGGATGGCTGCATCAAGAACTTTATCGAGAAGCCGCAGGAGTTTGTGAGCAACAAAATCAATGCCGGCATCTACATCTTCAATCCATCGGTGCTGGAGAGGATTGAGGTCAAGCCCACATCCATCGAGAAGGAGGTATTTCCGGCAATGGCCGAGCAACAGGAGCTGTATGCCATGGATCTGACCGGCTTCTGGATGGACATTGGACAGCCAAAAGACTTCCTTACAGGTAGGATGACTCATTGGTGGGCTGGGACTGGCACTCGCTACCTATCTTCAATTGCCTCATTACCCTTATCGTCAACGGTAATGTCGTGCGTTCTTTAATCATGTTTTGGTTTTTTTCGAGTTTGATTTATCTTTTTCATGTGTGTTTCTCGGAAGAGCTAAGGCCACGCAGAATGTTTGATAGAGCGATTTCTATTTAAGTGTTTGAGTAGATAGCGCGAGTGGAACCCCTGTTGCCGGAAGACAATTATTAATGTCCCAATTCCTGCATATCTCTTCTAGGCATGTGCCTCTACCTGAGCTCGCTACGTCAGAAGCAATCCCCGAAGCTGTACACCGGACCAGGAGTCGTCGGCAACGTATTGGTGGATCCCACAGCTACGATAGGCGAAGGCTGCCGCATTGGGCCGAATGTAACCATCGGACCGGATGTAATCATCGAGGATGGGGTGTGCATTAAGCGTTCCACCATACTAAAAGGTGCCATTGTCCGCTCCCACTCTTGGCTGGACTCCTGTATCGTTGGCTGGCGCTCGACCGTGGGTCGTTGGGTGCGGATCGAGGGCATCACAGTGCTTGGCGAGGATGTGATTGTGAAGGATGAGCTCTACGTAAATGGGGGCCAAGTGCTGCCCCACAAAAGCATTGCCGCCAGCGTGCCCGAACCACAGATCATCATGTAAGAGGGACCATTCTCACATTTAGCTGTAGTCTAAATATGATTTAGTTTCGTTGCGTTATTCGACATTTGTCCACTCCAATCGCCTTCTGTTGCCACTGTCTGTCCCCCAAATGAGTGTCCTAATGTTTAAGCCAAACGATTTGCAATATTCTAAACAAGGAACGAAAAACAATGAGAAACATTTCCAATATGTAGCTTTGCTATTCTATATAAATTAAGGCACCATTCCCTCTTAGGGAATCTTGACTTGTAGTCTGAGTATAAGTATGATCAGCCGAGCCTTTTTCTACTTTGATACGAGTAAGCAGAGGATAAGTTTTGTACTTGTAATTCTAAAAATTAGTCAAATATATACATACGTACTATATATTATTCAAAATAACTACCAAAAATGCGGAATAAATGGAGGTAAAAAAAGGTACACAAATTGTATTTAAGCTGACAAATTCTACATACATGTATCTAGATTATTATATCGGGAACTACTCCCTCAGTATTGGGATATATTAGTTTTTGAATGTATGCGGGCATTTGTAACAGCCCGAAGGAAGCGATTCTGACCCAATATTCGCCTTGTTTAATGCCTTATTCGTAGACACTTAAGAGCTAGAGCAACGAAATGTTGTATCCAGACTCATGCGATTTCGCACTGTTACAAGGGTATTGTATTCCAAAATTTCTTCCCGCCCTCTTCCGCAACACGAAGCACGAAAATCTGTGGGATGCACAATTTTGACGATTACATGAAATTTGAAAAATTATAAAGAATCAATATCACTGAATATGGTTCAGTTCGGATCACTATTATAGCCAGAATGAACAAATCTATTTTCCGCGGCTACAATGCCCCTTAAACGCCCTTACCCATTCATTGCGCATACCCTGGCTGAGGGGGATATAACGGCTGGTATTCGTATGAGATGGATAGTGCAGACGGAGCAGAATAAAAGCCTCAGTAGCAGTGGAAAAAGTACTGTAAATATTCATGACAGTGTTCTATAAAATGTAGCCAAGTTGCGTCTAAAGAATAGAACTGTAAAGGGAAGGAAAAAAGAGGAGGATCGTGTGCCGCCAAGCTCCTGCAAACAGTATCTCTCATATTTTAAGGTCGGGTAACGTTCGCTGGCAACTTGGTAGTGCAGGATTCCAACTGTCATGACGAGTTCGAACAAAATTGAGACAGTTCGCGGAGAGTTCCCCCCCTCCCCGCAAATAATCAACAAATTCATATATATCGCACTTAATTGATCCAGGAAGGCTGCCTTTTCAGAATGACAAGCTTCTGCCAAAGGCAATAATAACCTTTCGAAGCGTATAAAAAGTTGCCTAGCAACGCTTTAAAGGGGGAGGCCACAACAAAAGGTTGGAAATTACATTCCTAAAATGTTGAAATCTCTGGGACAGTCCGATGGCCAGCAGCCACAGCTGCAGCTTCTTTGGGAAGACAAGGATGTCAAGTTTGATACGCCCCATCTGTAAGTTATCCAGCGAGAGAGATATGGAGAAGAGTTCCCCAGTCATTGCGGGATATATCACTTCCAGACACACTCGTCTACGCACCGGAGAGAAGGTGCTGGACTACATATACCACATTGAGGACAGCAAGGGTAATCCGGGGGATACGGGCCGCCTAATGGTCACCAATCTTCGAGTGATTTGGCATTCCTTGGTTCACAAAAAGTTCAATTTATGTTGGTAACTGTGCATAGAATTCTATGACATCAGACTGACGGCACTCTTTCCACATTTCAGCCATTGGTTTTGCTCGGTTTGGAAACACTAATACCAGGATTGTGCACATGCACTCCAAGGGCAGGATGCCCAGTCAGGCATTGTACATTATGGCCATCAGCAATGAGACGCGTTTTGAGTTCCTCTTCACAGATGTGTCCGGGGAGACGGCGCGCCGTGAACAGCCCATCTTTGCCAGCGTCTTTGATGTGTATCAGTAAGTGGAACACGGGGGGCACTCTCTTATAAAACCATCTAAATGCCAGATGTTTCTTATTACTCTGTAGATTATATCAGCGAACGTATCTCTATCGCGACCTAAAGCTGCGTGGCGCCATCGTGCTCTCTGGACAACTAATTATCCTGCCCGATGAGCAGGTTTATAGCCAGGTACAGGGCGTCTGGAATCTATCCAGCGATCAGGGAAATCTGGGCAGCTTTGTCGTCTCCAACATCCGTCTTGTGTGGTTCGCCGATGCCAATGAGACCTTTAACATCAGCTTGCCATATCTGCAGATTGAGAGCGTGAGCATAATCATTCTTTTCGGCTAGAGTCTTTCCAATCTCCCACTGCCACCACTGCTTCCCTTTTCAGCTACGTATCCGAGAGTCGAAGTATGGTCCTGCATTGGTGATCCAAACAGCGGAGACTGGAGGCGGCTATGTACTCGGTTTCCGAATCGATCCCGCCGAGCGGCTGAACGACCTCTTCAAGGAGCTCTGTTCGCTGCACACCGTCTACATAGAGCAGCCCAACTTTGGCATTCACTACGATGCCCAGGATGCACGCCAGCGACTGGCGGACGCCGCTGAGGAGGCGGCCCAGGCCACCCAATTCAAGATCGAGAATTTCGAGGAGCTGGACGAGGGGCAGGAGCGTGAGATCAATACCAAACTGAATAGCTATCTGGCGGAGGGTTGTGTGTCGAACAACAAAACGGATCAATCGGACAGGGAGCCGGTGTATTGCAAGGAGCTGGGCTTTGCCATGGAACGCATACGGGAGGGATACAAGCTGCAGGATCTATGGAATGTCATGCCCACCAAAATGGAGATTTTTGAGGAGTGATCTGGAAGAAAGGTCAAAAGATATATAAAGAGAAATGTAAATGGAAAGAAGTGCAGATAATATTTACATAAATAGATGTATTATTATTATTGAAAACAAACATAATTTCTCTTAAGTTCGTAAAGTATAGATTAGATTAAAATATACAATGGAAAGCAAAGATTTAACTAAAGATTTAGGAAAGATACATTTTAGGATGCCGGCATTCAGCATGAAGTCCAAGTAAGTTCAGTCGAAGCCGAAGACAAAGTGAATACAGACAATAAGGAACGATTTAAAAAAAGGACTTTGAAGGAAACTGAAAGCAATCATTTGAACAAAGATTTCTCATACTATATTTCAAGAAAAGATTGAATGAAGCCTAAAGATTCTGAACGAATAGCATGGTATGAAAGAAAAGAAATATTTAAGATGGTTAAAACACTTAAAACCGTGAATCAATCCAGTGGATATTTTTGTAGATATTTTTAGGGATTTTTATTGACGCATCGCATACAACTCGCTGTGTGTTTAAGTAAATTTGCTTTTGTTTGGAATCTCTTGAAATTGTCCTTAGCTTAGGGCTAATTCTTTATAATTTGTCTCGGTTTTTTTTTTTTTTTTTGCAAATTTTAATTATGTAATTTTCCTCCGTTTCTAATGATATCAAAGTGTTCTCTATGTTCTCTATCTGTTTTGAATGGGGTTTTGTTTCGGCGAGACTGAGAGTGGGGTGGATCTGTGTTGTCTGGGATCAAGCAATTGATTGAATTATCATTTGAGGGGGTTGGTTGGTTGGGTTGTCTTTTGCTTGGTATTATAAATTAGTTCATATCACAACACACAGTTGATTTGACCTCTAAATATATGTATATGCTGCTCTTACAGATAGATTTAGGTAGTATTATATTATTATTAGGTATGTATATGTATAGATTTATGAATGAATCGTTTAGTTTAGTTTGTTTTTGTTTCTAAGCTATAAATTCTAACAAACTTAATTAAAGTAGGAAAATTAATTGTAGTTGTGGCGTTTACATGATCATCTTCATCTACCTGTTATCAATTTTCTCCTAACTGTCTCCTCTCTCATGTCTTGATATCTTTTTGCCTCAAAGGCCAACATATATATCGTATGTAGAACATAATCGAATCGAAAGCATTGCAATTTTTCTGTTTGTACATCGAACAAATACAAATAATCATAATAATATTACAAAAAATAAAATGAAATAAAATAAAACACGTGTTCATTTTGAAATATGAATATCAGGAATGGCTTACATTTTACATGGTTTTGTTTCTTTATACATTTAATACTTTTTCTGCTTAAAGTTCTTCGTTTTACTGAGGACTGTGGCTAAACATCAATTCTTGAATCTTCTGTTTTGTTTTGTTTGTTGCATACATATCATTATCAGTATCATTATTCATATCATATATTCGTTATTCGTTAGTGGATTCTTTGTTGTTATATCAGTCTTGAAGACCAAGTCAAAATGATTTTAATGCCGCAACATACTATATATATCTAGTATCTACTCAAGGAAAGTGAGAATGGGGAAAGTAAAGCCTGGATCTCTCTCTTGAATGTGGGGAAAGTAAGGCCTGAATGTCTCTCTTCAAAAGTGAAAGATTAATGCCTGCTCTTTGGCTGAAACTAAAGCCGAATATACATCTGAAAGTGGCAGAACCTAATCTTCTCTAGAAGAAACACTTGAATGGCAAACTCTTAAACGAATATCTTTCCGAGAAATGGAGGTTGGAGGGCCAATGGGTTTACATTACACTCCCACTTCTACAGAACAATGCCACACGAATAGGCGCTTTCGAAGGCGACTTCGACATAAACAGTAACTAGAACCAAAAGACTTAGAACTTGGAGAGTTTTTCCATTGTTGCTGCTGCCGCATCGGATTACGTTCCACTGAACGAATATCCGAGATGATTGTAGATGAAACTTAAGTGCTGCCACTGTGGCAGCTGCTGTCGGAGATCTGTTTACGGGCCCGTTGACGCGTCATGGGTGGCGAGGGACGAGCTGGAGATGAGCCGCGACAGCTGCGTTTCGCTGGCCCCTTTGCTGTGGCCGTTTTGCGTTTGCCCGGTGCACGGGGTGCTCTTCCCGGAGAGGTGGATGTGGTGACTGGTGTGGGATTGGCAGCTGCAGAAGCTGCGGCACGACTGCGTTTCGCTGGTTCCCTTTTCAATGATGATTTGCGTTTGCCAGGCAATTTGGCTGCTTCTTCTGGCGACGTGGATGTGGCAGCCACTGGGGTGGGATTGGCAGCTGCAGCACGATTGCGTTTTGCTTGTCCACTCTTTGTGGCTGCCCTGCCTTTGGCAGGTGCTACAGGTTTGGGTGCTACTTCTTCTGGTGAGGCTGATGTGTTGTCTGCGGAAGGCGCACCAGAAGCAGAAGCAGCAGCAGCTCTTGTACGGCGTCGGCTGGCTGTGAGCAGCGGACCGCGACGACGACGCTTTGGCTTGGGCTCATCTGCGCTTGTGGCTGAGGTGTGAGTGTTGTGTGAGCGAGATCTGCTCCTAATGGCGGTACCGGTTTTGGTGGCGGTTGCGATGATGGCGACGGCAGCGGTGGTGTTGGGGCTCGCTATATAGGGCATCGGCACAAACGCCGAACCCTTGTGCGGCAGCAATGTCACGGAGCTGGGGAACCAAACGAAAATCTTACTTTAGACGATGCTCCCGACGATTATGCTGAATACTTACCTAGGCTTTGGTTTCTGGAGTGACTCTGGATCATCTTCATCGTCGTCCTCGTCTTCGCTGTCATTCACGGCGGGCACAAATTTGGGTCGTTTCAGTTCAAAGCCGCGGAATTTGTTACTGCCAGAGCAAAGATCGATAAAGATTTGGATTAGATTGATTGATAGATTCCCCCAAAGATCGAAAAGACTTACATTTTAATTGGCGTTAAAGGCATGGGCCGGATGGGCTTAAACTGGCATAGATCCATGAGTAAGCTATCAGTGCTGGGATTACGTACGCGGGCCGCTGCCGAGCGATGCAGTTCAGTGGGTGCCACCGTGTAGACCCTGAGGTACGCCTCTGTCGGCACCTGGCTAGCGGGCTTCTTGTTGGCATGCGCCAGAATGAAGCGTCCACTGCTTGAGCTGGCGGTGATCGACGTAATGCGACTCGGGCCGCAGCCCATCAAGCCGCCCGCTCCAGCCAGTTTCCGCTTCAGCGTCTGGCTGGTCAGCGTTATGGGTTTCGCCGGCGGATCAGCGGATCCAACTCGTGGTGGAGGTGGGGATGGTGCTGGGGCCACGGGTGCGGGCGCTGTCATGACGAGAGCCTTCTGCACGGTATCCTTGATAAATTCGGTCCCGCGATGCAGGCGCACGGATAGCGTCTTCATTAGTGCACTGGCAGCACTGGGACGCGAGGCACCCACTGCCGAGGGAGTGCCCACAGTACCACCAACGCCACCGCCCGTCCCATTGCTCGGATTGCTGTTGATCTTACCGGCATCGAAGGCCGGCAGACCAGCTGCGGCCAGCATCATTACTGTTGTGCGGGCTGGGGCTGTGGCTGTGGCAGGGGAAAGGGCAGGAGGACTGTGGCTCTGGTTGGATACTGCTCTGCCTCTGCTCCTCGGTCCAACATGCCCGGCACTAGCGGTGGGGCTGCAATCACTTATCTCATTTACCACACATTTTCCATTTTCACTTTACATTTGTCTTTTTTCTCCCCAACACAAAATTAGACAGTCTTGTTTTATTTTTCACAATTTGGGACTTCTTTTGCGTGTTTGCTGCCTCCCTGGTTCGCTTCACCGTTTTGCGTTTACCTTACACACGCTCGTTCGTACTACACACGCACTACCACCTCAACGCACACGAACACACACGCACTCCTGCTACTACTACACTACTCGTTTGTAGCCTTTATTTCACCCATCCATTTCCATTCTCTGTCGCCGGTCCAGGAAGCCCTTTTGTGATCTCCACAGGCAGCTATCACCAACAGGATTTATTCTTCAATATTGGAGGCCATTTAATTGTTTACAAAATTGTCTGCGGTGCACAAGAAAACGGTTTTGCAAATTCCGTTTTTTGCTCTGTTTTACGCTTTTACTACCGCACACGTTCATTCATCAGAAGCAGCTGTGTGTTATCGAACTTAGCCCACTTAACCCCTCTCTATTTAAACAGGTGAACAACTTGATTTAAAACGCGGAAAACAATACTGTTAATAAATTCTTCTTGTAGATATATCCTTTCTCTTTTCTTATAAAATAAAATGCCCACGATATCTTTCACCTGAGCTGCGCAAAAATTCTTCAAGATTCTAATTTTGGAGAAGTGTATTTTAAGACCCACTAGTCGACAATGGGTTAATCGAACACTGTTTTTTATCGAAAATATCATATTTTTATATTCGGTTGAATATTAATAGCTAGCCAGGAGCCTCAACGTTGCACATATAATTTTATACGGTTGATGAGTAAATTTTCTACTTGACTGATTTATTTTTATTACTCCTTTCATTGGATTGTTTATAAAATTATGTTTAAACAAAGGAAGTCAATTAGGTTTTTTTTGACATCACTACTACACGGTATCTACTCGTTTGAAACATATCAAGAACATATTTAGAGAGTATGGAAATTTCTATACCCTATTTTCTTACACCAATGTTATTAAATTTACGTTTCCAAGCTGCTTTCAAATGTTACTAATGAAATACTTTCTCAAATTGAATCGTTTTCGGCCTATTCATGCATTTGGTATGTGTTGTATGCCCATCTCGATCCCAAACCCATTCTCTGTAAGCTAAATTTCGTTTGAGATAGCTTTAAGACAGATACTGACACTAGTTTTTGCATTCATTGGAGCCTTTGATGGTAAAATTTCTTCAATACCATAATATCCTTTTTCCCAGGGTATGCACTACTTCGGTCACTCTGTGCCTGTTTTTCCGGACTTATTACTTTTTCGATAAATGTTTAAAAGATTGCTTTCGATAGTATCGACTGGACAGTAGAGCTGCCAGACTGTCAGCACAGGGGACTGATATTTTTCTTTTGGTCTGACAGCACTACGCACTAATTTGAATTTGAAACAATAAAAATTTTAAAATTGGTTTTACTATTAAAAGTCCTTTTTCTAAGCGAATATATGGAAAGCAATTTCTGTACATTTACAGCTTTTAACTATCATATAAAAATCTTCAATAGGTACTAAACTTTTCAAATTATTTCCTGCTCCTTTTACAACCACTTTTATTCTTGCCGCTCCCTCGGCTTGGTAATAAAAATAAGTTTAAATTTGAAATTAAATAAGCTAAAAGGCTACTGTTCGGCTGGGCCTCTGCTGCGATAATCTGAAATCGTACATAGATAAGAGCATCCGTATCAAGTTTATTATGGCAAAATAATTGCCCCAGAAGCATGCGGCGCTCAATTTACGAACCCAATCCAGTCTGTCCGGTCGGGGCGGCGGCGCTTGCGCAGTTTCCTGTCCCATGGCTATGGCTGCCAAGAGGCGGCCGAAGATCGCGACGAGAAAGAGGTGGGATCGGATCGGGTATGGCACGCTTTTGTGGTCTGGCCACCCCCTAGGGACACTGGATACAACTACTACTCTCCACTGAGCAACTGCTGCGACTGCTGCTGCTGTTGCTTCGGCTTCTCCTGCTGCTGTGACAGAAGTGTTTTTTGGCATGTCAAATGGCCGTTGGTTGCCGCTCCCTCCACCTCTACCTCTTCCTCTGCCTCTTCCTCTGCCTCTTCCTCTGCCTCTTCCTCTACCTCTTGCTCCGTTTAAGAACATTATGAAAACGCGTGTTTTACAGCTCATCATGAGGCCAGAAAGAGGAGTAGGAGCATTGCATTGCTTGCATATTTTCGTGCACTCGATTCTCACTGCCCGTCCGCCTGCCTGCCTCTGACTGGTGACTGCCAGTTAAGAGTCAAGTCCTCGCCACTGGGACGCGGCTGGAGGTCACTTCGTCGTCGACAGCGACCGCCCCCCATTGCGCCTCACCAGGCCACCACGCGCTCCAGCTCTGGCTCTGGGCTCAGCATCGACGTTGGCCCTATGCGCAACCGCACCGCTAACAAAAGCCAGAAGCAGAAGCCAACCAGCCAGCCAGCCAGCCAGCCAGCGTCGGGGCAGGCGTCGGCCTTTGAGCAGAGGGCTATAATTTTCCAATATGCAAATGTGTTTGTGCCACAAAATGGCGCTGTGGCCGCCTCATTAGAAGAGTCACGGCAAATGAGAGCGGCAGTGTGAGAGAGAAAGAGCTCTGCCGAGTGGCCGAAAACCATTGACAATTATGCAATTTTGCAGCACGACTAAGCAAATTATTTTCACTAAATTAAATTTTAACTCGTGCTGGGCGCACTTCTCGATAACACCGCAACGCATATAACCACATCCACAGGCCATATCCGCCCATAACCTCAGTGACTCCTCATTGACTCCGCTCCAAGTGTGCGCCGAGTGTCGAGGAGTTGTGGATTTGAGGATTTGAGGATTGTTGAGGATTGACATGTGGCATGGTGATGAAAAGCTTTGAGATGTGCCAGATTGGCATGGGGTTCTTGGGAGCTGCACGCAGCTGCGCTGCCACTGCCGCTGTGTGGAGGCACACAATGAATGTGCAAACAAAGAAGTCCCTCCAAAATTTTCTTTCAATGAAATAATTGCTCGTTCGTTAGTTTATCCATCTGACAGCGGACTGGGGCTTTAGAAATGGTTCAACTCCTTGGTATTTCCACAAAACTGAGCATACAATCAACGATAGAGCGTGAAGGATTCTTAAGATTTCTTAAATTTCTCTTATGGGAAACGCATGCAGTGAAAGCGAAGCAAAAATATATGGGCATGCCCGTGGAAAAGTCAACCGAGACCAACAAATTAAAGATCAATAAATACACATTCCTATATAGTTTTGAGGAATTATAGTGTTTTTTTTCCAGGTGTAGTTTATTTTTTATTTTCAAAATCTGGTATTTTGTTTTAAAGTATTTTCAGAGGTGGTGCATCTTACATCTTGTTTTTATTAAAACTCTTAAAGCTGATAAATGCAGCTATAAATCGGATCCAAACACTTTCTAGCTTCAGCTTACCGTCTGGAAATTATTAAGGTTTCACATTGTTGGAATTTGGAAAAAAAATTATTTCCTATGCTTTCTTTTTGTTTTTAGTTAGATACATTAATTAGGCGCAGGGTATAGTTTGTAAATATATATGGATAAAAGGCTATGGTGTAGCTGTTTGACCAAAACCTTCATATGCCGAATTTGGCCGGCATTAAATTGCCAAAGTCTAATGTCATATGGCAATTCGTCCAGTATTTATTTTTAAGGTTATCTTAGTTATCGTACACTTTGAAGTAAAAGCTGGTCTTACGAAAGTCGATTATAAAATCGGGTTCAAAATATTCCTCTAAGAATAAATTAGAAATTTTCAAACCCAACAAACAAAATCTGATCTGTTCCGTCCGTAATGAAGCTCATTTTGGAAATTTATGAACTCGACGCGGGCCAGTGTGTTTATAATCAACGTGATGCCACAATATAAATGATTATTGAAATGCCCAACGCAACGAAACGCAAATGAAGCGAAATGAAATACAACAATAACAATAACAATAACAATAGCAGATTTGTACGCAACAAATTCCGCGCATTGTTTTCAACAAATTTGTTTCTATCTCTTTTGGAAATCGATTTAGTTGATTTTCAATTACATTTCATTCCATTTCGGCCTCAACATTTTTTTCCACAGGTGTGAAGAGGTGCGTTCTTTTTTTCGGTAATGAAAAAGCCATAAATCATGGCACCAATGAAGTCTGAATTCTGGGTTTCTTTCGATTTTCGTAGAGCCCTTTTCGTTTTTTTTTTTCTAGTGTTTTATTGTTGTAATGTGTAACATTGATTAAGCATTATTAGCGTTTATTGTTGTTGCGGCTCACTCGGTCGTCGAATATCCTCCATGGCCCTCCACTCCACTCCACTCCATTTTCTGTGGCATTCTATCCAGTCTATTGTGGTGCTCTTCTCTTTTCTTTTTATATTTTCTCCTTCCTATTTTGGTTGTTGCTTTTTGTGCACGCACAGTGGGACACTTTCCATCATCAACACTCCTCCGAATGATGGAACGCTTCGATGGCCAGCTCGGGCAGCCCTGCCATCCAGCCTAGCCCCCCCACAAAACATGCCCCATTTCGAGGGCTGACCGCTATGGGGGCCAACATATTGATATATGTATGTTCCCTGTCTGTCTGTCTGTCTGTCGGTCGTTCGGTCTATTGCTGCTTCAAGTAAATCAAAATTGATTTGCTGTGTGTGCTGCAGCCTCTTCGGGTAATGGAGTTTTTAATGAACTCTGGCATGGACTATGGGAATTTCTGGCAGTTGTAATGGCTGAATTTGGAAAGAGATTTTTTGGTGATTTTCGTAAATATATTATTTGAAGAATCCTATCAGCTGGTACTTTGTAACATAATCCCCAAAAATAACCCATTCAAAACCCATAGCAATATATATATTCCCCTTATAAAAAGCTGAACCAAACAGAAATGCCTCTAAAAACGAGTCAGAACAGTAACCAAAGTGGCCGAAAAGCCACATCGAGTGTGACGAGGGCCCCAGAGAGGCGGCCATTACTCAGGCGCATTGCCTTGGCCAATAAAACGGAGCGGAGAAATGGCCATAAGGCCACAGCAGAGGGGATTGGCCAGAGGCAAGACGAGTTTTGGGGGCGCCTCCGAGCCTCCAATCTCCAAAAAGAAAATCGGAAACAAAGAGTCCAAATTGATTTTGCGGTAGCCCAGGCAATAAATGTTTTTCAAGCCAAATGCCTAAATACAAGATGACTAAAAGAGGGAGGGGAGGGTAGGAGGTGCTTCCAAAGAGGGGGAGGGGGCTATCCAATCTCATTGCGGCCTTGCGCACTGCACAAAAGGTTTTTGACAAAGTGAGAAATATGCATGGCCCAAAACCACAAGCAGAAGATAGTTCTGCCACCGGACCAGACCAGACCCTACTCTACTGCCCCCTACACTGCCCTGCCCCATGGAGGAAACCCATACCCACCATAAGCAAGGCCCTCCCTTCAACTGCAACGAGAAAATATGATGACATATCGCGTCATAGTTCAAACGGCAGGGAATCCACTGATCAATTTTGTACACAGCAAGGCGCCATCTTTTTGGCCCTTGCATGGCTCTGGCTCTGGCTCTGGCTCTTACTTTTATTTTCGAGGATTTAGTATGCAGGATAAAGTGTATATAAATATATATGCTATAAGGAGAGGGGGACTTGGCCTGGTCAGTGGCTCACGGAGCTTGTTTTTTGTTTTTTGGTTTCGCTTCGTTTCGAGTGAGCCAAATCGTTGGCCATAATTTTTTATTATCCCCGAGTTCAGAGCAAAAAGTCGACGGACTCTTGGCTTCCGTTGGCGAACTCGAACTTGGAGTTTTGCTCTGGGGGCTCTGTGGGCTCTGTGGGCTCTGGTAGTAGCCATAAAAATAATTAATTGGCTTTTATGTGGCAGGAGCCGTTGAAATTTCGCTTGTTTTTCTGCTTTTCCCCTGCAGTCCACGTACCCCCCGCCACCCCCTGTTTTGTGTGCTGCCTGGCAAATGCAATTTCTGCATTCGCATCGCATTCGCCAGTTTAATTAGCCATATTAATTATCTTCATAATCAGCATCTGTTTTGTGGTCGCATCGCACACATGCACAAACACACAAAGCTCATTTCCGCTTCTGTTGGCGGCCATTTTGTTTTTTCTCCCCGCTCGTTGTTGTATTTAGCGATTTAATTAGTTTTTGCGGTTACCCCGTTGGCCATTCGACCGCAAAATCAAATACGTTTCTGTTTGATTTTTCCAGAAATTTTAGAGGAATGGATGGGACATCATTTTCTGATTTCTAATTTGTCATTAATTTTGTGGAAAAGCGGTTGGGGTTGGCTATCCTCGAAAGAGATCTAATAGTTAACTCCATTCACAGAGTTTTCGTATTGGGAAATGGCCTGGATATTATTTAGAAAGGGAAGTTAAAACTTTTATGCTGCACTTTTGTATTTTCTAAGAGATATTTGAGTACAGAAAAACAAATTTAAAATCGTTTGTGAGGAAGGAAACCTAAGAAATCTTTCATGTAAAAAGTGAATTCTATCCGCAATTCCAGAGATATTACCACAACTCCGAATTTCCACAAAGTTTTGATCAAAAATGTAGTCATTAAAATAATTTAATTTTAAAAACTTTAACTGAAATCTTATTATTACGAATGAAGATATCTTGTAACTCTGAATTTTATTCGTATATATGTATGTACATATGTAGGTACATATTTCCTGTAATTTTCTACAGCAAAATCTACTTTAATCAAGCTATCGCTGCAGAGCCACATCGTACTTCTGTCTGCACCTCTGACCTAACCTAACCCCCACCTGATTACGTTGATTTTCTCCCACATTTCATTGGAGCGCCTTGCAGAAGCTTCGCAGCGGTTTTTTCCATTTTCATGCCACTTGTTTAATGTTTAATCATACATTTCCCAGCCCTTTCTTTCCGTCAGAACCACTCCGCCTTGCATCGTCTTGCCCTCTTCAGAGCCCCCATCCTCCCCATCCCCATGTTCGTTTCCATTAAATTATGCGCGGAAAACTGCAGCACAGTGTGAGCATTTTCCCCAATGCCTTTTTGTTGTTGCTGGAAAATGTTCTTCGTGGCATAAATTGTCGGGAAAAAAATATATGAAACGAGAATGTTGTTGTTGATAATGGCCAGAGAGAGAGAGAGAGAGAGAGAGAGAGACTATCTGTCTGCGGAGCGGCGGAAAATCAAGGGGAAATGAGCGCAAAATTAATGGATTATAATAAGCGAAGAAAAAAAACCTATATGATTATTAATGATAATCGCTCGGTAGTTGTAGAAAAAAGCCATAAATAATGGAAAAATTGGTTGGCCAATTTACGTTAATTGGTGGAGAAAGTCTTCAAAGTTTACATGTATATCCCGAAATGGTAATCAACGGGGAAAGGCAAAAAAGTAATTACTTATAAGTTTTGGGTATTCAAAGAAGTTTTACGATTTTGTAGGAATTTTCAAGACTAGGATAAGTCCAACCTTTACAAGTAATGGACCGGACCAAAAAGTTAAGGAGTTAAAAAAATAAAGATGGCTTCACCCTCTGAGAAATTGAAACGAAAAGCTACGCAGGGTAAAGAAATATCTGCTAAGGAGGAAAGTCTCTTTCCAAACACTTTTCAAATGCCATAAATTATCCAAGAAAAAAAGGTTTTGAATAAAAAATCAACACTAATGAGTTTTTGTTTAATTGAAAAATAAAGAAAATCAAGCGGGTCCAAAAAAAAAGGTAAAAGTTTGTAAGGCAAACAAAACGGAACCCCAGCCCTAAATTGTAAAACCTAAAAACATAATAAAACAAAACTGAAAAACAAAAGGATGCAAAAAAGACGAACTTCGAGGAAGGGCTCTAAAATATAACGCCCCTTAAATATTGTATACATCTGTGTATGCAGCCCGTACGTTACGCGCCAAAAGTACAATACAATATAATAGGAATCATGAAAAAGCCAACCATATAATAATACCATATTATATATTGTTGTTGATCTATATAGTTTGATGTGTGCCCAAGTTAATGAAGCGGAAATGCAAATCAACAAGAGAGAAAAAACGAACTGAAATCGTACATACATATGTACATACATATACGGGATGTACGTACATCCAACCATCCGCCAGAAGCCTTGAGTCGGGCCAGGCCAATTGTTCACTTACACGGTCTTTGCGTACGATTAAAACGATAAAAAAAACGTCAACGATTCTGATGATGGTGATGATGATGATGGTGATTGCATATACTCGTACATATATGTAGTTTTTATGTAGTATGACCGACCTGGCAGTGGATCCATTGTTCCATTCGCCTGACATTTCAACGAGGGAATCAACAATCAAACAAACAAATGCGTAAACGCCGTCAGAGGTCGGTCTGTCCGAGGCGAAGGTTTTCTCGGATGCTGCGCTTTTGTTTGTTTAGAGAACGGGCCTGGCCTGGCCTGGCCTGGCCTCCTCCTCCTACTGCTACTTCTCGACCTTTTGCTACGAAGAGAGAGTTCTGCCAAAAACCAACAATGAAAGAATGGTAATATAGCTGAGAATTGAATGAGAGAGGGAGCTAGGATATTGTTGTTTGCCATTAGTTTCAGTTCATTGGGTTCTAATGCGTTTCTAGTTTTTATTGATAGCCGCAAAAGTTTTGATATTTTCAAACCTGCAGAGCTGTAGAGTATTGCCTGAAGTTGAAGTTCTGTAATCGTTTTTTATGCATCAGTATTTAAAAGATAGATTTATCGTGTAAAGCCTTTGGGACATACAATATGAGTTTCTCGGTTGGACTTCTCCCCAAAAAGTGTGTAGAATGTGAAAATTTATGCTTGGCTTTTGTGACTAGTGCGTTGTGTTCGTTTCTGTGTGCTGTGTGCTGTGTGGAGCCGCAATGGATCCGATCCTTAAAAAATGTCTCGTTAGAGTCCTTTGTTGTTGGACTTGTTTTGGTACTCCCGAATTCGTCGTTGCTGGGCCTCACGCCGCTGCCTGCTCTCGGCAAAGGCGGTCATCGGCTGCCTCTGGTCAGCCTTCGGACTGTTCCTTGAACGGAAGCGCTGCTTGCGCACGTAGAGGGGTCGGCGCTGGTTCACCCACCAGGAAAAGTCTGGGGCTACGAGGACCATCGACTTTAACACCGCCACGTTACGTATGATGTGGTCCCGCCGCTCCAGCCACTTGCGGCCGTACTCCCATCCGAGGATGTGGCCCATGCAGGCAGGCTCGTCGTCGCACTGCTGGGGAATGGGATCCGGACGAACAGTTGCTGGGAGAATCGCTCCGACGTGATCCTGGGCGACAATGCGCTTCGAAGGTGTCCAAACTTTATGCATTTTTCTAAACGAAATTTATTCTTTTATGTTTTTTGTTTTTCAGATTTATTAGTTTGATGTTGACTGTATGCTGTCTGGTTGTTGAATGATGGGTTTTGGATGGGATTGAAACTATTCGATAAAAGGTAGATCAAAGACTGCTTGAAAGGAAAAAAACTAAACTAAATTCAACTTTATTCTACAAGATCATCTAAGATGTAAGATGTAAAGGTATGATACCCAATACTCAGTTCTAAGACTACGGGAAGGCATTTTTCTTTAACGGTTCTGAAATGTAATGAAAAAATATTAGAATTATTCCAATTATACCAAAAATATGGAAGAAACCTAAAAATAAGATCAGGTAATGTTATTATAACACATATGAAAATATTACAACTTTTTTTTCTCCTTATTTTATACATTTTTGTTTCGTTCAAAATAATGCAATAATATTACGCTTTTTCAATTAAGTCAATCTTATGAAAAATTGATTACTTTATCGAAACAAATTCACGCAGTAAAGTGGAAAGTTATTGCTGTACCAACAATTAAGTCCGAAGCGGTATATATTCTAAGATATATATATTTATTATTATATTATATACATATTCATTTAAGCTCCGGGTCTCACTTTCACAAAAACTGTTACGTTTATTTTAGAAAACACATAAATTGGTGCTCCCGTTTTCAAAACGAAAACATTTTCCCTGTCGCTTTTTATACAACAACACGAATCTTAATTGCAAAAGGAAAAATTTAGATGACTTTTTGATCCATTAAAATAAATAAAACACCATTACCAGGGTAATGTAGTTTGTGCCTTTTTTATACATTATTTTTGTTTAAACCAACCTAAAGTTTTTATTATTTATAATGTTATTATTTATAATATAATATATTCAATAAAACTTCGAATGACCATATAATAATTTATTCAATAGGTAACACTTGGAAACCTCTCACAATCACCAATGAAAATTTTCAAAGACAAACCCTTTTTCCCAAGCTCCACTCCCACTTCCCCTCCCCCACTCCACCTACAGACAATACTCGTAATAATTTTAATTAAATGCATCAAGACAATGATCAAAACAAAGGCACCCAACCACCAAACGGCGAACGGCGGAAAGACAGGGCCGGGCTGGACAGGGCAGGACAGGGCAGGGGCAGGGCAGGACAGGGCAGGGGCAGGGAAATGAATCCGAATCCCGAAATGAGTTGCAAACAAATTACGCCGCAGAAATGGGCTCCCAGCGGTGACAAATTACAAGGGAACAACGGAACAACGGTAGAGAGCGATGCCAGCGATGAGAAATGATGACAGCGCACAACGGTAACCGTCAGAGACACAGAGAGAGACAGTTTGAGAATGGAGTGGGAGAGTAAGTGTGCAAGAGCAGGCCAGCCATCACATCTGCGGCGCACAAAAGAACTACGCTACAGAGGAAAAAGGAAAGCTGCGAAAAATTTGCACAGCATTAGATCATGCTGGGACCACGTGGTTATTGTGACCATTCAGAAAACTTTGATTGCATAATTTTGAATGGGAAGAGTACGCAGAGATACGTGGAACTGGCAGGAAAACCAGCTGGTGCCTTAGCCACTTCCGCCACTGCACTGTGGTGTATTCTTGCACCTTTTGGCACGCGTTGTGCCACTTTATAGAGCCGAGCCCCACATCCAACTGTTCAACTTCCGTTCCGCTGCTTTTCTCGAGTCATAAACAGCCTCAGGGATCACTCCATACTTGACCTACGCCCCCGCTGACTGGACTGTGCCCTCATGCCGTGCTTTTCACATCCCTGGCATCTTCTATTAGCCCGAGACTTTTTGGTTTATTTGGGTTTTACGCTCGGATTTACATCTGTTTGCATTTTGTCCCGTTTCTTTGTATCGGCCCGAACAAATGGGCGATTTGTATTTGTATTCCATTTGGGCACACACGGATAGCCTTTATAGACATTAGCAAAATGTTTTCAGGATTTTCTTTGCGGCATTTTCCACTCCACAGTTTGGTTTGCTAACTCAATTATCAGTTGGGAATCTAAGAAGAGCAAAATCATCACTTTATCGTTCGTTTTCCAATCAAGTGTGACATTTGTTTCAATCAGGCAGACATCTCCATTCCGAAAAGAAGGATATTTGGAAAAAAGAAACATTTATTTTTTACCATGTCATACCACGTCTTCCCAGTTTATACTCGCGCTAAGCCCTACAAGCCGAAGGACTTGAAGAAAAGCTATCCCGAACATCAATCGTTCACCCCCTCCTATGAGAAGGACCCTCCATCTATGTATCTGCTGATGAGCTGGCACTACGGTCGCCAATGGCTGGCAGAGTCCAAGGAGTTGCATCAGAGCCTGCCTTATTTCCAAAAAAAAAAAAAAAAGTTTCATACAGCCCGGCACCCAGGATTGGCTGCAAAAACGCATGACAGCCTCGACGCGTCGTGCTCGTCATCTGGATACTGCCGTGAAGAAGCCTATATGGTTCTAAGCCGTATGGTCAAAGACGATTGAGAGAAGTTAAAAGAAAAAAAACCAAATAATGTTACAATCAAGAGACAACCAAAGATTTTATTGGTTGATCCGAGTTATTCAGTTACCTTATTGATTCGTGTTAATTTGATTCTTAATAAACATACATATTTACTACCTCAAAGAAAGTAGTTTTACCTCCTATTCTCTTGCCATAAGCATTCATATGTCGTCGTGTTGGCTTTAAGTATTCTTCTTTCTGCACTTTCAGTTTCCATTTTTCGTATAGCCGATTCCCCTAACAGTTCCTATATGATAGGAAGGCCCCCCACAAAGTAAACTCTTTCAAAATATCTTTCCACTCACTTCATAACCAACTGAGGCATATCCATTGGGTCTAAAAACCACTTCAGAAAACTAATTTTTGAGCATTAGAAAGGGCTGGCGGCCGCCCTATGTGTACATAGGAGTAGTTTGCCCTTCTCCCGCCCCTAGAGACCTATTGTGATCCGGCATGACTTTGCTTTCAAAACATATTTGTAACGGCAAAAACGCCGCCACAACAAAAGCCTACGAACAAGACCAAAAGATGGAAGAAATTCTCAAGTACACGCACTTCTAAACGCAATTACGTTTAGCTTTTGCCGTTGGGGTAGGGGCAGAGAATGAGAATGATGAAAGGTACAGGCACAAACATGCACAATTATATGTGCATGACTAACAGTATGCGTACTCTCTCTCTCACATAGTCGTATGATCGTCATACAGGAGCAACAATCTCTATCGCCCAAGGGCGAAACTTGAAGCAGATTTTGTGCTCTCTTGACTTTGCCTCTTCTCATTTTCCTACTTCTTTCTCCCTCCCTTTCTAGAACATTTCAGCACGCCCCAGGTGAAAAATAAAACGCATGCCTAGCGCAACAGCAGCAGCAGCAGCAGAAAATGCATCATCATAATCATCCTCACCGCACAGCACACACTATTGCCATCTCGCTTGGCCAACGCCATTGGGGGTTTGGCATTGAGCCTATGCACATATAGCCATCGCTCTCGCTCACTCCCTTTCGTTGGCACGCACTCCTCTGACCTTTGTATTGTATAGCAGAGGGATTTGCCTTTATTAGTTTGTCTAATTGCTTTTCGCAACTATTATTATGGCATTTTCTGTTGTTGCTGTTGGTTTTTGTCCACGTCGAAAAAAAAGTATCACAGATGTGTGAACCCCTCTCGGACCCCCCATTGGGTACCGGTGTACCCCTCGCTCTTTGATTTGACTCTTCACAGCATACACTCGTACAATATATAACATTCGTTTTTTTCGCTTTTGGGTGTGCTTTGGTTACCATGTTCCCATCTACGATGTTCGGCTACTACTTTTGTAATACTGTTTTTTAATAAATTCTGTTAAAGAAGGCGTGAAATTTTTTCTTTCTGGCTGTTTCAGCATTTCCGTTTCGGGCGTGGACCCCTGCCGCTTTGAGGGTGGGACAGGGGTAAAGGGTCAAGGGGGAAAGTGTTTTTCATTAAATTTTAAATACAATATTATTTAATTTGGTTTGTTGGTTGATGGATGAGCAGATGTCATTGATGACAATTTTGGTTGCATATTTTCAGGGGTATTCAAAAGGAATTTCCTTGGAAACAAAGGTATATGGGATTTTTGGTTGCTGCTCTTATCCCTTTTTTTTAATTATAAACTATATTCTTTTCTTAAATCACTAAAGAAAAGATGTGGTAGCATTCGTTTTGAGTGTCCTTTATAAGAAGTTGAATTTGCAAAAGCAGATTTATAGATACTTCTTGGGGTTGTACAGAAATTCAAAGTTTTTCTTTGAATAGTCTTAAAGAAAAACTATTGTCTTAATTCTGTACTCAACTTTTAATGAAAGTCTGTCATTCAAAATCTACCTCGTTAGACTACATTAACTAAAAAAAGGGTACAACTTTTATCTAACTCCCAATTCACTCCAGACCTATCCCAACCTCAGATATATTTATTATTCTCTCTAGGAAGCACAGCAGTTGTGGCTCCCACAACTCCTTGAGAGGAGGAACACTTCGGCTGGCCTGGCCCCATATATGTATGTATATCCCTCACTTTTTATGCCCTTTCGTTCCTTTTGAGTTATGTTATTTATCATTCGACTGTGTAATTTTTCATTCGACAAACTTTCAGTGCCACACGCACCAGTACGAAGAGACCAAGGAGGAGACTCGTGCTCGGACTTGGACCCATCTGCTCTGGGGCAAACGAAATATTTTGCTTTGCTTCTTGACATTTATTTCTCCCATGATACACAAAGCGAAGCAAAGAGAGAGAGAGAGAGAGAGAGAAGAGAAATATGCGAGGAAAAACAATAAAAAGTGTAGCAACAACAATCAACGTGCGATATTATTAATTTTACTTTATTTTGTGGCGCATTCCTTGCGGGCGCCCAGGAACAGCGGAAGGACCAGCAGAAGGAACAAACAGAAGAAAAAAATAAGTAAACCAGACCCAAAGTCACGCTCATCCCATACCAAAACATAAACGACATGTGGACGCGCTGAGGGATGTGAGGGAGGGGGAGGAGAAGGTGGCGGATGTGAAGGAGAAGTTTTGGCCACCTTTGCGTGTCCATTGGTTATAATTCAAACTGCATTGGGAGAACCTCAGAGCTCTCAGACCCCGCTGCACGTTGAAATAAATATAAATGTCAAAACTGAGTGGAGTATTTCAGGGCGAGCTTACACATACTATACACGGGGGTATATGCATACATACACACACACATGATGTATACTATATGTATGTGTATATATAGTACGAGTATATATCATCAATCGTTGCACTCTGAGTTCGAGTTACAAATGAATCATCGGGAGGTTTGAGATGCGTGAGAAATCAGGGATTTCGTTTGGCAAATTGTTGTTAAAAATTAAAGGGAGAAAGGTATTGAGGATTGTAAAAGCAAAATCTATAGAAATAACTTTAGGATATCTATAAATCTGAGTAACATTTCCCAAATATAAACTCTTCATTAGTCTTTCTTATGTTAATATCGTTTGATCAACGGCAAATCTTTGACTAAAACCATCTCCTCCCCTTGAAATCAATTAATCTTTGGACATTACACGAGATCATTTATTGTTGTTTTTAGTTATTTTTTTGTTTCACAAAGTTTGATTCTAGCAAACAACAAAATCCCAATGAAAATAACTCATTTGGCGGAGTCAAACGGCGCTATGTGGCGCCGACTATCATAAATAATAAAAACACCCAGCCGAAACCACAAAAAAAAAAAACCAAATCAAACATTGATTTTTATTAATGACAAAAAACGCAGCTTTTTTCTTTTCTTTATTTGATCTTGCATTAAAAATGAATTACCCAAAAAAAGTCAGAAAAAGAAACGCATTAATTCATTCATAAGACGAGAAGTTGAGCAAAGCACTTGACCAGTTTTGGGGTTTCGGTATCTGTCGCTTATTTTTTGTCGGGAGGAGGAGGTGGAGGTGGACTCCAACTTCAAACGGCGATTTTTATCGTTTTGTCTCCATGGAGATGTTGAAAATTTTAAGCGCCATCATTTATTATGTAGGGCTCGTTATTGTTGTTGCATTTATGCACAAATTTATGTGATTTTTATGCGTAGACATAATTATAAAAGTCGCTTATACTCGAGGATCCGAACCCAACAAAAACCAACCAAAACCAAAACCAAAGCCAAAAAACACAAAATACAAACCAAAGCCAACCCATGTCCAGCGATCTTCAGGCTTCATTTGTTGGCTACTCTCTGGTCTCGACTCCCAGTGGTTGGAGCTGGAGTCAGAGTTGGAGTTGGAGTTGGAGCCGGCGCTCCAGCTACACCTCACATTGTCATAAATTATAAAATTTTATGCGTAAATTAATGACAACGTTTTTTTCTTCGTTTTGTTCGTTGCTTTGGTTGGAATACTCGTATTTTCTCATTCGTTGGAGCTGAACCCGAGGAATTCCCTATGCGAAGAATGGGTATACATGACTAGGAGCGGGTTTTCATAGAGGAATAGGTGGAGGTCCAGAGGGAAAAGGATTAGAAATAGCTAAAGATTTATCAACTGGAGAGCTCCTCTTCAATATGATTATGTATTTGATTAATCATGAAGTTAAGGAAGACTTTTGAAGAGATAAGCATGAAAAGAAGTGTAATTTCATGTAAGAATAAGAAAGAATAAAACGAATGGGTGTCCTTCTTTGCTAAGATCGTAATGCCATTTTCCTTCTCTACTAGAAGACCATCTCCAATCTGCTAACACTATTCTTAATCCCCTCCAAAAACCCATCCCTATCAGAGCATTTACTATTCGTGGTAATCCATATCCATAAATCACCTTCTCCCTCATTTTTTAATCACTTTTTTTTGTGGTGTTTCCAATTTTTGTCATGTCTTTAGTCAGATTAAGTGTTATGGTCAACTGAATTAGTTGCTTGAGGGCCAAGTCTTACAAGAGAAGGGGAAATTCTTGAGCTCGGGATCAACATGGTTTCAATATTAATAGACCATGGCCATAAGAATATTAATGATGTGAGAAATGGGAAAATTTATGCAGAAATCATTGAGGAAAATGTTGGTATAATTAACTATAAGTGGCTACACGTCCAATCAAATGTTTGCCAAGGCACAATTTTCTCATTTCCCTGGCAACAGCAAGCACCATCGCCAGAGCAACCTCAAAAAGAAAACCGCAAAAAAGAGGCAAAATAATTGGGACCAGGCCACAGCATAGCAAATGCAATCAACTTGAAATGAACAATTGCTTTTGATTAAACAAAAGTAGCAGTGAGACAATTCACTCACTCACTGGCTCACTCCCCCTGTGGATCTCCCTTTCTCTATCATGTGGCATATCAGCAAAATAAAATCAAATAAATTAGTCAAAATGAGGGTGGCCCCTGATTGTGTTCAAGGGGGGGATCGGGATACGGGGTACACGTATACGAGCGGCAAAGTGCACAAAAAAGTTCATCGAGGGACTGTCTCTCTGGGACATAAATACATAAATAGTTGAGGTTTGGCATACCCTATATGGGTTTTGATATATTTACGTGAATTAAAGTGATTTTTATATATTTTTTGTATGTATACATATTTCTTATATATTATCCAGTTTTAAATGGTATTTATGTGAAACTGTCTTATATTTTCCTTAATAGTATTTAATACAGTTTTTTCCATCCTTCCAAGTAAAATTATGATCACATTTCAGTTAAGTAAAATATCATTATTTCACAACCCAAAGAAGCCACATACTCGTAAATCAAAATTCTCTACAATTTTCATAATCATAATTCCCTTTATTGCTCTGAGTACTCCTTCTCCCTCCAATGGGGGGGAGGCAGGGCTGGGTCAAGTGGTCTACGCAACCAATTTAGAGATATACAGAGACTGTGAGAGAGGGAGAGGAAACTTTGAGGCTGCGGACTCTCCCACCAGTCACAATTTGTCATCAGCTTTGACCACTTAATCATCAGAGCTACCCGAAATACAACAAAAAATAATCATACAAAATTTGCCATGCTCTATAAGTCTTCGCCCAAAACCCATCCGCAGCATTTACATAAGACACGGATGGAACTGGGAAGGAGGAGAAGGACCATTATCCCTTGTAGAGGCACGAGGCAAAAGCTGCGACTTTGCCTTCGGTTGGGAGGGAGGCTCGCATGACGTCTTGTAATACGTCAATGACGACGGGTTGTCTAATAGATTGTTTATTTCTTATTTCTTCTTTTTGTTTTGTATGTACTTTTTTGATGAATTAAAGCAATTTGCCATAAACATAGTGTCCATATCTATATATGTACAGTATAGGTTCTACTGGGGAAGTTGGAACCGAAACGGAGACTGCGGGCCATAAATTTTCACACGAAGGTGTCGCATTACAGCGTGCCTCGAACCTCAAGCGTAGCCCGGGAAAAAAACTGGAAGTGAAGCGGAGAATGGAGAACTGGAACCGGAACCTCCACCACTACTACTCTCTCTCTTTCGGACACACACTCAGGTAATTTGTCGCCTTATCTTGTCAACATTTTATTTTAATGGGCCCTCAAATGGGTGTGAGAGAGGGAGTACGCTGGTTATGTGGGTAGCAATTATCCATCCGATAACAAGGTTGTAATTAGATAAAGTGGCCATAGGCAGAACCGACGAAACAGAGTACCAATTATAGTAGAAGAGAGGCAGGAACAATCATGTTTGATCAGGCTTAATAAAGCTACTAAACGCTGAAGGAACTGTCCGCCTCCGTTTAGCGCTTTCAATTTTCAGACCGCAGCCTCCGCGCGCACATCAATCATGCGCGCACCGGACCAGCGGACTGGCCTGTGCCTATGGGCGTATCTGTGGCCCTTTGCCTGATTAATTAAGTTTAAAAAATTGCCTACCATTTAACAAGCAAACAGGCAAAACCCTCTACGATCCTCGCCTCTGCTCCTTTCGGGCAAATTAATTAACAGACATCACTTCTGGCCCAAAGTCAAGTAGAAGGTTGCTTCTCTGACGGACGACTGCCACTTTATGAAAAATTTGTGTTTGTGTTTGTTTTTGTTTTTGTTTGAGGTTCGGTTCGTTTCGGTTCGGGCCACCATTTATCAGGAATTGTGTAAAGCAAACACCTGTTCAATATTGCACTTTAATTGTGTGTATGTGTGTGTGCGTGTGAGAGGCGTAACGTCATTTGGTATTGTTTATTTAATTGTTTTTGGCATTTTGAGGGATACACTCTTTGAGGTTTGATGAAGCCAAATATTTGTAATCGTTAAAAATAACATAATTCATTGGAATCGTATAGTATAGGATCCAGAAATTCATCATTAGTAGGGTTTTGGTTTGGAATTATAGAAAAAATATCAAGAACATCTATTGGAAGTTAAAATATACTCTTCTGGAACTCGAGAACACTCCGCTTAAATCATGTGACTTCTATTTTGTTACTTCATCATTGTTATTAATGGTTAAATTCTAATATATGTTTGTGATCCAGAGACCCCATCAATCAGCAATTAACGATATCGATATATGGCATCACACCCACCCCTAGCAACACTCCCGTCCTTTGCCGAACAACGCCATAAATTAATAATAAAATCGTATAATCATATTGTGTCATATGTCTAATCATTATATTATATTGTCGGGGCGTACACTTTAATTGCCCCGACCACAAGTGGCACAAAGCTATTAGCAGGGGGAGGGTATGGGCGTGAGAGCATATGGCACTTGAATGATTTTTATTGTTTCAAACAACATCAACAGCATCGAGGAAACACTGAACAAACCCCAAAAGTTGCCCTTTTTGGCTTTGGATGAAACAGCCCGAGAGAAAAAGAGAGGGTAGCACCACAGCCCCCCCTTCCACCCACTTAAGTGCCCAAAAGAACAACAACTTATATATGAATTGTATATGCGAGAATGTACAGGGTGCAAATCCACCCTCAATGGGGGGGTGCCCCACAGCAATGGGACGAGTAAAATGGCAATGAATCGAAATTGATACACCCCCAAAATTTTAACGCCGCATTGAGAGAATCCACGGGGGACCCCACGACGACAGGAACCACGAAGGCAGCGCATATCCTGTCGTGTGGCTGCCGAGCATCACGACGAAGCTCGACACGAGAAGCTAGTTGCAGCCTGGCTATTGGTTGGTTCAGATCCAAAGGAGTTCAGGAGTTGGGGCTGAGTGGGAGGATGGACTCCCCGCCTGGCTACTGGCGTCAGCATCATCATTGGGCGACATTTAAGCAGGCCCATAGCCGGGTCTCAGAGCTTAATTCAATCAATTCTATTAAGGACTGAGACTGGGACCCGGTTCGGGACTGGGACTGGGCCAGTGCGTCATCGTCGCCCTGATCCAATTTGGCTCCACGGGAAATTTAATTACCCATGGCTGTAGTCGTTGTCGTTGGCGTGACGACAAAGTCCTTTTTAAAATCCAATAAAGTGTCGTACAATTAAGTGACACGGATATCCTGCCGAGCCTGCCCGACGATTGGGGACTGTCTGTCCTACGGTGTGTCCCTGTTTGAGTTTGTGCTTTGTACCGGGCTTTGTCTCTGGCCTTCGCTTTGACTCTGTGGCAGTGCCAGTGTGTTTGATCTGTTTGTTTTTCAGCTTCTGTCGCATTATTGGAACTCAATTAGTTGGAATGTTGTTTCAGTCAGGGAGAGTTAAGAACATGTTTGGGAGATATCAACCCTTGCATGGGGCGCTGTCAAGGCGCTCCTTAAGGGAATAGGAATGGTGTTTTTTGAATATCTATGACTTTTGGGGATACTAAAGGTTTGAGATCTCACTCTACTAGCAGCTGATTTCCTCCAATTCGTGTCCTTGTCGTTCAAATTTTTAAAGGACAATCTTCGGCCTCATTAGCCTTACTCCTCGACTCTACTTGGCCTTTTTCCCTTTACAGAGGCCCTCTTCAGACCGCTCTCAAGGAGTCAACAACTTGAGGAACTGTAACTCCTTTTCTTTCTTTTAGCAAAGGGCAAAACACTTGAACGGAAAGTGTTAAAGGCAGCCACTTGAGAGATTGTCCGGACTCCGGAGCAAGTAGAAAAGCCTAACGACTTCCACTTGAACACTTTTCAATGAAAATCCACCACAAGAAATGTGCAACCGAATGCGCATTTGCAACTAACAAAAACAACAACAACAGAAAAAGCTGCCAAAAACTGCCAGGACCCGGCCATATAATTACCGACTAAGGGAATGGAACATAATGGCAAGAAGTCGGTAACTCCAGAGGCAGGAAGTTGTCAAATGGAGCGTGAGAAAGTTTCTGGCGCGCTTTTTTTATGTAAGGAGTGTATTTTGTGTATGAACATATGGAGTGATCTTGATGTGGACTCTGGAAGTCGAAAGTCAAAACGGCAACGAAAATAATTGCACACCTTCAGCCTTCTTTTCAAGAAGTAGGAGTTTCTAGATCTCGATTCGGCTAAGGGGAGACGCCAGAGCGCAACCCAGAGCCAAGGCTACGACCCCCATTACAGAGCCCGGCCAATTGTCCAACATCCGGGAATATCAGATTTCCATTTCGCGCATTTAAAGTCAAGTAAATGTCAGCATCTTTGTGACTCTCTCTGAAGGTCCCTTGGTCGGTTCCACCAACGATAATTGTACCCTCCAGTACGAGACCGGGACCCGGGCCGACCCTCCCAATGCCATCCCAAGCATTTCCAACCAATATTTCCCTCGCCGTTCCCTTCGTAATTGTTCACTCAGTCGACACGCCCCTGGACAAGGCGTGGAGGGGAGTGCGCACTCGACTCTATTGTTCCGGCCTTCGTCTTCGAGAGAACTTCATCGCTCCGGTCCTTGTTCTTTTGCTCAGCCCTTGCACTAATGAGGGTCCTTGGCAGCTTCTTCTCCTGCCATTGACACATTTCTATTCGCGTTGTTCGCCTTTGTATTTTATCAAATATTGCCCCGAACTTCAGGCGAGCCAAGATGTTGAGCATTTTCAAAAGCGCATAAATATTTATGCAATGAAGCAAAAACTACTAAAAGTTCCTCGAATTACGATACGAAGGGTTGAGGATCGAACAAGCAGCAGATTGTGGAGTTTGTGAATTTTGGGGGAAACTTTTGAGGGTTGGCATGGATGGAATGTTGGGATTTTTACATGGAATGATTTCATTAGAAGTGTCGCTTGAATACTTGGATATAGTTTAGTATTCTAGAAAGATGTTATTCTGAACTTCTGCTTACAATCGATACTTTGCTGCCCAATACTAGCACCGCTAGTCAACACTATCAGCTCTAGTCAACACTGGCAGAGCTGTATATCTTTTATTATAATATTCATTGCTGTACAAAATATTTTATACTAGCTATACTTTTTTCTCCACAATTATATATTCCAAATATGATAAATTGTTATGATACATTTATTTATGATAAATAATACATTTCTCCTAAAGAAGACACCTTTCCAAATGCTTTCCCTAGCACTGACAGTTGAAGTATCCTTGTCAAGTGCCTCCCCTGTTTAGGCCAGGCCAATTTCATGGAACATTTCAATCTTTGGCTGGCATTCGACATTGATACCCGAACCGAATCATCATTCATGGCTCAGAGAGAAAGAGAGAAAACTGCTGACCCATCACACCTACGGTACCACTTATTTCGGGTCCCATCCAGGTAGTTAGGGCCAACTGGTTTGTCGAGTAGCGAGAAATCAATTTAATCCTATTTTAAAATCAAACAAAAACAGGACTCTCTGTATAGTAAGTCCTTGTGCACACGCCCATCCAAAAACACAGACAGAGGGCGGACAGCGGGCCAAAACAGGTCGAATGTTTAGCAAGTGCCGTTAAAACTTAATTAGTTGGATTGTCGAGAGGACAGCAACAGCAACAGCAACAGGGACCGGGCCCAGTTCCAGGTCAAGACCCAGGCAGTCAGTCACTCAGTCAGTTTGAGCCTCCTACTGCGTGTGCCGCAGGATAAACGCCCTGGAGTGACCTTCGTTCGCTCCTTTCTGGGTTCCGTTCCATTTCGTCTCTCCTCCGACTCTAAGACTTATAAGGCTGCTTGTCAACAGGCCCACGTGTTTACACTTGCCGCTGTTTTGTGGTTGATCTTCTCTTGGGCTCGGATTCGGATTCGGATTCGGCATCGGCATCGGTTCGTTTCGGTACCCGTTGTCTACCGCTATCTCAAAGGGTTCATCTCCAGGCGTCGCCTAGAGACGAATTTAATGTAATTTTATTGATTACAAATTATGTCTCGAGGCAAGACAACAGCAGTAATAACACGACAGCAAGGCACAAACGGAAAGAAAATATCAATATCAGTTTATCTGCCTAACAATTTTATTAGCCAGGAACGTTCTAGGGTTCGATGGTACGAGTTTGTCTGGTTCCTTGGTTGGTACATATACTCTTGAATATGATGGAGTGCTTCGTAATACTGATGGCGTTTGCTAAGGATTTTAACCATGTACATTTTTGTGAATATTTTGAGTGGGTTTTTACGATATTTCTAGATCTGGTTGCATTTTTAAATAAATTTAAAAGTCCTTAGATTGCGCTTTGTTTACTCTTTAATTTACCTAATTTTCAGAAAATATACATATAATTTTTAGAACTTTTACGTTTAAGAAAAGATGTATATTACTTTTGAAAAACTGTTCATTTAAATGGATTTTTACAATGTTTCTGCTTTGCTTACTCTTTTATTTAGCTAATTTTCGGAAAAGATATACATACATTTTAGAACCGATTTTTACCTTTTAGCAAAGACTTAAATTACTTTTGAAACTGTTCATTCCTTCTAGTAAAATATTTTGTACCTTTGGTGTTCTGGGCTTCATTCGGTTGTATTTCGAAAGGGCATCCAAGTCACAGTATAGTCCCCTCCGAAAATTCCTTCGGCTGTCAGGCCTGCAGCCCTTCGATTAATTCTCCATTTTGTGGCTCAATGGTCTGGTGCCTGGCTCGACTGGGGCTCCGTGGCTCCGTGGATCCGTATCGTTTTGGCTTAGTTAACAATTATTAATTGATCGTAACATTTATCATAGCCCTTTTGGGACTGGGACGTTGGGAATATGTAAATGTATCTTTTGACATTTGGTTTGTCGTGGGCTGGGGATAACTTTTGCCGACCATCATTTGATATACGGAAAGAGATAACTTTTGGTCTTTAGCCGACAGAACCAGATCTTCTGGAAGATAATCCGATATGGGAGATGGGAAATCTGAGATAGCTTGAGGGAAAAACCAAAGTTTCAGCGGCGGAAATGAAAGCTGGAAAACGCTGGAAAATCATTTAAACAAATCAATATTCGGAGAGACAACTTTTGGAACTGTCAGCACGGCAGCACGAATGATGGTCCTGGCCCACTCCATGCGAAGTCCTGTCAAAAGTTGAAATGAGCTGGACAATTTGTGAAGCATTTCATTTGTTGATTGTCCTTTGGGTCGGTCCGTGTCAAAGGTCGGTCCTTTTCTGTCCTTTCCTTTCCTGGGATTCCTGGGCAACATCCCGCAGGGCGAGCCTGCAATTTGCCTTTGGCCAAATCAGCTGGTGGTCTCTCAATTTTTGAGGAGAAGTTTTCAAATAGTATTCCCCGTTTTGAGTATTTGTGCCCGCGTGTGTCCTTGTAGGTGTTCAAACCCAAATTAGTGGCTTGTGCCCCTGTCCTTAGCGTAAATCAAATAGTTTTGGCTTGTCATTGAGGTTTCCTCAGAGGCAGAGGCAGCTGCATTCCCCGATCCGAGTCCAAGTTTCCCGATCCGAATAGCGATCACATTTACCATCTCCATCTCCTGGCTCCTGGCACTCTATGTGGCTCTTCGGGGCCGCTCATTAGTTATGATTTAGTGTGCGCATAAACAAAGTTATTAAATTTCCATCCACGCTCCGCCAAACTACTAAATTGTCTGCCCCGAAGTTGTGTAGTCATAAAAATTAAAACCATAAATTAAATGAATATTTATTTACTACGCCATTGCCAAGCATCTCTCTCGCTCTCTCTCGCTCCCTCTGTCTCTGTCTCCACGCCACACTCCGCTCCCACTCTTTTGGCCAGGAAAAGGAGATGTTGGCCAGGAAAGCCAAAAGGCAAACAGAAATTTAATTAACGCTTCTGTGTACATGTAACTACACACAGCGGGGGTGGGTGGTGGTGCTGACGGTACAGTTGATGGCAAAGGCGGCGGGCTTTTGGAGCGGGAGCTGCTGTTGCTGCTTTTGCTGCTGCAGGCTGCAGCTGGGGCGTGGCCCTCCGTAGAGCTTCTCCCATGAGCCATAATTAACGATTAATTAAAAGTGCCGACCGAGCACAGTCGAACCGCACAAACAAACAACGCCAAAAAAAAACACAAGAAAGAGTTTGTTGCAATTACAATCGGGCGCATAAATTTTAATTTTTAAAATTGAAAAAGGAAATAGAAGAGACTCCCGCTCAAACTCTTGCCAAAAGTAATTAAAATTGAATTACAAAAATGTAAATATTTTTTAAATTAAAGGAAACCCACATCAAAGTCTCAGAAAATGCTGAAAAATTTGTATTAAAAAGTCATGAATACAAATCAGTTATTTTCAAATTGAATTGGAATTACTTTGTAAACAGCATAGCAATTTTTAAAATATTTAAAACAAACAAAACAAATTATATATTCAGGATAAATTCATTCTAAAGGTAGCACCTGAGTGGCTATTGATTGCTTGCAAAAACATTTAAGAACATTTAAGCCAATGGTAATAGACACCTTGAAATGGTGACAGTTAAAAACTCAGCAAACAAACTCCATATTTGTCAATTCCAGATCATTGCATTGACAATCGCAATTCCTTTGTTCCCTGTCCACTGTCTTTTACCTATAATATTGTACGCCCACAGCGAAACTAATTCTTTTTTCTATTCCACCCAATTTCCTGGATATTCAGGGCATAAAAATGCAGCTCAAAGCGAAAAAGAGTTTTCCAAACTGCGGAAAAAATACTCGTAAGCTTTTTTTGGCGAACAAAAGTCAGGGCATGAGAGCCCTAATGAAAACTAAACTATTTAACCAGAAGTGGTGGACATAATTGGCTCAAAAGAGTTAAGGCTGGAGAAACTGTAACGCCTCTACCTAGAGGACATATTTTAGAGGACACAGAGCCAAAACCGAAACCAAGACCGAATCCGAAACCGAAACCGTTCACAGGTAGTTGAGGTGTTTGGGCTGCTCTGGGACCAACGCCCACAATAACAACTTGACTCGGGCGAACGTCAGCGGAGGAGGCATCTGCATAATTTATGTTGGCGAAAAATGCTGGCCCAATGGCCGAGAAAACCTCGAAGCAAATAGAGACAGTCACAGTTACAGTCAGAGCTGTAGTCACAATTCAAATGAAAATCCTGCCCGAAGTACGGCTAACAGACCATAAATCACAAAGGGTCTTGGTCTCGGAGAGAGTTAGAGGCCGGAAAGTTGACTGACTGCTTGACTCGGGACCAGTACAGGGACCAGGACAGGGACAGGGACTGGGACATGGACCAGGGCCGAGGTTTACTTGCTAAACTGCCAATTCAGACCATAAAATTTGCTTCAAGGTTTCCGTTTCTGTCTTTGTCTGTTTCGACTGTTCAATGGAAAACGCCTTGCGGAAAAAGGATGTGATCCTGGGCATGGACCTGGGCTCTGGGCCTCACCTTGATGTTTATGACATGTAAATATTTATGGTTGACACGACCTTGTCAGATGTGCCTCGCTCTATCGTTCTCGTTCTCGTTCCCTCCCTGTCACGCACTTTTTTATGATTCTTTTGAAGCAAAATTCTTCTCTTTCCTTCTCCGGCGAAATCTTTATGATGCATATAATTTTTCCCAAATTTTATTTTTCCGATTTCTCGCTAGGATTCCAGTTGCCGTGTGTGTGTGTGTGTGTGGTGCGTTGTTCCGGTGTCTTCATGGGATCATGGGTCATAAAAAATTGACTTTCGTAAGCTATGTATATTGCCAAAATGTAAGCCTTAAACTACGGATAGGATACCTTCCTCTTCTCTAGGTTATCACGCCTGGGGATTTACAAAGCGAAATTCTTAATATTTTTTGCGGGTTGTGCAAATTTATTTTTTGCCGTTTGGCTTACCTGCTGCCTGGATTGTGCAATGGGAAGTGTTTACTGAGGTTTTTGCGGGAAATTATAAATAATTAGAAGGTTCTTGAAGGAAATTTGCAAACGGAAATGAATCAAAATGTATGTTTTTATTGATCGTTTAGATCCGTTAACAATGTTGAAAAATGGGTGATACCTTTGAAGAGGATCCAGTTCCCGGGAGAAAGAAACGAAATCGAATACTTACAGAGACTTTATAAAAGTATTCCCTAATCTTTGGCACATTCTTCCATTATTTGCTGTATAGAACACTCTTGAAAATATCCCTCTTCTCTCAAAGAAGGGCCCCCCTTCTACCAATCATTTCAATCAAATCCACTAAAAGAAAGGAAATAAAATACCTACGAAAACCAGTTGGACAAATACTCCCACGCTTTTCCACATTCACATTCTTATCCTCAGCCTCTCTTTCACTCTCTTTGCATTCACTTTGGATATGGAGGAACACTCGAGCGAACGCGAACGAGAACGCATACCCGAACCCCAGGCAGAGACCTGTACACCGCTGTGATCGCGGCATGTGCCAAAGGCGTCCACACGGTTATGGTTTTGATTTTGACTCGGTCTCTGCCACGGGCTCTGGCTCTGACTGTGGCTCTGACTGTGGCTGGTGGCTGGTGGCTTTTTCACAGTCCATGACACGAGTCCATTTGCCTCGAGTCAACGCCCACTGTTTTCCCACTTTTTTGTGGCCAAACTGATTAAGAAGAGCTTTAATTTGGATTGGAGTGAAGCTAAGGGATTTTATTGGCTATCAAATACTTGATACTATTAATGGGAAAATTGTTCCATTCAATTCAATTCAACATTGTCAAAATGCATAAATGCATTCGAAAAAAATATAAATCGGGGACTGTATAATTTATATTTGTAAAAATTACATACAAAGATTATATTTCAATTTTTTTTCGTTTTTCTTCAATTATAATGATTATTTTTGTTTAATATTATAAAACTTAATCATTATTTTTGAAAAAAAAAACTCAAAAATAATGATTATTTATTATTATTTTTTAATTGAAAAAAGTGTGTATAAACTTTGTTTAAATCCCCATGACTGTTTTCTTTATTTAACTTTAAGTTTTTTATTTTAATTTAAGCATAAGTTTTAAGTTTTTTTTTCTCAAAAAGAATTATTTTGGATAGATATAAATAATAATTAATAAAAATAATTATTATTCCCAACGATTATTCTTAAAACTTAAAATTTTCTACATTTGTTGGATTTGCAAAGATTATTTTTAGAGTGGATACTAAGTGGATAAATTCTAGTTATTATTTACGGTCCCAAGGGAAATCATAACAATAATAACCAAATAATAGAATATGCAATTATTACAAGAAACTCAATAAATTTCATACGAAATGCTAAAGTTATTGTTTAATAGGGTTCGCCTCCAATAACAGCAATGGTGCAGCAATCATAGAGGGCACTCGCTATGGTGAAAGGCTTTCTATGCACTTCTCATGGAGTATACGTGGCTGTCCACTTGAATGGAGAATGCAACCTGCTGTGTCCACTTCTATGCCATACCATGGGTCGGTGCTGGTCCATGGCGCTGTTTGTGTTGGGATTCCACATTTCTAAATTTGTTTTTCCTGGATTCTAGATTTCTAATTTGTTGTTTTGCCATAGCTTCTGGTTTATTTAGTCTGTTTTGTTGTTGTTATTCCAAAAGTTTATTGCATTTTTCGCTTCCATTTTCAAGTGGCTGGAAATGCATTATTTATGGGAAGAGCTCGTTCTATGGCAATGCGCTAGAAATCCACTTCAGTCGGACACCAGCCCAGCCCAGCCCAACCGACAACGTCTCCATCTTCATCATGCACTATCTTCCCGCTCTCCCCCCTGCTCGTTCTGCCCCCTTTCTCCATCTCTATCTGGAGCAATGGCTTCATTTCGAATGACATTTGTCGTTGATGCTCTGCGGGATGGGGCCGTCCCGCCTGCCTGCGCCAGCTTTGGTGCAGTTCTTTCATGTTTTATGGTCTCGCCTGGACCCCAAATATGGCATTGGGGTCGGGCCTGGCACCACTCGATTGCCGCGGAGTTGTTTTGACATTTTAATAGTCGTCGAATCGTTTGGCCAGAATCGTTTGACGGCCATTGCTCAAAGGCTGCGGCGACAGTTAATGTCACAATTTGCTGCAAATTTTAACGGCTTGCGGATACTATTATGGCAGAGCTGTTCATCTGAAGAGAACCATATTGCCATTATTATAGGAGAAAGAAGATGTTTTTGCGTATTCATAAAAGATGTTGAAGCAAAAGATGTTGTATGAAAAATATCCTCGAAATGTAGAATTTACCTCACAATTTGCCCAACAAAAAAAACCAATTAGTTGAACCATCCAACACTCGGCAGAATCAAATCGAAACCAATCGATTGCGAATAGATCGTATCAATTTTGTATATACATATGTACATTTAAAGCTTATTTAAAATTCCATAAATTAAGCAATGAAAACTGAGCGGACTAATGAAAATTTATGTCTTCATTACGCAATCGCCATCGAAAATGTTTTTCCAAACGAAACAGAAATCGGCAATGTCCGTGGATAGAATGTGCTTAATATCATTAAAATCAATAAAATAAACAACTAATTTGATAAACTGACAGCTGAAGAGGGGGCTGTGTGGAGGAGAGGAGACAGGGGAGCCCACTGAAAAATAATGAAAAATACTTCCAGCCCCGCCAGCGACAATGAAAAATAAACTTTGTGAAATGAGTGCGAAAAACTTGATGAAAAATGCATGTACGGTAGCTTTCAATTGGTCGCGCGGCGGTCCAATCAGCATCGGAGCCCCATGCACAGGCGCATGCTGGGTCGACGCCCCGACCCCGCGGCGGAACAAAACCAGAGATGAGGCAAACCACCCACAGGCCAACCACAGTGGGTGTTAATTTCTGACTGAAAACCAGTTTACCCTAAGAACAGAGAGGGATGGCCATACACCCGGCTGTATATTTCAATTGGATTTGTTTTTGAACAGATGGCATGCTGCTGCACTGCTCTCTCTTGCGGCTGGCGTGCCAGCAGTCAGCCATTTTCTACTAGCCATTGCACTCGCACCTATGGCCCTCCGCCATCCAATCGAGTGGTGGGCTAAGTGAAACACACCACAGTGGCGAAAACTCACCACTGACTGGAGTACGGCCTGCTCGCTCTAGCGCAGGGCATCGAGTGCTTCTTTGGCTGCTGGCGTGTTGTGTGCTCGCTCGCACGCAAGCGACGATCGGTCGAGAGACATATAGCCAGAATTTCAGGAGCTGTTGGGCATTTCATTCCTGCTGCGCGTCTTGAAACGTTAAGTTCGTTTCGAGTTCGAGTTCGAACGCTGACAAAAAAACGGTAGAAAACGCGCGCGAGTGTTTCTTGAAAATAATATTCAAAAGCAAAGCAAATATTTAACGATACACAAGATATCAAAACGAAAATACATAGAAAGAGAGAAATTACAAGCTCAGTGAGGTGTCAAGTGTGGTGATGGGCTTTGGCCTAGGAAAAAGCCCGAAAAACTAAAGAAAAACTCCATTGAAAATAACCAAGAAAACTGAAAACTATTAACTATTTACTAAGAACTAACTTTCCAAGATGATGATGAACGCCTTTATCGAGCCGGCCCAGCATCATCTGGCCAGCTATGGACTCCGCATGTCCCCCAATACCACAACGTCAGCCAGCGGCAGTGGCAACAACCAACAGCAGCAGCAACAGCACGACATGACCAGCCAGCAGCAGCAGCAGCAACAGCAGCAGCAACAGCAGCAGCAGCAGCAGCAACTGGAGGGCAGCACGGACTCCTCCGCGGTGACGGCGGCAGCCTATCAGAACTCCGGCTACGGGCACTTCAACAGCTATGCCTCCCGGGACTTCCTGCTGGGGCGACGCGACACGGATTATGGAGTGTCCGGCAGTGCCGGACAGGCCGCTAGCTCGGCCGCTGCCGATTCAATGATCTTCTCCAGCTTTCCCGCCCAGGCGGCGGCCGCCGAGCTGAGCTCCGGCTTTGGCCAGCATCCGTTCCATAGCCATCACCATGCCGCCGCGGCGGCCCACCATCACCAGCACCAGATGCGCATGGGCATGGCGGATGCATATGCCACCCATCCGTACCAGCATCATGGAAACTTTCCGTCGGCGGCGGTGCACGCGGCAGCACACCATCATGCGGCCGCTGCAGCAGTGCATCATCCGGCACATCATGCCATGAGCGCCATGCATCCAGCGGGGGCAGGAGCTTTCCTCCGCTACATGCGCCACCAACCAGCCTCGTCGGCCTCCAGCATCAAGCAGGAGATGCAGTGCCTGTGGATAGATCCGGATCAGCCGGGGCTGGTGCAGGCTGGCGGCAGGAAGACCTGCAACAAGGTCTTTCACTCGATGCACGAGATCGTCACCCACCTGACCGTGGAGCATGTGGGGGGGCCGGAATGCACCACCCATGCCTGCTTCTGGATCGGATGCTCGCGCAACGGACGACCCTTCAAGGCCAAGTACAAGCTGGTCAACCACATACGCGTCCACACCGGCGAGAAGCCATTCGCCTGTCCGCATCCCGGCTGTGGCAAGGTATTCGCCCGCAGCGAGAACCTCAAGATCCACAAGCGAACGCACACGGGTAAGTTGCACATGGAACCTCCTCTTCCTCCTACTTGCCGGTCTACCATCACATCCTCCACATGGGATCGGTTCACCTTGCCGTGGGTTTAACCCTTTCCGGGGCAAGTAAATGTAAATCCCTTCGGCTTGAGGTGGGCGTGCGCTCCGACGGCAAAAGTCGGTGCAACGCCCACACCTGGCTTAACCCGCCACCAGCCTACGCGCGCGGTCCGGGCCTCCTTTTATGACACCTGTAAAATGCCTGCATCCTAAGCCCTTCTTGCCCTTCTCCTTGCCCGCTGTTGCAAATCCCCGTCAAAGTTGTCCTAACAGGGATAATTCCTTCGACTTCAACTCTTCCTCTGGCTAAACCCTGTGAACAGCTCTTGACTTTAACTTTCGGATCGAATCCGGCCTTAGGGACAACACCAGTTGTCGATAAACTAGAGGGAAAATCCTCAACACAAATGTTTGAAAGAAAGGCTTGCGGGTTTTATGGGAAAAGGGTTCAGAATTGAGAAATTTTTGCAGACCAAGAAAAACGATCAACAAACTTTAACATAGATGAAATATGTTTCATTGCTACAACTCTTTTATCCTTATTTTCATACGACCATACTCTTCCACATTGTTTAACATAGTTTTTTGACCCCATCCATCAGTTCTCACTGTCTTGATGGCCACCACTTAAAGCAGATCATATCGCATAGATCCATAAACACGTACTTGACTTGACACTGGTTCTGCTAGGTTTTTACACACCCACTTATCATTTTTCGACCGGCTGCCTTCGGCCAAAAGCAGAGTGGCAACCAGACCATAAATAACCTTTGCATAATCTAAATCAAGAACTTAATGTACCATAGAGAAAGCACACAAAAGTATATAAAACAACAGCAAAGAGAACGGTGAAATGTTTGCAAAACAGGCAGCAAAGCAATGTAATCCACTGGAAATGTTACCCCAATTTCGATATTTCGATGGCTTTTATTTTTGGAGAGGGCCGAGGCACAAAGTGCCAAAGAAGTACGAGTATTTCCGTGCGATTACAAACGGAAGTTTTGACACGTGTCAACACATGAGAGTGTGTATGTGTGCGCGAGTAAGAGTGTGTATGTATTGCGGGTTGTGTGTTTGTGTTGGTGTCAAGGCAATAAAAACAAACACCAGCCGCATCCAAGGGACATTTAACCCAAGCAACGATGCTGATTGAATTTTTGATTTATATATTGCGAGAGAGAGAGAGAGAGAGAGAGAGAGAGAGAGAGAGAGAGAGATGGAGAGAGTCCCGAATGGAGAGATGGAGGTACGTAGTTCAAGTGGCCCGAAAGAAAAAAACAAAGGTTAAAGGCCTCGGAATCCCCCGAAACCCCGAACTCTCTAATGAAGTTGTGCGTCGGCCACTTGAAAGTCCATCAATATGTACAATATCTTCAGCAATTTGTAGCCCTATCCAACCAATCATAGAGACCTTACAGAAACTACATACCTTCCATTTCTGCAAGATCATCGGATGGAAAAGAAAGAAACAAAAATGAAATTAGTCAAAAATATCATCATACAGCATCATATCGTACATACAGCAACCGATTCACAATGAATAAGGCCCCAAGAGAGAGATCATTATGATGCCACATGATTGTTCCAAATCGACAACAATATGGCGGCGGCGTCTTGAAAATCAAATCAAAATGAATCGAAAAAACATTTTAATTACCTTCGGATGAGTGTGCAAATAGGGAAAGACTAGAAACCCAAAAATTACTTTTTTTCTTGTCCAAATCTCAGGCTAATTTTGAAACGTTTCAAGAAACATTTCTAATGGAAAGATTTATTTCTGTTTGGGTGCTAAAAAACCCACAAGAGGGTCTATTCAATGTTCAGAGACTTTTAATGAAACATTCCAAGCCAGGCGAGACATAAAAAATCATATTTTAATTCAATTTATAAAAATATAAAGCCACACATAATCCCCTCGAAACCCAAAAAAAGAAAGAAAAACTTGTTAAAGCCCACGCGCAAAGCAGAGAGGGAGCAGAGAATGGAGGGAGAAAATATGGAAAGCCAAAATTAAAGCAAAACAAAATGAGTAAAATACGAGTATGGCCCAAGCAACACTCGTACATATATAAAACGCCATTTTCTGGATACACCAGATATTGTTGTGGGTAATGGTTGCCTGTCTAGCTCCGTCCGTACACTCTTTGTCCTCTGGGTGCCGGTTCCTCCCTTCACTGATTTAATAAACGAAACCAGGATAATGCCTGCACCCGGCCTATAGGGCAGGACCTGTTCTGCTGTTCTGCTGTTGTGGCTGTTCTGTTGGCGATTTTAACATTTTCATTATGCCTCCGATGATTGTTTGCTTGTGTTCTATAGAGGTTTTTGTTAAATCGAGTGGCGCCATTTTAAAGCAATTATATAGCACATATTTGTTTGTTGTTGTTCTCCTGCAACTTTGTTCTCGCGTGTGTTTTGCATTTTATGTTTGTTCTTTCTGTTTTTTCCCTCTTTTGTTAATTGATTTTAATGGGTGGTTCTAACGAGGTGGGGTGTGGTCTACTTGGCCAGTCATAAACCTCAATGGAACAGATCGGAATAGCTCGCAGCAGCTGCAGAAATCAAAGTCATTAAGCTAGGGGTTTCGGACCATAAAGTGCACTTCTTTATAGATCATGTGTTGGTACTAATTTCTGGAACACACTGTTTAATCATATGTATGTATATGTACAATATATATTTATTTGTTTATTTATGGTAGATGTTTGTCAAAAGTAATCATGAAAGTCATTTTAATTATTATATAGAAAAATATACCTGCCGAATTTATACAAAATATGCGACTATTTGAAAAGGCAAAACCAACATCTAGCTGTAACATTTCGGTCCATTTTTTAATTATATTATTTTATTTGCATTCCACAGAATAACAATTTCTGTGACATTTCATGTCACATACAATTTTCTTCTAAATTTCTATAACCTCAAAAATGTTGGGTCCTTTTTCAACCAGTTCGGCCTGCCTGTCATTTTGTTCCGCCTCTTAGGGTGTGCGTGCACTGACTTTTGCACTTGTCACCATCGTCGCTGTCGTTTTTGCCGTCTGGACTGGCCCTTGTCCAGCCTCCAGGCTCCAGTCTCCACTCTCTGCCATGCCTCTTGCTGCCACTCTTCTCTCTCTCTCTCTCTCTTTCTCTCCATGCAACAAACACAGTCAACGTTTGTACGTGTTTTGTTGCTGGAGCCAGAGTTGACACCTTGCTGCGGGCCAAAGCTATGTATATGCGTGTGTGTGTGTGAGTGTGGATAGACGACAGGCAACATGAATGGCGTTTGTCATGGTGTGCGGTTTATACCCAAATACATATATATTTTTTTTACATACTTTTTTGTTTCGCTCTTCTGGCTGGACCACAAACAACTTTATTCATTAACACCTACAACGTGCCACAGGATCCCAGGGTCCAGCTCCACAGCTGCACAGATCCACATCCACCTCCGACTGCAGCAAGAGCATTGAACAACTTTGTGGTTAGTTTTTGCCCCTCCACCCACCATGGCTCTAGCTTGGCTCCATCGTTCTACCTCTTTTGAAGCCTGGGAAGCTCATTAAGCTTATGCTCTTGGTCTTCCCCTTTCAGCTCTACCATCTCCCAGCCCCCCTCCAAGGCATCGCCATGAAGTGCAGGCACTCGTTGTGCAATTATGTTGTGGCGGGTGCAAAGTTTAGCATTCAACATTGTCCTGGTAGTAGCGACCCTTGTTTGATTAGCTTGCTCTCCACTGTACTTCTCATTTATCCTTTCCTCGCCTTTCCTTTCTGCGCTCCAGCCGTGGTGGCTCCATTTAATTGAGTGCAAGTGTTTTTTTAATGAGTCTTTTATGGACTTGTTTGGTCTTTGAATGATGAAGTGAATTATGCAATTATTTTGCACTTTTATGAAGCTTTTAAGACGGCTAACAGAGGTGCTTCTGAGAGTTAACAGAGGTGCTTCTGTGAGTTAACAGAGGCGTAATGTTAAGTAGTAGAGCGGGTATATAGTGGTTCCTTTCTTATAACAAAATACAAACATATCTATTATAATTCATCCACTCTTACCTTTTAATGTTCTAACACATCCCCGCAAATATTCATACTGTTTGACGCCTTGTGTTCTGTTAATTTTTTGCCACTCGGCGCCAATGGAATAATTTCTCAAAATACCCAAAACTCAACCAAAGCGAAATACTGGCAAATGTCAATGATTGATGACTTTATTGCGGGTTCAACGATTTTCACAAAAACACACACACTCACACCAATACACTTACAAACGCAAACAGACACATATCCAAAGCGAGAGACAAAAATCACTTTTTATTTTTGCGCATAAACTGTGTGTTTTGGCTTCTCAGAATTTTTGAACAATGGATCGAAAGGGAAGGAGAAAAAAACCTGCGATGTGCTCAAGCGATTACCTATACTACCTGGTGCGAGGAGGTTTCTCTCTCTCTCTCTTTCTGTCCAGGATCTCTTAGAACCATCCTCTGGAAGTGCCTCCCTCCCGCTGTCTAACAAACAGAAAATCAATTAGTTACGCTCTCGGTTTGGCTATGGATATGGCTATGACCCTCTCTCTAGGAGATGCACGGGGTCTAATGACAAATGCAGCAGAGAGACGGAAATTCGTCATTTAATTAGCGTTCCTTCCCCTCCACTCCCACTCCCCGTGGGCTTGTTTGTCAAGATCCGAATGCTATATCCATATGGGTGGACATGATGTTTGAATTCGTTTCGCTCAATTCAAAGTGTCAAATACCAGACATGACACACGATTGCAATCTGTTAAAAACTCAGACAAGGCGCAAAGTTTTCTCTTCAGCGATTTTTTTTTTTTAGATTTATGTGCCAAAAGTAAAAAGTATATAAATTTCTGGTGTGGTCTAAGAATTTGACAGTTGAATGTAAGTTAAGTTCCGAGAATTTATTGACTGGACACGAAGTTGAAGCTTCATGAGGAAAGCTTTTGGGCAAAAGGAAATTTATGTGAAAAGACCAGAATTTGTAATAGGAATATGATTATAAAGAATACTTTTAATATCATAGATGTAATAATCACAAAATAATGAAACATTGGAATCAAATATTAAAGAATGTTCCATTTGGAACAGCGGGAATGAACCAGCCACATTTGCAGCTCTGTTAATAGCTGTTTTGTAACACAAAGAACTCTCTAAACTATGAGGCACCATCTTTATAAGGACTATAATCTTCTTTGATCTCGAAAGCCTACTTAGCCTCGCTTGGCCTGGCTATTGCCGTTGATACATACATATATGGAAACATATACATATTTCTGCATAATAATCTAGCAAATGCACCCATTCTAATTAGTGACAACCCTCTAGAGCGAACCCCTAGCACTCCCAACAAAGACCATCGTTGTCGCTGTCGTTCCACCCGTTACGCTCCTGAGCAGAGAGGGGGTTGGTTGCTTTGCATTCCATGCTATGCATTTTACCAAATGTCAAAACAGTGTTATATATGGATATATATGTATCTACCTTAACCCCTGTAGGAATTATAATTTCATTTACCCGAAAAAACCTAGATACCGAGAGAGAGAGAGAGAGAGAGAGTGCGAGAGTGAGAGAGGGAGCGCTGTAAACGCGGCAGGGGTTAGTTCTCTCAACCCTTTTGTGCGAGCATTGTCATTGTTTTGGTCTCCCATTTGAATCTATTAGCTAAGTAGCCATTTTGTTGAGGCTGTTGCATAATATTTGAATGGCAGTGGAAGTGGAAGTGGCTGTGGAAGTGTGGAAGGTAACCCTTGGATGGCTCTGTTCCATGGCTGGATGGACATAAGCTGCTTAGCCCGAGCTAGTTAATAAATGAGGCTTATTTTTGATAAATTTCCCCTTCTTCACTGGGTCGTGTATCTCTTCTTTATTTTTTATTTTGTTGTTGTCTTTTTTTTTGGCAAGTTTCGCGTTCCAATTCCTAAGCCTTGGTCACGCCCACTTTGTCATTAGAAGTCGCGCTCAAATTAATTAAATTCCTCACCGAAAGGAGCCAAAAGTAGCCACGTACCAGACTCCATTTCGCATTCCATCGGATACCCGAAAGAGACGGGACGCCCGGCCCGGCACAAGATTGCAGGATAGAGACAGACTGAGATCAGACTGAGAGAGGAGCACAAATAAGAACAAAATTTCAGCGCATAAAGAACTGATCAGCAGCAGACAAACCATAAAATTAAACTGTCATCTTGCATATTTTTTATATCTGCACACGGACGCAACCTCGAGCCAGCCAGGGCACAGGTAGAGGCAGCCACAGCTTGGACTGGGACTGGGACTGGGACTCCGACTCGAACTCGGACTCAGACCTGGGGTCTCTGCTTTTCGAGAATTATGGAAAAGTAAGGCCTGACTAATCCTCTAAATCGCACCAAGGGCCCCTCGCGCATTGCCCCACTTGTATAAATTAGCTGATGGGAAAAATGAAATCATTATTCATATGGGCAAAAATGTTAAACAGCCAAAAAGCAGCAAAAAAGAGCAGTGGAGAGCAGAGACATTCGGGCAGCAGAACCAGAAATGTGTGTTTCATATAAAATCAGAACGGAATGGAATGATGATTGCGGAATGCCCTAACCAAAGATGATTTTTTGGGCCCCAGAGGAATGGTTGGAATGTTGCTAAAAACACTAATCCTTGGGTTCCATTCTATAAATAAATCATGCGGTTTCCTATGAAAATATAAATACATATCGTGAAGGAAAGTATAGAGCAGGAACGAAAGTACTTAAATTAATATATTTTTTTAATTCAATCCAAATTAAACACGTTCGAAAATTAAGTTTTAGTCATTTCAAACTTCATTCCATAGTCCCAATGACTGTACCTTTATAGATTCTATCAAAAGCTGTTCTTCAGTTCGTATAAATTCCATAATTCTTGGGCATACAACAAACCAAATGTATAAAAAATACACAAGAAATATGAAAAAGCCATAAGCGTGCTTGTCAAATCAGCTTAGTTTCTGAAGTGTATGTGTGTGTATATGTTTGCCTTTTTGCGGGATACATATTCGGATCGTATCGGATCGTTTGTCGCTTTCGTTTAGACAAATTTGTAACACACGAACGCCTCCAAGTTGATTTAAGCATAAAATTGTGATTGTTTAACCCAAATAGCCAGAGTCTATAGAGCCAGAGAGCCACAGAGTCATAGCCACACAAAGAGAGGTGGAGACAGGCCACAAACTGGCACGCAATTTATTGTAAAAACATTGTCAATTGTAATTAGAGGCACAATTTACACAGACTTTGTGTGACACCCGCCTGTCAAACGCTGCTCTGACAGTCGGCTAACAGCCAACTAAGTTTTTGGCTAAAATTACAACACAGACACAGGGATAGAGAATGAAATAGAGCAAGAATAGAGATATTTATATGCATACTCTATGACGCATTTGCCGACGGCTACTGTGAAAAGTATCTGGCGGATACACGCGGTCTACTTTGGTTCTCTCCCTGTTCAACGTTCTCAGCATGATCAAATTTCTGACCAGGACTCAGCCGAGTGTAAGCCACTGGGCTATGTGGCCATGCCATTGAGATGTGATACTTTTTTCCCCCTCGATTTTCGATATTCAGATCAATTTGTTTGCCCCGAAATATGGGTGTGGTGTGGGTTTTTTAGTCGAGTGTTAGGAACAGAAATGCAATTTTAGTTGATGTTTTGATGTGTTCATTAGGCAGTATCGATAAGGTACAGAAAGGTGTTGAAGTGTAAGAAAGATGGTAAAGGTTTAGGCCATGGGAAGCATGGGAAGTACGGAAGGGAAAGGGTAAAACTTTCATTCCAATCCAATCCAATTTACCCATAAATTCTGTCAGCCCCAGGCCAAACTCTTACCAAAAATATTTGTCGCCTGATGTCATTGATTGGTTTTTATCATCGAGTGGAATCTTGTTAGAATTGACAACGTTTAAACTTTAACAAGCCATTTGAGATAAGGAAACCGACCGAAATCGAAACCCGGAGAACCCTAAGAACCCCATCCCAAGCCTCCTTCAGTTGCCGGAGATGTCACATCGCATAACCAAATGATGACAATCTTGATGACATTTTAATTTCTGACAAACAACCGAAGAGATTTTCTACTTGACGGAACTCGAAAAAAAAATACCCAAGAAACAAACAGATACCGGGATAAGAGAGAGAGGGAGGAAGGAGACGAGTGGGCTGAGAAGATTAAGATCTTAAAGAGCGCTAAAGAGCAAAAAATCAGGCTGAGAGATACCAAACAGAGATATAGATACCGATCCCTGACCAAGCCCAGACAAAGCAACACCTCTTTGAGAGTGGAGTGTCGAGCGGGCCGCCGCGCCACCAATGTCAAAGTCGGTCTCCGGCTTCGGCTTTGGCTTCGGCTTCTGCTTTTGTTGTGGATTTTGGGAGAGCAGAGCCCTTACTTCCAGTTCTGTAACCCCCTAAAAGGGAAGTGAAACATTCCTTTCTGCTTTCCTTTTTTGCAAACATTTACCTTCACGTAAGCAGTTCATTCATGATAGAGAGAGAGAGGGGCATCAGCTGCTTCTTGGGCTAATCCTGGCCTAGCACTTCTTTGTCAACTGGAGCCGACTACAGTTACCATTCCGCCGTCTTACTCTGCCCTCTCTCTCCGTCCCTTGTGTTGTGTTGTGTTGTGTTGGCCCTGTTTGTATGCGTTTTGGGTTCAGACAATAGGCTTAGTGTTACTTCTACTTATTGTCTACGCTCCGTTTGTCATTCGAGTGCATTTTGTTGCACTGCCGTTGTAACTGAAGAACATCTCTCTAGTACGGGTACGCTCTGAAGAGAGCCACTCTCTACTCTGTGGTAGAACTAATCAATTAGCCTGGCCTAAAACTGCCAGGCATAACATGCACATCTCCATTAACTTGGACTTAATATTTATTATAGTTAAGACCGCCTTTTGAGAGGCTTATAAAGTCATTAAGAATTTAATGCTAAAATCGTAAAAATGTATATAAATTGCGCCATATTCGCTAATGATATCTATTTGCATAAACTCTTTTTATGGCATATACTCGTACAAATTTCATTACAAGTTTATAAGAAAATTTAGTTTAAAAATCCAACTGAAAATGCCATAAGTGGTTTAATGGTTTTTGAGCATACAGTTTTTTACTTTACAAATTTCTGGACATTTTCCAACAGATATTTCCATAAGCCCCGGCTAAATGTTCACAAAATCTTTCAGCTATAAACTTCTTGGGAAACTTTTTGCCTTTACAGCAAAATGTAATGTTTAATGCTCGACTCGACTCGAAAATGGTATGGTTTTTTGGGTACAAATTTTGTTATTACACAAGGTTGCCAGATGCAGATGCCAGACCAGACGCTTACGAGTGCATATTTCCATATACTCGTATCGTATCGTATACATATACACATGTCTAGTTCTTAGTCAGCCAAGAGTTTGGCTGTCAGGCCCGTCCCCCTCTCTCGGGGTCCCTGTCTGGAAAAGTTTTTCCTGCTCCAGCCAAATGCAATTTGAATGCATTAAATGCAAGCCGCACTCTCATGTAGGTAGTACTCGCACATACATATATACATATATATATCTGAATATTTACATACACTCGTATCTGTGTGTGGTACACACACCTCGAATATGTTAGAGGCGTTAGTTGCATGGCAAACTTGTCGAAAATTTGTACAAATGGTTGGGGGGCCTCGCAAAAAGACTGCACAAAAAATAAAAAAACAGACAGAAAAAGGAGAGAAACCAAAGTCAGAGACAGACCCAGTGCCAGTGCCAGAGTCAGAGAGTCAGAGACCGGGACAGAGACCGAGCCAGACAAGCTGGCCCATGTTTGGTCTTGTATTCATGTACAGCAAGGCTGTTGCTGTCATTGTTTTACTAATAGCTCTGCTAGTTGTCTATCTGCGAGTACGGGTCTATGGATGTGTATGGGTTGTGTGGCCTGCTGCAGTGTGTGTGCATGTGTGTATGTTGTGGCTGCAACACCCAAAAGTTTGTATTAAAAGTGGTTAAAAAAACAAATGCATATTGCATCTTGATAAATATGATATTTCATACATTTAAGAACCACCATTTCAAGGAATTTCAATTAGGAACAGTGGAATGGAACAACGCTTTCTTTCCCTTCCTTTTCGCTGCTTTCCATTCCTTTCCTTTCCTCCCAATTTGATCTCCTCATTAGCCCACAAGCCGTCATTCAAGTGTAAAATTTTGTGTGTTTTTGTTTTGAAACAATTTCCCAAATTTACGGGGGTATCTATGGATGTGACTACCATAAACCGCAGACCAAGGCAGGGCTGAGAAGGAACTCGGTCTAGGATTCTGTGTACTGACCCCAGTGTCAATTATTAACGTATCACTTGACAGCAAACGGCAAAGCTGCAAACAAATAGCGAAAATTATGTGAGGATTGTCTATCCTCGCTCGGCCCATGAGGGGTTGGGGGTCATCGTCATCGGCATCGGCCTCATCATCGGGGAGGGATGCAGAAATCATAAATCATCAACGAAATTCACTCAACGATGGTTTTTGTCAAACAAACAAACAATGGACCGACCGACTGTGTGGCAGACCCATAGGTAACTTCTCTACTACTCGTCCTTTAGGGGTGCAACATCCTCTAGGATTATGATGATGATGATGGTACTCTCCCCGATGATGAGCGAGAGGATTTTGTATTTGGCCGTTGACAAGCGGCATTCATTGCATTTAAATTATGATTTTATTATTATTATTATTATTATGGAATGGAATGGAGCGGGATGGGATGGATTGCCATTAATTTGGTCATCAACTGCAGGCAAATGTTATAAATATTCAAAGCAAACGCGAACAATGCGTCGTGTGGGAAAATGTATAGCACAAAATCTAAGCGAAGTCCGAGTGGAAATTGGGTTGGTTTTTTGCGATGTAATGATTTCCGAGATATGTTAATGATAGTTAGATAGAATCTTCAGAATCTTGAGAATAGCAAATTGTATAGAAACTATTCATACTGAGGATGCCTCATTTCCAGTACAGACGTGGGCCACGTGAGCTATATGTACACATCACCTGCATATTGAACACATCCCATAAGTGTCATCTCTCTAGTACCCTAACAATATTCCTATCATCAACAGTCACTGCCCCCTAACAAACCCTAACAAAAAAGAAAAATATATATAAAGTGAGCTATTCGCAACAGAGACACAGCACAGAGACGAGGGGAAATAGGGGGAGCGAGGGCCGGGCTAGGGAAAATTGCCCATTGAAATGTAAACCGCCAGGAAATCGGGGTTTGGCTTTTTCCGGCTTTAACCATAGGAACAAAGGGAGCAAAAAGGAGCAGGGAAACGGCGCAAAAAGAAGAGACAGTGGCGGAAAAAATGTATAGCAAACAAACAAACAGATACAGATATACAATGAGCTAAGGATTCTAAAATCCGAAGAGTGTCAACAACCCAGACCCAGACGCCGAGAGGGAGATAGAGAGAGATACATATAAATATAGAGAAAGGGAGAGAGGCATAGGGAGAGGACAGGCAAAAAGTAGCATCCAAGGGAGCTGCCGTTTTGTTATTGTATTGTTAGATAATAATAATCATATCGCATTGCATGTTGTTGACACATGAGCGATGATGCTGCTCATCCCTCTTGCTATCTTTCATCCGCTCCTACCTTCTACCTTCCTCCTCTCTTTCTTTCATAATTTGAGGGAGAGAGAAGAGATCGCTCCTTTGTTTCGGTTCGAGGGCGAGTGAGTGCGCTGAGCGGTCGGTCCTTAAGCAGGCAATAAATATTTACCAGGCCAATTATTTAGCAGCAATTAAAGCAGTCAAGCGTACGCTCCCTTAACAGAGATACGGTTATGGCTCTATCGTTTTTAAAGCGCTGCTATCGCTCTGTTAATGCAGTGTTTGGGCTCTGTTAACGCTGATTGTATCTGCTGCTACATACGTTGCTTGCTTTTTTCCTCATTTTTAATTAATTCCATTTTGAAATGCTTTTAATAAGCAACCGTCACTCTGACGGCAAAAAAATGTTTTATTTCTGCAGTTTATTTTTAATGTTGCTTTTGTTGCTTCTGTCGCGTTGCTGTTGTTGCTGAAAATTAAAAACCTGATTCAGTTCAATTAATCAGCGACTGTCAATGATGTTTAATTTGCATCGCTCGGTTAGCAGCGATCACGGGCAGAGCCAGGATGTGGGGATGATGCAAGATGCTCTCCTCCCTCTCCTCTTGAATTTTTTCCTCATGGCTCGGACAGGCCCAGTTATTTTTAAATTTTGTGATACAGTGGAGCCTCAAATGCATAGCTATTCAAAATTAAATTTTAAATCTTAACAAATGTTTAAATAATTTTTCTTTTCTTTTTATATTTTTCTTTCTCTTTTTTTTTTAATTTTTTTAATGAAAATGTAGTATTCTTACATCTTAAACTTATTTATTTCTGTGATTTCTACCAAATTTTTATTACTCCCATCAAGATTTCTCCATCGTAATCTCTTACAAAGAATTTTCCACGCAAAATCAACATTTTTACAATAAAATATCCCATACAAAAACAATATGTTATAATTTTCCCTCAATGTCAACTAAACGTTTCTTTTGATATCAAATGCTCATCTGCCATTTATCAAAGAATCCAAAACCTTCTGCTTCCTGTCTCACCCACCTCCATCATTTCTCCTGTTTCGTAACCCATAAGAAACCCATATTGTAGGCCTTACCACCCCCACGAAACCCCAAAACCATACATAAACGTATAAATATGAGAAAAAAAAAAAACACTTACGAGACGTTTAGCAAAACACAATTTCTGTATTATTTTTGTTTTGGGCCTGACTACGCCCCAAAGAGAGAAACATCAGAAAATCTTGCAGCCCCCATCAAACACCCCAAAGACAAACCAAAAAAAGAAACAACGCCCCATAATAGCGAAACCAGCCGCAACAAAAACCATTTCAGACGAGCGGAAAAGAGGAGAAGGAGGTTTCAGGGGAGGATGGAGATATATGTATGGATATTGTCGATGGAGATGGAGATGGAACTGTAGCTGGAGGAAAGGCCCACGCGTCGGCTCGGCACTCGAACGACTCTGTGTCGTCTGCAAATGACAGCCAAGCTTTGCGCTTAACAGGACCCGGCAGAAGCAGTTACATAAAAGCCAAAACATGTGCTATATATACACGATGAACAAACAAAGCCACACTGTATATTATATAAGTAAAATATATAGAGCCATGTACGAGTTTCTTGGGTGAACCCACGCACACACACACACACAGACACACAAACACATCCGTAAGGGAAGAGATTACAAAGCAACCCCAAAAATAAGAGCCACCCTAAAAAAGCAGCAACAAAAACAAGTTTGCAGCTGTACCGCAACGCAGAACGGAACAGAACGGAACGGAACGGAACGTACGCCATGACAGGGCCATGCGGTAACGGTAGCAAAAGCCGGGTCCTTGCCAATTCTTGCGTTTCAAGCGAATGTTTTTTTTTTCTTTCCTTAGGAAATTAACCATTTCGGGGGCTTTCCATAAAGGAAAGTAAAGTAAAAGCCAAATAGCGCGTAGGCAACTCATGATAATATGCAAATCACAAGAAAGCAAGCGGCCTATTTCACAGTTACGGCCACCCACCGCCCCCCAGTCCCACTCCTACAATATAACACCATTATATACACAGAGACTTTGCCATTGGATTTACTTTATTGAAATATTTAAATAAGTTTGTCGATTCGCACAGCCTAAATGGGATTTGGTGAGGAAGAACTGGGAGAGCGCGGGTCTGCAGGGAGTGACAGGGAGCTATGCTTATGGCGACTTGCCAGCCCAAAAGGGTGTGTGCCAGCCCAGGCCAGGCCAGGCCGTCTTTCTTGTCGGGCTTCCCCACTCCTCGGTTTTCTCGTTTATATTTTTTTGTGGGGAAAATGTCGACTGAAATTGACATTTTATAAATGGGCGGCAATTTTTGGTTACTTTTTTGTTGGCTGCAACTGTAACTTGAAGCAATAAAACATATTTAAATTTAAATTTTAATGCTCTGTAGCGCCCGTGTGTCCGTCTCGGTGTCCGTGTCCGTGTGGAATGTGAAAATTATGCGTATCCTTGCTGCACTTAGCCGGTACACGAACCCTTTAATGGTATGCCATCAGCGCCGTACGCCCGACGTGTCGTCTGAGCCACAGCGCGTGCCGCCTGCCTCATGCCTCATGCCTCACATGCCGCATCGCATTCTGTTTTTGCCCCCGCTGAGTTTAGACCGCAACGCGCCAGGAGATGGATATGTGTGTGGATACGGCCAGGGATATGGCTAGGGAATGTCGGGTGCTGCTGCTGGTGCTGCTGCTGGGTTTCCATGAAAAACTAAAAAAAATGTGATAAGAATGATAGCACAGGAGGATAGCAGCGGGCACAGCGGGTTGCGGTGCCAAAGACAGCTGCCTGTCCAATTTATGACTAATTAGCGTGGAAAGATAACATTTTAGCAGCTGATAACAGCTGAAATTTGGAGTTAATCAAAGGTTACAAGGCAACGAACTTAAAGACGAAAGTTTAAAGGAGACTCCTTTGGCGCCACTCTCCCCATTGAATGCCATCCATCCATGAGGTGTACAATCCGTCTGATAAAGGTACCCAAAGCCGACACTTGACATTGTATTGTCTCCCAATGAGATTTCGAGGCGCATCGAAGTGCATTCGCGCCGCTTGTTCTGCTTCTGATCAACTCTCGATCTCGGGGCCTGTCAAAATATATAATTGGGCTCCAGTCACACGCGAATGGTAATGCCGACCATTGTAATGCATATTTATGAGTTTTAAATTTTGACAAATTAATAGAAACCACAACAACAGCAACAACAGCAACAACAACCACAGCCACAATGCGACACGCCATTCAAATCGAACAGCATTTTGTCCGATTTACTATATACGAGTTTGTATGTATGTATATCTCTGTTTCGTTTGAGTTATTACGCATCACGGCATAAAAGCGAGACAGAAAACTTTATTCAAATGCGGATAATAAAGCACATAAATTAGTATTAAATTACATAAAGCAAAAAAAACTCAAACTTGTTGAGCGTGTGGAGTCGAAGCGGGACACAGAGTCACCGCTGGATGTCTTTTTTTCGTACAAGGGGCAACACACAAAGCCCTCGAACTGGCTCTGGCTCTGGCACTGGACCGACCCCAGCTGGACAGCTTTTCTCAGCCGCAGCACAGCCATAGCACACCCTCCTCCAATCTGGGAGACCCACTTTAAGCTCGAGGTGTGAAAATGTTCGATTATTGTCATCGTCATCGTCGTTCCCTGTGTGGGTTTCCCTTTGAAAGAGCGGCTCTCTGAGCCGCTTAGCTGCTGCAATTGTCATAAAGCTTGTGGTGCATATAATGGCCGCTTATCTGCGACATAAATGCCATATGCTAAATGGAATTAACCGAAGGAACCACATACAAGCACACGTATCTATAGGGTTTTTATTGGGGGTTTAATGTGGCATTTGATTGAAACTGATGATGCAAAGATACTATACATAGATGATCCACTAAACAATCGAGATTTTCCCAATCAATATACACACTTTTTATTCTAGTACTTTTGCTTCTCCAGAAAAGTCTCACCATAAATCGAAAGACTAATCTTTAGCAAATTATAGGGTTTCCTTAAGGATAAATATTATTTACGTTTAATCCTGATTTTATCTCTTTGCATCTGAGTCGGGATCTACCGACGCTGCCCCCCACTCTCTATAAATAATTTTGTAATAAGCTATAAAATATCACTTCGAACTAAATGGGGACGACTGTCTCTTATTTTTGATAGTTTGATAGGAAAAGGTGTTTGCTACGCACACGAATCAAATAATAAACGTTAACCTTTTGACCTGTTCCCTTTACCCTTGCCGCTATTGTTCGTGTCCATGTCTATCCTAACGAAAGAGAAAAAAAGGACCATCGACACAGGTGAAAATCGTATTCAGGGTCGAAGGGTTGCGGTCCCCGTCTCGGTATTGGTCCCCCGAACAATGGGCGCCTTGATCCCGCATAATTTATATGATTTTTGTTCTTGTTGTTGTACCTCTTGTTGTTCTGTTATTGTTTTCCCTATAAATATGTTGGACACAGAGTTTTTCCCACCTTTATTAAATTGTGTGTCGGAGGGGAGTTCATAAAAATTGTAAGGCCATAAATGGTCATCGTCTATTATATGTTTTATGCCTTTCACATAAATAATGATATTTATAGCCACGCAAACGCACTCCGTCTGTTACATATGTATAGGATTTGATCTGAATTCTTTTAAACTGTATTGAAACTCATGGAGATATCTTTTTTGGCCTACTTTTAGGAGAGAAACCATTCAAGTGCGAACACGAGGGCTGCGATCGGCGATTCGCCAATTCCTCGGACCGGAAGAAGCACTCGCACGTGCACACCTCGGACAAGCCCTACAATTGTCGGATCAACGGCTGTGATAAGTCCTACACGCATCCCTCCTCGCTCCGCAAGCACATGAAGGTGAGTTTTGTCTTTCGCTGTTTTAGCTGTAATAACTACCTGTTCGCGACACTTCCTTTCCTCTTGAATTCAACTAAATATTCTCCCTCTTTTTGTCCGCTTGTTAACCTTCAGGTGCATGGCAACATTGACGAGAAGTCTCCATCGCATGGCTATGACAGCGAGGGTGAGGAGAGCTCCAGCTCCAGCATCATAACTGGTGGGGCACAGACGCCGCCTTCGACGCGCCTGGATGGCAGTGCCGGCAGCAGCAGCGGCGTGAGCAGCCTGAGTGGCGGCAGTGGCATCAAGTCCTCGCCGCACTCCATCAAATCTGAGCCCAATCCCATGCACAGCGTCCATCTGGGCGCCTCGAGCAGCGGCAGCAGCAGTACGGCCAGCAGCAGTGCCTCCCATCTGTTGCAGCAACAGCAGCAGCAGCAACAACAACAGCAGCAACATCAGCAGCAGCAGCAGCAACAACAGCAGCAGCAACAGCAACTTGCCTCCCATCAAAGCGACTCAAAATCCTCGCCTGCCCTGCAACTGATGGCTGCCTCTGCATCCGCGTATCTGCCGCCCCCGCTGGGACCACCGCCCTCGCATCCGCATCCGCATCACCACCATCATCATCACCACCACCAAGCGGCGGCTGCAGCGGCAGCGGCCTCCTCTCCGGGAGCGGCGGCTGCCTCGGCCTCGATGCTGCACCACAATCACCATTTGCTGTACCATCCGGCGGCGCAGGTTCATCCGCCCAGCGACTGGTACCACACGGCGGCGCCGAGCGGCTCTGCGGATGCGATGAATCCGCTGAACCACTTTGGACACCACCATCATCACCACCATTTGATGCATCCCGGCGCGGCGACAGCGTATTGAGAGTGGGAGAACTGGTGGCCCGAAGAGCCACCGATGCCGCCGCCACAGCCACCGCCCCAGCCAGGGCCACCAGTTGGGCCACCAGGACCACATTCAGGGGCTGCCGCCACCCAGGGCCCTGGACTCTTGGAGGAGTCCTCCTCCCTGGACTGGATCTGCTGCCAGCGGCTGCAGAACCTGGCCCTCGTGGCGCAATGTGAAAACCAAATATTTCTCAAAGTTGAAGAAAATACTTTAAACTTTTTACCTGATAATTGAAAAATTGCTGTTGAAACGAAAACAAAAAAATCTTAACAAAACCTACACAAGAACCTATATTTAAACATTTTGAAGCGTCTTTGAACAGGATTATTATGTATTTTAAAAGTTATTATACAAAAAAAGCACAAAACAAAAAAACAACAACAAAAGAACAAGAAAATGCATAATTGTTTGATATTTAAATGTTATGTAAACTTAAACGTAGTTTTCTAGTTGCAGAACAGTAAGGAACACAACACAACACAAATAAAAAACAAAATCTACGTATTGTAAATGTATAAAATATGAATTAATTATCGTATAAATGTATAAAACGTACTCTTAACTTTAATAATAAATAACTTACTTAAGCATATTGACTATTTAACTGGTAAGATTTAGCTAATTTTTTGTCAAAGCTGCTTTCTCTCATGCCTCCCCAACACCCAACACCCATCGCCGCATTGTCCTGCCCCCATCCTCCAAGCTTACTAGTACAAAAATTGCATTGTAAAAAGAGTCGAACATCGAAGGAAATGGAGCTATAGACACACACATACTACATACATACATATATACGTACGATACATTTTCGGCCTTAGATTTTCTTCCCCAGCTTTTAAGTACGCAAAAAAGTAAATTTAAAAAGTTACCACAAAAAATCAACAACAAAAACTCACAAAAAACAAACAGGAAAAATAAATGGAAAAAAAACTATAAAGATATGAAGTTTAATGTGGTTTTTGGGGGAGTACTTGTTTCTTTGTTTGGGGAATCTAATATCACCTATGAAGCGGTGATGAGACCATCTATGATTATGCAGAATTCAATTGAGATACTAGTCAAAACCTATTATGCTCAGAACATCGTAAAAGAGAAGAATTAAGCTTATCTTTACAAGAAAGAATATTCAATGAAAGGTAATGCTAAACCACTCTGAAACCAAAAGACCAAAGGACAAACTCCACCCAAACTGCGTTATCCAATTGATTGAAAACAAGGAACACCTTAGTAAAAAACACCATATATTCTTTAAACCGCCAGGTTGAGCCAATTTTATCAATCACTCCAATTCGATTGCCACTTCCACCTTCAATATCCATCTCAAATGCCAGCCTTGACATTATTTCCATGACAATCGATACGGTTCCCACCGACGCGCTCTCATCTCTATTCCACTCCATTCCATTCCACTAGTTCCGTTTTGAATTGAAATGCAAATGAAATTTGCAAATTTCTGATCTGTTAATTAAACGAATTTTATTTGAGGAGCCAGCTGCTGTGTCGATTCGAGTTTTTTTCAACATTTTATTTGACGGAATTCCGTCATGAATATTTATTGAAAAAAAGCAGCCTGGCAGCCACTGTTAATTTGTTTTGATTGGTTCAGAGGAGGCTCGCGAAAACAAATTTCATTTGTGATCGTATCAAATTTCCAGGGGCTAAAAGCCATCAAAATACTTTAATGGCCAACTATTTACGGGCCTAAGCGACGTCCATTAACATTACCATGACAGAGGAGGGCCAAGCCAAGCCAAAAATAAAAACAAAAATAAATAAATTATAAGCCAAAACTAACCCCAGGCGAAAAATATACAAAGTGAAATTGTTTTCGGGGCGAATATTTTTTGATTTATTTTTTGTTTCTACCAAAAATTTCTTTGTTGAAGAATTTCAGTTGATTTTGAGATGATGAAAGGGCCGTCAAAAGACCTGCCACGGTTTGTTAGCAGTTGAGAGCGGGGTGGGGGGTGCCGGTACCATGTACTCCATAGAAGGTAGGATACGAAATCAAACGATTTATGTTTTTTTAATTAACCCAACAATTTGTTACGTGCCTCAAACGCGCACACTCTCACAGACGGCGACGGAGCAGACGGAGAGAACGGAGAGGATGTCTAGGCTAGTCGAGGGGTCGCGCCATAACGAATTCATATTTTGATTTATTGAATAGAAATCGATTGGATTAATCGAAAGAAATTATATTGCGAGCCGGCCGGCTGTCGATGAGATTTGCTGTGCCTGTTCGGGGGGCACCCCCGAAGCCCCTACCTTTCGCGGTGTGGTGTGTGTGTGTGGAATTGAAATTAAAGGAAGAAATCAGCCAGAAAAATGTTGTGGCGTGCAATTAAATTTTGTATCTGGATGCCACTCGTTTTAGCTGTCTTCTTTCCCCTCTTCCTTCTTCGTTACAGCCATAAAACGAGTTTGGTTTCGATTTGATTTCGTTTGGAGAGGAATATGGGTACATATGTACATATATGGTTTTTGGTAAAGGATCTTTACTCATTTAAAAAAAGCCCCCAAATTGTAAGCCGATTCTTGAAAATAGATTATTCTATCGCACTTTGCATAAGAACGAGAACATCACTCATTGATCAACCGCCCTCTACCAAACCTTGTGATGTATCCAAACAACACATCGAAACATCATACAAAACTTCTTTCCCATGGAAAGAGGTCCATTGAGACCCAAGTACCCCAGAACCAGAAACCTTTAAACAAATCAAGCCACGACCACACAACAAACCCAACAACGTCAACGACTGACACAGAACAAAAAAAAACAAAAAAAAAACCCCAATGAAAAAAATGGCCAAAAGCGAGAGAGAGAAAAACTTGTTGACACAAAACCCAAAACCCATACAAAACCCATTGCTCTCCAGCTGTCTCTTTCTGGTCCGCAATAGCCCCTGTCTCTCTCGCTCTCTCTCGCTCGCTCTGCTTGCTGGTTGTTCGTTTACTTTCTGTGTCGGCACAATTTAAGTTTCAATAAGCGACTATTTGTTGCAATTTAAGCTGAACGCGTTTATAAATTGACGACGGAAACGACTGCCGACGACTGCGGCATAGACAAGGTAGGAGAATGGCACATAGACAGAGAGAGAGCAAGAGGGGGGTGTGGCAGGAGGGAAGGTGCAACATAGCCAACTGGGGAATTGCCTAGGCAAAGACCTGGGACCCGGGAGAGTGACAGGGCCCCCGGACGTTCAAATTGAGCGAACATATGCCCCTCCGCTCCGCTCCGCTCACCCATGGCCCACCCGGTCACTGTAAAGTCTAATTTTTGGTTTTTGTTCCAAAGTTAAATATGGTCTGACATTTAAATTACATAAATTAATTTATACTAGTTATGGTTTCTCTGCAGCTATATATTTTATTAGTGGTTTGCTTTCGTTATTGTGATTTTTCGTGGGTTTTTGTGGTCTCATTTGGCGGCTTTTGTGGTCAACTAATTTTCGCGGTTGTCATTTTTTTAATTGAATTACTTTTACAGTTATCCGGTAAACAGTTAGCAGTTACTAATGGGAGTTAATGTCTGTCATAAGGGAATTAAATACCAAAGTTTTTAGTTTTGATAAAAGTGGAGTTTCTTGAATGTACTCCTTCGAGTCTCCCACCTTAGAAATGCCATTAAGGCGGCTATCAAAGCAATTTAAGAACACAAAAGACCTCAATCATTTAATCCAAAAAGCCACGGAACGGAACAATTCATTTGCTAACAATAAATAAAAGTATTGGAACAGCTTGGACCAAGCCCAGACCAGACGCATTGGCACCATAACAATACATTAATGATAATGGTAGTTTTAACACTTGGCTAATAGTTTTTTAATCAAAAATTTAACGCCACACTCGAGTTACAATAGTTTTCTTTGGCTACACACACCCAGCCAGCAGACAGCAGCCCCATCATCATCCTACAGCATCCTATCCCATCCAACCTGACCACACGCATGTTTTCGGTTGGGAGAAACCTTAATTACTTTTCAAAGTGCAGCCAAAGATGATAAATTGTTGGATGGGAAAGCCGGCGAAGATCGGCAAAGCGCTCGCTAATCCCAGACTGACTGTCTGGAACGATCGCTGTCGCTGGGGCTGGGGCTGGGGATTATTGAGTTACGATGTCAGTGGAAGATCATTAAAATTACAGGCAGTACCCAGCCAGAAACTGGGTTCCCAAGAAATCTCAAGGGACAGAGGGACCAGCTGGTGCTGGCAGGGCCCCCTCCCCCCATTCCCCATCAAAAGTTTTGTAATTTTTCAATATTCGCACACACAAAACGAAATTAGCTCGTTGGACGATCGGGATCGGGATCGGACTAGGGTTTGGGTTTGGGTTTGGGTTTGGGTTTGGGATTGGGTTGGAGCTGGAGTTGGTATCGGAATCCCAGCGCATGCAAATTTCACAGGAATCAAAAAGCAACACAACAACAGCTAAAAGATGAAGAAAATAAATACAAATAATAATAAAAAGGCTTATTCCCGTTCCCCATTCCGCATTCCCCATCCACGAGCCGCAAAAGTCGTTGCGGCGTTGTGACTTATGGCTGAGCCCTGGCCAGGCCTCGGACACAGATGCTTTCGTCTCGCTGGTGCACTGAAAGAAATTATTCGGTTGTGTAGACTATATTCTGAATTGTTAAAGAATTGAAAAAGAAGGAACACTTTTAAGGAAAGTGTTAAGGAATTTATCCATTAAAGTCGTTTTCATCGTTGTTATTCGAATCCAATTATAGTTCTTGTATCAATAAATATTTACTTTACATTAATTATTTAACTCGAATTTTCACATCACATTTGTTTGCATTGAAGGCAGGATCTTTCATTTTTTAAACAGAAATTTTGTTGTATTTTCTGTCGCGATTTCTTTCAGTGCAGCTTCGCCTTGAGTATATGGTGTGTCTCGTTTCGTTTGGACCATGTGCAGACAGTTGTGAAATTATATTTGCGCATCGTCATGGCCATTGTGTAGCTGCACCAGGACTGCGGCTAAGACTGGAACAGAGACGGAGACCCTAAAGACTCTGCTCGGACTCAGACTGGACTCAGACTGGACTCGACTCAACTCTCGATTTGTCAGGGCAGACGAATAGCCTAACAGTTGGGCCACAAGGAGTTGGAGCGGAGCTTCGTCTGTGGCAGGTTGTTGCAGGGCTCCAAGTCGCGAGTCGAGCCGCGAGAACTATGGGAGCTAGCCGCGCATCATCGTCATCGTGCTATTCAAACAAATGATTTACAAAATGTTAAATGAATTATGCATTTTGCATATGCGCCCTGGACGTATCGTGCAATTTTTCATATCCAATGGGCCCCGCAGACCCAGGATAACCAGAAAGAGCCAACGAGAATCAAGGAGAATTGGAGAGAACCAAGGGGAACCGAACCAAACCGAACCTGTGCCAGTGCCAGTGCCAGGGAACATTTTCTTGGTGTTGGCTTTAATAAATTGGCGTGGGGTGCGCCTGGAGCAAATCCTCCTCATCCACAACTTCTTGATGCTGTTGTCGCAGTCTTGTTTAGGCCATGTCCCGGCCGAATGTCCATGGCCATGTCATTGGGCATTCGGCATTCAGCATTGGGCATTGGACATTGGACATTGGGCGGCGTGCGGTGACTTAAGCAAATATAGCCAATGGACAACGCGAATGGGAGAGGGGAAAAAAAGGAAGGCGCATATAATCAAGTCATATAAATTGAGTGCATTTTTCATAATAAATGAAGGGAATTGTCTAAATTATGCCGTGTGCGCTCACCTGATGACCACGAGAGTCAAGTGGGCCTCGTCGGGTAAGGTAACCATGTGGGCAGTGCGTGTGGGAAATTGCTTAGATGGAAATTGGGAATCAGTTAGCAGGTTGCCGAGATAGTTCGATTATTGGCTAAGAAATTTAACTCTGAAGAAGCGATCTTTCAGCCAATGTGTAGTTAGAGAGATTAGTCTCAAATTAGGAGCCAAAGTCTATTCATTACATCATAAAAAACAAAACTTCAAGCTACCAAAAAAAAAAAACGAAATGGAAAAGCTAATCGCCAGAGGTTCTATCGCTACCCAAACCCAAAGAATTGTATCGTAAATTATAAACATATCCCGACGCACTTCATTATAAAATAGAAAACTAAGGAACGAACACAAGCACACCAGCACTCACTCACTCACAGTTGCACGAGCATCTATGTGGATCACATTAGGCAGGTGAGATATGTTGATGTGCCTTAAAACAATATTTGCGTGCCTCCTCCTATGCCACCACCCCCACCACCCCCATCCATTGCAGCCCAAAGATCTGTGTTTGGTTAGCAATTAAGTGCATCCCGAGAGTATGCAAGGCAGCAGCATAACCCTAGGCCCTAGGCCCTACGCCCCTTGGGAGTCAGTGCTGTGCTTGGTGCCGTCCGATTCCTGATCGATCATGTAAACAACTCCAGCATATTTAGTATGTGTAAAGAAAATAAATGGTCTACTATCCCCGAAAAGGGATGGGGGGGAAAACGAGAAAATGCAGTGCAGGAGTGCACGACTAGACTAACAGTAGCCATGGGCTAATTATGCTCAAAGTCAGCTCATGCCCTTACCAATCCAATGCCCATGCCTCTGCCTCGTACTCTACAGAGGTCTTGTCTCCCACTTGAGAGCTGCGCCCTTCAGCAAGATACTTGGCCTGCACTAAAGTTGATTTATGCACCTCTGCATAGGACCCCAGAAACGAACCAAGCAGACTGCCAGGCGGCTTCTCTACTGCTGAAAGTTTCAAGTAGTTTCCTCAATGAGATCCAGACCAGAGCCAGCTCCAGCTCCAGCTGCACACCCAGACCCAGCCCCAGTCCCAGCCCCAGTCCCAGCCCCAGTCCCAGCCCCAATGCAGACACACAGGGCACCTTGCAACCTCATTTTCCAGCCAACATTTGGAGCATTTAAATCATTCTGCCCGGAATTGTCTTGGCCATTGTTTGAACTGAAATCGTGTGCAGTGAACAAATTATGAGCTTTCGCCTTATTCGATGTCATGCAATTGTATTGGGTAAACATACAAAATATATATAAGCTATAACGATTCATTGATAAATCCCCTCGAGACCCTGTAGCTGATGCTGGAAGTTCTTGTTGAAGTCAAATGCCTGAATCTCGCGGGAATAAATGTCGGCATATAATGGATCATCATCATCATCTCCATTGGCGATCTCGTAGTCCACTGGGATTTGATGATATCTTTGCATAGTGGCACTAAGGATGCTCTCGGCTATCCAATATAAACGGTCTTTCCTACGGAGATCCTTCTCCGGCTCTGAGCGTCGATTGAACATTAGTCTGGGCGTACAGTACGTGATCGACTGATGGCCATCTTTGGAAGATGTTTTGGCTGCTGCCCATAGCTTGACACTGATTTGGTCCTCATCGGCGCAGATCGATACGTCCAAGTTATCTGCACCCTCATCCATGACCGAAGGACCCTTGGAATCTGGCAATTCCATCAGTGTCTCATCAGCATTGTAGAGCCTTAGACTTGGGGTCTTCTCCGGGACATTCTGCTCGTCATCATCGCTGGGATATTGTACTCCAATGGAGGATAGCGATCTCGTAATGTAACTATCCTTACTCCCCTCATTTTTATTGTCAACTTTCTCCGACATGCTGCTGGAGCGCGCCATCTTAATGTTAATGGGACTATTTCCACGATCTTGATATGTCCTGGGCACACTCTCAAGGCGACGCCTTCGACGATGACGACGACGATGATGATGATGACGATGGCGTGTGCTGCCGCACAGATTATCTGTTCGTACGGAAGATAGCGATATCGTTGATCTCGTGGAACTGTCGCCGTAGGTTGGATAGTCGGTGTCATCTGTCATCTCTCTGTTACTGCATTCCGCTTCCGCGATCTCCTTCTGATCCGAGAGGTAGTCTCTCTGTGGGCTGATATGTTCAGTCATTTTTGTAAATTCCGGTGATTTCGTTCTTGATATTCTACGAGCAAAGGGTTCACACAGATCTTTGAGAGATCGAAAGGAATGTAAATGGCTTGGTGATGCATTGAATTCTTTCAGACTTTTTGTCGAGCTCGAATGGCCAACTAATTCCCTTGGTGAAAGTTTGGGCGATAATCCTCCATTAGAGTGCGCTTCACTTTCTGCACTCTGCTCTGAATCAAACTCTACCACTTCGCTGGCTATCGATCGTCTAAAGGAGTTCCTAACGCTATCCAAGGGATCGTTGTTCTCATACTCGTTTATGATCCTCAATTGCTCCTCAATGAGAGCATCGTAGTCGAACTCACCAAACCCTCGATCATCGGAATCCTGAGATGTTTCAGCAGAATCGCTAGAGCAATCCGGTTCGACCGTAGCTGTAGGCTCCTCTTCCGAATCCATTTGCTGATCCTCACATTCGGGATTATCAAATGTTTCCAAGCAGTCAACGACCTTTGGCTTAAGCTCATCTCTCGCTTGATCATCAGATCCTTCAGGATTCTGTGCAGCCTCGCTGCAGTATTCGGAACTCTGTGAGCTTCTGTCTGTGAATAGCTCCGACTCATCGTCCGTTCGATAGGTCCTGTATTCGACATAGTCTGAAGAAGATATCGGAGATGTGCTCAGATTGTAGGCACGACACAGTTTGTCTGCTCTCTGTTGACGGTTTATGGACTCTTCGTGGATCTCGCTGTACACTTGACTGTAGCTCAAAGAATTGTCGGTGGATCGATCGCTTGCACAAGCCGTTGTATCCTGATCGCTCGAGGAACCTAGTTCTTCTTTGAGGATACTGTCAGCGTAATCATTTGCCTGTTCGGCCTCTGCCTTGTGATAGGAGTTCCTTTTGAAGGCCTTTTCCTTGGGGTTTTCGCCCGATTCATTGCTATTGTAATTCATGGCAACATCCTGAGCTTTTATGATTTGATTCACATAATCATCGGCTCTTTCCCAGCAGGCCTTGATAATTTCCGGTGTAAGTTTTGTTTTTTTAGAGTGTTTCTTTTGTGTATAATGATCCTTGGTGGAATATTCTTCGACTTCTTCGGTAGACCCCTCTACCTTGTCCTTTTTCTGTACATAGTGTATATTATTCTCTTTGCTATGTACTTCATCCTTAACCTCCTTGGGGCGCTTCGTTTCAGTATCCTCTTCCTTGTGGAATTCACTAGCATCATTATACGTTAAGATCTCCTCAAATCTTTGACTACTATACCTATTACCATTATCAGGGCTGGGCTTGTGGTGGAAAGACACTTATGAATCAGGTACACATCGAATATTGCCTTCTTAACTTACCATTTTATAGACAATATGTCTGTTCGTGTAAGCTGTATGTGAAATGTATTTAGTTTCCTGCCTTGACTTGACAATAATTACAAGATTTCCTGAGATTATCTAGCAATTCCCTAGCTCTTGCTCTCTCTATCCCATCGGTTTCATCACAATAATGACCTTTGCTGTCATCAGGCACATCAATTACGGCCAACCCAAAACTTGGCAGCCACAAGGGAGCCAAGAGCCCGTGTGGACCACGAAATACCAAACTCAATTAGCCCAAAACGGAGGAGAAAATTTAAAGTAAAGTCGCCCCTCAATCACCACTCGGTGAACACCACCTTTGCCCACACACCACGAACCACGAACAGCCGAAAAAGTGCAGCCAGATTGGGGCACGAACACGGACACGGGCGGGGCGTTTGGGGCGTTCTTTGGGGGCACTGCAACTGTGCCTCAACTGCGGCCCCATTAGTGTCACTTAGCAGCTAATTATGCTGCGCCTGTGAATTACTTTTTAATTTGTTGCTCTGCGCCCCGTACGAAGAACAAAAATAAACGCCAGCCAAGAACTGAACTTCAAGTGGCCAAAACATGGCCAGAAGGGGAAAGGCGGGTCGAGAGCGAGAGCGAGAGCGAGCCACAAACATAAACTCAAGTGGCAAATATTTCCATTGGAGTTTTGGCAGCCAGCTTGGCTGCTCCCTCTATTCTGCATCTCCGTCTCCACCTCCAGGTTAATTTCTGGTCGGTTCTGGTCTGGTCTGGTCTGGGCTCCCTTTTGGGTCGTCTGCTCCCTCCGGTCGGTCGGCCGGTCGGCCGGTCGGTCGGTCTGTCTGTTTGGCGCGTGCTGTGGGCGTTCTCTTTCATTTGTGTGCTGCCCAAGGGCCCAAGACCTTAGACTCTGAATTTCTGGGAGCTCTGGCTCCCCATATCTGTGGAAGCCTGGTGGCAAAATGGGCGTGTGTAGATGTAGAAATTATGTTGTTCAGGGTCCAGGGCAATCCAAACTAAAGACTTAAACGGATGATGAAACAAGATGTGCATGAAGGTAGTAACTGGCAGAGACTATGTGATTGTTTAGGATGCTCTGATCGCTGACTCTGAAGGAATTAAGAAAAACCTGCTCATACTTTCTGTGATTGAAAGAAAGAGTCCTCTAGATCATGGCAATTATATTATATCCACAAACATTTCGTAATAGGGACCACTTTCTATAGTACCCCTTACCCTCTCTCCTAGGATCCATTGCCGCTTGTTTACCTTTTGATGTTCACGCCTCTGGTGGCACACTTCAAGTCACTATTGCCGTGTTCCAAGTGTTAATTAGACAAAACTAATTAAACATTTTACGCACACACGTTCCGTTTAGGGACAGGAACAAGGAACAAGGAAGAAGGAGGGAGATGGAGATGGAGAGGAAGAGCAGGCGAAGACAACGGCGCCATATCATCAGTGCCAAAGTCGCCTCAATCAATGATGCGTTGACTGAAAGAGGGACAGGTCCTGAGGATGGAGTGGAGGCTCCGACCAAGAGTGCAGGCCAAAAGCGGCAAAGACACATTTATTAAAGTCGCTCAGAGGGCATAAATCGTTGAATGACATGCGACAAACGTCCGAGTTACATTCTGTGCGGTGCGATTGATACGACAATCGAACGACGGATCGACGATCACCGATCACCAATCGCCGATGGCCGATGGCCGCTGGCCGATCGATGCTTGCCTGGATGGATGATGATGATGGGTAATTAAAAATTGATCACGTTTAACAAACTGCTACCGAAACAATATATCACAAATGATCCGTAGGAGGAGGAGGAGGAGGAGGAGGAGGAGCAGGAGCAAAAGTAAGAGCAGGAGGACTTGACAAAGTCACAAAACTTGAGCAGCTCGATCGATTCGATTTGATTCGATTCGGTTTGGTTCGGTTATATGGACATATCGATCTGGTTGAACTGCCACATTAAGTCAAAGCTCTGGTTACATTTCATCTCGGAGAGTTCCCTCACCTCCTTACAGTTTTTTCTTTGCTTTCAGTTAGTTTTTTGTGGTTATTGTTGATCAGTCCATCAATAATTCATTATGGTTGAGTGATCTATTCAGCAAAGGAGCCAATCCATCCACCGACCATCCACCGATCGATCGCTCGATCGTTTCTTCCATCGATCGCGAGAAAAAAGATATTCCGCTTGTCAGCCAGGGGCGGGACAGAGACAGGGACAGGGACAGGGGCCCGTCCTGGCACAAGTGTTTCTTTTTGTTCCTCAAGATTTTGAAAGCAAAATTGTGCCATAAATATAATAAATACATATTGGAAGAGGAGGAGTCCGAGGGGAGCCAGAACAATGGAACCGCTGAGGTTCCGCTCATTATTAGCTAAGAATTGAAGGACCCTTCAGCATGGGTGTTGCTTTTTTTCATACAAAACTGTATGGTATGGAATGGAACTTTTGATTGAACACCGCCGCCGGACAAGACATGCGAGTACTCCAGAATGATATTGATGAATGCCAGCAATGCGGTAGGGCGCTGGATCACATGCTGTACTATGTGTGGCACTGTGGAAGAGGGATCCGAAAACCAGACTCCACTCCGCTCTGAAGACGGTTTCATAACCCCCTTCGGAGACTTGGGAGAAACTTTAACCCTTGAGAGATTTGCGCCGAGGTGTTGGATAAAACATAAAGTTCGTGTGAATGCCGACACGTTGTGACAATTGTTTGACAACAAACAGCAACAGCAACAGCAATAAGGGAACAAGCGACAACCGCAGACATGGAGAACTATGAAAAGGTCGTCAAGAGACAACCGCATGACTCGCCCACAATCATCGATAGCATTTTTGTTGTTTAAACGTGCCACGAGTCGCCCGCGAACATTCAAAATATGCAAATGCCACAACCAGACAGGGCATGAGTCCAGGCACAGGCACAGGCACAGACCCAGCCACAGTCACTGGGACAGAAACCAAACCAAACCAATCCTATCCAATCGTCCTATGCCATCATTTGGCCTGACTTCGGCGGTGGTTTCGTTGTGTTTGGAGGACTCATTGTGTATGTATGTTGCTTCTCCGAGTTCTCCGAATTTTTTCGAGCAACAAAAATTATATTAACACAAAATTAAATCCGTCTAATCATATTGACAAGCGGGACAAATCTTGGCAGACTGATGGGCAGACAGTGCTGGCCCAAAAAAATGGTTTAGCGATTATTCATCATCATGGAAGGAGAGGAACTTTGCTGATCCGTGTTACAGTGTTTCTATGTTCAAGATCTAATAAGGTCTGCCTTACTAGATGAATGGACGAAGAACTAATGGGTAGTTTTGGTTTTGGGAGTCTATAGCTGATTAAGGCTAAATTTTCTTAATTTTCTTCTGTTCTATTGATTGCTATAGCCTTGTCTACACACCCCCAAATGGATCATACCCTTCTCTACCCCACTGCCATTTCCACTTACAACTCTGTCGGGCCCCTCCCTCCCTCGGTCGGTCTCCTTCGGCGCCCAACCCTTGCCTTGTGTTTGGCTCTTGTTCGTCCAGCGTTGTGGTTCTTGTTGTTCGGGACTGGAACAACACCAAGAGCATATTGATATCGTGCATATTGATCTTGTTGGGCGATAAGTCTGCGCTCAAATACCTATATATATATATAAATATTTTCATCGCTGGGCTTAAGCTTCCACTTCCATGGAAGTTGATCGCATAAAATCCGCAGGCGGAGGGGAGAGGGAAACAAAAAACAAAGACTCCAACTCCAACTTCAGCTTTGTATTGGCATTAGAGCTTCGGTCGTCGGAGTTGGCCAGTAGTTGGATTCGATTCTTTTTTTTGCTTTTGGTTTTGGCCTTTTTGCAGTTGAACTCAGGGCCAGAGCAAGACCAGGACGAGGAGCGAGCACCGAGGACAGAGGACCGAGGACCGAGAACTAAGGCACATGTGCCCCAGACATTCTCACACGACCAGCTGTGGAATTGGCCATTGGGGGTACGGGAGAGAAGAGCCAGGAACTGGGACTCGATTGCGGTCTCGGTCTGCTCTCTTCCTAGACCGCAACTATAAATTTCATAAACAGTTTGGCTTTTGCTCTGCCATTGGGACTTGCCTTTGGCTTTGGCTTTGGGCACTGGAGTTGCCTTTTTGGCTGAAGGTCTTTGCATTTCTTCGAATTAATATTCGTGTGATTTTTTATCGTTATTTGATTTCGGGCAAACGTATTGGCCATATGAGTCAAAGATCTTTCCATAATTATTACCAGTGCAGTGCCAGTGAAAGGTATCGAAGGCCTTTCTCAAAAAACAAAAAGAAAAGCCCATCATAAATTCATCTGCTAATCGTAGAGAGATAGATGGAAATAATAAATAAATGGGATAGATAATAAATAACTTAGATCGATTTCTTTGTTAGCAGATAATGTAAATGTCTGCCTGTCTTCATGTCCCTCCGCAGGACTTTTTACTGCCTGTAAAGTAATTTCCCATTCCACATATATCCCCTGAACGACTGGCACCTGGGCAGCCCCCAAGTAATCCCCTTCACATTCCTGCTAAGTACTTCCTGCTAACTCCTTTCTTCAACCCATTAACCCCCATAAAGATTGCCACAAACATGTGTCAAGCAATTGCCATAAATGTCCGAGAAATTAACATGAGCTGAAAGTGTAAGCCCAATCCCCCGAGTCGTCCCAAAAATAGTCATTACGTGGCTTTGAGCCTCAACTTTAACCTTTTTAATGGCTGGCCGCTTCATAAAAGTCCTCCCCACCACACACAGACATACCCCCTTGGTAAATTAGCCAAAGTCATAAATGGGGCAACATAAAATGCATGGTGACTGGAGCTGGAGCTGGAGCTGGAGAAGATCTCCCTGTAATTATGCAAAACATTTCAATACGTGCGATGGATTGGACATGGAGGGGCGTTTGCAGAAATGAACTTATTAATTCAGCAAGTTGGGAATTTCAATTTGGACGATTGGAGGCCCCTTTTATGGGCTCTGCAACGTTTTAGTTATTAATTTCATTCGCAAACGAGGACCAGGCCTCGCGAACACACGGCGTATGTGGAATGTATCTCCCTCTCTTATTCTCTAATGAGAGACTGGTGCAGGGAGAGGCAGGGACAGGGCCAGGGCCAGGGGTGACCACAAACAGCAGCTCGTAATTTAATATTTCATGGCGCCAGCAGCACTATAAAAAAGGCAGCAGCAACCTCAAGACCAGCTCCAAAATGAAATGACTTAAGCTGCACCATTCATTATGACAACACGACGTGGCTGGAGGACCCTGGAACCCCATGCCCAGGCCCAAGCCGAGGCACAGACCAGGACCAGGATCCCATCTCAGTCGCAGTTGCAGACGCAGACAGGCCGTAGAGCAGTGTGCGGGGGGGTCACACACATTCCCTGGCTTTTTGCAGATTTGCTGCTGCTTCATCTTCATCATCTTTCGGTTATCTTCGCAGGTCTCCAGGTCTCCTCCTCCTCCAGAGCTCACTCGCTCACACAGTAAAAAAATGTCTGCGCCAAACACAAATTTTGTGTTGAGATTGCGATCATTTCACTGATATGGCGTCCCCCGCCTGGGCCCCAAGCCGCTCTCTGGCATAACCTCTACAGTGTTTCGCATTCAGGCGTGTGCGCAGGCGCAATCCTCGAATCGATTCAGTCGCCGCAACAGTCCCATCCCCCTGTCCCCCAGCAACAAGGTGGAACAACGCGTGACGCAAAAATACCAAACATAAAACATTTGACTGTTTTCTGTATGGTTGTTGCTGCTGTTGTTCTGGTTCCCCTCTTTCGTGTCACTGGAATGCACTGCGAGAAATCATCTAGAATTTGGTGATGGGGCCAAGGCATGCTCTGATATATAAATCGTAATGGGGCACTCTCATATGTTTCTTATTTTATTAACTAGTCCAAAAAATATCTGATATACACATAGATACATTTATAAATGTATTCTATGAATCGTACAAATATCGATTTTTGATCAATTCACAGTATACATTTATAATACTTTAATCGAACTTTAAAGTATTATTATTCTTGATCTTGAGTAGATTGATTTTACAGGCTTACAAATAATTAAGTTTAGTTTTAATAAACTCTATCGATAAATGCGCGATAATTTTAAACCAATTATCGATACATTTTCAATTAAAAGAAGGTGTTTTATTTGTAGATTCCTAGAGAGATAGAGAGTGAAATCATATAGTTTCTCCCGCCCCCGCTCATTGCAATCCATTCTCAGTGCCAACAATTAGCAAACTTAAAAGACAGCAGATGAGAATTCCACTCCTCCTCCAGGCAGCCTGGCAGCCGGGCAGCAGCCCCTTCTCCTCCCCATCGCATTATGTTGAATGAATGATATTTTATGCCTTACTCGCAGATCTGTGGGTTTTTCGTTGATTGTTTTTGTATTTCCACTCCTTCGAACCGCTTCGCCCGCTGCCCATAAACGTACTCGTAATGTGTACAAAATTGTGAACATGTGGGAACTTTTTTCGCGATTCAGTTTCAGTTTGAGTTTTGAGTTTGGTTTGAGTTTGAGTTTAAGTTTGGGTGCTTTTATTTTGATTTTATTTCATATGCTGGTTGGTTGGTTCGTTGGTTCGTCGGTTGTTTGCTTGGATGGTGGTGGTGTTTGGCCCCGGCTGCATTGGACAACATCGATGACTGCGACTGCGATTTCGCCTCCGACTCGGTCTCTCCTTCATCACCGAACCCTATCCCCCTAGCCACCTCCATCTGGGTCTGGGTCTGAGTCCAAGCCTCAGACTCAGTCTCAGTCTCAGCTTTTTGGTGTTGTTATGTCGTACTCATTTCGTTTTTGATTTATGCAGCGTACCCTTTCTAAATAATAAATAAAATATGAAATATGTCGTATTTCTCTCCGTTTTTCTCTTTTTTTCTCCCCTTTTTTTTTTGCAACTCGAAGAAGAACAGATCTTGGGTTTCACTTGACTTTATTCCTCACCTGAAATGACTCTGGAGCAGGACCAGAGAGAGAGAAGGTTTCGTTTAAACCGAATCTGGTGTCGTTTTGTTAAGTGTCCATCAAAATCATTTTTGTGTCTCCACAAAGCTCAAAATGTATACATCAAATGCCGAGAGTTCTGCCTCTCTTTTTTGTTTTTTTCGGTTAGCTCATAAATTATATTTTTGCCAGTCTGATTGTGGGATACTTTTTTTTTGGGTGCGTTTTTGTGTGTTTGATTTTGAAGAAATTGAAAGTTCTACTCGGACAGCGAGCGGGAGACTGACAAGTGGGCTTGGGGCCTTAAGGATTTCAATTTTTTGTTCTTTGTATTCGTGTCCATCTCTGGCCATACTCGCATGGTGGGTCCGGCGCTAGTTGGCTGTCAAATTAGTTTGGTTTCACGGTGACCGATGGGAATGGGGTTGACCCATGCTGAGTGTGTGTATGATGTAGGTCCTTTGGAAAGGAAAAGAAGGGTAGTAATGGATACATATAGTGTAGTGAATTGTAGGCAGATTCAATATGATATGGAAAATCTAAATATATTTTGGGAATATTCCAGGAATGTTGTCTTCTATTTCTTTATCTTTTACTTTCTTTATCAGTCCCCTTCCACTTGCTGAATATTCATACCCATTAGGATACCAGTATCTCCTTTTTAATCCCATAATTGTTCTCAAAAAACCTTTCGAGGACTGTACTCTTGTTTCACTTCCACTGTTTCAACCAGCAATTACCGTTGCATAAATCAACAGATTTTGCTTTTTATTTGGTATTATCCTTTATTTTTGTTGTTAAAAAGTGAACGGCAGCCGGATGAGCATAAAAATAGGCCTTTAAACAAATAGACTAAACCGGATTTGCAACAAACCCACTCCCGCTCCCATGCGCACACGTACACCTCCGCATCCGTATCCGTATCCTTTTATGTGACGCATTTACAGCAACACCACCAGCAACAACAGCTACAACAACAGACTGCAAGTGAAGTTTCCTTATTTGAAGACCCACCATTATCCTTTCACACGCAGTCCTTAGCCACCATCCTCCAAGGGGAGGACGCTACGCTGCTGCCGCCGCTCTCTCTGTCTGTCTCTCTCTCGGAAAAAGTCAATTAAAAAAGTTAAATAAATCATAAACTTGGCAGATGATTTGATTGCGGCACAGGATCCCTTGCCCTTGCCGTACCCGGCCAATGGGGCACAATGTGTCTATGTGTCTATGCGTCTATACGCGCAGTCCGTCCGGTTCGAAGGGTAGCTGGAATGTGCCTTCTGTTTGTTTGTGTGTTAGAGGCTTTTATCCTTCGGAAGGGCGCTGCGAGTACGATTCCTCCTTCGGGTGTTTACTTTGCTGCGGTTTTCTTTTTGCGAGGCTTAGCTTCCGGATGATGATGATGGGTGGATGGGCGGATGGGCGGACATCCGACGTCGCCTCGTCCCCCCCAGTTGACTTTCGGGCAATCATAACTGTAACTGTAAATGTTCCTTCGTTTTCGGATTGCCCTCCTCTTCCCTGTGAAGGAAAATTTATGAAGTGTGGCGTGTGCAAGGACAACTCCGGAGTCCGGACACGTGTACGGTAGTCCTGCATTTGAGTTCTGGGCGTACTTTGGGGATTTCCATTATTAAACATTTTTCGTTTTTCGTACCGTTTTTCGGCGACTGCAAGTGATTTGCTTTGATTTTCTCGTCTGGCATTTATCATTTCCCTCATTCTCTGCGGCTCTCTCTTTGGCAGTAAATGAATTTTAATCAAATATACAAGTATTTTGCATAATTTATGATTTTCATGGTTACTTGTCGCATTTTTCGAATCTCGTTCTTGTTCTTATGTTCCTAAAAATATGTGTGTGTGTGTATGATATTATTCTTGGCAGACTTCTTAAAGTTGTCCGCACCCGCATCCGTTTCCGCTGTCTCCATAGAATGGTAGCCAAAAAAAAAATATACTTGAAGGAATACGTGAATACTTTATTATATGGGAAGTGATCGAATAGAAGACATCCTGTGGATTGCAAAGGTTTCTTCATTTAAAAAGTTCAATACTTTAGGAATAAATAGTTTTCAAAATAATTTATTTACCTACAGATATTCATATTTTACTGACTGTTCTGTGATTAAACATATTCTATATTCCATTTACTAAGGTATACTTTATATATAATTGTATCATTAAGTCCAAAGAGTTTTCCCAATAGATCTTTCCACAGACCACGGAGAATCTTCAAGTACCGCGTATGAGAAACAAAACTTATCCATTTCCCACCCAGATTATCTTCTCGGCTTCGCCTGGTACTGGTACTGCTCCTGCTTCTGTTTTTGCTCCTGCCTCCTTTTCCTACTGGCATCCACTGCGAACTCCACTGCGCCAATACGTTTCCGTTTTCCTGTCTGCCCTGACATTTGCAGCATGTTGCTTGTCATTATCCTTGGCTCCTTTCGGCTTCCTCAATTTCTTTTGCTTTTATTTTTTTTCTCCTTTTTTCTACTTGGGGCCTGTACACTTTTCGGGGGACCGACCGTACGAAATGATTTAATGACAACGAATGAAAAATTTATTGTGCGTGAAGTTTCTTCTCGCTCAAGGGTCGCCGGAGAAAGATTGGCAACGACATCTCAACATGATTAGCTAACGGAGATTTTCTTTTTGCAACCCTCGTTTAAATAAATACAAATACATACATTAAGGGGAATATTTTGAATGAGGAGTGGGCGGAGGGGAGTTCGCGTTGGACAGATACATAGGTTGTCCTGTCAATGTCATAACTATGTGGGCGTTCCCCATTTTCCTTTGTCCTGGCGAGTCCATAATTATGTTGTCATTGCCAACATGTCCTCGATTAACCCTCCAGCTTTAGGTCTGATGCTGATGCGGGTTGCAGGTTAGGAAACTTGGATCAAATTACCAAAGCTGCGATTGCGGTTTTGCATTCAGCGAAGGGCAGGGTCAAGGTTTAAAAGTAATTTAAGAACATACTGAAGATACACGTAGATAGAGAACGTCTAAGAGCAGTGGATTAATTTCCCTAAATATCTCTAAAATATACATTTGCTTAAAGAAAAGCCCCCATAGTCATGGGATAATCAAGTTTCTATAGTTATATACGGCATTCTTAAAGTTTTCTCTTTCCCATTTTCCTCTCCTCTCCTTTCCTTTCATTTCCAAACCATTGAAGACGTCACAGCCACTGGCAGAGGCCATTAAAATTTCAATAGGTCCCCCGTCCTTTTAGCCATCTCTATGGCATATTCTTCTTCTGTGATAACCGACCAATCGTTCGCCAGGGGACAAGAGACAAGAGTCTCCTGTCTTGTCAATATTGGACAATTCATGCGCATTGCGTAAACATCCGTTAAAACTTTATTTTATGCCCGCCATTTTACGAACGTTTTGGTGTAAATACATTTCCGCCAGCATTTCAAAAGCGGGCAAGCGACAACGGTCAGAGGACCGACCAGCACCCAGGACCAGAGGCAGCACCGGACAGGGGACACTCCAGTAGCCAGAACCGAACCAGAAGGGGGGCAGATGCTCAGGAAGCGCAAAAAAATGGCGACGCCAGAACAGAAAAGGCAACAGAGATAAACGGCGGTAGAGAGTGAGAGAGAGGGAGTGAGAGAGCGAAAAAAGAGGGAGTAGGGCATAAATTATGCACTGAAAAAATAAACGACGAGGCACATAATAAAAATCGGCAAAAAATTGTGTACGCAATCAAAAGCATGAAATGGCAAAGAAAATATGATCGAAGCAAGAACAAGCCGAATGGGGAATGCTCTTTGGGGAATGCCCCATCTCTATACATCTGAAAACCCAAATAGGGTAGTGTAATAATAGTAATAAAAATATAATAATCGAATATTAAAGAAGAGACGCTACTAATAATAGTTTCATCGTTCTTTTATTTAATAAATAATATAAAATGCCCACAAATATTCAACATATCTTTCCATTCAGGGAGAGTATCAAAAAATGACCAAAGTGAAAAAAAGCATTGCAAAAAGTCCTCTTTTGCTGCCACACAAGAAAGCAATTTAAGGAAACCCTGGTAGAGAGTGAGAGAGATGTGAGCCTGAACAGACAGAGGCCAACAAAAATAAAAGAAAAGCTGACAATTTTAATGAAAAATCTTTTACATTGAAAAGACAAGAAATGAGTATGGTATGTCCTGTATGTATGGTATGTCCTGTGTGTATGGTCTTTGTGTACATATTTTTGTGACAACCATGTGACCCAATTATGTGCAATCATGGCGACAAGTTAGAGGAATCGGAATCATAACATTCAGTGGGGATCTGGATCACAAAAGGCGAAATGTCAGCGGCACAAGACACGAGATGTTGTTCCTCCTTTCAGGCAACAATTTCATTTTCAATGCGCTTGACAGCGCCAGTCCGTTCAGGAGATTGCCCGCCCCATCCCACCCCACCCCACGCCGTCCTTCCTTGCGCGTTTTCTGTGTAGTACAAATCAGCAAGCGAAGAGAAGACAACGCTGATGCTGATGATGATAAGGATGATGACGACAATCAGCGGCAAACAAACAAGTTAATGTCCGCTCAATGGAGAGTCGCTGAGAGAAATTTGCTGGGCATTGTGTGTGTGTCCTAGAAAGGCTTTTGTCCTAACAAGTGGCCACAATTGAATAAATGAATGCACAAACGAGTGGGACGGATGACAATGCCCCGAATGAATGGCAGCAGCGTACCATCGTCGGAGCAGTGGAGGAACAGTGGGTAGGGGTCAGGTGAATGCTCATTATGCTCTACTCTCCGTCTCTCTCTAGCTTCCCACTCTCCCTCCCTCTCTCTCTCTCTCTCGTTCATTGTTTTGTGTGGCTGCAATTTGCGCTCTTTGTCTGCAGTTTGGGGGCTATGCAAATAATTGCTTTATGCTCTTGTTCTTGTTCCTGTTCCTGGTCTGTCCTGTCCTGTCCTGTGCTGACCGTCCCCCTTCTGCCAGACAACATCGAGGACTCTCAACATGACTTAATGAGCTTTCATTGCAGTGGCCAGAGATTTTGGCCGCAAACTAAGTTAAGTAGATTTCTGTGGTTGCCCAAAAACATAATTGAACATCAATTGCGCACTTTGTTTAATGTCTAAACGAACAAAGCCAGAATCTCGATTGTAGGTGGAGTTTTGTGGGCAAGTGCTGCCAACTTGTGCGATATTTTAGATTCCAGTGCTGCCATTTGTCTGATATTCCATTTCATTGATGTGTGGCCATTGCCTAGCCAATTTCATCCCAGATAATGATGACACCACTTAATAGTCTTAGCCAGTCCTCCCCCTTTATATACCCCATATATACCCCATATATCCCTATATATATACACTCCCCCCAATGAAGTGTACGATAAGCGGGAAAATCTCCCACGTTCCACTAAAGAACCCAACGAAACCAAATCAACAATTACACAGCGAATTAAGTTAAGGCCCTAGACGGGTGGGTCACCCAGAAAACTCTGAATACTGTTTCCAACTCCCAACTCTCTCATTAGGAATTCCATGCGCGTCGGACAAAAGTCATTGATAAAACCCTTACCACAAAACCGAATCGAGTTGGTCGCGAGGCGGGATCGGGAGCGGGAGTGGGGGAGTTTCTAAACAAAACAATTTACGTATAAATTAATTTACTTTCATTAATTAGTTGGGGCATTAGACGCTCTGCTCTGCTCTGCTCTGGGCTGGGGTGACAGTGTGGAAAATTGAAATGTAAAAGTTTTCGTGGCTTTCGTTGTTTGTTCATTTTTGGGGCCAAAGAGAAATTTGCATAGCAATTCAGCAATCATCCATCCCAGAGTCACGGGAGGAAAACGAAAGATTGTTTTCTATTTTGCATGGCAAATTGAAAGGTTCAGCTGAAAATGAAACTCTTTTGCTTGAATTTCTGTGTCAGGGCTAGAGAAATACGATATAAAAAGTGAGTCTGAATAAAGTGAAAGATGAAGAAAGTTATTTGAGATTGATGAAACTTTATGGCGAGCAAGAATCTTATGGAAAGAGTGAAATTACGATGATCTAATGAAAGAAATATCTAAATAATGAGAAGAATCGATTAAACTCTTAAGCCAACGCAATGGAATCCTTTTTCCTTACTATCCCGATGAGTATTCCGAGTTTGATGTACTTTAGATTCCGCCTTTGATGATATGAGAAATCCAATCCCAAGTTTACAATCAAACAAGATCTGTCACGCCTTCGCCGAGACCCTATACAGGCCAACGTCAACTAACCCATTAAGAGTTTTGATGTGTGTAAACTATAAAAATCTTGTTTGCTTATATTCAAAACGGATAGGGACTATTGTTCGATCCAGAACCGAAGCGCATGCGCCATAGAGACAGAACGAAAACCGTTTAAAATGCACATAAATTAAATGGAAAAATAAAAGAAAATTTCGAAAAGGCAGAGCCTATGGAAAACTCATAAGGGAAATGCACTAAAAAACCCGTAGGTGTTGCCATTGTCACAGTCTCCCCGCCATTGGAGATAGACAAACCCAAAACCCAGACCCAAACTCAGAGCAACATTAGAGATCCAATAAAAGTCAGTCAAACATTCGATCGAATTTATAATTTCATTAAAGTTTCGTTAAAATGGCGCCAGTCGACGTGATAGATATAAAAATATTAATGCATCCGATGCTTAAGAGGAAGATTATAATAATTGCACTCTAGCCGAATCCTGCTCTCAATTAGAGGCAATTTCTGGGCTATAAAAGGTTATATGTATTATAGAAAATTGCCGACAAACTTTAGCAAATTTCCGCTGTCGTTACGTGTTCCTGTTTAATGTTCGCGATGAAAGTAATTGATTTTTTGTTGTGGTTCAATTTATGGGTGCCTTTAATGGTTAGACATCAAAATATTTGCACAGCCATTAAAAGAGTGGAAGAGTTTTTTATGTATTCTAGAAGAACATTTTAATCTTAGCGGAGTTCTGTATCTTCTTGAACATATGTATAATATATTTTACTTTTTCCTATTTGCAATCTCCTTTGTACGATCACATATCCCTCCATTTTATATGCCCTTTCTTAGCTCTTTATCCGAAAACCAATGCGCCAAAATCCACACAAAGTTTATCTTTCATTAATGCTACTATTTCATAATTTTAAATTGGTCGCGAGTGGAGTGGTGTTCGGACGGAGAGAACAGAGAACTGAGGGTCGATTCCAATGCTACAAAGAAAACAAATTTATAACCCAACAACAACAACAACTACAACTACAACGGAGGCTGAGACTGAGGCTGAGAGACACAGAAAATCGTGTAAGAGAAATGAAAAGTTGAAAACCTATAAAATTTAAAATTGATTGTTCAATTAATCTTCACAAAAACTTGACAACAACGGGCGATGTGTTTTGGATATGGGATTTTTTCTTCTCTTTCTTTTTTGGGAAGAGCAGAACAGAATCAAAGATTTGCTTAGTTGGCAAAATGAAGATGTTGAAAGTTCTTTCTGATCCGAAGATCAATAGATCTAAGAGATCTTTTAGGGAACAGTGCAAATAAAGGATTTAATCAAATGTTCTTTGCATAATGCCAACTCCCCCTCAAAAGCTCTTAAGCCTCGACAAAAAGCCATAGTTATAAACACCATAATCAATATATATACGACACAATGGCTGCACCGACTGAGAGTCCCCTCCAATGACAATGGGTTTAAGAAGACAAGTTACATAAAACCAGTTACATAAAAGAACACAAACCCAAGCCCAAAAAGGGGGAAGACCGAGACCGAGAGAAACCCATAAAGACAGACGGACCCGACCAGACCCCTTTGCACCTCTCGGCTGCAGACAATGCAATAATATTTTTCATAATTTTCTGTTCAGCATCTCAGTCTTTCTTTTTTTTAGTTTTTGGTTGCCTGTTAACCTACAGTCAATTAATGTCCCATAATTTCCAACTTCATATACGGACAGAGGCGACCCGCGAAGGACGGATCGAACGATCTTCGAGAGCTGCAACGGTACCTAGACTCGACTTTCTCAACTTGTCATAAGATTTCTGTATTTTTTTCTTTTCTGGTCTGTCTTTTAATTGCTAATAGGTATTTTGATCGTTTTGGAGAGGGGCAGGGCAGGGTAGGACAGGCCAGGGCAGCGATCGAGGGTTCAGTCTGGTTAATCAATATGAAAATGCCGCCAGAGAGGAGCGCGTCAAATGAAAACCGATCCCGATATCGATCCCGTACCCGAATGGCGATGGGGATCCTTGGCGTTCATTTAACGATCGATATGGAAGCACTCTTCTGCCCCGTTCCTCCGAGCCTTCTCCAATCGTCAGCTAATTTCCATGTCTGAGTTTTGGTTCCATCTGTCGCCTGGCCGATTCGATTGGAGCGGAGGAGCCCCTTCTTCTGGGCAGCTTCTTTTACGGCTGCCTGCCTCTTGCGGCATGATTAACATTTTCGAGATTTAATCATCAAACATGGCGCAGCTTCAGCTCAGCTTCAGCCTTAGTTCGGCGCTGTTGTTTGTCCGTTTGGATCGGTTGGTGGTAATGATGGCATGTTCTGTCTCTTGTTTAGTTGCTTGTCGTACATGCGCTTTTATCGGCATTTAAAATATATCTATAAAGAGGCAGCTCTACTCGATAGGCCCGGACTGGGCTTCCATCAGTTTTGAGGAGCCACAGTGAAGGAAAACCACCGAATTGCTTAGATCAGTTCGGTGGCTAAACGAATAGGATGGGATGGTAATCGGATATATCCTGATCATAAATGTCTGCAAGATTAAAGTATTCCATAAAACTGGTGGATGTCGTAATTATTAAAGATGAGTTTGCTTTCGGTTAGAAGAATGGATACTTTAATGGGTAAATATACGATCTAATTGATGATCAAATTGCAGAGCCTGAATAAGAGATCAAATATATTGATTTAGTGGAAAGATTTCTTCGTAGTTTGTTTTATCGTAGAAATTCTCTTTAAGAAAGATAAATTTGCCTTTCATTCCTCCTACTTTCCCCCCAAATAATCCCCTCTGAGACTCCTCCCCACCCACTTTTCTCAGAGGAATACAGCATTTTCATTGATTTCAATTTGCCTGCGATGCGACGCCATATTTCAATTTCTGACCGACGCACAATTTACAAGCCATAGCATGTGTCTCCAATGACCCCCCTCCCCCCCTTCCGCTCCCGGTACCCCATGCTCACTCGTACCCCATATATCTCTGTCTCCCTTGTGCCATATAGCTCTGTCTCTTTCGTGTGTGTGTGTGTGTGTTTGGGCAGCACCAGCATTGGCAGCGGCAGCAGGAGCAGGCCAGTGGACAGACAGCTTAATTGATGAACAAAGGCGTTTGGGCCAAAAGTTGTGCGTTTGTTTAAGAGATAGCAGAGAGCCATGTCTGGGCCCTGGACAGGAGAGTCTTTTTGCAGAGTCGAACCAAAGTTGAGGACTTGCAGAAGTCGTACAAAATATTTAACACCCGCTGAGCGTATTTATGGGAGAATGAACCTGTGTGTCCTACTCCTTCTCATCATCAGCAGCGTCTCCGTCCCTGTTGTCGTCGTCGTGGTCTTAGTCCTCGTCGTAGTCGTCGTCATTCCCATCCACAGCCACATCCACATCGTCATCGTCCATGACTCCACCATTTTGTCTTAGAAGGGGCCAATGTATGTACAAGTGAGTATGTTAGCTGACAGGAGCGCTATAAAGGATGTTGAGGGGGATCTTCCAGCTGATTTTAAGAGAATAATGTTGGAATACTTTGGTACTCTTACCTACACATTTAAATGATTGGATATTGATAAAATAAATTTCTTAAAAGTTCCTTATCCTTGAAATTTCTCTAGTCATATTTTATAGTCTCCAGATATTTAATTCCTTCGCGTTAAGCAACTCCAACCGCTCCTGCTCTGCCTACATCCTCGAAGAAGCTTCTATATTTCTCTCTCCTTCCTGTACAACTATCTTCTTCTCTTTCTCATACACATGGCAGATTTGCAATTCCAATTGGCGCGACGTCTTCGCTTCGTCTAGGTCTTGCTCCTTCCGCTAATGATTAGTTGTCGTCTCTCTGTCTGTCCCACTCTCCCCGGCTCACTCCCGCTCTCACTCACATCTTCCTTTCTCTTTCTCTGGCGCTGTGGAGCTTGTGGAGCTGTGCAGCTCCGAAGCTTTCTATGGCTTTGGCTTTGGCCTGGGCCACGTTTAACCTTCTTTTTATTGCACACACGATGCAATTATTTGTTTTATTAACTGTTGAACATGTTTTCTGCGCACATCGCGCCATGTTTTCCCACTGATATATAAGTCGCTTCCAAATTGTAAATTGCAAATTTTATTAATTTCTATCCATGGGAAACTTGTTTCCTCCTCGATCGCGGCAGCGGCGCTCCGTGTGGGCTTTATTTTCGTTCGATTTGGGTTGGGTTCTGGTCGTTCCGATGCGATGCGATGCAGTGCGATGCGGTTCGATTTGGCATAATTAAATGATATCTACGGACATTATTGAATGTACAATTAACCTTTTAAGGTATTTTTTGATGGGAAATGCGATTGGGTGGGAATATAAATGGTGTACATTTAAGGGATTTAAGAAGAATACAAATTATATTTAAAATTCCTATCGTAGCCCAACATTTTCAAGTTATAGAACTTTTCAATCTACATGCAAGCTTAAAAATTTCTTAAGTTATTCCCCAACATTAGCACGGAATTAACATAAGAAGTAAAACCAAAATACATAGTATTCACAGCAGTACGTAGTATAATAATTTCTTTCTTTTTCCCAAAGGTTATATAATGGTTTTTTTGGGGTTATAAAAGTACCTCCCCGCCTTAAAAGATTAATCAGTTGGGCAAACATAATAAAAGGCTAAGCGGCATTTTGCGACATTTTGATAAATATCGAATCAAAATAATGCGTCAAAATAATTAATCACGATTAAACAGGGAGTCAGAGCCTTGGGAGGGGGAGGGGCTTAGGCTTAGCCCACAGCTAATGATCGATAAATGAGGGTCGGGGAGGGAGCAAAGAGTAGAGAACAAGTGTTTTCCATCACACGCCATTCCCAAATTAGTGGAAAACAAAGAGAGAAAAAGGAACCCCTCGCTGAAAAGCTTACACCCCCATCACACACCATCATGACTCTAACACTTTGCAGGGGCAAAATGTCACATAATCGGGAAAATCAAATGCAAATGTAATAAATCCGTGTGAAATGCGCTCAGTGGGCGGGTCGGCCCCGGTCCCGGTCCCGAGTCCAACCCCAGATTTGTATTTATTTACTTACCGACGACTTTTGGGCGCATAATTTAAGGCCTGTCCAAAGGGAATCCACCCGAAGTCAATTTATATTCATAGTTTTTTTCCGAGTGTGGGAACTCTGTCATGTGGTTTCGCATCAGTCAGTCTGTCAGGGTTGCGACAACCCTTTTTGCATGTTTTTCCCCCAAAAATATGTGGATTTTGTATGGTTTTTCTGCTTGAATGCATACCATACCATACGATACGTTTGTGTTTGTGGTGGTTTATCAATGAATGAATGGATTCCACTTGTTGAATGTTAACCAATGGGGCTGTTCTTCGAAAAGTTCCCTCCTTGATGTAGAGTGTGATGCACAGTTTTTTTTTTAACTTTAAATAAGTAAAATTTAGCGAAACTCGATTAAATTATGCGCCGAAAGGGTTATAAATCAACTTCTTAGCACTTCCCTTACCGTCTCTGTAACCGTTTTGTTTATATTAATTTTAATCAAAATCGGTGCTCAGCAAACGATCATTCAAAAGCGGCCCCAAGGGTAACATTTGATGGCTTTTAGCACGTGCAACAGGCCGCAAGCCGCACTAGAGTGCTACGTTCGTGGGTGGGGTGGTGGTGTTGGGGGGTGTCGGCTGTCCGCAACCCTTAATTGCGCGTGTAATCTGGGTGCCCAGGGGCTGTGACAAGCGGGGTGGCCCTAATGCCCTGTAAATGCAACAGAACAGCTTGTGTGCTCGGGGGATTGACTTCAGTGCGATGTAAAGTGCCGTTGATGATGTGATACCGTCTCTGATTTGATTAGATTGCATTGCATTAGCAGAAGATTGATGAAGCATACGTCAAATAACAAAATGCACAAGAATGTAAGCCGATTTGTTGTTTCATTTCACCTTTTTTTTTTTGGTGTAAAGTAATTTGTAGCAGATTTAAAATTGAATTGTAATTACTTTTAAAGTGTTGATGTTTTATTTGAATTTTTGAATTGCAGCCGCGCAACTGTTATGAACAACGGGCTACATAATTCTATTGTGCTGCAATGTAACTTCGGTAGTCTTACAATTATGTTCGGTCGCTATGATTCTAAAATAAACGTAAAACATTCAAAGGTTAGCGTTTTACGTGTATTTGAACTTTTAATTTGCGATTCGTAACCGAATAACAGATAAACCTTAAGTTTTCAAATTGCTGCTGCACAAAAGCTGTTTAGTACGAGCCAAGTATGTTAATAAAGAGCTGTTAAACGCAGCTGTTCTGTTAATAATTATATCTATGTGTATTCAATACGCTTTTTACACTGGGTGCGTTTCCTATCGATATCGGAAGAAAAGGGGCTTATTTGTTGACCTTCCTTGTTTAAACCTTATTTTAGACCGAACCCAATAAACTGAGTTTTTAAACTTGGTCAATCTTATAGAAAATTGTTTCATCTAACAGTTAAAATTATGTGTTCAGGCCTAAGGGTCCTACTTAGCTAATAATATTAAACAGTTGGGAAAAACAATTTTTTTTATTAATCAAAGGAAAAAGGGTATACAAATGCCGAAACCACTGGTTGACAAGCAACAAGTGTTCAATGACGTGAAATTTCATGCTCACTTACGTTTTCTTACGGCGCATTTCATGCTCACTAACGCATTATGCTGCGTTTGTTTGAAGGAAAAGTGTCTTGTGAGTATGCTACAGTGGTTTTCTACGAGAGAACATCACAGGGCACTCGGCTCATACAACCGATCGCAACGCTGGGCTTTGGAAAGGTAGGGACAACAGGCAAAAGCAGCCAAACAAAATTGCAAGGCTCATACGAAGCTTACCTCACCTGTGAACCTACACTGATGTATAGTTACCGTGTAGTTGCCATGTAAAAAAAAGGGACTTATTTGTTGACCTGCCTTGCTTAAACCTTATTTAGGACGGAATCCAATAAACGTTTTTAAAATTGGTCAATCTTGTAGAAAATTGTTTCATCCATGGGATAAAATATTTTGGTTAGGGCTCAGTATCCTATTTAGATAGCAATATTAAACAGAATATACAAATCGACGAATTTGATTTCCGGTCATGCACATTAACGATTAACCCGTTGTGGACCCAAGGGATACCAGTTCAGACGATATATAACGTGTTTTTTGAAAGGCTGTACCGAAAGATAGGATAGATCTACAAGAATAATTAACAAAGTGTGTTATTTTTCGCGGTTTAGCTCAAGCTGTTCGCTTGTTTAAGTAGTCTAAATTTTTTTCGTAGTATGGCAGCATCGATGTTACTGGTATTTCTGAAGAACCTAATCGGCGATTTGATGATTTACAAGTTTTTGGACCTTTGCCAAGAAGGAAAACTTGCCAATCTCGTAGAAAATTGATTAACTTGTCAGATAAAATTATGTGGTCAGTGCATAGGGTCTTAGGTAGCTCTAAATATTAGACATAATATCAAAATAGAGAAATATGATTTTTGATAGGTACACAATATCTTATTTTTTTGAAAGGGATGGATGAGATGGACCTGCAAACCTAATTAACCAACAGTAATATTTTTCGCGGTTCAACACACGTTGTTCGCCTGTTTAAACAGAGGGGGGCTTCAGTGGGTTAAGGCCGGCATTTCGTACCACTGCTATCATTTATCTAACTTAATTTCATCCATTTAAAAATACATGTGCTATAATGCAACGGGTATGTCGTAGAGTATGTGATTGTCAAGCCCATATTTAATTGTATACCCTTAGAACATTGACACATTCTTCAAGCGGCTGCCAGGCAAAACAAAGAAACCCGATGAGGACGAGGAGACGCCAACAAAGGCGCCAAAACGCCGCAAGCCCATGATCATATCTAGCGATGAGGAGGAAATAGCCGAGAGTCCGCAGGAGCCAAAGAAACGAAAGACAAGCAGAAAGGCCAGCGATGAGGACAAGGTGGCCGCCAGTCCAGATGTGTCACAGGCGAAGAAACGTGCGACAAATGGTGTTGGAGGAAAGAAGCCATCGCTGTCCAAGCTAAAGCCGGTGCAAAAGGTGGATCCCACGCAGCTGTTTGGCGGCGAGGCCAAGCGGGTGGAGAAGCCCAAGCAGAAGACAAAGGCTGTCATCGAGTTTGAGGATGAGGAGATCGATAAGAGTCTCATGGAGGTGGATCTGGATGACAGCGTAAGGGCAGTGGAACCTAAGGACACCGAGAAAGAGAAAGTCGCTGTGAATCCCAAGTCGCCCTCCCGCAAACGAGCCAAGCCCAGCAGCCCGGAGCCAGCAAAAAGCAGGAGTCCAGAGGCACCGAAGCCGAAAAAGCGCATCAGCCCAGAGGCAGCAAAGCCCAAGAGTCCAGAGCCCCCTAAGCGCAGCAGTCCGGACACGCCACAGTCCAAAGCCAAGGCCAAGACCACGACGCCCAGGGTGAAGAAGGAGAAGCCGGCAGCGGACCTAGAGACCAGCGTGCTGACCGATGAGGAGCGCCACGAGCGGAAGCGCATGTCGGCAGTCCTCTACCAGAAGTTCAAGAACCGCAGCGCCTGCCTCAATCCCGGCAGCAAGGAGATACCGAAGGGAACACCCGACTGCCTGAAGGGACTGACGTTTGTGGTCACCGGCGTGCTGGAGTCCATGGAGCGGGAGGAGGCAGAGTCGGTGATCAAGGAGTACGGCGGCCGTGTGATGACGGTGGTGGGCAAGAAGCTCATGTATCTGGTAGTGGGCGAGGAGGCAGGCCCCAAGAAGTTGGCCACTGCGGAGGAGCTCAACGTAACCATCCTGAGCGAGGATGGACTCTTCGATTTGATCAGGGAGAAGTCGGGACAGGGCAAGAGGCAGGTGAAGGAGGAGGTCAAGAGTCCAAAGAAGGAAGAGAAGAGAGATTCCAGGCCAAAGAAGGAGGAGCCGAAGATAAAGAACGAAGTCAAGGAGGAAACTCTGGTCAAAGTAGAGAAGATGGATTCCAAGGTGAAGGAGGAGCCGAAGATAAAGAAGGAAGTCAAGAAGGAAACTCTGGTCAAAGTAGAGAAGATGGATTCCAAGGTGAAGAAGGAGAAGGAAGAGTCTGTACCTGCCGTCACTCTCATGGTGAAGAAAGAGCCTGCATCCACTTCCCAAGTTCAGAGCAGGCCCGTTGAGAAGCCCTTGGATCTGGGCAACATGGCCTGGGTGGACAAACACAAGCCCACGAACATCAAGGAGATCGTGGGCCAGGCCGGAGCAGCCAGTAACGTGACCAAGTGAGTAGAGCAATTCCTATTTCAACCTCCTATTGAACCGTCTCCTGCGCAGGTTGATGAACTGGCTGTCCAAGTGGTATGTGAACCACGATGGCAAGAAGAAGGCTCAGCGACCCAATCCCTGGGCAAAGAACGACGATGGTAGCTTCTACAAGGCGGCCCTGCTGTCGGGACCACCAGGAATAGGAAAGACAACGACAGCTACGCTGGTGGTCAAGGAACTGGGCTTCGATGCGGTGGAGTTCAATGCCTCCGACACTCGGAGCAAGCGTCTGCTCAAGGATGAGGTCTCCACGCTGCTGGGAAACAAGTCCCTCTATGGCTACGTAAATGGACAGTCGCAGGCGGTGTCCAAGAAGCATGTGCTGATCATGGATGAGGTAGATGGCATGGCTGGCAATGAGGATCGCGGTGGGATGCAGGAACTAATTTCCCTCATCAAGGACAGTTCCGTACCCATAATTTGCATGTGCAACGATCGCAATCACCCGAAGATCCGATCTCTCGTCAATTACTGCTTTGATCTGCGCTTCCAGCGGCCGCGTCTCGAGCAGATCAAGGGCAAGATCATGAGCATATGCTTCAAGGAGAAGGTCAAGATCTCCCCGGCCAAAGTGGAGGAGATCATAGCAGCCACAAACAACGATATTCGTCAGTCCATTAATCACATTTCCCTGATGAGTGCGGGCGAAGATATTCCCACTCAATCGCAGGCCAAAACGGAGCCGAAGACGGCATCCAAGGACCTGAAGCTGGGACCCTGGGAGGTTGTGCGCAAGGTCTTCACTGCCGAGGAGCACAAGCGAATGTCTTTCGCTGATAAATGTGATTTATTCTTCCACGACTACAGTCTGGCGCCACTGTTTGTCCAGCAGAACTATCTCCAGGTCACGCCACAGGGCAATAAGTGAGTCTCGGACATGACATCCTCCAGGAGTAGAATAGGTCAATTAAGTTTTCGTTTATTGTTTCAGAAAGGATATTCTAAGCAAAGTGGCAGCCACTGCGGATGCCCTCAGTATTGGCGATATGATAGATAAACGTATTCGTGCCAACTCCGCCTGGAGTCTGCTGCCCACGCAGGCATTCTTCAGCTCTGTTCTCCCCGGAGAGAAAATGGCAGGCCACTTCACGGGACAGATCAACTTCCCCGGCTGGCTGGGCAAGAACTCGAGGACCACGAAACGGGCGCGACTCGCCCAGGAACTGCATGATCACACCAGGTCCTGCACCTCCGGCTCCAGGCTTTCCGTCCGCCTGGACTACGCTCCCTTTTTACTGGACAATATAGCTCGTCCGCTGGCCAGAGATGGTCAGGATGGAGTGCCCGCTGCACTCGATGTAATGAAGGACTACCACCTGCTGCGTGAGGATCTCGACTCGCTGGTGGAGCTGACCTCCTGGCCGGGCAAGAAGTCCCCTCTGGATGCCGTGGATGGCCGCGTGAAGGCGGCCCTGACGAGGTCCTACAACAAGGAAGTGATGGCCTATTCCTACTCCGCACAGGCGAACATCAAGAAGAAAAAGTCTGAGGCAGGTGGCGGCGATGAGGAGCTGCTGGGCCTAGAAGAGGAGCTCGAAGAGGGGGAAACCATTCGCGCAGACTCGGATGAGGACGAGGATAAAGACAACCTAGAGCTAGATGGACTGATCAAGGCCAAAAAGAAGTCCACGGCTGCCAGCACGTCGAAGGCAGCCAGCGGATCCAAGAAGGCGGCTGCCGGTGCGACGGCCGCTAAGCCCAAGTCCAGGGCTAAAAAGTAAACTGAATGTTTTTTTTTAATGCATTATTTCATTGATTGTTATTCCCTTTACGAATCTCTCATCCAATAAAAATTCATTTTGAAATAGAGCGGCGGTTATTAAAAATTAACTTTATTTATGAATTAAAATAAATAAATTGTATTCAAATATATTCATTTATATAGCATCCACAAACATCCATTTCAAATTTAAATAATTGCCCCTCGCAGAAAATTCCGTTAGTATTTGGTACGTCCTTGAATGTACAAAAAAACGTCAAACGCGTCAACATTTAGGGTCTGAGTTCAATACCTATTTTTGTGTACCTTGCGATGATTCGACAGCGCCATTGTTTGAATTGCCTCTTATCCTTTATTTTTTTAAGACAGAATACAATAAACGATGTTAAAAAATGGGTCAGTCTTGTAGAAAATTGTCCAGGCCTGAGGGTCCTAGTAAGCTAGTAATATTAAACTAAATATCAAAATCGAGGAATATGTTATATTTTTGGTATATTGCGGTATATTTTGAGGTCAGACCGTATATTTTATTGGGACTTTTTGAGGGATTTTGTGGAGACAACATCATCCCAAGAATATCCTTTTTCGGAACAATTTCCCTTACATTCCATACTCACTTACGTTTTTTACCGTTGCGAACATTAACTTGTATGCAACATGTGCCGCGAAATGAGCGACATTGTCCCACAACATAGGCATACCCTTCTGAAAATGGATATTATAGAATTTGGGAAATGTTTGTCATACTAGGCACCAATTACTGCAGAAACTAGTCAGACTCCATCTCAGAAAATTTTACGGTATTTGGTCTTCTTTAAAGGATTGAAAATGGGTATCGGGATCGATATAATATTAATAAATTAATCAAATGCATCATTGGGTCAAAAAATGTAAATATGCGCAAAATACAATATTAATTACGTTTTAAAGCAGCTGGGAAAAAAGAATTTCAACATTAATCAAAGGAAAAAGGGTATAAATATGTCCATACTAACGGTCGAGTTTCCAAATAACGAGACATTTCATGCTCACTTACGTTTTATGCCTTGACCTTCCCTATTTAAACCTTATTTTAGATCGAATCCAATAAGCGGAATTTTTTTGTAATTAGTCATTCTTGTAGACAATTGACAATTCATAAATCGTATCATAATATTATACGATTGTTCAGGCCTGAGGGTCCTAGCTATACCCTTTTTACATTGGGGCGCATCATTGGATTTTTCCGTTAAATGGAACATGCGACAATAATGCCCATAAGAGCCCTGTAGATAAAAGAAGACAATGATGCGGCCGCATGATACAAAATTCGGCGCATCATTTGCCAGTGTTACCGTATTCTGACAAGTATTTTTAAAAAATTCTGAAATTATTCGGGGTTTCGACGCGGTATCGGGGTATTTTTGTCGAATCAAACAATAAATTCAATTTAAAGTTAAGCGGCCAAACCATTCCTGAACATTTCAATTAAAATAAGTCTGATTGCAAGCAACAAAATGGTAACACAAAGAGTTGCAAGGTCTTTTGGGACACGCTGATTCCAACTTTAAAAGTGACACTTGAAAATTAAAGTCAGCAGCACGTAGTTTTTGTTCAGTGGAGCCAACAATAGCTGACAAAATGATGCGCAAATGATGCGGCCTAAGTGTAAACGCCTCGCATCATTTTTCCGCACCTTCGACAATGATGCGGTAGTGTAAAAAGGCTATTAGCTATCAGTATTAGTCGGAATATCAAAATTTAAGAAATTTGAGTTTCGTTGGTATTTTTCTCATGGTATATACTGTTATTTACCGCCACTCTCATACATTGAACCCGAAAATGAGTAAAAGAGAGTAAAAGAGCGTGTTCTCTACTACTTTTTGGGCTGAGCCAAAAAAGGTATGGATAACGGGTAAATTCAGCCAAGGGAAATTTCACGGCTCGCACGATTTTCACCTTACCCGAATTTTTCCCGGATAGGACGTGTGGGAGCTAGGGCCATGTAAATCAGGTGGGGTGGATTTTACCTTGCAGGCCTTGCACTTTCTGCGCCGTTTCGCCTGTTGTCCATACCCGAATTTTTCCGAAGATCCTCAGCAATTTCCCAGGGAAAAATATTATAAACTTCCCAGGACCGCGAGGATTTCTTACAGCGCGCGGATTTGAAATGAGCAAGGGAGTTAATAAAATATTAGATAAATTGCTGAAATCAAAGTAAACTGTTTCATGGGAGATTAGTTATTCGATTATGTTATCTTTTTACTATAATTTATGGGTTTCCTTCCAAGGAGTAGCCCCAACACTTTATAGCCCAAATTATAGTGAACAAATAAAACAATAGCTCCCAAAACAACTAACTTCGACACGAGCGTTACAGAGCGTTGCCCACCAGCCAATGTAAAATTGTTAAATCTATTATTTGCGGCCATATTATGTTAAACAGAATATCCAAATCGAGGAATGAGTTTCGTCGGTATTTTTACGGTATATTTTGAAAATAAGACCGTATGTTTAGTTGTATTTCTGATGGTCGGACGGTATATTTGATCGATAAGTCCGCGGTCACACTACACAACTACACACGGGTCCGCAAGTGAAAAATGCAATAAAATTGCATTTAGCGCGTTGCAAGACTTCGAACAGTGGACATAAATTGCGTGCAAGTGGAATTCAGCGATTGAGAAAAGAAAATAGTGCGTACCGATGGTTTTTCACCGTTCATTTTCTCGAGGGCGCGTTTTTTTCAGTTTGTCACTTGATAAAATTTTTATGCGTAAAAAATTCCCCAAGTTCTCGCTCTATTGTGTGTATATATGTTTTTGTGTGAAGGGCGCAGCATCGCAAACGAAGAAAACAGAGCAACAGCCAAATATCAATAAGAAATGTTCAGGCCCGGGTCTTAAATTAATTGATATTAATTGGCGTTCAGCAGCCCCAGATCTCCCTTCTTTTTTGCGCAACCCGATTTTGGGCTGAAAATTCAATAAGCACGTAAATTCCGGAACACACCCCAAACCACCGCACACCCTGCTCCGCTTTCCCCGCGCTTACGCACAACCACTCCACTCCACTCCCCCCCTCGCCACAAGGAATGCTGGATTGGCAAAGAGAGAAAGAGAGGAAGGCGAACCAAAGGCAAGTGTAGACTTTGACAACAGCAAAATGGGTGGGTGGCCCTTGGCAAGGTAGATTTACGTGGGGTGAGGGATTCACAATATAGCTAGCTTATTTTGTAAAGTTTCGATTGAGTGATTTGTTGTGGAAAAAAATAGGTTAAATTGACTGATTGAATGATTAAATAGGGAGCAACTCACATTTCACGGTATTGTCAGTAATGCTGCCGTTCTGTTGGACTTCCTGACCCTCTTGTGAATATACCGTGGCCTGGGCCCCCCTCAACACTTTACTCAGTCTCTGTTTCGCTTTCTCTCTCCTTCACACTCCTGCTGTTGCTGTTGCTGCTGCTTTTGCTGTTGTGTTAGGCACAAGGACACGCCATCGCACACGCATACATTCATGCGCAGCAGGGGACGTGGGGCGGGGGCACCAGAATTACAGTTACAGTTTTCGGCCCCGAAATTTTTTTGTAAACACTTGTCGCCTGCGCCGTTGTTGTCGACGCAGACGCTGGCGTCGCAGTTGCCGCGCCTTTTCATCAATTTTCTTATGTTTTTGGCAACACATGTTTACGTTTTTTTTGTTTCTGGGGGTAGAACCGTACCCGTTTACTTTGTAGGGGGAGTGGGGGACTAACCCTTTTCAGTGAGAATAAGTTGTGAATGGGGGGATTCAAATGGAGAGAAATGAGGGAAATTTTGTGAATTAATTTGCTAAAAACGGTGGGGAATTCATTTATTTGACAATTTGTTATCCTAAACTTAAGTGTTTTCGTGGATTTATATCGAAAATCCTATGTTTTGTTGCATTTGAAACACTTGTGTTTTTCCCCGGTCCGATTTCTTGTCCTTCTGCTGCCGCTTTTTCTCCCCTTTGCCACGATTTTCTTGCACAAAATGCTCCAAATTCAGGTCATTGCATTTGTTTGAGCAGAGCCACCCACCCATTATGCATGTTCTCCCTCTCTATTCTTGCATCTCACTCATACACTCTCACTCTGTCTTTCTCTTTCTATCGCTGTGGATTGCGCTCTTTTCCTGCGTGTTAATGCTGTTTTTTTCCCATGGATTTTCGCTTTCGTTTCAAGCTTACTTTGATTCTGTTCTCAATTTATTTTAATTTTTAAGTAGGTTTTGGGTTTAGCTTCAACTGAGGACTATACGCTGCAGACTATATAGTATAGTGAGCTTTGAGGAACCCGCACATGTAACCCCTTTCTGGATGGTTTAAAATATATACCAAATATAACTATTAATCGAACTTTAGAACTTTATTTATTACAATTCTTTATTTTCGGTATGATGTCAGCATATTCTTTATCTATCTTTGCATAATGACGGAACATGTTAGCATTTCTTTCGATATTCGTAGTGCAAAAAAAGAGAGAACGAGAATGAAAACACTGACTTAAAGATAACGGTTCAAAGATAACACACACGCACACAGAAAACAGATATAGAATACAGTTACAGTTACAGCACCAGAGACTGAGTTCCTATAACGGTGTTCAAAAACAGACAACAATCAAATAGATAAACGATGGTTAGAAGAGGACCGGCAGCCAATGAGACTATGGATGGGGGTGTAGGGTATTGCTGCTGTCTATTTACACACGACCGCTTACATGCTCCGGAGCGCACTTCGTTATCAGTTTTTGTACATACATATGTATGCCAGCGAACGAGTGCGTGGTGTGTGTGCTGTAGGGTTGTCAGTGGGTGGGGGTTGGACGGGACGGGACAGAGATAAGCGAGCGACGACAACACTTGACTGAGTCCGAAGCGCTCTGCTCTGCTCTGCTCTGGGGCTGTTAAAAATACCCGTTTTGTTGGCATAGCTGCTACGCTTTTTTCTATCTCTCTTTTTTTTGTGGATTTTATTTACTCGTTCTTCGTTATTTTGGCAACTCCACCTATCCCCCGACCGCCACCCTTCTGCTGACATCATCATCCACAGATTTTCATGCCCAATTTGAAATCTAGGGAGGGGAAATTATTATTTTTTTTTACCGTGTTTCGATCACGAGTCGGAAAGGAAATAAAATATTGATGGTGGCAACGGGAGCCGCCCTTACGGTGATTACTATTTGCAATGTAAATAGATGGAATTTTATGGGGTAAATTGATTCTAAAATAAAATCAATTGTATTCTCAGGTATGTTGCTTTTCTATGGAAAATTATACGGTACTCAAAGATATGCATAGATCGCAGTATATTAAACTCCTCTTTAAACAAATTTCCACTTTTAGTTTACTGAAATAACGCGCATGGATTAAAAGTGGTCTAAATTATAGTTTTCATAACAAATATGATAATGGGAAATGCTGATTAAAGCAATTGTTCTGATGAACAACTGGCTTTCAGCGGCTCTTAGCTTAGAACTGGTTCTTAACTATTACAATTTTGTGATCAAGGGTCTTGGAGATCATATATGTATATTTTGTATTGGCAGCCAACTTGTTTTAAAAACTAGATTGTAAATCAATTGAGATCTGCTTGAGGCACCAAAGTGGTCCAAATGGAAACTTATACGATGCTAACCCAATAAGAGCGTTTCTATCGCGTGAGATACTATGCCAAATGTGTATCCAATGGATAGGTCGGACCATGTATGGCAAAAGTCTAGGCAAACACAACACGGATGCAGAGTTCAAACATAGAAATACTCACACGTTGTTGTTGTTGTTGTTGCAGTCGAAGGCGAATAAAACTTGGGGCAGTCGCTGTCGCCGTCGCCGGCTTGTTGGCCAAAAGAGAACGAGTTAATCGTGCAGATGAAATGGGTCAACAGTGAGTCTGTCTGTACGAGTATCTCAAATATACACAGATACAAAAGCCTGCTGACAGTCCCCAGACCCCAATGGGCCAAAGCAAATTAAGTTGCAAGCCAACTTCTGAGTCTCTCTCAGGCCATACATTATTTATTTGCGATCTCAATACGCTTTGTTGGCTTTCTGTGCTGGCTTTTCCTTCTACCCCACCCCTACCCCGCCGCGCTTTTATGTAACCCGAAAGAATGGACTCGGCCCCCGGGAAAACCATTGAGGGTGGCCCACTGCTAGGGAGGGAGGGAAGGGGCACTTGCATTCATTGAATTTGTTTTGCCTTTGTTTTCTCTTCTGTTATTGTATTTTTTTACCAGAGGTCTAATTGAAATTTGTTGTCTTTCGGCTGTGATTTACACTCGTTAACAGGTTTGTTTTTTTTTGGCTTTGGCTCTGGCTTTGGTCAAAAGCATAAAACGATTTCCATTTCCGTTTCGCGGCAGCATACTCATAAATTCAAAATGTATCTTGTGTCGGCTCTGACGGCGGTCTCTCTCGACTTGTGCTGCATACAAATTGAGGACAATTTGAAGAGCTGCTTAGCCATGGTTACACACACGCACACAGTGAATTTGCGCTTATGCGATGGTTACAGTGGATATGCGATAGGTGTAACCCAAAAACTACAATCGAGGCAGCATTATTGGGGTTATCGGTATTGCCATATGTTCGGAGTAGACCAGTGATCATCGGCATTGCCCTATCTCTACAGTGTGGAACAGTGGTCTCCACCAATTCTATAACACTTTTTATTCGGTTTTAACCACTGTCTACGCACACAAGCGCACTGCAAAACATGTGAATGTATGGGTGCCGATCACTGGAGTAGAGGCGCACGAGCCGCGACTCTGCAGTACAGTCGAAAGACAGGTGTTGCATGATCCAGTTCTGGTTATTTGTGATATACATATACAAATTCCCGGCATAAATAGTCGTAATCATTACAGCCACAACCCATCCTAAATCTCTTTATATGTAAATCGATTGTTTTCCTATTGTTATGCTTTGGTTCTACTGTACTTGGGGGCTTTATCCTTAACCCGGTTCTTTGTACTCTTTGAAAATGTCAGTCAAGTGCTCTGCGACAAGGCTGTCACCTCATCTCAAGAACTTTTTTGCACTGCCTCCCCCTCGTCCTCTCTGCTTATGCCTTGCTCTTGCAAATGTATTCTGTATGGCTGGCTGTGCGTTTTATCTTGACTTTGTTCAACAAATTGCTATAATTTGTTGTGAATTCCATGAAAGTGGTTGTCCGCTATGGAAGAAAGGGAGGCGAGAGGTCTACGGCGGGGTCTATGGTCTATGGGTGGAACTGCCTGGCTGTCTAATCAATAACCAGAGCCACTTGTTTGTTGTCCGGCTGTCAACGACATTTATTCTCCCCTTTCTTTGTATCTGTATCTCTATCTCTATCTATGTCTGTGCTTGAGCTGTGTCTCTGGTGTATCTGTGGGCTACCTAACTACCTAACGACAATACTAATTGATTTCGTTCGGCATTTTCAATTGCGTTTTTTGTGTCTATTTATGAGTGGTCTCCCCCCTAGTCTGCCCCCGCGAGTTCGTGGTTTGTTTTGCATATTAGCAAATCTTTTTGTTTACAGTCTCTGAGGTTGCTCAATCTTATGAAAATATCTTTAAAGGTGGGGAGGAGTACACTTCTGGCCGTCAGGGCAAATCGAGTGGTGGCTTGTATGTATGTATCTGTGGAATCTCTGGAGAGACAGTGGCAGTTTCTATGGGTTTTAAAGTACTTCTTATAGCGAACAAAGGTTTCCATAGGACGATGCCCGATGCCAGAGCCAGATTGCAATTAAGAGATGCAGATTCTGTAGAATATTATCTGCTGACAAGTATAAAATACAAAAAAAAAAAACACAGCAGACGATGAAGGGACACACATGTGTAGCCCTCTCTCTCTCGCTCTGGATATGCAGGTCTATCTGTAGATGCATCTGTGTATCTTCATTTGTGTGCGTGTATGCCATAAAGTAAGGCCCTGCATTGTATATATGTACACATAATCCAATGATAAACAAAGAGTCGTCGAGTCATATAAAAAAAAGAGCAACTGCCTGGATGGATGGGATGATGGTGCTGTTCCTGGTTTCTGGTTGAGTTTCTGTTGCGGGGGAAACTTTAAATAAATATTTTAATGAACTGCACTAAAAAGAGTTGACTTTGAAATGCACTCGCCGCCGCGGCAGCAGCAACCAGTAGCGCACATCTAAGGAGCGGAACGTCTGACGGATAGGCGGAGCGGAGTGCATCCTTTTATATACAGGCGCTCAGGCGCACACACATAAAATACTATACATTCTCTGTTCGGTGCATTTTATTTATAAAACACTGTGAAACGTGAAACAAACCCAAAGAGACAGACAGATGGAGTTGCAGCCACCATGTGGGTTGTAAAAAGAGTGTATCTATATCTTTCGCTCTGGCTTTTGGCCCTATCCAAACATCCATCCCATCCACAACAATTGTTGTTCTTTCGGCAGGGGCTTTGGCCTGCTGTACATACAGTTTTCTTGGAATGGAATGGAATGGAAATGGCCCCAAGTGATTCATCTTCTCGTTTGGCAGCAGAGAATTATGAAAGATGCTCGAGATACATCTTAATTGAGATGCATTTGCCATCACAGATACAAAGATACATCAATAAAGACAAAGAGAGAGAGAGAGAAAGGGAGATAGTGGTTTCTTAAGATTGAGATTGTTTAAATTTAAAAGTTGACAAAAAGGAAAGAGAAGCGAGTGGTGAGGAAGAATCCGCTATAAGTAATTGAAAAGAAAATGATTATTGACATTTCGAATTGATATTGTCAATTATTTGTGATCCAATATCCAATATGATGGATATATAGAGGCAATCTCTGGAGATGATTAATGATGAATTCTAAGAGAATTTTAATCAATGAAATATGGTGGGAAACCACTTTGAAAATTCCCAATAAAAATCATGAGAAATTTACGCAATGAATATTATATTTATTTATGTACTTGCGATGAAATATTATGAAATATTATCTATAGAAAAGACAAACAAAATCTGTTTAAATTACGAAAGAATTCGTAGAATATTTTTCCAATGAAAAACTTAATTTTTTGATCAAATATAACCCACAGAAAAATAATGCAGAAATTAGATCGACTCCAAAGAAAGTTTATCCAATAAAAGTTCTATGAACAACTTTTTTTCGCATGGAATATTATGTGTAGATCTTAACCCATTCAAAATCAGTGAAAATTCTATGAAAACCACACCTTTTTCCCGACCTTAGCCAACAGAGAGACACCCAGAGTGTCAGAATGGCAAAATGGCAAGCAAAAACTTAATTAAAGAACCATGAATTTATGTCACTCCACAGCATATAAAAGTCATAAAACTTTGATGAGGATACACACACACACGACACTTTTTGGGTCACACAGAAACAAAAGGAGACATAGAAAGAGAGGGAGAGAGAGAGAGAGAGAGAGAGAGAGAGAGAGAGAGAGAGAGAGACAGAGAGGGGATGGGGATACTCTTGTGGAAACTGGTTAAAAACTTCTTTATGCCTCCACTTTTGGAGGAGTCGTCTCCCAGCCACTGGGGACAGATACTGGTAGATGCACAGAGCACATCATTCGCCAATTTGAAGTTTGTGGAATGCAGAAGAGTATGCCAGGCCGGCCTGGCCAATAAGGCCAACAGATACGAGTAGATATAGCCTTGCTGTTGGCCCAAGTTGGTGGCTCATCAAGCGGTACTGTAACCCCATTCTAGCACTGCTTTTGCTCCCAGAGAGACCAGTGGCTGCCAGAGACCAGACCGCTTCTAGCGCTATGTCCATAAATTGAAGAGCATCATTAATATTGCGGCAACGTCTTGATGCTGATGCTGCTGCTGCCGTTTAAGGTGTTTTCTCTGTGTGTGTGCTTATGTGTCTGTGCTGATTAAGGATCAACGGAGATGAGAGTGCAGTTGCGCACAAAATATTGAGACCAAATCGTTTGGAGCGCAATCGATGGCAAGCGATTGAAAGGCTACAAAAATAGTAAAAAGAAGAAAAAGAGTTTTAAATTAATTTTAATCCTCCTACAAAGTCTGCCCATTTTCTTCCTTTAAGAATTTCTATCTGTTCTCCATGATTCAAGGATTTTTCAAGGTCCTTTCCACATTAATCATCTCAAAATTAGCCAAAAGACAAAGGAGAATGCGAGGGCTGCCAGCATTTCATCTGTTGAAATGTGCTTTATGAGGCCACATGCTAATCATTTGAGTGTTATTTATGACAAAACGTGACTTATGCGAACAGAAAAGCCACAGCTTCAACAGAGAGAGAGAGAGAGAGAGAGTGAGAGTTTTCCAGCCTCCATATCGGTCTCTGGAGCATACTTATACATATGTATGTATTTCCTTATCAGAACCTACTCAATGAATGAAGATCATCTTTGTGGGTCATTGAACGATGTCAACGCTTGTCTCTGCGGTTATTATCAGCCCAAGAAGAACCTGCCCCTGCCCCTGCCACTGCCTCTGCTCCCCGCGACTCTTGTGGCATATACAAGATACGAGTTTTCTCATATCGCATCGTAAATTCACACATTTCACGCCCCATTCAACCGTATGGAAGTGACTAGGGGCATCCTGTGTGTGTGTGTGTGTCTCTCTCGTCGTTTTTTGCAAATTGACAGCCAGCCGTTTGGCCACGTTCGCATTTAAATTTACGAGCCACAAAAACCATAAATAAATGGACACAGAGCGGACAGGGGGAGGGGGGGAGATGGCTTGGAAGACGACTTCTTGTTCATAATTTTTCCATATTTTATCATTATATTTCTCTCTTCTACGAATATGCTTCGCGTCTCGCATCCCACATCATAATTGGGCGCCAAACTCCAACAGCAACTCCAATCCCCAATCTATCTGTATCTCTAAGACTGTTTTCGTATGTGGGCTGGAAGTTTCTTTTCTCGGCTGCGATCCAAAAAGCGTGGGCTAGCCAGCAGCCACGTGGGTAGGTGGTGGTGGTGCCTGCCCCATCAAACTTGATTCGGCGGCAAACCAGAAGTTATACTCGTACATCCATTTCCAATGCCATTTCCATTCCATTTGATTTCGTGCCGCTTCTTGCCCCACCCTCTCTGTTCGTCGTGATAAGCCTATTTTCACAGGTGTTTCCCTAATTTCTTCTCTCCCATATTTCCCAATTTTCAGACCTTTTTATGGGCTTTTAATGTTTTAAATAATTCCCCTGACAACCATTTATTTGGGTCATTGTTTTGGTTGTTATTTTTTTATGTGCTTTTAATTTCTCAATAGTCAAAGAGGTTTTCCGTTTCTGTGTGCATCTCAGAGGAACAGCCTCAATAGCCCAGAGATTGTCGCCCACTCTCGACTGTCATTTATTATGTGAGGGGTCTGAGGAATGGTTTTTGATCCAAGACTCTCTGTCCTATGGAGTCTGTCTCGACTCTGTGTGTGTCCACGCCCACTTTTGGCAAGGGTTTCATACATTTCTAAGACGATTATTTCAAAGATTTCATGATCTTGAGATATAGGGCTTTGGAAATTAGAAAGAAAAACATCGCCATGATTCACATCTCTTTGAAATTTTTTGAAATTTATCCGTGAAATATCCTGAGATATGGGGTTTTTGCATGATGAAATTCAATGAGGAGGAGGAAGGGATTTTCTGATGTATGATTTTGCCAGTTTGTTAATCCATTATGACTACTACAACTGTTCAAAACATGGGCACCGTTACTCTTCCTCAATCGACGCCAGAGCAAGATGCACAAAGCAAAGAGTGCAAAAAAGAGAATTCCCGAGTGTGCAAAAACAAAATAGTAAATGATGTTGCCTATTGTGTCCGACTTGAGTTTCGGCGATGCAGAAACGCATATCGACCGAGGGGTGATGCCGCAGAAGTTAATCTATTTATTTGTGAAAGCCCCATATTAGCCTCCAATATTTTACCCACATAAACCAGCCAGAACCGAACAGATAATCCAAAGCAAAAAAGCGTCCATAATTCCCCTGAGAGTTTTCGTTTTTCCGTCTTGCGATACAATAATTTTCACTCCACTTAAAATTATGACTAACATATTTTCTCTCTCAATCTTAATAGGAAAATGATGGCAAATCCGAGGAAGAACTAAGATGAGGAAATCCACGAGTGACCCAACCACATGCTTGATGTTGTAAAACCGATTTCAAAACGAAACGAATATATGTATCTTTAGCTTTCTATACGAATAATGCCAGAGGGATGTCAAGAGGAATCAACGGAACGTACCACAACGCATCCGAATCGGAATCCACATCCGCAACCGCAACCGAAGCCGTGGCAAATGTGAAACACATGTGAGAACGTGTGTGTGCGTGTGGTGGTGTGTGGCATTATAGCTTCCAATTTGTTCTGTTATTGTTCTTTTTCTGGATACGAAATGAAAACGAATTAAAGCACACATACAGCACAGATACAGATAAAAACAGAAGAAAAGATACAGCAGAAATTCAATTAACGAAACGAAATACAAAACAAACGAAGAAACCCCCAGTAGCATTCCATGTATAAAGCATTTACAAGAAACTCCTAAAGAAGACAACAGACACAGACAACTGACATAGCCACAGACGGCAGCAGACAACAGACAGACCTTCGATCTATGCCAGAGATCGGAGTCAACGGAGTCTTATTCCAGCTGTAATCCCCCAAAATTCTCGTCTACAAAATGTCCCTCGCCGACATGGGCACGGCCTCAAGATCCACCGTAGGAGGCGGTGGCGGTGGCCGTCACTATGATCTGGCCTCCGGTGGTGGTGGTCCAGCAGGAGGTCTACCCGGTAGTCGGATGACCCATTCGCTGAGCACACCCTCTGGTGTGGATGGCACCCCCTCAACGCCCAGACATCGCGGCGGCAAGAAGCTTACCGTTCGCATACAAATGCTGGATGATTCGGTTACCATGTTTCAAGTGCAGGTGAGTCCTACAAATAAAATGAATGAAAGACGTGGAAAGAAGTAAACTGGAATCGAATGAAAATTCTTTTCAAAGAGAAGAAAGGCACTTTATTCGTTTCATTCAAACGGAAAGTTCATAAAGTTAATGTGATATGAAAGAGGCAACGAAAATTAAATGAAAATTCCATCCAGTAAGGCCACCAGAATGTCTTTATGTACTCGTACGTTTTCCTTTTGCGTCGGAGTTATCTGCCACTTCACACAGGAAGCACCTGCCAAAGCGGAAGTCATCCGTTAAATGGAAATTGCATAAATGCATCTCATCTCCCTCCATATACGAGGCGCTCTATATACATATATGTAGATATATATGTATGTATACATTTTCATGTGCACATCTCCCTTTTGGAACAAACAATTTCACGTGCAAATGGGAAAATATGTGAAAAGCTACTTTTAATTAAATGTAAACTCGAAAAAAAATGAAAGAGAGTGGTTTCTCATTCGGCGGAAACGGCAGAGATGAGTCGGAGAGAAATAGAGAAAGATATAGTGAGTGGAATGGAGCAGTGTGGACTCCACTCTGTGTGGAGTCTGGGGGCAACTTATGCGACAAGGGGCCCTGCGTTTGTTTCGGGATAAGAAGAAGAAGAAGAAGAAGAAGAAGAAGAGGAAGGCGTGGCTGGCAGTTTGTTTGGCATTCGGCCAGAGAATGAAGCACATTTTTTCGGTGTTTCCTCTGGCAAACAAGAGGCACAGAAATCAACAGAAGCGGCAGCAGCAGGAGCAACATCAGCAGCAGTTGCAGTAGCAAGTGGAAAGTGGATGGTGCTTTACGGGGGCAGATGCAGCACATCCGTTCTCTTTCCCCCTTCCCGTTTGTAGACCACCAAAATAAAACATGGCCAACTCAACAGCTTGGCATAGATTTCTCCTGATTCTTGGCTGTGTTTCAGTGGAGGAAAGAGGAAAGGGGATGTGTAGGGCCAGCGGGAGTGGTGCATTTTGGGGTCTACGAACTATGTTGGCTGTGGCCCGAGACCGGCGGCCTGCACATGTCTGATGGTTGACCGCAAATCGCATTAACGTAAACAAGCGATGGGTAGGATTTTTGCATTTGGGAGCAGTCCAACACCACAGAAGCAGCGAAATTAGAGTTGAACATCAATATGCCCCGTCATGTACAAAACATGTATGTTGTTTATTCTTCTTATTCTCGGGCATTCTCTTTTGCTGCATTCGCTTGTGCGTCTTGAGTCGAGCATCAAAGTTTCGAGTCATGTGGGGCAAGGACATGACAACAGCTGATCTTTGCGTTTCCTACTTTCCATCCAGGGAAAAATGTCATTGTATTGGTGCCGATCACTATTGAACACACTATTCGTTGATCAGAACACTTTCCAATGACCATGAGTTAGGGCCCTGCCGACTGCCGACACTGCTTGCTCATACTGCCTACAATTCTATATGCCCACCCATGCTTGCTCGTACTCCTGCTTGCTCCTTTGTTTCTGCCTCGTCATTCTCTTCCACTCTCCCACTGCTTGCTGTCCGTCAGCTTCTGTGTTGGTTAATGGATTTTGTCGTAGTTTGTTGTTTGTTCTTATTGTTGGCGCTGCTGTTGCGCCACTTCCTGGCTCCATTAGCCCGGACTAGTGGAAAGGCTTAGGCATTTTTCTGCCTACCATTGAAGTGGACACGCCCAAAAGCCTCACCTCTGCCCCAGCCTCTCTCTGGCCCTCCTTTCTCCTCTCTAGCGCAGACACATTTCAAAGGCTTCAACAAGCGAGGAGTGGAAATGTTTCAGGGCAACAACTACAACAGAGAATGGTGGCCATTGTTTTCTGGGGGGTTGCAGCACACAGATGGGGGTTGGTGTAGGGGTTGCGATGGGATGGGGCGCGGGGGCTTGTGGTTTCTCTCTGGACTAACCTTTTTGTGAACCAGTTGCACTTGAGGCGCTGCCCGTCCTCGCTTCGCTCTCGGTAAATGTTGTACTGCAAAGTGCTGCTCCACACAAAACTATTTTTTATGTGTACGACTATATGCTATGCCATTCGCCGTCTGCATTCCACTCTTGTGGTATTTCTCTGCTTTAGCACAGGCCCGCAGGCCAACAGGCTTTGCCACTGTTTGGCAGCACTGACATTGCTAGTGGAAGCCAGAGTCCCGCCTCTCTGGCGGAGGACTGGGCTTAAGCGGATACGAAAAGGATGAAAGTTAGTTGTGAAATTAAGCTTTGGATGTTGCTTGTATTCGAGTTTACTGTTTGGAAAATGGCAAATGGAAAATACTTTGTTATCAAACATCAGCAGGAAAGAGGCATTTAAAAATCGGCAAAATAATAGCCTACGAGTATTATAAGCAGTGCAATGGTAAATATCTTGATAAATATTAGTCATAGGGTTTTCTAATAATATTTATATTAAATATTAAATATCTTTATAAATGTGTACTTAATAGTAAAATCTTTTTTAATTTAACCCATCCCAAACAGAAAAACGAAGCAGTACAAAGCAGTACACCTTAGTTTAAGTCAGCGAAAATCAGTAGTTATACGAAAAGTATACATACATATATTCGAAGCAGTTTCGAGGAAAACAAAGCAGTTTAAAGCAGTTTACGTCTTACAAAAACAGTTTAACGTTCTAATCAGAATTTATTCAAGCAAAGCAGTGTACGTCAGGTTAGAATAGTGATACAACAGCTTTAAGCAGTGCAAAATGGTATACAATTTATAAAAATATCTAATGTAAGTAGTTTAGAGAAAACAAAGCATCGTAAAGCAGTACTAAGCAGTTATATAATGCATTTATATAAAAAAACAATCTGTAGAATGACTGTTGCCATGGTCTTTCAAGTAATTTATCATTTTTGGTGGAGATTTGACAAGTTATTGCACTTATATAAAGCAGTGCAAGACGATGAGAAATTCCTATATCTAAAACTCAAATACCCGCAATGCCATGGCATGGCAATAGCACGGCGAATCAAAGCAGTTCCATTATCAACCGCTTAAAGCGGCTGCTTGCATGGTATTGTGCTTATATCATCGGTGTCCATACTCGACGTGAAAAGCTCTCCTTGAGCTCCGACTGGTATTAAAAATTCAATCACGTTACAATTTCTGCTGTGACGTGCACTTCTTTTGCTGTGCACTGCGTATACGTAATATATATTGACATGGTTACATTTTTAAAAATAGAAACCACATCCCATCCCCCCAAGGCACCCTCTTTCTGCATCCCTGCTGCAGGCTTTCCCTTCCTCCCCTTCGCTGCTGTTTGGTGGTAGCCATAATATCAGCTGCAGAACTGTTTTCTCCATCGCATGCTGGCCCTTAAATAGAAATGAATATGTGGCCTGGTCTTGGTCAACAACTGCATTATTAATCAAGGCTCCTAATGGATTTTGTGGCTTGTGAACGATAATGCGGCTCTGAGTATGTGGCAGACCTTGTGTGGCATGTGGTCCATGAAAAATAGCACTCGAACTTTGCAAATGGAAAGTTCCCAAGGAATAAGAATGTTGCCAAAAATGTTTGCAATTGAAATGTTTTCGTGAAATGCCAGAGGTTCGAGGGAATTTTGAGGATTTTGCTTTTGCAGCTGCCGAAAGTTTAATGTTTTCTACTTTACCTTAAGAGCCTCACCTCTCAATTCTTTATCCCGAAGCCATTTCATTTATTTAGCTAACAAAAGCACTCTGCCTGCCCCCGAGCCTGCCCCCCCTCTTCCTTTATGCCTCACTGCCACACTGTCTGTTTGTCTGTTTGTCTGTCTGTCTGTGTCAGGGGTGTGTGTGTGTGTGTGCAAACATTCTTAAAAGCTTATCTTCCAACGGGGAGAACGTTTTGCTGATAATGCAGCAACGAACACGGGAAAGCATTCAACGAGAACTTTATTAAATTATGACGCAAATAATTGAGGCATTTACAATGTGTGGCCCAACAGCGGCTTCTTTGTCCGCAAAAAAAGAGTCTGAAAGTTGAAGAGTATTCCATTACAGAAATTTAAATCATTACGGATCTTATAAGCCAGACGATTTCCATTAAAATATTATGCAAGTAGTTTTTCTTGAAGAGTAAACATTCAGATATTTTCAGATTACTTTTTGTTGCTGCTTTTTCATTTGAAAGAAATCTCTAGACCTGGGATACTATAAATGCCATCTTTTTATAAACCCATCCTTAGAGTAACTGTCGTAATAATAATCCTTTTTCCATTCAACAAGCATTAACTATGTACTTGCCAAAAAAAGTTATTCCGAACCAAAACATATTCTCCTTTAAACTCCAGAGAAACTTTGGAAAGACATTCTCAACTTTTCTGGTTGCTGAAGAAAGTTTTCTATTCGAGGACCGAGAACCCGCAGCCCAGAGATTTGGCAGCAATATCAATGGGGTTAAGACAAGGACAATGCCGACATTGGGACAGGGAAAGGAAACGCCCGCATGTGGAAAAACCTCTCTCCTAGAATATTCCACCATCCTCTATGCAATAGAGGACGACACCTGCCTCTTGCAGTTTCTGCTGGCCGCTGGCACTGGCACTTCCACTGCCGCTGCTGCTGCTGTTTGTTTCCTTCTCTCGACACAGCGACAAATTGAACAACCGACAACTGTGGGCCAAGTTTTAGCATATGTGGGTGGGGAAAATTGCGAGGATTTTCAGAGAGAGAGTGGGTTGTTTGCATTGAAAAGCTTCCTTCCTGCCGTTTTGCCATTTCCGCTTTTCCCAGCCTGCAGAAGTCGCCAGAGTTAATTGGTTTGTTTTGTAGCCGGCGAGGCGTGTGTTAGACAGGAATTGGCCTAAAAAGATAAATGGTATGGTCATGGGGAGTAGCCCAATAAAAGGGCTATGGGCGTGGCTGTGCTCCCAATTCGTGGCAGGGCAGATGCTGACAAAGAGCCATTGCTTGCATCTCCAGAGAATATCCTGCACTGCAACCTAATGTATCTGCATCTCTGCTCTTGTGGCCCTTGTCATCGTATTTCTCTTGTCGAATTAATTAAAAATCTCCCTCCCAGAATTGGCACAACAATTGTCGAAAATTTTGCAAATAACATTTTAGTTTTGTCGAGCCTGGAAATTGCAGTTGTGGCAAGTGTCAAGCGGCAAGTGGCAAGTGCCACAAATTGCATTAACAGGGTTATAGCAAAGTTTTACGCTGGGGGCTTCTATGGGGGCCATTGGGGAGTTCGGTTCGGGTTGGCTTCGTCGACGGCTGAATGGGAAAACTAAAATGAAAATTTAATTGTGGCTTCCATGACATGAATTTGCTGTCAGTTTCTGTCGGTTTTTGGGGTTTTCATTTTGCTGTTGGTTTTCGGTTTTCGGTTATTGGGGTTTTGTCTCATAAAGAGGGAGTTTTAATGAATTCAATATGATATCTGCTTAATATTTGAGCTATTTGCTGGAAAATACGATTTAAAATTAATTGTTAAATTGCATAAACAATTTGTCACAAATATGAGGTTGAACATTTATTAGCAATAAATTATCAAACGTTTAGACTTTTTGCTCCCAACTGATCCCATTGCCGGAGATTTATTCTTTGACAACGGGCGCCAGTTCTAGCCGCTTCTACAAACTTCTAGAATGCAAAAATATTGTTAAATTGAAGGTTTACATGGAATCATGTACACGATTTAAGGGTTAAATTCCGACGATAGAACGAGAGCACAGGGAACTTTGGGGCATACAAAATAATGTAAACTTTAAACTGAAATCCACACATAACCAAAGCATCATTCATTATTTTTCTTTGTTCTCGATAAGAGTTTTTATTTTATTTGTATTTTTTACTGATTTTTCATATCACATTCAAAACGGAAACTGCGAAAAACTGCCGCATATGGCCATGCGCTTTATCTTTTTAGAGCTTTTACGACTATCTTTATTTAATATGATGTCCTGCCAAGCCACGCCACGCCACGCAATGTCCTGCCCTGACCACGCCCAATTCTGTTTGGGCTCTGTTCGTTCGATTTATGCGCATGAAAGCCGCAAAAGCATTTTGGTCGTTTGCCAACTAAATTTGTTGTCCCCTAATATCTGGGTTTACATTTCTATATACATATGTACATATATGTATGAGAGCTATAAAATATTCAAATAGAGAGAACAGAGAGCGGGTTTAATAACATTTTGGCACTCCTTGCAGAACATTTCACACTCTGATAGATTGTCTGTGTGTCCTGTGGGCTGTGGAATGGGATTCTTTGGCAAAAATCAAACTGACAAAGCACTTTCCTTGATTGGCCAGACGCTAGACGGAATGGAATCCCTGTATTTGCCAAATGGTGAGACATCTGTAGAGCAGATTGTTTCCCGATCCAAAATTAATATATTCCACGAGTCACCCACACCCACGTGGCTTGCCGTAAGAGGATTAGCAAATTGAAATTGAATTCCTAATAGGTGTTAAACCCAAGGACAAAGGATTTGATGGCCCATTAGCTGGCTGTTTGACTCACTTGCTAGCTAATCTCTGAAAGTAATTAGTGGAAAGGTTTCATGGGGTATTCCTGTGAAGTGTTTCAGCTGGGAGCGGTCCTAGAGAGTCTTGATTAAAGGGTGTGCTTCTAGAAAGATGACATTAGGGAGCGGCCCACATGATGAACATCTCTTTTTGATATGCCATAAATTCGGAATGGGTTTTTCCTATAGCTTTTGTAACAGCTCTCTTGGCAGCAATTGGAATGTTAGAACCACATAGATCATTCGCCTGAATGCTGAATATAAATATGACACATATTTTATAAAATATGCAAAGCACTCATTCTCTCACTCATTACGTGGAATATTCACTCCTCGAAGCGAACTGTGGAGCAACGCGACGACCCAAATAATTTTTATATAACTTAATTGCGGCCCGAGACGAGCTGGCCCAGTTTTTTTTCTACTTGCTCGCAGAAGTGAAGTGGCAAAGTGTGACCCAAGCCCGGGCGTCAAGCTCAATTGAAATTTATTCAAATGCAATCAGACGCTGCAACGCCCGGCCCGCCACGCCCCCACAAAAAGCTTTTGTCGTGTGGCGTGTCTGTTCGTTGTGGTTGTCTGAGATGATCTGAAAACTGCATGCTAGATTAGATTTTAACGAGCTCAATGAGTGTGCCCGAGTGTGCATCCTCCAAGACGCTAGCTGGCTAGCTAGCGGGGAGGCGAGAACCACCTACCTCATGGAGCTCCCCCGTGGCTTGTCGAAATTGGGCATGGCATAGCATGCCCGGCCTGGCCTTGCCTGGCATTTAATTGCAGACCTGACATTGAAAAGTGGTGTGGCAAGGCTTTTGGGAATGGCACTAAAGTGGTTTTTTTTAGACAAGTCTTGGATGTTCTTTCAAGAATAAAATAGATGATATATGTATATGTACATATATACTCTTTGATGGCATCTCGAACAGGTTATTCCTTATAAAGGTTAACATTTCTTCAGACCTGGGCACGTCCCTGTATCCAATTGCGGTATAAAAATACCCTAGAATTAAAAAAACAACATAAATGTCGTGTGCATGACGCAACCAATTGATGCATGAAACTCAGCCTAGATTGAATTGAATTGTTTCTTGGGACAGGCCTTAGTTGTAAAGATGGTATTGTGATAATCTCTTAGATGGTATTTTGAACTGACTCTACCGTAAAGAATTCTACTTCAGGCAATGCTTTGTATTGATTACATGAAATTCTCTTCCTATTTTCTAGGCCAAAGCCTTGGGTCGTGTGCTCTTCGAACAGGTTTGCCGTCAGTTAAACCTACTCGAGGCGGACTATTTCGGATTGGAGTACCAGGAAATGTCCACACATACCAAATACTGGCTGGATCTGGAGAAGCCAATGAATCGCCAGGTGGGCCTATCGCTCATCGATCCTGTGCTACGCTTTTGCATCAAGTTCTATACACCAGATCCAGCGCAACTGGAAGAGGAGTATACCAGGTAGATCCCTCTATAATCTCTACAGAAAACCGAAGGATAAATATATTTTTTTTAGGTATCTGTTCTGCTTGCAAATCAAACGAGATTTGGCCACAGGAAGTCTACAGTGCAACGATAATACGGCTGCCCTGATGGCCAGCTACATTGTACAGGCCTCTTGCGGGGACTTTGTGCCCGAGGATTATCCGGATCATACGTATCTATCGTCGTATCGCTTTGTGCCCCATCAGGATGCCACCATGCAACGGAAGATAATGGAGAATCACAAGAAGCATGTGTAAGACTATCAATGGATAGAGCTGTCTAAAACACATCTAATGTAATGTCTGTTTCGATAGCGGACAATCCCCAGCAGAGGCAGATCTTAATCTCCTAGAGACCGCACGACGCTGTGAGCTTTATGGCATGAAAATGCACCCGGGAAAGGATGTGGAGGGCGTGCCGCTCAATCTTGCGGTTGCCCATATGGGCATCACCGTCTTTCAGAACATAACGCGCATAAATACCTTCTCGTGGGCCAAGATACGAAAGATATCCTTCAAGCGCAAACGTTTTCTGGTGAAACTACACCCAGAGGGATATGTAAATACTAGTTTTAAGATCATTTATAGCATCATATTGAATTTTATCTGTGTATATTCCAGGGCTACTACAAAGACACGGTGGAATTCTTCTTTGAGGGTCGCAATGAGTGCAAAAACTTTTGGAAGAAATGCGTCGAGAATCATGGATTCTTTCGCTGTACCGCAGTGCAAAATACCCCCAGACGAAAGACACGTGTCCTGTCACGAGGCAGCTCTTTTCGGTAGGAATATTTTTAGCGAAGTATTGGATTGGATTTATCATTTATAATGACTTGACCTTTGCCCTTACAGCTATAGCGGCAAGACGCAGAAACAGATCATCGAGTTTGTACGCGAGAATTATGTGAAGCGACAGAATTTCCAAAGGTAGGGGTTCTCCCGAATTACTTTCTTTCCTTGTGAATCAACACTTATTCTGGCAAAAGTTTTTGTTTTTCTTTGACAATTTTCACCCTTATTTTTTTACCTTTACCTTTACCTATTTTTTTTCGGTCGAGATGGAATTTATGAAATTTTTGGCTTTTGCAGCTTATACTCGTATATTTCCTTAACCAAAAACAAATTTCAAATCAAGATCTAACAAAATATCAAATATTCTATCTATATATATATATATTTTATAAGCAAATAATAATATATTCATCAGCCTACATTTGCCAATTCATCCAGATTCCGTTCTCATCCAAAAACTCGATTCGTTCGATCGATAGTTTGTTCGATCTATCGCTCGATCGTTCGTTCATTCGTTCGTTCGTTCGTTGTTTCTTTACACTTTTTTACAACATTTGTATATTCGTTTTTGTTTGTTGTTAATTCTAAAATCAATCAATTTATGTTTCCGTAAAACCCACAAAAGAAAACCCCACCCCACAAGCAAAATAAAGAACACCACAAGAAACTCTATAACTTGGTCGAAATGTTGGTGGCGCGCTTTAGAAAAGAGAAGAGGATCTAAAAAACCAATTGGTACAAAAGCACAAAAACAAACTAAAAACCAAACCTTTGCATAAAAATAGTAAAGCAAAACAAACCCCCAAAGAAAAACCCAAAAAATACCAAAATTTAGTCGATATGTACAGCAGAGCAATGACGAGCATTTCAATTACAATCATTCTTGATTTCTAATTTCATTTTCCAATGTATTTTCCATTTATGATTTCCCTCACTAACAAATCTGTATATGTGTGTGTGTGCTTGAGAGTTTGAACCACAAATTAACTAGAGACACTCATTATAAACTTTTCAAAAATTGGCCTTAATCTTTAGATGTGTGTACTAACACTCGTTTTTATATCATTCATTTCTGACAATTTCATGAAATTACTCTTACAAATCATCGCTAATCATTGTGGTTCTCATCTTTGGTTTGCCCTGCACTCGAAAATACTTAATAAACAGCTGCTTTTGTCGTACAATTTTGTGTGTGTTTTGTTTAGACTGTACCTACAAGCATAAAGTAGTTCATAAGACTCTCCCCAACAATCTCTCCCACTAAATGTGTAGTTTATTAGTCGTGTGCGATCCCTTAGAGTTTAGAACCTTTTAAATCGGATAATGTTTGGTATACTCTAAATATACGATAATAATAAATATCCATAGGAGTAGTCCTTTGAGTTCCTTTGAGATTTCCTTCAAGGAACCAAGCCCAAACCCCCCTCCTCCCCAGTAGTTTCCTATGATAATGGATATTTGTGTTGTGTTTTTTATTCCAAGTTCTGTTTTCTAGCTGTTTACTAATCCTTAACTTTTGAAACTCCTAAGTTTTGTGTTGTGTCTTGTGTTTGTTATACTTTTAACTGACGCCCCTCAGAGCTCTCAAACTAAAAAACTTTCTAACTAAAACCTAAGAACTAAAAACTAAAAACTGTGCTAAACAAACTAAATCTCTCCAAAAACTAAACCCCCAAAATGAAAAACTAAAACTAAAGCTAAATCCTAAAGAAAAAAAAAAAAAAACTGAGCATGTGAAAATATATAAAGCGTGGTATCCTCTTGTCTTTTCTTTTGCTGCAGGTCTCAGTCATTCCGGCAAGGGCCACTGAATGCTAGTAGCCGAAGTCAATCGCATACGTATGTGAATTCCAGCATTTCAGCCAATCCCCTACTCCCAATTGACACTGGTTTGTATTTATTTCGTTACAACATGCGTTCTCAACTATTCTCAAGTATTCAATGTATTCGATTTTCTGATTTCTGATTTGATTATTTTGATTTTGAGTTCAATTTTTGAGTTATATGCCTTTCGGTTCTGTCGCCTTAGCTGATGATGACACGCACGTGCCTTCTCTTCTATATGCTATCCGTGTTGTGCGTGTAGTCGAGTCGAGTTGTTCTTCTTCTAGTCTTCTATATTCTATACCCTATACCCTATATGATTTGTAATGTTTTTCGATTTTAATTTGGGATCTCAACAGCGGCATGGGACTATCGCAATCAATGCAGCGACTCGATGACCCCTTCTCTGACGAAGAAGGCAGCGGATACCTTGGATCGCCGACGCGACAATCCTATCGACCACATGCGTTCTCAAGTTAGTTTCTATCATAGACCTCTATTCAGATCCGATCCTCTAGTTCTGCATCTAATAATTGCTTTTTTTTTAGGTCACAGCAGCCCAGGTGGAGATCTATCAGACGAAGAACTATGCAGCGGAATCGCCAACCTCGCAGGAGGAAGTGGCGGCATGCTCGGCGGCGGAACGTCAACACCACTCGGCAGTGGCTATGGACCAAATGAATTCGAACCGCTCGCTTTCGCCACAGGGTCCGCAATCGTGGACTTCGCCCAGCAACAGCAGCAGCCACCATCAGCCACAGCCACCGCCACGCAACGGTCCCGATCAGGCTCGTGCGCATCCAGGCGATCACAATTTAGGTGAGTGCTGCCTTAGCACAGGAGTGCATCAACCTCCATTTCAGTTGATTCTTAAGCCCAAGATTATTGTCAATTATATTTTCATATGATTTAAGCTATTTCTAGAGATAATTTCGTAATTGTTCAATGATTTGTAAACCATTTAGGATGTGGATTCTACATACACTAAATAGATTTTGTGATATGATTTATTTCCCATCTAAAACTAGTGGGATTTTATAGTTTTTAGATAATAGAAAATGTATGATTTAAGACATTCTTAGATTTAATTTAGTTATACATAGTTGTATAATTTTAATCCCATACGAAAGTGGAATAATATCCACTGGGATTCTTAGTCTTTAGTTAAGGGGTTTCCAACTAGAGATCTGCGCAGCGTCACTCCCAATATAAGCCCAATAGAATGACTTCGAATTTAATTAAATTAAGTGAGCCCAAGGCACACACTGAAATGAGTCGTTATGCACGAAGCAGAAAGGGCGTAGTCGAGGACATTAAAATTTCACGAACTGTTTTACAATGTTTTTATATGTACACGCAAAATGCCCAGACACACAGGACGACCTAAATCGTCTAGTAAACAGGTTCACGGAAGCAGGCAACAAGGCCTTTACGGCAACACACCTCTCAAATAAACCTAAAGGGAAAAGTAACTCGCCTGGTGCAAGAAGTTGCAAGACACATCTTACTCGATATCCATTTGGGCGGGCGATACACATTTTTCAGCATTGTTGGGTGCCATGCATGCAGATCTCTAGTTCCAACCTCCATTCAATTGGATATTTTTAAGCCTAAGTTATTTGTAGCCTCAATTTTTGTAATAATTGTATAATTTCTCTGGCATTTCGAGGAGGGAATGGCCTTAACCCACTTTCGTTTTCAGTGTTTTGATTTCTGATCCCTTGTGTTCGGTATGATTTCGGTTTGGCTTTCGTTTGTCCCAGTCCCATATATGATAGTGATCGATTGATTTGCTAACTCTCTCTCTGCTAACGCTTTCTGTGCGCCTATGCAGGTCTGAGCCACTTGTCCCACTTGTACAGCAGCAACACCCCTCGTCGAGTCTCAGTGGGATCCCAGGCGTTTGTCCCTGCGTCGCCGCAGCTCATCAGCATCAGCACCCACAGCACCCACAATGCCAATCCCAATGCCAATCCCAGCATCAGCATCAACAACAACAACACTATGCCACACAGCACATTGGTGGGGGGTCATTCGGTGGATCTCAGCAGCTCCATGGAATTGGAGGAGGAGGAGGAGGAATTCCTGGGGCCTGCGGACACGGAGGAGGAGGTGGAGGAGGAGCCTATGGGGGAGGAGGAGGAATTAGTCGAGGAGGAAGCGGATTCGGACTTGACAGCATCTACCATCAATCGGGAGACTATAACGGCAGCATCAGCGGTGGCAGCATCGGCCTTGGGATCGGGAACATCGGCCTCGGCATTGGCCTCGGCCAGTGCCCATCGTCAGCCGCTTCGGTCACAGGAGTCCCAGTCGCAAACTGTCACCCCAGTCCATTATAGCAGTACCAATTATTCGATGTCTAAACAGTGCATGTTAAACAACGCCAACGCCAATGCCAACTCAACCGAAACGGAGACCGACAACATCATCTACACCGACATCAACGACATGGGTCACTACAAGTACCCGGACTTTCACAGCACCCTGCCACATGCGCAGGAGCATAAGATCTCCAACAGCGAGCATCTCAACCTGAACGAGCGCAACGACATCTACGCTACGGTCAATCGCAAGGCCAAGTCTAAGACACGGGAGAAGCACTTTAGCGATGAGTTCATCGATCAATCCATCATCCAGTATGCCAGGGCCAAGCAGATGGGAAGCGGAGTCGGAGTCGGCCCACCACTGCTACAGCAGCCCAGCACTTCTGCCTATGCGGCGGCTGTACTCCAGGAGCGGAACTACAACAGCATGAACTACAATCAGTACCACAACGATCTCAATCATCCCTCAGAGTCGTCCTCCTCCTCATACTTTGGCACGGGCTTCGGCACGAAGCGCTATGGTGGCCAGAGCGAGAGGGTGAAGCTGGCGCAGTCGGAAAACTATCTCACGCCCTCGATGGACTCTCAGAGTTCGAGGCACACGCACTCGTTGCCCCGCAATTCGGAGCTCTCTGGCGTGGATTCGGTGGACTCGTACGACAGCCACTACATCACCCATCATTCCGTGGGTAATCTGCCGCCACCGCGCCAGTCCTCCTCTTCGGAGAAGCTCGAGTATCAGATGTCCTCGGGCAATCTGTATTCGACGGCACAGTTTGTGAAGCCCGAGGAGGCGGCCGCCCACTACATGGACGACGAGGAGGAGGATGAGGACGAGGAGGATGCTGATGGCGATGGAGAGAATATCTACGATCAGGTGGAGCGCGAGTCCTGGCTGAAAAGCAGCTCGTGCAAGGATCTGTTTGAGCGCTACAGCAGCACCTACTACGACCGCGAGCATCCCAAGCCCATGACGGTCCTCGACAAGGAGTTCCTTTCCTCCAACCGCATCGATTCGCCCGTTACGCGGTACGACGATTCGCGCCACTCGCTGTACATCACCAAGAACCATTCGATCGACGCCCATCAGGACTTCTCCCCACTCCCACAGAGCAAGGTCTATTCCTCGAGCTATCCGGGCAGCACGTACAACGCTCAAGACAAGCGGCATCATGGCCAGCACCTGGACTACTCAGGCTCCCAGGATGACATCTCTCAGGACAGCTACGAGCTGCTGGAGAAGTACGACATTGACTTTTTTAGCGGCCGCGGTCGCTCCGAGGACCATATGCGCTCCTGCTCCCTGGACTCTGGCAACTATATTCCCAGCGATGATGAGTCTGTCTCAGAGCAGCCCAAGTACCGATCGGCCATCGATGTCAAGTCCAAGTCTGCGGCGGACATAATGAACGAAATCTGGGACGCCGAAGATCCACGCTATCTGCCGCGTGAGAAGCTCTCCGTGAAGTCGGACGGGAACTTTTACAAGAAGATCCAGGAGGCTCTGACGCGCACCTCCAGTCAGGAAAGTCAGAGCGAGATGTTCGAGACGAAGATCTCGCGCAGTTCCGACTCCAGCAAAAAGTCGCGCGACAGCCTCTACCACACGGACAGCAAGAAGTCACGGGAGACAACCAAGAGCAAGACTTCGGTGGCCTCCAGCCAAGACTCAAAGGAGTCACTGGTCGGGGACTGCTTTGGGCGCAACTACGAAATGCCAACAACCACCTGCAAGAAGGTGAAGCAGTTCAACAAGAAGGATCTCTACGACAAGTTTGCCCAGTCCTCTCAGGACTCCAAAAGCGACTACTACGATGCTGTGGAGGCGGGCGGGGGTGTGGCAGAAGCCCCCGAGGGTCTCTACTCCCGTCCCAAGGTCAAGAGCCACGACTGCCTGCTCTCGGACACCCACAGCTCGACGGCCAACAGTTCGTTCTACGACAGCCGGGACACGTACTCGACGTTCCCCAGTAACAAGACCCACAAGACCTCGAAGGTGCACTCGATTAGCCTGCAGAATGTGGAGATCGAGCGGAATGCCAAGTCTTTCGGCGCCAAATCACCCGAATCGGTGTCGACACCAGCCTCGGGCATGCGTTGCAAGGACATCCAGACAGGCGAATCGCTCGAACAGACGGCGCCCTTCCGCAAAAGCAATTCGCAGTCGTGCAAGATCTCCGCCTTCCGACGGCGCTCCGACAGCGAGAACATCTTCAGCTTCGACCAGGATCGGATCGAGTGCATCCAGAAGTACACCAAACAGTGGGAGGGTCAGCCCAAAGACAAAGAGTCCAAGCAGAGCCCCGAATATCCGCTGACGCCTGAGCTGATATCGGAGTTTGAGAAGCAGCAGGCGCGCATCATGGCCCACCAGAAGATTACGCGCAAGGAGGAGCTGATGGCCAAGACGCACTTTGAGGAGTATAACCCAATAATGGTGCCCCTCAGCTACAGCCACGCCACCGTGGAACGCACCAAGAGCGATCCGAACTCGCTGGCCAATCGTGCGCGCCTCGGCAGCAACTCCCGTCGCCATGTCCTCATGCACCAGAAGTCCATCGATCTCACGCCGGCAGACTCAAACTCCAGTGACGAGGATTACATCTACAAGCAGATACCGAGTGCCCCGCCGCTGTGCAAGGCGCATGGAAACTTTGAAATACCCAAATGCTACGAAGGAGGCGGCACTCCCACCCAGCAGGAATTGCCAAAGACAGGGTTCGAGCTGCCGAAGAGCTTTTTCCGCGACTACGAACGGCGCTTCACCAAGGTGCTCAAGGAGGATATACCGTATGTCCTGCACAAGCGGCACATTATGAACGGCACTGCGCCCTCACCCAGCGAGAAGAAGCACACGAAACCGAAGTCTCCAAAGTCGCCAAAGTCTCCCAAATCACCCAAGTCTCCCAAGTCACCGAAGTCACCAAAGGCCAGTGCTCCATTGCTGCCCGTAATGGGAGGGGACTTTTTGCCAGACATCCTGGACAGCCTCCTGCCGACAGAGACCAAGGAGTTCCTGTTCACGCAGAACATTGATCTGTCCAAAGTAGATCCGATCACTCTGGAAATCGACAAGACAATCCCGACAATACAGCTGTCTTCCCCGAAGCGGGACATAACCAAGCAGATGGACGCCTCCACGCTGGAGAAGCTAAACAAGAAGCTGAGCCAGATCGAGAGCGATTCGGCCACCAGTTCGCGGACCGAGAGTATGCAGCAGCAGCAGAAGCTGGAGCAAAAGCAGATGGAGCTCATCCAGAGCCTGCGCAAGGAGCTGCAGGCGAATGCCCGCAAGGCCAACAAGCCGCGCGTCATACCGAAAACCAAGTCCGGGGTGAAGTCGAAGAAGCATGGCAAGACCCGCATCACCTCATTCTCGTCGGACGACGAGAGTCTTGACTCGGACGACGTCTTCGGTTCGGCCGAGGCCATTCCCGACCGGCTGGAGTTCTCGCCGCCGCAGTCGCGCAAAGAGATTGAATCGATTCTGCGGATCGAACAGAGTCGACTCATCTCAGCCGCCTGGGGCAGAGGCCAGACCATGAGCTCCACCGAGATCGAAGGTTCGCCACCGCAGTGCCGGCGTCTAGCCGATCTCGAGAGTCGCTATCACACCCAGAAACTGGATCCTCAGTATGCCAATGCCACGGAACTGAGGCGCATCTCGGAACGCTCCATTTCGATACCCTCCTCGGAGGACGAACCTCATGTACCGATGCGCGGACGCATGGACGAGTGCACCAATGACTATCAGCGGAACGAGAACATCCCCTCGCCCATATTGGAGCATGCCGAGTTTTTCCGCAGCAACGACGACATCTACGAGACATGCCACGAGGAGAAGATCACCGGCTCCGACATTGACTACACGCTGAAGAAGCAGACGGCCAGCGGATCGCAGGCGGCCAAGTCCAAGGTGAAGATGATGGAGGAGATAATCGACTCTTCGATTGTACTGCGTTCGAAGGGTCATGCTCCGATACTTTTTGCCCACGCTCGACTCAATCTCTCTGAGGGATCGGTCTCGCTTCAGCGCCAGAAGGCCACGCAGGTGCAGTCGCCGACGGCTGACCGTCGCACGAAGAGCCTGGACACGCCAGTGATTTCTCTGCATCGTCTGCCGCCCATGAATGCCTTCTCCTCGAAGGACGACACTGTAGGTTTCGAAGAAGAGGCCGAGATCCTCGAGGAAAAGTCGCTGGAGCGTGCCAATCAAACGACGGCGCAGGACGATGATAACGCGGACAGCGTGCACTCTTGCGGCGGCTCCATTCCCACACAGAGCAGTTACAACAACGCCCAAGGCAAGGACTCACTCCTCAGTGCCGTGACCATCGACAGCGAGGAGGTGCAGCTCCTGAATCAGCTTAAGTATATCGAGAAGATAGCCCTGCAGGGCGTCAAGATTAAGGACAAGAAAAAGTCAAAGACGAGACTCAAGAGCGGAGATCATCTCATCCTGAACATTCCCAAGTACCGCTTCACGGACTGGTCACCCTACAGCTCGGCGAACAGCTCGCGCAAGACCTCTCCCGGTGTGTCCCGAGCAAGCAGCATCGAAAGCACGGGCAAGGGCAAGCTCAAGACCTCGGAGCCCTATAAAGGAAAGTCCGTGTCCCGGAGCCGTCCCGAGTCGCGACGCACTAGTGCGGACGACATTAAAGGCAGGGACGGCCGCGGAGGAAGCAAAAAGTCCAGTCCCAAGGAGCGACCCCGCTCCATTGACATGCGGCGTTTGAGCAAGGACAAAAGCAAGTCGCAGGAGGAGACCGAAGCGGACATTGCTAAGCGCAAGGAGCGACAACAGAAGCTCTACGAATCGGCCATGAAGCAGACCATTACCATGCTGAGTCCTGTCAAGGACGCACTGCCTGCGTTCCCGGCGCCAGAGGACAAGATTCTGGTTAAGACCGACGGCGACAATATAATCATCGAAACGGAGTTCAAGTCCAAAGCCGAGGACCACGTGCTGATAGCCAAGGCTCCGCGAAAGCTGGACACATCGCTGGTAAAGTTTAGTCGGAGCTTCGACGAGGGACGCAGCCCCGACAAGCTGGACAAGGCCAATCGCAGCTTCGAGGATCGCAACAAGTCCTTCGAGGACTCAGAAAAGTCGGACGTACCCGAGGACATGCTCATAAAGTCGCCCAAGAAGATTGCCAAGGCGCAGGAGATCAAGCAGAGAATCGAGGGCAGTGTCGTTCACAAGAAAATCGACGGCAAATCCAACAGCCTGGAGAGGCCAGCAGAGCACCACTATCTCGGTACGGACATCAAGGCACGCAGCCTGGACGACAAGAGGCAACAGACGGCAGCTGCAGCCGAGGCTGCGACCAAAAAGAGCGAGGAAAAGCCCGCTCCTGTGACGCGTAGCGCCATCGGAGACCGCCGCATGTTTGCCCATCAGTACAATGTCCAGGAGGATATTGATATGCAGGCCGTGATCTCGGAGCGTCGTTCGCTGGAGATACTGAAGCGTTCGCTGCCCTCCGAGGATGCCCGCGACAGCGAGTGCACCCACAGTCGCAAGGCCTCCACTGCAGAGAGCCTAGACTCTTTCGTATCGGCCGATGATAGTCATTCCCCAGCCAGCAAGTCTCCAGTGCCTGGAACGGAAGGTTACCCACATCGCGTACCCACTATCGAGTGCGAAGAGCCCTCCATCGAGGAGGACGACAACTCATCGGAGCGACGACACCTAAAGGTCGGGAGGCAGGACACGAATCGTCTAAGTCTCGACCGAAGTCGCAGCGACGAAACTGGCTCCTGGATGACCGTGGAGTGTGACGAGTTCATTGGATCAGACACCTCTGAGAACGAGCCGCGCACCCTAGAGCCCGATCGGAACATCCTCGAAACGCAGGCCACTTTGGAGGATGCCAATCCACTGGAATACTCGAATTGCGCTACACCCACGTCGGACTTGAACATACTGGTGACGCCGCCAAATGCCAGTCCCATGATTGAGAAGTCCGTGCTGGAGACTTTTGAGAAGTATACTGGAGGTTCCTCTGACAGCAAAAAAAAATACAGCCTGGAGAAGCAGAGCGACAGATCAAAAAGCTCTGATTCGTGGACCAGTGGCGAAAAGGACAGCAGCCCCCAGCGGCAGCAGGATTGGAGTCTGTCGGTGGGCAAGGAAAAGAGCTCCGTCGAGGAGGAGTCGAGTGTTAGCTGCTCCATAGCCCGACCGCTGGGCATCTCCCAGGACTTTGGCAACGAGGAGGCCAAAAAGTGCCAGGAGCTCAAGCAGCGAATGCTCCAGCTGGATGTGGGCGCCGGCAAGGATGGTCTAGAGGATCCCTCTGGAGGATCCAATGATCAGACGCCCACCAATGAGCCTCCCAAAGTACTGATCCCAGTAAAGAAACCAACAACTCCCACGCTAGAGAAGCAGAGTCCCATCGATTTAGGCAACAGCACAGAGTCCTACTTGGATCCCATTGAGGAGCGCATAGCCAAGATCCTGCAGCGGACCGAGGACAGTGAATCGAGTTCCGGGGGATCGCGAAAGCCGCCGCGGATCGAGAAGCCCGCACGTGCGAATGCAGGGAAGAAGCTGTCGGTGACCCAAGCTGAACCGGGAAAATCGGGCAGTGACCGCAGCTCCCAGGAGTCGAAGTCGAGCTTCGACTCGAAAGGGTCCCTTAGCGTAGAATCGCGGGGCTCGTTCGAGACGGAGAGCAGCTCCGGGTCGCTGGGAGCTGCCCAGAGACGCGGTGATCTAGCCACAAAGGAGCAGCAAAGCACCTGGAAGCCGTTCCCTATCGAGAGCTCAAACAGCTCCAGCACCGACGATCCCTGGCATCACGTGGAGACGGACGGGGGATACGAGCGCTACGATGCGCAGCATCCCCTGCGCGACTCCTCAGACAGCGACGTAAAGGAGGTGTCCCCCGACGAGCAAAAGAGGGATGAGAGCGACACCAGCTACCAGGACGACCTGAATGACTTCCCCACGACATTCGGCTACCCGGCGGTGACCAGCAATCTGGGAGGAATCGGTGTCAATCCCACGGACATCATCGGCTACAGCACAGGTTTCACCCTGGGCCGCACCCTGTCGCGTATTTCGGAGCGAAGCACCGCCTCGGAGAAGTCCAGCATGGAGGATGACGTGAGCAAGGCCTCCACGCACTCAGTGAGCATGCGGGACGAGTCAGTGGGTTCTACCGATCACCAGCCGAGCCTTAGCTCAGATTCGAGAAGCAACACCAATCTGGCCTACATCTCCGATGCCGATCGTCGCACCTCCGCTGAAATGCCGGAGATACCCTGCGACTCGGCCACCGGGGATCGTCTCTCCAGTTTGGGGAGCATAAACGACCCAAAGTCCCCGACCCTCGTCACGGGACGCTTCTCGGTAACTCACGTGGATGAGCAGCAGGGGGATGGTGACGACGGGGAGCGGCACACCCTAATGTGTCTATCGAATGCCGGAAGCCAGGACTCGGAGGACTGGCCGTTGCCAGAGATACCCTTCGATCACGTACCCGTTAAACCGCCAGATAGCCTTTATGCCATGCCGGATTTAGACAAGCCCGTGCCAAAGTCCTTCTGCTGGAAGGCTAGCATGTCCTTTCAACAGAGCCAGGACTCTGTGGACTGGCCCTCGCCTCCCTCGAGCACTGGGGGTGCCCCTATCATCGTGGAGGACATTGAGACGTACTACGCCAGCGAGGCCCAGAGCGCCGATCAAGTGGTGTTGCTCGAAGACGAGGGCCATGGACCGCCCGATGTGGCCAAGGTGCTGCCCTACGAAGACACTGCCTACCTCATGTCATCTGCCTTCGAGGATAAGGACTTTGGCAGTGAGCAGGTCCAGCCCGACACGGTCAGCTGTCTCAGCTCCACCCTGAGTGCTGCCTCGTGTCTGTCCTCTTCGCTGAACGTCAGCTGCAGCACCTCATCCACACAGCCCACGGCCAGAGCTGGACCCCGGAAGAACTCCAGCCCCGAGGTGATTGTGGCCCAGCCCACACGCTCGCCAGCTCCAAGGAGCCCGCTCTCCGAGGATGAGCTCTTCTCCAACGACGATGTCTTTATGCCAGGCACCATCAAGGTGCAGCTCTCGCCCGATCCAAATTTGAGAAAATTGTCGCGAGGATCTAACAATTCGGACACCTCCATCGATGATATCCTGTCGGCAAACACCACATACCTGGACGATCAGACCACGGTGCGGCGGAACTACGAGAAGAGGCTAAGCAGCGGCGGCAGCTGCAAGAAGTGCAGCCATTCGAGCCATTCTGAGGAGGAGACCAGCTCCATTGGCACGGATCTGGATGGCACCGTGCGCATGGGACTGCAACACAAGAAGTGCACGCACAGTTCCCATTCGGAGGACACCTCCATTGGGTTGAGCATCTCCGAGTGGTCCACAGGCACCAACACAGTGCGGCAGTATGCCAATCTCTCCGGATCCGACAGCCTGTCGGCCGTGTCCACGCAGTCGTGCGCCAAGAGCGAAAAGTCCAACCAAACAAAATCCAGCATGAGCTCCATCAACAAGTCAGCGGAGAGCCTGAACGAGCAAAGCGGCGGCAGCTTCTCACACAAATTCAGCGGGGACAACGGCTCCTCCGACGGCCTGCGATACGATATGCTCTCCAACTCGGAGACGGACAAGATGAGCGAACCTACATCGGCCACGCGCAGTGACGACACCACCCTGACGCTCACGGAGATGGCCCAAACAATCAGCGATTGGTCCACCTCTAGCAGCCGCACGCTCGTGGCTGCCACTCCTTTAAAGCAGCAGCAGCGTGTGGGATCTGGAGCCAAGGGTTCACTGAGTTCGCCCAGCGAGGAGAAACGTTGCTCCCTGCCGCAGGTGCACCGCCGCAGTGGCAGCAATGGCAATCAGGGTCGCTCCAGTCAGGAGCATCCTGACATCTCGCCATTGTCAGGCACCCCCAGTGGACAGCCCGAGACCAGTGCGGCGGCTCGTAAGCGACGTTCCCTGGAAATGATGTCGAAACTCTACCAGAGCCAGGAGATTTGCTCAGAATCGGAGTCGCCTTTCGTGGAGCGTTTGTATGCGCACACGGAAAAGCTAACGGAGCGGTATCAGAGCCAGGAGTTTGTGCCACTCCACGGAGCGGGAGCTCCGGCTGTGACTACAGCGGCAGCACCATCACCAAACACCACTCAGATCCAGACACAACAGTCACAGCAGGTACGCCCCAAGCCGCGGGCACCACAACCACCCACAAAGCCAAAGCCGGCGGTGACCCGTCCCATCATGCAGGCACTTCTCAACAAGATGAAGCAGCCAGGATTGGCTGAGCAGGCAGCCGCCGCTGCTGAGGCAGAGGAGGAGGTCAATGCCAAGAAAGTGCCGCCTCCTGTACCAACACAGGTGAAAGCAACACCTCCACCGGTGCCCACTGTGCCACCGATTGTGACGCCCAGCGATCTGCCCGGGGATGTGGGCGCACTGCCGGCCAAGCCGCTAGCCAAGCATCACAGCTACGACGACAAGACGCTGTCGAAGACCCAAATCCGGGATTTCAAGACCAGCAGCAAGCAGCTGCGGCAATCGAGCTCCTTCCACGAGCACATGTTGAGCAAGTCGCAACAGTCCTCGCAGGAGCAGCCTATGCGGATCGACGAAGAGCGCGACGCGCACTCCACATCCTCGGCCACCAACACCACGACGACAACCAACACTCTGAACAGCGAAAGTACCGAACCCTATTCTCCCCACATGCCCCAGAGGGCAGACAAGCTGATCCGATGCTCACCCTACTATTCGAGCAGCCTCAGCTCGGAGTCTCCTCCCAATCAACTGGTTCAGAAGCCGCCCAGGAAAGGAGCCAGCGGTCAGTTGACCGCTGCAGCTGTGGCCACCTCCATGAAAAGTCCTCCCAGTGGCAACGACACCGACAGCTCGCTGGATGTCCGCGGCCAGGACCCCAAGCTGCGGAGTCGCGGCTACCGCAAGAAGCGCCAAATGCCAGCCAAGAGAATCAGGGCCAACATGACGGCCGCTGCACTACTGGAGCAGGCGGAGAGCTCAGAATGCTCGGAGGGGTATATGCCCGAAATGGACTCGGGAAGCTCCGAGTATTCTTCCCAGTACCAACGTGACGATCAGTATCTGGAGTTTGATGAGGAGCTGGAGCGCGGAGAGACGGATGAGTACGATGACTATCCACAGTACAGCGGAAAGTTCGAGAGCCTTGACATGAGCGACAACGTAGATGAGATGGGCTTCCCGCGCTACGACCGACTCGGGCACATCACGAAGCCCATGTACCAGGCGCTGGTGGATCGCCCGGCACCGGCCAATCACCCTATGCCCCCGGCCAGCGGGCAACCCGTGAAGCCGGCCCGCACCAAGAAGCGGACCCTGAAGCGGGAGGATTCCATGGCAGCGAGCACCTCGAGTGCGGCGGCTCAGGCGCAGCCCTACCACGGACGCAGCTACTGCAATCCCGAGGAGAGCGAGTACGAGACGCGAGGAGGAGGTCTCTCTGATGAGCTGGCCAACTCCAGTGAAGACAGTTGTAGTGGGTTTGGTGCAGTGGCAGCAGGATCGGGATCAACAGGAGGAGCAGGATCCATGGGAACCATAAGACGAGTAGCTCCCAGGGGAGCAACCACGGAGCAACAGGGGACAGAGGGACAACCGCCTCGACAGCAGCTGCCTTATCCCGATTTTCTGTCCGACTACGAGAGCGAGCCCATTGAATACGAACGCTATGCCTGTGGACTGGACATACGCGTCGATCCTCCGCCCAAGTTCCATGACTCGGATGACTTAAGTGATCAGTAGATTGGTAGAGGGAATTCAAATTGATAAAAGAGATCTCTAGGATACCTAGGATGTTGCCTGTGCCCCCTCTCCCTTTTTGAGTGCAGCATTTCGTTTTTTTCCGTTGCCTTGGAAAAACATTTTTTAGAACACCTCTACGACTTTTACACACAATCCAAGTACTTATATGTATAACCAACTTATTTGTAATTGAGACTGATTTACGACAAACCAAGAAAAGAAAAACGACAAACGAATACATCCCAAGAATCCCAAGAATCTTACAAGCTGCGGTACAGAAACCCAAAGAAAAGCCAAGAAATTATTATTGAAGCGTTTGAAAATCAAATCAAATTCCAAATTAAACGACATTTTAATCAAATTAAACATAACAAACATAACATAACAAATCAAATAAAATAAATACTTACAAAATACCTTAAATAATCGATATGATGATGATGATGAAGAGGATGCGGATGATGATCGTTGATGTCGGATGAAAATAATCGAAAGATGAGATGGTAGATCGTTGGTAGAATGAGTTGCCCATTAGCGGTATCTAATACACATATTATGATATATATATATGATAATGTTATAGATCAATTCAACATTCAAATATATATATATTATACACGAGTATATGAGATATATCGAGAGCGAAAACGTTAAACGAGTTGAACAAATTTTAATGCACTGTTTAATCATCGAATAATGGAATAAACCAAACAAATGTTTAATTGTTATTTAGCTAATACACAAAATACAAATCGAGACGACACGACATCTAATATTAAAGTTATCTATATACAATATAAATATATATTACCTATATGATTCTCTTCAGTCAAGTTGCCAATGATTCAGTATTCGAAAAAAATCAGTATAGGTTATGCAGATCTGTGCTCGTATAGCTATCAATCTGAGTTCCAGTCAACGTGTCAATCCGTATACATACGAGTATATGGAATCAAACCTCTAAACTACGATAGTTGCCATATACTATATACAAATACCTATGCTATAAGTCTAGTAATCTCTCAGTTAAAGATGCGACAAATCAGCCAAATGCTTGAAATACCCGGCTAAAATCGAAAATATAAAACTCCATGAAGGAGTTTAATATCTTGGGAGTTCCTCATGACAGATCCTCCCGATCAGAGAAGTTCGGATATTATTACAGTTTGAAATGAAAGCATTTACTTCATGTTTCCAAACGGGTTTTCTAACCATATATTTTATATAGTTCTTGTGCTATATATACGTTTTTAATTTATATGCCAAAATGTTTTTAGAAGCAATTAACAATTGAAATATTAATTACAATTATCAAAAATTAAAAAAATGTTGTATTAGCCATTAGTTCTAGTTTCTAGTACATAAATGTGCCAAAAACAAAAACACCTACCCTCCCCCATTCCATAATTATACAATTACAAATGGGAGAAACAAAAGGAATTAAACGGCGGACCCTATTAAGTTTTAAATCGATTGGGAAACTCCATCGTGAGATCTTTAAGTTTATAATGATAGTTGAAAGAAATATTTAAGAGTTGTTAGTGAGAATAGTAGCGGGCCCTAGAAGAGCAGGAGAGAAGATCGTACAACGTACAATAATTTCACAAAAATTAATCCAGATCAAAAGTATTCAAATCAAAAAATATTAATTTGTGTTTAGCTCTTAGTCGAGAATGATGTTTAAACGAAAGTTGGTTGTTTTAATCATTTATCAAACCACCAACAGAACCCAATGATTTAGTTAGGATACGATACCTTTTTTATACCGGGCTTTTCGGTTACCAAATGGAATATTTACTAGTTGTAATATTTTCTTTTTCCTTCGAACCTAAACACACCACACACAAAATTTAGCTGAATTTTAGAAATTAAGACAGAAAAAATATTACTCAAAGAAATTTCAGTTTAATTGAATTCTTTTCAACCAAAAAAAATCTCATACAAACCAAAAGAATGATAGAAAGGTCTTATAACAAAATGAAATGTACACGAGCAATCGATTTAACAAACATTAAATTATAATTATATAGAAACGAAACTAAATAAATAAAACTTCATTAATCAAACAAAAGGTCGGGAAAGTGTTTCGATTTCAGAAAAAGTATGGAAAGATAATTTAGTTCAATTAAATTTTAGTTAATGATATTCTTTCAAGTTAAGGTATTAATTTAATTATTAACAGTTTGCTTTAAGCCTAATTTGATTCTTTGAGATTATGATTTCCTTATTTTTATGTTCCTCGTTTGATTGATTTCCAGATGTCTATCACGGAATCAATGGCAACATGTCGCTAGATAGACGTGGGGAGATCACCACTCCTCCGACTCGCTACGACCTCACATTGGGATCGGATAAGTCCTCTTCGCTCTCACGCTCAGAGGCCGGAACCTATGATGTGATCCAGGCCGAGATCCAGCATGCCAAGAGGCAGGAACTGGCAACCGGTGTGGCCACGGCTACGGCACCCCATCACAATGGCCATAACGGGAATGGCCATCCGATGACCACACACCTTGACATCGAGGCGGAGGTCAAGAAGAGGAAGTGGCCCACTGAGCCGAGCTACTTTCTGGCCAAGGAGCTGCTGATGACAGAGCGGACGTACAAGAAGGATCTGGATGTCCTGAACAACTCGTTCCGTCAGGTACTGAGCATCGAGGATGTGGAGCAGCTGCAGCCGCTGTTCGAACTGCTCGACTCGCTGGCCCAGCACCACAATCTCTTTCTGCGGGACATCGAGCACCGCATGGTGCTGTGGGAGGGCCGTGGCACCCACGACTCCCACCGCATCGGAGACGTGATGATGAAGCATATGGCAGCGCTACCCATCTACGATGAGTACGTGCAGACCCACCTGGACATACTGCACTGCCTGAACGACATGTACGAGTCAGACAATCGTTTCCAGCAAGTGTACAAGGACTTTGAGCAGCAGAAGGTCTGCTATCTGCCCATTGGAGAGTTGCTGCTAAAGCCCCTTAACCGCCTGCTGCACTACCAGCTCCTCCTGGAACGGCTTTGTGACTACTACGCCGAGGAGCACATCGACTATGCCGACTGCCAGGCCGTCTACCATCTGCTCATCCGCAGCACCAAGGAGATCCGTGCCCAGCTTCCCGATTCGGCTAATTTCGTGGAGCTGTGCGAACTGCAGCGCGACATCAGTTTCGAGCAGCTGGTGCAACCCCATCGGCGCCTTATCCGGCAGGGTTGCCTGTTGAAGCACTCAAAGCGTGGCCTACAGCAGCGCATGTTCTTCCTGTTCTCGGACATCCTGCTGTACGGCTCAAAGTCGCCGCTTGATCAAAGCTTTCGTATACTAGGCCACGTTCCGGTACGGTCCCTGCTCACCGAAAATGCCGAGCACAACACGTTCTCCATCTTCGGGGGCCAGTGCGCAATCACGGTGAGTGCGGGCACCACCGCCGAGAAGACCCTCTGGCTGGCCGAGCTCTCCAAGGCGGCGGCAGATGTCAAGAATCGTCCGCCCGACATGCAGCTCCAGTTGACGACGCTCAAAAACTGCAGTGAGTATCTCTAGAGGGGATTCAGTAGAATGCGTTGAGAGAAAACCTTTCTCTAGTCTTGTTTTATTTGTTAAACTTTCAAATACTTTTCTCTGTTTATGGCTGGCAAGAAAAGCACGCTGCAAGGCCTTGTAAGCAAGCACCCAGATCCCCGGTCTCCACTCTATACAGAACTATAATTAATCCAAATCTTTCTCTCGCTCTCTGTATCTCTCACTATCCTTAGGCTCGTCCGAAGAAGGTCTCGATTTGTTCGGCCTGACGAACGGCAACAACAGCAGCCTGAACAGCAGCATCAATGGAGGCGGACCCCTGACCCCCCAGCAGCTGCAGCTCCAGCAACAGCAGCAAAGCAAAACGCAGCCGTCCCGAAGCAATACCGCTCTGCACGTCTGCTGGCATCGTGGCGCCACCGTCGGACTGGGCGATCATCTCATCGCGGCCGAGCACCAGCTGTCCGGCTATCTGCTGCGTAAATTCAAGAACAGCTCGGGCTGGCAGAAGCTCTGGGTGGTCTTCACCTCGTTCTGCCTGTACTTCTATAAGAGCTACCAGGATGAGTTTGCCCTCGCCAGTCTCCCGCTGCTGGGATACACAGTGGGACCGCCCGGTCACCAGGATGCCGTGCAGAAGGAATTCGTATTCAAGCTCTCCTTTAAGAATCATGTGTACTTCTTCAGAGCAGAGAGTGCGCATACCTATAACAGGTGAGTGAAGCTGCATTTTCAAAAATGAGCCAGCCAGAACCAGCTAAATTTGGTTTCCTTCTGATCACAGATGGCTGGAGGTTTTGCGGAGCACCACCCAGACACAGGACTTTAAGAACATACACAGCCATGCAGTGCTCGGCAATTAGCATGAGGACACCTGTACCTAGCACGTACTTTGACGTAATCCTTCCCCAACATATGTATAATCCCTGTGCAATTCCATGGAGGAGTCACTCAAGCAACCGCATACGCATAGAAATGCCCTCTAGTATTCTATTTTTTATACAACGTATACACCACAACAAATATTTCCATTTTATATATTGTATTCTACTCCCTACACATTCTACACATTCAGTGTGTATTCTATCCTATTTTATTTGTATCCTAAGTAACCCTGTAAATAACGTCGTCTTCTATCGTTTTGTCTTATCTTTGCTTCGGTATCTAGTACATCATTTTATCCCGTATCTTTTATCTGTACTTTGTTTTAAGTGGAAGGTTTTATGTATTTTAGTATTCAAAGTTTTTATTCGCTTGTGTCAAATGTTTATTCGATATGCAATAAAAAAAATTATAGAGAAAGTTAAAAACTGTTGGCAAAAATTAAATAAATCTAATGAAATTCTATTTTCATATATGTACGTATAAATTATGCAATTGTTTATTCGTAAGCTTAAGTCATTAACTTTAATAGAATTTAACAAATTAATAAAAACAATTTTAACAAAATGAAGAAAAGTTCTATAATGAAATTTTAGACGGTGGGGGGTGGGGATAAGTTTTGTCATATTCTCATTTATTGATATTTGAAATCTTATACTTTATTAATAATAATAATAATATTAATTACAATAAGGTAATTTGAAATTCCACATAATTTGAATTGTTGCATCAATCATTTTTGTCATCGTTTGGTTGTTCTATTTGTCAATGATTTGATTTGATTCATTTGGGATTCATTTTCTTGCATATATTCGTACGTTAATCTTCTCTACCTTTTCTGCATTATTAAGTGTTTCATAATAAGTTTTAAATAATAAAACAATGGGTTGCTATGTGGTAGATTATTCATACATATATAAGATTAACATGATGCTCAGAGCATCATAACCATCAACGAGCGCTCGTTCTCGTTGCCTTCTATTCCATTTATATTCCAATTCAATTCAGGATCATTCTAATCTCATCTCATATCATATCTCGTTTCGTTTCGCGTCCAACACAAAGTGCCAAAAAGTGGAGGGAGGTTGGTTTCATAGCAAAAAGGAACAGCAATTTGCATTCAACACAGAAAACCAGATCAAAACTCGATTGTAAAAGCTTAAGACTAAACTAAATGAATTGCCGCAGCCAAGACACAGTTGAACCTAGAGATTACATAGCGTGGCAAATGGCAGTTTATGAGGTGTTTCCATCCAACTATACACTAAAGGGAGCGATCACACAATCATTCAATCTTCTCCATTGCATTTTGGGTCATTTTTGGGCGGAGGGGAGAGTGTGTGTGTCTCTGCGTATGCGAAAGACCAAACTAGTTCAGGTCAAGGAGGACCAAGATCTTATAGTTAGGCTAGGAAAGTGGTGCTGTTCTGGGGTTAGCAACAAAATAATATACAAAATACATTTTGGATTGGTCTCTCTGGATGCTCTATACTCGTTCAAACGGTACGTATGTATGTATGCACATGTGTACATACATACATATGTACTTTCTCAGCACAATCCAATCATTTCCAGGATCAGGATTTGTTCACACTTCCGATGTTCATTTTTCGGATTGTTAATAACTAACATTTAATTTAAATTTCTAGTAAATTTCACATTTTATAGCCAATAAACTTATGATTCAATCTAGGTAGCATGTGTTGTTCGATTGTTAAGGTGTTGGTGCGTGTGTGTCGCGTGGAAGTGGGCATGAGAGTTGGAGAGTTATCTTTGACATTCCACACTTAACATTCAATTACAGTTTCAATTTTGTTTTGGGTTCTTGGGCAGCTGAGAAAGTTTCCGGCCAATCAATTAACTTTCAACTTTTGCAGTGCTGTTGCTTGCTACGACACGAACTACTACAGATATATCATGTTTTATCATTGCTTCATTACGCTTTTTAGTTTTTGGTTTAGCTTCGGGTTGAGTAGGCGTTTAGTTTTATATTTGTTCTTAGTAGAGTTGCTTTGCACACATCTAAAATGAAACTATTTTGTTTTTGCAATTATTTGACATAGTTTTTATAATGTGTTTTATTATAATTATTAATCATTTTTCGCCGCTGATATCTATGCTACTATTTATTATAACATTTGAATCGCTGTGAGCTTACGAGAGATTTTCAGCTGCAGCGGCTGCTGCTGCCTGCTGGGGAAAGTATTTCGTGTTTATGGAAGTGTCTCGGGTTCTTGGTTACAACGATGTCGAATCGAATCTAACTAGGATCGAACTTTCGTGAGTGATTGTGTGGGGGATAGTAAATGAATGTGTTTCTGTGACACTGTTACAATTTCATAGCATTATAATAGTTATAAATATCCATGCTGTTATTTAATTTAAACGTGTGTATGTTATTGTATATTTTTGTTGCTGTAGTTTTCTGGGTTCTCAATCTGAAGCTAGTGCCGCCGCTGCCCTGGCTGCCGCTTCTGATTTTTCTGCTGTTGCTGTTCCTAGTGTGGGCGCATGGCTAATCGATGAAACTTTGCTCCACGCAGGCTTTCACACGCTTCTCATACTCGCGACGATTCTCTTTATACAGCTGTGCGGCGGTGGAGTTGGCCGGTGAGTTGGGATTGGGATCGCTCAGAAGTGACTAAGGGAACACACCGAAAACAATTAGTATATATTGAGTCAGTATACCACGATTGAGATTAAGAACCTCACCTGTATGGATGTTAGTATAGCCGAGACGTCGTATGTGGGACTCCAGCGATTCTGCAATATATCAAGGCATATGCCACCATCTGCATACACGTTGGGGTGAAATACTTTCGAAACGAATCGAACTGTTGGCGGTTTATTTGGATATTCTTCCGTAAATTCTATGGTTAACTTAAAGGTTCCATCTTCGAATGGTGTATCGTGTGGACCAAAAATCACAGCATTCCATATCATAATATTATTATCTGTTGGCGCACCCGAAACACCCGTTGGTGGGTCTTCCTGAAGTCTGTTAAAAAAATTCGAAATGAGGTAACATGTTAGGAATATCAATGCATTTATTCAATCAGATTGTCTAACTATCTATATTATATTTATGGAACTTTGAAACTGTTTACTAATCCACACAAAAGAGCACATCGTTCTTAGTCATAAACTGTTTATTAATCAGCTTTCTTTGTGACTCAGAGAATGCTTTTTATGGTGTGTAAATATCTGTATGTATAAATAGACATAAACACAAAAGTTCGGTACCATTTTAAGTGCCTTGAGTACTAGATACATATGTCGTTGCTTTTACTTTTGTTTGAAATACGCTAATTAGGTGCAGTGTATGATATAATCAATACAAAGATACATTCTAGCGAAAACTATTTTATAACCACGAAATGATTATTTAAGGTACCCCTACCCTATCCTTTGCATTATGTACACAAAACGCAAAGCAGACTAAAACTCGAAAAAAAGAGGAATCCTATTTGCGATATTGAAACGTAACTGCCAATTGGCACGTTATCTGTCCGGGGATCTGTTGGGAATGTAGGTCAATGCTGGCGCGGTCTGCAACAAGCGGGTGGCCTGAACAGAACCGAACCGAAACCGCAAGAACAACAACAAAAACCAACTATCCAACCGCGCCCTTCAATCGGCTTAAATCAATACCTAAATGCGAAATGTAATGCTGCTCTGGCCAGCGAATGAAATCATCGATTAAACAAGAACTACTAGGGAGTAGAGTGGGGTAGGGACTAGACTGGGGATGGATGGATGAGTACCAAGAGATAAACCAGTTAATAGAGGGTCACGTGCCACCTACTTCTCGTTCGGGCGCAGCCTTGACATTATGCCAGGGCCATGACGATGCAAAGTGCAATCTCTGGGGTGAAATCTAATTGACAAAAACAGAATACTCTGACGAAATCACATGAAATTCCATTTGGGAACACACTCGAGAGTCTTGCTATCTCTGTCGCGTGAGTCAACAAGGTTACGCGAGAGTGGTGGCGGGAGCGGTTGTGGTAGCGTGAGAGCAGAAACCAGGATGCGAATGACTTTTGGGGCAGCTGCTTTCTGCTCTCTCCTCTGACTCAATTCCCAACATTTTCGGATCTGCTCCGCTCTTCCTCTGCTCTCGCTCACTCTCTGGGGCACACATTCATGGTTGCTATTGTTAATGATTTTTGTCTGCGACGCAATTGGCGAAAACGGAAGACGAATTTTCGTTGTTACAATTTCCACATATTCTGTATTTATTTTCCTTTTGCATTTGTTTTTCTCGCGCTCTTCTTCTTCTGCAGCAGCACCACACCACATCAAAGTCAAGTGTCAAAGACATATGTATATGTATGCATCTGCATATACGTATGTGTGTATATTTTGGCTGCGCAAACTTTTCCACGACATACAGACATAATGGTGGGTCTGGTCTGCTTTGCTCTGCGTTCACATGTATTGGGGCAGCAGGCAGGCAGCAGAGCAGCCCCCAGGTTTCTCCATTTCATACCACGAAACACGATTTGGGTTGGGGGACGAGCGACGGATACGACGGCGACGACGGCGACGACGACGAGGTCTCTCAAAGTGTGTGTACTTTGCGTTTTTTTCTTTTCATTTTTTTCGTGGGTTTTTCTTACCTTTTAAAATCTCTCATAAGACGTCTGCGTGCGGGTGTTGACATGTTTTACAACAATACTATCACTTTGTGTGTATTCTGAACAGTAAGTCTAAGCAATATGCGCCTTTTTTATAAACAGAAACAGAGTGAAATTTTGGAATTTAATTGAGGACAAATTGAGCAGCAGTGTGACCGCGCGGATTACCGATAAGAAATACGGTCTTCCCTCAGAAATATACCGAAGTATACCGTAAATATACCGATGAATACCAAACTACTTTTTCTTGCGTTGCCAGGTATGAGCTCATACTTTTACAAAATATCGATATTTATGCGAAATGGCGGTAACTTTGATTATCTCTCCCATCTCAATCCAATTGTTGTCATTGTTTTGTTGTCATTGTCACATTGGAAGGAATTTTGGCTCTCTAGCGGGTGGGGGGTGGTTATTGTGGGTGGCGACTACTCACAAACATACCTTTAATCTTGATGGGCGTAAGGAGTGGAAATAGTGGAAGTACCGCTGGATGACCTGCGAGTAGGTATGGTCATGTTTCCATGCCGGGGGAGGAGGACTTGGTCTTTTTTCCCGCTTTTTCCCCTCATTCAAATTTAAAACAACACAACATAACATAACGGATTTGTCGATTTCGATCTAGAGCTGCAGACAGCTACGATGCGATGGTATCGATAGTATGCTAATATAAAATAAATATCGTTGTACATAAACATATATATATATATATATTATAAATATGATAAATACTGCCAAATATATATCTTATCTGAATAATTAATATTAATAATTAAGTACTACACTGTTACGATGCATTACGCTGCGTATTATACGGTTGTTTCTTCGGTTTTTGGAACAGTCGATAGTATCGTGTCGTGTCGATAACACCTTGACTAGGGCTGCAATTTTTTTGCACAACTAAAAATTTAAAAACCAACGACACAACACAACACACCACGCAAGTAAAAGGATAGATACAAGGATATAGGATATATATATTATAAAGGACACGACACTGAGATGCGAAAGAGGGAACGCCGCCTGCAACGTTCTCCGGAACGACCTATGCCATCGCCCCGCCAGCAGCAACCAGCAGCTTTAGTTTTGACTCATGACCACTGCTACTACATACAAGCAGCCACCAAAATCAAAATAGCGCACCTGTTGTGTCGAATGTATTATTTGTTTACATCTACTTAAAAAAAGTATTTAGATAGAGAAAGGGAAAGAGAGAGATATCAAAGAAGGGAAAATGAACTGGCTTAGCCACCTAAGTTACTTCGGAAATTCGAAATTTTTAATAATATTCGATGATTCGATGATTCTCGCACACATGGTAAGTGTTCTGTTCTATTTCCAGCTTAGGCAGATTATAATTAATATTTATATGTTAACAACCATTTCTTCCAACACCAAAATGGATGGTGTTGGTTATATGTAGCTGCGTTTACCATGGCAGCACCCCATCAATTCCACTATCTTTACATTTGTGTGGTAAGTATGTTACAAGTATATGTAGGTATATAAATAACAAACCAAAGTGCAATATTTTTATTCAACAGGTTCCTTTAACAACCGAGTCACATCTAGGTGCCCTAGCATCTAACATCGGCCCTAGATGTTGTGCTAAGAAAGGTAGAACAAATGGGGCAGTGGAGTCCGACCACTGTCCAGTGAATTTGCGTCCTTTATGCCAAGTAAAAAGTGTGTCACAATTACCGATCTTATGGGATGTCGACCATATCACAAAGGTGATTGCGAAGCAATCAGCAATGCATCACATGGTTCTAAATTTATTTAAAAAACAAAAAACAAACAATTGTATTGCAATCAAAAAGGACGGAAAGGAATTGGCAAACTGAAAAGAAAGCAGAAACACACATTGTGGACTGTTTGTGTTTGGTCTGGAGCACCGGCTCCTCCTCCTGGCTCTATTACTGACGTGAATCCCATTGGGAAAACTTGCTAACAAAAGCAACACTCCCATTGTGAGCAACATATTATATTTTAAACCGTAGTGGATTGCGCCGGTTGTGGGAGCCCGTACGTGAACTTGGACAGAAAGCAGACACGATGAGTAGTGTGTGTGTCGTGGTTGTTGACAGTACGCGGTTATCGTGTTGATAACGAATTTTTTAAAAAAGGTGAGTGTTTCATTTTATTTGCAGTGTTGTCATTGCCGTTTGTGATTTATTGTTGTCTATAACCAACATTTATGCATCACATAATTGATTGACTATATAGCTATTTAAAAAATGTCTGTTCTTCCCGGTTATAAGCATCGTCATTTTACCCGTTGTGTGCACCCTAATTTTGTTTTATTTAATACGTGTGTTTGCGTAATATCCTCGTCTATGCTAACGAAACGTATTTTATCACTTTTTTTAAAAAGCATTTTACGTTTTAACACCGGGAATAAAAAATGGATATTTATGCGCTGTCGCAAGCTATTAAGTCTAGCTTAGAAGACAATATACCTGTAAAAAGAACTGCTAAATCATTAGGCATTCCTCGGAGCAGTCTGCAACGCTATATAAAGAAAGTAAAAGCTCAATTTGACGATATTTTCTCAGTGGAAGATGTCGCTTTGTTGGGATTCGTCCGTGATTGCAGCCAGCGTACACCATCAAACATGGCAAGTTTATTGTTTGCCATTTTCGTATTCTACAAATCTATCATATTTCATTTCAAAACGACGTTGTCGAATACATTCTGAAGAGCAAGAACCATTATTATGCCCTAACCATCAACGAGCTTAGAGTTCGCCAGTTCGCGAAGAAATTCTCAGTTGACTACCCAGCAAATTGGTATAAAAATCAGATGGCGGGTCGTCATTGGTATACGAATTTCATGCGTAGGCACTCGGAACTCGAGTATATCCCACCAGAACCTTCGATATCGAGAGTGTCATTGGCGCTTAACAGTACATCAAGAGCATCTTCAACGATCTGCCTATCATTTTTGGAAGAAATGTTAGCTCTGCAAGCGGCTACACTAAAGATGCCTTTGAATCGTGATCGAAAGCCGATGAAAAGTTCCGTGCTTACTTCTACTGAATGCAATGATACTTTGAAGGAGAAAGCAGCTGATACAGCGAGTAAGCTACCAGATATGAAAGCATCTCTTTCTCCACAAAAACAGCGTAGGTGGAAGGCAACACAAGCAAAACCGTCAACTAAGCGCAACAAGGAAACTCCATCTAAAGCATTGGCCAAGCGCACCAGGCGCAGGTGTCTCTACCATCCGACGATGATACTGATTCGTGTCTCATCTGTCAGAACCTTCTACAAAGAAATTGTCTGCCGCAAACTCAATTAAATGCAATGGATGTGGTCGTCCGGTGCATTTAAAGTGCCGCTACTTCACATGCAAGCAGTGCACTACTGATTGCGATGAGAAATGTTCTTGATGCCAGAAAGGCTTTTGAATTAAATAAATCAATTTTCATTTTCTCTGTATTTTTGGTGGTATCTTCTCATATTTGGTCCGCAAGATTACGGACAAGTTCAAGAATCCTACCGCAAAAGGTGTCCAGGGACACACAATCCAGCGATACTGAGCTAATCTCCAAAGCTCTTCTGGGATTGAAGATGCACATGATTCTGTACAATTTGCATGTATGTTAACCCAACCCTTTTGAAGGAAATTCTTCTAAAATCGATGTTCCCCCACAGGTTCTTCCTCCATTTGTGGTTTACAGAGAAAGACTTGAAGGCCATCACCTAGTATCACCTTAAACATCCCATTAAGAGTAAGGCCCTAGACTCGAATCTTTCGGACCCAAGCGCAAGCACTGCGGCGGAGCTCTGTGTCAAAACGATGTGACTTTCAAGCTACAGAAAAAAAATGCAAGGCTCTTGAATATATCAAAATATCGGTTGTTTCTGTTAAATTTCGTTTAATTTATTTAATATTTTAAGACTAATTAAAACAAATAAAGTGTATCACAAGCTTAATTCTAAATCTCGACAACTGCATCCATCAATCCTGCCAAGGCGCTCATCTTAGACGGGGAACAGCTCGTTGTAAGTGAAATTCTCGAGGATTTTGGTGGTGATGACCAAGAACTTGGCCTCCAGGGCGCGCGCGATCGGAGCAATAACCTCGTTGGTGAAGACCTCAAAGTTCTGGTTGATCGTATCGTTGATGACATCGCCCAGCACCTTGTCGCCGTTGAAGAGGTTCTCCAGCTTCAGGTTTCCCTTTCCAGTGCGAATCTTTAGGGCGAACTCCTTGACGTGAAGGTACTCCAAATCGTTTGATTTCTTGATGTCGTACTGGATGCGCACATAGGCCACAAAGTTGGTGAAGTTGCCAGTGAAGGGTCCGTTGCCCTTGATGGGGAGCGCCAGAATGTTGCCGTTAATTTCGTAGACGCCCTCGCCCTGCAGATGTGGCAGAATCAGCTCGAAGTCGAATCGCCTGTTCTGGGTGGAGGCGCGCAGCTTGGTGATCTCAAAGTTGGAGGCTCCTAGGACGGACAGCTTCTTGGCCTTCACTGTTATACCAGCGGATCCGTCCAGAATGCTCAGGTCGCCAATGTAGAGGGGCTCCATAGCTGGCAAATTCAGCTCCTTGATACCCTTGGCCAGATACGGACGCAGGTTGTGGACGCTGCTCTTCAGGCACTTGGAGAGCTCGGGATCGTTGCGATGGCAAACCTGAATGTAGTCAGCTAAAGGAAGAAATATTGTGAGTAAAGGATATATTTTGGGATCAGATCAGTTTTCTACTTACGCATACTGGCAGCTAAGGTAGCTCCCAGGAAGCAGATCATCAAAGAGGCTACAATGAGTGTCGACTGCATTTTGATAGATTGTATAGTTGCAAATATAGTTTCCTATGGGAAGATATTAAAGAGGTATTGTATTATAATAATGGTTACAAAAACTATTGTTTGATGCCCAATCTGCTTACATCCCACCCTCCCACCATTATCGCCATTGACGTCACAGCCCATGTTCCATAATGAACATCTATTTAAAAATCATTAACCTGTATAACCGAGTCGGCAAATTCAGCCCCCTTTAAACCGATCCTCCTCCCACTGCTATAATCATCTCAAGTTCCAGTCCCGATTATAGACATTATGGTCACTGCGTCGTAGTCAAATAAGTGGGAGGTTTCTATCGACTGAACCGATCCGCAACGATTACTATCATCAGATGTCTGTTTCATTCCTTTTGTAGACAGCAATTTAGCTGATTTTGATCGGGTGCTTCGCACTATATCATTATCAATGTTTTACGGTTTTTATGAATGGCCACTGATTGGCGGGGTGCCAGCCATCTCAATTACGAGAGAGCCATTGAATGGAGGGAGAGTGATTTGAGAAATAGGAAAATTTCTTTGAACTTGAAAGAGATTGATTGAGATTGAAGATCTTCTGGGAGTAATGGAAAATCTTTGGGGAATTTCAAAAGATTAGTCCATCGTAAAAGGGTACATTCTCATTCACAAATGAGAAGAAATGTAAACCATTACATGGGGATGGCGTTGTAGAATGAGTATTTCTTTAGCTAGGATGTTTTCACTGGTTCGCTTGAATAGAGTTTTGCTTGATCACGATCGGATTCTTGTCCTGCGAGTTCCATAGGATATATTAAAAAAATATTTCCTGGCTAGAAACTTACACTTGGAGATTATTGGAGTTTTTTATTTGAGTTTTGTGTGTTTTGGCACTTTATTTGATTAACTTTTTGATGTCGAAGGCCGCTCAACGTTCTCGCTGCTGTGTGAGGTTTATTCTGTGTGTGTTTGTTTCAGAGTCTCGGATTCGAGTGTTGCTTTAGTAACCGTCTACAGATCGTACTGAATGCAAAATTGTTGAGACCGGCACGTTTTATAGCAAAAATTTCGCTACGATTTACATGAGAGCTTGGGCAAGTTGTGGAGCTAGAACAGCAGCACGACGTAGAACTCAGAAATACCCCGGTTCCGCTCCCTGGTGCTAGTGCTGGACGCGGCACAGCGAAGCATGCTGACAAAACACTTAGACAACTAGAGAGAGAGAGAGAGAGAGAGACGCGAAGCACGCCACGGCAGGGAGAGAGAGAGAAAAAAAGACACTAAGCAGCTACTGTTTAAAAATAATAATAATGTTTATACTGATTGCATCCACACAAATGTATCTGTGAGCTGCGGGAAAATTATTAGTTGGCGGCTGGGAAAATGCAGACAGCCAGCCAGCAGGCAGGTCATGCAGGAAGCTGTGGGCTGTTTCCCACCTGAGCAGCCTTGCCACCCGAAAACGCAGTCGAGTATTAGGGGATCGACAGTGTCATCTGTTGGTAGCGGCGGACAGAGGCAAGGAAGGTCGCTGTCGTGCCAATCGCAATTACCAGTCGAGAACACATCTTCCCTTTGGTCTGTGGAGACGATCGGATCGGATCGTATGGGATGGGTAGTGAGGTAGTAAGGTCGTGTGTTGGTTGACAATCTGTTCACTTTGGATATTATGTAATATTCCTGGTGACGAGAAGCTTTTCTCGCTGGGCCCTCGCTTGGGTTGGGATTGGGGTTGGGGTTGGGGTTGGGGTTGGGGTTGGGTCGTCGTTGGGCTTCCTCTGACATGGTTCGGTGCTGCGACTGATTGTAGTATGGGGCAAATTGTTGAACTGCACGCAATTCGGGGGTCAACCCAAAGATCAGTTGGCCAGGCATCGGCTTAACGGCCACTACGTGTTAGATAACTTGAAACGCCTTTAGTTGCTGTTCATTCATCGTTTATTATTCAATCGGATGTGATAAGCCTCCCTTTGGTCACGGAGCTTTGGGTTGTCGATCATTCGGTGTGTTTTTTGCGGCTGGAGATTGCACAAAGTGCAATACCACTATGGTAGTAAAATGCCGGATCCTTGTGTGCATTAATAGATATCTTAGCTACTGTCGGTTCTTCGATGATTTCTACTTTGATCACAAAAGCTACAAAGTAAAGTTCTTTCTTGAAGCCATATGGTTTGTGATAAATACCAACCCAACCCCTCGTTGTTTACGAACATTTTGTCATTCATTGAGACAAGGCGATGGCCTTGAATTAACATGCCAAACCTGAACGAGAGTGGGTAACTTTCCAACTTTTCAAACGTGCATCTAATGATAACCCCGATCCCGGTTGCATAATACCGGCTCTAATGAGCTCCACAACTCTGATAATATAGCAAACTGTTCGTTTGGGCTACACGGGAGGATAGGATTGACTAATATAATCTCTTCCTTTGCCACTTTTCATCTTTGTTCTTTTGGTTGATTTTTTTTTCGTATAGTTTGTTTGTTTATTTAGCTTGAACTGTGTGCAATAAATTAGGACTTAGAAGTAGAACAGGGTCTTGGGGAGAACTAGTTTAGGTTGATCCATTCATCCAATGGAATTTTGGCGAAAAGGCGATCCATAAAGTTCCTGATCACCAGAGTGAGCTTCGTTCTCAACGCCGGCTTCATTTCCTTGAGCAGCTCCTGGGAGTTCGAGTTGATGAACAGATTGAGAGCAGCCTCTGTGAATGGGAAGAGAAATAAATAGGCATCCCACCGACTGTATAGATCTAAACTTACGTATGACGGAATTGCCATTGGCAATGTTGTCCACACCCATCTGAATATCCTTCACATTGAAGTCCATCTTCACCGAATCGGTGGTCAAGTAAGTGCGGCCATCGGCTCCCTCATTGGCCACCGCCTTGAAGTAGATCTTGGCCTTGACGCCCTCTGCCAAGAAGCGAACTATTAGCACCGCACCCAACCATGAATCTAACTATCCAATGAAGTTACTTACCATACTCGCCCCAGTAGTCGCCAGCACCGGAGGCCTTCACCAAGATCAGAACACCTGTGGATCGGTACTGAGCCTTGACGCGTATGCGGGGTATCTCGCACGTCAGCTGGAATTGCAGCGAGTCCAAGTCGGAGCTAGGGTAGGGTAAACAGATATAGAAATATATATATATATATAGTACATCTATGAATATGAATATCTAATGGCAATGACAGTGACAATCTGCGTAATGACTCTTAAAGCTCCTTACAAAAGTGCCATTTCATTGAACGATGAGCAGACGATTATTGCCACAACCTTGATTTTGCTGGATGGTAACAGAAACGAAACTCTCTTAAATCAAAGTCTCAGCCCCAAAAGAGAACTCTCCGAAAAGAACAGTCTGAAACGACCTTCGGTGGACAAATCAATATTGAAATGATACCGACACCGACACCGAAACCAAACTGAAACCGGCCCCAAAGTCTCCACACCACATAGAGTATCTGATGTTGGCACACTTTTCTGGCTCGACGGTTTCTTGGTCAACGATCTGTGGCTCTGGTCTGTCGCCTCGGACACTGTTTATGTGTCTACCAATTGACTTGGCGTCACTTTTTTCGCCAATTGAGTGACAAGTGTCTATGGCCAAACGGTAGTCCGTCGACGTCGTCCGTCGTCGACTGTTGTTTCTGCTATTCGGTTGTTCTGTTGTTCCAAATACCGGAAAGTTAAGCCAAAAGTGCTCTTGTCGTTGGGGGCGGTTGCATAATCCAAGAGGCCCACAAACTGAGGCCATATCCAGGCGAGTAGGTCAGAGTGGTGGTCGGCTTTTCATTTGAGAGAGTATTATTTTCAGTCATTGAAAGGCAGTTAAAATGGAGGGGAGATTTCCTTACTAGTGTAAGGTGGATGAGGTGGATCTCTAGGGGAGATTATAATACATCGCAGTGGAGTATTTCCCCTTCTGTACCAAGAATCTCCTCTTAACCGCGAAACGCGTCATCAAATCTCCTATTAAATGATAATTAAGTAATGGTTTTTTCTTAACTTGTTAAGATCGCCATAAAAATGAATTAATACGACTAATCGGTTATAGCCCAATACACAAGCTCAAACAAATTTCCAGCGAACAGTATCTCAGTCTGTTTCCAGCTAAGACATGGCTAAGATTTCCCTGGAGCTGTTCGCACACCCACTCTCCACACTTCCCCAAACCAGAATGGGCACGAGCCGATCTGGGGGCAATTACGTGATACACTCGTACGTACGAGTAAAAATAAACATTGCAATGAAAAACCCCCCGTGCGCATGCAAATCGATCCGGGCAAACATAAAACGTTTAAGTTAGAGTTGAAGAACCACTCAAATGTTCATCATTTATGGCTCGATCAATACGAGTGCGAATGCGAATGTGAGTGCTAATCGTTTCGAATGGGTATAAATCAAGATCTTGAGAACCCATAACCGGTGGCGAAAATATCGGAAACTGCGCTCATTCAAATGAGCTCAGCTCCCCACACAATGTTGACAACGTGAGCGATGATCATGGGCGAAGATCGCGTGCTCAGAGGCATTGATCGAATCGAATGCGTAAGATTGACTGATTGACTCAGATGCTGGCCAAGTGGGTTAATAATATGAACGAGATTTTGGATTTACTTTGATGTCTAGAAGCTGAACAAAGACTTTGACAATAACATTGTGCTATTTGATCTGTTTTTGAACGGAAGTTGTATTAAAGCTCATAAAGTTAAACTCTACTGACTCACTGACTTGGAGTTTAAATAGAACAATTAAGATTAAAATAATATACAGAGAGCTTTGAATGCTCTTTCGAGTAAAAACTAATAGGAGAAATACTAATACTATCACTGATTCACCTATAAATATCATTAGGAACGAACATGTGATCTAGAAACTTCCTATAAGTAATTCTTTTGTTCAATGCCGGTTTGTTCAATTCAGGTTGAATAGCTCTGGAAGAGTAGCTGTTCTAATGCATATCCATTGCCTTTCCATGACATAAAATAATGATGATGAGCAACCACTTAAAGTGTCGGTCAAGTTATGCGGGTTTAAAGCTAAGCTTGACCTTCTATGCATGACTGCAGCAGTGGGGACCAAAGTACATTGGAACAATTCTTGAGTTCAGGTGCACTCACTTACCGGATATTTGTGACAGTTATATTGCTCACTCCATAGGCCTGAATGTTGCGGAAGAGAGCGCGATAGCCATCCGGACCACTTCCCAAGACAATGCCGATCTCATCGATCATCACGGGCTCAATCTGGAATGACAATACTCGTAGGTTAGATGTTCATGGAGCTCCCTCTAATGCTCCACTGACCTCGTAGATGTCCAACTCGGGCACGCCCTTTTGGAGGTAGTGGACCAGCTTGTTGCCAGTGTCCCGCAGACACTCGTTGATCTGGGCCTCATCCCGCGGACACTGCTGCAGATAGTAGGCTGAAAGAGATCGGTAATTGGGGGATGGGTGAGAAGTACTGCCTGCAATGATTTATAATTGCTCCAACTTTTGCCTATTCACAGTCTACATTGTTTCGCGAAAATTGTGAACAATGGAGCTGAAGATTCGCTCTCGGGCTTTCCTCCCATTAACTGCGCTTCCCCTATCGCTCCCTTACGCGGTGCTTGCGTGAGTTGCCGTAGGGTTCAAGTTCGCCATTATCTCGGGGGATCTGAACATGTTCAGCCTGTGTGTTCAACCTGCATTACGAGTATGAGCGGCGACTGAGAAATGAGGCTGGTGACAGGTTTATTGCCGGGTTAAGAAAGGCAATCAGAGAGACCAGTGGATGCAACAATTGAGGATGTATGTATATCAGAGATATAGAATTGATAAATGGAAGTCATACTAGATATTGCGGTAGGGTCTAGACTTTTCCGGAAGATGCAGAACCCTGTATTCTGCCAATCTGTTTTAATTGGCTTGAACTTTGAGCAATGATTCCTGAAATATTGCTTATATCTTATTTTTATCCAGACACGTCCCATCCGAAAGATGTTTATAGGGCTCAAAGTTCTTAAAATAGCGAAATTTAATGGCACAAGTAATTCTGTACCAGATAGCTCGAGCTTTGATTGCAGTTATGGGGTAAAGTACCGAAAAAGAACCAGAAGTCTCGATCAGAGATAGTACTGCCATCAAATGCTATTCCGGGAACTTCATTGCCATTCGCGGTAGCCGTAGCCACGGGTATTAGCCAACTTTCGTTGTTGCCGGGGCACGTCTGGGGGGTGGGTAATTAAAGCCCAATCCATGGGCTACTTAAACCAATTTTGGGGCCGGGGCCGGCGAACGTGTCTAGGGAGGGGTCTGGAAAGCCAGCGCTGCTTTTGATGTAACTCTTCAAAAAGAAAGCTCTCTAGCTCAATCGGCTGATATCTATTAATCAAATGAGAAATAGTTATATACTTACGCTGCTCTTGGGCCCAAATGACGCCCACGATGGACGCGAGCAAAACGAATCCGAATTTTTGGCACATTTTTATGGTTTGGTTTGTCTGAATGAAAGTACAAGTAACAGAGGAAATTATTGATGGTGTTTCACTTTTTTTATTCGCTAGTTTCGTAATTGATTAGCACGTTTTTCATGCCGTCTACTGTCTCATCGGAAATATATGGATATATGCTAATTTTTGGTCAGATGACGTCGTTGGCTGGCTGCTCAGTCTTAGCCCGGTTTACGAGCGAAAGCGAAAACATTTGAAAAAGAATTTTGAACACACACTCGCACAGTAAATCTGTGGGTTTCACTTTGACGGAAATTCTTTCGGGCTCTCAAAGTGGGTCAACTCAGTCGCAGTCCAAGACCCTGACCCATGCCCAAGACCAGTCCACACCAGTCCACACCAGTACCAGTACCAGTCCGTCGTTGTTTGTTCTTGAATAAAGAATCGAATTGTTGTCCGCTGCTTTCTTCGGCGTGACTTGGCCCCTGCGCTTACTTTGCGTCCAACTTTCACGCGACTCGGTCGAGGAATGAGCTCGCAGTGCGTTGGTCCAAGCCATTTTAACCAACAAGAAGTCGGCTCGAAAGCGTCGACGAAATGCAGCGAAAGAGCCAGAGAAAGAAAGACGAACACAAGGAGGGGCCTCCACCTCTGTTACTGCCACCAGCCTCTGCCACCAGCCTCTGCCACTGACTCAGTCTTTGCCTGTAACACACCCCAAAAGCAGGCAGGCGTAGACAAACTGAAGGTTAACCCTGCACTAAAGGGTCTCTGACTTGGGTGCCGCAATGCAAGGCAACACCGCCCATCTAAAATTGCTATCTGTTAATGAGTCTGCCATGAATCATGAATCCATCATTAGCAATCCTCGAGCTGGGATTAGCATCCACCTCCTTTGGCTTCTCACGTTTTTGCAGCCTTTGTTCTAAAGAGTGTCAAGAGATGGCCAAGCGGCACCTCATTATCTCATATCTCGTATCTCATCCATATTTCCAGCCATTCATTGAACCTTTTCCTTTATAAATCAGTAATGTTTATTGGGCTTACCATCACTCCATTCCTTCCATTGACAGCGAGTGACAAGCCCTCCAAAAGAAATGCACATGCCTCGGAGGACTTTGTCACTGAACTTTATTCACTGTCGAGAATAATTCAGATTGTTTATGATTGTGCGTTTTGCATATAAATTTAATTTACATCTAGAGATGGTACGGGCGGTCGTGAGCTTTGAATCATATCGTATTCATTTTCATCTCGCCCTGGCCATTAGTCTTATGGCTAATAGTCTAAGAAGAGTCTAACAGACGACTCATTAAAACGATTGCGTACACTCGCAATATTACGAGTCTATTCTTTTGATTTTCCCTCAATCGGTTCGAAAAAAAGGATATACATATATATACAAAAAGAGTTTTTAATATCGTTCATATTTTTCCTATTGTAAAAAGTATACTTTTTCGTTTGAAACGATCACGATTCAGCATGGTTCAATATTTCCTACCGCCACTGCAGATGCAACGCCTGAAAGTATGCCAAGAAAGCGTATTAAACTGCATGAAAATGTATGCTTTCGGGCATTTCAAAATAAATAACTTCTGAATGAATAAAGATATTTGCATGCAGTAAATATTCAATTGACACCCAATCTTTTGATTATCTTTATCCACTCCAGGTATTTTAGCAGTAATTTCGTTCTTCTCAAAGAACGTCCGAGATGAGATGATTCCATCGTTTGTGTTCCCATATTCCCTTCTGGTCCACTCGACATTCAGTCCAAGTATATCGAGGAATTCAGCTTGAATCATTTCATTCATGATTTTATGTTTCTCCTTGCAGAGTGAATGAAATTCAGGCCCAAATCTTGTTTATATAATAGAGAGTTAAATACACCTAAAAGGAGATGCAAAAAAAATAACAATTTACTTTTATGCGACCTGAAAGAGCGTGAAAGATGCGAAGTGGATGTAGGAGGTATCTCCTAAACTTAATTTAATTTTCGTAATGTTTGCATTTCTAAAAAATTCTCATTTAGATGCGTCTATTCAAATTATCCAAAGCGCTCATTAAATGCTCATTTTTCTTATTTTTGCCTCATTTTTTCTGTGAAGGCCCCACTGTGCGTGCGGCCCTTGTGCCACTGCTCGACTCGCTTCAAGGTCAAGGTGATTCGGTTATTGGGTCAACCACCCGACTGTGAATGCGATGCAATTGTGGATCGATTCCTTTTTGGCCAGCTCCCTTAAGGCGACTAAAACCATAAATTTTGGGTCATATTCCTTCCTGTTTTATGGCGAAAACTTGATAATTGATTGCTAATTAAAAGGTGAAAAATAAGGAAGCTTAAATATATGGAATTATACCAGAGCTTGAAAGTAAATGCAAATTTTAAGAGAATGTCAATTCGAGATTTTGTAGAACTTGTTTCTAATAAATTCAACATTTTCTGCTCTTTAGGCGTGATTAAAACGTTTAAATTTTAATTAATAAAAATTATGCTTATTTTGTCAGTGTTTTTGGCTAAATGTTCTCCACTTGACGTAGTTATTTTCATAAATGTCTAGTCACTTTGCTAATTAGTTAGGCAGTCTCACTAAAAAATGATGGGCTAGTGAGCAGGCAAACAGCGCCAATTGCCACCTTCTGGGAACATGTGGGGGATGTGGGGACTTACCAATAGAAAAAGGTAGAGACAACAATGATGCGAATGAAACAATGAGATTTAAGTAATGTTTTCATTCCTCTTTCAAGCCGAACGCATTTATCCATTCCGCTCGCACTGCCACTTCCCAGCCAATTCTCTTTATTCTCGTGTGCCTTTGTACAGATACAGATACAAATACAGATACAGATACAAATGGAGATATACTTACTCGCATTGTGCGCATGGACCTGCTGTCAACAAGCTTTAGAATCCGCGAAGAGGCCTTTTGTATGACAAATAAGTATTTGGTTTGGCCCTCGTTCCATTCCACGCTCCCAGATACTGTACTACTTCCCCATTGCGCTGTTTGTTTGTGCTCAGGGCCATTGTAAACAGTTTAAGAGTTCAGCTTCATTCGACTAGGTTCAGTCGAAAGTCACGAGGCTGCCGTGCAAAGTTTTGGGGCAAAGTATCTGGGGATTTGTGCGGTTCTTCCGTTTGGAGAGGAGAGAGACAGCGACAGCTCCATTCTATACAGAAGAGAGTGAATTTCGTTGAATTCCGCAGTATTTGCACATAGTTATACCAGTTTTACTATTAATTAAATGTGTCTATAGAGGACTGGTCAGACTGGAACGTAACTAGAACTTAATGGATAAGATCTATGCTTCAAACCAGTTTAGCCTTTTCCATTATTCATAGGATGATGCACTGCTTGAGGAAATTTATTAGAAAAGTGTGCAACAAGTAAAAGTGACTGATTAACTAGTTTCAATGAACTGCTAATAAGCAAACCTGTAATCTTTTTGTAGTAAATATAAGTAGGGGTGTGTCGGTAGTCAGTGCCAGCAATAACATTAATGCTAATGAATGTTTTTCTCTAGATGAAAATGTCAAGAATTCCACTGTTTTATAGACGATCATTGCATACTTAAAATAAAGTCTAGTCTTAAACGGGATTTTAGAGTATTTCATAGTCAGGCTACATGGGCTAGACAGTCGATTACACACTCACATCTTATCATCTAAGCCTAGTAACTCATTAACTCACACACACACACACGCACACAACATTTTAATTAAATTTGATTCCCATAGTACGCGTAATGAGGTTTATTTAGCTCACTTTACCCAGTTCTGATTCCAAGAATGTACCAGTTCTATTTACCAACTCAAGGTTTTGAAAACATCACTTTTATTGGATCCAAAGTTTTTTTTCCCAAGAGATCTTAAAGCTGATATAACTGATTATTGCTTTAGCTGATTCTCTAAATAATTGCCACAATTACTGTTTGCCTTCAAAGGTCTTTTGCGGTCAACTGGAGGAAGGTTATACAGCCAGGTGTGAAGTCTCTCCCTTTAAGGGAAAACCATAGCTATATTTACCTATATGTACATATATATCTACATATTTATCTACTGTGAATTCTTAGCTGCACTGCATCCCAGATTGACAAAGAAAATCTGCAGTCTATTGCATAAACGGAATTGCTTAATTAGTTTTTATGGCACTCGACAAAATGGGCAAACAAAAGATTTGCAAGAAGCCAAAGAAGTCAGACGGAAAGAGAGGCCCAGTCACAGTTAGAGAGAGATGGAGGGACCGAAGAGCAGTTAAACAGTCGGTTAGGCAGTCAGTTGGCCAATTGCTACTTCACTTCGTTCCATCTCAGATCTGTTCGGAAAAATATTGAAGTTCTCTGCCAGCGACGACGCCGACTTAAGCATCGGGACTTGACTTGAGCTCTGCTTTAACTTGTCCGGGCTGGGCTTTGCATCATGTACTATGTGCCCCGCAGTCCCCCCCGGTCTCCATTTCCCGCTCCACCAGTCGAGGGGCCTTTAAAATCGGCGATCGACTGGCGGCTGTCTCGCAGTTCACGTTCTCAGCTTCGCGGCGACAGACGTTCGACCACCACGACTACGACCAATAATATAAAGATTTAAATAAATTATAATTCCCGTTCCGTGTCGCGTGTTAGTCGTTGTTGTTTGTGTCCAACTTTAATTGATAAATTGTGATCAAGTGCAATTTTAATTCGCAAAATCAAGATGTTGAAATATCTGGTGTGCCTGGTGATTGTGCAGACGCTCTGGATGGTCCAGGCTGAAGCCCGTAAGTTGGATTAAAGATCGGAAAGGATATTCGAAAAGAATAATAGTTTTTGATAGTACAGCTCAGAGAAATCAGAGAAACAACTTCCCTTTTTAGAAAGTGAAAGCATAATAATTTGCGAATTTCTCCCTAAAAAATGTCTATACAACAGATACTTATTTTTTGAAGGGTATTCGAAGCTTCGATTTCCCTTCAAATGGGATTTCCCGAGGTGAAATTCTACAAATCAATTAACACTTTTAACTCTTTTCACATTCTGCCGGGAGAAAAATGCATATGCATCTTCCCGAATATGTCAAATGTCAAGTTTAATGACAGAGTTTCTTATGCATAGAAAAATGTGCAGCCCATTCCGAATCGATGTAGAGATACTATTCAAAGTGTTAATTGCTTAAAGCGACACAGTTTTATTTGACAAATGAGCGAAAAAGAGAAAAAAAAACAAAGCAAAGGGGGACAAAGCCCCGCTTCGGAAGCATTGAGTGTCAACAGAGACGTCGCTTCCGCATTATAAATGTTTGGATCCAAATAGCACCCATAAATATCGTATGAGTAGCATATTATGGCAACGCATCTCTGCTTCGAACTGAACTCAAAATGCAGACTATGAACCAAATCCATATTTAATTAGCGCTTCAAAGCGTGGCCGTTGAACAGCCTTCAACTTGAAATTTCGATCGCTCTCGGTGCAGTTTGCCTTGCCAGCGAATGGCGCTAATGAAACCGAACCGGACCGGACCGTATTGTACTATAGTATTTTGTAATGGTAATACCGATAATCAGTAGCTGGCTAGCCTAGCCCCCTTCCCCCTTCCTCAGCGCAGCCAAAATGTGTGTCATGTGCGTCAGAATCGAGACGACAACAGGTTCTAGAGCTGCACTTCTCGGGCACAGCATAGCCTCAACCTTGCCCACAGACTCAAATCATTATCATTATCAAGATCGAGTTCGAGATCTCAATCTGGCCGGCAGGCTGGCTGGCTAAAGGCCGCCTGAAGCCGCGACTGGTTTATGGTCTTTATTACTTGTCCGCAGAGTCGTGTCGTTGAACTTTACAGGAATTGAATTGCAGAGGCTTTAGGTGTTTTGTTGACTGTGCCAAGTGATTTTCCTTGCTAAGATTTGGGTTTCTTTCTATTTTGCAGCTGCCTATATCAAGCAATGTCGACGCGATGATCCCAAGCTGGTGGAGTGCTTCATGAGTGCCATTGAGCATCTGAAGCCCTATCTGGCCAGTGGTATTCCCGAGATCCAGGTGGGTTACTTTTCTCTCTACTTTGTCATTTGCATTTGTTTTTCCTTGGTTTTCCCTTTCTTTTCTGCCGATTTTCCATTGCAAACGAGGTGGAGTTGCATAAGTTGTAAATCAAATGGAAGTCAGTGGGCTAGAGACTTGCGCAACGTCAATTTTTTTGTGGATAAATTGCGGAAATCTGTCACTCATCGAACAGTGGTGCAGAATCAAGCAAACCTTTAACTAAACTCATTCCCTTTCTCCCCACTAGCTGCCCTCTACGGAGCCCTTCAAGATGGATTCCCTGGCTCTGCAGTTGACAGAGGGACCACAGGGCTATAAGATCACCCTCAAGAACATGGAGGCTTTTGGGGCGAGTAACTTCCAGGTCAAGTCCCTCAAGCTGACTGAAAACAACGAGCCGTTCAAGGCGAAGATCCTGATGCCCAAGCTGAAGATCGAGGCCAAGTACACCAGCTCCGGTGTCCTGCTGATCCTGCCCGCCTCTGGCGGCGGTGACTTCCATGCCGTCTTCGAGGGCGTGAGTGCCGATCTCACCGGCAAGACATCGGTGCGTGCGTCCAAGGGGGCAAACTATCTGCATATCGATTCCCTCAGCCTGGTGCTGGATGTGAAGGATGTAAAAATGAGCATCTCCGGGGCGTTCAACAACAATCGAATACTGCGTAAGTTTATCTTGGCATTTCACCAAGCATCATCTGAGTAAATGAATTGTTTTTTGTACCTCTAGTGGAGGCCACCAATCTCTTCCTGCGCGACAACTCCCAGATTGTTCTGGAGGCCATGCAGACCCAGCTGCAGAAGAAGCTGGCGAGCGAATTTGGAAAACTCGCCAACCAGCTCCTCAAGAACGTTCCTATCGAGCAGTTCTACGTGAACTAGTCGTAGCCCCCCGGTCCTGCATCCTAGTCTAAGCTCCTACTCTAAGCTTTATTTAATTGTAAATAACTTACCCGCTAACGCTATGAGCCAAGTATTAAACTGTATGTGGTGTGTGAACATCGAAACCACAATTTTCTTTACTCATTGTCAATGGAGGGGGGCGGCATTAGTAACAGATACAAGTATAAAAGCACAAAAGTTACAATATATTTGTTGTTGGCTTTGAAAATCTAAAAGGAACCCGAATAATTCCAGCAGTCTCTATTGATTGATTGATTTGTATGTATATTCAGGCTATAGTAATGATCTACGACATGGTAGATATAGTCATTCTATCTAATTCTGCACAGTTCTCTCGTATCTTCAAAGTTGTGGTGGTTTGTATATATAATAATATTTTATAATATCTAAGATCTAGGCGGTCATAAAGACGGACCGACGCATATCAACTAGGCTACTGATGCTGATCGAGAATATACATATATACATACATATGTACTTTATGGGGTTATCAATTTTTCATATTGGGGTTTCTCCTCCAGAGTAAAAGGCGATCGTTTGAATTTTCAGCCAAAAGCTTACGATAATTGAATAGGTCTCGGGTGTGGAGGTACTCGGCGCATCCGTAATTAATGAAGGGGTCCAGCTGGTGTTGGACGAAATAAAGAGGCGAAAGATGGTGTCCCGCCTGTTGGCCGTGGTGGCGGACGGCTGCCCGGCTAACAAGTTTGCAAGCGCTAATTCCAGCACCCTGATCCCCACCGTTTGGGACATAACCCACCTCGTTGCCAACATGGCTTCCCAACACCTCCACGGGGACAGACTGTTGAGGAAATATTATGACACACAATACAACAAAACGAATTATTCCACCCTCATCGAAGAAATGAACGCTGAGTTCGCAGAGCTTCGGCCCTCCCTGTCCGACGTTCTGCGAGCACGGTACGACAGGGAAGTGGGTGCCATCGTTGATTTAGTGAGGCGACACTCAGCGTGGTAATATTTTCGCAGCAGTCTGTCTTCGAGTTCGGTGTTGGTCTTGGTCGAGGGTCAGCGAGGGAAACGGGGGGTGGATCGCAAATCGCACTTTGATAACATAACTATCGTTAATTTACTTTGTCCACCAAGCTGTGGCTGGTCTGGTCTAGTCCACATTCTGTCTGTCGTGCTTCTGTAATATGATAATTTATTTAATACAATTAATACATCTCCGTCCATCAGTCGCGCTTGGCTCGCGATTCAAACGTACACGGAACGTTTGCTCCACAAAGTTAGCGCATAGGACACGGCTACGATGCCACAGCCGATCTGGCATCTTTCAAGCGAGCCTGGGAAAATGTGGGGGAATGTAGCTCCTAATGGAGGCACCGGACCGGACCGGGCACCACGGCGCCATGCGAATACCGGCAGCGTATCTCGTCGAAGCGGCACTCTCCAGCTATGCTCGTGCACGTGGAGCCGAGCACTTTTCTTCCAAGAGCTCTTGCAGAGTTCTTGCAGTTCTTCCGTCTCGTCCGTGCCGTGGCATTTTCCAGCGCAATGCATATTTCAAATCGTCGCGCCATGCTATCGATATGCGATACATTGCTATTTTTGTATTTTTGTTTTGTATATCGGCGCAAAACAAAAAAATACATTTTCAAATCTAAAAGTTGTTTACAAACAAAAGTTGTTTACAAAACAAACATCGAAATAATTGTAGCGAAACGTGATGTTGCGGGTCAATGTTGCGCGTAAATGTTTCGGGTCAATGTTGAGCAACATTTCGAAATGTTGCGAGGCGCCACTGTGTTTTTACACGATATCTACATCTAAATATGTAACTTGACTTTGAATTCTACATAAAATAAATGCCGGAATGGTGTAAGACATGACTAAATTTCCCCAATGAACAGGAGCTGCTCTCTATCAAAGGCTCACTGCTATGAAACGCAGAGTTGGCGCCAAATTCAAATTGCGCATAAAATTGGTTGAATTTCAATATTTTGATTTGAATATTTAAAAAATAATTTAGATTTCATTTGGATTTGCCAATACCTAGTTCTGTTTATTTATCCCAACTATTCAATGCTCCAATCGTCATCGTTAACGTCCTCGTCGTCCACGATCTGCACATAGTCCCTGTAGTCGTGGCAATAAGATGGAGCTGGCGGACCTTCGCTATCCAAAAACCATCGCTGGGCGAACCTTTCGACCTCTTTACTGAAACTCCTCTTATTAACAGTAGTGTCGTCAGGAACTAATTTAGTCTGCTGAAGCGTCTGGAGCTGATTGTAGAGCCAATCAATGACGTCCAAGGCCAAGTGGTCGTCTAGCTTCTTGTTGACTGTTTCCCGCCACTCCTCCAGCTGAGGAATACTCGCCCCATATTCGCACTTTTGCAAGAGCTTCTTGCTCACTTGTCCCATGATGGCCGACTTTACTAGGGGCACTAGTTTGCTGTCCATGCCACTGCACTTGGGCCACATTTGGATGGGGTTTTTATTGATATGGCGATTGACTTTTGACCGCAGGCGCAGACGCAGGCGCCTAAGCGCTCCGCTGATGGTCCAGGACATGGCAAGACAGACGAGTACGAGAACTTTCAAGAATTTGTCCGCTTTCTACAAAGATGGGATAAATATGGTGATAAATATTTCGAGATCCGACAGCTTCTTACCATGATCTCGGTTAACGCAGCATTGACTGAAATCCGAATCGGTATACCGTTGAGGCATTCAAAATGATTTAATATCGTGACTTCATGCATTAGTCTCGGGATTAGCAAGTGGGAAGAAAACTCTTACTCAATCGATTCATTCTTTCGGAATAGTCTCGTTTCGAAACACTCATCTTTGGAGGGTTCCTGGCACGCAGAATAGATGTCTGCCTTTGAAATGCAAGTTGTAAGTTTTATCTGCACACATGTTCGTGTTCAGATAACAGCTCAGCCCAACGGTTATCTGCAACTTCTGGGTGTTTCCCCACATTTCACAGACACCACCGCCACGACACCCACTTTGTTTGGATGTATGCCTGCCTGCCTGCATGCCTGTCTGTCCTGGGGCGCCAGGAGGCGTGGGACTCTTGGAGGACGCCCGATGACATTACAAATGCTGCAAACGGCTGCATCTGCATCTGCTCTTGCAACAAGAGCACATACAGAGGCAGAGGCACAGATCTAAGTGAATTGTCGTGTTGACAATACTGAGAGCTGGGTAAAAGTTAATATGCTCGTGCATTCGGTTCGGCACTCAAGTATTTAAACATTTGCCCGCTTGTAATTTGAGCTGCATGCAAGTGGAGAGAGAGCCTCTAACTAAATGAATGGAACGAGTATGAGTATGAGTATGAGTTTGAGTACGAGTACGAGTACGAGTAGAGAGATGCATATGGACAGAGGAATCGGCACCAGCACATCCTGAGACATGGCATGCTCGGTATGCGTGCGCCAATGCTCAGATCTTGTTTGTATCTTTAAGATACTTTTGCTGTTCGGGGTGCAGACGCTGCTCTGCTGTGCTCCACACTTTTATTTATTGTATAAACAATTTCGTGACTTTGTTGTTTATTTTCTTTCACATTTTGTTGCACCGCCGCCGCCGCCGCCACGCCGTTCGACATATATGTATAATGGATGTTTGGGATTGGTATTGGGATTCGGAATGGGTTTCGGAATGGGAATGGGAACGAGGGCCTTGGCAAGGGACCGACGCGTCGCATCGACTATCGACTATCGACTGTTTCTGTGAATGCATCTCGTGCTTTGCTTTGCTTTGGTAAAATTGCTAAGCAAATATGCAGGAAACTCCACTTTTCTTCAGACTTTTTTCGCCTCTGCTCTCAGCTTGCCTACTAATTTGTGTTTAACACTTGGCTGTATCGGTTTTTGAAGTCGTTGGCTGTATCGTCTGTATGTCTGTCGGTCCGTCGGTGATGTCAGTGATGTCCGTGATGGAACCAGCCTAAAATAACACAGCACGCATCTTCAGTTTGTGTAAATACTCGCGCAGAGGAATAAGCCGAACAAGTGAGCTGCAGACTGGAGGAAAAAAAACGTTGAAAGAAAGAAGAGCTCGCAAACGATGTTCGAGTGTTTTCTTTATAAACAGAAAACTTAATGATGTTGATTTAGTAGAACAGCCAGGCAGCCATCCCAATCCCAAGCACAAGCACAAGAGCCAAAGAGCCAGACAACCCCTGGACCGAACGCCTCACATGCTCCTCCTCGTGCTCCTCGTAAATTCATAATATGTATGGCACAATATGTTTGAATGTGTGTACTCTCTGCGCTCAGCTCAACACTTTACAAATTTCGCCAGGCCAAAGTAAACTCCAAGCGGTCCCCCCAGCCCCCACCCTTCGAGACCCAGGCCCGCTCGTCAGTCAACATGATTTGCAAGTTATACAAATTCATTCAGCGACGGAGAGGACGCTGACGACGACGACGACGCTGACGACGGCGACCAACGTCAAAGACCACGACTTGGCCGGAGTTGGCCCGAGTTCTGGCCCGCATGTCTGCTTCATTAACACGTCTTTAGTGCCGGGCTACGCTTCTTATGGCCTGGCCTCTTATACCCTGTACAAAGAAGAAGTGGCTGTGACAACCGAGTGATTTTGTAAAAAAAACCTGAAGTATATCCCAGAGCACTTTACTTCACTTTCCAAAGAAATGTTTATCTTCTCTTTATTGGGTATCCCCCAGTCGATTGCCCAGTCTGTTGACCGCATCGGCTTTACAATGCTTTGTGAATTTTACAGATCTCAGGTGTAAATTGCTTCTCCGCTCTCCCGCATCTGCGTATTTACCCGCACCACTGGCCCACCGTCTGTATCTTTGTGTCTCTGAGTGCGTGCATGTGTGTGTGTGCTCTGTTTGTTTGTGTGCATTGCGTCTGTCAACAGGGTTGGGCATCGGGGTGGGGTGGCTGAAACCGCTGCCGCAATTAGTTGGACCGCACTAAAATATGATTAGTATCCATCTCCCAATCTTCCCATCCTCCCTTCCTCCTGCACCCCCATCAAACCCGTCCCTCCTGTAATGTTACTGAACTTCAGATAGAAACGTAAATAATGCCAACAAAGAGTTCAAATTGAGGCACGGATGGACGGGCACTTGAAACCTTCTTTAGAGCATTCTTTGGAGGAAAAAGACAAACTGCGTTAATTATACTACTTTTGCTGACAGACATAAAAAGATATCGGACAAAAGGGCGCTGGCTATGAAAAATTGATGCAATGCGTGAGATTATGCAGCCCTTCACTCCCATCCACTCCTAAAACCGAATCCGCATCCGTATCCGGATCTGCAGCTGTCGTGGCCATTGTAATGCAAAAATTCTTCTTACCTTTTTTAAGAGGTAAAAACAGAGGGAGAGTGTGCGGAAAACCTGTCCAATGAATGAACTGATTGAGCCAGCCCGAAGTCGGAAAACTTCTCAGCCATTGTCCTGCGTCCTTCACCCCCAGCCCTGGCAGCAGCCTGGAAATAATTTGCGCCCCCCTGCCACCCCACCGCCCGCTGGCCCACAAGAAATTCTCGCACTTGCAGTCGGAGTTTAAAAGGCTTTCTGTGGGCCACCTTTTAGTCGACTGCACTGCCCTCGAAGGCGACTGCAGGGAGGAATGCGGCATGTGGTATGCTGGTAGTGCAACTGACATTAGTCGTGCAATAAGCAGACAGGCCCCAGTGACACATGTTTCCATGTGCCATCCCAAGGGCCATGGCCCAGGTCCGTGACTGCTTTAACTGAAGCTGAAGGCACGGAGTCGTCTCCACATCTACCTCTACCTCTGGCTATGGCTACGGCTATGGCTATGACTATGGCGTCTTCTTATAGAGAGAGACTGCTCTGCTGGCAAACTTTTGCAACTTGGGCATGCCAGACACGTTGACAAAAGACGACAACGTTGCCAGGAACGACATAGACGAATTTATGCTAATCAGCTTGGATGCCATGCCTGCCCCAGTCTCCGCCAGCTCCCGTCTCCTGTCTCCTGTCTGTCTCTCTCCTGGCACCGTACCGAGGGTTGTTTGGGTGTTTCATGGAACATTTGGGGCATACGAAATTAATTTGATTGCCAAAACGTAATGGGATTACCCAGAAATGAGTTTACTTATGGGAGAAATGGGTTCTTTTCGCCTGTCACAGTAATAAAATGTAGTTCATATACAGAGAAAGTTCTGCAAGTTTTCTACAAATTTAAATTGTACAGCATTTGTTTCCTTGGAACCCTATCCTTCTTTTCCATTTAAATTCTAGATTAATTTCTTTCCCTCTTTCCCTCCCGGAAATATCCCCATTCTACCCTTTTTTCTTTCGTATTCCACGCTATAAACATGTCTTCTTTGTCCTTCCATTTCCTTGCCAAATCCCTGGATCATTTCCTTCTGTTCTATCTACCCTCGTATGAAGAGACGCCTCTCCAGTTTGATTGCTGCCTCTGCCTGTTGACTGGCAAATTATAATGAGGCCAGGTGGATGAGTTTGGGGGAACTTAGTAGAACTGAAGAGCTGCAAAGCTGCGGCAGAGGTAGAGGCCATCAGGCAACAGACAAATTTGCAGCTCTACTACAATACAATAGTTGCCTGGCAGCCATCAAATCCACTCAGTGCACACTTCACGCACCAATTAAGTTCAATTTTCGATAGAATAACAAAAACGCGCTCGGCATCCTAAGACTCTCTGCCATTCCGGATACTCTCGGGGGGCGTTAGCGTCCCCGTCCCCGTTCTGGCATTGGAAATTGACATCATTTGCTGTTAAAAATGTGTTGAGGGGTGCACGCAATATCCGATACGAATTGGAAGCGGTATTTGGGATTGGATTCGGGCTCGGGTTCAGGTTTGCTCAGGGAATGCGTGTCTGCATCTGTTTACGGCGAAGAGCCAGCAGGCGGCATTATAAGCACATTAAATTCTAAAGGCGCAGCCGGAGCATGTCTGAAATGTTCGTTCAGTTCGGTTCGGTGCGGGGTCGCAAGTGGTTTTTATGCTTGAGTATTATTATTGAATATCATTAGGGGTACGGTACGATGCGGTATGGGCCGCCCTGTCACCCAGTCGCAGTCACCCAAACGATGTTCAGAGGAACGTGCGGCACTGCTTCTGCCCTGCCCTGGGGGTCGCTTTATGAACTCTCGACTCTGACTCCGTGCCCCCTCCCACCAAAAGTCAGAGTCAAGTCGGATTCTGGATGGGAATCGGAAAGACGATCGTACCGATAAAAAGGTCCAGGTCTGGTCTAAGACTGCGTTTAGTGGTTTAATTTTTATTTTTATGTTGCAATTTTTATGGCCCTTCCCCCTCCCGCGGCAAGAGCAGAGACTCGTCATTGTCCCCATATGGCTGTGGCAGCAGCAGCAACATCAGAAGCAACAGCAACAGCAGCGGGAGGAGAAGATGGAGGTATGTATGTATCTACATGGAGAAGTTGCCTTTTAAGTGCGGCCCTGGCACAATGTGTTTTTTATGGGCTTCTGGGGCTTCGTTTTATGTTTCATCTTTTGAGTGCCCCTCGTTTGTAGCAAGTCTTAAGCAGCAGCTTCTACACACCACACCACACCACACTCATTCCCATTCCCTACCCATCCCTTGCCATCTTTTGCCCTTTCAGAGTACTTTGAGTACTCAAAAGTACTCGCTCTTTCTGCCTTTGTCATTAATGTGCATTTCTCTTCTTTCGGTCGTTTCATAATTGCTACATTTTGCTGTTGTTCTGCACCGAAGCACTTCTACTTCTACTTAGGGCTCATTAAACTTAAACCCAACCCAACTCACCGTCTCACAGTCCCAAAGTCTCAAGGACATGTCTGATCGGGGCTGAATAGATTTGTGTGTGCTGATTTCAAAGAATATTTCATATTCATAAGGCATATTCATTCCTCTGCACTAATTAAACTTTTGCCGCAGTTTTCTGGGAACAAGCCAACTGTTTAAATATTCCCCGAGCATGGCAGCCCGGTCGCTCTACAACACACCATGAATGGCTAATTAGCAAACCAGATCCCATACCCACTTTCCAGCCCAGACCCAGACCCAGACCCAGGCCCAAAGATAGACCCAATCTCCGTCCATAGTCAGCAGCATTCCGGCATCGGGGAAATTGCCTAATCATGATTTTTGCATAATTTTTTAAAAGCTTCCCAGCCTGTTCTCCTGCTTTCCTGCTTTGCTGCTTTCCTCCTCATAGCAACCACAATCGAGGGGCTTTCAACCCTTGAAGTAAGTATTCGAATGAAAGTGGTTTGGCTTTCATCTCTAACCATTGTCAGGACGAATCCTTTGTCAGGCTGATGGCTGACTGCTTGTCTGTATGTGTCTGTGTCTGTCCATCAAAGCCGTGTGGCATTATTATTAATAAGAGTTCCAATCCCAATCCCTATCCCGATGCCAGCTCTGATGCTGATACCGTAACGTTCCCAATCCGTAGCCAAATCAGACAGGCTGCAGAATTTATGAAAATTAATTTATGACACGCCGCGGCACATTTTCTGTTTTCTGTTTTCTATTTTTCATTTTACCCATTTTCCGTTTGCCGCACACACACACACACACACACACACAAAACGTGCTACGATTCTTATCTGTTTTTCCTTCACCGCCAGCCCTCAGCCCTCACTGCTTTTCCTCATTGTGCTGTGCGGTGCTGCTTTCTCCTCGTACCTATTATTTTTAATCCATTAAACAAATGCCACGTTACGAGGCGGCCAGGCCGACTCTCTGTCCGCTGGCTCGTTCGTGTCCGTTATCAGGGACATGGGCAAAAAAGGGTCTTCGATTTCATTTCCAGCTCAATGGGGCTTCCCTGTGCCTGTGGCATCTCGGGGTAGATGGCAACGCCTCCGCTGTGGCCCACGGCCTGCAATCAGAGAGTTTCCATTTTCCGATCTGTTCACGCTGCGTTAAGGTACAAAACAACTTAATGGCAGTCGGCTGCAAATCATTAATATCAATCCTGATAGACACTACTCGTATCTACTGAGAGCCCAAGAGCCAGGCCAGGCATGTATCGATCGAGATGTACTCACATGTGGGTTGGTCCAGATGCATTCAATTGTGACACTCGTCTAGGGTTTCCTTCACAGCGGATGATGATACAACACATTTCTCGACATCATCAGTGAATTGTATACAGCTGTAGGAGGTAGGATGTGGCTGGTGTAGGGTTTCACTTTCTCAGAACATCATGGACCTGTCAATTTTGTGGAAATGTTCGCTATAGAAATTATGCGGGATTCACTTGACTTGATTTTGATGAGGTTATCAGCAACAAAAAAGTTTTCATTTCTTACTAAAAGAGTTCTCTGAACATCTTCAAAGAGTTGGGAATTGAAACCAATTTTCCCTTTCCCCCTCCGCAAAAACCTCATCCGTACTTTCACAAAGAAGTCTCCATTCCCATTCCCATTCCCATCCAACCCTAACCTTGTTATCAATGCATTTTCGTTGCCTTTAAAGCTCATAACCATTCACAGCTCAGTGACCAAAGAGAACTTCTAAAGAACAAGCACAAAAGCCACTCTGCGGCACTTCCTTCCCTGCCCTGCGCTGCCCCCTGGATGCCACCTCTCGTCTCGCCCTAAACGAGAAAAAATCGCAGCGAACAAAGCAATTTTCTGGAATTACAAGAGCGTCTCTAATTGTTAAGTAAGCATAATGTGTGCAACATATGGCCAAGACTTGGCTGGACTTTGACAGAGAGTCCCTGTCCCCGTCCCCGTCCCCGTCCCTGTCTCTGTCCCTCCCTCTGTGTGTGTGTGTCCCCACCTCTTGTTTTCTGGGTTGGGATGTGCCTGGGAAATTATGGCAGCGACAGCCTGCAGGGCACCGAAGCAAACACAGCTATGGGGATGAGAATGAGCATGAGGATGCTGCTATTTGGATGTGAGAAAGAGGATGGTATGGGGGCAGAAATAAATTGGCAAAAAATATCTCAGTGTATATATATATTAAGAGATATGTCAGCCATAAAAAGTGCTTACAAAAATATTTTATTGTGCTTGTGGCAAGTCAACAAACTGTACAGAAACTAACTATGTATATCTTTGGTTGACATTGGGGTTGGGGTGGGGTTGTTGTGGGGTTGGGGTTGGGGATGCAATGTCTGGACTGGAAGCTGAAGCTGTGCACACAATGGGGAGCATTCAGAGGAAGTTTGTTTGCAGTTGTCGCAAAACTGGGGCTCATTAAAGCTTAATGAAAGCAAAGCATTGAACTGTGCAAACTTCGCCCAGACTTCGCGAAATATTTGCGGCACAGCTTGTAGATATATCTGGATGTATCTGAACATAGTGTTAGAATAAGGATACTCACTTAAATCGTTAGGTTTTCTCATCAAACTACAAATGATTCTTGTGTCAAATAGACATTTCCTCAAATTTACACAAATTTCAATCTACTCTGTTTGGAAAACTAAAATTTTATCAGGAAAATATTTCTTGAAGATTTTCCAATTTTTTTTTTTTTTGTTTTTCCAAAAATGTTCACACCAAGACGCAGCAACATCCCTGGACCTCTGTGCCACTCCACACCCATCCCCGAACCCAGACTGGATCCTTGGAGCGTTGCCAGTCTGGCCATCAGCGTCTATGGATGGTACCGTGTGGTAGTCTTCTCCAGTGATCCCGAGGAGAGCATTTACCGGGCTTTGAATAGACTTCGCCAGTTGCTGCCTCTACATTTGGAGCCCCGGAATGTTGTCTTTGGTGGGGAGCCGGATGCCAGTGAGGACGCCGGTGCCTTCCTCACATTCTACGTGAACAACTACTCCCAAGCCAGGCAGCTGAATGGCCTGGACAGAGCGCAGTTGGGCCATCTCAGGGTCAGGGTCACCAACAGGATGCCTTCGATTCAGATGACTGCCGCGTATTATCGGCGTTTACGAAACGCAGTGCTCTCGCGATACGATCCCGTCCAGCAAAGTCTGGACCTGACCCTCTTTCACCTGGACCCAGAATGGAGGACAGAGTTTTGTGCTCTGGCGCAGCCCGGCTGCCTGAGTGCTGTGATCGGCATCGTGGCGGAGGAAATTCCGGATCTGGTGGACCTGCGTCTGGGCTTGAACTATTTAAAGAATCTGCAGCCGTTCGTGAATGTGGAGCGTCGCCTGCCACGGCTGCAGGGCCTCTCCTTGGAGCACAACGTTCTGGACCGTCTTTTGGAGCTGCGTGTCTTCCAATTTCTGCCGCTCTTGAAGCTGGATCTCAGTGGCAATCGGCTGCCCTCCAACTATGAATGGAGTGTCCGGAACGCCTGGCCGGGTCTGCAGATCCTAAACGACGTTAATCTTTACCCAAGCTTCGTCTCACTCAGTCCCAGTCGCCGCCATCTTGTGTCCAGTTTGTGCCAGAAGACGGGTATGAACTGCTTTTGGAGCCATTGGAGCCTCGAACTCAACGATTGGCACTTCTGGAAGGCTTTTCGGGGATTCGTGAAATATCATAAAAGCGGTCAAGTACCCTTGCATGCGTTTGACTCTCCCGAAATGACGGATTGACAATAATCACGTTGTGTTTTATTTGTAAAAATATCTTTGATTAAGCATTAAATGTTCTGGAATCCTGGTTGATATTAGAATCTGATTACTCAGATTTTTATTAGGGCATCTAAAACTATCTGGGACTGGGATAGATACTGAGCCTATTTATTACTGGCTATGCTAGGGCTATTGCCCTTACAAACCTTATCGGTTTAATGAATTCAGATCAGCCAATAGACAATTATTGCCAATCAATTACTCGCAGCCATAACATCGATATGGAGCTCATTTTTGTGCAGGATCAAGGGACCTGCTGAGGCAGTTCCTCGTACAACTCAAAGCTCTCGTAGACATAGTTCTTCTTGGCGGCTGCCTGGCTGGATGGGGGCACGGAAGGAGCCCGCTCCCGGGGCGGGGTAATGTATTTATTCGATTCCGTTTGATAGAGATTCGCTTGCTCCAAATAGCGGTGGTAGGCGACGTAGTCGTAATGGTCGTTCTTTGAGGTGGGATTTCTTTGGAAGACAAAAATGATGTTAAATGATTTTGGTGATGAGAGAATATCAGTAATCTTACTCCTGGTATCCGTATTCCTCTTGCTGGCATTGCTTCGGCACCAGAAACATCGTGTTCGAGTCCCTCAGAGGACGGACCAATCTACGGCTGCCCTTTAGCCATTTCGGCTGCAGTCGCAGTGCCACATAGACGATCAGCATGCCCAAGACCACACCGATGAGAATGCCCGCTATTCCCAGGCCTATGATCAGGCCGCTGTTTGCCTCGAACCAGGACACCGTCAGGTATTCCACACAGTTCAGGGTCCTGTGCGATTGACAGTTCAGTGGAGAGGTGACACTCTGCCCCACCATCACCACGCAGAAGACGAATGCAGTGCCGCAGTCCAAGCCGATCACCACCACCACAAGATATCCAGCGTCTTCCGTGCTCTCCTCGGCGCTCTCTTGCTCGACATAGCTCCACATAGAGGCTGTGGAGAAATACACCAGTTGCCACTGAACGGACCCCAAATGGGAGAGCCTGACCTGCACCACATCGTTGCTCAGATCCTTAAACTGTAGAGATGCATTGTAGGTTAGGAGCTGCGTTTCGTTGGCCCGTCCTTCGGGATCGGTGCAGATGATAATTTCGCATAATTCTACCAAACAGACTAGTGGTTCCGGAGTCGTTGTCGAAGTACTAAGAGTAGATTCAGGAGTAGAAGAAGTAGACACTGTTGTTGTTCTAATATCAGGAGCAAAGGGTTGTATCTCCTGAGTGAAGAGCATGGCTTGAGCTGTGCTATAGACTGGTGTATTGACCGTGTCCTGCTCGTCCTCCGAGCCCATTATCGCGGTACTGCCAGTCTGTTCCAGTTCAATGCCCTGATCCCTTATGGCTGTCAGAAGACTCCCACCGATTGTCTCCAGCGGATTCCCACTCAGATCCAGGTATCGCAGCGATCGGAGGCTATTGGGAAATGTATCTGTGTCCCACTCCACTTGGCCAATACCACAATCCACCAAAATGAGGCGCTCCAAGGCGGGCAGACAGCCGAACGAATCCCAGACCAGTTGCTCCCCTAGGTTGGTGCCGCTCAGGTCAAGGGTCTTTAGATGAGTGAAATTCCCGCCTCCAAAGAAGTCACTGACAGAGTAGGAGACTCTGTCCGAGTACCGCTGGTGGATCCTGACACTGAGCAGGCTACTTGCAAGTGGCGCTAAAAAGCCCTCGGCCACAAAGGACTCCTCCTCATTGATTAGCGTGAAGTTCTGAAGATGCTGGAGTGCCCGAAATGCCGCTGCGGTCAGTGATTGGAGCTGGGTGTTCCTCAGTAGCAGGCTCACCAGGCTGTGCTGCTTGCTCTGGTCGAAGGTGCCGTCTTCTATGCGTCTCAAGTCACAGTCGACGATCTCCAGACTCTGCAACCGGAAGCTGCCGCTCAGGAAGTCACCGTCCAGGCTGCCGTTCGGAAACTTATAGCCAGACACATACAGCACGCTCTCGTTTGGACACTCGATCTGGCTATATATCTGCTCCAGTTCGCTGAGCACAATCAAACCTTCCTCCTCCGCCAACCTCCACCCCTGATGAGTGGCCGCTGGTGCTGCGGAAAAGCCAGCATCGTCATCGTCGTAGGAGAAGTCCACGTTGCAGAGGATCAGCAAAAGCACGAACGCAAAGATGGCGGGCAGGATGATGTACTTCAGCCAGCGCATCCGTCGCGGCTGGTAGAGCCGCTCCGCCCGCCTCGTCTTCTCCTCACTGACCAGATCGAAGGACTTGGACTTGAACATACGGCTGTGTGCTCGCTCCTATCCCGCTATAAGCGAACTGACTCACCGTGCCATTAGGCCATTTGTCTAATTTCATTTAGCAAATTAGTTCAGCCTATTATCAGATAATGATTTACTCACCCGCGCGATAAGATTACAGCACACGAATCCAGTGCTAGTCAATATTATTTTCTGCATATTCTTGGCGATTTTTCTTCGATTGACACACGCGAGGGCAAGCGGAGGACAGAGGCAAGCGCATGGATATGCCATACTATCTGCAAGCATAAGATACATTCCACCGGAATGATGTACATATGTACATATATCTGGTCAGTACATGATTTGTACTCGATTTCCTCAACACCCACTAGGCTGGCTCCCAGTACATCTTGCCTGGAAAGAGTCTGATATTATTTATTTGAAGTGGATGTGGAAATAGGAGGAACCCTTGGCTTCTCTTCAGTATTTTGTATTCAACATTTAACTTGTCGTTAGGGTAAATTTATAAGCAGCGGCAACATCAACGTCAGCCGCTGCCGGGCGGGTGTCAGGCAGTCGTCCCCTTACCCATGCCCATACCTCACTCTTTCCGTTCCCTGTTCCGGCATCGGCATCGACATCGGCCTGGTCCCTGTTCTCCGGTCCCCGTTCCCGGCCACGCTTTATTATCTCTCCCCCTTTGCCGTTTGCCGTTTGCCGTCGACTGTCGGCCGTCGACGTCGACTGCATTTCATTGAGCGTAATTCCGTTGCTAATGATTTTTGGCACACGTAGCGCTACTTTCGAAATTAATGCGCTATAAAGCAGCTATAACGATGGCGCACCGAGGCAGGGCGCGGGCAGCAGGCAGCAGGCTGCCGGCTGGCAGCTCCAGAAGGCAGATCCGATCCGATCCGAGAGTAAGACACTGAGAAATGGGCGCTGGGCGGATAGGAAATTGGCCTGCCAGCCGAGGGCTGTGCTGGGCAAAATTTAATGAAACTTTTGTTCCAATTGTTTTTTCACAGCTTGACGATGTACATGTAGAGGGGGGTGGGCCCGGGCCCGGGCCCACCGACCAGGAAGTGCGCCACGTTTTCCTGCCCTGATAACAGAACCCACATGCGTTTGGGCTTTGGTTGGGTTTTGTGTTTGGGTTTTGGCTCTGGGGTTTGCGTTTTGCGTTTTGTGTTTACTTTTGCGGTTTCGTTTTTCTCTCAGCATAAATTTCCATATTAATTTGGCTGATTATGGCCTCGTCATCAGCAGCGCCACCGCGCTCTCAGTTCTGTTCTGTCCACATCCAAATGCAGACAAGAGACCAGAGACCAGAGACCAGACCGTTGCCAGATGATGTTTCTGTTTCAGAATAATCTAAATCGGCATTATTTATGCATTCAGCACGACCACTTAGGTACTCGTAGCTGTCCGTACCCCACCGCAGGCCCCAGACCCCATGCCCCGTGCCCCAGCCCACAGTTCCACATCAACGAACCCACAAATCCACACAGATACACATACCATACAATACATACATATGTACATATATATTTACTATGTATATAATATGCATAGATGTTAGGTATGCATTTTAATGGTACCCAGATCCCCGCCAAAACAAAAAAAAAGCAGCGAACAACAAATAAATATTAATTTTGATAAATGCTGATGCGGGTCAATAGTAGGCAAATTTATGCAACCATTTTTGCCAATCGCATTTCGATAAAACGTTGCCAAAGTTTTCACTCTGAATTTAGTATATATTTAGTTATTTATTCCAGTATAACTAACCCTCTGCAGCAACTTCGATATCCTTTCTTTTGAAGGGGAATGCTTATGCAAAGAATTCAAACGGGTATAGGTTGCCATCTGTTATGTTTTATGATCTATGGACTTTAGAAGCTACGAAGTGAACATGTGGAGAACGTATACCATTGAGAGTTATCCGCCCATCATTGCTTTTATTGCCCATGGGACCACATGTTGGACCGCAGAATGTTTCTAATACAGAACACAGACCATCCCATCGTTAATTATCAACTTTAATGCGAGAGTTGGTGAATAAAATAAACTAAAAAAATAAAACAGAAACTGCAATCAGTGCGGCGCTGAACAATTCAATTTTACGTAGAAAAAAAGCAACCTCGAACTTATCACAACTCATTTATCAGGCGAGGCGCAGTTAATGGATGTTTTATACTCGTACATATATTTATACTTTTTTCTTTTATGGCCCACAACAAAATAAATGTAAAAAAAAAACAAAAAAGAGAAATGACATGTCATTAACTTATACTATGGGGCGTGTTATTGGTGGGCGTGTCTGATCACATTATCGCAGGGAAAAGCTGGGAGACTTAATTGTGTTTTCGGTTCTACTGCGGTTCTTCGACTGCTCACATCTCCAGGAAGTGTATGTCCATGGCATGGTGGTCCACATCGACGGTGGGATGCAGCTGCAGGAACTTGACGTAGGCCAGGAACGTGGTCCAGCACATGCTGAAGAACGAGGTGAAGACGACCTGGTTTCGTGCGGGGACAAAGGCAAAGTTCACCGTCTGCACGCAGGGCCAATAAATAACGCCCACCTTATAGGCGTCCAGGAATTTATCGCTAACCTGGGGAGGAAACGAACAGAAGAGAGGAGAAGTAGTCCACGGGGAGTGAGAGAGTGAGAGCAATGACATAATGTGGGAAGTGGTCGGGGGTGGATCGGGATCGGTCCTGGAGTTGGGGTTGGGGTTGGAAAATGCCAGCGCGGAAAATTGTAATTAAGTGTCGGGCGAGCATTTCCAGGAGACCTTTAAAATTTTATTTATTGCGGCTTCCTTTCTGCGAAAATATTTTCTGGTTTTATTCCACTTTTACGCAGAGGCCAGGAGGCCACGAGACTAGGGGCAGGAGCACGGGCAGGGGCAGGGGCAGGGGCCCTAGACCCGGGCGGGGCATTTTTGTTAATGCTGTTAATTAAAAGGCATCGACGGCATGGAAAATTTTCCCTTTTTGCAAACATTTTGCTCTCTGCTCTGCCATCGCCACAGTTCCGTAATTGTGTGTAAATTTGTAAATGATATCCATGGCCAGGGGACAGGGACAGGGCACGCCGGACAGAACACTAGACACGGGATACAGCGATACAGCATCGCGGCAGTTGTCGGGGGTCCGCTAATTAATTATAAAACATCGAACCTTTGTGTCTGCACAATTTTCCATTCCATTCCATTCGAAAGCAATATTTCGCATGGGAAATCATTTATTTAAAAATAATACGAGTAGAGGTAAACTATGGAAATGCCAGACCAATAAATCTGCGCTAAATGTAACCTGATTTTTAGCATTTCAAGTGATTGAATTGGCCCCTGGCTGTTGGCTGTTCTGTAGCCATGAAAGGAATCTGGTTTCGATTCGATTCAAACAGAAGTTCAATTTGAGCTCTTTACAAACTGCATACCAATAATGGATTTCAATTTTATTTCATTTAAAATGTTGCATAAATTTGCAATCATTTCGATTCAATTTCAATTTAATGCTTGCATTTCAACAAATGCTTAAATATTAGATTAGATCCAGTTTGCCTTTCATACTGGGATTTGTTTGAGTTTTCTATAGCATCTCCTGTAGCACTACTTGCTCTGGAGAGCTTTCAGGGAAAGATCAAGCGACTTGGACCTGCGGACATCTTCATTGGCCTCTCACATAACTCTTTCGTGGACCGGACCAGAGCAGAGCCAATCACCCCAGGAAGCCCAGGCCATAGATCTTTGGGGGCAACGCATGCAAAGCAAATGAGACAACGCACGTTTGACATAAATATATGGTAAAACATTTACATTTATCAAGATAAATGGTTTCTAATGATATAGAAGTCAGACGGACAGATGGACAGACAGACAGTTGCAAGGCGACGGCGACTCTGACTGTGACTGTGACTGCGACTGTGACGATAGGGGACTCGGACAGAGTTGGGGGCAAGCGAGTGCGAGTATCTCAAAGTATGGCCGCAAAGCCAACAAATCAATGTTGACAACTCGGAACGGAGACAGAAACAGGGCCAGACTCTGAGATGGAGATGGAGACCGAGATGGTGGCAGACACATGCTGGAGAGAGAGAGAGAGAGAGAGAGAGACAGACAGACAGCCAGACAGGTGATATTTATGCATGCTTACATTACAGCCACAGATGCTGGGCCGCAGATACAGATACAAAGATACACAGATACACGGCGGCGACTGTCTGTATCTGTCGTGAGAAAATGGATTTCCGAAATCAAAACCCACACACCGAATTGCGGTGAGCGAGCGAGTGAACGGAGAGCGGAATAGAGAGGGAAACCCGAGACCCAATTTCAAAATAAATAATCTTGAGAACGAAACCAGACCAGACCAGACCAGAGCCTAGCGAGGCGATAACTAATTGGACGCTGGACGAAACCCGCAAAGTAATAAGCAAAACGAAATAAAACGAAACGAATTGAATAGAAGATAGATCGCTGGATGGGATGTAGGAGGATGATCATTGCTGGTATTTGGAGATTTATTTACCTCCTGCCTGGCCTGGGCATATGAGTTGCCCTCCATCAGCGTCATGCAGAAGAGAAACGAGCTGATGGCCATCGGATCGTAGGCGGTCTGCTCGGTGATCGCCTTGCAGAGCGATGACTTAATGTCCGTGCGCGGCCACATAACCCCGGCCAAACGGATCCAAAAATATATTGTGGGGCCCATAAAGAAGAAGCCGAATAAACTGAACCTGCAACAAGCAACAAGAAAGCCAATTAGCGGTGGACTGGGACCAGGCCAGCAGATACCACTGACCCACCTGAGACACTTCATCCAGTCGTACGTTCGGAATGTCTTTTTCTCGATCAGCGTCTGCTCGATAAGACAGCCGCAGGGCCAGAGGGTACCATATGATATCATGCCCCTGAGGATCTTATATTTGTTTGTGAAGTTTATTATGTGTCGAAACATTTTCACAGCTCTGACTCTGACTCTGCTCTCCTCCGTGTATGCTAATATGGCCAGTCCTCGAGCTGAAAGAGAAATTGTTTTCAGATTAATGAAGAGTGTTACTTGAGTGTGATTTATGCAATCTCTGGAGCTGTATTTATTTTGGGTGAAACTCACTTTTTGGGCAGAAAATGCTGTCAAAAATACGATGCCTAACGATGGGTTAAATCAATGTGGGCTACCCACAAAGTATTCAATTAAATGATTCCCCCTTTTTGAAACTGACCTGACACTTGCCCCAATCTGTTCCAACATTCAATCCAATTGAAGTGGGACACTTTGATTGGCCGCAACACCCGCAGAAGTTACCCCCGACAAAAATTAACCCATTGAAGGGCTTCGCTTCCCATGTCACCCACTTGGGATTGAATGGGATTCTCTGTGACAGTCCCAGTCCCAGTCTGAGTCTCATCTCGAGACCAAACCTCAAGCCAATTGCAAATAAATGTCAGGCACTTGCACAGCTGACACTTTTTGGCCTCTCCTCTCATTAGGCATCTGAAGTGGGGGATGGTTGGGTTGGATGGTTGGATGGTTGGATGGTTGGACGGATGCCCTGATGGATGTACAGTGTACATAGCATAGTTGGAGGAGTGCCTCTGCCTGTGCCATCAGGCAACACATGTCAAGTATTATGTGGTGCGAAGGAAGCGGGAGAAATACAAACATAAATTTAATTGCCAAGAATGTTGCTAGCCAAACAAATGTCGAAATAATGTCGGGGCCGGGCGAAAGATTTATCATATTCACTCGACTGTCATAAAAAGCAATTAGGCCTGGCCGAAAGATACTCGGCACAAACGGCAGCCAGCAGCGGTCCCGAAATGTAATAAAAAAATAACAAAAAAATGTGTACGATGTGTGATTTGAAGTTGTTTTCTGTTCCGTTCCGTTCTGTTCTGCTCTGCCCTGTTCTGTTCTGGTTTTTCTGTGCGGCTGCCTTCGCTTAATGAGCGCCGCCAAAAGGTTGGGTTTTGGGGGAAGCGATTAAAGATCCACAACCACATCCACATCCACACGGCAGTTCGGCAGTAAGGCACGTCGGGCTTGGGTTCGGACAAGGGTAAGGGTAAGGGGCTGCTGTAATTAGTATGCCCGCACAGACACACCCGACCCGACCCGTAACCGAAATAGAAACGGAAGCATGCCAGAGCAGGAGAGAGCAGGAGGCACAGGCCCCTGCCTGCCTTTAGAAACTGCCAATTCAGGCAGTCCGTCCAGGCAGTTTACTTTGAAGGGCACATGAGCAGAGCGTCAACAAAAGACCAGTACGATCCGAAGTCCCAGTTCCAGTCCCTCCCATACCCGATGCCCGGTGCTCGTTGCTCGTTTTTGTAGTTTCGGTTGGTGTGAAAAAAGTCTACCTCATGGCAACTGCCAACTGGCGACCTGGCTCTGGCTCTGCCTCTTGCTCGTGCTCTTGATGTTGTTGCCATTGCCTTTGCCGTCTGTTGCATATTTTCACAAGTAATTAACATGTACATGCTGTTGTCCTTGTCCCAGGCCCACGTCCACATCCACATCCACATCCACATGCACATGCACGTACCGCTTTCCCTACCATAGGATCTCCGAGAGGTGTATCCGTATATGGCGCAAGGTGTGTCCGTCAGCCCGACGACGTCGACGATGACTGCTGCCGCCCCGCCTCTCCTCCAGCAACTGTCCAAACAGGCTGCTGCTCTTCCCTGTCGTTGTTTATCGGCGATGCCATAACAAAATGTTACCTTAACATTAATTTGCATTATTTTCACATTTCAATTTTAAATGAGTCCGTTGTCCAGGAGTTTCTGCACCTCACAACACAAACAACTAACCTGCGGGTGGCGACGGCCGTAAAACAACAACAACAAGTGGTCCTGCATTGGGTATATGCTCCGAGGCATCCGATTTTATGGATAACCCTCTGCTAAAGGTTTAACCAGACATTTCCAGGGCTTTTTCTTATGAATATAATGCGCGAATTCTTTAAATTTAATCAAAAACGCTGCATCTATCACTTCTTTTATGTACGGAAACATCTCTATTTATCGGAATTTCCATATAATATTTTTGAACATAGAAAGAAGCCATTTTGTGGCATCAAACCACACCGACAATAACATTTCTGCCATTCCCAAAAAGAAAATAAAAGAGTTTTCATAACCAAATATTTTACATAGTTTTAGAGCGGAAAACTTATTTGGTTGCTGCTCCTGCACCCGCTGCCTCCCCTCCCCCAGCCGTTGGTGCTGCTTCTGATGGTGATGGGAAAGCTGCCCCCATTTCGCCCATTTAGTGTGTAGTTGATGATAAATTTTGCAATGTGGGCCCCGAGCAAATGTGCAATAAAATGCTCCCCATGCTCCACACTGCCACACGGCCAAACAGCCGCACAGCCACAAACATTGCAACATAAATTAAAACGCAAAATGTTTATTTGCGCTGTGGCATGACTATGGCAAGGGGAAGGAGATGGAGATGGGGCTAAGGGGCTAAGGGGAGCAGTCTGGCCGGCAGTTTCCTGCGCAACATTTGCATTTTGACGCCGTTTTACGCATGATGTGAAGAGCCCGGTCCCGGTCCGCCTCGGCTTATCAGCCAAACGGGATCAAAGAGCCCAAGACGAAGTCAGAGAAGGAGTTGGAGAGGAGTCGGAGGTAGAGGCAGTGGCAGTGCCAGTGCCAGAGCCCGCAGCATCTTGCAACATTTTGTTTTAATTTCGCACTTTTGAAAAGTGGCAGCCGCCACTTGAACGGGCTTTTGATGTTGCCCAGTCCCAGTCCCAGTCCCATGCCCAGGCCCCCTTCTTGCCAGTGCCACAACTTTACCAGCAGCCAGCAGCGATTGAGAAAGAGACGGGGACAGCAGTGCCAGCTGTTGTCTGATCTCACCTACGGAGGGGAGGGGGAACGCAGTGGAACCATCCACCATCTAAGGCCCCACTGTGCGAGGCTTCGTGAGTTCCCCTAAAACGGGAAATGTGCTCAAAATGGATCATGATGGATTGGCTTAATTACATATATTTTACTACCTAAATTGTACGAGTATATGTGAATTGTTCTATGATTAATCAGGATTCGTTCAAATGAGCTCGTATTAATTTACATAACATTTAGTGCTGGTGGTAAGGCAAGTATTTCCGTATTTTTATATATTTTTTAATTTTAAATTCAATCGATTTATGTATAAATATACTAGGGGTGTATTGGACTCTGTATTGCAATGGTATATAGTAGAACTTCTCATGTCATGGGGTTTGTGTTTGAGCTCCTTCCAAATTTGTTATGAAATTTCTGTTCAGTATTTAGTAGGTATAAGAATAGGTCTTAAAGAATTTTTCACTTTTTCACCACTACCCACAAATTGTCTAATGTATGTGTGTGTTACAGCGAACAATGCCACTGGGCAGTCGAACGAATAGAGCAGGAAACATGGAAAATAGTAGAGCAGAAAGAACAAACGATCGCTTCCAACAAGATAACGAAATTGTGCGTGTGAGAATGTCGCAATTGCGTGGATCTCAATCACAAGAGGCTCCAAATGAACGCAATGAACGACGTCAATTGGAACGGATACAAGCGGGCCGGTACGTAAAGAAAGGGTAGAACTCGCTAACAAGTAAATTTACATACGTTTCGTTTCTTCATCTCGAATTCGATTACGTACCAGAAATTAAAATGTCCGCTCATTCCAAAATGCTGATTGCTGCCAAGGACTAAGAATGCCCACGTTATCATGCGCCCAAATTCAAACATGAGTCAGATGGTATGACTCATCAGAAAAAGGGCAGCTACCTGTAGTTGAAACAGCACCAGAACCATTGAATGTCTGGCTCATTGGCACGGATTCACGATTCATGCTTCCAAAGGACATGGTTCGGAGCAACAAAGTAGTTCCCAATACTGCGGCAAATGGTTTGCAAATCATATTATATATGATAGCATCGAATATATTATACATACATACATATGATAAAAAAAATTGCAGACTCTGGTTTCAATCAGTCTACATAAATGCTCTTCTCTTGTGTTTTTAAACCAGTTCCTTTTGGTTCTCGTTTTTGCTTGAGAGAACTTTTATACACTTCTATACAGATGCTATATAGTATATAGCATGGCAATCTATCTATGGCTAAACCAATCAAGTGCATATGGCCTGCCGCTGATGTTGCTTATGTGAGGGTCGGTGTACGCCTCCCATTGCTGGCCCTGTCGGGACTGCGCCCATTATCAATTCATGGTCCGTCATAATTAATAAGCCTCACCCTCGCTGCCTGGCAGGAAGGAGACCCCGAATGAACACGCAAGACGGCAATCAGTTGGCATTGTGTAAGGAGCCCAGTCCTGGCTCTGGGTGCGACCTTATCAGCCACCAGCTGCTGCTGTTCCAATATTTCTCCCCTGTCTGGGTCTGGGCCTGGGTCTGGCTTTGGCTTTGGCGCTGTTTACTTAAGCGCTCCAGGGCCAATTACAGCTTCCTGTTGTGCAAATTTCTTTCGCTCCCTTTTCATATTCCCTTTTTTTGCTGGAGGCATGGCGTATCTCCCACAAACTCGGCTACACGGCGACCCTTTCCCTGCCTCACAATGAAAATATCACACGCGCTCAATTTCAAGTGTCGAAATGTCTGACAGCTGAAATAATAGAATGGATATGGGTGCTTCTCCATCTAGTACTATGTGTATCCGTCCCCGGGGCACAGCGGTAACTACATTTTGTTTTTTGAAAAATAAACACCGCTGGCAAACAATTTCTGAAATCATTTTCGCATTAAAAATGCTGGGTTCAAATCGAAAATAAAAATGAAAGAAAAAAATGAAAGAAATAACTGGCAGCACACATGCTGCTGGACAAGGAGGAAAAACAATTGCAATTGCAGGCAATTTACTTGATTTTTTTTATTTTCCATTTGCCATTTTTTAATATTTTACTAGAGGATGAGGATGAGGAGGTCAGGGCCCGACAGAGCGTGCCCAAGAACAAGGGAATCCAATTTCGTTAGAATTTGATTGTCAACCAAAATAACGAGGAAGCACATAAAAGAGACAGGACCCTGAACCAGAACCAGTCCCAGAAACAAGACAAGGACAGGCAAGGGACAGGAGGAAACTCAGGCAGAAAGTCAGGACAGACAGATAGACGGACGGCGAGGTCGACAGATTGCCAGGGACAGGGGCAGGGACACCACCATTCTATCCATTGAAATTAGAAACAAAGAAATCGCCGGGAATAGCTGGAAATCGGTCGAGTTGCCGGGGCATATCGTAAATACTTGTACCACGCCGCACAAGTGTCAAATGCAGCTGACGGCAACGTCGAGTCGGTTCGGCTCGCAGATATTAGTCTGGCATCAAGCGCGTATGACACTTTACTTAGTTAGTTGCCACCTCTGCCTCCACCCCTCCCTATCTGTCCCTCGACCCCTCAGCGGATGCGACAGTTTGCTCTGACAGAAACGTTAAATTGACGTTTGGTGTCGTCCGCTGTTGTCCCCAAGAGAGAGAGAGAGAGCGTGTCAGCGAGATGAGAAAGTGGAGAGAGAGACAAGTAGAGTGGATAACAGTGTCATCTATAACTATCAGTCGATAAGTGAGGTGAGACATGTATGTAGGAGGTTTGTGGCATGGGAGATCTGAAGGTGGCTGCCAATTTAAGACTCTATCTTTTCATATAGTTCTGAATCGCACTGTAGTAGAAGTGTACCTTTTTTTTGCCTTTCATCTACACTACTGTACTGTAGTAGAAGTGTACCTTTTTTTTTTGCCTTTCATCTACACTAATCCGTTGTCAGGGTTCCTAGGGCTCATATACACCGCTCAACTCTTCTCTGCAGGCTCTCCAATACGCAATCATTGCAACTGACACAACATTTGTATCTGTATCTGTAGGTGATTTCCTAACTATTCAGGTTCAGGGTGCTGTTGCTATCAATCCTTGATAATGCCTCAAACACCGCACCCCCTCCTCTGTCTCTTCAACACTCGCTCCATCGCGCACGACCACGACCACGACTCTGACTCTGAGGGGTGTGCCTACATTAGGTGGAAGGCCCGTGTGCTGGGAGGGGGGGGGGTGGTGTTACATTGAACCCAGTAAAAAGCTGGGCCCAAATTTAGCGACCGGTTCAGTGCACTGCACAGCCAGGTTCAATATTTATGTACATATGTGTGTCTGTCTTGCTGTCTGTCTGTCTGTTTGTATTTTGTCTAGAAAATAAATAAAAATAAATAAATGCCGACACAACTGTCAATTATGGTGGTAGTGCACCAGCAGTGCAACAACAACAGCAACATAAGATAGATGTATCTGCGAGTACGAGTACGAGTATGTGTGTATGTAGATACGATATGTATTTTGTTCAAACAGCGGCAGTTCAATTTGTTGTCGATTCGGAAGGGGGTTGACTGTTTGGATTGATGGCCACGTAGGACGCTGCGGAGGCCCATACCCACAGAGGCCAACAGATACCGAGTCAGACCTAGAGACATACACTCGGTTCCACTTTTATTCGTACGACAAGCCGAAAAAAATATTCCAGGGATTTTCCTAGATACAAAGTAAAGTTATCAAAAGTTCAACATATGCTACTGCTGAGGTGTACGAATACTTGTGCGACGCACTGTATATTAACGATAATATGCGAATGCAACGTCAAAGTCATTTGTCACGCGCCGGGAACGCCAACGAACCACGACCGCGACCACGATCGAACAATGAACCAGGCGGACAAACATAGAGCCTACCCCCCACCCCCCACCCTCCACCCACCACCACCAACCTTCAATGCAGCGCAGCACTGCCATCGAACCTGAAATGAACAAAAATAAAAATTGAGCACAAACACACACGTAAACACTCGCACACACGCACACTAAATCAACAATTACAAGATAAGCAAACGACCAACATTGAACCCCCCTCAACCCCAGACCCAGACCCAGCCCCCAGGCAGGCAGCAACAGCAACACAGCAATTCCAATCAAACACATCTGTGCATACATTCTGCATTCTGCATTCCAAATGTCAGCCTCAAACGAACGAACTTCCGCAATTATTTAAATGCAACCTTTCTATGTCCGTTTCGTACCCTCCCCCTACCCCAGCCCACGCTTCAATTTATTTCTCGAATAACTAACTAACACGAAGTACGAAATTAGTTGTCAGTAGCCGCGGAGTAGCAGCAGCAGCAGCAGCAGCAGCAGCAGAAGGAAATAGAAGGAGGGAAGGAAGGAAAAAGGGTGCAGTGCAGGCCAACGGCAAACAGGGCACCAGGCCACAACAGATCCAGACCCAGACCCAGAGTCCCAGTCACAGAACCAGTCCACTCCCCGTTCCGACTCTCGAGAAACCCTTCCCTTCCGAAAAACTCCAGCCTGTTTTTGTAATTTCATGCACTTAAACTCGCATTATGTTCCTCTCCTCCCTCTCCGCTCTTTGGTGGTTACATTTTTTTCCTTTTTTTTTTTTTGCGTTCTGTTAATTCGGTTGTTTGTCTGATTTTCATTTTTCTTTCTTTTTTTCATTTGGGTTTATTGTTTTTTCGGTACGTCATCGTTTCCTTGTTTCGTTTTGGCCTCTCGCCTGGAAACCTTAGGCGCTCTTCGAGTCTACTATGTATTTCTTTTCTTTTTTCATTTTCCACTATGCAATTTGAGGTGTAGTCATTATTGTTGGAGCGATGGGCAGGGCAGGGCACGGCAGGAACGGAACAGAGGGCTTACTATACTCGCTGACTGCGTGCCATGTCCGTAATTACATTGATGGCTCGCAGAGTTTTTGGACTTTGTCTGGGTACCGGGCCCTACCTTGCGTGCCATGTGCCCCGTCCCCGTCCCCGTACCCGTCCCATGTGTGTGTGTCTGTGTCAAATTATATGTATGGCCAGTCGGTGCATTTATGAGCCCAGTTACACACTGCACTGCTCCCTGCTTCTGCTTTTGGCCCTCTTCCGTTCTTTAGTCGAGGCTCACTTATTATTATTAACTGCTTATCAATCAGGCAGGGCAGCAGCTTAAGAGTTTTCGGGATGCGCTCCTAATGAGTGGAGTGGCGTGGAGTGGGCTCCTCAGGGATGGCCTCTGAGAATGGGCGAGCCTTGCTTACTGCAGAGGCAGTCTAATGGTAATGAGTTTTTACTTAAAAGATGACTGAATGCCATTAGGGAACCCTCATAAGGGGGGAATGGCCATCCCACACAGATGTGTCTTTCGTATTGGTGCACCGTGTGGAAATTCTAATTTATTCTATAGATTTCTTCATATGCATTTCGATTGCTGTTTTATATATTCTAATACGAAATCCACGCCGAAATACGCTTGGCTCGAGGTGACCTATTTCGGTGGCCATGCCTCATGGCACTCGGTTGGGAGCACTCGTACAGTGCCTGCCATTTACCATTTACCATCTACCATTTGCCATTCAGCATTCAGTCAGCTTAACCCCATTTCGCAGGCATTTCGAGCGGGCACACAGAGCGCAAGGCGAAGGCAAAGGCAAATGCTTAAGAATTACATTAAACCCCGAGTGGCAGGCCAAAATGCAAACGCAAAATCAAAGAAAAGAGAATTAACATGAAGTGAATTTCGAAAGGGGGGAAAGACAGTCCAACCGACTGACTGACTGACTGACTGACTGAATGCCTGACTCTCTGGCTTTGGCTGACGGAAAAGACTGAATTTTTGGCAAAGCACTCGAGCAATAGTCGGGCACGAGCAGGCACGTGCTTATAGCGCAGAAATTTGGAAACTTTTGTATTTCCTCAGAGACCCAAAGAGACAGCCAGACGACATGGACGTGACGGACCAAGACCGACAGGCGGACAGTACAGACGGACCCAGCGGACAGTCGACGTAATCATGAGGCAATTTCTTCTTGGTCCGGCTGGCAACTGCAATTTGTAGTCAGCATTTTCTTGGCCCGTTTTTCGACAAACCCAAAACCAAAACCAGAACCCATCCAACCTCCGTTTTACTCCCAGCTTTATTATAATATTGGGAACAGCTGATTTGAAGCGTTTCCCTCGCTGCGACTGTGACCCACTCGAGCAAATAATACATAATACGAGTATTATTATTATTTCTGCCTGGAGAGGGGACTTTTCTTCTAGCCAATAAATCATGTCACACATTGGTGCTCTGTTCCGTTCCGAACCGTTTGTTTGGCATACGCAATTTAAATAAAAAATTAGCGCATATTTTGCATTTTCTTTCTTTCGCCAATGCAGATATATCGTCTATATATTGTATATATACATAAATGTATATATGTACCTTCCCCTATACGAAGCTCAATTTATTACTTGGCATATTTTTTTGCTGCTTTGTTTCTGCTGCCGCTGCTGCTGCTGCCTCAAATAAATAATGCTTTGAGCTGTACAAGCGGGTCGATTAATATAAATCAACGCCTTGACGGTGTCATCCAGGGGGAAAGTCGGATGCGGGAAACGCAGGCAAGTGGAAGTGGAAGTGGAAGTGGGTGCTCTGCTCTGCTCTGCTCTGCTGTGCCCTGCCCTGCCTTGCTCTGTCCTTTCCTGCTGACTGGTTCGACTTTTCCTTTGTGGCTTTAATGAAAGTAATTTATTAAGTAATTTCTAAGCTTTTAGTCGTGACGCTTGTTGTTGAGAGTTTAATTAATTGGTTTTCATATTAAACGAACCCACCCAAGCGTCCGTCCGCCATCGCAATAGCCATGAATTATGTATGAGCAGGTAAATACCAATCGATATTGAGATTTGGATTGTGATTGAGATTGTGTATGGTACAGGGCGGGGAAAAACACAATTATTTCGAACAGCATTTCTGCCCTTGACAGGGGCTGGCACACCCGATTCCGATCCCAAACGGAAGCTGTAATCGCCCGCGAAATGGATCTGATGGATTAATAAACATTCCGCTATAATTAATTCCCTGTATTGTAAGAGCTGCTACCTTGTATTTGTAATGCAGATGAGTAGTTCTGTCGTTCATTCTGAATGGGGGAAGTTCTGAATGGGTGAGCTTATTCACAGGAAATGCGGCCAACGCATGAAGAACCATCTTCGAATGGAGGAGCTTCGGAATGATAGGGAGTACGGGTATACAGTACGTGGCAAAAGTATACGGCATATTTCAGATGAGAACACATTTCTATGAGTATGTAATCAACTAAAACTTGAACAGATCAGACCCACAATTTATAATTTGATAAACACTTATCAATTAATCAATTAAGAAATGGGAAAATCGACAACTGACTAAGTTAGATTAAGCACTTAAGCGATTAGTAACTGAGATGTCCAATTAGGAAATACGTTTATTCAGTGGCATTTGCAACAGAATGAATTATAGGATAAGTTCCATAACTGGCGATAGTTTAAAAGTAAAGTAACTTTACCCTTCAAGCCACCTCCGGACTGGCTTCAACTTTGAAGGCAATGGAATGGTGTTGTCGCCGTAGTCGCAACGACTGTCTATGGCTGCCAGTGGGGGCCAGGGGGTGGCAGATGGCCCATTTGTGTGTGAGATACATTTGTATCTTTCTGCTGTAACTGCAACTACTGGCGCACTACGGCGGATATACGAGCATGAAACGTGCTTTCCCAATAGCCCCACAGACCGTACCCTCAGACGCTCAGACCCTCAAACAACCCGCCAGACAATGAAAACTAAAGCCAAGAAACTTTGTTCGTCCACGAAGCGAAATTGAAAAAAGAAGAAACTAAAAAAAGAGAAGAAAAGAAAACGCAAACGCAAATGCAACAGCAACTGCAACTGCAACCGAAAATAAATAAAAATGTTTTAAAGAAAACTGTCAAGATTTGCATTTATCGTCGTTGGCGTCGTGGGCTAAGAAAATGCACATGCGATAAAAGTTGTATGTGGCTGTTGCCGCTGTCGCTTGGTCGTTTGGTTCGGTTTCTGGTATCTTATGGATACTTATGGGTATCTGTACTCGTACTTGGCCATAGATACAGATACGTATACGTATTATACGACTAGCATTGCGCTTAGCTGGCATTTGCTTAATTTGCATATCGCATCGAACTGACCGGCAAGACGGACTGCCGGCCGGCCGGATGGACGGACGGACGGACGGACAGACGGACGGACGTCTGGCAATATCAGCAGAAAAAATATTTGAGAATTTGCACTTTAATTGCACTTAAATCAGCATCCACTTGGACAACATTAATTGACTCCCCACAGATGCAGATGCAGATACAGATGCAAATACAGATACAGATACAAATTCGTATTCTCGTATTCGTATTCGGATGGGGAGTGATTGGATTTGGTATGTTAGGGGGGAAGGGGGGCTCCCATTCTGGTCACGCATTTGTTTCCCATTAATTTAATTAGTTGCCATTTTGTGGTTTGGCAATCCATTGCGTATTTCTACGGGTATTATCATGGTCTATATGCTTACCCAACCTCTTATGTAGGATATATACATATAAATATCAGCCCGATTAAATAGAATTGTTTTATTTAACCTCATCCCATAACTGCACTGCTGTTGAAATACTCGTTCACTCGTTCACGTATAAATACGGGTTTTAATTTTGTGTGTGTGCTTTGGGTTTTTGTGTCGGCTTTGTGGAAATATTTCCATATGCTAAATAAATTAAAATTTTCATTTCCATTTTATTGTGCAGAGATACTCGTCCTCTGTGTGTGTGTGCGTCGGGTTGGCCATGATAAATACATTTGCATTTGTTGCCAAATACAATAAGCAATGTTAAATCAAAAATACATTCAAACCTTCAGCGTTTTTTCAATCGAATTCAGACGGAAAGCAAAAGAGACTAAATCATGAATCATTGGAGATTATCCCACAGGAAATGGATAAAGTTCTCTAAGCATTTGCTAATTGACTATATCATTCACCAGCGCTCTATCTCCTATCTCGTCTGTCCTTTCTCTTTCTGCAATTTCCACTTTGGGGAAAAGCCCTCATGGTGAACGATATTTATGTACAGACTGATAACTTTCAAATGCTAAATTATTCAGAAGAGCACCCGCAGAAACAGAAACAGAAACAGTCGAATGCCATTCCGCAGTTCAATCGTAAATTTACAGAGCACACTCACACTCACACAACCCATAATTCCAAAAAGCATCCCAACATCTAACATCCAACATCCAACACCCAACAATTTATTCGGTTTACAATTCAATTTAAATGTAATTTCCCTTTTTGCTAAATTGCAAAATGCCAACACATTCAAACGGAGAGACAGAGACGGCGACAGAGTGCGTTAGAAGGAGAGGGCCACTGACGGAGCGAAGGAGATGGCTTTAGTCAGTCAACTGTCGCATTCCTAAACGCAATGCCACGCCCACACACATACACGCGGAAGGTGGGAGGCTGTGAAACACATGTAAATGATAGTGCACGTCATAATATTTCATTTGGCACGGCAGAAAATCGTTTTACACTTTTGGCATAAATTGACGAAATAAATCATGTTTGCGACTCGTGATTGGCGACCCCCAGACAGGAGGGCAGAGCGAAAGGCGGGGGACGGTGTGTGGGGTTAAGGTTGATAGGTAGCAACGGGTTAAGGGGCAGCCGGAAAAGCGAGCACGAGAAATTACATTCAACGAATGCCGTTTCGCATGACATATAGTACGCGATTTTTCGCCTTGTTCGATATACCCTGCAGAAAAGGGGATCGTTAGGGTTTTATGACGGATAGCCAGTGAAGGGGAAAAGAAAGGACCTACATGGAAATATGTATCCAGTTAGTACAGAATTTGCTCAAGTGGATTCAGCTTAGTAAAGTTTCTACAAATAATACGCACAGTTGCCACTTGAATCTCTTTCTGCATATGTAAATATTTTCCTTAAATCTATTTTAGTATTTTTCAGCGGAAATCCTCCTCTTAAGTGCATCCTGCATTCGATGTTTGCCCATAAACCGAACTTATTTGTTCACTTTCAATGCAATTTCGTTTGGCTTTCAATGCGATTTCATTTGGCCATGCAACGTGGCGTATGCGCAATTCCTCCCCTCTCGCACTCGCATTCGCACTCGCACACAGGCGATTTGTGCTCAAAATACTTAAATGAACTGTGAGGTGTGGTGTGTTGTGTTTGTTTGTTGCGCAAAGAAAGCAACAAATTGTTGTAATATTTATAATTTAATTATGGCGGAATACGCTTGACATTTGCGCGCTGTCTTGGGCTGCCTGAAAAATCTGAAAACGGACAGCTGGCCGGCTGGCCGGCAGGCCGGAGTCGGGGATTTGTTGGCCATTTAAGTGTATGGCCAATAAGACTGACGAAAAAGGCCACGACGACGTTGACTGATTGAATTGCGGTCTGCGTCAATGGGTTTTTTTTTGTTTTTCTGTCTGTCTGTCCGATATATTGTGATATGCGACTGCCGGTTTTTAATTTGCCACATCACAAAATCACAAAATCAGAAAATCAGAAAATTGCATTTCAATTGTGATTCGGGTTTGATGAATTGCCAGAAATGAGTGTCGGTTCGACTCGACTCGACTCGAATTCAATTGAAACCGAATGCGTTGCGTTCTTTGTTCTGATCAAACGGACAAGGGGGTGGAGGGGGGAAGCAGGCAATATTTGCCAGCGACTCGATTGAATTTCAAATGACTCAAAGGGGTATTAAATGCGCATTAGGCGCCTGCTTGGGGCACACTCACTTATCGATGTTCGACTAACCACATTAGCTTAATGATTTCGTCAAGATTTCCACTGTCCCAACACCCAGTCCCAGTTCCATTCCCAGTCCAAGGAACCCATGCCCAAAGACGCCGAGTCTGAGTCAAAGTCCCCTCATCATCATCATCATTGTCAGCACTTAAATGCAGGCTTCATTTGCTTAATTGCATGGCAAATGTTGCCATGATTAATGTGCAGAGAATGGGATTGAGATTGGGTTTGGAAATGGGAATGGGAATAGGCACGGGTGTCTTTGGGGCCTAATCACAAACATTGGAAAGACTAGAAAAGAAAAGCATAAAAGAAAATTAAGGTTGTTGCAAAGTATCTCGACTGAAAGTTACCCTGGTATTCGCTTTAGTACTATTTTCAGCAGAAAAGCAATGCCTTAGTCGTGTATTCTTAGTAAATATTTATGCATATTCTAAATTGAGTTTTAAAACTACTGTGAACCATCTTGAACCTGTTTCTTGTTCTGCTTAATTTCGACTTGGCTTGAATGAAAGTCAAGCCCCGCAGAGTCTGAAAATGAGGCTACAGTTTCACTCTCGATTTAGGAGATGTGTAAGCCGCAAGTACTCGTTTTCCATGTATCATAGATACTCATTACAGCCCATTTCCCATTCCCGGCCAGAGATTAGCGGAAGCAAGAACCTGAACATTGAATGATTCAATGGGGGGCAACCCATAAGAGCAATGTGGAGCAAGGCTCCTACTACTCTCCTCTCCTCCCCTCTCTTCCCTCTCGTGTGACCCACTTGCTGAGAGAATGACAAACCATAGACACAGACATACACACACAAAACCATCACACACCATCGTCACTCGTCGCCTTCGGGGCACATATCATGCCATTACGTATACGCCACCTTGCCCCCTGAGTTCTGACGCGAAAGCTTTGGCGAGGCGGCAACGGCGACGGCGACGGCAACGTCCCAACGATTGTAGTCGCTATCAGGGCGCCTATTTATAGACGCGTTAAACGAGCAAATTACTTCCGACCAAACGCACATTTGAACTTTGCAAATGGGCACAGGCACAGGCACGGTTATAAATAATCGCCTGGCAATTAACAATTCGCAATTGCAATTCACGTTTTCAGGGTCCCGTTCCCCTGCCCGCTGCCGTCCCGATTCGCACGATGAGAAATTGGAAATGCGCGAAAAATAATTAACATTTCTCAAACGAAACGAACAAACCTCTCGTTATGCAAGCCTTGAAAACCGTTCCGTTCCGTTCGTATCGCTCGTTTTTGTCATTTTTGTTCGTCAGTTTATAAATTACCCAATAATTTCGCACACAAACTCCTCTCCTCAATTCCTGGGCAATAATTTGTATGAGAAAATTTCTGGCCAAGCAGATCGGATCGCGACGCGTTGAGGTCCGACAGGGAATAAAAACTAATTGCAATGATTGCAAATTGCCAGATTTTCAATGTCAATGGCAGCCAAAAATGTTCGCCGAGAGCCCCAGTCAGAGCCAGAGCCAGAGCCAGTAGCCAGTAGCCATCATCGTCATTAGTGAGAGAGAGAGCCTTAGTCACTATGTGAATCTGTAACTGCATTTGTATCTGCATCTGCATCAGCATCAGCATCAGTTGAGTGTACAAGCACTCGTATCTCTGCGGTTGCCAATCAATAATATGCCTTGTGAATGCCTCTCTGCGGTAATTGTGTTCTTCTTTGTGTCTTTCTCTTTTGCCTTATTTCTGCCGTTTTTTTTTCTCTTTCAGTTTTTGTGCAATTTTCATTCATTGCATTTGGCAAGCAACTGCCAATAAGTTGTATTCGACCATATAGCCTTAGTTGTGGCCATTGCTGCAGGCATCTGCGATAGCTTATGGCTGCGGCAGCTTCTATACAGCATTTAATTGCACGTTTTGGCCAGCAACAACAGCCATGACAGCAGCTACAGCAGCAACAACCACAATGACAATGCCAGACACAAAATAACCAAAAGGCAAGTTTTTGCGGTTTCGGCCAGGTCGCTTTTTAGCTGCTGGCTGGCTTACTGCCGATGTCGATGCCAATGCCGCTGTTGCCGCTGTTGCCGCTGCTGCCGCCGCTGTTTACTGCCGGTTTTGTCTCCTCTTCAGCGCCTGGCCATGTCGGGGCCATAGAAAATGTCTATATTATACAAAATATTCGCCCGTCATTAAAGCTCTGCCCCAGCAAAAGTATGGCAGAGGGAGACGACAGCAAATGGAAGAAGGAGAATGGGGCCCATAATGAGTTTGCGGTTAGACTGAATCTGCCCACAGACTATGATATATAAGTACCCATATTTATATTTGTTCTCTCTGCCATTGTATCCATACAATGTTATGTGCTTTCCACTCTGTAAGTACTTTATTTTAGCGACTATACATAATCATCATTAACATTACCCATACATACATACATACATATATGTACGTACGTACTCGTGGAAGCAGTCGCAGAAAGTCTGCAAAAACAAAAAACAAGCATCACATCATCAATATTACAAGGGAGGAGAGAGAGAGAAAGAACTCTGTGGGAGATGAGGCCTTACGAAAGCGTGTACTGAAATGAGTTTTATTTTTACTTGGCATTGATCGATTAAAGCCACAAAGTACACAGCATTTTGAAGCTGCACAATTTAAGCCCAAGACAATTAGATCTCTAGGTATTTAAATGTCTAATCCTTTCTATTGTATACAATACTGGCAACAGTCTATGCTTTTTGGCAGGGAAATGGAAGTTCGATTAACCATTCATTTAAATAATCTTTTTAAGGAATAAACTCCAATAAATTACGCAAAATGCATATATCCTTATATCTTGTGTTTTATATCCCACAGATATACAACAGGCATTGTCATCTCATACAGATACAGGAATGGGATTCTAATAGATCCATGTATTTCCCCTGGACATTCCTTTGCCCTTAATATTAGAGTTTCTCGAGCTCTATGTCTAAACGTATCACTGACCTCTTGCCTTAATGTTAATTGACCTCTCGGCTGCAACTTATGTGTTTTCTCTGCTTGCCTCTGCCTCTGCCACTTCCACTGCCCCACTCCCATTTTCATTTCCACATGCTTAATGCTCGTTTCGCTTGGGCCTCGCTCTGACCTCTGAGTGCTTGCTGCCACAAGCAGCAGCAGCAGCAGCAACAGCAGCAACAACAGCCACTAAACACATTTCAACATGCTAATTAGTTTGAGGGGGGATCCGGGGAGCCACAAGGTGGACAGGGCTGCCTGGCCGCAAAGCTTTTTGCGTTTATTTCCCATGCGTTGTTCATTATTATAATTTTTCGTGCTTTTGTGTCTGGTTTCTGTTTTTGGCCGGGTTTAATTAATGATTTGCTAAGCTGGCAGAGCACCACACCTCCCCACACATCCCCAAGTGTCCAGTCCCTGTTGTCCCTGTGTGGTGGGCTTTGTCTACTCGTACGCCAGGGTTAATTGGGTGTCAGGGCTTTGGCCACCATCATCCCTGGACACCGCCTCGAAATCCGTTCGGGCCATGTTCAATTGTGGCCGTCGAAAGCAGTGTGCCGTCGCTGCTGCCGTTGTTGCAATGTAAATGGACATGTGTCTGTGATGTGTGCCAGTCCTCTAACCCTTCTCTCTGCCTCTCTCTCACTCTCTCCTCCTCTTTTGTCCGAGTGTGTGAGTGTGCTGGCAACACGTGGCAGCCACAAATCTCGAAACGGGGCGCCCCAATCAGCTTTCATATTGTTGCTGCATAGTACACGGCGGGGCACTCTCGCGTAGTTGCAACTGCTCTTTTCCGGTGCCACGTTTTCGTTACACAAAGCACACCACAATATATACCTACCTGCATATTAATATATACATATATTTATTTATGTAAGCGCATCTGTGTGCACATGATTTTTATTGCCTTGCCACGCATTCGCAATATTTATTACATTCACATTGTGAAATATCATTTTAGCATACTAACTCGAAGGTATCTAAACTTTGTTAGAGAATATGACACCGATCTTAGGAAGGAGGAGACAGATGAACACTCTGTTAAATAAAACTTTGAACTGCTTTATGGGTAGCACTATATATTTATGTATTGAGATATCACACCTAGGAGACACCTAAGACATTTTCCAACACCCAGAGAAAAAAAAGCCCCGAAATTTGCATTTTTGTCACTTACATTTAAATAATTATGTTATCAAATTGCAGCCAAGAGTCGCAATAAAGTCAAAACTTTTGAATACTTTGATATTTAAATCAATGTGAATTTTATTTAATTTTGCCATCCTTGTATTTAAAACCAGAATATTTAATTAAAATAAGCTTGTGTTTCTTTTATCGCTTCTTATACTCAAAAGTAATACTCGAAAGTGCATAAAAAGACTATAAATTATTCGTAAATACATCCATTTCAATCGCTGTAAAACTATTATATTCTCTTTCTAAGAAATCACTTTTCAGCTGATGTATTTTCTTATAGTTTACTCTTTGCCTTTAAAAAATAATGAAAAATCTCTCATGTGATTTAATAGCTGTTTTTTGTATAGCTTCAAAACTTATGTTGAAGAAGAGTTTCCACAAACTTTTTGAAGAAATATACACTTTAGGATTCCCTAGTTTAATAACTCTCCAAAACTTAACCGTTTCCCTGTTTCGTTAATGGTGAAACCTCGATTTATAGCTGCGAAAATAAAGCCAGCCTTTTCAGAGAGGTCATAAAAACAGTTCGTAAAAGGTTCGTTAATATTTCAGACACGTAACGGAAACAAACCATGATGTAGGCAGCGAGACCTATTAAAAGAAATACTACATTTTAAATCCCAATGTTGAATATTTAGATTTGGCTCCCACTAATGTTCCAATTTTGCCCACTTATTTCCCTATCTGTCAGGTTGTTAGAGTATCTCCATTCTCTAACTCGCACTTCAATGAAATTATATCTCATTCAATTTTTTTATTGTTGTCGAGCTCTCCCAGCGGGCAATCATATGTGCATTTGCATGTGACCGATTGGGGTTTATGAATATAAATTGTTTGTTAATTAAATGCAACAACAACAACAACAATAGGCCTGCAGGCAGGCAGTGTTGCAGCAACAATGGCTCGCAATAGCCAGCGGCAAACACTGTGGGATGATTGGATGGCTGTATGGTTGTGTGTTTGGACGGACCGGACGGATACTTGGATACTTGAATGGTTGGTCGGTTGGTTGGGTTGGCTAGGCTTTAATACCGGAAATTGATTAAAAGCTCATTTCATTTGCCTGCCGTACGCTTATGTTGCAGTTGCAATTGTTCGTGTTGATGTTGTTGCTGCGGCAGTGATGCGGCTGATGTTTCAGTTGTTGCTGCTTTTGCTGTTGCTATTGCAGTTGCAGCTACAATTGTTGTTATGGGCCCCTCCTCGCTGTCATAATTTGCCGTTTGAAATGATTATGGTGCCTCACACACACACGGACGGTAATTGCTATTGCTGATGTTCGCACACCCTTTGCAGGGGTATATCGATTATAAGAACAGATGCCATGCCACCCAGATTGAAACTTTGCACAGATACTGCTATATCATGAAGGATTCATAGAAACACTGGACTTGAAAGGGTATCTGAAGCTGTAGCTGAAGTTGAGGCAGCTGCCACTGCTGCTGTTGCCTCTGTTTTTGCTGCTGCTGTTGCAGCTGATGTTTTCACTGTTGCAGAGGAAATATTAATGCACAACATGCAGAGTTATGGCTATGATTTTGCACTGCAGTTGTGGCCCCTGCTTGTTAATGCTCCACTCTTACGCTATACATTTCATTAGTAAACTGCCCCAACCTATGGACTCCCTTGAAATAACCGATTCGCAGGCGATTGTTTGTCCAGTGGCCAATTAATGTTGCACACTTTGCAGCAGCAGCAGCAGCCGCAGCTACATCAGCAGGATGGCCAGCCGCACGATTATAATAATTGAGTTGAATGGAGATGGAGATGGAAATGAAGATGAAGCCGAGACATGGTTAAAAGTCGAATTGTAAGCCGAGTGCCTAATTGCAGGATTAGCGCTGAGTCCCGAAAGATTAGTAGATGGTTTCATATCTTTCTTCTTGACTTCATTTCCTACCCGAGTATATTTGCTGATGCCGCTCAAGTTTGAAATAATTTTTTGGCATAAACTTATCTCATTTATTTTTATTGGTGTGGAACAACCCCTGAAATGGCCAAATGGCCAAATGGCGAAATGGCGAGTCCTCACAGTCCACACACACATTTATGGCAACTGGGAATTATTTATTTTGCAAAACATTTGCCCAGAATATCGCCATGTAATGGCCAACTTGAACTCCAAGTCCCACCCAAAAAATATTGTTACTGTTTTTCCTCGCCCTCTCTCGCTCTCGCTCTCGCTCCCGCGCTCTTTTGCTGCGTGTCTTTCTCTTTCTTTTGGTCATAACTTTACTGCCAATTTCAGCAAGTCGGGAAAGTTGGCCGACTCTCGCACTTACACGTATTTACGTTGCGATTTTTATTTCCTGTAATTTTTACGATATTACTTATTTTTATGCAGCTCACAGCGCTTCAAGAGAGGCCAGGCCAGACCATGCAGGGAGGGGGTGTAACTGGGCAACTGGGCAACTGGGGGTTTCGGGCTTTTCGGGGGTTATATATGTATGTATGTATGTACGTTTATATGACCCAGCAGCATTTAGCTTTCATTTTGAATTTTATGCCATTTTTATTGCTTGTTGTGCGCCATGTTGCTGTCGTCAGTCGTCGTCGTCCGCCTCGTTGTTGCTGATGGCAGCCGCATTATTGGTTTTTGAAACTCGAGCTCAGGCCCAAAACTGAAATTAAAATATAAAACATAAAGTCAGGGGAGTGCCAGACACAGACCATCCTCATAAAGAGAAAAAGAAAGAACAAAGGAGTCTCCCCCCTCCCCCTCATTCTGTTGACAGCAACTCATTTCGAAAATTCCCCAATCACCAATCACCAAATCCCCCACCCCCACCCACAGCAGGAGCGGCAGCAGCAGCAAACATTATTCAATTGGAATTTCACGCTGGTTAATACATATTTGCCCTGCGCTGCGAGTATTACGTATTGTTTTTACAGTTGCTCGGCTTATTTATTTTCTAGCATTTGTTATTATTTAATTTTAATATTTATGCAGCGTGTCTGGCGTGACTATGGCGCATTATAATTACCCCCGCCGACAACAGCAACAGCTACAGCTACAGCCACAGCTACAGCGATAAGCGGAGCTCCGAACAATACGAGTTCCCCATCGAGTGAATAGACCCGTATACTTGATATTTCGCTTTGGTCTCGTTTTCGAGGCTTCGTTGTAATGTCTGACTGACTGCCTGAATGACTGCTTGACTACATTATATGGTATATGGGTAATGGGTAATGGCTACGTGCTGCTATGGGGCCCGACCTCGTTAAGTGGGTTGTGTGCACCGATACACCGATACACTGATACACCGATCCACCAGGCAGACTAGGCAGCCAGGCAGGCACTCTCACTCCCTACCTACCAAAAACACATGTTGATGTGGGCAGAGGCTGTTGCAAGCCTGCTCCTAACTCATTGTTCGAGCCAAAGTCGAATCTGTCCCAATACAATTGGCCAATTATCGGCTATTTCATGCTGCATTTCATCCCAGTTTTTTCTCGGAAGGGAATTTTACAAGTTGCGAATTAAATTAATGGACATTTTAGAGATCATTAGATTTAATGCATTTCCATGCGATATATTTCTCAATTTAAATTTGCGACTCATACACGTATAAAAAAAAGGCGTGTGAATGGAATTATTGGTTCTTAATATTTATAATTTATTCCATCTTTAACTTGATCTTTGACTTCAATATAAAACAAAAGCATTATTCGCTTTCGAAAGTCTCGTCGACTGTATTTATTATGAAAAGTGGAATTCACTAATTTTTACAGCTTTACAAAACTGCGGGCATTCACGAACAGATTTCAACAACTCACCAATTACAAACCGATTGTTCCAACCTATTGAATACAATTGATTTTACACCCCATTTGAAAGTAGTTTTCTAGAAATAATCCACCATCAAGATTCTCCTCATATATGTACGAGTATATATAGTAATTTCTCTCCCTCTTCCGCTACGGTGCCCCCTGGTGGTGCACATTTGTGTGTCTGCAATTAAATACACATTGAAACCTTTGTAAGACCCGATAATCATCTCGATGTCTGCGTCTGGCCGACTGTCCGATTGTCCGACTTTCCGACTGTCCGACTGTCTGCCTGCCCCCGGACACAGTCGTTCGTTGTTTGTTAATGTCTGCACCATTATTTGATTTATATTTTCCATATAAACACTCTGCCGAGCTCTGCCGCTTGCGAGCATTGATGTTTGTCCAGCTCGCAATCGCTCAGCGAGGAAACCAGTTGGTCACTCGACCATTTCGGAGGAGGATTGGATTTGATGGGAGATGGAGATGGAGAGACAGACAGGCAAGGCACACCACGAGTTGGAGTACCAGTGCGAGTGCAAGTACGAGTGCTCGTCAGGCGCTCGTCAGTGGCCATCGATCAGGCGATGGTAAATGTTTTTCCAATTTATTTTCATGCTTTACTTGGGCCAAAGAGAGCGACTCGTTTCAGGCTTAGTTTTCGTTTCAGCTTCGGTTTAGTTTTAGTTTTTCGTGCAATTAAATTGAGTTATTTGCGTTTTGTCTGGTCAAAGTTCTGGGCCTCTGTTTCCATCTCGGTCTCTGTCTCCATCTCTGCCTCTGCCTCTATCGTCTCTGGTACTGAGTTACTCCTCTATGTGGTCTCCATTGGGGTCTGGTCTGTCCGTTGTGTCCGCTCTGTCCGTCTGTTGCTGCTTTAAATTGAATTGGCCTTTGTGCGGACACTCGTAGTGGTACTCATGTATGGCATACATGTTCCCATTCCCGATTCGTCCACACAATAAAATCCAAACAGAGCGACGCTTATTGAATAAATAATCGAATAAAATATGCTGCTGCTGCTGCTGCTTCTACTCTGCGAATACTTCTGCTTCAGCTTCTGCTTCTGCTCTTTTTCCACTCGTTTTTTTGTATTGCAAAAATATCCAATTTCCAATTTCAAATTCCAATTATATTGCTCTACGCTTTTTATATTATTATTGTGGCTGCTGCTGCTACTGCTAGTGCTGTTACTGCTACTGCTGTCGCCAGCATGAGCAATGAAAAATCAATATTGACTTGAATGTTGACTGAAGGAAGGAGAATCTGAATGTCTGGCAGACGGAAACACACACGAACAGCTCAATAAGGGTCCAGGGCTCGCTCGCTCTGAGGATGTTTGGCTCCATGACAAAGTTACTTGCCTTCAGCCAAGTCAAGGCAAACAAACCCATCTTCTACGGTTTCCCAGCTCCCCAGCTTCCTCCAGCTTCCTCCAGCTTCATCCTCATCCTCATCATCATGGGAATGTCCATAAGAACATGCTGGCAAGCATTTCTTTTGTGCAACCATGAGGCATGTGTGTGCTTGTGGCATGGAAATGCAACTGCCAAGTGCAGCATCTTATAAAGGAAAAGTTTCTAAGTTCAAATAGTTGCTTGCTGCCATGCAGGAATGTTCTGCCTCCTCGAGGACAGATGGCACATCAGAGTACTCCTGAAAGTATGCAACGAAATGTATTTTCTATATGTATTTCTATCTGCATTTGAAATTAATTAAATTTTACTCATTTAAATGAAACTAATTGAATTTTGTGTGGAATAGAATTGGCAACATTCAAGTTTAAATACAAATCTATTTAATGTGGTGTTTTATTTAAACTAAGTTCATTTCGCTTAGAAAATAATTTATTGGGGATAAGCTCTGAATGTTGAAGATGTTTTGTTTGCAATTAAAACTGAGTATTAAATATTAAACTAACGTACACTCAGACCAGATCAGAATCAAGTAATGAAACTTCAAAAATACTTCGAATAAGAAACTTTATTGATTACCTCGACAAGAGTTTTAAGCAAATTAAAGGGCTAGTCTACCCTGGCCTACTCCTGCTACCCTATCATTTGGTGCTGGTTTCTGCTTTTCAGAATCATTGCGCATACGCCCTGTCCGCCTATGCCAAGAACCTGAAAGTGAATTGCTTTCTGCCCCGCAGCTCGAGGGCATCTCTTTTCAGTGAAGATTTCCTCACTAATTGCTGGCATGTTACAAAGCCAAATGGTCACATCCGCTGCGCTCCCTTCCGCTCTGCTCGTGTCGGGTCCACATCCACATCCACGTCTACGTCCACTCTGCTCCATTCACATCCACATTCAGGGCCCTTCAATCAATTGAAAATCGTTTTTATTTTAGCTTAGTCAAAGCGGAAATGTTGCTCAGCAGCAGCAGCAGCATCCACAAGAGGCGGCAGCAGATAAATTGCTTAATTACAAATATTGTAGGAGCCGTTTCGGGTCCTAGGAAGGGAAGTGTTGTTCCCGAGAACTTCCCAGGCCAGGCCAGACCAGACCAGACCAAAGGCAGCGCGTACTGCAGTGCTGTGCTGCTTGTACGAGTACTGCTGACTGTCATGCAAATTAGCAAGAAAAATTGCATGCCAAATGTTGTTTGTGTAGTCGCAGTCGCAGCCAAGTCAAATGTCTATAATTTAAGCAGAAAACAAGCGACAGATACATGCAGCAGCAGCAACATCAGCAGCAACATCAGCAGTACTGTGCAGCAGCAGCAGAAGCAGAAGTAGTGGCTGTGGAAGCCACAGCAGGCAGCAGGCAAATCTCTTGCAGTTTTTCTTGGCAATTTTTCTGCCTTTTTCTGCTGTTGCAAAATTTATACACGAGGCTGTGCAAAAATGCCAAAAGAAAAACCAACTTTACTGGCTGTTGCTGGCTAATTTGCCACAGCAGGCAGTGGAAATTGTTGATGTGCAAAAATGCAGCTTGTTGCTGCATTTGTTGTCTTGTAAATGCCATAAATTAGTTTGTGTCAACAGACGCAGAAAAGCGGAATTAAAAATTGTATTTTTAATTTTATTTCTTCTTTTATCCGCTCAAGTTTTGTTGTTTTTGTTTTCCTCTTTTCCGCAGCGACAGTCACATCCACAGGCAGAAATTCAATTGAATTTATTATGTTGCCCACGGCTTTGGATTTGCTTTTGCTTTTGGCTATGGCTTGGCTCTGATAACTTTTTTCTTTTTCTTTTGGCTATAGTTTGCATATTTTTGGCATTGGCATGCACACAAAATTATTGGCCATATATTTGGGGCGCTTATGGCACAGCACAAGCTGTGAAGGTCGTGTGGGTGGGTGGGTTGTTCGGCGTGGGCTGACAGCCATTGCCACAAGAGCCAAAATCAATGAGCAGGCACACACACACACACACACACACACCCAAGAGAGAAGAGATTGGAAAATTTGATAAATGCCATTGGGAAAATGTTTTGTAATGTCCACTGGACAATAAAAGCAAATTGAATTATATAAATGGGAAATGCTTGCGCAAATTGTTGGCATTCGTATTCGCAGATTCGTTGATGGAGGGGCAGAGGGAGAAGGAGTTGGCAGGGAACGAATGCCGCACTGAATGCCGAGTGAATGCTGAAGTGCACTTCGAAGATGATTTTTCATGCGTCATGAATCACTGAGGGTTTTCAAACGTTTTGTGGAGAAAATAACTAAAGGGATTCCTCAGAATTTCCATAGCTGAAATTGTGAAAATGTCCATTCATTGCAGTTGTGGGATTTAATAAAATACCTGTAGAAGAAGATGTAGAGGGAAAACTGTAATATATTTTTGATATGATCCACCACTTTCCATTCTCAGCTCTATTAGGAGTGTTTTTCTGTCATAGATTGAGTTGTCTTGAGAGCTCATTACACTTCTTCTGGGTCTTCATTGTCCGACGTCATCCGCTGTCATCCATGGCGCCCTCATGCAGCCTGACAATTTGTCAAGATTTCCGTTGAGCGCCATTTCTAGTCAGCTCAACCGAGCGAAACGCATTCACTTCAAGGTCCACTTAAGCAATTTCTTTACCCTGTCCCCGTCCCTGTCCCCGTCCCTGTCCCCGTCCCTGTCCCCGTCCCTTTCTCTGTCCCTGTCTCTGTCCATATCTCTGACATTCTCTGCTTTCTCCATAGAACTGTTGGTTCAAGCAATCCAACAAATTGCCATGCATAGCCCCATAGCACATAAATAAAATGCCAAAAATCCTAATTGTAAAAGTTTTCATTTTATGACAAAATTATAACAATTTATTACGGACGCAGGTCCACCACCCACATGGGGAAAGAGAGAGATATGAGAGAGAGAGAGAGAGCACTCTTCTCGTTGGTGGCTCGTTAGGGCAATAAAAAAGACGGAAAGAAAAATGAAATCAATGGCAGGGCAGGGCGATGGCAGGGGCAGGGGCAGGGGCAGGGGCAGGGAGAAGCGTTCGTGAGGAATTTGCGAGCAACAATGAAAAGCTATAGAAAACCTAGAAAAGCAAAAGGGAATCCCACAATTCACAAACAACAATGGCAAATAAATTAAATTAGTCACAAGCATATTTCAAAATTGTACGAGTACGAGTATACACCCCACAAGTATATGGCCCCAGAAACGATCTATATAAATGGTTCCCTCTCGCTGGCAGTGTGTTCTCTCGAGAGTCGGTGCTGGGGTGGGGGGGAAGGGCCAAGGATGCAGGCCAGCAAATAAAACATAGGCAAACAGAGAGCCAGGTCTGGTCCGAAACGAGAGACATTTTTATACGTACTTATTTCATTTTATGTATGCCGTGGGCGAATGTTACATAAAACTCGTTTATGGCCAAAAAGGGTTGGGTTCCGGTTGAGTCTACCGAAATTTTACGACAGCCTGTGCTCGTGCTACTGCCACTGCTGCTGCTCCTTGTGCTTCTGCTTCTTCTACTGCTGCTACGAGCATTGCAACTATCTGTTCTGCAACCCCGAGAAAAAATTGCCTCTATAAAAAGATATTTTTCTTATTCCCGAACTTTTTTTGGCAGCGACTTTAAAGGAGTCTTCGACATGCTAGACGCAAGCAGGACATGCCGGGAACCACCCACCACCCACCAGAAATGCGCCTCAGATACGAAAACACACAAAAACTCACACTCACACAGAATCAGACACGCACACAGATACTCTCAGGAGCACCCACACAGAGGCACACACCGACACCGACACAGACACTCAACGGCACCTAACGACATAATAAAACCGGCATTTTTATGCATGTCTGAGTAACTTCATGAGCCAGACCAGACCGGTGCCTGCCGCCACCCTCCCTCCCCCCTCTGTGTCCACTCCCCGTGGTACGTACTACGCCTTGCAGGAGTTTTCCTTTCCGCCCCTGCTCCTTCAGCCACTTTCCCCCCGCATTCTTTGCAGACAGGCGGCTGCCTATTTCAGGTTCATTGGAAAAAGCCTCCTTCTGCGGAAGGTTTCCCGTGGGTGCCACTCTCTCGACAGAGAGACAGCGAGACAGAGAGAGAGAGAGAGAAATTCTGCGCAGCTCTCGGGCTCTCTCTCAGTCGAAGTCTCTTTCTCTGTTTCTCATTCAGCTGAATATGTGAGAAAGCCTGCGCAATGGACGGGCGTGTCACAGGAGCAGCAACAATGGCATCTGAAAAATACAACAATAAGCCGCCTTTTGGGAAGGTCGTTTGCGAACAGTTGTAAAATGGCTCAAACGGCACAGCTGGACCGCACACACTCACACCACACACTGACGTACACACCCAAAGAGAGAGAGAGAGAGAGAGAGCAGGAGAGAGTGCAAAAAAGAGAGAGATACATATAGAAGAGGGTCACACATTTATGCAACGAGGCGTCGACCGGCATGTAATTAACTTAAGCCGAGCCCGGCCCCGACGATGTCGATGTCGATGGGTGGGAGGGGATGGGCTGTGGGATGGGATATGGTCTGGTATGGTATGGTCTGTCGATGGGTGAATGCCGAGACATAAGCCGATCCAGACGGGAGAGACAGAGACACAGACGGAAGAGACGAGACGCAAGTGTGCGCCACATACACAGATACTCGTGCACTCACACAGATGTTCATATGCCACGATAGATGCGAGAAATGGTACTACGAGTAAGTATCTACATATGTGTGTGTACAAGTATGTGTAGATATGTTTTGGGGAAAAGCAAGGGTCGGCTATATGCCATGTATAACTCGAGGTCGTTTGCCGGCACTTGCTCAAACAAATGAGGCACAATACATACATACATACATACATAGTACATGCCATTACCAAGAGCAATATGTTGGGGAATGGATGGATTCATATGTAGGGGCACAGGTCAGGTCAAAATTATAGTAAAGCTGAAAGGAAGATAAACATAAAACTAATTGAAATGGATAAGAGTCCCAGAAACAGAAATAGAAATCCAATACAGTGACAATTACAGTGAATATCATATGCTCAAAATGAAATTAGTCATAGCTTAAAATCAGTAATAATAATCAAATCAAAAGACTAAATAGAGATCTGGTCATGTGATATGCTCATATATGGCCAAGTCTCAAACTAAACGCATGCCTTGCTTTTCCCACATAGTATTTCAAAAGACCATGTCATGCCACTACTATTATTGTGACCCCAGCTGTAAAGGTTGCTATTTAGATACATAAATGTACATATGTGTTAGCGGAAAGTTAACAAAAGTGCCAGGCCCATTGGCACATTGTTGTTATAACACATACATACATATATGTACATATGTATGTACCAGTATATACACATGCCGCATGGACGATTGTGCTTGCACAACTTCAAAAATAAAAGTATTAAAATGAGAAAAACGAAACACTTGCGACAACAATGCTGAGCTGAGATGTTGGAGAGGCACCTCCTTACTCCTGCTTCACCTCCTCCTCCTCCCCCTCCACCTCCACCACCACCACCACACTAAAGAGCTTCACTGAGGCCCGTGTCGGGAAGTCAGTGCCATGGTTCTGATCCCCCTGCCAGATGTGTGTACAGAACTCAGAGAACTTTGGAAAGCCTTTCTTGACGCAGCCATATGAATATTTCAGAGCAGCGATGATGAAACTAAAAAAGAATTCCATTAGCTTCCGTTTTGGCGAGGGTAAATATGTTGATATATTTTTTTGTTTTGTTTTGGAATGTGTCTAAATTAACAAAAATATTTGAACAGCAAATGAATTTGTTTGGGGCAGGAATGTGTGAGGAATTTAAACACGTTATAACAATTATTTTGATAGATGTTTATTGTATAATTACAATCAATCGAACATTCCTTTCCTTCCATCAACAGAGCAGAGAGCCACACCTATCGATCGAGTAGACTCCTCCCTAATCCTTACTCTTCTAAAGACAGTCCGTCGTTCACTGAAGTGGAGAGAGAGAGCCCTAATTGAAAATTGCTGTCATGAAAAATTCACATAAACTACATTTCTAAGAAGTAGCTCAGACAATCGAATGAATTGTATGTGGTGTACAATATAAATTTCAGATAACAATTGTACAATATGCATAACAATGACGAGTTCCAGTTTCGTACACCCCGAACCTGATCAAAGTCTGGGGGCCCGGTCCCGCTCCCGATCCCGATCCCCATCCCAACAAAGAACACAAGTGTTCCGGTGAGGCCCCCCACCTCCCCACGAACCTAACCAAATTGAAGCTTAACTTTGGACTCTGACAAACGTGTCTTGGGAGAATGGAGTGGAAAAACTATTGTCTGAATAGTTGGGCATAAATCAGAATTTATGAATATTTTGTATTTCAATGCGAGAGGGAGAGATGAGTTAGATATATCTTCGCCGGCGTTTTGAGCGGCGTTTTGAGTGTGCGCGTTTGAAAGTGCTTAAGTAGAAGAATTTTCGAGTGCCGGCTGGCACTTCAACCCGCTCTCTGGGTCGAGAGCTCGGACTCTACCCGTACCCGTACCCTGACTCTACCCGTACCCGTACCCGTACCCGTTCTCGGACGTATTCAAGTAAGACAAACAATATAAACTTCAAAAACGCTTCGTTGCATATCAAATTAATTACAGAGAGGCCCCCAAAAAAAGAGGGAGAGACCAGACCCGACCCGACCCGACCAGACCAGAACCTACCGAACGAACGAACGAACGAGCGAATGAACAGTGTCTGCCCTGGCTGTCGGGCAGGCGGGCGGGTTGGCAGGCAGACTAACTGTCAGACAACCCTTGAAGATTGTTTTCTTATGCCGAGGGGCTGCAACCATCCAACGAGCCCGAAAACTTTTTGCACAAAAGGCGAGTTAAGCTTTTGTGACTGCAATGAAGGGCCAGGATGAGGCGACAGGGACACAGCACAGAATCTGGGAAGGAGCCCGGGCAGCGCAGGACGGGACGGGACGGGGCCTGGCACGGCGACAGCTGACAGCCAACAACTCATGCACACACAGTGAAAACTGAAGGCATAATTTATGCCTTCAAAGTGGATTGTTCAAAGAAAACTTGGAACATTTTTCCCCTGAACAACAGCATCAGCACAGCCAGAGCACGTCCTGTCCCCTGCCTCTGCCTCAGCATCAGCCTCCGCCTCTGCTTGAGCCTCATCCTCTGCCTCATCCTCGGTTCGTTCTTGTCAACATTGAGAACAATAAAGTCGAAAAACAAGATGAATAGCTCAGGCCCAGTCCCTGACGACGAATTGGATATGCTCTGTAGAAGAGATCTGAAGGGTTTTCCTTTTGGGTGTTCCCCTGAGAATGACAGGAAATCGTGTTTTTTGATTGAATGGAAATCATAATAGAGGACTATAAGTGTAGGAAATAATTAAATATTTTCTTTCTTCCTTTTTCAGCACCCTAAAATTATGTTCTATTGATTAGAAATCTGTCACAAAACATAAATATTTTCTTATAATTTTTAAAAGTAATTCTGAATATATTTCTACTTTGAATATATTTTCTATTTACAGCCAAAAGCTGTAAATATTCGAGGAAAAGAAAAACACAATATGACTTTAGTGAAAAGTCACTGGAAGGCGGCTGTGAAAATGGGGACCTTACAAAAGGGCATACAAAATCCTCTGAAAACTTTTTCAAGAGGAAGGCGGTTTTTGTGTGTTTTTCGGTCATGACAAAACAAAATACCAGAAAAAGAATAAAAACTCAACTGAAACTGAAAATGTGAAACAAAGCGATGTGCGGCTACAGAAACACAACACAAAACCAGGACAGAGCCAGCACCAGCAGCAGCGCCGCAGCAGCAGCAGCAGAGCAGCAGAACGAGAACCCAAAACCAGAACAGAGACTCATTCATTCCCCCAATTTCGTTCGGTGTTCAAACACAATCGCTCGAAACCACAGAAGATTCCCTGGAAATGGGGCTGGCTGGCTGGCTCTCCAGGATGGGGACGGGGAAGGGAATGGAGCCCGGCATGAATGGGCAAAACTCACGCACAGCCGGCACGCCCTCTCCGACCCCCAGAAATGTTATTTTAACTACATTTTGGCTTTTTTATGGCCCTTCTTCTTCCCCCCCGACAAAACTTTATCTTTGTCCGTCCTTATGGCGAAATATTGTACATTTATTAATACATAATCATTTTCGGTTCGGCAACATGAGAACTGAACTGAAGTGTCCTGGCCGGACAGCCGGACAGCCAGCCACCAACATGGAGATGAGAGCCGAGCTGAGCCGGACCCTTAAGGGTCCCCATGGACAACATTCTGCTTTTTGCTCTGTGCTCTCGCCCATTGAAAATAAAGCAGTAAAATAGTAATAGATATGAGAGCTCCTGCGGGTATCTCTCTAAGGTCCAAGGAAGGTCTATTATTGGTGTAGCTGTAGCTGCTGGATTGTACGTGTTGTTCGGTTCGGTTCGCATCGGATCGGATCGGGTTCTGGGAAATCCAGCCTAGTTAGTGCCCGAAAAATGTGTGTTTCTGGTTTTTTGTTCTGTTTTTGGTTTTTGTTTATTTTTTGTTTTTGTGGTGTATTTAATTCCCAGTTTCCTCTTATTTGGTTTTGGCTTTTGTTTCCAACTGGTTGCTTAGTTGTGCAGAAAGGGCGATTACTCGAATGAGTATAAAGTGTTCTTCTCTTCATGTTTTCGTTGCTCTGCTGGCGGCTTTGCTGCTCTGCTGCTCTGCTGCCTCGGGGGCTAACTAGAAAAAGTTGACTGTTTGTCTGTCCGCCTGTCTGCCTGTCTACTGGTTCTGCGAAATGCGAGCATACTCACTCGTAACCTACCGGGTATTGTATGAACATGCCTGATAAATATTTTCATATGAATACATTAATCTGGGAATTAGTTATGGCAGCAGTCGGCAGGAGTAGGATGATCACGAGTGGCCTGAATGGTGCTTGTCTTGGAATTTGAGACAACATCACGCTCGAATGGAATGACCAGGGATTTGATCAGCTGGTTGTTATGCAACATGCTAGCAATAGGAGAAGGTCAAGAGAGATAAGAATGGTATGGCACTGGAAACTGCGGCTTTAAATAAAACCCGACCAAGGATGAACGATTTACTAGAAAACATTTTTCATATAAACAACTTTCCAAAATGGGATGGAGGGGAATTTAACACAAAATAGATTTCCGAGAAAAGTGGCATAGCAAAAAGAAACACACCCATTTCTAAATGAAATATTCGGTTTTTAAAAACAAACTAAGTAAAATTAAAGAGAATTGTGTTTTTTTTTTATTTAAATATAAATATTTAAAAAAGTATAAAAAAATACGGCACATAGTTAATCTAAATATAATATGAATATATTATATTAAATTGGTAAGAAATTTATTTAATTTATATAAGAAATATATTAATTTTAAATAAAAAATATCTTTATATCAAATATTTTCATATTACTTTCAAAATGTAAATAAAAACACTTACTTTAATACTAGCAGAACCGAGCGCATCGCTGAATGAATTAAATGAATTGAATGTTTAGGAATTTATCGAAATTAAACCATGATAATTTGGATGCAATGACCTATTTTATCATAAAATATTCCGATCTACAGAATGACACGAAATGAAATTAGATAGGCGTTCAAACACACATTTCTGGCCCAAAGTTGAGATTTCTTTGACTAATTTTTAATTTTTTTTTTGAATTTATTTATAGAAAAGTAAAAAAAATGTATTCATATAAACCATGCCACATACTCTGGCTATCAAAACCGTATTCAATTTGGTGCACGCGTTGCAAAGATAGCCCCTTAAACACATATTTTTTTCTCAAAATTTATATATTTTAATATTTCCACTCTCGGTGAAAATATAATGACATAAATGCTTTAATCTAAGCATAGTTAGTCACTTATCAAGGCTTTTTTTTGGCTGGAATTAGGTTTAAGAATTTTGAATGACACTCACGAAATATCTCTGTATTCGCGGCATATTGATTTTTTGTTACCTATAATATGGTTCATTATTTCTAACGATAGCAAAAATAGGCCAATTATGTTAATTTACTCGTGCCATCCACGCCGCTCCTCTATTCCTGGCCATTCGTGTATCACTTCCGGCCATCTGCAAACCGTTCGCAATTAGATAAAGATTCCAAAAACAGATTCAGATTGGGACTATAATCACGGCCTGGGATCCCATTAGGCGAAGCCCCGACTGCGGCAGTTCCGTTCCTGTCGAAATTGGCCAGAAAAGCAACAATCGAGAAACGAAATGCTAATGAGAGGTGGACAATGGAAACGGCTCCCCGGCCATGTCTACGTGCAGGCCATTGTTGCAAGGCCGCCTCTGGATGACTGCTTGACTGAATGACTGAATGACTGAATGACCGAATGAATGAGTGCGAGAGCACCATGGCTCGCTCGGGGGGAGACGACACAACACACAACGACACTCTCTTCATGGAGTGCGACGCACATTTCAATTGAAACCGTTTCTGGCCTGGACAGCTCAAGGAAATGCCGGGGAATGGTAGCTGCTCTACTCGGCTCGGCTCAGCACTGCTCTGCTCAGCTCTGACTTACCTTTCAAATTGATGAACAGCAACAAAAGGCTGGCCCCAGACAAAGGAAAAACCCGTGCATAGAAAAAGACTTTCAAAGTTTTCAGTTCAGGCAACAATGTCGCCGTATATGTACGAGTACATGTGAGTGTGAGTGTGAATGTGAGCGTGAGTGTGTTTTATACTATATATATTTTTCTTTCTTTTGCGAAATTAATGAACTATTCAAATGTCAAAGGATCTGTGAAAGAAACGACGAACAGTTGGTGACAACAAAACGGGCCAACAATAAAAATGAGTCCAGCTCTGGCTCTGGCTTTGGCTCTGGGTTCAGGCTCAGAGACTCGGAGAGAGAAATCCATAAAAAGATTTTTTCCTCGCGACGTTTTATGAGGTTCCCCTTCCCCCCGTCTCACTGTGTCTCTCTCTATAGGGGCATGGGCATGGGTATGCGCTTTTACAAAATTCAAAAAGCAATTTACAAAAGGCATCGTGAAAGGCGATACGCTCAGGCAGTGAGCGTCTCTCCGACCCGGGGCCGGGACTGGGACTGGGACCGGGGCTCGGGCACGGAACTCTCGAGCTCTAAGTGCCACTAAAGGACGAGGGCGGTGAAGCGCAACGAAATGCCTGCCTGAGAGCAGGTCCCAGGCTCCTCATCAGCAGCAGCAGCAGCAGCAGCATCAACATCAGAGCCTGCACTGAACTGAACTGAACTGAGATCTGAGGTCTTGGCCTCGGCAGAAACATACGTAAATGAGTCGTCCCCTGTCGTCCACCGTTGTTTGTCCGCTGCTGGCCTGCTCTGGCCTGGACTCGGTTTTTATTATCATTGCATTTTATAGACAGTTTTACGAGCTAACGAAAGTGGTTCTGCCTGCCAGAGACGCGGACGGACTCAGTGAGAGATAATGCCCTCCGATCTGAATGCCGACATATTTTGGGTTTTTACGATCTCGCTCCGCCGCCGCCTTTGCGGGCTTTGCCTTTGGGGGCTGCTGCCATTATGCGAGTGAGTATATTGGGCAAATTGTAAATCACACTTGCCTATGGGGGCTTCGTACAGCGACAGACGAACAGGCGAACAGACGAACAGGCGGACAGTCGAACAGAAATGTATTGCCCCACATTGGGACCCGGACCCCCTCACACTCAGACACACACACACAAACACACACACACGATAAAGCATCGCACATAAGATGTATATTAGCGTGTCTGTTAAATTGTTTTTAGTTGCCGACGCGTCTGCAAATGAGCCATTGTTCAAAAGGGGGTAGAGAGCAGCGGGTAGGGAGCAGGGGGTGGCCTGGCTATACGGGGTAACTGGGAGTACTTAAGACTTGGCATTAAACCGCTTTAATTGTTGCTACTTCCACATGTGTACTGGGTGCTGTCTGCTCTGTGCCCTGTGTTTGCACTCGCACTGGTATTTGTGTGTGAACTCGTTCTCGTCTGTTGCTGAGGTTGCATTGCGAAATGGTTTCATGCATCTGCAACAAACAAACAAACGTACTCGTAAAGCAAAGGGGTGCCCTGCCATTGTGTGCTGGTGCTAACAGTGGGGTGGCATGCGGCATGGAGCATGAGGATGGTGCGAACTCGCCGAGTAGTCGTTTGAAGCTCGTAACTCCCCGCAATGTTCGATAATTTACAAAGTGCAAAAGTTCTCAATTTGTGGATCGGATCGTTTGTGTTTCCCATGAGAGCGAAGAGCTGATGAGGGATCCAATAGATAGCTGGAAATTTATAGAATGATAAATGTAGTCCATAAAGTAGATACCAAAACAGACAACAAGACTTCCTCTTCAGTTCGTTTCGCAATCGTAGTTACAACATTTAAGAAATAAATAATAATGGATATAATGAATCCACTAATGAGGATACTGTAAGTTGTCTACTAATCAATCAATCAATCTTTGGTATCTAAGCTGCTGTCAATGTCGCCATAAGCGCGCAAAAGCTAGTGAGCCGGGGGTTGGCGAGCGATCAAATGCAAATACGCAAGGATATTGTCTTAAACATCCATCCCTCTACAACTAAAGGCCCAAATTTGGATAATATCTATGTTAGTTTCACTGAAAAAGCTTACACCAATGATAGTCTGGATATTCTTTATAGATTCCTCTGAATTTATAATCATGCAACACATATTCTTTGCCAAGAAACTGTCACTTTACTCTCCTCGAAATAAAAGTGGTATAAAAAGCATTAACCTGCTAAAGACTTCCTCTATAAATCAAACTCTCCACTTCCTATAGTCGCCCCTCCATTGAACCGCTTTGATGTTTGTATCTTTGAGCAGCCACCATCGTTCAGCGACAACAGCATAGTTCTGCGTGTCCTCTATAGAATCCATCTCCCTGCCCCAATCCCAATGGCATTCGTTGGTTGACAATCCACCGGAGCAAAGTGTGAGTGGGAAATGTTTTCCAAGTATCTGCTAATTGTGCTGCATGCATATTTAATGTCATTTACCTTTTGCAGCCGCTTGGTGCCCTCGGCTGATTTCTAATTAAAATGCACACCAACCCAACACCAACGGACGACAGAAGGTGGGTGCAGGGTGCAGGGGTGCAGGGCGACCAACAGTCAGCATCTTCTTCATTATCAACAACTTTCAACCTCATCAAAGCGACTGGCACTTGGGAAATTAATTGCTGCCTCTGACTCATGCCACTTGCACTCTCATCGGGCTCCCAGCGCAGCACCCATGTTCCATCTTCCCATCGTACATCCTCTGGCTCTTGAAGATACTCGACACGTTGGCGCAATAAAAATAAAACTCATTACGATAAATTGCATAAAGAAAAAGGAACGAAAAAAAGACAGAAACAGAAAAAGAAAACCAAGAAAAGGTCGCTGCAATGATTCAAAGGAAATTCTCAAAAGTCGCTTCAATTAATATTTGATTCGCTGGTCACTCGACTCATCATTCGCCTCAATTCAAAGCAAAAAAACTCAAAGGCGAATTACGTTTTAATTTTCATTTGAATTTTGAATTCGTGGGTACCTGTGCCAGTGCCAGTAGCATAGCTGTGGATGTATGTATGTATGTATCTGTAAATGTATCTGTATCTGTAATTAAGCAAAAAGGAATCCGAAATCAGAAGCAAGTTTGTGCAATCGCTGCTTTGGCTTCAATGGAATCAGGTTTGCAAATTTTCTTTCACATCAATGACACAATCCAATGAGCATAAATTCTCCCTCCCTCCCCCCACCTTCTGCCAGTCGGACTCCCAAGTCCGAGACCGACCCGACTCTAGGCGTCCCAGGGCGACCTTCCGCTGATTATTTGAAAACTTTTGCATAATTTACAATTTATGATTTTGCGTAATTTATTGTACGTGCCTCAATTTATGCATAAAATGTTGAACAAAACGCTTCATTAATCAGGGGGTCCAAGCGTTCCCACAGACCCGTCCAGTCCCTGCCGCCTGCCGCCTGTCGGAGGAAGTGACAGCGTCAGCGGCAGCGGCAGTGGCAGTGCCGCTCTCTGAAATACTAATTAAGCTTAATGTAATGCACATACGCGATAAGTCGCTGGGGTTACTTCGCTCTATCCGAGATTATAACGACTCTGGCTCTGGGCTCTGGCCTCACACACAATATACAACACTATACAATATATACAATGCCCCATACACAGTATATTTATATTGTATTTAGGTGGCTTGTCAGGCCCGTGATTGATGTGGCGGCTTTTCGTGCAGCTCGCCATCTCTGCCATATTTGGTGAAGTCAGAGCCTCCGTTCCGTTCCAGTCCGAAGTCGATGTCGATGTCGATATCTGAGTCTGCCGACTGCCGACTGCCTCTCTGTGTCGGTGATAAATTGTTGCTCAAACAATGCTTATGACTTTTCAAAATAAAATCATAAACTTGTTGTTTAAGAACTGAGCAAGTCTCTATGCTCGAATGTGTACTTTGTGTGGGTCTGTGGCCTGCGTATGGTTTAATTTATGGGTGGAGATTGCCTACGGGCATGGACATGGACATGGGCATGGGCACATGGGCCTATGTGAGTCAGTCTAGAGTCTAGACATTGCGTCAGTGCCAACGGATTGTACAAATCTTATTTACTTTTTACGGCGATGAGTCTACTTATTTGTCTACCGAATTACGAGAATTTTCGGTTGGGGGATTAGTCATTAGTTCACAGAATCTAAAGAAAGTTCTGAGAATTAGTTTTTCACACTTAACAATTATGGTTCGGAAGATACATATACCATTCATACATTTAGCTTCTAAAGTGGGAAGTTTTCTTTAGAAATAATCTCTCCTGAAAAAACTCTATCCTAAACAAAGAATGATCTAAAATCTCTTCTAACTTCCCAGAAAATTTCACTTGATTTGGAAGCAAGGCCTCGAAGATAGCTTATCCTTTAATCCTCTTAATTAGATGACTTTCACTTGATGTAGATCTGAACCAAATATAAATCTATATGATGCATATAAATTAAAACAACTGTATGCATCTCTTTTATCTATCCTCTTCGTTGGTTTCAAGAGATTTTTCATCATCTCAAAATTGATTATAGATCACATTTTATCTGGCATTTCCATCTTATAGATCAGACCCCTCCGGCTGCGCCCTGCTGCCTGTATCTTTAAATCATCACAGAACGGATCACATAATTTAAATGACTTTTGCATACTTGAAATCTTGACAAGCCATAAATATTTATTGTATATTTTCTTATTTCATTTTACGACTTTGTACTCATTTCCATTTTGCGATGCGATGCGATGCGATGCACACACACATTTTACCCCATTTAAAAATAATCTAGAAAGATGATGGGTCTTAAATGAATGCACAATGGTGGCTCATCTGGCGATGAGCCCGTTTTGGGACCCCCTCAAGTATCTCATAGATGTGCTGCCGCCAGTATCTTATGCTGATTTCATTCCGACATTCGCCCGACAGACAGGCGAGGCCCAGCCCAGCCCAGCCAAATCCAGGCCATCCCCATCCCCATCCTCATCCTCATCGATGTCTTTCACGACCCTCATCATAACTCTGAGTCGTAGTTTATTGTATTCTTGGATTTGATTCAATTCGTTTCGTGTTCGCAGTTCGTTTTGTTTGTTTCCACAAAATTAAACGCAAACAGACTGAAACTTTGTGTGGCAGAGCAGCCGGCGGCGCCCCATATGCGTGATGCGATCGAATGTCAAGAAGTTCGGACCGATTCGGCTCCTTTCCGTTCTGTTCTTTTGGGAACTAAAAGCCAAATAAACAAAATGGGCCAAGTGCTGCGCTGTGCTGTGCTGCGCGGCATTGAAATATTTACAATGCACGAGAAGAAATTTCAAACGATTTTTGTGAACCCGAATTGGGCAGAAGAACAAAGGACCAGAAACCGATCCAAGACTAAGACTAATTCAATTAAATTGGAAACATTTTAAGAGCTTTTCGGGACAGAAGAGCAGAGGGCCCAAATGATTTCCGTTGGTCGCCTGCCAGAGCAGTCCACCCTCAAAGGCCCACCGACTTTTATCTATTAAAATATACAAATTGCTTTAGTGTGGTGCTCTGCTATGCTGTGTGGGTCTGTGGCCCACTGTTAGTTAGTGGGTAAAAGGAAGGTGGGAGGGCGTTGCCTCTTGTCACCCCTGTCACTTCACACGGTCTGCTGAACATTATAAAGGGGGGTGTTGCAAGGTGGAGCAACAGTGAGCCCCGAGCACGGGAATATGTATATGCACGTAGTACGATAGAATGAACCATGCGTCGACGTAGTCTTTGACATTTTTAAATTGATTTTTTCACCGTCCGACAAAAGCCACATCAGCTCAGGTGTATCCGTTCACACGCCATCTAATTAGTTTTTGTGCCGTCGCGTCGCTTCGCATCGCAGGTGGAGGCGGAGCTGGTGCTAGAGGGATAGTACTACATATAAGTCTATAAAGGGGCTGCGGCTGGGGCTGAGGCTGAGGGAAGCCACAAATTGGCTTAATCAGCGACCATTTTTCATTTACAAAATAATTGCTTCTAATTCGAGGCGCGTGTAATTAAAAGTTGCTTCAACCTTAAATGACTTTTTCATTGATCGATTCGAATTCGATTTGGTTCGCTTTGGGGACGGGGACTGGGTGTGACCAGAGCCTGTCTACAAATTGCAAATTGATTTTTATCGATTTCTCATAATCAAAATCAGAATTATTATTGCCCCATGCTCCATGTACTCATACCATGTACAGAACACAAAATATCACTCGCCTCGTTATTGCTCACGTCTCGGAGTGCGGCTGCCGCCAGTTTCTTGTCTCGAATTGAAAGTTGATTTTACAATTTGATAAGCGTGCGCAAATTACATGAGAGACCTGCCCCGGGGACCGGGTACCCCACACCCCATACCATACCATACCCGATCCAAGTCCCCCTGGTACGGAACCCACAGACATTGATGTGTTGGCATACGCCTATAAATTTCTTGATTATCAGTCGCTTTTTTAATGAATTTGGAGAGGCCACTACCGCAGCAGCAGCAGCAGCAGCAGCAGTGGTGGCAGCAGAGGCAACTGCCACAACGGCCGCGCCCCATTCAAGTTGTTGAATACGAGTATCGTATCTTTTTTCCTCTACGTATGTATAGAGTACAGTGCAACATTGTTTGTTAATGCCATATCTCTCCTGATGGGCCCCGACACGCACAGGCAGCGGCAGATAGACAGATAGACTTGGGATGGGCCGCCGCCCATCTTTATGTGCAGTTTGCATGTGAAGTGAGGGCTCCGCTCCGCTCCGCCCTGCCCTGGCTCCAAGGAAGATATAGTCATAGCCAAGAATTAAGCGTTATTAAAAGGTCTTGGCATTTAGCTCAAAGCAATTAAATTACGTTGGAAGATAATTGGAAAGTTGCCTGAAAAGTTTTTGGGCCGAAAATGTTTTGAGTATAATTTTGGACTTTTGGAGATAAAAATAGCTGGAGGATAGGAATATTGATTGTAAATATGTAAATTTATGAAACTATTATTATACCTTCTCTGAAGGGATTCTATCCGTCCCTTATCATGATATTCCATACATTAAACTGCTGCATAAGTACATATTCCCCTGACATCTTTCCAGCTTTACTTCTAATTCTTTGTATTCCTTTGTGTTCCATATATCATAAACCCACTCAGTATTTGTTTGTGCTGCTCTGAGCTTAATTGTTTGCTGCTGAAAGCTGTTTGAAAGCGGGTTATGTATCCCTTATAGGGTCGTTAGCCCCATTTGAAGCTCTTACCTTTTGCTGCTGCTGCTGCTGCGCTGCTGTCGCCAGAGGCCTTGTCCTTTGTTCCATCGATGGCATTGATATTGATAGCATCGAGTGCGCTCCGCTGCCGCTGCCGCTACGAGCCGATCCTAAGTAGTCCAGGCTTACTTCCTCTTCAGTGCACAAGCACAGTCCTGTGCGGAGGGGAGGGAGTGCTGCGAATTCGAGTATGGTTGCCCTTTTCATGAGATGAGTGACAACGGCAACCCTCTCTCTCCCTCTCCCTCTCCCTCTCTTTCTCTGCGTTTCCTTTGGCATAAGTCCCTTCTAATTGCTTGCGTAACCTGAGGCGACCATGGTTCCATGGTTCCGTTCCATTCCTGTTCATATTTCAAAATCGTGCTCAATAAAAAAATATTTTTTGTGTTGGTCTCGAGCAAATATTCGCATAAATACAAAGAAATATAAAAAAACAAAAAACGTGCCTTGGGTCTCCAGACATTTGGCAGAGAGATTTCTACAGAAACAACACACAATTCATGTGCGAATCGTTTCGGGATTGGCAGAGGGACTGCCAGCGGGACAGGGACTGGGATTGGGTTAAGGAGTGGGATAGTAGTGGGTACGAGTATGTAGGTACCCTCGGTCGTGGATTCGTGTTCAGAAATGAATGCATGCCACTTACGTTTAGTTTGTCGCCATTCATTTCGCTTGAGTTTTTCAGTTTTTCAGTTATTCAGTTTTGAGTGTGGATTGTGGAGTGGAGTTCAAACGAGGCGAGACAGGAAACGCGACTTCAACTTCAAACTTGGCCCGAAAGAGGCGCCACGATGCATGATTGAGCATGATTGAGGACTCTGTCTTGCTGCGACATGGAAATTGCACAAAACACACAGATACACAGCTACACAGATACACATGTAAAGTGTCTAGAAGTATGTGTGCTGTGTGTCTGGTTGGGCCATTCTCATGAATGGCTTCGTTTATTTTCAACACGTTACTCAAACAATGTTTTTGGTTTATTTAAATTTCTTTCTTATGGCAACAAGGAAAGCCATGCAAATGCCGTCTGCTTGTATAAGTGGGAATCGCAATCCCCCGCCTAGCCATACACAATATATAGCACCCCTACTATACCACTATACCATTTCCATTACCATCGGGCGGAAGCCCTCGCGCGTTGAGTAAACATTTGAATTTTACATTAAAGTCGGGGCAAAACATTCGCATTTTTTTCTGCCTTTTCTGCCAAGCTTTTTTTTACATTTTGTTCCCTCTCATTATTTAAACAAAACGGCGGCACTGTGCAGGGCAAACAATTCGCTGCGCGTCCCCCACCCCCAGCATATCAACAGGGTTCCCTGCCCTGCCCGGCCGCTGCCACTGCCACTGCCACGCCATGTGGCCAATCCCTCCTCCTGTTTACTTTTTAAAGCGCCAATGCCACTGGGACTGGGGACTGGGGACTGGAAAAGCGGATGCACAATGCACTGGGCTGAGGGGGGCCGAGGCCAGTCCAAAAGATAAAGATACAAAAACGCAATGAAGTTGGCGGTTTTTTGGATGCCGCTTCGGGTTTGAGTTTGCGTTCGGGTTCGGCTTTGGGGTCTGGGGTCTGGGGTCTGGGATATCTGGCCCTGGCCTGCATCGAGTTCAAACTGTATGCCAAATGCAAACAGAAATTCGAAATTTAAAACATTTTTTACCCCCTCCACCACTACCACAGCAATTGTTGTTGTTTTTGTAGTAGTAGGAGTGAAGTGTGTGTGTGAGGTTTTGGCAAACACAGGAACTTTGGCTTTACTGTTATAGCAGAATGGAATTTTATTTGCACACGGTATCGGCAAACAAAAGTTGGAAATGCTGGAGAGATTGTACAAGAAGGAGAAGGAGAAGGGGGAGACAAGGGAGTACTGGTAGGGGTGGGGCTTGGGGGGGAAGTAACAAACCGAACAAGATTTCACAGAGTACGGCCCTTTTCTTGTCTTTTGTCAGAGGAACATTTGACAAACGATAAGCGTTTGGGATTGAGTTCGACTTCGATTTCGATTTTTGTCTGGGGAGTGGAAGCGGGGCCCCCCACCTCCACCACATCGAACAGGGCCCTGGGCGTCGCCAGACGACCGCCAGTACGACGAGTAGCAGCTGATTCCGATTTGTATCTAATTGTATGCAAACATTGGACTGACAGACAGACAGACTCGACTCGACTCTACTTAGAGAAGGGGATAGTAGATATGTACATATTCTATAGAGAGTCACATATGCGGGCGATTTGTACGATTTTTATGCTTGAAGTTGATGGATTACTTATGTATATATGTATATACTTACATATACATACATATAGGAGTATGAATGCCTATTGGGGTTGATTCGATGGCTGATTGGTAGCTGATGCGGAAGAATAACAGATTGAATAGGATAATCATAATGACCCTTGCGACCACAGGGAGTTTTCTGTTTTTTTTTTGTGCCACATTGTAACGTGAAGTCATCAACTCTTGGATGGAATATACATACATACAACCATAGATGACTGAGCATTTTGTTTGCACTTTTTGGAAAACCATTAGATCTTCGACAGGGGACAGGGGACAGGGGAATGGGAACTTTCCCTTGCATGGATATCTAAGGATCTGTTGGCAGTGGAACGAACTACTAATGTATAGAAGATCAGTCAAGTGTGTCGGTGTGTGATTATTTCACAGCGATTTATTCAGATATTATTGCATAGATAAGGCATATTAATCACATTTTCATTAAAGAGAGAGAGCTGGGTTTCTGTCCTTGTCTTTATGTATTCTTTCGTGCTTTCTCCATATATTAATAATACTTTCTCTTAATTTTGATACTACTATAAGCCCTATTTGTCTCTAGAGAAACTTTTAAGAGACTGTAATATCTAAATATTATACAAAAGTTTACATCGTCATAGTCACCCAATATTTAATTTAAAAAATTAAAAACAAATCAGCTTTCTCAACTAACAAGATATATATTCCACTTCCAGAAAGTATTCTTTCCTTATGCCAAATTTGTATCTCAATCTTTCTCAGTAATGTCAACTATGACACCAGAAACCTCAAGTAAATCAAAGTACACGTCAGATATATTCTAATTGCATTTTAATAGAGGCTTGTGACCTTAACCCGTGCCTCCTGTCTCTAATTGGAAATTTCAAAATAGACAATACTTTGTCATCCCCATCCAGCCCATCCAACCCATCCAACCCATCCAACGCACCCGATACCCATGCCCAACAGCCCACACACATGACATACAATATAATAACTACTATGTATGGTTGAATATTCTGTGGCTTAGTCACAGGTAATCAGGCCATTCATTATCCAAGCCCCCGACGTCAGGTATATAATTACAAAACCCAACAAAAGCCGCAATGCCTTTCAATTATAGTGCCTCCCACACCCCCCTCCACTCTGCCCCGTTGGCCACCCCAACCAACGACCCAACCACCCAACCACCCATCAAAGTTTCCTGCCATTTTTGCATTATTTATCAGATCGACCTGCCTGACTATTATTTTTGCTATAATTTGCACAATCATCTACTGCCTCCTCCGCGACTTTCCAGATGGAACTTTCGGAACAAGAAGCAGAGGAGAAGTATACAAGTTAAATGAGTTTCCATTTTAGCGGGGCAAGAAAATTACAGAGGCCCTGCCACAGCTCCAGCCCCAGCCCCAGCCACAGCCCCTGCCCCTGCCATGGACTTGTAATTAAGCGCCTGTCCAGGACACGTCAATCAGTCCTGTAGTCCTGCAGTCCGTCCGCCCGTACGTCAGGCAGTTCATGGGTGAACAGCAGCCGGTCCGTTTCCCAGGACGGTGACGGTGACCCATCGTCCACCCTCCACTGGGGGTTGGATTAGCGCTTACGTGTCCATTTGCCCAGGGGCATAAATACTCAAACGAGGTCATTAAGCAATTTAATATTTTAAGAAACTCAACTGATAATAATCGAACCACATCGATGTGGCAGAGCAGACCAGACCAGACCAGAGGGGAGAAACAGAAACAGAAACACAAACCTAAAACCCCCAACCCAAGACCCAACGTCTGTCTCTTGTCTCAGGTCTCAGGTAGGCCCGTTGTCAGCTTTTGGCTTTACCTTCCACATCTGTACCTGTGTCTGTGTCTGTTGAGCGTTTCAGACTTTTGGTTTTTGGTTTTGGGGACTTTTGCGGTTGGCACTCTCTGTGGGATTGGGTTACGCTTTCAGTAGCACGAAGCGCTCAAGTTAAAGTGAATTTTTTATGACATTTGCACGAAATATTAAGGTGTAATGGGTATTAAGCTGCAAACACGGAGTGGAAAGCTGACAACGCTGCCCCAACCGCAGCTAGACGGACAAACGTACTACAAGTGCGGCTTAGTGACACGTACTCTGCCTTTGCCTTTGCTAGTGGTGGGGGGAGGAGGAGAGGCAAAAGGAAACTACTGTCAGCTCATCAGAGGCAGAGGGGCAGCGCTGGCAGCACCGGCAGAGTCAGGCGTAATCTTACACGCACCAAATAGCAAAGTCATATATATGTATGCTCCAGACCCACCTCCAGCAACAGCACCATCGCCATCTCCAGCTCCAGCTCCAGCTCTAGAGCACGGATCGGGCTCTGCCATGTAGTGGCTGTGGATGGTGTCATTTGGTGTCGGTTTCTTGCGCAGCTTAGGCCATGTGACACAGTGGTTGGAGAGGTATTTGAACGGCAGAAAATCGAAATTTATGTATATATTGGAAATGTGAATCCAAGTGGGTTTTCTAGCTAAGGATTGGAACTTTACCAAAAGATAAGCAGATTCTTTAGCTGATTCCCATTCCATCATCCCTGAACCCCTTATTCTATTAATGCATTTCATTCTCTCAATAGCCATCTTTTTTGGAATCTTTTCTTCTATAGACTGGTAATATCTTACACAACAATCTTTGAATCTTTGGCACCTTTTCACAGTTCGCAGAAAAATATCGCACAGATCCATCCGTCCGTCCATCAGCGCATTTAAATATCCGCTAGGATGATTCTCTGTTACGGAGTCCTCTTTCAAGGTGATTATCACATGTTCGTCCTTTATATTTATGCATACTCTTATCTTGAGGTTCTCTTGCCAGAGGACAATCAGATCAGACCCTAATCAGCTCATTAGGCACAGATCTCCGACTTGCACTTTCTGCCAATCTACATGGATCGATCTCTCTCCCTCTCTCTCCCTTCAGCTCTGTCTCCCTTGAAGAACCTGAGAACCCTTCAAAGGGCCGCCCTTACCTAGATTTTTACGAGTTTTCTGGGTTTATTTGACTGGACATTTCCCTATTTTCCATTTCCATGACAATGCCACACTGTGACCTCAAATGTTTGTCAGTCGCAAGACCCAGACCCCGGACACGGCGCACAGACAGGCGGACGGACGGACGGAGGGACAGAACAAACAACAAATAGTAATGGCAATAGCGCAAACAGCATGTAGTACGAGTATCTGTGTGTGGCCGTATCTGTGTTTGTGTGTGTGTTTTTGTGGCATATGCAAGTGTCAGTATATTTTCCCCTGCCCTGCCCTGCCCCCTGCCGTGGCATGTGTGTGTGGTGGTAATTAAAAACAACAACTGTCGGGGCAGCGGGCACAGTCAACCTGTATTTTTATTTTTATATGCCACAGCGGCTACAAGAAGGGGCGGACACACACACACAAGCACACACACAAGCACAATTGCTCTGTTCTCTCTTGGATATATATGTGTGTTTTTCTCTCCTTGGACTTAATTACACGGATTAAATATTATACGGCTTTAATGCCCCTTGGCAGTAGGTAACCATAGCCAAGCCCAAGGCAGTAAAAACGAACAACGTCTGTCTGGAAGTCTATCTTTGTCTTTCCCCTATACATACATATTTCAATCCCTCTCTGTCTCTGTCTCTGTCTAAACCTGCCTTATCTACTGAGCCATAGGCTCAAATTGCAGTTTTATAATGATCCGCCCCCGTCCAAAAAAAAGTCACCTCCGTAAACCTCATATTTGGCTTTCGGTTTGCTTTTTGTTAGATCTCTTAATTGCTCTGAGGCTGGCTACAATTTTATTTTATTATACGATATGTTCATATATGTACCGTGTATACAGTACATCTATCTGTAGTTTGGCTTATTGTATTACTTTTTGGCCATTACAAGTGGATTGTAAGGAAACCGACGACGAAAGCGTCTCCTCGTGGCGGCTGAAAAATGCTTGCCACGCCAAAAATGTCTTTCGATAATTGTCTCTCGATTTGGTCGTGCAGTTGAAGTGAAAATTGTCTGGCTGTATGCTGTCTATAAGGCATGTTGTTCATGGCACTGCCATGGCGTCCCGTCCCGCCCCGTTCCATTGCCTGGCCGCCCATTTGTCGTGTTTGCTTTCAGATAAGCGCCAAATTCGTATAATTAGAGGCGTCATATGTTGCCGCAAATTGCATTAGCAATGCTTGAAGAAACAGTCTTTGTGGAGGGGGGCGGGGGCTGTAAGTAGACGACTTGCAAAGTACTCTACCAACAATGAGGGGGAACAATAATTCAAATGTAATCCTATTAGCATTTCCTTGGGTGGCAGTCGCCAGGGGTATTTCCATGCCATTCTGCAATATCCTGAACATGGAAGTATTCCAATATATATTTGCCTTGTTTCATTCACATTCTGTCTAGACTCTTACGAAATTGCGAATCGAACCGCATTGGTAGTGTATCGAATTAATTACCCAACAAAACCACAAATTGCATTTGTTTTACGTAGGAGTACGGGTTCGATAACGGGTACTTGTACTCGTACTCTTACTCGTATCTTTAGCCACCTCCCAAACCTAGACACCTCTCAAAAACTCGAACGACGCCCATTTCCGCACCATAACCCATAACGAATACTCGAACATACATATTCATTCATTCATTCATTCATTCATTTAGCGATTCCGAACAAATTTTAATGACTTGCACTCTACACGAAAAAATCGGATTATTATGAGTGTAGCCGTATACGAATACAATTACGGGCAGGGGGCACAGATACACAGATACACAGGGACACAGTCAGTCAGTCAGTCAGTTCCAATTAATGCCCGTGCACATACATCGGGCGTGATTATTTATGGGCATAATTAAACAAACATTTACGAAGCTCCGCAGGCTGGCTCCACTCATATCAGAGGCAGAGCCCAGAGCCACTCGACCAGTCGCCCACTCCTATCGGGAATACCTCGTATCACGTAGATATAGAAAACGAAGGGCCTCCCCTACCCTCCCCTTCCTGCAGCCATAGGCAGGCATCATCAGCGTATTTTTGGCATTTAATTGAAGTTCATTAATCAAAACTATGGCAACAGCAAGGGGTCGGTGCTGGAGCTGGAGCTGGAACTGGAGCTGGAGCTGGAACCCTGGCAAATGATTGGACTACAGAATTGTTTGCCATTTCCAATGATTATGGGGGGGAAAACGGGCACGGGCACGGGCACGGATCGGTGGAGTCATGACATTTCGTTCCACCCACTGGCAATCAAAGTTTTTCCATACAATTTTATTTTCAGCATTTTTTCTGTTTCTATTTTTTCTGTTTATTTGGCCGGGTTTTGCTCCTTGGCTTTTCCACGTTTTTGGCCTTATCGCTTTATAACAATCATTAGCTTTGAGCCTTATTTATATCATTACGCTACGAGTATTATGGCAACTTCTTTGTTTTCTTTGGTTTGGTTTTATTTTTACTGCCGTAAACATCAAGTCATTTGCTGCTCCGTCAAGCCTCATTTAGCCACATTCTGGCCTCCGAACCAAGACATAATTTCGTTTCTTTTTTTTCGTTGAAGGTTTTATTTCTCTGTTTTTGAGGGAACAGAACAGAACAGAATAGAACAGAACAGAACATGTATTATGTTTGTTAATTGCTCAGCTTGTAATTTCAACATTTTCCGCATTTCAAATGCCACAAAAAGAGAATACCACGAAATGAATGCCACATAAAATTGTACATATATTAGATTGGTTATCATTATTTGTATTTTTATTTAGCTGGTTCTGTGTTGTCTGGTCTCTGCTTCGGGTATGCAGATTCGGTTCCCAAGATACCTTTTTGAAAGCTGTTTTTTTTTTTGAGAATTTGATATCATGATATCATGCTGTTTGGGTTGGTTATTTATGAAATGGTTTGCGGCTTGTAAGATGAGCTAAGCAGAGACATTTGTTTGACATTTTTTGGGCTATAAAAATCGTCTTGGATTTGTTGATTTGTTTTGATGTAAGTTCTTAGCTATTTTGATTATTGTATACCTGCCATTTTTATTAATTTAATTTATTTGTTTATATTTGGAAGCATTTTCCTGGAATATGCTTTCCCATTTATAATACAAATTTCCTTTTTTCTATATACCCATCGCTCCATCCACACCAAAACTTTATCAATTTAAAACTTCCCCTCTGCAGTGTCAGCCCCATTCCCATCTCAATCTCTGGCACTGCCTCCCATTAAGTGCAGTGCCCAAACCCCAGTCCCCGTTGGGCGTTTACCACCCGTCTGACGTCCATTAATGTTTGGGAAGTGGAAAGGCTGTGGAAACACTGTGGCTGTGGGGCCACGCCACCACTTTTGGGGGTAGAACGAGCAGCTAGCAGCTAGCAGCGAGCAGCGAGCAACGAGCGTTGGACGACGACCTCCAACTGTGACGGCAAAGTCCATTCAATGCATTCGCTTGATTATCGGCCTGGTACGAGCATAATCAGAGCCACGAAACGACGACATCATTGCTGCAGCCTGCTGCTGGCTGCTGGTTGCTGGTTGCTGGCTGTCCCGCCTCCCGCCCTGCCCTGCCCTGCCCCTTTGAACCGCACTGTAACTGAACGTTTGAAGTTCTTGGAAACATGTTTTTGCACTTATATACCCAGAGATGCCAGAGATCCCATCTCCCATCTGTAACTACGAAAGTGAGCGATTGTCAAATGAAATTAGCTGCATCCATGATGCATATACAAGGCCATCAGCTCATTGCCTCCCCATCTTGTTCCTTTCATTCTTCTCGGTTACGACTCCGAGTACGAGTACGTGTATCTATGGTTGTGCTGTGGATGCTACATTTGTCTGTGGCTTATGTTATGCTATGATGTCTGTCTCTGGCTTGGTTTTATGGCTGATGCTGTGTATGTGTGTGTGTGTGTGTGCTGTGTTTGCCGCAAATGTCAATTGGCCACCGGTCGGGTAGAACTATCTATGGGATATGATATGCTCTCTACTGGTCTACTGCTCTGCTGGTATTTACCATTTTCCCATCATCATCATCCACAGCACGTGTCAATGTGGAGGCGTTCCTGTCTGGGGATACTTTTTGTCGACGTTCAGATAAAATTAATTGCAAATAAATGCGAGAATTCCTCCTGCCTTCTGCCTCCTGCCTCCTGCCTTGTCCCTCCTTCAACCAACCAACCCCATTTCGAAACGATACGATACGAGCAGATACTCTTTCTTGGGCATCCACGTATCCGCAAGATGCCAGCGACTAGATAAAATTGCGGCACAACATGGGAAGCATCGGCCATCAGGCGTCGCACCATAAATAGAGATGGATCCGAGCATGAGCACTCTGTGGCACACAAAGGCTATAGAGGTGGATAGTTGATTGTGGATGGGGATGGGGATGGGGATGTGGTTGGGTGGCAAAGATGGGTGAGGTAGCGCAGAGTACGAGTGGAGCTGGCAAACATTTATTTGAAGCGTCAAACTCGTTTGTCTTATCAGATTATTTATACATATGCGGATCTTTTATTTCTCAGAGATACTCTTACTTTGGGCTTTCGTTAATAACTGAATATTTTTATAGAGAACTTTTAGAATATATTTAAGATAAAGAGAATTTTGCAGTAATAGAGATGGTTTCTTGGGAGTAAGTTACTGCAGTGTTTTTTATAAAAATTTTACAATAATTGCACATAATATCTTTTCAATATCGAATAGATTTCTGAGCTTCGAAAACAGAAAGCAAATCTTAAGGGTTTCCTCATTTTACTCATTCAAAATGTATCCATTCGCTTCTAAAAATTCGTATCCTGAGTCTTCTATCTACAATCTATAACATTCAAACTTTACTTAAAGATACTTTCAGAGTTCGACTGAACAGATGGAAAGCCATATATATATGTATTTAATTATTTCTCCATATATAAATACCAACTTTTTACGCTTAAATCTTTTTCGATTTTGAATCTTAAAGTCGTTCCTTTTTGTTTTGTATCTGAAAGTGTATCTCAATGTCGTTTTAATATTTAAACAATTTTTTGCTTGATTTTTGTTGTTGTTGCTTACAGTTGCACGACAACGACGTCGACGATGACACGACAAGCTGCGCTGACGTTGTCTTAGTTGTTGTATCTTTTGCTGTATTTGTTGTATCTTTTTATTGTTGTAGCGCGCCAACGCTGTTAGTCATGCGCCGGGGCCAGCCGCAGTCGTCGTAGCGTAGTCGAGGCGAGTGCCTAACTTGGCTTTTTTCAAGAGGGGTGAGGGGGGAGCAGGAGCTACCAGCAGCCAGCAGCCAGTCGGCCAGCCATTCATTGCATGCTCTCGCAGTGGCAATCGCAGTCCCCTGGCCGCGATATACCCGCACGTACCCCAGGGCTCGCTCGACTCATTCATACAGGTAGGTAGCCCCATCCGCAGCACCATTCCTGCCCCCATCCACATCCACAGCCGCATCCCCTGTCTCTGTCCATGCCCCTTCCTCTGCCCCGCCGGTGCTGTTGTAGTCATTATCATTTTGTCGTCATCAGCGACGTCGGCGCAAATGAAACATAAAATGAAACGCCCCTTAATAGCCGACCGTCTCCGTCCGTCTCCGGGGCAGTGGCAGTGGCAGAGGCAGAGGCAGTGGCGGGGGACTAGCCGGCCGGCCTTATGCGTATCTGAGAGATACACATGCACGACGGTGGTGCTGGTGGTAGAGGGGGGGGACGGGACTACGAATAGTTACCGTAACCGTATCTGTATCTGAGAGTGGCCGCTGTTTGCTTTTTAGCACAAGTCTGTTTCTGTTTCTGTGTCTTTTTCCTTTTCGTGTCGGATTTTATTTCTGTTTGCACTGCGCCAAAACCGCAACTGTGGCAACTGTGTGCTAACGTAATCTTCTCTAGAGACAGATACGGGCACAGATACACAGCACAGATACAGATACAGATACACAGGCAGGCCCATAAGTGCGGTGCGCTGCGTTGCGCTGCGTATCTGTATCTATAGGAGTAGAGTAGAGCTGCGTATCCGTATCTGGCTGCGTGACATTTGTGCCACATTTCGTATTTCTTTGTGTGTTTCTTGCACAACTTTCATGACTGCATGAATGTATGTATCTGCATCCGTCAGATGCAGCTGACGGCGACTAATCCTCTTAGACCTTTGCTGTTCGAGTCTTTTAATTAAAACAAATTTCATATTATTTACGCCAGGCGTTATAATTTAATTAATCAGCCTTAATTAAAACCCAATTAGCTTTTAATTGTATTGTGTGTGTGTTTGTGTGTGTGTGTGTAGGATGTAGCATTTTCCTTTTCGTCCTCGCCTTTTTCCTTATCATCCCCCCGCCCACTCCTCCTTTGTCTGCCTCCGTGTCTCTCTCTCTCTCTCGCTTTAATATGAAAATATGTTGCGTCAGAGCCAGCCAGAGCCGATCCTTGCCAGCCTTCCACCACTTTGTGGCGTTATTTATGATTCCTCATCCTTATCCTAGCCATACGAATATTCCCACTTCCCCATACTGCTACCCCGTACTCCATACTCCACTCTCCCATTTGTCCCTTCTTTTGACGCTTTCAGGGTGGTTCCGAGGTCTCTGCCATTGATAATAAATTGTATTATTGGATTTGCTTGTTGCCTTTTGTGCCACGACAACAAAAACCAGGACGACTGACAGGGACGGGCATGGGCACGGTGACGGTGACGGGGGCGACGATGAAGGACAACATTTGGTCAGGACTCATTGGCCCCGGGACCCTTTAGTGGGCGTTGAAGCCCATCATTCGAAGAGGGTTGTCCAGGGGTTCTGGACGGGGGTCCAGGGGTTCCATTCCCATTCCCAGGCGTGGAAATCCTGCCAATCAGACCGGCCATAAGTGCTGTTTGCTGTCCACACACTAATTGATTAATATTGGCGGCATAAATTAAATATTGATGCTGCATGGAATGGGGCCACAGACAGACACAAATACACACACACACACACAGCTATTGTTGCATATTAATTTGTGATAATGTTTTGGGGTTTTTTTTCAACGGCCACAGACAGAAAGAGAGAGAGAGAGAGGTAAATTCGTAGGTAAATCAAAGTGTTGTCAAACATTATGAAATATTAATTATAATTAATTAATTCGAAATTAAAGCAGCGCTTTGGCAACGAAGGGAAAGCAAATTAATCTTAACCATTAAATCATCAATCATCTGTAGTTAAAATTACATTCCTTCCTGCAAATCACTCTTCATTAAATATTCTCCGAGGTAAATGAACAATTTCCCCGAGTAAATTTAGAATTTAATACTTCTTTGTACAACAATAGATTCAGTATCTTTGAAGTACTCCCTGTATCTTGTAGATGCCATAATGAATTGTATTGCATTGTATCCACAGTAAAGCACTCGCTTCCGTGAGTTCAGGCAGTCTTTTTCAAGTTCTGCTCTGTTTCCATCGATCCGTCCGTAAATCAATTAAGCCCAACGAAACCCATTCACTATCCGCTTCATTATTTACCGCTCTTTGGATCTGATCTAGAGCCCAGCCCTTCAGCAAGGGCCCATATACTGCTACTCGTATCAATGGGATCACCTCAACTAACGGCAGCCTCCGCTGTGAATGGCTCGACTTGGGCCTGTCTCTGGTTCGCTCCAGTTTCCATTTATCATCTCTTTTATGTTGCCACAAAATGGAGCAAGTAACTGGCGAGCATCAAGAGGGAGACACCAGATATCAGACATGATAGAGCAGTTATGACTAAGCGACTCAACTGGGTTACAAATAATTAGCTAAAGCCCCCAGCCCCCCAGAACAGTGTAACCAATTTTCGGTGAAAATTCCACTAGCATCTGTGCGTGTGAGTATCTGTATCTGTATCTGCCTCCGTCTCTGTGATGTTTTCTCCCTATCCTTTCTGGTGTGGCGACCTCAAACAATGTAATTCCATCATTTATACCAATTTCGCCCATTTATCCGCAAACAGTTTGCAAAAAAAAACGAAAAAAAAGGCAACACAATGGGTTGGACTCCAGGACTGGGCTTGGTTCGAAAATCGTCTCCGGACTGCCTCTGGTTGTGGATGTGGCATGGGTATGGGTATGGGTATGGGCATGGGCATGTGGCAGGGGTGAATGGCGAATGGTGGCTGGTGTGGATGTGGATGCATTGTGTGCAGCTTGTTTCCGTTGCCGCTGCCGTTGCCGTTGCCTGGCCCCGCAATTGCCGTTGTCTGAGTTGTTGCATTTTATGCGAACGTGCGTTACGTTCTGCTTACAAAACGGATTAAAAGGTTACACAAGAGCGTGCAGCAGCCGTCAATTCAGTCGTCAGGCCAAAAGGGAGGGGGGGGAGGGGTGGTACAAGCACAGACTAGAGGAGGCACGAATGCCATAGCCATAGCCATACCCATACCCATAGCCGTGTACCCACGGATATAGCAAGCCATATATACGAGTTCGTATTCGTATACATGCACTCGGATAGACACAAATGCAGTCACTTTATTTGCAACCAGTCTCGAGAGTTGGCTCCGTCTTTGCCTCTGCCTCTGCCTCTGCCTGTGGCAGCACGCACATGTTGGTCACGTTATGCACATGGGATAGCTTTGGATGTGGATGTGGATGTGGCTGTGGATGTGGATGCCCCACTCGTAGAGACGACACTTCAGTTTGCGGCTTGCGGTTTCTTATCTCTCACGACATTGCTCCAGTTGCCGGCAACGGCGACGTCGACACCGACAGCGACGTTAGCATTTTCTTTATGACATTTTCCTGTCATTTCTCCGCAAAACTTTTGCTCTGCCGCCGCACCAGACCAGACCAGACGTTGAAATAATAATCATAAAAAAATGGAAGAAACCAGCATTAAAAACACGCAATGACCAAGTGAAATCCATTAAGCCACGGCCCCCCACTGGGCGGCTCTCCGTCTGCATAATTAATTTATTATGCAGCCTCTGAAGCGCAGCTCCATTGCAGCCTCGTCTCCGTCTTAGGGCTGGGTCCAAAGGTCAATTAAGTGTTTTGTATGGCAATTAGTCGACACCCAAGACAGTCCACCCCCTTCCAGCATTTCCTTTTAGTTTTTCCCTCTCGTTAGATTTATTTTCATTTTCATTTCCCAGAGATTACTCGTGTTGACATTGCACTCGGCTGTGGCTTGGCTGTGGCTTGGCTGTGGCTGTGGCTGTGACTGTGTGCCTGCCACATTTAATTGATAATTCTTGTTCTGTCGATAAAGAAAACTGTGGGCGAGCCCCCTCCCATCTACTCGGGGAATGTAGTATATTTTTTCTGTGTATTTATAGTTTATGGACATGGCCATAGGCGTTCTCGCGCTCTGATAGATTTAGCGAACAAAACACTCGAGGCCCGAAGCCCGACCCCGAAACTGAAATTGTTTCCCGTTCTTATCGCTCACGTCATATATTTTCACGTGAAGAGGATTATGGGTTCGGAACATGCAATCTATGGACTCTGTTATTATTAACCAGCGACTGCTTGGGGGAGGGACTGCGTTTCCCGAGATCTTTCATATGGGGTTCCTTTGATTGTTGCCACCAAAGGTTCTTCGAGTACATATCTTTTGTGAAGCATTTCCTATGCCATTTTCAAGTTTGTATCTTTTATGTGTCTCACATTGTATTTTATCACTTAGATGTTGCTATTATACTTTGAAATACATTTTCATTTTAAAGACCCTTTAATCTTTTATTATCCCAAAGATTTTCAAAGTGAATTTACATGTTTGAAGATTGTATTTTACACTTGAACTGCTCTTGAAGTCAGATATGTGTACATATCATCTGCTCTACCCCCTTTTATCTTTTCAACTCTTGAGATACATAACTCAGTTAGTCGCAGATACATTTCCTTCCAAACAGGCAGATAGTAGATTCCCGTAGATACATGCATGTCAAGTCATATCTGTTAGAAATGCTCAGCCATTACTCAGTTTTTTTTTTTGTTTTTTTTTGTCGTGGGGCTGTCAGGAACTTTCAAGGTGTAAATGTCTTTCGCGTTTTGCGGCCCCAGCTCCAGCTCCAGCTTTGGGCCACCTCTAGGCTCTGGGCCATCTTTAGGCTATCAATTACCGTGGTCTGGGGTCTGGGGCTCAGCACGAACACGTGACTTGTTTTTCCTCTGGCTTAGCTCTTTAATTTTCCTCCTCCTGCCACAGTTTGACCTTGACGGCCCCAAACGAAAACAAACACACACACACACAAACATACACACTACTTGATAGAAGGAACAACAGCTCCTAAGCAGCGCCATGCACATGTAATTTATGTGCTACTTAATTTTGATGAAATAATTCCTATAGATATAACAACACTTAATTTCGCACATTAAATACGCCATAATATCGGGCCATGGGGCCGAGCGGGAGCCTAGGGGCGGCCAAGGGGAGAACTGGAGGCCTCGAGGGAGACGGATACGACCCCTCGAATAGCTTGTCATTCATCAGCGCCGCCGCCGCCCAGACTGAAATGAAAATGAAAATGAGGCGAAAAAAGAAAAACAACACACACACACACAGAGAGAGAAAGAGAATTTAATGGTTCATGCGAAAAGCTTAACGCACATTTGGGGCGTTGGCAAAATATCCATATAAAAAAGTAGCAACAATAGGGGGTACGAGAATAGGTTCTACAGTATACCTTTAGCGAATAGTTTGGAGGAGGATAAATGAGGGTAAAAGGGTCTTATAAAGAAGATTTCCTAAACAGAGGAATGTTCTTTCCCACTAAAGTTTTCATCACATATTCCAGCCCAAACCCCAGATTGCTTCGTAAAAAAAAAACAATATAAAAACAGCGTAAAAGTGGCTCCAGGCTCTCTTAAATTTTTGTTAAAAAGCCACAAGAGAGCCCTCAAAAGCCACTGCTTTTTACATGAGACTGAGATTTGAATGAGTGTGTGTGTGTGTGAGCCTATACCGTACCTATTCAACTGGACGCAAGTGCTTTCCCTTCCTTTCCCTCTCCACCCCACAAACAAGACGACGCGTCGGATATGCGGCTATTATAATAAATGTGAATTTAACAAAATTATGCGTGTAACTAAAATGTGCCATGCTGGCAGCAACAGACGGAGAGACCCAAACACCTACCCCTTCCCCTACCCCAACCGTTACCCTTACCCTTACCCTTACCCAAGGCAGAGATACAGATACAGCTACAGCTACAGCTACAGATGGAGGCTGGGGTATAGTATATCAGCTGCTTTATGTTTTAAATATCTTCATTGTGTGTGCATAACGAATGTGCTGCTGGGCCTGATTTTGAGCTGGGAGCTTATGGGCAGCGGACAAGGGCAGTCTCTCGGGCAAGCTCATGCCTGGGAATGGCTGTGGAGTGGATGCGGAGTGGAAGCGGAGTGGAGTGGATGTGGATGTGGACTGGAGTGGAAAGAGGCGAGAGTGTATGCCAAGTGGAAATAAAGTAATTTAAATATGATGGCAGCATAAAAAAGGCCGCCAGCTTTGAATTACGGCAACGGGCAGGGCACAGAGCACAGGGCACACAGCAGAGCAGAGCAGAGCAATGCGGCACAAGGACTTTTGCACAATGGCAGCAATTGTTGAGGAAGTACTCGGAGACCACCCGATCCAGATAGGTCACAGTTGATTGAATGCTGCTGCTGCTGTTGCTGCTGCCGTTGGGCTGGGGAAAATCAGGTAGTTTTCACACGAAATATATATTTCTGAGTAGTGGAGAGCCGAGGAGAAATTGTGGCTTAGGTAGAGCAAGAGAGTGTCGCGCGTATCTGGCAGATACGCAGATGCGATAAGGCCATCATTGTTGCATTGTCTTGAGCTTAGTCGAATGCTCTCTCTCTCTCTCTTGGTATCTCCTAAGCATTATCAATCACCTGTGTGGCACTGCCTATGGCCCTATACTCTGTCCTCTGTCTCTGGCCGTGCCCATGCCCCTGGCTGTGGCTGCGGCTGTGCCGGTGGCTGTGGCAATGTATCCGCCAGGTAGCCGCAGCTGAAACTGAAACTGAAACAGAAACAGAGCCGAGCCGAGCCGCAGCACAGCCAGTCAGTCGGTCGGTCGGCAGGAATGATGCATGGCATTTTATTTCATTTTTCCTTTGTATTAAATCTGCCGCTACTGTGTGTTTTTCTGTTTGTTATTCGGTTTGGTCTCGTTCCGCTTCCCTGTCGGCCTGTCTGTCTGTCCCTCTGTCTGTCTGCCTGTATCTTGAAAATGACTTTGTCTGCGGCATTTTTATGGCTTTTGAAAATTACTCATGAAAAACTTTTGACCAAAATACACAAAAACAGACGAGAACAGTCTGTCCGACTGTCGAAAATGTTTGAAATTGTTTTTCATGGCATACAAGAAACATCGGGGCGATTAAAGTATCTTGCAGATACAGCGCTGTGCGAGTGAGAATGCAGACGTGTGATAAATACATCCGCATTACAAGTAAGTATCTGCCAGATACAGCCACAGCCACAGCCACTTCCACAGCCACAGCCCGAGAGCCAAAGACAGCGCTCGCCCATAAAGAATTAAGAAGATAAAACGCTGCACGTAACTGAATGGAAAGTTGCAATAGACAGGCGGGGATTGGGACTAAGACTCCACTCCGTCCGTTTTGGGGGCAGGACAGGAAGCCATGGGTATCCACAGTCGAAATGAAGAACTTTTTCCCAGCGAAATTATTTACTTGGCGGTGACTAATTGCCCAAGCGAAATCGAACAAAGCCAAAGGGAATAGATGGCACAAAAAAACTACAACACGCAGCTGGATAAAGTGCGAGTACGAGTATCTGCCAGATACAGATACAGCAGACAGCAGACGACTCGCACAAAACCAGCGGAAACATAAATGACAAAAGATGAATGACTTCAGAGCTTCATTTGCTCTTGGAGCGGGTTTATCCGAATCCCTTGCTGTTTCTTAGAGCTGGTCTCAAGTCCAAGAGCAGAGCCCCCCAGTCAAAGGCTAATGACAAATTAAGCGAACTGCAATTAAAACAGCCAAAGCCCCCCAAGAAAGAACCGTCTGGCTCTGAGTGGATTCCATCTGTATCTTTTCCCCCCATCGGCATCTGCAGCTCTGTGTATCTCTAGCTCTGCGTAACTCCTATCTGTATCTGTATTTGTATCTGCATCTTCTGCGACTGTGACTATGGCTCTCTGGCTGGGGCTGGGGCTGGGTGTGTCTCATCGTCTATACAAAGCAATTCTTTAGCAGAATTTATTTTCGCACGCATTTGTCACAAATACCCCGGGCAGGACAGGGCCGGGCCGGGCCAAGATATGGCACAGACGACGACAACCCACGTTCCTGTCTCGTCGAATGCGAATACGAATACGAATACTTGGCGGCTGCTTAGTTATCAGCGGCAGCAAAGATGAAATGAAATTGTGCTAAACTACAAACAAGATTCCCCTCGAAAGCTTGTGTGTGGGCTGCTGTTGCTGCCGCTGCTGCCGCTGCTGCCAGAGGCACTAGCACTCGCACTCGCACTCGCAGTGGCATCGCCATCAGGAGGCCTGGTCACAGCGGATGCCCGCTGCCGTCTGACGCCCACACATGGCATGGCATGGCTTTCTTTCTTTCTTTGTCCCGGGCTCTGGCTACATTTCGGACAGGCAACAACATTTGCCGCCGCCACAAATCATTTTCAAGTGCCAAAACACAAAAACAAAGAACAGAAAAACACAAAACACTGAAAAACTGAAGAAAAAACAGCAAACAGAAAACTGCAAAACTGCAAAACAGAGAGCCTAACCGATCCCATCCGAACCGCACTGATCCAAACCCCCCAGCGAGAGGAGAGGCTTGGGCATTAGAGCAGATGAGGCCTCGACCCGTACCAGGCACACGCAACATTCTGCCAGATAAAGATACAAATATTCGCGTAGCCCCTATACAATTTTTGACAGTTGTAAAATATGCAAACCAGACTTAACCGTAAAGTTCTTGTCAACTATTTGTTGGGTAGAGTTTGGATGCAAAAAAAGGATTAAAGATATTGTATGACTTGTATGCTAAAGATGCCTGCCTCCTTATTAATGTGTAAATTAATTAGAAACGAGCCAACAATAAATCTACTTCAAAAAAACGGATTCTTAAATATTCATAGATAAAAACTTTTCTGTAAATGTCTTGGCAAACAAAAATCAATTACGTTAGCACCACATGTGAGTCATTGAGTAAGCTGTGGATTCTGGCGAACAGCAATTGAAACTTGCCAGAAACTGGGTCAAGGAAATAAGTTCAAAATGCTCTCCAGCCCAGCATTGAGCGCATTACGAAACTAATTGACAATCCACTTATTTGCTGTCCTAAAAACATTTCTCTGATTGAACTTACAGCACAGGAAACAATTTTAAAAGGCAGACATTAAATATTTTAGCAGAGAAAGAATAGAAGCCAACCGAAAAGTAAGGTTAGGTTCTTGGTATTATAAGTAATCTATTACTAAGTCTGTGATTAATAAATTTCACACAAATTTCATTTGTGTTTAAATTTTGTTACAAAGTTTCCTTGATTAAAATACTTTTGGGTTATGACTCATCATTGATATTCATATTATTTATATGTATGTATATACATTTACGCATTCCGACAACTCCTCAAACGACTCTCTGTTACCATTTCCAACCAAATAAAATTTCAATTTTTCAATCAAAAGATTTTCAATGTCTTTAAGCAATTAAGTCCTCAATGGCACATGTGCAAACCAATTATTTGCGATCAATAAAAATCGCTCAAATTGCCTGTCCATGGGAATTAAATGAAACGCATTTAATACGTGTTGAAAAGCCGAACACCCCACTGCTCCTCCCCTCACTCCACAGAGTTCGTCATGTGGATTTACAAAATACTTTCAAAATATTTGCATATATGCATACCGACGGGTATCAATATCATGAAACAAAAATTGTATAATTTAACATTTAAATGCGCCTAAGCCAGCTTTTAATGAAATGTAAGCCACACACATCGGAGACCCGGAGAGTTCGCTTTCGATTTGGGTCTGGTCTGGTCTGGCCTGGCTTTGGGGTTCGAGATTTTTGGAATTGGGTTTCACCTTCGGCATGCGTGCCGCAGAGACCTTCCTACAGCGTTGGCAAGGCAAAAGGAAAAAAAATCGAACGCAAATGATTTATAATTAAATATTTTATGATTATCAAGAAAGAAACCGCGAATGGGGTCTACAAAAAAATTCAAGCAATTAACACAAAATAGACAAAAACGAAAATCATTTTAGGCGACGTTGCAGAAAATTTATGCTCAGCATAAAATTAAATAATTTTTTTTTTTTTGCTCTTTCAGCCGCATTTTGTTTTCCGTTTTCTGCTTAATTATCCAACATTTTCAGCGTATAATTAAAGAAGGTCTTTGCGCCGCTTTCGACTAATAAAAATTATCAACAAAATGCAGCCAAGTTGTTAATTTCATTTAGCGCATATTAAATATATATCGCATTTTAAATAAAATATAATTGAAAATGGAAATAAAAACAATAAATGCATGCGCAACAAATTATGGCCATTGAGAGATATTTATTCCCTCCCTCCCTGTGTTCCACATCCCCCCCTCGTTATCGAATATGGTATCGGTTCGGTCCCTTCTCAAAATGTCGCATAAGCCTGAAAATTAATGAAACACAGCGGGGAAAAATAACAAAAAAATACAATAAAAACAATTCCCGTTCAGGCAAGTTCGTTTCATTAGTTTTCCTCAGCAATTACCTTCGTCATGCTCAAACAATTTACAAAGATACGAAACGGAAAAAACACAAAATAAAAACCATTATGAACGGTATAAGGGAGGATTTCGACTAGAGGATACCTTGGATTCGCAAGAATAGTATATTTTTAGGGCCAAATGTACAAAGTATCCATTACTTTCGCAATTTTGAATATAATAATTATCGAATTGTGATCGGTTTGTTATCGTTTCTGTGTTATACCAAATCTGATTATAATGATTTGGAGTATATATTTCCCTCGATAATATGAAGATTTTTTTGGTCGTCGTCTCATATTTTATTCATATCGGAGCGGGCGAGCAAAACGAGTGAGCCGGAGTTGTCGAGCGAGTGAAGCGAGTGTGCAGGGGTCTGCCCCCAGTTTTGACTATGATAACTATAGATTTATGATCTTTGCGTAACTGTTTTTGTGTAATATTAATCCGATTAGAATGATTTTAAGTTTAAACTCATATAGACAAAGTATAAGAGTAAAACTTATTTGTAAAGATATAGTACCATATGTACCTTTAGAAATGTGGATTCTACAGCTGGAACAGAACTCTTTAGTAAATATTAAAGTCTGGAAGATCCATGTGTTCATAGATACAAAGAGAGAAAAGAATACTGTTTCTAAGCTGGAATACTAGTACAAATTGTTTCTCTATTGTACACATTTATGTACATCTATAAGAACCATATACCTCTTTACAATCCCAATACCAGGGGGTATAATCATAATGATATTTAACGTAAAGCGGCACAAATATTTGCGGTTGGATACGAATAAAGAAAACTCGGACTTCAGCTTCGTCTCTGGGTGGGTATTGGTGGTATTTGGAATGGAATTGGAAGTGGAAGTGGACTCTCCCTATACGATTACGGGTACGGGTCTCTGGGTCTCTGGCCTACCTGGCAAAAGTATTCATTTGTATTCGTTGTATTTCTTTGTAGTTGTGTGCAGCACAGCACAGCACTCGCTCTCGTGTATTTGTGTGTTGATTTTGAAATTTGTATTCAAGCGTTAATTGGCTTTGCTCATTAGCGCGTTTTCTTTAATGCTATTAACTTTATTTGCTGTTTATTTTATTAGTAATGCGGCGTTGTATTTCCTGCGGCCTAAGGTCGCTCTCCTCTCCCCTCGACACACTAATGCGATTGTTATGCCCTCCATGTCTATCGCATGATTGATAAGCGCAGCTGTCAAGCTGCTCGGCCCCGAGAGCTGTTTCTGACTCCCCAAGCGGCCCCCCAGACCCTGCCCGGGCCCGGGACCGGGCCATGTCCAAAGTGTCCAGAATTTCAAGTAGCCTTAGTCACTGGCCAAAAACGGAAAAATTGTGTCAAAGCAAAACTGAAATCATCGGCCGGCAATCAGCAATCAATGTGGGGCACTTTCCATTTCTTGGTGCCACACAAAAGACCTTTTTGGGATTCGGGGCAACCTTCATTGGCTTTCAATTGCCGCCTTGCCTTCAATTAGAATCAATCAACTGTCGAATGCATACATACTGCTCTGTGTGTACACTGTACATGTATTGAGCAACATTTTAAGTGCTTTCTATGTGAATCTTTGAATAGATGATTTCAGTCAGAGAACTGCAATTGATTTCATGGCCTTGGCCATTGATCTGAGACTTTGAAAGGAGCAAAAGCAGCAATAAATATGCCAATTATGGCTGTAAAGTGCACCATTCATATGAGAAATGTATATTTCAATGAAGTTACATATATGTACATACAATATCTACCAAATATAAATATTCTAGTCACCGCACAGGAACAGAGCTGGCCTAAGGAGGCATCATTCAAGGCTAGGCTCAGATGCTGTATCTGCAAGATACTCCTACCAAGAACTCGTACAGAAAGACAAATGCTGCTGCTGTTGTACGAGTAGTTGCATGTCGAAAGTAATAATTTTATATATGGCACGACAAACACACTTATCGGCGACATGCGTGTCGTCTCTCGCGTCCCCCTTCCCAGTACAACGGATGTGGATGGTGGCATGGTGGCATGGTGGATGGTGGATGGTGTGTGTGTTCCTTTTGAAGTGCACAGCATGTTAAATTCGTAAAATTCATTAAGATTCCGTTGCCGATGCCAACCATCGAGCGAGAGACTGGCAACAACAACAATAACAACGACAACGATGTCGAAAAGTGCCAAGAGCAGAGCCAACAAGCAGCGAAACGACGATGACGATGACGACGGCGGCGACGACGACCCACAAGACCAGAGACCAGAGATGCCAACAGCTCTGCTCTCTCGGAGTGTTTGCCTTGGCTGATGGTCGTGCTACGTAAAAAGCATTTGAAACAAACTCAATTATGCCCGGTGCATTGCACACAACCAACATTCAGCATTCAGCATCGCCATCAACCATCACCATCACCATCCCATCCAACTATGGCAGAGCAGAGCAGAGCAGAGCAGAGAGGTCCTCCCTTCCCTTCCCTTGCCTTGCCTTCTCTCAGACTCTCAACCCGACTTTAACTTCAACTTCAGTTTCAACTTCCACTTCACGTGCACGCGGCTCTGAAATCTCTGAATTAAATGTAACGACAACAACAGCGTCTGCCTCTGGGTCTCCATCTCCATCTCCGTCTCCCTGTGACTGTGACTGAGACTGAGACTGTGACTAAAATGCGGTCACATTGTTTGGCCTCAACCCCGGGACCCTTACCCGAAACCAAAACCGAAACTTCGGCCGAGTGCCCGCATATGTCACACTATTTTGCATTTAACGAAACCTTAAACCGACTCCAGTCCCCAGTCCCCAGTCCCCAGTCCCGGTCTCAGGCTCATTCTCAGTCTCAGGCTCAGAGCAACCCTCAGCGTAAAGTTTCCTCTAATGAGCAGCGGCCCACACACTCCAGCAGAGATTTGATTTCGACTGGCTTCCCTGTAACACCATTTGACAGTCAATTTTACCTGCTAACAAGATGGAAAAAACGGAAAGCAAAGGGTCGAAGATGTGATACCTTTTGCAGAAGAAAGATTTGACATAACAATACATAATATAAGAAGTTACATAGCTGTATTGCATGTCAAGATTGAAAGTCTATAAAGACTCATGGAGCTAATACCTATTCACACTAAGGATATCTGCTGTTTAAGGTAATCAAGGATTGAAATATTCCTCTGCAATCCCAACACACCCTCTGCAAGGGTACAACAGGCATTTCCTGGACTCCAAACTCCACTCAACTGGAACTGGATTGTAAGAGTACTCCTGCTACCTCAGCCGACCCATCCCCTCAGTGATTTCTAGCGTATCTCATAAATTCCGATTCGTTTGATTTATAAAAATGAACAACGCCCCGAAAAATAACGCGAGAAAACCTAATAAATATTCATGTTCAGCCCAGTACCGTCGACTGCCAACTATTGATTAAAAATTGAATTAAAAAGGCAACTGCCGGCAGCTACACAAAGTTGTACGGGCATGGTATGTACTTCCCAGAGATTCGTTTCCAATTTGCAGGCCCAGACCCAGAGCCAGCCTTAATGGCTTTTTATGCCCCCGAAACAGGAAGGGAAACAAAAGAAAAGTAGTATAGAAAATCCGCAGACAGAGAGCCAGGCGGGGACTTGGCTGCTTGCTGACTCAGGGGAAGGAGTGTAACACTTGGCCATAAATTAAGAGTAATTAAAATATTTAAAGGTTTTGCATTTGATGTGTGTGTGTGGGGGGGGCTTTCCGTTTATGACTTTAAATAAACATTGCCAAATATCCAACCCTCTCCCAACGGGGGTTTCGAAACTCTAAACCCCTTATCAGCCCCTTGGGAAAATGTGTCATAAAAATGAAAAATAAAAGTTGCGACTTAACTTGCCACACAGTCCCCTCCCCCCTCTCTACACACACTCTTCCGCTCCGCGCCAGTCCGGTCCGGTCCTCGTGATAAGCCGCGCCGACGAGGCTGTTCAAATGAAATTTTAATGCAAATAGCTCAAGTGGTCAGACCCTCTGGGAGCTGTGCTCCTGCATAAATCATTGGGACTCCACCACGGACAGGATAGGCCTCCCGCCTCCGCCTACCGCCTCCCCATAGGCCTCTTGTTTCGTGACCCAAAAGCCAAGGCACGGAAACTTTTATTTATGGAAAGCAACCTTCAAACTGGTAGAGACACACAGGGAGTGGCAGGGGACGGGCAAGGGGGACAGAGTCCAGAGAAACTAAGCCGCATTAATTTTCATTAAAAGGGCTTAAATGTCGCGCCAACTTATTTTGCTTGTTTTATTTAATATTTTTTATAATTAGCCACCAGACGGCGACGACGGTGATGGTGTTGGGTGCTGGAGACGGGAATCATGATTTATGAAAGGCCCGAAAAGGCATTAACAGCCACAAAACTAAAGCTAGAGTAAAGTTAAGCACTTTAATTAATAAAACACTCAACACAAAACAAATTGACTACTTGACTGGCAGCAAAACACGAACAAAATACAAAATACAATAAAAACAAAAGCCCAACAAAAAAAAAAAACAAAAAAGAGTGAAAAAAAACCTCAAGATGAGGGCGCACAATGGCTCTCCATAGTCTGAAGTGGGCTTTTGCAATCTTTACGATGCCCACTAAATGATATTGACAAAAGTGTTCGAGTGGTAACACAAAAAAAAACAGGTAAAAAACAACAATTATAAGGCCTCAAGTGTCTGGTACAATCATCATCAGCCGTCATGACAGACAAGAAAACATTTATAGATTTCCTTCATCGCGATGCGTAATCAACGGAAAAGGTTTCGGGTTCGTTCACTTGAATTCGATTCTCGATTCTGTGCTTCCATATATGTATATGTATGTATGTATGTGTATGTGTTACCCGAATTTATTGCACTTGGCAAATAATCAAGTCCTGTACATCGCGCAGGAAGGCAGGCGCAGGCAGGCAGGCACTAAACATTACGATTATGGCCATGAGATGGCGAGTGTGCCAAAACATCGCCTGAATAATTTTATAGAGGTCCCATATTTAACCCCCGTCTTGATTGTGGTGCTATTTTTTCGCTTGGGATCGGGTAGCTCTAAAGATTAATTCTAAAAGATAGACAGTCTCAAGTGGTACTCTTGATAATTAATCTCAAAGTGGTCTCCAGCAGGTGTTAATCATATAAATATTACTGTTTCCCAAGACTGCTCTTAGGTCTAAGGTCATGCAGTTCGCTTTTAACCCAGAGTTGACCGAAGGTGTGGAAAATTGTCTTAGTATTTTTTAATGATAACAATTTAATCATCCCATAAGAATCTTTATGGGACTCTCGGAACTCTTTTGTTACATTCAAAAACCTTTTAGAGCCTGCTGGAATTTTCTAAATTTTACGAGGCATCCAGTAAGTCACCTTAAAATTAGCATTTATGATCCAATCCAATCCAAGCATTGGATTGGGTCTGGGTTGGGTTATTTCGTTGGTTTTTGTTCTCAGAAATGTGTGGGAACTTTGGCTCTATCGTGATCACCGCAGAAGAAACAATCGACTCAGCGTTACCTTGTGGATGCCCCACTCCAGAGGCCAGTCGCTGGGTGATTACTGCCCACGCCTGTTGGCTATCAATCGAAATGGTGACGTGCCCCAGTCCCAGTTTCCACTCAAGCCACAGAGTGGAAGCGGCACAAAGAGAGACAGAGAGGTAACACTTGACCAGTTATCTGCGTCATAAATCCCTAAACAATCCACTTGAAATTGAAATGCCCCAAACGAACTCTACGAAATCGAAATGTTGCCACCGCTGCCTTTCCTAAGTAAAATAAATGAGTTAAAAAGCCCAAAAAAAAACACCAGCGATAAGCGACTGGAAATACTCGCTCGTACTAGGCACTATAATAAACGAGCCAGAGCCCCAGCCAGAGAGGGGTTGGTGGCGCAAGCAGAGGGGTAGTCGTCCCTCTGCTTAATCACACTTAAGCGCAATTGCGGCTTTTGACCGATATTACGAGCCACTCAACTAAGTTGCCGCCACTCACCTAGACGACAGCCCCGACGACGACGACGACTACCAGCTACGACCTACGACAGCAGCTGCATTATGTGGAGATAGTGGCAACATTCGGTATACCCTATGGAGGGGGACTATGATTCCAAGAAAGATGACACAGTTAGATCGTGTAATTTATAACTTATTCTAAATTAAATTTGAAGTAACGTAAAAAGTATATAAATTAATAAAAAGACTGGATTAGTTCTCAAAATACTCAAGATATACCAATAAAATATTCCAGTTTGAGGTGGTCGTCGTCGTAGCGAGTGAGCCGGGGGTTGGCGCAGAAACGAGTGTTTATTTAATTTCTATCGCGAATAAATGTTCCTCAAAATATGAAAGAGTATTTGAAGCATAGACTCTGAATCCCCTGGCTTTTGTGCTTTATTTCTATTTTTATATTTTTTCTTTTTTGTGGTTGTTTTTTTTACTGTTTAATCAGTAATTAATTAAGATACTTTTCCATTGATAATTTTTGGACAGGCGGGTGAGCCGCTTTTGAAAACTGTGTTAGACGGGGGCTGGCGGGGGACCGATCCGATCCGAGCCGAACGGCACCGAGGGCGTATACGTATCAGATTTAAGAGTCGACTTAATTGTGTTTGCTTGTCCAACGTCAGATGGATTTTGGTTTTCGTACAAAATTTACTTTTTACCTTGATCGTAAGTAATGCCTAGATTTATGGGCCAGCCTCTGCGACTGGCGGCTGGGGGATGGGGAATCGGGGGGGCTACTGCCAGCTCATGATCTGATTATAAATTTCCCCTCTCGATTCGCAATTGTCTGGAGTATCGATATCTTATCGGTCGGACGGGACGGGTTGACATAGGTGCTGGAGCACCGTAGTCCCGTCCCCGTATCGGTTCAGTCAGAGCTTCGTTGCTTAATTTATAGACTCCATATTTCTTCATTGCTTTTAATTAGTCAGAAATAATATATATAATCGCTTATAAAACGAGATCCTAATCGGCCTAGGCCAACGTTCGTTTGTTCAGCTGCAACAAAGTTGATTCAAGACCACTCCAGACGCCGCTGGGGATCGGATCATAATCATGATGATGCGATCGTGACTGCAATCGCCCCACACACACACACACACACACACACACACACACACAGCTGCTGCTGCTATGCTATCGATATCAACTGCGCACTGACTGCCATGCCATGCCATTGCCATGGGCCTCGTCCCAGTCCACTGCACACACTGTGTCCAGGAACCCAAATCAGATGACCAAGCTTTTGTGCTTAATCACCCGCTTCGCGGACTCGCGGACTCCCTCCCGACTGCCGACTGCCGACTGGTGACTGCCTTTGATGTGGCCGTTAGGGCCGCCTTGGGTTAATTGCGGCCAGCTCATTGGGTGGCAAATCAATTAAAGAACTACAACAAAGAAATATTATAACCAGCGTTTGTTCGATTATGCTGGTCGGCCCCCATTCCTAGAATCTGGTGCCACAAGTCTGCTTCCCTCACGACCACTTTCGGCGAGGCAAGGCGAGGCACTTATCACTTGTGCATTAGTTCCTTTAATGATTGTATTTTCTATTATTCAGCAAACACTATTTGTTGTGCCATTTCCCCAATCAAAGAAATACCCTTCAAAGCTTTCTAAGAAGTGTTTTTACAATAGAGCAAGCAATCAGCATTTATACTTCACTTGAAGCCGCATGTACTTCATAGTATCGTCAATATTTTTAGTGGCACTTTACACTTGTTTTTTGTGACTATATCATAGCCGTACTTCGGACCTACGACAAAACAGTTTTGACTGTACTCTGGACCTACTTCTTGAACTGTAATAGAGTCTCCTATCCTGCATTCATCAACTAGGAAATTGAAGCTACACATTCCTGTTGTATCCTGTTTACCAAAACCCTTTGAACCCCTTTTCTTCCCCTCCTCAATTCCAACAGCAACTCCATCACAAAGTCATTATCATGAAAAGAAAAGCGAGTAAGCCCAAAAAAGTCGCGGCTTTACAGCAGACCACATTAAATGATTTTTATTAATGGTTATGATTATGCATACATTAAACCGACTGACTTTTGGGTTGCTATGAGACTGTGCCGACCCAGACCCAAAGCCCCGAGCCAGCCCCAAAAATGTTGCGGGGGGGAGGGAAGGTGGGTGCCTCCTATTGGCCCACAATGTGAGACTGGCGCGCGCATAATGATTAGGCCAAAGGTAGTAGTAGTAAAGCTAAAGACTTTGGACAGAAAAACAAGGCAACACAATACCGAAATAAATGACCGAAAAATTCATTTTTGAAATTCAAATCGAAACGCAGCTCCGAGGTGGAGTATTTTAGACATCCCGACACCCGACAGAGAGTCTGAGTGGAACTCTTTGTATGCCTGGGCACGCAGGCCCCTGACGAGGCGACAACTCGAAAACTTAATTAAAACAAACGTTTGCCAGCGAAATTAGCATAACAAAAGACCCAACTCAGTCACTCAGTCAAGTCATCCACTCAGTCCGACAGTCCAACAGTCCGACAGTCTGGCAGTCTGTCAGTCCATCCCATAAAGTCTGGCAGTTTGTCAGTCTATGCCATACAGTCCCCAGTCATACCATCATCCCCATACAATGGGAGGGGACTGGCCTGCCAGGAAAAGGTTTCTGCTTGGACTTTTGATATTTTTACGCTGTTTTGGTTTCGAGAATTTGCATTCTATATAGATTTATTTACGCCTGGCATGCGTAATTTGATTGCCTTAGAGTCGGTCCAGTCGGTCCACGGTCCACGGTCCACAGTTCGCCATTCCGTTTCGTTTCCCCCAGAGGCCCCCAAAAGGCCTCCTGAGGCTGCGACGGAAATTGCAATTAGTCGTTAGAAAAATGCCATAAATTAGATTACCAAACGAAATGCGTTGCAAGCTTTTGTGCCCGATTATCGCCCAGCCAATGTACCTATATATGTACATATATATTCTCAAATATATACATACATATATATAACATTTTGTGTAACTGTAGCATTGGTCGGTTCGACCTGAACAATGAGGCCATAATTTAGGGTATTATGGTCCACCAGCGCCCCGAGTCGAGCAATTCAGAAAACGTTTTTGTAATTTAATAAATTATTTATGTACTCGTTTCATTCGCTTCAACCTCTGCCACTCCGCCGCCCCTGGGCCTCAGTTCAACGTATCATTTTTATTATTATACTTATTATATTGTGTATTTTTTTGTTGATAATGCAATTCCTAAAAATATGTTCGCATTCATTAGAGCTCGATTGTTGAGTGTGCGTATAGATTGAAATTCATTCATTTCGAAATTAAGTCTAAAATTTGTGTGTCTTCGCTTTTGCCCAAAAACGAGTTCGCTGGAGGGATGGCAGTGGATGTGGAAGGCCTTTCAAAGAACGCTAAACAAAAGCCTCTTTTTTTATGCGAGTCGTCGTGTTCGTCGTATTGCCGCGATAAAGGCGCACACAATAAACTTGCCACATAAAGCATTCATAATTTAATTATATAGACCCCACACATACAGACAGACGGACAGCCAGACGGACAGACAGGCACACGGACGGATGCGGACACGGACAGCGAGAGGCTAATTCTTTAGAAAATCTCAGCTTTAATTTGGTGTAATAAGTGGGGGAACATATCTCCGAGCTATAGCCAGGTAATTGTAGAGTTTGAAAGGTGAAACAATGCCTGGGATGGGGTCTGTTTCTACTGCTTTGTAGATCTATTCAAGATACGATTTCAAGTATATTTTTTTTGTGGGAACAATGGATTAGCAGAACAAAAAAAACACTGAAAATAAAGATTTATACAGAGAGATTTAAGATGCAAAGATGAAAGTCCTACACAGCTGAAACTTGTATAAGATATTCTTGCACAGTTTTCATTCGTTAAGTAATATCTGGAACTTCAAGCTATCTTTTATCTATGAGCTCATCGTATCTACTGCAGCTTGTTTTCTATATCTTAAAACACTAGAATTTCTGTTTACCCTTTTCTGCCAGGGAACCTCCAAAAGCCGTATCATATAAGGGAAGGCTGCGATATCTGAACTGCTTTACGTGACTTGCAACACAGCAGCTGCGGCAGTCCCCTCCAGATACTCTATCTGGTGCTCGGAGACCACAGATCGGCAACCATATCACAAGGTTTCCTCCCCCCCCGCGCTATCGCGGCATTTCTTCTGCGGCCTATCTTTCGTTTGCGGTCACTTCGGATCATTTGAAACCCACCAACGTCACGTCAGAGCCACTCGACGCGGCCCACTCACGTGCTCTTCAAGTCCCGCTTTTAAAGAGGGCTTTTTCATTGTTTTTCTTGTTTTATTTTCTTTTTTGCATTTGAAGCTCATACTGGTGCTCGTATTTATTTATAAATTGGATCGGTCTGCTTGTGACGTGTGTGCTAATGCCAGTATGCCAGTATTTATTACTTGATATTTGTGGGGTGCCAAGTGGCTGCCTGGGTGCTGGGTGCTGGGTGCTGTGTGCTGGCAATCGATTAGATGAAGTTCCACCCATCTCGAGGGAGTGCCTGGATGGATGGATGCCTGTACGTCATGCGATTTTATTAACGCACTTAAGCGATTCGATTCGATTTAATTCGAGGCGAACCATATCGCTGGCAGACGTGCGATTTTTGGTGAATTTCTGTGAAAGTCACAAGGCGGCAATAAAATATTTTTACTTTACAAATGAAAGGGGAACGAGGATGGGAACTGCAAAGGGAAATATTTACATATATATTTATAGAGAAATTACTGGCAGAGGGATCGACCACGAATCGAATCAAAATGGGGAATGGGGTCGGGCAATGGGGATTGGGGAATGGGGAATGGGAAATGGCGACTGGGGAATGCCGTAATATTTGTTCATTGCAAAATCAATTAACGATTTCTTGCAAATTGATATTAACGAGTTCTCGAAATAACAACTGAAATAAAAAATCCAAACGTATTGCAATCGAACGAATCGTAATATAAAACTGGAAAAACACGAGAGAGAGGATCTGAGTGGAGGGGACGATACTCGTACGAGATGCCGTAAACACGATGCCAATTTCAGAGCCTGGTGGGTCCCCCCTGCCCCAGCCACATGGCCATAACCATAACCAAATTCATCCAACACCAATGGAAACGAACCGAATCGAACCGAACCGCTCCGAACCCCGTTAATAATAGCTAAAATGTTTTTAATTAAGTGCAAATGCCAGATTAACGATTACAAGAAAAACACGTTCCATTAAAACCAAATCAAATGCACAACAAAATAATGACACATTGCCCAGACGCTGACGCCGACTACGACTCCGACTCTGCCACTGCCACTGACTCTGACACGAAATTGGTTTTCGAATTTGGAATTGGAATTGGAATTCGCCTTGGAAGTGTCAATTTTGCATTCAAGCGAAACGAACCGCAGCAAAGCAAAGCAAAGCAAAGCCAAGCCAAGAAGAAGAGCCGATTCGAGTCGAGTCTCTGGGAATCGTGACAAGATGATGCTAATCCGATAGCTATCGGAATCACTCTACGGATCGTGTTGTAATTGTTGACGCTGAACGAACTTGATTTGATTAACGTTTCACATTTTTCTTGAACTGAACGGAACGGAACGGAACTGCTTCGAAAGCAAATCCAGCTCGAGTTGAAAGAGATCTTTCAACTGGAATATCAAGTTATAGAATTACAGATGATAGGAGGAGCAGAGCAGAGGATGGGTATGAGGATGGGGATGGGTAAAGATGAGATAGGAAATTCAATCATCTATGAATTGAGGTGGAATTTCTTGAAAGACATGTCAACGCATCAGCATAAATCAGCCAGAAAGATATGGGTGGATCGTATGTTTAAAATATTATAATTAAGTGATCGATCCAAAGTTCTGAGAATGAGTAATTCAATAAAAATTTCTATTGCTCTCTGAACAATCTACTGAAAGACCTCGCCCCCACTCAACAATACCATTCCCTTTGACTATAAGAACTGTGGCACCGACCAGCGATCACCGACCACCGATCGTTCCGATGAATACTGATGAAGACATAAATTGTTATACGATCGAGTTCGCTCTTATGGAGAATACTTACTGGGAATTCTCGTTTGACACATCGTTCCACTGGCAGCCATAAAAATAACAGTCAATGACTGTGGCATTGCTATAAAAATTGTTGACATGAATTTCTACGATTTGTATTTACGTCCGAGCATCCACCATATAAATCATCTTATAATAGCCTGTCCTCAATAAATTAAATACATTTTAAAGAGGATTATCAGATTAAGTTGTGGGGAGGGAAAGACCCAAGACTACACTACAGATAGGCACGGCACGGCACGAACAGAACTAGGGGAAAAAACGATGGTCCAGAGAGAGGGCAGATCTGTGTAACCCAGGGGGAATCAGGGGAGAACCAATACATCGGGAACTCATTCGGTTGATCAGCAATCGATTCTGCACTCTTTCCCAAATGAAGAGTAATAATGAAACCTACGAGAATCATGGACTATAAAAACACCCGGTCATACCTTGACCATCTGGTGGTCAATCAGCAATCGATTCAGCACAGACAGACAGCACTCTTTTCTTCAACTGTTTGCTCCCTAATTACCGAAATCCGGCACCGCCACGAAGCTCTGAAGCGTTACGCAGTCCGTCAGCTGCTTCTGAAAGAAATCTTAATTAACGCATAAACAATTTACGCTTATCTCACCGTGTTCCTCCTATTTTTTTCTTTCTTTCTTTTTGTGTTGCCCATGACGACGACCATTCGTACAATCCATCCATCTAGCTGCCTCTCGGCTCTGGGCGCTGGGCTGTGGGCACTGGGCTCTGGGGTCTGGGTCGTACCTTTGGCAGTCATTAAGGTGGCTTAATTTCTTTGGACTCTATGCTGAGGGAAAATCCATTCATAAATGATTAACGTTGCCAAAGTGCAATTAACATTGCAAACAAGGGCAGCAGAGCAGACCTCACAGAGACTCGTACTCGCACTCATACAATTTTCCATTTTCCTCTGCACTTTATCGGCATGATAACCAGAAAAAACACAAAAACTGACTCTTCATGTAGCCATAAAAAACGGAATATAATTATACTCGTAATACTTGTGCCCACATATGTACATTTAGCTGTGCGCTTATATTTTTTTTCCTTTATTTTTTTTTCCATTTTCCTCCCATGTTTTTTTAGTATTCGAATTTGGCCATATAAACATTTTTGTGACGCTCGGTAATTACACTGAAAAACTCATTTGACGGGTCGCCCATTCGGTGTGTGCGTATGTGCGAGTGTATCTATGTGTAATAAATCTTTCGATGTGTATAAAACGATGTGTGTGCCCGCCTGGGCCTGGCTAGGGGCCTGGGCCAACGCACAGCCAAATTGTATCTCATAGATACACTCGTACGACTGGGATGGGATGGGATGCCGTTGCCGATGCTGATGCCTCCGCTGTGCGGCGCTCTCTTTTGGATTTTTATGCCTCTTGTGGCACAACAGGCGGCAGGCAGCTTAGCTGGGGATTCGACTGGATCGGTTCGGTGCGGTTCGGTGAGGCTCGGATCTGCTTAAGCTGCCCTGCAGGCACAAGAGGAACCACCATTAAGTGGAATGCCCTAGCCTGCAATCATTACTCATCTCATGCTCTAGGGTTTCCTTGCCGGCTCGAATTCGGATTCGTCTATTGTCAATGGCAAGACAATGAGCAAACATCAGATACAGATGCAAACTACACAGATACATATGTGAGAAAGTATCTCTAAGTATATGCTACAATTTATGGCTTCCTACACACACACTCAGACACACACTAGCTCGGATACATGGCCCCAAAAAAAAAATGTATATGACAAGTCATAAATGCCTCAACCTCATGGACACAGTTACAGCCACAGATACAAAGATACAGATACTTTTGTTGTTATGGCAGGCCATAAAAAGAAAAAAAGACGACCGACCGGCCGACAGCAAAGATACAAAAATCGAATGACACATCGCTCAATAAACATAAATTATAATTTATGAAACTTTTGCACTTTGTTTCATTGAATCTCGAAGCTCGAATCCCAAATTCATTTGTTTATTATTTTTCGGGGTTTTTCGCCTTTTGAACAATAATCAACGGAGGGAAAAACATTTTCATTGCTTTGTTGCCTTCTTGCCTCATTAAAAGACGTGCCCCGGCGGCAACTATTTCAAATATTTTAATTATTTCCCCGTCATATAAAATATATATCTGTGCTGATGTGCTGCTCTGATGTGCTGTGCTTATTCCCCAAAACGATTTCGTGGGCGTTTCACGTTCTTTTCGGTTCTTTTTTAAAGCGTTTTTAATTGCCTCGCCTGAGACCAATTGACGTCCGTCTGCTTTTATGTCGGGGCAGGCAGTGATGGGTGGGTGGGGGGCGGAGGGTTAACAACTTGCCCCATCATCATCAACACCGGCTGCCCCCTTTTCGGACTGATTGTGAAAAGCACTTGGGTTTTAGTGTTGAGTTCTGTTCGGTTTCGCTTGAATTATGAACGCTGGCAATCCAAAACTGAAACATGAGACCCGTGGAGTGCCCGCCAGTTAGTATGTTTCCCAAAAAGGGGGTAGAAGGCGCCTGGCCAGCAGAATGGTGAGGTGCTCTTTACCCAATGACAAATACGTTGGATGATATTTCATATCGAGAAGCTGTTTCTAATTGTGCTGTCATCTCGTAAACAAGACCTAATGGAAAGGGTTGTTATTCATCAAGTATGAACCATTCCTTTATTCAGCTAGGAAAACATATTATTCTAGAAACCGGAACCCTTTTCAACCCTTTTGTTTAAAACGCTGAAATTTGTTTACTTAGGAACTAAAAAATGTTTCAATAGCAAGGGAATTATTCCTTCCTTAAGAAAATAAAACTTATTCCATAGTTTCCAAAACGCAAACAATATTTTAATGAAATCGCAAAGTTATAGCTTTCCAATATTTTTGGGATAAAATAATCCATTAAAGAGAATTATACAATTCGGAACCTACTATCTCGGATTTTTGGGATTTTTTTCAAAAAGAAGAAACAATTGAAATTTCATGTCAATGTTTCAGGAACAATGACATGATCCCCTATAATTGCTATAAAAAAAAGCCATTCCAACTCTGAACTGGAACTTTATGGAAGGGCATTTCCTGGCCGCAGACCCCTTTTACCATAATTACTCATATACGGCATATCATTTACCTCCCCCATTATAAAAGCAAAACTCATTCGATGTTATTCAAGTTTTTCTCAAATTAATATTCAATTAATTTGCATTTTTATTGTGTTCGGTTCAGTTGTTCTTTGGGGGTTTTTTTTTGTTTCTTACGCATGCAGCCCAGTATTACTCGTATTTATAATTCCATTATATCCATAATATGCTACAAATTTATTCCATTTCTACCACTTTACATCCTCATATATGTATACGCATTAAATATATTTTTTAATATATTTTTTTTGCGAGTGTATTTCCATTCTACATAAAGAATTTACAAGAAACTTGTTTGGCTTCAATTGGAACAGAATACACACACACACAAATATACATATGCATCATTAGAGCTGGGGATTGTATTCCTACATACACTCGTACATATGTAGAAAAAAATAGCATAATTAATGCAAATGTTCAGCTAACAGAATATGCAAAAAAAAAACAAAAAACAAAAAAAAGGTAATTATTAAAGTGATTTATATTTATACAGAATACAAAGTACGACGGTGCAGAACAATTATGAATAAAACTACTATCACATTGAAATATATATGAATATATATATATATATTGTAGGTATAGTGTATGGTTTTGTTTTGTCTGTGAAATAATTGTAATTTATCATTAAATACATATCTACACACGCAAAGCGAAAACTGAAACAATTTCGAAATTGTTTTTACTAATTTAACACAATTTTAGTTTTATTTCTCGTCTCTCGAGTGCTTGCGAAAAATTAAATGAAAAATCCGTTTTGTGGCCTTGGCAGTTTCGATTCTTAGCCTAAATCCTAACCATAATTAGCAGCTGTCTGAAGAGCACAAGAAAAAAAAACAGATTCCCAAGATGAGTTCCAGTAAATTAAGAAATATCTTGGTGTTAAATATTTAATTTTTGTTCACAGCAGAATTGATAATAATTCATAGGTTTTTTTATTTTTGTTGTTTTGTTTTAATAGATTTCTATCTTGTTGGCATTTTTTATGCACGATAGGTTTTTGTTTTTTGTTAATTCAGCGCTCGCTCGAACTGCTGGAAATATTTTGCTCGTTTTCTGGTTTTTTGGTATGCAATCCAGCGCTCCATAGCATACGCTCATACCATCGCGTTTACCGGATGGATTGCACATGTATCCGTAATCTGTATCTGTATCTATACATACTACCCGTAAATATATTTCATTATTTATATAATTTGCTGCTGATGGCCTAGTTAGTTGGTTATGCTGCGGCATAGGCGTAGTCGGTATAGTATAGACCACCCGCCCGTATGTGTATTGTATGCACTACTTAGATCGCCTATACTATACGTCGTATCAATTTGTTTAGCTGGCTAATTGTCGCTTTTGCTTTTTGTTTGTTTGTTGTAAGTCACAATATGGTTGGCTAATGCAAGTTTATGTGTATCTTGTATCTTATGTGTGTATCTATCTATCTGTATATGGTAGGTATGCTTGTATATGTATCGTATGATAGGTATATGTGTATCATCATCTATTTGGGTCTGTTCGTGTCGGCCCAGTTTTTGAGTGGAGTTTAATTGCCAAAGCCAAAGCCCATCCACAGATACAGACACGTTTAATTTGCCTCTTCCTCTCTCTCTCTCTCACTTTGTACACTTGTCTCTATCTCCATCTCCAACTCTATCTGTATCTGTATCTTTTCCAGCTTTAAACATTTGGCTTGCCATCTGACATCTAATTTTAGCTTGTTTCCATTGTTTTTTAGTAGTGTTGCTTTTTTTATTAGTTGTCTTGTGCCTAATAGTTTACTTTTTAGTACACTTTTTATAATTTGTATTCCTATGTGAATACAGTGCGGCTCAGGGCTGTAAGGCAGTTGAAATCTGCATACATTTGGCTCTGGGAAAGTTGAGAATTCAGAAAAACCATAAACTAATAGAGAAATTGACGCGGATAATAAAGATCAGCTGGGAAATATTTATCGATTCGAACTTTTATCGATTAAGGATAAGTCTTCGACTGTTAATCGAATTTTTAGCACTTTTTTGAATGATTAATTAATCGAATATGTAAGATTATGGATGATATTGTATTTAATAAGGTAAATTTCTCTTCCGATTTATCAATCAAGTTGAACACAACGCCTGATGAACCCTGACGATGATGTACGGTTATCCCTGCCACTTAGCCCTGATTCGCACTGTACCGTCCCCCCCTTCTCATTCCTACTCCGTGTAGCGCCTCCTCCTCCTCCTCTTCGTAATTGTATACCCCCCTGCACTTAGGCAGCTGTAAGCGTTAATGCTTTTTAATTGTTTGTTGTGTGAGTGTTTTTTTTTACTTTTTTTCGTATTTTTTGTAGCTTTATTTCTTTTGTGGATATTTTGTATGCTATCTAACTAGTTTTACACGTTGTCATGTTTGTTTGTTGGCCAAGTTTGTTGCCAGGCCAAGTCTAAAGTTTGTAGTTCAAGTTGCTGTTGCTTTTTGCTTCATTATAATGTGTTTCATAGGCCTTTTCGAAAGCTTTTTGACCTTCCTGTATGATCTCCCTCCCTCTCTATCTCTCTCTCTATCGTTCTCTGTGTAAAGTCTTGGCCAATTGGCAGGCAGTTAAAGTGATTTGACTTTGGTTTAGCAATGAACAAGATTTTTTTGTTTAACTACTCGCACTTTTGGGCCAGCCGAAAGTGTTGGTTTTTATTTGTTTAACTTTATTTTTATTGCAATTGTCTGAAATGTTGGGAAAACATGGTCGAGGGCAACTCGATCATTTGGTAGTACTCGTACTTAATCTTGTTTGACACTGAATGGAAAATCGAAAGATCTGCCGACTGCATTAACAGTTAGAGAGGTACCAAATGTTTAAAAGATATAACTTTGACTCTAGTTTAATCTTCGCTGTTACATATACATATACCCGTACTTATTTAATATAAATATGTATGTATCTGTAGACTATAAGAATTCTTCAGCAAATGACAAATATATGCATCTGTCATTCGTTGCATGAACCAGCTTAATTCTCAATATAGTAAGGATCCCCATATGGTTTTTAGGCTTACAATCTCTTAAAAAAATATTCCCACCATAATCGGAAATTAGAAATCTATGACAAATCGCTCTTGACATCATCTCCCAGCCTCTGACTCAGCTCAAAATTAAAACTTAACTAAGCCTGACCAAAAAAAAAAATCGAAAAAAAAAAACAGATTTCTATTTTGTTTGGCTAATTATTTATAGTTTTTGTTAAGCTTTTTTTTGGGCTTGGCTTTTGTATATTCGTATAGCCATACACAATAATTTTGTATAATTTTATAATCTTCCACAGAGAGGCGGACAGCAGAAGAGAGAGGGAGAAAGACAGACAGATACAGAGAGAGAGAGAAGTCAATTAAGTGCCATTATTTGCCTTTTTAATTAATAATTTATATATTTGTAATTTATTTAAAGCCGCTTTTTAAATCGTTAGACATGCTAGGTATTTACATACACACATATACATATACACCTCCCCCGCCCCACTGACTGGCTGGACAATCTCTTTCTGTGGACATGCAATGCCATCACTTTGTCTCTTTCTCTGAGTGGGCCTGTTTATTCATGCATATAAATTATGCTAATTAGTTACAGCTACCGCCTGACAATATACAATAATATACGTACATACATACACATACATATATCTCTATCTGTATCTGTATCTGTAGCTGATCTGCTATATTTTTTAATTAAAGCTTATTAAAAACTGTCGCTCTCTTCCATCTCTCTCTCTCTCTCTGTCTGGCATAAATATTTATTAACCTTTATGCACACTTAATTTATGACTTTTAGAGGGGTTTCTGTTTCGGTTTCGGTTGAGGGGCACAGCAATTACCAAAGGCCTAGAAAATATTTAAATTAATTTTTTTTTCGCCATAAAAATGTTTTAATTATGTCAGAAATGATGTAGTCGCAGATTGAAGTTGACCCAAAAAAGAAAAAAAGTGTAAAGCGTGAGGAAAGAGGAGAGAAAAATGTTAAACAAGAAAGAAAAGAAGGCTCTTTTGCGAAGGCGAAACTTTTGATACTCTTGCAAGTCAATCTTTTCTATCATAGCAACTTGCTTTATATTTAAACATCCGATTTTGATCAAATTTAGCTTGGAAACGTATGAAACTAAGGTTTATTGAAGTTTAGATCGAATATCTAGCAATATCTAACAAATTTCCCTCTTTTCCCATATTGACGATGGTTTTCGAATGTAGTTCTCAGCTAATTATGTTCAAAATTGATTAATTACAGCCTCTCCTCTCTGCGCATTGCAAACGTCTGCTCAAAATCGCAACAACTTTCTGGTAGGGCATTGAAAAGCAACAAAGATAACAAGCAAACCGGTTGCCTAGGTCGGTGTGTGCCTCTCTCTTTCTCTTCCCACCTCTTTTGAGTCAGAGCTCCGCACTTTTCTGAATCTCTGCTGGGGGTTCTCCTTTCCCCCTCTCTCTCCCCCACTCATGAGTCCACGTCTGTTTCTGAGTCTGGCTCTCCGTCTGGCAGTCGTGGGGTCTCTCCTCCCTCTCCCCTCCCCTTCCCTCCACTCCACTCTCCGCTGACTCGTAAATATCAACTTTATGACCAGCCTCAATGCGAGTGTCCTCAACTGTTGCCCCTATCCCACTCCTCCCTCCACCCTCTACCGCGCACGAACCGAGCTTTGGTGGCTGCCACTTAACTCCCCCGGCACGCCCCCACACACAGACAATGTTTGGGTTAGACAGCTTCCGATGTCGCGGCTTCTCTTTCGTTTCGTTTCTTGTTTTCTTTTTTTTTTGTTGTATTTTCTGTCTTGGGGCCGTTTCCACTTTGTTTTGTGTTACGTTTCTGGCTCTCTTTCTTTTTCGACTTCTTTTTTGCTGGACTTTGTTTAATGCGCTTTTGCGTCATTTAATTTTGAGCAATTTTCGTTACTTTCGAGTGTGTGTGTGTGTGCGCGTGCATTCTCGGGTTTAAAAATAAACTAACTGTAAGCGCTCTCCCTCTCACACCCTCTCTCGCTCTCTCTCACTGACTCTTTCAGTATAAGCTTTTGGGGCATTTTTGCTGCTGCTGTTGGTATTTCTGTATTTTTATGCCTTTTATTTGCATGTTTTTGCTGTGTTTCACTTTGCTTTTTGTTTGCTTTTTATTTGCTTTTGGTTGGTTCCATTATTGAGTTTATTTATCCGCTGATGACTTTTAAATGGCAGCTGCTCTACGGAATGAAACGAAAAAAAACAAAGGAATACGTCCAAATAAACTCAATTAGAGAAGAAAACCTTTTAGTTGACCTATGGACGACGTACTATCGCCACGGTCCGGTAATGTCTGTGAATGTCATTCATTTCAGGAAGGACAAAGGGCGGAGGAAGCTCAGTACGGAGGCCATTTGGAGAGTGGAACACTACTAGAAGTTGAAAGATTACTGAAATTGATTACTGATTACTGGAGAATGAGAATCTTTGGAGATATTACAGTATTTACTCGAAAAAGTTCCACCTTTTATAGAGAACCTTTACTTTATTTGCGACACATTCCTATCCTACTAACATATGTATGTTAATCCCACAAAACTCTCTCGCTATGTTTCTTCCTTTCCTTCCTCATAGATCCCTGAGCACACATTCCTATTTGGGCAAATAAAAAGCTAAAGCACTCGAGTTCAAGTACAACAACACTTGAGGGCTCCGACCCGGGTGTCTGGTCATTATCTTTTGATGCCCACACATGGCACTGGGAACCATAGCCGTAGCCATAGCCGTAGCCATAATCATAATCAAATCCCAGCCAAAGTGCAGCCTCAATTTAGCTCACTAATGCCACACAATCCAGACGCGAGCACCACCTGACAGTCCGTCCAGCCATGGGAAGAGGCGGGAGATGGGAGACGGGAATGACGACAATGGGCGATGACCTCGCAATTGAGTGTGGAGACGGACAGGGGCACACTCACTCAATCAATCGCTCAATCGCATGCAAACGACTGTATAGGGGCGGGAGGGAGAGAGGCGGCAGCAGCAGCAGCAACAGATGATGATGGAAATAAATGAAAACAAGAGATGAAGGCTATTTTTTTGGAAAACGAAGATGGAAGTACCCTTGGAAAAAGATCTTCTAAATTCCCAGGGGACAAATACTACATAGTAATGCGACTTTGACGAGAGTTTAGCTGATGAAGCAGAAATTAATTTTCCCAGAACCATAAATTGTCAGCTACAAAACAGATTCAAATGTATTTGGAATTGCTTAGCGATAGCCTCTTTGTAGCCTGATCAGCGACAGCAAAGCAGACGATCTGTAGTAGGAATATTTTAATTACTTTCAGTGGAAATTCCTCTAATCTATGAAGCAATTTAATATGAATTGAATAAATGAATAGAGATGGCAATCAGCATACGAGTGGGATGGCATCATTCAGGAAATCTTGCGCTGCTTTCTACGCTTAAAAGAGTTCGGCTGCGAGACAGAGACGGACGAGAGGCCGGCCAGTTCCTGCTTTAGTCTCTCTGACACTCACTATCTCTCTGCGGAATGGACTTGGACTCGTTTTGGAGATCTAGGGCACGACACAGTGGGATGAGTCAGTCCACGGTCGGCGGTCGGTCGTTCGTTCAATGGGAAACGGATGTCGTTTATTTTTCGTTCCCCCCAAAAAACAAAATAAAACACTCTTTAAATTAATTTGCTGATTGCTGGCTGGAAATCCTCACGAGGGTTTCGTTTCGCTTTCCTATGAATAAATTAAGCGATTATGTACTTCCCGGAACTGCTTTTCTCTGGGAGAAACAAAAACACAAATCGTTTTTCAGCCTGTAATCAATAATCCCCGCGGGGACCTTCGCCCGAAATACCAAAGCCCTGATAACATCTCGCACATTTCCTGTCGCCCCAACGGCATTAGTTTTTCCTTTAGAACGGGGCTCGGAGCCCACTGTGCGATGGCATAATCAGCCAAAGAGAGCAAAGGAGACAAATGAAGAATGCCGTTGGAATGAGACTCCATCACCAGCTCCCTCTTCCTCTCCCTCTCTCTATCTTTTATTCAAAGGTCTTCCATCAATGACAATAATCAATCACAGAGCCACACCGAAAAAGGAAAAGAGAAAGAGCGAACCAAGGCAAAGCTGAAAATCAAATCAAATTAAGCGAAAGACAAGGGGAGAACAACCACCCCAAAAAAGAAGTGTGTGGGGTGAAGGGGGGTGACAAGTGTGAAAATTGAGCCACAAAAGCCGACGGCAATTAAGTGAGCGCAAGAAGAGGATGGCAGCAGTCAAAGCCTCTTACAGTCTGTCTTTCTCGCTCTCTTATGGGAAATGAATTGAAAGTTGAAACTGCTAAAAGTCGCAGTAAATCCACTCACTGTCTCTCTGTGCGAAATATATTGGGGAAAAAGGGATATTTATTCTTTCCAAAGCGAAAGGAAAAGCATATACAGCAAGTATTGGGGAATTTTCTTCAAAGAAAAGTTGATTCTCTCTTTCAAAACACGGTAAAAGCTGAACCACTCCCTCTTAAACAGAAACAGCTGATCATTGATTTGCACAGCACTAGAAATACTCTCACTGTTTGAGTCCTTTTCGCACTTATGCCCTAACCATCTGTTCTGCTCGATCTCTCTAAATCACTCTAACCATCTGTTTTGCTCTTTGTACACATTCTACCAATTGAAAACACAATTTTACTTAAATTTTTTTGCATATTTGCGCTTCAAATTACGTTGCATAATTTTGAATAATTTTTATTCATATTTTTGTTTTGTTGTTTCCTTCTCTTAATCATCCTTTTCTCTCCTCTCCTCTTCTTTCTCTCATTCTCATTCTCATACTCATTCTTTTGGTAATAATTGTGGCATTTTCCATAAATTGTTTTGCTGCTATAACATTTGTCGTTTGCTTTTTGTTTTGTTTTTGTTTAATTAAATATGCATATAATTATGTACTTTTTAGCATTTGTTTGTTGATTTTTCCATTTTTATTGTTGGTTGATTTGAATGTTTGTTGGTTTTTAGGTTTTATCGCCTTGGCTTTTTGTTGGTTTTTTCATGTTTTCTTTTTAATTTAAATTAAATTAGATACTAAAATTATTTTATAACAAATATCACTACAATAGTTTGCATTTTTTTGTTGTTTGTTTTTCCTTTTGTTTATCAATTACTACAATTACTAGAAAAAGAAACAAAAAACACTTTTCATCCGTATCTTTTCCTTCTCCTTCTTCTCTACATCTTCTCCATTTTCTTCTTCTGAGGACATTCATTCATTCTTTCTTTTGGGAACAGCTCTAAACAGAATTTAGCTTTAATTTTTTTGTTTTTTTTTTATCATATTTTTTGAGTCTAAAAGCTTTTGAGGGGCTGTAAGTGTGGGGGAGGGGGGTTACAGGGTTACAGGGTTGTATAGGGTTTTAGTTTTAGGGATAGAGAAGAGATGGCCTATATAAAGGGGGGTTTTCCTATTGGCTATTCCTTGAGGCGGCTATTTTCATCGACGTTTACTTGGTAAGCGCCTGTCTCAGTTGGTTGCTGCTTCTTCTGCCTCCGCGCTGCTCCTGGGAGGGGGATCACACATTGTAGCAGGATATCTGCTGCTGCAGATGCTGGAATGTGGGCGTCGCCGCCGCGGCCGCACCGAATGGCACAAACGAGGTCTGCCCCAAGCTCCCGGCGGCCACGGCGGCTGCGGCCAGGTTGAGGGAGGCCGCCGCCGCATAAGGGTGCATCCGCTGCGAGCGCAGGTACTGCCGGTACTTGCCGCTCAGCTTGTCCGTGGCAGAGGTGGCGCCTCCAGTCGACCCCGTACACGCGCCCGCCCCCGGACCCGCCCCCGCTGCAGACGTAGGCGTCACGGTGGCGCCGTACAGCCGCTGCATGGGCGTGGTGTCAGGGCCGGCCTGATAATTGCTAGGAACTGTGGCCATCGGCGAGCGGTCCATCAGCATGGCCATGCTCTGCGCGGGCGCCGCCCCACCCACTGCTGTGGCGTCCCAGGGCGGCGGGGGCAGGCAGTGCTGTTGCTGCTGCTGCTGATGGTGCTTCGTGCTGCCACCGACGGAGGGCGCCGTCTGGCCGTAGTTCGAGCCGGAAATCATGGCGTCCCTCTTCCCAGAGGCTGCGCCGCTGGCTCCACCCGCTGAGGCGTTGCTCCCCTTGGCCGCGTACAGGGTCTGGTGGGGCGGGGGTGCCAGCATATGGTGGGGCGTCATGGCAGTGCGTGCGGCCAGTGCTGCGGCCAGCTGATCCCACTGCCCCGCCGCGGCGGCGGCTATCGACGCGGAGCTGGCTGCGGCTGCTGCCGCTGCTGCTGCGGAGTGGCTTTGACTTTGGCTTTGACGACTTTGGTTGCTGCTGCTTCGCTGTTGCTGCGCCTGATGCTGCTGCTGTGCTTGATGCTGATGCTGCTGCTGTTGGCGACGCACATGCTCCTGCTGCTGTTGCTGCTGCTGCTGTTGCACGGGATAGTGCGCTTGCTGCGACATCTGCGACATTTGTTGGTGCTGCTGACGCAACTGTTGCTGCTGCTGCTGGTACACCTGCCTCTGCTGCTGTTGTTGTTGTTGCTGCTGCTGCGCCTGATGATGCTGCTGCTGTTGTTGTTGCTGCTGTTGCTGCTGCTGCTGTGCACTCTGCCTGGCTCCACGTCGCGCTGCACTGCTGCTAGGGGCCGTGGCGGCCGCTCCTCCGCCGCCGCCAAGCGCCGCTCCACTGCTGACTGCACTGTTGTTGGCAGTGCGTGCCGTCGCCTGCATGTTGTTCACGAAGGGACTGCGCCGCTGCGACTCCATTTTGCGGAAGTAGCAGGGATGGATCATCAGCAGCGGCTCCACGCGCTGTCCGGCGGGTGGTTTCGGCTGATTGGGGAGCTCGTACTCGACGCTGCAGTCGACGTGCAGTGGAATGCTGTAGTCCTTTTGGGGGGACGCTGCCGCTGCTGCTGCACCGCTGCTGTTGGCATTGCTGCCGCTGTTGGCGTTACTGCTGGCAGAGACACTTTGCTGCTGCTGCTGCTGTTGGCGTGAGGTGGCGACGGCGGCGGCGGCGACCTGAGTTTGGGCCGCCGCCGCATGGCTGTGGCGGGTGTTGGAGGCGGGCTGATGTGAATGTTGCTGCTGCTGCTGGCGGTGATGCTGCTGCTGCTGCTGTTGGAGCAACTGTTGCTGATGCGCTGCCACGGCGGCGTGGTACATGTGTTGTTGTTGCTGCTGCTGCTGCGCCTGATGATGCTGCTGCTGAGCCTGACTGTGCTGCTGTTGTTGCTGCTGTTGCTGCTGCTGCTGTTGCAGGGCATTCAAGGCGGCAGCGGACATGCCGTGGGAAAGGGACGACATGTCATAGCTGGCATAACAGGCGGCCATCGTCATTGTTGTGTGTGGAGGTGGAGAGTGTCTGTGTAAGAGAGTGTGTGCTTTTGCTGCTACTCTCTTCTACTTCTACTCCTTCTGCTGCTGCTGCTGCGGCTGCTGCTGCTGCTTCTCCTTCGTTAACACAATTATAATTTTAGTTTTATTCTTTGCTTTTATTGCATTTTTGTGATTATTCGTTTTGCTTGCTTTTCACTTGTGAAAAAAATTCAAGACACATTTTTTTCTTTCTTTTCTTAGATTTCTTTCTTCGTTTGCTTTTCTTATTCTTTTGTATTGGCACTGGTAATCCAAAAAAGAGAGCGCGCGGCTAACGGTTGTTGTGGCTGCAGGTAATCCGTGAGTGTGTGTGCTGAGTGTGTGATTTTTGTGTGTGTGTGAGAGGAGGAACCTTAATCCATGCACAGCTTATAGTTGCTGCTTTTTTTATTTTTTGTTAGAACCCGTATTCGTATCGTATTTTACTTTTACTTTGTTTAACTTTGTTTCGTTTATTGTATTTTGTTGTATGTATATATTTAGCGTTTTAATCAGTCTTGGTTTAGGTTTTTGTTTAAATGCAGCGCTTAAAGTTTTTACTATTTTCAGCTGCGGCTTTTATTTGTTTTTGTTTTTGCTTTTCAGTCTTTTGTCGCGCTCAGTGTTCTGCTTTGCTGTTGGCTGGTTTACAGTTCTTTCTCTGGTTCCCGTTTCCGTTTCCGTTCCGGCTTTCAGTTTTCAGTTTCTAGAGAAATTGCGTCCGAACGCGTTGACCAGCCCGAGCATAGTGATTCTGATTAAGCATGGCACTATGACGATGCACGGCACAGCGATGTGCTGAATAGGGTGAGAGCGAGAGCGCGTTTGCTGAATCACTCGAGAGAGAGCGCACGTTTTGCTGAATTGAGTGAGAGCGTACAACAGAACAGCTGTTCGTTCACCACTACCGTTCGTTCCGTTTTGTTTGTTGTTACTTTTGGCAGCGTTTGAATTGAGATTTTCTTGGTTTTTGCTATCACTCAATTTTGCATCACTTTTTGTATCACAATTTTGCCAAAAAAAAATATTGTATTTGGTTTGCTAGTTCAACGTTTTTCCCATGTTCTATTCGAATTCTTCGCGAAGACTTCTCATGGATGCGCGCCTTGGTCGAGGAGTGTTCTGTTCGGGTCGAGTTCTGGGCAGCGAATGTGGCCGTGTGGCCCTCTGATCTTAAGGTTTGCCTGCGTCGCAGTCGCTGTCGCTGACACTGCTCTCTCTTTCTCATTCGGTCCCTGTGCTCTCTCACTCACACCCTTCTTCCGTAGTGTTTTACCTGCCGCACAGCTGATTCGTGACGTCGCGTATTCAGCACTCACTCACACACACACACTCTCTTTGGGATTTTATTGTTGCCTGCATGCTTCTTAAGCCAATTGCATTCAATGGCAGCATATGGCCGCTCTCCGGCCTAAACACTCTATATCGCACTCTCTCGCTTCGACTTACACATTCAGCCGTATATTACTACCACGGCGGCCATCTTTACAACTGTTTTGGTGTCTGAACAAGCGAGAGAGAGAGAGTCGGTCTCTGCCGCTGCTTTTTTTATGCGGGTATTATTTTGTAATATGTATGAGTTTTTTTTCCTTTCCTGTCTTATGCTCCCTTCTGGGTGAGAGCAATTGTGGCCGGCCTGCTTTAATTTTTCACGATTACTTTTTGCGCTCCTGTTTCCGTTTAGGGCTGCTGTGTGCTCCTTTGAAGGGGTCGTCGAGGGAGGGGGAAGCAGGAGCGCCGCAATCTTCTTCCTGCTAGAATTCCCGAATTTGAGAGCGCTTTTGAGAGCTAATTGAGTGGTTATGGGACGCCACACTACCGTTAGAATTCCCTTTTGGGTGCGGCACTCAAATATAAAATCCCCAACAGAATGTCCTTTAAATAAAGTTCTCATGGAAACGAGGGAAATAAAATCTTCAAATATGTGAGCAGGAAGGATGATTCAAGGGTCGAAATTTGATATATCCTTCGGCCCATGGTAGCACAAAGAGTAGTAATTATCATCAACAATATTGATCTCTTCCTTGGCTTTCTTCATCTGACGAGAGCCCCAAGGAAGTCTGTTTTACCGTCGTTTCAGTTCGGAATGGCTCAGATATTCTTAGTTTGAAAGTATTGAAATACTTTAAACATTGTAAAGTCGTAAACAAGAGACAACTTGGTTCTTATGCCAATCCGCCTCATGGCATTGCAATGAATTTGCAGATCATATTCATCATAGCCCCCCTCCAAATGCTATCAAGAGAGAACATTAAATGCTCAAAATGCTTGCAGACATTTTCTGCACTAAAAAATAAGCACAATTTAACTCTTATGGGAATGGTACTTCCCTCCTACCAACCACCCCCTGCTCTTTAACATAAAGCTTGCGCATTCAGCACACACACACACACACACACGCAAAGATAGAGAGCAGCGGCAGCAGCAGCAGACACAGACACACATTGTAATAAATAAGGAAGGTCGTTGCCATAGCAGCAGCCAACGTTGGCGTCGTTGCTTTTTTCCGACTTTTTTGTTGTTTCGTGAGAGCGCTTTGGGAAGCCGAAGCAGTCTGGGGCTCTCTCTGGCGCTGACATGCTCGCTCTCTCTCTCTCACGTTTTGGGGCTCCATTCAGCGGTTTGAGATGATGATAACAAATCAGCTGTTTGGAGGTGTGTCTGTATGTGAATGTGTGTGTGTGTGTGACGACTGTCTGGCTGCGAAGCTTATCCCCCCACTCCACCCGTCACCCACCGATCCACTTTGCTTGTTTTTGCTGCTTTTGAGCATATGTTTCTCTTGTTGTTGTTGCCTACCTCTTGCGTGCTTAATGACGAGACGGCCGTATTACCGTTTGTTGATTACAGTGTTGCGTCCTGTTCTCCCTCCTCCAACAGCGCAATGGGGAAATTACCAAAAACTGCTCGAATTAAAAAAATATAGATGGAGTGGGAGAATTATAGAGTGAGAGAGAGAGAAATAGTGCTTATAGTGTATCTTTTGTACTCTGGGAACCGTTTTCGGTACGTCCCAAATCGTCCCAAATTTGAATATAGGGTATGGTATAATAATTTTGTATAATTTCTACAGTAACTTTACATACACATTTGCCTCCCCTCCTTCTCTGCCTGTTTAGTATTCACTCATCAAATGGATTCAGCACACATTTCCTGTTTCCCCCTGTACCCCTAGTCTTCTGTTCGTCCTAATCTCTGTCATCTGTGTTTTTGTTGCACTCCTTTCGAGCTCCTTTCCGCAGTTCTTTCTTTCATGTCCATCAGCTTCGCTTCTTCCTTTCCGTTGCAGCATATCAAATTCATAACTCAACGTCGTCCTGTCCCTGCCCCGCCCTGCCCTGCCTTACCTTTCTCTTTGGCAAAGTCAAAGTCCCTCTTTGTGCAATCTCATTCCCCTTCTCCTTCTCCTTGTGTACTGCTTCCTTTCCTTGAAACCTGTTTTGCATTATTAAGTAACCGCTGTGCGCTGCGCTGTGCCTCTGTCCTGGCCTATGTCTCCCGTGTAATTATGTATGTGTGTGTGTGTGTGTAAGCATCGAAACGAACCGGTTATTCTTGTGCTCCGCTTCTTAAGAAGATTTCTGCTGCTTGCTGTTCCTTCTCTCTGGCATTGCACATGCAACTTTCGTTTTTTCTTTTTTCGTGTGTCTCTCTCCTCTTCGGTGTTTTTATGTGTGTGTGTGTGTGTGTGTCTCTCTTGTCTGGGGGCCGCCTTGTTAATTCGAAATAAAAACAGGAAAATTTACTTTACAATCTGTGCTAAAATCGTAAATTTTTTCCCGGTCCCAGTCCCCTGCCCTTCTTGTTCTCTGTCCCTTCCCACAGGTACGCTAATCCGCTTGGCCATGACTTCGGGGCCCTCTCTCTCTCCTATTTGTTATTGGCCTCGCCTCGCCTCGCCTCTCTGCGCCCCTTGCTCTAACCGTTCTTCGGTTTGTTGTTCCACGTATTCTTGCCTTGCCTAGTTTATGCCCTGCAGTCGTGGGGGTACAAGAGTGTATTGTATTTGTGCTAATGCAAGCAATGGAGAGGTCCCCACTAATAGATTCTCACTCTGTGTGTTTCAAAAACCCTCGATAGATAAATGAGAGTTTCCATTAAAAAAAAAGGACATTCTGTATGGCCTGTAGTATTTAGAAGTTCCAGTAATGGGTATCGCCTGGTCGACGCCGCCGAACGCCAGCCTTCTGCCTAGTTGTTATCTCTTCTTATTTAATTTGTGCTGCAAAGAGACGAGAGTCGCCGTCTAATCTTTCCAGCAATATCATCACGAACAGCATGTCCTCTCTCCCTCTCTCTCTCTCTCCCTTCCACTCTCTTAGCACATAAGAGAGCAAGAGCCTTTGCACCGTTGATTGATGCGTTTCCCATTCGGAATTTATGCCATGGACCATTTTGGGCAAGGCACAGCCAGTCCTTGCTTCCACTCCACTCTCCCATTCCATTCCATTCCACTTCACTCCACTCCACTCTCCACTCTCAATCCCCTACAGCTGCAATCAGCGGCTTGATCGAAGCGTGCGATACCCAAGAAACAACAAGAGTGAAGTAGGAGCAGCAGGAGAAGGAGGAACAGGGGACGGGGGATGTCTTCAGTCTGAGTTCCAGGCACGGCGTGCACGTCGAATGAATCTAAATTGCTAAATACCTTTTTATGGTTACTGGCCTGTACCCCCTGCCCTGTCCTGTACTGCCCTGCTGCCCCCCTGCTACCACACTTTAAACTTCAATTTAACATTTTTAAAAAATGTATCTTTGTATCTGTAGTGGCTTTCGCAGAAGCGATCCATAGTTGCTTCATAATGTATTGCATACATTTTGATTTTTCCCCTGAAACTGGCCAATCTTCTCCACCCCTTCTTCCACCATGCCACTCCGCTACGATCGGGAGGCATGCCGCATTTGGTAGTGCCTCCTTTGGCTGGGTTTTAATAGCCCTTTGGGAATTATTCATTTCCATTGTTTCGCCGGCTATTCCTCCTCAGTCTCCATCGCGCTCTGCCTGCCATTTCATTTCATTCCATTCCAATTTCGATTGCCCATCGAGTTATCAACAATTTTAGTTATTTTTCCCTCTTTTTTTTTTATAAAATTATGCAACTAATTGTCAGGAATGTCAGATATTTAACTCCCAAAAGAGGAAGCAAAAGCTAGACACACTGGTAGGAGATTTAGACACCCTTGAAGAATGATCTTTCTGATGGAAAACATTTTACGATTTGGATACAAACATGGCAAAGTTTGAAGATATTGATAATCTTGACAAAGACATGTTTTTCGAGCCATAAGGTGATCTAACCTCAAATGATAAATCAATTATAGAATTATAATCGATAAAACTACACTTTTCATATTATGGCATTCGATTTTGGATATATTTTCTTTCAATATCCGTACAATGTACTCCACGATACACTCTGAAACGAATAACAACAGCAAACAAAGCGGGATCCAAATGAATAATTATTTTATAACTTCTTAGATCCATAAATCGATTTAAACCATTTTTAAACAAGATAAGACCAAATTTCAGTGCGTTTCAAGGTCTAAAAACATAAAATATATTTTTAGGTGGATAAATATTTTTTAATCTTATTGTTTTGTTATACAACATATGTTTTATGGCTTATATGCTACGATATTTGTGCACATGTTCTTCCTCCTCTGACAAATTAACCATACCTCAAAACGAAGGGTATTGTGATGAGCTGTCGTCTCTGTTCTGTCAGCTGGCAAATGCATAATTAACTTGACCTTCATTCGCTGCCATCATCTCTGGCAGAGTCCGGACTCCGAAAAGTCGTGTCCGTCCGGCGGGGGATGGGCAGACGCAAGAAATTGCAGTTATGTTCTGTTTTTGTGGAGGGGTTCCGTTTCCCTGTTCATCTTTTTTATTTTTTTTTTTATTGAAAATGCTATTAAATGGATTCCGCTGAAAATACTTTCGGGAGAAGAAACACCGGAATGTCGCTTCGGGTTTTGGGTTCCGTTCCACAAAAAAAAATTAAATAAAACATACCCCAAACAACAGAGACTTTTGCCCCGAAGCAATTATAGTTATGTCTTGTGATATTTGAGGAATTTCATACAGAAATATCATATATTTGATACGAATACGTCGTGTTTTTTGTTTTTTGTGCGGGACACACGAAATAAACATCAAATTTGTCGGCGGACGCATAATTGTAGATCGACCTGAGGGATAACGATCCTTTTTTAGCGGTTCAGTGAGGGAACGTTTCCCTTTGATGATTGGTGAGGTTTAATCATACTTTCAGAAAAGTGGAAAGTAGCTAATGATTCGAGAATTCCCCAAAAAAAAAAGAAATTACCATTTCTACATTCGTTTTTCTATGGGGTTCGCGATAATTCTTTCCCGTAGCCCCAGTCACAGCCTAAAAAGTTCTGCACGCATTATAGGGGGCCACGGCCACTGCTCCCCCCCATAAATTAGACGACGAACATCGCATATATTTAAAATAATTTCCAAATAATAACAGATCCTCTCTTCGCCAGCATTTTACAAACAATTACGACACAAAAGAGGAGGAAAAACACAAAAAAAAGAAAGAAAAAAACGTGAGGGTTGGGGGGAAAAAACAACTTGAAAATGCCGGCGGCGCGGCGGCAAATTGCGCGAAAAGCAACAACAAAATATGTATCAAGTCTTTGCCTTATAGAGGCACACCACTCTACTCCACGGATCCAATTAGCAAACAATTTATATGCACTTTGTTTGAGGCGAGGGTATGCCGGTTCGCTTCTCAGGGAAGGCCTCGAGAATGGGTTTCTGGGTCTTGTCTTGGAAAATGGGCAATGGGCAATGTGCGAGAGCTGATCTGGATAAGCTACAGGCACGAGTATCGTATGGTATGTACTTTATGGATCGGTCTTCTTCGTAGTATTATCATATGCTGATCTAAGATTAGTGAGATATTTCTTGGGCTGACAAATGCTGTTCTGTTGTACCATAGTCACAGCAGATGTTCGACTAAAATAATGTCCCAAAAAAGGCGTATATGAACTTATTTTGATCAATTCCTACCCTTTTTAAAAACATTTTCCATCACTTTAAATCCCTGGAATTCTAGACCTGTTTTGGAACTGGTATCGAAAAGGTTTCTCTACGATTTGCAACTGGAAAATATAGGACAGCGAAATCCCTAACTAATCCTCTTTGAAATCAATCAGGAATCCAATGAAAAGCCGGGTGGTTGATTATTTTATGGAAAACCTACTTTTGTAGTTTTAAATCCTACTTTTTTGTATTTAATACCTAATCCCATCCCTCTTGCAGTATTTAATTCATCATTTATAAGCCCCAGCCGTGTACCTGCTTCCCTTTTTTCGTACTTTTCGGAGAGTAGTGCATTCAAAATTCTTCTTGGAATCTTTAGCCGCCGCTGCAGCTCTACAAGCTTTGTCTTTCCCGTCTTTCACTCTGGCGACACATTTCAGAGACACTTAATACTCGGCTCAAAGTTGGGCCGCATTTAACCATTTTGATTGCAGTTTCAAATTGCAGTTATTTCAGAGCTTCCCTCCTCAGAGAAGAAGGGGTAAACGCTGGCCAAAGGGAGGAGTGGCTTCTGACAGGTAACACTGTCACTTGCGCTGACATATGTATGGGGGTTGTTGAGAACATGGCCATGGCCCCTCCTCCCTCGGTTACACATTATTTAGTTGCTGCTGATGCGGGTGCAATATATTTTAACCAAATTGTTTTTCGCCGGGAGCCTCATGCTCGTTATAAGGGTCGCAGTCGCCGTCGCAGTGGCAGCACCTGCCCGGAGGGGGAAAGTTCTCAAAGTTCTTCTCTTTTCGCAGATGGTGCGCTCTGTAAGTATCCAAGGGATTAGGTAGTCGTGTGTGTGTGTTTGAATGTATCTGTATCTCGTTTTGCATGGCATGCTATAATTTAGCATAAATTGTCCGTGCTGTCGAGATTAATGTATCTAATGACCTGATTTGCTGATTTACAGTAATTTCCAGCTTACAGCAGCTACCCCACGGATACACAGATATATTGAGCCACACATGGCTGACTGCTCGGCTGGTCTGCCGGTCTACCTGCAGATACATTTTGTTTGCCCGGCGTTTTCCAGGAAGTGTGCGCAAGATACACAAAAGATACGACGAGACCACGAAACATCTCGCACCGCATCCCGTCCGCCGCCGTCCCATCCGCCTCTGAAATCCCAAAATCCATGGACACACAAATCTCGTTTTCTCCCTCCTGCGGAAATGAATTTGCAGCCATTAATCATGCGCCCAATAGGATTCTTTTCTAGAGTAGTTCGTGGGCTCTGCTGCCTTCCACTTGAAGTTCCTTTCGGGTCTAATGTTGGTGTTGGTTGGCTGTTGCCCGCCAGTGATATGATGCTCTCTAAAAGTGCAACATCAAATGGGAATTTGAGATTTACTTGGGCTTTGTTAGGGTTTTTAGGACTTAAGATGAAGGGATTACCAGACAACCAGAAGATAAACAGATCATCACAGAGATATTCATGTTGGATCTTGAGAGTTCTGAAAGATCGGGTTAAGTATGAATGTTCACCTTGGATACATTTCGAGATTAGTATTTAAAAGATTTTAAATACTCCCAGCTTTTCTCTTGATCTTACTCGCGGAACAGCTGTTTTGGCCAAAAGCTCTCTAGCTTACATTTCAAGCTCTTTCCAACATAAAAGAGTTATTCCCATCCATCGACACATCAAAGGGAATTTATTTGATTATTATTTTTTAAGACCTCGGCTCCTTCAGTATCATTCCATCCAATACCCAATACCCATTTCCCAGTGAACCAAATCGAATTGAATCGAATGGAATGGAAATCGAATCAAAATGGGAATAAGACTCATTTGCACGGGCACTTGAGACGCTCCGAAAGGCGGAGAGTGAAGGCAGGCCTTTGACGGGTTGACTGCGCTGCGCTGCCAGCGGTGACTGCACTGCCAGCAGTGACTGCGATGCTTAAGCTAAGTATACTCTCATTCTTCCTTGTCTGCTCTCGTTCTCCTCTATCAAGCTCTCTTCGTTTGCTCTGCTCCAATAACAAATCGATGGCGGCGATAATTTCTACACGCAGCTGCTTGTCCTGCATCTATTTATCTTGCCTACCCTTTCGCTTCTTATCTCATTCTATTCCAGAGGGTGTCATCATGCCAGAGGGTATGATGTTCTTAGTAAACATTTCCAGTATCAGATTCTTTTTAAGTAAAACTTTACCATAAAAGATTATTTAACCAAACGTTGGGCATTACAATTTCATTTTTTTCTAAATAATTGCACAAAATTGTATACAAATCTCAAGTAAATGTCCCACCTCCTTTATAGCCTATCCAGTGCGAGGGTATGATTGACTTCGTACCCAAATCCAACACAACCCTTCCCTAACCCACTTTTTTTTTACGCATTTTGTGTATTAAGCCCTTGAGTGCGATATTGCGGCTCAAGTGCGAATCGCAGGGAAACAGAGAGGGAGAGAGAAGGAGGGAGGGTGTGGCCAGCCTTAAGCTTTTTCATTTTGCGAGCGGAAATAAAACATAAAAGTAACTCTTGGATGTTTAATGATAAAGTTTGCTGCTCCCCTCACACTCGCACTCTCCCTTTCGCGCGTGTGTGAGGAGTGTTTGCCTTTGTTCATTATTGCCTGGGCTCCGCCCGGCCGGCCCCTTAGGGCACTACATTTGGCGTTTTTTGCACGCTCAGCGCAAAACAGAATGAAACAAAGCAGCGTCGAACAGGATGAACAGGAGGAGCTAGGGTGGGGAGAATTGTTAAAAAGGAAAAACGCATTAATTACGCTTTTTCAGCATAAAAAGCAGGAATCGAATCGGAAACGGTTCGCTCGTATCCCCGGGGTGGTGGTGGTTCGGGTGGGATATTATTATTTTTTATTACGGGTTCACAGGATACTGCGGGACGGGACTCTACCATTTGTGATGGTTTACCGGTTGATTATGCGCATTTCGTTAAGTTCTTGTTCTACGGGATCATATTTTTTGGGCGGTTCGCTGCCGAAACTAGAACTACCAGCCGCCAGCTGACACGCTCCATTGGAAACGCAACGAAAACAGGAAGCTGAAATAAATGAAAATCGACAGTTTTCAAATTAACCGTTGCAATGACAAACGAAAGCAACAAACGCAAATTGTCATTAAAAAAGAAAGAGAGCAGGAGAGCCAGCGACGGACAAAGCAATAGATGGACGAAGCAAAACGCAGCGAAGCGAGTGAAACAAAATAATACAAAGGGAAGGCGCTGCACACGGATGTCGACGTTGTTGATACCCTTGTATCGTTCTGTCTGTTCTTATTGCATTACAAAACATCATACCCTCTCCATAGGCATTCAAAGTACCGCAAAAGAGTGCTCGTGCTCTGTTTCAGTGCAAGAGAGCTGTAGTGCGAAAGGGACAGAGTCATGCCCAAATGCTGCTGCTGCAACTGTCGCTAATTGCAGAGAGAGAGGGGAGGGGAGAGTCTGAAAGGAGAGTGAGAAGCAGGCTGCTGCCTTAGAGGAAGAAGGAAGAGTAGACGCAGCAGTGTTTCCAACAAGAGTGAGAGGTTAGGAGAGATGGCAGAGGGCGGTCTGTGTGGTGTGGTAGAGGGGAAAGGGTGGGGGTTAAATATTGCTGCCAGGAAGTTGTTGAAAATCAAGCGAAACGAAATGACTTGGCCAGTGCCTCGTTCTTCGTGTTACCCCTTCCACACCGATACCGCTACCGCTACCGACACTCACATTCTTTCTCTCTTTCGCTCCGCCACTGACTGCAGACCGCAGACCATCCGCCAAGGGCGGAAGAGTCAAAGGGGAGCTACCGCTGCAAGACTCATTAGCATTTTTTTTCCTGCCTTTTATTATATGCATGTTGTTTCCCTCTCCCCGTCTCTCTTCCTCTCACTCTTCTGTTTTCCTTTCCTTTTTTTATGTTTTTTTATTGATAATTTATGCAGTCGCACTTGTGGGTTGTAAATCGTTTGATAACACGCAAAACTTGCTAACGGAAAGTGCCAAAAAATGTGCCCAGAGGGGAAAACTATGTAAATGAATTTTGGGATCGGATCGGATTATATGTATGTACATATGTACATATATGGAATGGATGGGATACACGCGGAGCGGAGCTGACAGTCAGAAAAGTCATTGGGGAAAACTTCCACTATGTAAATCAGTAATAAATCGATATGGAACTGAAAGCTGTGTCCTTCCTTGCAATTTGTTACGGTCCATAACCAACGATTTTTTTCCAATTTCTTAAGACGGTAATCTTCTGTTCAATTTGTTTAAATGGATGATCATGGATTTTAGCCATTTATTTAAGAGTACAGTGTCAGCATTACAGGCGGATAGTTTCTTTGGAAGGACATCATTCTGAAGGCACAATTTGTAGGAAAATGCCCTTAATTCTTCCATTTGGCTGCTAGAAATTACTGAAATCCCAGAGAGCAGTTAAAATATACAGATTTTGCCTGCCCATGAGTCCCCTTCCCTGATTCCATTCCACTCTTTATTAAAGCCGGGTTTCTCCTTTGAACTTGTTCGTTTATGCCCCCGCCCCCTTGCCAGCTGCTACCCCTACCGCCGCCCCGGAGTTTTGGCTTCCGTTTTATGTAAGCCCCGAAAGCGAGACCGTATTCGAATCCGAAAATGCAGCACTGGAAATGCATATTGCCAATGGCAACTGGAAGGCAGAGCAGAGCCAAGAATTTAATTACTTTTTATTAACAGGGGATGGAAGGCGGCAACAGACTTTCGTGCCATTCAGGTTAGTGTTTCCCCTCCCCCAAAGCCCACGCCCACGACCACCCCTCTCTCTGTCGAAAACTTTTGATTCCTGGGCTTCCTGCATATTTAATAAGACGTCAGTGAGTCCATGTCAAAGTTTTTGGTTTGCTTCGGTTTTGCCGTGTAATATAATAATGCACACTTCAAATTAATATTAATTTTGGTTCAGGGTGGAAAAAGCTCTCTGATGAGGTTTAGGGGTAGCAGAACAGTGGTAGGGGAGGGTGGATTGGTGCTGGCCACAAAACTAAGACAGCAATTTATTGTAAGATAACGCCAAAGCTCGTTAGGCCAGCGGAGAGGGTGGGGATGGGCGGATGAGATGGTGAAATGGCAGTAGATGGTAGCCAGGGGGATACAGTTTTGGGCATGCTCCATTTACACCAGAATTTATGGCACGTGGCCGTCGTGGCAGACACCAAAAAATGGGGCGTTGGCTGGGGCTTTAATGAACAGTTAGTCAAACCTCCTTTCTCTCTCTCACGCCCCCTCTCATTGTCTCTCAGTAGCAGGAGCAGCTGTTGCGATCATTTTTGTTTCTCTTGTAGAATTTTTACTTGTACATATTTTGATCTTGCATTCTGTCTATTTTCATTTTGCTTTCGTCCTGCACTTGTCTGAGGGTTCATTCTATCTCGTTTCCGTATCTTTCCCCCATTGTCCTGGTCCTGCACTTATCTGTGAAGTCAGGACTAACTGCGCTTCTTGTGCCGTCCTTTGTGGTCGTTTTTCGCGCTTGTTTGTGACATGTTTTCGCAATTTCTTAGGTTTCCGTTACTTGTGATGTCTCCTGCTCCCATTACTAGAGCTTCTCTCCCGCTGCCTGCTGCATCCTCTGCCTGGGCTGTACCGTAACTGCTCCTCTCCCGCTGCTCATTCTATTGCCTGCTGCTGACGGCGTCTGACGCTGACACACAAAGCCCTCTCCCTCTCTCAGTCTACCCCTAGGGGAGAGGGCAAGGAGGAAGTGGAACAGGGACACTGTGCTGAACGGACAGAAGAGGAGGACAACGAGACCCACATGTGACCCAAGCGCACAATAGAACTTAAGTAGTGACAGAGGCCCCGCGGCAGAGGCAGAGGCAACGGCAGACCCGAGACTGGGATCGAATAGATATGGTAATACAATACAATACGTGGCATGGATGGTGAGAGAGAGAGAGAGAGAGAGAGTGCTATAACAATAACAGAAACAGCAAAACGCATTTTGCAGAATGGTGGGAAAAGACAACAATGGGACAACGGGGATGGGAAGTAGAAGGTGATAAATGGAAGATAATGGAACGGTTGGACAGTTATGTACGATTACGTAGAATGTACACATATTCCATATCTCACGACAGTTTCAACAAAATTTATAAAAATATCTTGAAATAGTTCTCCATTTAAGTAGTTTCTCATTCCTAGAAGTTTCTTTCAAAAATCCCTTAAAAATGAAAATGTACATGGCACTACATCATCTATAGAAGCATCATTTTAGAACTTCCAGGATCTAAGGATACCTTCCTTAATCAGAAACACAACAGAAATATCACAGAATTATTCACAGATTTTATTTTAAATATTTTAAAGTTTGTTAACCATCTGTAATCCAATATTTTCTGGGTTTTAATGGCTATTATTAAAGATATAGCCACTCACTGGTGAAAACACAACCAGGATTAATTTAGTTAGAATTTAGAGACCCCTCCAAGCCCCGATGGCCCTGTTCCCATTACGAATTCGGATTCATCAGGACCATGAAATCGACCAGTACAAAGGTCACATTCCGCACTACCCTAAGCCCTGCTCTGAAATAAGCCGCCATTCGTGCATTTATGTAGGGAATGGTTTTTTTTTTGTTTTTTTTTTGGCAACTGCCGCCCTGACACTCGAAAACGTGGCCAGAACTAGGAGCCGAAAGCAGCTTTTACCTAAAAGGCTGCCTGCCACACGTAAACATTCTATAAATTTTTATGTGCGGCGGACTCTGTCTGGCATTTTCTGTTGCTGTTACTGTTGTTTGTGCAGCACCTGCCTCTCTGCCCCTCGCTATATGTATCTGACTGTCCGGGATATGTCCGTTTCTGTCCGTACGAGTATATGGCCTGTGTGCCATGTTCAATTGTGTGCTCTGTCGTCTGTTCAAATATTTTAAACGCCTGCCAATGGCTGAATCGTTGAGTGTGTGTGTGTGTGTGTGTCTAGGGAGAGGCTGGAAGCCGAGGACGAGAACCTAAAAGAGTTCTCCTCTACTAAATGCCTGGGTCTTGGGCAGCTCTCACGTAATTGCCCTGCTCAATCCAAATTTCATTGGGTTTTTGCTAGAGGACCGCAGTAGTAGCAGTAGTTTCAGCGGTGTCCTGGAGACGATGGGGGCCGAGAGGATATGCGGGCCTGTGGTGTAAACACCTTGTCGGAGCTCCGCCTGCCTGTAGGCGAAATATTTCGTAATTTCGGCTCCTGTTTCCATTCCCATTTCCATTCGCAAGCTATTGATCGGGGTGCGCCCCAGAATGCCATGGCAATTAGGAGGAGCGAGCAGCAGAGCGAGCCTCGAGAAGAGGGCATGACTGTGTTGTTCTTGCCCCGAAACTGCCAAGAGATGAAAGGCAACACGATTCGGGCCAAAAAGTTCTTAGGTGTGCTGTGCGTCTAATGAAAGATTCGAGCAGAAATCGCGAGACGAGAGGGAGCGGCCAGCACCAGTCCCAGCCCCAGCCTCAGATCAAAGACTTATCGATTGGCGGGGGTTGGTGGCGGGAAAAGGGAATTCTTGTAGAAAATTTTCGAAAATCAAATATTTTCAATTTCCTGTCGTTGGTTTTTTTCTTTGCTTGGTTTTGTTATTCTGCAACACAAAGGAGATTTAATTCCCTTTGATTAAGGCTGGGGTAAAATGGTCCTAAGGCTATAAAAATACATATTCCGTGTGTGTGCAGTTTTTAATTAAAATTTCTTTGCACTTTGAGCCGGTATTTTTAGAATATTTTTATAGAAATATGTTTATATTAAATTCGTTTTATATTCGAGACCAAAAGGAATATCGAATAAATCTAATTTACTCCGTCTTCCATATTAAATTAAATACAATTCAAAGAAATATCTTAGAGGCATTCCTGCAATGAGTACTTTAATTACTTTGACGGTGATTAAACCAGGTTTAATCATATAAGATTTAGATACATACATACATATGTAACTTCTTTATAATAAATTTATTTCTCTGCCAATTTTGATCCATGAAGTCAATGCTAAGAGAGGGCTAACTAAATATTATAATAAAAATTTTAAAATTAAAAATTAAACAATAATAATATAACCGTTCAATTTTATTAATTTATAACTGAAAATATTTTGTGTAAAGAGTTTCTTGACAGTGTCAAAAAAAAGGTAATCATTGTTTTTGTTGTTTTTTATTGAACCTATTTACAGTTTTTTTTTTATTTGATCACAAATTACTTTATAAATTTCACTACATTTTTATGTATACAAAAAAATTTGATAATTTTTAATAAATGCCTATTTTTTCATATACATATTTAAAGTCAAAAAACTTTATTTATTTTCAGTGTGTAAAGTGTTTCTTGACATTGTAGATGTATTTAAATGCTTTCAGAAAACAGCATATTATTATTAATTATTTTCTAAAACGTACATAACTATGAACATATGTACATATATAAATATACATATTTTCATATATGTAAATACTAGATATTTAAGCATGAGCACTTCTCCAATTGAGAACTTTATAATTTTGAAGCCTTTTTAACCGTTGAGCGATGCTCTGAATGGAAATCGGCAGCTCTATTTGTAATTTCTAAAATTTCAGCTTGCGATTTGCCTTGCTTGGGGAAATACAGAATGATTTTCTTCTGAGATTCTGTGGATTTTCTTCCTTATCTCTAATTTTTCTAAATTTAATCAAATTGGAGGTATTTTGAGATTAAATATTGGACAGTTCCAACGCCGTTAAACAATGCTAAATGCTTAGTGTGCAAATACTTCTGTTCGCCTAATTTTAGAACTTTATTCGTTTAAAAAATTGTACAAAATAATGAAATAAAATAATGCTTATTAATATTAACTGAACTTATAGAAAATTGATTCTTTATGTGATAAATCTATTTTTCTGTTGAAAATCGCTATGGAAAGCAGCAGTAAAGTGAAAATGAATGTCTGTGAAAGCTCTTATGTCCGGCACTTTATATGTAATTCATTTCCTTCGATGCAAGGCACCTTTCATGTCAAATAATCAACTTCTACCCCAAAAAGATTTTACCCCCAGCTGTGTGGCAAATTAAGTGCATTTAAATATTTTTGCAATTTCCAATTTAAGGCAAACATTTCCAAAGGACATTCCCAAAACCACCTACCCGTCCTTCTCGGATAGTTAGCATATATTCGTCTAAACCAAAATAAAACCAACCCCAAGCAGAAAAACGGCCAAAGGAGGAAAAAGTCAAATCAACTTGAGTTAACAGCAGGTGGCTCTAGCTCTTGCAGGATGGCCAAGTTCTCTCTCTCTCTCTCTTTCTCTCTCTCTGCTACCCTTGGGCAAAAGTTATTCGAAAATTGAAGTTAAAAGTTATCTCTGCCAGAGATGGAGAGAGGGAGGGAGAGACTGTGGCGCTGCTCCCCTATTTCTGAGAACACCCTCAAGTACGCCTGAGTGGCTAAATTCATTTGGCAGCCAAAATGCAAATTATTACAACTTACTTTTCGTATTTCTTTTTTATATTTTTTATTTTGCCATCATTTTCGTGTGCGAGAAGTCTGAAAATTATTTACTCGAATGGAGGCGGAAATTCCTCCATCCAAGCAGAAGTTCCTTCTGCCCCGAGACTAAGGGTTGATCCCCGAAGTTTTTCAGTCGGAACTTTACGTGTGGATGCGGTGGAATGGGGGCTCCAAAAGGGATGGAGGATGGAGAAGGTAGTGTTACAACTTTGACTTCCGTATGTAGTCGTTTATGATTTGCTTTTTCAGCGTTAAAGATAAAGATATCATGCCTGGTCGGTCCTCGCTTCCTGTGCGCTCTTTCTGCTTTATAAATCACCAAAAGGGGTTGGCCCCTTGCCGATAAGGAATCTCTCTCTCTCTCCCTTCGGTGTTTTCTTGTGCATTTTCTCAGGCCTCCGCGCACCCTCGCAATTGTCATGTAAATCAATGCAACTGGCGCGCATCGCATCCAAAAAAATCATTTCCATAACCATACAGGCAGGCACACACGTACATCCATCCAGCCATCCATCGCTTTTTCCCTGCTGACTCTAGCCATCTCTTTCCCGCACTCCCAATATCTTGCTCCTTCTTCTCTCATTTATTCGAGTCGGCCTGCATTTTGCGCTTAAACGAAACCAATTGAAGCGTGAATCTTTCAGAATCGTTGTTGTAGTCGATAACGAAACGAATAATGAGTAAGAAGGAATGAGGAGAAAAGGGATACAGGGCAAAGACAGAGAGAGAACGAGAGGTGGGGAGGTAAAGTGAGAAAAGGAAAGGGGCTGCTGAAGAACTGAAGGCAAGGGCAAAGGCTGTGGTAACAGGCGAGAAAACGAGAGGAGTGAGAGGAATAAGAGAGGATAATGAGCAGGATGGGCCAAACGAGAGGGCACACAATCACAATCGTGCCTCGGAACGAACACTGTCCAGCACATTTTTCAGTTTTCGAAAAGATTATTATTAGATTATACCATAGATTATATGGATCTTAGATCTGGAAGAATTATGCATGAAATTCCCTGAGGAGATTTCTTAATGAAAGAAATTTTCAAACAACTTCGGGAAGAAAATGGCATAGGATTCAGTTCTTAAAATTCACTTGATTCCTGTAAATCATTATCTCCTGTTCTTAGATAAATATAGAACTTTAAATTCCATATCTAATAAGTATCAGAATCCTCTAAGAAATGGTACCTCAAAACTCTTAAGAATTCAAAACGTTTTGATCGAAAGAATCAAGGTTTTGGCAGAAACTTTGGTCCAGAAATGTAATCTTTTATATAGGAATTATTGATGTTCCAGATAATATTTTTTATTCATCTACATTGTGTAATAATACTAAGATTGAAACAAACATAAAAACATTTTGTTGCCGGATCTTTTGTTTTAATTCCCCCTTATTCCAGTTCAGCTTTTATTTGTATGGAACTACCATAATAATTATCTTATAATAAATGTAAATTTAACTTACAATAAGACAAAGCTTCAGTGCCATTAATTTTAAAGATAGTTTGAAGATCATTTTGGTTAGGGATCTGTAAATCAGCAGGTATATCTTAAAGCTGTCCAGTTCCTGTTGTCCAGTGTAAATTAGCTTTTGAACGCAAATCAAGACCCCCACAAAAGTGACTGCCATAGAGCTTCACTTACCCGATTACCAGCAGTCCCCACTACCAAGTGGCACTACCACAAAGTACCTACCATTTCCCCAGTACAGCTCCGATTCCACAGTCACTCCCAACAGTACAGCTCCGGTTCCACTGTCACTCCCAAAGTCCCAGCTCCGATTGCACTCCCAATACCGCTCACGCAGTGGCACACACACAAGTGGAGTGGCGTTCAGGCTTAAATCTCTCGCGAAAGAGCACTGAGGAGATCCGACCCTCGCTCGATATTAATTTCCATGCGGTTGACCCGACCGTTGCCGTTGTCTATGTCTACGGCTTAAACTTAATGCCTGGCTCTGTCTGCGTTCCCTGCTTAGCCCTAAACCTGGACATGGACATGGACCTGGGGCTGTGCCTGTGCTTGTGTCTGGCTTGTGTTTCAATTAAATCGCTTCGGAAACCGAAAAAAAAGAACGTAACTTGAAACGCGGCACATTTTATTGATAGGCCTGCCAGGGCAACGTGCCAGACGTGTAATTGATGTCCGCGATTTAAGCGCAATTGATAAGCAGAGAACGCGAGTCCCGAACCGAAGAGCTCTACACCCCTGCCTCCCTGCACCGCTCGCCCTGTGGCAGCTTGTCCCAACCCTCTGCCAGTGCTGTCCATTAAAAAGTCAGCAACTGTAGCTAATTAAAGCGACGTCGGAGCGAGTAAAGAGCCAAACTCGAATCAAATTTGGCGCATATCAAATTATGAGCACAGCTGGCAGCAATTGCCAAGGAACGAGGCGGACGGACGAACGGACGGAGGGACTCTGGCCTGAACGACAACCTCTGACGCATATGGATGGGACATCAGACCATCAACCATATACATAAATATGCAACATGGGACCATCATCCATATAAATTTACAGTACTGTATGGGAGATGGGACATCATCAACCATATAAATATATACAGTCTTTCAGAGAAGTTGTGTGACAGGGGAATAACCATTCCAAGTTTGGTTTATGGTATATTTTATGAAGGTTCTTTATAGTTCTACAACGCAGGTTGATAAGAGCTGCCACAGAGGAAAATCAAGTGTGCGGAACACTAATAAACAGATAAATTAAGAATGGTAAGCATATCAAAACAATATCTATTGTACTCTATTCGCTGGTTGGTTTTATTGTTACCATTTTTATGTGGTTTTCGGATTTGAAGTCTGGTTTTTCAGGTAATTGTAAACATAGTTCTGTGTCTTGTGGTATGTATGTATAACTTAAATTCTTCCTACTGTATATATTTATTTCTATATACATATGTACATACCCCCGAGTCACTTGCCCCGCTTCGGTCGCAGGCGCCTGCATGATCCTTTATCTATTCCCCTGTTTCGAATATTTTCCGCACACACTGTGCGCATTGCGAAGAGTGCAGCCATGTGCGATTCTCTTAAAATAATGAATGACCTCAGGGGAATCATTGGGGGACCCCATACCTCAATCAGGGCATTCATGGGTGACTCCCTCCCTTATCTCCCTTTTCCTCTCACTCACATCTCATTCATTACATCATTTTCTCACTCTTACTCTCGCTCTGTGCGTTGTTTCCACGTTCTGACTAATTTTGAAGCGTTTCCGTTTAATTACGGAATTCGCTTAGGAATCAAAATGAAATTCTGGCAGCGGGACAGAAAGGGAGAGGGGGAAGAGGGGGTCTCTGTTGTATCCTATCTACCCACATCTATTACCATACCATATGCACGTATTTGCTTAGTACATTTCTGTTTTTCTAGGCACGTCGCCAGCTCTTGAACGGACCTTGTCCGTCCGTCCTTCCACTCCGTCCGTTTGCTCTTATCGCTGTTTGTCTAGTTTATGTTTTGTTATTTTTGTCATCTTCTGTGTATTTTTGTCTCTTCTTTGAGTTTTGTTTGCCCACGTAGAGCCCAAAGAAGAAGAAGAAGGAAGTGCTATAAGAAAACTAAGTGGAAGAAGGCAAAGACTCAAGCTGAGTTTTCTTTGAGCCGAAACGGTCCAAGCCACAGACTCAAATTTCCCTGCCCAGTCACCGTGGTGCCAGACCCATGGAACCAAGCTTCAAAATGGAACAAATGTAACATTAATCCCCAGAGGACAGATGATATATGGTCCCGGGTGTACAATTGCACTACAGTCTGCAGCTAGAAGCCATGTCGTTGCTCAAAAACCGAGAGTAAGTCGTTCATCTGGAGATTGTAGATGGATAAAAAAAAGGTTGTGTTGAGAAATGCTGGAGATCTAATGGTTTTTGAATGGAATACTAGGAATATGCTATGAATATGAACTGTAGGAATGGTCACAAACATGTAAGACATCCAAGTATTTGTAGTCTAAGGGATCTTTTATTGTTATATATATTTTAATTTATTCATTTCTGAATTAATTAAGGATTATCCTGATTATGGAATGGCATAATCTTTTCAGAATTTACATAAATATTAATACAGAATATTGAAGGTCTTATATCAAAGGTTTCCCTTCATAATCTCCCGTAATTGAATCAATCAGTTAGGCAAATAATTCCACATAAGCCGTATAAATACGAATGATCTCTGGTAATGTCAATTCCTGAAATATCGACTGAATAAATTTGTTTGTCTCCCACAAATTTCCAGCTGTTGTAATATCTATCTTTATCGGAACTGCTATTATTTTGATCCCAGATGCACGTACTCCATCTATATAATTAGCTCCAATTGTTAAATCTTAATTTGTACAATTGTTTCTTTTATATACCACAAAACACACACATTTCCTCAAAGTTTCTTAGACGAATTCTCTTTTAATAAAGTTAAGATCCTTTAGTTGTTTTATGACCATTAACCTTTAAGTGGTCATATGGCTTGAATATGGAGAGATGGGTGAAAATTGTTCAGAAATGAATCAGTTAACAACGTCCTGTACTACTCGTAAAAGTTAGTTCCCATTTGGGCAGCCAATGCGTTAAGTTAATGAACAAATTCTTTGCGGAAATATTCCTTAAACATTCGTTAAATGGTCACTCAACTAAGCCAAAATTGCTTACAGGCCCAAGCCGAAACCAACTAAATGTGGAGACCACCATTAAGGATCTTATCTGGAGGCCCTTAGCAAAAAACATGAAACATTCCCAAGTGCTCTTATCGCGCTTCTCTGCTGCTGCTTTGGCGCTGGCTCTGGCCCTGTCGCTGGCGCTGGGCTCCCCCGAACTTTTTGGCCATTCCACTGTGCGGCAGCAGCAACTGAAAAGTTGCCCCTTTTTGAAGGAGCAGAAGCAGCAGGCAGCAGACAGCGGGGGCCGGCAGGGGGAGCAGCAAACTTCCAGCGAAGGCAAATGCCGAATAGACATTAGTCCAAAAACCTGCTGACTCCTGACTGCCGGACGAGTACCAGTATGCGAGTATATGGCTTGGTTGTGCCGGCTTTGGGCTCCAACCAGAGCCAAAATGGAGCTGCTTCCATCCTTGGCTTGGCTCTAGAACAAACTTTAACATTGTTGTTATACTCTTGAGCAGAGTCTTGTCACTATTAGCAGAAGTTGGAACAGCCGAGAAGGAGGATTTCTTCGCAAATAAGGAAAGACACAAACCCATCTTTCCAGAGCTAATATCTGATATCTATCTGTCATAGTAACGATCGTTTCTTTAAGGGTATTAGCTGATTCGTGCCACGAACCCAACTTAGTTGCTGATGCCCCTGCTGCCACAGTTGCTGTTTGTTTCTGGTGTTGCATTACAAGTAGAAATTTTCAGTTTGGCAGCAATTTTGTTTAATTTCTTTTTGGGTGCCGCACGCCGCCTTGCAACATAACGAGCGTGGTTAATTGTAACCATATACTGTACTATGTACTATACATGCGGACCATGTCGATACGAAATTCAGGGAGACGACTCACCCAGGGGGAGGGCAGAGGAGAGTGTGTCTGCGTCTGCCCCTTGGGTGTGCATGTCGCGACCCTCGCTCCCCTCCCCGTTGCGGCAAGCTGCCTGCGTTTTGTTCGGAGTCGAGTCTGTGGCAAATGTGTCATTAGGCATGTTTCATGACCCTTTGTCATGCACAAATAATTATAATTTAATACACTTGCCAGCAGGTTGTCGAACGGATAGAGGGGTACGACTACGACGTCGAGTACGAGTACGAGTGCCCTGCCCCCAGCCACTGCACGTAGGGCGTGGCTATAACGAAATTGGAGGGCTTAGAGCACACTGCCAACCCCAGAGTTGAGATTCCGGGTTTCTCATTACCTTCAATACCCATTACTCCCAAACATAGTTGAACATTTGAGGGGGAAAGTTTTTGGGTAGTCGGGGAGCGAAAGGTGAATATTTCTGCATAACAATTTAAGTTTATAAATCAGATTATTCTAATATTCTAATTCGAACTTTAGCTATCCCGGAATACAGTATAGTCGTAGTTATATCTTTATGTCTATGCGATGGCTATCCCAATTTAATGATTGTGTTCTTTGAACTATAAACTCCCTCGAAACCATCCGACTTCATATCATTCATAACAATACATAAACGTGTTTAATCTCTATCTATTCTAGGGCCTCCAGTTTTATAATTCTTTTATCTGCCACTCCCTAAAATTTCATTGCTTTTCCCTGTTTTTCATACTGAGTAACCCCTTTGTCGACCCCTCATCGATCGTTCACTATAATCTGGCCATCAAAGAGATTTTCCCTTGACTGTTTTGGCGAATTCTGCCTTTTTTTCTGGATTTTTCCACCGTTGCGTCGCGTCGTGGCATTCTGTTTTGCTGGTGCTGTCGCTGTGTGTTTTACTTTACTTTGTGCCACATAATTGCCAACAATTTGCTGAAGTTGCCAGCACGAGTGCGCCGCCCGGCAATTACCAAAGGCGCAGGATGTGTTTTAGTGCGCGCACGGGGGCCGCACCCCAGTCCCCCTCTGTCATCATCCTGCCCATTCCATTCCATGCCAAGCCATTCGACTTCTACCCATCATCATGGTGCATAGTCCTTGGGTACGAGTACGAGTACGAGTACTATCCCTTGTCTTGGCCCCCAACTAATTTGCACAGCTCGCGGCAAAATATGAAAAGTTTGTCTTGGCTAATTTGCTTTATGGCATTTTAATTGTATTTGCTTTTGCCCAGTGTCTGTCTCCGGCTCTGTCTCTGTCCCGGGTAGAACAGCATGGAAAATTGCTGACTGCCGACTACCGACTCCTGCTGACTCCTCACTCCTGACTCTGCTCTGCCCGGTGCTGTGCTGTCTGCTGAAAATTTAATGAGCTTATGAATTTCAAATCATTTTCCGACCCATTCAGTGCGCACAGCACACCTGATAGAAGGGGGGGACGGGACGGCGTCCCTACCCTTGGCAGATGGCTCCGCGCTTTCGCTGCTGATAACCGCACATTAGCCAATTATTGATAATTTATGAAAGTAATTGAGGCACACGAAACCATTCCTCTGAATGGTTCTACTTGTTCTACTTCTGCACACATCACAGGCACACACATACACACATGTGTGTGCGTCGTCTTTGTTGAAAATACAAATGAGCACAGCAGGGCCCCAAAGAGTGCAAATATAATTCTTATAAATAGACAACAACAGAGGCCCTTGTCGACAGTTGGCAATCGTCATCGTCATCATCATCATCATCGTCTAGCAACTAAACAAACATAAATAAATAAATAAGAACAGCCATGCGTAGGCCATAGGGAATCTATAACGACGGGAAAATACCCGTTAATCAACGATTTCAGGGCGAAATTGGAACTGGAAAATTACTCCAATAAGGGTAGCAATCAAGGCTGCATTTACCTGGAAAACTAATTTATTCTTCAAGAAACTTGTTTGCTTCCAAAGAAATTGTTCTATAAAGCATTGAATAGACTTCTAAAACATTTTATGAAATAAAAATATACTATGTATAGAAATATCACAAGAACTACAGAAGTCTGGATGTCAATGTCAAGGATACAGTGGCGTATGCCAATATAATCCTCTACAATTAGACAGTTTTTACTGGAAAAATGAGTATGCTAGATCATTTAATTGAAGAGAATGGAACCATTTTCCAAAGGGAAAAGAAGGGTAGCATCCCAGGAGTCTGCACAGAAAACTTAAATCCTCTGGCTTCATCATGTATCTTAAGCATCAGTTCTCAAGAACCATTCGCAATAAAATACAACAAATTCAGGTAATCTGTAAGCATTAAAAGAAACCCTGAGACCCCCCTCCGGGTAGTGTCATGGCACTGACGATGGGCCATGGCACTATAGACTTTGACGCCATTGACTTATGTAGTTTTGCCCTGCCACGACCTCCTCCTGCCATATACATATGTGTACATATACGAGTAGTAGAGAGTGTAGAATACAGAGGGCCCTACCATGTAGAGAATATATAGAAACGGAGGGAGCGATGGAACATGTCAATATTGGCAGCAACGACAGCCACGACAAAAACGACAACGGCATTGTCATTAATGAAACCAAATAAAAACCTTAAATGCTAGCTGGCAAAGCAGAAAAGCACACACAAAAAATTTGAACAGAAACAGAATTTTGTATTTGTTAACATACACCACACGCACACACACACACGCAGATACTATTTGTTGTGTGTGTGTATGGGTGTGTGCCTGCATTTGGCTGGAAAATGTGTTTCACAAATAAATAAGCGCTTCGAAATGGAAACATTCGCTCCATTGCCCATAAATATTTGTTACCGCTTATGTTGATTCAAATGGTTTGGATTGCTGACTGATAGATGGATAGGTGGAAAAGGGGAGTTCCGTTCTTTATTGGAGTGGAAATATGTATGTACACAGACATGTAGGCAATCTATATGCGGAGGTAGAAAAAACTAGCCTAGAACTAGGATAACGCAATCACAATCGATAAAAACAGGAATATTTAAGAGTAATAGAGGTCTCTAGCAACTCATCTGACAATAAATCATACGAATATAATTAATCATTGGTTAGGTATGCTATATCTTCACTAATGATACATTTCAGACCATTAAATGGATTCTGAGTAAATACTTATAGTATTTCGTTGGTATTTCGTGAGTTTAATAATTACTTGTTTTGATTAAACTTGTTTTGCAATGGCTTTTGTTAAGTCTAAAAATAAACCATAACATGATGATGCACAATCTCTCCACTCTCCAATTTTATTCGAATATTTTTTAGTATAAATCACATTTTCAGCCCGCTGTAGATTTTAAAGCATTCACACCGATTCTCTGGATTGTGCCCTTCAAGGATATGCCGCCTGCCTGATACGTGTAACGAGTGCGATATCCATCAGGACCAGCTGTGTAAAAAAGGATCAGAGTGCCTCCTTCTTTGTACGATTGTTGAATTTCTCCCTCGATCCGCCTATGGCCCTCCGCATCCTCGAACACCGATTCAGTGCGAAATCCTGTTCCATCTGGATGATTGATCCTCAGTTGGTATTCCTTGCCGCAGGCAGAGTCCAGCTCGCAGCAACTAATCCACAGGACAAGAAGCCACTGGCGGGGGGGACGGTACTTTACTTGTGTACAAATTCTGAAGCAAATCCCCAGGGACTCACTCACCACATGGCTGGTTCTGGGAGACATGATGATGCGATGTCGATCTAACTGGCAGCAGATTGCAACTACCGCCACAGCCCCGAACCGAATGATATCCGCAAGTTGTGTTTTTGCCAGCTCAACCGAAGGGGAAACGAGTTTTGGTGCAAAATGAAGATTAACTAAGATCAAAAGTGGCTAAACCACATCGGAACATTGGCACCAGCAATCAAGGCCGGATGCAGTGGGTCGAAGCTTTAAATACCCTTGGAAATTATAGGGTTTCTTAACTACAATCATATGTAATTTCATGGCACTTCTGGCACTTGGATTGCATTTACAGAAGATTCGGTGGGAAATACATGTATACGAAAGATCTGTGGGTGTAAATTTGTGGACAATATGACAATAGTACCCCCAGCAAGTGTACTTCTAAACAGCTCTGATCCATTAAATTGGATTCCTCAATGAGAGATTAGAGAGAGATAGGGGAAACCTGTTCCAAAAAGCACTTTTAATATCTAATAACACTCAATAAAGTGTTCTTGCAAAGAAAGTAAACTTTCTTGTTCTATCATTTCAAAGAGTGTTGGTGTTTTGATTGAAGTGAATTCTATGAAACGGCTTGTTTGATTTCTCAACTTTGGTCGGGGGGCAGGGGCTGTCGCTGTCTGAAGTGTCTTTATATCTTATCGAACCCGAAGAGTGGCAAGAGGCAGGGGGACGTGGCACTCCCTGAATCGCAGTCACCTGTCGACGGTCGACTGTCTGTTTTTTCCTATCACTTACCACCTCGATGCCCAATTTTTCCCGAACACCAAATGCATCTAATAAATAGGCGCACAATTAACAAGTTTCTAGTGATTTATGCCGACGCGTCGCCGGTTCGGGGTCTGGGTCTGGGTCTGCGTTTGATTTTCGTACCTAGGGCTGGGCCTGGCCCTGGATTTTATGAGCACCCCAACCGTGCCGTGCCGTGCCACGAAACAATGCAGGAGATAATTTTTTACGAGGCACTCGCTCTGTGCGCCATATGTTCGGGACACAGGGACCGGGGACCAGGGACTAGAGACTAGGGCAGGTAGTGCCGGACCGCGGACCACGAACCATGGACCTCGACTTCAGTCTCTTTTAAGGGCCGCCGCGTGTGCAATTAAACGATTTCGGGAAGGGCGTTAGGCATGCGCTCAGCCTTGACAGCGGCCGGCCCGGCGTAGAGCCCCGGGAAACGAATCGAATCGAGAGAATCTCATTAAAGCAGTAAAGTCAATAGAGGCACGGCACCCTACCCTCTAAGCCAGAAGGAAGAAGGAAGAAAGGGGTTGGGTTGGGTTGGTATTTGCTGGTGTTGTGTGTGCAAGTGTGGGTCTTCTTGGGAAATTCAATTTGTGATTTTGTGGCAATAAAGTTGCTTTCTTTGTCTATCGGTTGCTCGGCTATTGATTTTTGATTTTGCTCGGTGCAAAAGTTTTCCTCCTCATGCCATCTGAGACAGTTGGCCCGGAAACTTTTCTAATTGCTCCAACGGCAGAACAGTAGCAGCAGCAGCAGCAAGTTTTCCTTCATAATTTTCCAAGCAGCCGGCGATTGAACAAAGCAATATTTGCTCAAGTAATTTTCGGTTCAAAAAACTTTCACGTCCCATCTCTCCGACAGATCCACAGCCGCAGATCCAGAGCCAGAGTCAGAGCCAGGGCCAAAGCCAGGACAGGGGCTGAGATGGCAAAAAAATATATATGTATGTATGAGCGAGTATTTTCCAGGCAGCCAGAACAAAATGATTTCCCAGCCACGTACTTCAGCACGTTTCCAACTTTAATCTCTCGGGCGGTTGCAAGTTCCGTTCCGTTCCGCTCGCTTCTCTGCGTCCTGCGTCTCCCCCACACTCACTAATTTCTGTTTAAAAGCGGAATTTATGTGAGCTCAGCAGTTTTGCTCCTTCCTAATACCAAATCAAATAGAACTTTTCCACCGAGCCACCGAGCGAAAAAAGGGTGGGGTGCCCAGGCCCAGCCGAAAATACACATATAAACGAGTGTGTGCGGAGCAGTCGCGGGCAGGGAGGGAGAAGCGGGAGATACGCAGAAATAGAATGAAAATCGTTTTGTTTGGGCCGGGGCTCATCTTGATTTATGGTCAGAGGAAGTTCGCACATTGGAGATGCCATTATTTTGCGTATTTATACAAATGTTATCCCCTCTTCCCACCCTTCGGCGAATGCATATATCCTCATATGTGGAATACCTACCCATAAATCAATAAATGAAATTTACACGCATATTTTGTGTTACTTGCTGGTGGAAATTTATTAGATTTCTCGCTGCGAAGTTCTCGCTGGGAAGTTGTGGAAAGCTGGGAAAACTGGCAACTTCAATCTGTCAAGTCATCCATTTCATTCATTTCTCTTCATTAAACTTAATCTTAGGACCATCTGCAGTCTCCTTTGAGAACATTTGATCAACACTGTGGAATGGAATCCTTAGTAGTAACATATCAAAGGAATAATTTATACGGTTACTTCTTGGAATGAATACAACTCGCTTGAACTGATGACGGGGCGGTCTCCCCCTGGAAGGGTAAGACGAACGAACAGAGGACAAAAGACAGAAGACCCGACCTCGTCTTGGTCAAAGGGAAACCCTAGAGCTATCTGAGCAACAACATCTACATCATTGGACCATTTGACACCCAAAGAATTTTTAATTAAGGCCGCCGCGAAACGAGTAAAACTGCTCTTATTCGGATGGATGCTGGCTGTTGCTGTTGCTGCTGCTCCGTCCGCCATGGCTTCGTCTTCGGCGTCAGCAAATGGCAATGAAACGATAACAATAAAAATGCAGCTATGGCCATATAGAGAGATATGCGAGAAACGCGAGCGAGAGAAAGAGATATATGGGCCCAAGGTATACTAAACAAGGTAGGCTTATAGAGAGGAATAAGAAGTTGTTCAAAATGACAACAGAGAGAGAGAGAGAGAGAGACTCACAAATGCGTTGTGAGAAAGAGTCTCAAAGGAGTAATTTGTACGTGCATGCATATGTATGTATATATAATAATATGTAATGACAATAATATGTATATATAGTAATCTTGCATAAAAAGCAATACGGCGGCGCCATTGTAAACGAAAACAAAATCAAAGGGAACAAGAAAAAATTGTCCGCGGAGATGCTTCGCTGACAACTGCTGCAGACAGACTGAAATTTAAGGAGTTACACAGAGAGCGAGAGAGCCGATAAGCCTACCTTGTTTAGTATACCTTGGTATGGGCCTATACTGCAGCGGCAGTGGCAGTGGCAGCGGCAGCGGCAGTAACTGCAACTGCAACAGCGGTGATGCGCAGCCCCAGAATGCACATAAAAATTGTCCGCATTATTGTTGCAACAGAGGAAGGAAGCAACAATAAGAAGTAGACGCCACAGTTTGGGATACCCTTTCGGATCTATTGCAGATAAATTTCTGATGAAATGCCATAGCACATTATATATTGTTAGGTTTGGGTGGACCCGATCCCCTCCTCTGCGTTGCAAACATCCAATCAAAATCTAAATACGTTCCTGAAAGGTATACGAATAGAGAAAGCAGAGCACTAAAAGCACTAGAAGAGACACAGAAGCTTCCGTGCAAGGTGTACTTTTGCAAGGTGAGGAGGCCGAGTCACATGTTTTCATACATATTTTCATATTTCGATCTCTGTGTTTGCGCATCGTGGGAGCACCATTTCGGAGAGCGCCACCTTGTATAAATATACCTTGCATAAGCGCATCATCAGCAGCGAAGAGGAGCATCAAAAGAAGCAGAAATTGAGGGTGAAGCAAAAGCGGCATAGAAGCAGCAGAGGAGAAGCCCCAGAAATGGAAAGGGAGAAGCAGCGCATCAGCACATCAGCGAAGGAAGGCATATAAACAACAATGTCATCAGCATAATTGTATGTCAAGTGAGCGGCAGAGAGAAAGAGAGAGAGACTGTAAAGAAGTGGTTGGTGGGAGCCTGCACAATGGAGTGAGTGAGAACTATAAAAAGCGAAAAGCAACAGAGCAAGAGGAGGAGGGCGAAAAAAGCGGTGCCAGGAACCACTCGAGACCATGACGAGACAATGCAATCAAAGGAATCGCAGGGAGAGGGAAGGAGGTAGCAAAGACTGTTGTAGAAAGGGACAGGGAAATGCAGCAGAAAGAGTCGGAGGGAGGGAGGGGGTAACGTCAGCAGGGACAGGACGATAGACAATCGGACGGTCGGAGGGTCGGAGGGGCAAGGCAATGAATGAATGACGAGCCGCCGCCATGCATACGCAATATTAAGCCATCGGAAAGGAGTCGATCAGGGGAGGGGGGCAGGAGCCAGAGAGGAAGAGAAGGTGCATTTCTTCGGCTGTTGGCTTTGCACACTCATTCGCACACTACAGAATAGCCCTTTAGTTTTGTGCCCTGTTATATCCGCATATTCTATTTATATCCGTGAGTACTATTTGCATTTGGAAAGGGTATACAATTTTCGTTGTATATTGGAAACCTTCGTACAAATGCAACTCGGATTGGATCATATGTGCACTTTACTTCTGTGTGTGTGTGTGCCATTAGACGATGCGGGTCGCTCTATGACAAAAACACGGATTCTGCTGAACCCAACATTTAGCATTTTGCCATTCACGTCAGCGGCATCATAATAATCATCTCCATCTCCAGCATAGCATCCACCAGCGCTAGGCAGAGTACTTTGTTTTCAATCAGACGTTTGCCACCCCAAGAGGGATGGCCTCTGAATGTAGGCTCTAAAAGGGTATCAAAAGCTTCGGCATTTCCGTCACGGCTGTTCTTATTGTCGACGGTTTGTGTGTCATTGAAATGAAACGCCGGGCGACGCCTCTTGAGCGGAATTATTATTACCACTTATGCAGCAGTCGCCAGCAGAAGCGACTGAAGAGGGGCGGGGGGCCAACCATTGGCATTGTTTTCCCACTGCGCGAGGTTTCGTTTTGGTTTTATTTTCCTTTTCTCTCTTCGGTTTTTGTGTTCTATGCAATTTTGTGTGTGTGTGTGCTGGCGGCTGCACTCATTTCCACATGAATGCACCGGCAGCGGCAGGGAGGACGGGGTCCATATGTGGCATACCACACGAAACAGTAGACACAGCTCCGACCCATACTCGAGACGCCGCCATAAACCGCAAGATGTTAAAAAAAAACACAAAACAAAACTGGTCACTCCGTCAGCAGATCTCTAGAGCAGTCACACCCAGCAAGAACCACTCTTTTCTTTTATACAATTTTCGTTAAGCTTACTTGGACCCTAAAACACGGGCCTACTCCAGAGAATTTCAGGTTTTTAGGTAAAATTGTATGCACATGTTTTTAAGCTTTCTTTTGAAAACCCGTGCCTTTCATTATCATAAAAAAAAGCCTCACTTGATATGGTTTAAAAACGTTTTGCAATAAAAAAATGCATACGAATATGACTCTGATGGAAGGACCATATGGTGCAACAGTATCCATACTCGTTCCGACGGGGATCATGTTATGTTATGTGCCATAAAAAAATCAGAAAATCAAAAATCGGAAATCAGAATAAATGGATTGAACCCTGGGAATCTACAGAGAAATTACCTCAACCATTTTCTTTCCATTAAAATTTGTAATAAGCCTTCCACACTCATGAAGCCAACATTCGAGCAACTTTAGAGCTCAAATGGATAAATAAAGATCTCCAATTGTACTATACAACACCACATTTCCGATGTGAACCAAATCAACTCTTTCTGATAACTTCGGTTCTTTATAAATGTTTAATTATGTTTTTTTTTATTTACGGTTTTTATTAAACATTTTTGAAAAATTGTATTTTATTTTAATCTTTATTTCCAATGTAGTGCTTCTTTTTTTGTCTTTTACATTTGGTTGTATTGAACTTTAAAATTCTGAAAAGCTGATAGATGAAGCTATAAATCAATGAAGTATCGCATTGATCATGTTTTGGGTGGTGGTGAATGCGATGATGCTTACCTTATCATATGGGGCGCACTATTTTTACGCTATATGTGATCCATGAATTTATGTAAATTTATGAAATCTATTTATGAAATTGTATCATATTGATCACTGATCGTTGATCAAGTTGTGCTGCTGAACGCACCCAATGATCCGAAGAACAAATCGCGGCTGTCACACCTCGCTGCTTTATTATTATAATTGCTTTATAATTGGAGAAAAACTTTATAATTGACACGTCCGCCCAGAATCTGGATATCAATCCTATCGAACATTTGTGGGCGTTATGGATGCTAATGGCGGACCTACAAAAAATATTAGCCTATTATAGCTTATTATTTAAGAGATATAGCATTTTTGCGATTAATGTTAGCATTTTGCAAAGAATTAACAGACAGATAATATTTTCTGTATTTTCTTTTGTTTCCATGCATTTTTTATGTTTTTGTTTATACTTGTATTATTTTTGATAATTATTTTATATTAGAATACATATGTATCTGAATTATGAATATTGAACATGAAGAAAAGTGGCCTTTCCCATATGTAATTAATTATGTTAAAGTGGAAATTGTGTGACTGCTTTCATTTTGCAAAAAATTAGTTGACATTTTTGTACTATATGTGGAATTGTTCTAAGCTCTAAGCATTTATGTGGTGGCTAATAAATAAATATGTATTAATAGCTAAGAGTTACTACATATAGAACATATAGAACTCAACCCAATTAAATAAAATTGTGCAGATGCCGCAACCACTTAATTTCGTTTTGCAGATATTCATTTGCATATCTTCAATGCATCATGCGCCACAAGTTCCGAAGAAGTACTCACTCAAGAGCTGCATATGTACATGCTCGAACATAGTATGTATGTACCTACCATTTGGATGCACATATGTATGTAAATACATATGTATGTTTCTACCATATATACTCATATGAAAGTACGTACAGAGTGATCTCCAACAGACATCCGTCAATAACTATTTTGAGCATAGAAAATTCTTGGTGATTTCTCTTCGATGGGATGGGATGGCCACTCGAGCCGAGCCGAGCCGAATGGCAAGTGGCCAGTCAAGACGCTGTGCTGTGCTCTATATAAGGTCACCCACCGCATATGTGTGCCCACATAGCATCCACAGAATGCCCCTAATGTCCACTTAACAGCAGCCTACTTAAATACATGCCATGCATACGAAAATGGCCAACGAAGCGGAGACGGTCGACGGTAGACTGTAGACGCCAATGTCGAAGGCGATGCCGTGCCGATGTGGTAGCCGATGTGGAAGCCACACATCAATGGCCCGAGTATCGAACTCTTAGAGAGAAGGCAGGGCTGATGTAGAGAGACACTCATTAAATGCCAAGAACATGCGACAACGACAACGACGACAAACGGTACTGGAACGGGAAGCGGGCGAGGCAGCGGGAGCGGGACCGGGAACTTGAACAAGAGAGAACAATAAGCCTGCAGATTACGGAGCGACAGAGACAACGACGAGTGGCGACGGACGGGACGACGAGTGGAGACGGACGAGACAGCGTCTGTCGGATCGGGTGAGTGGGGGTCAGTGAGTGATGTCTTTGAGTGGGCCGCACGAGGCACGGACAATTGAGTGCGTGGCCCCGTCGATGTCGATGTCGTTGTCGTCCATCGGCCCGTTTCAAATTCAAAATGCAATTGCCGGTGATGCCAACTTTAATTACACAACTGCGGAGTGGACATCCCACTGTCCGTGCTTCTCCCTCTCCCTCTCTCTCGCACACACTCTCTTGGATACTCCAATCCAATCATGGTACACCCAGTGCGACCCTCCCTCTTTCCAACTGGACTTGTGGGTTGACTAAATGCTGCTCATTAAAGTAAATTACAATTTCTGTTTCGCCATTTGAATACCCTAACAGCGGGGTATAATGATTTCGAGGACGTTTTTGCTATTTAAATAAATAAGAGATCCATCTACCTGCAAATAGGCGCATACTTTCAAGGGTAGCTGTCTATCGTGCGATCCAATCATACATCTGAAGTGTACCGCTTATGGATACACTGGTCTACCTCTATGTACATGTGGTTTCTAGAAGGGAATCCGAAACTTCGCTTTCTCAAAAACCAACCCTTACTTGTACGTTTATTCTTCTTTATCTTCGTTTGCATGTCGCATGTGGGCGTGGCAAGGTTTGGACCTGGTGCGAGGTTATGTGTAATTAATGTTGATTAACGGTTTCTGCTCCGGCGAAAACTTTTAACCTAACTTGAAAGCAAATTACATGAAAATTTCTGTGCGTTACAGCTAAAGTTTCATAGTTGCTTGTGCTAAGGATGGGGGATAGGGGATGGGGATGGGGGTGCTGCTGCTGCTCTTGCTTGAGGGGAGGGGCAGAGGGGTTGGAAAATTAATAGTTGGCTGCTGGGATTTTGGTGGGTAATGTTAAATGAAAGGTTACCAGCCAGTGTTGTCAGCCATGACGTTGGGGGGTTGGACTTGATATGTTGCAAGAGCTGTTCGGAGCCGTTACTCAAAGTTGGTTGGTTCTTTGCGGAGGTGGCAGGTTGGAGGATGGCAGCGAAAAGTAATGTAAAGTTTTCAGTCAAAATAATCCTTGAAGAAGGTGAAAGAGTTGGTAGGGGGCAGATGATGCTTTACAGGGGATTAGAACACGGAACACTGAAAAGTTCCAAAAAGCAAAGAAAGAAGAAAAGTGGTGTGGTGTAGAAATACTCGTAAGTATTAGAGGAGCATATAGTGGGGTATAGTAATCTATGCGAACAAATCAATATGATACTATATCTTAGGTGGACATCTCGTGTGTATCCATGGATTCACAGCCATTTGCAGAAACATGAATCCCCCGAAAGTGGAAGTCCCAGTGGCTAAATAATTGCCAAACTCCCAACACACAAACATTTTTGTATTTTAAGGATGGAGACCCATCCTATCCAGCATAGAGAAAGCTAACCCTGCTGCCAGACGACCTTTTGCGGCCAGCCTGGACAGCAAACACGTTCTTCTTCACTTGAAACGCACTGTCTTGCCTCTAGGCTCCCATCCTATAAATCCATAATTGATTAGCATTCGAATGGAGCTCGGCAACAATGTCTTGATTAATTAATCCACCCACAATGCAAATTACATGCCACAGTATATCTCGTGAAATCTGGCACAGCTGGTTCCCGGTTCCCGGTGCCCCAACATTTCCAAGAGCTGTATCTATGTATGTACGGTGCCTCTCAGCATGTGCAGTGGAGGCACTATCCCTCGACATGCCCCAGCAGACCCATAGCGAGCGAGAGAGGGAGAGAGAGAGAGAGAGAGAGAGAAAAAATGATTGCCTACATCGGTGTCATAAATTAAAATCTAACAAAATAAATCAATAAAGATTAAATCTTACGTGCGGCGCACACACACAAACACACACTTAGAGCCACTCAGAGGGGGCAGGGCCGATGCCGATGGAAGTACTCGTCGATCGGATGGAGGAGGCATAATCCAGCTTGCTTTGTCTGCCCCTGTCTCTGCCTATACGATACGATACGTATCTGAGTATACGTATCTGTATCTGCGGCCTCCTCCTCTATTTTGTATCTGTAACTAACAAAACGTGTGTCTGCATATGAAAGCGCCGCCATGTCGCTGTCGGTGTATCTGCATCTGTATTTGTATCTGTGCGCGCCGGTGCCGTGTCTCTGTCAGCCCCTCGGAAACTACTTAAGTATTTAGGTCTTTGCGCTGTCGCTTCGCATTTTGAATGCTGAATAGGTATTTAAATTTCATACAAATTCTATGAGCACACTGTCTGGGGGAAGGATGAGGAACGGAACTTCTGGGGAGGACGGAGGCCCGTACAATATGAAAAGCAGTTCAGTTCAGCAATTCATTCAGACAGAAAGAAGCTTAAAGTCGGGTTGAGTCGCAGTCGCAGTCCCAGCCGCAGTTTCAGCCCCCTCCTCGACTGAACATCCGCCGGCTGGTTTTTTTTTTGGGCAGACAATCAGATACAGTCACCTATACATATATATGCTCCTATATGTATATTGATAAAGAATGCATGCGCTTTAATAATACGCAAAATAATACTAACAATAAAAAAGCTGCCACTACAACAAAAACAATGGAAAACAATCAACTCGAGGCCACACAATGGAGGTTCTCGTTTTTTTTTCTTTTCTTTTAGAACAAAACAGAGGAAAGAATCATTCTGGTTTTTCTTTTTTTTTTTTGAGGGATAGGCATAGGGAGAGGTCCGACCCTTGTTGGCTCTCGTCGGGCATGACATAACTCAGCTTTCGACACGGATTATCCTCGACGGCGTGTAAGCCCAAAACTTGTTCAAGATTCTCTATCAATATCCATGGGTGGTCTGGTCTAATGGCTGGTTGGATGGATGGATGGATGAATGAATGAATGAATGGCATGGCCAAGAGAGGATAAAGCATTCGAAAAGGGGGTCAGTGGGGGTTCCTAGATCAATCTGTGTATGCAATATGGAAAATCGAACAATGTTTTGTTTGATTTTGAGGTGAACATGATGAAATTCTGATAATAAAGGTGTCTATTCCAGATGGGATGGTCATAGTTCGATAAAATGTAAATGAAATAATTCGTTTTAAAATATTCTAAATGTATTCACCACACAGCTTTAAAGAAGGGATCTTTTAGTTCAAAAATAGGTAATTTCTCACCTTTATCAATAATAACCTGATTGATAATATCTGTATGTACTTGATCTGAAAGCATAAATACATTGAAGGGAAATTTAAGCTTTTGTAGTTGATATGGCTGAATATTCATAGATAATGATTTCTAAGTTCATTTTCAAAAGATTGAATTCTGTAAACTCATTACGAAGGGTTTCGTTTTGGGTTCTATCTCTCTGATTGATTGCAGTCCCCGGCTTATTGTTGTTTTCCCCCGCATAAAAGAGCCATAGATAGCATTCAAAGGCATTTCTGGGCATGAGTACATTAACACACCCACGAGTTCTGGTATCTGTATCTGGCCACCGCCTGCCTTTGTTGCCGCATTCCGCATTTCCCCATCCCCCCATTCCCCCTTTCCCCCTTTCCCAATCGAAAGCAATCCTGTGAGGTTCTTCGCCCAGTCATCATCGTGACCAGCACACAGCACGGGCACGGGCTTCACTCAGCCACGACTGAGCAGATAAACGAAAATTGTGCCCCGCCGAACACTTATTATTAATAAGTGCACATTAATGTTTGCTTGATTAAGCGCTCAATCAAATGAAATTCTATACGCATGACGGCCCGAACAAAAAAACAAAAAACAAACGAGAAATACTACGTAGTAAAACAGAGAACCGAATGCCTATGAACAATCGCAATCCTTTTACTTTTTAAGGGGAATTTTTTGAGAGGAATGCTTATCTATAAAATATCCGATCCATACTAGCTTTAGGGCTTCGAATATTCTTTCTTTATCTGATAGCATCCATAAAGTTTTACAATCGCAATCTTTTCATATTTCCACACCAATTTAGGGGCCTCATTTTTGGGGCGAACAAGTAAACATAATTTATAGGTAGTATTCGCTTGGGTTCTGGTTCTGTTCAACATATGATACCATTCCCATCCCATACCATCGGATCTGCAGGGGTGCTTGTTTTTTGTTGGGTTCGGGGTCTGGTTCGGTTCGGTTCTGTTTCTTCTTTTTCTCGCCCATCAATCATAATAATATTGCACTGCAGACACTCACACATCAAAGGGGAGGAATCTCGGTCTGCTCTGCGTTTTATTTTCGGCACTTGAGCAACCGTATCTCTGTATCTGTATCTGTATCTGTAGCATCCGTATCTGTATCTTCACGCTGTTGCCATTGCCCTTGCTCTACGCTGGTGCTGCTGCTGGTGCTGATGTTGTTGCTGTATCTCTATCTGCATCTGTCGTTTGCTGTGTGCAATCTCTTGGGTGTGCGGAAGTGCCCTGGCGGCGACGTCGACGAGGAGTGCACCTTGCACACGCCTCTGCCTTTTCCCCTACAGTTTCCCATTGCAGTGTGCTCTCCTCACTTTAATTGTTTGCACAGCAGCCGCTTCGGAGTGGTTCGGAGGTTTTTATCTGGCCCGACATTTACCGTTGCTGCCGTTGCCGTTGCCGTTCCCGTTGTCGCTGCCCCTTCCATTGTTGTTTGCTTGGGCCCTGAAAAGGACACGGGGAATCGTGTGAATTTCTTAGGATTCTCTACAGCCTTCCCGTTTATTTGCAATTTTTTTCAGAGAGTGAAATTCGTGGCCCTTAAACCCCAGGCATCACAGGATGTTTGCACCTTTCACAGATGGGATGGATGGATGGGATGTCTAAAGCACATACATACTGTACATATCAGTATCTGGTTCTGCTTAATGACAGGTTGACAGTCCCCTGGCATCATTAATGCGCCATACGAAAGCAATTTAATATATATACCAGTACGAGTACGAGTACGAGTATACATTGTATAGCAACCAAATAGCAACCACCCTTAATGGGAGCGCGGGGAAACCCTTTAGAAAATTGCTTGCGGAAAGTCAAAGACGCGGGGTGTTGTCGAAGCCGTCGTCGTCGACGTCGTCCCCCAAAATGTTAATGCAAATAATAAAACACAAAAGTATCTCAAGTATTAAGCATTTCACGACTTGCCCGAGTTGAATTTTAATGCGGCCTTCTCTCCGCCAGCTTTTCAAGAGCCATCATCTCCTTCTACGCCTTCTCCGCCGCCTCAAGTGCCTCAGGAATATCGGATTTGGAAGCAGAATGGAAGAATGGAAATGGAAATTGCCGAACAACAAGTAATATAAAAAGCAATTGCTATAAATCAAATAAATCATGGGAAGGTTCTCCAAAAGACTGAAAGACTGAAAGAGTATTTGCACATGCTGAGAATGATTTCGAGACTACTTAAGATCAGAGTACGAGAACCCCAGAACGCCAGAACCTCAGACCCAAGTGCGAGTCCCATTCTGGTATCAGCTCCGAGATTACTATACTTCACATGGCTATGTGTACACTCGTAAACCCGTTCGAATACATTTCACTTGCAAGTGAATGCAGCACACCGGATCACATAAATTCAGAGATCACATTAATATAATTAAATGGAATATTGCGCCATTCAAATGGAGGGATTAACAAACATGTTTCGTTCATATTTATCTCCCCGACTTGGCCACTCAGATTTATGGCCCACAACGGCGACACCTGCATACTAATTTGTTCGATTATACGAGTCTGTATGTACTCCTCCCTCCTCCCTCCTCCCGCCCTGTTTTGCATTTACAAATTGTCGTAAAACGCAGCAAAAGTAATTCTTGAAATGCTAATTTTTGACTTACTCAAATGAGTGCTGTAATTAATAAAGATTTCAATTTAAACAAATTTAAATATACATATAATGTGTTTTCTTTTAACATTACATTTATTCTGTTGAGATGTCTTCGGTTTCAAACGTTCTTTAAACAGATAAAAAATGTTTATTATTGTTATAAAATCTTAGTGTCGTTATTGGAAATATACAAATTGAAGGGTTTTCTAATATTTCTTTATATTAAATAATAATTAAATTAATATTTAAAAACCACTTAGTTTTATTAAAATATGTTTGATCGATGACCTTGGCATGGTTGCTCCTAAACAAAGTGTTTCCAAATATTATTTCACTAATTCTGCCAGATTTTGTCCCAGTGATCAATCCGCTTCAAAGCCTAGTAATATGTCAATAACTTCAGTGGAAAACTGTTCCGAATAGGTATTGTATTTTTTTTGTAATATTTCCAATGAAAAAACGTGATTTTAGATGCTTATTTTATGACGTAAATATACTTCATTCAGGTGGCTTTTTGTTTAGTTATTGAAATACCATTCTTAAACAAAAATACTTTTTATATCATACAAAACCTGGACACAGGAGCCTCCCCTTAATATTCGAAATCTGGAAATTTAAATAATTTTTGTATGCATAAATTCCATTCGCTATAATTCCATTTAAAATTTTCTCAGGCGCTTTCAAAAGATGAAAATCGATTCAATTTGAATATTCAAATGCAAAGTAGGTGATTGTGATTGTGAGTGGCAGGGGCAGGGGCAGGGGCAGGCCTTCCACATAACCATGAATGAAAGTAATTGTTGAAATTTCACAGAAATATCTACGATACTCGGAAACGTCGCGTCGCGTCGCTTCCATTTATCGTAACACAAAGAAATGCAAATTCCGTTTTATGTTATACAATTTAATAGGTAAAAAAAAGAAGGCACAAGTTCTGCATTTAATGAATTATCCAGAAAATGCAAATGCCAAAATGGACCTGGGGAGATGACTGGCCTGGCCTGTCGAGGATTTAACTGAGCCAGAACCCGGGATGGAGGCTGCTGCCTGTCTGACTGCCTGCCTTGCCTGCAATTGTTGTTTGTGTTTACTTAAGCTCTTGTGTCTGTCTCCGTCTCTGCCTCCGTCGACGTCTACGTCTCCTGCCTCTTTTGTGTGCCCTTTTCAATGTGGCACGTTCAGGTCTCTGGCCCTGGACCTGGGACAGTCACTGGGCCTGGTTTCGGTTCTCTGCCTAGACCCTGGACCTGGGACTTGAGACCGTCGAGAGGCAGAGCGCAGCGCAGCGCACTTAATCATATTCGATACAGATAAGCTTCAGTGCCGGTACGTGCATAGAATTTAAGCATACATAATAATCATCGACAGAGTGGCGAGGGGAGGAAAAACAGAAACCGAAACAGAACAGAACAGAACTGACGTACAATAACTAAAAATACGAAGCTTGTAGCTGGAAAAGGCATTATCATAAAGCAAATATACAGAACAGATAGATATTGTATATCCGTAGAGGGGGAGAGAGAGAGAGATAGAGATGAAACAGGGACAGTTTGTGGAGACTTGGGGGATCAGAAACCCCGACCCAGACCGAACCATTTATAATTTCATACTATTATTATTCTTTGCGTCTTTTGCGCCAAAGAAATTGCAGATACAAATGGCCAGTTCCCGTCCCCGTCCCCCTCCCCAGTTGCCGGTTTTTCCCCCTCTTTTAGCCATTTGCCGAACAGCTTTTAAGTTCAAATTATGTTCCCGTATACCGTATACCGTATACCGTTGTCGTTGCCATAGAGTGCTGTGCGGTTAAAAATTTGAACTTGGATGCCTCTGACTCTGACGTTCAATCCCCAGCCGAAGCTGCTCCATCCCCTTTGCTGCGGTTTCGAGGTTCGCTTCACTTCAGTCCGGCCCGGTCCATGCCCAGCCCCAGCCCCAGCCCCAGCCCAATCTGCAAAACCGCAGTCGAAAAGTATCTTTGTATCTGCGAGATTTGCGCCATTTGATCTTTGGCTGGCGGCATGGCTCTTTTTTTTATGCTGTGCGCAATTTTTTATTTTCGATATTTCTTATTTTTTATGTGCTGCTGCTGCTGCTGCTGTTGCTGCTCCTTTGTCTCGGGTTTCCAGCATATGCTTCTGCCACTGTGGAACGTGAACCGCGTTGCAGATGGCCAAGAAGTCCAACATCAGTCAGTGGCTGCAGCTGAGAACCAGATACCTGACAGGGATATATACACTTATACATATATTTATAGACACAAACTATACATATGTAGGAGAGAGTGTGTGAGCGACAAAGTATGGGAATTAAGTAGCAGCCACTCGAAGACCACAATTAATTCTGCGAGAAATCAATTAACAGAACGTTAAGATTACCATGGGAATGTGCTGGACTGGAGGGTGTGGCATTGAAAGAAAGAGTTCTTAAGAAACTTGCTGATTGTTCGCTATGATTGATCGGGTAATTGTGGGTTCCAAAGAACAGCTGGATCATCAGTCGTGGGCTTAGATTAATACACAATTATTTGATAAAATAACTACATCAATTCTGGAAAATATTTCTGATAATAGTGGAATTCGCTGAACAATACATCCAGTATTCTATAGGGAATTGAACCGAAGTTTAATGAATGGGTTTTTCAGCAGATTTTTACTGTTTGAACTGGGTTTGTCATGATTTAGTCAGTGCAATGGTTTACTCTCTGTTTTTTCAGTTTTAGAGAACGTATAGATTTATGGAAACATTTCCCATCTGCGCCCGAATATAGTAGATTGTAATTAAGGAAGCCCCGATAATTATCTCGAAAGAAAAGTTATTCGATGCTTGCGTAAATCATCGAATTTCAATTACTTTTTTTGTTTTTGTCTATCCAAAATAAATAAGAGTCTTGCCGAGCCTGTTTTCCAGTTCAGTCAACTGGAAACGAGAGATCTGCCCTCACTTCAAAAAGGGAATGGAATTAATTATAAGTCGCCAGGGTAACAAAATTGCCATAATATTCCAGACAAGTCCAGAAATGTCCATGACCTTCCCTTCTGACCAACAAAACCAACTGAAATCTAATTAACATGAACTATTTATATTGCCAATGGAAATGCGAGACGAGACAGTCGTCTGTGATTCCAATGAGGCAGGGATTTGCAGAAGTGGAAGTGGACTTCCCTGTTTCGCAGCATAAATCAACAGAACAGTAATCCGACGCATCAAAATTATTAAAAATAAAATCAATGAAATGCGAAATATCAAAAGCGGAATGTAAATATCACCAGGGACCAGGGGGCCGTCGCTGCCCCTTGGAAAACCTCACTGAAGAGGGTGACACTCGTAGAACGGGGCAGAGCAGGGCAGGGGAGGGCAGGGCAGGGTGTTTGGCAAACGCTTAATTGGCATTAAGCACGTTAAGATGGGCAGGGGTCTGGGATTCCCCCTATTTTTGGGGTGGCAAACGCCTGTCAGGGCCAGCGAAGCGTTGCCAGTTGTAATTAGGACAACGGGAAACGGAAAACGGGCAACGAGCAACGGGCAACGGACCATAGGACCATAGGACACTGGGAGATGACGTTTTAAAGCCTTGGTGCCTGACTCAGCCGGTTATATTCTTTGGTCCTGCCACCACGTCCTGGCTATTTATTTAGGCACGTTATGCGCCGCTTCCCCTTCTCATTCCCCTTTCAATTCCGAGCGATGCCTTGAGCGGTGCTCTGTGCGGCAGCAAAGCCTTTAATGCTCTGCGTAAACAACGAAGCGATTTACGCACACGGATGCTGGGGCAGGAAACCTAGGGAAGACCTCACCCTGGTACGGTTCCTGTCACGTAACGTGCCATCCCGAGTCGCTTAGAGAGATCCTCCTCCTGCTGCGGCTGCCGCTGCCGCTGCTGTTGTTATTATTGCAATTATTATAATTGCGCACACAGAAATCGACAGTTAGACAGGGGAAAAGTTCCATGTCCTCGTTCTCGTCCTCGTTCTTGTCCCCGTCAGGACAGGGTCCTGCCCACACATAAATTGCACACAAAAAATATATAAAAACTAATTCACTTCTTGTGCTTCAGATTGCTCGCTCGTTTCCTGTCCTGTCGTCAGCAGATTTGCATAACTTTTTCCAATTTCAAAGCTCAAGCTGTGGCCAAGGCATATGTATATACGTAAATAAGGCACACTCCCCTCCCCTTCCCTTCCCTCGCTATGCTCTCCGTACTCCCTGTATTCCCAGACCATCTCCAGTTACAGGCGTCGTCATCGTGGCGCTGACGTTGCCAGGCTGCTTCTTATTTACGTCAATTGCTTGCGCATTCGTTGGCTTCAGCCAACAAAACCAGGGGATAGATGGAGGACTAGATGGACTAGAGCAGCGCCAGAGGAAGACCAGGCAGGGCCAGAGCGGAGGAAGCATAGAAGAGCCAGAGGAAAACCAGCAGAGGACCAGTGGAAAGCCAGTGAATAGCCAGCAAGAGGAGGAGAAGCAACCAGAAGATGGTTGGGTATCCTATCCCCCACTTTGCTGCGAGAGTTTTCCCCTTGCGTGGGCATTAGGTGTCAATTTTCAGCGTGGAAGTGAAATGCTTGAAAATCGCTGAAATTTTGCCTGGCTGCCCATCTCCAGGGGGGGTGGGATGGGTGGGGAGGTATGGGAATTGTGGCAGCGAAACCACTGAATTTTCGCTTGAGGTCCACTTGGATTACCCATTTGATGGTTACACTTGGAGCGAGGTTGCTGCCACGTTGGGTGTTATTACACGTGGAAATGGATAGGAAAATGGTGGAAATGGCCAAGTTAAATGGCATTTGAAGGTAGGCAAATTGAAGTGCATCAAGTATTTGACATGCTCTCTAAGTAATTGTATCGAAACTACTATACTTGTTTCTCTGCAGTGGAGTTTGATTCAGCTTAGAAGAACACCATAATTCATGAATATCATCTCTACAGATATAGCTAGATGTAGCAGATATAGATAAAAAGACCTAAAAAAGATAAAAGGTCTTCGGAGAATCGTTACTTCCAATCCATTGTCCACACATGCATTTCATTTAATGGCTTCTGGGCATTAGGCCAAACCTCTAGCCAAAAGTATAATGCCATTTGATGAAGTATTATTTCAAATTCGGGCGTCATTATGCTTCATTCTTCGGCAACTTCAGCAACTCCGCTGAGGGATCATCCCTCGTAGAAGAGAACGCCTATGCCAGCCATGCCATCCATGCCATCCATTCGTGACCAATCAATAGTTCAATTCCAGTCATGAAAGAACGAGGCAAAGGAAAAACTTCATCAGGCAAGTCATAAAATTTAATTAGAAAAGCATTTCTCCAGCGAGCGACTCAAAGTTGGAATACAAATACAAAAATCTCCTTTATTGTTTTATGGCTGAGCGCAAAAAGGAAATAAAATAAAAGGACCGAATGGACGGACGGACGGACGGACGGGCAGGAGCAGGAGCAGGACTCTCGCGTTCCCCTTCTTCAAGGGAGAGACAAGAGCAAAGCCGAGAGCTGAGAGCCGAGAGCCATGGTCCTTCGTCTAGGGAACAATTTCAGACGAGTCAGGGAGTAGCAGCAGCAGGTGCGAATGAATAAGACTCTCCTCTGATGTGGTTCGAGAGGGCAGTGGGGGGCGGTGTCTTCTTGGTGCGAGAAAATCAATCGTGCAGCAAAATCAAAGGAAATATACATGCACACAAAACCCATATAAAAATATATATGTATGGACGAGTATATAAAGTTTTATATATATTTTCCTTTCTTCTTAAGGTTTTCTCTTTCGTTTTTTTTCACAGCAAATTTCGCGCGACGCGTTGAAATGTGGGCGTGACATCGCTCCCCGCCGAAAACGCGTTTATCAAAGTCAGTTCCCCAGGGGTTGCTCACCCACGAGGAAAAAGCAGGGTCTGCGTTAGACTGCGGCTCCGCTCTGCTCCGCTCCTGCTGCCGTCATTCCCATCCCATTCGCGTCTAATGTGATACGCATCAATTTATGAAATTTGAAATATTATGACTGATTTTCGAGCATCTGAAATGCTCATGTGGGTTCTCGTCTACGTCCTCCTTCTCCTCGTGTCAGGCCTAATCCGGCTAACAGGTCAGAGACCAGCCACAGCAGAGGGTTCTTTTCTGTGCGGGGCACAGACAGAGAGAGAGACAGGGGACACAGACAAACGGCCGCAGCTTAGGTGAAAAATACTCGCTGTGCATCCTCGTACGAGGATATCATATAACTCCGCCCGGAGCCCGCTCGGTGGACGACAACGACGGATTATGGACTGTACGACAGGACGGCTGTCGACCGGGTAAATTGGAGGAGTAACAACAACAGCAACAGCAACGGCAACGAGGCGCTATAACAAAGGCAATGAAATGAAGCGAGATTTCTATTTTTATGACGACACCAAGCACAAAGGCAGGCGATTTAAAGTGAAGGTCTGGTCGGTCTCTTCGACCGACTGACAGCCAGCTCGGGGGGTTCCATCAGGGTTGATTGGTTTCAGCCGTCTTAAATGCAGGGTCAGGCCAAACAGACCAGAATGGAAAGCCAGCCGAAGCGATGGCACCAAACAAATAACATCAAATGCAAATATAACCTTGGGATCATCACAAATCTACGAATATATGAATATAGGGAACTCATTTGTGTGTATTTCTGTCATTTCCATGAATACATGAATATTCCCTAAAAAGTAATTTTCAATAATCATCCGAAAGCCCCCAGCATAATCTGTCCACTGTTCCATTTTGTAATAAATATGAACCAAGAACCTTTCATTAAATAAAAACCCTAAGTGGCTAAGTCCTGTTTCTGTTTGTGACCTCTAGAAAGTGGGCTTTTGTGGCGACTCGGTGGGTTTTTCCATTCGGACTTCGTACCAGATCCTCCACAATGATGGCTCCTCCGTTCAACTGCTTGTACTTGGCCTCAGTATGTTCCTTTACAAAGTTGACTACGTCTTGAGCTAGGAGTTGGGTGCCAGGTTTCTTAACCACGGACGCAGCAGCCTCGTCGCCATTCACTTCATCCCACACACCAAAGACACAGACCTCGGCTACGTTCTGCATCTGGGAGATAACCCTCTCTATTTCGTTTGGGTAATACATGATGCTCTGGTACTTGAGCATATCCTTCTTGCGGTCAACGAGGTAGAGAAAGCCATCTGGATCCATATAGCCGATATCACCGGTGTGTAGCCACCTCTGAGAGTCTAGCACTATGCGCGTCTCCTCTGGATTCCCGTAATAGCCTGACCAATGCTGACCACTATTAAAACAGACTTCACCCACTTCACTGGGACCCAGGGCATCGCCCTTTTCACTGATTATCTTTACTTTGATTCCTTTCACCGGGCGTCCCACGGAGTTGGGCTTTTCATCAAAGTGATAGTTCAGGCATCCCAAGCTGTTCATCTCCGTTAGGTTATAGCTAAAGACAAGACCATCGGCCTGTCCAAGACGACGGCGCATTCGGCGCTGTATCTCCACGGAGCAGGCAGTGCCTCCATAAACGTAATGCCCAACGCTCGACAGATCAGATGCATCGAACTCTGGACAACTCACCAGCATGGCCATTTGGGCAGGACTTTGAACGAGGAATGTTATCCTGTACTCCTCGATGATCCGACACAGAAAAGCGGGATCGAACTTGTTGTCGGCAATAATGCTTGTAGTGCTGAACACTCCAGCGTTGACGCAAACCGACAGTCCCGAGAACCAGTCCAGGGTGCTGTGGGAGTACTGAACGACATCGGTTGTCATGGGACTAATCAGAGAAGAAGGTAAGTACATATATACTGGCATCAGTTGGATTGCACATCCACCATTGAACCTACGAGCAGCTCCATAGAATCTGTTGGCTGTTAGTAAAAGTGACTGCCTTGGGTACGCCAGTGGTCCCTGAGGAGCAGAGAATGGCCAAGGTCTGATCGGGGCCCTGCTGCAGTCGTGCTGGCTGGAAGGTATCCTCAATGGGTGTGGTCAGGATATCCTGAATCCGCAGGGAGCCCGAAGGGTGGTTCCGCATGGTAATGATTGTGGTGTCCAGCTTGAGGCGATCGGTGGCTGCCAGAACTCTCTCGTACTCATCCCCGTCGCAGAAGATCAGACGGGGCCTGGTAATGCTGAACAGCTTCTCTATGGTGTCCTGCTCGTAGGAGATGTTGAGGGAGTGGAACGGCATACCGTTGAAGAAGCAGGCGTAGGCCACGGCCACCAGATGCGTCGTATTCCTGGCTATAAGGCCCACAATATCGGTTTGCTTTAGGCCAAGTCCCCTCATATAGCTAGCCACTCGCATCGCATTGAAACGCACCTCTTCCCGAGTCAGGACCGTCTTCTCAGTAGCTGAGATCTGGAAGACTAGTTAGTACTGGAATTGGATTCCTCGCATCAGTATACCTGTGCAATGAGCTTCGGATGCCTTTCCATCTCCCGGAAGATGATCTCGCCAATGGAGAGATGAGGTGCGAAATAGTTCGATCTCTCGCCTCCACTCCACACTTTGAGACTGTCATTGTAGGTGATTTCTGGGTCATACGGCATTCCGCTATCCTTGTGTGTTTTTGTAACTATTGGCGATTTATGGCTGACCGCTCCCTCTTATAGAAGCGAGCGGAAACAGACAAACTATAGGTTTTCAAACAAAGCACGTAATAAATTGGATTGCGGGTACAAACATTTCCATATCGTGGGAAATAAAACATTATAGCCCTGCACCAAACGTGTGCCTGTTATGAGTGATATCATCGTAGTAACGTCAACGTGGGAGAATGTTGAAAAGTTTGAATTCCACTATGCAAGCGCAAATTTGAAGGTATGCTAAAATGTAGCGGCTAAACCACACTGTCACGTGACGATCGTCAGTTCGTACGGAGGAGGTAAAGCTTCCAGGTAAAGGTTCCATACTCGTCGGCTGTCTGGCCAATTATTCTATAAAAGGAACCTCAGCCACGATATGCAAACAGTTCTTGAACTATACCGATAAAGTATAGATCGCAGAATGCCTTACGAACCGCATATCCACTACGATGACAATCTCAAAGTGTGGAGTGGAGGCGAAAGATTGAACTATTTCGCACCTCATCTATCCATTGGGGAGATCATCTTCCGGGAGATGGAGAGACATCCGAAGCTCGTTGCACAGGTATACTGATGCGAGGAATCCAATTCCAGTACTAACTAGTCTTCCAGATCTCAGCCACTGAGAAGACGGTCCTGACTCGGGAAGAGGTGCGTTTCAATGCGATGCGAGTGGCTAGCTATATGAGGGGACTTGGCCTAAAGCAAACCGATATTGTGGGCCTTATAGCCAGGAATACGACGCATCTGGTGGCCGTGGCCTACGCCTGCTTCTTCAACGGTATGCCGTTCCACTCCCTCAACATCTCCTATGAGCAGGACACCATAGAGAAGCTGTTCAGCATTACCAGGCCCCGTCTGATCTTCTGCGACGGGGATGAGTACGAGAGAGTTCTGGCAGCCACCGATCGCCTCAAGCTGGACACCACAATCATTACCATGCGGAACCACCCTTCGGGCTCCCTGCGGATTCAGGATATCCTGACCACCCCTATTCAGGATAGTTTCCAGCCAGCACGACTGGAGCAGGGTCCCGATCAGACCTTGGCCATTCTCTGCTCCTCAGGGACCACGGGCGTTCCAAAGGCAGTCACGATTACAAACAGTCAACAGGTTCTTTTGACCTTTTTGTAAGTAGAAAAGAACTAACAGATTTCAAGTGAACTCTTTCTCCTCTTTTGCACATATGTGTATGTGTATATCACTCCATTGCAGTCGTCTAACCTCCAATGATGTGCAATATACACACAGCACTCTAGACTGGATATCGGGTCTTATAACCATCATTAGCGCCGGGGTATTCAGCACAACTAGCATTATTGCCGACAATGTCTTCGATCCTGCTTTCATGTGTCGCATGGTAAAGGAGTACAAGATCACATTCATCTTTCAATGTCCTTCACACATGGCCATGCTGGCCAACTGTCCGGAATTCGAGACATCTGATCTGTCAAGCATTCGGTTCTACATTTATGGTGGATCCAACTGTTCCTTGAAGGTTCAGAAACGTATACGTAGTCGTCTCAGCCAAGACTGCCTCCACTTTGCATACGCTGTAACAGAGCTGAACAGCGTGGGTTGTACAAATCTTCACTTTGATGAAAAACCTAACTCCGTAGGTCGGCCGATAAAAGGAATCAGTCTAAAGATAATCAATGAGCAGGGCGAGGCCGTGGGGCCGAACGAATCGGGTCAAGTCTGCTTCCATAACGGTCAGAATTGGTCGGGGTATTACGGGAACCCAGAAGAGACTCTCATTATCCGGGACTCACAGAACTGGCTACGCACTGGAGATCTGGGCTATATGGACGAAGACGGCTTCTTGTACATAATTGATCGGCAAAAGGACATGCTCAAGTACCACAACATCATGTACTATCCCAACGAGATTGAGACAGTCATTTCACAGATGCCTAACGTTGCCGAGGTCTGTGTCTTTGGTATTTGGGATGCAGTCAACGGGGATGAGGCCGCTGCTTCTGTGGTGAAGCGGTATGGCTCTGATCTGCACGCCCAGGATGTTGTGGACTATGTAAACGAGTGCATCGATGCCAAGTACAAGAAACTGAACGCAGGAGCCATCATTGTGGATGATCTCAAGCGCAGTGCCAATGGAAAAACCAATCGACACGCCACCAAAGCTCACTTCCTGGAAATCACCAATAGGAGAGCGTTCGGAGAAAAGTCGATATAGTGATCGGGATTTTATTTTTATATTTATATTGGGTTGGGTTTATTTAGGTATCTATGTATAATGGCTCTAGATAAGAAATAAATATTAAAAAATGTTTTATTTATTTATTTCAGTCTTTCAATTTTGAAGATATGTAGTCATAACCAGATATTAATGGCAGATGGAATTAATCACATTTACATGTCTACGCTACCCCTTCTCTCTCTCACAAACTCTTCCTCGTGCAGTGTGCGCACTCAGGTGGAGGGGAGCGAGATATAACGGCTGGTGTTGGTGTGAGAAGATGAGAGAAAGAGACAGTTGTAGCGGAATGAAAAACAATAGTAGAAAAATGGAAACAGATAATATATTTTTATGTTTCATTGGCTTCGTATAAATTATGAGATAAAAGTATGATTCACTGTGTATGGGATATAAAAGTAGACCTGCGAACTTGCCGGATTTTCTTGAAATTTCCTAAATTTTCTAGGGAATATGGAAAACATTTTTCATTGGTGTTTCGTTTTATGATATTTCGGGTATACTAACGGGCCACTGCCTGGCTGAGTCCAATGCAACCAAGCTAAGCATCACCAACAGAGACATCTACGGGAAATTTGATGAACCCAGGGCTGCCGAAACCCTGGAACATCTCATCTGCCGCTGTCCGGCTCTCTCACTGACAAGGGGAAGATACCTGGGCGCACCGATGCTGGAATCACTGGATGATGCCTCCAAAAGGTCGCCTGGGAAATTTGCTTTTGCCAAAAACATCTAGGGGATTCTAGGAGACTTCAAAACCTCAGAAACACCCAGAAACACTAAGGGCCATTCTGGCCTATGATATTTCATTACTATTATTACCTAAATCGTATATTTAAATCTAAGATTATTATATGTTTAAAACTGATTCGTTAGCGAAACCGCTTCTGTCACTTCAATGGCTCCGATGTCTTGGCGCACTGCGTGCGTACGGCATCGATGGCATTGGGGTTAATGATGAACGTAAAGGTTAGGCCGCATATCTCCACCAACATATTGTCCTCGAGCCGAGTCTTATGACCCGTAAGCAGGGGTTCGCCCTGCACAAAGATGGCCCGCTTGCCCACATTGGCAATGAAGACGATGCCATCGTTGCGCAGCTTTATGGTGCCCTGCAGACGGGAAATCTTCTCGGCGGGACCCTCCAGGGCCAGGTTTACATCCACCTTCCAGTCGGAGCCTTCGTTGCCGTCGCGCCCAAAGTTGATCTCCGGATGTTGCATCAGAAAGCGCACCCGATGGCCGCACAAACAGGCAATCGTATTGTTGTCCAGCTCTCGAGGACCACGACCACAGTCCACCAGGACGGACATGCGGGATATTTCGTTCTCCAGCAAACGAATGGAGCGCCTATTGCGATGATTCTGAAGCTCCAGCTCGGCCTCCAGGGCCTCGTCGATGGGCTCGTGGACATTGACATGAAAAGCCTCCGCCTCGGCCTCGGAGAAGCTCTGCAGATATGACGCCTCTTCGTCCTGCGAGATCACCTGATCGGGCAGCAGCATATACTTGCGGAGTTCCAGCCAGTAAACTTGCAGATAGTGCGCCGTGCGTTCACCCAAAAAGATGGCCGCATTCTGATCCATCAGCTCCTGGAACTGCGCCAGTGTGGGCGATTCCGTGCTCTTGATGGTCATGATGATCGCCTCCTCCTCGGGACTGAGTATCGTATGGGCCCTGACGGCGGCCACCGTCTCCGGGTGTAGATTCTCAATGGCCGACATGGCCGTCTGCGAATCCTGCGGCGAGTAGAGCAGCGTCTTCCAGCGCTGATGGACCTCCTTCAGCGAGAACATGCACGAGAACTTGCACACACGATGCACGATCTTAACATTGTTCACCCGATCCATTGCCGTCAACAGGGACAGGTCATCTATGGGCTTCCAGCGCCCAATCATTTGGGACCTTGGCTCGTCATCCCTGCGGCGTTTACGGCCCTCCTTGAGGGCGGCGGCATCAATCTTGGCTCGCGGAATTTGCGTTATTGGGCGCAGCTCCATCACGCTACCATTGGGTAAAAAATCCATATCCTCACGTTTAAGCTTTGACAGCGACATTTTGGAAAAAAAGAAACTAAAACGAAAATTAAAAAAAAAACTATTATAGAAAAAATGTAGTTTCAAAGGTCCTTTTGAGATTTGTATTTATTTCTGTAAATAATGGGTATAAAAGTACCAGGGTGTAGCACTATCTCGTATTTTTATTTTTTAATTCCGATTTGGTTTTATTCGTATGCTCTTTTTTTTCTGTTACAAAGTGCAAAGTCACTGAGGGACAAGTGCTGTAAACTTCTGCAAAAGATTTCAGGGTTGATAAATGATCAATTATATATGAGATATAGTGTTGGACGTGGTTCTGAAGTTCATTTTTGAACACTATCATAACGGTGGTAGCTATTTTTCTTTCGACTCATGGCAGCACAACGGTGGTCATATTTTCATTGCTTCGTTCCGGATTTATGCTATTTGATCTTTTGAACATTCAAAAAGTGATCCTTGTTAGCGCGTCGACTTGTTTTACCATTTCCACTTCGCTTCAGATCATCTACAATGATGGCTCCAGCGTTTAACTGTTTATACTTGGCATAAATATGTTCCTTTACGAAATCCACAACATCCTGGGCGTGCAGATCAGAGCCGTGCCTCTTCACCACAGCGGCTGCAGCCTCATCGCCATTGACCGCATTCCAAATGCCAAATACGCAGACTTCGGCAACGTTAGGCATCTGTGAGATGACGGTCTCTATTTCGTTGGGATAGTACATGATGTTGTGGTACTTGAGCATGTCCTTTTTGCGGTCATCTATAAACAAGAAGCCATCTTCGTCAACGTAGCCCACATCTCCGGTGTGAAACCACTTTTGCGAGTCGCGAATCGCACGCGTCTCCTCTGGATTGCCATAATAGCCAGACCAATGCTGGCCATTGAAGAGGCACACTTCACCCACTTTATTTGGACCCAGAGCGACACCCTGTTCATCGATTATCTTGATCTTGTTGCCAGAGACTGGACGACCTACTGAGTTGGGTTTTTTATCAAAATAAAGGTTCAAGGTGCCCGTGCTGTTCAGCTCGGTTATGGAATAGCTAAATATCAGATCTCCCTTGAGGCGACTACGGACACGATTCTGAACATCCAGGGAGCAGCGCGAGCCACCAAAAATGTAATGCTCTATGCTGGACAGATCAGCGTCCTCGAATTCCGGACAGTTGGCTAGCATTGCCATGTGGGAAGGACATTGAAAGACCAGCCCGATCTTGTATTCTTGGATCATACGACACATGAAGGCGGGATCAAAATCATTGTCAGCAATAACATTTGTAGTGCTGAAAACTCCAGCGTTGATGATGGAGGAAAGGCCCGAAAACCAATCCAAGGTGCTGTGCGTGTACTGTACAACATCGGTGGAGATTAAGCTGCGAGAGAAGACAGTCAATAGTGGGAAACCAGATGAATTATCCATTCTGATGGACTTACAAGCCGGGGAATATGCAATTGTGACTGTTGGTTGCAGTAACCGCCTTTGGAACGCCCGTGGTCCCTGAGGAGCAGAGAATGGCCAAGGTCTGATCGGGTCCCTGCTGCAGTCGTGCTGGCTGGAAGTTATCCTCAATGGGTGTGGTAAGGATATCCTGAATCCGCAGGGAGGCCGAAGGGTGGTTCCGCATAGTAATGATTGTGGTGTCCAGCTTGAGGTGTTCGGTGGCTGCCAGAACTCTCTCGTACTCATCCCCGTCGCAGAAGATCAGACGGGGCCTGGTAATGCTGAACAGCTTCTCTATGGTGTCCTGCTCGTAGGAGATGTTGAGGGAGTGGAACGGCATACCGTTGAAGAAGCAGGCGTAGGCCACGGCCACCAGATGCGTCGTATTCCTGGCTATAAGGCCCACAATATCGGTTTGCTTTAGGCCAAGTCCCCTCATATAGCTAGCCACTCGCATCGCATTGAAACGCACCTCTTCCCGAGTCAGGACCGTCTTCTCAGTGGCTGAGATCTGGAAGACTAGTTAGTACTGGAATTGGATTCCTCGCATCACTATACCTGTGCAATGAGTTTCGGATGCCTTTCCATTTCCCGGAAGATGATCTCCCCAATGGAGAGATGAGGTGCGAAATAGTTCAATCTTTCGCCTCCACTCCACACTTTCAGATTATCATCGTAAGTGATTTCCGGGTCATACGGCATTCTCCAAGCTGTTAGCTCAAACAATGTGTTTCAACTGTTGACAACTGTTGTGTTCGGGGTCCCTTTTATTGAACTGAGCGTGTTCAGATACTGTGGATATAGTAGTAGCGCTCTGACCGACAAGCAATGAACCTTTTATACGGCTACATAATGTATAAGAATCGAAGCAATTGGCACTTTTGATTGGGGTCTTATAGGGGTTCTCGTAGTAAATCGCAGTGATCTTATGATCGGGATTCTGTTAAGACGTACCCTCGCACTTTACAATTACTGGGTGTATAAAGATTTCATAATTGTGTTGAAGCGAGAGAACGTGTCGGAATGTTATTATATCATTTTGTATTACGTAGCCATATAAAGACACTGCTCAACAAGAAATATATTCATTGCTGTCAGACGAAAATTAAAATATTGAATTTGGTCGGTTGGTTGGTTTTTATTAAAAAAAAGGTTAAATTTTTAAATTGCTGTTATAAACAAACGAAAGATTTAAAAACAATTCGCACTGGCGCCAACGGCATCTTACGAAACTAGAATGCAGCGCCATTTATACTTCGTCTTGCCAGCCGCCACCTTTTGTCAGCGTGCTGCTGTGAAATTTCCACACTTTGCAACACTTGTGTGCGCTGCTAAAACTTGGCTCTGGTTTTTTATTTCGCCGCAAAAATTTATATGAAAACAAAGATATTCGCCGCAAAAATGTATATGAAAACCAACCCTCAATTTCGCCGCAAAGAGATTTTCGTCGCATAATTTTAATTATTGTATTTAATTTAATTAATTACACTGTAATTACAATGTACACGAAAGTGTGGTATCGATTGGACCGACTAGTCTGATTGGGCTACAACGAGATCCCTTCTAATGATACGCTGTGTGGTCAAATTGAGTTAAATTGAGCCTTAAATTTCATTTATTCAAATATTTTTAACTTAAACTTTAAATAATAAATATTAAATAATAATAATAATAAATAAATACGCTGAACTGAACAATTGAATTTACATTGCTTTTTAAGAAGAAATTAAATATCGGAAAACACGTTTCATTTCGGTTTTATTCGTTTACGAAATCGTTAAAAATATGAGCATTTGAATTTTAAAGATTCGGGCACAATCGAGCAGAAATTCCATAAAGTCCAATACGATTTAACTTCAAGTATTCCCAAAAAAAAAATGTGTTGTGGAAGAAGACTAAGACTGTCTATTAGTGTACACCAAATATGCGTATTAAAAGCAAGTTAAATCAAATGTAATACTACGTCTAATCCTTGGAGTCAAGTAGCCATGTGAATAAGCTAAAGCAGATCTGGGGTGTGTCAGCAAATTAGGACTCGTTGTACATATTTATATTTCCCCAATATTTGAGACATATTATATTCGACCATAGCGATTGTAGAAAAGTTTCTGAATGAACACTTAAACGGTCCTGCCAGTTGCAAATGATATTGAAGGGAAATGCAACAGGATTATCCAAACAGGATTATCCTGCTGCAAGCGAGATTTTGGTATACTTTGTTACTTTATTTTGTACATACTTCCAAAATCTTTGTTCAGGCAGTCCGGAGAACCTCGATGGTAACCTCTTTATCAAAAACCAATTAAAATTGTCAATAGAAATTAATGCATCCGCCATTAAATCGATAGATGATTCCATTCCATACTACTTTAAATTTATGTTCATTGTTACATTAAAACGAATTAGTTAACAAATTAAACTATGTATAAGTAGTCAAAACGATACCACAACAGTCTGAATAATACTACTGTACCTACTGTACCTGCTTTAGCCTGTTCTAGATATCAACGAAAACAAAAACCAAATCAAATCACAATCGATCATCGAGACACGTGTGCATTGAGAAGAAAACAGCTTTTTAACGTGAAAAGAGTGGGCGTGTGTCCCATTTCGAGTCTGCGCTTTATAAAGATCACAGCAGAAGCACTGAGCCTTTATTCGATAATCGGAATATCCAGAGACCGGAGCTCCCTGCGACCATGCGCACTTCCACGCTGATTTTCGTGAGCCTTGTTGTGGTTCTGTATTTGATGGTGACTCTGGCTGCCGCACATAGGTGCAAGGGACACACTAGTAGGTGGATGGATCTTCTCTTTGGTTCATCAGGTTTAGTTCTTGTCTTCTCTCTGGTGTTGTAGATACCCCAAAATGCGATGGAGGAGACAAGGACGTTGGAAATAACAGAAGACGGAAGTGTAAAAAGAATGCGAACCCGACCATGTGGTACTATAATCCACTAACCAACAAATGCAGAATTCTGGAATACAGGGGGTGTGCGGGAAACCTGAACCGGTGGTGCTCCAAGAAGGAATGTAAGCGAGCATGTCGAAGGTGAATCTTGCTGGTGCGAAAAGAACAAAATTCTTCATGTAAATAAATTCTTCTGAGAACAGATATTGGTAGATTGATTCTCGTGGTTGTTCTGTGGAGTTCCCTGGAGTTCAAAACACTCGCGCGATGAAGAAAACGTGTTCAAAACAGTTGTTTATATTGTTTTGAAAGCAATCAGCTTGAACAGAGTCGATGAGAATCAGACATTGCTGTTTTTACTGTTACCAACTAGGGACTAACTAAGGCCGCTCAATGAAAGCGAGAGAGAGAGGGAGACAGACAGGAAGAGGCAGAGGCAGTCGGGTCAACGGAGAGAGCAACTTGTTTGTGTGCCAGTGCCACAGCCACCCACCCACAACTGAATGCTGGAGAAGATCACCTCTGCCTGAGAACAATGTCTGTTTTTACGGATGGGAATATGGGTAGGGGAGGGGAGGTCTTTAGTTCTTTCAAGATTATAAAATTGTCCGCCGGTGCCAAAATTGAATGCTAAATGTATCAGTCAATGGCTGGCAATTTTCCGGAAGCTAATTTAAAGAACAGAACTAAAACCGAAAGGTGAAAGGTCCCGTGTGTGAACTATTGTTCTCTTGCGTTGTACTCGCATTGGGTTGATTTGAGTATTGTTTGGAACGTGTTCTTTCGGATTACTGGTCACGATTGAATAGTTTGTCATTTACTCGTATATACAAACAGTGGCGACCAACTGTGTCACTATTGATAGTCCCAATAAATTTGCGTGAAGAGTGTATTATTTATTTTATATCAAAATCGTTCAAAGGATCAGCAGGATACCGGTATCTAGCGACGTCTGCACGTACGGCGACAGCTGGCGAGCGAACAGTAGCGGTTGTTATTGCCGCCACAGCCGTGATATGTCATCCTTTGGCAGTCCCTGACGCGTGCGTTGTAATACCACATGTCTCGCATGAATCTGGCTGAACACAACCTGCCACGGCTGTGACCTTCATCCCTGCCGCCATTGCACACCTGGACCGTTACTGAAACATGGAAATAATGTCCTGTAAGTTTTGAAGCTCGAAAGTTAAATGATCTTGACTTACTGGGACGGCCACGGCAGTTGTCCTGGCCAGAGGTGTGGGCCACATAAAGTGCCAGGCAAGCCAAAACCAAGATGAACTTCATTCTCAAAAGACTTGGGTCGAATGTTCGATTTGAACTGTTGGATCGATCGGGTTTCTGGGCTTATATATGTATGATCGATCTGCTGGTAGTAAAAGCATCTTACTAGTCAATCAAAAAAAAAACTCCACAACAGTCTGACCCCCATTGTGCAAGGTACTTACAATGGGAAAGGGTAACCTACTCTGGATATCAATAAGGCACAATCGATATCGACAAATACAGCTATATATAGAAGCATCTTTCATGCATATCAGGGTAGAATTCAAAATAATATGCATTGAAATACCCCAAGCATCTGAGGAAATTTTCCATTCCAGACACAATGAAAAGCTGTTCTGTTTTGAGCGTTCGGGATCGTATCTGTAACGTGTTCCGTAAGCAAAGTATTCCCTTGCATACTTTTTGGCCTATGGGAGGAACAGTGGTGCAGTGGTTTGTATCTCGGCCAAACAGGGCGAGATCGGGGAAGGATCGTGAGAATCCAGACTGTCGATCGGCATCAAAATATCAACTAAGAAAAGTAAATGATTACATCATAGTTGAAGCTATCTCCGTTTGTCAGTGCCATGCCTTCTAGGTGTGCAGTCTATCCGTAAGAACCAAAAAATGTTATTGGAATTGGTTAATTTTCAAAGATTTTCTTCAAGGAGATGACTATTGAAAAGCCGATTTGCATTATGCCACCCGTGAGTAGCCCGCGTAGCTGTACATATTTCGCGACCAGTTGACCTGGACATTGATCTGAGCATGGGCGGAGAAGCCCACTATCCGCTGGTGGCGGAGGGGTACTACCATAAACCCGAGCCTGCAGAACTACCAGACCTCTGGACGCTGCTGCCCCTGGGCTGCCAATTACTGCTCCTAAGAAGTGACCAAGCTGCAGTTCATAATGCTGGCCGAGCAGCACTGCAAGAGCGAGCAGAGCTTTCGTTTAAATTAACATCATATAAACATAGATTCCACATAGAGGTAGATATAGAAAGATCTTGTTGTTGTTAGGTTTAAGGCTATATGTAAATCCTTATATATAGAAACGTAATTTCTAAGTTATGATGAAACTATTCAAAAATCATCCATGCAAAGGAATGGGGAAATTTCCCAGATTATTGGTCGAAAAGACATGCCACGCCCAGAAATTAAATAGGCCAAACAATATATAATATTATTAAATATAGCCAAACAAAAAGGGTAAAAATTGAGATCATTTTATGATAACTACACGCTAAATACAAATTTACTACAAATTAGCTACATATTGCATGTATATTGCCGTCAAACTCTCTTTTTCGCTATAATCAGCAATAATTTAACAATTTATGGATCAAATTATTTCACTTCTTTGTTGACTGTCTTTCAGCAAGATTCAACGCCATCTATGCTTCGTTTTGACAGCGTTTTGAAAATGAGACAAAATATTTCGGTATATTTTCGGGTAAGACCGTGTATTTTATTGGGACTTTTTGTAAGATTTTGGGAAGGAATTTTTGGTCGCAAAATATCCATGCTCACTTACGTTGTATGCCTTGACCTTTATTGTTTATAGGTTTTTTTTAGACATATTCCAATAAAAAGAAGTCCCCTCAAGTCAGCCAATCTTGTAAACTATTAATTCATCAATCGTATAAAATTATGTTTTCAGACCTAAAGATCCTAACTAACTAGTAATATTAGACAGAATATGAAAATCGAGGAATATGGTTTCCGATCGTGGACATTAACGATTAACCCATAGTAGACCAAGGGGTATTTAAACAATTCAACGAAAATTATAAAAATTGAAGGATTTTTCCGCAGTTCAGACAAAAGATAACAGGGCTTTTTAAGAGGCTAAACCAAAGGATAGGATGGATCTACAAAAATAATTTAAAAAAATATGTTATTTTTCGCGGTTTAGTTCAAGTGGTTCACTTGTTTAAATAGAGGGGGCTTAAGTGGGCTAAGTTCGTTTTTTTCAGCGGTGTATTCGGTCACACTGAATCCTATCCTAGCTGCTGACTAATTTTTTGTAACTTTTTGATAAGAAATTTATTAACAAAATACAATGCATGGCCGTGTGAAAGTGCGTACCACCGAGGAGGAGCGGGAGCGCAAGAAGAAGGAACATGCGCTCAAGGTGCGGGCCTACCGGGCGGCTATGGGGCGGATACTCAAGAAACGCGATGCAGGAGAACTCGATGACGAAATGCTAGGCCTGACGGTGCAAATCCTGCATCGCAATCCGGACGTGAGCACGCTGTGGAACATTCGTCGCGAGTGTGTGCTCGAGAAGATTAAGCAGCTGTCAGACGCTGAGGCAGAGTCAAAGAAGTCCGATGAGGTGCAGGCGGAAGCCGAGGTGGAAGAGAAGCCTGTGGAAGCAGAAGATAAGATACAATCAGTGTACGACCAAGAACTGAACCTCACAGAACAATGTCTAATGGTCAATCCCAAGTCGTACAATGCCTGGCATCATCGTTGCTGGACGCTGGAGCAGAATCCCCAGGCAGACTGGCAGCGGGAGGTGCAGCTCTGCAACAAGTACCTCAAATACGATGAGCGAAACTTTCACGTCTGGGACTACCGGCGCTTTGTGACAGCCAAGGCGGCTGTGCCCGCAGAGCAGGAGCTAGACTTTTGTACCGAGAAGATCAAGGTTAACTTTTCCAACTATTCCAGCTGGCATCACCGGAGCCTCCTGCTGCCGAAGCTCTACCCCAACGAGCAGCGCGACCGGCCCATGAGCGAGGAGAAGCTGCAGCAGGAGCTGGAGATGGTGCTTACCGCCGCCTTCACTGATCCCAACGACAGCAGCGCCTGGTTCTATCAGCGCTGGCTGCTGGGCGGTGGTGCCCAACTGGATCAGGCCCCCAAGGTGGTTGCATTTCGCATGGGCGGGACTGGTGCAGTCCTAGCATTCAATAAACCCTGTCCAGACTTCGAAAAATTGAAGGTTGAGCTTGTAAGCAATGAAGACACATGGCAGTTGCAGTCCTGGCATCCTGCGGATAGCAGGCGAACCACCTGGAAAAACCAGATACCGATTGACTACCAAAAGGATAGATCCTACTCCTTGAAGCTGTCCGAACAGGAGATCAAACTCTTGCATCTACCCACTGGCGATGGTGCCTTCTACTTTGTGCCGCCCCATGCCGCCTCCAGCTGCAGCAAGGAGCTGTTGGATGAACTCAAGACGCAGCTTCAATCCTGTTTCGATCTCCTGGAGTACGAGCCCGATAGCAAGTGGACCCTCCTGACCAGTGCCCTCCTAATGCGAGCCATCGATGTTACCGCCAACCACGACAAAAGCTTGGAGCACTTAGTGGAGTTGGAGAAGGTTGATGCCCTGCGAGAGGGCTACTACAAGGATTTGGCCGCATGCTGGACGCTGGAATTAGAGCTGGCCAAGTGGGCCACATCTCCGAATTTTCCCAAGCGCTTTGAGCTAGCAGCGGGTTCAGTATTGACATCTTTGCCCTATGGGCAGTATCTGGCAATTGCTGATGAATTGGAACTGCCCGAAAAACTCAAGGAGGAACTGGGCGAAAGATTACCCCAAACTTTTTCAGAGTTGAAGCTGCAGGAGTAGTGGACTAAGGTGCTTTCCCGTCATTCTTTAAGACATAAAATAACTGACCAATATCATTTTCCAGTAGGTATTCTCTGTATGGTGAAATTGTTCCGAATTATACTAAAGATATAAAAACATTCAATTTAGTAATTATACGTATTTATAAATAATAATACATATATTTATGTAAATAAAACTAGCATTTGTACATATACATATATATACTTTATATCCTCATTAAGAAACAAATTATGTAAGACTATATCTAGTTTGTGGTTCATTTATGAATAGACACAAATGTGTGTATATCTTAAAGGATATATATTTACCTGAAAACTAAATAGGATTCTAAGACATTTTGTACATTGAGGTGAAATGTCTCTTAAACGCCCGTCAGCTTGCTCCCATCTATTATGGAGAACGTGTTACTTTCGCTATAGGTCGGATAACCATCAATATGTCGTCATGTCACTGACAATGGATACTTTAAGCTGTCCCTCAAGCTTCAACATGGCTGAGGCATTCGCTGCTGTTGCCACTGCTGTTGGTGTTGCCACCGATTCTGCGATGCTGCGATGTGTGCAACGAAGCGCTGCGAGATTTGCGGTTTTTTGGCGGCTTGGGTGGTTGTATAAATTATGCAAGGCACTGGAGGTGCCCGCGATGCTCGCTGCTCGCTGCTCAATGCGCATCCACAACATTGGCAGCCGCATGTCATTACGTGCCACAGCCGCACGAAGGCAGCTATGCAGGAGCAAGTGACAAGGAGAGGAGGGCTGCCCAAGGCGAGGAACGTTTTGACTGGCGTGTGAAAGGCCACCAGACGTGCTCGAAGTGTGGGGAGGGGAGAGAATGGGGCAGCAGATCCCAGATGTCTTGCTTGGCTCTGCTCAGGTGTTAACGCACACGACAAGAGTGAGAGCGACGGTGGGAGTGGGAGTGGAAAGAGGTGTGGCCATGCTGCATCTGTCACCTGGCTTGCCGCACAAGCACACACGTCGTATGCGCAATGTTTGTGCATTGGAATTTAATGGAGCTGGGGCGAGCATATGGAAATGCTCGGATGATGCTTGTATTTCCTGCTGCATATCATATTAACATTAGCACACTCTTGGCATTCAAATTTCCGCCTCACTCAGATGACATTATATCCGAGCCCGGCCCCGTCTCAAGAACCACTCCCACTACGCCTCCCCATCCCCTGAGCCAACATCAACATCCCCATCATCTTAATTATGCCAATGCCATTTCTTGCAAATATTTTGCATTGGCTTCGCTCCGCTCCGTCTTCACCGACATCGTTCCGTTCCGGAAAACGTGACGCTGACAGGCAGCTGCTCATTAAAATGTTTGGGGCCAATTATTAAGTCAATTGCACGACCAGGAAAGGGGTGCCCTGGAGTTGGGGGCACTGCATCTTATCTGCACGCACAGCAGCACAAACATAATTAATAGGGCAAGTCAATGGAAGCCGACAAGCAGACGGGAAACCGGTCCGCCGGGGATGGGTGCGAACGATACGCAGTAGATGCAACTCATGATGCCATATCTTAACTGCAGATGGAGGAGAGGAGGGGTGCACTGTCCTGGATTGTATCACTTTCGGCAAGGGTTATTTATCGGCCTGGGCTCTCCGTAAGCGGTTGCGATGAAATGAATGGGAAATCAGTTGAGTCGAAGCCCCAAAATTCAAACCACAGAGTGAATAGGTGATTCGATCTGTTTTTGGTTCATTTAGCTTGAAATGCATTTACGCTCGCTTGTAATTATACCACAAATGATGGTTCTGTTCTTCTGTTCTTGAAGGTTGTTTAGGAGTGGTTGGTTGGCAAACGAACCATACCATAAATATACATTTTTAAAATTACTTTAGGAAATATTCACCGAAGGTAAATCTGTAATTCTGAAATCAAAATTTGCCCCTACAGGGCCCACTCCAGCCCACCTTTGCCTTTTCAATTGCAGTTGCAAATAATGTTTGTTTTCCAGATACATTAAGCTCATTTTCTCATTGCTCCCATGAGGAGAAGGAGAAGCCACTGAACTTTTGTAAAATTTTGTTGCACATTCTCGAGTTTTCCCAGGGGTTCACTGAAATTCCCCCAGCACACATACAATACATACATAATTTATACAATTTTCCATGGCAACCCAACCAGTTTCCTTTGCTTGGATTCGCCCCTAAATTATGTTTATATATTGCCTGTATTTCCTGCCCCCCGCTATGAGTATAGCCCCTCTTTGACTAGACAAAACCGAAATGCCCGTTAGACTGAACAGACAATGCACACAATACACATGTTTTAATGGTAGACAGTTTTTAGACGTGATAATGCAAGTGGAAAATCAGAAAAATATATTGTTGCTGCCCTGCCAGTCACCAGCAGACAACAGGCCAAGAACACAGGAGGGGGGAAAGCCCACAGCCAGTCTGGAAATAAAAGAATCTACGAGATACGTATACGTTTACGAGTCTTTGCACTTTGTCCCAGTCCGTACCGGCCCGGCCCGGCCCGTAGCCCACAGTTCCACATAACTATGCAACATAATTTTCAGGCTGTCTGCTCTGTGCTCTCCACTGGGAAAGGGATAGATAGATAGATGGATAGATAAATAGATAGGAGGGGAATGGTATATGGAATGATTTCTGTCTGCAGCTGTCACATAATGTTAGCTGCGAGAAATCTGTCTCGACTGTCTCCGTGGTATGCATGGAAAACTCATTACGAGCAGCTGCGGTCTGACTAGGGGGGAGAGCAATGCTAGTCGAGTCAATCCAAGGACCTTATCCCCGACAATATCCTGATCCTTAAATAAGTTGCAGCAAATTGGTTTGTTGTCGTCCAATTGAATCCCAATCGATTGGGTGTAGGGGTGCGGGGGCCACCGCCACCGTCCGTAGTTGTACTTTTAATTGCATAACACATACTACTTTCACGCTTGTTGTTGCTTACACTTCACTTCGCTGGCAACTTGCAACGTACAACGTGCAGCGTGCAACATGCAACTTGGCAGGGGCGAAAGTTCACTTTAACAACTGAACAACTTTCAATGGGAAATTAAAAGGGCATACAAACCAAAGGAGACAACCAACCACACCAGGCAATGGAGTTCGAAAGGATAAAGAGTGGAGGGTGTGGGGTGTGGGGCAAGTGGCAAGTGGCAGTATAGGATGCAGAGTGGCAGGAGGCAGACTTGGCTGCCTGTGGAATGTGGCACGGAGAGCAGTCTTGTGGTGGCTAGGGCTAAGCCTCACCAGCGAGAAGTCACCGGAAATGTTAACAAAATGCATAGCACAGATTTTGTAAAGTTTTCGCCCCGAAAGGCAATTAAACTTTTGGCAACAACAGCAACGGAACAGAACAGAGTTGGAGCCGCCACAAGATGGTGACTCCTCGTGTCCTTCACGGAAGCCTGACTGCGGCAGGCAACTTCTGGCCCCCACATCCGGCTATAAATGTAAACGGGCTCCTTGAAGCACGAATGAAGCAATAAAAATCTGCAATTATATTTTATTAATTTACATTTTGGATCCCCCTCCTCCTCCTTCGATGCTGTGGCCAGAATGTGTTCAGTGATTCAGCCTCACGCCTCACTTGACTGAAAACTGCATTAAATATTATGGTTTGTGCTCATAACTCAAGTAACTTATTAAAATTTACGCTCAATTCAACCGAAACAGCGCCATCAAAATCAGCAAGTCATATGACGCCACCACACATACATGCACACACACGCACACACATAAAAGAAAGGGGGTGGGTGGTGTGGTGGGAAAGCGCATATAAATTGCATATTTATGCACTATAAACATTAACTTACTCGCCATTTAGTTAGACGCACAGTTAATTGAAAACAACAATATCCGAGGCTGTGCCACAGCGGCAGCAACAGAAGCGAAGCAGTTGTGGCAGCAACAGCGGCGACGTTAAACAGGGGGCATTGCCACGCAACCTTTGCCCACCCACAGTTGCCCCATGCCCAGGCCACATCCACTGCAACAGCAGCAGCAGCAGCAACAGTAACAGAACAACAACAACATCGGCAGCGGCAGCCAAAGCAAACATTTTTAAATTATGCAAAAAGAGAAAAAATGCAGCGAACGAAAATTGCAGGCATCATTAAATTTGCGTGGAAGGAGAGAGCAACGATCAACGGACAGAGGAGAGAGGACAGGAGAGGAGAGGAGAGGAGAGGAAAGAGGTAAAGGAGTACCCTAGAAGATGCAGAGGGAGAGGAGGAGGGTGGTAGTAATTCCAAATTTAATTGCAATTAATGTGCAGTAAAGCGGAAGTGCCATAGAAACGGAGCTCTGTGTCGGCCATTGCTGAACGGGCTGGCACTTCCTGTTGGCGCCATGTTGGAGCTTGTCGGATGCGGGGAGTTGCAGTGCACTGCAGTGGGAGGAATGGGTCAAACTGATACTCGGGCTCGGGTCTGTTTGTAGTGTCAGCTGGGTGTAGCTTTTTTTTGGGGTCCATCCTATTTAGGAGAATGCACCAAAAAGCTCTTAAAAATTATGCTATGATTTCTTGTGTGCTCTGTAGCAACAAATACAGGATTCTTTTAGTTCAGCCCGCTTTTAATTTGGGTCACAGTCCTATATACCCTTACCATAGTAACCATAAGCCAGTGGTACCCAGGCTGCAACACACGGCAACGGATGCAAAAAGTAAGAAATCAAGTTTAAAGCGAGGGACAAACCAACATGGGTCTGACCGCGTGACACAGGAGGCAAATCCGGAACGGCAATCGGAAGATGGAGGCTGGAGGCTGGCAAATCCCACCTAGGAGTGGGGGGAGAAGAGTGGGAACATGTTACCTGGTAGCATTTACCTGGCGCCGTCGCGAAATTCAATTACTCGTGCACCATAAACCGATTAACTTATATAAATATTTATATCGCTGAAATGCAGTCGGCTGCCAATGGCTTTATGGGGTCGTAGCTCTCTTCGGCTGTGTCCGCTCAATGGCCGAATGGGGGCGTGGGCGTGGTCGAACTACGGTTTATGGCCGCAATGTGCTGCTGCATATGCAAACATTTTTACCAGCGGTGGTTCAGTGGATCGTTGGTCATTGAGAGAAATGGAGGACTGCCTGCCCGTTGACTGCAATAATTTCATTTGCATTTGCATTTGTTACCGTTTATGGTCCACTTAAGTGTTGTCAGGCCTCCTCCTGATCCTCCTTCTCCTCATGTTCCTCTATTCAATGATAATACGCTAGGTGTCATCCACAGACAAGGACACTTGAGGCCAGAGCAGAGACAGAAACACAGACAGAGAATGAAAGGCCCACATATCATTACAATGACAACGTGTAGGGGCCGTTCCACAGTTGCAAGTGGCAACTACGAGTACTTGCCTCCATAAATAGTTGCTAAACAGCAATGGGTATGCGTAAGTGCTGTTGGGGGCAAGTGCGTGGCCTCTATGGAGAGACAGGGAAGGGATGGCAAGGGAAGGGTTAATCTCGAGTTAAGTGATGCTCGACCTCGGCTGGTGTCTGATTAATTGAGTTACGTGATGTGTGGGCCTGCCGCATTCAAGGCAAACTTTGACTACCACTGCCTGGGGCTTCATGTTAGTTGGGGGTCATATTATGTGTTATGTGGTGTGCCATAATCACATGACTTACGGAGGTGTTCTTTTATGCCAATTTGCTTGGCACACAAAATGAAATAGTTTGCTCAACAATTTTGACATCAGCAGGTGGAGCTTTAATCGAATGAATATTTAATTTTCATGCAAAATAAGTCACTCATCGCAGTGACACTTCTTTGATTAGTTTGAACTTTGACAAATGCGGTTGAGTCCCCAAATGCGTTTTTGGTTTATCAGCAGGTGGCGGTGGAGTCACTCCAGCTAGTCCCATCCCTCGTAGATATGCTCTTGCCTGGGCAGCCAGGCGTTCTGTCAGCATATGTCTCTGCCACAGCATCAGCTGGTGGCGCAGCCACAAATGATGCGATGCCCCTGCAGCTGGCGCAGCTTGGTACGCACATTCACAGTAGGGGTTCGGGACTCGCCCTGACCCACATCCACATCTTCCTCGATGGGAACGGCTGTTGAATGAGCATTCATTGTGCAACAGAAGTGGCAGTGGCAGCAGTAGCTCCAGCTCCGCTCCGCTCCGGATCCGGAAAATCTGCTGGGGACAGAGGCAAAAAACGAACTCAGTATAATTTATGCAACGAGAAGTTGAGGCAAAAGTTCCATCAAATCGCTTAATTCCGTGTTGTAAAAACTTTCGACTGAGCATCACGTATACGCAACGGGTGTTTTTTTTTTTTCTTTCTGCCTGATTGACTTAAAAATTGAACATTTTCGCAGTGTTTGGTTAAGGCGTTTCGCCCCTCCACTCCACTCCACTCCTCTGCTCTCCTCTCCTCTCCGATTTTTTAACCATTCTACGTAATTTCTGCGCCGGGCTGTGAGCAATATTCAGTGATGCGTTGGCAAAATTTGCAAATCGTTTGGCCTGGCCTAGGAAAATGGGAGAGGGAGAGAGATAGGGATAGGAGAGTCGGGAAGCATTACGGTTCGTGCAGCTACTTGAGGTGGCATACACCGAAATTGCTTTTCCGCTCTTGGGGTCAGCCATGCAGAAAAATGTCTGCCCTGCTGATGCTGGTGCTACTGCTGCTAGTGCTGCTGCTGCTGCTGCTGCCACGGATGTTCGATTTTCAACTATCGATTGATTCTGTATTCATTCGCTTTCGCTTTACGAGAATATATTGGAAGACAAGTTCAAATGGCAGGCTCCTCTAAAATGTTGATGCAACTTTGTGTTTTCTTTGTCCAAATTGCTTCGCAACGTCAAGCCCGAATGCATTTTATCAGCTTCTTTTCTCTTGCCCCTGCCGCAATGACTGTGCACTGTGCCACCGAAGTGCGTTGCAGGCCGTGTGTGGGTTGCAGCCTGAAATGTGAAATGTGTTGCCTGCTTTTATACATATGAAAACCCAATTTCCATGTTGTTGTGATGCTAATTTGCTAGACGCGCTTCGAATCAATCCCACCTCATTTCGGAACAATGCCAAAAAGCTTTGACAAAAGCTGTCACTAGGGGAATAGGAATGGGGATGAGGAAAATGGGCTTTCCCCTTTCTCCCCCCCTTTAGCTCAGCAGACGACAAAAGGCAAAAGGAAACGAACCACAGCGACAGCAAGTGCAACCGCATCGACAAGTTGCGGCTTGGGAGGCCATCCGTGCGTATGCGTAATATTTCTGGAATATCTCTCGTGTGTCCTTCAACGGCATGCTATCTGTATATCTGTTCGATTGGGTGTTTGGGCTGTTTGCTTTCTATTTGTGTCCCCACACACTTGAGGCTATTCTGCATATTACGTATACGACAAGATGCCGCTGCCATGCCATCGCAGCGAATGAGGCCGAAATTTCAACTCGCCGATGCTTAAAGTGGATTGCGATTGCAATGCGAGAAAGATAAAGATGACATCCAAGAGTTTGGGGTTTCTTCGTGCTTACCTTTGACTTAGGCCATGTGAGATACTGGGAAAAAATACTTGAAAAAGAAATGCCAGCTGCGCCGACTGACAGCCTAATTGAAAATCTATGCCACTAAATGTAAGCCCCTTTCTTCTCTTCGCTACTCCGCTGCAAGGCTGTTGATATTCTCCTTCTCGGAATTGGCAACTTAATTATTTCAGCGGCACGTCGCCAGCGACTGGCGCTTAAGCCAAACCTCCCGACAGCTGCAAAAGCGTAAATAAAAAGAGTGGAGCATGGGGCATGGGACCCGGCCGCGTGGCAAGAAAAAGCAAGTGAAATAAACAACGCTTGCAGCGTGCAACGTCAGTGGCAGCAACAGCAAGAGCAGCAGCAGTAGGAAAAGCAGGAAAATCAGCAACAACAGCAGATGCTATTGGGAATCTCTGTGCTGAAAGATAAAGTTGCCTGGCAAACGGATTTAACTGCAAAACGAGCGAAAGAAACAGTCAGAGCAAAAGTAAGCGATGAGTGGGAGTGTTGGCAGTGTGTCTGTCTGTCTGTCTGTCGGTCCGTCTCTCTGTCCGTGTCTCTCTGTGTGTCTGCGACCCCATTAGCAGCAGACCCAGCCCTTAGCCACGCCTACCTACTTGCCCCCAGTCACTCACTGCACGTATTATAACCCTGTGGAGGGCACGAAAAAAAGAGCACCCGCTTGAGGCTTTATTCATGGACAAGATTCATTAGTAGAGACTGACATGTGAGCATTCCGGCAAACTGAAATCTCCTCAAACTCAAAAATGTTTGGTTAAATTTGAGTTTCTAAATAATTAAAACCAAAATATATTTTAAGTTTTTTAGGGGCTCTGGGTCCTGATACGTTCTTGGTGTATCACACTCTTATATGAAAAATTTCTGATCATAAAAACACACATCAGATAAAGGTAAAATTATTTAAAAATTGCAGATAATATTTATTATGCATAAATTGATAACAAGATACATTTTATCTATCCCTGAGGAAGGTTAAGATACATATACAAGCTTCTTAACGTATGAAATAATTTTGTGGCTTTTCTACAAGTTGGAAAAGCGAATGACTAATCTGTTCCACCCCCCAACAGACCAAAGGATAAAATCAGATTTGATTTGAGTTTCCTTGCAGTTTCATATTTTTCCAATCCATTTACCTCATTAGTGCATTCTCTCATTACCGTGGAAGTTGATTTCCAGAACACATGTGGTCCAAAAGTACATACGAGTATATTTGGCATTGGTTTTTTCTATGAGCCATGTCTCCTTCCCCTACCCACTCTTTTTTCGAATGACTCTGGCAACTTTGACAGCGGCAAAAGTAATTAATTTTTGGCAACTAACTCAAAAGGCGAACGAGTCAGAAAAAGTGGCGAAAAAGGAGAAACAGAAACAGAAACAGCAACAGAAACAGCAACAGAAACAGGCTAACGAAGGCGCCACAATTAACGCCTGCAACTTTAATTGCGTTTTAATGTGCATCAGGCCGCAGAGCTGTTGGGTGTTTGGATGCTTGGTGGCAGTATGTGTGGGTGGCAGAATGGGTGCATGGGTGGCTGGATGAGTGGATAGGTGACTGTGCTGGAGGCTGGAGGCTGGGGTTGAACGGTTGGGTGGTTCAACGTGCTCTGTCAACCGCAGGCGGTGGCTCAAAAGCGTAACAAGCATTTTGCCGCGCCTCAGCAACATGACAGGCGGCACACTCGTACTCGCCTCGCACTCGCACTCGCAAAAGTACAGGAGCTACAGATACAGGAGGAGCTCCACACACGTGAGCGGGGCCTGAGTGGCTGCCTCAAAAGCAGCTTAACAAACACACACACAATCACACCAATACAAAGACACAATGTGCAGAGGCTCTACCCGGACCCAAGCCGGGCATGGGCACGGACAGGGCGGTCACGGCGACACGGCGACACGCCGACACGGGCCCAGACCCCGGATGCTTAACCCCAACTCCTCTGTCTGGGGCCAACTATTTACATGGCAGCCCATTATGTCCGGGACTGTAGTTGCGTCTTCTGTGTTGTCACACTCATTGCAAGGACTCTTTCTCCATCGCAGATCCCTATCTATCCCTTTCCCCCTAAGTGACGTGATTTAAAATTTTATGCTCTTTGAAATTTCAGTTGCTTATCGCCGCGGCAGACGTTGATGTGGCTATCTCTGTCTCTTCCTCACTCCGCGTCTGCATCTGTGTCTCCAGTTCTGCCTCTGTGTCCCCATATGCGTCTCCATCTGTATCTCCATCTGTGTCTCTTCTTCTCCTTCTCTTTCTCTTTCTGGTTCTGTTTCTGTTGTCGACGTCTCCACTTCCGGCGACAGACAAATCACGTAATCTGGCTCTAGTGGGTCAAGGAGCGACGCAAACCTTAAACCGTAAGCCCGCAGCCAGTCCGTAATGCAACACATCTCGCACAGCGGGAACAAGTGCGGATACTCGTACAACTAAATAGAAATAAAGATACACGACATGGAAACCATCATGGCAGCCACCAACATGACGCATTCGGTTTCTGGTTTCTGGTAATGTAATGTCATGGGGGATGGGATGGGATGGGAATGGGACCTGCAGACCAGAACAATACACGGCAAATAAGTCAAGCAGCAAGTCGACTGGAGGATCTCGACCCACAAATACTCTTTGCTTTCGTATTCCACGAGTATTTAGTGCAACAAAATACTTGAAATCCTTTGATTTCTTGCTCCAGAATGTTGCTAGTAGTAGAGTTTTGCTTCCAAAGACTTGCAACTCTTTGAATTGATTTTGAAGAGCTTTACTAATGGTCGCACGAAAAATAATGAGGGGGATGGCGGGAGAGGTGATGGTTTGATTCTAGAATTATTATCCTGATCCTGATTAATGAAGCACAATAATGAGAGACAGGAGCAAGGGTCTTACGGATAGACAGTACATAATAATTATAATTATAGTGTGCTTGAACTTTCTTATTGTTCTCACTAATACGTTGCATTTTGTGTGATTATGACTTATTGGATTTGTTTCTGAAGAGCTAAACATTAATAAAAGCCATTGTTGCAGCTTATGTTGTTAAAGACAAGGCCGTAGGAGCTGAGCCTAACGACCGATACATTTAATCTGTTAAGAGAATTAAAGCATGATTTAATACTCCAATTAAATGATGTAGTAATAATGAATGATTCTTTTATTAGCGTAACACGAATGCTGCATGTTCGAATGCATTATTTAATTTCATTAAAACATTATCATTGGAGCAGATTCCTAAATATAAACATCAGCTCTGTCTTGAATTTATTCATTCCATTGCTCTTTAAAAAGTGATGTACTTAATGAGTACCTTTACATTGCCAAAAACATACCAAATCTCAACAGTCCAGAAGACTTCATCCGCCATCTTTACCTTCACCTTTAACGGTTGACACATTTTCATTGTCGACGCCACGTAATAAACTGAATAAGAGAAAACTCATGGAGGTCCTCGAGTGATACGTCCTCAGGGGGATGGCAGCGTGATGGAAGATCCAAGCAGCGAAAGCAGACAGGTGCAAAGTGCAAAAAACGAATGATTGAATTCCTTCCATTCGGCGAGGCGAGGGACAATGCCATTTGATATACTCGTACGTACGTATATCAGTGTACATTTCAAGGACACGTCTTCGCCTGGGTCGTCAAATTGAAGAGTTTAAGATTGTTCGCCATTATCGGCGGGGAGGGGGCGACTGTCAATAAGCGCATTAAAAACATTTCTGTTCTGCCATTCGGGAGCCTGTTGACGGTAGCGGTGGCGGTGGCGGTGGCGCTGACATGCGGCTGTCAGGCAGAGCGCTGAGGAGAGGGCGAACTGCAAGCACGGCGGAGCTTCTGCATTAACGAGTCCCATTGATTTTTCCCCGGAAACGCGGTCGAGAGAAGCGCAAAAGGAAAGTGAGGCAAGCGAGCGACGCACATGATGCGTATGAGTAATGGGAAAATTCTTAATGGGCGAAGAAAATTGGTTGGGCATAAACAATGAGATGACTGGGACTGAAGAGAATGATAATGAGTTCACCGAGGAGAAGGCAAACAGGTAACAGGAAAAAGGGAAAATAGGTAACAAACCCATTTCTCTGATGCCAGGATAGGCTATGCGTTCTTTTAGGAAGTTTGAATTTTAAGTAGTGCGAGGTATCCTTTGGTATCCTTTAAATGTGTTACATATTTTCCGATATCTTATATTAAAGCAGTTTGTTCGTTCCTGCATTTTCTCTGGTCTCTTTCGACTGCTTCGCTTTTTGGCGCTCATTAATGCGATACTCTCATTATTCCATCAATAAATTATGATTCATATTATTGCCATATCTCCACTTATTGCAGCTCCTTGCACTCCCCAGTTTTAAGCCTTCGCAATGAAATATTTAATCAGCAGTTTTCTCCTCCTCTGCTCCTCTGCCCAGCAACTCGGCCTTCAATTATACTGATTTCGCTGCATTCTTTATTTAATTGTTTAATTTTTCTTTTAATTTCTGTCTGCTCCCCCTTGTTGACCCAAAATTACAGAAATAACAGCGATATGCGGCAAAAATTGCGAGTCATTCGCCTGAAATCGCTTCGACCATGGGGTTCTTATTTGCCCAGCGAGGAATCACTTTCAGAGGGCCACAAAAATACAAAAAAAATAAAATAAAATAAAATAAAATAGGGGTCGGCACGGAGAGCGACTTATCGGGACCGTTATTAACCCAGCGGCATTTGCAGTAATTACGGGAACTGCTAATTGAACCCGGAGTCGAGTGGTCGCCGTCTGGCCAGGCCCCACACAATGCTGAGGGTGGGGGTTGAAATGGAAACCCGTTCAGGTAAATGCCGAGGTGGTTGCACAGCTATTTTTTTAATCGTTTAACATTTTCAATCCTTACAAAAAAATGAGAGAAAAATCAAAGAGTTTCTGCTGTAGTTTGGGGCCTCTCACGTGTCCTCCGGCTGGTGAAAGTGTTGTCCTGTCTTTCGCCGACTGTTCGTTGGTCGCCTGGTGACCCGCTTGGATTTAATTGCAATTTGTTCAATATTTTTTCCCATCAAATTCAATCGCATCGATTTCTATAAGTGGATTTAAAGATACATTGAGGCTTTATTGGTACCAACACGCAGCACAGAGAACCATTGATGGAGATGGGGTCTGTCTTTCTTCATTCAGAAGGAAACGTTCTGTAAACGAGTCCAGCTATAGTAACGATGGAAAAAATTTATCAGCGATAAAGACAAACTTTTATTTGGGCGACAAAGTATTGGATGACTCCTTTGAGGATGTCCTTGAGAAAAAATTAAAAAAACAATTTGGAAATGAAAATACATGTTTAACATTAAGCCATTTTACCATACAATGTAACTTATGTAACTAAGATATATACTTAGAATAACCCTGATATATTGGCCGAAAATGGTGCCCGAAAATAAAAGATGGATGAATATTGGTGGACCATTGGTTGTTTAAGTTAAGGCCGATAATTCATGCACAGTACAATTAACCGATCAGGTTTTTATCCTTTTCCGAACTTTCAAAATAAATATGTATGTATGTGTGTATACTATAAACCGAATGGCTTCAAAAGGGCATTTTAAGCCGAATATGTATGCAAATCTTAGTAAACTCCAAATCAATTACAGAAATATAATGTGTATGTAGTTCAAAGTTGAGTACTCCCTCCCCCACAAGTTGCACAAACAAGCAGCCTCCATGCACTGCTATCTGGTTTCACTCGCATGGTGGACAGTGTAATATTTTATTTGAAAAGCGCTGTTGCTGATGCTCCCCTCCCTGTTTGTCCTCCACGCCCATATATCATTTGGGCAGCTACCGAACAGAAAAAAACAACTGACATAACGACAAATTTGCTCGCTGTTTATGCGGCCAGTAAATAGCAGGGACCCTCGGACAGGGGCCACAACCCTTTTTGGCCAGAAAGTAGGTAAACATATTTAACATACAGACAGTTGTAGGTACATATGTACGAACCAGTATATGTTTAACATACAGATGTATATATATATATGTGGAAATACTATATGGTAATTGTCATGGCGCTCGCCTTTTGGCCCTGGTCGCGGACGCGGTCGCACTCGTTTTGGACAATTCGCGTTATTTATAATGGACAATTCTCATGCTGTTGTCTATAATTTATTTATGCAAATTTGCACTAGGACAAGCCACTGCAGTGCGCCTCGACCCAACCCGAAGCAGGAGCAGAGCAGGAGCGGGAACAGGACCTCGAGCAGGAGAGTGTAAATTTGTTTTTATGGCCATGGACAAATCAAAACTAAAGCTATTTTCAAATATAATTAATTGCAATTGACCCGATTTGTAATTTATTTATTTAATCCATGAATGTTCATGGGGGAGCGAATAAAAATTTAATTTATATTAATTTACACACGCAAAACATTGCCATTTAAATACCAGTCAGTTCTGGGGAATTCTCTCTAATTGCACGACTGTTGCAGCCGAAACGAAACCATGGGGCAGGGCAATTAAATATTTTGACTGAGGCATAGAGAGGATTTGCCTTTGCCAGTGCCAATGCCAGTGCCGCCCCCACTGCCTCGTAAATAGTGGAAATTACTGGGCGTACTACCGTTTGAGAGACAGACGAAACAGGCTCATTGAAAGGCTGCCACAAAATTCCTTTGAATGGGCTATACTATTCCACATGAATACAGGGATCCATCCATTCACTCATTCATGGCCGGTTTCAATGCTACCAACAATTAACGGCTATCAGGTATTTGTCCCGGTCCTCGGTTATCATTTAGCAAATATAATAGACATTCAGCTCATTAATATTAAAGCCCCTGTAAACGGGATGTAAGGTATGGCTTAAACAACAGAAGCAGCAGCAGCAGCAGCAGTAGCTGGAAGCCAGGAGCTAATGCATATTGTATGTGATATTACGAGCTGAATATACCCACACGATCCCTGCACTACACATGTACGACGTATATTGTACATATGTATATGTAGTACAGTGTGCTGTCGGTTCATCTGTGGTATGTATGATTTAGCAGCTGAACAGCTCGGCACTTGGCCACAACTCACTTAGAGCAGGGCCCTGCCACAAATGGCCATAATATTCAAGCCGCAGCAGGCAAGAGAGGTCTGAGAGATACAGAGAGAGAGAGAGAAAGGTGGCTACAACCGAATTTATGGCAATCCCAAGCACGGACGGACCTGGCTTTTGTGTTGAAACAAACCTGACACAAAGCCAAACCAATCAGCAGACAGGCCCACAGCTTTAAGAGTTTGCCACAATTTCCGCAAAATTTGATTGGCATCAGGGACACAGGGTGCACAGAGTGCGCAAGAGAGTGAGAGGGCGATGAAGGGGAGACTATTTTAAATTCCAAATCAAGCGGAGCACCTTTAATCAATTTTTGGGGCCATACTCTGGAGAAGGATCCACCTGAAGGCGAAGCACACTTGAAATCAGATACACTCACGGGCAGAAACGTGAGAGAAACGGAAAAGGGCCTCAAGAGGTTCAGGTCTGGATAAATAGGGGAATCTGGCCACCCGCAAAACTCTGGAGTGTGTCATAAAATGCCAAAACAAATATAAATTTTCACACAATTCAATTTATATGCCCGCAGCCCCAAAGCCAGAACCAACACCAAAACTAAAACCAGACCCAGAAGCAGGCACAACCTACACCAACCTACACCCCCACAGCCAAAAGGAGAGGCAAGAGCGGGGCAGGGGAGAGTCAAGGAAAGGATGCTGGCTGTGGGATACTGTTTCAAGAGCCTTAGCTGTATCGACAGCTCCAAAGTAGTCCCTGGCCACCTCCCCCTATTCCACACCACTGCTGTCGCCGGCATCTCTCTTCCGAGCCATTGTCTACTCATTTTACCACTTGATTGTGTTTGCGCAACATTTGAGCGCGCGTCGCGACATTCCGAGCTGCAGCTCGTAAACCACGACAAGATACAACAGCAAATTCTATGCCCAAAATTTGAAATGCAAAGGCGTTGCTTTAAGCAGACATTTTGTGGCGTCTCCACTGCATATATTTACAGTACACTGACAGTGCGTTACGAAACTGAAAGAATTCTTGAAAATATGAATGAGTCTATGAATTGTGAAAAGTTTTAAGAATAGATTACAGCCAAAAATTAATGCACTTAAAACTCACATTCCCATCTTTATAGTTATATTCGGACGTTGATATGCAATGACTGCACCATCAAGTGCCCCAAGCCACACCAAGCCGAAGGCAGATCCCAGGCAGAAACAGGAACAACGATATATAGTTTCTAGTGGATCTAATAGGAATCATGAGGTTAATGCGGCTCAACCAGTCAGGGCAGGGCTATCAAGTTGAGCATAAAACTCACACCATTTCGTCGGTACTCGGATTTGTATTGATTCAATCCCAATGGAAACGTGCGACTCTGCTACTTTGCTACTGTGCTTCTTGCGACTCTAGTTTCAACACGCACTGTATCCCCCAGACACAGATACTCCTACACACATATACACATAGTATTTCTGCACGTTTGTCTGGCCAAAAAATGGAAACAAAGTTCAATCAGAGCTCGTGCTCTGCCAGTAAATCAAATAAACAAAAATGCATATATACGTAAAAACAAAGAAAGAAGACAGACAGAAAGAAAGAAGCAAACAAACCAGCAAATACTATGCGAGTATCTTGGACGTACAACTTTTTATCAACTGCAGGACCCTGACAAAAGGAGAAAACCAAAAATAATTCTTGCCAACACTTGAGAGGCGTTTGTTTGCAGAATGCACTTTCAGAGAGTGTTCAGAGAAATGGAGAACGACTCGAAGTGCCTGCTGTGTAGGTTTTGTGTAGAAAATAAGATGGTTTTGGTTTGTCAACCCACAACTTTGCATACCCCGGTAGGGCGGAGTACTGCAGAGTATTTCTCAAAAACCCTGCCATCTCCACAGACATTTATTTTGGATAATTGCTTGGGCTGGACCTGGTACAGTCCTTTGGGATCGAGCACAGAAATTGGAATTGAAAAGCGCATCCTTTGTTGTGTCATGCAATCAATGGCATATATTGTACATTGTACATACACATACACACTCGCAAGTAAATATAAAATTCAACCAAATTGCTGGCAGCTTTGGAGAGCGGCAAATATGATAAACTGAAGTCAGGAGTTTTAATTAAATTTGCATACAAAATTTGTGCAGCAGAAACATCAGAAGTTATGGCCAGTTGCACGACTCCGATTGTTGCAAATTAAATGAGAATGCACTGCACTGTGGAGGCCAGCCCAACTTACCTGGCAACCGGCAGAGAGACGGGCGGACGGACGGACAGACGGACGGACGGACCGATCAACAACCATTCACATAAAGCTCTCATAAAAGGCAAAGTCGCAACGCGAAACGCACTGCTTCCTATTTGAACAGTTTTTAATGACGTCGAGAGTCATGCGAGTTGGGTACTGACTGACTGGAGCTGACTGGCTGGAGCTGGATGAGAAAGGAGCTGACAATCAAACCTGAGAGAACCTGTTCAGAAGGGGTCTATATATGCCATGCAGATGGCAATTGAAGCTGCTGTTTTGCTCTTTTCAATTTGGTACCTCTTTGAGGACTTTATTTTTAATGGCTCCTGCTGCTGCGCGGTTCTTAAGCAGTCATTGAGTCATTGTACCTACCTTGTTGTATCGCATGGTAATGGTGCAAGTAGCTTTGGTAAAATACTTGATTGTTGCAAGCAGTTGATGCTCTTTCCATTCGGGAGATATCGAATATGTGATGGCATCTATTAAAGGAAGCAATACGCCACATCCTTCAATCTTTCTCTGCTATATTGCCCTTCTGTTGGTTAATCTTAAAGAACTATTTTTTATTTAAGCACCCCTTCCGACTACTCTATAGATTGAAGTGAACCCCGGGAGGGAGAGAGTGCATGGGAAATCTCTTTGTTGTTGTTTCAAGATTCTTCCCCAATTTTTGGTGCTTCTGTTCTGTTTCTGTTTCTGTTTTTGCTGCCAATAAAACATGCATTTCACTTTCAACTCAACTCTGGGAAAACAATGGGAAAATGGAGGATTGGGGGGAGCGGTAGCAGAGTATCACAAAACCCCATCACCAGCCCTATGCGAGGAGATGGAGATGGAGACGGAGGATCCTTTGTGCAGTGCCGTGTGCACTCAATTATTTGGTCGTTACTTGTTTCTTATTACCTTTTGCCCACCGACACTCGCAGCACGCACTCGAAGGGCGGCATGCAGGCAGCTATCCACCATCCACCAGCCACGTCCACGTCCATGGGGCAAGGTAAGTACATAATAACTGCTGCCGCGAAAGTGAGTGGGTTCTGTTTTTCCTGGCAATACTCTTACAATTGTGTTTGCGGACTGGCGGGAATAAATGCGAATTTAATATGCAAAAGAATCGGACGGAGCAGCGGAGAAAGAGGAGCAGCAGTAGTGGCGGCAAGATTGCTCAAAGGAAAGCTGAGCTTACATTTAACAGAATGAAATGATATCAGGGGTGGATTACCACCCAACCGAGCAGCTGCGAAATGAGTAATCTGCAGACGATATTTGAGCCAAGGCTATTCAACTAATCCATCAGTTATCGTACCGTAAATGTACACACATACAGCCATATGACCCAAGGATCTGTAAAGCCACTGAAGTGCTATATTCTATCCTGGATTAGGTAAAACTTTTTACTGATTTCTCAGAGAAAATGACTAGTAAGCCACTTCTAGTAAAAATGTTGTTGAAGATACAGCAGATGTACATTGAAATATTTAATAATTTACTACAAAAATTCCAAAAAGAGACAATTATTACAGCTAGAGTTCGTTTAATTTTAAAGCTCATATTTTCAACCTGGAAGCTTTATTGAAGTCCCAACAATGTGTTAACAAAAGAACTTCAATTCAATAAATATTATATTCAATAAAAAATGTTACCTACAAAATCTTCAGCTGTGTTTCTTTGATTTTTGGATTTTATTTTGATTCGAATTTTACTACATTTACTCACGACATTTTTCGCTTTCACAGAAATATGTAAATCTTTTCTTTTTCTACCTCAACAAATACACATAAAACCAATAGACAGAGAATTCTCACTTGTTCAAATGGCTTTTGATAAAATCAATTATTTTTCAACAATTTTTCTGGGATTATTATATTGCCAAAGAGAAATAAATTCGGACTTTAACGATATACTATATATAAACAGATGCAGATTCGTACTTAAACGCTTTATATTCAAATAATTGATACAAAAAGTAAGTAAGTATTTTTTGTTTCAAAGTCTCCTGCTAAATGTAGTGAAATATAATAAAAATATCCTAGGTTGGATCCATCTCTTAATATATCGAAGATTATTTTAGGATAAATCTGAATGATGAGTCTTAATCTTTATTAATCCCTTTTTTACTCCAACTAATATTTTCTCTTCAGACTACTCGCAAATCATCTTTCATCAGCCTTCAGGATATCCATTCACAGAATACTGGTTTTAACGGCCATTTCAGACGAAACGGTTAACAGAGTCCTTTAACAGTGCACTGAGAATAGTCATGCGCTGGCAGGATATTCTACCCCTAACAAGGAAACACGCAACGGAATGGCAACGAACGGGAGTGAAATGGAACACGACGACCAAGGCGCAGGGGTAGCATACGATTCAAAGGACTTGCACATGGAACATGGAACGGAGGGGTAAAATGAAACTGTGACTGAAATCTAAGGGGAAAGCCATGGAACATGAAATGTAGAACCCTAAAGGATGCTGCGGTATGAAACACTACACGAGAGGGGCAGCATCCTGCCATCCTGGCATCCTGGCATTGGCACAGAATCCGAGTGCCGAGTGTGTTTCCCAAATCATTCATTCATTTGCATGGCTCTGTATCGGACGTCGAGCGGGAAAAACGAGTCGCTCGGGACCCAAAAGAAGCCAGAATCTGAGTCAGAGTCAGAGCCAGAGCCAGAACCAAATCCCAATGTAAAGACAGAGCCGAAGCGAGAGCGGGCTAAGGCGAAACTTTGAAACGATTTTGGGCAGAGGCAGAGTTTGCGGATGTTAAATGCACTTCGGAGATTCATCAGCGCGCGCGTTCGTGGGCCTTTTGTTTACGCGGGTTTTGCGGAATGTGTGCCAAATAGGATGAGGGCGTAGACACGCCCAGTCTAGTTGCAGCATTAAGTGAAGTGAAGAGAAGTGAAGTGAAGTGAGGTAGATATATGGTGGCATCTCCGCCAGCTCCATCATCCATCAGTGGTGGGGGGACAACAGTCTGCCAGATGTGAGCCATGATTGTGAGTGCAATGTGTCTTTTATAAATCAAGGAAAATCACATTTTAAATTGCTGCGCATTAGAACGGATACAAAAGCCAAGGCAGGCGGCAGGCGGCAGACGGCAAAGGCAAGCAGAGAAAGCAGTGAAAGCCAGGCCAGATCGAAAGTCAAACGCCGTCAAACGCTGATTGCGACGTCGTCTATCCACAAAAGAGAAAATAAAGCAAAAAAATATATAAAGAATAAAAAGGAAACGAAAACGTGGAGGATTTGACTGATGTGAATGAAGTGAAAGATGTGACTCCTATGCGAGTGCCAGTGCCAGTGCGAGTGCGAGTGCTAGGATATAGGATAACCCCATTCCCATTCCAAACAGGGGGACACGTGCTACACGTAGGCGGCCATTGTTTAGCCCACATGTATTTCAATTTGGTTATATTGATGAGCATATGATGTAATATATGGAAATATAATCTGATTAAAGGCAGGCAAGGCGGGCGGGACAAGGGGCGGGGTGTTGCGACTTGGCTTACAGATACTTCCGACTGAGCACGGCTCCACCTAAAGGATGTGTTATACTCGCACCTCGCACCACCTGACTCCTGCCTTGTTTGCGGGGCGTGCTCTGCAATAGATTTTAAAACTCATTAATGTGCAAAGACGCCAATTTTCCACGTCTTCGTCCCTCGTTGTTGGTGTCATTATATAGGCGAGCAAAACACACAGAGCGGAGGAAGAGAAGAAGAGAAGAGCTGACAATGATACTGGCAAATCAATAAAGGTGTTGAAACAGGTGCCACAGCTTGGCCAAGACATTGGATAGCAGTTCAAAAAGCAGAAAAGTAGAAAAGAAAAGAAGTATAAAATAAATACAAAAGAGAAAGGATTTCACGGTTGACAACGCAAAGCAAATGACAAAAATATATTATATCTCCAGATGAAACCGATATAAATCGTTGATTAATTGACGGAAAGTCGGAAATTCGAAAGCTGAAAAGTCAAGGGAAGTTGGGGGCTAACTGACAGTGGGAGGGTGCGTTGAAATAGATTTCTCTCTCTCTCTCTCTCTCTAATTGAATGGAAAAAGTTTGATCTTGTTTCCAGAAATTATTAAGACAACAATCCAGAGTAAATTTGCACAGTTAGGCAGAATGGTGTTAATTTTGAAGCGCAAAAGAGATGATTAAGGGATTTAAACGGAGCAAACAAATAATTAGAAATACCATGAAGATAATTGTGTGTGTAAGATATACGTACGCTGATTTTTAAGTACGCAGCCTAATAGTGAAAGAGTAACAAAACATCATTGGAATTCATTTTATTGCTTTTTAAAATATTCTCCACTATGAAGATGAATACACTTATGCATCCAATGAAACCAATCTTCATAGCACTTTTTCCACTCCTCTGAAACGAGTTTGTTCGGGGCAAATGTCAAGAGAACCATTCTTCTTGCTATGTCCCTTTAATGCCCAAAGATGCCTCTATCTCATGGCGTGTCATATGACAATATTGCATGTTACAATATTTTCTTCGGTACAATATTTTCGACAACATACACGAGATTCCTTATGGAGCAAAGGACGTCTACTACTGAATTCGTTTTACCAGTTTATCGCAGAATTTTCAAAGCATTCTTCTCTTGAAAATCCACGAAGAAAATCGTACAAAATCAGGACACGGAAATGTTCTCCAAAGATGAAATTTTCGTTTATCGTTAAATCGATTATCGTAGAAGAAAATGTTCTAAGCATTCCAATCTTTCAATTTGAAGTGCCGATTTTGACCTGGTCTACAAAACAAAACGAAAATATGTACCATTTAAGTATTCAAATAGAACAGCAGAACGATTTATTTTCTATATTTAGTTAGCCAAATGTCAATCCCAAATTCAGACAGAATTTAAAGCTCAATATTTCTTGGAACCATAGCTGTCTGCCCAAGATAGATTTCTCTGAAATACATATGTACATACATACATATGTACATACAAATATTTACCAGACATCTATGTATGGACATGTGATCAAAGACCATCAATCTAAGGCTCATTTGTAGTGAAACATTTGGGCAAAGAGATAAGCGGTAGTCAATCTTGCATCAAGATAAATGAAATTCCTAAGAAAAAAGAATCTAACGTCTTCGTATTTTCATTAATATTGATGGATAAATTAGCTCCAAATTAGATTAGTATTTCATTTCGGCAGGGCATCGCCTGACTTCCTAGAAAACCCCAGCTCATTCACTTAGTCAGTGGTTCGTAGTAGGAAATAAATATCAATTTGCTTGTTGGCGCACCCAATTACACACTCATCCACAGAGCCAGAGACGTAGAGCCACATAGACGTAGAGCCATAGAGTAGAGCCCCATCATGACCCCATCTAATCGCCCCAGATTAGAGAGTGCAATAATGCATTTGGTTGTCGGGACTGTTGGGGGACTGCACTTCGATTTGCCGTCTATGAGGCGTATAAATCCTGCAGGATGCATCTGGATTTGGTTTGGAGGAGTCGACACAGTTTTTCAGGCCAACCGACAAGAGGAAATAAAAAAAACCCCCGATTCGGCAGCCATTAAAAATTGCCAAACTCAGCAAGGATTCGCCTGCGAAAGCAGAAACAGGAGCAGTAGTTGAAGTAGAGCTAAGGGGGGCTGGTGCAGAGGATGTATATGGAGAGCCAATGCAATTCATTAATTTATTGACTTATAATCAAGCCAGCCAAAAACTTATGCCCAGAGGCAGAGCAAGATAAATATCCATTTATCACATAAATAGAATGCTAACAGCAGCAGCCCGGAGGCCAAGTCGGCGCTCGAGGTACTCCACTCCTCTGTGGTTGACTCCTGGTCGCCTCCTGGCTTGCCGCCTGGCGGCTGCTGCTCTATTTGCTCGGACCCAATGGGAAAGTTATATGGATTTTTGCCTTTCTCTCGCCCGGCTGCTGCGGTTGGCTTTGCCAAATAAAGCACGAAATAAGCTTAAACATACGTTTTCGGCCTGCCTGCGGTTCTATGTACTCCGAAAGAAATATCAACAAAAAAAGTGGCATCTGTAGAAAGACAGTCACGTACTGACTCGGTCCCCACCCCACTGGGGTAAAAGCGGTGCGGTATGCAAATCCAACCGAGAAGACTTCATAAAAGCAATGCAAATAATTAAATAACAAAAGGGAGAACGGAGAACGGACAACGAAGAACGAAGAACAGGGAGCACAGAAACCAGAACACGAAACAAAAGGCATCAGCAACAGCAGCATCAGCACGGCGGAACCGTGCCAAATGACATGCTACTTGAGCTGGCGAAACTTGGATTAACTAGCTCCCAAGGAAATAAATATAACACTGAAAAATAACACAATAAAACCCCAAACCAAACTCAAAACCCAAACCCAAACGCAAACCAAGCCCCGAACCAAACACCGAACCCAATCCCGGCCGGAGGAGCAGGAGCAGGAGCCCCGCCAAGGTGCGACATCCGACAGAAATCCTTCGTCGCCGCGCAACCAATAAAATGCCCTGTCGGAGTGCGCGCCAAGGCAGGCCGGGACTAGGAGCAGGAGGAGGAGGAGGAGCACTGGGCAGAGGAGTCTGTTCCCTAGTCGGAGTCGCCGGGAAAGCCGGGAAAGCAGGCACTGCCAGCATACTGCTGGCATTTCTGGCAGCTGTCAGCTTTCGTGGCATGCGTGCGCGTAAGTGTAAACTTCTTTTACTTTGTCGGTGACTGGGTTGGGGTCTGATATGCGCCTCCCGCCCCGAGATTTCTCCGCGTAAATTTCTCCTAAAATTCACCAAAGTTTTGGCTGTTATATAATATTTGTTTTTGGGGATTATAAAACGCGAACCTTGATTGTTTTTAGACGTATGAACATTGACGTTAAGCTTAAGCTTAAGCTAAACTACGTATTTTATCCAATTAGCGATACTTTTATTTGATTTACATGAACATTAACATGAGATATTTGGATTTTAATATCAGTGAGATATTTTCAATAAATATATTTTATAAATTCCGTTTAGATAAGAATTTAATCCCACATTGATGTGGATTTATTATGATTAAATTGTCCTAAGATAATTGTTAAGCTAGTGAGCTTTTTCACTAACTGTTGAGATTTATAAAAGGTTACGAATGTTTTCTGTATATATGTACATATGCTCAAGACTAAATTGCAATTTATACATAAGTAAGCGAAAGAAAGCCGCTGCCGTGCGTAGGCATATGCGGTAACAAACTATTTTAAACAGTGGGCATTGCAATAATTAACATCGTGATGTGCATTTACTTTAGACTGCACCACTTGCTATAATTTATGATGGTTTATGCTGCTTGACCCGACAATAATGATATGTTTTTTACTTAGTAATTTAATGATTTTAAAATTAGCATTAAATAGTTGATTAATCATTCTACAGACTAGATGATTTTTTAAGTGGAGTAATCCCCATAACACTTTGCATATGTAAATTCGCGTATGTTAGCCCTTTGACAAATCCCAAATGCAGTTAGTCAAAGCGCTAACTTAACCACTTGCCGCAGTAACTCTTTTGACCGCATAACAATTTCCCGGGCAATCCCTTGATCCCCTCACAGGCGAATCCACAGCACGGAACACCCCCAGAGACCTTGTGCTTTAGCATATGCCCCGTTTCACAGTGCACCCCTGTCCAACTTTTTGGCTACGTGTTACGCTCCTCCACACTCCCCTCCCCTTCGTACCCGTACCCGTACCCATAACCATTCGGTAACGTTATGCCATGTCCTGTTGAGATCTGCTAGGAGCTCGGGGCTTTTGTTTTTGCATGCATAGTTAATTCAATTTCGCACATTTTTGTGCAAGTGTCGAGAAGCGTTTGCCAAATTTAATTTACATGATGAGATTTGCCAGGCTGCATTGTCGTTTTCGTTCTGGTTGTCGTTGGCAACTCGTTGGCACGATTTTTATAAGCTTGTCGAGTTAATTTAATCGTACAGTGCGAATTTTCATTTAGCCAAATGCCACGCACACACGCCATGAAACTGGGAGACACACACACACGACGATTGTCAGACACCTGTCACAGGGAAATGCTCCCTTTTCTGGTTGAGGGTGTTGCCAAAAACTCATTACGCATACGCATCATGTCAAGTCCCCAACTTGACTTGACTTTACCTGGCGCTCGAGTGTGGTATTTGCTTTCGTTTTTGGCTTTTGGCTGTGGAGTAGTTTATGAAAATGCCTGGCATATTTTCTAGGCTCGACTAATTGGAACGTTGCCCGGGCCACACGCTCAGCCTAAGAAAGTGTACAACGCTCTATGTGGCAGCATCAGATACAGTAACAAGTACCAGGTAACACCCTGAGGGCCACGCCCACTCCCAGGCTGCTCAGCCTGCCTGAATCTCAATCTCGAGTTGATTAAATTTTACCCTTCAGGTTCGCATGTGTGGCGTCTGCTCAACAGGTCGTATGCGTACTGTGATGGCTCCTCGTCTGGGAAATTACAATCAATCCAAGCGGGTCTTGCACATCAACTCTACTATATTGGTTAAATGAAGTTGTCTAATTGTTAGATTTGGGATAATCACATTTCTCTGCCCAAAACTCAAACTAAAAAAAAAACATCTCCTCGACTACATACATGTACATATGTCACTTTTTGTGGCAATCTTTAAACATTTATTTATGAGATTTATATTTGGTAACACACACACGCATACACCCATATTTATTTATTTGAGTTCGGACATCAGTTATGACCAAATATGTGCAGAGCAAACCCTGCCTTAAGGCATTTTCGAGATGCTTAAATTCCTGTTTTTGGACTGAATAATTGGGAAATGATACGAGTATTTATCATCTTGTATGGCGACTGGTAATCTCTTTGCTCTACTGCTGCTTTAAGGCCTGTATCCAGCACCGCGAAATTTTACTGAAACGAATCTGCTCATTATTTCGGATGTGTGGAACTCAACTGATGTAGTGTGACCAAGAGCCTAAAAAGTGATTTGCCACTCTCATGAATCAGCTGTGTTTTGTAAACAGCGCCAATTTTGAAAATTAAACTAAAATTAAAAAAAGGAAGAAAAGTAATTCTGACGATGAAGTGATTGTGTTGGTAGTGGCACATATTGTTGTAAGAAGAAGTACAGCACAGTCGGAGGCGCCAAAATATCAAAATGATCAAAATGCTTGTTTTCCGTGATCCGCCAAAGACATGGTCTTGCCTCAACTGCTTTTATTAAAGCAATCTTCTCCTCACTTTAAAAATTTGCATATCTCTTTTTGGTTTTGCGCACAGATTTTGCCCCCACCTCTCACTTGTACTCCAGTAAAAATAGGCACATATATTTTACTGGCACCCCTATCAGCTGTTCTCACAGTCCACATTCGTGTGAATATCGATATTATCGATAAAAATTCGTGGATCCCGTTTACGTTGCTGGATACTGACTCCAGGAAAACACAAACGAAAAATTACTGGCCCCGTTTTTTTTATATGAAGTTTGGCAGTAATTTTTAGTTTCCGCGGTGCTGGATACTCAGCTTTATGCGACTCTAATCAATCTCAGTTGAACTACTCTTCTGGCCAAAGCAATATCATTAACAACACACATCCCATCCCCCATCCCTTATCCTGCATCCCCCAGTTTCTATGTTTCATTACCACACTCATACGAGTATGTGATATAATTAAATCGGGGACTAGGACCAGCAAAAACAGTCTCGAGCTAAATTTGGGAAAACAAAAAATCAGCAGACACTCAAATAACACTTAAGCCATCAATCAGAGCTATGGCCAAGGTCGCAGGACTGGGCTGGTACTGGGCTGCTGGCAGCCAAGGCCACGCCCATGTCCATGTCCATCTGCACGGGAACGAACTCTGTTAATTATGTTAGGACAATGAGACGCATACAAAAGCAGGAATCTGGGTAGCAGAAGCAGAAGCAGAAGAGGACACTCCAACTGTGTGTATTTGAGTATTATATAAGAGATACAAGTATTTACCATAGCACGGGCTCCCAAGACAAATGGCGGTCAAATGTCACGTTTAATTTATTTATGGCCCAAAGACACACAACAAATGTGGCACCAGGAGGGGGGGAGTTGCTGATGCTGGTGGGGTGTGGGTGGGAGTAGCCCAAAGGCCCTGGGCGCCAAAGCCTTAATTAAATAACTGCGCTAAGTGGAGCCAACTCTTTGGCGTCGCTAATACAGCCATTAGCCGTATTCGTTGAGAGGCCATAAATTTGCACGCTCTCGCTCCCGGACAGGAATCACCAAATAATTCCCGCACTTTCTATTCCCTTTGAGTACATTTCGTGGGGTGTCAGAGGATGCTACAAGCTCCCATGAATTGATGGCCAGTAAATGCAATTAATTAAATTCGCTTTTCATATGTACTCCTAACCAGCAGCTCGCATCCGAAAGGTCTTCGCGAATGCCATTCCGCTTTTCTTGCTCTCAATTATTTGTTTTATATTTTCGAGCTAAGGTGTGAAAAACTCCAATTTGATGCAGTTTGTATTATGATTTACCAAGAGAATACATAGAGAAAACTCTTTAAAATGATTCCTAAATAGAAATGAACTATTATTGCAGGATCTACTAGTTTTATCTTGCTATTATTGGAGTAATGTTGGTCTCAAATATACGATAAACCCTTAAACGTATATGAAATACTATATCATAAACTACATTTTTATATACCATAGTACATAGCCTGTACTCTTGAAAATGTCCCATAAAATAATTTATTATTCAACCACAATGTTGTGTGTATGCTTCTGTGACCTGTCCTGAATAGGGATTTTATCAATATCTATGGTGGTCTGTCAACCTGTCCTGTAATGGATGCCACACTCTCTAAATATGTTGATCAAGTACACACGAGTATACCACTTATTCAGTAAATAAATAGGGCTACCAGAGAGTGCCGTAATTTAGGCCCGGCTCTGTAATGGACACACACGCGGATGTTTGTCCCATCATCCGCCAATAATGAGCAGCAGGAGCCTCCGATATTAAGCCTCCAAGCCTCATAGACTTCTCGGCTGGATTGTTTTGTATTTGTTTAGTCATGTGTGTAAATTATGGCCAAAACGACAACAACGACAACATCCATACGAAAGAAAAGACAACAATTGTCAATCAGCAGACAAGAAGGCCCGATGGGCTGCGAAAGGGGAATTCGAGAGGTAGAGTCAGGGACAGGGGCAGGGGCAGGGGCAGGCAGAAACGCTTTAAAGCAATCGAAGGCAGTCGAGTGCTAAATGGGCGCGTCCGTCTCTCGTTCATCGTCCCCAATCTGGCACGCCCACACGCGCCCCGCACTTATGCCGTGTAATTGCTGTGTGTGTGTGCGCCGTGCTGTATGTCGCACTCTGATGTTCTGAGAGGATGCCTGCGTATTCCATGCCACAAAAAGTCGGCTCTGAGAAGTCGTCGTCATTGGCGTTGAAGTGAGCGATACGACGCTTCGCCATTTGCCTCAAAACAACACGAAAAACAACAAAGAAATAAAGAATGGCGAAGCAGCCTATAAGGGGATCGATAGGCGACCAATGAATGCTCTGATGACATAACGGGAATGGGTATGGAAATCGAAAGCACACATAAAACGTAAGAAATTCGTTGTCGATTGCTTTATCTCTGGTTCGATTGTTAGGGTCTGTCGAAGGGAAGTTTTAGTATTTTGAAAACATTGTAGTTTTCCCTGACAGAAATCAAAAATTGATAAATTCGCGGGGGACTGTCGAATTTCAATGGATTTGTTGCCCAAACAAACACACTACCATATCTACCGCCTGGGGAGCATTCCATCATAGATCTATCAAAGCAACGCTCATCGCAACAGCAGCATCGATTGCAGCAACCACAATGAAAGTTGAATCTAAGTTGCCCCGCAATTCAAAGGGTAACCGCAACAAAAACGTGCAACGATTGATAAAACGGGGCGAGGCGAGAGGGTGCTGATGTGGGTCGCTTATAAGCGACAGCAATGGTATGATGGCAGGGGAGCCAAGCAGGAATTTATGATTCCATTTTTGCTTTTTTTCTTTGGCTTTTCTCTGCCAAACAGCCTTCGGGCTGGTGTGTGTCGCAGGGAGGGAGGGAGGTAGGATGGAGTGTCTTTGGGGAGTGAAGCCATGCAAATGGCTCTGCGGCTCCTGAATTTCAGTCGCAACAATGAGAAATGTTTGAACGTAGCCCCGGAACCCATGACTGAGCATCATTGGCTCTACGCCCCTGCTTGCTTCTTGTGTGTGACAACCATTTGAACTGTTCGATTATGCATGTGTGGCGCCAAGAGGGGGTGTCGCATGGGGGGCATGTGGCGTGTACTATATGTAGCCTGGGGAGCGTTGTGCGTGCGCTTGCCAATATTTGCAGAATGTTATGAACCAATAAATGACAAGTTATGCCCTCTAATTAATGCGCTTAAACATGCGACTAGCATATGGGGCTCCAGTTGAATTCTTCTGGTCTGTCCTAATGGCCAGAATCCTTTGGAAGGACCCACTCCAACCCCAGGCCCCCTTACTTAATTTCGGAACACACATACATAAATTCTGTGAAGCCCGCATTCCCCAAAGAGGGAGCCTGGAGGCCACACATGAAGTCACTTTTTGTGACCACATCACGGCCGGCCGGTCTGCCATTTCATTTTTCAACTGTCAGACGACTACACCCACAATGCCAGTGACACTTTTGAACCCGGGATGGGGTTATCTGGTGGCGCCTCGGGCGTGAATACTCCTACATGAAGAGAAATTAAAATGACATTAGGTCAGGCGGGCGTAAAAAGCCAAGCCATGGCTGCTTCCTTTTGCCTCTCTTATTTCCTTTTTTTGCTTGTAAATTGTACGAAAGAAATTGGGTATGAAAATCACATTTTATCTCCAACGGACACTGGCCTTCGGGGCACAATTGAGTAGCATTTAAACTTTATAATAAATAACACACTCCACTCCTTTGATTCTAATCTTAACAAATGGAACTAAGAAGTCGGTGCCGTGACACGTGCTCACAGAACAATCAGCGATCAACATTTTAGGCAACTGACTGGAGTCCTTACAGAATTCATCTGATCTGTAGTTGTGTTCAGAGAGAGAGAGAGAGAGATAGCATGTTATGAAAAATCAGTGTTCGTAACCGTCTATCAGTCGAATATCTTAGGGATCTAAATAATGTTTTCCAGCACACAGGACCTGGCAGCTAGCAAAATTGGATCTGAAAAGTGTAGCAATCGATCATTTCTGCCGCAGAGCTTTTCACATAAGAGAGCCTGCTTTTCCCATAAGACTGCCTCTGTTCTTGTTCAGTTTCTGGCGGGAAATCGCCCAAGCCCAAGGCCCACCCACTAGATTTGTTATCGATATCAATATATATCGATCTAGCGAAATTTTCTTTCTTCAATGGCTTTTTAATATTCCCATTCCTACAAACTTCCGAACAGAAGCAACTGGTGCAAACAAGTACGTAAGCAATTTGTTGTTCTACCTAATTATATTTTGTAGCTCAGATTCAAATCTACGTTACAAAAGTTGATGCTTTGTTGTCATGTTTCTAAACTTTTTCTTTGAATTAACAAAAAATACGACAACCCTGGAGAGCGGAAAAGAACGACGCTGTTGTTTATTGTTTACTGTTTACTTTCTTATTATTTTCACCTTTACGACTGCACTTTGGAACGGTTTCAAACTGGCGGGAAGTAAGTGATTCTCTAAAATAACCCCCCCCCCCCCCATATCCAGCTCACGCCCGACGTTCTCTTCCCAAGGATACTTCTACAACATGAAAACGCGAAGCCAAAGCACCCACAAACAGCTACAAGCTCCCGATGATTTTAGTAAGCGTCTTCGCCATTATCTTGTCCACGGGCCCAACCGCAGCCACATCTGTGATAAGGTCGTGGTCGCTATGGAGCAGGTTAACATTGTGCCACTGCTGGTCGGAAGCAGCATTGACGACAGGAAGCTGCGCAACATCCTGCACGTGCTGGCCCTGCGCCTGCGGTATCTGCGGCTAAAGATGTCCGACATTCCCAAGCTACATGACGTGTGCCATCGCATGGAGTCGCCGGAGTTGACCAAAGTCGGGGTTTGTATAGTGCTGGCAGCCGAGAAGGGGGATGCAGAAGCAGACGGCAGTCAGCTGGAGCTGCTAGGATCGCTAACGCCCGGCTTGGAGATCTTGAGCGTGTTCTGCTGCATCGATGGCCACTTTCCGCACTTGAAGAAGGTTCGCGTCATACACCTGGATTGCACTGTGAGCCAGGACACTCTGGACGAACTGTTCTGCAAATGCCCCTTACTTCGAAATCTGGAGCTGAAGGATGAGAGCCGTCTTCCAAACATTCTGGACATGCAGAACATCGGTCAGTGCCCATTCTTGGAGGAGTTGATGCTGCCTCTGCTGCTGAAGAGCCCGCTAGCCATTTGCCAGCTCAGCAATCTGAAGCATCTTTCGCTGCAGAGCAAGGACCAGTGGCAGGACGAGGACTGGCTGCTCACTGTCAAGGAGATCATCCTGGCCAAGCGGTTTGAATTGGAGCATTTATTCTTCGACGGCACCTACATTGGCGCACCGCTGAACCTCTCCGTGCTCCTGCTGGCCCGCTGCACCGCACTAACCGAGGTGCGTCTGAGCCACTGCAAGCTCTTGGAGCACAGCAATCTGCTGCCACCACTGCCCTACAGCTGCAAACGCCTGAGGATCCGCTACTGCACCCTCAACAATCTCAGCCCACTCCTGGGTAGCGATCCCATGCTGCAGCAGATAGATATCTTCAACTGCAAGCTCGTCCAAAGAACGAATACCCTCATGGACGCTCTCGCCAAGCGAAAAACTCAGCCCATTGTCAGCCCACTGCTGATCAAAGTTTTCCAGACTTCGAAGCTGCAGTTCGAGTACAATAATTGGAGTCCACAACAACAACTGAGAGCCAAGCCTTGGCTGGAGGTTGAAGTGCTCAAGAAAGATCATATTCCGACCTGGGACGATCAGCCCTTGGGCATGATATCCATGCGATTTGGCCAAGCCATAAACAATTTTCCAAACAACTTGGACGATAAGAATCAACCAGATAACGTGGATTTATTAAAAGAAATGGACTCTTGGAATCTGGGAGCTGATCCTGCTGAATCATAGGATAAGGGATCTGATCTCCACCTGAACCTCCTTCCCAATCCATTACGTTAAGAATTAACCTTTTTACACAAATTTGTACATTACCAATAATATTAGCAGTCTGAGACTGCATCTGAGATAAGATAACATTTATACATACATACACACACACACACTTCTTAGTTTTAAGAATAAAAAAATGAATATTGTAACCCTTTTACATTACCCGGAATTTTTGGTACGTCTGTACGATTAATCTCCTCAAAGTTGACAAATGTCCTTCCATTTCAACCGCGTGGCATCCAGCATAACCTCAATCCATCAAAGTCTAACCTCAAAAGTCTGCTTGCACATGTGCCCCCCGTTATATTTGTTTTAGAATCTCTGCTTATCTCAGTTGTTCTGTTCATTGGGGAGCTCTGTTATTATTATTTTTTTTATTATCAGAGGTCGCATAAATAACGAAAAGTTGCCAAAAACAAGGCCAGAAGTGAAATTTATGTTTGTACCGCATGTAATTAATAATAAAAGAAATCGCGCAAACAAATTAAATGAATCTGCATGTGAGTGTGTGTAACTGGCCTGTTAGCCTGTCCAGAATGGCGCTTAATTAGGCCAACTCAGCTCCCACATCCACACACATCCTCCCTTCCCTTTCCTTGCACAGCCATTGCCTTGCCTGGTCATTTCCCTGAAACTTTATGTTTGAGCCAACGTAATGGGGTTTCAGGACTGCCAGTCCAGCTGAGCACGGTTCGAGTTAATCGGGTTAACCAATCCCAAAAGCAATGTTAAACAGCTGTAATTGGGTGTTACCTCCATGTGGGAGGCAGAAGGAAAGCTGGAGCTGTGGAGAGCGGGAGATGGACACAGCAAAGATCGTAAATTCTATTAGCTGTGCTTGCATTGGCATGGATGGTTGGGTTGGACACGGCCATAAGTTCTGCTAGAGGCGGATTATTTATAGAAAATTTATATAGGACGATAACAGATAAAATGTAGGAAACATTTAATGGAAAATATATGCTTGGCAATATTTTAAAGTGAATTTAGAAATATTATTTATATTATATATAATTTCACTTTCATGCAAGAATGCTTTATACATAAATAATTATACTCCATTTATTTTTCCCGCTGAAAAGATTACCATGAAAACTTTCGCACTAAATTCTATGTTCACCATTTTTGCATTACAGCGCTAAAATATTTATTTAAGGTTTTGTCGTAGGCTAAAAATCTCAAATCAAATTGAAACAAAAATCGTACTATATTCTGCAGCATAATCCAAGTGAAATGTTAAGCGCCGCAACATTTGGTTTTAATTCCTACAGTTTCCAAACGATATAATCCATGTATCATCTCTCATGCCACCAGTCCGATTAGACACGAAGCTCCCTTGCCCCCATCTGAAGTCCGGAGGTGGGGAGGTCGGGCGCCGGACTGGGTTTGGCCTTTTTCAACTTTGCACTCGAATGAATACGAAATTCACGCGAAATTCCCTGACAGTACCCACCACGACAGCGACACAACGATAAAGTTGCCTCATACCATGCCACACGCCCCACGCCCCACACCCCATGCCACACTCTTATACCAGCAGCCCCGAAATCCCCCATTTTGAATTATTATGTTATTGTTGCTGCTTTGAATGTTGGATAAAGATGGGTGGCAGGGGCAGGGATTGGGGAGAGGCTAACTCGACCCAAAAAGTTTCCACCAATCATTGCTCAACCATTAGAGTAGAAATTTTAAATTTATTGCTCCAACAATGCGACAGCACATAATGGCATTAACAAAGCAATATTTCAGGGACCTTTAAATGATTTCAATTAATACTATTTGCCCAAAATGAATGACGAGTGGCAGCAGGAGTGGCAGCAGGATCAGGAGCAGACACAGTGAGCAGGGAACAGAAACCCTAAAACCGAAATCAGTTTATGTGGTTAAGTGAACAGTTACACTAATTACCGCACAACAACAATTGCTGTACCTCCGCATTTGTTGCTGTTGTAATTGTTTTAGTTGTCGGTTGTAGCTTTTCTTTTTTCATAAACTTTTTTGTGTGCAAATAGTTTTTAATTACAGAGATATGCAGGCAGCAAGTGAAAAACAATGGCAAATCTAACGAGGAAATAAAGTTGAAGCGAATCGAGTGTACTTAAGGACTCGAACTGGATATACCCTGTAAGGGATTGGTCGATAGTTTGACAGCAATTGAAAATCCAATTGAATTGAATGAATGATACTATACAATTGCATGACACTGAATCAAGCAAAATATCTTTATATTTATATATGTACCTGGCACTTGTTATACTTTTCAGATTAATTATACAGATTTCCTCAGCATCAAATTCCCCCTATGCACTTTAGAAAGAACTTAAAATGTAGTGTGCCAGATGGGCATAAAGGGCTTATGTGGTCAACCTAATTGCTAGGAATTTGTTAAGGGCAATTTAAAGTTTGTGCAACCCAGTCGAGAGGATAGCCAATGAAAAACAATTGCTAATAAGTGAAGCTGGTGAACAATTAAGCCACAAACTAGTCAGACGTTATTAGACCTACTAGAACTGCATATCGGTAAACGGAACCATGCCTTATAGGAGGTGCCCATGGCCCACAATCCAACTCAGACTGTGGTCGAATCTCATTTATGCAGTGGAGCATGGTTTTCCCATCTGGCCACAATGAGTGGTGGAACTTTTCATTAAAGTGGTAGTTATTTAAAGTCCACAACATCGGCTACTTAGTTAGGACATTCGCCTTTGCCTTCGGGCAACAGCTGGACGAGCAGAAAGAGCAAGGAGACTGGTAGGAGTACCACTTTCTGTTCGTGCTGAAAGTGGAAAATGGAAAACTATTTCAGCGAATTGTTCTCAAGCGAAACATTTAATAAAAAAGGAAGCTTGAGAGGAAATTCTGCGGAAGCTTCGCTCTTTCTCGCCTCTCCCTTCCCACTTCTGTGTGTGTGTGTGTGTGAGCATTTGGCATAATATTATTTACATAATAAATACTTAGTTGTTATTTGTTATGCTGCGCGTAAATTTGCAGCCGGAGGCGAGACTCCAGAACGAGAAACCGGAGAAACAAAACCCCTCCAAAAGGAGGCAGAACCTAGCCGTAGCCTAGGGGGGCAGGAGTTTTAGGGGTAAACCCATGACTGGGCCATAGCTTCAGGCCGGAGGAGGCGCCACGGAGGGTGTCTTAAGCCACCACAGAATATATAATGTGGTAGGCGTTGGGTGGGGCAGTAATTTCAGGCCCATCTGCGGGATTTTATGCTCTAATAAAATTGCAATGTGGCTGCGAGCCGGCGGCTTGATTGGATCAGGATAAGGACTAGGGACTAGGGACAGCACTCACAGTGAGAGGACTCTTTAATCTCGTCCAAGTCAAAAACTCTAATTGAACAAATTGGATTTCAAATTTCGAAGAACGCTGCCATCAGATATACGCACAAACACACAGATTTAAGTTCGTTAGGCAATTCCCACCTGGATTCCATTACCAGTGCTTCTTGTACTGCTCGAGGGAGACCTCGCCGGGGCCCAGGACCACGACCATCAGCAGACCCCCCACCACGGACAGCGTGTGGAAGTAGTTGTACTTTAGATAGTCCCTTTCCAGACCCTCAGCGAACCACCAGCAATTGACGCTCATATTCCAAATGCTCAGGATCATTGCCAGGAGAAGGGCCGCCGGCCGCGTGCGATAGCCCAATAGGATGAGGGTCATCAGGAGCAGGCCAAAGCTATTGAGGACCACAGCGGCGAAGCCAAAGTACTGCTGAAGCACTGTCAGATACATGAGGACCAAGAGGATCCTGCCCGTGAGCTGCATCAGGTGCTGCGATCGTCTGGGCTCCTCCAACAGCGGCAGTCCTGCGCGCGCTCCATAGATGCGACAAGAAGAAGCCGCCTCTTCATTGGCCTCGACAAGCAGCAGGAGAAGCCCTCCAAGTAGGGAGAAGTTTCGCAACAGCTGCTCCAGGTGCAGGGGCACAGAGTAGACGTGCAACTGGAAGAGGACCAGGCCAACCAGCAGTGCTACGGCATAGTTGATCCTCACACGGAACAAGACCAGACCGCAGCCCACAAGCTGGCCCAACAGATTCACCTGGCAACTCAGGAAAGCGACGACCCAGGAGAACTTCAGGTGGATCTGGAGGTAGGAGATCTGGTCCCCCCATTGGCACCACATGCGCAGGGCGTCTTCGAAGAAGGTGGCCACCAGACAGAGGCGCGCCACTGTGGGCAGCACTCGACGACTCCGCCGGACGACCTCATCGCCCAGATCCTCCGCTCGGGAAAGCCAGTCTGTCCACATTTTAGTCACTTCCAGGAGACGGTTTCTGGTCGGATGCGGCTGGTTGTTCAACTTCCCTTACATGCAAAGTGGTGATTTCTCTCTTCCCTTTCGAAGCAATGAATTTTCTTCCAGTGTACAGTGTCAGTGATTGCCTTATTTCAAAAAGACTACTGGTTTCCTTTTGACCTAAAAAGCGTGTTTCCCGCTCTGCTTCTCTCTCTCCTCTGATTTCATGACGGAAATATGGAAATATTTCATGGCTCGTCTAATTCGAGTTTTCATAATTTTCCCATCGGTAATTACGAGTAACAGCTGCTGTGACAAAATATAAATTCACACGAAATTATCCTCCATCAATGAATTGGTTCTCGCACCGAAAAACCCCCCACAAAAAAGGAACACTTGACCCAAAACACAATCGAATCGAATGCCCTAAGCAAATAAATTTGCATTTTCCCCATGATGAATTGCAGTTTTCTGCTGAAAAATTTATAAATTTTCCAAAAATATATATTTTACAATTTGTCCATTAATACACAAAGGATTTGTCTAATACGCTCAAATTTATAGATAAAAAAAAACATTCTGCTTTAGTAGAAATGCAATTACTTAGGGTGCTGGCGGGAATGTCAGACCATGAAGTAGGATAGGACTAGGATGGGGAAAAGTGAATGTTTTTAAGACACACAACTGCAGGCTATGTATAACTATTAAATTATTTTTAAGATAGATATTTCTCAGAACTACGTCTTTGTGGGTCTCTCAACTATTTAGAAATGAAGAATCAGCTTTAAATTTGGAAGATATCTCATATATTTTCGAGTTTAAGTGCATTACTTCGACTCAATACCATTTGCAGGGTAAAAAAAGTCTTGAAATCAATTTCGATATTGCAAATATATTTTGAAAATTTAATTTTTACCAACACTATTTTAATGCCCACGGTAATACCCATATTGCTTGCCTCGTTTGACAGCTGTGCGCTTTTTCTGTCAGTTGGCAGGCCTATAAGCATTATGCGAGAGCGGAAACTTCGATAAGATTGCACCCCACCTGATGCCTGTTTCATTCTTGACCTATTTTGCAGCGCTGGCAGCGAGTGCGGCGCCCATGGGGGAGAACGCATCGCTAATTGCACCAACAACTTCCTCACCAACAATCACAATGGCCACAACGATGGCAGTGCCAGGAGTTGGAGGAGCTGGAGCTGACATGCGGCTACGAGGCGGTGGCAATCAGGCGACCACACTGGAGCGGCAGCATCAGCTGCAACAGGATCAACAGCAGCAGCAGCAAACTGGAGACATCTGGAGCGAGAGGCCCGACACAGCGACGCTGACAAAGGGCTTTTCAATACCCACGTATCTGCCGCCCTTTCCGGACTTCATTCCTGCCGATTTGCCGCATCTACAAAGGAACGCCAGTGCGTGGGCGAAAAGTCCATCTAATGAGCATCTACCGCAGTCGCAGTCCCCGGCCCAGGGACAGTCACAGTCCCAGTTCCAGTCCCAGCCACGACTCCATGCCTACGACAGCGAACAAAAGGAGATGCAGCTGAGGCGTGAAAAGGAACTGGCCAAGGAGCGGGAGCTGCTGCCACGTCGCCCGCTCAGTCTGCCGCCGATGAATGCCACCGTGCAAGCCGGCCAGCATGCCTATCTGCCCTGTAAGGTGAGTACGGAATGAAGGAGTGGTTTCTGAGAACGGGAGGCTGCAAGTTGAGTGGCGTAATTGAAAGCTTCCACTGAATAGAGCCCGGTTCGCTAAGCAGCTTCTGTCTCCCTGCTCTGCCTCTACATCTGTGACTCTGCATTGCAGCTCAACCAGCACTCAAACAAGCCCCTCTCCTGGGTACGTTTGCGAGACGAACATATCATTGCGGTGGATCACACAACCTTCATCAACGATGCCCGCTTCGCTTCGTTGCTCCAGTCAACGACATCCCCGACCCCGACCCCAGCCTCAGCCCTGTTCACGACAACCACCCCCTCAGCCGTCATGGTCATCCCGACGAATGCCTCCAGCCCTGAGGATAGGGGCAATGGGAGTAGCTTGAGTTGGACGCTGCAAATCAAATACGTGCGGCTCGAGGATGCCGGCTGGTACGAGTGCCAGCTGGCCACCGAGCCTAAAATGAGCGCCAAGGTGCAGCTGTTTGTGATAAGTAAGTGCGAAATGTGTTCGACGATACGCTCTAATTGCCCCATGCGGAATGGACCCTCAGTCCATCGGTAGTTCACAGCATACTAGTACTTCAATCGAATGCCACACAACCAAAATTAGTTAACATGACAGCGGTTATAGCAGCATTAGATTTCTTTTGAAATCATTCAAAATCGAAACTTTAATCTTCTTTGACCACTCTCCGCACTGTTCGGTTGCCAACTAAATCCCATTTATCTGTACCACAGCACCCAGAACCGAGCTAATTGGCGATCGGCAGCGCTTCGTGAAGGCTGGCAGCAAGGTGGAGCTCCACTGCATTGTCCGGGGCACACTGGAGGCCCCGAAATACATATTCTGGTACCGCGGGGAGCAGCAAGTGACGGCCGAGAACGAGGCCAGCGGTGTCCAGAGCGGCTGGTACACGCAAATCGATAGGAATATCTTTGGCAGCACCGAGCACAATCGGAATACGGTAAGGGGATAAGGGGCTTGCGTAAGGGGTCGTGGGGTGAGCTCTTTCCAAAGAGGATTTCAATGATGAGGAAAATCGGTTTTGCAGATTGGTTCGTTGGTCATTCCGCTGGTGCGCAAGATCCACTCCGGCAATTATACGTGTGAGCCGGAGAACAGTGCAGCGGTTTCCATGCAGTTGCACGTGCTTAGCGGTAAGTGGGATTACTTCGAATAGAGCTCGATTGTACATAACACCCCCAATAATGTTCCCTACCATTTTCAGGGGAATACTCCGCTTCGGCCATCAAGTCAGCGGCTGCCGGTCTCCACAGACTTGGCCATGGCTATAGCAGTCTTCACCAGTGGCTAATCTTCCTTCTGGTGGCATTGAATAAGACATGAGTTTACCCCGCACTAGAACACCTATCGAGGTGCTTTGTCTAAGACATTAGTTTAATTTGTTAGGTAAATTTCACACTACATACTCGTACATACACAATTGCATTGTTTGTTACGGCGGACACTTCTTAAAGTCTAAGCTCCATTTTCCCCCAATATGAAACAAGTTTTTTTATACAAATTCTAGACATAATACTGTTTTCCTTTGCTATAGCTGATAGGTCTAGTTCTGGCTAAGCATTATACTAAGCATCTACATACATAATTCTGGGTAACGAAATCGAAATCGAATATTTGCGTAAATAAAGCCTAAGGCGTCTTAAGTAAGGATATGTCTATCTAAACTGCTGCTCTCTTTCTTTTACTAGATTTTAACAAACATTCTCAATAATATTTGCATCTTAAATCATGTTGATATTGTGCTTTTCTTCAACAACTTTGCATACAAACCCATTGACTTTAAATGGTTTTCATCATCTTCAGTTCAGTTCTGTCTGCTGCTGACTTTTCCATCTCACCTTAAGCTCTCTCCAATTAACAGCTGCAGCTTATGCAATCTTCAAGTTTATTTCTAATGCTTTTACCCTTTCGTTCTCCGTTCTGTTCCGTTTCTTAACCCCAATCCTTACTCATTAAAATGCAGTCACCCACCCACATCCACCCACGTTCTCTATCCAAGTGCTCTTCATTTCTCTTGAGCAAATTATCTGTATATTTTCAAATGCAAATAAAGAAATCTGTCAGAACTGTTGACCGAGGGGAGGACGGGTTTGGGCAAGGAAGTCTCTAAGCTGAACAAAAACCGAGCGAAATGAAGGGGAAAGGGGAAATGGGAAAAACTACTATTGCTAAGGCCTTTAACCATCTATTGTTTCGTCTTTGTGGCTCTGTGGGTCTGTAGCTGCTGGCTTTTGTTTTATGGCCTGACCAACTATAATTTTGCACAATTCTTCTGATTGCCCGCGCACTTTACGCTGCTCATTTATCAACCCGGCACTGACCAAAGCCGCAGCCGTAGCCGTAGCCATAGCCACAGCCGTGGCCATAGCCGTGAACCAAAGATGTGGCAAAAGTTTTATGGCCAAGTTTGAATTTCCTTTCAGCAGAAGTTGGCCCACATTTTCATCTTTCCCTTCGTGCTTATACACACAAACACTCACACACCTTGGCATTTTCCTGCTTCTTATTTTCCAGCAGCCACTCAACAGACAATTTACAGCTGGACAGATGGCAAGTGAAAGAGAGGGAAACTGCTAGTCGCTAGCAGCTACCCGATCCCCGAGAGAGATGGCGCTGGTCAGAGGAAGCTGCCGCCTGGGCGCTGGCCTAATCACTTTTTGATTTATTTGGTATAGTCGCGTTCTGAAAGTTTTCCCCACAGTTCATATTTTTCTTGTGGCTTTGGTTGCGGTTTGTCCGCAGTTTTCTCGCAGTTTTCTTTCAGTTGTCCCTGTTGCTTTGCTACCAGCAGCAGCAGCAGCAGCAGCTGGAGCACCAGCTGGAGGATATTGACGGGATTATCTCCCTTGAATATTGAAAAATTCCGAGACTTGCAATCTGAATGCCTTCCTCCAGGCAACTGTCAACAATTTTGTAAAGTTTTCGTCCCCTGCCATCTGATTATGGGTCGAATCCCATCCCTCCTGCACTTTTGTGGTGGTTGGGGGATATCAAAGAGATTGGCGCATTTTAATAATTCACATGGCAAACTGCTGAAAAATACATTCGACCCGAAAGACATTCCACGCGGCAGCGCTTTAAGGCGGCCCACGCTTGTCTCCAGGCCATAAAGAGGTCCTCGTTGCTGCTCGCTGCTCGCTGGTTGTTGGTTCCCGGCTCCTGGTTACGCTCGTCCTGTTCCAGATTGTACCTGGTGCCGGTGCCGGTGCCGATGCCGTTGCCGGTTAAAGTTTGTCGGTTGACTTTTAAATTACATTGTGGGTGTACTGTTCTGGTTCTGGGGCGGCAATGAAACTTGGCCTGCAACTTTTGAGCCTCCTCTCCTGAAAGAAAGTGCGTGCAAAGGTGTACCCTCGAACGGGAAAGAGAAGTAGGAGCTGAAGGGAGTGAATAACTTGAAGCCAGGACAACGATTTAAGTGGCAGCGTAACATGTGGGGGAGGCGAGGCTGGCAATTGTCGGTAGATATTCTTGTCAAAGCAGCGATTGAAGCAATGTAATAAGTTTTCCAGTGAAAATTGGCATATAATTTGCACAAATATTTGCAGATTCAAAGCGAAAACTTTACCCGGCAGCCGGCGGCTCTCAGTTTCAACCATTTCGTTTCAGTGCAAACATAAATCACTAAAGGCATACTCTTGAACTTTTTGTGCGAAATTATTTGCCCTGCCCAAACTTTGATTTAAATTTTTAAGGTGCTCAACGCTGGTTGGCACAGGCAGAGCAGGGCAGGCAGGGGCAGGGGCAGGGAAAGTGGCGGGGGCCAATAACTTGTCAGCCGGTTGAGTTGCCACTTGCCAGCCTCATGAAAAATGTATTTAGGTAGGTCAATTCCCTAACCTGTTGATGTCCTGGAACAGTTTGGTCGCTCGCGCATGACTGTTCTCGGATATTTGAATTTTGTTGTGGCGCCAAGTGGGCGAGTGTTCCCATCGAACAGCTGATTACATAGAAGAAGCAAGCAAGTTTGTAAAAATATACAAAACCGGCAGATGAGCTCTTTTAAATTATGCTTGACAGTTGGCATTTAAATGGTAAAACAATAAATAATATTACCAATAATAATAATATTATTAATTACAAATACTACATATTCATGAATGAAAAGGAAAGGATATTTCCCTTAATAATGAGTAATAAAAAGTGCTTTGACATTATTTAATTGTCTAAATTATTTCAAGGGAAAACCTCATCTCGTATCGTTTTTCATATAATTAACTTTTTATTTTGCATAAATATGCACAATATGTTGCTGAATTGTTTGCATTTTGATATATAATATATATAATTTTAATATGTAAAACTAAACGCCCTTAATGATGAAACTAAACGACAATCTTCGTATATCTTTTTACAGATTTATACACACATCAATTGTGGACTTTTTTTTGTTATTTTTTGTTTAATTTCTTTCAATATTTCTTTAAAAAATAGTTTCGCTTATTAAAAAATAAATCGCATCTTATATATATTACAATTTAGGGTTTGCTTTTGATATATTTAAATATATGTATATGTAATTGTAATTTTTGCTTGGTTCTATATATTTGAAATACTTGGAATGCACAAAAATATTTTGTGTTGCTTTGTGGTCTCTTGTTTTCGAATTAATTTTTAAGCTGTAACAAAGAATCCAATCCCATGCACAGGATATCCAACACGATATACGACATATAGGTGTGCATTTTTTGTTTCGTTTTTTCGTTTTTTTTGTTTTAAAGCCATTAGGTTCTTGTGTAGTGAAATCCTATCTGATTTAAATTGGTACTTTTGTTGCATTTAAATGGTGTACGAAATGCTTTTACAATTAAAAATATACTCGTATCTGTGAATATTTAAATATTTCTTTAGTTCTATAATCTTTAATCGTTCGATCGTGGTGTTTTTGTTAGTTTTCCATTTGTTTTTGTAAATATATATATATTGTTTTAATAATTGAATAATTGGACCATTTGTTTAAACGTTTTTCTGGCTTAAAATTCTCTTTTAGATTTAGTATATATATAAACGTTTCTTGTTCCGCACGATTCCCAGGTAAATACATATATGCATTTTACATCTAAACTTCCGTAACTTCCATCATTTACACGTCTAACCATAAATTGTATTCTGTAATCCGATGTAACAATTTGTTAATTGTAGGTGTTTTTTTAAGGTTAATGTTAATGTTTAAAACGCTTTACAAATGTGGCTGGCCTCGCCTCGACTCGCCTCGTTTCGTTGCCCTTTTTCTAGGCTCGTTACAGTTTCTACATAAGTATATATATATATATGTATATAGTTTCGTATATATAAACAGGGCCATATATATATAGTACTATATGTAATGATATACACTGATAATTCTCACTAATTGAATCCAGTTAATATTTTGTGGTATGCAATCAACTCGGGACCTACGCGATAACTATGGATTGTTTATTGCCTTGCTTAGCAAATTCGTTAGGTTTGTTTCTGTTTTCTCGTAATCTAATACATAACTCGATCTAAATATATATATATATATTTCTATGTGTGTTTCTATGTAGAGCTAACGTAACAACTTGGCCCCCAATTAATTGAAGTATCAGAAGCTTTGTGGGTTCGGGTTTCTGTATGTACATGATCTCTATTCGTTCTCATCCTTCTCCTTCTCCTGCTGCTGCTCCTGCTCAGTGCACTGCATCAATGTCTCGCTGGGCTCGGGATATCTTCAGCTTATCCTTGGGCGTGTTATCCTCCCCCGACTCCAGGGCGAACATCTTCATCTTCTCCTTGAAGGAGAGCTTCTCGGGAACGGCATCGCCAGCGCGTTGTTGCTGCTGCTGCTGTTGCTTCTCGGCCAAGCGACGCGTACGCGGATCTCTGCAAAGAAAAAAATATTCTGTCAGAGATCTGAGTGGAGTTCGTTCAAGATTCCACACACCTGTACACCTCTTGGGCGCCTATAACGCCGGGCGTTGATTGCACTGAGGTGTTCCAGAGGGCCGCATCTGGCGTGGCCGGCATGGAGGGCAGCATGGAGGCATCCATATTATGTTGCAGATACTATACAAAGATATTAGATATTAGGTTTTGTCTCATATTCGGTCTGATCTTTCTGTCGTCCACTTACACTGGCATCTTCTCTGATTGTGTCCAAATCCTGATGCTCCATGCCATAGTTCTCTATGATGTATTGCTGCTGCAGCTGCTGCTGTTGCTGCTGCTGGCTGTTCCCGCTCACGAAATTGTTCTCCTCGTCGTGGAAGCTCACCCGCTTGTTGTCCCGCTGCAGCAGTGGTGGTGGTGGGGGCGGTGTGCCCAATCCTCCCACCATTCCCGTTCCCGTGGCAGACACATAGGCGGCATTCAGCTCCATGGCACTGAGGGGCGATGCCTGCATGCTGCTGCTGCTGCTGTTGTTGTTCAGGTTTCCGCTCAAGCTATTGTTGTTGTTGTTATTATTGGACTGGGTGTTCAGGAGTGATGCCTTCTTGATCTCAACGGCGGCGGCTGCCTGATTGCTGGTGGCTGTCTTCAACAATCCCATGGAGGAGCTAGTGCTGCCTCTGAGCTTCTGCTGTGACATGATCAGGTAGGAGCTGTTCCGCTCTGGCGGCGGCGGCGGAGGCACTACAGCCTCCAGGGTCTCGTTATTGTTGTCCTTATCCAGCATCGTGAGCTGCGTCAGCTCCTTGGCGAGACTGGAGATGGGATGCTCCGTCTGCAGGTGCCGGTCGTCCGCGAAGCTGGCCGACTTTTGCGACTTGGATGGCGAGGAGGGGGCTCCACTGCTACCTGCTCCACCCTCGGAGTAGCGGTTATGTTTGAGTATGCTCTTGGGCTGCTGCTGCTGCTGCTGCTGGTGCTGTTGTTGTTGTTGTTGCTGGTGGCTACCCATAGGAGCCATCGCCGGCGGTTGGGCCGCCACCTGCTCTACGGGGCTGCTGCTGCTGTCGGTAATCTCCGCCATTTTGATCTCCGTCTGGCGGTAGCTGGTGATGGGTGTTTGTATGGCACTGACCTGCCCACTGGACGCCAGCCTGAACAGTTCCTGCATGTTCTCCTTGTCGTACTGCTGGTCCTGGTCCTGATCCTCCTGCTCCTGCAGCTCCAGCGCTCGCCGCTCGAAGTCACGCTCGAGGATGAGTGTTTTCAGCTGCTCCTCCTGCTGCCCGGAACGGGAGATTGTCTGCGACAGATCGGAGATCTGCTGCTCTCGCCATTGGCGGATGTGTTCGCGTCTCATCTCCAGGTCCTTCTCACGCTCCTCGCGCTCCCACGGATTGCTGCCGCTGTGGAGGGGTGGTCTGTTGGCCACCTGTTGATTTGTCGGCAGATAACTGCCCTTCGGCGGGTCCAAGGTGCTCGCCACGTAGTTCATGCCGGGCGCCAGCTGCGCCGTGGCCTTGAACAGCGGATGCGTGGCGGTGGGCGGTAGCGGTGGCTTATCCTCGCCTAGCACGCCGGTAGGGCCATGTCCGGGCATGTAGCCCGTCTGCGACATTCTCTGTTGTTGCTGCGGTTTCGGCGCGGTGCTGGGCGGGGCAGCCGGCTTGTTGGGAGACTGGAGGCTGCCCAGAGGCTTCGGTGGCAATGCAATGAAGTTGGGCGAAGGTTGTTGCTGTTGCTGCTGCTGCTGTTGCAATTGTTGCTGCTGGAGTTCGTAGAGTGTGGCAGGCTCATGGATCTGACTGCGTCGAGCATGCTGGAACTCCAAGGGACCTCCATTCTGGAAACCTCCCTGGAAATCGTTGACATTCTGCATGCTCTGGCTGCTGCTCATGGGAGGTTGCTGCTGCTGCTGTTGCAGTGGCATCTGTTGCTGCTGTTGTTGCTGCTGCGTTTGCTGGTGGTACATATTGCTGATGTTTGGCATCGATGGCGCCATCATCTGTTGCATACGTAGAGTATGCTGGAAATTCTGCTGGCTCTTGGTGCGATTGTTGAGGGTAAGCTGGTGCTGGTGTTGCACCTGCTGCTGCTGTTGCTGCCCGTTAAGATTGCTGCTGCTGTGTGCAAACTGTTGCTGTTGCAGTGTGTGTTGCTGCTGCTGTTGTTGCTGCTGCTGCTGCTGCTGTTGGAGTTGCTGCTGCGCCGTTTGCTGGCTGTGGTAGTAGGCGGAGACGGGTCGAGTGGGTGGCAGGTTAGCATTGCTCTGGAGGAGCTGCTGCTGCTGCTGCTGGTAGGGTGATTGTTGTGGCTGCTGTGGCTGCTGCTGTGCAAGCGGGGAATTGCCATTGTAGGCGTTCATGGCGGCATGTGTGGACATCGGCGGTCTGAAAGACATAAATAAAGTGGGATTAGTATCATATTTATTTTCCAAAAGGTGTTCAAGTGTTGCTCTGTGGGTGTGGGTGTCATCATTTGCTCTAATTACACAAAATCGTGTGAGTTGTGTGTGGGTGTGTGTGGGGGAGTGCGAGCGCAAGAGCTCCTTCTCCTTGATCCTTCTCACATTTCAAAACAAGTGCCAGGGTGCGTGTGCCTCTCTGTACAGCAGCAGCAACAACAGACACCAAAAACAAAACAGGCACACAAACGCAACTCGAGTGAGCCACTAATTACTCACGTACTTGGATCGTTTCTACCATCTGGTATTCACTCTTAATGGGTATGAAGCCGTAAAGTAATTTCTTTAAACGTAATGTCACCCTAGAATTACACACACGAGAGAGAGGTAACTCACAATTTAAGCTCCTGTCAGAGTGCAAATTTCTGTGACCACATTCTGTGCCACATGCCACACCCCTGGCACATTCCCTGCTGTTGCTGCTGCCGCTGCTGCTGCTGTGGCCACATGTCCGCCCTGCCCCACCTGCCTCAACAGCAACACAGAAACACCATGGCCCCGAGCAACACCCACAATTTGTTGTAAATTATTAATTGTCCCGACCATCGATGGTTTTGTTTTTTTTTTCTTTGCGATGGAAATGCCTTTGGGTTCGGTGCGGTATGGATATGGGTATCGTTTGAATATGTTTGAAATAGGATTTGGTTACGTGATTTTGAGGAAATCTTTCAGAAAATCTTCAAAAAGTTTAAACTGGATTTTCTTTAAAATGAGAAACAAAAATCAGACTTTAAATCTCTTTATTTTCATGAACTATGAATTCATGGCTTGTGCAATACAAATTTCTCCTATATCTACAACTAAAGACACAGCTTTAGGCATACGATCATTCCTAAACGTTCACTTATAACTTTTACACTTTTCCCCCAATGCCTTTTCCAAATAGAAATCTCTATAAGCTATTGTCGTACCTGTTTCATATCAAACATAATATTATTTATTTTTACTTTCCTCTCATTCTGACTCTTGCAAAAGGATTATGATGGGTATAATCATAACAAACTCCCCCACAAATGCACTCGATACTCGACTCGTATTTGGACTAGTTTCAGTAATTTGGCACAAAACCACAGCAATCACAACTACTATTCACTGCCAAATGATTTTTCAGCTCTATTACCATTTTCCAACCCAAAAACAAACCCGCCAAAATCACAAACCGAACCGAAACCAAAAAAAAAGCAATCCAAACAAAACCAAAAGTGAAAACAATTTTAGTGGTCAGCGGAACACAACCGAATTTTAAATGATAAAATGCTAGAGGAGAAATACGGACACAGGTGTACTATACACCTATATAGTACAGCATGGCTCAGAATTATAGGAGTGCCAACAATAAAAGTCTTCAAAGGGGTAAAAATATCCTCCAAAGTGACTTTAAAAGTGATTTCATTTTTTTAGGAAAAATTTAGATTTAAAATATTTAAGTGGAAAATGTAAAATATCCTTGACCTTCGCTGTGTATAGCACCCACTATATGCAAGTGGAGATATGTATATACCCGTATATAAGTACAAATGTATGTGTATGGTATATTACCTTTCATTCAGTATCGGTTGGCTTTGATTTTGTGCTCGATACACGCTCAGATTCTGATAGAATCCTTGCTCGTTGCCATTTCCATTTCCATTGCCATTTCCATTTCCATTTGCATTGTTGTGGCTGCCATTTGGTTGACCCAACATTCCAGCTCCCACTCCTGGTCCTGGTCCTGGTCCCAATCCTCCTCCGATTCCACCCATGGCTGCGGATGTATTGTTATGCAAACTGTGCGTGCTGCGTGACTTGGAATTGGCCAGAGCTAAAGGAGAAAGAAAGATGCAGTATGGAATTAATCTCTGGCTTATAGTATATCGATTTAATTTCGCTGAAGATTTCTCTATGATTGCAATGGGGATGGTGGTGGATGGTGGTTGGTGGAGGATGGTCGTGCCGATTGCAATCCACTTACATATGGTACCAGATCCCGTGTGATGATGCAAAGCCGGCACTGATTTGCTATTTGGAAGGTGTGCAGCTAATGGATTGATGATGCTACTGTTGTTGTTGCTGTTGTTGTGGCTATTGTGGCTGTTGCTGTTCAAGTTGTGGCTGTTGTTCAGGTGCTGGCTAAGGCTGAGGCTGTGATTGGCATGCCCGGTGGCAATCAGTGGGCCACCGATGCCGCCCAGGGATTTCGATGATTCGGCGGCGCCCATACGTGTTAGATCCCGCTCGGACATCCGTCGATTACCTGTGATATCCCCAGCAACATCATCATCATCATCAACATCATCATCAGCGTTGGAGAGTGCATTGGTTTGGGGATTTGAGAGTTGCGTTGGTGGTTTTTTGGTTTTTGGATTTGTGCATGGATTGGGGGAAGAGATAGACAGACAGATAGATAGATGAATATTTAGTTGGATAGTTTTAGTAAATTTCGTTTGAAAATGTGATAAATATTTGAACCATTTAATGCATACAAAATGTAATTACAAAAATATTCTACACTAAAAATAATCAGGTGAAAATGCGGGAGGAGAGATAAAGCAATTATAATTCCTAAATATTATATTCAATATAAATATAATTTTGACAAAACTAACAAACGAAAGCCACATGTCAGGTAGAGCGAGCCTGGTATTAAGTTTTCATTCCCAATAAAATTGATAAATATATTTAATTTAATATTGAAGGCAAAAAGTAAAGCGAAAAGTTACGACAATTGAAAACAACAAAAAAGGCAATAAAATCCAATTATAAATCGAATGCAGCAAGTGGAATAATTTCCCTATAGAAATTCTATGGGGAGTGCAGACAAAAGTTGATGAAATTTAAAACCAAAAACACTGGATTTTCCACATGGAATAGCGCTACACTGCTGCTCCCTTTTTAAGTTATTTTCCCTTTAAAAAATTAAAACCTTCCTTCTTATCGATTTGAATGCAATCCGTATAACACACTCCTGCATTGGTTCATCTGTTGATATATTTTACTCTATTCATAATCATAATCTCACTCTCAAAGGACCAACTCTTCCCTTTTAAATTTCCACTTAATCAAGCTTATCTCTAATTCGAGGCACACGTGCGTTGGACTTGAGATATCCAGATCTACTCTTTATATCGAAACTTGATGTGCCTATGAGCTTCCTAAAAAATGCACTCAAGCCAGGTGTTCAAAGAGCCAAACGACAGGTTATATATAGTATATACTTTCTGGCATCCCTTCTGTAGATCTAAACGAATATAATCCAAACAAACAAAATGTATTTTTATTACAAAATAACTAAAGAAAAAGTTGCCTAAAAAATATATAATATGTGATGCATTCCAAATAAAGGCTACAAAATATATGCAAGTACAACCTACAGACGAATCAACAGAAAATTCTACAACAAATCCACAAGAATTCGAAAATCAAAGCTGTACAAGAATTAAGTTTCATGCCTGCTAAAATCTAAGGCAAAACCAAAGGCTAAAACTCAACATTTAGGCAACAAAATGAAGCAAGACCAACGACGAGGAGAACAACATGAACCTCGGTGCAGCATAATTGGGTTGTCATCTGTGTGTGGAGCACATGGCGACGGCTGTGGCGGCTGTGCTTGGTCCCAGTCGTAGTCCGACACAATGGCCACTGGCACTGGCAGCCAGTGCCTCCTCTTCATCATCCTCCCCATCATCATTATCGTCCGGAGGAGGAGCATTGACGCTGACATTGGCATGCATTTCTCGCACATTGCAGTGCGGACAGCAGCCAGAGGTGGAATCAGCCGTCGAGGAGCAGGACTCTGCCTCACTGCAAGAGCAGGAGCAGGAATTTGCGTAATCATCAGATGCATTCTCGCAATTTGGGCAGGAATTGTTGGTCTTGTTGGGGGTACTGGTACTCTTGCTGCCATTGCCATTGCCGCTGCCGCTGCCACTGCCACTGCCGCTTGCTAGAGACAGCAGCAATTTGGCTGTGGAGGGTGGCGAGACAGGCGCCTGGGGCCGTGGTTGGTGGTGGCAATGGTGATGATGCTTAGCTTTGTGCTTCTGTTGCTCCTGCTTATGTTTCTGCCTTTGCTGTTTGTTGCGCTTCAGCTGCCGCAAACTGTGAACCTGACGATTACTGCACATGACACTCCGACGGCAGGCCGCAAAGCGGGACACTTCCGCTGGCTGTTGCTCTCGCTGTGGCTGCATCCGACTGGTGGCGTCCGCATCCTCCCGACAGCTATCGTAGCATTTGAAAGTGGAACCTGCGTTGCCGGGGAGATGTTTCGCCTGCTGCTGCTCATCTTGAGTTTGTATCCCTTCGCGACAATGCCCACAGCAGGGACAATCGCAGGATGTTTTGACTGGCTCCGGGTCTGGGACTGGGACATCGTAATCCTTGCCCGCACTCCCATACAGACTCCACTCCTTCAGCTGCTTGAGTATGTGGCCCTGTTCGCAGTGCGACAGCTTGGAGCTGGCGCTGCTGGTGGCTGCAGCCAGAGCGGAGGTGGACTTGGACTTGGATCTGGCGATGTTCGGGGGAAAGTTCTGGTTCTGGTTGGCATTGAAGTAGGCGGCCATTTCCCGCACTTTGCCCTGCCCCAGGGGCAGCAGGAAGTTGGGGCTAAGATTCATCTGGCTGCTGGCGCGACGCCTGCGGATGATGGGTGGTACTGGTGCTTGTGGTGGTGGTGGGAGTCTGCTTGCTTTGGCGGAGGCAGAGGTGGTGCTGGAACGAATGGTGCTGGCACAATATCGATTGCTTGTATATACAGAAGGAGAACGAGAACGAGAACGGGTGCAGGAACTTTCGGTTTCACACTGATTAGGAACTTTGATGCTGATAGTAGGAATAGGAGGAGGAGGAGCAGCGACAGCAGAGACCGAAACGGAACCGGAACTGGGACTGGGACTCAATCCTGACCTTTTGTGGGACCGCTGGGTATTCAACTGTCGATGGACGGGCGACTGCTGCTGCTGCCGGAGCAGGGGCATCCGCTCGATGGACTCGCTGGAGCTGCGCTGACTGTTCGAACCCGATCCGCCCGAACTGAAGCCATCCGCCGTGCAGTTGGTGGCCCGTTTGCTGTTGAGCTCCCGTCGGATCTTCTGGATCAGCGGCATGCGCTCGGCCTGTTCCGCCATCAGGGATTCGGTGGAGGATGTGCTGGTCGCAAAGTGGCTGATGGCATCGTGTGTGTGGTACTTTCTGTCGATCCCTAGGGCTGCTGCTGCTCCTACTCCTCCTCCAGCTGCTCCTGCTCCTGTCATCGGCGGCTGCTCCAGATCGAAGCTGACCGTCTTTCGATAGCCGGCCACAGGAGTGCGCTTCACCGTGAAGGAGGGGATGGCAGCGGCTGGGTTGCAGATGGGTGGCACCTGCTGCTCTTCTTCATCGTCAATGAAGGGTATATCATCCGAGTGGGCCATGGAGGCGATTCCATCCTCATTCAGCGGCTGATGGGCGTCGCTGTAGGAGGCAAAGTGCCCGAACGACTCCTGGCTTCGGCTGCACGACGGTGCCACTGGCTCCGGTTCCTTTGGCGGTTCGTCCAGGTACTCCTCTATAAAGATCGAGGGAGGCGGTGTCCTGCGCAGCGGACGCATGGGACTAAAGTGTGCAGCAGCAGCCGCCGCCGAGGGGATCGGATGGTAGTATCCCTGGTCGTTAGCCAGATACAAACTGCTGGCGGATCGGGCTATCGGTCGCGTGTCCCTGTACCGCGGATCGATGTGCAGCTGGTGGCCCTGGGCGCACAGCTCCTCCTGCAGACAGGAGGCGCTCAGTCGTCGCACCGGCGGCGAGGTGGCGCGCATGCAGGCAAAGGACTCGCGACGACTCCGATTCAGGCTGTCGTCCGAGATGGAGTTGCTGTAGTAGCGGGCTTGCTGCTGGTACGAGGAGTGGCGTCGCTGCTGGTTCGGCTGCAGTTGCTGGAGGAAGTTGCTCGAGGAGGCTTCTTTTCGGATCAGAGATCACAGCAGATCAGAGTAGAGGAGCAGCATGGAGATTGGAGATTGGGTGGGTGGAAGGACCTTTGGTTACTTTTGTTAGCTTACACAACGACTGACTGCAGAGTGTGGAATGTATCTTTGAGTGTGTGAGTATCTTTTGTTTGAGTGTTTGAGTGTCTGTGAATGAGTGTGTTCTTCTTAGCGTTCTACCCAACACCTGGAGTAGCTCTCTAATGTGTGTGTGTGTTTTTGTATCTATTTGTAGGCGTGTCCTATAGCGAATGCTACTCACCACGCTGGATGACGGGACTGGGCTGTTGGAGCAACGTCGCCAGTCCATGGTAGATGGCACCCTGCTTGGCCACCTCCAGACTGACCACCGGACCGGTCCTCACCAGATAATCGGCGGCCCTGCAACATTCAATATTCAATAAATAGATTCACAGACGCATCCTCTGAGAGATGTGTCTACCTCTCTTGTGTGATCCCAATCAGACTCTGGCCATCGACGCGCAGCAGCTGATCGCCCGCCTGCAGGCGGCCATCGGCATCCGCTGCTCCGCCGGGCACCACGCTCTTGATGTAGATCCCCAGACGCTCCTGTCCGGCGCCCTTGGCCGCCACAATGGACAGGCCCATGCCGTTGCTGTTCTTGTGGAGTTTGATCAGCTGCAACTCGGGCTGCGGCAGCTTGTTGGACATGGCACTGGAGCTGCGAGCCTGCAAAGGAGTTTCTCTCGTTAGAAAATAAATAATTCCAAAGGTTGCTGGGATCTTACATTAAACTGATGCATGTAGACTGTCCAGAGGCCAATGGATGTGGGCTGGGCGGCCAGTCGGCACATGCCCTGCTGCTGGAGGGGGTTGAGGAAGTCGACCAGGCCAGTGGGTATGCCCCGGACCACATCACAGCTGAAGCCATCGTCGGGCAGGAGGAGGGCCAAGTGCAATTCGGGCGACTCCTCGAGCCGCACCTCCCGTCCGTCGGCGCGCGTCAACTCATCCGCCACGGACTCGGCCATGCGTATGGCCGTGTCCACCAGATTGCGGGGTATCTTCTCCTGCTGCAGCAAAGCGCCCATCTGCAGCGAGTTGAGACGGAAACAGGAGCAGGCCAGTTGCTGGATCTCCTCCACCGAGGACTTGGGTGCCTGCAGGAACTGCGCGCACTGGTTGATCTTCGCCAGATGACAGTCGGCGGCCAGCTCGAGGCCCTGCCGTTCCGCCCACAGTTCCAGCAGTTGCAGTCGCTCCGTCATCACCTTGCCCCAGTCGGAGGTGCACATGTGAGAGTTGGCCACAATCTACGAAGAAGAAGGAGTAATAAGTACACCTGCAAGACGTAGAAGTCCCACCCTATGCACAGGATGGTAACCGCTCACCGTATTGAAACATATGACATTGATGTAGTGGAACAGCTGCGAGAACAGCTGGATGGTCAGGGCCGCATTCACGCGACAGCGACGCAGCAGCGCCATGGCGGATCCCAGGACCGTGAGCACCAGACCCGCCGCCGAATCGTGATCGATGTTCTCCGACAGAAACTGATTCAGGGTCTGCGAGAGCTCCAGGCGGAAGCAGTTGACCAGATTGCGAAACGCCGTCTGCACGGCCTCAGCGAGCACCTCCTGCGCCTGGACACTGAACGCACTGATGTGCCGATCCGATTTGAGAAAGTGCAGAAACTCCGAGCTGTTGGCCATCCAAAAGGCCAGGATACGCGGATCCGTATACTGTTCCTGGACGACGCTATACACGAGATTGGCCACATGGTGCAGGAACATCGTCAGCTTGTGGGCCCTCTCCGTGGGCTGCAGCTCTGGACGGTAGTGGGTGGAGGCGCGGTATCTAAGAGAGAGAGAGAGACCAATGTCATCTTCAATTAGCAATCATTAAAAAGAGAGAAAGCTATCCCCAAAATTGGATGAGTAATGTTCAGGTCAGGGCCTTTGGATCTATTGATTTTTACGCCTGTCAAATGTCGAAATTCCCTTTCAACCCTGCAGGACCTCCTGTCCTGTCAGGAGACATTAATATTAATAGCTCACAAATTGGGTCAGCTCCATAGCAAGATAAATCATCATAATTGATAATGAATTGCTGATACTGCTGCTGCTCCTACTGCTGATAGTCCTGCTTCCACTGCTTCACACTACCACTACTCGTTTTGCTTCCCATCCCATCCACATGTGTGTGTGTGTGTGTGTGTGTGGCATGGCAAGTTTCGCCACTTTATGCCCCTACATTTGTCAGATGGTGTTGCCTGTCTATCTATCTTTCCATCTGTCGGCCAGCCTGTCTGTCTGTCCGCCTTTGGGGTCTTGTTAAATGAAGCTTTGATTTTGAAATTGAAATATAAATGGATTCATTGAACACTCGATTGCTGTGCGACCCCCAAATGTGCTGTGGTTGAAGGTTACACCGAGAAGTGCAGCAGCCATCTATCTCACTTTCTATCTATCTATCTATCCATCTATATAATGCACATTCATGTGGGAGCATAGCCAAATAAATTGTTGTAAATTAATGATGAGACATTATTCTAATTTGCACAGAATGCGGAATGCTGCTCTCTTGTCTAACTCATTTGAATAGATTTAATGTTTTTATCTACATTCATGATGAATAATTCGAATTTCAATTGAAGGAAACATGTAATTTCTTCCTAATTCTTGCCTACAAGCCAGCAAACAGCTGATGGATTACGAGCAGAATCAGTGACTAGTTCAGTTTCTCTTACAGCATTCGCTTGTGTGTGTCGAGCATTCATGTGCGGCTTCATATGAGAGCAATGGGAGCAGTTCCATGCAGGCACGTGCTATAGTGGATAGAGAATACATTCTGATATATCTCCTTTACAAAAACTCTTTCAAATGATATAAATATCCCTTAAACATTGATATTTCCCTCCCCATAACCTAGATAAAGCCCCCCCTCGTTTTTTTAGTACATTAATACAACATTTAAAGCCAGGCAAAGCGCAGTTTCGACATTCATTCTTTCGAATGCCCTCCAGGAGTGATTCAGGTCTGGGACCTGTACTGCTACTGGAACTCGTTACACACCTGGCACACAGGTACAGCGAATAGACAGGTGCCAGCTTAAAGTGCGGCACATTCACATCCAATTCGCTGATGATGTGACGCAAAAACAGCTCCTGATGCGTTTCGGGAAACTCCAAAACGGCTGGCAGAATGGGCTCCTGTCCTTGGGCATCGCCAGAGCCACTGCCACCGCCGGCCAACATACCGGAGCCTGGCATTTTGGGGGATCTGTACAGGGGGAAAGCAATTGTTAAGCAATTAGTAGAGAGCACAACGATACACAGATACAAAGATACAGATACAGAAAGAGCTAGAGAAAGCAGTTAAGACATTGAGTGTAAAATGATTGCAGAGTGCAATAAAATAATGAATAAATAAATTGCCATTTAAAGCGCACACAACAAAAAACAACTTAAAATTCAATCAGACAGTGAATGAATAATATATATAATGGTTATATATAGTAGTATGTGTGTGTTTTGGTGTGTGTATGGATGTGTAGGGCTTTTCCTGTAGGGAATTTTCTCTTGTGTAGAAAAGATATATATTCATTTATCATTTGTTGAGATGTGAAAGTGAATGAAAGTTCTCACCTATCTTGACTGTTGGAACCACTGGATTTCATGCTTGAAATCGATTTGGTTTCGTTCTCCAGATTACCTTCGAGACTCTGGCCATCGTAGTTGTTGTTGTTGCTGTTGCCACCCAATGGACCACCCGTCTGATCCTGTCCTGTGGCCTTGCTGTCTACCACATCTCCTCTCAGGAGGGTACTGCTCAAAGGATGGTCACTGGAGTTGTTGTTATTATTGTGATATCCACTCGATTGATTCGATTGCTGATGCTGATCGTATTCGCTCTTGTGCGTCTATAAACAAAAGAGAGATTAAGAGAGGGTTTCCTCTTTGGGCAGGGGAAGGAAATACTCACCGAACTCAAAGCACCATCATCATCATTCCAAGATCCTGGCGATGTGGGCGACCGGCTGTTGTTGTTTGAATCGTTTTGTCGGTTTTTTGGGGGGTGTTTTTGGAGTGTTTTTGTGGGTGTTTGTGCAAATTATTTTTGCATATTTGTTGTGTTATTTTATTTGTTGATTCGTTTGTTTTTGTAGTTTTTTGGGTATGTATGGTATGTGCATGAGATTAATGTTTTACACAAACAACACGTAACGAAACAGAAACAGAGAACACAGCACAAAATAGCGTGTAAATAAACATAAAAATAAATAAAAGAAAAATCCATGAATAAGAAATAAATAAATAAGCAAAAATGAAAATAACAATTGCATACAGAAATACATACATAAATATATATTCATGTAGATATGTATATACTATCGCTAAATTTAAATTTTACTCCAAAATATGGAAATGCGAGTGCTACGCTTACGTATACCCGTAGATTGCTTTGCTTTGGTATCCTCTCTTTTGTCTATTCACAAAGGGAATTACGTATACGACACGTGGTACGGATATGCTGAATGCCACTCGTGGAATACATAAAGTGTGTGCCAGCGCCCACCAGCAGGTGCTGCAGGTGCAGCAGCACGACTGAGGAGGAGCGAGGAGTGGCCCTTGAGAATGGCCAATGTGGAAAGCGGACTTTAAAATTCTGTTTGAACAGATACAGGGAGAGAGAAAGAGATAGAGAGAGAGGCCACCTCTGAGAGGCCCTTTTACACGCTTCAAGTGTGTTATTTATACTCGCATGGATTTTATGGCATGGAATAAATATTTCTGTTGAGTTTTCAAGTTGAAACTGATTTATTTCATTTAAAGTTCACCTAAAACTATTCGTTTTGCTTCGATTAAAGCAAACAGCTCACGTGGAGATTTTAAAGGCCCATTGGAGGCTCTTCTTGGGAAATGTCTGTGAGTAAAAGGTGGCAAGTCTATGGCATCCAAGGGCAGGGGCCATAATTGTCCTTGAATTGAGAAAATCCCAATACTAAAACCTGCATAAACTCTAACTCTAGTTCCCTATAAAATAAACTTTTCAAGGAAACTTATCTACCGATTAAGTAGAACCCAAAGGCTCCGAAATTTTAGTTTATTCCATAGCCATTTCGGAGGTATTATTGTTCTCTCAACTTACTCTTACTTTGTACGTTCCCTCATTTATGAGAAAGAAAGTAATCTTTATCGGTAGGAAAATCTGTAGATTTGATTTCAAATCTGTAGATTTTTCTACTTGAAATATTTTTTTGGCATTCCCTGACATTCTCAGCATTGAAATTCTTTCATCTGCGATGAATTTTTATCTATCTTCCGTTCAAAATTATCACAAAACAAACACAGAAGCACAGCAGCACAGTAGCACAGTGGCTCTTGTGTTGACACAAGCTTTTTGGGGAGAGATAAAGCGGTGGCGTAGCATAGCGCGCAAATAGGTACGATTTCTTCAAAATATTAACCAGAATAATCATTTCGGCGACACTCACCTTTCGTAGAGACAGGCCGAATCCAACTGGGACTGGGAGAGGGCCAGATTGTAGCGTCCATCCGTGGGGGAGTCGAGGAAGCGGTACGAGGCCACGCGTCCAAACATCACAACCGAACCGTTCTGTGGACACAAACACACACGCATTAATTAATTATAGGACAGTATCATATGGTGAAAGAAGAGAGGGAGAGGAAGAGGGTGGACAGTGCACTGCATCAGTGCCATCAGTGTGATGAGGGTTAACGAGTTGACAAGCCAAACCATCGAGTGACTTAATAACTGTAATTCATTTAACCAATTATTTAAATATTTACACACCAGAGGCAGCCACAGGGAGACGCGACACGGGTGACACGACAGGAGACGGGACACGGGACACGGTAGACGCGAGACTCGAGAGCAGATCAAATCAGAGTGGAGCAGTGGAGCGGCTGAAGCGGCTGACGGATTCTGGGGCACTGTGGCAGGGCAGCGGATTCGATTGGAAAAATTTCGGGGCGTTGCAGAATTGTCACAGTCACACATGCACATACACAGAGACGCCCCTCTTTGTGGAGGGTCTCAGATCTGTGTACGTGTATGTGTGTGGTCTGTGGAGTTTTGTCAAAGGGTATTACAAAACGGTAAATGTCTGGGAGGGTATGCTGTACTCGTGAGGAGGTATGTAACAGAAAGGAGATGAAGAGTATTATATCCGATCTAATTATGATTAGAATTACATTAATTTAATATTTTTTTACTTGGTTCCTCTAGAGGACACACAGAGGACACACAGGGGAAACACCATCTCGTAGATGCCATCTGAGAAGTCTCTATGCAGCTCTAGTTGCCTGTGCACTTATTCCCAAATTTTGCATTTACTGTAAGTATTTCCGGGGTATCCTCTAGTCGGAATTTATTTAATTTTTTTTGGTATGTGCGTCACACTACTAATGTTGATTAGGTTTCTGTTTAAATCTCTGCCACACGCACCGTCTCGTCTCGTCTCTCGTTTGGTTGTTGCATGGGGAAAAGGTAGAGCTTTCCATTTGCATTCCACTCTCGTGTGTATGTATTGTATTTGTATTTGTTTTTGGTTCAGGTTCATCGAACCGCAGCATAAAACCCAATTTCGCCAATTGACAAAAGTCAGAAAAATATAAGAGAAGAGAAGAGCAGAGCAGAGCAGAGGGAAGAAAAGAGGAGAGGAGCAAACAAAGCCAGTGACAGCATAAAAGTTAAACAAAAATAAAAAAGATTGCTCAGTGAATTACGCAAAATATTTATCTCCTCTTTGTGGCTCTCTCTCTCTGTTACTCTCTCTGTGTGAACTGTGTCTCTGGAGACAGATTGTGGCTAATGTCGAGAGCTGGAAGCTTAACTCTGCTCGGATTCTGAATTCTGAATTCTCCTTGGGGGGCCTGGTTGGGGGTTTCTCTCTCTCTCCGTGTCTCTCCCACTGTCTCTGTTTATTTGCTTTCAAATTTATCAAGCGGAAACTCAGCTCGAAATAAAAACAACAACAATAAGAACAAAAACAAAAGCAACAAACAACAAAAACTTTATATAACGCTGGCTGGCTGGCTGGCAAATTGTTGTTGCTTCTCGTTTGACTTTTCTCCGACAGAGGTTTTTGCTAATGCGTGAGAACATCGAGAGCCGAGAGCCATTCATTTCATTCAGAGTTCAGAGTTTTCCCCCTTGAATTTTTCGTTGTTTTTGCTGTCGATTTTGTTTGGTTTTGCTTTGTTTTGTTTTTGCTTTTGGCTGTTTTTTTTTTGGTTGTTATGTTTGTGTGTTTCGGTTGTGTGTTTGTTTGTCGAAAAAGTTGTCAAAACAAAAGATAAATCAGCGGCGGCAACTCAAAGCCTAAGAGTGGTGGCAAGGGGAGCATGGGGAATGGGGATGTCTATGGCATATACTCGTACATTTATTTATGTACAAACTGTGGATGTGGGGGATATGGGGAAGTGGGGTTGGGGGTAATTTTATGGCTTTTTCTGGTCAAAACTTAAAGCTGATAATGAACTTGAAAGTGGAAATGAACACGGAATGGCATCAATGCGGGCTGAGTATTGAATTGTTTTAGGCTCGGGAAATTTTGTCGTATCGGTTTACAAGCGATTAAGTAAGAGCAGACATTGAATTAGGGTTTACTTTTAGTTTCACAAAAGTTTTGGATTTCCTTCTTTAGTTGTAGGTATCATATATTCCCATGCCTTAGGGTTCCTCTTAGGGCTCCCCATCTATAACCAGTTTAAAAGTTTGGAGTTGCGGTGCACGTGCCTAGACATTAAGATACCCAAATACATATTCAATTTGTATACATTCGAAACTGCATTTGTCTATGCATATCCTTAAAATATGGATTCGAAAACGCATTGCTCTAGCATTAATAGTGTTCGAAAGAGCCAAAGAACAGGCTTTTCATTCTGGCTAAAATAATGATCCAAACGCAACGAATATAGGAATAAAGTATATAGGATTATTCAGTATTATCCTCCAATACAAACAAGCCAGACATGGCTATGTATATCGAATGAAAGTGCTACAATTCTCCCAAAAATATCTCCTTATATTTTGATAGAAATTCAAAGATCTATTAAATTTCTATAGTAGGTTCTTTGGAACGTTAAGAACACTTTAATCTTCCTTAGAATTCAACGAATATCCTGTACACTCCTGGAAAAATCTCCTTAAGTACAATTTAAGCCTAAGCCTGCCTTTAAGCCTTTCATCGCGCCGAACTGTCAGTTTTTCCAGTTCATTCCACAGTCCAAAGTGCTTAAGCCTCAGCGATTACTAGACCCTTTTCCTGCCACACCCCAAGAGTCACCGAAAATCGCCACAAACTCAAAGGAAAATTTCACAACAAGGAACTAGAGAGAGAGAGGGAGAAAGGACTACTTCAGAGAGTAGAGAAAGATTTTCCGAATTTTCAAGCAATTTAAACTTTAAGCGGGTCAAGGTCATGGTTGCGTCGCCTGCTGACTGGCAATAAATTTCATCAGTCAAATTAAGCATACGCCCCCCGCGCCCACCGTTCGCCGTTGCCCACATCCCCCCCGACGTGCCCCTAGCTGCGCTGCGACGTGACAGAATTTCAACTAATTAAAGCGAATTATTCGCAATTAGTTAATGGAGGACACATAATGTGGAAGGAGGATGGAGGAGGATGAGGAGGAGTAGGAGGAGGTGGGTGCATGGTAGGTCATGGCAGGGTATGGCTGGGTATGGCAGGATATGGCTGGGGGTCAATGGGTCACCACTTACATGCAAAATAGTCGGCTGACTGATGTGGTGGCCATTCACGAAGGTCAGGGCGTCCGTGTGCAGCGGAGTCACCGTGCAGACGCCCTCATGCAGCGAAATGAGGCAGTGCCTCGGCTGTATGGAGGGGCCGAACAGCTGCAGGCAATTGGTGTTGGCAGAGCCCACCTCCACGGGATCGCTGCCCAGCTTGATGCGCCGCCCGCCATCGCCGCTGTGCGTCACCTCCACCAGGACGGGTCCCTCCCGATCCCCGGACATGTGCGAGGCTCCATTGGCGGCACCCAGTGGCTTTTTCTTGCGCCTTCGCGGCTGGGAGTCTGCCGGTCGCCGTCGCACATGGAACATGATGGAACCTGCAAGAGAAATGGAGGTAAATTTACGATTAGAAATGGAATAGAATATCATGGGCTATAAATGGTTATACTCGTTGTTAGATTCATCTTTTGTTGCCAAATAAATAAAGCAAAAAAAAAAGGCAGAAAACTGCTGCCACAAGCTTTTTCAAGCGGCCTTTTGTCTTTTGTGTCTCGTTGTGAAGTGCAGTTTAGGCGAAAATGAAAATCTCTGCCCCACAAATGGATGGATGGCTGATTGGCATTACAGTGACGGCACCAGATATTGAGCACAGCGAAACGCACACTGCCATCTCTCTCTCGCTGTGTCGATCTGCCCCTCAGGCCTCTCTCTGTCGCGCGCTCTCTCGCCTAAGCTGCCGAGCAGAGCAATCCAGGCAGAGGCTGATCGTATCACGCGTCACTTGCAGAGTGAAGAGAGAGTGTTGGAGTCCTGTTATTCCTACCAGAAATATTGTTAAGGAACTATGTCTACACAGTCATGGAAGGAACACTTGCCATGTTGCAAAAAAATCCATATTTTCAGTCATTTTAAAGTGATTAATTTTTAATTAATTTTCCTTAATCATTTACTCTTCCTGCCACAAATATATATTCTCAAGGAATTATTTTCAGACATATTTGCAGGTCTAAGGTCCCCGCAATTTCCAACTAAATTAAAGACTTTCTCTCAAGACTTTTGCTTGAATCATTCCTTTTTTTTTACTTATTTAAATTTATTAAATATTTATTTCATTCAAAGCTTGATTTCTCGCAAGATCAAATTCAAAGGAAAATATACGGAACATTTTTGTAAAGAAGCTTTGAATAATAGTATTTCCATTCTGTTTATTTGATTGAGAATTTTTCTACATCATTTCTAGGAACCAAAGAATGGCTCCTGCTCCTTCTGTATTCCACAGTCACAATAAATAGTACTACAATCCCCCCCTGCCACACTATTGCCATCCGCCAGTGTCACGGCACTGTCTGTCGCTCTCTCCCGTGCACCCACTTAAATCTCTTCCGTCTGTTATCTCTCTCTCTTTCTCTCTGACAATCTCATCGCATCGCTTAGCATCGCTTCCCATCCATCCCCCTCCCACCGCAGCGCATCGCAAAATGGGGGAGGTGGGGGATCAAAGAGCAAAATAGGAATTCCGAAAATGAAATCAAATTCTGGCTGCATCATCAATTTCAAATTCGATATTAGATGTTCATTTTGCCAGAAAAGCAAAGCAAAAAAAAAAACAATCGACTCTGTGGAGGAGATAGAGAGACAGAGAGAGAGAGAGAGCTCTGAAGAGAGGGGGGAAACGACTGATGGAATAGTCTGACATGCAGACAGACTGACTGAATGACAGTTCAGTGGCACAACATTCGGGGTTTTGCTAGTTTTCTGATATCAAAATTTATATACACAAATTTTGCTGCTTTTGGCCCGACCGACAGCTGCAACAACAAACAAATAAGTTTGACACACCCCACTCCGCCCCCACAGCTACCCCCCCTGGTATCTATATAATACAGATTTTGAGAATTGTTACAGTGCGTTTAATAGCCATAACATCCTGAATTTAATTGCAAGATTATGGGACAGAGTATCGTTGAAGTAGATGCTAGTAGGGGCTCTATGGGATAACATTTAAAATTCTTTGAATAACATTCATTATTATTGAATATGATTCATAGAGAGAGAGAGAGAGAGCTGTAAAACATCTCCAGCATTCATGGGTGTAATAATGAATGCCAATTCCTATTCCAAAATGGCTTCCCATTTATCATTCACTTTCAGAGCTTCAATCTACCACCTAACACTTCTGAAACGCACTGTACATCCTCCCTCCAAATACAACTGCCACTTTGCCACCTCTGTGGCGTCGGCGTCGTCTGCTGCTGCTGCTGCTGCTGCTCCTCCAGCCGCTGCTGTTGTGCATTGTACAGAATGCTTAACGAAGCATACAAAATGTGATGGCAGCTACAGCAGCAGCACTACCTCCACCCTCTTCTAACAGCCTCTCTTCCTCCCGACTCTGCCACAGTTATGGCGCAGTTGCAACAGCAGTGGCAATAGCAAATCCGTAGACTCCAAGACCTCCAAAGTTTGGCATCTGCCAAATGCTTTTGGGCATTTCCTCGTACAAGCTAAATAAGCCATGACATGGGCGTGCCCCTGGGGATGGGGTGTGGTGCGGTATGGTGTGGTGTGGCATGTGCAACTTATTAAACAAGATGGTTGAGGATTGGTTGGAGGGTTCCCCCCTGGGGAAATCTGGCAAGGCTTTCAATTTACCCCCACCCCACATCACAAAAACTTGAAAACTTAACAACAAATTGTTTTTCCAATGTATAAAGTCGAATAATACCTTTTTTGCGAAACCTAAGGAACCACATTTGTAGCGTACGAGTACTTCTCCGTGTGTGCTATTGTCGGGCTTACACACATGGCCGGCAGGTTACCGGGTTCTCTCTTTCATTGTAAGCGCGCACAGAAAGCCGTTAAAAAGCAGAAAGAAAACCAAATAAAAAGTAGCCAAAAAGTAACCAAAAAGTAACCAAAAAGTTATGGCCGAAAAAGCAACAAAATAAGTCGGAAAATGTAGCCAAATGTGGGAAAAACTTTACATCAAAATCAGGCAAAAGTAGCACCAAGCTAACAAGGCCAAGAAGGCAAACAAAGGGCTAGAAAAACTAACAAAAAGCCGAAACCAACAAAAGCTTATCAAAAGAAGCCCCCAACAAAAAAAGGGACGCCTGAGAACACGGTGCGTATACTTGATGGATGTTTGGGGGGTGAATGGGGGTTGATAGAGGGACGGGATGTATACGATGTTTAAATGCAAGGGGATTCCCTTTTTTGTTGAACTGCAACTTGTGGCAGGAAGCAGATGAAGTGGCAAAGCTGATAAAGAATTAAACGGGTGCGGGGATTACAATAATTTATTTCTGTTTAAATCCTTTCAAGGCAAAGCCGATTGTTATGTTAGCTTGAAGAAATTGAAAAGACTCCTCCAAAAGGTAACGCTTGTAAGATTCCCAGAAGTTCTTTCAATTTTTCCCCTCATTTCACTTTGGTTCTCAGTAAAAATTTCTCTGTTCTTTCGTTTGTAAGCTTTTGGTTTGGTTTTTGGTCTCCTGACATTTGCTTCCAGGAAAAATGGGTTCAGTTCACCTGTCGTCTGTTTTCCTTGCCAAGAATGTTCAATCCTTACACAAGTCCCTGCCCCCTCCCACTTCGCCCTCCTCTGGCACTTACTCTATAATCGAGGGGTCTACCTGAATGGCAATTTATGGCCATAACATGACCAACATTCAATTGTAAATCAATCAATGGATGGACAACTTTGACAGAGTGCTCGACCGAGCAATTGGAGTGGCCCTCATTTGCAATGCAGGAACACACACACTCACACACAGAGAGAGAGAGTGAGAGAGAGAGAGAGAGAGAGAGAGAGAGAGAGAGAGAGAGAGAACTCAGGACTCCAGCTATGGCACGGGGGCTACGGGGCTACGGTGCTACGTGGCTCTCAAATTCAAGTAAACATTTTGTGTCCTTGGCAGCTGACATTTGGCGAGTGCCGAGTGGCGCGTGGAGGAAGGATGGAAGGAGGGGGGACAATGGGGGACATTGATAGAGTGCACAGCCAAACAGAAGGCAAAAAGAAAAACCGTTTTAATTGTTCCAACTTGGTCAAGAGGTAGGTCAGAAGCGGAGAACCAAAGACAGAACCAAAGCCAAAGACAGAGTGGAAAGGTGTCACCATTCAAAGGTATATTCAATTAAAGGTAAGACTAGTACTCTCTCTGTGTGTCAGATTATCTTTGGCACTCCCTCTTCTTTTTGGTCCCCCCTTTGGCATCTGCCTTGCCCTGCATCAAATATACCTTGGCATCACCCATCAGCAGCACTCTACAGCTCTGCTGCTGTTGCTGTTGACACAAGAAAACGAACAAATTGCAAAGGCATCAAACGAGAAGACCACCAAAAGGACACAACAAAACAGAGAGAGAGAGAGAGAGTGAGAGAGAGGAAAACATTGCATGGGCGTTGGGTCTGAAGAGGGTAGGTCATGAACGAGCCATGAAATTGATTCGGCCAACAACAACGTGCCTGAGGAGGATCATGTGCCTCCCCCTCCTTCCCCTGACCTATTGTCTATGTTTCTGGGATTTTTGGTCCGTCTGTCATGTCTGCCTGCCCGCCTGCCTGCCTGTGGGGCCCATTGCATGGACACGTGCATAAGTGAGAATAAATTGGCAACAGAGAAAAGCCAGAGACAGAGAGACAGAGAGAGAGAGAGGAAGAGTAAAAGAGAGCAAAACATAGCCAAAAACAAGCAAAGTATAATCCGATATTCGTACTATGGGATAAAGGATACCCCCTAACCGGAAAGAGAGTCAAACAGAAGGGAACTATGTCCTCCCGCAAGGAGATTCTTCTTGGATGAATTTTAGCTGGGGAAAAGCCTGTAGTTATCCTTAATCGTTAATAATAATCAAGCGATATATAAATGATTTTCGGTCTATAGATAGATAAAAGAAATCATGGAAACCCACAGAGATCTATTTCTGGAATACTCTGGAATCTTTTTCTCCGTTAGTAACAGACATCAAACCGCCTTCTGCTCTGTAATTACAGGGTACTAAACGAAAACAATGCAACCATGAGCGAGAAAATTGCATAACGAGTTGAGTGACTGGGGGGAGAATCCAGCAGGTGCAGGGCCTGCATCCGTCAGGTTTATGCCACACAATCATGTGGCCAGAGGTACTGCGGACAGTCCCCACCCCACGGGTATGGGTATGGCTATGGCTATGGCTATGGGTGTGTGTGTGTGTGTGTGTCATGGAAATGGCCACCAAGCGTTGGGCACATTAATTTTTATTAGTGCTGCTTGTGCTCTAATGGCCAGAGTCATTTGAGAGGAGCACCAAAAGAGTGGAAACGAGTGCCGGGAGAATGGGAGTGTGGATGTTGGCTAGAATCGCATTTCCAGAGGCATAAATCAGAGAAAAGGTCCCCTGCTCCTCATACACTAACCAAAAGGAGAGGTCAAGAGATGCAGGCAAAGGCAAAGGTTAGCCAAGGTTAAGAAAGGTTAAGATCTCCTCATTTGTGGAGACAGTTGTCTCTAGTTATCCTACAAATACACCTTCAGAGTCGCCGCACAAAATACGTTTTGTATTCCAGACGTCCATCTGCGTCTGAGTCTTTCAATCTATATGCTAATGTCGCACCGCCTCCTCCTCCTCCTCCGGCGTAGGGACAAAAAAGAGAGCGTATTCAATGTGCAGCCCATCATCCATCCATCCGGAGAGTGTAATTTCATTATCCTGCTTTTAATTACTGGCTGGACTGGCAGGAAGGCAGCGGAGGAAACTCTGGGGCCAACAACATGCCAAAGGATCCACTGATATCCACTCCACGAATTTAATTAAAAGTGATTTGTTGGCAAAAAAATAAACTAGAAGAAAATAAAAAGCGAATCACAAACTTTAGAAAACTCTGCTGTGCAGAAAAAAAAGAAAAACTAATGTTCGAGGGGTGGCCCCTAATTGACTGAGATTGATTTTAGCAGCTGGCTTCATCAGAGGAAAACCCAAGAAAGCAGCCTGTGCCTGTGCTCTCAAATTAGCCAAATTAGTCGTAAAAACGTGGCTTGGCTTCGCTGTGAACTGGCGAGAAGAAACCAAAGGACACACCGCCTCTCCAAAGAGCGAGACAGAGAGAGAGAGAGAGAGAGACAGAGAGAACTCCTCTAACCACAGAAGCCGCACTCTTGCAATGCACAGGCTCCTTTTCTCCTATCGCTGTGATGGCAAAGTGAGCTTTTCACGTGGCGCAAATTAAAACAATGAAAATTTAATGAGCCAAGTTTTCCCTTTGCCACACACACACACACAAACAAGAAGCTTTCCTTCCTTGGTTTTCCGTTTGACCCAAAGGACTACTGGACGTGGATGTGGACGTGGGCAAAAGTTTAATCCTCGTATAAGCCTCAGCAAACATTACATTAAATTACATTAGAGTATATATATACGTATAGAATATAGTATATATATAAATTTCACTCAAGCGACGCCCATTTTGTGATAAATATAATTGTGGCAAGTCCTGCCATCAGTTTTGATTGCTCCATTAAGGATTCTGGTTAACTTTTCGACTGCAATTTTCACTTCAAGGAAATTCAATTTAGTTTTCGTTTGATTGGACTTGGACTGAAAACTCAATCAATTGACCACAAAATTAATTGAAAGCAAGGCGGAATGGAATCTGTGTGGAATATATGGACATTAAGTGGTTCCACCTTTAAAATATATTTAATGGGATATTTCTCTCGCGCACTTGGCAGTGGTGTAAACAGACCTTTTACTGCCATTGCATGTATTATTGTTATATAAGTAAGAGTCTTGTCATCTTATTTCATATGAATTTTATGGGCATTCTTTCCCTGAAAAACCTCCTTCTTTCTTTGAATCTCTTCTTTGCAGGTATATCTGCTCATCTGCTCCACTTTTCATTCCCTTATCCGAAACCCACAAGCGTATAAATCGCAATCGAAGCACAAAATCGAATTAACCAGCGACTGCTGCCCCCCATCCTGGCATCCTTTTCCATAGCTGGCTAGCAAGGATGGCCACCATTCATTCAAGTCAAGTGCTGCTGCTGCTGCTGCTGCCGGCCCCGGGCGGCCATCAACATTTTTGCTAGACAATTTGGCAACAGGAACAATAAAAATATAATTGCCACACTCAACTCGAGATGCCGGCTGGCGGCTGGTGGCCTAGCTCCTCGGATCCTAGCACCGAAACCAAAGCAAAATAAGAGACCAGAAAGAAAACAAAAGAAAAAAGCAACAGGGATAAAATCACATCGCTTAAGTGGAAAAAAGGAAAACTGGAGGTGGATGTGGGGGTGGGGGTGGTAGAAAACGTTGAGCGGCGAAGCATGATTGGATTTTCTTTCCTTTGTGAGTGAGTGAGTGAGCGGCCCCTGCCCTCCGCCTCTTGTCGTTAATCGAATGCCCTTATTGTTGAAAAGGGGTATTCCAGGAAAATGGTACAAAATGTACAGATTGTTCAATTATTTTACTACTGGAATACATTTTTATGAGAGTTAACTGATTTCTTAGCTAGGGAATCCCTCTCTCTCTCTCTTTTACAGAGTAGCTTAGCAGTGAAGGGTATGTTTTCCTTTCTGGTAGAAGGAAAAATCTACTAATATGTTTGTCGGATCATAAGATTACGAGTATTTACAGGGTATTATCCTCGATTCATTGTTTGGGTGTCCGTTATTCACGTCCCTTGCCTATTCTATTCCATGGAGGGACTCGCTCACAGAGTAACGTCTTTGGCGAGACTCGCTCAGAGAGTAACGTCTGTGGTAAGACTCGCTCAGAGAGTATCGCCTATGGAGAGACTTGCTCAAATAGGATCGTCTCGTAGTAGCGTGGACGTGGTCGTTGATTTAGGGAAATGCAAGTGAAAGGAAAGTGTTTTAGATTATATTTAGCATAAATAGAGAGGCTTTACAAGACTTCATTTTATTTAATGCTAAAGTTTAAGCGAAAAAGCACCAACACAATTAATTTCCTCGTTATTTTCGTGGTTCTGTGAAAAGACTCCGTGATTCAACAATAATTACTACAATTCTGAAATCCATAGAATAATTTGTGATGTATGAATAACTCTTGTTCCCTCTTTCACATAGGAGAAAAACCTCAATGCAATTGATTTTTCGAGTTTGATTTACATACAGAAAACAATCGAATTTGATTAAAGAATGCTCTTGAATGAATGCGTTACTGCTCTTTGAATCCTCTTTAAATATTTTCACCGAACTGCATACAATGCGAAAACTCATCTCCCATCAATCTCTTGCCACGTGCCACATTCTAAAATATTGAATGGAGCGTATCTGCCTCGTGCTTTTGACTAATTTTTGATGATTTTTCGGGTTTTATGCGCTCCATTCCGATTTTTTGTTCCTTGCCTGGCTGTCATGTGCCATGCCACCCATTGATGACGCCCAGACAAAAGCAGGACAACACCGTGTCCGAGGCAGGCATGTCCTTGTCCATGTCCTAACCATTCATGCCACAACAGAGACATAGACACACACACACAGCCACATACAGACATATACGGACAACAACAAAAAATATACCATTTAGCTTTTGTAAATAACTCCTGAAATTTATCGATTTTGTTGTCTGTTTGTTTTGGAGGGGCCCTGTGGCAGGAGGCATTGACAGGACGAGGCATTGAGCAGCACTCAAACGGTGGATATTTAACGTGTGCGGATTTTTCTAAAAAATTACATTTTTTATACGAGTTTTCCTCTTTTTTTTTGTATTTTTTTTGTTGCTGAATTAATGGCCCATCATCGCTCTTGGCTGGTGTGTGAGAGAGAGCTCTACACTGTACTCTACTCTTGCAACCGCAATCTGCCGCATTATGGGGCAAGAGGTGAAAGAAAGCCAGTAACGTGTGAAAATTCAATTTACGCTCCGGGAAAATGCGGCAGCAAAGTTCGCGGATAAATTGAAAAACGCCAGCACATGCCACAGACAACGTAAAAACTGTAAATTAAATGGGAAAATGGAAAAATGAACTCCAATCAATGGCGCGAGTGGGCGGGGGCAGGGATTGACAAAAGGATAATGCTGACAATCCATGGCAAGGAAAAACGGGAAAAGCGATAACTCGCTATCCATGGACAAAACGGGGGAAAATTCACTTCAGGGAGCGGAGCGTTGAGAACTTTTCGACACTTTCAGCCACCACAAACGCGAAGCGGGGGGGAAATCGGGGGCGGAGGGGCGGACTAGCGGTTGGGGTAAATTAAAGGTATATTTTTTTTTTTGATAATAATTTGTTAACCAACTAACAAAACACCAACCGTATGGACTGGGCACGCGGAGAGGGTGCTTTTGGCGCGGGTGCGTGGGGGTGGGCGGCAGCTGTTCTGCCTGGGCGCCGGGCGCCGGTTGCCCACAACAATACGTTGACAGAGCGCGTGGATAACTGAGGAGCGCACAACGGAGCGTATGAGCAATAAGCGGCAAAGGCAACACCAAAGGCAGCGCCAGAGCCAGCGCCAGCGTCAGGGTCTTTCGCCGACTAGCTGGCTCTTCCACTGACACTGAGACGGAGACGGAGACTGAGTGCGTGAATGAATGAATGAATAGCACAAAACAAAAAAAAAAGAAACGAAATGAATATCACGACAGCGCTATAATTCGACTAGAGGATACCATGGATAAGTAGATGTATTTGTAGGTGTACACTACATAAAGCACACAAGGGGTTTCCCCTTGTTCTAAAGGGTCATAAATCATAACAATTCAGTGGTACTTTTGTTAAATCTAACAAACAAACTTCTTGTCCATTTTCTGATTGTAAGACTCATTGATTTTGGGAGATATATCTTCAATGAATATGGACCTCCTATCTGGAAAATTGTGGAGTCCACAGAGTTTTTGACTTGTCGTTTTGACTTGTTTTTCAGAGGCAAAGGCTGTTCGATGTATCACTATAATAAATCTCCACTTATCTGCCTGATGACCTGGCAGATCAGTGGAGAATTATATTTTTTTTTATATGTATTTGTTTAATTTTATTATTTTATTTTTATTTATTTATTTTGATTCTTTTATATTTATTTATGTATTTTTTTATTTTTATTTATTTATATTTTTTTTTATTTTTATTTATTTATTTTTATTCTTTTATATTTATTTATGTATTTTTTATTTTTATTTTTTTTCTGTCTTTACATCAGATTTTGTTAATCTTTCTCTTAAATAAAGAGCTGGATCCACTCTTCTGTTGAATCTTCTGCACGAAGCGAGCACACCCTTGTGCCCTGCACAGGGTTACAGGGTATGGACAAACCAGCAGAATGCCACCATACAGAGCGCTCTGCCCATAAAGCAAGCAGAGTAAATTATGACTGTGTCTGTGTGTGTGTGTGTGTATGTGGGTGTTCGTGTGTGGGTGAGTGGTGTATGAAACAACATTTAGTTTACAATGTTTTCAATGGGTATGCACACACCCAGACATGCCTGTGCCCTACACCAACACAACCCCAAGCTGGTATTGGTGCTACCCTGTGTGCCAGTATTGGTGTGTGCTTAAGTGCGTTTGCTTTTGGCCCTTTTGCATGACACACAACAGCAGCAGCAGCAGTAACTTTTCCTTCGAGAGAGAGAGAGAGAGAGAGAGACAGATATCCGTCGGAACCGCACACACACACACACACCAACACTCTAACACAGACATTCAAATATCCCCAAAAAAAAAAATTAAAGGAATGACGGCCATGGCGACCCTTTGTATACGCTGCCGCAAAGCGACAGAGGGGCAAGGGCAGGGGGACAAGGGGGCAAGGGCAAGAGCAAGGGAAGGGTTACATTTGTGTTTTGGTTTTGGTTTCGGTTTCATTTCGGTTTTTGCGTGCGATAAGCTTCGCTTCGAATGGCTGGGAGCTTAAAAGCTTTTGGTGGCGGGGGCGGGGGAGTGCGGAGTGGGGCGATTCGAGTGCACCGAGTCGTGGAAAATGTAAATTGCAAATTTAATCGTAATTGTAATTTAATTTCAAAAGAAATCTGCATGCCACACAGGACTAAAAGGATATAACGAGTAAAGCAGTCGTTAAGAGAGATTTAATTGCTGTCCATAGGAGGGATCGCTGAATAGCGACGGCCTATCGATAAATATTTAAATACATTTTACTAAAAACTATCGAAAAATACATAACATGTAATAATAACCTGTTTTTAATCAAGATAGTACTTGTAATCGATACAAATCGATAAGACTTAATCGATCATATTTAATCGATAATATGAGTCGAGAACAGAGCTTAAAACTTCACTAAAAATTTTGAATTCGATAAAAATCGATAAAAGTGATTAATAATAATCGATAAAAAATCAATTTTAATCGAAATTAGTAAAAATTTAATTTTCCAAAATATATTTCTATGGAGCTCCAAATAAATATTAAAATACTGAAACTGAACTTTTAAAATAAAAAATCGACTTATCGATGTGGTTTAGATGATCGATAAATATGGAATTACGCATACAAAATGATGATAATAATGAGCCCATAGCTTGTGGTAAAACCACAAATGCCTGTCAATCATTTTCCATGCCACAAATCCACTCCATCATCGCATCCCATCCCATTCCATCTGCCATCCCATCCCATCTCTCATTTTGGTTTTGTTTGGATCTCTCTTCTTATTGAGGCAATCAATATGCCCGACCTACCCATACCCACGACAGAGGAAAAACAAAAGTGAAAGACAAAGGATGTGTGTATCTGTATCTGTGTGTTTGTGTCTCTGTGAGTGTGTGTGGGAGAGCACATAAAAACATGAGATATACTTGAAGCTACTTTTCGGCTAACGAGCATCGCACAGTCAACGTCTTTATTGTTGGCCAACTTGCATTTTCATTCCCCCAATCCCCACCCGAGTTTTTCGGTTTGGCTTCCTTTTTGGGATGGAAGGAAGAATGGCAGGATGTGTGTGTGCTTTTGGGGGATGGGAGGGGACGATGAAAGCCATCAAACTAAATGCGCACTATCCCCCAAGGATATTTAAGATGAACTTCAATCATCTGTCTTTTAGAACTTGAAGAACCCTCTCCCCGAGTACTCGTGCTATAATTTCCGCTCTCTCAAATGTATTCCATAAGCGGCCCCCTATAAAGTAAGGGAGCCTTTGGCCAAAAATTCCGAATACCAGCCACAGCGACCGTGGACGTGGCAGACGGGAATAAATGTAATTGGTGTCAGCAGCAATGCCCTCACTATACGTTCATTGGACATTTCTGCTCCCCAAGACAAGGAAGTGCCGACTGCTGCGAATCTCGCGGCTCCTCATGACTCTGCAGCGCGAACCAGTTGGGAATTACAAGCGCTTTAAGTTTGCACAATATCATTGCCGATCCTCAGTGATCGGAGAAGTGCACGGAACGGGGATGGGGGAGTGAGCTTTCCGATCCTAAACCAGTTGGGTGTGCCTGCAACCCCTATCATATCATATCATCTCATCTTTGGAGATGAGATTGATGTGCAACAATTAAAGTCCGCATGCAACACTCCTTCCTCTGTTTGCCCTCTGGCTAACCTCTGGCCAGATTCTGATGCCAGGTCGAAGGAGCCACATTTAAATTAATATCCCTGTAATTTCCGTTCGGGCTTCGTTTTAGGGATCCTAATCCGCTTCGACTCACAAATAAATAGGCAATTTCCTTGCCTCCGAGATAGCGGGAAACTAATATAATTCAATTTCGCATAGAAATTGCGGAATACGGAATAAGCAATACGGAATGTATTCATCAAATGCTCCTCTCTTTCGTCCACTTTCTCGACTTTCTCTGCTGTGTGTGTGATATGACATGTGTCTCAGTCGTTGGCTGACTGACTGCCTTTTGTCTCTGGCATCTCACTCTCCCTCTCTCCCTCTCTCTCTGTCTCTCTGGGAAATGGCTTACATTTCGGCCCACAATTTCGTTTAGTCATCTTTTGGGACATCTTCCTGACTAACTGGCAACTTGTGTGTGTCGTCGACGTCGTCGTTGTCGTCGTCTGGAGGGGCAAGTGTCGTCAATGTCTAAGGGGCTTGGGGCAGGAAAACATCATGTAAATGATGATAATTACTAGAGGGGTGCAGGCACTCCCCCAGCACCACTCGATGATTGTTGATGATTGATTCTGTTGATGCGGATTTGGTTTTGCTTTTGGATTGTGATATTTTTGATTCACAAGAAATCTTGGCAGGATATTGCGATATTTCAATGTGGAAAATCCTCACAAACAAAGTAATACGATCTACTAAAAACCATCACATAAATATCAACAATTTCCAGATAAAATTCGTGACTTTCTAGCAAATGTATTTCGCCAACTATCTTTTAAATATTCCACAATTTCCACATAAATTTAACAACGTTTAAGGGAATATTCTTTCAATAGTCTTTAACTTTTCAAATGCCATTTTCAACTTAGAGTCTCGCGGAAAATACTCTGCAACAAAGACAGCAATAAAACAAAAGCAACAACAAAAATAAAGTGGAAAAGCGAATAAGCGAACAAATTGTTAACCCAATTTCGTGTGACGTTTTTGGACTGGTCTAAGCGCATTTTCAGCTGCCATCACGGCGGATGGGCAGGAGGCCAACAGCCAGGACGAAGGATGGCCTTCAGGCGTTCAAAATAAACTGCACTTCTCGGGCTTCCCATCGAGTGGCAGGGGGAGAGAGAAAGTGAGAGGAGCGAAGTGAGTGTGTGACATGGACAAGTCTCGAGAGTTCCAAGTTTTCCGAGAGTTTTACCCAGGAACATAAAAAAATACAGTCAGAAAATTATGCGCTGCATTTTACAAAAAGTTTATGAGGCAGCGGCAGTGGTAGCAGTCGTCTCTGTTAAAAGAGGAACGTGGCATGACAGGGGGGTGTGGGGCGTGGCACCATTATTTATGAGCTGCCACGTTCGGGCTGGTGTTGGGCTTGGGGATTGGGGGTTGGACGGGAGGGGGCCCCGGGGCCAAAGTCTACGCTGAAGCCTTTTGAGCTTCATTAGGCTTGACCTTTTCCACAGAGCTGGAGAGCGGGAAAGCGAGAGTGAGAGGCAGCGGAGTGAAAGTCCTTCCCTGGCATTTCTTGTTCCCTTTTATTTCTTTATTTTCTGTATTCTTTTTATTGGTAAAACAAATGTAGCGTTAATTTTCGCTTGTTCCGCACCAGAAAACAAAAAAAAATAAAGGAAGGAAACGCCATCAGGATAATCCGCACACAGCCAGCCCCTGTGCGGGGGGGGAGGTGGTATCGAATGTCCCTTTGTGAATACTACACTCATTCTTTCCGATTCGATAGTGTCTCCAAATGAATAGCAATCGGATGGCCCACGCTAATGACAGGGTAACACACATGATTATTCTTTTTGTTCCGTTTTCTTTTTTGTCATTTGGGAATCGGTTCAGATGTCAAACAGATGTTCGATAATTGTTGGCTTTATTTTTGTTTCGGGGTCAAATGTTTTGTGTGGAAATTCGATTAGTAATGTCATGGCAGGACTTTGACGATTGTAGGGAATCTAAAAGCTATAGAGAACCATTTAAGAGTAGATACAGAAAGGGAATACGAAGATCACTTATCTAGATGGAAAAACCACGTGGGTTCCATAACGATTATCTTACCCGATGGGAATATGGGATGAGTACCATTGTACTTGTGCCTTCTCTATAATTCGATTAATAAATGATGAATTTCTACTTCGAATGAATGAAATGCCATGTCAGACAGACAAAGAAAGCAATCAACCCATAAATGGTGTATTCCTGGAACACGCCATCTTAAAATATAGATAAGATAGGGGTCTATTAAGTCAATAATTACAACACTCAAGTCGCTCAACAAATGGAACCGCTTTCCCTACAAAGTGGCCACCACTTTCCCTTGAGGAAAGGGAATAAATCAACCCCGCATACCCCTAGACATATGTACATATGTAGTATTTCCACCTACAGAGGACTTTGCTGTTGTCCTGCCTTTAAGCTGTTAATGCCCGAACAAACACAAATACACACACGCACACAGACACAATCAATCCATCAGACAATCAATTTGCATTATCCCTGAGAGCAAAAACCAATTTCCAACTCAATTTCCACAAAATATCCCTTCCATCCACTGACCTCTGACCGCCTCAGCCGCTTAATAAGTTTCAATGACAATCGAAAAAAGTTACAACACAAATATTTCAAAAATTTAGCACCACAAAAAGTTCAAGGAGCAAACTTTTATTCGATAGCATACTTTTTTGGATGCGATGGAAGTTTCGCGGTCTACGGGGACCTGCTGGGGATGGATGGCTACAGTGATCTCTGGCATGGAATGGATGTTTCTGTTGGTAAGGACAAGGAATGCTTAAGCTCTTAAAAACTCATATATTTAAAGCGGTTTTTGAGTGCAAAGGACTATCGTATTTCTGGTATTTAGTTCCTCTTTGTTATTCATTAACACCAGGAAATGTTCCCTCAGCATAGCTTTCGCCCCCCCACTTTATAGGCACTTACGTCTTATGCCCCAATCCATCATTTTGCTGCCCTTCCTCCTGGATCTCGTTGCCGGTGGGGGTGGAGTATATTAGAAACCAATTTTTGACCAGCCTGCTGGCCTGCTGGTATATGGGAGCTCCGCGTCCTCCTCTCGTCAGACGAAATGGAGATTGTCGAGCCGTCGCACCCTACATGACGGCCCGCGGACGAGAATCACTTGGCGCGGCGAGTGGCGCGTGGCGTCGCGTCGCGTCGCGGCACGTCACAAATTGAATTGAATTGAAACGACTTCTAATTTTGTCAATTTTGTGTATGCATCAAGCGGCGGGAGTCCCCTCCCCTCCAGAGGAGCACCTAGCGTTGGATGAGTAGGAGTAACAATGGAGCTGGAGCTGAAGCTGGAGCTGGAGACATCCGAAAGGCTGCCAGTCTGTCTCCAACAAAAAATCAAATAAAACTGTTGCCGTCGCAGTTGCCGATGCCGCTGACGCTGCCGTCGCTACCGCCGTCGTCGCTGCCGGTAAACGTGGTGTTTCGTTTTCGCCCGATGTTCGTGTTTTACCGTTACTCTACGGCCACGACGACATGCGCGCTATCGGTGCTTTCCCGAGCAGCATTACTTCATGACTGAAGGTGTCTGGACATGTCTGCTGCTGGCGCTGCTGCCGGAATCGGTGGCGTCGTCGTCTTTGTCGTCGGGAGCTCTGTGTCGGGGCTTCGTGTGTGTAAGTGACTGTGACGGCAACGAAGTGCACGGCTTAGATAACGGGACACTGGCAGAGTGCGTGTGTGGCACCTACTCCTACCCAGCTCCTCTGAAACACTCGAAAGCCGGGCGGCCGGGCGGCCGGGACGGCAGATCCACATCTAGGGATGCAGGCAAACAATTTTTTCTGATATTGCTCAAACGTTCAAGTGACCAAATAAATACATATGTGGGAGTTGGCACTCAGGTGAGGCATTTCCAAAAGAATGCCCATTAACTCATGCCAAGACGCACATGTACGTATGACTGGGCGCCCACGCAAGAGAACAAGTGGGCGACAGGCACACGGAGACAGCACAACAGGAACAGCGAAGGAGAAGGCAAACACAGAAGTGGCGGGTGCCCAATGAAAGACAGGAGGTGGGGGGGAGGCTGGAGGAGGCACCCAGCGAGGCAGTCTCTTCTCATAGAAGGACATGCCAGCACTAAACATTTGAGAAGCTTTTAAGCGAAATGTTTTATTTATGGCAAAACGCTCAAAAGTAGGCAATAAATGTTGCCTCGAGATGATCTAAAATAGTTATGAAAATACTGAAATTTAGAACACAGCCAACAAATAATAAATTCTAGTTAATTAATTAATATATGATATAATCTGCTTAGAAAGATGTGTGAAATACATTCTATAATATTCTAAATATCATAAATAATAATCGAAATCAATCTATATTCTATCATATTTTCTATCCATTTTCTACCTATTTTTTTTGGCTTTTTTTCTATCCATATTCCATCAAAATTCGTTATAAAGGTATTCCAAATAAATCGAAGTCCATCCCACTGTACTTCCCCTGATAGAAACTCGGCCGAAAATTCAACTCACAATGAAATAAAACCCAAAGCGACGCCACCGAAACACACAAAAGAAAAGAATGAGCAAACGGGAGCGAAGGCAACGGAAAGAGCTAGACATGGTGCTCTCTCTTATCCTCTCTTAGTCCAGGCAATAAATATTGAAAATATATTAAGAGAATCAACGTAATGCCTGACTTTGGCGTCCAAAGAGAGCAGCGATTGCCACAACATAATCAAACGCGAACAAACGAGAGCGAAAATAAACAAACATTGTAGGGCATACCCCCACTCCTCCACCCCACATCCCATCCGCCCCATAGATAATGCTGGAATGTGGAGGGGGGATGGGAGGTTGGGGGATGGCACACGAAGTGTCTTTCGTGTTTGGCAATCAGTCGCAGGTGTTTCGTAGAATTTAAGTGTGCCACAAGAGTGGTGGGCGGGTGGCGGCTGGCGGGGTTTATCTCCCAAAAGGGGGAGGCAGAAAGTGATACGAAAACGCGGTAGGGAATGTCTGTTTCCACCTTTATTTTTGGTATTTATGCAGATTATTGCCTTGAAATTGGAGCCCTATATCATCCAAATTGTGGATCCAAATTGTGGATCCAATCCAACAAAAGGCATCGAGATGCGAAACAGAAAGCCGCCCAAGGCAAAGCTTTTACTATAATTGAATTAGGATTCCATAGAACTCCCACTATCGAGAAAATCGTTGTAAAATGTACAGCTAAAACAATGTTTCTTAAAAGTATTTGGACGATAAGACAACAACCTGAGATATGACCCACATTCTGCCCCCCTCGGGGGAAATGTTGACCTACATTGATTCTGTCTGTGGATTTGTGGCCACCACCTCAAAAAAGATGTCTAAATAAAACGCGCGAAAAACCAACAACAACATCATTTTTTGAGTAAACATTTTGTTTGCCCAGAAAAAGAGAGAGTGCCCGAGAGAAAGACACACAAAAGTAGGCAACACAAAAGCGTCAAGCAATTAGCAGAGCAGCAGAGCAGCAGCAGAACGCCAGCGGCTGCGTCCACGTCGGAGACAAAAAACAGGGAAAGCCAGGCACTAGAGAATGCGAAACATTTGATACCCTTTAAGAGCCATTGCTGATTTGATATTTTTAATATTTTCCTTGATTATGTGCAGATTTTTCTAAACGATGTTTTCTATGGGAAATAGGGATCAGATCTTGACGGCTTCAACTGCAGTAAAAATAAGGATATACCCTAAACTGTCTGCCAAATGATGATACAAAATCCTAATACTCTTTGCAAGGATATTTGCATAGAAGCAACAAAACGAAAACGGCCGCAATTTACATTTTACACCTTTGGAATGCCCTTTGGGCGCCACAAGGCATTGCCCCAGAGAGAGGAGCGCGTTGAAAAGAGAAAGGTAGGCCAGGGGTTGGTGTACTAGAGAGAGAGGGAGAGAGAGCCACACAGTGAGGCAACATGTGGCTGCTAAGTGGTCGTGAATGAGGAGAGCCTCACCTCTTCACATCATCCTTTTCGCCAAACAAACGAAAAAAAAAAGACCAGGACCTCTTCCCAATGTCAATTATTATGAGCGGTTCGGGGGTGGCGCCACACAGCGGGGTGGTGGCGGCTTCCTGTGTGTGTGTCAGATGGCAGGCACCCCAACATTTCCGCCCAAAGTTTTGCTTACATATAAAGTACATATGTATATGTGGTATATTTTTCTTTATTTAAATGTCCTTCATGATCATCGTTTTAGTTTATTGCTGTAAAGGTGCCAGGCAGTCCTCGCAAAGGAAAGGAAGGATATCATGATGATTCAGAGGAGGTTGACAAAGAAGAGACGGAGAGAACCCCTACTTCTCTAGTTCAAAAAGTTAATTTTGCATTCATGGAAACTATTCTAATACAAAAGTTTCAATAAGTTTCTCATATAAATATCAATAATTATTTCGATCGATTTTTTCTGCAAATAAGAGCATCCACATTTCGTTCATTATTTGCATTTCCCTTCTTTACTGTCTTTCCTTTGAATTTTGTGGGTGTATGCGGCACCTTTTCTTGCTCTCTCTCTCTCGTCGCTTTTCGCCAATTCCCAGTGGGACTTTTATATGTAAAGTATGTCATTTTGGCCAAATTCATTTCATGTCTGTGCGCCAGGTGCCTGTTGGTGTGTGTGTCTGGGTCTGTGTGTGTTTTCCCGGGACTTTTCGGCCCGGAAACCTTTGTGTCTGTCATTTTCATGGTGTTGCTCTGGCTGTTGCCTTTTCCTGTTGATGTATCACCCAAGACCACATCTTTAGATATTTTTTTTATATGCTGCTCCTAAACATTACTTTTTATTGCTGCGCCTGCGCTGAAAATTATTTAATTTTCATCTCATTTTCTTTTTAGTTTATGAATTATTCAATTTTTAGCAATAGATCATTTAAAAGAGCTGCTAAGCTCAAAAATTCATTCAACATAGAGTTTTCCTATTATTTGGATCGTTTTTCAATTTTTCGATTCCAAAAATGTATTCTAAATGTATAAATCGATTTTGAATAAGAAATAACCAAAATTCATTCACAAAATGATCCAATTTAATTTTTAATTAATTTTTTTAATTTTTATGAGCAGCCATAAACTCACTGCTACGAAATTTAGTCCTTGCTGGAAAAGGTGCATTTCCTGGCTAATCGGGTGGTTGCATTCGCTAAGTGGCTTGTTCTAAAACCTATTGGTTGCTGTCTATGATTCTGCATACAAGAACTAAACAATTTTAAAAAATTAGAGAAATCTTGAAAAAATTCGGATAATTCGGATTTATTTTAGGAAGATGTCAGAAATCTATGGAATATTATGATATCCTTACAGTTCTGAAATGCTGGAATAACAAACAATGTTAAACGTTTTAAAAATGAAAATAAGAACAAATGTTATATAATAATAATATAATAAAATGTTATCAAAAATCCAAAACTGTGTTAGAAATCTAACAAAAAAATGCCATAAAACATTTTGAAAAAGAGATTTCTATATAATTGTTTATAAATGGGTTGCAAACTCACGTAGTTTCTCACAAAAATCATCTTTCATATTGTCTTTTTTATTTCCTATATTTATATTATTATATTTATGTAAATATCAATCGTATTTCGATTAATATTAATATTCAATATAATCACTTCAATATTCACTGAAACACCATTCAATATTCACTTCAACAACAACGATAAAATCACGATACACCGCATTGAAATGCCAGCAAACAACTAAAGGACTTTCGGTCCCAGTCGGCACAAGGACCTCTCCCCTTCGAATAAAATATGAAATAACCAAATAGCAACAGTCCGTTCGGCAGTTCCTGTTGATAGGCAGGTGGCGGCCGCCTTTAGTAGAGCATAATTATTGATAAAACAAGTCTCTAATTGCACGCCAGAGGATATGCAAAGGATATTTATGAATGAAGTGGAGGGAAATTGATTTTAAATGGCTTCGAATCAGGCAAAAACAAATAAAAATGAGAGCACTCACCACGTGACGTTGGATGATTCATGAGTATGGATAGGGGGCACTCATCATCGTCGAGTATGTACTCGGTTCCATCGCTGTTGACCTGTGGAATGATGGCATAAGAGAATGTTAATATGTGGATCCTAGACGATCAAATTACTTATTCAGAGCGTTTCGGGGATAAAGAACATTCTAGACAAGAACCTACTAGTAAAATTACTTATATTCTATGGCCTGCCCTTACGAGAAAGAAGAGTTTTCTATGCCATCTATCAGGTAACGCTTTAAGATTAAAGAGGATCCAAAAATGTATCATATTTGTATGCTTTTTGGACAGCCAATGGAGTGCATGGATTCGGGGTAAAACTTACAATATCTATTACATATATTCTATCACATGGTAAACCATCAAGTGGCACAAGCGCCGCCCAGCCGATCCCATTCGGAAACGACCGATGGTAGGTGCCGCATGACGCGCGAATATTCAATAATCGAGGAAGATCAAAAGACTGGAATACCAGCCTGAGAATTTCGTCTTGTGTTGAAATGTATGGGCATTCGACATCTTACTATAAAAATTTCTATGATTTATCCTTATTTCCTTTCTAGAACCTTCGGTAAACAATCTCAGGTTCTCATCTTTAACCCCGATGCACTCTCTCCTCGTTCAAATCTTCAATCCCCACCTGAACCAAACAATAATGCAGTGGATCCGCCTTCTCCAGTCCGTATTTGGTGAGCATTTCCCTGACCACCGCCTGGGCGCAATCCCGAATGGAGAGCAGCAGTGTCTTGTAGGGCACATCCTGGCACAGGCTCTCGCCATAGATTTTCAGTGTGCCGCCCGTATCGGGTCCTCCGTCTCTGGATCGGAACTGCTGGAGCTTCTTCTCCAGCTTTTGCTGTCGCCTTCGCCGCATTACGGCCTCCGGATTTGAGATCGATCGCGTGAACGAGGTTTCCGGCAGTTCCGTGTAGAGTTTTCCGGCCACAGCATCGCTGCCATCGGGCCCACTGCCACCACCCGCATTGCCATTCATGTGTGAGGTGTTGGAGCCTGATCCAATGCCGTTGCCTAGTCCCAACTGGCTGCCATTGGCGGTGGGCGGATCGGAGCTGAGTTTGGCCATCTTTTCCTTCTTTTTCTGCTCCTTCTTTTCGCGCTTGGAGAGCTTCCTCTTGAAGTTCAGATCTGTTTGTTCGATGGGCTGTATCGAGAGATGATTGCAGATGATTAAAATGCGTCCTTCTTACTGTTCTTGGCCATACAATACTCACTGTGGTCTTCTGGTCAATGTTCTTGAGCAGGAAGCGACCCTCCCGGTCGTCTATGTGCCAATTGAGCTGCACCAGCAGGGGCTTCTCGTCGGCATTGAGTCGTCTCTCCTCGCCATTGGCATGCACCTCGTACAGGGCATAATTGGGCACGGATAGCATACGCATATCGGGACGGAATTTCTCAATGAGGGTGTCTATGGATGACAGAGATATTTGACGTTAGATAAAGGCGGAGTCTTGTGGAGCTGTAAGCCATTTTTCCCACCTATGACATCTGTGACGGTGGCATCTGAGGCCACGCGTATGCATTTGGTGGCCACCTTCTGTCCGGCATCTTGAAAGTAAAACCGCATAACGCCATGGAAGAGCAGGTTCTGCAAAGGAAAGAAAACACTCTTTAGATATAATCTCAGTACTTTTGGGGATAGGTAGGTACCTCATCTGGCTCGGAGAGCGCAAACAGATCCAATCGATTCGCATTCCATTGCTGTATCACTGAACGAACTGCCTCGCGATCCAACATCTTCTTGTCATGTGACATACTGTACAGAAACAAGGGGATTCCAAGGGGAAGGATTACAGGTGGAGGCCACTCCTCCTAGTGTCGGTCAGTGCTTTTGGTGGATGTAGATGCTGTATTGTGACTCCAGTGTGACTCCGTTGCAGCTCGCGCGTCTATCTGTAAACAATAATTCCATACAATACATTCGGTTAAATTTAGATCGTTTTTTGTAGGTTTACAACTCTTCCAGGGAAAAAAGCATCGTAAACACGGAAAATCGGAATGGAAAAAGTTGGCGCAGATGTTGCAAAACATTTGAATTTTCATTGGGGAAAATGTAAACAGAAAGAGAAGCAAGGAGGGGAGCAACCCGAGCAAGAGTTCAAGTAATTGTGGTACTGCCATAGTTGCTCCTAGGGAAACTATGTTAAAAATTCGGATATTATTTATGATTACTTGAGTCAACATTTGACGAATGTCTCCCGTCTCTGAACCAATTAAAAGTTCCATTACATGATCATATCTGTAGATGGTACATGGCAACCCCCTTTGGAACTCAGCGACCCTCAACAAATAACTTCATCAAAGCAGAAAATTTCATTCCATTTGTACAAATAACATCCACAAGATGTTATTTGGGGCGTGTATCCCCCCCCCCCTATTCCTCTATTCCCCTATCCGCCTATCCGTAACAGAGTTCAAAGCACACACAGAGTGCAAGAAAGAAAAAAGTGTTGTCAAGAAGCGGAACTATGCCTGAACTGAACCCTCTCTCTCGCACTGTCTCTCTTTTGAGTTCTATAAACTTTGGGTGTCTTCTATCTGTTGGTATTCCTTCTGCCTCTTCCTCTGCCTCTTCACAGTTCTCTTCTTCTTGTTGTGTTTTTTGTTTCGTTTCTTATGTAGTTTAATAACCGTCAACGGTTCTGCTTGGGGGAACACGTCGCTGTAGCTGTAGCTGTCTCTGTGTAGAGGGAGGGGAGCGGTTTCGTTCTCGAGCGAGAGGGTTCAGCGGAGACGCGTCGCTGCCCCGGGGTTGGGCGGAGGGGGAGGGAGTACAATAGTTGATGAGGAGAACCATTTAAGTAAAGCTATTTTCACAATTTCCTCTTTATTGAGTCCGTGAGGGCGTTTTCTGTTGGTTGTCAGTGGAAATTGCAATTCAAACTTTTCGATATTCCCTCTCGCTCTTTCATGGTTCAAGGGTTAAGTTTTTTAAGCGGGGGACGGGGGAACGGGGTGTTTCAGGACAATTCCAGGACTTTGCTGCATTCAAGCGTAACCATCGAAAATGGGTTTTATTATTGATGTTTCGGTATTTTTTTGGGGTTTCCAAAATTCCATTTTTAATGGGTGTTGCCACGGGGGACAGGTACATATTTTTCGATTAGGGGTTGATATAGAACCCCTGGAATGTAATGACGGGATGAATCGTAATTCTTTAACTTTGTTTCTGTTCCACAAAAGTTATTTCTCTTCCCAAAACGAATTCCTTATGGAAATTCCTCCGATGTGTAAACCATTTATCATCCCATTCCAAATCGCATTTTCCCAGAATCATTAAGAGCAATCAGATCCTCAAAAATTGTGACAAATTATACAAAATGATGGACAAATAATCCCCGGTTCCGTTCCATGTGAAAAGTAAACAAAAATATGTAAATTATACTTCCAAAAAACGGGGACGAGGGGGATGACAGTAGCAGCGCTAGGGAGGAACAACAGGCACAGACAAGAACAGACAGGCACAGCCTCTGTAATTGCGTACAACATTATTAAAAAGACATAAAGGTGACATTTACACCAACAAAAGTGTTGCTCTGCGACTGCGCGCAGGCAGTGCTCCCAAAAGATTGCCAGCAGAGATAATGAAACGAAATGAAACGAAATAAAACGAGGCAGGAAAACCGCAACAAAAGAAAAATGTCGCTTGCTTCAGAGAGAGAGAGAGAGAGAGCGAGTGAGGGGTGGGGAGAGGCAGAGAGAGGGAGATCACGAGAGCGACTGTAACAGAAGTACCGCAAGCCAGCGTGCATAAGCAGCAGCAACAACAATGCCCTGCCCATTGAGGAGGAAGAGAGGTGAATGTACCAACACGACAACAGACGGGGGAGAGAGGGAGCAAACTGAGGCGGAAACAGCGCAGTCAGCTGAAAAATTTCGCATCAATTGGGCGTCGCAGAAGCAAAGCTAATAAGAAAGGTGTATTTATTTAAGGTGCGGCATTTCTAAGCCTCGTCTCTCCTTTGCCTGTCTTTGTCTGCGACTATCGTGAGAGCAATCTCTGACAAATGTCTAACCTTGTCTAAATGCCCCTTGCATTTTGCATCAATTGGGCGTCTCAGTTGCAGCAGCAGTGCAGCGCTGCAGCTTGTCTTCTCAGAAGCTTCACCTCTCCATTGGGGTCTGGGACGTGTAAAATTGTTGCTGGCCTAGGCATAACTCACACAGCCTCTCCGCACTTTGTTTCCCTCTCTCTGTCATTCTCTATGTGTGCGTGTGTGTGCAGCTGTCGGCTTGGCACCTGCAGCGCGGCAATAGACTTCAGCTCCTCCCCTCCTCTTCACCACCTCTCTCTTTTCTGCTATGCTGCAAAACTTGTTGCTGCTTGCTGCTTGCAGTTTTTTGTTTTGTTTTTATTTGCTGTGTTCAGGTGCTTTTTTTCCTCTTATTTGAATTTTTGTTTCGGGGTCAGTGGGTTTGTAAAACAAACGGAAATGGCCAGAGGCTGGAAAAACAGTGGGGGAAATGACTAATCTGCAGTTCCTCTTTACGAGCAGCATCCAGTCCAGTCCAGTCCAGAGAGGAAGCGACGACTGCCTTGAATGGGAAGTGCTATCTAGGGGCCGCGCCTAATTGAAAGTCAATGGAAAAAGTCAGATAGACAGATGGACAGACAGTAAGACTGTAAGTCAAGTGCCTCGAGAGTGGCTCAAGCAACGGTAAATTAGCGGATCAGAAAAGCTAAGACCTCAACAAAAAACAATACTTATTGGTAAAGAGAGGGGGGAACAAATACTTTAGCCATGACATGAACCTTTGGTTTTGCTTAATTGAATTGTTTTTTGTATCTCTCTCCCTCTGTCACTCTCTTGCACCCACCGCTTTTGTACCTCCCCTTCTACCCATTCGTTTGTCTTGCTGCTGCTTTGCTTTGCTCGCTGCTTCTCCTCTGTTCTGCTTTGATCTGCTCTTCTGTGGCTTCTTCTTAGGCTTTAAGCCTGTGACACCTTTTTTTTTTTGTTTGCAAGAGAGACAGTCAGCAAAATTCAAAAACAAATACAACAAAATCACAAAAGAGAACTTTGAAATGTTTTTGTGTCCAATACGAACATTAAATACACTTTAGAAAGATTTGTCATATCCCAGATGGACTATACATGTCTTACTGATCGGAAATCCATAGATTTATGATTTCTTCGCGACTAGAAAATAGTTCCCTTTCCAAATGCTATCTCTATATGATGTAGTACCCTTTCCCCCCACCCTCTTATTCCCTGGACTCTTCCCTCTATCACCACTCTCTTTTCACTTGTGCTTCATTTCTTCTCAGCCATAATCCAATTTTTACAGTATTTTATTTCTGGTGACATTTCTCAGCGCTTCGGATGAAAAGTGCTTTGATATTTCTCTCTCTCTTTCTCCCTCTCTTTCTTCCTCTCTGTCTCTTGTTATTTTTTGCATTTTTTTCTGTTGTTTAGTCATGTAACTGTTGTTGGCGTTTTATTGTTAATTTTTGTTGTTGCTGCTCGCAAAATAAATATGAAAACAATTTTCCCTTTGAGGCCAAAACGAAAACCAAAAACCAAAAACAAAAAACAATAAACCGGCAAAAGGCGGCGGCATACCACTCTGGTTGTTGACTCTTTTTTTGCTTTTGTTGTTCCTACGGGTATTATTTGTTTAACACTTTTTTTGCGCGGTTCGCCTTTGGGCTTGTTGACCGCCAAAGGATAGGTGATAAGGGAGGCGAAAGGGGGATGAACGACGGACAAGAGGAAGAGCTCAAAGAAGTTTCAGTCCCACAGACAACAACGGAGTGGGAAATATACATATGTACAATTTACAGTGGTGTCTCTCTACAATGGATAAAACTCTTTGATTAACATAACCGAAAAATGAAAAAAAAAAAAAATATAAAAAGGTCATTCTTAAAAATATATTTCTTTAAAAATATATTTGGCACAAAAAAGGTTGCGTGTTTCCGTTTTATAAGGTTTTCTTTAATAAATCGGTTTTCGATATCAATCTTTTACAGTTTCCATTCAACTTCAATTCCTCAAATTTATTCCTTTATTCGAATGGATTTTTAATACAATTATTTAAATAATAGAATTATAAATTACTTTTTCAGGTTTTACCATTTAAAAGTTCATCAAATCCACTTTTAGAGTATATTTGAAAATAATAAAAAAATAAATGAAAATATGTAAATATGAAAATATGTAAATATGAAAATATTTGAAAAAACCCATATATAATATATAACTATCCAGACATTTAGACATTTGTGTATGTATATCGATGAAAATTGTATATTCAAATGGATGGAAAATGTGATGTCTTGTTTCAGAAAAAGAATGCTCCCAATCCGGAAGTATTTCCCCAGGAATCTCAACTATTGCTCTATGCATAGAGACCACTGTACCTGTACCTGCACAGTGTACACACATAACACTACATGCGTACATGTATGTGTATCGCTCGTACAGTGATTCAAATTTTTCTTTCTTTCTTTCTGTTGTGGCGCTGCTCTTTGCGAACCGAACTGCCAGGCGGGCACGCTTAATTGGTTACTGGAATTGGGTTGAGAGAGTAATTTTTAATGACCCCTGAATAGGAGGTTGGTTCACAGACGACAGGCAGGTGGGTGGGTGGAGTGGGGGGCTATAGAGCAGACCAGATGAGTCAGCGCGTGGTATGCGAAAGAGAAGAAATAAATTCAAAATAGAGGAAGTTCCGGATGGGATGAGAGAAGTTCGCTGCTGATGAGGCAACTGTGACTAATTTTTTGCGATGTTGTGAAATTAAATTATGGAATTCGAAATTATGGTTCCAGTTAAATTTGAGGAGAAATTATAGCCATACTTGAAGGGGTTTAAGTATACATATGTACATATATCCGGTTAGAATAAATAATTTGGAATAAGTTCATAAATCTATAAGAAATCTTTTTGCTCCACTTATATCACACTATACTAGGATCCCCTTCCTCCCTCTCACAGAGTAGCTTAGTCACTAGCTCTAGATAGTTTTGGTGGGTTTTACAGGGTTTAAGAACTAGAGATAGCTATGAGGGCTTACTAACAGAAGATCGTTTAAAGAACGTTTAAAGAAGATTCTCAGATTTCGAACTTCACGCTCTGCAGTTCTCCAAAGAGTTCCCATGATAAATTCCAAAATAATTATTGACCACACACAAAAGAAAAGATTAGATCAAGTATTCCCATAGATCGTATAATGAAACCATGCGAAACCAAGACTCGGAGTGCTTACAAATGACAAATTAAGAGTGAAAACTGATAAAGATACTCTGTACAGATAAGGCAATGGCCAGATAAAGCCATAAATATGTATAATCAGTCAATAACCTGTTGCGTGATAAAAGCAGAAGCCAATCACTGGGCCAGACGAAGAAGAAAAGCGTGGGACAGACGCACAAACCGTACCACACTGAGGTCTGGGGCCACATCTCGTTAATTAACAAAAAATACCACAATTTAGAGCTAATAGATACAACAAATACAATCGTTTTATAGCCAATAGATACACCAATATCATCAATAGATACGAGATACCAGGCGGAGTGGGTGGGGGACAAAAACCACAAAACCAGTGAAAGTTGATTAATAGTTTCCGTTTATGGGCGGAGAGGAGAGCGCGTTTCTTTCTGCTGCTTCTGTTTTCCGACTGTCTCCAGATGGAAATATGTATCTTTGGCAAATATTTATACGGCTCGTAATTAGCACGCAACCCCATGCCTCTCCCAACACAACAACAACAATAATAATAAAAACAAAGAAAAGAAAATAATGAAAAACCTATGGCTCGTATGAGTAATGCATGCAAATGGCCAATTCCTTGGAGCCTCTCCGCCCCTCCCGACCATATTTGTGCATTTTTGCATGCGCGCATAATTAAATTATTCATTGTTTAATATTCATGAATATAATCGCATTCGTATTGGTATTGGGTATGGGTTATTTTTATCCGCCTGTACGCATGAGCAACGGCGGAGTGTACTTTGCATTTTGGCTACTTTTAGGTGGGTCATGGGTGGGTCGTTATTTTCAGACAAGCTACAATTTCTGTACAAATACAAGGTATCTTCAAGTCGAAAGACTGAGCCTGGGCAGGCACACCCAGAGAGTAGCAGGGAGCAGCCGCAGACATCGGGGGGTTCTTCTGCCATCCAAGATTTATGGGGAAATTAGCTAATCAAGTATGCATGGATCATCGTCGTGTGTGGGGCGCGGCATTGGGGCATGTGGCATGGGATGCTCAGGCATGCATAATTATGATTCAATATAGTTATTCGATGGAAGCAAAGAACAAATGCGAACGGCTAAGGCTCAGACATATCAAGTGATATATCTTTATATGGGTATCTTTCTCCCTTTTTCTTTCCTTTCTTTTTCCCTCTCTTTGTGGGTCTTTTTATTAAGTCTTTTTCGTGATCATCTCATAAAATTCGTATTAAATGAAGTGTTTACTTCCCCAACAGTCTATGAAAGTTTTTACGATATCTTAAACTCTTCTGCGGCTGTGATTTTTGTTGGCCTAAACCATCGTGATCGAAACATTTAGCTCTTAACGATGGATCGCCCAACCGCATACGATGAACACATGGATCGCTTAATCCGTTGATTTTATTCCCTGATAAACCCTTCAAATTCTCTTGCCAAACTTCACTAAAAGTTCTATAATTTTCCTTCTATCTCTCCACCCTTTTACGCCCGACATAAATTACGTATGAAATAACAACGAATTTCCCTCGACTTTTCATGACATAATTAAGCCGCATCCAACACTCCCGAAAGCCACACTGCCAAGCTGCCGTTTTGACCATAAATTTGGCTTTCTCTTGGCTTGAATCGCTTACGCAACTTTTGGCCACAAAACAGAAAAACAAAACAGACAAACAATCAAATAAAAAACCAAAAAAAAGTGTGCAGTAATATAGATTTTATGATTATTCCAAAATTTTGTTTAAGCCAAACAAAAAGAGAAATCTCTGAATTTTCTGTTTAATACAAAAAAAAAATGTGTGAAATTTTTGGGAGGAGAAAGAGCAGCGTTTTTCACACTCACACACACACACAATAAACGATTGGTGTGGCTGTACTTGCAATATAATCTGGTCACACTAATAAGGGGGAAAAGATACAGAGAGACCCGCAAAAGGGGACAAAATATAATTGCAACAAGAGGCACACACAAAGAGGCAGAGACACGCAGAAACAGTTACTAAAATGTTAACGTGGCTTAAACAACGTGTTGTCTGTTGTTGCGTGGATTTTGCATATGTTGTTGAACATTTTCCAAGAGATTGTTGTGGCTAAAACGATGCTGCTGCTGCTGCTGGTGCTCCGGCTGCTGCCTAATTAGGCCAGGAAGCAATTAACCGGTTAATAGACCTAACTGCCTGCCCACCTGCTGCCTGCCTGCCTGCCTGCGTTTTGTTTAATGCATTTGATATATGTACACATACAGTGCGTTACGAAACTATAAAGAAATGTTCATAAGTAAACACTAAAACTCCTTGAATCATTTAATAAGATTTTATTTTCATGCCTTTTCATATTTTATCTGATTTGACGACTGATTTAATTAAATATAAATCATAAAAATTCACTTTAGGCTCAGATCTTTAAAGATCTAAAGACTTTAAGAACTGTTCGGAAGGTTCGCAAGTTAGAAACTTGATTGGAAAACAATCGAAAATGAAGATCAACTTTATATGATTATAGTTTCAAGATATACGCTCAAATGTTTAGAGAACACAAAAAGAAAGATTAGAAATAGAAATAGTTTCTGCCAAAAAGAAAACAGAAAATATACTAAAATACTCCTAAAATACTCCTAAGATACTCCTAAAATAATCATAAAATACTCCTAAAATACTCCGAAAATACACCTAAAATACTCCTAAAAAATTTCCACTTCTAAAAAAAACTACTTCTAAAAAAAACTACATCTAAAAAAACCAAAATCTAAAAAATACTCCAACTCCTAAAAAAAGTACAAACTACTCTTAAAAAATATTCTTTTACTCCTTAAAATACTTCTAAACGTAAAAAAAAAAACTCCGATTAAAACTAATACTCCTAATTGAAATTATAATTATAAAAAATACTCCCCTTTTTGAAAAAAATAACTGTCATACTCCCTAGAACAGAAATACTATCCTACTCCTAAAAAATACTCTTCTTATAAAAATACTCGGATTCCAAAAAATTTCTCCTGTTCTCAAAACTACAACAAAATACTCTTAAAAAGCAGATTCTAGGGAGCTTCTAGGGAATTCTGTACTTGTTTTTCCTGCATAAAGTTCGACCAAAGAATCTCTGATGACAAGAGATCTTTTAAGGAGGATCACAGAGGAAACCTCGAGATGCGTTACTGGAAGATAAAAACCATCTCCCTTACCATCGACTCTATAGAAAGGTTTCTATACACTTTTCCCTTCGATTTTCGCTTAACTTTTCAAACCCTAAACTTCAGCATCAGCCACCTTCCATAGCATACCGAAACGCACTGTATTTGTACAGCCATACCATACCATACCCCAACCCCAACCCCTTTTCAGGAAAAGAATTCCCGCATTGGGTGAATATTTAATGTGGGAAAAATTATGGCCAGGGCGCAAGTTGTTGCTGGCTTTTGATGTTGCCACCAGAAGAGGCAGGCAGTAGTGGCGGGCTGTGGCAGTGCCCTCAGCAATTGCTAAATGGCCGTGTACTTACTTCTAATGTATCTGACAGATACAACAACAGAGTAGCAGAGGCGACAGATCTCAGGGCGTGCTTCTTGGAAATGCGAAAAACTTTCACTCGCGCCCCGAAAACAACGCCCATAAAAGATACAAACTGAGAGAGAGAGAGAGAAATAGAGAGGGGAGCGCCAAAGAGATGGAGAAAGAGAGATGCAGATGGGTGGGGGAGGGGAGGGGAGGGGAGGCGGGAAGACAGACATTAAAAGAGTACAAAGCGACACAATTGACAATTGGCAATAAAGTTTCAATTAACGTGAAAAAAACAACAACAACAACAGAAACCACTTGAAATCATAAAAGTTGATGTGGAAGTGGAAATGGAAAGCCGAGTGAAATTGCATTATGGAATGGTCTGCCATAAACTCTATAAAAGGTTCCTGTAAAATGCATAAAAAATGTGTTGTCCATAAACTCTATGAAAGCTATGAAAGATTCCTTTAAAAAATGTGTTGTATCTATGGATTCCTCTCTTTAATAACTCCAATTTCATTAGATTTCTATCTTGTTATTGTAGATCTTTATAGATTGCCAATGTCATTGCAATTGTATGGATAAAAGTCAAGTTACTTGAGGTTTCCCCCAAACAGAGGTCTCAGATTGGCTGACAAAATGCTAAATTACGAATATATAGATCTTAATGAAAAGTGTAAACAATTTCTATCTGCCATGACATTTGAAATGTTTTGTTTAGGAATAGATTTCGAATTTCATTGCCATTAGATTGACAGAAGTCAAGTTACTTGAGTTGGGATCGTCTTATGACAGGTTTAAACATTGTGGCCGATGCAAGTTTTGCTTATAATCCAAAAACCAACCCATCTCAAATTACTCGATTGGCGATCTACATATAAATCGATTGTTCCTTCATATATTTCTCGATTCCGAGTCGAATTTCTTTGCATTCCGCTCTAAATACCAAAGTCCATTGCATTTGTATAGAAATAGGGTAAGTTCCTTGAGTTGGGATCTCATATATGATTTCTGATTGATTTCTGAATAGTTACTTGAGTTAGGATCCCATATGTATATGATTTCTGATTGATTTCTGAATAGTTTTGATTACAAGAACCTTTATCAGTTATCGTATTGGATGTATTATGTCCCATTCAATCAAAAAACGTATCAAATTACTGAGAAAGGGGTGCAATAAAGGGGGTTCTGCTAGAGGAGGGTATCTAGGGTATCTACAACCAAGAAAGGAATGCTTTAGCGAGGTCTCTCTAGGATTTCTTATACCATTAAAGTCATCCGAACGTATCTTTATCTTTTTAGATAACGATTTTCACGCATGCGAATTTAATGGGAAATTACAAATGATTCATGCCCATCGACAGATTGTGGCAGTAGCAGGTAGCGATAGCAGTTGTGGCACTGACAGTTTCCAGTTTTTGCAGTTGTTTTGCAATTGCAGTTGCAATTATGAATATTGAAATTTGCCAACAGTCTGGAGAGTTAATGAAAAGCCGCATACTGTATGCGGCATGCCACATGCAATTTGTTTGTCGAGACAGACGCACGGCGGGCCCGTCATGTCACTCGCATCATAAGGCAGATTGAAGGAGCAGCAATAGATTGGATTTCAGAACGGAACCGGTTGGCTATCTCTCTGTGCTTGTCTTGTGGAATGTGGCATGACACCCCCCACCCCTCCTGTGTGTCACCAAATGACCCAATCCGACCCCCCTCCCCTCACACTGTTTAATTGCAATTACAAAACTTCAGTGGGGAAGGGGATCTAAACTGCTGCGAGTTTCTGGCAATTAATGAACGTTTTTTTTATTAACCTTTGATATTCAATTTGTGGCATTTCCTTGGATTTCTTTGGATTTCCCCAAAAATGTTGCACAGCCCATTAACATTTCAATTTGATTTAATGCCTGCCTGCCCCATGGCCCATGGCCCATGCCTGTGTCTCTGTATCTGCGACTGGTTCAAGGCTTTTCCTTCAATCTTAATTCAGTTTTGATAGACCTCTCACTGACCTTCTGTGGCCACACAACTCGTAGATACTTTCGCCATGTGCACATAAACCGAAGCTTAAAATATTTGAGAAATGTTTGTTTTTTGATGGTAATCTACACATCATTGGGAAAAGGCAAATATCTTTATGGATATAATGAGACTTAAGAGATCTATGGGGTCTGTGAGATCTATGGAAGCCGCATGAATCATAGCCTAGCATATAAAAGCCTAAATGAAGGTGAACTCTCTCACAGTGTAGCTTAACAGTAAAAATACACAATATTGCTTTTCCCTTACTTTAAAAAGTTAGGGCCTGCCTTATAGATGCTAAAAATATCTATAAAATACAACAAAGATCAAATTTAAGAACGATTTTCTTTGAAAATAAACTCCACAAATGTTTGAATCCAATTAAAGGAGAAATTTCATTGTATTTCTTATGACTTTCCATACTAAAGTAAAAGTATGAAAACTCTTTGAAAATCTGTTCGAAATGGTTTAGAAATAACAATCTTTCAGTATTGATGGAAATGTTGCCACTTTGCACACTTTTAGATACAATCTACTGCCATCGTTTAGTGATCTATTAACAAATTGAGACACAAATACACACACACACACACACACACACAATACTGTTCCAGTGGAATGCCCTCAAAAAACATTTGAAATTCATGTCAACTTTCGAACATTATCCACGAGATAATGATGCAATTTTCTTGTAGAAAAGATAGTGTATCTGTAACTGTAACTATCATGGGAGAGGGGGCGTGAGGGGGAGAGCAACTGCCTGCATAAATTGAACAGCTGCTGGGATAAGATCCAACAACTTCTGTAATTACGAGTGTGTATCTGAAGATTACTCTAGGAGCAGAAGCAGCAACAGCAGTCGGAGCCGCAGCAAAGCGTTAAATTTGCCAGCTGTTAAAACAGGGCCAAAGCGAGAGACCCAGAGACCCAGAGACTCAGAGACAAGGCCAAAAGACTGCCCCCGAGCGTTATGTGCAAAAATAACACAAAACAAACACAAGCCAAAAAAAGGTAATCATCCGACAGACAGAGAGACAGACAGACAGGCTAACAGGCAGACAGACAGACAAATAGAAGACTGACTGACAGTCTCTGGATGTTCAGTTGTTCAGATGTACTCGTACATAATAATTAGTTTCAATGAGCAGCGGCGGCAGCAGCACTTGAAGGAACCATCGAAAAAAAGATACAATTTTCAGGCAGGCAGGCAGATCCGATCCCGACCAAGACCGAGAGTCTGGAGGACATTAAGTATCTATTATGCATTCATTTGTGTGCCGCAATGAGACACTCACGACACTCGCCATTCACTGAGTCGTCGTCATCGAATGACGTCTACGCCTGTCTCCTCCCCGAAAGGCGGGAAAACAAAAGCCGAAAACATCAACGAAAATTCAGCAAAACAAAAGAACAATAAACAATAAGCAGGAATAAGCAGAAATATGCATTGCGGAGTGTCTAGACGTGGGTATACCCATTGATTGATATGAGGATATTTCATTTGAAGGGCAGACACAATCAAAATGGGAAGGAAAAGTCAACCATGAAAATTAAGAAAATTATACTAGAAATACTGGAAATTACGTTTATGCACATTTCTAAAAAGATTAACTTTTGATATCAATAATAGAGATATTTAGAGATGTTAAATAGAATTATTTTACAATCCCTGCTTTAGCCAAAAAACTCTCAAAGCCCTATCCAGATAATATTAATAATTAATTATGTTTTAAATTTTCATAGATCTCAATGATCTTAATGCCTTCCCCTACATGGACACAAAAACTAAGCTTTTCCAAACATTAGCTCTGATTTTCATCAATTTTCAAATTGAATCTTTGCTGAATTAACACTTAAAAACAAAGCCAAATATTATTTATCTATTTATCAACCACATTCCGAAATATTCAGAATATTTTTCCGTAATTTTCTGTACTGTTTTATTGCTAAAAATCCTTTTAAAATTGTTCTCTTTTCTTTTTCCAACATTGCTCTCATTTTAGATCAATTTTTACTCTAAATATATTTCAAATTCATTTAAAATCTCATCCTTAAGCATTTCCCCCATGCTTTTCCCCCTAATTATCTCCCCTCTTGGGTTTTTCAAACATGTAACACCACAAAGTACCCTCTAGAAAAAAACAAAAAACTGTATCTATGCCATGGACAATCGCAACTTGTTGTCAAGCGGGCTTTTATGATTCAGTTGGCATTCCAGTGTTTACGTTAGGGGTGGAAAAAAATTAAGTACAACACAGAGAAAACAGAGAACACCGAACACACATTCCCATAGAAGTCCGGGGCTTAGGGCCCGTACAGATCTCCGAGAGGAGGGTTCGTGCGTTCCCAGGTAAAACCCAAAATCAAGAGCATGCAAAGCAAAGCAGGTAGCTACCAGAGAGGGCAAGAGACCCGAAGAGGGAGAAAGGATCGTTCGTAAAGGTATGCAACGACACAGAGAGACACACAGAGAGACAGTGAGAGAGAGGGAGAGAGAGCTCTCTAGTGTGCACCGGCGCATAACGTGGTTGGAAAAACACACACACAACGACACACACAGGCATGAGTTTTCCCTTTCCTCCCCCCATCCCCCTATAAATGATACCAGCAATTGACAATTCCAGGGCACAATCTCTCCATAGAGTGAGGAAGAGAGGGTTTCGGTTCATTCTCGATGTTGAGTTCAAAAAAAAAAAGGTACAGTCATCATCCTAGACCCCGAGCCTGCGCCTCTGCTGCGCCTGTGCCGCTCCTTCATTTTAAGTAGAAAAGACAACTCCCTCCTCCCCTCCTTTTGTGGCACCTTTTACCTTTATGCTTGTCGCACTTTTCCCTGTCCGGATCCTGATTGTCCATCAAAAGGCCGCCACTCTGCATGTCAATCAGGAAGGAAAACCCTCCTCAGACCAGGGTTCCGCCCCATTTCCATTTACAAAACCAAATCCAAATACCAATCCCTATTTTCCCCTCCCCTTCTGAGGCCAGAGATGAAAAAGTCAACAGAATGTTTTTGTTGCATCTTTTTGTTCGAGTCAAGAGGAAGATCTAGAAGCGATTCCCCCGATCACCCCTTTCGGATTCATAGTGTGGCAGAGACATGTCCATTAGATCGAACTGTCGATGGATGTGTAATGGGAGGGAATGGGGAATCTTTTACACAATTTTATAGATCATCGCTGAAGGATGGCACTATTTCTATGACGATGATGATCATGAGGATTACGTTCAAGGGAAGTGTCATATTTTATAGGGAACCCTCCTTTCCCTCTAGTTTATAAAGAATTTCATGAACAGAAAGAATTCTGCCTCGCTGACAGATTCCCATTTGAAACAAGGGAAAAGGTCATTTGATCTATGGTTTGTTCCGTGTTTCCAATAATGGGTTCATTCTTTGATTCATTCTAAGGGTCATTCTATGGTTCATTCTTTGATTCATTCTATGGTTCGTTCTATGGGTCATTCTATGGCTCATTCTTCGATTCATTCTATGGTTCGTTCTATGGGTCATTCTATGGTTCATTCTTTGATTCATTCTATGGTTCATTATTTGATTAATTCTATGTTTCAATTTTCAGACAGCCTTTGAATGCAATTTTTGACCCTAAATTTAGCTAATTAGATTTATAACCATAAAATTGGTAATGGAGTTATAAAAAAACCCTATAAAATCCATGAAAATCCATACAAAAAAATAAATTAAAATTAATAAATTAAAAAAATCGAGAAATAAAAACGTTCCCCCACTAAGTTCAATCAAAATGACAGAAAATAATTCAGATATTTAGTCGCACAATTGTTTTTTATCTGGTCACTACCTTTCCACTTTCCAATCACTTTATTCAATCAATCAATGAATTTCAAGGGAATTCCTGAACGATTCCCCCTGCCCCTTCCCTGCGACACATTCCGACACACATCGCTCGCCTCGAAGGAGTCGTCGCCACTCAAGAGGGGAGTTCCCCGGATTCTTGCTTCGATGCTGTCGTCGGTTAACCGATTGTTCTAATTCTCTTGTGTAATGCGAAGGAATCTCGGGGAATCTAGGACTCTTGTGGGAAATACAGGGCGTGGCATTTGGTCATGGGAGGGGGAGGGGGAAACTCTTTCAACAGATCTACAACTTTCTCACACTCACTGAACAGACGACGCGAAGTAGTTATTGAAAAATGCAAATAAAATGGAACAAAAACCAAGACGCACACACCAACACACACACACAGAGATGTACATACATATGTAGATATATCCTCCACTTTATAGTCAAGTCTGATCATCGGTTTACGACAATAACTCACTCACTCGCAAAAAAAAAAACAAAAACAAACAAAAACAAAAACAAGAAAATCACAAGCAAAAGCAGCAGCAGCAAAAATCACGGTCAGTCGGAGAGACGTTTGGAAACGGGTTTGATTTCTTCAAGCGAATGGATTTGCGAAACGGGTTTCCTCCGAACACAACACACACACACACACACACACAACCTCCCCGAAATGGGCGTGGCACTGACCGCACACACTCGATCGATCAGGCGGCCACTGAATGTGCAATGAATTTTCAACACATTTTCGAGACTTGCGATTTGAGATTTTATATTTCAGTTTCGATTTAGGGGAAAAGGCTTTTACCATGAAACCCCTGAAGATTTACGAGATCTGCGAGATGAAAAACTAATTGGAATAGGTACATATATGGAATACATTTGTAACTCAAAGATTGTTTCGAGATAAATTAGAGGAAGCCCCAAAAAAAACCCAAATGGCATTATTTGATTACGAAACATGTAAATTCCCAACAGAATGCTTCAAGAAGGATTACAAATTATATCATACATTTTTATCTCAATATCTCTCCCATCCCATCCCCATCATATAATCATCCAAAGAACCAATCGAAAAACATCACAAAATAAAACTTAAACAAATTGAAAACAATAAAAAAACGGATATCCATAACTCATATGCGACTATTTACACAATTTTTGTGTTTTTTAATTTGTTTCCAGCTAATTTTTAGGTTGCTTTTTATAGAGGATTTTACGATTCGCCATGAATTATGATATGCGCGCGGCATCCATAGGAGATCTTTTGCTTATGAGAGCACCCACCTTATAGACAGACAGAGACAGACAGAGGCAGCGACAGAGACAAACAGCTGCACGAACAAAAGCTCCGATTTCCAGATAAAACTCTACTCCTCCCTCCCCCCTATCCACCAATAAATCTGTGGAATAATAAACTATAATTTTGTGCAAAAAACAAAACAAAAACACAGAGCAAAAGCAAAGGCAAAGGCGAAACACACACACAGATACACATATTGGATTATTGCGGGATCGGTCGAAAGCAAAAGTAATGTAAACAAAAGGCGGTGCAGAGGAGGGGAGCAGGAGCATGCAGAAGGGTGGGGTGGGGTGGGGAAGGGGGCGGCAGTCAGACGAAGGAGGAGTGGCAGAACCAACAACAAAACCAAAAATAAACACAGAACAGAAAGAGAATTGTCTGGAGGATCTCAGTGAAATCTGCAAAATCTGAAAGCGGCTCCAATTACGCGCCAAAATGGGGAAAAAAGGAATTGCAAAATAGGCGAAAAATCCATAAAAGAGAGAGGGAGAGAGAGGTACCACGAGTGGCAGGGAAGGAGGGGGGGTTGCCAGTGCACCATTCTGCAGTGGCGTTATATTGCAGCTGTGCCACAAGAGCCGCAGCAGCAGCAGCAGCAGCAGTGATCGTGAGGCCAGGAAACTCTTACGAGAGGGGGAAAAAACGGGTCTCAAAAACATTCCTAAGAGAGTTTCAGAAGGATAACATGGTGTTCCAGAGATCTACAGAAATGGAAGAGTTCTTGGGAAAACTTTAAACATAAAGAAGGTCGCGGCGTTTGTATTCACTTTTATATTTAGAGCAAACCTGATAATATTATCAGTTATTTATCAGTAACTATTACACTACTACCCCCAAAAAAATCAACTAAAACGCAATCGAATGCTACTACGTAATACGAGTATTTCCTCAAGTTAAAAGTCGGAACTGCTGAGAACTGTTGATAAGCTGGAAAGGCGGCGATAAGTTGGTCAACCAGTTGGATCCCCCCTCGCACCATCCATGCCCCACCATTCACCAAACGAGGAGGTACTCTGATGTCTGATGTTGCAGCAATTCTATCGGTACCGTACCGGTAGGGCTTGGCAATTGCTCAACAAGTTTTCTGGGGAGGAAGTGGACAATCATTCCGTTTGTAGTTAAAAGGTGTTACCAAAAACCATTGCCTGGGGTTTGGCAAACTCTTACAAGAGTGTTCAATAATATTTACTTGGAAAATCAAATGAAAACTAGTTGGAACATGAAATGACGTAGCTTTGAAAATACCGATTAAAGACGGGAGGGGAACCTCTTCCTGGAACAGAGACATAGACTATTGTTTACCCTCCTGGACGATCCTTAGTTTGTTTAAAAGTCTTTTTATCAATGAGCAAATATGTGATGGACCCCCCGCCCCCCCTTGGGACTTTGTTTGAATGGAATCTACTATGGGCTGTGGTGTCGTCTCGTAATTGGATTATCTGGCACCTGCCTGTGCGGCGGCCCCCCACACGCACACCTGTACACACGTGTAAGTGGTGTCTCTGTCTCCCTCTCTCTGTCGCGTCGAGTGTGTGTGTCCCAGTTTCTCTCTCTCTCTCTCCCCCTCTCTTGTTCTGCGCACATGGGCGTCTGTCTGATCGGATCCGATTCGGCCTACATTCGCCTCTTGCTTTTGCTCTCGTCTTCTCTTTGGCTTTTATTATTTTCCACCTTACGAGTATTTGTTGAACTTTTGATACATATTTGTTTTTCGGTTTATTTGTTTGCCCCTCCCCTCCCGTCCCCTCCCCTTACTTTCCCCTATTTTCTTATCACCTGATCCTCCTCTTGCTGCTGCTGTCAATGCAATTGCATTGTTTGTTTATTGTCATAGTTTCTGGTTTATCTTGGACCTTTATTGCTTTTTTGGGACACACATCGATAAGGTAAATGGAACGGAATGTGGAACGTGCTCATTGATAACGGGGCAAAATGATGTACATAGGTAATATGTAGTCACTCCTTCTTCCAGTAATTGTTGTTAGTTATTTACCTTACAGAGTATCTACTAGGAGAGAGAAATCTTTGATTTTTTGGGAACTTTTCAAATATATGATCCAAAAATCACAGATTTAGCCATTCACTATATTATATTTCATTATAATACATATACTTCATAAGGATCCATAAACAAATGCTTAGTAAACAAATGAGTTTTTCTCATGTCTTGCGTCCACTTTTCAGTCGCACTTCTGTAGATCAAATTTAGCTTCCGTCGCCAATTCATGACCAAACTTCTGCTCCGAATTATAATGCACTCCCTCTCCTCCCCAATGCCGTCGCATGCCCCCCTGTAACAATCTCATGAGTCATGCAACAAAAGTACAAAGTTCAGCTATGAAAAATGCATAGCCATGCAGCGGCAGCATACAAAAGAGCCAGAGAGAGAGAGAGAAAGACAAATCAGAGAACGGGTGTGTGAGGTGAGGGAGCGCCAAAATAGAGCTCGAAAAAAAGAGAATTGAGAATTGGCAAGAACCGCAAAACAGGCTTGTAATTGTAGTTGCTTTTGTTGCTGCTTTGTGGTAGGCAAGACAACAGTACAATGACCGAAACTTTTGCCATGCAAAAGAAGTCAAAGAAGAAGCAGGAGAAATAGAAGTAGAAGAGGAGGTAGCGTAGCAAAAGCCAGAACTCCCGCAAACAAAAAAAAAAAGCGTAGTAGAAAAATAATCATGTAAAGAGCGGCTCTGCTGCTCTGCTGCTGCGCTGCTGCTGCTGCTACTAAAAACCTGTTGGTCAAAGAGGAATAGCAACAGCCAAGCAGCACTAAAAATTCCAATCTTCCAGTCTGCTCTCCGGTGGTGATGTTGTTGCTTTTTATCCACAGGTTTCCAGTGCTCTCGCAAGCAGAGGCTCTGTTCTCCTCCCTCCTTGACGCTCGCTCTCTCACACACCATCACTGCAAAGCAGAGCTGTTCTCCTCCACTAAAACAGGTATAGCTGTTGTTTCTGCGCGAGAGTAAGTGAGAGAGGGAGAGAGAACGCGCTTGAGTGAGTGTGGAGTAGAGTGGAGACTTTCGTGTGATGGAGGCAACATCTTCACGAAACAAACGATCAAAAAACAAAGGTAAAACTCTGATAACAAATGAAGGTGAGCAGCATAATAAAAAATAACCGAAAAACGAGAAGAAGAAGGAGAAGAAGAAGAAGAAGAAGAAGAAGAAGGAGGAGGAGGACCAGTAACGATGTGTGTCGCACCCTTTTCAGGGGCTTAAGAAGAAGATCTTCGCTCTCTAAACCACATCCCGCGTAGCGAAGCCCCTGTTACGTATGGGAGCGGGGGAGAATAAGCGTAGAGAATTACGTATCCTGTTACGTATTTAATGGGGAGATGGCAGAGGCAAGGAGCTTCTGTTACGAGGAGGGAGAAAGAGCTTATAAAGCGGAAAGTAAAAAAAAGAAAGAAGAGCGGGTGGAGCACGCGTGTATGTGTTTGGGTGTACAACTGCAGACGCCGTTGGAATGTCGCTGCTGCTGCTGTGCTGCTGGCTGCCTTTGTTGTTTTTGTTGCTAAGCCGGACATGGCAATTGTTTGTTGTGGGGTAGGGGGGAATTGAGTTGAATTGAGTGGGGGAGGGCACTTATTTTGCAAACAATTAAGAGCAAAAGCTCATAATTAACTCAATTGCAATACCTTGTTTTTGCTTTTTCTGGCATCCGTCTAGCCGCGTGATTGTATTATATTCCAATTTTCCAGTTAACTACGGGTGTAAAAACAGCACTTTTTGCACTACACTTTTCTTGCCTAATTAAATTAAGGCCACAATTGCAGATTTGTTCACTTTTTTCGTTGCATTTGTATTTGTATTTTTGTTGTTGCACATTTCGCGACGCAACGGCATCGACGGCTGCGCAGTCCGCAGTTCGCGTCTACGTCGACAGCGGGGCCACCAACACCAACAACACGACCGACGGCGTCAAACAAGCGCTACGCGCAAAGGAATGCGAAAAAAAGTAAAATGGGAATTGCGCAAACAATTCAAACGATACGATAAATGGCAGGCGAGGCGCGCTCTGCTCTGCCTTTTAATTTATGTTAACAAATGCAAAACAAAGCTTGTGCATTTATATTGAAACACTTTTACACTTGCTGGCTGCCGACGATGCGATTTCCTGGCTTCTGGGAAACTCGAACGAAATAATTTCCACAAAGAACAGTGAGCGACGCGCGCGGATATCAATGGATATTTTTGTTTATTAGATTTTTTCGTGGACTTTTCTGAATTCAGAAAACAATTCGACACATCGGTGTTGTTTCATGGTACTTATTTACTTTCTTCGAGAGCGACGCGCACCAACCGCTCGGTTCAAAAAAAAATCGGTTTTGAATTGTTGTTATCATATCTTCACAGTGCTGTCAATTCAGCTTTTTCCCGTCAACAGCGGGCAGCGGGAATTCTGGCTTTTTAAATACATATTTAGCTATTTGTACGCTTTTTTACAAAATTTCTAGGGCTAACAGTAACATCAACGATTTCCATGTCTATTGGTTGTGCAAATATTCATCTCTTGTAGTATGATTTTCCAACTCCAATTTTGATCTACATGTGCATACAATTCTACAATCTACAATGTCGAAATGCAAGGCTAAACAACAGAGAATTCCAAACATGGCTGTGAAAGGATAAAACCGACAGCACACGAGTGTTCTGCAGTCATTGCAAATGAAGTGCAGTGCCCATGCCGCACAAAAAAAACGAAAACTTATATAAATTTTGTTGTTGCGTCCACAAAAACATTTGAGCAGGAGGTGGCATTGAGTTTATTTTTGGCTAAGCATTCTTGAAGTTTTAAAAAAATTTTTATAAATAAGATAGAAGAAAACAGAATTTTCAATTCAAATTGCATATATTTTTAATTTGTTTCCGCCAAAAACAGCTTTTTTTCTTGTAAAAAGTTGGCATCACTGATAATACAATGAAGTTCTCGCTGGGAAATTGCTGAAGAACTGAGGAAAAAGCGGGTATGGACAACAGGCAAAACGTCCCAGAAAATGAAACGAATGCAAGGTAAAATCCACCCCATTTGCCTAAAATACCGTGGAAGGAAGTTTCTAAATTTCCTCGCTGGGAAATTTCGGAGCAAATGGTATATTATATGTAGATTTACAAGTGAGGTGAGGTTCGTACGATCCTTGCAATTTCCCTTAGCAGTTTTTGCCTGTTTTCCATACCTTTCCATAGCCCCGTTCCATCAAACCAAAGAGAGGCTCGATCAAACTAACGAGAGGCTCGATCGAATCAAATTACGCTCTTCCACTCAAGGTATACTAAACAAGGTAGGCTTATAGAGAGCAGCAAAGAAGGTATTCTTAAGTGTTAAAATGACAGAAGAGATAGAAAGAGAGAGAGACTCTCACAAATGCGTTGTACTGTTCACAACAGACTGAGTCGAAAGAAGCAAAACAAGAGAGCGAGCGAGCCAATAAGCCTACCTTGTTTAGTATACCTTGCTTCCACTTATTGCTGCGGGTCAAGTATGAGCTCATACTCATGGATGGAGCCATGCATCAAATTATCGATAAGTTTTGAAAATTGGCGGTAATTTTTAAAACAACTTTAATAGATTGATAAAATGTTCCACCGGAAAACCGTAAATATATGTACCTTCAGCTACATTTTGACTTCAAATATACCGAAAACGTACATATAAGCATTCCCGCAATTAGTCCAAGTGGGCATAATTAAAAAACCCTTTTCAATATAGCATTCCCGGGATGTTATTTTCTAAAGATTTTTAAACTCCGCCAATTGAATTTATTGACATTATATTTGATTAACTTTGATATGAAAACCTATTAAAATTAGTAAAAATTGACTTTTGGTACTTTTTGGTGTTCCTTAGTTATGTTTTCCATTATTATTATTTTCTCCTCCCAGAAAGATGATTCTTGATAAAAGGTTTCCCTCAAAGATTAAATTAAATTTAAAAAAACTACAAATCATACTTGCCTAAAATTAAATCCATTTAAAAGCAGCATCAATGCCCAACATGTATCAGAAATTGGCATTAATATATTGCTATAACCTTAGCTGAAGTCAAAGTTTGAATTGGTTTAAGAGTTAGTCAAGAGCTGCTTTATAATAGAAATCATTTGTTTTGGTCGTCTCATACATTCAGATACCTTCGATAAATATGTTAATTCATGACTTTAAATAATATAAATAATAAAACTCTTTTCCAAATTTGATAAGCATTTTAAAAATGCCAGATCTAGCTTTCAATATGCTAGAATGGCAACACTGGTATAGAGACAGCTATTTTTAACAGCTGATAAATAATCCAGAAAGAAGAAGCGAAAAAAACAATAAATAAGAAATAATTTAAATTTAATATACTTTAGCCATTAATTAATCTTTGTTCAGTATCCATATCACATCTTAGATGATTGAAATAAAGGCCAAATTGGTGCGTGCCGACTCGGCCATCTATGCCACGGGCGAACGCGTCGAGTGTTTGATTGAATTCACCCACAAAGTCTTTGCCGACGAGCAGCCGCCGTCCCATAGGAATGCCAACGAAGCAGGGTACGTGTTTCAGCCCAAAAAAGCGAATTAGCCAAATAATTTCAATCGAATCTCCGCATTGGACAGCCTGGAGAATCTCGCTTGGGCCTCGGCACAACTTCACTGCTACCGGAAGACCAGCTATACCACGGCCGCAGCGGACAAAACGCAAGAACTGACCGAGCTCATAGGAAGAACCGCCTTGGATGCGGTGACCCAGGCGCCCGGAGAGGTGATTGTTGCCACCAAACCGAAGATATTGTTCTGCGACCTAAAGCTGCAGCCCGGCGAGACCAAGATATGTGAGTATAGGGGACAGCCAGAGCGAATAGCGAATAGAACTGATCAAGAGGTCCTCCAATATACAGATTTCTTCAATGAATTTGTGCCACGCGATGGTCCGCCCACATATCGTGGCCACGACATCAGATACTTCTACAAGATCACCATAGCCACGCAGCGGGTCAAGTCCAAGGTTCAGACACTTACGGTGCCCATCCGCGTGCTTCCCATTCCCATTATAGCACGGCCAGATGAGCTCCCGGTGACGGTCGAAACCAACGACGAATTGGCGCCCACCAATCCCTTCCTGGAGAAGCGTGAGATCAGCGAATTGGAGATATCCTGGCACCATTTAAAGGTGAGTGTAAGGCATCATAAAGTGTACCATTTACTGTGTCATTTCCCCCTTGTAGAATGTGACTGCACGACGTGCTCCAAAGTTCTATCGTATTTCAAACAAACGTGGATTCGTTGGGCGGTTCTGCCTGTTCAAACCCGCCTATAAACTGGGCGAGGACATCGTGGGAAGCCTGGACTTTGATGGGTGTAAGGTGCGCTGCGTCCAGTTCTCGGTGAAGCTGCAGCAGCAGGAGCTGCCCATCCGCCCACAGCCGCCTTCACAGGCCCTGCAGTCGCAGTCGTCTGTCGGGGATGGGGATGCCTCCTCCATCCAATCCTTCGACCAGGCCAGCATAGCCAGCGGCGTGGCAGTGGACAGTATGCACAGATCGGCCACTTCGGGCAGTGCCCGGGAGAAGGACACACCGGAGCCCACAGGCAAACTCTCGACCATCGCCACCACGCACCAGGTGTGCTATGCCACACTGCAGACGCAGGTGGTGGTGCCCATTCCCCTACACGTAACGCCCACATTCCACACCGATCTCGTCGATGTCAAGTGGCGGCTGCATTTCGAATTTGTGACCAGCACGATGATGGATTTCGGGGGCCCAAATCCAGAGTCCGGGGAACTGAAGGCGCCCGCCGAGATGCCCGTGGAGACGATGGTATGGAATCTACCGGTCACTATCTATGCGGCCAATCCGTTGCAAATCTATAACCCGAATCAGACATTCAATCTTTTAATTAAGTAATTGACAAATAAATCTCTGTTGCAAAATTTTACTACTTATTTGTTTGTTCCTGGACAAGTGTGATATATACCTAAAACCGAATATCGTATATTTCAGAAGTTGCGCCCAGTAAATCAGTGATGGCACTTTCGAATTTAAATCAACAGCAGTCACACTGATTTGCTTGCCAATGATCAATTTCTAGCATATTTTTCATAGTATTTTTCTCTGTGGGTGGGTACTTTTAAGCACTAACCATACAGTATATTTGATGTAGATGTAGATGTCCATACCACCGGGTCAGTTTCCAAATGACGTGACATTTCATGCTCACTTACGTTTTCTTACGTCGCATTTCATGCTCACTTAAGTTTTATACCTTGACTTAAACTTCATTTTATAAACAATACAACCAGTCTTGTAGAAAATTGTTTTATCTATTGTATAAAATTATGTGTTCAGGCCTGAGGGTCCTAGTTAGCTAGTAATATTAAACGGAATATCAAATTGAGAAAAATTGTTAATTTAGGGGTGTCTGGCAAAAAATCGATGTTTGAAAAAACTATCGATGTCTGCAGTGAGGACCCTAACATCGATTGTATCGATGTTAACATCGATGTTTCAGCTCTAAGTCGCAAAATAATTTATAATAATTTATTTCCACACAAATTTAAGTCATGTACCAGGAATATCTAAACCAACTGCAGACCTCCATCGCGCCGCTCAGCTCGGACCAGCTCAAGGAGCTGCTCAACAATGACGACAAGCTGGACGAGAAGGTGGACGAGGTGCTGCTGTCGCTAAAGGAACAAAAGAAGACTATTTTCGAAGACAATCGTAGCCGTGCGGAGAAGAACATCGAGAAGGAGCCACAGATCATCGAGCTGCGCGGCAAGCTGTCCGAGTTGTCCGAGGAGGGACGCAACTGCTGCAGTGCCGTGCAGGAGAAGCTCACAGAGCTCAACAAAAAGACGGGCGGCGTTGGTCAGGAGACGGCCTTGGCACTGCTGCAGACGGCCGCCTCCGAGAGCGAGGAGCAGACCGAGGAGATGGTGAAAAAGTTCAACGACAACGAGCTGAATGTGGAGGCCTTTCTGGAGGAGTTTCTTGCCAGCCGCCGCACCATGCACTTGCGCCGTCTGAAGGCCGAGAAGATGCAGGATCTCATACGCAAGCAACGTCGTAGTACGCCAGCTTACGGAAATGTGCCAGCCAGTAGCTTCTATCCTTCGCCTGGTGGATCTTCGATGCCCTATCCCCCGTCTGGAGGTATGCCTTATCCCTCGGCTGGTAATTCGGCGCCTTATCCCATGATGGCTCCCCTAATGCCCATGCCGCCGCCCTCGAGGCCGTACTAGATGTGCGGGTACAATCCGTACGTAAACTAGTTACTGCCATAGTAGTAGTAGTAGAGGCGAGGTAGGCGGGGGCAACGCATGACGCATCGCATCGAGTAGATTGGGGAATTTTTACAATATACAGTATAAAATATTTAATAAACGACATCTCATCGAGTTAAAAACTTGTGTTTATTGTTTAAAATTTCAGAATCTTTACTTTAAGTACATATTGCTTCAGGTTCTTCCGCAGACGAATCGAATGGACAATGGGAACGTTTTTTATATTAACATTTGTTGAGTTGCTCTATAGATCTGATCTGCAATCTGCCGGCACTAAACTATGATATATGTATAGTATGGTATAGTAAGTAATTTAATTTATAAATTAAGCGAAAGTTAATATTAAATGTTAGACAGTGAACTTAGACGTTTGATTGTTAAAAATACAACATTTTTGGATTAAAACGATTCATGGAGTGTGGTTTATCATGGAGCATGACGGATGGGATGGGAGCCCAAGGCTAGGCGGCGTTTAAAGCGATTCCTTATCGTGTATATATAGAGTATAGAGTGCTGATTGAGTTAACTATTAGTATAGGAAGGAAGTAAGGATTGTGTGAGTGTGATTGTTGCGTGGGTTGTATCTCTATTTCTATCTATCTATCGAGCGTGTGTATATAGTATAAACATATTGCCTATCTTTCGATTTCAATTCATTTCAATTTCAGATTTGCATTTCGTTTCATTGGGTTTCCTCTTAGAGAACGGTTAGTCTTTTGTTTTTATAATTCCAACGGCTTCCGTTTCCATCGTATGTATATATATGTAAATATATAGTTCATATCGTATGTGGTGTATATGCAAAATGTTATATATAAAATATGTTCAACTATTCCATCGGGCGAATCATCGGATCGGATCGGATCTCACTTTAAAAGCTTAATAGCTTAAGCGCCTATTTAATTCAAAAATATATTCCTACAATTGTTAAAAATTGGTAACGCCATCATGACGAGCCGAACTCTTTCATCCACTTCTCGTACTTGTCCAGATCCGCCCTGGACACGCTCTTGTTGCAGCGACTCATGGCCTCGTTGAAGTCCTTGTTGGACACGGGCAGGTCCACCTCCTCGGTGGCCAGCTGCCTAATCTGTTCGGGCGTCAGGCCAGCTATCTTTCGCCGCATGGACATCATGCTGGCCTCCCTGCGAAAACAAACGAGAGGTTAGAATCACACAGTTGAGGCAGCAGTCTTGCTGCTGTCAATGTTAACTCACCTGCAAACATTGGTAATGTCCGCTCCGGAGTAGCCCTTCAGCTCGTTGGCCACGTAGGTGAGATCCACCGTATCGTCCACTTTCACCTCGCGCAGATTGATCTTGAGCAGGGCCTCGCGACCCTCATCCGACGGCAGTGGTATGTAAATGCGCTTCTCCAGCCGCCGGCGCAGCGCTTCATCAATGTCCCAGGGAAAATTGGTGGCTGCCAGCACCATAACAACTTTGGCCTGCTCCTCGCCGCCGCCCACGCCGTCCATCTGCACCAGCAGCTCTGATTTGACGCGTCGCGAGGCCTCGTGCTCCGACTCTGATCCTCTGCGCGAGCACAGCGAGTCAATCTCATCGATGAAGATCGTGCTGGGCGCATAGAAGCGCGCCATTTCGAACAAAAGCCGCACCATCTTCTCCGATTCGCCGCGATACTTGGAGGTGAGCGTCGCAGAGCTGACATTGAAAAACGTTGTGCCGCATTCGGTGGCCACTGCCTTGGCCAGCATCGTTTTGCCTGTGCCCGGTGGTCCGACCATCAGGACACCCTTCCATGGCCTCCGAATGCCCTGAGAAATGAGAAATTACGTTAATAAATATAGAATATAAGAGATTATCTAGGAGAGTGATCAATTGACGTGGATATGGGTGGATTACTATTCCTTACATAAGGAATAGCCTAACCTGAATCAGTCGGTAAGTAACGAAATGATTAAATGCCTGTCGACGACATGAAAATACATCAATTAAACCACTTGTTTGTGCCACTGATATAGGTAGATACATGTGTATTGTATATAGATATCAGACAACGAATCACTTTATACAGACACACACACAATTTGTAGATAAGATTGTGCCAACAAGGGAATGAATTCATAATAAATACAACTTTCTCAGCAAGTGCCTTAAAATGTGGATTGAATCCGTCATCAAAATGATCTAAACTGAAATGGAAGCTAGAAGGGAAATGCTTGTTTCTTTGCTTCTATTTAGAGCCGATTTACATTGCCATAGATAACCCCACAAGAGCTATACTCTGCAGAACGCTTCACTTCCACTATATTACAGCTCAGATGATCTACGTGATCATAAACGTACTCATCCTCACTCATTGTGGAACACGGATAGCGTTTATTGACCCAACACCGACCCGACCGTTGATAAGAACGATTTCCGATTCAGAGTTCAGGGTAAACAAGACAAGCGATGACGCACCTTGAAGTAGTCGGGCATCAGCATGGGCAAAACCACAGCCTCTTCCAGCAGCCGCTTGGCATCTTGCAGATCGGCAATGTCGCTCCACCGCACCTTGGGATCCTTTTGCAGTATATCACGTTCTGGAACAGACAATGGAAAATGGACAATGGTTAGGAATGGAGGGGCTAACCATTGGAGAGATCAAACGAACCCAGAATGTCGACCAGCTCGGCTTCGATGTGATTGTTTGGCTGGAACTTGCGCTCCTCTTCGCCCGGCTGCGAATCACCGCCCTCGCCGTCCCCCGCTGCGCCGCCATTGCTGCCTGCGACGGAGTCCTCATCCTTGCTATCGTTGTTGTTGACATTGCGATCGTTGTTTGAGGTGGAAAGCTTGCGTCCCCCCGCCCGGCCATTGGTGGCACGTGCGCTGTTCGATGAGGAGGCGGCGGCGGCGGACGAGTTGCGGGCATTGCGTGCCGTGCTCGGACCGTTTCGGTTCGTACTCTGTGGGATTGTGCTGGGACGGTTGCTCTGCGGAGCGTTGGAGGTGGTGCGTCGGCTGTTGGCAGCGGCTCGCCGGCCCACAGCCTGTGTGGTGCTGGCCGAGGACGAGGGTGGGGGCTTGGGCGGACCCCAGACATCTGGATCCTTGGGCGGTGGTGTCCAAATATCCGGATCGGGCTTGAACCAGGCGGCGGGATCTTTGTTCACATTGCTCTCATCGCTCAGTTGGTGGCGCAGCTTGTGGGCAAATTTAGTGCTCTGCAAATCCAGCGATATGTCCTGCAGTGTGCGTTGTATGGCCTTAACTTTGGCATGCTCCTGGCTGATCTGCTGATTGATCTGTAAACAAGGCGGAGAGCGGTGAATGGATTGCGGTGTGACAGAGGGAAGGGGGTTTATCGTCTCCATTTACCATGCTCCATTTGCCCTTCCGCATGGGATCCGCTATGGCCTTGAGCTGGCGAGCCAGCAATCCCTGCAAGCCCTCGTAGTAGATGCAGGCCGAGTCATAGTTACCCGTCAGCGCCATGTCCCTGGCTAATTTGGCATTCTCGCATATTTCTTCAAACGTAGTTTTGGCCATTACGGTCATTCCTACACAGTTGCTTGTCTTTTGCTTGCCACCTCGCAGTAACTGCTCTCAGATTCGAACCGAACAGAACGGAACGGTACGGTACGGAACAGAGAACAGGTTGTTGTCGTTGTAACCAAAAACGAAACAAAGATTAGTTCCAATTAAAGCATTCGAGTGCGTAGAGTGAGTTTCTCTGCTTCTAATGCTGTTTGCTGTTGTTGTTGTTGTTGTGGAGTGTGCGGGCTGGGGTAGTGGGGGCTGGTGTCGGTGAGTGTGAACAATAGAACGGAAGCGAAGCGACTTTGGTGGCACTGCGTCACTCACACTCGCACTCGAACAAACACATTCACACACACCAATGCCAGACAATCACACCATCAAACATGGAGAGAGCCCGCCCCGCTGCGGCTGCCTTCGCCTTGCAGGTAAAAATGGAAAGTGAGCCGCCGCAGCCGCCGCCGCGCAGCCAGAAAATACAATCGAATAAAAACTAAATAAAAGGAAGATACTCGGGTACGAGTAGCAGTGCCAACGACCCAAGTGCGTTGCTAATTATAAAGCACACAAACACCCAAATCGGCAAATTGTCAACGAGTCGAGCGTATATTTAAACGCGCTCTCAATTCACATTCCCATTCTTCCACTTCCCCATCTACATCCACATCCACTTCTACTTCTACTACTACTACTTCCAAGGCGGGACGTGGGCCCCCGGCCGAAATGCCGATTGGAAAAATGTAATAAAATTATTATAAACCCGCATTGGAAGCAGCCACGGCCGCAGCAGCAGCGCCCGAATAAGGCGCTCGACCTTGTTGGCTCGCTTTTGAATGATTCTTTCAACTCAACGACGTTCAAAACGTCGTATCGTATGCAAAAAAAAGAGAAAAAAAATTCAACGCTCGCACACACTTGCAAAAGGCAGCGAAAAAGAAGGAAAAAAAACCAGAGCAGAGCTCAAGTTTCAGTGGCGCGCACTCACACAATAAGCGCACAACACAACACATATGCAAACGAATGCGATTTAAATAGATTTCAAGTCAATTGCAGGGCTTTAAAGATTGCATTTGCACTTTTGAATACAAATTTTCAATTTATGCTCTCGGCTACGTGGGGGCGGGCGTCTGACGTTGACATCTCCCAAGCAGCCGCAGCCAGCAGCCGCTAGCTTTAAAAACGACATTTTGGCGGACACCTCGATGAACTTACGGTTATGGACATTAGTAAATTGGATTTGTTACACGGCGTTGAAAGCTTAAAGTTAAAACGAAACTTATTTAGTTAATAATTAAAGGCGATGCGCTATCTAAAAAAAACTGCTGCTCTTGTGTTTGTTAATACTAGTGATGGGCAAGGCAAGGCTGGTGATGTAAAATGACATTGACTATCGATGTATCGCGTGGTGATGGTATTCCATCAGACTTGACTTGAAGAACATACGACTATAACAACATTGTGTGAAAAGCATGCACTGCGATCTGTATCGCTTGCCAGTCTAGACATTGAAAGAAGAATTTGGCTAAACCTTAACACCTTTGAGGTGAGAGTTATTGAACACCAATTTATCGTTGTGTCTCCCACCTAGATTCAGTGCTGCCACCTGGTTTCATCGGCATATCAACAGCTGTTTGTGGCCTGACAGATAAGGTCGTCATCGGTTATCGCTTCTTAATAATTCGGCTTAACGTGCTTAGACATTTATATTAAATTTAGCCCATCACGCAAGCGACGGCGCCAACATGACAACGCCCACGCGCGACACCCTCGAGAAGGCTCTCAAAAGCGATACAAAACTCCAGAAGGAAGCTAAACAAATCGCTAAGGGCAAGTGGGCTTGCCTTCACAACTCCGCTCGTTCGGTTTTCATTGGAGAGTTTCTTTGTTTTTCCAGATTTGGCCGCTGGCGGATATAACATATCACTGCTGGCGGAGGAGTTGGGCTTTGCCCTGTCGTCGCCAGACATGGAGCAGCGCGTGGCCGGCACTAATTTGTTGTCCGCGGTCCTGTGTGCCCTGCCAGCTGACTTGCTGAATGCGCAGCAGCTCGAGTTCCTCACCACCTTCTACACGGACCGACTGCGAGACCACCACAACGTGATGCCAGCGATCATCGATGGTATTGATGCAATGGTTCACATGAAGGCTCTGCCAGCCGGTAATGTTCCACTGATCCTACAGGCATTCTTCCAGCACACAACCTGCCAGTCGCAGACGCGCGGAGATCGCACCAAGTTGTTCAACATCTTCAAGTACCTGACGCTCACCTTCAAGGAGGGTATGTGAACGAATCTGCAATCGATTTTCCCTCTTCTTATTATATGCCGTATTTTTTGACAGAGCTCACGACGATGGCCGGTGACTTTGTGTACGGCCTGATCAACTCCATCGATGGGGAGCGTGATCCCCGCAATCTTGAGATCATCTTCAGTTTCATGCCCGAGTTCATGGCCAACTACCCGCTGCTTCATTTGGCCGAGGAAATGTTTGAAATCTTCGCCTGCTACTTCCCCATCGACTTCAACCCCAGCAAGCAGGACCCAACGGCCATCACTCGCGACCAGTTAGCCGCCAAACTGACCAACTGTCTGGTGGCCAACAACGAGTTTGCTGAGTGGACGGTCGTCCTGGCGGTGGAGAAGCTGGAGAGCGAGCTGTTGGTGGCCAAACTGGACTCCATTGAGCTTCTGGCAAGCTAACGAAACGACCTTCACGCAACCTTCACAGTGACTAATTTGTGTCTTCCATTTGTATTCCAGCATCAAGCTGCCGTAAAGTTCCCACCTTCGGTGCTGGAGCCGCACTTTGATCAGATCTGGCAGGCGCTCAAGACCGAAACATTTCCTGGAGCCGACAACGAGGACATCCTGAAAGCCGCGCTCAAGGCCTTGGGTGCTCTGCTGGAGCGAGCCGCCATTGTGCCCAGCATTAGCCACAGCTATCAGACCTCTGTGCTGGGCGTGGTGTTGCCCCAATTGAGCGACGTGAATCAGCGGCTCTTCCATCCGGCCACGGCTATTGCTCTGGTCTGTGTGGCCGGCGACGCACCGTTTGCCGCCGACAAGATCCTGAACAGCTTCCTCCTCAAGCTGCAGACCACGGATCTCAGTACGTCGCCGCCCGACCAGCGCATCAAGATATACCAGATTGTCGCCCAGGTGTACAAATTGTCCGCTTTGCGCGACTCCCTCCAGAAGCTGGACAGTACGATACGCATTCCACTGCAGGACGATGTTATAGCAGCGCTGCGACTGTGCGAGCGAGAGGATTTCGACGCTAAGAAGGAGGACATGGAGCTGCAGAAGGCGGCGCTGTCTGTACTTAACGAATGCGCCCCGGTTCTGACTGAGGCACAGCGCGCCCTGGTGTACAAGGCGCTGGTGCAGCTGATCAGTCATCCCACCATCGATCTGGACTTCACCGTGCTCACGGTCGGTCTGGGTGCCCTGCAACCGGTGGAGCTGCAGGCGAACTTCATCGACATTAGCATTCGGAACTTTGAGATCTTCTCGAACTTTATCAAGCGGAAGATATACACCAACCTGCTGCCGCTGCTCCCCCAAATGGCATTTACCCAACGCATTTTGGATCTGGTCATGACGCAGATGTTCAAACCCGGCAACCCAGAGCCCGTGCGGCTGCTGGCTTTGCAGGCGCTCAACACCCTCCTCACGCAGGAGGATCAGCGCTTCATTGTGGATCTGCAACAGCAGTCCAATCTGCTGCACAAGCTCATCGACCTGGCCCAGCAGACGCAGGATCTTACCCTGCAATCCCTGGAGCAGATTGCTGGCGCTCTGAGCCGCATCATCCAGCAGCTGCCGCTCTCCGAGCAGTGTGCCATCATCAGCGAGTATCTGCCAGGGCTCCAGCTGCAGAAGTCGGCGGATCTGTACATCGCCAAGGGTCTACTGGGCTACCTCCACAAGGACATCAGTCTGGACGATCACTTCGAGCGGCTGCTCAGCGATCTCACCCAACTCTCTCTGACGACCGACAACGAACAGCTGCGCGTGATTGCCCACCATTTGCTCTGCAGTTTGGTGAACAAAATGGAAAACACACCAGGGAATCGGAGCAAGGTGAAGCAGATCACCGAGCAATTGAAGAAGGCCATCAAGACGGGTGATGTCCGGGCTGTAGAGATCCTTGCCTGGGTGGCCAAGGGTCTGGTGGTGGCCGGTTTCGACGAGGCCGCCGATATTGTGGGAGATGTAAGTGCAAAAGGAACCTTAAAAAAGTGGAACTAAACCTCTTCCCATCTTCGATCTCTTCTTAGCTGTCGGACCTCCTGAAGCATCCCACTCTGAGCACTGCTGCTGCCTTGGGCTTTGACATCATAGCAGCCGAATATCCCGAACTGGATTTGCCGGTCGTCAAGTTCCTGTACAAACAAAAGTTCTTCCACACCATCATGGGTAAAATGGGCAGCAAGCTGGTCGACTACTGTGTGCACCATCTGAAGGCCTTTGTCTATGTCCTGAAGGCCACGCCGCAGGCGGTGATCAAGCTGAATATCGAGCAGCTGGGACCGCTGCTCTTCCGTAGCTTGGAGCAGCACAACGAGGCGCAACCCTTGTGCATTGCCCTGGGGATCTGCGAGAGCTTTGTGAAGCAGCAGGATGCATATTTCCAAGCGCATTTGAGCCATCTCATACCCAGTTGCCTGGAGCTATCCAAGTACAAGGCCCAACATACAATGGTGAGTGATTCTCCCTGTAGACTCTATCTGTACTCAATCTGTGTGTATTTTTGGTTTACCCTACAGCAAGTGCGGATTGCGGCCCTTCAGCTGCTCTACGACATAACAAAGTATCCAACGTTCGTCCTGCTGCCGCACAAAGTGGATGTGACACTGGCCCTGGCCGCAGCCCTGGACGATCCGAAGCGACTGGTGAGGAACACGGCGGTGCAGGCCAGGAATGCCTGGTACATGGTGGGAGCCGCCAACGGAGATTAGCCAAGGGACAAACAAATTATTGTTAACATTTTCAACGAAATAAGAAACAAGATAACGCACAATCCATAGGTTCTACACGATTTTATTTGCCCATCTCTTCTCTCCTGTTCAATATGGATGCTCGCACTGGGAGCGGGCCAGGAGAGCGCATTTCTGTGCCCGCTGCACCACCTCTGGGCAGCGTCGCCGTCGCATGAACCGGCAGTCCTGGAAGAAGCCCTCGTTACGCGGAAATCCGTGCGTAAAGTCCTGAAATGTAAGCAGTCCCAGTCCCCAGATTTTGCCGCCACGGAATTCACCCTCGTACTTCATGCCATCGGCGCGCCAGAAGATCCCACTGCCATGGAACCAGCCCTGATGGAATTCGCCCTCATATCTGCAAGCCACACAGATCGTTGTGTATCGTTGGGATTGGATTATCGAATTGATTGAGGCACTCACTTGGCACCATCGGGAAACCAGAGGCAGCCCACGCCCTGGCTGAGGCCCTCCTGGAACTGTCCATCGTAGCGTGTGCCGTCGGCAAACTGCAGATGGCCAACGCCGTGCTTCTGGCCCAGCTGATTCCACTCCCCGATGTAGCGACTGGCATCCTCGTACCGCCAGCCGCCCACCTTCACGGCGCCCGCACTGTACTGACTCTGACCCTGACTTTGGCCATGTCCATGTCCGTGCTGGCCCTGATGGTGCTGCTGATGCTGGTTCTCGATGCGTGCCGTGGTCACGCCCACGCTGCTCACTAGAGGGGATCACGGATGGGATTGGTTCACTCTGGATTGGCCTACTGGACGTCGCGTCCTTCGTTCACTTACTGTCATCGTCGTAGTCGTCCATGGCCATTGCTTCTACCACTGTCCACTATCCACTGTTCGCGATGCGCTCCAAGCTGCTACTGAGCTTTGCTTGTTCCGCACCAGAAACCAGAGTCTTGTGTGGCTTCCATTGGGCCGCTGGCCCTGGAAGTCTAAATCTAATTAGCATATTCACGGGGCTGCACAGTGGGCAAGCAGTTTGCACAAAAGGTATGCGGCCCCACAGCATTTCTGCTGTTATCTACCGATCCAACCGAGTCCGAATTTTAAGAAATAGAGAATACTTAAGAATATATATAGTCAACTTCTCTGGTTCTGCAGCAGCGTGGCTAGTGTCAGCTAAGCTGATCCTCTGATCTTTGTGTATTATTATTATTACAAAACCTTATTGCACTTTGATCATTCCACCCAGTACGATCATGTGAAAGATCCATGTATTTTCCAAATCCTGTGAGTGCAGGTGATTCACTAAAGATGTGTTTTGATGTTTCCGGATGTGTATCCCCAAATGTTCAAATTTCAAAAGAGATTATTCTCCAGGATGAAAAATGTCTTCTGCAAGTTTACTGCAGGTAGCTCTTCCCGCAAAGATGTCGTTTACAATGCAATAGATCAGATCATTCGGATAGATCGGATAGACAGACCAGAGCGAATTTAAAGCGAAGTTCAAACAGCAAAACGAATGGGAGTCCGTCCCACCAAAACATACTTTCTCAAAGTCACGAAAGAAAAGTCGCTAGTTAGTTAGTAGAAAGGGTTTTCGAAAGTATCCTTAGAAGAAGTAGCCGAAAGCCCTTATTATAAAACATTATACCAGTATCTGTTTTCTTGATCTTTGAATATTCATCCGTTTCCCATCACTTCTTGCACCACTGTCCCACAGCCAACTGTTGCATGCACCAAGGCTGGCATCGATTAGGGAGGGGGCTATGCCCATCATGTGTACCCTTTATCCATCTGAGAATGAGAATGAAACGACTCTGATGCCTCGTACAATTCGTAGTTTAAATTTATTTTCAATTTATAAGCTGCATTATGTGAGGGGGATGCTGAATTTGTTGTGAGATTACAGAGATGTCCAAGATGATATACTGTTTATACTGTTTACATAGACTCGCATGAAGCTCGAAAACTAAACGATTTCCTCGTCGCGTCTGTCGCAGAACATTGAAACGGAAAGTACACAAAGAAGAAGCTACAAGATACGAGTATCTGTCTTGCTGAATGGCTCGAATATTAACCTAGATATACATATAGTCATACATGACGGGGTGACGGTGTGACGGGGTGGCCGTTGTCGTCGTTGTCGCCGTCGGGGCTTAGGCCAACACGGCGGAAGTGGCCATTTCGCTGACGCCGCAGGTGTTGTCGCCGCGATAGACACGATAGTAGCCCTGCTCGCCCCAGCGCGGACCCCACGAGTTCTTTACGATCCAATAGGGCAGGGTCTTGTGGAAGTTGGGATAGTCGGAGACGCCGTAGCCCACAATAAGTACACCATGGTCGAGGTTCTTCTTGGAGCACAAGGCCTTCCAGGGATGGGAGACGCCGCCGCGATAGAACTGCATGGCATTGGCATTGAGGCCTGGAACAAAGGATACGTTAGATGAAAATTCTGTTTGGTGGATGACAAATCTCCTCCAATCCCTTACCAATCGAGATGGGTCCGTGGGTGAGGAGCCATTCCTGCATGGCCGTTTCGTTGCCCTTGGGCAGATCCACAAATCCAGAGACCTGGACATGGGAGAGCGTCCTGTTGAAGTGACACTGCTTCTTCTTGGCCTCATAGGGATACTCGGACTCGTACTCCAAGCCGCCAATGTCCTTAATCGCTCTAAAGAATACATAATTGGGGAAACGTGAGCATCAATCCGTAGATCTTTCGTTCAGCCATCACTTACTTGTAGGCATTGTCCATGAGTCCGCCATTGCAGGCATTGTCTGAAGTATCACAGTCGAGGAGCTCCTGTTCGGAGAACTCCTTTAGCTCGCCCGTCTTCACGGCATACAGTCCCTCGATGTTGCCGGTCACACTGAAGGCCCAGCAGGAGCCGCAGGAGCCCTGATTCTTCACCTGGGTGACGGCATTCTTCTCCCTCCAGTCGAACTCCTTGGGAAACTCCCCCTCGTATGCCGGCACAACGGCTGGGGCACCGCCAGTGGGCTTCTGCTCGTCGCGCTGCCAGAGACCGGTGCGCTCCTTGTACTCCGTGCTGGTCATGTCCGCGAACTCCGTGATGCCGTACTTGGCGCTACCCATCTCCTTGGCGTTCAGCTCCTCGATGATCTTCAGATTCTGACGGAAGATGCGCAGCCTCATCTGGCGCTCAGCCGTGTTGTCGTAGCGACGGCCGAACCGGATCTGGAACTTGTGGAAGAGATGGTCAACCTTGTCCAGGGCATGGTGGCTGTGGCTGTGCTTCTTGTGCGTCTTCTTCTCGGCCCACTCCACGGAGCGGCTGTGACGGGCCTGCACCACCTTCTGGTTGCGGCACTTGAAGGTGATGTCATGTCCCTCCTTCAGCCATGGCTTTGCCCAGATCTCGACGATACAGCGGTGTTGCACATCCGTGTTGCCGTCAATGAGGTCGGCATCGATGCGAGTCACAGTGCCCGACACCAACTGACGCGAGGCCGAGTAGACTTTCACGATTCTGCAACAGATTGGCAGCAGATTTGTAATGGGTTGTTGGTCTATGATTTCAATGATTCTCACTTGTAATGCGGTCCCTCGCCGGCTGTTAGCTTGTCCAGGGTGCGCTGGAGCTGTTCCTCTGCTTGCTTCGCATCGAAGGGCTTGCTGCCACCTAGGGGTACATCATTCAGGCTACGCTTGCTGCGCACGAACTGAAAGTAGGAGGTGAAGCAGGGAAATGGCTTAATATTTGATAGCTCTAAAGCTTAGAGTGAAGTGTGTTGCACCCTAATCCCAGGAAAAGGTCTCTGAAATTGCATCCACAAATGGAATCAATGAATATGATAAATGAGAACACAATCCACGATGTTATCAATATAAATCGAAATGTAGAAGTCCCAAAATGTCGCAGTTGTTTGCATTTTAAAATTGTCCTATATTAACATTTAATTTTTTAAACATTTTTCATATAATTATAACATTATTTATGGCTCCTTCTAGTTCTCATACTGGTTGCCGATATCGAAAGAAAATCGAATCGGTACACACCATCAAAAGGTGGGAAAACAAAGTACAGTCAAATCAGAAACCGCACTCAAATGGCACTATGTAGTCGTCCAGAATGCGGACTGTGCACAGCTTTTCCTCGGTTGCAGTTTCAGTTTCGCCCTGATTGTCCTTCGACGACTTCTCCTTCTCGCGACGCAACGCCACCATGCCAGCGGCTGCCGCTGCCTCGTGACGCAACCATCCGGTCATGATCCAAATCTGACGAATGCGCAGTATGAGAGGAGAAGGCTTCATCTTCAGCTTTGTTCCTCTGCTTTTGATGGGTTAAATATCTATAACTAGGGGTTACGTAAAGCCAGGGCTAACCCTATACGCACCGCCGATGTATGTATTTTGTGTGTAGAGTATGAACTAGTTTCTTGAATACTTCTGAACGTGTGTACCGTGTCGATGTGAATGAATTTGGAATAGAGTCTTGAATAGAGACTAGATTGACTGATTTCTCTCTGATTGATTGAGTTGATAATGTTTGTGTATGTTTCCAGGACAAATATTCCAAGAGGTTCGAATCGATCTGATGGCAAAAATGATCGATTGTTCTATCCATTGTCATCGTTTTGGCACAAATAGTTGTACGAGTTATAGACTACAGACGGGTAAAAGAATCCCTATGTCCAAAACTCATCTCGCTGCTCGAAAAAAGCCAGCCTGCCTACCACTCTTAAGGCTTAAAGCATAAGAAACCAGTATAAATAACTTGCTACTAACATTCTATGGCGAATGTATACTCGTATAGGCTGTCCATCATTCTAAATGAGCTAGAATAATTTATGTATAAATGTATCCAACAGATACAAGTATAAGCCGCTAAAGAGCACAGAGGGCACAGCACAAGCCAAACTTGTGTACTCGTGTATGTACTATATTGTATCTTTGAGCTCGTTAATCCCCTTGCTAATTAACCGAAATAGATACACTTATCCATTAAGAACAGACAGACACACAGCTGTCGCCACGTCGATCCTGTGGCTGACAATCCTTGATGGAGAAGGAAAATTGAATGTGAATGTGACTGTGAATGCGGAACCTGGCACATAAATTACATATAAATGCAAATGAAACAAAGACAAGTCGGAATTTACATTACCAAAATTGACAGAAAGACACACACACGCATGCCGGAAAACTTGCACCAAAGAAAACCCTAGTGTACCTCCACCACCACCACCACCACCCAAAAGCCAGATCAGATCCCAGCAATAGCAGAGTGGAAGACACATGCGGCACGGCACATAAACCATTCAATGCCGAACACAAAACCAATTAAACCAAACATTTTGGCTGGAAATTCGTTTGCCTCTTGGCATCGATGATGCCACTGCCACTGCTAGTACTCCTGCTCCTGACGCTCCTGATGATGCTTTCGGAGTGCGGGATTTTCGGGGCTCTGGTTCTGCTTCTGCTTCTGCTGCTGATTCTCGTTGTGCCGAGTAGGAGCCCAAAATGTCTGATGATACTACTGCTGCTCTGCTGCCGTTGGCAGGTAACTGACAGGGCAGGCGGAGAGGAGACGTTGGACTAGGGACAGGTCACCACCCAGCCACCCAAGCGGCAGATGGGGGGGACAGATGGGTGGATGGGGCAAGCGACAACAATGCCGGAATGAAATGTAATGGCTCCGACGTGTGTATAATTAAAAATACAGGACGGGGGGAAAAAAACAGGAGCGAAAGAGCAATGGCGAAGCAATGTTTCGATGGGATTGCCAGTACAGGCCTGTACTCGAACAGCCTGTCCGAACATGAATTCATTAAGCCTCCCATTCCGCACCCATCCCATAGATTCCGCCACAACTGTCCCCATTCCCTCCCCCCAGTCGCAGTGGCAGTAGCAGCCTCAAACCCCACCCACCACCCACTACCCACCGCTGAGCTGTTAATTCAAATGTGTATTTCAATAAGAATTATAACGTAAATGATGTTTCAACGAGCCCCGCGGGCGGAGGAACAGTGGAGCCAGATGGGTGCAGATGGGTGCAGATGGGAGTGGAGTGGAGTGGCATGTGTGCAATGGCCCGTAAAATCCATTCGGTTGAAAGTTTTCTGTACGTCGTACATATCGTACACACTGTATATCGACAGTCAAGTGCGGCAACGATTCCACAGTTTTTGACAGTTGCCACAAATCAGCGAAATCAGTGGGAATTGTTTTCGCTTTTCCATTCATTTATTCTATTTTATGCTATTCTAGAATCGCATTTATGTAGATCTGCCTCTCGAATGGTTGGGCACTTAATTGTGTTGAATATTTTAGATCAACACACAAGAGATTTCGTGGGTATTGGCCAACGATTAAAGAACTCGTCCATTAAATCGGGACATACAGATATTACAGTATATGGCCAATATTAAATGTAATGGAAAAACATCTTTGGTTTGAGCTGTTCTTTTTATCTATAGAGATTTGAGCCTTTTTTGCATTCTTTACAGAATATTATATTTTTATTGAAACAAAATGTACCATATTTTTTTCAAGATAATTTCATAGGAGATCTTTTGGTGATATTTATTCGCTAATCTTCTATATTCGTAACTTTTTTTGTATTTTAATTTATAAGTCTAATCATTAAAGTTAAGGTTTCTTCAAGAGGTTTTATCATTATTTAAAATACAGTATGAAATTGCATATTTAATAGCACTTTAGGTATGAAATCTTTTTCTAGAAGAATTTAGATGTTCTGTTTTGATTTTAAAAAATAGACAGATCTCTTGTATAGGAATAACTATGACTACAAATAATATAGAATGTGAAATTCCGTCAAACACGTAAAAACAAATAAATTGATCTATTCATATCTCCTTTCTATTTTGTAGGAGATCCTTTACGAGAGCAGAGAGGAGACCCCATAGTTAGGAAGAGCATTTGTAGGATTATTTCAACTGTAATCACAATCAATTTCTTTAACTATTCTCTATCATCCCTTAATCTCTTACGATCTCTTGGGAGTATATATTCTTGAAGTAAAATGTTCTCTCCACTCTCCATCGATCTGCATGCCACTGTGCCTGTCTTCTGCTGCAGGGAGAGAGTCAACCGCTGTAAAAAGTAGAGCACAAGGATAATGAGAACACTTGCTTCGCACTCACGTGTTCAGAGAGTGTGTGTGTGTGTGTGTGTGTGTTTCTTCTCTCCCCCTCTATCTCTCGACACCACAGGCGCCGACACTTGCACACACACACACACACACAGCAAACCCACTTAACCTCTCATATATATAACGGTTCTTGCCAGGGGACTCTGTGCTAAGCTTCTCTCTCCCACTCACCTTTCGCCCCCCTCGAGAAATATAGACAGGTAGATGGAAGTGTTCTCTTTCTCGCTCTCCCTCCCTCCCTCCCTGAGAGGCTACCTTCCCTCCCTACCGGCTTTAAACAGATTGCGGCCGTAATTTGAAAGCGGAAACTCATTTGATTATTAAGGTGAAATAAGTGTTGTGTGGGGGTTCTGAGGGGGATGCTCAACCCTACCCTACACCCCCCTGGACATGGATATGGACAGGTGTGGCAGGTGGCAGGTGGCAGCAGGTGTGTTTGTGTGTGTGGCAAAAGGCAAAGCTTAAATAAATTCAATTAAATAACATTTTCTTTTTTTATTGTTCGCATTTAGGTTGAGTGTTTTTTATATAAAGAATACACGAGTATTTATGTGTGTGTGTGTGTGTGTATGTATGGATGGGGGGAGTAAAACAGAGAAAAACAGAGGATGATGCTTAGGGGATGGATGGGATGGTAGGGTGTGTGTGTGTGTGTGTGTGTGTGTGTGATGATGATAATATAATATTCATGATGCTGAAGATGGTATAATAGTGGTAGCCTCCTCCTGAATGGTCTCCACCTCCTCCTGCTGCTGCTGCTGCTGCTGCTCCAGCTCCTGCTCCTGGCTGTCCTCCTTCTTCTTGTTCTGAATGGTCTTTTCAAAATTATACGCACCCACCGATAGGAAATCGTCGAGCCAACGTTTCTCATTATCGTTGAGCTCGCTGGTGGCAGGAGGCGGCGTTGTGGCATCCACCTGCTCCTCCTCCTGCTCCACCACTCCATCATTTGCCACACCCCCAGGGGGAGTCTGCGTCTGTTCGGTGGCTGTGGTGGCTGCTGTTGCTGCTGCCGCCTCATCAATGCTAATTGCCGTTGTGGCCTCATTAGTGGGCTCAGGCCCAGGTGGCGTTGGCTTCCAATCGGAGACTGTTATGGTGACCAAAAGGGCAGGGGCAGCAGGAGCAGGATCACCAGCCAGAGGAGAGGCAGAAGTGGGAGCTGGAGGAGCAGCAGATTTGTTCTGGCTGACTTTCCGCTTCATTGGCCCCACGCCCGTGATTATTTGGGCCTCCAGATTGGCCATTTCGGAGTCAGTCAGCTCGTTTCGCTGCCCGCCATTGAAGATGCTGTTACTCACATATTTTTCATTCAGCAGCCGCGATCGCTCGGCCGGATCCGAGGAGACGGAGTTCTCCGCGGAATCCGTGCAATTCGAGTTGACCAACTCCCGATGCTTGTCGCCCCACTGGGTGCGCAGCCAGGGCTTCTCGAGGATGACCAGGCGGCAGATGGTGTCCGCATTCTCCGCCTTCGTGTCCACAGCATTCAGCAGGATCTCGTACCGCACGCCGCTTGTGATCTCCCGAAAGGCATCGATGACGTTGATGAAGTTCATCGAGAGCGGCAGGAAGGTCATGGCTATATTCTGCACGCCAATCAGATTGGGCGACAGATACTCCCGCTCGCCGGGATTCAGGACATGCACCAATTTGATCGGTGGCTCACTCACTTCCTGTGCCTCCGCCTCCGCCTGTGCCTCTGTGGTTGCCGCGGCTTCTGCAGAGGTGCCTCTCTGGTTTTTTGATTTTTTGAAAATTTTGTGGAATGTTTGGTGGTTTTTGTTGGTGGGAAGGGAAAGACAAAACAGAAAGCAAAACACATATAAGGATACACACAGAAAACAGAAAGAGAGATCTTTTGGCAGAAAGCATGGATCATTCGGGGGTTAGAATGTGTGGAATGTATGTATGTGTGTGTTTGCGTGTGGGGGATGTGGGTGAAGGTGAGGCAAACCGTGTGGTGCAGAAAAGCTCTAAAATAATTTATATTACATTGAAGATCAATTCAAAAAACCAATCTTTAAACGAAAACCGTACTTATACGCATGTATCCATTCACTTATGGGAAACTGGTGCACCAAATTTTTCAATTTTCATTCAATTATTGACAAATTTCGTTAATTACGTTATCCGTAAAAACACACAACTTTAATCCCATAAAACAATCCTTAAATAATCCCATTAAATCTGCCGTAAAACCCCGTAACCTTCATCCGCCATTCCACCAATCCTTCACTGATTTAAAATTCAGAAAAGCACACACAAGGGAGAGACACTGCTCCTGCTCCCGCCCCCGCCCTTACCCATTTGTAGGCAGATTTAAGGTTAATTATAAATGACTGCAATGCAGAAACCTGGTTAATCGTCTGTCCCCCACACACACACTGCAACACCTGTCTCGTCTCACTCTCTCTTTGGCCATAAGGGGCCCAGAGGCCTAACGCCTAATGAACTCGGCATAATTGCAGCTGCAATTGCGGTCAAATGCTGTGGCAACACGGCATGGTGGGCATGTGGGGGGGGGGGGGGGGGGGGGGGGGGGGGGGGGGGGAGACCATCATCTGGCGACCAATCAACTCAATCACTGGGTCAACGCTTCTCCGGGTCTTCCGTTAAGCCACAAAAACTAATTAACCGATGCTACCAAAATCCGAAACCGAGGCAGAAACAGAAACGGAAACCGAGACTGAATCGAATCCAATCCAACCGAATCGAAACGAATCGAACCGGTTATCTCTGGGCTCTGATGCCAAAGCAGAAATTCATCGATAAATGATGAGGGGGTGATGCAGATGATGCAAAAAGCCGATGACAGACAGAAATACTCGTAGTATGGATGGATGGATGGATTGAGTGACGGACAAGCGGGCGGAGGCCGCAGACAGATTTTGCTGAATAATTTAAAAATCGAAATCACAAAAAGGCTGCCAACTGACTTCGACTACAGGCTACCAGCTACTGCCACTGATGATGTGGATGCCACTTCTGCAACTGCTGTTGTTTCGGCTTGTGTTTCTGCTAAAGCCGATGCATTGCCATTGACAGAAACAGCCAGCAGAACGAGGGATACAAACGATGTTTCGAGAAAAGGATATCCGCTAAATGGATATACATATTCCATGAGAAAGAAGTGGGGGATAATCTGACTACAATTCAAGTGTCTAACCATAATCTTAACATGGTAATACTTCCAAATTGAATTGGATTTCCATAGGGTATCTCTTATAGGATTAACATGTTTCTTTGGGTATGGAATTATGAAATTTTCTTCTGTTACCTACAGCTACATCTCATTGATATACCCCTTTCCAACAAATTCATTGGGTATTTACACTAAAGTAGAAGCAGCAGCAGACAAACGGGCAGGCTCTGCAGAGGATGAGTGCTTGCCTGCCTGGCCAAGAGCGAGAGAGTCTCTCTGTCTTAACGTTTTGCTTGTTGACGTTTTCGGTCGTTCATCCTCATTGCCGTTGACGCGGTGACAAAAAGCCGAAAAATGCATAAAAACTTTTGACAGCGGTTGGTTGCGTCACTGCCTCCTGCAGTCGACGTTGATGGCTGATGGCTGGTTGCTGCTTTGCTGCTTTGCTGGTTGCTGCCACTGGATGATGTTGAATGCTTCTGCTTGATGCTCTGAAGCTGATTATGTTGAGTGGGTGGTGTGATGGTTCGGTGGGGCCTTCGGTTGCCTTATTTTTCAATTAAACTTTATGGCATTTTAAGCAACAACAACAACAACAAGAACAACTGCAGACAAAACCCATGCCATGCCATGCACATGATGGGATTTTAAGTTCTTTCAAGACTCGATTGCTTCGCTTCGCTTCACTTCGGTTCGGTTTCGGGTTAAGGCTCTGCCGCTCTGCCATCCAGTTATGCTCCTGTTGATGTTCTCCACGTTGTGGAAACTTTAATGCAAAAGCGTAACCAATTTTGATGCAATACCCATCCCATGCCATTCCCCATCCCATGCCACGTTTTAATACACTTCTCGCAGCCAACGTGGAGGTGGAAGAGGGGTGGGGGGATGGTATGCAGCACGCCATTAGAAATTGATACTGCTTCTCAGAGTCTGCGGGGTTATTAAGTCCGTAACTTGAGTTGCGTTGCGGTGTTGATTATATTCAAACTTCTTAATGGGAAAATTTGCCATGTCTGCGGTAATCATACATAAATATAAGAAACGTATTCCGAAGATTCTTTGGAGTTCGAGGCAACTCAATAAAGCTCCTTGCGTCTCGAGGAATTCCAAATGAAATTCCCCTTCAATTTGAAATATATTAAAATAAGCAACGTTATTTTTGGTTCATATTTTCATTTAATTTTCATGATGTTTTTAATCAAAATATCTCATATTCTCTTGGTTGATTAAACTCTTAGTCAGAAATATTTCTGCGAATTTCTGCCCAGAGGATGTTTGGTTTTCAGCCAAAAATTTGCAAATATATAAATATTACTCGTACATTTTGTGTTTAATATGAAAAATAAAGCTTGTTTTCATTTGATGGGAGTTTCATTTAAGGAAAACCAACAGACATTTTATTACTGGTAAAACCACAAGACATTAATGATGATGGTTGATGGTGGGCTTGAGTGGAATCAGTTTTCGGGCTGAAAACATTGAGGGAGATCCGAAAAACAGTTCCAATGTCTGGATGGACGTGCCCTGCCAGGAGAGCTTTTCCGTCCCATCATGGCTTTTCCACTTTATGAATCCCCTTGGTTATGCCACTTTTTAGCACTTATTCGCGTTGCCAATCGACAGCGTAATCCCCCCCTGATATCCATAATCTCCGCTTACATTTCACATACATATGTACAATGGATCCACGCTCCCATTCCGATGTGCAGTGTAAACACCGCCGGCTGTTGTTTGCCAGTGTAAATGCACACACACACACAGCACACAGCAACGAAACCGAAAAAAATACACAAGTGTGAGTGTGAGTGGGTGAGCGCATTAAGCCGTGCAGATTGCAGTGTTGGAAAACTTTAATTGAATCAACACAAACATCAACGAGCAGGCGTTGCGTCGCTGTCGCCGTCGTCGTCATCGCCGTTGCACACCTCTGCTGCTGCGCTGCCACCCAAACTGTGAAATTGGCAATTTGGCTTCTGTTGTTTTTAATTAAAGTTTAATTAAAGCGATTGGCAGCCAGGCAGGCAGGCAGGCACACAGGCAGGGCAGAGACGTCCTCTCATAGTGCAAATAAATGCAGCAGCCAGCAAATCATCATCTCATCAAGAGACTGCGGTAATATTCTCTCTTTGGTGACTTAATGTTTTTTGTTTTTTGTATGTGTTTCACGCAGCTCTTAATTAACATTTTGAAATCCACTTACGCACGACCTGCCTGCCCCCCAACCCCCCAGCATCAAGCACCCAGTGGCATCTCCAGCCACAGGCCACAATCCACAGGCCACAGGCCTCAGATATAAATTTATTCATTAGTGGAAAACCGGTATCATATCTGTCAGATATAGTTTTAGTGTCTGTCCCCACACATCACATCAGAGAGTCGTCTCCGAGTCTTAATCTGAATCCGAATCTCAGCTACGTTATTGTGCAACACACACACACACGCGGCTTGAGGCAGCTCGACTCCAAGGTCAAGATGGTTTGCCTCCCCTCAGGCCTTCTTTTGATGAGGTGCTCACGTTTAGGGCGTGTGTTTTTGTGTTAATAAAGACATTAACCTTGGTCTCAGCAGGGGATGGGGGGAGAGACAGCTTTCTTTGGACACCTGCTGTGCAGCTGGGTTCTCAGCGTTAAAGTGACTTTTTTTTGAGAAGGGTTATTTTTCGGGTCTTATGGTAGGGCATGGTTTACGGAATAAAAACATCTCAAGACCTGTTTGTCAGGTGGTTTTTTTTTCAGTTCAACTTCATTTAGATTGAGGCCACATTTTAGTGGGACTCTTTTAGTCTTGTTCCAAATAGAACAACATTTTGGGTCTCCATTTATTCGATCCATTCTAATTTTCATATGGGAACTAGCTCACATATCTTTGCCCACCCACTTTCAGATTCATTTTACAATCTGCAGTTTATTTTTTGCAGATTTGTGGCATTTCGTATTCATACTTTTTGCTGTTGAAATTTAGAAATTCCTTGCACGCTCAACACCAACATCTTTGGAATGATATTGGCTGCATTCCTCTCTCTCTCGCTCTCTCTCTCGCTCTCTCTCTCGCTCTCTCTCTCTCTCTCTCTCTCTCTCTCTCTCTCTTTGTTCGATGTTATCGGAATGGTACCTGCAGAACTGAACCCAACCCCCTGGTGTGGCCATGACAACTTACCCTGCCTCCCAAAACCACTTGTGCTCTATATCTACTGGCTCATAGTTTTAACCTTATGCATTAGCCAGAGACCAGACCCCGCACCGCACCGCACCGCATCGCCACGCTATCTACCCATCTGCCTGCTTAAATTTCCAATCAGAATATCAGAGAGACACACGCACTCACAGCCAGATGGGGTCGGTCCCTGTCCCTCCTCCTCTCAAATGTTGGTTCTCTTCCCCTCTCGATTGTCGGGGCCAGGCTCATTATAAACTTTACCTCCACTGCTCCCCTGGGTGCTAATTTGTGCTCTGCAGGGGACTGGGAGTTGGGGGTTTGATTGGATCCGGGTGTCTTGGGTTCACTGGACCATTTAGTGGGAGAGACGCATGACCGTAATTTCCCTTAGCATTTCTATTAGGCAGCAAATCATGCACAAAATTATACAAAGGATAATATGGCCGCCAGACCTATCGATGGATACGGCTGGACGATGGACGATGGACTCCCCCCTCCCAGACTGTTCAAGTCAGCAAAATCGTGGCACTGATTTGCATAAATCCAAAAAGAGACCACAAGAAGATTTCGCATTTGACAATTGCCGACAATTTGCTGGCAAAGACATCGATGGATTCCGATTCCGATTCCGAGTCCTAGTTCGAGTCCGATGGCACCTCCCTTCAATTTCTTCTTTTGTTTTATTTTTTTTTGTGGTTTTTCTGAATCATCCCATTTGATTTCCTAAATGACAGTCATAAACCGCCCCAAGACTCCGCACTCTCCGCACTCCTCCACTCCCATGACTATTGCCATTCCTTTGAGATATTTGTGAGACAATAGTGGCTCGGCTTGGCTCGTAATTTGGCAGCCAGTTTTGTGTGAATCTTTGCCGCTGACTTGACTGAATGAATATTTATATGTACATAAATTATATTATGTTATACTCGTACATATGTTCATATAAGCGTGTACCCCGTACATATGTATGTAGAAATGTTGTCTATATATCCAGCGTTGTGTTTTTCGTAGTAGTTCCGCAATAATATTCATTTATGCAAATTTTTTAGCCATGCATTCTTCCTAGCCTCTGGGGGGCTTTTAGTGTGCGTTCCAAACGTTTCTTTATGTACCCCTTAATACAGTAAGGGCTGGGTATATCCTTTCTTTGGCTGCTGGGAGATCTAAAAGGGGGAAGGGTAAATAGTCACGCTTGGGCAACAAATCAAAGAATCAAACAATCTGAAAACAGACGGAGTCTGAGGAGCACAAGTATAAACATATTTCTCCATTTATGGAATTACCCGCTTAAGCATTACAAATGAAATGCCATTAAGAAAAGAAAAGGACAAGATAATCTCTGGATTTACAGACAGTCAGGGGAAAAATAACAGATACGAAATTCACATAAACCAAATAATAATATAAATCAATAAATTGTTATACATTTGAACACATGGCATTCCAATAATTTTTCAAATTCTCATAAAATCCATAATGTAAATATTTTGTATCCTATAAGGGAAATAGTATCCAACTTAAATAGGTTTATCCTTAGTAGCCTCACCTCAAAAGGCTCAAAAGGCATACGAAATGTGATATTATTTTAACGAATGTGAAATGTCCTCTAACTAAAGGATACCCTTGAGGTCGCAACCATCCCTTGCTGCATTTGAACTGGATTTATTTAAACTTATTTTTATTTCCATTGAGGCATGCGTCAAATTAAAATTCTACATTTGGAATGCGCGTGGTAAATAATTCGAAATGCTCGGGTGGAAATGTTCCCTTGTATCCCCTTAGACCTAGCCCTCGCCCTATGCCCCACGCCCCACTTCCTGTCATCCCTTTTGTGGCTTCAACCACACGCTGAACCCTTTTTACGCTATATTTAATTATTTGCATATACAAATATTTTCGTATGATGAATGCTGTGAGACTTTTTTCGCCGGTTGTCGGTTTTTGCTGCCTGCAGCCGCCAGCCGGAAATTTAATTGATATTGATGACGTGGCTCTCCAGCCTCCTGTGCCTGGCTTCCAGGTCCAGCAGACGGCACCACCAGAGTGGAGCAGGAGCAGGAGTACGAGTGGTGGAGTATCATCCAACCGAATTCCCCCAGTCATTAATCCAGGACATTACTTTGTGGAATCGGGGGGGGGGATATCGGATCAGAAACAGAAATTTAATTTATTTAAATTGAAATCTGTTCCATTCTCTGACTCATTGAAGAGTTAATCATCGTTTGAAAAATCTGTTCACGTTCAGTCGATTGTATGTGTTTTTCTGTATATATTCTGGCTGTATTGTATCTAATTATTTCTGAGAATTATATTTGGATATATGTACATATTTGTTTTTAGTTGATATCATCAATTAGGGAATGTTTGTTGAGTTATTGTGTCACATGGGAGGATGCTCTCTCAAAGGGGATGATGGGCTTTGAGAGGTGATAAAACATAGAACCTTTAGAACAATAAACAAATAGGAATATACTCATGTTTCCAGGCTATATGTAAAGCTATAGTGAATTCAATTTTTAGTAAAATTGATTCCATCGAGGATTTCACTAAAATCTATTGAGATTTGTATAGTAAAATCTTGCTATTTAGGTTTCATACGCCTGCTTCTAAATAAATGAGAAAAAGCCAGCCCCAGCTGCACATATGTACTATTTTCTTTCTTTCAACAATCCCCACGATAGCCTCAGGGAAATAGTTATCCAGATCTGAGCTCTGATAAAAATAACAAAAGTTGCCTTCCCATGGGACAACACATTGTAGACGCAAAAATTAAGTCGCAATTTTGTCCCCATAGAATCGCAAGTCGCCCGGAATCGAAATATTTGGCGCACACAAAGAAAAGTCTAATCAGCCTCGAAAGAGTAATTAAGAGACCCGCCGATCAAGAATAGCGTCAGAGGGGCATTAAGTTGGTTCTATCGGTCAAACTGATAAGCAAACAGCTGACTGGCAGGGATCCATTTCGAAAACACGACGTAGAACAAATAGAATCCGAAGCAGAGGCTTCAAAGTGGGCAAGAAAGAGACGACTTGTGCCCGCTAATCAAAAAGAGGAGGGGAGGGCAAACAATGGGCAAGTAAATATGGCGCATATATGTGCAAGGTATAGTTGCTACAAGGTGAGCCGTCTCGTCTATTTATCTATTTTGTTTTCCGCTATCACTTGCGCTCTTTTCTTTGTCTGCTGTTTGCTCTGAGACACAATAGTCACCTACTGGGAGAACGGGTTCCTAGAACGCTTCACCTTATATTGGTACACCTTGCCCATGTATGTAGGTTTCTTTGTGTGGGGTATGTATTGCATATGCGTGTGTGTGTGTGGTAACAAAGCAAGCAAAGTGAATATTAACTGTAAATATTTAACCTTTAGGCCTTCATGTATCACCCCGTTAAAAGCTTTAGTCACTTGGGATTTCGTTATTGACTTAAATCTCTACTGTCGGCCTTCACATTCACGGAAAAGCGTTATATGTTGCAATTTTCGCGCTGCTGAATCATAACAAAACACGCACAAACACTCACCTCTGCATTCCCCGCCTCCTCCTCGTCCATCAGCTCCACACCAGCTGCTTGGCTCAAGAGCAAAAAGAGCGCAACTGTTGCTGCGGCGTACAGCCTCATCTTGCTGTTGTGCTTGCTTTTATTTATGGCAAAATTGTGATGTATTCGTGTCTTCTTTGCACCTATGACGTTTGCGAAAAAATATCACACGTAACGCAGGTAAAATCGTATGTTGGCGCAAATACGCCGCTTCAAAATTGTTTCTTTTCCGCGAGCAACGAAACGAAAGTCGACGCGTCTAGGCGAACGAACGGGGGAAAACAGTGAAACAGTGCTGGCTGGCTCCAACTGAAAACGAACGGGAAAGCGGGGGAACTTGGGGCTGTTTGCAGTGTGACCGTGCAGCAATGAAAGTGTGACCGACCCTCAGGAGCCGATAAAAAACCGAACTTGGTTCACTCAAGCCCCCTCAATTAAAATAGATGAACAACTATAGGTAAACCGCGGAAAATAATACTGTTTGTGAATTCTTTTTTTAGTTCTATCCTTTCTTTATACTTAAAAAACAAATGACCGCTATATCTTTCACCTATTTTAATACCCCCTTGGTCACCAATGGGTTAAGCGTTCTCTGTCCGTGGTCGAAAATTATTACTTGGTTTTGATATTCGGCTTAATATTACTAGCTAGCTAGGACCTTCAGCCCTGAACACATAATTTTATGCGATTGTTAAATCAATTTGCAACAAGATTGGTTAATTTTAAGGACTCCCTTTGTTGGTTTGTTATAAAATTATGTTTAAACAAAGAAGGTCAACAAAAATGTCCTTTTTTTACATCGCAGCTACACGATAACTACACATTTTTGCATATCAACAACATATTTACGGAGTATGGGAATTTTTATGTTTTCTAAAATACTTTTAAATATAACTAATATAATAGATTGATGAAATGGTTGAAATAAACAATTATATCATCCACTCAATTTCGGCCTAAAATAATATAGAAAATTATATAAAATACCTTTAATGGTAACCCTGGCTATTGGGATCCCAGCAAAAACAGTGCGACCAATAAATACAATAAACGTCTAAATAATATCGTATAAAATAAATTTAAGGGAAATACCACTTAAATAAATGCAATTCTGAAAAACTGATAAATGCAGCTAAAAGTAAGAACTTATCACTTTGTAGATTACCATCTGGGAGATATATTTGCTTAGCTGTCAAATTTAAAAATTGATCATTTTTTGCGATAATTTTTACTTAAAAAACTTAGAAACAGTCGAATAAAATTCTTGATTTCTTGAGTTTATTTATTTTATTGTAATAGGTACATTAGTTAGGCATCGTTTAAAGTATCGTTTGAAAAAATCTATAGGCCAAGATGCAGCCGTTTGACAAAACCTCCTAAATCCGCAATTTACCGTTTTTTACTGACTTCGGCTATGGGAGTTCTTGATTCGGCTTTGTTCGGGTGGAGGTTTTGGTTTTGGCTATAAAGCCAAAATAAGAATTGTTTATATTTGTGTTACTTATGTAAATATGTGCTCAACGTAAATAGAGCATTTATAAACCAGTACCGTTAAAATTATTTAAAGGTTGGAAATTTGTGTCCGAGTGAATGAAATCCGAAAATACAGTTTTAACTTTATCTGGAACATTTAAAGCCATTCCGGCGACTGCGTAGACATGCCCGCACTGTGCGTGACCTGGCGAATGGATCGGCCAAAACGGAAATGCACAAAAACAAACGCCATGGAGGTAACCGCTGGCAACAATGCCACCAAACAGTCGTTCCACAATATTGATAAAGCTCCTTTTCTACTATTTTTCACACATTCCGTCCTCCAGCATGGGTACGCACTCGGGTCGCGCGTATCTGAATTCATGTCTCAAAGTGCCCATAGATCCATGCAACAACTGTCCGGCTCCGGTGTACAATCGTCCGAAGCTGTGTCTCGGCAAGAAGCAGACGAGCAAAACGGGCCGCGCCAAAAGCACTGCCTCCATGGAGGCGGAGACACCTGGATGGACCACGCAGACAGGGATTCGATCGCTGGCCAAGTTCTATGACAGTATACCTGGTAAGTGGTGGTTCTGTATAATAAATGGTGACTTACCTCTCGAGTTCTCTTAAGACTACTGTGATGTGAAGCACATGCACCAGGAGGAGTTTTACTCCACTCTGGAGAGCCTACGCAGCACCAGCCGTGACCTGAGAGCCCTACCCAGAGCCGTCCCGGCCCCGGCAGAGCGATGCGCCAGTGCCAGCAGCAGCTCCTTGGGAAAGTCAAAAAAAAGGGCGGGAAAAGGGAAAAAGAAGAGACCTCCGTTGGTGCTGGAACCAGTTCCCGCCTCAGTGCCACCAACCCCCACACCATTGAGAGCTACACCACATAGCCATGCCCATCGCTGCTCCACGCCCGCAGTAGTCATCACTCCCAGCTCCAGTTGCCTAAGCGAGGAGTACGACAAGTGCCTGAGGGATTTGAGTCGCTTGAAGAGCTTCAAGGAAGATTATGCCGTTGAGGTGGCCGACTTCAAGCGTACCCTGAAGAGCTTCGAGGAGGAATTCAAGCGGCCGAAGACCACCACCAGCAGTGGCACACAGACGGCACAAAAACCTCATCCAACGGGTCCGCCTGGGAGCCACACGGCTGAGCGAGCCAAGTGCCGTCGGGAGATGCTACGCCGAAGCCTCAGCGTCAACGATCTGGGTGGGATTCCACCGCACACGAGTCTCGCGCCACACAAGACTGGCCCGCCAAAGCTGAGCAAGTATTTCCTGCCAAAGGAGGAGGATGAGGAGGAGGTGCCCAAGATTCAGATAGAGTCGCCATCCGTGTCTTCCAAGCGCAGCAGCAGTGCCTCCATTTCTGGGCGAGGGCGCGGACGTCGTGGCAGGGGACGAAAGCCAAAGACTACAGCAATGCAATCAGAACCGCAGGAAAAGTGTCGCCCACCTTTGAGAATCTTCGAACTGGAGGAGGACCTGCCAAAGCGTACACCCAGCGTTTCCCCCCTTCATCCGGTGGCGCGTCCCAATCTGGCAGCCACTCTACGTGCCGAAGTTTCCCGGAAGAAGGTCAAGGAGCTGAAGAACAACTGCACCTACCACGATCCCAGGCCACAGTTTGATTGGGAGGTTCGCAAGACTCCCGCCTGGAAGTCCTTGTCGCTGAAGTGAGTATAGTATAGTCTCCCTCGAAGATCTGAAGACCATTGATTCGCTAAACTTTTGTTGTATGTCCTTCAGTGAATCTCATAAAGCCCTGCTATCCATTCGATTGGCCACGCGGAAGGCAGAGCAGGCACTGCAGGAGCGTCAGTACGATCTGCACATGACTATGATGCGGCAGCGGGTCAAGTCCGCACCCCTGCTTCTGGAAGGACCCACCTTCTGGGGCCCGGAAGTGGGAAAGCTGAGCCACACCTGTCAGAGCGAGGGCAGGCGACACGCGTGCGAGAGCAATAAGCAGCGCAGAAAGAAGTCTGGTTGCCCGGCTGGGGAGGCAGATGACAAGATACAGCAGCTGAGGAAAATCTATGGGTCGGAGAAGTCCTGTTCGCGCCAGTCGCATCGGAGCAAGCGCTCCGCACGGCGACCCAGGAGCGATCAGGAGACCCCCAGCCACGACAGCGGCGATGATTTGTGCAGCGTGGACCGCGCCTTTCTCTAGAGAAGCACTTAATTCTGAAGCACCTAGTCACAATACATGTATACTTTTTTGGATGATCGCATTGGCTGCTATTTATTCGGGAAGGTGCAAGTTGTGCAGAGGAGTGAAGTCTGAAATCAGTTCGTAACTGCTTTTCTGGTCATCGGTCAGGGGAGTGTTGCCTGGACGCTGGAGCACAATAGTCTGTAGACCAGCAGAACGAGCAGCGGCAGCTTCTGCGAGGGACAGAGCACTTGTAGATAAAATATTGCGGCAGCTATCTGTCACTTACCTCCAGGAATATCCGTGAGGAAGAGAACGTCGCCTGGATCTTCACCCAAGGACTTGGCGATGTTTATATACGATTGCATCTCCTGTTTGTGGCCCACATGGGTGTCGAAGTGGGCACTGAGATGGGTCAACAGGTCCCCCGCAATGCTGTACTTGAATATTAGCTTCTGGGCGGCCACACTGCCGCTGGAATAGACGGCAATCCGAAGGCCGGCCTCACGCCAAGCCTTAAAAGCAGCAGGCACATCCTCAAAGACACTGCGTAGGGGTTCAAGTACAATCATTATTGGTTTATTATCCAGTGGTTATCTAACTTACTGCCCCATGAGTTCGCCGGTTTCATAGCCCTGCTTCCAGATAAGGCCCTGGAGCGTTTTCAGCGGTGTGACCTTCAGATCTTTGTCAATCAGATAACGCACAAAGCCTGTGATGACCTGCACATCCACATCCGTTGGAGGAACACGCAACATGTCATTGTATTCCGCGTATTGTGGCACCTCTTGCAGCTCTCGGACAATCTCGTTGATCTCAGAATTGTTCTCCCAGGATTCTTCGAGGAACTTTTTTGCATTTTTCTTGGCATAGGGAAAGAGAACATCATGCACAAAGCTGACAGATGTGGTGGTACCTTCAATATCCACCAGCACCACCTTGGCAACACGTTCTGTCGTCGACATTAACACTAATCTCTCTAAAAATTATAAATTCTAAAAATTCCAAATGTCAGCATCTGGGTATGGTTAAGTAGTGATGACAATTTGCACAAGCATGGTTATCGATTAGTTGCCGGCTAGTAGTGCTGCACAGTACCCGGGTATCGTGGTCTCCATGAAGCTATTGCCTATCGGTTGGTATCGGTCCACGCCCATCACTAGCTCGTAAAAAAAAGTTTTTAGCCAAAAAATTGTAATTTGTACTATTTTTGCATAATCTGCGCTAAGAAACCTTAAAGCAAGTCAGGGTTAGCCCCTCCAGAGTGCGGGGAGTAAGAGTGAACTAGTGAAAAGCGCAGTTAACGAGACAAAAGCCGATGAGAAGCAGAATAAACCATCAGCTGCATTGTGTGTGCGCTTTGTTGTAGTTTATTTGGCATATATTCGTGTGGTGTGGCCTACGTGATTAAAATACCCACGGAAAGAGGGCCAAGAGTGAAATGGTGCAGGGCACAATTGGCTAACACGCGCCGGGTCCGTATTTTTGCAAAATAGTTGATAGCGTTCGTCGGAAACAGCTGAAATCGCCAATAATCTGAGACGCAGCCCCGTTTCCGTGTGTGGGTGTTTTCTATCTGTGTGTGTGTGTGTTTCGCTTCTCCGCGCGTGTGGCTGTGTGCGCGGTTGTGTGTGTGTGTCGGGGGGCGAAGGTACAAACACACCCACCCAAAATAAAGCAGTCGCACTCGCAGCGCGCTCTCAAGGTTAAACTCGGTCGTCGGCGCCCACTGCCACCGCCGCCGCAATGCTGTGATGATGAGCAGGGGACGCGCCAAGGACACGGGGACCCGCAACCGGAACCGTGACATGGAGACGCCGCGCTGCTCCATCTGCGGCACCACCCAGCAGCTGTTGCGCTGCGCCAAGTGCAAGGCCATATACTACTGCTCGGCGGCGCACCAGCACATGGACTGGCCCAGTCATCGGCAGGACTGCCGCCTGTTGGCCCGCCAGAAGAACAACAACAACAAGATGCAGCAGATGCAACAGCTGCAGCAGGCCGTGGCAGCCACCTCACTGGAGGGCAGTGGCGCTGGCGCCAATTGCTCCACGGCCCAGATGATGACGCCGGCCCATCAGGCTCAGAACTGGCCCGTAGAGGTGGACAATCTTTTGAATCTCCTCGGGCAACCGGGACAGATGGAGGGGGGAACCCAACCATCAGTAGATGGCAGCCAGCGGCAGAGCCATCACCATCATCACCACCACCACCACAACCACAGTGGGGAGAAGAGCTCCAGCTATCAGATCGGACTGGCAGACGCCAGCTTCATGGGATCGGGCAGGTGAGTGTGTGTGGCATGGGTGTGTAACGAAATAAATGTTATAAACGTTTAATACACTTTAGAGACATTGAACATGAACATAATAATTTGGATGACGCTGGGCCGTATCTGACTAGGGAAACAATTACTTGACAACTAGACAACGTTGGCCATCTTGACGAGATCCGACAACGAGTGGGAGGCAGTACCCATACGGGCGTCCTTGTACGACTGACACTTATCCAGCACTAGCTCAAACTCCGGATCCAAGACGACGTCCCACTCGGCACGCTTTGGCTGGACTTGGGCCTCTCCTAGCGTGATAGGAGAGACTTGTTCGGCTGCAGAGATTGTGGCCATTGCTGCGCTGATTCCCTCGATCAACCCCAGCACCAAGAATCCCATAAATGCTCCGTTTGCCATTTGCCAGACTCCCTGGCGGGCGGCGAGAATGGCACCCGATGCAGCGCCGCTCAGAACTGAGTTCCACGAGTCCTCCCGCTTCCTGTAGTGGACCAGCGCACAGTCCACCGTGCCGAATGCGGCGGCCCAAACGGCAAAGTTGCCGGCCATTGCGGGAGTCTTCATCTTGACAGAAAGCAATCCGCCGTAGAGGCTGCGACTCAGTCCCGCCGGGGCATCCCTGAATCCCTTCACATAATGGAATAGGCCTCCGCCAATGGAGCCAATCAGGAAGCCACAGCCGACGTCCTCCACAACCCGTATGGGACAGGGTTGACGATAGTACTCCATGCTCTGTCCGAACTGCCCCTAAATCGAAATTTGACTATTGTGATGTCTTTTTTCTGTCGATCCTGTTTGTATTTTTTGGTTCCTAATCGCCTAACGTGTGTGTTTTCAAATGATTTTTGGAGATTAAAGCTACGAGATTTTAAAGTTAGTGACATTTATTTCGAGTCTGTTTTGATCGAAGGGGAGTTGTGTATGGAGACAGAGGAAAGGTGTTTTCCTTTAGCCAGGGGAGTCCTTTGGTGCATATTATGCTAGTTTTCATTGTTTAGTTCTTGTACAAATTTGGTTTGACCCTGAAAACGATCTCAGATTTCCCAACTTTCATTTGCAACATACGTGTGATCGGATCTGCTATAATATCACCTGGCACAGCTGAAAGTCGTGTTATTATTCGTTTGATTAGATCATTATTCGAGTCGAAGCATTTGTCGTCCATCTGTGCACTCGAAAAACTTTTTCGCAATTTGCAAAACCACCTTGCCGCAAAGTTGAAGTGTGCGCGAAGGCAGGCAGATTAGTAGCCGGAGAGCCTCGTCTCGCCTCTCGCCGTAAATGTGCATTCCGTCCCTTCCCCACTTGCATATCGAGGCAATTATCGATAAGCATTACGTGCGATGACTTATGACGGATGACATGACTCCCTCCCCACTCAAAATTCTTTATTTGAACTCGAAATTTATGAATCTCCTGCCCCCTGCCCGTACATGTGTGTTGTTGCCCCTTCGAGGGGAGATTAGATTGTACCCGGGATTGCAGTGGGAGAGCAGAGGCTCCTGGGAGGGGAAAGCGACGACAGAGTGTTTACCTTTTGGCATTACGTGCCCGGGAATCGAATGCATATGGCGGTCGGAACAATTGCAGGCAGGCTGACTGTTGACTGCAGTCGCATTTACCCGGACACCGACACCCGGAGAGCGTTGCTGACATTGTAATTATTCTGTTGCGCAGTTTGTCCGGTACCAAAAATTGTTTATAATCACTTTTGAATACCCTCACTGGACGTGGGGCATTATCTATTTGGTTTGAATTTGACTTCAAAAGGCAGTGAGAAGAGACATTCTTTGGTTCTTTGACAACCAGTCTCTGTGCTGGATACCTGCAGGCTGAATTTTAAGAATATATCATTAACAATAGACTGGAATATTGTTTTTGGTCATCTGAATGGCAATCGCGTGAAACTTGAGAAGAATCTCTACAATCCGGGCAGTTTGATTCATATACAAACATATATGTATAGAGAACCAGGCAGAATTTTAATACTATATCCTCAACTATTTACTACACTTTTTTCTTGTCGCATTCAATGCTACACAAATTTCCAATAATAGAAGGGAAACTATCTTCGAAAAGGGTTGAAAATTTGCTTAAAATTACGCCAAATTTTGGGTTTTAGATGGAATTTAGTAGCAGAATATATAGCTATACTTGGGAGGAATATTGCACTGTTTAGGGGCTAACAATCAGCTGTTTTTGGGCAGCTGTTTTAGGCTATCGCGTGTGAAACTCGTGATGAGTCCCTACCATCCGGGCAGTATAATGTTTGTAGCATAATAGCATGGAATGTTGATGGATGGGTTCCTAAGGGTATCTACAGCGTCGGTATTTCTCGACTACTTTCTTTGTTGTCTTTTTCATACTCGTAGGTATATTTGTTTTCATTTTACACACCAGAACAGAACCGGCATTAACAGATACAATAAATATGGTTTTTGCACACACTGTCCGTCCATATGTGGAAATTCTTTTGCAAACGTTGCTCGTCGCCTGTTGCTGAATCACCGATACTTTTGCGCGTTCGTCGTTCCTTTTGCTCTTATCGTTCGGGGCTTACCTTACCGAGTGGGTGGCTAGGTGGGTGGTCCGCTCCATTCCGTTTCGGACGTACTGTCCGCCCCATTCACTTGGGTGGTCGTCTCCGATTTTTTGCGTACGTGCCGCGCGTACGCAAGTCTTTCGTTCAAATGTTGTTATCATTTATCGTTGTACAATTTGCGTCTCGTTTGCTTTTATTTTGTTGACTTGCTGCTGCTGCTGCCGCTGCCGCTGCCACTGCTGCTCCCCACAGATGATGCCGGGATCGGGTTCGGGATCGGGATCGAGTTGTTGTTCTTTATCAAACAATTAGCAGTGACATGATCTCATGGGGGGGTTTGCAAAAAATTCTACATTGTTTATAAATGTATTAACAAAACTCTGAGACTGGAGGTGGGGCCTTTTGCTCATGTCTGTTCGCCTGTCAAGCGACTGGGGTCCGGTACATTCCGGTCTGATCTTGGGAACGCGTTTGGGGTAAAGGTAAACAAAGCATTGCGCAAAAAATGTCTATACAGCAAACCCAAACCCCCCTGAAATGTCAGCAATGTCTGTGTGGGATAGTCGGATAGGAAAGGTCAATATCCAGTGCAAAGTCGATTTAATAAGGGGCTACGACCTTGATCTATTAAACTAATAAAGATGGTAGAGCGTTGACAATACTTAATCGGAAACTAAATATAATCTTTATAGGTTTATAGGCTATATAAGCTATTTCCTTAGGCGTTAATTCAGACTTTAACTTAATGAAAAAACTAAGAAAATCATCGTCAACACATTATTTTCTTGAATTTATTGTAATTTAGCAATGCTTTTGACAGATACATACATACATATGTATGTCCATATATACATGAAATGCTTAGCTAATTTTTCATTTAATTATTAAACTGCTTTCGCAACATGCTGTACGGATGGAACTAATCAAGCAACTAATCGTAATATGTGGAATTTACACAAATTGTTTATAGATTATAAAATATTTATGATATAAAAGATTTTTCAGTGGAAATTGCGACTCTTGGGAAATGGATATGGGACCTTTATTTGGGATCAAAATGTCACATGTGCATGTGTATATGTATGTATTTAATATAGAGGTTAGATTATCCGAATATTTCAAAAAACTTACGATAATACTGCGGACTATACCTTCCAGATGACAGCATAATGGACAGATGTTTCTCTTCTCTGTTATACCTGTACAAGAATTTCACATAATTGAAGAGTTTTCACAAGGTGGGCTACTCCCATTATCAGATCGTTCCTCTTTTATACCTGTACTTGGCAGATTTTGGAATTTATGATGGGATGCTCTTTTCATGTCCTCCTTTCCCTTCTCATACGCTGTTAATAGTTCAGATAGCAGACACATGGATTGAAAGAGTCCATAGATCTCGAACCATCATCATCATCACCATCACCATTCACATTCCCACAACAAATCAAACAACAGACAGAATAAAAATAGTATTGTAGTACTACGTAGGCAGACGCACGTCATCAAGGTCGTCTCAGTGCGTATGCGTGTGCGCCGCCCGCACCGCATCCCGACCCCTGGCGGGTGTTCTTCCTTCCGCCACCCAATGAAACCGGTTGTGGTGGTTTGGTAGGGGGGGCCTGCGTGTGGTACACGTGCCACCGCGTCAGTTGTCGCACGTAATACATCCAAAAAGGCGAGAAGGGCTCGAAGGGCTCGAAGGGCTCACAATCGATCATTACACTACATATGAACGCAGAGAGAGGGAGAGAGCGAGATACACTCATTACGCTGTGTGTTCTTCCCTCTCTCTGACTTTGAACTGGGCCGTTGACCTAATTTTGCAAAGAGTTCTACACACTCTCATGTTTTATGTTGTTTCCCCATCACCATCTTCTTCCTATTCTTAATTTATTTGTTGTATTGTTCTCGAAGCACTATTTTTTTTTGGCAGTTTCTTTTCGCCTGAGAAACATATTTAAATGTCTACCTTTCCCTGGTTCCTTCCCTCTACTCGACTGGGGCTCTTGTACTCCCTTTTGCTCGCTTTGCGTCTCTCTCTAACGTTCGCGTAACTAACGCGTGTGCGTGTTCGTGTGCGTGTACGTTTTCGTGCTGTGTGTGACCGCTTGCGTGCTTGTGTGCGTGTGTGTTGGTGTGCGCTGGGCTACGTGACGATTGTTGCGCTTGTCTTTTTCTGCCTTTGCCTTTTGCGTTTGCCTTGCTTTGTGGGTTTGTTTGCATTTGTTTCGAGTGTGTTTGCTGTCTGCTGTGGGCGTTGCAAGCGCTTGAAGGGTAAACGGAAGGAAGCCCCAGTCATACCAATCACATATTCTGATATTCTGATTTGATAACGAAACAAAACTGAGGCGCCGTGACCGGCAACTGTCAACTTTCGCATCAGCAAATTCCCCCCTGTTTTGGCATACTTGTCTGTCTGTGCAAGTCGCAAAGTTTGTTATCTGCTGCTGCTGCTGCCGCTGCCGCTGCTGCGGTCGCCGTTTTCATTTGTCAATTATTTACTCACACTCGACGTGCTTATCGCTTTACTCTAGTGTCGCTTCCCAGACCCACAAAGCTCTCTTTCTCTCACTCTTATTCCGCTCCACAGCTCTAGCTCTCCGAAAGCCAAGGTATATGAATGTGAGGTTAGGCACTAGTTCTCTTTGATTTTGGTTTGCTCACCAAGAGAATATGGTAATTCTGTTAATTCTTTCTAGTAAGGACCTGAAAACTTCTTAAAACTGAGAAAAATGTGAAACTCATATGTAGCACTTATGATACCTAAAAGGAAGATAACACTCTTAAGCAGAGCTCGCAAATAACTGTTAACCGATTCGTGCGGTCGCAAAATAACAGTTCTTCACTGAGACTTTGAGCAAAGGGTCCGAGAGCAACCGATTGCATTGTTCGTTCAAAAATTCTGCTCGCGCTCAGTCGACGAGCAGTTTTTTTCGGTCTCTTTTGCTCTGCTCATTCCAGGACCGTTTGCCCTCGAACGACGATCCAAAAAGTCTTTTGCGAATGTATGTGTGTATGTGAACTCTCGAAGGTTCTACGCGTCACTTTGCTTTGTGAATTTCGATGGTACAGTGATCGTAGGTCGAGAATTTTGACAAAATGTCAAACATTAAACGAAGACATACTACATTTTTTTTAGAAATGTATTGCTGAAATCGCCACACTTGAGTACTTGAGTACACAAAAACTAAACTCAATATTTATTATTATTTATTTATAAGTTGTTAGCTTAATTCAAAATAAACTAATTATAAAGAAACTATTCATTTTTTAATACAAAAATTAGTTTGAAATATAAAAATTCATGTTTAAAATTTCAAGAAAATTTAACGTGAAAATCGAATCTCACAATGTTACACAACGTACCACTGTGCATTGAAAAGGAGACAAATTATTGAAAAGACCGTTTGGGTTGACTTTTTCAGTCAATCGGTCTTTTAGTGAGTCTCTCTGTGCGAGCATAACTCGTATCTCTCATTGTGCGATGCTCGGTAAAAGACCGTTTCAAGAACAGCTCAACGTCAATCGGTCAACCGAAAACCGAAACGAAAAGAAACGAAGTCTCCTGCTCAGAGCAAGATCGAGGGTGGTTTTTTTTTTCGGTTGCTCTCGCGAGCAGAGCGTTAGCAAACCAAACGGTCAACAGTTATTTGCGAGCTATGCTCTTAAGAGAGCATTTTGGCAGTCCCTTACCCCGTCTATTTATATACCATGACAACCTGCACTACAAACTCTGTCTCACTCTCGCCTATGCGTGAGCTAACGGGCGGCAACAGTAAATGCTGCCTCTCCACCGCATTCGTCCAAAACTCATCGTCGCGAGCGGTTCGTTTTCGCTGCCTCATTTGTTTAATTAAACGCTGAAGCTAGATCGATAAACAAACGTGACTAAGGAAGAAAGAAACACAGATACAAACTTTAATAAAAACAAACAGCTGTAAATAGAAAACACACCAAAGCAATGAAAGCAACAGCTGGCTGAAACAAATGCAATCTGCAATTATTCATACCTGTGCACTCACACCAAGCCAAGGCCAACAAAAATCATTTGCCTTTGCCGCCCTATACGAATACGATAAAACCGGCTCTCCCTCTCTCTCACACTCGTGTCACTCTCCGCCACTCTCTCAGGGCACATAAAACCCGCGAACAGTTTGAAACTTTCTTCATTTGTGCGTGAAAATTGTTGCCATAGAAGTCGCTCAGATAGAGCTCCTGCCATCCTGCTAAGATAAATGATCTATCTATAAAGAACCCTTAACAAACTGAACAGTCATCGGGCTAGTCTAGTGTCAATAGAAGTGATTCAGAACAGTTTCAACAGAAAGCTACGCTACGCTGAGTGATCCACGCAAAATGATAACCTCCACCACAACGGACTATCAGAACTTTTTCAAGCACTCGGCGCATCCTGCCAATGCCGAACAATTCTTTCGAGAACTCTTGGATAAGCGGTAATTACAAGAAGATACTTTGTAATCAGTGATCGGGATTCTTTGCGGATTAAAAGTGAACGATATGAAGATAAAGTTCAGGAGCAGACATCAGGAAGACTAAGATCAGAGTTCTATATGGAAAGAATACAATTTAAACAGAATTTAAAAAGTTTTAGAGATCCTCAAGGGGAATTTTAGCTGATGCTTAGTGCCTTTAAATGGAACTGTAGGTTCATAAATGACTAACAATAGATACTCGTAGATTACCCTTCAAATGTCTAGCAAATACATTCAAGAGTTATCATTGCATTACCAACTGATTTCTTTCCTGAGGTTTTTGCACTGATTAACAGAATTCATCGAATATGAATGCCAAAAATAAAACCGGTTGATGCCGTATCTCTTTCTCTCTCTTTCTTTGCCTAATCTATGAATTTGTATCAAAAAAAAAACTTGATATTTGAAAACTTGTAGCATATGTGGTCGGGCGGGCGAGTCTGTGGTCTGTCGATCATCCGTGCAACACGTTTCAGTAATTTTAATTTATTTCGGTTTTCAGACTGTCTCCACTTTTTATAGCAATTCTGAACTTGTGAGAAATGTTTCATATTTATTTTATTTATTTTCGTGTTGTTTTATGAAATTCGTATGAGGGTTTCGCTTATCCAGAAATTCGCGATCGTTTTGGGGGCAATCTGGATGGTGGCTGGCCTGGCCTACGTGACTACAGGGAACCGACTGCCCCCGAGAGATTTGTTAGGAAAATGTTGGTTTTATGGAGACGTCGTAAAAAAGTCGTTAAATATTGTGTATATATCATTATTCTTATAGTTGAAGCCAAAGCAAATAAATAAAGCTTAAATGCAATCCAACTTTTGCGTATTGCAGTGTGAACCGTTCCCAGTATTTGGTCTATAAATAGATCGGAAATGCAGGCGAGGCAGGTCTAGACAGTAGACCCGTTGAATGGTGCCAGGTGGGGTTTCCCCCAAGGTGACCTCACCCATATAGGCATCTATAGATTTATCTATCAAAAAATAGATAGAACGAGGGCCTTGAAAGAGATCTTCCATTTATCTACATATGTATATGTATCTTTGAAATGAAATGCAATTGGCGTGGATACTCATGAAAGCTCTTTGTTCTTCCCACACAGCGAACGGCGCTATGAGGATCTTTGTCGGAACATCATCAACGACATGAACCAGTACGGCCTGTCCGTAGTGGATGACTTCCTGGGAATGGAGACGGGTCTGAAGATCCTCAACGAAGTGCGGAGCATGTACAATGCGGGCGCCTTCCACGACGGACAGCTGGTGCACAACCAGAAGCCCGATGCCCCCACCTCGGCGGTGCGTGGTGACAAGATTCGAGGGGATAAGATCAAGTGGGTAGGCGGCAATGAGCCCGGCTGCAGCAACGTTTGGTATCTGACCAATCAGGTGAGTGTGTGATATCCTCTAGATTCAAAGGATCTGTAACTAATTTGTGACCCCACCAATTGCTAGATTGATTCTGTGGTCTATCGCGTGAATACAATGAAGGACAATGGCATCCTGGGAAACTATCACATCAGGGAGCGCACGAGGGTAAGCATTTACCAGAGGAATTCTCAAAAGAGATTTGCTAATCGGCTAATTGGCTATCCCTCTTTAGGCAATGGTTGCCTGCTATCCCGGTTCGGGCACACACTATGTCATGCACGTGGATAATCCGAACAAGGACGGTCGCGTCATTACAGCCATCTACTACCTGAATATCAACTGGGATGCGAGAGAAAGTGGCGGAATACTGCGGTAAGCTGATAGATCTCATTGGAATTCGGACAATTAAGTAATCTGTTGACTGGTTTTAGGATTCGACCCACACCTGGCACCACTGTGGCGGATATTGAGCCCAAGTTCGACCGACTGATCTTCTTCTGGTCGGACATACGGAATCCCCACGAAGTCCAGCCCGCCCATCGCACCCGCTATGCCATCACCGTCTGGTACTTTGATGCCAAGGAGCGCGAGGAGGCGCTCAATCGGGCCAAGCTTGAGAACAGCAAGACAAACAATGCCATTGTCAGCAGTACGTCCCAGACACAGCAGGCCGAACCCGACTCCACAACCACACCACCACCACCCGCCACAGTAGCCTCAGCAGCCGCATCAGCGACAGGAACATCCTCATCCTCATCGTCTGCACCTGCAGCCGCATTGCCCGCCAGCATGTCCACGGGCACGGGGGCATTGAATGCGAATGTCTCGAGCAATTCCTGCGCCGCCAGCAGCGAGATTTGCACGTAACACAGCGCTTGAGTCTAATGGCGGGATCGGAAGAAAGGAAGGGCAACCAAAAAGTGTAAATTATTTCCAAAACACTCTGTAAAAAGCTAGTTAAAAACTATTTATGTACACAAGTCTAGAAGCGGGTCAGGTGGATCAGACCCAATTTGCAAAAGTGAATCAAAGCTCCTTTAGTCGTTAAGCCTTCTAGTTATAGCCTCTAAGTCGTACGTTTAGTTAGTCTCACACATTAACCCCTAGCTAACTGCCTTGTCAGCGATCGAGTCGATTGTTTTAGCATCTTTTAATTCGTTACAAACTTTTGCAATTGTAAAATTGTTATCATTTCATAGTTTTCTGGCTGCCAAAGTATTATATCTAAAAAGCAGTGCATCAAAACAAAATCGCCACGCAACGCAACGCGGAGCGACGCTCATACTATCCTATCTCAAAATTGTGCCAGTAGATTGTATGAAATGTGATTTCTGCTGGCATCCCACCCATCTACTCACTCAATCTTTCGACTCTCATGCATCTACATAGTACTCGTAGTTAGAAATCTTTTTCATATCGTTAGGCGACAACAAAATCTGTTCTCTTGTTAAATTCTAGACGATAAATTATCCATATTTATGGCATATCTACATACGTATGTATCTATGTGCATATATGTATTTATGTATATATTTTTCTATTAAATGAAAGCCTGAGCAAATGCAACAAATGTCTCTAATTAATATTTGCTTCTTTTTTTTCTGGGTATTACATTTTTAGATATTTCTGATTACTTAAAATAAGTTTACATTGCGAAAGGGTCGAGATATGTCCATAGATAGATGTTTAAGGCTTAGTTGCAGGAGCCAGTCCTAGGATTAAACCGATTCAGGACAAGTTCATTTGAAAACTACATAATTGAATATTATATCAATACTTTCAAGAGTCTCAAATAGAGAGAAGCTTGGATTCTGGCGTAGTTACACGAACGAACGAAAGCGCACTGTTCATGTATAACGGAACAGGTGTCAGGTTTTTGAGTTCTGGTGAACGCCAATGATATATTCCTCAATATCACGTCGGCGTAAAAGTATTATTTTAAATATTTATTTTAGTTTTGTTTGTGTTTATTCTTCTCGAGTTGTCAGCTATTGATATAAAGTATAAAGTACATAATGTGTCATGTATCAAGAAAATGTATCGAACTATTTTACGCTCCTTTTCCTAATCATTTGCGTTCACCAGAACTAATACCTGATCAAGTTTTTCTGCTGAACTCGGCTAATGATTCAGTAGGGTAGACCAAAGAATAAAATAAGTAAGGCTCTGCAACTGGCTGGCTATTATCGGCCTGCGTGACCCGACAGTCTGTGTGCTCCTTATTCTGGGAAAGTATGTAGATCCTTCGCTGAGTTGGCACTTAATAATATCGAGTTCTAACGCGATGAATAGCCCTCCCCAATCATGGAAAAAATACGATTTATATTGATATTTGAATATACACTTTATTTTTCAGAAAAAGTTGTTCATTTTCGTAATGACTTTACATTTACATATATGTATAGTATATATATTGTATTTATATATATTCTTATGCCGCTCAGCACATCATGTGTTTGTGTGTTTCAATTTTTTGGTATTTGCTGGAATGGCCATATTATAATAATACGATACAAGTTGCACACATGATTTGATCTGTTTTGTTGTCTATATAATATTTAGAATAACCAAAGAACAACGACGAATGTACCATATGGCATTAGCATTCGAAAAACAAACAACCAATGCACATTTTTTTCGTTTGTTTTCAACATTTACATCCATTAATATCGTTTCTGCGAATATGCTTAGTACTTGGCCGTGGCCAAAATTCATCTAGATACTTGATTTGCTTTCCAAAAATATATATACATATATATTGTATGTAGGTAGATATAATATATATGTATCTCGTATATACACACACGACTGGCGACTGACTGATCTACTAATTGCTGATGCCTCTCTTCTTTCCTCTTCTCTGCTCTGCTCTGTAAGTACTCCATCTATTTTCATTGCCTGCAAATCTGTTGGTAGAAAAATAAACACCACCTACCATCTCATCTCTGTTTGTGTCTGCATCTTAACTCGTATATAGCCCCTTCAATGATTTTCAAATCCTTCTATAGCTATATTTTATGTACCGTTCGTCATGGCATTGACAAAGTTGTGCTCTGTTCTAAGTGGATTTTTATACAATTCCGGTTCGGTTCTATAATCTGTATTCGGTAAAGCTGAAAATGAATACTGAAACTGGGATGTGTAGATCAATATGGGAGGTCCTATCCTTCAGCTCATTTTAAGCCAAGCCAACAAACAATGCAAATTGCAAATGGAATCAAATGCTCCCAAAATATATATATACATATATATATACATATATTTGTATCTGTTTAATATGTAGTATGTATGTATATCTTTCTGGCATATCCTTTATATCCTGAATAATCTGCCTCATCGAATTGTGCGAATTACATATTGCAATAATTTTGTGTTCGGTGCGCAACAACTAGAAACTGTTTTATTTTGCAAACTACTCAACACTGGTTGGTTGGGGGGAAAGCGCAAAGCACTGGACACTGAGTGGGACAAGTACTCGCACACTAGGCTGGGTTGGGCTGGGATAATGCCGCACTAATTGGCTATGATATATATAGTATATATTACACAAATACTAAGCACTTTATTGGAACGCACAACAAAAAACTCCAATGGGACAGAACAGAACCTATCATCCTTTCCTCCATCCATCTATCTATCATCTTGCACATCCAATTAACAATTTCTTTTTTTGGTTTTACAGCTTTACAGTTTTCATTTTCAATTGGTATATGCACCAGTCTACAATTTAATTGACAGAAGTTACAATTTAAAAATATTTTCATCCTACGCTTGCTTTTAGGTTTAAATTTCATTTTCAACGCACAACAAAAATATCTACGAATTCAACAACATAGTTCTCCATAGGCTACCGAAATGAATAATCCTATATATAGTATACATATATATGCATATTTCTCAGATGTGTAACCCCCAATTCTTTCTGCTTTTGGTGTGTGGTGTTTGTGTGTGAGAGACATACAATATATGTATGTACATAATTGATAATTGACTTTCGGTCAACGAACTAATCTTCGGTACACATTTATGTGTAATATTTAATGATAGGCTTCCTCTCCTCTCTTTCTTTTTGTGGGGTATCTGATCTGATCTGTAGTTTATACGAGTATATCTGTTAGTAAACGCATTTTGGTCTCAAGATTTTTGTTGTGTATGTGTTCTCAAATGAAGTTCGCGCATAGTCAGAGTGAGTTTTAAGCTAACGATTCGAACGATTTGTTTTATGGGCGCTCTGCTCTGTAAACAAGCATTTCCAATTTCGTCTATATGTAGTCCTATAAGAAAGTCTTCCGTTTACACAATACAACATCATCATTTGGGTTTCAGGATTCTCATGCGTGTTGAGGAGGATATATGTACGTATCATATTCATAGAAAGAGCATACGTTTATCCGTATCGTAACTGCGGTTAGGTTACACAAAAATTGTCCATCTGTCAAGATCGTTTAAATACGAGTAGTATATAACATCTAAAAACATCTTCTTTGGCGTGAGTCTCCATAGTTCGTTTCACCATACATATATCATATCATATCGTACTGTATGTACGACGAGTATATCTCCTTTTTCAGGGGGGTTTCTGGAGAGGGGGGCGGGGGCGGTGCGTGCAAAAAGTTTCAGCTAAATTTCTCTAAATTGTTTGCATGCTAAAGAGGATTTGCTCTGCTGGGATTATCTTTACAGTTAATAGTTTCTCCATCTGTTTTGTTGTGTGCGTTGTTTCGTGAGTAAAAACTTCAACTCTAATGAAATGAAATATTCTTCCTATATCTCTTACATTCTTCTCGTTTTTTTCGAACTCTGTTCAGTGTAAAATATCAGCAATTTTGTTTCGTTTTTTTTGTTTCTCTCAAATATATGTGTGTGTGTTTTGCAGCGTTTTTCGCGTGTGTTCGAATATTTAGAATATTTTTATTTTTTTTCAGATTTTTCTAATGGTTTGTTTTGTTCTTACAACATTTACAATACACATCGATTGGGTATAGGGGCTGTGTGGGGGGGGACCGGCAATACACTACAAAAATTACACTTACATTTATTCTAGATTCGCTTCTACCATTGTACATTTACATATACATATATATATAGTATATATTTTATCAGATGTGTATACATATATATATATTAATTCTTTTTCCGTTTTTGTTTGTTTTTTTGTTAATTACACTGAAATTGTATCTCAAAAGGGATATAAAGCCATTTAAGTTTGTTTTGTTGTTTCATCAAAAAACCATTTCCATTCCCAATCCATTTCCACGCGGCAGCAAAAATCCTACAGGTCGGAGGATCCTCTGCGATATCCTGTGGGGATGGGGCGGGTGGAGAGGAGAAAAACTTAAAACTACAAATCCTGCTTAAAATCAACGCGTGGTACGCCGCTCTCTTTACAAAAGATATAGCACATCTATGAGGATGCGATGGGACAAGATGAATTACTCGCAATTAAAAAGTTCTCGGTTTTGGCCATGTTTTTGGTTTTTTTTTGTTGTTGTATAATATTGTGTATTTCATTCTGGTGTTGTTTCTGTTTGTTTGTTTTTTTTAGTATATATTGCATAAAGTCAACATCATTAGCATTAAAACATAAACATAATTAAATATATATAGTATATCGGATAAAACTAAAAAATAAAACTCTTTCGCTCTGCATTCAGTTGCTGCTCCTTGTCTTCCTTCCTCTACATTTATTATTAAAGTCAAATCATTTAAAAGTTATCCTCTTCTCTTATTTTTTTCACTTGCAATCAGCATTTTGCACTAAAAATTATATCGACATTCTTTTTTATTTCTCTCGCTCACGCTCACGCTCTCGCGTACTTTCCTTCCTTCACTCTTCTATTTTTGCACAAAATGTTCTCGAAACGAATTAAAAAATTAAATTCAAAATGAAATCAATCCGAGGAAACGCCACACGACCCGACCTTCTGGTGGTCTGCTGGTGGTGTTTCCTCTCACAATTTTTAATGTTAATCATTTTACCATAATTAGAACTTAACTTAAATGTATCTCTGTGTGTGTATGTGTTTGTGTGTGTGTGTTTGGGGGGTGTGTCTGTGTATGAATGATTGTGGGGGCGTAGATGTGATTTTTCAATTGTTTAACATTTTCATTTCATTTTAGTTTGATTTAATTTTTCTAATTTTCCTGCTGCGTGTCGCTTGTTGCTTTGCCTTCTAGGGATTTTCTCATGCCTTGTTTAAATCTAACACATAATTTAGTTGCTTTTCGTTTAATAATATATAATATAAAAACTAAATAATTAATACGTTCAAACGCATAGACCTAACTCCTCAACAAAAAACGCTTTCCGCTCAAGCTCACAGAAGTTCGCACAAGCTCCATCTGTTTTTCACCCTGTCACGATTTCCAGTGGGGAGTTTTGGGGAGGCTGTGTGGAAAGTTCCTTAGGGTTTTCTTAGACGCACACTAGCTTTTGACATTATTCTCAGGTTGTTGGTTGTGTTTTTTTTATCGTTTTTGTTTAGTACATATAATTAATTAAATAGGTAGGTAGGCGGATGGCGCCATAAATATGTGTTTGTATGTATGTGTGTGTTGTGTGTTTGTTGGTTGCTGCACTCAACAGAAATTCACTTAAACAAATGCCCAGCATTCGAGTGTTTTGATAACAAAGTCTTCTTGTGGCGCCAGAGGCTCGTTGCCGTATGTGCTGCAATGCTGTGATCGTCCCTGATTGAGATCTCCATCAAGCCACAGACCAAAGCGACCACTGAAACGAAGAAACGATACGACAGGACGTTAGCACATCAAATGGTATGGTATGTTTGTGCTGTACTTACTCTCCAGCGCCAATTGACAGGCTCTCCATGTTGCCCTTGATAAAGTACATGTTCTCGCCAGTCCAATGGAATACCTTGAAGCTGGGATTGAACTTGAAGAGCAGGGACTCGCCGGTGCCATAGAAATGATCCGACACATGCAGCGAGCAGGAGGTCAGGGAACCAAATACCTATACAAATAAATCGGGTTAAAATTCTTCTTCATATTTGATCCAGTTTAAGATCTTGGCTTACATTATTATCTGTATCCTCGATGACAATTAAAACTGGACTCTCCAGGCGGGCCATCTTGCGGTACAGGGAGTTCAGGGCGAAACCATGTTGGGATGTGCTGAAGATCAACGACCAGGAGTATCCCTCCGCACGAGCTGGCAGATGAGAGCAGAGCTTCTCGCTGTAATAAAAGGTGCAACAGATAAGTATAGGGTTCACTCAAAGCTAACTAAAAGATCAAGGAGAGTCTTCCATTTGCAGCAGTTGAAGACTATACATTTATTCGAGTTTGAATATCGAGACAATATACTATCCTTGAATCGACCACTTACCGATGCTCCTCTGTGAGGATCTCTGTCTTGCCAATCAGATCGGGAATGGGGAAGTCCAGGTCGAAGGAACCAGTTGCAAACAGTGAGGTCTTGCGATATTCATCTGTGCTCATGGACAGCACCTGGAGGGAGGAACGATGGATGACGGAGAACAGTTCAAGATTAGTAAAGATGCTTCAAGATTAACCAAAATTAACCATAAAACAAAAGCTAATTGATAAACATACGAGTATCAATCACAAATCAAAATCAAAAAATACATATCCAAAATGTAGTTTGTTTCTTTTGTTATTTGTGGGGAGTGGGGTGGTTTCGTTGCGTTTCGTTTCTTTTTGTGGTGTGTTGTTCATTGTATGGAGTGCGTACTGTAGTGTCGTATGTTTGTGGGTGTCGTATGTCTTGTCGTGGGGTTTTTGTTGGTTTGGAAATCAACTACAAATGAAAATCGCTCGCTTGGCATCAGCATCGGCACTAGCGGAGTGAACAAAAATTACACGAAAAATGTACACTTAGAGAGGCTGAAGGATGTCTATAATACAATGCTTAATGCAGAAGTGGATGCAGTAGTGAAAGTCGCCAACGGCGGTGCAGCGGAGTAGTGAAGCTTGGCCACAAGGCCCCCAGCTAGTTGTTGGGTCTTTAAATACAAATCCCCTTAGGGAAATATATATTCAATGATTGCCCGACAATGCGAAAAAGGTACAGGCTCGCTTAGTGATATGTTGGCAACTCTGTGACAGGGGTATCCTGGCAACTCTGTCACAGGAAAATTAGGGAAACACACTTCTCAGAAATATATATTTATTTGGTCCTATTTTCACACCAGAGAAACAAATACTAGTGACATGTCTAATAATGTCTAAAACTGTTACAGTCCTTCGTCGAAAGGGTTTTTTTTTTTAATCCAGACTTTAATTTATAGGTAACTAAAAATTTGGACGTACCCCCTCCCTAACTACGAGAACAAATACTCGTACTATAAAAACTCCTTGCATAATTTTGGTTACTAGTGTTCTTAGATAATTACTAATACTGAATGATGACTGCTACGATTTTTTTTGTGCGTGCCTCTTCTAGCGGTTATTTGTTTTTTGTGCGGTGAAGCGATGCTTCGTCCTGTTTCGTGCCGGCGGACTTTGGGGCCTCGGGGACTGGTACGGGCTCGGGTAAGAGTCTCTACCACTTCATGCCACGGACGTGGTGGAACATTGCAACTGGCCCACCAAGGCGCTGGAATGCCGACTGCTGTTTGTATTGATTAGGCATTGCGATGTCCGACTTGGCGTCTTTGTAATCTTCCTGGTCTTCCTGGTCATCTTTGTCGTCATCTGCCGGGGCCCGTTTCATCTCAGTGTGAGTGTACTTTGGCAGTGGTCTGTCAGTGTAGGAGTCCTCATGGAATTGACTCCTGGACTCTGACGACAGCTCGGGCGCCTTCATGCGGCTCAAGCTGGAGGACCGAGTCTGGCTGCCCCGCATTTTGGCATTTTGCATGTCGCGGACAGTGCTCGGAAGGCGACGGTTGGACCGACTGGGGACGTCGCTGGGGGGCGGTGCTGAAACAGAGTCCGCCTGCTCGCTGGCACGGTCAGAGCTTGGCTGGGGGTGACGCCTGAATATCTGGGCGGAATAGTGCACGTCATCGAGGCGCTTGGGCAAGGCTTTGAAGGTGTTCGAGATGCCCATAATCATGTTCCGGCTGGCAGCCTCGCGATCTGCCTCCGCCTGGTCATACGGCTGTGCAATGTCCTTCCAGTCCTTCCTCCATGAATCATTGTCTTCGCTGACCACCTCATCCGAGGGTGGGGGCTGCTTCTTTCCCGAGTAGGCCGCCACGGGCTGCTGCTTCCACTGACGAGGCGGCTCCATGCCCCTAAAGACATTCTTCTTCACGAATTCGCGCTCCGCTTCGGGCTGGTTGTATCGCTGATATGACCCCAGTTTCGGGTTCAGCCGCTTCTTGGATTCCACAGAATGAGGAGCGGCTACAGGATAAGAAGCGGTAGCGGCAGCAGGAGCAGTATCAGGGACGTGCAGAATGGTTTTGGCCAAGCCCACGTCCATCAGTTTAAAGTCGTCCAACGAGTAGGAGGTAGGCGTCTGGGAGTCGGCCACCCGCAGCCGCTGATCGTGTTGCAAGGCCTTGGAGTTGCGGATCGTCGATGTGTACACGTACCGCCGCACCGCATCGGCCTTGTGGTTGCTGCTTTTATTGGTTTTGCTGCTGGAGGGCGGTTCGGATTCTGTGGACTTCGCGGACTTCGCGGACTTCGCCGACTCCGATTTGTTCTTCAGAGATCGACGTCGCTCCTTCGGCTTCGGAACCCAGATACGGCGACGTGACGACTTCATCTTGTTGGCCTTCTTCACGAGCCGTTCCTCCGCGACATCCTCTGGACGGGACATCTTCGGAGACTGACGGATGGGCGGAGGCGCAAAGGAAGCCGGTCGCTTCCAACCGAGCAGCAGGTCCTGCTTCTTTTCTGGCTGGCGAGAGACGCAGATCTGCGATCGTATGTCCTGGTCAATGGGCATCAGATCGTCCGAAATGGACCTGCTGATCTCGTGGGCCAGGGACAGGCTTCGTCTCCTAGTCGGGAGTCTCGGTTCGTAGTGATTCTGCTTCTTGGTGGTCGACAGACGGGGCGTCCATTCCTTGGTCTGGGACGGCAAAGGCGGCAGTTTCCGCCTTGCCTGGGCGGCCACCGAGGTGAGGGAGCGCTTGGCGGCGAAAGAGCAATTCTTCGTGCTCGGCTGGCGGGGCAGGTCAACGAACGGGACATTCGTCGACGAGAAGATCTTGTTGCTGCCGCAGAACCCCGTCCACGACATTGTTCCTGTGGCCTTCAGCCCGTAACTGCTCGCGAGCGTGGGCTTCGCGAGGTTCCGATCGAGGACTTCGCTGCGCATCTGTTTGGTGGTGTCGGCTGGTGCCGTAAGACCGAGACTACTGTGTCTGTGGCCGTTGTAGATGCCCTGCATGGTGGCCACAAGCCCATTGCTAGACTTGGAGGCACCCGCCGTCCGGATGGCCAGCTTCGAGAGACTTATCTGATGGCCCTTCATGCCGAAAAGCAAAACAGTTACAAGAGGAGAGCGCGCGACAAATTGGTTTTTTTTTACAAAAAATTTTATATTGAATTTTGGAAAATTCTTAAAATAAAAATAAATTCAAAAGGAGAAATACAAAAAACTACACTTAAACGAAATTTGTAATGTATTTTCGAGAAGTGTTCTCAACGAAAGGGAATAAAATACTGACTGAGAGAAGCCCCAAACGAATCACACATTCCGATATGACGTTCCAAAACATGGCTTACTATTTGGCCAAAAAAAAAGATGGAAAACTCAATCACATTTTTTGTTCTCTCACCCTGAAAACTCTATGGAGACGATGCGAACGCAGTTTTCCGTGTAGACCCATGATGGATCGTTTCGATTGGGGGTCTAACAAGGTACTGAATATGCCCCCCGAATCAATGGCTATTCAATGTCATTCAAAACTTTCAATTTCAGTTCCAATTTCAATCGAATCTTATCCGCAATCTCAGCTATCGTCTATCAGGGGAACGGCTCCTGCGTTCGCATTTGTGAAATTCATTTCGTTCTCTGACTAATTCGAGTGACTGTTGGGGGCCACTTTCGAACTTTGTTTTATACATATAATTTTAGTTAATTCTTGTTGTTGTTTTGTTCCGGCATGGCATTGACAGCGTGTGAACATTTCGCCATGTGACGTCAATGATTATCACCGAAAATGTCATTCCTTTATTCCCTGGGCACGAACGATCCCCTTCGGGGCAGTAATTGCCAAAATAAACTGTGATTCGGATAAGTTTTGCATACATTATACGGATATTTGGATATTTGGCTATGGATATGCTCGTACTCGTATGGGGACTATCCAAGTGCTAATAAAAAGAAAAGGCAGAGAAGCAGGTTTCTTGATTAAACAAAAACTAATCCCAAGAGCAGACAACACACCTACAACGCCTAAAAAGCACCTGTGTCTGCCCACCTGTAACCCGTATCTCTGGCATGGCATGGCGACCCCCCTGGGCTATCATTCCTTTTGGGGAATTATTTGTGCGTGATTTATCCATTAGCAAGTCTTCACAACAGACCAAAAAACAAAGCATATCCCTAATATAAACCAAAAATATTATATATATCTCGAAATTAGCCAGGCTATGCGCATCGCAGTTGGTTGGTTAAGATCCCAAAAAACAGATTGATTGATTGGGCAGGCGGCACTCGAGTTGAAGAACCCCTTGAATGGTAATGTTTTGACTTTGACTTTCGATTTTCGATAGTACTAAGTGCCATTGTACGAGTGTACGAGGCGGTACTGGGTATCCATCATAAATCAATTATGAACACTGAGCCCCAGCGGCACAGAGAGTTGCATAAATGAGAGTCATGCAACGTGTGACCTCGGCTGCAATTAGCCAGATATATAAACTATGATAAAGAGTCACATATTCGTATGATTCGTGCTTTGGTTAAGCTCCATAGAAGGTCAAAAGTTCTATAGAGACAGCCAGACAGACAGAGACAGAAAGAGAGGGGGGAGGGTGAGAGTGTAAAACCTTCTAAAATAGGTCACTCGTATAACATTGGAAAATCATTCAAATTATACGAATATATATATATATCTGAATATATATGTAAATACTATATTGCGCAGAATTCTAAACAGAATTGAAGCGTGACCGAACCACTCGAGGGAGTAGTACGGTAGCCAGTGTAGGAGGGGGGTGGGGGAGTGTGTGTGGTGGGTAGGAGTACAATTAAAAAACAAAACGCAATTTCATCAGTGGACAAAAGTAAACAACAAACAATCAGCGAGATTCCAACGCACTCCACAAAACCCCAGATCATATCAGATTCGGATCGGAATTGAAAGCCAAAGTCAATGACAGTCGTTTGTCTGGACTGGTCTCGGGTCTCTGGTCTCTGGTGTGTTTTGTGTTGGCTTAGAGCTATACTCGAATCTGGTTGGTCTGGTGTCTGGCTGGGATATCGTATACCCGTATCATACCATATATGCATAGATATATGCATGTTTAAAGCACGATTTAGAGTTGGAGTGTGTGTTAATAGTTATTGTGCTGCAGCTTTATTATATTTGAATTGAAAACAAAAACAGCAGCTGGGAAATCACATGAGTCATGTGTTTAACCATAGTTTACCTCACGACTGAGACCATGATTGACGGCTACGGGGACCATCAATTCGCACATTTTCATGTAGTTTAGTTGACCTGCCGCGTTTGGGATTTTTCGAGATGGTTGACACTGTTCAATCAATACGGAATATTTCACAGTTTTCCTATTGATTCACACACTAACACGCCAACGAGGCGTATGCGCAATATACGCCACACGGGGGCACGTGCTCGACACAGTTCTGGATGCTCTCCTCTTATCGTCTTTTGAACTTTTCTTCTATGCAAATCTGGGATATCTGGAGTGACAGTGGGTGTCTGAGATAGATCTCTACCGTTTTCGATCCGATTTCTGAATGCGCTCTGGAGTAACTCGTTTCGCGCTTCGCGTTTCTCGTTTCACGTTTAAAAGCCAAATGAATGTTGAATCACTTCAGTCGCTTTTATTGGCCCGCTCAACGCTCAAAAATATACTCAAAAACGTGATTCGAGAGTCGATGCTTCCACTCGTTTTTCTCTCTCTCGGTTGAGAGCTTGCACAGAGCGAAAAGAGAGTGAGATAATGAAGAGAACAGTAAAGCCAAGAGGAGGAGTGGCTCTGGCTCTGGCTCCGACTCCGGCCCTGTCGCTGTGTGGAATAAAATATGGTCATAATAATACTCGTAAACCTGGACAAAGTGACAATTTACTCATGTAGAATTCCCATCCCCTTCCCGCTCTCCCTCTCGCCCTTAAAATGCACTCCCATTGTGCATTCCTATATACCATTATCTACTCGTTTTTTATATATATATATATATAGATCGAACAAATATCTAGCTGATAAATCAACTCGAAACTGTGTCAAAATACTCACAAAAATTTATTGCTGGTATAATTAAGAAGCTCAAAGTGGCAGAGAAACCTTTCAAATGTACGTATATTGATATTTATGGAAAATGGTTAAAACAGTTGTTTCAAAATCCTATAGATAGGAAAAACGTGTACAAGATCAGTTTCACTTGATTTATCTAATACATTTATCGAACTAAAAACACAGATAAATAAATAGAATATTTTGGAGAATTGTAGAACAAAATGTACATTAAAACCCCCATCAAACTTTTTTTAAATGTATTTAAAAATAAATCTTCCAAGCTAAATTGGTTGATATTTCGTCTACAGATATACCAAAAAATATTGAATATTCGTTTAAAACACTCTCAGACCTCTTCTTAATTTTTTGTCCGATAAGGTAGCAAAAATCGGTTGAGTTCTATATGGCGGCCATATACTTTCTTACGACATCTTTAAGTCGTAAAATAATAAACTGTGTGTGAGCGTTCGGGTCTTGATTTGTGCGATTATAAGATAAAAGGAAAATGCATAAATTACTCCAGGGTGATTCCCCTTCTCAATTAATTCCTTCACGATTAAAGCAAAAAAATTCTATTTTGGTTTAAGAATATAAATGGCCATATTTTTGCAAACAAGATTCGGCATTTTTTGTCCATCTCACCGAACTTTTAATAAGATACCGAAGAAAACTAGGCGCCTATTTTTATTTTATCAATTGGTAATTAATTTAGAGCACTTAATAATTGACTGGCAGGCAGGCAGGCAGGAGAATCTCCATTTTGATTGAGAGATTTGCAATGAGAACGGGGCCATCGAAACTTGCGAAGGTGAGACAACTGTCCTTGATTGAATACGATGATACGAGTCTATAATAGTACTCTATTGTATCTCTATTGATAGATAAACACTATTTTGAAGCTGCCATTCGAGTGGGAGCCGCGTACTTTGTTTGTGGTTTGTGGCACGGCGGTGGCGACGGCGGCGGCAAACATGTTCCGCAACGGTTCTGCATCAACTGGTTCCCGAATGCGGCTCAAACCAAGTCGAGTCGGAGGTCTGGCGCGGGCCCAAAAAAGTTTAAAAAGTAAACAGCAGAAAGTCAAAACGAAAGAACCGGCCCCGAAGCAATGCAAAGAGCAAAGACAAAAAACGCACGATAAAAAGGGAAGAAAAAACATAAAAAATGTGTAAAAGATATTTCGACTGTGGGATACCCCGTTCGACTGTAAAACTTGTTCGATTTTGATGATTTTTGAGAAATAGGTGGTATATATTTCCATTAACAGGTCAACCGAATATGAGCCCGATATGTTGACAATTGTGGCTGCCACAGGTTTTCGGCTGCATCCAAGAAGCACATCTGTTCTGTTACATTTCTATAAATTATCCCCGAATATGGGGTACAAACAGGCAAAGAAGAATCAGAGAAGTGGCGCAAAAAAAAAGCCAAAGAAGAAGTGAGAACAGAGTAGTCAAAGAAGAAACTAAAGAGAGTCAAAGAACCGGCATAGAGCGATAAAACCGCATACCCCGCAAAAACAAGTCTTAAAACCGGCAACATTTTGCTGTAACTCGATAGCCCCCGCCCGTCGGCGAGCAGCAAAAGTCTGGCAAATACATTATTGCTCCATTGTATGCGGGTTAAGTATTACTTTGGTGACTTTTCCAATGCGAAAGAGGGCTTGGCTTGGCGTTCGTAATTAAGTTATGCAAGGAGATGGTAGGCATGGGAAAAAGGTGTGAAGCCAAAGCAAAGTTGTGGTAAAACACACACATGGAACAGACAGCATTCCACACATGGTGGCACTCTTCTTTCTGTCATCCTCTAGAGAACATATGTACATACCTATGTATATCGTAGAAATTTGATATCTTTTAAGAGTCACTTGTTCTTTGTATCGCGGGTTGTCGTAGGGCTTAGATTTGTTGAGTTAGGTCTATTTCTATTACAATCTTATCGTTTGATAAGCTTTAGAGTTCTCAAGACTACCACTTAAGGCTCTACGTTGAACGTTAAGTTGTTGAACTTATTTGTATCCAGAGTAAAGCTTCTGTTCTTTAGATATTTCCTGTTTTGTTCACCAATTTCTTATCAGTTTCTTTTTCTTATATATATTTTTTGTTCTGTATGAATTTGAATTTACTTATCAGTTATGGTTGTGATTGCTATTGCTATTTCTATTGTTGTTCAAATGCATTTGGAGAATGGAGAGAGCGTGAAGTAGGTGCGCAGTATCTATGTTGTTTACTCGAACGTACTACAGATATACAGATACATATATCTTGCCTCACTCTTTGTATCTGTATATGCATTTGCTATTGTTGTTCATCTGTCTATGTCTATGCAAATATTTAATTAGTTGCAAGTCTGTCTGCCTCGTCCCCAGGGTAACTTTAAGTTGGGTTTAGTTGGGGAGGTCAGGCCATACTGTTTGCCCGAGCAAAACATTGTGTGTTTTCTTTAGCCATATTTCTAGAGAATTATCTAATGGGGCCTACTAAACGTACGAGTACTAGCTAACCCCAGGTAGAGCATTGACCCATGGCACACACTGGAGTTCGAGATCGAGACAGCTGACACGTTGAAACGAATGGGGTTCGTCTCAGGCCTAAGGTCTCAGATCTGCGATACTATTCTCCCACTGGTACGAGTACGAGTACGCGTACTCGTATAATGATGATTTCGTAATACCTTTTTGTGCTATTAGTAGTGGCAAATCAGTTCAAGCAATTAACTTGTGTATGAAGAAGCAAAATCAAGTCATTTGTAATAGTTGAAACGTGTGCGATAATAATTTCTTATCCACGTGTATTTAACACAACACTGGGGAGACGAGTGTTGGTAGAAGAATTTGGATATCCACATACAAATAGAAGAGATTCTCAAAGGAATAATTATGCAAGAGATCGTTTACCCCTCAGTAAGATCAGTAAGATGGGTAAGATCTTTCCACTTTGCAACACTCACCGTTTCATGCATTTCCCCGCTCTCATCGAGCAGTGCCTCCAGACTCTGATCATCTTTGGTGGGCGACAGTGGGGGCGTGGGCGAACGGTTCTTGTTTGCCAGCATAGAGCGTGGCAACAGATGCCGCCCATAGTGCAGGTACAGGTAGCGGCCCCACTTTCGACCGGCCAGGCCGCAAACAGCGGCCACAGCAAAGAGTACGACCACAAACCACATGTTGCTGGTAGGCAGAAAAAGCACAAAAACACACACAAAAAGCAAAAACAGCACAGAAAACAAACAACGGTTGTTGGGAAAAAGCTTGAACTGTCCAACTTTTATGGCTAGCAGTGTAGTGTGAGAGCTTTCCCGCTCAGCAGCAGCATTGTGTGGGTGTGGGTGTGTCTGTGTGCTTTGGCTCTCGCACTATTCGGCGTTCGTTCGTTCTATCTCGCTCTGCTCCACTCCACAGCTGGTTGTTGTGGGGGTCTTGTGACCCACGAGATTTGTGCTTAGCTTTTTCTCTGTCTTTTGTGTGTGTGTGTGTTTGCCGTTTTGTGCTTCTGTTGTTGCCACAAGTTTTATCACGCTCTATGCTTTGATGCGCTTTTCCAATACGAATACTATATAGATTTTTCTATTGGTTTTCCTTTCGTTTTATTACACATAAACAGGAAAACAATGCTTTGATTGTTTGCCCTGCTGGCGTCACTCTCTCTCTGTGTGTTTCTTTCAAATCTTTTCAAATATTTGCTGTAAAAGCTTTAACGTTTATCGAACTCTTTGGCACTGCTGCTGCTATTTTCAAACAAGTCGCTCGAGCGACTGCCATGACGAAACGTACCATAGAACCGAGCAGCGCGCACGAAAAGAAGTTGCCGAGAGAGAGGTACAGAGCGAGCGAGAGAGAGGGAAAGGGAGAGGGAGTGTGTCAGCCGCCCACTCTCTCTTTGACTCACTCACTCTCTCAGCTAAGCTTTTCTGGATGGGGACGGGACGCTCTCTTTGAATCAAGTTTGGAGCTCGAGCAACTTCTTTCGGCAACGTCGGCGGACAACAGGTTTGTTGGCATCATTCTGCTCTGCAACAATGTTGCTGGAGCGCTAAAATGTTCTGCATGTTGCGTATACGTAATGTTTATTTTTATGCGATAATTGATTTTCAATTGAATCAATCTTCATTTGCGAGTATTTCCAGGCTAAACGACAAACAATTTACGTGCCAAAAAAAAAAAAAAGAAGATGTGGGTCTGTTTTTGGTTGCATCTGCTTTGGGCCAAGGCTTTAGCCGACATTTCGCGCAAACTGGTTTCTCTCCGCTTCTCTGCTTTGCTCTTCTGCATCCAAAATAAACCCCCAGGTATTTATCATAACGGCGCCACCGCCACCATAGCTAAGGCGCATTCGTGGGCGTGTTGAATTCCAGCGACAAATCAAGAAAAACAAAACTACTGGCACTTGTGCATAATTTTGTATTCCGTTTAGATACGCAATGAAACTGGTTGAAATATGTATGTTTTCCCACCGAGTAAACAAGCCTGTAAATCGAAAGATTTGGAGTAGGACACATGACATTCTGAGAAATGACTCTCTGGTCTGTGGCAATTGGAACCGGACTCAGGCCCCAAAACTCTGCTCTACTTTGAAATTCATTCAAATGGATTTACGAGTACGATATATTTCAGATTCAATCAAAGGCGAACCGGTTATGAAACGGATAACTCTCTGCCAGTCGACCAGTCGACTTGTTTCTTTGTTTCCAGATATACGAGATCATCTCAATCAGATCCGATCCCCCATCTATCAGTGAGGAGGGTTACATCATCTAAGAGAGAATTTATTATGGGGTTTGGAACTGTTTGACAGCTCTGAATCGTTGTACAATCTCAATTTCATGGTATTCTCCAGTATTCCAGTATACCCATCTATTATTTCTAGTAGTTTGGCGACCTCTTTAATCACAATTCCAGGTCTTTGGGACAACCCCTGCACAAACGAACGGAAGGCAGGCACATAATTCAATGAAATTGCCTTCGCACGCAATTATATTTGTTTATTTTTTTAGCGACCCCAATGATGAAATGATCACGTGTCTGCGCGACTGGGGATGGGATGTCTTTATACATAGGTACACAAATGATTTGCTTTTGTTTATGTGTGCACAATGTGTGGCCGGTCAGTCGTCCATGCATACGAGTATTATCCATATCCATATGTACATATCTGTATCTTTCTGGACAGTTGCCAGGTACTCGCGTACGAGTATTGTATTACCGAAAACAGTGCTGGCAGGGTGATGGCTGATGGAGAGGATACGACGCAAAAGTCTTTGATAAACAATCTCTTTTCGTATTCCTAGGTGGAACAATTGGATTTTATTTGAACTAGGTTGAAGAAAATGTGAAATGGAACAGAGAATATGAAGGAATATTCTATTCCAAAGGTCTAGGTTAACCTAATCACACCCATGGCAACTTGTAGCCATATAAAAGAACAAATTTTTAATTGATTTAACCTGATCTCTCTCTTCAATCAGTGCTCTTTCTCTCTCTCACTCTTCAAGCCACACCTCGAACAAATTAAATACAATATATATGTACATATATATTTATAGTATATAGTGTGCATAATGGCAGTCAACCATTTGAAATACGAACGGAAGCCGGATCCACAAAGCGCATACACAACACAACACAACAATCTCTTCACATTTGGCTGACTTCTTCCCCGAATCCGAAACCGAATCCCCATCCCCATTCATTATCCCATTGAATTCCCCCCTTTTTTTTAGGGGTTGCATTTTCAATTTAATTAGAGTTAAATTTCAGTCAAAACAAAAATAATTAAAGAGAGGTGACGCTCCGCCTCTCGAAAGGTGAATGAAATGTCAAATGAACGCCATTCAAGAGCTCCTAAAAATTTCAGAGTGGATGAGTTTTTGAACTGAAAACTGTCAAGAGGAAAGATGGAAATTGCGCATTTTTGAGATCATAAAATCAATTATACGTTAAATATATATTTTCTGGTTGTGTCATTATGGTTTCCAGGGAATTTCTGTGTCTTGTACACTCTTGATTTCTCTTCTTTTCAATCAGATTTCTCCCAAAAGATGCCATACACTTGACTTGATTGAGAGTGAAAGATAAGAGGAGACGTGAAATAAGTGATTGAATAAATGGCCAAGATCTGCGAGAGGGCCCGACTGATAACTGGGTTATGTGTGCCACAAGGGCACAGAGAAGTTTGAAGAAAGAAAGACACTTGAAAGATCTATGAAATATTCACAGAGCGTACTGGAGTCGAATGGAAAAATTCTCTTCGAGAACTGGATAAGAGACAAACAAGCGGAAAAGTTTTCCTATTGATTTATATTTAGATTTCGATTTATTTTCCTTACAAGATCCATAGGAATAGAGTTCTCCCCTGAGCTAAATTTAATTTTCCCTTCAAGAAAATGATTCAGAGGCCAAGAAACTGTTTGCCAAGAAATCAGAGAACGTTTACAGACTTTTAGTACTTAAAATGATTGCTCGACGACTAACAATTTAAGCAATTTAAGTAATTTTACTAAGCATTTAAAGGTATTACAATATATATTATATTATTCACAAGGGAAATTGCTTGTATTGTATGGGCACGCACAGAAGGGAAAGGATCATAATGGGTTCTTTATAGCCAACACTTAAGGTTCCATTAGTTCCATTCCCTTTTTGATCGTAAGAAACAATCATAATGGATAATATCGTACTAATGTTCATTATATTCATGTTGGATCAATACCCTATAGAGAATCTCTATATATAGCATCTTTATACAAGGCATTCATCTTAAAGACCCAATCCCAAAGGAATCACAGCCCAATATAAAAATATCTTTATGGCAACCATTTGATATCCATCTAAATCTGAAAAACATTTACACGATCATTATCGTCATCATTGGTGCTGGACATTTCGGGGCAGTAGCCAAAAATTCCAATGCGTTGAGGGACCCTTTATAAGGCGTACCGCACTGTCCCAATGTTTATGGCCGAGGCATTGAAGACTTTTTGGCTTTCAGCTTGAGACGCGTTCAGATTACAAAACGCGATGCATTTTGAAATTCAAATTTTTGTTTAATCTTGATATGTTTTTTGTGTGCACTTTCATAAGACTTTCACCCCGAACAGAAATTGGGAGGAGACTAATAGATTTGTGTGGTCTGTGTTGCTTTTGTGATTTTCCTCATTTTCATATTTACCCTTTTCTTGATGTATTTGGCTATTTTTGAGATTTTCATGGCTTTGGCGCTCATTTTGGCAACGTTCTCTGCCAGCGGCAGCAGCGACAGCAGACGCAAAGATGTGCTTTTTCTCCTTCTTCTTCTGCTTCTCTTTCTCTTCGTTTATTTCCTTTCTTTTCTTTTGCCGCTGCGCTCAGGCGTTGCTAATTTTGGACACGCTTTTCGCTCTTTAACAATGCTGATGGCGAGGACCGTAGACGGAAAACGGAAGACGGAAGGTGGGGGGCGTACAACCCAAATATATAATATTTGCACAACTGCAAGATCTGCCAGATCTAATAATTTCTATAATTGTCACAAAAGTCACATTTCTCGGGAAACACTTTCGGGAGAATCTGAGATCGCGGATCTAACGCGGGGAGAGAGTGACACAAACAGAGAGAGGTAGAGACGTGACTGTGCGGCTTGAATGTTTTGCGAAAACTAAAACACAAAAACATACGTTGGAGCCGAGCCGTCCCCACCAGCAGCGACAGCAACAGCCACCAATAACAACAGTAAAAACCATATCAGCGGCAACAACAAAACGTGGCTCAGCTGCTGCTGCTGCTTCTCTGCTGTGTGCCGCTGCTGCTGCGCTGCGCTGCGGCTGATAGCTCGTCTATGACGACACGACCACGACTGTGGGAGAGGCTGCGTGACTCGGCTGAATATTGCAGACCGCCAATGTGGTGCAATGGCTACAGTGCATTGCAGTGCATGCCGAATTGGATTGACAGGGTCGGATAAAGGCCTTGTCCTGTGCCATTTGGACTGGCATCCGACAGTGGTGCTAATATTTTGGACCGCCATTGTTGAATGCCTATGAATTTTGGTACAAAAACGTTAGCAGCCAGTGTGGCAGGATATAGCATTTTTTGCTATACTACAGCAATATTTACGACTACTTCTGTTGAATGGATATCCAATGGAATCAATACCACCGGTCATGCTACTAATATTTGTACCATCCAGGTGTTCAATCGCTGTCTCTCCAGAGCTCTAACTGCACCCTGCCTATTTTGCAGGCCACAAGTGTTTCCTGAATGCATTTATTATGCGTTTGGGACCAAACTTTTCCACTTACTCTCACTCTTTGTCGATGGCCCTTCCTACGCGTGCAATTGATGACAGCAGCTCTCTCCAAGCATTCGCTCTCTCTCTCTACAGTAGGGTAAGTGCTCACGGATTGTTTGTCTTTGCGGCTTTGGTTTACAGCTATGCAAACATATTAAATGCCATGCTAATCAATTGATAAAACACCGTCTATATTTATTGCGCTTCTGTGCATGGGCACAACTGTTTATATTGGCCATTTTTAAATGAAGCATTTTTAGCGAATTTATACCCATACAAATTCTATGTAAATTTGTATATTTGCATTCCAGGAAACGGAAAATCGCTATATAATATTAATTCCGACTTTCATCAGTTTTCAGAAAAATAAGAAACTGAAGCTTTAATGCATAGTTCTCCTTATGAATGGGATTTTAAGCCTAAAATCGAGTGAATAGTCACAAAAATTGACCAAATCATAGCCGATAAATATATCTAGTTGAAGGATCATTTTCAAGGTGTCTCGTAACAAAGTAAAATATTTAAATACTAGGGGGCAAGTGCCAACCCCTGGCTTATTCGCTTTGATCGCGCGTCAACCCGCGGCTCACTCGCTTTGTACGTGCACATACCCCCGGCTCACTCGCTTCGTTCGCTCGCTCCGTTATGGGTAAAAATCAGACGATGACGAATGATTGTATGTAACTCTTTAAGCATCCAACTTGGCCCGAAAATACCTTGACTAATAACTTATGAAAAAACACATTAACATCTGTTGATTATGCATACAAGGCCGCACCCCACACAACCCCGAACAGGCGTCAACACCCCCACCACCACCTCTCATGAGTAAGGAATATGAGAGGGTCGCTCTTCAAGTGGTGCGGTGTTGCATACATATATGAAAAACCAGCTCTTACCGCTCCCCATTTCTTGTATATTCAACAAGTGTTTATGGTTGATGCCATATAAGAAATGCATTTAAAATTGAGCAGAGAACCCTCTTTCGTATGAGAGAAAGACAGAGAGTGATATTCGTATGCAAATTGAAAAGACTGTCCTCTCCGCAGCATCGTTGTTCTCGGTTTTTATTTGCGAAAATTCATTGAAGCCAATTGATCGGACAAGTACAATATCCAATACAATATAGTAGATATATGAACAATTGGAAGGCAGAGTAGAGTATTGCTGGCGTCAGCGAATCATCGGTGTTTGGGGGGAGGCGGGAGGAGCTGTGACTTGGGGACTACCGTTTCTCCAATGTGGCAGGGGCACTGTTTTTGCGGTGGGGCGTTGGATCCTCCTCGCCTACTAATTGAGCATTTAAGCATCAACAACAAAAAAGGCAAAAATGAATGAGAGGCACAGCTCTAAAAAGTAAAGCGCATCATTTTCTGCTTTTATTTCAGTTTATTCTGCTATTTTTAAACACCTGCCGAAACCGGATTTGGCTTTAAAAATAATACAAAATAGACGATGATGATGATGCTACCCAATCAACGAACACAGAGAGACCCAAAACCGGCTAAATGACACTCGATTTAAGCTGGATTTAAATTTGTATTTAATTTCAATTTAATTAGAATATAGTTAAGCTCTAAAGAGGCGGCTGGACGGTATGATTAAAGCCCAATTCGATTTCAATTAGAACAGAACTGGATTGAAATGGAAAGTGTACTTAAATATAGTAATTAAATGTATGCAAATAATTACTGCATAAATAAATAAACAATTTATGTTCATAGGCACGCGCGCGCTCTCTCTATATCTCTGGCATAAGTAGTCCACAGTAAAAAGGAAAACGAATAATCCCAAACAGGTTTGTAGATTATAATAATAATGATGTTGAAGTTCACGATGAGAGCAGATCTATAAGCATATTTTGCTTTAGCTATTCATATTTCATTTGTGTCAAACAATGGTCCGCTTAGAGACGTTTTGTGTTCTGATTTGTGAACAACTAGTTTTTAATTTTAGGAATTTTATGCCCGACAGCATTCCTCTTGGCACCAACGAATGCTCCCAAATACTCAGGAAAGAAATAATTCTGAAGTAGATCACAAGATCTGACTATATATTATGTACATTATATGTGTCTGTGTAAATACTATATATAATTTAGCCAATCATCTGGCAGCTGCTCGTTAAATCAAACCGCCAACAGTTTGTTTGACAAATGAATAAACGTATTTGCATATCGAATAACATTTAATGAAGAAGTAAACCCCAACATATCACATCAATATCTGGCACACTTGTGGGGCTACAAAAACAGAATGAGAATTGTAATCTTCAATCCCCCGAATCTCGGGTCAAGCCATATAAATATTATGGAATCTTTCACCTTTAGATAATCCAGAAACCCAATTTATTTTCGGCAATATTCGACGATAAGCCCCCAGACATTACGCAACTGTTGGGCATTATCTGAGCCATTTGTATATACAGAGATTGGTCGTTCCGTTCTTCATTGCTTTGGAGCCTCTTTGAGGTCTCCATTTTGAAGATATTTGCATTGGTGTTTGGGGCTTGGGGCTACGGAAGCAATCATCATATAATCGTATTCTATTGATGGATGCTTCTTTAGAGAGATAACCTCTTGCAAGATTCTATTGATAGCTGAGTGCGCTCCCATAATATATTATTTTAATAGTTATAATTATAAATGTTTTGATGCGGCAGGCGGCTAATGAGGAAACAATTTGCTGATGCGCCGCTACATTGCCTGGGAGGCTGATAATGGTGAGAGGAGTGGGAGAACAATGTCAGAGCTTCACCCCGAGCCGATAAGAAAGAACCAGAAAACCGTATCAGAAACGGAAAAGTAATGGCACCAGCACTCAAGGCTTCCCTCTCGAGGGAGTATCGCCTACAATATATCGATCCATACCATCTCTATTTTTATTTGTTTTGATGGCTGATGCCAGACACAAATTACTCATCTCATCCATTCCACCGTGATCGTGATGTTTCATTTTGGATATGGCACGCTTATGGGTTGGAATGAGATGAGATGAGAAAACGTGTCCATAAAGATTGCGCAAACAAATGCCAGACAATCCTACTACCTACTACCCCGAAAAGGCGCGCTAATTGTTGTAATAAATGTTTATAAATATATAATATATAATATAATAATATACAAATGCTTGTGGGTCTCGAGTGACTCGACTGAAGCATTGCGAAATGGAACTCGAATTGGAGTTGAATCCAAATCTACTCGTAATTAGCATATCATTTGGGTGTCTAAGCCGAAGAATGTGGCTAGGAGAACATCAACTGGGGAGCTCCACTATATGCATGATGTGAGAGGTGGGGGCTTGCTGGCAAGGTTGGCCTGTATCTATTGTTTATATTACGCATGTAAATGGGTTACGTTGGCTGTTAGGCAATGCGGCGTGTCTGTTTCTGTTTCTGTAACGATATCACCAATGTGATACCTATCCGGGGCTCGAAGCCATCAAAGTGTCGATCTCAGGCAGGTTCATGAACTCAATTTCAGTATCAAGTGATATGAGGTACGAGAACTATGATGTGCATTAGATGGTAATTAAGCAGGGTTTAAACTAATTGTTTAGTTTAATTGTTCAATTCTGTTTCGTTTGCCAACTAGTTTGTAATTGATCTCGGAATATGTAGAACCAGTTCAACAATTACTATATTCCCCCCACACATTTCAGTCAAACTTTCTCAAACCCACATTTTGTTGTCCTTAAATCGTTTTCATCAATTGATTTGTGTATTATTATTTTTGAATGCAATGAAAATGTTTGAAATTTCGAGAACAGAGAGAATAAAATACGAGGCCAATCTTTCAAAAGAAAAATATAAGAAAAATGCATCTTCGATATAGAATGAATTTGAAATGCTCGCTTGAGAGAGGGTTAGATAGATGAGCCAATATGTCTTATAAGATATACAGATATAATACTCAATGGGATGATGGAACCAATGCTTGGGTGGGTGGAAAGTGGTGCGCCACAGTGCCACAAAAACAAGTGCTGGAAAAAAGAGAGTGGTGCCAAAGAAAATGTTTCTCTATAGATCAATCATTTTCTTCTCTAGATTTCGGTGGGTTTTCGGTGGTTTGGGGGGTGGTACAAAAACAGAACCAGAAATACGAGTGCATAAAGTGCTTTGAAAACTACGAAAAAATAGAGGAACTAAAAAACCAGCGAGCATATTGGAAAATCAACAAATATCTAACAGAAAACATAAAACATAAACTAAATCGAAAATATGCAAAAATTCAAAATTTTCACACAAGTTCCAAAAACGATTTTTCTTTTGTTTTTTTTTTTTTTAGTTTTAAGTTTAAGTTTTTGGTGCGGACAACACAGTAAGGTTTGGTTTTTGTTTTGTTTTTTTTTATATTATTTTTTAGGTGAAGAATTCGTATTAAAGGATTGATTTGTCCTAACCTCGCCGCCCAACATTTCCAAGTCATGCGATGCGGCATGGGAAGCCGTTTTAATGATCTTGTAGGTCTTGGCGAACGGTGCCTTTATAAGCTGTTTGTAGTTCAACAGAGGTTAAATTTAAATAATATCATGTCATATAATATATAATTGTATGTAAGTAAATCACAGTAGTTTTCATATTAAATAGAATGCAGTATATGGTTTTATAGTTTCATAGTTTCATAGTTTTGGGTCCCATGGGGGCTCGGGCCCATGGTCGATGGTTTCGATTTTATTGGAAAATCAATAAAGGCAAGGCAAATCAATAAAGGAAAAAAAGACACGAAAAAGGAAGAAGAAAAACAAGAGAGAAATATAGAAGAAGAAAACGCATGTACAATACACGTGGGGGGAGGGTGGGAAAGATATGTAAACAAGATTTACAAGATTTATAGTATATTGTATGATTTATATATATAAGAAGAAATTTGTCATAAAATTCATTGATTAATCATTAAGTTTTGAACCTAAAAGAGCTCAGATTTGATGGCTCTTTGGCAAAAATATAGAACGATTCGAGGGTAAAAACTCAGAGCAAAGATTTAAACGATAGAACGAGAGAAAGATACAAGAGGGAAGAGACGGGTCGTTCCTGGCCAAAGGCTTGGAAGGGTCTATAGATAAACGGTGAACTCACCTCCCAGGACTCGCGGGTAAGGTCGCTGATCTCCTCGCCATCCTGGCTGCCGCTGCCGCCGAGGCCAGCCTTGGTGGTGCCGCTCTTTGTCCATTCGGTGTCCTCCTGGATCAGCTCAAAGCCACGCGCCTTGATTTGCTCTTCGTCCAGCTCACCGTACAGGTGTTTCACCCAGGTGTTTATGAAGCGATAGAGCTCATCAACGCTAAACAGGGAATGGTGAATATAGTAGCGGTTAGCGATTTATAGTAGCTGTAGACATACCGATTTTTGGGCACACTGAACCAGTACTCGGCGCGCAACTTGTTCTTGCCGTACGACATGACAGAGGTTGGCAGCGGTATGGCCTTGCCAATGGGCTTGCCCATGCGCAGGCGCAAATACAAAGGTGGGTCTAGACAGGCTCTAGCCGGACGTGGGATAAGTTCTAAACGAAAGAGAAAAACATACCAAATGTAAGTTAAAGTTTAATCAAATTAAAGGGTTACTGGCGCTTACTGTCCACACTGATAAATAGTTCGGGTTTGTCATCCATCGAGACCATGGAACGGTAGTCCAGCTTGGGCGCCTGCTTGGCTTCCTTCAGTTTGGTGCTGGACGAGGTTCCCTCTGACGAATGCGGACGTATAAAGGTACCAATTGAGGAACGTCTATGGGGAACAAACAAAGTAGTATAAATACATGTTACAGACTATCGGAAAGGAGAGCAATGGTACAGATGATTCAAATTTACACTCGAAACTGATAAGATGAAGCATTAATGATCGAAACTAACAAACGAAAGGAGAATGTGCTCATTGGAACAAAGAACAAGTTCTTTGGCTTCCTTTTTTCTTAGGTGAAAACACTACAACATCAAAATTCAATAGCAACACAACAATAGCAACTTCAACGACAACAACGACATCGGGTACATCCAAAATCCTTCCTTACCCATAGGTCATATGACCCTCGGAATGTGTCGAATGCGGAGTCAATGGCGGCACTGGCGAGCCACCAGAGTCTTCGGACGGTGTTTTCGAAAACAGATTCCCGCCCAGCTCTGAGACCAGAGTAATGGGCGAGCTATAGATTGTGTGTGTGTGTGCGCATGTACGTGAAATTGGAGTGTACAATTGTTGTGTGTTGTGTTTGTTTCAGTGTTGCATGAGTATGTGATGTGATGTGACGTGATGTTATGTTATGATATTATATGTATAGTATTTTATAGTGTTATAGCAAAGCAGCCGATCCGCACAAAACGAAGGTAAGCATTTTGGGTTTTTGAGTATTGTTCAGTTTTGTCAGTTTTCGAAACGAAATAAACAAAATTTGTTGGCACCAATTATAGTCAAGAGATCGATAGATGGTTGCAAATTGGTTAGCTGGAGTATGCGCACCTTGAGAATACTTTCGAAAAGACACTCTGATTGGAGTCGCCCGTGTTGGGCGCCGAATCAGTGTCCGCCGACTTGTTGAGGCTGCCGGTGCCGCTGCCAGGGGCTGGCACTGCTCCGCCTTCGCCGGTGAGGCCCTCCACCCAGGTCAGGGGATACGAGAGGCGCTTCAGCATCTATAAAGTTACAAAAGTCGAATCAGTATCAGTTGTAGTTGTTGTTATCCAGTAGAGGATTTACCTTGTTCTTCTTCTCCGACTGCTTGTCACTGGCCAAAGAGGCCGCAACCTGTGCCTGCACTTGGGCCTGCTGCGCGGCCTCATCGTCCACACTGAAGCTCACGCTGGAGGTCTTCTTGCGCGCCCCACCAGCACCGGCACCAGCGTCCAGGCTCTGTCCCAGAATGGTGCTGCGTGGCGGCGACTCGCCAAAGTGCGTCGGCACAATGTTTTTCGGTGGTACCCAGTCCGAGCTGAGGACAATGTCAGCGTCACTGTAAACAGTTTTCTTTGGTATCGGCTGTACGTTGGGCACGGGCTCCCTGATGTCGATGCCCGAGTCGTAGCACGACTGCTTCGACAGCTGCTCCAGGTGCTCCAGATCAATGCCCGAAGGTGGTGGCATCATGCCAGTGCCGGTGCCGGGCAAGAGTCCTCCAGCCATAGCTGCTGCTGCTCCAGGAGCGGCGCTAGCTCCACCAAGGGTAATGCTGCTGTGTGGGACGCCGCTCACCGAGCTGGCGGCCGAGAGGGGATCCTGGCTGCGGGCACCGCTGTCCACAGTGATGTTGGACTCGTTGTCGGCCTCGTCTTCCGATGATCTTCGGGAATTAGACAAACAATAGCTGAGTAATATGTTCGTGCAGGGAACACAAACAGAGATGTGGTTGGTGTTGGTGTTTTCGTGTGTGCAAATGTGGGCGTGGTGTGTGGGTGTGTAAAGCATTTGGATTGATAACAAATAATTGCGTATATGATTAGGTTTGAGGCGTGGCGTGGATCGAATATATGAAAATAAAAAACACAAAAATACAAACAGAAAGTTATTAACAATCATTCAGCAATTAAAAGCGAGTTCTTTGGCAGGCCAAAGATAAGGCGGTGCTACCAATTGGTTTGTTATCTGAATTGAGTCTAAAATATGGTGGGATATCTAATTAAAAATCTTAATACTGCTTATTCTATTCTATTCTATTCTGGGGATTGGTTTAAATATCTCATAAAATATAACAATTATTGACGCTGAATAATGGCCTTATTGGCAGCTGCTAAAGATCAAATCTATACTATTTGAGCTAATTTCTTTATAATAATGCAGATTAAATTCCTTAATTAAATAACTAAAGGTTTCTCTCAATATTCCAATAATTTCTCAGGCAGTTCTTGAACAAAAAAGTAGTTTAAAGGAAATATAGTGCTAACTTCTTTGAATTCTTGTGATATCTCAGACACATTTTTGTGGATTTTGTTAGATATAGAACACAGAACATTTAAACGGACAAATGGTTATAAGAAAACGTATAACTGCTTCAACAATGAATCTCCCCTTGGCATGTGATGTATGAAGCGTCACAAAAAGCATAACAAATATTGTTTAAACAACAAAAAGCCTGTGTGTTTGCAGTGCAATTGTTCACACAGCGCGTGGGCAAGATGTAGGTGCACCCACAGCTAGCAGCACACAGCTCGCAGCTGAGCAAACACTAACCGGTCTTTGCTCGGAATAGCCCAGTGATGGTCCAACAGACTCTTGCGTCTCTCCTCCAGGGTGGTGCGAGTGTCTGTCAGGCCCAGGCCAGTTTTCTTATCCTCATCCTCAGCGTCAGTCTTAGCGCTATCTTTGGCTTCCAACGACGAGTCCTAAAGATTCAAATTCGATTAGAGAAATGTTTAATGAAGAAGTGGAAGTGGGGGTATGACTCACCTCAACACGTTCACGTTCAAAGGCCTTGGGGAAGGCGTCACCATCGCGTCCAGTGCTGGAGCAGAGTGACTCCTGGTCATCGGTAATCTCCAATGAACCAATTTCAGCTAAAAATTAAAGATACATTCCATTAGTATACGTCCAAAAAGGGAATACTTTACAGCGAAGACTCACCCTCCAGACGCTCTTTACTGGCATCGGCATCGTCGCCCATCAGCGGCTGCTGCTCGGACAACTCCTTGGAGTCCTCCTCGACTAATACTGGTTTGGGATAATAGATCTCTGGCTTCTCCGTCTCGCAGCTGCCGGCAGCAGCACTGGGACCGGCACCTCCCACCACACGCATGTGCGCAATGTCATGGAAAATGGCCGCATTCACCACCAGATCCATGGGTGCAATCACCCCGTAGCTCTCTGCCTGGTGTTCGATCACCAGCGGATCGCTGACATTCGGATCGAACATCACGGCATTGGGTGTGACCAGAAGGACGCCGCCCACAACGCCTTGGCCGTCGGTGATGTGACGGACGTTGATCTTGAGGAAGCGTTGCGTAATGACCGGATCATCGCTCCTGTTGGCCTCATCCTCCGCCTGGCTGTTGCCGGCCACGCGCTCGATGTGTCCCGGCTTGGGGGATCCGGGGCGCAGGCCCTCCAGTATGTCTGCAAGGAAGAACATTCAAGACTCGTGGTTAGATGCGATTCTCAGGTGCACAGGTGATTTTCGGTGGTAGCGACGGGACTACTGTGATTTCAGTGATATCAGCGCTCCGATAAGATAGTGCGATGGGCGATGGGCTGTGCCTGGGGCTCTGGGGCGAACAGTTGATATATGGGCTAGTTTAAAGTAAATCTCCCCAGCGCCTTGTGACGCCCACGCCAACGCTTACTGCTGCGACACCACCAAATGAACGTTCGATGAACTGCGCCACAAAATTAACGTTTGACGTGGGACCAGCGGTCGGTGGCCGGGTTACGTGACCTCCGGGCAAGAGCCTGCTCACATGCACTTCCGCAGCAGCAGCAGCAGTCATTATTAACCGAATAATTAGCACAATTCGAAGTGACAACAATGGAAAAATCAACAATGGGAGCAACAAGAACCAAACCGAACCTCCATTCCGCCAGAAGACAGCCGTGTGCATGCTGATGGTAAGTACTCCGTCCTGTTGCACTTTACAACGTGGTTCTACCAATCGCTCAGCGTGGTCTCTTGATGGCCAATTGTCGATTGTAATCTTTCAAGGGTGCAAAAAACGGAAAAAAACACGGCCCGTTCAATGCGGTCAAAAAAACAACAACATTGAGAATGGCCAGTGTGACCAGCTACAGCTAGTGGAGAAATGTGCCGAACATATGACTCGGAACAGTGCTACCCATCCGTTGTCTCATAGTCGCTATTTTCAAATTTTGTTACACTTTTTGTTGTTTTTGTTGTTGCATGCAAAGCAAAAAAAAAACAAAAAAAACAAAAAACCAAAACTGCAGGGCAAAAATGCTGACCATCACAATTCATCTCGCACCAATTGCACCATTTCCAGCGCGATCCGATCTCGCTTACCTCTTTCCCGACTCTCGTCGCCCGACAGCTTTCGCTCAATGGGACTGGACTTGCCCGAAACGCTGCCGCCGCCGTCGGCGCCGTCGTTGGTGGAGCTGCTGGAGACATCATCTTTGGCACTCTTGTCGGGCACCAGCAGCTGCTGTCCCGGATAGATGAAGGAGCTGTTCAATCGGTTCAGGTGCGTCAGCTCCGATGGGGTCGTATCAAAGCGGGCCGCCACCGAGGTCAATGTGTCGCGATTGCCCACGGTATAGGAAATGGTGGGTATGGTGGGCAATGAAGACTTTTGCCCTGCGAAAAATAAAAAAACAATGCAAATCATTAATAAAAACTTGTATATGTATATTTAAATGGTTTATGTTTCGTTGGTTACTTGGTGGTGGCTTTGGTTGTTGCTCAAACACCTCAAATTCCGCGCCATCGGGCCGCAGGTGCGAATATACCACACCAGAGGCGGCTGCGGTGGGCGGCGTTTGATGCCGACACACGTAGATAACGGCAAACTCCTTGCTCGGCAGGTGCCAATATATTTCAACCATTTCCAGCATCGTCTTCCCCAGTTAATTACTAATTTTATTAATTATTCTTCTCGATTCACACTTTGTCCGTTTTCCACGATTTTTATATTTGTTGCAAGTGGTGGGATTTCCGTCATGCCTAAGAGTCCAGTTGGCTGGTCACACTTAAAGGTGGGTGCACTTGGCGGCATTTTTAAAAAACATTTTTCCATTCTTGGGGACGATCCAAGACGGACAGACGGACAGACATGGACACTATGGCTCTATAAAAGCCCTAAACCTTTTCGAGCCGTGCGAAAAAAGCGACTAACACTCTTTGAGGGACTACCAAATAACAGAAATATTTTCCCCTGTGATATGATAAAGCTGATAAGGTGTCTAATTTATGGGTCTCCCCCATGTCCCCCATGTCTTATGCCTATGAAATGTCCCTACAAATGACTCACGTTCAATTGGTTTTGTTGGCTGGAAAATATTTGTCAAACAATAAGTTTGATAACATTAGTGTTTTGTCCATATCTCAAGCGGTATTTGTTTATCAACTTTTACTTTGTTTGCTGATAAGTCAATAGTCTAATAGAGAGTGCTGAAAAACTAATTTTCTTGTTCGCGAATATTTTCATATTCATTATCTGTCGGGAGATTGATTTCTAATACTTGATTTATTCGGCAGAATTATATAATGTGTTATGCCAGGGTCTAAAAACACATAGTCCGACTTATAGGTCCATATGTACATTGTTAAATATTGTATTATAAGCATATTTTTGTAACCTTAAATTTCCGCGCAAATTTTTCAAATTTAGCATTCGTTCGTAGTTTCATACTTGTCAGCTTCTGCGAGGTTACAATCCGATAATTGCTTATCGGTTTTTCACTTCGCAGAAGCTCAAATGTATAAAATAGGTTTTCCGCAACATTTTCAAATGCTGTGCATCATTTTGAAATGTTGCGCAACATTTTTAAATGTTGTTTTCCTATTTTCAGGGATAGTGGATTAAATTATATATAATTTTGTACAATATAATTAAACAGAATGCCCGTTTTTTTTTGTACGATCATAATTGATTCATTTTAGAAATAATTTAGAATGTTTGATACTCACTTGATAGCTTGTCCACACTCTCGAAACGCTGCTCCACCTTCGAGCGCAGCGAATCCAAGTCAAACGGAGCCGCCAGGCCATGATCAACGCTGCGCGATTTGCTCCTGTAAGTCGTCACGAGAGAGAGAGAGAGGAAGAGGGGGAGAGATAATGGTTGTAGAATATATTGGGAAACATTCACAGTACAATCGCAACCGATTGGCGGCAATCTGTTGCGATCTTTATCACTTACAAATTTTTTCAGCTCGCAATTGTGGCCATAACCGGCTAATAACAATTTATTTATTGGGTTTTCGTTTGTTTTTAGCTAGTAGTTTTTTTCCCCCCAGTTTTTGTTTTACGTTTTTTTTTGTTTTTTTTTGCGTTTTGTGCTTTTTGTATTACTCGTATTTTGTTATCGTTTTGTAAAGTTTATCTTGACAATCAGCCAGGTGCCCGAATAAGGCAAAACGACGCATTTTTAAATGTTTTTTCCACAAACGATTTCCACTCGAATTCAGCCTTTAAATGCCTGCCTGGGGACTGTCACGATTCTCGCGATCTCGAGATCTGTACGACTAGATGTGGTTTGTCCTTAAAGTGTTTTTTTCTCTAAATGTATGCAATTTGATGGGAATCTCTCATGGAAAGGTACACGGGTGGTGGTAGGGGGGGGGGATAAACGATTTGTATTTCAGAGAGCTATTTTTATAGAAGAACCTTTCCCCGAAATTTCCCAACAAATATGGGTCAAACACACTAGGCCTTGATAGTATAGTAGGTGTCTTAGTAGTAGGTGTTGCTCTCACAATCATTACCTATCCGAAAGTTACTCGTAATTCGAAACAGTCAACTGAATTTACGATAAATATCTCCTTAAAAATGGAACGTGAGCCGTGCCCCTTTCGCATGCTGGAGGACTGCGGCGGTGCCTTTACCTTGGGCGCCGTGTGCGGTGGGGCGTTCCAGGCCATCAGGGGCTTTCGCAATGCTCCCACGGGCGTGGGCCATCGCCTGGTGGGAAGTTTTGCTGCAGTACGGGCTCATTCCGGCCGGGTGGGTGGCAACTTTGCTGTGTATGCCACCATTTTTAGTGGCTTTGATTGCACTCTGGTCCACTGTCGCCAGCGGGAGGATTCGTGGAACTCCATTTTCAGCGGAATGGCCACTGGCGGGATACTCGCTGCTAGACAAGGTATGGTTTCCCCTTTTGATTCCTTGAGGATTCTCCGATAACCGTTCTTTCGCAAGGTCTCAAGGGCATGATGAGCAATGCTGTGGTCTGTGGTGTTATTATGTGTCTTTTCGAGGGCACCAACATTATTTTGGCTCGCCATTCGGCGGATCAATACCTCCAGTCGGCGCCTTTGGATCGTACAAATGAGAATCAGATCCAGCAGAAGCTAACATTTTCCGATTTGTACACTAATTTTACGAAGGTAGGATCCACTTGAGCGCAACACTTCATCTGTTATTATCCTCTGTAATCTTTCAGGGCAATCCTTCGTCAGGTTAGAACGTATACCCACTACATATATGTGCACACATCTGCGTCATGCGTCGATCCCTCCGGATCCTCGATCAATAGTTCGATTCTTGCATACAAATTTGTATTTTAGATTCTTTTGATTGCTCGTTTCAATTTCAATTAAAATTCATTTGGCGTCGTGCATCGCAAGTCTTAGAATCTTGAATATATTTTTCGATTTCGTTTTTGTTTTTTGTTTTCGTGTGCGCATGCCTCCGAGGCATTTTTCTTGACGAGTATATATGGCCACACAGACGATGGCTAGTGACGATATCGGGAGGCGCGTGTGTGCTTCCTAGCTGCCATACTTGTAATTCCATAACGTACCCCCTTCCTAGATCGATCCACCCACCCCAGTCCCCCCGTCCCCCTGCTGGAGGCAGTTATCTACACAAGTTGGCAAAGTGGGAATTATTCGACTACCGCCCGCCTTTGATTTACGGGTATGCCAAAGCCAAAGCGAAATCCAATTTGCTTAGAAATTCCTGGACAGATACGAGCAAGTACAGTGAAGGCCATGGCAGTGGGACATTGAATGGCTGGATCTTCCATCTTCAACCATTTCAAACATTTCATTCCTGTGCTGCAACACTTTCTTGTTCGTTTGCGTGTCATTTTTGATGATTGACAAAACTAATTTCCGTTGCCATTTCATTTCCAAAAAGGAAACACTCTCCACTCTCACACATGTGTAATGCAAGTTTTCCTTCTGCCAAAGTTGCTCGCAAGAAATTCAATCAATTGATTGACAGACCAGATGCTCCTCCGATGGCAGACAAGCCAGAGAGAAATGTATTTAAAAGAAATTCCCATTTCTGTTTCTTTTAATGCTTCAACAGCTTTCTGTTCTTCCTCCAGAAATATTTAAAAATAATAAACAAAAAGAAAATAAATGGCATTTGCGCGTGTCTGTTCAATTAGCGTGCAAACTGCGATAACCATTATTGAATATCAATGAAAAACAGATAAAAATATGCCTACGAGTGTATTGGTGGATCGTTTATGCCACGCCAGCTGGCATCAGCCAGCAGGAGGCGCATGCAAAGCGCTTTTTTTGTTTCAAAGATAAACAACCAATAATTGGCGAAATAATTAATTATTCTTTAACGAATATTTGTCGCATAATTTTCACATTTGTTTTATCGCAATTCGAAAAACATAAATAACTTTCCAAAGGCCCATTGTGGGGGATGGAGTCTCTATTGGAGTCCAGTCCATCCTTGAAGGATACCTACAGCACCCCTATCCTATCCCCTTCTTTTCTGAATTTTTCACGATCTGTTATGCCATTTCTAAGGCTTCAACTTGTCATGAGGTCTGTGCTCCTCTCTCCTGATTCCTTCACCACCTGCCACAAGCTGCCTGCTGCTTGCCCCATCCCGCTACAGCACACCCCTAGGCCATCGGACCTTGTCGTGAAATTTCAAGTGAAAAACCTTTGGCAAAAACAAAGTCTAGCAGCAGAAACAACTGTGTTTGATTTTGAAGTTGGCAACATTTGACGACGAAGCGTAAGGCGATGCGATGCGATGCGTTGCGATGCGAGGCCTGGCGGGGGCTCAGGTAATATTTATTCTGCTTTTCATGGAATTTAATTTATAATTTATTGAGTTCAGGCAGCAGTGGAGCGGAATCTCGTTTGCACAGTTGGTTTTGGCTTAAATGGAATGGAATTTCGCCTGTTGTTCCTCAAGTAAACACGAATAATTCTACAATATATGACACAAATATTATTTCGCTGGCAGTTTTTATTTATTTTCCACATATTTCAGTCATGCGAGAAGGACAACAACAAGGCACGAAAATATGCTCTTTTCTTTGGGGAATTTGTGATAGAATTTGTTGTTTGTTGCTCCTAAAAGGTTCCCTTCCTCCTGTTCCTTTACCTTTCCCATCAAATAATTATTTGCGATTATCTCACGCCCCACACAAAGCCATCTCCAATGCCATTTCCTAGACCCGACCCCCACAATTATCAGCCAGTAATAATAACCACAGCTAATCGCAAGACGACTAAAAGTTAGACACGCTTCCGCATAAGCCAGTTGGTCACACTATAAATACCCGTATTTACTACAAAAAACCGATGTAAAACTCGCTTCTGGGAAATATCTCTATCTACAGGCCATAAAAAACCCTCCGGGTGCAGTCATATCTTACCCCCATCAATGGGTTCCGCATCGTAAATAGTAGTAGATACTGTTTTGGGGCATATTGCAGAGGCACAAGTCATTCAGGGCACGATCATCAATGCCCCCATGCCATTGTTTCACTCATAGTTTTGGTAACACATATATGTATCTTATCGCTCCCGTACGAGTGTACGGGTGGTGTTTGCTGTCGATAAGTTGGCCCTGGGCTGCGATCAGTGGCAGCCACAGTAGGAGCGGAGTAGGAGCCGTGCCGCCAAAGTGGTTGCCTTACTGACACCATTCCGCCCCGAGCCAAATGTCAACAACCCACGAGGGCTTTGTGCCTCAAGTACTCGGTGGGGTGTTTCGGCTACGCTTGAATACACCCTTGAAGGAGGGTATTACGATTAGGCGAAGAAGGTTGCAACCGACTGAGGGTCCCATATAAATATCCATGTGTCTTCTATGTCGTATATTTCCCTTGGTTTTTGTTGCATATATAAGTGAAACTTGTTAGATCTTCATATATATTTATCTACCAAATTTCACCTTCCTTCGAAACGATCGCTCTTCAAGTGTATCTATATCTTCTGCTAGCCAATGCCGAACATTATTTATTATTTTCATTGATTCATAGACACTCCGACAGACGGACAGTTTGAACTTAAGTCCATGACTCAGTGCGACTCGCACTTGTACGTAATGCGCGACGCACAAAAACATCAATTATTGAGAGGCTGAATGCAATTGTGAAATTGATAATGGAAGTGCTTCTTTTACAGCTGCTTCGGTTAATGATTTGTAATAAAAAAACACACTCAAATGACTCATTGGAAATCGAGACCGCGATCGAGACTCTGCCCGCCTCCGCCTTGAGGTAGGTTTCTGATCTGTTTATTTGGCATTGACTTTGGTTCAAAGTCAGCGTCACGTCAGTGGGTGCTACTGGTGGAATGTCCGGCTGTCCGACTGTCCAAGTCAGTTGTCAAATGGTCGTCTAATCATATCTGAATTTTTGGGAAATTTATATAGATTATGGCATAATCTGTTTGGTGGGGTTAAAGGTTTCAGATATCAGCTGGTTCTTTCTGGTTTTGCAATGGGTTGCACCCAAATTCTATTTATTCCTTTCACATCTTTATAAAGTGGAAAGAATATCCATTTATCCGTACTTTAATTGTCTTCGTTTTTTTGTTTTATTTTCCATAATCTTTCCCGCTGCATAACGCAGCAGCGCCCCTTGGTCTTTCTTCCTATTGGAAATCGTTTACTCTACAAAATCATTGATTACCTTATCGGAGCACCGTTATTCCGGCAAAACACTGGGAATTATTTATCTTTCAACATCAATTAAATATCAGCAATTTATTTATACTTATACTCGCGTACGTCGTCCGTTAGGGACTTATAAATTATCAAAATGCGTTAATAAGACGACAGCGAACATTAAGATTATCTATAAATAATCTGACTCTGAGTCCAAGTGTAATTTGAACACTTGCCTCACTCTATAAATTATCAATGTTTGTCGTTTATTTATTAAGGTAATATGTAGTATTTCATTCGATCGTAAATTGTTTAAATGTTCAACGGTTATGGTCACAATTGGCTGAAAAAGTTTGCTTCAAAAATAAATACAAGAAAATATATATAGAATATATATAGTAATATAGTAATGTGTGTGTGAGAGCATGCTATAAGTAAGAGTGCTATTAGGTCAGGCCATGCAACATTCAACAGAGATACAAAGATACATATTAAATATATATATATATATATATATAGTATATAGTATATAACGGACCAGGCAGAGTTGCATTCAAGATTCTCCTCTATGGCGCTGCCTTATTTGCATTGGCTTATGTGTGCGTGTGTTTGTGTGTGTGCATGGGGGGGTGGTGGGGCGTATGTGGAATTGTTAGTTGCAACTTACCTGCGGACGGGTATCGCCAAATTGTCAACACTGCGTGACAAACTGGAAACATCTTGACTAGCCCTACGTGACCTGGCACATCAGGAGCCAATTAAATTGTGAAAATTGTGCCAAAAAACAATACGGGAAATAATCGAAAAGAGAAGAAAAGAAAAGAAAACGGTGGGGGTTGGAGAAAATCATAAAGTAAATTAAAAGATAATTACGAAATGGACAAAACATCTTTGTTTAACAAACGCCAATTTGTGGAATGCACACGTCGAGTAGAGCTACCCACTGAAAACCCACTATCAGGGATCTGTTTCTATTATAAAAGATATACCCCGTATAGTACAAAATGGGATATATTTAGTATTCGCGCACGTGGACGTCAAGTGGACTTTGAGAGCTACTTTGCTATGGAAATGTCACGTTCAAATGGCGGTTTATGGTAATGGCATATAAACATTTCCGACTTTTAAACTTATATATTTTGTATCTTAACCTATGAGAAATTCTGTTTAGAGAGTCTTAAAAAAACTCTTATTTCCATCGTAAGATTTCTTTGGACAAATTCATTTCCATTTGAATTAGCAAGGGCTACCTTCTTCTGCAATAATTTTCCAAAATACTTTCACCTATCAAAAACCGAGACATTTTATAATCCCCCATCGATATGATATGAAAAAACATTCCCTAAAGTGTACACAAAATGCAGAATCGATTGCCAGAACATTAGATTGCGATTTTAGATACATATTCTCCATATACCTAGAACCATATGTTTGGCAGACACTTTATCTTAATTTGGGGCCAATTTCAGGGGAGAGTAATATATAGCACGAAATATCGCACGAGACTATCACATAATCGTACTCGTACAAAAAGTGTGTGTGTGTGTGTGTGTTTGTGGAGAAGGTGTCGAAGAAATTTATGGGATGATTTATGAGAGAGGTTTTAACGCTGTATATGGGTCAAGGGAATGGCGTGACCGATATTGAAGATAAATTTCAGCGAATGAAATGATTGCTTACATTTTTTATTTCATAGAATTTTGTGCAAATATTTAGCATATATTTTTAGTCTTATAAATTTTAGTGGTTGCAATATCTTTAATAATTGTTTGATTATTTAATTTATTAGTTTCTATCATAAGGTTGTTAAAAAATTAGCTTGTCAGCATTAAGAATCTGTTAAATTCAAATGTAATTCCGGTAAAAAAATGCAATTAATTAAAATAACGTTTTTTTAATGAGAATTAATTGATTATAAATGATGGATATCCATATTTTTTTATGATAAGTAATTATTATAGATGTCACTTGAGTTTAATGAAATTAAATGATTAAGTTTGCTATTATTGGTATTATTTATACTCATTTTCCCGCAATTTACTTGATTTTATGTATATTGCCTTTTGTTTTGCTTTTCTTTGTGAATTTTTGTTGGATTTTGGATTGACATTGACCCAAAAATGTCCGGAACGGAAAGTCAAAGCTCAATGAACAAACAAACGAAGAAAGAGACAAAGTCAGAGAGAGAGAGAGAGACTTGAAGGGATGGAGAGGGAGGGAGGAAGCAAGAGGTCGCGGTTGCCTACGTGCGTGGGATCATGCGTGTCGGTTCATATTTCATGGATTGTAATATTCATAGAGATTGTGCCGCAGAGAAGTGGAAGATAAGCTTCTGTTCTGTAACTGGAAGCATAAGTGGTGGGAAAGAGTATTCCCAAAGCAAATTGGTTCCAGATTATCCGTTATTCTTACAAATGTGAAATAAACATCAAAATTTACACCCCATTTGACACCATTCCAACCTCCCTTTATCACCTCCATAGCTCTTCGATATACATATTGGACATTTCCCCATAAGTCGGCTGACAAAAACGTTCAGCATCTAATCGGTGCTCGGGTATATTTTTAACGATTCCCCGCCCCACCCCCATAAAGATATGGCAAAAAATGTTTGTTACCATAGACCATAAAAAACCGAACGATGTGTGTGACAATTCGAAAAAAGGCTAAAGAATTTGGAAATTAAGTTAGTTGTTGTGGTAGTCGGCTTACCAATAATATTGCGAGGTAATTACAACGTTTTGCATGTTGTAGTTGTTGAAAATCTTAATATAAAAATTGTTTTTTCATTACTTTCATTACACAAAACTTCATCTGAAAGATACACCTTTCATTAGATTCGTTTAACACTGGAAGATACACTCAAATTAAATGCAATTTCTTGGATGGCAAATCCCTATTGTAGATAGCTCCAGGAGAAGGAAATTGATGCGTGTTTAGGACGATCAATCATTGTAATTGTAATGTAAAAAACCGAACGATGTGTGTGACAATTCGAAAAAAGGCTAAAGAATTTGGAAATTAAGTTAGTTGTTGTGGTAGTCGGCTTACCAATAATATTGCGAGGTAATTACAACGTTTTGCATGTTGTAGTTGTTGAAAATCTTAATATAAAAATTGTTTTTTCATTACTTTCATTACACAAAACTTCATCTGAAAGATACACCTTTCATTAGATTCGTTTAACACTGGAAGATACACTCAAATTAAATGCAATTTCTTGGATGGCAAATCCCTATTGTAGATAGCTCCAGGAGAAGGAAATTGATGCGTGTTTAGGACGATCAATCATACGACCCGTCAGCCCCCCTACCCTGGGGATGGGTCGACAGATGAGAAATCGAAGTAAAACAAGCAAAAAACTACAACAAAAAAACAGATAAACAGATAAACTCATTCGATTCCGACACTCTGTTGACTTTTAATGATTCAATTTGGCTGTCATTTGGCGGTAGTTTTCGTGTGGGAAATATTGATGACAAAATTAATTGGCTTGTCAGCAGAATAGGCCCCACGGGTGGAGCTCCTCCCCCAGCCCAGCCCAGCCCCCAGTAGCTGGGAAAATACAAACAAAACGAGCCTCAAAGTCATTTCTTATCAAGAGAGACAAACAGAGCGAGAGAGAGAGACTGCAGCACTTGTCTCCGGTGGCATCACGTGCCACCTTTTTTCACTACTTTTAAGATATTAATTCCGTCTTTGATTCCCCGACTTTTAGATAATAAAATTATTTAAATTCTGTCTCTTCTTTTCTGTGCTTTTTTCCAAGCTCATAATTAGAATTTTTATGCCGCATTGTTATCTTTTGTTTGCGTGGCCTTTCGTTTACTCCAAAAAGAGCAAAAAAAAGCGGAGAAAAAAAACGAAAAAATGTGGGCAAAATGTTGTTTGTATTTGCTCATGGCTGTGGCTCCTGCTACCAACTTAACGACAGAAGAAAAAAGGTTAATTGGATTTTTAGACACTTTTGCTAGAAAGCGGAATAGGTGTCATGCCACACAGGCATTCGAGGGCCCAGGGGGAGGAGTGCACGTGATGTTTGCCCAAGGGGCGTGGGAGCAGAACCCGAAGAACACTAAAACTAGAGCTATAAAATGTGAGAGGTCCATCATCATTATCTATAACTATCTATCAAATCTATCTACCTAACTAGTCTCCTAATTCTTTCTACATCTACATATATACCTATCATAATAATATTCCCTAATCACCCTTACATTAATGACATTAATCATCCTCCCCTCCAGTGGAATTTAACAGGTTTTGAAACCTCTTTAATCTTTCCTAACATCTTCTTTTGATTTTGCTTTTCCCATTGATTCAACACAAACATTTATTGCCCCCCTGGGGGCAAGGTCATTCATTATTCAATCTGCACTTGAAATTAATCCTACCCCAAAAACCAGCCAGCGAGAAAAATCAACAAAATAAAGCACAAATTTGGGTTAAGGTTAGAGAGAGAGAAAAAAGCAGTCAGCCCCCTTCATTTATCCATCCATTCGTACTACTTCTACCTGCTCTGCTGCTACCTCATGCTATCATTAACTTTATCTTTATATATCTTTGGTAAATATTTAAATTCTCTCTAACAAACTCCCTTAGTCATGGAAATTGTTGCACATTTATTACATCAATTAATCGACTTTGTAAAGCCTCTTCTGGTCGTGAGATTTCCAATAAACATATCATCATCCTCCCCCTACCCCATCGGCATGCCACAACTCGTTTGATCAAATTATATTTCATTTGTATCCGATATTTACATAAAATCTAGTTTGAGTTTGAGATCTCTGTTTGCCCTGGCATTTAGCAGATGGACTCTAACATGGTGTTTGGGGGATCTGTGGGATCTCTCTCTCTCTCTCTCTGAGAAATTAGCAGCTTGTTTCAGGCCATACGAGATCTTTTGAAGATCTTTTCGACAGACGAGCCCCTTTGATGGCTCCCAACGATAGAACAAAAGATTTTCAGCATTTCAAAGTGTTTTTCTGACCTTCACTTTTTGTAAATTCTAGCAGAAAAGGGAATAAAAACAACATTGCGTATTTTGGAAACCAGTTTTTTTCTTTTTTGGCTAATATTCAAAATATTTACACAAACTGAAACGGACAGCAGGGCGGCAGGGGCAGCAGGGTGGGTGGAAACGAGTGTTATCTTTCATTTAAATTGAAACTTGCTTTACGTAAAATTAAGATAAGAACCCGCCCGCCTTATCAGGCAGTGGAAAACATCCGAAAACAAAGCGACACAATAACAGCGACCAAAAACTAATTGAAATGAATGCAAATTTCATTAGGAAATCGAATTATTTTGAAGATATAGCTGGCAGTTATAAGAGAAAAGTTCTTTGAGAAGGAATACAAAGAGAAATGTGGAGAAAAGCTCTTTAAAAGAGAATTTTGTGAATTTGTACAGAAATTCTTTCGAATATAGAAACGGATCGTAACGCAATAAGAGTCATTATTGTAGAGCTACTTTAAGGGTTATATTTGCATCATTATCTTTAATTTCCGAAACCCCGAACATCACATTTTCTTCAACCATCCAAGAAATTGCCATTTAAATGCCTTTAAAGACTTCATTTCACATTGAAACATTATAAATATATTATTTAATAAGCTCTAAGTGGCTCCTGCCACATTTTGTAATAAATATTTAAGCAATTTGTATTTGTATATGGAAAATAAATTTGGAATTATAATTAACACAGACACACACACACAGGAGAAACGTTTTTGTGGAGTAGAATCCAGTTTTCAAAACACTTTCGATTTGCATAAAATTGTAATTTTTCGATCGACGCAGAGTACCGGAGAGTGGAGAGCGCGGGAGAGAACAGAACGGATCACAGAACGGAGAACAGATCAAATGTCTCGCTACGCGACAGTTCCATTTCCAACTGACAAAAATGATCCCATGTGGCTCTGTGACTCTGTGGTCTGGGGCTCTGTGGCTCTGGGGTTCTGTCATTTGTTAATGGCAGATGGGGGCATGGGACACGGGACATGGGCGCATGGGGGATGTTATCATATTGGATATGGTTGTGTGTGTGTGTGTGCTCTGGCCTCTTCTGCTTATAAAGAGAGTGTGTCCGTTCGTGTGACATTAATATACAGATATATGTATATATATTTATCAAATCAGCCAAGCGCAATAAAATGCCATTGTGGACTTTGTGCACACACGCACGTAATCATTCGTACTGGGACCCGGAGACTGAGACTCCAAGCGATCCACACACACAAATCTTCATTCCATTTATGTACATTTCCATTTCCATTTTTTCCATTTGGAACCCAAGCTCCGATGATATTGTGGAACCTGATCTTTTCACTCTCTTTCGAAAGACTGCAATAAGATCTGGATCTGGATCTGGGTTGACTCTTCTTGCCTGATGCTCCCTTATCTGCTGCGACATTTAAATATATTGTACAGCTATTTAGGTATTCCTTCAAATATTTGCAGGGATTTCAGTGGAGTGGAAGAACAGTAGCTAAATGTTTTACAAACACAAATAAAAGATGCTTTGATATGCGGAATGGGGGCCGAAATACTTAAGAAATTAAAGAGAGGATTAAAGAAGGGCTTCTTTCAGTTTCTTCCCATTTAAACTTGGTATCCCTTACGACCAAAATAAAATATGTCTTCCTATAGATGTTTAACAGTTGTGGAAGTGGATATCCTTTCCCATGAATCAAACATCTTTCAAATGTCAATACACATATGTACCTCCGTTTCATTCGAATCAAATCTTCTCCTACTGCATAAAATCACCATTTAATTTGAATAACTATGTGGATTCCTGTATTTCGATTGTAAACTTTCCTTTTTGATCACCATAATAATCTCATCTAAAGCTTACAAATACACGAGTATTTGCATAAATATTTAGCCACCAACTAATCGATGCTTTTGTCGATCAATCATCCAATCAGGGAACCAGTCAGCTGTCTGTTCGATTGCATACCATTAGAAATAAAACAAGTTAATATGCTGCGAATATTAATGGAGCTGCTGCCAAGTTGAAGAATTTGTCAAGAGCTGGCGATTAGGGTAATCAATTTCTCTATATAATACATTTCTCTACAATGTATTCACACACACACACACACACAGCCGGTGAATGGTGTATGAGCAAGAGCACAAATAGGATTACATCAACCGATAAACTGGTTCCCCATTCCATTCCCAGTTCCCTGCTACAGCTACAGAAAAACAAACACATTGTATTTTATAAATTGTAAACAAATAATAGACGCAAACCAGTCGAAACGTTATTACCCAGTTATCAAAACTGCGTTGTTCACACCATTGATAGGGCTCGGAAGCCATTCAAATTCGCACACTAATGATCCGATCGAGCAATCTACTGGATATATATACCCCCGTACTTCCTTTGAGCAATGGGTATCAATATGTAGTCCCTAAAATATGGGGGCTATGGTGTGTGAGTGTGTGTCTGGCTCTAAAAAGTAAATTATGGCTCAATTGGCTGTTCGATTCGAATGGGCCATAAAGAGAGATAGATGCTGATACGACCACGAATATTCCAATACTCCAGCTCCAGCTCTTTGGCCAGCCCAGACCATAAATCGTGCGATTATAAACCATTGGCGTCACATAATAAAGAATACCAGAATCCAGCCATAATATTGGCCAAGTGCCTGTCACAAATTTTTTGTTCGCAGAAGAGTGAAAAGTGCGAAAGAGAGGGAGCGACTGCTGTCAGGCGACAGGTGCACATTATACGGAAAATTTTACTCGAAAGTCTTGAAGGGTTCCCCATACGATAGGGGCTCGCTTTCTTGTACGAATTTTTGATACGTTTGAGTGTTTTTAGCATTGGCTTGATATTAAGACATTTTCAAGTGTGAAATTGACATTTGTTGACTCCCCTGGGAGGATTGTATCTATAAGAAATGAGTCATATTTGGACTCTTACTTGGACTTTCAGGGTATCTAAAACGTTTGTTTGGCACCCATTGGGGGCTGTGAATCACAAGAGTTTAGATATAATGATTGGGAAATGTGATTTACAGCAGAATGAGTCAGAAATGGATGTTGCAAGTACATGTCTTTACTAGTTACCTCATTTGTTCTTTATTATCATTATAATCCATTATTTTATTGTTCTGAATCTCAGACAACTGCAATGATTATCTCTGCTTTGATTACTTTATTGATTTCTTAATATTCTCAAGTATAATTTCCCTGTCGCTATATTTGATTTGCCTTGAACCTATCAATATTATCTTTTCAATGGTTTCTTGTTATCAAATAAAATAAGTGTGCAAGTGTGGCAACTTAAGATTTCTTCTTTCATAATAAAACAGACACTTTAACCGAAGGAGAAGTACAGAGAACATTCTTGGGAAATGCAGCTTTATATTCAATATTCAATTCAATGTTTCCAGCTATAAAATAGCGGTGAGCAAGTTTTTTTAACCATACAAAATAACCCTTATCAGCGAAACGTCACGCACACGATATGTATGTTGATTTGGAAATTCTATTTTGCTGCACTCCCTCGTGCGGCTCGAGTCGATCACCCATATTCGCCGCTTCATGTAGGGGCGTGGCAGTAAAACGACGTGACCACCGTTGGTCCTCAAAGGCTTCCCCAAATAAAGTGTAATATCGGCATCGAATTTTACTTGAAATAAAAACCAAGTTTCAGATTCCAGACTTAAGAAATCTGCGCTACCAAAAGGTAGATCGATCTGAATGAACCGAAAAGATAATAGACATCAAAGACCTCGCAGAATTGTGCACTCCCAAAAGATACATCGACCTTGAAAGATCGTTCCATCTAATTCTGGGAGCCTTCTAAGATTGCGCCTGTATCTATGACCTTTAATCTCTTCTAAGTACTAATGTACTTAGTTCTCGTTGCATTGCCAGAAAGAGTTTTGCCCAAGTACCCTCCACGTTCTCGGCACACACAGTCACACAGTATCTATCAGTGTCAAAAAGTACTCTGACTTCTCTGACGATTTATGATATTTGCATACGCACCACACACATTGCATATAAGCTGCTTAAATATTTACTCAAATTGTTTTGGTATTTAAGCAACTACCGAGCACTGCAAGCAGGCCCCTGCTCTGTCTCTAAGCATCTTTCATTAGGAAAACTAACAGATAGACAGACAGACAGACAGAGAGACAGATAGACAGACAGACAGACAGTTAGAACCCCCAGAGAAAGACAGAAACAGAAGCTATTGCCACTCGTAAATTGGTATCCCCAGAGGCCGTTTGCGGGGGAGACGACACGTCGCCAAACTGTGCAAACACTCACGTGAGATCCACACTTGGAGATGGAGATGCCTTGGGGCTGTGGCCAGGGAGGGGCCATCTATTTGTTTGGGGGCCACAAAAGCTTAATTAACAATTTCAAGTGTGGCTGTTCGAGCTTTTGGGTTTTTTTTTTTATTTGTGCTGGAGATTTATCCCCGAGCACAGCATTCAAGCCATAAATGATCCAAAAAGAACCACAAGTCCATTATCCATTGGGTTTTGTTATTGATTCAATCCAATCGAATCGAATGATTTGGGTATTTTTTTTGCCAAGTTTCAAAGTTTAAATCAATGAAGATTTATAGCTGCTTCCAAGTTTAAATCAATAGATCTTTAGAGGACCTTGAGATGTGAATTTGTTTAGGCAAAATCTATAATTTCCCACGTTTTGTACAGCTAAGCCACACTGGGAGAGGGAAAAGAAGCATGAGCGACATCTTTCGACTCTCATGAATGCCCATCCACTGGTCACTCCCATATCGCGTGCCATAGAAACGTGATGATTTTCCCAGTTAAAGATACCTCAAACTCGAATTACGGGTATTCCAATCAATATATGTAGTACGTACTACTTGTAGACCTGCTGTAGTTAGGGGCCACACTTGGGGGCATCAACAAATAGTATCGTCAATTAGTGTTATTGTCGTTGGACAATTCCCCTGATATTTGTGGGTACAGCGAGCCATTCCATTAATTCGTTGCCACAACTTTAATTGACATTGAAAATTGTAAAGTGCGGCATGCGACAATAGTCCAAAGATCGCTTACATAAAAAAGGAGAAGGAATGAAACCTGATCAAAATACACACACACGATGATAATCTTTATCAATGAACTATCATCAATAACTCATTTGCATGGGGTGGGCGGCTGTCGGAATGCCAGAGGTTTCCATTGTTTCTCTGTTTATTTTAATTAAAAAATGGAACAAAGTTCAAGAAACAATTTTCACTTGGCCTCTGGGTAAAAGCCGGCTTTTCAATTTGTTCCAATCGTTTGATTATTTTTTCATATAATATTTTTCCTCTCATTTATCAAAATCCACTCTTTGCTGTTAAGCCACACTGGGAGAGAGAGACAACGAGAGAGATGGAGGCGCAGAGAATTTCCCCATTGTTTCTCGTTTTTAATTAAGCAAGAAAACAGACACCAAACAGAAACAACAAAACAATCAACAAATAAACAAGAAAATAATTAAAAATGCAAAACAATACACGATATAATCGAGAAATTGAAATCAAAAATCGAGCGACATGAGCAAAGTGTGACATGAAAATACGATACGTACGATACGATTATTCCCAAAAAAAAAAGAGGAGAAATTATGGTAATTAAACGTAAGATAAAGGATTGAACATATTCGTTTTTTAAGGAAGCGCAAATAACGACGTACACAAAAAACAAAACAAATAAAACAAAAGACAAATAACTCAGAAGTAAAACAAAGAAAACATCATGCAGGATGCGGGAATGATCACATCAGAGATGAGAATGAGAGAGAGTATTATATTATTATATTATATTATGGGTTTTGTTAATTGCCCTTTGGTGGAGGGGCCCTGGGGGCTAGGATTATTATTATAATAATATCTACTCGCATAATGAGGCTTATTTCGTATGATAGCCGGTGTGATAGACACTCCGCTAATGGCCTGAGAGGCGTACCCCCGAAGGCTAAAATGAGATCGAAGCACAGAGTTGGGGGCGTCGTCGTCGTCTGAGCCAATGACTTGGCAACGGGGGATGTCGAGGTCGAGGTCGGGGTCACGTAACGTACGCTTAACGGCCGAAGGTCAAGCTATGACAGAAAAGAGGAATAAGCACTGGGAATGCTATGAATTGTGTTTTTTGAGCTACTGAAGGAATGCTGATTCCTATAGCAATATATCTTTTGTATTTTTCTCCTTATGGTCCCATCTTTATTGCTCTCTCTCTCTTTCCCAGCGTGGCTTTGTAGAAAATACTTTTTACTTTTTTTTAAAAGCCTTTTTTTGATAAAGGTAAAGTGGTTTTTATCTACAGAAGCTGTTTAAATTTTGTATTCAAATGTTAAAATGTTTTTCTGGTTTCGGAGTTTTCCTAACACAAATTAATTTTATGTATTACTCATTCAAAGTTGAAAGAAATCTTTAGAAAACCATGAGGTAGCTAAGGTCTCAACCTTAAAGGAAACTCATAGACTTCAAACTCAAAATAGACTTCAGAAAACTTTAAACAAAAAAGTAGAATATAATTATTTAGGCACCAAATTGTGTGCTTCCCAAGAATCCCATGAAGATTCCGCAGATATTCCCCATGAAAACTATCTTCCATAGAAAGAGGCTGTTTCTAAGGAGTTTCAACCTTTTTCCCCACGAATTTTGATGAATTCCTCTATGGCTTAAACATCCAAAACCCAAAGTGAGTCCAAAATCGATTATTTAAACCCCCGCGCGCGTCATGCAGCATCGCTTCTCAGTCGATAACAAGCTTCGGCTTTGGACACTCCATCTACACGTCCTAATTTGATGAATGCCCAATTTTTGTGCGAAATAAACCAGAAATAAACCACACAGCAGGAAATGCCCACATTCTCGATGATCGCATACATTTGTATCTTTCATTTGCGAGTATCTTTCAGAGCACCTTTTGAATGAGTGGAGTGTTTAGGGTGTGTAGTATTCATGCCATCAAATTAATCACAAGTTTCGACATTTGTTAGTTAAACATTCGCATTCCCAAGGGACATTTCGCTGGGGGTAAAGGGAAAGGGATTATCCTCAATCGGATGCAATATTTTATGGTTTGTTTAGTCACGTGGCAAGGCGGGGCAGGGCGTTTGTTAAACACGAGGTGGAGGTTCTCTCAGAGAGGAGGCAGTCTCGGACGAACCTGTTTTTGAAATTATCTGGCACAAATATGTTCCACCAGGAGTGTCGCTTCTCGCGCGGAAAGTACTCCCCGTGCTCGCGGGGATCAATGATATCATCGTCCTCGTTCTCGTGCTCGTTCTCCTCCTCGTCGTCGGCATGCCGGGCAGCGCTGCTGTCCTCCGTGAGGTCGCTGTGGGACTCGCTGTAGGTCATGCCCGCCGTGGAGTCGAGGCTCCGCTGATTGATGTACTCCATCTTCTTGCGCCGATGGCGATCGAGCTTCGTCTGCAGGGAGCTGCGACGGCGACGCTGAGGGGCCGCCTCATAGGAGGAGTTCAGGCCCTGCAGCACAGGACGCGGTGTCTGGCTGCCATCCTCGAAATATGTCTGTTTGCCGGGCTCATTCGGTGAACTGGCGCGTATGTTCTCCTCCGAGCTGTACACTGGGATCTCGGGACTGTTGGTGGGTGTGCCGCTGCCGTCGCTCTTCTCGCTGCGCACAGCCGATTCATACGAGTCTTTGGTGGAGTTCTGCAGAAGAGAGAAGAAAGTAAAAGGGACACTATGGTTACTACGAATCATAAATCTGGAGGGTTGAGGGATTCTCACCTTACTGCTATCGCGACGTAGAAAAGAGACCGCTATGGAGCTGCGTCTCTTTTGGCTCTTGTCCGATTTGAGGCCCGAGAAGAGGCCCAGTGCCAGGGAGCTGCGTCGCGGCGGCTTTTGGGGCGGCAGTGGGGCTGTGATGTTGAGGCTGCTCTCGTCGGCGGCGGCATCGCCCTCGTGCTCATCGATGTTCACCAGCGATGGTATCGAGGCGCTGGCCCAGTCTTTGCGCAGGCGATACTTTCCGTTATCGATGATGCTCATGTTGTGGCTATCAGATATCGGGTATCGTCTATCGAATCTGGTTTCACTCGCTTAATGGTGGGTGGGAGGGAGGATTTACCGTTATGCGCTGTAAGTATTGTTTATGAATCGATTAATTACCGATAATTATCGATATCTCATATTCACTGCTAATTGCTGCGCTCCAATTGTAGTCTCTCTCTCTTTCGCTCTCTCTCTTTCGCTCTCTCTCTTTCGCTCTCTCTCTTTCGCTCTCTGTCACTGTTTCTGTGGTTGCAAAACTTTTACTTTCAATGAACTCCATTGAACCGAGCATTAGCGTGGTAATTAGCAGGCCGTTGTCGGTCGACTGGAACGACTGAAACGACTGTCGTTGTTGTCATTGTTGGGGCGTTGACAACAAAAGCCACCCCACCCCGCACTGCGATATCTCCCTTTGAATATCTACTCATAACTGCAACGATGGCGCACGAGTGTCTATCCATCAAATGGGACTTGCTTTTGGGATCAGAGGATGGGGGAGTCAGGAAGTGGGGGGCAGAGTTTGGGGTTCATTATTGGAACAAAAATTGCAATGGAATCTCGCAAAGATAGTCGTAGATGAAGTCACATCATCAGACAGCGATCTTTAGATACCTCTACTGATGAACCACTACTGTATTGATTTAAACTTGAGATCTTTGAAAAGTTCAAAAATCTTTCAACTGATAAAAGATATCTTATATCCAAGAAATTATCTCAAAACCAATACTAAGACGAATATAGAAGCAGAATATTAAAGATCATTATGAAAGAATTAAAATAAAGTGCTTCCAACAGTAATACTTCCTCTTCAAAGTAGATCTCTTTTTTTGGGAACACGCGAATACAGAATACACAGTAGCACCCCTGAATGATCTTCAGGAGATCTGTAGAGGAAATATCTTTCTATGTCTAACGAAAAGCTTCAGAAGAAACGAAATTTAAGTGGGATCTTAAACGGTACTCTCAAAAACTACAGAACGCTTTTACTTAAAATCCAACAATCCAACAGATTTTTTGCGTATCCATCATCCTTAAAGCTATTTTTTGAAGATCTAGCAAAGAATTTACATTAAAAAGTTCGCTTAGAAAAGCAGATCTTGGGTACAACCTTAAAAAATAACCCAACATTTAAGTCCTAACCTTAAAGAAACACTTCCAAAAGAAGTACGCAACTAATTCCAAGAGGTTTTACGACTCTAAGGGCCTACAAGAACCGAATTAAGTGCCTATGTAGCCCATTAACCTCATAGGAATATAGAAGTAGGTAAAATCTCTAAAAAAACTTTAAAGAACTTCTTTAAAGAAACATATTTATGCCGTATAAATTGTAAGCATTCCGCAAGGTTTCGTGGTTCCTTGGCTCATAGAGCTGTAAAAGACTAGACTCATCGTAGCAACAATCCTCTCACTTTTATCCCTCGTTTAGAGATTACACAATATTACGCTTAAAATAATCATATATTAGCCACTCCATTAGCCGGTGGGGAAACAGAGGAATGTAAGTGCGGAGCCACTGCCACAGCTACAGCCACAGCCATAGTAAAAAAGTTAAAAACTTAATAATGCAAATTAAATGAAAAACTTCATGACATCATAGCCGTACTCATATGAGTCGTCGCTTTTTGCGGGCTCTACAACAATGGGTGGATACAGAGATACAAAAAGCACAACCTACGACAACAATCGACGCCACGCGAAGCGACAAACAGGGCCTATGGGCAGAGAGGTAGCACAGGGCCGGGCAGGGCAGGGCGGGCGTTGGAGCCATGGCTTATTACAGAAACCAGCACGAAAGATTCAATGAACAACAAATGCTATTCTACAAGTGGATGAGTTGAGGCGGGGTGAGGGGATGATTATTACATAACGATGACTGTCAGAGAATCGCGGACTTGGCTGCGAAACTGAAAGTGTTTCCCGCCGCCCTAGAACTTGGCTTACAAAATGTTTGCATCTCGCACGAAAAGTACAGAGAACAATGGATACGAAAGCGACGAAAGTGATTTAAGGGGCGTCTCTACAGATGTTCGTACTCCTACACATACAGAAAGATACAGATACATCGCTAAACATTTGTCAGATGCCACAATTTAACGCCAGATCAAACGACACGTCACGCCACGCCACAGTCGCAGTCGTGTGTATAAGTTTTCAATTCCCACGTTTTGCCCCGGAGATCTTTTGATTGGGATTCAAGCCAATTATAGTACCCTTAAAGGCGGTGGGGTACTAAAGGCTTTGCAAAGATGTTTGTCGGGCAAAGTATCTAGATACTTGAATAAACCGAGTCTTTTAGTTGAGATCTGTAGAGATACGATTACTTTTTATTCTATAAATTCTATCTTTAACATATTTTAGTTCTATCTTTAAGGGTATCCGAGAATTCATCTTCCTGGTCTTCCAAATTGGTTGCCAAGTCCCACGTTTACCAGAGATCTTAGTGAGCGCATCTAAATTATAGTTAATGTTGCTAGGAACTCGGTTGAATCGAGGGAGGAGAAAAGCGGCTAATTGTCGTCTTAGGTCATTAGACCCCCAACACGGCAACCGATAGCTGACAGCGACAGCGACAGCGACAGCGACAGTCTCTCGTCTTTCGGTGTGAATCGAGTGTCAAGTTTTGTGGGACTTGTTTGTGGGGCTTGTCCAGGCCTCAAGTATTGCCCGCAGCTCCAATGATTAGATTCGATCCCCACTCAAGAGCCCATAAGTGAGAGGACTTACATGTGCATGTCCCTGGCATTATCTTTGGAGAAACAGCGACAAAACACTTGACAAAACTCAGACACACACCGAGGTGACTTCCTGGGGAGGGGCCCTGGAACTGGATCCACCATCCATCCATCCATCCAAATAGGAAGCGAGCAATTTTGAATATACGGCTACTACATCCCATAAAAAACGCTAACCTTGAAACTCAAAATTCATACCAAAACAAAAAAAACTAACGACCACAACCGGTCGGTCGGTCGTGTTGCGGTCGTGCTGCGGTCCGGCTCCAAGGTGTTTGTTTACACTGTAAGCCGGAACGATGGAGTGCAGTGAAAATGATAAATCCAGAGGGCGAGGGTCTGGGTCTAGCTCTTAGCCATCTCCATCATTTATGTATGAATCCATTCAAAGAGTCCGCATATTTATGGGGTCAGTCGTCAGTCGATCAATTGTGCAATGTCCCGCCGCATAAATGAATAAAACTCTCGATTTTCGGGCTGGCCTCCTTACTGTGTCAATGTCATGGCATTTCAAGCGAACAAAACACAAACATTCGACTCTTTGGCCCACTATTTCTTCTCACTGTGGAGGTTATTCATCTTTCCCATGGAAAATGTATGGAAAACGGAAAATGGAAAATTTTCCAATGCAAAACTCACTCAAGAATGGAAAACTACAGCACGTGATAAGCCATTGTCGGGCTGATAAGGTCGCAATCGCAGTGGCAGTCCGCACGAGAGCGGTCTCGTTCGATGGAGAAGGCGGAGGAGTAAGAGGGAGGGACGGGGGTTTCTGTGTGACATATAAATACATCTTTGATGGGGGTATGGGTATGGTACTCGTATCTGTTGGGTTTTCAATACTGCTAGAGGGAAGTCGTAGTAGTTCGACGTGAAGATACCCTTATCCTTTATTCTTTACTTGGAATATACATAAATAACGATGGAAATATTATATAAACTTACTGAAAGATACTATATAGAAATCGTTATACCAAACATATCTTCTGTGTTGGAGATAAGTTCCCCTTGTTATATTTTTTAAACACTCATGCAATCCTTGATTTCAACAATCAATGGGGCATCATTATTATGATCCACTGGAGTCAGAGAATCACTGCCTTGTGTTGCAGTTGCAGCTACAATTTGCAATGCATTGCATGGTCTATTGGTGAAATTTACTGATAAACTAGGGAACCGTCTGGACGGGGGAAACTATGGTCATCGTTCATTAAATGAGAAAAATTTTCCACATTCCGATTCAAAATAAGCACAAAGGAAAGGCAGAAAAGTCGAGTTTTTAAATAGCCTCAAAGGAAGGAAACAGAACAATCAATGGCGGGAACAATCGTATCATGATGATTGCAGCGGAATTCTACATTTTTTGTGGCCTTCAGACAAGCGACAGTTAAACTGTCGATGGATTTTTGATTTATGGCCCACGTGAGGCAGTTAATCTTTTGGCTTTGGGTTTACGATCCCGGGAGAAATCCTATAAACAGAATATATGTACATACAGGGCTGATAAGGCGAGATGTCCGGGGTTCGATTGGGGGTGCATAATAATCGATTGTGGGAAACAAGAACCGATTAAAGTGCACAATAGTCGATGGTAAATGTTATTTTTGTCTTGGGGATTTCCTCATACATATATCAACCACCTTAAGTGGGCCATAAACCCAATTTAAGCCAACTTTCGTCCAGAGTGGTGGCAGCAGATCAGTCATAAAATTGCACTTTCGTTTTCCGAAAGAAGCTAACAAAAGTATACACATGTATCTCGCAGATACACACGCACACGCACACAGACACAGACAGCGGCCTGCAGTAGGTGCACACGTTATGGGGCCAAATGAAATGAAATGCGAACAAGCAGAGCAGTGCAGAGCAGAGGGAGAAGGAGAAGCAGCGATGAACATGCAACAGAAAACATGGATATAAATAAACGAGGAGGCACTCAGTCAGCCTCAACAATGGCTACAGCGATACAGCAAAAAGATACATTTGTATCTACACACACGAGAGACACGATACCCGACAATTGCCGGATCGGATACATCGCGTGTGTGTGTGTGCCGAGCATGTGTAAACGATCTGTTGCTGACGTTGTGCTGAAGTTATTTGCAACATTAGGTGGTAGACAAGAATTAGATGGAATAGAAAAGGTAGCCTGCCATAAAGTATCTCAAAATGCACGAATACGAATGTGTACATTTGTTTGTCGTGAATCTCCCTCAAACCGGTTGGACCAACAATTAGCCAATAAGTGTCTGATGGCCAGCAATTTTCGATATCCGAAAACAATCTTCCATAGAGCCGTAGGGTTGTCAACTCTGTCTGTTGATACTCTCTAGGGTTGTCAACTGTCATTCAAATTGAATCCAATAATTAATTGGATTTATGCTCTGTTTTGTGGTCGCAAATCCGCACTGAAAGTCGAAAAAACGGGTCGTATTTTTGGAGTCGTTGAACTGTAAAGATACAAATGTATCTACATGTGTGCCGTACAGTGCTACCGTTTTTGCAGCGGGCGTTGTCATTAGCCAAAGTGTCAAGTGGTCGACAGACAGACAAAACAACAACCAATTGACATTTTCTACTGCTGCTGTTGCTGCTTCTGCTGCTGCTGTCTGTATCTGTAAGATACTAGATACTTCTGTTTTGTTTGGGCTAGCGGCTCGCATTTCCCTTTTCGGTATCCGCATCAACAATTGCATCAGCTTTCAGACTGACGCCGCCTGGTCGGACGCCCGGTCGCCTGGCCGGAGGCCTGTTTAGGCCAAGTTCCACATGACGGCTTTGGCTTTTGGCTTTATTAATAGACCCGACCGATACTTTGTGTCTAGAGTGCCCGCATTGCTCAGGTCGTGTTCGCTCATTCGATCATTAACTAACCTGTTTACACCTCAACGGACAGCGCCTGCTGCACACGAGGTTTGGGTGGGGCTTTGGGGGCTTTGGTGCCGCCCGGGTCGTGGGAGTGTTCGAAGGTGCAAAAAAATAGAAGGTGGTGCTCTCAGGGGGTTCCTGTATTCCATAGAAAGAGGCGTAACATTCCTTCCAACAGATCTTTCGATTTTCTTCATTAAAATTCCTTTTCCAAATTTACTTTTCCCTACAAATACGTATTTCCTCTTTCGAGAGAATCTGCCATGAACGAGTATCTGTATCTATTAGATAGGAAAGAAAGGTCACCCATAGAGATAGGAGTTCCCAGAAATACCGCACACAAAAAAAAAAAGGAGAAACATTTGTAGAACCACACAAAAAGCCAAACAAAAACCAAACCAAACAAGTTCTTGGCCAACAATTTAGGAAATCCATTCGATTGTCATCGCAAAAGGCAGCTGCTGCTGCTGCTGCTGCTTGACTATGCAAATCGTGTAATCGCGTATAAGATATCTAACAAATTCCAGATATTCCAGATATAATTCAGGTGATATTTTTGGGGATTTATGTACATATCTATCGAATTTAATCGATTGATTGTCCCTCTAACATTAACAAAGCCAAGAGATCCGTTTACGAAGGTCATACACTTTTGTAAGGCACTGTTCTGGGGGGTATTAATAAAAGAGCGAACAAATGTCGATGGAAATCCCGCCTTAGAATCAAAAACACATGACACTCGAAAGCCGCTGACGACAGTTTGAACGACAAACGAGAGGAGGGATTGACAGAGTGACAAAACGAGAGGAGGGATTGACAGCGGGCGGGCGAGCGGGGCAGAACGGGGAGTGTGAACGGTTACCAAAGAGCGGAATGACATAATCCATAACCGTGACACTTGAGTCGATTTCTGTTTCGTCTGTGAACCTCAAAAGAATGCTGACGGGTGGGGTGGGGGTGGGGGGGGGATATGGATATCGATATCTGTTTGTTTATAGTATGTATCCCCTGTTAAGGGGTATATCGTTTACACCATCATCTGTGCAGGTCTCTAAACGGAATGAGGATCAACAGACACGGCAGAATAAGGGGTAAATGGTATATATAACTGTTAGATCTGCCAAGAATCGTTAAGAGAGAAGAGAGAGAAAAATTTGCTGTTGTTTTCTCCTTTTTGCCAGAAAGTATCTCAATCTACACATCTAAGATAAATTCTTTGAATTTTACCCTTCTTTGAGCCCCAAAAGAAGGAGCATCCAATAGTCGGAACATTGAAGATAGTTTTCTTGTTTTTCTTTGTATCTTTTTCTCGCGTTCGCTCATTCGAATGAACAATTAATGTAGTTCTGGGGTTCTGTGGTTTCTACGGTTCTCACAGATCTCAAAGATCTCTGGTCTCTATGGAGGATACTGCTCGTATTTGTAAGTAGAAAAAAAAACATTTCTTACGAGTACGGAATGGCGGAAGTTGGTTGCTTTTTTGCTATGCCTTTTGTTTGGCAACAAAAAACCAGTTCGGAATGTGTACCGCCTCCGATCTACCGGCTCCGGCTCCGGCTACACTCTCTCACATAACTACTCGCACATGTACAATGTGACGCCTGGCTCTGTCGTTCAATCAAACCCAATCAATCGTCAACAACTCGGTGGTGGGGGTTCCGCAATGTGTGAATGAGTACAGCGTTAGAAAAAACAATAAAGAAATATAAATTACAAGTGCCTCGAAAAGCAAAAACCAAAAAGACGGAACCAAATCACATGGGTGGGCCGCTCCATAGAATTCTCTGGGAGGTTCCTCCGAGAGACAAGTGGCAAGTGGCTGGCAAGTGGCTGGCAAGTGGCTGGCGAGTGTCTCTGAGGGGGGGGGCAATCAATATGCAAAACGGAAACAGCAGGCACTTCCAATAGGCAACATTTACGAGTAGTCGATGATTTGAATCGGTTATGAACGTTGATTAATGACAGTAGCAGCAGCAACAGCAGCAGCAGGAGGAGGAGGAGGAGGAGTGGTAGGAAGACTGGAAGTCACAGGAGGAAACAATCTACGCGATCTATTTAGAGATCATATAAATTATGATATTATATCAGGTTATATATCTATGATTGATATTGTGTGCCATAGAGGAAGTATCTAGCGATTAATACGGATGTGTAAATCAGTTATATGTATGTAGTTATAGTTTATTGATTAATGATGATTCTTAATGAAAGCATTTGGATCCGGTTTTAATGATTTTATTTACAGAGAAAATGTTCTCCTTTGCCTAGAGAATATGCACTCAGAAGCGAATGTCAGTTGTTCCAATAGCCAAATAGATTTAATAATGATCCCATTGGACCTGTAATAGATACATATGATCCTTCCTTATGGATTTCTTGTATCTTTAAAATTTTGCAAAATCTTTGCACATTCCATAAATACTACCAACTAATTCTCATACATTTTCTGCATTTTCATAAACACGTTTTCCGTCATTTTTCGGCTATGAAATGTTGAGTATTTTGTTATTTATTTGGTAAATATTTCGAAAATCCAAGGCGTATTTTATTAATTGGTGGAAAAATCATTCAACCTTAACCCTAAGCCCCCAACAAATATATATAGAAAATTAATCGAGCATTGGAGTTTTTTGGCAGCTGCATTTGGAAATATTCCTCCTTTGCCTTTTGGTACACTTTCATTTTGAATTTTTATGACTGCTCCTCAAGATCCATCGATTGCTGAGCGATCAGCGACAATAAATCAAATAAGTTTATAAATAAATAAAGAATGACGAGTACTTTTGGGTACAGTACAGGCGGCAATGCCCAACACTCAGACAGACATCTCAAGTGGCTTTTGGCATATAAAATTGTATTGTTGTTCATTGTCGATGTACTCAAACATATGTATAGACTTGTGTATTTATTTCTGTAATTATGACATATTTTTTTCACGCCAACTCAAGCGAACAAGCGAACGGGCAGTAAGCCCTCATTGTTTGGGCCACAAGTAAAAATCCAGTACACTGCGAGGTACCCCATAAATTATACGCATTAAAAGACGAAAACACATCATAAAAAAGTATATATGTATGTATGTATATAAAAAATTTAATTATTGAGCAAGAAATATGTAAATATTCTCCTGTCCTGCGACAAGCCTCCTTTTGGGCAACAATCAACAGAATGATTCAGCGACAAAGACAGAGACTTCGCCACGTACTTCCTCATCGGCTCAGATCGGGGGGCAGGGACATATAGGGGGATATGGAAATGACTGAACAATCAATAAGACACAAAACCAGATGCAACAGCTATGCGTAGATACGCTGTCAACATTTTTGCATTTCCGTATTTTTCCGTTTTTTTATTTGTATTTTTTTTTTAAATTGATTTGCATAGTCGATTGATTGCACTTTTGCGTGGCGTGGCGTGGCCCACGCCCCAGGAATAAAAATATACTAAAGCGAGTAAAACCTATTGAAATTTGTTGATTTTTTTGTACTATCACGAGAGGCTTTAAATTTATGCATCATGCCGGGACATCATGATAAATGGATTTGTCAAATGGAAATTATATCAACATTTTGTGCGGTTCGCGGTACGCTAAGAAACTGAAAAGTTAATCCCGCATTAATTATGCTTATCAAAATGGTTGATGGAGTGTCTGAAACAACGAATATTTATAGTTATTTGGAGGACAGATAATAAAAAATAAAAAACAGAAACAAATCGTTGTGGAAATAATTAATATTATTTAAACCGTTTATTTATCAATTTTTAGAAAATTAGAACACCTTAAACAACTAGAGCTTTAGATATAATCTTTAAGTCTATTTCTTCCCCTTTTTTAACCAATTGTAAGTATTATGTATGTCAAATTTTAACTTTAACATATCTAATTTTAATTTGTTTTTCTGCTGATCATTTTACGCATTTTCTTAGGCGACTATTTATAAAAAAACATAAACAACAAGAGAGACCACTCGATCGAGCCAAAGAGATTATCTTCTCACATCTCTTGCTAGAAAAAGAAAGAGCGTGAACAGCCGCCACACAGTCTGCAAGATCATGAATCTCTAACGAATGTATACCCTACGCTCTCAGTGGAATTCTGATATTTATTCAAATTTTGCAACATTTTGCACCTCTACCTCCTACCACCACCTCATCAAATTGTTTGTTTTCCTTTCAATTTTTATGGCAGCTCTTTGCAGGTCAAGCCGTTAAGCCACATAAGATTTCAGGAGGGGGAAAAAAACCAAATGTATTTATGGAGGCGCGCTGATTGCGTTTTTGTTTTGTTTTTGGTATACCGTTGGTTGCCTATTAATTCTCCACACAAATGGCATCGTAGGGCCATAGACGAAATCAGGAAAATCAGAAATTGACACAGACAGAAGACGAAAGCCAAGCGACAGACAGTGAAACTTAGTGCCGGTTGAACTTTGTTGTTTTTTTTGGGGGTATGCAATTATAAGAGATGGGAGCGTGAACCAACACGAGAATACTTTGACCAGAGCGGAGTACAAGACTTGCAAAGGAGAAGCACTTAGGAGTCGAATTTCTATCACAAAAATATTGTTTAAGTAAATGAAATGTTGTAGAAATATTTATACCACAATATCTTTAAGTATATTTGACAAAAGAAGTTCTTTTTATTCCCACAAGCAGTCACGGAATGTAAATTCGTCGAAAATCTTCACACCTTGCCCATCTCTAATAATAGTTACTGCCTTTGTGGCCATTGTTTTTGCTGTTGTTTTATTGTGCTGATGACCTTAAATTAGGCGTAGGTCTTTGGCTGATTTTGTTTTTGTTATTTTATTTTTTATCGTGTTCGTATTCGTCATTGTTGGCCAAGTTTTTTGTGCTGGTCAGCTGTTTTTTGTTTCTTATTATTTGAGCTTCGTTGTTTGGCCTCACATTGTAATAAATTACCACAGAAAAAAACGTATATTACATGCTCATAAAAGAAGAAATAGCAGTAGAAGAATGGACGAGGATTGGCTTTGAATGTCATGACCTGCAGGCAAAAGTGCTTAAGAATCCAGTGGAATACAGTGAAACTTTAACAAAGAGGAATTTCCAATGGCACAAAATAAAGAAAACGTATTTCGGGGGTACAACTTAACGAAGTTTGACTGTAATTCTGCCTAGTTTTTTCTCCTATAAAAGTGAATGTGAGACAAATGCAGAAACCAAAGAACACAAGAACAAGGGGCGCAGAGGAAGCTAGAGAGGACTATTCCAACGGTAAACCGTTCCAAAAAAAACTGCACAAAGAAACCGCAAGCCGCGCCTAATACAAACACAAGGCAGAGAGAGAGAGAGAGCGCGAATAGACAAAGGTAGAGGGGAACATACAGAGTGAGAGAGAGAGAGAGGCTCGGCTTAGGTTTAATTTAACCCAAGCGGCTTGGCTTGCTCTCAAAATTGCAAGCGCAGTAATTAGCTCCCTTTTACTTCTTGCATCACACACACAGACACACAATTATTTAACCGTTGCTTTACCTTAATCGGTTTCTTTGGGTGTTTCTGCTCTGCTGTTTCGCTCTCGCCTCCTATTTATATGGTATTTATCAAATGATTTTCTTTGATTTTGTTAGTCACATTTCTCATCGAGATTAATTCCACTTTTTTGGCACTTTCGTTGATTTTTGCACCGGCACACTCGCGGAAATTATGATTTCACTTATATTTGCATGTATTTATTTATGCTTTAGTTTAGCTTTTCCTTTTAACTCTTTGGACATCGGACGAAGAGCAGATAAGTGGTTGGATTCTGTGGATTGGTTTGGTTTTCATTTATTAGTATTATATATTTCTGCTTTTTGGGATTTGCATTCAAACATTCACACAATTAAATTCTTGATATTCTTTTCCTTTCGTCCATTGTTGACAGCAGACAAATTTCCCTTTTTATTGACGCTAAATTTCCCTTTCTATTGGCTTTAACTGCACTTTATTTTAATTGCTCCATTGAGTCCAATTTCCCTTTCAATAATTCTTGAATTTCTCTTTGATACGCTTTAGGGTTAAAGAACTTTTGAAAAGATTTATCTTCAAATGAAATTTTTTTAATAAATGAAATGGCTTTAAATCTTTTTCACTAGAGCCTCAGACATGGTATGAAGTCCACAATTGCGGACAGCGGAAAAACGGACATGAATTACCAAGAAAATGAGCACAGACATCGCAGACAGCAATTGTCATAATTTTCTTGAGAGACACACACACCGAGCAGGCACTCACACATACAGATGCATATTTTTCAACAATAATACGATATAATTTTTACAATTTTTCTTCGTGACTTCTCTGATTTAGCTTGTGCACTTTTCATAAACTTATTTTTATTTTTATGTTATTTAGCACAGATGCGCGCGCGCGTTTTTTGTCGTCCGTCTAGGCTTTTTCTATTTCTTTTACTTTTTCTCCAGTTTAACTGTTTTTGTGGAGCGGAAGAGCTGTAAATGTCTCCGTTTCGGTTACTCTTTCGATTTCGTTTGGCGCCGACTCTCAATTGGGGTTTGGTTGCTTTTGATTTTTGGGGGGAGATCGGGAGCTACGGTGTTGCGTTCGTTGCAAATGAAAAACTTAAAATGATCGAACGAAAAATTTCTACGGTGAGGAGTGTCTCAGAAAGTCGAGTCAGGCAGAGCGGCGACGTCAGCGACGACGACGACTGCGACGACGGCCGAAAAAAAGCAACAACGAAACGAATTAACCGATCGCTGCCGACGATGACGGCGGCGACGACGCTGAGACTTGTGTAAATTATGCTATTAATTGCTCTCTCTCTCTCTTTTTCTCTGTCTTTGTGTTCAGCTAAATACAGGTGAGGCATTAACATAGCGCGCTCTCGCGGTATTTGACACAAAGAAGCGCAAAAAAGACAAAAAGTTCCCAAGGGACTCAAAAGTGTTTAAAATATTTTATAATACTATAGAAAAACCAAACCATTTCAGAGAAGGAGTGGGAATTGTCTTCTTATCTTTCAGAATATAAGCAAGTGAAAATCAAAAATATGCAACAGTCAAATTGTCTTACCTTTTATCAATACACCTTGGACTGGCCTGGCTTTAAGCTCTCTTTTTCTACCGATCTCTCTCTCCCTCTCGTTTGGCTCTCTTTGGCTGCAGTAAACATGTTTTGGTTTTGTGTTGTTGCAGTGTTGGGGGCTGCAAAGGCCCCAAGTTGGGGCTTTGGCTTTATTTCCGTCGCCGCTCTGCCATCGTGTGCATGTGTGTGTGTGTGCTTGGCCACATGTTGCTGGCAACAAAAGTGTTGATCAAAGTGTTGCGCGCATGTGCAATGAACTTGTTTCGACTTGCAATTGCGATACGATTGTTTTTGTTTCGTTGCTTTGATACCCTTCCTAGAGGGTATTATGGCTTGAAGGAGATATTTTTAGAAACAATTTCTGACCCCACCATATGGGATTACTATATCTTAAGAAGAACATATATGATGAGAATTATCAATATAAAGAGTATCAAACGCTTCGTTCACCGAATGCTGCCTTCTTTAGTTGTTGAATTTGTTTCTGTTTTTTGGAGGTTATTCAGTTGCGGCGACTTTGTAATTTCATTTAAATTACTCATACGCCATGTGACGCTGCCGTATTGCGCCGCTCTGTAATTATTTGATATTTGATTTGGAGATCTTTGCGGCACTCTCTGCTTAACGGACAGCCGCATCAACAGAAGCAGCAGCAGCAGGAATTAATTTCCTCAATTTTAATGTAGGTCATTGTTAAGGGGGGTGAAAGTGCTGCAATTATAGATGCCCCCTCTCCCATCGAACCCCCCGGTGTACCGGTCCGTGTACCCTCTCCCAATAAGGAAATAATTGCCAAGGTCAGATCGTTTTTGCCCAGAGAATTTACCGTAAGGTGAACTGCATTTCATCCTAAACGAAAGACAGAGAGAGGTAGAGGGAGGGAGGAAAGGCAGTGAATTTCCTATGCGACCTTGACAACTCGTGGGAATTCTTTTTCATTTAGCGGGTAACGGTTGATTTTGTTATACCTGCTAGTCTCAGGGCATCTGGGGTATATGGTGTTTATGAAGAGGAATGTAAAAGACCTCTGGAATCTTGGTACCCTGATATAAGAGATTCTTCTGATCCGAACCCATTGAAGATTAGTCAAGATTGTATTTGGTTGATCCTTTAAATGATTAACGAAAATCATCCTGAAATATGGCAAAGTTTTCTAGTTTCCAATACCCTTGAAAGATATTCCATTCGGCTGTATCACTCTCACTTTTTCTTTCATTCTGAGTTTTCTCCCAGTAGATATCCTCTAAGTGGGTACTTCTAAGGTCCAAACATAGACTAGAGCATTCTTATTGGGGTTTCCTTTCTTTCGTTTCCTTTCCTTCTTTGCCTCACTTTTTGGCTCATTTAAAACGCATGACTTGGCTCAAATTGCAAATTATGCAAATTTCACAAAATGAACTTTTGTGCAAAAATCAGAAAAAAACTGCAACATCATTTTGTGGCCGACTGTTCTCCATCTCGCTGTCGCTCTTGCTCTCTTTTTATGTCTCTTTCTCTCTCTTGTGTATTTACAGTTTTTCGGACTCGAACATTTTCAATAATTTCAATAGCCTTCAATATTATTACACAATCATAAATTGTCGGAGCGAAAATGTAAATGTTTTTCGAATACGATACGCCTTGGGGGGCTATAAAAAATGTGCAATCGCATGTGGTGCTATGGCTATGCCTATGGCTATGGCTATAGCTATGACTATATCCAACTGTGCAAATGCGACTGCGACTACGACTACGACTACGACTATGGCTAAATGGTCAGTGGAATATGTTCAAACACACTGCGTATCAGGGTCTCAGTCGGGTTTCAATGGGGAATACTCAACATATACAATAATAAACATTAGAAATCTTAATGGAATGCAGTCTTGAAAAACTTATTTATCGAAGGATAATTTATATATTGATATATTGGATATATATTTATGTACCTATATATTATATCCAGAGGTAGACAGGACATTTGTTCATGGTAAACTATGTAGGCCACATTTTGGGATTAAGGTAAGGATTTCTCGATCGATATTTACTGGATTACAAAATGTAGCGAACTAAAGCAGCACACAAAAGTTTTTCGAAAGGTTAACAAAGGTCAATCAACCCGAATTCGACACCTGCTTCCGTCTTGTATCTGAATTTCAAATGTTAATTAACTTTTTATAAACCATAAAAAAATCAATTAAGGCATTGATTTTGGGGTTTGGCCAAAACAAAGGCAAGTCTGCAATTGGCTTTAAGATCTATTGGAATACAATTAATTGAAACAACGCTTTAGAAATCTATTTTACTATTTTTAAATTCGTTTGAATTTACTACAGTTGAATGCTGCCATGTGGAAAGAAATCAGTCTATCTTTTGCTTAAATAAATATATGAATTGCCTTTAGTATTTATCCCTTCATGAGAACCCTATCACATGGAATTCCATGACAATCATTACCATAAAAAAACTTCTATTATCCTTTGCTGCCCTTTCAAGCAGCTTCATTTAAATAACAAATGCAATTTTCTTTGCTCCCCCTCTCGAACCCCGATGGCAGCTTAACAAATTTTCCCATTTTCCAGAGAGTTCTCGGAGTCCATCGCCAGAGCCCCACTCTCTGCCAATCCCCGTTCCATCTCCCGCTTTGGAGCTGATGAATATGCAACAAAGATTTACTTTTTAATTTGTTTTTCTATTTTTGTTTTTCGTCAGCTTTTCCACTTTTTTTGTCCGTTTTTTCCCCCCACTTGCATTTTGTTGTCTTTCCTGCGGCATATGACGGAAGGTACAACACTGTTTCGACAGTGCAACTTTTTGTTGCAGCTGCTAAAAATAGCAAAAGGCGCAGCAGCAAGCAGCAAGCAGCGGCAGCACCACTACCAGAAACAGCATTGATTGCAAGTTGTTTGGTTTGGCAAATGACGACGACAAACACCATAGCGCATGGCGCATGGCGATGGTGCCACAGAGTGTGGTCCAATAATGAAAACGGAGACGAAGAAAAAAAGCTTGAAACCGGCTTGACAGGAAAATACGAATTTTCGTTCAAAATGAGGAAAAAATTCAAACGATTTCGATGTGGAGGCTGGCTGGGAAGTTGGTAAAGGTATTTGGCATTTTTTTCTTTTTGTCTAGGATTTAGTCAGAGGTAATCCGCCTGCTTCCGAAATACTATTTTCCGTGGTATTTAAGTAGCTGTTTAGTAGACCAAAAAATAGTCCTTTACACTACTCAAATTTAGGGATATATTGAGCATTAAGCGCAAAAGTATAAGGGTATAAAAGTTCTCTGTTAATTCCACTATTAACCTTCTCATCTGCAGGGCTCTCATTGAGAGACTAAAAGTATGGTGACTGGGAAACTGTTCATACTGTATTGATCTCCAAATATTCATCCCATTTGGATTGCCAATCCCTATGGATAATTGCTATTTTTGTTTACTTTTCATTTGCGCCATTCAATCGAATTGCTGCATAAAAATGAATGCACCAAATGATCATCTGTCGCCGCCTTTGAATGTGATTTTTATTTGTTTGTTGTCGTTGAATGGTACTTTGTTGTTGTTTTCTCAATCAAAAGTCTCGCTTTTGGTGCGCCATTTCATTTGAATTTTCATATAAATAAATTTGCCATAAATTTTGCACAGCAATTGTAAAAACGTGCACAAATTTCGGGACGGCACTCTTGAATGCTCTCTGTATCCGAAATCCGAAATGGTAGTTGCACCCAAAAGCGATTCGGAAGGAGATTTTTTAATGGGATTTAAATTGCGAATGGGTTGAGGGGGATTAATGGGAGGATTGCTGGGAATTTCCGCATGGATTTTGTGGGTTTTAAAGAGACCTGTTAAAGCTGATAGAAGTGGTAGCACAGTTTTTCTATCCAATTCCAATAGATTACAGATTAAGAAATGGATTGAATAGAATAACTTCATATATGAATATAATCTTCTATATATCGTCATAATACATACATATGTAGGATTGAAGATAAAGCACCCTATGCTTAATTGTTTATTAAATAAATGCCATTTTTCCGTATAGCAAAAGTGAAACACGAACTACTAATTGTTTAAAATAAATACCCTAAATATACCCTCTTTTAACGCTTTTACACACACATCCCTCCCCTTTTCTATACCTCAGAGTATTCCAAATCGATTGCCAATTAAATCTGATTTTGAAATATATATAATTTTATTCGATTCTGCTGCTACTGCTGTCAGCAAGATCGTTATTCAAATCAAAATATCCATCTATTCGTATGGCTCCATTTGTTGTTCGATTTTTCGATTAATTAATGGATTCGCTGTATTCGCAAAAAGACTGTCAAAGGTTGCAATCCGATAGATAAATTCTAGATTCAGAATTCCAAATGTCAAAAGGTAGTGACAAACGCATTGACAGTTGTCCACGGGGGGTTGGAGGAGGGGTGTCGGGTGCGTAAGGTGCGTGCCAAAACATTTGTCATTCGCACATTTAAATATTCATTCAATTTTGTGGAGAATTGTATTTCGATTTCAATTCAAATTATGCATTCAATCAATTTGTTATTTTTTCCACATAGAACAAGCCCAAACTTCTATTGATTTATAACTTATTTACATTTATTGTTTTTTGAGTTATTTTATCAACATTTCGCTCACCGCATGGGGGCGCCATTAATTGGGGTCAATGTCAGGCTTCAACCTACCCCTCCTCCTACTCCTCCTCCTCCTCCTTCTCCACCTGCTTTTTTGTGGCAAAGGTAAACATTGCATTTGTTTTTATTTATGGAAAGGCATGGAAAGGGGAACGTATCAATTATAAATGGGATTCCAGCTAGCACGCAATCGAATTATTATAAATGGCCCATCAATGGAATCACAAGACTTAAAAGATGATGATGCATCACCCCCCGACTACTGTAAATACTGTCCGAAATATGCTACATATCTTATAGAACTCAATTATAAAGTTGATATTTTATTGGTTCTCGTGGATGGGGCTACTGTTTATCTTTTCTTAGTATGCGATAAGGTTGAAAGAAGCCATGGGAATGGCAGTTGGTGGAAAACAAATATCGAGGACTCATCCAAAAGGAATTTGATTAGAAAAATTAGTTTAAAATATTGCCAAAAAATGGATTGACAGATCACAACTTTCTACAGTTGTTCCTGGACCCTTATGAGCAGGTAACATCTATATTTCTCCCTTGACTTTAAAACTTTCCATAGATGTGTTTCCTGGAACCTTTCCAATCCACAAAAGGCTGCACAGATGGCATACGTGATGCAAAGCCAGTGACAAACAGACTCTTCCAATCATTAATTTTCCATTAGCTAACAAATACATGTATGTATGTACTATGTTTACCTACCATCCAGTGTACTCCCCATACGAGTACCTACATCAGTCAGCCCTCAAATAAAGATCAAACACAGCTGAAATCATGGATGTGCGAGGAAACTTTATGGCATTCGAAAGATTGAGGTTTTTGGGAAAATTTCCATTTAGCGAAAATGTAAATTTTACTGCGTTCTTTTTGTTCTTATCGGATCGGAGCGGAGCGGAGCGGTGCGGCTTTCTTTGCCTTTGAGTCGAGGCAGGGGACGCGGACGGGGCAGGGGACGGGGACGGGGAAGGGGCCAGGCCAATAATTGCGGACAAATATCAGGTAGCTGCGCTGATGGCGATAAGCAATGGGTTCTGTATTTATAATTAAATAAACTCAAAGTCAAAGGCAAATAAGGAGAGTGGAGAGATTAGTGAGACTGAAATTTGATCAGGTGTGTGCGAGGGAAAAGCCATACAAAAAACGTTAATGATAGCACGAGTATTTTTTTGGCTGCCAAAATATTCATAAATACGAATACTCTTGAATATTAGATGAAATTTACCGAACAAAAAGTGTTGCCTGTCAATAAATCATTCCAGAGCAGAGCCATAAAGTAATTGAGCTGTTTAGGCCGTTTATGGTGGGCCCCTGATCTGGGGTTCACGTGTCACCCCTGTCACTCTCCCCTGGGTCGGCTCATATCCTTGTCTAGCATCTAACAACCGATCTCCAGCCAGGCTTAATTTCATCTGTTTAGGCCAATTTCCAAAGCAATAAATTTGTAAAGCAAATCATAATGTTGCAAGGACAACGAGCAAAACAAGATCCGAGACTGGCGATAGCGCGTCGAACAATGTTCGCGTAATGTATGTACTATACAATAATGACAGATAATTATATTGATATATGTATGTGCTCAGTCTCGAGTCGATTGAATGCCAAAATTGATTGGCATGGCGGGTCGCGATGGCATTGAAATACCCAAATGGAAAGGGTGTGAAAATCGATTAAATGTGGAGAGAATATGCATATTCCTTGGCGATTCAGGGAGATAGAAATGGAAAAGATATACAAAGATATACCTCTCTCTCTCTTGTTCCAATTTAAATTAATGAATTAATGTTACTTTTACAAATCACTTTGTTTCGCATAAATAATTCCATTGAATTTTACAGCGCATTAAAGTCCCCAAAAATTGGCCACTTGCAACAGCAACAGAACATATATTTTTACTGCCTGCAAGTACGAATATATTCATGAATAATACACACGTACATATGGTGGAATATACATACTATAGGTATATTTATGTGTAGTATCTGTATATATCTTTTGCTTAGATAACGAATTATAATTCGTCGCAATTTATGAAAAGAAATACGCGAAAATTGTTTACAAAGCTTCTGGCCATCCACAACAATGACATTGTGTTTGGGGAGGGGAAAGGGAATATCGGGATATATATTATAAAGATATGTCTCTCAGTGTTTTTCAAGTGCCAAAAAGTTATACTACTGCACAGGTCATTGCTTCATAAAGAAAACTGAAAGCGAAAGAAAGGAAATTCTGAAATATTTCATACTATATATCTCATATACATATGATAGTTTTTGGGTACCTGTTATATCGGGATGTATATCTTATGTATTGTATATATATAAATTAGCTGCCTCGTGTATCTCTCTCTGTGTGTGACAATTGTTGTGAATTGTTAACTGCTCGTAAATAATAATGTTAATGCAATAAAATAGTAATTAAAAGGTTATATATTTAGGTGGGACTAACACTCACTAAGGGTGATTAGAGCGCCACGAGCGTCACGCTGCAAATGAGAGATAGAGCCATGGAATGGGGCTGATTTACGATGAAAACCCGTAGAATGATAGTGGCATAGGGAAATCAATGAATTCAAATAGATAGAACTACGTAAAAAGACTACCATCTAAGGTTACCGAATTCTTCCTGGGCTTCCGTAGCCTCTAAACTTTATCCATACATTTATTATGTTCAAAAAACGATTGGAATCTATGCAAATAACTAAGGAAATGAATGCCGATTTTATTTATTATTAATATTCTCTGGCAGTGCTTACGCAACGCCTTTTGCATGCTGAATAATGTCCAATTAATTGTGGCAATTAATTCATATTAAAAAGCAGCATTGCTCATACGCCGCTTGGGACACAGCCACAGAGCAGCCACAGCTACCGTGTAACGATTTTGCTTCTGTTTGATTCGGCTTCTGTTTTCGATTAAACGCAGTTTCATAATCGTTATGCAAACGATTGTGGTGGATTGTGGGAGGGGGGGCGGTGGCCAAAACACACAATGCACAATGACCACGCCCCAGGACAAACGAGATGCGGAGACAGGAGACAGGAGGTAGGAGGTAGGGGGCAGGAGGCGAAAGGCAGCTGGCAGCGACAGGCCACGACATCAATGACAACGACAACGACATCGGCGACATAACACTAATGAAAATTTGTGAAAACAGCAGGACACTGAAGACCAGCAGGAGCAGAAGGAGGAGGCCATGGAGGAGATGGTGCAGCACCAGCAGCAGGTGGACATTGGAGGTGGAGCTGGAGGAGGAGTTGCAGCGGACAACATTGACATTGCATTTAATCCTCGGCTACAGACACGACCGCAGCCACGGGCCCCCAAAAACATGGACAAGCCGAGAACGCCTATCCGAGGTGCACTGTGATGGGTGGCACTGTGCTGCAGGATATGCATTCCATGGGTAGCATACGCTTAGATCTCATATTTGTTTGAAAACCATAACAGTGACAATCATAATACAATAATATGTACATGATTTTTTCTGTTTTTTCTGACTTCAGCACACATCAAATCGAAGGCCCAAGACCCCGTCTTGTCTGTCATTAGCCATTGCTTGTAAAATCGTGTCTGGCAGTTCTATATATATGTAGAATGCTTTCAACAATTCAGTTCGAAGGTTCGACCCACTATGCAATCGATGCAAATTATGGCCAAAAACAATGCCAGAGAGCAGCAAAACGAATGGAAGCGGAATGTTAGTGTCATTTGTTGGATGTTGCTATTGTTGTTGTTGTTGCATGTTGTTTCGGTTTCTGTTGCTGCTGCTGCTGCTGCTGGCGTTGACAGCGTTGCAGCTCTCGTCACAGCTGCAAGTGAAAGTCAAACATGAAACGCTTTTAGACAGCGACACACTCACACAGATGCACACCAACACTGGCACACATGAGCACACAATTTAACAGATATTAAGAAGAGAGAGAGAGAGAGAGAGGGAGGAATATGCCTCATTTCAGGGTCAACTGCTATTTACAGTCACTGTCAGTATAAGTTATACAGAACAGGACCGACGACTAGAGTAGAGCCCCCTCCCACACACACATCCATTACCATCATCATCTCATCCCACGCACACATTCCTTCACACAGCCATTACCATCTCTTCATTATTATCAGTCCCCCCCCGAAATACCCGTCACCCGTTTCAACCAACCATACCAAAAATTTAATAGAGCTACGCTACTGTCGTGCCCGACTTGTGGGACCATCTTTTATAGGCCGAACTCTTCCCACTGTCCAGACAGTGTGCGGTTATTTATGATATCATTTTATTATGCTTTATTTTCGGTGCGAAACGAAAACCACAAAATCACCCTCGCTCCTGAAATTTCAATTAGCATTCCGAAGCGCGCTTAAAAAATGGATTTTACGTGTGTTTGGGCGTCATTCAATGCGAATATTTGCCATGTGAATCGTTGGCAGATTTGAAGATCTGATTCTTAAAGGGGTCAAGGTTGATTATCTTATATTTTTTAGATATATTCTCATTGAAATTTGTTTAATGATGAGCATGATTAAAGGTTTTTTTGCATTTATCATTATGGTTGAGATGAAGAGACTTCAAGAGCAAATTACGGATAAGTATTTTCTGACAAGATCTTGGCTAAGGCTTCAAGACCCACTTTTAAGTCATGCAACAACAAAGGCATTAAGGCATTAAGAATCCCACCAAAAGCTTTCTTTTCAGCAGAAAATGCAAGTAATTTCAGATAAATATCATCCTTTACTTACTCTTTATACCTATGTATATCCTATATACATACTACTCCACAGTTCTCCCACCGAAACAAAGAAACGAACTGGTTTTCACTTTGAAGAATACCCCTCCCCTCCCGCAGCTGACTCCCCTGCTGAAGAGCTCTTGTAGAGCTTCCAGCCTAAGCGAATAACAAGGAGAGGGCTCTCCCATCAGACAGACAGCAATTCCCATTTATGTAACACGTTTATCCCTCATAATGCGAAAAGTGCACAACGAATTTCGTAACTCAAGTGTCTGGCATGGGGTCTGGCCTGCAAATGGGGATTGTCTGTGTCTGTGTCTGGGACTGGGATTGAAACAACAACGAAAACTGACCGAACAACAACTTGAAAAAGCCTTAAAGTGGAAGAGGGCTAAGGAAGACTAAGGAAACAGAGAGACATGTTGTAGAGATGTTGAAAAGAAGCAGGAGAAACAGAAGGCCTAAACAGTGGCAGAAGGAGAGGTAGCACCGCCAAGGGGAAAGGCCTAAAGAGTGGCAGGAGGAGACGCCGTACTGTAAGGGGAGAAGCCTAAAACATCAGGTAGACAAAAGGCCACAACGAAATCTGCGATCAAGGCCAACGAAAAAGGGTTTCAAGGTTATAAATTACCAGCCAGCCGCGGGGCGACAGTTGCGGCTTTAAGTGTTTTAAAGGAAATGTCTCCTGCACACAGATGCAGGCCAATACACTGCAACAAAATATAAGCCAACATATTTAACATAACAGTCTGAAAACACGCAAAAAGTTGCAGTGTAAAAGTTCCTAGAAGTGCTAGAACGAACATACGCTTTCTCTCTCTCCACTTCCAGTGTGTCTTAGCAGCAACGGGAGAAATACTATGGATTTTTTTCGAGTGTAGTTGCAGAACAAGTTTAAAGACAGAGACAAAGGGTAAAAAACTGAAATAAGCTGGGAGAATGAGTGAAGTGAAACAGAGGGAGGAAGAGAGGTGGAAGGAGGGGCAGTGAAACAGTGAGAGACAAGTGAGAAGAGGAAAGGAGGGGAGTGGCGACTGAGTAGAAGTGCAATCAACTCCCCTCCCGCTCTGCCATTCTCTAGCCTCTCTGGCCTCTCTGTTCTCTGGGCAAAAAAAAACTTTGAAGGTCAACAACGATAACTACCCGGAGCTACGAGAACCGAGCCTCGAGGAGAGTCTACTATATAAAAATTCTATATAATGAAAATGACACAACGATGTGATGATGAACGGGAAGGGGACGGAGACGCGGATGGGGGATGGGGCAAACCATGAAGTGAAAGTTTTATAGAACAAGAAATATTACGCATACGCCGTGTGGCAAATAACTCAACTCGAGTGAACTTTTACTTTTACTTGAACGATGGGGGAAAATTGCTACCTCAACGGGTGCCCCTGCACTGAGGCAAAAAACCAGTAACTATTATCTAATTTAAAGAATTTTAAAACAATCTTAAGATAAGATCTATGTTTCAGAGATATTTTCAAATGAACAGAATCCGATGAAAGATAATGCATTCATGGAGGATCGCTGGAAGAGATGTTCCATACATTTTGATTGTAACCTTCTAAGCACTCTCTTGTTGTATTTGTAGATCTCTATTCACCTTTTGGCTTTGATTTGTCTCAAAAAATAATTTCTCCCAGTGTTTCTGCCTGCTAAATGAAATGTCCAAAAGTTGGCCAAGCATTTGCCAAAAAATTGTTGCTGTTGTTGCCGCTGGAACCAGAACTTTTCAACTGGCTTTAGAGAAACTTTTTGATGGCGAAAACGTAGGGGGACAAAGTGGTTAACGTTGTGCAGAAGCAGAGGGCAACGGGAGTAGAGGTTAGTGGGTGGCAAGTAGGCATGTTTGATGACCTCAAGGCTTGTCGCACGTGCTTCAATTGTTTTGCAAATAAATAGCAAGTTTTCCTGCTGTTCACTTTGACTTTTCGGAAGAGAATCATTTTTCGAGGGCACAGGCACGGGAAAGTTGGGGATCGAAAGTGAGTTTCACCTTTAATAGCCATTTGGTTGGGGCTTCGTTTTGTGACCTTTCAACGATGATTATGACATACTAATTTAAGCTTGTTTTAAGAGCAGAAAAATACGTAATAAAGTCCTTGAAAGAAGTTTCTATGAAACGGTTACATATATGCCTTCCTTGAATCCACATTCTGCAGAATGCAATGAAGCTTTTTGAACATATTTTGTAATTCAATTATTTGCCATTCCTGGAAAGAAAATAAACTCTTTCGTAGCATAGTAGAAAAACAGAAAAAGGGATTTCCTAGAAGCATACAAATTGCTACTGAAAATTCATGGAAAGCACCCTCTGAATATTGCATTTCCTGTTAACAATTTTCTTGTGAAAAGTAATAGCTTTCCTTAACTTAATTGGAGGACGGGTGCATTGACTGCACCATACGAGTATATCGTTTCCCTTTTTGTTTGGGACACCTGTTCCCCCAACGCGTTTTCTTATTACTTATTTTAATTATGCAATGTTTCGCAACTCTTTTTTTGGCGACTGACGACTGGGTGCTCGTGTTCCACCCTCCTCCTCCCTTTGGCAAGACTTTCAGGAGAGGTGGAGGTTTGTGTTTGGGGAATTAAAATGTCAAATTCAATTGATTTATGGCCTGGTGATTCGTTTCGTCTGTTACCATTTAAATTGCAAAATTGCTTTGTTTGTACGTAGGTCTTGCTTTTTGTGCGCTTTTCTCTGACGATTTGCCCATATTCGATTTTATATTTTTTCCGGAATCTGTTAATGCGCAAACATCCCCGGACGTCAATCACCCTTTAGGGAACTGAGTTATATATTACGAGTATATTATTGTTTTATTCTACATGTACATTGTATTGTCCGAGAGATTGCTGTGTGGCAATCCGCTTGAATTAAAGTTTTCTTTAGAATATTTTTGGATTTTTGTCGGGAAATGTTATAAAATTCATTGGATAACAATTCAAGCTATAAAATATTTGCCTACAATTTTTTATTACCATTTCAGTGATTGTTTTTTGTTTATTGCTCAAACTGGAATTACATATAGTAGATCGAAAATATCATTAAAATGCGTTACTAAGAGTATTCCAAATATTTCTGCAATTTCCAATGATTACCATTACAGATAAATATGATATATGAAATTTAACGCTATATTTCTTCAGTTAAGCAATGATAACTCTCGTTAATAAGAGCTCTCCTTTTCAGTTTATAATATATAGTAATCCTTTCCCATATATGTATGTATGTAGGTATACTTATACTTAAAAGAGATCTTTATTCCATCACCACTTACCAACATTTGTACCTAAATTTGAGCTGGAAGTTATTTCGAGTTTAGTTTTGTTCTTTTGTTTAATAAAAGTGCTGTGCTTTAAAGTGCTTTAATTCTTTTTACCAGACTCTCAACGGAGTTGGTTTTGGGTGTTTTTAAGTGTTAGCTGGCTCTACATGGTGCATTGAGAGGATTTTCGTGTGGATTCTAGCTATATTCGAGTTCAAGTCTTAGAAGAAAAAGCTTCAAAACGAGTTCTCGTACAAGTATATCTTGAAAAATATCTACTGAAAAATGGAACTCTACAGAAAAACGAATTTTAACAAAATTTGTTGGGGGGTTGGGGGTGGTTGGGGGTTGGTTTGGTGGTAAGAAAGTGATATAAAAATTACACAACCGAACTAAAGGTGTTTCAAGAAGCATTGACAGAACGCAAAACAGGGTCTAAAACATAATGACTTACTGCCAGGAGAAGCTGCCGGTGATGCCATCTTTGAGGCGATCCCTCAGAGATCGCTGTCGACTGGGTCCCGAACCGGTCATGGGCGGCAGAATCGGATTCTCGCCATCCTCCAGGACCGTGGCTATGTTCGTGGCGGAGGTGGAGATGGGCGCGCCGGCATGCTCCATGATCGGTGGCTGTTGGTGGTGGTATTGATGGTTCGATTGCTGATGATGTGGCGATCCCGGCGATGCCCCTGCGGCCGGCGAGTCTCTGTTATTCAGATGTCGTCGAAACGAGCCATGACGGGGCGAATTTTCGCGTGACATTTTTTTTGGTTAGCAATTTTTTCGTGATTGTGGTGGTGGTGGTTAGATTTTGATGATGTATTTCGTGGTTAATTGATTGATAGATTTACAGAAGTTTGGCATAAAACAATTAGAAGCATTAGAAACAATTAGTTCATTTGGAGCCAATTATTTGTAGTTTTGTATCTTTTTTCTTTGGTTTTGGTTTTGGTTTTGGTTTACTTAGATTTTAAAGATGAATAAAACGAGCGAGCGAACGATTTGAAGTTGCTTTTGATAATTAATTGACTTTCTTTGGTTTCTGTTTAAAGTTTTGTTGCTTAGAGGTGGTGGAGTTTATTTAGATATTAAATTGCACATAGAGCCAAAAATATCAAACGGTGTGTATAAAAGTTCGGCTATTGTTCGGACGGGGTAAGGCATGTCACAAAAAGAAGAAAAGGAATATCAAAGAAAATGACAGTTGTAGAGAACGGTTAGAGAAAAACGTACATATGTCTGTATAAGATCTTTAGTATAAGAGTGTAAATTTAGAAATAAACTATGAAAACATAGCATACGCGACACTTAGAGGCAAACATTTGTGGTGGAGGGAGGTCTTATACGGGTCTTTATGGGGTCTTTGTTGTAAGCAATGGAAATGGTGCAGGGTATATAAGCGGCGAGAATGTTGTATAAGAGTGTAAGAGAGTTGTTTTGTAGTCAAAGTTGTAGTTATAAAATTGTGTAGTAGTAGAGTATTTTATAGATGTATTTTGTTCCGATTCTAATGATTATCATATTGTTCTATAAGAGCTGTAGTAGAGATGTTTTTATTTTAGCAATAGTTTATTATAGTTTTATTAAAGGCACGCAAGAATAGGAAAGGATATAAGAGATTTAAGACGTATAAGAGCGAAAGTATACGAAAGAAAGTATTGTTTAGAATTCACAGAATCAGTAGAGGTGGTATAGGTCGCATGAGAATTATATACGTGTTATATAAGAGCTGTATAAGAGTTGTATAAGAGTCGTATAAGAGTGATATTTGAATATTAGGCGTTCACAAGCAGCATGCCGAGTATAAGCTTTTGTAAAGGATTTTTTTTGTTTTAGAAATTTGGAAAAGTATTTTGGAAAATGTAAGAAATATGTGGAAAAATCAGTAAAATTTAGATGGAAATTCGTGTGGTTAGGGATGAATTTGAGTTTGAGAAAGGAAAAACGCACATTTCAGTTCGTGTCTCGTGGCGGATCTGGAGAGAGACGTTTGTGTGTAAGAGGTATGTCCTTAGCGAATCCAATTAGCAAACAGAAAATCGAGCAATACGAGGCATTGCAGCCTCACGATTGTGGGTATTCGGTATCGGTTCGAATAGACAGTATTTACATATACATAGTTCGGGTGTGGTATTGCTTAAGACTGGATATAGACACGTAATAGAGTCGAGTTAGGTTAGCTATAGGTGGCATAGCAGGGCATAGCAGGATCAGCCGCCGTAGCAGGTGCTACAGTTGCAGTTGCAGTTGCACAAACGAAGGCACATACAGAGTACGATTGGGTGTGGTGTTCATTATTGCGAGTATCATTACGGGTTGGACAGCGATTAAACAGCAAATTGTGTGTGTACATTTAGGCAGACATCTATATATACATATGTATGTACTGTATATCGTATGGAGTAGTAGTAGGGGAGCAAGGCAATCTATTGTATATTTCAGTATTTGTTTAATGTTTTTCTTGTTTTTGTTTTGTTGTTGTTTTTGTTTCAGTGTTTGTTTTTCTTTTGCTGCTAAACTGTTGCGCAAATATTTGACATACATCTACATACAGACGATTACACGAATAAGCAATATATATATATATATCATGTATATAGTATACGGTTCTATTCTGGTTATGTGTCTGTTATACGAGCATTGTTTCGCTTAATTAGCTTTAATTTAATTAGCAATATGCATAAAGTCTTTCTATTTGATATTTTTCTGTATCTGTAGCTGTATCTGTTGAGTGCTGCAATTCGTTATTTGGTTTGTTTGGTTTGGTTTGTTTTGGTGTACTTGGGACTCAGGGACCTCCAAGGGGTCCCCCAGTGTCTGGGGCTTGGGGTCTAGTGTCTGTTGTCTGTTGTGTTCGAATTTGGTGTTTTTGGTTTGGTTTTTTGTTTTTTTTGTGTGCGCTAGATAGTTGTATTAATAGCTTTATCGTTAGTTTTATAAGTGGATTAGATATTGGTTATCTAGTGGGCAACGAACCTGCAATGAAACAAATATTCGAAAGGCTTTATTATTATTACAGATTGATCATTTATAAGTGCAAAAGATAAATTTCGAATTCGCTTAGCTTTTGAGCCCATTGAAACCCACTTTCAAGGTCACATAAGCCCAAAACTCATCCCCAATCAAATCAGCCCATGAAATCATGCCCCTACTTACCCGAAAACGGTTCTAAAATCTTCATTCCAGAACAACAACTGGATTAACAAAGTGTAACTCAACTAAAAAACTTTCGACAGGGATCTTAACTGCCTGCATAAACTGGATGACAAAAAGTTAGCCAAAAGTGAACAGAATAAAACAAGGAAAAAAATGGAAAAGAAAAAGTCCCTTAACAACTTTTTGGCCAACATTCAAAGCCAATTTGGAGGGCGTTTTCCTTGTTTCGCCGGGATGTTTGGCTGCTATGTTTATGCCATGTTGTCGCTTTTGTTATAAAGTGTGCAAAATGGCATGAAACTTCGGGCTTGGTTCGTCCTTGCTATGTACAGTGATGAGCCGTAGAGCGCGTGCAGCCAGCGAGACATGAATTTATAATAATCGAGAGATGAATGCAGAGGTTACCCGCTCTATAAACAGGCTACCAGTGTAGGGTATTGTATATGGAACTACTATGGAGATGGATAAATAGTTTCAGTAAATGGAGAACCTTTAATTTCTGCCATTTTCAGACCAGATTACCTTCGAAAACTATTTATTTCTGTTTATTTTTTTGGTTATTTCTCTTTTCCTGTAGCGATTCTCCTCGTTTTATCTGTTTGCAGACGGTAAAGGGTATTTCCCTTGTGAGCCACTCGATTTCCCAACAATTTTCCAGCCCCATGCACTCTGCGTTGATTGCAAAATGGACGCACGTGCAGTCAGAGAACGGCATGGAAATAGAGCCCAATCCCCGCAAGGACATGCCAGCCATCAACAATAAGGATTACCATAGTCCCACTAAATGTTCGCTTGTTTGTCGATTGGCAGAATGCATTTGAAGTCATCAAATTCTGAAAACTAAACGCACTCAATGCCATTCAAAAATACAGAATATTTTCATGCAAGCACCAGTACCAGCCCCTGCCACGCCACCCACACAAAGCCCGCACGTTGATTTCCCCCATTTTCCGTTTACATTCCGAATGAATTGTAACAGGATATGTAATGCCAAAAAAACAAACAAAAACCAACAGAAGAAAAGAAAGCAAACGAAACCTTGAAGCGTTATAAGCCCTGTTTTCTCTCGCCCTCTCTCTCTCTCTCTCTCTCTCTCTCTGGGCCATGGCCCATGGTAGGCTCAATGTCAAGTTGCATTAGAGTGTTTTGGGCTCTCAAAATATTCAGAAGCCGCTAAATGAATTATGCATGCCACTGGGTGGCACGTTCCAAGGGGGCATGGCATCCCATCCGCATTATGCATTGGCAAATGCTAAACGGATTCATGGTGATGATGATGATGACATGATGGTGGCGGTGGGAGTGGGCCACGGGCCAAATAGTTGACGTTTTCAAGAGTTAAGGAGTAAAGTAGAGCTATAGTAATGTATAGTGATAGTTCTCTTGTTTAAATGCTCCTAAAAATGCTCTTATCTTGGACAAATGATCCATTCGACATACCATGAGACGTTCTCTCCCTGCTAAGCAGACATTTTCCTTAGTCAAAGCCCCATTTTATTTCCCTAGAGTTCTTACGACTCATTTTTTTCTGTGAAATCAAACCTTTGCAAGAGCATCCATTCAATTCTATCCATAATTCGACCGTTAACCCCACACAGATAAAAAAATCAACAAGAAAATAAATGCAATAAACGTTTGCGCCTAAAAGCTGCTACAAAAACTCAAACTGCAACAAACTTGAAAAGGCCCAAAAGTATGTTACGGAAAATTAAAGCTCTGATTAATTTTCATTGGTTGAAAAGTGAAAGAAAAAAGTGGAATTAAAATGTAACAGAAATGTATTAAAAGATATTTAACTTGCTTTTCTTCTTCTTGCTTTTATATATAAACAAAAATACATTATTTAACAGCTAATGAATGAATATATATAATAGCCGACTGACTTTTAAGATTTAAAAGTTAGTTAACATAAGTGTGCCCACATTTCATTGTCCGCTCCTGTATATGGACACAAAATATTTGGCCAAAATGTCGAAGGGGACCATTACAGCACTCGTCGTCCTGCTCGCGTATCGGCAATTAATCTCAGTCATTGCAAATTACATTCGCATACGGCAATCGCACGCTCGTTCAATATTTAATTTACTGCGCAAAGGATCGCTGGATCCCCGGCAAGATGTGTGTGTCCTTTGCAATGTAATTACGGCAGGAGCTTATGCCACGAAGGAGGAAAGTATGGAGCTCAGCAGAAGAGCAGCCGCACATCAAAGGATTTCAACTGTCTCTACTTTACTCTTACACTCAAATGATTGTTATGCACATTGCAAAAGGGGTAGTGTGGCTTAGAGGGGAATTAGATTGGAATTGGAAATTTCGATCCTGTTATTGATCTGCAGAGTCGATATATAGATGCTATCTTCTGTGCATAGTTTTATAAACCTCTCAATTGATTCATATCTCTATTCAGCCTATAGTTGTTTTTATTATTTTCAAAAAATAAGTTGAAGATCGGATCATTCCATCGAGATAAAATATTTAGTTATATCTGTTAGTGTATCATCTGCTTCGACTTTTAATTCAACGAATGTTTTCTCTTCCTTTTTTCGTTATGAGTAGTTTTTTTCTTTCAGCCGGCGGACTGTCTGTTGCTTTACCCTTCGACGTAATGGGCCACCATTCACTCTCCTCCTGTCTCCTCTTTTCTGGTCTGTTCTGTTCTGCTCTTTCTTTTTCTGTTCTTTCTGTTTGTTCTGTTCTGTTCTGTTTCTTTTGTGCCCCTCAATGTTGTTGCTGCTGCTGCTGCTGCTGCTGGTGCATTCTGTTGGATGCTGTGGCAGAAGGAGGTGGCACCAGCAATGCCATAAAATGAGCAACGAGGCACATTTAATACTCGCACTTGAAGCGCATTTCGCAAAGGCCGCACAGTGGTTGTGATTGAAGGAAAATAAAGTAAAAACTGTGAGGCAAGGAGATACAAGTAGGGTTAACTTTGAGTTAACAAAAAAAAATAAAGGAACGCTTCCTCGGGAAATGCATCACTTCGAAGGGAGTTTCAGTCTTTGGCCTCTCTCTTCCGCTCTGCCAATTAGGATCCCTGGCTATTTTTTGCCCACTGTGGCTGACTTGCCGCCGCCTGGCTGCTCCCTTGTATCCCTGGTCTCTCTCTCTCTGTGCGGAAGTGAATGTGTGTGTGTGTGTGTGTAGACATGTGCGGCCATGAGCATTACAAGTCCTTTTTTTTTGTTCATGTATGCGTGCCCCACTGTATAGTATGTGTGGGTGTGTGGGTTGAGTAATGACTGCATTCAGCCTTAGACAGAGAGACAGCGACAGCGATAGAGCCGGAGCATTGGAAACGCGTTCCAATGTCCTTACCCAGACAGTCCTTACGCTTGTTCGTTTCAGTTTTTGAAGGCTATGCACTTGGGCGAGGTCATAAATATGCGACTCAAATGTTATGTAAAATGTGTTGGCCAACTTAAAGCCCCTTGCAGGCTTTAATTGTGGCCAACACACACACACACACACACACAGGCAGGCACTCACTCTCGTGCCCTCATGGAGAGGACATTTGCATAAAGAACCGCGTACAGTTTCCGCATACGCATCCTTTGGCCGTTTGGACTTCCTTTTTGGCTCTGACTTTTGCATTCATTCATAATTGCAGGATGCATTTTGTTTTAGTTCTTTTCTCTCTTTTGGCCTGTCCTTTTTTAACCTTTTCACACTTTTCTCCTGCTTTCTGTTTCACTCTCTTTCAGGCTTTTCTCTTGCTCCGCCTTTTCGCTCGTTTTCCCTCTCTCTCTCTCTCTCTCTCTCTCTGTGGCTATGCAAACATCAAGGATATCCTTGAGTTGGCACTGAACAAATATTTGCCTTTGCTCAGTTTGCATTTAAAAAATAGGGTACTCGTAGAGTCTAAGGGTGCATTGTGTTCCGTGCGAGTAACAGGTCGAAGGAAGACCATTAGCTCTTGAATTTCTGAGACCCTAGGAACTACAGAAAGGGAAACCATAGAACAGGTCATCAATATTCAATGGAATTTCGATAGTTTCTCCTGGCCTTGCCTTTGATAGCGGGGTAATCTACATTCCATGTTTCATAAGAAGTAACTCCAACAAATAGATATCCCACTGTCGCAGGTTTTTCTGCGGTTTCCCTTCTCCTTTTTCTCATTGGCTTTAAGGGAACTGCCAACTCTCATTTGCCTTAATTGAGTCTCCACCACCACTGAGAGGGGGCGTGGCATTAAAACAAATTTAGTTACTCTTTGTCCTGCGTGTGGAAGGGGGGAGATGTGTGTGTGTGTCCAGTAAATGCAAATTGCATTCGCATATTTTACACGGCCTTCGGGGGCCACTAGGGCGCACACGTAATGGAATTGACAGCGCGGAAAATCGGAATTTCTAGCCAGAAAAGCAGCCAGAGCCAGAGCCGGGTGCAGAGAGGCAACGAGAAATGAAAACAGGGAGGGGAGAGGTCGAGCAGCTGCATAAACTGAACCGTGTGCAGGCCAGGACTCTGCTCTGCTCTGCTCTGGTTTCAGGCAAATGTAATTTATGCCTATAATAGAGTCGAGTCCCTTTCCCCTGCCATGTGGCTTTTGTTCTCGCAGGACATCTATGGTCAGAGAGGAGGAGGTGAAATGACACATGGATATGGGCGATCAAGCAGTTAATGCCCTGGGATTGGCTTGAATGAACATTGGCCCAGACCAAAGTGGATTTGGAATACGTTTAAGGGGGATTACTCGTGGCGTAGTTGGTTTGCATTTTGAATTCAAAGTTTAATGGAAATTCACTTGGATGGGCAGTATTTCTATTGTTGCTGTTGTGGTCAGATTTCTAAGCGAATTTGAGGGTTTTCTGCTGGCCTTTAAACTTGTACTTATAAAAAGTGGAAGAATTAAGAGAATAACTATTGTGAAAAGGTTCTTAATTAGTGGGAAACGTATTGCTCATATTTTCCCAAAAGATATTGTCCAAATCCCCGTTAAAACTGTCCCTTCAGGACTTCCCTCTTCTCTGCTCCTTTCAGCAACTGAAAATTCCCCCATGAGCACACCGAATAGACCTACTATTACCATGCGGCACAAACATCCGCATAAATTTCATGTGGAACATGAACAACATTGCAGAAATCACCAAAATATTTGTACGGCTTCCGGCTGAAACTATTTTCAAAGGGAATTCGCAGAGAAAAAAACGTTGCTCGGAGGTGTAGGTGCGGTGTAGGCCTGAAATATGACAGAAATTACATCGACACGAGCGTTGAATGTTTGGTTTTTTGGTTTTCATGACAAAATCAATTGGCTGGCGGCAGACAGAGCGACAAAACAAAATCAGTACCAATTAAGTTGTTATCACGAGAGAAAGAGCAAGGTAGAACGCGTTCGAGACAGGGATAGAGAGAGAGTGAGAGAGAGAGAGAGGGAGATCAAAATATTTGGCAGCAAACTGGGTCAATAGCTAACCAGAGAACATACGGCCATGTTAAGGGGATTAGTAGCCAGGCAGCAGGCAATGTCTGTACACCGTTGCGTATGCGTAACATACCCCAAGGCTTTGGCCTTCCTCTGCTCCTTCTTCAAAGCAATTTGGCTCATTATTTAACATTACAACAAGGACCTTTATGCCTAGGGATCTACCTCGTCTAATGCCAAAGAGACAACCAACAATGAGACTACAGAATAATACGCAAGAAAGGCCTTGCTCTCCCTCTCTCTCTCTGGGAAACCACTTAATGAGAGAACAGTCCTCAGAGTGTCTTCAGAAAACTGAACAATAGAACTAATGCTTTGACATTGAGAGACTTAGACCCGATGTTGACATGAGCTTCGCAATTTGCATTTCCATTTCTGCCATCTGCATCTTTGGGGGCTCTCTCTCTCTGTGTCAATTATTCCCCTGCATCCGTAATTGCAATTTGTACGCCGCAAAGGGAAGAGCGAGAGGACAGGTATTAGGCAATAACAAAAGCGCATTACAAGTGGTTTTAATGGCAGGCTTACTGCTGAGGCTCTTCCAGCCCCCTGAACATTACGTATACGCAGTGTTTGCCCTAGTATTTGCTTAAACAGCGCCGGGGTTCGGTTCGTTCGTTCGTTCGTTCGCTTGCTAGTTAGTTATGCATTGAATGCTCAAGGAATTAGACATGGCTAACTGCAACTGCCAAGAGATGTCAAGGCAAGAGACAAGAGACGACACGACACTATGAAGACTTCTGGGGGGGAAAACTGCTAACTTATTCATGACAAAATTCTGCTGAAATGTGAGCTGAAGTATTGCCTAACACCTAATTGACAAGTTAATCTTTGAAGAAACTGGAGACATAATCAAAGGAATGTCTGAATGTGTCTGAAATAAGAAAAATGTTGGGAGATTGCAAACGATGTGAAAATCTGGTTGTACATTTCGAATATTCTCTTTGAATGTCGGACATTTTTTGAGCTTAAATGTCAACAGTTTTTCCGTGCTTCTTAGGAGCATCTTAAAGTTAGTAAAATCTAAGATGTTACGGTACATAAAAACCACTACAAATATATATCATCGTTGAATCTGAATCCCAATTAGAGTCTCACGATTCCGCTTTAATTATTCGTTTTACCTATGCTCCGGCTAACACCCTACTATATCATGTTCGTAGCTCGTGGCTCTAGCTGTGTCTGCGTGGACTGAACAATTTATCAACGTTTTAATTAACATACGCATAAAAATAATATCCTGCAGGGACCATAAAATATTACGACAAGTGGGTGGCACACGGTGGCAGATAGGTACAAATGGGTGCAAGTCTGTGAAAGTCTGGCGTGCGGGGGGTGAAAGTCAGGGGGTAGTGGGACGTGTGGAGTGGGTGCCAAGGCCAGGGCACGTGCCATGTAATTAAAATGAAAATGATGACAATTAAATGCGCGATCTGTGAATGGGTTCAGCAATGGGTCAACGCCATTTCACTTGAGTCCTTCCGAAAGTCCCCCAAAAGTCATAAAAAATTCTAAGGAAGAATGCTCTATTCTATTCAGGAGGATCCCTACTGAAGGATACCCTCTACAAGAGTTAACCTTTTCTATATCCAATCCATTTGGCTGTTGTTCCAGAAAAATCTATATATTTCATGTAGTATCTTTCGCTGCTAATATTTCCTATAAATACGTAATGGGTATGGAAAAGTGACCCCAAATGGATAGCCTATGCATGAGGGGCAAAGGGGGTCTTGAATTAGTGGCCAAAAAGTGAAAGTCCTGCGGGCGTTGCGGTTTCTTCACTGTCTTCCTCGTAACTATTAAGCAATTTTGGAATTTCACAGAACTTATGCGCATTTTGCACGCGAATGGAAGATACGAAAGCACACACACACACACAGACACGCATAGTATCAAACACTCAGACAACACAGACACACACAGACAGCACACACACACACACACAGGCCGCGCAGCACGCCCACGCAAAGCGTTTCCGCCTTGGAAAAATTGTGTTTTTTTTTTGCTCAGTTTCGTTCTTCTTCTTTTTTAGTGAATGAACACGGGCCCAGGCAGCGCTAGCGGTAAGGCTGTGTGCTCTCCCACGCTGTCAGTCTCTCTCTAGCTCTCCTTCCCCTTGCCTTGCTCTCTATCTCCATCTCTTTTCCACTTTTGTGTCGAATATGAAACGTGTTGGTAAAAAAACAAAACCTTGTCAACGCAGCCAGAAAACAGCTGAGCGGCCGCTTTGTTGTTGCCTCGTACAGAGAGCCTCTCTCTAGAAGTCTCTCTCTCTCTCTCTCTCTGTGTCTGTCTTTCTGTCTCACTGTTAGGCAATGCGCATGCTGTTAGCTTAACAGCTGTTATACGGACGTCTGTTAAAGTGTCTGGTCGTTGCTGTGAACCGAAGCATTGATTATTGCCTTTCATTGCCAAATAAGTACAGTGGAGCCTCTCAACAATGCATTTGAACTACAGAACCCCTAAATGCTGCCATACATCCGTATTGATACTGAGATCGTGCAGATCATGGACATGCCAGGTCAATGTTTTGATTTTTGTCCAGGCTCTCTTCTTGCCGATACCATTTTCAAAATGCTATGGTATCTAAAATTTTAAATATAGACATCTGCAATTCGCAAGCCCAAATTATAAAGATCTTATCTAGTTCACCATCAAAGATCACCATAATAGGTTAAGTATTACAGCAGTAATCGAAAGGTAAATACCTGAATTTATTCTGGTTCGAGAAATAAAATTAAATACAAATAAAATATAATTTTGTTTTCTGATTAAAAGAGTGTTGTTTGGTTATTTTACTCCTGTTTATAACCTTTTTTAGTTACTCCCAAACAAACAAACCTTTCCCCCCCATCTCTTTTACTCTATTTTTACTGTACTTTCTCCTCCCCAAGCAAACAAAGTTACCGTTACGCATTATAATTGAGTTGAAGTTGGGAGAAAGCCCTGCCATGCAAAGGGAATCCCCTGTACCGAGCCGTAACATATTTTCTCTACACATAATGTCAACAAACTTTTTATTAGCTTTGACATTTTGGCCAAGTTTAATGGCCAAAAGCCCGCCCCTGGCTCTTCCCACCGTTGCACACATCTAAGGCTAATTTTTCTGTGTATACTCGTACTTTTGCTGCTGGGGTTTTTCCCGTTTTCCCCGTTTTCCCCGTTTTCCCGTTTTACGAGTGTGTGTCGGCAACTTTTGGGTTCGACGGGATTCCAGGACGGATCAAACCTCAAGCGAGTGCCAGAATGTCAGAATGTCAGCGTTAGAAGAGCCCCAGGAAAGCGAATCAAATCAAGTCAAACGGCGCCTTGGGCTGGGGCCTCATTTGGGTCGAAACTATTGTTTTATTTGCTCACTGGCCATAAAAATGCAAAATTTAGAGGGTCGCAAACTTTAAGCCAAAGGCTTCATTAAAAGTTCGGCAGGAATGAGCCTCGAATCTGGAAAAGGGAATAATCCTATTACTCCTAAACTGATTTCTTAAGTTTGGATAGACAGATAAGGGAAGAGCTTCAAATATTCATTTTGATTCAAGTTTCTTAGACATTCTTCTTTCCATTCTTCTTCCATCTACTCGAACCATCCGAAGACCATCCGAGTCATCCCAAATCACTAAAAATCGAATGAAAGCACTGCCGATTAGAACATAATCTTCAAATTATTATATTCTTTGCTCATTTATTCTCCCTATCGAAAATTAAACAAAAAGCAACAAAAAACATAAATTTTCGGATCCGCCTCATACTATGTTTATGCTATGACTTTCATGAACACCAGAATTCGTGGAATTAAAATAGCCCCTGTTTATCCGACGGAGACGAATCTGTAATCTGTGCAACAATTTTGAAGTACAATCCATCTAGCCTCCCAACACATTCTCCTCCTTCACCTCCGCTTCAGTCAAAAAGGATCTTTTCGATTCTTCTTGTTGAATTCATATTCAACTTTCATGTGTTATCGAACACATGATATGGTGTTCATGCACACACTTTTTTCCCCATTTCATGAAATGCATAAACAGTATCAGTCGATTTGGGCTAGCGATTCGATGTAATTAGAATTCTGAGACCGCACGAAGCGACTCTATGCGCATCAAATTATTTGCTTTGACAGTTAAAGAGGAAAAGAGGGTTAAAAAAGTCACTTGAGAATGCTCGAACTTAATCAATAGTAAAATTTAATGGTAGCAAAGGGATAACTTTCATTTAATAAATTATATTGAAAACTAAAGTCCTATCTTCATACATACGCATTCGTATGCGTTGTAGCCGTATCCTTGTATGTGTTACGGATATACCTATCGTATGAGTCAATGATCCCCTAAAATATCCCTCTTCTATCAATATATTCAGGAGCATCCACGCAATGTAAGCAGCGTCTTTTCGAACTATAAATCACAGTTTTGTGCCACAAAGAGCCACAAAGTAATGCGATGGCAATGCAATGGCCGCAAGCAAGTCTCTTGACACTCGAAGGAAAAGTGCTTTCAGCTTTGCCATTCAAACCCCGTCCCCATTCCTCAGCCCCTGCCACTGACTGATGATGGCTGACCAGCAAATGGCTAAAATACTTCAAGTCGAGATCCTGCAGTAGGGAAAGCGGCAACAAGAACAATGGATAGGGGATGAGAGGACAGGAGAGGGCAAGGCAGAGAGGAGCAAGAAAAGAGGAGGAGCAAAAACCAAAGGCAATAAACAGGAAAACAAATGAAATGGCGGGCAAACGCAGGCAGCGAAAATGTGTCCTGGAAATGACGGGGACTTTGTCTTCTTCGTGGGTGGTCAGACACAGACACGCACACATACAAAGATACAAAACAGAACACTTAGACACACACACAGATACAGATACACACGCATACCGATACAGAGAGATGAAGCAGCAGCAGCAAGATACAATGCTCGTGTACGTATACGTAACAAACAATGGGAACCGACAAAAAGAAGCGTGCAGCAGGAAAAGCAGGGCCAGAAGTACATGCGTTTCCTAACAGAAATATAAAGAGGGGAAGAAGACAGAAGTGGAAAAAGAAATATGTAGAGGGAGGAAGGAAAGAGTAGTAGGGAGAAACGGAGAAAGGGAGGTGGAGAAAATGAGAAACAATTCAAGCACAGAAGTAGCAGCCAAGGGACATCCAAGAAAAACTCAAACTTGTAGCAGAAATAAAAATAAAAACCATCTGCTTTTTTAATCGAAAAAAAGGGAAATAGGATACCAGGAGAAGACAGGGGAAGACAGAGGAAGAACACGGGGCAGATGCCGGGCATTGACCAAAATGATTAAAAACAAAGAAAATTCATCCTTTAAACGAACTATCATAGCTCTGCGTTATTTAATATAAAAAAAAAGTGGCGTTTCTTAAAGTTCTTCACCGTTTTCCAGTCTCATTAACTTTTTCCCCTTTTGAAACTCCGCATAGCCTCATTTTGGCATTTAATTTGTGTCGCCAATCAATCTCCTAAAATATTCATCTAACCTGATCCCAAAGTCAATTCGTTACAGTGACAGATGATAATCATTAGAGATGTCTGCGGGCGCTGCAGGACCATGCCATGCCATGCCACAAATGAATTTGTCCCAAGACCTGCAGGGAGACGAGACCCTTGGACTCTCTTCCACAAATCAATCAAACTCTTTGGGAATACAATTTCTTGCCTTTCAGCCATAAGATATTCAAGCCGGATCCCCTCTATGCACGATGATATTGCCCCGTTTCAGGTCAGAGGCCAGGGCACCAAGAAAAAAAGGTGGAAAGTGGAGACAGTAGAGGAGCAAAAAAGGAGAGGCCTAAAAGTAGGGAGAAAAAAGGAGGAAAAAAAGGAAAATAACGAGTCAACTGCGTGGGCGACGGTCCAAAGGAAAGAGCCATAGAGGAACAGAGAGAGTGAGAGATTAGGAGATAAAGAGAGAAGAAGAGAAAGAGGGAGCTGGAAACAGAGAGTGAGAGCAAGAGAAATTAACAAACTTGAGACACAAAACAAAACACAAAATGCCAAGTGTGCGGTTATTAAATTTTGCAAGCAATTGACTTGACCAGAAGGCCAGCAGAGGGGGGAACGGGGGGCACAGCTCTGGAGGGAGACCCCACCAATAATCAATAAATGTGGTGGAAAATATAGCACGGTGGGAAATTGCTACACATGTTCCAGCTAATAGAGCTAAATGAAGTGAAACCGAGACCGAAACCGAAACTGAAACTTAAATTGGAACGGACGCCTCTCCAACAGGGAAAAGTGTTGCCCGGTTTCAATGTCAGTTACTCGTGAAATGGGATGGGCGAGGTCAGGCTTCTGAAACGTAGCAGATACAATAAAAAATAAATAAAAGAAACGTTTATAAGAAATCTTTTGAAAAATAATACTGCCTATTTGATATTCTCTAACAGCGACGGCTCTTTTTACGGACAGCTGTCTTGTCATGGATTCAATTATCAATTATTATTTAATGTGAACAATTTCCTCACTTACATTGCTTCGACTGGTTCTGGTTCTGATTGGGGTTGGGGTGCTTCTTCGATTGTATTTTGTGGATGGTAGATCTATTGCTGGCAATCTCTCGTCTTTTACTGCTTTCTGTCAACCGCTGCGTATGCGTAATATTTTCGAGTGGAAACTATCACTTAATTGACACCGAAAACAGCTTTGCTTTTCCGTTTTGGAATGGAACCCAAAAATTGACTAAGCCACACACAAAATCGGACGCAATTCGAAATGTTCTTTGAGGGGGGAGTTTCTATTCTAAAAATGTGTTGCTTTTTCTGTTGCTGTTGCTGCTGTTTGTAGCGTTCACACACACACGCACACGCATGGAGGGGCACCACTCACACACTCACGCACACATCCAACGAGATTTATGTAACACACAGCTGAGCCGAAGACAAAACTTTTACAAATTTTCCGAACAAAAATATTAAAACCGTTTGCTTGTTCACGTTTTTTGTTTTGTGTTTTTTTTGTTGCTCTTCTATGCTTTTTAGGCAGCCATTTTGTTTTTTTTTATCGGGTTTGTGTGGCGTCGGGCGAGGGGTATAAAGGGTCTTTTGTTTGTTTAGTTGCTGTTTCTTCTTCTATTTTGTTGTTGTGTGTTTTTTGCTCTGTTTTGCTAGATGTTTGCTGGTCTTCTGTTCGATTCGAGTTGCACGGTTTATTGCGGTTTTCGGATTGCACAAACTTGCACGCTCTACGGTCCACGATGTACTGTGCTAACGGTATTTACGTCGGAGAACCTGATAGTCCGCACACAGTCACAAACGAGACGGAGAGAGAGAGAGAGAGAGCAAACCAAGAGAGCAAATAACCAAAGCAAGGAGAGCATATCTGGAGATATCTCTCTCTTTCTCTCTGTCGAGCTGTCTCTGTTCCGCCTGCGGCACGTTTAACAGAGCGGAGTCCAATTCTCGTAAATTCTTACAGTTACAAAATTCTTTGTTTGGATTTTATTAGCGTAAAACGGCTGTAACAGTATATCCGAACAATCACATCACAGTATTCACCCACTAAAATCGAGATTTTAATTTTCAAGGATCACAGTTATCTCTACCTTTCGGGATCTTTTTTTTGGCATTACAAAAGAATGCTGTTTATTAAATTATAATTACCATATTTTACCGATGGATAGTGAAAGTGATAGTTCGCTTTTTTCTGCATTGGCTAATTATATAATACATATATTTTAAATAACTGCTGTATATCCTGTTTCCTGTTTTATTAAAAATTTCGTTGGATTCTTGATTTTCTATCCACCAAAACCGTTGCCTACTGTTCGGCCCTGCTGTTATCTAACAGCGCACTGTAAACTTCAAAAATTTCACTTTATTGTTGTTGCCATTTGGCATCAAACTTTCACTATCACAATTCTATATGTAGGCAAATTTTACGCTCTCTGCCTCGCTGGCAGTTGGAATGCCTGCTTCAAGGTGCATTTTTATAAGGTGAAGCATTTGCAAAAGGGTGCTCCCAAGAAGGGAGTTCGGAGTTCGCTCCATATTTTTGGGAGTTCGGATCTAAGTATGTGGTTAACGGTTTGTTAATGCATTATTTCATATATGTACCTTTGTCTCACCTTACATGAAGACACCTTGTAATGCCTGCCGTCCCTAGCTGCCTGCCCTTCTGCTCCTCTCTCTCCCACACTCTGTGAACTTGCTTTTGTTGTTGTTGGAGAGTGTGCGCAGGCTCCAAGAGAAAGAGCGCTGCTGTTTGTAGTTGTTGCTAGATGGCAGGCCTTTTTTCCACTTGGGGGCTTGTTTTCGGTTTTCAATGTTAAGTGCGTAGAAGAAACTGTATGCAAAAGAGAGACAGAGAGAGGGAGACACCGATAGAGTGTGAGAAAGCGCAACGATAGCGATAACGACAAGTGGAGACGACAACAGAGGGACAGACACTAGGAGGAGATAGAGGCAGGGCAGGGCAACGTCATGAAAGGCGCGTGGAGTATTCCCCTGGCGTAGGGCGCTGCCAATGCAAAGTGTTCTATGGTTCCGCCCACGCATACTACGAATACTAGTATGTCGTTAGAGGCAATAGCCACACACACGCAGACACGCAGTTGTACATGTTTGATACATACATATGTATGTACATATGTATTTATACGAAGACAATCAACGCCACGCAATTATTTATTAATTATACCGTAAGATTTTGTGCACTGCGCGTTACAATGCTCACAATAAAATTCATTTAGTTTATATTTCTTTCTATGATGCTACTCTTAAAGGATATAGGATATGTTGACTTTCTTGGATGGTTGGTCAATGAAAAGAAATATTCGCAAATATTAAAGGACCACCCTGGACTGTGTATAGCCATTTATGTTAGGATCTTTTTAAAAATGATTAATAACTAATTAATTATTTAAAGGAAGGAAGTTTTGATTTGTGAATATTGGAACCAAGAATAAGGCTACCACTCGGTGGAATAGCTTATTGACATCGTCTTTGTTGAAGTTTCATCGAACAAAATACCCCCCTTTGGGTAAGTTAATATGTATGTAAGGGCATCTAATGACCGTCTTGCTGTAATTCCCTTTTTTTTCTTTTCTTATCGTCTTCCAGCTGTGGCTGTTGTTCTTCTTCCTTCTCTTCTTCATTCTGCCATTTGCCGTTAGGCTTGGCTTCGTTGAAGTCTTTGTAAATTGCAAACAGCTGTTTGTTGCTGTTTTCTCTCTTTCCCTTTTGCACCCCCCATCCTTCGACTGCGAAGGCATAGACCCGTCGTAAATTCCATCTCGCTTTCACTCGAATGCGTGGGCTGTAGGTTGAGTGACTGGCGGGCTGACTGACAGGCTGCCTGATACGACACTCACATTCAGGACAGAATACTACTGTCGGGAGGGGAGTACGCCCGTGTACGTGTGTGTGTTATGTAACTGTAACTGTTTATGATTGAATTTTTCGCTTCGTTTTAGCCATTAATTTTTGTGGCTGCCATGTTTCTTGCGTATTGTAGAAGGGCGCGTGGCGTGGCATAGCATTGCGGCCACGTTAATTGAAAAGGCCTGTTGTTGTTGTTGTTGGTATTTGCCTCTCCAGGAAGCATACCAAGGGCCTGGAATGGTCTAGATGGTCAGGGACGGGGCCTTGTAAAGGGCCTTGTACAAACATGAAGTGGGACTTTCGTCGAATTGGGGTTCGTGCAAACTGATTTTAATTGGCCTTCGGCGAATAGGTGTCGAATCAAAGGGGATTTATGGGAATGTTTGAGTTTTTTTAAGCATTAACACTAGGAAACAAAATAGAAATAGGCTGATAAATGCAGCCCAAGCATTTGTAGCTACAGTTTACCGTCCGTGATATATTAGCTTTCAAATGCAAAATTTATGATTTTATGCGATTTATATTTTTCAAAATGTTGACTTTAAAAAGTCATGAAAATTCGAAAAAATTACTTCTTGGCCTTTCTTTATGTTTTTAGATAGATCAATTATTTAGGCATCGTTTAATGTTTCGTCTGGTGAATTTATATTTTTTATATTTTTATTTATTTATATTATTTTTTTATATTTATATTTATATTTTTATATTTATATTTTTCATGAGTGTTTGATACTATACGAAACGTATTTCATTAAACGAATTTCTATGTCCCTCTTGAAAAGATGCAGCAATTTCTTTCGCGATGCTGCTTCTGCCAGCCACTCGTGCGTATACGCAACGTACATTCCACAAGCAGAGGAATTGGGAAGGGAAGCAAGCATTACACACACCATCAAGCAAGCAAGCAAACAAACAAACAAACAAAAAGCAGGGAAACATTCAAACATTTTGTGTCAATGTCACTCAAAGACCGCCCTTCTCGAAGCTCCATTGCCCATTGCCGTTGCCCGCTGATAAACAGGAATCGATAAAGAGAGGGTGTACATGTACCACACCTACCACCTGCCACATAGCACCTACCACCTCGAAACCCACATCGCACTCCAGTCCATACCAACACTCCCCGTTTCACGATGAGTTCTGCTTATCAACGGTCACATAGGAAATACAATACAAAAAGGGATACAATGAGAAGGAGGTGGATGTATCCTGGCTCAACAAAGGACAGCAATGGGTAGGGCAGGAAGACAGATATACATATAAATATATTTCTTATATAAGACTCGTGTGTGTGAGCATTTAACGCGATAAACGTAAATCAATAAACACACAGAACGGAAATTATCAACACCTGTAAAAGATAATTGACGCGAAATTAAATTATATGTATGTTGCCACAGCATGTGGCAATAATGATGATTATTAAAACACAAGCACTGTGCCCTGTCCTTGACAGTGCGTTACACAGGTGAATGGCTATAGAACATCTGCAAAACATACATAGCATACTCCAATACAAATGAGAATTCTTATGAAACTCTTTACAGCCGCAAAGGATGGGTTAATGTATTGGAAAGGGTTCATCTTTGAAAAGCTATTCTGAGAAATACACAGCTGAAAGTATTTAATCGTTGTGCTGGTTCTGGCATATCCTATATCTTGTATCACTTTTAAATGGATTATTTTAATTGGTGAGGAAATCGCTCAGATATCTGCCTGATATCGTGGCAACAGATCTCTCGATCTACCCTATATTCAGAAAGTATATCCTACGTATCTTGGTTACTGCTTCTTATTTATGCAAAAATGGTTACAAGGACAACCCGATTATAAGAATCTATAAATGACTGGGTGTGGGTTGTGTTCTTTTGGGTTGGGTTCTGTTAACATTTGACCTTACTTAGCTCACTTAGCGCGGAGGGTGGCGGGTGACTGGTGGCTGGTGGCGGTGGAGCTGTGGCAGACAAAGCGTTGACAATGGCCCAAACAAAAGAAACAGAAAACAGACGAGCAGATAATGGTCGTGGCGATAGTGGGGCGGAACGTAGACCAATGGCAAAACGTATTTACATTGCTTATACTATGTATGGTCGGGATAAGCTCCATTGTTTTACGAGTATGCATGCAAATAGAAACAATGCCGGGACGAAGGAACGTAACATTCAGAGGATGCCTCGCCTTCAGATTGTAGTTTCCAGAGGAATGCAGGTACCGGTACAGGGTTTCGTCGTAAAGGATGCGATGTCAGTTATTGGGCATTCGTTGGACATTCAAAGATTATCACTAACTAGGTGTGCAATTACATTCTTTAGCCATGACATGACATCATTTTAAGTTGAATGTGAAGGCTAGTTTAATTTTACACCTACTCGTATATGTAGGGAATTAATTAGGTAATGGGATAACGGTATCAATTTAATCTATTAAAATAATTAACTCTTTACCCAGGTCTTAGGTCTCTTTACTCGGAACTCCTGTTCAGCCAATATTTATACAAATATATGTATTATATTTAAAAATAAAAAATATAATTAACACTTATGACCTTAATCAAAGAATCCTAGGATTAAGTGCTACATCTCTAGTCCATAAAAAAAATTTCAAACACGAATACAAAACCTTCGGATTCTAAAATAAATTGAATCAATCCTTGTTTTTTCGTGAATGAATAATAGTGAATAGGTTGTCAACTAATCTAATCCAATAACTCTTATATATTTAGTAATTTATAATCATTAAGATCATGTATAACCGTGGAACAAGCAATTCCTACTTATTTTTTATATTCATCAATTCAATCAGATTCGCCTTTATGATGGAATTACAATTAAATTAAGAGTCAAATTTAAATTTTATTATTAAAATGGCAGTGTTTCAAATCCTGGAACATTTTAAAGTAAATTAATCATTATATATTTTTCGCATTCGTAAATTGCTTCAAAATCATGTTCTTCATTCATTTGAATATATGAACCCAATAGAATTCTTGGAACACTTTTACTTTCTACAAACCAAACCCGACTCCACATACATATGTATATGTATAAACCACACCATCTTCCGCCCCTTAATTTGCTCCCTAAATTAATTTTCAATTATTCGTAAATTAAATATGAAAGCACTTTTCTTGATAGCTTTTAAGTAAATTTAATTTGTTGGTTTTGTTGCTTGATTTGATGGTCTAATACAAATTGAACTCGTTTCGGTATCGCGTTCGCTTCACATAAAAATTCCACTAAATTATAAATTAATGAACTAATAGTAGGATGCGGCGGCAATCGGGCAGTCACAGTCATAAGAGAGGGACTACAGCTCGGTGTGAGCGTATTCCTCGTGCTCGTGTTCCTTATCCTTGGGCACAATAAACAGACCCTCCGCCGTGGTCCAGCGCGTGCCGTGCTGCGGCCTGTGCAGGCCTACGATCTCCATTTGGCCGGAGATGGGTCGCCCGTAGGAGCGTCCCGACATTCCCAGGTACATGCCCGTGTCGATGTGACGCAGTCGAATATGTGCATCGCGCATCCACTTCTCATTCGAGCAGATCACCTCCCAGTGGTCGCCAGTGTCGCCCACACCGTCCGTGCCGTAGGCGGACACCTCCTGTTCGCCAGAAAGTGGCGACGAGAAGTGATGCGAATGCAGATTCTTTTTTGTGGTTAAATGCTCCAGGCGTATGGTGTTCCCGCAGGCGATGGGCTCTCCGCGTTCGCACAGCTCATTCGACTGCGCTTTGATCATCCAATGACTGTTGACATCCTCCTTTTGTTCCACGCCCGTCACCGACTGCTGCCCAGATCCAGAGCCGTATTTCACGTCGTGTGAGTGGAGCCGGAAGGAGTAATCCGAGTTGAGGAGCTTCAGTATGGAACCACACGTCACCACATTGGTTTGGGTGGCTACTGACACAGATTATTCAATGATAATAGATCAATATTACTTCTGCATTGTAAAGGGGCGGCGTGGCCAATCACAGAAGACCACATAAACGCCGCCACTGCGGCTTCTCCTTAACACTTACCGGTGCCGCTGCTCAGGCAGCCAATCAGGGCCAGTACGGGTAGCAATAGTGTGTGCAGCATCCTCCTTCCTTGTCTTTGCTCTCTTTATGAGGTTTATATATCTAAGGTAACAATTATTTTATACAATTTTTATTTTTTTGCGTTGAACACGCAAACCAAATTAGCGATGTGTGAAATATGTGTCGATATTATATCGATGTATTTAACAAAACTCTAGCCACTAACCATGCAGTATATCGATGTATATATTGATACATTGATACATTGATTATATCCATATCACCCCTAAACGCAATTTTCACCGTAAAAACTGAATAAAAGTGAAGAAAATTGAATTTAAACAAAAATTAATGGCACACAGGCGTTTGTTCATCTACGCTGTGTTACTGGCGATATGTTATTTAGTTGGCGTGACATGGGTGAGTTCCTAAAACCGGTTTACATAGCGATCATCACATGACTTTCCATTAATTTGATTCGTCAACAAAGGCTGAGAGTGCATCACAAACCCTGCCACTGGGTGGTGGCAGCAGCAGTTCCAACGTCAGCCAAGGAAGTGCATTGCCACCAGCGGGTGCAGCAGCGATAGCAGGAGCGGGAGTGGCAGTAGGAGCAGCAAGTGGTCCAGCTCCCAAGCAAACTGTTGTGACGCCTGCTCCAACGGCCGCGGCGCCACCGAAAGCTGTAATCACACCTGCTCCCGGCCATAGTGCTTCCAATGCGAGCAGCACAGCGAACCCAGCAGCAGAATGGTAAGTAAATCCGATTCTACACTCCATTCGGTCTGATTCGTAATCTATAATCCTCTTTGCAGTGTGTGTGCTGGGGCTTTGCTTCCCCGTCTGGATGCCAATGGCAAGGAGCTGCCCATCTGCGCCGAGTGCAAGTGCTCCCATGTGGCGCGAAATACGACACTTATAAAGGTAGCTTCGTTAAACCCCCAACCAACCCCCACACTTCTCTAATGTACTCCGTTTCCCCTCCACAGGTCGTTGTCATCATTGTGATTTGGATAATATCCATTTTAGTGATATATATGCTCTTCCTGATGTGCCTGGATCCATTGCTGAATAAGCGCGTGAAGGCCAACTACCAGGAACACACCAATGAAGATGTACATAGCAAACATTCTAAGAAATATGCAGGCATACAGTATAGTCTACTAGTTACAGCCCCTGATATTGATGATGATGATGAGGCTGAACTAGTTGACAATAAAGAAGCACCACACACTTGAATAGATTTTAATTGCGAACCTTTTTTGTTTCATTTTACGTTTATGTTTCCACTAACTCCTCGCACCGCTTCGCGACACAACTAACCCAAAAATTGACCTTCCAAACCATGACTTTCGTTTCCTTTAATCGACAACTAATGCGAAAATCTTTCCACCTTTTCTGTCCCCCAGGATGAGCCGACACCGCCCTTGCCCGCTGCCACTAACCAAGAGCTCAGCGCCAGAGCCAATGTCCTGAATCGCGTGGGCCACCAGCAGGACAAATGGAAGCGACAAGTGCGAGAGCAAAGACGCCACATCTACGACAGGCACACCATGCTCAACTGAACAGAGAAGATCAGCAGGGGATGGGAGCAAAAGTTGAATCAACAGCAAAGGCGACTTAAGACATGTATTCCAAGCAGTAAACCATATTGGCAACACTCATTAGTTTGATCAAAATTATCATCTATCTAGCCACAATTTATTTAAATATATTAAATGTAAACAAGCTGTTGATTGGAAAAGTTATTTTTATTCATCGAAAAACCGCCACAAGCTTAAATTATACATTCTATCGGCTGTAGGAGTTTGACCCCTAGTATCCCTTGATGGTGGCGGCAAAGGTCCAGTTCTCGCTGACCTTGCAGGGTCCATCGATGGTGGTTCCGCTGGCATTGCAGACGCCAACAGTGTACTGGGCCATGTTGCGGGTATCACGATAGTAGAGCACCTCCATGCATTTACGGATCTAAAAATTAACAAGGATTAAAATCGACAAGTTCCTTGGAACAACACAGTCTTTCGTCCTACCAATTCAGAAGCCTCTTCGGCTGTAAATTCCCGATCCTTTGGCTTGCGTTCGCGCACTAAAGGCAGAGCCAAATGGCGAGCGAATCCTGTGGCCACCACATAATCCTCGTGAGCACGTCCACGCAAATCGACATTAGCCAGGAATGGGGTACCATCCTGCTCAAGGCCGCCCACAACCACATCAATGTACAAGGGATTCATGCGCGAGCGACGATTGTAGAGGACACGCGTCAGCCAGCTGGACAGAGCCTTGGGCTTCATCGTAATCCCATCCGCGCAGCACTGATCCTCGATCATCTTCTGGTCAATGGTGCGCTTGATCGACTGGATATCGGCAAAGTCGCCTCCGCCGCCCAAAATGATGTTACTGTTAATGGGAAAGACGCGCAAAATGTTCTGGTAGCGTGCCAGAGAGCCATATGAGACCAGGGTGTCGGCGGCAATCATGACACCGCCATCATAGCGTATACCCAAAACAGAGGAGCCTGTGGTAATGGAAGAGCTGAAATAGGTATAAATAAGCTTAGTATTAAGTGGATTCAATATATGCAGCTAATGGTGCCTTACGTGCTGCGCTTTGTTCCGTAGGGGCCTGCAGCGGTCAGCTCTTTTGGCAACTTTTGGGTCTGCTGCTGGCCGCCACTGAAGTTGTAGAACGCTCCGGGTGTGGGTCCATTCTGCCACAAAGGCTGGGCCATGCTGTTGTAGTTGTTCATCATGTTAAATTTACTCGCTTTTAATAATAATAATTCAAAGTTTGCTTTGCGATTTTTTTGCCGGAGAATGACGAGCTGTTTTCAATAGTGTGACCGCGTAGCTGGCAAACTATCGATGGCACTATCGAGGTATCGATGTTTTTTCTATCGTTTTAAACATCGGCTGTTTATGGCGAAACATCGATGTTTACTCTTAACGTCTTGTTCGGTCTTTATGAAAATAAAAAGCGATTTTAATGAAAATGATCCCAAATGAAAATGATCCCAAATGAAAATGATCCCAAATGAAAATGATCACCAATGAAAATGATCTTTAATAAAACTGATTATTTTTCACATCTTTAATAATTTATAATATTTTTACAGAATTATTTTAACTGTTACCTCGGAAAACATCGATGTTTTCTCTAAAAACATCGAAAACATCGATGTCTCCAAACATCCGTCAAAATACCGATGAAAATCATATTCCTCGATTTTGATATTTTCACAAATATGTTGAATTTTGGCTATATGTACAGTTGCGTCCAAAATAATAGTAGTGCTGATATGGGCTTTACATATTGTTCATTTTCTCCGAAACAACTGTAGCAATCGAATTAATTTTTTTACCTCAGCAACTAGCACAGTATTGCTGTACTTAAAAATACAGTTCAAATTTCTTAACTCCTTTTTTTAGTCATATATTTAGCTTTTTCGCATAAAATCGGCATTTCGAAGCGTTCAAAATAATAGCAGTGCTACAGAAAATTTTGAATATTATTAAATCTACTACATTTTTTGCAAAGTTTTTTCTTTTAAATAATACTTGAATGGTTTATTTCATAGTTTTAAGCTTTTATATTTTCCTTTTTGGTCATTTGGCGTCGGTATCTTGGGGCGTGGCAAGCCCTATAGTGCCCAAAAGCTCGAACTGATTAGAGGGCTCATTTCAGAAGGAGAGTAGTATCTCGAGGTAAAAAATATCATTGGTTGTTCAGTTTATACTATCAGAAATAACATTAAATAAGAAACCCATGGTAAAACCGGCGATCGGTGAAGTTATTCGCCAAAACATCAGTCGATCGACTACTACGACAGAGGAGGTACGATGCTTTCGCTCCTATTGCAGTCTTACAAACATTTTTTAATTTAGAAACTCTTTTTGAGACCATTAGATGAAGCCTTAAAGACTATAATTTAAAAGTAAAAAACTCAAGAAAAAAATTTTTCTGGCAAAAACAAACATAGTCACAAATTTGAAGTTTTCCAGATATTTCCATAAATTGACCATTAGAAAGTGAAGGAATATTTTTTTTTCGGAGGAGTCCAAAATTAATTTTGTATTGTGGCCATAGATCTCGTTACTATCTAAGACGACCACAGCAATATCAATTTTCCCCAAAATAAACTTTCAAAACTGTAAAATACGGTGGGTCTTCAATGATGGTTGGGGCGAGTTTTTCATACTACAATATTTGGACAGTATATGTGTTATAAGTACAATCGCTCGTCATTTATAGGTTGGAATATTGGCCGATATGATGCTACCTTATGTCTCATTGGACATGCATCTGTTTTGGGGGTCCCTGAGGACAACAATCTGAAGGACACCCACAAATTTCTCAAAGAGTAGTTCGCTACCAACAAGGTAGAGTCAATGGAACGAACAAATCGGTCAACCGATCTTAATCAAATTGATAATTTATTGTATAATGTAAATAGAGCAGTCTAATATGTAAAAATAATTAACTTTAGGACGCTTTACAAAGGTCCTTGAACTCGATTTTCATAGAGAAATGCCACAATTTGGGTAGCTTCATGCCAAGTCGCTGTACAGCCGTTATAGAAATCCAAGGCTACTCAACTAAGTATGAAAATTTAGTACACATATGGATGTCTTTCATCGGATATAAAGGACACTCTCAGAAAATTTTGTTCGACTGTAATCTCTTTTGAAAAAATGCACTACTATTATTTTGAACGGGTAATTTTCTAAGTATTTTCAAATTTTAATTTTTTTCTAAAAATCTGGGGGAATTATCTCAAGTTGTTATCTATTATTATAATCTGAAATAAGCTAGGTTACTATAAAAATTAACCAACTTTCGGGGAAGCGCTCCTAAGTCTGGCTATTGAGGAAAAATGAAAGTTTGTATCGGCACTACTATTATTTTGGACGCAGCTGTATATGTACATTACATACATACATATGTACAAAAATTAAAATTTTTTAAATTGGCAATTGTTTATAATAATTTAATTTAGTTTAATTTATAATAATTCAATTTAGCGTTTAGCTAAGTTTTTCCGACCGAATTTTAGAAATCGACCACATTGTTTATATGGTTTTTAATAATAAAATTGGTTTAAAGTATTGGTTTTAACAATTGTTTGTACCTCTTTCCCCAGCCATATTGCTTACGCGCCAAAATTTAAATTTTGAGCTGCCAATTGTTGTTGTAACTAGTGGTGATAATTCCACGACAGGCATATCAGGGCTGAAATATTCGGAAAATCGGACAAACTCAACTAAACGCAACCAAAACTCAACTTTTTTGCCACCTCTAGGTCCCCTATGCTTCCCCATGTAAACGAACTCGAGTTTTGCCCGAAACTCAATAACTCAACCGTAGTGTAAATAGGCTATTAGTGCGTATGCACCGAGAGCGTGAGAATAGATATCAATAGATAACGAAAGAGCATTTATCATTAGCATTAGTTGCCATGTAAGAAAAGGGACTTATTTGTTGACCTTCTTGCTAAAAGAGAAACCAACAAATGGAGTTTTTAAATTGGTCAATCTTGTAGAAAATTGTTTCATCTATTGGACAAAATTGTTTGTTCAGGGCTTAGTATTCTATTCAGTTAGTAATATTTAACAGAATATCGAAATCGAGGAATATGATTTCGTCGTTATATTTACGGTATATTTTGAAAATGTGAAGGTATATTTTTGAGAGTCCGACTGTATATTTTATCGATAAGTCTGCTGTCACACTGGCGGCCACCTCTAAAAAAAAAAGTAAGCAAATTTTTATACGTCAAGGGGGCTACATAGTCATTTTACAATTGTTTTTCGACTAATTTCAGTACAAAATGACTTCATTCCTGGCACGAACCGGCGGTCCACTAATCGACTCCGTTAGATCCAAGAACTTTCAAAAGGTAGGTGAAGTGCAATATGGATTTATGTGCCATTTAAGAAAGTGCAAAATAAGTCACTTTACATAATAATGGCAAAAAGAGACGCATCGGCAAGGTGAAGAGCGACCGCTCTCTCACTCACGCATACATATGTGGATAATGGAGCATAAGCAGCTGTCACAGGGGCGGATTTGCTTGGTGGGGGTGTAGATCGGTTGATTAGAAGTGTTAATTTTCAATAATTTCGTGCGCAGTTGCATTTTATTGCAAGTAGTAAAGCGGAAAGCGAACATTTGTGAGTGGTAAATTGAATAACATGTAAAGCCTCGCCCCCGATCCGATCGCTCACTTCGCCCCTGGAGACAGCTGGCAGCCACCTGACTAGCGGTGTGTCAGTGTGACGCAACTCTGCAGTGACTTTGTGTTGTGTGTGTGTGCTTATACTTGAGAGTGTGGTAGTGGGTAACGGTGAATAGACCTTGAATTCTTTAATTTGCTCTTTATTCAATTTTCCGTTTTTTTTTTTATCAATGTGCCTATGACAACTGTTGCTTTCATTGTCGTGGCCTGGTCGCACTAATTAAAATTTGAATCTATGTGAATTAATCTTAGTTATCGTCTAAAATCCACCGGTAAGACCTGCTCTTAACCCACTTTTGATTCCATTTTGTTTACATTTTTTTGTGGTGTGGGGAGGGGATATGATTCATGGTACCGGATTCTCAGCGAATTTTCATTCATTCGACTTGCTTTCTGATACATACATATGTACGTATTTTTCTTATCATTCACAGATCCTCAGCTATGCTCCCGTTGCTCTGCAGCAATTTCGAAACCTGAACGTGCAGGAACATGTCTCTTACAGTCTCCTCAACGAAAGTGGAATCCCAACACCGCGGTAAGCATAGTATCGGGGTACAAAGTTCAAACAAAGAGCCGCGTTGTCGCTGACGCTTTATATTTGCTTGGACTTTAGCCAGAGCGACATTGTTCCGATTAGCGATTGGCATACGAACGAGTCATAATTTGCATTAATTAACTGGCCTTCTGGTCTGGGGTAAACAAACCACAGAACACCAGTGCCAAGACCGAGAACAACTGCAGATGATAAGGGGGAGATAAGGTGTTTGATGTAGTAGAGATCGCATGAAATGACAAGGGTCGCTGACGTGAGGCACAGATAAGTCCGTGATAGTTATAGTTTTGGGAATGAATAGTATCATTCAATACATAGATTATTGAGAAGAAAGACAAGCATAATCATACGATCATATTTCATTCTTCTAAATGACCGATTAACCTTGAAATATATAAATTCCCAGCCTTCACAGGTTACAAATTGGACTTTGATGAGGCTGCTGATGATAAGAATATACTATAAATGGGGAGGGACTTCTTAATCAGTAATTTAAAGTTCAACTAAAAGTTCAATGGGTCATTTATTATAATATGATTCCCTTTTTGGAATGTTGCAACATTGTTTTAGGCAGTAGAAGGAATAGCTATCCTTTAAGAACGAGATTTAACTTTCTTTCTGCCATCCCTTACAGCTTCGCTGTTGCCAAGAATGGCAAGGAGGCCGGTGAAATTGCCTCCAAACTGAAAACAGACAATCTTGTGCTCAAGGCGCAAGTTCTGGCCGGCGGACGCGGCAAGGGAACCTTCAAGAATGGTCTAAAAGGCGGCGTGCGTGTGGTCTACGAGTAAGTAAATGTTTAAATAAATGTTAAAGAGAATGTTAAAATGAATATACGTTTTTTTTTTAGCCCCAAGACCGCCGAGGAGATTGCATCGAAAATGATTGATCAACTCCTGATTACCAAGCAAACCGGAGCCGCTGGTCGCATGTGCAAGAAGGTGATGGTTGCCGAGAGGAAATTCCCCCGCCGTGAATTCTACTTTGCCGTCATGATGGAGCGTGCCTTCAATGTAAGTTGAATCATGTAAAATTCCTGGGGAAACGCAACTGAAGAAGTCCTTTGCAGGGTCCCGTTTTGATTGCCTCGAAGGAGGGTGGCGTGGATATTGAGGAGGTGGCCAAAGAGAACCCCGATGCCATTCTCTACGAGCCCATCGACGTCGTCAAGGGTCTGACCGAGGATCAGGCATGCAAAATTATCGACAAAGTCGGCCTTGGCGGCGATGGTGCCGATGAGCACGTCAAGATGCTGCTCAACCTATACGACCTGTTCGTTAAGAAGGATGCTCTCTTGGTGGAGATCAATCCCTATGCCGAGGATGCCATGAGTGGCTGTAAGCTCTCTAAATGTTTTCCTGTCACGTCTTCTTTTGTTTAATCCATTTAATCCTATCCCAAAAACAAAACTAACCCATTTCCATCTGTACATAATCATGGGATTTCATATTTTTCTGTTCAGGCTGTGAGTATGCATGAAACTAACACACCATCATTCCATCAATTAATCAATCACTCTGAATCCGTATACTTATTATCGATTATCAAATCTAATCAATTTCAAACCCTTTTTAAAGTCTTTGCATTGGACGCCAAGTTGCGGTTCGATGACAATGCAGAGTTCCGTCAGAAGGAGCTGTTCGCTCTGCGGGATTGGACCCAGGAGGATCCCAAGGAAGTGGAGGCTGCCAAATACAATTTGAATTACATTGCCTTGGATGGCACTATCGGCTGCATGGTGAACGGTGCCGGTTTGGCCATGGCCACCATGGACATCATCAAGCTGTATGGCGGTGAGCCGGCCAATTTCCTGGATGTGGGTGGCGGTGCCACTGCCGATGCTGTTAAGGCTGCCTTCAAGATCATTACCTCCGACAAGAAGGTGCTCTGCCTGTTGGTGAATATCTTCGGCGGCATTATGCGTTGCGATGTCATTGCTGAGGGTATCATTGCTGCTGCCAAGGATCTGAATCTTAACTTGCCCATTGTTGTGCGTCTGCAGGTGGGTTAAAAATGATATATATCCTCAAGTTATTGGTTGAATAACGCGTATAATGATATTCTTAATAGGGCACCAAAGTGAAGGAGGCTCGCGATCTGATACGGGAATCTGGTCTGAAGATTTTGGCTCGTGATGATCTCGACAAGGCCGCCGATCTGGCCGTGCATTTGGCCCAAATTGTGAAACTGGCGCGCGAAATGAAAATGGATGTGAACTTTGAGATTCCCGCCGACCAAAAGTAGATAAATCCTGATAAATAATGGCTAAGTCAACCACTATACTACCACAAAGCAAAAACCAAGTCAAAACTCTTACTCAACGTGGAACCACACACACAAAACAAAACAAAACTACTCAATGGAAGAAACTCCATCGCTTCGTAGTTAGAGAACATTATGTATTCGTAACGATCGGTCGATTGAGGATTATTTTGCAAAAATGTTAAGTTTAAAGTTTAAACAAAAACCCACAAAGTCGTAATTGTTGAGAGTCCAGTCCTAAGATATATGCCTAGATAATTCGAATAATCCAGCACGTTGAGTGTTCTCTTTGCACCCAAAACAACAATTTCTGTATCTAATCGTACATATAAATAATCACAATTAAAGTGCACGAAACAGGAACAGATTAAAGAATAAGGAACAAAAGCCCATCGCATCGGTTCAATTGTGATTGTGATTTTTGCCAAATTTCATTTAATTTTTATTTATTGAGAAATCGCGAAACTGCTTCGAAAGTTGTTTCCCCAAGATTCAGATTGTGTATTATGTATTTGTGCAATTTAGTTTTGCCTTCAATTAAAACTCGAAACAATCATAAAGCTTAACACATTTTTATTGGTTAATTTGTTAATTTCAATCATCATAATTTCATTTCTAATATATAAATCCATTTGCTGTGTACCCTTAGGGGCAAGAAGGAATGTAAAGAAAAGAAAAAGGAAGATGAATGCAAGAAAAAGTAATCCGAGAGCATCTGCGATTAGCCAACCAAAAAAATATATAAATAACTCAACAAAAAGATGGCCAAAATGGGAATCTACAAGGACTTAGAAGAAGAGACATTTAATGGATCGTGGGAGTGTCCAAGCCAATTTCAAATTTCGAAAAATTCAAATACGTTTACCATTTACAAAATGCTCGCTGAACTTTCTTTCCAGTTAAATTTGCCCGATTAAAAGTTTAAATAGGCATTTTGTTGTTGTTTAAGTTTCAAGAATAGTTTTTGTAGTTTATTTTGTTGTCTTAGAAACGATCGACTAGAGATAGTATGTGGGTCTGTTCCTGTTGCCGCCAGTCAGTGTCGCCATCGCCCAGATTGCCAGCGTATTCTGTAATTGATAATCGAAAGCATTAAAATAAGCATGACTTTGATTAGCTAATGGGAAAACGTTACCCCTCATGATGCTCCTGATGGTCTTCATGGAGGCGCCACGTAGGTTTAGAATCTGTAGCACACGTTGCTTGACTGTCTCCGAGGTGGAACTGACCTCCAGCAGTATGTAGTCGATGCGCTGGAGCGTAAAGAGGCCGCCAGTCAAACGTTTTATATAGTTATTCTCCGCCTCCTCGTCCTCATCGATGCTGGGATCCTGTCACAAAACATTAAATTAGTTTCATGTCACATTAGAAGACCAAGCAAAAAGTGTATACCAACCCTGGGCTGTTGATCAATCTCCTTATCGATGGCCTCTACCTTGGCCAAATACTTGAGATGCAGCTCCAGCAGACGGTCCACCTTCTCGTGATCGTTCTCGCTGAATTTGGACAGCATTCGCTGGCGATGGGTGCCCTTGCAATTGCGCAACATCGAGGCAATGACGGAGCTGACATGCTCCTCATGCTCATCGGCCGACAGCAGACGTAGCTTGTTCCGTTTGGGCGTTTTCATGAACAGTGGAAAAATGGTGCGTAGTCCGAGGATCTCCACGAATTTGTTGCAATTGTCACGACCATCCTGGCCGGCCATGGCATGATCGAGTACCTTTAGCGAACCGTTGCGGGACATTTTCTTCTCGCGCAGCATCAGATTCATCAGCTGCAGTCCTTCGCCGTTGAGGAAGCGATCGCGGTTCTCCTTGGCCATCAGAGCGGAGCAAAGGCAATTGAAGAGATTCTGCATGTACTCCTGCTCCTCGTTGCTGGCCGGATCGTGACGCTTGTAAACAGCCAGCTGTTGGAGCAGCACATCGACGCCTTCGATCGAGCCCAGCATAAGACGGTTGTCGTTCTCCGTTTGTATCAGGATGGACAGAATCTCGCTGCAATACAATTTGTTGGGATCAAAGGGAGTCTTGCCCTTGAGGCGCTTTAGCAGCCATGCCAGCAGTCCCTGCTCGGCAGCCTCTCGCACAAATTCGCCATCGATCTCTGTGAGGTTCTCCACGATGGCCAATGTGTTGTGTACACCGTCGGCTTCCTCCTTCACCTGCTCGTTGAGACGTTCCAGGTTCTGGACTAGCAGAGCGCAGATTTGTTCCTTTCGCAGTGCCTCGATCAGGGCCTGGGCTCCCTCTTGACTCTCGCCGAGAATATCGACATCGGTCACCTCCTGCAGGAGATCGACAACGGCTACAGCAATGTCTGTGTTCTGATGTGCAAGCAGCTCCAGCAAACTGTGCAGTCCGTGCAGCTCCACAAGGAGTGGATAGAGATCTGGTACTGTGGCCACGCCTTTCAGCTCCTGAATGACTGTGTGAAGCTCTAGTTCGGAGTCCATGAACTTTTCTGGATTTTCGGAGAACTTGATGCGCATCTCCTGGTTCTTCAGGTTGCGCTTCTCGAACACCAAGATCAATTTTTTCAGCCCCTGTTCGTCCAAAACATCGCCATCGGTCTCCTCGTTCTCCACATAACGCATGATGTTCAGCCGCTCTTCTTCTGTCAATTCTGGGTCTAGTTCGAATGCATTGCTGGCTGTCGTGGAGCTGCTGTGGCTGCCGCCCTGTTTGCCATAATTGGCCGTCTCCTTGGCCTCGGCAATGCGCCGCATGCGTTTGGCCTTCTCATCGCCACCGCCACCGCCCCGTTTTCCAGCGGTTGTCTCTGGCTCAAAATCTTCATCGTCCTCGTGCGGTCGTTTTGGGGTCTGCTCAGGCTGGTGGGAACATATTATCTAGGTTCAGAATGTTTCTTCAAAAGATGAATAAATCTACCTACCTTGAAGGCCAACAGTTCGCCGATATCCATCTCGGTTTTATCCCAATTTAAAAAACAATTTTACATTTAAGGAGTTAGGGATGTTAAATATATATTGATACGTACATGCGGATATCGATATGTATATTCTTTTGTCGATACTTATTTGTAGACTAGACTGAAAAATATTATGATATGGATATTCTTGTGGACTAGTTCATTTTCGAATGAACTGCTTTTATAGTTCAGTGCAAATATATGCAATTTTTCTGTTGTTTCACATCGTTTGATTAGCAATTCACTTCCCCTAAATTCAAGAACACTCTACAATTTGTATTGATGTTCTCACACTTTTTGCTTGAAATGTAGTGCAGCGGAGTAGGACAAATATCGGTGGAAAAATATCGATACTTTTGTGCGACAAGCGAAGCGATTTTGGCGGTAATATTTAAAAAATCATAATATTGCCGATTTTGTGATGTGACTGTTGTTTTAGAATAATAAAAAATTCAACTATGCTTCAAAACCATAAAGACGTTTTCCGGCATAAATTATAATAATAATCGAAGAGGAGTAAAAAATATAAAACACAAGATGTACTTTTACAAATCGTTTCGAATGTTTTTATTATAATTTAAGAAAATCATAAATTAATACAAAATTAATTAAACTAACTGATGAGACAGAATAAAGCGCAGATAGAGAGAGATAGAGAGAATCGAAAGATTGTTACAAAAAAGCAGTTTAGCCTGAAAAACTCTTTTAAGGACACTCGCAATCGGAAAGTAACTAGTACGAAAAGGTATCAGGAGCAGCACCGCATCATAAATCATCGTTTCATTTTGTTTCGTTACCGGTTAGCTCCCATTTTAAAAAATATCATTTTTGGTTTATTCGGAGAGTCGCTGCTCCATCTAGCCCACTTCATCCACTGCCCCCCAAATCATCTCAAATACGCAGATTGGGATTTGTGTAGCGCACGTACTTCAGCAGGGCATCGTTCTCCTCGCAGACGAACGACTTCTTGTGGTGGCAGGCCACGTCGTGCCAGTTGACACCGTCATTGTAGAACTGGTTCAGGAGAGCCAGACAATTCTCGGGTGCACCGTTCTGCTTGAATTCACGGTTATCGGGCTGGGGCAGGCCAATGCCGCCGGTGGGCGACCAATCGCCCTGGGAGCGCTCCGTGCTGGGGGCCAACTTCTGCAGAGTGGCGGTCCAGAACCAGCCGTTGATGTTCGTGGGCTGCAGATCGGGACGGTCACAGCCCTTGAAATCGCACAAGCGACCGCTGGTCCAGATGTATTTCACCTGAAAAAGTATTAGAGATTGGAGATTAGAATTGTGGGAACCACTAAATGCAAGACGTATTTCTATAAAATTCATTGCTCTTTTGGAGAGGTGTTAAAACAGAAATCAATTTCCCTACAAATCCGCCTCGGCTACGCAAGAAAATGCAGCGTTGGCATCGAATCAAACAGGAAAAAAACGCAACAAATTATAATAGAAATTTAAGTTGGTAACTGTTTTGGGCCTGTCACGCCCCAAAACAACTATTATTTAGCGCTGAAAGCGAACCCATTCCGATACGATACCCATTCCCATTCCCAATCCGAATCCGCGCCCTTTTGCTGCCTGCCGCACCCGAGGCTGTCAACATTTCAAGTGAACAAAACCACTGAGCTCTGCGCCCATCACTCACTTTCACCTGATGGGCCATAAAAATTGTTTTGTTAAAAAGGTATACAACAACAGCGACAAAAAAAAACCCCAGAGACAAACAGCCGGCAGACAGCAGTCAGAGATGGTACCGACGCGTCGGTCTACCGTCTACCCTTTTTGGGAAAACTCCAGTGAGCGTAAAGTGGAAACCGATTTATGGGGGGCATGTGGCATGTGGCATGGAACAGGGCTGCGTTGCTATTGTAATTGTTCAGGTCAGACAGTCGAATGCATTTGCCCCATGGCGGAAGCACCAAATGAATTTTACTTTGTGCTTTGTGCCACCTGTCGACTGCATTCGATTGTAATGCAAAGTAAAAGTGAACTTAACCGGTTGATATGGGTGGAGATGGCGATGGAGGTGGAGGACACAAAAACCCATTAGGAAAGTGGGCAGAGTATTCGAAAGTTAGATCCATATCTGGCTGATGGAAGAACTTTCTCAACTGAAGTGGTTTAGGATTTCTAATAATATTTGGGTAGATCTTTGTAAGAAGAAGATCTTTGTAGCAGACTCGCGCTCCTCGCTGCTTACTAAATGAATTTAATGTTTAGGACTTCATCGAAATTAAACAATGATAATTCTGTTTCGGTTTTAACCTCTGACAACTTAGTGGTTTTAGTCTTTGGTTGCATTTTTCTCGTTTGAAAATTTCACTTCCTCCTTGGATTAGTCACAAAATTTTGGTGTGAAATGAATCGGTTTGCGTGCTCACAATTTGCTAATTTGTTAAGTAATTTCATTTAGTTGGTTTTCCGCCAAGGTTTTCCCACCAGACACCAAACACACATCCGAACTTTCGTTTTCAATTTTAGCGCTTTCTCACGTAACTCAGGCATTGAATGCGAGATGGTAGATGAGAGATGAGAGATGGTCGAGAGATGCGATTGGAATCTCTTCTCTTCATCTCTGAGCCTGGCCTGACCACAACTCTAAACTTGACACTTGTCCGTCTCGATGGGATGTTGGGGTGTTGCATAAGTCATCATCAGACGACTGGACTGACTCCATCTTCATCTCCATCCATTCGTGTGCGAAATTGCCCCCCGACCAGATAACTGGGAAAGTTTTTGTTGTATTTTTACGATTTTTGTTTATGCGTAATTTCACATTGAACTTTGTAGAGCGATGTTAATGTCAGATTTCGCAATGAATTTGTTGTGTCTCTGCATCCGACCAAAATTAAGGTCAATCTCAAGTTGTGAGATCTCGGAAATGAGAGCCGCCTCACGTCCCCATACCCATACCCCCCGTACCATACCCAGAGTAGAGTTCACATGTGACTAAACGAAAGTCAAACTCAAAACGAGAAGTGACATAATGTCATGCCAAAAAAACCAAAAATAACCAACGACAGACACCATAAATTATTGGCAAATCTCTTTGGACTTCCACTTCATTTTAAAGGTGTAAAAATCCACATCACATTGATATGGTTTAGTTTTATTAATGGGGAGCACGGGCAACATAAATGTATATATTTTAATATACAATATTCGTGTTTCCTTTCGCTGGTGCGACTCACAAATAGCCAATGAGTTGCAGAAATTTTACAAATATTTCTACTATTTGTTGGATCAATCAAACCTCAAACAAGTTGATCGAACAGGTGCACTGAATGCGAGGCCCAATTGTCATTGTCTGGCTAGAGTCTGGACTGGGTCTGGTCGAGTGGGGTTTATATAATTATTTGGGTTAAACGATTGGCGGACTTGATGTTGCGTTGGAAATGAAATTGGAGACAATTGAACAAATATATTCATTTGGTTTTTTCGGCAACTTTTGTTTTGAAGAAATGTGGGCATAATATTTAACACATTTAAGGTGTTAATTTGAAATTTTTGGGGAATAGAAAATGTTTGTAACACATTGTTAAAATTATATAATTTTTGGAATTGTTTGAGTGGAATTTTTAGTGCTTTATGAGTTGCTAATTGAAATTGAAATGAATTGTAGTTAGCACCTTTATCTAGTTAATATTTTGGAGAATTCCTGTTGGAAAATTTGTAAAAGTTGTGTTTGAAAAGGTTCTTTATTTTTACTCTCGTTCAAGCCCTTTTGAAAAAAAGAGTTTGTTGCTTGAGTCTTTTGAGTTCCATTTAAGTTTCCCATGAAATTTTATTTTAAAACCGAAAATCGATTGGAAATCAAATATATGTATAAATAGAATCTCTATTGTATGGAAATTCTGCGCATATCCGTGTATTAATTACCCTATTACACAGCGTTTTCCCAAGTCAGTCCAATTTCGTGACTAGAAATTGTAGTAAAATTGCTTTCCATCTCCGCAAATGTTTGAGATGATTTCTTCTACTTCTGTTTATTATATTGTACTTACATTCTCGCCAACAACACGCTGCTTGATCCATTCGTTCTCCAGGCTGGTCTCCAGCGACACGGAGTCCATGCAGCGTCTGCGGCAATAGTTTCTGGCCGTCAGCCAGTCCTCCTCAACGCCCTTCAACTGGGGGTCACGCCAAGAGAAGAAGTATCTGAATGAGTCACAAAATGAAGAACAGAAAGTGGGGGTAACGTAACATTTAGTTATAGGAATTTCTCCGATATATATATAGTAGTATGATCTGTGGCACTCACCCTTTGCCATCGGGCGTCTTCTCATGGATGATGCGCTGGGCGCACAGTTGGGGATTTGGCGGTTCCAGACGACCGTTCTGGAACTGAGCAGAGCCCAGGCTCAGCACACTCAACAAACACACTCCGGCGACAATGAAAGCTTTCATTTTCTTCTCTGTCTCTTTTCAAACACTTTTCAAACAAAGACACGCACACGCACAGGCACAGTTTTTGGGGTTTTTTCTGATACACGCGACCGTTCCACCGTTCGTCTAGCTCTGATGATCAACTGGGAATGACACAAACATATTGTCAGCAGCACGATTTATATATGGCCAGAGTCACAGCCACGACACAGACACTCCACTCCATTCGGACGATTCGATTCGGACACAGAGAGTGAGAGAGACGAGACAGAAGAGAGCCAGCGCCCAATGGAGAGGAGCTGGTTTGGAAAATTTGTTGGCCGCTGCTGCGTTCGGGCCTGCGTCTGCCTCTGCCTCTGCCTCTGCGTTGCATGCAATCTTGAATGTTAAGTGGTCGAAACTGGAGAGGTGGATCGCATCGTTTTTGCACCACTTAGCTTTGAATGGGCGCCAATGGATTGGCCTAACTCCCCAGCCCATCTAATTAGGCAGTATCGCCTCTTTTTTTTGGCACAGCAAATTCGTATTTTTTTTATGGTGTGTTTGTCTACAGACAATTTGCATAATTGAATGCATTTCGAGGCATTGTTTGGTGTGTGTCTCTCTTTCGTATTTGTTTTGTTTCAGAAATATGTATGTATTTTACCATTGCTTTTGTCGTTTCGGTTGCATAAGCCGAAAAAAGCCAGGTTCGAATTGTTGACCAGAAATTGATTTGGAATGTGAGCCGTAAGTGACATATAGAGCTCTATTTTTCAATGGCGGCATTTGAGTTTTATGTGCAGGTTTGGATTAGGATAGATTCAAGATTAGGTTCAGAAGAGGTTCTGCCTTGAAAAGTACTCCCAACCAAGCCAGCTTAGCAGCCAGAGTTAAGGAAGGTTCTGTCCGCCGGCAGCGTATGAAGGAGTTCTTGAAATCAAAGATAATCTTCTACTTATCTCCGAACATCCATGGGTGTGGCAACCATTACATAATGTACTCATAAACAGCCAGAAGATAATACCTCCCAGGCACACATGCCATTGCATAAGCATAAGAAATGATGCGACAAGCCCCATCTACATACATTTCTCGTACTCGTACATTTTCTCCTCAAAAGCACCGCGGCTCAGCCTCAGGCTCAGTCCCAGTCCCAGTCCCAGCTTTGGTCGCCGCGATCAAGGTCATAAGCGTGGAGTACGAAAATTTCACCAGTGGAAAGTGAAGAGTAAACCCCAACCCAAACCCAAACCCAAACCCGAACCCAATTCACGCATTTCAACATGATTGCCTCGATCAGTGGGTCCATCGTTTCTTTGCAGCTTCACCTCACGTGCGGCAGAGCATGTCGTCGGCTTAACCAAAAACAACAACAACAACAAAAAAAAAAGAAGAGATCTCTGTCTCCGTCTCCATCTCCTCCGCTTTTGCCTCTCGCTCTTACTGTCGCTGTTGCTGTGAAATTTGTTGTTATTTTATGAGAATCGGTAAAAACGGCAAAAACGTTATACGAAGGCAGGTGCCGCTCATTACCTTACCTGACACTTCTCCGTGGGTGGGGGGACACCTCTTGAGGCGGATTATGCTCCGCTAAGTCGCAGCCCCGCCCATGTTTGTGCATGATTTTTTTGAGGAATTTCGGTTGAATTTTACTTTTATGGCTATTTTTTTTTGGCAAGGGTTTCGAAGAAGTGTAGTTTTGAGAGGGTTTAGGGGAAATAGGTCAAGTGGGAAAATTGGTAGAAAAAAGAGTTTTAGATTATTGTTTCTTCTATTAAAAATATATTTATAAAATATTATTTTTCATCCTTTCAGACGAATCACATTTTTCGTTCAATTTCAAAATCAAATAAAATACTTACCACCTTATTTTCAAGGTAAAAATTTCTTCATTTTACAATTACGAATTCCCTGTGGTATCGTATTGTGGTATCATTGAGAAATTCCAAATATTAAATTTCAAATTCAAATTGCTCTACGTGCATTTGTTCACAGCTAAAAATAACAACAATAAAAATAAAAAAACAATCATGAAAATTACAAAAAATTAGGCAATCCATTTAAAATTTGAAACACGTCTTCATTTAGTTTTTTTTTTTTTTTTGAGGTAAACATAATTTATTTAATTTTTTCTGTAAACTTTATGTATTACATGATTTCTGGGGGTCAGTTTTTTGTTGAACATCATCAACATTTAATGATTATTTCCGTGGGCATATTTATGTGATAAGGAACTGGGAACTGGGTCCAACTGTCAATATATCAAGAGCTGGTCGGGCTGCCAAAGACTATTCAAAAAATTACCGCATCGCAAACAGACACATTTACGCAATGGGTTCCCAGACGGGGGACGGGACGGGACTGAAACTGAAACTGAGGCTGGGACAAAAAGTGGAGATCAGTGGAGACGAGACTGAGATGTTGTGCTGTACTGGGGATTGTGGACTGGGGTTTGGGGACTGGGCCTGGCCAATTTGTCGATGAGTTGGGTAAATATTAAAGGAGAAAGTGCCGCCGCCGCCGCCTCGGTCGGCTGTCGGCTGTCGGTTCGTTGTTTTTCATATTCGAAAATATTTTTGCACAAGTTACATATTGTTTAATTATTTGCACAAAAAGAGAGTGAGTTCAGGTGCAGTTGTCCCAATTTTCACAAGTGTCGATAATTTATGCAAACATTATACAGAAATAGTTAGTTAGTTTATTTAACTACTTTATTTTGTTTATTCGTATGGATTTCCCCCTCTCAAATGTTTGGGCTCAATGTCAGTTTTGGACTGGCCAAAAGTTAACAAAACTAAATTATTATCAACTATTTATTATTTATGTCAGCTGCAATATTCCATTAAAAAAATTTTGTAATTAAAGTTTGCTTTATGCTTGGGCCGTGATATGGTTTTAAATATTTGTATTTGCTTTTTTTTTTAGCATTATTTGATATTGGCTTAATGCAAATTTTCATTTTTTTTTGTATAGGAAGTACAGTAAAAATATCTAGGTGACCCAAAGACCTTGTTTCAAAAGCGGAAAAGATATCCCTATGCCTTTGCCCATCATTTGGTTAGAAATGTTCTCAAATGGGAATTTATACTCAAAAATATTTCCCTCACATAGTCGACTCTTGAAGGCCAAGGCTGTTGATATCATTTGAACTTTGGTTTTTTGGCACCTGACCAGACCCCATCACGGATTCGACAACAGCAGGCGCCATGCCGTCACCATTTTCAGTTGTTGCTTGAATGCTAAAATGTACATGGGCAGATATTTTAATTACAAATAATACAAAATCGCATATTTCAGCAATATGCTGAAACCCCTTATGCTATGCCAAAAAAAGAAAAAAAAAATGTTGTAACGCATTGTTCCAGAAGCTATGGCCGATTTCGTATGACTCTTTTGTTTTTGGTCAACTTTTTTTGCGAAGGTGTCTGCCTAAAGGCGGACGTGTAGACGTGTAAGCAGCCCATAGGCGTACATTAATTGCATTTCAAATAGGTTTTGCGATTCAGTTGGCCTTGGGGCGGCGGCACGTGATATGTTATTCGCTGGACATCTTTATGGAGACACTCACTTGGTTTAATTGCAAATATCCAGAGTTAACATCAATAAATTTTGGATGTACTGTACTCACCCAATTTGCATTTTAAACGTTTCAACAAATTTTAATTCAAATTTAACTACATTTTACGTAGTATGGCAGCACGTCCAAGCGCTGCCATACCTTTCGATTTCTTTGGCATATATATCGATATGTTTCAGTCGACCATAGAGTTTTCAAACATGAAAATTGAAGAATTTTAACGTAGTTCAGGGGAAAGATATCTTGGTGACGTTTGTTTTAAGGTAAGTATAAGGATATTGAATGTATGAGGAACATTACAAACATTATTATTTTCTGTTCAGAGGGGGGTTAATTGGGTTAAATTGTTATTTTCAAAATTATTATTTTCAGAATACATTCCATGCTCACTTACGTTTTCTTACGACGCATTTCACGCTCACTTACGTTTTATGCCTTGACCTTCCCTGTTTAAACCTTAATTTAGACCGAATCCAAAAAGCGAAATTTTTTGTAATTGGTCAATCCTGTAGAAAATTGTTTCATCTATCAGTTAAAATTATTTTTTCAGGTCTTAGTATCTTATTCAGCTAGTAATATTAAACGGAATATCAAAATCGAGAAATATGATTTTCGTCGATATATTTACGATATATTTTCAAAATGAGACGGTATACATCGATGTTATAGGCGTTATCGATGTTTTTCCACCTCTAATCTGGATGCCGAGTTTTTTTCGCTGAACAAAATAATTATTTAATTTTAAGCAAAGTAAGCGTTTTTTAGACATTAATAAGTAGTGAAAGTAAGTTGAGTTTGGTTTTTACAACAGGTAATTCCAAAATGGGACGACGTTGCTGCGTTGCCAAGTGCCCGTCGACGTCGCGTCTCGTGGAGCACCACGGCGTCACATATCACTCGTTTCCCCTCGACCCGATAATACGCACCATTTGGATAAAAAACTCTCGCATCAGCCTGGACAGGCAGATTACGAAGAGCGTTCTGGTGTGTTCGCGCCATTTTCGCAAAGTCGATTTCAACACCATACGCAATGGGAAATTTTTACTGAAGCCGCGCGTCTTTCCGACTGTTTTCCCATGGGGGAAAATGGATGCCTCTGAAATAGAGGCTGACCACCGTGCGCTTCAGCAGGTACATTTGGATGGTACAGCCGCACAGGGCGCTTCAACCAGCTCCGGAAATGAGGATGTGATCAAGGCGACTGTGGACCAAATTGTTTCGCAAATCATGGCCGAGACAGCGGAACGCAATGCCACGGCAGCTGCTGAGCCAGTTGGCAATGCGGAGAAGGAGAAGGAAGCTCCCAAAGCAGTTGCCGCCGAAAAAGAAGTTGAGGGCGTGGCAAAGGAGAGTAGCTCTATTGGAGAGGATTCAGTCGAAACTCCACCAACTGAAGGAGGCGACACTGCAGCGGCTGCTGAATCAAGTGAAGACTCTCCGGTGCCTTCCGCAAACAACCAACCGAAATACAGCAGTCCCCATAATTTGATAATAGGAGCACGTCTCGAGGCCAAAAGCGTGGATGGCTCTTGGCTGCCCGCTCGCATTGTGGAAGTCAATGAAACGGAGCAGACGATCCTTATTCGTTTCGAACGTAACAATAAGATAAAGGTGATGCCCTCCAGCATGGGCACTTATCAGGAGTGGATGGCCATAAAATCGGATCGCGTCCGACAACGCGTCAGCAACCGAATCCTTCCCGTGTTCGAATTGGAAGAGAAATGCATGGCACGCTGGTCGGGGCCGCGCAAATTTCCGGGTACCATCAAGAAGCTGCTCGGCCACGACACCTACGAGGTACTCTTTGACGATGGCTACTCCAAAAACGTACGTGCCGTCCACATGAACAAGCTGCCCAAGCCAGCTGCCGTTGAGGACGTGGAGATTGCTCCAGCCAGTGCGCCGACGGCTGTGAAGAGAGCAAGCACTGGCACTGCCCCTGCCCCTGCCCCTGCCAGTGGCAGTGTCACTGGTGCGTCGAGCAGCAAGAAGAGCAAGAACTCACAGCGCAAGGATTGGCCCCTGCTCGACATGTCTACATTGGATATGGGTAAGTGCAACAAGGCAAAAGCCAGACCCAGCCTCTACTTTTTCCTGATCTTACAGATGCCCTTGGATTGCCGGAGATACCGCACGATGGGGAGTGGACCTGCCACTGGGTGAACGATCAACCGATTGGCACCGAAGGTTTTCTAATTGTGGGCGAGCACCAAAAGCCCACCGTGATTGTGCAGGACTGGCGTCTGCCCACCGGCTGGATCAAGCACATGTATCAGCGCTCGAATGTTCTCGGAAAGTGGGATGTCATTTTGGTCTCGCCCACCGGCAAACGATTCCGCTCCAAGTCAGATCTGAAAGTGTTTCTCGAGTCGCAGGGATTGGTCTACAATCCGGATGTTTACGACTTTAGCATTCATCGTCGTCGTGCCAAGGATATCAATGCGTATGTGTACACTGGCGACTACAGTCCACAGCCACCGCACAAGCCCAAGACAATGAATGTCTCCGCTCTGGACACCACCATGGACCAGAGCAACACAACATTGCCAGCAATGAGCACCCCATCGACACCCATTCCAGCAGCTGTGCCGCCCCATCCCGGTGACGTTCAGTATATGGAGACACCCGTAGCCTCATTGATGCCACCAGCAGAGCTGATGTCGCCACCGGCCCAACAAACCGATGACGCCCATCCAACAGCTGATATGCCAGAAGCCGCTGGAAGTGGCACCTCCCTGAATGTTCCTGTTCTGGTCGAGAATGGCTATGGTTCGTATAATAGAAAAACCTATCGTGATTCCCTATATGTAAACAATTTGTTTGTTTAGCTTATATTGGCGGTTTGAAGGTTTCCATCGTGGACAATTTGTTCGTTTGCCCGGGTGAGGGATGCGGAAAAACGTACCGCAAGGAAGATGTGTTGCTCATACACATCCGACACTACCACAAGGAGTTTGCCGAGTAAGTCTTACTCTGAAATCTCTTCATAAAACAGGAAAGATTTACCAAGTTTTCCCTTGCCCACAGATATGTCAGCCACTGTCCCAAGATGCAGGAACTGGCTGTCAAGCGGACCCATGCCTCTTCCATTGATCAGGGCGAGGCAGTGCCTAAGAATCAAATACCCAATCAGCAGTTCTTTGCCAAGATGCATCAGCAGGATATGCAGCAATCGCGATCCTTTAAGCGTCAGGGAACGACACCGGGAGCGACACCATCGCCAAAAACTCCAGGGACTCCAGCAGGTGTTTCACCCACGAAATCGCAGGCCTCGCCAATTGTAGATAAACCGGCCACGCCATTGCCAGCGGCTGAGAATACTGTAACCCCAGAGGCAATCATTAGTGCTAAAACGAGTGGTGCTGCTACTGATGCTGCTGCTGCTACTGCTACTACTACTGCTGCAGCAATCGCCTCTCCAACAATGTCGCAGGACTCGCCACCTGGTCGCTCAAACAAGCGACCACGTTATTCGTCCTCGAGGCGTTCGTCTGGATCCCGCAAGAGCATTCGCCAGCACTCACGCCGTCGTCCTGCCAATGCCACACCTGCTGGAGCAACAGCTGCTGACGCGGACTCCGAGGAGATGCGTCCATCTTTGAAAACTACTACGACGGAGGGTCGCCCTGATGCCAAGAAGCGTCGAATGATGGCGGGAACAACGCCAAGCAGCTCCCCAGCAGCAGCGGATACAGCCGTGTCGACACCCTCGTCAAACGATCAAACAGATATTAACGCGGCTGTGGCTCCGTCGCAAACGGATACGCATGGCGGCAAGGCGCCGCAGTACATCAATGAGAATGGACAACTGATTCGAATTGTCCGTATGCGTCAGGAGGAGATCATCAATTGCCTCTGTGAGTACGGTGAGGAGGATGGCCTGATGATCCAGTGCGAGCTGTGCCTGAGCTGGCAGCATGGCGGCTGCAATGGCATTGTTAATGAGTCCGAGGTGCCGGACAAGTATGTCTGCTATATCTGCCGCAATCCGCAACGCGTGCGCAAGTCGATGCGGTACAAACACGATCAGGAGTGGCTGTTCGATGGCAAGCTGCCAGCGGCCGCGTATCACACAACGAACCCACTGACCGGCCAGCAATCGGAGCTGCTCAAGCGCTCCCACACGCTTACTGGCAATCTGCTGGATGCCAAACGCGCGATGCACTCGCTGCGGGTGAAGATGAACATTTCCCGCAATCGCTGCCATCCCAAGCTGTATCTGTGGGCCAAGAGATGGGATGAGGACCAGGGTGAAGCCTCAACGACACCATTAAAACGTCCCAAGCAAGAGCAACCTGGTTTTCCCAATATCCCACAGCCCGAGGCCGCCATCGATCCCGAGGAGTGTCAGTTTCGTTTAATCGAGCATGTAAAAGTGCAGCAGTCCCTGGTCATGAATCGTCTCAACGAAATCGAGGCCGAAATGGATGGTGAGTAGATATTAGTGTGCAAATAGATCAGAATATTCATTTTCCTTACATTTCAGAGCTAGAAAACGAGGATATCCTTAGTGATCTGAAGGACGCGGACATCTCAGTGACCAAAGAGGCCGTGGCCACATTTGTCAGAGAGCTGGAGACGTTGAAGCGTTTGGCTCGTCTCAACTATGTGGGCAATGAGAAAAGTCTTAAAGACAAGGAAGCAGGAGCCACGGCCAATCAAACTTTTTAAGATTCGTATGTTTAAATAATTGATAAATAAGAGATCCAGGAGAAGCCTCTTTGTTTTATCTCTCGCTCTCTGTGAGACCACAAATAAGTTTCAACTTAACTTGCATTCAGAATAAATGTTAAACCTAATCCGTATACCATTACTGTACCTGAACGTATCAATTCCACGGTTCATGGTTCATCGTTCATCCATTTAGCCACTAAGTTGGGCCATGCCAATGCAAAACCATGGCATTGTTTCTGCGACAAAGGTTCCGCCATGGACTATTGGTATTTCCTCATTGTGCTGGTTTTGTTCTTTCGTGTAAATGCAGATGACATAAGTAACGAGATAGTCTCTACCTCAAACGTGGAAAATTCTACAGCTTCGATAGGAAGAGTCGTAGAAAATGTTACGGCTTCGATCGAAAGAGACGCTGAGACGGTTCCTTCTCGGTTTCCCTATATAGTATCCATACAGAGCAAAACCAAAGGATTCTACAAACATCTTTGCGGTGGAGCCATCATCGAAGACCAGTTCGTGTTGACTGCTGCGCATTGCGTTACAGCCCCAAAGCCCCTCAAGATGGCTCAAGTGTTTGTGGTGGGTGGCTCCAATACCTTAAACAGCAAGAATGAGACGCGCTTCGCAGTTATCGGGCTGAAGGTACATCCGAGATACAAGATGCTCCGTGGACATGACATTGTGTTGTTGCGTGTGAAGCCGAAATTCCAGTTGGACAATGTTCGATTTGGCAAAATTGATTACAAAGTAATTGGTCGACGAGGTGGTGACATAAATGCCACATTTTTAGGCTGGGGGCGATTGAAACAGGGCCAAAAAAAGGATCTGGAATTGGTTCCCTTCCAGACGATCAAGGACGAAGTTTGCCTTCAAAGTCACAATTTCTACTATCTCACTAAAACAGAGATCTGTGCCATGCACATGGGAGCTACACGTGGCGCCTGTGATGTGAGTAAATCTTAAAGAGCTAAGAAAATTAAAAAAAAAAACTCATTGCAGGGCGATTCTGGTGGACCCTTGGTAGATGCTTACAAACAATTTCTTTTTGGCTTGCTTTCCTATGGCAGAAAGGCTTGTCAGAAGGGAAAACCCTATGCATTTACCCGCATCAGCACGTATGGAGATTGGATAAAAGATGAAATGACTAGAATGCTTTTGCACTAGAAGAAATTCTTTTTGATTTGCCGCGCCAATAATAAACAGTGCTGTAAAAGCTTTCGTTTGAGAAAAATATCGATATTTTGTTGGGACTTTTTCTGGGACTTTTTGAGGGATTTTGTGGAGGCAACATCATCCCAACAATTTCATTTTTCATCGCAACAATATCCCTTACATTCCATGCTCGCTTACGTATTTTACCATTGGCAACATTTTTTTGTATGGGCCAGCAACATGTGTCGCGAAATGAGCGAAAATGGGCACGGAATTAGGAACATTTTCATACCCCTTAGGACCTGGATATTATAGAATTTAGGAAAAGTTTGTTTTACTAGGTACCAAATATTGCAGAAACTAGTCAATCTCTATCTCAGAAAATTTTACGTTTTTTGGTCTTTTTATAAAGACTGAAAATGGGTATCGGGATCGATATGTTAATAATAATAAATTCATCAAATGCATTATTGGGTCAAAAATTGTAAATATGTGCAAAATACAATATTAATTACGTTTCTAAGCATCTGGGAAAAAAGAATTTTAACATAAATCAAATGAAAAAGGGTATACATATATGTTTCCATACCACCGGTTAAGTTTCCAAATGACGTGACATTTCATGCTCACTTACGTTTTCTTACGTCGTATATACGGAAATTATTTTCAAAATTACCGCCACAATGCCAAATATACTTTGTTATCGATGTTTTGTTGCATGATCGTTTCGAACTCATACCGTGAGAATAAAAGAGAGTAAGAGCTCATACATGAACGCGAAAATGAGAAAAAGAGCGCGTCCAGTGTCAAACCGATCGGTTCGACACAACATTTTGGTTTGAGCTTGGGTTGAGCCAAAAAAGGTATGGATAACGGGTAAATTTAGCCAAGGGAAATTTCACGGCTCGCACGATTTTCACCCTACCCGAAAAAATCCCCGATAGGCTTTGAGGGGCGCATGCGCCCCTCAAGGCCTATTAGTCAGCTGGGTGGATTTTACCTTGCAGGCCTAACATATTCTGGGCCGTTTTGCCTGTTGTCCATACCCGACATTTTCCGAAGAGCCTCAGCAATTTCCCAGGGAAGAATATTATAAACTTCCCAGGACGGCGAGGATTTTTTACAGCGCGCGGATTTGAAATCAGCAAGGGAGTTACCAAAATAATGGATAAATTGCTGAAATCAAAGTAAACTGTTTCATGGGAGATCAGTTATTCGATTATGTTATCTTTTTACTATAATTTATGGGTTTCCTTCCAAGGAGTAGCCCCAACACTTTATAGCCCAAATTATAGTGAAAAAATAAAACAATAGCCCCAAAACAATTAACTTCGACACGAGCGTTATAGAGCGTTGCTAACCAGCCATTGTAACATGGTTAAATCTATTATTTGCGGCCATAAACTGCAATATTATGCTTTCTTACGTCGCATGTCATGTTCACTCAAGTTTTATAAACGTTATTTTATAAACAATCCAACCAAACGGAGTCCTTAAAATTAACCAGTCTTGTAGAAAATTGTTTTATCTATTGTATAAAATTATGTGCTCAGGCCTGAGGGTCCTAGTTAGCTAGTAATATTAAACGGAATATCAAATTGGAAAAAATGTTCCACTAGAGCCGACTAAAATCATATCGATTAAATTTAGGGGTGTCTGGCAAAAAAATCGATTATCGCTCTATCGCCGGGTCTAAAAAAGCACAACAAAACAACAAACAAGCGCCGCGAGCAACAATTTGATATAAATTAAACAGGGAGCCTACGAATTGTTAGTCTGTAAGTGACTGTGACCATTAAGCAAACGTGAACAATATGTGGACTAGATTTTACCATTTCTTTCGCCCTCTCAGTTACTACGACATGACGGACCCAGCACCAGCCACAGCCACAAATTGTGATGAAGCGATTGCCAAGTTAAAGGAATTTGGCTATGCATTCGATGAAGGTAAGTGCGACAGTCAGTTGAAGATATGTACGTATTAGCTACAAAAATGTGTGTGTAGGTGGTGTACTACGTCAGATCGATCCAGCCACTGGGAAACCGGGCAAGGAGCCTTTTATCTACGACGTTAAGGAGGATGCCGATGATAATGAGAAGCATTATCAGAAACTAGCAGAGGTACGTGTCTCAATGGATAGTTCTATGCAAGCTTATTCCAATTTCATGACATATCTAGCAAATCCCAAACATTATCTATGCGCTGCTGGAGAAGAGTGGCTTGAGTCGCACCTACGTACCCTTTGGCAAGCCTCCAGACCGCTCGTCCTTCGTGTACTCCCAACCAGCAAAGTTGGCGAAGTCTAAGAAGTTACTTGTGCTCATTCATGGCAGCGGAGAAGTCCGAGCGGGACAATGGGCAAGGAGGTGAGTACTTCTGCGAATTGATAAGAAGTTAAGAGGAAAAACCCATGCTCCATAGGGGACGCCGATAAGTAAATTAAGCTCTTGGGGAAGGCAACCCCTATGTGGGCCATTGAAAAATCATGTAATACAAATGTATATAACATTTTCACAGCCTTATCATCAATAATTCCTTGGATCATGGATCTCAGATGCCCTACGTACGACAGGCACAGAAACTGGGCTATGATATCCTAATCACCAATACAAATGATTGCAGCCGGTTTTATAATGGCAAACAGAATCCCATAAAGGGTGTGGAGACTTCCACAGAGCATGCCAAGTATGTGTGGAAGAATATTGTATTGCCATCGGACCCAGAGAGTGTGGCCATAGTGGCACATAGCTATGGAGGCTATGTGACCATCGATTTGGTAAGTTAAGTTTGGGGAAACCACCTTCAAATAAATCTTAATATATTCTCTCCCTTCAGGTGAATAACTTTTTGGACTTCTTCAAGGAGAAGGTCTTTGCCATCGCTCTCACTGATGCGGTTTTGGGTAGTCCTCATTCCAACAGCGAGAATTATCTGCAGGATGTGACCTGTGATTGGGTCACGAGCAACTCACCGCTGGACACGCCAATTTCCTCGACAAGGGATAAAATACGACGTGTTTCGGCGGGTCATACCAAGCATGAGTGGACCTCGTATTCGGCTATTGATTCGGTCTTCAAATTCTTTGAGGAAAAGTATGAGCAACGCACGAAAGTCAAGTGACAAGGAGACATCCCTACAATATCATGAAGAATTTTTATATTTCCCCATACTAAAGGCACATATATCTTGAAGATGTGAATATAAATTATATTTTACCGCCTGACACTTATCCTTTTTCTCTAAGGACAAACACAAACTATCGATTTGTAATGCATAAATCAAGAAAACGTACACTGTCCACTGTCCATCCACTCGGATGTGTCACTAACACTGTACATCAGGGCAATTTAATTTGATTTTCGGCACTTTGGCACATTCCATGCGAGTTAATCATATTGATGGCTCTGATGTATTGCTCTCGATAAAACAAAAGTCTCCCGCTTGGCCCATCAGCAGCGGCCACAAAAAAAGCCATCGAACCAACACAAATTCCCCAAAGCACAGACGGATAAGGAAGGGCTGTCTCAGGTTCAGCCTCAGCTTCAGCTTCAGCTTGGGCATCTGCATCATACATTTTCTTGGGGTTGCGGTTGACGTTGCCCCCGGGAGTCCATTTTCAGTGGGCTATAGTTACCCCTGGTCTCGGTCACATCGTTTAACTAAAGTGCGTCATAAAAAAATGACTTGACGGGGTTTGATTTGGCTTCCAACTTGGGTAAACAAAATATTGATAGATATGCAGGGAGTTCTGTTGATGAGAGAAGCATTTTTTTCTTTCGGTTATTCCATCCACAAGATAAATTTATTGTATTAATAGCAAAATCAAAAAGAACAAAGGAAATTCTTAAACAAAAATTGTGGAACTATAAAATTAAGATTAAGGAAGTGATTTTTTGGAATCGCTTGGGAACTTGGAACTACGAAGAACTATCTAAAACCAAGCAGCCCTTTATTTTTTATATAATTATAGGAGTTGTCTGCATATGCTCTTAGTGAAAATAGCTATAATCTCATTGGAAAGCTCGCAAGACGTTGCAGTCAAATCAGTAGTGATCCGTATCAGAATCCACCAAAGCAGTAGTTGCATCCGAGACCTCCTCAATGGCACCCTTATCAGATCGCTCCCAAGCACATCCGAACCCTCAGTGGAAGCGTATCCAAATCCTTTACGGAATAGGTAAAAAGGGTTCACGAATTTAAAGCGTTAAGGAAATTTGTCTATCTTTTTGCCATAGATCAAATCAAACTCTTTATTTTCCATTAGGAAATAAAAATTGTCAGTTATTCAACTGATTAATTATGTGCAAGCCATCTTAATCCCCTTTGTGCAACTTTAAAGACTTTCTCCTTACACACCGCACACTCACCTCTACTCAGATTTCTTTCTTTTGGCAGGCTCACAAAAAGTGCAACCAAAGAAGTAGAGAGTAGGGGAGAGCCGTTTGTCTTTAGCATTAAAACGAACTTAATACCCACAAAGTGAACCGGGGGCCCCCGCAGACCCCAGACCCCAGATGGCAGACCAAAGCCAAAGGAGAAGAGACAGCGAAACGGTTGGCTGAATGGATTGTGGGGCTTGGGAGGTGGCTAAAAGTCAGCGCAGCAACCTGGCAACCCTACAAATTCGCCAGGTCCTCGTCCTCGTCCCCCCACCCCACCCCACCCCACCCCACCCGAAACCCACTCAGCAAACCCCCTACTCGTATACATTATCGCTGTCATGGCCGCAGTCATGGCTTCTGCTCCACCTTAGACATTTTTATATGTATTCAACATCGTTGTCGTCGTCGTCCTATGGCAGCTTGCTATCTACACTTTGACTCCACTGCACCCTATACACACACAGATACGCTATCCGCACACAGAAACACACAATGATAGACGACAAGGATGGCATCATACTACATGTAGCTTAGAGAAACTGAAACAGACAGAGAGAGAGAGACAGAGAGAGCTCAGAGTTCGGGTCGCCTTCGCCTGCTAAAAGCTTTGCACGAGTTCAGGGAATGGGTCATGCGCCTGGAGCCCGCATCTAACATATATAAAATGGATATATAAACAGATACGTATATATACATATATGTATATCCTATAAAGAGCAGTAAATAAGCTGATGTTGAAGTTGTCTATGTACATAATCGTATTGGTTAAGTAAATAAAAACAAATGCTTCTTTAGCTTAAATTCGAACCCAATTTACACAGAAAATATCTCTTACATGATTGCTTCTTCGCCTTTCCTCTCCACTAAACAATGTCTGGCAATTACTTAAAATAATCCTTTTCCTTATGGTTATTTGATCAAATCTTAAACGAAACGCATCCCTCACTTGTCCTTACTCTGATCCCACCAAAAACCCTTTAACTGTTTGTGTGGATGGGGGTTAAGCATCGATTGCTTGGGTTAATGTTCCACCAGATTTTCATTTAAGATTGCATGGGAATTTATTTGGTAATTTGTATCTTTGGCTTAAGCTAAATCAAGGCAAGACTTGAGACTATAATATGTATATTTCCTAAGGGATTTACAAGACACAATTCTATATACATTAATATAGGAACTTGAATTTTCAAATTTCATTGCATTTCCCGCAGGAGTACAACCAAAATTCGTTTCCAAATGAAAACTGAATCGTTAATAAAATTGACCATTTGACCATAAATCATGTGGATATTTGTACACTATTCCGATCAGGCGGACTAATGAATATCTTCATAAATCAAAACTCAAAAATCGCTTTAATTTTTTGGCAGGCATTTTTATTTTTTCAACAATTTCCGCTGGAGGGAAATATGTATGTATTATTGTGCGTTACTTTATTGCTTGAAAAGTTCAAGCGATGTCATTCAAAAAGTCATAAATAATAATGTTTTCCAATAAATGTTCACATATGAGTGGGCACACAGTGAAGTGAAGGACCCCCGTGCACACATGGAGGACGGTGGACAAGTGCAGGAGTGCAGGAGAGGACCGAAAGCAGGCAGGACCACGTTCAATCCCAATCCCAAACCCATTTGGTGCTTCAATGGAATGACCGTTCATCGTTGAACCTTGCCTTGGGTTGACTTTTCCCCGACTCTCTCTCTCTCTCCGAATTCTTTTTGGCGCCCATCGGCCACAGTAGGTCTCATAACTTACAAGGTCATTTCATTGCACGCAACCATTAAGGATTTCCCTTTTTTTTCCATAAGAGAGCGAGAGAGAGATATTTCTGATTTTTTGCTGTTGTATAATTTAATACTCGTGTGTAACGAATTTTTATGGCTGACAAATGATTGATGCTCTTCTGCCACTTCCTGTAAATATCATTAAAATTATCCTTACGAGGGTGAGGTCTTCTCCAAGGAGATTTTAAGTTTTCCCTCGTTATTAAAGACCATTCCATTTCCCACCGAACAATAGCTGGCGGGATCTGCTGCGTAAAGTGCTGAAATGCAGGTTTAACGCAAAAATAATACGAAATAAGATTAGATAGCATTGTGTCTTGAAGCAATGCTCCTTGGCGGGTGGTCTCCGCTCTCAGAGACTTGCTTGGGGTGTTAGCCGAAAAGAAAAACAAATAATGTTACAAATTGCAGCATTTGCACCCCTTTCGCTTGAGTGGGGGACAGTGGGACAAAAGGTTTTTCAAATTGCTGTGTTTAAATCAGTGCTCGGCACAGCCCTATCTAATGTGGATAGCAAAAGCCTGTGGATAGCCTTCGTGTGGCTTCGGCAATGCGACTTCGTCTCTTGCTTTTTCCAGTGTAAAGCAATAAACCGATTTCTCCCGCAGGCTTGTTCGGGTTTTTGCTACACACAGCAGCGTATTTGACTGTATGCGTGCCGAGCACTGGTTCAAGTGTATGACAGCTATAATATTTCTCATATATACTCTAAATTCTCTTACAACTTCCAACACTTTTTCCCATATACTCAAAATTCTCTTACAACTTCCAACACTTTTATCCCACTGTGGCAAGGAGGCAGTGGAAAAAATTGTAAAATCCAAACTCTTCCGCCGCCCCCTCCCCCGAAAAGACCACAAATCACAGGGAAGTGCAATAACAAAGGGAACCCTCTGGCCCTTGCGGAGTGTTCAAGTTATTTGCGGTCTATGTCCTTGTTGTTGGGGTCTCCTTTATTCATGTCGTTGAGGCGACAAAAAGGACCTTAAAGCCAATAAAACGATTTTTTCGCCTCTATCTATGAATTGTAAATGCTTTTGCCGAAAAGGACAATTGAAGTGGTCGCGCGTCCGGTGACAGCTTTGCCTGGGATCTCAGCGCCGTTTGTTCCCTTCGCGATGTAAGATAATAGTATCATCAACACCACTTCAGTACGGACCAGAGCCCAGCATCACTCCTAAGGACTAAGGACTAAGGGTGCAGGACTTGTCTGGGTTCCAGGGTCTAAGGATTTACTTCGGTGTAGGCGTTGCTTGGGTTCTGCCCCAATGGCTTCGGGATTTTCACAACGGACTTCGATGATAACAACTTTGTTGGCTAATTTGCATGGGCCGTCCTCGGGGGCGGGGCACAAGAGAGGCTGACAAGAAAACTTAAAGCATTTTCAAGTTGTTTTCCCAACGAGTGACAGATTTTTCACGCACATTTAAAAAACATTTAAAAAACCATTAAATGTTTTTTCAACAGTTCCTTTTTTTTCGTCGCGTCATTGTCTGTACGTCACACCCTCCAGTATTGTTTTTTTTTTTGGGGAATTCCTACTTTTATTTTTTGTTGTACTTTTTATTTGTTTTGTGCTGGGGATTTCCAGAACATTTCTGCCTTGGCGGCGCTCTCTAATCTTTGCGCCATTTATTTACACTTGATTAACACGCGACTGACATTTGTTTGACTTTTTTCTGCTCTCCGTTGAAATTAAAAAGCGGAACTCCGCCGGGACAAAAAACCACAAATGAATAACAAAAGGCAAGCCGAAGTTTTGAATACTCTAACGGGAATAGAGAGAGGATCGATGGGTGAAATATAAATAATTGAATGAATGTTTAATGCTTATATTTGATTATGGAAATAATGAATGGAATCTTGCAAGTATTGCTAATTTTTCAGCTAATTTATTTTTTTAATTGTAAGCACATATTTGATATCTACAGTTCTGATGTGGTATATTCTTGGATCTGTATACATAACCCTTCAAAAAGATATGACTTTTCCAATGTCAGCAAAACCACAATGCATTCTTTAAGGGTATTCAAAAAATATATAAATACAAGAGTCAGTCCCCTGTGTGTCACATTTGCTGTGTGGGTTGCGTTGGCTTTTTGAATTTTGCGTTTTTATTCACAAAAATTATTCATTTGTGGAAAATTGTGACGTTGGTCGGTGGGTCCATGGCCGCAGGCCAAACTGATTAATAAACCAAACGTCAAATGCGCACAATGGCCACGCATCAACGGAGTCAAAGTTTGAGCCGGAAGGAGGAACATGGAGAGATGGACACCACCACCCCCTGGCATTCAAGTAGCGACCACAGCTGTCATATACAAATGTGACCAGAACCCAGACCCAGACTCAGAGCAGGAGAACAGGATCTGGGGGTGTGGGTGGGGTTGAGTCGGAACTTCCTTACAAGTGCAAGTAGGCCTCGGGTCGCATTGTTCTCGACTTGACTCCTTGGCAGGGAATACAGACAGGATCTATCTGATTCGTATTCCTTGTTGGTTCGGTTCGGTTCGGTTAGAGGGCGTTGGCATTGTCATCTGCTGGGTCACAGTTGGTTGCCATTTGGCCAGCAAATTATTTGCATATTACAGCAACAAAAAAGATGACAAAAAAAAATGTTTATAACAATGAACATTTGATTTCCTTTGTGTATATTTTCTTACGAGGAAAATGGGCACCATATTGTATGGTATTTCAAGGTCATTGGTTGCTATGGACAGGCGTTTTTTAAAGCATATTTTGTGATCTTTGATTAAAGAGGGTTCTATGTTGAGGAGTTTCAAAACATTATTTTCTTTTCTTTTTTTATTCAGTAATTTTCTGTTAATATTTCATTATTTTTCTCTATCGTATGCGTAGCCTCCTCATTCCGGAACCCCACTCATGGCTGCCCCTGGGGCATACTCAGAATCGAGGTCTAGGATTTATAAACATTAAGATTTATACGATTACTCCATGTCAGGCACACGCCCACATACTCAAGACGCCCATAAAAAAATGATAAAGAAAAAAAAAACTTGAATGTTTCTGTTTTGATTTCGGTTTTTGGGATATTCCCCGCGCATTAATGGGGGCCACATTTAATGGTTTTCTTTATGGAGTGTTTAGTGTTTGTCCATTCTGAAACAATACAAAACAAGCCTTCCCTTGGGAGGGGGGATTATCCTTATGTCCTGCAGGCATATCTGCTGGTCAGCAACCAAATACCAGAACGAATCATTGGACTTGAGTGGGATATGATGAGGCAGAACGATTGAATGGTCATTAATCATTTTTATGGCTATACTTAGTTCAAGGCTAAAAGAAAGTTCTTAAAGGGAGAGAAATCTCGAAAGTTAAGTTCCTTGAAGCAAAACATTATTCCAGTTCCTTCCTGTGGCCAATATTATATTGCTCAATTTTCAAATTCAATTTGTCAATCATAAATTTCACGCACTCTTAAAATAAATTCGCAGGCAATTGATAAAAATTTCAAGGCCCTGTGTCAAACAAGAGTTTCCTTTCAAATGTGTTGAAACATAATTTTGCTCTCTTTTTTTTTTTTGGTCCACAATTTATGGGCAAAGTTCTTGGGGGGGAGGGGGAGGGTGTTTTTTCGTGGTCTGTCAGAGTTAAGCGTCGGCCTCTGGTCTGACACATGACTTGCATGTCAATGGGCAAACCCCCGAAAAGGAAAGGAAATTGGGGGAGGACTTCCACTCTTCCACTCTTCGACTCGTCCTTCGTCTCAGACAATGTCGCGTTAAATTTGCACAAGTTGACAGGAATTTTCCTCCTCTTTTTCCATTGCCAATTGTAAACTTCTGTTTCGTTTATTTTAGTTTTCCGAGGGCTAGCTACTGGCTTCAACCCCACTCTCTAGCCCATAAATAACAAAATTTAAGGACAAAATATCAATATCCACTTTACGGGATGCCAACTGCATGCGAATGAGTCTCGGTTCTGGCTGGGTGGCTGGCAGGGTGTCTGGGGTCTGGTTCAAGATCTGGTTATGGTTATGGCTATGCGCACCGCCTGAGCAAACATTTTGGTTTGCAAATGAAATCTATTTCTATTTCTTACTTTTGTCTTTGTTTTTTCTCCTCTTTTTGTTTGTTAGTTTTTTGCATAATTTCAATTCGCTGCTGCGGCGACAACATATTGTGTAGAAGTTGGCAGAAGTTGCAGAATGCAAAAATTCGCAACTGAATTTGAATAAAGTTCCAAGGAGAAGGTGGCATGGCATTACAGCAGTCTGCTGCTTGGAGAAATGAATTCCTAAAACAGAAGAGAATGTTAAATTTGAGTGAGAGTAAAGAGAAAGTCACTCCATAGAAAATGCTCCAAAAAATAAGCATTCTTTTAAGCCCATAAGTCTAGTACTCCGTTAAGGCTCAATATTATTAAATAATTTTTTTTGTAATCCCCCCAAAATCGAGTTTCACCTTGAACATGCTTAAATCCCTTTTTAAATGCTCTTGAAATGCATAACATAAAAGAGAAGTTACCCAAAAATATGAAAATATTCCTTGATGACCAAATAAAAAAAAGAATCCTTCCATAAAATATATATGTATATATATGTATGTCTATGTTTCGCTTCCTGGGCTCGTCCATAAGCCAAATTTAATTTGTTCCCATATGACATTTACGTTCATATTCAAATAACTTCGTTTGTCATACTCGACTGGCTTTGATGTCCTTCAGGGTTGAAGTTTGGAAAAGGTTTCGCTAGATTAATTTAGGGTCATGCATATAATATAATTTTTTATGGCTGGAAATGGATGTGGGGTACTGCCACTGCGAACCGCAATCAAGTGGCATAAAGAAAAGCTTTTTTACATGTATGTAAGGGCATTATTTATGGCTGGAAAATGTCTTGAATATGTCTTGAAGTTTTAAATCCTTTGCCGCAACAGCAGGGAAATGATTTAATTTATTGCTTTCTGTGCGGGGAACATGTGTTTCGTACAAAGTTTCCCTAATTAGGGGTAATAGATCTTTAAAACTATATGGTATTAGATGATGAGGGTGTGTCACAACACATGTGGAAAAGATATAACAATTCATTGGTTTCCTTTCAAAATTTGGTATAATTAATTGGTTGGAAAATAAAGATCACATCACATGAAATGAAATAATATTGGATTTCTCTTTCTTATACGGTGTTGTTCTTCATGGAATTTTCCATTTATTAGCAACACGATTTTGGATCTCCTTTCGGGTTGATTTTCGCTCTTGGGTTGTAGAACAGAGATGTGATGTATGATTCTTCGTTCTTCTTGGACATCTTCGCTTTTGGGTTGTGGTTCGGGGAGTGGCAGCAGTCGCATGGGTAATCTTATCAGCCAAGCCAATTTGTTGGGTTTATTTTCATGTTGTTCAACCTTGTCGTTGGCTTCCTTAACCTTATAGAATGTCTTGTGTTTATCCACATCTTTCGCTGGACACGTCGGAAAATCATCATGAATATCCATGAGCTTGTAGGAAGAACCGTAGGAACTAAGGACTGAAATTCCCACTAAGAAAACCAAGGAAAGACGCGATAGCATTTTGCGAGTGCTAAAATCGAACTGTTGGAATGACTTTACGCCTTCCAAGTATTTATATCTACTTTGTAAACCTTGAACTTGCGTCCACATCGCTGTGGCAGCTGTCCATGCCTCTTGCTTAAATATTTGCACACATTTTGTTTGTTAACGAATTTCTTCAAGTGGTTTACCTTTAATGCAATATTTACAAGTAATACGAGTACCGGTAGGTGTGCGCTATGCCTCTGTTGTTTCCAGAGAAGTGGAAGCCCAAAACCACGTAGCTGCCATTGGTGGCAGAGTGTCAGCGGGAGTGAGTCTGGGGCACTGCGAATACCTTTCCCCCATGGGTCCTGTTCCCAGTAAATCTCTGTAAGTGACACGCGTGCCCCTCCACGCACACCACCCCCCACCCCCCACCCCACACACGCAGAACCCACCGCGAATTTCCTCTCAAACTGAAACTGACATGAATTCGAAAAGCGTTTCGGGGCGAACATTAACACATTTATTTCCCGTTTTGGTCCCCTGTTGGCGGCTGAATAATTTTTTAAGTGACTTCCTTTATTTGCATTTAGAAGCGTTTATAAAAAAAAATCCAACTGGGATTTGCGGGTGCGTTTATGTGAATACATTAACCAATTCGCAGATGCTGTGGGGGTTGTCACAGCGATGAGATGATATATGGGAGGCAGTGGATGCTGAATGCCCGCAAGTGATCAAAATACGTAAAAAACTGACTTTTGAGGTTAGGAATATGCCTCATAGGTGCTGTATTTCCCAAAAATTATAATTCTTTTCGAATGATAGCTGAAACTACCTTTGTAAGTTTCCTAATTTTAACAAATAACTAGAAAACCCTTGCAACATTACAAATTTGGATTCCCTGCACTATCTTCAAAAAAGCCTCTCTACCCCATAACCATACCATATCATCACCAAATACTACTCCACCATAAAACTACCCAAACAAAAGGAAATCGCAGAAGGAAGTGGACCACAGGACTACAGGACTACAGGACAACAGGAGTCTTTTTCCATTACCCACTTAGATGGAATTGTTTCGTGTGCATTGAACATGATTTATTATGACACATAAACAACAGCTTAACTTCCGGCTAACTTACACATATGTCTGGGACTGCACATGTATGCGTAAAAAATGAAGAAAAATGGCAAAATGCCTGAGATATTGACTAAAAGCCCTGTGGCAGCAACAACACGACAGCTATGGCCATGGGGAACAACCTCAACGGCACTTACCTTTTCCGCTTAAACACCCTCAACTCTTGGTCATAATAGTGACCCCCTTATACCCCCCACCCCCGGAAAAGCCATGCATTTGAAACAGGTTTGTCCTCTCCTCGGTTTTCCTTCCACTTTTTATTAGCCAGCAAGTTGTTCCTTGGACGTAAGGCTACCTTTTTTTTATGTCATTGAATGGGGCCATCATGTTCACCCGTGCGTCCAGTGGTCATCATTTTTCTTGCCCCCGTTCCGGGTCCCAACCCTGCTACTCATTCCTCCCCCTTACTATCCATCGAATCGGCAGTGGTTTCCATGTTAGAGCCCTCCTCTTTTTTTTTTTTTGCTTTGGCTGGGAAAAGGGAAATTTATTGTTTTCGCCAGCGCCTGCTTCAGGTGCACTGACCAAGGGGCAGGATCGGGGTCCACCGTGTCTGGGGGGATAGGGTGTCACTTTTGACATTTAAGATGCCGCACAATGGCCACTCCGCCACCGCCAGCCACTCCTCGGTGGCCACTCGATGGCAGCTCTAATTTATACGCATCGCCTGCATGTGACACCACCGACAAGTTCGAGTTTGAGGGCGCATTTGTCCTGCGACCAAAAAGTTTCCCCAGTCTTTTTTTCTATCCATCTATTTGCAATTCCAATGATTTTTATGGTCACGTGGGGGAGTTGGGACGAAATCTAATAAACAAATGACAGTCCGACAGTTGGAGAACTGTGTGCAATTGATCGGAGTTGACTTTCTCATCGGTGGGAAAAAGATTTAGTTTCCTGAATGAAATTGAGAATATAAAGCAAATTATTTGCAATACAAGTAAGTGGTTCTAAGGACATGGAGAGACTACTGGGAGCCAAGTGATTCCGTGAGAGAAGGTGCCCCGAAAGCGTAACTTGATCAGCGATCAGTGATCTTTGTGATACTATTTTCGCGACGATTCATGGATCGCTAGTACGCTACATATGATGAGTAGGGTATGCATCATTCGCGTTCACCAGCACTCAAAACATGATCAAAGCGATACTTCACTGATGGCTGATCATGGTGTGCTGGTGACCCCGCCAATTGAGTCTCAAGAGGAGGTACAGTACATCGGCTGGACCTTTGAATGCTACCATAATCTCCTAGGCTGGTTTTGATCTGTCTTAACCATCGATTAGTCTTTTTTTATCCTTAGTCCACTCCTTCATTCCTCTTTTTCTTATTCCGTCTTCAATTGATATACATTTCTTCGTTTAAGCATTTAAGCGACCGCTTTTCACTCTGTTTCATGCCCATAAGGAAGCGATTTTCCCTTCACGCTTTTCCCAGCAAGCACTTGTTGGCATCATCATCTTTTTATGGCCTTTTATGTTGGGTTGCTGTTGTTGTTGCCTGGTTAATTGCTTGCAGCACATTGTTCAATTGTTTTATGGTTCATATGCATCTCTCTCTCACCGACACTCACTTTGCCTAATTGGGTCGCTCATTATCCATCCACACAGGGACTGCTGGCTGTGTGGCTGTGTGGGGGTTCACTGTAGCGTAGCATCGTGCAACGTTCTACTTTCTCCCTGACAAGAAAAGACAACCATTTGACAGCTCTCCTTCTATGAGGAACTCTTGGCATCCTCATCTCTTACCAGAACGTCGCTTAACTGCTCGAGGTTTTTCGGTTAAATGCACTGTCGTTCCGTTCCCTCTTGCATTACCCCCAGAAGCCATTAGGGCTAAGTGATTTGTTGTTGTTCCTCAGACTGCGCTTAGCACCTTGCAAATTGCCATCTTCAAGATGGAGAGAGCAAGATGGGGCAGAGCAGAGCAGAGCAGAGAATGGTGGGTTGTTTCCCTGTGAATGGGTTGGGAGTGCAAACTAATTGTGCGGAAGCGCAGGACATTTTCTTCTAGGTGTTAGGACAAGTCCTGCTCCAGTTTCGCCAGTCGTCAGTCAGCAGATATTTCTCACATTGTTCGATGGTCTGTTCTGTTCTCTGGCTATCGCCCCAAGACCACAGGACAACTGCAGAGTCCAAAGTGTCAAAGTTTATGAAAATTTTATGCATTCCGCATTGTTCTCGGTGCCAAAAGTTTGCACCAAAGTAAGCAAACTTTCCCCAGATACAAAGTTTCCATTCGAAAGTTTACCATTTCATTTCTCCCATATGAGTGGGTGGGTGGGTGGGTGGGTTGAGGAGATGGGGGGATATTAAACATGGTCAAAGTATACTCACATATCTGGTCATTGTTGGGTCTCTGTCTGACATCTGCGTGACATTTGTGTGTGATGGGCAGGCAGCCGGGGCGGGGAGTCACTCAGTGTCAGGAAAGTGTGACTCTGATCCAAAACACGAACTTGTTGGTTTGATGGTTGATAAGCGAAGGGTTGTCCCATGTCATGGAAGTATGGAGTTGCAGGGAGGGTTGATGGTACAGTGGTAACTGTTGCTTAAGCACCAGAATCTGTACTGAAAGCAAATTTAATCTGCATTTTCATCCTGCAATTTTAAAGGACTTTAGTTATTCCCTTTATTTATTTATTAAATTATTATTTATTTATTTATTCCTCGGCTTATCGCTTTGACATTTCTTGCTCCACTTCCATTGCTAGTTCCTGATTCTCTCATCTCCCTTGACCTCAGTCCACAAATCTCTCTAAGGTCGCTTCACCCACCATTAAAATGATTTCCAGTCATGACCGTAACTATCGTTTACGGTCCCCGGTCCCCTGTTCCACCACTCACCAAAAAGTCAAAATGCAAATTGAAAAATCTCTGCCACAAAAGCCCAAGTGAAACTTTCTCTAATCATATGCAAAAGTAAAAAATTAATCAATGATTTACAAGAACAATACGTGTGCACATGTCGCAGCCGCTGGCGGACAGGACACACTGCAGGGATAGGGTAGGGCGTGCCAGAACCCAACCCAAGCCCATCCGAAGCCCAAGCCCAATCCCAGACGTGGCCAACACCCGCTTGTTAGAGCGTGGCCACCCACTGCCCAAGGGCAACGTTTGGTTTGGGTAGAGACAGGTCAATGGGGAGAGAGACAGAGAGAGAGAGAGATGAAAGAGCAGGGTAACAGGGTCCAGGTCCAGTGCAATGAGCAAGAACACAAATAAGGCGTCGGCACTGATCCTTGTCAACCACCGAACAATAATTTCAATGTGCACACAGACCAGAACCAGAACGATACCCAGAACCAGAACGAGACCCATAACCATAACCACAACACCCCAAACCACACCACACCACACCACACACCGCACCACAGTCCAATCCCAGGTCTTTTCTGAGGCCGCTAATAATTCAATTAGTTGCCTCAAAAAGATGCCAAACTGTGAGGTGGTTGCAGCACAGAAGTTTGCTGTGCAGCTTGCAACGGCTTCGGGTTGGGGTTTGGTTTCTGGATGCTGGATTTGGGTTCGGTTCAATAATCAAACTGCCTTCGGCCAAATATCGCAGCAGTGCATAAATTTGCCAGGCTGCAAAATGTGTAAATGTGTTGGGATCGGATCGGGTTTTGGTCGATGCAAGAGTGGTGCTGGTGGTTCTGGTGGTGTGGTAGTTGAGCTTGGCATGGGGTCTACCGATTTGGGACATTGTGTTATGCATGCCTCATATAATTGCTGTATGCTTACGAGTATTGTGCAATAAATACAATTGAAATGTATCACAGGAGAAAGAACCAAATTATAACTTAGTGCATAGTGTATAAATTCCTAAGCAATACCATCGAATACAGAGCCAACCGATTACCAACGTATACCATAATCCATTACATAAACAACTTTCCACAGATATTTCCTGAAATACCCCCCAATCCATTGGATAAACAGTTTACTTGCCAGCAAATCCCCAAGTTAAATCCAAGTAATTGTGTTATAAATAAAAAGTGAGAAGCGGAGGAGAAGAATCAACATATCAAGATACGACGAGCACCACTACAACACGAAGGATGTTCCCGCTTGTAAGACACATCAGATGTGGGGGCAGGGCAGGGCAGGGGATAGGCACTGTCTGGGGGCGGGGCAAGCAGCACAGACAAGGAGTTGCCGTTGCCACATGTAAATGGTAAAATTGTAAATAATCGTAAATAACGCAAATATCGCCTCAAAGCATTTTGGCCAAAAGCGGCGACAAAAGGTAAGGCAAGCCACAAGAACATTCTGGTGGAGTGTGGATGATTCTCAGAGCTGAGCGAAGCGGCGTGTGGAGTGTGAGTTATTTATCCACTCACACTTGGTGTAATCTTATAAGCTGGCGATGGATTCATTCGCAGGCAAAAGAAAATCAGTAGCTGGGAAATGACTGAGCCGCCGCTGGCTGTATTAAGCCACCTTCCTTCAGTCCCATCCCCTCCCGTCCCGTTCCTGCTTTCAGAGCCCCTCAGAAGCTTGTAGTCGTTAGACTCTAACAGATTTATAGAGCACCACACCGTTGCTCGACTCTCTCTCTGCCGCATGCAAAGTGAATTTATTGAGTTAAAATGCAAATTTTTCCAGGCACCAGGCAACGGAGCAAACCGAAGGCAGAGGCAGGGAAATAAAAAACGATTTTACAAAAAATTTGCAGCATAACATGATGCGTATTTCAGTATTTCTTGCTTTGACAGATTGCCCACTGAAGTAGCTGCTTGTCGAGACGCAGGGGCAGAGGCAGGGGCGGGGGCATGTGGCAGGAGGAGTGAGGGCGCGTACTAGTATTTGTTTAAGCTGTCTGTACAAGTGTCTTGGCAATTTGTTGAAGATTAAATGCCATCTTGTGTGTTGACAATTTGTTATTCTTAAGAGGGTTCGGATTTTCTCCAAGGAAAAGGCTATGAAAACTTGTCAGAAATTACTCAGGGACTAAGAGCTGCAAAGAAGGTAATGTCTATATGATAGAAGAAGCTAAACCTAAAGAATTGATGCTTCTAACATGAGATCAGAATATAGTTCTCAGTATAGTATGTGCCTACAAGGATATTCCTATTGGAAGAGCATACATCCTCCCCCCTTCATATACTTTTCCTGATGTCTGCAGCAGTTAACAGAAGTTTATTCAGGTAACCCTCAGCATCTCACCTTCAGCTTGCCCCAGACCCCCGCTTGATCAACGTACAGGAAAACCAAAGAAATAATTCAAAGCTAGCCAGGCTTATCTCACGCTTTATCCCACAAACACGAACAAGTGGGAAAACTTTACACATTTTCATGAGGCAAACAACACACAAACACAGAAAAACAAACAGCAACAGCCTTAGAGTGTGGCAGAGTGGAGTTGTTTAGTGGCAAGTAACCTTTATTTGTTTTGTGGCACAAAACTCCACAAGGATATCCGCTGGCTGATAAGCCAAGCGCCAAAAAAGCCATTAAAAATCCCTTTTGTCTTTAGGCCAGGCCAGGGTCTAGAGGGTCTAGACGGGGGTGCCATACACGATGTAAGCAAGTGTTATGAATGCGGCCAAGAAATTAAGCGTGTCGACATTGTGGTCGCGGCTTGTTGACTGTCACAAAATGCCAAAGTTTTCGCCTGAATTCAGCCTGAAATTTGTGTGCGGTAATAAAGTAGATGTAGAAGCCGCAAATTATAATTTTAACCTTTTGGCGGCACATCGGCGACAGAGGCCGCAGTGTGGCGGCAGTGCCCGAGGCGGGGGGCACCACCATGTGTGTAGTGTGTGGTGTATGGTGTGTGCGGCCCTGGCGATAAGCGACCCTGTGGCACGTCCTTCTCCGTTTAATAGAATTAAAATCCGAGTACGGATGTGCTCCCAAGCAAAGGTCGTGCTGGCTTTTTAATGGTTACAGCTCAACCCTCAACCTACCATCCTGCTCCCACACCCCTTGGGGCACTCAAACCCCGAACCTCCCCTTGGGGCACTCGGGGACTTGTGGCATATGAGTGAAAATAATAATAACAGTAATTTGAATGCTCAACTAGAGGCGTAAAGGTTGAAAATTCATATGCAAATGATTCGGAAAATATTTCCGGGAGTCACCGCCTGCCCTGCCCTGCCCCGCCCTCCCTGCCCTGCCTGTCAAGGGTGGCCAGAGTGTGGGCGGATCGCCTTTGCAACCCTTTTAATTGTTACTCCTGGTGAGCTGTTGGCCATAAATTGAAAATAAACCATTTAGCATCTTTACTACTGCCAAAAAATAATAATAATTCAGGATTAGTCGCAACCCACTGCCACCACTGCCACCACTTTCCAACCCACTCTCTCTCAGGGCCATAGCCAAGGTTAATTACGACATTTGGTCAGGTCGGATGCTGCTGGATGCTCGTGGCCAAGAGATAACGTAATCGGTTCTCCAACAATAATTGGAATTAGGTGTGAGAGGAAAAAACAGAAAAAGTAGACAGCGAAAGTTTTTGTGACATCACTAATTAAAATGGCAAAAAAAAGTAGGGAAAACCCCTACCAATAAAAGGATGAATGATGAATATTCCTTACAATTTTTAAAGAGTATTTTAAGATTTTCGAACCTGCTAATACACAAAAAATTATGCTTAAAACCACATCAAGGCTGTTATTTTGTATACCTTTGTGTACTTTTATCAATCCTGGGACTCTTTGAGAATCGCTGGTTGCAGAGGATTCCCCATCAACCTCCTCCTCCTCCTCCATCGACACACCCACAATACCATTGAAAACTGCACCAACAATCCACAAAAAGCAGTGCCAGTTCTCCACAAAACGAAGCCAGATCGGTTTTGATTGTTGTTCACTCATTAGCACCTTCTTTGACTTGTAAACATTTTGGAGCAAGCCAGTCAGCCAGTCAATCAGTGGGCTCAATCAAATTAAATGCAAATTTCCAAACTTTCAACTTTTGTGAGGCAATCAATGGCACAACACAACACAGCACAGCACAACACCCACGCAGGCAGGCAGAACAGGCAGCACAGGCACACACACACAGGCACAGGTAAACAGACAAACAACAGAAACAATTGCAGGTACAGGTACAGGTTTAGGTACGAGTACAGCAGCCACAATTGCTGTGGTTCGTTTGTTCGGTTAGTGGTTTCAATCATCCAACAATCAACGAAAACATTCTAGACAGGCCAATAGCAAAAATGGATGGAAGTTAAAATGGTTCTTTCCATTTTCACATCTCGGTCGCTCTCTCTCTCTCTCTCTCTCTCTCTATCTCTTTCTCTGTGGTAGCACTTTTGAATGGTTTTTGTGTAAATTGCAGGCACCGCAAATTGTTGCAAGCGACATTCATTGAACGAAGCTCAGAATCCAGCAAACAAACCAAACAGATGGAACGATAGTAGGAAGACTGACAGACAGACAGATAGTTCCTACCACAAATCCAAATAAACGAGTTCATATTCACAAATGTGTAAAGACTTTTTGTAACTTTGTGGTTGCCACTTCTCAAGCCATGTGGCAGAGCATTCAATAGTTCTTCGATTTTTATATTTAGGGAAATATTCATAGAAAGCAGGAGACCTCAAAGAATGATTCTCTGGAAAATTGTTTAATATTTAGAAGAACATCTGGGCAGATTAGAAATTTCGAGATTTAGTCAGAGATTTTGAAATAAGAAAAGAATTAAAAAATGATTCATTTAATGGCAAAGTCAGAGTGTCATCGATTAAAGCCGGACGATGATGTTCATTTTCCAACATAATTTCCATTAATTAAAGCTTAAAGGAAAGACAATCCTCAACCCCAGTGTTTCCTCTATATAAATAAAAAATAATATCAATGGCTCGTGAATGGAAACCACACAGAGAGAGAGAGAGAGAGAGAGTGGGAGCGGGAATTATTCACGCTCTATAATTAAGACAAGACGCGGCCAGGAACAAGAGACGAGTAGAAAGGGTTGAGGCCCTGCCAACCTCAAAGTAACCACAGAACATCCCCACCCCCACATCCCACCACTCCCCTCTCCAGCCTTCTGTCGACAAAGTGTTTGTCATTTGTTTCACCGTTGGATTTAATTACACACAATTAACGGATTCCACAAGGCGATCCATTTACAGCAGCAGCCGCTCTGCAGTGGCAGGCTTCATTTGCTCTCTCTCTGGCAACAGGTAAGCCTTCCATCTCCCATCCCCCCGCACTCCACACACCCCCCACCCCCACTCAAATTGGACTCTCGCTTATTAACGCCATACAGCTGTCTGGACTCTTCTTCCAACAGATTTTATGCAAATTTGTAAGCGGAAACTCTTTCAAAGAGCCGAGCCTGGTCGCGAGTGCTGCCATCGTAAACCAAGAGCTGTTCCTGCTGCTGCTGCTGTCTCCCCTGGGTGTCAGACCACCAAAAGGCGTAGATTATTTCGCCCGTTTGGGCGGTTTTTCGTGTTAGTTGAGTTATTATTATTGTAAATTAATTTCTGTTCATTAGATTTTATAATGTCAAAAAGTTTGCGCCTCTGCAGCTGAGACAGAGTGCTTTCTCTTTTCGGGGTGGCAATCGGAGTGAAATGGAGGTGAAATCGTTTGATATTTTAAAGTTAAGAGTTGGTTTTCTTAAAGTTCTGCTATTTGCTATTCGTTGTAGATTGAGAAGTCTAAAGATTGGGTGAGACAGCCATAAAGAATCCTCCAGCAAAAGGATAATCATGTCTCTCAGTTGAGGTTTATTTTTGAGAGGTGGCAGAGCAAGAGGCCCCCCACACTGCAAAGGCGTCAGTAGAGCCTCTGTATTCTATGGATTTCTAACGATCTCTTCTAACTATATACTGCAGCGCCCATCTATCTGTCTGTCTGTCTTATCTGCTGTCTTGTTTAGCCAGTACTTAAATCAATTACAATCTTCTAGGCAGAGCTTGCAAGTAACCGTCAACCATTTTAAAGTGTCCGAAAAAAACCGATCTTCTACGAACACTTTGAGAACGTGCAGCGAAAGAACACATTCAAAAGTGTTTTCGCTCAACAACTGTTCTTCTCAGACCAAAACACTTTTTTTGGTGTTCTCTTTGGTTCGCTCTTCGATCGGACACTTTCGGCGAAACAGTCCTTTTGTATGTATGCGTGCATCTGTGTTTTCCTACATAACATTTATGCACATGAATTGATCAGGCATATTCTTGTCGGACCGAAGAGCACAAGCGAAACGAAAAAAGAGTTTCGCTCAGAGAGAGATTGTGTTAACGGTTAACGGTTATTTGAAAGCTCTGCTTCTAGGTTATTTTTGTAGCTTCCTTCCAATTTAAGCACCATTGCCAGGACACATAGTCGAGTTTCCTTACTCATTTTGTGCCTAATCACATGTGACGACTCGCCTGCTGCTAGCAGAGCAGACAGGGAGCGAGAGAGAGAGAGGGTAACGTTACATAATCCTTTTTGAAATGGCGCACAAAACCAAATTAATTAATGTGCCACACAGCCGGAATTTATGGCATGAATAGAGAGACACCGCACCGACGCAGGCGGCGGCGGTGGCACACACAAGGGGCACTCACACACAGATGTTACAGGTGGATCCCCAGCATGAGCATGAGGCGGCAGATGAGGGGGAAAGAAATACCGCATAATTACAGTTAGTGCCCAGTACACGGGGCATTCCGGGCCCAGTAAATCGATGCGATTGAAACTTTCAGCATGTGAACAATGTTTTTGCCTATCTATACCCTTGCAGCGGGCAATTATGGGTGCGATGATATGTTGGCCATGCAGCGAGCATAGTATTTGAAAGAGTATCAAGAGCTTTGGTGGTATCCTTCTAGTTCAGTGTTGAGTTATGGCCCAAAGTTGGCTTCTAATTGAAAGTACACACGGATACACACATTCATACATACTATGTACATAGTGGGTCGTGGTATAGGGAGAGGATTGGCCATTATGAACTCGAACTCATTGATTCCGCCAACGATAAAAGAGTAGAAATTATGAAAATGAAAATGTTTATTATTATCATTTGCGCACACTGGCTGGCTGCCCCTCTGCCTCTGCTCCTGTCGACCGGCAGATGACAAAGCATAATAAATTGCTGGTTTCTCTGGCTCTGTGGCTTTTGCACTCTTCCCGTGCCCCCGCGGCCCCTCCTGGCCTGTCACAGTGTTTTAATGAATTTTTAATTAGTAGCAATTAATATGGTAATTTGTTTAACTTCCAATCGAATGCCATGAATACTGGCTGTGATTCAGATGGGGCTTTTACTTTTGCCAGTATTAATGGGATCTATAAATGTGGCTAGAATGAGTCCAGGAATTATTCATTGCCATAGAAATTATTGGAGTTTTTCAAATGGATTCCACTTGAAATGGGTGCTGAAATGTGCTTGAAGGAGATGCAGATGGTTTACGGTTGTCAATCATGTATTCAAAACATAGCTGAAACATAATACTCCCTTCTTCCACATGCGCACACCAATTATACATCGCTTAAGTAATTACTTTGCACTCATACCCCAACAAATGTCTGTGGCTGTGTGTATTAGCTGGTGCTTGTGTTTGTTTATAGGCTTAATGAATTCCTTGATTAGTAATAATCTCAACTTAATCTTAACCATTTATTTACACTCATTCCCCGAACGGGGAATACAAATGCGCCCCCAAACAACTCCATCAACTGCATCCCAAGGAATAACAGTAAACCGCCTCCACTCCATTCCTCCATTCCAGCCAGCAGATTAATTGCATTAATTAATCGCCTAAAAAGGGAACATTGAAAAACTGAGTAACGAAAAACCCCAAGCACAAAAGTAAACAGATCTCCAGACAGACTCCACACAGATGTAATAGCACGCAATAAGTTTTTTTTTTGGCGAAAGGACGGAGGCAGGCAAATGATGATTATGTTGATGGAAAACAAGTGAAATTTCCGGTTTTCATTAAGCTTCCAGAACCGCAATGCCATTCTTTTGATATATACAGAGAGAGAGAGCTGCAAAATGATTTGTTTGTTAAGCTACCCAGCGTCCAGCCATGTACCAAAGCGCAATTTCATAATTAACATTGGGCTTCTTTCTCTATGATTATAATGGAAATGGAAACGAAACCAAAAACTGACCGGAATCATTCATCTGGAATGGCATGCATTTTTTTTTGTTGGTTGGTTGGTTCTTTCGGACTTGATTGATCACTCCCAGCGGGTGAGCAGGCCGCCCGTCGAACTTGTAATGTATCCTGTAATCGAGTGTAATCCTGTAAAGACCTGCCACAAAAGTCACCCAGCTGGAGGCCGTTCCTTTGTTCCTTGGCTCTAGCAATCATCAAGGTTCCCAACATCATGCTTCTCATCATCATCATCATCATTGTAATCATCCCGATGAGATGAGTGTTTCGCATTGTGCAGATGGTATTAGCTTTTGACGGTTTTATTGGTCAATTGAAGGAGCTTTCATTATTATTGACTTTGGTCTGCGGGAATAATTACAGTAATTAAATTGGGGGGTTTTTTTTTTTTGGGAGAGGCTTTAGGCCACCCATCACACATACTAAATATTCTATATCTATCTATATATATTTCCTATATGTATTTATTTTACCAGTATTCTGTGTGTGGGAAACTGACATATCCTGCAAATTTCCCTCTCAAATACTCTTTGAGTTTTCTCCTCAACATCCTCTATGGCTAGAGTGCACTACTTATCCGTTGACATCAGAAGTCATCAAGCCCCTATACCTTTCAGCTTCTATCTGCCAATACGTGTCCTTCCTTACCCCTCCCTTACCCCCCGTCGCAGCCATCAACAACCTACCGTCCCATGGGGCGGCGCAGACGAGAGCCACAAAGGCAGGGGGTGGGAAAAAAATCAAAATCAAATGCCATAGCAAAGTGGATTTTCCACCCTTTTATTAGCAATTCCTCACCGAGCGAGCGCGTTGGTGGTTCGTTCGGGGTTTGGCTCTGGCTTTGGGTTCGGGTTCGGGTGCGGGCTCTGCGGTAATCCCACAATGAGCTGCCATAATAGATGGCAAGCAAATTGAAGAGCTTTGTGGCCTGGTTGCGGTTGTCACCGCTCACCGCTGGATGTGGGTTGTTCGTGGGTTCCAGTTCTCGATGGGTTGGTGCGGAATTGACTTGTGTGTTACGTTTAACATTTGCGGTTTCGCACTTTTGCAACAATTCGAATGCGTCGACGGTCGACGGCGCTGGTCGTGTGGCAGCAACATCCACAGGGTGGGGGAGGTAGGTCTGTTTTCTGTGTTCTGGGTTCCGCCTCCTGTGTCCCGTCTTCCGTGTCCATTGATTGTACGCAACAGGGTGGAAAGTTGAAGTGCATCCGGGAGATGGTCAGATGTTTGCTGTTCCGTTGGCTCTCGAGGAAGGGGGAGAAGTTTTTTGGGTAGATGTTCTGTCATTATGCGAATTATGAGTGGGATAAAAGGCCTTAAACAGGATGAACCTCTACCTTTTTTTTTGTATTTTTTTGTTGGCTTTTAGTTGCTTTTTAGGGGGCTTTTTAGGCTAATTGAAAATGGACTGTGGACAGGTGTGCAATTTGTAAATGAAGATTCTTTATGGTTATAGCTGGCTTAGAGGGTTGTTTGGTTGAGTGCCCAAAAGTATGCCACATAAATTTGCGTACCTTTTCCAACATTTTGGTAGACCAAACAAAACTCATTTCCATCTTATCAGTTTTTCATGCTTGACATGATTCATCATGCATGGCATTATCTGCATGTCAAATATTGGTGACATTTTTTTCTGGGAATTTCATAAATTTTGACAGGTACACACATCCCCATTCCATTGGGTGGGTGGGAGATGGGGGGGTACGGAGAGAGCTGAACTTTTGGACAGCTTTAAGAGGTGGAACATCAGGTCTCTTCTGCAGTCAGGACTCTGATGTAATTAAATTTGCGAATGTGACAATTTCATTTGCACTCCCCCCCCCCAAACCCTTTGGCTCGTGGCACTGCCACTCCCAACCCTTCTTGAGGCTGGCTGGTGTGACCAACCCTTTTGGTGTTTTGCAAAACCCCCCCAACTGCTGTTTTTGCTGCCAAGAGGTTGAGTGTTGTTACATTATCATCGACATCGAAGCAGGGGGCGGGGCCCAGCTGCTGAACATCTTTCCGAGTGGGGGGGAATGAGGCTCAACTGTTTTGTAGTCATATTATGTGTCATTTGCTCTTGAAGTGGTTTCAAATGTTCTCTCCACTCCACTTCTCCTCTTGTCTCTGTTTTTTTCGAGTGATTTAATGGATTTTGCATATATGAGATGATCTGTGGTCCAGGAGGAACAGGAAAGTTGTTAATTGCTGGAGGCGAAGCAATGATAGGGGAAATGTCGCATGACATTTTTTAAGGGTACTGCAGAATGCAATCAGCCGGAAGTGACTTTGTGGCGAATTTAATGTATGTTTTTTAATGATTCTTAAAGAATTTTTTAATGCATTTATATTCTTTCAGTGCGCTCCTTAAAGTGTGCTACAAAAACTGTCAATTACAACCATTTTTTGATTGGGAAAATAATACAAAAACTCGCATAAGTCCTCATCCTTTTTGCTTTCTGATGAATCCTTTGTTTTTTTTCTTTCCCTCTGTGGCAAGGCCATAATTAAAGAATAACAAAAGTCTGGCGAATCGACAATCGAGGCAACGAGGGAATCATTCCATCAAACTGTCAATAAGCAATTCATTTGCAAATGCGAGCACAAAAGGGGGAATCACAAGAACAAGAACCAATAAAAAAAACAAATAATAAAAAAAAAAACGAAAAGAAAATGTGGCCGCAATCGTAGGTGAGTCCGTGAGTCCATGTCATTGTTTGTCAAAAAGCCATTTGCAAGTGTATCGAATATCCATGAGGAGGAACAAGTTTGTCAAGCGGTTAAAAAAGTTAGATCTCAACGAATTGCAAGGCCGCTATAAGTGGTAGAAGACGGGATAGATGGTCCTCTTTTGGGTTGTGGATAACAAAGTCACAGATGAACTGGAAGGAGATTTGAGGATGTGATCTGGTTCAGTAAAAGCTAAGAAAAATCTCAGTATATACATAGTCGGTTCTTCGAATGAATATTCTGAGAAAGCAACCGAACCAAACAAAACCCATAAAACCTTTCTTCTTCCAGGGTAGGGTATCCAAGCATAGGATAAGCCTAACCTTTTTGCACTCCCGTGGGAGTCAAGCGCACAATCGATGCGTTTTGGCACTCAACGTGGAAGGATGAGGTGAAGGTGGCGCTCCGATGCTCTGCCAAATGGCAACCTATCGCAACGCCCCCATCTAACCGAAGAGCCCCCTGACATTTGTGCCCCGCGCGCCACCCGCAATGATGCTTCATGCACAATCAACGGCTCGATTTAATGGAAAAAATGAATTTTACTCTTCTGGCACTCTCTCTCTCGCTCTCCCTCTCTCTCTCTTTGCGGTTCCTTCTGCGTTCTGGCTCCCTCCTTCACTTACGCTGCGGTTCCGCCATTGTCACTGGGACAAAAGAACGACGGCGAATGAGTGTAACGAAAACGAGTATGTATGAATGCAAAGGAAAATATAAAAAACGTAAGAAATTTCAATGATTTCGACTATGGGATACCTTCTACTCAGGAATCAATAGATTTTCTCTAAAAAGATAATTACATTTTTATTTATGTAAATATTGTGGCTGTAGCTTTATGAGATATGAGATAAATATATAAGTATAATATAAAATAATATAAATACAATATAAATTAAAGTATGTAACTACTTGTTTTATTCTTATTATTACTTATTTAATTTTTATTTCTTACTATCTAGATATCAAGAGAATTTACTATTCACTTTTCTAACTATAAGCCTTAACATTCACCCACAAAATACCATACCGTATACCCTACCCAATAACAAATCACATATATACCCTTTGTTTTCTAGAAGTACACGGTACAAAGATAGCTTGGCTTTGGTTCTACCACCAAGGAGAGCTAACGTTTAATGAACATTTTTTTCTCTCTCCTTTTTGTTATAACTCTGACAATTGGCAGTGCGACTCTACTCCGTACAGCAAATCGAAAAATCGTAATTGAAGCTTTTGCGACTAGAAAAAAAAAAACGCTACGCTCAATGAATGTTTCGATATTGGCGCTGCTGTTGTCCTCAAGAGCGTTTGCCTTAATTAATTGTGGTTTGAGGTTTTTGTACAAACCCCCCTCTTACATATGAGAGTACAGCCACATAGAACTCCAAAAAAATGTGAACAAAAAGTTTAGATGTCCAACAGTAGAGCCAAACACTTGATTTAAATTTAAAAGCGTCGGAAGGCTGCCAATTTTTTTTTTACACTTGTTGGATGGATAGCACAGCACACAATGCATTCATCGGCGATAAGCAGTGTTGAAGCGTATAGGAAATTAAATTTTTTCCAATCAAAAACATTTCAATGGAAGTTCACCGAAAAGGAGAAGGGTAGTGGAGAGTGGGTGGGGGTGGTGCGCAAAAAAGAGATATGCAATCAGCATTCACAGCGGCCCGAAGTTGGGGATTTATTTGTTCACAATTGTGTCAATAAACTGACAAAAATATATATATCGTACACCAGTATATATTCCATACATTTCAGCGTTCCGTTTCGCAAAATGATAAGCGAAAAGTTTGTGTCGAAAATGTATTTTATATAAAACCTTTCAATTGGAAACAAGTTACCTATGGGATGACACACAAAAGGGTGGAGTTTTCTATAATGTACATTAATGTACATATATGTATTTGCTTTAAATATGAAATAGGGAAGAGCTTTTCTATGTTTCCCCATATAACAGATATGGTAAAGTTTCCTATGTGGTTAATTTATGGACAAAAATATCGAAAAAATCTTCCAAGAAAAGTAAAAAAAGGTGACAATTAAGCTACTTGAAAGCTCTAAAAACACCAACCATGATATTAGTGGCCATAATCAATCCAGAGAACTATTTATTGCTCAGTTTTTCATCTTACCAGCAATGAGAGCCAATAAAAACATTAAATTCCTATAGAATAAAGTTATTCAATGGTTTTTGGGCGGACCTTTTAAAAACTTTAGGAAACTTCCTGCCAAAACTTCAGTAACAAAAGCATTTCAATTATAAAACCTCGAAAAAACAACAAATTTCATTAATATTCATTAAATTTATGCACGCTTCTGTGGCATGAAAGTTCTGAATGCGTGAGGGAGGGAGGAATGATATAGGGGGAGTAGAAGCTACAAAAACAATAACATTAAATCACTTAAAGTGTCAACATGGCATAGCCCCTGGTCAGTGTTCGAGTGCCACCAAGTGCAGGTCCAGATGGTGTCATTCATTATCATAATCTGCAACATCATAAAGCAATTTGGCTCCAGTGCTGGAAATGAGTTTGTTTTGCGCCTTGTGTGTGTGTGTGTGTGTGCTTGTTGCTCTTGGAAATCTTAATTACTGGGGAGAGAGCGAGTGCCATAGCTGGGCTCAGCGAACGCTTGACCTCACCCAGGACCAGGACGAGATGATGATTGGATGAGTGTGGAGTGTTGTCACTGGCACTCCGACTCCGACTCGACTCGAAAGCTGACCATAATGGGGGTTAATTGGTCTGTGGTGCGCGCGACACGCATATATCTTGGTAATTAACCAAAGAAGCGACCACCAGGTCCAGGCCATATGGATATACTTTCTATGGGAGAACTTCTATGGAGGGGAACTTTCTCCCTAACTTCGATGCACTTGAAAATTAATTTATGAGGCGAAGCGGGGCGTTGATATTAATTTCGCATGCTTTCTCCATTCACTCTATGGTGAGGGTCTGGCATTTCGTGTCATTGGACTTTCTTCCATTTGCACAATTTATAGTTTCATTATGTTAATTATTGGCAATTGCTGAAGAATTTCTCCCCACAAACACACACACACACAGATACAGATAACCTCTATGCACTTTTGTAATTCTAGAAAGTATCTACGAGTATTTATGGAGGGTGAGAGTGATGATGGAACTGTTCCCGGACAAAGGCTGCAGCAACAATGGAACCGAATCCCATCTCCATTAGCCATTTTGCTTCCACCTGCAACAAAATCTTTCATATTTCACCAAAATAAAAGTCATTGTTGTCCTGACCAAAAAAAAGAAAGCGGAATCCACTGCTCTCCCGCGCTGAACAATGGCCCAAAGTGCATGTGGGATAATGGAACGGGGAGTGCATATTGGATGGATTCCAGGACCCAGAATTACAGTGAAATTTAAACGCAGTAGAAATTTAAAACCAAGTCAAATCATTAATCACATTACAACACTTTCACTCCCTTCGATTTTCATTAGCCAACTGTCAAATGCTGTTAACGATTCTTTGATCCTTCAGATGGGAGTGTCCATGTCCTTTGGGATGCTTGGCGTTTTTGCTTTGTTTGGGGGTTGGGCCCTTAATTGTTATTTGGACAAATTGTTGTACGTTAACCAGCCAACGATTAATGATGTGGTCAGTCCTGCCCTAAAGCTGGGAGATGGAGTCCTTAGCCTGATTACCACTGGGCCAAAAAACTAGAGGGTTGGATAGAACATAAACCGCATCGGTTGCTTGGACTATTTATAAGGATTTGCCCGCAATTAAATCTGTACTAATTGCCACAACAACAAGACAATTAAGAAAATATGCCAAGAAATTATAAAAATATCAAAAGGAAATACAGGAAAAGGGTTAATTATTGCTTGGGGAACAGTTTTATGGGTCTCTTCAGGAAGAATCCATGACGCAATTCAATTATAGGAGGAGATATGATTAAGGAACAGTTGAGATGTATTAAAAGAAGGGTTTCAAACATATATAATTGGTGTCTTAAGATATTTTTAGGTTTGTTATGGGTTTCTATGCATTTCTCTCTGAAATGTTTCTATATTCTTTATTACATCATTAAGGAATAAATGCTCTCCAACAATGAGATTTTTACATTGAAATGTAATATAAGTATGAGATTATTAATTAGTCGAATTACTCAGAATCTGAAATCGAAATCGCTTCCGTTTTCTTTTTAGATTCTATTATTTCATTGCCAGCAGAATTATCATCTGGAGTGGGTTGGAGCTCCGCGACCTCATCCAGTCGTTGCTGCTTGGCATAGAACTCCTCGTCGGACTCCAATATGATGTGACTGAAGCGTGGCTGTGGGAAGTGGTCGGCCGGTATCAAATTCTGCAGTGCGGCCTCAATGTGTTCGTTGGCATTCAGTTCGCTGACCAGCTCGATCATCATCGAGTAGGAGATGCGCAGGGTGGGCACATACTTGGAGCGCCACTCGTCGATGGTGTCTTGAATATCGCGTAGCTCTGAGTCATTTGTGGCGAAGATGTATTTAACACGGTAGCCCTCATAAGAAGTCAGATATACATAGTTAATGGGCTTGTTCGAGATGTTAGTCGGTATGGGGGCGATGCGACTAGGCTTGCGACCATTGCGCATCTTAAACAACTTCCGTGGTGGTCGGGGCGTGGAGTCGGGGATATCCAACGTCTTCAGTAAATCTTCATCAGTAGAGGTGTCCTTCTCCATACGGTCGCTGTCGCTGCTAGTATCCATATTGTCCTCACCCTCGCTGCTGGTGTCCCCATCCCCCAGGAAACCCCCTGGCTTCCGATCGGTCTTACTTGGAAGCGATAATTTTGAGCGCAGAAACTGCTTTTTGTTCAATTCCGTCATCAGGAAAAGGTAATGTATCTGGCCATCGGGGCGTGTAGTCTTCAGAAACAGGCGTGACCTGTCACAATTTTTCATCAGTCGCAACATCAGTTGTGTGGGCGTGATGTGGCCATGGAGCTCGTTGAAGTCCAAGGGGTCTGCAGAGGACGCACGAGTGCCCATGCGCAGGGCATCCGCATGGAGGCACACGGCACTCGAGACGCAAGTGCCGAGCACCCTGGGGCAGCCGGGGCACAAGACGCGACGACGCCTACGGCAGTAGGTCATTTCAGTTTTGACTTCGATGTTGTTGGCAGACATCACAATCTGATTGAGGCCGTAGTAGATCTGATCGGAGAACGCAATGTTCGTCACCTCCAAGTTGTCCCAGAAGTCGCGTGTCACTTCCATGGCGTATCCGGGCAGCGGAGCAACGAGACGGTATGCTCGCATCCTGCTCAGCTCCTTGGCGCAGTTGCTGCAGTGCAGCGAAAACGGCTTGTTGGCCACCAGGTTTATGCGCAAGTCATTGATCGACACCTTAATCGTTTGACGCATCAGAAGCTCCAAATTGATTTTGCACAGCTTCAGATTGAAGCAAATGCAGTCGGCGAATTTACCGGCCTGAGTGTACACAGGGTCCCGGTATTGCTCCTTCCCAAATTTGGTGGCAAGCCAGAAGTATTTCTCCATTAGGATGCGGTGCTTGACGTTTTTCTCGGTCCACAGTATTCCCCTGGGACTAATCACAATATCCTCATTCTCCATGTCTCTGGTGATTTTGCCCGGCTTGAACAAGTCCAACGATTTCACCAGCACCACATTGAGGCAATTGTTGTCGCGCATAAATACTGATATCACCTGATCCAGCGGCATTTTGCAATTTTAATAAAACTTTTCTACAGAAAAAAAGTGCAACCAGTGATGAAAACTGCGGCGGTATATCGTTGATGGCGATAGTTCACATCGATAGATCTTTTGCAAGAAATGAGGCTTTGGGTTAGTGCTGTGAAACGTACGTCAAACTAATTTTAGATTAGAATTCTTCTGTAAAATCAAATTATTTTAAGCAAACGGATTAAAAATAATCCTTTATTGTATTAAGAGTTAATGCGTTGACGTTTTTACCATTAAGTGGTTTACACTCTAGTGCCTCGGAAAAGTGTTGAAAAACGTGAGTCAAAGAAAACACAAGTTCCGATTCTTCAGGAAATTAAAGTTATTTCAAGTAGAGATGATTGCAGATTAACTTTTATTCTATTAAGAGGTAATACGGTGAAAGCAGAAGCAGAAGTGATTAAAAATAATCTTTTAAGGGTTAATGCGATGGCTTTTTCTCCATTAAGTTGTCTACAGCTTGGGAGAGGTGTTGTAAAACGTGATTCAAAGAATTTTTAAGTACCCTTCTGTAAATTCTTCTGTAAGTCCAAATTAAGAGTTAAGATGGGCCCCTCTAATGCAATGAGGTTTTTTTTTTCCATTAAGAGTTAATCGTTTTACCAAGCTCATTCGGTTTGGGAACATTATCCCATTTTTTCGATTCTTCCAAATGAACAGATTTGTTTCCTTTGAAGTGGGTCCATCCCAAAAAACAGCTTACCAGCGATTTTATTCGGGAACACACCTTTTAAAGCTCTGTTTGTGGTGGGGCACTTTTTCCGAAACAACTTTCAATTTTTGTTTTCTGATTTCTCTGGAAAAGTCGAGTCCTGTCCTGTGCTTGTGGTGGTGGCAATGTTCAGCGGATGCCCATGCCCGTGCGAGACCCTTTGGCTCTTTTGGACAGGAGATAACGCGGTACGGTACGCGTTTGCACTGCGGCCACCGGAAAAAAGTTTTGCGTCATAATAAATAATTTCAGCGCATTCGTCTGGAAGGATTAAGCGGTCCAAAAACCTGCTTGGGGGCTTAACTAAACCAAGTTTTTTTCTGTTTATTGTTTTGGACTTTAACTGGGGTCCTTAAATTTCCAGGAAATCAAGGTTTACAATTCTGGAACTGAGCAAAAGTCGACACAGAAACGGGACTCGTACAGAAAATGTATAGGATTGATTAATACTGCATTGAAGAAGGATCAAAATCGTTAGTTAATTTAATCTGAAATAGATTGTTTTTATTTCAGTTTGGTTTTTCAACACTTTGCAGAAGATGTTTGACATTCCGACATATATATGTATGTTTCGACATAAGTTATCAATGGAGTGATAAACATGTGTTTTTCTTCGAAAAGATACATTTCCGTAGATAAGGTTTGGAAGAAGTATCTTCCGATAGGAGCTACTGCCACTTTATCTAAAATCAGTAGATGCTACTGCCACTGTAGCCACCTTTTTTATGGCTTGATGGTATTCTCTTCAAGCCAGCCTCTTTAGCTCAGTGGCAGAGCACTGGTCTTGTAAACCAGGGGTCGTGAGTTCAATTCTCACAAGAGGCACACCATTGGAGTATCTTTTTGTGAAGAAATACTAAACGTTCCGTTAGCCGTGGGAATACCCCAAAGGTAAACATTTTTTACTAAAAATCACTCATTGTTAACACTCGGAAATATAACTCTAACTCGAACGATTCCCAAAGTAGATCCTTGTTGTTTGCCTGCTTAAATGGAGTTCCAACAATTGCCAAATAAGGTCCATTTTAACCCCCCTGGGCAGAGTGCAAAAGCCAACATGAAAATGTCACCCACAAGTGTGTATTTTATTTATATACATATGTACATATTGTATGTTTTACATTTTTAATTAGAAAGTCAGACGAAAGTCTCAGAGAGGGGATATCGAAACACCCACCCAGGAGCAATCATGTGTGACATTATCTGTGACAGGACATCAGAGACGACACTGCCTGCACCACCGTGAAAGTTCTACTTTCAGTTGACATCCCCCGTCTGGAGGGCAAATATTGACAGGAAAATGTTTTGTGCGACCCCTCGAAGCGACTTCCAAACTTTGCCGCCTTTTAATTATTTGTTTACTCTATCATTGGCTTTACATCGTTCTGGTATTTGTTTATAATTAAAGCACGCAGCACGTACTTGCAGTACGTTTCGTTTTCGTTTCTTTTATGGTGTGTTTTTTATCTGTGGCGTAAATCACTTAAATTTTGATTTTGCATTCAACTCCTTAATTAAAAACCAACAACGCGAGAGAGACAATGCAATGCGTTCGCCTTGTTGTTAATTAATTTGGCCTCAACTTCTGGTGTCGCCGCCGCGAGGGCACCGAGGGCATGAAATGCGCATTAGCCAATAAATCAGACAACACCCCCCCACCCCCACACGACACGACACGACAGGACACCTCTCCCCCCACAATATCCTTTCATTGGCTTCCCTTGCATTCAGTTGCATTGGCATTATCCTTTCAGCTTTATTGTGCGTTCTGCGGAGAATTTATGCGATGAGAATTTCGCATTCCAAAAGTCAAGGCGAGAGATTGCTGTGTGGCTGGATTGCAGATTGAATGATGGGACAATGGAAGGCAGGGATGTGTGTGTTTTAATGGAATTTAAAAATTTAATAAAATTATTACCTTTTCTGGAAGTTGATATCGGAATAAAATGAACTTACGATGTCGATATCTTAGTTTTAAATTGATTCTTACAATAATTTAAGATTCATTTTGTTAGAGCCGAAAGGCAAACATCAATTTCTATTGGCCTTGTATTTATCTTTCACAGAGTAGCTTGGCAGCAAAGGTTCAGTGCTTATGTCTGGAATGCATTCGACTAGACCACTCCACAGAAACTGTTTATTAATCTCTGTCTCTTATTAGTTCTTTATTTAAAGTATGTACATACATATATGCTGTTTCCATGCTCTTTCCATCTCAGTCTAATTTTGGCTTCTTACAGTCAGCGCCCCAAAGTATGCCACAAAGTACCTATCGACTTTGCCGCTGACTTTGCCACAAATTCCGCGTTGAGTGGCAAAGTACCAAAGTCCCATCGTCCTTCGCCCGTCCGAGGGGGGCAATTTATCATTTGGGAGAATGTTACGCAAGTGTTGACTGATGAGCGCTGAAGGGAGGTCTGTCTGGTCTCTCTCTGGCGATGGGTAATGGGTGGCAGAGTCGCCCTCTTTTAACTTTTGCGCCCCGGCAACCGCAACTGACAATTGGCCTTGCACCATGGCGGGCGCCGCTTTGCTCCTTTTGGTAATTAATTTTGATGGAGGACACATTGCGCTTAGTTTTAGCCAGCAGCTGCGACCCAGGTAAGGATAACTTTTTTGGTTGACTTTTTTACTGCCCCTGGCCCCCGATCTTGCCCCTGCGTCCTCTGCCTCCTGCTACGGGGGGAATTAATCTGCATCCTGTGGCCACCAGGACACCTGCGGCCAGCGGTAGAGTACACAGCATTTTTGGTGTTTTAATTTTTGTTGTTTGTTGGCTTCTGCTGGTCCATCAATGTCTGGCTCTGGCTCTGGCTCTGGTTCCTGGGCTCTAGAGCTAGAGCCACAAAAGCTATTAAGGGAATTAAAAATGCATGAAGCTGGAAATGGGAAATGGGAAACGGGAAATGGAAAATGGGCGTGTTTTCTCTTAGTTTTATCCCCAGCTGTGACTCTGACTCCCAAGGTGCGTGGCACTTAGTTAATTAGCCACCCAAAAAGGGGGGGGGGAAGAGCATTTTGCTAGAGTTAAAATATTTCATAATTCATAGATTCAATTGTTTTTCCAGTGCCTGCAATTGCATGTTTCTGTGACTACAATCTAGCATTTAACTGTTTGTGCACTTTGCCTGCCACACACATACACAAACTAATGGTGGCACTGCCACGCCCAACAGTTCAATCTTGCCGCAAAGAGCTGGGGAGTGAAGCGTTTGCCACAGCGCTGCCGCACCCGGACCCACTTCTAATTTCTTGTGAATTAGAGTTGAGAAATTATTAAGACATGCATTCACTCACCCATCCATTCACCCAGTCACTCACTCATTCATTCATTTACTTATTCATATTGCTTAATTGCCAAAGACAATGATGATTATATGGGGATCATCATGAATACGGCAGAGCAAAACTCTTTCTTTGCTTTCGAGAGACAGTTCCGCATGCGCCCAGAATGCACTTCCCTAAAGGGTATTGCGGACTTGATGAGTGGTTTGTCCGAACCAAAGGGAAGAAGGTTTTGTGCAGCTCGAAATGGGAATAATAGGAATCAGTAATATTTAATGAATGAACATTTTTAAAATAATGTTTTTGCATTTCTGAAAAGCACTCTTTTGTTGGGCTTTCAGTTTTCAGTTTCTTTTCAATATTATGGAGAAGTTATGTTTAGCATTACGACACATGTTTCCCTTGATAAGGTATCAGTTTGTGAAAGATACATACAAACTCGTACTACCCCAAGATAAGTTTTGGAAGATGCTACTGCCACTGTAGCCACCTTTTTTATGGCTTGATGGTATTCTCTTCAAGCCAGCCTCTTTAGCTCAGTGGCAGAGCACTGGTCTTGTAAACCAGGGGCCGTGAGTTCAATTCTCACAAGAGGCATTCGAGTTGCTCCTTTTTGATCCCTTTATTGTACAGAAATATTAATGGTTATGTTTGCCATGCAATATTATAAGTAAACAAGTCATCAGAATTAGAGTTGCATTCACTCAAGATGCGAATGTTACTACTTGTGTAGGTACATATACTGGGTATTAGATCAGAGGCCGGCAGCGTCCTATGCACAGTGCATAGGAAAAGGCCACAGAGCAACGCAGCACACACATAGTGTAAAAACTTCGTGTAGCGTCGGCCCTAAGCACACTCGGCTTCGTTTTTCTTATCTGCTGTCTTGGTGGGGAAAACTCTTTGTTTCTCCATTAAAACTTTGAACTGAAATCTCTAAATTATTATTGGTACCTTTGTTGTTATTTTAAGAGCATTCCCACGTCGATCACTCCCTGAATATGCGCCCTCCGTCGCCTTGTCTTTCGTCTTGTCTGCTTCTAAGTTCTCGCTTTTGTGGTTGCATTTTGCGGTTTGTGTTTCATTAATTGTTCTATTAGTTTTAATTGATGCTGGCACTTGCAAATGCACAAAGTTGAATTGCTGTGGGATACGTAGATAGAAAGATACTTACACTATATAGAGAGAGAGAGAGAGAGAGAGAGAGATAGAGAGAGAGAATGAGCACATACTCATAGAAGGAGCAAAAGATCTTTCATGTCTTGACAACATTTTTCGCTGGGTCTTTCCGTCCACACCTCAGCATATTGGTCATCTATAGGTGGTACGACTTATTGATGCTAAAGATCAGATAGGAGAGGAGTGTGTGGCACAGTTGCTGGTTACCGGTTGCCAGTTGCCAGTTGCAGGCTGCCGGCTGTGGCAAGACATGATTATCTGCTGCCTCTTTTGCATGTTGGGTCAGCTGCAACCTCTGCTGCGATGCGATGCGATGCAGATCTTGAATGGCTCGCGACAACGATGACGTCGTTTGCATGTGTGTGACACTTTTACCCGAAAAACCAAAAAGAAGAAGTGCTTCCTCATCCTTGGCATTCCTTGAACTTTCGAGAGTGTTGACTGCTGAGTGTTGGGGGGAACTATCGCGATAAACGATAAACGTTATGCGATAAGCCACCCGCTGGCACTCGAAAATGTTGAAGAAGTTGTCTCTTCGAATATTTCTTTGCATACACTCGTAGCTTTCTGCCTGTACAGCTGTATGTTGGCTCTAAAAACCCACAAATTACCTTTTGGGCCTCAACAATCCGATTATCTCTGGCTGTGCGTTTATGAGAATAAGGGGAAGGGGATGCGGCAGGGGATGCGGCAGGGGATGGGGAGGGGAGAATCCACCCTCATAACGATGGTGCCCGCAAAACTGTCTGCTAATGTCACACGCCTCTCAAAAGGCGTCCCCTGTCCAGTCTTTTGGGCCTTTGTCCTGCGTTTGGGTCATTGTTTCTCTAACAAATTGATTCAGCAAAAAACCTGGTCAAAACGGAACATCTTGCAACATCTTTTGCCTGTGATCTTGCCTCATAGATTAGCCCTGGCCAGCAGGCGCTGGTGGCATTGTCATGGAAATTGCGTAGCAGCAGCAGAGGTACGTTTGCAACTGCCTCAGTAGCTGCTGCTGCTGCTGTTGGTGCAACGCATGCCTCGTTCCTGCCCCCTCCCCGGTCCATTGTCTGGACAGGAGTCTGGAATTTGTATCGCCTTTTTGAAATCTACTTAGCACACAATGGCGTTGAAATAGTCTTATTGCTTTTTGAGTGCTATTTGTGTAAGATTTATGGTTTTGATTTTGCTGCGAAATATTTTAACATCAAACCCTCATAACTTTTGGCGCATTTTGGTGATACAAATGTAAAGAAAAATATACATTTTGCATAGAGAATTTCAAAGTTTTAAACGAGTCTTAGTTAAAATTTCTTAGTTAGAAAATTTGAGGTGGAAGTCCATTAGATTTTCCCTTCCAAGTTTCATTCTTTTTGTGCCAAAATCTTGGGAATTCCCGCCCAATCCATAAGTAGAACTAAGAGACCTTTTTTGTATAGTTTATTTTCTTGTTTAGTTTTCTAATGAAATGATTTCTTTTTTAATGTATACTTGGAGTTTTCCGCGTGCCACTCATGACCCCTGGATGCCCCGCACTATGCAAACACCTCATTATGCTCAGAAAAATGTTCACCGGCTTGGATTTGGTATTGGTATTCCTTGGGCTCAATTACAAACTCCCTGACAGATGGGTTCAACGTCGTGATATTGCAGATTTCTAACCATCCATCGATTCATCCACCCCTCTCGACCAAACTCTCAATTTAGGCAACAAAACGATATTCAAATCGTTGTCAAAGTTGTCGATTATTCCAGTCAGCGGCCTAACTACCGTTCCGAGAATGCAACATCAGCAGAAGCAGCAACAGCAACAGCAGCAGCAACAACAGCAGCACAAAAAGATACAAACACCCACCATCGAAGCCACCTCTCGACACCTTTCCAGCCAGACAAAAGCAACCATCCATCCACCCACTTACCCACTCTCAACTGGCCCGATAAATTTCACAAATCTCTCAAATCGCCAGAGTTGCAAGTCGTAAGAGTCGGAAAGTCGCGACTCTTCAAAGCCGCGCCACAAGTTTTCCCTGGAAAAGCTCGCATAGCGAGTGGCAGTGGCATAGAAAAGGCTGGCAGGCAGATGGGGCACGGCACGGCACGGCAGAAGGATGGAAGGACGGAAGGACGGAAGGAGGGGGAGACTGCCTGCCACTCTCGACTCTCTCGTATTTATGGCATTTGCATATATTTTGCATAACGCAATCGATGGCATCGACATGGAAAATATGTTTGGCCATAGCCTCAACGCGACTGCGACCGCGACTGCGGCAGCGACTGCGACTGCGGCTCAGTTCGGGATCGTCCTAAGTATTCTCTGGCTATTCTTAATTCGGTTCGGATACAACACACATTTGCATAGAGATGCGCATAGATTTGCTGGGAAATGATTGTGTGGTACGCGGCTCGGCTCGGTTCGGTTCGGTTTGTCGACTTTTCCCATTGGCGAAAGTTGGCCAAAATGAGGCAGGCAGCCACAGGCCGCCCTCAATAAGCCACCGGCGAAACCCTAGCTAATGTATTTATATATTCGCAAAACAAAAAACAGCAAAAAATGATAATTAAGTCTACTTGTTGTCTATCTCTGAAATAAAATCTAAACAAGATATTTTTCATGTTCAAAGTAACAATTTTTCCGCTACAACAAAAACGTGCAACCCAAAAATCCAAAGCCAAACCACGAGGCGGGGCGGGGCGGTGCACCACCCCCCCCCCCACCACCACCCCAGGTAGCAGTAGTATCTCTCTGTATCCCGACTCTGTAAAAGATATTAATATTTAAAATTCAGTAGCAAACTTTTGGCACGTTATTGTTATTGACTTTAAGAGCAGGCGAAGGCGAAGGCGCAGTCGCAGGCGCAAGGGGAAAACCCCAATTTTTCCGCTAAAGATTTTTATCAAAACAATTTCTGTTTGCTGTTCGAACTCCAGATGTAGATTCCGAAAACTAAAATAAAAGATTTTGTTTGCCCTCGAATTAAATCAGGAGGCAGAGGAGGTTGTCTCTTAGGAGCCGAAGCGTTTGATACCCTCTGAGATCGATTGTGTCTATGGTAGAAAAACAACATATGATGGAAATATCTTTCGAACCAAAAAAGTTTCTGTAACAATGGCAGCTATGGGTTGTAGGGATTCTATCTTTAAGAAAGGTCTATGCAAAGTATGATCATAATATAATATCAAGAAGCCCTGACACGCAGAAGCTGGGTATCTTCGAATACCAGGAAGCCTAAACGCCTAAGCTATCAATATCAAGAATTAATTTACATATACACCCCATAGAGTCTCAGATGCTTTATACTCTCTGCAAGAGTATTCAAAAACAGAATACAGTTTTTTGGCAACAAATTTTTCGGTTAAATTCAGTAGCCGGCAGTTGCTTGACCCCGGGGACTCTGAACTCAAATTGTGGTGCAGGCCACGGTTTGATTGTCTTCGGAGGCAGCCGGAGTGGCAAGGTGGGAGGAGGTGGGAGGTAGGTGGCTGCAGCCAGCAATAATCAACAACAAGAGCAAATAAAATAGAGTCATGTTGCGGCATCAGGCGGCAGCAATTGCAGAGTTTGTTCAATTTGTTGGCCAAGCAAAGTAGACATTAATTGAACCCGGAATCGATGGACCGCAACTAAATGAAGAGATTTTTTTTTAGATCAGTTCAGTGGACTTTCAGTTCTGTATAGATCCATGTTCTGGGTTTTTTTTTTTTTATATTTTTTTGGGTCACGTACGAAATGCAATAATTTGCAACACGTTCGACGGACCAACAGAAAATATCTTTGGTAGCATCTACAGCCTCATCTTCTTCTGTAATACCTTCCTCAGAACCAGGCACAGCATCATCATCATCATCATCCGCAGTATCTTATACAGCATCTGCATGCCTCCCTATCATGCATGCAACACTGGGGAGGAGAGGCAACAATCAACACCTGTAACCCACTCAAAGGCATAATTTGAACTGGTTCTATTACACGTTCTATAATCCGTGACGATCGATTGCCTGGTGATATCCTTGTCCATGCAATTAAGTAAAGACCAAAGACCAAAGGGAGGCCCACATCAGTGCGAAGAAATTCAAATTACATTTATTACGATCGCTCGGGTTTAATCTGCTTATTTAGTTCACTTATCGAAATCTGCACTCCATTCCACTCAACTGCAGCAACCGGAGGCTGTGGGGCACGCAAATTTGTTAAAAAGATATTGGCATTTATGTTGTTATTAGGTTTTATTAATGGGTTGTGGTTTCCGCGGGCACCAGGTCTTTGATAAGCATTGACACCGCACATCTACTCGAGAAATGGTTGCCGGCTCATTTTCACATGGCGCAATTCGAGAATCCCATTTCCAGCTAAAAATACAAGTTAAAAACTCTTCGGTTGAGCATATCGATAGTGGGATACCCTGTACTTGGTTTCCCCCTTTTGGGGCATATGCAAAGAAAAACTAAGGAAATCTATACCAAATATTAGTAGCCAATCTTTAAAAATGCTTCTAAATTATTCAATATCTATTAACTCTCCTGGATGGATGGAGCTGCCTTCAGCCCGTCACAAAGATCTTCTCCAATACGGTATACCCCTATTTGTTACGCATACCGTGTATCATAGACCCAACAGATTTCATTTGTGGTTGCAATCAGACTCTGTGATGCCCTCGTGCTGGCTCTGAACCCGAATCTCTATAGATAGCTCTGTCGATGATCTTCGCGTGACACGAGCACGCGTTCAGCTCTGATCAAAAGTTGGCTGTGCAGATCGCTGGGCAGATTTTCTGCGGTCGGTTCTCAGTTTTCAGCATCGAATTTTCAGAGTTTTCAGAGATTTCCCTTCGCCGCAGAGAGTGGTCTCACACAGCGCGCACAATTGACGCGTGTTGGTGATTGCCATTGGTCGTACCTTTCCATTTAATGGTGTCCATATGATTCACGGCACACAGAGGTGCACCAGACTCTACACTCCATGCTCCATTGCTCCACGCTCCACTCTGGACTCTGGACTCCACACTCCACTCCGATGGCTGCCACATCGAAGTCCAAGGCACAAGAAACCAACCAAAAATTCGTTAAATACAATTGGATTTTTCTCCTTTTGGGCTCCAGTGACGATGTGGCTGGGGACGTTGATGATGTGCCTCTGCCACCACCTCCTTTGGCTCGCCAACTCCAACTCTGTGCAGGAATCGTGCAATGGGGACTCTGGCACGGCACTCCCCCGCGGTGTGCCCCTTCTTTCACCCTTTTTGCAAAAACAATTGCAATTTTCAACTAATGCTTATTGCTGGAAATCAGTTTAGGAAAAGCCAAAGGAGTTGGGAGTCGCGAATGGGAGTCGCGAATGGGAGACGGAGTCTGTGTCTGGGTGAGGAGTATGTTGGAGTCGCTGTTGGAGTCGAAGTCCCAGTCACCTGGGCCTGAACTCTGAGCCGAACTCTCTGTTCGAGAGCAGCAGCACAAACTGAAAAGGTGAGTCCAGTCCATGCCACAGTCGCCTCTTTGATGAAAACTGTAAATTTACGAACTTTACTTTAATCACCAAACATGAATCGCGCACAGCATGGAGCTGGCTGGCACCAGAACTGAACCAAACCGAACCGAACCGTAACCGAGGCAAGGCGAGGCGAGCTTCATCCCATACCATCCCATCCCCATCCCATCCCGATTCTCTGTGATACCAATCCCCCATCCAGGGGGGACCCCCAGCCTGCTGATACCCTGCTCCACTCTCTCTCTCTCTCTCTCTCTCTCTCTCTCTCTCAACTCTTCTTCATAATCATCATCGTCGTCTTGGTCTTCATCTTGGTCTTGGGGCTGCGTCTCTGGCTCTTGATTCTGTTGCTCTTGTGGCAGATGCGCTGCTGTAGCTGCTGTGCTGTCGCTGCTGTTGCTCTTGTGGCTTGGTTTTGGGTGTCGAAACCTCTCGTCAGTGGGGATGTCTGTCTGTAAGTTATTTAACTTTTGTTGCCTTATGAAATTTAATAATTTATATTGTAGATTAATTGGGTTTAATTAAGTGGTAACGATGGGAAATTATAGAATTGTGGGATAGAATGGGGAAGAAATGCTGATGGATATTCCCCAAAGATTCATTCCACAACCAATGAAACCTTTCTACACTCACTTTTTGAATTCCCATACTCCCTGATAGGTCGTCCAATACCTTCACTACCTTCCCTGAGAACTCTCTTTTGACCCACTCCATAAACAATGGTCCTCCCTCCTTCTTTAAAGAACTTTATTGGTGGATAACTTTTAGCCCGTTTGCATGTTTCAATGTTTCAATGTTTCAGAATTTTCAGCTGGTCTCTGAGTGAAAATATTTCTTAGCATTTCGACGCATGTTGCGAGTTTTGCTTGCTGTCGTTGTTACCATGTTTTGATTTGCAACACGCCGGGATCCCTTTGTCCTCCGGCCAGCCGCAGGAGTAGGAGTTACAGCAGAGGAGTAGCAGACGATAACAGGGAGCAGGAAGGCACTCATTGACTTTGCCCTCGAAGTTGTCACTGCTGCTCCTGCTGCTGCTGCTTCCGATAGCCAGGGACTGGACTCTGGAATTGGGAATTGGGTATGGGAATGGGAATGGGGGATTGGGAATGGACCCAAAGCGATTCCATGTCGCAGCATGTTGTCAGTGTTTATATGTTCGACTGCGTTTTGTCCTCTCTCATGTCCCAATACTTTTTGGGCATACTTCTGGTCATTTCTGGGCTTCGTTTTGGGCCTACTTCTGGTCATTCTTGCCTTCGTTTTGTTTTGTTTTGTTTTGCTTCTGATTCCTGTTCCCACTCATCCCGCGTCCCGCTGGCGCTGGATACTGGTTTTTGTTCTGGTCTTTTATGTCGTCAATTGGTCGAGTGCGTGCTTCGTTTTGTTGCCATCTCTGAGTGTTTATGCCTTTGTTTTGACTTCAACTTCGAGTCGATGCTGTATCTGATAATTTATTGCCCGGCTTGTGCCAAAAAAAGAAGCAGAAGAAGAAGGAATCGAATCCAAAAGGGAAGATCTGTCCAGTCGTGTGCCCAAAGAGATGGGATGGGATGGGATGGGATGGCAAAGAAGATATGCGGGGCAACACCTTCGCATTGAGCATCTGGTACTACTTTTGGGTAGCCTTTGATTTTGGTCACATTTGTTCTTGTTCTTGTTGTTTGTGGATGTGTGTATCTTCTGTTTATGGACTGCTCCTCCTCCTGCCCATGGGTGCCCTATGGTGCACAAATGAAAAATCCACTCCGACTCATTGTGTCGCCTGTCACCTGGAATTAGTAACTACAAGTATGTTAAAAGGTTCATTCATGTTGCGCTTGTTTTGACTTTTGTTTCGCGCCATCGTCTGCCTCCTCCTCCTCCTGCTTCTGCTCCTGCTCCTGCTCCCGCTGCTGAATATCCTCTCAAGACATTTGTACACAGTACTCCTCGGTCTGTTCTGCGTTTCGTTCTGGGGTTTGTTCTGGTATCAGTTTCATTTAGTAGTAGCTTCACGGTGTCCTCTCTTGTCTGTAAATTGATAGCCAGCCAAAATAGTTGGCATACTCGTATTTGCCATGAACAATTTCTGGTCGACAACTGGAAAACTGAAACTGCAAATGTATTGCCAAAGTATTTGACTTCAAAGTGTAGAGGTTCTGCCATTGGGAGTGGGAAGAGAAAGTCTTTAATTGGCAGTGAGCCCATGGAGGGGTACAGATCGAACTGCCAGAAGATACAAAGATATTCACAGAATACCGTAAACGATTTTAATGGGAGAAAATGGATAATCAACAGATACATTGATAGCGATATAAAAAATCTATTAATCCTATTCTCCATATATCTATATAGATAGACAGCTAGATGTTATCGTTTCTGCCACTCGTTTGGCCATGGGCCACACTATACCATGACAATTTGGGTGACATTTTCACTTGGACGTATCTCTCGGATGCAGCATTCGATGTCAGCCGAGGATCTAGTTGTCGAGTGTCAAAGAAGCCATCAGAGACAATAGTTCCGTACATCACTTGCTCATCTGCTGACTTCTTTGATGAGTCCCCATCGCAGAGAGCCCAATCCAGCTCCGTGCGCTTTTGGGAGATAATCAGTGACTGAAGCTGATCGTGGATCGAACTGAGATTGGTGGGAGTCCACTTCTGGATATCTTTTGTCAGGCTATCCAGACTCCTCTTCTGGTTTCGGTTGAGGATGGAAAATTGGTGTTCCAGAGCTGTTAGCTGCTTTACGGCGCTCTTGCTGTTCTCCCTCACAATAGGGAGATTCTCCAGTTCAGCCAAAGAGTTGACTTGGGAGATGTTGAGGCTGCCGGCTGTTAGATTGAGGTTCCGAATTTTGGCTTTGATGCTTTGCTGAATAATTTGTCTCAATCGATGTAGATTCTGATCGAGTCCCTTTGAGCTGCGTTGGATATGCCGTTGAATATCCCCAATTTTCGCAGATAAACTGTTGATTCCATTCTTGGTCTCATTCTGTAATTGGAGCACAAAGGCGACGTCATCGATTATGTGATTTGCATGCCCATCAATCTTACGGATGGCCTGGACAAAGCCACGAAGCAGCTTGGCATCTCTGAAGACTGCATTTCTTGTGGCATTGAGCAGGAGTCCTTCGGCGTGGCGTATCACGAGCAAAGATTCCTTTTGTTTTTCAAGACTCCTAGTGATGTTTATGTTAGTGGCAAGGATATCGCTGAGCAATATGTGTGATGTGTTCTGAGCGATAAGGGCCAAAAGTTCAGCTTCTTCCGATAGTTTGGGAACAGTTTTAGTGAGTAGAGCTTTAATGGAGCCAGTTGCAGTGGGAACAGTTGTAGTGGGAACAGTTGTAGTGGGAACAGTTGTAGTGGGAACAGTTATAGTAGGAAAAGTTGTAGTGGGAACATGTGTATTGGGAACAGTTATAGTAGGAACAGTTGTAGTGGGAACAGTTGTAGTGGGAACAGTTGTAGTGGGAACAGTTGTAGTGGGAACATGTGTATTGGGAAAAGTTGTAGTGGGAGCAGTTGTAGTGGGAACAGTTGTAGTGGGATCAGCAGTTAGTTCAGAAGTAGGAACAGTTCCAGGAACAATTTTAGCAGTAGTAGTCGTTGGGGCCTTCCTTGCAGAGGTACCACTCTCGGGATCAGCATCATCTTCAAAGTCCACATCGAGTCCATCGTTGGAGAAGGAAGTGGGAACAGTGGGTTTCGCTCCATCCTGCGCCATTGATCCAGCCAAAAGGCATAAAAAAAGAAAGAAAGACGCTCGAACGATGGCTATATTCATTCCGATTTAAGTTCCGACTTTAGCTGCTACGAATACGGAACCGAAAGTTCAACTGTCTTCAGGTGGCCTTCACCTCTGCTTAAGTACGCTTACACTGCCCGACCCAGCTTCACCCACCTTCGCGTTCCGTTCCGTTGTGCAGGTGGTTTATCGTTTAGTTTTTTCATCTGCTTTCCATACTTATTTTCATATTCTTTCTTGTGGATTTTCTTTATCGGGTTTTCGGTTGGGGGGGTGGGGGTTTATGTGGATTCAGCACGAGTTTGATGTTTGAAGAAGCTGCTGTCGATTCTGGTTGGGAAACAAAGAAAGCACTGGGGTAGATTTTCCCCCAAGCATACATACATACATAAGAAAGCTAACTATTAACCGCACAAGAGAGTCAACGCCAGCCAACATGAGGGTCACGCTCAAAGTCAAATTTTAATGAAAAAGTGATTCATCATTTAACCGACATCGTTCCGACAATTAATGGAAAACGGGGTAAGGGAGACACAGGCTGAGGCTGAGGCTGTGGCTGAGGCTGTGGCTGTGGCTGAGGCTGAGGGTAGGCCCCCGTTCAATAAGCGGGTCAAATTAGAATAAATAGTTACACAAACAAGCAGACCCCTTTGCACTCGCTCTCTCAGTGGGGAGAAATATTGCAACAAATCAAAAAATTAAAAATAAATAAAAATGAATTGAATAATTTAGGTCACCAAAGTCTCTCTTTATCTCTCCCTCTCTCTCTCTCTCTCTGTCTCTCTCTTTCGCGCGATCTGTGAATGAATGGGATCGAACATGAACGAAGAAAACTATGAATGAGATGATGATGGTGGCTTGAATGAGAATGGGTTCTGTTCTACTCGTATATGGTTTTTGGATCCTAAATTAATTGCCGCATAATTCATACATTGCATGCGAGCTTCAGTTGAAGGAAAAACTATTGAAATATATGAAAATATTTGGAAAATTAGGGTGCTCTCTCTCTGTTATGCTGGTTGACATTTTCAACCCATTTCAATACTGGGAACAGTGGGGGAGTACAGAAAGTACTATTCTGTGGCATGGCATGGCATGCAATTATGCATTCATCAAGATTATGACACGACATGCAACATGCCTCTTGCGTCTTTAGCAGCAAATGAATTTGTACTTTAGCTGTTGTTCTATGGAAGCTATAGAAACTCTTGCTGATGTTGTCTCTGGGATGTGTTTTGATAGAACAATTTTGCTCGGGACTAGGGGGCGCTTCAGGCTTGAGGCGTGCACGCGATTTGGAAGCGGCGCGTAATTAATCGTCAAATGAGTTTAATTGTTTATGTCTGAACGAAAGGTTCTCTGGCGGTTTTTCCTTTGAGATAGACAACACAGCAAAGAACATCAAAAATTTGGCTCACAAGCACTTAGCCAAGAGTTTAACTAATGGCTCAAGTCTCGAGACAAAGTAGAGCGATGGTTTTTAGTATTTATAGATGCAGGGAATGTCAAGGGACTTCCTATAGTAAAAATTCTGTAATTAAAATCTCATAGGTCCCTGCATTAGCAGCGGAAATTAAAAATTAGAAAACCAACAAATAGAAAATTAGAAAAATATAAAACGAAACAATCTTTCAGCCTTGGGGTGACCTCAGGTCCTTCTTCCCGTTTCCTGGGACATACGGCGGGGTTCAACATTCATCATCAGCCAAGTGCAACCGCCAGAGGAGGAGGAGGAGGAGGAGGAGGCCCGTTGGCTGATGTCTGGTGGGGCTCTGGTGGTTTCCTGCTGATTAAAACAAAAACAACAAAATTAACAAAAAATTTGCATTTTAATACAAAAAATGCGAGCACGAACCAAAAAAAACAAAAAAATTATGCTCCACCCTTAATTCCGTTGTGAAGATTCCGTTTTTCTTCAGTTTTCTCCAGAGCAGGGGGAGGAGTATGAAACAAAGGAGGGCTAATAATTTTATCAGCGACAAACAGTTGACAAAATCAGCAAAAATTTTCTCTTCCCGGCTCAGGTCCTGCATCCGTTTTGCTTGGGAAACTTAAATTAACTGTGAAAGCGACCACGCAGCGAAGACATTTGTCTTGTGTCCTGGAGGACTTCCAGGGGAGGATGCTATACGGTTATATGGTTGGGGTCTGTGTCAGCGTCTGTCCTGGAGATTATTAATCATCTTTTGTGCGCATATTTTGGTTTTTCGTATGCCTCATTGCAGTCCCGTCCCTGCTCTCTGATGCCACTTTTTGAACTTTTTGGCTGAGGTGCCCTTTTCTGCAGCTTTCCTCTTGTTTTTTCCTTTGCTAAAGGAAATCCTTTTCCAAGGAAATTATTTTTCATGGTACACTTTGAAGTCTTAGTCTGTATTTTGAATGAATTTCTGTTGATAAAGAACTTGATAAATTTTCAACTTAATTAAGTTGCTCGCTTGTCAGAACGTGAGACAGAGAGCGAGTGTGGTGCGTGTGTGAGAGGTGGGAAATCTCGAGATATATTCAGGTAGACAGATATATTAGATAGATTTAGAGATGTTGCAGCTAATTAAGACATTTATTGTGGTGCTAAAAATGTCGGTTATCAGTGCTCTAAATCATGTTTGTTATGGCAACATTAGACGAAAAGAGTTACTATGAGAGAAAACACAATCGCCGGCAGCCGTTACTCTTGCTTGAACTATCGCTTTAACCATAGCTAATTTCATACTCCCAGATGTATGTATGTATGTTTATTTTTTCGTAACTTTTCGTATGCATTTCCCCTCAAGCAAAACTTTTCCTCTGGGAATTACTTTAAGCCAGTAAATTGATCAAAGACCCAACTCCAGGCCACTCCATCCCATCTGTTTGGGCTTAAAGCGTTAATTCGTAATTTATGTGTCACACAAATCGAAATTGAATGCCAAGCGAAATTATGGAATATTTATCATTTCACACGAGTCCCAACCGATCGCAGCCGCTCTCTGACCACCAAGAAAGACAAGGCTATGGTGGGGATCAGAGAGTAGCCTTTGGGGCCAAGAGCTGACCAAGATCTGGCCCAGACCAGACCAGACCAGACCACGGCCAAAAAGGAACGTTTGTCAATTCGAATTACGAATTACGACAAAGTGCGCTTAAGTTATGTGCCTGCTTCGCTTTCGGGATGGGGGGAAGAACGGGGGGGAGACCTGGGTTTGGGCATGGGTCCGGGTCTGGGCCATAAAGTTGGACGCCCTTTTGGCCATCTTCGAGTGTTGTGGCTGCTAACCGTAAACCCGCATACAAAGATGGAAATATTTATAACGTTTGCATACCCGAGACATACACGACGACGACGACGACGACGATTGGCAACGATTGGAATGCTGAATGTTGAATGCCGAGGGCCTCTGGAACCGTCCTGGCAGCAGCGGTGGCAAGTGTTAATTGGAATCAATTTGATAATCTTCACTCCCCGATATCCCGATACACCGATATCTGGGTCTCAACTCCGTTGAGTTCATGATAATTTCGCGGATGTTCGTGCGATTTTGATTGAAAATTACGCTGTGGGGGGTTTTGCCTGTCTGCCTGTCTCTCTGCCTGTCTGTCTGTCTGTCTGTTTCCCCTTTTAGCACAAAAGAACATAATTCAAATTGTATTCATTTAAATGCCAATTTATTGCCAAAAAACATATCTCTCTAGAGGATTGTGGTTCTCTCTCAGCCTCTCTCTGGTGAGGATTGCGTGTGTATTAAATGGAGCACAGCCCAGGGCCCTTGGAGCCAGGATGACTGTAACTGTAACTGGAAGCGACAGATTGTCCATAAATATTGCTTTTCATTTAAGGATTTTGTTATGAAATTTGTTCTCCTGATTAATTTATGTTTCAAGATAAGTTTGAAGGTGACTTTGGAGCTTTAATATAGATAAGAAAACCATGTAGCAATGGCATGCAATGGTCCCTTTGATATGGTACAATGATACTCCCTCATAATTTTAATTAATACCAAAAAAAGTAACCAAGTATTCTTCATCACTGCAGGACCTCCAACCCCCATCATCGCTCAGTCCTTAATTAAGCCAGAGGTAAGAGTCCACCCACCCATTGTCTGCTCTGTCTGTCTGTTTATCAAATCCCACCCAGATCGCTGCTGGCCACAAGACCCACCCACAAATAGCAACAAGGCTGACATGTGGCTGCCACCGATGCTGATTAACATATTATGCGACAAAGTGCCACTGGACACAGCACAGTGGATGTGGCTGAGGTATGGTGTGGTGTGTGTGGACACAGAACTGTGGCAATTCAACGCCTGTCACTGGCTGTTTGCACAGATAATTCACGCCAACGCTGAAACAGATTTCAGAGCCCAGATCCCCGACTCCCAGAGAGAGAGAGAGAGAGAGAGGAGAGGGTGACTCTGTGCCTCGAATCCAGATCAGAGAGCGAGACTACAGTTCCAGTTTGTTTCGGTTTTTTGTAATTGAAAAAGTTACCTCGACTTGTGCTGCCTGCCTGCCTGCCTGCCTGCCTGCCCGTGGGCTGTCTGTCTTTCAGAGCCAGAGCCAGAGTCTGGTGTATCTGGGAAATATATCTGTGGCGATGGCTATCGATGTCAGGCGATAGGTGAGTGAGGCAGCAGCAGCAGCAGCAACCACAAAATGTCGCCCGCCTTATGGGCCAATTAAGGGTTAAACATTTTGCATATGCATTCACCGTCACCGTCTCCATCTCCATCTCTGATTTGCATAATTTCGGGGCAGTATCTGCCTCATATCTCTCCTCTGAATCCTGGCTACGTTGGGTGTCCAATTTCATTAGCAACGTTCGTCCCCAACCAAACGAACCTTTCAATTCGCTGGCCATGTTTTGAAATGGAACTTTCAGCATATCTGTCAGGGAAATGTGTGTGTCGTATCCTTTTGTCACATTACGAGAGCATTTACATAAAATGAAATTGAATACGGATGAACATTTTTGGACATGTGTCTTCACCCTTTCTTCCTCGTCGTTTTGTCTCCTTTTGTCATAATTTAATTAGCAAAAGGTAACAAATGAATGGCGACCCCCATACCCCCTACCCCATACCCCATCTGTGCGCAGGACAATGTTTGACCCGCCGTCGTTGTCTAGGGACATAATAAATATCCAGCAATTTCGCACAAGTCATAAATTAGGCAATTGGAATTTGTTTTCCAATTACACATATTTCACACCGCATGCCAAATAATTTAGCCTCACTGTCAGCCACACTCGAAAACTAGAAAGGTTGGATGGTTGCAAAGGCCGAAGATTGAGATACACTTGAGCATCCATTGAGTTTACTTCTTACTATAGAAAATATGTAATGTTATCAGCAGATAACGCTTAGGTTTTCCACTAGGAACTTATAGATAACCATAGGATATTCCCCCTATAGTATAAACCATCTGCTCTATATCGTAATACCCTCTCTATAAGAGTAGTGCAGAATCGAATGCTATTTCTATTTGGATAATTTATAACGCACGGCAGCACGGGGCAACAAGTACAAATTGTCAAAAGTATTTTGTATCTTTAGAGGAGGAGACCAATGGACCACCCAGAGTGCACCACCAGACCTCTCCACCAATCTCCTGACCATCGCACGCACTCCTCCTCTGGCCAATCTCCTGACCCCCAGACAGTGCCACGCGTTCATAACGAGTCACAAATTCGCATTGCAATTGACCAAAGATGGGGAGATGGGGAGGCGGGAAGTGCAGGACGGGAAGTATAGACTGGAGACGGGAGATGGTGATGTGGGAGATGGAGACTCTGCGCCGGCGCAGTCTCCCATCATAATTTCTCAGCCAACAACACCTTCCTGGTCCGCAGATTCCGGTTTTTGGCTACAATCTCGAAGAGAGATGACTGCCACCCGCCTGGACCGCGGACCGTGCACCGTGGACCCTGGACCATGGGGCCATGGCATTTCCATGTGCCACCCAACTGGTTGCTTATTTTTGCGTATTAACGCGCGAAATAATTTTTTATTTTGACCATCATCAAAGGATTGAAAAATGCCCCCTAATATCTTAGGGTCTTTGTGTGACGGCCTGGGTCTTTTTGTGTGTGTCCAAGACCGGGAACATGCCACATGTAAGACTCGAACATATAAGCAGTCTGTGCTGTGCAGCTTCCACTGAAGGCTTAAATAATTATTCTTTCTTTTCTTGGGCTGTGTTTTTGGAAAGGAATTTAAATCAAATAAAGCTGTTTAGCAGAAAAGATACTTAAAGATATAGATATACTATAGTACTATAGTATATAGTATATAGCCCCATTTCTGTGTAGAACTGCCTTCGAAACTATGTTATCCATTATATATAATTCCCATTATGCCCCACTACGCAACTCCTAGCACTTGAGAAATCTATTAAATTAGTTCCACTCCGCTCCATGTGGCAGTGTAGTGTAAATAATTTAATAGCTATTTTCGCCAGACAATTTTCCGCACAATTTTCCATAGCTTGTTTACAGCCACATAAAGGCAACAATTTGCGGTACGAAATATAGTTCACGGACACACCTCCTGCCAGGCAATTGTTCGGCGATTTTTCAAGCCAAATTCCCACGTTCTCCCACCGCAAGAAACGGACGATGCCAATCCATGCCACACCAACGATCCAAGTGCGAATGCGAATGCAAATGCAAATGCAGCGAATCAATCATTTGCCTAGAGCCAAGAAATAGTTGCAACCGTTACCTTGTTGCTCAATTGGTCACAAAATCTTAACACCTTCGCCAAGGCTGAGGCTGAAGATGAGGCTGAGGATGAGGATGAGGCGGAGGTTGAGGCTGAGGCTGATTCTGAGATGATCATATCGGAACGGATCGTATAAGATGAGATGATGATGATCACAGCTCGCTGATCGCCGGTCGCTGATCACTGATCACTCCAGTGGCTCGCCATTAAAGTCAAATCATTTTTCACATTTAGATATTCGGACAGACCCACTCGGCGGCTTCAATTGATGCCATCCATCCGAAAACCATCCTCCATCTGAAATTGCCCCGATCACGATTCCTCAGGGGGTGGGAGGTTGGAGTTTGGAGTCTCCATTTCGGGACTGGGGGCTTACATAAAAGTAATCAAATCAACACCTTCATCAACTCCTTTGGCCACGCTGAAACCGCAAAATGCCTTCCTTATTTCAGAGCCTCAACCAATTTGAAGTTTGGTAATTTTTCTCTCTCTCTCTCTCTCTCTCTCTGTCTCTCTGCTGCTGTGGCAGTTGCTCTCCACTCGCAGATCGTTTCTCAATTTCGCACTGAAGATGGAGATGAGGTTAGAGCTGGAGATGGAGCTGTAGCTGTGGCTGTGGCTGCATCTTGTCTGCAGCTGGACTTGAAGCTTGAAGTTGCTGTAGCTGTGGAGCAGTGGCGATCGGTTGTCGATCAAATTGTTATTTTCGATATCTAATTTGTCATTTGCAGCGGCTCTCGACTCGGCAGCAGCAGCAATTTTCCTTCGGATCTGCTTCGGTACTGCTGTCTGAGTCTGAGTCTTGGGTCTGGAGTCTGGCTGTCTGCACTGCACGATCCTTGAGTTGGGGTTTTCGGTTTCGGTTTTGGTTGTTGCCCAAAGCAAACTAGGGAATCCCGACGATTATCTTGTCGGCGCGTGAAATTCCCCAACACCACAGCACAGCACAACACAGCATCAGGGCACCACAGAGCAGCACAGAGCAGCACAGAGCAGCAGAGGAATTGACCTGCAATTGATACCAATCCACGGCAATCCATTACAGAGGCTAAGCGCACAAGTTGCATGTCTCATTATTGGCAATTTCAGAGCAGTTCGGGTAATTGCCCCCACCATGGATGGATGTATCTGTATCTGTACGGTATGGATGTGCCTCGGATCTGTCTGTGGATTGAGGTGGGTGCCGTGCCTTTGGCTCATGACTTGGGCATTTATTTCTGCAACACATGATATGTAGTTGCATCACGTACCGCTTAATGTGCAGATATACATATGTTTCTTTTTGAAGCTAGCTTTTGAGGAAGTTGTCTTGTCTGCCGCTGTTAAAGTTTCCTTCGGTCAATGGAGGTCGGCGGCTGATTAGAGATTCGGTTTAGAAATTTTCAAGAGAAAGTGAGTCATTCAAAGTTATAGAAAGTTTTGTCATTGAATTTTGTATTTTTTTGTTTATTATTAAATATTATTTATATTTAACGTACAAATCATTCGTATGTCGAAATTAATCCATACAAAAAACGTAAAACAAACAGTTTTTATGCTAATTAAATACTCAAGTACATTCGATTGAACGCAATAAACATTTCGAGAGATGCTGATGCCGATTCCGATTTGGCTGTGGATTATGTATTCAACTGGTGATAAGGACACACACACAAACACAATCGCCGACACCTCCATTTCAATCATCCTTAGCATCCACTTATTTCCTTATCAGTAGATTTACATACATTAAATACCTCGGAATCACACTTAAAATTTTATTTACACGCGTTTACGTGATGCATTCAATAAGCGATTGTATTTATTTAATACTTAATTTGTATTATTTCATATTATTTACACAATTTGTTCTCATTTTCTTTTTTTCTTTTTTTGTTGTTTGATTTCTCCCCATTGATTTCCATTTATTAAATACGCAAATTGGCTTCGGGCATCGATGACATTAGTTTTTTTTTTTGTTTCTATTTACAAACTTTGGCTGCAAATAAAAATGTTGTACCACGAAAATAAATAAAAAACATAAATTCATTATAAACGCAAATTTTTATTTATTACAAAATATAGAAAACTTTTCATACGTTTGTTTTATACACATAAATAAAATAATGCTTAGGCTTACGCGAAAATGTTGTTGTGTTTTAAAAAAAACTGAAACTTGCACTGAATTTTCTTTAAACAAAATTTGCTAAATTTTGGATTTAAATTTTAAACGAAATTATGCCACGCCCGCCGCCCTTAAAGAGCCGCAGGGAGTGGAACATGTACATTTTAAATTTTACTTAAAGTAAAAATAAAATTGCTAAAGCACGCTGTATAAAAATTGCCACACATCAAAGTAATTTAAGAGCTAAGAAAATTTTTGGTATATTTCTGCAAACCACTGGGAGTAGAACATCTATGTATATCTTTCTATATATATATATATCTGTATCTGTATCTGTATCTGATAGTTGTATATAAATATTTTAACTAACATACAGGTTGTTTTGTCTTTTTATTTTTGTTTTGTTGAGAGGGGAAGATTTAAGGAGATTTCTTTAAGTAGAACTCAGTGCCATTGAAATATTATACACATTTTTTTTATTGTAGTATATAGAACCCCGGTTTTGAGAGGGGGCTCTTAACTTTAAAAGTTCTCCGGATATGGGTAAGTATCTTGTAGTATCTTCTTGATTTTAGGAGATTTTTTTTGGGGATTTATGTACAAAAATACAACAAAAATTAAACAATTAAGCTACACGAATCTTCCATATCTTTTTTTTGTTTTGTTTTTTACATTTTTTCTTGGTTTTTGTTTTTGGGTTGGGATTTTGGATTTTGGATTTAGGATTTTTGGGTATCTACAGGATTGTTTTATAGCCCCATTTCTAGATGCATAAATAATTACACTACTTGACATCCACAATGAGAGGAACTTCGCTGATATCTATTAAATTTGGTGGCGATTGTTGCTGCTGCTGTTGCGGCTGATGTTGCATGTGTTGCAAGTGTTGCTGGGGGGTGGCTGTGGCATTCGTTGCTGCTGCTGCGGTGGCTGCTGCTATGGCTGTTGGCGTCGATGAGGCGGATGACAGTGAGCCAGCAGCAGAGAGATGATCGTTGTTGCTGCTACTGCTGTTGCTGCCACCGCTGGTTGCCAGCAACATGCGCTGGTGATGTTGTTGCAGGCATTGATTTGCATTGACTGCCGCCGCGGCCATCATCATGGTGGCGGCATCGCAGTAATTAGACAGCATCGTTGTGGATGTTGCTGTGGCTGTTGCAGCCGATGTTGCAGATGTTGCAGTTGCAGATGCCGGTGTCACATAGGCAACATTCGGCGAGGCCATATAATCGTTGTTGCTGTTGATGCTGTTGCTGCTGCCTGTGGCACTGAAGAAACTTGTGGCACTCATATGATTGCTGCCACTGCTGCCATTGCTATTGTTGCTGTTGTGGTAGTTGTTGATTTGCTGATTGCAAATGTTGCCGCCGCCGCCGCCGCTGTTGTTGCAATTGCCGTACGTTCCAGCAGCAGCAGCCCCAACATTGCCATGCTGATCAACAACATTGTGGCTGCCACAGCCAGCAGCAACTCCTCCGCCACCGCCACCGCCAATGCCTGGATTGATGTTGAGCGTTGCAGCCGCCACAGCTGCGGCCGATGATCAAGTTGTTGTCAATTGGCGCCACATCGTGTGTCACATCGAAGGCAGATATGGCCACGAGAAACTGTTGCCGCTCAAGAGCATGTCGCGTATCAGCGTTTCGATGGGCGTTTTTCCGACTAGACGCACAAAAAACAATTGCTCAATGACCTAAGCGAAAGAGAACCAAAGAAAATAGGCAAGAAATTAATAAAAAATAAATATGAGAAGGCAGTGCATTTGTATTTATATTTCTGGTTTAATTTGTATTTAAATATTTGCAAATTTTCTACTTACTTGTGAGGAAACAGTTCGCAGCGAGGGTAATCTGAGCAGCAGCTTCCCGAATCTCGTCGGCTGATTGGGATACTGCGTCCGACAGTACTCCTCGAGGGCGCATTGTGATTTCTCTTGCAGGGATTCAATGTGCGTCACATCGCTGAGGCCACAGGCATCTGCAACACAGAACCAAACAAGAAAAGACTCGAATAAATATGAGGCACACTCCGCATTGGCTTGCTATGCAAATACAATACATAATTTGGGCTTGAAGTTTTTCCAATTCCCCGAAACACAAGCCATGGGACACGCCCATCATCTCCACAGAACACCACACAACAACAGCAAACAGCAGCAACAATTCGATGACGAAACCAGCGGGGATTACATCATACACATTTTACTAGATTTATGTTTGAATTGAAAAACGGTCAACAACAGCAGTTGGTTTAATTAAATTTTCAGAAAAATTAAACCATAAGACAACGCCCCGGGCCAACCTATTGCGCGGCTTTTCCTCTGTCTCTTGTCTGTTAGCCCATGGCATTTAATTACAGCCAAGCCGATAGATGTGTTGCGCATACGCAGCGTGTGCCGTCGTACGAGTGTTAATTGCGAGGCACCAAAAGTTAGCCTATCAAGTGGCAGTCAGCAAAAGCCAGAAGGGAAGTGCCGAATATCGAGATACTCTACTAAATGCAATTGATAGTACGGAGTCATCCTTGAATAGTGATTCAAGCCAGGTGGAAACGTAGTTTCCTTCCTTCTTTCCAGAGCGAAACCCTTGACGAAATCGTTTGACCCCCCGCCAAGCGAAGGGTACAACCAGCATTGAATTTAGCATTTTTCTTCTATTTTCGTTAAATCTATATATACTCGTACAATATTCAGTGTTTGTCTGTTTGAAATTCAAATTAGACATCGGCACTTGTAAATTTGCATAGCTTTAAAGCATTTTAAATGGTTGTCGTTGTGGTTGTTTTTGCTGCTAAGAATGGCGTTTCGAAATTGCATATGAAATTTTGTTTGCTTAATTAGTCACTGCACAGACGAGGACTCCATTACGCAAAACAGAAATAGCTAAAGCTAAAGACCAACCAAACAACCAACCAACTGATATATCATTTTGCAGCTGAACAACCGAACCGAACCGAACCGAACAGGCGGCTAATGATTTGGCCATTTGCCAGCCGATATCATCATGATTTGATGTCAGGCTCATATATCCGATGATTGCAGGGGCCGGCTGTCGGCTGTCGGCTGTCGGCTGTCGGCTATCGGCTGTCGTGGTTTCACATTTGACTGCATGTCGTTAATGGTAATGGCTCTGGCGCGTTGCAAAAGCTGGCCATAAAAGACAAGTGTCAATTGAAAGGCAATACGGGGCAGGATATTCAAAGCCTAAACAAGTCGCAGATGCAGATGTTCAGAGATTCAGATAAACGAATGGTTACCTTTTTAGATTCAAGCTATCGTATAATTTTCATGCTCTAAGCTGCAAAACAAATATCTTGGAAAATCGGAGTGGAGGCGGAGGCGGAGGCGGTTTAGAGTCAGTCTCTAGCCCCCCCACACAATGCGCGTAAATCAAGTTAAATGATTTGTCGCCAAAGGCAAAACACAACAGAAATTCAATTAGCCATTATTAACCATTCCATTTCATAAACCACAAGCAGCCATGAAGTCAAACAAACGAAGGAAGCGGAGAAAACTCAGCTCTCGTAATCGTGAAGCTCAGGTCTCAGCGATACGATGGCGATACAAATTAGACATGGTCAGTCTTCCAGAGCAGAGAGCCGAGAGCCGAGAGCCGAGCCTCGAACGAATCACTTCATTGGCCATGGCCATAATTGTCAATTGACTTTCCATTAGCCTGGGACGGATCGGGATTGGAGTCTGCACCCAGAAAATCATAAAGCCAAAACAACAAAAGAGGGAGGCAATCTCAGCGGAGGCACACAAAATTTTAGTTTCATTGAAATGCAGCAGCAGCAGCAGAGATGATGATGCTGGCTGGCTGGCTGGCTGGTTGGATGTTGGATGGGGGGGGAGGCTGACTTTGGTCCCAGGAGAAGACTGGGACAGCGGAGGAGTTGCATGCTTAAAGTGAAAGACATTCCACTTCCAGGTCTTTGGGGCCGAAAAGAAATGCAGGTACAGAGTGGAGTGTAGCTGGAGCTTTCACGAGGGGTTTCGCCTTGTCTTTGACTTTGATTTTGATGCTCTTGTACAGGGCATTATGAATTTGAGGAGAAGCAGGATGAAGTATCCAATTCTTCAAGCAATATGCAACAAGATGGGATCACTATATTCTAGATATACTTCTAACAAGTAGAAGTTCCCTGAGTCCCTGAGATCGGATTGATATTCGAGGGTATTTGATGCTTCGGCCCCCTGAAGCTGTGCTTTTCTGTCTCTGGCTGTGTGGCTCTCTACCTTCGACGACTCTGAGTCTTTGTTAAACCGTTTTCCTGCCTTGTAGTTATGTACCCTACGAGTTTTTGGCTTCGATTTGTATTTGGTTTTCGGTTTTCGGGTATCGACTCGTCGCAGTTACTAACTCAGCAGACAGGAGGGAAGTGGAGGGGGTGCGGGGACGGTAGGCAGAGATCGTGACCGCGTGTTTTAAATGCATAATGACCGTAAAGTAGTTGGACCAAGCCACCAGACGACTGACTCTACATATCGGAAAAGCATACAGGCACAGGGATGCTGTGGCACTGGGGAGGGGGTAGGGGGGAGGGGGGAGGGGAAGGAAACGACGCTGTTTAACAAAATTATGAATTGCTGCATTATATTTTATTAGATTTTGTGTTCTTTATGGCGGCACCAGTTCTGACCAAAAGTTCGTGCCTGGACCTGGACCTGGCCTGGCCACAAAAAAAACAGTTATAGCTTTATTTAGTTTTAATAAGGACCGGTGGGGGTCATGTGGGGTCAACTGTGGAGGGATAGAGAGAGAAGAGACAAGCGCGCCAGCAGAGTTACCTTCTATCAGCGGCATCTAAATCTTGAGCAAACTTTGACTCCCAATCCAATCCCAATCCCAGAGCAAAGCTAATATCGAAACGCGCCCTTAATGATTCTAATCAACGAGACCGTCTGCCTCTCGACTCTCAAACTGTTAATTACAAGAAGGGGGCGGGGCAAGGGGGAAGCGCGCCTATGCCGCAAGGCACCTCTCTGGCAATTTTCAGGGAAAAAGTAGCGCAAGCGATCAATGAGCGCCACAAAACGATTTGAGCAGCCCCAGACACAGTCAGAGCCACAACCAAAAGCGCAAGCACACAGAATGTTGGTCAAAAAGTGTGGCTAAGACATGAAAGCTACAACTCTTAACAACTGCAACAAACGACAGCAATCAGAAGAGGGGGACAGAGGGAGACAAGAGGCTCTGACAGAGCCAGAGGCCGAGCCCTGGCCATGGAAGATGCACCATGGGTAACCATGCCACAGCCAAACAGCCATAGGATCAGAGCCACAGAAGACATGTCGTCAATGTGCTGCAGCAGCGGCAGCGGCAGCAGCAGCAGCAGCAGAAGATCTAGTAAGTCTATACCCGGTATTTTACTACCGCGATCGTGTCTCGTCTCCCACAATCTGCAAAGAAAGAGTCGAAAACGATGGGGACGACGACGCAGCGATTGATCGGCTGCAGTTTATGGACTCATGCAGCCAATTCAAATGCAATTGCGGCTTGCAACTCGGTCCCAGACTATGGGCACCAGCACCAGCACCAGGTCGGGTCGGTCCATGGGTCCACGAGTCCACGAACGAGCAAACTCCATGCCACACACGCCCCCTCATAGAGGAGTTGATGGTGGAGGAGTGGAAGGAGGGCCAGTGGCAGGGGCTGTGGCTGTGGCAGAGGCAGATGCAGTGCTTTGGCCTAGCGACACACACAGCGTTTTGTGGAAATTGTAAAAATGATTTTCATTGCAAGTTTTGGCCAAGGCCTGGACATGGTCCACTGGTCGGATCGGGTTGGGATTGCAGTTGGAGTTGGAGCTGAAGCTGGAGCTGGAGTTGGAGTTGGAGTTTGGCTTGTAAGTAAGCGACATAAACGAGTGTTGTATTAATGTTCATAATGTGGTATCGCGACGTCAATAAACGTCGCCACGAAAACAGTGGAAGAGCGCGGGGCGTAAGAGGAGGATCGGCTCGGCTCGGCTCGGATCAGTTTAGAGGAACAAAAACAATTGCGACGTGCCCCTCGACAGCTGGTTGACATGACACGAGAAAGGAGTGGTGGCATACAACAGGAGGGTGCACATGGGAGAGCCAAATTTCACATTACTCTTAAAGAAAAGACTTTGGAAACTATTTCAGGTATCTTTGAATTTGGTTATATTAAAGTAATAGTTCGATGTATCATCTTTTCCCTGAGGAAAGTGTTACAGTGTCTCAGAGTTAGGGAAAACATTGTGCCATTTTGAAATTTTTAGCCGTAAATTAGAAACAGGAACGTTCCCTAAAATAATAAACCTTAAACTTAGAGATAAACTTAACTTAAGCCTAACTTAGACTCAAAAAAAGGTTGGCTGTTCTTTCTATTTGCATACGAAACATCGATGATTTATTTATCACGTGGAACCTAAATATGTATACTTATAATCTTAGCAAATATATTGTTGAAATATTCACATATTAGTGGCTGTGATTTATGTGTGTGTGTGTGTGTGTGTGTGTTTGAGTGCGTGTTAGATGTGCATTTGTGTGTACAATCCCAAAGTCCAGAGTTCTGAAGCCACGTGCGGATGAGATTAAATTTTGTGTCAGGCTTTTTGTTAAAAAAAAACGAAATAAAAATGTTTAAAAATTAGTAATCAGTAAATGAATGTGTGGAGAAAGGAAAACTGTAAATTTTGTTTTAAATTAGATAGTTTTTAGCAACCAAATTTAAAGCTTTCCAAAGTGCTGAAAGAAAAGATGAATAAATGAAAAAATGAAAGCCTTTACCTGGGGATAATATTTGATTGCCTCGAAAACTTAATCAGAGAGTGCTCATCATTTTAGGTTTTCGAGGCAATTGATTTGGGTTTTTATTATGGTTAGTTTTTTCTTTACCGCTTTAGGGGTTTTTGCTTCTTTGTGAAAAGATTTGAAAAGATCAAAATTCTCTGAATATGCACTTGAAAATGTTGTTGTTGATTGTATTATTGGAAAAAAATGTTTGGGTTAAACGAAATAATTTTTTAGAAGTTTCTATTGAATATATGTATATTTTTAATATGATCAAATTGGTTTAATTTCACATTCAGATTCCAATAAAAGTTAGGAATTGTCTGATTTAAGGTTTGGAAACTAAAACTAGTTGATCATTCATTAACGAATTTTTAGTTTAGTTTTAATTATGTCAAACTTCAATCTTGTTTGAGGAATATGTTTTAATACCAAAAAAGATTAAAGATATGAAATAATTGTATGAATTTTGATGCCAAAATTAATTTCTGTATATATTTCCAATTTTCTAAATTTGTTTTTTTTAATTTCTATGAAATTTTATTCAAAAATATTACAGAAATATTTTGTTTACGTTCAAATCTATAAGGAAAGTATTTTTACTTTGAAGTACTCTTGAAGTTTAGAAGATTTTCAAGATACCAGTAGAAGTGTTAGTCGAATGTTAGTTAGGATATAATGATTGTTAGTGTTTTAGTAATTTTTAAAATTAGTCAACAAGCGACTTAAACATTTAGCAACGAATAAAATGAGTAAAAACACAAGCCAGGATTAGATTTTGTTTTGGTTTAACAGCAACAGCTTTATATATATTCTGAGGATTTTCTTTCTTCAATTTTACTCCCAACTTTCATCGATTCTTTGTATGCGTATTTTTTGGCAATAACGATTCTAGGCTAAGGATTACGGCTATAATAATTTATACTTAGTGTAAGGCAATAAATACTTAGATAGCGACTAAAGTAACTTTAGATACACGTAAGGGCTAAGCTAGCTATACACATAGATACACAGATACATTTACAGTTACAGGTGGGGCTATTCGACTGGGGCGGGATGGGATTCTAGCGACAAACAACGGCCTACAACGGCCTACAACTGCCATCTACTGCCCGCCAGGCTATAGGGAGAATATCTGTAGGTGGGACTGCCGAAGGATCCGCTGCCGTGGCCGTGGCCGTGGCCATGGGCCATGCCCCCCACCCCCACCCCGAAGGGCGTGCTGTGATGGAACATATCGAAGGCCGATCCGAAGGGGGCACGCGGCGGCGTCTGATAGTGGAACATGGCAGCAGCCGCCGCCGCAGCGGACGACGTCTGATAGGCTCCACCCAGCGAAGAGGCGGCCGTGGTGGTGGCTGCCCCAGAAGTGGGGATTGAAAGGGAGGAGGGTGCGGACACAACTGGGGCAGGGACGGGGGCCAGCGAAGTACTCAGCGGCGAGGCGGTTAGGTTGAGGGACGACGAACCGCTTTGCGATTGAGTAGGAAGCGAAGCGCCCAGACCGCTGCTGTTATTGTGGCCGGAGGAGTCCCCATTCGAGGTGGCACTTTGCGCCTGGGCATAGAGACTGGCCAGGAGGTCCATCTCGGAGCCACTGGCCGTGGACTTGGCGCAGCTGCTGAAGGCACTGCCGGCGGAGGGCACCACAGCCGCAGATGAAGAGATGGCAGAGGGTTTGCTCTCAGCCGGCAACGGCTGCTGCTGCTGCTGCTGCTGCTGCACCTGCTGCTGTTGGTGCTGCTCCGCCTGCTGCACTGCAGCCTCAACGCCGGCCACACTCTTCATGAAGGCCGCCAAATGGATGGGCGCCTGGGTTGGAGCCTGCGACTCCATCTCCTGGCGATTCAGCTCATCGAGATGGTCGCGCACCACATTGAGGATATCATCGTTGGTGGAGGGGCTCGACGATTTTCCGAGCAGTGCTGAAACTTTCGTTAGCAGTGCGGGCACATCCTTGTAGAGGATGTCCAGCAACTTACCGGTGGTGAAGAGAACGATCGCCTTGAGGCAGGAGTACTCGGCGGAGTCCACATGCAGCGCCTTCAGCTTCTCCACCTGCTCCTGGAAGATGCGTATGTGGTCCATGAAGGCCACCACCCGGTCCGCTGCCATGGGAGAGGCGTGCAGACCCGCCGCCGCCAGCAGGGGTGCCACATGCAGCGGCATCGAGCACTGGCTGGCATTCAGCACGAACAGCTCCGACCAGACGAGGCGGAGCAGAGCCACCTGGTCGGTGACCTGCAGCTCGGGGAAGAAGGGTATATTCTTGGCCCACTCGACGGCGGAGAAGAGCAGCCTCGCGGCCAGCTCGCAGATGTTGTCGATGCCCATAATGTTGTTCGGTTGCATGCACTGGCCGTAGCGGGACGTGGGGTATGGCTCCGCTCGCAGCAGCAGCGAGATGTAGGAACTGAGGTACGAGTGACCATTGAAGCCGGCAATGCCCATGGGATCCCCATTGGCGATCTGGTACTGGCCATGCATGCCGGCCAGACCAGGCTGTGTGGGTGGTACGCGTCCCCGTTGAACAGCTGCAAAGAGAGAGAGCAGAAAATGTGGGAAATTAGTTGATGAAGGAGAGAGAAATCTATACGCTTAGGCTCTATAGGCAGAGTGGCATACCCCCTAGCTAAGGACTATCCCTTTTGTTGGGCCTATTTTGACCGCCACATCACACGCCGCACAATGCGAAGCATTCAGATCTGTTGGCAAAGCTGCCACAGCACACAATGGGGCACAATATCAGGCCACCTCAATCTCTCAATCTCTGACGCATCTCTCGCGCACACAGATCGTCGTTCTGCGTCGTTCTGTTGTGTGTGCCTTTTGTCCCAGGTCCAAGACAACGTCATAAGATACTTTCCGCTGCTCTTACTACCCCCCAACAAAACACGAACCCTTATCCTGAGTCGCTTTCAACCCTATTGCTATGGTGTTGTCGCAACTGCTTAGATATGCAAATTGAACTAAATACTTTCAACGCATCTTTAAGATACACAAATACACACATACATATGTATGTATGTGTGTCCCGGGCAGTAGATCTTTCAAGCAGATGTAGGGGAGAGTTGTGCAGAAATGTGGACAGGTTTTAGTTGTAGATAGAGATATAGTAGATACATGTATACTAGTAGTAGTATACACGTTTAAAGTTTAAACATTATAATTAACAATGTAAATGCTTAACAACAAAGCAATGCTTTCCAAATGGAAAGTGAAAGGTCTTTTGAACTCGGGGCCGGAAACGGATTTTCCCCGCAGGGACAGAGTGAGAGACATTGACATGTACATGGACTTGGACTTGGGGATTGGGGATGGGTCTGCTTGGATGTGGACTGTGCATGACCATGGGATGTGCCAAAGTTGAGTTAAGCCACTTGGACACGCTCGCTCGAGAGTGACATGTAAGCGGAAACTTGAGCACGTGCTGGAGGATTCATTCATTAAGTAATCAGCGCCAGCGTAAGGGCAAGTCGGGGCCAAGGACCGCAATCCCTTCGTGTGGTGTTGCCTTCTTGGCTGCTGTAATCTGTGGCCAGATCTGCGGACCAAAAAACCACAGGCTTAGCCCTCGGTCTGGTCTGGTCTGGTCTGGTCTGGGTGTGCATCTCTTTTCTTGCAGCCTTTGGCTTCTTGCATTATTCTTGCGGTCAGACAATATTTTCCCAGGCGCATAAATAAGATACTGGACACTGGACAGTGGACAGTGGACACTCCAACCGGTTTATGGTTCGCTTTCTGCCCATAGATCACCCAGTGAATGGACGTAGAAGTGAAGGAAATGGTCCTATGGAATCCTCTCGCTCTGCACAATTACGCAAATGTATTCTGTAAATAACTGTCTCTGACCGGACACTGGACACTGGACACTGGACAGTGGTCGAAAGAACTGGTTCTGAGCGGTCAGTGGCACTGAGCAACCCTTAGCTTAATTGCTTCGGTAAAGCAATAAACAAACACCTTTCCAGCGGACGGACCCCGAACCAAAAGGGATTTCCAGGACTGACCCCAGGACCGACTGTGCTTTCGCCTTTCAGATCAAGGAAATCACTCGACAAAAGACGTTACGTTACGTTACGTTTCCAGGTTTGGTTTCCAGGTAGAGCAGACCTCTCTGTCCCTCTTTCAGGTTCCACTTCCAGCTGTACAATGTGTGGATAGTTCGCTTCGCTTCGATCAATAATAATGTGTCTTAGCCATTGCTTTGTTTTAAGGCCCCCAAGGCTTTGATTTCGTTGCCCAGATTGTGTCTCTCTTGGAGCTCTTGGAGCTCTTGGAGCTCTTGGAGGTGTGCCTAGGATGTGTGTGTGTGTTTGGTTGTCTATCGCATTAAGGTGTGGAGTGGTTGCTGTTTTGTTGTTGTTCGGCTGAGGTGTAAACAAACCTTTGTTTGACCCACTTTCCTAACCAGCAAAGTCTCTCTCTCTCTGATCTCTGGCCATTGTCTCTGGCCAAGAAATGCGTTCGAACCAAGCCCCGAATGCAGGTGTTGTGCTGTCGAATTCCTTTCGGGGTCAAAGTGCAGAGCAGAGTTCAATGTTTTGGAATGCTGCATGCAGCGGAAAACCCTCCCTTTCGAAACATCCAATCCGCATTCCTATACGCTTCTTGTCCCTTTACCCAAAAAATCCCTTTAAAAAATTTGAATAAATTCCGTAAAATTTGCTTCCCTTAACGGAAACCCGTTTTTTGTCGATTGAAAAATGATGGTAAAAATATCTCTGACCAGTTCTTGCCAAGTCCAGCCCCCCCTCCCCCCTCTTCCCTTGACCAATTGACACTGGAATTTAATTAGAGCGACCCGGAACACAGATTTCATGTTGATTTTGTTTCAGGTTTCGGCTTTTTGTATGCCAAAACCCGTACAATTTCTTGACCCCAGGGTCATTCCAGGCACCACCTTTGTCCCGCTTTACGGCTAAAGTACTGACCCCCTCCACCCCCCTACCGTACCCTACCCCTCCTCGCATAAAGAGGGTAAAAACGAAGGAAATGTTCTATGCAGAAATGAGATTTTCCCACGATTTTTCAGCTCTGATTGTGAGGTGCGCGGAGCAGGAACGGCGAGGTCTAGTTTTACGCAGAACTTGTCATTACATTGAGGAAATGTGTGACTCAACTCAACTCAAGGCGAATCCCTCTCCAGACCAGAGACCAGAAACCAGAGGAAAAGGTGTTGAACTCTTTTGAGTTTTATTAGCCGAGGGACAAGCAGGAGATCTGGTGGCAGAGTCGCGAGAAGTGAGGAAATAATCGGAATTAATGGGGCTTCAACAACAGGTAGCTCTGTGCGGCTCGGACCTCTGGGGGTTCAGACTGTGTCATTAGCCAAAAACTTGTCTCGCGGCTCGAACAAACATTGGGTTAGGTAAATTTGTAATGCTATAGCCATTGCCATAGCCATAGCCCCTCTTAGACGGGGCTTAGACGGGGCTTAGTCGGGGAGACTAAGTAAATGTTTATATTCATTTAATTACAAGTGCATTGAGAGGACTGGCCGCAGCAGCGATGCTGTAGTTGTAGCTCTGACTGTAGCTTTGGCTGTGGCTGTGGCTTTAGCTGCATTTTAATTGCCCATAGTCGCCATAAATTAACGTTTTCGTTCTTAACCCAAATCGATGTATGACAGTACAGTACAGTGCAGTACAGGCTGTGTAGACTCAGTTGAGTCGTCGGCTGCCGTTGGTTATTAGCATTTTGCGAAAAACCTGTCAATATTAGTGCAAATAATAACAGCTTAGCGTCCACTAACTGCAGTCTTGGGCTCTATCTCTCCCTGACAGACGTTAATTGTTAATGCTGACAAGTGTAACTGGCCATTGTCAGTCCAGTCCAGTCCAGTCTGCCAGTTAGCCAGTCTGCCAGTTAGCCAGTCTGCCAGTCGGTCAATCAGTCAATCAGTTGAGCCGCTGCTGCCTTTGGCAATCTCAGAGACGGCGTTTGCCAGGAAAACAAGTCTCACCCAAGTATGCCAAATATTTGGCATGGCTTTGCTTACAAATTAGTTACATATTGGCCAGCAGTCGGCATTGATTAACTAATAGATTTTATGGATATGGATAGTAGTCTCCTCAAGTTGTGCACAGAATCACCTCACATAAAAACCCCTATCAAATATCGATTTTGAAGTGTATCTTTAGCTTCGTTTGTGCCCCCAAAAGAGCCGGCGAGGCGCCTTCCTTTCTTGTTTAATTATGAACAAACGAGCGAACGAGTTTGCATTTGATCTCTGGGGGTCAAAATGTTGCACTCCACTCGCCTGCCCGACTGCCAGCCTAATTGTTATTTTCTATTACGGTCGTTTGTGGTGCGTGGATGATTGCCACACACGAGAGCGAGAACTGGCCTGATCCGATGTGATCTGATCCACATTCTTTGGCATAGTTCTTGGCACCCGAATAACTCAAACTGAACCACCCACCCCATACACCACCCCCATGTGACATTTAGTCATCGAGTCCCCGTCCCGTCCGCCATCTGAAAGCTGTTCTACTTCCGTTCTGTCTGCTGCCTCCTCTGTCGATCATTTAATTTATTTTGTTTGCCTCTAGGTTTGACTTTTAATTGACCCACAGGCAAGGAATCTCTTTGTTCTAGATGTTCTCTACTCAGGAATACTTTTTATATAGCTATGTACATATATTTGTTGTATGAGGGAGAGAGAATCTTTCTTACCTTCGCGTCTCATGCCCATTTTGAGGCACTTTTTCAATCGGCAATATTGACATTGATTGCGATGATGCTGGTCTATGGGACAGTTTCGACTGCCGCGACACGAGTAGGTGAGATTGCGTCGCACAGAGCGCTTGAAGAATGATTTGCAGCCTGAAATGATAGAGAAGAAAACATATCGAGGAATATTAATAAGATACAGATACTGGTTATATACCCCCCCTTTGTCCTGGCCATGTCTTTGTTTTGCAGCAAGTTCTACAAATTCCATGGCACCCCGGGAGTACAAAGAATTGTTACCACTTGTAAAGCAAAGTGAGTTCCAGCCTCACTTCCATGACAACAATCGCAGTCGCTAGTCGCAAGTCGCAGTCTGCCAGGAACTGCCAGTCCCTCCTGGCTCCTTACGGTGATGCCCATGTCAATGGTCATGTTACACGTTTCATGGCTTAACGCCTCCCATAAAATTACCTTTAATGGCTTTCAATTAACAAAGTGTATCTTGGCCAGCCACGAAAGATACTCGTACTTTGGCCCAGGCTGTGGAATCCGCACCGAAAGAGGGAAAACTGGCAGCCGCGGATGCCACGAATTTACTGTTAAGGGGCCAGACGGACACATCGGCCATGGCTCGTTTCGGCTAAGTGCTTCAGGATGGAGGCCCCAAACCTTGGCAGGGGGGGGGGACTGGGGTGTTGTTGCCAGTTAATGTCGCCGACGCGTATCTAAACATGTGTATCACTAGGGGGACGCGCTCTCCTAGCCAGCATCTGCCTCTGCATCTGCATCTGAGTTTTCTGCATAAAAAGCTTCGGGCCTAAAAGGGGGAGAGGGCGGGGAACCTACATATGTATGTAGTATTGTCTGGGCCTTTTGGCTTTCGGCCATACACCAAAAAAAATTCTCACAATAACTCAAAACAATGGCATATGCTCATAAAATTCGTTTTAAGCTGTAAAATCATCATCAAACAAAATATGTAAGCGCTGAGCGTTTATGCAGACTCGAGTTCCTATCCACTATCCCCCACATCGCCCAATCCCCCCCCGCCCACCTCCCGCATATATGGCATACGATCACAGGCTATAAAAGATTTTTCAATGCATTTTTTTGTTTTTGTTCGTTCGTTGCCATTGCGATCGTGTGGCTTTCCAGCCTCCCACCGAAATGGGGGAAAACAAAACGTGGCCAGCAAATTGAAACTGATGGAAAGTTAAGGTCGATCGGCTAATGCGCTATAGGAAGTGACTGAAGAGGGTGTACGGAAGCGGTCAAAGTAGAGCTTTTCTAATCACTCAAACACCCCCCAACTATGGTCAACTACCTCCCCCAAACGATGATCATTGGATCGATCACATCGTAGATCATCTCATAATCACATCTCTCCCTTGCAGAGAGCATTCACTATTCTCCACTCTCGTATATACCTGCTTAAAGCTTTGCTCCAGAGACCAACCCAAGACTCAGGCACAGACAGACAGGAGATACTCCGCGAACACACATAGATACACCTGGGCACACACTCACACACACACAGATACAGCACACTCGCGCACACTTGAGGCTTTTACACCATATGATCTACGAATAACGATATTGTACCAAGTCACGATTTCTGCCAAAACGTACCGTTGCCTTTTTTTTTGTTGTTTTTCTTTTTCTTCGTCGTCTTCCTCTAGATGCGCCTCTGCCCTCAACCCCCGCTACTGCCAACTATCTATCTATCCCCTCCTTAACCTCCCTGCTACCACATACCACCTACCACTTCTTTCCCCTGCTTAACCCCTTCTCAACCAATACTATCTTTTGCTTTGACTGCGCTTTTGCCTTATGTTGGAAAGAGATACAGATGGACAGACAGACGTTGCAGCCAGGTCGGTCTGTGTCTGTGTCTGTGTCTGTGCCTGAAAGAACTGTGCAACAGAGGCACACTGCCCATATGCGCCTATCGCGACTCTATCTAGAGCTGCAGCCGCCCCATCCCCATCCCCAGTGGACGTTGCGATGCGATGCGATGCGAAAGATGCGCGCGTCGTCGTTATTGATGAAGATACGAGTACGAGTACGAGTACAACGTAGCTTAGAGATACCGTAAGCCAAAATCCAAGGCGGGGTACCTCGGATACCGTCATATCGTGTTATATCAATAACCGAAAAAGGGTGGATCGCCCCACGGAGTGGGAACTGTGGGAAGTTCCATCTCCCCTGATGGGAGAAGCCCTTCCACTGTCCCTCCTCTATGGCTTCGAGTGCAGCTTAAGCTTAAGACTTCTACTAACTTAAGTGGCTAGCTTTGGCTTTGGCTTAGTCTAGAGCTAAACTTTGCGGTAGTTTCAATTACCGCTTCACCTAATTGCCACAGGGTGGCAGAAGAAGCAGACGAGTACTCGAATCGCGTGCGCTACGCGCCATAAAGCGTTCAATACAGTTACGAGGGGTTGGGGTTGGGGCTGGGGCGGGGGGTTTTCCAAGAACTAAGAACTAAGCTAAGCTAAGCGTTTTATTAATTGAACTTCCTGAAACTGCAGCAGCAACAAAAATACTATCTTTAGTTATGTAGACACGAGATGGTCTGCTTGCCGCTTGGCTGAGCAATTTAAGGCCTTAAATTAGTTGGCTATCTATATCTTTCGCTGGAGAGAGTGTCTGTGACTTGGGTGAGAGTATATCTATATCTGTCTATATCTGGTATACATATAGCTTCAATCAATTCAATTTTCTCAGCATTTGCGGTCAATGATCGCTGGGCTCAAAGAACTGCAATGCAAAGTCAAAGCCAGACTTAGAGTCAGAGTCAGTGGCAGAGTCAGTGGCAGAGTCAGTGGCAGAGCCTTGACTTTGGCTCATTTTCTAATTATTAAAACACATAGGAGAGAGACAGAGTGAGAGAGCCATCATTAAGGTGCAATAATTAAATGTTGAAGCTTACATGGTGCAAGCAGCTAGTCCAAGTAATTAGCACACACCGCCACTCGGCAAGACTGCGGCAAGACTCCGCGGAGACCTGCAGCTACCAACTGCAGCCAGAGGGAGTCCAGAGGCGGCTAGACAAAATATCTGGAGTACAACCGAAACATAATTACAGAGCCAGAGCCCCCCACCAGACAGACAGACAGACAGACAGACACGAATCCCCACCATCATGCCACTCTGCTGTTGCACGAGTACGAAGTATCTACAAAATGCACTGATTATGAACGGCAAAAGAACACAGAAACACAAAAGACCCGGAACAGGTGACGGCCCGTCCCCCACCCCCCCGCTGGGATTGATACCCAGGCTCTAGGCCCTGGTTTATTACCCAATATATGTGGGTCAACTGTAAATGGAATTGGCAAAAACTGGGAAGCTCTTCCCAAAGTGTCCTCTTCTTTCGCTAGCGGCTAGAACTTTCCCCAGTTGTTGGAACAACAACAGAGCACCAGTTTGGAGTTGGAGTTGGAGTAAGAGTTTTCATATGTCACAACGATCTACACGTTGCAAAAAGATACAAAAGCGACCAAAAGGAAAACGCCGACTCAGCTCTCAGATAAGCGATTTAGCTTTGATTTAACTGATGTTATGTGAAGTTATGCGGCAAGCTCCAGCCACAAGCTGCAGCTGGAGTCGGTGTCGGTGTCCGCGTCGGTGTCCGTGTCGGTGTCGGAGGCAGGGTCTGCCCTGGTCATGTACTACGTACAAGAGCTGTTTCGGTGTTGCGGTGTTTCGGTGGTGTTCGGACCACAGAGCGACACATGGCGATAAGAGAGGTTATTGCTTGGCTTGTTGCACCATTAAAGAGTCTTGGCCAGGCCTCAGCTTGGCTCAGACCTAGTCCCCAGTCTCTAGTCTCTCTCTGTAGTCTCTCTCTGCGGGGCATGTCGTACCAGAGATCGGTTCTAGCAAATGTTGCAAGTGCCGCACAGCCACAACGGAGATGCACACAAAATAAAAAACGTGCCAAGCAAAAGTTGAAGCCAACATTTCGCTGGGCCTGATCGATTAGACCAAGTTAGTTGAAAACGAAAATTGCGCATGAAGTGGCAGCCACAACCGAGACGAGACGAGACGACTCTCTGCCCCAGAGCCCCAGCAGCAGCAGATCTCTAGAGAGCCAAAAGCTTAACATAATTAATTAAACCGTTACATTATAAAGCGGATCAAGTCGGTAGTTCACGATTTCCCTACTGCCAGTCTACCAGTCTACCAGTCGTTCAGTCGTTCAGTCTTTTTCGGGCGCCCCTTTTTGTTAGAAATCGCATCGTGTCAGGATGAATTTTTTGCGCCTCATTTCCACAGAGCAGAGGGATTTCCACTGTGGGGAGGGGAGGGGAGAGACCTTCCACTGGATCTGGGTCTCCGTCTCAGTCTCAGTCTAGGGTCGGCTGCCTGCTTTATTGGCTTGAACATTTCTTCTAAGTACAACGATTTGTACTACAAGCCAAGTTTTAATGATTACAATGTCTGCCGCTGCGGCTGCTCCTTGCTGGCTTTTGCTTTTGTTGCTGTTTCTTTGTTTTAACAATATCTGTACAATTAAGTTTTGTTTTTGGGTGATTTTCCTTTGGGTCGACTGGTTGGTTGGTTGCTTGGTTTATTTTTAATGAAGGGTTCAGCTCTGGGCTCATTAATGTTGACACAGCGTTGAGTAATCCCTCATACCCCATACCCCATACCCCATGAAAGATTCTCTTTCTCTCCGTTTGTTTGTTTCTGGATCTTTGAGAGTGTTACGAAATTGGGGAAATGGGTAATCCATAGATATACATACAAGATAGGTATGATAATATCAGAGCTTTCTTCTCCTTTATCCTCCCTTTTTCTCTGTGTTTTTTTCTCCCTATAAACATGATTATTATGACATAAATCGTTAACCCTCCCATATGTAATATACGTATTTATTTCCTTGCGGAACATAAAAATTTGTCAACATAAATATTGCGGCCATAAGTTACCCCATGCCACACAAACACACACACACACACATGCATGCCCCATAAGGGGCTGCTACTGAGTTGTAAATCAAGACCCAGAGAGAGACCAAACTGCAAGTCGCACGGAAGTTATAAATGTTTATCAAAATGCGATTTATTTGATAAATATTATGGCCAAGGAATTGACTCGATTTGGGGAGCAGCCTCCTTTGCTCTCAGCCCCCCCCCACTAAATGCAAATTTTGTTTAATACAAGCCTCGAATTTATTTTCCATTTCTTGCTAATTAATAAATAAGAAATCCGCTGGCTGCGGGCGTTACTTGCCTCCCAAAAATATACAAAAACCATGGAACGTCATAAATTGCAAGCCTCCAGTGGGCGTTGTTCATTTTCTGGATTCGTATTTACTTTGTATCTTTTAATATTCGGGTTTTCGCAGAGAGAGACAGAGAGAGAGGGTTTCGAAAGAAGGAGGAGGAGGGGGCGGAGGTCGGTATCACGGACAGCTAATTGATTTATGTTTTTCGCTTTTGTTAAATGCTTCACGTCGAATGAATTTTCACAGGGAAACATGCATTTTAGAGCAGAGCGCCATTTAACAGATTGTCAAGAGGTGGAAAGTATCTTGTATTAATAAAACCAAAAAAAAAACATTTTTAAATGTGATTTCAAACAAAGAAATTTGGAAAAAGATTATGCTTTAATTAGATATAATTTGGACAGTTCTCTCAAGTGATTTATCGGTGTATAAACCGAATAGAAATCCCAAAGGTGGAAAATTCTTTACTTCATCTACGTCTTTAAATTTTAGAAAAATTTCAAGCTGCTGCCCGAGAAAATGGGCATTTTCAATTCGAAACTTCTCCTCAAGTCATTTATTTACCCACATCATAATGAAGTTAATTAAAAAGCCACACATGTTGAATGCAATTCTGCACAAAAGGAAGCAAAGATTGCCCCATCCGAGAGCGAAAGATACAAAGATACACGACAGACAGACTGACTGACTGACCAACCAAGCGATCTGCGACATTCAGAACTTTTTTTTTTGGGATAACTGAAGGAAGTTACTCCTTAAACTTGGATGTTTTTTTTATACGGATTTGGGTTTTGGGAGCTGCTCTTTAATTGTCGAACGTGGGAAGCTATTTAAATGAGTTGAATGTTGCAGAAAATGTGGCAAATGGAGCAGCAGCAGCCACCGGAGTTGACACACACACACATGCCCCTTATTTGTGGCAGCTAATGGGCCTCGGCTGGCGCTTAACAATTAGTTGCGATGGCAATTTCTTGCAACTCTTTATGTTCTCTATATCAGAGCTGCACTTCAGCTACGAGCTACAGCTTTAGTTGATGTTTGTTTTAATTAATTGCATACAGGCCAAGATAGACTAAGATACTTTGTGGAGTTGCTGTTATAATTCGCGAAATTTATTTGTCATTGTCATGAGCGGTAGATAAATTATGTTAATTCCACCTCTTGACATGGGTGCTGAGATAGTTTTTCTTGTTGCAATTTGAAATTCAATGGTTTCAAGGGAAATGCTGGCCAAGAATTATGTATTTTTAATATTTTCCCACCGTCTCTGCCTCTGCCTGCAGCCGCTGATTGATGATGCAGGATCCACGAGGAAATCTACACTTTTGGGCCACTAATAGCCATGACAAATGGCTAAATTAATAGGAGTCGGTAAGAGTCTGGCAGTGGTAGAAGTCTGCAGTCCATAGCGGATTCTTTTGGCCACACTAGAGCCATGCACTCATCATTAATATTATCAAGGCATTTTTATCAGCGCACATTTTTTTGTGAGCCGAAACCGTGACTTTTGGAGCTGGCAAAAGGTTAGAAGGCACTTTGGAGCGCTGGCTGGCTGCTTGGCTGGCTGGCTGGCTGGCTGATGAGTGCAAAACGTTGGCGTATCTTCTGCCTAATTTCACCCAAGAAATAGGAGGCTGCAACAGCTGTGTGGCAGTGTGGCAGGGAGTGTGGAATCAAACAAGTTGCCACCACAATGGGTTGAAGTTGAGGCAGACGCTGAGGCAGAGGCTTTGGCAAGGAGCAGGCAGAAGGCAGAAAGGCAGGGCTGGGCATGGCTGGGCATGGCTGGGCATGGCTGGGCAGGAACAGGAACAGACAACACGCATAAGCTACAATTAATCTTGGGAGTACGGAGCGCTCTCTGTGAGGAGGTAGGGAGGGTGGGGAGGGTGTCTTGGCATAAATTTCACATACTGAGCCGACAAGCTCTCTCGTGTGCCCTGAAACCTGGAAACTGGACAGCAAGACACACGGACAACAGACGGAGAGACAGCGAGACAGATGGACAGCGAGACAGACGGACAAGTGAGCACACATGGACAGAGCACGGACACAGACAGTCGCGAAACGGGTTGGTGCGGTGGTACTACCTATATCTTTTCTTTTCTTCTCCAAAAAAGCAACAAAATGTATCTGCACCTTGAAGGACGAGAGGACGAGACCCAGCCCAGGCACATTATGGGTTTGAGTTCACCTCCGAGAGGAAACCTCTTAGAAGCCTAGCAATGATATGAGCCCTGAGAGACGCGTATGCGCTTTCTATGCGCTTTATTATGATATTTTTTTTCCCTTAGTTTTATTTTCATTTTGTACGAATAGAGAGGCCTGGCCTGCCTTTTGAGCTGAAGCTGAAGCTCTGGCTGAAGCTCTGGCTGTGGCAGAGGTTGTCTGGCGATTGCATAGAACAAAATAGATTGCTATCGTGGCAACATCATCAGAGCCAACAGGCAGGGAGCGCAAGAGATGCGGGAGATACCCATGCACTACATACCGCAGCGAGACTTGGGGGCAGGGACAGTGGAGTGGAGTGGAGTACAGTGGAGTGGAGTGGACTGAGGTGGACTGAGGTGGAGGGAAAACACCTTCAGAATGCAACGAGGCGGTCACAGATTGTTCTTGTTCTTGTGGGTTGCGCATGCGTACAAAATGCTCGGTGATTAATAATAATAGCAGCGCCTACAAAAGCCACAAAACACCCCGACACACATACATGCATGCATGCATATGTATGTATGTACAGTGGGTGCAATCCGCTATCCGTGGCAAGCGGAATTGTATCTAAAGTGTGTCTCTACCCACTGTATCGCTCTCTGTCTCTCATTTCTTCTGCTCCAGAACATTTGAAGAGATACGATTATGACAAGTTCAACGTGAAGTTGCACTAAATGCCACAGCCGCAGTACGAGTATCTTTTCCCTCTGCCTCTGCCTCTCCCTCTCTTTGAATGCAGTTCCCTCAGAGTACTTGTATCTCTATCTCCAACAGAGAGACAATAAAAAGGTGGGCGCTTCATTTAGCAGCCGCCGCCGCAGCCGCCGCACAATTTGCATGTTTGCACAACAATTGTGTTTGGCTTAGGACAAAGCAGGCACCGTATTTTATTTAGATAATAATTTTTTATCTGACGATAAGCTGGAACGTTGAGACTCTCGAGCGCTCTGTGCGTGCCCGGGTCGCCCAAGGGGCCAGCGTATCTCAAGAGCTCCTCGCTCTATCTCCCTCTCTGTCTAAGTGTAACGGTAAAGGCTGACCAGAGATGCAAAAGCATCTCGGAATATATCTCAATATATTTCAGAATGGTAGGAATATTCTAGCTGATAGTTGCACCTCTAAGCCAAAGATACAAAAGTATCTTTCAGGCCATAAACGTATCTTTTGGCTCGTAAATGATCTCTACATGATTTCAGGGTCTTGCGCTGCATTTTGGCCCGCTTGGCCGCTTCCCAGGCAAAGAAAAAGATACATTCCAGCTGTGATCCCGCCAAAAGATTTGCATGCCATAGAAGACACACAGACACACACACACACCCACATCCACCCCCATCCATCGGACTGCAGGGAAGATCTTCCGCAGTGGCTCTCCCTCTCTCTCTCTCTCTGGTGGATTCTTTTTACTGCCAACTCATTAAACTGCCATAATTCACCGAAAACTGTCAAAATCAGCGGCTGGCAGGCACGCTTTTGTGTTACCTTTCTATTACGAAAAACTGCGATGCGATGCCAATATCTGTTTGGTCATCATCAACCGAAAGATACTCCTTGTAGTCCGTACTCCAGCGTACTACAGCGTGCACCGTACAAGTCGCAATCAATTGACCCCCAAACAATGGATAAAGATACATCCGCAGACGCGGATGATGATGATGACGATCATAAGTACTCACCTTCACAGGTAAATTGTCCGTAGTGCTTGCCGGAGCTCTTGTCGCCGCAGACAACGCACTCGATGTTCTGCTTGGAGTCGATCTGGGAGCCACTGTTGCTGCTCTGCGAGTGGGAACTATTGGCCTGGGAACTGGGAGTGGTGCTGCCACCACCGCCGCCACTGCCACTGCCGCCGCCTCCTCCACAACTGGCGGGCTGGCCCTTGATGATGGGCAGCATATCGGGGCCATGGCCCGACTGCACGCCACTAGAATGATGGCCCGACGAGGAGCCTCCGTTGGCGCTGGGCAGGCTGGAGAGATCCTCCTTGATGCCGTGATGGGAGCTTTGGTTGTGGTTCGCCGTGGAGGCGGTCAGGCCGGACAGATCCTGCTTGATCACCGCCGACTGTTGGCTGGCCACACTGCTGGGCGTGGTGCCACCGCCGCCGGTACTGGTGCCGGTGGTGCCGGCCAGCGAGCCGCCCGGACCCGCCGATGTGGCATGCAGATGGCTGCCCAGATTGGGGTCATGCCAGGGCGTATGTGGCGGCACGCCCAGCCCCATCGACCGCGACAGTCCCAGATCGAAGGCCGAGAGCTCGGCGCCGGACTGGGGCCGCGGATTGAAGAAACCGGGAGCCGTGGACGGGGAGGCGCACATGACGCCGCCACCGTACACGCTCAGGGAATTGTGCGTAATAATTTTGGCGGCCGGATCGGAACACGTGGGATAATTGCTGGAATACACTTTGCACGCACTCGCTTCTCGCACGACACGACGATCGATTCGAATCGATTGGAAATCTCTCTCTCTCTCTTTCAATTTTGTATTTTTATTTGAATTTTCCGTTTATTATCTGCGGCTCGTTTCGAATTCAAATAATTTCTTTATTTTGTAAATTTATTTGAAATTTCTGTGATCATTTTTCACGCTTCACTCATTTGACACTTGGTGGTTTTTCCTATAATTATTATGATTATTTTCTTTTTTTTTTTTGGGATTTTTTCCTCTCGCCGTTGCACACACACGAAGTTGTAATACGAATTTAGAAAAGTGCTGAACTTTAAAGATTCATCTCTCAAGTACTTTTTCCACTGGTATATTTCAGTATCTTCGCTTCGATAGAAATGCGCGTCATGCGGAGCAGCAAAATCTCAGTCAGCCTAGCCTGACTGGCAAAACATTTGTGGCAAAAGGTACACGACCCGACCCGACTCGACTCGACCGTTTCGACCTAACGACACATCACACAAATCTCTCTCATTCCACACACCACCACCACCGCACACAGATACAGATACAGGCACAGATACAGACACAGATACCCGCGCGCACTATTGCCGCTCTTGTTGCACTCTCGCCTTTCCAATGGCTCGGCGCCAGTTGAGTGGAAATCTCCGCTCTCTGTCGCACTCCCACTGTGCCCACTGTGCCCACTGTGTGCTCCGGTCTGCTCTCTGGTGGCGGGGCAAGACCTTCAACGCGTTTGGCTGATTTGCCACTACCACCACCACCACCACTATATCACCGCACCACCACGGCACCGGGGTGTAGTATGGGATATGGTATGGGAAATGGTATGGTATGGTATGGGGCCTCTCTCTCTCGTTCGTCTTTCGTTGAGTGCAAAACGCTCAGAGCACAGAGCACAGACGACAGCGGGTTCCAACAAGAAAGAACTCGTTTGCCTCTGCTTCGCTTCGGTTCTGTATTTGTATCTGTATCTCTGCTTCTGCTACTGCTTCTGCTTCCTCTCTGCTTATTAGTCTGCTGCGGCTGTTGTTGTTGTTGGACGCATCTGTTAGATACTCGTACTTTACCGTTATGGTTCTTTATCTTCTGCTCCTCTACACAACCAACTTTTTTGTTAACTTTAAAATGAAACGCAGTCTCCTCCCCCGAAATCTGCTTTTGGAGAGAATCTTCCGAGCAGTTCTTGCCTCTCTGGTTGGTTGGCTTTAAGTGCGTTCTACTTTTTTCTACAAATTTTTGGTAGGTGCTTTAAGTGGACTTTCTTATCTGTTTAGAAGAGTTTTGCATGGGAATAATGGCCGATATGTTTGCTTTAAAGCTACATTTCTATTGGTTGCTAAGCAAAAGGAAACGGAGATAAGTTTCGGGCAAAAAGATAGTAGGATTATGGTTAATGGATGATAGGATGGGTTTATGTAAACAAGAGAAATTAGGTTGGCAGTGATCTTAAAATATAAAGGTCCTCGAAACAGGGGCTACATATATTCTGTTGCACGTGTTCTCCAATTGGAATTATTCCAAACTTTATGGCACTTTTTTATGGCAACTTGAAATATAGACTGGAGGATAATTTATAGTGTGATTTTTTGAATATATCAATGAATATTTTAAGCATCGTATTTAATGATATTATAAACTTTAATCGAATGCTAAGAGCTGCAATATAACTAATGCAAGCCAACTTTTTATTGGATTACTAGTTTCATATATTTATATACCTATATATTCTCAATGTCCATCTGCTTCTGTGGAATACCTTTAAGATCCACAGATTTTATGAGATATTTGAAATGCTAATTTTTTAAACAGAATATGCATACAAGTTCAATTTACTTAGCTTTGGATAACATTCAATTAAATGGTTATTAAAAATATATGTAATTGTGTCTATAGACTATAACTATTCAGAACTTACTACTTTTTAAAGCTATATGTAACATAATTCACAAGTGCCCTCAATCCACCTCTGGCTGAAATCGTATTATTAACGCTCAATGTACCCCCGGAGTGTGTGACCCCGAATAGAACTTGACGACTGAAGCCCATTGACTGTCGTAATATAATTATAATATTTCTTGGCTAATTGGATCAGGCGCACTACCACCTCTCCCCCAACCACTCGCCTTCCTTGGACCCTGTTTACGTGTCTGGGGGCAGTACGCGTTTGGGAAGTGCCAAAACATGAAATCATAACTATAATTGAATTCTATTTTAACGAGGACACCTTTGAAGTAACCTGATATGTCCATTTGTTGGATATTATTTCCTGCCCACACGTCATCGTTTCAGCCTTCTGTTGCAGAGAGATTTCGCAGTCAGAAGTAGGAGAATACCCCTCGACCAGCATTCAATTGAAATTAGCATTTTATGGGCAGCTATTTGCACGCAATGAATGCAAGAAAGAGTGAAAATTGCCAAGGGAAAAGTGCAGTAGAAATCGCCATCAGCCATGCAACGACGTCGACACTTCATTTTTCACAAGAAAGAGATGCAGTACGAAAGAGAGGGAGAGGGAGAGGGAGAGGGAGAGAAATGGCTATTGGAAAAATGCCGTTGCAGGCGGCAAAAGTTTGCAAAAAAGTTACAGTGACAGTCCAAAGGGCCAAATTGTGGCCAGAGCACTTTGCACTCCTCGGAAACCTCAGCAAAAACCCATCTACCCATCCACAGAGCCAAGCCGAGCCGAGCCGAGCCCCTTCTCAGAGCAGAGTAGAGCAGAGCCCCATCCAAAGAATACACCTCTTCTCACACCCCCAAGAGCCAGCCCATCCTCATCCCCCCTCCCATCCATGGAAAGGGCGTAACGAGCGACCGCTGGCGCCCTCTGGTGTCTGGAGGGTAGGAAGGCCAGAGCACAGTGCAAACGTTCAATTGGATGATGAACGATATGCGGCAGTCGTGGTCGTGGTCCCAGAGTCAGTACGAGCCTCCCTGGTTGGGGTGGCGACGTCGCCGCTGCCGCTGCTGCTGCTGCTCCCAGAAAGCGGCTCACTTCCAATTGGATTCCACTCAAAAAGTCTCAGAGTTTCGTTCAGTTTTTGTGCGCGCTCTCTCACTCATACAGGCGCACTCTCACTCCAAGTGGAATCCGGCAACGCCTCTACTCTGCTCTGTTGCCCTCTCGCTCTGTCTTTTTAGTTGCATCTCTCTCTGGCGCTCAGTCCGCTCTCTTCCTGCCACTATCGCGTGGCTGTTTTTCCTACCTTATCATTAACTGTATCGGAATTTTTGCTTTTTTCTTATGAAAATAAACAAAAAATGGTTAGAAAAAATTGTATTTGCTTTTTATGAACACCGCTGGATGTCTCTAGATGTCTCTCTCTGGCACCCATTGGGAGTCAAATTCAATTGGATGGGATGTCCATGAGTTATTTGTGAGGTCTCGGCTCTTCTCTGTGCAACATCCTGCAGGCGTCTGCAGGCTCCTCCGTTGCCTGTGAACCTAATCTCGTGGTTCTCGGCACCTCTTGTTAGGGCCTCGTATGTTACTCAGATCCTTTCTCTCTCTCTCTCTCTCTTCCATCGAGCAGCAGCCCCAACAGAACCGACAGCAACAGTGCCAGCGCCACCCATTACATTGTTGTGTGCCAGAGACCAGAGACTGCTCGGAGTTCGCGCAGTCGGGCGGCACCTCCAACCCCTTTGGGTTAAATACTGACAACCCCATTTGAGCGCCTTTTTGCACTCGCTGCCACTGCCACAGCCTCTGCCACACGGCCTCACCTCCTTTACACCATTCTCCGCCGCCTCAGCCTCAGCCACAGCCTCCTCCTGTTCTCCTGCTCCTCTTAGCCTCTCTCCACATAATGTTGGCCATTTTTTTTTCTTTTTAGCCCTGTTTGGCTGATGCTGCTGCTTTGGACAGTTCATTGAAAGTAGGTGGACGGCAGGGGGTGCAGCAGGGGTTAGGTTGCGGGGGAGATATGGTGCGAATCTGTTTTAGGATCTGTTGGGGTTCGGAATTTATAATTTTCATCAATTTTAATGGATTTAAATTTCAAGTCTATAAGCTTTATTAAGAGTTATTTCTACTTACTTTATTCACTTCGAATATTCTATATGTTGCATATTTAAAAACGTTATTTTTTCTTTTCATTCTCCTATTCTGAATTCAGTCTTGAAAACTCCATGCATTAAACAGTTTTTTCTGTTGGCTGCAACATAAAAACTTGCTGCATGCCTGCCGCCTGCCGCCTGTGGATGCACACAAATGCATAATATACTACATGGATTCCAAGGACTTTTTCATGCTCTAAAGCATATGTACATACACTTGCAGATATGCAGATCTACCAGATATACACAACGAAATGTATCTGTGGACTGCTCCTGTTCCCGGACAAAGGGAAAGCCACATTGCCACCATGGGGCCCGAGCCCCTCTTAGATGGGCAAAACCAACTGGCATGTAATTTACATTGTTGCTTGTTTCCTGCTCTCTCTGGCCAACAAAACTTTTACATTGATAAATTTTTAGTAATTCTTCTTCTTGGGCGTGGGGGGAGGGTTGGGTCTTTTTTATGCGCCTTTTGTTTTCCGTGGCCGGGCGGCGGCTGGTGGCTGGTGGCTGGCAAGGCAAGGACTTTATGAATAAGTGCTAAAATGCCAGAGACCAGGACCGCAATGGACCGGGCCATGTCATGCTGGTTAAACTGACGAACACGCGACCGGCTGCTCCTCCAACCTCTCCCTCCCTGTCCCTCGGAGGTCCAACCTCTCTCTCTCTGGTTGTCCCCCCAACCACTCTGTCTCTCCGGTTGCACGGAAAAAGTTGGCTCTTCTGTGCTGTTGTTTTTAGCCCGATGATTCATTGTGAAAATGGAGCTGGAGCTCTGGCCGTGGCTGCTGCTGGAAAATGGCATCTAAAATGTATCCCATCGCATGAGATGCACAACAGGAGCCACAAAAAGTCCTCGCAGCTAACAACTTTGTCAACCCAATATGCTTGATGAGACGGAGGGCTCCGTTACTGTTTGATGGATTCATTGGGAGGATGAAAAGTGATTCATTTGGTGTTTGGCAAGGCTTTAACTTTGTATTTTTTAATTTCACATATTACATTGTACATTGAGTGTGGCATTAACGCAAATTGTTAGAGTTTTTGGGAACTAGAAAGAGCCATGCATAACATTACAGCTTGTAGAGGTATCCTTGAAGGAACTACAGTGGTTTTGTGTTTCTTCCGGCAGGCGATGGCCGATAGATAGATTTCTATCAATATATTTTAATATATATAAACTTATTGCAGTAGCACTTTTCAACGAGCTTTATTCTAGTAAAAATTGGACAAGAATTCACGCTTAGTTCTAGGAACATATCGCAAGATGAAATTGTGAAAATTATAGATACAGGGTATCGACTTCCATTCAGAACTTGGTTCAATGATTCAAAAGAGCTTGAAAAATGTAAAGATCGAATCACGCAGGCTTTAATCAATTTTGATTAAGAAATGTAAAAGAAATGCCTTCAAGTAATGTCCCCCTAAGATATATAGATTCGTATATAAATATTTGAAAAACTTTGACTCTTACCTCTTGCATCTCAGTCCACATATATCTAACTGTATTTCTGTATATATCTTTCCCCCGAATCAATTACATGTGGGTGCAATTATTGTGTCTTGTGTTTGTCCATTTTGGAATTGCATTGAAGCCAAACCATTTCCAGGGAATATGCTCCTTGACATGCAAGCCCCCAAAAACAGTTAAGGGTTCGTTTCGGCCGTATAATGCACAAAGTCTACATATATATGTACATATATATCAGTAAATATGTAGAGAAAGATTGCAAGGGAGCGGAAAAGTGTGTGTGTGTGGCATGTGTTTGTGTGCTCCACTCGAAATGTATTTCGAGAGCGCATGTCAAAAGGTCACCCACTGCTCACATGTGTCTGCCCCTGTCATTTGTACATGTATTTGTGTGTGCATGGATTGTACATATCTGCGTGCGTGTGTGTGTGTAATTACATGCAGGCCTCCCCCTTTTAATTTTTTAGTGAGAGCGACTACGAACCCAATACGCCCAACTTTATTTATGTGTCTGGTCTGTCCGATGGGTTCCATGAATTAAACATTCGCCATAAAAGCTGCCCAAAGAGCCTTTACTTTGGGGACTGAAACAGAACAGAACAGAACAGAACTGAACCGAAACATGTCACAAATCATTAGCACATATTCAAATCAAACGCTGGAGGTCTTCCACGTTGAAGGGAGCGCAAGGGGAAGGGCAATGCTACATACAGCTGTGAAAGAAATAATAGCACCACCACCACAAAAAATTTTTAAATAGTTGCCAAACTCACATTTTTAACTTTAAGGAAACTTTAAGCACATTTTTAGAAATGGAAGACTCTTATAAACATATGAATATAAAAAAAATTTTCTTCCTTTTTAACGTTTTTAAGTTATTTAAGAAAATTCCTTGAAAGTGATCAAATTAGGCGAAAAAAATAATAGCACCACTTTTCAAAAATTGAGTTAAAAAGAAAATAATGACCAAAAAGTAACGAATTCCTTAGTTAACTATTTTTAACTATTATTACTAAATCTATATTTATCATTTAACATTTAGTACAATGTCCTTTTTTGGCAATAACAGCTGCGTAGCGTCTTGGCATGGAATCAATGAAGTCCTGGCATCGTTTTAGGACCAGGACCCTTTAATTTATACCCAAAGTGATCCAATAGTGGCTGGCTTGGAAGTAGCAACCGCCTTCTTAACGTAGGACCACAGATTTTTGATAGGATCAGGTCAGGTGACTGAGCAGGCCACTCCAAAACGTTCACACAGTTTGCCCTGAGCCATTCCTTTGCTTTCTTGCTGGTGTGTTTGGGGTCATAAACCTGTTAAAAGACCCATACGAACGGACTTTCATATTCTGCAAAGGGTAGCATTACTGTCTCCACGATATTCACCAACACGTGCTAATCCATGATGGTTTTTATCCCACCTAGTGTACCTACTCCATAGTGGAAAAAGCAGGCTCATACCATTACACTACACCCTCCATGCTTAATGGTTTTTCTGGTGTACTAAAGTCTGAATTCTACTTTCCTTGGACGTCTAATGAAGTATAAAGATCCCTTTCCACCAAACATAGCCACTTTGGACTCATCTGACCATAGAATATTCGTCCATAGTTGGGATGTCCGATTTGCTTGAACACTGGCTAACCTCATGTGCTTAGTAATATGTGTCGCGTTTAAAAGTGGTATCTTTCTTGGGCTGCAGACTTTTATATTATGTTGGCTAAGATATGAACTAACTTTTTGATCCATCGCATTTATTTTAAGCTCTTCTTTAAGCTCGGTAGCTGACCTAAAGGGAACCTTCTTTCTCTGACGAATCCGTCTATTGCCATGAAGAGGGGCCATAAATCGTTTTCGTCCGCGTGTTTCAGCCTTTTCTTCATAGTTTAAGACGTTTTTAATCATTTTATTGGAATATCATACCAATCGACCAACTTTTCTGTACGTTTTTCCGTTTAATATCAGTTTTTTGGTCAGATCTCTCATCTCCGCAGTGCAGTGTTTTCCACGTCCCATTGTAATGATTATTATTAACTTTTATGACAGAAACAATGAAATCTTAGTCAAAACTAATGAATACGTGCCTTTTACAAAGACAATTTTGAGAAATATAGAAGCGGCACTAAGAAATTGGCTAGTGGTGCTATTTTTTTTTTCGCCATTTTTTGGGTATTTTTTCTTATAATTCCAAAAAAAAATATATAGACAGAAATTTAAAGAACGGTAACGCAGTTTTTATTTTTGGGGAATACTAAGCAATATAAAAAAAATCAAACTTTAAAGAAATCGTAACATGATTCGCATTTTTTTCTATCACGAACAAAATGTATAGTAGTGGTGCTATTATTTCTTTCGCAACTGTACATACATACATATGTACATATGTATGTATGCAAAAAGATTAATGCAAAATATTCAAATGGAATATATATTTTTGACCTCAAAAACTTTGCCTAATTGCGTGAGACAGCCAAAGGTCAGAGGCGGCGGCGCTAACAATGCGAGAGATCACTGGAGACTGCATCTGGATGCTTCTGAGTTTCTTTGGGATGGGATGCTGTGCGCTTGCTGCGTGTCCAGGTAGCAGTTTGAACTCGAGTTCGAGTGTCCAGCAGACATTGACCCTCTCGCCGTAACCTTTGTGTTCTTGTGTAGCTGTAGCTTCTTCTAGGGGTTCTTTCTCTAGTGACAAGTTCGGATCGCAGCAACCCCCTTGGAAGAGATCTTTTCCTCTGTCTATTGGACATTGTCCAGTCCGCATGAAATTTTCTGCTTGATTTTCATGAAATTTTACACAATTTTATGGCCAGCGCCAAAAAGGGTTCCGCTTGTCCACCCCTCGATTACCTGGACACACGGCGATGTGTACCTTTTTGGGGTGGATTTTGGGTCGATTTTGTACGCATTTCCATTACCATTTCCATCTCTCGAGCGATTTGCGTACTTTTGCATACCGAAAGGCCCAAAAGACGTTCCGTTCCGTTCCGTTCGAAGATTTACAGTCAGCTCTGGCTGCAGCGTGGGAAACACTGGGACACTGGTCAGCGCCGTCTTCCTCCGGGTGTCCTTTGGCAGGACTTCGTCGGGCCGCTCTTTAATCCGATTTTAATGAAGCGCAACGCTTTGCGGTCATGATCGCATTTCCCCCGATGTCCTGTGTGCTGGTCATCTGAAAGAAAAACGCAATTTTGGCTTAGGCTCGAGAAGAACAATAGAGAAATATGGGTTTTCCATAAGCTGAAATGGGAATTGGAATTTGGAAAAGCTGAAGAAGCTTTACACTGAGGGAAATGTAAGGAAAGATGGTTGAAAAAACACATTGATAATTCTGAATATATATTATATAATAGAAGGAAACACAAAGGGGACCTACAACCCTCAAACGGTTATTCTAATATCTGAATATTTGTACTTTCCAATCCTTTAACTATATGTATCTTAGCCATGCATTTCGTGGCTCAAACAGGAAGCAAACTAAACTTTCTTCCCACTCTGTCCTCTGATATCTCTGCATCTTACAGCCATCCCAAAACTTCCTTAGGCCACGATGCGGGTCTTCGTAAAGTCATCTGCTCAGGCAGACCCCATCAATGTGATAATTGAGCAGTCAAAATCCAACCCAGGCCCATGCCAAAAAAGAGGAGAAGACAAAAACAGGAGAGACTCTCCTCTCCTCCATGAAAGCCCTCACAACAATGGCAACTCATTTCACTCGTTTGGGGCCAGGTTAGGGTTTTGATGAATGATCTCATCAGCGAGGTGTCGGGCAGAGCCACAAAGATTGGTTCCCCAGCCCACGCCGCAGTGCTCCTCCTTCTCCACAACTCGACAGAGATCTCGACATAGCAGCTCCCAGAGTAACCTCCGATGAAATGAACATCAAATGATGTCTGTGGCAAAGTGTAAAATTTAAAATTTAATAATTAACAATTGTTTTTTAATTTCTCAGCGGCAAATCTCCAGCAGATCGAAGCGGGCTGCCTAAATTACTTTCCCCCTTTTTTGGTAGCTGTCAATCGGATCGGATCGGATGGTATTGGATCGATCGGTAGATGCCCGAGATCTCTTTGTTAGGGCCATGATTAATGATGCAAAATTATGAACTCGCTTGTTCTCCAGTGCCAGAGCCAGAGGCAGAGGCGGACTGCCACTCGGTTGTAAGTAGTTTTGTAAATCGGTTAAAGAAAAATGACTTCATTAAATTCATTAGCGCCCATGTGTGAAATTCGTTCAATTGGTTTTCGATGGATGGTTTCCATTGTGCCCCCAGAATGGGGTCTTGTATTCCCTAACCATTTCACAGCTCCTCCAGTGATCCCACCATTTGATGTAAAGCGAAGTCGAGCCCCTATTCTGATCCCTCCATTTGATGTAAAGCGAAGTCGAGCCCCGCGATCTAATGACACCTTCCATGTATCGTTTACCACAAAACCGAAACCGAAACCGAAAATCCAGCTCCCAGCTATTTGTTCAGCCTGGGAAAATCAATGCCTAGCGAGAACGAGTGGCAGAGAACTCAGAAATTGCCCCAACGGCCCGAGATAGATAATCAAAGTGAGTTGCAGTCAAATGTGCCACATAGATGGATGGATTCGCCTGGTCCATTGGTTCATGCTTCATGCTTCATGTGTGCCTCAGTCTGCGAGCTGGACCATAAGTCATCGGCATTGATAGCCATCAATCGCGAACCGCTTTCCACGGACCCGACCCGGACCCATGGACGTTGTTGGCATGACCACAAAGCTACCCAAAGTGGCGCGAAATCCAAGTACAATTAGTCGGGGGCTGAAGCTAAGGCTGGAGCTGTATGTAGTTATGTTGGGGGGGAGGTGGATGCAGGAGATGGAGCTGGAGATGAAGCTGGATCTGAGGTTGGGCCAAAGGCTGGAGCTGGAGCTGTGGCAGAGTCTAAACCTTCGACAGCGACTGAATCTCAAGACTGTGGCTATGGAAATCTGTGTGTCTGTGTCTCGGTTCGTTACCGACTATTACTCCAACGCATTTTCCAAACTTGGCAATTTTTCTTAGAGACGGCGGCGGCGGCGGCTTCCCTGGCAACCGCACAGACATACAGACAGACTTCCCTCTCCATCCACCCTTCTGCCCAACTTTTGTGGTCAGTCACTTTGTCAGTGTTGCCAAAGCCAAAGCCAAAAGACTTGTGTCTGTGTCTGTGTCTGTCTGTCTTCGTCTTGGCCTGGCTCGCTGGCTCTCGTTGAACCTTTTTAACCGTTGCTTGGTCAAGAGTTGTTAACCATATTAAAGTGTTCAATGATTAATTACACGCGTCCAAGATTAATTGAAATCAATCAAAGCTGAAGTTAACTAATGGCAACACGTTTGTAATCGCCCCAAAACCCATTCCCATTCCCATTCCCAATCCCAATCCCATTTTCTCTGTATCTCTCTGGAGTACTCCTGGTGCTGGTGCTGCTGCTGCTGCTCCTCCCACTCCTTCAGTGAATGCTTGCGGGATTCACAGTAATTTTATTGGCCACATTATGTATTTTGGTTATTCAATGTTTCCCATCTTCTTCTACTTTTCCCATACTTAATTACAATTAGAGATTTTTGTGGGCCATAGGCATTCGATGATGTATGGCAGGGTGTAGCTTTGTCTATAGGAAAAAAGTAAGAGTTAATGATGGAAAAGTAGTTTGTTTCTAGTAATCAAAGTTCTTCGAATTCCCCAAACTGATTCTCCAACGAAAGAGCATACCATATGTGACCGAAGAATGTACTTCCTACTATATTTTATTCGTCATTCATTCCGAAATCCTTTCCCCAAAAGAACCCTTCCTCAATCCCCAAAGCCCAATCCTAATTAATATTAAAAATTTCCCTTTTTTAATTATCTTGTGAGGCGACTGGATGTTATATCAATTGGCTGACAGTTCGCCAAGTTATGGATTATGCCCCTGAGGCACGGGGCACAGACGACAGATCGCTTACAGAGCGGCACACACGTGGCACACAAGAGGCGGTAGGAAGTAACTTTAAACGACTTGGCTTTTGTGTGTGGCATGTGGAACGGAAGCAGTCAAAGGACATGCTAAACCGCTTCCCCCCACACACACACACACACACGCATACACACACATACACACATGTGGTTAATTATAATTACGCAATTTTAATATCAAAACATGCTACCACCACAGAAGGGTGTGAGGAGAGGAGGGAAGCGAGAGGTGGATATGCCATGCCAGAGGTTAGAGAGGAAGCATGTCCAAGAGTCCTGCTCGGTCTTGGCCGAAGGAGGGTTGCAAGCGTTGAAAAGGCGAAAAATGATGAATGAAATGCGATGAGCCACCCCCAAAAGAACCGACAGACAGGTTGAGGTTGAGGGCCTTCTCACACCTACAGACCCACTCGGTCCCCGGCCACGCACACTTTGAGCTTTGATTGAGCATATCCGGTGGGGGATTATAGCCCGTGTGTATAGCCCGTCGGGGGAGGATGGCACCGGAGTCAGTTCTTGCCGTCCAGCCAACCGAGAATTATTAGCTTTTATGATATTGATAGAAGCCGATGTCTATTGACAATTAAACAATGACAGGCACCCCACCATATAGCACAGACCTTAAGCGAGGGCGGCCCAATGTTTTGCGGGTGTAACTTATTTGGGCGTTTTGTTTGCCTCGAACCAGCGCCAGAACTAGCAACAGAACCCCGAAACCATAAACACATAAACCCATCTACCGATAAACATCTACTGGCGGGTATTGGCAGCTAATTGGATGGGCTTTTCATGTTGATTAGCGGGGATTAATACATCCATTGAGGTGATCTAATAAAATTCGATGGCAACTTAAACACAGATGTTGCAAATTTGATTAGCTAGGATGAGGATGCCAACAGGGATTTCTAGGATTCCAAGTATCAATGATTAATGACATGAGAGGAAAAAAACCACCAAAAAAAGATCCATCTTTGTGGATCTTTGTGACAAAATTTAAATATTTATTTTCCTTAAAACAGACAGCAGTTGCAGCAGCAGCGACAGACAGAACAAAGACCAGATCCAGAGATTGGCCCATGGGTTCAGCTAATAAAAAATTTAAATGATAATTATGACAATCGTACGTGATGATTGCTGCAAAACTGAAAAGCTAAAAGCAGCCCTCCCACACACACACACACACACACACACAGACACACACAGCTCCAGAGGATGGAAGCAAACAAAGATCGTGACAGCTCGGGGAACATAAACCAACAGACGGCCCCCTCCCATTCGAGAACCCAAAATTAGTACGTATATCTAGGGAAGCTGCGACCTGGAGCATACATTAATAAATAAATGGAGATTTTCTGTTATTTATTTTTAAAATATTCCCTCCAGCAGCATTCTCCTCGCACGTCCGTAGTTTTGGGTCACACACATTCCCATAGACGAGGTCAAGTTTCGAGATAATTTTTGGGGGGCTGCTCTACTGACTCTAGAAACAACACACACATGGATTTTCGTCACTCATTCCGTTTTCGTTTATTGGTAACTTGGTAAAGCTATTTAGCCATAGAAGCCGCCATAGTAGGGGCCAAAGGGACGACCATAGGGACGACCATAGTATCCACCGCCGAATCCACCTCCATAGAACGGGGGTCGGCCGAAGCCGCCGCCGTATCCGCCGTAGCCTCCGTAGCCACCATAGTAGGGACGTCCGTAGAACTGACGCTTGGCGCGAACCTGTCCCTCGACGGCCTGCTCGATGCCCTGCTCCACAGGCGACAGAGACAGATCCTGATCTTGGGACTCCTCCAGGCCCCAGGCCATAGACAGACACGCCAGACAGGCGATCAGGCCGAACAATATCACGCAACGCATTTTCGCACTTTTGATTTCGCAAACTTCCTCCTCTATCGCTGAAGATTCCGTGTTAACTGATATTAAGCCGGCAAACGAGAACGGCTTTTATATGCGACTCTCGACTCGACTCGAGTTCGTTCTAGCACTTATCGTCTCGATATTAATGGAATTCAAGAACACAATCACCACACAAAATGCGATGTCCAAATGTCTAAAGGGAAACCAGTTTTAGAAAGATGACTAAATATATAGTTAGCAAGCACAAAGAATCCCCCCACCGGCTCCAAAAAAGAGCAGAAAAACATTCAATGACGAAACAAACAATGAACCCACAGAACAGGTTCCAGAGATCTCGTGCGATCTAAAGTCTGTTCGTTAATGCAAATGTGATTTGGTTTTGGTTTTTTTGGGAGATATTTGCCTAGAATATATTACGCATTGCTTGAGGGGATTTTCGAGATGCGATTTTCGGTTTCTTTTTTTTTATTTGGGAGATGAATTCAGAGGGGTTTACTAATTTGAATTTGCGGAGGGAAAGGAAAGTTATCCCATACCCATTATGGCTCTATTTTAATGTTAAGTTATTGGCACAACTCTTTCGGTATACTCCAGATAGTAGTTCTCGTTTTGGGGCCAGGTGTGAATAGAGATGGATTGGCTTTGTCATTCCCATTCAGCATTTGGCCTTTTTGTAAACAACAAACAAATCTGTTGTTGGGCAAAACCGCAAAACGCCAAATGACGCGGAAGCTGAAAGAGGCGTGTAGTCGCACAGATCTGATCTCTCTGTTAAATAGGTAACGTAATAAAAAAAATAAAAATTTGTGTGTGTTTTTTATTGTGTGGAAATACCCCAATGCGATGATCACAAGATCAATGATCGATGGGCGATGCTCAAGCTCAAGCATATAAAATTACCAAAGCATAAAGCTTGTCTGTCTCTTTGATTTGCTTTGATCTGTTCTGCTCTGACTAGACGTATGTATGTATGTATGTATGTATATATCTTGGAGTTTCCAGGCCAATCGATTCCAAACCCATAAATCACAATGTTCTCTGTTTTCTTTGTGGCCAAAGGGAAGCGTCGATCAGCTCCATTTGCACATGTGCTTCGCAGACCCAGTAACAGATCCACAGCCAGACATTGTCATCGCATTTGCTCTTTAAGGGTTCCGTAAATCACGCTTCTTGTCTAATTTTGTCTCGCTTGAGATTCCCGACATAGTTGCCAACTCAATGGAATTATTTCTTCATGTCAAGTGCTTCCAGATCCCCAACACCCAGCACAACACCAAAGCTCCCAAAGCGAAACAAAAAACGACACAGAGAGCAGACAGAATCTGCACATGATCGCATCGCAGCTGCTGCATCTGCAACTGCAGATCTGCATCCTCTTCTGTATCTGTATCTGCATCTGTACTCGTATCTGGGATGTGTCTGCCCCAATGGGGCAGTCCACAGTCCTCAATCCCCGATCGAGCGTAACACATTTACAGCCATCATTGAGTTGTCTGTGCCACTTACAGAGAAGCCTTTCGAGAGTTGTCTGGGCGCAGTCAGAGTCTTGTCAATTTGCATAAAACTATCTCTATGGAAAGTATCTTTTACATTTGGTTAGAGCACAGCACAGCCAAAAGCATTCCCTAAACCTCAACCTAAATCTGAACCTAAACCCTGAAACCCATAATTAATTTACATATAATTGCAGCAATCACAAATCAACATCAAATGACATTACGTTGTCGCCATTTACCCGACTCGATGACGAGCTGTAAATTGGTGATTATTGTCTACTCTGATGGGGGCATGCCATACCCTGTATAGACCACAAGCGCCACCTGACACGCCCTCGTCATATGGAACGCGTAATTGTGTGTTTGCACACATCAGGGGACAGAGACAGAGAGACAGAGAGACAGGGACAGGGACAGGGCCACGAGACAGAAACCATAGAACCATTATCCATTAGGTTGACAGGTGGGAATGGACTCTGGAAACAGAGACCATTTGGCGTGTCATCGGAACAATGGCCATGGCAATCAGCACGCAATGGAGTTCCTTCTGATTTGGGGAATGTCACCGATTCAGACTGACATCCAAAATATGATTTAACTAACTTTTGTGACACCAATTATTGTGCTGCGACTTTCGGGGACTCGGGGACAGGTGATGTGAACACAAATAAACTAAATCAACTTTTAGTGTTTGTGAATCATATTGTGTGGGATTTGTTAAGGCCTCCAACGGAATTAATCATCATTCATAGCAGAGACTTCCTCTAGGTATACCTACATATATTCCCCCCTTCCATCGAAATTTAAATTCACTTTTACCCAAAAAAAGATTTATGAATATTCACGTAAGGAAAAACATTGAAAAATTTGCACATTTCGATACGCAAATAAACATTTGAATTTTCCCCCCTACCCTACAGTTTTTCCTTTCGTTTTTCCTTTGTTTCCGCAAGTTTAATTTGAAATTTTTCTTTCCCGGATTATAGGGTAGATTTTCGCACTCGGACTGGCATTTGGTCGCTCCAGTTCTCTGCACAAAGGAGATCGAGATCGAGATCGTGACGTGGGTCTCACCAGCAGCTGGATATCTCTTCGTGTGTGCCTTTGGTGCCTTTGGTGGTTGCATTCAAAGATTCTTTTCTTTTATTTTCGTTTGGGTGCCGCTGATTCTGGATGAAAATCTACCCAAAGATTTTCGTTCTTTTCTCCCCGTTGTGCAAATGTGAATATTTGATGATCGGCTTGGCTGTATGCAAAACATGTTTGCAAATTTTTTAAGTGTTATTTTTTCCGACCCTCCCCAGGGGTTTTGCTCTATTTTTTATTGTTCTTTGTTCGCATGGTCATAATAAGGCGGAACGTGTTGTAAGACTGTTTTTTCAAGGGAAAATTGATGGTCTCGGAAGCTGGGATGAAAGTGACCTTAATTAGTGGATGTTGACCTCTTTGGGTGATGTTTTTTTAAGGGGAAAACTTCTGGCACATAAGAAGATTCTAGAGGAGGGAAATTGTTAATGGAATAAGCGTATAAGTATAAGCAAATATTAAAGAAAAAGTGGCTCAAAGAGCACCAGAATAGACTTATAGAAATTAGACTATTTAGATAATTATTTAACAATAAATTGCCAATAACATTGATATAAAGAAAAAGTATTATTAATTAAATATAAAGTTAGAAGTTTATTTTATAAATATAGTACCAGCATTTCGGTATATTGGTGCACAGAAAATTAGGAGAGTAAAATATAAATACATAATATTTAAATTTAAATATAATATATAAATATAACCGATATACCGAAAATTCCATTACCTACTCCTTCCTTCCTTCAGGCAAGCACTTTCCATTTTCCCGCTAGAAAAAGTACATACATACATACATTTATTGTAAATGCATTCTGTCAACCCAAAAATAATGCATTCTGTACAAAACCCCCCCCCACCCGATGAAGAAATTTCTTATTCAAATCCGAACTTCACGCCTAATCAGCGGACTGGACAATGGACAAATGCAAATGCTGCAGAAGGAAATGGAAATCAGAGCATTATCGTAAGAAAAACTCGAGAAATTCTATTGAAAAACTTCCCTCAGGACAGTCTTGTCCCCTAGCCGTCGTATTCCCCTCTCACAGCTCTGTGTCAACGTTGATCTTTTGACCTTTACGCATGAATTGCTTAAATTGCCAGACATGCAAAATAATGCATATGAGGTTGCATACACTACTGGAATGTACGGTACTCTGTGGCGACCCTTTTTAGGGGTGGCAACTGCTTGAAAGGCGCGTCCAGCCGGGTGGCATAAGAAAAATTGCATAAAACTGACCGTTAATCTTTTGGAAAAGAATGAAAGTGAGAGAAAAGTTCAGTCTCGAATAAATTTCCATCTGTGAAAAGTTCTGTGAAAATCTTGAATTTCTTCAGCTGCTGCAGTCATAAATGTCATATAAATTGCATTTTTCCATCAAATGATCATAAAACTTGAGATATCAACTTTATGTAATTTGAAAAACCATTCGAATGAATTGCTTTTCCCCATCGATCCGATTCAACTCAGGTGCCATGCCACGCCACGCACTTGAGCATTATCAAATTTATGAGCACAAGGCCACATGAACCCTTTTAGGAGTTACGAATCATCCAACCAATTTGGGGAAACTTGGGGAACGTTTTCCTAGGCAGAGGAGAGGGTGGAATTGTCAGCGCAAGTCTCAAGTGTCGATCACAACAGCCAGAACGAAGATCTTTTCGGTATCCATCCCTTTCCTTTCCTTTCCCCTGTGTTGACAGAATACTTTAGATGTGGATTGTGGCAGAGAGGAGGGAGTGAGAGGAGCAGCCAATGGAGCACGCGCCAACTTCAAGCTGCAGGCCGGGCCATAACTTCTCCGGTTGTCAGGCGTTTAGCTACTTAAACACTTAAGACATCATGCGGGTCGGTCTCGTCTCCCTCTCTGTGTCGACTCCAGAACTCCAGAACTCCCGAACTTCTCCCGACTGGTTCTCCAGATGATTTGGCTGCCTTAATTGCATTTCTTCGATTCCACACATGCCACTCAGTCAACTGCTTGGCGCTCCATTTCAGTTTTGGTGGCATGCCTCTCATGTCCCCTATGCCCATGTGCCTCTCTCTCTCTCTCTCTCTCTGGCTTTATGCCTCTGTGCCTCTGTGTTAATTTTGGTATTAGTAAATTTATTTGGTTTTTGGCAGAGATTTCGTCTTTGGGAAATTTATTAGCACATTAAGATAAAATGAAGTCGTTTATGCCTCCACGCTCCACTCGATCCACTCGTCGTGGCTGTGGCTGCCTCTCGACTGTTTCTGCCACGTCTGACATTCAATTTTATGGCCTTTTTTGCCCACCGTCTTCCTTGGTATTATCCCGCTGTCCAACGCTGCTCTTCCAACTCCAGATCCAGCCTCAAATTCCAGCCCCAGTCCATCCCCATCCCATCCTCCAATTCCAGTCCATCTTCTTTGTAGGCATTTGAGGAATTCTGTAGTTTCGGTATTCAGTATTTTGAATAATGTCAGGCATCTTTATGGTAGATTTATTTCCGCTAAGCAGCTTCTTAGCTGTGGTGGGGCCCCAGAGTGTGGTGTGGGTGGCATTGCGAGTGGTGTGGGCGCAGGTGCTGTGTGGTTTTTGGGTGTTAAGTGGGATTAACTAATGATGAGGTGTACAACTTATAGGAATAGAATTGGAAACAGATTACAAGTGCCCTGCCATAACTTTAATAGACATTTTTCAACATTGAAGTGGTAGGCAGTAAGGGAAAGTATTTAAATATTTTTTGGTTTAAAAGAAGTGTGTAAAAGAGATTGAAGACACCCCAGTATTCCTCCTGAAGGGCCTTCAAAATGTTATTTCTGCCAGCAACAATGTAACAGAAGCACCTTTGCCAAAGTATCTGTATCTTATCTTAGAACTTACGAGCAGGAGAATTACATTTCACATCAAACCATAAACCAACCAGCAAATAAAGTGCCCAACAGAACCCTTTAGTTTTCCCCACAGCTTCAGTTATTGTACCCCGACAAAAGTTCTTTTGCTGAACAACGATCAAAACCAAGTTCTTATCACGCCCGTACCAATCTGTTCCCGAAATGAAATAATTTTTAAAGAGTTCCAGTCACAGCACGCAACTAACTGCAACAATTAGGAGCGGAGACCATAAACCACAAGGAATTACAACCAGAGCTGAGTACAAAGTTTGGTCCTGGCGATAGGGAGAGCATTCCCATAGAAGGATAATGCAGGGAGTTCCGCTTAGGAAGTCCAACTTCCGTGGAGGGTGCACGACTGCACGAGGCCCACAATTGAAAACTGCACTTCATTGAGGGTGTGGGGGCGTGCAGCGGCAGCTAGGGTGAAGTTTGTTATCCTTGCCACAGCGGCAGGACACTGCCACTGATTGAGTGCATGACTGACCAAGTTGACGGACTCGGGGGCTACCTTGTTGACTGACTTGACTGCAGGACTGACTGACGGACTGCTGTGCCTTGACTGACTGACAATTAAATGACACACAGCGGAAAATAGACGCACCGCAGCACCGTTCGTTGCATGCAACATCAAAGCGGTGGCAGCAAACGCTGACGGGCTGTGGCACCGTGTGAAACAGTGACTAGGAGATTTCCATGCCGAAACAGGAAGTTGACGTTACCACAGGAAATGTGATTTGTAGTTTTTCTCTCTTCTGCTCTCTTTTTCTGATTAAAATTTTTGTGTTTGCTTTAGCTGGAAAATGTCCTGGCGACAGGTGAAGCATGAACAGGAGCAGCAGCAGCAGCAGCACCCGCAGCAGACTTTTCTACATCGATTTTCGTTCAGCTTTTTTCTGTAAAAGTCCTGCCCCGGCGAGACGCCATTTTGATGGCAGCCAGCCAAGTCAATGATCCAGCTCCTGGTGGTTTTTATCCTGCCTGCCGCCTTTTATTTGACAACTCGTTCCAGATATCACAAAAGCCGAGCACTGACATGGATCCGCTGGTACACATAAAAGTTGCGACTCGCGAATGGATTTTATATTTCATTTTTTGCTCTGCTCCTCTCATTTCCTGTGCTCCTTTTTAGCGCCCTATACTCTTTCTTTTTGGGGGATTGTAACTTTGAAAAGGTGTTGGCAAAGCAGAGAAAGACGAACCTCAAGCGAACTCAAAGGGGAATGTTGTATAAGGATTTTTATTCGTGATCTGCTATAGCTCTATGTATCTGCTTCTACACGAGTCTCCCTCTCCGCTTTCGATGGTTTCTTGCTCTCTATAAGTCAGAGCATTTAATCATAAATATTCTGAAGGAGTGTAGAGTCTGTTAGGGTATTCCAAGCTTCGTTCTCCGCATAAAAAACCTTCCCCTCAGCTCGTTGCTTTTTTTGGCGCATGTTCTTTTGCGGCTGCGACTCAAAGGCGGAAGGAAGCGGCGGTCTCATGTGTCGCCGTGTGCCGTTGGTGCCACTGTTTGTGGCTGTTGCTGGTTTTTCCTTCGTTTGGCTGTAATCAACATTTTTGCAATCCGTCCGTCCGTCCATCGGTCCGCTGTCTGTTTGTTTATCAAAAGAGTCAACTGTGGCAACCTGGTGGCTGGCATCCTCCTCGTGTCGCATGCCTCTTGCTTTCTGCTTGCCCCTGCCTTGCCCGCCTCTCTCCTTCTGTTGCTCAGTGTTGAAATTTTCAATTTAATTTTCTCCGCTGCCATTTCATTCTGTTTGCTTTGACTTGGTTCCCTTTCTGGCTTTCATTTCATTCCCATTTCCATTTTCCTTTCTTCATATCTCTTTTCACTTCTTCTTTTATTTTCTGTTTTTTTTGATGCATGACAAGACGCGTCTGACAGACGACGGCTGCACCTACACACAGCGGTAGAGTGAGAGCCTCATCCTGGCAGGATATTCGCATGTATCCGTAATGCAATAAGGAAGCACACGCGCTGCTCATTTGTCTCCGTCTCCGTGTTTTTGCGACGAAGAAATTGAAGTGTCAAAAATTTTGACATCTCCGATTGTCCCGCATGACAGATCGAGGCTGGAAGCGCATTAGCAGACGGCATATGGCCAGGATGGATCAGATCAGAGACCAGTCAATGGTCGCCACTCACACAGTTCAATTGCCAGAAGCCTGCACAAATAAAGGAATCATTGGAATTTCATTGACTTTGAAAGTTGTAAGACAAAAAAGGAATATATCCTGAATAGAATAGAAAATTGGAACAACAGGAGAAGTAAGTAGTATACTATATATTTATTACCCTTAAGACTCTTGCAGCGCAATCGATTCATCGAGCACTTACTTCCCTCCGAAGGAAACATTTCTTCGATTAAAAAACGAGAGCTCTCTCTCTCTCTCTCTCTCTCTCTCTGTCTGTAATCTAAGGGGAAAGTCAAATCCTTGTGCGCGGATATCCCTAAACCGGGCAAGGGTTGTACGAGTATCCCGTACTCAGGGTGGCGAAGAAAAATTATGAATTTATGCAGATTTGTGTGCGTGTTGTGCAGGGTAAGCGACAAAGATTCATTCCGTGTCATCAGTCAACTTGATGGTGTAATTATATAGCATTACAAAAACACAACAACAGGACTATCCAGGAGCCAGGAGCCAGGACCCAGAATACCGTCCCTGCCGTCCCGAGCAACTGGCAAACGTAGTTCAAGTATCCGTGGAAAGTGTTAATAATAACGATGATGATGATGATGATGCCGAAACTGGATGCTGGATGCTGGAAACAGGATATTTTCGGCCGAATAATTGACTGCAGTTACGCGCCTGGAGTTTATTAATTTAAATGTCACCGTTCGGGCTTCAGTCTGTATGTAGATCCTGTAGTTTATACGGCGATGATGTCAAAAGGTGAAATTTCAAACCCAAACAGTTGCTCTATCTGTGTGAGATTGTTCCCTGACTCCACTACGATTTATCTTCATTAAAAGTGGGCTTTGGTTTCTTTTGGCTTCTTTAACGAGCAGCACTTCTTCCGGAAGTGCACCACCATTTACTACCTGTAAATAGAGATAGCAAGAGCGTAGAATCCCTTGATAAGAAGTCGGTTACGATCAAAGGTGTGTATCTGGTGTAAGCAAAGACAACTTCATCGTGATCTCAAGATCTCAAAAGAGAGCTGCAGGTGTCACAAAAACCACCGTAGGCGATTTGCCCGCTGCTGGTCAAGTGGTGGCCATAAAAAGAGCGTTGGGCCGGCAGTTAAAAACCCATTAAAAAAGCGAAAGAAAATTTCATGTGTAAGACCCACCAAATACCGTTTAAATGAAGTTATGAATTACACTTTTAATGGGGCACACGAGGCGGCGACAAAGTTCAGATGAACATTTGATGGGTGGGGAAATGTGTATGTTTCCCCACCGGATATCACAATTTCTTTTGGGGAACCACAAAGATGTGGAGCTTCCTCTGCAGATCCTCTCTAGATTTTACTATCTAAAAAGAGCTTCCAAATATATAGACACACACTGGAGAATACTCGTTGCTTTTATGTGGTAAGTTATTTCAGTTTTTTGTTTGCTTCAGTCTCATTTCATTCTGCCACAAAATGTTGATACATTCCATTCGGTTGGTCGATGTGAAGAGGTTCGTGCAACAAAATGGCCACCCATGCCAGGGCCTCAACACATGCGCTCTAAACCTCAACTGTTGCCCTTTCAAATTGACCCTTTGTCCGAGGCCACACAATAAGAAGTTGGTGGGGAAGGGGTCACAGTAACACGGGACATTGGCCATTTTGGATGAGATTCGCACAGAGCTTGACCGAGCCAATCCAGCCATCAGCGGGATACGGCATCGGGACACTGTCCTGCCACAGGGACACTCCCCTGGGTCCAAAGGGAAACCGGGCAAACGGGTTGGAGCTGCGCGCAAAACTCATTTGAATATAAAAATCATTAAAATTCATCGTGAAAACGTCTTAAGTTTCCTGCTCTTCGGCGGTGTCCAGTCTCTTGTGGACTGGACTGTGAGAAGAAACAAGAAAATGTACGGTGATGACCTCTGAACTCTGCCCATCCCGTTGGCTATCCCGAAGGGAGTAATGCCGGAATTACGTGCGTGACTGACCAATGCGCTGACCAATGTCCTGTTTGTAAGCCCAAGACCGCACATCCTTTCCCACCACCCCTTTCGCCAGCACCACCAGTTGTCCTTCAACAGGAGTTCCGTCCTGTCCGCATACCCGAATCCCGTCTTGAAAGTTACCTCATGCGCCCGCTGCTGCTGCTGCTGCTGCTGCTGTAGCGGCTGTCGTCTTAATGATTAATAAAGTCTAATTTATGAAAATAATCTGTTTGCACTGTCAGTCCTTGGACCCGGGGTCCAGAGACCAGGTGTAATCCGAATCCGATGTGCGCCCCAGACAATTGGTTTTTGCATAACGTAACTCCAAGCGAAACTGACAAACCCGAACAATGGGCCCATCCATCAACAGATTTTTGGTGTTCGACAAAAGGTTTGCATTTCAATCATTCAGAAAAATAAACGCGCAAACATTGTACAACTACGTATGTAGATGTAGATGTTTGCGTAATTAGCCTAATGGACAATTTGCGTAGCAGCGAATGTTGAAATTTCGATGAGCAAGAATCTCCCATAGCATCATATTGTATCTCTCGTTACATTTCACTCTCGAACATCATCATCTTTCATTCAGCTATCTGCGGCACGTGCATCAAGGACCAAAGATGAGAGTGCAAAAGTCAAACCCTAAGAAGGAGCAATCCTTGAGCAGCATTCGGATATCCCAAATCAAGATAGCCACTGCCTATACAAATATATAAATCACATCACAGCGCACAGGGGGATCGTAAAAAACAAGATCAACAAGATCAACCCTTCGATGCAAACATTATGATCTTCCGCATTAAGAAAAGGGAAAAGGGTCCATCGCCACACAAAGGCCAATGGATGCGGAGTGCCCTAATTTGTCGGGGTTTCAGTTTCATCTGCGAGTCGAGAACCAGAGCAAACCCTAACACAAATGGGTTAAACATCCGACGAACCGCACTCACTAAATGGTCCACAATGGAATGCCACCGGAGGCTGCACGCGTAGGGTCCTGTTCTTTCGGGGCAAGGGTTTCTGTGTCCTCTTTTCTTTTTTTTGTCGTTTGTTGCCACGCCTGATCGGCTTAAGTGGCGCATTGAAAGGATTATGAGTTCTACTTGTACGATCTCTGTCGCTGTATCTGTTTCTGTGTCTCCTTTTTGTTTGTCAGCAGCTTCTCTCTCTCTCTCTCTCTCTCTCTCTTGGGATCTGCAACAATTGTCAAGAGTCCATTGTACTTTAACACTTTTATCCTATGAGTAGGACTTCCGAGGGTAGTTCCAGCCGTGGGCGTGTGCTGACAAGTGACGAGAATTTTCCCACATTAAGTGGCTCAACGGGGATTCCCCTTTTCGCACTATCTATGTGTCGTCTCTGTGTGTGTGTGTGTGTGTGTGCGGTGCAGTGCATTGAGTGCCATTGAGAGCGCGTTGAAGCATGCAATTTCGCATATTATTTTCGCTAAATTGCACTAATCGCTTAAACTTTTCAACGAACAGAAGACAGGGGGAGGCAAATCTGTGTGTAAACCACATTGTTTAGGGCTTAAGACTCATTTAATATGTTGTCATGGTTGGCACACAAAAAAGGTTTAGAACGCATTCGAATTACGTTTTTTTCTCAGCTTTGACACAAGTCAGTTTGAGATGGAGAGCTGAAAACTTTCCACTTAATTTTGATTCTTTTCATACACTTACACATATTTTCCCATACTCTGGGAAAGCCTCTCAATGGCCACTTGAGTGCTGGCTGAGTGTCTTTGTTAACGGGATTCTATTCATGGCTGGGCAGAAATTACATATTCATATGAAGTGAGGCTTTTTTGTGATGGGTCTCAAGTGCCTCATTTGCATTATCCTTTCAGGATTCGGATTCTTGTGGGGGAGTGCAGCGACATCAATTTGTACCCTACTCTCTCACTGGTTTGCTGGAACCTAAGCAATCAACAATCCTTTCTGTTGACGTTGCACATTCGAGGCCCTAAACATTTGAATTTTATGTCCAAATCAAAAAAGGCGGAAGGAAGCACTTACAATCCCAGAAATCGACTGGGTTTTTGGACAGTTTTGTGGTCAAACAATGAACGGAAGAGCGGACATAAAGTCACAAGAGTTATGGCCAAAGAAGACCCGGCCACGAAAAAGGAAGAAACGAAGAATGGAATAGAATGGATTTCAATGAGAATAGGCAGCCGGCTAATATCCTTTGAGTGACCGACTCCCTCTCTAGAGACAAGATCTAAGAAATAGTCAAGCTGCGTGTCGTGTCGTGTCGGGGCAGCCTCATTAAACGGTATTTTTGTGGCCCATCGTATCTCAAAGATGCATCTTGTTATCTTGTCAAGAGATTTCGTTTCTGTGTGTGTGTGTGTGCGTGAGTGTGAGTGTGAGTGTGTGAGGGTGTGCTGGCGACAATTTTGCGTCATTTGCGGTTGCGGCCAGGGGCCAGGCCAGGAGAAAGAAAGATACGACATGAACCCATCCATCCAACCATCCATCCATACCAACAAAAGGCGCCTTTGTTTGGATCCTCAACAGCAGCCGCTGCCGCTGCCGTTGTCGTCATCATCGGCTGAAGTACGAGTATCTCGTATCTTGAAAGTCTCTTGCAGCTTGCATGTGTGTCGCCTCCGCTGCTCCTGTGAGTGTGCGGGGGGCACACAGGCACCCTAATGCGCTTCTAATGGTGGTGGACACAACCGCATGAATATCCATCTATTGTTCGTCCAATGAACAGCATTGTCTTGACGGCTAGTAGCGTGGGATAATAAGATGGTATGGATGGTAGTACCCCGTTCTTTAGCACTGATTAACTGCAGTATGTAAAGTAGAAGCACAACAATTGCATTATCAGAAACTACAACTACTTTGTGTGCTCGGGGATCGATCGAGAGGTCTCTGGAAATGCAAATGCAAATGGAATTGTGGAAGTGTTGGAGTGTGTTAATCTCAATCGCGGTTCAACGTGAACCTAATTGAAATTGTTCACCCTAAAAATTGATGTCGCCAGAGATCAGGGAATGCTCTGATGTGATGTTCTTCTCTCTGTTACAGGACAAAAGTTCAGTTTTAACAAATTATAATCTCAAAGCTCTCTCTCTCTCTCTCTCTCTCTCTCTCTCTGTCTCTCCCTCGATCTCTTTCTATATAAGACATTATTTAAACAACAATTTTGCATTCACTTTTTCGTTGATAAGACCAGCCACAGACGTCTGTTTATTGTCAACATCTATTATATACAAAATCTGCTACATATATATATTTATACAGAAGAATATGTACTTTAATAAGTGCTATTTATTCGTTAATTAGAAGCGTGTGGAATATTTCTTTTTAGTATGTTTTCTATGCCAGTTTTTGTTTACATTTTTGGCTTGAAAATTGACAGCAAACAAACAGACACTCGACTGACTGACAGATTAGCGCTGATGGTGGGGATCTCTCCGGAAAGCACTCTCTGATGTTCTGATGAACGAACGTACATATGTACATATACATACATACATACACACATACATCAATGGATGTACGTGCACAAGTCTCTGCCTAAAAGCAGGTCAATTGACCTCGTCTCTGGGCTCTCGCTCTGGACTCTGTTTTAAATGGCGCTTATCAGCCTCATTCAAAGAAACAAAATGCTTCTTATCAACCGACTGTCTGCAACAACACTGTGTCTATATATACATGAATACATATGCTATATACTGAGAGGCAAAGATGAAAAAAGCTTCTGAAACGAAACAGATGAAGATGATACCATTTCTCCCTCTTTTTTCGTAGGAATTGATATTTCTGAAATGAACTGAAAAATATTGTTTTTCTTGCCAGCAAATGATGATTTTTGTTTTCATTTTTCAACAACAATAAAAAAAAGAGTTCGAAACGTTTTCTTTCAAGTTGATAAAAGAAATATTTTGTAAAGAAATGGAGGGATAATCGAAGACAGATCGAAGTTTTCTTACAGCATCTTTGATCAAAATACGAAGAGGATCAGTTCTGTATTTTATGTTTGGAAATCCATCAAAATATCAATCAAGAGAGGAGCTTAAAAGAGATCAGGTTTCAAATTATGTAGTTGCAACAGTTCAACAGTTCACAAAGATCCTTTGGGTGAGAAGTGAAGGTCATTCTCATTTACTTGGTCAATTTGTGATAATGCCAAAACCAGATACAGCCACAGTTACCGATGGACACTGTCCGATGCATCATTAATTATCGCCCTAATCCATCAGCATCCGTCAGCAGCCAAAGCCTTTCGGTGCCTCACCTTTGCCTCCCTATTCGACGGAGGAGGTGGCAACTTTCTCACACTCGGCAGGAGCCTGGTTATTAATTAACCATACCAAAATAGCGAAACTGACCATTAACACAGAGTCCTGGACAGAGTTCCGACAGAGTCCCCGACAAAGTCCCGACGGAGTCCCGAATAACTGTTGTCCGTTGTCGGAAACCATTATCTCTCTAATAAGCGAAAACACACGCTTTGTGTCCTGTAAGGGGATACTTTTTCCAGGTTCGTCAGAATATTTCATAATTTCCACTGACCAATGTCCAGTTTTTGTGAGCAACCCCTTCTTCGTCTTTCGCCCAGCTTGAGATTTCTTGGCGAGAATCCTTTCTTCTCTTTGCTTAAGCCCTTTGTTTTTCTCGGCATTGTGTCCTGCCAGGGCACTTTGCATAATCAATAATCCATGACGCTGGCCCAGCGCCCATTGTCGCGCTGACCGAAGGAACCAACACGTCTGAAAAGATAAATTATGGTTTGTAGTCAAATTGAAGGCAAACAATCCCCGCAGACAAGGACCCCTGCACTAAGGGAATGCAATGGGTTGGAAAGGGAGTTGGGAGTGGAGAGTGGAGTGGGGTTGGTCATTTGATAACCCTGAAGACAGCTGGCTCTGTGCTAATGCTGGAACTGGACGATGGTCAGGGCATGGCATTCAATATGGGTTTAAGGAAGGGTTTCGTTTCCGTGCCTGTGCCTCTAAGGAAAGTTTGTTTTTCTTCTATGAATTTATGTTTTAATTTGATTGGAGTCTGGAGAGAGTTTCGTGGATGGCAGCAACTGGAGGAGATTGAATAAAGACCAACTCCCCAATCAATCTCTATCCATATTCCGAAGAAAATCTTGAGGAAAAGAATAGAATTACTAAGCTAATATTTCTGATTTCCTAGAAGTTCAACCAAAGGTCAACTGCCTTTCCTCCCAATCCAACCCCGTAGTATCCTCACCTTTTGCGCACAGCAAACACCATTATAGTTTTATTCAAATATCAGAGAGGGCTATCATCGTCAGGCTGTAGCTATAAGAAAGAAGAAAACAATCTACGATAACTGGGGGGCATCCTTCCGACTGCCGACAGTAGTTGACCTTTTCCAATCGTGCGCTGCAATGGCCAAAAGCCTCAAGACAAACGACCAGCTGTGCAAATGTCAAGACGTAAGTGTCAAAAATGCTCATTAATAACGTCATCCTTAACGGCCACGTGAGTGTGTGTCCCTGAAGATGGCATACCCCATGCCATCCATGGCACGGGCAGAGCAAACAGGCAGGCAGGCAGGCAGGAGGAAATCGATGAGAATGCAAAAACGAAAGTACGGCTAAGCCATCAAAGTGGACTCCTGGACAATGGGCAAAGTTCGTCAAAGGATGTTTGCGCAAGTAAACATTGAAAGTATATAGTTTCAGGATAGAGCCAGGAAGAAGATGTCCAGGACATGCTGAGGTGCATCCGTGTATCTGCTGTGTATCTGTCCCATGTGTACGGAGCAGTGTTAAATTGAAAAATTATGATAAATAGCATAATGGGATGGCTGGAAGTTGCACAACAACCTAGCAAACATCCCACAGAGACAGACAGAGAGAGACAGAGAGAGAGAGAGAGAGAGCAGGACAGGGAGAGAGACGAGTCTTAGGATTTGCAAAAGGATATTAATACCCGTGCAGGAATGGGGTTGAGCCCAAAGACAATCCAGCGACCAGCGTCGCGTCGAGTGAGTGTTGCTAAAGTGTGCAACGGGCCATAAAGGGAAGACAAGGAAGACCCATTCGCCATGGGATATCATTTACGAGGCTGTGTGTCGTTTGACTGGACTATAGGACTAAAGGACTAAGGGACTCCTGGACCCTAACTCTAACCTAACCCCTTCTCTGAGCATCCTGCATGGACCATGCTCCCTGCCGTCCCCGCCGTCCCTGCCGTCCCTGCCGTTCTGTTTATCTTCCTGGCAATAGTTCACATGAGCTTATCTCCTTTGACGCACATCCTTTGCCTGGAATGTTTGCGAAAAAAGTTTGCCAATTGCCCGGGGGTGTTGGCGATGGTCCTTCAAAGGGGTAAGGACACTCGCTCTCCATATTGACAATTGTCGTAACTTTGCCTGTGGCTTAAACCGGTGGGATATTCACGGCTTAGTCGTGTCTTTATGGGATTCCCCGGGAGCGTGGGGCGCGTGAATTACTAAGCCAAGATATTGGACACACGCTGAAAGCCATTACATTATTTTTGTTTCATTCATTCATAAAAGAAAACCAGGAGAATAGCTGGTTACAACAGTTACAACAGCTAGCAATATCTGGGTGCCTCCTCAATTTCATCCCCGGGCTTGAAGCCGCACTTGGCCACCAACTCCTTCTCCTGCATCTCGTTCAGGATCGTTCGGTTAGCCACTGAGTCTACGATGCACATATTGCCGCAGGGCAGCTCCTCCCCCGCCTGATCCAGCTGGTCCAGACGATCGTAGATGATGCCCACTACCCCGCGCTTCTTCATTAAGTCGCGCACCCGAATGTCCGCATTGAGGCTGCCCCAGACGATGGCCTGGAGGCGCAGCTGCTGGAGCCAGGGCAAAGTGGTCGGCTCCTCCAGCACCGTATTGGTGTGCAAGGCCACGCCGAAGAACTCCATGGCGTGTGCCAGGTGGACGGCATGCTCCAGGACACTGACACGCTTGTCCAAGTACTGGACGGGGCACTGGGGATTCTCGGTGAGCAGCATCACGGGGTAGAGGTTCTGCTTGAGGCGCACCATCGTGCAGATATCCGCATCGAAGCATGTGAATAGGATGCGTCTTTTGCCGGCATGCAGCAGGACTATCTCCAGAATGGTGTCCACGTACAGGTTGCGGTCAAAGGTGGGCTTGAAGCACTCGTCCTCCCAGCGCCGGGTGCTGTCCAGCTGCGGGAACTTGATCTCGATGTTGAAGCCAAGGGTCTGTGGCAGCAGGTCCGCCTCCTTCTCGAACATGTCCAGCAGCAGAGGGAAGGGCCGCTGCTCGTGCAGCAAGCGATCGCATGGCACCTCGCGCCCCTTGTTGGTGGTGAAGCGCAAAACTCGCGCAAGGGTCAACTGGTCGTAGGTGAAGGCCTCGAGGGGCACGGCAATGTGGCTGCACCGCTGGCGTCCGCCCATCGCCAAGAGCTTTAGGCGATTGAGCTCCTCGAAGGGAAAGACAAGCAAATCGAAGCTGGTGACCAGATCCTCGTAGCTAGCACTGCGCTGCTGGAGGAACTTCATCACAAAGTCGTGGTAGACAACCACTTGGGCGTCCTTCGTCAGCTGCACATCGAACTCCACCATATCGGCATTGGCCGCAGCGGCCTGCTTGAACCCATAGAGCGTGTTCTCGCGCACCAGATCCTGGCCGAGGACGTAGGTTGTGCCCGATCCCCGATGGCCAATGTCCATCGGCAGGCGATTGCGGCGCCAGTAGCGCTCGTATGTCCGCTCCATATTGCACTTGAAGTTCTCCAGGGGACGGATGATCAGGTATGGGAGGCACATCTCGATCAGGGGTCGGTGGGTGGAGGCACAGTTGATGGAGACGAGTACATGGCCCTCGCTGTCCACCAGCTGGTCCGCCTTCACGAAGCCATAGCCGTAGTGGTAGGGAGGCTCGTCGGGCCCTGCCTTGTGGGCAAAGGTGTACAGGTCAAGACGGTAGTGCGTCTCCAGCGGACTCCCAATGGAGCAGTGGTAGAGCTGCATGTCCTCGGCCCCGCAGCAGGCTCCATGGTCCGGCTGGAAGTGGAGCTCCTCCTCATAGTGCAGGTTGGCCACCTCTGTGTAGGCCAGACGGAGACTGTGGTCGACCTGCTCGCCAGCTGCGGGCTGCGAATAAAGGCTACTAAGTGTGAGACGATGACCCGCTCCCGCACAGATCAGTTCCTTCTCGAAGATCGGCTGGACGTGGACGTAGAGCAGACGGGGAGACTGCTTCTGCCAGAGGAACGGCGCATTGAAGATCTTGAAGTGGATGTAGGTCTCGCTGGTGGCCCATCCCCGATCCACCCGATAGTCGGTACAAGTCTCGTCGTGATACCCAAAGCGGTCGCAGGCCTTCAGCATGTTCTGGCAGGTGCGGATGACACGTGACTCCAGGCGGGACTCCCAGTAGCGTATGTAGATGTCGTCCGTCTCCGGATTGGCTATGACCACACAGTAGCGATAGTGGATGTCGATATTTCTGGGAATGGTCACAGTCGCCTCGAACCTTTTCTGGCTGGGGCAGCCGTTCTTCTCCATCACGAACACCTCCTTGGGATCCCAGTCTCCGAGAGCTTCACAGTTGCCGGTGATGGCCAAATACTCGTTGCCCTGCAGCCGCCGCGGATACAGCACACAGAAGGGCCAGTCGGTGGTGCAGACGGGTGGTGCCACCAGCGCCTGCTTCTCCTTCTCCTCGTCCACTCCCGCCTCAGCGGCATCCTCCTTAATCACCTCCTCACATTCCTCGCGATCAGTGGCAAAGAACCAGCGATGCATGGTCCTTGAATATAATAAACTCCTTTCGGCAGAACTCTTGCAACAGAAATTTCGATTCTCAAAAAGTGTGTTATATAATGTTCGGGGGGGATGCTCGTACGCATTGAAGCTGACAATATCAAAGCCTGCCCGAGGTTTGATTTTCTGTAGTTGTCAAAGCACATCATTAAATATCCTCCACACCGAGGGACTAAGACCACTCAAAAGTTTCCCACCAGTTCGCTGAGCATCCTGTCATACTATTTCCCTGCAGGAAGTGATCTTTTGATCCGGAAACTATAAACTCTGGTGGTACGACACACACACACAAACCGTAGAAATCTCTGTGTCGGGCATATGGCACGGCACGCAAGCCCTGAAACGAGCCACCTGCACCACAGGATCAAGGGACATGCGAGCAACTTAAAAAACATAGGGGTGAACCTCGTACTCCTATAGCGACCAAGGGTGAACCTCCTCCATCGACACAGTTTGGGGTTGTAGGTGGGGTGGGGAGAAAAAAACATAATTAGTGTTTACTTGAAAATTAAATTATAATTGTAGGCAGCGCACAAAAAACTCCAATGGGGAAAACTGTGAGAAATTTTAAAACGAATTTCCCCAATTCCAAATATAGAAATGTATTTAAATGTCTCCCTCTTTTTCGGGTGCAGTGACAGTTGTCGGTGAAACCATTTCAGACACTTCCCAATCTTTGGGGTAGCTCACCTTCCCTGAATCACAGCTAGAGAACAGAACAGTTTCGTGGCTTCTTTGAGACTTTGGGGCGATCTCAAGTTACCCGCAGCTTAATCCGCTTGTTGACTAAACAAATAAGCCCCAAAAAGGGTGATTTGTGTATAGGGAGCTGTGGAGTGTGGGATTGATTCCTCGAAGGGATCCACAAATTTATGCGCGTCAACAGCGATTAGGCGGCAAACGAGGCAAAGCAAACCCCAAAGCAGATCTGACACATGCCAGAGGAATCAATGACAAGCGAGCTGCAGATGCTGCTGTTTGTTAGGATTTCCATTTGTCTGATATAAGGAATATATTTGAAGATCCTTCTACAGTGGATTCCCCTCCATTTTATCAGCCATGAGGAAGTACTAACTAATATTTGTTTTAACCTCCTCCAACCCTTTTTTTGAACCACACGTCTGTCGCAAGCGGCCTCTTGACTTCGGTTACCCGGGGATCTCCTCTGACACAGCATAAAATTCTAGACACATGTGCGCCTAAACCGCAGAACGAGTGCCAAAAGTGCTGTCCACCAGCCATGTCCATGCCCACGACCATGTCCATGTCCATGTCCATGTCGATGTCCTATGTCCACAGAAAACTCAGGCAGCTGTAAGTGAAATGGAAACCGTTGCGGCTGCGCAGAACAGCGCAGTATATCCTTCCTGACAGACAGCAGGTAGGTCCCTCGGCTCCTTCCGTTTTCTCTGCTTGGGTTTTCTGCACTTGACTTGGTTTTGTGTTTTTGTGTTTGTTTGGACTGTGGTCGAGATTTCCGTGGGCGTGGCAAGGTTGCAGTTGCCAGTGCAATTAAGCAGCCAGCCAGCGAAAACAAAGCCAAACCGCAGCATGTGCCTCAGGTAGAGATCAACTGAACTGTCAACTGTCTGCCGCTTGGGGCACTTCCTGCTACACGGCAGAGGAAACTCAATACAAAATCCTAATTAAGCATAAAGAGACTAATTTTCCCGCTGCCACACAACCCCCAATTCGATGTGTGGGAAAATCAAATTGGAAATTTGTATACGCGTCTGGGCTCCCCGGTGGATTATCCATTCGCTTTTCTCTCGCGGTCTTCAAATTACCGTCGCTCAATGCAGGACCGAGGGCTGTGCACAGGCGCAGAAAAGAAAAGAAAAGACGGGGAAAAATTACGACTACAAGTACGAGGAAGAGTACGAGTACGAGTACGAGTACTGTGGAAAGTGCAGTTTTCCTTCTGCTTTGTTCTTCGTGTAGTTGAATATCCTTGGGAAAGACATTGCTGGGAGGAGTCCTGTGTGTGCGGTGGGTAAATAATATTTTGTACAATATTTACGTGATCTTTGGAGCAGTCCGATTTCCTGGTGGATATCCTCTGACAAATACGGATGCCGGCTAGGCAGGATATCCACTGGGATAAACAGGTGTACAAGGAGAAATTTCCCATGATAAAAATAGGGGATAGGGTAACCGTAGTCCCCACAGTCCGTAGCCCCCTTCCGGAACGGAACGGTAAACATGCCAATAAATCATCCCATCGGCCGGCACGGCACTTGCATGTCATCTACTCATACTCACACACTCCTTGGGACTCCGCTCTGCTTGATGGAAATCAATAGCCGGAAAATGGTTTTCCAAATCCAATACCGAAAACACCAGAAATCACAAATTAGCTACACGACAACGAGTGTGAGAACAAAACCCCGACATCGACAGCGACAATATTTAAATACCAGAGAGCGACACATCAACGACTTCAACGACACATGGAGCAGTCCTCCTCGGTCCTCGGGGTACTCTGGGGTACTCAACCTTATTGTAACATCTGGACAAGTATTAAAAAAACAATAAGAAAATCGTCTCCCTAACCAAAATGTGACATCCACTGCGCCAGGATCTCGACTCAACCATGGAATATTACAATTTATGGGTGATTCTACAAATATTTAGCCAGAAGCTAGCGGGAGGGCGGGGGAAAGACGTGTCTTGAGCAAACCCAATGGAATTTGTTACAGCGACTAAAAAATGAGAAGAAGGAATGCTGATATTTCCGTGAGAAATGAGACAGGATGTGGGGATATGGAAATGGGAATGTAAAGGGGAGTTCGAGTACCCAAAGAATGTTAATTTTACGTTGGGGATATCTCCACAGACTCCACAAACTCCACAAAGGGAATACTTCTGCTATCGCTGCTGCCTGGTTGGTTTTTTTTTCTGCTGATTTATTTACGATTGAAATCCGAATCCTCAACGGCGACTATCTCTTTGGCCTGCTCCAATTCTAATTCGAGTTTCATCGATAAGCCCTTATCGCCATTGAAAATTGAGCGGTTTGAAGATGTTATTTATGAGTCCAGGGTCCAAGATAAGCCCATGGAGATTATGTACGAGCCAAGCCACAGCCACAGCCAAAGCCAAGACCAACTCAAATTTCACATAAAGTGGGACAGCACCCTTCTTCTTTCAGTCAAATTATGACTCAATAATACTTTCAATATTTATATCAATTGTTATTAAATATTATCGGTGGGACAGAAACAACCCTAACTGCGAGTCCGAACCCTTTTCTCGCTCTCCTCTCTGTGGAAATTGGAAACCGCAAAAGGCAATCAAAGCCCTAAGAATTATTGGGTTTCAGCAATTAAACGAGGGTGATTACGAACGGGTATACCCAATACCCAAGTGTTAAGTAACCAGGTTCCGGTCGAGTAGAGCTTCTGTGCTGTGCTGTGGCGACCCAAGTGTTCAGCGGTCATTCTGTCCCCGATTTGCATTCGATTAAGAATCGTTCCACCAAGGGAAGTAATTAAAGAAATCGTATATCTGGCAGGCAGAGAGAGAGAGAGAGAGTGAGGGAGAGAGGGATCAGTGGATCAGTGGATACCGGATGTGCTGCAATGACATTTGCATAAGACAGACAGTGGGGGGAACAGGCACAGATGTCGTCTCACAACAGAACCAACCAACAACAACAAACGGAACCACTTTTAACTACTTACCAGAATAGTATCTTTCGGTTCCCACCTGCACAGAGGCAGAACATCTCGACCCAGATGCACTGCAATCAACTACTATTATCATGTCAAATATTTGCTTGGAGATAAACTCGGTTTACATTCCGACCTGAGACTACCTACCAGACGGGGAGGGGCGGGGCGGTGCGGGGCGGGAGCTTCTATTCATGGTTCTAAAATTAGTTGTTGACTTATTACTGCATTACGCATACCTCGCACTTCCTTCGGCCCGGCCCTACTCCTCAACTGAGTTCATTCATAAAATTAGATCTCAGATCTCTCTCTCAGCACAGATCTGTACAGTTTTCGTATCTGGTCGGTTGTCTGAGATATTTGCCGCTAAATGTAAATAAGTTTCGGGGCAAATTGTGTTTGTCTCTCGTTATCTGCGCTGATAAAAGTTTTCTGAAAGCTGAAATGCGGCTAGCAGCTGGCTATAATTCGAGAACGGTTCCCAGAGAGAGCGCAAGGAGTGTACTGGAAATATTGGCCCGTTCTAGGGTTTTGTTGGTCCTAGGATCAAAGGTCATTCGTACCAACACAAAAAAAAATTGTATTAAAATTGGTAGTGAAACTAGTTTTTTTTATTTTTTGTGTGTTTGAGAGTGTCCGAAATCTGGTTGGTTCCTGATTTATTCGGACTGACCCATGAGAAGTTTTCGACCAATTTGACCTTTGACACTGGCCGACCCGGTACCCGGGGTTCAAGCCACCCCGAAAGGAGAGCCTGTCAAACGGGATAGTAAAAAAAACTTCCCGTTTTCTTGGCTAAAAGTAAACTTTGAGGAGAATTATTTCCCATTCGAATCTTCCATAGACGGAATCATTAAGAGACTGCGATCAGAGTTCAATTGTTCAATTAGTCGATCGGAACTCCTGTGCGGAGCTCAACTTATGAATGAATCAATGGATAAATGAATGAATTTTCCACGCAATTACAATGCAAAGACATCATGTGGAGAGAGGTCCAGTGGCAAGAGGTGGGGAGCGGGAGGAGTCTGCTCTGGAGCTTGGAGAGCAGCCACTTAATCATGTTAATGGCATTAAGCAGCTTAATCGACGGCAAAGATCTAAGCCCTCGCGTCGATAATCAGCCAAGCCAGACCACCCAGTCGGTTTTGGCCCCCAGACTGGAGTCCAGGTTCAGTCAGGCCCGTGGTTGGGGCCTCATCTAATTAAAAACAAAAGTCCGCCGCCTTGTAAATGTCAAGCGATTGCCACAGATCACGAACTTCTGCCTCCGTTGGCAAGTTGCAAAATCAAAATGCATTAACTTCAGTGGGAACGGAGCAAAAAAAAAAAAAACAAAATAACAGAGCCACAATTAGCCGGCAGTTCGAAGTCGGCAAATGACAAACAAATTTATACACTGCAGAGCAGAAGTGGGGAATCATAATGATATAATTGACAACTGGAGGAAGCTCTGGGGAGATCTGGGTAGCTCTGGGGAGCTCTGGGGAGCTCCGTGTCGCGACATTTGGCTCTGGAGGTCCGTCTGACATTTTAATATGTTTTGCTTGCGAAACGAACATTTCTTCTCTTGTTAATTTTTTGTCAAACGATTTCATAAAAGTCTATAGACAGCCGACGAAAACGGAGCCCAACAATTGAAAGGGGTTAAGCAGTTTGTTGATCTCCCCAGCATCTCAGCATCTGGGGAGAGAGACTTGGACCTCAGGGCAAAGGTTGTGTTAGAGGTGTCTCTAAATTATATAGAAATTGTTTTTCCCCAGTACAAATTTGTCCGAGCCGTCATAAATCGTAGAACCCCAACCATATCAACACCTTTTTGGGCTCATTTCCCACACTCATCAGGCCATTAGAGAGCATCAGAAGAGCATCTGTTCTGTTCGGAAAGGAGAGGCAAGACAATGGGGCCAGTTTGAACGCCCACAAAATGACCATGAAATTGCTTACGGAAGGAAGTTCATGTGCCACAAAAACATGGCCTAAAACAATTGCTTACGACATTTAGCACGCGGCACGGGTGGGGAGAAAAACTAAAACTAAAATAGTTGTCAGAGGAGGGCGAGGACCCATGAGAATGAGAAATCAATGAATGCTGTGAATGACCAAAAGGGAAATATGCCGACGACATGATGACATAAAAGGCTAAAATGTCCATAAATATGGTCAATTATTTTGGTAGCAGGACAAACACCAGACCCAAAATGGGAAATGGGCTCGCTGCGTAGGAGGTTCGGTTCGGTTCGGTTCCTTTCGTCAGCACGTAAATCAAGGACAGGAAAAGACAGGGAAACCAGAGGCAAGAACAGTAGACAATGGGTTCTGGTAGTTTCAGAAGGTGTGTCACCTTGCACAACAATGGACCAGGCACCGGACAACACCTTCTGGTCAAGACAAAGACATCAGAGAGAAGAGAGAATGGACCAAGGGTTTAAACTATTTCGTATGTGGTCCACACCCACTGCAGATGTCTGGCCAAGTCACACACATCTGTGACTCGAGGCGGCAATGCGGCTAATGTGGTAATTAGATAATGTGCCCAGAGGCCCAAAGCCGATGCAGGCACGCGGCACAATGGATTGATTGGGCTGATGCCTTTTTCTTTTTATGTAGAGGTAGACAAATACGGGCTAACAGATCGCAATCAGCTGGGTAATGCGATACTCGTCAGCCGAATAAAAAACTCTACAATTGTCACATCTAGCCACCCCTTTGCGAGGAAAGGATACAGAGGAAGGATCTGTATCAATTTCGGTGACTTCGGGGCATCCCCTCAGCGAGCATCCTTTGAAATCAAAACCGCAAACATAAGTAAACCCATTTTTGCCGTCGCTCTGGCCGCAATTGTAATTTTATAACCCAATTTGTGCAGATTTTACTCCGCCAGAGGCAATTAAAAAACCCAACCATGGGATTGCTCAACTCAATTGAAATTGCTGCCAGAGTCTGATGATATTTGATACTTTCCGCTAGATATTTTGATTAGGCTTCAATTTAGTTGCATCTAACAGAATTTCCGTTAGATTTCTGGGATCTCGTTTGGTTTGAACCAGCATCTGGGAGTGAACTCTGAGCTGTTCCAGTGGTCAACCCTTTGCCCAGCATTTGGGATTGAACTTTGAGCTGTTTCGCCCTGGTCAACCCTTTGCCCAGCATCATCTGAAGGTGAACTTTGAGCTGTTCCCCTGGTCAACCCTTTGACCAATGGTCAAATGTTAAGGGAACTCTCTCTCTCGGAGGCCAGCAGCTGCTGTCAGAGATCTCTGAGATCTTTTCTCAAGATGCTGTTGCATCCCCACTCCACTACAGAGTACAGATGTCAACCCTCGGGGTTAACATCTTGTTGCGCAACTTTGTCAAACACAATTATAAGATCTACACAAAAATATAATACAATTTTGATTGAAATGCCAGCGAAATGTCAATCAAAGAATTAGGGAATATTTCCAGGGATCAGAATTCGCACAGAGGCATTGTAATATTAATTAAGTGATACGCGTATAAGGAGAGAAAGATGGAGAGGAAAAATATCATCAAATGGTTCACGAAGCATTCGCTTTTCTCCCCTCCCTGATCCCCTTGAGAAATGAGTGAAAATGCATTAAAAAATCCCAAGATCCAGTCCCGAATTCAAGTTTTTCTTTTAAGAAAAATAATACAAATAATGCACCCAAAAAAACGGAACAAAACTCCTCAAAATACAACATGGTACCATTCTTACATACATATATGCAAATGCAGAAACCGTTGGCGAGGTCAGCCCGGGGTCAAGCCAAGCCTGGTCGAGACCGAGGCCGAAGGGTTGCTTGAGTGTTTGTCCAGGTGTGTGTCCAAGAACCGCTCGAGAAGATCTTTCGCTGATGTGATTTTTCATTAGAAACCCATAAAAATGAAATCGCAAACTGCGTCCGGCAGGACAGCTTATTATGCGTGACAGACCGACAACGACAATCGTATCGTCATTGGGATATCTCAAGGGAATGCTCTTCTTCTTCTGGGGGGACAGATGTGTTTCTCCATCAGATACTTGGCTGGATTCAATTAGCACTGGAGTGATAGTGATAGAGGGTGAGATTCCTTTTATTGCGCATATCAAATGGGCATTGGACAAAGGTATCCTTCGATTGGGCAGCCCTTCAATTAGTTTGATATTTCGGGATGAAACTGGGGAATAAAACTGCGACTTTATGGATGTGCGATAACGTGGATCATTGTTGGATTATTCAGAGCAAAAAGGCTTCAAGTGAAGTTAATTTGTTATTTATGTTTGAGGAGATTTTTGGCAGGATTTTCGCCGCACGGGAAGTTACTTTTATATGAATTCTCCTATCGGTACAAAATGTGCCAAAAATAACGTAAAATCTTAATGAAAAATCGTGAAAATCTTTTTACACAATGAAATATTCATTGTGTTGCGAATATTTCCCTCTCGAGCTGTCAATAAATATTTATGAAAATAATAAAGTCAGCTTCAGATGCCATGCGGCTTTTCTTCTGGATTTCCTTTCTTCAGTTGTTCCCCTCCCCTCCGCGAATGAAAATGAATTTGTTTGCTTTCAACGCATGGAAATACTCGTATTCAAAAGGATCAAGACGGCGGCTGCTTATGCATATGCAAAAGGTAGAGAGGCCTGGGCGAAAATATTTGCCGAACCCAAGGGAGTGGGTCAAAGGTTACGGCACACATACACACCCAATACTTCCATACAAGGGTGAGGCACCACTGCTCGCAGTTGCGAGTTTTCCAACAGTTTGCAACAATTTTCTATGCCAATGGATATGCAAAAACCTCAGTGCCTCCCCTCGCTGTCACCACGTTCCGCTTGACAATTATTTCTGTGCCATTTTCAATGGATTTTCCCATTTTCCGTTGATTTCCGTTTGATTTTTGAATTTTATACGAAACGTTTGCTTTTTGCAACCGTTTTTTCCATTTTGTTTGTGTCTGGGGGAGTGGAAAACCCGAAAATGGTGCGAAAAATGTTCCTGGTCGTTCCATGGATGGTAGGCATCATTAATTATCATTTTCATTATGATCTGTTGCCGTGACTAATTTGATTTTTATGTTCGCAGATTTTTGGTTGCTGTAACAATGGATATTTCAGTGGGATGTCCACGGTAAAACGGTAGAAAAAAACCACATTTTTAGGAATCAGATAGTACAATTTTTATTTTGGAAATTAGAGTAGTTTTTAGACCAGTTTCCTGTCGGTTTCTTGGGAAAAATTTTCCCAAAAGCTGTTTCCCATGGAAATCTCAGTTTTGCTCCAGTTCCAACGGTCAACTGTCCATCAAATGAGCAGAAAGTCCAGTAATTTAACTGGACCAAAAACAAGCTTGTCACCTTTTGAACCTCCACCCCATGTCACCGACAATTAATAGAAGAAAGTTCAAAGATTTACCCTAAAAAAAGGATGAAGAAAAGAACACACTTCTTACGGGATTTTCCTACCAAATGGTCGAGCATCTTTGATCTTTCAGAGATCTTTACCACCGTGAACCCCTCCCCCTAGCATCATCATCAGCATCCCTTTTTCTCTCCCTTTCCTGTTGTTTGCCTTTCGATGAACTCTTTAACAAAAATTAATTTTTTTCGGGTTTTTTGCGCCCAAAAATGATTGAGAGAAAAAAAAGGGAAACGAAGCCTCTTTGAATGAGGCAAGATGATGGGTTGGTTGCTTGGTTAGGTTCAAGAGTTTTGGGTTCAAGGGGTACGAGGGTTCCTCACTTTATTGGCACAACAGCAATTTATTAATTACATTGGAAAGGGCTTAGGGGCCAAGACTAAAAATAGCAAATAGATTTCATTCGAATTAGAAATGAGCCCTTAGAAATGAATTATCTGCTAACCGCTTATGTCATACTCGAGCTCAACGTTTGAATTCGTTTTGAAAGGAAAGACATACATATTTTGTATGTGCTCATCTACTGATAGGGATTTTGAAATTCCTCACTTGCCAAGAACATCACTTTTTTATAGGTTTCCCAAAAAAACAAATTCAAAATCAAACCGAACCGAAAAGCACTCAACTCGCCTGACAGATTTGATAAGCGGAGGAGGAATTCAATTGATAACGAACACTAAAAAGTGGAGGAGAGAAGTAGAATTAAGAGAGAGAATTCGAAATATGAAATTATATGTGAAATACTAAGGAAATATTGAACTGATAAGCCGCACCAAATACTCGAGAGAACTATTGCATTCGAACTGAAAAAGTCTCCGTGAAAATTAGTGAAATTATTGTTTTATAACTCGGATAGTATCCATACTGGCAGGGTACAGACTTATAATCAGCACTATAGAAAACTAGCTGTAATTTGATTAGAAATCAGAAAATAATATCCATCGAATGGCCTCGTTGATTTTTGTTTTTCTTCTTTTTTTTTCGATGCCGCGTGCGCTCCACTTTACGGCTGTCTTTGTGGTCTCCAACTGGGAAATTGTCTTGTTTCTGGTTTCCCGGGTTTCCTTTACAAATTTATGCTTTTCCCCATTCACCCCCAGCCCCATCCTGCCAGGCAGTTGCCATCTCCCTCGCTCGTACGGTGATATATGCCTCTGAAGGGGAGAGGGAGGCCAGAGGAGCTACGTATTTGATTAACAAATAAAAAAAGAGCTCTGCTCTGCTCTCAGCCACACAGATACAACATAACATACAAACACACACACACAACAGCTTTCACACACAGATACATGGTCGAAACACTCAAAAAGAGGCGTGACTAGCCGTTGAGTGATTCCGTTGTGAGTGGAAATGAGTTTCGTTAAGAATCTTTCTGATTGCCACCCCAGTTGGAGAGCAGCGACTGTTTTCTAACAGAATGTTAACAGAATGTTTGCGTAATTTATGGCGCAGAGCAGTTGGATTTATGGTTAGGGATTGATATTGGAATTTTTCTAGATTTTCTGAAGTATAACTTTGAGTTTGGTTGCCTATCAGGGCGGGTATACAAAAAGGTATATCAGGAGTGAGCAAACACTTTATTGACATATTTTCTTGCAAAGTAAAGGTGTTTTTTATAGAAAAATATATAAAATAATATTGCAAAAGATTAAAACAAGTTTACTTATGCGATTTTGGGTTTTTTAACGTTGAATAATGCTTATTTTTGAAATTCTATCTGTGAATGGAGGGATCATTTTTAGATCAATTTTTAATAATCGAATTCCTAAAATCTTTCGACAGTTTCATTATATTTTTTTATAAAACCAAACCGATACAATAAAATGGATGGACCATCAAAATATAAATCAACAAAAGTTCTTAGAATAAACATTACCTCTCTGATTTCCCTCTCTGATTCTCACTCTGATTCTCTCTCTGGAATGAATATCCATTCAACACTTTTTCCACCCAATTGCATACCAGCACTCTTTTGCCAATTTCTATAGCTCTCTGTATCTACCATCAATCAATGGGAACTGGTATTTCTTCGGCATTCCCGTTATACTAATATAGAAATCGTCTGGAAGTTGAAAGGAGAAAAAGAATTTATGTGGCAGCGCCAACAGGCAAAAATGTAAAATTGTGAAATTCCATTGCGAAAATTCTCTATTAATTAACAACCTTTTCAAGGCATTCAGCGTCGACCGTCTCTGACTCCGTGCTGGGAGTCCACTACGACGCGTCGATGCCCATCACCATCACCATCCACATCTACATCCACCTCCCAAGACATGATCGCAGCTTGTGCCCAAAATAATTAATGATGTGGCGCAGAGCCGAGGCGGCAGCTCAACTTTTGCGTTGTTGCTGTGCAAATATTAGCAAATTATTTTAGTTTTAGAAAATCTCCCCTGCCTCTGTCAATCTCCCCGACCCGACCCACAATGTCGGGTGTCGTCTCTGAGTTTCAGTTTCAGACTCAGTCTCAGTTCTTGGTGTTTACATTGCGACAGCCGTTTGCCAGAAATGTCAATTTTCTTAAATACAACGCCCAACTCCGACTCGGTCTTCGACTCGGGTTCGTCGTCTTCGTCTTCCTCTCCGACTTTGTCTTTGAAGGATGAAAAGTCGAGCAGCATCCCCTCCTTGTGCCTCTGCCTCTGCCTCTGTCTATGGGGGCACTAATGATGTTCCTGTTCTGTGTGGGTTACATTCACTCGCTCGCTCACCCTCTCCCATGCGATTCACTCTGACAATATTTGCACTTTTCCATTTGGTTAAATGCTGCCCTGAGCTCCCAGAGCCATCCGTCCCATTCTCAGTCCCAGTCCCAGTTGAACCTTAATTGTTCCTTTGTCAACTACTCGGAGTAATTAAAAACACCTTTCAACTGTCGACCGGACTGGGGTAGAGAACTCTAAGAGTGAAAGATGTTCGACAGCATTCTGTTTGATTAGCAAATTTGTCAAATTTGTGGCGAAAATCCATTTATCAATTTCCTAATGATTTTCTCCGATTGTAAGCGAAGGAGAAGTAGAGAAGAGGTAGAATGTCTTAAATGGAAAGAGGTAGGTAGTCCAGGGGGGGGGAGAACTCGTGGGCACAGCTGTACTCAAAAGAGTAGACTAGTTGTCTCTACTGTACTCCAAAGAGCAAATTCAACGATAAATTACAGCATTTCCATAATTTGCATATGTAACGAGTACTCGTACTTTCTAGAAGATTTCTCTAAACAACAAAAAATTAATTAAAACCACCAGAGTAACAATTAATTTTCAATTTGAGTCGCATAAACATTTTAATTGTTTGTCTCCAATTTAGCTGCCACAACACGAATGAACAGGCAAACACATGTTCCGGTGCAAAGGGAATGAGATCTCGTTCCGAGCTCCTTTTAACCATAACCACATACATATACATGTACATACGTACATGTATATGCCACATATGTACTCGTATTCAGATTAACGCTTCTGGCACGCTCCAGGCATCTTTTTCTTCAGAGTTGGGGCGGTGGGGGGCCGTTTGCTCCATGAATTTCAATTCGCGCTGCTGCTGCTGCTGCATCCGTCCATCCCGCTCTCTGCTCATTTATGCCACAAAGCGTAAGCAAACTTTCAAGACGGCAATAAAATCGCAAGACGCCATGTTTAACTGCCGCACAACTTCCGTAACCACTAAATTCACATGGCGCACATCCTTCCCATACATTTAGCATCCTATTTACATACATATGCCTGAGGGATAAAGGAGCTGAAGCTGCTGCTGAAGCTCAAGCGGCATCTGAAGGATGGCGTGCGGCTTCCTTGTCATATTTCCATTAGCATTTGCCATTTAACTCATCATGTGTGTGCGAATGTACATCTCTCTGTATCTCTGGGAGGGCGGATAAGTGTATCATCTTGGCTTGGCGCATTTATTACCCATATTTGAACATCCGGCTTTTATCCTTTCGCTCCACGTATCCTTCTCTGACGCGCGCCGTAATTGCTTGCTGCCGTTTGGCGCCTCGCCTCGCCTGGCCCTTTGTCACGGATGGCGAAAACTTTATTATTTCCATTGTTCGACGGTGTTGCGGCTGACGTGGCGTATGGGTAATGACTGGGAAGTGACGAAATTGTATACGATATTCAAAAAGAGCTCTAATACGACAATGGGAGCTAATACGGCATTCAAAGAGTTCTTATACGCCTTTCACAGTCATCTGAAACGATAATCAAGTAAAATGCAAAAATACTTTCAATATCGGTTTTTATGAATATCGTATGGCATACATGAATATCGTTTTTTATGAATATCGTTTTATATAAATATCGTTTTCTATGAATATAGTTTTATATGAATATAGTTTTTTATGAATATCGTTTTTTATGAATATCGTTTTTTATGAATATCGTTTTTTATGAATATCGTTTTTTATTAATATCGTTTTTTATAAATTTCTTTTTATATTAATATCGTTTTTTATAAATTTCGTTTTATATGAATATCGTTTTACTGATTATTGATTACCTTTGGAAATATGACATTATTTGAACAACGCGTGATATGAATTTCTTCCTATATGATTATCGCAATTAACGAAAAATTAGTTGGCTAAATTAGTTCATTTTGAGGACCACCTCACAAGTCCATTAGCAATCTGATATATTGTAAACATATACGATAAACCAAATGCAACTTACGCAATTCGTGCAACAGCAGACCAGCATCGGCAATTATCCGTTCCGTTGATTCGTTGTACAGAACTTAACCTCGAAACCGAATGAAATAAACGCTCTGCAATGAAGCTACTGATTGTTGAACTCTTGAACTGTATCGGGACTTGATAGAAACGCAATCGAATAATTGCGCAAAGTGTGCCACAATCAAATATAGCAACAAATTAACCAAACGCCAACACCAGCAAACATTCTCCTACTGCAATTCGATAAAGCCCCAAAGAGAGGGGAGGGGAGGGAGATACATAGATGGAAAAAACCACAAAGAAAATATTATAGAATTATCCAGTTGCTGGGGATGGATCGGGCAGACCGAAAAGCGATAAGTTTACAATTGCTTATGACTTCAATTAATCTGTGAAAGCGCCTACGCAGGCAGGCAGGCGGCCATACGACCAGGCGGAGGCGGAGGCGGTGGCGAGGGGCGAGGGGCGGAGGAAGGCAGTCAGGCAATCGATGTCTGGACGGAGAACTCTTCTGCACGAAAATAGAAATTGCAATTGAACTTCGGGAAAGCAACAAAAACTGGCTGTGGTCTGGCTTTGGGTCGGGCTCTACAGCTACAGCTACAGCTACAACCTCAACTTCAGGTTCGGGTCTCAGACCGCAAACGCAGCCGCCGCAAGACAATTGACCTGAAATTTCATTGAAGATGTGCCCGGGGTCTAGCCTCCAGCACTCGCACAATGCAGTCTTTGAACAGAACCTCAGAACCCAAAAGAAAACGGTAAATGTCTTAGTCATTGGCCAACTCCCAGGCACCATGATGATGGTGATGATGATGATGAAAAAGAAGGTGCAGACGGTGATTGTAATCACGATCATTATAATTATTTGACTTTGGCATTATTATCAAAATGGAATCGCATGCATGTCCATGTCCACGTCGCTCTATGGGTGGGAGACTGGGAACTTGAACTCGCACGCATCTGCAGATGCACCCAGGATGGAACCAGAGCTTAGCCCTATTTCACACACCCACGCGGATAGGATGGGATGGGGAGTCCCATGGGTGAGCACAGCCTCCACACAGGACAGGTTCCAGTGGAGAGCATTCATACATTCATTATTAATAATGAATTTAGCCAACAATTTCCATCTCTCTCTCGTTTTCTTCGGTTGTAATTCTTTGCAGGTGTTTGAATCCTTTTGCCGCTTCATTTTCAATTTACGCAAATGGAATCCAATTCGAGTCGGAAAATGATCTTCCGATGTGGAGTACACACATGAGGCACTCGCCAGGTGCTCAAATTGCCACAGGTACGGGGCCGAAATTCAAACAACAGCCACAGGAACGGGGCAGTGGAAGGAAGGGGTTATGGTTATCCGAGCAAAGTTCATGGCCAGTGGACGTGTGTGTTCAGATGCATCTTCATCTCGATTGCAGGCCGCTCGCAGTTGTGCGGTAGCCTCTGCTGACCACTTGGATTATTTTGGTCAGCCACTGGTTCGGTGGATCTACGGATGTCATTTGTGGCACCTTTGAACTCCTCACGCGCCTCCTGGAAATCATGAAAGCGCCGCATCTAACACGGAAAGTGGTTTTTCTTTAAGTTTTAACTTATTTTCACGTTTATTTTTGTTTTTGTAGTTGTTTGTTCAAAGAAAATTGAAAAGTTGATCAAGCTGCAGGTGAAATGTAATCAATGGTTATGGTATGGTGCTGCAGCCAGAGCCTGAAATTGGGAAATTGGAAAAGTATACTGAAAGTTGTCTGTAGACGGGGATACATCAAAAAAAGATACATTGTTGTGTCGACTGTGAGATGAGAGGAATGATCGATATACATTGAAGTTCAGAGATCGATTGAAAGATACTTTGTGGGAGTGCATGTTTTATATGATTTCAAAACATGCCTAAAGTATTATGTATATCCATATTTTTTGCTTTGGTTTGCCAAAGAAAAACCACTCTGACACACTGTTGATTAAATATTTAATAAATAAAACAAAATCTGTCCAATGTCAATCATCTATTGCTTTTTTTTAAATATGTATGCCATAGTCATGGGACAGTAACCACTTGGCAGATGGTAAATCACTTTGGAAACCATAAAACTGATGGGAAAAAACTCAAAATGAAAATGAAAACATGTCAATGTGAGGAGGCAAAATGGAGCTTAGCATAAAATGAAAGATTTGTGCCCGACGAGCGAGTGGCTTCCATTTGGGGGCCGCTTGATGAGGAGGATCTTCGACCCGAACCGACCCGGACCAGAGCCAGAGTCACAGCCAGGCCAGGGCACAGAAGCAGCCATAAAGAAGGTTTTATGGCCAGTGGACTCCAGGCGAAACCGATGCCACAAGTCGAGATGATAAATTGTCTACCTTGGGCAGTTGGCTGGCTGGACGTTTGTCGATTATTTCCCTAGGTGGTTTTTATTTTTTCCTAGGCAGGTCGACAACTTTTCACTGCCGACGACACTAACGGCTACCATAGATCAGTGCCGAGCTGGGAGTCCTCTCCACTCGAGTCCCCGAATCCAGAGACTCCACTGAACATTAGATTAGACAATTTGTAGAGGGGCTCTGCCTCTGCCGCTGCTTCTGCTCTGCCGAACAGTTTGTGCCGCAAGCAAGCGCCAGGGTCGAGGCTTTATGGAATTTATCAGCCCCCGATCCCACTCTCCAGGCACACTCTCCCGACACTCTCCTCCCCGCTCCGCTCTGGCATACACAGTTTCCTCTTCGTGTTAATTGAAAATTGTACGGTAATGTTGCTTATCGCGGTGCTATCATAGACGTCGTCGTCGTCCCCAACATTGGGTGTCTCTGGGACTTGCGTGTGCCATGTCGTGTCCATGTTTCGTGGGCAGGCTGCCGCACTGCCTCACTGCCACACCTTGATGCCGGTGCCCGTGCCCGTGCCCCTAGCCACGCATCGGATCTGACTTTTATATATTACGAGTATTCGATGCGGCTGCTGGCGGGTGAAAATTTCTTTCTAACACTTTTTGACAACTTTCGGTGGAACGCACTTAAAAACAATTTATCGCCGCTGACATTCTTCGAGACTTTAATTGCCGCACACACACACACACACACACACAAACACCACACGGTATCGCTGCGCCGGTGGACTATGGTCCAGCTTCTTGTCTACTCTTTCGAGCAACAGCTTTGGGGGCTAAGCCGGGTAAGCCGGCGTCTGAGACTGGTAAGTAGTTGACACGATTCGCGGCTTAATTGCTTTTTCCGCCCAATATGGATGATGGATGATGCTTCGATTGAGAGAACAGAGAGGAGGGACCTTACAAGCATAAACACTCTGCAGTATGTAGATGATGTAGGAATGACCCCTGGAAAATTTAATTTCTTTACTTAGGCCTACTTCTAGTTAGCTACTGAATGAACAACATGGAATTTGTAGTTTACACATAGTAAAAAATGTAGACCCTTTCAAAGTACATAGTTTAAGGTTCAAGGTTATGGTGGTTAAGGTGAAAGAGTAAAAACTAAGTAGATAACTATTTGAAAACTTTTCATATAAAAGCTTAAACAGGGCCCCAAAGATAGTTCTGTATACGCAGAGGTTCAGTCAAATAATGAGCTCGTTTCAACTGTGGATAGCTGTGGCAATACTTGCCTGGATATACTTTCTGTGGAGCCGACGGAGATTCTACTTACTGATGCTGAGGGTAAAGGGTCCTGCAGGATATCCCTTCCTAGGCGTGGCCGTCGATTACCTATGGAATAACCGTGAATGAAATCCCACAAGTAACGATTCGAATTCCCTAAAAGTTCAATATATCCGCAGGTCAAATTTGCCATCGAACTAAACAAATTGAGAAATATGGACCCACATACCTCATGTGGATGGGCACTGATCCATTCCTAGTCACAAGTGAGCCAGCTGTTATGCAGGACATTTTAACGTCTCCCCATTGCCTGGACAAGAGCCAGTCGGCTTGCAATGCAATCTTATTGAGTGGTGGAACGGGAGCTCTAGGATTACGAGGTACATGAAAACGCCATCTATGTAATAGCACCATCCTGTAAACAACAGTTCTCCTGGATTATGTAGGATCGCAATGGTGGGAGCGCCGCAGGAAGATGAATCCATCATTCCAAAAAAATGTAGTGATGAGCTTCATTCCGATCTTCAACGAGGAGACGACGAGCCTGATCTCTTTGCTGGACACTTTCGTGGGTCAGGGTGAAAGGGAAATTCTGCCGGAATTGCTAAAGTGGTCCTTTGGAACAGCCATTCGTAAGAAATCTAAATACTTAATTCTCTGGGTTAATGCCTAAACATCTAATAATATCTATGTGTCTTTAGAAACGATAATGGGCAGCGATGTGAAGGAGAATACAAGCTTCAAGAATGGAACACTCTTGAAATGCACCAATTTGTAAGATTCTACTTACTTGGCCTTATGAAAAATCATAATCCTCCAAAAATCTCTAGTGGTCTTCAAGATACATTACTGACGACGATATTACCATGGGTCCAGAACAGAATTATTGCAAAGCTGCTGGGAATTGAAAAGCCAAGGAAAGAAGCTCATTTGGTGTGGGATGAACTGTTGAAATCCGTAAGTAAGAAAAATAATATATAAGGAATACATTTCAGCTACTCGCTGTTTCAGATATTTGAGGAGAAGATGAAGAATAAACCAGATGAAAACCAAGAATCCTTGGCGAGCAAGAATATCGTGATCAATCGGGTTGTGGAGTTTCTAAAGAGCGGAGAATTTTCCTACAAAGATGCCAGAGGCGAGTGCATCACTACCCTCATTGCTGGGTTCGAGACATCGGCCATAAATGTTTTCAGTGCTCTCCTCCATTTGGCAATGTTCCCCGAATATCAAGATACAGTCTTTGAAGAGCTCAAGGATGTCTTCCCAAATGCAGGACACTTTGAGGTATCCTCCGATGACATACAAAAACTGGAGTACTTGGGTCGTGTCATCAATGAGTCTCTGCGGTTGATCCCACCGATACCATTTCTGCCACGGGAGACCTCCCAAGACGTTCGTCTCTCCAATGGAATCCTATTACCCAAAGGCCTGACACTGGGCCTCGACATATTCCACACTCACCGCAACAAGGATGCCTGGGGCCCAGAGGCAGACAAGTTCAACCCCGACAACTTTCTTCCCGAAAATATTTCAAAAATTCATCAATATGCTTTCATTCCGTTCAACAAGGGAAAGAGAAATTGCATAGGTTTGTTGTTTATTCGATATCTTTGAATATATATAATAGTATTTTCTGTTAATAGGCATGAAATATGCGGAAATATCTGTCAAGATTGTCCTATCAAGGATTCTAAGGAACTATAAGCTGAGTACCAGCTTTCGTTCTGAGGATTTCGTTTTCATTGACAATGTAGGCATGGAGTTTGGAAAGAAACCTCTACTGGAACTGCATCGAAGGACTTAAAGCAGACTTAAAACAACACGCTAGAGTTATCCGTTATTCCTTCATTCGTAGTTCTGCTGAGAGCGAGGTTTGAGAGCGAGAGAGATTGTCGTCTCAGCCAACCAGCGGCGAACAGCATATCCAATACGTCTACTAGATGCATTTCGTAAAGGCCCCACGTAATGTATTACGTTTAGTTTTTAAGTAAGCAAGGTTGTAATGGGAAGTTTAGCACAGAACTGTTGTTGTTTCGTTCGTTTGCTACTTCGGCTATCGAATTCATTCCTTTTCGTACATTTTTCCGAGTTATTTTTGACGTTTACCAGCATACGTACAAGCATTAGTGTTGCAGTATTGGTTTTTTCTCTTTTATGATGCAAAAATGAAATTATTAAAAACTCCAGAAAATAATGAAAATATTCAATAAAGATCAAAATGTTTTTGTATTTTTTCCAGTATTACATAGCATTACTACTTCAATAACATAGTATATTGGATAGTGAAGTATTCGCATTACCAATTACATTACGTTGTATATTGGGTAGTGCAGTATAGGCGTTACACATTTGAGCACCTAGGGTACATAAACGTGTCGAACGTATCTACAGGCACGCACACATTTTTTAAATCGTGTGTCGTTCAGTGGAAGGTCTGCCCACAGCCAGCATTACAATATAGGATATGTATAATTGGGTGTAATAGAAGTCCGAAATGAACTCGGATTTTTTTCCCACTTTCTCGATGAGATTGTAGGCATTCACTCCCTAAAGCGGCCAAGCAACATTAAATGTAATGGGAATCGTAATCCATTTTCGAAGGTAGTAGGCATACCAACTCATGAAGAGGTAATGGGTTACGTGGGGTGTTTTTTCGCCGCTGGGAAGTGTGGCCCGGCGGTGTGGTTGTCTCAGAGAGAGATCTGGCAGTGCTGCGTGTTTGAGTGAGGAAAGACTGGTATGAAAGAGAGTAGTTCAGCTTGCTCATGAATTCAACCTTGCGCTCAAGGTTGGAAACTATGGAAAAAGAAGTAGAGCCCCCTGTACCCTTGCCCCTGATATACATATGTATATAAGACCAGAGATAAATTTCAGTTCGATCGACAGGCAAGTTGGTAAAGTTGAAGCGCCATCAATATGCACAGAAAACAAAACTAAAAAGGTTGAACATATATTTTTTATATCAACATTCTACATACCGCGGCCCTCCTGTTCCACTTTTTGCACATGCCTTTTCTTTAAATTTACAACAAACCCAAAAACCCATGCGATCATCAGCATTAAAATTTAGCTAGGGCTTACATTTTAGAATTTATGCCAGAGTAACGGCCGTCTGGCCCAATGTGCATTGTCACTCAAAAGTATGGATCTGCGGGACTGTACTTTTTAAAGCGGTACGATATTGTAGTCCCATCCCTGTGCTTGCAAACCTTAGACTAAAAGCTGTGCTAATTTGTTGCCTCTAAATGTGAATGACTTCAAATTTTGAACCTTTCAAGGCAGTTTAAGGTGCAATTGGCTTCAATTAGCTCCAGCGATAGGTGTTTTATATTATGTATACCCAAAACAAATAATCATAAATTCTTAAGTACTTAAATGAAGTACACTCGAGTATATAAAATCATTTCATATAAAAGCTCATACAGTGCCCTAAAGTTAATTCTGTGAACACAGAGGTTCAGTCTAATAATGATCTCGTTGCAACTGTGGATAGCTGTGGGAATACTTGCCTGGATATACTTTCTGTGGAGCCGACGGAGATTCTACCTACTGATGCTGAGGGTGAAGGGTCCTGCAGGATATCCCTTCCTAGGCGTGGCCGTCGAATACCTATGGAATAAACGTGAATGAAATCCCACAAATAGTTCCAATTGAGTTCCCTAAAATTCGATATATCCACAGGTACTATTGGCTTCCGAGGTAAATATTTCGAGAAATGTGGACCCACATACCTCACGTGGATGGGTCCAGTGCCAATTCTAGCAACAATAGAGCCAAATGTTATCCAGGATATTTTAACTTCCCCCCATTGCCTGGACAAGAGCCAGTCGGCTTGCAATGCAATCTTATTGAAAGCTGGAACGGGAGCTATTGGATTACGAGGTACATGAAAACGCCATCCATGTAATAGTACCATCCTGTAAACAACACTTCTCCTGGATTATGTAGGATCGCAATGGTGGGAGCGCCGCAGGAAGATGAATCCATCATTCCAAAAAAATGTAGTGATGAGCTTCCTTCCGATCTTCAACGAGGAGACGACGAACCTGATCTCTTTGCTGGACACTTTCGTGGGTCAGGGTGAAAGGGAAATTCTGCCGGAATTGCTAAAGTGGTCCTTTGGAACAGCCATTCGTAAAAAATCTAAATACTTTAAAGAATGAATGCCTTAACATCTAATAATATCTATGTGTCTTTAGAAACGATAATGGGCAGCGATGTGAAGGAGAATACAAGCTTCAAGAATGGAACACTGTTGAAATGCACCAATTTGTAAGATTCTACTTACTATGCCTTATGAAAAATCATAATCCTCCAAAAATCTCTAGTGCTCTTCAAGATACATTACTGACGACGATAGTACCGTGGATCGAGAACAGAATTATTGCAAAGCTGCTGGGAATCGAAAAGCCAAGGAAAGAAGCTCATTTGGTGTGGGATGAACTGTTGAGTTCCGTAAGTAAGAAATATAATATATAAGGAATACATTTCAGTTACATCTGTTTCAGATATTTGAGGAGAAGATGAAGAATAAACCAGATGAAAACCAAGAAACCTTGGCAAGCAAGAATATTGTGATCAATCGGGTTGTGGAGTTTCTAAAAAGCGGAGAATTTTCCTACAAAGATGCATCACTACCCTCATTGCTGGGTTCGAGACATCGGCCATAACAGTCTTCAGTGCTCTCATCCATTTGGCCATGTTCCCCGAATATCAAGATACAGTCTATGAGGAACTTAAGAATGTGTTCCCAAATTCAGGAGACTTTGAGGTATCCTCCGATGACATACAGAAACTGGAGTACTTGGGCCGTGTCATCAATGAGTCGCTGCGGTTGATCCCACCGGTTCCATTTCTCCCACGGGAGACCTCCCAAGACGTTCGTCTCTCCAATGGAATCCTATTACCCAAAGGCCTGACCCTGGGCCTCGACATATTCCACACTCACCGCAACAAGGATGCCTGGGGCCCGGAGGCAGACAAGTTCAACCCCGACAACTTTCTTCCCGAAAATATTTCAAAAATTCATCAATATGCTTTCATTCCGTTCAACAAGGGAAAGAGAAATTGCATAGGTTTGTTGTTTATTCGATATCTTTGAATATATATAATAGTATTTTCTGTTTATAGGCATGAAATATGCGGAAATATCTGTCAAGATTGTCCTATCAAGGATTCTAAGGAACTATAAGCTGAGTACCAGCTTTCGTTCTGAGGATTTCGTTTTCATTGACAATGTAGGCATGGAGTTTGGAAGGAAACCTCTACTGGAACTGCATCGAAGGACTTAAAGAAGTTATATCTGATAAATATGTACAGATGGCATTACATATGGCGGAGAGTACGAGTAAGAAAAGATGAAGAGAGATGTAAACAGAAATGAAAACAGTAATGTGTAACAATAAGAAAGAGGAATAATAAAGAAGAACAGAAGCAACACGCTAGAGTTATCCGTTATTCCTTCATTCGCAGTTCTGCTGAGAGCGAGGTTTGAGAACGAGAGAGATTGTCGTCTCAGCCAAGTGTTGCGCGGCGGTGTGGTTGTCTCAGAGAGAGAGAGATAGAGAGAGATAAAGGAAGATACAAAGGGAATTGATGAAGGAGAGCCGGCAGTGCTGCGTGTTGGAGTGAGGAAAGACTGGTATGAAAGAGAGTAGTTCAGCTTACTCATAAATTCAACCTTGCGCCAAAGGTTGGAAACTATGGAAGAAGAAGTAGAGCCCCCTGTACCCTTGCCCCTGACAAGGGCAAGTTGGTTAAGTTTTCTCTAATTTTGGAAGAGACATCAATACGCACAGAAAAGAAAACTAACAAGTATGAACACAATCTATTTTATATCAACATTCTACATACCGCGGCCCTCCTGTTCCACTTTTTGCACATTCCTTTTCTTTAAATTTACAACAAACCCAAAAACCCATGTGATCATCAGCATTAAAATTTAGCTAGGGCTTACATTTTAGAATTTATGCCAGAGTAACGGCCGTCTGGCCCAATGTGCACTGTCACTCAAAAGTATGGATCTTCGAGACTGTACTTTTTAAAGCGGTACGATATTGTAGTCCCATCCCTGTGCTTGCAAACCTTAGACTAAAAGCTGTGCTAATTTGTTGCCTCTAAATGTGAATGACTTCAAATTTTGAACCTTTCAAGGCAGTATAAGGTGCAATTGGCTTCAATTAGCTCCAGCGACAGGTGTTTTATATTATGTATACCCAAAACAAATAATCATAAATTCTTAAGTACTTCAATGAAGTACACTCGAGTATATAAAGTAATTTCATATAAAAGCTCATACAGTTCCCCAAAGTTAATTCTGTGAACACAGAGGTTCAGTCTAACAATGATCTCGTTGCAACTGTGTATAGCTGTGGGAATACTTGCCTGGATATACTTTCTGTGGAGCCGACGGAGATACTACTTACTGATGCTGAGGATGAAAGGTCCTGCAGGATATCCCTTCCTAGGCATGGCCATCGATTACCTAAGGAACAAACGTGAATGAAATCCCACAAATAACGATTCGAGTTCCTTAAAAGTTCCATATCCGCAGGTCAAATTTGCCAACGATCTAAACAAATTGAGAAATATGGACCCACATATCTCACGTGGATGGGCACAGTTCCATTCCTAGTCACAAGTGAGCCAGCTGTTCTGCAGGACATTTTAACGTCTCCCCATTGCCTGGACAAGAGCCAGTCGGCTTGCAATGCAATCTTATTGATTGCGGGAACGGGAGCTCTAGGATTAGGAGGTACATGATTACACCATCCATGTAATAGCACCATCCTGTAAATAACAGTTCTCCTGGATTATGTAGGATCGCAATGGTGGGAGCGCCGCAGGAAGATGAATCCATCATTCCAAAAAAATGTAGTGATGAGCTTCCTTCCGATCTTCAACGAGGAGACGACGAACCTGATCTCTTTGCTGGACACTTTCGTGGGTCAGGGTGAAAGGGAAATTCTGCCGGAATTGCTAAAGTGGTCCTTTAGAACAGCCATTCGTAAGAAATCCAAATAATTTAAAGAATGAATGCCTTAACATATAATAATATCTGTGTCTTTAGAAACGATAATGGGCAGCGATGTGAAGGAGAATACAAGCTTCAAGAATGGAACACTCTTGAAATGCATAAATTTGTAAGATTCTACTTACTTGGTCTCATGAAAAATCGTAATCTTTAAACACTTTTTAGTAATCTTCAAGACACAACACTGACAATGATATTGCCGTGGGTCCAGAACAAAATTATTGCTAAGCTGCTGGGAATCGAAAAGCCAAGGAAAGAAGCTCATTTGGTGTGGAATGAACTGTTGAGTTCCGTAAGTAAGAAATATAATATAAGGAATAAATTTCAATTACATCTGTTTCAGATATTTGAGGAGAAGATGAAGAATAAACCAGATGAAAACCAAGAATCCTTGGCGAGCAAGAATATCGTGATCAATCGGGTTGTGGAGTTTCTAAAAAGCGGAGAATTTTCCTACAAAGATGCCAGAGGCGAGTGCATCACTACCCTTATTGCTGGGTTCGAGACATCGGCCATAAATGTTTTCAGTGCTCTCCTCCATTTGGCAATGTTCCCCGAATATCAAGATACAGTCTTTGAGGAGCTCAAGGATGTGTTCCCAAATGCAGGACACTTTGAGGTATCCTCCGATGACATACAAAAACTGGAGTACTTGGGTCGTGTCATCAATGAGTCTCTGCGGTTGATCCCACCGATACCATTTCTGCCACGGGAGACCTCCCAAGACGTTCGTCTCTCCAATGGAATCCTATTACCCAAAGGCCTGACACTGGGCCTCGACATATTCCACACTCACCGCAACAAGGATGCCTGGGGCCCAGAGGCAGACAAGTTCAACCCCGACAACTTTCTTCCCGAAAATATTTCAAAAATTCATCAATATGCTTTCATTCCGTTCAACAAGGGAAAGAGAAATTGCATAGGTTTGTTGTTTATTCGATATCTTTGAATATATATAATAGTATTTTCTGTTAATAGGCATGAAATATGCGGAAATATCTGTCAAGATTGTCCTATCAAGGATTCTAAGGAACTATAAGCTGAGTACCAGCTTTCGTTCTGAGGATTTCGTTTTCATTGACAATGTAGGCATGGAGTTTGGAAAGAAACCTCTACTGGAACTGCATCGAAGGACTTAAAGCAGACTTAAAACAACACGCTAGAGTTATCCGTTATTCCTTCATTCGTAGTTCTGCTGAGAGCGAGGTTTGAGAGCGAGAGAGATTGTCGTCTCAGCCAACCCAGCGGCGAACAGCATATCCAATACGTCTACTAGATGCATTTCGTAAAGGCCCCACGTAATGTATTACGTTTAGTTTTTAAGTAAGCAAGGTTGTAATGGGAAGTTTAGCACAGAACTGTTGTTGTTTCGTTCGTTTGCTACTTCGGCTATCGAATTCATTCCTTTTCATACATTTTTCCGAGTTATTTTTGACGTTTACCAGCATACGTACAAGCATTAGTGTTGCAGTATTGGTTTTTTCTCTTTTATGATGCAAAAATGAAATTATTAAAAACTCCAGAAAATAATGAAAATATTCAATAAAGATCAAAATGTTTTTGTATTTTTTCCAGTATTACATAGCATTACTACTTCAATAACATAGTATATTGGATAGTGAAGTATTCGCATTACCAATTACATTACGTTGTATATTGGGTAGTGCAGTATAGGCGTTACACATTTGAGCACCTAGGGTACATAAACGTGTCGAACGTATCTACAGGCACGCACACATTTTTTAAATCGTGTGTCGTTCAGTGGAAGGTCTGCCCACAGCCAGCATTACAATATAGGATATGTATAATTGGGTGTAATAGAAGTCCGAAATGAACTCGGATTTTTTTCCCACTTTCTCGATGAGATTGTAGGCATTCACTCCCTAAAGCGGCAAAGCAACATTAAATGTAATGGGAATCGTAATCCATTTTCGAAGGTAGTAGGCATACCAACTCATGAAGAGGTAATGGGTTACGTGGGGTGTTTTTTCGCCGCTGGGAAGTGTGGCCCGGCGGTGTGGTTGTCTCAGAGAGAGATCTGGCAGTGCTGCGTGTTTGAGTGAGGAAAGACTGGTATGAAAGAGAGTAGTTCAGCTTGCTCATGAATTCAACCTTGCGCTCAAGGTTGGAAACTATGGAAAAAGAAGTAGAGCCCCCTGTACCCTTGCCCCTGATATACATATGTATATAAGACCAGAGATAAATTTCAGTTCGATCGACAGGCAAGTTGGTAAAGTTTTCTCTAATTTTGGAAGCGCCATCAATACGCACAGAAAACAAAGCTAAAAAGGTTGAACATATATTTTTTACATCTACATTCTACATACCGCGGCCCTCCTGTTCCACTTTTTGCACATGCCTTTTCTTTAAATTTACAACAAACCCAAAAACCCATGCGATCATCAGCATTAAAATTTAGCTAGGGCTTACATTTTAGAATTTATGCCAGAGTAACGGCCGTCTGGCCCAATGTGCATTGTCACTCAAAAGTATGGATCTGCGGGACTGTACTTTTTAAAGCGGTACGATATTGTAGTCCCATCCCTGTGCTTGCAAACCTTAGACTAAAAGCTGTGCTAATTTGTTGCCTCTAAATGTGAATGACTTCAAATTTTGAACCTTTCAAGGCAGTTTAAGGTGCAATTGGCTTCAATTAGCTCCAGCGATAGGTGTTTTATATTATGTATACCCAAACCAAATACTCATAAATAATTAAATAAATACCTAAGTACTTCAATGAAGTACACTCGAGTATATAAAATCATTTCATATAAAAGCTCATGCAGTGCCCCAAAGTTAATTCTGTGAACACAGAGGTTCAGTCTAATAATGATCTCGTTGCAACTGTGGATAGCTGTGGGAATACTTGCCTGGATATACTTTCTGTGGAGCCGACGGAGATTCTACCTACTGATGCTGAGGGTGAAGGGTCCTGCAGGATATCCCTTCCTAGGCGTGGCCGTCGATTACCTAAGGAATAAACGTGAATGAAATCCCACAAATAACGATTCGAGTTCCTTAAAATTCGATATATCCACAGGATTTATTGGCTTACGAGGTAAAAATTTCGAGAAATATGGACCCACATACCTCACGTGGATGGCTACAATGCCATTCCTGATGACAAGTGAGCCAAATGTTATCCAGGATATTTTAACGTCTACCAATTGCCTGAGCAAGACCTATGTTTCGCGCGATGCTTTACGCATTCATATTGGTCCAGGAATTGCCGCTTTAAAAGGTACAGACACATATAATCAATATCAGACGAGTATTTTTGTTAGTAACTCTTTTCCTGAATAAGGATCACAATGGGTTGAGCGTCGTAAACAGATGAATCCCTCATTCAAGCACAATGTTCTGATGAGCTTCCTTCCGATGTTCAATGAGGAGTCGAGGTTCCTGATCGTTTTGTTGGACAGTTTTGTGGGCCGGGGTGAAAAGAAACTATTTCCGGAGATCATAGACTGGGCCTTTAGAACAGCCACTCGTATGCAATCTACCCATTTAGTTCATTATTCATCAATAACCACCTATCTTTAGAATCGACAATGGGTAGCGATGTGAAAGAGAATCCGAGCATAAAAAAAGGGACGCTACTGAAAAGCATCCACACGTAAGATTGGAATTACTTGCGCTCATTCTTATCATTAATTTTAAACTCTCAAAAATGTTCTAGTATCTTGGAAGTGACATTTCACTCAAATATAAAGCCGTGGCTCCAGAACCGGGCCATCGCAAAGCTTTTAGGATTTGAAAAGCGAAGATCAGAAGCGCTGAATCAGATGAATGCATCTGTGCAATCTGTAAGTAACTAATTTTAGCGTTGAAAGTATTATTCCAAATGCTTTCCCGTTCAGATACTACAGAAAAAGCTGAAAAATCAACAAAATGAAAGCAGAGAATTCCTGGCGAGAAGGAATATTGTGATCAATCGAGCTGTGAAAGTTCTAAAAAGCGGAGAATTTTCCTACGAAGATGCCAAAGGGGAGTGCATTCAGACCGTTATTGCTGGGTTCGAGACATCGGCCATAAATGTTTACAGTACTCTCTTGCTTTTGGCCATGTTCCCCGAATATCAAGATACAGTCTTCGAGGAGCTCAAGGATGTCTTCCCAAATGCAGGAGACTTTGAGGTGACCTACGATGACCTACAGAAACTGGAGTACTTGGATCGTGTGTGGAACGAGTCACTGCGGTTGATCCCACCGATTCCATTTGTGCCGCGGGAGACCTCCCAAGACGTTCGTCTCTCCAATGGCATCCTATTACCCAAAGGCCTGACACTGGGCCTCGACATATTCCACACTCACCGCAACAAGGATGCCTGGGGCCCGGAGGCAGACAAGTTCAACCCCGACAACTTTCTTCCCGAAAACATTCGAGGAAGGCACCCATACGCTTTCATTCCGTTCAACAAGGGAAAGAGAAATTGTATAGGTGGGTCATTTTTTTCGACATATTTAATGGATATTTTAGGGTTTTCTACTTACAGGCTGGAAATATGCAGATATCTCTACAAAGATTGCCCTAGCCAAGATACTGAGAGACTTTCGCTTGAGCACAAGCTTTCGTTTTAAGGATCTGTCCTTCGTTGATAATCTTGTTATGGAGTTTACGGAGCAACCCCTGCTTGAAGTGCAGCGAAGGAGATGATTCAAGTAGTTTGATGGACTGTGACTATTACAATAAATCCCACAGATATTCATCGTCAAAAGTAATTTTGATCTTTTTAATAAATATATTGTTTATTCGACAAAATCAGTACGTTTGTGAATTGCTTTCCTCTTTTGGTATTTTTATACCCGGTACTCGAAGAGTTTAGGGGTATATTCGATTTGTGGTGATAACGGATGTGTGTAACGCCCAGAAGGAAGCGTTTCCGACCCCATAAAGTATATGTATTCTTGATCAGCATCAATAGCCGAGTCGATATAATCATGTCTGTCTGTCCGCCCGTCTGTCCGTCTTCATTAGCGCCTAGATCTCAGAGACTATAAAAGCTGGAGCAATCAAGTTTTTTTTCCAGTCTTCTTTGTTATCACACTACTACGAGTGTATTTTAAAATTTCGCCCCGCCCCTTTCCGCCCACACAAAAGACGAAAATCTGCGGCATTTTGATAGTACAAGAAAACTAAAAACGCAGAATCATAGAGAAAGACCATTTCTATCAGAGTGTTGAATCTGAATCAGATCGGATTATTAATATAGCCACAATGAAGAAAACCATTTCGAAAGTCATCGTTCCCTCTCGCTCTCTCTCACACGCGACCCTGTCTGCTTTGTCTGCTACTTCAGACGCTACGCAACGCCTGCCAAGCGCCTACTCATTCGCTCTCTCTCTCTCTCACACGATTCCACGTCCCATTTATGTAGATGTATGTACATGTACATGCAGAAATGTAGAAGCTGATGTAAAAATTATATGTAAACAAAAATGGAAACAGATAACTTTTAATATATAAAAATCTAGCATAGGGTTCGACCTAATTTTTTGAAATTTTCCATTTGGGCCAAAAATATAATTCGTCCCTTTTGCGAACATATAATAAATTACATATATCATAAGATCACATATATTCTGACTGAGTACCGGCTATAAAGTAGAGCCGCGGCCTTTGCCGCATTTTAAAACGTTCCCTCTCATTTCTATTATTATTATTGACGTGATTATTTGATAAGTACTTATATAATTGTTTTATTTATGATTATTTAAGAAAATTGCCATTAAACAATGCACCTTCTCAAATATTTCGTATTTCCGATGAGATTATTATGTTTTACTTCTTTCATCGGTTTTCTCCTTGCTTGAGCTAAATATGTTTCTTCAGAGGCTTTAAAATCAAGATTGCAACAGTGGAAGCAGTCTAACCTACAAAACGAAAATAAGTGTAAAAGTGCAACGGTCGCATAGGGTCGCAGTTAATTTAATATTCATTTGCTAATACACAATCTTAACATAAATTTAACATAGTTAGTAAGTGGCTCAAGATAGCACGAAAAAAAGGTGGGAGCCATAATAGACAGGCAAGTTGATTAAGTTTTCTCTAATTTTGGAAAGCCCAAATCAATACGCACAGAAAACATACCTAACACGTATGTATGAACAAAATCTATTTTATATCAACATTTTACATACCGCGGCCCTACTGTTCCACTTTTTGCACATGCCTTTTCTTTAAATTTACAACATTTACAAGCAAACAAACTCAAAAACCCATCTGATCATCAGCATTAAAATTTAGCTAGGGCTTACATTTTAGAATTTATGCCAGAGTACCGGCCGTCTGGCCCAATGTGCATTGTCACTCAAAAGTATGGATCTTCGAGACTGTACTTTTTAAAGCGGTACGATATTGTAGTCGCATCCCTGTGCTTGCAAACCTTAGACTAAAAGCTGTGATAATTTGTTGCCTCTAAATGTGAATCTGAAAATGTGAATCTGAAAATGTTGACCCAAATTTTGAACCTTTCAAGGCAGGTCAAGGTGCAATTGGCTTCAATTAGCTCCAGCGATAGGTGTTTTATATTATGTATACCCAAACCAAATACTCATAAATAATTAAATAAATACCTAAGTACTTCAATGAAGTACACTCGAGTATATAAAATCATTTCATATAAAAGCTCATACAGTTCCCCAAAGTTAATTCTGTGAACACAGAGGTTCAGTCTAATAATGATCTCGTTGCAACTCTGGATAGCTGTGGGAATACTTGCCTGGATATACTTTCTGTGGAGCCGACGGAGATTCTACCTACTGATGCTGAGGGTGAAGGGTCCTGCTGGATATCCCTTCCTAGGCGTGGCCGTCGATTACCTAAGGAAAAAACGTGAATGAAATCTTACAAACAACGATTCGAGTTCCTTAAACATCTGATATATACACAGGATTAATTGACACACGAGGTAAAAATTTCGAGAAATATGGACCCACATACCTCACGTGGATGGGTACAGTGCCATTCCTAATGACAAGTGAGCCAAATGTTATCCAGGATATTTTAACGTCTCCCCATTGCCTGGACAAGAGCCAGACGTTATGCAATGCACTTACAATGATTGGTGGAACAGGAGCTTTAGCATTACGAGGTACATGAAAACGCCATCCATGTAATAGCACCATCCTGTAAACAACACTTCTCCTGGATTATGTAGGATCGCAATGGTGGGAGCGCCGCAGGAAGATGAATCCATCATTCCAAAAAAATGTAGTGATGAGCTTCCTTCCGATCTTCAACGAGGAGACGACGAACCTGATCTCTTTGCTGGACACTTTCGTGGGTCAGGGTGAAAGGGAAATTCTGCCGGAATTGCTAAAGTGGTCCTTTGGAACAGCCATTCGTAAGAAATCTAAATACTTTAAAGAATGAATGCCTTAACATCTAATAATATCTATGTGTCTTTAGAAACGATAATGGGCAGCGATGTGAAGGAGAATACAAGCTTCAAGAATGGAACACTCTTGAAATGCACCAATTTGTAAGATTCTACTTACTTGGCCTCATGAAAAATCATAATCCTCCAAAAATCTCTAGTGCTCTTCAAGATACATTACTGACGACGATATTACCGTGGGTCCAGAACAGAACTATTGCAAAGCTGCTGGGAATTGAAAAGCGAAGAAAAGAAGCTGAGTTGCTCCGCAATGAGATGTTGAGTTCCGTAAGTAGGAAATGTAATTCAAGGAATGCTCTTGAGATACTCTCCGTTTCAGATAGTTGAGGAAAAGATGAACAACAAACCAGATAAAAACCAAAAATCCTTGGCGAGCAAAAATATTGTTATCAATCGGGTTGTGGAGTTTCTAAAAAGCGGAGAATTTTCCTACGAAGATGCCAAAGGCGAGTGCAGTCTTACCGTTATTGCTGGGTTCGAGACATCGGCCATAACTGTTTACAGTACTCTCATCCAATTGGCTATGTTTCCGGAATATCAAGATACAGTCTATGAGGAGCTCAAGGATGTGTTCCCAAATGCAGGAGACTTTGAGGTATCCTCCGATGACATACAGAAGCTGGAGTACTTGGATCGTGTGTGGAACGAGTCGCTGCGGTTGATCCCACCAGCTCCATTTCTGCCACGGGAGACCTCCCAAGACGTTCGTCTCTCCAATGGCATCCTATTACCCAAAGGCCTGACACTGGGCCTCGACATATTCCACACGCACCGCAACAAGGATGCCTGGGGCCCGGAGGCAGACAAGTTCAACCCCGACAACTTTCTTCCCGAAAATATTTCAAAAATTCATCAATATGCTTTCATTCCGTTCAACAAGGGAAAGAGAAATTGCATAGGTTTGTTGTTTATTCGATATCTTTGAATGTATATAATAGTATTTTCTGTTTATAGGCATGAAATATGCGGAAGTATCTGTCAAGATTGTCCTATCAAGGATTCTAAGGAACTATAAGCTGAGTACCAGCTTTCGTTCTGAGGATTTCGTTTTCATTGACAATGTAGGCATGGAGTTTGGAAGGAAACCTCTACTGGAACTGCATCGAAGGACTTAAAGAAGTTATATCTGATAAATATGTAGAGATGGCATTATACCCAACTTGTTAGCTTTTGACTAAATTATAGCTGTATTCAGGTGCAATCCCAGATGGGGGACCCTGCCTTTTTGCTTCCCCCTTAAAAACTATGGTAAACCTTAAGAATCATTCGAAAATCTCTGATAAAATAGTCAAAAGTCGTTTGAAAAAGTATCATTAAAATAAAATTCTTGACAAAATTAGGTTTTATAAAATGTTGGCTGTTCCCAGAAGTAAGGTCTTCAGTAGACTGAAGCAACTTTGTCCAATATTCAGTTGCTCCTACTCCCACTCCGGCTCCCACTCCTACGCCTACTCCTACTCCCACTCCAACGCCTACTCGAAGGATTCATGCCAGGAGAAGAAGGAGGGCCTGTACAAGGTCGTGATGGTGCGGCATGGCGAGTCCGAGTGGAACCAGAAGAACCTCTTCTGCGGCTGGTTCGATGCCAAGCTGAGCGAGAAGGGGCTGCAGGAGGCCTGTTCGGCAGGAACAGCACTCAAGAATGCCAAGATGGAATTCGATGTGGCCCACACCTCGCTGTTGAAGCGGGCACAGGACACCTTGGATGCGGCACTGTCGGCCAGTCGTCATAAGCCTATTCCCATCTGCAAGACCTGGCGCCTGAACGAGCGCCACTATGGCGGCCTGACGGGCCTCAACAAGGCAGAGACAGCTAAGAAATTTGGCGAGGAGAAGGTGAAGATCTGGCGGCGCAGCTTCGACACCCCGCCGCCTCCAATGGAGAAGGATCACAAGTACTACGACGTCATTGTGAACGATCCGCGCTATTGCGGTCAGCTTGATGCCAAAGATTTTCCGAAATCAGAGTCCCTTAAGCTGACTATCGAGCGCTGTCTTCCGTACTGGAACGACGTGATAGTGCCACAGATCAAGGAGGGAAAGCGAGTCCTGGTAGCCGCCCACGGGAACAGTCTGCGTGGAGTGGTCAAGCACCTGGAGGGCATATCCGACGAAGCCATCATGGGCCTCAATCTGCCCACGGGAATACCCTTTGTCTACGAGCTGGATGAGTGCTTGAAGCCTCTGGGCACTCTGAAGTTCCTCGGCGATCCCGAGACGGTGAAGAAGGCCATGGAGGCGGTGGCCAACCAGGGCAAGGCCAAATAGTCGGATTCTGGCTATCTTGAACCGATTTTTAATACCCACCAAAGGTGGAAGAGGTCAAAATACAAGGTCATGTTCAATCCACTTGCATGCCAAACAAAAAACAATTCGCCACGGAACTGGAATCAAGAATCGGAATCTGTGACCGAGAACTGTGGCGAGAGCCGAGCGAAAGTCAAGCAGCAAATAAATTTATTTGATTTTAATTGACAATGAAAAGTCAACAGAGATGGGCAATGGTCTCCTCTTGGTCTTGTTCGCGGTCTGGTCTTCCTCTCAGGGTCTGGATCTGTGGGTCTCGGTCTCGAACTGGGGCCTGAACCGAGCTAAAGTCCAGGCATATTCATATTTATATGTATATATTTTCATTGCGTTCGTTTAAGAAATCAGGGAATCAAGTGTGTCGCGTCAATTTTAATTGCTGTCCCTGTCCCTGGGTTCGCTTTTTGGATGAGACTGGGTCTGGTTCTGGGTCTGGGTCTGGTTGGGGTGCTGCTTCTTCTTCGGGGCTGCTGCCTCTGGAATTTCAAATGGGTCGAATTTTAATTTGTTTAAATGAAATACTCATTTAGGTCTTATTGACAAACAAATTGAATTGATTGATCTAAATGAATTTATATGTTGAGCACAGAGTCTCGCAGCTCACAGACCGCCATACGGATAGTACTAGGGATTGGATGGAATGGTATTGGGATGGGATTGGAGATGGTTATGGTTATGGGTTCAGCTTGCACTTCTTTGACCCGCTGTTAGCTATATCCACATGTATGGGGAGTGAGTGCCAGATTTTCCATGTTATGCTCTCGTGGACCGTAGCATTAGTAAATTGAGAGCGTGAAACGAGCAACGAAACTGGCACTGTCCCACAAAAGTTGTAAGAGATGTGAGAGATTATATACAGATTAAATAAATTAGGTTACACTTCAATATATGATACAGCTCTTCGATTGGCATACTAGTGTCAAAACAATCCTTTCAAAAAACATTAAATGTTTATCATATTGCGTTTCGATATTAATCTATGTGTGAGACACACAACTTTGTTGGCTAGTGTTGCTTAAAAGAACCCAAACCAAACCGAACTCAAAACCAAGAGCTCCACATTATTTGAACTTAATTACACAGCCCAGTCGGAGAAGTAATCCACAGACGTAGACGCAGCCGATGGCATAGCCACAGCCACAGGCACAGCCACAGGCACAGCCAAAGCGAAGCCGAGTCGAAGGTAAAGTCGGAGTCAAAGTCGGCGCCCCGGCAAATCGTTTCCACTACAAATACAAAATGCAGCATAGAAATTGCAGAAACATAAAAATGTTTGCACTTCGTATTTGTCGCACATAAAATCTAATATCGAATTACAAGGCGCACAGCCAGCCCAGGCCTCAGACGCGACGCAGTCCTCGGTTCCAGTTCCAGTTCCACTTCCAGACACAAAACGCCAACCCCAGTCTATGTTCGAGTGGAGTGTGGAGTGTGTGCGTGTCAGCGAAACTTTGTGGCAGTCTCCTAGTGCTCCTTCTTGCCTCCTCTTCCTCCTCCGGCGGCCCGACACGGAGAGGCCAGGCCTCCTTCTTCGGGGGGACTGTCCATAAAGAAACTGAATTGAGTTAAATGTGCGATAAATTGCTTTTTGCATTTATCATGGTCGCCCTGGCAGGCGGCAGGCGGCAGCGGCAGCGGCAGCCCGAGTTTCTCGCTGGAAACGGGCCAGGCCAAGCCAAGCCTAGACCATGAAGAGGAGAGCCTCCACTGACTCCGCCAGACTTCAGTATAGGCTCCTTTCGCTCCTCCTCTCGCCCGACTGTGTGGCGAATATTGAACAAGATTTTTAATTAGTAGCAAAAACGAACGGCTGGAAAGGGTGGAGAGAAACTAAATACGAAGAGTGCTAGGAATTTATTCTGGTGCTGCGATGAGATTTCTTTATTTATAAGTTGTCCGAATGTATTTATTAGGCCAGATCCTGGTTGATCACCTTGCTGATGTAGGGCAGGAAGCTGGAGACACGTGTGTAGACGTCGGGCCTGCCCTGGGCACAGGTGGAGGACCCGTACGAGACAATGCCCACCAGCTGAGGACGAGGGCCAGCCATGATGAGAGGTCCACCAGAGTCGCCCTGTGGGGGATACCCAGTGATCTCTATGCTGTGATCTGTCATATACGGATGGAAATATCTCAATGCTTACCACACATGCCCCCTGTCCCTGGGTAGCCAGGGCACAGATCTCATTCCGGGTCACACGGAATCCCTTCTGGCTGCACTCCTCATTCGAAATGGTGCTGTAGTGCAGTGCCTGAAGGTGATCCGGCAGGCTGGCCGAGGAGGTGGCAGGAGTGGTGGAGCCCCATCCCGTGAGGCGCACCGACACCTTCTCGCCAATGCGATCCGTTCCACCCAAATGGATGGTCCCGATATCGGCGCGATTCAAGCGGAATGGGGGCGTCACCTTGACCAGGGCAATGTCGTTGATGATCCGGGGACTCATCGCGTACTGGGGATGCACATGCTTTGCCACCACTCGGTGGCGCAGGCCACCGGACTTCCAGTTGAGGGTGCCAACCACCACACTGATGTTCTCCACCTTCATCTTCTCCACGCAGTGGGCGGCCGTGAGGACGTGCTGGGCACTGACTACGGAGCCCCCGCAGAAGTGACTCCAGCGACCACGTCGCTGCACCTGCAGCGAGATCTGGAAGGGCACTGTCTCGTTCACCAGTTGGCCGCCATTAATCCGAATGGGATCTGTTGGGGTTTCGGTGGGAGCTATCCAGGCGCTGGCGGAGGTGGCACTTAGGTATAGACAGAATAGCTTTATAGCGAACATTACGAGTGTAACTCCGAAGCGAATGAGTTGGAAACGATAACCTCCCACGGTTTTTATACCTCCCAGTTGGGGGCAGAGCTTATCAATTTATTTGGGGCAAGGTCTCGTACGAGAGCTCTTACATATCAACATGTAAATGTTTGTGAACTTGAAATCTGCCGAAATCGGGGTTGTGCAAAAAGCGTTCTAAATAGAGATGAATAATGGCTGGAAGACACCAATACGGGACCACAAGAGTGCCCTCTCAGTAAGGATCCAAACAGTAGTCCAATTGGCTCACCCGCTGTTCGTCCCTTGCGTGCCTGGTTATCATAAGCTGGCGAAGATCAGCGAATCCATATCCCATCTGGAGACCCAGAGACATCGCTTGACAGAAGCCCCTACCTGTTGTCATCAATTAGGTAACAAGCTCACGCGACCGATAAATATTAAGCCAGCTAGCTGGCTAGCTGTATCCGTATCTCTATCTCTGTATCTGTATCTGTATCTGATTCCACACACAACACAAGTACGAGTACGAGTACGAGTATCTATGTGCATCTGCACTGTGCTCCGTGGCATGATCTCTTATCTGATTTGCAAATAAAAATCTGTTTAATTTGCCCAATGCTTGGAGTCGAAGACGGAGTGAAGCCAATGCCAGATAGCTGCATGCTCCGTACCTGGGAGTCATAATTTATATAAGACCCAGTGGTACCATGTGGGGGAACATGGAGGCGAGGCACTGCACTGCACACTGCACTGCACAGTGTGCACCTTGCGAGCCGAGGCGAGGCGATGCCAAGCAAATTAAGTACTAAAATAAACGACCAATTTACTGATTATGCAAAACACGCAATTAATTTTCCACTCGCTTTTTTCCAGACCAGACCAAAATTAATTGCTTGAGAGAGTGGAAAACTCATTCTGGAGTGCGTGTGCGTTTATATGTATATGTATGTATGTATGTATATAGTCCAGGCTGATCCTGTTAATTTATGCTGTCAGTCATAATCATTTGCATACAAGTTGGACAACTACTATACGAGATCTCAGCCATAACAAATCCATCTGCCATTCGCTCAATCCCCAAGAAAGGTGAACCCATTGATACTCCCCCATCGAGACAATCACTACTATTCCACCTTGACTACTGCCAGCTACCGCGCTAGCATATAAGACCCTGGGCACTCCTCCTCCTCCTCCTCCTCCTTTCACATCATAAAACCAGCGGCTCTGCTTTAAGAACTTCACAAATAAATCACATTGAAGACGGCGGTGGTAGCGGCGGCAAAGAGACAAACAAGAAACATACACAAAGACCCGAAAACAAAAACCCATAAAAATTGCACTGACAATGTCTTGGCTCCGTTCTTGGCCACACGCACAATTCTACAGAAGTTGGCACGAAGAACATGGCCCTGAATGAGGGCCAACGGAGATCCGAAATACGAGATCCGAGATCCAAGACGAGAGGCAGGCAATCAAGCAAAATGTCATAATAATGATGGCGTCCCGTCGGAACGGACGGGCCAGGCCAGGCCAGGGCAGGGCAGGGCAGGGCAGGATGCTTATCTTGTTAACACCGAACGATCCAATAAAGCCTGCTCAAAGGAAGGGAAGGGACCGCATCGGATCGCATCCGATCTGGAGGTCTGGTCTGGTCTGGCCTGAAACATTGCTGATGAAATGATTAAAATGCATTTTATTAGCCAGAATTTTGAGCATCATCTGTGGAATTGCAGAAAGGAGTTGGAGTTCGAGTTATGAGAATAAAAGTTGGCAGTGAATTTTAATCAGGGTTCGAGCGAAGTCGAGCCACAGCCAGTGTCAGCTCCCTCTCTAGGTTCCCTTAATCAAAATTGTTTGTGGCTAGAACAAAGCCCTAATGAGTTTTACACAAGGATTAACCTGTCAGCCCGACTCAGGCTCAGGCTCTGTCTCAAGGCGAAGCTCACATGCAAATTAGATGCGGGAATTAAGAATAAAAATCCGCAGATAAGTCATGCCTTGACAGGGTGGTCCAATTAACAAAAGCCAGCCATAAGGCAACACGACAGGCGCCACAGTGAGAGTCAGAGTCAGAACAGCAGCCACAGCCACAGCCACATCTACATCCTGTGGAGTGGGGTTTGGGTTTGCGTTTGGTACTGCTCGTATAGCCAGATATAATAAAGCCATTTCAGGTTCAAATCGGTTCGGTGCTGCAACGCAGCTCAGGACAATTAACACAGTAGTCCAAAGATCAAGACCTCAACAACGGGCAAGCCCAAGCCACAGCCAGAGCTCGAAGTCGAAGCCACAGCCCAAACAGAAACAGAAACAGAATCGAATCGAAACGAAACCGAGAGGTGTGCATAATTAATTTGCGCCAGTGCGCCACACACACACACACACATACACACACACATACGGACCACAGAGACAGCAGAGACCACAGACCATAGGTCCACCCAAAAAGGAGCAGCAAAATGATTCATTAGCTGGCTGCAATCAGCCCCGGAACTGACACATGGGGGCTATGGCTATGGCTCTGTCTTTGGCTCTGTCTCTGGCTTTGGGTCTCACTCTGAATGTAGACCAGATAGCACTCACAGGGAGCCCGCCCAGACATCGGCCAGGAGCTGCAACTGCAACTGAAGCTGAGGCTGAGGCTGATTTGCATCGAACATGTGAGATAGTCTGGCAGAGAAGACAGGACAGAGAACAGGACTGGCAGCATCCGAGGTGTCCGAGGTGTTGATTGCCAGCGGCAGGTCTCCTTGTCCGCCACTCGACAATGAATTAAAAGAAATGTCCGCTGTCCGAGGCCCCAGGGCTCTGCTTGTTTAATCGGAATATTTAAATTATACGCTGATTAAAACTGTGAGACAGATCTCACTGAAAGGAGGCACTGTCTGCTCCTCTGACTGGCCTTCTTGGGGTCTTTGCGTAGGTGTTATTACCAGGAACTGCGGAAGCAGCCGCCGCCACCTCTCCATGCTACATGATTTCTGTGCTCCAACTGACAGTTTCCACGGTCTAGAGTCTAGACCTTCTTTTGCTATCACTGCTATGGCGACCTTGTTACCCATTACATGGGGCGGTAGACAGCGACCACCCACAGCTGCACTCGATAAAATTCAAATGAATGAAAAACCCATTAACTGCATTATGTAGGTCTTCCAGCAGGGTGTATATAAGGCCCAGATGCAGTTCCAGTGGCAGACAAAGTTCTATTCAACATGAAGGAAGGCAGTACTTTGATTTTGCTCTTTGCAGCTCTGATGGGAGTGCAGGTAATCCAAGGCAAACCCATGGGCAGCATCATTGATTGTAAGTCAAACTTTGTAAAGAATAAAGAAGAGCAGAAGAAACTAATACCCAACTATGCTCAGTGGATGCGTACTTCGAGGAGGCAGACACCAACTCCCAGGAGCGTGTTGTCGGTGGCTACGATGTGCCCGAGGATGAGTATGTGCCCTACCAGGTGTCCATGCAGTTCCTCACCAGGAGCGGCCAGCAGCGGCATTTCTGTGGCGGCTCTCTGATTGCCCCCAATCGCGTCCTGACCGCCGCTCACTGCGTCAACGGTCAGAATGCCAGCAGGATCACGGTGGTGGCTGGCATTAGGGATCTGAATGACAGCACTGGCTATCGCTCGCAGGTGCAGTCGTACGAGATGAACGAGAACTACCAGGAGCTGGTGACCAGCGACATTGCCATCCTCAAGATCGATCCGCCCTTTGAGGTGGATCAAAAGCGTGTCGCCACCATCGATGTGAGCGGTTCGGATGAGGTGGGCGCCGACCAGGAGGTTCTTCTCACTGGCTGGGGTTCGGTCTTTCACTTCGGCACTGGTCCCTTTGCCAAGTATCCCACGGTGCTGCAGAAGCTATCCTACAAGACGCTCAGCAATGCCAGGTGCAAGGAGACCATGACTCAGCTCACGGACACGGAGATTTGTGCTCTGGAGAGATTTGGCAAGGGTGCTTGCAATGTGAGTGGTGGATCATTGATTTTTCATCTCTTCAACTGGGTTATATTTTCACCAAATTCCAGGGCGACTCTGGCGGTCCTTTGGTGATGCAGAAGGGCGACTCTCTCAAGCAAGTGGGCGTGGTCTCCTATGGCACGGCTTTCTGTGCCTCCAATAGTCCCGATGTCTATACCAGGGTGTCCATGTTTGATGCCTGGATTACAGAACGAATGTCCTAAGACTATGAATGTTTGCCTCTGGTTTGATAAATAAAAATGAATTTTTAAATTAAGAGTTATTTTCTCTCTTTCTTTTTAAGTAGGCAACACCTCTATAGAGGTGATAATCGTATTTGTAAATATTTTAACTAGGTTACCCTCCACAAACATTGCGAATACCAGCAGAATGGCCCATTATATTTTGAATTTCAAGATCAAATTTAATGGCCATAACCAACTTTGCGAGCTGGCCCAGATATCTGCAGGCGATATCTATGCAAATTCCTCCTCTAATGGGGGTTCAGCTAGGTGGTGTTTATATAAGTCGAGTGTCAGACCCAAAACCATTGACATTAACCAAACAACCAACGATGGGAGGTCTACCAGAGCTTCTACTGATCGCTGTACTCTCTGCCGGTGGCGCCACAGCGCGTCTCAATTGTAAGTTTGCTCCCTTAATCATACAAGATACATTAGATTCTCTCCTTTGTAGCGCCTCAGCTCAGCGATGATCCACCCACTCGAATAGTTGGTGGTGCGGATGTTCCACCCGGGGAGTATGTGCCCTACCAGGTGTCCATGCAGTACAGCACCAGCGGCGGTCAGGTGCACTTTTGCGGCGGCTCTATTATATCTCCGAATCGCATTTTAACGGCTGCCCATTGCTGTCGTGGACTGAACGTATCCCGGATGACTGTTGTGGCCGGGATACGCAGCCTGCAGGATATTGGTTCACGCTCTCAGGTGGTGTCCTACAGCATACATCCCAAGTACCAAGAGCTGGTCACCAGCGATGTGGCCGTTCTGTTCATTGAGCCGCCGCTGGAGATGAACAATGTCAGCATCGGAGCCATTGAGTTTGCGGCAAAGCGAAAGGAGTTTGTCGGCGGTGGAGTTCCCGTAACCCTCACCGGATGGGGTCTGCGTCTGCCCGTGGCGTTTCCCTTCCTGGACAACGTCAACTATCCGGACACACTGCAGCGCATGAGCTATCATACGATAGAGAATAGGCAGTGCAGGCAGGCGGGCATGGAGAGCGTCACGAATACGGAGATCTGCGCCCGTGGCCCCTTCAGAGGCGCCTGTTCGGTGAGTCCTGGGAATCACATTAAAAAGATTGAATCCAACCCTCTCTTCCTTCAGGGTGACTCTGGCGGACCGCTGGTCATGCAAACGGAGAATGGACCCAAACAGGTTGGCATCGTGTCCTATGGCTTGATGGTCTGCGGTCTCTACATCTCCCCGGATGTCTACACCCGAGTGTCCACGTTCAGTGGATGGATTCAGAGCCACATGGAGTCATAGAGGGAATCTCGTTTTAACAAAATGCAGATAACATAAATTTATAAATCAGAATTAAATTCGTTTCAATGCTATTCCTCGGCTGGTGCCTCGGCGGGGGCTTCCTCAGGTGGAGGAGCCTCTGCCTCTGCAGCTGCGGCTTCGGCTGGGGCTTCCTCTTCTGCTGGCGGTGGTGGTGGTGCCTCTTCTGGAGCTGCTGGAGCTTCTTCGGCTGCTGCCTCTGACGGTGCTGCCTCCTCTGCGGGGGGGGCAGGGGCTTCTCCATCTGCTGGTGCCCCTTCTACGGCTTCTGTCGGCTGCTCAGGGGACACCTCTGCAGCGGCCGCTGGTTCTGCAGCTGCTGCTCCCTCAGAAGGTGCAGCGGGGGCTTCGCCTGCTGCTGGCGGTTCCGCGGGAGCCGGTCCCACCGAAGGTTGGGCAGTGACTGCGCCAGTGTCTGTGGCAGTTGGAGGAGGAACTGTTGGAGTTGGATGAGCCTCTGGCTCAGTCTTCGGCTCAGTCGTCGCTTCCTGCGGGGAGCTGCTCGCTTTTTCGGAGGAGGAGGTCACCGCCTCCCCACAGGGATCTGCAATGGGCTTGAGAGCAATGCGCTGCAAATAGGGAATTAGTCTCAGGAAATATATGAAGATGCAGATCTGTCAAACCGTTAGGACGTTGCGGAAGAAGCGCTGAATGATGCGAGCAGCGTGATCCCTGGCCACCTCCTCCTCATTGGCCACTTCATCAACCTGCCAATGTGGGAATAAAGGTAGCAGGTGGGTCAAAAAAGGATCAGCGAGAGGGAAACAGAAACCCTACCTCCATGCAGGTGCAGACGCAAATGTGCTGTGGCAGATCGGCGCGCACTAGATAGCCGCGCCAGGCCGCCTGGATGAGGGTGGCCGCATGGTCCCGCGTGGCCTCGCGGAGGCGCTTGAGCTCCCGATCGCGGAAGTACTGGTAGAGCACCTCTGTGCCATCGGCACCACGGGCAGCCGCCATGTAGGCGTCCACGAATCGCTTGTAGGCACTCTCGACGGCCGGACGGGAACTGGCCAGCTCCTCCTCAGAGAACTTGCACTTCACCAGCAGCTCCTCGAGTATGTCGATGTCCTCGAAGTTGATGGCCTCCTTGCCGCGGCGCATCTCGCAGCGACGTCGCTCGAGGAAGTTGCGGAAGCAATCCTCCAGCACCTTTCCCATCATCTCCGACTTTTCCTTGGTCAGATCGCAGACGCACAGGTCCGAGATGATGTTATCAACCTGGCGCAGAGCGCGCTCCAGGATGGTTCTAGCGACTGACAAGCAGCAGGAGGAAGGGGGAAAATGACTCCAGTGGGATAAAGCCACTCGCTTCGATATTACTCACCCAAGGCCTTCTCTCGTGTCACAATCACTGAGTGCAGATAGTCTATGATGAACTGGCAGAGGCATTCCTTTGTTGGCTGGCAGCGCAGGACCTCGCGTGTGATGTCCGAGAGTAATTCGGGAAGGCCTTCCGGCAAATTAATCGCCTGCTGGCGGACTTTTCCGCGCTGTATCAAGTAATTCATGTCTGTACTTATCGGTCTATGTCAAATTAAAATAAATATATTTATTATTTGTGAAAAAATGCAATAATTTTGGAACAGTTCTTCCTTAACTTAGAGACGGAGAATATGTGATTTCGGAATACGTTCTGAAAATGAAGTATCTAAGCGGCCAACTAAGATCGAATAAAAAAAGAAAAATGAGTAGAGTCGAAATCAGCCAAAAGGGCATTTGAACTTCGCGCATATTTTTACTTGTTGTACAGTTGCGCCCTCACAGATCACCGGCAAATTCTTGAACTAAATGTAATCAAATCAGTTGTCTGGTAACACTGATTGCGCTTAACAGCACCAGATTAATTCGACATTAATGTTTGCGCTTAACAGCTCTATGTTATATAGACAACTGTTTTGTTACCGTTTGCGCCTAACAGCACCCTATTGCCAGGCAGCCGTTCAATTTTAAAAGCTATTAAGACGTACTTAGATCGATCTGCAGGAGCAAATAATCTACAATTATAGTGCAAATCTCTGCACTCCGTAAATCCTCTACACTGGTACAAAGGTTTTGTGGTACCCCCAAAAGTGGGCGTGTATCGAGAAATTGAATTGCAAATTAAACCCAGTAGCCAGAGAATCAATAAATAAACTGTTTTGATGATACATATTTCTGAAATTCGTTGAACCGCTTTCGATTTCCCTGCCCAACAGCTACAACTACGCACAAAAAGCTCCAAACAAAGAACTTTTGAAATGGAAATACATATATGCATATATGTGTGCAAAACTGAAAAGCAATGGTTGAATAACAAGTGTGGCATAGGCGGGGTTCTAGCTGAAGGGGGTTCCTATATATTCATCCCGACGGTAAATCTACATTTATTAATTATCAGAATATTTGAGAGATTACGAACCGGTAGGGTGTCCAGGAAGGGAGCCGTGTCTCCCTTGATAGGTGACGCCTCTGCCTAGGAAACTGGCAATACATATAAAAAAGCTGTTCCCCATTGGAGGCTCGTTGTTGTTGCCAGCTGGGGCTCACGACGCGCGATCGTTCCCGCGAAGAAGCAGACGAAAGCGAAAGCAAAAGAGACATAACAGCTGGAACTGTTCGGGGGATCGTCAGTTGGAGAAAAGTTCGTCGGAATGAAGCAGCTTTTGAGGGTCGCTCGGAAGCTAGGTGGGCGCCACATCAAAATCCACGCCACGATAATGACTCAATCGTAATCCACTTTCGAGTCCACTTTTACAGGTCAACGCTCGGACAGCGTTTGGAATGCGAGTCGGAGCAGAGGGATTGCCAATCTGGCAGCTCTCTCGGAGACGCACCAGATACTGCAGAAGACCTGCCGCGATTTCGCCAATGCAGAGCTGGTTCCACGGGCCCGCCATCATGATCGCGAGGGACTCCATCCGGCGGAGCAGATACGACGCCTGGGAGAACTAGGCCTAATGGCGGTGACAGTGCGGGAGGAGTATGGTGAGATGATTGTGAGATTGATGTATGGCCTTATCTGTAAATTATCACCTTATCTTCACCTGCAGGTGGCTCCGGACTTGACTACCAGGCCTATGCTATTGGCATGGAGGAGGTTGCTCGTGGCGATGCGGCCGTCTCTATTGTCATGGGCGTCAACAACCTCTACTTGGGCGCCGTGCAGCTCCATGGAACCGAACAGCAGAAGCAGGACTTCCTGGTGCCCTACACCCAGGGCGAGAAAATTGCCTTCTATGCTCTGTCCGAGCCAGGAAACGGTTCAGACGCCAGCGCCGCTAGCACAACAGCCAAGTTGAATGGGGATAGCTACCTGCTCAATGGAACCAAGGCATGGATATCCAACTCCAAGGAGGCCAGTGGCGGCGTCGTCTTTGCCACCATCGACAAGACGCTGAAGCACAAGGGCATCACGGCTTTCCTTACAGCCAAAGACGTGCCCGGTCTGTCCGTTGCCAAGAAGGAGAGCAAGATGGGGATGCGAGCCTCGTCCACGTGCCAGCTGGTGCTGGAGGATGTCAAAGTGCCGCTGTCCCAGGTGCTGGGAGGCCCCGGCGAGGGCTTCAAGATTGCCATGCAGTCGCTGGACTGCGGACGCATTGGAATCGCTGCCCAGGCCACGGGCATTGCTCAGGCCGCTCTGGAACTGGCCGTAGACTACTCCCAGAAACGTATTGCCTTCGGCAAACAGATCTCGCGGATGCAGCTGATCCAACAGAAGCTGGCGGACATGGCGACGAAGGTGGAGGTGTCCAGGCTTTTAACCTGGAGAGCCGCCTGGCTCAAGGACAATGGTTTGCCCATCACCAAGGAGGCCTCGATGGCCAAACTGCATGCGTCAGAGGCGGCCACATATTGTGCCCACCAGTGCATCCAGATCCTTGGCGGAATGGGCTATACAACTGACCTGCCCGCAGAGATGTACTACCGCAACGCTCGCGTCACGGAGATCTACGAAGGAACCTCCGAGATCCAGCGGATTGTGATTGCCAATGCGGTGCTCAGGGAACTGGGCAGCGAGTGATTTTATATGCATTTATATTTTATTAAATACACTGCCTCTAGGGATGAAATCTCTACATATTATTATATTATATATGTATATATAAATTAATATTGTACTTTGCCCAGATTGACATTTTTTGACCCATTAAAGCATTTGATTAGTTTCCCGTAAATACATCTCGATCCCGATTTATATTTTTAGTATCAGCAAGAACAAGAAAATGCACTAGTTTGTGCATTAATTGCCTAATTAATTAATGCCTAGTATGACAAAAGTTAGTTGTTTTGGGGGCTATTCTTTTATTTGTTCACTCCTTGGAAGGAAACCCATAAATAATAGTAAAAAGATAACATAATCGAATAACTAATCTCTCAGAAACAGTTCACTTTGATTTCAGCAATTTATCCATTCTTTTGGTAACTCCCTTGCTCATTTCAAATCCGCCCGCTGTAAAAAATCCTCGCCGTCCTGGGAATTTTATAATATATTTCCCTGGGAAACAGGCAAACAACAGGCAAACGGCCCAGAAAATGCAAGGCTTGCAAGATAAAATCCACCCCACCTGATTTACATGAGGACAGGCCTGTCCTCACGTCATATCGGGGAAAAATACGGGTAAGGCGAAAATCGAACGAACCATGGAATTTCCCTCGGTTGAATTTACCCGTTATCCAACCTTTTTTTGGCTCAACGCAAAAATAGCAATAGCTAGAAAATAGCCAAAACTAGCTATAAGAAACTCCGCTTAGAACACATTAGGTATTTTTAAATTTTTTGGTATTTTTTGCATTTGGTGGTATTTTTGACAAAATGCAGCCACTCTAAGCTCTTTTCCGTGTATTTATTATTGTTTTTAAATATTTCGAATAAATGACGGCAAATCTACTGAATTTAAATGTGGATACGCTGTTTGAGCAGCACAGCGTATCCGAGATCGATGTGGTGCACAAAAAGATACAGACTGTGGTGGAGAACAAGCGCGAGGAGCTGCGCACTCATGTGGGGTATGACAATGATGTGGCAATTGCAAGAGATACAAAACTAACAAACTCTTTTTGTAATGACCCAGAGAGCGGTACAGGGATCTGCTCAAGGCGGCCGACACCATTGCGGCCATGCAAACGTCGGCGGCAACGCTCATCGAGCAGGTGCACTGTGTCCAGGCCACTTGTCGGAGTCTCAATGAACAGCAGCTACTGGGCTTCAAGACCACGGCGCCCGCAACGGAGGCGGCGCTGCAGCAGAGGAATGCCAACAAGAAGCTGCAGAGCTACTATGGCATAATGGTGCAAATCAAGCTGCTGACGTCACTGCCGGAGCTCATTTGGACGCACATTGACAACGAACAGTTTTTTGCAGCCACAGAGCTGTTCATCTTCAGCCGCCACATCAGCACAGGCCTGCAGCTGGACGGAAAGAGTGCGCTAATGCAAAAGCTGCCCGTGGCCCGCAAGCAATGGGAAATTCTGCGGCCCTTCCACCTCACCATCAAGCAGGCAGTGCTGGCCGTGTTGGAGTGCGAGGAACTGAGCGCGGAGATCGCTGTGGACTGTATGCAGAGCCTGCTCCTGCTGGATAAGTGCGACCTCAGCACTGTCCTACAAACGTTTCTCAACCTGCGAGCCTCTGCGTTCCTGAATTGCCTCCAGAGCCGTCTCACGGAGCCGCGTCGCGTCAAGGAGCGCATTCTGGCCAGTCTGGGCATTCTAAACAGCACTATAGAGCTGCTGGACAAGTGTCTGCTGGGTGAGTTGCAATCGAATACGCTTTATTAATGCCGTCGAAATATTACGCATATAAAAATAATCAGCACAACGAGCAGGCAGCATTCCCAGCACATAAGGCGGCTGGCCATGGAGGTCAGTGCGTCGCCCGCTTGCCTGCTGTAGTGGAGCACACTCCTTGCTGGTTTATAATTAATGTGTGCGCCGCAGGCTTTCAACAGAGCGTCGGTGTAGGGCACTTGGTGGTTGGCACAAGTCACATAGCTGAGCTTGCCCAGACCCACGAGCGTCGAGTTCTTGTCAATGCCATTGTAGCACTCGAATAGGGTGCCATTGGTGGGAACCAGGATTTGACAGCGCTGCGTCTCCGAATTGTGGAACAGCACAAAACACACGCTCGGATTGAGGTCCAGAAAGTAGATGCCATAGGGGTCGCCCAGCCGCATATACGAGTCCCCGGAACTGAGCTTCAGATCCTCCGTGTAGCGACCCACGCAGATCTGCTGCAGCGCTCCCTTGAGCTCAATGCCGCAGCGACGTGCCAGTTTCAGACTTGAAGCTGACATTTTCTATTCCGACACGTTTATCGAACTGACTGTTATTCGTTTTTGCTTTTCAGAGAACGGCCTTCTGTTCACTCGCCTAGCGGAATGTTCATCGCCTACTTGTCCGGCCAGCATCAGTCGAATGGAGAGCAGCGAGAGACAGTTGGCCCATCTTTTGCCCGAAATCATAGCTGGCTTCAAGCCGCAGTTTGATGTCCCGCAACTGTCGTCCGAGCAGTTGGGCAAGTCCCTCCAACAATGGCTGGAAAAGATGAATGCTTTGGCCGCCGCACAGCTGCAGCAGATATTCGCTTTGGTCAGCAACATGCAGACCATTCAAGATATCAAGTCGTCGGCCAGGTCCACGGGCAGGCCAAGCTTTGTACATCTAGAGCAGCTGCTTAATATGGAGCATTCCCAGCTGGACTTCTATGCCACAAAGTATGTGCCCCTGATCAATGCCCGTGTTAGGGAGATCATACGTAGCAGTTGGGCTCAGGCCATGAAGCAGACCTACGAGAAGGTGCTCTCCTTGATTGAGGCTGGGGTGTCGACGCCACCACATCAGATCTGGAAAGAGCAGAGCGATGACTTGCCTCTGAGCCTGGCAGCGGCGCTCAGCGATCAGCCCAAGCGTCTGGCCAACCGCACCAAAGGCTACGACTCCTCAACCATTGACCTCTGCAAGCAGTTTGACTCTCAGCTGGCCGACATTGTCCAGGAGCTGAATGTCCTCCTTCAAGAGCAAACAACGCGAACAGAGGATAAGATGTCATTGATCAAATTCCTACGGGAAACGGCCCAGGAGCAGGTCACAGAGTATCTGTCCAAGCTCAAGTCGCTGCAATTGCGAGAGCGTCCTGCCCTGCTCCAGGCTCTGCGTAATAGTCTGGCATTGGTGGAGCTGTGCCCCAATCTGAAGATATGCTTCTGTCAGGCACCCAGCTGGCGTCAGTGGAGTGGCAATCAGTCGAGTGCGGGCATTGAGCACTGGCAACGTATTTGTGGTCTGATTGAGGAGGAGATGATGAGTCTCTGGCTGCTCATTGTGGAGGATGTTCTGACGGCTCACAGCTGCGAGGAGAAGCTCACAAAGATCATCAATCATGAGGCGGTTTTGAGAGACTTTGCGGTAACAATGCCCGCCCAAATGTGTATTTGAAATGAACTATAATCTCTGAAATCTCTTTACAGCTCTGGCAAACGCTTACTCTAGAGCAGCGCGATGAGGAGCAGGAACAGAGCGTCCAGTCTACCATACGCATTCCCAGCCAGCCGCGTCTCTCGCTGCAAACGTATCTTCATCAGTTGATTCAGGCCCTAAACCTGGCTGTTCCCCAGACCCTGCCATCCAAAGTGCTGCATGCGTTTAACCAGAAACTTCTCGGACAGCTGCTTGGCCACTACGAGGGATTGGCGGCTGCAGAGTGCACGAAGTCCAGCCAAAACATTGCCCTGCAGCTTTACTTCGATCTGAAGTTCCTGGAGCGCGTGTTTGCCGTATCGCGCGAGGAGCGTACTCTTTACGATCAGATCCATTCTCAGCAGAACAATCTGCGGGACTGCATCGATCCCTTTGACTTTGAGCTCTTTGCCGAGCACATCAGCACGCATGTTGCCCGCTCCACAGCGCGTCTCCAAGGCGAACTGGGAGTACTGACACCTTCTACGCCAGCTCCTGCCCAAGGCACAACTGCATCGAGCGCCTTGGCCCACGAGGCGGATCCCAATGTGCTGTGCCTCAGCTCTTCGGGCTCCACGTCTCTGTGGTTCCCCCTGCTGCCGATTGTCATGCCGCAGGCTGCAGGTGGACTGGCTGGCAGTGAACGCAAACCGAAGCCCATGGAGGCAGATAAAGTGAGTAAATTACTATAATATTAGATATCTTTAATGAACTATTTCTCCAAGCATTTTCAAGTTGTAATTTGTGTATTTCTTTCATAGGATTTCTTTGAATTGCAATCCTAAATCAATAATTTTATCATTTGCTCTTGTTGGGTAGGAATTGTATTTGACAAAATGATATTAAGTTTCCGTTCCTCGTTTGCATGTTTGATTTTGTAGAGTCCCTCAATGTTGCATGCCATGAATTAACTAAAATTAATTGAATATTTCATTTGCAATTATTTGACCCTCAATACCTCAATGTACAATATCTTGCATATTGGACAGAAAATCCAATAGTATTTAGTTTCCATTCCTTGTTTTTGTGCTTGGCCTTTAACAATTTGCTGAAAATTTGGATCAATAAGTCCTTTCTTTGGCAGAAATAGCTAGATGATTATTCACTAATAATCATTATATTTTCTCTTATCAAACAGCAATGCTACTGTACTGCTGATACCAAAGTAATTAGTTTCCATGCCTCGTTTGCATGTTTGTTTCTGTGTGTTCCTCAAAATTGATTGAATCTGTGGAAAGTGTAAAGGAAGTCCGTCTCCTTTCCTCCTTCGTTTCATTGGAAATTGTTTAAAGCTCTTCAAACTGAAGGAGAAGTTTAATTAAACTAATTTCGTGCATCCAGCATAATAAATAAACCAAAATGCCGCAAGAATAATTTTAATTAGCTGCAACTTTCGCCAGCTTCTACTGACTTCTGCTACTGCTGCTGCAGATGATGCTCCTACTCCTACTCCTCCTGCCCCTTCCAGAGCAGTGCTCCAGTGAGACCCACCGCAAGTGCCTGGCCAAAAGTTTCGAACTCGAAACCGAGACCAAAATTTCCAAGTGGATGGCCAGGACATCGGGAGAGTGTGCTTACGGGTGTATGTGTGATGCTGAGTGCCTTAAATGCTAATTAATGAATCGCTGCAATTATTGAAATCAAATTGCTGGGCAGAAGGGTAATTTATGGCCAACTGGGAACTTGGCCGTTACTCGCATGTTTTGTAATTAGCCGCGATCTCTGGCGGTATAAATCGTTCTCTAATTATCCCCGATGGCTGCTTACTGTTTGCCTTGTTTGCCTCCCCCTTTGTGGGTTTTCCCCATAAATCTCCAGAGCTAGTCGCAAATTAACAGATTAATCAGACAAACTACCAATTAATAGTACTAATTAATTAATAACATTTCTCTTTTCCCACAGACAGCGACGACGACGACAGCGACGACAGCGACAACGACACCCACAAAGAAGTCGGGTGGCAGTGCCGCCACACGCAAGGGCGACAATAGCAAATCCAAATCGGGCGCTGCTTCATTCTTCGGCATGTCCCAGGAGTGGTTTCGCTAGAGGAGCCAAAACAAGTGGCCTGTGAAGTGCATTCAAGTGGAATACCATACCCCCAGACCAGATGAGGAGCGGATGAGGATGAGAGCAGAACCTGCAACAGAGAGCGAGCGAGCGTTCATTCGCTTCGTTTGCTATCCATTCGGGTGGTTCATTGTTTAGAGAAGCGCATTCTAAATGTTTCGACTTGTATCCCAAAAACACATTTCTAAAATGAACGTAATGCAATGCAGTTCCGCTAATTGTAAGAGCAATATATACATATATACATTATAGATACATATATACATATACAGTGTATTCCCTGATGTCCTTTTAATTTCAACTTAATTCTAAATTTGTAATTTATAATGCGCTTTGATGTTGCCACATTGGCATTAGGGCCTATTGCTATTTCTTGCCTCCTTTCTTGCCAGCGCCTGGGGGTGGCTTTTGCTCTGCTCCTTTCTTGGCTCCACCTTTGTCACCGCCAGCCGCACCGCCTTTGTTTTTATTTCCACCAGCTGCTCCAGCGGCTGGTGCGGCTCCTCCTCCTCCACCGCCACCGCCACCGCCTTTTTTCTGTAAGGAAAAGCACACGAAAAGATTTCACTTTGAGCTGGTTCTGAGCAAATAATGAGCTAGGACTGTGTACAGTTCTTGAGAGCAAAGTCAGTTAATGAGAAAGATGTTAGTTATTACGAGTAGTGGCAAGAGCAGGGAGGGTCCTTTGATACGCCAGATGGAATAGGAAATCTTTGAAGGGAATGGGAATGGGATTAGCAATGGGACTGGAAATGCAATTGAAAAGAGATTCCAAATGCCTGGCCCTTATTGAATGATACTTGGTTACCATCTATGTGGCATTTGTCCGAATAACTATTGGATAAGACTAAGTATTTGGATCATCACTTGACAGATACCACTCCTTATAAGTGATTCTATTCAAGGGATATCTTCTTAAAGAATCACCAGCGAATCTTTCTAGAGATGTTTAGAGAAATGCATCTGAATCTCCAGTTAAAAGCTTACGAAAATTAGATGATGATAATCAGTATTTGGACTCACAATTAATACGCAAGTTGCATAACACAAATATTGCTTACATTGCCGCCTCCTCCTCCTCCGCCACCACCTCCTCCACCGCCGCCGCCGCCCTTATTTTTACCCATGCTATCAACTTCTTAGGCCAGCAATTATTTAATTTATTTGGTTTGGGTGTTTTGGTTCTGGTTTGGTTTTATGGCGAGCAAACTTTGGCCACAGGCAGGCAAATTGCAACTAATAAGCATCGCCTCGCCTCGCCCATAGCCCCACAGCAAAGTGCATAAAATGAATTCATTCCGCAGCCAAAAAGAAGGCCGAAATAAAAGTCGAAAGCAAAACAAACCAAAGCGAAATAGGCGATATTTCGACTGCACGATACCCTAATTTTGGAACCAAAGGAATACCCTTTTACGCTGCGAACATGTGTGGAAATAATGATCTACAAAAACACTTGGATAATGATTATTTGTAAGGGATAATAAACTGTTTTGGGAATTTAAAAAGTTTGATTTTTATGTCCATAAAATGTCCATGCTCCAACGAGTACAGGGTACAAAAATGCTCAACACCAAAAGGCAGGAAAGAGGAAGCCGAGCCAATGTTTTGGCCATCAAATGGGTATGGGTATGGGAATTGGAATGGGCAATGAGAATGGGGGAGAGATAGCCCATGGCAGAGCACACCAGAGCAGAGCAGAGCAGAGTAGAGAGCTGGCTAAAATGGCCAATAGCTTTTAACTGATTTAATCACCAGCCAGCCAGCCAGCCACCGTTCTCTTGCCCTCTGGGTTGCCGGAAGGAATGCGAAGTGGCCGATTCTCGCGGCGACTGTTGGGATTATTTTGTAGTATTTCTTTTTGGGATTTTTATTCCGTTTCTACATTTGCTTTTGGCCCTGCCCTTGTCCTTCCCCGCCAACTGTCCCCAAGGCCATGGCATTGACATTGGTCAATACTCGCGTTTCTGGTGGTGTGAAATGTGGTTCTGCTTCAGATTGTAGCCAATGGAATGCAATAAGGTGATGATAATCCCCCAACTCAATGACGTATTCGGTGGCAAGTGCAACAAGAAGATATTAATAGATGCAAAGAGACTCAAGTGGGATTGCGGTGGCTAAGAGAGAATTTCAAATTTCAAGGGAAATGGGTGCAAAAAAACTGAGAAAAACACTGATATTGAGATGGATATTAATAGATGGATAATTCTGTGGGTATAAGGACTGTACTGAAAGATGGTGACATTGTAATGATTGACTTATTTGGTAGATAAAATAGCTAGGGAACACGGTTCAGTTCTCGGATTTTCTTGTCTTTGTTGCTATCATCATACAGAATTAAATAAACACGAATAAATTCCCCTCCAACATGCAATTACGGTCACACCTGGCCGATATGATAGATGTAGATTCCAAACAAAAATGGAATCCATTCAAAGGCTTTCCACCTGTCTGCGCTCCAAGCGAAAAGCGTCGGTCCTGCTCTGATTTCTTCATATGCTAATTACAGTTATCAAAAGTTTCTCTGGCACTGGCACCGGACACTGGAAACTCAATGCATACCTAATGAGCAGCAGGAGATGATAAACCTACACCTGGTTCCGTCACTCCCACTGTCACTCCCACTCCCGCTGCCTTCCCTTTCACGAGTGTCCCATCGCCTCCTACCGCCACTCGGAACAGATGCTAGATACTATGCAGGAGAGAGTGTGAGAGATGTCCAGTCGGTGTCAGCTAATTTAATTAGATGCTTTATATGGTGAGGCTCCAAGTGAAACCGATATCAGGCAGATGTACACCTCAGAGCAGAGCCGCAACCGGAATGGACTGGAATGAAACTGAAAGCACTGAGAACTGGAGGGGACTAATTCAACAAGTTGAAATCTGTACATGGCAGTGGCATAAAACCAAATTAGAAGCGAAAAGTATGGAATAAGCTCATAAAATTACGCACACACATGCTCTATGGAGGACTTGGAAGCCCCCCCCGCACGGTGGATGGGTAGAATTGCTTGGATGGTGACCCGAAGCCTGAGGCGAGGCCAACAAAGTCGCTAGTCCGGACATTCGCTGCAGGTGCGGCAGGAAAAACTTGCATCTGAAAGATAAACCCCAAACAGAAGCAGAGGGAGATGGGAGATGGGAGACGGGAGAAGGGAGACGAGACACACAGACCGACAGATAGACATACGGACAGACAGTTTGAATTTAAACGAAATGGGCGTTACGGGGGCCAACTAAATACATACATAAAAGCGAAAGGAGGATGCGAGAGGAGCGAGTGAGTGAGTGAGAGAGAGAGAGAGAGGGAGAGAGAGGATGGCACAGTAAAAGTGCGGAACTTTAATTAAGTTTTGGTTCTCCCAGCTGACTGACATCTTGAATTACAAATGAAAAAGTTGTGTGCAGCAAAAGGAAAACCAGCCAAAGGAAACGAGCCAAAAAGAAACTACAGACAGACAGACATACAGTCGCAGAACAAGAGCGGGAGGCGGGAGGCGGGATGGGAGTGAAAATAGTGCATAATAACACACTGAACTGCAAAAAGGTGGAAAAGCAGGAGCAGAATGCTACGAATGCGAATGCGAATAAGTTGCACAGCCAGCAGAAAGACGAAGAGCCCAAGGGGCAGGGGCAGCCTCAAATCACAGAGAAAGAAGTCCAAGGGAAAATCCACTGAGCAAAACAACCAACCATAAAAAATATCAAATTTCCCAATTAACTTTCACCAGGTGCTACGTTCAATATGATGCTATGAAATGTACATATGTTAAAACAAGATCGTTCTCTAAGGTATTCTTTACTCTTTAATCCGAAAGTTGAGAAAATATATGTAGTATCTGGAAGCGCGTGTATATAACAATCTTATCTTTGCTTGGAAATTATTACTTTGGTTATCCACAAACTGAGAATTAGAATGGCAGAAGATGGCAGAGATACTATCTAGGTATTTTCCCGCAGTGTACACCTACAGTACACACAATAGTGGCCTGCTAGTTAGCTGTTATAAGAATGGCCATCACAACAAACTAAGACCGCGAATGGCCGTATCTCGCCCAAGTGGGCAAGTCCCTTGAAGTCTCTCAAAAATCGAATAAAAAATGGTTCCATTCATGCCACAAAAAGCGAAAAACTTTGCATGGGAAAAAGCACAAACTTTGTGGAATACCCTGAAAGATATCTCGCAGCAGATTAACCATTTCCTCTTTTTCAGCTCGTTCAATGCGTGATATATTTTACCTAATTTCCAGACAATGATTTGGTGACGTGACGTTGCCCGTCTGGATAGTTATTGGGGTTTAAGCGTGCCCTAAAATGGATAAGATAGCAAATAAAAAAAACCCATGAATCGAATGGAATTTCGGACCTATGGTACGAGTATGTTTATAAGAAAATAGTATATTTATCTTAATGGGAAAAGGATGTCAAATCTATAGCATTGAGGGCATGCAACTCTACTCTTAAAGAGTAGTCAGAGGTCGTCTGAAGGAAGGATGTAGGAAGAACCGCAACTGAACTTCATCATCATCAGCAGAAGAGGATCCTGCGCCACAGAATTGGGTTTTAGTTCACGTGCCACTCGGGAACGGGAAGTTTATTTTCACTGCCGCCTGCTGCCGTGGCTGCAAAAATCAGGAAACAGATGTTGGCAAATATGTATCTTGTGAGAGAACTTTTCGCCAAGCGCCAAGGTATTTAAATAAAGGTTTTCGCTGCAGCAACTTTTTCTCGTCAGCCGCACGGCAGGGAAATGCAACAAAAAAAGGAAGAAAGAAAAACACGAATTGAAATCTGAATGGAATGGAAAGCCCAAGCAGCAGTATCAGCAGCAGCAGAAGGCAATGCAAAAGCAAAACCCATTCAATTGCACTGAATTGGCAATCAGAGGACGGGTCGCCTTAATGGGATATCGTGTAGTATTCATATCGGAATCTGGCGATATGGGGGGGATCGGCTTGCACAGCTAGTGAACACTTAGAGAGCTCGTGTCGATAATCCCGTGGTGACTAATTAAAATTTATGAAAGAACTACGAAAGTTTTCCATTCGGAAAACAATCAACAATCTAGAAGTCATGAGGTATACTCCAGAGGTGGGGGCCAAAGTCCACAATACGGATATAATGCACATATGCACATAACGAACGTGGAATACACTATAGTTTAACATATTAAGTCTAATATTCCATAAACTATATATATATGTGCATACTTTAAGATATACATTTAATATATATTTAATTAAATGATTAGGCTTATCCCATTAAAAAGGGTCTTTGTGTTCTTGAACTCGATATATTCGCATTTCCGCTTTAATTTTACTCCAAAAATTACAATACTAAGTGTTACATAAGATGCTACCGATAGAGAGGAATCTCTCTAGCCGGAACATAGATAAAATGTCTGGCAATTAGGGATGGGCTTCCATCCATTCCATTGACTGGGCTGGGCTGGGCTGGGAATGGAATGAAAATTTAATCACTCTTATCGCCGCAAAGGACAAACCTTCAATTAAAGAGCGCCACGGAATCTATCCGGGGAGGCGATAAATTTGAATACATTCATTCGTATATTCGTTGAGTCGTCGTGCTAATGTCTTTTATCTATATTCGCGGGCTTTCATTGATAACTTGCACTTAACCTAGGCCCATGCTTATCACACCTTGGCAGATAAGCTGCATGGGGGCATGGGACATTGGCCGTGGGGAAGCGTCTTTATAAGTAGCCCTCTCCCTGGCCAGAGCTGCATAGATAGTTGCGGCTCGTTCGCCTGTCCAGTGATTTAGTTTCGGTATCAAGAGAAAATGGCAAAGTTACCCTGCAGCTACGATGCGGAGAAGCGGATCTGGAAGGGCATCCAGATGAGGTGCGACTACAAGCCCGACACCTCTCTGGGCAAGATCATCTTCAAGACCATGAGGAATTGGCCAAAGAATGTCTGCCAGGTGAGTGCCAGATCAGTGTGCAGTGTGCTCTGTGCTACATCGATTGCGTGTCCCACAGATCTCGGACACTGAGGAGGTGGAAGTCACCTTCCAGGAGGCCCTCACCTGGGCCATCCGCATTGCCCAGCAGCTGAAGAAGCGTGGCCTGACGCACACCGATGTCATCGGCATCAGTGCCAAGAACACCACCTACGTGATGCCCACAGCTGTGGGATGTCTCTTCAATGGCACACCCTTCCAGTCGGCGAATCCAGTGCTTGAAGAATGTTAGTATTCAATGGGATTGGAAGTCAAAGGGAAACCCGATCTAATCTGAAAACCATTATAGCAACCATCAAGCATCTGTATAACATCTCAAAGCCCAAGCTGGTCTTCTGCGATGCCTCGAACTATGATAAACTGTATTCCGCTACCTCCGATTTCAAGCCAGAAATCATAACCCTCACCGGTACCGTTGAGGGAGTGCTTACCATTCAGGATCTGCTGGAGCCCACCAAAACTGAATTCCTTTACCAGTAAGTAGGGAAGCGGCGACTATCTCGATCTAGTTTGTCACCATTCTGATCCCTTTTAGGCCGACACCTCTGAAGGATGGTCCGAATCAAACCCTGGCCATCCTGTGCTCTTCAGGCACCACGGGAATGCCCAAGGCTGTGTGCGTCTCCAACGAGATTCTCATCCAGGAGACAACGTAAGAACATTGACAATTCTGCCTTGTGACGGGACCACTGCTAACTCTCTGATCTCTACCAACTCCCAAACAGTTTCGTGAATGGCTTCGATACCATCTTCATTTCGGCCAGTCTGGACTGGATCACGGGTCTGTGGGCCTCTATTTTCAGCACGGTGAATGGCTGCACCCGCATCATCAGCAGCAAGCCCTTCAGCCCCGATTACTTTGTGTATCTGGTGGAGAAGTACAAGATCACCTATGCCCTCATTCCGCCGGAGCACTTCTGCTCCCTGGCCGACTGCCCCTCGGCGACGCCCGAGGCTCTGGCCAGTTTGACCAAGTTCAACTTTGGCGGCGGCCGCATGACGCAGACCACACTGCAGCGTATCCAGAAGCTGGCCCCTAATGCCATCTTCAACTCCGCCTACGGCATGACGGAGGTGGGCTTCATGGTCTTCAACTACGGGCATGTCAAGCTGACAGCCGCAGGCAATCCCTTGCCCAACATGCAGATCCGCATTGTCGACGATGATGGCAACAATCTGGGGTACAACCAGACCGGCGAGATCTACGCCCACAATGGGTACTCGTGGAACGGCTACTACGGCGATCCGGAGGCCACTCGTTTGATGCAGGACGAAGATGGCTGGTTCCACACCGGGGACATGGGCTACTTTGACGAAGACGACTACTTGTACATCACCGACCGCAAGAAGGAGGTGCTCAAGTGGAAGGGACTCCAGTTCTGGCCCACCGAGGTCGAGAATATCATCCTCGAGCTGCCGGAGGTTAAGCGGGTCTGTGTCGTGGGCATCTACGATGAGACCCAGGGCGATGCGGGCGGTGCCCTGATTGTTAGGGAGAAGGGCGCCAGTATTAGCGCCCAGCAAATCAAAGATCATGTGGCCAAGCGTCTGCCCGACATCCAGAAGCAGCTCCACGCCGGCGTGCAGTTCGCTGACGAGATCCCCCAGAACCATAACGGCAAGGCAGTGCGCCGCTACGCCCGCGATCTGTTCCTGGCCCTCTCCAAAAAATGAACTTGCTGCCGATGACTACTGTGGAATAATTTATACTACAATACTATCCAATATACATATGTATATATTTGTTAAGTTTAGAGGAATAACTGATGCCCTGGAATGTGGTTTTCGAATGGTTCCTGGTGCGAATAGTTGACGACAACTTACGCTGCTCGGAATAACTTTTGAATTTAATTCGCAATGGGTTTCATGCATTCCTCAAATAAAGAAAATGAATGAAAAGTAAACTAAAATGTTTTCCATGTTCTTTTTTATTGTCCAGTATTTTTTAATTGATTTTACAAACTCCACGAATCTCCCAAACCTGGGTCCTGGGTCAAAAACCTCTTCAAATATTGCCCAAAGAACCACTCAAAAACAATTCCCGACAACAACATTTGATTAACCCTGCCATCACATCAATTCCGTTATAAAAATATTACATGGGAGTGGGTTTTTTTTTTGGCCATAAATCAGCTGAAATTGTGTCCCTGCTTGTTTATGGCTAAACACTTTCTTTGGGCAAACAAAGAATTGCCATTTTGCGTCAAGAGATGGGATGGGATTCAGCCCACTCCATGGGCATAAAAAAATCATTTTATTTAGTCATAAAAATCGCACACATAGAATTTTGCAGCCAGAGGTGGGAATAAATCTCTGGCGCCGTACGAAAAGAAGCTTTTCACGAAATTAAAGGTAAATAAAATGTTTATGAGTGGAGAGCAGCGAGAGCAGCATCATTCATATGATTTCACATTCGATTGAATAACATTTACACACGCAAACGCCACGAAGGATTCGCAATTGGAGGAGTCCTTCCTCCCCCCCTGGCACGGCCATGGCATGGCATAGGAGCAGAGCAGGCCACCCAAAGTCGGGGCAATAAATTCAAACATGTGCACATAAATTTTTATTTCGATTTGCTGAGCCGCTGTCAGGAAGAGCTCCGCTGCTTCTCTGCTCTGTACCAGTATGCTCCAATCTCTGGGCCCACTTCCCGTTCCCCATTCAATTTTATGAACTGTGAATATGCGCATGATGAAGTTGGCAAAGGATCTCGCCGGAAGTGAATCGTTCGGCATGCGGTTCAGGCCGTGTGCGTGTCTGTGCCTGTCACGGGGGAAGCCCTGGCATCGCAAATTATTGCATCTCCGTGTGGCAGGAGCCAGGAGAATGGGGAAGCGAGGAGGAGGAGGAGGACCAGGAGCAGGAGCCGACAAAATTGTTGCTGTCTGTCAATTGACTTGTCATGTCTAGGAGGAAAGGGAAATAGGGTTTGGGTTTGGGTTTGGGGTAAGATCCCCCTGCATAAGTCAAATATCGGAAATGTCATTGCCTGATTGAAGACCCAGAAAATGACGCACGCTGCACAGCAGCTCAATCAGGCTTGAAATTTGTGCAACACATCAAATTGTTAGAGCAGAAATAACCCAAAAAAAAGGATGCCATGCCTCTTGTGAGAATTGAACTCACGGCCCCTGGTTTACAAGACCAGTGCTCTGCCACTGAGCTAAAGAGGCCCACATATCTCACCTGACCCAATAGGTAACAAAAGCATCTACAATAGAGAGAGTTCAACCCATAGAAAGTATCTGATGAATAGCAATCATAAACAACTGTTCAAACAATTGTCAGCAGTTGTTGTTCCGAAAGATACGAGCACGATACGATATCTTTGGGGCAGGCAGTGGTACAACAGTACGCGTACAACAAAAAAGAGATTCGATTCATTTAAGCAATCACTCAATTTCGTTGGCTAATTAAAACTGTGGCCCATTCCCCAATTACCAGTAGAAGCTGCCTGGCATCCAGTTTTCCATTTGGCCAGATGTCTGTCTGTCTGTCTGTCAGACACTCCTGGTTCCAGGTTCCTTGTGTCGGTAATTGATGGACTGATTCACTGAGGCAAATATTCCTGTTGAACTCGTGTCTCTCCGTATCTCTGTTTATTTGGCAAATTGGCAAATCAATTGCCTGAACTGAATAAGCTGCCACAGAGGCAGCAACAGCAACGGCAACAGCTCCAACAGCTATCTCTGATGATAGCGTCGCGTTCTCGCAGATCTCGAGTTGCCTCTGGATGATGCAGACACTCACACACACTCACACACACACACAAATTGACTTTGGGTGCACCGCAAAAGTAATTGCCGAAAATGAATGAAATTAATGAAACGCAATGAAAATTTGTGTGATCTGTGCCAACACATTTGCGGTGACAGAGGCAGATGGAAATGAAATGAGATGCATTTTCATCTCACTTGAGGGAAATTTCATTGGCTTTGATGGCTGGGCAAATGCTAACCAAATGCGGTAAAGCAATCTACAGCAAGCTGCTATCTACACTGCACTACACTAAAGTTTTCTTGTATTTTTCCCCCTATTAAATCCACTTTGCCTTCGGCTATAACTCATTTAACTTTCAGCGCTTTAAGTCTGAATGCAAACACTTGCAAAGCAACTATTTTCAGTGGAAGTTGGTGGCACCACTTATATAAGGCTGCAACACGTATACGCACCGCTGCACCTGGCCAGAAATGGAGCAGCACCACCAGCAACTATTCCATTTCCCTGGGAGATTATCCACCCCAAAGCATCCCGAATACTTAACAAGTATTTATCGAGTTTTTCAATATTTTTTAATGTCACTTTAAATACTTGACGAGATTATTTTCCACTGATTTTGCTTTTGCATATACACATACCTACAGATGCATATACATAGATACATACATATATATGTAGCCGACCTCCCCCCACCCCATTTTCGAGGCTATACTTTTTTGATCTCGCGAAAAGCAAAGTTTCAAGTGCCAAACACACGCAAACTTTTTGCTCTGTTGCAGTTGCAGTGGCATGCAAGTTTGCTGCCACCGAGAGACATGAAACTTTTATAGAAGTTATTAAAAGTGCGACGAAATGAAGGGGCAATGGCAGCCCCTTCCCCTTGCCAAGAGGCAGGGCAGCCTGCCCCACTCCCCTTTAGAGGAACGGTACCAAGTTTCAACGCCAAAGAGTTGCGAGAGCAAGAGAGAGAGAGAGAGAGAAATGATTCATTTGGCGTTCAATAAATCTTCGCGTTGCTTTTTCCTCACCAAGGCAGATGGCCGAGTACCAGTTCTCCGAGTTCTTCTCTTCTCTGCTGCTGCCGCTGCTGCTCCTGCTGCTCAGTTCTCTCTACGCCTTTCGCTTCTCAGTTTTCGCGTTGCTGCATCGGACGGACGCCTTAAATAATGACCATCATGGGCTGGACGCCGACGGCGCCAGTTTGTACATTGTTATCTAAGGACTAAGGGGATTATATACGCAGGAGAGGACGAACGTAGCCAAGGTGCAACCCCATGCCGATACCCCTTTTGCCCCTTTGCCCCTTTACCCCCTTCAACCATTCATTATTCAAACGCATTAACAGAAGTTGTCCGGCTACGGCAGGACAATTTTCGTGATATCCTTGACTTGGCATAACTTTGTCCAAAGTGGCTGCGGGACCGGGACTGGGACTCCTGGAAAAAGTTTCCATGCTGCACTCGAACAATAACAGAGCCAAGTATTTAAATGCAAATTAGCCCCAAATGATGCAATCATAATGCAAGTGGCTCCAGGCTGCAGGCTCCAGGCCAGAGGCAGCCTGCAGTGGCAATGCCAGGGATGGGATAGGATGGAATGGTATATGACTGGGGAAGACTGTACCCCGCACTCGGGGCTCGGGTTCCTCGGTTCCTTTTTTAATTTCCACTTGCCCGGGCTCATTTAGCACAATTTGGCAGCTTCTCATAATTTCCACTCCACTCCTTTTCTCTGGCTTCAAATTAAATTCCACCTTTCCTTTTACCCCTCCTTCCCCTTCCCCTCTTGGTTTTTGTTCGAGTATTTCTTTTGCTAGTTTTGTTGTTGTGGGGGCCTCATTATGAGAGCAGAAGATAAATGCATTTCAACACATGTTGTTGAAAGTTAATTTCCAAAAACGTTGCTCATTTATTGTTAAATGCGCATTTAGCTTGCTTCTCTCCTTCGCACTTCCTGCTCTGGTAATGCCTTTTTGATTCGGACACTGGACTACAGCCTGATGCACTTTAAATGAGGCAAACCCCCAAAGTTCTTTAAACTCTTAAGGCCTGCGAAAATGTGTGTAACAACTGCTAACTATTTCTGGTGCATTCTGGCCCACAAGTTGCAAATCGAATGGCCAACTCAGCCGCAAACACAATCAGCCAGCTTCCCAAATGAGCAACTTGAGAGTTTGGCTGAAGAACAAAGAAAACACACACACACAAACACACACAGACACACAACCAGTGGAGACTGGGAGCAGAGACTCTGTTTCTGATGCTGGAGAAGGAGCAACTTTCGGTGTTATAATCTGTATCAAATTTAAGTGCTCTTGATATTGCTAATTAACACGGAGACCCAGCCACTCACACATGCCGAAAGTCGTTTGGTGGCTGCTCCTTGCTCCTTGCATGCCCACCAAATGAAAGCCATTTACAAAATTAGGAAAAAAAAGATAGGAATAAAGGCTGGATATGTTGTTGCGACTATCCGTTACTCTCCTTGGTCATCCTTTCAGATCTGTATGCAATTTTCTCTCAAAGTGTTGCCTACTTTCCCATGAATGTAGTATACCCCTCTGCAGGAAAAGTACTGGGTATAATAACGAGCCACCAAAGAGTTTTTTGCTTGGTCAGAGAGTCAGAGTCGGAGACGGCAAAGAGAGAGATTGTAATTGTGATTGGGTTTGGTGCTTGGTGCTTGGTGTTTGGTGTTTGGTGTTGGGTCTGGCAGTATATTATTTTGCCAGCTGCTGGCGGATCACTTCTTGCCGATTCGGATTGCATTTGGATCTGTTCCAACGACTGCAAAGGGGCGTATGCGTGATATGTACGACAAGAATGCTGGGAGAGCACTTTCGTGGCAACTTTGCCGATATCCACTGTCTGTTTTTGAGGCGGTTTCTGGCAGTGAATGCTTGAGAACACACTTTAAAGTCCATTAGCGTTGAGTGGCCACAAAAGCAGGAGCAGGAGCAGGACGAACGCTGACAAAGACTTGGATCCATATCCAAACAAAGGCAAACAAAAGTCGCATTGCATATTTATTTATACAGATTTACTCGTATACTCTTATTTAGCAAAAATTTATTCAATTGCATTCCGTTGACAAATTTCCAGTCATTGACATTTGGCATAAAATATTGCCAAAAAGAATGATTGAAATTTCTCTTCTGTTATTTGTGGTACTCTTGCGGTTGTCAAAATACAGAAAAAGCAGGAGGGAGTGGGGTATGGGGAGTGGGGGAGGGTGAGGAAAATCCTTCTCCCTTTTTTATTGCTGCTACTTTATTGAAGTTCTGCGGCAGCAGCAGCAGCAGCACAGAGATATTCCATGAAATATTGTAACTGCTGCAAATTATCGTACTTCGTTGCTAACATAAAACTTTTGCCTCCCCCCCAGACACAAAACTCTATGCAAATGGCTCAGACATTTGCAATGGATGCTGCTCCTCCACATCCTCCTCCTCCTCCTCCTCCTCCGTGGGGACAGTGATTGCAAGACTAGAAATGGAATTTTAAGTCAAAGAATTTAAGAGAGAACCTAGGAGAATCCACTGCAATTAATGATGGGATGGCCATGTGGCCATGGAAAGGAAATGAAAATGCTTTCAGCTTAATTCAATTGATTCGGCGACCAAATGGACATCAAATCTATACAGACATACATGAGCTCTGAGGAGGAGGAGTAACAATGGGTATAATGCCGGATATCTTCGATAATTTCACATAATCCACAATCACGGACACATGAGCAGAGCAGGAAGCCCGAAGGGCGACATCAGCAGCCACAACAATGGCAAAAGGCAATCAGCACTTGAGACAAGACAGCGGAAGAAGACATCGCAGGCAAGTCTGCAGTACTGTGGTTCCCCTACAATGATTCACTGGCTGACTGGCGGAGGATTGAGTGGGTAAATGAGTGGGAAACTGGTTGAAACTGCAGGAGAAAAGGGTTCTCGACGAGACATTGGCATTGGCCAAGAGAGGGAGAGAGAGAGAGAGAGAGTTTGCTGGTTACAAAGTACAAAATACAGCAAAAATAAAAGAAAACTTTAGTCATTTCTTGCACAAACAGAACGAGAGAACTTTTAACATTTACTCGTACTGTGTTCTCGGTGTTCGGGGCTGTTGTAACAAAGTTACAAGTAGCATTTGAAACTTGTCCGCAGAGTGGGGATTGGATTGGGAGTTGCCCATTGCTGCCGCTGCCGCTGCTTTTTCTGCTGTTGTCCCCCATTGCGTATGAGTGATTTTTATTAGCAAGTCTCCCCTGAATGCGTGTTTCTTTATTTTTCTCTTCGTTTCAGCGACTCCTGTTCTCTTTGCCTTGCCCCAAGGGCCAGACAATATTACGAGTATTTTTTCCCTCTTTTGTCCGCAGATTCGTCTGCTAATTCTTTTCACTTTGGCCCTGGCTTTGTTCTTCTGTCGGTGTAGTTGGCTATTGGCTCTTCCCTTTGTTGGCTTGAACCTAATCAAATTAAATCACTTAATTGCATAAATTCGTCTCCAGGCTGGAGAGCAAAGAGCACAGAGAAGAGAAAAAAGTTTTCGCTTGAAAATTGTTCATTGATTGCAACGAAAGTTGTTTAGCAAGTTTATGATTTAGCCAGAATAAAGTTTCGTTGCTCACTCAACCTGAAGTCAAAGTTCAAGCCGAAAACTGCACAAGAATCCGATCCGATGCGAGCCAAGCATATCTCACCAATAAATAAACTTGATATTTCCCTCAAAACAATTTTAATATAATTTTGGGGCCTTTCCCCAGTTTTCGCAGTTAATTAAAAAGCCGCCCGAAGGAAGCTCTCTTGACTGTCATAATTAAGCTGTCAGCCTGGATGCCCTGTCTCTCCAAATCTCACCTAACTGGAGCTGGAGCTGTAGCTGTAGCTCGAGCCCCGTCACAAGTCATAACTCATGTGGCCCCCAGCTCGGGGAATATTAGCTTGGAGCTTGGAGATGTGCATATGACAAATCTGAAAAGTTTCTAGCCGGCACTTTGCCAGTGCACAGATTTCCTCTTGTCTCTTTTCTTATTTTTTACATGGAAAAGTTTCGAGAGACTTAAAGGAAGTTCAGAGTTAAAGATATTTGACTTGGGCTTTGGCTTTGGCTTTCCGTGCTGTTTGCTGCTCATTTTTCCCACAGCTAATTGTGCGGTGTCCCCAGTTCTATCCTATCCACTCCACTGCTGTCCAGTCCAGTGGCGTTCGTTCCAGAACTATGCATAAGAAATGCTGAGCCATTCAGCACACAAAGGAGTTGGCGGCATTCAGGCAGGGCAGGGCAGGGCGGGGCGGGGAGGGATAATGTCATAAATCACCATGGATATATGCATAAATTATCGCTTGAGCTCTGAGAGAGACACACAGACAGCAGAGGGACCACCAGAGGGAGCCGATGGATGAATGGAATGGACAGGGGGACAAGGGGTAGGGGCAGTGCTGGAAAAGTTAAAAAACAAAGCTCACAATAAACGAAGCGACATTTAAGGATTTAACGAGAAAAAATCGCTGTCACGAGGACGCATCGTTTTAATCAGTGGAAGGCAGTCGTCGTCGTCGTCGTCGTTGTCCATCCCTGCGCTCTCCTGGCACGTGCTCATGTCCAGTCGCCTCAGCTTCGGCTCCCAACTCTTATGTCCAGCTCCAGCTCCAGCTCTAGATCCCTACTCCAGCTCACAGCTTCCAGATTCTGCCATAGTGTTGTATACATCTTCAACGTCTCTGAAATGGTAGCAATATTTTGTCAGGCCAAAGTCAACAGCCGGCGGCAGCAGACGACAGACAGCAGACAGTAAACGGCAGGCAGGCAGAGAGGCAGGCAGGACCTGAAGACAAAGCCCCGGATGGCAAGGAGGAAATTTACATTGGCGCTGCAAAGTATGCAACGCATATTTTTACATCACTTCTGTTTGCCTTTCTCCCAGAGCCATTGCCATCGCCACAGCCATCTCCACAGCCATCTCCACAGCCATCGCCAGAGAAAGAGAAACTGAGAGTTTTATACATTTAAATGTATTTATTTTTCACCAGTAGCTGGTCCCGAGGCTGTGTGCCACAGGCAGCAGCAATATGCATACCCTCCCAACAAGGTGCTGGCGCAAAAAGGAAACACAAAGGACAGACAAGGAGTTGGTCTTGGGTCCTTAAATTATTATATTGATCGCTTATGGGGAGAGCAAGAGTTAATCTGATAATCAAGTGGGGAATTTATTTGGTTTACTGAATATTTTGTGTGCAGGCAGTTTTCTGCATGTATTTATCAATGGATTTATCGAGAGTTGCTTAGTAGTTAAAATTATAGCAGTGATTGCACACGAAGCAGAAGAGTCAACCTCATTTGAAGCTAAGAGTTTATTGGTATTATCGGAAATATATTTTCCCCAAAAGAGGAAGAATCCTTGCCAGGAATGGTACTTAAATTATTGTTACTGAAATTAGGAAGGGAGATTAAGATGGAATGGGTATAATATTTTGTTGCTTAACATAAGTTTCCAACAGAAGACAGGCAAAAAGTAAACTCGATTGGCTAAATATTGCTTTTTGCCAAGTCAAAATTCCTGGTAATTTATTTGAAATGCTATGCAAAAGCCAATCCTAAATGCACTTCTCGTCAAATTTAGGAAGATTATCGACTGTAACCCCAAGCACGCCAATTATCTGCCGGGAGGCGAACAGCCCCGTGCGGATGCAATAGTCGAGTGGCATCTTCTTTACCAGCTGGGAGAGAAAGCCACCCACAAAGGCATCGCCGCAGCCATTGGTATCCACAATCTTCTTTTTGTCCACCTTTGACACGGGGTACTCGAGGATCCTGTCGTTTTCCTGGAAGCAAAGCACTGGACACATGGCATCCGTGACCATCACCATACGCGGCCTGCCATTGTCCTTGGGCAGGCTCTGCATTTGCTTCCCTATCTCGAAGATGTTCTTGGTATTCCAGTCGTGGGTATTGGCAAAGGCAAGGGCCTCCTCCTTGTTGCCAATGACAATGTCCACATAGGGCATTATGCAATCCAGCTGCTCCTTCTCCATCTCCATCACGAACACGGCGCTCAGGTTGAGGATTAAGGTGCGCTTCGTCTCGCTGGAGAGCTTGGCCATACGGAACACGGTGTCCGGACTGACGGCCAGGAAGAAGCCCGTAACGTAGAAGTAGGCGGCGCGGTCCAGCACACAGCAGTTCTCCTCTTCGTCCAAAAAGTCCTCGGAGAAAAGGGCCGCCGCACCCAGATTGGCCACCAGAGAACGGTTCTGACCACTGACGATCACCGCACATGTGCCTACAGTGAACAGTGGACTCCAAGGGAAATCAGAGGAAGAGGCTCTGTACTGTACCATCCCTACCTGTTGGCAGCTCTTCCTTCGTCTGGTAGTGGGTCTCCACGCCATCCGCCCTCGCTCTCTTCACCAGTCGATCGGCAAACTTGTCGTTGCCCACCGCCCCAAAGAAGGCACACCTAAAGGGAGTCCCCACGATCCACTGGAAGACCCGCAAAGAGTTCTGGCAGGCTCCTCCAGCCGAGTATTCGACAGTGTCCATACTGTCCAGCTCTTCGAACAGGCTGTCGTGTTTCTCCTCGGCAATAATGGCCGCATTCGACTCCAGTCCGTACTTTTCCAACAGCAATTTGTCCTCTATGATGGTGGTGATGTCCAGCAGGGGATTGCCAAAGCCAATAAGAATGTCCTCGTCCAGCTCCATCTTTTTGGACGTCTTTGAAGATAAAGTCCTCTTTGCAATGGGAGATCTAAGGCAATCGGTTTTCCGCGAGTACAAGGTCGAATGGGCTTGGAATCTTTGGAAGACGATGGACTTGGCTCCTCTCCACAGTGAAGCAGATCTTACGGTCGGGGACAAAAGCTGTCTGGATTGGCTTAGCATATCCCAGGATACACAAACTTATGCAATTTTCATTTTAAATATATACAAATTTTGATGGATTCTCAAAAGGTGACGAGTGAAAAGGAAAGGGAGAGTCCCCCTGTCATCTGCTGAGAGGGGGGAGGTATGCGTAAAATATATTTCCCACTTGCTTAAAATGTTAATTACCTGCATAAATCAATCACGACAATTAATATTGTTGTGGCCCAATTTAATGTGCCATTAATTACGTATCCATCTTGTCCGGGGAAGAATGTATAATTGCTCTGCAATTACAAGTGGGGTGGCGCCTGCTGCCGAGGCTCAGGCTGAGGTGGGACTTTTATTTTCATTTTCCACCCGGAGATGAATGAATTGAATGTAAGTGGGCTTGACAAGCCAGTGGTACGAGTGGGAGCAGCAGCCGAATGAGGAGAAGGGGAAATTGCTGGGGGGATATTCAGCCACCCAGAACGTGAATGTCCTTCCGCCGCCAAAAAACATCATCAGCATGGGGGTGAGGCCTGTTTGGGGGTGGGGTGTGGGGGTATGAAAAACAATGGCATTTGCAGTGCTTTGCACAAGTTGCCTGGCATAAATTTTAATTTTTATGCAACACAAAAGCTGCAGCAGAAGCAGAAGCTGCCGCCTCGCGTTGATGCCGCACAAAAATAAAAAGGGAAAATATTTAAGTATCCAAATGCGACTGGTAGATACTCTACTTGAAGAATCACTAACCTGATTCATGTGTAGACGTTTTCCATTAGAGGTTTTATATAGATCTATCATTCTATGAGGGTATCCTATGTAGCGGGCATTTCCTCCGTCAGTCTGGTTTAAGGGGTGTGAGCTGGTGGGACAGAGAGAGAGAGAGAGGCCAGCGTCGTTTATTGCTCGCGAGCGCCGCAAAGTATGCAAGCGGTTTTTCACTTTGCTGCTGCTGTTGTTATTCTTGTTGGCATTGTGATTGTGCTCCTCACAGTAGATGTAGATGTAGTTGTAGATGTAGTTGTTGTAGTTGTTGCTGCTGTACTCTGGGTAAGTACTTACTTATGTGCCAGGGCATTATTCTTGGCTATATTCCTTTGCTAAACCGCTGCTGCTGCCTCCGCTGCTGCTGCCTCCGCTGCTGCTGCTGCTTTTTCCGACACCATAAGAAGGAGGTGCCTTGCCGGTGTCCCATCCACAGTCCCACTTGCAGCTTCAGTTGCAGGCAGATGAGTGCTGGTGCCGGGATGTAGGGCGCAGGGGCAACCACAGCGGTGACGTGGCAATGCAGCTGCATAATGTGGCATGCGGTTTGCATTAAAAATGATATTGCAACACGAGCCGCACATCTGCAGCTGTGTGCAGTTAGGTGCAGAGGCAGTACAGCCAGCCAGCAGTGGCAGGCAGTCACTGACAGCCGCATGGCAATTATAATCCACACAACCACACACGCACATGTACGCACACACACACACACACACACACACACAGAAATACGCTCTCTCTTACACTCACACCCCATCGGCTTAAGTCTGTTAACAGGATGAGTAGGAGGATAGAGGGCAAATCTGTAGCAGGAGGAGCAGCAGCAGCAGCTGCCAGTGACACACACATCACATATGACACCCTGTCGCCCTGACAAAGCTTAGCCGCCTGCTCCTCTGAAAGATGCCACCGCAAGTCCTACCCAACCCAACCCAACCCAACCTCAGGCACTACGCAGCATCCACCATCCACCATCCACCATCCTGTACATCATTTTTCACACATCCAAACACATTTACACGCTCCATGTAGTTCTTTTTGGGGAGAGCTGAATGGTAGAATGGTAGAAAGGTGGGAGGATGTCCGTTTCCTTTTTCGCCGGGGACTCACGTTGTTATCTAACAAGCTTTTTATGTGATTACCTTTTGCCTTCTGTTAGTTTTACTATAATTTGGCCTTTACTCTTAACGAGATTGTTGTAAGAATCTCACACAGCCAGCTAGCGAGACAGGAAGACAGGGCAGCAAGGGGACACGGCAGGACGAGCGGCAGCTTGAGTTAACAAGAATAAGAAAACAGAGACGTGCCGTAGGATGGGATATCCCGGCAGTTGACCAGGCAATGCGCATACATGCCTTGCCTGTCCCCGGGGTGTCCCCTGCAGACCATTGTAGTGCATTGTTCGGTTGTGCCTTTCCTGGTACTTAGCTCTGGACAATGGCACAAAAGTTGGAATAATACTCGTACTCGTACTCGCACTCGTATGAATGGGGCTCCATGTCGATGTTAGCTTAGGTGGTTGTCAAGCGGTAATCCCCTCGCAAGGTTCCTCCCACCTTCCCGTTTTCACAACTCAGCAAAGAGTAAGTGGTGGGTTTTTTCTTTAGATATATTAGATAGATATAGTATAAGAGGTAGATTAACTCGGCGGGAACCTCCTCCATTCAGACGATCCTCAATCAGGCTAGCATGCGCAGGAACAGGAACACCGTGGCCAGGGTGAGCAGAGTGATGTTAATGAAAAAGCGATAGATGGCCAGAAACATCGCATCGATGGACGTTATTCGCAGCGATTGATTTCACATTTTGTAATTCGTTTGTGACTTTATTCTCTGAAAACTGAAACAAACCGAAATTGATCCCCAAAATATCCACATATCTAGTACGCTCAGTCTTATTACAAATTTCATAGGAATATAATATCAAAAAATATATCTAGAGCGAAATTAAATTTATTGAAAATATTATATAGTTTGAATTCTTGATTTTTTACTACGAGTATGTCGCAGTACGCGCCCTTTATCAAGCCCGTTCTGGAGTACAACGAGCACGGCTGGGGTCCATGCGAGGAGCTCCGGGTCGATGTGCCCTACCAGCCCTTCTGCAAGAGTGACCGCGTGGGCAAGATCTGTGACTGGACGGTGCCGCCGACGGAGAAGAAATTCACCAACAAGTACATCTCGTCGTTTGGCAATAGCAATCAGTATGCCTACTTTCACGAGGACGACGAGTCCACCTTTCACTTGGTGGACACTTCTGGCTTCAAGGGCTTCAGGCCTTTCCCGCGCGGTCGCTTCCGTGGGAACACGCGCAACAATCCCCGCCAGCGGGGACGCACTGGACGTGGTGGCGGTGCCGTGACTGGAGCTGGCGGAAATCCGCCAGGAGTGGGTGCTAATGAGCGCACAAAGTACGGAAAGGGACGCGACAACCGGCGTGGCATGGGGCGTCGGTTCGGCCGGAATGCCCCCACTCGGATGCGGGAGAGCTCCGTGGTGGTCCGCTCCGACTGGGTGTCCATCGAAGAGATCGACTTTCCTCGTCTCCTGAAGCTATCGCTGCCGAATGTGAAAGAGGGCCAGGATGTGGTTACCTGTGGATCGATGGAGTACTACGACAAGACATACGATCGAATCAATGTGAAGAACGAGCGGCCTCTGCTCAAGACGGATCGCATAATCCACACGTTGAACACCACAGATGATCCTGTGATCCGTCGCCTGTCCAAGACCATTGGCAACATCTTCGCCACCGACGAGATACTGGCCACCATCATGTGCTGCACTCGCTCTAACTACTCCTGGGACGTGGTCTTCGACAAGGTGGGCAACAAGATCTTCCTGGACAAGCGCGACAACGCGCAGTTCGATTTGCTGACGGTGAACGAGACAGCCTTGGAGCCCCCACTGGAGGAGGAGGGCTCCATCAATTCCCCACACAGCCTGGCCATGGAGGCCACCCTCATCAATCACAACTTCTGCCAGCAGGTCCTCCGTGGGGGCGACAAGAAGAAGTACCAGTTCGAGGAGCCTTATCCCTTACAGGAGACCGGGCTGGATCTCGTCTCGATCGGCTATCGGTACAAGCAGTGGGATCTGGGGAACAACATCATCTTGATTGCTCGCTGCAAGCACAATGGCGTTCTGCAGGGACCCAATGGAGAGGTGCAGTTCCTCTCCATACGCGCCCTCAATGAATGGGACTCCAAGGCGTCCAACAGCGTGGAGTGGCGCCAGAAGCTGGACACCCAGCACGGGGCTGTCCTGGCCTCCGAGTTGCGTAACAATGCCTGCAAGCTGGCCCGCTGGACTGTCGAGTCTGTGCTCTCCGGCTCGGACCAGCTGAAACTCGGCTACGTTTCCCGGGTGTCCACACGCGATCATCTGCGCCATGTCATTCTGCGCACGCAGCAGTTCAAGCCTCTGGAGTTCTCCACTCAAATCAATCTGAACATGGACAATGCCTGGGGCATCCTGCGCTGCCTCATCGACATCGTGATGAAGCAGGCCGATGGGAAGTACCTGCTGATGAAGGATCCCAACAAGCCCATGGTGCGGCTGTACGATGTCCCAGAGAATGCGTTCGAGTCGAGTGATGAGGATGAGCTCAGTGACGACAAGCTCTTCCCGCTCTCCAATTGATAACTAATCGCTTACACATATTCATTTGCCTCGTAGAGAACATATTGAACACGATCCGTTGACACTCGACACATGCTGGATTCCACACTGACATTCGCACAGGACAAATACAATTTAAATTGAGTTTTTGACCAGACACACACACACACGAGCACACGAGCTGGCAAAGCCATCACACATGTGACAGACTGTCGCCCGATTCCCCCCCCTCGCTGACTCCCAATCGGAGTTATTTGATGATAACATGGCCACATCAATCACTGCGGTTCTGTTCGTACAAAATGAAACCCAACCCGAGCTAAATAAATATGCATTGCCCCTTCCCATTACGAGACTGACAATCACAATAATTGAACAGGAGAGGAGACAAGACCTCAGCTTCAATAAATCACCAAAAAGAGCATCAATCAATGCAAATGCCGCACGCGGCTTCAATATTTCCATGTTCCAACAGAATTTAATTAAATATATATAATATTTAAATTTTACATTTTACATTCCCTTATTGTATTTCAGTTTTTTGTTTTCCCTAGGCTGGATTTTTGGGCAATTCAATTTTTGTTCATTCAGTGAGCACAAAAGTGGAGAAATTACTCCCCAGCGGAAATGCAAATCGCTCAACTAAATTACCAAAAATGAATTGTATTTGTTTTTGTTTTTGCTATTGCTTTTGCTTTTGTTTTGTCCAGTTTTTTGTGTGTGTTGTGTACATATTTTGTGGCATAGCAAATTGAATTTAGCCCTATTCAATTTGCATGGCTGAATTCACACTCACTGACAGCGGCACGGCACGGCACGAGGCACAGAGGCGAAAGTGAAAATATTTAGCACATTTTCCGCAAATGAAATTTTGTTGCAGATTGTTGCGGTGGGCTGGAATTGATTGATGAACTCCTCCTCGTATCAATAAATTATTAATTTATTTTATAAGCTTTCACACCATGTAGGAGGCGTGGCAGTCAGTAGACTCTCTGCCGCATGCGTGGAAGTGGTAAAACTTTTCCAGTATGCTGCAATGAAACACCAAAGTGTTATTCAATTAAAACATTTTGTTTGCTAAATCAACATAAATGAGTCAGTGCATGAGTGTGGGGATGTATGCTATATGTCTGTGTATGCAGTGAGAATGCAGGACCAACTTACAGAATGACTTTTGCGGAATGGTTTTTTAAAGCGTTTTGCCGCAGAAAAGTTTGCTTTGGCTGGTTAGCTGCTCGAGTGGCTTCGGCTTCTGGCCAGGACTGGCAGGGCAGGGCAAAGTAGGGTTTATGTGTATGTGTATGTACGGGGGACTTGGCATTTCAAGGTCTGCGCTTGGCTAACCACGCCGTTGAAAGGCGTTTAACAAACTGCCAGAGAAGGCCAACACAGAACAGAGCAGAGCAGAGCAGGGCAGGGCAGGGCGGGGCACTTGCCAGCGGCAACAACTCCAAAGCTCTGCTCAAGTGGTGGGGCCTTAACGCAAAACTTTGTACATTTTATCGCATATGCAGGTCTGCGGGCTATGCCAGTGCCAGGGGGCAACAGTGGATACTACAGAGAGTACTCTCCCCAGTGGGGTAGCTGTAGGGGGGAGTTAGAGCTGTAGCTGTAGCTGTTGAGCCGACCAAGGCATTTGCATATGCAACCGCAAACACCGCCCGAGTAAAAAGTTAAGCGTTGAATGAGGGCGACAAATTGCAAATTAAACTCTTTTTCACACACACACACACACACACACACACACATGAGAAATAGTTGTAAATAAAACTGCCACACCCACATCAACTTTCTGCGAACAACCTCTAACTAAAATTCAATTTCATTTCAATTTGCCAAACGCTAAAGAGGACGGAGATGATGATGGGCATAGGCATGGGGCATGGGGCTTGGGGCATGGGGATGGCTATGATGATGATGTGGAGCCGTCTGAGCCGCATTAGGAAACCAAATCCGACTTAAAGTTGCCTTTGGGCCTGCGGGGGCTCTTGAGTCGTTTAAGAAACCGAAAGCAACTAAATCTGCCTTCTCTCTGGACATTAGTTCAGCGCCGAAGCAGCGCCGAAGAATTTAGGAATGTTTGCAGGCAAAAAGTTTTCTGTTTCTGGGCTCCGATTTCGGATTTCAGCCAGCCTTTTGGCATATTTAATTTGGCGACTTGTGTCAGTTTTTCTTTCGTTCTGCTTTTTTTTTGTTTGAAAGGGATTCTTCTGTCAATTTTGTGACATTTGCTTCGGGGGTCCGTTCACGTTCACCGTCAACTTTTCAAATGCAGCTCATTTAAATATCATTTGTCAGGGAAAAGTTTTGCCACGAGTCGGTTAATCGAGGGACCTGAAGCTGGCAGGAGGACAATGGGTAGGGATATGAGGTATAATACTTATAGATAAGACTTTAAGAGAGCAACATAATTATTTAAATATAAGAATTTAACCGTTTACCTGTTTCCTAGGAATTCCATTCTAGTACCTAGAATATTTGTGCGCCTCAAAGTTTCAACTCTTGACTTTGCTCCAACCTTGCTCCCTTTTTCGCTAATGCAAATTTGTCGAAATTTGTTCGCTCATTTTTCACCATTTAATATATTCAAATTAGAGTTTTCCCATTTCATTCGCACGACTAGGCGAGAGCGGAGAGGGGGGCGGGGCAGGGGCGAAATGGGACTTGTTATCAAAGCCGCCACCGACTGGAACAACGGGCAACAAATTCCGTCACCGTCACCGTCACCTAACAAATCTGCAACAATAGTGATAATTTTTTCCACTTTTTCAGCCTTCAGCTCCTCCAGTCCCCTCGTCAGGTTTTCGGTTTCCAGCAGAAGTTTTTGCAAACATTTTGACAAAGTTCTCCTCAGCTCTCCTCTTCTCCTCCTATTTTTTTGCGGTATTTGAGCTGAAACTTTTTTCTGTCGGCAGGGAACGAGAATAATGTTGGAAATTATGCAGATGCAATGAGGGGGAACATGAAACCAGGCAATATGGAGCAGGAAACAGGGTACAGGGGAAGCAGGGTACATGGACTGTGCATATAATTCGATGAAATGAATTGGTTGCAGCTGCCTCCGTGCGAGATGAGGCACGGCACGGCACGGCATAGAGTTAACTGACAATCCCGCACAATGATTGCATAAAAAAGTTCTCAGCTTTCGGCTAGAGAGAGATACCGCAGAATTATCACCCAGTTGGGTGCCATAGCGGAAATCATTTTTCCTCTTCCTGTGCGGCATAGGGAGGGAGCATTCCCTCAATGCAGTTCTCACTCACTTCTCAGTTCTCAGTTTTCTCCCCTTCCTGTTCAGCCGCAGAAAAGTGAATATTTTTCATGGCTCCTGCAGCAGGAATCTGCTCCTGCTCCTGACCAACTGCTGCCATGGAGCAACTTCTGTTTTACACATTTCTAATTCGTTTCCTGCCGCCGAATGCCTGTCTGGGGCCGTGTCTGGCTCCGGGCTGGGTTGGTCCTGGTTCAGAGTAACAAATTTCGAATGAAATTCATTGAATACTTGTCAAAAATATTCCAATGGCCCACGTAATTGGATTCTTTCCCATTCCCCATCGTTGTCGTTCTTGTTTCAGGGCACATGTGCACTTTTGCACTTTTGAATAATTCTGCGTAGATTTGGTTTTATCCTTGGAAGGAATGGAGGCTCTAGCTCTTAAATTATGTTGAAATTTCGCTGCTTAAATTTGAAGTTTTAGCCACGAATGCGGTGTTCAATGAAGCCCTGATTTGGAGTACGTTTTTGTTATGCAAATAACTTTTGAAGATCAAAGGCAAAACACTATGGCAGACAGTGATTATTCCAGGCAGGTTTCACTTTAAATACAGGAATACAAAAAACACAAAACACCTCAGAGAAGGGGGCGTGGTAAGAGCCAGATGTGGTTAAACTTTTTCTGCAGGAAGATGATTGGGGGCAACAAAGTAAATCAACAAGTTGGATCAACTTCTCTGTCGAGGCAGACACCGATGGAATATTTTAAGCTCGACGAGCTCTTAACTAACTGCTTTAAGTTTTCAACATAAATATCAAGTATACGCAACGGATGCCTCCTCCTCCTCTGGTGAAACCCAAATCCAGAAAAACGTAAACGAAAACGAAAAATAAAAGAAATGAAAACACACAACAAAAGTTGGTTTACTTTCAGTTCGTTTCCGTACGTTTCAGTTCTTTTTGTACATTTCGCCACAAGCATGGAAATCGATTACCTGTACGAAATGGAAAATATTCTTATATGTGTATGTAAAGTATATGCTCGCACAGATACATTCATATATGTATCTCTGAGTGGGGAGCAGACTTTGCATAAACGAATTGTAAATACAGCAAAGGGAAAACATTGAAATTATGCCAAATGCGTTTTCCAGTTTCTAATTTCGGCATCGATTCTCGATTTCTCTGTAAAGTGCCGTCCAACCCGTCCAGCCCTGTGGAGATGTCGTCAATTCCCATTTCGAGTGGCAATTTGCAAGGAATTTGTTCGATTGAAACTCCTTCTGTTGCCCCCTCCAGCGGATGATGCTGATGCAACAAGGAGAGTACAAGTCTTCTGTCCATTTGCTTGCCTGCATTGTTTTTTATTTTATTTGCAACAAATTGGGTTTTATCTATCCAATGTCAGATGGATAAAGAGAGAAGCAGAAGCAGCAGAATCAGAATCAGAAGCAGGAGGAATAGCTTGAGGGACAGCTGATGCTCCTCCACCGATGACAATGATGTCCTTGCCCGCTCCTAGCAAAAGTTTCGCACAAAATTAAATTCCTTTTGCTACTCCTCAATAAACTCGCATTGTTGAATGGACATCATCGAAATTTCCATCACTCACACTCCACCCCCCCCCCCCCCCCCCCCCCAAAAAAAATGACCAAACAAAAGGCAGCCGGACGCTGGTCAGCATGTGCGATGAGTTCTCTGGGGCTTTTGTACTCCGGGCTGGTGCTGGTGCTGGTGCTCCGGACTCCCAGCTCTGTTGCACACACTCAATCACAATCCGAGTGTCCTGGCAAGTGGCAAGAAAAAGATCAAGTGCCACACTTGTTGGCGTCACAAAAAAAGAGAAAAAAAGAGAAGCAAGGCGAAGCGAAAGATTATTTTGATGAGGTGGAGGGTGAGTGGTAGAGGTCCTGAAAGATGGGTCGAATAATCGTTTTAGTGGGAAACAGTTGAAGTCCCAGGTACAAAGGTCCTATATAGTTGTCCATTCGGAAAGAAATCAAATTATAAGGAGGTTTTCTTAAGGTTATACATGGCTTACCCCATTGATCTGTAATTGACAAAATAAAACTAAAACTCACTCTGCCCTTTCGCTGGTCCCAAATGAACTGCAAAAAGTGAACAAAATAAAATAAAAATCTTCATCTGTTAACTTTGAAATGTGTGAATAAAACGTAAAGTGAGAGCTAGAGAAAAAGTGAAAAATTAGTCATGGAAAAGTAAGAATTTCATGGCTTTTCCACCTACTCTTCAGTCAGACGCCCCATAATTCTTGGAAAATTACCAAAGATAAAAACAGAACAAACAGAAACATTATGATTACGATCTTTTGAAATAAAACAAAATTAGGTTTTCTGTAATAAAATATGGGGTTTACACTCATACAGAAGACAATCAACATTTGTGATTAGTGAAAAATGTTTCAAAAATTATCATAAAAACAGGAGGAGGAGGAGGGAACCAACTTATTGACCGCTCTAAAGTTACTGCTGTGGAACCCCCGCCCCCCTGCCCCACAGGTCCATAAAATATATCTCATGTTCAGACTGCCATCTCACCAATATATCATCTTTAATGTGTCTGACTTTCCACGTTGTTTGTTTCTTGTCCTGCTGCATTTTAAGTTTCTCTTCGTCTGTGCTTGTCCTTTTTTGTGTGGCCCTCGTCCTTGCTGCGCCACTTACTTCCGCACTTTAATGTGGCTCCATAAACTCTCCTTTACGGCGGCCCCCCCATCTCCCAACTAAACCAAAAAAAAAAACCCAAATGTTTTTCCTGTCTTAGGCTCCAATGTTCCTCCTTTAATAGCCGAGTTTTTCCGAGTACTCTGCTGTGTATTTGTGTACGTGTGTGGCAGGCATTTAATGAGCTGATTTGAATTAAATTTTATGTGGTTAAGCGCATTAGGAGCGGCGAAAACTCATTTCAAGTGGCCAACACTCGAATTGGGTCAACACACCCACTCGCTCCAGGTTGTTCCCCCACTTCCCCACTTCCCCACTTGACACACATCCTCCATTTCAAGATGTTCTCTACTCTCCACAACTCACACAGCTGTGAATTATATGTAGAGTCACTACTGTATGTATGTGTGTATGTGTGTGCTAATCAGTGGCACAAATTTCATTTTCTTCGCACATTCGGCTTACGGCTGTGATTTTCCATTGTGTGGACTCGCGGGAAACTTCTTTTCTTGTCATTGGCTTGTCACAAGAATGGAACATGACATTTGCCTAATTTGAATTTAAATACCTTCTACAGCGAGAAAAACGGCACCACTGACAGCTGGAAAAACTGGACAAATCTGACACACACAAACAGCGGAACCAGGACACACCAGCACAAACGGACGACAGAGGTCGAGGTCTGGTTCTGAAAAAAAAGAGAAAATCCAGCGGCAAAATAGCTGAACATGTCAGTGGGGGGTGGAATGCAGAGCAGGAAGTGGGTGGGTCAGCTCCATTGTGGCGCCCATCACCTGATGGTTCACTAAATAAGAAATTATTATGAGCATGCAGCGTTCGGGCTTCGCTGCCCGTTGCCGCAGCAGCCCACACACACCAGCACACACAAACCGCCTGCCATGTTTAACTTCCGGTGGAACTCACACACACAAACACACATAGACGAACAGGATACGCGCACAAGAACACACACTAACAACACACATCTACATGTTGGTCAAATTTCATAAACAGCCAACAACAAGAAGAGTGACAGAGCTCCAGAGGACTCTGGACACGTACTTAAGGATGCCCTTTAATTGTTCTTTAGATAAATAAATGATTTTATATTTTAAGATTCTGCAGGGTCGAGAATCTTTCGAAACAACTTCTTAAAAGATTTAAAAACTATATATTCACACATATCAAACAAATTCAAACCCATAATGATATAAGTCTACCAATATATTTATACAAAAATTCTTTGAAATTCTGAAATTAATTGGATCTCAATATTGTAGGTTCTATAATAAACAGTCAACATTTAGGATACGTTTGATCCATTTCCTAGGCTCTTACTTCCCCGTTTTATACCCTGTTTATCTCTGTAAAAACTTTGGTGTGCCAAAACACGAAAGAGGAAGTTGACCGCTCGCCTCCATATGCCCTGTAGTCTGTCTGCCCCATGCCGCATGCCGTAATCCCTCTTGTCCTCTCTTCGTTTGTGTTACTTAATGTATCCTGGATTTATTGTGCTGTTTCCTTGTAGCCTGCTGCCGTGAATTAAATGTACATAAAGTTTTTTTTGCCAGGCCTCCTCGTGTTTTTTTCTATATGGCAGCAGCCGTACTTTTTTTCTCCGACGAGATGGTGCGGCTGTTTTGGATGCTGCAGCAAGTGGGGGTATGAGGTTGGCTTCCGTTTGGTCTTGAAACCTGCAACAAAAAGAGAGGAAGAGTGGAAAATAAACATGGAAAAAGTTGCACACATGTGCACATGTGCATATCCTCTGGCTGCATTTTTGCAATTTACAGCAGGAAAAAGACGTCGCCCGTCTCTGACATTATTATGCGGCGACGACGAGGACGATGAGGAACAGCGGCGACTTTTGCCCTTTGGCCATGCGTTTCCGGTGCCGAGACCCCACCCCGAACCCGAACCCGGACCCGGAGCCAAGCCCCATGCCACTCCTCCACCTCCACTGATGTTGCAATGTTCCGCCCGGAGCTACCTAGAGCGTTTTGCAGAAGCAAAAGTGACACAAAGAGTCTTAAACTTTGTTCTCTCTCTCTCTCTCGCTCGGTTCCTATCGCTCTGCCTCCATCTGTGACTCTGTGCCTCTGCCTGTGACTCTGTGGCATCCTGCCTGCCTGCCTGCCTGCCCCCGAGTGCATCTGTGTCTGATTGTATTTTGTAATACAAAACTTTTTACCCAACCAAACAATGCAAGTCCGGAATGGGCGATGGGCGAGGCATCTGGGGGCTACGATTGGGCCTTGGCAATGGCTGTGTCACACAGGGCGGATGATTGCTCATGTTCCCCGGCACTTGTTCCCCCATTTACAGAGTAATAAACATCCCGGTCAGACACACTGGAAGGGCTGAGTGGGTGTTTGGGTCACAGTTTATGAAATCAATTTCACTGGAGGGTCACAAATAGAGGGAAGAGGGATTTGGGGTTTAAACGGAAACTAAGGGGTTCATTAAGTTCAATAAAAATCCGTGGCAAGTTTCGCATGGCCATGGGGAGAATAATAATGGAATGCCCTTCAAGGGGGTATTACGAGTATGATTGGGATGAGATCGAAATAGACAAGTGCATCCTTCTGTCCAGGGTGATTCCAGGGTGTCTAAAGACTCGACCTCCAAAACTATTTACTTATTTCTCTTTCTGTTTTTATTTCAATTTCAGTTTGAAGTGCGGTGCCGCATCTGGAAAACGGTGATGGGCTTTGGCTGAAGCCCCCTTGTGGCACATACATTGGGGGCAGATGGTGCCTTGTTGAAAGGAGGGTAGGGGGTGGTAATGGATGGTGGACGTTGGCGGCTCTGATAAGAGTTAAGGGAATCGTTTTATCGCATAAACGACCACATTACACGCTGCATTGAGGAGCAGCTAAATGACCGCAATGAAACACTCACCTACCAGGAGGAATGGGGCATGCAACCCATCGCCATCCGACCACCCCAACCTGCCCCTCCCCCTGCCACTCTCTCTGTGGCATGCTTGGCTTGGCAACATTCAGAGCAATTTGTGTGTGTGTGTGTGTGTGTGAATGTGTGTCGAAGTCTGCTCGAAAGCAAAGTTTACTTTCGCTTTAAGTAGTAAGGCAGCGTCACGGTTGCTCCATGGAGTGAGCTGGAGGCAGCGTGCAGAGTGCAGCAGGAAGAAGTGGCAGCAGGAGCGGCACAAGAGGCGACACAGGAGGCGGGGCTGCGAGCCTGCGAGGCCAGCAATGAGCAGCATTCCATGGCATGTCGACAAAGGCATCCCAAATGCACACACAGGCATCCAAGTGCAAGTGCACACCCACATTCTCTCAATCCCAGCCCCACAAAGAACAGGCACAGTGGTGCAAGGTGCAAGGTGGGGCAGTCAATGTTTCATAAGAATGATTCACACATACATATATGTATATGTTGTTTATCGGCATAATCCTCATAGGGACATAGGGGTATATATGGCCCTACTATTTTGCATTGATTTGAACCACTGTTCCCCACCGGATACGGCTTGCTTGATGGGTACTCCAACTGTTTGCATTATGAGGCACTGAGCTGCTCGTCCAGCATCAGCAGCAGAAGCAGATTCCTCATCGCCTCCATAGCGCGGCAGTGCAGTGGCTCGATCATCAGTTGGCCCCCTGGCAAATACAAGCAAATTGAGCTGGTCATCCTAAGCTGAGACCCAGCCCTAGTCCCAGTCCCAGCCCCAGCCCCCGTGTTTGAACCATCCCCCCCGCTCTGTCTCGCTGTCTTTGTGTGTGTGTGCAACTGTCAATACTGGCAATGAGTGAAATGGAATTTGTCTTGCTTGCTGGTGACGGGCTCGAGAGGCGCTCGGCAATTTGTTGCATGCGACCTCAGAGTCCACTACTTTCTGCCATTCCTTTTTCCTGAATTTTCTTTCCTGCCCGGTCATCAATTGTAGCTGTCTTTGGCTCGTGTAATAGTTTCAAATCACTTTCCAATCTGCTCTCTCTCTCTCTCTCTCTCTCTATGGCTAATCATGTTATGCAGTGTTCACTCTGTCATCATCAAGCGAGTGCCTACTGTACTCCACTCCTAGAGCACTCCCATCACTCCTGTCACTCTCCCTAATTAGAGGTAATAAACTCTTTGATATATCCATGTTATTTTTTGGCGCACATTGCCACAAACTGTGCTGTGTTGTGGCTTCAGTTCTGCGGTTGCCACTCCAACTATGTGGGAACCGTTATTATTATGCAGGACTCGAAATTTAAGCCCTTTCGAGTCTGCCACAGAGTATGAGTAATTAAGTTTATTTTGTTGATAGGTAATTTTAGCTGCATTTTAATTTAGACCAGAGTCGAGTCGACTCGAGCGGATGGGTTGATTAGGTTACTTTTTGGGGTTGCGTTGAGGGGTTGGCGGGAGGGGGGCGGGGGGTGAGGAGGGATGTGCCGCCACCATCAAAGTGATGAATAATTAAAAAAAATCCCTCTTTTATTTTATCCACGATGATACGAGTACGAGTATCCACAATTTATGTGCTGTTATTGAAAATATCATATCCCCCCCCCCCGTCAACGCGGGACCCCCTGGTGGGGGACATATCAAATCCGGGAAATGTAAACAAAGAAACAAAATGCACGACTTTTCATCAATTCATTTGCATTTATTACGGCCACAATTTCCAGTGAGAGAGAGCGAATGTGTGGCCCTGGTCAGGCACGAGCAAAAAAAAAAAAGAACAAACTGGAATCGTATGCTGAATTATTCATATTTTGGCAATGGCCAAAGTTTCCTCTGCAGCAGCGGATGGAAAGCGGATGGAAATGGAAAATCAGCTTAGCAAATGAAAAATCGAAATTGGGCAAAGACACAGCAAAGGCAAAAGTTGCACTCATTTGTAACAATTTATTTGATTTTCCACAGAAGAAAATTCCCATTCCCATTCCCCCCTCTGTGGAGTGGAGTCCCTGCCTCCTGCTTCCTGCCTCAGATTCCCAATGTAAAAGCGCTTTTTATTCAATTTTCTGCTCACGTAATATTGACAAATTATTAGCGGGGATTTTTGATACCAAACGAAAAGGCGAATGAGAGGCTGTAGGGGGAGGTTGGAGGTTGGAGTGGAAACAGCTGGCAAAGCGAAGGGCCAATTTTTTTATTGTTCCCTTGGACGAAAGGTGCAGCTGCCAGAGGATTTTCAAGAGGCCGAAATGACTTTGTTTTGCATTTTTTATTGGGGTTCTCTCTCGTCTGTTCGATCGGAGAGAAGTGGAGAGGGGAGGGGAGGGGAGGGCATTCTCAAATTGATTATTCTTGCCTCTGCCCCACAGGGCCCCTGCCGAAATGAGATTTTCCACCCATCTTTCCTCAATCTTTGTTGCCCCAAGCCCAAACAAATTGTTGCACAAATATTTGCTATTAATTTCTATAGGCAGTCCTTGAGCAGGACTCTGAGCAGCCTCTGCGGGGAGGACTCTCCCCAATGAAATGGCAATGAAATTTTAATGTATTAATTGGTAGAAATTATCCTGGCTATGTGTCTGTCACCACTTAGTCGGGCCATTTGATAAGTTGCCACCTTGTCGCTTTTATTGCATTCAGGAATGCCAGGAAATGCCGTTAAATCCGTGGCACTGTTAAGGCCCCAACAGTAGCCTTAACATAACCGTTACATAGGGAGAGATACAGCGCTGCTCTCAGGCGTCTGCGCATTCGCCACTGCTATCTAACTGTCTGTCTCCCTTCTCTGTTCTCTTAATGATTTATGAAATTCCTTGTTGCTCTCTTCCTTGATGCGGATGCGGGGTGCGGGGTACCTTTGGCTGGAATTGTATCTGATATTGGCCTGTTGACATATATTTTCTAATTGGCATTTCCGCTCTCACCTTTTCGAAGCCTCACTAAACTGCGAGATGGCTCAGGGATTACCACGGGGATTGGATAAATGGTATAAATCCCTATGACATTTATGATTCATATCTGAGGTTTTAAAGGTTTCAATCCGTTCTCTAACTGCCTGAAGATGTTCCAAATAAATTACCAAAAATATCTAACTCAATGCCTAATAAATACTCATATTAAATACCCACTCAAAAGCCAAATTAAATTTGGGTCAAGCACAGGGAAAACCATCAAAAGCCACAAAATGTGCAATTTGATGGAAATCTTCTTCTTTTATCGAACTATCCGTCGTAACCCCAAAGCGGAAATGAGGAAAATTAGCGAATCAAGTGATTCGATCAGGACACGTGCCAAGTCCTGGGCCAAAGAGAATTTTGGCATTTGAGTTCCGATTGAATGCACACCACACATACACAGACGGTCTCAGGGCTCTGGCCCGGGGTTCAACATATGTCCTAATGCACTAATACTGTGGCACAAACACTCACACACAGACACAGAGACGTAAATCTTTGTGCATTAAATACAAAAGGGTCCGTCCGGAAAAAGGACCGGGCTCGAGTCCGGGTAAAGGTTTACAGCCAATATTCTAATTAACTCATGCATAAACGAATAATAACAAACAAAAGTGCTATAAATTTCCACTTGACTTGATTGATGGCCGCACACACACACGCACACACACATACATACATACATACATCCACTTCTTGATGTATGCGTTTGTGACCTTTTCACATTTGACATTTGCATGGTTGTTTCTTTGTCTGGCGATTAATGGAAAACCTTAATTCAAATTAATTTTCGGTTAATGAATTTTCAGTTCCTACAATTTCCTGAATTCATCAGAAAACACAACGTAAAACAGAAACGTTTTTGCAATAGTAAAACCGAAATTTTCTAAGGAAAATTCTGAAGTAAAGGTTGGGGGACAAACCCCATTCCAACGTTCAGATATACTCTCTTTTTTCCACAAGGGTATTTCACGAAACGAAACGTTTCACTCAGACACAAGACAAGATTTTCTTGCAGGTGCAAAAGTCTTTTCTGAGTCTTTTGGCCTTCGGTCAACACGTTCAATGTTGTCTGGGACACTAAATCACAATTTATGTTGTTCTCACGTAATACCCATTAGAGGGACATCAAAAAATTATTACCATAGCATTTTATTTACGATTATTTGATCAAATATGGGCCAACGACAATGGGGATGATGATGATGATGACTACAACGATGCCTCCTCGATGCCATTTGCGGTGGCCTTGCCCACAGCCCAGAGACCCACCCACCCACCCACTCACACACTCACTTGGGGAGCGGATAATACTATGTGTTAAGGGTCATAAAGTTAATGCAAACCAAACACTAACAACAAAAACAAATAACCAACAGGAATCAAGGAAAAAAAAAGGGAACGGACTGGAAAAGGTGCCAAGGGGCGCCGCCAAGGGTGCGCAGAGACGAGACTGTCTGTCGTGGCACGTTCCAAAGGTGGCAAACAAATGCAAAATTCAACAAAAAGCGAATGGAATATCAAATGAAGATCTCAAAGCAAATAACTAACCAAAAACTGAGGGCATTAGTGCATATAAATACATTCAATTCAACCTTTCCAAATTCCATATTCATTTTTTTTCTCTGTGATGAATATCATTTAAAATATTCATTAGTTTCAAGAAAAGTTCAACGTATTTTGAGTATAAATTCTTTAAACTTCAGTAAATATCATTCAGTTATTGAAAATACTCCCATAAAATATGTTGCATTGCCATAAATGAAATGAAATAAACATTTCCGTATGCAAATCACGATATTTGTTGAAACAAAGTAAGCCCCGACTGGGGAGATGGATGAAGACTGATCCTGGAGACATAATTTGAGATGAGACCGAACCAGACCGAACCAAATTAAACCAAAACCTGGGCAGACTACGACTATAGCCTCTCAGATGTCCGTGTGTGCGTGTGTGTGTGCGTGTGTGTGTTCGTGTGTGTGTTTGTATGGGTTGCAGGGGAATGTAAACACGTTTTAATTAAAATACTAAGACAACAATAATAGGAGAGAGGCTCCTTTGCCATGGCGAATGGCCAGGAAGGATGTCAAAGTCAGCAGCTGGGCGAGCAAACCTGCAGCCACAAACTGGAGCTTGTTCCAATGAATTTGTGGTGGTAGAAAGGCCAAGGCTGGTGTGGAGGATAAGATGGGTTTTTGGGTAGCAGAAGGAACAAATCTAATCGCATTCAACGTATGGTTTTCCCAAGGATTTTGTTTGCATGTCCAGGACATAAACAACAGAAAGAGGCTTCCAGACACTGAACAAAAGGAGGGAGAGAGAGCATAAGAGACCTTAGACAAAAGCTTCCTCTAAACAAACACCTTAATTTCTCTTAGTGCAGCTGCGTGCCACACAGGGAGCTGGTCAGTTATGTGCAAGTGTTGAAGGTGGGGAGGGAGGACTTAAAACACAGTCCTAGTCCCAAGCAGACAACTGCCTAATGGCTGTGGCTAATGAATGATGACAGCATTTAATGTCTTTCTCTCTCTGTCTCGGCCACTTCCTCCACAGCATCATTAATAACCAGACTGGCCAACAATGACAGTAGCAGCGAGCAGAGCAACACCTTGACCAATAAAATCAAATTAAAAGCAACAACAGCCTAGCCTGATGGTGACCCTAGCTGTAGCTGTAGACGCGACTCATGGCGAATTATAATGGAGGAGAGGACCACAAAATAGGGGCACAACCACAGCAGCCCCAGCCACACTCATTAAAAATTGATGCCCATCCATGGGTGCCCTCTCACTGCGTGCTAACAATGTCACCCTGGTTGACCATTCGTAATGGATCCACGGATCCACGCGGCATGGGGTTGGGTCGGGGTACATGTCTACATCTCTGCGTGGACACCATCCGCCAACTACATCCCAGCCGTCTGCGAGCTTAGTCCATGGTGTACACATAATTACTCTTGGCTCTCGTCCACTGCAAATTAATGATGCTTAAAAGCAGGAGGAGTGGGAGGACAGGACTGCAGCGTGCATTGTGCGTGCGGTGGTCAGTCAGCTGACCACAGCTGACTGCATTACTCATACGCACCGATGCACAATTAACTCACTTAGGCCCCGAAAATGCCACCGAAATGCCAGCGTGTGGAAATTATTAAAGGAATTTCGTCAGTTATTCAAAGTCAAACTTAACAGCCGTGAATTGAAGATGTGGCAATTGGGTGGAGCCTTGGAAATTCCCACCACACAGAAATATTCGATTAAACTCGAATGTTTTGCCCTCAATACACACACCATTTAATTTGGCCAATAAAAACATAAGCAAATGTTTAATTTGGATATTTTATAATTTCGAATTTTAAATGGAAACTCAAATTGTTTTGCTGACATCAAAGGACCCACAACTGACCCCCCCCCCCCCCCCCACACACCCATTCAAAAGTGTGATGGTGTGTGTGTCTGTGTGTGCAAAGGACTGTGGGTCGTGGGATTGTCGTCATTATAGCAGGACATTCGATGTGTAACACTGATGTTGGCTTAGTTGCGGGAACCAGGCCCAAACCAGAAGCAGAACCAGAACCAAAGCCAAAGCCAAATGGCAAACATGGGGATACGATGACCGGGCGCAAACCTCACAGAAAGCAAACAAAGTGTTGCAACCTCCATTCGAATCCTCCTCTGCTCTGCTCTGCTCTGTTCTGCTCTGCCGGAATGGTTTAACCGGAATGGGGGCGCAACACTAAATATAATTGTAGCATTTAACTGGCAAATCGCTGGACCTTCCTGCGACTATTATTATTATTAGTGTTTGTTGTAGCCGCATTAGAAGTTCCCAAATTGGTTTCATTGGCCTTCGCACACTGGCCATGGCAAATAATTATGCAGGACATTGGCCGAGCTCCAAAAAATGTTTCGCATATTTCAGTTATGCTCGGGACATACGTAAATACCGAGTATAGGAGTGTGCAAAAACAATAGTACAAATATCTGGCATATGCGAGGGTACACACACATATGTGCGTGCATAGGTTCATGTGCATAGATTTGCATACGAAACGAGTTACCTCTGGGGGGGCAGGGGGCACATCGAGGTAATGGAGGGGCTTACAGGGGGCTATTTTTGTTGAATGTCCAGCGGCTGGTTCCGGCAGTTGATGATGAATGCTGCTACACAGAAGTCTGGTTACACCCCCCATTTCCAAGGTCACGTTCCCCCTATCAGCTGCCATTTTTTAAGCACACTCTTCGGCTTTAAGCTGCAGCAATCACTGGAGGGTTTTCTTCCTGATGCTGATGCTGATGACAATGTCGCCGTCGCCTTCGCCATCGCCATTGACTTGGGACCTGCTCGAACATGTGCAATAAAATTGGGGGAAACTCTCGACTCAACAATTTTCCTTTTATGGCACACTCCGCTGACAACGTTCTCGATTTTCCCGATTTACTCGCTTTATTGAGTTTATTGCGGAAAAAACTCAACAATAAATGCACACAGATGAAAAATATTTAAAAATAAAGTATGTACATATATACATCTCTGTATATAGCCCTGATTATATGGTAAACATGGTGCAATGACGTAACCAGGACAACTGTTGGCCATGCAAGATGAAGGATGGTGTGGGTGGAGGAGAGGAGAGGAGGGGGCTTTTCGGCAGAGATCATTTACTTATGGGAATCGATTGAGCATAAGCCCCCATAAGTCGCCAGAATCTGTACACATTCATAAATTAAAAGAAAATAAGGAATGCGAATCGCTATGATACGGCTGCTTAAGAGCATACTCTACATGGGATTCGGGTATACTTTGAACATGGAGAAGCGAGGGCTATTTAAAGTATAAAGTTATATGTTAGCCTCTGTCTAGACTCGTATCTCATTGGCTTATTCCTCTCACAGATCTGCGGGCTTTCAATTCGGAGAGGGTGTATATAATTCGTATTTATTGTGCGTATTTCTGTACAGAATCATATCTGACGTTCCAACAGTCAACTGGCCCACAATTTCGCGTATGTAAATGTGTTTCTGGGCGACATTTATTATGCATTTCATTTTTAATGACAGCTACAAAAACAAAACGAGTAAACCTTCACAGAAGCCTAAGGACTAGAAGATACTCTGCAAAAGAGAAAAGAAAAGAGAAAAATTGTATTAAAATATAAAAAAAAATTAAAAACAATTCGCTTGATTATCTGGTTACATTTCTTATGATATACAAGAATGATCTTAAGAACCTATGGACACATGGACGTCTGTTGGTGCCTGTAGCCAGGCAGAGCATAGTTTTCCATGAATATATTTAATAGTGCCTCATACTTTTCCAAGTTTGTATTACTGTATCCCTGTCCAGCCCTTGAAGCTGCCTCCAGAGCACAACAATGCCTCACACGTAATCATACGAGTATGTATCGTATCCGTAGGTAAATAACCAAGCCATGCACATATCTCCATCTCCCCACGGATGTATGTACATATGTTTCACTGCGCTTTATGTACATATATTTATGTATGCATTCCGCCTATGGAGCTATAATTTTTGAGTGCTGGCTGCCGCATCAGGGCATAGGAACGGCTGTGGCTGTGGCTGAGGCTGAAGCTGAGGCTGAGGTGGGATTCAGGGCCCAAACTGCAACACGTAAATCAATCGGATCAATATATTTTACCATTTTGATTGATAAAATCATAAAATCAGGCCATGCATGCCCCCCAAACAAGCACAAAACACACACATCTATGCAATTCGTTTGACGGTGTGCGTTCAGATGGAAAAACGGGAGTGTGTTGGGGGTCCCAAGATCGGGGACTCAAAGTTCAAAGAGTTCACCGATTGTATGGAAATTTTTTGTTCTGTGTATCATAAAATCTCTTGGTGAATTTTGGGAGTGCGGATGAACCTGTAACTCTGCCACCCTTTTGTTTCCACCTCGCAACTGTTGCCAAAAAAAAATGCTGGCTAACAAGATAAGGCCAACAGCGATACAGGAGGGACAGGGACAGCCTCTTCAGCTCTGAGCCAAAACCTACACATAAACATTTTTCAAATGAAATATGCACCACTGCAGTACCATTTCAGACATCAGAGTTTTGCCCTGAAACCAAAAGCAAAAAAAAAATCATAAATAACAGTTATTTACACATTTAATTCTCGTTTATTTATGGTGCCCGTCGAAGTGAAAGTCACTGGTGGGGCAGCTACTTGTTGTGAGGTGCAAGGCTGCAAGGCAATAAAAAGTTATAAACATAACAAAAACAACTGAATATTTGCAGCCTGAGTAACGCATCTTGTTTGCTATAATAATAATAATGAAAACAATAAAATTATTTTGCAAAACTAAACATAAAAGAAATGGAAAAACGAGTGGACACGGCTCTACTTTAATCTGTACAAAACAGCCTAAAAAGAGCCCATTAATAAGTGTGAAAAGTATTTCATTTTGAATCTTATGTATGGGACTAGATTATTATAATGACAATAATAATGTTTAGTTCTACGTTTCTTCAGAATATTCTTCAAAGAATATTGTTTAGACCTTAAAAGAAAAGTCTAGACATTTGCGAGTAGAATTCATAACAATGTTTATTATAAAAATCCGAGTCAATGAGGTATGGCAACAAATTTGTATTCTTCGGAACGGGTGCATCGGTACTGCATGCAAGCATCAGTGTTTTGGGCCTACATTAGGGTCTTAATTGCTTACGGCACTTGACTTTGGGATGTCGTGTGTGTTGATGAGTTGACAGATCATTTCTCAGCTCGCAGCCTAGTAGTCATAAATTCTATACTTAATCTATGTTTTGTACTTAGAATAGATGGGAATGAATCTTGTTCTTTAAGTACAACAATGTGTTCATGTTTTGAAATGACGTGGATAGGAAACAAACCCCAACGATCGCCCGAACAATGCCCCTAATCTGGAGCGCTATTTTTCGGATTGAGGGCTTGGATAGTAGACACTAATAGAACGGTGTAAAGGGCAGAATTGCTCCAGGGTTCAATGGGCCGCACAGAGTAAAGGGCAGAAGGGGTGGACAAGAGGGGAGGAGGGGAAGAACCTACCTCAATAACCGTCCAAAAGTCTGCTCAGCAGGCTGTAATCAGTGCAGCCAATGCAAAAATTGTTCGCAAAATGAAAACTAATCGATGGCAGGGCGGGGGAGGTTAGGCAAAAACTACCCTAGAGGGGGGGCATAGAGTGGGGTTGGTTGTTAGCTAAAGTGGGCGTGGCACCGGCGTGATGGCGTTCCTTTAGGTGTTTTACACGCTGGACGTGCATAAAATTGTGCGCAGTCCCCGCGTACATGGCAGGAGGCAACGCCAGAGGGGAAAAGTCGGTGGCAGTGGGGCAGAGAGGGAAAGGCTCCGCCTTCGTTGGATTCCCATCACGTATCGCAATTTAAATTAACACTTTGATATTTCTTCTTTCTTTTTTTTTGCTAAACGTGTCGCGGTTTTTTGTGCCGCTGCCTGTCGGTTGCACATCCATATGGACGGGGCATTGCCGCCGCGTAGAGTTGGGGAGTGCTTGTATAATAGAACATTTATTATTTTAATTAAGCGTTTAGTGAGGGCCGCAGGATGAGGCGAGTATAATATATGGCTGCAAACCGAGACCATAATCAGTCGGGCAGATTGCCAGACTCTTCAATCATTCAGTTGCATTTCGTTGTGCCACATTTCGATGGGCATTTCATTCATGTCCTCGTCTATCATTTTGATAGGGGTATTGTCTATTTCTCATCAAAGTTTGGCTGCCCCATAGATACCCGTGAACACAAGAATATATGTATGTATGTATATGTTATATTTGATGGTGGAAAATCTGTTCCCCAATAATTAGTTGCTTGTTGTCGGAGCTCCGCATAATTCCAGCTACACAACATCTTTCCACAAACAGCTGGGAGATACTCGTAAAAGGTGGCAAGTTCTCCTGCCAAGGAGGTGAAATGCAACAAGCAACAAGAAGTCTGGCAAGGATGAAGGATGGGGCCAAGGAATGCATAATTATGGGCAAAGTTCTCATTTATTTTCGCGCTGAATTAATTAAAAGTTCACTTATGCACGGAATTTGCATAAAAATTACATTTTAATTGCGCTTCATTTGTGAAGAGGATCCTGAATCGTCTTCGTCGTGGTCCTGGTCCTCATCGCCGTCATCGTCAACACCGTCATCCTCGTCGTCCTCGTCACTGCCTTTTCCTTGGCGTTATGAAAAATTCCCTCACTTTCTTCGGGTAAGGCTTCAGAGCGGAGGAAGGTTGCACGCCCAGAGAGAGAGAGAGAGACAGAGAAGTGCACTCGAGACAGACAAGAACACTCTGAGCCCCACTACAAAGCGCACTTGCCAGTCGTAATGAAAAAACACATCTTTCCTGTAAGGTCTTGGCATGCACTCTGATAGGCGGGGGGTTCTGTCGGTAGGGGGTCGGTAGGGGAAGACAAGGCAAACAAATGCAAAATTATTTACTAGATTTCAATCATTTCTCCTTATGCATCCTGTTTTGCTTTGCTGTTAAGGTGGCAATCAGGAATGAAGGCAATAGAAGTGAAAAAATATGCACGGATATAATTAATAAAAAGGCGAAGGTCTCACATTCATGGCTAATCTTTTATGAGGCAATAAGCACTTAAAGAAATTAAATTAGAAATGAACTTTCCCGCCCCCTTCTGCAAAAACCATCTTAAAGAAGAATCGTGTGAAATCGAATTAAGGGGAAAGCAGTTCTAGGAGAAAGCAGGAAAACACTCACACCCCAGAAGCAGGAAAAGTACTTCAGTGCATAAAACGAATTGATTAGAGGTCCGGCTATCAATCCCACAAAAAGTGATCGATTCTTACTAATCTTCCTCAAAGATTCGACTACTTTTTCGTAAAACGGGAATTCTTTGTAGGCAGTTTGGCTGCCTAAATACTTCTCGAGTTTGCGCTTAATATAGGCCTTAATATAAGCCTTAAATGAATTCTCTTTGATCTTCTTGTTGCGCTTTTTTCGGGATTTGATTTGGAACAAGCTGCATTATATCGGTAGCGAAATAGAAACCTTCCATGATGCAACGTCTTGACGCTGCTTAACCGTTGAATTGTGACCTTCAACCTCTAGTTGCTGGACCACCTCCTGGCCTGAGATCTCTACAGGCTGCTGGTCCGTCTCTTGGTCTGTGCTCTCTTCTCTCTGCTTCTTGGCCTGTGCTCTCTTCTCTCTGCTTCTTGGCCTTCTCTAGGCCTGTGCTCTCTTCTCTCTGATGTGCCTGCACGACAGATGTATTCCCATTGTCGCAAGATTTCTTTGGATCTTCGAGCGAGTCGATTGTATATCATTCGAAAGGAATGTTGAATTTTTCTTTGTTGAAATTTCAGTAATATTGTGGGGCATGCTTTGATGGAGAGTTTTAACCATGGTTTCTTTTAAAGCTAAGATTGAAAGTACGTTTTACATCTGATACTCAAAGACTATTTAGCCAGAAGGAAGCATTTTCGAACCGATAAAGCCCGTCTCTCTGATGAGCGTCTAGATCTCCGAGACTCAGAGACATATATCTGGATGACCATTCCTTGACAGCATAAACATTGAAATCTCCACACCTCCATTTCACACAAGTTACTCTCTTTTTGTGTGGTTCCCCTATCAGCACCGTGAATCTTGTGTGACAGTAATTTTCAGTTCATTGCATTAAATGTGCCCCTATTAGCTTAACAAGTACCTGACAAATAAGTTAATTCCCTTACGTAAACATCAGCGAGCATTAACGCTTTTACCCGCACCTCTCAACCGAAACAGGCCTCCGCCTCCGTCTCCGCCTCCGACCCTGCGAAGAACTCGACTCCGGAGTTAATGTGGAACCGCCCCCACACTCGAACACAGAGAGAGGGAGAGAAGCAGATGCCAGACAGCTCCCCTTGGCATTTCATCAACTTGGTCCAATGCACAGAAGCAGCAGCAGCCAGCCCTACGGAAATTGTGGTGGGTGGAGGGGGGGAGGAAAAAAGTTGGACAAAAATATTCTCAAGTTTCGGTTGGATTTGGCTTGTTTCTGCTTATGTACCCTTCAACAGGGTATTACGAAATTCTGCAAGGAGAGGAGAAAAGATTCAACTGAAGCATTTTTTTGTTGACTATATAGAATCTTGATCTGATTATAATCCGTTAATTGATGCCACAGAAATGATATATTTCAAAGGGTATCTGTATGTAGCCTCGACTGTCCGCCCCCTTTCTTGTTATACCCGGTACTCGAAGAGTATAAGGGTATATTAGATTTGTGGGGATAACGGTTGTGTGTAACGCCCAGAAGGAAGCGTTTCCGACCCCATAAAGTATATATATTCTTGATCAGCATCAATAGCCGAGTCGATATAGCCATGTCTGTCTGTCCGTCCGTCCGTCCGTCCGTCCGTCTGTCCGTCCGTCCGTCCGTCTTCATTTGCGCCTATATCTCAGAGACCATTTAAGCTAGAGCAACCAAGTTTTGTATCCAGTCTCCTATGTGATCACACTACTCCAAATGTATTTCAAAATTTCGCTCCGCCCCTTTCCGCCCGCACAAAGGACGAAAGTCTGTGGCGTACACAATGTTGAAGATACAAGAAAACTAAAAACGCAGAGTCATAGAGAATGCCCATTTCTATCAGAGTGTTGAATCTGGATCAGATCGGATCATTATTATAGCTACAATGAAGAAAACCATTTCGAAAGTCATCATTCCCTCTCGCTCTCTCTCACACGCGACCCCATCTGCTTTGCTTATTCGTATAAATGAGCGCCTAGTTCTCAGAGACTATAAGAGCTAGAGCAACCAAACTTTCTATCCAAGCTCCTGTGATACCGAACCAGCACAAGTTTGTTTTAAAATTTTGCCACGCCCCCTTCCGCCCCCACAAAAGACGAAAATCTGTGGAATCCACAATTTTTAAGATAAATGAAAACCAAAAACGCAGAATCATGAAAAACTACCATATCTACCAGATTACCGAATCTGGATCAGATCGGATCAATATTATGGCCAGAAGAAACAAATTAAATTTCAGTGGCTACGCAACGCCTGCCAAGCGCTGACTCATTCCCTCTCTCTCTGTCGCAAACACTTGTACGTCTCAAATATGTAGTTATACATGTCATGTAGAAATGTAGGCGCAGATATACAAAGTATATGTAAACAAAAATGGAAACATGTAAAAAAATTCCAAAAAATTCATTTTTTTAATTTAAATATTATTTTCGTTCCTTTTGAGAACATATAATAAATTTCATAAATCGTAGGCTCATATATGTATGTATGTATATACTGACTGAGGACCGGGTATACGGTAGAGCCGCGGCCTTTGCCGCGGCTCACAACGTTCCCCCTCGTTTTGTATTTGTATTTTTTTGTTTTTTGCTCATTTCCGAATACGGGCAACCTGAGGTTTGTTTTAATTTGCCGCTTCTCTATGAGGGGGGGGGGGGGGGGTGCCCGAGGGGGTTGCCCGAGGGGGGGGGGGGGGGGGGGGGGTGTTGCACGGTCCACAGCCATTGTCTTACCCGAAGCAAGCAAAACTTTTGCATTTTCTCATTTTCGGAAAATGTGCAAAGGGATTTGTTTTCATGTCTGCTACTGGTACGGTACTCCTGGTCCTGCTGCTGCTCCTGCTCCTGCTGTTCCGGGTTCCTGTTGGTCCTGCTCCTACAACCTCTCATCCTCCTACTGTTACTGCCCCCCACGCATTCGTATATGATTTCTGCCTTTGTCCTGGATATACGATACATATGTGATTGTGTGTGTGCGCGCGTGTGTGCGCTAGTGTGTGTGTGTGTGTTTGGTAGATCCTTTGAGATTATTTTTGTGATGCGGTGGCACAAAAGACAACAAGCGAGGCCCCATAACATAACCGACCCCGCACTCCAACAACTCTGCAAATAAATAAACCCAAATACATCTGTTTTCCCATAAATTGTATGAGCAACTCTGTGGTATACATACTCGTATCTGTGTCTGTGTCTGTGTGTGTGTGTGTGTGTGTTTGAGTACTTTTATGAACAAGTACGAGCATTGGTAGGACTGAAATGATATCTTGTTTTGTTGGGTTTTTGTGTTGTGCCAGAGAAAGTTTTCGGTTTGCTGCTGCGGTTTCTTTGGCGATAATCTGAAATTATCTTTTGTGTACTCAATTTCAGGGCCACGGCTCTGGCTTTGGCTCTGTCTCTCTCTGTCTCTGTCTGCCTCTGGGTCACCCTTGCCTCTGGGTCACCCTAAGCTCTACCATAATATTAAATTGTTGGCTAGCTTGTTGGCTACATTTGAATATTTATAATTACACAATAAGAAAATTGTTTTCTTCTATTTCTTATTTTCAAGAGCTTTCTTTTCCATGTGTGTGTGTGTGTATGTGTGTGTGTGTGTGTGCTTCCCTTTGTTGTCGAACATTTCCTCTTTGTCCTGCCGTGAATGGTAGATGCTTCCTGGTAGGGCATTTGCCTATTAGGCCACGTTTTCGGCTTCCTGTGGTAAATTACATTGTTTTATTTGAATTACGATTGGTCCTGGCCAGAGGAGAGTGTCCCTGTGTCCCTGTGTCCCCTCCCCATGACTGGCTGTCCTAGACATGAAAGCTGCTTTGCTGTAATTTAATTTGTCCCACTCAGACACAAATGCGTGTTTATGTGATTGTCTGACGGGGGAGTCCCTCTTAATGGAAATGGAAAAGTCTCCTCCTCCTCCTCCTCCTCCTCCTTGATGATGATTTTCCCCCCAACTGACTGCCGGCATGCGTGATATCAGATTAGAGACTTTAATGCGTTATTTGATTTGCATTATTCACGGGGTGCCAAAAGTCAAGTGGAGTCTCTCATTATAATTGAATAAATCAGAAAAGCTGGTGCGAAATTCCTTTGACATTTTCACGTATGTTTCCGAGCTCTTTAAACAATTAACTTTGGACAAAAACTTCTCAATCCCTAAGCTTACAATGGAGACTAACGACTGTGTGTGTGTTCCAGTAAACAAACAACTGCCACAGGAGACCCGTGGAGCTGCTACTCAAACCCAAACTCCACATCCACTCAACGGAGCTCAACTCTTTTTATTTTTGTCTGCATTCACCGAAAGGAAGGAAATCTGTTTCTGCTCCCACGTCGTGCTTCGCTTTCCGTGGCACGTGGCACGTGGCAGCTCACCTCTTTGGTGGCGCGAAACAACTGTAAATACCAGGATGATGACTTACTTTTCGGGGGCCAAGGTAATAAATGGCCAGAGGACATCATCATTGTCCTGCTGTCCACCGCTTGGCTGCCCACAAATTGTGTCGGAAGTCCTTTCCCTTAGACGATCTCATAATGCACTCCAGGGAAATTAAGTTGGGGAATTTCTGGAGGGTGTATAAAGAATGGGAAATGGGAAATAGCAAAAAACGAAAGACTTGTACACATAATGTAAAGCTATAATTGAAATTACTTTGAAGGTGCATAAAAAATAGAAAGAAAATCCTATGAAATGCACAAATTTAAAACCAAACGAGACAAAGTTCCAATATTATTGATTCAATCGCAGCTGAAAATCCAGCCAGAGAACATCGTAAAGTTTTTCCAGCCAATGAATAAAAAGTAAAAAAAGAAATTGTGAAAGAAGTGCAGGGGGGATTAAATGAAGAACTGGACACGGGACTCGACATTAGCACCGCAGGAGGAAAAAGCTATGTGCACGTGGTTCACGGAAAGGAAAAACCCACGTGAAAAGCGACATTCGAGCGGGTTCTGGTATGTGTGTGTGTGTGTGTGTGTTTGTGTGTGTGTGTCTATCTACTACTTTGTTGGAAGACATATGCTTGGCACTTAGGTGCCCTGCAAGCTGCGAGGGTCTCCTTTCGGGTGTGCTCTGCTCTGCTCTGCTCTGTTCTATTCTATTCTGTTACCTGTTCTTTGCTTACCTGGCCAACGTTTTTCCAGCTCTTGGGCAAACGCTTTTCCTGCATTAGTTTTTTGCACATCTCATGGCGTTTTTGCGGCTTTCAGCTTTCTTGCTCCTTCCTGGCTTTCCTTCCACATACACATACATGCATATACACATATGTACATACATGTAGGTATGTGTTTGTGAATGGTTTTGGTGGTAAATGTTTTTCAATTCCTTTTTGAGTGCAAAAATTTTCCGACCACGCATTGCAACCGTCGAAATGTACACAAATTTAGCGTTTTATTTGCACCTGCTTCGCTCTGCCACTGAGTGCGACGAAGGGCTCGAAGGTGTTTGTGTGTGTGTGTGTGTGTGTGTAAGTGCCTGGCAATTTGGTGTGGAAAGGCGGAAATGGAGCTTATTATGGTTGCCCACTCCACTTACACACTTTCGACCATGCAAGTGCCAAAAGGGAGCCAAACTTGAACCACGACCACGCAGGCCTTCACTCGATTTGCTCATTTCACAGTTTCGCAGATGGCTTTGAATCGGGATTGAATGGACGGGGGGGTAGGGGGCCATAGCATTCGCATAGAATTCAGTCTGAATGGAGACTTCGTTTACCACATATTCTCAAGGGCCGCCCACAGACGCGTCCGCCTTTGATTGGCCACGGGCGCAACACATTTTCAACCATTTTAGCTCCATTTGTGGCTCGTATTTATGGCTAAGATTTCCCCTTGGCTGTGGGGAAAAGCAGTATCTTCTACGAAATAGTAATCCAAATCCAAATCACTGGCAACCCAAGATTAATAGTAATTATCTGTTGATTGGTTCTGATTCAAGCATAATAATTGATTGAAATAAAATATTTCCCATTGAAATGGCAGCGAAGCACAACAATCGCTGCGAAAATACATAGAAATGGTGAATTGTAAATAAAAGAAATGCGCATCATTGCATTCAATAAAAAATAAATTGACTCGAAATGGAGAAAGGAGAAAACGCAAAATGGGAAAACGGAAACGGAAGTGCAGCAGCAGCTGAACCGGCACCAAGGCATGGAAAATTGCACGCTTCTTCAGACTTCGAGAGACGGTGCGATGAATTTTCTACCTTCCAGGCAAACCCAAAAAACAAACGAAATACCTCAACATATTTTAAAGAATTTACTAAACCATTTCCCCAATGCATTTCCTCATGGCTTCGCCTCCACATGGCATTCCGCTTGAAATCTGTTTGGCAAATTACGCATACGACCCGCTGCACAGCTTGGTAAATGCCAAAAGAAGTACGAGACGAGACTGAGCTGAAAGTGGATTCCAATAAATTTGATTTGGTTTTGGTTTTGGCATTGCATTGCCTGGCACTGACCGCAGATTCTTTTCTTTTCTGTGCCGTGCTGTGTGCAGGTGGAATTGTTCACCAAACAAAATGTTTGCAGAACAATCCAAATTATGCCAGAATGCTGAGCAAAACTCTGTCGACAAAAGAGCATTTTTGTTAAATTAAAACCTCAACCAGAGATGCAGATGGAGGACACAAATAGAGAGCACAAATTCAGATACAAATACTTACAGAAAAGAATGAGAGATGGAGACATAAATGGAGACAGAGAAAGAAAGAAAGAGAGAGAGAGAGAGAGAAACTGCCAGACCAGCTGAGTGAAAAGTTCATAAATTGTATGCGTGCGTGCTGCTAAAATTGTCTGAACTTTTGTCAAAGCTCCCACAAAAAGGCGAGATGGGGACAGAGAGAGAGAGACAGATAACAGGACAAGCGACAAGGCACGAGGAGCAGAGATGCAGAAAAAGATGAGAAGGAGAATAATTCGTTGTTCCGAGAACGACATGTGCTGAGTGCCCCACAGCCGAGCCTGAGTTGTGGGCTCTGCTCAACAAATGTCACTCGGGCCAAAATGGAAACTGGGCTGCCACACAATGAAATTTGAAATTTCGGCAATACCAGCAGCAGCAGCAGCAGCAGCAGCACCAAACACCAACAACAATGTCCACATCGACAAATGTAATTGACATTTCTTTAAGCGTTCATATGTTCACATCTTGAAAATATCTAAAAACCAGAGACAAGAACCAGCAAGAACTTCTGGTTTATTCCTCGTTTTGCGGGCCAACAGCATGTTGCCGTCTGAGTGAGTGTTGGTTCTCTTAGCCAAGTACGTGTCTGGAGCGGAAGTGTTGGTATCATCGTCCAGGGCGTACATTGATAGCCATTCTCTGGTCAGATGATGAACATGGACATGGGACAAGGAGCTAAGCCGATGTCACTTATTCTGCAGCAGCAGCAGCAGCAGCATTGACAGTAGTGATATCTGGTAATTTTCAAATATGTCTCAACGAGTTTTGGACAGAAGTAACGAGGCGTCAGTGAAGTTAAATTTTGACTATACAGATGATGGAATACAAGAGATGATAGACACGGTTCTAGGCCATTCGTTAGCACAACCCTATCGGTGTTAGAAAGTAGGAATTCTCTAGGATTCCTGTGCTCCCACTGGACCATAATGCACCCTATGTGGTGCATGATGATAGATACGTTTCTAGGCCATTCGTTACCACAACCCTATCGGTGGTAGAAAGTAGGAATTCTCTAGGATTCCTGTGCTCCCACAGGATCATAATGCACCCTATGTGGTGCATGATGTTAGATACGTTTCTAGGCCATTCGTTAGCACAACCCTATCGGTGGTAGAAAGTAGGAATTCTCTAGGATTCCTGTGCTCCCACAGGACCATAATGCACCCTATGTGGTGCTTGATGATAGATACGATTCTAGGCCATTCGTTACCACAACCCTATCGGTGTTAGAAAGTAGGAATTCTCTAGGATTCCTGTGCTCCCACAGGATCATAATGCACCCTATGTGGTGCATGATGATAGATACGTTTCTAGGCCATTCGTTACCACAACCCTATCGGTGGTAGAAAGTAGGAATTCTCTAGGATTCCTGTGCTCCCACAGGACCATAATGCACCCTATGTGGTGCATGATGATAGATACGTTTCTAGGCCATTCGTTACCACAACCCTATCGGTGGTAGAAAGTAGGAATTCTCTAGGATTCCTGTGCTCCCACAGGACCATAATGCACCCTATGTGGTGCATGATGATAGATACGTTTCTAGGCCATTCGTTACCACAACCCTATCGGTGGTAGAAAGTAGGAATTCTCTAGGATTCCTGTGCTCCCACAGGATCATAATGCACCCTATGTGGTGCTTGATGATAGATACGATTCTAGGCCATTCGTTACCACAACCCTATCGGTGTTAGAAAGTAGGAATTCTCTAGGATTCCTGTGCTCCCCCAGGACCATAATGCACCCTATGTGGTGCATGATGATAGATACGTTTCTAGGCCATTCGTTACCACAACCCTATCGGGGGTAGAAGGTAGGAATTCTCTAGGATTCCTGCGCTCCCACAGGAACATAATGCACCCTATGTTGTTGATAGTACCGTCTGAAAGTCAAGTGACCTTTCCTAATCTCAACCAAGTAATCCCCAGTCAAAGAGTACCCCAAACAGCATCCCCTCATAAAATCATAACAAGAAGGCAAAGATGAGAGGCGGAAGAAATGCGAGCCCAGAGAAAATCGAAAAAGTTTTAGCTTAGGCCTTATCCACACATTAAAAACTTGGCAGCTTGTTATGTTCCCAGGCAAAGAGCAGATGTAGTTTTAAGGAAGGGATGGAATGGGGTGTAGGGGAAAAACCCTCTTCCAAATTAAATCCACAAACTGTAGACAAAATGCAATAAAATAAATTGCAACAATATCCGCAGAAACCGAAGCAGAGAACAAAATAAAAGTTCCTTATAAATGATGTAGCAAAGGTGCTGCCTTTTTTTCGGTGGGTTCTTTTTGGAGTGAGTGTAATATAAATTGCTCAAGGAACTGCAGGCTAAGAGTAGACCCAGCCAAATGAAAGGTGACAGCCTGAGGAGAGCGAGCGAGAGAGACAGAGAGAGAGAGAGAGAAGGGAAATGACTATGGCTAAACAATAGTTCAGGAAAAATAAGTTAAAAACGAGTGCGAAAAACTTAAGTGCCCGTTAAATTTCCCAACGGACTAATGATAAAAGTTACGCGACTACAGCTGCCTGCCTGGCTGCCTGCCTCTCCGGGGCTACCTTTCTCCACAGAACCTCCGTGCTGGAATTCTTTCCCTTCCGGAATCCTTCCCGGACACGTTGCACCATTCCTCTTTTGGCTTGTCGGATTTGTTTGCTCTTTAACCCTTTCCATTTGCCATTTGCCGCTTGTTCATTGTTTTTTGCCCTTCTTTATTTTATTTTTTGTTGTTCTTCTTTCTGGCCGGGAGTAGCGGTAAATACATTGCGGCATTCAAGTTAATTTACCACAAGAAAGGAGCCAGAAAGGAGCCTGAAAAAGGAGTAAGAGAACGTGGCCAAAAGGGAACTGGAGCAGGAGCCAGAGCCACGGGAAAGAAAAAAAATGCAATGAAAATTATGTTGAACCAGGCCAGGGGATCGTAATTAGTTTACTGCCATTTAACTTGCTACATTAGTTGCAATTAAGGAGTAAATATTGTTCATTTAATGTGTAATTCATTTAAATTTTATAAACTGTTTGCGGCTATCGCTTAATGTGTGAAATTCTGGAGAGGGCAGAGCACTAAAGTAGCACCAATGAAGGTCTCTAAGATCTGTTGGATCAGGTATTTATTTATTTAAATCTTAAGTCTTAATATATATTTAACCTTAATTGTTTATATCTAAAGTTTTCTCTGAAATGCTCTCCCTGTTCAGTGCCTAATCCTTCTTATTTCATACATCAATTTATATTTTACAGCTTAATTCTCGGTACTAGAGAAATCTACAAAATCCATTGAAATATTTCAAGTATTTTTCGCAATTTAATTGATGCAAATTGCTGTTGAACTTTCCGCTTAAATATTTTACTTTTTGTGTCTCAGTGTTTGCCCTGGTTCATGGTGTTGATTGTGCCTTTTTGATTTTTGTTTGCTATGTGCTTTGCATAATTTAACACTTTTGCCTTAAAAACAATCAAATTGTCAAGTGTCAAAGGGTTCGTGCCCCAGCAGGGCAGGGCAGAGCCATGGCCAAACGTGTTTGTTCGAAAATGTGAATAAAAATGCATTAAATATGTAGTTGTAATTTGCACACTCACACACTGACACAAAATGTTGGGTGGGAATTGGGTGAGGATCCCCCCCCCACCCTTAAGTGGATGCTTGTGTGCAATATTTTGCATTTGGCTGCCAGTTTTTTCGGTTTACTCCGACCACAAAGTGTTGGCCATTAACCGTACAGTGCAGCAGTGCAGTCTGCTCCCTGGCCTGCCTGACCCACTCACTGACAGACAGACAGACAGACAGAGAGATAGACAGGCAGACGGACGGACAGACGGACAGACAGGCAGAAGGAGACTGAGAGAGACGTGGGCTGACGCGTGTTAATTTGAATAAATTATTAAAGCACGTGATGAGCGCGACCTTTCAACCAATTGAGGCGGCCACTCCCCCGCCCCCGCCCCCCACTGCACACACACATAACCGAACCGAGCTCCCAACTGTATCCCCCGCATGCCAAGTGCAATTAAGCACGAAAAAACCAATCAAACTGGAAATAAATTGCGCCATAGTTGCAACAGCCGCAGCGTGGAAGCTCGCCGAGAGACCAGGGTTGCCATACGGCGCACATTTTTTGTGCCGAGCCAGCAAAATGCCTCCCTCAGGGTATATTTACCGGAAGGTTAGGTACTATAAGTCTCTTTGAGAGTTTATCTCTCGCTGTGCCCCGAAATTTCGAAAAGCCTTTTCCTCTGTTAAATATATCTTGGACTTTCTGGGTGTAGATGGGTGTGGGCTTCTGTTTTTTTTTTTTTTTTTGGTGTTCGCTGGGGGTTTCCCCCTTTTATTGTGGCCGCTGGGCGAAAATTGTTTGCATTGCATTCTCTGCTGATGCATGCGAATCGAGAAATATTTGCAATTTAGCAAAATACACCCGGAAGCGGTGCCGGATTGAAGCTTGAGCTGACGATTGCCATAACGATTGCGATTCGGGCGGGCGCCACGCCCCGCCTCACCCCCCGCCTATTTGTATTTGGTCTTTGCCCCACTCTCAATCGCCCTCGGAGTGCGTGCAAAATGATGGCAATTAATGTGTTGCTCTTCTCCTTTTTTTTTGTTTTTTTGTTTTTTTGTTTTGTTGTTTTTGATTGCTTTTTTTGTGCTGTACCTGGAAAACACTGCGGAAAGTGTGATGTCAATAATTTTGGAAAAATTGTGTGTATTTCCCTGGAGCGGTTGATAAATATTTTTGCTTGCAAAAGAAATTCAAAGTTTTTTTCGAACTGAATAAACAATCAATAAAGTCAAGAGAGGTCAAGGATTGGATGACAAAACGATACGAATCAGAGGGGAAACGTGAAATATTTATTTTAAAATTTAATATACAATAAACGAGAGAGAGAGAGAGAAAAGAAGTAATCAATAAACACTTCTTTGTTCATTTTGTTAGCCCAAAAGCGTTGTGATATCACCTAAGAATTTGAATCTGATCTGTGCCTTCAAATGCAAGTCTCCCCCCCCACCCTTCATTCAAAATGTAGAAAAGGAGACACAGAATGGAACCCTTATTCACTCTCCGCCGGACCGGGATCAATTGTTGAGTGCAGTGATGCAGGAAGGGATAGAATAAAGTATAAATACAATTTGTATGCTTGATGTAATTTCATTTCCACTTATCTTGGTATTTTCTCTGCATTTTCCTTCATGCGATTGATTTATCGCACAGAAAATAATAGGCAGCCAATGTCTGTCTGTGTGTGCATCCTGTGCGAAGGACTCCACTCCACCCATATCTATATGTACATACATCCTCTGAGCCTCTGCTTCAATGGGGTTCAGTTTATATTCAAATGCTTACGCTTAAATGTCAATAATACGTGAAATTGAACTGCCAATTCAATCTCCACAACTACTTCGTTCGCTCCTTGGTTCGAAATCATTTCCATATAAGCGTTTTCCCATCTCTCCTTTTATTTATGTACATATATTCCTTCTTTTTTTTATTTTGTTGAGCAAATTCTTTCTGTTCATATGTGGAAAAAACTATTTGCAAAAGTCTCAAGTGTGTTTGGGGTGGGGTTTGGTGCTTTTTCTTTTTTAAACGAGGGGCTGCAAATTGTACCCAGATCACATTACACTGTGCAACTGCAACTTCTACTTCGACTCCTGACTGCCACTAGGAATCGCTTCACATTTGGCTGCACTTCCTTGAGCCATTTCTTCTATTCATTCGAAAAATTGAAAGATTTATTTCTTAGTTCTTTGCGATTATATTTCCAGCGAGCTAATGTGTTCCGATCCAACGGCTACGCTACGCTACGTCGTGTCGTGTCGTGGCAGTTTGTCAACTGTCATTGCATCAGACATTGAATGGCAGACCAGTGAGAGGAGGAGGAGGAGTGGGCGGAGGAGGATGAAGATACAGATACAGAGTCGCATTTCGTTGACAACTACATTGCAAATACGGCAGTAAGTAATCAGTATTGTGTAAATAACAAGTTATGTGTCTGGCTCTGACAAAGCGAGTGGTAAGCGATATGCAATCAAGCGAGGATAAACCCCAACGAATAAATCCTATGAAAGGGTGAATAGTGAATGCATGTGGGGGAAAGAGTCAGAGCTATGGCATGTTTCCATATTCAATAAAACGATGAAGGAATTTCATTTACTATAGAAAAAAACTAATAATAATTCGTGTGACAATTTGTAGCATACTTTTATGCGCTCATCCAAACGACTTTCAGGTGAACCGGATATGATTCAATAATGTGTGTGTGCCAAAGGTCAGCTGTTAAGCATCTTAAATTTAGAAATGAAAAAGAGAAACAATTGCAACGCTTCGTCTAGTTGCCTTTTCAATGGGCAGTTGTCAGACTTCTGGACGAAGGCAAACCATCGAAAAGAGGTGAAAATAACCAAGAATACTCGGCCAGAGGGCCAGTTAGCCGCGGCTCTTGCCAACGAGCGGTTGTTTGCAGTGAAGAAAACTAAACACATATTCAATTGGTAAAGAAATCAAGCTAAGGATAATCTAGCATAGATCTACATAGATCCAATTGTGGCAGATGGACGTCTATAGTCATCTCAGATCTCTCCAAATGGTTCTAGAAACTCTACAGGAAATCCTCATACATTTATGCAAATTATTTCCCCCACCAGAACCGTTTGGAAGCAGACCCGTCAGCGTGGCGCCACGGAAAACAAAAAATCAATTAAATTGATCGATGACTTGGAAGGGGGTTAGGGAGGGGGGAAAAGACTTAACATAGAACGATGAAATCTTTGTTGAGCTTTCACATTTTGCCCACATTTCTTTCACGTTCACCTTGTTTGCCTTCACACGTCGCTTTGTTTGCAGGGAAACCCCCTTTGTTTTTCCAAGACAATGACCCAATTCAAGGCCAGGCTTCCCAGAGGCTTCCCCCCCATGACTGACTTCTATTTGCTCTTCTCTTTCAGTGGGTTGCTGACCATGAAATGGAAAATCTTCTGTTGGTACTGACACTGAGCACAGGACAAGAGGAAAGCCAAGCGGGAAAGTGCCACAAAAGATTTACATTTGGACATTGAGTGGAAAACTCTAGCGGGAAACAAGGAAAACTTCAGACATGGAACAAGGTGGAACTGTTGAACCAGTGGTGGCAGCTGCGGTGGCCTCTGCTCCTGCCGCAGCGCCTGTGGCTCTACAACCTGTTGCTGCCACCGTGGCAGCAGTGGCTGCACCGGCTCCCGTAGCTCCTGCAACCCCTGTTGCTGCTGCGCCAACTGTAACTTCACCGGCAGTTGCTGCCCCGTCAATTGTTACAGCACCAACTCCTCTTCCAACGGCAACAGTTGCCACTCCGGCAACAATAGCTGCCCCAATAACTCAAACTGCTGCACCGACTCCAGCGGCACCCATAGCTTCACCGATACCGACTGCTGTGGCTCCTATTTCGCCACCAGCTGCTGCACCTGCTCCAACGATTGTTTCACCACCAGTTGTTGCGGCGGCGATTCCCGCTTCTGCGGCCACAGCGCCTTCTGGTCCAGCGGCGGTCACACCGACAGCCGTACCGATTCAACAATCAGCTGTTGCCACCACTCCTGTTGAGACTACTGTTCCTGCCGCTGCTCCCGTCGCTGCTCCCGTCGCTGCGCCCGTCGCTGCTCCTGCCGCTGCTCCTGCCGCTGCTCCCGTCGCTGCTCCTGTCGCTGCTCCCGTCGCTGCTCCTGCCGCTGCTCCTGCCGCTGCTCCTGCCGCTGCTCCTGCCGCTGCTCCTGCCGCTGCTCCTGCCGCTGCTCCCGTCGCTGCTCCTGCCGCTGCTCCTGTCGCTGCTCCCGTCGCTGCTCCTGCCGCTGCTCCTGCCGCTGCTCCTGCCGCTGCTCCTGTCCAGACTCCAATAGCGACCCAGTTACCAGTCGCTGCTGCTGTTCAGATAGCTCCACCGATTCCAGAACCAGTAGCTGCCGTAATAGAAACGCCAGTTGCTGCTCTTACCATCGAGCCACCGGCTGTGACGCCAACGGAACCCGTCTTAGTCGCCGTACAGGCTTCTGCACCGATTACGGAGCCGGTTCCTGCTGCTGCAGAAGTAACAACGGTTGCTCCGGAGCCAGCTGTAGCCAGCGTAGAGGCACCTGTGCCCACTCCGGAAACCTCAGCTGCTGCCGTCCCTGAAGTTGCTGTCCCTGAAGCTGCCATCCCTGAAGCTGCCGTCCCTGAAGCTGCCATCCCTGAAGCTGCCGTCCCTGAAGCTGCCGTCCCTGAAGCTGCCGTCCCTGAAGCTGCCATCCCTGAAGCTGCCATCCCTGAAGCTGCCGTCCCTGAAGCTGCCATCCCTGAAGCTGCCATCCCTGAAGCTGCTGTCCCAGAAGCTGCCGTCCCTGAAGCTGCCGTCCCTGAAGCTCCCGTTATTTCCTCAGCCAAACCAGTTACAGCCGCCGTCGTCGAGGATCCCGCCGCAATACCAGCTCCAGTTGTTGCTGCCGTCATGGAATCTCCGACTGTTCCTGTTGCTGAAGGAGTAGTGCCTTCTCCGGAACCAGTTATAGCCGCCTTGGAAGTTCCCGTTGAACCACCAATTATTACTGCTGCCGAGTCCACAGCTGCGACTCCCCTCGTGGACCCAGCACCGACTTCAGAACCAGCTGTTGCTGCCGTCATAGAAACTGCTGCACTTCCTACCGTTGAACCTACGGCAGTGATCGTGGCACCGACACCTGCTGCTGCATCGTCCGTGCCGGAGCCTATTATAGCCGTTGCAGAAGCTTCCGCTCCCAGCCCCACCCCAGCCGAACCAGTCATCGAAACTCCTCCTGCCGTTGCAGATGCCCCAGTGTCCATTCCCGAACCAGCTGTGGCAGCTGTAGAAGCACCCACACCGATTCCAGAACCTGTTATTGTTACCGAGGCAGTACCAAGCCCTGAGGCATCAGTAGCTCCCGTCGTGATAGAAACACCTCAAGTTTGTCCAAGTCCAGTGGCATCCGCAGAGCCAGCTGCTGCTGCTGCTGAAGTGGTGGCAGCTCCATCTTCCACAGCCACTGCGGAAACAGTTCTTGCGGCTACTCCAGCTGTTCCAGTAACACCTGTGGTTGCACCTGTGGTGCCCGAACCAATTCCGATTGAGACCATTGCAGAGCCTGTTGTAGATCCAGTAATTTGTGATCCTGTTTCCATTCCTGAACCGGTAAGTCCTGAGGCGCAGGTAGCTGCAGCAGTTATAGAATCGCCAGAAGCTGCAGCCATAATAGAATCACCGGAAGCTGCAAAGCCAGAGGTCATTCCTAGTTCTGAGACTCCACAAGCTGTCGAGGAGACAAAAGCTCCAACCCCAGAGCCAGCTGCAGCTCCTGCAGCGGCCACTGTTGAAGTACCAGAGCCAGGTCCTATTGGTGCAGAGATTCCAGCCGAAGCAGAGGTTCCGGAAACCAATTCGGAACCATCTATTGAGACGCCAACTGTTCCTACAGCCGAAACTCCTGGGGGAGCCGATCAGGAACCAATTGCTGCCGCCGTTTTAGAGACTTTAGCCACAAGTCCTCAACCATTAGTTGCTAATGTCGAAGATCCCGTACCAGAGCCACTGGATATAGTATCTTCCCCTGCTGTCGAAGAACAGATTGCTGAACCAGAGACGGCACCGGCCATCATTGAAGCTACTGAAGTGACTGCCATATCAACTCCAGAACCCACTGCTGAGATCCCAGAGACTGTTGCTCCAGAAGTTCCAGCAGAAGCTGCCGAGGCCTCCACCAAAGAGCCAATCGATTCTTCATCTCCTGATCCCAGCTCCGTGCCAGTGGCCAAGATAACGCCCCTACTGAGGGATCTACAAACGACAGATGTGTCGCTGTTGGCCATTGCGGCCACCCTAGACGCCATTGGGGAGCGGCTGAAGGACCAAAGGGCTCGCAATCAGCAAGTCATGGACAGACTCTGCGAAATCGAAAAAATACTAGGTCCTCCAAAGCAAAACTAACTAAAGCAACTTGTAACTAACTAACTAACTAACTAACTCTCTCTTATTTCACTTGCAACCACTCAAGAAATAAACAACAAAATGCTCATAAATCAGAGCTATTCAAGTTGTGTTTTGCATTCATTATTCTTGGTAATATTCATGAAACCAAAACAAATCGGCCATTTGCAGTTTTGGGACACATTCACGAGGGACGGAGTGGAGTGCCACGCCCAGGCAATGGGCGGCAAAGGCAAATTGCTATCAAGGCAAAATTTTCCACGCCAGAATTTAGCATTTAAGAGGGAGATGAAAGAAGGTCGCAGAAGGTGCAAATGAATGAATTATATTCCCAATTTACTTTCCCTGTCAGCATGGAAAAACAATAAATTTGTATTAACAATTGTGATGAGAGGAGAGCTTCCTCTCTTAACCACCCGAACCACTGGTAATTGATAATTTCTCAATGAATAATTTAAATTAGGTCACTAGCAGGGGGAGGGGGGATGAAGAGAAGCCGAAATGAGACCATAAAATTCATTTTGGAGCCGAAAGTCAATCGAGAGTAATAAAATTGTTTGAACACTGAATATTGGAAACTTTTATGGCGGCAAACAGAAAGGAAGAAAAGCTGGCAAAAAGGCTCAAACACCTACGGCGATTATTCTAATCATTTGCATTGTTTTGGGCCTATCTCTGCCCTAGACCCACCCTCCGCAGTCCCCAGTCCCCCCCCAGTAACATGTTCGACAGTTCAATCTAAATCCTTAGGCCACTCGGTTGCTATGGCAAAAAACTGTATGCTAAAAACCAAATTCCCATTTGACCATTTTGTCTGGAAACAATAAAATGACCTCTCCCATACATGCACACAAATACATACACACTTACTGGCACTCTCATCCGGATACGGGCACACATGGACACACATGGACGGAGAACAAACATACGAAATCCCATAAATGTTGCAAATGGAGCAACAGAGTGGAGTTGTCATGCAGAGCCAGAATGCCTTCTCCTCCAGCCCCAGCCATGTTGCTGTCTGGAACAACAGAAACAACTACACAAGGATTTTCCTTTTTTAGACTTTTTGGCACTTTCCGAGAGTCGGAGAGCCAGGAGCAGTGTCTCTTGTGACTCGGATGAAGGTTACACAATCTAACCGCATTAATGCCAGGACAGTACGGGTCCCAGTCCGGGTCCCAGTCCGGGTCCCAGTCCGGGTCCCAGTCCGAGTCCGGTTTCGAGTTTGGATCCAAATGTGTAATTGTTGCCTAGAGGATTTGCAAAAAGATTTTCACTGTCATTTGAATTGTATTTAGGGCTTCATTTACTCAACTCCCACTCTTAGTGTTTACTGCCATAAATGCCTGCTATCAAGTCTGCTTAAATTGAAATTGAAATTGCCTCTGTATGGTATGGTATGGTATGGTAGCTGGCAGAGTGATATGATAGTTACTGCGGGTATAGTCACACAGTTAGGGCTCTGTCAGCCACAGGAACATGCAATTCATTCAACATTTACTTGCCGAGCGGCTCTAGAGTGCCAAATCAATCAGTCTGCAATGCATAAATGACACGGGCAGCCTCCACTCCACTCTGGGATATGCGACGACTCTTGTCCAGCTGTCACACATGACCATTGTGGCTAATGCGGTCCCTTGTTGCAGTTGCAGCCATCACCAACATTAGAATTCCTCTGTCCGCAGTCCATGTCCATGACCAGGTCCCTTTTCCCCATCCTTTTCACATTAGCCAGACAGGATGAATGTGTCCGAGGCGAGGCTGGGACCATGCCTCATGATGCCTCACTGGTTGACTGGGTATAAATTTTGAATTAATTGGTGGCTGGTGAACATTTTTGCCTGCAATTTATGCTTTCCGGCCAGCCATCATTCTTCCTTCCGTCAGGCTCTGATTTTGGGCAATTATTAACTGGCGAAAAAGAGCTGGCACTGATTGCTGTTGAGGCCATTTGTTTTGGCCGTAATCCCTACGTACGGGCACTCTTCTCCGGCTTAATTAAAGTCATCAACTGTCGAAGCCCCTGGCTGGGAGCTTCATTGTCTTGCCCTTAACTTAATAGCCATTACATCTCTCTCTCTCTCTCTCTCTCTGTCTTTGGTACTGCTTTCCCTCTCCGATAAGCTGGAGAATCTGTTATCGAACTTAATTTGATTATCTTTTGTGATTGGAACAAGCGTTTGTCCCATTTAATTCCGCATTAAATCCACTGACCCACTTAAGCAGGGGCATTCTTCTACAATTTTTTATCTCATCCTTGAGTAGTTTTATAATTTTTTTTCTGCGCTCATCCCTTCGCCCGTGTCCATCGGTGATTAATGACTTGTGAAGAAAAAGTGAAAGGTGAGCAAAAGTTGAAGAAGGGCAAAACGGAAAAGTGTAGCAGGGAAATTAATTTCCACGAGTCCTGCATGATTGAGTTCAATTGAGTGAAATGCAGTGCTAAGCGGAATGGTGAATGACAGGGGTAATTCCTGCATCGAAGAACAATCAAATAAACTCTAAAATCTTTAGTAGAAAATAATATTTCCCTAACTCCCAATTGGACTTGAGTTACCATTAAATACAATATGAGTTCAACTGTCATTTCTCCCATTTTTCTGTACGATAAAAGTTAATAATTGTTAAATTCCAATTTCGACCAGAGCTTCACAGAAATTTCTAAATGTAAAATTCATACGGGAAACTTTTGCCATCCTTTTGCCATCCTGTCCGGTCAACTGCAAGTGAGAGCCTCTCCACAGCAAACCGGATACATAATTGTGGGAAATACTTTGTTGGATACCCCTGCCACTGCCACTGCCCCTGCCACTCCCATAAATGGGTGGCCTCCACACAGTAATGAACTCTGGGGGTACATTTTTGTGTTATTGACAAACGATTTTGGAGTTTTCCTTTTAATTATTTTCATTTTGTGCAAAAATAATCAAGTGCGGGTACAAAATGCTAGCAAACAAAGGATTCTACATTTCTATAGATACAAAAATCGTTTTAATTTGCCAATGATTGTGTCTGGCAATGGATTGTTCAATTGTTTAACAGCATAAACAATAAAAATGGTTGCATCCGAGTACGTACCTATGTATGTACATATGTGTGAGTGCATATGAGAGTGTGTGAGAGTATATTAAAAAGTGAATGTGTCTTGTGCATATACTACAGCCATTGTTTTACAAGCCTTTTGTGGGTGTAGTAGCTGCGATTGGGATTTGGGGGGCTGGAGGGCTGGGGGTTGGGCCCCAAAGGGAGGGGGGGGGGGGTCGAAACTGTCAGTGACAGCGCAACGTAAGTAATTTCGCACATATGTTGCAAGGACTGACGGAGAGAGTGTGCCCCGGCCAGACACCATCATTGGGCGGGCACCCGCTTTAAAGCCGGAGTTCTCGGCATATTCATGGCTGCTGCACACGACAAATTGAATTTTATGCAAAAGCTTCCGCTTTTCCTCCTAATGCACACTGTCTTGTCAGCCATCTACCCCAGTTTTAGCCGCTTTTCATGCCAGTGGCGGCGACATCTATGCCCTGTTCGTCTGCATTATAATTTGGCCTTTTGTTTTCTTTACCCATTCCCCAATGCTGCTCCGCTCCTCTGCGCTTTTCCGCGACATTCTTGCTCTGGGTTATCCCTGTGTTTTGCACTTTGCCATTGCACATCCGGCCAAGACGCGTTCTCAATGCGGTTTTCTCTGTTGGCCCACTTTCATTCGTATTCCTTTCAAGCGCTTTCCTTTTTTTTGGCTCGGGTCTCCTTTTTTTGGACAGCTTTGTGTGTGTGAAGGAGTGCCTTTTCTTCGACGTTAATGAGAAATTATGTTATCGCACTGTTAAGCTGTTTGTAAGCGACCCTTTTAGGGTTTTAATTGATGTCATTTGAATGGCAATAAACTTCTGCATAGGAGGTCTATTTTTATGGGTATTACTCTGAGTTAATGCTCTTTCAAATCAAAATTCCAAATGAGCAATTTGCATAGCTGAATGCTGAATGCATAGAATAAAGCATTTTTATTAACAATAGAACAATTTGGGCTTGTAATTGCAATTGTGCTGCTAACAGGACTCACACTAACACTAAATGTTGTTTAACAGCGCTGCTCTCTTTACCAGACTCTCTAACAGACTCTCTCTTGCTCTGTTGGCGCTTAACAGGAAGCTGTTAGTGATGCAAAATCAAATATTGCGTATACGCCACGAAGTCTAGCCGAAGGAAGTTCGGCCAACGAATCGCTGGACCATGCTAAGGAGTCGCCAGTTGGCTTAGTTTCCTTTTAGCCGGTGCCAAGCGTGGTACGTGCCTCGCTCCGTCACATAACAGCAGCAAAACGGTTAACAAATTCAAAGATAGAAACTGAAATGGTTAACAGCAAAAAAATATAACTAACAATGAGAATGGTTCATGGTTAAAATCGACTGATACGACTTTGTGATTGTGCTTTAATTAAATTGAAACTTGGTTAAAAACAAATATTAAAAAATGTAAAACTACTAAAAAGTGAAAGACTAATAAAATGATAATGAACAAAAATTACAAAAACTAAACAAAACTGAGTTGAAAAATTTGTATCTACAAAATAGTTTTATAATTTTTTTTTATTTTTAAGCTGAAAATCAAATCAATAAAAAACAATAAATAAAAAAACGTATTATATTTGAAACAAACTTTAATTATTATACGAGTAAAAACTAATCAAAAAACTTTAAGTAAAAATAAGTCCTAAACTCTCATAATTAAATATGTATTACAAATAATTGCTGATCAAAATTAAAAATGAAGATGATTAAAAATGAAAACTCTGATAACTCCCAAATAAATCAAAAGAAAAAATGATCATACCATAAAAATGAATTTCTCTCATATAATTTATCTTGCAAATCTATCAAAAAATATCAATCTTGAACAATTGCTTTAATGCTGGAGGTGCCTTTGAACGATAACAATATAAACATAATCATATACAATAATAATAATATCAAATTGCTGCCATAGTTACGAAATTGAATAGCGATTGCAATAAACTAAATTACAAGACACGAGAATTTCCCGCTTTCCGCGCCGCCGAGCAACGGCTCCAATGTTCAAGGAGCAGACGGCAAAAGCCAAGACCATGACCAAGACCCAAGAACCGACCAAGGACGGACAGCAGTTGGGAGTCTTCTTCCCGAAACGGGAGTAGAAATAGGAAGAATTGTGTTAAATCATTCACACTTCCGCTGCTGTTTTGTTTGTGCAATCAATTTAATATTATTTGTGTTATCCAAGGCAACCGGCAACTCCTTTCCCCCCTTTACATTTCCTTCGTATTCCCCATTCACTTCCCCCCCTGCCCCTTAATGCATACAACTCATTCGTCCGGAACATTACATTTGTTTAACATTTGAGTTAACGCATCATTGGGCCACCTACTACTCCACGGCCATTACTTATGTATGGTGCCTGGCATTTCTCAAGCGCCAGCTCCGGCTACAGCTTTAGCATCGACTGAGACTCGCACTCAGAGCCCATCTGTTGTCTGAGACAAAACAGCATTTAAATCATTATTCCCAGCCAGATGTGGCAGAGGCCCCGACCTACCTATACTTATACTTATAGCTATACCTATACCTTGACTGGCCATGGAGAATCCTTTCAATTCATCCAGCGCGTGTCCTGCATTTGTAAGTTGACTCGGTGGGCGTGTTTGGCTGCCTGGATGCCCGACTGGCTGGCTGGCTGGCTGGTTGGCCATATGTACTCTTTTTACGCCCCACTAAACACCCGCATAAATAAATTTCGTTAATGCCAAATAGTCTGGGGCGTAAAAGAAAGATGAGGTAACACAGCCACAACAAAAAGGAAACCAGCGGCAGCGGCAGTGGCAGCGGCATTTGGCCAAATGGAATGCCCGACCATAAGCTTATACAACGACAAATACGAGTATTCAGGTTCTGGGAAACAATTTCGCTTTGAAATCACCCAGCTTTAGGATACCAAAAATGTGGATTCAAAGAGGACTTAGAATGATGTCTTACTTAGACTTTTTTTACAAATCATTCAGTACATCTGTTATGAAGATTTTCCATAAAGGATTGACCATTATTGGTGGTTTTCCAGATAATTTCCATGGGTGGGAACACAATGGTTGGGCAACAAAATGCCAAGAGTGCGCCCACATGCGCCCCAGTCAACCGAAAACTTACAAACACAAACATATCAAAACAGGACGAGGCACAGAAACGTTGGCCATAAACTGGGACATGGGACTTAGGACACGGGACTTAGGACACGGAGGACGTTAGAGGACAGTACCTAGAACCTAGAACCTAGAACATGTGAACCCCAGCTCGGTGGACGCTCGGTCTGTATCGCCACATTTTCTGCTTTTAGTTGGGTTAGATTATCTCCGAAAGCTTATCGCGTGCAAGTGCAATTTAAAAATATGTTAACCATGCGATCCAGTGGGGGAGGAAGATATCGCTGCAGCTCATGTCAAGGCGCATAAGCAGTATTAACAACAGCCACAACTATAACGAACATTGCCGGGGCCCCCGAAAGCCCCATGCGGAGCATAAATTTGCACAGGCATCAGCTACAGCTACAGCTTCAGCTTCAGCTCCAGAGCAGCCAGACAGCAGCCGATGTGACCCAGTTAAGGCGCATTTAGGAGACACCAATCCCAAACACTACTCCAGCCACGAACCAGGGAGACAGTCGCGAAACGCACAACGCGGAACGTAGAGAGTTCCCGGACAGAGCCCCCGTGTCACGGAGCAAGGATTATCAATTTGCTTGGCATTTTAATGGAGTTGGCCACGATGCCGCGACGCGGCCTGATCCTCGTCTTGGCGTTGGCCATGGCGTTGCTCGTCGGTTGTTTGCCGGGTAAGCTCCCTCAAATATGAAATTATTTCTCACGATACATTTGTCGCATATTAAATTACTTTCTCTCACTCACTCACTCCTTCACTCACTTTCTCTGGCACATTTCTCCTTCTCTCGCTGCGAATCTTTTTCTCATGTTTTGATATGCGCGGCTTAAAAGCATTTTGCGGGTGAATTTAAAGCATTTGCTGCTGCCGTGTGTACTCGTATCTTCGGCCTTTGTGCATATTTTAGCAGTCACTGTATGTTGGCTGGAACGGAAGCCAGGCCAGGCCAGGGCAGGGCAGGACATGGGTATTAGGCATTGTTCGGGATTGCTTTTTTGCCTGCTTCGTCTGGGGGTCAATTTAAATTATGTGGGAATTTGTGTGCCGGAGTTATGGCTGGAAGAATGTAAGCTGTTTCTGGTTGAAGTCAAATAAGAGCAACAAAATTCTTACGGCAAATGGTAAGGGGAAATTTCGCAAAAAAAAAATGCGAAATAAGCTTTAATCCCTCCACCGTTTGGGTTTGAATTTTCCCAGGCAGTAAATTGATTTTCTTTATATAAAACGGGGACCAAAGGAAAACCATTTTGAGATTCCGATTGAAGTCAGTCAGATGTCAGTCATCGATAAATATTTCATCGGTTAACTAAGGATAGTAACTAGTTTACCTAGTTCTTTAAAGCTCCTCCTCCAAATCAATCAACCCTTTCCCCTTCAATAGTTCGAAAAATATCGCCCAAATTGTTAACAATTTCTGTACCTTTCACCATTAAAATAAGACCCATAAGGGCCCGCCCTTTAAGGCAGTCCTTGAGCTGCAATGTTAAGCAAACAAAAGGCACACAGAGACAGAGAGAGACAGAGAGAGAGAGGAAGAGAAAGAGAAAGCGCAACGGGAAAGAGAAAGGTAATTAAAATCAAAATGGCAACATGAAAAGGCACAAATTGCTAAACTAAAAGTATAGGAGGTTGAAAGCATAACGAAAGTGACTCTCGACATTTTCATCAATGAACCAAACTCGATCAAACGGTTTCGGTCTCCCCCCTGCCCCGCCCCGCCCCGCCCGAAAAGCCCACTCCCCGGTTTTGTGTGCAATAGAAAAAGTTCGAGTGCAGCGGAAAAACTGCAGCGGCAAGGCCGAGTGGTGGGTGAGCGATGATGGGTGTGGCTGTGGCAGTGGCTGTGTGGCTGGTGGATGCTTTAAATTGCGTTAAAAGCTTGAAACTTTGATTATCCCCGATGGCCCTCTAACCCTATTTTGGCCATGAAAGTGACGGCCGAAACGCTTGAGGAGATTCCGGCAATCGAACGAAAAAATAACAACAATCAAAATAACAAGAGAGGAAAGGCGAACAAAAAAGTTGAAAACTTTTACTTTTGTTTAATCAAATTCTGTTGGCCAGTTGAGTATCATTGAGCGGCCAGTCTGAAGAGCAGCAGGCTCAAACCCTCGACATGGCAGGCCCCAAAGCCTGTACCTAGATCAACCGCAGACCCGCAGACCCAGTTTCTCAGTCACTTATTCTACTGTCCCCCCACTGTTCGCTCTTCAGTGGACCCTCCCCTGGCTCCTCCCTTTGCTCACTTATTCTTAGCCCTCTTTTTGCCCATTCTCAACTCGTCTCTTGTGCGACTTTATTGGTATTTTGTTGGCTTTTTGGCCGGCTAGCCTTGCGGTAGCGATAAGTTGCTCAAGTCTCGGGTTATACTCCCACGAGATGCCTTTCGGTTAGCCGCCAAAAGGGCACGCCCCGACTTAAACGCTTAACAACAATTATTACACAAAGTTACGGCATGGTTCTGGCTGGTTCTGCCTGGTTCTGGCTCTGGCTCTGGGCTTCCGCCTGCCTCCTGCTAGAGGGTGCCACGAAACTAGGCCGGCATTTTGATGAGAGTGTCCTGTTCTGTCCTCTCCTGTCCGCATCGTGTCGAGTGGCGGCCCATTGAAGTGTTGAGGAGAGATTATGGCCGCACCGGGATGTGGTGCCTTGGGGTTAAGCCAATTTCCATCATCATCATCATCAGCATCAGCATTAGGCTCATCTTCTCAGCAACATGCCCATCATAATTAGGAACAGTGTCGAAATGTTGTCAGAACTCGGCAGGGACCTCAGAGAGACATCATTCAAAGGACTCCTGCTCCTGGGTGGCTCCTACACTGAAAGAAAGGCTCTCTCTCGGGGGTGTGTTCTCCTGCCCAATTAAAAACAATCATTTTGTGGCAAATTTCCTACTTTTCAGCTGCGATTTTTCGCATAGTTCTTGTTATTCCTGCTGTTATTTCTGCTGATTGTTGTAACCCCCCAACAATAACGAAACCTTAACAATAACAACCAAGTACCCAAGAACAACAATGGCGCCAGCAGTGGCAGAGGCAGGAGGCAGAGGAACTACGGTCCTCGGACCAGTGTATGGAGGCGTTTGATTAAAACACTTTCGCCTAAAAATGCCCGCGGGACTTGAGTCCGGGCTGCTCGGTTAATTTTGGGGCGGAGGGAAGGAGAAAGGCACAGAAGAGCAGAGCAGAGCTGCTGCTTCTCAAGTTGCTCGGTAGCTTTTCCCCCTCTCTGCTCTCTGCCTGCCCGTCGACCCCAGTAGAGTCAATGAAATTCTGCATGATGAGGCTCATTTTATGTGTGAGCTTCCCCCACCCCCCTTGTTTCCCCCAGTTGCTCGCCTGCGAGGCTCATTACGCAAGTTTTTCTCCCTCCATCAAGTGCTCGACTTGATTTCCCTCTCTCTCTCTCTCTCTCTCTCTCTCTCAACACTCTATGCTCTCTTAACTTTTCTTATATACTTTCGGAGGGTAATATGATTTGAAGCAGACGCTTGAACCCCACAACTAGTTGCATCTCTGACCCTATAAAGTTTATAAATTCTTATCTGTGTTGGTCTACCTTTCGTCACCGAATCACTTTATAATGTAGAAAATAATCCTGAATATGTTAGAGTATCTGGTAGGTCTTCCTGTTCTTCCTGCTTTACTTTCTTATTTTGATTTTATTTTTTACTTTGCGCACAATTTGTTTTTACAGTTGTGTGGCTGTGTGGGTGTGTGCCTGTGTGCGTGTGTGTTTTTACAACTTTTTAGTTTGTTTCGTTTTCCTCTTCTCTCCTCTCCTCTCTCTTTTTCGCTCACACAAAGATTAAGCAAATTTTTATAAGGCTCCCCCAAGTGTCGCCCGCCCGACTGACACTGTCCTAAATGATAATTTTTTTCTTAATAATTTCAGTTTATTATTTTGTTTTCATTTCGCCAGGGTCTGGTCTTACGCCCAAGTAATCCTCCTGTTTTATTGCACTTTTTTACGCTGTTTTGATTTGTTTCATCGCTGGCTGACACCACCCCTCCCCCCGCCCCGCCCCCTTCCAAACATTCTACTGTGCCCCCCCCTTCTGTCTCTGGCCCTTCAGTGCCGCCTTCTGTCTCTGGCCCTTCTGCACTGCCTTGGACTTGGTGTCGACAGCTGTTGGTTTTTATATGTATTTGCGTTTTGCGGGCAAATGAGTTGAAACCAGGGGGACAGTGGGATGACTGGTGTTGGTGAGGAGATGAAAAGTGGAGCAGAGATATATATGCAGATGATCCAAAATTGAATTTATTTAAGATTAAATGCAGCTTAGTTTTATTTTTGGATCCCCTATGTATTACTACTTAAATTTACTTATTTATTACTCAAATTTAATTAGGAATATTAAAAAAATGTCTTTTAAAAAAATGTAATTGAATTCCATGTTAATTTTCAAATTTAATTGCATTTTGTAGTCAAGCCAATTAAAGTTTTCACACTTTGTTGGCTAATACTTGCCCCACTGTCCACTGGGAAAGGGAAATGGAATTTTTGCAACTTTATTATAATCAAGTTGGCTGCAGTGCATCATTAGTGCAGGCAATTAAAAAGTTTTTTATATGGAATCGCTTTATCTTTATTGCACGTACACGAAGCATAAACATAAAACATGATAACATACACACCCTTAAACACACTAGAGCACACACACACTCGCACACACAATTGCAGACAGACAGACAGACAGACAGAGAGGGAGAGACAGAGAGAGAGAGAGAGAGAGAGAGCTCTCCCGACATAGATATACGCACGACTTGGTTGGGGCCTCGTTAAAGGAGGCTTTCCGAGTTTTGCACAACACAAAATGCTCAACATGATTGCGATTCTCTGCCTTTGCCATCACGGCTCAATGGTTAATGAAGAGAACTTTCGCTTGCACTCAACCTTTCACTATATGGCTCTGTATGTCCTTGTGATCGCTGTTTATTAGTTGATTAAGCGAAATGTTGCACATACGCCCCGTGTGCAATTCCTTTTGCTAATAAAATTTAATTTATTCATTAATGAAAAATACATTCACTCACTTCTCCCTCTCTCTCTCTCTCTCTCTCTCTCTCTCTCTCTCTCGCTCTCTCCCTCTCTCGCTCTCTCTCTTCTCGCATCGTTTTTCATTAATTAATTTATTTAGCAAAAGTTACGTATCCGCCGCTTGTGCCCCACTTATTTGCTAGGAAAATCAAAAATTGCACTCAATTTTAATTAAATTTGAAGAAAAGTATTGCCAGAACCTTTTGCTTGACTTTCTTATCTGCAGGCTGCCAAAAATGGTGCCCTTTTTCCGCTGCCTTTCCGCTTCTATCTTTGACTTTTGGAAAAGTTTACTGTTGAAATTTATGGCGCCAATTTGGCAAATTTACGTGCTACATGTGCATGGGGGGAAGGGGGGAAGCTGCATCCGGATGGCAGTGGCAGTGCTCTCGATTCGGTTGCAAGGCTAACAAGTGTCATAGGTGCATAAATTATGGCCAATTCGCATGCGAGTATATACATATATTTTATTGCCATTTCTAGCAGAGTATTGGCACACCATATGGCAGGGCTTACCTTTCGGTATCCGAGGAGAGCTCTTTGTAGCCTTCGGGTTGCCAGGGTTGCCACACCACCGTCTGTAATCCCCCAATTAACAGCTACCAAAGAAGCTCCAAGACGAGAGGACTTCATTGTTTGCCGTCTCTATCGATACGAGTACCGGATCGTAATTAGCCAATTAATTTCGTTTAAGTTATCAATACCGCTGCCATCCAAAGACTTGACTTGAAGAGCGGGCCACAATGAAGATTAATTTATTGAACAGAAATGCTCGCAAGGCCGTAAATCGTTTTAATTGTTGTTGTTGTTTGGCCAGCAGCACTCGAGATAAATGGGGATCAAGGCATTTGAAATATATATCTAGGCCCTCCTCCCAAAAAGAGGAGACCTTAAACAAAACACTAAGTCATTAATTTGCACTCACAATCTATTTATTCTCCTTTTTTTCTTTTGCAGCAGCAGCCAGCGGGGAGGGGCCTGAGCCTGAACCAACATCAATATTAAAGAGCAGCGGAATAAATGGCCAGACATTTCAAAGAACTCAATCAAAGCGCGAGGCGACAGCTAAGGCATCGCCGGCATTAATTTCGGCGACAACGCAAATGACCCAGGCAAATGGGGCAAGCCAAATGGGGAGCCCAACAGCAATTGGGAATACAATAGCTGGAGCTTTGGATGCACCAGCTCCTGCTGCCACCAACGATGTCACCATTAATAACATTAGCAACAATGGATCGAAGCAAGCCACAGCCGTTGCCGCTGCCCCTGCCCCTGCCACAATGGCCACTGTGAGCGCTGCCCTGGAGGCGAATCTTATTATGAGCAATCGGAACATCCAGCAGCAGCAATTGCCGGAGAACAACTATAGAATCACACACGGCGACCACAATGCCACATCCATGGCTGTGGCGAATGCAACAACAGAGCCAGCAACAACAACGACAACAACCCCAACGACAACGACGACAACAACAACAACAACGAGGAGAACAACACGCAGGCCAGTGGCAACAACAACACTGAAGCCGCCGCCAACAATAGATGATTACCAGACAATAATTAGCCAGGCCGGGACCCATGCCTATCTGCCCTGCAACGTAAGTTCCCCTTCCCCTTACCCCTTTTCCCATGATCCCATTCCCTTCAATTAGATTTCACTTCTGATTCGGTTTCAGCTTTGAAATGAGAGGCAAGCGAGCGAGCGAGGGCAAGAGCCCAATCAATGGCTCACAAATTTCTAACAAAGGTAGCAAATCCAAGCACGAATTTCCCTGAAAATTCAATCAGTCAGAGCCAAAGGAAAAGGAAAACTCTTTTCTCCGCTGTTTATTCAACAGCAAATTGCTTGTTATAAAAATATTTGCTAAACATTTTGTATTAATCATTGATAATTCATAATAAGCAGCTGATTATACAGGACTCCCCCTCTGCCTTCTGCCTTTTCCCCAATCAGGCCTTGGGGTAACTGTGGGTCTGTGGGTGGGTGGTGGTGGGGGCAAACGACTATGGGAAGTGGCATCGATTGGCCCGACTTCCGTTTTGAATTTTTTTTCGCATTCCGCCGGGCTCCAGCTTTTTAGCGCTTTGAACTAATTTACGCTGGCCGCTGTCGGAACTGAGGGAAAACAAAACCGGAAATTGCCGATGTGGATGCTGATGCTGATACTGATGCCACGCCCTGGACAAAGGGCATACACAAGCATTTCAAGTGGCAGAAGCAGCGGAAGACGCATTATATACCCTTCAAAAGGGTAGAACATTGAAAGTCAGAAAGGAAAGAAAATATACTAAAATATACTAAAATGTATGGAGTGAACATCACAATATTTAGATCTATTATCCTTCTCGAAAAGCTAGTTTTCATATGAAATACTAGATTGTTTTTTAATAAAACAATTGCTGAAAAATGCTTTCAAGTATTTCAACATTAAATCGTATGGCAGTCACAGAACTACTAGGAATTTTTGTTAAATAACTAAAAATATACCAAAGATAATCCAAGTAAATGTTTTACATTCTTATATCATATTTTAACCCCAAAAACAATGGCTTTAAAAAGTGTATCTCAATGTTCGGCGTGTCTAGCCATCCTCTTGTCTTGTTTTTGTTTGAAGCTGCTCAAAAACGATGACCCAAATAGTTGGCACTACTCGTATATACATACATACATATATACTGGTAGTATGTAACTGAAATATATAAGTGTTTATGTACGCACAAATCGGTAAAGAGAGCAGGGGAGCAAAGAGGGGGGAGTGGGGTGTTCGAGTGAGCTGTTCTGGCATCCGCTAATAACTTAGTTACTCACTCGCTCCTTGGCTCAGTGCCTGCCTGCCTGATTCAGATCCGCATGCACATCCGCAGTTGCATCCACAGCTGCATCCGCATATTCGCGTCTCGAATTGCAAATTATAATTGGAGCTGCTGGATGCCACTGCTGCTGCTGCTGCTGCTGCTGGTTACTGTTTGGCCAGGAAATTACTGGCAAGTGTCTGTTTGCAGAACTTAAAGTTGAAGAAATAAATATTCCATCTAGCTGACAACTGCAGACACAAAACTGGGGGAGGGGGGAAAGGGAATGCTTATTCAAATGAACTCGAGTGTAAACGAAAAGCAGCAGGCAGTAGGGGGAGGGGCAGGGGCAAAGGCAGGGACTCGGTTTAGTTTAGTTAATTAAAAGATGCAACTTTGCAGGCACAAAAAGGTTTTATTTGCACACCTTTGAAGTCAGATAAATTTATCAAAAGAATTTTTTCGATTTTTATTTGTTGTGTTTATTTGTCTGGATATTACACAAATAATTGTCGGCAAACAAATGGAAACGTTTTGAAATTAAATATTGTTGAAGGAAATACAAAGTCAAAAACACTAAATAATCATTTTGGGTTGGATATTTGTTGGGTTTCATTTCATTGAATATTCCAGCTGCATTTCATCCACATTTCATTGAGGAACATTAGATATTGATTTCAGAATTTCGATTACTTCTCAACTAGAAATATGCACACAAAGAAATAAATACAAAATAAATTCTCCAGAGCTGTGCATCTCCCCCCCCTCCCCCCTGGGCGTTGAGCCACCCCGCAAAAAACAATCTACTATAAAATATTTATCAGATAATTTGAATACACCCACACACACACACACACGCACACACACACCGAACCGAACTCACTCGCTTTTTGGCTGCTGGCATCGTACACGAAATAATCTTCAAATCTGCTTAAACCTAATCAATTAATAATACATTTTCGGGGACCGTGGGCGTCACAACCCACAAAGAATCGAGACGAGACGAGACGATACAGAGAGAATAAAAGAGATGAGAAGGGAACCCGCAAAAAATTCTTTGCCTGCGAGCACTTGAATATTTTTAGCCAGAATCGACAGCCAGCAAAGCATCTCTCTCCACCTCTCTCCCAGGACCCTCTGTCATTCCAGAGTCCTTTCTTTTTTTTCTGGCAAAGTCAGCGAAAAGTTTTCTCTCTTCAATTTTTGTTGTTGTTCTGTGTTCTGTTCTGTTTTTGCTAAGGATATGAAGGCAGGGTAGGCACTTTGAGGTGTATTGTTGTGTGAAAAGAAAGAGGAAGAACCAACAAAATAAAAGAAATTATTTGCAAACAAGTTTAGACGAAAATTCGCAATGTTATGAGCAAACTTTGTTGTCTGCTCGTCTGTGATGGAAAACGATGCCTCAAGCCTCTGCCTCAAGCCAAACCAAACGATGACGACACCAGAGGGAACATAAAACCAAACGAGACAAGGATATGGCCATGGATATGGGCCATGACTACGACTACGACTATGGCTATGGCTATGACTTTGACTAGAGTTTCAGTCAAGGAAGCGACACAGTTTGAGTTGCAGTCTAAAACTAATTAACAATATTTAAATGGCAAACATCTCGGCCATCTTGATAAGCCGTCCACAGAAGCCATCACAATCTACGCCAAACAGCGAAAATTTAAATTAGCTAATGCCAGGGCCAAAGCCTCAGGGACAAGCCAGGACAAAGCCGGAGGCAGTGCCGCTTGGGGCAGGTCGCTCTTACTTACACTTGCCACGTACTCGAGGTCTCCTGACTTGGCTGGCTGCCTGCCTGGCTGCCTGGCTGCCTTCTGACTGGATAAGCATCTTCACTTAATACCGAGTATAATGTCGATGCTGAGCCCCGATAATAATGTCCTGAGACTCCAAAGAGTCCGTGGCCGTGGCAAAATTTAATAAACTCTCTCTCTCTCTGTCTCTCTCTGTCGCTCTCTCCCTCTCTGCCACAGTGACAGCGATCAAATGATTTTTCGATTTGGCTCTTGATGGTGTACCCACAGGATTTAATCAGTGAAACTCAAAAGAATTCCATGGAAACTGTAGTATGTAATTGTACTTATTGAAGGGAAAAATAATTAAATGTGCCACTGTACTCGTATTTGCGGGGAAAAGCTCTTCGGAAATCCCATTGTCCTCTTAAAAATGAGAATCAGAGAAGATTTTCGGCTGAATCGCACGATTTTCTTTGATGATTGCTGCCGCTGTCGCTGCCTTCCTCTAGGTGACGACAGGAAGCTCATCTTTATTAAGATGATTTGCCAGTGGAGCGGAGATGTTCATATTCATTCAGAAAGGATAGTTTTTGACAGCACGTGCTCCACATCCACTGTCTCATGCCACATGCCACACTGCCATGGCGACAGCCAACAACAACAAGGATATAAAACCCAAATGATTATGGTATCTAATCATGACGTTGTCGTAGTCGCAGTTCCTCGTCCTTGTCGTCAAAGTCCTCGTCTGGGACACCGACAATGTAGTTGATGGCAGTGGTTCAAAGACTGTCATTTGCCTCTGTCATGATTCGCCGCCAGACGCCTGCCTTTTGGCCAGTTACCACAATGACACCCACTCCAATGGCTATGATACACTGAGAGAATAGCTCAGCTCAGCCTCTCCAAGTGTCTTCGCCCGCCAAGTGGCCCTAAGATAATGTTTATTCATGTAAGGTACGGGCATATCCTTACAACACGTTTCCTTGAGACGGTAGGGAGGCAGGAAGTTGCCCTTCATCGGACCGTATTTAATGTATATTATTTTGTTTTCGTTGAGCGACGAGGAGGAGGCCCCTTCGACAAATTGCTACTAAATTATTATGGCCATTATTGACACAAATGAATCGACGTTTTGTTATCGTTATTGTTTACCGTCTTCTCATTGACCCAAAGCCGAAACCCCACCCCCTTAAACACCAATTCCAGCCGCCCAGCCTCCTGTTAAAGTTTACCCAAGAGCCGTCCCAGAGCAGAGGTGGATACAGGGAGTTCTGCTGACATCATCATCGTCGTCCACTTCCTGCTTTGGGCTCTCGGACAGCTGGGACTGTTTACTGTTTGAATTGCTCTGTGTGTGTGTGTGTGTGTGTGATTGAATTAATTTCAAAAAATTGAAACCAAAATTTCGAATCAGTGTCCGATAATTGAAAGTAAATTTTGCTTTGTCATTGGCCAGGTCAAACAGCTGGTAAAGAAGCCCATCTCCTGGCTACGCATGCGAGACGGCCACATCCTGACGGTGGATCAGACCACGTTCATCGCGGATCAGCGTTTCCAGTCGGTCTTCTCACCGAATCCGGAGAGGTGGTCACTGCAGATCAAGTATGTCCAGGTGAAGGATGAGGGCACATACGAATGCCAGGTGTCCACGGAGCCCAAGGCCAGTGCTATTGTGCATCTAAGGATTGTGGGTGAGTATGGGATTGGGGGGAGGGGGATGGGAGCCCTTAGTTTGAGTAGATTGTGTGATAGGGGTCTTCTTTGAAGTTATTCTTTAGCAATCAATCAGAAATAGAAGGAATTATCTACTGTTCCTATGAAGTGCCTTGCTTCCTCCTCTATTTCCCCTCCAAGTGAGGTGAAAGTGTTTACCTGTTCAATATCCAATTAGACATTTAGGACACACTTAACGCCGAGTGCTTGCCAAAACCGCTGACCCAGTGGCCTGCACGAAAGTGAATCTTAGGCCCAGGCCAAAATCAAAATCAAAACCAAATTCCGAGCTCTGACCTCACCTATAAATCTTCAATGACAGAGACAATAAATCAATGACCGTTGCACTTGCGAAACTGAGGCAAACTCTGGGGGCTGTGTGTGTGAGTGATTGTCCTTCCGCTAACCCACTCTCTATTCTCTTTCCCCTCTCTCTCTCTCAATACAGAACCGAAAACCGAATTAATTGGCGAGTCGACGCGCCATGTGAAGGCCGGAAGTCAAGTGAAATTGCGTTGCATAATTAGCCAGGCACTGGAGCCGCCGCTTTTCATTAATTGGTTTTACAATCAGAAGCAAATCTATTTGCATAATCGTCGCGGTTGGCGTACGGAAATTGAACGGATCGATCTGCCACCGGAAGTGGCAACCACCACAACGACAACGACCAGCACAACGACGACAACGGCTCAAACGACAACAACAACAACCATGGCAGCAGCAACAGGAGTTGCCACATCATCGGAGTCGGTTAATGGTTTGGGTACCATAACCCGCTCATATATATTAGATGCCATATCCCTGAATGATGTCGGGGACGGGCCGGGAGCTGTCAGTGAGATGACAACGACTCCGGGAGTGGCTGATAGAGGATTCGATATTGCAACATCTTTGGCTGCCACACCCACAATAGCAGCAGCAGCAGCCTCAGCCTCAGCAGCAACCACACAAGATGGTGTTGCATCCACAGCAGAAGCAACAACAACAACCACTTGGCTGCCAAGCACAGAGACGGCAACGACGGCAGAAGAGGCTGCAGCTTCAACAACAACAACAACGATGATGACTACAACAATGCTGCCAAGCAGCAGTTTCATTAAACAGATAACGGTAAGTGGCTTACCACTCCCTCCCCACATCAGCACTTCACACTTGCCCCTCCCCCCCTCTCTCTCTCACTCGCACTCTCTCACTCTTCTACCCAGTGAAAATTTTCACATTAAATGCCTTTTCATTACGCAAATTGGCGTAAATGCATGGCAGGTAAAATAATTTTTATTATTAAATTTTTATTGTCAACGTTTGTCAAATTATAATTTTTAATATTGCCCCGAGAATTCCCCAGAATTGCTTCTTTTGTGTGACAACTGTCTCGACAACTGAATAATAAATACATATACACACACATACATATACACACATGTATATATGTTATATACTTATATATCCTGCATGTATTTGTGCGCCTTTTCAGACGGCTTCGCTCATCATTCCGGCGGTGGTGAAGCTGGATTCCGGCAACTACACTTGCAGCCCCTCGAACAGTGCGCCGCGCACCATTGTGCTCCACGTGCTTAACGGTAAGGGGTACAGGGAGGGGGGGCACTAACGGGGGGTGGCACGGTGTTGCCTTAACTGTTTTCTGTATGGCTTTGCCAATTGAATTAAGTTTTCATTTAGCTTAATTGAATTTTATTCGCATGCGTTTTTGGTTTGGTTTGACTTTTGATTTTCGCGAAATATACGCACAGTGGTGGGGGGATATATGGGAAATGAAGTGAAGTTTAAGCTTAAAGGAATTCACAATTCCACAGTAAAAGAAAAATATAATCAAAAATAAATCAGAAAAATCCTTTTTCTTAGTATTTCAATCGTCACCTTTCACTCCCCCTTTCACCCTTCTCATTTACAATGTTGCACCATTTTGTTTGAGGCTTTTCCGTGACGCACCAACCACTGTGGCTGGCTATGTCGAGGGGTTCTTATTCTGTTTACACAATCTCCTACAATGGCCCAAACAATGGCAGCGAAACGAAACGAAACGAAATGAAAACCAAAACCAAACCGAACCAAACGAAACGAAACGAGACAACGGGTCGAGACGAGACGAGAGGAAACGAAACGAAATGGTTGCAGTTTTATTGTTATCTCGAAAATGGCCACAATTGCGTTATTTGCTCAATGTCCGCCGGGCAACAGGAGCAGTAGGACAACAGTGTCCCACCGTCCATTTCGAGTGGGGGGTGGGGAGGGGTTGGGGATGGCGATCAGCCAAGGACGGTGACAACAATGACAGTGATGCCGAGGTAAATGTCCGTGACGCTACAGATGGAAATGGAAATGGAGACGGAGATGGAGACGGAGGCGGAGGCAGAGATGGCGATGGCGATGACCTATAAATGTCGTCTCCAAATAGTTAGCCATCTGTCTGGATAACCATCGCTCTCAGGCTGTCCGTCTGACTGTCTCTGTTTGCTGCTCTGTTTGTCTCTCTGTTTGGTCTAGTTTGTCTCTTGGTACCCACAAATTTCCGTTTGTATTTAAATCGGTTTTGGCTTTCCTTTCAGCGAACTGGTGGTGTGTCCTATTGCTGAAACAGTTCCAGGAATCCGTTACTCTCAGGAGTCTCTGCTCTTTCCCTATCAACTTTGACATGTGTTCCTCTCGCCTGTCGTTTGCTGTTTGAAGCATGCTACTTAACAGCTGACAATGCCCACTCTTCAGAGAGGTAAACCAACAAAACAGATGCTGAATGATGGTGACTGATGACACCTGACGCAGGACAAGAGCGACTGACAGATAACCCACCCCACCCCACCCCCTACCCTACCAGACCAGACCAGACCACACTCTGTGACAATTGCCAGGCTACAAATAATGGCCATAAAAATGCCGCCCCGCACAGTGGGAGACTTTCGAGTGACGGAAAGGACATGACAGAAGAGAGCAGGAGGTGTCAAGTGGTGCTGGTGTCTAGGCCAGAAAGGGTAAACAAAAGCCCCCCCCCCATTTGGCATGAGTTGGCATTTTTTCAAAATTCAATTTACAATTTACAATTTAATTTTCTGCAAAATTGCTCCCATTGTAAGGGAGACAACAAATATCATTTATAACAATGAATTAATGTAGTTTTAATATTCGACTAATTGGCGCAGATAAAGGAAAAGCTTCCCAGCTTCCACCCCTTCCACCCCTCTACAGTTATTTTTGTTCACCCTATTAAGTCCGTGCAAATGAGTGAAAACATGTTAAAGCCCCCTGGATAATGAAAAACAATGCTCTACAGAGACATGCGGGGTGGTGGGGGTGTGTGGGTGGTGGGTGGGTTTCGGTTGGGTGGGCGAAATGAAATTATAGGCTGGAAAAAACGCTCAGCTTCTTCTTTTTTATATTTTTTTAATAAAATTTTACATGCATGGATTTTATGCAAGAGCCAAAGGTTAATAAACTTAATGTCATTTCTGTGTGGCACAATGGTTGTGGCATTGTAAAATGCTGCTGCTGCTGCTTCTGCCGTCATGACAAATGATTATTAATAACTTAATGATATTATCATTTATTTATTCAGGGATTTTTATTTTAATTGCACTTCTCTCTGTGATTTATTAAATCAGCAAGAACGAGTCCGTCCTAGTCCTGCCCTCCACTCTTCCACTCGATGTGGCATAATTAATTTGCTTATTTCCTCTTGCCCCGCTTGCCCCTTGCCCCCCATCTATGGAGTGGCAATGTCAGAGTGCCGTTGCCGTTGAAAATTATTCAAGTTTAATTATTTTAAATAAATAATTTCATACATATTTGTCAGCCAGCGGTCACCGCATTGCATAGCTTTTACATATTCTTTTTTTAGTCCTGTTTTTTGATGACTCGCCTGATTTTGTTATCGCTACAGTAGTTATGGTAATTGATATTTGGGGTGACCCCGACTCGGGGGGTGACCCACATCATTATTCATTTGGCATAACTGTGGCGTATGAACAGGATCTACCAAAGAATTAGAGATTATAACATTACATCCGAGACTTCTTTCCTCTTATTTATATAAGAATTATTTTTAAATTTCCATAAAACACAAAACTAATTTATTAAAAAGTTTCCATTGCCCAATAAATATTTTGGGTTCTCTAATGAGCTGGTGGTATGATCATACACACACGTGCCAAATGGGTTTTATTTGCTCTAATACTTTCAGTTCATTTGGGTGGGGGCAGGGGGCGTGGCATGTTTATACAATTTCAATATTTGGTTATGTGCGCATTTCACGCGAACGCCACAAAAATCCATCAGACATATTAGCTATGCATAAAATTCGAAATTCACCCCCCCCACTCGTGTGTTTGCCATTCAATTTTGCAATAGAAATATTTAATTACAATGGGCACTTTATTTGCCCAATCGAATGCCCAATAGAGGCTGTCAGTATTCAGAAATTGATTCTGATGGGTCCAGCAGGGAGGGGGGGAAATTGGTTGGATCCTAGTGTAATTATTGAATTTGTTTTTCTGTGTGTGTGTATGCTGGTTTTTGTACCTGTATTCCGTATTCTGATTTCACATTTTTACAGGTGAATATTCCGCCTCGGCCATTAAGTCGGGGAGTGTCAGCTGGAGAGTGCTAATTGGATGTCGGGGATGCTATTTGCACTGGCGGAATGTTTCAACGCTCCTGACACTTTTGTGGATTATTAAATTTGTGCTGGCCAACAACAAAGCCACCGCAACACCCAGGACACCCAGGACACCCAGGACACCCATCGTCAGCTGTCTCCGGAGCAGCAGTGGTGGCCGGACTCTGGTCTGCCGCTCAATTAGCGGCACTAAAGTGGCCGAGGACAAGACCTGAGACACCGATGCCACTCACCTCGAATTTTATGCTATTAATGAGGCTACGAATTAAGATTTTACTCGATGTATTATCCCCCGATAAAAAGAAAAGAAACATACAGACAACAGACAGCCCCCAGATTCATCTCCAGATAAATACATATACAATAACTAAATATATGTATGTATGTGTTTGCCGTGTGAGTGTAAATGAATGTTTGGCATATCGCACATTTCGATACCAAAAATTTGCTAAAATTTTGTGTAAATAGCAGGCACATAAAAAAAGTAAGAAATATTTTACTGAGTTTTTATCAATTGAAATCCAAAATGGTTGTAAATTATTTCCAATAAATATTTAACAAAAAAACCAAAGGAACTGCTGCTAGAAAATTCATAAAATTCATTCATAAATATATATTTAATATTTAAATTAACCTTGAATAAGATAATACCTATAATTAAATTAAAATGTTAATTTACTTCAACTGAAAATGAGTTTCCTTAAACTATAAATTGTAAATATGTATGTATAACTTTGGATATATTATGAAAACCTGATTTCTCAAGACTAAACGTAAAATATATAATAATAATAATAAAGAAACCGAATGATAAATAGCTGTGTAAATAGGCGAGTGATACTCGTACTGCATTCATCATTAAACATATGTATAACCGAAGAAAGCCAAATAAATGTATGTACACATTAGTTAGTATATAAAAGACTTACTACAATTTTAGACGCATCCGAACCCCCAAAAAAGGAATAAAACCAACCAAAACTTAATCAACAAAATAAACACACAATTGTATGGAGTTTTCTGCAACGTTGCGTATACTTGATGTACATCGTTCACCAAATTTGAAAAACGCAAAACCTAATTGAAATTGCTTTGGTAAATCAATTGAAATGAAATCAAACAAAAGTGTTTGCAATAATTCTTAAGCCATTACAAATAAGTGAGATGCAAAAATAAATCAAATAAAATAAAATACAATTTCTTTAATGGAATTTAAACTTTGCTTTTAGTTCCCGAAACTTCTTTGGAAAATTATCCATTTTCACACTGAATAATAATCCCATACAACGGTGTGGCATGTGGCATGTGGCATGGAATGAGATATCTGTGGAAACCCAAGAGGGTCAGAGAAATAGAGATGTATCTCCCGTTTTCTCCTGGAAATATTCATGCCAACACATGCTCCCAGGTCCGGTCTCCGGACCAACTCAAATATTCAAACTGTGAACAAGTTTGTTAAATATTCATTCATACTCGTAGCTGGACCACAAGCCAGTGCCGCCACCGAGGTGTCATCTCATCTACTCGTAAAGAACCCACAAAAAACTAACCAACAGAGAGAGAGAGAGAGAGAGAGAGAAGGACAGACACAAATTATTCACTCTTACAACACATTTAACTAACGACGGACTCCCTGAAATTTGTGACCATGCCACACACACACCAACTGAATGTCAAAATATTTCCACCCATGACTCAGCAGGCAACTTTCTCCAGGGGTGCATCCCATTTTACGAAACGAAATGAATTCAGCTGTAATTTGTGTGTGTGGTTATTGGGCAGGAAGTGGGCGTGGCCATGCATAAACCAACTTTTATGTGAGCTACATATTTGGTATTTGCTATACGAATAAACGGATAAATGGATTTTGGTTTCGGCATTAGTTGAGAGTTCGTTTGGGGGATTTTTGTGAATATTTAAATTATTTTTCTCACATTTAATTTTTGTTAATTTTATTGGGCAAAATGTACCAAGAATCTTTTGCAAGAAAGATTTATTTTATTAAATTAAATTGATATTTTAAAAGTAAGAATTTTTGAGTGATTTTTTTAAAGCATTGCATTTAATCTTGTATTTATTTCGCATCCATTTTTCTTTGTTGAAACACACATTTCATATAATATACCCACCCATTAAACCTGCCACAATATGTCCACAAGTTGACCCACATTTTGTGGGGCAAAAGAATTATTTCCATCTTTGTAGCTCTCCCCCCCCGTCCCACCCTTAAGAGAAGAGGTTGTTCCATGGCGTAGGTGTGGGGGTGGGGTAAGAAAGGGGTGGAAAGAGGAGAAAAATCAAAATGAAAATGAAAATCGTTGGTGGCATTTGTTTCAACAAGCGTATGCAAAGTGCCTGAAGAGCACTGGGGGATGGGGGGGGGAAAAGTAGTGGAAATTGGAATGCGAATGAGAACCGAAGGTGGCCAGACCCCTGAGCGGTGAGATGAGCACAAATATGGCATAAATCAGGCTGTACACGGGGGTGTGTGTCGGTATGTATGTACAGTACCCTCTCCCTCTTGCCAGGGGATAAATCACCCCCCTCCTCAGTCGTTGTCAGCCAATCATAGTTTTCACACTCTAGTTAACATCATTGTCACCGAGTTTCAGTCACTCTCAGATGGGAGCAGAAAAAAAAATCGGTTGACGTTTGCAGTTTGTCTCTTATTTCCCTCTCTCTCTCTCTCTCTCTCTCTAACGGCCCTCTTACTCATGCTCTCTCTCTCTCTCTCTCTGTCTTCCTCTCTCTCTCTCTCTCTCTCTCTTTTTTTTCTGGCTCTGTCTCCGTATTTGGTGCACAATTTTCCAACGAATTTCCATTGCTGGCACCCTTTTCAGATGGAATTCTGCGTTTGTCGTTTTAAAAATTTCACCAACGTTGACATTTAAGTTAATTTGCATACTGCCGCACAAAATGTGCCCCTGATGGCGGTGTGGCAAGGCTGCCGGCCGCCTCTGATGATGATTATTATTATGACAATGATGAGGGGGGGTCGCGGGGCACCATCATTGAGGATGACAACTGGTGTGGTCTCTCTGGTCTGGGCTATGCCTTCAATGGGTGTGAATCGTTCACTCTCTTTAAACACTTTTCTCTGTGCCTTTGTCTCCACTCCACTCCACCCTCTTGCTTGCCTTGCCTCAGTATTAAAAACTAAATGTTGCCCAATTACACAACGAATTTACATACAATTCTCGTTCCCATAAATGCAAAAATATATTTGCCAACAGTGCGAGACAAAAGTATAAGAAACAAGTTGGAGATCTACAGATATTCCGTAGGCTAAAAACAACTCTAAAATGTGTTCACTTTTGGGATTGGGTTTAAGGTAAGAGAGGAACCATAGTTAAAGATCTAATTTCAATAATATAATAATATTATAAAACTAATGATGTAATTTGCTTACCGATACCTCGTTTTGTATATCAAATTAATTGATAGAGACAGGAGACACATGCCTAAGTGTACCTCTTTATATTACCTCATATATTACCGCTACACAATTCCAAAATATTTTTTTTTATTATAATTCAAATCAGGAGCTCCTGTTCCTATAGAAACTGAAGTTTCAAATTGGTCGATCGACTATACAGCTTATGGTCATATGGTTATGCCATACACTGTAGCCTATGTTCCAAGTTTCTATGTTTCCTGGAAGTGTCTCTGTGTCTGTGTTAGAAATTCTTCCATTTTAAAAATTAAATAAAATTTAAATAAAATTAAGCAAGACAATTTAATTAATGACCGAAGCTTAAATGTTTTGCTATCTAATCATAGCACGTCGATGCCTTTAAGCAGTTAACAATCTCAGCTTGGGGCTGGACCACCTGCAGCCTCGCAAATCGCTAGATGCAGCAATACGTTGCATATTAATCAAATCCCGCGCTCAAGCTGAGAGTTGCTGCAATTTGGCTGGATTCAGAAGGCCATAAAATATGCTGGCGGCATCCTCCTGCCCATGCCATACCACTATCCCACATCCCACATCCTAGCCACCATCACACACATGCACATCCGTATCCACATCCACAGTTAGGATGTACATCCTCACCAGCTTCCACATCCCATCCACAAGGGATCACACTTGTCTATGCGCGTTTAGCACGATGGCTGCCACAAGGCTTTATGGCTGTGTGGCATCGCCGCACGGTGCTGCCACCCACAACTCGTGGCACCCAATTTCCGGTGCTTGCGTAAATACATTATGCAGCTTACAACTACTTAACGGGGACCGTGTGGGTGGCTGCTGTGGGTTGGGTTGGGTGGTCATAAAGTGGCAAATTCTGGATGCAACTTTTGTCGATACACGGTCCTGGTCTGGCGCCTGCTCTGACTGGAGCTTCTGTTCCTCCACTAACCGCCCTGCTCCTCCTTGTCATATATGCAATAAAAGTGCACTGCAAAACTGTGAAAAAGGTGAAGATTACGCACTGAATAAGAATACACTCCCACAGCATAGTGCCACCACACCACACCACATAGAGGAAAGTTCTACGAGGAAACCAAAATCCAGGCAGACACCCACACAGACACAGACACCCACACAGACACAGACAGACAGACAGACAGACACTTTGAGGCACATGACAAACATGTGTGATACGCCACTTGTCCCCGTCGACAGCCGCGCCACCATTTCTATCTGCATTTGCAACAACAGTTTTCCTTTTTGCCAGCACTCTGGCGGTGCCTCTGTCCCTGCCACACAGCCACACAGCCTGGCCCACTCATGAAAGTTAAGGACTTGCATAACTTCTGGCATTTATGTGCGCTTTTCACCTGCTTGCAACAGCTTCACCTACTTTCCCACTGCCAACCCACGCCCATTCACACCCGCCCACCGCTTTTCCATGCTTCATTACGCTAATGCCGTGTTTTCAAATTATTTTACATGCAACCAACTCCTCCCTGCTGCTGCCTGCTGCTGCATCCTCCAGCTTGCAAGTGGGATTCTTTTTGTTGTTTGTTGCATATTTAATGGGGTTAGCGGTGGAGCGGAGGAGCGGAGGAGCGGAGAAGCGGTTTGAGCCATGGCTGATTAGCACGATGGAAACTAGTTTAGCTCACATAGTTCTTTCAGGTTTTGTGCATAATTTAGTCAGGGATGATCAAACAGCTCACACAGGGAATCAATAGAGAAGATGGATAACCCATTAAAGACTTATGTATATCACATCATCGTCATACAATCCTAAAGGTAGATAGGCACAGCCTTGCTCATAATTATGCGTACAACAAACTAAGATTGGATATCATCAAATTAATGAATGTCAAAAGCAAGTCTCTCTGGTGGTGGCCCAACGACAGGTTGTTTGCTTTACATAATTATTTCATTAAGTGTTTTGGCGGCGACTGTCAGGAGTCGTCGTCGCCCTAAGGACATGGACTGCCTGCCTGCCTATTGGGAGTCCTTTTCACTTTTCCACTTTGGTACTTTGCTAATGCCAGCATTTAACAAGTCGCAAAGCTGCAGACATTTCACAGCATTCGCCTTGACCTCAGGCACTGTTGGGGGAGAGAGAGAGGAGAGGGGAGGATCTGCTGGCAAAGCTCATTAACAAACATTAGTTGCAAATGTTGTGAATTACTTAAGGAATTAATATTCCATGCTTCACACACACCCAAAAACACTCTCTCGGGGGGGGAGGCTGGAGGGCAGTCAGAACTTAATCTACCCGGAGGCTTCTTCCACTCTCCCCCTCTCTCTCTCTCTCTCTCTCTCTCTCGACAGCAGCTAAATGAGCGGTAGTCACACACACACACACAATCATGCATATACATAGATACATATATTTCTTAAATCCTACTCGGCGTATACTTAATGCAAACTAATTCATTTCCACATATCCCACTCCTTGCACTCGGTTATCATCGCCTTCATCATTAGAACGATGCTTGTCTGGAGCGCTAGTTAATGATAGTTGACCTACCCCAACCCCCACCCCTCCCTGACCCCTGATTTTCTGCCCGCCGCAAGCATATTGAATTAATGAAAGCTTTTTGTCTGCTGACCAAGATATATGCTCTGTCTTGTCTACAGGATTCCCACACTCCCCACTCCCAGGGAGCTCCCCTTTTCTGGTATCCTCCATAAGTATATAAATTGACTTGAAGCAATCTAATCATCGGCCGCATTGTTTGTCCCTTCGATAGTTGTGTGTGCTAAGTGATTAATAATTTACTATGATTTTGGGTTAACGATCCTAAGTCAATGGGGTTTCTTATATTGCTCATTTTGGGGGATAGTTTTGTGGATATTAAAGCTGCACATTGAAATGACTCTTTAAATGTTTCTCATATTTTATTATCTATTTTAAAGGTTTACATTCTTTCCACATCGGATTATATTCCTTTAAATGTATTTGTAGCACAATGAACTTCTTCTGTTTTCATAACCCACACAGCTGTCTGTCTGGGGCGCTTTCATGTTTTCCATTTTCTCAAAAAACAATTCTCTTGGCCACAAGTGCAACTCTTTCTTGTCCAATTCCAGCCACAACAACAACATCCTTTGCCTTCAGCATTCAATCTCTGTTTCTGCTGAGATTTTCCTCTCCACTTTCTCCTCCTTACCCACCGCCTTTCTCTTGCTGTAAGTTCTCTCAGCCCTCTCAGGCGTTCTCTTTCTTTTGCTTAGTGCAAGTTCTGCCAATTTTGCTTCACGCATGCAATTCCTTTTAAGCGGCTTTTGGACCACTCTCCTTCAACTCTCCTTCCACTCTCCGCCCAATCCGCTCTCATCCTTCTAGTTAGTTTTTCCTTGCTTTGAACAAATACGGAAATGCAGATTTCGCATAAACAAAGCACGCACAGCAAATTAAAACAAGCCATAAATGTGAGCACCAGAAACACAAATGTCGAATACTCGTAGAAGGAACAGGGAGGGAGAGAGGGAGAGACGATAGGGGGTAGGGGAAGGGAAGGAAACATTTCGGATCGTGTCTTGAATATTCTATGATAGTTAATTACATCGGTGCTCCTCGTTCGTCCTGGCTATATCTGTGTTCGGAAATTCCGAAAGATTTATTTATGGGGAAGCACAGGCTAAATTAGCCAAAAATGCATTGCCAAAGAAGTGGGTGGCAAGGGTAAGGATAACTTACGCCTTTTTATGTGCAAAATATTGAAATATTAGTAGATGGAATGGGGTTGGACGCTGCCAACAGTGCCAAAGGATACGATACCCTTGGCAGGCCGGACCCAAAGGATTCATCAGCGGGCAACAGCTGTTGACTGCCGCTGTCGCTGCCGAAAATGTTAGCATTTTGCGATGATGTATCGCTGGCATCATTATAACAGCTGCCAGAAGGTACCCCAATCCTTTCCCCCCCCTCCCCGCCCACCAGGAACCATCAGGTTTGGGCATGAACCAGCCCGAGCCCCCAGGACGGGGCCCCATTTGTGCGTGCCTTGGGTACTTGTTGTTATATTTATCACAGAAATGTACTTTATCTTTGCCGGTGCCCAATGCGCGAAAAAGAGGAGAGAGAGCCAGGGAAAGTGAGAGACGAGACCCAATGTAACCCTATACTCCTGGGCTTCTGGGCCAGGACATCAGTCACCAGATGCTGCGCCAGGGCATTGTGTCTCCTTCAGCAATTTTGCATTTTCTCATCTGTCTGCCAACCGGATGTTTATGCAGATTTACATGTAAATTAAATTATATAAAAATATCTTCCTATATTCCCATATATTGTTTGAAGATTAAACTTGCATTATGAACCCGAACCCGAAAGCGAAAGTTTTATCGTAAAAAAAATGTTTAACAGATGTTTGATTTTTGATGTTTATGGGAGGAAGGAATGCTGCTATGCCAGCATGTATTTTTAATGATTTACTTCCATTTTGATGGATGTAATAAAAAAGTGCTGCTATATGTGTGTGTGTGTGTGTGTGTGGCAGGGAACAGATTGAATGGACTTTCGAGAGGGGTACTTGACTCCTGAGGGGTGGACTTTACACTCTGCTCTTATCAGGTCTCTCCACAGGTCTTTTCATCAGCTCTTCCCAGCATTAACGCCACCAGACCAGCACTTGGCCCCATCTCTACACAGCATCGTTCTCTCTCTCTCTCTCTCTGCTCATAAATTTCAAGTTGCATATGCAAATGTCAGTCAGACTCCAGGATATTGATTGAAATGCAATATTCTGGACGCGGTGTAACTCAGTAATTTGCATAAGTCCATTACTGACCAAAATGACAAACCCTGAGAGAGAGAGAGAGAGAGAGCAGAGCAGAGAGAAGAGCAGAGCAGAGCTTGAGGGGGTGGAGGTGGAGGCGTAGACGACTACCACGAATGGGCTGACCTGCATTTGACCAGATGCGAAATTGTGTGGGCCTAATTCGAGGGCGTTGCTGATGAGCGTTGAATATGCGGTGAAACGGAACATGTCGAGATGCTGCCTGCCCTGAGCCAAACATTTGCTACATTCTACATGCCTCATGCTACATACTTTTACATGCGATTGTGTAGAAATTAAAGAATGGGATTTGTGGGCTTTAAATGCTATGGATGTTGGCTTGCAACATGAAATCTTGTGCTGTATTTACAATCATTTCTCTCTCTCACTTTTATAAAATTATCTTTTCCTTTCATGACAAAAAGCTTTTCACTTGCAACTGTTTCACTTGCATCAATCTGCCATTTTATTGTTTAAGAGATACATCTAGATGGATACATATATTTAATATGGGACATGACAATATTGTCTTGCCCTTTAGCCACAGCAGCAGCAGATTCTGTTGTTACTCTTTCCCGTCGACTCAGCCGACAGACATCATTATTTCTCAAGTGGATGTTGGCAGTTCCCCTGCCCTTCCCCTCTCCTTGGACCCACCAAACCGATTCCAGTTTCAGGACGACAGCATCGTCATCGTCTTTCGTTCTGCTTTGGCATCTTTATCCTTTATGCAAGAAAACAAAAAAGGGAGAATAAAACACGATTCGAGTAAATAAAAACATAGAGCTTCTTGGGGCATGAGCACGAGCAAATTTGATGGCAATAAAAATAAAAAAAAAATGCTTACAATTTATTGATTTCATATTAGTAGAGAACCGACGACACACACACACACACACCCAAACAAACACTCTAGATCCGATCAGGACGTATGCATAAATTTACCGCAGCCTGAAAGTATGCAACAAAATCTCTGACTTTCTTTCGCACGCGGAAGTTTTTCGGTTCTGCGTTTTATTTTCGTCGTTTCGGTTAATGCCTTCATTTCAATTTGGCCCAAATGTGGGTCAGCCTTGAGTTTTGGGTTTACTTTCGGTTAACCCTGCTAATTTGAAAGAGAATTTTTTTTGGGGCCGCACAACTTGCTAATTGAATCAAATTTTTGTCTTCTAATTGTTGTCGAGTTTCGATTTCTTTAAACAGAATTTGAATTTGGATGGCAGAGAGTGAGTAAACTTTCCACTTGAGTTGTAACAGCAGCATGATATTGCACTGTTACACACACACACACACACAAACAAACGAATTGTTCTGCAAACAATCCATCATTTAGGCCAAATATTGTGTTGCCTGTACAAATTATAAACCAAACTTCTGAATGCCAATTTGATAAGCTGATTTATGCTTCATGTTTGGGCTGCGGTCCTGACAGGGGAAATCATTAGGCTAATGCGATTGGAGGGCCTGCAAACACAAATATTGGAATTGGCAAACAAAAACGCACAAAGCTGTGCACATAAATTAAACCGGAAATCAGTAATCCCATTGATTCCCATAGCCTGGCACCCCAACGATATGCAAAGTTAGTTCGTTCGGTGATAACAAATGTGGAACAATTATGGCCGCATTAAGCATATGCCCAAATGGTCAGCATTCCTCGATCCCAGCGAGTGTGTGTGTGTGTGTGTGTGTGTCAGTCGTTCTTTGGATTTGCATAAAACCAACCACATTTATTCAATAAGCAACCCACACACACACACTCACACTCACATAAGGGTGGCAACAGCAGCACTCGACTTTGACTGGGCTTTAAGACCACTTAATAATCCACTTGGATGGGTTAAAGGGGAGTCCAACAGTCGGCTCCTGCTCCTCTTTTACTGATTGCCGGTTGCATGGTTGGCATTGATTTACGGGATGGACTAACCCTACAGAACCCTTGCCCAATGCCATTCGCCTTTCCCAATACCAATCGGGTATGCAAATCGAATACAACTAAATGTAAACACATACAAATGCAGTTACAGATGGAGATGGAGATGGAGATGGAACCCTAGTTCCATTTCGATTTTTCCGATTTGATTTCGCAAGGGTTCTAATGCCTCAGTGGCTGGGACTAGGAGCAGAAAAGGGGTGTCTGCCCCCCCAGACATCCTTGGCAAACTTTTGCCTCAACGGCTTAACTTTTTTGCACGTGTAGCTGGGCAGCAGCTCCTGCTGAGGCAGGATGAGGAGTAGTCAGACCCTGCCACAATACACTTTTAGTTAAATTCAAAAAAATAAAAGAATCTTTTGTTCTTTGGCAATCCCTTAAAATGTTTTTCCAGCCCAGAACTTTCCTGGGAGTGGGTCTGGGACTTAACTCTGGGTGGGGAGATTAAAGAGCGGATTAAGCTTAATGAACACACACCTTTAATGACGCACCTATGAGTAGTCGTCCTAGTCAAGGTCTAGGGAGAACAAAAGTACCGCGAGATAATTAATCAGCCAGAGATATGCAAAACCTTGACGACGACGACAGATCGACCAGGTAGACCGCAACAGAAACCGTTTAGGCCCAGACAACAATGGGCCATAAACGCATTAACAGTAATGGCAAACAAAAAGAGAGCCGCAAGATCAACCAGAAGACAGATCATGTCACACCTGCGCACGAGCGACAGGCAACATGTTGGACGTCCGCTGCTACCTGTGCAACATGTTCGCTTCGTCTTCGTTTTCGTTTTCCAGTTCCATCGCGAAGCCCCCTGAAAATGGGTCAGGCTATATAAGCGCAAGTTCAAGGCGATCGCCGTTTCAGACAACTTCAGCAGCAGAAGCAGCAACAACCAGCACCACCAACCAGCAACCACCTTAAGCGGCCACAACCACCTCTCCATCCATCGCGAAGTGAAATCCAAAGTCTCTCGAAGTGGAATCAAAGTAAACGAAAGTTTCGTATCGATCGACAAAATATCTTTATATAGAGAGAGAGAGAGAGAGAAATTTTGCAGTGCAATTTTTGGGTGAATTTTTAAAGTGAATTGTGTGCCTGACAATCGCGTGCTAAAAAACTGCAGCCAAAAGTGGTAATTAAAATTTTGCCAGCTGAAAGACAGCGGGATTAACGGACAGGTGAGAGAAATTTTTGTTTTTTCCAACAGCACACAAAAAAAGTGTCCAACTAAACTAGTTTTTAATGGAGTTTTACAAATGGAAATGGTTTAATTCAGAGACATTCCATTAAAGAGTTTGTTTAAATAATATTATTCCACTACAGAGTTATTTAGAGAGTTTATTAACATTTTTAAATCCTGAGTCATCTATGGTAAATGTTGGCGGTTTTAGTGGGGAGTTTTTAAAGATGTGGCCAATATTTTGAAATTTTGTATTTCTTGGAAATTTGTATGATTAATTTTAAGGTGTGACAAAGGTTACCTTACCTTTTTGAGCCATTGCTTTACATACTCCCAAAATGGTTATGGATCTAATGAATACCTAAAACATACAGGGCATATAATATTTCTCAAGTCTACTTAAATTCTGAACAGTTTTTAACAATTTAAAACCACACTTAAATATAAAATATTGTGAGATTCTTAGACCTGATCACCTGATAGACTTTCAGATTTCACAGCTTAAGCCATATTGATCCGCAATTGATCAGAACCAGAGCATTAGAAAGTTATTTACAATTGATTGAATGCCACAATTCTGTCCCGACGTCGTGCCATGCGTTTTGTTTGTCCAACAAATTGGGGCTTTATGGCAACAGCCAAATATTTGGGTCAGGCCTAAAGAAATAACAGAACTTGAAGCCCAAAACGAGCCAGAGAGAGAGAGAGAGAGAGAGGGGAGAGAGGGGAGAGAATTTCTGTTAAACGAGTTAACAACTTTGCATGAAAAAGCAAACAGAAACCCATCGACTGGACCCAGCGTGGAACATGTCAAAAGAAAGAGAGGGGAGGGGCGGGGAGGGAGACATGTGGTAAGCAGAGACGCGCATGTGAGGTGCGGTGCGACACTACCAGCCGGGCACGCACTCTTGGCCAACAACTCTTGGCCCGGCTATACGTATGGACTATGCACTGAGCCCAGTTTCTGTTTGGTTCTTTGCAGTGCAGTGCGGACGCTGACTATGACGTTGATGATGGCCGCCCACTGACCCAAATGGGCGCCCGTCGCCCGTCCCCTGTCGCCTGTCGTCTGTCCACCTTTCCAAAGAATTTTCGTTTTCTGGCCCCCATGTTGGCTCTCTCAGTCCCCCCTTTTTTGGTTCTCCCAACTCCCCTTTTGCGGCCGTTTTGTCTGTGGCCTTGATTCCATGTGGGTCTCTGTCTCTGTCTTACTCTTCACTTCACTTCGCTCTCTCTTGCTCTCTCTCTCTGCTGGCCAATTAATGCCTGTCTCTGCATACAAAATATATATTTATTTTATTTATTTAATTGCCTGTAAAAGGTCACATTTGTCTGCCATTTGCTTACCAATTTGCTTGGTATTCAACCCATTTTCTGCTGATTCTCTGCTGCCGCCGGCCCTTTATTTATTTCTTATCGTCTTCTACCTTGAAGCAAGTTATTTTTGTTGTTGTTGTTGTTGTTGGTAACTTTCATTCATTTATTGGTTTGTTGCTGGTTGTTGGCATTTCTTTTGGCATTTTGCGGTTGTATTTGTTGGCTGTTCGCCTGTCAAGTCGAGTGAGGTGAAAGTTTTTGCTTTGAAGCTGTTAAGTTGCCTTTGGAATCGAGTTAAATTGAATTTGTTTTCCGTTGATTGCACTTTGAGAGAATGCCTTGAACCTTGAGGGGGGGAGGGGGGTGGATATGTTGCCTCAAAATGTGTGTAAAACTGAGGCAAAAAGTTGCCTTTGGCTATGACTTTCAGGTTGCTATGACAGCCATAATTTGTGTCCCAGCTGCACTGCAATAACCGTAATGGCAACGGCAATTGCAAGTGCAATTTGTTCTGCTTTCTTGCAGTCACCATTTACATTTATTTCTTGGATTTGCCGACTGCATTTTGGGGTCAGTAAAAGTTTTAGTCAACTTTTTCGTATCTTAAATCCCTCGTGGATCATTTCTGTTGCGTCACTTTGGAAATTTGTTACCAAATAATCGATATAACTGGTCAACACTCTTTACCCTCACGCGAGGGCTTTACAGTCGAATTAAAATGCAGTACAGTTGGTCAATCATTTGGCCGAATGCCAACAGTTAGCTAGCGGTTTTTCACTGGAGGTTGCTGACCAGCGAAACAAAACGAAAGACTTAAGCCACAAACTGTCTAGAAAGCCGCCCGCAATGCATGTCAATTAAGGTTAAGTACGCGCCACTAAACAATTGCTATTTATTCAAAATTGTTAACCCCTTATCTTGGTCAATAAACCTTGGCTCGGATTCTGGGCAAAAAGAAAGTGAAACCTGAATATTTTTGTGTGGCGGCTGCTCTGCTCAGGTTTCACTGCGGAAACCAGTCCCATGACTGTCCAGAAATCTGGCTAACACTCTTTTGGGTCTTTGCTGAAGAGAAGGAATGATTCAGAGTATCTATGTATCTGTGCATCTTTCTCTCTGTCTCTCTCTGTCTCTCTGTATCTTTGCTCACTTACCGCAAATCACGAACATTTTTAACCGCTTTCTCATCTTTGACTTTGACCAGAAACCCAGTGGAGCATGCACGAGGCACGAGACACGAGACCGCAAACGAAACTGAAAATAAATATCACATCAATTACAATGATATTTCTCCTTCGAAAGAACTTGGTTATTGTTATGCTCCCACTCTCCCACTCTCCCACTCTCTCTCTCTCTCTCTCTCTCTCGTTCGCTCTCTGCGGTTTCCACACTTTCTAATTTGCGACTTTTGACCAACTGCAGCCGCGTAATTGCTGCCGGGGCTTTGGCTGCTTTTAATATGGATTTTAATTGCCATTTTTAGACAAACGATTTGGTGCTGCTGCTGGCCATGAAAGTAAGAGTTGCGTGTGAAGTTTCCAATTAAAGTTTGCGTGCCTGAATAAACAGAAGTGTTTTGTGCAGAGGGGAAAGGCTCAAATGATGTCACAGAGAGTTCTTTGAGTCAAGCGAGTAGTCATTTTCCCAACACAATCACAATTTCCCTGGCATTTTCAATGAAATTTCTCTGCCACATGCAGAGGTATCATATCCTCTCAGCCATTAATTACCATTATCTTAACGACTCGATCACGCCTGCAAATCGCTGCCTCTAACAGCTTTCTAAATTTACATGACCAGCGTAATTGCCATGGAACTGTGTCGAATTGTGTCACAAAACAATCAAATCTCGATTGGCATAACCGTGAGATGGGGTTTACTGCTGCTGCTGTCTGATTAATGATCTGCCAATTTACATTTCAATGCAGTTTGACCCATTCTGGGGAGCCTGTTCTTCGGCGCAATGGAAATCAATGCAAACTCTGTTCTGCCATTGGCATTCCTCTAGACTCTAGAGATACTCCACAGCTCCACACACACACACACATAGTCGTTGGCTTTATTAATTGTAACGGTTACCTGTTGCATGACATCTGAGCAAGAGAACCGCTAACTGGAACAGGTTCTTGCCACAGCAGATCGGAGATGAAAGAACGAACTTCTACCATCCATTCACATTCCCATTCTAATTCGATGCTCCGATGAAGAGCTCAATTCCTGATGATACAGAACTGAAACTGTGATGATCGCATTGAGGAAGTCTCTGCTAATTGCTCTTACTTGGCACCTTGCACCCCACCCCTTCCCATCCCATCCCACCTGTGGCTGCTTTCTATGTTGCTCAACTTGGGTAATTTCCCTGCTGCTTCTGCCACAGAAATCACTGCCTAAGCATGGGTATGGGATGGGTTGGCTATGGGATGGGTTGGCTATGGTTTGGGTTGGGTGAACAGGTTCAGTTTGACCGACACCTTAATTGGGAGCAGTTAGACTAGTTTCTAGCTGTTTCGGAAGCAAACCTGGAGACGCTTCGGCTTCGTCTTTGGCTTTGGCTTTAATTACACGGCACAACAACTTTCTTATCTGGTTTCCATGGAAATTGTAAAGTCATTTTTGCTCCATGAGAAATGGTAAATGTTTTGACAATACCTGAGAGAAGCGAAGAATATTTGAATGCCAAAGAAATGCTGCAATGCTAAGAGGGGTGTGAGGCATGAATGGGTGAAAGCGGAGATTTTTTAAGAATATCAAAATACTGATTTAAATGAGTTGCCATTAGACAATAGCTAAATGCACTTTACATTCTACAATTCCTACAATTGTTTGCCTTATGTACATCCGTATGTAATACTCGTAGCACTAATGAAATCAGGGCAAGCATGTGCCACTCAAAAAGGGGACACCAACCACCAAACCTAATTCCAATGCCCCACACACAACGTGTGGGCAACGTAGAAAGTGTTATGCCATTGTTTGTCGAATGTTTGCCATTCGATGAATTTCAAATTTCAAATTGTTTTTTGCCCTCTTTGTCTCTTGCAGCAGTCATGTGGAATCAGAGTAAAGTTTACGCCTATCTGCTGCTCTCGATAGTGGCCAGCAATTGCCTGCTGACCACCTACGCCTTCCCGCAGCAGGAGGTCTACCAGAGACAGCACCAGTTGGCCCAGTCCCAATCCCCAGTCTATCGGGGGGGGGAGGAGGGCAGCGCCAGGAAGTTCGCGGTGAAGCCCAACGCCTCCAAGAAGGTGGCTCTGGATGACATTGAGGACGATCTGGAGAACAATCAGCTGCAGGAGACTGTGGGCGGTCCGGGCGGATTCACCTGGTCCAATATGCTATCCACTGTGATGACCATGTTCTTCAATGGCGCCGTCAATGCCCCTTCAAAGTCCGACGATGTGGATTCCTCTGGCGGACTGGGTGGCAGTCCCTGGGCCAATGTGATCTCCATGGGTAAGACTCACTCGATAGCTGTTCCCATGACATATATGACTATGTGTGTGTGTGTGTGTGCATCTCTTCTCAGGTCTTCGCATCATCAACACTCTGTTGGGCGGTGGAGCACCTAGCGATGGCATCGATAAGGTCGACAACGGCGGATCTCCCATGCAGGTAAATCGATCGATCCATTAGCCACATCCAATATGGTGTACACTTACTGATTGCTGATTGCTTTTGTGCCACTTTTGTTTTGCTTTTATCGTAATACGTTGATTATTCGTTGGATCGTTCATTGTTTCGTTTTACATACATACATACATGCATACATAAATACATACAAACATACATACATATATATCTCTATTAAATGTTAATCATTTACTGATTCTGGGTGTTTGGCTCTTCTTATTCTTATTCTTTCGATTATGTTCGTTTCCCGCCTACCGCATACCTCCTCTACCTGTACCTGTACCTCTACCTCTCTAATAAATCGCACAGGGCATATTGGTGGCTGTGATGTCTGCCGTTTTGGGCTCCAGAGACCCCGATCAAGTCAACTCGATGGCCAAGCAAGCTGGCGAGGTAAACATCTTTAATGCTTTCACAGAACATACAACAAAATCAGAAAACACTGGGCAACAAGATCGGGAGGGGAGGGGAAGGGGGGATGGCAGGAGAGGATTGTCTGAAAGGGGGTTGGGATTAAGTGGAGCATTTTTAATTGTATTTTCAATCATATGCAAAGATCTTACTTCTATAAGTCTAAATATTTCAGGGGAAAACGTGAAGTTTTATGTGTGAAATCCTTCTAAGAACAGAAATATTTATATAGAATTTTTAATCGAAATTGTGAGTTAAATCAGTTTAAAAAGGTTTTCATCATTCACGCCCCAATCTTGTTGCCTAGTGCTGAGAATGTAAATGTTTTATATGCACACACACACAAACACACAGCACACTCTTACACCAAACACTTACACATACACCGCGACACGCACACGCACACTCTTACACCACAAACACTTACAAACACTCAAACACACACACACACACACCTCTTAGAATTGGCACAAGCAAATGCAAGACTAATTGACTAATGCTTCCTCTGCCCCGTCCCTGTACCCGTCCCCAACCATACACACAAACACACTCACACACACACACACAACACATACAAACACACACACACACTCGCCTTCCACTGAACAATGCCTCCCCCTTCCACAGTTCATTCAGATCGTGATGAATCTGCTGGACGCCCTGAAGACCTCCTTCTCGCACCGCTCCCTCACAGCCCGCTCCCTGGGCAAACGTGACTCGGTGAGCGATGCCGTCGTCGCTGGCATCTCCCTGATGAAGGGCTACGTCCGCACCTACCGCAACTCCGAGGACAAGTGCACGCAAAAATACATGTGCGATGCCAACACGGAGTGCGTGCGCGAGATTGGCGGCAGCAGCATCTTCTGCCAGCTGGGATCGTAAGTCACACGCCACAAGCAGAACCCCCCCTCCCCCCTTCCTGAGATATTTTTTAATCATAACTCTTTGCCTGTCTTTTTTTTCTGTTTAGTTACGCCACCAGCTATGTGCTGGGACGCAGCAGTGGCGGCAGCTTCGAGGAGCTGTACGACGCCGGTCGCCGGGGGCGCTCCGGCTTTGACTGCCGCCAGATGTATCTGGAGTGCAATGAGGTCTAGATCTGACCGGGGGGCGGCTAGTGGCTCACTAAACCTTTTTAGTGCTAACGACTGGACTTTTCTCTTAACTAATTTAAATTAATTTATGTACTTCCATTTAGATCTTAGCTATTTATATTATTTATTTACATAAATTCTGTATTTATTTGCGTTTCTGACAAAAAACAACAATCCTTACAAAATAAATGCATTGAATGAAATTGGTTGAAACAAATTTGAAATTACGCTGCGTTGCGCGCTAAAGATAGTCCTTGCTCCAACGGTCTGGCAGCACTATTTACCATGTTACCGCTACAGTGATGCCTTACTGCCAGAAAAGGTACATTTTTCAAGCAGTTCACATTGCAAGCAGTTCCCTGTGCAAGCAGTTGATTAAAGCAGAGCGTAACGTATATTTTAAACAGAAATAATGGATGTGGAATCAAAAAGAGTTTTTTGGTTTGATGCCGAGGTGACTGAGCTTCTTGCGCTGGTGAGGGAGGAGAGTGTGTTCGGCAGGATAGATGGATTTTACCTAAAAATTGTTGCCAAATGAATTATTTTCGACAAACACGCGCCTTCCAATTGTCCCGAGAATCCCCTAGAGCCAGGGCAAGAGCCAGAGCCAGAGAGCGTGTGCAACTGACCATCATCAGCTTAAAGCAATCAAACGCATTAGAGATAACACCTAGATAAGTCACGGTACCCACAAGTAGCTCAAGAAGGAGGAGAAATCATCGCTCCCAATCCACTCTATCTGCATCCCCCACTCGATAATGTGATTAACCCTTGAGTCCCAGTCCCTCCTTTGACTCTTTCCCTCGCTCCCTTGTAGGTTAACTAAATGAGCTTTTCTTTAGCTAGTGATTGAATAATAATTTCACAGGAATAATAAAGAAATGATGTGCAAACTAAAAATTGTGCTTAATTTCTTCCCGCAAAAAAAACTAAATTTATATCTTCTTTTGCTTACCCATAATATTGTGCCGTTAGATATTACTTCTTTGTTGGTGGTTTTCGCAGAAGGGATTTTGATATTTCCGACGAAGAGAGACACCGCACGACAACTACGACGAAAACGCACCGAAAACGCATACGAAACGCAAAAAATAATTGCCAATAGGCGCACAAACACTTGGCTTATTAATCTAAGGCGTGGCACTAGGGGGCGGAAGTCCGTGTGAACACACTAAACCAAAGAGAGAGTCAGAACACCTTAGATTTTGGCACTAGAGCATTAACGCTCGCTCTTCTTCTTTAATTCACTTCTTCATTGCACTGCCACTACATCATGGAGTGGGAAAGGGACAACAATTGGCAAATTGTTTCGCTACACTTCAAAACACGCACAAACACACACACATTGCTGGAACTCACTAGATCATTCTTTGATTCCTTCCTCTCTTTTTCTCTTTACTTTATAATGGAGTGGGAAAGGGGACAATTGGCGCAAACAAGCGCACTTACATTGGGCTGAAACTCACTTAATCGAACGAAAAAAAAAGTTGAGATGCTCATTGCCATTCTCTTCTTCATTCCACTTTTACACAATGGAGTGGGAAAGATGAAACACTTGACACTTGAATTTTAAAGCATGCACAAACACGCATAAACATGCACGGGAACACACTTTGCTGGAACTTATTGCGCCCCCGCCTATGAACCAACACATTTTCTTTCACTACACACACACTTTTTTGGTAGATTTATGTTTTTTCACTGCATCACTACACTGCACTACACTACACTTCACTACACTTCACTGCACTACACTTCTTTTCACTACACTGCACTACACTTCACTATACACCTGCGAGACAATTTCCACGTTTTATTTTTCACTATTTTCCCGAATTTTGGCGGATTGAAACGCGGAGCCGACTCGCGAACGCACGCGCTTTGACCGGGTGAAAAAATTAAAGTGCAAGAGGAAGAGCAAGAGCGCGCACTTTGTAGCGGTGCAAATGCGTTCGTTCTATGCCCCCCACGCTCTCTTCCTAATCACTCTCGCACCCACTCTCTCATCAGCTTCATTTGTTAATCGCTTATGTCTGCTCAAACTGTTCTTCCTCTCCTACTGCAAAGGGAGAGTGTGCTTGTGTCACCTGTCAGTGGGAGTGAGAAAGAAATATCGGTGAGAGAGTTGCAGTTCGCGGTGTTGGCGCAGCGCAGTCGACGTAGTTACTCGCGCATTTCATGTTCTCCTTCTTCTCCTCTACCTTCACCTCCGGCATCACCGGCTCTTCTACTACAGCCTCTGCTACTGCAAAAATCAAGAGAAAACGTTTGTTGTTGTTGGCACCTGTTAGAGTGGGATGGAGAGGGTGTGCAGGGTGCAGTGGGTGCAGGTTTAATCATGTTCACATAGCATAGTATAAAATAATTCTCTCGCTAGATTATATACAAGAAAATTATCAAAACATGCTGTTTCCCAACAACTTATTGGCCATAAACAACGAAAGACATCGTGCCTTCTCATGTTTTGTCTTTGTTTGTGCAATAATTCAAAAACTGAGCCAAAGCACGAAGGTGTGTCTACTCCACCTCCACTCAACAGACATCCACCCATCCTCGCGTTGACAGCAAAGTTGCCGCCTCTTTGGAGTTTCCTTGATGCAACTTGCAGCCGTCTCGGTCTCGGTCGTTGTCCTGGTTCTTATTACTTATCAACATTCAGAAGCAGACATAAATGACATCCCCACAAGGGATGGCCACGTGATAGGATCGTGAGCGGAATGGGATAGAATCGCCTGTGGTGGGAGAAAGTTTTAAGCAAAAACATTAATTCACATACCTGGGTGCTTCTTTGGAGTAGGCTATTTGCGGGGGAAAACAAACAGGGAAAACTTGCCAGGCCAAAGGCAAGGAACTTGTCTTGTCTCTGGGCCACTGCGCAGCTGCAGCCGTTCACAAAGTTTCTGCAATTTTGATAAATGCCAAGGCACAGCTGAGATTTATGGGACAGCCGGCAACGCCGTCGCAAAGAAAATATGCACCAGGCAAATGGAATATAGGGAAAACTTAACTAAACTCCGAAGGCATATCTTCAAGTGGATGAGTGTAAGTGTGTGTGTGTGTGGGTGACAGAAGAGAGAGAGCCTAACCCACATTTAATGGGCGGAAATGGCAACATTTTGTCCAATGCAACAGCAGTAGCAGTAGATGCAGCATCAGTGGCAGCCTCCAAAGTTATGATTAATTTGTGCGGCCAAGTTTTTGCTGCTGCTGCTGCTGCTGCTGCTGGGGAGTCTCCTGCTGCAGCCCACCAAAAAAAGTTGTTCCATCTACAGAATTGTTTGTTTCCACTATCTGCAGGAGCTGCAGCTGCCACAGCAGGAGCAGGAGCCTTCTGTCCGTAATTAAAGGCGCCTTGGACCAAATGGCAACCAGCAACCGGCAACTGGAGCTGGCACTGGCACAGGCACTGGCTGGCGATGCATCGCTTAAAATTCCATTTAATTACGTTGAGTGTTGAATATCTTTACTGCGCTAATTAGAACTGTGCGAAAAACTTTTCTCGGACACCCACGAAGCGCCTTGGCTGTCTCGCAGAAAACTCTCTCCAAATGAAACAATCGAATTTGGACAACGATCTAATTTGCGCCAAAAAGTAGCAGCAGAGCCAACAGCTGCAACAGGAGGAGTGTCCGAAGTCCAAACTCGAGCATGAGTTTGACATTTTTGTCAGACTGCTTAAATTGTTTTTCGCAGATTATAATTTACTTGTTGTCTGGGCGAAGAAATTAAGTCTGGGGGAATTTTAATGAAATTTCAGAGTGTTTCTGATGGCTAATTGTTCTTGGTAGAAATGAAAGGAAATATTCAAGAGAATTTCACAAGAAAAGTAAACGTAAAGTAAGGGACTTTGCCAAGGTTCTTGGTAACCATTTCAATGAGTTAAACATACAGTTATAAGAGTGATTGATTTAATTATAGATCCATTGTGAAGAGTATTGATTAATTACTGAGCAGATTACTGATGACAGCTCCATTTCCATATGAGTTGAACTGAATTGTGTGCAGCATTCAACAATTGTTCAACTATTTTTGTATTAAAATAAAAATACGTATAAATCTGTAAATTGAATAAACATTTTCAATAAAATTGTCATTGCTGTACGATGCCATTATATATTCATATATCATATATACACAGGCAAACGAATAAAAATTAAAGTAAAATATACCTGCATTGCATTTCCATCATTTCTGTTTGAAAATAATTCATTTTCCTCTTTGAGCTCTAATTAAATGCGATATCAATCGCAGCAAATATTATTCCGAAGCTAACAATTCATTTTGTCGGAATTTCATATTTAAATTCTTATTTCTTTTGGTAAATTTAATACCAGTTCTATCCGCAAAGAGGTTAAAGGTGTTACCTTTATCACAGAAACAGAAACAGACACTGAACTGAAGATAAGTTTTTTATCAGCCCTATTTGCTACACTTCTTGTCCAAGCTGTCAAAATAGGTTCAGCAAATTCCGTGTCCGCAGAGAAGGGATCTGTGACACACACAAATGTAGGAAACTTTTGCCCGACATTAGCACTCTGACACGAGCCAGAGAACTACTACATATTTATGGTAAGTCCTTGGGGAAAACCAAACCGCAAATCAACAGCACACGCACACACGTACATACAGTCAGCAGGTACATAAATGTCCATCAAAGTCGCTGGCAATTATTTTGATATTTGCACTGACATTTTTTGATTTGATTTCCTTGTTTGGCTTTTGTCCAAATCAATTTATTTGAACCGCCGCCACAAGTGCGAAAATCTGTTTGATAACCTCAATTTAAGAATAAAAGCAGTAAAAATCCGGAGAAATACAAAAAACAGGAAAATACATACATATATGTATATATTTTTGCAAAAATTGTCTCGCTTTAGGCGTCTGGCACAAAAATTGACCTATTGAAAAATTTAATGTTTGCATACAACAATTTCCTGCAGACTGAAATAACAATGACAACAATGAGAGGCTGACAACGAACGTGAACGTGAACGGGAACGTGAATGAATGTTCTGCTGATGCTGACAACTACAACAAGCCTTTAGGGCTGTAAAAAATTGGTAGAAAATGAAACCCGAAAACAAACCACAGGCCAGGCGAGGGCAGCATCCAGTGGGGGACAGGACACAGCGCAACGCCGGTGGCGGTCGGTCGCTGCACCGCGGGAAGCCACGCGGGAAGCCACGCGGGCAGTTAAATCGATACACTGAGCGTATAAGCGAAACAAAACCAATACCAAAAGGCGACACACTGCCGGAATTTGCATTTGGCTTCTACCATCTACTTCACCCCCCGCATCCACCCCGATCTGACTCTGCCCTCAGGGCGGTTGTCACCATCAGCATCACCAGATCCACAGGCAGAGCCAGAGACAGAGACAGGAACCAGGACTGTGGGCTGTGGCCCAACTCAACTCTGCTGTCAGCGTCGACGATATTGGCTTTTTCGGGTGGAGGAACAAAAAAAGGTACCAGTGGGGGCTGGGTGTCATTCTGGAAAAATCACAAGGCGCCTGGCATCCAGTAAACGCATTCTAGCCAGCTTTTCACCCCATGACCCCACGGACCCCACGGACAAATTTTCCAATTTTTGAGCTGGCCTGCCAGGACGCCACCGTGTCTTATGTCACATGTAAAATGAGTTTTCTTTTCGCGTTCCACCAACAACTTTTATGGTTCGTTTTACTTTTTCATGAGCGTGGCCCTAACAAACAATCAACCGAAAAACCATTAAAAAATCAGGTCAATTTATGCTGGTGAATTTTCATAAATTTCTGAACAATATTCCGCCATATTTGACGTCACTGTAGGGCGGCGGCCAACGCCGTGTTTTTTGTTTCATGGTTTGACAGGCGATTTTGCATTCAGTTTCGGACAAGTTGAAATTGCTCAAATTTGCCGAAGCATTTTCGCAAAAAAAAAGTTGGGCCGGGCCCTACAGTATGTGGTTTCAAGTGGAACTTACTCGCATTCATTGTGGGCACAACTTTTTTGCATACATTATTGGCCCGGCTCTCTTTTCCGGGTTGTGTGAAATATATTGAATTATTAACAGGGCGAAAAAAGGTGGAAATATTTAAACGAAATAACCGATTTTCGGCAGCTGTCCATCCATTCTTCCGTTCATCCAGCCTCCGGTTGTTTTTGGTTATCACAAAAACCATTTGGCTACAAACTACATTCCGGTGGGTAGGTGGAAGGGGAATCTGGCCGGAATGGTTATAGGTTCCTTTGCCTTATCGACTCTCTGTCTCTCTCTCTCTCCTTCGCCTACCATCACTGGTTGATGTAAACAAGCTGTCAAAGCTGCCGAGAATCGATTTGATTTCCCCAGTAATGTTTCCTCCGGCTTCTCTACACAACTTTGGGTACCAACTGTTTTTGTGGTCAAGAGTTTTGTCAAATTATTTAGAGAAATTAGAGTCCAAGGGAAGACATAAAAATGTTGAGTGGTAGTCGAGAAGAGACCCTAAAATATTAAGTATAAACACGCTTTTGTATACTCACGGTAGTAACCTGTTGGGGTCACCATTTGTCATTCTTGCAATCCTTCTAAAAATACATATATGCCATTACAGCTCTATTTGTTTTTTCTATTCTAAAAACTAAACAGCAAATACTCTGAAAGTACTTAATTTTGTTTTCAAACATTTAAAATTTAATGTAACGATAGTAACCTGTTGGGGTCACCATTTGTCATTCTTGCAATCCTTCTTAAAATACATTGTATATGCCATTACTGCTCTGTTCTAAAAACTAAACAGCGAGTACTCTGAAAGTACTTAATTTTGTTTTCAAACATTTAAAATGTAATTTAAGTTCAATCCTCTTTCAGTTAGAACAAAATCAGGCTTAAAGTTTGGCCACTCGATTGCCTCTATTCGTTTTAGCCTCCTCGCCCCTTCAAAGCCTGAAGCTGAAGCCCGAGTGGAATTCGATTGGGCCACTTTAATTACGGCCGCGTAGGGCATTCAAACTTCCATTGACCAGAGCCACATCACATCCGCCGAGCAGAGATAAGTATTTTGCTGGTCCTACTATCAGTGCTCCCCTCCCCTCTGTTCCCCCTTGCACAGTTCCACAGTTCAGACAGATGGAAATTTGGGCAGAGCTCCATGTTAGTGATATTTTCCTATACATATACACTCGTACTCGTACTCGTATTGGTATATTTGTTGGTGTTGTATTTCGGTTGCCTCTTGCTCCCGACACAAATTGCTTAAAGTGGAAAATTGCTGGCGCTGCATTTGTGTCCTGGTTGCCCCAATCTGCCCCAGAGGATGGCAACTGGCGACTGGCGTATGGATGAACAGTGTGTGGTGCTGGACTCACGATTCGTTTTGGTTTGGTTTGGTTTGGTTTCTGTCTCTGCATCTATGTATCTTTTATTGGTTACTTCTATCTCTTCCGCACTTTCTCTCTGGCGCTCGCTGCTTCGTTGCTTCCTTCCCAATCAAATCAATATTCGATTGATGCGAATGCTATTATCTTTTTATTATGAACATTTATTTGCCATTGAATGCTGCTGCTGCTGGTGCTGCTCAATTTGCCAGATAATTTTCATGTTGCGCCCCCGACAAATTAGTTCCAGTCATTGACGACTAATTGATGAGGGTCCTCGGACCACTTGTCACCGCATCGATTTGCCATAATCTATCACACATCCTGAGCGATTGGGTTACTTTTTCAACCCTTTTTTGGGGGCAAGTCCATCAACTGATTTCTTTATCGCCATCGATACGGCTCCAAGATGTTTTATGAGAAATAAATGCCTCGGCTCCTGACGGCCTGCTTCATCAGCAGTTGCTACAAAGTACGGATCGCAATCTCATAAAGCCAATTCGAATATTTGCTTAAGAATGCCATAAAAAAGGGCACAGGGATAAGCCATAAAACCATGTCTAGCACGAGGGATACTAAACATTTCCCTTCAAGCAACCTCTGACACTCACTGACACCCTAGGCACCCCACCAATACTCGTAATAAATATGTTTAGGCCATAAAAAAGTTAACTTGGAGTTCGTTAAACCAATGCCCGTACTCCAGGCTAAATCCAAATGTAAGCCAGGCCTGTTCGACTTTTTTAATTGTACTTGGGCCAATAATTTTTCATTGCTTTTTAAACACTGCGCTACGTGAAGAAAATAAAACAATTGTCGGGGCCACCATTCCCTCCAGGCATGGGCATCATCGACAATAAAGCCAGTACAGCCACAAAACGGTGTAAACAACATATAATTTGATTGTTCCTTCGACAGGGTCTGGTCTGAATTTTCTAATTAAAATTTGTACTGCAATTGCTTTAATTAAAGCCGCAAGGTAAGCGCCAAACTTTATGGCCAATACAAATTTTTCGGGGAGAATTGTATGCCTTGGGTGCTGGAGTTATTCCAAATAACTTTTTGCCAGACAAAGTTTACTTGGTAATTTATTGAGTTTGCATTCGAGGGCAGCTTTTAATTAGCAGAAGGACGAAGGACGATTCTCACACCAGAAAAAATCGAAGCTTAAGTAAATTGTCAACACCAACCGAAATTCGGGGCAATGCATTATGTAGCAACTTTTCGAAGGAGATAAACCAACTTTTTATTTTGGCTCACCAGTGAGACAGTGACTGAAAACAGGATGTGAACAAGGAGTGTCTTTAAATATTCAGTACCTACTCTTTTCTGTGTATTCGGGCTGTATTTCCATTGGAGTTGATTGGACTGTGGTGTAAAAATAATAAAAGCTCTTTATTGATGAAATTTTCTCTTGTTTTATTAATAAGACACAAAGCAAAACTGCCCGAAATCCTATAAAAAATCTTATAAATTAATCATTACATTTCTAAATATATATTTTTTCTCTGGTGAGAAAGAATCTTTCTCTCAACTAAATAGCTTTACTCAATCCAACTCAAGAGCCTTCAGACAATTCATTAATTACGAACTTCGCAGATTTCAATGCCATCCGAATTCCTTTCTATTTATAGAGTAGCCCAGGTTCGATCTCCTGAAGCGCCCTTTCCTTTGGCGATGACGAAAGAAATTTGCTGTGAAGGCAAAACTTGTTATTTTGCTCTTCAACTTGGTCCTGGTTCGGGTTCGGGTTCTGGTCCTGTACCCGGTCCTGGGTTATCTCTCGTCGAACATCATCATCAGCAGCAGCCATACATATAGGAAGCAGCATCAGTGCCATCATCATAATTTGCTGGCTGCGCTTATCGAACGAACGCCAAAAAAGTTAAGAATAATGTACACTTCAACATTTGTGCCATAGTTTGAAAAGAAAAAAATTCTGCAAAAGATTGCGGCAGAGGCAACAAAGGCCCAAACCGAAAATAGCGAACATAACTTGAGGAAAGAATTTCAGGGGCCTTCCTATCATTCTTTTTTGTTTGGGTTATGGTAGGATTTCCCTGTTCCATGTTCCTTTTGTTTGTCCTGGGCTTACACTCGTCTGTGTGTGTGTGTGTGTGTGTGTGTGTAATGCAAATGAAATGAGTTTTTGTTCAGCGAGGTATTCATTAAAGCACTCTGATTTCGGGGCCCACAAATTGCACTGGCCGATGGCCAATGGGCAGGCACCACAGACGGCCAAATGTGCAAATGCAAATATTTATAACTGCAAACAACAGTGGGGCAAATTCATTGGCACTAATAGCATCCTGCCAGTTGGAGGCACACAATGCGCGGTTGAACAGAGCTCCACAGACAGTAGTTGGAATGCTCTTTGCATGGGTCTGCCTATACCTATACCCATCATCATCATCATTCCGCCTGCATGGTCCTGCCGGCTCCTGTTCCCGATCCTGATTCTAGCCAAATGCAAATGTTGTTGATAATGATTTGCATTTACGCGCATTACAGCAAACACATTTCTGGGAGCCGCACTGGACTGGAGCATGGACCTCGTTTGGTTCGCTAATGCGAAATGATTGGGATTCCTTGGACAGACATTTCTTTTGCTATGTAATTTATCTTCCTCAAATTGAACTGTTCCACAGATAAGAGCACACTGACGTGCATCAGAGGCCTTAAATATCTAGGAAAAAAGTGATTACCCTTAACTCCTCTTAAAGAGTACCCCAAGCCATCTGTTGTTGACTCTAACAATTGTTGGTTCAATAGAATTATCTTAAGATTTTTACTGATTTATTTGCTTGGGATGTATTTACTTTATTTTGGGGCTTATCTTTTTAGTTGTTCTGTTTACAGAAATGCGATACCGCAAATACAACTCAGTTGGACTTCTCTCTCTGCCAAAAACTAAGCCACGAGAAATACTTTCTCCATACTTATTTGCTTCGGGGCAAAGAAATATGTAGAAATGCTGGGAAAGTTCAAGCTGAATGACCCAAGTGCAAGGCAGAAGTGGAGGACTACTGCCAGACATCAAAGACGTAAAACGCACTCACACTTTGTGAGAGGAGAAAGGAAGAAGGCAAAGGACCCTTTCTAAGTACAAAACAGGAGCTCACTCCTTCAGGAGTGGTAGAAAAAGGGCAAGCATACAACACTCCAAGAAATGAAAAGAGAGAGAGAGAGAAAGGGAGGAAAAACGAAACCTCCCCCCCCCCCCCCCCACAGAGAAAGTGAGAAAACGAAGAAAGTCTGTCTCGCAGTTAACCCAATTAAAGGGGCGTGGGTCAGCATCAAGAACAGCAAAAATTGTTACACGACAAACGGTCAACGGTCTGCGCCGGATGTCATTCGGTGCACTCGTCCCTGTTTTTCATGTAGTCTCTAGTCATTATACCAAGTGAGCCCCCAGCAAAAAGCGAGAACAACAATATTAAGTACGTAAAAGTTGAAAAGAAAAAGAGCCACAAAAAAATAAGGGAAATTAAGAAAAACCGATTCTAGGAACACTCTTTGAAAGGGAGTTCAAATGGGGAACAAGATAATATTTTCAAAGAGGCATGGCATGATTTTAAAGCCAATATTAAACAGAAGCTATTAAGCAGGCGAACATTTTTGGTTCGACGAAATGTTCGTCGCTGGTGGCAGCGTCCACATTTCATGTTCCACGTTTTGTTCGACAAACATATGTAGAAACGAGTCTATCTTGGCTGTGTAAAATATTTATAATCAAAATTCTATTCAGTATGAGATATCAGCCACACCGTCTTGTCAGAGTATAAGGTCTTATCAAATTTGCTTAATTTTTTTGCAGTCAATCAAGTTGTACTTTCAGTAATTCGATTGCCTGGCCAGCGAACGAATCGAATCGAATGAAAATTCAAATAAAATCTCCCTGGAAATGGAGGCGCTGGCCGAGAAGCATTTTAACGGATATTGAATATATTTAGCGTAGAAAAAATACGAATAAATGTTAGATGAAACTGTCACGCTGAGGGTGTTCGTTCACTTGACTTTCACTTGAGTTGTGCCATTTTGTACGTTCTGCTGTTGCTTATCTTAAAGTTTTATTTTTTTCGGTTCGTTGTTGTTTTTTTTTGTGTTTTTTTTTTGTATTATTTCTGCTCTGCTCGAGCGTTGAGCGTTGAGCAAGGACATTTCCAACTGGCTTCATCTTGTTTGACTTTTCCTGCCTTGACGGGGGGGGGAGCTTGCTGAGTTGTTGGACTTAAGCCAGCAGCTTTCTCTCTCTGTCGCTCTCTCTCTCTCTCTTTCTTTCTGTAGCCTTTCGGGCCACCCAACTCCTTCCGACTGGCTGTCGTCGAGCGAGTCAGTCATCAGCATCAACATCAGCAGCAACATAGTGAAAAATATTTACTGCCTTTCTTTCTATCATCCCTCTCTCTCCCTCTCTCTCTCTCTCTTTCTGCTACTGTTTTTTGTAAATTGCTTCGCTTACGTCCAACCAACACGATTTGCCTTCTTCTTACTGCTTCTCTTACTCCTCCTCCTCCTCCTCCTACTTCGCCTTGACAGGACAACGACAAATTTTACGTGTTGTTTCTTATTTTTACTTCATACTTTTGTTGGTTTGCTGTTTTTTTATGCTCTCCCACTAGACGGAGATGTGATTTCCGCTGCAATAAAATAGACTCTCTACCTTAAAGGCTTTATGGCCCCTGGAATTCGCCAGTTTATGGTTTCTGTTTCTCTTTCTGTTGTTTTTTTTTTGTGCACTCCAACATTCGCCATTCCCGTTTTGGCCAGGCTATAAGTTTTTGGCTCATTTGTGTTTTCCTTTTCGTCACTTTGATGTCCTGCCATGGGTCAGAGTGGGAGTTAAAGTGGAGCCCAAATTATCATAAAATATTAAATTATTTATGCATATCGCAATTGGGGAAATTCTTTTCACTGAGGGCCAAGACTGAGGCACTGAGGGACTTGGACTAAATTAAAGTCTGGGATTTTGGGTTTATTTTGGGTTTATTTTGTCAGTGGGTTCAGATATTTTAAGTTAATTTTAGAGGGACCTATAGAATCTTTTGCTTTGACGGGAGTAAATGGATTTCTATTTAAGTCTTTTTTTTCTAAGGATTAACAGAGATTGCTCTTAATTTAATAAAGCTATTTTAAAACTTAATTTCAGGCATAAAGGAATATGAAAAAAATACTTTAAATAATATACAATAATTATATTTCAGCTAAAAGCAATCAAACATTTTTGGAGTTAAATAAAAAAATTATGACACCCAAAGATATGAATATATGCATATATTCACATTGCCAAACATTATTCGAATAATATTCATGGATATTTAAATCCACACACTGAACTTTCAATTAGTTCAAGGCTGTTAGAGAGAGAGAGAAAAACACTGAGATTTCAATTGAGTTTCACATGATTTATTGAATGCATTTTATTAATGAATTTTCTTTTTGTTGTTGTGGATTTCAGTGTTAAGTTTTAAGGGTTTTAATCATTGGCTGACAATAATCTAATTATTGATTCGTTTTCACAACTTGAAATGGGGGAAAATTCCTTCGTGTATTTCGTGTATCTATGACTAAAAAATAAATGTACAGTAGATTGAATTGGGGGTATGGGGATGGGGAGTACGAGTGCGCTGGCATGAAAGTTATGGTAACATTTAACCTAATTATAGAATCCTGGTGCCATCGCTCGACAATTTCTGCTATTTACAAGGCCGCCTTTAATTAATCTCTAACCTAAATTACGTAACTGCAGATGGCAGATGGCGCAAATGCTTACAAATAATTGGAAGCCGGACACCAATGTCCGCACCGCACCGCAGCATCCTCCACGGGTCCACCGGTCCACGGGTCCCGTCCATTCAATAGGCGAGTCACGTCGTCTGGGGTGTGTGCAACGGTCCCTGCAGCGCCCCAAGGAGTCCCAGTAGTCCCAGCATCCAGAGCATCAATTGGGACGTGCTTCTGCCGCTGGTGCTCGTCGTCCTTGTCTTTGGCCACGATACCGACGATGCCGTTGACATGATGGCCGATGCGGAATATTCACCTGTTGGGCAATGGCAATCCGTAATTTGTGGTGGCGACAGTTGCGATTAAAATGAATCATTCGACCTGACACACATTCTGTGTGATAGCAGGGGGAGTGGGAAGGGGGGGGGGGGGGGGGGTGTTGGTTATAGAATGGAACTTACCGCTTAGGACGTGCAGGTCCACGGAGACGGAGACACTGTTTGATGGCTGGCACGTATAATTGCCGGAATCCTCTTTACGCACGACCGGTATAATTAATGAACCGATCTGCAATCAATGTGTATCGTATAACTAACTAACTGCCAGACCGTAAACACCTCACTTACCGTATTCTGATTATCACCCACCGTCCCGAAGATATTCCGATCGAGCTGCGTGTACCACCCAGTCCGCTCGTCGCTTTCGCTCACCTTCTTCTGGCCCCGGAACCAGATGATGTATTTCGGCGGGTCCAGAGTCCCCCGAACGATGCAGTGCAGGGCCACCTTGCTGCCGGCCTTAACGAATCGGCTCTGATCCCCAATCAACTCAGTCTTGGGTGCTGCATGGGGGAATGTAAGGGTTATCCTTGCTGGGGTTTGAACTTCCTTGAGTACTCACTGACTATCTCCAAATTCACTTTGGCACTCAGCTTCGGTTCGGTGGCCATTTGACACTCGTACCCGCCCGCATCGTCGGGCACTACGTATTTGATCTGCAGCGACCAGGTGTAGTCGTGATCTTCCTGGAAGATCGACTGGAAACGCTCATCCGCTATAAAGGTGGTCTCGTCCACACTGATAATGTGGTTGTCGCGCATGCGCACCCACGAGACGGGCTTGTCGGAGAGGCGATGTATCTGTAAAGAGAACGGGAAAAGATAGAAAGATGGTAAAGAATTGAATCCATAGAATCGATACGGTTACTGTGTATTAACCAGGAATGAACAGCAATGAATGCATTAGATTTCAGAGAAATTTATTCAACCCTCCAACCCTTAATCAAACTATCTTTTGGATAACCAATCTGCCGCTAATGAGCTTTCGCATTACACGAATTTCGTTCGCTGTTCGCTAATCCATACATGAATAATTACCAAGGACCCGGATCCGGATCCGGCACTAATCCCGAGCACGTTGCCCTGTCGTTCTGGTGTCAGGCTAAAAAAATCTGATGGCTCAAGCGGACAAGCATCAGCGGACAGCAAATCAGATCCAAAAGAATTTCTAACGCCAGGAAATGGAAATGAGGTTGAAGCTGCTGGATGGAAGGTTGATGGGGGTTGGCTGATGGGGGATGGGGAGGTGCTTATGTTTGTGCTGAAATATTCTTATAGTTATCTGTTCTTTGCCTGCCTTTTGGACTCATCTTCGTGGCGTGTTCTGTTCGGGATTTCCTTTCCGTTTCCGGTTCTGTTTCTGTTTCTGCTCCTGGTTGTGGTCCAACACAGATCAGCATAATTTCATTTGCATATCAACAATTCATTCTGTTTACGTTTTATTTTTATGTGACGCAAACAAGGCCTGCCCGAGCCCCATCCAGGGCCAGACCCAGGACGAGGCCCAGTCATCTTTTTAACGTTTACAATTCCATACAATTTATTTATTTTTGTATACCCTCTTCCATTCTGCTATGCTCTGTTGTTGGACTGTGCTCTACAGATACAAATACAGATACAGATATATGTATATGTATATCTGCGGAGAAAGAAACACCTACAGACACATGTAAATTTGATGTCTGTTATGGCTGTATGCGAAACACATTGTGCAGTACGTGTATGCATGCAAATAAGTGTGCCACTCCAGCTGTATCGCTGTATCTGTATCTGTATCTGTGTGGATGTGTGAAAGTCTGCGCCTGTATCTGTGCGAGTGTTTGTGCAATATGTAAATGCTAGTTTCATCTCCGGTCCGTTGAAATTAAAAAGGAATTCAGAAACAGTCAGATAGTGAGAAAAAGGATGAGGATGAGGCTGAGGCCGCTGGCCCACTGTGAGACATTCAGTCGGTCTTAAATTTTCGAAAGATGAGTCCAGTAACTGAGTCAGGGTCGCTCAACGACAACATTGAGTGGTTTCAGTTTTCATCGTTGCAGAGCTTAAAGGATCAGGGCTTATCCCTTTAAATTTAGTCAGAGTGATTAGGATTTTGGGGAAGTGTTTAGATAAGCTTTGCAAGTGTCACAGCACTTTCTTGCAGATAATTGAACTTGATTGTTATTGTCCCCACGTGGACCGGCCAGACCGGCTTGTAGGGGATTTGTAGTAATGGCCATGGGGAATATGACCAGACCATCATGTGTGCTGAAGTTCATGTCTATGGACTTAGGTGGGGTTATGTATGCAGGGAAGGCTGGTCGGTCTGTACTGTGGACTAAAACAACTTGGGACTAGAATAAATGTAAACAGACACTGGACTAATTGTTTGAAAGTCTCGGACACAGTGATGGTGTAATTTGCTTTTTCATATGTTGTATGATTCGACATTATTTTCTACCAATCTTCCAACATATTTCAACCAAACCAAAGTCTTCTTTCTTTCCGCTCACTTTTTTACCACAGATCCTTCGGTTTGCGTGGCCTGATCATAGCTCATTGCTCTCGCTTCTATCGAAACCAAAGAATTCTTTTCTCCGCTCACCTTTTTACCACAGATCCTTCGGCTTGCGTCGCCTAATCTTAGCTCAGGGCTTCCGTTAGTAGACTTCTTTCTTTCCGCTCACTTTTTTACCACAGATTCTTCGGTTTGCGTAGCTCATTGCTCTCGCTTCTATCAAAGCCTCAAACCATCATGTTATATACCTATTTAATGGCAGATCTTTGTACAGTTCTGCTATTTAAAAGTTACCCCTGTTAAGCGGCTTAACCGTTTTCGCAGCTATTTATGACACGTGACATTTAATTCACATTTAATATTTGCAATTAAATGTAAGCACATATTAAAAACCCTTTTACGAGCGTTACCTTTAAGGCTAAGCCGGTTTACATCACGCGCCCTAGCCGAACCCCCCAATCGACCCCTAAAACCCAACACCCAACCAAGAGATTATGCGACACACAACAATGGAATGGCGGGGGATTGCGGGGGGGTTAGAGTGTGACAGAGACAGAGATTACTCACTCACCTGGCATGGCATGTAGGCGTGATTCCCCATTTGGGCGGTGATGTTTAGCACCGGCATTGTCAGATTCCGTCGCACCACCTGCCCCTCCCCGTCTAGTGCCGCCCGGTGGGCGGCCAAGTACGAATGCTGCTCATCAAACATTCGCCGGCGTTGCTCCTCTGGCGACAATGTTGCTGCCTCCGAGGATGCAGCTGCTGCGGCTGCGGCTGCTGCTGCTGCTGCTTTGGCTGCCTCTTCTATGGCCGCCGCAGCGGCAGCCGCTGCATCGGCTGCAGCGCGGTAAGCTGGCAAATCCGCTGCCGCGAAAACGGGAAATGGCGGCAGGAAGGTGGGTATGGAGAAGCCCTTGGTCAATGAATCAGCCCCGCCCGGATGCGGCAGCGACAGTGGCACCAACGAGTTCTTTTCATCATCCTCTGCCGGGAGCTCTGCTCTGTCCAATGCTTGCTTTTCTGATTCCTTTCTCTCGTACTGTGCTGGCAGCGATTCAATGGAGTTGTGGCCATCCGTTTCCGCTGATGCTGGATAAATTGTTGATATGAGCATCGCCGCTGTCGCTCCTGTTGTTGCTGTCGCTCCTGTTGTTGCTGTGGTTGCTGTCGTACGCTCTTCTTCTGCTGCTGCTGCTGTTGCTGCTGCTGCTGCTGCTGCTGTTGCTGCTGCCGCTTCTGTATGATCTAGTGCTTGCTCTTCTGCGGGCCGAGTAGTTATCCCAATTTGCGCTGACTTGGTCGCTGCCATCGTTACCACACCCACTGCTGCTCCTCCTGCTGCTCCTCCTCCTGCTACTGCTGATGACATGCCCCAGGCTATGGCCGTGCCTGTTTCCCTTTCGCTCAGGCTCGTTGAGGCTGCCTCGGATTCTGTTGTTTGTTTTTTTGCTGTCGTCAAGTTGCTGGCTGTCGTAATTAGATCGTTTTGTGTTGTCATCGGCCTATCTGGCAGTGTGGATCTCGGGGCTGCCATAAGCTGTGTCGGTGTCTCTCTCGGTGCTTGTACCTCTGTCCTCTGTACCTGTCCCACTGCTGGCTCTGCCCCTGCATGTGGCTGTGGCTGTGTCTGCGGCTGCGGCTTTCCCTCGCTGCAGGTGACAAGCTCTGTGGAAAATGCAAAATAAACGAGAAATTGTTGGCACAGTTTTTGAATTGAAGCAAAATATTTAACGAGATTTTTGTGGTAAGATTTCGGCAAATTCCTGTGCTTTTACTCATAAAATAATATGTAAATGGGATAAAGAATATAATGGAATATTTAAATTAACTTTTAATATGTTTAAAGATGGAATTTCCCTTCGTTTAAATTTAGATTTTTCATTTCTCTTGGTTTTTGCATTAAAAGTACGTGTTAATTGAAACAGATTTGATTAAATGTAAGCCCCAAACAAATCAAATTATATTATTATATTCAATTTGATTATACAATACTGCACGCATTGCAGGGATATTTTTTATGTATTAATTATTCATAAATGCAGGGAGGCGGGGTACTTGCATTTACTTGCAAATTCATCATTTTTTGTAGCCCCAGTCGATGCGGATATGGATATTGTGGTAGGATAACCTAATCCAGCCTATACGGCAACACTAGTACATAAACTAATACCATAAGAATACTAAATATACGACAACACTAGTACATAAGATAATACCATAAGAATACTAAATATACGGCCACATTACAAATGTGTAGACCGACGCTCGATCACTTTTTGTGTGGCATCGAAAGCGAGAGGAACAAAAGATAAAGAGAGAAACAGAAAAAGACGTGGTGATACAACGGTTTTATACTCTCACAATATGGATATGCCTTTGGTTTATAATTAATGCAATTTACTTATAAATTTTTTATCTTAGGATGAAGATTTTTTACTGATTTTCTTTTTCGCCTTCAACAAATTTTAATCTCGGCAAACCATGGCATTTCACAATCGATATGCATATTTAAATTGCATTCTTCAAATCGAAAAAGTTATAATTAAATTAATAAAATATATTCTAGTGGCCAAACATAAAAGCGAAAATTAAGAAAAATTATAGCAATCCTCTTATGCACGGCGCATGAGTTGAAATTCCAATGAAAAATATATCAACCTCTCCTCACACTCACTCTCCCAGCCTCCCTCTCTCTCTTCTCTCTCTGTTTGTGTCACACACAGTCGCACATGTATTTCGTTTCAGTTAATTTTCAATTACGCTTTTATGCTAATTAAAATCATAAAAATTTGCCGCTTAATGTCCCTGCCTGTGGTGGCTCTCCTTTCATTTTGTTTCCTTTTTTTTTTTTAGTGTATAAAAGTTGCTGGTTTTTTTTGTTGTTTTTGGCTGCCTTTTTCCTTTTCCTTGCCCGGTCTCTGTTTCCCTTTTAAACTTTTCCTTTTTATGTTTTTACCACTGTGTTTTTCTGTGCCCTAGAGGAAAACTCACCGACAAAAAAAAAAAGAAATTGTAACTTTAGCTTTATAATCATTTCATATACACGTGTACGCCAGCGTCCTTGGCCTCCCCCTGGTTTGGGGGGAGGGAAATTAAACCACCCCATATGCCACCTGGCATTAATTACCAAAATGAAATGCAGCAAAGCAGCATAAATATAAATATTATTTTATTAAATTTATGATATGTTTGCATTTGAATTTTAATTATTATCCAGTCATAAATTTGTCATCCGTATCTGTTCGATGTTTGTACAATTCATGAGCGAAACTAATTTGATTTTTATAGCGCGGTATTTGTGCATTTTTAAGGGAATTTCGATTATGAAGCTAACATTCTGTGAACTTTTTTACCAGGTATTCCACAGTCGAGTCCCAGAATCTCTCCAAAATGTCCCTGGACTGCCGAACTTGTTTGTTTTCTTTTTTGGGCACATAAATTGAAGGCCCATCAATTTGTGCAAAACTTTATTAAAAGATTACAAAGCTAATAACTTCAGGCAATAAATTTCCACACACCAACCAGAAAAAGGAAAAAACTAGGCAAAAGCCACAGGAATGATTAGCTCAACACTCATCCCACCATCAGAGAGGAACTTTCTTTTTTGAGCAACTTTCTGCCCCGACACTTAGGGAAGGACATGTTTGTCCTGCGGCCAAGCACCCCACCAAATTGTGGGGGTGTGTACCAAGACCAAAACCAGGACCAGCAGCAGGAACAAGTCCTGAACTTGGCAGCCAAGTCATTGAAGTGAAAAGTTTTCCGAGCACAAGAGGATGGGAATTGCGGACTGCAGTGGAAATCATTTCGATTTCGGCAAGTTAGGATACGAGTTTTTCTAAGAATTTTTCGTTGGATCAAAGTTGAAATTATTTTAGAAATCATATTTTGTACAAATTTGTTTCCAAGAAAAAAAAGGATATGCTAACGATATGTTCTGTTCCAATTTCAGTGACATTTTCCAGAAAACTCTTTCAGAAGATGTCATTTGTTCAAAAAGAATGTCCGCGATGTAGATGCATATGTAAATGTAGTACTGGGCTGAAGGTTGATGCCCGATTCCGTACACTCCTCTCATCATCCTCAAGCATTCATTTGGCTTAACCTTTAACCTGCAGAATGAACTTCTTATAGCCCTACCTTCCCTACCTTCAATACCCATTCAAAGCGTAATATTCGTGATGGGAAAACAAACTCATTTGCGGTTACCTTCAGCCCAAGTCCCAGCCTTACCCCTAAGGACATTCCGGACAAGTTCAATGCTCAATGGAGAAGAGAAGTCTACGGGTTAGTGCCAAGATTTCAGTGGCTTGATAAAATGGAATTTGCATTTTAAAATTATTTCATTTCACGTTCTTGTCAGGACCAATGATTTAGGTAGGGCAAGCCAATTCAACCATCCCGCCAGAATCCATTCTCGTGTTACCTTCAGTTTCAGTTGGCCAGAAAATCTACGTGTCTACCCCCAAAAAAGAGAAGAGAGAAAAAACGAGAAGCCGCACAGGGCGACCGCATAAATTTCCCTCACGAAATCATTTCCAGCGGATGCGTGTGATTTGCCTCTGTTGATAAGGTCCAACAACCGAAGCCCAGTTTCAGGCTCTGGCCAAAAGGAAAAGGTTTCCCCAACGAATGTGAAATTTTTGTTAAAATGCAAATTGAAAATTTCCCTCCCGCACACCCCCCCAAAATAGTAAATTTAAAATCTACCCCCAGAGGTGTACAATTTTCCTTTAGTTTTCTTCGCTCTGTATTTGGTTTGACAATAGAACTGCAATCCTTGAAAGGGATCCACCTAAAGCCAGGAAAAAAGTGTGGCTCAAGGCAGAGTTTGAATTTTCAATTAAAACCGATTTAGCAGGAAATCAATTCGGTTTTTATTTCCTCTCAAAGGATTCTGCCAACCAGCCAAACAGTGAACAAAAAAAGGAAGCAAATGGGAAGAACAAATTTTATTTTTGTGGTACATTGGGTATTCGGAATTCGTAAGCAATAGATAGATATTAGACCATGGTGTACCTTTTTGTTGCATGTGTCACATAAACACACAAGAAGACAGCATACTCTTTGGCCTTCCTTCATACCCCTTGTCAAAAAGGTACATGGAAAAAGAAAGACACAAGAGAGAGAGATGGCCATGCCACAAAACTATGCCCCTTAAGCCGATTAATTTTCTGGGTTTTTGCCGTGTTCTCCCTTTTGTTTGCCTTGGCACAGGAGAGATGAAAAAAGGAGCCCCCAGCATGGCATGAAGTGTGATCTAGCCATTTACCGCACTTGACGATATCCAGATAGACAAACAGACAAACAGACAGACAGACAGTCGGACACGCAGATACACAGCAGAAAGAGTGAAACGTGCAATAACACTCAAATTGTTTTCTTGTTCTCTGTGAGTGTTCAGGGATTGGCATTGCCAGTTGCCATGGCACATCCTTACCACCCCTTGAACGATTCCCATTTGTGGGTGCTGTTCGTCCGGTGAGATTGGAACTAAAGTTCATATTTTAAGCCAGAATAAACTGCTCGCTCGGCTCGACTCGACTTGACTCGAACGCCGGCGGAATAGTAATGCTCACAAATTAGGCACACGGCCACGGCCACGGCTGGCGCCAAAATTACTCAAATTGCCTTTCCACTCGACAGAGATAGAGAAAGAGAGAGAGAGAGAGAGAGAGAGAGAGAGAGCGACAGAAGAAACTACCAACAACAACAACAGCAGAAGCAGCAGCAGCAGCACCAGCAGCAGTTGTTGTAAATGAGTGTGTGGTGTGGTGTGTGTGTGTGTGAGCCTGGGTTTATGTAAATTGTGAAATTGGTTTAGACAACTACAAAATGTGGTGCCGCATTAGACTGGAAGACCATCAGCATCGTCAATGTCATCAGCTTCGTCGAACCGTTGAACAATGGGTGACAGGTGGAGGAAAAGTGAACAAAACTGTGGCAGCCCAGATCGCAATCCCTCAGCAACCAGGCAACAACGTGTCCTGCGCTGGTGTGGCAACACTTGCGCGATCGAGAAGTTGATCTGGTAACCTCATCGAGAAGACGCGCTCAAATTCAAAACAGATCAATCGTAGATAGGCCAAACGGCCAAAAAACTACAATCTCCCGTGAAGAATTTAAGAATTTTTTCAGGTTTTCTTTGCAAGATTTAAAGCTAAAGAACGACTGGAAAAAAAGTACACGATAGAGCCCTCTGATATTCAATATGCCCGCACTTTTGCTGCTGTTTGAAATTCATCTTCTTCATGGCTTGGGGTTTCTATTTCTCCAGATATTTCTTTACCTTCCCAAATAAAAAAAATCTAATAACCACTCCGAAAAATGTGTCATTACCAAATATGCATTTGGGCATTTCCATAAAAGTAATTAAAGCTTTTTGAGCAGACCTAAAATTCTGTATGAAATCAAAGCATGACTCAGGGCAATGCAAACGAAATACCTTTCGAAAACTATTCTCATTTAATACTTTCAAAAGTGGCTAAGCCCTTCCCATGGTACTGGGCGCTGCCATTGCCATATGCCATGCAGCAGCACTAGCAGCAGCAGTCCTGGTTGGTAGCAATGACGCAGTCACCTGAAGGGTTTGAGAGTCAGAGGGAGACAAAAAGATAGGTCCAGACTCGTCCATATGGTGTTTCCGTCCTCGGCACTTTGACCCCTTAGTTAATATTTCATGGATTTGCTTTTTATGGTGTCCACAGAGAGAGAGAGAGAGAGACAGAGAAACAGAAGAAGAGCACAAAAAACTGATTGGATTTAGGATGGAAGCTGCACATTTTTTCTTGAATATCGATCAATTTTTTGCAACAACTAAAATGAACTGAAATTTAATTTAATTAAATATTTGCTTAGTATAATAAAAAAGTAGTTCGTTTTTTTTGCTTTATAGTTAAAAAAATTCATAATTGTCTGGTTTTTATTTCTTTTTTATAGAAATTATTGGTATTTAAAATAATTTCAAATAAAGATACAAAGATACAAAAAACAACTAGTGGGAGTTTAAATTGTTTTATGCGAAATTTTTGTGGATGGGGGGGGGAAACTTTAATTGCAAATTATAAAAACCTCTCCTGAGGCTGAGCACTCTTCCAATTCAAGGAATTTCCAGCTTGCTGACCCGGCAAAGGTCAAAAGGTGATAATCTGCACAATCTCCCCGGCACGTGCATCATTAGCGTGGCATCAGGACTCTCCAGGACACTCCAGGACACTCGCATCGCATCGGCTTGGGCCGAATGTGAAAACTTTTGCCTGCCTGGTCTTCTTCACATTTCGTGTAATTATAAAAAATATGCGTGCCCAAGCCCACACCTCCACGGCCCCCCCAAAAAAATATAAAACCAGAGTAATTACATATCAAATAAAAAAAAAAAAAAAAGTCAGGGCTTCTGCGAAGGACAAAATGGCGTCGGCGTCGGCGTCAGCGTTGGTGTTGGCGTCGTGGCCATAATTAAAACGTCGAGCCTTGTTGGCCAAAGAAGACACCGTCGGCCACTTGACTCTTGGCCAGTGCTGAGGCTGAGCGAATCTGTATCCTTATCCGTATCCGACCGTGGAAATCCGCAAAGGAACGGCCCACACACACAAGCCACAAACACCAACTTTTCATTGGGGAGCACTTTGGATTATGGCCGCCTCGAGTGCACATAAAACACGAGCCTCACGACGAGGACGTCGGATGAGAACGAGGACGAGCATGAGGATGAGGACTTGAATTGCTGCTGCATCCATCTAACTTCGCTTCTGGGAGCGCAGAAAGTGTGGCTGTGGGTGTGGGTGGGTGGCAGATAGTTGTATCGTCAGATTTCTGCCTCTCTCTTGCTGCGGGTTAACCATCTTAATGAGTCTCCTTTGGGGGCCGCCAAGCAATTAAAGTTCAAATGAGCTAAATTACTTGCTCGGAGACACATCAAATGGGGCAACATTTACAAGAAAAACCCACAGCCACAGCCACACCCAAATGGATATCAAACAGAGTCATGGAAACCTTGAAAACATTGTCGAACATTTTATTATTTTCTACCCGAAAATCTGTCTAGAAAATAGAATACATTTCACAGAATTTGTACCAAAGAATAACGGCACGAATCACTTAAAAAATTCGTAGAAAAAAATTCAATTTTCACAGAACATTCAACATACTCTAACAATTATTTTACTCAACAAACTCGAGAATATTCATACGAAACCCCTTTTTATTTCGCTCAGAAATAAACAAGAAATGTATTTTTAAAGTACATATACAAAGAGTTGGCCAATTAAAGAAGCAGGATATCCAGAGCTTCAATAACAATGCCATTAACAATATTTGCTTTAACCGACACGTGTAACACGCAATACATGAAACAGGACAGGCCAGGCTAGGCCAGGACAGGACAGGCAACAGTGCGTATACGCAACAGAAAACAGACAGACGTTGCGTATACGCAACGCTGGGCAATGCTCCAATTTCAATTTACGGTGAAACTGAAACGGAACCTCAAAGGGGAAGAGGATCGAAAACGAGAACGAGAGAAAGAAAGTCGCCTTCTGCATGTAAAAATACGTAGGACACGTAGACCGAGAGGAACACGATGCCATAAAAATAAATTGAGCCGTGGCAGAGTCACCGACAAAAGTGGGTGTACGTACGCACAAGTACCAGGGGTTTTTTTTCTGGGAAAGAAAGCCATATTGAAGTTCCCCAGTGGCGCCCATCCTTTGAGCTCATTCCCCTGGCTTTGTGTAATTTTCACAGTGGCACCCAACATATGTTTCAGTTTTGAATGAATTCTGGGATAACGGCAGCAGAGCACTAAACACCCTCCCCAAAACACCCACACCCCCTCCGTCCACACAGAAAGCCAGCCACAGACGTACAGGCCACTCGAATAACAGAGCTCTCACCCACTCAAAGAAACCCACTTGAAGCCACCCACATCCAAACGCACACGCAACACCCACACTCATGCAAATGTATCTTTAATGCGTGTTTTGCTAGCATACAGATACGGATACGTATTCTATAAGATTTCATGGCTGCTCTCAACGAGCGTTTATTTATTTATATATTTATTTATTTTGTGAGCATTCGCATTCGCATTCGGTAATTGTTTATTGATCGATTTGATAAATGCCACTTAAAATACAATTTTTCTACTCATTCGATTTTTGCGCTGTGCTCAAATATTTATGGGAATTTCAAGCACTTGTGATCAAATGTCATCGCAATGTGCATAAACATAAATAATTTATGACACAAAAGGTTCAACGTGATGAAGATGAATCTGGCTAGAAAAGGCTCTCTCTCCCCTCTCTCTTTCTCTGCTGGGGAGTACCAAAATCTTTGGGGAAATTAAACTGGCAAAAAACTCTGTTGAGGGATAAGTTCATTTTGATGAATTTAAATGGATTGATTGTTGTTTTATAAGGTAGGGGTGGCAGCCTCAAGGGGGAACTTGTTGATGTTTAAAAAATGTATAAAATATTCATTCATAATTGATGAGTCGATTTTTGGTCGAATTTTCGAATTCCGATTATATTTATCATCTATTTTAAGCTCAAACATTATCAAATGCTTCTAAATATATCCTGACCTGATATAATAGCCCATAAATTATGGAAATGAATGCCAGATTCTTCCATTGGCTTCATTAAAGCTCACACTCCATCTGCTCTGCCTACTCTTTCTCTCTCTCCTTTTTCTCCATATAAATCAGGGGAAATAATTATGCGAAATCTGAGAGAGATATTAGAATATCTCTTATGGCTGCTATGTGGCTATCTAGTTGATTTTTATGGCCTCCAGGCTAAATATTTGGCCAGGGAGAGTTGCTGGAAAAGGACAGGATGGGAACAATAGAGGAGTAAAGCGAGGGAGAGAGAGAGAGAGTGACGAGAGGGGGCATCAGAGATAGAAGGAGGACGCTGCAGGGCAGCCATAAATAAGTAGGTGAACGTTGACCAAAAACAAAACAATTTTTCAAAGGACCTCCTGCCGGGACCGAGTCTGTCCGAGGTCTGCTTTCTCTACCCCCATCGCCTGCTGCGATTCATAAATTTGCACATTTTGGCCTAGACGAAGCCTCTCGTTCTGGCCATTTTGGCCTAGAGGAAGCTCCTGGCTCTGGCCATTCTTTTTGCTCGTGTTTGTCTTGTTCTTTTCACACTTCGACAAGAAATGAAGACAAGGCTCGTTGACTGCCGCTGCACTTTGTCATTTGTGGGTCATTTCACGCCATGTCTTTTGCTCTCCATCTCCCCCTCTCCGGTTCTCCGATTCTCTGCTCTTCTCTGAGCAATTAAATGCCCCTCACACACACACACACACACATGCACTGCTTCTGTTTTTGTTGTTGTCTTTGATTGCCCAAAGCGTCGGCGCTCCGCTGCCTCTGCCGCTGCAGCTGCTGAACGGTTACTCCTTTGGACCCTCTGAATAATTTAAGCTCACATTTTGCGAGCCAAAAGCGCATCAAGGCCATTCAGCTTACAGTGTGAGGGGTGTGAGGGGTGTGAGTGTGTGCTGGAGACAGGAAATTGTTAGTTGCATGGCGAATGAGGCACAGTGGGTGGCATAGCCAGCACAATTCATTGTTGCCATGCCTTGAAACAAAAGATGAAGGCTATAAACGTATGTGCACAGATATGCAACAAAAAGTTGCAAAAACCTTTTCAAAATGGATAGAAAAGAATCTCTAATAGTAAAAATAATAATTACTATTCTTTCCCCATTCGGAATGAAATGGATATCCGAGTGTATGACACCCGGGGAGTGAATGTACACCCTCTGGATTGTAAAATATCTCAGTTTCAGCTTCCAGCTACACACGAAAATGGCTATATCAAGCCTATCAATAATATATACACCTTATATGGCTGACAACCCGTACAACCGCCTTCGTACCGCTACTCATTCGCTGCTCTCAAATTTTCATAGCATACATTTTAGGGCCCCACAATGGGCAATTCCTTTTATGGCGCTGCCAACACGTTGCCTGGCAATTCGTTCCACCGTTAGATACTTTGTTGACCTGTGGCACTGTCATGTGTCGGTCAACCCCTCCTTAGCATCCTGTGCAGCGAGCCTGTTGGCTTGTGTTACAATATTTTCCGTCATCAGAGGCCCAGAGACCCAAAGACCAGTACCCAGAAGCAGGCCCACGACCAAACCCACGACCAGGCCCAGGACGAGACTGAGGTCAGCTGACAATGTATGTGCCACACACTCCACCTGCCTTCCTGGTGGCCCGGGGCAAGCTCTTCCTCTGTTGCTCTGTTGCTGTTGTCTGTCCACAAACCCATTTATAATTTATGAAGGTAAGCAAACACTTTTGGCCCTAACAGCAACGACCGCACACAGGACACGACATGACGACCCCAGAGCTTCCTCTCTTAAAGGATTTCGGGGCCATTTTGCCCAGGTGATGGGGCCCAGGATCAGGCCCCAAGTCAACCTGTAGCCAGCTTTGATTTGAGGCACAACTTTGCCAGAAACATTCCCGAAATTAGCAGCCAGCGCCTACACAATGCATAGCCAACGCAGAAACCTCTAAACCCAAAGTCCCCCACAAAATTACCAAAAAAATAGAAAAACAGAAATAGAAACCAATTTTTTGTCCGAACAAAGGCAACAGCAAGACAAACTTCAGTTGCATTATATTTTCTAGTATTTTCAGGGGGGAGAAATGGCAGGATTTTTGTGGGTTGGGATTGGAGGTTGCACCTACTTTGTTGCCCCATTCTGTATTTTTGCATAACGAGTTGCAGTCAAACTTTTTGAAAGCGCATTTTGTTTAGAGGCAGGTTCAAAAGGGGCCAAAGGGAAGGGGGGTGGGGGTTCCAAGCCAACAGAACTCTGAGTTATTGGAAGGCAAGGATTGGGCCTTGGGGGTGCCGGCCATGTTCCACTGAAAATGTGTTTATTAAACATTTTTTTTTGGCAAGTTTTCAATTTCGTTAATGGTTACCCCCCAGGAATCATACGGCAGGATTAGAGAAAGGGAGGACCAGCACAGAACTAGAGAGAAAGAGAAATTTATTGTTTTATTTTTGCCATGATTATCGGCCAGCACGAAACAACAGTTGAAAAGCAGCTGCTCCTGCTCCTGCTGGGGTCCCAACCGGGTTAAGGACCTTCTGCCAACTATTTCTCATTCTCGTAATTTGCATAACCGTCTAAAGAGCATCTTGAAACTTTTGATGTTGATTTGTGTGCACAAAGGTTCATAAATATGTACAATTTGCTTTATGTGATTTAAAGGACAAAGGATAAGAAGAACTTTATGCGAAATGGGGAAAATTGAGGCTCAATTTGGACTAAATAAACTGGTTTAGAGTAGAATTAAAATAAAACAATAAAGAGTGAGATATTTGTGGCTTAAACTAATGATCTTGAAAGAAGGATAAACAATATTAAGAGCCTTTGTGGTAGGATACCTAATCCAGCCAATACGGCAACACTAGTACATAAGATACTATAATACACTATAACAATATATACTATAAGAATACTAGATATACGGCCACATTACAAATGTGTAGACCGACGCTCGAGCACTTTTGGCGTGGCATCGGAAGCGAGAGGTACAGAAGAATAAAGAGACGTGGCAATACAACAGTTTTATTTACTCTCACACCTTTTAATACCTGAATTACCAGACACCTCAAAAAGGTTTTCCAATGAACATGCCACAGCATTTCCATACATATCCCAAGGCCTAAATCAAGTCTTAATTAAAAGCTATTTAATCTGCCATTAATATTCGCTTTACAGCATTGAAAATTAGTAAAACCTTGTCGGTTTCAGCTGCCAGCTTAAACGATTTCAAACGATTTTTCTTTGGGCAATTGAATCCATTTAACCGCAACAAAAGCATGAAATTAATTGAAAAGTCTTCGCCTGTTTAGCAGAAAATTTAGCAGACAGAAGAGGGAAATCAAGAGGGGATACAGTCGAGACTGTACTCCTACTCGTACTCGTATTCGTATTATGGATATGCATGGTTAGGGGGCAAATTAAATGAACATCTCATTAGGGCAATGAAGTTGACTTAATTATGTTCTGAAATCAAATTAGACTCGAACCCCAAAACAAAAAGTAAGCCATGAAGGCTGGGGGGCTACCAAATTGGAATGCCTTAATACAATTTGAAGGGGGGCGGGCCTCTCTCTTTTTGAATGAGTTTTAATAAAATTTCAATTTCAGTATAAAATATCTTCAAATGATGGCTTGAAGAGTTCTCTCTCGCCCACACATTTTATCAAATTTAAGGGCCATTGTTTTTCCTATTTTTGCAGACCCTCATTTCCTCTGGTAATCTAATTTCAGCTAAATCAAATAAAACAAAAGGAGACTCAAGCCCCCTTCCCAAAGCGACGCACCTGCCCCTGCCACATCACACACACTCTCGCTGTCATCAATTGTCAAGGACAAGTGAGAGGGAACGGCTTTCGTTCTGTCTCTATCGCACTGCTGATCCGGAACTACTAAAATAATTTGCCAGCAGCCATGTCGCGTCTGGGGCCCGACCCGCTTACGAGTGCCATTATCCCAGTGTGTGTGTGGGTGTGTGAGTGCGACATGAATGCGTTAAATTAAATCAAAAATGTATGAAAGTCACACACACACACACGCACACAAAGAGAAAGATTGTAGGAGAAGTGCCCCCGAGCTGTACTTACGCATCCCAAAGCCTAGGACCAGAAGGGCTGGCAGGAGATCCAGCCAAGATGCTGTCCGTGTCCTGGTGCTGCGTAAAAATTGGCGACGTTGGACTGAAGATGGTCCGCCCACATCGCCTGCCCTGACTGTCATCTCTGCAGTTGTCAACGTGGCTGTCCTTCGCCGAACTGTGGATGTGGCAGTGGCAGTGGCGCTGGCGCTAGCGCTGTCTGTGGCTGTGGCTGTGGCAGTCCCAGTGGCACAGTTCCTGGCTGCAATGACACTTACAGCGCCTTTTGTGCGCTCATTGTACGCCTGCCTCCAATTGGGACTCGTTTGCGGCATCGAATCTGGCCGCTCCTCTGGCTCCACTGGCTCCTTGGACTCCTCTGACTTTTCTGACTCCTCTGTCGACTCCTTAGCAGACTGGGCTGATTGCACTGCGCCGTCTTGGCTGGCAAACTTTGTCGCATTCTCTGCGAAATCTCTATCTCTCCGTCTTTACCCCAAAATCCCAGTCGAAGTCTCAGATAAATAGGTTTATTGAATTAATACACTGGGGGGTTGGGTTGGGCTTTGGGTTGGGCTGCGGCGCCCCCTTTCTCCATTTGGTTTCTGCTCCACTTTAGTCTTATTTTATTTGATTTTATTTGTATTTTTATTTTTTATTTTAGCCAGAAATTGCAACTTTCTTTTATGGGTTCTTCGCAAGTTTTTCGTTGCGTTTTCTGCAAAAATGTTCTGGCATTTTCATTGTTTCGCTCCACTCGAACTCGCACTCGTATTTTTCCCTCTTGCTTGATTTATATATTTATTTAAGTGTTTTCGGTTCTGTGGAGAGTGGTGAACTTTTGTTGGCACTGCAGTGGCATCAAAATAAATAAACAACCATCAGTATTTTAGTTTATGTTTTATGGAAAAACCCAGTTTGGGCTTGGTTTGGTTTTTCCATGGGTTTTGCTAAGTGAATCTTGACTAATCCTAAACTAAATGTTGTTGGCCACACAAAGGGGGTACATTTTGAAGGAAACCAGAGAAACAAAATAAGAAAAAAATATACTACAAATAAGATATCTGTCGAAGGACTTTAAAGAATTGAACACTTGAAAAAACTGTGCAATTCGAGATCCTCAACCCTCCTCAATTATTTCAAAATAATCAACAGGAATTTAATGGTTTAAATTTTGCTAATTAATAGAATTTCAAAGATTTTACTTTAACTCAAATTTAACAAATTAAATCCCTTTGCCCCAGGCTGCCAAAAACAAACATTACCATTAATATTTCATTAAAATCCTTCAAAATTTCACAGCTAACAAACAGCCTGCCATTAAAATGAAGCATCCTTTCTCCGAATCCCTTTCATCGTCTGCTCAATGAATGGGGCTCCCCCCTAAGACTTTCCAAGAGATATAAATACATCAAAAATCAGCAACTTCTTTGCCACTTACACTCTCATAATCGTTTTGCAATTAATAATGGAACATTTTCCTTATAGCTTCACACTTCTTCCATAATAATAAATTGCACAATTCCCATGCAAAACTATCAGACAACCCAGAGGGTTCCGTTCTGTTCTGTTCTCAATGACTAATGGGTGAAAGTTTTCTGGCGCACAAAAAAAACTCTTGAAGAACTTGAACCATTTATAGTGTTTAACAAGTTTCGCATTGCTTTTCAATGGGTTTTCTTGCACCCAAGTTTTCAGTTTAAGGTTTCTTGGTAATAAGTTACAATGGCCATATGGCCGGACTCACGAACGGTATGGGAGTGCCTCCTTTATGAGAGTACATATATATTTCTTATAAGGCTTATATTTAACGATTTAACACGTGAGAAAACATTTACACTTCAGTAACAATTTATCGCATAATCCGGTTCGAGGATACTTTTTTCTTATTCTTTCACTTCACATTTACTTTCTTTTGCTCGGGTCCTCGAAAATGATCCACAATAATCCCTTTTTTTTATGTTACGCCTCCTTGGAGAAATCCTCTGGCTCTGGCTGTGGCTCTGGCTCCGGGGCTCCTTGTTTCGGTACGTTTCGGTTCAGTTATAATATCCATTTGAATACAAAGGGAGCAAACAAATTTAAAAAGTGATTCCACCAAAAGACACTCGACAGTTGACACACTCCACGTTGAACAACCGACCGACGCCAGGACACTCCACTCACAGGACACCCAAGAGGACACCAAGTGGTTTAACTTTGTCTTAATTCTTTCTCGTTTCTCTCTCTCGCTCCCTCTCTCTTGTATGGCTATCCTCACTGTTTTCTGTTTTCTGTTTGCTCTGCACTTTTTCCTTATTTGTATATTCACTCCTTTCCTTTCCGCCTTTTGTCTTTTGGGATAAACAAAGAGTACGCTTTCGGTGGGGCACGTTTCAATTGCGAAACGCGGCAAATTTTTGGCTTGTGGCTGCCACGTCTTCCTTTGCCATCCGAGTCACGTCCGTACGCGCAGGATGCAGATTTTCTACTGAAACGCGTGCAACCGCCGCAGCAGTTCCGCTTAACTTCTGATGGTTGTTGAACGTTCGTTTCGTTCGTTTCGTTCGTGCTGGGGTCCTTCCCCAGCTGATAGTCCTTTGCCGTTTCGTTCCTATTCGTGTTTTCCCCTGCTGGCAGTCCTTTGTCGTTTCGTTTCTGGGTGTGATTCCCCCTTTATGGTTTCGTTTCTGGGTGTGATTCCCCCTTTATCGTTTCGTTTCTACAAGTGATTCCCCTGCCAACAGTCTTTCCCATTTCATTCCGCTTCGTCCCTTGCTTTACTTCCCCTGCTGTGTCCCTTTTCCCTCTCATTCCTCCCTTATAGATAGGGTAACCAACTCTGGTAAACTCACACTACCATTACGGCGCGCCGGTTGTTTGTCTGCGCCTGCGCTTCCTTCCATTTCGACTAAGTGGGACTCACAGAAGATTTGGAGTTTATTTGTTTATGGCTCGGATGCTATTTGTAGATGGCCAACACAATACATGTGTTTCCGGACACCCACAGCCAGTCCTAGTACCAGTCCCAGCATGTTCCTGTTTGTCCTTTATGAATATCGAAATTTGTCCGCTTATTAAATGGGATCAACACCGACTCATTGACACATATACCAGTACAATGTGTGCCAGTGCCAGCAAATTGTGCACTAAGTTAACCAAACAAAGGTTGATCTTAATTAAAGTGTATAAGATAATATTGTTACATGTAGTTTCCGGTTTTAGTGATGGCTTTAAGGTTACAAGTTAACCAAAGAGATAATTGGAAATGTTGCTGGTGCTGGTGCTGGTGCTGGTGCTGGTGGCATGGTGACCCCATAAATCACTGGGTCCTGACCACTTTGGCATTCGGTCACTAAATTAGCTTAGACTTTGGCTTTGGAAAAATCATCGCCTTTAGGGCCAAAATTTACGGCCAAAACTCTGTTCGGTCGCAGCCATTGTCTGACAATATGCCATTATATAAGAGGGTGTCTGTGGCATTCCGTGTGGGTCTTTTGGGGATGAGGGGAGTGCGGGTGCGGTATCTCTGGGTGCGTGATAAACGGCGGCCTACGACTAAGTATAATCTTGTGTGTGTGTGTGTGTGTGTGCGCGCGAGTGAGCTTTGTTGTCAAAGAGCAAGTAACAAATAAATATTATTGAACTTTTAAGTCCCCAGAGGGCGGCCAATATGCAATTGACGCCCAGTCCGGATCTGCGGATGTACGGATGTGCGGGTGTGGACCACGGCCGCCGCGTACTGCTATTCCCGTTAGATAAGAGGGTGCCTGGCGTTGGCGGTGGCGGTGGCAGTGGCGGCATGTTGCGTCCTCACAAAGTGCCAACATAAATTCTTGCACAGTTCAATTTATTGTGTATTGACACAGCTTACGGAGAAACAAATAAAAATGTTTGCCAAAGTGCGGGTGGCAGGAAAGGCAGGTCCTGCCCTACACCAGAACTTTCCGTGCTCCAGGAATGTAACTCCCTCTCTCTCTATCTCTGTCTAAAGCCTCGCGGAGTCAGAGACCTCTGCAGGCATCCGGCCGCCATTGTTATTACCTCTTTGCTGTGTTTACACGCCATTTGTGGTATTTCACTCGTTCGCCAGGCGCCCCCCAAAAGGTCCTGCGGGAAGGTGTTGGCCTCCCGAATGCGGGCGCAACTTCTGGGTGGATTGTCGTAAAAATATATTTGAAATGCAAATGCCGGCTGGCCTTAAAATGCTCAACTTTTGGCTCACGAAATAATCAAAGTATACTTTATGTCGCCTTTTCAGCCACTGAAAACAGTCCCAGCCGCTAAAAATACCTAATGCTGGCAAAAGCCGACGATTTTCAGTTGAAAAACAAAACAGAGAATCGTAAAAGTTCAAGTGGTGCAACACGAATGCGAAATACACTTAAAATTGGCAAGAAATGCAGAATTTACTGCATTTAAGGGCACCGCCCAATACTGTTTGTGGCATTATTCAACACTTACAAAAATATTCTGAAAAAAGGATAAATGATTATTAATATTCTTCATAACTTTTCATACACTTCATACACCAGGCTTTTCAGGGTATGTTTATACCAGCTAAGAATGTCTCCTCAAAAATGTGTGCAGCTGTTAATTTTAGTGTTTTTGGCATTAGGTGCCAGACTCGTATAACTGTTGTTCGTTGAGCCACTTTCAGTCTGTCCAGAGCTTGAAATTGAAACAAATACAAGTCCCATCCGCAACGGATTGCCATTGCACATCAAGTTGTCAATATTTCAATATTTGCTTCATGGATTGCTTTTCTCAATTTTCTCAGATTTCTTCAGACTACAATTTTCTATATGCATGCATATTTACACAGAGATATACTCCCCTCCCTTTTCCTTGGCCATTTTCCACTTGTGTGTTTCGTTATATTTTTTTTTCGGCAAAGTGCCCCTGCCCTGCCCCTGCCCCTGCCCTGCCTTGCCAATGCAACTGCTCTCTGAATATGCGAATTTTCTCGTTGACATGCTAGACAAGTTTCTGATAGATACAGATACATACATACATATGTATGTATCAGCATATACGAGCAATATCAACTGGAAATGCATCTTCGATATTAAATATTTGTCTAGTGCGGGGTGGAGGGGGGGAAAGATGAGATTTGGGGGTCATGTTGGTGGAAAATACATATAAAATCAATAATCCAAGCTATTTATTAGATGTTTATGGCAATATTAATATACATTGAAGCTTATTAATACGAAATATATTTTCTGAAAGCTCATTCAACTGTTAATTTGTTTGCACTGGAGCCAAAGATTAAACGGAAAACTAAGGATAACTGAAATTAAGAGCCTTTTCCTACCCTTGCAGATGGATAGTTCGCATATATGTATATGTGTATATAAGTTATAGATATATGTACATTGTACATAGGATATAAAACATATAAAAATGTATACAAAAAATGAAATAAAGCAAAAACTCTCTCAGGGCAGCAGATCGTGGTTAAGCATTGCCTACTTTTAGGCTTGTGTGTGAAATCCCTTTCAACAGTGAAAAGTTCTGGTTGTGGGATTACAATTTCAGTGCCGCTTTCAGTGTGTTCACTGTATAATTCCCTTTGTTCCTTCCCCCTATCCCCTACCCCCTGCTCACTACTTCTGCTGCTCGTGTCGTTGCTTTCGCTCTTTCAGTGTTCATTTGTGCAGTGAAGTAGTTAAAAGTTCGAGAATCAATTGGAATGGAGTGCACACAGTGCTTGACGATAATTTCTGGCAGTTCTTTGCCACTACACTGGTATCTTTCAAATCAAACCCAAACCCACAGCCAAACGCACTTTACGCTCTACGCTTTTCATTGCAAATTCCAAAAGGAGAAAAGCAGAAATTGCTGCGGCGCAAAGCGTGGCCAACAAACTGCTAAGTAAAACGGATGAGCGTTGCAATTAAAGGCAAACAAAACGCGTAATCGAATTCTGTGGAAATGGAATACAAAGCGAGCGAGAGAGAGAGAGAGAGAGAGAGAGAATAAGAGATAGTGATTAAGAGATAACGGTAAAAGAGAGCTAAACTTTGGTACGAGGTTTGGTAGAAGGTACATTAAATAAAAGGTAACGATGTACCGCACTTCGGTTACCCTTTACTTTATGCAATTTTACTCAGTCCCTCTCTCGCTCACCCACTGCCTTACCCTCTCTTTAGTACACCTTGCTTTGGTTGTTAGGCAGAGGGGGTGGGTGCTCCAAGGGGATCCACAGGGTTAATTGTAACGGCTCTAACGCCTTCTTTTTACAGCAACAACTACTGCGGATCCACTCGAAGCCCTCGTCTCTCTGTCTCTCTGTCTGTCTGTCGTTCTGTATTTTTTTTTCGCTACCTCTATTTATCCTATCTCTGCTTTGTGCGTCGCTTCCCTTTTGTGGCAAATCAGGATTAACGGTAAATATAATTACTGCACTGCACCCTTTGCTCAATAGGGAAAACGGTGGAGAAAGAGCGGGGCAAAAGGGAACCCAACCGACGGCAGAGGCAAAGGCCACGTGACGTTAATGACATTGTCGTGTCGGTTGGACCCCCGGACGGAGACGGAGACGGAGAGGGACCCCCCCGCTGGGGTCGTACTGCTATGATGCGTACCCTTAACTAATTTGTTCTATGTTCGACTTGTGTCTAATTAATGAAGATTGTCTCGCATAATCATAACGGTTAAATTTATATTAATTTCTGTGGGTTTGTCTGGGTGCCTTTTTTTTTTTTGCTTTTTGGTTGGGGAAGGACCTTGCTTAAGTGGCTACTTGTTAACATTTTTTAGTTGGAAATGAACACTTTTTGGTTAAACGGTTGGGGAATAGGGATTTCTGATTATCTGTGTGGTGTTTGGAGATGTAGAGATTGGGTTAAGATCTAATTATGCAATATGTATTTCTGTATTCGGATTTTAAGCCTTAAAATTTCATGGAGAATACAATGTTAAGAAATGAATAGCTAAAAAGCGATGGTGAGAAGACCGAATATGTTAAGAAGAAGAGGAAAGAACTAAAGATAGCTAATAGAAAGTCTAAGGAAAAAGCGAAAATCCTTGCTTCTAGGGGAGCCGTAGAAAAAGGTATCTTAAAATATGTTCGATAGAAAAGGTAACACTAAGATTTCGTACAAACCATTCATCATCTTAGGGATTTCCCGTATCCGACTGTGGAAAACGAAGTATGTAGCGATATAACGTAGGAACAATAGTATGATTTCAGTATTAACCCTTTATTATCCACTTGGGATTCAAAAATAAATGTATATCCCATATCACAAAAATGAATAAACATACATACATATGTTGGGAAATTACCAATTTTTCTGGATCCGATAACCAGAACTAAGCGTCTATAATGGATTGTTTCTCATTTCCGAGAAGACCACCCGAATACTAAGTACAGAAGTCAGCTAGAACCAACCTTCTAGAACTAATCGCCTTTAATAGATAGGTTACCCGACTTCTAGCTGAGCTTCCAGCGCTTACTTAGCTTCGAAAGCCACCAATGTTAGCCCTTAAAGCTTTTTTCCAACTGAAGCTTTTTGCACAGCACAACAAACGATAGTTGGTAACACAAATTACCGCTTATCAGTGGTAAGAAGAGTGCACACATACATACATATAATCGTATGCGACTCGCAAAGCTTCGCGAGCGGCTGGCAGAGCGGCGGCTGAGCGACTGAGCGTATGGGCAACGTTTCGCTCTTTCGGCGGTTACTATTTTTCTCTTAATTGCTCCACGGAAGCCCGAGCCCCCATGGGTATTACGCCGTCGACAATTTGCCGCTTCAGTTGCAAACGAAGTTCTGAGACGACGCGGTCGTGTGCGGTCCGTGCAAAAGCAATAATAAAATAGTTCACAGGCAAACGAGCGGTGCCCAAGATCCCGACTTATATTTAGGTTTTATTTTGGTTATTCATTTTCAAAGTTTTCGGTCCGGCTACGATAAAACTTGTGTGTGTTTCAAACGAATATTTTTGTGAATTTTCGAATTCAAAATAATCCAAAGATCAGTCAAGTGCAACGAAAGTAAACTTAGGAAAAAGCTATAAAAAAATAATACAAAGAAAAAGCAACAACAACAACAACAAGTGCCTGAGCACATGCAACAGCTGCAACAAAACAAATCTTAGAGCTTTTCAGACAAGCCGGCTTTGAATTTGAAGTCGACTTCGGCTCAAGCTCGGCTTCTCTTTGGCTTCTTTTTATGCGCCTTGGTCGGGTGAGTCTCTATTCTCGTTCTCTCTCTCTCTCTCTCTGTCTCCTCCCTTGCAAACAGCTGTCGCAATCTGCACAATTGTCTTCCGCTCTAGCCAGGCAAAAGTTCGTTTTTCTCAGAAAATTGTTGCGCAGATCGGGGTTCAGTTTCTGCCCATATGTACATATAAATATAATTTTTGGGCTGCTATAAGCACTTATATGTACATAACGGTATTTGTGGGTGGCCCTTGATGCGGGTGCGGTAGGGTCTTTTACGCCCAGTCATGGTTGTTGTTATAGTCATTGGTTTATCTGCGGATCTTTGGTCATTGACTTTACCTTAGCGACTGACATTGGCCTGGATTATAGGCTCTTGGGGGGTGGTGGTTAAGATATAGAGATATACTCGAATATATAAGACTCGTAGTCGTGGCCTTTATAGCAGGAATAAGCATAATTCTTGAGTGGTAAATAGGTATTATGTGTATATTTATGTAGCTATCTATAGTTGCTTGGAGGAGTGTTCTCCTGCAATTTCGAATTTAAAAGAAAATTGAAGTTTATTCCTCTTAAATCTAAAACAAAGCCACAAAGACTTCCAATTCTGAAAGAAACTCAAGTCTTCAATATTATCCATAGATTTTAATATATTCCACAAGAAGTGGCTACTGTAATTAGCCCTGACAAGTTGATGAAACATCTATCTTCCTCTACGCCACAGAAAAAATCCCCCTTCAAAACAGAAATGAAGTTGCCCCACAGCCAAATAGACCCATATCTTTATAAGTTTTTAAACAAGAACTGACGACGTCACCGCTATGAGATATGCCCAAGTGCAGAAGTACCAAACGGGGGGATTGATTTCACTTAACGGGACCCACATTTGGTGGAGTTCCGCGAGAGCCTTCTGTGTGGATGGCTAATACAATGGAATGATATATGAGACCAGTCGGCCAGACGGAGTTGATGGAATGCCAGACGGGTGAAGACACGTGTGCACACCCCACACATATTTCTCTTGATGATCATTCCCGAAAATGATGTCATCCTCTCTACTCCCTGTCTCCAAAAAGTTCGCTTTGAAGAAATCGCTGAAAAGAGAATACCGAAACAATATTAATTTTTAGCATTTCCTACTACTTCTTCCTGCTCTGTTTCTGTCGTTTTTGTTTTTTGAATACTTTTGCGGTCTTTTTTTTTTTTTTGAGATTGTTTTGAAAAGTTTTTTTTCTTTTTGTGTTGGCCTTTTGTTTGCCGGCAGTTAACCCGCGACATTTAATAATAACTACTAAACGCAAAACTTTAGTAATTATTATGAGCGGAACGGGGCAATTCTTTCGGTGACTCGAAGGAATTTTTGTTTGTGTTTGTCAAAGTGGAGATAAACGGTGGAACAAGACTGAGATAAAAGAGTGATTCTCATTGTACTATAGTACTCCCAGTGAATCAGAAACTTCATAGAACGTTCTAGTTGCAGTTTCCTCGGAATTTTCGCACTTAAAATGCATGAAAATCTGCGACGAACAGAGCTAAAAATAATATTATTTTTTGTATAATAGTGTTGATCTTTTTTGTTGGTCAGGGTACCATTTCGGACTTTACTCTTAATATCTTAAGCTCTTTCTAATGGTTCTCAAACATTTTATTCTTTCAAAACTTCACCAAACACTCCATTCTTTTGATGATTATCTGTGCCAGTCTCTTCCCTTGACACCTTTTGGTAGCTCTCCTGCGTTCGCTATGCTTTTTCTTGACTCATTCAAAACTTTGGAAATCGTTTCTCTGTGAGACAAAGATAAGGCATTGAGAGATACAAATTTGTTCTCCCCACATAGCGTATGAGATAAGTGGAGGAAACAACAGAACTAAACACGAAAAAAACAAAAAAAAAAAACCTTCCCCACCGCAAACAAATTACAAAACGCGATACTTTTTTTGTACAGGAGAAACCCAAACGAAATGGAAAAACCATCAACGAATTAAAGATACTCTTTCAAAAGAAACTATAAAGAAGCAAGTGGGATAAATTTTGGAATAGAATGATCTTAAATTATGATTTCAAGAATTTTCTTTCTTTCATAAAGTTTACAGAGTTATTTTTAACTTTACTTAACATACTTTTCCTGAAACCCCAAATACCTTTCTGATAGGGTAGAGCATAGAGCCATGTAAGTAAACTTAATGAACGTGTATTCAAGCAAATTACAAAACCAAAGGCCAAAAGTGACCAACTAAAACTGGAAAATAAACAAAATTTGCTGTTGATTTTGACTTTGGTTCTGTGTTGGTTTTAAAAGGGAAAGAAATTGGGGAGAGATAGATAGATGGATAGGAGTTAAGGAATAGAATATATAGAAAATAAATACGTAGATATGAATAGAATAATTTCATCTAGATACAAATAGATATAGACACACCGAAAGCTACAAAAGGAGAGAATGATTATATACATACTCGTAAATAAAAATAATACGGACAATATATTGCAGAGTGGATAGTCCATAAAAATAAAGATACACTTCAATCACTGATGAAGATGACCTTGAAATCAAATTCCGCCACACACTTTCTTCATTCGGACAATCAATCAGCGCACAAGAAACTTGTCTCAAGTGCTGCTTCCATATCCCATCCAGAACTTGTGGATACCCCCCCCCTCACATTCCATACTATCCATCCCGTTATCGATACGATATCCGGGGCATTGGAGACACTTGTGTCAGCTCTGATTGACACACTTGGCACTACAGCTCAATTTTTGTCGAAAGACTGCCATCTGAAGGAGAGTCGAGCCATTGCCAGGGCTATCTCTCTGCGGCGGGGTACAGCCACGGTGCCAGCACTTAATTGTGCACCAAACCACCCAGAAGTTGGGGCGGGGCGAGGGAATTCCATGCCCCTCAGGTGGGGGCTTGGGTCGCCGAATGCGGACAATGGACAATCGGTCAGCCGGGTCTAAGTGCAAACCACACGCCAACCATCGACAATAACCGCCAACAACCACAACCACGACTACGACTATGACTACGGCTATGGCCACGACCACAAACGACGGTCACTGTCAAAGGCAATAGACGGACACGCAAGGGACGAGAACGAGGACGAAATGCCAGGGTCCGGGTTGGGAGTTGTTAGGGCAATCTCGTGGCCGGAGGCACAAAAAATCGAACCAGAGGGAAAAATGTTGAACATTGAATGAAAGCTGAATGTTAGTGGGCCTCAAAGTCCCAGACATCTGACCAACTGACCCGAACACTCGTCAAAAAAAGAAAGGGAAACTCTTTTGGTTGAGGCATTTTCCCGCTCATCAAATCAATTTGCAAAAGAGGAGAAAAAAAACCAAAAAAAAAGAAAAATTGCACAGCACTTTGCTTTTACGCTATTAAATTATAGTCGATATCCAGACAAAAATATATGTAGATTCATTTATAGGGAAAGCTCGAACATTGATTTACCCTCAACTCCAAATGCATTTTGGGGGTGTGCGATAGGGGGTGTCCTCCCCGAAAGGCCAAAGAGTGATAGACAAACAGACCAGAGAGAGATAGAATATGGTGAGAGTAAGAGTAAGGGATGGAATACAGTGAAAGTAGTAGGTAGAGAAGGAAATAGAGTGAAAGTAGGAGCACTAGAGGGAAAGTGAAGACAGAGTTGTGAGAGGGTGGGGCAGTCCACATGGATATGGCGACCCATTAATGGGGCTGCAAATTATAATCGGGACAAGGACTCGACTTGGGCATAATTTCGATTCGGTTGAGGTTGGTTTTTGGGGCCATCAGACACGTTTCTAATCAAAATGATCGAACCTGGCTAATGGATTGTCAGGCGTGAAGGCCAAATTGGTTGGAGAGCAAAACAAGAGCGGATTATTGAATAAAAATTGATTGAAAACTGAAAATGTTGGACATTTTTAGCTCCATAGCTCCGTAAAATTACGGGATAGCGAGTACAATAAATAAACGGAATTTTAATGAGTAATTCTTTGTCTTTCTTTCAACTGAATAGATTATAAAGTTATACGTTTATTTATATAAAGAGAAAGAACTTCTATATAAAAAAAAACTCATATTAAATAATCAGGATTATTAGCGCCACAAACCAAATGAAATTTCCCGACCTAACTCTTGTTCGATATATTTCAATGATTCACTTATCAGTGAATCATTTTCATTACTCATTACAAGCAGATGAAAAGTCAAAGGCATTAATTATGTAATTTTTTAAATAGCAAAATCTTTGCTTCTGCTTTCAGTTTGCGGAAAAATGTAATTTGATAAGTGGAAAGTACTATCTACCTTATATCCGGATAACTAAGGGCCATTCCAGCCTATGAGAAACCGGGGTAACCTAACCTAACCTAACCTAACCTATCTACCTTATAATCTATTCGTTATCCTAGTGGAATCACAAGATTGTTTCTTAGAATAGATGGAAAGACTGGTTGGGCCGACACTTTTGAATCAGGGTAAACATTTATAAATGTCCCTTGATTAGAGATATTTTTCAAAGTAAAACTTTTATGTTTACCATTGAGCTTTATTATATTTTGTAGCCATCATTCCAAGCAAAATTTCCTTCAAAATAAAATGCAATCCGGTAATCCCTTTACCTTCCCAAACCTGAGCCATTCTATTCTTCCGTATACCCGCACATATGATGGCTAAAAATATGTTCAACCTTTCTCTTAGGCCTTAAGAGCACCTATTCTATGCAATAACAGTTTATTTTTAGACTCCACTATCGTATATCTTTCTTGTACATATGTACATTTCTCCTACCCATAACTTTGAGCCGTTCTGGAAATCGCGCAGCTCGAACCCGCATTTCTTTTGGCATTTCTAGCGGCAATTTTCCTTTAAGCGTTATAGCCTCTGCCTTCTCCCTTGCTCCGGCTCCGGCTACATGTTCCCTCCAATGGATACATAATTTCACTATCTGCTGATGTGAATCGCTTCGGTAGGAACGGAGCAACTCGCAGCAGAGTGAGAGTTGGTGAAGGTGTTCCCATCACGCAATCCCTGGCACACGCACTGTAGTGGCACCCCCCCACAGTCACAGCCACAGCCACAGCTGTGTGTCCCAAATTCCCCAATTCGATTCCCAGAATGATCTATCGAATGCTTTGGGAATGGAATCGAGGGACAGATGTTCTTGCACGGAATGTCTCACTGCGATGTGAGGCTCAACAAGTCTGGTGCTCAAGAACTGACAGCTTTCTCACACCTGACTCTGACTCTGACTCTTTCTGGGCCATCCACATTTAGCCACGTGTCACCTTCGAGTCTCGAGTCTCTGGGTTTTTTCAATATCGCATTAATATTTAATGGGACAAAAGCATATGCTCCCACGATGTCGGGGATTACAGCCCATGCACGGTAATTATCCCTGCTGAGTCCTTTCTTAGAAACGACGAGGCCCCAGGACTCTCGGCAAGTGACTAACTAATTATTGATGAGCAGATAATTTCTATATGTTACGGCATTCACGGACGCTTAGTCTTCAGTAAAGTGAATTAACTGCGTAGATGGAAATTCCATCAATGACTAACAGGGTGATAAATCTTTGGATGATCTAAAGATTATCTTATAACTATTTTATCTGACATTTCACTCTTTCAAAAGCAACACCAAACTGTGTTGTTAAAGATAAACGATTGCGGTTGCGTCCATACAGAAAAGTGTACCCTATTATCTGTCGGCCATTAAATAATAATCCTAATAGATCCCCTTGATGTATAATATCATGTGTTCTATGGGGCTCAAATTCGATAATTTGCTGCGAAACTTTGTGGGAACCCTTGAACTTGATTGCCAGGCCAGACTTGCCATATGGTTAAAATTTCCACGCAACTCAGTTATTCTGAACATCTAATGAGTCCCCGACCTTGAACCCCACCGAACCCCACCCCATTGTGGTTGATAGGGGGAGGGTGGACCTGCACTTGACCTTCGTTGCACATTTTCTATTCAGAAAATGTTTGTTCCTCGTGGCTCGAGTCCTGGCATGCAGCGTGAACGAAGTGCAGGCTTAATAATTTATGCGAATTTTATGGCAAACGCTAAACAGGTTGATCCACTGGCCAGCTAAACGGTGGGAGGGGGGTGCACACTGAATAGGGGAATTCCTCTTCAGATCTCTTCAATACCACCTACAGATACTACACACAGATGGTGCTCTAATTGCTGCAAATCAATTGAAATTGATGCTTCCACATTCAATTGCATTGATTGCCTTTCATTTGCAGTTTGCTCGAGTTACCAGACAAGCACTCGTATCTCCCGGCAAACACACAATGGGGGTGCTCTATGCACGAGTCATCCGTTTCACTCGCAATGCATTTATCTGATGGATTTGCTTTTAATAGTCTCTTGGATAACAGATCTATGGATACGGCTATCTTGACAGCTGTTGAATTACAGAAAGATTCGTTTCAAATGAATGACAGCCATGAACATTTTAGAATCATTTTTCATCATTAGAAGGCAATCGCCTGCCCAATATGACACTCAAGTTTATGTGGCCATAAAAACTGTAGTTGCAGCTGCTTTTTGATGATATTTAAACTCATTTAAAATATGGCTTGAATGGGTTATTATTATTGAAACGTGAGCGAAACTATAGGACGTTCATAGTTATACTGAGATACTGCTATTTCTGATACTTAAACTAACGATTTTTATTTATTTTTTGGGGTGGATGTTGAATGCTTTGGATTTACCAGTTTTGATGCCAGATTAAAGACGAAAAATCTGCAAAAATCATTATTAAAGCCACCCAAAATTAATCTCTCATTCATAAACATAATATTAAACCATTGCTTGTTAGAATGTTGTAGAATTCAGGGGAGTTCCTTTGAAATGGGACTATACCATTCCATCTTTTCTTTCATTAAAAACTAGTTCAAGGCTCATTAGGTCTACAAATTTCTATCGTGTGACTACAGATCCATAAATAGATAATAAATAATACTCTATTAGCCATATAACGAATAAAAAACATCGGAAATAATCGGATATACTATACGGATGAGCGTAAATATACATAATTCATGTATCGTTCATCCATAATGACCAGCCACCTCTCCCTGCCAGTGCGACCACGGGTCAAAGTAGGTTAACAATTTTTGGACTAAATATTAGAGCTATTTTCGTTTCTGTACTTTACTTGGGGAACCCATGGGGATTTTTTTGGGTATTCATTATGATTACCATTGCAAAGAGCGCCCATAGAGACGGCTGTTGATTATAATCGCATAATGTTCGATACAAAATATTAGGAAAACGATTAGCGAAAACTAAAATTAAACCTTGAAAATGTTTGTGGACTAATGAAGCCAGACGTATGTATGTTTGAGGGAAAACTAACATAAGATGGATGGAGTTTTCCTGTGCTTCGGTTTTTGGGGCTAATGCATTGGCCAATATTTATTTTAGTTTTTTTTTTCTGTTCGACAACTTCCTGAACAATGACGTTTCACCAGCGACTCAGCTGACCCACAATTAAATAGCAAATACTTGGAGTATTATATTATCAAGCTGGGATTTGCCAGTTAGTCACTCCGTACTCAGTATATATGAAGTACATTCTCGTAAAGGGTATACGATAAGCAAACGATCGACAAAAGTGTCGGCTGTCGAGTGACCTACAGGCGGGGACTGGCGATCCCCAACGGACAAATCGTTCGTTTGTTTATTATTCATGAATGGACTTTTATTATTCGCAATTAGCATACGGTTACCCTAACATATTTGGGAGTAAACATATGTACATATATACATACATATAGGTTATAAAGTAGAAATTTATGAAGGTTTATCCAAGGCTTGATATGCCTTCGATTCACTCATTTATTTCCAAGTCTTATCAAATCCTATTCCTTACATTTCTTATATAATTTTTCTATAATCTTGGGGAACAAACTACCAAGTAAATAGAAATTAATTTCCTTCTTTGATTCCATATCATAATTACTTCATAATTCGTGAATTTTTGTATTCCATAATTTGTATAATAACAATTATGTATGTATATACATTGATGTATATGTAGGGAATTTATTATTCGAGTCGTACCCAAAATCATGTATCGCTATCCGCCGGGTACACTTGCACTCGCTTTGTTTTGTCGTCTCCCTTTTGTGTTCTGCCTTCGGCTTTGTTTATGACGATGCCAAAGCTTTACTCTGTCGCTCTACTGTCGCTCTACTGTCGCTCTACTGTCGCTCTCTCTCTATTCCTCTCTTCTCCCACAATCTCTCTCTCTCTGTTATACTCTCTCCCCAACTCTTTGAATGACTCACATTATCCGCTAAACGATTCGTTTTGTTCCATTTCGTTTCAATGCGTTCCGTTTGTTTGATTCTTTTAGGGGTTTCATTAATTCACGATCATTATTTTGTTGGTTTTGAATGGGGCTTCTGTTTATGCAATTATGAAATATTACAGGAAATGATGTAAATGTTTGCCTTATAATCTGCGCAAATGGCTTAAAGGCTGAAACAAGCGTAGGATCACTAAATCCACAATCCCTGAAGGACACTTTTCTTTGTAGTTTTTGAAATGATTTTGTTTGGAAAAGTATTGTATGAAATAGGACACGAAAAACCTGCGCAAATAGCTTATGGCCTGAAAAAATATGACGAATACGCCGTGTGGGCTTGTGGGAAAGGTTCTGAAAAACCCTCAAGGACACTGTCGCTTTCTGGGGGATTACTACTATCATGTTAGGCCGACAGCTGCTAATGGACACATCACCCTAGCTCCTGCCACCCCGACACCGCAACCACCCCCCACCCCCATGAAATCAGCTCAACCGTGCGACAATTAGCATGTGAGCGCATCAAATTTTTAATAGCGCTGTCAAGACCAAGCCCAAGTTCATTTGGCTCGGAGGAAAAAATATAAGGAAAATATATGAAAAACTTCGCTCCAGGTGGGTGCTAGACAAGCCTTTCCCATGTACATATCTAGTATGTCCTGTCATGTCCTGTCCTCTCCGGTTGTGTCCCATCCCAACCTGTCGTTGGTTCGACCTTCTCCAGCTGTCCAGCTGACAGCATTTAAAAAAAGCTTTATGAATGCATTAACAATTCATTGGAGAAAAAATATAGAATAATTTAATAGAAAGTTTTTACCCACTGATGACGAATCATTTGAATGCTTACTGAATGCTTTCACTCTCCTCTCCATTGACTCTTCCCATGTTCCTGTTAGCCTACGGCGGCTCGACAAGGCCAACACATGGAGGTTTACGTCCGTCCAGCGCCAGCCACGACGACGACAACCGCAGAACCAATAGCCAACGGACAGCCGCAGTTGGAGCTGCAACCAACGGAAGCGGAGACCCAGCCGGAGACCCACACACCGATACAGACGCATACGGCTACGCAGACGGAGTACAGAAGCTTCAGATGCCACCAGGAGATTAAAAGCAGCTGGCGATACCACAGCACAGATCTTTGTTAAGAACGGATCCCAAGTTTTGCAGCTACTCATAATGGGCACAAAAACTCAACCGCAACAGGCCAAAGGTGAGTGCGAGATTCAAGAAATTCTAGTTTATTTAGATGATAAGATACATATGATAACATTCTTTTAAGGAGAGTGTCCTCAAAAGTTGCTCGATAAAGTGTGTGATAATGTGCAAAGCTAATAAGCAAAAGATATTTAAATGCAAGTGAAAATTTTAAAACATAATCCAAATTCTATCCAATTCAATATTTGAAGAATCTGTGAAACATTAAAGATTTTAACGAATTAAAATAAATACATATGTGCTTCTTGAAATTATCTAAGCATTTTACTTATAACGAATGTATCTCTTGATAAAAACTGTATGAATCTAATCTCCGATTCACTTAATACCTGGAAAACATAATTAACAATAATTACGATACGTCTTTTCTGATTTGTTGGATGGTTCTACCAAGTGTATACTTGGAGAAAAGCTAAGAGACCTTCTAAGTACATCCTACTATTGGAATAGGGGTGAGATAATCTGCATCTTAGTCTATAGTCACGCCAACTTCTGCCCGTCTTTTTGCATTCATTTCCTGCTAAGCTAACAAATACAGGTATCTATTCAAAGCAGATTCAGAGTCTCAAATCAATTTCCAGTAAATTGAATTCCGCTGAGAAGATGCACACAGCTCCAAATTGATTCACCTTAAGCCTTTGGCAATCTCTGATTAGGAAATTACCACCTCCACATCCTCCCAATCGCTCCCTGAACCCGAGTCTTCTTCCGTTTGATAAGGGGGTGGCAAAAAGTTGAACAGTTGTTACCCATTTCGGGCAGATAGTGACCCAGTTGCTGAACTAAACCCAACTGCAGCAAAAAACGTAACTTGAACACAAAAAGCAGCTGGCTGCCCGTTTTGGCCCTGACACGATTCGAACCCAATCTATGGGTGTGGATAAGTGAGTGTCTGAATGGCTGTGTGAGTGTGCCTTTTGTTGTTGACGGAGTAGTATGCGTGAGGCCACCCTGAGCTTGGCCCAAAACGGTGCTTCGATTTATTACGCGTATTGCTCGCTCAATGAATGAATTGAATGAATGCGAATCTAGCGTGTTTTGGCGGTGTGTGTGTGTGTGTGTGTGTGAATGCGGGTGAGTGGAGAGGGTTTCGAGTGTGTATAATTCCCGGCGTGGTGGTGGCAAAAGTCGAGCAAAAATAAACGGCAACAAAATGCTTTTGAGTTAATGCAATCATTTCCTATTTGTATACAACACTTTATTCGGACATGATTTTCGCTGTTTTTTCTTTTGTACCGTAGACAGTGCGTATTATGGTTTTCACCAGATGTTAGGAGAATGCAAAGAGAATAAACATAAGTTGTTACAGACAACTGATACCCTATAATAAATTCTTCATTAAAAATCAGACATTTATAATTTTTTCAAATTGAATTTTAAATCTTTTCTCAGTTTTAAAGATTATTATAGTATATATTAGTATAGTATTTTTTTAGAACATTTTCTACCTCTTAGACCAAATGAAACGTCTATTAGAGCCCTTCGAACTGCAGGGTCGCCTTAATCGTCGAGTCGACCCCCCACTCTTTAAGTTCGAATGAGTTTTTGTTTTGTTTTTCCCTTTATTATCGTTTTATAGGCAATAAACTTTTAGCTACTAGATTTATGTATGTATACATACATATGTATATGTACATATGTACTTGTAATTATCTACACCTGTTGGCAGCTTGAAAGGAATTCACGGAATTCAGTTTTTATCTTAAACCGCAAAATAAAATTCCATGCACATCATATCCATCATCCTCTCGGTCTCCCCCACTCTCTCTCTCTCTCTCTCTCTCTCTCTTGCATTATTTTGACGAAAATTCCGTTGGCTTTGCTCTGCTTTTGTTCTGTTCACGAAAGATAAAAACAACAAAAACTGAAAACACAAATCCAAAATCAAAGTGTTTCATACCTTCCCCCACCCGCCCGCGGCATTCATTCATTAACCCATATGGACCCGCTCAGCAAAAGCTGACATTGACATTCACACTCTCAAATTCAAATGAGCTCTCTCTTTACTGTTTCTCTCTCCCGCTCTTTCTCTTTTATTTGTTTGTTTGATTCACGTGCAGGAGGGATAGAGAGAGATTGGGATTTGTTTGCTGGCCGCTCTCACTCTCTCTCGCAGCAATATTCTTTAGTTTTTTTCTATTTTGGGGTGAATTTGCTCAACATTTGCTCATTTTTACGCCTGAAAAACTTAAGATATGACCTGCTGTGGGGCCATGGGGAAAAGGGAATGCCCTACAATTGGGAATTATTTAAATGGTGCTCCAAGAGCTAAGATCAGGTTGTACCTAGGTAATGTATTACATACGTTTAGGCTTAATATACTTCCAAATCAGTTAATACAACATCGTTTTGCTGATCCAAAGATCACTTGAAGCCTACACTGTGGATTTTATAGAATCTATAGTATCGACAAATTTAAATTCTGCTATTGACCATCCAACTCATCGATCGCTAGAAATTGAAATACCCTGCAATACGAGGTCTCTATGGATGCTTGGTGTAAATTAAAATTGTATTTTACGCTGTAAACGGTGCACCTGATCCATAGATGTATTCAATGGGATTCCATCGGCAGCTTAAGTAAATATTTTGCTGGCAAATATTTATAAAATAATCAGCATTATTCCTGTATTGTATTGTATTCCTGTATCAGAAGAAGCTAGAAAATATAATACATTTAATTTATAAATGGGCTGAAATAATATATAAAAGTATTGAAACCGGCTTACATGCTTCTATTGATCTCATTGATTACTTGATCTATTGATTGTTAAATAACAATTAGTTCTCATAGCTTTTCTAATTACCCACCAGCTCTGTCGCTTCTTAAACAGTTTCAACTTAATTTTACGCTGCCACGTTGCTAGGCTGAACCAAGGTGTACTTATACAGGGTGAGGAATTCTTGCTCTTCGAGATGCATATATTATCTCTCACCATTTCTCCATAGCTCTCCTCTTTTGCGTACATGTCACTTTACCTAAATGTCCCACCATTCCAATTTATACTCTGTGAATGCCTCACCCTGTATACATACCCTATGGCCCGGCTGGCCCAGGTTAGGTTGCCTTGGCAGCCCCACACGTTTTGTTGTCATCATCGTGTGGCCGACATTGCCTCCTCGGTTTCTATGGGCTTGCTTTGGGTCGGTGGCGGCGTCGCGACGTCGTCGTCGTCGGCTGAACGGTATTCTGCTCAGTTGCTGGCGGCGCTGCGCTGGGTTTTGCCGTTGGACAGTGTGGCCGCAGCGCGCCCGTCTTCTGGCAGTTGTTGCCACGCTTCGCTTTGACTGTTTCGTGTTTTTTGGTTCAACGCGTTTGTTTCTCCGTTAAAACCAAATAAAATTCCCCAATAAATCGCAATGGAATAAATATAATCTCTTACTCGTGATTAGTGAGAGACATACGAATCGGAACTCGCTGCTGCAAGTGGATTACATGAAAAAGTGTAAACGCAAACAGTGCAAAAAAATGTGCTAAAAATGTACGACAACATTTGCGGTGATGTCGGGAGGGGGACAGCGTGCTGCTTGCATCGTCGCCTTGTTCTTTTGATGATGCATTTGGCACCTGGCACTGAAACAGGCCCTCTACTCGCCCCTCAGCATCGACAGCGCCTTGGCATTGCCCTCGCCCTCCCCACGACCTCTTGTTTTTTGATGTCTCAGCATAATTATTGAGCCTTCCATCGATTCTTCTTTTGGCATTGACTTTGCTTCTGGCTTTGCCTGTGCTTTTGCTTGTAGTTAATTTGCTTTTGGTAATTGAGCGTTTTACCCACTTTGACCCCTCCCGCCGCCAAAACCCATGGATGACGCATGCGAGTGAAAAGAGAAAACAACAAGAACATTTGAAGAAATTGTGTAAAGAGGAGAAAACAATAAGAACAAGGAGAAAACTTTGTAAAGAGAAAACAACAAGAACAGAACGCTAAGAAACTATAACGAAATTTGAGCAAGAAGCAGCGACAAAAGAAAGCATGCAAAGCACAAGGTACATGAAATAGAAGGTAAATTAAGCCCAAGAATAGCGGCTGTTCTCATGGATTATCCTACCTTCGATTTAATATACCTTGCGCCAAAGAAACTGTAATGCAAAGGAGAGTAAGGAGCAGAGCAGGACAGAAGGCAAAGCATATTTACATTCACATGCATGACTCATGCTCACAGCAGGACGCCGTGACATGGAAGAGAGCAGAGAATAGACAGCAGGACGAGGTCGTGTAGGAAAAGAGAACCGTGGTGACAGCGATGAAGTAAGTAGCCGGCTTTGTTGTTGTTTGCCTGACTTCATCCAACTGTGACGCCAGAGAAAGAGAGAGAAAGAGAGAGAGAGAGCGAACAAAGAGAGAGAGAGCGAGCGTCAATCAGCTGTAAATGCAAAGGCAAAGGACCTTGGAACACAAAAAGCAATCCACGAAAAACATGAAAGCGAGAATTTTTGCTCCGAATCTTGGATACCCTTGCGGAAACTTCGCTTCAACGGTAGCTTGACTGTTTGGGATTGCAAAAATTTTCTCCAAACCATATCACGGTCTGCAAGGGTACCAAGAGTACCGTTTTATTGAGCAGAGCGAATTGAAATCGAGCGAATATCAATTTCGGGCTTAGTCCATGTAGCTTGAAACTTTTCGGTTCTTTTATTGTTTTTCAAACTCAGAAACTTTCTTGCGCTGCAACTTCTAGTCCCATCTTCCGTTTTGCCGTTTTTTGTGTTCTACCCCACTCAAAGAGGCGTTGTGGCCTTGACAAGAGTTTTGACATTGACTCTCCAGCAGAGCTTACACCCACCCCACACACACACACAATAGAATGTAGAGAGAAAGAGAGATTGAGAGAGTGTTCTTTGCCTGCAGCTTCCTTACCCCATTTTGTTACTTTGTTTGGTTTCCATTCGGCCTTGGGCTGTGGGGCAGGAACACCTGTTGCTGAATATGGGAATTTGTTGAGCGTCTGCTTTGTATACAAATTTTGAATTTTTGTTGCTTCATAGTCAGTGACAAACTAGTAGAAGTAGTGTAAGGAAAATTCCCATTCGATTCGAATATACCCATCATTCTCAACGTGTACCGTGTAAAATCCAAGCAAAAATATGTTTATTTGTTCTTTCTTCAAACATTCTCAGACGCAGCACAGCTGTAGAGAGGTGGGGATTTTCCAGAGGGGCTGGGCAGTCCATCAAATTAAATTGATGGATGGCGTCCGACCCCCCATGAATGTTTGTTCGGTGCCAATGGGTTTTCAATTGCATTTTAATCTCACAGCGACGACGTTGGCAACGGGCTAATTTCCATTCCTCCCCCCAAACATGCATATGTTTATAGATTGTAGAATGAATGATAATGAAGAACACAGATATCGAGCAAGTTCCACTGATAGCTTGACAAAGAGCTGATCATGATTGGTAGTGGCAAGAAATGCAGCGAGGCAGCTCGACGTCTGCGCCAGCGTCCGGATACATTGGAGCTGGCGGTACTAGATGGACAGCAGGTGGAGAAGCAGGAGGATGATCAGACCCCATCCGGAGACATAATCGGAGAAGCAGCTGCCACAGCATCCACATCGTCTTCTACCAAGAAAACCTGCTGGTTTCAGTTTGCAAGAACCTCCCGGAATCGAAGGAAACGCTTGCATTGCGAGGAGGATGAAGAGGAAGTGGAAAATGGAAGGAAGGCTTGTCTCGCACAACCGGAGGGCATGAATATAGGCAGCTCCACCCAGACCATAGCCACGCCCCTGATGATAGGGGACAGCTTCTACAGTCTGGCCACAGGAGCTACAAATCCGGCAGAAGATGCCAAACCCGACGACCAAGAACAGTACAAGCAAAGGAATCCTTCGGTGGTCTCGGAATCGAAATCAACGCGTAGTCTGAGGCGTCTCTCCCAGCTACGTAGACGTCGCAGTTCCTACTACTTTTCGGGTAATAGAGAGCGAGGAATACATGATTAGATAATATAGTTTATATAACTTTATAGATTTAACTCGAATTCATGCGAAACATTCTTATATATTTCTCCTTTGTCCACAGAGAACGAACGCAGAATCCGCGCCAATGACAAAGAGTTTAATCTTCAGTACAAATATCACGTAAGTTCTTAAACTTCAAGTTAACCAAATAAATCCTAAACCAATTCATTCTTTAAAGAACAACTACATCAAGACCTCCAAGTATTCGGTATTCACCTTCCTGCCCTTCAATCTGTTGGAGCAGTTCCAGCGTTTGGCCAACTTTTATTTTCTCTGTCTGCTGGTCCTCCAGTTGATTCCCGCCATCTCCTCACTCACGCCCGTCACAACAGCGATACCTCTGATTGGAGTACTCACTCTGACAGCTGTCAAAGATGCCTATGATGATATTGTATGTATAAAAAATGAGCTACAAAACCACTTAGATCTGCATAGAGCTCTCTTCCTTCCAGCAACGACATCTATCCGACTCGCAGGTGAACAATCGCAAGTCAAAGACCCTGAGGAATGGCAAACTGGTGGATGCCAAGTGGTCTGAGGTTCAAGTGGGTGATGTCATCCGACTGGACAACAATCAGTTTGTGGCTGCCGATATCCTGCTGCTGTCCACATCGGAGCCCAATGGTTTGTGCTTCATTGAGACGGCGGAACTAGATGGAGAGACCAATTTGAAGGCCAAACAATGTCTGACGGAGACTATCGAGCTGGCGGATCATCATGATGCGCTGTGGAACTTTAATGGCGAGATCCTCTGCGAGAGACCCAACAATCTCCTGAACAAGTTCGATGGCACTTTGATCTGGCGCAATCAGCGATTCGCGCTGGACAATGAGAAGATTCTGCTGAGAGGTTGTGTGCTACGAAACACACAATGGTGCTATGGCGTTGTGGTCTTTGCCGGAGTGGACACCAAACTCATGCAGAACTCTGGAAAGACGCAGTTTAAGAGTACAGGCGTGGATCGTCTGCTTAACTTTATCATCATTGGGGTAGGCAGCTCTGAAGAACTGATGCAAGAAGAGAAATTTCATATGTGTATTTGTTACTCCTTTTAGATTGTCCTCTTTCTGGTGTCCATCTGTGCCTTATTTGCCATTGGCTGCGCCATCTGGGAGGGTTTCATAGGGCAGCATTTCCAGGTGTATCTGCCCTGGGAGCATATCATACCCAAGGACTATGTACCCTCGGGGGCCACAGTCATTGGATTGCTTGTTTTCTTCTCGTATGCCATAGTCTTAAACACTGTTGTGCCAATCTCTCTCTACGTTTCAGTAGAGGTAAGTGCATAATACTCGTACTTTATCCCCTAATTAATTTGCAATGCGACCCCCATCCCTCCTCCCGTAGGTAATACGCTTTATACAGTCGTTCCTCATCAATTGGGATGAGGAAATGTATTATGCACGCACCAATACGTATGCCAAAGCCCGCACCACCACGCTCAACGAGGAGCTGGGCCAGATACAGTACATATTCTCGGACAAGACGGGCACTCTCACCCAGAACATCATGACTTTCAACAAGTGCAGCATCAATGGTCGCACCTATGGCGATGTGATTGACCTGCGAACGGGAGAACCCATCGAAGTCACTGAGGTAAGTCCCCCCTCTCTATAGGATAGGCCCTTGGAATGGGGATTTTGGTGTTGATTAAGCTACTTGAACCTCTAACTTCTTGGTTGAGGGATTTTGTTGTCCTCTGTGTGTGCGTTCGTGTCTCTCATTTAATTTGGTGTCCGTTTTCATGCACTGTCCTGGCGACTGGGGGATAAATCAAACTTTTACTTTGATCTCCGTACACCCGGTCCCAGTCCCTTAGTCTTTTGTTTAATTGTGCGAAAAGCAAAGCAATGCAAAAAAAGAAAACAAAAAAAAAACCCACTCACATTACTCGTTATAGCAGCAAACAATTTTCCACAATAGCCCCAGAAATCCCGAAGAGGTTCCCACAGGAACAGCAACATCAACATCAACAAAGCAGCCACCCCTCATCCTGGTGCACACAGCTGAGGTCCATACGAAGAAGAGCTCTGTGATGGTAACCGCCGAGGGTGCGACACAATTGGCCAGCAGTCCATCATCTGACAGAGCGGAAATGGAGCACTCGGCTCCGCTGCCGCCACCGCCACCGCTAGATTCCCAGAGGAATCGGGCACGCAAACAAGTGCGCTATTCGGCGCCCAGCAGGAGCCAGGAGGAGGTGCCTGGGGGGACAATGCCTGAGGGATTGTCGACCCCTAGAGGATTGTCACCCTCTGGTTATGACAGTCAAAGGAGCAGCAGTAGGAGCAGCGCAGGAGGATTGGGTGTCTGCTTTAAGCGAAATGGACCGGGGCTTATGCAACGTCAACTGTCCAGCACAAGCAGCAGCGACAAAGTAAAGATCTTGCATGACAACGACCAAACAGAACCACACATGCACCACCACAACCAAAACCACCTTAGTCAGCACCAACACCACCACCACCAACAGCCACAACACAATGGCCGGTTGGTCAAGCTCAAGTTCAAGAAATCCCCATCAACAACATCGCTGAGTGTTCCCTTCTGTCTCAACCAGAGCGCTACAGAGGAGCAGACGCTGCAGGCACCGCCAACCGCACCACACCAAAGCACCAGCACCACCTACCACAATCACCGCAATGAATCATTTGCCACCAATTGGAGTTCGTCGCGTCAGAGAGTGCACGTATGCATGTAGCATGTCCTTCAATCAACACCCCATTTGTCCCCGTATTCCATCTATCTGTACATTTGATTGTCTCTGTGTGCACGCGATGTCTGCCATCTCGCTGATTATTCGATTACATATGCATTAGTTGCTTACACCCATTGCACCCTGGAGCTTATATGTATGTGTGTGTCTCTGGCACTGTCTGAAGTGGAGGATGTATATACATACATATATATTCATGTGCGTTCTTGTATTTCGTGTGTTACTATTAGATCATTGCTTCATTGCACAGAGATTGTATACAGATTGCTAATATTGGTGAAATTCCATACATATATTCCCTATAGCACATATCGTAAACTTGTTTACTTGAAACCGCTTTTATTTTATTTAAAATTCACAATTTGTATGTGTATTATTAAGTTTGCAATGTATTTAGTTTGATTATTTTAATTTTGAATACAAAATTGTCCAATATCTTACATATGTATGTATCATGTCCCATATTATGTATAGTAAACCAGAAGAAGAATTTTTAAAAAGTCAACATTAAATTTATAAAACTGTAATAGAATATTGTATTTTTGAAATTATTAATTTTTCTGTTCTATCCATAAAATTTCGGTAATTAATATTATGTAACTAATATTATGTCAAATTATCGTACGTTGGAGTACAAAAACGGCCAAATCGCATACAATTTTTCAAAACACAATATTAAATTGTACAAAAACTTAGTCGAATACTCTTCGAAATTTTTCAATGTAGACTTTAAAAATCTTGAATTAAATAAATAATCTTTAAATGGGATAAAGTAGATACATTTAAAAACCCCTAGGATTCATATTTGAAATGTCGTTAATTTCAGAAACTAACATAAAGATCTTATTTGTTTTCTGCCTCCGATTACATGTTATTTGTTATACAGAACGTTTTCTTATCTAATAATTTGGAATTAACATTGTATATCTAACAGCGTGCCTTTGCTTTGTATCGTATACAGCCAAGCTTCGCTTAACATATCAGAAAACAACAGATATACCCACAAATCGTAAGATCCTCTAAGGTTCCCATCATCTAATCCTTTGCCCTTTCGTAGGCCCTGCAATGCGTCGACTTCTCAGCCAATCCTCACCACGAGAGCGACTTTCGCTGGTACGATCGAACACTGCTGGATGCAGTACGCTCGGATGAGGAGCATTCCCATGTATTCTTTCGTCTGTTGGCCCTCTGTCATACGGTCATGCCGGAGACTGTGGAGGGGAAGTTGGAGTACCAGGCCCAGAGTCCCGATGAGGCGGCCCTCGTGTCGGCAGCTCGCAATTTTGGTTTTGTATTTCGCTCACGAACACCAAACAGTATTACCATCGAGGTGATGGGTCGGTTGGAGGTACGATCTTTTAGAGTGGGAATTAAATATTGATTATAACGAATCTAACATGCCATCTTTCAGGAATACGAGCTCCTCAACATCCTCGACTTCAACAATGTCCGCAAGCGCATGTCTGTGATCCTTCGACGAGGGGACAACGTGGTGCTGTACTGCAAAGGAGCGGACAATGTGATATACGATCGATTGCATGGCGGCCAAGAGGATCTAAAAGCCCGCACACAAGATCACCTGAATGTAAGTTCCTCTGAGTATCAAAGATTCATATAGAAATTACGATAATCGTCCCGCAGAAATTTGCTGGCGAGGGCCTGCGCACTCTGGTCCTGGCCGAGCGGCGTCTCACCGAACAATACTACAAGGACTGGCGGACGCGGCAGCAGGTGGCCGCCTTGTCCATGGACTCGCGCGAAGAGAAGTTGAATGAGATATACGAAGAGATCGAGAGCGATATGGAGCTGGTGGGAGTGACGGCCATTGAGGACAAACTGCAGGACGGTGTGCCCCAGGCCATTGCAAATCTACAGAGTGCAGGGATAAAGATATGGGTTCTAACAGGAGACAAGCAGGGTGAGTGGAAGAGGGGTCTCTTTTTTAGAAACCAAACATAATGGAAAATCCTAATCCCCAGAAACGGCCATCAATATTGGGTACTCCTGCCAGCTGCTGACGGATGAGCTGGCGGATGTCTTCATAGTCGACGGCAATTCCGTGGAAGAGGTGGAAAAGCAGTTGAGACAGTTTAAAGAATCGATCAAGATATACAATCGATTTCGACCAGGAGGTTAGTAAATCTCGAAAATGAACAGAGTGAAATTGGAGCATAATAAATTGTGTTTTACAGGAACCGAAGCCCTTTACAATAGCGACAGCAATATGGATCCGCTGAGCGTGACCATGACACAGACCTCGGTCTTTATGCACGAATCGAACAGCCCGCCCACGCCGCCGCCACCGCCCGCCATATCGGTGGTTACCTTTAGGTGGGATGACAAAAATAAGGATAATAAGGGCGGACCGGACAGGTAGAGGGCAATCCACACACAAAAACACTTTCAAATTTCTTTATTTCCAAAAAAAGAGAATAATTTTTCTAGCTAAAGTGAAATATTTAACATCAACTAGAAGAGCTAGAAAGTCTCTCTATTAATTCTATAATTTCTTTAGCTAACTTTTTCGAACTTTTGTGTTCCTTTTTGTATCTAAAACGAAACTATTATTTATATTGTATTATTTAATCTTAGGGAAATCTTTAATTTTCTCTTTCTGTAACTAAGTTTTAGGATTGTTTATTTCTTAGTTTTAGAAATATTCCTTTCTTTCCGGAAGATACCATTATTTTATTCAGATAAAAACCTTTTAGTATTACCCACCTAAGGATGTTACCCTCTATTGGTACTTGTTCCGCCCGTCAAGTAAAATATTTATATACATGTTTTATTCAAATTCAATTATCCACATTTGTTGAAGCATCTGTTTGAGTTCTGTCTGTATGTCTCTCATTCTGCCTTGTAGTATAAAACTCGAAAAACAGAAACCAAAATTCAGAAGCACCAAAAACCGAAACAAAAACAAAAACAGTCAGCCATTCTCTAGTCCTGTTCATTCCTTAACGCCTTTCGTTGTTGTTGTTTTGTTGTCTCATCTAAAGTTGTTTGCATGTCTAACCTTTTGTACATATAACTCATTATGGTCTACCTCTCTCTTTGAACTATTCTTTGTCTTGTTTGTTCTATCATAACATTTTCATTATTTGTGCTTAATGTGCAACCCCAAAACAAACTGGGAACTAACTTAAGTTTCTGGATTTCTGAACAGCGCCGAGTGCAACGATTTGTTTGGGGATGAGAAGAGGAGCTTAGATGGTGGTGCTGCCTCCATAGTGATAGATGAGACCACTGGCTTTGCTTTGGTCGTTAACGGACACTCACTGGTTCATTGTCTGTCGCCGGAATTGGAGATCAAGTGAGAGTTATTGTTCGCCATGTATAAAGGCGGCATATTTATGGCTATATAAATATATTTTATTTCAGATTCCTGGACATTGCCTCACAGTGCAAGGCGGTTATCTGTTGCCGGGTTACTCCACTGCAGAAGGCTCTGGTCGTGGAGCTTATTAAGCGTGCCAAAAATGCCGTCACCCTGGCCATAGGCGATGGTGCCAATGATGTGTCGATGATCAAGGGTGAGTTTATACCCTTTGGAATCCTACATCAACTCTTCAACCTTTCTTTTCCCTCTTTAGCTGCACATATAGGTGTGGGCATATCGGGTCAAGAGGGCCTTCAGGCTGTTCTATCCAGCGATTATGCCATTGCCCAGTTCCGGTATCTGGAGAGGCTCTTGCTAGTCCATGGTCGTTGGTCCTACTATCGGATGTGCAAGTTTCTGCGTTACTTTTTCTACAAGAACTTTGCATTTACTCTGTGCCATTGCTGGTATTCGTTATTCTGCGGCTTCAGTGCCCAAGTAAGCTTATGATCTTAACTATCCCTATATCTCATTTTACTAATGTGTATAATTCTTCCTCAGACCGTTTTCGATCCCATGTTCATATCGGTGTACAATCTGTTCTACACTTCGCTGCCTGTTTTATCTTTGGGAATCTTCGAGCAGGATGTCTCGGATAAGAATAGCCTGGAATACCCGCGTCTCTATACGCCGGGTCTTAGGAGTGAACTATTTAATATACGAGAATTTATATACAGCGTGCTACATGGCGCCTTTACCTCTCTAGTCCTGTTTCTAATACCCTATGGCGTCTACAGGGATGGTGTTTCTCAAAATGGTTATATATTGAGCGATCACATGACCCTGGGAGCCGTTGTGGCCACCATACTCATTGTGGATAATACAGCACAGGTAGGAGGTATAGTTTATCGCTATCTGAACCGCTTCTCAGTTCTTAATTCAATTTAGATCTCTCTGTACACTTCGTATTGGACTGTTGTGAATCACATAACCATTTGGGGCAGCTTGGTCTGGTATTTTGTGCTGGATTACTTCTATAATTATGTCATAGGCGGGCCTTATGTGGGCTCGTTGACTCAAGCCATGAAGGATCTTACTTTTTGGATGACCATGCTGATAACGGTAATGATGCTGGTGGCTCCTGTGTTGGCGTACAAGTATTATCTTCTGGATGTCCATCCAAGTTTGTCGGATAAGGTGAGCATTCTTTGATAAATCGTCTCCAGAAGTGAGTCTTATGTTCCCTTCTATGCATGTAGATTCGCCAAAAATCTTTAAAAAAGATCAGTTCGAGAGCCTCCAGCGATGTTCGACGTACTGCATCCTCACGGCGTGGACGGCGCTCTGTACGCTCTGGCTATGCCTTTGCTCATCAGGTTCGAATCTACCTTAAATCATTTTCTCTTCTCAGATTAACCTCCCGTGTTTTTGCAGGAGGGCTTTGGACGACTCATCACCTCGGGCAAGATCATGCACAAGAAGCCGCAGGACTTTGCCTTTCCTCTGGGCTTGGGCACCAAGAAGACTCAGGCCCTGCACAACAATCTGGCCTCTGCAGATCAGACCAAGGCCAGCAATTCTTCGGGTCACCACATGGGCAACAACAACAATACCAATCAACGGCACAATCAGAATCACTCATCGATGGCGGATATAAGTGCCGAAGGACGTGGGCCAGATGCTGGGGGCAGTGGCGCCACTGAGGATATGAGTCCTCGAGCGCCTTGCCAAGATCTGGATACAATTAATCTGTAAGCTTACGAAACGGGTGCTGGATCGTTACAAAAACACCAAAAACACTGTAAAGAATTTAAGTCGAAGAAAAGGGTTAAGTTAAGAGTTAATGTATGTATGGGTAGATATAGTGTTTTGTAGTATGTGTTTCGAGTGAATATGAGTCCTAGAATCTAGTTGATCGAAGAAGAACAAGTATTACAAAGAATGTCTATCTAAGTAGTACCCTCTTTCACCCTTAGTTATAGTTGATGGTTGATTATGTTTAGTTAAAGGATTATTCATAGTATTTGTAGCATGGAATTTCATCATCCAAAGATAACCATAGATAACTCCGTAAAGTCCCATAGCTAAGTCCTCTCCTAAGTTTCCTCTGTGTGATAGAATCCCTGTTTAAAGTGGTTCGAAAAAGACTACAATTCATTGAATCTATGCTTATCGGTATCTTAAGCCAAGTAGTTTCCTTAAAATCTATCTTAATCCCTTGACAATCTGCTGGAACCAATCCCTAAGATATCATTCATCGCCACCCCGTCCCCCCACAGAAAGCACAAAAATATCTCTTCTCCCACGTATTTATCTCATTGTTAAATGCATTTAAGTAAAACCCCAAACCCTATTGAGTGATTGTGAGTACGTTTGAGGATAGACTTACGTTTAGAATAGAGTTAGGCTTAAACGGAAACTGTTGGATAACTGAAAGTGTACTTAAATGCTTAATGTCGTGCTGTGTGCTTAGCCAATAGCTTACTTACCTATAGATTAACGATTTCGGATCACAAAGTCCACAGCTATATACGTTATAAGCCTCCCCTACACACACACACACAACTTTAACATAGGCAAGTCCACACTTCTGTGTTCCTAATTAGAGTTTTAGTGAATAGTAGAGCCTGCTTATGCATTGCAGAGTTCCTAGGCATAAGTCTTTTTTTAAGGTGGGTCTCTCCCATCTTTGTTCGGTTGTTTTTGGGATGGCCTATGGGTTTGAAGAGGGTTACAAGGGTTCATAGTGATTTATACTTATAGAGTGCTTATAATCTAGAGGTTAATCAATGGCTTTTCAGATATAATATACAGATCTAGCTGTACGATTTTGGGTAAATATTTTTGCATGACGAGAGTTTAAGTAAGCTAAACTTAAATATTGCAAATTGTTGGCATGAAACTTAATTTTAATGTGCAAATTGTTGGTATACAATAATAAGGAACCACAAAAAGAGAAAATATTTTATTTTTATCAAACATTTTTAGACAGAGAAAATTACCTTAACTTGGGCTAAGAATATTTTTAAATGATTGAAATAAATGCGGAATATTTTAAAAAGAGAACACTGCGCTTTTGATTGCATACTTTTAGGATGAAGGAATATTTAATTGGAGATGATTGAAATCATTATTGTCTTAAGCCCTCTTTCTACCCAAAAACTCATCCTCATTAAATGTGGTTTATCTATTATCCGATTCTGTTTAATTTGCGTAACGGATTACACTCCTCCCCCGAAATTTATTAAGAGAAAAGTTGAGCTCCTCCCCCGAAACAGAAACCGACAGCAACCTCAACTTTCCTCGACTTGTTCACGCCTCATTAGCTGGACATTAAGATTATGCATTTTTTGGTTCAACTTTTTGGTCAAATTTAACACACGACTTGCTGGGAACTTTGTAATTAAATCTGTTACAATCAAATTGCTTGCCCTTTTAATGGCTCTCACTCTCTCTCTCTCTGTCTCTCTCAGCCTCTGTCTTTGAAGGAAACCCTTGAAGACGTTTCGAGGAAAATTCAAGGCGTTGAAAGTAAGTCAACTTAATGTCGCTTGAATATCCACTTGGGAGAGAGACACAGAGAAATAGCGATAAAGAGAGATGGAGTACTTGGGAGGGAAAAATCTTAAGGAAAAAAATGTGATGCCATTTATTTTAATTTGCAAGAGTCAAAATGTCGAGATTTAAAGTGAGCAATGAGTGTGGCCAAAATGCGACGCAGTTCAGGCCAAAAGAGAAACTGAAACAGATACTTGTATACGGATAGAAGCAGAGAGGGAGAACGAGCGTTAAAGAGAGAAAGAGAGAAAGAATAACCTCATTCCTTTCATCAAGAAGGGTCCAGTCATTTAATTGATTGACTTATGCCGCATAAAAAGATGTTCTCTTGAAAAAAACCATCATAAAATGTTGAATCTTATTTAGGTAGCAAACACTTCGATTAACTTAATCAATGAAAATCGCTTTGAATGTTCTATAAAAATCCTAACATGCAGATAAATAACTTCCAACTGCCAAAAGGGATCAGCGTCAATGGTTCCCTTGGGTGCCAGTAGATATGCTCGTACACAAGATTTGGCCATAAAACTAAATTGCTGCACTCCCCCATCCCCCCCGAACCCACTCCCCACCCCTCGAAAGGTCAGACAAAAAACAAAAGAAAACAAAATCATAACAATATTTTATTGGTTATTTATTTATGTATTATTTCTGGATTAAACTTGATGATATATCACAGTCTTCAGCAGCTTATGGTCTTACGTTTTGTGGTTTACTTTGAAATACAAATAAGGGATTATTTATCTGGTAGCTACCGAAAGGTTTTCCATCTGCTTTAAAGGAAACAAAACACCAATGGAATTCACCTGCAGGATAAACGACATTGAAAAAGTACACATCACAGCGACTGTGGGTTATGGGTGGGGATCTGGGATCTGGGGTGTGGGGATGTGGATGAGGGTCCTGTACGTACAGTCATCAGTCTGAAAGTTCTTCTCGTTGGGCTACTTTCGGTATGCTGAGTAATGTGAGTGCTTCCGCTTCCGCCTCTGCCCGCCTGGTATGGGTTGCATGTGTGGGTGTGTGTGTGTGTGGATGTGGGTGTGGCTGGACCAGCAGCCACTTCCGTTTCTGCCATCGCTGTTGCTTCTCGTTTTTAAAAATACTTTTACAGAAGGTATATTGTATTTGACCAGAAGTTTAAGGCACACAGAAAAGGGAATTATGCTGCCAGCCTGTCTCTCAGTTGAGCTTACACCAAGGGGCATATACATATGTATACCCCATTGTTTTCGGAAGGTAATACCATTAAACACTTAATCAAATATATAATAATTCTAACATGGAATGGATGGTTTTTAAGAGTATCAAAAGTATCTACCTTCCAGCCACTTTTTCCTTCACCTTTTTGTTGTTGTTGTATATATATTTTTACAAAAAAAAATAATTTCAAAATACTTAATACTCAATTTGCCCCATAGAGAAATGTTATGCCAGTCGTGGCAGGGTCGGGACTGGTGGGATGTACATGTGTGTTGTGTTAACTGCTCGCCACTTGGCCGCATTTCCTTCTGGGGGGCAGCAGCCCCGCAGCAGCCACTTCGTGTGTGTGTGGCAACTGTGAGATAAAAGCATCTTTAGCAAGTTGAATAACTTGTTGGTAGCTCTCTGGAGCGGAGCTGGCTGGATGCTGGATGCAAACACTTGCCGAGCAAATGGTGCTTGAACGTATTCCACTTTGATTTCGTTTTATATTATTTCATTTTCTGTTTTTTTTTTTAAAGAAATGAAATCCATTCAACATTTTGCGCCAGACCTGTGCCTGGCATAAATCTGGCTAAAGGAGCCATATATAAAATGAAGGGAAATGGTAAGTGAAGAGGCTGGGCTGCTTGAGGACTTTTATGCCTGGTACTTAACCGTTTAATTACTCATTATGCTCTCAGTTTATCCAGCCATTTAATCAGTTATTCAATGCAGGGGCTGGGCTAAAGGTAAGGGCGCAGTTTAATGAATAATTGAGCCAAGCCAAACGGCAATAAAACATTTATTAACAATCTCAGCAGCAACTCCCCGGGATATCTGGTGGGTGGGCAGCCCTCGAGTGTAATTTAACATTGATTCCGTGCATTTATCGTCCATTGCACACCGTGCCATGCCACACCGGCTGGCTGTTTGCTGCCGGCACTCAGATATGAAAAATGTAACTGCATATTGTCCGTGTATAAATATTTTCCCATAATAAACAGAGAGCGGCTCCAATATGCGTGTGGCATGAATGCCATTCACGCCTGATGATACGCCACGGTACGTCTGTATTTCAGTAATTAAATGGGCCCGAGGTATGGCATGTATGCGATACAGAATGATAGCGATAGTTGACAGGAGAGTTTGAATTTCATTGAGAAACATTAAAGAGTAGAAAATTATCTAGAGGATAGTCTATTAGATCTTTAGAAGACAGAGAATAGAAACCTCTTTAACCTCAATCATATTTCATATACAACTTCCACTTCCACCCGTTATATACTTCCGCTCCAAAAGTTTTCCACTCACCACATCTTTGTTGACCCAAAAAACACTCCGACCCCCAATGGCGACCACGTCCTTGCTACCCATTTGTCAGGATCAGCGCCCCGTCGTGACCCCGAAACCACGTGAGTTACTTGCAACGAGAATGCCCCAACCCGAAAAAGAGGGAGAGCCGAGCAAATCGAAGCGACAGCCGTAACAAGTTCGACGTGATGTCAACAAAAGCCAAGCAATATCAACCTAACCGGAGACTCCTTCACACAGACACACACACTGACACACTGACACATACACACCGTAATCCTGCTGAACACAAAGGTACACACGTATGCTGGAAGAACTTTCATTAGAGGAAACGTCAAAGTTCGTGAAGGAGTCCACGCCAAGCACTCACTCACGTAAGCTCCCTCGCTTTCCCTCCCTCTCTCTCTCACTCTCTCCTCTCTCTCTCTTTGGGAATGGGGTTCCACATAGAACGAGAGTAAAGAAAGTATTGTAATTGCATTTGCATATGACATTGCATTTGGGTTAAACCTTAAGGAATCCAACAAACTGGAAAGAACTAAGCTAAAATGCAATTCCAACTCCTAATACAAACACCTCTGGATAAACACCAAAGGAAGTCAAACGTTGCCAAGTAGAAATATCTTTCAATTTGTTTCTGACTTTGTGACCCCCGCCTGGGCCTCTCCTTGACTTCTAGCTGTATCCATGTATCTATGTATCTCCTTTCTTGTTTCTTTTTGTTGTTTTGTGTGCAACAAAGTTAGGTTAATAAAATGATTTTAAAGTTTTCGCTGCCATGGATACGACACTTTCTATTATGCATTAGGGAAGAGCAACAAAATTGTTTTCAACCTTTTTCCTTTGGCCACTTTTTTTGTTTGTTGTGCTTACAACTTGTCTGTGATGCTGTGAAGTTGTGCAACAACAAAGAAGCATAAAGGGTAAACTTTACTAGGCCGAAGAATTGGATACTCTTGCTTTTCCCTTTTAATAGTAGTTATGCGAAGAAGAAGAAACACCAGTCAAAAGTTTACTTAAAAGATAATAAAAGTAGTCTTAAGAGTTAGTAGAAATAGAAAAATCGCTAACTTGAAGATCATTAAAAAATGTTCTTAAAATATGCATTAAAGTTTAATTTTAAACCAATAATAAATAACATCACATGATATAGTTTTCCCATACCCGTTGTTCAGATTTGTACTTAAAGATTGGACCTAGCATAGTCCCATCCCAGAACTAGACTTTGACTCTAAGGACATGGCATGTACCTCCTTTTGTAATTTACAAACATCTCAACCAAATCGTAGTACCCCCAGAAAGAGTATAATGAAAATAACTAAAACCAAGTGGAGTCGAGTGGAAGGCGACAAAGGGAGAGTAAAGAATGGGAGACAAAAAGAATGAGGAATACAGAGGGGAGAGGAGAGAGTGGCAAAGAGTAGTGGATGGCCTAGTGGGTGGCAGAGTAAGATAGATACCGTTGCTGACAGCTCCTTAAGTGCGAAATTCGATTTCGTATTCAAGGGCGTTGTCCACTCCAAGCCAAAGCGAGACAGAGGAAAAAAAAGCCTGAAAAATATGGTTTAACGCACCGAAATATACCCTTAATTTGATCGCTAATCAATAACTAAAAGATCTGTTCACAAGGAACTACCACAAGATGGTATATATTTTACTTAATTATATTATCTTTGGAACTACCTTCTCGTATATTTTATACGTCCTATAGGAAGACATTTTTTATGTGGACTTTTTATACACCTAATTCAAGGATAACACAAAAAAGGAGGAGAGCTAAAGAGTGAAGAGAAATTATTTAAACTTGTAATGAACCAAACACCGATGCTGAAGCAGAAAAAGTAAAAAAATACTGAACTTGTGAAATTTATAGAGGCGGACAAGGACATCAACAAGAGCACAGACAGGAGATGGTAATAGGAGCAGGGGCAGTGGAAGCGGAAGCGGAGAAAGGGAGAAGTGGCGAAAGGAAAGGCCCCCAATAAAGAGATAAAACTAAAACTAAAACTAAAAAAAAAGGAAGTTTAGTGAGTGAATACCATTTTCACAAAAAAGTAGTTCTTCAGCTTAGAAGACTCTTGTGAAACTATTCAGAATCGCAGAAAAAAAAAGAGAAAAAAGAAAGCCCAATGAATGGCTTAAATGCCACTTGAATGGAGCCAGGGCCGGCCATTAATTTTTCGCTAATTGAATGTTAATTAATAAAATGAAATGCGAATGCACCCGAAAAAAAGTGCTTGTGGATAACGTCAAAGTGACTGAATGGCCATTTACAACGGCCGAAAAGGGACTGCCCGAAGGATACGCGAAAGAGACAGCTAGAGAGAGAGACAGCGCTATAGAGTGGCTGGAAAATCCCTGCGAGTGCCATCAAGCGATAAAGTTTTAATTTCCATTTGATGGCTGTTAGTGAAGCAGCATACAAATTATTTTATATATATTATATACGATATATTTATACGATTTTCTCTTCTTTTTTTCTGCTTTTTTTTTGTAGTTATTTGTCGGTCTGTGTCTGTGTGTAAAATATGTTTTAATTAAAAGCAAAGTTGTATAGTTTTTCCCCTGGCACCCCCCATAAGCTGGACAAAATCAGAACTGCAAACAAACAAACAAACAAATATAAATTTGTTGAGCGGCGGCAGCGGCGGCAAAGACCAAAAAAAAATTCCCCAAAGTGGAAGGCCCCCAATGGGCAAAAATGCAGTCAAAGTACCAATTCCACTCACTCACTCGCACACACATGCTCTCCCGCTCTCTCCCACTCAGAAACTCTTTACAGATGAGTTGACGTTACGGTGGAAATACCCCAATGGCTGAAACTACAAATGGATATTTAATTTTAGTGCAATTTCATATTGAGTTGTCCTACCCAAAAAAAATATAAAACGAGGGGGAACGTTGTGAGCCGCGGCAAAGGCCGCGGCTCTACCTTATACCCGGTACTCAGTCAGTATACACATATTTACATACATATATGAGCTTGCGATTTATGCAATTTATTATATGTTCGCAATAGGGACAAATTAAATTTTGGGCAAAAAATAATATTTCAAAAAATGAAGTCAAATCATTTTTGGAATATTATACATGTTTTCAATTTTGTTTGCATATGCTTTTTACATCTGCTTCTAAATTTCTACATGACATGTATAACTACATATTTGAGACGTACAAGTGTTTGCGACAGAGAGAGAGGGAATGAGTCAGCGCTTGGCAGGCGTTGCGTAGCCACTGAAATTTAATTTGTTTCTTCTGGCCATAATATTGATTCGACCTGATCCATATTCGGCAATCTGGTAGATATGGTAATTTTCCATGATTCTGCGTTTTTGGTTTTCATTTATCTTAAAAATTGTGGATTCCACAGATTTTCGTCCTTTGTGGGGGTGGAAAAGGGCGTGGCAAAATTTTGAAATACACTTGTGCTGGTTTGATATCACAGGAGCTTGGGTAGAAAGTTTGGTTGCTCTAGCTTTTATAGTCTCTGAGAACTAGGCGTCACAAAATTCGAATGGGCAAAGCAGATGGGGTCGCGTGTGAGAGAGAGCGAGAGGGAACGATGACTTTCGAAATGGTTTTCTTCATTGTAGCTATAATAATGATCCGATCTGATCCAGATTCAACACTCTGATAGAAATGATCATTCGCTATAATTCTGCGTTTTTAGTTTTCTCGTATCTTCAACATTTTGTACGCCACAGACTTTCGTCCTTTGTGGGGGCGGAAGGGGGCGGGGCGAAATTTTGAAATACATTTGGAGTAGTGTGATCACAGAGGAGACTGGATACAAAACTTGGTTGCTCTAGCTTTAATAGTCTCTGAGATATAGGCGCTAATGAAGACGGACGGACGGACGGACGGACAGACGGACGGACGGACGGACAGACAGACATGGCTATATCGACTCGGCTATTGATGCTGATCAAGAATATATATACTTTATGGGGTCGGAAACGCTTCCTTCTGGGCGTTACACACAACCGTTATCCGCACAAATCTAATATACCCTTAAACTCTTCGAGTACCGGGTATAAATATAGTATGAGTAGAAAGAGAGGTTGGTTGTGCTCTCTTCATTGAGCTCTTCGTCATTATGCCATATAGTATGACCCATGACCTATATGTTGTTAAGTGCTAAACAAACAGGAATTAATTTTTCTTGCGCTTGAAAAGTTGGTCCCTGGACGAATTTAGCAAAAAAATTATCATTGCCAAAAAGTTATGCCTTTTCATAATTTTAGATGTGTTAACCATAACGAGAGCTCTATGGGCGAGGAGTCTTTGCTTGCTTGAACATTTACCCTTTAATGTTGGACCTCTCCTCCTAGACATCTAGTAGTATTTTCATTAAAACTTTTCCTTCAGTTTTCAGGCTCGCAGTTTCTGTCAGTTGTTTGGCTACAGTCTGGCAGAAAACATCAAACTGCTAAATTGTTGTTCTAAATTCGAAATTTGTCTTGTTTTCTTTTGGGTTTCTTCGTCTGTTAGAAAATGGGTAGAACCCTGCTAAAATCGCGATCCCATCAGTTGTGGAAATGTGGCGAGTTTTATTGGAGAGTAAGGAAAGCCATTAGATCTGCCAAGCGTATCCCTAACCCCTCATCAATCTTGTGCAGCTGAACCCGCAGCTGAGTTGCCTGCGAACGTACAGCGCTTGTGGTGATGGTGGTGGCAGCCTCAAGGAAGTGCTGGCCAAGAAGATACCCGAAGAGCGCGAAAAGATGCTGGGCATCAAGTGTCTGCACGGCGACAAGAAGCTGGGCGAAATCAAAGTGAGCAATGTGATGGGAGGACAGCGGGGCTTGATGCTCCTCATTTGCGACACCTCCTATTTGGATCCCAACAAGGGGATCTTCTACCGCGGTATGTCCCTGAAGGACGTCTGCGCCAAGCTGCCCCGCACCCAGGAGGGCAGCAAGGAGGGCACACCAGAGGGAGCGTTCTACCTGCTCACGGCTGGGAAGATGCCCAACAAGAAACAAGCAAAGAGCGTGACCACGGAGTGGCAGAAGCGTGGCAAGCTCCCCGAGTACTGCTTCAAGCTGCTGGACAGCATGGACAAGCGCATCCATCCGATGGCCCAGTTCTGTGCTGCCAGTGCCGCTCTCAATCCGGAGAGCAAGTTCGTGGAGGCCTACAACAAGGGTGCGAAGAAGCCCAAATACTGGGAGTACATCTACGAGGACTCCATGAATCTGTGCGCCTACCTGCCCACCGTCGCGGCGGTCATCTACTTCAATGTCTTCAAGGGAGGCAAAGGCTGCCGCAAGATAGACAACTCTAAGGACTGGTCGGACAACTTTTGCAACATGATGGGCTACAAGGACAAGGACTTTGTGGATCTGATGCGACTGTATCTCATCCTGCACGCCGATCACGAGGGCGGCAATGTCTCGGCCCACACCACCCATCTGGTGGGGTCGGCGCTCAGTGATCCCTATCTGTCGTTCTCGGCGGGCATGTGTGGTCTGGCTGGACCCCTCCATGGTCTGGCCAATCAGGAGGTCCTGGTGTGGCTGAACAAAATGGTCGACGCCATTGGCTGTGATCCAAAGGATGATGAGATTGTTAAGTTTATCAATGATACGCTGAAGAGTGGTCGGGTAGGTTTCCCACTTTTCAGTTACTCCCAAAACTAAAATTATATACTCCTGCAGGTCGTTCCCGGTTATGGTCATGCGGTGCTGCGTGAGACGGACCCGCGCTTCTCTCTGCAAAACGCGTTTGCCATGAAGAACTGCAAGGACGATCCGAAGGTTAAGCTTGTCACACGCCTCTGGAAAATCATACCCAAGGTGCTCAAGAAACTGGGGAAGGTGGCCAATCCCTATCCCAATGTCGATGCTCATTCGGGGGTGCTCCTACAGTACTACGGCATGTCCGAGATGAGATACTACACGGTGCTCTTCGGGGTATCGCGTGCCTTGGGTGTGCTGCCGCAACTGATCTGGGCTCGTGCCTTGGGTGCTCCCATTGAGAGGCCCAAGTCCTTTACCACCGATTTCCTCTGCAAGTTCCTTAACAAGCCGCCCGCCAAGAAGTGTTAGCGTTGGAACCCATAAAGAAGGAGACATATCTTCTGGCAAATTATGGAAATAACATGGGCTTACACTCGGCGACACTTGAATAGGACACACCAAACAATTTACATAAAAATACTACCTAATATTTACAGCACACTCAAATCAATATCATATTAATATTATCAAATCAATAAAAGTTGATCTTCAATAAAATTGTATCTGGTCCATGTTTTTCCCATAATTTGACTCGTTTTTTATGAAATCACTCAAAATAACCTAATTTTTGCAACTTTCTCACTCTTATTCATTATTAATGAACCTACTTTTTCGTCCTTTGAGAAGGACCCACCACAACCCATTTATAATACGCACACTCCCATTGATATTTGAGAATTTCTTCGACCAAAGCCTTTAAAAAATAATTTTCAAGTGTTTCGCTTTTGAAGAACGGAAATTTAAGTTATTTCTATTGAATTTTTTTCCGAAATATTTTATTATTTTCTTAATACAAATTACTATTAATTTTTCTAAAATGTATGCCTATTTGATTAAAGATTTCATAAAAATGTAAATTCACCATTTTCTTTGGAGTGTGCTATTAATATTGGCAGTGTTTTTAGTAGACATTTTGGTGTGTCGGGGAGTGTACTTATATTGATATTTAAAATAGACCTGAGTTTTGGTTTACATATTCATGGGTTTGACAAGTGGTAATTGGTTTTGGCTGTCACTCATTGCAATCGTATAACTTGACTTTGATATGTGGTTGAGTGGAGTGGAGAGGAGAGGAATATGCCACCCACCAGAAGCATGGCCCTGCGAGTATTAATTATGGCCAAGATAAAAATACAGCTTTGATGTCTGCGGCTCCAGACCCCCTCAGTCACCGCAGTCAGAAGTCTAACATTTCTCCACCATCTCCTTCCCTTTGGCCTCAATTTCAGCCATAAATTAGTTGTGTAATGAAATCGTCAGAATAATTAAGATAATTAATTAGTGAATATTTAAATGGATATCTGGTTTTGAGTGGCAATTAATGCTCTGGCAGAAAATTCATAGTTTGCGCGGAAATTCGCTGATGAAAAGCAAATTTTAAATTAAATCTTTCATATAAAAACACGCATTCCTGCTTCGAATTCAGGGCACATATTGTTGTGGTTTCCCTCTGGACAGACTTCCCCCCCAAACTCATTAATATGTGCATATAAAGCGACAGCCACCCACCGCACCCCAATGAATACTATTCAATGTACTCATGATTATTGTAATTTTTGTAAAAGCATTCCATCAACTGATTGATTTTTGTTCAAGTTTCACTTTTGTTTGTCTCTCGGTCTTCTCATTCCCATTGTATTTCACTCCCTCTCTCTCTCTCTGGTTTTTTGCTTCATTTGTAGAAAATTTTGTTATTTCTATGATTGATATTTTATTGTTATTTCCCTCTCCGCAGCAACGGTCTCCCTTGAGAGGACACTGTGTCCCTGGGGTAGCCTTAACCTGGTCCCTGGCTTCCACTTGATTTTAATTTTTATATGGGAATACATTTGCTGGCTGTTTGCTGTTTGTTCTATTTATCAAGTGACCCAATTTAGTGGTTGGGAAAAACAATAGTCTGCTGGGAAATCGAGGCTCAATGTACTAACCAAGAATCGCATATGAATAAAAATGTATTAAAAATATTAAATCACACTCGAATTCATCCACTCTAAAAACCCCCAACGAACCTTGGACACTCGACAGAACCACATAAATAAATTTCATCCAGCATTAAATTAAATGCTCGTAAAATAATCATGATTATGAGATACTTTTTTGCACCCATCCTTAACTTATTATTAATTGCTTGGAGAGCATGAGAGATTCTCGGTTGAGGTTGTGGGGTGTGGGGGGGATGAGGTGTGTGGAGCGGGAGGTGCTCCTGGGTGGAATGAGAGGCAGGAATGTAAATGATAAAAGTTGAAATATGTTTACACAAGTTTGGCGGGTAAAAGTAAGCTGCAAAACGTTTTAATAAAAGCATTTACTATTTTCGCCCGCACAGTTATTTTATTGTTGAGGGAAATCACAAAAAAAAACTTTTTTTATTGCAATTTTCCCTACCAAACTTCAGCCACCACCCACCCACCACCCCACTCAGCATGTGGGTGTGTATTTTTTTGTTTAATTTTTTTTTTTAATATAATTTGAAATTGTTTTGGATGGGGGTGGTGGTGGTGGTGGTGGCAAATGCAGCGGCACGATCTGGCTTTGGCCTTGGCTGCTCAGAAAGCGAAAGCGTTCCACTCACCCACACGCACACGCACACTGCCACACACAAATACACCCACTTAAGCACGGACACTCACTCACACTAGTGCAGACAGGGGGTGGGGTTTGGGGGTAGTGTTCTGTCCGCGAATGGGTGGCGAATAAAACACATCCGCATCAGCCATGTTCCGTTTCCGTTCCCGTTCATGTGGTCGCTGCTGTCCTGCTGTCCTTCTCACAGACCCAAAAAAATAATAGAAACTAAAAACGCTTTGGCCGAAGATAACGACTGAAAGATACCCTAATATATCTGTGGGACAACGAATAGGTAATCGAGCTAGGTGTTTTCCTCTATTCCAGTTTATTTGGTGATATCTATTCTGTTTGGTAGATATTTGTGGTAGGATAATGAAAGGAACAAAGATCATTGAGAACTGTTGGGTTTGTACTTAAACCTTTCACAGGAACTTCTGTCTGTTTTAATTATCCAATAGCTATAAAAACTATTTCACAAATTAAACACAATCTAGAGGGCCTTAGCTGTAGCTGTATCGATTGCTGATTCCATCATCCATCAGTATTTTACAAGCACTGGGTATCAAAATAGATGACTATTCCAATGTGTATGTGTTTCGTTTTTCTGTGTCCGTGTTTGTGTGTGTGTGTGTGCGTGTCTTTGTGTAGAGGCGGTGCGTGTGTGGTGGTAGTCATATAAAATGTTCGCACATATGCCAAGTTGCTTTCAGCCATTTGCTGCAATATTAAAACAAAAGTAATGCGAAAGTGCTTTCCAACCCATCGCTACCCCAGCACCAAACGCCCAGCCCCCCAACCCCGTCTCCCCGACTATGCTGCGTATTGCACCCCCTACCCTGCACCCTGCACCCTTGACCAGCGATGGCACTCGAAGGAAAAACAAAACCGTAGATTAAAAATTGTGCAAAATTGTGTCTGGCAGGCAACTATGTTGCGATATTTTAAAAACTGACCAAAGTATGGGATTCAGCATACCCATTGAAGGACGGTGAAAGACAGAGTATGATGGGTTTTAAGATCAAGATGGAGCAAGCTTAAATTTCAATGGTTTTTTGCATGTGATTATGTTTCGGAATTGACATATGTATGTACATATATGTAATTTAATGTAATATAATTTGTATTAAGTTATTGCATTTAACTGTATTTTCATCTATTTCTTATTAGAGGTACACAAATCTATCAGGAGATGACCAAAGAAAGGAAAAGTTGAACTAAAACAGATCTTAAGGACTCTCAATCTTTAACATTAACAATCGTAACTAAAGGGATGCCAACCATTCGACTCTCTGCCAGGACACACATCTCTCATCGCTGGCACTCTGTTAATTTGAATACAAAATATGTAGTATCTCGGTAAAAAAAAGCCACTCGAGTGTTGAGTGTTAAAAAGTTTCGCCTCCTAAAGCCATAGAGCGCTCCCACTCTCTCTCTCTCCCTCTCTCTTCTCCCTATTTTGGCCAACAGCAGTTTGTCTGTGGTCTCATTTCATTAACTTCCTGCCAAGAAGCCAGAAGAAGCCAACTTGAGGCATTCGCCATGGACTTGTACTCCTTTCTGTGGCCCCTCCCCCCCCCCCCCACCGCCCCCACCATATCTCTATAATCACTTTCCTTGTCGGCGAGCAGTACACGCAACTGAAATTTGAATATTTCTCTCTATCCCAGTTCTCTGAGGCAATTTTTTTATTTTTCGTCTATTTTGGGTAAAGCCAAAAAAGGAAGCCAAGAGGGAAATGCCATAACTTCCTTATAGACCGAAAACTTTATGGCTCTGGCAGCAGTTGCACTATCAAACCCCGCCAAAACCCCTCCCCTCTTCTCTCCTCTCCTCTCCTCTCCTCATTCTCCTTGTTATTCTATTATAATAGTCTCTGGCGCGAGTCGGAGCCTGGGAATGGGCCTGGCCATGGAAATGCTCGGGAGGGATCTGCGTGTGTTCTATTTTTTAAGATATGCAAAATAAGTTGCAGTTACTCTCGACAAAAGCATCTGGCAGACAAACATACGCAGCAGACTATGTGGAATATAACAATGTAGATATGTATATATGTGTGTATACGACAACACATACAGATACACATACATGCTATTACACTCTTTGTGAGGTATTATGACTTTTAGGAGATTTTTAAAGATATAAAATAACCTTTTCAACCTTTTTGCTTGAAATCTCAGCATGGAGTGAGTTCTTTTGCTGTATGCTGTGCAAGGTCCATCAATTGGGACCCCATGCCAATAATTGAACCATCCGAATGTCATATAAAGTAGTGTCATATGTTTCCACATCCTTTAGCTAAAGTTTATTCATTGCTAATGACTGCATCTAATGGAAAGTAGAGTCTTACAAGTGTATCCAAAGCTTCGACTTGGAAAAATCCTTTCTGCTTGTTTTATATGTATTTGGCTGAGTGAAAAGTTTGTCGAGTACGCAGGAAAATTATAATTCTTCCTCTCTAAACAAAGACTAGCCCAAGGAGGAGGAAAGGACATTCTACTGAAAGAGCAGTTGCCGTTGCAAAGGCAGTTGCAACAGCAACAGCAGTGGTCGGTGGCAGTGGCACTCACTGACAGAGTGGCAGTAGCTGTTGGTTTCCAGGAAGTTAGCCTGTCCGCTCGATACTCAAATAAATTGCATTCCCCTGCCACACGAAAGCAGCACTCATGCCACTTCCATTTCCCAAGCTCTTGGCTCTTTTTTTATATTCCATAAATAGAAATACCATTTGCCTTTATCCTTTGCTGAATGTTAACTGTATGCTTGCCCGTTTATGATTGTCATTCAAACATTCGTTTGAATATAAAAGCAATTATTTATGTACAATATTCTACTGTGTGCTGCAATTTAAATTAATTGTTTAATTAGTTCAATATGCGGCTCTGTACTTATTAGCCCATTGAATCCAATGAACACGTGTTAAATTAAATCACTTTTAATTACAGGTTAATTAAATATAATACTGGGCCCTACCCCTACCATGAATTTCTGCATTGTTCAAAATTAAATGGCATTTACTGATAGTTGTTTGTACTGATAATGAGAATTGGAAAAAAGTATACAGAAATTAATGTTTATTTAATGGTAAAACAGATTGTGGGCACAAAAGCCAATTTTCAAGGGAATATGTTACTTTATTTATATATTATAATTAAATATATTTTCCCTCTGCAGGCTCTCCATTCTCTCTAAATTGATTCCCTTTTTGATCCTTAACACTTGTACTTTTCAATTTATTTAGAAGTTAAACCCCTGCCGCCAGCAGTTTTAACCGATTTATAATGTACATAAAATAAGCTACTGAAACAACAACTTTACGAGGCAAGTGCTTACCCAACATAACTTTCAAATGTTTCTAGTTCGCCCTTTTTTTTCACTCCAACATTTTCCAGCAGTTACTCCTTGTCTAGTGCCCCTCACCCCCTTTTGTGGCATGCTACCAACGCCACTCGCTCGCTCTCTCTGGCTCTCTGTAGCGCTCACTATTTCATTTTCCAGTCGAAGAAATATTCGCACATAGTTTTGCCCGACGGAATGTGCTAAAAGTGCCGGCAGGTAAAAATAATTGCGATTATACTCGCCATTTTTCCGCACAGCAATGCTTGAAAGGTTGGGAATGACGGAGGGAATGTTTGAGGAAGGAAAAGGAGTGCCAGAAAGGGCAGAAATAGAGAGCCAGAGAGAGAGTGGAGTATAGCTGTCTCGGGCAGACTGAAGGTGGGGTATATAGATGCCTTTTCATGTGTAACCTGGGGGGCTTTCCCACCATTTCCCACACTTCCTCTTGTGTGCCCTGTAAAGGGTATTACGATTTTACTACTTAGATTTATCAAATACACCAAAGGGGCTCTTGGGATTTTCGACACCATATAGAATATATCTTTTTGATCAGCATACGTCTGAAGATATATATATTTATGTCCATATCTTCTACAACTTTAACTTTAAAAGGGGTATCTTGGTCTTCGTCAGACTTTCTATCTTTTTTTGTAGGTATTCCTCTTTCTCTGTTTCTATTTTTATTTGGTTTTGTTTGTGTTTCCTCCTCCAACTTTTTTTTTTTTTTTTTGTTTCTGTGTGAAATGGGAAACCGCGAATGTTCTTTGACTCCAATCCTCTTGACTTTTGTTGGTTACTAGAGGAAGTTTTATTAACCAAACTATTTCCAAATAGAAGCTCAAAAGAGCGAGCGGGAAACTAATCAAATTAAATGTAAACAGGCGGTGGAAAAGAGAGAACATTTCTGTGTACTGCTAAATGAGGAAGTTTAAAGTTTGTCAAGTCAGAGGGAAATATACACAGACATTGGGGCGTATGAGTGATGGCCCACGGTCAAAGCATAAACTATGCAATGAGTTAGTGGAGAGAACGAAACGATAGATAGAGGGGGGGATAATGGCAGGTGATGAGGCCTCTGACAGGTCACTGATGGACCAGCCGTAGGCAGCCAATAAATAGGTGTGTTTGACTAATGTGACTGACACACACACACGGGGCGTATGCGTAATGCCGATGCAATTTAAAAGCAGAAACTCAATCTCTCTGGCCGTCACTCGCTCTCAATGAGTACACTTCTGGCTTAATTACGGCCAGGAAAAGTTTTGCCGCATTGTTTGCAATTTGGTATCATCATAGTCCTTTGCATGGAGCTCATCTGGTTGAGGTTGGGGGGTTGGGGGCATCTGCGTCTCTATTCTCTCTGTCCCTCTGGGCCATTGTTCGTTGAATTAGGTTTTGGTGAATGGACTGCAGTTGTCGCTTATCCTTATCGCCTTGTCCTTGTAATTATCAACAGACAACCAAGGTGTCCTGCCCCGGCCATTGTTTCACCGAAACAGCGAATTATGCTTTCCACTCGGCTTGTTAGATAAGATAAGCGAGTGGCAGAGCCACAGCCAGAGCCAGACAGACGGGAGAGAGATTTGGGCTTTAAGGAAGCAAGTTTTGGGGCAAGCTTGGGGCAAGTTGTTGGGAACGTCTTTAATTAGTTATTACACATTTGTGGCACGTGTTGCTTGGCCCTTTCTCGTTGCTAATTAATTTATGATTGTTCTGGCATTCGTTTTGACATCATCCAACTGTCGGCACACAATAAATCTCCTTCGTGCTGCTCCCCCTCGATGGGGTTTCATTAATAATTCAGTTCATACACGACTAAGCCAAACTGCTGAATTGAGTAACCAAAACTGGATAAATTAACTTCATCCTAGGCGATGGCGGTGGCTGTGGCGGCAGCCTGAGAGCATCTGCTATCCTCCACCTCCTTCAATCGCTGAGACGAAAATCAATATGTTTGGCATTCGTCTGATGTATCTTTAGCTATTTATTTCAATTTGTCAATCAAGATGACACAACAGGGGACGTACGTAGAGCGAAAATTGAAATTAAAAACATTCAGACGGATTTTGATCAAGAAAAATGTCGTCGTAGCCAAGGCTCAATGGAAATTTTCCAGCTTCAAGTGGAAAATTCCCAAATAATCCAATGAAAGAAAAACGATTTTACTACGTTATCATTTCGAACTGATTTGCTTGCGGTTGGGTTCATTGCACTTTCCTTTGCTTACTTTTTGGGGGGAGAATATTTATTTATTTGTAAAATACTTCTACGGATAAATGGAATTTCTATTTGATTTTCGTTTGGGGATTGAGTTTTGTGATTTGTGGTTGCAAGCTTGAAGCATAACTAATTTAATATCCAACTAATTTCCATTCCTGAAGAACAAGTCTTAGCACATTTTCCTATTGTGGATGATAACATTTATAAATTATGACTCCGTATTAATTTTCCTGCTCAATTAGAAATTATGCCTGCTGGTGCACCCAACGTGAGGCTGTGTAAATTTTCCAACTCTAAGTAAACATAATTTTTGGGGTGAAAATTCCTGTTCTAATTGCATTTCCCATGGGGAACTTTTTACCGGTGGAAAAGTGCATTATACAGTCTGGCTGTCAGGTGGCCGTCAACATACGAGTGCACACAATCCTAGCATATCGCATTCAACTATTTGAACAGCAACTGAAATGTGCATAAAAACTTTTACAATAAATCACAGAATTCGTAAAACATTACACACTCATTCACATATTGTACATACATACATGTACATATGTAATGGTATATGCTTGTAGGCGCAAAAGTTTCGTTACATTTAACAACAGCAAATGGAAATTTGTTTACCGAGCTGTTGATGCTGCAGGCCCTGATATTTTATCTGTCGCTGCAACAGTTTATTTCTGCTATATGTTCAGCTAGGTAATTTCCAAAATTGTGATGGTTATTTTTTTGCGGAGGGCTAATACCGACATCAGATAACAAGGCTATTGTAAGCTCATTTAACAGGTGTCTCTGTTATGGTTGCCTAAGCGGCTGTAAGCCTTATCATGTGTACAAAGAGACAACCATCGCAGAGAGCGCGCTTAATCAGTTATTAAATTGTTTGCACTCCGTAAAATCCATCAATGCACACACACACTCGCCAAGCGAAGAGCAGGATGTCTGCGGATGTGTGGAGGGGGAGTGGCAGTGTTGCCGAGGCCCAGGACTAGCATCTAACAACCCATTGAGCACATTGTGTGCGCTCGACTATGGCACAAACAAAACGGCCCAAGCCCAATACCGAGTTCGAACAGTGGTGCAGTAGAGAGGGATTCCGATTGAGGAAACTGAAGGAAGATTAATTGTACCTCTTATATACATATTTCTTTTTCTTCGCTGGAAAGATACCAGTACAAACAGAAAGGCTTTATTAATAGAACTTATTTGAGACTCAAATTTGAGACTCCCCAAATGTTGTATCCCTTCAAATAGCTTCCTAACCACTGTCTCAGCGAAAGTTGACTCTATTGTTGGCTGGTGGGAGCAATCAAAGTCCGTGACGAATGAACGATTTAACGATTATGGCGATAAAGAGATTTATCGATGAACAAATCAACTGAAACAATACAAGCACACACAGGACTCGACTCCGCTCTTCGATTCGCTTCGCTTCTCTCCAAGAAGGAGGCCCGGCACTGGCGTGTGTTTTATTGAGCACTTGAGTGCACTCACTTATGGGAACGATTAAAATCGATTTAATTCATTCCAGGCATAAATCAGGAAGCCAAAAATTTACGCCTGACAATGTATCTGTTGGCGAAGGTCAAGATGGCACCACCACAACCGCACATCCTGAAAGTGATGGATGGGATGTACATACATATACATATATGTATGTATCTCTGTGAGTAGCCTTCCAGTGACAGTTTTCGTGGGGAGCGACAGACAGATAGACCATACATCATTCATCATTTCTGATGATTTCTGGCCGCAGAAAAAAACTCTTCATTGTTTGCATAGGCAATAAAAAGAATGCGATGCCTGATGAAAAGCCTTTTAAATGCAAATGTATTATTTATATTTGCCGAACGAATGAAACGAAGGAAAACGCTTTATTGATTTCACTATTGTTGTCTTTTCCTTGAAAAACAGTTGCGCAACATCGATATAACAACAATGACAAAGGGCTGTCAAAAGCAGCCAAAAGCGAGGAAAAAAAGTTTTCACATATCATAACAATATGGGGAATCGGAGTTTTCAACCCAACCCCCTTCCCCCGCCCCTACCATTTCACACGCATGACAAGCTGTTCAAATAGTTTCAAGGGAAATTTTGTGTTCCGAGTAGGGACTTTCAGATTAAAGTGTATTTAAGAAGAAATGTTCAGGAAATGGTGGCAATTTCGGGAATAAACTTTTGAGTAATTGTTGGTGTTACTGAAATTTGCATTTTAATAAATTTGGTTTTATTTAAATAATTGACCCCAAATATTGGAAAAATATCACAGCACTCGCAGCTTTATTTTATAGATACCCTCCATAATTTAACCCCTCTCTTTTCCTCAAACCTTGTCCTGTTACTGAACCCTGCTCCTGTACCGGAAACAAGCTAATAGAACCCCGAGGGAATTTCGAGTTCATGGAATCTCCTTTTACATTTCTTTCCTTGCAGAGCAACCTCTTTAAACTTCTTAAAGGTCTGGTGCCTGAAATTATTTCAACATTTTCTTCGCTTTCACATAAGGGAAATATGATTATGGGTCAGCTAAGTGGAAGATATCCCTTGCGCTTGTTGCATGCCATTCAGCTCTGGTCTCAGTTCCTCTTTCAACTCCCATTTTCAGTTGCAGTTGCAGTGGGTTGCAGTGGCAGTTGGAGCTCTTCAGTTCTCTCGTCGCGTTCATCCATAAATATTCATGTGACCTAATCGGTTTATGACTGGCATAATCGTCCGCTCTTTGCACGTCTTTTGGTCATAAAGTTGAATTTATATTTTCTCTTTCCTTTCCCTTTCCCTTTTTATTTTATTTTTTCTTTTGTGTATCTTATGCAGACATATGTCCATTACGGAATATGGGTTAATCCTGGGGAAAGCATACGGGCGTCATTACACGATTCCGCGATGTCGGCGGTTGAAGTCTACTTTATATATGAATTTATGTTGCAAGTTTTGCTGATGCTGTCTGTTGCATGCAACATGGCAAGCAGACTATCCGCGAATCTCCTCCAAACTCATTAGCATGTTCATTTCAATTAACAGCAATTATGTAAATTTTGGCGCAAGTTTTTACATCGCTGCGTGTGTGCGTGGCGTGCTCCTCATGCGTGCTCCTCTTGTGGATTTTGTGTACTTTTTCAGCTGTCCATTGAGTATGCAATGAAAAGAGGAAGAGAGGAAGGCAGGAAGGAAAGCGAGCTGACAGCGCAGAGCTCTGCTTGTGGGTCTTGGGCTTATCTCTTCATGTGCATGCACACAAAACGTTGATCCAGGTGCAGGCAGCGCTGCTCGAGGATTGGCAACGGTGATGTGGAACGCGAGAGGGAGAGGGAGAGAAATTGATGAATAAATTCTGATGCGATGCAGTTGGTGCTGTAATTGTGGATTGTCGATGTGGAACGCTGGTAAGCAGAAAGAGAGAGCATGATGAAATTATACAAGGCGGTCCGCTCCAATAACGAGAACTTCGAAAAGAGAGCTTCGGTTATTATTATTATTTATTATATTGCTCAGTAACTGCAAATACAACAGAAAGCTTCGTTGATGAATTGTGATGAATGTGTGTTAAATTGAAGAGCATAAATAAGACCAGAGAGAGAGAGAGTTAGCCGACGAGAGAGATTCTGGAGGAGAGCTTTGTGGATTCTGGATTTGTTAGAGACAGCAAACACTCACTTGTTTCACATGTCTGTTCGTGTCGGATCATGTCTGCGTCTTTAAGTCAAGGCTAAACGAGGTAGCTTTTGAAATGGATTAGAAGTGCAGCACTGTATAATTTAGCAGTCAAATTAATATAATTACTAATATAATTAGTATATTAGCATACTATTTGTTCTCATACTAAATATTTCTCACTTGCAATGCATGCTTTTCCCATAAGTATTTTGTTGCTGGTCTCACACTCTCCAATTCAAGTCTAGTGGTGCTGCTGCAATTTTTATGCCAATTTAAGTAAAACGAGGGGGAGGCAAGGGCCGCGGCTTTACTTTATACCCGCTACTCAGTCAGTATATACATATGTATATGCAGATGTTAGCAATCAGCTGTGTGTGGCTGTCATTCTAAACCAATGAAAGGAAGCCAAAAGTAAGCTTTATATTTAATTTCGAATTAGAAATATTGTATAATAATAATGGAAAAAGTTATTCGCTGACTGGCAAATGGAACATTAAATTGACAGAAAGAGAAACTTAAATTCTTTAATTAATTTAACAAAGAGTGGCATCGTCTTCGCCATCGTCTTCATCTTGGTCTTGGTCTTTATCTTTCTCTTTGGCTTGGTCTTGTTGTGTGCCTTTGGGGGGCTTCTCCATTTGTTTGGTGTAGAATCCATTGAAGTTGATCCGATGCACCAGATTAATAAAGCTATTACGGTTCTTCCTGGCCGAATAGTTGATGTGCTGTAGGAGCGCTACCAGAAGGTCCTTGAATTCCCAATTGAAATAGTGGATACGCTCCGCAAACGTCTCCGACGGCTCCAACAGGCTCTCCTGCTGGATAAAGTCACAGAACTCGATGCAGATCTTGCACAGCTTAAAGATGGCACGAGTCAGGAGCGAGGTTTCGGTCATGACGCAGCTCCTGAGGCAATCGTCGAGGAAGTTCTGGTGGTGCTGAAGCACCTGGTCCACGTTCTCCACCGTCTCCAAGTGCTCGGTAAACAGATGCCAGTTGGGCACAATTACCTCGTATATCATGTAGTACTCGATATTCTGTATGGCGTTCATCATGCGCTGCCGCAGCGTGCACAGCAACCGATGCAGTTCCGTGAGCTGACGCGATGGGCGCCCCTTCAGCGTTTGGTTCACCTTCCAGATCTTGCAGAGCTGTCGCTCAGCGTGCTTGCAGTAGAACAGCTGCCGGAAGAGCATCTGGTACTTGGCGATGGCCAATTTATTGAGGACAAGCGAACAGGGCCACTTGGCCGCGTAGGAGAAGGTAAAGCACTCGATGCCGGTGAGGTTGAGCTCCTTCGTCTTCACCTTCTCATTGCCCTCGTCCACGTTCTCCTCCTTATTGTCCAGAATCTTCGACAGCTGGGTGACTAGGTCGAACGTGAGCAGCTCGCAGTGCACATCGTCACTGTAGGGATCCTGACGGGCCAAGGAGAGCCGCAGAGTGAGGCCCAGCAGGTTCTCCAGAATCATGGGGTGAACCTTATCCACATTCTTGGACAACTCAGTCTCGCAGGCGTCCATGAACTGTGTGATGAAGTCGCCCTGGCCCAGCAGCAAGTAGTTCTTCACCGACTTGAGGTGCCCCATCAGGTCGTGGTCAGTCATCAGCAGGTTCAGGAGCATGCCGGACGCAAAGTAGTAGGCCTCGTTGATCACCTTTGCGATCCGGCCGCCGCTGGTCGGTTGCAACTTCTCCGCCAGTTTCGTCTTCTGGATGGGTAGCGTCTTCTTGCCGCACTGCCGGATCACGTTCAGGTATTTGCCGGTGGCCAAAATCATGTCCGTGTGCTTCATCAGGAATGTGGTGACCCGGTCTTCGCACACGGTGTAGCGTTTCTCCCAATAGTCGTCCGAGTTCTGACCGAGCCCCGTATACTGGCGTCCCATGTCGTTGTCCTGCACCAGAAACTCTTTGCTGTGGTCCACCAGCTGTCCCTCGTGGATCCACAGCTGCAGCTTGTGCATATACGGCACGGATGCCGTAGTCAACAGATTAGTCATCATCTCATGGACCGCAATGTTGCCCTCCAGTAGCCCTATTTGTCCGTACAGATGATTGAGCACAGCGGCCCCCTGGCATTTGTTTAGCTGGATATTTTGCAGTACCTTCCAGATTTCCTCCATCACCCACATAGTGGGCTGTAGGTAGTACTGAAGAGTCTGTAGCGTCATCTGCTGGCGTCTCATCTCCTCGTCCACTGTCGAGATCAGAATATAGAAATCCCTGGTCAGGTCTTGGAGGGCCCCATTGAGAGCGTTGAGCACCTGTCCTTGGCCATCGCTGACCGCCATGAACCTCTGGATGCCCATGAAGTACGTGGCCAGGGGCAGAATCTGCTGCACCATCTCCGAGAGACTCTTGTCCAGCTGGTTGTCGATGCTATAATAAGTCTCTCCATCAGGATCGTTCTCATCTGGCGACAGCGGCACAATGTAGGTGCCTCGGACACCGACCAGACATTGGAGCAGTTCCTTCAGTACCACACGCTGCTGCATTTCCACTGACATAGTCTTCAGCTCTGGCGGCACCTTGAATCCATCCTGCACCTTGACGTAGTCCCATAGCGCGTGTGTGCGAAAGGTGTCCGGCAAATTACGCGAATCCGACCGTGATCCGGAAATCCCCGAAGCCAAGGACAAATCGCTGGAGCTTGCACTACGGGAGCTTTTCCGTGACGGATTGGGGATAACTTCGAGGTTGGCCAGCGATTCGAAGCTGGTCAAAGATGGGTTGGAAATGGCCACCCTCAAGCGCTCCTTGATCTCACACAAATCGTTGCTTGTTTGCTCCTCCTTGAGCTCCAGCAGCTGTTTGCATTTCCCCAATAGCTCCATCGTGGAGAGGACCGGACGACCACTTGTGGGTGTTGAAGATCCGGAAGAACTGCTTTTTCCTTCTTTTTCAGACATTTTTGTATTCAATTTTGGATTATTTTTTTTATTTGTATTTTTTTGGTGCTGATACAAATTCGAAATTGAAATCGAATGTCAAAGTTAAATGTCAATTGTTAAATCAAAGTCATGGCTATATCGACTCGGCAATTGATGCTGTTGATTTCAGCGATATCTATCGATGGATATTGCATTGCGACTCTGTAATACAATTGTCATCCAAACGAATGTTTTGTAATTGTGTGTACACATTTTTTCTTTACTTTTTCCTACAATTAAATATGCAAAAGAATCACTGAAGTATAATCGAGTTTATTTCATTCTACTGGCTGGCATCTACCACTGATAGACCTCATCGGATTCTCATCAAATGCTGCTCAAGAGTATACTTTATGGGGTCACCACAAATCCAATATACATGTATGTATGTACCGCTATACTCTTCGAGTACCAGGCATAAAATTCTCGAAAAAAAATCTCTTTCTCTTGTGCGTGATTGCACCTGATTCCTGCCACCTTTTGCTGCACGAACGTACAAAGGTGCTCCAACTCTTTTCGCATTTGTCTCACGCAATCCGCGAATCCCGTTAGCAATGAAAAATATTCAATAATAAAAAATGCAATACGAGTTACATATGGCCTTAGCCGAATGTCAACAACCAAAAAGGAGGGAAAAAATCTATATTACGCGATATATTTACGGCATTTTAAATGAAAGCACGTGTTTGGCAAGGCAAAGCGAAGCGATGCCAAAGGCAGCAGCGTCGCGATGCCACACTGATGCCTCGAATATCGCACCTAAGCTCAGTTCCTCCCGTGCCGCCATTCCCCAGATCCCCCGAGGAGGAGGAGCAGCAGCAATAGAAGCACCAACAACAAAAACAGCATCAGCCACCTGAAACGCGACCATAAAATGGCAAACGAACGCAATAAAAACTAGAAACAAGAAAGACACGAAAAATATGTGAGCCGACGACTAGGATACCCTTGAATATCTACCGCCTTCATGGAAGATTGATCTACAAGGACATATGTCTGTATGTTCACATTATTTGGTGACCCCGATCTTTTCTAATTTGACCAGCAAGAGGTTTCAGGCAGACATTCATATCTCATATTTGTATCTTCAAATATATATATCTACTCAAAATCATTGTACCCTCTTGAAGGGTATGACTAGAACAACGGCTGCTGGGCCGCAAGCAATAAGCAGAGAGGTGGACTCCTGTAGAAGGAAGAAGGAAGGTGGGGCGGGGCTGCAAAGCGAATGCGGGCAGGTGGAGCGCATTACTTTGAAAGTACATTGAGCTTGAAAATGACTTTGTAAATGGCGCTCGACAAATATTTTATTACCAGGGGAACAGCAACAATTTACTTTGGTATACCTCCACTCAAAAGTTCCCTTGACTTTGCTTGCTCTCTGCTAAGCGTTTCCTTTACACGCCCGCCCCCTCTCTGGTTCCCTGAAATAAGGACTTGCTTTAATTTTGGGACAAACAGTTATGAATAACTGTTAGGAGAACCAGGAGACCTACTACATGACCTTTAAAATAAAATTACAGAATAATATCTAAACTTTTAAACTCAATTAGGACCTCCTCCCTTCGCTTTAAATTAAGAATAGACCGCGCTTTTAATAAATCAATGTTTCATTAATTTGATTTTCCACATTCCATTCAAACCACTCAATCGATGACTATACAAAACCCACATAATTTCTACTTTATAGTCGAAAATGTAGTGTTTAAAATTGTGGCTACTGCGAAAATTTCATTAAAAATTATCTAGTTAATTTAACAAATTTCGTGCTCTCAACATGACTGCTGCGTGGGTGGAGGAGGCAACAGCCACAAAGTCCTGCAGTGAAAGTTATGGGGCAGAGGGTGGGTTATGGAATGTTGCCAAAATGCCAGGAGGTTCGACCTGCGGTTGCGGGTACTCCCGGTCCGGTCCGGCACTGTTCTGGTCCTGGTCCTGGTCCTGTTCTCTGTTCTCGGTGTTCCCTGTTTCTGGCTGTTAGATATCCTTTTCGCGGTTACCTTTTGTCGCCTGCCATTGTTTTAGCGGCTCCATTGTTTTGCGTGGGCCTTTGGGGCGTGGGCTATGCGCGGCCATTGTTTCCGTGAAGCCAGATGGGGAAAATTTCTCGAGCCTCCTGTTTGCACTTGTTGGAGTGTTGACTTTGACGTGGTCAATATGGGGGTCTGGGGGTCTATGGCCACAACAGCTTCATTACCGCACCGTTCTCAGTTGATTACAATTCGCAAAATTAACGCCCATGTTGAGATTACTCCTTAATGTTCCAAGCCAAGAAGGAAATATCCTGCCTTCTCCACTAAAGCTGTCTCAAATGAAACTCATCCTTGGGGCTGGACGCGTAGTTTGCATTAATTTCGCGTTAATTTTACGCGATAATCGTATTTCTTGGGATAATAGTCTGCGACCGGGCCAGTGGACGGGGAGGTCTGGCCATATTGCTTTAATGGCGGCTAAAATGCTCTTAATGGCATCTATTTGAGATTTTATTTATGCACTTGAAAATTTCAGTCAAGTCTGTTCCGCCCTGGCCAGAACGTGCTCCCTTCTTGGCAAAATCAATGGGCAAAATGTATGCATAAGCCCATATCCATAAAACACCAACACCAAAGTTGTAAATGGTTATGGAGGGGGCAAGCAAGTCCCCTCAAGCCTCAGAATTCAAGGCCTACCAGCATTACACTTAGGAAATTAAATTTTACTACGAACAAGAAAAGAATCTCATCAAATATCAGTAAATGATAGAGTTCTAGTGTTACTCAACAGCTTTCGGGAGGGGGAAGAACTCATAGAACTGAGTGTTCTGGCTGTAATTTAAATAAAAGTAGTCTACCAGTTGTTCTCCAGGATACTCGGCTATGAAACATGGCTCCCCTGTGAGACAGAATGTATTTTGGTAGTATTCAAATTCAAACTGAATACTTAAAAATGTCGTACTATTATGAAAGACAACATCTGTGTGATAAACTGTCCTGCTGTGCATCAAAATCATTGGACTGAATATTCCAGTCGCACCAATGAATCACTCGATGGAGTGAAGCCTTTAGCAAAGATATTAGAAATGTATTGTCCAGCGAACCATTCCAAAATGAAAATACCAAAACAGGAATTTAGCAGTGGCTTATTCATTGTGATCCATGGATGGCCAATGTTTGATTTGCTGTCCGTGGGGCCAACAAATTAAAACTCACAGGAACAAACTGTGGCGTTGGTCAAGAGGGGGTTCGGTGGGTAGGGGGGCTTGGTTGGGTGGGTGGATGGTTAGGGGGGAAATAAGCAATGGACCTTCAACGAAAATTCTAATTATTCATTGTCGACGCGCCGCTCGCTGACAGCGAAAACAATGAAGGCACTCGACTGTGAAAACTGCAACAAAGCGCATTCCAAAACCAGACAGAGACAGACAAAGTGTGGGAGAGAGAGAGAGAGAGATAGACAGAGAGGGAGATGGGTAGACTGACGCATTTACTGTCGCACTAAAAATAAAGCTTGGGGGCAAAGGATTTACCAGCCATGAGAAACATTGTCAACATTTTTTACAATTTTCTAGTCGTTATTTACCATTGTTTCAGCTCTAGCCATTGTCACAGATACAGACTCACAGATACAGATACAATCTATCTCTCTCTCCCTTTCGTATATGTATGTATACATATATATGTTGTATGTCTGGATAGTGGTGTGTCCATACTGTTTGTTATGGCAGCTATTTGCAGCATTTAGTCCAAGTCCATTTAACTTTAATGCACTCTCCATCTCTCTCTCTCTCTCTATTTTCAGTCGCTGAATCCTTTATGGAACTGTTAAAGTAGGTCTTAGCCATCAGACGATCTTTGATTTATTGCCAGCAATCAGAAATGCATTCAACTTGGAGTGACCCATTAAGAGGGGAACGGCAGGGACAGAAGGCTGGCAGAGATTGAGACTGGCCACAAGGACAAACCCCGCACCCACACCCACACCCACATCCACTCGGTAGCCCACTTTTCCTGGGGCTTTCTAGGACTTTCCCTGGTGCCCAATTACAAGCAGTTGGCAGTACGGCCAAAAACTTTGTCCCACGCGCAATTAATGAATTCCATTCTAGGAACGGCGCCAAAATCCGTTTAGACGCAATGCGACACGGCCAAAAAAATGAAAAAAATAAAAGCGAACAGGACGAGAACTGAGCTCGAAATCGGGCGAAACTAATAAATAAAAAGAGATATTTATTTTCACTTTCATTTGATAGCGTTTTACGGATTTAGTTGCTGGGAAAACATTTAAATAAATTACTTGCTGTTGACAGGTTTTTTACGGGAGTGAGTATGAAATGATTGAGGGAATTGAGTTACAGATGGGATGGCTGCTTTACCTATAAATTTAATTTGTGCATCGACAACGACGAGCGGGTGATTAGAGTCCCCTAAAAGTGGATTAAAGTGTGACTTTAAAATGATTTTATACTGCATTTTTCTACTATTCAATTAAACCATTAGACAGTAATCCAATTCGAACTTGTTTCGCCTTTAGAATATTTTTAATTGGCTTATGTGCTGACAGCACATGTCGTGGCTTGTGTAGGTATAGATATGTGTAACCGACCCCATAAGGTTGTTATTTATATATGTATGTACATATATACAGCATCAATAACCGACTCGATGAAGCAATGTCAGCCTGTCTGTCTTGAAATATCTCTGATATCAAACTATTGCCCTCAAAAAGGCTGAAAATCTATTACATCCAGAATTTCGAAGTATCTCTGAATTGTAGAGAATTATCATATCTACTATACTGCTAAATCTGCTTCAGATCGGATCAGTCTTATGGCCAGAATTAACCAATCAATTTGCTACGCGCTTAAACACTCTCTTTTTCTCTCTCTCTCTCTCTCTCACACACACACTCGTGCAGCGTGGCTTAGGGGAGCGAGATGTAACGGCTGGTGTTGCTGTGAGAAGGCGAGGCAGAGGTAGCGGTAAAGACGGCTAAAACGTACCAGCTGAAGAATCTGAAGAATTCCTCTTCGCTGATGGCTCCATAAAGAGTCCTTTAAAAATAGACAACTTTTAGAGGACTAACCTCCACCGCCATCTAATCGCACGATACCTTTTTCAAAATCATATCATGATCCAGGGCACGAGTAGGCAATAGTTCTATATTTCAAGAACATTTCAATGTATACACAGCAAAATTCTAGTTTTATTTTATCATGTAAGTATATACAAAAAATAATGCAGTAAATAAATAATAAAAGTGATTTTTTGGCCGCAGAACACATTTGAAGGTACGTCTGTGTAGCAGACGGGTGCACTCCAAATTCCCGTAGATCCGATACGTAGAACTGCGTAGAGTAAGAGGAGACCAGGCCATGGCCAATGCAGTCGTGAACACCACATCGCCCATGGCTGGGCGACGCCTTCAGCGGGACGTTACACGGCTTCTGGCCTCGGACCACCGTACCACTGTGGACGACGACATGTCCAATTTGGATGTACTCTTCGAGGGGCCGCTGGGGACTGCCTACGAGGGTGGAAGGTGGACGGTGAACATAAGCATGCCGAAGGACTATCCGCTGAATCCGCCAAGGGTCCGCTTCGTCACCAAGATACTGCATCCGAACATCGAGTTTAACACGGGCCTGGTCTGCATGAATGTGTTCAGGCAGGCCTGGTCGCCGAGCTACGATCTGCTGAACATCATCGAGACCTTCTTGCCCCAACTGCTGCGCAACCCCAACCCGAATGATCCACTCAACCACCATGCCGCCCAAATAATGAAGTACTCGGAGGCGATGTTCCGTGAGAACGTGATTGCCTGCGTGAAAATGTACGCCCGTCCCGCTCCCACTCCAACTGGCAGACAATCGGAGACGGGCAAACAGCCTCTCGAGAGGCGTTCGTCGGATCTGAGTCTATCCGAACTGCTCTCAGACGATGATGTTGATAAGGATTAATGATTTTGGCTAATCGTTTGTTAGTTCTTCGTATGGAATACAGTTTGTATAAATTTTAATTAAAATGTGCTATATAGAGGCAGATGTCCAAAGACCATTTTGGCTTCAATTTAATAGCTGTTTGGGGTCTCAATTTTGATAATTTTAAATATTTTTGCAAAATCTGTAGTGAAAAATTGAACAAATAAACTTTGGTGAACTAAATGATTTCCAAATTTAGATGTAAATAAATTATATGTAAACCGACTTTTGTTGTGCACTGAATCCAATTAGTCCTGACTGCTTTACAGACCATTAAACAATTAACGGAAAATGAAACATTTCCTTGTTAGTGATTTCCATAATTACCAATTATTTTTCCAAGCTGAAAACATTGTTTACATGAACTAAAATCTATTAAATATGTGAGAGTATAAAACTGTTGTATCTCTACGTCTTTTTCTGTTTCGCTCTTTATTTTGGTCTTTCTCTCGCTTTCGATGCCACACAAAAAGTGATCGGGCGTCGGTCTACACATTTGTAATGTGGCCGTATATTTAGTATTCTTATGGTATTATCTTATGTACTAGTGTTGCCGTATTGGCTAAATTAGGTTATCCTACCACAAATATTGTTAGGTTTTGATGATTCATATTCCAGATTGGGGAACAGAGGAAGAGAAAGTATTACTTTATGTCTATTTGTTACCATATCTTTTTTATACCAATTTGTATTTATTGCTGCTATAAGTATTTGCAGCTTTAAGTATTTTCCTTCCATACTTTTAATTTATTTGATTTTTGCCTCGCAACTTCTGGCATAAATTTTTCTCCATAACTTTTCGCATTTCCACGAATTGAATTTCTTTAGAAATTGCCAACGCCCCGATGCTTCTGCTTAGATAATTTTGTAGACTGATTTAGGCTTCGCCTTGAGCAATTTTACATTTGCCATAACTGTTTTATTGCCATTAAATTGCCAGCCTTAATTGTGCTGAGCATATGGCCATAATGCCTCCCCTGATAAGAAATTGATTGTGCTCCATTAGCGATAATTACAAATTCACTGGATATCCATAATGGAAACTAATGTCATTCCGCACTTGATGACACATTCAAGAGCCCTGAAGCAGGTGATTTTTGGTCAAATTGTCGAATTTGAATGTTTAATTTGGCAGGGGTGAAAGGGCACACCATATACTCGTAGCTCTTTGAAAAGTGGGGAAAAGTCCGGCAAACAATGGCAAACACAAGCAGTCAAGTGCAAACAATGATTTAATTGTGATAATTACCGAAACACAATTGTTTTCGATGGGCGCGCCCCCCTCGAAATGGCCATGGAGCTGTGAGTGGTCAACAAAAGCGTTAAATGTTTGATAAATCGAATTTGGAAATGCTTGGATGGAGAGCACTTTGAATAGTTCTGGTGTTCTGGTCCTGGTGAAGAATTTTCTCGTTAATTAATTAATTTATGCTCCACAAACGATTGGATTTCCCACCTTCACGGACCATCGAGAACTTCCTGGGAAAGCAGAAGTTTTGCCATCTCTTTCTGATGAAAATTTATCTTGTTCGTTGAGAAATGTCTGTCGTTTGCCAGACAAATCAATATCCAACAAACAAAAAATTGCACAAAACGATAATTCAGCAAATGCTGGCAAAATGAATTCGTCTGGTTGTGCCCCGAAATTGGTCTAATGCGATAAAACTAGAATGGGACCCCTGCTCCTATTGACGCCTACCCTGCTCTGCTCTGTCCTGGCCTGGACTCACTGGCTGGCTGAATGTCCTGGCCACCTTCCTTCCTTCCTTCCACAGATCCTTCCTTTCCATCAGACGGCTTGCCAATGCCAGAGACCATTTGCCAATGCCAATGTGAGTGCACTGTTCCAGACAGATGCGCAGACAATGCCGGAGTGGGTCTGGCACTGGGCTACTGGGTCTGAGGAGCAGCCTGAATCTGTCTCTCTGTCTGACTGTCTGTCTGTCTGTATGTCTGTCTGGCTTCCCATCGAGAATTAGAATACGAGAGAGAAACGTGGCCCAGACTCTGCGATTCGCATTCGGAATTTATGCAATAGTCGTTGCCGTTTTCGACTTTCAATGACTTTATCGTTGTATTTGCCACAACGAAATGATGCCATTAGTGAGGCATTCGATTGAAACTGATGGTTGAGTGGCTGAGAGGCTGAGTGGCTCAGGGGGAGAGAGTGTGTGCATTGAAGAGATGGGGCCACGAAACTCCTCAAGGTATGCAACACGTTTGAGCTTTGAGATGGTGACAACTTAATGACTAAAGGGGGATAGTGCTCGTACACGTAGAGTAGAAACGTTTGTTTAATATTCCCATAGAGATTGAAATAGAGGAGATCAGAGCTGGATTTGTGGCATAAACTTCTAAGGATATGTATATGCAACGTGTTTGGGGATTAAAGTTAACTCAAATGAGAGATTATAGATATTAGAAGAGCCCTTTCTCTCTTTTAAGCAAATGTCTCTTTAAAAGTACATTTTTCTAAACTAAGTAACCTGCCTAAGTAATCAGTTGTCCCACCATTCCAAACAATTTGGCACCAAAATCTTTAAGTTTCTTACTTTGTCTAGACATTTGTATGCCAAGGGGCACCGAGCACCAACACCAACACCAACTTTGTGCCAAGACATTCGGGACATTTCTCAAATGCGAAAGAATAGCAGGTCAATGGATGGTTAAAGCCAAGGGACTAGGCTTTGAGCCTGCACTTTGTCCCCCGCTAATTTATTCAAGTCAATTGACTCAAGTCGACTACTCCACTTACTGGCAGAGCACAGCCTCATTAGCATATTCTAATTAATTTATATTATTCCAAAATGCACAAAACTTAATTGGTGTGGACCACTTAGTTAATGAAATTGAAGTTTGCTCGAGAGTTTTCCCTCAACATCCTCAACTTCTTGTTTGTCCCATGGAAAAATCTCTTCTGCTCTGGAGAATTTTAGTAGCTCCTTTCACTGTCTCTGGAAATTTTTGTAGCTCTTGTCTCTTACTCTGAGCATTTTTGTAGCTCTTGTCTCTGTAGCTCTTGTCTCTGTAGCTCTAGTCTCTTACCCGGAGAGTTTTTGTAGCTGTTGACAATTTGGCGTGTCTCTGAATGAAAGCCAGACCCAGCCCAGCCCAGCCAGTGTGCCCATGTACTTCAGGGAAAGTTTCAACAACTCTATAGGGTTCCCAACATCACATAACATGGGACTATAACCTCCTCCAGCAGGCCACCGCACCCCCTCTCATTAGGCAGCAGGGAAAGTAGCAGCAACAGCGGCTGCCTCAAGAGTTGTTGTTTTTGTTGTTGTTGTGTTGTTGGTAACAAATTTTTAGTCATCGTCGAGTTGGCTATGACTGACAACTTTTCGGCACACAATTTGCATTTGGCTTTGCCCCTGTCTTCCCCCCTAGTCTCTATATAGTATATAGATATCCTCCTGTTTCTGGTTTTCCCACCGCCAAGAAGTTTGAGAGTTTGTAAGTTATTTTTGTGCCCCTGTTTGACAACCAAAAGACATGTGTTCTACCTCCTCAAAGACAGACAGAGACAAAGTCAGAAAGAGAGAGAGAAAGAGAGAAAGAGAGAGAGAGAGAGAGAGAGAGAGAAATGCCAGCTAATTTATGCCAAAGACAGTTGTTTGTCAGAGATGAGGATACGATTGCTGAAGACGCACCTTTGTGTGTGTGTCCCCGCATAAATTTCTTGTTAATTTCCACAATCCCACACCGAACCGCCTCCCGTTGTCATTCCACTTCCTCCCTCCCGAGATACTTGAAAGTTCTCCCTGCGGTTTGGCTTGCCAGGTTGTGGCATGACCATTGTTTGCCTGCACAATTGTTGCTCCACTTCTGCACCCACTTGGCGTCTGCCCCTCACCCGGCTGGCTTGGAAAATGCAATGCTGGGCGGACTAGCCTGGGACTGGATGCTGCTGGTCCATGGACATGTGCCAAACAATGCAGCTTCAATTACCAGGCAGCTTACAGCTTGTTTAGCTGGGAATGTTTTTGTTCCTTGGCTGCTCGAATCCTTCGAGTGGTGGTAGGCTCAAGAAAATCCCCAACCAAATGCCAATTGAATGCGGACAGGGCGGACACTAAGACCATTAACTGGGGGTATTGTTTAACAGGCAATAATACCTTTGACAGGAGGGGGGAACCTAAAGAATGACTCCTGAATGTCTACTACGTGTAGTTCTTAAACTGTTTGCTTCTAAGGGTCCATCTATATGTGTGGAAACTTTTTAGAGAACTTTTGACTTTATCTCTCAGGTATTCTATTGATTATTCCAGGTGTCAGCCTTAAGATTTCGTATGGGTTACTTTGAGTCTCTGCCCTGTTACTATCTCCCATACATATTCGCTTTCTAGCGAATTCCTTGCCATTCAATACCAAATCAAGTTCCTCTGCCAACATTACTCGAATCCTTCATCAATCATTCTGCAAGCTAAACCGAACCGGATGTAGGATGACCCGAACACCCCTTAGTACTCAAAAAAATCTGTTCCAACCTTGAAAGCGAGAATCAAGAGAAGTTAAGCAGCCAATGCCACACAGGTCTGTGTGCCATTCAAATTGCTGGACATTAAACGGATGTCGATAAATGAGATTGACAATGACAAACATGAAAACGAGAAAAGCGCCTCCGAAACGAGAGTCAATAAAATCCCCCAAAGTAAAACCCCTCCACAGAGGTCACAGAGGGATAAGCTAAAAAAAGGGGGAGAAAGACAAAAAAACTGTTTGGAAATCCTTAAAGCAAAGCGGAGAAGCGAGGCTGAGTGACAGCTGTGGCCCTCTCTTTTTCTCTATCTCCCCAGCTCTCTATGGGTTAACAGATGGCAGAACATTTACGGTCACGGTGTCACATATGTCAGCCGGAGAGAGTCCGGATGATTGCAGGGCCGACCGAGATACGAACAGGCAAGAGTGAGCGAGAGAGAGAGAGAGAGAGAGAGGGGCAGAGGGGTAGATGTACAACTGAAATGACCAAATGTCAAGTGCAATCCAAAATTCCAAAGAGAAAAGAAATACAAGAATGGAATGGTAACTTCTGGAGAGTCGAATCTTTGGATACACTTGGATACACTTAAAAGAATTATCTTTAAAATAAATAATAAATTATAACTATTATAAATTATAAATTTGTCATAGCCATTTAAAACCGTATGGCAATCTCTAAGATTCTATTTTCCACTATTGATGCTTATACATATATTAATCATTCCGATCTACATGTGCCTACATATATAATATTTTGTATAGGTATCGAAAGACTTTCTTCTCTGCTTTACAAATACCTGATTAAAAGCGTAGTGCCCTCTGAAAGGGTATACGAGTACAGTAAACCAAATGCAATGACACTGCCCAGGAATTTTCCGTTTTGTTTAAATGTGAATTAAAGAATATCCCAAGGGTGGGTCCGGACAAAAGCTTCTGGTTTGGGGCAGGGCATAGGGGATTTGTGTAGGGTTTGCTCATGTGTCGGGGGGTCAGGGTGCATCCACCCACGCATATGAAAGATTGCTTATTTGGCTTCTGGCCACTTGGTGAGAATGGCAAGTGCAAACATTGGCTTCCAGGAGCTGTGTGCCACTTGCAGCTCAGTTGCTGCACCTCCATCTCCACCCCCTCCCCTGCTGCGGCTCCTAAAACTCCACTGATACTCCTGGCGTTCCTGGTGCTTCTCTGCTGTTGCTGCTCACTTCTGCTGCTACTGATGGTTTCTCTGCTGCTGCCGTTTTGCTGTTGCATGTGCCATTTGCATAAATCAAATTTGAATTTGCATTGCTGCCTGCTAAGAGCAGATGCTGGTGAGGAGTGGCAGAGAGAGAGAGAGAGAGAGAGAGGGAGAGAATGCTGCCAAAGGAGAGATGTACGGAGAGGGCGCACACAAACAGCAGCTGCCGATTCAAAGCTCAAACCGTCAGCCACACAAACACAGGCACCCACTCCCACACTCCATACCCAAAGTATATTAAATAGTTGGTGAGGTGGGTCTAAGCGAGGTCTCTATTTGAGATTTGGACTGCCATACCTTAAGTTGAATATGCCTTGCCCCCACCTAGTGCCACCCACACATATGCCTGGCGAGGCAGCTGGATAAACACGTACGCAAAGCAACCCGTAAAGGTGTAGGGCATGGTGTGGTCTACCTGTGCGTGCTCGAACACGCACCAAGCAATGAGCACGCAGCCAAACTTACGCACGCTCGCGCCTCCCTCCCACCCACAGTACGAACAGTGACAGAGCATAGCATCGCCCCCAAAAGCAATAACGTACTCCCAGTGTGCACAGTGCACACCACACAAAAGTCACCGAATCAAAGGAAAGACATAACATAACATAACTTTTCCAAATTAATTAACAATTCTACTTTCTTTTCGTTGTAATTATAGATTTCAAAATGATTTTAAAGCATTCTCCTATACAATTTTATTAAGACTCTTTTCAGCCCTGAAAACATCATCGACATATTTGTTGGCAGCTGGCTCTCAGAGTCTGGCTAACACTTTCTTTGATTTCTTTGCAATTTCTTGCACATTAGCTCAAAAACTTTCGTTGCTAATTTACGAGGCACCCCAACACTCACACGTACGCCTCCACACGTGCCATGGCTATATATAGAGAGAGAGAGACAGAGAGAAAGGCAAGTGCATTAACACCCTGCCACGCCCCAGCACACTTTGTGGCAACTTTTTGCCTCACTCAAATGTGCAAATGAAATAATAAATGTGCAGAGTTTCGCAAATTTATAATGTTAAACCAAGCAAGGACTTTTGACTCCGTTGAGATGCGGGGCGGTAATTGGAAATTAATTGTGGACTCTTGACAATTGGTGACCCAGACATGGGAAAAGGAATTACCAAGAGTTACTCTGAACAAATTTCAATTAAATAATGGAGTGGAGAAGATTCCTTTTTACTTTTTGAAGATCTTAGCGCGTTGAACGAGCATTCAGTTACCATTCTAACAACATTGGTGACCCCGACAATCAAAACAATTAGTACGAACCAATTGGGAATATTCACACATTTATTTAGAGAAACTTTTAAAGGTCAGTGTAGAAGAGAACACCCCACTTTAAAGTTGAACTAGCTTTGCTTTCTTAATATTCATCTATCACCTCTACCTTTTGTTGAAGATATTTAACAAACTGTTTTTCACCGTTATCCGTCATTGAAATATCGACAAAAATCTTCCAATTTATTAAAAGAGATAAATTGCCTCTCTCCAGCGAGAATATAAAGGGACCAAATATGCAGCTATTTTTTATCGTAAAAAATGCTTTGAGGCCAGCAAATACCAGTGTCAATGTCGCTTCAGTGTCTGTGATGGAGGCCATGGACCAGGGAGGACAACAAGGAACAAGTATAATGCCCTTCAATCAAGTCTGTGGCCCCCGGAGCTGACGTGACTGTTGCTCATTTCACGCTTGGCCTTGTCATTGTCCTGCCGCCGGGACATTGTCTGCCAGCCCGGGCCCGGGACCTGATTATCGACGATTTTGCAGGAACTGCTGATAGCCTAGGACGTCCATAAACGCCAGGCTTGCCGACGGCTCTGCAACGGAGAGGAGGATATCGGTTAGGGGTTGTTGGATGATGAATCATAGTCCGTAACAAATCACTTTCTGCCGGTGATGTACCCGCGCCTCCCGGCATCACCAAAACGAATATCCATTGACTAGAACAGCCGATACCCTAGACTTAGAACATACCTGTATCTTTCTCAACGTCCGGATCCTGTCCCGATTCCGCCCTTTTGGGAGCAACATCTGCCTTGGGCTCCACTGGTGAATCGGTTTCGGGTTTGCTGCCGAAGAAGAAATTGGTCAGGATACTGTCTCGCTTTTTACCGCCCGGTTCTCCAGTACCTCCAGCGGCTCGACCGCCGCCACCACCACCACTGGCGTCCATGAAGGGCGTCATTATCTCCAAGGGGAAAGGGTAAACGATACAGCAACGCCGCTCTGCGGCAATCGAGGTAAGAATTTGCAAATGCCTTAGCTAAGATGCAGAAAAAGTTAGGTTTATTCGCATAAAGTTACTTTTGACGACTCACCTGTAGTGTGATCTTGTTCTGGGACATCACATCGGATGCCTCCTTCAGAGCCTGAGAGGCATTCAGCTCGCCCTCGGCTGAAATGATCTTGGCCCGCGCCTCCCTAATGGCCTCTGCCTCGCTGGCCAGCGATCGCTGCATAGAAAGAGGCAGGCTGATGTCCATCCTGTGGAATCACTGACAGATCAGTAGAGGTTCAGCGGGAGCCAATGGGATGACTTACAAGTCCACTCTCTCCACTCGCACTCCCCATCGCTCCGTGATATCATCGACGGCAAGCTGAATCTCCTTGGACAGGGTCTCCCTGGAGGTCAGAAGGATGTGGAGCGGCTTGGCGCCCACTATGTGCCGCAGGGTGGTCTGTGCTATGAACAGGGTGGCCTCCCTGGCATCATCCACCTGAATGAGGGCATCCATGGGGTCCTTGATGCAGTAATACAGCACTGCGTCCACGGCAATCGTCACCGAGTCTCTGGTGAGGATGTCCTGAGAGGGCACACGGGTCGAAAAGGTGCGTAGATCTATCCTGACAAAGGCGTCGATGCACGGCAGAGTCCACACGAGGCCAGGTCCCTTGACGCCCTTCCTTGAGAAAGAACGTGTTATGGAAACAAACACAAATATCTGCAGACCCTCACCTGACGCGACCCAGTCGAAAGATGAGCACTCGGTGGTACTCTTTGACCACAATAAGGCACCAGAAGAGTGACACGGGAAAAGTGATGACCACAAGGAACCAGGACAGGAAGATGCCGATCTTCTCGAAGCCCGAACCCTTGTCATCTTCGCCTGGAAAAGATCTCAGGGGATAAGGATAGAAGCCCAAAGATTGGCTGGTGGGATTGCCCTACTGGTGGTAATGTATCGGGATGGCTTAACCTTTGGTGCTGGTATGGGATCTTGATCGGAAGGGCCATAAGGTGGTGGGTCCGGATCCCTGTCTGGCTCCCTATCCGGCTCCCTGTTCGGCTCCCGGTCTGGCTGCAGAATGGGCGGTGGTGTATCATTGGGCGGTTCCTTCTTTGGGTTTGGCGGTGGCAGAGGCTCATCATCTGAAAAGTACGATTGAGTTTCCTGTTTAATTTTTTTCATTACTACGATTTTGAATAACAATAGGGGAAAATATAATATGACTTAGAGCTCACAGCCAGCTTTCGTCAGTGGTCTGTTGTGGCCTGTCAGCGGGCACGAAAGTACATAAACTACACTTTCACCGGACAGATGACGCCACTACAAGACTATTTACTCTCATGAATTTATAAATTTATTTCCGTACGCCGGAGGGATGGAAACAGGGAAATAGTTGTAGCAAATATGGACAGGGAGAAAATGCACAGAACCCGCAAATGCTCATAAATTTTCCCTTTTGCATTTGCCATGCAAGCAGCCGGGGGCGAGAGGGATGAATAGAGAGAGAGAGAGAGAGGGAGAGGGAGAGGGAGAGGGAGAGGGAAGGAAAGCTCAACTGCAGCCCCCCTGCATTCACTGTCAACCCGCAAAATCCCCAAAAGTGCACATTACTCTGCCTCATAAGCAAGCCACTTCTTTAAAAAGGGAATACGGCGGAGTCTGAGTGTCTGTGTGGGTGCAAAAGAGCGGGAATGTTGCGAAATGGGATAGGAAATACCTACAGTGCGGGTCGACAACAAGAAATTTAAAGGGATATTTACTAAATATTATTTAGTTCTAGACTTTAAGAACAAACTCCAACTCTCTCTTGAACTCTCTCCAACTCCTTCCACAAATGAGTTTCCCCCCATTAAATGTGACACTTATCACTCCCTATTCTTATCTATTCTTATAACAGTTACCATCTCGTTTTCATTTCGTTTTTATAGTTTTGCAACGCACTATACCTAACGCCTTGACTGCCGCAGCACAAGTGTCAAAATCTGACATGGAAAAATGAACCCAAAACGAAGAGCAGAGCTCCTAATTTCAGTTACAAAAGCAGGCTGCGGGCTTCTTGCCGCCGCCTCGCGCCGGAGGAGGCATGAAGTGAGATGAGAGATGACTGTGGCAGAGTGGGTGGGCCGAGTGGGAGGACTGGGGGGTAAGCTTCCGATAATACCTGGTAACATGAACGTGACGATGACTGGCAAGATAACATTGAAATATTGCTTTCGCCAGAGCTCCCCGTTCCTGCACACAGGCAGCGGCTTGCAATGGGTCCTCGTGCTAGTCCTCCTCTTGGTGGCTGGCCCTGGTCCTGGCCCTGGTCGTACTCGTGGTCCCCATCGTGGGCAATTATAATTAGATGTGACTGACGCTTGGAGCTCAATTAAAAGCCACGTGGTTGGGGTCCGCGTCCGGGTGCCAGGCGAGCCGGAAAAATTGGGTTAAAACGTGCGGCGGCAAATACTCGAATGCAGGCCAGAAAAACCGCTCCAAATTGTTTCTATTTCAATTTGCCAGCCTGGTTTTTCGGGTGCGGAAGCGTGACATTTTGGCTATATTGAAATTTATGTTTTTCCGACTCAAATCCCGCACATTTACACAACTTTGGGCCCCGCACTGTGTGGGCCAGTGTAACCCACTGGCAAAAGTTTTCGCGTTCATTTTCATGCCAAATTTCGGCACACATCCGCGTCTGTGGTCAGGTCCCATCCTCCCCTTCCCCCTCCCCATCATCCACAACCCCAAAAAACCCACGGATCGGGGTCGGTCTCCACCGGAAGCCTTCGGCAATGCGACGATGGGAAATTGGTTTATTTTATTCCCATCGACAGTTTGTTGGTACAGCCAAGGGGGAAGGGCTTTTCGATGGTCGGCTGTTGTTGTTGGTGTTGTTGATGTTTTTGGGGAATTTTCAAATTAACATGAAATACGATTTAACGATTTTGTTTGCAAAAATCCAATTAGGAAAAAACAATTTCCTTTTTATTTTATAACGTCAAAATAATTAGAGCCGTATTAGCTGAATTCTTGATTTTTGTTCAGTTTTTGTTGCCGATTAAAGCCGTTTTGGGGGAATGTTTGACCTATTTTTGGGAACTAATGAACGCGAGTCTGCCGTGTTCGCCAAAATGAGTCTAAGTTTTTTCCAATTTTTCTTAAATTGCATTTAAGTTGGCTCGTTTCTCGATTTGAAGCCAGAAACCAATTTGTTTGCCACGCTACTGGTGCTTCCTTCCAGGTAGCTAATGAAAGTGAGTCTCCCGCGCTGGGCCCAAATGAAGTAGCTCTCCAATGGCTGCAAAAAAAGGTCACTCACTCGTTCCTCTGTGCTCCCCTGTGCTCCTCTTTGCTCCTCTCCGAATCTCTTTCGCTCAACCGCATGCAGCTGCAAATGCATTTTGAGTGTGCCGCCGCAGAAACACCAAAAACCCACAAAAGGGAGAAACCAAAAACCCAGAAATGAATGAAGTGGAAGACATGAATGGGAATGGGAATGGGAATAGGCAAAACAAGTATATTCCGAGCACACAAAAAAAAAATTTAGGGCTAAATGTGCTCGTTAGTGGTTTTCCAGCTGACTTTGTTGCTCTGCCTCTGTCTCTGTCTTTGTCTGTTTCTGTTTCTGTGCCTCTTTCCACTCATTGGTTACCACCCCACCACATATCCGTATCCGTATCCGTATTGCATAAATTGTGTCTGTGTCTAGCAGGGGGGAAAAACACACACACACACACATACTCCCTATTACGATTTCTTATAGTCTCTTCCCCGAATTCCTTTCAAAACTGTGTGACTTTAAGCAAAGTCAACACGCAATTTAAATAACAATTGGATTTCTGGTGAATGTTTGTGCGGGAGAGAGAGAGAGAGAGTGTCATTAGCAAGACATTTATCCGCCTCAGTGGAGGGAGCATCGCCACACATGTTGGCCAATTTATATGCTTATGTACAATACATATATCAGGAACCTTCTGCTGGGCATAAATTAAGTCGAGGCCAAAACATGGTGGTTCGGGCAATATGTCTAACTGGGAAGACAAGACATTTCACCAGACATGTGTCGTTCAGTGTTCAACATGGGCTTGTGGAAGAAGTTGAGGATTTTGCATATTCCTTAGAGACCGGGGCCTTACAGCATCCGACTTTTATTAATGATTTTTAAGGCAAAAAGTCGGGATAAGAATTTAAAACTATAACCATTACGATTCCGGTTTTTAAAGACATTTCTTAGACATATCTTAGATTCTGAGACGAAGGTTTGTTATAGACGATCTTCCATAATACCAAATCTTACACTCCAGCAAGCACTTAACGGCACTCAAGCAGTGCCAGCAGATAGTGGCCAGTTGTTTACTGCTTCTTTAACCGTTTGTTCTCTGGCTGAGCTGAACAGCTTTCTTTTTACATCTTCCCCCAGAAGTATGCTACTGTTTTCTGTGTGTTTTTATGCGCTTAGCAGCCATTTAAGAGCGAAAGTCTAGCGTTGCATTGAGTGAATGTTTTCACACTCACTCTCCACTGCAGTGCACTGTTGCTGTAGCTGGGAAGGCACCCCCAACTGCACCTGTAAAGGCACCCCCCCGTGCACCCGTAAAGGCACCCCCAACTGCATCTGTAAGGCCATTCCACATGCTGAAGGGAATTATGTGTACTGGACCGGTTGACTGACCAGTCACCTGCTTTTCACTACCTCTCCGGTCTTCCCGTTTTCGCCCTGCTATCTTCCCTTCGGTTCTTTCATCTTATGCTGCTTTTCCTGAACTACTTGCTTCTTCTTCTACCCCACATCCTCTTTAACATGGCCGTTTTATCTAAGCTCAGCTTTGGCATTGTTAATGCCAACACATTTTCACATTTTTACCCACTTGGCAAATTTACGTATTCCCCCCCGTCGTACTCGGATCCTGTCACGGCATTTGTACTTTCATGCACTTTAGTGAGAGCGCTCAAATCCGTACGGAGGAGAAGCGCCTCGAATCCTCACGAAGTAGGGAACGGGAACCCCTCAAATCCTCACGAAAATCAGAGCCAGGGCAAGAAAAAAAAACGTGGGATTTTATCTTTTAGCTGCTTGTTGCTTGCTGCTTGGGCTCTGACACGGGCTTCTTGAAGTCCAATGTCAGGTCACTTCCGGATGGAAAAATACGTAACCGTATACGTACGCACGGGTCGGCTTGACGTGGTCTTATCGCATGTCTGGGATTTATGTTGAAGGAACAATGCTGCTGTCGCTCCGCCTGATTGTGAGGATTAAAAGCATCGCATTAGATTTGTGCAACATTAATTTATGGTCCCAGAGAGAAACTGCTTAAATTGAAATGAATGAAAGTTTCCAGAATTGGCCGCAAGTGCCGCAAGGATATTGAATATCGCATGGCCTCTGACCTCTCTCTCTCTCTCTGTCCCTCTCTATCTCTTTCTAAATCCACTGTCTTTTTGTTACAATTTCCTATTTGCTTTCGCACCATTCATTGTCGTCGCCGAACAATAGACAGGGACAAAGAGAGAGCGAGGGAGAGAGATGGACAGAAGGAGAAATTTAATGAAATTTCAAATTTGCCATTCACTTTCTGCCTAGATCTCCGCATGTTGCTGGCTGTCTCAGTCTCGCCTCAGTCGCTGTCTTAAGTACTGGCTAAACGAGGCGGCAGCAGGTTCAAAAAGGAGGGTCAATCCCTAACCTTGATTGAAGTCTCCTCAGAGTACCAGTCCTGCCTGAGATGCATCTCCTGCCTCGTTTGGCCAGTACTGCCACTCGCTGCCGTAGCCTCAGTTTGCATGTCCTGTCCGGACACGACTCGCCTCCACTCGCCTTGTTCGTTGTCTCTTTTGTCCTGCTGCGACAGCTGGTCATTTCACGCTTGGTAATTTCAATGAATTTTCTTCCGGTATAACATCATGCTCTGCTATGCCACGCCACGCTCTGCTATACTGTTATTTGTATGCCGCTTCATTAATTAAATTTCCTCTTTTATATTTGATATACAAACATATTTTGTTTGAATAGTTATTCATAGTTTCGTCTGGGACTAATTTCAATTACTTACTTGAGTGATTTTTAGATAGAACTACTCAAACACTCAAATAAGACCTGAAAGGTCGCTTTGTTGAAGCGACTGAAACTTTATTTTGAACCTTTAATAATAAAACTCATAAGTGAGAATAGTTTTTTAACATTTTTGGAATCGTCTTCATTTACGTAACATTTCCGCATGTCGAGACGGTAAGTAGGCGAAGAAAGCGCTCTTCATGGTCGGCGTTTTGAGAAACTGTGGACTCGTGGCCATCCAGCAGGTACGAGTATCATTCAGCAGCTTCTCGTTGAGCTGAGAATAGTAATCGTTTCTTATTTTGGAGGCCACGGCAAACAACCGGGCGGCTTGGCTGTAGTCACCATTGAGATCAGTCTTCGGGACAGAAGGAGCATACGACTGCTCTTCGGCCACATCAAAGAAGGCTAGCTCCGCTTTCCTGGCATGGCTTTGGATCTCGCTGGGGGTGTAGACCTTGCCATAGCGCCGCTTCACCCACTCTTGCACCGCCACCGCCTGGTGGGCGTTGGGGAAGGCCGCGAACACCAGACGGGGATCGCGGCGCAAGACTCGGAAGGCATCGCGCCGCAGCCGCTCCATCAACTTGCTGTTGTCGGGGTCAAAGTATTGTACCTTCTCGACCCAATAGAGGGGATTGGTCTTGTCCGGCGTGCAAAGGGGCCCCAAGGGATCGTCCGCGTTCTCCCAGTGCTCCCGATAGGCCTTCAGGGAGCTTTGCCACATCCTCTTGGCGCACTGAACGATCGCCTCGACCACCTGGGCCTTGTAATTGAAGCCCGCCTTCATGCTCTCCCTGCTGGTGCTTTTATCTTCCGGTGTATCTTTCAGCGTTCGAAGAACCTGCCTGCTGATAATCTTTTCATTTCCTTGGGCATCAGGCGATATCTCCTGGTAGTGGAACACAAAGGGTTGGTGCAGCTTGGCTGCCTGAAAAAATCTGTCAAAACCGGGCGATTTTACTGGATCCTCCTCCAATTCATTTTCCATTACCGTGAACCGGGTCGTGCTTTTCTTAGGTTGTTTTTCACGCTGCTGTGGACACTTGACCAGTTCGATGTTCTCGACCAATTCAGCCTCTTCAGGGCCAAGAAGTACACATGGCTCCTCGTCGTCCTCCTCCACTCCGCCCATGGCCCTGAAGCGATTCTCTCCGGTGACCACCTGAACGTCGGCAGTGTTCGAGGTCTGCAGACGTCTGATATCTTTCTCCTGGCACATAAGCCTCATATTGTGAGGGCCAGCGGGGGTGGCCACAACCCGTGTGCCGGTGACAATTCCGTCCTGCTTGACCAGATTCACGTGCGTGTACTGCAATCCCTTGAGCTTCTTCCAGCGCAGCGTACAGTCCTCAATGTCCTTGTCCAGAAGAGAGATGGTACGTTTCTTCAGGCGGATATCCTCGCGTACTTCGAGGTCCACAAGGTTGAGGCAGCGGTCGCGGATCTTAACCACTAGCTCATCCTTCACGAGCTGCTCCTGGCGCAGTGCCTCCTTGTGGGTCTCGCAGAGCGCAGCCTTTCGATCGATGGGCTCGCCCAGACTCAACTTCTGCCAGTAGTTTTCCATTATCTCGGACACCGCGTTCAGGAGCACCCGCTTGACCGGCTGGAACTGGTAGGTGGCGAACCAGCGGTCTTCCTCGTTGACTCTATATGTGGGCTTCTCGCCCACTGGCCAGAAGGGAAAGGCCACCACGTGGCTGCTATGCCTACAACTGAAAAGATCCGTGTCCCTCGCTGGACCTGGTCTCGGCAGCTTCCGGAAGTACGGGGACTTGGGCTTCGATGCCTGGGCACCAGGGCGTTGCATTAGTGCCTCAGTCCGCCGCCACACCATCGGCTTCTGCTTTTCCTTGTTGGGAGGTTCATCTCCCGGCGGAAGAATACGATCCAGCTCCCGAAAAGTGATCTCCATATCGACCATCATGATGCAGGACATCAGGATCTGCTCGGAGTAGGTCAGAGGTGTCTGGCACGACTTGTAGTAGCCCTCCAGGAGAAAGTACAGGAAGGCGATCTTACTGGCCCGACTGACAAACACGAGCTTATCTAGTTGTGGCGCCTCCAGCATTGGCGTTACACCCAGCCTCATGAGGCAGCCTCTACTTCGGTCGCTGGTGCCCTCAAGGTGATCATCCGCGATGGCGTAGGACAGATCCTCCAGGGCTTCCAATTGAAAGTCCGACAGAATGGTATACCACATTGTCATTGTTATTGTTTTTTAAAGTTTTTTTTAATGCTTTTCGCGCTTGAATGAATTAAAAATAACTGAAAATTTCTTATTTTCTTCCAAAGTAATGTTCTTAAAATGGGAACTCAAAATAGTTTGAATTCATGAATGACATTTTGAATGACATTGAATGACATTGAATGACATACACTATAGGATGACTTTATCATTATTTTGTTAGGTTTTCTTGTAGTAGGAATCCCCTCAAGAAATGCCCCTTCCAAACGTTTGATTGACCCTCAATTATCGCTCAGCATTCACCAGTGATTGAGGCAACTGCAACTCCATCTGCCATCTGCATGAGAATCCCATTAATTTGCCACCATGCAACACACTCAACAAGTGGCACACAGACACCACTCAATGGACCTCATCCTACAGAGCTCTGTATTCCATTTTTTTCTTTTCCACCAATACGAGGATTCCATTACCCATCCTGACAACTGACAATGACGGATTAGTTCATCTGTGGAGGGCAAGGCTTGTCCGGGTATTGGGTTGAACATTCATTTGCTCTCCGTTTCGCAGTTCATATCGGGACCGTCCTGGTGCGCCGCCGCCGCCGCCTCCTCCTTGGGGACTAATAACTTTATCCGTCATCGGAGCAAAATATAATAGAGTAATTTTCTATGTGACGCGCCAGGATAATTGGCTGGACTCGGGACATGAACATGGGACTCTGACCGGACCATATGTCGCTGCACTTGCAATCAGATAAATTGTGGCAGGAGGTGACAGCGACGGTGGCAGAGAGACAGAGAGACAGAGAGAGAGAGAGAGAGAGAGAGCAGAGTGGCAACAGAAGAATGGGGCAAATCACATAAATTACTTTATGATGGCATCCCAGCCAGCCCAGGAATCTGGTAGGAAAACTTTCGGTCCAGCCTGGCACATGTGGTCACGGAGTGACAAAAAAGTTGCAACTTCCAGTCTGCTGCTGCCGCTGCTGCCACAAGGAAGCAACAAAAGTCATTTCGAAGTTATTACCTCTCTCCCCTTCACTCTCCTCTGCTCTAGGATCCCTCTCCCTTGGTCAGTTGCCATTTGTTTGTCGCTTCATAAAAAAAATAACAGAAACCAAAGGGAAAAGGCGGGAAAACAAAAGTTTTCCTTCTTTAGCTCTGTGAACTTTTGTCAGCTTCGTTCTGTGATAAAGTTTTTCTTCCCCCCTTCTATTCATTTTCCGCCTCTCAATTTTTTCTTTATTTTTCCTGTGGATGGACTCTCGCGCACAATTTTTGACCATTCCACATTCCGCATATTTTTCTTTATTTTTTTCAGGGATATTTTTTATTTATTTTGTTAAAATTTTTTTTGGCTGAAAAAGTTTGCCATTCAACAAAGTTGCATAAAAAATGCAATTCCGAATAAATTTTCAAGTTTCGAGCTACTTTTGGATCGCATAAATATGCAAATGATAAAATTGGTGAAATTTTAAGCTCTGCTCTGCGTTTTTTCAATAAAGTGTGAAGAAATAAACTGATTTGGATGTTTTGATTCCTGAATTTACTCATCAATTGAATTGTTTTTGTTTTTTTTTTTGTTTTTAGAGATTCCCTTCAGAATAATTCAATTGAACAAATTCTTTGTAATGTAATGAGTTATCCTACAAAGCCGAATAGTGGTCCACTTCCAGGTCAGGATATTCGATGGGCTGATACGGATGATGGGCCTCCCACACCACCAAGTCCGCCACCATTCAAAGAGCTGGAAGAACCATCACAGGGGTCTGCCGACCAAGAAGCCAACCCAGCATCAAAGGTTAGGCCATCCCGCTACATTACCACCAGTAAGGGCATCCCTCCAGCCAATCTCTGGGCTTCTATCCTTATCGTCTGAGATCTTTTCCAGGCGAAGATGACAAGGGTTCGGGCTTCGAGAAGATCGGCATCTTCCTGTCCTGGTTCCTTGTGGTCATCACTTTTCCCGTGTCACTCTTCTGGTGCCTTATTGTGGTCAAAGAGTACCACCGAGTGCTCATCTTTCGACTGGGTCGCGTCAGGTGAGGATCTGCAGATATGTATTTGGATTTGTTTCCATACCACGTTCTTTCTCAAGGAAGGGCGTCAAGGGACCTGGCCTCGTGTGGACTCTGCCGTGCATCGACGCCTTTGTCAGGATAGATCTACGCACCTTTTCGACCCGTGTGCCCTCTCAGGATATCCTCACCAGAGACTCGGTGACGATTGCCGTGGACGCAGTGCTGTATTACTGCATCAAGGACCCCATGGATGCCCTCATTCAGGTGGATGATGCAAGGGAGGCTACCCTGTTCATAGCACAGACCACCCTGCGGCACATAGTGGGCGCCAAGCCGCTCCACATCCTTCTGACCTCCAGGGAGACCCTGTCCAAGGAGATTCAGCTTGCCGTCGATGATATCACGGAGCGATGGGGAGTGCGAGTGGAGAGAGTGGACTTGTAAGTCATCCCATTGGCTCCCGCTGAACCTCTACTGATCTCTCAGTGATTCCACAGGATGGACATCAGCCTGCCTCTTTCTATGCAGCGATCGCTGGCCAGCGAGGCAGAGGCCATTAGGGAAGCGCGGGCGAAGATCATTTCAGCCGAGGGCGAGCTGAATGCCTCGCAGGCTCTGAAGGAGGCATCCGATGTGATGTCCCAGAACAAGATCGCCCTGCAGGTGGGTCCTCATTGATGGAGATAAGCCTGTCTCTGATCATCTTTCTGCATTTCAGCTGAGGCATCTTCAAATCCTTACCTCAATCGCGGCCGAACATAGCTGCACGATTGTTTTTCCATTCCCGATGGAGGTATTGACAGCGTTTGGCATCGAGGAAGGCTCGTCGGATGGAATAGCTGGCGATGGGAAGAAGCAGTCATTAGATTTTGATCAATTCGGAGATTTCACCCCGAAGTTGATTATTACTGAATCACAAAATTTCCCAGAAGGCCTACGTTTCGAGGTGAGCGAGGAGGAACCAGAGCGGGAACCAGATCGGGAACCAGAGCGGGAACCAGAGCGGGAACGAGAGCGGGAACCAGAGCGGGAACCAGAGCGGGAACCAGAGCGGGAACGAGAGCGGGAACGAGAGCGGGAACCAGAGCGGGAACCAGATCGGGAACCAGAGCGGGAACCAGAGCGGGAACTAGAGCGGGAACCAGAGCGGGAACCAGAACTGATCCATGCAGGAGAAAGAGCTGAGGAACAAAAAGCAGGAGAAAATGATAACATAAATGGTAATATGGAATCGATCCAGGAAGAAACAGTAGTTGAGAATGATAATAGCACAATAACGTCGAGGCTTACACGTCTTATTTCGCCACATTTTAGACGACCAACAGCCACCAACCGAATCGAAACGGATGAAACTGTTCCTCCAAGCAGGCCCATATCTCAAAGGCGTCAAAGCCGGGCTACAAATGAGACTAGTTACTATTCGTTGATTCGCGATAAAACTGAGGAACCAGATACAGAAATTAAAGTTAAAACTGCTCCTCCGCCACCGCCACCACCCCCACCTCCGCCTCCACCTCTGCCTCCGTCTGCGCCTTCAGTCCCCCCCTGGAGTCCTTGGGACGTTTATTAGTTATTGAATAGTGTTGACATAAATACCTAATGTACATATGTATGTGGGAATTTGATCCCTCACTTAAAATTCCCGCAAAGGAATGGCAAATAAAGTAAAACCTTTATTAAAATTTAAAGTTCGAACAAGGAACCCAACAAGCTATTGTCATACAAGGGTTTTTTTTCTATATTCAAACTTACAATCGAAACAAAAATCTTTTCGATTTCAAAACCATATTTTATAGTTCTCTCAAGAATATGTCGGATCTGAATAAAATATTTGTTGGTTGGGCAACAGAGGAAAGTCCAGTTGTGCCAAATGTGGACATGGAGGCTGTGAAGACTGAAGAATTTGAGGTCAGCCCCATGCTATTGGGTCTGATGCTGTCGTTTTTGCTGTTTGTCATCGGCTTCTGGATCTGGCTGATCTCCCGGAGCTGTCTGCTGGAGCAGCCCGCAAGGCGCCGAAGGCCTCGAATGGAAGGAGGCGAATCTTCTACGGTCAAAAAATCGATAGGTCGCATTTTAGAGAAAAAGCAGCCAAGTCGCACGTCCTTGTCCAGCCAACAGGAGTCGAGCAGCTTGTTGTCATTGCCGCAGCTCAGATCCCCACGGCTGGCGAGAAGCTATTATATGGGTTTGGACCGGATGGCACCTTTCAATCTTCGCTTTGAGTCGGAGCGCATCACCACCGATTCGAAAACGATCACTCAAAGCACAAGTAAAGCGGAAACAGAAACGGGAACGGGAACAGGATCATCGTCATCATTGTCACAAGCAAGCAATCGAATTGAGCAGTCTAAAGAATCCTACAGAGGAAACACAACGTCCAAAACGGGAACTGGAACAGGAACTGGAACAGGAATGGTATCATCATCACTGTCGGCAACAAGCAGTCGAGTGTCTAAAGAATCGTCCAGGGGATCCTACGATAGCACAAACGGAATGTCTACCTCACCCCACGGCTGTTTGGTCAGCAATCGGAGCCGGACAGCGGGTTTGCCCATGAAGAAATACAGAATCCGGTGGGCCAACTTGGCCAATCAGAAGGTTCGATTCAAGATTTAAGATACACAGTGATACACAGTGAAAGCTCCCTAGAACGGAAAACATCAAAGGGAGAATAGAATAAAGATCAAAATGTAAAGAATTGTCTGTCTGCTTTCTCTGTCTATACTTTCGTTCTGTTAAACCAAGCAAACTTGAACAAATAAAACCAATATTGTTACAAAATATTTAACAAAAATCTACCTTATAAAATATACGAAATGAATCCTGCTTGCAAGATAGACCTGTCTGGTCGTGAATGCCAGGATTGGATGACGGAGGTGACCGACCACTGCAGCAGTCTGCTGCCGGATGCGGAGGAGGCAGCCCTTTGGGACAGATGGTGGCCGGACGAGCCTCCATCACCCTACAAGTCCGTGGTCAACTATATGTCCGCCTTCGACTGCCACAAGCTGAGGCGTGAGGTGGCGCGTCTCGTGGAGGAGTCTTCAGAGTCATCCTCGTCAACTTGCGAATCAGCTGCCTACAGGGTCTTTCGCTACGTTTTACTGGCCCTAGTAGTGGGCGTTGTCCTAGTACTGATGATGTGCGTAATGTGGATACTAGTGGTTACCTTCCGACACAAGAAACCTTCACCTCGGCAATGTACATGTACCCCATATCATCCGCCGAGGGGTAAGAGAGATGTGGAGTCAGCGCAATGCAGGAAGTCCTCATCGGAAGCAGCAACACTCCGTAATCCGGTGAGGCCTGCCTGTTCTAGAAAATCGTCCGATTCCCAGACTCCCTGTGGTCTCTGTCGATCGAACAGCCGCACCCTGTATAATCAGGATAATATTTCGGTGTGTACCGAGCCGGGAACGTCGTATTACAGACCCGAGCGCACCAATACAAATACTATCAGATGGAATGATGATATTACGATGATAGAGTAAGCCAGAGTCTGGAGACAGAGCAAAAAGAAAAGCTGCTGAGCGGAAAAACTAGCGGACAAATAGAGGAGGAGAAACGTGAAAAAGCACACCAAAAATAACACTAACAAATTCCAAAAACTGTCGTAGCTGTGCTCAATCGGAGAGAAGATTTATGAAATGTGTTCCGTTCCGCCCCGATTTGTTCCTTTTTTTGTTCCTTGATTTTTCTCTTTTTTTTGATTTTATTTCTTTTGGCTTGTGTGCCGCCAACAAAGCGGGAAGGAGAGAGACAGAGGGAGAAGTCGAGCCAAAGCGGCAAAACACAAAAACAAATAAATATTCAACCAGATGTACAGTGGAATTAATGCTCTGTATTTGTTTATTTATTTATTTATTAACTTGTATTTAAGGGTCTTATAATTTGAATGTGGTTTATATATTAATTGTTATTTTCTATCATGACATTTCCCTGGGGCTTGGCATGATTAATTCAATTAAAATCAACAATTTTCAATTGAAAACCATATCATATTAAACCTTCTGGCAAATATTGATCGGGTATAGCCCACTGTAGGACACACACACACACACACACACAACATACCATCCCATCGGGCATGTCGTGCCACCAAAGTGGCTTGGCCAAGTGTTGTCCCTGGCAGCGTATCAACATTTTGCCTATAAATACGGCGAATGTCGTTAATCTCAAATACAAGCAATTTTTAAAAATCCATAGACTATGGTTTATCGCCCGCCTGGGAGCATGAAGTCTGACGTAGAGTCAGAGCGCACGGAATTGGCTATAAAAAAAGAGGAAAAATTGCATTTAATTTCAATTGAATGCACACACACTTTCAAATTGAAATTGTAGCAAACAAACAAAATTTAGACAAAATGCATTGATATTTATGTTATGTCTAAATGATTGTTCAAATTATGGATGCCAGCAGCAGCAGAAATTTATGTGATTCTCTTTTATATATTTCAATAAATTTATTTGCGGATTTGGTAGGGAGGTCGCCGAACCGATTGGCCAGAACCCAGACCCATAACCAGACCCAAAGACCTCGTATATTCTGCAGTAGTAGCAGCAGCAGCAGCACCAGCAGCAGCAGCAGCAGTTGTGGCACTTAAATCACGGCCGCAACTGTAACGAAATTGAAAACTTTTCCTATATGTATGTATGTATGTACGAATATGTTTGTTTGTCCCACTGTTTTTGTTTGTTTGTTTGTTTGTCTGTCTGTCTGTTTGGTACTTTTAATTCATTCGATGCTGCAGCTGCCGCTGCCGCTGCCACTGCCACTGCCACTCCCGAGCGAGACCCTTGGCTGACTTTGATTTATTTGTCGGTCGGTCTCGATGTCCAAAATGGAATTAAAAGTTTAACGGTTTGGCAGCGCTTTCCTTTACCGCTTTAGTGCTTTAAAAACGCATTGATTGCTATTGACAAATTGATTTGCTGCGCCTTCCCTTCCCTTCCTGCCCCAGCCCCAGCCCAGCCTTTAATGTCAATTCCATTCCAGCTTTATTAACAATTTGCGAATGCGACATTATGACAGTCTGTCGTCGTAAATCAACCGACCACAGACCATGACCACAAACGAGTTGAGGCCTCTTTCTGGTTCTGTCAACCCTTTTGGTTCGTTATTTCAGACTGCACAATTGCCAATAAGCGATTCAATACTCCTCGTATTTATTGATGTAATAATTAATCTTCGTTATAATATTTGCACCACACCTTCTGGAATCCAATTAGAATTGCATTTGCATTTGATGGCTGAACAAATTTATTTATCAAATCAATCAATTGATTGACAAATCAGAGAAATGAGAGCACGAAATACGTTTCTTGAGCTCTTGAAGTGACATTTAGCTAGGTAGATTAAATCTCCTACTCCCTGCAGTCGCTAGTTGCCACAATCTTCCACTCTCCCCAACTCTCCAGTCTCAAATACGCGGGAATTTCTTTGATATTTGAACAGAATGCCCCTGCTCTATCGTGGTTTAAGCCAATTACCAGATTGCCCAACAATTTGGAACTTCCCTGGGAAAATCTACACAGCAGTATCTACAGATAAAGTATTTTAAAATATTTGTGTTTTTCGATTAGGCTTTTGAAGAGTTTCCTACGCTTTTTTAACTATTTCATAATATTAAAAACTTTCTCTCCGTGTAGTGCTTTCATGCTCCAGCTTCATTCTTTACTCGATTTAACTCGTTGATTTTGTGGCTTACACTCATTAAGCCTGCACTGCACCGACCCGACCCGACCACTGCCATTGTTAGTCTGGGGGGGAGTCTGGGGCCAGTCCCGACTTGCCATATCTTTGAGCATTTGAGCCAGCTGTAGATGTTTCTTTGTTGGATCGACTCGGACTCGGATGGGCACATGTTTTCCTCACGTCCACCCTTCATTACTGAAGATGTGGCCTGCATGTGGACGTTGAGTTTTATGCTCGACTCGGTCCCAGTCCCAGTCTCGGTCTCGGTCTCCGAGTTGATTTATTTTATGCCCTTGCGCCGGCTGCAATCATCAAGCGGCCATTGTTGTAACTCGCCCACTGTTGGCCCTGCTGGCGCTACATATATGGGGAGGGGGAGGGGGAGCAGGAGGGGAAGGGGAGGGGGGTGGTGTATTGTGTGGATCTGGGGGTCTCACTTTTCAAGAACTCAAACAAAGTATTAAATCGCACAAAAGTGATATGGAAAATATTAATAATCTGGCCCTGGCCAACGATTCCATGGCCCTTGTCCATAGTCTTGGAATTTACGATGGCTCGTCGTTTATTTATTCCTACCCTCGCCGGGTAGGACCCGCCCACACAATATGACCTCATTACATATTCAGGGGTCAGCTGTGTTGGCTTTAAACTGGACATGGACATCGACAAGGACTCGATGGCAGATTGTACAACTAATTTTCATTCAAGTTTATCAGAGTCAGGGCAGCCATAAAGACTGCATAATTCAGCAGAGCCACATCCACATCCAGATCCAGAGATATTATTTCAAGGCGCATAATGTGGCAATCGGTGGAACATTTGGTAAATATGAATTTTAGATTTGATTGAATTGTGCGCTACTTTATCTGTTTGCAAGTGTGTTTGTGTGTGTGTGTGTGTGTGTGTGGGTTTCTTTTTGTGGTGGAAATGCGCGTTGTATGCTCTATAGAGGAGTATGTACATAAATGTGGGTTTCAGATGGTGTTTGATGTGGTTTTAGTAGGTGACATATGTATATGGAATTGCTCTTCTAATACATAGTACTTTATGGTATACTATTTCATCGCAGTAGTCAGTTTGAAAGGACTGTGCTTTTTTTACACTTTTTTTTAGATCCTTTATTTGCAATCACCTCTCCTCGTTACACTGTCGTGCCAGCAGATAAAGCAAGGCAAATAAACGTAATAAGCAGCGATGGCAAACGGAATGCAAAGAAAGTAGCAGAAAAAGTGGATGGCATAGAAGGTGAAAGAGGGAGCGTCAGACAGAAGGCGTTGCTTTGGCAATATTCTATTTGAAGCTGTCTCTTTCACACCTGAAGGAGATGCTTGCTCTTTGCTCTTTGCTCTGCATTCGTTTCTGTCTGACACTTGAAGGTGACAGTGCGTGTTAATGTGTTATACCCTATACTCTCTGATAATTGAAGGGTATATTGGGAGCTGTGTATATATTTGGTCCACAAAGATGTACTTTAATCCAAGTATCTGGTATCCCACATAATTCTCGCTGGTTGACCTCTTTTATTGACAAATAACAAAGTGCATCAAATGTCAAGCAAAACAATGGAAGCTTTTGTTTGTTTGTACTTTTAATTATTTGGATCATTGATTAAATGCGCTCACTTGATAATTGTTAATTAAATGGATATCATGCAAATTCATGCGGCTTCTGTAAACATTCTACTGACATAATTAATCCACAGAACAAAACACATTGCAACAAGCCATAGAGAATAATTAAACAATTTAATGATGGTTAATAATCACTCTTTGTGACAACCTTAACCTCAATTGGGGAGTTACGACAGGAGACAGGAGACAGAAGAAAGCTCAACAACCTTTTTGATTGTGTGCAAATCAGTTTTCACAGCAAATTAGGCAGCCACACATTAAAACTTTGACAGACAGGTCCCTGCCCCAAGGACAGGCACCCACGGACCACATGTAACCATCTCCCAAGCCCAAACCCAAACCCAGTCCCAGACCCACCCTTTCCTCCTAGACGGGGACGGGGGACGGGGGGGAAAGTTCATCCGACGGCTCTTAAAAGTACACATGTAGCATATGTATGAAGAGCATCAAAAGTTTTAAAGCAGCTGCCACAGAAGGGCAAAGGGGTACTCATACGCCGCTCCCACCACCCCCTTCCATATAAAAAGTCACAGAGAGACTGAGCATGCGAAAAAAAAATGGTATAGAAAGGTTTTATTCGAAGTTCGAGGCGTTGGATACCCTTGGAGATCCATTGTAACATTGTGAAGCTGTTTAATTTTGATGGAATCTTAAGAATCTTAAAACACAAGCTGGCCAGTGTAATCCAAAAGATATATTCTAACATACACATATCACAAGACCTTATTTTCCTTGGCTGTCATCCAAAACCTGGCGTTATTACCCTAGAAATTAAGAAACAGTGACTATAGTAGTCTTAGTAAAACTGGAAATAAATTCCCTTTTGTGTGGCAAACTTCTAAGGTAAGTTCTAAGACCCACTGAAAGGGCATATAAAACTTTACGCGGCCACAGGAGCATGAAAGAGCCAAGAAAATTCAAACAAAAGTGCAACCAACTTTGAGGTTACGACTTTGTTCTTAGTCCTTACATTTTTTTCTCTTCAAAAAAAGAACGATTGTCGTGTAATTTATTTAATGAAAGACAATCAATAATGAGATATAAAGCATCAATAAAAATGTTACAAATAAAATCACAAACTGAAAATGACATTGAATTGCAATTGAATACGATTTAAATGCAAATAAAGGCAATTTAAAAATATTTTAAGTCTGTGGTAACTTTCAATGGTCGTTGCGGTTATCATACTCGAATTTATGTACATATAATTATGTAACCTTTTTGGTGGTTAAACCTTATCTGATTAGCGTGAAGAACTCCCATGCTGTGCCAAGAAAAATGCCATCTATTTGCTGCCCATTTCAAGCTAATCCAGCTAATGTCCTTGCATCTGCCTCCAATATTCAGTCCAAATTTCGATTGGGTCATGTCTGCCACAAAAACCACAATGAAATAACACACACATGCATTCATTGCTCTAGGTCTTCAGATCGAGTCCGGTCTCATCCTCGTCCTATCCTCCGCTCAGATTTAATTTCATTGCCTGATGATGTAACCCCACAGCCACAATTGGGGCTCGTTTCATCGTTTCATTCAGCAGCTGCAAAAGAGTTTGCGGGCGTGTATATTCCGTTTCCATTCCTTTACCCAAATTTAACGGTGAAAGTCGGCACGCGAAGGCTCAGTCTAACAACTGCAACTTAGTTTTTTATCCATAGACTTTTAAAAACTATACCTTAAACGACGCCTAATTAATGTCGCTATATAAAATCAAAAATTCAGCCCAATAATATTTTTTTTCGACTTTTCCTGAGTTTTTAAAGTCAAAATTTTGGAAAAAAATCCGTTTCTATTCCTTATTCCGCATTTCGGTTGCGATTTTGTATTTTGATTTTTAGAGGCAAACTGTTGCATGCAACTGTTCCCATCAGAGAATGCGCATGTCTGTACCCAAAATGTGTTCCCATGTTAACCGTTTGGCCTATAGACTGTTCCCAGTTTTTGAAAAATTTGAATTTGGTTGATAGTAAAGATCCGTGGATGGAAAGAAAAAAAAAATCGTTTTTTGGAAAATTTGGAAAATAATCGAACAAATTGTATTTAAAGATTAATAAAATGAATTAAATTATATTACATTATATTAAATTGTATATTATTATAATTATAAAAAGCTCTGACATTTTAATTTTTACACCTAAATTTAAATTTGTACTCCATTATATGATATTAATATGAAAATATTGGTTTTAAATAAAATTGATATTTTTCTTAGATTTATTTCTTAGTTAAATTGTAAATGTTTCATATTCAAAATTGTAATATTTGATGTAGGATGGATTACATTTGTCTACATAAATATTTCATAATAAAATTTAATATATTTCATATTTAAGTAACTACAAACACAAATATATTATATTTTTTAATATATTCATATTTGAAACAAAGTTAATTCTATTTAATTTAATGTGTGTGCTTCTTTTTACTATGCCATTTTCGATATAAAAATGAAATAAAATCCTATATCTGAAAACAATCTGTGGTATTTACAATTTGAATGCTAAGCTTTATTATTTATAGCTAAAATACATATTTATATGGCCCTATATGTAGGCATTATCTACCTACACATAAATAAAAAAAGCTTCACATAAAACCTAAGCAATTTTGCTGATGGTTCTGTAATCCTTCGTTACCGTATGAACACACGAGTACGGGTTTATGCTGTTGCCACTTGAACAAAAAAGTACTCCCCCACAAACTCCACTAAAACTTAATTTACTTCAAAATTTCTGCACGTACATTTTTACCTTTAAAGCTAATTAAATCGCTGGTGGGTAAGTAGGTCAAGTATTTTGATATTTCATCCAATATTTAATTGTTTTTGCCACTTTACTAATTAAATGAAGAGACTTTTCTTTGAGCTCTCACCTCGTGTAGGAGTCTCACATAGAGTGGCATGACCATGAAAGCGTCTCCAGCTCTGGCAAAGCGACAAGGGCGCCTCCGGCTATATCCTCATAAAGTGGGCGGAATGGGGATCCCCCGTCCCTCTGCTGTCTGCTGGTGGCGTCTAATCTCATTCATTTTGAATAAGACCAGTGCTCCGGCGTACATACATACACACACGTATTTAGCCCGAGTACTTGTGTCAACACAATTCAAGTCGGTTTCAAATTAAAAGGCCGTGTAATATGCGTCTATCTCTAAGATTATTTTTGTTTCTGCTTTTTTCTTGGTCCTTGTTTGGTCCGGCTCTTGGCATCTGTCAATGGAGAGGCCTGCTTGGAGAGGTGCCTGCTTCTATTGGGACAAATTGCCTTGGACTGACGTCAGCAAGTTTTCCAAAGCCAAAGTAAAAGTAATTAAAAAAGTTCAGATGAACGGATTTTCCAAAATATCTAATTGCAATTCCCATATTGACAGCCAGAGGCACAGAAGAGTTGTAAAAGGAATCTAGGAATAAATATGTGGAAAATGTTCTTAAATTTGTAGCATAAAACAAACTAAACAATGAATTAGCCTTTTTTAATGTTATTTAATGAATGTTTTTATATCCATAAGATTTTAAGGTAACAGTGTCATCTGGGTGTCATTCTCTATTCCCTTCTGCACAAGCATATGAATACTTTGTTTAAGGGATTATTACCATACCCAAACTACATTTGCGACCTTCAAAGTTTCCTTTGGCTATTTTCGTTTTCAATAAGAGACATCCTTCGGTAAACGGTTTATTCTCGTTCCTACCATATAATATAATCGTTCCTCTTGTTTAATCGAAGGGTAAGTCTCATCTGGGGAATATTAAAAGCAGTCAGGCAGAAAAACTCTGAGGAGTAGGACATTGTGGTGACTTTTCTTCCACACCCTGCTTACCTACATATACAATAAAAAGGACTGTTCCACATATGAATACATTGTTTAAAGGATTATTACGAGCCAAAACTATCTGACCTTCAAAGTTTCCATTTGCTAGACTGCCTTTCAATGAGATATCCTTTGGTAAACGGTTTACGCTCGTTCATATAGTATATTCTTTGTCTATAATTTGCTCCTCCTCTTTAAGAGAAGTTAAGGGAAAACTCTGTCATCTGGGTTTGGGGCATATTGACTTTAGCCTGCCTGAAAATTGGCTACGTGACTTGACAATACGAAGAGATGTCGACGTCTACAAGGACGAGGACGACGACCATCATGATGATGATGATGATGGGGCTGAATGATGGGGAGAATGCGAAGAGCCGCATGAAATGCAAATTTTGTAACATTAAGCGGGAGAGGGCCCGTCAATGAAGAGGTGGGCAGCAAAGAATAACACAAGGAGCACAAGAGAGAAAAAGAAACAAGTTTTTTGGCTTAATTTCGTCACAGGCAGCTTGTTTTCATTAACTGGCCATCGAGGAGCCTTTTGACATGGTCGGAACCAGAGCCCCGGGGCCCCGACCTGCTCGTTAAGCGTATGAGCAATCGATTAAGAATAATGTGCCGTTGAATTTACAGTTGCAGCAGAAAGCAATCAACATTAAGCGTTTAGCCATGGAGAGGAGAGGATAGTGGCAGCAGGGGAAGCTCAAGCAGTCGAAGAAGGATGGCAGCCGCATCTCCGCACTCCTCTCTTCTTCCACGCACGGCAGACACATCATGGCTGCTGCTGCCTTTGGCAAAGGAGGAGAGAGGATGAGCCACAACGGAACCAGTCGAGTTGGTTTGTTCTGTGCAATATGAGTGCATTGAAATCAACTACTGAGTTTGCTGTGTGATTTATGAACTAGCTATAGCCACATTCACTCGTCTAAATCTTTGATATTTAGCAGTTCAAGTTGTGGAGCATAAAACGAAATGATCCACCATGAAGTTCATTTAATAAACATAAACCTGAGCTTTGGTTCAAGCAGTGCATCGCTAAACCTGAAGGTTTGGTTCGTTTTCTCTGGAAACCATCCTGCAAGCAGTTTATCTTCCCGCCCATGTAAAATAATATAAATAAATGTGTGAAAAACTGTTGCATAATGGCCATGCGCTTAAACATGCATTTTGGTATATTTCATCGATTTACAATTAAGTCAAAACTGTAAACTTTTCATTCCCCAGAATGTAATGCTAAGGACGACGAACCTACAACTTCCATCTCTATCAGCCAGATCTTCATCCGTTTCTCTCTCTCTCTTCCACTCGCACACAATAGGAAGTTGATTATTAAGTGCGTTCTCGCGGGTTGCTTCTCTTAATGCCTTCTCTCTGCTGCATTTTTCTGCTCCTGCGGCATCGTGGCAGCATGGCAGCCTGGCTCCTTGTTGCCTTTGTTTTTTTTTTTTATGTCTGTCTTTTGGAATTCTTGTGTGTGTGTGCGTTCCTGCATGTGTGTGCATGAGTGTCGGCAAATTTCTTTATTGCGCTTTTATTTATCTGTCGGTGCCTGTTTCAACATCGTTTACCGTTTCAATTTATCGACACTCCACATGACGGTTAATGGAGAGGGGCAGGATATATGTTTGTGTATGTGTACACCTGCAACAATTCCCCGGAAACTTTACGCCATTGTTGCTTAAATACAGCCTACATATATGGATGTTCACACATATTGTACATGCAGCACAGATGTGAAAAGGAGGACTGAACTACTAGTAAACGAATATGAAACCCTCGAACTTCTTTTTCTTGAGTATCTTTTATTATTTTCTTAAAGATTCGTATTCGAATAAAATTGAGCGTAAAAGTTTTTGAAATTGAAGCAATAATTATCCATCGGTCGTCTACCATTAGCGCTGGCTTTCAACTTTTGTATTAATTTTTAAATTGCCAAGAAACTCCTTCTAAAATCGATGTCGCAGGAATTCCGATAGCGACCAATCTTGCGACTACTCATCTGCCGAAAGCGACGCATAGCCTCGTGTATTTCCTGGACGCTGATGGGCTTTACCACCTCCATGCCTCGACCCTGTGTGACCTCGGGACACACATGCATCATGGCAGGACTACCGCCGGCAGAGGTCACCCGACTGTAAGGCTCAGTGGCGCGATTGTCGGAGTTCAGGCGTGTTAGGATGGAGTAATCGACAATGGCGGCAATCGTTTCGTGAGCCAGATACGCCAGGATGTTCATGGTGGGCGTGGGGATGCGCAAATCAGCGGGCAGGTCTAGGAAGCGTCGGAACTTGTTCTTTATCTTTTCGCCGTGGCGGCAGTAGAAGGAGGTCTTGCGGGCCTCATTGAACTCCAGGTACTGCTGGCCCGTGAGGATTTGAGAGATGCGGTCGGCGCGGAACAGACGTCGCATGCGGTCCTCATCGTGTAACTCGTGCACTTCGATGGCCAATTCCTCATCCTCCTCCTGCTGCTCCAGGTCGTCCATAAAGTCCTGCGGCCTGCCCGTCCTAATGCTGAGGAATCGCTTCAGAATACGCATATCCTTGAGATGCTTCCGCATGCGAGCAATCTTTACCAGATGATTACGCATGAGAAACTCAAAGTCCGCCTGCGAAGGACACGGATTCTGTTTGCGGCGCATGGCCACCAGAGACGCCTCGTTGAAGATGCCCCTCAGCTGCTGCTGGAGGATTTGTTCCACCAGTTTCACGCTGGCCGTGCGCGGCTGATCGCTGTCACCAAAGCTGCGCATTATGTCGGCAATCTCTGTGAGCAACGACACGGGCGCATCGTCTTGTACCGGAGGGTTCCCCACACTGCTGGCATTGACGGCATTTGGTGCGGGCATGTTAGCATGTTGTGGCGCAGCACCATGGGGCGGAGCCGGGGTCTGAGCTATGTTTCCGCTCTGCAGCAGGATGACCTGGCGTTGCACATGAATCGGTTTGATGTCCTCCACGGTCTGCAGCTGTGGAGTGGTGGGAGCCGAGGGCGGTGTGGGTGCCAGCATCACCGGCGACGAGGCCAAGTCATTGGTTAAAATGCATACCGAGTTCTGTCGGATTACGCGCTTTGCATTGTGATTCATTTTTATTTACAAACAAATTCTAAAAATGTTTCTGTTTTCACACGCAAACAGCTGATGGATGTCCATCTCTATAAACGATAGTTTGGGCATCAAAATTGCATATATCGATTTTTTGTACATATCGACCATATGAGCGATAGGACCATCGATTGTTTTGCAACTCTACTTTACGCACCACCATTTTTGTTTGGACAATGGAGAACAGAATCAATTTATAGAGGAAGAATTAGGAAAACGTATAATTCGGACGAAGTATAACGCCCACAAGATGTTCAATGGCATGGTGAGAACGATCCGCGACAGCGTCGTCGGAACCTACCCCTCTTGCCATGTCAGCACACGCCTGGAGGAACGGAGAGCCAAACAAAGGGCGATGCGCCAGGAGCGCAGGCGAAAACCAGACAAGCCGGACGATTTTGTCACCTACGAGGACTCTGGCAGCGACGAGGAGACGCCTCAGCAGCAGGATGAGGTGCTCAACACATCCTACAACCTATGCGACTACCTAAGGAGCAGAGAGAGTGCTCTCCAGGATGTGGGTATACATTGGATATAACGATTTAATTGCATTCCTAACAAATATGAACTTTGCTCTGGTGTTTATCTTTCCGACGACCACCTGCAGCGGCGCAGCGTCAATGTGGAGTATACCAGTCGATACGTGCTCACCCACGACATGCTGCGCGAGACCCAAATCAATTTGGGCTACATCAACAAGGTATTCTGCTCCAAATGGCTGAGCAACCGGCAGGTTGTGTTCGGCACCAAGTGCAATAAGCTGCTCGTCTACGATGTGAACATGCGTCGGGTGGACGCCATCCCAACGCTGTCCAACAGTCGGGCCAATCATCCGGAGGTTCAGGGAGGCCTGCATGCCATTGAGCTGTCGCCTAGTCGCTCGTTTCTGGCCACCGGTGCGCGTAATTCCTCCGACATTGCTGTGTATCGCCTGCCCACACTGGATCCGGTTTGCGTGGGTGAGAGCGGACATCGAGACTTGATCATGGGCATGTGTTGGCTGGACGATCAGTTTCTGGTCTCCGGCTCGAAGGACTCGCGGATGGCTCTTTGGCGCATCAATGAGGATCATATGGAGTTTCCAGATGGCGGCGAGGAGGCGTGTCCCACCTTTGCCACCATTCACCCGCTTAGTGTTAAGGAAGTGCGAACTGCCCAAAGGGTAATACGATGGATGTGGACTCCTGAATGGATGTGGAACTAACTACTGTCTTCTCCCAACAGATACGCTCCCTGTGCTTCAACAAAGAGTTCAAGGAGATTGCTGCCCTGTCGCTGAACGGTTACATACACATCTTCAATGCGGAGACCTTCAAGCAGACACTCTCTCGTAAACTGCCCAACTGCCAGGACAATGTGAGCATTGCCTATCACAACGATGGCCTGTATGCGGTCGGCTGTCGCTCCTACACCATCCTCCTGGACGCGCGCACACTGCAGACCATCAAGAAGATCACCTCCCGGTACAGTGGATGCGGCATTCGTGCCACCTCCTTCGAGGGCAACCTCCTGACTGTCGGCACTGGCCTGGGCATGCTTCTGTTCTATGATATACGTGCCGGAAAGTATCTGGAGAGCAGTGTAAATGCCTCCCGGACAGTCGCCCTCAAGTGCAGTAAAGGGATTGTGGTATGTTGGGGTAGTTTCGTTTCCTTTTAAATCACTTATTAATTGGCTTGTGATTTCAGTATCCGGAGGATGATTTGGACGGTTTCCAGCAGGTGAAATACGTGCCTGCCATCTACACCCACTGCTATGACAGCACCAGGATGCGTCTGTTCGCGGCGGGCGGTCCACTGCCAGCCACGTTGGTTGGCAACTATGCGGGAGTTTGGCAATAGAAAGAATACTACGAAATGTGGTACCCGGCGCTCATGAAACTGATTAACGTTTAAGTTTTAAGTCATTTGTTGATTTGTGATCTTTGATTTCTTCGCTCATACCTTGGCAGGCAATCGGCCTGCAGATCGTTTTTAAATTAAGCACACGATTAGGTATATATTAGTCAGAACTAAATGGGTTCACCTAAAGATTTTGACCGAACCAATCGGGGAAAGCTGGCTTCGGTCCCGAATTTCCCGAATTGATTCTGCTTTAATTGATTCCTCATGGATATTTTTGATTTTAATTCAGCGGGTTTTAATTATATATGTATAAATGATGTATTCCTGTGTGAAACAATATACACAGTTAGTAAATTTAATTGTATGCATAATTACATTACCGATCCTATTTATATATAGTTTATATATATATTTAGTACATACGATTAACGTACGATATACGAAACTAAGTAATAGACAACGCTAGCATTGATTTATAGTCTGATCTATATGGTAATAGAATTTCAAATTAAACAAACTCTCGGCTGGATTAACTTTTATAAAACAACAAGGAATCTCCAATCGTGTGTATATTGCTCATAGAGTGCTGTATAGGGCGCTCAATACAATGGATATATGAATACAGTACAGTATAAAGTATGGTATACAAAAAACAGCAAACGGACAATTTTAAAATACATTAATACAAAAGGAATTGTACAAGATTTACACATCAAATTTATAGTACAGTACTGGCCAATGTTAAAGAGTTTCCTCCCATCATACAACAGGCAATAATAATAATTAAATTAATAAAAAACATTTAAGAACTGTTCCCATTCTGGCCTCCTCCGCCGCCGCTCCACGCTGTGAGGAAGCCAGTCCAGCTGCGATTATTACCATCATTGGACACTAAAAAAAGAAGGTTTAAATAACCTTGCGTATGTATTTTCAGAGGATAGTCACCCTTTTGTCCCTTGGCCACGCAGTTGAGCATCTCCACCTCGTTGCGGCTCAGACGGAGAATGGTATTAAGCACGGGCACCAAACGCTGACGCTCATCGGCATTATTCAGTGTAAGGAACTGCAATTTCATAGATTTTAAACCAATAACTTTAGAAGTATAAAGATAATATCTATTTACCTTTAAGAAGACATTCTTCAAGTACTCGGAATTATGCATATGCTGTTCCCGCTCCTCCGACCGCTCTTGCCGGCGCAGCTCCTCCTTTAGCATATCATTCATTTGCGTTAACTTGGCCAGATCCTGCTCGTTTTCGGCCAGCAGGGAAGTCAAATGCTTGACACGACTCTCCTGTATGCCCAGCCGCTCTTTGGTGGCTTGCAGCTGGGCGACCTGGGCAGAGAAGTCGCCGCTGGCCGCAAGTTCCGCCACCTCATCCTCCTGCATTGAAACGCTGCGACCAAAGTGGGAAATGGTCGTAACAGTGTCGCTGCTGATTTGGTTCATAGAAGTGTTGAGCAGCTCGTCCAGTGGCATAAAGTCGTGGGAGCGTCTCGAGGCAGTGGAAATTTTGCGCTGGGCAGCAAGTTGAGCGAGAGAAGCCTCGCCCGACTGGCCATCGATGTTGATATCGTGATCCATCAGTAGGTCAATTTTGGCCTGCTCCAAGCTGGGATCTGTAGCCGCCACAGCTGAATTGTTATGTGACGACACCTTCTTGTGGTTCTGCTGCGAATCCTCTAGCTCCTGTTGGAGCTGTTTTAGTTGTGCTTGGTGACCGGCATCCATTTGGTCCATTTGTTGACGATGCTGCTGCATAAGGTCGTGCTGGAATTGGAGCTGGCGCTGGTTTTCCAGCGTTAGGGTGTCGTTCTGTTGACGCAGATCGTTCACCAGTTTCAGGAGTTCCCTGCTACGCTTCTGCAGATCCGCATTGTCCTGCTGCAGGGCCTCTAATTGACTCTCCAGCTGGGCTAGTCGCGCTGTCCTGACATCATTGCTGGCACGCAGACTCTTTTCGCTCTCCCTCAGCGCGTTCAGTTCATCCTCCAGTTCCTGCTCCTTGTTGGAGCCCTTGTTTTGGTTCTTGCGCAGCACGGCCTGTGCCTTGAGCTTGTATTCGGTGTATTCCACTCGAAGATCCTCCTGGGCACGCTCTGCATTCTTAAGATTCGTCTCCAGCTGCTTGTGCTGCTCCAAATGCGCCTCCAGCTGCTCAGTCCGACTTTCCAGCAGTTGATTCGCTTTGCTCAGTTTCGATTCGTACTGCTGGGCGCTTTCCGCCAGCTGCAGGCGCATTTGTTCAGCCTCTAGCTTGGCCTGCTCCACACTGTGCTCCAGCTCCTTGTTCTGGGTAAGGGCCTGCTGCTTGCCGTGAACGGCATCTTTTACCTGGACCTGCATGCGGTCGATCTGCTCCTTCAGTTGCTGGGAATGTGATGCTTCTTCGTTCTTGGACTGCTCGAGTATGGCGATCTCCTTACGAAGCTGAACAATGGTACTCTCCTTGCGCTCCAGGGCCTCCTTGACAGTCTCCAGTTCGTTTGATTTGGCCGTCAGCTTGGCACTGACATCGGCCAGGGATTTCTCTGCTGCCTCAATCTCCAGATTGAGGACACTCGTGTTCTTTGTCTTCTCCTTGGACTTTAGTCTTTGGTTCTCCGCTCTGGCGGCGTTCAAATCCTGCTGCAGCTGTGATTGGGCCAGCTTGATGGCCTCCAGTTCCTCCTTCATGGCCGCACACTGATCCATCTCCTTGAGCTGTTGCGTCTGCTCCTGCAGTTTCTTCTTCAGCTTGGCAGCCAGGGCACGCAGCTTATGGTATTTCTCCTCGTAGCCCTCGTCCAGTTCTCGCAGACGACTCAATTCCTCGGCTCGTGATATTGTCGATGTGGAAAGGACGTCACTCTGGGCATCAGCATTGGCCTGCTCCAGTTCATCGACCTTCGTCTGAAGTTGCTCGATTTTCTGTGACTTTTCCCGCAGCGATTGCTGGCATTCAGAGAGATTCACCTCCAGTTCCCGGTACTTCTTAACCTCCACGTCGTGCTGCTCTTGCAGACGCGAGATGACATCGCCACGACCCTTGAGTGCCTCGTTCAGCTCTCGCATCTCGGCCAGCAACTCGGTGTGTTCCTGCTCCTTCAGATGGTAGCGCGTGAGCAGATCCTCATTGTGCTGTCGCAGCTCTATGCCAATGGCTTCCAGGTTCTGCAGTTTTATTCGCTGAGTCTCACGCTCCTCCTGGAGACGTTCGGCAATGCTTTGCATTTCATCCAGTTTGCTTCCAAACGCGTTGACATTCAGGCTCGAGGCTTCCTTAACCGCCGCCCGCTGATCCCGCAATAAATTAGACAATCTATCTATCTCTGCCTTGTGCTGCTCTCTGACCATGGCCGTCAACTGTTCGATGGCGTTGAGTTTCTTTAGCAGGCTTTCAACGTCCAGGCCGTTTTTCTGCTGCTTCACAATCTTGGTCAGGCGCTCTAGATCGTTGATCCTGAGAAGCAAACGCTTCCGATCGATACCGGAATCACTATTGCTCGATCCGGGTGCGACCAACCCTGATTCTTTCTTCAGCTTCTCGTTCTCCTCGTGCAGGGAAGTCATCTTGTCATAAAGCAGCTGCGAGGCACTGATGATCTCGTCCTGCCACTTGGAAACGGATGCGGCATACTCGTGCTGCGTCTCCAGCAGGACACACCGGCACTCCTTGAGCTTCTTCAGCTTGCGGTGGACATCGATGAAGCGATCCTTCAGGGAATTGAACTTTTTACGCTGCTCCGAGTTTAGATCCTTGACAAGCTGATATTTTTTCTGCAACTCTTGGAGTTCGCTGGCGAGCAGTTCGGATTTCTTGTCCGCTGCCGTCAATTCCTGGCGGAGGGTGTCGTTTTCCGCCTCGACTGCCTTAATTTTGTTTATATCCACCTCTAGGAGCTCCAGATTCTTGCGCTGCTCGTTGCCCAAGGCATTGACCTGCTGCATGGCCTTTTCCATGCGGTCCACATCCCCCAGAAGGTCATCGTTTTCATCACTCAGTCGTCCTAGCTGTCGCCTCAGACTCTCGTTCTCAATCTCTAGCTGCCCCAGCCGCTCGGCATCGTCTTTGGTCTTGAGCTTCAAGCTATTGATCTGCTCTGTGAGGATTAAATTCTTGTCTGTAAAGTCCTGGACCATCTCTTGCATGGCGGGCAGCGTGCTCTGCTTCTCGGCGGCCCGCTTAAGCGCCTCCTTGAGCTGGCGATTCTCCTCTGTGAGTTCTGTGAAGGGGAAATATATTGAATGGTGAAACTTTTGGAAACTTCTACACATACCATCTTTTGCAAGCTTTGCTTTTTTGGCAATGTTGAGCACGCCTTTGTATTTGCTGATGATTTCATCTTTGCTCAATGCTTCTATTGGGTTCTTCTGCAAATGCAAATTAAGAGAAGATGAGTCGTCATCACCAACGTAGTCGTCACTTTGGACTCAACCAGTACTGACCTGATTGGTGTCCCTTGGTGATTCGGGGTCCATGTTACTTGCTAGCGCCTGCCGTTTTAGCTCCTTAACCCTGACATATGCATTTATGTTGCAAGTTTTTGTTGTTTATATTTTCGGGGTGGACAGGTAGAAATATTACAAAATTCAGTGCTTTGGAACTTAAAATTCGGCCATTGCCGTCAGCTGTTAGCGTTGCCAGGCCGTTAGAATCAAAACTATGCAATGAGAAGGTGGCGCAAGGAAGCGCAGCCGTTGAAAATTCAGTTTATACAAATATAAAAGAAGAATAATAAATATAAAAGAAGAATCATTGTATTGTATAATCTTCTTTGGTTAAGTACATAGCATCAGATAATTTTCACAAGCTGCATATACTCCACTATAAAATATCATCGTACATCGATAGATTCTAGACACTTCCACCCCTACAAAATACTGAGATACAACTAGAGGTGGGATAACTGAGCAGTCGATATTTCTCCAACTACAAATACAAGTTTGTAGCATCTCCGATTGTGTTCCTCTTATCATATTTCCTCATTCGTGATGGATTTAAGTGATAATAGCCAACTGGAGGATCAATATTTTATATACAAACATGAGCAGCTGTTTGGGGAAAGCTTCCCGTTGTTCAAGGAGATACGAAGACTGGGCAAGCTCTGCGATGTCACGCTGAAGGTCGGTTGCGAGCAATCACCCCCACGGGCCTGCAGTCCACTGTCCACAGCAGCAATGCATTTGCTGACATTATCTATTGTCTAAATATAAATTTCTAAATATTGCAGGTTGAAGATCAAACATTCTCGGCGCATCGCATAGTGCTGGCTGCCACGATACCGTACTTCTACGCAATGTTCACCAACAACATGGCCGAGAGTAGGATTAAGGAAATCATCATGAAGGAGAGTGCTATCGAGCCCAGTGCCCTGGAGAGCCTCATCAACTACGTGTACAGTGGCCAGGTGCGCATCGACAATCAGAATGTCCAGAGCCTGATGGTCGGAGCGTCGTTTCTGCAATTATCCAATGTCCGGGATGCCTGTGCCAACTTTCTGATCTCACGTTTCCATCCCCACAATGTCTTGGGCATACGCACCTTTGCCGACTCCATGATATGCCGCCAATTAATCGATGCTGCCGACAAGTACATCGATCAGAACTTTGCCAAAGTCTCCCAGTCGGAGGAGTTCCTCACCCTCGACTGTGACCAGCTGCTGGAACTGATGCGACGCGACGAGCTCAATGTCCGTACCGAAGAGGTGATTTTCGAGGCCTGCATGAAGTGGGTGAAGTACGCGGAGGACAAGCGATCAGAGCTGTTCCCTCAGGTGCTGGCCGCAGTGCGTTTGCCTCTGCTATCCCCCCAATTCCTGGCCGACCGAGTGGCCCGAGAGGAGCTCATCAAAACCTCGCACCAGTGCCGGGATCTGCTGGACGAGGCCAAAGACTTTCATCTAATGCCCGAGCGTCGGGGGCTGCTGCAGAGTTTTCGCACTCGCCAGCGATGTGGCGAATTCTTTACGGGACAGATCTATGCCGTTGGTGGATTGGCCAGCACTGGGGAGTCCGTGAGCACGGTCGAGATATACGATCCTCTCACAAAGAAATGGAAAATGGGTGAACAAATGTCGATGATGAGGTGAGTGCCCGATAAAATGTTTTTTTTTCTCGAATTAATTAATTGTTCGCTATTCTTTTACAGATCTCGGGTGGGCGTAGCCGTACTGGACGGTAAACTATACGCTTTCGGCGGTTTCAATGGCACTGAACGCCTCTCCACCGTGGAGGTCTATGATCCGCGCAAGAACAAATGGTCTCAAGGCTGTGCCATGCTCTGCAAACGCAGTGCCGTGGGTGTGGCCGCTCTGGACGATTGCATCTATGTGTGCGGTGGATATGATGGCGTCACCTCCCTCAACACCGTTGAGGTTTACTATCCCAAGAATAATACATGGAAGACGGTGAGTCAAATACATTGCTGAAATCAAATTATTCAACTAACTTTCTCTACAGGTGGCCCAAATGATGAAGTATCGCTCGGCCGGCGGTGTCACCCAGCTAAATGGGTATGTCTATGCCTTGGGCGGACACGATGGACTGTCCATATTCGATTCGGTGGAACGGTATGATCAAAACGAAGACGTCTGGGTGAAGATGTCGCCCATGCTGAACCGTCGCTGTCGTCTGGGCGTGGCCACGCTCAATGGCAAGATTTACGTATGCGGCGGCTACTGTGGCAACTCTTTCCTGCGATCTGTAGAGTGTTACGATCCACAGACGGACACCTGGAAACTTGTTACGCCCATGAACTGCAAACGTTCGCGAGTGGCATTGGCCGCCAATATGGGCAAACTGTGGGCCATTGGCGGCTACGATGGCGAATCGAATCTATCCACGGTGGAAGTGTACGATCCGGAGACAGACAAATGGACTTTTATGCCGCCCATGTGTGCTCACAGCGGCGGCGTCGGAGCTGGTGTTATACGGATCGAATAGCCCCACCGCCGGCCCAGCCAAATCCTGTTTCTCAAGCCACTCTCTTAGGTAGCTTATGTAAATTTAAAATGATATAGTCTAGAATTGATCTGTTTTGTTGAGTGTAACCAAGCTTTAGTGGGCCGTGTGTGGGCACCGTGTCCGGCTCAGCTCACCTCCAGCTGCCTCTCCAGCAAAAGATATTGTTCATAAAGTGTACGAGTATTTCTCTGAAAAGTGTTTAGTGTTTATCATTCCAGTTGTGTAATTGTTTAGTTCTACTCTTAGCCTTAAATACTCACTACATTTTTAACCGTGTAATCCCTAACTGAAATTGCAATTTTAAAATATACCTATACATATTACGTGTTCTCTGATAATCCAATTATCTTTTCTTTGACCTTTACAAAGTGCATAACAATATTGCGTAGGTTGTAGGCTACTACGAGTATTTGTGTAGATGGGTTGATTTGTTTCCGTGTCGGAAACCAAATCTTTCATGTCAGCCATGACGGTGTATAAATCAATTGTGCTGCGCTCAGCCATATGGCTGACAGATACGTTTTATTTACTCAACAATAAATGGCTGACAAATAAAGTTGCAATCTGAAAGACAACAAAAAAGCAAGGAATGAAGAGGAGTGCCCGAAGAGTTGCTGGAGTTGTTATGGGAAAGAGCATTTATTAGTTTTGGGCAACAATCGATCCAATTCGATTCGAATGGGTATTCGGGTTTCCGATCTAGAATATTTAATCTCTGCCATTTAGACATATATCCCGATTGACAGAGTATGAATGAGAATTCTTCAATAATATTATTTATTCATCCCATATCCATAGCTCGGAGAAATCGTGTCTGATAGCCCCTCTGTTCCCCTTCAAATAACGAAAATATTTATTCTTAAAATATATTTTATAGCTACCCTCGCAGCCATTCAGTGGGGTGCATTTATTAGTTGTTCGATAACCCGCTGTGCCTTTTTTTCGCATTTTCTCTTCCCCCTGTGTCTGCCCTTCGTGTAATGCAATTTTAAATTGAATTTTCTCCACCTGCGACAGTTACAGTTCCATCTGCCACTGGCAACAGGTGGTACCGCCATCCAAAAAAGTCTCTCAAAAATAAATCGAAATGAAAACCAAACCAAAACGAATCAATTTTCCGCCTATCACGGACCCCCATAAAACGTCATTCGCGCTGACAAAAGGCCATAATCCAATTAAACCCATACGTTCAGGCATATTCCAAAGCTATGCCGTAGTTATCTGGAATCTGGTGAAACCATAGCCATTCCATAGATATCAGCTGCATCCAGCCGGATGGAATGGAGGCGGAACCTTATCTATTCAGCGGCTATTTACACAAGCGTCAAAGGCTTTGGCGGCGGAACCTATTTGATTTCGATAATCAAATCACAAATTGCTTGTCTATCGATGAGCAATTTTATTTTAATTAAATGCTAATTATGTTTACCATCGGCTCGGGCTAATATTTGTCGTGGAGTGGAGGGGAGTGAGTGGGAAGGAGCTGCTAAATGATTCAGCTTTCCGGGGATTCGGGGAAAAGCTAATTGAAACTTTTGCGAGGAAGCGACTGCCTATACGAGCATGCTGTCCAGAAATCTATTGCAATTTAAATGCAAATTTCCTGGAAAGTGCACCCTTGCGGAGGAGTTTTACGACGGAAACAGTTTAACGGAAACAGGAGAAAGGATATATGGAGCAGATAAGCTGAGGCCAGGATAAGCCCGGGCAGGAAGCAGCCGCATTGCCATGTTTAATTTTAGTCCAAAAAACAAACGTTGTAGTGGTCGCAACATCAAGAACAATAACAATAAACGCCTGCCCTGCGGACACAAAGGGTATGTACGAGTACACTCAGAAAAACTCTGATCCAATACAACTAACTAGCTGAAAGTTCTTCCGAAAATATTCGGTTTTTTTTTTTTCCCCGGTGTAAAGAGGATGTGGCGGATGTGTCTTGCATCCACTTGGCCTTTGCGAGTGCCGCGTGGGTGGCGTTGCTGGTCTTATCTTGAACGCTTCCTCGACCTCGACTCGAGTGCATTGTTGTTGCCGTTGCCGCTTAAATGTGGCATCATCCACGCTTAACCTATGCGGATGCAACTTTCGCCTTTAATTAGTCGCTGCTTTATGACGCATTCTCACATTAATTGCACAGAAAGCTTTAAACATTTTTAATATGAACATGGATATACTATAATTGTGATACTTATTATCTGTTTTGTCTGTTTCTTTTGTTATGCTCTAGCAGAGGGTGCAGTCGTTATGCTCAGAGGTTTATAGTGCAGTGGTAAAGGCACTTTTGAATCGATTCGAATTTAAATCGGTCCATTAGAGTGTCTGTATTCTACTATAGATTATTCTTTGTCATAAGATATTGAAGTTTATGTTTATAATTTAATTGTAATTTTATCTCTCATACAATGCAACGAACCTTTAAATCTTGAAATGTAATATTTGCACAGCTGCCATAAGAACAGTTAATCGTTAAGTCTGTTCGAAAGATAATGCAACGATCTCTATAATGTTGATATAGTCCTGCCAAGCTGAGAAACTATCACGAGTTGAGTATGCAAGAGTATCTTAAAGTTCTCAATGATCAGCGTCTGAATAATTGAATATTTTTTTAATTTGATGCACAAATAAACAATGGGAAATATCAACAAAAATGAAGAATTTTTATTTTTGGCAATATTCATCACGACAAACGTGAATCATTCATACATTCAGCCAAAATGTAAAGAAACAGAAAAAAGGCGTATGATTGAAATTAATTTTTTCGCTCAGGCAGCCAGTTGGCCATTTTACTGCCCATTTCTCATTTTCCATTTAACTTTTTTGTTGTTTTTTTTCTCTTTGTTCTTTCGTTTTTTTTTTGCATGTTTTATTCACATATGCAAACAGCATTTCCGTTCAATTCAATTGCGTGGTGAGGAGGCCTTTTTTATTCCACAGTGAAGTGGCCCCCCACATATACGAAAAGGATTCGCATACACCAATTCCCCTACACTCACACACACAGACACACAGAGCTCATGTACACCCACATCTTTCCACACACCAGCAGAAAGTAGAATTTCTATTCGACCAATTGTTGATATGCACGAACATTGTTCGTGTGTGCTCGTCGTGCCCGTCGTGTTTCCTGTTTCGGTTTTATCCGATGGCTGGTCTATCTGCTGTTGCCTCTTCTTCTTCCAGTCATTCTGATTCCTTCTGCTGCTGCTGCTCCAACTGCTTTTATAAAAGCCTGCTGCCGCTCTGATCTGTCGCTCAGTTGTTGCATACTTCTCGGCGTGACCGATACGCGAACCTTACAAAACAGAACAGAACTGAAAAGAAAAGAAAGCCCCCATAGAAAGGTGTAAAATCAAGTGAAAGTGCTTTCCAAATTGAATTGGCAACATTTGTAAGTGCAATTTTTGATTGAATTTTTAACAAATGAACAAAACGAAACAAAACACAGAAACAATGAAAAACTTTATCAAAAAAGGATGGTAGACATTGTTACATAAATGTATAAATATTCTATATTGTTCAGTGCAGTTTTGAAATTCTAAGACTCCGTTTGCTCAGTGAAATTATCGCAAAACTTCTTTAAAAATATTCCATACAAATTAAAGTAATTCGTACCTTTCCTTAGTTTAATTTTAAATAAAACTTCATAATTAGACTTAACACGAAAAATATGAGTTTTTACATTCCGTTTTAAGTGCTAAAAAATGTATCGAAACTTCTCCAATCAAAATTTCTACCAATTTGATATTTTGTTTAATTAATTAGGTCTAATATTGTATATTCTAGGGAGTACTAAGTGCCGATAGTACCTATCAATGTTTCTGTACATTTTTAAAACAAAACATACATAAAAAAAATGAAAACATTCCAGAAGTTAAATTTGAATCTTTAAACTTTTTTATTGCCATTTTTTGTACAGAATTTATTAAAGTTTTCCATGACTCTTTGATCTCTTGGGCCTTCTTAGTGTCATTTCCAAGTCGCTTTTATGACTGGCAATTTTACTGGCTGTCCATTAAACTTATTTTGACAGCTTTCACCTAATTTAAAGGACATAAAAAAGACTAACATCCTTTTAAGGCGTGAAAATTCCTTTCAACCAAAGTAAATCCTCTAATGGCGGGTCTTTGAATCATCTTTGACTCGTGTTTGACATTCCCTCTTCTACATTCCCTGATTTCTAAGAAGTTAAAGTTAACAAGCTGGTAATTCCTGATGAGATCCTCATTACTACTGGGTGCTGAGAAAAACATACAACAAATTATGTTTCCTTGAAATTATGAACGAAATTTCGCTTTGTTTTACATCTTCCAAACAATGTTTATGGTGCATGGCCACCATCAATTGTCAGCCGGCGGCGAGAGCTAATAAAAGGCAGCATTGATGGCCAGTTACAGATGCATGGACAGGATGGGGAGGGCACACATCCGGTGGCAGCACGCAATGCGGCGTCCATTAGGGGACCACTCTCCGCAGAAAAGTAGAACAGAGGATTGAAAAGAACTACAGAGGGGCGACGGGGGTGTCATGGCCGACATGAGGTGACGCTTTAAAACTGCCCCTGGGTCTTAACTTGTTTTATGTCAACTTGGACAACAGCACAGCAGCAGACTGACGAGAACACGGCAATTACATCTGTGTAGCTCGGCAAATACTTGAGCTGCAGCTGCGCCTAAAAGATGCTTTAAAATGTATATGTGTTTGCATGTGTGTGGGGGGGTTTTGTGTGGGCGCATGTGTGTGTGTGAGAGTGTCCACAGTAATTAAGCCAAGAGCAACAACTGTACCTGAGATGGACACATTACAGGCACAAGAGATGGTCAAGTGGGGAGCAATTCGCAGTCCCCAGATTTGTTCAACTAATGAGAAAGCCCAAAAAGGATATAAATTGGGACTCTCTAAAGGAGTTTATATGATTATAAATAGTTAAGGACCACTTTCAACTAAATATTTTAATATATTTTGACGAATATTTCGACTTAAAAGTAAGTAAAGATTCAATTAAAGTAAAGAACAGAAGAGTGTAGTAGAAACTACCCCTCAATCTATAATACTATATGTATTTTCATAGTAAGACTAAGACTAGGTCCAGAATTGAAGCTCTTTAAAAAATGTGCATTAATCTTTTACTCTTTTGGGAAATATCTCGAGAATCTCAAGACATTACAGAGCGTAATCACATCTGCTCGGAATAGGCTAGGATTACGTACAGAGCGTAATCACATCTGTTACGGTTAGGTGAGGGTGAGGAGGTTTCGGTAAGGTGGCTGAAACTATTGCATTCAAATAACTTAACACGTGTGGGGTTTTGTTCAGCAATATTCCTTCTTGTGTATTATTTACAAGATGCTTGACTGCCTCACGATTATACTAGGGTTTTGTAAGGTATATATTTTGGGTTCTCGTTCCTACCTCAGTTCTAATAGCCTAAACCTCCGCGGCTACTGTAGCAGTTGAATGGAAAACCCCTAAGACTTTCAAAAGTCTTGCTTTAATTTTCTAAAATCAAACGAGCCAAAGAAACTTTTAATTCAATCAACGAAGGAAGTCCACTCAAGCCGAGAAAAGCTAAAGATAGGCTCACAGACAGACAAATAGACTGAGAAACTGTCATAAAAAACAGCTTTTCGGCTACCTACAAATCAACGAACCACGACGCGATGCTCTTCTTGGTTCTGCCTTTAGGATTTGGAGCTCATCAGCGCACTTTGTGGATTTCAATCCTCAATCATTTGGGATTAATTTCGGCAAGTCACAAAGGTCACACATGTTAGTGCCTCGCCTCCAGCTTCTGCTCCAGTTCCTGCTGCTGCTTAAGCCACCCACCCGCCCACATCTTTAATGAGTCTTTTACAAAAAGGTTGACGAGACAGACAGACTGGCTTTAATGCCTCACATGGAGCTTAAATCGCATAAATTTACATTTAAATGTACATTAACAAATGAAGCATGATGTATGGCGGGGCGGGGGGGGATGTGTGCTTGCCGAGGATATCCTTAGATCTAACCAGTTCTGGCATTCAGGATGGGTGTGTCACGGAAATGCAGCTCCGTGGAGGCAGGAGCCTGTTGATACTCCACCACCACAATGCTATTCGAGCCGACTTTGAGCACCGGTGCAGGAACATAGAGGGTGACCTGTGGCCCCACCAGAGGCCAGTAGCGGCCGAGATTCTCGCCATTCAAGAACACAATGCCCTTGCCCCAGCCGGCCATGTCGAGGTAGGTATCTGCCAGATCCGCTTCCTGGTTAATATCGAACGAGCCGTAGTAGATGGCCGGTCCCGAGCGGAGCATATGCTGGGGCTTTCTAATCTCCTGGAAGCCCCTTCCAGCTGCCTCATTGGACCGTTTTACAAGCTCCTCCAGACTTTCGTAGGAGTCCAGTGGGAATGTGGTCATGTTCCACTTGGTCAGCAGTTGCTTGTCCAGCCACACATCCTTCGTGATGCCCTTGAAGTCGTTGATCTGCCTGCCATAGTTGATCCTTCCCTGGTTCTCCACCAGGATCTGTAGACGCCGTCCAGCACTGGCACTTAGTGGCATCGAAAACACAGGCGTCTCACGGGCCAGCAAGCCCACATACTCATTGTCCACATAGACATAGCCACGATCTGCCAGTCCAGGCACATTCAGGATGCTCGGATCACGCTTGAAACGGGGTAACCAAGTCTCGTACAGCACCAGTCCGGAGTACTGGCCCAAGGCCTCAAAGGTCTTCGGCTTGGGAGCCTGCACCATGCCTGTGGCCAGCTTCCGACGTGTTTCCGGGGCAAACAGTGTGCAGCAACTGACCAAACGCACGGTGCCATAGGAACGCTTTGGCACGGGTGCCGGCACGGGTAGATTGGGCAATGGCAGATATCTGCCGATGATCTTGCGGATAGCCAGATACTTGGGCGTGGGATCGCCGGCCTCTGTCATGGGTGCATCGTAGTCGTAGCTGGTGATGTCTGCTATGTAGTTACCAGGTCCATTCTCATTGGCGCCTGCAGTGAAGCCAAAGTTTGTGCCGCCAAAGAACATGTAAAAGTTGACACTAGCTCCACTGGCCAGCATGTTTCTGTTGGGATTGAGAACTCTCTTAACATCTTCGCGCCACTCTTGCAACTCTTTTCGAAACTTACATAAAAGTTCCAGTAATCGAATTCGTGCTCACATTGGCCATGGGCTCCGTCCAGTGCGTCAGCCAGCCCGGATAGTACTCCGCATTGACCAAAGGCCCATTGGGCTGGTACTGCCTCAGCCTTGCCCAGGTTGCATCCAGATCATTGGTGGCCCCAAAGTCCATGGTGGCCAGTACGTTGTCGATCTTGCCGCATCGCAGAACGCTGGGCCCGTCGTTGGTGAAGAGCACGGCATGGCCCTTCACATGGCTCTCTGTTTCGTCGCGCAGCCATGTCCGGTACTTGGAATCGCAGGCAAAGTACGAGCCATATTCGTTCTCCACTTGTACCATTATGATGGGTCCACCATTCCCGTACAGATAGGGAACCATACGGGTAAAGAGCTGGTTATACCAGATGCGTACCTCACTGAGATAATCTGAAAGAGTAACGGAAGCAATGTTATATGAAAATTGATTGATCGATTTTCTCTTCAACTTACTGACATCCGCAGTGCGGACTTGGATGCCCGGATACTTTTGGAGCAACCAGTAGGGGAAGCCGCCCATATCACGTTCCGCACAGATGTACGGACCTGGACGAAGGATAACCAGCAGATCCTCAGCCACAGCCAAGCGGATAAAGTGCTCCAAATTGGCTATGCCCGTCCAGACGTATTGCCCATCCCGTGGATTATGCAACGACCATTCCACGTAGCTATACGGAATTCAGAGCATATAATTAGGATATTCTTGATCAAAAAGAGATCTGAAACCTACGTCGTCACTGCATTAAGTCCGGCTGCCCGCATGGTCCGCAAATGCCTCTGCCAGGTGGCGGGATGGGCACGGAAATAGTGAAACGATCCGGCAATAAAACGGAATGAGGCGCCATCCTTCAAAAACCGATCATTTGGGTAGTCCACCGTGAATGTTCGATTTCCATGTGCAACTCCCATTAGGGCAACGACGCCGCAAAGGGACGCCACGATCAACAGGCCGAGCTTCATCTTGCTGGCGGGATAAATGCGGTGTTAGTTTTTTTTAATTTGAAGAAAACAATGAGAAAATATCAATTGCACTTCAGGGGAATTGTACCTCCAAAGCCAATGTAAATTAAACGATGAAAAATACATTTTTTATTGTATATTGATATTTCTTTTCTTTACTTTTTATATTTCTATCCAATTAAAGTTAGATTCTAATGTGGCTATGTTTTTAGGAATTTATAAACTGTAAGTACGGACAATTTTTTGTTTCAGGTTTTTATATGTATGTTTGAAATAATTTATTGCCTTCTTAAACCATAAATTACTTATTTATTTTGTATTAATTTGTGTGACACTTGAAATGAATGGCTTTTAGGAGAATAAATGGCTTTGATTTGTAAGACTGCCACATATTTATTTAGCCTCAAGCAATTAATAAGAGTTTTATTTAATTTATTAATACAAATTTGATATTGGATCAATGCTCGGCACGCATACACTCAAGTGTGCTGGTGTGTGTAGCAAAAACCCGAACATGCCTGCGGGAGCAATCAACTTATTGCTTTACACTGGAAAAAGCGAGATAGCAAGAGACGAAGTCGCATTGCCGAAGCCACACGAAGTCTTGCTGCTTTTTTATACTGTCCGTGAGTGATAGCTCAGCAGCAGAGACTTTTGCTATCCACATTAGATAGGGCCTCGAAACCTTAGTGCAAATGACTTCTTCTATAAACTAATAAACTTTTCCATCCACAAGAGCTGGTCTTGTAAACTCCATAATATATGCAACTTCGATGACATGTGTATACGGATATGTACTAAAGTTTCCTGGAACTACATACTGGAAAACTATATACGTCTAAGACTTAGTCTTAGCTTACTGCTTACAGTTCTTATATTACTACTAAACCCCTAATCACTGATAAGTCTATGATCCCATTCCACTTCAGAGTAGATCTACATAAAGTCCTCTCTTATTTTATTGGTACCATGGCACGTGGCTACCGTTCGAAGTACCTTAGATTTGGTCTATTCAAGAATAGTCTATGGTAATTATTTCTATAACTAGACCCAATTTTCCCATGCACTGACAATGCACTTATGCACGTGTGTGCACTACGAGTGTCTTCCGGCTGGGCAAGCCCCTTCCGCTTCCTAGTACATCTATCTAAATCATCTTAAATCTGTTCGGTCGAGTTCATTTCAGTTCAGAGCTCGTGCCGTCGTCTCAGTTGGGATGAGATGCTTCAATTGAAGTTCATGGCTCAATTGCTTAGTGACAACAAAATGATTTAATCTCTTGTTTGTTTTGCTTATAAATTGGTTGAAAATTAATTCCATCAGCCAGGCCTCCCAGTCCAACCCCCCCGTACCCCTCTCGAAAATCAATCATAACTTTTTTTGGACTACAATTTTCAGTTCCCGCTCATCAAATTAAATGTATTGCCACGAATTTCATTTTGTTTGTGGAGTTGTTTTACTGTGTTCCAGCAGCTGTTTAGCAATTATTATAAACATTTTTGTAATAAAAATATACTCTTATCAACAGCATTTTGTTCTTTGCTTTGCTTTTATATTCGTTCTTTTTCTTGTGTTCCTTTTCTGCGATTTGATATTATGCTACGTGTGTTTGTGGTTTCTTCTTGTTGTTCGCTGATTATTTTGTACTATAATTATCCCGGCCATACATTATTATTTTCTGTGTATTCTCCATGATTCATGATATGTTTTGATCATTTCAGAAGTATTTTTCCGCTTGGAAAAGCTATTTTTTCATGATTTCGTGAAATTTAAAATTAAATGTAACAGTTTGTTTATTTTTTAATAGAAATGGAAGGGTTTCTTTGCTATAAGATTTCCATATAGAGTAGGTATTTGAAAATAGATTACTAAAATTATTTTCATAGTGAAATCATTCTATGATCTGATTTGAAAAGATCCTAAAAGAAAACTTTACTCTATCTCCATAGAGAAAGTATTTCCCCTTAATTATTGATTATATTCTTAGAATCTCACTATCACTTTTAATTAGATGATTTAAATATGTATTTATTCTGTGATTCCCCATTGAAATGGTTCTTGTAATGTTAAATCCCTAAAGTATTCCCCTTAATCAACAGATTACAAGCAAGTACATTCCGTGATTCCCTCAATGAGTTTCAGATTGCTCCCTGCTGAACACAAATTCATTTTGGGTGAAATGATCTGTGAAATGGTAGCCCTGAACTTGCCAGTAACCTCACATTGAGTAAAATATATACATATATGTATACAAAATAAACCAACTGAATAAAAACAAAAAAAACTTTCCCATATATGTACTGAAACCCAAGTTGTATCAACAAGAAAAACGAGCAGAGTTTAATATTAAGCAGAGCCCTAAATGGGAATGGGAATGGGAACGGGAACGGGAACACGAGCACACATTTAGAGGCATTTGACCCAATTCAATTATTTTGCATGTACTCGTACTCGTACCCCTAAACCAAAGCCGTATCTCTGGGCTCTGCGGCCCCCCGTTGCATGTTCCCTTTAACATTTGTACTTCGCCGACAATGAGGCGAGAAAGTAATGTCTTTTGTTTTGGCATAGCTCCATTGTTCTTTGAGCTAAGGGAACCCCCACAGAGGTTTAGAAACCAGATTGGATTGGGAATCATGATCTCGGATCTCTCTCTCTCTCTCTCTGAGCACTCACCTCACTGATAGCACTGATAACAATTATTCGAATAGCTCTCACTTATGATTCTATTATGTGGAACAGACACACAGAACGAGCGCGATCGCGATTTGAATGCGGTAGATCGGGAACCGAAGCAGCGACTGGACTGTCTCGGTTGAAAGCTGAATTCGGAATGATCGTACGTTAACCACCAAGCGCCGATTAAGTGCAGAATCGCCCCGAGAGCGGCAACATGAGGCTCAAGCAATTGCATTGCGCCAGCAACATTTTCTGGGAAACGTTTTCCGAAGATGGAAAACCGAAGTGTTGAAAGACACGAAGCCAAAGTACATGCAGAGCCTTGAGCCTTGAGAGCTGATCAATTTGATTAGTTTTTACTATATGTAGTTCTATTTGCATGCAGCATACACAAATCGACTAATTGATTTGTGGGTCATTAGATGGTTATACCAATAGTTCTGCCTTAGTACAATTATCGCTTTTCTGCAGCTCCTTTTATAGCTTTCCTGCAGCTGATCCTTAACCTTCAGCAGGGTCTATCGTTATTGCCTTGAGGATAAAGCTTAACCACCAGCTATGACCTATAACATGGCCCATTGGCATGTCCCAGACAAGGCCTCAATATTAATGTAAATTTATTTAAAATACGCACGCACGCCCCGATATCGAACTGAGTGGTGGGCAGGGGGCTGCAGCTGCTGGGCAAAAAGCCAGAAAGTCAGAAGACAGAATTCAGAACCGATTCAAAAGTACAGTCACGTCTCATCTTTTATGCATTAACTGTGTGCTCGTGTGTGCTCGTGTTTGCTCCGTTTCCAGTTGTTTGTTTGCTTTGGCCAGAACTTTTTTGGCATGCAAAAAAGGGTGACGAGAATGCAGCCCGCGGCCAATTGGCCAAAAAGTGAATTTTCTATGTTGTTTTATTATTAATTTTCATACGCCTTCTGCTGACGTCGGTCTCTGTTGCTGGGTCATGTTCAGGCGGGCTAATAGACCTCTATTATACACATCCATAAGGAGGAAACAGGGCCTACACACACACACACACACACACACACAATGAAAGAGAGAAAACTGGCGAAAATGTAAATCTAGACGTGCATGGGCCCGGTTTCCGTGACCATCTTTAATCTCACACGCCTGTCGGCAGTTTAAAGTGTCCTTTGGGATGGACACACACACACACACACACACAAAGAAAGCACACAGAAGGCTGGAGTACAGCCCCTACATAGACAATTAGACAGCATACAAGGACACGTTAACAGCTTAGCCGCTTTCCACACGGAGACACATTAAGGCGCTGTCGTGGGAGTTGTATGCCAGAGGATGAAAGTGTGACTAGAGCTAGGCCTGGCTCTAGTTCTGGTACTGGTTCTGGCGTCCGTTGCCATTGTTTGACTGGCTGCTGTCAGTTTCGTGTCCTGGCAGGACGGTGAACCGGAGGCGTTGACGTGGCAGGGCATGGTAGCACCCAAAAACCGGAAGCTTAACACACATTCGCCGCCGCCGCTTGGCTGTTAATTCTGTGGCAGCAAAACTTTTGCTTGGCACTAGTGTGTGGCTGGGTACGATGGGATGATGAGGCAATCAAAGGGTTACAAATTCTGAATTGGATATGGGATCTAAACTGATGTCTGCAGCCGCTTTGCTGCTGGATCTTCCTCTCTCTAGGAGATCTCTCTTGAAGAACTAGCAAAAGGGTCTCCCAGTAACTAATCTTTCTACGCCCAACCCATTTTATGATAGTTTTCCCACTGTCTAGCCTGTGGTACGCACTTTTCCGTTGCCAGGTGTCTCCAGATGCCTTGACATTTCCCGTATTATCTTTTTCCTTTTAACATTTAAAGTACAAAACTTTATGGTGCCCTGCACTTAAGCTCAACTGTAACTCAAATCCCTGGGCAAACACAAACCCCTAGCCCCTAGCCCTAGCCACCTCCTGGCACACAATTATTGTACTCAGTGACGATGAGGCTTAAGTGGCAAACGACAACCTGTTGATTGTGGCAAATGCAACATCAATTCAATTCGAATGCATTCCGTTAAGTTGTTCAATTGAATTGCTCTTTTTCTGCTCCCCCCCACCTCACCTTTATCCGCACCTTAGCCTCATCTATATATATATCTATATATATACATATATCTATGTATATTCCCCCGCTGTGTCTGGTCTCTTCTGTTTGCTTGCTGCCGCCTGTGGCAATCAATTGAATTACATGTTTGTTCTTGTTTCCTGTGCGCGCATCGTTAGACTTTTCCATAGTTTTTGATACCCATGAAGGGGAGTATGATGATTTTCACTACAGTATTTTCTTTGGAGTATATGTATGATAAGCTTTATCAGCATTAGCGGAGTCGTTAAGACATGTCTGTCGTACTTTTTCTATGGTAAGAATTGCCTGTTTAATTTGACTTCCTTTTGGATGTAATCTGGCAAAGATCTTTATACTTCTAACAAGCAACATCGCCTAGATGGGAGCACTATTTTGAAGTGATTGAAAAGATAGAAGATCTTCAACAGCTTCGACTATGAACTTTATTTCTCTATAAATTAGTTGAATATGATTCTCCCAGGGTATCCACTGCTTCGGCAGACAACGCTCCAGTGTTCCATTCTTCTTTTAGTAGATGCTGTTGTTGCTGTTGTTCTGACACCATTTCTCTCTATCTTCGAGTCTTATCAAGGCGTAACGCTCCAGGCCGAGAGCATTTGCATGGCAATTTGACTTAACAAGGCGTGGCTGTGTCGACAATATAGCCGCATAATCATGTGTGGCATCATTGGAAGCTGGCTGCCTCCTGTTGCTGCAACAAGAAACCCCCCCTTCTCCAAGTATTGCCATAAATTGCAGCATCAGAGCAACCGTTACGTCTGCAGCAGGCAAATGCATGCATATGCAACTTGAAATTCCGCTTTTCAGAGAGGGTCTCCTCTCTCCTACCAACACCCATTTCCCTCGAAAACTAGGGGGACCACAAAAAGGTCAAGTGTACCCTCTTCCCCCGCCCCGCGAGTCATTTGTAAGTCTAAGTGCACTACAGCGAATATATGCAAAAAAAAATCTGAAAAGAGAAAACATCAAGCACACACACAAACAAAACAGGAAATGAAAATGCAAAACATTTTGGTGGAAATGGGTTTTCAGCCAAAGGCAGGCAAATGTTGAACAATTTTAAGTCTCAAATAAAGCAGAACGGTTTTCGAACGCATTTTTATAGACAGAACCAATTTGTTTTGTTGATCGATTGCAACGCATTTTATCAATTATTCCAGTGGGAATATTTTTGTATAAATATGTGCTGAAAAGTCTTAGTTCTATGTGAGCTTTAAGATTATCCAACTGCTGCCACTTCCGATTATTGATCGATAAAGTTAGCTCTCGATTCTCATCTAAGAACACATATCATTCACATTTTAATCTCTAGTCTCTCCATTAACTGTCTTAACGCCCTACCCCAATATAAAACCTGAAAGCCGCTTCCATTTCAGCTCCCCTTCCAGCTGAGCTTCGTTTGCAACCGCCCGCCTAAAAGCTCGCTACGATCAATGCGCAGTCAAGAAGGTTCGTTAGCAGTGGCGCTGCTGCTGCTGCTGCTGTTAACAGCCGCATCTACAGCGGCCGATGCTGAAGCCGATGTGGAGCCCTCTGTTAGCACCCAGACGCCGGGTGCAGACGCTCCCAGGCGGATGGTAAAGCGTGCACCCACTTCGAGCTTCATAGGGATGCGTGGCAAGAAGGAGGAGGAGAAGGATCAGCGTGCGGCCGATTGGATAGGACCCGATCCACTCGACTATGCCGATATGGACGAAGACAGCAACTACTTCGAGAACGGGAACCGGCTCAAGAAGGCCCCCATGTCCTTTGTGGGGATGCGAGGCAAGAAGTATATACCCATTAGCAACCGGCTGTCCGACGTCTTACATCAGATAGAGGAGCAGCGAATGCGCGATAACCTGATCCAGGACCTATTCGAGCGGCTGGCGGCGGGGGACGACGGTGTTGGGGATGTTGGAAAGCGGGCACCGACGGGTTTCACGGGCATGAGGGGCAAGCGACCGATGAGCGGAGACGATGACGACGATGATGCCATGGAGCTGCTGCAGAAACGGGCTCCGGTCAACTCCTTTTTGGGCGTGCGCGGCAAGAAGGATGTTTCCCATCAGCACTACAAACGAGCGGCTCTGGCAGAGGTAAGAAGCAGCTATCACTTGTCCTATCACAAGCCTTTTGAGAATCTAATCGGCTCCAGTTGTGGCACCATTTCTTAAAAAAGGCCTACGATGTGAGGGGCAAGAAGGAGCGCTACGCGGACTTCAACAGCAAATTTGTGGCAGTGCGTGGCAAGAAGAGCGATCAGGACACTGGCCTAGACACTGGCGATGGCGATCAGCAGTACTTGATGCGTCCCTGGCTGTACCTTTGGGGCGATAACAAGCGGGCGCCCAGTGGCTTTCAGGGCATGCGCGGCAAGCGTCCAGGTGAGTGGATCTCTGATCTTCAGTTGGGATTCATCTTAATCGTCGTCTTCCCACCAGCGCTCGTTGAATAGACGTCGTTCACTTCATGGGTTTGACAGTGTTTGAAGTTCCTTTTAGAGCTACGAAACTAGGAAAAGAAAGAAAGAATCATACAAAACAGTAAGAGTGTTTGCAATAATCTCAGGGCTGGCGATTATTTCAAACACCCTATACACACACACACATACGAAACAGAAGGACACGTTTGGCTTTGTAACATTTTCTTTCGGTGTAATGTAGAACGAGACTTGAATGGAATCCAAAGTCTCCTCAATCATTGATCTATTTGCATATCTAATTGTAAAACTTAATCAAAATTAGCAAAAGAAATTTAATGCACCAGTGAAAAAAAATAAATAAAAAACAAAAGTACTACACGGGGAACACATTTATTTATTTTCAAATATATATATTTAAATATAAACAACTTTCATTGTGGTACATACATCTACGTATACAAGATATATATTAATATAAATAATACAAATATAGCACAAATAAATATTGTAAATATTGTACGGTAACTAATGAATGAATAAACAATGATTCCACAAAAGGATAATCTAACAATGACTATTTTTACTATTATTATTTATTATTCCAAAGACAAATGTCATGACTAACCAGCGATACAAAGAACAATTAAAAAGTAAGAAAAAAAACCCCATTAAAGAGTCTTCTCACAATTCCCAGAAATTCAATTTGATCTACACATGTACATCTTGTACCTCTTAAAGCTGAGTATCCAGCACCGCGGAAACTAAAAATTACTGCCAAAAGCTGAGTATCCAGCACCGCGGAAACTAAAAATTACTGCCAAACTTCATATAAAAAAAACGGGGCCAGTAATTTTTCGTTTGTGTTTTCCTGGAGTCAGTATCCAGCAACGTAAACGGGATCCACGAATTTTTATCGATAATATCGATATTCACACGAATGTGGACTGTGAGAACAGCTGATAGGGGTGCCAGTAAAATATATGTGCCTATTTTTACTGGAGTACAAGTGAGAGGTGGGGGCAAAATCTGTGCGCAAAACCAAAAAGAGATATGCAAATTTTTAAAGTGAGGAGAAGATTGCTTTAATAAAAGCAGTTGAGGCAAGACCATGTCTTTGCCGGATCACGGAAAACAAGCATTTTGATCATTTTGATATTTTGGCGCCTCCGACTGTGCTGTACTTCTTCTTACAACAATATGTGCCACTACCAACACAATCACTTCATCGTCAGAATTACTTTTCTTCCTTTTTTTAATTTTAGTTTAATTTTCAAAATTGGCGCTGTTTACAAAACACAGCTGATTCATGAGAGTGGCAAATCACTTTTTAGGCTCTTGGTCACACTACATCAGTTGAGTTCCACACATCCGAAATAATGAGCAGATTCGTTTCAGTAAAATTTCGCGGTGCTGGATACAGGCCTTAACTTCATATAAAAAAAACGGGGCCAGTAATTTTTCGTTTGTGTTTTCCTGGAGTCAGTATCCAGCAACGTAAACGGGATCCACGAATTTTTATCGATAATATCGATATTCACACGAATGTGGACTGTGAGAACAGCTGATAGGGGTGCCAGTAAAATATATGTGCCTATTTTTACTGGAGTACAAGTGAGAGGTGGGGGCAAAATCTGTGCGCAAAACCAAAAAGAGATATGCAAATTTTTAAAGTGAGGAGAAGATTGCTTTAATAAAAGCAGTTGAGGCAAGACCATGTCTTTGCCGGATCACGGAAAACAAGCATTTTGATCATTTTGATATTTTGGCGCCTCCGACTGTGCTGTACTTCTTCTTACAACAATATGTGCCACTACCAACACAATCACTTCATCGTCAGAATTACTTTTCTTCCTTTTTTTAATTTTAGTTTAATTTTCAAAATTGGCGCTGTTTACAAAACACAGCTGATTCATGAGAGTGGCAAATCACTTTTTAGGCTCTTGGTCACACTACATCAGTTGAGTTCCACACATCCGAAATAATGAGCAGATTCGTTTCAGTAAAATTTCGCGGTGCTGGATACAGGCCTTAAAACAAAACAAAATAAACCACCAACGGAACAGTTTCGAAATATGAACATACACAGACCCTATCCCTAGCTAAAGCCAGAGCCAGAGACCTGACCAGAGTACTGGGTGACGGGAAGCAGTGTGATTGATGGCTGTTAGGGAATCAGTGGTCCGAGGCTGGACAGTTTCGGGAATAACCGAAATGTGATCTGCGCATTTCAGCTGGATAACACTTACACCTACAGGTAGGGTAGGACAGCTACCTGAAAGAATAATTCCAGGAATATGTCAATTTAAGGTAATACAAATGAAAACAGTAGAGTATTCCTATATTCCTAGGTATTTTTCAATTTTTTCCCTGTTGTTTGGTGTAACAACACTTATCACAGCTCGCACTTTCACAAATTGTACACACGAATTTGGCACTCCCACCGCCCTCTCGTCACACGCCAATAAAAAGCGTCACCAAACCAAAAGTTCTCTCAGAAGACCGAAGCTTCAAAGCCCGCACTCAGAAAGCTTCAATCGATCGCATCGCAGCGCAATCGCAGCTTATAAATACCAGACGCGATCTTCGTTCTTTTGCAGTTAGTTTTCAAAACTCGTGACGACAACAACCATTGTCGGATCTTCCACAGAAAAAATACAACCAACCTACCATACCATACCATAGCTCGTGAGTGAGTGAGTGTCTTGTGCTGTCGTGTGTCTTTATTCGAAAAAGGAGACAGAGCGAAAGACATTTGCGACTATATATTTTAATCAAATTGATTGTGATGTGGATGTGCCAATTGTTGTAATCCAAAAGACAATTGACAATAATTATATGTGCGGTGCTGTGCTCGCAATTAATGCGTGTAGACAGTGGAAAAGTTTCTCCTCTCTCTCCGCACTCGGGGGCCAGTCGGTCGTCACCTATATATTTGAGTGCAGGCTGGCGTGGAAAACCTGTATTTTGGCTTTTGCCTGGCCGTCGCGTCGTCTCAGCTGTTTCCAGTGCAGCAGTGAAATTTCTTGAGCCCAGCCAGCCATCGCCATCCCGCAGAGTCTTTTTATTACAGCAACTTTCTGTTATTTTATTTTCTTCTCCATTTCCCTCCCCCACTTTTATAGCACCCAATTTTTGGTTCAAATTGTGATATTGTGATATCCAAAAACAACATCATGTTGAGACAGTGGGCTTGCCTGCTCCTGCTCGGGTCCATCTCCATCCAGGCGGTGCCCTTCTATGGAGAGTAAGTATTGTTTTTTTCCAGTGCTGGTCAACACTAGTGTGTGTTGTGTAGTGCTGTGTTTTGTGTGTTCTCGTTTCATGCACATTTCATGTAGTTTGTGTTTTTGTTTTCGTTGTGGTTTTCGGGCTAAACAATCATTGACATCTTCTGATAAGGCATGAACTTGATGCTTTGATGTTATCGGAATATAGAACTAAATTGAAAATGTCATTGAAGCGTGGCATAACATTGGGAATAAACTAGAAAAACTCATTGAATTACTGGTAGAAATTCCATGAAGTCATCATCCATACGATATTGGAATTAATAATACAAATTGCATGAAATATTTCACAAAATTCCATCTTTAATATCAGTAAATCTGTCATAAAAAAATTCTGGCTTAACTGAAAATATGAATACTTTATTTTAAGTCATAAAATCAAACACTCAAAGATGGGAAAAATTAATTGAACTGAAATTAGTAAAATCACATGTATTCGAGTTATAGAAAATCCAAATTACTTCAGAGAATCAGTCCCATATTAATATACTGTAGTAGATTAAATATCACTAACTCCAACACGTTAAAAATCCTTTTCCAAAGTTGCCTTAAATACCCCAATGATCTGTAGAATCCTCCACATTGTAGCTCCTACCCCAATAAATGATTAATTGCAATTTCAGTTCAGGCTCCGGATCGGAATCTGAGTTTGAAGAATCCGTGGGTTATGCTTCCGAATCCTTATCCAAATCCAGGTGAACTATATGCCAACCCAGCGCTTTTCTCCCACCCTCACAGCATATCATACCCAGTAGACTAGAACCCGCAAAAAAAAAACCTGACAACTACTTACCAAAACAAACACCAGAAACAAGTTTCAATATTTACAACACACAATAGTTGACATGTGAACAAACCCAAACATTTTCAACCAGTTTCAATATTTAAGCATGTAACATTAACATTCTTTACGGGTTTACAGCTCCACTGACAGACACTCCATAAAAGTTGGCTAATACCGGGTTCAGTCTGCGGTTTTTATGACAATTTCGAGTCAGAAACCTTTAGGTCTGTTTGTTCTGGGAGAAATTTTTCGCTCGCTAAACAAAACTGCAAATAAAGTTGACCGAAATGTGGTTGGAGGCGGAAGAAGGCCCAGAAAGAAAGTCCCAAAGCCACAGTAACGACCTCATTTGATAAAACCTAAAGCTGAAACTGTTGAGAGATTGTCTGGAGATGGTTCTGACGCGATCGTGGAGCCTAACCCTGCAGTTCAGACGGGTCTTGGAGTCGCTTTGAGTCAGTTGCTCTTCCATTTATCTGTGTGTTTTTGCGAAAGATATTGCTGCAAGAGAACAATGTGCAACCTAAGTGGGGCAACACCATCGCATCCGCCAGAGATGCAGCCGCGGGACTTGGCCAACAAAATCTTCATCCTCCAATCAGCGCCACACTCGGCTGACTCTGACTCTGACATGGGGGCGGCTCAACCTTTAGGTTCAGGCCGCTCTAGGGCTCATCTTTGGCACAATTCTCAAAATCCAGTGCTGGCCCTGAAACCAATTGACATTTGACACGTCATTAGGTGCTATTTCGGGGGGCCCCAGGTATTCTCACCCCACCACAATCGTATAATCTGTCCTCGAAGTGGGTCACTGCTGCTGATGCTGCTGCTGCTGCGTGGGTCTTTTTCTGTTTTCTGTTTTACTCACTAAATGTTTGGGTTCTGCCTGCCGCAGTTGCGCTTTAATTAAATCAGGCAGCCATTTGGTCGGATCCAACCACCGCTCTGTGGACCCCCTCTGCATTACCATTTCTCCGACAATCTGTGATTCCCCATCACTACGTCTCTCTCTCTCTCTCTCTCTCTTTCTCTGGCTGCCTGCTCTGTGGCCAATGACTTTCGCTTTGGTTCCGAGCGAACAGAATCTATTTTGTTTACAAATTTCATTTGTTTTCTGCATTCGTTATGCATTCTCCAGTTTCCATAAAATGATTTCGGACGGAGAGTTTCCTTGGAATAATATCATGAATCATTCAAAAATTGATTTGTCGAGACTTTCATTTAAATGTTAACAAATGAAGGGAATATAGTATGCAAATCTTTAACGTAAAAATGGGCGTATATGAAGCTTAAAACCTGTATAGTGGGAGTGGTAGAAATAACTCAAGGTACAGTCTATATAGCAGGAAATGTAGAAGGGAGAATATTTAAAACTTATTCTAGAATAAATGGGAATTATGTATTAGTGTTAGATGAAAGCAGGAAAGGCATGTTTGTAGGAATTATTTTAGATATATCACCTTCCGACACCTTCCATTCATCAGCTTTCCCTTGGGAATCTTTAATTTATTAATGCTTTCATCAATGTTTTTCCCACATTTACAATACCATTGTTAACAAAATCGTATTCATTCTCAATCATACGAAAATCTATTATTTTTCAAGTATTTAGAAATATCCAATCGCAAAATGAATTGCTAGAATTTAAGTGGAGTAAAAGGATTATATGGAGACTTAGAAGATCGTTTACAACTAATAATTGTTGCAATTTTTTAGTCTAAAAAGGGGTATTTTAATAGGTTTAAGTTCCAATAATATATTATTCAGAGTAAGAAACCATAAAATTCACAGTGGATTAAATTGAAATAATTCTCTGGGTACATAAATTCCTCAAGACACAAGACAAGAGAGCGACACACAAAATTTATCAGGCCAATGGCCATCCATAATCGCTTTGTCGGCTTAAATACGTATATTGCCTGTCTCTCTGTGCCTGTCTCTGTGGCTAAGCCGATTCGAGCCCTAGCTCCTCACGTACCACTCGGCTGATGAGTCACACAGAGAACCGACAGACAGAACTCCAGGCAGAAGACCCATCAAAACTGAGGGACAGACAGTTGGACAGTTGGAGTACTGCGCCAATGAACAAATTGTTTACGTTTTTGCCTTTTCAAGCATTATATTTTTATTGTTTATTGCCAGATAGTTTCGTTTCTTTATTTTTTATTTAGCACTGATGATGGGGTTGCTTTTTTTTAATTAGCTTCCGCGAAACGAATTTTAATGACCCGCAACCAAAGTATGTTCTAGAAAGTATTTCTTGGGGGGATGGAATGGGTTGGGTGTTGGTTCCAGATGCACTAATAGAAGGCAACATTTCGTTGACATAAATCCCAGTTGATGGATGGACCACTACTAGGGGAATATCTCAAGTTTGCTTTGGTGATTGGGTTTTTTTTTTGGGTTGTTAAAAAGTTATTTTCATTTGATTTCATTAGAGACTGTAGTGTAGTGCCCGCGGGGGAGGCACTTAATATGCGGCTCAGGCAAATGCTGCGCCAAAAAAAAGGAAAAAAATCAGCTAAACAATGAGCACGATCAGCATATATACTAACCGCACATATACTACGTATTTATATATATACCGACATTTGTCGATCTGTAGGGGCCGTGTGGGAGCTTCTTTTATGTGAGGGAACAATGAAGGCATATGAATTATGGTGCTCGGGTTCTCCACTTTGTTCCGTTTCGTTTCGAACCGTTCTTCATGAAATTTGCATGAATAAATACAAACACAAATACAAACAGAACATCTAGATACAGATACAAATACACTAACTATGTATAACACTTACACTCGAACACCCTCGCCCTCCCCCCACTCTTCAGCTTTATGCCACATTTAACACACCCATTGCCGCTGCACCGCACCATGTTCGCGCCCATACCACTAGCACCGCTAGCACCACTCGAACCACTCGATCTGGAGCCCATGCATGCCCAGGCCTCGCAACGAGTGGCAAGTGTCTGGTCCCAGGGTCCACCCGGCCCTCTGCCGCTGGCCCCCCAGCGACCACAATCTCACCTGTTGCCACTCTTCAGCAGCGGCAGTAGCTTCGATACTGAGTTCGTGCCCCTGGAGCAGCAGCAACAGCCACAGGGACGTCAGGATGCGGGACCATCGGGACCTAGACCCGTTCCGCCAGCAACTGGAGTGGAGCAGAAACCTTTCAGTAAGTGACATAAAAGAGATCTAAGTATTCCTCATGGATATACATACAATCCCATTGCAGATGTGGATGCCATCACGACAGATGTGAATGCCCCCAATCCAGCCATATTCTTCCAGCAGTCGTTCCCCTTCTTTGGCAATGAATTCTTCAACTCATTTGGCGGCTTTGGCTTTGGCAATGCCCAGGAGCCCTGGTGGAAGGGGTAAGTAAAATCGTACAGAAATAACTAGACTTAGACTCTAGGAAATATCTCTGCCAAATTTCCCACTATATTTGAATGTTAAAAATCCCCTTGTTATGGTCAATAAGTTTTTGCTTCTTTCCTAATCGCCGCACACGACTGAATTCGACTCTGACTCTGGGCACTGGCACTGGCACTAGCTTCACTGTCGGATCCAACTACTATGACTGTTCTTGGCACTTGGCAATTAAGAGAGCACAATGTCAAGTTCATGCCAGCTATTAAATAGTGTATGATTATTTTTTTTTATTTTTAATTTCTTGGCTTATCGCGTTACAGCAGCAATCGAGCATAACCATTAAAAAATAAATACATAAATAAGTAATTTTCCATCCATTGAAAGATTGCTCCCAGCGAGGGAATTAGCAATCTCTCTCTAGAGTGTTCCAACGATGATTGTTTCAACAATCCCCAAGATTACGATTATGGTTGTTCTGGTGTTCCAATAATCCCTTGGGGGTTCTACAATCTCTAGAGTCTGATGCTGATGTTTCTTTTTCACCAATCTCTGTAGGGCTTCAACTTTTTCGTGGGTTCCAATATGCTTTCGATTAATTGTTTAAGTCGGCAGAAATTGTTGTTTATTGTTTATTCCATATACTCGGACTCGTGCAGAAGGTGAATGAGTCCATTAAGTGAACTATATTGGATAAGTGCACAAGTCTGATTATTGTATATGTAGTACACAAAATACAAAAGCTTGCACTTTTCTAAATTGTGAAATCAACTACGTCGTTTTCACTGTTGTAAAATGAAAGTCAGAAATGTGGCAAATTGAAAAATTAGCTGCATTGAGAGATATACTCGTATACTCGTTCATAGAGATATATAGGTAGGTACACATATTTCCAACTATGGTTCAGTGGGAAATTTCTAAAAAAAATAATAAAAAAGCTACGCACACAATGAGTTGGCTTTCAGAAAACACAAAAAATATATTTCAGCGAGTGCCATAATTGAATTGATGGCCTGGCAAAGCTGTTGGGCCTCACAAATACTATATCTACATATATACATCTCTATGTATACATATACATCCATCATATATAACTATGCTTTATATGGCGGATCACTGTGCAAATTCATTCAACAAACACTCGACACTCGAAACGAGTGGCAGGCTGCTGATGGACTGTCTGATAAGTGCCTCGGACTAACTTTGATTGGTTTCATAGATACTACCTCGCATATAGGCTGGGCTGGGTTGTGGGTACATTGACATTGCGACTTGCATGTCTCAGAGCGTATAGTATATGTATGTATGTATGTATGTATGACTAATTCATTAGCGAAGATTTTTCTAGGTTTACTTGGGGACTAGGTATGAAAAGAATTCTCTGAAATGAAATTAGAGCTTGAAATATAGGAATAACTTATTATTTACCTCTACCTTTATATGGTATATACGATATATTTACATTACGTTCATTACTCGTATGAATGTAACAGAGATCTCTCACGTTCCTGTAGTTTAAGATTACACGAATCCAAGCTGAATTCGCTTCCAACCGGTTTTAGTCGTTTATACTTTTAGTTTCAAATTCAAGCCCTTCTATAAACATCAATAAATCAATAGGTTTTTTTTAGCCAAATGTCGAAATAATTGCACAGTTCTGTAAGGGTGGGTCGACCGCTGCAAACAAACTTGTTTTCCTATTAAATCAGTTGCAATCTTCCAAGATCGCTGCATCGATTATCCAACTGAAAGCTTCAATCATTGCACAACTGAATAATTAACGAACGAATCTCGATGATTCCTCTTCCTTTCCCCACCAGTCCCAATGTGTGCACCGAGAAAGAGGAAGGCGAGACCGTGTCCACAGAGACCGAGGGTGATGAAAGTGTGGACACCTTTGGCCAGGAACGTGACGGCGTCAGCAGCGTTGTGCGATCCCCACTCTTCGGACAGTTCCAGTTCAGCGTAAACTCCTGCATGGAGAAGCCCAACAAGCACGTCTGCACCAAGATGTAAGTCGAATTAATCCAGGGGATTACCCAAGACTCTCTGTGTAATTGTCTTCCTTCTTCCTTGCCTCTGCGCAGCGTCAATCAAAATGGCAAAAAGAAGACCCTGACGCTGACACGTCAGTGCTGTCACGGCTATGGACGCTCGAGGAATGCGGACTTCAGCACACCCTGCGAGAAGATCGACATCAAGGATGTGGAGGTCACGGCCAGCGACATGGGAGCCAAGCAGTTCATCGAGAGTGCCCGCAAAGCCGGAGAACTGTCCGACATGCTGGGTCAGGGCAGTGGCAAGAAGGTGACCCTGTTTTTGCCCAAGGATCAGGACTTTATGGAGTACCATGCCCAGCAGCAGCAGGAGAATGTAAGTGATCATGGAATGGCGTAAGAGAATCTCACACTAATCCTATTCCCCTCTAATCCCACAGACAGTGGATCAAGCCAATGCTGATAAAACATCATCCATCTACAAACTGCATGCAGTTCTCGGAGAAGTAGAGCTGGAGGATGTGCCCAACGAGCAGCTGCTGCAGACGGAGGTGCCCGACCAGAAGATCCGCATCAACAGCTACCAGCTACCGCCAGCTCTGGGCCTGGAGCCGTATCGCTATTCCGCCAACTGTGTGCCAATCGATAAGCACGACAAGCTGTCCGAGCAGGCCCTCGTCCACACACTGAATGGAATGCTCAAGCCCCTGACCAAGAACGTGATGGATATCATTCGTGAGCGCCCGGATATGTCCATAATGCGCACAGTTCTGGAGAAGACCAACCTGAGTGCCATGCTGGAGGGTGAGAAGCCAGTGAGCATCTTTGTGCCCACCGATGGAGCCTTCGAAAAGCTGGAGCCGCATCTGCGACGGGCCCTAAAGGAGGGACGGGGCTGTGCTTCGAGTGAGTACCATAGATCCCTAGAAGACTAGCAATCATAACCAACTCTTTTATAGACATCCTCAAGAACCACATGCTGGACCTTACCTTCTGTTCGCTGGCCACAGTTCCCGGAGCCAAGACGACGGCCTTCAATCTGCTGGGCGAGCCCCTGCTCCTCAATCGCACCCAGCGCGCTGAGAATCAGACAGGACCATCTTCGATCATCATCAATAATGTGGCCAAGATAATGGAGGCGGATATTATGGGCACAAATGGTGTGCTCCATGTGATCGATACCATTCTGCCCACGGAGACGGCACTGCCCATGACCACGCTGATAGCGCAGAAGAACCTGACAATCTTCAAGCAGCTGTTGGAGGCCTCTGGCTACGACGATCAGTTCGATGATCTGAACAATGTGACGATCTTTGCACCCACCGACAAGGCACTGCAGAACACGGAATGGGCTCGCCTGCTGAAGGAGCAGCCAGAAGTTCTCAACCACAACCTGGATCTGTTGGAGTTCCTCAACTATCATGTTGTCCAGCCCATGATCAAGACGTGCGATCTGTCGGAGAAGTCTCTGCCTACGATGGCCGGCTCCAGCGTCCGCCTGAATCTGTATTCCACCCATGCACTCTTCTCGGATGTGATGAATCGTGCCACCGTGAACTGTGCCCGTCTGGTGCACTTCGATGACGAGAGCTGTGGCTCGGTGCTGCATCAACTGGATCGTCCCCTGACGCCGCCCAAGAATGTGAGCTGGAAATAGGATCCTTTTATACGGAAATTCTAAACTCTCCCTTTTCCCATTCATATCCACAGAACATGCTCAAGGTGCTGGAGGCCAATCCCGGCTACAGCAAGTTCTTGGAACTGGTGCGCAAGGCCAATCTGACCCAGTTGCTGTCCAACGATTCGAACAGCTATACCCTGCTGGTGCCCAAGAACGATGTCTTTGAGGAGTTCAGCGAGTCGGGAGAGACCCAGAAGCCCGCAGCCCAGACCCAGGCAGAATTGGTGGCCATGGTCAAGACGCACATTGTCGAGGATGTTGTCTGCTGTGCCGGCATCATTCCCACCAATTGGCCCTTTGTGCGATCCATCGAATCGATTGGGGGTCAGCATTTGCGCATCACACGCGATCGTCGGCCCAAGATTGAGAATGCCGGCGTCACCAAGTGCGATGTGGTGGCCACCAATGGCATTCTCCACGAGATCAACGACATCATTGTCCCGAGGCCACCACGTGCCCAGCAACGACCCCAGCTGATCCCGCCAGGCGCTGGCTATCAGCCACAGAGCGACTTCGATGTCTTCTTCTGAGCGGAGCAACGATGATCGCTCCCTTTCCCCTATCTCAAGCACATATATGATCGTATACATATATATAAAGTATATATTTATATTAACTCTTAACGATTTCATTTGTCGATTGATTGAAAATGGCCCAAAAAGCTATGACTTCACTCGGATAAATAAAAGAAAAATAGTATTACAAATATAAGAGATTTTGATAAAGAATGTGCTATGGAAAATTTATGAAAATACACAATTGAGAGATATATTTGTCAACTACCAAAAAAAATTAGTAGCAAAGAAAAACTTCACTGTAAAATTAGGGATTTTTGAAAACTATTTGGCATTATTTAAGATGATGGCTCCTGAATATTCCAAAGGCATGCCTTTGCTTCCAACAGTCTCCATTGCATCGATCGGCGCTCAACCGAAAAGTAAAAAAGTGAGTGCGCGAGAATGCAAAAACAAAATACACGCTGTGTGTGACTAAAGACCGAGACTCTAGAGCGAGATGGCAAAAACAAAATACACCCAGTGTACTTGACGAGGCTAATAAGGGCTGTTTTTTCACACTATCATGCAGTTTGAAGGTCAGATTCAGTTCCTTAGAAAAGGCTACAATGGAAAGTATAGATGGATAAAAATCGGATTAATTGCAATCATCAGCGATTCAAAAACAGATCGTAGATTACAGTGCCTGCTAGTTGTAGGTTCTATGATACGATAGAAGCAAGTACTAGAGAGCATCAAAACTGTTACAAAATTCGAAAGAGAGTTCGTAGATAACAGAGCCCCAACTGCTCCTAGAATGTAAATATAGAACCCCAAAAAGAGAACGAAACCTTGTAAGAGAACCTCCCAAAGAGAGCCGCATCCAACAGAGAGTGCAAACAGTTTAAGATTGCGGTTTCTGAGCATATACATACATACAAACTCCCTCACATTTCTTATCGCTACTGAAAAGGTGTTCCAAAACCTATAAAAACCCGTAGCGTTCTACGTGCCGTAGCTATTTCAACGTAAAGATTCACCAAATAAAGATGCCAGGAGAACTGCCAGCCACTTTTGTCAAGGGATTCCATAATGAGGAGCTGGTGCGACGCATGGAGTACCGGGAGCTAGGCAGCACAGGACTTCGAGTGTCCAAAATAGCACTGGGTGGCGCCGCCCTGTCATCGATTTTCTACAAAGATTTTAAAACCAAAGAGGAGGGCATCAAGACGGTGCATGAGGCCATTAAATCGGGCATCAATTACATCGACACGGCTCCGTTCTATGGCAATTCGGAGGAGCTGCTCGGCCAGGCCCTGAAGGATGTGCCCCGTGAGGCCTACTACATAGCCACCAAGGTGGCTCGCTATGAGCTTGATCCCAAGAAAATGTTCAACTTTACGGCAGCCAAGGCGAGGGAGAGTGTGAAACGGAGCCTGGACCTACTTGGCCTGAAACAGGTGGACGTCCTTCAGGTGCACGATGTGGATGCCGCCCCCAGCCTGGACATGGTTCTCAATGAAACTATCCCCGTTCTGGAGGAGTATGTAAAGGCGGGTAAGGCTCGCTTCATTGGTATCACCGGCTACGATGTGGACGTGCTGAAGGAGTGCGCCGAGCGCGGCAAGGGTCGCATCCAGGTGATGCTGAACTATGCCCGCTATACGCTGGTAGACAACACCCTGCTGCGTCATATGAAGACATTCAAGGAGCTCAATGTCGGCGTTATCTGTGCCGCTGCCCACTCGCTGGGGCTACTCACCAATGCTGGACCCGCGGCCATGCATCCCGGTAGTCCGGAGCTTCTGGCTCTGGGTCGGCGGGCAGCAGAGATCTGCAAGCAGCGGGACGTGGAGCTGGGCAAGTTGGCCATGTATTACACCATGCAACTGGGCGGAGCAGCTACCTTCCTCATCGGCATCCCCAATCGCCGCTTGCTGCAGATTAATCTGGACGCGATCTTCGACGGCCTCACCTCGCAAGAGCAGGAAGTGCTTCAGTATCTACGCGCAAAGTGAGTAGAAATTGTGGAAATCGGATTTGGTGTTAGCAATTGCATCACGGGCACTGCCACTGCCACTGGAACCGGGTCGAACTTGGCCTCAGCCCCTAAAAACCAGTTCCCCTATCCTATCCTATCCTATCCTATCCAATCCAATCCAGTCCAATCACCATTTGAACATGTATTTCCTTCTCTGTCTTTGTTTCAGTGTTTTCACCAAATCCTATAGCTGGGGCTCCACTTTATCCACTGTGGACAAGTTCCAATGAGCAGAGATCAAAGCTGAAGACTAGGAAAACAACTGGCAGAAGCATGATATCTACCTTACATTGTTAATGAATTAAAACTAATAAAATAAAGTAATTATTAAAGGAAAAGTACTTATAAACCTTTCAATTCCAAGCTATTGGAAACCAAAGAATCACATTAATTTTCTTTGCAAATCGTTTAATTACAAATATTTATTCAGGTTTCTTTTTGTTTTGTTAGAATTCATGTTTCTATTATTTCCAAGATAAGCTCAGGTTCATCGACAGATCAATTGTCGTACCTGGTACATCAAACAATATTTACAAGTTTTCTATTTTTTCTTGATTAGATTATTTATAGATGCTCGAATGTCTGTATGTTTGTATAGTAGAATTGCAGCCGGCTTAATTGCCTTATCAAATTCCATGGTTTTTGCACCTAGAGAGTGCAAAGATTTGAGAGCGTGAGAGTATCCGTTGAGCAGCGACTGGAAGAGTACGATGTTAGCATCAGCAGCTTCAGAGCTTTGAGAATATGGTGAATAATAATCGATGATATGTATTAATATTTATTAAAATACCGAACACTTTGACCTAACGGTTATACTGATAAAAAAAAGCGCATACTAAAACTGAGCACACTGATACTTAAATTAAATACAAAAATATAAGTGAAGACACTTTAATTTTAATAAGTGAATGATGAAAGCTAATTTTTCTTTTTATGAAAAGGTAGAATTCAAGTTTTTTTTATAAAAGGAGAGCCAAAACATACTCTTAAGAGCGCTGACTGGAATGGCCTCACCTTAATATGTAAGTATACCTTGGGGAGGTAGAACTTTGATCAATTCCTCTCTATATTCCACTCCCTCTCTCTCTCTCTCTCTCTTTATTTATACTTGCACTCTTGCAGCTTTTTTTCAGTAGATTCTCTCTGAGCACAGCACAGGCTATATGTATGATCTTTCGTATCAAATTTGAATCCGCTTTTGTTCGCAAACACTCTCTCATATCAGTACGAATATGTATTTGTTTGTTTAGGTGCACTTCAGCTCTGTTCTCTTTATCGGATTTGCAAATATAAACTAAAAATACGGCAATCTGTTGTCAGTAATACTTTGGCTGGGCTGGGCTAAGAATTTCATCACGGTGCGACACAGATTGGACGCATATCAAAATGTCTGGAACATTACCGACTACCTATGTGAAGGGTTTTCACGATGAGGAGAAGGTGCGGCGCATGGAGTACCGTAAGCTGGGAAAAACAGGTCTAGAAGTATCGAAGATTGCTTTCGGTGGCGGTGCACTGTGTGCCAACTATGGGTAAGAGATATATTTTTTAGAATCGAATCTCTTAAGATACGATGTGTTCTCTTTCTGCGTTTAGCTTTGATCTTGAAGAGGGCATCAAAACAGTGCAGGAGGCTTTGAAATCGGGCATCAATTATATTGATACTGCTCCATTCTATGGACAAGGACGGTCCGAAGAGGTGCTCGGCCAGGCCTTGAAGGATGTGCCAAGGAAGTCCTATTATATAGCCACGAAGGTGTGTCGCTACGAGCTGGACTATGAGCGCATGTTCGACTTCAGTGCCAAGAAGACTCGCGAAAGTGTGGAGAAGAGCCTGAAGCTTTTGGGTCTGGATTATGTGGATGTCATCCAGATTCATGATATTGAATTTGCTAAGAATTTGGATATTGTTCTCAACGAAACATTGCCCACTTTGGAGGCGCTGGTCAAGGAGGGAAAGGCCAAGTATATTGGCGTCTCTGCTTATCCCATTTCCGTGCTCAAGGAGTGTCTATCCCGAGCACCAGGAAGATTCGATGTCCGTAACCTAATCGAGGAATTATCCCTGACTTACTAAACCCTTATGTACTGCTTTGCTTTCAGACGGTGCTCACATATTGCCGGTACACCCTAACCGATGAAACGCTTCTCGAATACCTTGATTTCTTCAAGTCACAGAATTTGGGCATCATATCTGCGGCTGCCCATGGCATGGGCTTGCTCACCAATGCTGGTCCTCCGCCATGGCATCCAGCCACCGATGAACAGAAGGCCCTGGGCCGCAAGGCGGCAGCGGTCTGCTTGGAGCGCGGTGTGGAGCTGGGAAAACTGGCCCTCTACTACTCTATGAAACTGGGGGAGGTGAACACCTTCCTCACTGGCATGCAGACGCGGCAGTTGCTCCAGATTAATCTGGCGGCTTTCGAACAGGGTCTCACCGACAAGGAGCAGGAAGTGCTGTTGTATTTGAGCAAAAAGTGAGTGTCCGACTCGGAAGTTGGCCAAAAACCAGACAAAGAGGGAGCAAAAAATTGTGCAACTCGGATACAATGTTAGCATTACATCATTTCCACCGCTTCCATGCGGTTGACCAGGCCAGACCCGTCCAAGACCCAGTCCATATGTGCATGATCATTGTCAATCTTGGCCATCGGTGCAGTAGGCACCGGGAAATCTCTTCCCCTCCCCTCCAATCATTTCTATCCACTTCCCACTGTGCCTATTGAACTTGTTACTCTTCCTTTCTCTTCCTCTCTCTCTCTCTTAATCTTTATCTTTCTCTCTATCGCCCGCTTCGTGCTTTATGGGAATGACGATTTGTGCAGTAATTTTTACATTTTCCCACTTTATCTGTTGGCAAATTTTCCATAATCCTCTCGACTCAGCCATTATGTAAATCTCTTAATATTTCTTCTTTCCTTTTACAGTGTTTTGACCAAACCTTTCAATTGGGAGGGCATCGAACTGGAGCGTTATTGGGCCGCGATGAAGAACAAGTAATGCCTGAGGATAGACCAAGAAGAAAATACAATTTAAGAGAGGATCTTTTGTTATCTGTTCAACTGGAAAGCTATTGAATGGTTTACAGCTCTAGATAACCTTTAACAATGATTTTGTTTGCCCTAGAATTGAACTTGGCATAAATGAATAAACAAAAATATCAGTTTCAATAAATGATAACTACAATATACTAAGAGGTAAACTAACAAAACCAATCACTGATAAGGGAAAAGTACTTAAAAGGCTGATAGCAATAAATTGGAAAAGTAATATATTAGACCGAGAAGAATGCATCTGGAACATCCTCGAAATATGAAAAATACAATACTCGGTATAGTCATAACCACTCAGCTATGTCCATCTTTCGGAGAAAATGTGTCTGTATATCCATCGAATGTACTATAGTAGGGTCTCATCCCATTCGCGTATATTTCTTTTGAGTGAACAATCTTTTAGTAAAGTTTCAAAGCCCCCAAAACTGAAAGAGTATATTAACATCGGTGCAACAAAATATTATATCTTTTATGCATTTTTTTTTATTTTTTTGTCCAATATTGAATATCCACTTCCACCTTTCGCTGTCCATGAAGAAAATCCATGCAGCTCTTCATCCACCTTTCAAGCCGGACCAAATCACCAACTAATTACGCTTTAATTAACGCAGTAAACGTAAAACAAAAGATGTAAATACGAGTACAAATAAAAGCAGAAACCACAAGGAAAGGCAAGACGGCAACTCAAATTATTTAGCTGGTTGCATGAAGGAGAACCGAGTCGCACCAAGTCGAACCGAACCGAACCGAACTGAACTGAACTGAAGCGAGGCGGAAAACGGGGAAGTTTAATAACATTTTGAATAATGAACAACGAGGAGCCACAAAAAACAGCAAGAGTCGAGTGCTGCGGTTAAAATGCGATACAAATGCACACAGCAGAAATGCAATCCACATGCCACACGAAAAGCGGAAATGTCTCTGGAGCGATGCCGCATTTTGTTTTCCTTAAACTGCCGCTTTAAATAATTTTTATTTTACTTTTCCATCTCACACTCATACTCACACTATGGCATAATCCAATAAATTTTCGTCCTATCAAAAGTGCACAACAGTTATTTTTTTGCAAGTACTGGCCAAACGAGATGAGCTTTGAGAGAGTCCAAAGTAAACCATGGAAGATCTACATATATATGTACATACATATACATATGTATCCAATACTAAAGAACTTTTGAAGTATATACATTTAAATTAAATTTTGTCGAAGAACCATATTGTACTCTTCCATTTTATCCAGCCACACCAGCACGTATGGATGCACCATCTCGTTCTCACTCATTTCACTCTCTTTCGCCTCTTTCTCAAGCTCTCTCCCATGATTTGCGATGGAAGCTTACCGGAGCTTTTGAGCTGCGCTTATATGCGCTGCGCCGTCGCAGAAGAAGCGGTACTTTCGGTTTGAGCTTCCAGCCGTTGAGACGTGTCCGCGCCGCGTTTACTTTACTACACGAACATTTTTTAAAATACATAATACTTAAGTGCAATATGCCGACATTACAGAATGGAATATTGCTTTTGTTCGCCTGCAACATATTTCTAGCTGTCTACGTGTCCGGCAATAATAATAAGCAGCAACAACAACAACATCAGCAGCAGAATCAAGGTAGGGTTATCGACACCACACACAACCACACACATGTTGGGTGGAGAAATTGTCAATGCCATTGCCAAGTTCTTCTGCTGGCTGTTCTAGCCAGACCAAAATAAACAGAAACCGGTTAGGGAAGAGTAAGTAAGACACTCAGAAAATGCCGGCCAGACAGAAGGCGAGTGAACTTCAACGCTTCGTTGCGGTTCGGTTCGTTGCGGAGAAAAGGTCTAACCAGGTGTTAGACTTATGGGGAAGTAACGGTTCTTTTTAGAAATAAAGCATTAAGATATGGGGAAAAGAAAGAAAATGGAAAGTTCCCTCTAGAAAACCGCTTTTAAATAAGATTAAAATCATTTGAAGGCTTTGTATTGAAAGATACAAACAATTTGCCAAATATTGTTCAAAAAATAAATCATGTAATCGATGGAACTTGTATAAACCATTTTCACATATACTACATGTAAAATGTAAAATTGCTCAATTTATTGCAGAAATCTGGGAACAAGACCTTTCGGACACCTTTAAAATCGAGGGCAGCGATCAGGGCATACAAAAGGTCAATTTGAAGTGCGGTGCCAACTCCATGAATGTGATGCTGGAAACGGAAAAGCCCTTCACGGGAGTGATGTACACGCGTGGCAGCTTCTACAAGCAGACGCCACCGTGTTTCATGAAGCCCACAGCCAACCAGGGTGCCCGATCACTGGAGATGAACTTCCAGCTGGACCAGTGCCAGACCCTGAAGGATGGTGATCTCTACACTAACATTGTGGTGATTCAGAACGATCCAGAGCTGATAACACCCGGAGACTCGGCCTTCTCGCTGGAGTGCGACTTCCGTCAGCCGCGTAGCCTTGATGTGGAGGCCAGCATGCAGGCCAGGGATAGGTAAGGAAACGGGATGGTATAATCCTTTTGTGAAGTCGTGATATCATTATCTGAACTTGCAATAGAAACCCACAAAAATTGCGTGGAGCACGCGGTGGACCCCGCCAGCGTCAATAGAACTTTCTACCCATGAACTCCACTCTAAGTTCTCTACTTCTTCTTCAACTGCAATGCAATCATTTCCAAATAGCTGTACATAAGGTACAAAACGAGAGTACCCCCAATTCTTATGCACTGTGTTCACCCACCCCTACCCCCCTCAAAACTAAAACCAAAAGCGTAGCGGCTTACTAACCCTTAAAAAACAATGACAATGAAACACAGCAAAACCCACAAACAAAAAACCCTACAATGCAATTCACAGGGTCGCCACAGGCTCCAAAATTACACTCACTAGTCCCGATCCCGCGGCACCCACGGAACATCTACACAACTCGGTGGTTAGCAACAGTGATTCGGTTGAGTACATACCAAAGTTTAGCAGACCAAATAGAACAATACACCTGGGCTCCGTCGAGGAGGTGGCGCTGCCATCCTCGGAGTATGCCAGGGACGAGCTCTAAAGAACACTAAAGATCCTCCTGCACACAGCATCACACAAGTAGAAAACACAATCACAACACTTGAAACACACTCTTAAATACAGGTGAGACACGAGGACACGCTTTTTGTTGCTATTTGTGTTGTTTTAAATTTTAGAAAATTGTTGTATTTCCTTTTTACTGACTTTTCTCCAAATTCGCAGGAAAATCGCACAGAATTCGACGCACACGTAAACGGAGAAGCCGGCGAACAGCAGATGCACTAACACCACTTCATGTATTTTCATTTAAATGGTTTTTCATATCCTGTGATATTTTTTAAGTTTGATTTTAATAAAACTTCAAGCAAATTTCTTAATATTCGCGCTTTTTTTGTGTCAAACCAATGTTAGACATCGGTGTAACTCTGCACCTGATTTGTTTCGATTCACTGAAAAGTATCACTGAAATAAAGCTGCTAGTGAAATAATAGCAAATTGTTTCATAATTCAAAACAAAAAATTTCGTTTAACCGTCTGTTATTTCCAACTCCTGTTCGGTATTTCAGTATATTAGGCATAAAACGTACTTTTTTTATGGGGGGTTAAAGTGGGTTAATGTTCGTTTGTAATCGACCTAAAATGCAGTAAAATTTCATTTGTTGCACATAAATTACTAAACAAAATCAATAAATAAAGCTTACGAGAGTGGCTAAGAAGAATTCCGCTTCGTTTTGATCAACTTGGGAAGGGCATACACCAGTCTACACAGCCGAACGTGCACTTATCATTGCGCATCCCTACAATCGAGAATTGCACAAAGAACGTCAATAATTTTAAATTGAATTAAAGGAAGGCTGCAAGTTTAAACGTATTTTGCTTTCTAAAATGGATCATCGTGTGTTCCTATCGCTGGTCTTTGTGCTCTGCGGCACTTTTAATGTTTTGGTGGTGAAGTAAGTGGCATGAAATATGAATAATGCGTAGAAAACTAACAAGTATACGTACACACATATGCATATGTGCATCTGTTAATCTTTCAGGTGGGCCAACCAGCAGCAGGTGATTGGTAGCGATGGCAAGCTACATGGCTTCCAGCATCCTGTGGTCTTCACGATGCTCATGTTCATGGGCGAATTCCTTTGCTATATAGCCTTTAAAGTGGGCCGTATGGTGGCCCAGTGTCGTGGAGGGGTAAGTGCTTAAGGGCTGCAGCCCTTTGAGAGGGAGTATTAAACATTGACTGTTTTCCAGCCTGGCCCCGAAATGGACAGTATCCTGACCCAAGGTAGCAACGAATTCCATCCCCTGAGCATGCTTCTGCCCACTCTGCTGGATGCGATGGCGTCAATATTGCTGTTCACCGGCTTGTACTTGTCTTACGCCACCAGCTTCCAGATGATAAGAGGTTCGTTTATCAGCTGCTGACAATGCTTATCATGGTTTACATTGGCTGCGTTTCCCTCTCAGGCGCTGCGCTCATCTTTGTGGGCATCTTCAGCACCATGTACTTGAATAATACGCTGAGCACACGGCACTGGCTGGCTATTTTCACCATGGCTTGCGGCATCCTTGACATCATCTGCTTGGATGTGCAACGTGTGGACTACGATCGATCTACTCTGCCACATTCGGACCGCAAATCGATCTTGGCTGGCGATATGCTAATCATTATAGCAGAAATCCTGCACGGCTTACAGTATGTCTATGAGGAGAAGCAGCTGAAGATCTCGAATGTGGCTCCACTGCAGGCCGCTGGCTGGCAGGGTGTCTTTGGCATGGCCATCACCGCGATACTAGCCATCTGTATGCACTTTGTACCCAGTGTGATGCCATTTAACGAGAGCTCGCGCGCTGTTTTTGATGACTGGAGCGATCTGTGGACAGGACTGGAGGGCAATGCAGGCTTAGTTCTGGCCCTGATTGGATTTACCTTGTCCTGTGCCGTCTACAACTTTATAGGCCTGTTCATTGTGATGTACTCGTCGAGTGCAAACCGACTCCTGGCCGACTGTCTGCGCGTCTATTTTATCTTTGTATTTGTCATTATCATGGAATGGGAATACTTGAATCTTATAACGATCATGGGCTTCATCATCATGCAAATGGGCATTATTATGTACCGACAGGCCATTTTCGTGGATTGGTACCGAGCAGCTCTGGCCCGCTGGCAGCGCAGCCGTTATGTGGATCTGAGTGCAGATGTAGCGGCCGCACCCAGCAGCAGGCCAGCAGATGTCATCTAAGGAAAGAGCAGCAGAATGGACAGTCGATTGTGATATGAGAGGTTGGGGCCCTTGAAGAGCCCAGGGCTGATTCATCAAAATTACTTATCAATTGTAAACGTTTAAAGAGTAGATTATACAATAAACATATAAATTTATTCATACACTGACTACGCTACAACTACGCTACAACTACACACTCTTCTTCCTTTCGATGCCCAGAAGACGCTCGCCCACGCCGGTGAAGTACACCATTTGTGCAATGCCAAACATCGGAGCAATGACCATGCACCGACACAACCCGCCCTTGAAGAAGGCCAGGGGACCCTCATACTTCAGAGTCTTGGCAAAGCAGTCAAAGAATCCTTCGAACTCCTTCTCGCCTTCGATCTTCTTGATAGCCTGCAGGCGGGTCTTGATCACGTCGAAGGGGGTGACCAGAAGCGCAGAAGTCATCCCAGCAGAAAGACCGGCCAACAGGGACCAGTAGAAGACCGCTTCACCGGAGTTATCGGCCTTGCGGGGCCCCGCATCATTGATGGTGGCCATCATTGGGAAGTAGACCACCGAAAACAGTACATCACGCACACCCGTGGCCTTCACACCCTTGTACAGACCAAAGATGCCATTCTCTTTGACTAACTGTTTGGCCACTTGCAGGGCTGTTGTCTTTTGCATTTCCCTACCGGCGGCAAGTTCTGCACTAGCAATGCGTCCGGCATCCTGCATCTGAATCTTGAGCAGTTCCATTGGCGTTGTCACAATAATCTGAAACAGTCCAGCCAAGCCACCGGCTATACCCGCCATATGCAGCGGCAGCTTACCCTCGGGCGTAGCCAAGTGATAACGGAAATAATCGTTGGCCGCCAACTTGATGGCCTTTTCAGGAGTAACCAATATTATGTTGACTGCAGATCCCCTGTACATGCCAAAGAATCCCTCTTGTTTGATGGTCTTGCGAAAACAATCAATGCTGCATTGAAGATTTAATTGGTCAGCATTGATTTAAAGCAAAGGTATAACCTTTAGCCCGCACTTACATGCTGCTGTACATCTTCTCGCCATTGGGTCCTATTTGCTGATTCTGCAAACGGGTCTTGACCAAATCCATGGGAACACACAGGTGACTCCAATGATGCCAGCGACCCCGCCATTGATGATCTTGGGGAGTACACTAGGGGTGGGAAGGGGACAGCGCCTTGTTAGCGTGGTACCATAAGAGGTTACACCAGTAAGGACTTACTTGAAAGTGGCCGGCTTCTTTTGATCCGCCATTACTTAAATGACTAAAAATTTCAATTTAAAATAATAAAAAAAAAACTGCAAAACACAAAACATGAACGCACCTGAACTGTAAGAGAACACAAATGCTTCTAAATTTTATACACATGTATAGATATATATATATATATTTCGTTTGTTCATGTCCGACAGTTTTTTTTATAAAGTAGGCATATTGTATATTTGCTCTAGAGTCATGTTCTTTAACGCTACTAAAAGTTACACTTTGGCCTAGCAGCAAAAGAAAAATGCATTTGTAATACAATTATAAGCGAAAGGTTAATTAATGGCTATCTGTGCATGGCTCTGGGGATAGAGAGTTGAGTTAAATAGAGAGAGACAGTCAAAACACAACAGTTATAAATTATTCTAAAACAAACGAACTAGCAAACAAACATTTTGCATAATAATAGCTCTGATTTCACTATATCTTATTGTCATAGGAGCATAGGTTGGTTCAATGCCAAAGGCCTGTATATGTATATGATATACGTACATATATTCTGTCGGTATACGGTTATAGTGAGGGGATAACTTTAACAACTGTTCGTTCTGGACTGACGGCTAATGTTTGGAGACATAACAATTACATTCATGGACAGCTTTAACAATAACATTTAAACACAAATACACATTAAACATTCAGAGAGTAAACTTAAAATGCTTTGTCTTATCGATCAGTTTTATCGGAAGATTTGTCGTCCTCCTTTATTTCTTTTCCATGCCCAACAGTCCCTCAGCCACGCCCAGATAGTAAACCGTCTGGGCAATGCCAAACAATGGAGCAATCACAATCATACGGCACAGGCCGCCCTTAAAGAATGCCGTGGGTCCCTCATGCTTCAGCGTCTTACTAAACATTAAGAGAGAGACAGAGATTGCACGGACAATGAGAGGTGATTAGCCAGTGAATAGTTCAGCACTCACGTGATGCAATCGGATATGCCCTTGAATTCCTTCTCGCCATCGGCCTTCTTAATCGCCTGAAGCCGTGTCTTTACCACATCGAAGGGATTGACAGCCAGAGCAGCTGTAGAACCAGCCGCCAAGCCAGCCAGGAAGGAACACCTTTATAGAAAAGAATACAGTGAAACAACATACAGAAGATGTAGAGTGCCATCTGAATTCTTACCAGAAGACAGCCTCGCCCGAGCCATCCTTGCGCCTCGGGCCAAGATCGTTGAGCGTGGCGAACAATGGGAAGTAGATGACCGAGAAAGTCACATCTCGCAGACCGGTAGCACCGATGCCTTTGTAGAGGCCAAAAATGCCCTTCTCCTTTACCAGCTGAGAGGCCAGCTGGGTGGCCGACACCTTCTCCACCGTCTTGCCGGCCAGTTTGGCGGCCGCTGCCACACGTCCCGCGTCCTGCATCTGGATCTTTAGCAGCTCCATGGGGGTGGTGACAACGATCTGGAATGCTCCGGCCAGGCCTCCGGCTACCATCTGACTGCTGATGGGTAGCTTGCCATCCTTGGTGGTCAGCTTGTGACGGAAATAATCGTTGGCCGTCAGCTTGATGGCCTTCTCAGGGGTAATCAACAGGATGTTCACCCCCGAGCCGCGATACATACCAAAGTAGCCCTCGGCGGCGTATGTCTTGCGGAAGCAATCGAACCTGGAACGTCGATTATACATTGGATTAGATAGGAATTTCATATATGTATATGTATAAATGGTATACTCACATGCTCTTGTACATGCGTTCGCCATTTGGACCGACCTGCTGGTTTTGCAGCCGCGTCTTGACCAAATCCAATGGGAATACACATGTCACACCAATGACGCCAGCAATGCCAACAGGCTGTAAGGAGCAGTACAGAGAGAGTGCTGTTTAGTCTGTCTTGTGACTCATTTTTGGCTAATTGACAACTATTTGCACTGCGCTAACTTCTTGCATTCCCTTTTGCATGTGCAACAGACAGCTGGACCTTGAACTTGACCACCAACAAGACATCGTGTTCCCCGAAACTTTGTTTCTAAAGGTATCTTGACTAATTGAGCTAACAAGTAGCACAAAATAAAGGTCAAACTATTGCCCATTAATACTCGAACAAATATTTTTGGTTCTCTGCCAAGATATCAAAATGTATATCTTTTCAGATCTATAGCTAGACGATACTTTGGTCTATTTTGAGGTTTGGCGCGCTGTCGCTGCCAACAAAAGCGAAATGCATTCGAAAGACCGCCGCCTAGGAACAACCAACAACAACAGCAGCAATAATATGCAATCATATTATGTCATAGAACGTCTGTCCTTGACTGCACTTTTGCCCTAAATTTGTTAAGATGAGACGACGGGTTCAGTCGGTTGGCATGGGGCATATCTATTGCCAAACTGTCTGATGGGAAGATTTAGAATTGTATTCGAAAATTCGATGGCTTGGAATAGTTTACGATAAAGTTTTGTAAAACATGAGGTAGAATATTGACTTATTTGTTAATGGAAAGGATAAAGAACAGTTCAAGCAGTGTGAATGTTTCCTCTACTGCTTATACATAATGTATGAGTAATTTATTAATTTGTTTTGTAAATATATGTTGTTTACTTTTGCGATTACGCGGTTATTCCAGCTAATTAAAATGTTATTGATAACTTACGCGAATTGCTGGTGCTTCGGCTGTTGTAGCGGTATTTTGTCTGCCTCGATCGCCGCCATGCTGAAAACAAAAAAAATAAATAAATGTATAAAAATATGCATACATATACATATACATTAATATGTATGATATGGATATAGAAAAGCGGTGCAAGGTAGCAACGAATTCCATCCCCTGAGCATGCTTCTGCCCACTCTGCTGGATGCGATGGCGTCAATATTGCTGTTCACCGGCTTGTACTTGTCTTACGCCACCAGCTTCCAGATGATAAGAGGTTCGTTTATCAGCTGCTGACAATGCTTATCATGGTTTACATTGGCTGCGTTTCCCTCTCAGGCGCTGCGCTCATCTTTGTGGGCATCTTCAGCACCATGTACTTGAATAATACGCTGAGCACACGGCACTGGCTGGCTATTTTCACCATGGCTTGCGGCATCCTTGACATCATCTGCTTGGATGTGCAACGTGTGGACTACGATCGATCTACTCTGCCACATTCGGACCGCAAATCGATCTTGGCTGGCGATATGCTAATCATTATAGCAGAAATCCTGCACGGCTTACAGTATGTCTATGAGGAGAAGCAGCTGAAGATCTCGAATGTGGCTCCACTGCAGGCCGCTGGCTGGCAGGGTGTCTTTGGCATGGCCATCACCGCGATACTAGCCATCTGTATGCACTTTGTACCCAGTGTGATGCCATTTAACGAGAGCTCGCGCGCTGTTTTTGATGACTGGAGCGATCTGTGGACAGGACTGGAGGGCAATGCAGGCTTAGTTCTGGCCCTGATTGGATTTACCTTGTCCTGTGCCGTCTACAACTTTATAGGCCTGTTCATTGTGATGTACTCGTCGAGTGCAAACCGACTCCTGGCCGACTGTCTGCGCGTCTATTTTATCTTTGTATTTGTCATTATCATGGAATGGGAATACTTGAATCTTATAACGATCATGGGCTTCATCATCATGCAAATGGGCATTATTATGTACCGACAGGCCATTTTCGTGGATTGGTACCGAGCAGCTCTGGCCCGCTGGCAGCGCAGCCGTTATGTGGATCTGAGTGCAGATGTAGCGGCCGCACCCAGCAGCAGGCCAGCAGATGTCATCTAAGGAAAGAGCAGCAGAATGGACAGTCGATTGTGATATGAGAGGTTGGGGCCCTTGAAGAGCCCAGGGCTGATTCATCAAAATTACTTATCAATTGTAAACGTTTAAAGAGTAGATTATACAATACACATATAAATTTATTCATACACTGACTACGCTACAACTACGCTACAACTACACACTCTTCTTCCTTTCGATGCCCAGAAGACGCTCGCCCACGCCGGTGAAGTACACCATTTGTGCAATGCCAAACATCGGAGCAATGACCATGCACCGACACAACCCGCCCTTGAAGAAGGCCAGGGGACCCTCATACTTCAGAGTCTTGGCAAAGCAGTCAAAGAAGCCTTCGAACTCCTTCTCGCCTTCGATCTTCTTGATAGCCTGCAGGCGGGTCTTGATCACGTCGAAGGGGGTGACCAGAAGCGCAGAAGTCATCCCAGCAGAAAGACCGGCCAACAGGGACCAGTAGAAGGCCGCTTCACCGGAGTTATCGGCCTTGCGGGGCCCCGCATCATTGATGGTGGCCATCATTGGGAAGTAGACCACCGAAAACAGTACATCACGCACACCCGTGGCCTTCACACCCTTGTACAGACCAAAGATGCCATTCTCTTTGACTAACTGTTTGGCCACTTGCAGGGCTGTTGTCTTTTGCATTTCCCTACCGGCGGCAAGTTCTGCACTAGCAATGCGTCCGGCATCCTGCATCTGAATCTTGAGCAGTTCCATTGGCGTTGTCACAATAATCTGAAACAGTCCAGCCAAGCCACCGGCTATACCCGCCATATGCAGCGGCAGCTTACCCTCGGGCGTAGCCAAGTGATAACGGAAATAATCGTTGGCCGCCAACTTGATGGCCTTTTCAGGAGTAACCAATATTATGTTGACTGCAGATCCCCTGTACATGCCAAAGAATCCCTCTTGTTTGATGGTCTTGCGAAAACAATCAATGCTGCATTGAAGATTTAATTGGTCAGCATTGATTTAAAGCAAAGGTATAACCTTTAGCCCGCACTTACATGCTGCTGTACATCTTCTCGCCATTGGGTCCTATTTGCTGATTCTGCAAACGGGTCTTGACCAAATCCATGGGGAACACACAGGTGACTCCAATGATGCCAGCGACCCCGCCATTGATGATCTTGGGGAGTACACTAGGGGTGGGAAGGGGACAGCGCCTTGTTAGCGTGGTACCATAAGAGGTTACACCAGTAAGGACTTACTTGAAAGTGGCCGGCTTCTTTTGATCCGCCATTACTTAAATGACTAAAAATTTCAATTTAAAATAATAAAAAAAAACTGCAAAACACAAAACATGAACGCACCTGAACTGTAAGAGAACACAAATGCTTCTAAATTTTATACACATGTATAGATATATATATATATATTTCGTTTGTTCATGTCCGACAGTTTTTTTTATAAAGTAGGCATATTGTATATTTGCTCTAGAGTCATGTTCTTTAACGCTACTAAAAGTTACACTTTGGCCTAGCAGCAAAAGAAAAATGCATTTGTAATACAATTATAAGCGAAAGGTTAATTAATGGCTATCTGTGCATGGCTCTGGGGATAGAGAGTTGAGTTAAATAGAGAGAGACAGTCAAAACACAACAGTTATAAATTATTCTAAAACAAACGAACTAGCAAACAAACATTTTGCATAATAATAGCTCTGATTTCACTATATCTTATTGTCATAGGAGCATAGGTTGGTTCAATGCCAAAGGCCTGTATATGTATATGATATACGTACATATATTCTGTCGGTATACGGTTATAGTGAGGGGATAACTTTAACAACTGTTCGTTCTGGACTGACGGCTAATGTTTGGAGACATAACAATTACATTCATGGACAGCTTTAACAATAACATTTAAACACAAATACACATTAAACATTCAGAGAGTAAACTTAAAATGCTTTGTCTTATCGATCAGTTTTATCGGAAGATTTGTCGTCCTCCTTTATTTCTTTTCCATGCCCAACAGTCCCTCAGCCACGCCCAGATAGTAAACCGTCTGGGCAATGCCAAACAATGGAGCAATCACAATCATACGGCACAGGCCGCCCTTAAAGAATGCCGTGGGTCCCTCATGCTTCAGCGTCTTACTAAACATTAAGAGAGAGACAGAGATTGCACGGACAATGAGAGGTGATTAGCCAGTGAATAGTTCAGCACTCACGTGATGCAATCGGATATGCCCTTGAATTCCTTCTCGCCATCGGCCTTCTTAATCGCCTGAAGCCGTGTCTTTACCACATCGAAGGGATTGACAGCCAGAGCAGCTGTAGAACCAGCCGCCAAGCCAGCCAGGAAGGAACACCTTTATAGAAAAGAATACAGTGAAACAACATACAGAAGATGTAGAGTGCCATCTGAATTCTTACCAGAAGACAGCCTCGCCCGAGCCATCCTTGCGCCTCGGGCCAAGATCGTTGAGCGTGGCGAACAATGGGAAGTAGATGACCGAGAAAGTCACATCTCGCAGACCGGTAGCACCGATGCCTTTGTAGAGGCCAAAAATGCCCTTCTCCTTTACCAGCTGAGAGGCCAGCTGGGTGGCCGACACCTTCTCCACCGTCTTGCCGGCCAGTTTGGCGGCCGCTGCCACACGTCCCGCGTCCTGCATCTGGATCTTTAGCAGCTCCATGGGGGTGGTGACAACGATCTGGAATGCTCCGGCCAGGCCTCCGGCTACCATCTGACTGCTGATGGGTAGCTTGCCATCCTTGGTGGTCAGCTTGTGACGGAAATAATCGTTGGCCGTCAGCTTGATGGCCTTCTCAGGGGTAATCAACAGGATGTTCACCCCCGAGCCGCGATACATACCAAAGTAGCCCTCGGCGGCGTATGTCTTGCGGAAGCAATCGAACCTGGAACGTGGATTATACATTGGATTAGATAGGAATTTCATATATGTATATGTATAAATGGTATACTCACATGCTCTTGTACATGCGTTCGCCATTTGGACCGACCTGCTGGTTTTGCAGCCGCGTCTTGACCAAATCCAATGGGAATACACATGTCACACCAATGACGCCAGCAATGCCACCGTTGATGATTTTGGGCAACAGGCTGTAAGGAGCAGTACAGAGAGAGTGCTGTTTAGTCTGTCTTGTGACTCATTTTTGGCTAATTGACAACTATTTGCACTGCGCTAACTTCTTGCATTCCCTTTTGCATGTGCAACAGACAGCTGGACCTTGAACTTGACCACCAACAAGACATCGTGTTCCCCGAAACTTTGTTTCTAAAGGTATCTTGACTAATTGAGCTAACAAGTAGCACAAAATAAAGGTCAAACTATTGCCCATTAATACTCGAACAAATATTTTTGGTTCTCTGCCAAGATATCAAAATGTATATCTTTTCAGATCTATAGCTAGACGATACTTTGGTCTATTTTGAGGTTTGGCGCGCTGTCGCTGCCAACAAAAGCGAAATGCATTCGAAAGACCGCCGCCTAGGAACAACCAACAACAACAGCAGCAATAATATGCAATCATATTATGTCATAGAACGTCTGTCCTTGACTGCACTTTTGCCCTAAATTTGTTAAGATGAGACGACGGGTTCAGTCGGTTGGCATGGGGCATATCTATTGCCAAACTGTCTGATGGGAAGATTTAGAATTGTATTCGAAAATTCGATGGCTTGGAATAGTTTACGATAAAGTTTTGTAAAACATGAGGTAGAATATTGACTTATTTGTTAATGGAAAGGATAAAGAACAGTTCAAGCAGTGTGAATGTTTCCTCTACTGCTTATACATAATGTATGAGTAATTTATTAATTTGTTTTGTAAATATATGTTGTTTACTTTTGCGATTACGCGGTTATTCCAGCTAATTAAAATGTTATTGATAACTTACGCGAATTGCTGGTGCTTCGGCTGTTGTAGCGGTATTTTGTCTGCCTCGATCGCCGCCATGCTGAAAACAAAAAAAATAAATAAATGTATAAATATGCATACATATACATATACATTAATATGTATGATATGGATATAGAAAAGCGGTGCAAACTGGTTTGTTTATATTTTAAAAAAATATCCAATCACCTACATATATGTGTATAAAACATTTGGTTTCTGTTTATTAACCACTTTACTCCAATTAAACAATAACTGATATGAGAATTTATTATAGTCGAACGATAAGAACGACAAAGAGATAGAGGGAGAGAGAGGGAGGGGGTACAAAGTTTATTGACATGCACGGGAGCGAAGAAGATTAGCAGCATATCAAACAATTATTTCCATTAGTTTGACATCGTGAATAAATATGATAATATTACACCCGAGTGTTAAACGAACGAGTTAAACACATTTTAGGGGCATTTAAATTTGTACAAATCACTGGAACCACCGCCCGGAATAACGGGTCTGCATTGCGCAGAAGATAAGCGCAACACTTTTTTATCTTTTTGCAAGAATAATTCAAGCATAAAGATATCAGAGGAGGTTCCGATAATCAGCCGAGGGAAAAGATTGGAAAAAGGCCCAAGTTCGCTCCACAAGTCAAGGTAACCACCACAAGCTACTATAAACGAGTATGATAAAAAGTAATATTGTCAAGATTAAGGCTTCAATGGGGGGTTGTGTTGTTGCCGTGTCCAAAAAAAGTTATTGATTATTGCCCGAAACGGCAGAGCAGCTTCAAGGGGCTTGACAACTACTTAAGAGCCTGCCTGCCTGCGTGTAACATTTTTGAACAGGTAATATAATTGTATGTATATTGAACAAATATCATCTGATAATGTTTCATGGAGGCACTATCATCGGGGTTACTGGAGCAACAAGCACTTGTATTCGACTTTACGTAATTTAGGTATTCATCAAACGCTCGAGAACACCTTTAATAAATTGAATTTATTTTCGCACTCTTCTGATACACATACGAGTGTGTATGTAGCTCTCGCAGGCTATTAAATGTTTAAATAAATTTGTGTGTCGCGGCCCCCGTATGAGTTTGTTTATGCCACCCCCTAATGATGCTGCACTCACTTATCACTTATTTATTCGATGGATGGTTAATTGACTTGATTACTGTGTACTTAAATGTTGCCTTTACTGAACAACGATTAATTAACGGCTAATTAAACTAAATTAAATTTATTTCTTCTTTTCTTCGCGCCGTGTCGGCGTGTTCACTAGAGCTGGAGAAACATCGATGTTAGGGTCCTAACTGCAGACATCGATAGTTTTTTCAAACATCGATTTTTTTGCCAGACACCCCTAAATTTAATCCATATGATTTTATTCGAAAACTTTTTCCAATTCGATGTTCCGTTTAATATTATTAGCAAACTAGGACTCTCAGGCCTGAGCACATAATTTTATACGATTGATAAATCAATTTTCTACAAGACTGGCTAACTTTAAGGACTCTGTTTGGTTGGATTGTGTATAAAATAAGATTTAGTTGCCCTGTTCTTTTCTGTTCATGGAAACCGCTGGCAATACAAAAGCTCGCGCCTAAACATATTTCCAATCGTATTTTTAATTCTAAGTCGAGGTGTATCTGTATAAATTTTACTGTATTTAATTTTAATATAAAAATTGAGTTAAATGTTGAGAAACTTTTTAACTTTACTATTTTATGCCAATATTCAGACAAAAGCTGGTTTTTTTAACGTTATCTCTATAGCCGATAATTGTTGTATACGCTGTACTCATCCCTAAGATTCTGAAAACCACGCTTTACAGCACTACCACGGAAGCACAACAAAAGAATTTTGCAACACCTCAGAACTTTTTCACTGCAAGACTACATTCCCCAACAAAAAAAGAAACTAACAATTATTTAACAAAAGAATTGCCTTACAATGAGCTCGACACGGTTTGCGCGCTCCGGGCGCGTTCGCATCTGTATTTTGATGAGCATGTTCGTGGTGCTCATCATGATGATTGTCATTTACCAAATGTCCCAACACCAATTGGACGAGAGCCGAGCCTTTCAGGAGGGTCTGAACGTTCAGATGCAATGTAAGTTAAATACTTCAAGCAGAGTCTTTTAACTGATAATAATATGCAGCCTTAACAGCTGAGAAACTGACGGCCGAGAAGAGAATGAGTGCTCTGCGCACGGAAAAGGAGAAGTACGAGAATCAACTGGCGGAGTCAATACAAAAGCAACAGGAAACGGAGCGTGCCCTGCAGGAGAAGTTTGATGGCGAGCTGGAGAAGTACAAGCTGCTGGAGTTCAAATATTCCGAGCTGGAGGGGGAGTGTGTCAAGAGCAAGAAGAAGCACATCGAAGATACGAATTCATTCGATCAGAAGCTGCAGAAACTGCTGGCGGATGTTCACAAAGATAAGGCTTCCAAGGAACATGAAGTGGCCGCATGGAAGGTGGGTGATATTAAGGATTCAAGTATGCTCGAACTTCGTTTAATACTTTTCCGTTTCAGGAGAAACATGATAAGCTGCAACGCGAGTCGGTTCACAAGATTCATGCCCTGGAGGCTACTCTGACCGAATACAAAAGCAACTGCCGCTACATACCAAAGGTACAGCCCGCAGAGGCACCCGGACAGATTGGCGTTCAACAGCAGTTGAACAAGCCCGCGGAAATGACACCCACCACACGTCACTCCAGTCCCTCGCAGCAAGCGCACAGCATTGACAAGCCGCGCAACGATAAATCCTTCAACGCGCAAATGCAAGTGAGTGAAGGCGTCTACAGGATTGGCGGCGGGGTAAATCTTCTACCAACTAACCAAAACCAACACCAAATCCAAACCACTAACAATAATAACACTCCAACTAACCGAACTGGTGGCAGCGGCGATGTGGTGATAGAACAGATCCAGCCGCAGCAGCGGGAGGTGGAGCAGAAGCAGGAGCTGCTGCCATGCTTGCCCTTTGCCGTGTGCAACAATCACAGTCTGATACTAAACTCTGTCGAAAATTTTCAGATTGTACCCAAATCGCTTACTGAAAAGCAGCAGCAAGAGGAGCCCCAGCTAGCCGGCGGACCCGTCTCGCCGCTGAGTGCTCCACGCAAGAGCAGCACTGCGGGCGCTGCCGTCAAGAGTGCTGGCGATGCTCCGAACGCTTCAGTTGCTCCCAGGCTCAGCAGCAGCAGTAGTGGACTTCCCCCCCTGGCACTGCCACCGGCCAAGCCAGAGCGCAAGCTTCCGGAGAACGTGGCTCCCATACCCGACAACTTTGAGGACAACAAAGTAGACGCCAAAGGCGATGCTGTTGACGTAGACACAGCGGCCGAAGAGCTGCCCAAAAATGAGAACAACAACCGCTATGCTAATGTTGTGAATGATCTCGAGACCAACAAGAATTTGGGCGTGGCCCCCAAACCCGTTGAGGACTCGGGTGCGCACGAAGTTAAAGATGCCATGAACGAGCCCAGTTTCAATTTGCCTGCAGCCGGGCAAAACCTCTTCGACGGAGAGCTGCCAGCGCCTGGGCCTGGCCCGGCAGCCGATGATGCTGTCAAGCAGTTGGCCGAAGCAGCCGGCGGTGGTGAGGGCGACGACGATGATGACGTGGGCGATGTGGCTGTGAAGCAGCCGCAGCATTTGCTCGACACGGACAATCTGAATAACGAGATAGCCGCCGACCAAGGCAAAGAGTTTGCCGAGGGCATACATCTCGAGGATGCCATGGATGAGGATCAAGATGGTTAGGCAATTAAATACTTTTCCATGAAAACTATCTTATCTATTTTTGTACTCTCCAGAGGATGACTACTCAAACGTGGCGCGTAAGAAAGGAGGCGAAGCCATTAGAAATTAAGCGTCAGATTAGGTTTAAGGCGGCATTTGTGCAAAGGATTGGCAACCTTTTTTAAGTTAAAGCCGTGCTCGCACAGAGCATTGAACAACACAACTTTCCGGAAGAAAACACAAAGAATTCCTCTTCAAATCGGATCAACGAATACACGGATTATGTATTATAATTGAAGTCTAGAGTAATCGATTGCTAGTGTGAGCAGGGTCTAAGGAATAGACCTACTTAGTGGATAAGTAAACTTCAGTCTCATCATTATCATTATTTCTTTAAAATACATTGGCAAAAACCGCAGAGCTGGAAACTTCAACCAGGTTCTGTTCAGCTTTAAAACGCATGTGTCACAAAGATAGTTTAATTCTGTTTTTTACCTATAAAAATGCCTAACAAATGAACCATTTTCGATCACAGATATACTCATGCCTCGGCTATGCATTCAATTAGAGATCTTGTACGTTTTATACTTTGTTTTCTGTGATAAAAACTTTTGCCACACGCACTGCAATTGGACGGAAATGTTGTTTGGAATGCTCTGCCCCGTTTTCATTCTCTCTGCCTCCAAAAACAAGATAAAATGTTGCAAAGCACTCGATGACTTCGCTAGAGAATATTTAGAAAAGTAAGAGAACAGATTCGCGAGACACGAATCTCCTAGCATTCGGAACACACTCACAATCTTTATTGGTTATGATAATAAAACTAAATGCATAAATGTTTAATTTTTTCTTGTTTCTTGCTAATGAGGAAAATTTTAAATGCCATAATTAAATTACGCGGCGCGACACAACTGAAAACTAAAACTCAAAAATAAACTAGAAAATAACGCAAAATGAATATAAATAAAAGTAAACGAGAAAATGTCAAGTGAAGGCTTCACTTTGTATGCGCCAGAATCCACGGGTGCACCATCACCTGGTCCAGGGAAAGACGATGCTGAGGATTGAGGACCAACAGCTTGGAAATCAAGTGAGCGGCCGCCTTGGAAATGTGCTCCGGCAGCTTGTACTCCGCCTTGAGGATCTTTTTGTAGGTCTCGTCATAGTTTTTCGAATAGAATGGGGCATGACCCACCAGCAGTTCAAAGCAGAGCACACCCAGGCTCCACAGGTCCACGTTCTTTGTGTGCGGCTTGCCCTGTACCATTTCCGGTGGCAGATAGTCCACAGTGCCGCACAAAGTCATGCGCATTGAATTGGGCTCGTGCACTGACCACCCGAAATCGGCGATCTTCAGCACACCCTTGTGGCCCAGCAGGAGATTCTCCGGCTTGATATCGCGATGGATTATATCACGCTCGTGCAGATACAAGAGGGCCGAGCAGAGCGACTTGATGTAGGTGGCCGACTGGCGTTCATCGAAGCGCTTTAACGGCTGGGCCTGCAGCGCATTGAAGAGAGTACCCTGTGGAGCATACTCCAGGATCAAGTAGATGCGCACATCGTCGTGAAAGTATGCGTATAAACGAAGAATGTGCGGGTGCCGCAGATGCGATTGTATTTCGATCTCCCGGCGCACCTGATGCTCCACATTGGATTCGCCAATCTGACGTTTGAACAGCACTTTTAAAGCCACAACGAACTGGGACTCCTTCTCGCGTGCCAGATACACATTGCCAAACTTTCCGCGTCCCAGTAGACGCCCAATGTCAAAGTTGTTCAGCTCCCAAGTTTTCTTTTGCTTTGGGGGCTGGCTTTCTGTTTGGGATTGCAATTACGATGCCATCAAAGTAAATCACACAAGTAGGAATGCACTCAAGTACTCACCAGTCTTGCCTTTCTCTTTGTCAGTGCTGTTTGAAGAGCTGGATGCAGTCGATATGGTCGATGCAGCAGGTGCAGCAGATCCTGCAGCTTCTGTGGTCGCAGCTGTGGCTGCAGCTGTAGATAATGGTTTCTCCACTGGGCCAGCGTTAGTCTTCTTGGGTTCAACCACAGGAGCTGGAGCAACAAACTCCGAGGATGTTTTCTTTAAGGTACTGGCAGTGGGAACGAGAGGCTTCGCGAATTTCGACCCTGATGCTTGGGCGGTAACTCCTGGCCCGGTTTTATTTGCTGGACGCAAAATCGTCGTAGTCGGTTTGTTGGATACCGACAGTGGGAGCTTGCTGCATGGTACCATATTCTCGCTTGTAGGCTATGTTATAAAATGAACGGTAAGCAATAAGTTAACAATTGACGGAAGTCTCCCGACTCACCTTTTTTGTCAGCAACAAATTTTTCTTCTGCAAGCCTACTACTGCCTCTGGCTTTCTGGCCATAGCATTTTCTTTGGGACGCAACACATTGTTGGACTGATTAGACATGTTTGCACACGCAATCAATTATTATAAACAAAAACTTATGGTCAATTTAAAACAATACAAAACTCAATTGGGTAAAAATAATACAATCACGATGTGCTGTCCTGTGAAAATAAAATGCCGTTCGTTTGAATTAGGAAGCGGGTGTCCGAGTGCGCTGTGAATGTCAAACAGCAGTGCTGCAAAACACACTACTGTTATTATCATGTCTTATTATTATTATCATAATTTGAATTATATACTAAAAATAAATAGATATAGTGTCTGGTAGCAAAGGATAAACCTTATTCATCCACTTATTGCATTATTAATTGCCTTTTTAAGTGTTTTATTGAGACAGTGACTAAACATCGTACAATTCCGTGACTGTGACTACTAACAGATGCTAGCCCATCTCTAAGACAGCTATGCGCAAAAACAATTTGTTGTACAAATAGAGAATTGCCATATTTTCGATGTATAATGCCGCCAAATCAAGTTATTAATATTACCGATCTTAGCTGCCGAGTTTGTCTACAGACATATGAAGGTGCATTCCGGCTGCACGACGAGATACAGTACAATGAGCTTAACTTTGAGTTCTGGCAATTGCTGGCAACAGTCTCCAAATTGAAGGTAAAACCACGAAACATTAATTATATGTGGAGAGGATCTCATGGCTATACCAATTTCCCCTCTAGTGCACCTGGAACGAAGCAGATATGCCGACCCACTTGTGTCAGAATTGCACACGACGCTTGATAGCCGCCTATGAGTTTATCCTCGATGTGGAGAATGCACAGCGCACGCTGCAGCAAATGGCTGTGATGAAGGAGCCGGAGGTTACCCATGCGGAGGTCCTGGAATTGGGTAGCCCGGACGATTTTTTGCCCATCATCTGTGACAATGAGGAGTTGGCTGTCTCGGTGGATGCAGAGCATCCTGCTGAAGCTGAGAGGGATGTGACCTTTTCACAAGCAGAAGCGATAATCGAGCCAGCTTATGAAGCAGACCACCTAGAAGAATTGGAGACTGAAATACCATTCGTGGCTGAAGACTTGGATGTTACACCAAATGTGGATAAAGAAAACATCGATGTGAAAGAGGATATAGAGCAGGAACAGGAACAGGAAGCTCCCTCCTTGGCTAAGTCGCGCCCATCGCTACTGGGCAGTCGGCTAACCCGCTCGCAGAATTTCATGTTTAAGTGTGCAATTTGTCCGCGTGTATTTTCCAAAAATGATACGCTCGCCCGGCACATCGCCGTTGCTCACAGTCAAACCGCGGACGTGGCCGCCCAGGAGCTAGCAATCGAGAGCAGTGGAAGCGGCGTGCTGACTTGTAAGCACTGTCCACGCATATTCGCGCGCCAGGACTTTTTGCGTAGTCACATGCAGGCATACCATCCAGAGGAAGCGGCCAAAGATACCAGAACACCGCGAAAGCGCAAGCGTCGTGATTGCCCCCACTGTGGCCTTAGTTTTGCCGCCTCCAGTCTGACCGTCCACATTCGCCGGCACACTGGCGAGAATCCGTTCAAATGCGACCAGTGCGAAAAGGCCTTTCCACGCGGCGAGGACCTCAGCTTGCATAAGCGCCAGCATACGGGCGAAAGACCCAGCGAATGTAAGATCTGCTCAAAGAAGTTCATATCCCAGAACAAGCTGTGCGCACACATGCGATTGCACACGGGCCAGCGTCCGTATGCCTGCGATAAGTGCGACAAGAGTTTCGTGCATTCCAACGACCTAAAGCTTCACATGCGCAGACACACGGGCGAGCGTCCGTACAAGTGTGATGTATGCGGGGATGGCTTTGTCTCTGGCTACCTATTGAACGTCCATCGAAATCAGAAAGGTCACCACGCGACAGCATGTGGAAACCTGAGCCCTGGTGATCCCTATATAAATGCCCGTGTTCGCAATCGTCGACCGGAGGACATTGAACGTATGCGGCGAAAACGAGATTAAGACGATCGAATTAGCCAGCCACAAGCTGCGCCCGCACCCGCGTCCTCGCAGCGCCAGACACCAGGGCCACAACAGCTGATCTACAAGTGTGGCGTCTGTGACTGGACCTTCAAGAACGGTGCCTGTCGACAAATTGTTTGAAGCATTGGTTAATTTCTTTTTTATTAGGTTGCGTAAAAACTGATGACGACTAAAATCATTTAAAATTGAAGAAAATAAAGAAAACGTACATTTAACAATTAATAGTGGCAAGTAGTTGTATTTTTAGTGGCGCTTGCGATGATGCGACGCGGAAGAGGAGGAATACGAGTGGGAGTGGTGAGAGCTACGCGATTTCGATCGGGATCTAGAGCGATGTCTATGCTTCCCATGATCATACCCGCTGGCATGGCTGCTGTGCCGCGAGGAGCGTCGGTAGCTGCTGCTGCCGGCATCCTCCTCGCCAGAGTGGCTCGATTCACGCGCCCGTCGCTGATGTGGCTGATTGCTACTGCTGTTGCTACTGCGACTGCCACCGATGTAATGGGTCCGATTGCGACGAGGACGTCGCTCTCGTTCCCTGTCATGATCACGGCGCTCGTATTTACTCCGACTACTACTGCTGCCGCCGCCTCCGGCATGATCGCGTTGATCACGGCGACTGCTTGTTGTCCGCCGGCTGCTGCTGCTCTTGCCGCGACTGCTGGACGTTTTCGAACTGCCAGAGATGCTGTTGCTGTCATCGCTATCGCTGTTAGAGCTACTGCTACTCGTGCTGCTGGAAGAAGACGATGTCGACGACTGGTGTCTCTTGCTCTTTGACTTTCGTGACGATTTGTTGGCCTTGTTCAGGGCCTTCTCTGCAGCACTCAACATGCAGGCAACTGCCTCCGGCATCTGTAGCAGATTGGTTGCCAAATTGGGCACAGGCTTCATCTTGGCAATAGCCGAGCTAGAGCTCACAGGCGCAGTGGCGACTATTTGAGCGTAGTTGGCCGCTGAGCTTTTTCCATCCTTATTGTCACTGAAGCGAGTGGTGCGTTCCTTGCGACTCGGCCGTTTGCCTGTCCATCGAAAATATGAGATTTAATCCATGTATATGGTGGATAAAATACTTTTGACAAACCATTAAACTGGAGCAGTTTATCATGGGTGGTGGGATGTTTAGCAGTTGTCTCCCCAGGCGGTTCAGGATTACTATGGGTACGTCGCCTTTCTTTGTCAGCATCTGAACGTTCTCGTTCCTGCTTGCGATGTCGCTGCAGTGTCTGCTCATCGCGCTGCTCCTGCTTGGCCACACGATCCTCAATGTCATCAATGACTTTTTCGAATGCCCGCTTGCTACGTCGTATGCGAGCCTATGGAAAGAGAGTTATCAATACCATGTTCATGGGTGCGGTTCTACGGTTCGAACTAACCTTCAACTCCTCCGCGCTGAGCTGGACGCTTTTATCAGCATCCTTTGCTGCTTCGGCATTGTGCGCGCCTTCCTCATCGTCCTCGTCCTCTTCGCTTTCGCTGGAAGAATCGCCATAGGCTGCTAAACCTATAATTCAAATCAGTCAAGTGCTAATCGTGGCTACCAGAGAGACAATCGCGATGCAAATCGGACGCAGTTTTTGGGAATACTTCATTACGAATTCATATAGGAAACATTTTCAGAGACAGACAGAGAGACATAGACATAGACATAGAAGAAGGGGATGATGCGAGACGAAAGACTTAAACTGCGCCAAAAGAGGGGGCGGGCTAACATTAATATGGACAAAGGAAAGGAAGTTATAGGCAATAGAATATGTAGACCCAGCCAATTACAGTACCATACTGTTTTTGTTATTTTGAGAGAAAGGGGGAATAAGTTAGGGACGCTACAAAGGGCTGCCGAGCGAGGGAGAGGGTGGGGGTGGGGGCCTTTAAGCATAACTCAGACTACCTTTAAAACGGAAAATAGTGCAAAACGAAACATGGGGATAATCATAGCGAATTTTGTGTACTTACCCAAATTTCCGGTAATGGAGGACAAGGCGCTTTTGCGAATCACTTGGGCTGATGATGCTTTTGATTTACACACATACATATATATATATAGTAGTATATTATATAATACGATTATAAATTGTTCAGCAAGGGATTCATTATTATTCATTTTGGTTTTGTGTTTTGTGTTTGATTTGAGACATAAGATAACAATAGAATACTTGAAGAAACCATAAAATCAAGAACGCGATCGCCGAGCCATCTTTTTTTTACTTTAGGACGTTGATGTGCAATGACCATCAAGTTGCACCATCAAGTGGCCCAAGCGACACCAGCCGATGGCTGTTACGCGCGGATCCCGAGGAAAAGTAGAACTAATCTAACTAAAGAAACGAAGTAATTACTAATTACGGGAAAGATATAAGAGTATAAGTAATTTAAGACTAGGAAGGGAGTTAGTGGTAGATATAATATGATAGAGGGAATTATAATCCGAGCATAGGACCGTAAATGGTTCATGCAAGGAGTAATTCGATCTACAAAGCGGAAGAAACAAGGGTGTATAATTTCTAGTGCTTCTAATAGGAATCGTGAAGTTTATGCGGCTCAACAGGTCAGGGCTATCTACGTCACCCTTGATCAAGTTGTGCACAAAAATCACACCAAGTATTTTCCTACGATTAGCTAAGGTTGGAAGGTTTATTAAAAGCAATCTATTAGAGTAAGACGGCAGTCTCACACTTGCATCCCAGTTGAGGCCGCGAAGAGTAAAAAGTAAAAAGTTTTTCTGAACTAATTCTATACGGTCACGATGTACGTTGTACTGAGGGCACCATTCACAAGAGCCGTATTCTAAAATCGGACGAACCAGAGAGGTGTAGAGAGTCTTTGTTATATAGGGGTTGTCAAATTCCTTTGACCACCTCTTTATAAACCCAAGCACGCCCATGGCCTTATTCACCATGGTAGAACTGTGTTCTGAAAACTTTAACTTGGGATCTAATAGAACACCAAGATCATCAACCCGGGTAATTCTCTCAAGAGAACCACCAAAGGGTGTAAGGAACCAGAAAGGCGCTTGAGCGATGAAAAGTCATTACGTCAATTTGCACAACACCAAGACTGAAATCTATCGAGATCGGATTGCAACCTGGATTGAAAAGAAATGTCCTTATACTGGACACAGAGCGTAACATCATCCGCATACATAAGTACTCGAGAGTATGTTAATACAGAAGGCAGGTCATTTATAAAGAGTGTAAAGAGTAAGGGGCCTAGATGGCTGCCCTGTGGTACACCCGAAGTCACCATAACTGGTGAGGACAGGGAGTTTTTGAAAAGGACTCTTTGAGACCTAGAACAAAGGTAGCTAGAGATCCATCTCAGGAGATTGGGCGGGAACCCTAGGAGGTCGAGCTTTTGTGCTAGGAGGGAATGGTTTACAGAATCGAACGCTTTACTAAAATCGGTGTAAACAACATCCGTCTGCAAATTACCTTGAAAGCCTTTAATTATAAAGGAGGTAAACTCCAATAAATTTGTAGTGGTTGATCTCCGCCTTATAAATCCATGTTGAGATGGAGATATAAGTGATCTGCATAGGTGCTGCAGGTGCGGAGTTAAAATTTTCTCAAACACTTTAGGAATAGCGGATAACTTAGATATACCTCTATAGTTCATTGCGTCAGACTTGCTACCTTTCTTATGGAGAGGAATTATAAAAGACTCCTTCCATATCGGGGGAAAGCATGAAGAAGTTATAGATAGGTTGAACAGTTTAAGCAACGGCCCACACAGAGAATCGGCACAGTACCTGAGTACACAGCCGGGAACTCCGTCCGGGCCCGGTGAGAGCACCGGCTTTACTGTTCGTAGATCATGAAGCAACGAGCTTTCATTTAGCAAAGGACTGAAAATGCCGTTCGACCTCGGTAAACCGTATGGATACGGCTGACCAGAGTAAACGTCCTGCGAATAGGTAGTTTGGAAAATTGCCTGATCATTATCTGCTGACGTATTAAGGAATAGCGAGGATGGGTGTGCGGACGTTCTACGCTTACTGTTTACGAAGCTGTAGAACTGTTTGGGGTCCTTAGAAAAACGTATCCTGCATCGAGATAGGTAATTCTGATAGCATTGAGCGTTAAGAACTGAAAAGTTTGACCGAGCTATTACATAATGAGAAAGAGAAGAAGGAGAGCCAACTTCTTGAAATTTTTTATATCGTCTTGATTTTAAGTTTTTTAGATGGGATAACTCCTTGGTAAACCAAGGGGGTATTCTTGATCTAATCGGACAGGAAAGTGTGACACAAGAGACAAAAAGTGAGTTCAGTGCATCATAAAAAATGTTTGTGCCTGTCGTAGCATCACTGCACAAATATAAAGCGGACCAATCAAAATCCCTAATGAGATTATTAAGCTTCGTAAACTCGGCTTTACGGAAGCAGCGGACACATTGGGGTAGTCTACCCGACCGATCCAGTACCGTTCGTCCTAGGTCGAGCGACACTTCGAAAGTAGGATGGTAGGCATCTTCAGGTATAGAGAGCGGGGGGACTCGAGTTAACAACGCTAAGGTCGGATCCACACAGAAATTCCAGTTCCTGCTGGATCTGGACTGTGAAAAGTTCCGACGTGAAGTTTGAGTCCACAGCAATCAAAACCCCTCCTGCACGTCGAGACGAACGATCCTTTCTATAAGTTGTGTACCGACCTGCCAAAACTTCGGAACTAAGAATGTCCGGCTTTAACCAGGTTTCGGTAAACACAATAACGTGGGATGCAAATGCGACACTATCCTGGAAAAGAATGCGGAGCTTACTACGCAAGCCTCGAACATTCTGATAGGTCACTAAAAGAGAGTTTGTTAGTTTTTTCGACGGGTGGAGGTAGAGCGGGAAGATGACGAAGGAGCACTGGATTCTCACAAGGATTTCAGAAATAGAGAGACAGCGAGAGGCCGGGAGAGACCGGGAGAGTTCTCTTCCAAGCAAGGATCTTCCGTCATCTTATGTTCTAGCTACTTACACACCAACAAAACACACGCGCGTTGTACGCTGTAAGAGATCGGGCTTTGGGGGAGATCGGGGGAAGGAAGAGATATTTCTTAAGTGTCTATAATGTACCTTTAGCGCGATGCGCTTTTAATGTTTCTGCTGCAATGGCTGCAATCTCCTCGTTAGTCGTTTCCAGCAGTATTTCGGTTAATGTGCGACGCACCAAAAGCATCTATAGATTTGGTATTTATAGATTCATTCGGGACTAATGTAAAGTATATATATGTTGGTGGATACGCAGCCATTGGCCAGGGAATGAAACGAAGATGTGTGCATAATAGAAAGAGAGTGCAGGGCTCCTTCTTCATGTGCCTGCATGTGCAATCCCACATAGGATTCGTTTAATTATAGATTACATTTCATTGCCTGGCTGAGCGCATACATCCGATTCAAATAGTGAATGCCTACCAGATCCGCGAGTCTTTCTTCGTAGTTTTTACCATTGCCAGGGGCTTCTGTTGCCCCTGTCTGCACACCGTCTGCCCTCTCCGCATCCTCCACAGACTTGGATCTGTTATCCGCCTCATTCTCCTCCTCCTCCTTTTTTTTCAGTATCTGTCGGTTTCGTTTGTGTGCAACCAATGGGTGTAGCGCATGTATGTGTTGCACTTTTAACACTTTTGTTGGTCGGATGTGGGTGGCAGTGGGTGGTAATGAGAGTCGATAACAACCAGGCGATGCCTTTGCCTTTTACTTACCACATTCGCGATGACGGAAGTCTCCCGACTCATTTTTTTTGTCAGCAACAAATTTTTCTTCTGCAAGCCTATGTACTGGTGCCTCCGGCTTTCTGGCCATGGCATTTTCTTTTTATTTTATTTTTATTTTGTTTAATTAACAATTATCTGCTAATAATGCTATATAAATTAGGGAGAGAACTAAAGATAAACTATAATAAAAATAAAAAAATTAGGTTAGTTCAGGGGATATGATATGGTAAAGGGTATTATAATTATAGCATAAAACCCTGAAAGGTTCATGCTGGGCATAGTTTGACCTGAATAAGGGTAATCTGATAGGTCTAAAAGAACGAGTAGAACGAGAGGGAACCGTAAAGTCAATCTGACTCAAGAGAGTTTGGGAGTCCACCATCCCGAGAAGGAGCTTGTGCACGAACATTACCCCATTGCATATTCTGCGATGGTGTAACGAAGGTAGGTCAATAAGTTTTAGCCTAGATCGGTAAGGTGGCAGGTTCCTACCAGAGTCCCAGTGTAAATTACGAAGAGCGAAACTTAAAAATTGTTTCTGAACTGATTCGAGAATAACTTGCTGCTCCTTATCGGGCGCACTAACGAAATGTACAATTGTTTGGTCACATACGGGTCGTCAAACTCCTTGGACCAACGCTTGATGAATGCTAGAACACCCTTAGCTTTATTAGCTGTCGCCGCTATATGACTATTAAAACACAGTTTATGATCAAATAATACTCCAAGATCATTTGAACTCGAAATTCGATCCAATACATGATTACCAAGAGAAAAAGACAAGAAGACAAAATGTGGAGCACGACGGTAGAATGTCATAAGCTTGCATTTCGAGAGGTTCAAAAATAGAAGATTACTTGAGCACCACAATAGCAATCCAGCTGAAGGTGTGTGTGCCAGTACCAGTCGGAGTAGGGCAGACAGATTTTAACGTCATCCGCATACATTAATGTATGAGAGAATGTTATAACTTGGGGTAGGTCGTTCACAAATAAAATGAAGAGGAGCGGACCCAAATGACTACCTTCTGGCACACCAGATGTAATGTTAACGATCTCTGATAAAACATTAGTAAATAAGACCCGTTGTGTTCGATTAGAAAGATACGACGAAATCCAACTTAGAAGATTACTAGGGAAACCTAATAGGGACAGCTTCTGAATTAATAGAGTATGGTTAAAAATAACGTCCGCTCTGCAGGCCGCTCTGAAATCCACGGTTGATTATGGAGGAAAACTCGAGCAAATTGGTAGTTGTTGACCGATTTAAAAAAAAAACCATGTTGTGAAGGAGATATCAAGCTAGAACAAAGATGTTGCAATTGCCGGGTAACCAGGAACTCAAGGAGCTTAGGAATGGCAGAGAGCTTTGCAATGCCTCGGTAATTTTCTATGTTGGATCTGGAGCCCTTCTTGTGAAGCGGAATTATGTAGGACTCATTCCAAATTAGGGGGAGACAAGACTGTTCCAAAGATAGATTAAAAAGAAAGGTTAAGGGTTGGCATAGGGACTGGGCACAATGTTTTAAAATGCAACTAGGCACTTTATCAGGACCCGCAGAAAATTAAATTTTCAAAGACTTCTAGCCATCAAGCACAAACTTTCCTCAAAATATGGTTGAAAAATGCTATTAGAGTGAGGCAAATGGTAGGGATACGGAGTGGATGCGTTATAAATATGAGAGAAGCAAGACGACTGGAAAAAGACGAGTGGAAAAAATAAGTTTGCAATGCCAGCAGCAGAAGAAAAGAAAATAATTTTTTAGGATCATTGCGGAAGTTTCTACTACAAAAAGAGAGGTAAAGATTGTAGCACAGACTATTAGTTGTTAGGAATTGAGAGCGGGCAGAAGAATATTGTACAAAGACAAGCAAGGAGCCAGTTTTCTGGTACTTTTTGAAAAGTCTGGATTTCCTATTCTTTAAGTATGACAAATTCCTGGAGAACCAGGGAGGCTTGGACGATAAAGGTTCAATAATCTCCGGAACATAAGTATTAAGGCCAGAGTTTAAAGTTTTATAGAATGAGTTGACTGTTACGTCAATATTCGGTAAGGAAAGAAGAGTGGACCAATCGACATTCGAGAGGTGATTGTTTAAATTGTCGAAATCAGTTTTGCGAAAACACTTCATCCGGTGAGGAGTCGAGGTAATGTTAACACAACTAGAACTGGTACACTCCAAAGTTATAGATAGCGTAGGATGGTATAGGCCTTCAGGAAGTGATAGTGGGGAGACTCTGGCAACTGTACATAGAGAAGCATCCATAACGAAAATAAGGTCGAGAAGTCTGTTCCTATTATTTTTAATAGAATTAATTTGGGCAAGGGAAACATCCGTTAGATCATTGATAAATTCGTTTTGAGTACTAGGAAGCAATTGGTTAGCGTCGTCGCAGGGCAGCCAAGAAAGAAGAGGTAAATTGAAGTCACCCATGACCACAATCTGATCAGCACAACCTAACGAAGACACAACAGAATGGATAGCAGAAAGGTGCTTTGAGTAGATAGATAAAAGCCATGCCAACACGGACTTTGACTGCAATGAACTCAATCCCATGGATATTGTTGAAAGGGAATAATTCCGATGAGAAGTCAGTTTTGACTGCAATCAATCTTTGGGACGCAACACATTGTTGGACTGATTAGACATGTTTGCACACGCAATCAATTATTATAAAAAAAAAACTATTGGTCAATTTAAAACAATACAAAACTCAATTGGGTAAAAATAATACAATCACGATGTGCTGTCCTGTGAAAATAAAATGCCGTTCGTTTGAATTAGGAAGCGGGTGTCCGAGTGCGCTGTGAATGTCAAACAGCAGTGCTGCAAAACACACTACTGTTATTATCATGTCTTATTATTATTATCACAATTTGAATTATATACTAAAAATAAATAGATATAGTGTCTGGTAGCAAAGGATAAACCTTATTCATCCACTTATTGCATTATTAATTGCCTTTTTAAGTGTTTTATTGAGACAGTGACTAGACATCGTACAATTCCGTGACTGTGACTACTAACAGATGCTAGCCCATCTCTAAGCCAGCTGTACACAAAAACAATTTGTTGTATAAATAGAGAAATACAATATTTTCGATGTATAATGCCGCCGAATCAAGTTATTAATATTACCGATCTTAGCTGCCGAGTTTGTCTACAGACAAACGAAGGCGCATTGCGGTTGCACGACGAGATCCAGTACAATGAGCTGAACTTTGAGTTGTGGCAATTGCTGGAAACAGTCTCCAAAGTGAAGGTAAAACCACGAAACATTAATTATATGTGGAGAGGATCTCATGGCTATACCAATTTCCTCTCCAGTGCACCTGGAACGAAGCAGATATGCCGACCCGCTTGTGTCAGAACTGCACACGCCGCTTGATAGCCGCCTATGAGTTTATCCTCGATGTAGAGAATGCACAGCACACGCTGCAGCAAGTGGCTGTGATGAAGGAGCCGGAGATTACCCATGTGGAGGTTCTGGAATTGGGTAGCCCAGACGATTTTTTGCCCATCATCTGTGACAATGAGGAGGTAGCTGTCTCGGTGGATGCAGAGCATCCTGCTGAAGCTGTGAGGGATGTGACCTTTTCACAAGCAGAAGCGATAATCGAGCCAGTTTATGAAGCAGACCACCTAGAAGAATTGGAGACTGAAATACCATTCGTGGCTGAGGACTTGGATGTTACACCAAATGTCGTTGAAGAAAACATCGATGTGAAAGAGGATATAGAGCAGGAACAGGAACAGGAAGCTCCCTCCTTGGCTAAGTCGCGCCCATCGCTACTGGGCAGTCGTCTAACCCACTCGCAGAATTTCATTTTTAAGTGTGCAATTTGTCCGCGTGTATTTGCCAAAAATGATTCACTCGCCCGGCACATCGCCGTTGCTCACAGTCAAACCGCGGACGTGGCCGCCCAGGAGCTGGCAAACGAGAGCAGTGGAAGCGGCGTGCTGACTTGTAAGCACTGTCCACGCATATTGAAGCGCCAGGACACACTGCGCCGTCACATGCAGGCATTCCATCCAGAGGAAGCGGCCAAAGATACTTTTGAGCCAACTGCCAGCTCACCGCGAAAGCGCACCGCCAAGCGTCGTGAGTGCCCCCACTGTGGCATTAGTTTTCCCGCCTCCAGTCTGACCATCCACATTCGCCGGCACACTGGCGAGAATCCGTACAAATGCGACCGGTGCGAGAAGGCCTTTCCGCGCAGCCAGGATCTCAGCTTGCACATGCGCCAGCACACGGGCGAAAGACCCAGCGAATGTAAGATCTGCTCAAAGAAGTTCATATCCCAGAACAAGCTGGCCAGACACATGCGGTTACACACGGGCCAGCGTCCGTATGCCTGCGATAAGTGTGACAAGAGTTTCGTGCAATCCAACGACCTGAAGATTCACATGCGCAGACACACGGGCGAGCGTCCATACAAGTGTGATGTATGCGGGGATAGCTTTGTCTCTGGCTCCCTATTGAACGTCCATCGAAATCAGAAAGGTCACCACGCGACAGCATGTGGAAACCTGAGCCCTGGTGATACCACCACTGATGATCCCTATATAAATGCTCGTGTTAGCAATCGTCGAGCGGAGGACATTGAACGTATGCGGCGAAAACGAGATTCAGACGATCGACTTAACCAGCCACAAGCTGCGCCCGCACCAGCACCCACACCCGCATCCACACCCGCGCCCTCGCAGCCCCAGACACCGGGGCCACAACAGTATTCCTATCCGGTGAAGCCGCTGATCTACAAGTGTGGCGTCTGTGACTGGACCTTCAAGAGCGGTGCCTGTCTAACGATTCATCGCAACAACATGTCCCACTACGAGATCGGCAAAGTCGACTACGGTGATCCCTTTTCAAAGATGGTCAAAAGGCATAATTAATTGAACAATTGGGGATTTAATTTAAGATTACAAATTAAGTTAAGGGCGGGGAGTATTTTTAATTTATTGACCATCTCCTAGAGTATTCTTTCGACAAATTGTTTTAAGTATTGGTTAATATCTTTTTTATTAGGTTGAGTAAAAACTGATGACAACTAAAATCATTTAAAACTGAAGAAGAAAATAAAACGTATATTTAATAATTAATAGTGGCAAGTAGTTGTATTTTTAGTGGCGCTTGCGATGATGCGACGCGGAAGAGGAGGAATACGAGTGGGAGTGGTGAGAGCTACGCGATTTCGATCGGGATCTAGAGCGATGTCTATGCTTCCCATGATCATAGCCGCTGGCATGGCTGCTGTGCCGCGAGGAGCGTCGGTAGCTGCTGCTGCCGGCATCCTCCTCGCCAGAGTGGCTCGATTCACGCGCCCGTCGCTGATGTGGCTGATTGCTACTGCTGTTGCTACTGCGACTGCCACCGATGTAATGGGTCCGATTGCGACGAGGACGTCGCTCTCGTTCCCTGTCATGATCACGGCGCTCGTATTTACTCCGACTACTACTGCTGCCGCCGCCTCCGGCATGATCGCGTTGATCACGGCGACTGCTTGTTGTCCGCCGGCTGCTGCTGCTCTTGCCGCGACTGCTGGACGTTTTCGAACTGCCAGAGATGCTGTTGCTGTCATCGCTGTCGCTGTTAGAGCTACTGCTACTCGTGCTGCTGGAAGAAGACGATGTCGACGACTGGTGTCTCTTGCTCTTTGACTTTCGTGACGATTTGTTGGCCTTGTTCAGGGCCTTCTCTGCAGCACTCAACATGCAGGCAACTGCCTCCGGCATCTGTAGCAGATTGGTTGCCAAATTGGGCACAGGCTTCATCTTGGCAATAACCGAGCTAGAGCTCACAGGCGCAGTGGCGACTATTTGAGCGTAGTTGGCCGCTGAGCTTTTTCCATCCTTATTGTCACTGAAGCGAGTGGTGCGTTCCTTGCGACTCGGCCGTTTGCCTGTCCATCGAAAATATGAGATTTAATCCATGTATATGGTGGATAAAATACTTTTGACAAACCATTAAACTGGAGCAGTTTATCATGGGTGGTGGGATGTTTAGCAGTTGTCTCCCCAGGCGGTTCAGGATTACTATGGGTACGTCGCCTTTCTTTGTCAGCATCTGAACGTTCTCGTTCCTGCTTGCGATGTCGCTGCAGTGTCTGCTCATCGCGCTGCTCCTGCTTGGCCACACGATCCTCAATGTCATCAATGACTTTTTCGAATGCCCGCTTGCTACGTCGTATGCGAGCCTATGGAACGAGAGTTATCAATACCATGTTCATGGGTGCGGTTCTACGGTTCGAACTAACCTTCAACTCCTCCGCGCTGAGATGGACGCTTTTATCAGCATCCTTTGCTGCTTCGGCATTGTGCGCGCCTTCCTCATCGTCCTCGTCCTCTTCGCTTTCGCTGGAAGAATCGCCATAGGCTGCTAAACCTATAATTCAAATCAGTCAAGTGCTAATCGTGGCGACCAGAGAGACAATCGCGATGCAAATCGGACGCAGTTTTTGGGAATACTTCATTACGAATTCATATAGGAAACATTTTCAGAGACAGACAGAGAGACATAGACATAGAAGAAGGGTATGATGCGAGACGAAAGACTTAAACTGCGCCAAAAGAGGGGGCGGGCTAACATTAATATGGACAAAGGAAAGGAAGTTATTATAGGCAATAGAATATGTAGACCCAGCCAATTACAGTACCATACTGTTTTTGTTATTTTGAGAGAAAGGGGGAATAAGTTAGGGACGCTACAAAGGGCTGCCGAGCGAGGGAGAGGGTGGGGGTGGGGGCCTTTAAGCATAACTCAGACTACCTTTAAAACGGAAAATAGTGCAAAACGAAACATGGGGATAATCATAGCGAATTTTGTGTACTTACCCAAATTTCCGGTAATGGAGGACAAGGCGCTTTTGCGAATCACTTGGGCTGATGATGCTTTTGATTTACACACATACATATATATATATAGTAGTATATTATATAATACGATTATAAATTGTTCAGCAAGGGATTCATTATTCATTTTGGTTTTGTGTTTTGTGTTTGATTTGAGACATAAGAGAACAATAGAATACTTGAAGAAACCATAAAATCAAGAACGCGATCGCCGAGCCATCTTCTCACAAGGATTTCAGAAATAGAGAGACAGCGAGAGGCCGGGAGAGACCGGGAGAGTTCTCTTCCAAGCAAGGATCTTCCGTCATCTTATGTTCTAGCTACTTACACACCAACAAAACACACGCGCGTTGTACGCTGTAAGAGATCGGGCTTTGGGGGAGATCGGGGGAAGGAAGAGATATTTCTTAAGTGTCTATAATGTACCTTTAGCGCGATGCGCTTTTAATGTTTCTGCTGCAATGGCTGCAATCTCCTCGTTAGTCGTTTCCAGCAGTATTTCGGTTAATGTGCGACGCACCAAAAGCATCTATAGATTTGGTATTTATAGATTCATTCGGGACTAATGTAAAGTATATATATGTTGGTGGATACGCAGCCATTGGCCAGGGAATGAAACGAAGATGTGTGCATAATAGAAAGAGAGTGCAGGGCTCCTTCTTCATGTGCCTGCATGTGCAATCCCACATAGGATTCGTTTAATTATAGATTACATTTCATTGCCTGGCTGAGCGCATACATCCGATTCAAATAATGAATGCCTACCAGATCCGCGAGTCTTTCTTCGTAGTTTTTACCATTGCCAGGGGCTTCTGTTGCCCCTGTCTGCACACCGTCTGCCCTCTCCGCATCCTCCACAGACTTGGATCTGTTATCCGCCTCATTTTCCTCCTCCTGCTCATCATCGACGCTGCCGGTGCTGCTGCCGCTCCTGCTGCTGCTTCTGTAGCCGGCCTTATTCAATATATCTTTACCTACGAGAATTTTCGGTTCCACTGATGCTTTTGCGTGTGCCGCCGTTGCCGCCTCCTCCTCCCCAGCATTGGAATCTTCGCTGTCGCTGGCCTGAATGTTCAAGTTCATGTTAAATTTTATGTGTTCCCAGTATTTCTTGCCTTTGCAAATTGTCCGTCTTTTAGTCAGTACTTTTTTTCAGTATCTGTCGGTTTCGTTTGTGTGCAACCAATGGGTGTAGCGCATGTATGTGTTGCACTTTTAACACTTATGTTGGTCGGATGTGGGTGGCAGTGGGTGGTAATGAGAGTCGATAATAACCAGGCGATGCCTTTGCCTTTTACTTACCACATTCGCGATGTTCAATGGATTAACAGGTGTTGTTAGTGTTTTGCTAGATACTTGCTTAACATTGCTTGTAGCTTGGAGTAGCACCTCAGCATCCCCACCTGTGGAATGCTGGCGTTCCATCTGTCGCTGCTTCTCGCGCTCCATTTTCTCCAGACCCTCTCTGTAATGCAGGGGACAGACGATATGGTGTGATTTTTATCGTTTAAATGTTTATTTTCCCGGAATCACCTTATCCAAGCTGGCAACATTTTCCGTTTGTTGGCATCAATTTCACTGCTGGCACTGCTGCCGGTGCCGGTGCTACTGCTCTCTGGCAGCGGCTGCAACTCATGTTGGTGTGGATGTGGAAGTTGATGTGGATGTGGATGTGTTTGTGGTGGCTGCTGTGGCTGCTGCTGCCGCTGATTCTGCGCCTGCAGCTGTTGATGCGGCTCATTGGGATTGCTCACGTTGAGCTTGAGCAACGAGGGAATATGCGCTGTACGATGGGACGAGGCATTGCCCGTCTTGTTAGGCCACTGGCTCCATGGCGGCTTGCCTGAAGGAGCACATAAGCATTAGGCTGCCAGTCAGTTACTAGTCTCTAGCCGTTTACTTACCAGTATTGCTGTAGGCAGGTACCGCGGCATTGGGTGCTGTTCCGCTGAGTCCTAGCCACTGCGATTGCGTAACCGAAGGAGCGGGTGGAGGCGTTTCACTGCCATGTCCTCGGTCATTGTCATCGTCCATGTCCATGTCAGCCTCGCCATGCTCCTCAAAACGTATTAACTTCGCTGTGGTTGCCATCGCCGGCGGTCTCACGGGCAGCGTCGGCATCTGCTGCTGCTGCGGCTGATACCCCGACACATTGCCAATAATGGGGGGCGGCGGTGCCATGGGCATAGCGATCCCAGCCGGAGTATTGTCACGCATATGTATCCATTGCTGGGCGAGCTGGGCCCAATCGATGGTCAGAGGAAGCCCTGTGGCCACCAAGGGATTCGCGACGTTCGCCGCGGGGACAAAGTGAGACGGGGGCGGCGGCGGCAGCTGGGCCATAAACTGATTGTGGTTGCGTTTGTTGTAGCCAAGATCGGCATTACCATTTCCACCGGGAAACATTTTGTATTGTATAGCTATCAGCTACAGATATCAATTATAACAAATTTTCTTCCGAAACAAAATTTTCTTCGATCCCACTAGAGATGCTAAATTGAATATATCGATATATACATATTCGAATAATATATTTGTACGTTGATAAATTTTTTACTGTTTTACTATATGTTTATTAATATGAATGTTTTTGAATTTTTATATCATCAACGAAATTACTTTTTTGAGAACGGAGCGACACGACACTATTTTGCAGTTGTTTCACGTTGCATGATCATATACCGGCGATATTTGAAACTATATACACTAACCATACAATATATTGTATGGTTAGTGCTATATATCTCTGCACAGGGTTGCTTGCAAATAATATCGGTATTTTTGTGCGATAAGTGGAAGAAATTTGACGGTTACATTTTTTTTGTCAAGAAACAATTTATCCAATATTGTGTTTGTTTTGTAAATATGATATAAATTCTTTAAATTATTTAATAGATGCTGGTGTCATAGATCTCCCATCGCAACAACTCCAGGACCTTCAGGAGCGTGACAAGAACAAGATCTGCAATGCCCACTCCAAGAAATGGCAAGAAAATTAAAACACAATCTTTAACAAGTGATCTAAGTTTATATTTTCATAATCGTTTATAGGAAAACACTGAGGAAAGAGTCAAATGAATGGCCAACGCCGGCGAGAAGTTTAATATAAATCTCTCATAGTGCCGGCGCGGCAAATTTAATTTGAAATTTAAAAAAATATACATCCAAAGCTTTGTCTTACTAAATGCAACAACAGGTGCCGAAAATACTTGCAGCTCTTTTTGTACATACTATTGAGAGTTACTATAGTGTTTATAATACAATTATCAGTAGGTAAAACTTAATTGCATTAATGAACACGAGAGTCCTTCATGGATTTTGTTTGTACAATTAGTAATATGCATATATGTACGTAAATATATATACATACAGTAGCTCCAGCTTGTTGTTTTAGTTAATCCATCAATCAGAAAAAGCCCTGTGCGTTTTCAACTTAAAGTTAGGGCAATTAAAAACTAAACATGTGAATGAATGGAGTCTGGCCAGAGCTGATTATTTTCCTCCAGGTACTTTACGTACTCCATAATCACCACCATCACCTCACAATTTGTTGGCAGTGAATGTTAGGGGTGGGGCAGTAGTTCCGCCAGTAATCGATTTATGATCAGCACGCTCCTGATCCGACAACCAAGCCATCTACGAAAAGGTATTTAAAGAAATTTTAAGCAAACGGAAATATAGGATTTTTAGAAAAACTCACCTTTTGCTTGTGCTGCTCAACGGCCGAATAGCACCGGTCCAGAACCATTTTCTCAGACAGCACACCGTCTTCAGAGGCGTAGACGGCGGCCTGCCAGGACACGCCCAGTTTGGAGATTTCACGTCCAGACATTCCATTACACAGCTTAGCCATCTTTGAGCAAGTCTGGCCATAATCGAACGTGTCCAACTTGAAGCGCCTGGCCCCAGATGCGGCGGGCTGGAGCACATATTTGTCAAAGTAGAGACGCAACAAACGCTCACGCTCTTCCGGGCCGGGCAGCGTGAATTCCACCATCTCATCCAGACGATCGTTGATGGCATAATCGAACTGTTCGGGCGTATTCGAGGCCAGAACGAGCATGAATTTGGGGTTCTGTTCGGAGGTTCTGTACAGGAAGGCGTTGAGAGCAGCCCTCAAGTCTTCCGATATCTTCTCCGACGAACGCTTCCTGAGGAAGGCATCAGCCTCGTCCACAAACAGCAACAGACCGCGCCGTGAGGTATGTGACCAATCAAACACTTTGTGTATGGCTGTAACACCTTCCTTGCCCATGGGTGCCACGTCGCCACCGGTCATTATCGCAAAATCCATGCCAGAGTGTTCGGCCAACTTTTTGGCAAACATAGTCTTACCCGTTCCGGGTGGGCCGTGCATCAGCACATTCCTGTAGAGGCCACGATTTATCCGTGTATTCTTTGTGGCAATGGCTATGTCACGAAGACGTTCCTCGAGACTCGGATTGAGAACAACGCCCTGGAGTGCATCGGCCGGCTTGGAGCGCAGCCGCTTGATGTAGTTCAGCGGATGCTTCACGGCATCGAGGAAGGCAAAACGCGACGTCTCGCCCACCAGCGTTGGTTTGCCGATGCGCGCTTCGACGTAGCGGGATACAACGCCGGTGGCACCCTTGGCCGTGTACACACCCAGGGCAAGCAGTGACAGGCCGCCAGCGGCAGTCAACACCTTGTCCCAATCGGTGAGCATGGCCTCGGCACCAGCTCCAATCACGGATCCAGCCGTTCTGCAAGGGTACAATCATGCAATGACATCCAAACGTTGTTCTATTGAAATCTACTCACTTGATGCCTTCCATTACAGTGGTACGATGCTCCTGCGCCTTTAAACGAATCTTCTCCAAGTTCAGATCGCGATTCTCACGGTCCACGCGCGCCTTGGCCCTCAGCTCGTGCTCCAGCAGCTTCAAGCGATTCTTTTCCTTCATTTCGATCTCATGCTCGATAGTCTGACGGCGCATGGCCTCCTGCCGCTGCACGCTCTCCTCCTGCTTGCGAAGATTCTCCTCCTGGACCCGCTGCTGTTGGACCAGCTGGTCCTCGTACCGCTTGCGTGACAACTGATCCTGATACTGGGCACGCTGCTGCTGTTGCTTCGTCTCCTCGATCAAAGTCTTGCGTCGCTCCTCATGATCAATTCGCTTTTGCTCCACCTTGGCCTGCTCGATGTGCGCCTCGTACTCCTTCACCTTGGTGCTGTACTCTGCCTGGCGGGTGGACTCCTGCATCTTGGACAGCTCCAAAGCCTCGCGAGCATGTTCTGTAAAGAGATTATCATAGGTCACAAACACACACACACTTATACGGCAACGCACACACACACGCATGCCCAAGCTTTGATAGCATTTGGGGGCGCATGTTGATTATGCAATTGGCTGATGAAATTTTCCACCTACTTGAACGTTCTAGGGTCTTGGCGGCATCTGCCGCCCGCTCCAGAGCCGATGAATCAAAGCGGTAGGCTTCCATGGCCTTGCGTTCGGCGCGGGTTAGCTCTGTATCCCCGCTCTTTCCACCGGCAGTTCTACCATCGGGATCGGCTCCTTCGACGCCGCCAGCTAGAGGATCTGGCTGCGGTTGCTGACGATTTCTGCCCAATAACCACGACATAACTGTTGTAACTGATAAATGGCTTGACTTTAAGTTGTGCTTTTCTAATGAATAGGTGTTTAATTTCGACTGAAACAATTAAATTTGTTCATCAAATAATTTTAAAAGATATCTGTTCGTACAACGTGATTCTAATTTGACAGATGACAGCTGATAGACAGTGCTGTAAAACGACAACACTATTTTGTCATCGATATGTTTTATCTATTTATTCAAATTAACTTTGATACATTAGTAAATAATATTGAAATCAATTTAGCGGAGCGCTAGTATTATGTCCTGTTTAGCCAACAATAACAGGCTTCTTCGCGCATAGCCTTCTGATATGTGTACCAGTGATTTTTCCGATGAATGCGTCCACCGATATACGCTGTTCAAATCAGCTGTTTCTCCGGCAAACAATATTTTGCATTTTATTTTTTGTTTGGCTTTTAGCTGATTTTGTAGGCGTCCGTCCCCATCATGTTCGAACGCAACCAAAAGACCATTTTCGTGCTGGACCACACGCGATACTTCAGCATAGCGAGCGAGGAGTACATATCCATGGACTTTCTGAAGGGCAAACCCTCTGGCCACAGTTCCGCCAGTGGCTCCAGCCAGTTTAGCAAGAGTCTGTGGACGTGCGCCTGCGAGTCCTCTATCGAGTACTGCCGCGTGGTCTGGGACCTCTTTCCGGGAAAGAAGCATGTGCGCTTCATAGTCTCAGACACGGCAGCCCACATCGTAAACACGTGGAGCGCCAGCACACAGAATATGTCACATGTAATGAATGCCATGGTTATGGTGGGCGTACCGTCGCGCAGCATGCCCCAGTCATCGGATTACTCTGTGATCCATGGCCTGCGGGCGGCCATCGAGGCCCTTGCAGAGCCCACGGACGAGCAGAGCCAGGCCATGGCCAGCGGCGTACCCGATGATCTGATACTCAACGAGGGACGCGTCATATGCATCACCTCGGCGAGGGACAACACCAGCATGAAGAGCCTCGAGGACATCTTCAATACGGTGCTCATTCAGCAGAATGTTCTATCCGCAACGCCGCCTAAAAAGGGATTGTGCATCAATCACTGTCACCTGGTGATTCTCAATATTGTTCCTCTGGGCATCGATTCGATGGTGACCAATCGCAATCTGCTCACGATTTCCCCGCTGCTGGATGTGGAAATCCATACAGTGGGTGCCCCGGATATATCCTACAAGCTGACGCATCTCATTCTGGATCACTACGATCTGGCCAGCACAACGGTGACGAATATACCGATGAAGGAGGAGCAAAATGCCAATTCCAGTGCGAACTACGATGTGGAGATACTGCATTCCCGACGTGCCCATTCCATAACGTGTGGCCCGGACTTTAGTCTCCCCACCAGCATCAAGCAGGGGGCCACCTACGAGACGGTGACCCTCAAATGGTGCACGCCACGTGGCTGCGGTTCGGCCGATCTGCAGCCGTGCTTGGGCCAGTTTCTGGTCACGCCCGTGGATGTTACGTCGCGGCCCAGCTCCTGTCTGATCAACTTTCTGCTTAACGGACGCTCTGTGCTGCTGGAGATGCCTCGAAAGACCGGCTCCAAGGCCACCAGTCACATGCTGTCTGCCCGCGGTGGGGAGATCTTTGTCCATTCTCTGTGCATCACACGCTCCTGCATGGACGAGGCACCCTCCATTGCCGACGGCCCCGGCGGACGAGTGAACGATTATCGCACCTCGGAGCTGGGACAACTTATGAAGATGTCCCGCATGGTGCCGCTTAAATCGAGAGATCCTGCAGCACCGAATTTGTCGCGACGATTCCCACGGTACTTCCCTTTGACCACCACCTCGACAGTGCTGTTCCATCTGCAGCGGCATCTGAGTTGGCTGCCGCACTTCCTCCATCTGTTGGTCAAGGAAATGGACAAGCAGGACGAAGTGCGTTGCCAGCAGCATATCCATGAGCTCTACAAGAGTGCCTCTCGTGGTGATGTCTTACCGTTCACCCACACGAATGGAGCGCGGTAGGAGAAGCCTATAGCCTCTCACTTAATTCGTTTACTAGACCTTTTTTATTTTCCAGCTTAAAGCCCCACAAGGCCAAGGATCAGTATCGACTGCTGTACAGGGAGTTGGAGCAGCTCATTCAGCTAAATGCCACAACAGTGCATCACAAGAATCTGCTGGAGAGCCTGCAAACTCTTCGCGCCGCCTATGGCGATGCCCCCACCAAATCGGAGTCCGGTGCAGCCAATCTCCGATCCTTTACGGAGTCTCCCCTGTCGCCCGAGCGACTGGAGGCCATGAGCAATGCCAGCACCAATTCCAACAGCCTGCTAAAAGCCAGCAAGCGACGCATGTCCAATTGTGGTACAAGGTAAGCCTTAAGCCACCTCCTTAAGCTTGTACTCTTGCCTTATCTATCCTTTCATTTTAGATCTCTGCTGGACATAATTTCCTCCGCGGAACGGAGTCAATCCAATAAACGTTTAGACTTCTCGGGTCGCATCTGCACGCCCAATGGACAGATTGCCAAGCTATATCCCGATTTTGGTAACAAGGAGAAGGATTCTCCTGCAGCTGCAGTTGTTGTTGGATCGGGAGTTGGTGTTGCGCCCAAAGAGGAGACCAACAGAAGCTGAAAATACAGATTTGCACATACGCCTATGGATAAGGAAGAGTGATTTGGGATTCATAATTTCTTTGCCTTTCTACCAGTTCGGAACAACTCTTCAGCCATTTAAAGTTGGCTCTAGATGTTCGCAAAGTTCCGAACTACCTTTAAGGCTAGACATGAATGATGGAGGACTCCTTTTGCGAGCCATAAACCATTGAAAAAGTATCAAGTTCTTTGTTTTTAAAGTACTTTGCAGAAATTTGTAGATTTAATAATTAAAGATTGACATAAGTTAGAATTTACATCTTCTGTCCATGTAGAAAACTTCATATTGAATTAATTCTGTATCTGTACTCTTTATATTCCTTTGATTCAATCAAACATTTTGCCAATTTTTGGGCCCTTTGTGTTTTGTGTAATTTAAAAAGAGAAAATATTAAAAAAAAAATACAGAAAATTTTCTAGAAAATATTCAAAATTATTCGAGTTTTCCCCAAGACAATGGCCAACAATGTAACAAAGCTGCTGCAAGTGTCCGAGGAGGCGGCTCCCTTGGTGCAGAGTAAGTCCAATATTCTATCTCTTCGAAGAGCATTTCCCTATGAGATAATTTATTCCTCCACTGTAGTTCCCGTGATGGTGGGCAACGAGATGTTTGTGCTCACCCAGCAGGACGTTAGGCGAACGGAGGATATACGCTATGTGTGCTACAATCGCATTACGCCCAATGTCCAACTGATTCCCACGGCAGCACCCGCTGCAGCTCCACTCAACTACTATGGCGGTCTCATCACACCTCTGACCCTGCCTCCGAACTGTGCGCTGCAGGATCTGTTCTGTCCGAAGAAGATGGAGGTGGAGCATGTGCCTGAACCGGCCCCACGCAATGTGGCCGATGTGGCTACCCAATTAGCCTGGTCTAAGGATAAGGAGACCGATTACGATCGATCAGATCCCGCACCCCTGCGCTACAGTGCGGCCACCTCTACCTCTGGCCTAACCAAAACCTGTGGCTGCCAACACGAGCGGCCAAAGTCGAGGAGTCAGCATACAAGCTGTCAATGCCATGCTGCTCGTAATGCCTGCGTTCAGACCACGACGACATCTTCGGCTGCTACCAATACGGATTCCAAAACCATTTGGAAACCCGCAATGTCTGATGTGTCGGTTTCAGAGTCGAAGAAAAATTTAAATAGACCCTCAGCTGCAAACGAATCAGATAAGGAGACTAAGCACAATTTCAATGCTCGTAATGCCTGTGTCCAGACTAGGTCCACAACGGACTCCAAAACCTTTTGGAAACCCGAAGCTTCAGCTGAAAATTTATCAGATGATGAAACCGCTGAGCTGTCCAAGTGTCCGAGTCGTCCGTGCAAGTCCCAACAAACATGCACATACTCGGTGGGGCAGAGCTATCATCGATCCAGTCCGCGAGAGGGGAGGTTTCGACCACAGCAGCAGCAGCAACAACAACCAGAACAATCGGATAGATATCCGATATCCGGTCGGATATATCATACTCGTGACTATGCACAAGATCAGTCTGCGGCCCGTCTACAATCTCAGACTGATGCCAATCCTCTAGATCAGTCACGTGCTCATACTCAAGAGCTGCAATTGGAAGTCCAAGATCAAAGCAACTGCCTACCAAAATGCCCTCGTCGTGTATACTTCTCAGAGCAAGAGTATGATTCATCTGTTTAAAAGAATTCAAACAGCGAAGAGCATTCCATTGTCCATATGTTCTTAACTTATTTATAAATCTTGTCTGGCTTAACAATCTTCTAGTTTTAATTGTGAATCCTTACTTTCCATATAGTATTCTATATACTTTCTATATAGTAGTTATAACTAGCTCAACGATTTTAGAGGTCTGCTCTTGATGACAGATTTCTTTTTCAATGGAGCTTGCCCCTTTGCTGCCTTGGCCAGCTTGCGCTTTTTTGGCTTGGAACAGGATTCCTTATCCTGCTCCTTGGCATTGAAATATCTCTTGGGATTTTGATGCTCCCGCTGCTCTCGCTTGAGCTCTTCCGGCGTGCTGATGCGTAGATAAAAGTCTTTGAGCAGCACTTTGAAATCCTCCACGAGAGTTTCCCTCAACACCTGAACATTGCCCTTGTCGCAGAGCGTGCACGCCTGCAGTTCCGTGACCTTAAAGGCTTTCGGTGCAAACTCTGCTGGGGGACGCCACACAACGGCCAACTCCTTGCCGCCATGGGGATTGTAGAAGAAGGCAGCATAGTCTGAATAGGCAGACTGCAAAACACGAATGAATTTCAAAGTTTCTTGGAGTTTCAGTCAATTCTTACCCTCAATTGATGGACAATCCCTGCCAGTAGGTTCTTTCCCGCTCTGGGCAATAGGTAATTCGGTTGATCAAAGGACACAAAGGGCGAACCGAGCTCATAGCTCAGAGCATTGGGCACCAAATCCGACTTGAGTTGTATGACAAGATCGTAGCCCTCGCTGGAGCCGCGGAACAGCTGTGCGGGGCGCACAAATCTGAGATCTTTCGACTGGAGACTGGTCTCAATCATCTCCAGTGCATGACGGGCCAATCGGGAGACATGCGACAGGATACGCAGACTGGGCGACTCTCCGGTGGTCCACAGGCGGCCGGCATGCTGTTGATCGTACGAAGTGGCCAGTGCCAGCGGCGGATAACTCTGCCGATCGCTGCGGAAACTGTGCTCCAGATCCCCAATTTGTTGTTCTGTTTAAAATGAGAATAAAGATAGAGTGGGATAGAAAGAGGAGCCACTGGGAAGACTTACCCTGCCAGCTGCTGTTGAAGTTTAGTAGAAAGAGCTCTCCATTCCAATCGCTATGCGCGAGCAGATGCAGGAACCGCATGAATCCTGTTTGGGGTGCCGCTATGGCCTGAGGAGCATTTCGCTGTTGGTACAGATGGGCCACCAGTAGCTCTGTGGCCATGGGAGGCCACACCCCGTCGTCCAGCAGTTGAGTGGCCAGCCAGCGCTTGGCAATCAAAACAGTAGGCCCATAGGCGGAGTGCGTCTGATGCAGGGAATGCAGTGCTCCACTGACCTTGGGCAGGATGTAGTGTCGTTGCTCCAGGGCACGGCTCTCAGGGTTATCCACATACTTGGTCACGCCCCGTTCGGTTACCTCCTGCTTGAGCAGAGTCAGCTCTTTGTTGTGGGCTAGCTCCAGCAGGAAACAGAATCCACGCTTGAGCACCAGCAGACCCTCAGAGGTAATGGACCAGTTGAGACGACACTGCGCCTTCAATTTCTCGCCAATCTCAATGAGGAATGCCGTCTTGAGGGCTCTCAGGGCGCCCAGTTCATTTGGCCACTTGCCGCTCTGTCCCAGCTGAATGATTACCCGCTGGATGTGGCTGGCATGGATGTGGTCGGCCATCATGCGAGCCTGCGGCAGCACTGGCATTGGTTCACAGTAGCGAGACACTGGGGAAATGCTCGATATGGACACAATCTCCAGGGGCAGATCCTCCAGAGCATGGAGTTGACGCGCCAAATCGTCATAGCAGCGTATCACATTGGGACTCAGTGCCTCAGCGTCAGTGTCCTGCTGCAGTTCCAGTTTGGTCTTCAGCTTGGACACCTTAAACCAAGGCGATAGCTGATAGACCAAATCCAACTCGGCTGCAATATACTGAACATCGTTGCTGTCCAGCTGCAGATGATGCTCCAGCAGATGCATCACAATCTGCCGCACAATCAGACGCTTCTTGCTGGGCGCATCTTTGGTTGTGCCCCACACAACAGCCTCCGTAATGCTGCCATCCTGAAAGCGACGCAGATTGGATTTCTCGCCCCAAAACTTTCGAAACTCGGCAGATCCCTCGGGATCATCGTTGGATGCCGGTCCCTTGTCGAGCACTTCATATGCATGCTCTGGATCGAGTATGAGACCCAGCTGTATGGCTTGTCCGATAACGGGTGCCTTGCTCTCGACGGGCCATGCATTGCTGACTGTTTCTATGGGTAGAATGCCCTGGACACGTTCCTTAAGTCCCTTTTGCAGAAGCCTAAAAAGTTGGGTTTGAAATTAATTTTAGCATCAAGCCGGGAGTTATGCACTTTACTCACTCTGTCAGGATTTGCAGCAGCTGAGGATAGCCATAATTCGCATAATCGTACTTCATCTGCGGCTTGGAATGGAGCAAAAGCATTTGCTGTATACTCGAGTAGTTTGTGATCCTGTGGAAAGACAGAATAGGATAGGGAAATATCGCAGAGAAAGAACTCCATTCAAGACTCACTTTAGTATGTTATCCACGCGCGTGTACAGTGGACACTTTTGCATGAAAATGTACGGAAAACTATTCAGTTTCATATCATTCAGTAAGTCGACAGCTAATTTTGCCTCTGCTCGTACCCTCTGGTACACTCCCAGGGGCACATTCGCACAGAGATTGAGCTGCCCGGAGACATCCATGAAGCACACATCATAGTAGCCGGCCAGGGTGCTGAGCTGCTCGGTTTGGCTTGAGGCCGGCGCTAGGGTGATGCCATTCGTCCAGTCTGTGTTGGCCAATTGATTCCAAACGGTGCGTGCCACTTGGTAGCTGCTGCTCGATTGGTGCAGTATGCGCTGCTGATTTAGATACACGATAAACGACGCCAGGATGTGTGAACCAAAGCCAGTGAATCCTCTGTCCAGCTCCCTCTGACACAGCCATACTTTGAGCAGCAACAGACCGTCCTGAAAGTTGCGTCTGCCCTTAAAGGCCTTGTCGAGGAGTGCCTGGTTCTGGGCCAGCGTCAGGTCAAACAAAACACTAGCATTATAGTGCTGTGTGGACGGCAGTGCCTCCTCCTCATTCCACTCATCACCATAGTATGTGGGCCGTATATTATTGTTCCACGGCACAAATCTGCCAGGCTTAAAGATGCTCTGTGGCGCCGTGATAAACAAACGGAGCTGCAAATGCTTTGACACCAGCTTGGCGGCTGGCGTTATTTCCAGCACAGGCTTCAGAGGATTATTGCCATGGTAGTTGAAGGCAAACTTATCCTGTGCATAGGTCGGTGAGCTCCTCATCTGATTCGTTACGTAGGTCAGGTACAGGGCCCGCTTCATATCGTATATCATATTTAGATAATCATCCTTGTGTAGACAGTCCTTGGGCATCTCCAGAGCCACATCTACCACGATCTTTGGGCCCAGCAAAGTACCCGTGGAGGCAGCACCAATCAGTTGAGGCTCTTTCGCAGGCTTTGAGAAGATAAAGCCCGAAATTTTCTTGCCCACATTCAAGGGTACTTCCAGCTGGCTCTTCTCCATCAGGCCATCTTTCAGCTGCTGTGTGAAGACAGTAAACGATTCCATCCAATTCTCTATGTACTCGGTGTACTTGGTCTTTAGTTGAAGCTCCTCCAGCATTTCTTTGACCTGCAGCTTGAAGAGATTCGAGTGAAAGAGATTGCGTGTGTCACGCAATTCCTTCATCTCCTCCAGCGTCGGTGGCTTCACGTTCTTCGTATCGTCTGTCCTGAACTTGTTCTTCTTTTGCGCAATGATTGAGACGGGTCCTGGCAATGATGTGGTCTTCTTGGATGGCTTCGGCTTGGGCGTCGGCTCCTCGAAGCCATCATCGCTGCTTGTGCCTGGCTTCTCCAGATCGCTGTGTGCATCCTCACTCAACACAGAGTCTGCGGATTCTGTTCGAGCGGCTTTTGTCAGATGTTTCGTGGCCAGTGGCTAAGTGAATGAAATGTTTAAGCTATGCTTTCTCTTATCTTCGCTTCGTAACTTACCCCCTTCCGTTGAATTTTCTTAATTTTACCCATTTCTCTCAAGAAATCAAATGTAAATTATATTATCTGGACTGGACTTGACTGGATGCACAACACGCACGTGTTGCCATTTAGTATTTTCTTGGGTATTTTGTCTGCAGCTGGAGTATGGTCACCCTGGCTGCAAGCTGTAGATTTTAGGTCAAACTGTAAAAAATCGAACGATTAAGTGCGGAGTAGATAAAAGTTTATGAAATATTCATAAACAACTAACAGATTTTCGCTAAATATAAAATATTTACTGAATCGTTTCCGGTTGCAGCTGAGCCGTCGTGTGTAAGTGTGTGGTGTGTAACTTGTATGAAGATGTTTGCTCTTTGCCCTTGGTCCTGGCTGATACCACATGTTTAAGATTTGATTAAGTGAAATAAAATATTTTCACCACAAAATGGATATATGCAGGAACGATGAATTAGTTTTTTGATGATTGCGAGTGGAAATATGTAAACAAAGTTGCCGGCTAATTGGGCAGTGCTGTGGTATTTTCTTTGGTATTTTATAGACCAATTGCCACTTTTCGAAGAAATCCGAAATGCAAATAACATAAGTTTTTAAAAAAAATAATGACAAAATACAATCAAATCAAGGAAAATTTATTTAATTTAGTTACATGATACGAATATGTGAATTTGGTATATTATATAGACACCGTTGAGGCATTTCAGTGCTTTCCCAACGCGGCCCCACTGTCAGTCCGTGTTTGTGTGTGTGTGGTGTGTGTGAGCAAGCAAGGGAAAAAATCGCACCATTTTTCTCGTGCTCTCTTGCGTGCGTTTTTGGTCTTTTGAGAAGAGTTTAATTGAAAATGGAACGAAAATAGACTATGATAAATATGTAAAAAGTAGTGCATTAAGTAGTCAACGAAGCACCCGAAAAATCAACTAATACACACACCGCTATTAGTTAGAGTGCAAAAGTAATTCAAATTGCAAAATTGAAATCGGTCCTAGTGTGAGTGTGTGTAACTGTGTCTGTGAGTGCGTGCATGCGAGTGTATAAGTGAAAAAATGAGGCGTAGTGAAAATGCGTGCAAAACTGTCTAAAAGGTAAATCACCAAAAAACGGGACCACCAAATTAATTAGGCGTGAAAATCATTCAATAAAGGGGAACAACATAAAGCTCTCGGAAAATAATGGTGCGTTGGCAAAAGGCGGCTCAATGAAAAAATATGGCCAAAAGTTGAGTAGTTACACCCTCTCTGCTTCTCATACGCGCTCTCTCTCTCTCTCTCTCTCTTTCTGTCTCTTTGGCCATCAGTTGGCCGCCGTTGAGTTTTTTTTTGGCTGCATCGAATAACAAAACGTGAAAAATTATAAAAATAAAAGAAATCACGTACGAAAATTGATCGCCTGGCCTTCCGGTTAGCCCTGGCCGAGACATTTTTCCAAAACTGTAACGCATTGGCCCAAAGAGGAGGAGGTATACGCAACGCTACTAATTGGCCTAATTCTGTCTGCCCCTTGTCCAAAGGAGGTGTTTCGATCAATTTTCATGTCCAATAACGAATTTTTTTTGATTCAAAGTCTGTACGTTTAAAGTGCATAGCAGTTAAAAGAGCATTTGGGGGACAACAAGACTGTAAATTAACCGAAAATCAATGAGCAAAAGCAAATTTAGTTAGCCAGCCTGCCTGCGCTCAGCGCCACACAGTGTGACCATGCCGCCACAAGCAGGTTCACTTCACTCAATGCCAAGCAAAAATACTGCCCTGCCTAAAAGAAATACCATGCAAGAATGGACATTTTGTTGATGCAATTCTTTCTCTCATTTTTTACTTGCAGCTTGATCTGATTACGGACCTGCCTGCCCTTATCGGGAAGCACCCGAGGAAATGTGTTGTAAATGTTTAAAACGCGCGTTGACGGGTTAAATCTATATTAACAGAATTTAACTACACCACGAGAAAGCGTTTTGTTTGTTGTTGATTTTACGTTTTGTTGTTCTTTGCCGGCGCCGGAATGTGAAAAAGAAAAAATACATAGCAACAAATTGAACAGAAAACAATACACAGAATTGTGCTTCATTGTTGGAGGAAAATGTTCAAAAGTGTGATCTTGTCAAATGGCAAAAGAATTTGTACAACTGGAGACATTTAACGTAGAACAAAAACTTCACTTCGAAGCGTGCGAGGGCAGTGTAAAAACAAAATAGCCCGCCTTCTGACACATACCTAAACACACACACACATACATACACACACACCCCATCCCCATACAAAATTCAATAATATTTTCATGAAATTTCTACAAAAACGATAGAAATAAACCATAAAATTCAAAGAAATGCTGCTCAAATTTCATATTTAATGTCAACCGACAACCTCACAGCAACAACAACAACAGCTGCTAAAACGGGAAAAGGAACGGGAATAACTGTAAGCTAGCACAGCCTATAGCGTGGGAGTGGGAGCGGGAGCGACGACGACCGACGCACACCTGTACTCTTCAGCAGCAGAGAAGAGCGGCTGGAGAGAGAGATCCAGCGTAAACGTAAACGTGTGTGTGGGCCGCATGCGCGACATGCGTGAACGTTAAGTGAGTGTGTGTGTGTACGTGCATGTCCGTGCGTGTCCGTACATTCGGGTCTCTCAGTGCCCCCGTACCCTGTATCTGTATCTGATCCAACAGATCCACCAGCAAGTCGCATCTCGGATCACTCTTACCGATAAAAACAACACCACCAGCAGCAGCAGCAGAAGGGGAAATCCAACAATAGTTCCAGTTCCATTTTGCCGATAAAAAATATTCGCTATCAAAATTCTACAGAAAGTGAATAATATTTTTGAATCGAAATTCAAAGAGCAGCGTCGGAGCAGAAGTCATTGACAGCCGTAAAAAATAAACAAAAACCAAGATGCAGCGACGCGAACGGCAAGCCAGGTGAGTCGACAAGTCGAATACGAAAAAAAAAAAAAATGAATTGAAAATCCAATGTCCTAATGGAACTCTCAGGGCGACTGAGAATTTCCCATTTGTACCGTTCCATTTGTCATTTTGCCCCTTATTTCAGCCTTGTAATTTTTGACAGAAATGTCTTTTTTTTTTATTGGGCGATGGGTGGTTTGTTAGGCTATTTAAGACTTTGATTCTGAAAGAAATGCATAGAAATGGAAAACCATTCAATTACCCAGTATATTTTCACAGTTTGGCAGGAAAAAACAATCTTAAGCACCGGAAGAGTCGATTGTTGTCATAAATGTTGCTATCAAGCTCAGATGTAGAATGGATGGATATTTTGATAACGATAAGATTGTTCTGTTTGGGAACCTATTTCAACTGAGTTTTTCGGAAAAATGAATATCGCTTTTAAATCTTCCTATGACATCAACAAGTCACCTTTCTTTTTGTTTTATGTACTATGTATGTATATTCAATGCCAAATTGTAAGGGAGCTGTGCCATGTGAAAATGCTGTCATTGAACAGATTATGCCACCTGTATGCGGCACACAAGCACACACTATACGCGTACTATATCCTATATAGATTGGCTTTTGTATACATACGAGTATATGTAAGATACATATGTATGTATGTGAATGTTAGCCAAGAAAAACCGCACACATACTCGGCCAAAAGTTCAACTATCACTTGAGTGGCTTTTCTCGTTTTGTTGTTGTTGTTGTTGTTGCTGTTGTTTTTGGGATTTGCCAAAAAGATTTTATTTTTAGACAAGAGAATTTTCTATTTAAACTTTGTGTGTTTTATGTTTGATTTGATTTTCTTTTCCGCGGTGGCGGCGGCTGCTTGCCCGTTCCGTAGGGAAGTTTCTTTATCAGAGTCTGCTTCTTGTTCCTCTTGGCACGAAATGGTTTTCCAATCTATACATGCATAATAGATATACTACATATGTATATGTATGAGAAATGTTTGTGTAAGGAAGCGGAAAGTAAAATTCACACACACGCCACACGCACATTATAAATATTTTATAGACATTTTAGTTGATCCCGTCCCGAACCATTCCGTTCCGGCCTCCTTGAGTGTCGGAAAGAGGTTGCTTGCTGCCTTGGATATGGGTCCAATAGTGTGTGTCGGTTATCTCGTTGTTTGTTACCTTGTGCCCTGTCCTGCCCTGCACGGCCCTGCACGTCGTCTATTGACACTTCTAGGTTGTTGTTGGCTTTGGCTTTGTGTTGTCTCTCTCTCTCTCTCTCGCTCCTGCTATCAGGTCTCGTGTGTGTGAGGAATGGAGTATTTTATATTACATTATACGGTTTGTTTGTTGTCTGCATTTTGGGTTCTTTTTTTTTTTTTGGGGATGGGGGGGGGGATATATATTTGTACACACTTGTTTGCTCTTCATGATGCCACCATATACACTGGAATGATTTTCTGGCTGGAGGAGGGGGGTGGGGGATTCATTAGGAACAGGCACCATGAGAATGACAAACTGGGGAACCATTTTCTCTGTACTTTATTGATCTAGGGAGCCCTAATAATCCGTGACTGGTATATAGTACAGTGGAGTTTCTTTCAGTGACCTCTAGGTTGGGAAATTTGTAGGAAAACGTACGAAAAGAATCATCGATCCGATCAGCGAAAGTTCTCGTGATTAGATATGGTCACACTGTCGGACGACAACAGCGTCGCAATATTGAAATCATTTGTGTAAACATTTACTTGGAGACCGACCACGTCCCCCAGGTTCGTCTTCTCTATCTCCTCGTATCGTTCTATGCATCGATGCCCGACGCGTCAATGGTCATAATTATATGATTAAATATTTAGTTGCGGTCTCTCTCAAGTGATTTAACCTTCAATCAAATGAGTTTCTTGTACCCTCTAGTTGTAGGATATGAAAGTAGATATGTTTAAAGGTTGTTTTTGCTTCTACTACCAGAAAGAAGAACTAAAACCTATTACGGGGTATTAATTAGTTGTAACATGGGGTACTTGTTGATTTTAAAGTGCATATTGGTATGCGTTTACTTATACGCACATTAATGCATGCCCGTGTGTGTGTGTGTTTGCTTGTGGTGTAATTATCAAAAAACGAAGAAAAGAAACAGAAGTAAAAACAAAACTCGAGCAACAGCTTTTGGACTTTGGGGTTATTGAGCTCCATCTCCCTCTCCCCTTCCCTCTTTTGCTCCTAGTCCCACAACAGTGGCTCCATTCTCCTCTCCATTTCTCTCTTTTGCTGCTACTCCCACAACAGTGGCTCTCTTCAGCTACTCCTCTGCACTGCTTGCGCTGCAGTTGATATGCGGACAACGCATTTGACCTCAATTACACGCACAGGCGAGACAGGGATGCCCATACCCCATACCCCATAACCATGGAAGATTACTGTAAATACAGTCATGTGTGTGTGTGTTGATTTTTTTTTCGTGGCCAAAAAGCAATTAATTAATTAAAATGTAATTTATGAATTTGTGTTGTTTCAACGCGACATTTATTTGTTTTCGAAAATTAAAAACAATTACGAGAACATAAAGAAAATACAAAAAAAAAAAACAAAAAATACCAAGACCGAAATCAATGGCAATGGAAAAACCAGTTGCTCATTATTAAGAAAGGAAAAAAGAAGGAGAACATCAAGAGGCAGACAGAATCCAAGAAAGTGGGGAGGAACAACAAATGTGGGGAAAAGAGACAGACTTTGTTCATTAAAAATGACTGAAATCGTCTTAAAGCACACAAAAAATAGAAGAAAAAAAAACTAAACCATGAAAGAAAACTCAAGTGCAACGAAGTTTTTACACACTGGCACCTCTGGAAAGGGTTATATTTTGTAGTCGAAGTTTGAATGCCTTAAAGAGGTTTTTCTCTATATAAAAAATTAATATTGCTATCATCAGATGGATTGGTGTTATATATGTATATTTGAAATCACAAAAGTTCAGCTAGAAAAACCAATCAATAATTAAAGAGAGAGATATCCAAGTTATAATGCCATTGGAATTGAGTGTGGAAAGCAGAACAGCTCAAAACAAACAAAAAACCAGACTTGAGACTCGACCCGCGCCGTGCGGAGCAACTTGTTAGTGCGCTTCTTCGCTCTGCCTCTAATAAGTTTGTCCCCCTTCCATGGTTCTACTTCTACCACCACTTGCTCATCCTCTTCTCTCCACCAAAGGAATGCCTGGCACAGAGACAAAGATGAGAAATTAACGCAAATAGTTGAGAGCTCTGTTGGTGGAGCTCTGTTTGAGAACAGGAGCAGGAGAAGAGAGTGGAGGAGGTTGAGAGACTGAAGTGCGTTGTGGGGTGAAAGGCAAGGAAACTCGAGCAAGTTGAAAATAGTTGAAAGAAGAGGCACTTGTCCCTTTTCATTTTCCTGCTCTTTGGCTAGTTGCACTTGAAATTTTCCATTCCCCTGTGAAAATGTGAGAAAATCGGTAAAACGTGTGTGTCGAGTGCTGTTTAAAGTTTTAGCTGATTTTCTCTGATTTCGAAACTCTGATAGCTTCTCCCAAACAAAGTCATTTATTTTATTAATCAATGTCATCAACTTTTTATCACCCGCAAAAGTTGTCTGGCCTATCGCTATGGTGAAGCAATAAATTATAGAGATTATTGTTGGAAATTAGAGCAGATATGGTTTTCCCATTGAATGGAGTAGCTCTTGAGAGATGGTTTACTATTTTGATGATTATTCTTTTGTTTTTTTAATGAGTAATATCGTGATGACAAATGAATGTTGTAAAGTGTGTGGCTCCCCCAAAAAGATATAGTCATGTTGTAATGTAATACAGAACAGACTACCACAGACTACAGACTGCATTATTCATTAATCCAAAGTCCAACAGTGGACACCAGAGGAGCTGAAGCTCGTTCTGAGGCGGAGGCAGAGGCGGAGACTGTCATTCCATTCAAACTAAAGTGCGAAAAGGATTTTCTGTGTGCGTATTCCTTTTCCGTTTTTCTGTCAAACGTATAGAATAATACGTGATGAGTCACTGCGGATGGGTTTTAAAGGTACAGAAAGTTAAGGAGGAGGCGCAGGACTGGAGGAGGAGGAGGAAGGACTGTGTCCAAGCTTTGTGTCAGCTGTTTGTTAACGAAATCCCCATCGATTTGTTTGACAGGCTTTTTACTTGCACACGCATGCTCTCCTCCTCTTCCCTCCACCCCTCCCTCCCTCCCTTGCCTCTAATTTTCCACCGTGTTCCTTCTTCTCGTGTTCAAGCATGACTGGCATCTAATTTAATTAGATGAAAATTTCACACTATTGGTTTTTCCCGTTTTTCTGCTTACGTTTGCTGTACCATTTGCTGTACCACACTGCCATGTGCATTTTGTATTTTTGTTTGAAGAGCTACCATACCCTCCCTGTACCCCCCAAACATCCATTGGATAGGTGCAATGTAAAGTGCATATCTCAGCATTTCTTAGACAAACCTACAATCGTCAAGAAACCCACATCCATGTACATTTATTTGTAGCTCACTTATCAGCGATTAATTGTCGTTTTTATTTAAGGTTTACTACATTTCAGTTTTCAATTGAATTGAAATCGATTCGAGCTAAAGCGATTGATCTGATAACATCTATGTTTTTTATGGTTTTTGTCTTCTGGAAGCGATTTGTAACAAAATTGATTCAGATATTGTAAAATTTACTCATTTTAATGCTACGAAAATCTTATTGTAACCTGGATCGTACTCCCTATTTGATGTACATATGTACGTTTGATTTAAACATATAAACTAGTCAGTGCAGGGTTAAGTCCTCCTCCAAATAATCACACTGCTTAACATCTTGTATTCGAACTGCTTACTGCCTTGTATCGCCAACGAAAGAGTGTACATGTCATCGTTTCTCTGTATGGAACGCCCTCGCATTGACCATTTATGTCACTCTCGCGCACACTAAAACATTGGACATCATCTTTCACATCATCTTCGGCGGCGAGTGGTAGTGCTTGGGGGGAGGCCGCCTGGTGGCAGCCCTGGCCATCAGCCATCACATCAGCTTGCGGTGGTTCCACTTATGCTGCTAATCGTCAGCAATCTTGGCCTTTTCTTTCTTGTTGCTGCGTGCACCCACACAAACAAACAAACGCAAGCAAGCAGTTGCCGCCACTCACTCACTCTCTCTTCAGTGTGTCTCTCTCAAGAGAGAAAGAAGCAGTGGAAGCAAGCAGCAACACCGCACGATTGACAGTCGACAACAGCCTAATGACGTCACCAGCAGTGGGGCAGTGGTTGGGTCGTTGGGGTCTGACGGTCGGTCGGTTGGTTGGTCGTTCGGTCGGTTTGTTGGTCCCGTTAGTCGGTCTGGAAGTCATGTGCTTTGCTTTTTTATTTCCTTTGTGTGTATGCTTTTACATTCACATTCTTTTTGCTTAATCCGCAATTTGTCCTTGTTTTTTTTTTGTGTGCCACAGCTGCTTGCCCCCATTCCCCCTCTCTCCTCTTCAAGTCATCCCTCCTCTCGCTTTCGTTCACTTTTCATCAGCATTTTCTTGTATTATTATTATTGAAGCTACTTTTCGCCACACGCAACTTTGGCTTTGCTTTTGCGGTTCTCCTGGCTCTACACCATCATTCTACTCTCTTTTTCAATTCCTTCCCTATTGGGGGCAGGTGGCAACCCTGGCCTCGCCTGGCCAACGGTTCAGTTATATGTTTCTTGTTGTTCTCGTTGCCAACTCGACTCAAAATTTAGGTTATCCCAACCGAAGAAACACCCCGCACCCCACCGCCTGTGCCGCCGCCCCATGGAGCTGCTTCTGCTATTAAATAATAAAAAGTAATACAAAAAGTTTGTTTTGCGTTACATGTGGCTGTCTCCTTCCCTCTTTCTCCTCCCTATGTGTGTGTGTGTCGGTTGGTTGGTTGGCAACAAAGTTACGTTGGTTTAGTTTTATTTTGTTTTCTTTTATTATGTAGCGCAAGTGGCGTGTAAAAAATTATTTTCAACATCACTGTTTTCCTTTTTTATTTATTTTTTTCGTTGAATAAACGTGTTCAGGAGAAATTTCAATCAACCTTACAGTTACAGTTATGGTTTTCCTGCAATTTCGTTTTCGTTGAAAATTCGATTCGCTGAATCAGCTGTTCAAAGAAAAACTATCGCTGTGTTTAAAAATTGTTCAAAACTCAATTTCGATCCTCAATTTTTCCAATGGGTTAACGGTTAGTCAATTTTTCCTATGGCCTAACACTTAATACTCCCACAAAAACGAACAGCATTGCACAGCACTGCACTCTCATTCACTAAAGCAGTGTCGTTGTTCATCCAGTTCTGTTGCACTGCTTATTCACTGCATGCATGAGTCATCCACCCCGTTACTCCGTCCAACAGAAGCTGCGGCTGCGCTGCAAACGAAGTGTGGAAGATCTGCTTGCCGGCTCACTGCAGAGGAGAGGTGAATGCATGTGTGTGTGCTTGACAGGTGCGTTTTGTTTGTGTGACGAGTTTGCTATAAGTTTGGGTCGTCGCCTCTGACGCATGTACGCACACGCACGCGGCTACTTATACATCATCATTATCAATATGTCGCTCGCTCTCACACACTATTGCTATTGAAGTATCTCCCTCTCCCACCACATTTGCTATTGTAGTATCTCTCGCCCCTGCATTACCTATTGTATTTTTCTCTCCTACATTTGCTATTGTATCCCTCACTCTCCCACATTTACTATTGCAGTATCTCTCTCCTATGTATATTTGCTGTTGTAGAATCTCTCTCTCTCTCGCTCTCCCATATGTGACGGAAACAGCAGAACAGCGCCATGAACAATAATTACATACTAATACAAAATGCTCATTTGCCGCATTTTCATTTTCACACGCTCACAAGTGTTTTGCTTTGCTTCGCTCTCTCGCATTCGCTCTCTCCTTTTCTCTCGCATTCGCTCTCTGCCTTGCTCTCTGTTTTAGTATAGCCGCACCAGACGCGACTGAACACGATGCGACTTGGCCAAGTGCTCTCTCTCTCTCCTGCACAGTTCATTTTCGATCGCTTTCCGTAGCAGTTGTCATTCCTCCTCCTTTTGAGTTTTTTTTTGCAATCACTCAGAGGTCGCGCGGTGCGCTGCGGGTGTGCACTACACACAAACACACACACATATGTACATGCATGTGTAGTTACACAAAATATACCCACATATAAGGGGAAAATTACTTGGTGTTGTTGTACGTGTTAATCATTTTATCGCTATGACGTTTAGTTTAATTTGTGTTTGCTCCAGTTCTTCTTCGTTTTTTTTGTGAATGCAGCACCACCGACACGTTTATTCGCCTCTCGGTGTATCCGTGCTCCTGTTGCGTTCTGTTTGCATGTGTGTTTGTGTTACCGTATTTAAAAAGTTTGTGAAATAAAAGAGTTGGCAACTCGAATTCTTCCTGCCAAGCAGTTTTTTAACAGTTCCATTATCTCTCTTGGAATTGTATCTCGATATGTATCTCTCTCTCTCTCTCTGTCTCGAACACACAGCTGTGTGTATGTATCTTTTGGTGTTTTTCGAGTCAGCTGTCTTCTGTGCTGTGCTTTATTTTTCCAACATCTTCTGCAGAGCTTTAACGAGTTTCTGTTGTTTCTTCGAGTTAAGTACTATTCTTGGCTCGCTCGCACTTCCTCTGCTTGCACATTCTTAGTGTTATTGTTGTTTTCTGTTTGTACACCGGCAACATAAACTGGTTTTTCGAGTTATTTATGAGGTTTTTTCTACAATTTATTTTGCCTGCTGCCTGTGCCTACCTTTTCGGTATCTGTATGCTGCTGTGCGCTGTGCTCTCGTCGTTCTCTTTCTCTTGCTAGCGCTCTCTTTCTCCTCCTCCTCCTCCTCCTGCTACCACAGCCACCTCCACTGCTTTGTCTTGCAGACTTTTGACCTGTGAAGACAAGAAACTGTTAAACAAAATTAAAAGCAGGGGCAAGGAAGCAAGGCTTTCGTAATGTGGCGAAAGTTTCAAAAAGTGAGAGAAAGAGAGCCCCGAAATGCAACATCATGCCCAGGGGCGCAGAACCTTAACCCTCTCTGAAACCCCCTGTATAACTCCATCTCTCCTTCACGCAACACACGCACGCACACAGAGACAACGCGTAACGGATATGACAAATTAAAACAGTTTTTCCCCTCAATAAAAAGCAGACAAAAACAATTGTAGCAAACACAAAAACAAAAGAAAATTGTAATAATAATACAGAAATGGTTTAATTGTGTACAAAAAGAAAGAAAAGTGCTGTGAAAAGTGATCAAAACCCGAAAGAGTGAGAATACGCAATACGCCCCACTTGCGATCGCCATGGAAATTTGAGATTATTCAGAGATTTTCTGGGAAATGACCTATGAATTCTACCGAATGGGGGGAGTCAATTATTTATACAAATCTCAAGTTTCATTGTGTACATAATATCGAAAAAGATGTTATACTATTGTGAAAAGTGTCCAAATATATTAAAAAAATTAATATTTCATTTAATTCCAAGTATAGCAAGCAGTATTCCCAAAAAACTGCAATAAATGTGCTCAAAAGTGTACAAATAATAAAAAAAAAAACCGGAATAAAGTGCAGGCCATAAAAAGCAATTAAACAATTATAAAACAAAAACCAGGAAAAAAAAACACGTTCTCAAGTACAACAAAAGATCAGCAGAAAAAACAACAAAGAAAGCAGCAGAAACAACAACAGCAGAGAGTGGAACGGCCGCCGCAGCAGAAGTCAATCCAACAACAGCTGCTTACAGTTTGGACCAAGCAGTGCACTGCTGCTGCTGGCTCTGCTGATCGATCCCCCCTGCATTGCATACAGAAATCCATGCATGAGGCCAACCAGCAGAGCAGAGCTCTCGTTCACTCTCTCGCAGTGGTCTGTGACTAAAAGCGCCGTTTGACGGAGTTTTGCCGGGTTAGTGTTTTTGTTGTTCTTGTACACCATCCATTCCGTTCTCTTATGTTAAACACATGTTGAAGGCTGATGACAGAGAAGGATATATGCACATCTGTATATGGATGCACAATAATGTGGGAATTAACTTAAAGTGTGACCAGATAAATTAGAGTATGTGTGTGTGTGTGTGTAGCGTTTAGCCTTCAATTTGGCAAATGCTGATTTTAGATAAATAAAGAACCGTAAAAAATGCTCACACTGCATTGCACCCGCGACTTTGACCTCCACAGAGCATCAGCAAACATAAAAGAATAAAAAAAGTACGAAATTTTTTTAGTTGGCAACGCGAAACGCACGTGAGGTTTTTTCAATGTCGACTGCCGCCCCAACGCTGCATATGCACATTCCTCTACTCATTCACACGCCCACACGGCACAGAAGGCGGAAGGAAGGAAGGAAGGAAGGAAGGAAGGAAACGAGCGTAAATAACCGTAAAAGCAGGGTTGGGACCCCAGTCAGGGTTGGAGGAGATTTTCGATTGGGGTTTGTGGTGATTTTCGGGGTCGTCCGCTACTAAATGAGCCCCAAAGGCAGGCAGGAAGAAAACACTAGAAAGCAAATTACCGACAATTTTTCAACACACACACGCACACACACATGTGCATTACATGTGTATGGGTCGATGGGGTTTTATGCTGCATAGATAAATGATAGCATTTGACCTCTATCATACTCATTTGCATAGCTTTTAGCTTTTGCACGTGGTGCTCTGGTCTCCCAGCTGAGGCTAAACTAATTAAATCTCTAACCACACGTACACACAGAATGTTGGGGGAGGGCGTATGGAGTGAGGGTGCTGCATATTCAATGTTAATCTAACATGCAAAGGTCAATCGGCCATTGAGGCGCCCCGCCATACACACACACAGACAGACAATGCACACATACAGTTTGTCTGTTTGAGGCTGTGGCGTTGATAGACTATATCGTCAATGGAATTGTTGTTGTTCTTGCTGCTGCTGCTGCTGTTGCTGTGACGTGCAAACCGAACCGAACCCAACCCCAAAGCAGCGTCAATCGGTCTGGTACAGTGGTACTTATAATAGGTATTGCCAGCAATAAACAAAAAAACAAAGGTGTCTTGGAAACATATTGATTTGCATATATCATTCATTCAATGTTGCGAGTATTTCTCTTTGAAAGTATCAGTTATTTTCTCTTTGGTTTGAAGCCCACTGTACTTTGGTTGCACTGGCGCTTGCACCTCACTCCCTCCTGCATACAATGTTATGCCAGGCCTTGCTGCTACTCTCTCTCTCTCTCTCTCCTCCTTCTGCTGCTGCTTCTACTGCAGGCTGCAGCTGCTACTGCTGCTGCTCTCTTCTCCATACCCACTCTTCCCACTCACTCACTCGTTCATTTTGCCTCGCTATTGTCTGACGTCGCTGCTAATCAACGCGCGCTTATCTAGCCAACTTGTTCACACTGCTTGCGCCTTGGCCTACGAGCGAGAGAGAGAAAGAGAGAGAGTGAGTGTTAGTGCGATAGTGTGCGTTCTCAAGTGCTTTTTGTATGTGTGATGTTCTCTTGGGCTTATCAATGCGCTGCTTGATAGGTCATTTGGAGTGACAAGAGGGTGGTGGGGCATGGAGGAGGGTGTGTCTGTGTGTTGTCCATTTATGTGTTATGCGAATCAGAATTAAAGTTGTTCTTGTTGTTGTTGCTGTCGGCAGTGCCTTTCAAAACGTCAAAATGCCATTGAAATTGGATATTGACACGTTATGTTGTGTTTAGCAGTCCGTGAGGCAGCAATTCGATTACAGAAGCACAGCGAAACCGTCGCAGCGAACCACAATAACAATTATATTAATATAATAGCGCACACACACACACAAAGCGCATTGTCAATGGAATTTGATTACAAAACAAATTCGAATACCCTTACTGTTTATGAAATAACCAAAATATTTTTATATTATTGAAAGCTGATACTGCGATGGGGTTATTTTTATTTCCGATTGCCTTTTATATGTATTAATACGATAGAAGGATGAAAACAACTTTAAGTAAGACCAGACTTTGCAAACATTAACTAAGAAAAGGTCACACTGTACCCTAAACTAGCAAACTATACAGTATGTTGGGAGCGTATTCAATATTCGGTATAGTTTCATTCACTTTCTCCATATAACTTTTCCAATTGATTTGCATAATTGAAATTCAATTGCTTGTGCGCTGGCAATTATATTGAAATTGTTTGTTTCTATAAATAGTTGGCGATTACAACAACAAATCAATTGTGTAATCACCCTAAGAAACAGACAGAGAGAGAGAGGGAGAGAGAGAGTTGTAAATCGAGAGGGAAAACAAAAGCGAACACAAATCTCTGCCTGATAAGAAATACATACGTTTTGAAACACACAGATACTAATACACACAAATACTAATACACGCACTTATCACACAATAATTTCCTTTATCAAAAGTTTTCAGTTTCATTTTCAGTGCTATTTTGTTGTTGTTTTCAAGCGCCATGTTCTTTGATGCTTATGTAATTTTCCTAAAAATATCAGCATTACCAAAGTTTTTTCTTATTTTTTTTGGCTATTTTCTAGGGCTTCTCCCATGAGACCATGAATTTTGTGTGCGTTCTAATTGAATTTTCGAATGACTCACAGTTCGAAAAGCACTGGCTAATCAATAATTTGTCAAATTATGGTTCCATTCCATTCTCTTGGCAGTTCCTCGATACAAAGGGAAGAAATTCTAATTGGGGTTTTCCGCTTGCTGTTGCGGTTGCTCTTTCCTCTCTTTCCCCCTCTCTCTCTCTCTTTGGCTTGGGCCTTACCTTCTTTGATTTACAGTTGATTTATTCATGAACCACACACACGGATAAGAGTTCCCATACCAGCGCGATGTGTGTGTGTGTGTGGCACCCACCTTGTGCATAATTTTATTTTTAGCTCCTGGCTTATTTTTAATTATTGATTTTCTCTCCCTCTCTCGGGCAAACAAAATACCACACACAAATTTGATATTTTTCTTTCATTTCACTTTCTTTGAAACGGGTTTCTTGTGTGATTTGCATTGGACACTGTCTGCCCTGGGGCCGAAACTTAATTTCGTTTCTCTCTGGCAACAAGTGTCAATTTGGGGAATTCCTAAATGTTATGCAATGCAATAATTATGAGAAAGAAAGCAAAGACAAATTATTTAGAATATAAACATGAAGCAGGCTGTAACAGGCGGGGATATTGACTATCGAGGAGAAGGGTAAAACCTGAGATCCATTGAGGTTTTCCTGAGAAATATAATTTAAAGATTCATAATTCATGAAAGTCTTAAGAAAAAGTTTAATGTCTTTTAAAAACAGAGAACATAAGAATGATTTTCCGGAATGAATCGGAATAAATCGGAGTTAAACATCAAGAATAACCGTTCTTCAAAAGATACCAAAACATAGTGTTAAAAATCCCTTGTTTTAAATCCCTGTATTATTCCTTGAGAGTGGTGCTTAATTACCCCTTGGGGACTCTCTCTCTCCCTCTCTTTCTCTGTTTCTGTCTGTCTTCGTGTCAGGAAACCGGTCAATGCTGATCTGATCGTCTTACAACAGGACCCCAGCTGTGCTCAATTCTCAGTCGATAGCCTTTTCTCACATGTTGATTCATAAAGAAATAAGGCAAAAACACACTGTATTTTTGCAATTTAAGAACCACAACGGAGAAGTGGGAACCCGTTTAGCCAGAAGATGGAGAAGTAAAGAAGAAGGAGAAGAAGCAAAAGCAAAGCGAACGACCCCAAAAAAATAAAGAGACAGACGGACAGACAGACGCTCAATAAGAAACTGTTAAAAGTGGGGAGCCATAAGATATACAGTGGGGAGCAAAAGTGAGTGCATGTTCACAAAACTGACTTTCGTCGCCCATAAAAACATAACCATACAAGATAATCAAACAAATCAAATTAGATTATCTTTATTATTTAATTCTTAACGAATAGGAGTCATTAGAAACAATATATGTGATGAATTCAAAAAGTTTGAAAGTAAAAACATAAAAAACCCGCATAAACTCACTTTTGCACCTTTCAAAAAAATTTAATAATTAAATTAATTAAAAATGTTTTGCCCACAGACTCTTATTAGCAATAACTTTATTTACGCGGATTGGCATGCTCTCTACCAAATTTTCGATAATAGCTTTTGAGATTCGATTCCATTCCGCTTTTACACGATCCCAAAGAATGTCCTTATTTGTTGGGGCTACTTCGTACTGCCCGAGCTATTTTTTTTACTATTGACCAAAGATTTTCAATAGGATTGAGTTCGGGACTTTGCGCTGGCCACTGTATCAGCTGAAAATGCTGTTTTCCAATCCATTACTTAACAATTTTCGCTATGTGCTTCGGATGACCATCAGGTTGAAAAACAATTTCTTTGTCGGAATAAGCAAATTTCTCCAAAAAATTGGCAAGATGGGTGTTCAAAATTTGTATGTAGTCCTCTTTTCACAGGATACCATCAACTAAATGCAGAGGGTTAACAATCCACCATGTAAAGCATCCCCATAGCCTTATATTTCCTCAGCCATGTTTGACAGCTTTCTTTACATGGTGCCTTTGAAGACGTTCCCCGGGCTTGCGTATTGTATCAGGACCAGCAGTATTGTTGTATTTCGTGTTATCTGGACTGGTGAATCCAAATTTAACCGATTTCAGTCAGCTGGGAAGGAATACTGCTGGCGCAAACCCGGGGAACGTCTTCAAAGGCACCATGTAAAGAAAGCTGTCAAACATGGCTGAGGAAATATAAGGCTATGGGGATGCTTTACATGGTGGATTGTTAACCCTCTGCATTTAGTTGATGGTATCCTGTGAAAAGAGGACTACATACAAATTTTGAACACCCATCTTGCCAATTTTTTGGAGAAATTTGCTTATTCCGACAAAGAAATTGTTTTTCAACCTGATGGTCATCCGAAGCACATAGCGAAAATTGTTAAGTAATGGATTGGAAAACAGCATTTTCAGCTGATACAGTGGCCAGCGCAAAGTCCCGAACTCAATCCTATTGAAAATCTTTGGTCAATAGTAAAAAAAATAGCTCGGGCAGTACGAAGTAGCCCCAACAAATAAGGACATTCTTTGGGATCGTGTAAAAGCGGAATGGAATCGAATCTCAAAAGCTATTATCGAAAATTTGGTAGAGAGCATGCCAATCCGCGTAAATAAAGTTATTGCTAATAAGAGTCTGTGGGCAAAACATTTTTAATTAATTTAATTATTAAATTTTTTTGAAAGGTGCAAAAGTGAGTTTATGCGGGTTTTTTATGTTTTTACTTTCAAACTTTTTGAATTCATCACATATATTGTTTCTAATGACTCCTATTCGTTAAGAATTAAATAATAAAGATAATCTAATTTGATTTGTTTGATTATCTTGTATGGTTATGTTTTTATGGGCGACGAAAGTCAGTTTTGTGAACATGCACTCACTTTTGCTCCCCACTGTATACACAAGAAGTAGAGCCAAAACGTCGATCGATCGTTGGGATATGCACCAACAAATGGTGGTACAATTGTATGTACATATGTATGTACTTACGTGTAGGCATATGTACATCCATCCATCGATACATACACTCGTACTCGTACTTATGAACCAGTTTTACCCGCAGGATATTAAGCCATAAAAACAGTCAAAGCAATAACAAGAAAAGGCATGAAAAATGGAGACATAAAGAAGTAGGGAATACCCTACAGAAACTAACACGAGGGAGGGTATACGGGGCTAATTGACATATTTGATTGATTTGAGTTATTATTTAAAGTTTATCACAAGAAAACCCTCCGAAAACCATTCGAGGATTATCATTTGAGATATGGCTTGAGATGTTTAAATTGTTATTAAACCCATATGCCCTCTTTCTTTTTGGTGTAAGGGGTATTCCAATTGAAATTTGCCTGCTTCTGTGAGGCCAGGGGCAGTGGTGGCCCGTTTGCAGGAGACGCAGAAGGAGAAGGAGAACTTGTAATCGAAGTCGAACTCGAACTCGAACTTGTTTCTGCCTCATTTTGTCGCCTGGTCTCTGTGAACTTTCCATCTCACTCACTCACACTCTATGGTCCTACATTACTTCTCTCTCCCTCTCTCTCTCTCTGAGAGCAATTTAGTCTTTAATTGTTATCGGCGGTTTTTACTCAGTGTTTTATTTTTTACAACAGCGCTTAACGGTACAATTATCGGTTGTGTCGGTTGACTGTGTGTGTTTATCTCTCTCTCTTTTGCCCTCTCACGATCTTTCGTTCACTCCTTCTGTGATTGAGTGCTTGTGCTCTTTCTCGCCTTCTGTGATTGAGTGAGTGCTTTGTGTGTTGGTGTTGGTGCTGGTGTGTGGGCAGATAAGATTTTCTATCCCGACTCCCGTTTGCAGCTGGCAAAATAATAATTGACAAGCAACAAAAAACTGATATTAGATGAAAAGTAGAGAGAAAGATAGATAAAGAGAGAGCGGTGTGGAGCGGTGGAGGGAAGAGTAGCTCTGAGGAGATTGTGGAGTAGAAAGACTAACTAATAATTTTCTGTTAATGGTTTGGGCGGAGACTTTTCTACAAAGATCAAGATGAGAGATCGATTCTACCTATTCTCTACCAAATGAAAATAGCTTTATCCTATCATATAATATCCGTAAAGATCATCGATCTATCTTGTATGTAATTGGGGGGACAATGTATAAAGAAAGAAGGCACCCCAAAGATCTTGTGGAAAGAGCTTTCCTTAAGAATATTTAAATACTATTTTAAGAGTGCAAGATTTTCTTAGATGAAAAATGATGGATAAATATCAGTATTTACATTGTTACAGGGCATGTTAATATTCTAATCTTCTGTTTATGTTTGTCTTTACATTGGGTAGTATTTGCCTAGCGATATATTCCCCTCTTCTTGGGGAAAGATTAGTTGATGCAGCTCTACTTCTTTATCTATATTTGATTCTATGATTCATGCTCTGACAATCCCTCTTCTAAAGATGGAATTAATAGCTTTAAGTCCCATTTAGGTCATCCTCCACCTGACATTGAACTCAATTCTGGCATTATGAAAAAGATCTTGCATTGGGGTGTGGCCACACCCCAACACAGCACTGCCACAGTGCCACACGAGAAATGCAATAAAGTAAAACCTTTTGTCTTAATCAAACGGACCGAGTGTTTCCCTTGTCTGGCCATGAGTCATGAGTCAGTCACTCCGTCGCTCGCACTCCGATCCGAATGGTTGGCTACGGCTGGGCGAACTCTCTCGCCTCGACATGTGGCCCGCTCTCTGGTCCCGCAGACAATGCCATTGGTAAACAGAAAACCTACCTGGCCTAGACACAACTTCACTTAACTCCACTCCACTCAAGAGTCGACTCCCCTCTCCTCTTCTCTGCTCTGCACTGCACTCCACACTCGACTTGAATCGATTCTTTGTGTGTTGGCACTTTATAATGCAAAAAAGTTTCTGTGTCATTGTCCTGTCGTTTCGTCTTATAAGTTGCAGTGGTAACGCCCACCTTGCGGCATGACAATTTTATTTTAGACGGGTTAAGACCCAGACTTGAGGGAACAAGTTTCTAGGCCCAGCTTTGTGTGTAGGGAAATGGTGGAGAACAAAGGATATACGGGTACATATTGTATGTAGATGTAGATAAACTTTCCGACGATGAAGCGATATAATCATTGTCCACCTGCCCATGAGATCTCACTTGATCTTTGTGTATTTCGTATGTATATGATTCCAAGATAGATCATAACAATCATTGTGATATTAATTTTCAATAGAATCATTTAAAAATGTATCTACAGATCGATTTTTATTTGAAAAACGAAGAATCTCTTGCCATATTTTCATTAATCAGAAACAAACTTGGCTTCCATAGTTTTGTTTTGGAATTGTTAGAGTGCGCACACACACAGTGTGCCTTCTGTTCTGTTCACATAAAAATATACAAAAAAGTAGTCCGAGTAGCAATCGATTTTATAGTTGGAAACATCGACACAGATATTATAAATTCTGTATTCTATATTTATTTTGTTTTGTTTGGTGTTGTAAATTGTGCCGTTCTACGATCCGATCCGATTCAATCCAGTCAGCAGAATTCCAAATTAAATGTTGCGTAAATATGTGTCAACCTACAAAGCAAGAGAAGAGTACGCATCAGAATTATGATATAAATGGGATATTCTATTATAGCTCTAAATGGTAATACTCCATACAAATACTAATCGATTTCTTTCTCTTTTCTTGTGTGTGTCTTTTGCAGTGGCGGCGGCCCACAGACGACAACTTCCGGTCCATCTGCTGGTAATGTGGCCAATACCACGACAGCCCTAGCCGGTGGTAAGAGCTCAAGCAATAATATGTATTCCACCCGCCAATCTGTAAGCACCACAACCGGTGTACTTATGGTCGGACCAAATTTTCGTGTCGGTAAAAAAATTGGCTGTGGTAATTTTGGCGAATTGCGTTTAGGTAAGTACCAACCAAAAACTCGAAAATATACCTCTACCTCTATTATCACAATGTTGTGTCCGCGCGAGTGTGTTCAAAATTCATACATAGTGATTACCAGGGGCATATTCAAATCTATTCATACTTTAATCACTTGCGTCTATCGTTTATTGGGTAATCGATTGTTCTTTAAGGATTATCGATCAACATTTCCATTTTCAAATAGGTTGCTTAGAAAGCTTTCAAAAGAAATCTCTCTTTAAAAGCTTATATTATCTCCCTCTCTCTCGGGCGTCTTCCTGTTCCGTTTCTGTGCCGTTCCAGCCACAATAGCTGTAAATAAATAGTAAATTAAGTTTATGATGACTCAAAGCCAAGCTTCTGTCTACCTGTCACCCACACACACACACACACACACACACACACACACCCACATACACACCCACGCTCTTCTCTTCCTTTCCGCCGTCTTCCTGCTGTCCGCTCTTTACATTCCGCTGTCTGTTCTTCACTTGCCATCCTGCTGTTCTCCGCTCTCTTCGCTACCCTTCCTGCTGTTCGCTGCTCCCTTCCTGCTGTCCTCTGCTTTCCCATTTACCTTTTTGGAATGCAAGTAATGTCGCCTTGACGTTTTTAATACCCTGGCACTGGGTATAATGATTTTGAGCGTATGTATGCAAGAGAGAAGAATTTCCTTGAAGGATCTGCAGGGGTATCCAAGCCTTCGGTCGCCCAAGGTGGTGCTTTCGTTTCTTGTTGCTTTATTTTTGGGCAGCCATTCTCGTTGGCTACTTCCTTTTGGACTGTGCCCCTGCCCTGTCCATCATTCCTTTCTTCGGTCTGCGGCTGTTGCTGCCAAACAGTGGTAACCACAATGAGAACAGTACTTTTTTGTCGTTCCCTTTCCCGCTTATGTTTTTCTTACTTACGAGAGTGCCCACAATACAAGCAGCAAGCAAGCAAACAAACAAACCAACAAAAACTGCCATTCCATTCCACCATCTGTTTTCTTGGCGTCGTCGTCGTTGTCGTCACTTTTGCTTTGTTTGCTAAATGCGCTTTTATAAAGTTGTTGCCTCAACCCCCACCCCGCCAGCACCCATCCTCTGTGGCCCTCTTTTTTTGTATTTGGGGCCTGCCACTTCCTTTTGTGCATTTGTTGTCAGATTGCCAACAGGTAGCCCCCACCCCTCCCAGCGAAGCAGTGCTGTTAAAACTGTGAGAATTCATGCAATAAAGGTAAATAATTCTTATAGGAATGCCCTACCTTCTATAAATATACTTTGGAGTCTGCCTTGCCATAAAGCAGTTCACATCAGTGCTTCTCAAACTTTTGCCTATTCCCCCTCTCTCTAATTGTGGTCCCCTCTTTAAAGCTTAAGCCGCGCTTTTTCTTTGTTCAATCTCTCAGCCGCTCATTTTATTATTTGTTTTGTTTGCCCTCTTTCGCTCGTTCTCTCTTCATCTTTTTCTCTTATTTGCATTTTGCGCGGGCATCACACACAACACACAAACCGCACACACACACACATACTCGTACGAATGTGGTTATTGCATGAATCATTCCGCTGGAAAAGAGTAGACAACGAAGAATGGAGAAAAAAAGATATACAGAATACAAAAAGCTGTTTTTAATTGGATTCATTTATATTGTTGCTAAACGATAGGGATTTTTGTATATACATAGCTATTTCGCAAATAGGAAATCCCCATACAGTTTTTGTGTCACTGAACTATGGTAGAATATGTTAAAGGTGCGATACGATCGCTGCATTGCGACTGCTTACTTTTAACTGCTTTGAATTGAGCGGGAGATTCAAGCAGAGCCCTTACAGTTGCTGTCAGCCTTTTTTGTTGCTTTTAACAGCGTCTTTTAGCTAATATGAATGAAAATTCAGTTAGATTCGTTTTCTAAGAGTTCGAACTCGATAAGAGATCAACACTACCACTGAAGAGACCCGTACAACGCACTTAAAGTCGCATTCAACAAACAAATCTCATCTGATCGGCCAATTGTGGCCGCACCTTACGTTGTGACGTTAGTGAACGTCCGATTAAATTATAGATGTCTTCTGTGACGTCACAGAACACTTGTTATTTTCTTTTTCTCCTTTCCTTTGCTTCTGATATCATTTTTATTAATTGTGCTCTATAAATATTTCCCCCTTTGTGTGTGTGTGAGTGTGTGTGTGTGTCTTTGTTTGTTTTCTTTTCTCCTATTTCCTATTAAATCCGATTACCGCAAAATGTTTAGATAAAAGTTGCTATATTTTTTGTGGGGATTTTGTGAGGAATTTCGTTGAATTGCAATAAAAGTGACAATTTTGTTTATTCTCTCCTACACGCCCATTTCGCCATTTGCCCCATTTCTCTTTTAATATCCCAATTTTGAATAAATAAAATAGTATACAAAAATATTTACAAGAAAAAAAAGTCAAAGGAAAATCAAGGAAAACAAAGAATGTAGGTGGGTGGGCTTTTTTTCTCTCCTTTTCATGTGGGTCATTTTTATGGGCGCTTTGCGTGGGCGTTTCTCGTTTAATTTGGGAATTTTTCTCGGTTTATTTCTGTTTTCTATAGCACGCCCTTAAAAAAAGAAATTGTTGTTTAGGGTCGGGGTTTGCTTGTGTGTGGGCTTTTTATGGAAAACTTTTGTTCCAATAAGGCAGGGCTGTTCTTCTACTGTTGCGGTTGAGATTCGTTCGCTGTTCCTGAAGTTCATTTATTATGATTAATGATTAATATTGTGTATTGCGTTAGGTCATGTTATTTGAGAGTCACTGGTGTGCGAAATGTGGTTTTAAGGGGACTGTGGTGTGGTCTTGGAATAAGCGGATCAATGCACTGCTTTATGCAAGCCATTAGTAGATATGAACTGCTTTCTACAGTTTTATATGTGTAGTGCATTTTCCTTACAGGCTTTTGGGTATGTTTTCAATGTATTTTCCATTGAAATTGTTAATGTTCGTGCACAGCAATTAAATAAAACGATTGTAAATGATAGTCGTCTGCGTGCCACTCCTCTTTCAGCCTCCCCCTCGTCTTTACACTCTATAAAATATTTTAAATGCATGTTTTTCATTCATTCTAAGAAATTAACAAATGAAATTCTTTAGGCTTTTAGATGTGGTGGTGGTTGGTGGGTGGGTGGTTGGGTGGTTGTTTGGCTTGACAGAGGGGCGTTGCTGGGGCTGTCGTCGTCGTCTATATGTAATCAAAGTCATGCGGCATTCTGTGACATAGTCTGTATGTGTGTGTGTGTATTCTGGGTTTTTATGTGCATATGTGTGTGTGTGATGACTCTATCAACGGTTTAATGTTATGTCTGTTGATAAGCACAGTACCTCTGTCAAATACCCACCCACAACCACACCTATGGGACACCTATCCACACACACACACACACATAAATGCTCGCTCGCTCAGGCACACGTTTCAGTCGCTCTCTGCCAGTCTGCCACTCTTCCACTTTGCGCTCAGACTCATTCAGAGACTCTCTCTCAGGCATTACCACTCTCCAGTCTCGCCCTCTCACCCACTCTCTTATGACATAATTTCGCACATGAGCGAACATGTTTTACCCTAGCAGAGGGTATGATGATTATGACCGAATTGTTGCACTGCTTGGCGAGACTCGAATAGGTATGGAAAAAGAATCATAATACCCGCAAGGGTATCAAAAGCTTCGGCACCCGATGCTATGCTCTAACCCTCTGCTCTTCATCATTGACATCGTCTGTCTCTGTCAGTGTGTCTTTATCGTTTACCGTTGGCTTGTTTTGTGTCTGTGTGTTTCGTCACATCAGCAAAAAAAAACGAAAAAAAAAAAAACAATAACAAAAATGCAATTCTCAGATTGTATATATTTCTTTTCGTCTTTCTCACTTTTCCTCCGCCCGACATAGGTCGTCGAATGTGTTGCTTTGGTGGGCGTGGCAGTGCCGAGAACAGTGGGGCAGGTAAAGAAAGTCTGCGCAAAGAACGCATGCAGCAGCAGCAGGAATGATGTGTGTGTGTGTGTGTCTCCTGTCTTGAGCATGAGAATCGTGTGCGTGGGAGAGGGTCTCTTATTCCTTCTTCTCTTATTTTTTGCTTGAAGTTTTTAGGTTCTTTTTTTTTCGATTGACATTTTATCGTTACTAACTTTTTTTTCCCTTCTTGTATTTTCAGGAAAAAATCTTTACAACAATGAACATGTAGCAATAAAAATGGAGCCTATGAAGTCAAAGGCTCCGCAACTACACTTAGAGTATAGGTTTTATAAACTATTAGGATCACATGGTATGTTAACTATTTATTATATCTAAACTCTAATACCCTAACAAAATAAAAACAAACAACAAAAAAGATCCACTCCCCCCGAAACCCCGTCCCAAATGCTGTCGTCCTCTTTCGTAATACTAATCAAAAAAATATAACAATTACTAACCCGCCCCCAAAAGAAATCCCTCAAGAAAGAGCCAAGTCAAAGAGGTACAGTCTGTACCAAAATACATATGCAACTGAAAGCTCACTCTGGATCTACTACTTATATCTCCTTCTATATTTATCTCTCTGTCTATCTCTTACTAACCTTAAACTCCAAAATAAAACAATGTTTTGCACCGTTACCACCACTACTTGAACTACTTATCATTTTCTGTATAACACTCTTTGGTTGCATCCAGCCATTGTTATACGCCGTTGAGAAGAATGAAAATTACGACGAAAAGATGAAAAAAACATGAATAGATTTTCTCAAGCATATTTTCGGAGGTCGGTCGCGGTGCGTGAAGTGAAATTAAAAAAAAAAAAAATATTATATATTTTGCAATATATTGTATAAATATTATTGTAGCATTTTAGCTACGCTACTGCTATACCCACCAAATGTAAAAACAGCTCGAAAATCACTTTACCGCTAAATCTCTATCTCTTTATATATATGTATATATATACTCTATATATATACTCTATGCTATATATACACCGATTTCTGAACTCTTGTTTTTGCCCTACTTTTGTAAAATTCTTTTTTTTTTCTAACGTTACTTCCTTTCTTGTTTGTTGTTTCTATATACATATATCTTGATCTCTGTTCCTCCATAAACCATCAACAACAAAAACAACAACTATACTCTGCGAAAACAACCACCCCCCAACCACCTACTCCAAAAACCCGAAAAAATATATTCATTCGCAATGAATAATTGAACAAAAACCGTTAATAAAATTGAAATTCAAAACCGAAATTGATCATCATGCGCTGCTCTCTCTCTCTCTCTCTATCTCTCTTTCTCTCTCTATATATATGTATTTGAATATATATATATCGAATCTCCCTGTGTCTGCTGCAATCAACCTCAACCACAACCCAAAACCAAAACCGAAACCGAACTGATCCGAAACTGATCTGAATCCAACCTACAACTGTTGCATAATACATTGTGATGGCATGATATCTATCTATATACAAAAAAAAACCCCCCTCACACATCAACCCCCATCATTGGAATGGTAATCGGAATTGAAATCGGAATTGGATCGTAAATTTGGAAATGGATGAAATCTATGAAATCTATGAAATGAAATGAAACAAAATGAATGTCCAGCCGAATCCGCCCCAGATGGCATACCACGCATTTATCACTTGGGCACTTGCGGTGGCCGCTACAATGCCATGGTTTTAGAGTTATTGGGATTGTCATTAGAAGATCTCTTCAATATTTGCGCCCGTAAATTTTCACTTAAGACTGTATTGATGATAGCAAAACAACTTGTAAGTGTGGCATTCTTCAAACGAATCGAAAACTATCAACACAACAAAAGTTAAAATCCTTTCTTTTAAATTCTTTGTATTTTTGATGAGAAATGAGCGGATTTAAACATTACAAATTGCAAAAAAAAATAAATATTTCTTAGCGTTGAAAATTCGTAAAATATAACAGTTGCAGAACCAGTGTTTGACAGTAACTTTTAGTATTGGAAAACATCACACGTTTTGGTGAAATCCGTTCAAAACTCATCAAAAAAAAAACAATGAATAAAATATTTTCTTAAAATTGTAAATAACATTATGAAACAAAAGTGTCTCAACGGCTGAAAGTTAGCTTTCTCAATTGTTTTTAAAATATATTGTGTATGATTTACAAAACTGTTATATGTATATCTCCTAGAACACACGCAATGAACGTTAGTCGAGTTTTTAGTTAATTGTAGATAGATTGACAAGAAATACCGTAGAAGTAATATAATTTAAAAATGGCATACAATTTTTCCTTGTTTTTTTTTTTAATTTCTTTTTTTTTTTTTTGGTTGTAGTTACCTGTTGTAACGATCTACGAAGAAACGTAAACAAAAAGCATGTAAATTAAGCGTCGTATATAGAAAAAAGTACACACTTAAGGCGGCATACCAGCAAAACAACAACAAATTCCTTGTAAATAAATAAACAACAGCAAAACCGTATATTCCGAAATTGATTAAATTAATATACAAGTTTGGTTGTTAACTTACAAATACTTTTTATCTGCCTCTCTCTCTCTCTCTTTTACTTTTGTTTTCGTTTACAAAAACCTACTTTCGTATGCGCTGTGCTCTCTTTCTCTCTTTCTTTCTCTATGATTATTTCTGTAATCAACAGTGTATATAATTTAACAAAAAACAATAAAAAAAAAACTACTAACACAGTTGCAAAAGATTGTCTATCGAAAGAGTTGATTGGAATATCGATATTCGAATTCAGAGAGACGAAATGCCTCCAAAACTGTTATACACACCACCACACCACACACCACCCACAGCCACAGCCCCAGGAAAGCCAAGTACTATAATATTTAAGCGTATCCTTAAGTACACTGAAGAAGGAATATTGTGTCCTTCATTTTTTTTGTTTGTTTGTTAGGTTAGGATTTTAGGTTAGGCGTTAGGTGAGATCTTGTGCTTCAGTTGGGGTCGTCGAGCAGCAGCAGGCTTCCTCGTGTATATGCTTCGAGAATCTCTATTTTTGTTGTTCTTGTTGTGTTTAGCACAGTTACTTGATTGTATATTTATTCTCTCTCTTTCTCTGTCGATCAAATAAAAGGTGGTAATATCGTAAGACGCGCTAAACTAACCTCCAAACCATGAGCCGTATCTCCATCGCTCCCCCCCTCTCTCTCTCTCTCACTCTCTCGCTTTACACATCTCTCCCTGTGTCTCTCTCTTTCTCGTTGTGTCCAACCACCCGCCTCAAAGAACTCAAAAAAGTACAGCTCCCTCAAAAAAAAAAAAAGAACTACTGTTATATTAAAACAAAAAAGAATCAAATGTGAATTTTTGTATCTCTCATCTTTCTTTCTTCTCTCTCCCATCTCTCTCTCTCTTTCTTTTTATCTCTCGCTCACGAATTTTTGCATAAATACAACAAAAACAACAACAACCGAACAACAAATCGAACAAACAAAAACCAAAACTTTTGTGCGCTGTCCAACACTCAAATCACTCGCTCGATTCCTTACAAAAAACAAATTTCATATGAACCAATCAACAATCGACCAATCGACCAACCAATACAACCAACCAATCAATCGATCAATCAATCAATCAACGATTGTTGGCCAATAGCAGAGGGTGTACCAGAAGTATATTACTTCGGCCCATGCGGCAAATATAATGCTCTTGTTATGGAATTACTTGGTCCATCACTCGAAGATTTGTTCGATATTTGCGGCAGACGTTTCACTTTGAAGAGCGTACTACTGATAGCTATACAATTAGTAAGTACAACCACAATCAAAACCAAAACCAAACCAAAAAACCAACAATCGCAACAGCAACAGCAACAACAGCAAAAGCAACAACAATTAGCAAAGTTTTCTTTAAGCACGCGCATAAATCAGCACATAATCACATTCACAACACTGGTAGTCAGGCCAACATATTAACCAACACTACTGCTAAGCTCAAGACGAACACTATTCTATTTTATGTTTGTTTGCGTGCCTGCGTGTGTGTGCGTGCCTGGGTATGGGATTCTGTGTGTGCGAGACTGTATTTTTCATTAGGGTTACACTTTTTTAAATTAAAATATTTACAATTTTTATTCGATATTTTTATTTTTAATTTGATATTTTCCATCACTAACAAATTAGGTCGTTGCCTCTGTTTCGCTCTCGGCCGCTCTCTGTCTCTCTTTCTCTGCGACTCTCACTCTTTTTCTCACATTTTTGTAGACGCCTGGTTGAGGTTTAATTTTAATTTGATTTTTAAGTTAATTATTCGCCTACATTATTCAGAGGTTGTCATACACTTACAATTTGCTTTAATCTTTGTTGAGTTTATAGCCACTATAGTTTATAAATTTACCACGAAATTCAGCCAAAAACCAAAACCACAAACGTTCATTGTAATATGATAATCAAATTTGCATGTCTACATACGACTTTGTAGTTTAAAATAGACATTTTAAGTTGTTAACTTATGATTTATCAGAGAAATCAATCAATCGATATAAATCGAAATCAAAATCAAATCCGTTGCCATCAAACAACAAGCAGAACCACAAAAAAAAAACCAAAGCTAGTTGAGACACTGCAGAAAATCGAAGTAAAATTTAAAATTAAATTACATTTTGTGCTAAATAAAAGAGCAATCCATAATTGTTTTAAGATACATATATTATGGATTGCTTTTAAAAGAATTATCGATAACAATTTCAGCCTTAACTAATTGATTTTTCTTTCTATTTTCCTTGGATCACCAAAAATACCAAAAACTATAGCTCCACCGGATCGAATATGTTCATAGTCGGCACTTAATATATAGGGATGTGAAACCAGAGAACTTTCTCATTGGCAGAACGTCAACAAAACGTGAAAAAATTATACACATAATTGGTGAGTGGTAATCGATTCGAATCGAATCGAATATTATTTGGAAATTCTTATATTGATCGAATTTTTGTGTTCCTTTTTTTAGATTTCGGTTTGGCCAAAGAATACATTGATTTAGATACAAATAGGCATATACCATATCGGGAGCATAAGTCCCTAACCGGCACCGCACGCTATATGTCAATCAATACGCATATGGGGCGCGAACAGTCGCGACGCGACGATCTGGAGGCATTGGGTCATATGTTTATGTATTTCTTAAGAGGTTCACTGCCGTGGCAAGGCCTTAAGGCTGATACACTCAAGGAGAGATATCAAAAAATCGGTGATACGAAACGTGCAACGCCCATTGAGGTCTCGAAATCTCGAAATTATCATTTAAAAGTAATGATCATTAATAGCTGGTTCTTGTCTTTGTTTTAGGTGCTCTGCGACGGACATCCGGAAGAGTTTGCAACATATTTGCGTTACGTACGGCGGTTAGATTTCTTCGAAACGCCCGACTATGATTTTCTGCGAAGACTGTTTCAAGACTTATTCGAACGTAAGGGCTACACCGATGAGGGAGAGTTCGACTGGACAGGGAAGACAATGGTAGGTGGTCACCATTCATTCTAACTATTACAAAAACAATATCCTAACCAGACAATAAGCTTAAGTTTCCATTGATGGCATTCTAACAAAATAGACACCACACATAGACTCACAAAAAAGAAAACTCTGCCGAATTCTAAAGCATTGATATCATAATCTAATTTATAGGAGACATAGTACGAATGCAAATCTTTAGATCAGAACAATATATCGAAATGTATATACCAATAACTCATCTCAAAAACCAAAGCCAATACAAGGTTGCATCCAATTAACTCTAAAAATCATTTTTGAATTATGGAAAAGATCGATCATGAACGGACGATGTCACTAATACAACAAATACAAAACCATCATCTCCATTGCTACCAGAATACATAATATATATTAAAACGCAAGCCAACTGATTATCGATCGTAGGAGATATAGCCCAATCAATCTCAAGAGCCAATGAACCATTGCTCAGTTCGCTCTTTGATGGTGCAGAACGAGAAGAACGAGAGATGACGATCAGTTTGTTCAAAAGTTCCATATGTTAAATATTCTTTGGTCAAACAATATATATTTTATATTTGAGGCCTCAATTATCCTCCACCCACTTTACAGACGAAGTAAAGAAAAGCAATAACAAAAAATAAAAACGGATAGAAAATGTGTTTTTATTGTCGTTGTTCCCTTTACACCCCCACTCGCCCTCTCACCCATTCTATCAAAAGTTTTTCCATAGCAATTGAGATATTTCTGTATTGTTTTTAAGACCAAGGAGCAGCTGGATCAAATGAAGGTCATTAAGAATGCGCCGCCGTCGCATTTGGCCAAGAACAAGTCAGATAAGGTATCAAGAAAACAGAAAGAGATATCGAAATCAGTGTTGCATAGCCATGTATGATGCTCTATCGCTCGCTCGCGTGCTCGCTCAGTGTTGGTAAATGCTTGTATTGTTTGCTTTAGATATTGGTTGGTTAAGCTAGCGTAAAATTAAGCATAAATGATGAAACTAACTTAAGCAACAAATTGATGCCATTTTTAACAGCACTTCTCTTCTCTCTTGAACTCTTTTTCTCTCTTTTTTTCGGTTATCAACACCGTTTCATGTCCGTGTGCGTGTAACTCTCTCTGTGTGTGTATTAAAACCAAAAACTCGAAACTACATCATCTATATATATATATATATATATATATATAAACATATATAATATAAATAAAAAAAACCCAACTGCATCCCAAAAAAAATCATTGACACACAATAAAAAAAATAAAACAATACAAAAAATAACAGTCAACGCCCGTCGGATCTCTGCAAACTGGCCATGAAGTCATCATTTCACCAAATAAAGATCGGCATAATGTTACGGCTAAGGTAAAGTATATTTATATGCATATATAATCCATATTCCAGAACAGAAAACAACTTTGTACCACCTTACAATATCTCTCTATCTCTCTGATGAAACCCTGATGTAACTTAATTTCGTTTATATGTATACTACATAATGGTTATAAGACAAACAACAGTTACCTTTGTTTAAGCCATAGCTTTAGCTGACTTTTCTCTCTTTGGTTATCTTCTTTTTTTTTCGATTCTAACATTTGATCTTTAACAATTCTTCTTTTTTTTCCACCCCACTCTCTCCAAATGCTTTTATTTTATCCTACTCCTATTTTTCTCTCCACACAAAATGTTGCCATTTTATACATATGAAATGCCTATGTCTATAGGATGTTTCATATTTTGATTTTGATGACGATAATGAGAATGAGACTGAAGAATATATCATACTTCAGGTTAGACGTTGTAGACTTGAAAAGTATCTCTGTACCGGTTAGTGTGAAATGCGAAATCTAACCAATCAATATGCTAGACATACATCTCTGTAGAGAGTACGATAATGCTAGGATCAGAAATGGCTTTTGTATTTTTATTTTTCTTTTGGCAAGGACTTTTGCTTAGATCTTTGTTGCCAGTCTGGCAACACTGAGAGTTGAAACTAACCTCACTTTTGTGTATTAGAAGTGCTTGATCGGTGAACGGGATTTCTAGTAGTAGCCTTGCTCTCTCTCTCTCTCTCTCTCTCACACAACTAATTCCGCTCTCTTTTCCTCTTTGTTTGATTTTTTGTTGGCTATGAAATAAGTATATGTTTTCGGTTTTTTTTTGTTCCGGTGATAACTTTAGTTCCAGCACACTTGACTTGCTTTAGTTTAACTTAGACACACACACACACACAAAACATACACACCCCAACAAAATACTTTATATACATTAGATCTGTCTCTTTGTTGTACAGTAAAACAAAAAAGAAAATTTATACAAATCGAAAATTAATTATTGATAAATTTGCATAAATCCGTTTCCAACAATTGCTCGCTCGCTCGCTCGAAAACCGATCCGAAAACTGTACCCAAAACAAAAAATAACCAAAACCACACAACTTACCTTCAATCCTCCACCAATCGACCATCGAACCAAATCGAATCGAATTGAAATGAATTGAATCGTATTGAATCGACCACCAGACAAATGCCAAAGGAGGTGTTGCTGCGTGGCCTGATGTGCCAAAGCCGGGGGCAACACTGGGCAATCTAACGCCGGCCGATCGGCATGGCTCAGTGCAGGTAAGTTCGCTGCGACAACCGACCAGTGTTGTACAACAGTTTTTCTTTCTTTCTTTTTTTTCCGTTTATTCTGTTCTGTTCTTGATTTCTGTTCTGTCGCTCGCTCGCTCGCTCGCTCTCCGCTCTCAGTCTTCAGTCTGTAATTGTATATAAATAATAATGTACAAAAATTCTGTTGCAAGGCCAAAAAACATGTCCCCACATCTATAGAAATTCATACATTTATGCATTATCGCCTCATTATGTTATTGAAGTCTTTGAACGATTGTAATTTTGTACATACATATGCCCTACCCGTAATGTATATCCTATAAGTATATCTATCCTTATCTATTCATTGAATTACTCGCAGACTGTTATATTTTTGGCCTTTTCAATTCTAATGTTTTCACTTGATTTACTCTACATTAGCTCAACAAGGTACTGAACAACAATCTCTCTCAATCTCTCTCTGAATCTCCTCCCAACGTGTGTTATTCCTAATCCTATCCACTCTAGTTTACTCCACTTTTGTTCGGTTCGTTTTGGTTTATATACCCCCACGTTTCGTTCGTTCTCTTCTTGGGTGCAACTTTTTCTCGGATCGTCCTCTATTTTATTTTTGAATTTAGAGTATTTTTTCCATGACTAGTGTAATTGATTGAGGATTCCACAATGAAAACTGCATGAGAGACATTTTCAAGACGATGAAACGTGTTCGCACCTGCATGCTGTGTGCATTAACCAACACTGGTCTAGCCGTAACTGTACTTGTCACACTGCATGTTACACACACAACAAAAAAAACACTGCATGTTTCACCTTTGACACTCACATACTCGTAAACCCAATACAGTCATAGACTTAAGAATTCGGCGCTAGAGGATTTCCATTTGTCATAATTCAGAAACCGATATTTATATCTATCATTGGCATGCCCTAGCCTTAGTATTGGATAGACGATACAGTTCTGATGCATCGAAACAAATTCGAAAAAAATCACCAAAAACTTATTACAGAGATTGCCCGAAGATTCGAGCTCCGATGATGATAGCCCATTTGATGCTTATTACGAGAAAAGCGACGACGAACCGCCCACGAAATAAAGACACCAATCAATGAACCACCTACCAACACTACTATTACCACTACTACTACTCTACTAGTTCTACTACTTCTTCTACTACTATTACTCAAATATAAACGAATTTACCCTCCGAAATATGCCCAACGGGTTTCCTATTGTTCCTAAGCGAGAGGTATTTGCAATATTAATGCTGTCTGTCCTGTCCTGACCTGTCCTATCGTCTACTTGTGTCCTTCCATACATCATCTATGTGTAGTAGCATCTGTGCGTGTGTGTGTGTGTGCCTGGAATCTGCAAACGAGCCCCAATGTTCAAAGGCAATCTCTGTAGTAGGTCCAGTAAGGGAAATTCATGACAGACATTGATAGTTAATCGCTCGTTTGCAAAAGAGAAATCCCTCCCCAAAATTTTCCACACGTAGTCCAGTTTGGTTTTGTAGAGCTGTATAACAGTTTCGTTCCATGTGGTGACTGTACCGCGTTCTAAGTCTGGTTTTTGCTTAAAATGTTTTTCGATTAATGATTTCATTTTTGACTAGTGCTAACAAGAAATCAAAATAACGAGTGTATATCGTCCAATTATGTAATATCACCAGTTACAATATATATATGTTTATGTATATATATATATCTTTCTAAATATATGTATATATATACACCTATATAAACTATGTGTATGAACTATATGTTTAGTACAAGAGTTGATGAAAAGCAAAGACTAATAACAACTATTTTATGCATTATCTTTCTCTGTTCTGTATCCTTGTTTCCAGGTTGTGAGTTCGACGAATGGCGAACTAAATCCGGACGATCCCACGGCCGGACACTCAAACACGCCCATCACACAGCAGCCTGAAGTCGAAGTTGTCGATGAAACAAAGTATGTGTTATTTAAGTGTGATCCAATTAATCGATATTTCGATAGAAAGACAGTTTTCTAAATAGATGTATCGCTTGATAGACAGATTAATTGATGTCATTTAATGAGAATACATAGTGAACAAATTTGCAATATTGTACATAGATAAACTAAACCAAGAGAGAGATAAGTAGACTGATAGACTTATCGATATGCAAAGATGTATAATCAATGGATTTTTCACATTATTTGTTCACAACAGATTGATCTGTATATCGACCGATATTACACGTTCTATCGATACATTTAGTATAGATTCCTACGATAAATCGATTAATAGATCAACTTAATTAGTGAAATTTTTGTTGCTTTTGTCGTTTTTAATGCGCAACTTCCGTTTTTCCGTTTTCTCTTTCTCTCTCTCTCCCCAATCCGTATCCGCATCCAACACCAAATCCACTCCACTCCCCCTTCCTTATCCGTATCCTACGTATCCTCCGTATCCGTATCCGTATCCAATGTCGTTTCTGTCCCTTGGTTAACTGTCTCCAGTGGTTCCTTATATTCCAGATGTTGTTGTTTCTTTAAACGAAAGAAGAAGAAATCGACGCGCCAAAAATGACTAGACGGTGTACAATGTAGTCCGGAACGCGAGGCAGTCACCCTGCTGCGCGCCACTTCACATTCAAACTCACGGGATAGCGTATTGAATAATCCGAGTCAGGATTACATCCAGCAGGCAACGTCGCAGCACACGTTGCGTTATCCTCCATCCGCGTCGATGCTGACGCCCACACCAACTACAAACACACCGACACTTCCGTTGTAATTTATATAAATATAAAACAAAAACAAACAAACCAACACCCTACAAAACAGAGAATGCAAAAAAACATACAACACAACAAAAACATATACAAAAAACCCCAACAAAACGAACCATAAACATAAAAAACATACACTAAAACAGAGTAAAACAAAACAAAAACAAAACAAACAAACAAAATGATACAAGTTTTGATTAATTAATGTAATGATTGTATTTTATTATTATTTTTATTATTTACCAATTTTGCGTTTATTATATAAATTATTATAATTATTAATTATATTATTATTAATTAATGCTATTACAAATAAAAAAGAAAACAAATTTCAAACGTAAAACCGAAATAGAAACAAGAATCCAAGACTCATTCACACAAGCAGCCAGGCAGCTCCTCCCACCCCTCCGCCCTCCGCCCCCATCCGCATGCTTCGGTGGAATCTGAAAGGAAACCCTCGAGACCTATCCACAAACCGCCCCCCATTGCTCCTAACTGCAGAAGCACACACACACACATACACATATACATACAACAAAAAGAAAACCCCTTAACATATTTATATATATACACATATATATGTATATTTAAAAGAAAACAAAAAAAGGAGAAACTAGTGCAGCATCATTAAATGAGAAAGAAGAGGAAGTAAGGAAGGAAGGAAGGAACAGAAAAGTAAATGATAAAAACATATTTATACGCAACCAACAACAAATTGTAAATTATAATGAAAGAAAAGAAAAGCGAAAATAAACTTCATTTTTGAAAAAACTATTCAAAAGTAATGCATATGTACGCGGATATATAGGAAACCGAAACCAACTCATATACATAATACGTATATATCAAATATATAGTATAATTGTATGCCTCTCAATCTCTCTCGCTCTGGCACACGCAGCAGTTACAGTACTCCCCAGAACCCCCAACCACGAATCCCTAGACCCCATCCAAATCGATCCGATCCCCATCAGCGTAGGCAGCTCTGGTTTAGCTCTGTTTTTTGGATGCACTTTTCTAATGCTAAACATATGTATATTTACACACGCGAACAGATATTTTGATATATATACACGCATTTACATACATACATACAGATGTAGTGTATCTATTGGATAAATCAAAATGTAGGAGTCCTCCAGTCCCTCGGAATCCCTCTTGGTAGCTGAATTCGTTTTTGTGCATTTATTTTTGCGGATTATTTCTTAGGTCAATGTTTCATTTAGGCGGATAATGATAATAAGTGTGCCCCGAGAGTTTCCACAGAGAGATCAATCACTCCTCGATAGGTAAAAAAAACAAAAACAGACTGTACTGAGCCACTTATTTTGATATTACGTGATACGAGTACTAAACTAACTGAGAAAGTTGCCTGCACTACTGTCCCAAGTTCCCAAAGAAAAGATATGGAAAGAAAAGAAAGATCCCCCACAAACAAACCGCACACATCTCCGACTCTGAACGAATTTGTTTCTCCTCTACACTTCTCCACGAAAGACAACATGAAAAAGTACAGCTAAATCAATAAATCATACGAGTGTGGAATAAAATAAAATATATATATATTTTAAACAAATTTTTTATACTTATTACAAATATACAATACACCATAAAATAAAAGAATAGTGTTAACTTTACAAGAACAAAGCAAACTTAAAGTGTTTTTTGCAATCTTTCTAGCAATGAAAAACGAAATCCAAAAAAAAACAAAATAAAGAAAAAGAACAAAACTAACAGAAAATCAAATTTAAAATTTTACATGAATAACAAATATAGTCTATGAAATTAATCCAAATTTCTTGTATAGTTAAATGAAAATCATTTGTATTATATATGAAAAATATTAAAGATAAACAAATTATGCTATAAAGTAAATTATGAAAGGATAGCAGCGTCAAGCAGAACAAGAAAAAGTCGCAAGAAGTCGCACTAGTTTATATATATATACATAACTGAAGTAACGTATAACAGATTATACATACATAATGTACTTTAAATGTTGATAACAGAACGCATGCATTGATTTATATATATATATATATTCAAGAAAAGTAAAGAAGAAATTGACATATTTGCGACCACACATGCATACATACACACATACAAACCAACACCAAGCAGTGCTTGGCCAAAACGAAGAAGTGCCGATCGAAGAGCGAAGAGAACAACACACACACACACAAAAACAAACAAACACAAAACGCGTTTAACGGTTGGCTAGCAAACAGTGCACGCAAAGCCTTTTGATAATTGCAGGTAAAGCAGTTAACATTGTTAACTGCGGTAAAGCAGTTTTAAAACAACATTAAAAACCAAACAATTTAATTCTAACAAAAGTAATGAAAATAAATATAAATAAAAAAAACAGAATGCAAACGGAAATCGCAAAATGTAAATCATATTTTCCAAACCGAATTGTTGTTCTATCAAGGACAACAACATTGCTCCAAGAAAGCGAAAGAACAACAGAGAAAATATTGTATAAAAAATGATTTATTATTAATCTATAAGTATGACAACAACAGCAACAACAACAAATGATAACAAAAACGATGTAAGCAAACCACATGGAGAGAAACAACAAACAAAAAAGAAAGTAAAAAAAAAATGAAACAAAAAACAAGCGAAAAAATGAGAACAAAATAAATGAGAAATTATTGAAAAAACTACGTGTGTATTTCTTTCGGAAAGATACTTAAGCTAATTAATGGAAATACAAGTGTATTGTATAAGATTGAACTTATGATTAATTAGTTGGTATTTCGCACTAGAAAACAAAAGAATTAGACCAATCACGTTGATCGTTGATTATACTAATTTATGGATCATGCGATCTCTAACAAACAATTCACGACTGTCCACACTTTTATCGGATCCGCGTACTTGTCCACTTTGTTTTAATGACGTAGGAAAGATACTCATCAGAGGTGCCTAGGGGGTACCTATAGAGAAATGAGAATTCAGGTTATGGGTTCTAATGGGAATGCATCAAACATCAAGGGCACACCACTATGTGCTTCTAAACAATCGCTAACATTCTAATAGGAGTACTACATAGATGGGTTTCAGCTTCTGTATCCATTTCTTTTAACCTATTCATCAAATTGCGATGTAGCTAAGGTCAAAAACGCTCATAAAACCTAAAGATATGGGCTGTAAAGGTAAAAAATAATCAAATTAGGGCATCACCGTCCTAGTAATAATGGAAAAAACACTTTTAGGTGACTATAAATTTTGTCCACTGCCAATAATGGCGATTACAGTTACTTCCCACAACTGCTTGCTAGTTTGACACATTAATTACAAGCAGTTTACACGTTGAACATAATTACCGTTAGAGTTACACGACCGCACGCCATAGCCGGGACAGCCACCGCCGAGCTTTCATTTCCGGCGAAAAGCTGCTGTAAGTAGCTGTAGTTGTTGTTGTTGTGGCCTTTTGGCTTTAAGTAAGAGTCGCGTTCAGCTCAGTTGATCCTAAATCTTGGCTAAGGTCAGGCGCCTTTTAATGCTAGCCAAAGTGAACGGATGCAATTACTCAATCGGGCACGGGCGCGGGCGCGGGCGAGAGCTCAAGCTCCAACTGGCCTTTGTGCATTGTGCCAATCGCCAATGAGTCAGTGTGTGTGTGTGTGTACATATGTATGTGTGTTTTATGCTGAGCCCAAGACAATTATTATTATTACGGAGAAACAACGGCAACATTCAACAGGTGAACGTTCGAGATGGAGATGGAGCGGGTAGAGATTGGTAGAAAGAGCGCCAGCAGTGAGAGCTTTAAGAGTGTTTTATTAACTGTTTAACCTGCTGCTCACGTCTGCTCGAGTGAGCGAGCGAGCGCGAGAGAGAGAGAGCGAGCCGCGCAAGAAAGCTTCAAGCTAACTACCAAAACTTGACTCCCCAACCCAAACCCAAACCAATCTAAACGAAACAGTCGGCCGAGACTGCTTGAAGCGTTAAGCACCACACCAGCCAGTTGAACCAGGCAATACACCCCCTTTTTCAAAGCAGTTTATTCAAATGCTGTGAAGGAAAAGTTTTCCATTAACACGAAAAGTGAAAGAAAAGTCAGTAGTAAACTGTCGAAGCGGCATGCAATTGCAGAAGTTTAAATCAGAGGCGAAGTGTAAACAATTAAATGGTAAACCACAACCCAACCCAACATTGACATTCCGAGCACAGAACCGCTACCACATGCTGCTGGGCACATTTTAGCCAAGAGAATTGAACGTCTAGAAGAGACCAGACTGGAAAGCAGAGGAGAGGAGAGGAGCAGAGCAGAGAGACGAGGCCAGAGCCAGAGCCAGAGCCTGAGTGGGTTGCAGAGAGCGGAAAAGCCAAACAAAAACGAAATATCCCAAACAAAACGAAGCAATACAAAAGAAGCCGCTAAAATGAATCAAACGCAAGTGAATAATTTTCTGAAATGCTTCCTGCAAATTGATGGCAGCAACAGCCACTGGACGGCGCGTCACGACGAAGATGGGGAGGCTGATCACGATCACGAGCACGACGATGAGCACGATCACGACCACGACCACGACGATGATACGAGTGGTGTGCTGATAGCCAAGGTAACCGCGATGGTGGTGCTCTGCTTTGCCAGCACCATCTGCGGATCCATACCCTTCCTGCTCAATCGCTGCTACCGCTGGACGGAGAACCAGACGAATGCCCTGAATGATCCTGTACCGAACTGTGCCGAACTGTACCCAAAACAAACGAGGGGGAACGTTGTGAGCCGCGGCAAAGGCCGCGGCTCTACCTTATACCCGGTACTCAGTCAGTATACACATACATACATATATGAGCAATGTTCGCAAAAGGGACAAATTAAATTTTGGGCAAAAAATAATATTTCAAAAAAATGAAGTCAAATCATTTTTGGAATATTATACATGTTTTCAATTTTGTTTGCATATGCTTTTTACAACTGCTTCTAAATTTCTACATGACATGTATAACTACATATTTGAGACGTACAAGTGTTTGCGACAGAGAGAGAGGGAATGAGTCAGCGCTTGGCAGGCGTTGCGTAGCCACTGAAATTTAATTTGTTTGTTCTGGCCATAATATTGATCCGACCTGATCCATATTCGGCAATCTGGTAGATATGGTAATTTTCCATGATTCTGCGTTTTTGGTTTTCATTTATCTTAAAAATTGTGGATTCCACAGATTTTCGTCCTTTGTGGGGCGGAAAAGGGCGTGGCAAAATTTTGAAATACACTTGTGCTGGTTCGATATCACAGGAGCTTGGATAGAAAGTTTTGTTGCTCTAGCTCTTATAGTCTCTGAGAACTAGGCGACACAAAATACGAATGGGCAAAGCGGATGGGGTCGCGTGTGAGAGAGAGCGAGAGGGAATGATGACTTTCGAAATGGTTTTCTTCATTGTAGCTATAATAATAATCTGATCTGATCCAGATTCAACACTCTGATAGAAATGGTCATTCTCTATGATTCTGCGTATTTATTTTTCTTGTATCTTCAAAATTGTGCATGCCACAGACTTTCGTCCTTTGTGGGGGCGGAAAGGGGCGGGGCGAAATTTTAAAATACATTTTGAGTAGTGTGATCACAGAGAAGACTGGATACAAAACTTGGTTGCTCTAGCTTAAATGGTCTCTGAGATATAGGCGCAAATGAAGACGGACAGACGGACAGACGGACGGACAGACAGACATGGCTATATCGACTCGGCTATTGATGCTGATCAAGAATATATATACTTTATGGGGTCGGAAACGCTTCCTTCTGGGCGTTACACACAACCGTTATCCCCACAAATCTAATATACCCTTAAACTCTTCGAGTACCGGGTATAAAAATAACCAAAACCACACAACTTACCTTCAATCATCCACCAATCGACCATCGAACCAAATCGAATCGAATTGAAATGAATTGAATCGTATTGAATCGACCACCAGACAAATGCCAAAGGAGGTGTTGCTGCGTGGCCTGATGTGCCAAAGCCGGGGGCAACACTGGGCAATCTAACGCCGGCCGATCGGCATGGCTCAGTGCAGGTAAGTTCGCTGCGACAACCGACCAGTGTTGTACAACAGTTTTTCTTTCTTTCTTTTTTTTCCGTTTATTCTGTTCTGTTCTTGATTTCTGTTCTGTCGCTCGCTCGCTCGCTCGCTCTCCGCTCTCAGTCTTCAGTCTGTAATTGTATATAAATAATAATGTACAAAAATTCTGTTGCAAGGCCAAAAAACATGTCCCCACATCTATAGAAATTCATACATTTATGCATTATCGCCTCATTATGTTATTGAAGTCTTTGAACGATTGTAATTTTGTACATACATATGCCCTACCCGTAATGTATATCCTATAAGTATATCTATCCTTATCTATTCATTGAATTACTCGCAGACTGTTATATTTTTGGCCTTTTCAATTCTAATGTTTTCACTTGATTTACTCTACATTAGCTCAACAAGGTACTGAACAACAATCTCTCTCAATCTCTCTCTGAATCTCCTCCCAACGTGTGTTATTCCTAATCCTATCCACTCTAGTTTACTCCACTTTTGTTCGGTTCGTCTTGGTTTATATACCCCCACGTTTCGTTCGTTCTCTTCTTGGGTGCAACTTTTTCTCGGATCGTCCTCTATTTTATTTTTGAATTTAGAGTATTTTTTCCATGACTAGTGTAATTGATTGAGGATTCCACAATGAAAACTGCATGAGAGACATTTTCAAGACGATGAAACGTGTTCGCACCTGCATGCTGTGTGCATTAACCAACACTGGTCTAGCCGTAACTGTACTTGTCACACTGCATGTTACACACACAACAAAAAAAACACTGCATGTTTCACCTTTGACACTCACATACTCGTAAACCCAATACAGTCATAGACTTAAGAATTCGGCGCTAGAGGATTTCCATTTGTCATAATTCAGAAACCGATATTTATATCTATCATTGGCATGCCCTAGCCTTAGTATTGGATAGACGATACAGTTCTGATGCATCGAAACAAATTCGAAAAAAATCACCAAAAACTTATTACAGAGATTGCCCGAAGATTCGAGCTCCGATGATGATAGCCCATTTGATGCTTATTACGAGAAAAGCGACGACGAACCGCCCACGAAATAAAGACACCAATCAATGAACCACCTACCAACACTACTATTACCACTACTACTACTCTACTAGTTCTACTACTTCTTCTACTACTATTACTCAAATATAAACGAATTTACCCTCCGAAATATGCCCAACGGGTTTCCTATTGTTCCTAAGCGAGAGGTATTTGCAATATTAATGCTGTCTGTCCTGTCCTGACCTGTCCTATCGTCTACTTGTGTCCTTCCATACATCATCTATGTGTAGTAGCATCTGTGCGTGTGTGTGTGTGTGCCTGGAATCTGCAAACGAGCCCCAATGTTCAAAGGCAATCTCTGTAGTAGGTCCAGTAAGGGAAATTCATGACAGACATTGATAGTTAATCGCTCGTTTGCAAAAGAGAAATCCCTCCCCAAAATTTTCCACACGTAGTCCAGTTTGGTTTTGTAGAGCTGTATAACAGTTTCGTTCCATGTGGTGACTGTACCGCGTTCTAAGTCTGGTTTTTGCTTAAAATGTTTTTCGATTAATGATTTCATTTTTGACTAGTGCTAACAAGAAATCAAAATAACGAGTGTATATCGTCCAATTATGTAATATCACCAGTTACAATATATATATGTTTATGTATATATATATATCTTTCTAAATATATGTATATATATACACCTATATAAACTATGTGTATGAACTATATGTTTAGTACAAGAGTTGATGAAAAGCAAAGACTAATAACAACTATTTTATGCATTATCTTTCTCTGTTCTGTATCCTTGTTTCCAGGTTGTGAGTTCGACGAATGGCGAACTAAATCCGGACGATCCCACGGCCGGACACTCAAACACGCCCATCACACAGCAGCCTGAAGTCGAAGTTGTCGATGAAACAAAGTATGTGTTATTTAAGTGTGATCCAATTAATCGATATTTCGATAGAAAGACAGTTTTCTAAATAGATGTATCGCTTGATAGACAGATTAATTGATGTCATTTAATGAGAATACATAGTGAACAAATTTGCAATATTGTACATAGATAAACTAAACCAAGAGAGAGATAAGTAGACTGATAGACTTATCGATATGCAAAGATGTATAATCAATGGATTTTTCACATTATTTGTTCACAACAGATTGATCTGTATATCGACCGATATTACACGTTCTATCGATACATTTAGTATAGATTCCTACGATAAATCGATTAATAGATCAACTTAATTAGGGAAATTTTTGTTGCTTTTGTCGTTTTTAATGCGCAACTTCCGTTTTTTCCGTTTTCTCTTTCTCTCTCTCTCCCCAATCCGTATCCGCATCCAACACCAAATCCACTCCACTCCCCCTTCCTTATCCGTATCCTACGTATCCTCCGTATCCGTATCCGTATCCAATGTCGTTTCTGTCCCTTGGTTAACTGTCTCCAGTGGTTCCTTATATTCCAGATGTTGTTGTTTCTTTAAACGAAAGAAGAAGAAATCGACGCGCCAAAAATGACTAGACGGTGTACAATGTAGTCCGGAACGCGAGGCAGTCACCCTGCTGCGCGCCACTTCACATTCAAACTCACGGGATAGCGTATTGAATAATCCGAGTCAGGATTACATCCAGCAGGCAACGTCGCAGCACACGTTGCGTTATCCTCCATCCGCGTCGATGCTGACGCCCACACCAACTACAAACACACCGACACTTCCGTTGTAATTTATATAAATATAAAACAAAAACAAACAAACCAACACCCTACAAAACAGAGAATGCAAAAAAACATACAACACAACAAAAACATATACAAAAAACCCCAACAAAACGAACCATAAACATAAAAAACATACACTAAAACAGAGTAAAACAAAACAAAAACAAAACAAACAAACAAAATGATACAAGTTTTGATTAATTAATGTAATGATTGTATTTTATTATTATTTTTATTATTTACCAATTTTGCGTTTATTATATAAATTATTATAATTATTAATTATATTATTATTAATTAATGCTATTACAAATAAAAAAGAAAACAAATTTCAAACGTAAAACCGAAATAGAAACAAGAATCCAAGACTCATTCACACAAGCAGCCAGGCAGCTCCTCCCACCCCTCCGCCCTCCGCCCCCATCCGCATGCTTCGGTGGAATCTGAAAGGAAACCCTCGAGACCTATCCACAAACCGCCCCCCATTGCTCCTAACTGCAGAAGCACACACACACACATACACATATACATACAACAAAAAGAAAACCCCTTAACATATTTATATATATACACATATATATGTATATTTAAAAGAAAACAAAAAAAGGAGAAACTAGTGCAGCATCATTAAATGAGAAAGAAGAGGAAGTAAGGAAGGAAGGAAGGAACAGAAAAGTAAATGATAAAAACATATTTATACGCAACCAACAACAAATTGTAAATTATAATGAAAGAAAAGAAAAGCGAAAATAAACTTCATTTTTGAAAAAACTATTCAAAAGTAATGCATATGTACGCGGATATATAGGAAACCGAAACCAACTCATATACATAATACGTATATATCAAATATATAGTATAATTGTATGCCTCTCAATCTCTCTCGCTCTGGCACACGCAGCAGTTACAGTACTCCCCAGAACCCCCAACCACGAATCCCTAGACCCCATCCAAATCGATCCGATCCCCATCAGCGTAGGCAGCTCTGGTTTAGCTCTGTTTTTTGGATGCACTTTTCTAATGCTAAACATATGTATATTTACACACGCGAACAGATATTTTGATATATATACACGCATTTACATACATACATACAGATGTAGTGTATCTATTGGATAAATCAAAATGTAGGAGTCCTCCAGTCCCTCGGAATCCCTCTTGGTAGCTGAATTCGTTTTTGTGCATTTATTTTTGCGGATTATTTCTTAGGTCAATGTTTCATTTAGGCGGATAATGATAATAAGTGTGCCCCGAGAGTTTCCACAGAGAGATCAATCACTCCTCGATAGGTAAAAAAAACAAAAACAGACTGTACTGAGCCACTTATTTTGATATTACGTGATACGAGTACTAAACTAACTGAGAAAGTTGCCTGCACTACTGTCCCAAGTTCCCAAAGAAAAGATATGGAAAGAAAAGAAAGATCCCCCACAAACAAACCGCACACATCTCCGACTCTGAACGAATTTGTTTCTCCTCTACACTTCTCCACGAAAGACAACATGAAAAAGTACAGCTAAATCAATAAATCATACGAGTGTGGAATAAAATAAAATATATATATATTTTAAACAAATTTTTTATACTTATTACAAATATACAATACACCATAAAATAAAAGAATAGTGTTAACTTTACAAGAACAAAGCAAACTTAAAGTGTTTTTTGCAATCTTTCTAGCAATGAAAAACGAAATCCAAAAAAAAACAAAATAAAGAAAAAGAACAAAACTAACAGAAAATCAAATTTAAAATTTTACATGAATAACAAATATAGTCTATGAAATTAATCCAAATTTCTTGTATAGTTAAATGAAAATCATTTGTATTATATATGAAAAATATTAAAGATAAACAAATTATGCTATAAAGTAAATTATGAAAGGATAGCAGCGTCAAGCAGAACAAGAAAAAGTCGCAAGAAGTCGCACTAGTTTATATATATATACATAACTGAAGTAACGTATAACAGATTATACATACATAATGTACTTTAAATGTTGATAACAGAACGCATGCATTGATTTATATATATATATATATTCAAGAAAAGTAAAGAAGAAATTGACATATTTGCGACCACACATGCATACATACACACATACAAACCAACACCAAGCAGTGCTTGGCCAAAACGAAGAAGTGCCGATCGAAGAGCGAAGAGAACAACACACACACACAAAAACAAACAAACACAAAACGCGTTTAACGGTTGGCTAGCAAACAGTGCACGCAAAGCCTTTTGATAATTGCAGGTAAAGCAGTTAACATTGTTAACTGCGGTAAAGCAGTTTTAAAACAACATTAAAAACCAAACAATTTAATTCTAACAAAAGTAATGAAAATAAATATAAATAAAAAAAACAGAATGCAAACGGAAATCGCAAAATGTAAATCATATTTTCCAAACCGAATTGTTGTTCTATCAAGGACAACAACATTGCTCCAAGAAAGCGAAAGAACAACAGAGAAAATATTGTATAAAAAATGATTTATTATTAATCTATAAGTATGACAACAACAGCAACAACAACAAATGATAACAAAAACGATGTAAGCAAACCACATGGAGAGAAACAACAAACAAAAAAGAAAGTAAAAAAAAAATGAAACAAAAAACAAGCGAAAAAATGAGAACAAAATAAATGAGAAATTATTGAAAAAACTACGTGTGTATTTCTTTCGGAAAGATACTTAAGCTAATTAATGGAAATACAAGTGTATTGTATAAGATTGAACTTATGATTAATTAGTTGGTATTTCGCACTAGAAAACAAAAGAATTAGACCAATCACGTTGATCGTTGATTATACTAATTTATGGATCATGCGATCTCTAACAAACAATTCACGACTGTCCACACTTTTATCGGATCCGCGTACTTGTCCACTTTGTTTTAATGACGTAGGAAAGATACTCATCAGAGGTGCCTAGGGGGTACCTATAGAGAAATGAGAATTCAGGTTATGGGTTCTAATGGGAATGCATCAAACATCAAGGGCACACCACTATGTGCTTCTAAACAATCGCTAACATTCTAATAGGAGTACTACATAGATGGGTTTCAGCTTCTGTATCCATTTCTTTTAACCTATTCATCAAATTGCGATGTAGCTAAGGTCAAAAACGCTCATAAAACCTAAAGATATGGGCTGTAAAGGTAAAAAATAATCAAATTAGGGCATCACCGTCCTAGTAATAATGGAAAAAACACTTTTAGGTGACTATAAATTTTGTCCACTGCCAATAATGGCGATTACAGTTACTTCCCACAACTGCTTGCTAGTTTGACACATTAATTACAAGCAGTTTACACGTTGAACATAATTACCGTTAGAGTTACACGACCGCACGCCATAGCCGGGACAGCCACCGCCGAGCTTTCATTTCCGGCGAAAAGCTGCTGTAAGTAGCTGTAGTTGTTGTTGTTGTGGCCTTTTGGCTTTAAGTAAGAGTCGCGTTCAGCTCAGTTGATCCTAAATCTTGGCTAAGGTCAAGGCGCCTTTTAATGCTAGCCAAAGTGAACGGATGCAATTACTCAATCGGGCACGGGCGCGGGCGCGGGCGAGAGCTCAAGCTCCAACTGGCCTTTGTGCATTGTGCCAATCGCCAATGAGTCAGTGTGTGTGTGTGTGTACATATGTATGTGTGTTTTATGCTGAGCCCAAGACAATTATTATTATTACGGAGAAACAACGGCAACATTCAACAGGTGAACGTTCGAGATGGAGATGGAGCGGGTAGAGATTGGTAGAAAGAGCGCCAGCAGTGAGAGCTTTAAGAGTGTTTTATTAACTGTTTAACCTGCTGCTCACGTCTGCTCGAGTGAGCGAGCGAGCGCGAGAGAGAGAGAGCGAGCCGCGCAAGAAAGCTTCAAGCTAACTACCAAAACTTGACTCCCCAACCCAAACCCAAACCAATCTAAACGAAACAGTCGGCCGAGACTGCTTGAAGCGTTAAGCACCACACCAGCCAGTTGAACCAGGCAATACACCCCCTTTTTCAAAGCAGTTTATTCAAATGCTGTGAAGGAAAAGTTTTCCATTAACACGAAAAGTGAAAGAAAAGTCAGTAGTAAACTGTCGAAGCGGCATGCAATTGCAGAAGTTTAAATCAGAGGCGAAGTGTAAACAATTAAATGGTAAACCACAACCCAACCCAACATTGACATTCCGAGCACAGAACCGCTACCACATGCTGCTGGGCACATTTTAGCCAAGAGAATTGAACGTCTAGAAGAGACCAGACTGGAAAGCAGAGGAGAGGAGAGGAGCAGAGCAGAGAGACGAGGCCAGAGCCAGAGCCAGAGCCTGAGTGGGTTGCAGAGAGCGGAAAAGCCAAACAAAAACGAAATATCCCAAACAAAACGAAGCAATACAAAAGAAGCCGCTAAAATGAATCAAACGCAAGTGAATAATTTTCTGAAATGCTTCCTGCAAATTGATGGCAGCAACAGCCACTGGACGGCGCGTCACGACGAAGATGGGGAGGCTGATCACGATCACGAGCACGACGATGAGCACGATCACGACCACGACCACGACGATGATACGAGTGGTGTGCTGATAGCCAAGGTAACCGCGATGGTGGTGCTCTGCTTTGCCAGCACCATCTGCGGATCCATACCCTTCCTGCTCAATCGCTGCTACCGCTGGACGGAGAACCAGACGAATGCCCGATCGGCGACAGTGGTCAAGTGCCTCCTGTACTTTGGCGGCGGAGTCCTGCTGGCCACCACCTTCCTTCACCTGTTGCCAGAAGTCCAAGAGGTGGTGGAGCAGCTTCAGGAGTGCGGCATCATTGGGGAGCTCACCTTTCCGCTGGCGGAGCTTCTGATGTGCTGCGGCTTCTTCCTGATGTACTTCATCGAGGAGGCCATGCACACGTATGTGGACAGGCACCAGCAGGATCCGGCCGGAGCGGCCTTCGAGCGGGGACACAGCATCCGCAACAGCCATCTGCTCAAGGCGAACGAACCCAGTGCGCCGCCAGCAAATGGTGGCAGCAATGCGCCATCTGAGATGGGAACCCTCTCCGTGCAGAATCTCCTGCAGAACGATCTCGAGCAGCAGAAGTTTGGGGCCAAGCAGCAGCAGGCTCTGCCCCACGACAGCCACATGCACCATCATGGCCACAGCCATGGCCACGGGCACGGACACAGCCACCTGCCCGTCGTAATGGACGATGCCTCCTCGGCGGACATGCTGACCTCCTCCCTGCGCGGACTCTTCATTGTCTCCGCCTTGTCCCTGCACGAACTCTTCGAGGGCATGGCCATTGGCCTGGAGAGCTCCGCCAGCTCCGTATGGTTCATGTTCGGAGCCGTGTCCGCCCACAAACTGGTGCTGGCCTTCTGTGTGGGCGTGGAGTTGATTGTGGCCCGCACTCGCCTCACCCTCGCCATCCTGTACGTGCTGACATTCGCCGTTGTCAGTCCCCTGGGCATTGGCATTGGTATCTTGATCAGCAATGGCCAGGAGGCGGGTCCCAACCTAGCGTCGGCCATTCTGCAGGGCTTTGCCTGCGGCACCCTCATCTACGTGGTGTTCTTCGAGATCCTGTCAAAGAACCGATCCGGACTGCGCGCCTACCTGGCCCTCTTTGTGGGCTTCCTCGTCATGTTTGGCCTCCAGCAGATAAGTGAGTATCTCCTACACCACATCTCCCATAGTAGAACTATCTCCTATTTGATTCTATCTCGTGATCGAGTGGTAATTAGCTGGCCCGCCATCAGATTTCAAACGATATTCTTCAACCGGAATCGATTCGGGTTATTAGGGAACAGGTTCTATATACAATGTCTGCTATACGATTTATCCGCCGCTGCGTGGTTGGCCTTGTAACAGACCTTGTTGCGGTTTATATTTTGCATATCGTACACACATACATACGTCCGTCCGTCTCTGCTTTGTCTGTGTACTTTGCAAACAGCTGGATCAAAAAAAATCCCGTCCCAGCCATGAAGTCATCTCTCTCATCGAAAAGTGGGGGTTGCCCATGAAAAAAGTACCCGAGGAGAGATCAAAACCACACCAATACCCACAGCACAACCCTCCTCCGATGATCCATAGATATATTTACACGTACAACTTTATGACACCAGGCTGTGAGATTCACTCGAACTGGAACCAGTTCTCTATAAGTTGGATACGTAAATATTATTAGTCTAGATAAGGGCGAGGGCCAACTGAAGGGGGCCATCGAAGCCATCCATAAATCATCTCTTGAAGGGTAATTACACCCTTGTTTATGGAATACTAGGCATGCCATTTGCTTTGTACTCGTCGTAATATTTAGCTTCTGGCTACTTCCGAAACTGAATGGAATATCGGTTCTCTAATCGTTTTTCTATCAGTGTGGAAATTGGGTTCCCCCAGATTAAAATCGACACACTTTTCAGCTTTTCTTCATATCAGTCCGTGATAACTAACCACAACACCACCCTTTCCTCTGTTTTTCCAGCCGCCAGTGGTGGACACGGCCACAGCCATAGCCACGGCAGCTGCTCGGCCCAAACAGATGATCATCATGAGACTGAGACCAGGTCGGGTTCGGTAGGTCACTCACATGACCACGAGCACGATCATGATCACGCCCACCACGCAGGTGGGGCACCACATCACAATCATGCCGAGGAGCTGGCCGCTGTCCACGATTACGAGCAGCAGCTGCAGGTCCTGCGGCAGGTGACCCAAAAACTGCTAGAAACAGCCCACCCCAAGAAGAACATTTAGGACATAAGCTGCATAGCAGAATGTTTATATATTTATAGTTTTTTTGTATATTTATGTAGAAAATAAAGAGTACATTAAGTAAAAATATTCACGAATTTATAACTTTGAAATTTCACATAAGAATGGGGATTGGAATTGGATGGTTTCCATAAAAGCTAATCGACTTCTAAATAGAAATTTATTGTTTAAATATGAAAAGCTATCAACGGATCTCTGTACAGATTTTAAAAGAAAACTTTTATTTGTTTGGATTTTTTTAAAACAAACAATCAGGTTTGTCACACAAAGACGACGTGTCTTACGACCCATCATATCATACTACATTTCGAATTATTAGTCCCAATTTGTCAGTAATTAGCACAATGGTGACGTTCTTTGGATTGCGACTTTTTCTAAATTACGAATATAAGTAAACACTTGAATGTTTTTCATACCAACGGCTCGTGCATTCATTTGTATAGCTTTAATTTTTATGGTAAATATCGTTAAACGATCTTGCTGGGTGCAAGTTTTACAATTTTCAGGCTGATATCTTCAAAAGAAAGGTATAAATAAGCTGTTTGTGGGAGAAATAATTTATGTACAATCAGGTTCGTAATGATATCTTCGGAGCTTGGGAAACTATTCTTTAAAAATTCGAATACCCCCCATAAAATGTGTAGTAAACTTGGTGCTCTGTGAATTTAAGCAGAATGCCCGGGGAATATATCAATGGTACGTGCCCAGACAAGGCACAAAGTTCCCCCTCGTCAAGATCGAGATTGAACCGATCGAAGTCAGGCCCCGCTTGGAGCAAAACGGAATTCTAAGCATTGTGAAATTTCAGCACGATATCTCTCGATTGAAGTGTGCAAATCGTAAAGTGGCCTGGACAGGCCAGCGCAGGGCAGGGCTAATGAACGAGGCCTTGTTGTCAGGCCTCTGCTCTTTGCATCATGTGATCGGATGGCACAGAGGGGTGATCGCATAGACCACAATAAATCCGAGTACAATTTCAAGCTGATAACTTTGTTGCTTGCGTAAAATTTTAACACGATATCTCCACAAAATGGTAGACGGGTTTCGATTTCGCTCGCTGTTTTGCTCTCTCTCTCTCTCTCTCTCTCGCGACACTCTCGCTGCCACTATCTCTCTTCTTTTGTGTTGGGCTTCGGTGGCGATAAGTGTACTCACTCGTATGTATGTTCTCCGACCATGCCCCAGCACCCAGCACCTGGCCCGCCCCACTCCGCAGCGCCGCCCCGATTGCAGCGGAAATTAGCGCGTCAAGAGTGTCAAGTGTGAATTGTCAGACAGGCGGTAACAATATTTGACAGCGACTGAAAACATCTCCGCAACTTAATTAGCGATACGATACGGCGCCCCCCGATCTTATTTACATCTGATGATGCTCGCTCGTGTCTCCCCTCCGTCGCCGCTCCCCCATGCACAGCTGTTTCTAACGGCATCGCGCTGGATTGGATCTCGTACCCTTATCAGAACAGAGGGTCTTTCCCAATTTCTCTCGCTCTTGCCAGTTGCGGTTATCATTCACATTATGGCTATCTTTCCTTAAAATGTTGCAAAACCATATAAGTAGCCTAAAAGCTAAACAGCAAACGGAACACTTAATCTCGAATACTAATACGAGTATTCTTGGCTGATTACGCCCCTGTCCACTTGAAGCTCTCCATATCCCCTGGCTGTCGAGTGTACCTACTCGTAGGTATGAACAAAGATCATGCCGCACACAATACAACATCTGATCAAAGATATACGCAATCTGTAATGGGAAGGCACACACACACACATACACGTATACGAGTCTATATATAGCCATTCCCAACAGTCTTTGTCCGTTAGTTTTTTACGAGGTAATAATATTGCTCCGATCAGAAGAAGGTGTAGCACGATATAAAGATGAACGTACTGCTGTGATTGTAGATGCTCGCCCCAAGTAATGTTCGGTAATCCCATGGTGATGCAAATCCTGATGCTGTTCGTCGCACTGGAGGTCAAGTTCTTCCTGGAAACCTTGCAGAATGTGAGCCGCAACAACAAGGAAGCCCTGGCAGAAAACCGTTGAAAATATTGCCGGAAAACCGCCAACTATTCAAAATGGAATTTTATATGCACCCAAAAAGTAGGCAACGAATCTGAGCCTGTTTAACTACGGCAAAGTAAAATCACGTAGAAAAGCTATTTTCAGGCATATCCGGACCTCTATCGGGGTCAGAATCAAATTTCCGATCCATTAACATCATAATCTCAAGGGCCTTGTATGAAAAAAATACGGCCATTTGTTTTTGAAACGTACACGAGGAAATCCTTGTCAGGTGTCTCCGTTGCTAATTACATGCAGTATGTAGCTAATTTGTAGCAAATTTGTATTTAGCGTGTAATTATCATGAAATTTGTGAAAGATTTGCCTTTTTTGTTTGGCTATATCTCGCCTATTTATGGCCTAATCTGGGCGTGGCATGTCTTTTCGTGATCGGCAGAGTCCTGCCAACCGATACTGATGTAACGTACCCAAGCAAAAGTTCGGGGTGCTATACAGATCGATGAAGGACCTCATTTCGAGAATGTAGAAGTGGAGCAGAAAAATGTATAAATAAAACAAAAAATATGCTTTAAATGTTTATAATTTGCAACTTTATTTGTTTTTCCTTTGTTTTGTTATCAAGTTGAATTGAAATATGTATGCATGTGTGTTTAAAGTTAATTTTATGACATTATTAACGTGGCAGATACAATATGCTGTACTGTACTGTACTGTACTAATGTTTGTTCGTTGGCGAAGCGCGGCGGCGGCTACAAAAACGCCTTTCGTGGCTCTGTGGGTGGCGGGACGTGGCGGGGAATGGGGGACTTAACACTTAGAACGTAACTAGTTGGGCATAAATATGTATGGTTTTAGTTCTCTAATACACAGTGACAACAAATTGTTATATTTGCTTAGCATAGCGTTTCCGTTCCTTTAGCAATGATGGCCAATAAATACAGATTGATTTGGATTCGTTCGCTATACGTTAATCGATTTCTTTGCTAGGTTTTAATCAACTAATTTAACTTGTAACCAATTTCGCTAAATAATTTATTTAGTATTTAGTTCGTATCCGTATTCGATAGCTGTTAGTGGTTCTGTCTAAATTTATATACACATTAAGGGGCCTAAGATCTAATTAAAAGTCGTAAATGAGTACTGTAAATATTGCAAGACCACAAACAGTTCTGGTTAAACGAGACTAAACATAAGTAGATGGATTAAAAAAAAAACACAGTCTTATTTATGAATGAAGAAATCCAATGTGGGGGCTAACCAAAGAGGGGCTGGGTAGTAGGAGGAGCAGGGGGCAGGTGGCAGGTGGCAAGCAAGGTACGCATAGGATATGTGTATTCACTGGGGAGACTTCAAACTCCAAACTCCAAACTGTCCATCTCCAACTGCGTCTCCATCTGGGTCTAGGCTGCTGCTGCGGTCACAGTCGGCGTGGGCAGCAATCGGGTGGACTGTGGTTGCTGCTGCTGCTGTTGCTGCTTCCAGGGGCGCCTCTTCATATGCGTCTGCTGCGAGCCAGTCCATCTGCAGAACGAATGTTAGTTCTAGGAATACATAGCTCCAGCTCCTGATAGACACTCACTCACCTGTGGTACTTGGATAGCTTTCGACGCTTGAAAGGCGGCAGCCCGTCCATGTCCAGTCGACTGCCCACAAAACCAAAGTTGCCCACACTGGCCGACAGCGGAGCTGTGTATTATGGAACAGGAAATGGTTAACATTTTGTGAGCTTAAATCGAGAGACTACTGCTTACAGTGTTTGCGTTTGTTGTTGCGCTGAACTTGATTGATGACTGCAGGCAATTGTGGGGCAGAGCCAGAGCCAGAGCCAGAGTCCAGGTGCGCCTGATGTCTGCGTACGCTGCAGTTGCGTCCTCGACAGCCCTTTAGCTGCTCCAGGGCATCGTGCATGTGGGCTCTGTCGCCGGGCGTCAGGCTGGCAGCACGATTCGTGGTCTCAAAGCGATCTAAAGTGGAGTCAGACATGCGATTAGCTACAGTGGATACAGAGGGGTACAGAGGACACTCAGAACGTACCTATGGTCAGGTTGTAGAAGGTAATCAGACCCGTGGTGAACTCGCAGTAAAGATAGTTGTGGGTTGCATTGATGGTCCTCAGGCAGGAGTACGTATTGTTGTTGGCATTCATGCAGAAACAGAAGGGGCTGTCGTTCCACAAGGGAGCCGTGCGCCAGTGCTGATTGTCGTGCGAGAAGCAGTTCATCTTCTCGGACAGGCACTCCTTCTCCAGGCGGGCCTTCTTGATGCGCTTGCGCTCCTTCTTCCGCTGACGCTCCTCTTTGAGCTTACGACGCGCCTCCCGAGCCATTTCCTTGGAGTCTGCATAGCTGCTAAAGGATATTCAAAGTGAAGGTGATAGTTATGTGAGCTAGTTTTCGGACAATCTCCGGCTTACTTCTCTCCCACATCTGCCTCGCAGTAGCATTCGGCGCGAGAGGCATAGCGCGGCGTCTGGGGCTGCTGCTGGTGCTCCAAGGAGTCGAAGACGGCGGCACTGCCAAGGCCACGGAAGATCTCCTTCTGTCCCACACCATTGGCACTGGTGCGTGGTGTGCTGGTAACTCCCGTAAAGTAGCTCATGTTGAACTCGGGTCCGGCTCCAGTCTCCCCCAAAATATTGGCCTCATTGCGTCTGCGGCTGTCGTTGCGTCGGCCAGCGGCCAACGCCTGCTTGTTGCTCTCCCTCAGCTGTTTCTTCATCTCCTTGAGGCGGCCGATCTTGTCCTTCAGCAGCTTGATCAGCATATCGATCTGGTTGCGTGAAGTGCGCCACGTCTTCTCGTCATCGTAGATCACATCCGAGCAGTTCACCTTGCCCGTGTTTGCATCCACAAAGCAGCGATGGCCAACACGGCCTCCAGTCTTGGGGAACTTTCCGCCACGAACAAACGTGTTGGCACTGGAGTTCCCGTTCGGACTGGGACTGTGCAGGTCGTGCTCGTTGAACTTGTGCTCCAGGGTCTCCAGTGTGGTCTGTATCTGCTGGATGACCTGGGCAATCGTTTCGTTGGAGCTGGAGCTGGCGCTGGCACTGGCGGCCACCTCGCGCTTGCTGCGATGGCAATGCTCGGCCTCCGCCTCTGCCAGAAGATCGATTGTTTGGTGCAGATCCAGTAGCTCCTCCATTTCGTAGGGCATTTCCGTGTGATAGACGACCGCCCGCTTGTTCCTCCGCTTGCCCGAGCCATGGTGCGTGCGCTTGTTCAGACGGTGGGCCCCATTGGCGGACGGTGCTCGGATCTTGGTGTACACCAGGCCATCCGAGGTGAAGCAGGCACAATTGCGTTGGTATTGCTTTCGGGGCATGGCCGCCAACTGGTGCTCGAGCTGGAGCTGGAAAGGAACCCCGAATGAGCTTCATATTTAGAGATCTTTTTGGCAGTGTACTTACGTGGAACTTGCACTTGTGCTTCCGCCAACGGCCATCCTCGTTGACGCACTTCCACTTCTGTCCGGGCAGGCAGTTCTTCAGCAGCGCCGGATCGGAGCACTCCGAATTGAGACGCATCATCTTGGTTATGTACGGGGCCAGTGGCAGATTGTTGTCCTGCTGCTGCAGTAGCTCTTGCTCCTCCAGTTCGTCGTCGTCCTCCTCGGCCGCGGTGTCCTCTAGATCGTCGTCCTCCAAGGCAGCCGCTGAACTGTCCATGGCTCCGGCTCCATCTCCATCCAGGTCATCCTCTTCGTTATCCGTGTCCTCCTCGAAGTCATCCTGCTGCAGCTGCAGCTGCAGCTGCTGGGTGGTGCTGGAGCTCATTAGCGTTGCAGCAGTACTGCCGGGTGTGGTTCCTGTTCCGCCGCCCAGAAAGTCCTCGAGAAGCGAGCTATTAACCAGCTTCATGCTGCGGCGCTCGGCCTGGAGCCGTGCCCGTGACTCGGCAATCTGATCGGCCGTCTCCCGGCGACCAGAGCTCTCGATCAGGAAGCTGTCGGGCCAGTTGTCCCGCACAGCGCGATTCCTGCTGAGCAGCAGGGGCAGGATGCTGCGTCCATCCATGTGCTGGGGCGTGGGCACTCCACCCATGTCCAGGAAAGTGGGCGCCAGATCCACATTCAGCACGATCTCATTGACCCTGCCGGACAACATCAAATGTCAGTATTCGTTCGCCATCTGCCATCTGCCATGCTCTGCCATCAAACACTTACACTTTGGAGGCCTGTATGCCTGGGCCACGGATGAGGAACGGCACTCGCACGTCGAACTCAAAGGGAAAACTCTTGCCCTTGATCAGACCAAACTGTCCCAGATGGTAGCCATGGTCCGAGGTGTACACAATGTACGTGTTGTCCAGCTCTCCGAGATCCCTCAGCTCGTTGTACACCCGCTCGACGGCCACGTCCACACTCTGGAGCGTCTGCAGGCGCTTGGTCATCAGCAGATTGGTGAAACGCTTATGCACGGGCTGCATGGGATCGGTGACCCTAAGGATCCATTGCTTATCCGGGTTCGGTGCGTGATCGTACGAGGGAGTGCTGTGAGTACATCCAGAGTGCATTAGAGCTAGAAATGGCAACGAGAGAGGGATCTTTAATACTCACTGGTGGGTGGTCACATTGAAGAACAGATGACTGTACTGTGGGGCCGAATCCTCCGGCCCGTGCGGCGCCGGAAAGCTCATCGTGAGCAGCACGGGCTTTCGCTGGTTCTGCTGCTTCGAGGAGCGCAGGAAGGCAATCGAATCGTTGGCTATCAGATCCGGATAGTAGTCCTTGGCATAGTCGAAGCCGTGCTTGATCTTCTGCCCGTTGAGATTGATGCTGTAGTTGTAGTACTTGGAGTTCATGATCAGTCCGCCCCACTCGCGCCATCCCGGCGGTATGTACGATCCGTTGTACTTGTTCAGATACTTGCCAAAGTATCCGGTGCGGTAGCCGGCATTCGACAGATACGTGGCATACGAGCGGGTCTCGTGCGTGGCCTGCCACTGGGGGCTGGAGCAGTTGTCGTTGTTGGTGAACACCATGTGGTTGTGCACGTACATGCCCGTCAGCAGCGAGGAGCGTGCCGGACAGCACATGGGCGTGGTGGTGTAGGCGTGCCGGAACTCGGCCCCACCGTCCCTCAGGAGTCGCAGCGTGCGCGGCATAAAGTTGAGCGATCCCAGCTCCACATCCTGGTCATCGGTGAGGATCAGTATGATATTCGGTCGCCGTTCGCGTGGTCCATTCGAATCGCGGGAGAAACGCTTGCCCGAACGACTGCGATGATGCTGCTGCTGCTGCTGCTGCTGTCGGTGATGGGAGGCCGATGGTTCACCGGATGGCGACTGCTCTTTGCCGAGGACATGGAGCACAAAAAGGAAGAGTATCAGGCAGCCAAGAGCCAGGTGTTTGCTGCAGTGCCCCATCATCATCATCATTGTTGTGGTTGTATTCGTGAGAAGGGGAGGAACGTTTCTAGGCGCTCAAACCGCGCAGCAGTCGCCTGCAGAGTATCTCATGGTTTTCTGACCTGCAAAGAGAGATGGAGAATATTTTGGGTTTCGTCTTGACTGAATTCTGAGATGTTTTAATTGAGATTTTGGCCAACTCAACTGTGGCGGCCCTCCATAAAAAAAACCATCTTAAGGGATCCCCAAGCCGATTCCAGTTGCAGCTGCTTTGAATTTTGGGGTTTCTTCACTTTTTGCAGCTGCCTCTGCCAACTATTTCATGCACCAGTTGACCTCGACGGTGCCTCGACTCGAGTGCCCTTGCCACCAAATATTTGCCAAGATTGTTTGCCCCAAAGCGTGGCAGGGCAGAGGCAGAGGCAGAGACAGCGACAGCGAGGGAAGTGAAGGGATACCAAAAATCAGAACAGAGCGATGCACATTTTGTCCACTTATCAGAAAATGTCGGCGACGCGACTGTCAACGGCTGTGTGCACACCCACAGTCACTCCCACTCCTCTCCTGCTTTCGTTCAAGTGAATTTTCGTCCTTGCCTTGCTGAAATTTATGTGCCACTTGCCGCTAAGTGAAAACTGCATTCTGCCACAGCCACATACCCATCCACATCCACATCCCCAGTCATTCCCTTGTCCCTTATCCTGTGGCCAAATCCACGTACATTTTCTTGTGCAGCTTTATGCTCACTTGGCATTGAGCCGGAACCCAACTGGAAGCCACACTCGAGCAACCTGCATTCCATTTGAGTGCAAGTTGGAGGCGAGGCTATAAAAAGCTAGCTGCTCGCTCGGTGTGGGGTCGCTTTAAGTGTGATTTATGTGGTGGCAGTGCCCCGTTTTGTTGCCTGCATTGTAATTGCCACCAAATGGACACGTAAACTCCCACCAATACAGAGCAGAGTGGAAGCCGCTCTCTCCACTAACGCTGAGACTCGCGACCTTCTACTTCTGCCATAAGGGCACTCAACCATTTGACATGGCCTTGGCGTGGTCAGTGACTGGTCGTCACGCAATGGAGAATCATCTGGCACATACATTAGATACCACACCATACATCTTCTTGCTGATGAGATGAGATCTCTTTATATGACAATCTTAAAAGCGTGCACCACTCAGAGAACACCCCAGAAAACATTCTCTCTCTTCGATTGCTCTTTGATCTTTGCTTAACAATTGACTCTTTGCCGCTCTCTGCGCTCATTAATTGACTCTTTAAAGCACTCTCTGAGTATCTCTTAAATCTGAATCTGAACGAAACCCAACCCAACCCAGTCACAGCCTCAGCCTCAGCCCCACTGTTGTGTTGCATAATCGCACACAAAAAATACTTCCTCTAAAAACATTTTGGGTGTGGAGTCCAAGACACTAACAAAATGTCTGTGAAAAAAGCAAAAAAAAAACCACAAAAAATAAAGCTAAAAAAAAATAAATCCAAAAGAAAGAAAAACAACAAAGACCCAAGGCAGGTTGCAAGTTGCTGGTTGCAAACAGAAATAGCTGATAGTTGAAGATGCCACCAACATCCGGCGCTGCGACGGTGGCTGCCAGGCTGGAATGGATGGATGGATGGATGCCACTTGAACGTGGCACAATGGCTGAGTAGGAGTCGCCGTCGCAGTTGATGTTGCAGTTGCTGTCTCAGGGTCTGTTGCAAATGCAATAGCAATATTTTTGCCAGGCATTTTATTTATTTCTGCTCAATTATGCTGAATCGAAATAGAAATGCAATCGAATCGAAAGAAAGAAAGCTGAAGTGGCATAAAGCAGCTGGAAGCACCCCCCACCCCCCCTCCCCACCATCCCCATCGCAACCCCACAACCACTTGACAGACGAAACTTCCTTATTTCCCCCAAGGCTGTTCTCGTTGTTGGGCCGTTCGCTGGCTTCGATGGCTTATAAATGCAGTCCGGACTGGAGACTGGGAGCAAGTTTGGGCCCAGCATGACCCAACCGTCGTCCATGGACCTTAAAAGGGAAACAAACATGTTTCTTGGCAAACAAAACCAAATAAAACCACAGCCGAAAGAGCCTCTGAAACTGGCTCTTTCCTTTTTTGTGTTTGCTGTGCGGCATCTTCCTGTCGCCTGCTGACAGACGTCACGCATGCGCAATTTTATTACACCAAGATTTACTTGAAGGATGCTTCTTGGTTTCTTTCCATTTCTTTTGTAAAGAGCTTCAAAGAGCCACATTTTGTGCTTTGTTTTCTCGCTTTCGGTATTTTTATAGGTCTGCCTTTTTATGGGGGGTGGGCGGGTGATCCATTCCAGGAACACTTGGAGTGTGAGTCTGTGAGTCACTCACATTTGTGGGATTCATTTTGTAGCCGAAATCAGAGTGCTGTCGAGTCGGCAATTCCTAGGCATAAACCTACAGAAAGTATTTCCATCAGCCGCGAATGCGATGCAAGTGTCAAACAAATTGCATGTAAAATAAGGCGATTTCTCTTATCCAGCAGACAAAATGATTACACAGCAAAGAGAAACCCAGAGGCCAGCCGCAGGGCCAACAGATCAGAGACGGAGAGACACAGATCAGATAGAGCTGGACAGAGAAGCATTCAATTAAAAGTAAATACAGATTTCAATTAGCTTAGAGTCGAAGTCCAGACAGCAGCAGCAGCAGCAGCAGACCATGCCATGCTCCTGGTCTCTCCACTTTCCAGTCTGCCTGAATTGCAAATTTATGAATATGCAAATAGACTGAAGTTGACTAATCTGACAGGCCCCCGAGACAGAGATGATAAATTCCGCGTTATCGCATCGGATTGCCAGGAACTCGAAGCTGTCTGGAGACTGGGACTCGCGGTTCGCGGCTCGCGACTCATTAGTGGGGATGTCAACGACTCAAGTGGGTAAATACTATGGGAGGAGCTGCAGCAGGCAGTTGGAGCAGGCAATCTTCCAGACGTCACTGGGTCTGCAAATGTGGAGCAGTTTCTGCGTAGGCTGCCGCCAGTCCAAGTCCAACTTTGCGCTTAATTATGCAATTAACAAGGCAGGCGACTGCGACTGCGACTACGACTACGACTGGCAGGGGATTGGGATTGGGATTGGGTTTGACATGTGACCAGTTGATGGCTTTGCCAAGTCAATTTAACGCTTAACTAACTATTTAAAAGCTAACTCATGCGCGGTCCACAGCGTGGCATGTGGCATGTGGCAGGGGCAGGGCAATGCAACACCCACTCCCACACATTAAGTCCATGCAACATCTTCGTTACTTGCGGCTGGCGGCTTTTTCAGTTCGATTTATGCATATTTAATGGTACCGCCCCAAAACCCCCTAAAACCTCAGACCCCAAAACAGCAAAACGCCTACAACAGCATTTGCCCGAGAACGAACCCAGAGAACAACTCGGTCCCTGCCCCCGAAACATGTGGCAAATGTCACTTAAGTGGGTTGGACAGGAGGCACCACCATGCGGATGCGGATGCGGATGAGGAGAGTACCGGGGAGAGTTGCCCCCACTTTGTGGCAAAGCCAATTTGCGTTTTGCTCACTCAACTTGCCTCGAACCGAGTGAAACCTGAACATGTTGTGACAGTTCTGTAATGGACTTGAAATATTTAAGTTCCCTTTTTGGCCCAACTCTCGAGAAAGTTCAGTTTTCAGAGCACTGAGAGCCGGGAGGGGGGGAGGGGGTGATGTGGGGCTGTGTGTGTGTGTGTGCATGATAAATTGTGTGGAGTATCATTAAAAAAATGTTTCTATTTTTCCGCCAGTCGTAAGACCATTGGACAAGCTCATAAAACGATGCCTTCGCTTCCCCTTAAAAGCAACTGTCAAACCAATTAAATTCATTCAAATAACGAGAGGAAAATGATGAAAAATTGTACAAAAATATAAAAAGATTGATGTGTTTTTTTTGGATATGAAATATAAAAGTCAAGGCAAGTAGAGAGGCCAAGGAAAATGTTAGACACGTTCTAAAGACGATCGAGAATAAGAATGGAAGGCTAACGAAGCCACTTATACCCTTTGCTTTGCAGATCAACAGCTCCGAGATTGATTCTTCAGAAAGGGCTAAAGAGAATGCCTGAGAATGGGACGAGACTGGGACCGAGACTGCAAAAACAAAATACAAACAGTGCGGGTGACGAGGCACATTGCTGTGCGACATGTGTTTTGAGTGGTTTTGTTGGTGTGCTCCCAAATTCACAAATCGTGCTAACATTTTGCTGATACTACGATCAATAGTATCTTCTAAAAGAAAGGATGTATGTAAAGTTTTTACCAGAGAGCCTTTAAATTAAGCTAATATTTATCACAAAAACCAGTGGGTTTTGAAACATCTTCTCCACATCGTAATACCCCTTTGAAAGTGTATAAAAACTATATAAATAATATGTTGCAGAGCGAAGCAAAGAGACCAATTTGTAAATAGAAATAAACCACAAAAAATGTCGGGCGTAGAGTCCATAGCGGAACAGAACTCATTCAAATCGTGTTCCGCCGTCCCGTCGGATCTGACAACTCAACAATAAATTTCAATGGCAACAAATTGTTTGTGGGAATGTCTTTCAATAAATCTTGTGGTTTGTGTTCTTTTTGTTGTTGTCAGAATTATAACAAGGAGAGTGACCTGAGAGAGAGAGAGAGAGAGAGAGAGTAGAGTGACTGTGATTTCCCCTTAATTTATGGCCAGTTCCCCCGTTCCCAGGCCGAGGCGAATGACCACACTGACCAGAATTTCATTCAGACTCAGCGTCGAGTCAGAGTTTTACGAGTATTCAACAGACTCGAATCGAATCGACTTCGATTGCCTTGCCAAATGGAAATTTATTCATTCTTAATCAACTCCAAAGAAAACCACGAAACAAACTTCTTTTAATATTTCGTACAAGTCTGCGGCAATTTGTTTTACAGATTTTTAGGTAATTTATTTTGCAGCTGCTTTTGCTGGTGGCAAATTCATAATAAAAACTCAATAAGGAAAAAACAAGAATTTGTGCAATTAACTCAATTACAAGTTATGGCCAAGAGAAGGCCTACCCCCCACCAAACAGGTCGTAGTATTTGCTTATTCCAAATTGCTGGCAAAAGGTTAAAAGTGAGCTGCCGTTACTCTAGTGGAAATAGCCTGCTGAGCTCCTTCTGCAGTATTCTCCCTACAATTGCCCTAATAAGGCAATTACCCCGGGGAGTGTATGGAGTCTACCTACCTGTATATCATAAATAAAGACCCCTAACCATTACCATTACCATTTCCATTCCCATCTTGTTCTTTAGTTCTTGTCCCTGTTGTTATGCCATTAAACAAATCAAATCAAATTGTGACCCACTTAGTGTTGGAAATGGTGGAAATGCAATTGCCTTACCGCACACTGCTGGCAAAAAGTGTCCCCAAACTGGAATGGGGTTTGGGTTTGGTAAAGGACTTCCTTTTGGTCTGGTTGCCTGACATTTACATATCATTTTTAGCCAAGCCAAACGTTGTACAAGGGAGAGGGGGAGGGTTTTAGAGGTAGTTTTTCCATGGAAATCGATAACTGTCACAATTTGCAATTTCTTATCGTGGATATTTATAGAATGGAAAGTTTTTATCAGTTTGTAGGCGCACAAATTACGAGCACTCGCCTACCCCTCCCCTTAAGAACTATGGCATTGAAATGGTGTTGCCCCCCTTCAGAGGAAAGTTCAACTCTCTCCCTAGAATTCCCTAAAAACTATAGCATTCCCCTCCGAGTGTTTTCAGAGGTCTGTTCTCAAGGTCTGGCAGACAGCCCCCAGGGGCAGACGCATCCCAATCCAAAGTTGTGACCGAGCAAAAATAGAAATTCTAGCGAAAATGTTAAACATTCTCTTGACATATCAGCGGAATGCTGTTGTCGTCATTGTTTTTGGTCGCAATTCAATTTGGTCGCCGCCGAAAAATAAAACACAATTAGCAATTAATTGCTGCCTCCAGACTGTCTGAAATTTTGCAATTTTTCTCAGCGATGACACACACACAAAAAAAGTATCATAATTAAATTAATATTAAAAGAGAAGAATAACAAAAACCTGCTTGCCTTGGACTAAATGGTGGACAGTGGTCAAAAAACACACACACGGAAAATATGAAATCTGCTGTTGCTGTGGGCAGGGGCTGAGGCTATAAATCATAAACCGACAACTGGGCGTGGACGTGGGGGCATGGCTTGGTTTTCAAAGGAATTTCGGTCTGCCACACGATCGGTTTTCAAGAATGTGAATCATTAACAGAATCCCTCAAAAAGGAGCAGAAAGTGAAGCCGAACCTGCAGACAATGGAGATCCCAGGCAGGGCCAGGCCAGAGGTTCGATTGGAGGCTCAGTTTTCAGCGCCGGGCGTCAAACAGAAGCCGCATTAGTTGCACAAACACACCACACACACACACTCAGACACACACACAAACACTCTGCCACAGATACACTGAGTACAAAAGGTGCTCTCTTCTCAGACATGCTATATACATATGTATGTCTGTATCTCTGTGGAGGGATCAGGTTATATCCAGGCAAGCACAAGGCCACAGCTTTTGAGGGACACGAGCTCCAGCTCGAGCACGAGCACGAGCCCTGGCTGTCAGAGCAGGCAAGAGGCACTTTGTTTTCGAATGAACTTTCCATAACTGAGGAATGCAGAAAAAGGTTTGATCTTGGCAGGGAAATCACCTTTATTGTGCGATAAGGGCGATTACTGACTCATTCGTTCCATTGACTCATTGAATTTTGTTCTTCAAACATTTAGCATACAGTTTCCTGGAGTTCTCGTTCATCAGATTTATTAGACGTATTCGTATAACACACTTGTGGAATATTTCAATATATTTTGGAAGGCAGGAAGTGCCAATCAATTTTTAAATCTGCTATTCCATTACTGATTGACTTTCCATAAATATTATACTTATATTTCCATATAGTCTACCGATTCGGTATCCATTGTAAACAGTTTATTGCCATGCAATATTTTTCTATGCCATTTCTTCGAAAGTTCAAAGAACAAACATTTACATTTCTGACAGTTTGCCAAAAAGAAAACAACACACAAAAATCAACGAAAATTAATTTCAACCTTGCCGCCTTGTTCTGCCCCGTCAGAAGACACGCCTCGTTTCGTTGCAGTTTATTCTGTGTGCCCATAAAATGTTACAAATCTTACAATTAACCAAATTATTACAAGTTGGCCAACAGTCCGAAAAAATTATTTTGTTGCACTGAAATTTTCGCTATGAAAAAATCTCTGCTGCAGCTGCACAGACACGTACATATTTTCCCTGCCCCGATTGTTGTTTGTGGAGCTATTAAGACGTTGCAAGTGTCAACGTAAATCTTTCAGACTGTCCAAAATTGTGACAGGCCAAAAAATTGGCAAAGCACGCAGAAATGTGGATTTATAAATAGACAAAAAAAAAAACAGAAACATGAAATGAACTTTACTGTGAACCTATTTATACGCATGGTCCACGATTCCAGATTGCGTTTCCTCTATAAGAGATAGATAGATATAGGTATGGTATAGGTATAGTAGATGCAACAGATGGGGATCCCTTAGCTTTCGATGCGGTGGATGTTGAAGGAGATACAACAGCCGAAATAGCTCAGTTGGGAGAGCGTTAGACTGAAGATCTAAAGGTCCCCGGTTCAATCCCGGGTTTCGGCAAGACTTCTCTTTTTTTCCCATGACAAGAATTACTTTTTATAAAGAAAACATTTGAAGAGCTTTGAAGGAAGAGAGAGATACTTATAATATTTGAATTTTTTATTTATTATAATAAATTTAACTATTACTTTATCGTTTTAGAATTTTGATTATTTAACATTTTTTTTGTTGTATTTAAATATTTAAATTTTTATTTAAATTTTTAAATATTTTTTTTATTAAAATTTTTATTTTATTTTAATATTTTAATCATTCGAATATTTGATTAATTTTATGAATTGAATAATTCAATATTCGAACATTAAATTTATAATTTAATTCTATTTTTATTTTAATTTAATTTTAATCTAATTTTTATTATTTTCAAAAGTGGAACTCGTGGATGTTTCCGAGTTTATTTTTAGCAGATTTTATTGGATTATTATTTCTAATTTTATATAAATTACAACAATTTCGCATAATTCCCCATATTTCCCTTTGAAAATCGTAAGTTGAATGCCCACCCTCGAGGATGTTTCCGTGGTGTAGTGGTTATCACATCCGCCTAACACGCGGAAGGCCCCCGGTTCAATCCCGGGCGGAAACATGGAGGAAATCTTTTTTGCTCCACTTTCTCTGTGAATTTTCAAATATATTCATGCATTACTTTTTATATTTAGAAAATGATTCACGCTCAAAAGCAAACAAATAATATTTGGCCTGGTATTTGTTTATATTTTATTTGATCGAGTGATCGAGAAATGATTTTCGTGTCGTCGCACATCAGTTTCGATTCTCCGTAAACTAAATTTCTGTTCGACTGCCAGCCATGCCCAGATCAGGCGGCAGGCCTCCGCCTATCACGTACCTCCATCACTGGAAGCAGGTGCTGTGGACATCCTTAAAATGCGTGTATTTCTTTCTGGTGGTCAAGTGCTGCCAAAGGGGTCTCCACTTGAGTATACAGCGACGGCTGGGCAGGAGCTTAACCATGGCTAAATAAGAACTGGCAGATGGATGGGGCAAAGGCGAAGGATTAGGAAACAGCAGCATATGGTTTATTTGACAATGAATAAATGACAGTCCAAGAATGTGTCTTGTGTCTATTCTCTGCTTTAATACATTTTTATTAGCCCAGAGATTCGCGTTGCGCTTGACGGGTTTCTGTCTGTCGGCCAGAGTAATTAGACTCCATTAGTTGGCACAGCAGACATCAGCCATCAGCCAGCAGTCACCAGCCAGCAGCCACACAGAGTTTCTCCTGAAGGCAAAGTGCTCTCATGTGCTCATGGGCCATGTGCCCATTGCCATCTCCGTCTCCATCTCCATCTCAATATCCATTTCTATGTCTACATCTACAGCCGCATATGTTGGTGGCGTTCATAATTTGTGCGCCATTAGACAACTTTATGCATAAACTCATTAAAATGTACTTGAATCTCTCAGAAATGAAAATGCAGATTGGGGATGCGATGTGTCGTGGCGTCGCATTTGGCTAATTTGTCGAGGAGCAGCAGCGACAGATGACAAGAACCAGGCAACAGTCTGCCTGCCCTCCAGCACCCAGTCCTCCAGTCCTAAGCACTCTAAGCACTCGCCACTCTCCAGTCCCCAGTCCCCATAGACGGAACAGAACGACATGTGTGCGGATTTGACAGTTTGAGGCGCAACAAGATGGATTGGGCCATGAAGATGCTGCTGGGCTGCTGGGCTGGCTGATGGTATGCCATGGAGTGGAGTGGTGTAAAGTGAATGGAGCTGTGGATGGAAATGGCAATGTCAGTTCAGACATTACGCAATTTGAGACAACTCAAGCAAACACTTGAGTGTTGCCCCGCCTCTGTGTGGAATAATTATGAAGTTGATGGAGCCACTGCCCTGCCCTGCCCTGCCCTGCCCTGCTTGCTGCTCTCTTGACTGTTGCTGCAACACCCAAAGAGCTAGACAGGCGCTATGTCACACACACACCACTTGGGGAGGAGTCCAGCAGAACAGACCAGATAAATAGATAGATAGATAGACCTTAGGGTTAGGTCAAGATTTGCACCCAAAGAACACTAGGCTACAATTTAATCATTAGAATGGTGAAACCTTTTGGGAATGCCATTTATTTGGGGAATCCCTAGTAACAGCGCTCTTATCAGTCTTGCCAGACACCAACGATGGTGTTTATGGTATGGGAAGGGGCACAGAAAAAAGAACCCTGTTGCTGATTGACCATGAATCAGTGATCAAAGAACTAATTCCAGGTACACACACAACACCTAATCGAATCAACTGGAATCATATAAAAAAATCAGTGAAAGACACATTTACGATATCTATAGACTGATTACAAAAATGGCAATTATCTATGATAGCCTTTATCAATAACGGTGGTTAGATATCAGGTCGCATTTAAATATAAGGAAACTACCGAAAGCGGCTCCCAGTTTCGAACGAATCGCCGAAGAATAAGTTTCACCTGCTCCGCCATTTTTTTTTGGGTGAGCGGAATGACGACCATATATGCCACAACGGCTCCCGACTGCAAAACGAACGTCATCTATGCACCATCTGCCCCATACGGCGGCACAGGATGTGCGCCCCAACCTCAGGTGCAGGCACAGTCACAGTCACAGCCAGCCCAAACGGTGACTGTGACTGTTACACAATCGCGAATACGGAATCGGAAATCGCTGATGTCTTCGGCCAGTGAGTCTTTCATACGGAAATACCCCTAATCAATCATGGATCGAATCGAATTTCGATGTCTCTTTACAGTTTTCTGGTTTCTGGTATACGGAGGCATGGACTTGGCCCAAAGTGTTGGCTGGAATCAGCCCGTTAGCATTATTATACTGTCGCCGGAATATCAATACAGTTGGTTTATCGGTGTCATCATTGGAGCCTGTGTGGCTGCCCTGACAATGACATTCCTGCCAAAGATCACCTATTATGTGAGCAAACTACGAACCACTACGATCCGATCACTTCCTGACACTTTATCTCTCTCCTTTAGGTCCTGGGTGGCATTATGCAGCTGACGGGTGCCATTATCTTCACGAGTGCCCCCTACGAGTACACAGCCCTGCTGGCCGCCCGCTATGTGGGCGGAGTGGGCATTGGCCTGATCACAGTGCCCTACCTCCTGCACATCGGCGAGATACCCCCGCTGACACGCGGCGTTGACTCCGCCATGGAACAGGTCGCCTTGGCTTGTGGTCTTTGCATCCAAGTGATCTACGACACGGAAATTTCGCAGGCATCGGATATATCCACGAACCTGGCCCACGGCATTATGGGGATTGTATTCTCAGTGATTGGCTTGTGTGTTGTCGCGTTCACCGTGGAGTCGCCCGTCTTTTATATACGCCGGAATCGGGAGGAGATGGCGCGCCAATGCCAGCAAAATCTTGTGGTCGCCAACTGTCCGAAAACCGTCAACGACCTGTTCGAGGAGGCCCGACTCTATGTGGTGGAGAGCGAGAGCAGGAGCCTCGGCGAGGAGCTGGCCGCTTCCGTGATGCCCTTCTGCAAGCTCTTCTTCTTCCGCTGCTTCGTGGCGTTCACCCTCTCCCTGCCCCTCACGTGGTCCATCGTGGCAAGCACAGCCGTCTCCGAGGGCTCCCTCAACGCCTGGCCCCTCTATGTCTGGAGTGCACTGCGTCTCATCAGCACCCTCTTCACCATCTGCGCCCTGGACACGCTCGGACGCAAGGGCGTCTCGCTGGTGGGCCTGCTCTGCATGGCCGCCCTGATGCTGGCCATGGCAGGCATATACTCCAACCCGGCCAACATCTTTGACTGGTACAGCATGGCGCAGGTGTGCAACCTGGGACTGGCCTTCCAGGCCTTCGCCGGACTCTTCGTCTGCAGCTCCTGTCCCTGCCTGGGCGAGGCGTTTCCCATGCGAGTCAAGCCCTTCATGGTTGGCCTGATCGTGGCCTGCGAGCAGGTGATCCACATCATAGTGATAGTCGCCTTCAAACCCACCACGGAGTACCTTTTCCAGTACTTCCTGATCGTGGGCATTATCATGCTGCTGGGCTTCATATTCTTTGCCGTCGTCATGCCGGAGACCAAGAAACTGACGCTGCGAAAGGCTGGCGAGCTGTTCCAGCGAGTCCATAATGTGAGACCCTACTAGACTTAAGGATCGTAAAATAAAACTACATATTAGAAGTACAAAAGGAAAACTGCATTTTTCATTTATTCTTCAGAAAATTAATACCCATTTTAAAACGATTTAACATCTATTTTGGCAGCACTTTTGTCCCTCAGAAGGTAGTAAATACCTATAAAAAAGAAGGTCTTAATCAGCCTCTTTTTGGCGTCACATCTAGGAGGAAAAAGGCTACGTTTAAGGTACTTTTCTGAGAGGAAGATTCGATATAAGTATGGGTGCTCAAAAAATGTGTTGAGTTTGAGGGCTCGGACTTTCGTAGCAAAGTTCCAGTTTACCGAAAAAAAAAAACAGGCCACTTGGATTGAAAAGGTTCTTATGATCATAAAGAAAAGAATAAAGAAAATACTTTCCCTCGAATATTTAGTTCAGAATTAGGTCTCACATTCTGTAGAAAGATTCTTTACGAACGCTTGAAATTCCCCTTGAAATTTACATATACATAAATTACATAAATACATGTATACAATAATATATAAAATATATAAACTCCGCTTTATCATTTGAACACCTCGCAACAGCTAGTAAAAAGACTTAGTGGCTTAGGACTGATTATTGTTCTTATTATTATGAATAGTTAACACTAAGTATTAACAAGGGTTGGAGTTATAGCTTATAGGGCCTTAAGATCGCTGGAGACCGATTAAATTTTTGATGAAATATAGCATAATTATTTGCATTTTTGTATTAGTCGTATGAGTTTTCCTCTGCATATCTATAAAGAAATACTTACGCTCCTTGTTCAAACATGATTACATTATTGTAATTAAAGACCAAGATTTTATGCCTTAATTTAAGTGAAGCAATTACATAAAATAGATAATTTATGTCTCTACGGGTATGAGCGGAGAAAAGATCTGTAAACCCATTCGAAAAGTATGACAACAAAACATCCATAAGTGGAGACAAGCACTTATCCAATGTTGACCCAAATACCACTAGAATTACATCTTATATAGTGCTCGGATTTAAGGAATAAAAATCTTTTTGAACACCAGAAATATGGATTTTGGCTTTCAGGTCTTAACACTTTTGGGAATCGAGCTTGTGTGCCAGCCAGCCAGCCAGTCATCCTCCAGTGGCTTGTGCCTAGGCTTTCCCAGAAAGCCCAATTTATTGGGGGTACCCCCTATGACACTTACCATATTTATGTATCACCCGAATAAAAGTTGAACTTTGGTTCAACTAGAACGATCAATTTAACCAAGAACGACTAGGACACCAGACAGGCGGCCAGGCAGCCAGGCAGCTAGGCGGTGAGTGAGTCAGTATCTTGGCCTGAAGCTACCACTCTTTATAGCGACTTATCAAGGCTTATTTCCAGTGAATCACGGCCGTAGTGTGGTAGCTGGGGGAGTGTACGATACGCGTGTATCTAGCAGCTGATAAAATATAATATCAATTACGAGTATCTCCTGGTCAGATATCTATTATGCTGATAGCATTTACTTACAGTTCGAGTACAATAAAATTATAAATACGCGCCCAGTACGTCCAGAGCCACCAAATCAAACGAATCGAACGGGTCTTCAAGTGGAAATTAAATCTGCGAAACGCATTTTTTCCTTATATAACATGTCCACCACGACGTATGTGACCTCGGGTCCGGTCTCCGTTCAGCAGACCAATTACATGACCGGACAACAAACGCAGACCACGTACATCACCACAACGGGACGGGCTCCACCGCCGCCACCACCCACCCAGGTCAATGTGGTGGTCGTCAATCAGGGGGGTCGCTGGAGCAAGACGGCCACGAAAACTGGAACAGCAGGTGAGCCAGAGCAGCAGCAGAGGGAGCAGCCTTTAGCCTTAAGAGAGAGCCCCACAAGTTCTTCAGGAATTCAGGGCTATAACCTCTAACCGAACAAATACGAATATGGCAGTGTTTATCAGTAGCACCTTATCACTAAAGGTAATGGAATGTTATGATATATTTACAAGACGGGGTCTTTTGATAAAAGTATTACCAAAATGCAAAGACTTTTAGCCTTCTGCAGGGTAGCATGCGATTTCTTGGAGGCTTTTAGTTCGATCTGTGGCTGGAGGGGCACTCAAAATCAAGATAATGGATATTTGGCGGGATAAAATCTCATTTTTTTGGGCGTTGAATTCTTCCAATTTTGGTAGTATCTTGGGTACCATTTCGGTCTGAAGTTCCACCATAAAATGTTACAAATCTCTTTAGATCTCTAAACATCCCCAAGTTGGGGGATTCCATACGATTGGAAAAGCTCCATCTATAAGCCGACTAATCCACACCTAACTTTCCACCCTTTAGCCACCTTTGCATTCGTTTATGCGGGTATGGATATGGCCCAAGGCCTTGGCTGGAATCAGACCTCGAATGTTGTCACCACCCTGGAGTTCCAGTACAGTTGGTTCATCGGATTCATCATTGGAGCTCTGGTTTCCGCTGTGGCCGTATCCTTTCTCCCCAAAATGATCTTCTACGTATGTAAACAGACGTTAGAAGTTGTCATGCTTCTCTAATCTCAATCCTAATGTTTCTTCAGGGTCTGGGCAGTATTATGAACCTGATCGATGCCATTATCTTTGTGAGTGCCCCGTACGAGTACGAGTCCATTCTGGCCGCCCGCTATGTGGGCGGCGTGGGCATTGGCCTGATCACGGTGCCCTTCATCATCCACAGTGCGGAGATCTCCACCAGCAATAGTCGCGGCACCTGCTCCGCCTTGGAGCAGTACGGCCTCAGCCTGGGCATCGCCATTCAGGTGATCTACGACTCGCAGTGGGCTGGAGATCTGGGCATGGCCATCAATCGGGTGCACGGCATCTTTGGCATTGTCTTCTCCGCCTTTGCCGTGGGCAGTGTTGCCATGGCCATCGAGTCGCCCATCTTCTACATACGTCAGAATCAGGAGGATAAGGCCCGGGCGAGTATCCGACGACTGATGGACAGCTGGTGGACCGTCGACAGGGGCAATCACGCCTACGAGGAGGCCAAGCTATATGTGGTGGAGGGCTCTAGCCAGAGCGTGGGAGAGCAGCTCGCCGGATCCGTGATGCCCTTCATCAAGATGCTCTTCTTCCGGTGCTTTGTGGCCTTCACCATCTCGCTGCCGCTCTCCTGGTCGATGGAGACGAGCAGCTTTGTGTTCGAGAACACCGCCTACGCCTGGCCGAGCATCCTGTTCGGCGTACTCCGCCTCCTGGGATCCCTCATTACGATGGCCATTCTGGACACGGCCGGCCGCAAGTTCGTCTCGCTGCTGGGACTCATGTGCATGGCCGGACTTATGCTGGGCATGGCCGGGGTCTATGGCGACTACTCGAACATCCTGAGCCCCTACTACATGCGGCAGGTGAGCAATCTGGGCATGGCCTTCCAGTTCTTTGGGGGCATCTATGTCTGCAGCTCGTCGGCCTATTTGGGCGAGGCGTTTCCTATGCGCGTGAAGCCCTTCCTGATTGGCCTGATCGTGTGCATCGAACAGGTGATCCACATCGTTGTGGTTACCACATTCAACTCCCTTTCGGCCGAGTACTTCTACAAGTATTTTGTGGCCGTGGGCATTATCCTGGTCGTGGGATTGGTGGCCTTTGCCGTCCTCATGCCGGAGACGCGGGGCACGACGTTGCGGAAGGCTGGCGAGCGCTTCCGACGAGTGCATGACGTCATGGCCTACTAGTTGTACCTACTAGTGCTTCTACTATCATTTAAATTCAATAAATTCCAGTCTTCCCCCCAAAACAGTTGACAATATACATTCTTTATCTATTTTTTGAGGGGGGAGTGGCACACATTACTCATACGCCGCGTCGACTTCCGCATGGCCCTGCCACAGTAGTCCTCCCCAGCCAGCGCCCTGTGGCAGCTGCATTCGGTCTTCTTTTTTTTATGAATATTTATGCCTTCTCAAATGTTTAATGCGGTTAATTTTCCCCCCTCCCCCAGCCACTGGAGACTATTTTTATAGGCCTGCCGCTGGTCGCCGCCTTGCCGCAGTTTATTTTGAACTTTATTATGAGCTAATTTATGTGCATACTCGTGCACAGATGTGTCTCCGCTGTGGCTGGATCATCGGCGGAGTCTGGCGCACACTTTCCCCGTCGATCCCTAAAACCCCCACAGTTCATGCCAGAGCGTATACCATACTTGTACTATAAGATACAGATACAGAGATACATATCCCTTAGTTTGGTCTGCTCCATTTTTGACACTTTGATGGCGCTTTTGTGATGTTGTGTGTTTGTTCACATGTTTGTTTAGCCTCTTGCCAACAGTTTATGTGTCTTTAATGCGCTTTTATGGATCGAATTGGGCCTCATGCCTAATTAAGCATCGTTTCCTGATGGCAAACAGCTGCAATATTATTCCAGGGAGTACTCTATGTAAAGTCTCTGAATACTGGTATTCGATGTGGATTTTCGGGGATAAGATTGAATTTATAGAATTCTTACAGAGAATTAGATATAATGCTGCAACTGATCTAAGGGAATATCTGAATGGGAATATGGAATATGAACTGATGAAAATCCCATTTATTTTCTTATAGTAGTACTTGGTAAAATATTCCTTAGGCAAACACCACGAATATTCACAATATTTCCAGCAATACAACCATTATTTCTTATACTTTAGAGCAGCACTGGGCATGTTCTTGGTCCCTGTATCACGCGGAAGATTAAAGGTTCGACTTGAATGCAGCAAAAGACAGAAAATTGCCAAAACAACATACATAGCGTGTGCATGACGCGGCATATAAAAGCTTCGACTCGAGACGCACAAGTGAAATCTCGATATTAGAATGAATGACTGCGAAAACAACAAAAATATATGGGGTTTTTTGTATTATTGTGGGAACTACTTTCAATTTCAAAAACCCTGCCCCGCTCTGCTCTAGAGACGAGACCTATAAAACAACTTATCCAGCAACTGAAGTTTGGCAACCTTTCGATACAATAGAAATGAAAGCCCAGCACTTGTATCTTGCGATTCCCTTCCCTCATTTTCCTCCAACAAAGGCCCATTGAGACAACAATAAAGCGAATTATATGAATTACAATTGAAATTACATCTTACATGCTCGCCAGAGTGACACATCGGCGGCTGAGAGGAAAGATTGGGTAGGACAGAGCGCCATTACAGAGCACAAAAATGCGCATAAAAATTGCATTAAAATGCCAGCCAAGTTGTGGGCCTAATGAAGGAATGGCTGGCTATAAAGGACAATTGCCAGTGGCCACAGCATCCAAGACCCAACCATTCGATTCATTCGATTTATTCGATGCGATGCGATGGCTGGGAAAAAGCTGGCAAATGCCCTTAAATAGACGAACCTGGCCAAGATGGGGGCCGGGACACAATCTGGCGGCCCAATCGCATGGACAGGCCGTCAAATGCGTGCAAAAATGTTGCCACATTTCTCGAGTGGCTTTCCCCCGAACATCTCTGTGGGGCTCAGGCTCGGACTCTGGCTATGGGTTCTGTGGCGCTATTTCCCAGGCAACAAAGTGAATTAAATGCAGACGCGTGATTTTGCACATTAATTAAGAGCAGGCACCAGCCAGTGGCCCTCTCTCCACAGTCTCCTTTCTTTTCTTCAGCTGATTTCGACGTCCATTTTGTTCGCGAGGTGAGAGTTCAATCTCCAGTCATGGAGTGCATTCAATTGCCTGGGATGCAGGCAAGCGGAAGGAACTGAATAAAGGGAAACTGTGTATAAAGGAAAATACTTTTCATTTACACTCCGTATCTGTACTTTTTGTTAATTAATTTTGAGAAAGAAAGTTGCGAAATTGCTTTCGAAGTGAACGCCGAAATGTATGCAGTGTATTTCAGTACAGAAAAGAAAGTAAAAGAAAAGGGTTGCATTTTATTGGAATTTCTTTAAAAGAAAAACCTTAAAGGTTTACTATGATTAAAGACCAAAAAACCCTTTATCGAAAGAAAGACAGAACCCTTATCCTCCAATGTATACCCATTACTTTTCCTGAATTATTTTGGTATTTTTCAGAAAAAACTCACCTTCTTTTGCAAAATCTTTGACTTCCTTCTTGGCTGAATAAATCTGTAAATCAAGGAAAGGTAAATCACATTATATACTTAGAAATAGAACACAATAAAGGATTAGTTATAGAACAAAAGCCTCAAACCCCATCAAACGTATCTGTGGGTATTTCTCATTAATAATTCTCATATTCCCAGCTCAAATCGTTGACATTTGTAGAAGTTGGTAGAAGAAGCTGTCTCTCTCGCTCTGCCTTGAGGAGTTGTAGAGGGACTTTTGGCTTACTGCTCGTTTAAAACTGACACATTTAGCACCTGCTTCAAAGCGAAATGAACACACTGAATGATTGATAGTTCAACAGTGAGGAGTGGGGAGTGGAGAGTGGAGTCCATGACCCAAGTCGGGAGTGAGCTTTTCCTTAGCTTCCTTTGAGCCGCAGTAAATTTCCATCTGTCAGCTGTCAGTTTTCGAATGTTGGCAGGCGCTGAACTTGGCATTTTAATTGAGTGCACAGAAATCGTGTAAATGACTAACTGACTAACTGACGGACTGACTGACTGCCTGTGTGAATGTGAATATGAATTGTGCGAGTTAATGGGAATCGTTTGTCATATATGTACTCATATTCGTATGCTCGTAAGAAGGAGAAGAAGTTTCAGAGAGAGGCTCAAGCATGTCTCCCTTTCATTTACTCCAGGAAATGTTCTAGAATTACTCAGAATTCAAGTCAGGTTGAGGCAGAGAACCCTTCCCTTTCTTAAAGAGCAATCACAGGTCGTTGTCTGGCCCTCTACTTTATTTCTTTTTAAGGCTAGCCTTGTTTGGCTTTTATTGAACAAACAGGCTGCCTGCCGCCTTACTGGATTTGTAGTTTGTATTTTTTTACGACTTTACTGCAACGCTGCGTATGCGCAATGCCCCCACTCCAGCCACAGGGGGAGACCTTTTAACCCAGTTTTGCAGCAGGCAGTTGTTGGTATTTTCTGTTATCATTAACACCTTTCGCTCAAAGTGTTCATTTGACATGCAAACGGTAGTGAGTGAGAGACAGACAGAGAACTCCTCTGCAGGCCCAGGGGGAACAAAACCTTGAACGAATCCATCTCGAATCCAATCAAATGGCAACCACCGCATCCATCCACACTGGAAAAAACAAAACTCAATGCACTCATTGCGTATACGCAGCGTTGGGAGGGCAAACAAAGCGATTAAGTGAATGACAGAAGTGAATGCTGGCATGGGCAAGGTAGAATTATCAAAAAAGGTAGGCAAAGAGGTGCCATACCTTCCCCAGAATATACCCTGGTTCTGTATACTCTTCCCCCACCAAGTGCTGCTTGTTTGTATTTACATACAAGACTGACAAACAGAATAAAAAGTTAAAACATAAACTGCTTTGATTGCAGGTAAATACAACAGACACAAGCCCTGACACTTGCCCACCTGACTGACACACAGACAGACTGACTGACAAACTGAATGACTGAATGACTGCGGAAGCGGCACAGCAGAGCTCTGCCAACTCTTCATTATTGATTGCTGTCCATTCTATTTATCGTGCCGCTCGTCACCTGCCATCGCTTCTTTATCAACAGACCAGAACCTGCTGATAAGCGTGCACTCTCCTTTCACTCCAGTCACCCCAACTCCCCAGCAGAGTCATTGATCTTCAGGGCGGGGAACACGGAATGACTTTGGGGATGACTTGTACCGTTTATTTGTGGGGGTATATTGCGCATTTGCCTATAAATAGTACAGCCACGGGACTAGAGAGTGGGGACTGGGGAACAGGTAGTTGTTGCATGATGATTTCATAGAGAAAAAACCAAATACCCAATGAAGAGTGCAAACAGGCAAACAATTCGTATGGCAATAATGCCTGCGGTAACGCTTCAATGATTCCGAGAGAATGAGGAAGTTACGCACCAATTGCTGTCGATGGATTGGAATGGATTGCGGGTGCGAGTGTGAGAAATATTTCCACAACAAATTTCCCAGTAAAAGAGGAATAATCTCACATTAATAGGTACAAATACCTCGTAATAGAATGGAATATTTTACATACCCAATACCCTATAATCTGCCCATAACATAACCAATTATCATCGCAAATGGGCTTAGCCGTAAATCTGTCACAAATCAAATGAAAAAATCATTTTTTATGGCACAAAGAAATAGCTCACAAAACGACAAGCCATCAAACAAAAAAGTCATAAACGCCTCCAGCGAAATCTAAGGTTTGATTGAAGCTGCAAATGGAAATGTTAATGTTAATGCGAAATGGCGCATGTAAATCACAATTAAGAATCATTTTATTGTGCTTTATGGCTACAACATTTTTACATCGTAATGATTTGCCATTGCATTTGTAAAAAAAATGGTTATTAATTGATTGCCTCTGCTGCAGCGACACGACCAACGTCGAACACGAATTAATTATTCAACAATTGATTGGACACATTCTGGACAAACAAATTATTTACGGAATATCATATGCCAGGAGGGCTAGGCCTGGATTTCTGCCTGGGATGTTGGATCCTTTGTCTTCTGTGTGTGCGTGTGTGTGTGTGCCGCTGTCAAATGTCAGATGGAGAGCGAACAGAGAGGCGGCAGGCAGGGTCGGGTCATTTGACATTTGTAGGACAAGAAAGTAGGCAGAAATACCTTTATTGCTGCGGTTCATTTTCTTACCCGAAAAGACCTTTTCTGCCTATGACTTTGACAAAACGAAGGCCATATTTATGTATCATTCCACAGGAAACAAAGACTTAACGTCCCCCAGAATGTGTATGAGATATTTATTTCAATTTGTCAATGGCCAATGGCATGTGGTTGGAGAATTTTTGGCTTTTACTCGAAACGGAAATGCCACAATGGGCATGGACTGGAGTGGTTTTGAGTGTCTTTTTCTGTGGGAACTCCTAGTTGATTGAAAACAGCAACTAAAACAAATACGAACGAATGGTTTCCAATCCATAGATTTGGTTTATTTATAACCCTTTTGCCAGATTCATTTTTACCTGATAAATTGCACTCACATTTGTTGACAGCCTCACAAATTGACTTTGGAAAACCGCAAAAGAGCACTCACAATTCTTGGAAATATTTTCAATTAACACTTGGAAATAATATTCCGTATCTGAGAAGCGGCACGCGTTCTGCTCTGTTCTGTTTCATATTTTTCAACAAACATATGTAGCATCATTAATCATCGGTTTTCAGCCAGTTTCAAGATCATTTAGAATGAGATGCCCAATCTAGAAGTTCTCGCCTCTCAACATCCACACATGGGCGTACAATTTGCATATATTTCAGATGATATTTCAGGGCACACATTTGGAAATATAATAATAGTGAATTAACAACAGAATTGTACGGATATAAATGTTTAATTTCTGTGGGATGTGTGTGTGTGTGTGTGTGTGTGTGTGCATCGTATGATTTTTGAGCTTGAATTTCTTTTTGGGAAAATCCACATGAGGTTTTCGTTCATTAATTTGGTTTTTCCTCCACGATAAACAAGCACGAACTTGTTATATTGATGTTATGAATGTGATTCTGATTGCCGGTTGTTTGTTTGTTTATTCGAGAGAGAGGGAGAGAGAGAGAGAAAACGGAGAGGACGGCAGAGGAACCCCAATGTGGGATGATTTTTAGCATTGATTTAGCCTTGGGAACAGGTACTATCTACAGATTGTTATTAGAACGTTAATGGGTTTGGCAAATTATTTCACTGATTCATCTTCATATGAAATCTGCAGTTTATTCCAAAATAGTACGTCTTCTTTTGGGTAAAAGAAAAATGAAAATTAATGAAATACTTTATACGTTTTCCTCTCTTAATTACCCATTTGCCCGCATCTACTATAATTACTCATGGTAGCCCCTTTATTACTCCCACAATCCTACTCTTTCTCTCTCGCTTTTTATCATTTATTTTTATTTTTTCATTGTAATTTGTCTGGCTGTCTACATTGGTTTGCTATATCTCTTTAAAGGGTATACGGGACATTACGGAAATGTAGCACTGGAAGCCGAAAAATATAAGGTCTATTCTGGTATATTAAATACATTAAAAAGACATCTAAAAGTAACGATTAAATACAGATAAAAGATATCTAATTATAGAATATTTCTTTGAGAATGAAAATGTATCTTTGGAAAGTAAATTAAATATGTGAGTCCTGAAAATACAATGCATTTTGAACAGATTCTATTTATTTATCCAAAGCTATCTTAAGATTTTGCGATATATTTAATTATTAATATATTCTGTAGTATTATTATTATATTTCAAATATTCAATTTTTTCGTAAAATCAAATTTCGTTTGAAACTAGGCTTAAACTCTGACGAGTTCTTGGTGTCTACAGGGTATCCCCATCTTCGAATATATACTATAAGCTCTCTAGTTTATTTTTCTAGCCTTTCCATTGCCTGGCTTCATTCTGGCTGTGGCTCTGGCTCTACTCTGGCTTGGTATGGTATGGTATGGTACTCTTTTACAGGGACTGCGACTGGGACTGGGACTGGCACTGGGACTCTCTGGGTTGGTTTTGCTCTCATTTTGCCTTTTTTCACGCTTATTATGTGTTGTTTTTTTTTTCTTCTGTTGCTGTTGTTGTTGGTTTTTTCTACATATTTACTATGGGTTTCTGTTTATATGTCCATGTACATATATATATCTTTTTTAGTTTAAATGTTGTCAGACAGGATTTTCCACTTTAATGCAGTCGCCGCAACGTTTGCCGTCGCTGCTTTTTGGCGCGTTTTCTGCCGCACAGCTCATCATGGCCTGCTACATGCCTCCTGCCTGCTGCATGACTCCTGCATTCTGTTTGCTTTATGCCTGCAATCCTGCGGCCCCTGCAGCAGCAGCAGCAACAGCAGCTGCCGCTGCCACTGCGACCACCATTCAGGTTAATGCCGCCTTTATTCATATTTCTAAGCGCATTATGCTCTCTGAGACTTATGCTCAAAATATTAGCGAAAATTATGTTAATCCCCTTGGGCCGGCGAGGAGTACTCCTTACTGCGAGTAATCCTTTTCCCTCAGATCCCTTTCCCTTCAACGATTCGGGCCCTAGCTTTATGGCCGAACGGAGGCGAGGCTAAATTATTTTAATAGCCGCTTACAATTACCAGTACCAACCCCCTGTCAGAGCCCGGCCCTGCCCCGCAGCCCACCCCACCCATCGTCGTAATCTTTTTTTTATGTTTCGCGCGATTTGCTCTAGCGCTTTTAAACGCTCCCTGGGGCTGGACATGCGTAGGGCCGGACCAACGTTAGGGCTATGAAATAAGGGATAAAAAGCTAAACAAAAATAACTCTGAGGAAGAAAGAACTTTAAAGAAATAGAATAATAGGAAATATTGTTATAAATAGCCCAAAACATGCTCCGATCAGCTGTCTCTCTGTTATGGGATCTTTAACCCCTCGTTGGCGCCTCTTTGTGGAATAGTTTATATAACATTTCAATTGCTATTTCACACAATTAACCCCAGATAGCCTGGATGAGCCCTCTAGGGTGCTCTCACTCTTATCAATTGCCTTCTGGAATGGGAAATGGGGAATGGGGCGTCAGAAAATTGAAATTGATTTCAGACTAATTAGCGAGCATCGTCGCGTTGTGCGAAGCGTGTGCAATTTACACTTGTTTCTAGAATAACATGCATAACCAGCTAGCACCATTAGACGTGCAGTTTTCCTCATTCACAGGCCGCCTCAAGCATAAAGGAAAATGCAAATTGAGGCGCACACAGATCGCGCAGATTGAGGCGCAATTAAACGGCGCTCCAAAACGCGTGCTCCGCCTCTTGGGGCGATTTTATGACTGTATTTTATGCGTTCCATCACCATATGCATAGTTTGTGGCTAATGACTCCAACATGGACATGGACATCGACAACGACAGCAACCGAGAGCGGGGCGGATGCAAATGGGAGGAGAACGGAGCGGTAGACGGAGCCACTCATTAAGTGGTGTTGGTCAACCAGTTCCGAGGACAGTTTGATGGATTGCCAGACAGCCGCCTATCGCTCATTCAGGCGGCATCCATTCACTCCATACAACCATCCATGGACCTATCCATTCATTCATTCGTTCATTCATTCATTCACTTGGGTTGTTCGACTGTTGACGTACGAGAAAACCCGAAACCTGATTACGGTAAAAGGCCAAAACGGATCGTTCTTTTTGGTCAGTGCCTGAAGCCCCCTCTCCCCTCTCCCCCTCTCTCTCTATCTCTCGCTCGGATGAAAGGCACTGGTTGATGAGCCTTAACCCGCTGCTGACCGAATTATTCTTCTCGGATTGCGCTGTGAGAGAAGGCAAAAGCAAAACCAGTTTCCTCCACCAAAAGTGATGCTCCACCGGCTGCAGGCGCAACAGAATCCAAAAAAGGCCAGGAGAAATTGCCACAGTCAAAACAATTAGACGGCGACAGCCTCCCGGCCTCCCGACTTTGGCTTCGGCTGCGGCTTCAACTTGTTGCCGCCACAACACACACCACGGACTTGGCGGACAGAAGTTTCCGTCTTGCGCTGGGAAAAGTAAAAAGTGTCTAATTAAATGCTTGGCCGGGTACGTACTGCGTACCCCAGGGAAAAGCGACAAGCGAGACGGAACAAAACGAAAGGAGAGGAGAGGCACCTGAAGGAAGGAGACTCAACCGAAGTTGGGATACTCTTAAGGAGTTATATTCCATTGACTCTTATTAAGAGCAAATTATTTCATTGTTAAGTTTCCCAGTGCCTTAGCTGATATACCCTCAACCCAGTGCAAGAGAGGGTATATGCCAAGCAAACAATTAACATAAATTGCGTACTCGCTGCGGCTCATTGAGTGGGGTCAGAGTTGCCGGCTGCCACGTCAATCATTCGCACAAATGAACTCTGACACTGGCTACGGCTCTGGCTCTGAGCTGAAAGGGTTTCCCAGTTCTCTGTTCCCTGTTCCCTAACGGAAACTTGGTTTCCCAGACAAATTCACCTGTCGCAGTGAACAAACAGTTTGGCCCATCGGCGCGGTAGGTGCGATAAGCATCTCATCTTAACAAAAAGACTAACACGCCGGAACCGAGGAGAGGACAGACAGATGTAAAGACATGCCTCCGATTAGAGAGATGTACAGGCCACACACAAACATACACGCACACACACACTCTACCCTCAATCAGAAATGCACAGAAGCCGCCTGCCAAAAGAGCGAGAGGGAGAGAACTTGGCCCACAGGTAGGCCCTGTGCTTAGGTAGTATTTGCCGCAAGGAAGCAACACCTTTTGGGTTGACATATCGAATTACATGACCGAAGGCACCCTAGGAAGCAGCCAAGTGTCGGGCCAAAAATGTTGATCCTAAGTGGGTCACATTACCACTGCGAAGCACTTTCACTTTCAAAATTGGAGTCGAGAAGCAGCATATCTTTAGAACAAAGATTCAGCAACTTGTATATAAATAGTTAATGCCCATGGGGTGATCGTTTAGAACAGCTCGTAAAAGCCTCTTTCAAGTTATGATCAATAAAAAACCTTTTAAACAATGACGACTTGGTGATGGTGAGTGGTAGAGTTCAAAATATATAGAGAACTGCTGAGGCCATCGACAAATTTAACGATCCAAGCAATTCTACAAACATGTGTACATACATCCATATATAATATCTGTAATATGAAGCTTGTCTTACCTTTTGCTGTTCAAGTAATTTTATAAATAAAACACACACGTATGCAACACTTAAAAACTTTGATCACGAATCAGTTTAAACTGTAAAGCTGTCTACGCCTTTTCAACACTTCACTTCTATTTATAGTTGCGTTGCTGAAACTTTTCAAATGAAATGATAAACTTCGTAATTGACAATAAAAACGCGATCGATTAACAGCTGCTGCTGCCGCTGGCGCGTGTGACTAATGTAAACAGAAAACAGAAAACCGAAGACCGAAATGTGATAAATCGCCCAATCAAACGGGGAGATTCAATAAAAACGAGAATGGGAAAGAGCAGCTGATAAGGCAGGGGGGCGGTCGCCACCAAAGGGAACACCAACGCAAGGGCACAGCTCAATTTGGAGAGACAGACGACCAAAGCGATCCCACAATTTCGAGGCCCACGGAAATGCTTCCTCCGCGCTCTCAGAGAATTGGTCAATACACGCCGCAGCAGCAGCTGTCAATGCACTTTTCGGTGGTACGAGTATTATTATGTTATTTATGGATGCCGCTCAACGTGGGCCGCGCACTCACAAAATCACAATTTGTTTGTTAAGCAGCCACCGCTTTGAAATTCAATATTGTCTTGTTTTTGGCGCACTTCGTTGCTCGGGGCACATGGAGACGATGATGCGCGAGCAAAGTCGACAGCCGCCGCGTCGGGGTGCAAAATTCGATTTGAGTGGCCCGCCGATATGTTAGTGTGACCGCGAGCCTATTGATAAAATATACGGTCTGATCCTCAGAAATATACCTTCTCATTTTACAAAATATACCGAAAACATACCGCCGAATTATTTGTATTTCATCATATTCCTTGACTTTGATATTCGGTTTAATAGTACTAGCTTGATAGGACGCTCAGAACTAAACATATAATTTTAGTCTATAAATCAATCAATTTTCTACAAGACTGTCTAACTTTTAGGACTCCTTTTTGCTGGATTGTGCCTAAAATAAGGATTAAACAAAAAGGTCTAAAAAAAGCTCTTTTTTTACATGGTAACTACATACATATTTGCTACATATTAGAAATGTATGATGTATGGGCATTTGTATACCCTATTTCCGTAAATGAATGCTTATGTTCTGTTTTCTAAGCAGTTTTGAATCTTAAATAATTACTTTTTCTTGTATATAGGTGTATGGACAACGTCTCAGAAAATGCAACACATGCAAGATAAAAGCCACCCTATTTGCCTAACAGATATATTTACATTTAAATACATATAAAATAATATTCAAATAGAGTCCGGACACCCCCACTCACCGTGCCATAAATACCGGCCTCTGGAAGTTCCGAAAAAAAAAACACTTGCACTTTCAGTTTCTATATATTTATTGGAAAATGTTATTAGATTTCAAAAATATTTTAAGGCTATGGGCTTGTGGGTAATGTATAAGCGCAGAGAACTCGGAATAAGAGGATTCTCAGGACTATTTGTGAATATTAATACATTGTGTGTTGGCTAAAAAGAAGGTTCATGCAAATGATGTACGGTTATAGGCCTTATTTTGGGGTATTTTCGGGTTTGGTTTTCGCTTTTCTAGTCAAAACATGGAGAACTACAACCCTTTGGCATGCGGCCAAGGTTATCAGCCATGTGTGTGGGAGGCAACAGCACCAATGAAGACGGAGGATATTGGTAAAAGTATTTGTTGTACAATTAAAAATATATAAACTCAAAATAAAAATGTAAAAAATAGATCTTGCAATCGAACATACCACTGAAAGACGAGAGAGAGACCAAAGGGCTTAGATCAAACCAGACCAAGGACCCATGGCCGGCCACTATCCAGCAATGTTCAAATGTGGCACAGCAACTCCGGATTGACATGGATAGCGATAGATATTGACATGGAGGGCACAGGGCGCAAAAGCCACGAAATGAGTGTCTGTGCGTATGTTTGAGTTTGAATGTGTCTCTGTGAGTAATCCCAATCCGACAAAGGGCGACAACTACTCAGGGGGGCTGAGACTTGTCCAGTTCCAGGCGAAACTTTAACCAAATCCTAATCCCAATTGTGAGACGAGTGCTGAAGCAGCCGAATCCGAAATTCCTTGACACGAATCCTGTCCAAGTGCATGGGCTCCACCTCCACTCCACTCCACACATCCATTGCCCTAAACACAAGACCATTAATTATCCAATTATCGAAAAGACTCAGACACAATGTGGGGGCATCCGCATCTCGAATCCGCGTGCCGAATTGCCAGAGAAATAGGTGAAACAATTGGAAAGTGTCTCTTCGTCTCCTCAGTTCCTCATGGGTTGATTTCATTAATCAGGATACGGAGCGAGTTAGCCGTGGGGAACTGCATCCCACGTTGTCTTAGAACAATCCTAATATCCAAATCCTGATTATCCAAATTGAATCCTGATACCATCTCATAGATTCACTCATTTAGAGAGAGAGAGAGTGAGAGATCTATGTCCTATTGTCCTGCCTCCACTAATTTCAATCCAAATTTTTTATCCACAATCCACTCCAAAATCCAAAATTAACATCAAAATATCCTTCCTTCTTCATCCTCCATTAATCTTCATCCTCCTCCTCCTCATATTATACTCCAAACATAAACGCGCAAAATGGGGAAGAGAAGAAAATAAAAATTAAATATTAATAATTTGTTGATCAAATGATCGCGACATTGCGTTTTGTGTTTTGGCTTTTTTGTTTTTGTTTTCATTTTCGTTATCTCATTACAGGCATATATTTATTCGGTATCGATGTACTTTGTTTTTGCTGCTTTTGTTAGGATAAATTCTAATAAATTATGCTTGGTGTCTGCAGCCAAATGATAAAATATAGGGCCATAGAAGCCACATGCAGACAATTAAAATCGATAAAACAAGGAATGCTTAAAATAGTTCCTTGAGTTATAATTTTAGTTTTGCGAAAAATTTTAGTCAAATCATTCCGTACGGTGTAAAGTGTAGTTTAAAAAGAGTTTCTCTGCCTCAAATCGTGTGGCACTGTTGGGAAAAGCAAGTTTCTGTGGTGTTGGTGTTGGTTTCTGATGTTCCGAATTTGGTTTGACTTGACTGATGTGTGTGCTTCGGGTTTGACCGAGTCAATTGATTGAATGATGGAACACGGTGGCTTGATAGTCAATTTACAATGTGAATTGATTGCTTGGTTAAAGATTGAAGGGAAGTTCTTAGTTTATCTTGCTTTTTCGGCTCGTAAGAATTATTATATATTAATGGATGATGATTGGTAGTGTTTAATAGTTAGAGCGTGAGCGAGACCTGGAATAGGATTGACGGCGCACCGGCGAGTATGTCGGAGTGCCGCGGCGACGCGGCCTTGATGAGAATGAGCGCGAACGAGACCTGTCAATAGAGAATAGATATTAGCGATTAGCTCGAGGGAACATCCAGGGCACACTGCTGCGCTGCACGCAATTACCTGTCACGGTAATTGTCACGGCCTCCGCTGCTGCCTCCACCGCCGCCACCACCACCAGCTCCACCGCCTCCACCACTGCCGCCACTCCGGTCGTTTTCGCCGCTATCCTCGCGCACCCGAATGTAGGCAACCTCACCCTGGGGAAATAATTGATTGTCAGCTCGGTGTGCTTCCACGCAATCCTCGATTCCTCTTACCTCATGTGAACGGAATCGCGAGTCGTCCAACTTCTTTATGGCATATTTCATGTCCTCGTGACGCAGGAATTCAACCACGCCAGAGCCGTCTTTGTAGGTGTCGGCAAAGCAGACGTCGCCAGCCTCGCGCATGTGATCCTTGAGATCCTGCCAGGAACCAGAGGGTGGCAGCCCCGTTACCATTACACGGTATTGGGACCGCTTGGCCGGAGGACCACGTCCGCCCATGCGACCACCATCACGCCCATTGTTGCGGTCGTTGCGATTGCCACGGTAGCTGCCGGGGCCACCGCCCCGCGGGAACTCTACGCGTAGACGATAGCCATCATAGTCATACCCGTCGCGTGCCTTTACCGCATCGTCAGCATCGCTGTTTTTTTTGGCGCCAAATAGGGGACATGGTTTATTTGGGGGCTTGCTCCTGGTTTTGTGTGTATATTTGCATATAACCAGTTCTCATTACTCACCGTGCATCTTCGAATTCGACAAAAGCAAATGGCGGACCACGCCGATTCTTCAAGTCCACGAATGTTACTTTGCCGAATTTGTGAAAAAGATCCTGAATGTCCTTAGTGCGGATATCTGGTGGCAGATTTCCAACGTAAATGCGGCACTCGTTGCGGGAACCCATACTTTTGTTATTTATTTATTGCAAAACTTAAGAATAATTAAAAATTGACAAATTTTATCAGAATAAATTTTTTCACTTTTAAGATGGCCGACTCAGTGTGACCGCGAAATTATCGATACAATATACCGTCCGACCATCAGAAATATACCGTAAATTATGGTCTCATTAAAAAAATATACCGTAAAAATACCGACGAAAATCGTATTCCTCGCTTTTGATGTTCTGTTTTATATTACTAGCCAACTAGGACCCCCAGGCCTGAACACATAATTTTATACAATAGATAAAACAATTTTCTATAAGACTGGCTAATTTTAAGGGCTGCGTTTGGTTGGATTGCTTATAAAATAACGTTTATAAAACTTAAGTGAGCATGACATGCGACGTAAGAAAACGTAAGTGAGCATGGAATGTCACGTCATTTGGTATAAAAAAGGTAATATAGACATATGTATACCCTTTTTCATTTAATTAATGTTAAAATTCTTTTTTTCCAGATGCTTTAAAACGTAATAAATATTGTATTTTGCACATATTTACAATTTTCGACCCAATAATGCATTTGATGAATTTATTATTACTAACAAATCGATCCCGATACCCATTTTCAGTCTTTATAAGAAAGCCAAAAACCGTAAAATTATCTGAGATAGAGACTGACTAGTTTCTGCAATAATTGGTGCCTAGTAAAACAAACTTTTTTTAGATTCTATAACATCCTTTCGTAGAGGGTATGAAAAATGTTGTCTACGGCGAATTACGTAAGTGAGAGTGAAATATGACGTAAGGCAACGTAAGTGAGAGTGAAATGTGAGGCGAATATGTTGCGACGAATTCGCCCTCAGCCAATTCGCTCGCTCGCCGTGAAACGAATATACCGAAAAGAACGGTCTCATTTTAAAAGTATACCGTAAAAATACCGACTGAAATCATGATTTTGATATTCTCTTAAAGGTTGGTATGGACATATGTATACCCTTTTTCATTTAATTAATGTTAAAATTCTTTTTTTCCAGCTGCTTTAAAACGTATCTAATATTGTATTTTGCACATATTTACATTTTTTGACCGAATAATGCATTTGATTAATATATTCAAAATAACATATCGATCCCGAAACCCATTTTCAGTCTTCTTAAGAAGACCAATAACCATAAAATTTTCTGAGATAGAGACAGACTAGTTTCTGCAACAATTGGTGCCTAGTAAAACAAACTTTTCTTAAATTCTATAATATCCTTTCCTAAGGGGTATGAATTCCGTGCCCATGTTGTGGGACAATGTCGCTCATTTCACGGCACATGCTGCTGGCCCATAAAAATTTAAGTTGGCAACGGTAAAAAACGTAAGTGAGCATGGAATGTAACGTAAGCAACGTAAGTGAGCATGGAATGTAAGGGAAATTGTTGCGAATGAAAAGGAAACTGTTGGGATGATGTTGCCTCCACAAAATCCCTCAAAAAGTCCCACAAAAAGTCCCAACAAGTAAGGTGGTCATACCCCAAAATATACCGCAATATACCAAAAATATAACATATTTCTCGATTTTGATCTCCTGTTCAATATAACTAGCTAAATAGGGTACTAAACGCTGATCAAATAATTTTAACTGATAGATGAAACAATTTTCTACAAGATTGACTAATTTTAAAAACTCCATTCAGTGGATTCTGTCTAAAATAAGGTTTATACAAGTAAGGTCAACAAATAAGACCCTTTTCTTAAATGGCAACTACACGGTAACTATACATTTGCTACATATCAAAAACATTTTTACGGAGTATGGACAATTTTTTTACCCTACTTCTGAATTAATTTTAAAAATACTGTTTTCCAAGCTAGGTAGTAATGCATTTTTCTCGTATTGAAATGTTTTGGACCTATTCATGCGTTTAATTAGATTCCCGTATATATGTATTCCTGTGGTATCATTAGGAAGACTATAAACTACAAAATTTCATTGCGATAGCTTAAAAATGTGGAGATTATTATACTAAACATGGCACAGAAAATTCAACGCTTGCAAGGTAGAATCCACCTCATTTGCCTATATACCATGTAAAGTAAATATATAAATTCGGATCGTTGCTGAACACTTAATTTTGGTATCGATAGATTTTGCCATCACCAGCAATTGAGCGTCGCGAAAAAAAACAACAAATATTTGCATGTGCAATAAAATAAACATTCTTTACCTACCTTAAAGCACGCTCAGCTTTGTCAGTCGGCGGGAAAGATGGCCAACTCGAATAGCAATGTGCGGTGCATAAACTACTACGACCTGTGTCGCATCTGTACAGACAGTACGGACCAGAATATCAACATCTTCTCGGCCGAGGGACGCGCCAAGAATCTGAGCTCCAAGATATACGAATGTCTGTCCTTGCAGGTGAGTTGAGTGGGTGGTCTCCTTGGCATTTGCGCAGTAGGTATTAAAATCTGAGTTTTTAGATTGACGAAAAGGATCGGCTGCCTAAGGTGGTTTGTGGCCATTGCGTGCAGCAAGTAGAGCAGATTCATGTTTTGCGCCACACTTGCAAGAAGACCCAGACGATGCTTAACAATTGCCTCAACATTCCCACGGTCCAGAACCACAACGACAAGCTCTATATCAAAGATGCCATCGACGACACAGGCAAGAGTCTCAGCGTGGTGGGCGGCAGCACAGTGCAGTCCGCCCCAGCCTGCAGCAGCAGCAGTCAATCCAACAATCTGCTAAGCAGTATTATCCAGGCGGTGGGCATGCAACCCCAACAGCAATTTACCATCACGGTGGACAACAGTCTCCAACAGCAGCAGCCGAAACAGGGGCCTCCGCCTGCGGTCCAGCCCAAGTCGGACAAGCAATCGTGAGTAAAAGAATCGTTTGCCACCAATTAAACTAACAGTGGTTCAATGTCAACTCCTAAAAACAGGGTCCTGGAAGAGTTTATACGTCTAAAGCCAGATATAAAAATAACTCCCTTGGGCAAAAAAGACCCTAGTAGTGCTCCCGTTGCCGCAGTCCCTAGTAAGCCGCAACAGCAGTCAGGGACGCCGACTTCACAGCCGCCGCCTGTTCAGCCACAAACAATGAGAACTATGGCTACTAATCCACAGATGCAACTACAGCCAATGCTAAGCGAGCAGTCCATCTGGCAGCAGATACAACAACTCCAGCTGCAGCAACAGCTCCAACAGCTCACCAGTCAACTGTCGGCTACCACTCAGTTCACAGCATCAGAGGATGGCTGTAGTCCGAGCGAAAACAAGACCCCAAAGCTCAATTTTGTGCTCTCCGCACCAGGTGGGCCCCAATTTAGCACATCGCTCCCTCAGTTTGCTGGAGCCCAACCCCAGTTGCAGCTGCAGCTCATGCCCGTTGGGGGAGCAGGTACAGCATCTGCGGGACAGACGCAGTTGAATGCCACAGCTCTGCTCTCCAGTCTATCTAGCCCGCAGACGGGCACGAGTGCAGGCAACATTCTGTCGCCCAACAAATGTTTCCTGCCCATCACCATTCGCGACGAGAATTCCGACCAACAGATAGTGGCGCACATTGACACCAAGAATCTGGTGCTGCCCACCACCTACCAGGTGCAAATGAAGCTGCAGCCACAGCTGGCCACCGCCGATGGTCAGCCAATCATGGAGTTGACGCCCACCTCCATTCCAGCCACACTACAGCTGACGCCGCAGACCTTGAGCAATGCAAACAATTTCCAAGGCACCACCACAGCAGTCTCATCTGCGGGACAATTTCAGAATATATTCCTATCGCCCCAGCCTCCACAACAACAGCAACAACAACAACAACAACAATCGCAGCAGACGTTACAGCAGACGTTACACACGGCCACAGTGACATCTCAGCAAATTATCAGATCTCCTCATTCGAATGCCACAACTCCGCAGTTGCTGATCAGGAATGTCCCCGCCGTATCAACCATCGCCAAGACCGTCAAAGATGAGCCCACCTTTAAGATTCCCCCGTCCAGACAAAGGCAAATGCATCCGCAGCAGCAGCAGCATCTGCAGCAGCAAGCAGTAAACCCCAAAATGAATACTACGCCAACAACATCATACGTATCCCAACAACCATCCCCTGTGCGCAGCCCAGAGCTCAAGCGCGTGATGACGCAGGTGAAACAATTGCCGCCTGTGGATATCCCGGCAACAACCAGAGCATCCAATCCGGCTGCATTACAGCGACTATCCTCAAATACCACCATCACCAAGGTGGCCAAGCCGCAGACACTGACAGCTGCCTCGAATATGCCGCTTCTGAACAAACAGAACATAACAATCAGTCGAATCCCCGCGCAGACTGTGCAACAAACGAACCTCCCCAAACCTTCTATTCCAGCTCCGGCTCTAGCTCCACCTTCGGCATCTGCAATGCCTAAACCGAATCTTGCTCCTCCCCCAATGCAGGCTTCTTCGATAGCAGTGCAACACAAGAAAATAATTATGGAGATTCAAGAGAAAGAGGCGCCGAAAACAAAACTTCCACGCCCGCCGCAGTCCATCTGCGCAGTGCCTGGCAAGACTCAGGATGCACCTCCTCCCGGTCTGAGCTGCCCCAAGTGCAATCGCGAGTTCAAGAAGAGGGAGCATCTTGTCCAGCATATAAAGCTGCACTCAGGCATGCGTCCCTACAAGTGCACGGAGGAGGACTGCGACAAGGCCTTCAGCCGCAAGGAGCACTTGTCGCGGCATCTGATCTCTCACTCGGGCAAGAAGCTGTTCACTTGCGAAGCGTGTAAAAAGCCCTTCTCCCGAAAGGACAATCTGAGCAAGCATATGAGGTAAGTCCATATATTTTATAGCTTGTGCTTAAATTTTAATTGCCTTTCTTGGAACAGGATCCACACAAATCCTCCCAATGAGACCCTGTACTGCTGCGATGTTTGCAATAAGAACTTTGCCACCAAGCTGCACTACGAGAAGCATCGGGAAATGCACAAAAAGCCGCGGACAGCTCCGGCATCTACTGTTACTTCATCCACGACAGTGCGAACCAATGGCCAAGCTCCCGCAAAGGTAGGTGCTTCCGACATCGTTAACAAACTCCAATCTCTCACAAGTATCCTATCTTTCGCAGGATGTTACATATGAAATCAAACAGCAAACTTCGCAGCAGCAGAAACAAACTCCAACTCAACCGCAGCAGGCTCAAATTATGCATGTGGTCACCACCCAGGATCACGCTGGGAATACCATAACTATTACCCAGGCGCCCGACTCGAACATGCCCTCATCTCTGGCTAACTATGTTCAGCTGGGCTTCTCCAACTTTCCCAACTCGGCCGCCAACCAATTAGTTTGTAAAAAGTAGACTGTCACCTAAAAACGAAACTTAGATCGTCCTAGTCCTTGATTTTCAGTTTGGTTTAATCTGACTGCTGGTCATCAGTTCCTTACCATATTATTTTAATTTAATTTTTAATTTCATAAGACTTGGAGATGCTCCTCCTTTTGGTGCAATATTACTTTTTAATTTACTTTTAATGTATTGCGCTTATTATGTTTATTTTAGTTTCCAGTGAACTGTGCTCTCGATATTCCACCAATTTAAGTTAAATGAACCCCCCGTATATAGTTAACACCCCCTCAATTGTATGTAAATCCTCTATTTTACGATATTGTAAGGCTTTGTAAATATTTATCGATCTATGTACTCGTAGAAGCTGTAAACAAATGATTGTAAAAATACCTTTTTTGGGTGAAAGGAAGATGTGTGAGAAAATAAATACATACATATAGTATATAATTTATGGATAAAAACGGTTATATGTATTTCATTTGGTATTTCACACTGAAGCCTTCAGTTTTTACAGGTGCGTTATGAAGCAGATGGCAGGCAGGCTGGGGCTGAGGCTGAGGCAGGCCCCAATGTTTACGTGAATATTTTTGGTAAGATTCGTTCGACTGAAAATACGAATTTTATAATGTTAATTCGATTGGCCAGAGATCTACTGCACGGATGGAAACTATTTCGCAAGAGCTCGTAATTTTATTGCTAACATGCGAACGAACAGCAAGCAAAACGAATAACAAAAGCAAGCCAGATATCCAAATCCGAATCGTTAAGAATAAAGAAAACCATTTCCCATGAATCTGTTGTATGTTTACGCATTTAATTTAATCAAAGAAGATGCATTTATCATGTGATGTTTAATACTTGGCAAGGTATGGTATGGTTTGTGTTTTGTGTGAGGGAATTACATGAAAAATGCTTACAAATAATTGCTAAAAACTAGATGGAAGACTACAGCAAGCATAAATATATTTAAACATACAAATCTTTGGTCTTAAGGCTACAAAATACTGGGGAAAAACGAACATAACTGAACAAAACAGAACAGCTACTGCGATTGGGGAAGAACATAACATACTTTCAGGCGTCAGACAACCAATATTGGTACGCACGAGATGGGAGCGAGAATGATGCAACCTGTGACAATCGTGACCAGGTGACAAATAATCCGAAACAAGTGTAAAATAATTTAATAAAAAAATCATAAATTGTTTTCTTAGAAATCAGAGAGAAGGGACGATATTGTGTGGTACATAGGTGCGTGAAAGCAGCAAAGATCGTGAGTCGCATGAAAAATGTCCAACTCTACTGCAAACCAAATGTCGATGGAAGTGCCAACAAAATAATACTAGAACTAGGACTACTGGTAATTAGGTAAAGGTCGTGCAGTGCAGTGTTAGGAATAAGGGGTGCCCGATACCGAATCCAAACCGAAGCGATCAAATGCATTTAAATAGGGTGCACGTGCACTAACAAAACAGTTGGCTACCTTGGGGGTCTGATCTGTCCCTGTATCAATCATAGCTGAGGGCAAACTGATTGACCTTTTGCACATCTCCCCACACCTGAATCGCCTGGATATCGGAGAGCGAGAAGAGCGTCTCGTATTTGCTTATGAAATTGTGACCCGTTTCCCTGACCTGGTAGACGATCATTGTGGAATTATCATAATCGAATGTAAACTCTAGACGAAACGTTGATTCTGTGGATGAAAGTTGGAACGCCTCATCAATCTCGTTCATAATACTGGCAAAGCTTTGGGTCAGAGTCTTATCACTCTCGCCTGTACCATCGAATATGTTCAGATAGTGTTCCTGCTGCAGGCTGCTCCACTCCCCGTTCCGCTTGTAGTTCTCGATGATCGTCTGTGTGGGGATCACCACTTTGAAGTGATATGTGATGTTGTCTGTACATACTGGACTGTTGACAAAGTTAACCGAGAATCTGTAGTGGGAAAGAGAGAAGAGAGGAGGGAAGAGAGAGAGCGAAACATTTACTTAACAAATCATTTGTTTATATCTCTCATATGTATGCTAATGACGTCGCGATCTGTACATTTGACCCCCGTCTACGAAGCTGCTTGCTTAGTCACTAAATATCTATGTTCCTATGGCACTGGCACTGGCACTGGCACATGGCGGTTTGGCAAGTTTTTGGGGACCGGACCATCCCAGACCCAGACCCATTGTCATGGCTGAGAAACGTGCCAAGCATTCAAGGAACGGCATTGGGAATTCGGATGTTTGACGGATTGCCATTTGGAAATCTTTCTTAGTCACATTGTGTTTGAAGTTCCTGGTATAACCGATTCCTTATCTAAGTAAACACCGTTTACAAGCAAATATTTGGTATTGTAGTACAATATCTAATTTGTATGACACATTTATGGGAGCTATAAGCGGCATGTTATCGGTGGGGAGGCAAGTGATAAGGTATTCAAGGTCTTTTGGTTTTCGCATTATCTTGTAGTTGGCCCAATCAAGAACCCGGATTCCATGGTGTTGTAACTGATTCTGATTAATTGACATCATTTTCTTAACCCACACCTATCCGATGATTGCTTCAATGATTTGCTCATTTCTTTTTTGTTGGCTCTCATTTCATTTTCAGATTGTTCTTTGCTGTTGTCTTCTTTGCCGGGCCGGGCCGGCATCTTCAGCCATTCCGTTGCGCGTGTCTGCTTTAATTTTGTGTTGATGATGTCATTGATTGTGGAATTGATACAGCATTAATATCCAGACGAGTCCAGTTTACTCGCAAGTATAACTGCATACGTACGTGTTTAAATGATTTTCTAACATCTGCTTATCGTGTTATTAAATTTTAAACTCACAATTTGCCTTTGGTATTTATAAGAATCTCTAAATTTTGCACCCCATTTGTTTGTTTCATGTGTGCGCCATAAATCGTCGGCCAATTCGTGAGAATTTTCCCCCCAATCGGGTTAAATATGTACCACATTCCCGAGACTATTAAAATTCTGCACGCAAAGAACAAGTTTCCGTAGCTTGGGGCAGGAAATAGCTAATCGATTTTCTTAGAGTTCCAGGAAAACCTCGAACCTTTAAGGAGATTTTGATGGACTTACTGCTGAGGTTGCTGGAGCAGGGTGCCTGTGATGGTAAACTTTGTTACCGAAGCGTTGGAATTGTCGGGCAGCACCGCTAAAAACTTTACATCAGGCATTTTATGCGTTCTGTGTTCGGAATCTCTGTCTTGTATTGGATGAAATTCGCTTTGGTCCGCCCCTCTGACGCTGACACGCCTTGCAGTGTTTATTTTTAGCAGGTGTGTGTAATTGTTAATTATATCGGGCGAATTGTTGACAAGTTTCGTAAATGCAGTTGCCAACGGTAACAATTGGTTTAAAACTCTAAGTACTGGTTGACAGAGTAGTTAGCACTCGGCGGGCTCGGGCAATACTGTTGGATTACTAACGAAAATGCTGCTTTTTTAAAGGAAAAACGATATCAAGTTAAAGTTCGCACACCGACGTCACGGGTAAAGTACTTTAGGCTGGGAACGCAAGCGAAGTACATATTTGTTTGTCCGGTTACGTTACGAGACTTCTTGAAACCGTGAGGCGGTGCGGTGCTGTTCCGTCTGGCCTGCTATCGCGCTCGCTGAGTCAATACTGTGTACTGTGCTGGCTGGGGCCAATAATATTTTTGGGAGCAGCCGTTGCAGGCCAGGCCAAGCGGTGAGCGGCAAACAGCAGCTGAGAGCTGAGTGATTCCTCACACCTGTTAGGCTAATTTATTTCTCTCGGAATTTCGCTGAGATATGAAGCCCTTTGTTTACTTTTGCTCTCAACAGTGTTGCTATGTGGACAATCAAATTTGATTCAAATTTGAACTTCTGGCGCTCTACTTTACGATAAGTATTATCTGATATGTATCGATGATTGTGACTCATACAGTGCTGCCAGTTCAGCCAAATATAGCTATTTTTTGCTATTTAGTTAGACCGTATATTTTATTAGGACTTTTTGAGGGATTTTGTGGAGGGATTTTGTTGAGGCAACAAGCCCAACAATTTCCCTTACATTCCATGCTCACTTATGTTTCTTACGTGACATTCCATGATCACTTACGTTTTTTACCGTTGCCAACATAAATTTGGATGGGCCAGCAGCATGTGCCGTGAAATGAGCGACATTGTCCCACAACATGGGCACGGAATTTTGCATACCTCTTTAGAAAAGGATATTATAGAATTTAGGAAATGTTTGTCAGGCACCAATTATTGCAGAAACTAGTTTAAAAGCTATCTCAACGAAATTTTACAGTTTGGTGCATTCTTGCTGATACTAAAAATATAAATCGGGATCGAGATGTCCATATATACAGGAAACTAATGAAATGCATTAATGGGTCAAAAAATGGCAATCTGTGCCAAATATAGTATTAATTACGTTTCAAAGTAGCTGGGAATAAAGAATTTTAACATTAATCAAATGAAAAAGGGTATAATACCACTGGTTAAGTTCCCAAATGACGTGACATTCCATGCTCACTTACGTTTTCTTACGGCGCATTTCAGGCTCACTTACGTTTTATGCCTAGACCTTTATTGCTTAAACGTTATTTTATAAACAATCTAAAAAATAAGAGTCACTAAACATTGCCAATCTTCTAGACAATTAATTCATCTATCAGTTAAAATTATTTGTTCAGGGTTTAGTATCTTATGCAGCTAGTAAAATTAAACAGAATATCAAAATCGAGGAATATGTCAAAATAATTAAAACAATGTAATAGCTATATATATCGACAGTTGGCAAAAGCAGCAAGTTCTCTAATCGGCAGCACTACTCCTATCGTTTTCGTGGTAATCGTCCGACTCTCATCACTACGGCCACCTAAACATATTATTTCTGTTAAAAGAATTTAGTAAATCAAAAACTTAAATTAATTCAGAATAGCAGCATAATGAAGACAACGCATCTGGTGCTCGTGGTCTGTTTCCTGGCCGGTGTCGCACGGACAACGCTGGCCCTCAAAGAGGAGGACTGCGAAGGTATGTATGTTGGCCACGTAAGTGGTAAATGTTCTGGAACAGATTTTCAACCAAAATCTTTTAGTGTGTATCAAGACTGTCAGGCGCTTTGCGGATTCCCTTAACGATGCCGCCAAGGGTGACTACAAGCAAATAGAGACTGAATTCAAGAAGTTCTGCAAGACACAAAAGAACAAGGAGCACAGATTCGTGAGTAGCCGGCAAACAATGTGCTCTTCCGCCTAGTGAACACGTATGCTAACACGTATGCTTTTTCAATGTAGTGCTATTACCTCGGTGGTCTGGAGGAATCGGCCACTGGCATTTTGAACGAGCTGAGCAAACCCCTGAGCTGGTCCATGCCGGCCGAGAAGGTGTGTGAGAAGCTGAAGAAGAAGGATGCGCAAATATGTGACCTGCGATATGGTATGTACGCCTTAGACATACAAACTTGTATGGAAATAACTAACTAAACCATATATGTATATTAATGTAACTGCAGAGAAACAAATCGATCTGAACAGTGTGGATCTGAAAAAGTTAAAAGTTCGCGACCTGAAAAAGATCCTTAACGACTGGGATGAGAGCTGCGATGGGTGCCTGGAGAAGTCTGATTTCATCAAACGCATCGAGGAGCTGAAGCCCAAGTATGCGCGCAGCGAACTGTAGATTGTATCGCTCAAAAGTCTAGAGTTACTTGTGTAGTTACATGGAACACGCCCACTCAAATACAAGAAATCCCCACTACACATCCGTATTTTTAGTTAATTTACAATTTTGATAGACTTTGAGAGAATTGAAATATAATATATACATAAAGAAACGATATTTTGAAATAAAAAAGAAACCAAGAAACACACAATAATACCATGAAATACGCTCTCATTCCGTTGATAAATAAACAAATTTGTATTTTTAGTTTTCCACGTGTTAATTATTTTTTCAATTTTTTCCAATTATTTTCATACAATATTACGTACAAAATTACAACAGAAATTCACAAAATATCTGGATTAAAGTTTCATTTAAATGTTAAATCGATTCGATTGCACTTTCTGCCACGGGCCAAATAAATTCGATCTCTGAACGAAAGGCTGGCTCGCCTTAATTAAATTACAATTATTAGTTAGACATATCCACTAAGAACATAAGCAGTTGGGATAATTATTATAAACTAAGATGATAGAATGGGTATTTCTTGCTATAATGGAAGGGATGATGAGAGTAGGGGATCTACAGATCACCTTCAAGTGGCAGCTCCTGAATCCTTAGCGGCGGTAGGGCTGCTTGTTGTATCGGCCACGCTCGTTCTCCTCGGAGAGATTGGCGTATTCGCTATAGACGACGCACCAGCAATAGGTTAACACCGCTGGAAGAGAAGAGACAAAAATGGTTTTTAATTTGTTGTCCCTATTTTCGGTCCTACTGTTGGGATGTATTTTACTTTGTTTCTACTGAACTCTGCTACATAACAACTACACTAGAATGTAACAAGACAGAGACACCTGCCGAGCAAATCGCTGTTATTTAGAATGCATGTAGAACTGCGATGTGGGGGCGTGTCTCGCCCATTTTTAGCTGCATCTCAGCCTATCTGCCCATTTATTATCTGCTACCACTTTGGCAACTAAACAAATTGCATTTGCCAGCCACTTCGCGCCTCATTTGTTGGGTGCAATCCCCTGGCTGGGGGCGCCGCTGCCTTTTTTGCTTTCAGCACACGGGGCAATCAACGCATGATAAATGCGTCAATAAAGTAAAAACGGCTCGCATAAAACGCCATCCGGTGCTAAAAACCGCACATGGAGAGGCTACAGTTGCCCCCATCATTTGCATCTGCCCCCACTCCGTCTGCATCTCCTTTGCACACTTACCGCAACAAATCAAGCCAAAGATTAGCCAGAGAACACCCGTCAGCACATAGCCATCAATGAAGAAGACGACCGCCGTGTAGATGACTGAGATCAGCAGTCCAATGGCAATCATTATGCCCAAAACCACCCAGGGCACCATTAGGTAGTGATTACGCTATAAAATAAACCAAGATTAATGATGCAATCTGTATTCAACGAGCACAGCGCACAGCACATGTGGGGGAGTCATACCTTGAGGACGCCCGCGATCATCAGCAGCGATATCAATATGGTCATGCACAGGTTGATCACCAGTATTATCTTGACAATGTCATTGGGTATAAAGTCGAATACGATCGTCTTGAAATGCACTCTCGTTGTGAAGATCACCACGATGGTGATGATGGATAGGATAATGGCCAGGATGCCGGAGATAATGGAGCCATTCCGCGTCGACTGACACAGGCAGCAGGAGCTCAATAGAGGTTTTGCCATTTTGGCAAATTTAGATTATGATTTAAGGTGATATAAGCTGGAAATATATGTATGTAAATATAAGATTGAAATTGGGAAGGAAGCTCTATAAAAGTAATATTTTCTAGAATGCTAGACTTCTTATCGTTCAAATGCTTTGTCATATAACTGATGATGTTGCCTGGGAATTTGTGGAAATATTACCCCATCCACCTTTCTTCCCATTGTTTCTATCTTATCAACAATACGTTTCTGGCTAATATATGACGATTGTTTTGTAAAGGAACCAGCTAATATTTATGGCATTCCTGTACACCCACCTTGACCCCCTTTGGCAATTGCAGAAGGTAAAGATAAACAACCCGAAAAACAAGATCCAATAATTTGGACAATTGTGACGTCAAGCGAACCAACAAATGTTTATAAAACAAATGTGATTTTAAAAATAGAAGGAATCGAGAAGAAAACAATAGCCAAAGAGCGTGGAATACTTGAGAGAACGTAAGATTTATATTTAGACAAAAGCTTTAAAATAAATCAACGAATCGAATGACTAATCAATGAACAATGCAAGGAAGTTATTCGGAAATACTTGTTGCTCATTCCAGTAAATTCCGCAAGTTGCAGCTTTTCGAAAGTTTATATCAGCCACTCCACTCCACATGAGCACACGATCCAGATAGCAGCATGCATTGCATCTATCTGCATCCATGAGTTATGGCTCATCAAATGCAGCCACCGGGCATTGTCATTAAATTAATCAAACGTTTAACTTGCTCCGGACCCCGGCCTCAGCCTCAGCTCCAGCTACGGATTGATGTGGCGCATGTTGGCACATGCAAATGCCGCTGCAGCTGGCTTGTACTCGTATCTATCGGATGCCGAATGCCGAGGCATCCACAGCGCACTCGTACATGTGGCCCGCGGCAGGCATCAACCCTGATGAGATAATCACACGCCAAAATGTCTTGTCTTACATGGAAACACTTTGAGATGGTTTAAGCCGAAACTGGTTGCCTGGGAAATGGTCAGCCCGCACTCGAACTCCCACCGCATTCGCACCCGCAGCTAAAGTTCAAGCAAAAGATACACATAAGAGATATGTATACGGATACAGATACCATTCGTATTTAAAGCACATTTCCGCTGAGTTTGAGTTCACACCACACCTCACGCAGAAAGAGAAAAAAAGAGAAATACGAACGAAATAGCCAAACAAACAGCACAAAGATGTGAGGAAAGAATCTCGGCAAGAATACGAAACAAATTACGTAATTATTAGGGGAGGGGAGGCGGGGCAGAGGGGAGCACGGACAGAGGACAGGTTAATGCCCAAAGATCACATTCTACTCGAACGAAACGGTACGGAACAGAGTGAACTTTTTATAGCTGCGTTGATAAACGCGGACGGACACATGGCGCGTTAGCTTGGCGTTCTCCACGCGTTTCGCACGCGTTTTTTCTAGCCCATAAATGGAGCAGAATTTGACCGCAGACGCAGACACAGACACAGACACGAACACCACATTTGTCTGGCTTCTAGTGCAATTTCATCTTGAATTACATATGTTTTGGCCTGGTTAGGAAAACAAAGCAATGCAATATGAAGCTATATGTAGATGTAACCGATTCAGGTCAGAGGGTACCACGCAATAGTGTCTACAGGGAAATTCCATGCTGAAAAGAGTTTGGACCCAGATGTTCCACCAAGTTGGCATTTTAATGGCGCTAACATCACCAATGAACTCATCGTTAATCTAATGCTGACGTTGACTTCCGCTGGGCTACCCATAGAGTAGAATTATAATCGTAATCCCCTCCGGATCTGCCGCAGACGGAGTCAAGTTCAAAATACACAGCGTGGGCGACCTTTTTTTTTCTGAGGAATGGAATTTCTGCCTCAACAGCACAGCCCTCGATGTGGGTTTTATGAGTTGGAAAGTGTTTAAGACTTGACAAGTGCAACTGGACGTGGTTGTCATTGCATTTTGGTCGGTGTTGTGTTTGTAGGTTGTCTCACTGACAGTATCTACATCTACATCTGTGTATGTGTGTGGGAGTGGGAGTAAAAGTTGTCAGATGCGATGCTGGCAAATGTGAAAGGTAAAGTTAGCCAGAAGATGTTCGAGAATCGGGGGAAAGCCAAACAACTTTTTCTGGGAAATGCAAGTGAGAGATTTTCATACAATACGACTGTTCCCTCGACAGTTCCCATCACAGCGTAAACACTCAGTTAAGTTAAGCGGAACATTAAACTATTACAAAATGTAAAATTTACATTTATCATCATTCATTAATCAAATCGTGACCCATTTGTCTAGACTGTGGAGCAAGCCAACTGAAACTGAAAACATTGTCCATATAAATCATGTCAACTGCTTTGGTTATACGCCATATAACATATGTACATATGTATGTATGTACGATCGTATAGCCCAGGGAAAATTGTTTAAATCCACATCAGCCCCCTGCCACCTGCCCCCCGCCCGATCGGTTTTTGTAATTTTCGTGTGCAGTGAGCGCGTGTCCACGGGTCTGGCTTTTGTATCTGCCGGATACATGATTGTTTTTGGCATTTATCTCGTATCTGGTATTGCCGCCAGCGAAGCCGACGCCAATTATTCCCAACTCTTTTGTTGTTCACTTTATCGCGAGCGGGCGGGCGAACTTTTGTGACCCCTTCTACGCCTCCTCTACACACACACACACTCCCCCCTTCCCCACTGCTCAATCCACCAATTAGTTTGCGCTTCAACGCGTAATTAAGTTTGACATTCTTCTGCGCTACTTTTTGCGCCCAGACACAAAAGATACTCGAACCAGACAAAGGCAAAAACAAAGCCGTGCGTATCTGTATCTGCAATTGAGCTGCGATGTGGCTGGAAATTACTCAATCGATGGCATGGCAGGCCGGGCTGAAAACACAAGTGGGAGCTGCTCCGATGAGTGGCCAAGTCGGGTTTTTTAAACCGGTCAAAATCGTTCTACCAAATTTGACAAGTCTCAAGCACGCGGCATTTTTTGGCTTTTATTTATTTTGCTGGTTTCTGCCACTTGAGCGCGCGGGCTTTGCTTTGTCTCAGCTTTTTGTCATATTGAATTTGGTCGATGTTTTTCTGGCTTTCAGCGTTCGCGTTTTCGACTCGATCACTCGACTTGCCATATAAATCAATTAAGCCCGTTGCAGCTGCAGAAGAACTCAATTGCATTTGCAGCAGCCTTTGAAGTGGCCTTTGCCGACGGGGCTTGCTTTCAATTTCAATTTCAATTCTTGATTTTGCAATTACGCGGCGGCGCCTTTATGGTGCCGCACGCACGCACTGCCACACTGCCCCGACACTTTGCAGAGCCGATCCATATGCATGAAGCCACGAGATAGATACTTTTCCACGTTCTGTCATGGTCAGGGAGGAGGCGGCGACATTGAACGCGTTCAAAAAGACAATTCTAGAGGATCATTCGGCTTTCGTTTTCCCCACCCAAAGCGAAAGTCTTCGCTCCCACGTTAAAATGATTCATTTATGAGAGGAGAACATAGAAAATAAATACACGAAAATACTTATAAATAGCCCCACAAGGTCGCGAGCATTCAACTGGGAGATCTAGAAACAAAAACAACACAACAGACCAGACCAGAGCCCATAAAATGCTTTTAGTCGCCAGCCAGCAGCTACCTCAGAACTTTTGTAATGGAAATTCTCGTATTGCGAATACCCGATCAATGAACAGTAGAACACAGATTTGTGGTCAAGCAGTAGGCCTCAATCTCCATTCTCCACCATCAATCTGCCATCTGGCATCTGACTATTTGCCGCCACTGTGCGGCAGCAGCGTAGGTGTGTGCGAACGCCTTCTGCCATTCCTATTTATTCAGCTAGAATGTATTTTTTGTTGTCATATATTTTCGTCGCTGTTTTATCTCTTGCCTTGTGTGTTTTGTAACCTTCACATTGTTCTTTCCTCTATCTTGTTAATTTTCTTAATTTTTTTTTTCATTTATTCTTAATAGACGCGCGTCACTGAACTTTGCTGCGCGGTGGCTTGAACGGAGATCTTCCAATTCGATCATTTCCTTTATTAATTCTGTCTCAATGGGAGTGTCTACTTAATATGCACCGCCTCACTGCCTCATTTTCAGCTTGAATGTGAGTTTAATAGATCGCAAATGTCTGGAATATCTAAAAAGATTCAATTCAAAGATTTAAATACGAATACGACTCCGCGGGAAGTGTACTTTTTATTGACCTACATATCCTTTACTCCAACCTGTTCAACCGCCGACTTGTTTACCAAAAAGATGGGATATGTCAGTCCGTAAACGATTTCAATGTCATCTTGATTTCGCTGACATCATGCATTGCACTCACATCGGCAGCAGCTCCTTATATATAGCTGTGTGTGTCTATATAGATCGCAATTTGCAATAAGCAACAATCAAAGCAAACAATCTGCCCATATAGCATTTGGGTCAGGCCAGATCAGAGAGATCCGTGATCTGCGATCGACGATCGGAAGTCAAAACAAACGGTGGCATTATTTTTTTGTTATAATTTATAATTTGTTTTTTTGTTTTTTTGCGGTATAGAATGTGTTTTTAGCGCTTTTGTCATAATTTGTATTTGCGGGAGCTCAGAAAAATCTTAATAGTAGCGCGACAGACAGACTCAGACTCAGTCTGAAGCTCAGTGGCGTTGCGCTCCGATCATTTGAATATTGAAATTGCTGGCTGCGAGACAGCTAAATGAAATTGAATATGTTTTGTATAAAAAATACAACAAAAAATAAAGAAAACACACACAGAGCCAAGGCAGACGAGCAATCAAGACGCCAGCTGGGACTGGGACTGGGGACTGTGACTGGCTCTAGGTCTCTCTGGCTACTGCGGCTACTGTGGATGGGGGGCTCCTACTGCACGTATCCACCTCCGTTGGGGAGCTGTTCGCCTGTTATTTTAATTCCGAAACGATCGTTTATCACTTGATTTGCATTCGATTGAGATCGTTCTGCCAATTGGCTGCACTTTTTCGCCCTGACGCTGATAATGTCAGGCATTTGGCAAGTGGCCCGCGTCGATCGATCGCCAAATATAAACCAAATTCACTTACACTTTCTACTTTTGCTGAATGGGAGGGTTACAATCGGTAGTTGGAACCAATCGACTCTTTATGGCCTTGCAATTAATTAGTGGTTGTATGATATATATGTATAATTGGATATATTCATATATTATTCTTCGGAAAGTTTTGACGCGATTTCAATACGATTTGCGCGCGTTTCTGTTGTGTTTGCGGCGAGTTTCACGTAGCGACTGAAAACGCGCTGCTCCACTGAACAGGAGACTCTCCGTCGCTAGAGAGCGCCAGCGTTGGCAGCGGCCGAAACAGCGCAGCTACAGCGATCGCGATTTTTGCTCTCATCTACTGCTCGCGTTTCTACCGTTTCTTTCTCTTAGTTAGTTCTTACACTAGTTCTCTTAGTTCTTAAACTAAGTTTGAGGCAGCGACAAGCTTTTGGGGGAAAGCTTTCTCTGAGGGAGAACAGAACCAGTTTTTCAGATTGTTCCGGCATAGAGTTATCAAAACACCACTTGGACAAACAATGGTACGGTTACAAGGCTCTGCACTATCCTAACCAAACAAATCATTAAAACTTGCTCCGCTCGTTCTCAATTCTCATTACTTGGGCTGGACCCCGACCCCGACCCAACATCCGCGTATCCCATGGTGCCCCCTATTCAAGATGCGCGCCTTAGATATGCCAGCACGCCATGTCTCCTACTGCCATGTTTGGTTAGTTGCTGTTGCCTAGCCACACTGCCCGTTGTGGCCTGGCCGTTAGTGTTAGTCGCCAAGTTTTTGGACATTTTGCCTTAAAATGGTAAATGCTGGCATTCAACTTATTGGCAGTTGGGCTCGTTCAACGTTCAACGCTTAGCGAGAGAGTTTTGTGGGCCATGCAGCTACTTTCATATTTATCAAATCATGCCACAACACAACCAAGCTGGTTTCGTTCCCTTTGTTTGCTATTTTCTGGAACTTTTATCTGTCTTCTATTGTATGCAAATTTCGGAATGAGTGGGGGGAATGATGTTTGTTAAGGCAAGCGGATAAAAAGAAATTCGGTCAATCAATATACAAAAGCCTGCAGGACCTCTTTGACACCACAGCTTCCGCTTAGCCTATTTAATAGTCGCAGTTGTAGGGATTGTACATTGATTTATATTTAAGATTTTTCAATTATTGTATTGGTCATTCTTTAGATATCTCTCTCTCTCTCTCTCTCTATCTCTGACACCCATCAGATCAGTCGCTTATCAGAGCTATAAAGAACAGTGTCAGGTTATCTTCGGTTCTGGTTGTCTTCAAGTCTAATTTATATATATATTTTCGTCAAACACAATACATTGTGATTGTTTAGTTCAACGCTTTTTGGCTGCATATTATGTTTTATTTTGAAAATTTATATATACATTAGAGTAAATAATTTAGTCAGGTATGTTGAGAAATAATCAATTTGCTTAAATATGGTTCAGCCGGACTGCAAAAAGGAAAGAGAACGAAAACCAAGGCGGCGGTATTGAAATCGAAATCCGTTGAGACCGTTTGTGTGGTTTCATAGTTGTAGTGTTGAAATGTATAAAATTCTCATTATGTTACAAAGGCGCTGACTGTCCTCGCTTATGGGGCGCAACGACTGACTATCCACTAACAATTTTGTGTGCAAACCACGCCGGCATCTGTCTGATAGTCTGGCTGGCTGGTCTCTATTTACTTGTACCAGCTGCTGCAGCATCTTCCTTCTTCTTTTGCTTCTCCCGCATCACCTCAGCATCCCTGGAATAGTTATGATAATAATGGTATTATGCTCGTAGTACTTTAACCTTACGCGATACTGACCTAGCCTTGCGCTGTTCCACAGTGAGATTATCGGTACGTTTTCCCTTGGTCTGCTCCGACAGTTTCTTTTGGGCCTTCTGGCGCGCCAGGTCTCTTTGGTTTCCCCCTGTGAAGTAAACGATCGGTTAATATTTTAAGCCGTATTTAGTCACGCGTGCTATATGATCTAATCGCAGTGGCAAAGAGGTTAGAAGCGCACACGCTACTTGCCCGCTGTCGCATGTCCAGCCATCGATTTTACACCTCTCTATGTGCAAGGAAAGACCCTACTCTAGTGGGTTCACCCAGATTTTTATAGATATCCCCTGTAGCACAACTGGACCTACATTAGATGCACTTTATTCTATGTCGGCCTTCACATTATACGACTCCACCATTTAAATATACTTAAATGTGGAATGGATAAATCACCAGCCACAAGCCTCAACGCTGCGCACTTACGTGTCATTTTTGTCGCTTTCGATTGAGGTGATGCTCCGGTTTTAGTTGAAATATCACTCCGAAAAGGCTGTGACGTATAAATACTAGTTGTATGAAAGTTGTAAAAGTTGTATCCGAATATATTTTAATTGTTTTTGTTTTTATTTCCAGCGGGGGGTTGATATTTCGAGATATAATCGATTTTTTTTCCATTTCTTTAAACATCGATTGTATATGGCGAAACATCGATGTTTAGTCTTAACGTCTTGTTCCGTTTTATGAAAGAAAAAACGAATGTTTCTTAACAAAATTCAAGACTTATTTTAATATATATGTATGTACTCTAGGAATTTTTTCTTTTTTTTGGTTCTGAAGTTTCTGAAGGAAAGCTAGGAGCTATTATAATGAAAATGATCTCAAATGAACTGTTTTTAACTGTTACCCGGGAAAACATCGATGTCTTTCCACCTCTATCGGAGTACTGACGAAAATCGCATTCCTCGCTTTTGATGTTCTGTTTTATATTACTAGCCAACTAGGACCCTCAGGCCTGAACACATAATTTTATACAATAGATAAAACAATTTTCTACAAGACTAGCTAATTTTAAGGACTCCGTTTGGTTTGATTGTTTATAAAATAACGTTTATAAAACTTGAGTGAGCATGACATTTCGGGGATTTTTTCGGGAAGGGTGAAAATCGTGCGATCCGTGAAATTTCCCTTGGCTAAATTTACCCGTTATCCATACCTTTTTTGGCTCAACCCAAGCTCAAACCAAAATGTTGTGTCGAACCGATCGGCTTGACACTGGACGCGCTCTTTTTCTCATTTTCGCGTTCATGTATGAGCTCTTACTCTCTTTTACTCTCACGGTATGAGTTCGAAACGATCATGCAACAAAACATCGATAACAAAGTATATTTGGTGATGGGGCGGTAATTTTGAAAATTTTCGAAACTCATATTCCTCGCTTTTGATATTCCGTTTAATATTACTAGCTAACTAGGACCCTCAGGCCTGAGAACATAATTTTATACGATTGATGAATCAATTGTCTACAAGATTGGTTAAGTTTAGTGACTCTTTTTTTTTAGATTGTTTCTAAAATGACGTTTAAGCCAATGTAAAAAATTTAAGTGAGCATGAAATGCGACGTAAGAAAACGTAAGTGAGCATGAAATGTCACGTCATTTGCACACTAGTTGCGACACCTTACGGGAAAATGGGTATACTACAGAAAAAGTATGGCCAAAATATGAAAGGTGTGTGAGCTAGACATGGTGTTTAAAATCAGTGTGACCACGTGTTCGAGTTGAAAATTTGAATTTTGGGTGTTCGTGGGTGCGTTTAGCAAAAATTCGACATAATAAACATGATGAAAAATCATAACATCTTTTTATGACTTTTTGTAAACCACTAAAAGGTAGGTATAAAATGTGGTGCAAATTTTCAAGTTCTTGCCTAAATATGCCATCTTCAACCGAAACAAAAGACAATATAAACACTAAGATGTGCCGCGCCATACAAAATATTTAGCTAGATTTTTACGGTCAGCAATTTTAACGTATTCCTTTTTTTACTATGTATATTTCCGCATGATAGAGTTTAATTAATTTAATTACTGATTGAACGTACATACATATAATAGAAATTATGCAGATATCCGATCATCTGTCCAATCGATTTCGGGTTTAATTTCTCTTCATGAGATCCTCTACGAATGCAAAACTCACATTTGTATCAAACTGTAGCTTTTTATCGAAGAACCACTGAAGCGTCAACATATAATCCCCCGTCGGAAGGGGAAGACGCAACAGCTCTGGTCTCAGATAGAAATCCTTGACAATTTGTGGGCCCTGTAAAGGAAATATTAAAACTGTTCGATAAATGTAGTTTAAACTATTTGTGTTTCTTACCACATAAGGACATGTATGATTTATGTTGCTAAACTCTTTAAATAACCCATAGACTATCGCAACCACTGGGTTATTCGGTTTTCGCAAATACTGACAGGCATCAAAATGAACGTCTACTAGCCAGGGCTTGTATCCATTTGCTCTTTTGAATATCCGGATATGAACTGTTATATCGTTGGCCGGATGTAGTGCTGTTCCATACAAATTAAAGACCACTTTGTTCCGACTGACGGCCTTCAGACGACAGTTATGGAACACAAACCAGGACTTATTGTAGCTCTCGCATACGAAATTCGTAAACTTGAAGATGACGGCATCCTGAATAATTGGTTCATTGTATTCTACTTAAGTAGTATTTTACATATATGTATGTATGTACTATATTTACATTACTTTTAATGTTGTATGCTATTAACAATGCTATGACAGCACAGATCACAAGTTGGCACCGCATCGTTCTTTGATGAAGAAATAATATTTGAAACAGATCAACATGTTCTTTTATGCTATATTCATATGCATTTTTTCCGCTTTATTGAGTTTAATTGTTTTAACTACTTGTTTGCTTTATGCATTATTGATAATTACTGAACATATGTACATATATATATATGTATAAAATCCAAATTACAAAAATATTCGATCATTCGCCCCATCTATTTTTGGTTTAATTTCTCTACGAACACAGAACTCACATTTGTTTCAAACTGTAGCTTATTATCGGCTTACCACTGGGAGGTTAACCCCTGGAGATGAATTGATTCATCGTAGACCGGAAGCAGCGCGGTTCAACTCATATTAAAGACCACTTTGTTCCGACTGACGGCCTTCAGACGACAGTGATGGAACACAAACCAGGACGACGACATTCGTAACTTGAAGATGACGGCATCCTGAAATGGTCTGACATATATTTCGGATTTCAACTCGTATGTAATTATTCGAATCATTTCCTCTGAAAATTGTTAAGTTACAAACATTTCGAATATCAGTCGGTCTCCGCACAGATAACAGAACAGTTCAATGAAGTTCAATCCATTAATCGGTGTGCTCTTCGGAGTATGGCTGGCAATTAACTTTGACTTCACTGCAATTACTGATAAATCATCAGTGCTACATCCTGTATACGGAGTATCAATTCATCTCCAGGTGTTTACCACCCGACGGGAGATTATTTTTTGACGATTCAGTCGTAAGCTTCAGTTTGACACAAATGTGAGTTTTGTGTTCGCAGAGAAATTAAATATATATTTATATATTTGGATATTTTTATAATTTGGATTTTATATATAATATATGTTCAGTAATAATCAGAATTATAAAAATCAAATTTGTAGTTAAAATATTAAAACTCAATCGTGCGGAAAAATGCATATGAATATAGCATAAAAGAACATGTTGATCTGTTTCAAAAATTATTTCTCCAGCAAGGAACGATGCGGTGCCAACTTGTGATTTGTGCTGTCATAGGATTGTTCATAGCATTCAACATTAAAATTAATGTAAATAAATAATATATAATGAATAATGAATATAATGAACCAATTATTCAGGACGCCGTCATATTCAAGTTTACGAATGTCGTCTGCGAGAGCTACAATAAATCCTGGTTTGTGTTCCATAACTGTCGTCTGAAGGCCGTCGGTCGGAACAAAGTGTTTTGGAATATGAATGGAACGATACTACATCCGGCCAACGATATAAAAATTCATATCCGGATGTTCAAAAGGGCAAACGGATACAAACCCTGGCTAGTCAACGTTCATGTTGATAACTGTCTGTTTTTTCGAAGGCGATATGTCCCTGTTGCTAAGATAATCTATGGGTTCTTTAAGGAGTTTTCAAACATAAACCACTCATGCCCCTATGTGGTAATATACACGAATAATTTGTATATCAAACAGTTTTAATATTTCCTTTACAGGGTCCACAAATTGTCAAGGATTTCCATTTGAAAACCGAACAGTTGACCCTGCCCCTTCCGACGGGGGATTATATGTTGGCGATTCATTGGTACTTCGATAATAAGCTACAGTTTGATACAAATGTGAGTTTTGCATTCGTAGAGGATCTCATGAACAGAGATTAAACCAAAAATGGACGGTGCAAATGATCGTAGATCTGCATAATTTTGATTTAATATGTACATACATGTGCATTACACTCAGTGTTTAAATTACTTAAAGCAATTAAAGTCTATTATGCGAAAATTGACATAGGAAAAAAATCACATTCGTCTCTTTTAAATGTTATTTTTCCTTATATACTATGTTTCATATACTATGTTTAAGCTATGAATTTCATGAATTCTATAATTCGTGAAATTAAAACAGCCCCTGTTTATCCGACTGAGACGAATACATGCAATCATATCAGCAGAGGTGGCAGACGTAGCTGATTTTTGTTAATTATCTACAAAAATATTGAATTATCTATGTCTTCTACATAGAATTCTACTTAATATAACCATCCCTACTACATCATACATGACGTTTTGATTGCTATGTGAACATGATTAAACCTGCACCCACTCAACACCCTCTCCATCTAACTCCCACTCTAAGAGGTGCCCCCAGCAACAAACGTTCGCTCTTGATTGCAGTAGCAGAGGCTGTAGTAGAAGAGCCGAAATATTCTATCATCTCTTTTGCATATGACATAGCGGTGGAAGAGGAGAAGAAGGAATATTTCCCTCTCACTTCTACCAACAGGTGACACAACCAGACTCTTTTGATCTCCCTTTGCAGTGGCAGAAGGAGAAGATAAGCAGCAGACATAAGCGATTAGCAAAAGAAGCTGATGAGAGAGTGGGAGCGAGGGCAATTAGGAAGAGAACGTGGGGGGAGCATAAAATGAATGCATTTGCACCGCTCCAAAGAGCGCGCTCTCGCTCTTGCACTTTAATTTCCACCCGGTCAAAGCACATGCGTTTGTAAGTCAGCTCCGCGTTTCAATCCGTAAAAACCGGGCAAATGGTCAAAAATCCGCAGGTGTGTAGTGTAGTGTTGCAGTGAATAAATATAAATCTACCAAAAAAGAGTGTGTTTGGTGCTTGGGAGGGGCGCAGAAAGAGCAGAAAGAGCAGAAATGGCAACCAAAAGGCAGCTCGACCAAGGAAAAGTGAGTGAATGTGTGGAAGTGCATTAAATATTTAATATGTGTTCATGTGTTAAAGCCTAAAATGTGTAATTGTTTCGATGTCTCACTTTTTATACCCGGTACTCGAAGAGTATAGAGGTACATATATTAGATTTGTTGTGACAGTGGATGTGTGTAACGCCCAGAAGGAAGCGTTTCCGATCCCATAAAGTATGTATATTCTTGATCAGCATAGCCATGTCTATCTGTCCGTCTTCATGGCAAGAGCAACCAAATTTTGTATCCAGACTCCTCTGATATCAAACTGTTACAAGTGCATTGCCTCGCTTCTTCCGCCCACATCTATCTATCAAGCTATCTCTCTCTTCTCAGCAAATTTAATCTAAAAAGTACATTTTTCATCGGTTTTTTGCAACAGAAAATCGACATGATTTTGGTTTTCATCCATTAAAATAATGAAATTCAAAAATGACCAATGCTGAGCCCCTTTTTGCTACTTTGCGTTAATTTTGCAACTTAAGATATACTAGAAACTAAGTACTATAAAATACTTAATGGCAGACTTATTCAACATTTGAATAATCGAAAATCTGTATATTATATTCTGTTCGTAAGAGTTACTTATTTTGAATAAGTGTGGTTGATTTTGGTCGTGATTCACTAAACCGAATCTCAAGATCTTGATAAATTTGTTTACAATTCAAATATTCATATTCCTTTTTCAATACCCAAATTTCAAGTGAGGTCAGCAAGATGAACTTGGTTTGCGGGGCCTGGAAAATGTAAAAATGATTTATTGAACGTGCCTACAACGTATTGAACAAATTTGAATTTTTTACCTCCCTCGGGTATTTTCCCGCCCACAGCCCTAATGCTTCCAGATAGGATCGCATTAGTATGCGCCAAGACCAATAGTTATCCTGGTCGCCCAGTTTTCCTATCTGCGGAGTCGCTATCTGCATTATATTGGCTTTACTTGACCTCTCACCCATTTCAGGGTGTACCCGAAAAACACGATAATAAAAAATTTTGAAAATCCATACAGGCAGGCAGCTCATAGCCCTTTTTTCTGATATCTAGCCTGCCTGCTGCTTTGTTTTTCTTTACCAAATACCAAATGGAGGCAATATCTACACACAATATTAAAATACATGATGATTCACAAAATAATTTGCGTAACTTTAATTATCAATCTTTACTGCTGATATACAATAACTTTAACATTTAAATGCGTGAAAGATGCTTCTCTCTGGCTCTGGGGCAGCAAGGGCTAATACTAGGACCTAGGAGCAGATGCAGATGCAGATGCAGATGCGGATAATGGAATGCGGTTTATGGATAAATGGGAAACGGAACCTATGTAGAGCTGGACTATCTCCTCAGGCATGGCTCGCAGGTGCCCGGCAGGACGAACGATGGATGGCACTCGGGACACTTGGGATTCTCGCCGAACCATTTGCTGGAACTGCTGCCCGATCCGCTACGATGCTCGGGGATCTTTAACTGAAAGGAATTGTACACATCTCCAGTGCTGGAGCTGGAACTGGCACCGATACCAATACCGGCACCAGGACCATAGCCCGTTCGCCCGATCGACTCCAGGGGAAAGGCGTACTCGGGAATGAGCAGCTGCTTTCGTAGCGTTGTTATATCCGTGGAACTTCCCACCACATCCGAGCGACGCTGTGCCTGATCATACTTCTCCGTGGTTTTGATAGACCTGGAGGTGGGCAAGCGTCTGCTGGTGCTCGATTGCTGTGCCGGCACCTGGATCTGAACCGTACCTGCTGGCTTCTGCTGATTGCTGGCTATGTCATTCAGCCGGGTATTGAATATGTCCGTCTTACCCTTGCCTTGGACGACCCCATAGTCGCCAGTGGTCTCGGGGTACTCACGTCCATCTACACCGATTGGAGGATCAAGCTTCGGCGGTTCCAAGCCATTGGAAGGCACCTTCCACTCGTAATAGATGGGCGGTCCCTGGGTGGTGGCTATATCATGGGGTACAAAGTCCACAAATGGTGGCAACAGATCATTGAACGGCAGCTGCAGCTTCTGCTGTGCTGCCGGTGCAGTGGGGGGCACGGAGGTGGACGTGACCAGGCGGAAGCTCTGTGCTGGGGCCGGCGTTCGGTTCTCGGTCCTTGGAGGAGCTGCTGCCGTGCTCGTCGTCGTGGGTGGCGAAGCAAAGGAGAAGGGAGAGCCCGCCAAGGTTGTGGGTCGGCTTTGAGGACGAGCAGTGGTGCTGGCCTCGCTGATGTGTATCCGGCTGACGCTCGGACTGAACGGGGCTGCTGTGGAGGTGCGAAGGGTCACCGTTCCAACCGGTCCAATGGCAGCTGGAGCTGGTTGTCTTGTCTCATCATCCTGGTTGTAAATGGGATATAGGAAGGGCGGCTCGTAGATCTTCGATGGCGGCTTTACGAACTGGACCAGCTTCGTGTTGGTGTTCTTTGTGGCCCGTAACGGTCCCTCCACCGAGTTAAAGTCCGCCGAGGTATTGTACCGCGTGCTGTGACTGGTTCCCAGATCCTCCATGTCCTGCTCCACTGCCAGGACTGTCGGCCTGCGGGTGTGCAGTGCCTCTGTGCGTCTGGTGGACACGCTCACTGTGGGCGGCCTCCGAGTTGTGGTCGTTGTTGTCGTCCTGGTGGTGGCTCGACTGGTGGTGGGTCGACTGGTGGTGGTCGTGGTGATCCTTGGTCTTGCTGTGCTGCTTGGCAGCTCGATCTGCGGCTCGTAGGCCGGCGGCTGGATGGTACGACTGGGCGGAGGAATGCGCCAACGCGTCTGCGTCGAAATTTGTGGATCATATTTTCCAGATCCGACATTGGCACCCTTGAAGGATTCGTCGCGGATTTGATTCTGGTTGGGCGTTAGTTGCTGTCAAGACAATATATTCGTATTATTTCGATGGCCTTCTTGAAGACTGCATCAACTTACCTTGTATTGACTTCTAAAGGACTCGCCCGAATAGTCAGGAGCGTAGGGGCGATCCAAGAGGTCGGGTCGTGGCGTTCTCAGACTATTTTCCTCATCGTTCACAAAGGGTTTGTCGCGCTGACCTATGCAAAGTATTCAATGGGATTACAATGGGATCCTGTTGCATGTGGAGGGAGATCGTAGTAGGACTCACCAATTAGCAGATTGGCGGCATAGTTACTCTCCGCCTTGGAGCAGTTTACCATGTACCAGTGATCGCAGATGAGCATGCGCTGCTGGAAGAGCGTCGTGTTGGGGCACGTGTAGCTGAACTGGCGGCCCAGGCCGTCGCACATGTGGTACACCTGGCAGCCCGTCTCCACGTCCGCGTAGTAGCCAGCCGGTCGTCCGGTGCACGAGAAGGAAGTCTTCTCCATGAGCTGTGAGGCAGGATTTGTTGTCTGAAAGGTATTTAGAGCCTGAACGGGCAAAAGGCAAACGTGTCATCAGTTTAATGAGTAGTTTAACAGACGGAAAGACAGAATAATTTCACCCAATCTGGCCCTGTTTATTCTCTAAATATAGGTACCAAAATTGTAGGCCTTAGAATGGAACTCCACTCCTATTACATTTGACGAATAGTTCCATTACATCACAGTAAATGGCACCGCTGTGAACGGGCCCCAGGGGTCCCACTTAAGATAAGGGCTGGCAAGCATAATTGGCTGGATGGGATGGGATGCCTTGACGGGGGCCTTTCTCAGGCCCCAAACTATTAGGCTGGCCAAAAACAAATGATGGCGAGAGATCGATATCATCTGCGCGTACTCGTGCCCCGTCATGTGTGACTGCAGCCGACTGCAGGCTGCAAGCTGCTGGCTGTGAGATGTATGTTGTATGTTGTATGTTGCATGTATGTAAGTTTTGCTCTTAGGTTGCCATGGCCCGGGCCCAGAAGTGATGAATTGAAGTGATGTCATAACTTGGCACATGGTGCCACGGCTGCTTGCAACAGACGACCTGCTGCCGCTGTGTGAAATGTCAACTTTATTTTTAGGTTTTTTTTTTATTTTGTTTTTTTTTTTTACTTTTTGCTGCTGCACTTGCCTGGCTGTTGATTTTGCGAATGTTTCTTTATGTTTTGTTTAATTATATAGAAAAAAATTTCACGTCGGTAGTCGCAAATTATAGCCCAATGACTTATCGAAATCTGCCACTGGATCTGTCTGGGAGTACGTGCGAACATGTGGTGAAGCTTCCGCAAGGGTCCGTGAAAAGTACCCATACATATAATACATATTTTCCCAGCATACCATTCGATGCAATCTATGAAATCTTTGACATCTTTGACACCCTAAGGAAAGGCTTATTTAAGTCTGGTCAAAGGGTCGGTGTAGGGTTTGGAGCCAATCAACTCATCACATTCTCTTTGAGAGGTATTGGATTTTATTTGCAGCCAAATTTGGACTCAATTAGACTGGCTTAATGCTTCTCTTCGCCCTATAAGGCCATGTGCTTGCATGCGACTAGAAGCTTGTAAAGTTGAATTTGTCTTGGCTTCACCTTATAAGGTCGCTGATAATCAAATTACTGGAACTGCGGAAAGGAAGCCTGGATGATGGCAATCAAACCAAATATGTACGATGGAAAAGCACTTAAGGAGGAAGAGCATGATTCGCTTTCGTTGATTATGCAATGCAATCCAAGGCCCAACAAAAGTTTTCAATTTCGCGAAGTTTATTGTGCGGTGTGTGTTTTGTGTTTGGATAATTTGCCATAATTTGAAACGCTCTTCAATTTCATTTGCAGGCATATTTATGGGCCACATTCTGCCACAAGCCTAGTTAACCACTCGTCCGTTGCCAAAAAAAAGAGCCCAGACAGTGTTTAGTGTTCCCCATCCCCAATGCCATCCTCATCGCGGGCTTCGGTTTTAATTTCTTGTATGCAAATAGCGAAAACAATCAACACAACACACTTTTCCCGCTGTTGGTTGTTCCATTTCTGCAAAAGTGTCAGAAAAAGGTCACTTGGTCATCCGAGTCTTTTGTTTTGAATATGCCCAAGTGGGAGAGACCTTTGCCAGAGTGGAGTGTGGTGCCCCCATGTGGATGTGGGTGAGTGGATGGTTGAGTGTTTGTGTGTGAATAGTGTGGATGCACTCACACACGAGAATAAATTAAAAACGAAACAAAGCGTAAAGAGCGCTGAATTACAACACTTTCCGCCGTTGCTCAAAAAGTGTCTTGGGAAGCAATGCTAGATGGCTAAGACGATCAAGATGGAGCCCAGGGGCGGACGTATAAAAAAGTTTGGTCTGTGTTTGTTTAAGTTCAGTTTGCAAAAGAATCAAGTTGGCAGGGAAAGTTCTACTAAATAAGACTGGAATTTTGATCCGATTTAGGAAGATGTCAGCCCAGGACAGCTGTCCATCCAGAGAGCTTTCTCTGTCTCTTCCATTGTCTGCCACAGAGGTGACCCCTAGAAATCTGTTCAGACATCCACCACATTTTGGTCACGCCCCTGAAGCAATGCGCTGGGGTCACGTTTCATTTCGAATTATGATAACCCGTTATCTTGGGGGCCCCAGATGGATTTATGGTTGTGGGGTGCTAGTGAAAATGATTGTATTATAATACATCTAGTACCCTCCTAAATGCTCACTGAGACACTCTGTCCCGAGCTTCATTAGCATCGGGCAGCGGGCACAGCATACCAGTGTTTACAGTGTTTAAGCAATTAATTACTGCAATCTCTGGCGGGGGGCGCTAATAAGCACCTTTCCCGCACAGCCAACAAATATATTTAGTATTTAAATATTTATACAATTCCGTAATTTGCATTTCAATGCGCTCTTCTCACGTGCACAATCGGCAAAAGCTATCGCTATCGCCATCGCCATCGCTATCTCTGGCATATTTTTCGCATTCCCTCCCCATCGAGCCCCCCTTGAGGCCCCCTTGAGCCGCCCTGGGGCTAAGGGTAGATGTCAAAACTTACCTCACTGCCCGAAAATAGCGTCGCGCAGAACAAAGCCAGGGCCAAGAGCCGCGAATACTTTGGGATCGCTTGCGTGAACATTTCGATGATCGTTCTCTCTCCGGAGCTTCGGTTGGTTGATACGTTTTTTGGGAGAGCTCACAGCTGAAAAGGTATTAATAAAGCAGTTATTGAATAGACATTGTGCCACTGATGGGAAAGTGCAGGAGGGCCCTAAGCAAGCGCTAATTGCCTTATACAATGCCTCGCATCATTCCCTTCCATCCATCCGTCCATCCATCCGTCCCATAATAATGCCATACATGACTCTTTTGTTGCCAATCTTTGCGTAACCGAAACTCTGTTTACCTTAGTCGTAACTTTCCCAAAAAATATCTCTCTTTCCAATTGAAAATACTTAACGCCGCTAAGTTGTTTCTGTTGTGCGGGGGAAATCAATTTTCATCGTTTTCATATATTGTTTATTGTTCATTTGAGGTTTTGTAATGAATTGTAATTTAAAAAACATTGACTATTGCTGTTGTTATTTCTGTAGAATTTGCAGTACTGTGGCGGGGTCTTCCATCTCCTCCTGCCTCCGCCTGCCCCATGTCTCGGCCTCCACCTACAATTCAATTTTACAACCTTGCCACTCCACTCCACACCACGCCACACACACCCGTAGATGATACTCTCCGCCGCCAGAGACCGAGCCGGAGCCGCACACACAGCAATGAAACTGTCAAGCGCAGTGGCCAACAAAGCATCCCAACCGAATTGTAAATGCATTTTATGGCTATTTATTCTAGCCAAATAAGCCCAAATTGAGCTGTCTGTCGGATGCTGTAAACTATATACTTTGTACACCCAGATGGGGTCAAGCACGTCCGTTTTGTGGTGGGTATTCCGTATGTAGAAGATATGTGGCGTCTACAACATGACTGGATACCAAATTTAGGCTACCAAACTAAGCCAATAGTTACATCAAGCAAATGCATATTCCTGTTAATATTTCTAGCTAACAACTGTATGACTGCATCTGAGAAAAATCTGTCAAGTCTTGCTTTGAGATAATCCTATAGATGATGGCAGATGACTGTCAGTTTGAGTGGTTGAACTTGAATTATATGATCGTAAACATGTCAATTCGAATAAGCAAATCTTCAGAACGGTTTGGACAGAGGTCCAAAAAAAGGATTTGGAGTAGAACAAGAAGCCTTGGGGTAAAATACTACCATTCCACTACTGGATTTGTTTTGAAAGAAGCTCTCTCAAGGATGCCACTCAGCAAGCATTACCCAAAAGTACCCCAGTTTATATTAATATCCAAAGACTGAAGCTCTGGCCAAAAGTTCAACCATCGCATGCAATCTCAGCCATATTATTTGCTAACGAGATCATCTATCTCAATGCTAACCACAACATTTGGGGCAAGTTGTGGCCTGGCCGGGCCAGCCGCCATTTCAGTCAAGTGCGTGTGGCAACAACAGCAGCAGAAGCCACAGAGGCCCCAGGGGCAGCAGTGGCAGGCAGCGAGGCAACAGGCCTCAACACACAGAAGAGCGAGCCTCTTGAACAATATTGAACTGGCATCTAGTTTTGGTGGATTTTCCTTGTCTTGACCTTTTTGACAACGACAGCGGGAAATATTTACTGCTTTATCCTCCTCGGCCTCTGGAGCTCGTGATGCTGGTTTCAGTTTTATTTTTATTTTTCTCTTTTTTTCTGGTTGCTGGTTTATTTTTGGCTGCCTTGTGCCTTGTGGCCAGCAAGACGAAGCCTATTTGACATTTTTGCCAGCAATTTCCACTGAAAGAGCATTGCGAATCTAACTGAAAGATGCTCAAAGACTCCCAGCGAATAATAGCAGAAGAGAAACAACAACATCCACAACAACAATTATGCCAATTAGCTGGCATTACAGGTTGATTACAGCAGGGCCAGGCCAAAAAGCATTGGCACAGACATCGTTGGCATTTTTTCTAATTGTTTTCCGAAGCAAAGCATCTTCGGTGCTCCCCCGCCACCCCCCACCCCTCAGAACCCCCATGGCGTTGCGGGATCGCGGGATCGCTGGATCGCAGAGGAAGTTATTAAGATGCATCAATGCTGATCCACAGCTTATGGCTCACCTTCGCCCGTGTCGCTGCAGTCGCAGTCACTGCAGTCGCCGTCGCAGTTGCAGTCTTAAACTGAACAAACTAATTGCCGCTGTAGGTGGTGGTAGGTGGCTAAAGTATATTCCATATGGTCACACATCCGATGCAATGCAGTGCGAGATTCGAGGCGGTGCGAGGTACGAAACGATGTGATCTTTCCAAAGATCAAATGTCAGAGACAGCAGCCGAGTGGAGTGCCGTGCCGAGTTGTGCATCTATCTAGCTTCTAGCTTCAGTTGCAGCTCGGTTCCAGTGCTCCAAAACAAAGTCAAGAGCACTCACACACTGGAACCAAATCGGTTCGCATAAATTATATCATATATTTCGGTTTTGGCATGCCAACAACATGTCAACACACACACAACAATTCACACAGTCCTTCCCCAGACCAGACACCAGACACAACTTCAAAATATCGCGCGTCTGCAGATGCTTTTCAGTATCTTCAGTATCTCGTGGATGGGATTGGGATTTTTGGCGGAACGACACAACCGAGTCGCACGAAGTCGCGCTTTGAACTGATACCTCCGAATGCACCCAACTTGGCTTAAAATTCACATTAGGCCGCCCGCAACAGTCAGCAGAGACAGAGACAGAGGCAGAGGCAGAGACAGAGCCCCCCAACCAGTCAAAGGCAGCAGCAGCTACAACACAAAAGAAGCGCCAAGCAGAGCTTCGTCATCCCAAGTACAGTGGGCGACAGTGGCATGGCATGGCTAGGACCGCCCACACGCAAGAGAGAAAATTCTGTTAATTTGCGAAGAAATATATTCAGAATGCTTTCGAATGTGGCCAAAAAGACTAAATTGAGTTCAGATGTGCTAAAAATTTAGAGCTAATTTAGATGGGATTAGGTTGTTAACAGTTTAAAGATGTGATTTTATGAGGAATTTTGTGTGCCAAATTTTGTGATTCAAATTGGAATCCAGATGCTTAGGGGTGCGATCTGTAATTCTTCCAAATTTCAACATTTAATTAAGTTGGGTGCTGGGGCACGGGACGTCAGTTGAAGAACGAATCTTGATCTTTTTTTTGTGGATTCTAAAGAACATTTGATTAGTATTATCTCCCTTGGAAGTAACTTAGGAGCTTACCTATTCCAGAAATTAAATAAATCAACTATAAAAATATATAACAAACAATTAAAGTTGCCTTTCGCTCCACTGTGCAGCATCTTCTCTGGCAGCCAACGAAGTTAGATCGTCATCGGCTTTGGGGCCGAGTGGGCAAGCCTCCGTGTCTCAGTCTCAGTCTCAGCAAAGCGTTAACATTGCAGCTTAATTTTCATTTTCATTTTCAGTTAACAGTTAACAGCTTCTCCGTTTCAGTTTTCAGTTTTCGGTTTTCAGTTTTCATTGCACGTTATTAGCATTTGCAATGCCATCGTTTAGGGAAACCCTTCACCTCACCCACTGATGGGTGTTTATTTGTCTAATTTATTGGAACGTTTGCCGCTGAAACAGAAACTGAGGCTGATACTTGATGCCTGATGCTGACGCTGATGCCTGATGCTGGGCCAGAAGCAGAAGCAGGCTAAATAGAGCAATCGAGAGTGGCGGCAGTGGCGGCAGTGGCGGAGATCTAAGCCAGATTGGGGGGCGGCAAGTTGCGAAAGCATTTTCCTCATCTAAGATTCGTTCAGTCGCTGGCTCTTTTGGCGGCATCATTCAGTCAGATTTCTGGCGGTTGCTTGGATGGTTGGTTGGGTTTTGTAAGCGAAGCGAAGATTTCCATTTTCCATTTTCAATTCATGCCGTTTATTTACTCTCGAGAGCCCTTTTGTCGTGAGTCGAAAAGGCGGGTGGGTGGGGTAGGGAGGGAGGTGCCAGGCTGCGGTGCAGATCCAAAGGTAGTTGAGTTGTTCGGGGGTTTTTGTAGCTGTAGGTCCGTCTTGCCTGTCGTGTGTTGCCTCATTGAGTTTCTAGGTTTCATATTCGTATGGTATGGCGTTTTTTTCTTTGCCATTTTCCATTTTCATTTTCAGTTTTCAGTTTTCGTGACGGACTCTGGAGGAAGTGGAGTCATTCAAAGTTTCGTTTTTGTGTGGTTTTTTTTTTGTTGCTGGCTGTTTGAGTTTTCTGTCAAAACGAAAGAAAGAAAATAACACACACATACACACAAAAATGGTTGTGCGTATGTAACATCGAATTTTGTTTGGGGCTTCATGCATTAAAACTGTTTGGAGGCTGAAGCCTTGAGCTTTTTCTTGCTGTCCTTTAGCTCCTCCCCCGCCGACAATCGCATGGATTCGTGCTGGAATTCGGTCAAGATGCGACTCGATGGGATCGTTGTCTCCACCATACTTCCCACCACGTCGATGGTATTGTCATCAGTGGCGCAGAATACGTCAATGATAATGCGAACACCTGTAAATATTGGGGCATTGGGGGCAGGCTGCACCAGGGGAGTCACTTATCTAAGTACGAACCAGTGTCTGTGCGGCGAATGGTAGTGCTGCTGGTATAGCTCTTCTCCAGAGCACCACTGGGCGGCGACACCTTCTTCTCGCACTCACAGACGAGGCACTGACGCAAAAAGGTCTGATCCTCAGTGGTGGTCACACAAAAGGTTCCTGCAGAAGGAACAACATCAACATTCCTGTCGATGTTGGTTTGAAACGTATAGAAAGATCAACAGGGGGATGCCATAGAACTCACCCTTCAGTGGGCTCCTTGATTTTTATATCCACCGAAAGATTGCAGCTCTCATTGTCATTGCTTTGGGCCTCCACCGCATTGTGAGCCGAGGGCTTGCTAGAGGACATGTACATCGACTTGACTTTCTTCAACTCCTTGTTCTGTTCCGTGGCAATGTTGTAGAGTTTAATCATCTCCCGCACGCGGAGTGGCTCCGAATCCTCGGTGCTTGTATCTTCCGAGGACTCCTTCTGACTAAGATTAGTTTCCGGATCCTCAAGGGACTGGGCTGACTCCACCTCAAAATTATTCATTGCAAAATATACAAATTGTAATATTCTTGGGAGATTTAAAATAATCGGAATTATTTGTATTTATTTTTTGACTACACTACTGTTCCCGAGTCTGTTCAGACTGACCCCGTATCTGATGCCGACAATGTCAAATCGAAAATGACCTTTCCAGCAAAGCCCACTTTCATGTTCATGATGTGTACAAATACGTTTAGTAATTCTCGTGTGTGTGTGTGTGTGTGTGTGTGTGTGTGTGTGTGCGCTGGTCACATTCGGTTGGCAATTACAATAACGAAATGTAAATGTAATTCATCTTTGAGTTGCGCTGAAGATGATGGGGATGGGGAGCTCGACCTTCAGTGCACCGGCAGCCGAAAATTATATTCGATCGATCGATCGATCCATCGTTTGTTCGATTGATCCGCAAGCGGGGGGGGGCATCCGCGCATAGGGCAGAGTGGGTGAGGGAGGTATGAAGGTTTGGTTATTAGTGAAATTTGAGCCACATACTGAATGCCAAGAGATGTGGAATTGTCTTAGAGCGGATTTAATCTTTCCTTCAATTTATCGATGTACATATGTACATGTGTGTGCGGGTTAATATATTTTGAAATTGGGTGAGCAATGACTTGCGATGCCACACAGCCGCAGCAGCAGCATCATCATCAGCATAACCATCATCATTAATCGGTAGCTGTGGTAGCAGCCAGCTGGAGACCCATTTGACACACCATCCATCCCAATGAAAAGCCGTTTTTAAGGTCAATTTAATGGCAAGCGACACTTGAAGATTGGCTCGGACCAAGCTGAAGATTCGCAATCACAGATGATGACTCAGGCTTCAGTGCTGGTGAAGGGAGTGAAATATGTGGCCATCTGATAAGAGATGGAAGGCTATGGACACAGTTCGTTAGTCAGATGATATCAGAAATATACAAAGGAATTGTACCAGCTGAAACGTTGGGTAATCGAATAGGGAATTATGAAAAGCATCAACTCTTTTGTATTCCCACAGAACAATTTGGAGGTAAGATAAGAAAACCCATTAGCAGCACATTATATTATTAATTCTGGGTGTTCTCCTCATCTTGGATGCCATCCATGACTTTTAATTCTTGCATATCACGAATTTGGAATTCTGTTTCTATTTCTGTTTGGGATCTGCTCTGCTCGTTTCTGCAATTAGCAGCGCGATGTCAAAGGGGTTCACTAGTCATGGCAAAAGAACACCAAGAAGTAGGTGTGGGACCCACAAAAAAAATTCAATCCAATCCAAGCACATAGATGCAAACATATATGTACATAGTATGTACATAGGTGTGTCATCATCATCATCATCTGTGTGGCCTGGCTGTAGCTGTGATTCCATTGAAGGTCGCTCAGCCGCAAATAAGCAGCAACATTTGTAGTTGCCATTTATGCTCACTATAGCACTAGCACTAGCTCGCTCTCTCTCCCTCTCGCTCTCTCTCTTTCACTGTCTCTGTCGCTCTCTATCACGCTACACATGTTTAATTGCCAAATTGGTGCAATTCCACATAATTCATGTTGATAGCCGGAGTCGCCACTCGTCTCGACGGGCGACTCTTCTTCTGGCTGTTAATTTCAGCAAGGTCCCCCGCAAATTCAATTTCCATGAAGAGCTTTACGGCTTAGCAAATAAAAGCAAACCATTGGGAGATTCACACGTTTATTAAGAGGTTTCTGTATAGAGTATAGCACTGCTTGAGGCACAGTCGTGCTGTGCATGAAAAATGAAAGTGGACCGGCTAAACACCCCCCCCACCCCGCCACCTACACACATAATTGATAACAGCAAGTAATATGTATGGAAACGGCACACAGACATCAAAAGGTGCTAAGAGGAACACACCTTTGCCTGCCAGTCTCTGACTGTGCCCCCTGCCCCTCCAAGTTGGAGCTTCGAGCCGCATCCGGTCGCAAGTTTGGTCCGCTTCTGTGGCCTGCTACAAATTTGTCAAACAAACAATGATGCAAGGTCAGAGCGGTTGAGCGATGATCACGATGTTCACGTCCGGCATGCGGTCAGCTCGACCTGGCCATATCATTGACCTTAAGTGACGAACATGAAGAGCAATGAATAAGCCAAGATTATCACCTTTGGCAGCATTTATTGCACTTACACACACCACTGCCACACTGCCACACTGCCACTGCCACCCCATCCCGAAAGCAAAGATTTGAAGTTCAATTGTGCAGTCATTTCTGAGATGCTCCAGCTTCAGTTTTGAGCCAACATCTCCAGATCCAACTGTGGTACGAGTGGGGCAGACCTACCAAGACGCCCATGGCACAATGTACAACACGACTATTAAAGGTCAAGCAACAGTAACAATGCAATGAAACAAATAAAACTTAAAACAATAAAAAAAAAGAAAACGAAAACGAAAAAACAGAAAAAACGTTAAGTAAATCAAAGTAAACAAACGGCGCACTTTGTTAATTGTTGTATTTATTTCTATTTTCATTTCAGTTTATGGTTTCTGTTTCTGTTGGTGTTTCTCTTTCTGCTATAGCGGCAATCTATTAGAGAATGATCTCAAAGATGCGTCAAACGAAAGACTCAAGACACGAACTGGCCGAACGTACCGTCCCGTCCCGTCCAGTCCGACAGACAATAACTCGGCCATAAGGCTGTTGTTAACAAGCAATATATTTGTACAGCGGATACCCTATCGATGGAAGGCTATAAATGGTTGAGCTTGGGTTCAGCTCAGGCCTCAAGCTAGCAATTAGAGCATCAGCCATTCGGCGGTACTCATACTGCTGACTGTCAAGCCATTCACTTGCTGCCACATTTTCTTTTCAGGGGGTTGTTCTGAAATGCCAAAATGGTAGCATCTACTCGTACGTCTATTGTTCCGCACATAACCTTCGCTTGGCAATGGAACAGGAGGAGCAGCAGCCACATCGGGTGCTGGCCGGAGGGCATCATCCGAAGCAACCAAGTCAAGTGCACTGTGCGCCAGTCAGTTGCCTCTTCAACAATAAAGCCATCACTATCGACAATACGAATGCTTTCAATGTGAATTCAAACCAAAAATTGGTTCAATGCTTGAATTGTATCGCTTGTATACACAGCATACAGGAATTTCTGTGTTGGTGATTAATTGGTTTGCTTTGGAGGCTCAAATCTGTTTGGTCTTGGGATAATCCGTGCGAGTACGAGTACGACCATAGAATACATCATTTAATGTTGAGCGTAAACAACGCAGCCCACATATGATTGCTTACTATTCAAGATGGGTTTTGGTTTTCGGTTTCGGTGTTTTGGGTGCGCTCCCTCACCGATGGATGATTATTCTTTAGTACATTTGTAATGTCAGTCTTCAAATCTGCGGCCCAGCATCTGATGAATGCTTTTCCATTATCTATAAAGACGGGGAAAATATGATTGTAAGGTGTCAATCAAAGATGATGCTGTGCTGATGTTTTGTTGTGTGCTGTGCGTTATGTGGGGAGCCAGCCAGCATTGTCGATGTCGTTGTCAATTAAAGGCAGTAAAGTCTCCAATTAAGCTGGAGATGGTAATGGCTTGGCTTGCGGTTGAATTGCCATTGATCCATGGAAATTGTGATTTACTTGATTGTTACACCTTGGGCCACGAATTGCTTACAGATTGAGGAGGATGCTGCCTGGCCACTTTTTTTCGTGGGGCATTACTAGTCAAGGTAAGGAAAAAGGAGTAACCATGGACTTAAATAACATTTAAATATTTATACATATCCTTAATATATAGTGCAATAATCTTTGGAGTGTATCTCGGCTTTATATCGAATAGTCAAGACTTAATTTCAAAACTTCTCAGAGGTCAAGAAGAATTTTCCGATTGAAAGATCGGCTATCATATAGAAATGAAAAGGGACAGCGCTACAGGTAAAGTAAATTTAAAAGAATGCATACAGTCTTAATATTATATTATTATGCTTTATTTTAATAAATTATACATTTTAAAAACCTAATTAAATTGCACTCTTAAAAAAAAAAAAATTGAAGTAAAATCCATTGAAGGCGGCGCAACAATTGTTGCCGAAAAGATGTTGCGGAACAAAATAATGTTGCAAATTTGGTTATGTTTGGTACATTTTTACTACATTTTGCTACATGATCTGTCCAAAAGTATGCAACCAGACAGAGGTCAGGATAGGGATCGGGGTCAGAATTGAATTCTCGTATCAACTGGCATCAAAATCTTAATTTTTTCAAAAATGCCGCAGAAAAACGTATGTAAAAATATGGATAGCGGAGGTTTTCCAAACTGCTGCTCCCGTGGGACTTGTATAAATCAAATACGGGCCATTTGCTTAATTATATCGTCTAAAACTATCCACTGATACTATCACTATCACATCCTAGTGGACTATCCTGGAAACGGTCATGTCGCTAAAATTGTGTGGTGTAGTAGCCACCATGTAGCAAATTTGTGCGACACAGTGATGATTTGCAACATTTGGACAAAAAGTGTTGAGAAACATTCACCGCAACATGGGTATTTTACATTTAACGGTAAAAGAGTATTCACATATTCGTTGCTGCTACTAAAAAAACTGAAAAAAATTATCAATTTCACAAAATTATCTGAAAATTCAAATCAAAAATACGGCCATTTTGTTTTTGAAACACACATTTCCTCGTCAGATGTCTTCGTTGCTAATTACATGCAATATGTAGCTAATTTGTAGGAAATTTGTATTTAGCGTGTAATTATCATGAAATTTGTGAAAGATTTGCCTTTTTTGTTTGGCTATATCTCGCCTATTTATGGCCAGATCTGGGCGTGGCATGTCTTTTCGTGATCAGGAGAGTCCTGCCAACCGATTGGCATCAAAAAGGACATTAATTCCATCACGATTTTATAAAAAAGGGGTGATTTAGACTGATTGTTGTTATGGTAGCTATATGATATGGTGGTCCGATCCGGCTGATTTTTATACATAATCTTACTTTATAAATTTATAAAAACCTTTCTTTGTGCTAAGTTTCAAGCCTCTACCTCAACTAGAAGTACTTTTGGCATACAAAAGGAAGGAATTTTACTTTAGATCCAATCCCAAAGAGGAAAAACTAATAAAAAATCAGTGTGTTTGATTAATTTGATTATTTTCTAAATTTATTTCGCTCTGATTGTTTTGGATAGGCGCTTTACATGCACACGGGTTTCGTAATAAATTTGTAATTGAAATCGATACATGTTCTCTTTCCCGTTGATTAGCTGAGAGAGTATCTACATATTTTATATCTTTTGTTTGTTTAGATTTGGATACACATAGCTCACGCTTTTGTTAGCTTACTCCAAGAGTCCATGTCATGTGCTGTCAGCGTAGTACGGAATACAAAGGACAGACAGTAGAGATATTGTCTGCCGAATTGCAAAACGTTTACACAATCGAAGTAGAGATATATTTTAGTATGGTATTTTGTTTAATTTATAAGTAAATGTTTTTTATGCGGGCGACTAGAAATTTCAAGAAAACTTTAAATATACAGATACATATATCCGCTGAGGGATTAGTCGAATTACATGCTAAACAGGAATCATGAATGAATTACTTTAACTTGCATTACGCTTAACGTCTAGGGTTAAATTAAATTAAATATGGATACAAGCATCTGGTATTATCTTAGTTTCTACTTAAGCACTCTTAGACGCAACTAATTAGGCATTTGTTACCCCCCGTACTCAACGAAACAGAATTGTAACTAAAGTTGGGCGCAATCTGAATGGATCGTAGGGTATGGTATATTATGCTAAAACGATAAGTTTAAGTTAGTTAGAGAAATCTTTGGTCGCAACTACAACTGAAATTGATTGTCGAAGGGATCTTCTTCGGCTGGGAAGCGGATCGTTCGGTTCCCCTCTTATCTTTGTGCTGGTTTAACGCTGCTGTACCCAAATCCTGTTGCCCATTAGTGATGTCTATGGAAGTGTGGATATGGATACGGATACGGATATGGATACGGATATACAATACATTGTATCTATAAATTATCACAGTAAAATAAATAGAATTCGCTTTTTCTTGCTCTGTTTGCTCGGATTCAACCAAGGAGTTGTAGCCAAATGAATCGGTGTGCGCTGGATATATCCATACTGGTTGCTTTGCTAGGTGCTAGGGTTCAGATTATGGAAGATACGATAGTCATAGTCCACATTTTGGCAAAACTGTTGAACATGGTTGTGCTCTCCTGCTCTCCCACTGCTTCTCCTCCTTACTGATTGAGCAGCGTGTTGGTCACCTCCGAGAAGGAGAGCAGCGGACTGCCATCGGCATAGGCGCCCCCAGGCCCAGTCGGCGGGGCATAGGCCAGGGCTGTGTGCGCCGTTATGTTGGCCGGATAGAGCAAATGGTGTTGCGCATGATGCTGTGGATGCGAATGATGATGATGCGTATGATGCTGTTGGTAAAGCGTTTGCTGCTGCTGCTGCTGTTGCAGCGGCTGGTGCACCTGCTGCTTGGCCGACTTGCGTCCCATGCGCGTCGTCTCGTTGCTTTCGCTGAGCGGCTGCAAGGACATGCCCACCTCCTCGGCGCAGATCACCAGGGGCGTGGAGACAATGGCCAGCTGCTGGTAGGGGGAGACGTCATCGGCTGTGGCTGCTCCAGTGCCGCCATTGAGGATGCTGCTCACTGCGGGCAGCGCTGTTGGCGAGCGGGTTGTGACTGGCGGCGGCGATGAGGATGCTGCTCCCACCAGCTGCAGTGGATGATGCAGTGGATAGCCTCCAAGAGATTGTTGCTGCTGCTGCTGCTGATGGGTCGTGAGTATGATCTAGGGAGGATCGTTACGGTTAGTAGTCAGGCGAGAGAGCACTCTTCATGGGTGCACTGGGTGTGCTGTGGAGTGGAGTGTGTGTGTTCTTGTGATTACAGTGGGTGGATTACAGTGAGTGGATTACAGTGGAGTACAGAGTACAGTGATTTGTGTGTGCTTCAATACTGGGTGCAATCTATCCCCCGAAAGTCTAGCGGTGACCGTGACCGTGGTGCAGGTGATGCGACTGGGCCGCCGGAACGTGTCCGCCACTGCCCGCCGACGGGTGGTGCGGGTGCGAATGCGGATGCGTATGCGGATGCGGATGATACGTGAAGTACTGCGAGTACTGCGTGTAGGAGGCGGGCGTCCATACCTCGCTGCTTGCGGCGGCTGCTGCTGCTGCTGCATGCTGATGATGCGCTGCCTCATGATGGTGATGGTGATGGTGGTGATGATGTGCGTGCGGATGCGGGTGGGCATGATGATGCTGTTGCTGCTGCTGCTGTTGCTGCTGCTGTTGCTGCTGCTGTTGGTGGCAGCTGGACGGGTGCACCGCCTGATGGTCTGTGCCCGTGCTGGTGCCCGTGCCCGTGACGGCCACTGGGTGAGTGAGGGGAATACTGGGAGCGCTAACATTGGAACCAACTCCCCGTTGGGGCTGCTGCTGTTGTTGTTGCTGCTGCTGCGGCGAGGTCGTGTGCGAGGAGGCGGAGTACAGGCCGGAGTCGTCGTGCTGCATTTGGTAGCTCTCCGGTGTGCTGGCGCTGGCCGATTTCCCCGGCAGCTCCTTCACTCCGTTCCACTTGGCCGCCGTCGCCGGCTCGTGCTCGTTGTTGTTGTTGTTCGTGGCGTATCCCAGGCCATTCGTGAGGGGCGTGGCGCGTTGGGGGGAGCCAGAGCGTCCGCCCTGGAGACTGTTCAGGGGAACGCCGCTCGAGTGGGTGGTGCCCCACATCAGCACCGTCTGCCTCTCGTAGGGATCCCCGCCCGCAGCTGACGCCACCGTCGCCGCCGTTGCGGCAAGCTCCACTTTGGGCGTAACGGGAATCGCGCCATTGGACGTGGCACCACTCACCGGCGATGGGCCGTCCGAGGAGCAGGAGATGACCTCCATGACCTGCGGCGAAGACTTGGGCGTCTTTAGGGGAATTTGCTGTAAAAGGATTACACGGATTACAGGAGATTCGCAGAGACAAAGAGGACGTCACTCACCTGTGGCGTGGACGTGGGACTGCCGTAGCCGCTGCTGTAGCCACTGTAGTACTTGCCCGTCTCCTGCCACTTCTCGTCCGCCTTGGAGGCAATGGCATAGCCATCGTACGAGAGGAAACCATTGGCCACGTACGCCGATGCTGGCGCTCCGGAGTGCGGGTAGTCCGTGTAGTAGCCGCCGACGGCTCCCTGCAGGCGGTACTGATGGAAGAGGTTCTCGCTGACCGGATAGAAGGCATTGGCCGGCATGGAGCTGCCCATGTAGAGATTGTCCGCTGCACTGCCGTACGGCGAGGCCGTGTACATGGGATTGAGGTTGGAGTAGGCGGCGGCCACGGCCACCGCCGGATCCGGCAGGTACTCCACGGCCACGGCTGGCGCCGGAGAGCCCACCGGTCCGCCGAGGGGCGAGGTCTGCTGATTCTGCTGCTGCTGTTGCTGCTGCTGCTGCTGGAGCTTGCGTTTGCTGCGGCACGTGGAGAGGAAGTCCCTCAGCTGCGTCTTGTAGCGTCGATTGGGTCGCGTCGGGGTCACCGGCGGCGGCAGGGCGTGGGCCGTGGGCGAGGCACTGGGCGGCACAACCAGCTGATCCGCCTCCGAGAAGTAGGTGGACGCCAGGCCCGTGTCCAGGTAGCTGACCTTGAAGTCCATCGTCCGCTTGCCGAGCAGATCGTGTCCCTCCTCGTCCATCAGCTGGCGATGCGTGCAGATCACAAAATCCGGCTTGGAGTTCTTGTACACCAGCCGGGAGCTCGTCTGCAGCCACTGCCACTCGCCGTCCTTCTTCTGGTAGCGATAGGCGATCATACCCGAGGCGCCTGTCTTGAGAACTGAAACGGAAAGGGATGGGATGGGGCATCATTAGCAGAGAATCATGTGGTTGGTGGTGGTTGCTACTTACGCTCCTGATGGGCACTAGCCACATAGGCCAGATCGTCGTAGTGCACCAGATCGTAGCCCCCCATGTTGACCAGCTCGGCGTCCGCATAGCCCAGTATGTGCTTGCCCCTCTGGTCCATGGAGACCAGGGAGAAGTCCAGCTTGTGCTTCGACTTGAACATGTTCTCCTTGTGCGGAATCTCCAGCAGACTGGGCGGGCCAAAGGGCGTGCAGTAGGCAAACAGCGCCAGTGGCGGCTCCTCCGTCTTCCGGTTCTGTCCGTGCAGGATCTTGATGCGACCCCGGATGTCCAGACGCAGGAACCCGCTCGTGTTGTCCAGCAGGCAGCGGAAGCGAACGGTGAAGCTGCGCTCCAGATAGAGCGCCTTGTCCGGGGCCAGGGTCTCCGAGAGCTGCATGCTGGACATGTCAGCGGGCAGGAAGCTGTTCCACAGCAGCTGGCGCTGCAGTTCCTCTCGATCCTCCGAGTGGACCAGCTCGTACACGGACTGATGGACAATGTCCGACTGTGGGGGACAAGAGGAGAGCGTGAGATGAAGGTCAGTCAACTTTTTGGCAGTCAAGGGATTTCTCGTATTGATTTCTACTTTGTTTCCCTCTCTTATTCTTCTCCCTTTTGCCTGTTTCCCTGTTGTATAGGCTCTTTGATTCCCTTTTGCCTTGGGTTTTCGGGGCGTATAAATCAAAATTCGCGCAAATTGAAAATGCGCCCCATGTTGGCCACAAATTGAGACATAAATTCTGCACGCGCCAGGAGCAGAAGGGCAGCAGCAGGAGGACGAGGAGGAGGCAACCACAATCCAGATACCCAGATACCCAGATTGGGGAATGGGATGCGGTAAGGGGGAATCCCACACTGCCGGGGGGTTGTGTGGCACACAAAAACTTTCTTTAGCGCAAAAAAGCAAACAAACGCAACTGATTTGCCCCCAATCCTGCCGCCAATCCCCATCCCAATCGGAATCCCAAGGAGCTACGCTTTTAATTGAGCTGCCAAACGGGGCGTGGCATATGCCGCTTTACACATTTACAACTAAATTAAAAAAAAAAAGCAAACAAACATGGGAGAGAGAAGGAGGCTGGAGGGGAAGGTAACTGAAGCTAACTGCAATTTCAATTTCCATTCGACAATAAAGTAGGCAAAAAAAAACACTACACACAATGAAGGAGGAACCCAAAAACTGAAATCAAATCGGAAGAGGCACAGCATCAGGCATCAGGCATCAGGAATCAGGCATCGGAATCAATCTGGTAAACGCCCTGCTACTGAACCGAACCTCTCTCTACCATCTACGATCCAGCATCCTTCCTCTTGCTCTTCCCCTTCCTCTTCCTCTTGAAGGAGATTCCCAGCGATTGCGCAATCTGATTTTAATTTATGATCTGTCTGAGGGCAACGCCAGATCGACAGAGGCCCCCAATCGATACAGCTACCAATACACTTTCAGGAAAGAGGGTTCCCAACACTTTTCGAGGGGAATACGAAGAAGGAATCTCAGGATTTGGTTTAGAGTATTTTAAAGTCAAGTTCATGAAGATTATTGGTTCATTTTAGCACTTGCTGGGGATCTCCCTGGGCCCTCTCTTTTCCCAACTCGTTTCCTTCCCTTTCTTTCTGGCTTCCGCATTGGCATGCCAGAGAGTTTGACCCAAAAAAGAACCAGACAAATATATAGAGAATAGAACCCGTCGGCAATTAAAATCAATCAAAATGATGGGAGGAGAAAGACAGGAGATTATGGCGACTCGGTGGCCGTGGCACTTACCTGATGGAAACCCAAATAGCTCTCGATGCTGTGCGTGGCAAAGAAGACTTCGCCTTCGCATGTCAGTATCATTAGAAATCCATTTAGGGCCTGCAAAGGAAAGAAAACCCCAAAGAGAATGTGAATGAGTGGCATCAAAATTAAATCAAAACTATGAATTAAATGTATATTTTTTTGGGGGCATCAATGTTGCTCCAGAGACAAGTAGCAAGTGGCAAGAATGGAATCAATAGATAGACAGATGGATAGATGAATGACTGACTGAAGACTGACTGGAATGGGAATGATATGGGGGTTGGGTTCGATTTGGGAAAGGGTTAATTACAGTAGCTGGATGCTATTTTTGTGAATGAAATGTTATCCATCTTGGAGGCCAGAGGCGTTTTGACTACACGGAGAGAAGAGATTGATGTGGAGAGGAGTGAAAGAGCCATAACAGTTCTTCAAAGATTTACTGCGAAAACATCATTGAACGTTTTCTATAATTTCTCTCAGTGTCTCAGTGTCCTATGACTGGTTGAATCTGTGGCTATAGGGTGGAGAATTGCCGCCGCGTATGAATGAACCTTGCCACAACAGAAACCAGAGACTCATCGACAACAACGATGATGGCGGCGGCGGCGGCAGTGGCGGCGCTCGCCGCAGCCAAAGCGTAATCAGCGCTTAAGCGGCTCATTTCATCCAAGCCACAGGTCGCAGTGCCCCCAATCCCCGCCACCTCGATCCACATCAAACGCAACCAGGAAATGGCTGGCAATTAAATCAATGCGTTTCAACTGAACAGAGAGAGACAGAGAGAGGTAGAGCGAGAGCAAGAGGAAGGCAAAGATTTTTGGTTGTAATTGCAGGTTCTCCACACACTCCACACTCCCCTCCACACGCTCTCCATCCCAGAGAGATCCCCATAGCCCCCGAAGATGATCCATTGTAATTATTATCTATTCGGATATGCGTTGTCGTCGCCAAAAGCCTGAAACTTGGCTAACAAGAAAAACATATAAATGTGCGATAAATATGGCAATACATGCAAAAGTTTGTAATAATTTTCATTGTTGTGTGCTGTGTTTTTTGTTTGTTGTTTTTGTTTGTTGCTGTGTTATTGGGGGCCGCATTATTGTTTTAGATTGCATTTAAAGTCGGGTTTTATGGACTGCTAATGGACGCCACGCATGCGATTCTCTTCTGCAGATCTCAAGTGGAACACAACGGCACACACGGATCCGGACCCGGCTAACGGTAAGTGTTAAGAGTCGTGTTGCTGTTGGTGTTGGCCTCATCGTGCAACGTGCAACGTGTGAAATGAAAATGAAAATTGAAACCCGACCTCGCTGCGAAAGACAAATTTGCCAATGCTCCATTAGTGCCTCTGTTGCGGTGCGGCGGTAATTAATAAAAAATATATACATATAAAAGCCAGAAGGAACTCCACAACTCCAACAGAAAACAGAACTGTCCGTAATTAATACGGGCGTATTTAAATATCAATTTGCAGCCAGCCGGGCACAGCCACAGTCGCATCCAAAAGGAAACTCCTGCGCTCCCCGCACCGTCTCCTCGTTTTTAGCCGGAGAAAAATGTGCGCGATTGCTGCTAATTACAGAGCAGGAGGTCCAGGCAAAGAGCCAGGGAAGAGCCAGAGCCTGCCTGGTGCTGTGACTGAAACTGAGACGATATCAGAGGAGAGGACTGGAGAGAGCTGATCCGAAACAGCGGGAAACAGCGGCAATGGGGCTTGTGGCTCTTGAGAGCATTGGCATTAGCCGACATAAATGCTAAGTGGCGTCATCATTTAAAACGCATCAACAGCCCCCAAAGGATATGGCCACAGCATATGGCATATGGATTGTCATCAGTGCCAACTGAGAGATGAGTTGAGACGAGTGGTCGAGCATCAATAATCGTCATAAAGATCTTCCTCAACCAGTAGCGATGTAGATAGCCAGAGAGAGAGAGAGAGAGACCGAGAGAGCGCAAGAGAGAGGTAGTCTTAGGTATTGAGAATACACTACTTTTGGGTTAACTTATAAGAAAGATGTCAGGAAACTACACGCAATAAAAGAAGTATCGTTAATGTGTGGATGGTCTTTTGATGGAGAATATAAATCCATAAGTTGACTAGAGAAGTGTTACAATTTTTAGATATTAACTGATTAAAATTCTAGGAAATGCACAAATATTGGAATACACAGGATCTTTTCTTATAATTATTTCAGAAGACACATATTTACACCAAGAGAAGAGTCCCTATCTGGTTCTATGTATAAGTTAATTTCTATTTATTATAAAAATCAGTTTTGGGTCGTCGTCGTCTGATACTTGACTCATTCATATTAGCATGAGCCAGAGAAGCGAGTGAGCTGGGGGTTGGTTCAAGAACAAAGCGAGTATGCAGCACGATTGCCCCCTAGTAATCGGAACACAAAACAGAAATCTGTTGATTAAACACCTACCTACAAAGGAATAAAGGGTAAAATCTTGTATTGCTCAACCAACGAATAATAACTTTATCTTCTTTGAATACATCTTTATTTTCTCTGCCCCCCCCCCCCCACAGAAAGGGTATCTATTATTCGCTATATTCCAATCCACATCCTGGTCACATTTTTTCTTATTATTATTTTTTCATTCATTGGTTACGTTACTCTTTCTTCTTCTCTTCTCTTCGCTTTGCTCCTCTCGTTTCATTTCTTGCGGCATTTTATGTTTTTATACGGACATGAAAGATTTCTCCCCACAGTCTAATTGTTTCTCTGGCCATCTCCCTCTCACACGCCATAGGATACGATCTCTCTTTCCCTCCAGCAGCTACAATTTAGACAAGCTCTCGTCTCCGTCTCCGTCTCTGCCTGCGTCTCCGTCTCTGCCTGCGTCTCTGTCTCTGTCTCCGTCTGCGGCTGCGTCTGCGGCGTCTTCTAATGCGATTTTAATAATACACGCCCGTCTTTTGAGTGGGGTAAAAGATACTTTTATGGGGTGGTATCTCTGTGTGGGTTTAAGGGTATCTGTGTGTTTGTCTGTGCATCTGTGTGTGTGTGGTTTTATAGGTATCTCTGTCGCTGTGTGGGTTTATCACTGCTTATGTTAGTCTGTGTGTAAATCTTGCATTTCACTTTGAAAATTTGATAAGTTGGCAGCGATTATTTTACCATTTCCTAGCCGAAGATGCAGGAAAGAGGTGGAGCTGTACGAGGAGGAGGAGGAGGGGGAGGAGGCGACAGCGGAATAGTCGTCTGGTCTGTCTAGTTTGGCCAATTTGTCCATATTCGTCTGGATAATTGCTTAATAAAGCCCACCCCAATCGAGGGACCCACCTCTGTCTCTCTCTCTCTCTCTCTCTCTCTGGCTCCCCCAAAAAAACCACACAACACTGTTGCATGCAGCAAAAGTAGAGTTCAGTTTTGAAAATGAGTGTTGAAAGTGTTTTACTTTCAGTGAAAACGGAAGACAATTAAACGGTGTATACTCCATATATGTATGTACATATGTATGTACCTACAGACGTATCGTATGGGAGGGCTTCGAGCTGCGAGCTGCGTGACAAAATGCCATTTTCTAATGATAATATGTGACCCATACTCGTACAGCAGCAGCAGCAGCAGCAGAGGCAGCAGCAGCAGCTGTTGTTGTTGCAAAAAGTAAAACTACAACAGGGCAACAGGTAACAAATACCTGAAGGTATTAAAACTAAATATGCACACCCCACACCCCACTCTCTCTCCCACCCAAAAAGCTTTCCCCACAGAACATTTTGCAGGCGTTTTCCTCCTTTTGCGAGACAGACTAAAAATATGCACGGAAATGCACAATTGTGCAGTTTTTGAGCTCGACAATTAGCTGGAGCCAGGAGAGGGAAAGGGGCGGTGGGGGGGCTTTAGTGGGTTTTTTGGCTTGCATTCAAATTTGTTTCGGTTGCTGCTGGCCACCCTGCGTATACGTAATGCAGCCAAACACGAAACTGCAATGTGCAACATTCTGCAGGGAGTAGAAACAGGGGAAGGGGAGGGGAGGGGGTGTGGCGGTGGGCTTAAGAGACTTTGACATTGAATTGTGTGTGGAGTGCAGCGAGCGCCAAAAAAAAAACAAAAAGGAAGGCGGCGGGCAGCAGGCTGACGGTTGTTGCAATGCGCGTTGTTGCACAATTGCGTGTGTGTCTGTCCCCAGGTTGTGGCTGTTGTGGCAGTGGCAGTGTCAGACATGTGTGTGTGTGTGTGTGTGGCAGGCAGCACTTGCCTGGTGGCCCCGGCTGCTCCAATGCCCGGTGAGCTATGTGGGCATTAAATTAAACTGTCATGACTGTGACAAGTGCATATGTTGGCGCCTCGGACAGTGCAACACACACACACACACACACACTCACACAGCCATTCAGGAAAGAGAGTGAGGCAGAGAGACACATGCACTTTTAATTCAACAAAAACATGCAACTGCCCCCAAAGGGGGTGGGTGCGGGGGGGCTGTTGAGGGAGTGCTTTGCGACAATTTAATTGAAGTTTTACTCTTGTTTTTGTTTTTGTGGCACATAAACTTGAAATGCATAACTTTTTATGTGCTGTTCCACATTTGCGCAGCTGTTGGCCATTGCCTCGTTTTGTGGCCGCTTGATAGCCGCTTATTAATTATACAGAAATCAGTTTGATTGGGAAATTGTTTATAAACATTTAGAGCGTCAAGTGTGTTTAAAGACCTTTAGTTACTGGCTTGGCTTTAGCAGAAAGAGGTGTTGAAAGAGGGAGATGTCTGCCATTCATCCCCTGAATCTCTTCATCCCTTAGATAAGCAATCCTCCATTGGGATGATAATCAATTAGAGCACTTATTAATTGCAGACCATTCGAAATGATGGAATCGCAGTTCTGACCCTCACTCAACCTTCGATTGCGTGTCTCGAATTTATCAATGGAAACTCTCTTTCTATCTCTCTCTCTTGGATAACAAGACGCTGATTGATTATGTGGGGTGGCAGCATATCCTGGTGGCAGCCCCAAATGAAGCCATCAAACAAAAAGCTGATGAAGACAAATGTAGGTGATTCGTGGGGTTGGAGGATAGAGACAGAGACAGGGATAGAGTTGGAGCTGGAGCTGGAAACTGTTATTGGGTGCTACTGTGTACTGGGTATTACTCACCTGAAGGAACATATCACCATCCAGCAGGCCGTGCTCGAAGGCGCCCAGCTCCCGCGTCCTGTAGCCATCGTGTGCGTGTATGTGGGGCAGGACACCGTTCTCCTCCTTATCCTTATGCATAACAACTGCAAAGAGAGTAGAGGGAGGCGGGGTGGAAACTTTAATATTTATGAAGGAATTTTTTGGGATATTTTATTAACCATAAATATTTTATGTGCCCCGCTCAAAAGGGAGGCCCCCAGGAAATTGCTTGCCCATAAATATTCCACACAATTGTTTTATAAACCAAGTGGGCGGGGGGGACTAAGAGGTGGCATAACCATAGTAACTTCATAAAAATCCAATATATCATATATATATATCCGTAGATATGTTTGTATATATCCCATAGTCCCCGGTAGGAGCCACCGAAATTCCACCAAATATTCGTACAATAAATATTTACAGCTTTGGCAAAAGTACTAAAAATTGTTTATGGTGTCATTGTAATATTTTATGAGAACTTTCGCCCCAACGAAAAACTCCCACTCCACCCCACTGCCACTGCCACTGCCACCCCTCCTGATAGTACCCACCCCTGGGGGGCAGCCATTTTCCTTCGAGGAAAACTCATTCTCCATATTTTCCCATTCGACTCTCACTCTCTTTTCTGTTTGTTTATTTATTTCTTGGCGTCGGCGACGGCAGCAGAGTTTTTTTTATAATAAATTTGTCACAAAAATTGATTTATGCGCGATAAACGATAAAAGAAATGGAACTTCATATATTTTCACAATATTAGTAAAAGGTTTTTCGGGCCTACCCTCCACCAAAGGGGAGGTTTGTTGGCCAAAAAAAAAAATTATGCCCACCGCCGGCTGATGTCTGATGTCATAAATTATGATTTTTATCAACGCAAATGAGTGAAATAAAAAAAGTATAAAAGTGAAATAAAACAGCAACTAAAATAAAAACAGAGGAAAATGCTTAATTTACGCATGGAAAACGCCTGAAGGACCTTCCCATCCCTTTCCTTCCCTTCCTCAAGTGCAACCCCCGCAAGAACTATAAAACGTGAGAGAAAAGGCCAGGGTTCGTGGGGTCGTAGATTTAGATACCCTTTGCAGGTCCTGAGTTACGTTTAGCTTTAGGATATAGTCATTCTATTAAATGGTGGATACTCCTCGAAAAAGGTTCTGTGGATACCAAGAAAATAGTTGCCAGAGATTCAGACGGAAGGATTTATGTCTGGACATGACTATATCATCAAGGGAAAAACAGTGTCTCGGATCGTAGTTTGAAACCCTTTGCAGATCCAACGTTTGTGGATATACATATGTATATACCTATGAAAGCTATGGTTCATGGTAATAATAGATAATATGTATAACTTATTCCCCAGATAAGTATTTTTACAACATATATCTCAACTCAAACAAGGTTCTTTGGAAAATTACCCTCAGATACCGATGAAAATAAGAACTTAGTTGCCGTAGAACAGTGCAATGCGCTGGTGTGTGTAGCCAATACCCGAACATGCCTGCGGGAGAAATCGACTTATTGCTGTACACTGGAAAAAGCGAGATAGCAAGAGCCGAAGTCGCATTGCCGAAAACATATCAACAATATAGCAATGACAATAACAGATAAATGTACTCTATAGGATCGGTAACCCTCTCTTCTTTGCATTGCCTAAAACTTCTGTAAAATCGGTATACCCTCCTGAAAAAGGGTATACAAAAGCAGAACTCTCAGAGTTTGGCTTCAATTTCAATTAGCGGTTCCCTGAAGCACTCCTCCAACCGCACTGACCCTTTCACCCTTCCACAACACACACACACACCCTCTCTCCCCTTCTCTCTCTGTGGTGGCCCTACCTTTTGGGGCCAACCGCAAAACTGGAGCTCCTTGTCGCCTCGGTTTAATCTCGGCCTTTTTGGTGGCCTTTTTATCAAATTAACAAAAGTGACTCCGCTCTGTTTCCCCCACCCACCCACTCCCACTCTCTCCCTCTCTCGCTCTCTCGAGAAAGATTGTTCATTTTAGCGAAAGTGCGATAAAACAAATAGTTGCCACAGTCCTCAGTCCTCAGTCCACTCCCTCTCCCGTGCCCCAGGAGCAGCCTAATGTGGGCCCAAACAAATTGCATCATGTGCGTGTAATCCTGGCGTGATCCTTTTACAGCCACTTGGCCTAGGACCTAGGACCTAGGACCTGGCCGTAATTATTCATAATTTAATTAGGCTCAGTTTACATTCATTTCGAGGCTGTTATGAATATTTCTGGTTGTATATTTCTGAATTTTTTCGGTACGTGCATAAACTCATTTAATTAATTTTCTTGAGGGCGCTGGATTTTTGGGTTGGGTTGCGGCTTTGAGGTTTAGTTTTAGTTTTGGGTTACAGAATGGATTCCACTTTTATTGCACTTACATTGTGTTATTACAACGTGGAAATAAAGCAAATTTACGACACATTTTCCGTAGCTGCTGCTGCTGTTTTTTCCCGCTCTCTGGCACTCTCGCACTCTCGCTCTCTCTTTCTCTCTATGTGCCATCTTGGCGCGGATGACCAACCCTTGGAGAGTCATTAAATGGGGCGCAAAAACCATCCCCCATCCACCCTGTACTATGCTCAGGCGGTGGATGAAAATCTTTGGCCCGGGACAGACCGGAAAAGCGCAAAATCTCAGCTGCAGGACAGGGGCGGGGCGACTCTCGATGATGTACATAAAAATGGCGATGGCGATGGTCGAGAGACCCCACCCAAATGCCCGAACCCCGAGGGAAAACATGTCTCGGGGAGGAGCGGGGAGGGGGAGGAGAGCTTGAAGCGAAAGAGCGGAAAAGCGTGCGCAGCGAACAGCAATGAAGAAGACCCAAAAGATACTCGCCCTAATGACGTTGCACCAGAGTGACGGCACCTCAACTCCAGTCGCTGCTCCAACTCCAACTCCAACTCCTCTTCGCTCCACTCTTTTTCCAACCATTTTCATTTTCCACTTTCCTCTGCCAAATAGCGTCAATTATGCTGGGTCTGGGCGTGGCCCCGCCGGTGGCCGGTGGCACGGCTTGGCGCAAAATAATAAATAAAGTTTAAATTTTCTGACATTTTGGCAAATATTTTCCGTGCCGACAGAAGCAAATATGTCATGGAAATGTCAAACCCATCAGCGGATTTGATTGGAAAACTGACAGCGGCAGCGCCAAAGCCAAAGCCAGCGCCCTGCAGTGGCAGAAGCATCAGACGATCCACCCATCCACCCATCCAACAGGCATTCCGGCATTCAGCCATCATTGGCAGCTGTCATAATTGACGCCGCTTTTCGGATGGATATCCCCAATCCCCAAAAGCCAATCCCCAAACAACAAAAAAAAAAAGGTTAATGGTGGTAAATGGATAGGAAGTCAGACAGATATGGGGATACCATGAGGTGCTATGGAAAGAAAAGCCTGATGAAGGAATGGCTTGGCTTGGCAAGGGGAAGGAAACGTTTAAATATACGTAGAAAAGGATAGAGATAGAGACATATATAGATAGATGAATAGACAGATAGATTGATAGATATGTAGATAAATATATAGATAGCTGGATAGATGAATAGATAGATAGACAGGTTGATATATGGATAGCTGTTAGATAGATAGATGAATGAATTAATAGATGGTATGAATGTGTATACAGATTATATGGTTTCTTGTATCTTCTATCCTATTAGTATATCTTCAAGTGAATGCACAATGAAGAGGGTACAAGAAAAGATACATTCCAGATTGGTTAAATATCTAGTAGCAGTAGATAATTATTGAAACCATTGATAGATATTTAAAAAGAAGGATGTATGGATACAAAGTTACAAAGTTCTATGTAGAAAGATACGTTTATTGGAGTATCACAGTCTACAAGCCAAGTAAATGTTTCGAATAGCAGATGAAATGAATGCTTGAGGTAATGCTCACCTATTTCAATATATCTCAGACCTTTTAAACAGTTCAAAGGTAATCCCCAGATATCACCCCAGACTTTTAAAAACTTTCAGCTAACTTTGTAGGCCTCAGGCCTTGATTTTGCGATTTATTTTCAAGGAACAATAAACTCCACTTAAGTGGAAAAAGTTCCTTGAAACGGGTTAAGCGGTTTCCTACCATAAAAACCAGGCATTCCTAGGCGTACTTTTTGATGGTTATTCGTTTTCAGAGGCTCGTTAGAGGTTCCTTCCTTTTCACTAAGCAGCTGACATTCCAAGGCATTCCCCAAAGAGAGAGAGAGAGAGAGAGAGCGAGAGAGAGAAGTTAAAGGTTCTCCAACACTGCAACGGACGAGAGTTGAGGGTTTTCCACACTTAAAAGTTGCTGAATCGTTTAATGGACTTTAAATTGAACTAGGCCTTAGAAATTGTGGTATCTGTAGCACTCCATAGCCTAGGCCCAAGAGAGAAGCGGGGTGTCGACCTACGTAAAGTCACGCAATGTTGTCTGGGCTACATATACATAGTACATCTACATCTACATATGTACATGTATGTATATAAACGTGTATGTACGAGGAACAGCTGTGAATTGGCCGGCGTGACAATGCGACGCCTTCTGGGGCACAGAAACACCAGAAACAACACCCAGAGAGAGTATCGGTAGGCAAGTGCATCGCCATAGCCATCGCCATCGCCTGCCTGACTGACTGATTGCATGTCCGCCTGCGACCCATTCATTGTCTGGCTATAATACTAGGGAGAGGGAGGTGGGGTGGGGTGTGGGGTTGCCTTAACTGGAGCAACGCACGAAAGTCATGTTACAATGTACGAAAAATTGGCCAAATGCCGGCTAAGGCAACGGCAGCAGATTGGAGTTGGCTTTTAGTATGTTTTTAGGTTAAGAACTAAGCCTTGGCCTCCACCCACCCACCCACTTCCCTTCTTCTGGCCCTTAACCCGGCCTATTGGGAGCACTTGCCTGTAGGCCAATTTTGATAATAACATAAATACCTTACGGCAACAGGGGATACGTTACCCAAGCGAGGGGACAGACAGTGACCAAGTGACCTTGTCGTGGTGGCCGATTATAATCGGCGGGTGACTTCCCTCAGGTGCATCCCCCCAGGTGCCTCCCCCCTCCTGGACTGTGGCCTGCCACAGATGCATATTCATTCATAATATGCTTAGAGCAGGTTGCCACAACATTGCAGCGGCAGTGACGGCGACTTCCCACGAGCAAAGACCACAGAGAGAGGGGAAGAGAGAGGGAGAGAGGGAGAACCAGTTGCGAGGCGGCCAGAAGGAGCGGAGTCAAAAGTAATGGCGACATGATTTGCCAGCAAATCTATTAACCGAATATGAAATGCACAAAAGAGTGCACTAAGGGAAAATCGTTTACGAAATTACATTTGAAAGTTTAAACAAGGAAATTCGTTGATTGAAATGCAGATTTCTGTTGAGGAAATGTAAGATTAGTGAAGTTTAAAATATGGTAATACGGTAGTACTCCGATATACTACATTTCCTGACTCGAATTATACAAATTTCTCAGACAAATAGTTAAACGAAAGCCACAAAACACGAAGCTAGATTAAAGTAAATATTATATGAATATTTGATCATGTAATAGGCCATTTTCTTTGTTCATTCTCCAATTATCCAGAAATTGTATACTATAGATATTTAGAGGGATATTTGTTAACATTACTGTTGGTTCTGAAAGGGTTTTCATGATATGTTGATGTTTCTCTTAGGTAGAAACGACTTGCAACCATCTGGTGGCACACTTTAAACCGGTTTCGATCCATTCTGACACCTAAGAGATCCTTAGAAATCTGCTACCCCCAATGAAAACCGATTATAAGAAGTGTGAACAGCTGGCATTTGAACTTGCAATAACAGCAAGAATTCTTCTTAAATTTCTCTCAGTGTATACCATTTAATCATGTGTGGGAACTCTGTTGGTGGGGGCTGTCAAGCCAACGCAAACACAGACCCCCAACGACAGAGACGGCAATGAATATGCAAATTTGTTCTCATCTCACATTACCGAATCTTTGACGAGTACTTGGCTCTCAGTGGAGGCGACTGGAAGCCACTGGAAGATTCTTGGGAACACAATTTGCCTATGAACTGGTTTTTATGGCGCATTTTAATGGCACTATTTCCTTGGGGAGGGGTGGCGGTTGCTGCTGTGCGTGTGCCCCAAAAGAGCTGCCGCAGAAAAAAGAGTGAAGGTGCATATAATAATCGTAAAAAAAGTGTAGGCAAAAACTATCAATATCTAAAAGGGCCATAACAACTAATGTTTTTAGCAATTGTTTCTCGACTTTTCCCTTGCCACTTAATTACGCAACTCATCAATTAGGCAGACGTTTAAGCACCGAGAGACAGCAGCAGCAGCGGCAGCAGTAGCAGCGGCAGCAGCAGCAGCGGCAGCAGCAGCAGCAACCTCCACGGGCATTAAAAATGTAGAAATTGCGCGTCTTAACAATTATGGCCCTTCCAGAATAGTGGCCATAAGGTTGTAGTCCTTGGCCCTTTGGCAATTATAGACAGTGACCCTCGCGTTGCCAATCCACCTCCACTTCTGCCCCGCCTGCCCACCCCCCGCCTTTCTGTTCTCTGGCCAAGACAATGGGCCATTAGCAGCGCGCTTTAATTATTTAGTTTGGAAGCACCAACTCTGCATTAGAGATACTCCTGGCACTCGTTTTCGTAGTACAAAAAGGTACAAAAATCCAAGAGAGAGAGAATTAGTAAATCATCAAGAGGTCCTAGAGGACTGGGGGGCAGGAGTATGGGGCCTGGGCGTGGTCCAGAAACTGAAACTAAAACAAATGCAAAGCAAAACTTTTTGAGAGAACGATTTGGAGTTCGGTTTTGGGTTTTTGCGCAAGTCAGGGTCAAGCAACTACCAAAAAAGAGAGTCACCCACACAAAAATAGGTATATAGAATGGATACATAATGCTTACAACATATATATATATATATGCCATTCAGAGGGGCATCTAAACTTCTCATTGGTGGTGGCAAACCAGTAACTCCATCAATGTGGAATCTAATGAGTAGGAGATACATTTAAGTTCTCATTTGGATTTCAGACTTGAGCTCAATATCCTTCCCATTCCTCTTCTCGAATCAATTTTAATCGTCTTGAGTGCTTCCGCCTGGTAATCCCATGAATGCGGCACACGTTCCGAATTAAACCCATTGCCCCGAGAGAGAGTCCCACAAATGTGTGTGTGTGTGTGTGTGTCTACGTGTGTTTGTGCGGAAGGCAAAACAAACACTAATTGTAAATTAAATGATCCCGATAATATCCGAAAAACATCTACAACTCGTATCTGGCGGGTATACAAATGAAAACCAAAAGGAAAACAAACTTTGACCTCACAACCCCGGGACACTGGAACATCGAAGGGATATACTACAACAGAAGGTGTGCGGGGGGGGGGGGGGCACGGATACAGAGGCCACTCACCGGGGCACACGCCGCAACGGTTCTGGTCCATTAACCCGTCGTCGTTGTAGTCCTTGTCGCTGTCGTTGTCCTTTGAGGTTCCCATTGGGCATTGGGCATTGAGCATTGGACATTGGGTTTGGTAGGGCAGGGCTTGGCATCGGGGATGCCCATTGGCAAAAGGAAACTAATGTTTATATTGACTTTTCACAATGCACAATGCGGCACGTGGCAGGCGGATGTCCTTTCTGTTGCCATTGCAATTAACGCTGAACTACGGCTTGACCGCTAATTGTCAAAATATTTACTCAAGTTTTGTTACCTTTTTTTTCTTCTTTCTGCTGCGTCTGGGGGTTGGGGGCGGTGGGGGGAACCTTCCAGGACCCCGCTTTAATTCTGCATTTCAACTTAATTAAAGCTGTCATCCTACACTCCCTCTATTTCTGTTTTTTTTTTGGCAATTTTTATGGCAAATGAAGCAATTAAATATTTTTCTCTTTTGTTTTTTGTCATTAAAACAAAGCTTAATGTGAATGACCTCAAAGGAGAGAGAGAGAGAGAGAGGCATACGAATCGTTAATCAAGTCATCAGTCGGCCCGACAGTCGAGAGTTTATTGCATTTGTTTTAATTAATTTAAATTATACGAAATATTTTCGAGATCCCCAACCACACAGCCAACCAACCATCCATCCATCCCTAAAGCATGGTCTAAAGCACCCCTGAGAGAAGTCGTAGATACATATGTTTAGTGGAGGTCCTGCCCCTCTATGAACCGCTCCTGTTCCTTCCTTCCTTCCTGCCTTCCTGCCTTCCTGCCTTCCGTTCTGTCTGCCTTAATCCGTCAACAGCACGTGCGTGTGTCCTTCTACATATATGACTGTCCGTTTCTGTCTGTATGTCCTGTTTCTGTTTCTGTTTCTCTTTCTGCTTTTTTCTTCTGTTTTTGTTTCTGTTTTGAGGAGAGCAGACTAGAGGACCTCCTGGCGCGTCGTTGAAATTAGTTTTGAATCATTTATGAGTCATGACTCTACGCCAAACCCAAACCCAAACCCAAAACCAGAACGGGAGAAGGTCGGCGGCTCTCCTCCCAAGCATAATCGATTTAATAGGCCAAAAACTGTTACGCGCCGTATGGCAAATGGAGGAATCGAAGCCAAAAGCAAGGGGGGCTGGGGGTGGTTTTATTTTCTATTTCTGCTCTCACACTCACCTTGAAAATAACTTTTGGTTCTTAAATAACTAACGGACAGCCTTAGTATGCTCAGTCGATCCAGTTTGCTCAAGATATTCTGCTCGAAGGGCAGCAGGGAGGCCAACAGATCCAGTTCCGCGTTGAGGCGCTCCCGATGCCGCTTTGATGGATTGCTCTTTGTGACGCCATCCTTGGGCGGCGGCTTCAGGCTGCAAGCAGAGGAGGGGAAACAGAACATCAGACAAAACATATACATACATACATACATAGCAGGCAGGGTGAGAATAAAAGGGAAATTCAAAACAATTTTCATGCATAAATGGAAAGTTGGCTCTCCATAAAATATAGAACGCGAGCCGCGAGCGTCAGCTGTGGCCGCGTCGGCGGCAGCGGCAGCGGCGCGAACTTGAAAAGGTCAAAATTATTAATTGCACTTATCAGTTACCCTAGAACTACATTCTATCTGTATAATGAACAGACGGACCCTCGGAATATCCTCCCCTGATGATGGCAAGGATTGCCCAACAGACAGACTCGGTCGGACTCTCGGTCGAGGGTTGATTTCGTCCAGAGGTTCGATTAGCTATGCCCACTTGATCTCTGCTTGATTAGGCGATCCACCATTAGGTGTGGCTGCGGGTTCCATGCCCTCTGTTACCATTAAGATTATGTGCGAGAAAGTACGTGTCATTATTACACGACTTATAGTATTTTCAAAAGTTAATCGAAACGTATAATCGTTGTTTAATCGATTAGATATCTGCCTTTTTAGGACCTATCAAGGAGACATAATGTTGTAGATAAGGCTAATACGCTTAGGCTTTAATGTCTATCAGTTTTGTAACAAAGAGCTGTATTTAATCGATAATAATCGAAATATTTATCGTTGAGCAAGGAATAAATAAATATGGAATAAATCCAACAATTCAGCAAATAAAACAGATTTTATGATTATAAAAATATATCCCAGTAGAAATCCGTAAAAAAATATATTTCTAAGCGATAATAAATGATGATAAGCACAAAATCGATAAATAATCGTTGATTTATCGATGTGTTATCTGTATTTTTCATTGAAACCGCTAATAAAAATTATCATTTGCAGTACATTGAATGGTTTTCAATTGGCTATTTAATTTTCAATAAATGGTTATCGAAAATATATCGAATTAAGGCAAATAGCTACCGAATCGAGTCAAACCTTTCGTCGAACCTTTCATGTCTGAAACCTATAAGAACCATCGAATAAATTGATCATTAACCAAATTGCGTTCGAATCAGTTAATAATAGTAAACGAAGCCAAACTCTAAAGATGAATAAATTCATATTCAAAGACTTTAAAGTATCAGGTTCCCGATTCAAAGAAGTTCATCTTACTCAATGCTACAAAGAGAGAGAGAGAGAGAGAGGGAGTGAGAGGAAGAGAGAGACTACCTCTAATAATTTCCATGAATCAAATCATAAACACAGATTCAGATACAAGCAAACAAATCAGAAAGCACTCCAATTAAATGTCATAAAAGTTCGAGGACCGAACAGAACCGAACCGAACCCAACCCAGAAACTGAAGGCAGTCTGCAGAACAGCAGAACAGCAGAACATTGTAAATCCAAATACTGGAAGTGATACGGATACAATCCGTCCAAAGCGAGGGAAGGATGAAAGGGGGGAACGAACACTCATAAATGCAAAATCCGTTTATGATGGGACTCGAGGAATGGTAAATGGGGAATGGGGAAGGGTAGGGGGGAATCAGTTGCAGCAATCTACTTGAGTTTGGATTAGCTTGTGTGTGGACTGATGGACTGATGGCCTGATGGATGGTTGGATGGATGGTTCGTTCTGGTTTACAAAAGCTTTGCCGCTAATTCATCATTATCTCCGGTCATAAGCGGATAAACCGAGCAGCAGTTCTAGAGGATTGTCTTTATAAGCTACACATACTCTACCTATCCTTCTCTTTCTTTGGTTGTATCTTTGCTTCCCTTTCTTTGTATCTTTACCTCTCTTTCTGTAGCTGTATCTTTGTGTATTTTCATCTCTTTCCGTAGCTGTTCCTCTCTTTCCCTAGCGTTGAGTGTGTGTGTGTGTGTGTGTTATTTTTTTAATCATATTTTGTCTCATCATTTTCATTGACATTATTACAAAGTTAATTGCGGTAATTAAATATAATTATATTTGTAATTTATGAGGCGACCCCTTCCATGGTCAACCCTCTCCTCTTCACTCCTCTCCACTCCCCCCCATACATGCACTCATCCAACATTTCTGGCGTTGCTTTTTTTGTCACTGTTCTGAACATTTTTCAGCTGAACATTTTCCATTGTTTGCCGTTTTTTTTTTTAAAACCTTTTTGCTTGGCTGCACACACACACACACACACACCAAACGATACGTGTATGTGGACTCCAACTAGGACCTGGGCTCCAGGACTGTTGCAGGATATTGTCGCGTTAAGTTAATTGGTTCCTCTGGCACTGCCACTGCCACTACCCCTCTCCTCTCCTCTATCCTGGGGCTGTGTCCCTTGTTTTTGCTCTGCTCTGAGCTCTCCGGGTAATTGTCAGTGGCATGTCCGTTTGATGTCACAAAACTGGACGACATGTTGCCTCAAATTGTTTCTGTCGGCTAATCCCCGAGTTCCTCTATCGCAATCGCCATAGCTATCGCCAATCCCTTGCCCGAATCGCAATCCCCAATCCCAATCCCAGTGCCATTATCATGCCACTAAGGTGTTGTCCTCCGGTTAAGGGAATGCCAATTTCTCGCCCAGTGCCTGAGGGCTGATGGATAGCAAAAGGATCTAAGATTAGTATCTGAGGATAAGTAGAGGTGGTAACCTCTTGGGAAATCGATGGCAAATGTGGTGTCCCACAGAAATCTGCAGGCAGCTTAGGATACACATTTCTATGCAGCAATCAATGATAAATGATTATAATCATACATTCAAGATCTTCTTTTGATAATTTAATCCATTTTGCAGGTCTATTATCATTCCAAAAACGGTCAATGGGATGCCAAACCCTAAATATTCCGTTAAAGGATAAACAGTTGTCTCCACAAATCGCTGCTAAACGTGGAATACCTCTCTCTCTCTCTCTCTTGCTCTCTTTCTCTTTATGCTGCACTCAAAAATTAATTTAATTAAATGTCCAATTACGAAGAAATTTTTGAAAATGATGTGGTGTCTGGTGCGCTCCCACAAAAAAGGTCTTTAAACGACGATCGCAAAGTTCTCTCTTTGGTTATAGTGGGATCTGATGATTATATCGATGATGGTAGCGAAACCGTTAGACGCATTGGAATGCACTGCGAAATTAGGCAAAAGGAATCGACATAGAAATATAATTTCCAGCTCAGCAAAATTGAGGGGCCCCATAAAAACCTAAATTGGGGGCAATGCGGTGTATTATTTTTTTCTTTTGGATTTTTTTGGATTTTTTTCTGTCATGGGTTCACTCACGTTCTCTGTCTCTGTCTCGCTCTAAGTTTGCGGCATAAAATGTATAATTTTCTTATTATCTATAGGAAAAAGAAGGCAACAACGGGAATGAGCAGGGGAGGGGTGTAAGGAAAAGAAAGAAACCAAATGGCAAGGGCATACAGACTACACAAGGAGCAGAAGCAGGAGGAGGAGCAAGAGCAGGGGCAGGAGCAGGAGCAGGGGCAGGAGCAGGAGCAGGGGCAGGAGCAGGGGCAGGAGCAGGAGAGAACTGCTACAGACGGAGGAGGATTACGGAATGGGAATAAAATGAATTCCATAAACAACTTTCCAAAAAGTAAAGAACTTTTTTGGGGGGCAGGGCAAGAGGCGGAGAAGGAGGAGGGTTGCAAGCTGAAAGGAGGGCTTGAGGGAAGGAGAAAGGTGAAAGGTGGCTTCAAGCTTTTGTCTGGGGGCCATAAAAACGTCAAGGCAGAGACAGAGACAGAGCAAGAGAAAGAAAGAAAGAACGAAAGGAAGATATATAGAGAGAAAGGCACGAGTATGGAGAGAGAGAGAGGAATCCCAGCGAACAAAGGATAACTGCATAGCTATGTGTGTGTGTGTGTGTGTGTGTGTACGCTCCTTGCGAAAACTTCAGCCCCAAAAAGCCATTTTTATTCTCCTTCAGCGTCGAATCGTCCGTCGTCCGTCGTCCTTCCTTCTGAACATTTTCCCCATGTATTATTTTTCGCAATTTTTTCTCCCCTCCTTTTGCTCTCCTCTCCTCTCTCTTCAGCCATTCTAGACCATTCTCTCTCGCTCTCGCTCTCGCTCTCTGCTCCATCCTGGCATTCTTCTTCACATTTCTTCTTTCCTTTTCCCATTATGAAATGAATTGCTTTTAAAGAAATTACAATGCGGACGACTTTTGGGATTGGGATTGTGGGTTTTTTTTCCATGGTTTGTCTGCCCCTAAGCGGTGTGGTGGGGTGGCGTTGGGGGTTGGTAATGGAGAGACAGGTGTGTGTGTGTGTGTGTGTGTGTGTTGGGTTGACACAAATTGCAAGGTCCAAGGCAAGGCTGCACACCCGCCTCCGCTACACTAGAGACACACGCGGCAAAAAGCAAAGCCCAAAGAGATCCAACATAGATGATAGAATCTCGAAATCCCACAGAACACAGCCACGCCCCAAACATGGTGGAGATATAGATACATATGTAGGTGTGGATTACAGTGAAGTGTCGTTTGAATGGCCTTTGAAGGGCTCTTCCGATTGTGGATAGAAGTGCGTTGAATCTTAAGGAATACTTTAGGTTCTTCTTACATTCCAATAGCTTTAGCAGAACACTGACAGAGAGGTTATCCTGCCACTTAAACCATTGATGGTTAATACTTTTGAGAAGACATTTATAGAGATTTTTATTGACTACAAAAGATGTGAGCGTAATACCTATATAGAACATAGAAATATCCCTTTAAAAAGTGGCTTTGAAAATAGTTTCCATTCGATAGAGCTCTTGCTGTTTATTCGAAGACTTTCCCTTTAAATATTTCCTCATTTTAAAAGTGTCGATGGTTCCTTAATCACTCTACCCCCCACCGCCCCCTCCTGCTTTGCATACAGCAGTGTTAAGCCCCTTGCCCCCTACACTCTCCTCTGGCTCTGTTCCACAGTTGATTTTTGTTGTTATTTCTGGATGTGTTTATAAAGAAATGACACGCAATCCTTTGGGGGGCACGTGAGTTCATGGCATCCATGTGACTCTTCTGTCTACGCCTTCGCTTCTGGTGAGGGGCGGCATGCCGCATGCTTCTGCTCTCTCTCTCTCTCTCTCTCTGTCTATCTCTGTGTGTGTTGCATGCCAGGCATTACGCATACGCAGCGTGTTCCATGTTGATCGCATAGCATGCTCGATTTGGCGCCAAAATCGCTGTAAACACACACACAAACACACACTCAGGCTCAGGCTCAGACTCAGGGGCAGACACTCATTCAGACACACTCGTTTCATTCATTCATTCATTCATCAGTTCTCTCAGTCTTTCTTCCTCTTTTGACTTTGGCCTATGCGTGCTGGTCGAGAGCTGCGTGCCGCCATTGCAGCTGATAGATGCCCCACTCTCGCAGTGCCACCCCCTGCCTCTCACACGCTCAACCCTTTAGCCACCAAAACAAAAGCGCAAAGTAGCGTGTCCAAAAAACACCAAACGAACAACAACAACAACAAAGTATGGGTCATCAGCGTTCACATTTGTTGCAACGAAATTTTTGACTTTGCATACGCCACAAACCACTTGTTGACAGACCATCAAAGAATCATCCATATAAAGGATTATATATGGTGTATAAACCCATTAAGTTCTCCCCAAAATAAGGGATAAAAATCCTTACTTCATAGATCAAAACGATTGTCCCTGGGCGGCTAGTCGCCTGTGAAGTAATCGGAATAACATTTATCACTTCATTAAGCGAAAAAGGAAGAGGGCCTCAACCTCTGTTTACACAATTAATATGCAAATGAGGCAGGGGCACAGCTCAGAGAGGAGAGGAGACGGGACACATGTGGCATCTTAATCCACACACTTGCACACACACACACGGAAATATGCAAATAATGCGTTTAACAACTTAATTCGGTTGCTTCGGCCATTCAAGAAGTGTTTTTCCTTTTTGTTGTGCCTTTTGCTGACGATTAGCGCGGGCCGTGAACCTGCGAGCGACTCTCTGGATATTCCCATTCTCAGACAACAGACAACAGTCCTGCCTGCTCCTCCAGATGCAACTCCTCCTCCCCCTCCATCTGCTTTTCACTGCCTGGTTTTATCTTGACAAAGTTGCGCGATCGTTTTGTAGTCGCTTTTGGTTTCAGCTACTGCGATTCATTCTCTCTCTCCCTCTTTCTTTTTTGGTTTTTTTTTTGCTCCCTTTTCGGTTGACAAAATTAATGAGTCGCCTCTGGAAGCTGTGAAGAAGCTGTCTCTCCCTCTCTCTCTCTCGCTCTCTCTGTGGCAAACTCTCTATCTCTGTCTGTTCTCCTCGTTAATTTTAACAGCTTTTTTGTCGGGATGCTGGAGGCCTGAAATTTATGCGTGAATTTGGCGCAGATCCATTAAGTGGTCCATAGATTAGGAGGCTCCTTTTCTGACTCGGACTTGGACTGTGACTTGGACTCTCTTTGTGGGATTTGGGCCTTAAGTGGTTCGGTTCTTACTGCAGCCGGTGTCTCTCTCTGTTGTGCCACACGGTAGCATGTTGACAGCTTCTTTAAATGGCGCTTAACTCTGTGTTGTCTTTGTCTTTGTTTTGAAATTTTCGAATATGCCAAAATGTAAATTCAATTAATTGTGACATTTTCAAGGCATACCAAACTGACAGACGAAGAAGATGTTCCATGCTTCAAGAGGGTATAATGATTGGGAGGAGGGATTGGTGACGCATACCCTGAAATATCTATCTAGAATTCTGTTTTCTCAAGTTTTTCTCTGTTTCTCTGTTGAACGTTTCATCAGAATATCATAAATAAAGAGTCTTTGTTCTGAATCACTGAAGGTGGCCTTAAACCTTAATGGTTTCTCTTTAATATTATATTTTAGTGGCAAAAACAATTCGTATCCGTCAGATACATTCCTTTTGCCAAGTACATAAAACAGTACAGTTATAGCTGCCTATTAATGTGTGTGTGTGTGTGTGTTCTGGTAGTTTTATGAACTTTTGGGTTCAGAAGAGTTCTCTGCTAGAATAAACGTCAACTATGCGGCCCCCAGGCTCTACTAATAACAATATGTGGACTAACTAGCTAAAACAACAACTAAAACAACAACAAAAACAACTAGTGGCAACAACAACAACTCAACAGAAAAACCAACAACAACCAAAGAAAACTGTGGCAAAAGGCAACTCATTTATTTTATCGATTAAACATTTTTGCGATTCGCGCAGCGGAATCTCTTTTGGAGCTAACCCCCTCACCACCCCACTAAGAGCCGCTGTGTGTGGAAAAAAATGTATCTACTACTGACACACACACACACACACACACACTCGAACACAGAGAGCGGGACAGAGAGAGAGCGAGAGAGAGACAGTCGGGGGCGACATCAAAGCGCCGGGCAAAGGCAACTTTGAAAACCTTTTGACAGCTGCGAACGAACGCCAAAAGCAAAAGCAGCAGGACGATAGAAGAAAGAGGGGGGGGAGGGGAATAAGGAGGATAAAGAGGGGAAGCAAAAACAGAAGAAGGAGCAGCAGAAGCAGAAGGAGAAGAAAAGGTATAGGCAAAAAGGTGGCAAAAGCAGCCTGCCAGCCTGGCTGCCTGCCTGCCGGGGTTCGGGTTCCACCCTGCTTTCTATGGTGGGCGCGGCCTTTATATTTAGTGGGGCGCTGGATTGGAGGAAGAGGGTGTGGGCTAAGAGAGGGGAAGAGACGGGTCTAAGGGGCTTGGAGCAGGGGTAGAGAGGAGGGAGGGGGGAGTACGGCCTATAGCTACCGTGCGCTAATGATGCGCATTTGGCATTTTGGCATTAATCATTTATCATTCCCCTCCTCTCCCCACCACCAGCACCACCACCGGTGTGTGCCCCGACAAGCGCATAATTATTAAAAATTATTTCTGATTTCGATGCGAACAAAGAATAGGAGTTGTATCTGTATTATGGGGCTCTATATAGAGATAGGGATAAGTGGTGGTGGTTTCAAGTCAGTTTTAGGAAAAGCTAATGAAGGATAAGGCTTGAATACAAGTCTTAAAGATAGATATAGATATTATTCAATCTGTAAAGATCACTCTTTGCATTACCCTACAAAAACCCCTATTAACCCATAGAGAATCTATGAATATACACACATGATCTCTGTTTAATTTGTTATATTAGTAATTTATTTTTTAATATTAAAACAATAATTATAGCAGCAATAATCTCTCTAGTATCGCAGTGTTTTCTAAAACCTTTTTAGATCTATAGAGATCCAATGAAAATTTAGATAAATAGTAGGATACCCATCGGCTCTAACATCATTCTCTAACAGCTACCATCTATAGTGCTTTTCCTGTACATTTTCCCATAAACCGTTATAGTTTTTCTATTACGATTTTCCCTTACATTCAAGTCCTTTTGTAAGCTCATTCACAAAGTTAAACGATCCTTAATGGCCGGGAGGGTATCATGTACAGCAAAGGGAATTGAAAGTATCACCTGCTCGGGGCAGGACACCCACCTCCTCACTCGCCTTGGACTCGGGTACTCGGGGCACCCCCCCACCCCTCCCGAGAGCCGACCCCTTGGCGCTCCACTTCAGCGCACACTAAAAGCAGAAAGAAAGAACAACAACAACAACAACAGAGAACGGGCAACAGTGCGTCCTGGTTTTTGGTCCTGCCACACTCCAGCTCCTGCTCCTGGAACTGGGAACTGGAACTGTAGCTGCACCTTCGCTGGTCGCTGGTCGCTGGTGCTGGTCGGTGGTGGATTTTAATGGAACGCTTTGGGTTAATTCAAAATTCTTTTGTTTTGCTTTCGCGCTGAGTAACCAGGGCTAGGCCTGGCTGGTCCTTGGACTCGGGCTCAGGCTGAGGCTCGGGGTTGGCCAAAAGCAGGTGGTGGTCAGAAAAGCAGCATAGTTTTTCGGTGGCTTATGGATTAGTGGCTGAGGCAAGAGGGAGTGAGAGTTGCCCCTTTTTTTTGTAATGGGCTTGTCGCGGCCTGTCGGAGGTTCACTGACACCAAGACATTATCCCAAATCCCGTCAATGTGCCTGAGCCTGATCCTGATCCCCTGTCCAGACGGATAGGATAGTCTGACAATCGATTGGCCTAAACCGCTTGTAAGCTTTTCAACACCTCCACAAACATGACTGATGCGAGACCACAGAAACAGACACAGACACAGACCCCCATAAATGGCAACAAAGTTGCTGCCACATTCGAGACAGAGATGGAGAAAGAGAGAGAGAGAGTAGGATGGATAGCTACATTTAATGGCTGATATATCAGTGCCGCCCCTCATCCTAAATCTCATTCCCATACCACATCCATGTAGTATACCCCACTGGCATATGGAGCAGCACTATTTAGGCTTCGATACGCTGCATTACGCAATGGTGTTAATTACCAACACACACACACACACACACATACTAAGCACTCTCACACAGATACACACTCATAGAGAAAGAGAGCGAAATACTTAGATACACATTCGGTTAGATAGGGGGTGAGTTGGGGGGGGGGGGAGGAGATGGATAATCGCCAGCAACTGAAGCGGCGGACTGCCGGCTGTGGAAAAACGGTTAACCAAAGACGGTAGCAAAAACATTTAAAGCCCCCGCCACGTACATACGTCCCCAATGGAAAATCGTCCATTGAAAATCGTCCAAGAATTAAAGGAAAAAAAAATAGAACAAGGGGAAGGGCATACCTTTGAAACTGCTAAGGGAAGCTTCGGGATTAGTCGAGAATTTTAGAGAATTTTCTTATGAATTATGTCTCCTAAAAGACAATCTCTGTGGCGGGACAGCTCTCCAGCGGATATCCCTTTCTCTAGGAAAAACAAACATACATAGTTCCTGCTAAAGATTGAAATGAATCTCCTGAATCAAAATCCTTCAGATGGACCTCTCGTGGAAGAACCAAAATTAAACCAAAAGCATGAAATGAATATGATGTATTGATTTTAAAGAGTCTTTTAAAGATGTTAAAACACATTCGAAAGAATAGAAATTTAATACAGAAATTCTAAGATTTTTCCAATATTTTGTTGTTTTTGGAACTTAATTTATTCATAAAAAAAACTGTCATATAAAACATAGATTATAAAAACTAAGGTTTCATTCCTTTAAACGATTAATGAACTATTAATTTACATATTATACACTATTAACCACAAAATAAAGATGGAATTTTAGGCAACTTTTTGGAGAATTAAAATATATATAGACTTTCTAATAAATTCCAATATATACCATTTATAAAGTTCTAATGTAAAAAATCGCGGCTGTTAATAAAAGGGTAATAAATATTTAATAAAGTTCAGGTCTGTGAATAAAAGGCTAATAAATATTCAGATGGAAATTTGGAAATTCAAATGGAATTTTACCTAAAAATTTGTCAAGAATTTCCATTAAAAATGAAACAACAAACTTGAAAAATTCTTTAGCCCTTAAAACAGAATATCCCCCTGCCAAATGTCATTCAACTTTTGTATATCTACCGATCTGTGGCACTGGCATCCCCCCTAGAGGCAAGAGGCGAGTGTAATTAACTAAATAAAATAACCCGCTAGTGGCTCTCAAGGCGATACGAGAGATACTTTTAACCCCATGCGAAGGGCGCAGGCGCAACTAATGAGCAACCCACCACCACCACCACCAAAGGGCAGCAGCAGCAGCAGAACCATCGACACCACCATGGGCCACCATGTGTTGCCTGCCACCCCACCCCCACGCCCATCCTGCCTGCTGGTCAGTTCTTTTGACCAACATTAAATTGAGCTGCGACTCGAAATTTACGAGTAGAAAAAGGTCCTGGTCCTGGCCATATGGTCATCGGCGGCTCCTGCTCTCCCGGCACAGAGGCGACAGAGGCGGCGGCATATGTCAGCGGCAGTGGGTTGTGGTTTTCCACCGAGAGGATCTCCCACTCCCTCCACTCCCTCCTCTGACTTGTGGGCCGCCTGGTGGGAATACCTCCGAAATTCATGGACTCCGAAAGGTAATTCATCAAAAATTATAAAAATTCATTTGTTGCAGAATACAGACAGGGGGGAGAATGTGATATATGAGGGGGGTTGATCTTAGATACCAGACGGTTGAAAATAGATCTTTGGAAGTGGAAGGGAGAGAGATTGTTTGGAGAAATTGTTTTGGTTAATAATTTCAATAGTAGCCAAGGCAGAAGAAGTCCCGCTTCGATTCTTCCTCTCTAAAGAAAAAAGATCAAGGAAAAGGTTATTAAAACTTAATTTAAATTTGACAAGATGATAACAAGGAGCCCATAGATTGGTGTATACAAGGAGGAATCATTATATACATATATTTAATCTATACAAGATCTCTAATAGATTATAGTCTTTTCGTATCATTAAAGAGTTGTCTCAGTGTTAGGTTTAGGTATTAGATGGGTTCATAAAGTTTTTGTTAGTATGGAATGAGCAGAATGTCAAGAATATATCGCAATGCCTTCCTTTTTTAATATCTCAAAAAACTAATGTAAAAGAAAGAAAGTAGAAAGGATTATGCCAAAGTTAGACATCATATTAAAATGAAGAAAAGACGTATAAGTATGGAAAATAAATCACATTCCAGTATGTATATAAATGTACGAATTTCCATTTCTCTGTCTTAAAATTCTTACATATATTTTAATTTCCTTCCCAAAGAATATATCCCTTGCATACTGAAATGCAATTTCCTTATAAAATGGCACTCCTTTAGCCCAGAAATAGGCCCTCTTTCAGCCTTTTCCCCACACACTCATCCAACCAGCTTTTGCAACTCAATCAAAGTGCATAAAATACGAGTGCCTGAACTTTAAACACTATTTCAAAGGCTTCGACAGCAGCAACAACAACTGCAATTACAACAATAGATACAACTGCAACTGCAACAGCAACAATTGCAATTGCAATGAAACCTGCAACATGGCTAATTACAATTTCAGCCAACAACAAACAGAACTTGCCACAAGAACTGCAGCCAGAAGGAAGCATTGCAAAAGGAAAGCAGCTGCCGCAATCAATAATATGAAAACACACACTTCTCTACATACTATATATCTGTAACTGTAGATATATATGTACTCAATATATACATATATATATGTGCAACATTAACAACAGAGAGTGAGAGAGAGAGCGAGAGAGCAGAGCATAAACAACAAGCTGATAATCAATAAAGCACAAGCAGGACCTCATATATCCATAACAACCAACAAGTGGAACCCAACGGCGCGAGAGAGGTCTCGTGTACCCTCCCCCCCTCCCACTTCTACATAGCAGTAAAGAAACTTCGGGTAGGAGGTGTGGGGCATGACGAACTTTAACTACTTGTGGCAAGGGCCAACAGCAACTCTCAGCAAATGGATGGATGCATTGGCCTCCAATTATAAAGTGCACCTGAAGTGATTGCAGCGCATAGAAAGAAAAAGGAATCGAAGAGATTTCTAGATTGTTCAGAAAGGTTTTATAGGACATATAATATGTATAGGAATGGAATTTTAAGAGCTGAATCAATAAGCTTAATAGAGTCCAATGAATGATTCATCCGAACATAATTATGATTGCTTTTAAGCAGTAAAAAAAGCCACAGATAGACTCCAATAATAGTCCCTATATTGTTCGTTATATTTCGATTTCAACGCTCTCATTACCCTTTTACCCTTTCTTCTCCTCTGTGGACTTTCCGACTCTCCAAAAAAACATAAACCTCCACTTAATTCGTTGCACCATCGACAGGCAGCCGCATAATTCGCTGTTCCTTGATAAAGAACAAACTCAAAAAACAATTACACTTTACTGCAGTTACTGCAAAAAACAGAATAAAAATGAAAAAAAAACAGAAGGTCCCCACGCTGCGGACCGCTGAGGACTCTGCTCTGACACCGCGCGACTCTGACTCGCTCCAGTGACGCAAAATTGTCACCTTGCCTCTCCCTGCTGCAATGCACACCTGCAATTATACGTATGTATGTACGTACGAGTGGCAGGTCCGAGAGGGGCTCCGCGATCTCACTCTCTCTATCTCTCTCTCTCTCTCTCTGTAGCGGTCTGGGTTCTGTTCTGGGCACCCCTCCATCATAGGAGTTTTTTGTTTTTCGTACATGTATACTTTTTAATGCTTTTAATGAACTGATCAGAGAATGTGTGTTCCTCTGAGCTTCTCCTCTCTCTGTTTTACAACATTTTAATTGAGCTCCTAAGTGCCAGAGCAGAGAACAGCTGCCCTTAGGCATCTCCTACCCCTAGAACACATGCAAATATTACGCATACGACGCAGAGATCTGGCCAAAAATTTCAATAAATAAATGAAAAATGAATTGATATTTGGTGGAGTTTGCGGCTTTTGTGCCAATATAATATTGCGAATTTATCTATTCAATTGAATTTTCTGCATTTATAAAAAGTTTTTATTGGGTTTCGAAGGGTACTTCCCAAAGATAAGGCGAGAGAAGTGTATATTTATGTAAAAATCATATAAAGAATATTAAAGCGGGAAGATAATTTGTTTCTGTAGGAACTAGAACCTTCGTTACTGAAATATTCATACAATTAATCCAACAAAGATTGAAGGAAAATAAATAAAAAGGTAACTTAGCCCCAAATCTATGCAACCTCTAGCTTATTTGATGGGTTTTTAGAAGAGATGGATTACATTTAATTCTAACTTAAATAAAGAACATGTTTCCATTAGGTTTTTCTGGTATCTAGATTTTCGCAGATGTTTTCTGCATCCAAAAGTTAACATTTATGGGAAAATACCATTGTTTAAAGTAGTTTTCTTCGCCATATAGGGATTGGTATCTACTAAACTAAACGATGTAAATCCTTAGCTCAAGTAGATCTCTTCCTATGCTAATTTATGGCTCAACAATTCAATTGGGAATCTGCAGCTTCGCCTCTTTGTAGCTCCACTCCACCTGTACTCCATCCGAAGGCCAAGGCGGCGCCGTGTATGGCTGATCAGTGGCTCATGATTATGGGTGTCGTACATCTAGTACTTCGCATCGAAGGAGCACACGGAGCAGCCGCAAAGCGTGTGGGCGTGTCCGCAGTGGCAGTTCCTGCACAATTTTAGCATAATGCGTGTGTTCTCATATATTTATATATGACGGAAAACACCATTCTTTCATTCTTTGCTGCTGCTGCTGCTGCTGGGAGTTAAGTACACAAAATTATCAGAAATTAAATGCGCACCTTTTGGAGATTCCGATCTCCTTCAGCGAACAGCCAGGCCCTCAGCGCCCTGAGAGCCCTGAGGGGGGAGCCTGAACATCATCATGATCATCACGATCATCATCGTGTGGAACTGTTTGCGGCTACTGTAATTTCACGCTACCCTGCCCCCGACATGCATAATGCAAATCAATTTGAAGAAATACTGAAGGAATACCTTGAATGTGATAGGCGGATGGGGCGGGGGGAGAGATGATGGCCCAAAGGGCCAAAGTCAACAGTCAACAGTCAAAAGTGATTTGTCAACGATTGCCCCAGAGATCATTAATAATCTGTGTATTGTAGAAAAAAGAAAACCAGTAGCTGAAAGGTGGTCTGGGGAATACAAGCGAGAGATTGATAGGGCCAGCCATTGAGCTCGTCAGCGGGTGGCGCCTTAAAAGGTGGCAAGTGGGTAAGTGGCAAGTGCAGCCACTCATTCGTATTGATTGAAATCTTTCACACACAAACACACACGCACAGACGAAGAGCAATCCCATGGAATACCGCCTCCCGCTGGGCGCTGGGCGCTGCGTCTTCAATCTGTTGTACGAATATCTGTATCTCTGCACGGGTGTGTATCTTTCGTTTGGGGAATCGGTATCTGGTATCTGGTATCGGGTATCTGGTATCTCGTGGGGGGGAGACTCACCTTTTGCCGTTCCGTCGCCTTCGCTTGGTGGCGTAGACGGTGCCCAGCTGGCTCATCGCTAGGGCGGAGTTCGTTATGGTCGCCGTTGTGAATGATTTTTACTCTTCTGATTATTATTTTTCCTTATATCAATTCTTTGCTCGCTCGCTGTTCTTGTTGGTCTCTTTTTTGCTCTTTTCTTTTTCGTTTTTGTTGTAATTGGTTTTTATTTATTGATTTGGTTTGCTCTGGCCACACGGTTGATCCACCAGACAGCCACCAGAAGCTTCTTCTGGCTGCGTTTGGATCCAGGGAGATCCTGCTGCTGCTGCTGTTGCTGCTGCTTCTGCTGTTGTTGCTGTTTCGATGTCGTTTTCGGTTTCGGTGCTGCAGCCACGCGTAAATTTTGTTTCTTTCTTGCTGGTATTTTATTTTTAATTATCATCACGCTTACATTTTGTTTGCTTTTTCATCGCGATGCCTTCTTTCCTCTTATTGCACTGGAGTTTCAAGCTGCATGGAGAGGGGGCAGGGGTGAATGGGAAATCTCGGATTTAGCCATTGAGAAAACACATTGTGATGGGGAAAGCCTTGGGATTGCCAGCTAAGCCTAAGCCTAGGCTTGGCTTTTGCTTTGTCTTTGGGATTAGCTCTGGGAAAACTTCAATAAGATTTTTTCCGTAAACTCTAGAATCTCAGGGGGTGGATGTACCCTTAACTTTATTGAATTTCAAACTATATTTAAGGGTTTTTATTAAATTACTTTTGGTATCTATTGAAAGATTATAAACAGCTTTATAAATTTTACAATCCATTTAACTATACAGGAATATTTACTTTGTGTACACAACTTTATTGAAACTATAACTATAAAAGTTTACTTTATGGGGCTATAATAGTTGTTTTAATAATTTTTTGAACTTTAAGTATAAAAAATTATAGCAGTTTCTGTCCCCTTAACTATTTTAAAACCTTGCTTATAATCTCTTCTGTCAGAATTCAAGCATCCAGTAGGAATCTCTCTTCTATTAGCACTAAGGACATGGGATTATATTAATAAGATGTACTTTGATTGTAATTGTGCATTTAAGTATAGAAAGAAGACGAATTTAGCATGAAAAGTTGTTTAACTTTGTTCAAACAGTGAAAATCTGTCAATAAAGAGATAGTAGACATTTCCAGAGTCTTTACAAACTCAAAGTTTTAGAAATTTAACTAAACTGGATAAGTTCTTATAAACAATGGAAAAAGCATGAATTCGCCAATCTTAATGCTTTAAGTTCAGGAATATTTTAATTTATTTCTTTATTCACATTTGCATTTATATTAATATTGATTTATGCTGTAACCTAATCATTCTCTTCATTCTGTCAAGTAAAAAAAGTTACACTAAAAGTTTTCTATATTTTCCATTTGGTTTTCCTTTCCCCATGAGATGTTCTCCTCTATAGAGAAGGACTCTCCCTAAGTACTTTCTCAATGGCTTTTCAAATTTAAATTTCCCCGTTTTGATTTTGTTTTGATTATTGCGGTTCGGTTCGTTTTGCGTGTTCTTGGGGGGGTCTCTGTTTTGGTTCTTTTATGGGGGCCACACTTTTGCTTTTTTCACTTGCACTTGCAACACTCTCATGTGTTTGTGTTGTTGTTGCTGCTGTTGTAATTGTGGTTTGGGCTTTGGGTTTATCAATGACGATGACGACGCATGCAACAAACAGCAAAAAATCAAAATCGACACGGAACCAAAAACGCTAACGCAAGAACGGCACGCAAATCATTTGAGGCACGATCGACGACGATGCTTGCCGGTAGCTGGAGTTGCTGCTGCTGCCACTGGAGGCGCCACAGGCAGAGGCAAGTTGTCAAAGTGACATTTGTCTGGCCTTGCCCCAAACACGCACACACCCACACACGCGTGGGCGGAGTGTAATGACCGCCGGCAGTCTGCACTTGCACTTTATCTCCGTTTTCGGTCTCTTTCTTGTTTATTGCTATTCTTCTTGTTCTTGTTCTTTATCCTAGTTCGCTACTTCTTCTAATTCTTCGGGGATTTACTGTTGCGTGAGCATTCTTTGGTTCGGTTCTTCTCGCTTTCTGTGTTACAGGGTATGCATCGCGTGACAGGGTATGCTGCGTTTTTGGTCTCCGTTTCACTTTTACACTTGCACACACACACACCACACTCACACACAGCAACACATGCACTTGGACCGAAAGCACGCACCTTTTGCGACGGCGACAGGCACGGGCTGTTTGAAGAACCGTTAGTTGAGAAGCAGTGGACGGACTGCACGCGAGCGCCAGAAACGTATGAATGAGCTGAAACGCGTCGAGAGACAGACAGAGACGAAACGCAGACGTTTGAAATGAAACACAAACGAGATGTTGGCGGCAGCGGGCAGCAGGCAGCGCTGAAGCGCCGACGGCTTTGTTTGACCGTTCGTTGTGGGGCGCGACCCTCCTCTATCTACCCGTCTGTTGTTTGCCGAAAAAACTATTGCGCTCTCTCTCTTGCTTGCTGGCTCCCACTCACTGTATGTGTCTCTCTCTCTCGCGTTTTTCTTTTTGGGCGCGACTCTCTGCTGCGGCCACGTAAACGCTTTGAAGTTCTGGTTGGAACTGAAATACGAAATTGGAAACGTGTGGAAAAAACCAGTCCTGATGGAACGAAACGGTGAGACTTGAACACATGTTGTGGCTTCCAGTCGTCCTGGCAACGTGATCGTTAATGCCAATGCAACGGCGAACGATAGAGGGAGAGAGAGACCAGTGTTCCACTCTACCCAGCGTTCCTTTGTGCAACGTCATGCTTACGTTTGTGTGAGTGACTGGAAAGTCAGAGACAAAGAGAGAGAGAGAGAGAGAACAGCGGACAACCAACCGAAGCCTGCACCACCGACAATTATGGAAGTATTCAAGCTATCTCGCTCGCACCGCATTGCGCTCATTGTTGACGGGGGCGTGTTTTCTTTCCCACTCTGTGAGAGCAGCAGCAGCTATAGCCAGCTCTTTCGTGCCTACGCAGAGACAAGATTTCTGTGCTCTCATCGTTCATCTGTTAATTAATTAGGCGGTAATTAAGAGTTATCATTGAAAAGGCTATCATTCAATGGCATCTCTGGTTCTGGCTCTGTTCTTGTTCTCTTCTCCCTTTCTGGTTCAGAGTTATCACTGAATTTGAGGTTTTCTTTGTTCGTTTTACTTTTGGAAAATGCAAATTTTATTTGGTGTGACCAAAGCCATTAAAGCCATAAACATGAGCACTCAGTTTGGGGCTTATCGCGAATGATTTATTCATTTGTGCCACATGACAGGAGCACCACCAGCAACAACAACAACAACTACAACATGAAGTATGAAATGTACACCACAAAATTCTATAGCAGCAGAAGAAAAACATATTTCTGGGCAGTCAAAATGTCGGCACTCAAGAAGGCACTAAGTCTTGGCCATATGTTCTTGGCCCAACCGCATGTCACAGATGGTCTGCCATTTTGCCCGAGGGGGACGGGGGCTCGTCTAGTAGACTGTGCACTCCTTCTGTTCTTTGTGACGTCAGAGGTGGAGGATGTCGGAGGACAGAATCGAGAATGGAGAATGGAGTTGCACTGTCAATTACAGGTATTGCGTGCAGGTATTCAATGCAAAGTCAGAGAGAAACCAAATGTTTATCTAGCCACTGGATGGAGGAGTCTGATGCCTGTCCACCTCTCACACAGCCCAATGAGCAAAAAGGCAGGACAGGAAGAACAAAAGGTAGAGAAGTAGCAAAAAAAAAAAGTAGCTAGAACAATGACCAAAAGGTAGGCAAAAAGGATGTAATATTAAATCGACTGGCAAGGGTCGAAGGTTTTGATACCCTTTGCATACAGATTGTTTAGCTCCAGTTATAGTTTGGGACTTACACTAACACATTTTTACCTTTGTTTTGGTAGGAAACAACATTAAAAATTATTTTAAAAAAGATTCGCTATCGATAGCAGATGAGTATTCGAGTTACGGGAGTAGAAAAAATACGTAATAGAGAAATGCTCGCTATGAAGAAAACAAAAATTCGTTATAGGGAGCTCAAAACGTATTGAAAAATGAACGAGAATGAAGTGCTTTAGAAATAAATTCTCTATTGGGAAGTTCTTTATAGAGAAGTTCGACTGTACATATAAAACTGAAATTCAGATGGCTAGAAAGTGTCTTTCACTACCAATTGTTCGCAAAAAACCATCTTTATCATATAGAGATCCCATCCTAACGCTTACTATTTATATACTACATAAGTACCTTTAGTAACAGGGGAGTAGCGGTTTTTAAAAAGAGAGCACACAAAACAGAAGGCAACGCATGTCAAACCCTGGCACTAATAAGTAAGTGGAGTGCTCAACCAGTTCCCTCTTGCATTCGGTCCCCTCCCCTCTGCAGCTCTTTTTTTGATCTTCGAGTAGCTTATCAATTTACGCTTCAACTTCGGGGACAGACAGCAGAGAGGAGAGAGCAGCGGCAGAGGAGCAGCGTGGCAAAGAAGAAGCATGAGCAAAGCAGCGCTGCAGCAGCGGCTTAGGATGTACACAATGCAGGTGCTTTTTGCTCTTCTTCTTTTTGCACTTGTTCTCCTCTCTCTGTGTCGTCGCTTGTGTGAAATTACTCTCTGAGGTACTGGCGAAACAAGTGAGCAGCTGGTGTGCCTCCTACTCTCAATTACTCTCTTCGGCAGAGGGTGCTGCTATCTCGTTTAGCCAGTACTCAATTCGTGGCTGATATTCGCTCTTCTTGTTTGCTGCTCACGGGCGCTCTCGCATATCAATTTCGCGATGACGTTCTTCCCTTGCGCCTGATGAGGAATTATGTGTGTGTTTTGTGTAATTTTTTGCCGCGATCCCTTAATGCGACTACCCGGTCTCCCCTCTCTCTTTAATTCGATCCCCAGTTTGCCTAATTTCGTAACAAGTTTCTTATTAACTCGTTTTTTTTTTGCTTCCTCGTTGGCTTTTGGCCAGCAGCTGCCTGGTCACATCAATGTCACTGCTGATCACATCTAGACAAGCACTCTATATGGGATGGCATCTATATAATTTGCCAATTAAGCGGGGTCCTAGCCCCTGTTCCTTCCCAATGGACAGTCAAAGACGGACAACATTAGGCTACAACAGGGCTACAAAAACGCCACAAAAAAACGCAGAAACAAATGAGGCAAAAATTTCAAAATAAAAAACGTATAAATATAGGAAAAACCCCATAATGCATTTCCCCCATAATGTTTACGCCGATCGGCGGCGCCAATTAAATATAATTATTCTATGTACACTAAACCACAAAAACTGGGAGCTGGAACAAGGCACAGGCCATAATGGATAAAAAAATGTAAACAGAGTGCAATCTCTGCATACTCTGGTGTTTGTCAATATAATGGGTGTTTTAGGCTGATGGATAGCTTTGAGACAGGCAGAGGGACAATATGAAAAGTCTGTAAGGACAAAGGAATAAGAATAATAGAAATAAAATATGAAATCACATCTTGTAGATCACCCATCATGAAAGATCTCGAATCTTTGGAGTAAATATTCCCAAAAGAAAGTCATCTTTAAGTTCGATTGTAGAACGAAACTTGGAAACATTATAATACCTCTGGGTATACTTAAAGCGAAGCAGAAAAGTGTCTCTAGATATTTTCCATCCCAGGGTATCCTTCGACTCCAGTTCCATATGCCTTCATGGCAAAAACAATCACCGCCAACTGGCTATAAAACGATGTTTACCTTTTAGAAAAATGCATTCGCCAGACCACTCTCCGCCTCTCAGGCACCGCCCGGCGGCGCCCTTTGCCCGTTAAGTAGCCGCAATTATAATTGCCATTTGTGGAAGGCCCAAAATGGCTGCCTTTGTCAAATGCACACTCTCAGATACACACACACACACACACAATCACAGACACTCGCCCAGTATAATGGACATGACAAACAACAAATAAAAAAAAAAAAAAGAAACAACGACTCAAACAAAAATGTCATTTTAGACAGAACACAACACACGACAAAAACAACAACAGAAAAACATCAAGAAAAAAGTACTGAAAAAAGCTGAAAAAAATGCAAACAATGGCCGCCAGCAAAGGCAGCAGCTATACGGCTATACGGCTATAACAACCCGCGATCAATTGCGCGAGATAAGTGGACACCGCCACCACCACAACCACTGCAACACAACACACCACATCGCACCACACCACCAGAAAACAGTAGTAGGAACGGGCGACCAACCCAAACGGCCCCAGCTGCCCCCCACCCTCCATGCCCCATGCCGCCTTAATGCCCTTGCATTGCTGACATATTTCAGATTGAATTTTGTCCCCCCCCCCCGACATGCGCCATTAAGAGAGTGCGTTGACTATATACAAGGATTTGACATACGAGAGGACTCTGGAGACTATGGAAAATGTACTCAAAAAGCTGGGAATTTTTTCAATATATCCTGAACGTTGTATCGAGATCTTAAGATCTTAAGCTACGACTCAAAAGAAGGGAATAGTTCCCTAGAACTATGGATTTTCTGAAGGATTCCTGGAGTATACAAATGTGGATCGTATAAGTCACAGGTATCATTATACTTTAAGGGATTGTAAGAAAGTTTTCAATAAAATCGTCTAGAAATAATTAAATTCTTCACCTCCCAAATTAAAGCACAAATTCATCTATATAAGATTATTTTAAGATTATTTTTTGATCTACCTCTTCCCCAATAGAATATCATATTTCTTAGGGTATCCCTGAACAGCGTTGTGAGCAATTCACACTTTGCCTGATGTTTGTTTTGAGCTCTGTGTTTGGGGCCGCCGTATCTGACAGATACACATGTGTAGCCTGGGCTGGCCTGTGTTGTAGCTAATGTTATGGCTTCATGTCGTGGCTTTATGGCTATTGTCATGTCGTGTATTTGACACTGTCATTAGAGCTAATGCCAATGCTAACCCTCAAACCCATCGATTCACTAGGCTCTCTCTACCCATAGCATTACCCCATCCTATCCTATCCTATCCTATCCTATCCTATCCCGGACTGTCTAATTATGCGAATGTCAATTCTTTGTCGGCTTTTAAAAGTTTCCTTTATGCGATTGCCCGACTCCGATTTCCGATTTTCGAGACCCAACCAAAAAATATGATTTATGAAGCGATGCAGCTAACGGATACGATGCGACTTGGGACCCGGTTCAGTTCAGGAATGGTCAAGCGGTATCTGAAACAGTTAATCGGCAGCAAAATTAATAAATCCGTTGAGTTTAATAGAGTTCAAAAAGCAAACTCCCAGATGGTAGGATGGGTGGTAGGTAAGGGAAGGGATAAACGAACGCAGGGCACACAAAGCGAAAGGCAGGCAGGCAGACAGGCGGGAAAACTGGTCGGTCTGTCTGTCTGTCTGTCTGTCGGTCGGTCAGTCCCAGATATCGTACGCAGTGCAGTCAAAAGTCCCAGTCGATGTTGGACTGGATGCTGCAGTTTGCCTTTGGGGTCAACGCCGCCAAGATGTTCCCAGAAAGATCAGCAAATGAAGATCTCAATGGGCTGGCTGGCTGGTTGGCTGGCTGCCAGCCTCACTGTCTGACTGCCAGCCTCACTGGCTGCTCCTCGTCTAGGCCATGCGCTCAAATAAATTCAATCTAAATTGTAAGTTTGTTTAGCTGGAGGAGCAGGCTCTCCAGCCACAACACAACGCAGGCACAGAGGGTACAGGGTACACGGCAGGGTATAACAATAATAATAATAATGCAGCGAGTGCTGCAGCACAAAAAAAGAAAGAGAGATGTTCAAAGACCCAAACAAACCAAATTAATCGAACAGACTGCGACTGCGACTGCGACTCGTAGTCCGGGGACTGGGCCTGGGCAAACGTAGCGCCTCTTCGAGCAAAAAACTTTGGCTATTTTCGGGGCGCAAATAAGATTGATCTTTTGTAACTTCCATGCTTTTTTTTACGTTATGGATCCCATTCCAGGTATACCATTGCTTGGCTCTTTGGTGCCTGGCATCCATCCAGCAGCGGTAATTTGTTATCGCGATGATTTATGAACCATTGGAGACTGACTCTCAATCCGACTCCGTTTAGTGGGTGTTTACTTAGGGGGCGAGAGGGTGGCGGTGCCGGCATCGAACCATTCTAATGCCCAGGACCGCCCCAAGGCTAATCCAAACACTAGATGGCGCTGCCAAGGCCTGCTCCTTGATGGATTTGTTGCACACCAAAACAACAAAAATAAGAAAAATACAGAAAACAAAACCCCCTTTTCAATTCGTAGCAAACACCAGAGCCAGCACCAGCCCAGAGTCCCAGCCGGCCTCCACGGAGAGTGTGCGATGTGAATCGCTTGGCACGTTTCCGCATTTTCCTGGCTGCTAAGACCCACTCTTCGTACCCCTCGCTGCACTCCTGGATCAATTGCAGCAGCCGCAGGGCCACAAAATGATATTGTAGCTCTATATTATGGAAGTATTTAAGGTTCTAAACGATTCAATCTACAAACAGTTGGCTTTCGCAGAACACACACTGAGCGAAGAGTGGAACACATCCACAACTGAGAGATCTCCAAACTGAAGAACCATTTCTCTCAGTGAAGCTCAGGCTGTGATGTCTAAATAGCCAAGAAGTCTAAACATTTTTATTTATGCTCCAATAAAACCACAGAAAATTGGCCCAAGACCCAGAGCCTGGCTTAGGCGTGGGCGATAATTGAGAATTTATGCGATGCGATGCGATGGGATGCGATGCGATGCGTTTTGGGGCGACGTTTATTTGGGTCTAAACGGTCTCAGTATTCTGCTTCCTGTTTGATGACATCAGCAGTGCAGTGCAGTGCCACGCCCCAGCCACCTGTCCCAGAGGCGAACAAACCATTAATCAGGCCAAAAATGTTATACATATTCAATAAACTGCTCTTAATGATAACCCCAGCTCTGGAAGCTCTGGCAGCTCTGGCTGTAATCTGTTTTGGGGTCGTCCGAATTGTCAACATAATTGCCATCGAAGCAAAATACCAGCAGCCAAAGCGTTGAGGCTAATGGCTCCAAATAACAATGATTAAGATGCCAAAGGATCCCGAGATCCCAGTGCCAAAGCCCAGTCTCAGTCTCCGTTTCAGGGCTCAGTATGCCCAGTCATTCAGCCAAGAGGAGAAGGAGGCATCGAATGGAATGGCATGGAGGAGTGGAGCGGAGTGGCGTGGAGTGTGAGGGATCTGAGCTCCGCCGGCGGCAGATCGTCGCGGTTGAGTCGCGCGAAACTCGAGATCGTATCGGCACAGAGAGAGAGACAGAGATCCTCAGAAGAGTCGTCGCTGAGTAAGCCAGAAACCTGTTGACATTGATATTGGTATTGGTAATGGTATTGATATTGCTATGGCTATTGCTTGCTCCCCTCCACGACATATATCTTCTTTTCTGTGCCTGGCTTTCTGGTCCTGCTTTTGTTTTTTTGCGCCATGCAGGTGCGTAGTCCGATCAGATCTGAAGCTCAAGGGTAGGCTCCTCCTTGCTGAGGAGTTGTATGAATGATAGACCCTTCCACTAAGCTGATTATGTGAGTGATGATTAATCATCGATAAGATAGGTATAAATAGCGATAAGTGGCGGTAAGAATCGATAAGCTTTTGATGATGACAAGTCGAGATGTCGATGAGTTATGGCGGTAGAATGTGTGTACAAGTAGTTCATCTCAATCCATTCCCTCTCAAATCTGTGTCCCCCGTTCCAGCTACGCCACTGCTTCCTGGGTATCCCGATCTGACACCCATGGCACACGTCTATCATAAGTCAGGCACTCGCCTCGCCTCGCCTCGCCTCGACTGGTCTTCACCTGACAGCGACCGAAGTTCTCACGTTGCGAGGGAGTATCCAGTCGTATTGGACGCCCCCGATCCCGATCCATGTGTAACCCGATGACTTGTGCATTCTTTTACGGCTAATTTAACCGATTAGCAAGTGGTGTCCCCCCTTTTCGAGTGACACGAATTGAATTTTGAGTTGGAGTTTTGCGGTTTTGCTTGTCAGCTACTGCCACAGCCACAGCCACAGCCACTGCCACTGCATGGTTTCGGTTCGTTTGGGTTTGGGTTTTGGCTTGGTGCGAAAGTAACCGATATATTTGACGCCCACACACGTTGTGTCACCCTGGGGAGTGAGAGAAGATACATATACATACGTACACATGGGGGGATGGGGGGATGGGGCGAGAGCCTTGTACTTGTACGCGCCTTGTAGCCATGATTCATTTGGTTGGGGGGTGGCTATAATGCAAAATAGCTGACAAATGGCCAAAGTGCAAACGATTTCAAAATGGTCAAAGGGTGGAAAATGGCAACAGCGAGTGGGTGGTTGGTTGGTTGGATTGGGCTTCGGCTTGGGCTTGATGAGGGCCATTACCCGGCGATTTGAATGCCCCTAATCATGGGGTATCCCACTGGCCAACAGCCAAAGTCTGTAACGCCTTTTCGGCGCCCACAGAAAAACTTGAATAAAAAAGCGAGGAAATGCTGTGGAAAAAAAGTATGGCTACATGTGGCACACACAAAAAAATCGGCAAAAAAGAAAGAGAAATATATACAAATGACTGCAATTTTTCAACGCTTAAAAATCACATTAATTAGCGTTCATGTTTTGTGCAGTTGGAATCGCGAGCAAAGGCAAACAAAAAAAATATATATATGTATATGTATATATGAATTATAAATTATAAATTTATTCTCACTCCAATTATCAACAAAGTTAAGCATACGCCTAGTTGCACTTTCAGCAATAAATAATTGTGCAAAGAAAACGCTGGAGTAGAGTGGAGAAAAATTATATTTAAACACAACTTAAAATGCAAATTTCAGCATGCAAGGTGGTGGGGCGTGGATCTGGCCAACGTCCATCCATCTACATCTACCAACCTACCCCTTTTACCCCCCTCAAACCTCATCTCATTTCAGCTGAAAGCCAAAAGAAAAGAAGTATTTTTTCTTAGTGGCTTAATTGCCACTTGTACAGCAGAGGGGGCATGGGCATGGGCAGGGGACGGGCGGGTGTGTCAGTGTCGGCGTCGGTCAGTCAACAAAAGAAATTATTTTGCATTCGTAATTGCCAAGGCTGGAAAATTATAGAAAGATAAGCCGCCCGGCAAGAGTGGGTCTTAGAAGGGGATTTTTCAAGCATATTATACATGCACGTGAAGGGCTCTTTAGACTATGACGAAGATCGATTGAAAAGAATCCTAATAAAAAGGAATATAAAGCTATTGTCAACCTCAAAGTGCAAGCTAGATCTGCCCTCTTACCCTTCTCCTTAAAAACTTCGAATAAAGTGGATATTTTATAACTTAGAGTTCCTTAAAAGGCACCCCCCACAATCCACAATTAGCCAAGAGCCTTTTCAGGACGCCCTTGCGTGGCCAGCACTCCCCACAGCACTGTCTGTGGCCTCACATTGCCATTCAAATGATAGTGCAGTCGGCGCTAAGTTCACGGATCTTATCACAATGCAAATTTTAAAAGCATAATTCAGCTAATCATAAGAGGCCATGTCGAAATTTAACAAGCACCCAGCCAAAGGCGGTCAAAAGGAGGCAAAACCCTATCCGAAGGCAGACACCAGACGGCATGCGTGCCGGGTTATGCTAATGTACAGGGTACCACTCTCCCCCCCACTCTCCCCACTCTCTATGCACCCATCTTTTCCACTCTTTGGAAATGAGACTTGAAACTGCAGTTCACTGAAGAAATGAATTTAAAAAGCGTTGCATTAACAGCAAAACAACAAAAAGAAATTAAATAAAATGTGTAATAATCGCACAAGGCACAAGGGAACGACAGAGCAGAGCAGAGCAGAGAGAAAGAGAGAGACCCCATTGAGAGATTTCCCCCTCTCCACCTGTCTGGCTGGCTGGCTGGCTGGCGCTGGTTCCCCCTCCTCCCCTCCTCCCCTCCTCTTCGCTCCTCTCCTCATAATTCATAAATCATTTCAAAAATTATGACTTTATTTTTAAGATGGTGCTGCATTTTTATACACAAATTATTTGGATTATTTATGGATGGACTGACAGAGGAGCAGCAGTAGTGGAGCACAGAGAGGGGTGGGGCGGGGTGGGGGTACGAAAGGTGTGCCCAAACTTCAGGTGGGTCTCGACTCTGGTATGCCTTTGCTTGTTAATAATATTTTTTAAAAATTATACCATTTTACAGAGTTTTTTATCACATTTTAATTGTCTTATGGAGTGGCAGGAACAGAGTTTTAGATGAATGGAAAATACCTTGTGGAAAGGTTGGAGCAAAGTCTTAGATATATGGAGGAAAATGTAAATTAAAAAAATTATGCTAAAAGCATTTTTAACGCTCTCAACTCAAAAAAAAACTACAACTTGGGGAGAGGGTGGGTGCAAAAGTTACCACTGGGGGATGATTCCCCATCTCCCACTTTGGACTTGCCCCAACTCCACTTTCAGATCAATAAAGCCATTAACTAAAATATTACCAAAAAATGTAACACGCAAATATCCACTTGCACTTCCACTTCCACTTTTGTTTACCGATAGTCGTAAACAAATTATATTAATTAAAATGAAATATTAATTGTCGCCACTCGACGGCCAAAAAGAAGTTTTACGAATAGTTTTTTGGGGGGTTACATTTACCAGACAAATGCTTGCAATTACCGAAAGGTCTATTTGGTTAAGGATAATGGCAGAGGGACATCCCCTCTCTTTTCCTGTAAAACTCAACCAAAATCCACAGATCTTCTGCTGGAGAGTAGGTTCAATTCCCACGATTTATGATGTATCTATGCACAATATCTCTTGAGATTTGAATAGATCATTCTTGGGGCCAAAGGTGTCTCTCTCTCTCTCTCTTTGTCTGTCTCTCTGTCCAGAGAACATGAGCAATTTGCGCTGCATTTAAGCAGGAAGGGTGGTAGGAGAATGTGCAGTCACAGATCGCACATCAAGATACAGTCTAGAGCCCCTCTTTCTGCCATACCATACCCCTTTTAACGTAGTTAAATGTGTTTACACTCAAATCGCATTTGTTGGCCAAAACACAAAGGCCCAAAGGGGAAAGGGGAAAGGGGAAAGAGAGTGCCGTGCCAGTGCTGTGGCCAGGGCAAGTGCAATTGTGTAAACTAGAATAATTAATAACTAGAGAACAGCAGAGGTTTCTGTATCGTTGATGTATAATTCCAATTGTTACCTTTGTTTTCCGTCTCTTGGGTTGTCTGCACTTTGCAGAGAGACAGAGAGAGAGATGAAACACTCTCTCTCTCTCTTGCTCTTGCTCTCTCTCTCTCTCTGTGGCTGCATGTGTGTGTGCGCTCGCGAGAGTTTGAGTTTCACTCAAATTTCCAGTGCATGGAACCACGCCATGTTGTTGCCCTGGTGACTGTCTCCCTCTCTCTCAGGCACACAGCGAAACGTTGCGATGGGGCGTGGCCTAAAATATACTCCCCAATTATTCCCCTTTTTAATTCCCATGTAACCAAAAAAAAAAGTTTGTAACCGAAAAAAAGAATTACTAAAAAAACAAAAACTAAAAGTCAAGCCAACAATTTGTTGGTTTTTGTAACAATTGTTGTTGTTTTTATTGTTGTTGTTTAATTACCCGACAATTAGGCGTCCGCCGCGAGAGTTCTTCATAATTCAGACACAATTAGTAAATAATTAAAGCTGACAATTGTCGCACACAATTGTTAATCTTCATTCAGGGCTCTCCCGCTTTCCATTCAGTGCGTTCTTTCGTTAAGGGAGGACCAGTACAGACCTAAGTACACGTCACAACATTAAATAATATTCCATTTCAATTTACAAGAAAACTTTCAATCGAAAGCGAAACTGAGGGCAAAGTCTTGTAGGAACAACACGCATAGAGCTGGGAGAATACAAAAAGAACAAACTAGAAGAAAAACCTAGAAGAAAAATTGATATTCTGCATGTGGTTGGGTCTACAGACACTTAAAAGAAAAAGAGTTCTGTTGGGGAGGCTCGTGGGAAAATATCATATCGATTTGTTGGTTATCTACTTTCGTATAACGATTATTCAGGGAAAACCAAGGACACGTAGGCAGAAAAGTGGAACAGCTAACTGAAGGGTTTTCCTGAAAAAAGAACCATTAGTTGATTATGATTTTATTGGATTTTTCAGAAAATTCTCACAAATCCATAGAGCCCTCTAAAGAGCTTCTATAGAGCCCTGATATAGAGGTCTCGATTCAACGATTATCTGGGGTTTATGAAGTGTCTTAAGGATAAAACCAGACCAGATTCCCTTTATTATAACCAGCATTAAATCGGAGCATTTCAGAGCAAAAGGTTCCACATCTTAACTTTACCAAAGACGTACTGTCTTTTTCAATTTTCGACTAGATTTCGACTTTAACAACCACAAATAATCGTAATATTCCCCAGTATTACTGCCCCTCACCATTACCACTCTTCCCCATCCCCCACTGCTGCCCTCCCTCAATTTGTACCCCTTTCCCTTCGCACATTCCTTATCTTTAACTTTAACCAACATTTTCATGGTGCAATTCGTAATCCATTCTGACTTTGAGCGAATTTTTATGACGTTTCTTCTTCTGGCCCCTCGTTTGGGCTGCACTAATTTGCATTTCGCAACAACAACAAAAAACCTAAAAAGAAGGAAAATGTACAGAAACAAAAGGCATTGCTTATACGACATTCGCGTGTTTTCCACTTCAATTTCTGTTTGTAGTTTTGCCCAAAAAGAAGCCGCCGTCGCCATGGCAGATGACGATGCCTGACGCCTGAAGACCGCGTGGCCAGAGCCCAAAACTCACTGGGAAGCCCAAGTCGGTCTCTGAAGTGGCTATGATGGATTACTGCAATAATTAATTGCAATTAGCCGACGCCCGAGTTGCCCGAGACTTGGGCAAATCTTTGGCAACAACAACCGCAGGAAAACATACTTTTAATTGGCTGATGTTGATGCTCTAGATCTGGGGGGTAGATTCAGGGAGGGATGTGTGGCCTAAAAGAATGAAGTGGGGCTTTCGAAAATCGATTTTACCATAGTCCCAAATTTTACCAATTTTACCAAACTATTTAAGGAATTATTTTGTTGAAAAGTTTGAATGTTTGGAGTGTGATTAAACATAATTAAAGCCAAATAAACTGAATTTCAAACTCTATAAAAAAATTAGGGAAGAAAATGAGACTAATTGAAATAACTCTTGAAGAAATATGTAATTTTATTCTGGAAATAAAAAATTAAAAAATTACAGCCAAGAAATCCAATAAAAGAAAGCACAAGGATTAAAAATATTCCAAGAATTCAGGAAATATATCTTTATTGTCCACAAAGTAGAACAGTTTCCATAGAACTCATCTTTAATTATTTCTTTAATTTTAAAATTTGTAGAATCGATAGAGAAAGACCTAATGCTATCCCTAGATAATCTTTTTGCTCCAACCCCATTCTTCTGTGTAAACCAGAAAGATCATCGCTCTAAAATACAATAAAAAGAATAACGAACTATTATTACCAGTATAGTAATACCAGTAAACCCAGTAATTTCCTTTCATTTCTGCACTCAATCTCTAGCATTTAATTCCCAGACTTTTACAATGCCCAGGGTACTCCCCAATTCGTCTCAGTCCCACAGATGCCAGCCGTGCATTCAAAATTGGCTTACATTATCCGGTTTTCTGGTTTAGTTACATCAAAAAAAAAAGAAAAACTAAAAATAAAAAGGTGGCTAATGAAATCTGTCTGCCGCCCCAGACAGGCCAGAGACAGGGTTTGGGGGGTTGGGGGGGAGAGATTGGATGGCAGGCAGTAACACTAATGAAAACTGGGCATGAACATGTTGCCACCAACTCATTTAAATTAGTTATGTAAATAGCATAATTATTAATTAAACGGCAGCCAAAAGCGCGATGTTGCCCCGTCTCAAACATTAATGTTTATTAATTAGTCTCTGATTAGGTTTTCCTCTCGAGATAGGCGCCAGCCGATAGGGATTTAGTGGAGCCACTTCAAAGAACAGAAAAAGGGGGAGAGACCCTGGTTTGATTGACAGGAGCGGCAGCTGGACACAAGTCCCTCCTGGAAACCGCAATCGCCCCCCAGAGGGACCTCAATTACCCAACAAAATTTCATTCTAAGCCAATCATAATTTTCAAAATTCCCTATGTCTGTTTCTGTTTCCTTTTTTTTCCTAAAAATTTCTGTGGTTCTGCGGTGCACATAATCCCCCCACCCCGCCCGTCCTAATGCCACGCCATCAACTGGTGTGGTGCCTCTCTGCGTCTGTAATTTTCTTGTTGAGAGATTTTCTATGTGAAGGTTGCGGCTCTATCAAAGCCAACAGGCAGCAGCAGCAGAAACCAAACTCGTACAATGGCAACAAATAATTTGCAGTTATATGTTTATATATCTCTGACATTGAGGCACTGATTCCCTCCCCCCCCGCTATCGAGGGTATTACTTGCACTTAACTTTTGACAAACGCTGACAGCGAAATTGACAGCCAAACAGGACAGCCAGGACAGCCAGGACAGCCGTGAGACAGGAGTTGCAGCAGGAACTGCTATCAAAGGGTACTTTCGAGTGGGATGTCATTCGGGTTTGGTTAGCGCTATTTTGCACACTAAGAGGTGCTAATTGAACTGAAATCGATTGATTATTCATTCAATATACGAGTATGAAAGCGATTCCTATACACACACACGAATACGAATACGAATACGAATACGTGTACGTATCTATCTGTGTGTGGGGGGGGCACGCCTTCGCTGACCGACTCTGTGCCATTAAATCGCGACTGTCACTTTAGACCAACTTGATGACACGCACATCGTGGAACCAGAGTCCGGCCAGTGCCAGTGCCAGTTGGCAGTGCCGGCTCAGTGGAGCTCCAACATGTAGAGACATATCGATAACTGACTGCCTGACAGATGTAAGGCGAAGGAAGGTTGGGTAAAGGCAGCCCGCAGAGGCGCATAAATTGTCTGCTGCCGCCATCAAGTGACGTCAGGTCAGTCAGCCAGCCAACCAGCCAGCAGGCCAGCCAGCAGTTGTTGCAGTAGGTGCAAGGATTGCGTGCAAAAATGCACTTCTGTCTCCCATCTCTCTCTCTCTCTGTCTGCTGCTGCTGTCCCTGCGGTTCCGAAACTTTTCGTCGCATCAAAATGCAAATAAAGCATTTCAAATGCCAACAGATAGGGAGAGTGCCTACAGGGTTACGATGTAGCCACAGGGATCCCACAGACAGAGAGATCACACGAATTGGGGGAGAGACAACCTTCAGGAATCCAAAGAAGGATGAAAGAGAGCCCAGAGTTGAATGCTGATGGCAGGAAGAAAGGGACAGTACCTACAGAGAACCAAATGAAGGATTAAAGAGTATCTACAGGGTTCCAAAGAAGGAAGAGAGAGAGTTCCTACAGCCAAGCAAAGAAGAAGAGTGGCTTCAGAGATTCAAAGAAGGAAAGTACGGGGTTCTCCAGTTCTTTATAACGGTCCCTCGATCCCTTAAAATCATTTGGAACACAAATTGTTTCTGCAAAAACATCAATTTGGTATCAATTTATTTGGTTCTTTTCGGCTGGATACAATTTTGCTTTTACTTTTTACAGCAACCATCCTTCAGGGTTATTTCTGGGCAAATTATAGCGAACTGGGGGCCTGGGGTCCCGTCCCTGGGTTCTTGGATCCCCAACAAAACAAAACAAAAAGATACTAAAGTTTACCATTAAATTCTCATTTAGGCTGTCAATCATTTGCGCTAATTTTTCTTGGCGGCTTCAATCCAAGCGAAGATCGTTCCTCTCCCAGCATCCCAGCATCAGGCAGGAGAAGGCATCTTCTTCTTCTGCCCCACCATCCTGTCGATTGCTTCCAATGAAGATTAATTTCGTTTTGAAAGGCATATAGAGCCGGACTTAAGTGGAATTTCAGCGTCGGGTCAGTTTGCTTTTGTTTCCCTGTTTTTTTGTGTGAAAACTAAACCAGCGATTTCGATGGGCGATGGCGATGGCGATAGCGATGCCATGCCCCCCTTCACACTACTCTACTCGATGTTGTCCCGGCGATCTGCTCAATTTGCCTGCAAAACATTTTACCATTTTACACTTGTTTCCTTAGATCTCCCCCAAAAAAAAACACGGTCTTGAGGTCAGCTGGAGGACAGCAGACCGCGGACAACGGACAGGAATGTCGATCGTAATCTGAGCTGGCGTCCTCGTGATGAGCATGCAAATTCCCCCCAAGGGGATCCTTGTATGTCTGTATGTCTGCTCTGAGGTAATTTGTTAACAAGCATTGGCAGTGGAAGGGAGAGAGGTCAACAGGAGGGTAGGGAATGTTACGGCTAGAATCCAGGTCTTGAGCTTTAGAGAGGGAGATAATCTTGTGGTTGGCAAATTAATGTTTAAGGCCTTAAAATTTGAATTTGCATGGCAAAGGGTATGAAAGAACATTTAAATTTGGTTAATGATCAGCGGTTCCCCAAGAAAATGATCTGCACATCGACATAGGAAAGCATTATCAAAGGTTAAACCATGTCATTACTATAGCACACCATTTTGAGTACTATTTTGTATCAGTTTGATTCAATCTCTCTTTTATCTAAAATTATCCTACAACTATCAATATGTCTTTCCAATCATCGATTAGCTGTATTTCGATGAGGCAGAACGCCATTTTCTTTTGTCTCTCTCTATCAAAGATCAAAATCAAGCTCCACGTAATTGCACCCTAAACAAAAAGAAGGGAATCGAATCTGTGGGGACCAATCAACAATGGAAAGAGCAGCAACCACAGCAGCAGCAGCGGCGGCAACAGAGGAAGTGGCAGGGGCAGAGGCAGAGGCAGGGGCAGCAGCCGTCGAAGCATCAATCAAATCAATTATTATCGACAATGGAGGAGAGTTCGTGGAAATTATATGAAGCTAAGGCTTTGACTGAGACTCTGACTGAAACGGAGGTTGAGAGGCTGAGGCTGAGGCTGAGGCTGAAAGCTGAATCTGGTAGATGGGAGGATGGGAGATGGATCTGGGAATGGGAATGGGAATCGGAATCGGAATGGAGTTATGGTAGAGTTTTGTTGACGGTGCGGTGCCGCGTTTCAACCGTTGGCCGCCATTAATAAGCAGCTTTGGCGGCGCATTTGTTATTTGATTGGTAAATTGAGATGCCAGCAAACGATATAATGTCTCGGCCGAGACCCGATAGCCGAGAGACGAATGTAAATGGCTCCAGTAGGTAGCCAAGATGGCGACCAAAAACTACCGACTGACTGACTGCAGCACGAACAGCAGCAGAACAGCAGAGGAACCGATCGAAGCAGACGGCTAACAATGCCAAATTACAGGGGAAACATCTGCCAGGCAACGAGTATGAAAGGCCCCCCCAGGCAGAAGATGCTATCAAAAGGGCAGGGCTGCAATGCAAAATAATTATGATTCAACAGAAGTTTCCTCAAAGACATAGACAGTTATCGGGTCTGAATGATCAATAGTAAAGCTGTTCTTGCGATAGGCTGTGATTTGGAGAGTTGTGCAACCCTGGTGCGAAGCTAACCTCACTTTTTCGCAATGACATGTGGTTTGTGGAGAGAGCAGGATGATTTTGGAAGTTTTGAAAGCCCGCCAAGGGGTAGAGAAGGGAGGGAAGGTCAGAAGAGTTTCATTTACTCACAGTGCCTGCCAAAAGCTTCATTACGGGGAATACATTGGCTAGCATTTCACAATTTGTATGCCAAAAGCCTGGACTGTAACTAAAGGCAATGTCATGTTCAGTTTACCCGCAAAGCCTGCAAGTCATCGGTCATCAATCGATTGTTAATCGACGATAAGCTTTGATTTCCTGAGCTATGAAACCCTGGTGCAAATTTCAACCTCCCACCTCGCGACGACATGTGTTCAAACGGCACAATTGAGGAGGTGTGGGGCCTTGGCGGAACTATAGAAATGTCGCGGCAAATCCAAACAAACAATTCATCAAAAGCGGCGACAATTAAGCAATGAAATGAAATGAAATTCAAATGAAAAATAAGTTTCATAAGCGCCAGTGCCATGGATGGGGGCCTGGGACTGCCTCCCTCATCAGAGGGAGCAGGAGGCAGGGGCTGGGGAGGTGAGCGATTATGGAAGAAAGAGGCCGCCGTCGCCTGATGAGTTCTGCTGCTGCTGCTGCGGCTGCTGCAACTGCGGAAAGATAAATTGCCCCGCTGATATGTAGGCAAATGCACACTCAGTGAGGAGTGAGAAGAGATATCTCTTCCCGATCTGTCAGATCTGCTCGCTCTCTCGCACACACACACACACACGAGGCGGCGACATAAATCATTGTGATTGACAGCCGCTGACCATGATAGTGGATGAGGAGGTGGTGTGCGATGGTGTGTTGCTGGTGGAGTGCCCGCAACTAAACTCATTTAAATTCCATTTCAATTGGCCGAAAAAAAGGCAATAAGAGAAATAAAGCGCAAACATTTCACGCGCTAATTACAGGGTGCCATCGGGAAAGACTGGACACAGATCAATCATATATGGGTAGACCACAACGGGATCGCATCTCTCCGGACTACCCGGGCTACCCGACGACTGACTCTGTAATTGAAACAAATGCGCAGCTGTGTACAGAAATTATTATTTCATCAACTGAAAGTTTCGAGGAAAGTGCACAAGGGGGAAAGAGCTTGATGGACTAAAGGATGCCCACTAGAGGGTGGCAAATACAGGGTAGAATGAAATAAACAAGAAATGTACTACTATAAGGGAGTTAGTGGAAAAAGAATCATGGAGAATACCGATATGGCTTTCGATTTCAAGTCTGCGTTTCTACTTTGAATCCACGGATCGATAGCCCCAAAGAAACAGTGTCGATTAGGGTTGCTTTATATAAAAAGTTTTTGATTGTAACATACCACCACTGACCATACAGTATATACTGTATACTGTATGGTTAGTGTTACCACCCACTGTGTATGCCTAAAATCCCCTTCCGATTAAAACAAAAAAATACTGAGTATAATTATAAAGATCAGGAGCAGCACAAAAGTAGCGGGAGGCAATCCCAGAGGGTAACCAAAAACACACACACAAACACACACGCAGCACACACGCACAAGTCGAGTGAGTAAATTGTGAATAATTTCGTGTTGTCTCATCAATATAAATAAAATATTTATTAACAATTTGTTAAGAGCTATAAATCGCACTCAGCAGCAGCTTTCGACTGATCCAAAAAAAGGAAATGCAACCAAAACCAAAAACAAAGGCAAAGAGAGAAAAAGGAAAAAAAAAAGGATTGAACAGCGCTCCCCCAGAGTTCAAGTCGAAGCTGAAAAGTTTTCGAAAAGTCTCTCACCAGGATCGCGGGGATCGGTGCACCGGTGGTGGACCTGTGTGTGAGGGACCGCCTGTGGTGCGGGCGGCGACGTCGGCAGGCATGGGGCATATTAATTGTACGCTTGTTCAGCAAGCAGCGACTGCGTCCGGGTCGGACCGCAGTCCAGTCCAAGTCCAGGGATCTCTCGCTCTCTCTCTTACTCGCTTGCCCTCTCTCCGGGGTTTGGGGCTGTTGGGTGTCTGGCCAAATTGCTGCTATTTATGTTGGTAACTACCGTATAAACTTTGCAACAACAACGTGCGGCCCACAGCCTCAGCGAGGCAGGCAGTCCGGCAGGCTGGGGCGCACACATGGGACAACGATGGAACACGGCAAACGCTGAAATCAATATGTTCGCTAATAAATTGTCCCAGAATATTCATTAAATTAAAAAAGTAACAAAAAATGTTGTGCAAGCCTATGGCGGACAGGAGCGCTGTCGAAGGTTGACAGGGGACCAAAAAAAAACCAAAGGCAAAGGAACAGGTGGGAAAAGAGCTTTACAGTTTTTCTATGGAAAATATTAGAGTACAAATCAATAAATAATGATGAAAGTTTAGGAAAATTTAGAAAGGAAATAATGTAATTATTATTTATCGAAATTCTATAGAGCTTGAGCTCAGTAAAATTATCAAAATAAAAGAGGTGAAATATCCTTAAACAATCTTTACAAACTATGATTGAAATAATGTACTACCTCCCAGTACTCTTAAATATTTATAAACAGCAAAGAAAAGATTTAATCTATCCCCAAAATAATGTGATCAACAAAGGGTATCAGAAAATACATTTGAAGGAAAATTGTATGTCTACAATTAATATTCCAGATTCTCATATCGATCTGAAGAAAATAATCATTTAAATAAAAATCATTTTAAAAAAATAAATCACTTATATCTCCCTTCAAAGCTTCCTGTAAGTAGTCCCAAAAACTCCGCTCCTGTTCGCTTAGAGCGCGAAAATTTATTTTTAATTACGCAGCCCCAAACATGACACAAACAGCGACCGCAACATTCTGATGCCAATACCGATGCCGATTCGCGATTCCCGATTCGCGACTCAAACCAAAGCCTGAAGGAGCTCCAGGCGCAGACGCGGCTGGAGATGAGACTGGGATTGAGGCTGGCGCTTGGAATGCTGCTGCTGACTCCGATGCAGATGCTGACTCTATAGCCAGAGAGCAATGCAAAATTATGACATGAACATGAACGAAGTCCACATAATGATGTTATACAATACGCCATCTTAGCGTAAACAAGGCGAAATGCCGCGCCAGAGTCAGAGTTGGAGTCGGAGTCGGATTCAGAGACTCCACTGGTGACTGGCGCTTGTTGAGGTCTGCCCTGCTGCTGCTGGTGTCCAGACCTCATTCCCATCTCTACACTGAGGACACAGGACATGTGTTGAATATTTGTTGTTGGCTTGCCCTCAACACGAACGGGGGTGTATCTGTATTTGGATTGTGTTTGGTTGGTCCAAGAATTTACATAGTACATACATATGTATGGGGTGAGATCTTTGATATTAAGGCTTAAACCTGATTAAAAGAAGCTATTCAGTGGCAATATGTAACATGTTTGGAGTGCATCGAAGCCTAAAGAACTATCAATAGTTGTAAGCATAGATAAAATGATACGAGAGAGTGTGAATAATGTCTGGCGGTAATTTCCAGTATACATAAACTGTAGTGTGACAAATACTTCTGTACAATCTTATATGATCTCTCTAATAGTGACAGAAACCTTTCCTAAACACCTTTCTATACTTAGCATCTTCTCAGAGCAGACAACTCCATAGAGATGCATATTTCTCCCTATAGAGTATTCATATTTCGATATATGGTTGGACATATTTTAAATCTCATTTCTGCTGTTCTTGCCCAGAAGCTGTTGGCTTGACCAATGCCAAAAATCGAAAAACTTTGACATGGAAACAGGTACCAGTCCCAGTCCCCGTTCGAGTATCCAACGGATTCACATTTTTCGATGTGAAAATTTGTATGCCATAAAATCTCGAAAACACACAAATATTTGTCAATGATTTTGTGATTTATGAACCCTATCTTTTGTGCTCAAACTAAAGTTCATTGTCCACATAGAGGTTATTCGGTGGGGGGAGGGGCGGGACTCTTTCTGTTAAAGGTTATGCCAGAGGGGGCCCCTCTTTCTCTTTGGAATGTAACCCAGTTTCACTGAAGGTTTCCGCTTTAATGACATCGAAATTGAAAGTCCCAAGAGGTAGGCTCTCCATGGGAGTATGTGTGTGTGTGTGCCTTGTCTGTGTGTGTGTGTACGTGCGTGGGTGGGTGGTGGGTGGAAAGCTATTACATGCATCCGTATACGTTTTCCGTAATACTTACATAATGCGAGGTTCTTGACTACCATTACGCTAAATATAGCAATTACAAAGCCAATTGCAATTCACAAATGCCATTGAAAATGCATTCAACAACAGCAGGGGGGGGGAGGAGGTGGTGGTGGGGGTACATAGGGCATGTAGGGGCCACACACGCACATTTCTGGTCTGTACATTCCCGTGTATGTGTGCGTGTGGAATTGGCAACAAACGACTAACAACAATGATGGTATTCCTGCTAGAGATTTTGATTTTCCTTAAATTTGTACAACTTTTGATCGAAATTTTCTATAGGTTATACGCCCACCGTTTTTAGTTTTTTTGTTTTCTGTTACACAAAAATCTAAAGCAACTCCAAACCTCTTGCAGGAATACCATTAATATTCTGCCAAACGCACTCAACTAACGTCAAAAGTCTCTGTCAAGGCACGAGGGTCGACCGACCGACTTTTGTCCTCATTTCACATTCCGCCACAATGACAATGGCAACCTTCACACAGAAAATCGTTCATTAAGAAAATTATAGAGATGTAATATGAAAATAAGAGGGGGAAAGATCTACTCCCCATACATATGTATGTTATACGACCATGTGCCCTAGGGCCAGTTACCGGGGGAACAAGACATTTAAAAAGCGATAAAAGTTAAATAAAGGAGTGAATTTATAGATATGGGAAATAGTTGAGGTCAAATTATGACAGGGCATTAACCCTAGAGATCTTAGAGAATAGAGCTCAAGCAATCCATCAGCATTGAAAGAATAACACAGGTTGTAGAAAATTTAGTAAATACTTAAGAGAAATATTCAAAGGACTCATGATAATAGGATGTCCCTAAACCAGTGCTCGGCACGCATACAGTCAAGTGCGCTGGTACATACATATGTGTAGCATAAACCCGAACATACCTGCGGGAGAAATCGATTTAAGCGAAGCGAGATAGCAAGAGACGGAGTCGCATTGCCGAAGCCACACGAAGGCTTGATGTTTTTTTATACTGCCCTAAGCAAATAATGAAAAATGTATGTCTAAAATTGGATGGATCTCCAAAATAGTATGATCGAAATCATATGCCTAATAGACAGCTATGTAGCTACCGATAAGAACTCTTAAACGATTTGGTACAGGCTTAAAAATGAAGTCCGAAAACCCATGTAATCCAAATAACGATATTCTTAATATTAATAGTTGAGACTACAGATGTCTAATCCAAAACAAGTCTTAACTTTCGTCAATTATCACTCTGTAAAGAAACCAAAAATTAAAGGAAATTGTATGTCTTTAAAGATCTTTAAGCGTTAGATTCCATATAATTTTGTGTGTAAATTATTGTAAATTCCAAAAATCGTTTTCAAATCACAACCATTATATGCGTACGATCTGCTAAAACCATTCATTACCATGGTATCGGTATCTGGCTAAAATCATACTCGTAAACCGAACCGAACTCGTAAGCCTCAATCGGCCGGCAGGCAGTCAAAGTCTCACTCAAAATGCCACTCAAAATCTGGGAATGGGAATGAGGGGCTCCCAGTGGAAATGAGCCACTGGAATATGGGTGGAGACACCATCCACGCCAGTGCGCGCTCTCCCTCCCTCTCTCTTGTTCTCTTTCTGTATACTACTATCTCGCTCTGGCAACAACAATAAAAGCAATGGGAAAAAATCAACCACGAAAATTTATGAAACACAAAAGTGGAGGGAAAAAAAAAAAAAAAAAAAACTTAAATGGCGACGGACGACGACGACGACGACTTGGCGGCAGTGATTTCAGGTGAGGAAGGTGGTGCTGCAGATGAAGAGGTTGTGGCAGAACCCCACCCCCCCTCCCCTTCCCTTCCTCTAGAGGAAGAACAAGAGTGGCAATGGCTGCGGGCACACACAGGATAATAAATAATTGCAGGAGACGACTGTATGTTAGCTGCCCCGCCGCTCACTGGCTCTCGCTCACTGGCAACATAATTTCTGCGGCCCAGAGAACCTGTCAATGTATCCGAAAGATGCACATGTTAAGCCCCTCGAGGGTCCTATGGGATTGCACTTGGCTGTGCCAATGATCTCCGGTACCCGGTACCCGATCCCCGATTCCCGATTCCCGGTCAGTCATGTGTTGCAAAGTTAATCCCGGATAAGCAACGGATGATGAGGCAACGCCCTTCGACTTTGACACTGACAGGGAGAAGGTATAGGGACGACTTGTAAGAACAGCTGGCCAAAACCCTCATCCCTTTTGGAATGGAAAATGCGGTTGCAAGGTCAAAGCGAAAGTGCGCCACCCCGACGGGGCAGTGGCAGTGGCAGCGACAGTGGCTAGGCCTAGGGAAACGTGTATTGGTATATGTACACCATTCCAGTTGCGTGATTCGTGTAATTATACTCCCAGCCTTGTCTCCGAGCAGCACTCCGTTGCACGATCCATCGATTGCAACCGACCGACCGCCCGACCGATCGATCGATTGATCTGCACAGTCCGAGATCGTGACATTTGATGGACATTTGCCGCCGCTGCCGTTTCGCTAGAGTCAATTCTGCTGTGGGGACCACTAATCAAATAGCCTGAAAGAGCAAAAGAGAGAGGGCGACAGAGAGAGGGGGGACTAGTAGTAGAGTATCCAACCATCCATCCATCCATCCATCCAGCTAGCCTTCAATCAACTCATTAGAATCTCAGTTCCACAAACTGACAACACTACAAATTGCCATTGACGTTGCAATTGTGAAATCAGAAGCGTTTCAATGTTTAAATGAGACAATTTGTATGCCATTTAAATGCTCACAATGCAATGGTTTTTTTTTCTTTTTTTTTTGAAAAATAAACCATAGAAAATGAAAAATAATAACCCCGGCGGCGTCTGCCAGGATAGGCCCCGGCGAGATTCGAACTCACGATCTCCTGTTTACTAGACAGGCGCTTTAACCAACTAAGCCACGGCGCCCACATATCTCTAAAAAAAGATAGTGCTTCTTCAGAAGGTCTCCACCTCCGAAGAACTTGGCACTTTTCCAATCATTTAGCTAATGGAAAATCCTAATCAATGAGTGGGAGATGATAGCAAAGAGGGCGGCGGCGGCGGCAGTTGGCTTGGCTGATAATTCAATTAAAACCCATGATGCCATGCAATCAATTTAACAAACTAGTCTAACATGAGCATTTTTAATATGATAATGATAATGGCAGTATTATCAGGAAATTATTATTATTTTTTAAATATATAATTGTGTTTAATTTAAATATAGATGAGATAGAACTACTTTTGGTTGGGGTAAACATCTGTGCCTAGAAAAATATATAATTAATTTAATACTTTATTGCGATCTGTTATGATATTGCATGGGTGTCTATAGAATATAAGGAATCATTAGATATAGAAACCATTGATGTGCGTTAGTATTAAAAGATATACTTCCTTTTTAGTGAATGTTTTTCTAAGACAACAACAACAAGAACCAAAAGCCCTATCAGCCAAACTCGAGTCACGCATTAATGAGCCACGTCATGCACACGCAATGTATATTGTTTTCCCAATTATAGACTGTCGATTCTCTTTGCAGATTCTCTTGGGCACTTTCATTGCAACATTCTCTTTTGCGTCTAGAGGGGAGCAACAATCTACCGCTTGCTATGTCTGGGAGCTATATTTATATCTTTGGGGAGCTATCTTTGTATCTTTCCACATTAAATCCTTCAGCTAAAGCAAGATATCTACGCAAAAATGGTCCAAGTTTTCATTGGAAATCTTTAGATTTTCTAAACCAAAACTGAGTGCCTTTTTGTCAACTGATTAGCCCCTCATCAGGATTATCATATACGTAGTATATGTACCTATACGTGAGCTCTCAACATCAGTCATAGGACGAGTTATGGCTTCAGTTGGTTGTGTTGATTTGCCCATGAATTATGTATAACTTTTATTTAATTTTTCGTTGTTATGTTCTCTGCAAGGCTATTAAAATGTCATAAAAATGCAAGAATATCAAAAATGCACTTGCACAACTACAACCTGCTGATGGCTATATAGACCAAGTACAGTTGAGCCTCCCTGTAGAACACTGTAGCTTTACAGGACTCTATAGACTCTGAGAATTGTACCGAATATCGTTTCCTTTTTAGCCCTAAATCAGGTTCTACTGCCAGTGGGGCGGCCAGTGGCATGCTCGTGTTGATTTGTCCAAGGGTAATAATTTGGATATTTGGTTCAGGCAGCAATTTCTCGACGTGTTTTGCATATTATCAGCTAATTTCGCCTCCGAGATAAGCGCTGCCCCAAACCTCGTTGCCTTGCCATGAGTGTAATTTATGCCTTTAGCCACCACACCGCACCAATCCAGGCCAAAATCACTCTTCAGTGGCAACAATGAAATTGTTAGCTACTTCTCTTTGTTGCACAAAGCAGCAAATATTTATGCAAATTGTGCTGCGCTTTGTGGCCGGCTTTGGCCATATTTTATTGCATTTTCAAATATATAATTGCGACTCGAGCCGGGCATGAGCATGGCCAGCACAAGCCCCCTCCCTTCCCCCCACGGACTGTTCTGTTTTCTGTTCTGGTATTCCATTTTGAGCAGCTTTGCGCTGGCGATTTAATCTCGTTTAATTGCTGCGACTAAGTACGACTTTGGCCAAGACGAGTTGGCAGTGCCGGAGAGGGGTAGATTACAGTCAGCTGCCAGGCAAATGAAATTGCATCAATGTCAAGTATGCAGAGCGGCGGCTCTCAAGGCACACACACACCACGGCAAACGAAGGTGCACCAATTGATGGCCCGGTGCACACCACACCTTTCCTTTGCCTCTGCTGGTGACCGCGATGCTCCCTCCCCAAAGATTTTCCGCATTAATATTGCAATTTTATGAAAAACAAGAACAACGTCAACGATCATCAGTGGAGGAAGTTGCAACGTCTCAGTGTCGCCCCAAATTGCACCTGCTGCATTTAGCGCATGCCGCGCTAGTGACAAGTCATTTCGCATATCCTGGGCAAAGGATACTCGCAAGGGATATTCCTTCCTTGCAGGACAGCCAACGAAAGGTGACTTGCTTATACGCTTTCGTTTGAACAAGGGTTTCAATGCTAAGACTTGGAATAACTCAGAAAGATAAGGGATAAATCAGATTACGATTATCGATGCTTAAGCTGAAATGTTATCATTTTGTCGTTCGATAAACGTAAACACAGACGAAATCGATTCACAAAGCTATGAAAAATGTGCGAGTTTCATCGAAAACTTAGTTAACTTAGTTTTGGTTTGCAGAATTGGAACTGAAATTGGCCAGAAAGATAAGGGATAAATCCTATCTTTAGTTACGATTATCGATGCTTAAGCTACGATATTATCGTTTTATCATTCGATAAACGTAAACCCTGACGAAATCGATGCACAAAACTATGAAAATATTGTGGTTTTCATTGAAAAAGTATTACCTTGAATATATATAAATCATACAGGTATGATTTCATTAAATTTTATTTCGTTTTGGTTAATAGACTTTACCGTTCCTTAGAGATGGGACCAACTGTATTTCAAAAAGCAATCGATTGGTCAGCATACTGATAGAGTAAAGAAAACTTCGTTTAGTGAAAAAAACCTACAACCTATGTACTAATTGTAGTGAATGTCACCCTTGGGGTGCAACTAGATCTTGCTGAATAGATCGACTCTTTTCCCGCTGCTTGGCCCAAAATTAATGACGTTATTTTCGCATTAGGAAGCAGCCATGACACGAGCACTCATGAGCATTTTGCGTAATTGCCGTAATTATTATATTAATACTGTGCTGTGAGTGTGTGTTTTTGTTATTTGCAGGCCCCCAAACTACCAATTTATATGAAAAGGTACATATATCGAGAACTGTACGATCTTGACAACCCTCGAGTCTTGGATGGCGATTAAGAACGTCAAGATACGCGTCAGTTGCAGCGCCCTCAAGGTACTCGACTTCAACGTTCGGTTGCAATTTCAAAAGCGATTATGCTAATTGACCTAGTGAGGAGTCCTACTCTCCCTCTCTCTTTTTGGTTGGGGGTAAGGATATTCATACCCGTAATATCCAGCGACAGTACACAATTTTATGCAATTAATACTGAAAATTTTGTGTACTTTTTTGCAAGAAAATGGATAGCCCTATATAAATTTTGGACCCTAGCGCAAAATTTGCATGGCAACAAAATATAGAGTACAATAAATATTTAAATTTTATTAGACCCCTCTCTGCCCACCCCCCGGGGTGCCCTGCCATCAGCCATCCATCAAGAGGGAGAGCGAAAAGGAGAGCAAAAACTAAAAGAAATAAAACTTAAAAGCGTTAAATTTACGAGGTCTGGGCAAAGTGCTCAACATTTATGGCCCAAAACATGGCCGGTGTCGGTGTCGGTGCCTACGATTGGTCTTGGAGGTGCACTGGATGGAGTGCCAGACTTTTGGGAAGGGCAGGAGAGTGGATAAGGTGGAGTAGGAGCTTCCATTTCGCATGCGCGCGCATTTAAATTCCACTTCCGTTTTTCCCGCAAATTATTGTTTATGTATGGTGGCAGTGCGGTGCAGCTCCTCATAAATTCATAGCTTTGTGGAAAATCATAAAAACAGAATTTATGGCTTAATTATATATGTACAGGCACACACACACAAACACATACAGACACATACAAAGGAGTACAAGTGTGGAGAGTGGAAGCCAAATGCACAATTGGCCTCGTCTCGGGCATTTCTTTCTCTTCATTTCACGCTGATGATTAAGTGTCCCACACAGTCGCAGTGGCTCCCACACACACACACACACACACATACATATACACCCACCGATTCATACTAACGAGAGTCTCACTAAGAAATAAGTGGTCTATATTTCGACTATATGATACCCTATTGGTCCATTGGTGGGCAGGGATAGTTGAGCAATAAAAATCCCTATCAGCGCAGCATAAGTCGACCATCAATGTGAGCTGTCATGCACACGAAATGTATGTGGTTTTAGAAATTCTCGGGTATTCTCTTTTGCAGCATCAATGCCATAGTTAAACGATGGATGCAGTTTGAAGCCAGGAAGGTCCCACCACTGCTACAATAAATGCTATAGATGCTGTAGGACATACCAAATAGACAGTCTTCGATATCTAGATGTTCCTTAGGTCAGATGTACATATGTACATATATATCCACTACGATTACAATATATGTACATATACCCTCATCCACAACGAGTACCAGGTATTATAAACCATTCACCGCGAGACCCGAGACTTTTCGCCTGCATTTATGCTTAAATGCCCAGCAATTGTTCTTAAAACGCTGCACGCGATGATGATGATGGAAAACTTCAACGATTTTCATTTTATTCTGGCCACCAGACTACTGCTCATAACTTGCAATTACGTGCTGAATTTTCTTTTGTTTCATTTTATTGATTTTTCTTTTTTTTTTGTTGTTGTTGTAGGAGCAACAAAAAAGAAAATTGGGTTAAGCTGTTTTGCATTTGCATCAGGCATACACCACACACACACACACACACACACACACACACACACACACACACACACACACACACACACACACACACACACACACACAAACAGCTAGATGATGATGATGATTCCCACGTTCTGCTGAAGATGGAATGAGGCCGGGCCACAGCAGCAGGAGGACCAGGGACCAGTAGCAGTAGCAGGATTCGGACTTGGACTTGGGAGCTGGACACATACGAGTGTGTACCAAACACGGCAGACAGTTTGTCTATAAAAATCGGAGAGGCAGGCTAAGAAAAACGAGAAGAGAAGGGCAGGGAAGAATTTCTTGCATAAAGCCAATTAAATTAAGAAATCTGATTCAGTGCCAACGACAACAGCAACAAGAAAATCCAACGACAACCCAACGGATGAAGAAGAAACGTGAATCCCCACCAAAAGAAACGCTCTCCCACTCGCACAGCTCTCTATCTATCTCTTTTTATATTGTATTTATACCTCTGTCACACTCTCTCTTTCTCTCTGTCTCTGTCTGACTGTCTGTCTGTGTGGAGGCCTGGCCTGGTCGTCCGGCAATTGGTATTTTACAACAAACAGAGCTTGCGTTTCCAGCTTATTTAACATAAATCGAATGGCTACTGAAATACACCCAAGTCAATGCTGGGCCTGCCCTTATCTCTGACTTTGACTTCAGTTTTTGCTGGGGATGGCACCATGCACCCAGAGAAAAAGTTGGTTAACTAACGAAATTAGAATCATTTAAGGGACTTTATTTAAAGAATAAAGTCCGAATACCTCGATGGGAGGAGATTGGGAGAGATTAAATCAATCTCGATATGATCTAAGATAAGATATAGAGCAAAATTTAGTGGGGTTGGAAAGTTAATGAATTAAATTGCGTTTTTATGACAATTATGATCTCTGATAACACAGAAAGATAGAGAATAGATGAACGATAACGATGAGAGAGTCGTTTGCTAGAGTTGGACTGTACACAGCAGAAGAATTCAAGCAAAGAAAAAGATAACATTGTTGGTGTGGAAACCCCATCCTTTTTCTCACAGTGCCCTTTTGGGACCTGAGCCAATTTCATTGAGTAAAGGCAAATGTAAAGACAGAGCAAACGACCTTTAGAAAAATTGCTGAGACCCCAAGAAGTTGTTTGTGTCTTTTGCAGACAAATCACGACCCGAAGACGAAAACAGCCCAAGAGTCTGGCCTGTGCTGCACTTGGACATCCGGCCAGTGGACAGTCGAACGGAGAGTACAACAGATTTCACACCTCCACACCAGCTTGGTGGAGGAGTAGCAGGAGAAAACCAACAAAAAAACCAAATGAAAAAATGAGGAGACAGACTGACCCAACTAATAAGAGTCAGAGCTACAACGACAACATCAAGAGACAACAGCAGCAGCAGCAGCAGTACGTACTACCAACAAAAACCACATGGCATAATAAATAAAAGCCAAGTAGCTGCTGCTGCTGCTGCTGCTGGTGCTGGTGCTGGTGCTGCCTAAGAGTCTGGGTCTGCATCTGGGTCTTGGGACCTCGGCCAGAGCCTGAGCCTGGGCCTGGAGTCCGGAGTCTGTTGCTGGACTGCTGCTGGCTGGGCCTGGGCCCTGTGATTTTCACAAGTTGATATCGCAAACACAAAATGTTAATGAGCAATTTCGAGATGGTGCGAAGTGATTTCATTATTTAAACTTTTTTGCTTAGTTTTCGCCTTTTATTTCGTTGTCTTTGTCTCTGGGATTGGATGCTGCCACTGCTGCCACTGCTGGGCTGTGGCATGCTCTCTCTCTCTCTCGTTTTTTTTTCTTTGGTTAAGACTTTTATTACGGCTGCTTCATTGGGTAATGAAAGCGAAATAATTTTAATTGGGTCTGCTGGCTGGCTGGCTGGCTGGCAGCACTTTTATTTTTTTGGCATTTTTTTTTGCCGATCCCCAAATTAATTATTTCCTGTCAAATTAGTTTTGAATTTTGGAATAAATTATTGTACAGACCTGGCTCAATCCTATGAATATGCAATATACCAATATATCCAGCGATCTCTTATGCTGGGAAATGTCACCTGTCGTGTGATGTCGGGTCGGTTTACTTCAAAACATTGTTCCGTCGCATAAATTAGGCCCCAGCCCAGCAACGTTGCTGGTTGATTAATTGGGTCGCATTTGATGATTAAAACATAAATTGCAATGGATGCAGAAAACTGCATGGGCCCCATGTACGCAACCAGCACCAGGACGAGGTCCAAGCTGGGCCAGGACGAGGTCCAAGCTGGCCCAGCAACAGTCTTAGGGGTTGCCTTGCTCTGGCACTAAAATTACACTTAATTAAACAGCAAGGAGCCATTAGGGATCCTCTGCGTTGCGAACCCCTTTGGATGAGAGGTATGGGGTTGAAATATTCAAGGAATTCTTTTACAGGGTCGTAGGCATTCTCTAGACATTCATTATCGATTGGAATTAACTAGATATTATCCACTGATCCAAGGACTTAAATAAGCAGAAAAAAGTGGGAAAATGTTTTAAAGATCCTGAAAGTTTAGAAATTCTTATTTAATTTGAGAGCCTTTGACATACAACCCATGTTTCTAACGAGACTACTGTTTCCAGTCCCTCTCACAGTCCCAGAGCGAATTCAATCAAAAAATGTTGAAATTTCTAATGGTTCATTTCATTCTACTCAACAGCCGTAGCATCTTTGGAAAGCTATGCATTACCAAGATGATAGTCCGTGTGCCCCGGGAGCACGATATTGGTTTAATCTTTGGTAAGGACATATACTGATTCTTGACCCACTTATCAGCTCTAGATCCTCTCCAGACATGACTGTTGTCAACCGCCACAACGGTGACAGGAAACTAACATTGGATTTGATTGTGTCCTCGGACGGGCCATGTACAGTGAACACCACTAGAGGCGAAAAGGTCCAAGTGGGTCCCATCTATGGCGGTAATTTTGGGAGCGTGGAGCCGGGCAAAAGTGAAACCGTGTCCCTGGTGTGGCCAACTGTAGTGGGTATATGGAATTGCACCCATAAAATCCTCTTTAAACCTCCTCCCCACCCAACAACAGTCGCTGTACAATCGCGTGGGCTATTGCCCCATCACGATCCATGCTTTGAATCCGTCGTGCAAGCCGGCTACAACCAAGCAGCTGCTGCACTTTGACACTCGATTCGAAACCCTGGACCCCGAAAATCGTACACTACGCAGGCGAAAGGACTTCACGGACTGCAAGAACTGGGACAAGGAGTACTTTATGAACTGCCTGCCGGTCGTCTGTGAGGAGCGTTACTTTGGCCAGCGCAGCTTCTACAACTACACCACGGAGCAGTGCGAGCCGGTGCCGAGATGCTCGAACCCCGGCGAGTACTATGACTATTATGCGAATGAATGTGTGGATCCCAACATTGCCATAACGGACGAGGACCTCGAGCAGATCAGGCAGGGAAAATGTGAGGATATCCTGGAATTGCGACCTCCTCCTGGGGTGAGTGAATATCTCTAAAGGCTGTATATTGCTGCCTTTGAGGCATTGCTGTCTACGAAAACTTATTTTAGGAGCGATTTGTTAGGGTATTCCTCAATTTTTTCTAAAATAATTGCTAAACGCTGCCGACATCTGTCATCAGCAATTGGTACTAGCCCATCAAAACACGAACGTTTCATTAGCCAAGACACAAACCAAACCATTTCATCCGAGTTCAAGGCGTACAAGTTACATAATTATCACAACATGGCAACATGGCGCCGTGGCTTAGTTGGTTAAAGCGCCTGTCTAGTAAACAGGAGATCGTGAGTTCGAATCTCGCCGGGGCCTTTAATAGGGAAGATCGTTTCCTCCCAATTTTTTGTTAAATATTCCTCCTTATTTATTTTTTTTTAGTGTAAATATCCCAAACCGGCATCCCAGCCAAAGGCCAAGTGCAAAAAACCTAAGCCTACGACCACACCCGCTACCTGCCCCTCAAAAACCAAGAAATGCTCGTCAGCCCGCAAACAATCTTTAGCTGATTTTAACAATTGTTTCCAAAGTCTGCACGAAATCGTTACAGAGTCCGGAGACAAGAAGATCGAAAAGAAGTCAACATCTGAGATGTCGCTTCTTAAGCAGTTGTACTACGATTGGTACTTGCCTTTGCGTGCCGACGACGATTCCGAATTCACGCCGGACAGTGGCAGCGCCCCATCCGGATCGCAGCCCCTTTTGACATGGCTGGCCAAGGTGGACTCCAGCGGTTTGGCGTTGGTGATTCTCAAGGGCTTTGCAATCGTAAGTTAGCATATCCTTTCGCCTTCAAAATGAAATGTTTTCTTAACCAATTGTTTCAGATTTTAGTTACAGTTGCCATTCAGGTGGCCCTCACATGTGGTTCATATCTGCTCGTGTGCTTTTTAGTTTATGGCATCCTTGTGCTGTTGGGCAAAATCAGCAAATCCCCGATGACAACCGGCCAACTCGCTAAGAAAATGAGGCCCAAAAAGAGCGAACCGCAAAGTGAAATCATCACCTCAGAGAGTTTGATTTCGCAACGTTTATAGTTGTTGCTGTTACTTGTTAGTGTTAATTTGTATACTCTTACCGCGCTTTTTAAAAACTGATTTTCCCACAAAAAGTTGTTTGAATTATCGTTCCTATCGGCCTGCAAATCGTTTAGCAACCCATCTCATCAGCTGTTTCTATCAAAATCGGAATAATTAGTTTTTATTTATTTCATTTAATTTTCAACCGTTTAGAAACGAACGACTAACGGAAAATGTATTCCGAGGATGAATTACTCTTTCGCAACTTCCAGCGATTGAAGAGCTACAAATTGGACGACGAAAAGTGCTCCACAACCACGTCCAGGGAGCAGGTTAGTAATCGCGTCAATAAGAAAGCAGATAAGAACTGAGTGGAATGTGTTTTTGCAGCAAAAAACAGAGTGTTCGGTGGAGAAATGTTTCGACCGGTTCGAGGACATGCACTCCCGGCATCCACGGCTCACCCAGTTTTTCCGTCTGGAGCATCAGTACTATCTGGATGCAATGCTGCGCCGGCTGCCCTTGAACTACGAGTGCCTGGACAGCAGTCGGCCCTGGTGTGTCTACTGGATACTGCAGGCGGCCCAGTTACTTAGCTTCAACTTTGACGATGATACCCTCGATAGGGTCGTACAGTTTCTCAGCAAGTACGTTGGTTTGTCCTCCACTCTGACTGTGTAAATGACTTGTCGCCTTCACGTTTCTTCCCAGATGCCGAGCACCAACGGGCGGCTTTGGCGGCGGACCAGGACAGTACGCCCATCTGGCACCCACATATGCGGCGGTCAACAGCCTCTGCATCATTGGAACCAAGAACGCCTATCGCGCCATCGATCGTCCGACCCTTGTCCAGTTTCTGTTCAGTGTTCGCCAGCCGGATGGCTCGTTCCGGCTCCATGTGGACGGGGAGACGGATGTACGCGGCGCGTACTGTGCCATATCGTGCGCCAAGCTGCTGAACCTTCCCGATCTGGTGATGAAGGAACTTTTCGCCGGCACTGGCGATTGGATTGCCAAGTGCCAGACGTTCGAGGGAGGATTCGGCGGTGCCCCCGATTTGGAGGCCCATGGGGGCTACACATTCTGTGGTATCGCTGGCCTGGCGCTACTGAACGAGGCTCACAAGTGCAACAAGAAGGCGCTGCTCCATTGGACGCTGCTGCGTCAGATGAGCTACGAAGGAGGGTTCCAGGGACGAACCAATAAACTGGTCGATGGCTGCTACTCCTTTTGGGTGGGAGCCACCATACCCATAACACAGGCCACGCTGTCTGGCGGCGATAAGGAAATGGAGCACACTCTGTTTGATGTTGAGGCCCTACAGGAATACATTCTAATTTGCTGCCAAAAGCAAAGCGGAGGTCTGATCGACAAGCCTGGAAAGTAAGTGATTTCTGCTTCGCTCGCGAAGTTTTCTCACTCATTTGTCTCTGTTGCAGACCACAAGATCTCTATCATACATGCTATACCCTAAGCGGCGTCTCCATTGCCCAGCACTCGGAGTCTGCCAGTTGTCCACAAGTCCTGGGCGACACCATCAACGAACTGCTACCCACCCATCCACTGTTTAACATCCCACCGAAGTCCGTGGCCGCGGCCATTAGTCACTTTAACAATTCCAATGACACAGATTTTGCCGGCACCTCCGATAAAACCTGTCAAGAAGCGGAAAAACAGGATATTTAGGGTCTCGGAGGATATCACTTTCTACAGCTACAGATGATTTAATATTATACATTTTACAATAACAAATTTTCTTTAATAAAATCTATTTCAAATAGTAGCGGCTTATGCTTCTTTTTCGATAATTCGATCTTTGGTATCGCTGCGTGCAAGGCAAAATGTCATCACTAATGTGAATGGATATTTACCAAATTTTCAAATTAAAACATTGGAATTTCTTCCTTTTTATGTTCTCTAGCCACCGCCATTTGAAACGAAGGACTCCCGACCAGGGTATAGGTCGAAGGGAGTATATTGGGCACTTGGTCGATGAATACTACACGACCACAAACGTCGGTGAGCAAGTGTAGTTGATTGTTGTTTGAACTCTTTAAACCCGCTTTTTTTGCAGAGGCCCTCGAGCAGGTCACTGCGAATTTGGCCAATTTTGCCTACGATCCGATCAACTGGCCGCATCTGCATGAAGCAGACGCCTTCGATGTGTTTATAGCATCATTAAAAACACAAAATCAGAATCTTCAATTGCATGGAATTGCTGCTATCTGTAACATCTGCTTGGGTATGGACAAGGAAACAGTTTTCTTTACATAATGTGCATAATTTTTGTATATTGTAGATAAAACTGCAGCCGAATATATCAGGGAACACTTGAGCGTCATCAGCGGTTTGTTTGTGCGCACAGATCACCCGGAAATAGTGCTCCATAGTCTGGCACTCTTCTATCAACTGCTTAACGCCGGTCAAGTCGACAAAGAACTGCTGCTCACGCCCTCACTGCTCAAGGGAGTGCAAGAGTGGCGGCAAAAGTCTCACGACCAACGCATTGTGAAGCTCTGTCAGTTGTTGCTGGAGGATTTTGCTCGTCGCACTGAAATAATCGAGCTAAAAAATGTTCCGCCAATTTTACCGGCACCTGAGCAGCCGTGCACCAGCAGCAGCCAACCTGCAACAGGTCCAAGTGGTTAAACGTTTCACCCAGCAGGATCTGGAGCAGTTTGCCCAGTTTACAGGTGACCACAACTACATACACACATTGGACATGCCCGTGGAGGAGCGACGAGTGCACGGCGCTCTGCTCAACGCCGTTGTGGCGGGCATTATGGGAACCAAGCTTCCTGGCCCGGGCACTGTGGTGCTGGAGCAGAGCTTCAAATTCCTAAAACCCTGTCGCATAGAAACGGACACAGTAGTGACGGTGCGCCTCCTGCAATCACGTAAAATCTCAGTCGCGGAATACGATATTCGGCAAAACGATGAAATTGTCTTTGCGGGCAATGCCAAATTGTTGACCCGAAATCAAGCAGATTAGGATTCGAGTTTGATTAATAAAAAGTTTGTTTTGTGTATTTTATTTATTTCTACTTCTTGGAGGCACGCTTGCCCTCGCCCTTCTTGGGTGCCGCCTTGCCGCGCAACTTGCGCAAACGTTTCATTTCCTCCTTGAAGTCCTGGTGCTCGTCACGGAACAGACCATAATCTCGCAGGTTTTTCATCAGCAGATGCGTCTCCACGTGCCGGGGATACCAATTCACAACATAGTCCCGCTTGTGGATGGGCTCCTCGGAAAACATGCGAACCACCTAGAAAGCACATTAAAGGCTAGTAAAAACGTTGGATCCTTTAAAACCAGGACAAACCTTCATGGACTTGTCGTTGGTGGTGCGTGCCACTTCACCGAAAATGCGATTTGAGAGGTAATTCATGCGCCGGGCATACTGCGTGCCGAGCTTAATGAGCTCCGTGTACTTGTGGGACATCGCTAACTAATACTCTCTTTGATTTAAACACAATTTTCATTAATTTATTTGTGTCGGAAACCAAATTGCGGTTATGTCACAAAAACGAAAACAATCCACAGCTGTTGGCTGGTGCTGCCAACTCGTTGGCTTTTATGAGTAGAGCTGCCAACGCAGCACACGTCGGCGGTCGGTCTTGGAGGGGAGTCAGAGAATGGCGGCATGAGGCCTAACCGCTGCGGCTCCCAATATCAAATAAATCAAATAACGTTTTAAATCGAAATAAAATTAGAGCATGTGCCACCACACCATATCAATCAATTGGAATAATAAAATGTTAGCAACAATCTAAACGTTAACACTAAAATTTACAACTAATTTAAACCGTTTCTATGGCGCCCTTTCGCCTGCTTTCTGAACCGCCTCCGCCGTCCGTCGCATCATTGCCTATAAATGAGGTTTCCTCGGAGCTTTGGACTGGCAGGACTTCCCGGGCCAGAGGCACACCATTCAGTTGGCTCAACAAGGCATTCGTGCCCAATACGGACGGTTCTCTGGGCGATCCACTGTGCACAGAGATCTCGTACTGGAGCACCCGGCTGGGTGTATGAGAACGGGAGGCGGGCGAAGCATTGCCTCGCGAGTGCGGACTGTTGTTCCGCGAGTGCTGGAAGTCCTCTAGTGGTATCTCTTCGGAACTGGAAGGAAAACAAGACCCATTCGAAGTCAAAGTTTTGTTTGAATCATTGGGGGTTTATTATATACCGCGGCCGGGGCATCCTCGGGCTGCTCTCTCGGGATCGGTTGCCGGAGCTGCGTGGCTGAGAGTTCTCGCGCGACTGCGACGAACTGTGGCTGCCTGCACTCACGCTGGGCGATCGGTCCCGATCCGAGTGGTCCGTTCGCAGAGACGTCCCAGAGCTGGCATTGGGACTGCGACGGCGTGAGCGTCCAGCGCTTTCATTTCGAATACTGCAGGAGATACAGCAAATGAGTTGCATTTCGAGTTCTGTTTGCTGTTTGCTTACCCCTCTATGGAGCGATTCTGCGCCATTTGTGTGCGGCTAACACCAGCAGTGTTGTTGTTCCTCAAGACAGCTGCGAAGCCGGGCACCCGGTTGGCCGTGGAGAAGATGGGGCGATGGTGACCGCTACGGGAGCTGCTCCCACTACTGCTGCTGCCACTGGGCGCCGCCGTTGTGCCACCCACAGCATACACCGGCGAGTCCATCTGTCCGGGTATTTCTATAAGCTGCGCGATCTGATACATCTTTTTCTGTCGCGCCTTGCTGCGGCCCTTGGTCAGGCGCTGCTTGGCGGCCATGCAGCGGATGTGATCATCAAACAGGAACTTGGCAGAGAGCAGCGGCGTTCGGTTATGGGTTACACCGCCTCGATGCACGGTGATGTGCAGGCAGCGAGAGTCATCCTTGTCGCCCTGGACTTCGACATCCTGCAGGAAACCCACAAACTTGGCCACTCCCCAGCCCAAGAGTTTGGCATCCGGCTCAACGAGAATCAACTGCAAGGCATCGATGACCAGGAATCGCCTCTGTTTGGTATTGTCCTTGGCCACCACAGTGCAGGCAATCAGGTCGCTGTTGTCTGTAGACATTAAGGAGTCTCAGTCAGTCAGTATAAAATCCAATCAAACCCTGGAATACTCACTCAGATCGAGGGTATTGTCCACCTGCACGAGCGTCACAACATTCGTCAGCGGCAGCAGTGATTCCCTCTCGTTGAGAAACTTTTGGCACGTGCGACGGAGCAGAAAGTAGACACGGATCGCTCGACGTGCCTTCTCCACCTCACCGCAGGGCAGGCGGCGTGTGAAGTTGATACCAGTGAGAGGCGTGCCTGTGGGCGGCAGCAGAATAGTGGAGTCCATGCACAAAAACTCTACGTTTAACTGAGCTTTCTTCATCTCGTTGTACTCGTCCTCGAATAGGTCCAGGAATATATCCTCAGACTTGTAGAAGTTGCGCAGGACCAGCATCGACTGATTGCGGGCACAAAACAGCAGATCCTGCTGCCCCGTGGTAATGCAACGCGCCTCATCCGAACTGGGTTTGGTGAAGGTTACCAACAGCTCCAGGGCGATCTCCACAGTTATCAAGCGTATACGACAGGCTGCACAAAGGATTTGGCATAAAATAAGATAAAAGAAAGACGTAGTGATGTGAGATACTTACACGGCTGACTGGACTGTGTAATTATATTCAACAAGTGCTCAATAAGGGCTGTCTTATAGCTGAAAGAGCCACGCGTGGATTTGCACAGCACCTGCTCGAACCACTCGTTCTTGATGCCTGTTAAAGGAAGAAATATAATCAAGCATTAGTTAACCCACAGAGCGGACCTTAAACTAATGGATTAGTAAAGCAAATGGACAAGTTTACATACCATCTTAAGGGTTAGGACAAGTTACCACAATGTGAAAGTTCAAGACACACAACAAAGTAATTGAAATGGAGCATGAATTGGGTGATTAGAGCAGTGAAATGTTAGCCCATACATAGAACAGAAAGACGGAAAGATGAAAGAGTCCTCACCTCGATTGTGCGACATGGCATAGATCAGGCAGAGAGATAGCAGAGCCAGATAATCGTTCTCGGTGCAGTCCAAAGCATGCAGAACTGTATCCAGAAACGGTTTCGCCAGCTCCCCAAAGTCGGCCTTGCCAGAGCCTGAGGACTTTTGCAGCAGCTCCTTCTCTTCATCGGTGATGTTGCGTAGTTTTGTCGCCGCATCCACTTCCGCCTGCGTGTCCACTTCTGTGGTGGCCGGAGAAGACGACTCCACGCCGCTGTCCTCGCTCAAGGCATAGGTGGAGGCACTGGACTGTCCCGTGACCGTGTCCAGTGCTTGCTCCAGGCTTTCGTTGGGCTCGCCAAAGCCTGGCACCACAACCTCACGATGCTCGACATACGAATTGAGAATTTCGGCAGCTCCCTCCTTGAACACACTGTGATCGCCATTGAGGATGACCCAGGCCAGTGCATGCACCAGTGGGGCATGTGAGACGACCAGGAAGACCAGCGACAGCAGATATAGGGCCACAATGGAACTAACGCGCGGATTGTGCATCTCCTGGATGTCAATGTCAACATTACGATTCAGCACAGCCGCCAGATTCTGGGTGACCAGGGCCAAGGAGGGCGGCGGTGGTGCTGGCGTCAAGGAAAATATATACAAAGGCACAAAGAGTTTGTGTAGCAGATGTTCGGTGAGCACTGCATTCAGATCCTTAATGTCCAGCAGCAGAATATCGCTCAGATAGTGCAAATGGTCCAGATGCTCGGCCACCAGGTTGGACAGCTTCTGATTGGATTGGTGGCTGAAAATAAGAGCCGCGAAAAGTAAGTGCCGATGGGGACATTAAGTCAGGGTAAGCCCTTACTCTATATCTGTGCGCACGCAGGTGTCCAATTCGAGGATGTGCTTGCCAATGAACCACACCAAATTACTGAAATAAGGTGCTGCCGTTCTGAAAGATAAATATGCATTATTCCTTAAATCTAAAAGTGCTCAGTGGAGGCCTCACTTGTCTCGGATAAAACGCAACATGCTGGAGTTTTGCACCTTGTAGACATTCAAGGAAATTGTCCGCACAGCAATCCTCACCATAGACTCGGGATGATTAAAGAATTTAATAGCCTCCGTATACAAGGGGAAATCATTGGTGTGCTGCAAACCGAAATGAAACAATTAAATGAAATGGAGTCTTACAAGCGAAAAGAAAGCGCGGACCAAACCTCGTTATAAAAGAAGTGAATGGTGTGTGTGTTTAGCTTCAGGCTGAGCGTCTTCAGGAATAGGATATAGTAGCCCATAACATCCTCATCGGAGAAGTCAAACTTGTGCACCATAATGGAATTCACATGATTATTGCTCAGCAGATAATCTAAAGGTAAAGATACTCTTTAGTCCAGGAGTGGGAAAAGACATTTAGCAGACACAACTTACACAGAGATGTCTCATTGCGTATATTCTCGAAGAGAATGTTGAGCGTTTGCAGCAGCTGTACACAGACAAAGCTCGAGCCGCCGCTCTTTTGTCGCATTATGTGCAGGAAATAAGAGAGCATGTTTTTCTCCAGAAAGAAGCTACAAGAAATCATAAGTATTAACCAAAGGTACAAGCGACAATTTGACTACATACTCAAACACCAGAGAGTCATGCTGATCCCCCCAGATCAGTATCTCGGCAATGCAGCGCAACGATTCCACCAACAGTCCACGATTGCTCTCCGACACGGTAGTGTTTTTCTCCAAAATGCTGTACAGGTACTTAAGATGATCCAGGGACAGGCGATTCTTGGGTCGTCCGCCCCAGGGGCCGCCGAACCAGCTTCGACTGCGAAACATTGCTTAGCTGGCTAGTGGGCGGGCGACGTTGCTGCTATGCTATCAAATTCCCACCATCGAAGTTATTCGTGTAGCGTTTGTAGTGGAATTTTTCATGCAGCAGTAGTGTCAGGTGCGCCACAGTACTTGGCCATACAAATGGGCTATCAAACGGTTTTGATTACACGATTCGAATTTTGTAATTTGCAAATTGCGATTTTTCCAAAAAATTGCTCTTCTTCTTTTCTGAAAAACACAAGTGCCAAGAGACAGCGTCAGCTGTTGCTTCGTGGCTATCGTTTATCGGTCATTGGAAGTGATGCTCCGACAGAGATGAGAAATTTAATATGTAAAAAGCAACTTTGTGATTTTTTAGTTTCTTTGAAACAGTTTTATTTCCTTAGTAACACAAACACACAAATTTGAACTAGCTTGGATTCTGATTAAAATTAAAGGAATATGAACCCGTATTGGGATCCTGGTTCATTTGGAAATTCTGTGTGGACAGGCCGAAAGGTTTTAATATCATATTGCCCAGATCCTTAAGGTTGGCCATCATCTCGGTCTTGAGCTTCTCGTTCCGTTCATTGATTATAGGCGGCAACCGTACTTGAGCCTCACGCGCTTCAGGCTGTCCGGGATCAATCTCATAGACTTTCTTATAGTCCTCCAGAGCCTCATCCGGCTTGTCATCCTGTTCGTAGAGCTTGGCGCGTCTGTAAGGGGAGATTATGCATCTAGAAATGGAGTTTAGACTTTAGATCTGGCAGCCTCACCTCAATAGCACTCGAACGTACTCCGGCCACAGTTCAATGGCCTTTGTGCAGTCATCAATGGCCGATTTGTTTGACTCTAGCTTTATTTTGGCAGCTGCTCTGTTGCCATACAATACGGCCCGCTCCTTACTGCTGTCCGAGGGACACACGTTCAGGCCCTCTGTGTAGATTTCGATGGCTCGCTGGGCGTTGTCGTTCTTGAACAGCTCGTTTCCCTCTAATTTGAGTTTGTCGGCCTTCTCTTTGTTTGCCGCCAGCTCCTCGACACTCAGATGCTTCTCCAATTCGCGGAGCTCCTCAAGGCTTATTTCACCATCGGGTTGTTTCACCTCCTGGTCGCCATCGCCACCGGAAGCAACAGTGGCGGCGGCTGCACCTTCCTCCTCGTCATCGTCCAGCTGGAGCGTGCTCTGCTTTTCGACAATCTCGTCAATGTCTTTCTCATTCAAATGGGACTTGGTAGCCTCCTTTTCGCTGCTGGTCTCTCCGGTGAGAGCATCGTGGAACTCGTCGTCGCTGTTGGCGTTGCCTGCCATTCTGTTGGGTGTGTGTCTAATAAAAATTACTTGGAATTTCGTTTCTAGAAATGAATTGTGTCTTTCATGCCTTCGATAGATGGAGTAATCGATTCGCAAACTGATTCATATCGTGCTGTCAATTCAGAGAATTTAAAGCTAATTTTTGCAATTTTTAAAGTTTAATTGTTAGATAATTGTTATTACCCGAAAGCTGGCTACTTAGAATATATTTCAGTTATGTTTTGCACATACAATCTTAGAAACTCGATCCGTGATAATATAAAGAAATCAATACTAAACTATGCATTCAATTTGCATCGAGAAAATCAAAATTCGTTGTTGTTGGCCCTTATAAGCTTTTTCCCACGAAAACAGCTATTTTTTTAAATAAGTTGGCAGCACTCTTACTTGAAGTCACGCTAACCGTAAACTGTGGAGGAGGAAAGTAAGCGATATGGTGGGCATAGAAATCTCCGACATTAAGGATTTTATTTTGAATGAATTTATCCCTGCCAAGCCGCTAGACAGCCATTTCGAGGTGGACTTTACACTCAGAAAACAGGTAAGTAAGGGTGTCCAGCGTACACAGAGGGCTGAAGCAAACGTATCATTTTCAGCCAAAGTCGGCGAGATGCGGTCAGCGAAGATGCGGAGATACGCTAAAATTTCCGTTTGCACGGACGAACAGCACACTGACAGCTGCTAATATAAAACACAGCCAAGTTCTTGTGGAAGCTGATAAGGCAACGGAAACTAAACGTGTGGTAGAACTCACATTAGAATCGGACGCTTTTGACTATGAGCCGGGAGACACAATCGGCGTATTACCCAGCAATACTCCCGAAGTGGTGGAGCATTTGTTACAGCGCCTCACACTGATCGATCAGGCAGACACCATTTGCCAAATAAAACTTTCCTTAAAGTGTGCTAAAAAGAGCGCCAAGATTCCTGCTCACATACCGGATTCGACATGCCCACGAGAGATTTTCACCCACTGCCTGGCACTAAATGGAGTTCTTCAGAAGCAATTCCTTAGCGCCTTGGCGCGCTACACCAGTGACACCAAGGAGCGCAGTTTTCTCGCCTGCCTCTCCTCCAAACAGGCGATCGCACACTACAATTCGCTGATCCTAGAGCAAGGTTTACGCTTAATGGACATTCTCGAACTGTGCGCCAGTTGTCAGCCTCCATTGGCGTTTCTGGTGGAGCACCTGCCACGCCTACTGCCGCGTCCCTACTCGGTAGCCAACAGTCCCTTGGAGAGCGGCACACAAGAGCTGCGCATCATCTATTCTGTACTGAATCCCAAGGCTGGAGTGACGACCAGAATGCTGGAGGCGAAGTGCCAGCAACAGGAGCAACCGGCTAAAGTGTTTATCTATCCACGCCTGACCAATACATTCCGATACACAGAGGAGGATCTGTGCAGCAACCAAGTACTCATTGCTGTGGGTACGGGACTGGCCCCCTTCCTCGGTTTTCTAGCCCACAAAGAGCATCATCAGAAGCAGCACCCGGCCAAGGGGCTAACCTGGCTGTATGTGGGCGCCAAGACCCCGCAAGCTGTTCTCAAACGAAATAAACTGCTGGCCTGGCAACAGTCCTCAGTGCTACAGCGTCTGCGTATGTGTCACTCCCGTGGGGAATCTCCCACCTACGTGCAACAGTTGCTGGAGGAAGACGCAGAGGAGCTGGTGGAGCTGCTGCTCAAGCCGGATACAGTGCTGTACGTGTGTGCCGATGGCGCCAAGATATCGAAGTCCATAGCCAGCGGTCTCTGCCTGTGCCTGCAGAAAGTTCTCCATCTAGACGAGACGGCGGCCACACAGCAGCTGAAGGAGCTGCGCGAACAGGGAAAATACCGCGAGGATCTATGGCTGTAGGTGATCGGTGGTGGGTGGAGAACAATATGACGAAACACAAAAATAATGCTATTGCTTTGGTCGAATAAGTAAATAACGATATATTTAACAACACAAAATAAAAATTACAGTGCAGCGGACTAAACTAAATACATACAATGGTGTGAGGGGCACATCTCGGCATTATCCGCCTCAATGATAAAAGTGGTGGGACGACAAGAACATAATGTTTTTCTGTGTTTTTTTTTTAAATTACATTTAAATGCTAGATTGCAAAATAATTCTAAATAAGAGTAGAGAATATACGATTACGACTTAGGTTTTTTGCAAGCAAAATAAAAATACATGTGCATTTTGTAGAAAAACATAAAAACTTATTTTGGAATTTCTTTTACTTTTTGTGCGTTGCGGTGCGTAACGTAATGGTAACGGTAACGTAACCGAAATATGAAGCTACCATTAAAGCGCCTATCGTTATCGTCCAAATATCGATATCTTCGTACTGTTTATCATACTGTTTATTTAACGGCAAGCCCATGTTCAGGCCTTGCTCTTTCTTTAATATGTTTGCTTTCTGTGTCTCGAACTACATTAAGTTTTAATTGAAATAGCGCCAATTCTTGTTGTATATATTACTATGTATAATTACGAATCGATCAAAATTGATTTCAGCTTCTACTTTCACTTCACTTCACTCTCTTCCTCGTCGTCTCTTTACAATTGCAATAAAAGTTGCGTATAAAAAATTTATGCTACCATTTCTGTTTCGTTTTTTGTAAGACTTAAGTTTCAATTTTTTTTATATATATTTATGTTATTAATTGCAATCTTTGCTTTCGTCTTAAATGCGTTTCTTTTTTGCGAATATGTAAGGTCGGGTATGTCTCGTGTTTCCAATAAGGCCCATCTACATATCTCTCTTCTAGGGTCCCAACCATCCATCAAATACTTTCCTTTCCTTTTCGTTCGTTGCCTTGCCTAATTAATACTCATCATATTTAAGCTAAACTAAGAAAATCAAGTAAATTTTCGTTAAATCGGATAAGCTCTTTGAAAATCATGAATGGTATTACGTTTTATATAAAATTTTATCTATGAACCGATCTGCAGCAGCAGCAACAGTCGCAGTCGCAGTCGATTGGCTACTAATATCAGAATAGCAACTAAAAGAATAATCCCTACTAAGAATTCTACACGCACACACCAATTTGTATGGGTATATACGTATGTATACGTATATGTATAACAAGTAAGGAAAGCTAACCCAAAGATCCTCAAATGAACTCTTTCCATTCGTTGAGAGGGACTAGCTGGGGGGCATACGTTTTCGGATAAATCTAGAATTTCGGGAAAGAGCTTGAACTAAGCAAAAAACTGATGCCAAACAGAACTACAGACAAGTATTTCGGCTGATGATTACTTTCTTCTATTCTTTCTTTTGGCATTGCTCGTATTTTCCCGCTGGGACTAGGGTTAGTGTATGGATACCACATCTATCATATGTATGTATGCATATATATACTCTCTTTAAGGATATTCTCTGTTAATATTTTGTTTTCTTTTTATAACTTTGACACACACATTACTGATATCAAAACAGCTTCTTCATCTTCCATATGGTTCAGTGTAGAATTACAATTCCTGCTCTATTGTATCGTATTATTCAGTTTGGAACTACATTATCCTTTGTTTGTGCGTATGGCAAATTTGATCGAAAGAAGAGGAACAGGAACAGGTGATATCTAATGTAAACTGTTTGTCGTTAGTCTTATGTTTGTACTAGTTAAAATGGAATATCGAACAAATTTTACAATCAATCGAACATTGTGCGAATATCAGCTAATACATATATGTAGTACATATGTAGGATTTTTCTGTTAGTTCTCTAATCTCTGTAATGCTATCTGATATCTGTGTTTTTTGTTTTATGGGAAAGACATACACATAAATTGTATAGATAATTTTGTTTTTTGTTGTTTTTTAGTTAGTTTTTCTGGTGTTGGTGTGGTTTTTGTCGCTTTGCTGCTGCGCTAGCTCTAGTCCTAATGGCACTTGTTACACTCATTTCTCCAACTGCTATATCTCAAGCTTTACTCGATCCTTTCTTTTTTTTTAGTTTTTTGGTAATTTACAACAACTATTGCAAGAGGTTTACTGTGTGCGTGTGTGTATGTGTGGGAGGGTTTTGTTTTAACTTAGAGACTACGACGAATTTTATGTAGAATTGCATAATGCAGATTTGATAAAATCGCTTAAATCACAATTATGTATATGTACGGGTATATCCAGATTAATCCAACTTATGTCCAAAACAGTTAATAATAATACAATATCTATATCATATGCGTGTGTTTGTGTGTGTGTGTTTGTGGTCACATACATTCTTACAATGTACGAAATAAGCTAATTTTTTTGCCATAGGACAATCTAATCTAAGCGATAACTCCTCCCCCTCCATCCGATCCACCATTCTGCATGAGAGAGCGACGACGAAGACTCCAGTGCGCGGGCACGGCGATGGTTTGCTCTCGCCTGTCACACGTGCTGCTCCTGCTGCAAGATAGAGAGAGAGAGAAAAGAGATATTATCAATATTTGTGGGGCTGCCAAGTTGCTAAAGAAAAACAGTACAGTACAGTACAGTAAAAGTCAACAATTGGGGCATAATTAACATTTCGACCTCTAATAATTGCCATCACCCTGAACATAACATATACCTCATGTAGTACATACAACGGGTACACATTCGAATGTATTGGTAACCAACCGAACCACGTAAAGTGTATTAATCATACAACTTGTTCTTGTTATCAGCAAGAGGCCTTCGTTATCGGTGTTCTTAACAGTGGAACAGTGATATTAACAGCTGATTAGGTGTACTGGGGGAACCAGGAATTTGTTAAATATAGACCGCTTCACTCATTGGGTTGGGAGGGAATATCATTTGCCAGTGGGCTTCGGTTTGAGGTCAGGTGCGACTGCATAATACAATTATTAATGCATTATCATTCACTTTTTATGGGCACCCTACACCGGCAATACACTCTTGCGTTATCTGCATAATCTTTTGGTATCATTCGATCGAGTTTTGTATTTCAGTTTTTTTTCTATATGCAGTGCGCTATACGTAGTGCGCTGCATATAAATCGGATAGATAGGAGAAACAGACAGAGGAAGGGAGACGGAGAGAACTGTGTAGGGTATTGTTATGCCATGGGAGAGCAATGGGGAGTCAATTATCAGCGCAATAATTGTTTATATTTATCAGCATGTGAAGCGCAACAGCAACAGCCACAGCACAGCACAAAAAGTCACGCTTAAATTTCAATGAAACAACGTCTGACAATATCTGACTGGGGCCTGTGGCATTGTTCCAACAGTTTTCCACACAATTTTCCATCGACAAATCAAAAACAAAACTAGAAAAAAAGGCAAAAAAGAGGGGGGACCGAAGCTTTTGATACTCTTACGAGGTGATCGTTTCAATTAGAACTTAATTACATAGCATTCCGATTTTGAGAGGAATTCCCAAAATATATCACTAAAAACCGATATGATATCATGAATATACATATGCCTGTTGATGCTGATAGGAAACGCTTCCATACAGTATGGATACCATCTTTTATATCATAATACTCCTACCCTCTCTCCACTCTCTTACAAGGGTATACAAAACAACAGTTAACTGATAGTTGGCTTTGAATGCAAATGAGAGCATGCTCCAGATTCGATTGGTGCGGCCAAAAGAAGTTGCATCCACCTCATCCCCACCTCATCGCATCGGTCTATGTCATGTGGAGCGCATGTGTGGAGTCCATGTGGATCATGTACCCACAAAATGCATACAACAACACATACATAGCATCCAAAGAGTCACACAATAAAAATATGTGCATGGTAACTGTAATTGTGAATGCAACGAATGCTTGTGAGAGCGCTCTGACAGTGTGCTTGTGTGTAGATGAGTATGCCGCCGCCGCCGCCGCCAGACATTGGAAACTCTGACAAAATACTCGTTTGTAATGTCGCTGGAAATCATTACATTAAAATACACACAAGTTTTGCATTGTTTTATTGCGTGATACAGACTGGAGGGGGAGGGGGAGGGGTATCACAAACATCCCCGTCTGCCAGCAAAGAAAAAAAATGAGCCCTCTGAGTCCACACGCGTTGCGAAGCCCCGAAAAAATAATGAATGAATCATCTAAAATTCCGCATACTACACGATAGCAACACCAAAAAACAACAAACAATGTGGTTCAATAAACGAAACACACTCACACGCATACACACACACTGGAGAAAACACAGAAACCTTTGCGCAAGGTGAAAAATTATCGTTTAGAGGCGCCATTCGAAATCGAACTAAATGTGAATGGGGTTTAGTCATTTCTGGTTGTATTTTCGGGGCGTTTCGCTGGGCAGAATACAAGACGTTTTGGCAAAGCGGAAGGGGATTCAGAGACAAATCTATTCATTTTAGAGCAGCCTCGCCTTTCGCTTACTCATACACACACACATTGGCACGTGTGGAATTGTACTTTAACCCCGGTATCGTGGAGTGGAGGGGGGAGGGAGCCAGGCGGCGCCACTACCAGGAACAGGAGCCGCCACCGCTCCTATAGAACTGCAATATTTGCAATATTCTTATTCATCCATCTCCTTCTTTCGGCTTTATTTTCTTGGCATTCAAAAAAACGCAATATCCGCATCTAAAGTGAGCAAGAAGTAGACAGATAATCGTTCTACTGTGTACATCTCCCTCCCACCACATTCGAGTAAGGCAAAACGGAAAGCAAAAGTAAACTAAACAAATAAAGAGCCTAGAGGAGATCCGGTATAAAAAGAAGAGGAAGCACGAGCATGCATGCATGCAGACAAGAGAGGCAAGAACTCTGGCGAGGGGGAAATAACTCTGGATATGAGGGGGAAGAACTCTGTCTAAAGTGGGAGTGGGAGAGAGTATAAATAGCGCAGTAAAGTCGCGACGCGTCGCCTTCTTCCCCCCTCTGACAGCTACTGCTGCACAAGCAATTAAATTGAATAAGTGGGAGGGTGAGAGCCGAAGACATGGAGAAAGACAGAATACGGAGACGAAACAACCGCCATCAGAACATCACACTCTCTTTCTTTGTGCAGCTCACACGCACACGCAGAAGGCACACGCATACCCACACTCGCGCGCATGAAGACTCTCCTACGACTCCACTTTCGCTCTTTCTTTCGACTTGCTCGCTCTCTTCCTCTCTCAGCTATGCTATCTCTCATATTCTGCTCTACGATCGCCTTTATTCTTATCATTTATTGAAATGCCACGAAAAATTGTTCTAAGAATTTGATAAATTCCGCACAAATTTCTAGCCAAGGGGACTTACAATAGCACTTATTGAGTGTTGTTGTGATAAGAAAAAGAAAGACAACTTTCGGATGGAAGTCCGGAAGAGTGTGGGTGTTTTTTCTGTCCCTCTGATGCATGTGCGTGTGTGTGTCAGTGTGTGAATTAAAGTTTTTTTTTGGATTGTTATGTATGAATATTATTTTGGCCAGACAAAGCGATATTCCAAACAGGAAATGCGAACGAGCGTGTTAAATTGCGTACTTTGCGTTGTTTGTTGTTGCTGCTGCTGCCGCTTTTTTCTGCTCTTCTTTCTTTGATTGTATTGTTTGTCATTTTTCAATGGGATTTCTTGCTCTTTCAGCAACAACCAAACTTCATACGTAATACATACACATACCAGTAGGCAAACGAAAAGAGATGACACTACAAATGTGTGTACTCGTAAACTAACGGCTCATGCTCGCTCTCCTCTCCTCTCCGGGCTGGACTGATGTGAATGCAAAAGCAATTTCGGAGAGTATGCAACAGAGTGGGAGGGAGATGGCTGTTAGGTTATGGAAAAAAAAAGGAAAAGCTTTGGTGCTAGACCCTTTAGATACCCTTGCTTAATGTTTTCTAACTGAATCGATAATGGTTGATCCATTAACACTTAAATAAGGATTAGATCTTTGTTTATTATTTACACAAAAACTCTGTAAATCTGAGCGACTTTTCTGAAAAGAAATAGCCATTTACCAGAAACGTCTGGTAAACGTAGAATACCCTCTGCAAAGTGTCCAAACAACATTCAGACCTCGTGCACGCTGTTCAACCTTGATCGAAGGTAATCTCCAGCTACTGATTAAACCTATCGAGATAGCAAACTGCTCTGCCTGGGCTCTTTTTGACAACTTTCGAACAACGCACTTAAAACTAACTCAACAGCAACCAATACGGCCAAATGAAATGTTTCCTCATTTGTGGTATTGCGAAAAAAAGGTTTCCATTGAAATGGTGATGGGTTCGGTTCGTTTGTTCGCGCATGAATAATCCGAAAAACTAGGGTAACATGTGTGTGAATCCAAGCTACCTGGGAAAAAGGGGATTGGGATTAAGACTGGGTCTTACCTGTTTTCATCGGGGGAGTTTGTCCAGTCCTAGGGGTGCTGCTGCAGTTCCTTTTTTGCTATTTTAAGGGGCTACTACAAAGACTATAATCAGCATTCTATTCCAGTTCCAGTTTCTTCCACACAAAATCAAATTTACATTGAAAACTCATTATACACAGGGGTCGGGGCTGGTCCGAGGCGGGATCGAGATTTTATAGTGGGTGTCTCGATCACGCATAGAGCATCCTGGCCGCCCGATGATTGCACATTAACTATACGTTGCGTCGGAGAACTTTCTTGGCCGCCTTAATGTTGGGCACCAGGGCCTTGACCTCGCTACAGTCGTTGAGGAACGGATGGCTAAGCAGCTCATCGGCGGTGGCCCGTCGATCAACCTCCACCTGGAGACAGCGATCCAGGAAATCCTGCAGATTGGGGCTCAGCTTGTCCCAGCTCTTGACATCGGGCCGTCCGTTGGCAGCGATCAGGTAGAGGGCTCGCAGCGGTGTCTCGTATAGGTAGGGCGGCTGGCCCTCGATCATCTCGATGGCCATGATGCCGATAGACCAGATGTCCACTTTCTTGCCGTACTTCTTTCGCGTAACGACCTCGGGAGCCATCCAGTAGGGGGTACCCACCATCGTCTGGCGTTTCTCGTCGCCCTCGATATTGGCACAGAACCCGAAGTCCGTCACTTTGACGCATCCGTCCATGCCGAGCAGCACGTTGTCCGACTTGATGTCGCGGTGGATGATGCCCTTCGCGTGAAGGAAGCTAATGGCATAGAGCACTTCGCGGCACACGCAGGCGATCTGGCGCTCCTTCATCACAGTCTCGGTGACGACGTCGGTGAGTGGGCCGCCGTCCATGTACTCCATGACCACCCACAGCTGGTCCTCGGGTTCCAGTAAATAGGCATCGAGGAAGTTCACCAGGTTCTTGTGATTGAAATCCTTGAGCACCCGGATTTCGGTGAGTATGAGATCCTTTGAGGACTGATTCTTCATGTCGATCGTCTTGACAGCCACCTGGGACTCGTTTGTCAGATCGCCGGCAATGAACACGATGCCGGAGGCGCCCTTGCCCACCTCCTGGGTGGTCTTGTAGCGCTCCCGCGGATCCTCGGGATTGCAGATGGCTCGAAGTTCATCGTAGATCTCGGCATCGGTCTTCTGGGCCCGCTTCTCCTTGGACCGGCGCAGTATCGTCTCGTCGGGATTGTCGTCGGAGGCATCGACATGCTGGCCCGGCGCCGCCGGCTTGATGATGATGGTGTCTGTGTTGATCTTGTGGTCGTCATCCTCCCGCCGCAGGTCGGAGGAGCGCGAGAACTTGTTGGTGACTCGGGGCTTTGGCTTGATCTGTGGCTTGGGCGGCATTGTGTGCGTGGACTTTTTGGGCGGCACTGGCGGTGGCTCCTGTTGGCTGTTGGACATGGCTGGCGCTGCCCTCAGCGTTTCTCGGTGCTCCAGATTCGATTTGAGCTCCTTGAACATCTCATCGAGCGGCCCATGGCCATCCAGGGGACCATGGGACTGCTGGCTGCTGTCGTTGATGCTGCTGCTGTTGCTGTTCCCCGCGGAGGAGCCACAGCCGCTGCTGGTCTCCGTTTCGGTGGCCGTGGAGCTGCCATCGTCATCCGACTTCTCCGGATCCTGGGACTTGTGTTTGTTCTTGTAGTTGACATAGTTCTCGATCTCCTTTGACTCCTCGTGGATGACGTCCTCGGTGATGAAGGGCTTAAACACCTCGGTTTCCTTCTTTTTGATCGAGTAGTTATAGTACTTGACGGCATGGTAGGCGGCATCGGGATTCTTGTCCTGCTCATCCCGGGTGATCTGTGAGTTCATTAGCTTCACCCAGGGCGCGGGCAGACCTTCCAGATCGCCGGTTTCCTGGTTTCGGGAGACGTGGAAGTGTCGCTGAAAATTTGTAGGTGCACCGATCTCGGAGATCTGCTCCTTCTTCTTGAACCACTTGGCGAAACTCATGTTCGTGTTGTTTTGTCGGTTTGGGTTTCTTTAGGTTGTCGGTTTTTCACTCTCTTTCGGTTCTCGTTCTTCCTTTGTCTCCGGCGGAGACTTTGGAATTTTCTTCCAACGCGATTAGTTACGCTCTCAGCTTGGGAAATTACTGTGTTTTGTTGCCGTAGGTAGTCAGGCAAGCAGCTCAGCTACTATCGCTCTCTTACTCGCTCCCCCACTCACTGGCCCAGCCGTGAGTCATAAAAACAGGCACACGCACGCACACTCGTTCTATTCTGCTCGCGTGTACATGTAGCGTATGTGTATGTGTGAGTGAGTGAGAGCTCTTCTTATCTCTAACTGTAGTTGTAGTTGCCTTCACCGTAGTTGTTGTTATTTTTGTTTCTACTTCTGCACACACACAAAAAACGCAGCAAATTTTCACTTTTTATTACCTGGCCACTTTTTTAATTATTACGATATTGCAGCCTTAATTCATACAGTAATCACAATTTTTCAATTACAATACACAAACACGGACGCGGACACGAACACGCACACACATCACGGGGAGTCGAGTCGGACACAAAAGGAGTGGCCGTCGCCGTCTTGTTCTTTCAGTTGTTGTTCTTGTAAACTGGCAGTGCCGAGAAATCCTTTTGCTATATTCAACCATTCGTATAGGCCATGGTTAAGCAGAACGAACACTAGGCGGCAGCAATAAATTTAATTATCTTGAGAGCGACTTAAGCTCTGCTTTGTAATTAAAAAAACTTCGTTTGATTGAAAAATAGTGGAAATACGCTGCAATCGGCGCTGCACTCGGCCTATCGCTGTCACAGTCGCACTTAAATCTAGGGATGGTCCACATCAGCGATTCCGTGACTCGTTCTATCGATATCTACTCGATGTATCGGTTGCAGAAAATACATGTTTTTATTCCACTACACTAACTACACTACAACTGCTTTTAAATCGATCTTCTGGGATCACAGCGGCTTATACCCTTATACCAGTTTATGAAGCGCCAGTTCATACGATAAGAGCGTCCGTCACAATGTCTGCGACAGATCCCAGCGGTCTTTGGCTTTTCATCTTTCACAATAGATTAAATTAATCTTGAAGTTTAGCGCAATACGAACATAATTTAACAACTTTTTTTATTACCTTGAAAATGCAATGAAGAAACTGTCAAATAATTTTAAATAATGTATATTTTAGGACCATTTTTTCCGGCGGAACTTGTAAATCAAATTAAATTTAATGTTAACAAGCATTTAGATCATCTTTTCGATGGACTTTAGACCATTAGACTCGATACCTATCGGTAACGTTTATTAGCAGGAGAATCAACTTATCGGTAACGATCAAAAAGGCGATCAAAATAATGATAAATTCTATTTAAATTTTAAAAGTGCTCAAGGATTACTCGTCGTAAATGTCCTCCGCGGTGGCCGGAACAAATCGTACGGGTCGTATCATCATGCGGGCCATTTTCAATGTATAATTACCGCTCCGCCAGTCTGCCCAGATGATACCCGAACCGCCCGATCCTGGGTAGATCCCATTTAGGTTGCACTCCTGGCAACGATCGAACCACCAGCCGCTGCCAAAGCGCACCGCACAGGGCACATTCTCGCGCGGGCTTTGGTCATTCCTGCGGTCGTGAGTGCTGAAATCCATCTTGTTGTGGTACTCCAGGGCATCGGGCATGGAACCCTGGTAGCTGTCGATAACCAACTGGTAGTTGTAGCTCTCACTGTCCAGCTGGAATACCGCGTACTCGCCCCAATCTCGAGTCCCTTCCTGATCCTCCAGCTCGATCCGCAGCATGTGGTCGTCGCGATAGACAATCTTGTGTATGAATTCGTTGCCAAACCAGAAATCCCTCTCCAAACTCCCGAACCCAGTGCGATACTCGTCCCAGGTGCGATTAAAGTCCTCCTGTGGTTGGTAGGGTCCGCGACTCTGTATCACCGTCCAGGCGGGGCCATCCAAAGTGAAGGCGCAATAGCGTTCATTGAAATCCCGGCCGACTTCGTTCAATTCTGGCACTAGGAATCGGTAGATGCCATCCCGTCGTGTCACGTCCTCCAGTTCGTAGCAGTCTGCCTTGGCGGGTTGCATTGGATCTGCAGCGAATTGATTCTCAGGTGAGTGAGGAGATTTCCTTTATTCTCAAGTTTTTGCTTACCCAATTTCGGTAGTTCAATTTCTTTGGCTTCTACCTCTTCTTCTTTTACCTCTGTCTCGTTGTCCCCTAAAGTCTCATTTGAAGCAGTTTCCAGACATCCTGGGGCATTGATTTTTACTTCTATTCGGCTGAGAATATCTGTGGCCCTCGCTTCACTCTCCTCCAGTCGCTTAAGCAGCTGAGTCATGCGCTTTGATAGCTCCACAAGAGGATCCGGATCGCCTCTTCTTGGGGCATGCACATCGGCATCGCTTAGAAACAAAACCTTGCTTAGAACATGCCTGAGCGTAAACTCTAGATGCGTTAGCTTCAGCTGCTGTTTGTCCAGCAACTGCCTGATGCTGGGCTCCGATTTGGCAGTCGTCAACATTAGGGATCCACTATAGAAAGTAGAGCTGAGTGCCAGTAGGAATAGCCCCGATATCTGGTTGAAAGAGTTGCCACTTTAGACGCTGCTTCCTTTTCGTAGACTAGGTCTTCTCTTACCATCATCTTGTGGCGTGGTTCGATCATCAACTGAACCCAACTTCGACTGATGGATCAAGATAGACAGAAACACATGGTGACAATAATTGACACATCTGTTAAGCACCCCCACAAAAAACACATATAATCATAAATTCAATCATAAAATAGAGCATGCAAATATGAGAACACAATCTCTGGCTCGTAATTTTTACGAATATAGAGTTCTGTATTTCTGCTATCCTTAGTAAATCTTTCACATATTTTTTTCTTTGCTTTCTTCAAGTATTTAACGAGAGGAAAAATAATTAGAATAAACATTTATACGGCCCATAATATTTCCGTGTTCTTGTTGTTCATTTTTGTGTATGTGTGTGTGTGTGTAGTTTTTTTGTTTTGTTTAATATCTACTAACGTTTAAGGTAGAAATGAAAACGACTAAGCGACTAAATACATTACATATACATGGATCGTGTTGCACCACCACATCTCTTCTTTACCCTCTTTTTTGCTACACTTTGATCCTTCTCTATCATAATTTCCTTTTTTACATAACATTTTCTCTTAACAAATAAGAAGTAAAAGCAAGCTTTTTGAATGCCCGCTTTAGAGGGGGGGGGGGTTTGGGATTGGGGTTGGTTGTTGTGCAGGTGCGCGCGATTACATTTCATATCATCAGCTATATAAATGTGCTCTAACGGCATCTATATATGTATATTTATATATATGTGTGTGTGTTTTATATTATATATATTTATAAGTGTATTTGTTTATATGTAGATTAGCTTAAATCCTTTATTCTTGAACGCACTTTGGCTTGTAGCCCAAGTGGTGGGAAGGTGGCTGCCGCTGCTGCTCTCTCCGAACAAAAAAGAAAAACCGAACGCACTCACCACACACTAACACAAGACGGTGTTGCATTTTGATTGCCAGAGTGGTGGGTGTGTTCGATTCTTCAACGCAACAAAAATAATCGCAATTGGAGTCGCGCAGTCGCAACCTACCTAGCCCTACTATTATTATCGATTATATTGTAGTTTACAGTTGATTTTTTCTTGTTTTTTTTTCCTTTCTTTAGAATTATTTCGCTTATTCGCTATACTTTTCTTGCTTTTTATTTACAGTGTGTATCCTCTTTTAACGAGTTTTGTTTTTTGTTTTGTTTTCTTTGCTTCTATCCTCACGGCGCATGTTTTATGTGTGTGCTGTGTTGTGTGTGTGTGTGTTTGTGTGAGTCGTAGAACTAAATAACTTAGAAGACTGTTTAAGAGTACGCCATACCATGCTGTCGGTCATCAGTCCAGCAGGGACGACAACAAAATTTGCAAAACCAACAAACAAAAAATAATATTTTAAAACAAGTTAAAATACTCCATCGCTCCATGATATCCCATATGTGGGTGCGGATTATTGTGGTCTGTTTAAAATTGATAAAAGATCTTCTTTTGTTTTTCAAAAAACGTACAGAATGAATAGTTAGTTGCTTTGGATTTTGGATTGGCTTTTTTATAGACGCTTGCGTGATACATCGCTGCGAGTCTTCCACTCCGGATCATTGGGATCATCGTCGCCGAACGGATCATCGGCCATGTCCTCCTCCAGTGCCTCCGGATCACCCAAATAGGCATCGATCGCCGAGTTGTAGGGATCGTCAGGGTCATTCAGCATTTCATCATCATCGAGCGGTGCCAAATGATGCTTGGGATAGTCCTCTTCCAGCTCCTCCAATAGCATATCCTCTGGCTCTGGGTCATAGTCCACGCCATCGTCCGTTTCATCTTCCACCTCCTCCTCCACGCTGCCACCGCCATTGATCTTTCCTGTGGTCGCTCTGGATGCTGACGCCGCCTCTGCAGCATCCGCCGTTTGATGGCCATTGACTAGCTTGGTCTTTGACTTGCTGCTGCGACGTTTGCTCTTCCCAGCACCCGCTGATCCTCCATCACCATTGGAAGATGTGGACTTGCTCTTGGTGCGCTTCACCTCCGGCTTCAGCACCTCATACTTAGGTGGGGCATATCGCTCGGCCAGCATCTTCTGGTAGACCTCCTCGGACAGGGGAAAGATCAGCGGCTCGAAGGGCGATGGCTCCACAAATGTCTGATTGGAAAACAGAACTTGTAAAATTTGTTCCTCTCAATCTCTCTCTCTTCTACTTACATCTTTTATGTCCGGCGTGGCACTGCGGCGTTCCGCCTGATCCTTCAGCTTGCTGGAAGTAGTCCTACGGCGTGCCTGCGGTCGGGATGTTGACGGCACCATCTCGCCGTTCTCGTTGAAACCCTCCAGTGGATGGGCTAACGGCGAGGGTATGCTCTCGTTATCGCCCGGTCCGCCACCCCCACCACCAGCCAGATGCGGTGCTGGCGAGGCCGAGTCCGGTGTATTGGCGCCACTCGATTCGGCGCGACTGTCCACACGACGATTGGCCCGGGGTCGCGTGCTCCACGGAAACTTGAGATACGTCTCGAAGCGTCGCCGCTCCTCGATCTGGGCAAGCTGATGTCGCTCAATGTACGCCTCGTCAGAGGTGTCCTCATCTTCCTCATCCTCCTCCGGATCCAATTGTACGATTGGGGCTATCGGTTGGCCGCCATCCGTCTTGGATTTGTCGCCCTCTCCGGCTTTGGCCAGCTGTAATTTGGGCCGCTTGGCCATTGGTTCCACCGTGGCAATGCGGACGCCTTCAATAAAATGGGGTTTGCTTTTAGCTTCAGCTTTAGCTTCACCTTTTATTGCCGCCGCAGAAGCACCAGCGGAAGCGGCACCTTCGTCTTTTGTTGCAGTAGCCGTTGCCTTGGCGATTTTTCCATTGAGCTTATGCTTCTTTCTTTTGAGACTCTTTTTCTTAGCCCTTGAACGCTTTTTTCTCCTGTCTGATGATAGGAGGTTGTCCTTCTTATCGCTGGATGTGGACTGGATGTCCTTTTGATCGCTGGCTAAGGACTGGATGTCCTTCTTATCACTGACTGTGGACTGGCTGCCCTTTTGGTCGCTGGCTGGTGGATGGATATCTTTTTTATCAGCGGCTGATGATGACTGGACATCGTTCTCCAAGCCGACTGCCGATAGGATATCCTTCTTATCATCAGCCTCTGCCTGCACAGCCAGCCCCTGGAGGAGAGCCTTCTTCGCGCTATCCACCTCCTTGGGTGGAACATCCTTCTTTGCGCTATCCACCACCTGGGGTAGAACATCCTTCTTCTCACTAGCCTTTGCCTTCTCCTCCTTGGCATTACCATTCACCAGTCCATTGTTGTTATTATTGTTATTGTTGTTTATATTGTGCTTGCTCTTCCGCTGTAACTTCTTCAAGCCATTCACCTTTGAAGGTTGTCCAGGTGGCAGCAGACCAGGCACTGGCTGTGGCTGTGGCTGTGGCAGCGGCTGCGGCTGTAGTTTCTGCTCCCTTAACGCTGATGCTGCTGTTACTACTGCTGCTGCCGCTGGCACGATGCCATTGCCGCCGGCTTTAATCTGTGGTGGTGGTACTGCTGCTGAACCATCAGATGATGGGTCTGATTCTGCTGGCTGTACGGGTGTCTTCTTATCAGTCTCACTGTCGACAACGCGCCATCTACAAAAAAAAAAAACAAAAACAAGTAGAGTACAGATGGAATGAGAATGATTTCATAGCAAACGAGAGATAGGGGTACATACTTGGGTGTGGGTATCTCTTTGTAGGGCAGTATCTCCACTTTCGTTTGGGCCGCAATACTATAGGGTATAACAATATTATCAATATCATAAACGGGACGATGACGACGCTCTGTTGTTCTGAAAGTTTGAAAGTTTTAGTTGATAGATCCTTTTGTTCTGAAAGTTATCCCTTACCTCTCCGTACGTTGATTATGCGTGGGCGAGGCTTGACGACTACGACTACGGTTTCTCAGATCTCCTCCTCCTCCTCCTGCACCACCTCCACCTCCGCTTTGATCGCTATACCCATTCAGTTGGCTGTTGTTTAATGTGTTGGAATTGCTGCTGTTTTTGGATATGCGTCGCCGCTTAGCGTCGCTGTTCGAGATCTGAGATGCTGCTGAGGAGGGACTGTGGAGGCGCTGTCGTTGGCGTTGGCGAGAGTCGGGCCACGGCAATCTGGAGCCGTTCACTCCAGTTGGTGGCGGATGCGCCTGCTGCTGTTTCCTGTTCGCAGCTGCTGCATCCCCATTAGGATATGGAGAGAAACGAAGGGCATAATAAACAATTTGATGATGTTGTATTGATTGGTGATTGGTTTTGGAAGAAGGATCGGATCGGATCGGTTATCGGTTCGGTTCGATATTTTTTTTTTTTTTTGGTTCAGTTTTTGTTTTTGTGTTGATTTTTGTTTGTTTGTGGTTTGATTTGGATGGAAAGAAACAGAAGAAGAGATGCAAAAGATTGTTGTTGTTGTATGTTAATAACAAATATCGAATGTTTGTCATGTTTACAATAATTTACTGTTGGCCACAAGTGGCGTTGTAGAAGGCGTAGAAGAAGTAGAAGTTGCTGTACCATTTCCGCTATCCCCTAGACCCGTCGCCGCTGCCGCCGTTGATGTTGTGCCGGCTGCCGCTGCATCTTTATTTGAGTTTGAATTATTATTATTGTTGTTACGCTCTTTGCGTCGTATATAGCGACGCTTGATCAGATCGCCGGGACGACGAGCAGCACTATTGCTAGCAGCAATGGCCTCGCGTTCCGCCTTATATACACCCTTGACAACGGTCTTGGCCTGGCAACGGGACACACGATGCTGCCAGTCCGCTTGCCGGCTAATGGCCTCCAAATGCACAGATTGTGTGACATCTAAACAAAGGCAATCGATCGAATTATTAAAGATTTGTACTTGTTGATATTGTTATAGTCTTACCCGTGTCAAAACTGAGCACTGGATGGTAGCCCGGATCGAGGAGCGCCACTCGATTTGCCGGCATCATCATTTCGGCCAATTCACGCGGCGCTGTCGGATCTGGTCGACCCGTGCAAAGGGCACACGGTATCTGTGGCCACTGGCAGCCGCATTTGATGTTGCTGGGTCGAGCGGCCTTCTTCGAAATCGTGTGAATGCCCGTGGTCTGGAATAGACTGCGTTTCCGAAACTTGGACTGTACCAGGGGTCGTGTGCGGCAGCATTGCCATTCGCTGGATGGCTCCTCCTTGTAGCCATTCGCCGGCTGCTGCACCTGCACCGGCTCCAGCTCTACGGCGCCCTTTGAGTGGTTCAACTCCGTATACAGTTCATGATATTGACGTTTCCTGCCCTCCAGATCGGCCATCTGCGAGCAGAGCCAGGACCAGCGCAGTGCAATATTTGCTCGATCTTTGGAGTATGTCCACACGGCACGACGGGCGCTGAAATATATGCAGCAGATACAAATTAGTGGGGAGGGGACAAGTCTCAACAATCTATAGCCAATACCGAATCAAAGTAGTCTTTTTTATTTGGGCTTTTTGAAGAAAGTTATGTGTTCTATTGATTCGTGTTTTTGCTTTTTAAATATTTCTAAATTCTTTTGCGTTCCACAAGCGTTGCAGAAGGACATTGGTATGTGGGTGAGTTGTGAATCCATTTAAATTGATGGAAAACATAGGGAATACATGGACATATTGTAGGGCGAGGCTATCTTCAGGGGATCTTCCAATATAATCTTTTATACAAGATTCATTTTTATCCTGTAGCTACATCTGACAAATGCAATTACAACGTCTGTTCTTGTTTCGGTTTATCTTTAGGGAGTTGACTCAAGACTTTTCGTACAAGACGAATATTCTTTTGTTTAGAATGCTTATCTATGGTTAAGCTAGACAGATTTTCAGATCTATAAATGGTTATAAATAAGTGCAAAATTCGCTGCCAGAAATTATAGAATTTATCTGCTCATGGAAAACATTCAATTCTCTGGTAAAAACAAAAACCAAACTAACGTCTGACACAAACAAAATTGAAAAATTCACAATGGAAACTATTTTTAAAGTGGGAATTTCTCCCACAGCAAAAATGGAAGGAATGGAATGGAAGAACGAACTACTTACATCGACAGCGGCTTCTGTTGGGTATTGTTGTAGATGACCATCTCGTCGGCGGACTCGCCACCAGAGCTGGACTCGGTTGCATCTGAATCGATGGCATTCTGTATCTCTCGCATCTCATTGTGCAGCAACCCAGAGACGTGGGTCAGCTCGTTGGTTATATGGCTGTCGAAGCAGGGTATAATCTCATGCAATCCGGGCGCTTTCTGTTCTATGGCTGTGGCAGACGATGATGATGCCGCTGCGGCCGCTGTTGATGTGGAGGCTCCCGATGGGTCCAGCAGGTTCTTGCCACGACGTGCCTTGGCAGGGACTGCCGACGCATTGCTGCCACTGTTGTACCATGTCGAGGATGAGGCCAAGGTGGCGGAACTGCCGCTGGGCGCATGACAGACCTGCTGGTGCCGTGCAGCCGTTTCAATGCTACGAAGGATGCTGGCCATTTGGGAGGCTGGCACCGGATGCTTCTTTTGCTCTTCCCAAAAGTCCGGTTTCGGTCGCCCGGAGACGATCGACTGCACGGTCATCTCCTGCTCGCTGAGCGTATCACTTCTCACCGGATTCGGGGTCTTGTGTGAGGTGCGAGCGGCCCATTCCAAAATCCCAGCCACCTCCTCGCTGGTGTGGCTACACATATAGCGCGCCTGGAACTTTCGCATGCGCCGGAGCAGATGGTCAAGCTTTCGCGCGAGGATTTGTTGCTGCTGCTCTATTGATTTCTGGCCCTCCGCCATGTATTCTGCTGGTAGGACATGTGGAGTGGTGGTGCTGCTGCTGCTGCCGATGGTGCCGCCAATGGGATTCGCATACTGTGGAGTGACGGATGGATGAGGGGCCGCTGATGACGCTGGCGTCGGCTCCTCCCACACCTCGTTGAAGAAATTGAAATCACACATGTCCGTATTGATGTCCGGATTAATGACGTGAGTGCCCTCAAACGTTTTGAGGGCCTTGAGGACCTCTTCGATGTCGGGATCCTCCAGCACCACGCCGGCTGCTGCATCTTTGAGAAAATTTGTGGAACTGGAAGTACTTTGAGGCGTCAACTGTGACGCATTCAATGCTGACGCAGCTGTGGATTGCCTCTGGCCCGGCAGCGGCGAGGCCAGGATAGCGGGCAATGGCTCGGATCTTGGATCCTGTTGCACCTGTTGCCGGCTGGGCGTTGTGGGTGTTGTTGGAATCACCATCTCCACCACATCCACATCCATCTGCTCGTGCCCCTGCACTGGCACTTGCTGTTGCTCCTGCACTGGAGGTAATTCCGCCAAAATTGCACTGGCATTGCCATCCAGCTGGCTGAGGCGCTCTGTGAAAGTCAAGGGGGAGAAGGAGGATTAAGATCGAGTATGGGTGGTATGCTATGAATGTCATCTTTCGGTTTTCTTCTGACTTACCCTCTATATCATCAGTTTCAATCTTTGGCAGCTCCTCTAATGGCGTAGTCGTGGTCGGCGCTGGTTGCTCCAATTCCATCGACTGAAGTAAATCGATTTGTGGCACTGACACTGACGTTGTGGATTCCCCAACGACTTCTCCTACTTCTGCTGCAGCTACTGCCACGGCTGCTGCTGCCACTGCTTCTGTTAAAGCCACAGCGGATGGTGCTGCTGGTTCCTTGCCGAGACTCACTTCGGGAAGGGTCTTGCGCAGACAGATCTCCGCCGAGATGGTCTCCTCCAAGTCGCTCGTCAGAGCCAGCAGCTGTGCCGTGGAGTTGTCCTTACTTGGACTGCTACTACTACTGCTACTATTGTTGTTGTTGTTCTCGATGGTAGGCGTAGCAGGAGGCACGTCAGTGCATTCCAAATCGCTTTGTAGGAGAGCTGGCGATTGGCTTTCAAGGAGCCCCGTAGCACTGGTTGATGCCACAGCGGCGTCAATGATGGGTGTTACACCTACGCCTCCTCCTGTTGCTGCTTCTGCTTCTGCGATCACTGATCCTGTGGTTGTGGTCGTTGTTGTTGTTGTGTGTGGGGTGGGAGCTGTGCTTAGGCCCATTGGATCATTATTTTGTTGCTTGTTGCTGCTGCTGCTATTGTTGGCGCCCCCGCCGCCGCTTAATTTACGCTTGTTGTTGCTGATTCTGCTCGATGGACCGCGTTGCGGGATGACTACAGCTGCTGCTTTGGCAGCTGCTGCTGCTGTGGCGGCCGCCTCCTTGGAGGAACGCGTCACACGCGTTGTGGCCGTTGCCGGCGTTGGAGTCGCTGGTTTCTTCACAACCACCGATGGCGATGCGACGCTGGTTAGCTTCTCCTTGGTACTTAATGGCTCTGCAGTGAGCGCTGGTGCCATAGTAGTTTCGATGCCGTTGGCCAGTTCAGCTGTTTTTCCTGCTCCTGCTGCTTCTTCTGGTGGTGATGATTCGTATTCGCATCGGTTCCACACGTCCCGAGTGGAGGTCCAATTGCTGCGAAGAGCCTCGCACTTTTGCTTTTAAATTTGCTACCGGATATTCCTTTGGAGGTACGTTCCGATTCGACGACAACTCGCTTTTAAAAACAATACAAATAATATTATTTTATCCAAAATGGTTTTGAAAATCAAATATTTGTACGGGAAATGCAGAGCACACTTTTTGTTCTCTCCGCTTGGCAGCTCACATATACATGTACACGCACACCGAATACACACATACATATCCCCTGACAGAGCATACTGCGTTAACTGTAAAATCATATCAACTCCTACTCATTTACTGTTAAATAAAATGCCGCTAACATTTGTTTAATATATACAAAATATTTTTATCATCTCAATAGCCGCCCCTGCCCTTCCTATCCGGCTCTTATGGGAGTAAAAAGTGTCTTTTTCCGGCATGTTATGTACGACTATTATGTACCACTGTTATGTACACCACTATAGGGGCACACACACACACACACACATGCGGATAGTGAGAGAACAAATACTTGCAAGAGAGAAAGAGAGAGATTTGAGCGCGCGAGCGTGCGGACACAGCAGGCCAGGCAGAATGCGCGCTTTTGCTGCGATTGCTCATTCACAATGATGCGCAATAAAAAAAAAACTGTATAGAAGAACAGGCAAACCGAAAGACGAACACACATCTTTGCATACTGACGAAATCATTGTGCTCTCTAGATGAAAATCACAATTTTCCTTCAACTTTGCATCATGCTTGATAAACGTATTAGCAGATGCATTCAGTTTCTGCGCATGGTGCTGGGCGATGCTGTTCTGGCTTCCATGTTTTTATATAATTTCTTTTATTGAATTTTTTTTGAGCCACAATTAGTGGGCAAACAGCACCTCGCGCCTTTACAACACACATACAAACACACACGAAGACTCAAAAATATGCATGCACACGCAAACAAATACAGAGATGTGCTCGGGCGTATGTGTGTGGGTGTGAGTCTAGCAATGTTCCACTATTTTCAGTATTTACACAATCGCATTTTTTTTTATACAACTCACAATCACTATATGCCTTACAAATGCTTAATTAGTTTTAATCTTTTTCATTTCGTGCTATTCGAGACGATTAGAATCCAGTTGAAAAAATGGGAGTAGAAAAACGTTTTCAGCGCGAAAGTATTGTCTAAGTACTCACACAGGCACACACACACACACATTCACCGATGGAAGCAGAAGCACGCAAGAATTTGTAAATTGCTTAAAATTTATGTAGTATTTTTTGTTGTACGCACAATTTAACCGTTTCGCATGGTGTACACACAATTGTTGGTTTTTTTTATTATACAATGGTGGACCTCGCGCTTGGGGTTTTTCAATGTTCTCGCTTCGCACTATTTTTTCCTCATTTATTTTTTTTCATCGCTGCTTGCTACGCTTTTGGCAAAACGACGTGTATCGAAGCTGTACTCGTTTGGTTTGCTCTGGCAGACCAAAGTACGCATGCCAAACCGCTGGTTGTCCCGCTCGCACCTATGCCTCGGCTATTGAAAATGCGTGCGAGTAGTTCCGTGCGTGCGAGCGAGATGTCGTTCGAATCAAATACCTATCGGTACTTTTTGGCATGTAGCAACACTATTTCACTACTTTAAAGGCAACCCTGTGTCGGTGTCTCTCGATTTGTATTTGTTTTGATTTGTTACAATAATATTGTTAATTATACATTGTTTTTCAGATGCTGAAGCATTCGTTTGTGGAATATCGAAGCCAACACTCGAAAAGGATTATAGTCCGATAAAGGAGTATATTTCGTAATTCACTGTGGATTCCAAGAAGCCAACTGCTGATAAAGATGCACTTGAGAAAGAGATGCAGTTCACTATCCTCATGGAAGACGTCATTGAAATTATGGGTCTGGGTGACGAGAGAGGCCGTTATAGGCTGAAATTGTGTCTATTGGAAAGAAGAACTTGAGGATTCCATGCACACACAACACATTAAATAGTTTTAGGAACTCTAAATAAATCGAAAATAAATTAAGTGTTTAGCTTGCAACGTGTTCTGGGATCTAGCGCTTGATGGAAAAGCCACTGAAAGTATAGTCAGTTATTTCCTTGGCTGCCGAAAATGTTGCCTTTTCGATAATAGAAGATGGACTCCCTTTGGTCTCTAGCCAATGCTTCCTGAAAACAATTGGTGTCGGGACACTATAGTTAGCATTAGCCAGGTAATACCAATCCAAAAACCTGCATTACATTTCGTTCAGCTGGGGCAGCGGGGCTTCCAATTGTCCCTTAACAGTGCCATCTCTGGTATTCATGCACCAACCTCTGACGCCGAGGCTGTTAGCCTGCCGCTCCGTGTGCTAGATTTTGTGACAGTAATCCTACTGATCAGTCCATTGTCAGGTTATACCATTAAACACTTACCTTGCGGAAGAAAACACCTGAAATGGAAAGAGAAATTAATTAGATCATGGCCGGGCCAGGCGGATCTCTGGCAAAACCAGGTCGTACCTTGTACGCGTCCAAACACTTCAAAATTGCAGGCAAACAGTTTGCCACCTGCAGGTGTTGCCATTGTTGTTTCGTTTGAATATATTTGGATTATTTGGGATAAACAAATGCTGACTTGGAACGACAGCAACGACAAAAATATATAACTTGCTACGCTAGATTTATAGTGCGATGCCATAGTGACCGGTGTTGGCAGCTCTATTAATTTTAACCCTTAAAATTGTAAGGGGGTTACAATACAATTCTCACCTATCCAGTGTGACTTATGCGTATGAAGAAAGTATGAAGAATTCATCAGAAATGTTTGTGGAAATGTTATTAATTATAATGTATTTACCGCAGGTTAATCATTTGAATTGACTAAGTAAAAGTAGAGCAAGCGAATAAATGTAGCTACCGTTTTCACAATTGGAATAATATTTATTTTAAAACAGCACACCATACAGGTTAATAGCAGTGTTACCATACAATACTAAAATGACAAAACAAATCAGTATTTCAAATATAACGACAAATTTAAATGTTTATATTATATGTCTTTTAGCGATATCTTTGCTTCAAATACATTAACAAAATTTCAATTTACTATACCAAAAAAAAAACAAACAATTAAAATTTTAATGAAATATGGTTACAGTTTCCCGTCTAAATTAGTTTTTGATGGCGTTTATCAACTGATCCACGACACAGGGGTGCACCACAGCGCTCACTGGAAGTTTTGCCTCCATCATGGCCTTTTCAGCAGCAGCTCCCACAGCAATAAGTTTGCGATCGTCCACAGAAACATTATATTTGCCGAAAAACTCTGAGGCACTCTTCACGCTAGCCAGACTGTAGAAAACTATGGTCTCCAGGTTTTTGGCTTTAAGGGCCTTTTTCATATCGTTGTTAAACTTCGGATGGGTTTGATTCTCATACACTTCACAGGCATCCACACGAAACCCCTGAGCCACCAGTCGCATACGCAGCGTATTAGTAGCATCACTCCCACAGGGCAGGAGCAATGGCAAGTCCCTCTTTGGTCCAAAGGTCTCCACAATCAGATCGCACAGATTGTGGACACTCACGGTACGATCACCAAGTGTCGGAAAGTTCTGCAGAGTCATGTATACATTGCTATGGGTAGTTCCGCCCAAAGCATAGTTACGCAGGGCACGCCAGCAGCTTGGCATCGATCCATTATTGCCCAACGCCTCACGAACGGCCTGGACACTGCGTGGTCCGGGGAAGATGATCCCGGCGTAATTGTGCGGCGTCTCAAGTTTAGTCTTCAACAAGTTCAGGTTCTTCATCACAATCTGGGATGGGGGTATGTAAACGGGATTTAAATTACTACGACTCATGGCTTGGCTCAATTCATAGTCGGGTGATTGGCCCTTCAATAGGATAACTATTCGCTTTTGACGATCAGCCATTGTTAGAATATAATTTGTAGATCTCAAAATAAACGTTGATTTTTGTTTGGATACAGAATCGATCTGTTGTTTGTTTGAATTGTAACGAAGTGTAAGGTTTTCAGAGGGTTATCTGATCTGTTGTTGGTTTGAAAACTATCATAGCATTCATGATGTTGAAAAAAGGGGAAAATAGTACATGTGCAGTGTATTTTACAAAAGCAAACTCTTCAATGTGCGTCTTTTTGGAATGGGGTATCACAATAATCTGCATAGATTCAAAATTTGTGTACATTTATAGTAGTTTATGGAAAACAATTGAGACTTACAGAGAGAGATATTAACCAAACAATCATATAAATAATCGTACCAATTACAACAAATAGAATAATCAGAATCTCTCCTAGACCGCACCCATTTGCAAAATGGGCGTAAAAAGCTTGTACGCCTGCTCGATATATTGCACGGCTGCAAACATTTCTGCAAAGAATGTGCTGACCCTCTCCTTGGCCTCCTCGGCGGTTTCGGGTGAAGATGCACCCTTGCTGCTCAGTAATGCCGCATACCGATGGCTGAGTCCCTGGAGATGGCCGTTGCATTGCTTGCAGAGATTGACAATGCCGTCGACCTCATTGGCGGTGCTGTGATGCTGCTTCACCAGCAGCAGTTCGGCAATTTTGTGCAGCTTACACATTTCCAAAGCACAGGCTTCGCTCAGGGCGTGTATGCTCTTGGCATAGGCCTGCTCCAGATCGGATGTGGTGGCCTCTTCCGACTTTAACCACGTGAGTGACTGCTTCCAGTGGCTGGAAAAAAAAAGAGTTTAGTGAAAGGTTTTCTTGGGGGACAGCCTGATACTCACTTGGCCACATCTTCAAACTGAATCTCCAGCTCGGCATCTGCTATGGTGGCCGCCAGACGTTCGCCGAGCTCCTCGGCCTCATAGTCGCCTTCGCTCTCGCACTCCAGATCCTCCAGTTCCAGCAGCTCCTTCACCTCATTGATGGTCTCTTGCAGATCGGCCAGGGCATTGCCACTGACCGCATCCAAGAGCGTGTCCAGCTTCAGGCGCGACTCTTTGGATAGGATTTCCAGTGCCTCGTAGTGCACCAGACCGCAGTAGTTCTCGAAGAGAATCTCAAAGCGTAGTTGCGCCTTTTTCTTCTCCAACTGGAGCTGCATCAACGATTCCTCCATTTGATCCGCATCCTTTTTGGCCTCCAAAAGCAATGCACTCAAATTGGGTTTGTTTGCTTCCAGACCCAGGAGCTTCCTTTTGTTCATCAACTTGGGATCGTTGTCCTGCAGTATGGTCATGGTCTTCTTGCCAATGCCCTCGAGGGTGTCCAGACCAGTGTTGAGGACTTTGGAGCCCAGATTCGTGACGAAACCCAGACCAAAAGCATTCTCCTGATTGGGGTCGACTGGTGTCGCAGATGGTGTTTCCTTGGGACTGACGACCGGCGTCTCCTCTTTGGCCTTTTCTGCGGCGTTGATGCGTGCCATCTCCTCGGGATCAGGTACACCTATAATCTGACTGAGGCCCTGATTCACTTGTGTAGTAATATTCCCCAATCCCTCGGTGGCTGTGGTGAGGACAGAGCTCAGTTTTCCACCCCACAGGCCCCACGAGGACGATGACGAGTGTTCTGGAGCTGGTGCTGTCGCTCCGCCCTGCGGCGTTCGCTGCTGCAGTGGTTTCGCCTCTTTTCCTTTTGCGTTGTTTGTGGCGTCAGTGCTCTCCTGCTGTTGCTCCTTCTCCACGTGCACAAACTTATCATCGTCGTCGCCCCAGTCATCCCAATTGTCGTCTTCGTCACTCTGATTCCAATCGTTGGTCTCTGACTCTGGTTTATTGGCCATAATTTCGGAATTATATTTCCACGTATATAAAATATATGCTATTGTGCTGTGCTGGAAAACGAACAGCTGTTGGAGAGCGTTGCCATACTGTTGTAAAAAGTACCGCGAATAACGAAATTGTAACGTTTAATTTACTTTCGCCTAATACATTTTCTCCTCAGGAAGAAGATTGATAATTACATTTTCCTTTTATGGTTTGCAAGTACTCCCTCTTTCCTCCTCTCTCTCTCTGGGGAAAAAGAATAGAAACAGTAGCCGCCACACAGTGGGAAAATTATTAACTTCTGAACATAAACTGCATTTTCTTTGCAGGCGCTAAACGATACTACGATATCTAGAAGTTTTTCAAATCTATACTTTTAGATTTGTACGAAGTCGCAGTCCCATTTCTGCCATTGTACTTCATAAGCGCATACAAGCAAGGTGTGTGAGCTGAACATGGTGGGAAAAAAGGACAATAAGTACGGCGCCACTGTGAACCACTTTTTTCCGGAACATTTCACAGCACTAAAACATTACATTCCTTACAGCACTAGACGTCTTTTTTTATCAAATTTATTTGTTCGACAACACTACCGTTCGTGCTGCAAGAAAAACGGGAAAAATCAGGAAAACATTGACATTAATCTTAATTTTCACCAAAGATCGGGATCCAATTTGTTTCTATCGTGAAGTGAAAGAATATATAAAATTATCGTTGCATGGGCGAAGCTAACTGTGCCGCCGGCCATGCTGGCGGCGTTATCTCGGTAAAAATGTAAGTACCAATAGCGCTTTGCACTCAGAATTGTGTGAAATATAAAAATGGCACTAAAAGAACGTGGGTTTTTATGATTAGTTTACTTATATTTCGTTTTTTTTTGTCTGTGTGTGTGTGTGTGTAATGTTAGCCCAGTAAAGGTCCTGTCCTTCTCGAACTTTCCATTGTTTGGGTCCTTTTTTTGGTCTACGGATAGACAGGCAAAGCAACAGAATAGAGCGAAGCGCAAAATCAAAGCGTGGGTGGAAACAATAACAGAGCATGCCGCATCGCATGCATTTTCATAAGCTCCAGAGCAACGCGCAGCATGCAAATTATTTTTGCGAGGTAGTCATTAATGATAATTATTATCAGCTTAGCTTGCAGGAATTAAACGTGCTTCCCCTCCCCCATGCCACTTTCTTATTGAACAAATTGGATTGTGAGAGAAAGCCTTTCTCTTCTCGTTTGGAGAACAGCTGATTACATGGTATTGTTATTCATAAGGTGAGGTTGCTTGCCTAATATTGATAGGAACGTTGCAAATATATATTCTGCTCAATCTTCCATAATCCATAATCGTGGAAGATTATGCACCCCGCTCTTCGTTTCACGCTATAATTCAAGTAAATCCCTCCCAATTGTGGGTTGAAATCCATAGATTTAAAAGGATTAAAAGAATTTAGGCCACCGAAAATTGTATGACCTTACCTTACAAGTTTCTGTACCTTGTTGCCAACGAAATACTTTCTAGCAACATGAAAGTTGCAGAGCGAACTCGAACCGCTGGGCTATGGAAAGGTATGGACAATGAGGAAAAACGACTCGGCAACATTCCAAGGCTCGTATGCGCCTCATCCTACCTTTCCGTGTTTAATCAACAATATGCTATCAACCGCTGGGCTATGGAAAGGTATGGACAATGAGGAAAAACGACTCGGCAACATTCCAAGGCTCGTATGCGCCTCACCCTACCTTTCCGTGTTTAATCAACAATATGCTATCAACATTCAAGGTTTGTTTGGAATTGTATGCGTACTATTTTCTGGCCATACCTTTTTTCACGCAACTTGCATTTGTTGCTAAGCAACATTTTTAGGCCCTAGCAACATATGACGGCGGTCTTATTTGAAAACGGCCTTGCCGCCCCAAAACAAACCCACTCGTGAACATGAATTGAACTCATTAATTTGTGACGTCATAAAGCGCGCCACGCGTTGAATGGCAAATTTTTCAATCAGCTGATTGCAGGCATTTTATCTCAAGCCTAATTTTATAAACATACCCACTGGTTTTTCCCTTGCCGGCAACATGTTCTCAACGAACCGTTTCGAACTCATACCGAGAGAGTAAAAGAAAGTAAGAGCTCATACATGAACGCGAAAATGAGAAAAAGAGCGCGTCCAGTGTCAAACCGATCGGTTCGACACAACATTTTGGTTTGAGCTTGGGTTGAGCCAAAAAAGGTATGGATAACGGGTAAATTTAGCCAAGGGAAATTTCACGGCTCGCACGATTTTCACCCTACCCGAAAAAATCCCCGATAGTCTATCAAAGCCTATCAGTCAGCTGGGTGGATTTTACCTTGCAGGCCTTGCATTTTCTGGGCCGTTTTGCCTGTTGTCCATACCCGACATTTTCCGAAGAGCCTCAGCAATTTCCCAGGGAAGAATATCCCAGGACGGCGGGGATTTTTTACTGCGCGCGCATTTGAAATGAGCATGGGAGTTACTAAAAGATAAATTCAATTGAACCGCGGACAAGTAAACAACGGCAATCGCGTGCATTTTCTGAATTCAGAAATACGGTACGGCGGCAAAAAATATAACGAAGTAACCGTTGTTATATCCGTAAAAAAAATTTCACAAAAAATATTATCGAAAAATAGTTCCAATAAAGCAACGTTTTGGGCCCAAAAGGCCCCTGGTTGTTGTATTTGCAAGTGAATTTGTGTGCGTACTAAAATCCAACAATTCATTCATTTAATAGTCTGTCTGTGTGTTGTGTGTGTGTGAGTGTCTTCTGATTGGGAAGCCGCCACACGCAAATGCCGCCGCCAAAAATAATTTTTGTTCAAAGAGACAGACAGAAAGAAAGAGAGAGAGAGGAGGTGACACTTTCGGCCTCTTTTCTTTCTAGTTGTTTGTTTTTTTTTCATCGCGTTGCATGCGGCCCTGGCCATATAAAAAGGCTAGAAAATACCTTTCGTAGCGGAAGAGGGAGGCGGCAGGGGGGTGGTCTGATGTTTATAGTTGATATCCCCACAAGGGCATCATCATTTTCCGTGGATTTCTTATTCTTATTGGTATTCCGCGTCCAAATCTTGTTGGCCTACTAAAAGAAACTGGCTCACACATCCACACACACACACACACACACACGCACACATAGACGAGCGCGGCGCGCGAAAGGTCTCTTACCAAATCTGCTCTCTTACATGTTTCTTTCTGGCCTGTTCTGGTTTTTTTTTAGGTCTTCGTCTCCGACTCGTGGTCAAAACGAAAGCGCCAAGAGCAAATAAAACAGATAAGAAATAGCCAGAAAAAGGCATTTTATAGTGTGTGAAGTGAAAAAAATTCTATTGAGTTTCGGCCAAGTGAAAGAGCCGAGGCCGAACCACCCCAAATCCACTGCAATTCTGCGGTCGATAAAAAGTTAATTAATTCTACAAAATAAAAACAAAACCAAAACAAAACCCGAAATAGCGACGGGATGAGTGCCAACGTCAACAGCAGCAGCAGAACCAGGAGACGCAGCAATAGCTGGTCGTCGGAAAAGCAGCCGCTGCAGCAGCCGGCGGCACAACTTTCTCTGCCGGCAGACGATGATGTTGCAGGTGGTTTGCTGGAAATGCCGCGCATATGCCGTTGCTGCTGCAAACGGGATCTGGAGCTGCTTGGCCTCTTTGGGGCCGACAAACCAACCATATCCTCCACAGCACACACCACAGAAACACTCAACGCCACAGCCCCAGCCCCAGCCACAGCCACAGCAACAGCAAAAGCCACATCTAAGATGCGACGACGCGATACCACAACAGCAGCTCTGGGTGATCGCACCAACGGTAATCCCGTAGACTACGCCCTGAGCGGTGCACACAGCAGCATGGACATTGTCCTCGAGGAGATGATCATCTGGATGCTCAATGTGAGTAGCTTACTCTCACTTATTCTCTTATTCTCCCATACTCTATTCTCGCTTCTCTCACGCACTTGAAAGTTGTTGTTCTTTGCGTTTAATTTTTAATGTGATTTATTGCACGCACACACACACACACAAACACACACGTGTCGTACTCATTTACTTTGAAGTACCGTTGGCCCTCCTCCATCTCTCTCTCTCATATTTTATTTGTCCTTAATGCAGGAAAATAAATTAAATTGTCTGGACATTTGCACAAAACAAAACAAAGCAAAGGAAAGAGCAATATAAATAATAAATAATACATAAACACGCTGCGCAAACGATACGTTTTACCCCCCCCAAATGCTCTCTCTTTCTCTCTCTCCCTGTCAGCAGTAGTTCATTTCACCGACGGCAAAACCACCGATGAGTAATCCCTCAAGGCAATACGGGATCTACGTCGGTAAAAAAGTTATCGATAAACAGAAGCCCAAATCCAAATCAAGAGTAAATGAAAAAGCTTTGGTGCCGTTGAGAGCAAAACAGCCCCAAAAATTAATATAAAATATAATGTATAAATATATACATACATACAGACGTGTATTACGGTACAAGACTTAGATAATCCTACCATATCTTATCGCAATCAAGGTCCGGGAATATCATTTCATTTATTTGCTTTCGGATTTTATGACCAGCCATTTAGATTAGAAGAGCACTACTACGCCCCTGATGGCTCGTATCTGATTCGGATATGGTCCATATATATTCTGACATTCTATGATCTTTTTGGGGTGACCTTTTAAACCGAAATTAGCCATAAATTTTAATGATCGTAAATAAGGGTTCCATCAATTGAATACTAATTTCGTTTATGTGTGGCCCTAAGAAAGAGGTGTGGACGGTAGGCAATTAATGAAATTAATAAAAGAGAGAGAAAGTTCCGCACTGCATTCCCGACCATACACAGAGGGCACCCCCGCACACCCCAACAATGATGGGGAACAATGAACACCCGCTTGCAACGGTTTTCACTCTGTTTTCGAGTTGAGAGAAATTCTCACATTCCCGACCATACACAGGGGCACCCCCGCACACCCCAACTTTGGGGAACAATGAACACCCGCTTGCAACGGTTTTCACTCTGTTTTCGAGTTGAGAGAAATTCTCACATTCCTCTCTCCTGTTTGAGGTCCCTAAAGCTACAGCCCTCTTTCTCATTCTTGTTCTTTTTCTACCAGAGACCCACAATCTCTGATTTCTTATCATGGTACATCATCGTTGTTTTTCTATTTGTTTTCATTTCTAGAAAACAACGCCTCATTCATTTTCGATAGAAATTTTCTTTTCCTAGCAAATATTGTCGGTTCTTCTTTATCAAGAAGGGAACACCTGCAGAGGAAACTCTTACTCTTAAACTCTTGTCTCTAAGTTTCCACACCGCCATTTCCTGTAACTGAATTTCCCGCAAAGAGTATCCAAAAATGGTCTTGCAATAACAGTCTTGAAGTGCTTTTGCTTTTCCTGATTTTTCCATTGTAAATATTGTTGTTGTGCGCTCGTGTGTGTGTGTGTGTTAGCTATTTGCTATTCTTAGCATTCTGCCACATTGCGTGCCACAAGCCATGAGAGGTGCCTGCCTTCACGTATCGCATAGTATCGTATGGCTCTTGAGAAGAAGAGAGGGGCGCCCAGAACTGAAGAACTTTTTGGGCTTGGGAAATTGAGTTTATGGCCCAAGCTTTAATTGCAAAGAGTCGCCAACGTCAACGTTACTTTCCGGCCAATTATACGGCACCCGCTAGTGCCAACCCAGACTACTACTGTTTCGGGCCCCCAACGACCATCAACCTCAGCACTGGCACACCTCTTGGCCTGGCCATTCATTCCCCATAGAGCCATACCATTAGCCATTACCAATGAAAGCCGCCTAGTCGTACGCCTGAAACTGAGAAACTGGTTTCTTGAGAGCCGCCTGCCGGCCCGGCCCGCGCCTTTTGGCAGCGGCGGGCGAGTAGGTGCCTCGCTGATTCTCAAGGTGTTGCATGAAAAATTGTTTGACCTTAAGAAACTCTCCGCCGACTCGTGCGGGGTGTGGGTCCCAGCAGTCTACGTCTCTCAGACGTTCATTATACAATTTCATTTTCGTTTTGTCCATTATTTATTAGTAGAGTAGTCCGATCTGAAAGCGAAATGAAAAATGAGTTCAACTGCATCGTTGGTTTCGGCTCTGTTTCGGCTGTGTTGCGATTGAAAAAAAAAACTACCATTAGCATTTTGAGAGCAAGAGCCGCGCTCTTATCTAATGATGATGCCGATGCTTTCAAAGAAGGCGTTCCCTCTGTGGGGATCATAATTGGGTTACAACACAAAACGAAACGAAAACCCCCAAAAAAGGGGGGCAACAAAATGTTGAAAAAATCGCCACAAAATAGAACAAGAAATAGGAAATTCATATCTTCTTGTATTCGTTCTCTGGAAGAAATATTTGATAAATGATAATTATAATGATGATCTATTCATTTCTCACTTTCAATTATTTGTGGGATTCTCTCTTGATTCGGTTTTAATTGGGGTTTAAAGATGCCTTCGAAAAAGAATTCACCGAAATTTTATAATGGATTCAACCTCAAGCACACTTGACCCCTGAACTTGTGTTCTTTCATTTGATAAATGAGTATAAACTGTAATTATGGTTTATTTCATTGAATTCTCTCACTTTCGATTTATCGAGGGGCACTCTTTTTCCTATTGTTTTGGTTTTAATAGAGGCTCGAGGCTTTTCCAAGAAGCATCTCTCATTGCGAGTATCTCTTGTAATCTGAAGACATTTTTGATAATCGAATAACCTTTAGCACTTGACCTCCCAACCCTCAACTTTTGTTGTTTGTTTAATTTGATAAATAGGGGAAAAAACAATGTGTAATTATGATTTATTTTTCATGGGAATCCCAAATTTAATTTTAAATAATTTCATATTTCATATAAGGCAGTTACTCATCTTTATTCGTTTTCGTTAGTTCTTTAAACGTACTCTTTACTTTCCTTATCATACTCGTTTATTTATTACACGCTCTCGCTACTTCTTTACTCGTTATTTTATCACTAAACTTTCACGGACTTTGTCCATTGATTTTATAAAGCATATTTACAAAGGACTCCAAGAAATGTCCAAGCAAATGTTGCATTTCAGTATCCCAGCAATCTTTTTAAGTGGTTTTTTTTTGCTTTTTTCAAAAGATTATGTCTCCATCTGCCTTGATTCCAGAAAAGGGACGGTAACGGATGTTAATTAAATTCCACTGTATTTCCGTGACACCCCCCTTCTTGATATGATTCACCTACTATATATTTCATTCTGTCCTACAGTGAAGCAAACGATTAGCGGCGACTCTTTTTCATTGTCAAATTAATTGTCGAGCGAGAAACTCAATTAGGCCGAACGTCAATTAGCCCACGTTTAACGCTTACGACACCCCAAAAGTACACCCCACGCATAACAATTGGGGTTAATTCTAGCATTCTTAATAAAGTGAACTGTAATCAAATCAGAACAAGTGTGTGCGTATGTCAGTAAATACTGATTGCAGATAAAATATATGGCCATTGGGAATACTCCACTTAAACAAACTCCAAATAAATAATTCTATCAATTTCTTAGTCTATTAATTTTCCACTTGTGTGGGTTTTTTCATTCCCATTTTGCCCTCCTCCTACTACTGCATATAATGAAAATATAATAAATATATTAAGAACTTGAACGAAGAAATCAGAAAGGCTATGGCATTGCTCTCATCTGCATGAGAGAGAGAGGGATTCTATTTTCAGAATTTTCGCGACTTTGCCAGGTGTTCGTGTGACTCTCTCGTGCTTGCTCGGCGGGCATGGACTTTTAAGAGCGAAAGCCCGAAAAGCCACCATAGAAATTTCGATCTATAGACCTATGTTTCGCGAATGACGTTTAGTTTCTGTTAAAATGTCCCATAAGCGAAGGGAACCCCTTTTGGTTCTGGGTTTTTTGAAAGAGGAAATATAATGAACGAAATTAAATTCAGTTTCTTATCAAAACACTTGAAAAACCAAACCTAATTTGGGTTGGAATTAACTCATATTTGATTATTTTTTAATCACATACTTGAGATGCGTTTATTGGGAGATTGTTGCATAATATATGTACTCGTAGTATGTTTACATTATACATAGGATTGTTCTCTTATATCGAGCGAAATTTCATTGCTCCACTCAAAATTGAATCAAGTTCTGTAGTACTATTCTTATCATATTAAAGAGCACGTGTTCGTTGATTAGACAACAACAACAACAACGAATTGCGCTATAAATGTTTATACTATAGCTATGAGTCGGTAGATCGTACGAGATCTACGAGTATACTGTGAAGAAAAAGTTCCACAAATCAAAGCGGAGGCCTCCGCAAAACAGAGAAAAATATAAGCGGGCGCGTAGGTAGTAGGTGTGAATGTATTTTGGTGCTATACTTAGCATAAACCAAACAGATCTCACACTGATCTCTGAGTGAAGAAATTGTCGGAATTTTTGTTCCTATCTGCTTATCTGTCTAGCCAAAGGTAGATCAGATCTTTGTATCTACATTTCTCGCGTACTCTTTATCTCGCGGATGTTTATGCCCAAAAGCGACGAAAGTTGACTGTATTTTTTGTTTAAATCTTCAACTAATATTTACAAAAATTAATATTATATACCGCATAGACTTTTGGGAATAAAACACTAATGTTTTCCATTTACAAAAGTCATTTATGTCTTTCCTTCTTCCTTTAATGCCTTAAAAACTATTGAAATCTATATAAAAAGGTCTTGAATTCATTTCACAAATTAAAGCAATTCTAGGCTGGCTTTTTTGCCCTCTCTCTCTCTGAAGCCACAAGAGAGCCGAAGGGAGCCAAAGAGAGCCAAAGAGAGCATTTATGACTGCCTCTTAACACATTGTATTATTACACTATTGTGTTTGGTCTACGATTAGGTTGTATCAGCCACAGTATACGGATCACATTTACGGTTCAAGTTTAAGAGGTAGCCGGCGCGGCACTGGCCTGGCACTGGCACTGGCACTCAATGATTAGCAAAAGCAGCCCCTTATCTGTGCACCCTCCTTCCGAAAAGACTTTGTTGACTTGGCAACGCCACTAAAACCACGCCTTGTGCGATCACTTATCGGGTCTTTTGGCTATATAAACAAGTCTACGACTACAAAATACAAAACAAACAATTGAACACACATTTTGCACCGAATTTCGGGATCGGATCGCTAAAAACACAACAAATTATGAAAGTAGTTTTTTGGTTGTGTTTTTTCGTTTGTTTTTATTTTTTTTGGTGTTGCTCCAGTTTAAAGTCGAGTGGAATTTGGCAACATTTTGCTGGTGGTATCTTTTGCAGAGTGCAGAGTCCCAATCAGCAGCAGGGCAGAGCAGACATTTATTAAATATGAAAATAGATGCTACCAGGCATCCATTTGATTTGGTGGCTCGTAACGTGTCGCATAAATTAATAAGTCATGAAAATAAATAATACAAGCAACCAGATGAAATCAAAACAGTATTTGCGTTGCGTCATTAATTATTGGATGTGTTAGTGAGTGTGTCGCTGCGGGTGACCTCCTTTGAGGAACTACGACGGGGCGACACTTTTCGCTGCCTGGCCCTGCCGTTTGGCATTTGTCGTTTGGCGATAGAGGCGGCTGATAGGGAGAGAGAGCTTTAATACGATAATACAATGTCAAATTCATGCTAAGATCATGTTATTAATAAAGATTCGATTTGCGTGTTTAGCTTTCGGCAGTTGGCTTATCAAAACGCACCAGTATGGGTGTTTCCCGCCGCTAATCAGCCAGCAACAAGAAATATTTTTGTCAATGAACCTACTACATATTGTCATGAACCTCAAACCACAACGAAATCTCTTGTGTCTGTTTAATAGGCAAAAACAATAAATATATAGTAGCCAAATGCACTCCACTCGATTGTACTTTAAATGCATTTAAGTGAAAAACGTTGTCAACTTCAGGTACTCCGAAATTCAATCTAATAGAAGGGAATATGCAAAGCACAAACACGACTTTTACATTCTCAACAAAAGCATGCAATCAGATATTAGATAAACCATCTCTTATGTATATAGTGGAGTATACATACATATGTATGTACTTATACTCGTTTATTATCACTAGTTCAAGTTCCATTGTAATAGCCCTGTAATGCTGATCTCATCTGTCTGATCGATTCCCGGAATAAAAGGTCTAATTTGAAAGGCGAACAGGTGCGAATTATTCAAACAATCTTCTATCAAATGTAAGAAAGAGAGCAATATAAAAATATATAATATTCGTCTAAAAAATTGTACTGTTTTCTATAATAGTTGACATTTCCTATCAATATTCTTCTGAAACTCTAAGAACTCTCTGCAGAAGATACTTTCACAGAAGATACTTCAATAGAAGATACTTCTAGAGAAGATACTTCTAGAGAAGATACTTCTAGAGAAGATACTTCTAGAGAAGATACTTCTAGAGAAGATACTTCTAGAGAAGATACTTCTAGAGAAGATACTTCCACAGAAGATGCATCTACAAAAGAAATTAATTTGAAAAAGTTTTGAAAATTACACCCTTAAAATGTATTCGTTCTTGCATTTTTAAGAAACATTGATGTATGTTTCTCTTAGGGGTTTCATAGTACAAATTCCCGAATGTATCCTTTTGTCTATGGGAAATTTATGGCATTCAAAGTATGTGCTACCCTATTGTCTAATAAGGTATCCCGCAGATCTTCGTGTTTATACGTACCGACAGCCATGGCTGAATCGCATTTAATATTGATCACAAGAAATCTACAAAATATATATCCTTACACAGGGGAACAGGGGATCAAAACCCTTTCTTTTGTACCCTTTGTACCCCATTGTATCAGCGACTCCAGAGTACCGGCTAAAAATCACAAGTACCTGAGGGACCTATAAAATGTTGCCAAAAATAAAAGCAAACGCAAGCATGGGGGAAGAGGGGGAGGAGGACTACTTTCTGAGGGTTGTTGCTGTGGTTGTTGTTGTTTAATCTGATAGTGCAATTTGAACGGTTCAATTAGGCGGCAGAAAGGCAAACAGAAGGCAAACAGAAGGCGGGACACGCAAACGAATTGGAATCCCGCACGCCCAATCCGCAATTCCCACACACACCCATACAGACCCATACGCAGACAAAGGCGGACTGAAATACGCACGGACATGCACGGACACGCACAAAAGGAATTGTACTTTTATTTTTATTTTTTTCATAAATATTGCAATTGAAATGGGAATTGGTCGATTGAGAGAGTAAGAAAGGGAGAGCGAATGACGGATGACGGTCGAGGGGGACGATGGATGAGGTGAAATCCTCTCTTGGCAGGGTTTTGCGAGAGGGGTTAAGATGTACGTGCTGTCGGCAGGGTATGATTCGGGGATTTTTCAATGTCCTCCTCTATCCATCTCGTTTGCTCCTGTCAAAACCACAAAACACTTAACAAAACGAAACGAAACCGGACGCATGGCACGGCAGCCGTGCATTTTATTTGTTCTTCCCATTTAACGGTATATCTCTTTTGTTCCCCCCCACCACTTTCCGATCGGGGATTCGATTTTCTGCATTATTATGTTTGCGATTGGCCGCCGCTTCCTTCTGCCAACAAAGGCGCATGGCCCTAGGGGCTTAGCCGCTTGGCAAACACAGTCCAAAACTAATAATCCAAGCTTTTCGCACAATATTATTTCGCAATTCCGTATTCTCGTTGTTTTTGTTGTTGAAGGGTTTTACCTCACGCGTATAGAAGCGAATTATTTGATTAACCCATTTTCCACGCTATTATTATTGCCAACATCTTCATTCCGTCCATCCATTGCACAGCTTAAGACCAAAGCTCAAAGAGTTTTGTCATTGGAGATGATATTTTTTGCTTTAATACCCTTTTCAGAGGGTATTGTTATTTTACTCTGAAGTTTTCATAATGCAAATGGATCGCATCGTTCATTAATCAACAAGTTTCTCATACATTTTTCATAGAAATGACCGATCTACAAAAGGGTATCAGAAATCGTTGGCCCCTCGATGCTGTCATTACTTTTGGTTTCTTTTTTTTCGAGTTTTTTGTTGTTGTCGTAATTGTTGCCAGGTCATAAAATGCAGGCCGTTTCTTGATTTGTTGGTTTTCTTTTGCTTTTTGTTGCTGAATGAATTCGTTTCCCACGTGGTTATGTTGTTGCTGGCCTCCTGTTGTCCGTTCACTTACTTTCTGGCTTTGTTGCAATTTTTTTTTTTTTTACTGAAATTCGTTTTGTCGTTACGTTTGTTATACCCCTATTATTTTTATTGCTTAGCCAGTTTAGTCGCTTGGTTAGTCAGAGAGCCTATAGCATTTTTCCGGTTCTTTAGAAAATGTTTGGCTTTTGAATTGAATTTTCCCATTGATTTAGAGGGTTCATGAAAAGAGAGGCAATCGAAAAGAGAAGGCTATTGAACTCGTGAATCGCTCACACAGCGGGAACTGGACGGGGAACTGAGGGAAATGCACTAGGGGGAACATTTTTGTGCCAATTTAACTGTAACCAGGGTATGGGGTGGGCTATTGCACTTGGGGATCAATTTAAGGGACATTTCTAAAATATGCCCTCCAAACATGCATGCTCGTATGCGTGCATGTATGTAAAATTACCCCAAGGCTACTGGTGATCAAATATCAAGGGATATTTGCTCATATGCGTGCATGTAAATTACCTCCTGCTAATGCTACTGTTCTCTTTTGGCGCTCTCAAAAATAATATATACGTATGACACTCACTTAAGTATCGACTGAGAAATCTATAGACTTTCTTGATTAACATGACTATAATACTTCGTTTAACCGAATGTACTCCCATTAGCCAGTCACTCAATAAAATATACAGTAAGTGTCATAATGGTATGACAACCAAATAGTAATGAACTTTGGGACATTTGTATGACTTGATTTATTTCCCCTCACCGAAAAAGAAAAACGAAAAAATGGGAACATTAGTTCCACTCAACTGATTCTCTGCTCTAATTGAGTTTGTGTTGAAGGTTAGTCCAGTGCCGCCGCACACACAACATGGCTTCGAAAATTGATTGAAGATTTACCCGATTAGTTAACATGCATGCTCTCGTATGTGCATACGTATGTTGTTTTTGTTTACATTATATATTTTCCCCTCCATTTTTGAGAGTTTGTATTCCCCAAAACATCTCAATCAATCTCTGCGTTGGGTTGACACACCCTGAAATTTGTTGCTCTACAATTTTCGAGCGGCTGTCAGTTGAAGCGCAAAGATGCTTATGAGTGTGTAAACAAATTAAAAGAGAAATATTAACACAAAAATATACCCACCGAAATACCGAACTATATAAGATGTTATCTGCTCGTTATGTGCCCAACGCTAAATACTTAAATATTATTGGTGTTGAAATAACCAATAGAGAAACGTAAAAGGAAGCATGTTGCCATGAGGAGCATCTGATAGCTAGAATCGAATGCCATTCATTAATAATACATAAGTTCATATGTGCTGGGCCCTGTACAGGGAGTACTTTTAGAGAATATCTCTATTAATCTATTGTTGCCAGGGCATTTGGGGTTTCGGACACACCTTCCTCCGCTCCGATTCAATTGATTCTCAAATGTTGTTTCCTCTACATGACGATGACGATGATGATGATGATGGTGATGGTGCTGTGCCCAAAGCCGGTTTACAGAGCCGAGCCGACGCCGCTGCACGTTTACTTTATATCTGGAGTGTGTACGTAACTTTGAAATTGTTGTTGTTGTTGTTGTTTTTGTTTTGTCTATTGGTGGTCTGAGCGGCTTTTTGCATTTGTTGCGCTCTATTTGACTTTTACTTTTCATTTGCCACTGGAGGAGCATTCAGTTATTGTGGTTGTTGCTTTTGTTGCTGTCTCTCTCTTTCTCTCTCTTGTCTCTTCATCATATTAGTGGTCACATTTCCGCCTCCATATCTTGATGGCTGTATGATTTTCGGTGTGATTCATGGCTTTATTTTTTTTGAAGATGGAAAGTAAAAAGAAATTACAGTCAAATTACGATACAGTAACCAAATTTGTGCGCCTACACAGTAGATTATATTTTGGCCTTAGTTTCTGTTACGTAACAGGGGGGATTCAGGGTTCAATGCCTGGCCCTTAAAATGATTTCTTTATGAGCAGCAGGGATACTTTTTTGCCACTCCTACCCCTGCTCCTACATATATGTATGTATGTATATCCATGTAAGCCCCTCCGTGGGTTGGTCCTGGGATGTGGCCGAGATTCGCTCGCCGCAGGCTTCAGCTTTGTGTCGCTTGGCCCACTTAATGGACCCCAAGTGGAAAAGGGAAACTATACTTATAGGCAGCTGAAGGACCCTCTCCCAGAACGGGTTAAAAGTGTGTCAGGATAATGAAGTGCACCTGGCAGTCAAACGTCTAGCCAGCCAGAGGTTCCGTTTACAGATGCTTGACTGTAGATGGCTTGTACGTGTGGGGGCGCGAATATGGAAAGATTTTCGCATTTGTGTGTTTTGTGTACTTTTTCCGGAACACTCTACTCGTATGCTTTCAATACAATTGAGATGTGGCTCTGACTCTGAGCTCACCAAATACGGATGGGGGGTGAAATTTGGGTTAGCCCCATAACAGATCTCTCTCTCTTCCCCGCCTCTCTCTTTCGGCAATCTATTGGACTAGATCTTCATGTGGCCGTTAATCGTAAACTTCGTTTTATCTTAATTAATTTGTTATGGCCACACATAAAAAGCCAAAACACAGCTGGGTACGAAACAGAAGCTGAAGAACGAACGAAGAAGAAGATGAAAGCAGAAGAAGAGATGTTGAAATTACATAACCCCTTGCCCAGACCCTCCCTGATCTCTGATAGCCCACAAAAATTTCAAGCTCCATTTATGAAGTGAAGGAGGAGGAGGAAAGGGAGGCGGGGGCAGCAACGATAAGGAAAGTGAGTGGAAATTGAATTCACTTTTTTTTCGGTGGTGGTGGTGGCCTTTATATTGTATGTTAATCTGATTTAAGTTGCGTGTCTGTTAATGTAAGCCACATTATACGATTTTCGTCTCTTGTCTGGGGTCTTCGGGTCTTGAATCTCCGCAGTCTCCGTTCTCCGCTCTCCAGTCTCCTGTCTTTTTTGGACGCCCCCCACAAAGACACTCAATTGTGCGTCGTCCGGAAGCGCAGCCCCGACACCGCATCCACCCCACAATTTTTGTTCGATCAAATGGGCGTATCGCGCGGCATCGTGTGAGTGTTATAGAGGTTTTTTTCTCTTTTTTGTGTTCCATCCATTCAACCTCCACACCCCTCTCAGGCACTTGGGATTTGGCCTCTTCAAATTGATTCTGAAGTACTTTCTGGGGACTTGAGCGTATAAATTATCTCTTTCATGTTGTTCACATGTCAATGGGCTAATAAGACAAAAGCATAATATGATTTATGCCAGCCAAAACAGGAAACAAATGGCAACAAAAATACAGAATGCTAATAGTGGATGTAAACATTGTTTAGTGCGATACTCGAGGGTGGTGGGTGGAGGGTGGAGGGGGAGAGTAATGTAATCTAGTGGAACAAATCGTAGTTTAGTTAGTTTAAGTGCTAGTCCGTTCATTCACACGACTGGACACTCATTACATGTGCCATCCATTTAGACAGAACCATTTTAGTGTCACAGTAAATAATGGTATCGAGACCACTTTTAATGTCGCAGTAAATAATGGGATCGCTTAGTACAATTTAATGTCCATAATGCCAATAATGTGGTGTTTAAATCATGACAGTTGTACATACATTTTTGATGATCAATTTGCTAACTTATATGGCGCCACCACCATCAGGCCGGTCGGGCCATTAAATCATTGTTAAACCATATAATTTTCTAAGTTGTAAGTGATTTAGAGCTATGATTAACTAAGTGGGAAAATCTGGGTCTGAGAGGGGTATTTGACCATCAGAGTCCTTTTACTGTATCACTGATTCTATCACTGTATGATTCTTCCTTGCGCCTACATTTTTTTTGGGTTCTTCAGAAAATATACTGAAGAAAATACCAAAAAAAAATTCTAAACTTAAAACAAATGTTTATTAAAATACCACAAAAATACTAGATAAAGCAAATACTTTTAAAAATACCATAAAATACCACAAAAAAAAACACAAGAAAATACCAAAAACAATGGATACAGAAAATTAATCAAAAATTAAATATTCCCCAGAAAAAAGTACTATATCACAGAATATTTTTGTGAAAAAATACCAGATCGCAAAACATTTCAAAGAAAATACCATACAAATACTAGATCAATATTTTCAGTCAGTGATGGGACTAGCCATTTGTTTTTTATATATTTCTCTATCGGATTTAATCTCAAGAAATCCCATATCGCTCCTAGATTGATCTCTGTTTCTGTCGTTCAAACGGAATGTGTCCTTTCGCTTATGTGAAATTTGTACAACCTCATAGTGGAACAGGGGCATCCCAGTCATGCATTCTTCGCACAGTAAACTTTGTCGTGCATCCAATGGAACTCTGCACAAATGTTCTACGAGAATGACATTTTGCAGGCAGTAAGAAGAAGTGGATCACACGCTAAGGAAATTGAATTTTCACCCACGTCACTGTGACAGCGCAAAGCGAACTGTTGCTCAATTTCCCAATTAGAGGGATTCGGTGTAATGTCATTTTCTCCTGAAGTGAAAGAACGATTATCAGGTTAGGCTTCGGTGCCTTTAAGGGGTACATACACCAGTGGGATCTTGGCTGGTTCTTTGATTTAATAAACCAAAAGACAAAAGTTCCGCTTTGGTAAGCGTTGAAGAAGACATTTTCTGCCTCTAAGACTTTTAAGACTTTCCGCTACGAACTATATGTACATAAATACATACATAGATCTATTAAATATACAATATACACCGTAGACAATAGTCTGAGGAGTTGTTTCAATTTGCAGCTTCTTTTGGGCCAAAACAACAGCCTGATAAAAATCTTTGCTTCCGTCTGTTTGTATATGCTTTTACGGCTTTCACACACTCTCTCACACTGGAGCTCTCTGCGGACAAAGATGGGAAATAATACGCGAAAGAAAAAGGCTAGAGAGCTTCCAGCCCGACCCTGTACATACCCTGTGTTCCAACAATCTTTAGCTTAGTGTTAGCTGGAAATTAGATCCCTCAGGAAACCTCAACAAAAGTTGAGTTGTTTACTAGTTCCGCTCCACTGAATATCTCAGACATTCAAAATTCTTTAATAGTTTCCATTTCTTGGAGATATATCAAATAGCAAGGTGTTCCATAGGACACCTTTTTTTGGTTCAGGAATTTGTTGACTGAGTTTTAATGCCAAATCGCTCGCGAATGTTCTTTGCCCGCGACATACGAGTCGATTGTGTATCCGTTTGTTTATAGGAAATTTGTGCAACGTAACGTAACCCTCTGAAAGAGTATCCCCCCACTCCATAAAGGAGTGTTTTAGCCTGTCGTCGCTGAAGAGAGAAAGTGTAGCCGTGAGGCAGAGAACGATTGTTAATTATTTTATGAAAACAAAAGCCGCAAGAAGTTTCTTTCGGACAGCGGACATCAGATATTTGGCTGGACAAATGCCCAACTAAAAGCCATAGTATAGTTTATTGAACTCCGAAGCTGGTCAAACCACATGAAAGCCAAGTCTGTGGGCATTGCCACATACCTTCACACGTGCAGATGTCTCAAATAAAAAAAACTTGTGAATCAATGAAGACGATTCACGAACGAACCATCAAGATGATGATCATGACGATGACCAAGCTCTGATCCATGCAGATGTTGATGATGATGATGAAGAACCCAATTGGACAAGTTCCAAAAACAACAGCCAAACGTTTTTGTACTCATTTCCATTATGCTAATGACGCTATCATCGCTATCGTCGTCGTCGTCGTCGTCGTTGTTGCTGATTTCACTGCGTCATCGTTTCATGCCACCTCGTAGCAGTAGCATTTTTTCTTTCTTTTGGATCCCCAAACCCCAAACTCCAAGCCCGTGCTAAGGTCAATGGCGACAGCTTTCAGTCACCAAAAAAAAAGAAGAAAAATAAATAAATATCCAGAGTTCTTCTGGAGTGTCTTTCTACCCAGAAAAGAAGACGACATGTACATATTTCTTGAGAAAACATTTCACAGAAAAGAGATTTCTTATTGACTTGATTTCGGGATTTCGTACGTCTCTTGTTCTGCGGTTTGCCAGCTGCTAAATAATATTACATATATCTTGCCATAAAAGAGATATGCGAGATATACGAGATATCATGAGATAAACCCAACCCAACGCAGACTCTGCTTTCACTCTGCTCTGAGGGATCTTTTTTTATGGGATACATGCTATCCAACATTTTTGAAAAATCTTCGTATGTGAAGGCCAATTCAGACTCGAAATGTTTTCCCAGCAATTAAAATCCATCCAAAAGTTTTTGTATATTTCTACGTCATGCTCTTGAAATCGACTTCCTTCCCATTCTTTTTTCTATTTCGATATTCTGTCTATACGACGAATGCTTTAACATAAATATTCAGCTCGAAATAACAATCTTTGGGTGCAAATATCTCTTGGTCTTTGGTGGCTGTCGTGCATGGTGGATGTGGGCCAGGCGACAGCCTGTTTAATTGCGTTTTTAGCACATCTTTTTAGCAGCCAGACAGCAGCTTCTACAGCCAGGGGCTAAGACAAATGGTCGATGGCTAGTGTATAGTCGTATGGTAGGTGTAAAAGCGCTTTTTGTCACATTTGGTTCATGTCAATGTTGATCTTTGGCACATTTCATCAGCTTTTAGCACTCGGCTTAATGAGGAGAAGGTGAAAACTGTTTCAAACTGCGAAATGTCACAGTCTGTTCAGGCTTTAAGGAGAGATTTGTTTTAAACGCTAAAGTTTACCTTAATTTATTCTATTATAATTAATGTGAATTATGACTGTGAAATTCTTATAGACAACTTGTTAAACCAAAGAATAGTCATTCAATTTTAGTTTATTTTGTGGTATCTTAGTGTCGTGACACGTGTTCTTCTACTCCAACAATTGGTTTGAATAATGGTTTTCGCCTGAGCGATTTCTTTGTTAACAGATATTTTTGAGAGTAATTTGGGGAGCAATAATAAATGCATAATTTATGAAGATTAATCACCAAAGGAAAAGCTGTTTCCCGCTTGAGGAATTCTGCTTTCAGATATAACTGAAGCATAGCTGCAGCAGAGCACTGCCAGTATTGGTAAACATCGTTTAGAGTTGGACTGATGGCAGTGGCTACCCAACACGAAGTTCTCGTTGTGTCCCATGCAAAGTCTAATGGAATACGACTATTAGGCAATTTAGAGTAAAAATCTCGCAGTAATTTTAAGTCCATCCAAATGTGTTTTTATTTTTGTTAAATCCCTTTAGAAAAAGTAACGAAATTGATTTAAATAACTTCGTTGTGATATGCTTGGCCATGAGGATTCTGTCGCTTGCCATTCGGTGGCTAATGTTGCCAGCCAACATTATCCCATTTGGCCATCTGCCGCTGCTGCTGCTGGACACAAAACTATTTTCGTAATCAAATCAAATGGCCTCAGAGTGTCCTTCATGGGAATGGGATTGTGTGTAATTTGGGTATGAATTCTATAATATATTTAGAGCAAAACTTTCTCCTAAAGCCACGAAAATAATTCCAATTTTCTTTATCCAATTTCGCTCTGTGCGAACTTTTGCTCAGAGCCCCTGCAAATCCCCAAATGTCAGCTGGAGTCTCTAGTCTGTGTTGGAAAGTGTTAAGCCCCTAAAAGACAGAGAGGGAGAGACAGAGAGAGCGACACAAATTGCAGGTGGCAGCCATAAAATTGTGGGCTGTGGGGGGCCACACTCCTCCCATTTCACAGACCATTTTCCACTGTATAATTTTGCAGAGAAAAGCCAGAGATACCAGAGTCCACTATCGTACTTTGTCTGTTTTCAGTTTCTGTTGCTGTTGCTGTTTGTTTGTTTAATTAATTTGGGCGCCTGGCCAATTGCACATTCAATTTAGAAGCATTTGCGCAAAAAAGAGCCCACAAAGTGTAATGTTGATCCTCTTAAAGAACCAACAACACAAATAAACAATCAAATTTAGCTCTAGCCCGTTCGTTCTCCTCGGATCTGGCCTTATAATTAAAATGTGATTAATGTCAACAATGTGGCAAACAGAAGCAGAATAGACGAAACAAATATTCAAGGAATGCACTAGAAGACGGGTGTCGGTCGGGTCGGCGCCCAAGCTTTTTGTTTGAGGAAGTTTAGGGAGCGTCATTCGATAGATATTTCTCTGTTCTCTAGACGGAAGTTCAAATTGTGTAAACAAAAGTAATGTTCGCCGTTATAAACACTTGTGAATAGTACGTACTTTTTTGTATAAGCATTTAAAAAACAAGCATTAGTTTTACCACACATTGGTATATTTTGGTACATGTTTTCTAGTGTGTTTTTCAGTATTTTATGCAGACTTCCTTTAGTATTTAGCATTTTTTAAGATTTCAGCTTATTTTTTGTGGTATAATTCTTTCTATATTTATATCTTAGTATTTTATGTAGCCTTCTGGATATTTTTTAGTATCTTTCTTTAGTTGTGAGTATATTCCAGTAAATTCGTAAATTTCAGTATATTTCTAAAACATTTGGTGGTTTTTTTTCAGTATTTTATGCACACTTGCTTTGGAGAATTGTTTGTGAATTTTCTCAGATTTTAGAATATTTTTTGTGGTATATTTCTGTTGCATATTAGTATGTTGTGCAGATTGCTGGACATTTTTCAGTGTCTTTTGTGGATAGGAGTATATTCAGTATATTTTGGAGAATTTCTGTGTATTTGTGTTAGATTGTGTATATTTATATTATATTTCAGTATTTTATTCAGAATTTCTAATATTATCAAGTATTTTAATTGATTTTGGCATATTTCCTGTATTGTGTAGTATATTTTAGGTACATATTAGTATATTTTTAGCATAACTTTTTATTATTTGTTTTAGTATGTTTAGTAGTATGTTTTCGAGAAGTTTTAAGTAAATTTCAGAATGTTTCACTTAATTAAAAATGTTTTTGTAGCCGTTGAGTATTCTTTTGGTAGCTATTACATTTAGTATTACATTTACTATATCCGCATGTCCAGTTCTGTATGTTTTATTAATTTTGATATATGTACATATGTAGTACGATAAAATCCTTACAGTTGTTTTTATTTATTCGTTTTTTATTGCTTTCATTTGTTTTTTTTTAGAGTAATTGCACTGTGCACTGTGTGCACCTTCATTATTTATGTATTTTTAATACAATTATAGTACGTGCGGGAGTACCTCTTAAACCATCGTTTTCCCCCCAGTCCCTTCACCCCCCACCCTTCACGGCCCGTTCCACTCAATCCATTTTCCGTTTCAGGTCACGCGTCTAAATTTTATTAACACATAAATCTGAATGGGATAGTAGTGCCGAAGTACATGAAAGTTTGCCACATTTCTTGATTTTTTATTATCATTAATCGCTTGCCCTTAGCATTGCCATCTGTCATTCCGCCGGCATTACCAAAAAAGCGGATAAAAAGGGTGCGCACACTATGCCCTTAAATACTGTGTACCTTTTAACCCCCCCAACCACCTCTCAGACCGCCGTTTATCATGTTACGACAGAACATTCCACTTATCTCAATCAAAGGCAAATGTAATCAAATAATGCTGCAATTTCTGCGGAGTGGAGTGCAAGTTGTACCACTCTGCCATTGGGATAGGGCCCGGAATCCGGGTCAGTCAAGTGTATCATAAAATCTAATAAAATGCGGAAAAGTGAACTGCTTCACACCCCTCCCGCCTGCTGCTAGTCCTTGGCTTTGCCGCGAAGAGTGATGAGATGCCCAAGTGGCGGGTAGAAGTGTCTGCCTGCCTGGCTGCCTGTCGGCTTGGATGAGCCCGGCAACATATAAAAATATAAACATAAACCGCTACGATGTGTGACAAGCCAAAATGCCTTTTGCGCTCTCTCGCAGCTGTCTATTCCGGCAGTTGTTGAGACGACTACCGACCACCGACTACCACCAGCAGTACTCTCAGCCCTGCACCCCCGCCCCCACCCCTCGTTTAGTCGGGTTAATCAACTAAGCAAACAAGGCCATTACCAGCAGCTGGGTCACAATAACACAGCCACAGCCACGGCTTCAGCCACAGACTACAACGGTAATCAACAGCAGCAACAACCAGAAAATCCCGAACCGAACCAAACCGAAGCAAACCGAGAACGACAACCAACCAACCCCTCAGGAAAAGTCAGCAACACTTAACGCCTTTTGATTGTTTAATTTCTCAAATTGTTTTATGGATTTATCCCATGCCGTCTGTCGGTTTTTCGCCTGCCCTGCACGGCCCTGCCTGCCTGCCGTCTGTCCCGTCCGTCCGGACACACGCCAATGAAAAATTAATGCAGAGGGTGCCAGATCAGGCGAGGGGAAGAGAAGAGAGCAGAGAGAGAGCTACGCCACACCAGGAGAACATCAAAAGCCGAGGGCTTCATTTTTCACCGCTTTTGACATTTTGCAGCCACCGAAGCAAGGAAGACACAGAGAGAGATAGAGAGAGAGAGAGAGAGCGGTCAAAAGGGAGAGCGAGGAAGTAAAAGAGAGGACGAGGACGAGAACGGGAGCCAGAGAAACAATCAGCCAACCAAAGCGCAGCAGCACAAGCCAGACCTGACAGCAGCAGCAGCACAGACAACACACAGAAGACCAAAGGGGAAAAGGGGGGGACGAGTCAAAGTGCGAGTTGGGAGAGGGGTGGTGTGCAGGAGAGCCGAGCAAATTGTGTGCGGTGTGTGGATGCTGGGCTGTGTGATAATCCCCCACTGACATGCCGACCGTCCGACGGCTGGCCCCTCCTGTGCGCATATTCCAATCAAATTAAGTAAAAAGGTTTGCTGTGCCGTCGGCAAAGCAGGGCAGCGCAGCGAGAGCTGAGTTCCGTTTCGGTTTCCGTTAACGCTCCAGTTCCAGTTATAAGTCATTCGAAATACCCTGCGAACAGAAATAATTACAACTGACCTTTGCCTAGGAAACACAGAGCAGAAGCAGAGCAGCAGAGCGGCAGTGCTGCTGCTGCTGCTCATATGAATTGCTGATCTCACTCGCAAAGCAAGTCTCCTAGGAAGTGTCGCAACAGCGGAGCCAGGCAACGAAGCAAAAGTAGCCCCAGAGCAGCAGCCGCCACAGCAGCCCCAGCAGCAGCAGCCTCAGCAGATTAGATAAGCCAGCAGCCCGAATAGGGAGGGAATATAGAAATACTCAGAGGAAGAGATGACAAAGTGGTTTACGAAGTAGAAAAAGGGTGAACCGACCGACCTCCGACTCATCTCAACGGTGGGAAAAGCAGCTGGAGGTGGGGGAGTTCATTGGGTTCACTGATAACAAAATAATTTGAAAATTAAGTGGCCAATCTAAACATATTTTGTGCGTCTCTCGGAATGGCATTTTGAGATCGTTTTTTTTTCCTTTTGAAATTACTTAAAAGAAATCATTTAGGATCCAATCCACTTCGATTGTTTGTTATTTTCAAGTTCCGAAAATAATCTTGTTTACATTTTCCAGCAATTGCCAAAGTACTTTTCGGGTATCATTCGATTCAGTTTTGGTTCTTTGGAAATGTAGTTTCTATGTACCATAGTTCGTTTTTATTAAGATTAGACATTCCAGCAAGAATTTGTGTTGTTTTGTAACAAATTTCCAACAATAAAATTCAGTTTTCAAATTCAGATTTCGTTCTGATTTGGTTCAGGGTCGATTATATACATACATTTTATATTGATGAATGTTAACTATTCAATAGATCTCTCTATAATAAGAACACAAGACAATTGTATATCTTTTGCAATATTTCCTGTATTCTAGACACTGGGAATCACATGATTCATAATTCATTTGATGGTGGTTTTATTGTAGTAAATCAACCTTCAAACTTAGTATTAATAGTATTCCAAATGTACATACATATATTCAAATTTGAAGTACGAGTAGTAGGTATTTTAGTAGACTCATTTACGATATTTCCGTGTTACCGTTCTCTTTAATATATCAATTTATTTCTTCTTCTTTCCAAGAAAAATTCTTATAAATAGATTTGCGGTATTATTTTTAAAAGAATTTTTAGTATATTTTCGCGAACCGTGCTCTTTAATATTTACAATATTTATTCTCCTTATTCTTATAGAAAAATTCCTAAAAATATGCAGATTTGCGGTATATTTTTGGTATTTTTAAACGAAAAAGATACTAACTTTTGGGTATTTTTAGTTCTTGGACACTTACAGTACCTTTATAGTACATTGCAGTATATTTCTAATAGTTTTCCCTTTCATAGTACATATTGTTGGTTGTTTATTAAGTTTTGATTCATAAAGTTGCGTGTTTTTGATTTTTGAATGTATTTTTTTTTACTTTGTTTACATTTTTTAGCACGTAATTTCTTTGGTTTAAAAGATAGTTCTGCTCTATTATATTTTCCGCATAAATTGTAGTATATTTTGGATTGTTTTCTATGTTTTTTTTTTGTAGTTGTACATTTAAAAACATAAGGTTTTATTTCTGGTTTCGAACCACTTGAGGCTACTGCATTTCACTTGAGAATTTCCATTGATTCACTTTCCAGAGAGGCAGTCGAGAGGGCGTTCGTTCTCTTAATCAATATGCCCCAAGGCACTTTTACTTCATTTCATTATACCGCGCGCACGCACACAATTACCGTACCTCACGCCACCCCACCCATCCAGATGCGTTCGTCCATGGCCCGAATCCCGTTGGTGGCCTGGTTTGTGTCTTTCCCTCTGGCTGGGTCGGGCCGGGCCGGGCCGAGCCTCCCTCTTTGTCCACTTGTCGTCCACTCTTCCGTTTCGTTGTGGCTTTTATTGCTCCGCCTATTAGCGCACACATACAGATGCACAGACGAACAGGAACACTCATACACGTACACACGAGCGCACATAAATGCCCGACAAAACACGCAGGCGGCCGCCTGGGTGTGCGAAAGAGACAATTTTCGCACTCGGCATCCTTTTTGCTGTTTCCTTTTTGGTTCTGCGCTCCGGCCGGGCCGTCCGTCCGCTGCAATTAAGCCAAAATTGTCAAAGCCAACAAGTTCCACAAGTGGGTTGCTTTGTTGCTGGATTATGTGCGAAAAGGCAACACACACACACACAGACACACATCCCACACCAGCAGCACCCCCCACAGAGTCAGTCCCGTCCCCCTCTCTTCCCCCCCTGTCTCTGGGTTGGCTGACAAAATGCTAACCATTTACCGCTCTCTCGCTCATCCAGCCTCTGCTCGCTGCCTCTCTCTCTCTGCCCCTGTCTAATTTGCCGTTGTGGCGGGGGGCTATGATTTATTAAGTGCCCGTTTTGGGGTCTCGCTCGTGGGAGAGCTCTCCTTGCTCCTTACTCCTTACTGCGCCTTGCTCTAGCTCGCTCTCCTTGGGGGGTAAACCATATTCGGTACAATTTGATTACAAATTTTCGTTGTCTCTGCAGCTGTCCGTTGTGGTTTTTTTTATGGCTCCATTAGAGTCGCAAACTGTTCCAGATGAAGTGCTCTGCTCTGCTCTGCTCGGCTCTCATCTCGTCTCTTAATTAGTTAAACATTGCCATTGTCAAACACTCTTAAACCTTTTCCATTGAGTGGCTATGGCTGCAGCTGCCGGCTGCTGTCTGCCTTCTGCTACTGGCTGGACCTCTGTTGACTTTTCCTTCGATTTTAATTTGCGCAGCTCTGGAAGGATAATGAAAAGGGGGCGGTGTGTGTGTGTACCCCCCCGTGGCTCACTGGATTGGGAAGAATTATCATCAAAAATGTAAATTTATGTTTGCATACTAGCGATTTATTATCTCTCTCATACTCGCTCTGTTTCCTGGGCTCTGCGCTCGGGGCTCTGTGCTATTGTCTATGGCCATCCCACTCGCGCTCTGCGTTTATTTATGGCTTTGGCTTTGGCTATCCTCGCAACAGTTTACAGTTATTATTAATTTTTTTTTTCTCCTTTCTTCATCTCCTGTACCGTCATCAATTTGAATTGCAATCTAGCCGTTGCAAAAAAAAAAAACAATAAAAACAGAAGAGATTTTACAGCTTTTGGATTTTGCTTTTGTCTTTTGCTTTAATTTTCATTTCTTTTCGCATTCAGTTTTTATAACCTCTCCAGAGACGACATACGACTATGGACAGCACATAAAATTTGTTGTAGCAGTGTAGCAGGGAAAGTGTTTTCGTGTCGGCACGAAGAAGGAAAGGCTTTCGAAATATCGGAAGAATTATATAGATTTTATTGGCAGTATTTATTGGCAACTATTTGCAACCTTTTTTTATAGACAGTTTTAATTGCTAGATCACACTTTCAAAAAATATCCCTGACCATTGATAGGTGGCTTAAATATAAAAAAATTGAATAAACGAGTAAACAATTTAAAAGTCAAACAGATTTCCATTTTTATATTGTCCCGAAATTATTTTCTATATTTATTAAAACTTAATTAATTCAATCAATTTCAAAATAATTTCATTAGCTTTCATATGAAAATCTAATAAAATCAGCCATAGTTTATTTAAGCTGTATTTTTTGGCAATTTTTTTTTAAATTATAAAATTTAGCAACATAAATCATTTTTGGTTAAAACCATTTTTAAGAGCAACATTCTAAAATTATTCAAATTGAAATATTGCCTCAGTTTTCGCTGAAATCGGCCTTTGATTCGTTGGATTTATTCTGTATTTTTGGGCCGTGCATTGGTTTTTTGGCAATTATTTTAAAATTATTTAAACTCAACGAATCTAGTAAATGTCCCGCCAATTAATCTGTGGAATTACTTGTTTGTTTTCAGAGATTCTCAAAAGAAAAAAATAGGAGAAGAATCATTAGTAATTTCAGTTTAAAATGGTTTTATACCATACCATTTCAAGCCATGATTAAGCGGTATCAAGAGGTTCAATGTCTGAAATTTGTTGGCTTTCTTTCTTTCTTTTTCTTGTGTTGGTTTTAATTTCCTTTTCTTTTGGCGTTGAGTTTTTCGAGTACTGTAATTTGTAGCACATTGAGTGCAAATTAACACAATTTGTTGTATGGCGTGTTTGAAGTTTTCCCTCCCATTTGCTACAGTTTATTCGCCTCCGATTCCGACTCCGACAGCGGCTCCTCCCCCCTTTCTTTCGTTGGTGGGAAACTAGGAAGCGAGCGAAAGGGCAAACGACTTGTACAATTTTCTTTTCCCCCAAGAAAAAAGAGTGGAGTGGGGAAACTAATGGAGACCCCAGCGACAGCACAATCCAAATCGCAATCCAATCCAAATCCAAGACAAATTGTGTCTGAGGGCATGCTGCCAATGGATCGGAATGATTGTTGCTTGTGCGAGGTGCTCGGTGTGGGGTGTGGGGTGCGGGGTGCGGGGTGCGGGGTGCAGGGTGCGAGAGGCAGCAGGCATTTATTGCATTTATCTTGAACTAATCATTCAATTGTGTTTTTCTCTCTCTCGGGGGTTTCTGGGTTATTTGTCCGCTTTGGATTTCTGTAATTTCGCAAAAGACAAAAACAGAATCGATGATTGTGTCATTTTACTTGTGGAGCTCCGTATCCGTCTGAAAATAGATTATGACAGCAGAATGTATCCGCCTGTCTGTCTGTCTGTCTGTCTGCGTGTCTGCCTGTCTTGTCTGCATTTATCTCAGCCTTTGAGACTCTGTGCTGTTTGCCGTTGCCTTTGCCAACAATTTTTAAAACAATTTAAGAACCATTTACGAACAGATCTTTTTGGCCATTGAATATGGACAGACTATGGCCTAAAATGAATAATAATTGTATATCTATACCCATATTGAAATATCTAGTATATTTTCAGTAATAACTGTTATCGCGTATTGATTTTATGATAATATTATTATTTATTTGATAAGAGAGCTTCGTGACACTCTATTTACTTTGCGAGTTGCATAAACTGTGAAAAACTCGTAGCAGGTGGCCATAATATGCTTTGTAATGGCAATTACTAATGGCAATGATTGTAATGCTTTAGACGGGTTTTGTATTGTTTACGGGTAAAACAAATTACAGAACGTTTTTCGCTCTATGTTGCACTGTATTATTCAGTGATTCTTAGTGTATGTTTATTTACTCTTCTTCATTGTCTTTGATCCTAGTTACATTTTAGGACCTTTATTCTTCTACAGGATCCCAAAACCCATAAGAAAGTACGCTAGGTATGGGGTTGCATCCTAAAAGATCGCCGTTTTGCCATGTCCACAGATCTGTCTCCGGATTGTAAACTATCAAACATATAGGGGAAGATAAAATCTGTCAATCAGAGAAGAGTTTTGGAAAGTGGTTTAAGAATTATTTATGAGCTTTAAGGTTTCAATTTAAATAACGTTCTACTGATTCAAAGAACAACAAACAACAAATTTCTTGGGTATTTGTGAAAAACCTGAATAAGGGATTGCCCATTTAATATAAACTCATCCGATTAGATCTCTTTGCTCTCCTCTTAGCATACTGACTCTTTCGCTCTCATGATTATATTATTTTGTATAAAATTTGTATTTTATTGCCAATCGCAAAAAGTGTAAAAAATTTCCGATCACCAGGGTAGGAGGAGGTTAGGTACTTTTTTTTCCCCCACATTGCGGTACATATTTACAATAAATATATATTTTTTCTGGGGTTTTTTTCTGTTTTGTTATGACTAATTGAGAAATGTATTACGTTTCAGCCACGTAGAGAGGCTGCTAATTAAAATGTTTTATTGGCGTTAATCAATCAATTTGTGTGATTTTTATACGAGATTTATACGATTTACTCTTTCGTTATTGACATTACAAATCCTTCTATCGTGGATTCTAAGTTCTGGGTCTTTCTTTTTGTGTTCTGTTTTTTGGTTGCAGAATCACGTCCGCCCCGCTTTCCCCGTGCTTTTCTTCCGTTACTTCGTGTGCGCGGTGGCCGGCCTCTGGGTGCGTCTTTTGGGTGCGTGCTAGGTGCTCGATGGCTTGCTCGATTGTTATTTTTATTAGATACGACGACGCGTTTGCATGTTTATTTATTTATTTATTTATTTCAGTGTATTCAGCGCATTTGCGTCTATTTTTATGCGCCTGGTCCACTCGAACACCGAACACAGTTACACAGACAACAGACACAGCCTCTACCCCCCCATCCCACCCCACCCCACCCCTCATGCTCTCGACTCGCGGACAAATGAACGGACGAGATGGACGCAACGCAACCGGACGGCATTTACTTCAATTGTCATTTACACTTGACGACGTCTCTGACGGCAGTCGGCGATCCAGGGGGGTTTGAGGGGTTTGAGGGTTTCTCCTCTCTTCTCTCTCATTGCCAGACCGAGGCTCGAGGCTCTGGTTTTTTTTTTTTTTTGTTTCTTTGATTTTGGCCAGGCAGCAGCGCAGTTCTCCTCTCATCAGTTATGCATTGTCGGCAGCTTGTGCATTCGAAATCGTTCAAATTTCCGTACCAAGCCCGCGTCCCGTTACCTCTCCCGCTCCCGCTGCCGCTCTCTGGCGATCTTTCGCCGAGCTGTGCATAAATTTCTGGGGGTCTGGTCTCTTGTGGTGGTGGTGGAAGGCTTTATGTCATTTTCGGAACTGTATTTGCATTACCATAGCCTAAGCATATCCCCCCATACTACTGTATGATCGCCAACCAAATCACGTTGCCAGGTTTTTTTTTATTTTTTATTTCTGCTCCTCTTTTATTTCTTTATTTAATTTTTTGAATTTTTTTTGTTATTTGTTGTGTCTTGAAAATTGTATCAGCATTCTTCAACCTTTTTCTTTTGTTTGCTTTTCTTTTCTTTTCTTTACTTATTTTTCTTTCGTTCGTTCTGTGTGCACGCTCTCCTTTCACCTTGCCTAAGCACAATTTGTTTTTGTCTACTATTTACGAAAGAGATCTTGAACTTGTGAAACGATTTGTTATGCTCTTTCTTTTTAATATACAAATCCGTGTTTTGATTTTCCCCCCAATAGCAAGAAGTAGTTTGTAGTACTCTCACTCATACCGAGACTCATAATTATAGCCATATGACGTTTACTTTTACATTCTTTTACTGCTTGAACTGCTTGCAGCCCGTAAAGAAGTGCTCTCTGTCTCTCGGTGCCCATATGACATTCACTTTTACATTATTTTTACTGTGTTTTCGGAGGAATATTTTACTATTTTTTTAAGGGAAATTAACTGACAGGGAAATTTATGATGTTTGACGGATAGGCCGTGTTCAAAAGCAATGGGCGCGTTCACCCTCACAAATTGATCAGCGAACAGTGAAGTATCGCATTGATCATGTATTGAGTGCTGTTGAACGCGAATGATGCACGTCTCATTTATCATATGAAGCGTACTATTTTTATGCTACATTTGATCCATGAATGTATGATCGCTGATAAAGTTGCGCTGGTGATGGCGCCTAATCACTGGGTTATTCCCTGCCTAAGGAGAGCCCGTACAACCCGTTCTGAGTGTCTTTGTAATGATTCACCTTGCACTGCTTCGGAGCACTCTCTCTGTGAACGGTTTACACTGCTTACTTGTATTTCAAATGCAAAGAACTGCTTTTCACTACTGCTACTACTACTAAACTACTGCTTGGATTGTACTGTTTGTGGATACAGTGTGGAGCAAGCAGCATATCCAGCACAATATCCGTTTGACCTTTAATCTATAATTGAAATACAATTTGGAGCAATCGATGTATGTATGTATGTATTGTATTGAGTTGTATCAATGCCCTCAAGTCCAAAAGTTAAAACTAAAACAAAACACACGAGAAGGCCATATAAATATTCAATAAAATACCAAACCAGGATGCCCAGGGATTTGAAATTTTAATTGAAATCTTTCCATTACGTTCAGGTTTTCAGTGTTTTTCTTATAAGATACAAAAGATACTCGTATATGTATATGTATATACTCTTTTTGTTTTTGTTTTCTGCCAAGTGTTCGTGTCTGTTTTGTGGCATGCCTCTGGCTTGCCTCTGCCTCCATCCTCTTTAATGAAGTCGCTCATTTGGAAAACAAAGCAAATTATTTGCTCCAAATCACAACACAACGGAAAACGAAGGTGCCGACGGCCCCCACCAGCACCAGCACCAGCACCGGACAGAGTAGAGTTTATTGGCATTCCACATGGGGGCACCAGCCTGTGCCGTGCCGCCTTCCACCTGCCACCAGCCACCAGCCACCATCAGCAGCCTTCCTCTATTGGGGGGATTGTTTGTCTGACCAACTGGCCATAACCCATTCGCATTCGAATTCGCATTCGCTCGTTAAGCTGTTACTTACTGCTGTTATTAATAGGCAAAATGTTTAAACAATTTCAATGCCAGCCAATTATCTGCTGTATAGTTTCAACGAAAGGGAAGAGACTGGAAAGTAAGACTGCCCCGCCCCTCCTGCCCTTTTCCACTGGTTTTGTGGGTTAAAGCCTAAGCGGTTGATTGCCTCCATTCACCTCATTGGTCATTAACTACATGTGACTATCTTTATGTGCCTCTACTAAGTAGAGGGTTTAACATTCACATGAAAACTGATAATACAACAGATTAAAAAGCGCGGTTTTGGTATTTGGGGACAAATGGAAGTAAAATAGAAACTCTGGACTTGCACACGATCCTCGATCGCAGTCCAGGGTCGATTCCCAGTTTTGGTTACATTTTGTTTTTGCAATCTCGCGTATTCTCCAAAGAATCAATGAACCAATAATCATTGGTAACTGGCTTGAGAGCATATTTCTTCTTTAAATATCTGTAAGCAAAATTTACCATTGAAAATCGATGATTTCTAATAGATGATGCCTTAATTTCTTTCGCTCACAGATCAGTCGCGACGATGGACTTCCGCAGGAGATTTGCCGCCAGTGCATGGCCCAGTTCCTGATGGTAGCCAAATTTCGAAGGAAATGCGTGCGGATGCAGCAGCGTCTGCAGGACTATGCCCAGGAAATATCCGACCGGCAGGCAGCCAGACAGGCCAAGCGAAAACAGAAGCAACAGCAAAGGCAGGAACTGCAGCAGGAAGAGCAGGCGAAGGCAGAGGATGCGAAGGATATGGACACGGATGCGAATTCGTCGGACTACATGCATTTGCCAGAATCACAGATGGAACGCAAGCGTCGCATAATCTCCGAATCGGAGGGTGAATCCCCATCGACCACACGACCATCGCGGCCAAAAATTGTAAAGACAGAGAAGGCCGCCACGGAGGAGGTTCTGCCACCGCCCAAGGAGCGTCGCCTGCAGCTGAGATTGCGCAGGATGCGAACACAGTCCGCAGGAGCACCGACAGTGGCTGCCAATGCGAACGACGATGCGGATGCGAATGCGGATGCGAATGCGGATGCCGATCCGATTGTGAATGCGAATGCCAATGCGGAGGAACGACCACCGACCCACACTGATGCCAGCAGCATGCCCTGGAAGACCAAGGCTGCGAGGAAGCAGCTGTCCGAGTCGTGGTCAAGCTACTCGCCGGCCCTCTCCTCGGAGATGGGGGGCCGAAGGAGTACGAGCAGTGAGACGACCACAGAACATCTGAGCGATCTGTCCGTGGGGCCACTCTGTGGCTTCGAGAGCGACAGCAATCCCTCCTCCAGCTCAGCGCCAACGCCTCTCAACTTCCCCAGACGATCGCCCCCAGCAGTCCCGGCACTGCGACGTGGCCGTCGACCTCGAAGTTCGCCCGTTTACATGCCCGTCAAGCGACAACGGCGATCCCTGAGCAAGAAGCCGACGGCGAAGGAACTCCTCCAGCAGATTGGAGCTGAATCCGGCCCGGAGGAGAACACAAAGTCTGATGAGAAAAAGCCAACGGAACAGCAGTACGAAATGGATGAGAACTGTCCAACTCCGTTGCGTCCAAGGGAGACGTCTTCCTCCTGCTATGAGACAAGCGATGCGGATGCGGACGCGGACGTGGCAGGGGAATCATCCATCGCTGGGGTCTCGGAAGAAATCCAAGAAGTAGAAGGCAAGGATGGCCAGGAGGAGTCCGTAACAGAATTGGAAGTCAGTTGCGATGGGAAGCCAGAGGCAGAACCGATCAAGGAGCTGCTGTACAGGACAGAGAAATCATCGAGTGATTATTCGGATGAGAGCACCCTTAAAAATGAGGAGGAACAGGAACAGGAGCAGGAGACTCTGTCCCAGCAACAGAGTAAGGAAGAAGAATCAACGTTGAATGGAGAAGTGTCGCCCAATCCAGCTTCGATGGAGCTTCAATCGAAAGAACTGACTTCGTCCACAGAGGTCACAGCCCCACCCACACCCACAGCCACAGCCAAAGCCAGTGAGGATGAGCAGCAGTCTCTGGGTGAAGCAGGACAGCCAGAGCAGCCGGAACAGTCAGAGCAGCCAGAGATTATTGTGAGCATACCTCTCGAGGTACTCAATGAGGATCTACAGCGTAGACTGTGCGTGGACCAGGAGCAGAACAACAAAGAAGAGGAGGAGGAGGAGGAGGATCAGGATCAGGATCAAGGGAAGAAACAGCAGCAGGATCCCGGCCATCCCGACGATGTCAACAACAATGCCAACGATGAGAATTTTTGCCAGAGTGCTACAGCAGATAGCTTCAATTCTGCTGTGGCACTCCAAACAAACGAAATTGAAGCAAACACAAGCCGCCCCCCCGATGGGGCACCACCACCATCGCCACCAGAACCAGCAGATGTGGACGAGGACTCCTATTCGTCCTCGGATGAGGTGCCAGTGGCAAGGACTGGACCCACACCCATGGACTTTCTGGCCGAATTCGAGAAGCATTGTGAGAAGGGTCTCGAACAGATTGGAGCCACAACACCGGGCCCGTCGCCGCCAGCCACACCCAGGGCCGAGCCCCTGCCGCTGGCCCTCAACGATGTGGAGGCCAAGCAGCAGCTGGAGGTGGAGATGAACGATGTGGAGACCACATTGAATGGCATCCTCAACGAGATGCAGGACCAGCACATGTACACACCGACCTGTCCGCACATCGACGAGTTTCTCACCCCCGCCGACTATGCCTCGCTTAGCGAACCAGAGCCGGACCAGGATCAGGACCAGGAGCAGGAGCAGGAGCCATCCGGCGACTCCAGTCCAGTCGCAGTGGCAGCCACACAGGAATCTCAGTTGCAGGAGAAACCAGGGGCCAGCCAGCAGGAGAATCTATTCGATAACAGCAACTTTAGCAATGAACTGATTGGCTTCCAGAATGATATTCCCTGCTTTGAGAACATCGAGGCCACGCCAGAGCCCGAGCAGAGTCTGCATCTGGAGCTGACGCAGTTCCTCAACGAACTGCAGCCACAGCAGGGACCACAGGCCACGCAGGTGTCGCCTGTGGTTCAGGTTCAGGTGCAGGTTGCCGTACCTCAAATTGAGGCAGTCGCAGGAGCAGTAGCAGTCCCCCCTGAGGTGCAGGTGCAGCATCAGGTGGAGCCGCCTCAGGTTGAACAGCAGCCTCGGGTGGAGCAGCAGCCTCAGGTTCCAGTTCAGATTCCGGTGCAACAGCATCATCATGCCCGTCAGCGGCCAATAGTCGCAAAAGCTCTAGAGCCGCAGCCGCAGCCTCAGCTGGTCCAGGTGCCTCAGGTGCATCACCAGGAGACGACAACGACCGTTTCCTACGAGCAGATCTATCATCATCATCAGCATTCTGTACAGCAGTCGGCCAGCAAGCTGCAACTGATGCCAGTTGCTCCCATCGATCCGCAGCAGCATCAGCATCAGCAGCAGCAATGGCAGCAGTATCAGCCCCAGGAGCAGCAGACGACACATCTGCAATGGTCAGCAGTGGGCGGACTGGAGGCCATCAAGAGCGGCGTTGGTCCATTGGAGAGCACCACAACGTACTACATCAGTGCAGGGGATCTCTACCAGCACCAGCAGCAGGCTGCACCACTGGAGACCACCTACACGATGCTAGATCCAAATGAGAACTACATGCTCGAGCAGGCCAACCATCATCATCATCAGCAGCAGCAGCAGCAGCAGCAACAACAGCAGCTGCATCATCAGCAACAGCAGGCGCTGCAGCAGCAACAGCAGCAGCAGCAACAGCAACCCATCATGATACTGATCCAGCAGCCGGAACTGCAGCAGCCAGTGGCTTCAGCTAGTAATCCCCAGCAGGCGCCGATGCATTTTTACGGTGCGCCTATCAGCAACGAGTTGCATCATCTACAGCAGCAGCAACACCAACAGCAGCAACAACAACAGCAACAACAACAACAACAACAACAACAGCAGCAGCAGCATCAACGGCAGGATCAACGGCACAGACAGCATCCACATCAACAGCAGCATCAAGTACAAAATCATTCAGTATTAGCAGCAGCCTCTCCAATGCCCGCCACCACGCCCAAGGGTCGTGCCGTGTCGCTCAAGTGCCGCTTCTGCCAGAATGGACCGAGATTCAACAACAGCCTGGAGTACAGCCGCCACATCATCGAACTGCATCCGGCGGTGGCGCCATTCAACTGCCCGCACTGTCCCCTGGCCTTTGCGGCGCGCAGCAAGCGATCGCAGCACATCCTCAACCAGCATGTGGTGCAGCAGTATCAGTGCGGTCAGTGTTCGCAGGTGTTTCCCGCCCAGCGAGCCCTCGACCTGCACATTCAGCGCTTCCACATGCAGGTTACCAGCAACACGGGAGGCTCAGAAAAGGGCGGAGGTGTGCGCGTGGAGGAGGTTCAATTGCAGATCAGCAACGAGCATCAGCAGCAGCAACAGCAGCAGCAGCACTCACCGCATCCGTCAGGTGAGTTCTAGTTGAGTCTATTCCCAAGAAGAATCCCTGCTAATGCTCCCCTCTATCCTTCCATAGCTCTCGAGCTGCATGGCAACACAGCAGGACCACGCCGGCAGCGAATTCTCTGCTGTCCGGACTGCGAGGACTGTAAGTGCAAACCCAATTCTGTAAGGGATTGACAACTAATTTTCCCTTTCTTTTGTTGCAGGCACCTCTGGCCACAGTCACGGCCATGGACAGTACGAGGAGCTGCAGACCAATCTGCAGGCACCACCAACGGCGCTAACGCCGCCCTCGACAATAATGTCGGTGCCGTCGCCGCAGCCCCTGATGAGCTCACATCAGCACATAACCCTGCCCTCGCCAGAGCAATCGGAGCCGGACTCCACCACGACGCTGCGGCAGTTTCGCAAACGAGGCGTCATTGTGGGGCCGCAGTCAGCCGGTGGCTTCAATCAGTCACTGCAGTTGGCCACTCCCGTGGCATCGCCCTCACCCTCGCCCTCGTCGTCGCCGTCCTCTTCCACGATAGACTCGGCGCCAAACACGCCCGCCTCTGCCTCCGCATCCGTGCAGGTCAGCGAACTGCGGGCCAGCCACCAGTGTCTGTACTGCGAGGAGCGTTTTACCAACGACATTGCCCTGCGAAAGCACCACCAGCTGGCCCACGGGGCCCAGACCTCGATGCCCTTCGTGTGCACCATCTGCAAGCGGGGCTATCGGATGCGGACGGCCCTGCATCGGCACATGGAGTCGCACGATGTGGAGGGCAGGCCGTACGAATGCAACCTGTGCCATGTGCGGTTTCCGCGACCCTCGCAGCTAACGCTGCACAAGATCACCGTCCATCTGCTGTCGAAGCCGCACACCTGCGACGAGTGTGGCAAACAATTTGGTACGGAGAGCGCCCTAAAGACGCACGTTAAGTTTCACGGTGGTAAGTTTTTGGGTGCTCGCACGCATGCGGATGCGGTGGCCTACTAAGGGAGTCGGAATTCGGGAGCGGCAGCTAGTAGCTTGTAGTCCTAGTCCTAGTCGTAGTCCTAACTAATCTTATGTAAAGTCATAGTAATGCTCTTTGTGTAACCGTAACCCTTTACTAATACCCTCAAAACCGTTATCGTTGCAACAGTTTATTCCACTGTGGTCGTATGCCCCAAAGGTAAATCAAATTGCGACCACTGATCCTTGTTCGATTCGATTCATTCCCGAACTGAATCGAACAATCAATCAATCGTATTTTATTGCTTGGCATGAACTAACCCCCAACCTAGCAAAAGCTTGCCAGCAATTGTATGCACTTAAAAAACGTATTTAAAAGCAGAATATTAAGTAAAATATGTACTCGCAGTTGTATCTTTGTAACTTGGTCATGGAAGAAGCTCAAATGAGATCTTTTGAAGAACTAAAATGGCTTAGATCCGATGGGAACCCATGATGAGATCTTTTCTGGACGCAAGCTCTCTCTCGTGGATGCTTAAGTGTTTGGACGTTTGTTGTTAAACCACAAAAATTTGTATCGTTGTATCGCGGCACGTGTGCTTTCAACCTACCAACGTCAGGAGTTTGATATGACATGTTATGTCCGCAAATGTTTCCGCACTGTTCGTATGTATTTAGTGTTCATCAACCTCGTGTTTCACTATCCCCAGCATTACCGAGTGTTTCCCACTCAATCCCTAACAAGCTATATGCAGATACAATACATACATAGATACACAAAGGCCACCAAAACAAATTGTCTATTCCAGAGTTTGGTTACCAGTGCGACGAGTGCGATCAGGCATTCGAGTATCTGAGAGATTTACGAAAGCACCGACGCACCCACAACAGCGAATTGTTTTACAAATGCGAGTTCTGTCCACGCTCCTTCTTGCATTTTATGGGTTTCCGCGGTAAAGTCTCTCGTATATAAGAACCAAAAACCAACAATCTGTCAGTACTAGTCCTAGACAAAGTAGTATTAGTAGTAGTATTAGTATCCTTAGTACGCTTAGAATGCTTTACTGCCTTCCTGCATGGCCTAGATCTAAGACGCACGCTTAAAAATTTAAGAGAATCGTTTACGAAAAAGACAATCTACTAATTGATTTTTGCTACACTCTTAATCGATAGCTCACATGAACACCCATCTGCCACTTGGAGTGTTTCTGAACGAGGAGACTGCCCTGAAGTCGTCGTCCAGTTGCAGCATCACCACCAGCACCACCAGCATCATCAGCAGCATCAGCAGCGTACGTAAGGAGAAGTCCAGCGAGAATCCAGCCACACCCATCGTAGAGGAGACACCGCTGACCCCGATGAGCAATATCAATAACAATACAGATGAATGTTGTCCAATCTCCGATTCGGCGGAGAGCAGTGCTTTGGCAGGACGTAGCCTACCTAGCCTAGATTCGATTGCCACAACGCCATAACCCACGTGGCCGAATTATTATTTAGTTTACAACAATTGCGTTTATTACAATTACCAACAACCAAGCCACGTTACAGCGGCGCCTTCCTACTACTATTGCTACTTTTAGTGGCTCTAGCGAATAGCTTCCATTGGAGTCAACCTTAAGAGAGAGTCCTTAAGCCCAGACCAGCACACACTGATCGGAGAGAACCAAAACCAACAAACCAGCAGACTGCATCGAATGCAATCAATAATTGCAGACAAAAAACCTAGAGACTAAGCCATGAATACACTCCCCCACACACACACACACAACATAACCACACAACACTCCCCGAACAATCGTCAGATTGCACACATAAGTAGCTATTAAGTTAGTTAAAAATTAGACGTTTAGACGTTCATGCAATGAATATCAGTCGAGGTCGATGGAACGTACTCGTACTCTGCTCTGCAATGGTAGAAATAAGCCCTTATGCATAGTCGCGAGTTAACGTTTCCACGTCGTAGAACCACGTATTCCTTGATGTAGAGAAACCACTAATTAAACGAACAAATTACTTCATTAGACAGTAAGACCCTAGGCATAAATGATCAAAAATGAAACGACCCCCGCCACCACACCCAACTTAAAACCTTAAGCGTGGTATACCGTAAACCTAAGAGTTCGATTTCAGCTCAAGTTTATTTTAATTCCGAGTTGTTTGACATCGTTTCGTTTAAGAGGAAACCAAACAATCAAATCACACTTTTATTTCTCCCTTTATTTATAAACTATACAATAAACAAATTATGTCGATTAGTACGATCCAACGATTACATAAACGTGTTTTACTGCTCGCCTCTCACTAGGCCTTAGTCGTAGTACCAGTCCAGGAACAGCAAGGAAAACGACATAACAATCAAAAAGAACAAAAAATAAACACGAACGGAGGCATTTCGTTGGGTTGCCTGGCGGATCTGCTCGTTGGCATCTTTGACGTTCTCCGTGGTACCCACAACGGCACTGGCAATCCGCTCGATGTTGTGCTGCTGCATTGCGACCTGAAAGGACATTAAGTGTTAGACAAGATCTGACATGACATATACATTTTCTATGGAGTAGATTGACATACTTTTTCGGTAAAAATATCCTGCAGCTGGGCAATGTCCACCACATTCTTCCCAATCTGTTCCACCTCCTCGGAGAGCCCTTGCAGGAAATTATACATATGGACATTCTCTGCCTCAAATACCTGTACATCCTCTGCGCTCAGGGGATCCTCATCGTCAGCCAGCTCCAGTCCGGACTTGTGGATATCCTCATCCAGTGCCACCTTGGCCGAAGAGTCGTTTAGGCCTGCCTGCTTGCCCTTGCTTCGCTTACGCGTTCGCGACTTGTGTCGCGTTGACTGAGATGCACTGCTCTCCAGCTGTCCATCGATGTCATTCACTTCCTCATCTTCGTCGTCATCCCATTCGCCCCAGCCATCGTTGTTCCAATCGTTGTCGCCAGAGTCGTTGAGAGCACTATCGTCCGACGGCGACTGCTCGTTGCCATTGCTGAGTAGGCGTTTCCCGATCTTAGCACTTTGTCCACCCGCTGGGCGGACGGGTATCTTCTTTTTGTCAGCCGCCAGTTTGAGTAGTCTGTATGTCTCTAGTTCATGTTGGACACGGTACTTTTTCTGATCCAAATATATCTGCTCCACGCCGTGCAGATAGCTGACCAACAAGTCCAGCACGGCCTCGATGTGCTGCCGCTCCTGGGGCTTCCGCTTTACACTCTTCCATTCGCTGCGCATCTTGGCCAGAATCGCCGTGTAGACGACAACGAATTTCTCCGATTCGCGATCGATTAAATTTCGTTGGGCATCTGTCATGTGCGCCGCACTCTTCAGGTGCTGCCCAATCCTCATATAGGCTGTGCGATTCTCTATGAGAAGATTGCGCAGATCTGTGATCTTGCTGCACACCTTTTTGGCCTCAATGGCAAAGTCATCTCGGGGTCCAGTAGGTTTCGATGGTCCTGCCGCTGCTGGCCCTGCTGTTGGCTTGCCTTTGCCGGACGAAGCCAGCTCAGCCTTACGCTGCAGGCGCACCGTCATGACGCTCGCCTTGAAATGCTGGGTGATGTCCATCTTATTTTCTAACTTTTATTTATTTAAAATTCCACGTAAACAGTTGCTCGTCAGCTGTGCGCCGTAAGAAAACGTAAGTGAGCATGGAATGTCACGTCATTAACCCGTCAGTGACCGGTAGTATCGACATTTGTATACCCTTTTTCCTTTGATTAATGTTAAAATTCGTTTTTCGCAGTTGCTTTAAAGCGTAATTAATATTGTATTTTGCACATATTTACATTTTTTGACCCAATAATGCATTTGATTAATTTATTAATAATAACATATCGATCCCGACACCCATTTTCAGTCTTTATAAGAAGACCAAAACCGTAAAATTTTCTGAGATAGAGACTGACTAGTTTCTGCAATAATTGGTGCCTAGTAAAACAAACTTTTCTTAAATTCTATAATATCCTTTCCTAAGGGGTATGAATTCCGTGCCCATGTTGTGGGACAATGTCGCTCATTTCACGGCACATGTTGCTGGCCCATACAAATAAATGTTGCCAACGGTAAAAAACGTAAGTGAGCATGGAATGTAACGTAAGAAACGTAAGTGAGCATGGAATGTAAGGGAAATTGTTGCGATCAAAAAGGAAATTGTTGGGAGGATGTTGCCTCCACAAAATCCCTCAAAAAGTCCCCGAAAAAGTCCCAACAAGTACGGGTCATACAATACCTCAAAATTCCCGCCTTTTTAAAACTAAAATTCAAAATTGCACACTATGATTTTTCATTTTTCACTTTAAAACTTTATAAATTTAATTAAGAAACTTAAAACAGCTCCAAGCTTTCGTTCAAAAACAAACGGCAACAAAATACCGATATTTTTTCTCAAACATCGATTTTTTTGCAAGAAACCCATTTGGTTGAGCTTCAAAAAGATAACGTACAGAGAAAAAATTGTAAAATTGTAAAATTGTGAAATAAATATTTAATATTGCAGTTTATGGCCGAAAATAATAGATGTAACAATTTTACAATGGCTGGTGGGCAACGCTCTGTAACGCTCGTGTCGAAGTAAGTTGTTTGGGGGCTATTATTTTATTTGTTCACTATAATTTGGGCTATAAAGTGTTGAGGCTACTCGTTGGAAGGAAACCCATAAATTATAGTAAAAAGATAACATAATCGAATAACTAATCTCCCATGAAACAGTTTACTTTGATTTCAGCAATTTATCCATTATTTTAGTAACTCCCTTGCTCATTTCAAATCCGCCCGCTGTAAAAAATGAAAGTAGTAGAAGTAGTAGTAGACGCGCTCTTTTACTCATTTTCGCGTTAAAATACCAGTATATACCATGAGAATAATACCAACGAAACTTAAATTTCTCAAATTTTGATATTCCGACTAATATTGCTAGCTAACTAGGACCCTCAAGCCTGAACACTTTATTTTAGATGATAGATGAAACAACTGTCTACAAGATTGACTAATTACAAAAAAGGCCGCCTACTGGAGTCGGTCTGAAATAAGGTTTAAACACGGAAGGTGAAGGCATAAAACGTAAGTGAGCATGACATGCGACGTAATAAAACGTAAGTGAGCATGGAATGTCACCATGAGAAATTAAAAAACTTTGTGCACAATTTTGGCATAAAAGAATACCACAAAGTATTTAAGATACCATAAATGGTCACGCTTATGTCAACTACACAGTAACTAAACATCGATATACCAAATATACCAAATCTTGTCCAGGAAAACACAAAAGACTGGCGGCTATAAAACCATTCTTTGGCGGGACTTTTCAAAAATAACAACCCAATAACTGATTTTAATGACTAGGTTTTTATTGAATATGTACAATAACGATTTTGTTTGCAATTCATATGCATTTAAATTCAATTATTTATATTTTATAGTATATGTATATATTGGTTTTTGATTTTATATTGTTTTTGTTTTGATTTTGTTTTTCTTACACAGAAATGCCCTTTGGTCGCACGGAAAATGGATTGCACTTAAATAATATGAACTTAACGGTACGTTTTCTAAACACAGTTTGGAAAACAAAGCACAAAGAGTCAGACATTAATACATTACGTATAATAACAATATTAAACATTAAGCATACACTTAGTTCACAGTAATGTACAGGATGGCTTTTGCGAAGACCTTGGCTTCTTTTCGACGGCGCGGACAGCCTCCTCGAACACCTGCTGCAAGTTCTCTTTCTTCTTGGCGGAGCACTCGACCAGATTGGATGCATGAATCTCCTTACGCAACCGTTTTCCCTCCTGTAGGGTGACAAATTTCTCCGAGTCCTTTATGCGCAAGTCCAGCTTAGTGCCCACCAGCACCACTGGCACGTTGTTGGAGAAATGACGAATCTCCGGCCACCATTTGCTCTTGATGTTCTCGAAAGAGGTGCGACTGCTGATCGAATAGCACAACAGAAAGCAGTTCGTCTGTGGGAGCACGAAACGAAACGAAATTGATTAGCGCCGCTTAATTGCATAACATCTACGGCACAGTCTCTGCCACAGCCACAACTCACATTTGGATAGCTCAACGGCCGAAGTCTCTCGTAGTCCTCCTGCCCAGCCGTGTCCCACAGCGTCAGGTTGTACTCCCGATCGTCCACAGAGATGTTGCAGGCATGGTTATCGAACACTGTCGGTATATACTCCTCGGGAAATTCGTTTTGTGTGTAGGTTATCAGCATGCAGGTTTTACCAACCATGCCATCGCCCACGATTGTAATTTTCAGAGGGCGCGGACTCTTCGACATCGCCGACGTCATTCCGGATTAAGTCTTTGTTGAGAAACTGCAAAGAAAGCAAAATAAAGGCGTCAGGCGGATTGCTTTTGCTGTTGCTCTTGCTTGCTTGACAGTTCTGTCTGCGATATTGCACCATTTGGTGGCAGATGTTGATTCTGCTTGTTTATCTTGACACACCCACAACAGCGTGCACGAGTATGTGGTATCCTTTGCCCGTGGCTGTGGCGACCGGAAATCTCTGGCCCTCCCCCATACATCCATACATCCATCCCTTCAACTCTTTGCATTGCTAAGGCCGATGGTGGATTGATGGTAACAGAGTTCTCGGTACGACCGCCACAGACCAGACACTTGAACTTCAAAACTGTTCTAATCTAATCGACAGCACAGCTAAAAAACAAAAAAAAAGGCCACAACACGACAAAAAATGTAGCGAAGGCCAGAATGGGACAGCAATTTGAGCTTTACGACGCCAATCGAGGTCTGGTCTGGATTCCAATTCCATCAGCCGCAATTGATTCTGCGAATGGTGATTCCATAATGAAAATAAGTTCACTTTTATGGTGCTTCGGGCTTATATAACAATTAAATAAAAGCTCAGCTAAAACTAATAGACTTTCACCATATGTCGAGCCACAAAAAAAAACAAAACTAACAAGCCAACAACCCAACCAACATTCGTTTCATACATTTTTCTTTTTAATTAAAACTAGTTTTTTCCGTTTCCAGTTGACCCAAAACATAAACTAGATTTCCCTACCAGCCTCCAAAACAAAACAAAATAGATACTCCGTATAAATAAAACCAAAATCAAAAGACTTTTTGGCCAATTTACATATCGTATGTGGGGCAGGGGGAGGGGCTTGGGCTTGGGGAATCTTGCGGTACGCAGAAAACTCATCGGAATTCCGGGAATTGAATTATTTATCTTGTGGGTATACATATGACTCATTCCTGACACTGGGATGGAATCTCGGACAATGCAAACGGAGTACAATTACACACATACAATGTGGAGCTTCTAATAGAAGGCCTAGACCACACTTGCTGTTCCTCTGATTGTAGCAGTGACTCATCCCACAAAAGGTTGAAGACCAGCCCACACATAAAAGCCAGCAGCCTGGCCTGGCCTGGCCTGGTCTGCTGCATCACACACACACAGCACAGCTGATACAACGAAAAGGAAAACAACAGAACCGGTTGCGTTGTGACATTCATCAACATATTACCGTTCGATTCGAATGATTTCATTTGAACTTTAGTCCGTTCGATACGAAAAACTTTGGCAAGACAATAACAAAACCCTTACGTCATAAAAGGGGTGGAAAATTGAAGAATCAAACCGATCATATCTGGGAGTTTCCATCAGTTAGAGGGAAAAGATACGTATATTATTCAAATTATTTCTTTGTGCTTTACAAACTCGTCGTTATTTTTCTTTGAAACACAAAGTGCTTTATTGGCACGCGATCTACAGAGTCTGAACTTTGACTGGGAGCACTTTGATGCTCGGGGTCGACACAATTAAGTCGAATCATTGCTGGAGGGGGATCTTCATTTGCGGTTAAGGTTAAGTGCTGTGTTTCTGTAGTTCTATAGTAGCTTTTAGAAAATACATTTATTTCAAAGAACGATAAATAGCCGCTTCCGATTGATGGATATTTGAACCCAAATATGCACATTAGTGCTTAAGTTTGATTGAATGACGTTACCAACAGTAGATCGGCCGCGTTCGTGCCTGAAAAATAGCAACAATGATCCACAAATAGAAACAGGTTTTTTTCGCTCAAAATTCTAAACAAACTGCGTCCGAACAATTGGCCATTAGGTAGCCAGCAGCAGCAGCAGCAGCAGAACCAAAAATCACCAAAACCAACAAACTTGGTGCTGAGAGCAGGAACGAAACTAAATAAACAGCACAACCGCTCCTAGCCTTTTGTTTTTGACTTTTTGAAGCGTTTTAAATTATTATAAACAAACAGAACGAACAGCTTTTGGGGGCTGTTTTAGTGACTACAAGAGCGTGCAAATAATTAAGTCCCGTCCCAATGCTACCGATCCGATACATACTACCGTATACATATGCTTTGCTATTTATACAACCAGCTGATTAAGCAATATCGCTGAAAACTTCTGAATGAGTGGAACATATTCAAAACGTTCTTTTTGGATAAGAAAACAGGTGTGAGAACAGCCAGGCAAGCTGTTCAGGAATACCAAGTTATACTCCAGCAGAGAGGAGAGCAGAGAGTTTCAATACGCGCCCTATAAATAATAAGAGTACAATATCTCCCATACAGCCCAAAATAAACGGAAACTGTTTATCAAGCCGGGAAGCCGAAGCTCTGCTTCGGTCGCTGCTCCGGGACTTGCATTGTAATTAATACTCATAATAAATTACATATTTAAACATAATTGAGCTCTTATGAAGAGTGTATTGTATACTCCATACAATATACTATACTATATTCTCCGATCCGTCGCTTTGTTATCTGTTCTGTTCTGTTCTGGCTTGGCCTCTTGTAAACTTTACATATCAAGTTACGTATTTGTTGTTCTTGGAGTGTTCTTGGAACACTTGCAACATTTCACACTACACTCCACTCCGCTCCACTCCAGCTGCAGACCGACCACTGACATTGCACATGCAATGCGAAGGAGAGGAGCGAGGTCTTGAAGCTTTTATTTGACTTAAACGACACTTAATGTCCACTATAGAACCACTATGGACTCATGTGCAATTGCCAGCCCAGCGCTGGTTCGGTTCGGCTCGGTTCACTTCAGTCCTTTGTGGACTGTGCCTTATCAGCTCCAGCGCCTTGCCTGGTGAGTCTTTAGTAAATGAGTGCATCATTCAGCAGCTAGAGCGTTCGTTCCGTTCCCCTTGCCCATATACAAACATCATCTCGTCCATAAATAAAATAATTTCCAACAGTTAGTCAATGTATTATACACAATTCCACATTCCATTCCTTTGTTGAACTATTTTTACTGAACTGGGATTACTCAATTTCACAAGTTTTCGAACTTTAGCTTATCTATATCAAATGAACGGAGAATAAAAATGCAGTCATATTTGACGTATCGTATGCATTCTTTACAAAATTCTTTAGAATTCAAATATCTAGGGATAACATTTTTACTATGTATAAAAACATTTTGAATCCAAGGCGTTATGAGCCAGTGGCCAATCTAGGAGAAAGTCTGAAGTACTTTCACTAAGCGAAGCATAACCTACACTTCTAAAACTAGATTTTATTGCTCCCACCCAATCTCAACCTCATCCTCTACCTCTTACCTCTACTTGTGCACAAAAGTTTAGCTATGGTGCGCTCTTCCTCTTTTTTTTTTGCAAAAATAAATGAGGAATTGTGTATGTGTGTGGGTTCTTTTATGGTTTCTCGCTTGAGTTTTCGTATTTAATAAACTGATTAGATAAGATACTAGATCTGTATGGGTGTGAGTGTGCACAATACGTACGTACGTATGCATATAGGGAATTGGACTTGAAAGAGCAACGGCGATAACTAGAACTACGGGGCTTTGGTTACCGTTAGCGTTAGCGTTACCTGGCCGAAAACGAGAACCATAGACGACGCATCCATAACAGAATCAAATGGCAGATTGCGAGGGCACGCGCTCTCAATTAGCTAAATTAATTGAGGTTAATACGAAGTATTTATTGTGCCATAGGTCGGAATAAATTGATTACTGATTTGATATGTCTCTGGGGCCTGTAGCCTGTGGTGGGGGCTGGGGTGTTGAACCTGTAGGTGTAGGAGGCGTGGAGGCACGTACTTTGTTTCCTGCAATGGCCTCTATTTGGCTGTGTGTAACCATATAATTGTTTGTTAACTAAAAATGGTAACGGACGAACCCATAAAGGCGCACAGATCTAGAGAGCGAGAGAGACAGTCAGCAGGGCAGAGCGGAGAAGAGAGAGACATTCCAGAGCTCCACAGACCAGACCAGACAGAGACAGGGGCGTGGGGGAGAGGGGATGGCTGTGACGTGAGCGCCATACAAAGTGACTCAGGTGATAAAGAAACGATCACGAAACCCTGTCGGGCGCGGGCGCTAGCAGGTTTGAGGAGGTCGTCTTTCCAAGCAGCTTACATCCACTGATTCCACTGATCTATGCTAACAATGTTTACACAAAATATAATTGTGGTTCTTATAGCCACACAGCCACAGAGAACACAGAACAGCACACACAAGCACGCAAGGTCGAAGAAGGCTGTTAATTTCGAATATCGTACGAGCATATTGTAAACTTTGTTTTTGGACAAGCTGCATCTGAAGTGAACTTGTTTTCACATGCGATGCGTATAACTTTGCACAGACACGTACTTATGGATACGACGTACTCGAAGCTTTTCTTTTTTGCAATAATCAATCGAGCGACACGTCTGCCGATGACGTCCGAACTGATCGCAGCCAACGGGCGGAGGAGGTGCAGATTACTCGTACAAACAGCGTCGCGAACGAGAGCGGAAAAATAAACGCACACAAAAACCACAACACAACCGATCACTCGTGCAGTCGCCAGGCATCTGAGAGGCAGCAGTTTTTTGTATCTGACGGATACGACACCACCAATAGAGAGAACCAGTTCGGCTCGGCTCTCTTGCTCTTGCTCTGGCCTGCCTGCCTGACTCTTTTTCCTATGGGGCTTTCTTTCGCTTTATCAGCTGGTCGGGAGCGGGAGATGTAGGCCTGATAACTAAGCCCCGTAGAATCGTACCGTACCCCTTTTGTGTTAGTTGTGGGCGGGCTTCTAAGAAATGCTGAGAGAGTGACAGACAGAGAGAGAGAAAGAGAAGTGTTACTTGAAACAAGAGTTTATCAGCCGATCACACTTATCCATTAGTCATTGTTTACACCCAGAACTGAGATACTTTGCAATAATGCCTTTTAGCTTAGCCGTAATAAGGACTGCGATTGTAAGGAATTAAAAGGAACTGAAACGATGGGATAAAAATTACAAAGAAAATACTGTAGTACTTTCATGGTTACCCTGATATAATGAGAACATTTTAGTACGCAGGATCAACTGATTTCTAATAGTCTCAAAACTGTTTGCAGGAACAAAATGCAGGAGTATCTTTTCAGAGAACCAGAGAGAACTGAGTAAAACATATTTAATTATTCCAAATCCGCTTGCGTAATAGCTCTGCTCTGCTCTGTCCAGGCCGAAACACAAATATCTGTCATAAGCCATTAATCAACGACATTTTCCAGCGACGACTGAGTGCGTGCGTGTGTGTCCAAAGCTTTGTAACTGTAATTAAAGCTAAGAACACCATACTTGGCTTTGTCCGTCTGCGAGTATGACCAAAAGAGTGGCGTGGCGTTTATATGTGGAACGGCGGCAAATGAGTTCAATTAGGAAACACGTTGATAGAGCATTACATTAATTAGAACTACCACTGCACTGGCCGTGCCACTCTTTAGAGGCACAGGGGTTAAGTGACAAAGGCTGCGACCTCCAAGCCTGGCGGACAGAGCAAAGAGAAGTGCCAGAAAAGTATTAATAAATATGAATGTGCAGCAGTGCCAATTAGGGACAGCCACTCGAACTTACTTACGCCAGCATCTGCATCTGAGCACCATGTGTTCAGTTTCGACGGAGAAACAGTAACAGTGGGGATGGAAAGACCAAAAGAGAGGAGAAAAGGAGAGAGGGGCAGGCCGTTACCTACCAGAGAGCCAGCAGGTGCAGCCACTAGGAGCACTTGGAGAACAATTCAATGTAATCGAGAAAACTGCACTGCTCTCAAGGCCATGCAACAGTGTCTCCAGCGCCAGACACAACGATCCGATTCGCTGAAGAGGCGGACGAGGATTAAGAATAGCAGCAGAAACAGGCGACAAAAGATAATATTGCATTGCGTTTCCATTTCCCGTTTCCGGTTGGAGTTTGCGTTTGCCTGGGCGAAGGGTGGAGTGTAGGGTGTACGGTGTACGGGTGCTATTTCTGAACAGCACTCATATATTATATCTTATCTACGGAGTCCGTCCCCGTCCGCATCGGCGAAATCATGAGGGTGAGGGCCACCGAAGCTGAAGTGACAAAAACAAATATTATGAGATCCAATAACAATCCACAACCCAAAGTTATACGAGTGTTTTAAAATAAAGCCTTTCAGTTCTGGGTGGCTGATAGGCGCATCTAAAAAATGTAAGATACGAGTATTTATTTATTGTCAAATTGGCGCCTTCAGCTTTAACACTGACAAGCGTCAAAAGTTATGCAACTAATATGACACTGTTTACAGCACCAGCTTAATAATTAAAATAATTAATTTATTGGGTACATTAATATTTATTTTCCAATTTTCTTTTAGTTTATAGTGATATTACTCGGTACAGCACTCTTTAAGCCTTTAACTCTTTATTTTAAGGGTAAGGTAGAGATCAAAGGGTGTAAAAACTTCCACGTTAGCACCTTGAAAATGGCACCTCATTTTAACATATTTTTAAGCAAATAGGGTATACAAATTTCGATACAGCGTGAATAGGTTGTTAATAGGTATCAAGGGTGTAATTGCCATTTTCGGCCTCTGGTCACACTATTCTAAGATCTTTTTTTTTATAGGTATATTTCTGGGGGTCGGACGGTATATTTTTGCGATAAGGGTCACACTGCTCCAATCTACACATTACGCAAAAGATTTATTTTTGTTTATTAAAAATGTCGCTAATCAGCGCCTTTGCCAGGTAATTGAAGAGTCTGTAGCCCATCCACTGGCTAGCCACTGACCGACCGCACTTTCTGTCATAGATTAGGATTACAGAGAGGCGGCGCAGCCGGCCCTGCCGTTGCACGTTGCCTACATACAACACCTGTGCTCTGTGCCGAGCCGCTGAAGAAAAAGAAGAAACTGGACCCACAGGTTGTCAAGCAGAGGGAGGACCGCAGGAAAAAGAAGATTGAGAAGCAGATTCGCCGGCTCGAGAAGAATGCGCGCCAGCTGAAGCCGGTGGAGGAGCTGGAAGTGCCACTGGAACTCATCGACGAAAAGGAGTAAGAGCCCAGCCGTTGATTGGAATACACTGGTGGTACAACTTGTTACCTTTGCAGCAAACGGCAGCGAAAATTGACGCCCCTGGGCAGTGCAGAGCTGGAGGAGCGGGCTCTGCTGAAGAAACAATGGGCACGCTACAAGCACGATGAGAGAGTGGCAGACTTCCAAATCATTGACCGCCTGGTGCTGTCGCAGAACAAGGCCCTGGAAGAGCTCCGCCGCGAGTCCGAGGAGCTGTATCAGGCAGCCATCGAAGTCGACCTGCAGCTGCTCCCCGTATCGCTAAAGGGCCCTGTTGCCACCCCACCCATCAAAAACTACGCGAGTCCCGATGGCGACTACATACACCAGTCTATGAAGTGGGAATGAGTCTCACATTTCGTCCCACAGCTTGGTGTGCATGTTAGGGTGTTAGGTCAAAGATTGTTGCTTACATCAGAAATACAAAGAATAGTTAATTAATCACCCATAGCCTTCCTTTATCTGCTCCCAGAGTCAGCACTTTTCTCACACGGAGCTTGTTTACCTCAGGCGGGGCGTTCCGGCAGTGGCACTAGCTGGCAGGTTGCCGCGAACTAAACAATTCGCGGACTCTAAAAACAGTTTCGCTGCAGGTCATGTCCGAGGCATTCTATTGGCTGTTGATTTGGCTCTATCTGTTGCCCAGGAAAGGCATGTAAGTAGAGAATTGTCCATAGCACTGAGAAGATAACAGACGGACATCTGGACAGGTGTTCTCCTTGCAGCGAACAAGGCCCTGCCACAAGGCCAAATTGCACGCCCTCCTTTGAAATCCGCTGCGGCAACAGTTCAAGGTATTTCTGCTATCTACAGCTGGGGGAATCCTGCACAAGGGACAACGAGGAGGACCAATGCCTGCCGGGACTGACGTGCAGCTGCCACAAGTGCATGGGCTGCACCAGCTCGGGCATCTGCCTTTTGGACCTGTGCCCGTATTGGATGTCCTGAGAAACACACACACATCGAATACGGCAAGTGGTTGTTAGTGTCTGGATAACTGGATGCGTTGTTGCGGTTTTATTATTATCATCTGTGGAGAACATGAATAAAGCAGGCGAGATGCTGCAATCAGCATTGCTTCAGATCGCTTGCAGGCAAGGATCGCAATGCAAAGGATCGGCCGTTTTTTGGTGAAGATTTGACATAAATATTGAGTGGGAGACGTAGATGGATAGCCACAGTGTACACAACTCACATGTCAGTACTGTACGGGGGTCTTACTGGCGCTTAGGATGGCGTACTGCTAGCGTTAGTCTTAGCTGCGGCCTGCCTCTTTTTGACGCCCCAGTTATATACTCGCGCCATGTTCACCTCCGTTGTGGTTATTTGATCACTGTTAAATAAAATTCAAGAACATAGTGAGTGGCCTGCATTTCGATTGGAAAAGAGTCTCTCTTCAGACACTGACCGTAGAAAGTCCTGGTCATGCTCCACCGACTTGAGATTGCCCACGGCTGACGTGACGTTTTGCTTGAGCAGGGCCTCGGCCTCGTCCAGGGGATACTCCAACATCACGCTGGCTCCGAGCCAGAGGTAAACTGTTTTTGTGGGCGGCACCAAGGTCTTGATGAACACCTGGTCACTAAGCAGGAATTGTGTCTCGCGCTCCTCGTCCTCCTTCCGTAGCACATTAACCATCTCCAGAGAGCGCTCCAGGTCGGGAATCTGCGATTTCAGCTTGCGGCGACGCGCCTCAAGGTTGTACGCCATGAATCGGTACTTGCCGTGCTGCTCGTCCAATCGCTGCAGCACTTTCTCGCAGTTCTCGTTCTCGGGCTGAGTCATAAACGTATCAATCTCCTCCTGCGGACACCGACCCATACAAGGATTAAATCAAGTTTTCCATTGCAGCTGCGGTCACAGACAATAGCACTTGCTAGGTTAGAATCCACCCACTCACCAGGAATACTGCCTCCGGTATGCCGGCAAAGGTCTTTTGATTTTCCGGCAATTTGGGCATTTCCACCGAGTCCATGATTCCAGTCATCCCGCTTTGCTGCTCTGAATTCTTTCAATTTACAATTAAATTTACAGCAGGAGGGTGCTGGCTGACTATGTCTCACGCTTCGTTCGAAATTAACCCACTTGAGCCCCCTATATTTAAACAGGTGAAAAGCTTGAGCTAATAATGAATAAATAATATGGTTTGTAAATTATTCTATTTTCGCTTTCCCTATAAACAAAATGACCACTATATCTTTTACCTGAACTACGCTAAAATTATCTAAGTTTTATAATTTTCGTGGAGTGTATTTTAATACCTTCTGATCTACAATGGGTTAATCGTTCTCTGTCCATTGTCGGATATCATATTCCTCGATTTTGATATTCGGCTTAATACAACTAGCTAGTTAGTGCCCTCGCCACTGAACGCATAATATTATCCGATCGGTGAATTAATTTTCCACTAAACTGGCCAATTTTAAATACTCCCTTTTATGTGGCTAAAATTAGGTTTAAATAAAAAAGGTTTAAGCTGCATAAAACGTAAGTTTGTACGGAATGAAACGTAAGTGTGTTTGAAATATTACGTCAACCGTTATCAGCTATGACATTGAAATACCATATTTCTTTTAATTAATATTAAAATTATGTTTTACAATATGCATTGGAGCCTGAGATGACAAATTTTCTCGATTGTATATCTTTTTCCTGGATACAGGATAGTAGAGTTCGCGACAAAGTTTGAAAGATAATGAGTGACAGGTTGTGAATGCAATCCAATGAAATAAATGATGCAGTGAAGCACGATTTACATGTTAATTTCTTGGATTATTTATTTTTAAGTTTATTCATATTTAACGGGAGAAAATAGAATTCTATGAAAGAAAGTCTTCGGATGTACCAGGAATTATATCCCCACTGCACGGCGAATAACAAAACAAATCCAGTTACCAACGTCCTATAAATTAGCAATAATACTTACAACTAATACTTTTAACATCAATTTAAATTCTAAATCCTTGCATTTCCAGCACTCAATTCCTCTATGCGCTTCACCAATGTTTCCTTGCGCGACTTGGACAATTGCACACCGAAGTGCTTATCGAGAATGCACTGCAGCTGGGCGACCGTGCAACTGGCTAGACGCTCCTCTGCAATCAAATTTTCGACAAATTCGTAGCTCTGGATTTGTTCCATATCGATTTTGGGCATCTTTGCCGAACTGGCTCCATTCGCAGGAGCGGTAGCCGCCCGCTTCTTAGACGGCATCTCCTCCACGTCGAAGAGTTTCTCGTAATCGGGCAGATATTTTTCAATTCGTTTGTCCTGCGTCGTTGTGTCTAGCAGGTCGTCGATTCCCTTGCTGTCTGTTGTAATATCCAGGGACAAAGCGAGCAAATTGGCCTGCAGGTAATCCAGACTGGGATCATTGATCAGGTTTGGCTGATAGTCGATGCGGAGCCTCTTGATGATCTTCTGGAAGAAGTCAACCTTCTCATCGCCGGCTGAATTGCCAGTGTTGTTCCAATCACACATGTCTATGTGGCGAATGTGCTTGGCTTCCGGCAGATAGACGATCTTGAAGCCATCTCCACAGAGCTGCGACCGATAGGTCTTCGCCTCGGACTTGTCCACCTGAACAGGCACCAGAGCCACGTAGCGCGGAATCGACTTGCGCTTGGACATGAACAGGCAGATGATGATCTTCTCTCGTTGCAAGCAGCGTTCCCACAGGCCTCGGAACAAACGCTTCGATCCGATGATACTCTGATCGTCTGGGTACATAAAGTTCGAAGGTTTGCTGTAGATCACCTCAGGCAGGGCTGAGCGGTGCTTGAACCCCAAAAGCTGCATGTGGGGCTTGTGCATGTTCCGCAACAAATCCATTCGCTGCATGCTCAGTTTCAACGATTTATCGCCCAAATCGAACTTGTACCAACCCTCGCTCGCCTTCACCTGATATTCGTGCTTAATTTCCAGCGTCTCCTCGTCGTGCTTGCGGACCATGATCTGGCGCTTGGTGCTCACCACGCTGTTGTCTCGCCGCATTATCTGCACCTTGCGCGGAAGTGCACGTCGCTGAAAATAATTGTAGTACTGCACCGACATGGACAGATTGGGGCCCAAGTGGAACGCGAAATGACCCAGGCAGCGCCTCAAGAAGTCCTGCTTCAGTTTGCGATCCGCCAGCATCTCTCGCAGGAGTGAGGCATCAGGTTCAACGAAGGCGTCCAATTCAATGGCTGCAAGTAGATTAAATATATATTAAGAATAGTTATTCGATTTCGGATAATGGCATTGTGACACGTTAGCTGTGATCTGTGAGCAGACCCAAAACCACGTCCAAATTCAACTTCACTTGGACCCAGGTGAATGATTTGCTACAATTGCTCTGCGAAATAATGAAACCTCAAAGGCGAATTCTGGATGCCAATGAGGGGAACAGACTTCGCATGAAATGTATGTTCTACTATAGTTCCATCACTCACCTCGCGACAGGGTTATGAACTCCTTGTAAAAGGGCTCGTAGTCAAAGTCGTCGTTCATGGGAATGACATGAAACTCGAACTCCTTGCCCTCCAGATCTATGGCCTTCTGCAGAGCAGCCTGAAACTCATTGCTCGAGGGCAGATGCGGCGTGTCCACATCCGTCACGTACACAATCTTCGCGTTGTTCAACTTCTTGCCGCACTTCTCCAGCAGCTCGATGCACAGCCGGATCATGAGGTCGAATTTTCCACGCCCATCGGGCTCCGCCAAGCCATACTCGGTGGCAAACTGGCTCTCCACCGTCCCCATAAAGTCTAGATAGTGCTCCACAATGGGCTTGGTCAGCTGACGCAGCGGCAGGAACACGGCACAGTTTTCAGGCACAACGATAGTTTCCACGCTAGAGGCCTCCAGTGGCAGGGGGCTGTGCTTGGTGTTAGCGAACACCAGGCCTATCAAATCCTTGTCGTTGACCAGCAATCCTGAGATGAATGCCGTGCGTATGATGTTCAGCGCCTCCATCAAACGATCCGTACCGGCAGTCTGGAGATTAGCGTCCACCACGAACAGGATGGCCTCGCGCCCATGGTAGTCCCGCTTCATGGCAATGTCCTCCTCATCATCCGAGCAATACATCAGGTCCACATCGTTCGCTGGATTCCAGGTGCTCATCCTGAATTATGTTTGATTTTTTTCCGCGAATTTCACAAGCGGGAACCGGAGTAATCGAAGCTAAATATGTTATCGGAGACCAGTGCTTGCAAACCAGTGCTGCTATTTCAGCTTATTTCAGGAAATTTACCTAATTTTTAGCTTATCTTCTATCGGTTTTAACCATTTTTAACTCTTTTACTTAAATCTAGCCTTTATTGACTCTGCCATTTAGCAGCACTGATCGGAACAGTGCTGTAAAGGGTTTGAAAGTTATCACATGTAAACGCTGGAATAAGCCGCGCCGGTTTATGTTTTGACTGTTTTATTTAGCGTAATATTCGTGATATTTAGCATAATGTCGCTTCAATTTCAAAACGACTGCGGCGATTCGGTCAAACTGGCCATCATCGAGGAGCTGCAGAACCTTCTCAGCTCGAACACCAACGTGCTGCAGCAGGCGGAGAAGCGAACAAAGCAGCTCGAATACACGGAAGGTGCGTAATTTGGCGGGCAGAGGGCTTGGTTGGGTTGGGTTGGGTTCCCTCGTGTTTTTCTATGCTCATGTTACCCTTATATGGAATTGCAGGCTATGGCGTCTACCTGTCGGAGATCATAATGAATCAGTCGCATGAGCTTCCGCTACGACAGATAGCGATTGTCATGCTAACCCGCTATGTGGAGACCCACTGGACGGAGGAGGGATTGAACACCGACAAGGCGAACAGCTGCATAGCCAGCGAGCAGGCCAAGCGCACCATTCGCAACATACTGCCCAACGGGCTGTACGATCCCAACTCCAAGATCCGCTCCTCTGTGGCCCACACCATATCTACCATAGCCTCCACCGACTATCCGCAATGCTGGACGGAGCTGTTCGACATCATTGTCAAGTGTTTGGGCGGCAACGAAGATTCCATCCACGGGGCCATGCAGGTGCTACAGGACTTTACCTATGACGTAGAGCAGATCAAAGAATTGGGCCCTGTGGTCATTCCCGAGGTGTACCGCATCTTTGACTCTGAGCAGAACTACTCCATAAAGACGCGCGTCTCGGCCATTCGCATCCTGAAGCCCCTCTTCACGTCGATTGCAGCTCTGATCACCAACAAACAAGAGCAGGCGACCATGATGAACTCCATCCTCAACAACTTCATGGACAAGCTCCTCCACTACCTGAGCATGACCAGCGGAGCGGGCTCCAATTTCCTGCTACGCTCAGAGATCATCAAGGGTGAGCAACCATAGTGATACCAGACACCCACCATTATCAGTACCATTACCATTATCCCATTATCCTCCTCCGCCTTTTGTTACAGTCTTCACACACGTGGTGAGCGAGTGCTCAAAGTACATCAACCCTTTTATGGAGAGGATACTGCCTATCATCTGGCAGCTGCTCACCCAGATAGCCGAGACCTATGTGAAGGTGTCGGTGAACCAGACAGAGCCCAATCCCCTGCCCAGTGGCGACAATGAGGACGATGACGAGCAAACCAATTTCCAAACGCTGATCATCCAGATCCTCGAGTTCATCAACTGCATCGTGACCTGTGGAAAGCTCCGCGGATGCATCAAGAACGTGTTGGCCGATCTGATCTACATCACGATCGTGTACATCCAATTGAGCGAGGAGCAGCTGGAGGACTGGGAGGAGGACCCCGAGAAATTTGTCGACGACGAGGATGACGGCGGCGTGGAGCTGACGGTGCGCATGTGTGGTCGCGATGTCCTGCTGGCCATCAACGATGAGTTCGGGGCAAAGGCCATTCAGCCGCTGCAGGAGGCTCTGGGCAGGCACTTTAGCGTGGCCGAGGCAGAAAAGGCGGCCAACAATCCCAATTGGTGGAAGATCCAGGAGGCCTGCATGGACGCCGTGCACGGCTTTCGCGACATCATTCTCGAGGGCGACTCCAAGTTCGACCTCCTTAACTATCTGACCATCGTGCGGAATCTGTTGGTGCACCAGGAGTCGCCGCATCTGGTGGGTCGCGCCCTCTGGACCCTGAGCACGTACTCCAAGTCGGAGCTGTACAATCCCCAGATGGTGGCCGAAATCCTCGACGTCACCCTGTGCAGCCTGTCGCCGGAGAAGACGCACATCTTGAGGATTAGTGCAGTGCGTACTCTGCACGGCTTTTTGCTGGCCAACGAAAAGACCGACGGCGAAAAACGCACGTTGCTGGTGTCTAAGCTGCCGGGATTCTTTGATGGCATCATGGCTCTAGTCTCGGGCTGCAAGGCCACTGTCCTGGCCCTGCTCATGGAGGCACTGACGGTCATGGTCCAGGTAAGTGTCCAGTGTCCAACCAACGAGCATTCCTAATCCCATTTCTCTCGCTTCCTCCCAGTTCGATGCGGACTTTGCGTATGCCGTCAATGGCAAGATTACTCCACTGGCCATCGCCGTCTTTCTCAAGTATTCCGAGGACCCGTACGTGCTGGAGAACGTGCAGGATCTAATCAAAGCCCTCTGCCAGCGGAAGCAGTGCCTGGTGCTGCTGCAGGAGAAGTTCATTCCCACTATCGTAAGCATCCTGGGGCTGCCGGGGAAGCATAGCACAGAGAAGCAGGACATTGCACTGGACGTCCTCAATACCATCGTCAAGTACACGGAGCCGCCACTAAGCAACGCACTGCTGGAGACTGCCTTTCCGGCCGTCATGAACTGCCTCCTGCACACGGATGATCATGCGGTGATGCTGGCCGGCGGTGAGTGCCTGCGCAGCTTCATCAACGTCTCACCCGCCCAGATCTGCAGCTACCAGAACGGCGAGGGTGTCAACTGCATCATGCAGGTGGTGGCCACTGTGCTGCTCAACCCAATGAACAGCGAGATGACGGCCGCGGGTCAGATCGGACGCCTGGTCATCACAATCATCACAAAAATGGGCAGCATGCTCGGGCCGAATGTGGACATGCTGCTGAAGGCTGTGATCAGTAAAATGCAGAACCTGGAGTGCCTTAAGGTGATCATGAATCTGGTCCTGATCTTCGCCCATCTCTTCCTCACCCAGATGGACGCCGTGCTCAACTTTCTGTCCACTGTTCCGGGGCCGAACGGAGAGCCAGCCATGCAGTTTGTCCTTTCCAATTGGCTCTCGCGCCAGAACTCGTTCTTCGGTATGTACGAGCGAAAAGTGACCACCATGGCCCTCTGCAAGCTGTTCGAGTACGGCGTGGCCACGCAGGACAATCGCCTCACGAGCATCACCTACAAGGAAGTGGTAGAGGACCCTAGCGATGCCCGTAGGCGCACTCGCTCCGTGGCCGCCGCCAACCAGAAGTGGACCACAATACCCGCTCTCGTCAAGATCTTCAAGGTGCTGATGTCCGAGTACCAGCATTTCCAGGAGAGCAAGACGGACGAGCCCCTCACAGACACCGATGAGGAGGATGCCGAGGCCGAAGACGAGGCCACCAGCTCAGCCAAATCTCGGTTCATCTCTGACCTGTACGTGGAATTCGACAAGGATAATGTTGAGGACGATCTACTGCTCAAGGAGCTACTCAAAGAGACCAACTACACGGGCGACATAGCCGAGAACCTGCAAAAATTCCTCATTAATTTCACACAGAACGAACACTTTCCCAGCTTCTACGAGCATCTCAACGAAGCGGAGCGCCTCATTCTGCTCAATAAAGTGCAGCAGAAGTAGTTCGGTGATTCATCCTCTCCATCACAAAGGTTGGCAGCAGGTTGTCCAACAGCCAATTGTGTTAATCGTATTTATATATTGTTACTGATCACTTGATTAAACACAGTTGTATTTTTTCTACGCCAAGCAATAAATAGTTAAACAAAATAGAGCATTGCATATCTGGGAGTCGAAACGAAAGCGGTGACAAATATGTACATGCAAATATATGTTTTAATCTTTAATTTGGAAAGCATTTTTTGCGGTTTTTATTCAAGCGGTCGCCAACTCTCAACAGATGGATTATCTACAATTGGAAGCGATGCTGTTGAAGGGAACTCCGTGGAGTGGAGTGTGGGTGGATTCTTCAGAGAGCCACCTCATCGTTTCGGAGCTTGTGCTGTAGTGGAATGTCGGGTTTGTAGGCATCCTAAAGACAATCATTCGAATGAATATCAATCAAAGGAGAAAAGATGTAAGCTACTCCTCACCAGGGGCTTGTCGGAGCCAAAGCTGAAGAACCTTCGTATGCAGGGGGTCAGCAGTACGGGATCGACTTTGTTGGGATTGTTCCTGCCAAACGCCAATGAGCCGAGCAGCGCCACAATAATGGTGATCGAAGCGCCAAAGGTCGTGTACCACATGTACGAGATGCGGTACAATGGAAAGATATCCCTGTTCGGAATAAGACAACAAATAGATGGAGGATATACTGGGGAGTCGCTTTGGCTTACTCTGCGGCTGATCCTGCCAGATGTAGGGTGCTGTTGGCGGCACTCGTGGTGACATTGAATCTGTAGTCGCATTGCTCAATGTTGAGCGGCTTCGTCTGGTAACTGATGGCCCCCGAAGCGATGGCCCACTGCGCATTCAGACTTACCCATGACATGGCTATGACGCCCATGATTCCGCCCAAAAGAGCGCTCTATGGCAAAAAATTGGAAATTATCTTGGGGCCTGGTAAAGACTTATCTGGAGACTCACATTCCCATTGATCCAAGGCAGAAACAGGCCAATGGTAAAGATTCCAAACAAAGGGCCATTGGTGATGGCCTCCAGACTCATGGTGAGCTGCAAGACAGTGCCCATGTGCTCCACCACATAGACGAGGCACACACAGAGGGCCCCCACACCGACGACCACCAGCCGCATGATCCAGTTGGTTGCCGAGCTGGAGAGGGGCTGCTTCACATATGGTTTCACAAAGTCCTCCAGCACCACCGCCGACATGGAGTTCAGACAGGTGGAGAGTGAGCTCAATGCAGCACTGAAGACGCCGGCTATGAAAAGGCCCGTCATGCCAGGCATTTCACCCAGCGTGTCCATCACGAAGAGGGGCAGAAGCTGATCTCGAGCCTTTGCCAGCTACAAAAGAATCAGAAATTAGAAAGTGTATGCCCAGGAGCATGGATAGGGAGAGCTTTCCTTGCCTTGGTAGTGAGGGGATCACAGTTTTGGTAGGTAGCATAGATGAGCAGTCCATTGTACCCGCACAAGCCCATTAGGATGAGGACTCCCACGCAGAAGATGAACAGAGCCTTACGGGCGTCCGCGAGTGTGGGCAGTGCGAGGTATCTCTGGATCATGTTCTGAGAAACAGCATTCGTCTGCGTCCAGTAGACTATTCCTCCGAAGAACAGGCACCAGAACGTGTGACGCACTGTGGGATCTATGCTGAGGCTGCAAAGGTCGAGAGTGATTGGTGGTTGCAGCAGTCATGTAGATCCTCCACTTACTCGGGTGCCTCCAGCCGGTCCGTGTTCCAGGCACGCTCCAGGACAACGCTAGCTCCGCCAATGTCGATGCTGCCCTTGATGGCCACCAGGCAGAGGGCGCCCAGCATGGAGACCGCCTGCACAACGTCCGTCCAAACCACCGCCTTGAGGCCGCCGAGGCTCGTGTAGAACACACAAATGATGCACACAATCGGCGTGATCGTGTGCACTCCGATGCCAGTCACCTGGTTGAAGGCCAGCGCCGGCACATATATCACGATGGGCAGATAGGCCACCTTTTGATGGATTTGGCTGCCATTAGTTTAAATTTGAATTTCATAATTAAAACCCAAACGATACTCACATTCATAACCGCAAACATAATCGAGCCGTAGAGGCGCAGGCGGCGATCGAAGCGAACCTCCAGATACTGCAAATATAGGAAAATAAGAAAACATTCTTCAGATTGTGGCATGAGCGTTTATCTCTGTGTGTGTGCGTGTGTCCTTGCCTCATAGGTGGATGTTATGTTTAGATCGTGGAAAACCGGCAGATAGAACACGCCCATCACAATGCCCATGCCCACAACGCCGAAGGCCACGTAGAGGTACTGCACGCCGTAGGAATATCTGGAGGATATATACACAAACTCATATACATATAAATAGGTATATATTTTTATGGTTGGTACACGTACACCTCCGTGGGGAGTCCCAGGAGCGTGATGCCCGATATGAAGCTGGCCACAAGGGAGAAGGCGATCGGAATCACCAGCATCTTGCGGCCACCGAGCATGTAGTCGGCCTCGGAGACGGACTTGTTCATGAACCCAAAGTAGATGCCAATGCAGATGCAGAGCAGGAACATGGCCACAAACGCCACATAGTCGGGCCACGAGAAGCGCTGCAGCTCGACCAGGATCTCCTCAATGTTGTGCATGTTTCCGTCCGGAAGAAGGCTAACTAACGAGGAAGAAGGAGGAGAATATGTCCAGCGGTGCCTGCGATCCAGCGCCTAGGTCTGTCTCCGATTCACTAAGCTCAAGCCCATCTAATGCACTGGGCTAGGCTTATGCTCGCTCGCTCTTCTGGCTGTGATTCAATTCAATTTCGCTCAATTATCAATTGTCGAGCAATTTAGTTTTTGGAAACAGTCACAGCAGCAGTAGCAGAGGCAGCAGCACCCACACCAAATCCGTGCGCACATGGGTCGAGGCGAGGCTGGGCGAGGTGACTATCTAAGTTAAACCGAACCGGCGAGTAAGAGAATTACGACACTTCGGTCTCCAGTTGAATCATGGATCCGACCTTAGAAACAAGCGCTGTGATTCCGGGTAAACGTCAACATCAAACAGTGGTCCCAGCAGACACCGCGAATTGACATAATCTTCTCGAATTAAGATCTCACAGAGATCCCACAATGACGTACATCGGGAGAGTCGGCGGCAGCTACTCGCCTAGTAAATAATTATGTCACAGAACACACTTCGAGGAACTGATCTTGAAAAAACCACCCAGGACCCGAAGACGACTCAACACTCGATCGAAATCAGAGACGACGACGAGCCTCGCTGGCATCACGCTTCAACGTCATATCTATCAGTCTTGTCGCGCTGCGAAACAATTATTGCCACTTGCCAATTTCGGAAATATTACTACGCTACGGTCTACGGACTACGCTCTATGTTGGGGGCGGTCTGGTCTGCTCTGGTCATTGCCACTGAGTTGCACAAGAACTGAGCGTGGCGCACGCGGCGCATCCATTTTATAGTCATTCATTAAATGCCCACCTGGCAGCGAGCCAGGAGCGTCTCAGAGGAAGATCAAGTGCAAGATCAGCGAGAACAATGGCAATCGTTTGATAACTTTAATACTCTTTGATTTGATTACTATCAGCAGACATTACTCTTCCGATCATTGGGGGCGGCCCTCTTGCAGCTCGCTCTTCAGTATCCAGGAGGCGGCACGCATAGCAATGGCAGAGATGACTGTATTGGGATTCCCCGAAATGGGACGAGGCAGCACGCTGGCATCCACCACTCGAATATTGGGCACACCCACCAATCTGCCAAGGGACATTCCATTAAAGAGAACAAACAACAAGAAGCGAAGGTACAAGGAGACCCACCTGAGCTGTGAGTCCAGCACAGTGCCTAGGGCACAGCTGCCACCTGGATGATGGGAACCCAAGCCAATGTGACGCATAAGACATTCCAGATACTGATCCGAGGGCTGGTGCTCGAGGAAATCCCTCTCAAAGGGCCCAAAGTTGGAGCACTCCTGCAGCTTTGGCCAATGTATAAAAGGCCGAAGCTGAGCAAAGGAGGACGATGTGACCATCTGCAGTACAAAATTCTCTATTATTCTTTACATTGTTGACTAGAATCAATTTTACTCGCCTTTACAGCACTTCGTATGGCCGCAATGGTGCAGGCCACATCATCATCGTGGCTGAGGTAGTTTGGATCGATCAGGGGATTCCTGCGCATTTGTCTGTTGAGGAGTCCGACCGAGCCCCTTGACTTTGGCTGCAGGCAGCTGGAAATCACCACAAATCCCTCTTGCGAGGCATTGTAGTACCGGGGAAAGAGCGCCCTAAAGCCGGCTGCCTTGAAATTAGAAATGGACATGAGGGCAGCTTCGTCTATGGCCCCGGCCCCAAAAAAGGTGATGCCAAAGGACGAGGGCTCCTCATAGCTGGCCACATGTCCCAGCACTCCAAAGTTCCCGAAGGGTCCCGTGCCCGAGCTCAGGAAATTGAATACACTCATTGGACTGAGGAGCGTGCGCTGGTTTAGGCTTGGCCCATCCACACCCATCGAGACAAAGAGCGGCACATTCAGGTGGTCGTGGAGATTTCGGCCCACCAGAGGGGAGTTGTGAAGCACAGGAATCCTCAGATTAGCCAGCGTTGAGCTGTTTCCAATGCCAGAGGCCTGGAGCAGCTGTGGGGTCTGGTACGCACCGGCGCAAAGGATCAGCTCGCGTCGCACCTCGATGCTGAATTCCACTTCCTTATTTTCGGCATCCTTCAAGCCGACCAAAACGGAACTGGCATGAAGAGTGGGGCTGGACGATAGCTGTATCCGTTTGACCAGCGCCTCTGGAAGCAGCCGAAGATTAGCATTCTTCAGCACAGGCTGCAGGAACTGCTGCACCACCGAGTGGCGGAGTCCGTTCTTGATGTTGTAGCGCGACCGACGAAACACCCAAGGCTTGTGCGTGAATTGGCTCTGGGCATCATCCAGAGCCTCCGTAAGCTTCGAGTAGCCACGAGGTATTTCAAACATTTCGCAGGGCTTGGCTGTGGCGGCAGCCATGAAGGGACCCATGTGCGCCCAGCTCCAGTCGCTCAGGTTGTGCAGCTGGTGCCAGGCGTCAAAGTCCGGGCCATGCCCGTCGAAGTGCAGCATGTAGTTCAGGTTGGCGGATCCCCCGAGGCCCTTTCCCCGCGGCAGGCACTGTCGCTGTTCGATGAGACCCTTGGAAGAGTGCATCTGGGGCACTGAGAGGAACGACCAGTCATTGATGCCCTTCTGCTGGAAGGTAGTCAGCAGCGGAATCCGGCTGAGCAGTCCAAAGGCACTGCCGGCTTCAATAAGGAGAACGCTGCCGTTGCTGTGCTTGGCCAGCAGCGAGGTAAGTGTGCTGCCCCCAGTTCCAGACCCAACAATCACGTAGTCAAACGCAACCTGTCGTTCCTCTGGCACCAAAACATTCGGTATCGACTCCTTTAGCAAGCTGCAGACCAGCATAGCTAATCCAGACAGCAAGCCTATCACGATGCCTCCAACTATCAAAATCTCTGCAACAAGAATTCTGATTAATATCAATTTTAAATGGTTTTATTTGGAAATTACTTTGGAAATGCTTCCCCATTGTGGATGATGAAATTCAACTAGTTCATGCAAGGGAACAACTAACTGACATCAGCGTTTGGTCTAATCCAATTACCTTGAGTTCACTTTGGGGAATGGGCCAGTTGCACGGTTTAAAATCAGCGGGGTATCGGTTATCGGTCCGACGATTGGTTTAACCGTCAGCCAAAACATGCATTTTATGATAATTAATACATATATTCTTTGTTGCATTTGGGAGATCGGCTGAGCCTTATTTGATTAGCTCCGGAGTGAACGCAGATGAAATGAAGTGATCTGTTATCACTCCCAATGTAATTTATAATAACCGCCAACTGCAGTTTTATTCAAAGCCTGATGTCGTTGGACAGCACTGATCATAGCGGAACTTTTTAGCACTGGCTCGGTAGGGACCGGACCAAATATTCCAAATAACCTGATTAAAGGAATACGGAAATGCGCGCCGTTGTACAGAGAGTGAGAGCCGCCAAGGTCACGGGTATGATACCATAATTATACCATCTTTTGACAGCGCTAACCTAACTGTCTGTCTGTCTTTCCCCAGTGCTGGATGAGCTGGTCTCCTCCATCGGGCCAGGGCTGTGTGTGTTGGTTGGAATTAAGGCTGATGACACAGACACAGATGTTGAGTATTTGTAGGTAAATTCATAATAATAATTTTTGGAGTACATTTTCATTATTGAGCTATCAGGGTGCGCAAGATTCTCGCTCTGCGGCTTTTCGAGGACGAAGGCAAACGTTGGCAGAAGTCGGCCAAAGACCTGCAGCTGGAGATTCTCTGCATCTCACAATTCACACTATACCATCGACTGAAAGGCAACAAGCCCGATTTTTCTGCGGCTATGAAAGGAGACGATGCCCAGAAGCTGTACACACATTTTCTGGACCGCCTCAAGCAGTCGTACGACACCTTTAAAATTAAAGGTACAGGATCCCTCCAAGTGTGTTCTCGGTCCCCTTACTGACATTTCCCAATTCATGTCTCTGCAGATGGCAAATTCGGGGCGTACATGCAGGTGCACATAGAAAACGACGGCCCCGTGACGATCAACCTGGAATCACCCGACAGGAAGCAGCCGGACGAATGCGTGGAAAAGTAAAGCATTTTCAAGTAGGAAAACTTTTTCAAAAAAATATATACAAAAGCTTTTATGTACCACGGGGTTTTTGTTTACTATATTCTCGTTAGCAACTTAAATCTAAATCAGTGTACAAGTCCTTAGGCTTCTAACATTTCCAAATCCTCGATTCCCATTCCTTCTTCCAGACGCTTCTCCAACTCGCGCGCGTCCACATATGTGATCTTCTCTTCGGGCAGATCCTCCTCGTCCATGAGAGCCGCCTCCTCGGCCTCTTCCTTGGCACGGCGTTCCTTGAGGCCAGCGGCTGGCGAACGAATCAGCGACATGTTGCGTTGCACATTCTTGACATCCATCTGGATCTCAATCTCTCGGCCCTTGCGCAGACGCTCCATGACAAAGTGATCCTGGCGACGCTGCTTGATCTCGGTAACCTTCTTGATGGCTTCCAGGGCCTTCTGCCAGGTCTCGCGGCTGTATTTGACGGGCACATTGCGACGCTTCTCGAACTCAAAACTGGGATCGATGGCCAGCTCCTTACCAGCAGTCTTGCGATGTGCCTTAGTCCAGCCTACCTTGCGTGGGTTCTTCTTGCGCTTGAACGCCTTGTGGCATTTTCCACGACAGAACTTGAAGATCTACCAACAGAAAAAAAGACAAGTTGAGTTACATGTGTATACAAACATGGCTGCGCAACAGTCAAAAACGCATCGAACTGGGCCTCACCTTGCAATCATTTCGTACGAAATTAACCCCGTGGCCGGGATATATTTTGCTGGAGCAAAAGTAGCACGTTTCAATGCGCATTTTCACAAATTAAAACAATTTAATTTGCGAAAAACAAAGCGCACAAACACGTGTGCTGAAGAAGAAGAACAAGAAACGAGCTTAACCCACTTATCCCCCCTATATTTAAACTGGTGAACAACTCGAGTTAAATCGCGGAAAATTACTGTTAGTAAATTCTTCATATAGGTTCATCCTATCCTTTTCTTTACTTCAGAACAAAAATTACTACGATATCTTCAATCTGAACTACGCTAAAAATACCTACATATCATAATTTTCGTGGAGTGTATTTTAATACCCACTGGTCTACAATGGGTTAATCGTTCTCTGTCCAAATCAGAATACATATTCCTCGATTTTGATATTCGATTTGATATTACTAGCTAGTTAAGACCCTATGCACTGACCACATAATTTTAACTAATAAATTAATCAATCTTCTACAAGACTGACTTAAGAATTTTAAGAACTTATTTGTATTGGATTGTCTATAAAATAAGGTTTAAACAAAAAAGGCCAACGCACAAACCGGTAAACCGGTATATGCTCAGTATGAACATTGTATACCCTATTTTCTTGAATTGGTATTAAAATTCTGTTTTCAAAGCTGCTTTGAATTAATTAGTGGTTTTAATGTGTCTTTCATGCTTTCTCTCTATTCGCAGCAAGTTAGCTACTAGTCTAATGTCATAACACCACAAACAACAGATTTTTTAGTTCACGTTATCGATACAACCTCCTATTAGCGCACTTCTACAAATTTAAAAGTTCTCCCCCACTTAATGTTTGGAAATTTCATTTCTTTTATTTGGTTTAAAAATATGCTTGTAAAATATAATTAAATACACTATGTGTGTACTCTGCTATTTGTTATAAACTTGTAATGCACTTGAAGTTCTACTAGTTAGGTGAATGTGTGAATTCAACCCGCATCGTATCCATCCGCCCGCATTAATATTCCTATTCCTATTTTAGACAACAACAGATATCAACAATTAGGGTGTAATTACGGTGAAGCGACTAGAATTTATAAGCTATGAAAAAATCAGCGGATCGGGCGGCAGCCAGGTGTAGAAGAGAATATACGCGGCACTCGAGACAACATTCGACGTGTCCAGCGCCGAAACCACTTGATCGTCAAACTTATACCAACGCCCGTAATTGGCGCTCTTGCAGAACGCTGTGTAGTGGCCACCCTCCATGCTGCCGTAGTGGTTGGACACTGCATATAGCTGGTACGTCTTAGGTGTCACAGCGCGGGACTCTGCACGTGCTATATATGGAGCCATCTCCAGATTTTGGAGCGGAAAGCCCAGATAATTTTGCTTCTTAATATAGGCACCCGTGTTGCTCGTATCCGCATAGAAGCTATAGAGACAAGATGAATGAATATTGATAGGGGATGGATCTTTACCGGCGTACGTACCGCTTTAAATGGACCACCAGCACAGGCGGCAGTTTCGATATATCCAACTTTTTAATGGCGTCCCGCTTCGTCTTGCAGTTTGGACAATTCCAGCCGTGGATGCGCTCCCCACTGAAGTACATGTCCATGCACTGGTTCAGCTGGCACTCGTTCGCGTTGGGCGGCAGCTCGAGGCTGAGATTGGAGAAGCACTCGTAGGTAGCCGACTCCTTGTTGCAGGTTACACACTTGACGGTGCTCTTCATCTGTCCATAAAATAAATGCAATATAATGCTCTCCTTGGCCTTGGTAAAATCAAGCCAGGCCTTCTCCGCAGCGCCGATGGTCTCCCGCACCCGCGACACGTCCAGCGTCTGCAGGTCAGAGTGCAGCCAATCCATCAGAATGGTGAGAAATTCGTGAGAATCTTGTTGATCAACGCCACGAAAGATATTCTGGAACTGCCCCAGCACAGACTGCAAAAGAAAGCCATGAGCAAACAGAATTTTTCATTCATGCGGCTCTCTAACTTACTCTCAGATCTCGACTGGCCACACACTTGTATTGTCCTTTCCAGAGCTCCTTGATGAGGGCCGCCACCTCCTCGATGACCTGGCCATTTGTCTTGTTGCTGCGACTGATGTAGTTCTTGTATTTGTCAGATAGACAGTACTCCGTCAGCTGGGGCGTGTTGCTCAGGCACTGCAGTATGCTGTTCATATAGCAGGTATTCCCCAGGTTTTTCAATCCCGTGAGCCCCCTTCCCTGCAAATTCAAGAAGTTAGATAGAGATTACTATTTGAACATCATTGGGAAACCAAGAAAAGATTGCGTTACACGTCGAAGGGGAAAAATGGAGCTATAAATGCTGCAAGGAGGCAAAGCCGTTGGCAGGTGAAACTTGACGCCCGCGACGGAAATCATTCGGGGATTCCGATTCCAGGTATTTGCTGTTGTTGCCAAACAGTTTCTCGACTGTACGTTGCTTTAGCTTGAACATGCTTTGAGTGCGGACGGCGAGCGACTGTTTGGGGCTTTCGTTGGGTGTCTTCGAAACGTGACCCTTGGCTATTGATTCCCTAGTGGGAGGCGGGGCTATTTATAATCCGCGAGTGAGTCAAGACACACCCCTCCCCATAGCCATATTCCTAGCCTAGACCCATTTTCATCCCCCATTTAGACATTCTCACATATGCAAATCACTCACCACATTGTGACCTATAACAGGGGAGAAATCACGAGCCCGTGATGCTATCCTTTCCACACTCCTTGGCCTCGCCGTCGGCTTCGTAGCCCGATCAAACGTGGGCTTCTTGTCTAGACTCTCTTCCAAGGACAGACTCAAATCTTTTGTTCCATTGGCGGCCGAGTTGAGGAGAGATTCAATGCTTCCAGACAACTCGTCCTGGGGCGACGATTGTTCTGGCGGTGAGGGCGGTGGCGATGGTGGCCTGTAATGCTTCTTAGCCTCGCGGGCAATGGCCAGCTGATGCTCCCGCTCCTGTCGTTCGCGCTCGTGCTGTTCGTCCAGCCGTTGTCGCTGCAGAATGCCCAATTCGATGCGCCTGGTGGCCTCCGCATCCTTGGGGGTCACCTGCTGCGGTGCCACCGTTTGGAACGTTTTCAAGCGCTCGACATCGTCGCGCAGGCGATTGTTTTCCATTTTCTGTTGAGCAAAAAAGGAAGAGGTTGCGGTTAAGTCAAGATAAAGATTCGATTCGCCCTGCGGCTAACTCACATAATCCTCCGCTTGGTTTTCCAGCTGAAGGATCTTGTAGAGCAGCTGCTGATCCGACTCGCTGAAGTCGCTCGAGGGGCTCTTCCGCTGGATGAGTCGCTTCCACATCTTAGCTGCATTATCCAGCTGCTCGTCATTGTGCTGCGCCCGCTGCAGAAACTCAGCCTGGTCGCGCATGATCTCGGCTATGGGCTTGGCCTGCTCGTATGTACGCAGTGCGGCTTGTTTGCTGGCCCGATTGATGTCTGGACGAGGGCTAAAGTCCCGCGGACTAATGTCATCCTTCATGGAAATGTCATGGATCGACGGATACTCGATGTCGTCAATGGTTTCGATGTCGTTGTTGTTCTGCTGCGGTGCCTGCACACTGGGATTGGTGCAGTGCGTAGGGTACATCATGATAAAGTATTCGTAGCCACCCTCCACGATCTGTATGGGCGCGCGGTAGGTGACATCGGGGTCCCACTAAAAGAAGAAAAAATCTCTTGTTATTTCTTTCATTTAGGGGTTTCTTCTATATTTACATTATTCAATATGTCTAGGAGCGTGGCTATCGCTGTACCTGCCGCCGGCTGTGCATCCTTGCTGTTCCAGTCCATCAGGACCACCGATTCCTTGACGGAGCGCGACGCCCACGAGGCCTTGGCGCTGCTGCTGAGACGAGCCTGCAATCTGCCAGCTGACATTCTGTAGGGAATTACATGGAGCGTGAGCAGACTTTTTCTTGGATGTTGTGTATGTTCTCCACTTACCCTGGCGTTATAACATCTTCGGGCACATTAAATGCACAGGAGTAGGTGAGGTGAGACTTTTCGTAGTCGGCACTGGGTCGGCAGTCCATGACCAGCACGGATTTCTCATGCATACGCTGGTAGAGCTCCTGGCACGAGACCACGCCCAATCGAGCATACTCTGTGGCATGTGTGGTCGCGACGCCCTGTGGCTTGCCACCTCCATTTCTGATGGTCTCCGTATGGTTATGCAGGGATGCTGGACTTGGCTGTTTCCGTAACTGGCTGTAGCGTTCCGAGAGTGAGTCCGTTATCAACTCGAGGGAGTCCATAATACGACGATTGGCGTCGCTGTCTCCCAGCGACTCACGCACCTGCATTTTGTGCATTGCATAGTCAGGCTTGCTGCGAATGGTTGTTATCATCCTGAAGTACTTCATGTAGTTGATGTAAGCCATCTCCTCGTCGCCATCCAGTCGATATTCCTCCGCCGTCATAAAGAGTTTGCGAGCAGTGCCGAGCAACCTACGAGAGGAAAGGGTGAAAAGCAAGAGAATCATGCGAATTCTTTGCTGATGGAAGTGAGCGTCGACCTACATTTTCATGCTTTTGTGGCGTATGTCTGACGTTATTACGGACAGCTCCTCCAGGCTTCTAAGACTGTCCGTCATATGTAATTTCTTCAATTGGGCCATTATAGGGGTGTGTGTTGTGTGTTTTTTTCCCGTCTTAGTGTTTATTGTTGGCCTGGCGGCCAGTGTGACCGCGGATTTATCGATAAAATATACCGTCCGACCATCAGAAATATACTTAAAAGTACGGTCTCATTTTAAAAGTATACCGTAAAAATACCGTAAAATATACCGACGAAAATCATATTCCTCGATTTTGATATTCCGTTTAATATTTTTAGCTGAATAGGACACTGAGCCCTGAACAAATAATTTTAACTGATAGACGAAACCATTTTCTACAAGATCGACCAATTTTAAAAACTCCTTTTATTGGATTCTGTCTAAAATAAGGTTTAAACAAGAAATGGCAACAAATAAGTCCCTTTTCTTACATGGCAAAACGGTAAATACACATCAGTAACATACATACATATATGTATACGGAGTTCGGAATTTTGCATACCCTATTTCTGAATTTATGTAAAAATTCTGTTTTCCAGGCTGCTTCGAAAACTAAGTAATATTGACTTTTTCTCGTATTGACATATTTCGACCTATTCATGCAGTTAATTAGATTCACGTCAATATATTCCCGTTGGTCTCGATCCCGATACACATATATGGTATCAGTAGGAAGACTATAAACTACAATATTTAATTGCAATAGCTAAAAAATATGGAGATTATTTTTCATACCTACTAAATATACAAAAAAAAGTTTACGAAATCTGTTCTTGCGGTCGTTGGACAAACATTTAATCAATACCCGTATGCCTTTTCGAAGAAGGGTAGTAGTTTATAAAAAGGCAGTTGTCTCTTAAATCTATTTCAGGCAGAAAAAAACAACAACGTGTATATTATCCTTAGCAGTCTATTTGTATATTTAATTCTTCTATTGTAAGTGGATAATTGTCGGTCCCTGATATTGATGTTTTTGAAAATCCCGGTTTGGCTTTGAAGACTCGACTACTCTAACAGCTGATTGGAAGATTTCACGTTTATTTAAAAAAAGAATATTGATTGTATTGTTTACAATGGGCAAGTCATCAAAAGACAAACGTGATATATTCTACCGCCTGGCCAAGGAGCAGGGATGGCGGGCGAGAAGTGCATTCAAGCTTCTGCAGGCCGAGGAAACCTTTCACCTACTGGACGGTGAGTCGTTGCCTCGTGGAGCTCTCGATTTTGATTTTACCAATTTGATTTTATTTAAATGGCAGGTGTCACACGTGCAGTGGACCTGTGCGCCGCTCCGGGCAGCTGGTCCCAAGTCCTCTCCAAGCACATGTATGAGCCACGTTCGCCCGAAGAGCGGGAAGCAGTTAAAATCATAGCCGTCGACCTGCAAGGAATGGCTCCCATCGACGGGGTCCATCAGCTGCGGGCAGACATCACAAAAGAGTCCACCGCCGAGGCCATCATCGAGTACTTTGATGGCAAAAAAGCTCAGTTGGTGGTCTCTGACGGGGCCCCCGACTCCACGGGAATGCACGATTTCGATGTATACATGCAGGGAGAGCTTGTCCTCTCCGCCTTGAGTATCTCCACGTTCATCCTAGAAACGGGCGGCTCTTTGGTGGCGAAAATCTATCGAGCAGACAACATCAGCCGCCTCTATTTGCAGCTGCAACGTTTCTTCAAGGATGTGTGTGTGTTCAAACCCTCGGCATCGCGCAACTCCAGCATCGAAGCCTTTGTGGTGGCCCGCCAGTTCTGCCTGCCAGAAGGTCACACGCCTTGTAATCTGACCACAGAATGGCACAAACATCCCGAAACGTGGCTGGTAGAGACTACGGGGCGCGAGCCAAAGCCCATTGTTCACGTTCCTTTTGTAGCCTACAAGGGGGATCTGGACGCGGATCGCACATATGAATTGGTTCGATATCTCGCACATCCCCCTCGATGGTTTATTTCATTATGCGTTTTCCAGGATGAGGATTATGTCTATACGGAACCAGTTCAAAAACCTCTGACTGCCGCCTATCAGGATGTGCAAAAGAAAACGGCCACAACTTCCGTTAAATATGAGCGCATCATCGTCATACATGATGAGGAACTGACGAAGGAATGGAAGGAGGAACACAAGGAGCCTGCCGACGAGTGACCCATGCTTTTATGCATTGAAATCTTCAATAAATCAAAGACTTTTATATTCCATTTCATAATGATTCTATTAAGAAACTAATTAACTATTTACAATTCCATTGGCAGGCGGCTCTATAAATGCTGCATAATCAGCTTTTCGGCTGGTGGTTTAACGCCGTATTTATAAACCTTGTTGAGGCTCTCCGGAAAATCGGGCAGCAGATTGTTGAAGTTCTCCACGTGATGTGTGTGCTGCTCCGTCCAGATGCCATCGCCGGTGAAGTGAAACTCCGATTCGATTAGATAGAGGATGAGGGTCAGGATCTCGTTGTTGCTCAGATCCTGGACATCGGACACAGGCAGCTGCAGTTCCTCCTGAATTTCGGGCGACTGCAGCAGCAAGAGCTTCTCCTCTATGCGTTTACTACGAAAAAGAAAAGGGAGAATTTGAATATGGATTTCTTCCCATTTGGAACTATTCCTGAACTCACATGGGATACAACAGCAAGTGGATGTTGTCAAAGATCTCGGAGAGCTTGAACTTCTTGCTCTTCAAGTACTCTAGACATTGTTTCACATGCAGGAGGGGTATATGGCACCAGTTTGGGTGGCGGGAAAGCAGATTACGTAGCACTTGCTCATCCTTGGACAGAACGTTGCCCAGGTAGACCACAATATCACGACCCTTGGTGCGATCGGAGCCATCTCTAGCGAATCTACATTGATACAGAGGTGATACAAGAGATTGGGCGCCACAGATTCTTCTCCACTTACTTGGCAAACGCTTCGGAGCCACAGGAGAGGATGTGCAGGGAGGCACAGCGCACCTTCAGCTGCGTCAAGTAATCCAAACGAAGACGGGCCTTGTTCTGGTAGTGGACCAAACGCAGCACGCGCGGATTGGTGCCCAGCACCTGGAACTCCTCGATCTCCTGCAGATCCCTCAAACGCTCCAGCACTGTGTCCGGCCCCAGGGTGAGCACCTCCAGACAACGCAGCACAGCACCCTCGTTGATGCCAAAAGAGCGGACATTCTGGAGGGTCTGCTTCAGGCTATCGCAGGTGGACATTAGGATCTTGGGCCGGCGGTAGCCAATGTCGCGTATGTCCTGCGAGTCGATGGTGGGTATCTCCTGGAGGATGCGCCGCACATTATCCGCGTCCGCATGAAGCAGGAAACTGTTCTTCCTCAGGCGCTCTACGGAAAACTTGAACTCTTTGGTCAGCAGCTCTATTGTGTCCTGCACAGAGCGGAAACTTTTGTGCCGCACACGGGAGTAGACCCTCCATAGCTTTTGCAGATCGCCGTCGTCCATCTGCAGGCGCTCGCGAAAGTAGGCGTTCAGCAGCGATTGGCGGAGGGTCTTCAGGGTGATGCTTTCGCTTTCCAGCTCCTGCTTTGTGAGCGGTAGCCGGATGTTGGTAAAAAGGCTAGCCAGACGCTGGGGCACCTTCATATCGAAAGGTATGAAGCCATGAGCCTTCAGAATGTCGATTGGCTTATTGACCACCGTCACATACTTGGCCAGCGTTTGGATGGTTACATTATGGAACCCGCACTCCAGCAGGACGCTGTGGCGATTGGAGAGTGTCGTCGCCCCGTAATAGATGATCATGGGCTTGGTGATGATATCGTCCACGCTGTACTGCAGCGATTTCAGCGTATCGTAGGAGTTGAGCAAATCCTTGCGCTTCACCGTCTTCAGCTCGGGATGCTTCTCCAGTGCAGCCGCCCATGCTCGATAGTTGCTACCTATTAATTTAAGATCATCATTACTGATCGATTCTGAATAAAACGGCGTGGGGTATAAACTTGCCCAGAGTTTTGGACAAATAGTTGGCATTTAGGGCCTCTTCTACGGGCATCTCTATGGGAGACGGCTTCAGCTTTGGCTTCCCCTCTTGACTGGTGACCTTTTTCGCCGTAGCTGCTGCACGCGATAGCTGGGTCAGGCTTCGCGCCAGCAGCTGCGCTTGATGCTGACCAGTCCTAAGCATTATTTCAGCATTAACATAAAATAAACCTTTCAAAAACAATTAACCGAAAATAAAAACATGTAACTGTTATTCGGGTGAATGGCAACAGCTGATACGGCTGCCCACTTATTATTCGGGTGAATGGCAACAGCCATTCACACAGGTTGGCAGTCCTTCCACACCGCTACACGTGCGTGCCCCGTATTTTGGCGAAATTGTAATTTGTTTCTCTCAGTTTCCCGCAAAGAAATCACTTTAAAATGTCGCTGCTACGCATCAGGTGAGCCTTAAATCATATACTTAAAGAAAACAATCAAACTAAACTGATGGACCTTTCAGGAAACCTAAAACCCGCAAGGGAAAGAAAATATTAATGGCTCGGGAGCCGCAATTGATTGAGTCGGCCCGCACAATGCTGTTTGTGGATGGACGAAAATGCGGTGGCAATGTGAAGCAGTGCATGAAGGATCTAAATCAATTGAAGAAGCCACTGGTGAAAGTTCTAAACCGCAAGAACGACATAACGCCCTTCGATGATCCTTCCTCCTTGGAGTTGTAAGTGAAATTTGCAGTCAAAAGTAGAAGTAGTAGTCGCTTATCCGAAAATTCTTTCCTTTAATGCCAGCTTGACCATGAAGAACGACGCGGCACTGTTCGTTTTTGGTTCTACCTCTAAGAAACGTCCCGACAACATCGTTCTGGGCCGAATCTTTGAGAACGAAGTCCTGGACATGTTTGAGTTGGGCATTAAACGGTATCAGGCCATCTCCGAGTTTAAAAACGAGAAGATCGGCGCCTGTGTGAAGCCCTGCCTGGTCTTCAATGGACCCCAATGGGCCCAAACCGAGGAATTGAGGCGTCTACGCAATTTGTTCATCGACACTTTCCAGCGTGAGAAGGTGGAGTCCATACGCCTGCAGGGCGTCGAGCATGTGATGAGCTTCACGGTGACCGATGACATGAACATCTTGATGCGCTCCTATAAGATCCTGCTGAAGAAGTCGGGCCAGAAGACGCCACGCATTGAACTGGAGGAGATTGGACCCTCGGCAGACTTTGCCATAAGGCGCACAAAGATTGCCTCCGAGGATCTCTACAAGCAGGCCCGTAAGCAGCCCAAGCAGCTAAAGGAGGGCAAAAAGAAGAACATCAGCACAGATGCTCTGGGCAACACGAAGGGACGTGTGCATATGGGCAAGCAGCTGACGGGCTCCATTCAGACGCGTCGCGTGAAGGCCCTGCGGAAGACACCCGAAGAAAAGAAGGAGAATCGCCAGAAGAAGAAGGTGGCCCTGAAGGTTGCCGCAGCCGAGGCTTTGGCGGCATCCCAATGACCAACGAACGTAAGCCCCATGTCTATCTTCTAGTTAGCTTTAGTTGTAATAAATTGGTCCAGATTAAAGTAGCGTTAAAACTACTCCGAGTATTGGAAACTTCAATGTATGCCTTCGACAATGTTGCGGATGCGCCGCGTCTTCGACTCGGCCAGGGCGTCCTCCAGAGTTCTGATCATGTACAGCAGGCTACTGACATCGGTCTGAACCAGCAGATCCTTTCGATGGCGTCGTTCATCCTCCTGCATGGCCGCCAGCTCCTGTTCACTGCGTCCTGAATCGTCTATCTCCAGCAACTCTCGGTTCTCGTTTTTCGGCTCCCTGTGCAGATAGAGCTTCATGGTGATCACCACACTGCACTGTTCCAGCAGGGTTCTCGACGCCGTGCGCACCTCCAGTCGCCAGTCCAGGTTGACCAGCCGATAGGCTCGTATATTGGCCGATTTGATCGATCCCTCCACAAAGTTTCGCTTGCTCGTCACAAACTGCTCCAGCACCTCCAAAACATCGTCGCTGAGATCGGGGAATGACTGACGCAAAATGGCCCGCATGTCTACGCCACTGCCCCCCACGCGGGTGGTTACGCTGATCAACAGCGATATCAGGGCTTCCACTGTCCGCTGCACTGTCTCTCTGTCCACGGCATCTGCCGCGTACTTCTTGGCCAGCGTCTCGTAGCGGGGGACATTGGGTCCGTTGATTAGATAGTCGAAGGCCGACTTGCACAGCTCCACGACATCGCCGGCTGGGCGCTGGAGCAGCGTCAGGTGATCCCTTTGCTGCTGGTTCAGTCGCAGCGAGGACATTTGGAAAGAATTCAACTGAAAACACACGGAAGAATGGATCATTTCATCACTATGCGGATTAGCTAAATGATTACCATCAATAGGCGCGATTCAGGACTATGTAAGGATTTAGGCACGGGCTCATGACGCAGCTAAATTAAACTAAAAAGAGCCGAAGACTTAATACAAATGCCAAATGAAAGCTTGGTTCTCCATCCTCACCTCTGCATCTGTTTGTCCTCTGGTCATAGAGAGTCAGACAGACCTTGGCACTTTTAGAGATTGTTAGACACACTACCTTTTATTTAAATGTATTTCTTGGCTTCCTCGTACAATTATTCATCAATTTAGAACAATTAATTGTCGAAAAACCAAAAGCAAAGACGGAATTTGTGCGGCTCACATCTGTTCGTGTTGGCGTGTTGGGCAACGTTTTTTTTGTACTGTCATTTGAAAGGAACTGCAGTGTTGCAAAGTGTGCAGAAGTGCACAGGCCCCGCACATCAACAACACAACAGACGACTGTTGCATCTGTTTTGTGTATTTATTTATTGCAACGAAAAAGGGATAGGACAGGACATGGAGTTTGATAGTCCTGAAGAGAAAGAGTTTCCCGGACTATATGCCGCGGAGGCAGCCGATTCAAAGTCCAAGAAGAGCAAGGAGGAGAGCGATTGTAAGTATACTGCAATGCGTGGGGTGGGTGCATCGAAACGGCGGAAAATCAATACCCGGGATCTTTGCAGTCGACGAGGACCATGAGCACAACAAAAAGGACCTGCTTATAGGCAGGCGTAAGGACAAGAAAGATAAAGGCAAGGATCGTGGTTATGCAGCGCTCGAGGGCGAGAGTTCACCCGAAGAAGAACTGGAAACAAAGTACGTAGTCCCTTAATCCTGACCGGAATGGAACTAATCCTTTGAACCCTCCTGCAGGAGTCCCTCGAAATCAAAGAAATCCAAAACATTCAAGTTTGTCAGCTCCAAGAGTAAGGAGAAGCGTGAAAAGTCGCGCGACAAGGAAAAGTCCGTGGAGGAGCCGGCGCATAAGACAAAGGATACAGATAAGGACAAAGACAAGGAGCGAGAGCGTCACGATGAGAAGGAGCTTAAGAAGAAGGACAAGAAGAAAGACAAAAAGGATAAGAAGAGCAAGCAGTTATCGCAGCAGCAGGACGAGGACGCCGAGGAGGAGGACCTGGCAATGGGCTATACCGTATTCGGAGTTTCCGTCAGTCTGGCCACCGAGAGATCGCGCTGCCACGACGGAATCGACCTACCGATGGTTGTGCGCGACTGCATCGACTACTTGCAGGAGCAAACACGAAACTTTGTCATCTACAAGGTGGAGCCCCTCAAGGCGGAGCTCCTCAACTTGAAGCGGCTCTACAACAACAGAGAACACGATGAGGCGTTAAAATTTTTCAACGTTCCCTTAGCCTGCGGTCTTCTGAAGCTATTTCTTCGCGATCTGCCGGAGCCAATGCTGACCACCGATCTGATGTACGATTTTGAGGACGTTGCCAGGCATAAGAGGGGCAGAGAGCAGCGGATTGGACTGCAGCAGCTGATGGAGCAGGTGCCCAAGTGCAATCGAACCCTAGTCGGTTGGGTGATGCTACACTTCTATGCGGTGACCGATCAGGAAAGGTACAACAAACTGAATCACGAGTCGATTGCTGTGCTACTGAGCCCAACGCTCCAGATGTCGGCGCAACTGATGGTGGCGCTGCTCCGTCACTGTCGCCTTCTCTTTGCGGACATCCAACTGATACCGTAAGCAAACACACGCTTAAATTTAGATAAGATTCGCGGCAGCAGCAGCCTGTAGCAGCCTCGAATCTCCACTGATTAGTTGGTTGACGAGAATGACGAGCGTGGGGCCCCATAAACGGAAGCGCTTGGCGCGTCTCGTCAGCTGTATAATCAGGCAGACACTCATTCCGAGATTATCCCATCAATATAATGAGTATCACTAACTTTGACTCTCTTGCAGATATGTACCGCCACTCACTGCTGCTTCGCAGCTGCCGGAATATCCGGAGGACATCCAAATGGAGTTGCGGAAGCAGGACAGTCTTCTGACCCAAATACACAGCGAAATGAATGCTGGTTTCATCACAAAGAAGCGCGAGGAGCAGCTCTGGGAGGTGCAGCGCATCATCACACAATTGAAGCGAAAATTGCGCAGCTTCGAGAAGAAGCAGGAGAAATCCATCGAAGAGCTAGACGGCAGCGCTACCTGCTCTACCAGCACTCAATCTGTACCTGCAACAGCGACCGCACCTGTTGCCGTTCCCGTACCTGTTGGCGAAGACACCACCGACTCCAACAATCAGCCACCCGCTCCCCCCAATTCCACAGTCACCACGATCAGCACAGAAGAGCACAAGCCGGGCAGGCGGACATCGAGTTCCAGTCCAGTCACCCACAATATAGACGTGTCCGACTGCATCCAGGTACACAGGAACGAGGAGCCGTCATCAAGTCCCAGCCCACCGCTTTTCACTATAGATGGAGAGTCTGGCTTTGTCCTATTGCCCGAGACGAATCCTCACCGCGAAGAACTGCTGCGTCTTCAAATAGAATACGATGAGCTGGTGGCCTTGCAGAATGACCTCAAGGCCCGCATCATGACCGAACGCAACGAGGTCTATCGCTTGAATAAGCTATGCGACCAGCAGCTCCTTAAAAATCAAGCAGCCGCAAGTGCGCAGCCTCCAAAGGAGGCCGATTACGAGCGGATAATCGAACACTATAAGCGGGAGAATGCACTGCTGGAGCACAAGAAGCAAATGTTGGGCAAAGAGCTGAAGGAGGAGCGTCGAGCCTGCATAGCCCTGCAAGTGGAGCTGCGCCTGCAGCAGTTTTAAATGTATTAACCAGTCTAGTTTTATTCCTGTTCAATCTCAATGTGCGTTAAACGAACAAAAACCTGAAAGATCAGAGGAGAGCAGCGTTGGGCCTGCATAGCCCTGCAAGTGGATTATCATACTCGTATGCAGCAATTTTAAATGTATTAACCATTGAAGTTTTACTTCATTTCAATCTTTATGTGCGTTAAACGAACAAAACATTCAAATAAAAGCTCAAATGTTGGAATGGCGCGTTGTTTATTTTAGGAAAGATGAGTCTGCGGTCTGGAGTCTGGATATTTTTAATATTGAATTTCGCGGGCAAATGACAGCGCTGCCACAACATTGAAAATTGTCAATGAAGTGAGTTCTAATAGCCTGTTTACACTACATTGAGTTAACTCAAACGATAGGTAACTCAGAACTGGTGTCTACAATATGCAAAAGTTGAGTTATTGAGTTGTTGACTTTCGGCTGCTGGCACGTGCTTGTGTACATAAATTTTGTTTTATTTAATTTTAATTATATGAACGACCAAGAATTAATGATTTTCCATGTGGCAGATACGATACCGACGCTGCAGTGTATAGAGTTGGCGTCGATGTCTGCAGCAACTGTGGAGTATTTGGATCAAATTTCCAAATTTCGCATTGCAATGCGAATGCTGTACTTCAATTAATTACTATGGTTTTAATTTACCAAATTAAAATTTTTAATTGGCAATTATTTATAACAATTTAATTTAGCGTTAGGCTGCGAGTTTCCGACCGAATTTTAGAAATCGACCACATTGTTAATATGGCTTTTTAATAATAAAATTAGTTTCACGTATTGGTTTTAACGATTTTATGTATGCATATTTGAAACTTTTACCCAGCTTTATTTTTTACGCGTTAACATTTAAATTTTGATTTGCCAATTTTTGTTGTAATTAGTGGAGATAATTCTACGATAGGCAGATCAGGGCTGAAATATTCGGAAAATCGGCTATGAGAGTGGCGGAGCGTACACTAAGTAAGTTCTAAGAAAATACGCCAGGTGGCGTGGCTAAGAAGTGTTTTTCGCGAAAACCATTGGCTCTTGGGATTTCGCTGGTGGCCGTTGCTAATTTGATTGATTGTTTAATATTTATTCATAAAAAAATCATCCGAAAATGTTGAAGCAAGTAACCAGGCAATTGGCCCTCCAGGGAGTGCGCAACTTCTCGGTCAGCCAGCAGGTGAGAGCGTATTCCACAGCACAATAAACCCAACAAATCTGGCTGCAACTGTTTACGTAATACCAGAAAATGCATCACCGGAAAGACAAAGTGCAATACCTCTAATTATCTTTTACACAATAGTTGGAGTTTTCCGGTGATTCTAATGCTCTTGTGGGCTTGATTTTTCTCCACCCCCTCCGCAGAACAACTACAAGGTGACCGTCTGCGGTGCGTCTGGCGGCATTGGCCAGCCTCTGTCGCTACTGCTCAAGCAGAATCCGCTGGTCACGGATCTGTCCCTGTACGACATTGTGCACACGCCCGGTGTGGCCGCCGATCTGTCCCACATCGACACCAAGAGCAAGACTGTCGGATTCATGGGCGCCGACCAGCTGGGCGAATCCCTGAAGGGTGAGTAGAGGGCAACAAGTGAGGTTATGGTTGATGCCAGTGGAAAATTGACATGAGCTAAGTGGGGGAGGAGGAGTATGGGATTTGCATGAAGAGTGGGGAAGAAATCATGCTCTGTGATAAGATAGTAGAACCGGGGAACGGCTATTGGTATATACATATATGCAACTACGTAATCAGAGGCAGCCCACTTATCAGCAGTAGCCTGCGTGGATTGAAGCCCATAAAAGCGCAAAGCTCAAAGTGTCAGTAGATTAACAATAAGTACCTTTCCATATCTTATTCCCACACAGGCTCCGATGTGGTTGTCATTCCCGCTGGCGTTCCCCGCAAGCCGGGTATGACCCGCGATGATCTGTTCAACGTGAACGCTGGCATCATCAAGGACATTGCCAACGCCATTTCCAAGAACTGCCCCAAGGCCCTGATAGCCATCATCACGAATCCCGTGAACACCTGCGTGCCAATCGCTGCCGAGATCCTCAAGAAGGTATGATGCGTGGATGGGTCCATACGACATATAATTAGCTTATACAATGTCTTCCTTTGTATTCCTCCACAGGCTGGTGTCTACGATCCCAAGCGCTTGTTCGGTGTCTCCACCCTGGATGTGGTGCGTGCCCGCGCCTTCATTGGCCATGCCCTGAAGGTGGATCCCCAGACCGTGCAGATCCCCGTGATCGGCGGCCACTCGGGCGTGACCATTCTGCCCGTGCTGTCCCAGAGCCAGCCTCTGTTCAAGAGCAGCCAGGACGTCATCGAGAAGCTGACGGTGCGCATCCAGGAGGCCGGCACTGAGGTAGTCAAGGCTAAGGCTGGAGCTGGTTCAGCCACCCTCTCGATGGCCTATGCTGGCGCCCGCTTCGCTGGATCCCTGCTGAAGGGGCTCAACGGCGACAAGAACGTGATCGAGTGCTCCTACGTGCAGTCGTCCATCACCGAGGCCACCTTCTTCTCCACCCCGCTGCTGCTGGGCAAGGAGGGTCTGAAGGAAAACCTGGGTCTGCCCAAGCTCAACGACTACGAGAAGAAGCTGCTGGAGGCCGCCATTCCCGAGCTGAAGAAGAACATCCAGAAGGGCATTGACTTTGCCAACGCCTAAGATGCAGCATACCCATCAATCCAACGAATTCCCCTTGATTGTGTACTTCATTAGCGCCTATGTATCTTGTGTCCAAACCACCGGATTGGCATACTCCCTTTTAGCAAATCTTTCATTTTAAGTCGGAAAAGTGTGCAACGCTTAGCGTGTCCAAAGATGCAACCTGTTGATATCTGAAATAAACAAACTATAAAATTGGAAATGGTCATTGCAAGGATAATTGGTTAAGGGATCTTATATATACTCTTCTTCTCAAAGGAAAACATTCGATTAAAGTTCGATGTCAGTCTGTGCACTGCCCGAAAAGATTGTAAACTTTCTCAAAATCTGTTCGATAGATTGGGATTGCTACTGTTCGATTTTGCCGAGCGTTGGCAATGCTCACTGCTTTCTCTTCCTCTCTCTCTCTCTCAAACAAACACAATGCTCTCACATACACACCCATACAGATGTACTCAATTAAGCTTCGTTAAGATCAATTTAGAACTGCCCGCATGTCATGCTCTCTCCCTCGCCCCTTCCGTAGCCATAACCCCCTCCAGCGACCCTCCCATGACTCTGTCTCAGCCTCCTCCAGTGCGTACGCATTTTGGAATTTCTTATTCGATTTTCCTATATGTACATACATTTGTGGGATAAATATTTTATGATAGAGTAGATGATGGAATTTTTCGACTTTAGTTGGACCAAACTGTATGATCTTTTCAATGACTTTCGTTCTTTTGATAATGGACAACACGCTTCTAATATTCAGCAATCTATTCACACCTTTGGATTGAATTAGCAAACAATATATATATGGATAGATGGATTATGATATCTTCTGGAAGATGTTTGCATGCTTTTTAGCATCAGATCAGTGTTAAATGATTCGGAAAGAAATTTTCTGGCGAATAATAACGGTTAGTTGGTTGAGCTTTTAATTCCGCAAAAGATAATCGATCATTTCTGATGCCAATCGATTCTGCCAAATGTGAACAATTCTCTTAAACGGTCTTTAAGAGATTGATTTGCCCACAAATTTATCAATCGCAGGCTTCAATTGGATCAAACACCCACTCCACAATCATTTGCACTTGTTCCATCAATTAAAATGCTCGCCACCAACTGAAATCAAGTCAATTGGATTACTATTAGACAATTTGATTTTGTTCATTAAGCCACAGACGATGCAGACCAGGCCGGCCCAGTTTCAATAATTCTAATCTATTTAGCCACCATCAATAAACGAAGAGTTCCAGAGAGCAGAGGGGAGGGGTGGGGATGGGAGGGAGGAGACAAAACACACCCCCGACTTAATTATCGACGATCAAAAGGCAACGATAACAAGACCAAAACAATCAATTGATACAATTCCATTCATGAAATCAAATCAAACTGCAAGCGAAAATCACAGAGCAACTCAAATGCCGCGCCGCAGAGACAATTGGATAGGCCAGGCGCAGGCAGGCAATCGGACTCGGCTTGGTTCTTCTTCTGGTCTGGTCTGGCCTGGCCAATTGGCAGAGAGCTCTCTTAATGAAATAATGAGCAGGAATCAATTTCCAGACGCCACACGTACTACTCTCGTACGTACGATACAAATTAAATTGCCGGCCGGCATTTTATATTAAAACAAATTGGAATCCATGGATTTACCAGCGCCCAAGCCAAGCCAAAGCGCCTGCCTGCCTGCCACTGTAATCGACCTTGAACAATTTTATTTAATTACAAACAATTAGGTCGGCGCTCAGGCCGCAACACCAAAAACGATAAGCGACGCCCACCACAATGCCACGGCCGACTGCAGCAATTAATTTATTAAATTTTAGCACACAAAAAGATTGACAAGTTCATTCATAAATTCAAATTTAAATTCCAATTGAATTTCCAGTGCAATCCTGTGCCTATCGATTGCTAAAGCGCAACGACGCTCGTGCTAAGCCGCGCTTTAAGGCCAGATTCAAAAATTGTAAGGCAATGAGGATAGGATCGATTTCAATAAATAATTTGCTCTCTGGAAATTATAGCCCCGCCGTCCCACTTTGGCCCCCACTGTTACCCCGTTTTGACTGCATTAAATGGCGCCTTAGTCCACAATTGTCGGCAATTAATTTGAATTACGCGTACTGTGTTGCGATTTTTGTGAATCGACAAGACCCAGAGCCAATTACATGGCCCAAGCCCAAGCGGTTGACATCTTCAGTTATCTCTGGTCCGGCGCTCCATACGAGTACGAATACTCGTATGTGTTATGGCGATAGCAATTGTCCGATTGTGATTGGCTTTAATTTATTGGCGTCTTTGCTCACTTTCACTTTGATTGCATTAAGCTTTTTGTGGGCTAATTGGTGGGGGTGGGGGTGTGGGTGAGTGGGTGTGGCAGGGGGGAAGTTTCATGCGAGAGTATTTCAAATGCTTTCATTTTAGACGAATTAGATATCAAATGTGTAGATAGTATATATATAGTATTACACAGCTACTTTATCATCTACATAATAGTAGTTTTCGATTAAAAATCGATATACTTTTAGAAAAAATCATCAAATTCTAAAAGACTATGGTTTCTTTGCCTTATCTGGCTATATTCGGATGGCTTACACAGTATTCTTAAAGGAATACAGAGCCCAGACTACAATTCTGTCATTCAAAACATTTGGTACAGTCAGTCCCAAAAAAATCTCATGTAAATGATGGCAGAAAATCATAAAGAACCACAGAATGGAAAGCAAAATGCATAAAACAATTTGAGTCGACGTTTGTGATCGTCGCTCGTCGTCTGGGTCAGATGTCAGATACGTCTCACAACCATCCCCACCCCATCCCCATCCCTTCCCTCCACGGTAGTATCATCGTCATGTAAAGGGGGTAAGTAGTAAGTACCAGGCAAGTGTGGACCCGGACCCCAAAGTGCCATGGAGAATTAACGAAACAACAAAACAAAAAAAAACCACGATACATCTTCAGACACGGTTTCGAGTCTGAGTCCGAGTCCGGGTCCGGGTCGACTTGCAGACATTGTCTCGGCAGTTGTGAGGCTTGTGGGCAGTAGATTTCGAAATTCAGTGTTTCTTTTTGTTTCTACTGCTGAAAGAGCGAGAACAGAACAAATAGCGGCAGCAGTGGCAGAAATGGAACTAAAATACAAAAACTATTTGATATTTTATGCGGGATTTTAAATTGATCTTAACGAAGCTTAATTGGTTGCACTGGTATTGGTGGGATGCCTACTACTGCTCTCGCTGGACTCTGACACGATCTTGTGCATGTCGTCGTCGTGTCTGTGTGTGTGTGTGTGTGTGTGTGTGTGTGTGTGTGCGTGTCTGAGCTTGGAGAGCACGCCATATTGGAATTCTGTTGTGGTGGCGGAGGCGACCGAGCAGCAGATCACAATCGCCGAACCAAGCCAAACCGAATGAGCAGGGAAAAACATTGGCATATGGACAATATATACACTATGTGTATGTAGATATAGAAATGCATAACAAAAAGTCGTGACTGTCTCCGTTGATATCGTAATACAATGGTGATAATGTCGCCACTGAGAATCGGATGGGACGGGATGAGAGAATGTTTTTCGCTGGAGGATGAACTGGATGGACTGTCAGCTTTTGCTGGTGATTCCGATGCTGATGATGGGTCTGTCTCTCTGTCTCTGTGTGTGTGTGTTTCTTAATGGTTATGGAAAAAATATGAAAAAATATATTCAACAAAAGCTTAGGCGCTCACTTCGCTTGGACAGCGACAACTGTACCAAGTACTACTCGTATTCTCCATAGAGGAAGCTTGAAAAAAACACACACAAAATACAGAGATTTAAGTACCCTTAAAAAGGGGTTCCCAATGAGCCTCATGAAACCCAAGATAAATCTCAGCCCTCAACAAAAATTCAGCTCTTTTTCGGTTAAGATTACGATATAATCATTAAGATTCCTCCCCATATCCCTACTCCTATCCCCCTCTTTTTACATTTTACCTCCGATTACCTTAATCATAGGATCATAGATGGAACCTCTTCCAGTTCAAGAGTCAATCGTAATTAACTTTTGATCTTATCCAAGATGCCATCATTATCGTTTGACTTCTTTGCTCTGCGGGATCAAGACATCCCATCCCATCCCATCTCCCATCTCCCATCCCTCCCTCCCCTGAATGTCCTTGCAGACTCTCCATCCTCAAGCCCACATAATTGGCGCAGTGGCTAATGCAAAATATTGTCTGATTATTCACACGCAACAAGAGTTCCCCTCCCTTCCCCTACCCATCGCATGCCACACATCCCTCCCGTTCTGTCAGGGACGGGACTTGGACTGGGTCGCGATCCACAGCATGGGGTGTATTTATTTGTTTTCATCTTGCGCTCCGCTCTGATCGCGTGCCCTAAGTCCATTCTCTCATGCCTCGGTTCCGTTTCCGTTGCGTTGCCCGCATTTTCGAGACCTGCAACTGCAAATCGACAAAAAGTATCGAATTGTTCGGCTTTGGGTTCTGTCTCTGTGAGAGAGAGAGTGATTTTTGTGTAGTTTCTGTTTGGAATTCGATGGGTTTTCTTCGTTATGATGGGAAAAAATTCAGGATCCTTCAGGGGGGAGATCCTGGGAAGCTAGGAAGTTCTTGTGCTGCCAAGATCAATGCGGGTTCTGTCTGATGGGTGGATTTTGGCATTTCATGGGATCTTCAGAAGAGGTTTCTAAAGGTGGATTACCTAGATAGAGATATTCCGAAATATTGGTTTTGATAGGATCATAATTAGGTATCATTTTTGAATGGATGGTTGGTTGGATTGGTTGAGGTTTGCTAAGAGTTACAGCGGTAATCTCTTATGAGTAAGATTTTCTGCTAGCTTTATCTTCTCCTTTCTTCGTCTCCGCAAAGGTACCTAGTTTTTCACCTCCATGTATTATTACACCCCACATACATATGTATATCCTCCACCCTCTTGCTCCTGTGCTGTGCCTGCCCACATGATTCGACTTCTTCCCTCTGTCCCATGCAAATTCCCCGTGAAATCTTTAGCCAAATGACCCATAACTTAGCGCTGACTAAGTCGACCGCCCTGCCCTGTGGCCGATCCAAGTACCAGCATCTAGCCAAAAGGTCGCACACGCAACACCAAAAGTGAGCCGGTCTTTCAGAGGGCAAATGAGTGAGTTCGGCTCTGGGGGGTGATGGTGACACGCGCAATTGGGAAGAGACGAAGGTCGCGAGCGTGCCAAGCGATGATGAGAGGATCCTTCACGGGGGTTGCAAGCGATAAACGATCCGATGCCTCAGGCTTCGCTTCACCCTCATGAGTGCATTTCCAATTGGAACTCTCTGCCTCTCTCTCTCCAGCTATGGGCATTCCTTTGCAGAGAGAATGAGGTAATCTGTGGGTTGGAGGGTAAGTTAATTGTTGGCTCAACATGTGTGACCATGTAGGTGGATTGTTGATGGTTGATGGTTGGATGACCGACCACAAGCCGATAAAGTGGAAGTTGGAAATGGAAAAATATCTCTCTTATTGGGAATCTAGCTGGTTATTGTTTTAAGACTATAGGAATTTGTAAAGTTCTTCTTTAAGAGTTCCAGCTATGGGAGGATATCATATTCAAGGTAATGATGTGTTTGCACTATGATTATGTTCTGGAATAAAATGATTTTAAGAGATAATAATAAGATAGAATTTATTTCCACATAAATTCATATTCTTATATTTCAAATCGTAATGAATATAGATCACATTTAAGAACTCTTTAAAGCCTAGACTACCCCTTAGGCACATATGAAGGTCTTGGAAATGTACTGCGATAATGAAATGGGTAGATTACCAATTATTACCACTAAATTTTGGTATATACCGATTTATCAATCCTATTGTATTGTTATATAGATTACTGTACAAACCTTCAATCAAACTTAAAACACAAAAATATTCGCTGAAGAAATTTTAGCAAAATACGAAAAAATAATATGCTCTTTCTATTATTTTTTCCAGGACTGTATGTACATCTATATTTCTGAAGTTTCCTTATCCAAACATCCCAAGGGTTTCCCCAGACTATATTTCTCAAAAATCTAATATATCCATCGAAAACTTTTCAAATCCTTAAAGAAGCCTTCCCAAGAGCAGTAAGTCCTCTGTTCTCTATCGAATCCCTTTCCCAGGAACCATTACCCATGCCGTCGAAGCTGTCGGAGATCTGCTGGTAGCATTCCGTGGCGGTTCGATCCCAGAAACTGGACACAAGCAGCTATACCCAGTCCAGAGCAGCAGCAGCAGCAACAACAACAACAGCAGCAACAACAACAACAGCAGCAGCGGGTGGGAAGAGTAAACCACACCCCAAAGCGAACCAAAGCAAAGGCGCGGAAAAGTCACACGCGCCAGCATGAAACGCACTCTGGTGCACACCAGGGCCGACTCTCGCGCTGTCTCGCTCTGGTGGCAGGGGAATGCCGGCCATTGGCGGCACCGGATTGGTCGCTGTCGACGCTGCGGCGGCGCTGCCAGTCGCGCCGGTATAAAAGGGCAATCATCGCCAGTAGCGGACTCAATTAAGGCCAAGACTTGAGCGGTTGACAACACGACCACGGCGACGGAGAGAGAGAGAGCAGGCTCAAGGAGTGTACAAAACGCAAATAGAAACCAAAGAGAAATGTTATAGCCAAAAGTTAATATAAAAAAAAAGAAAAACAAATCTAAGGCGGCTTTGCCTTGATTCGATCAAATTCGAAGTTCGAAAAATTCGGATTTTGAGCTGAGCTTACTAATTATACGGATCTGGGTTGTGTTCGTGTGTGTGTGTTTGTGTGTGTGTGAGAAAGTGTATTCGATTCGTGTGAGAGCAGGATGGAGCATGACAGCTTTGATGATCCGATCTTCGGGGACTTTGGCGGCGGCCCCCTTAATCCCCTGGGTGCCAAGCCCCTGCTGCCCACCTCGACGGCCATGCATCCCGTTATGCTCGGGAGTGTCCACGAGCTGTGCAGCCAGCAGCAGCCGCAGCAGCAACAGCAACGTCTGCCCGACTGCAACACCATACTACCGAACGGCGGAGGAGGCGTGAGCGGCGGCGGCGGCGGAGGATCCCCCAGCTATGTCCCGAAACTGGATTTTGGCAATAAAATAGGATGCTACTCGCCCAGCCAGAAGTACGAGTACAAGCTGGTCGATCAGCATCAGCAGCAGCAGCAGCACCAGCAGCAGCAACACCATCATCACCAGCACTACGCCGTCACCCCACCGCCCAGCCACAATGGCATCCTGCACCACAAGCAGCAGGCATCCTCGAACCAACAGCAGCAGCAGCAGCAGCTGGTGGGGATCATGGACTACCATCCGCTGAACGGAAAACTCGATTACTCGCCCAAGGACCAGTACGAGCCGCAGCCCCAGCAGCATCCGCAATTGCAACACCTCTACGGCGGCAGTCCGCATCATCACTTGGACCACTTGGAGCATGGCGATGGCTTGATCCAGGACTCAAGTCCCGTTCTAATCAACGGCGGTCCTGGTTCGGCCGTAGGCAAACTAAAGAAACCCGACGAAATGTGTGGCCAGATGCAGGACGCGGGTGTTGCGGGCGTCACACCACCAGCCACCTCCTCGGCGGCCATCAGCAATGGCGGAACGCCCAATGGCAGTGCCAGTGTCTCCGCTGGGGGCCAAGGCGCCTCGGTCACAGTGGTGGGCGCTGCTGGAGGCGTTGTTTCTGCCGCCGCACCCAAGAAGGACGGCGGCAACAGCAGCAAGAAGAAGGGCGATCCCAATGGCATCAAGAAGAAGAAAACGAGGTAAGCATCCCCCATCCATATGATATCCTGCAGTTCCAATTAATTTAACGACGGGAAATCAATGAGGTTATGTGGCACATGATAATTATTTTCATTCACTATTTGTGGGGCAGAGCCATGGGGCGTATGCGTAATGGTAGATAAAAAACAGGAAAAGGAAAAGAGTAAGAGACAATCTTGGGGTGTTAATTATGGGAAATGTATCCTTAATGTTTAAGGATTGACATAAGGAAATGTGTATGAAGAATCAGAGAATGTATTTGTTTTTATTTGCATTATAGATGCACAATCATTCATACCGGAGAGAACTTCTATGATTTATACATTCTATTCGGCAAAAACCATTCTTCAACGGAAAGTCTTTGAGATCCTCAGGAAGACGTCTTCCATCTGCATGATATTTGGAGAGCACTTTTTATTAAATAATTCCTTAGGGGTGCTCTAGAATGGAACATAGGTTCTAAGTGTTCAAATCTTTAAAAATATTCTACGAGATAAAGAAAAACTTCCTTAAACTCTCATTGTTTCATAGATCTCCGATAGATTATCTTTTAGTACATTCTCCTATATGTCTCTCTACGTTCTCCTCACATTTTCTTCAAGACTATAGCTAATCCCTAAATTGTTGTTCTTCATTCGATTGCAGAACCACCTTCACGGCCTACCAGCTGGAGGAACTAGAGCGCGCCTTTGAGCGTGCCCCCTATCCGGATGTGTTTGCCCGCGAGGAGCTGGCCATCAAGCTGAATCTAAGCGAGTCCCGTGTCCAGGTCTGGTTCCAGAACCGACGCGCCAAGTGGCGGAAGCACGAGCCACCTCGCAAAACGGGTTACATCAAGACGAGCACTCCGCCGACGGCAACGCTGAACAGCAGCCTGGCGCCACCCTTCACCAGCTATCCGCAGACGACGACAGTGACGCCGCCGGGGAGCATGGACAGCTGGACCAGCTACCAGACGCCCTACGAGCTGACACCACAGTTCAGTCTGCTGTCGCCGGCGGCCAGCCCCTATGGCACCTACTCCGGCCAGTACGGCACCTATGTGCACGAGAGCCAGCTGTTTCCCATGCGACACTTTGACTACGGCAGTCCCAGTCGCATGGAAATGGGCGCCACGACGGGCTCCGTGACGGGTGTGTCCGGCGGCGAGGAGGCGACGGGCAATGGGAATAGCTACCAGACAGCGGAGCTGCAGGCCACGCAGCAACAGATGGCCGACGGGACGCTGGTCACCCTCATTCCCGATCACACCGATCCGCACCAGCAGCAACAGGCTCAGCTGAATGGCAAATATCTGACGGCGGAGCAGGCCAAGTATGTGCATCTGCAGTGCCATCAATCCTCGACGGGCCTCGAGCTGAGTCCCGGCTCCAACTGCCATTTGGTGGAGGCTCAGACGCAGCACTACGTGACCGGAGGGGGTTCGGGGTCAGGGGCAGGAAATGGAAGCGGTAGCAGCGATGACAACGACAGCGGCCTGCAGACTGTGATCAAGAGCGAGGAGTCAGCCCAGCAGCAGCAAGCACAGAGCTACGTCCTGCCGCCTTTTTTGCACTAAGGGAAATGCTCACACACCGTCGCCAGCAGCAGCAGCAGCAACAACAACAACGTCGCTGGGCTCCGCCCCAACCTCAAAGTGCAGCACGCTTCCGGCGGCCATTTTGAATGTGTGTGTGTGCAGCATTTCTAATTGTAAATTGGGCCCCAAGCACACGTGGACAACAGAAAATACCATACAAAAAATACCAAATATTAGTAGACTGAAAAGACCAAAACTCGTGCGTGAATCCTGTGCTGGTATTTTTGTGGTTTTCTGAGAGTCCTAATGTTTTCATATATGCCATAGGTTCCTTTTAGTCTTTAGGTCTCGTAAGTTGCAACAACAACAGAATCAACAAGTCTTGCCAAAACTTAATGCAGTTTTTGTTTAGTCGTTAAGCGTAGGATTAGTCCCCGGGTGTTACTACGTATCGTAGCACCAGAATGCATTCCAAATGTGCCTTACGGGCGACGGAAGAGCTACAAAGAGCGCCTCCGTCCCCAAAAACAAATCTAGCTATAGCTTAGGTCTAAGTTAAACCAAATACTGTTGTGTAGTTAGACAATAAAATGCTTTTTATATACTATTTTAGCTCATTTGGCTTTACAAAGATTATTACTTACTAATTTATCCATACTCGTACTCGTACCATTTTTTGTATATCAAAATTATGACATAAATACGCCTATCCTAGCCTAAATTTATATATTCGTAAGCAATACTTTAGAACATTTCGGAAATGTATATAATAGATCTTAAATAAAGCGTATTTTGTACCAAAAAAACACCAAGCAAAAACTATAAAACAAAACATAAGAATATGTGCCAATAAAAGGCTTTGTTCTTTAAAAATTAATTAAATAAGAAAAAACAAGTGTTTAAGCACGAGATAACAAAATAATACATTGAAAAACTTCAAACAACTACCTTTGAAAGAATGACCCAAAAATATTGTACTTCTGAGGATTACCAAAAGATTATCAAAGAATATTTCGAATATTGAAAAGATTCATAAAAAAAAGGCCCATCGTTCTCTTGTCCTTAGATGCCACTTTCCAGAACCGCCTGCCAGTCGACGCCCTTGAAGAAGGGATGTCCTTGCAGCTGGTCATAGTCCAGACGCAGCTCCGGATTAAGCTGCAGCAGTTGCTCTAACAAGTCGCGGGCATGATCAGAGATGTCCAGGGATTCGCTGGGATACTGCACACAACCATAGAGCTCTAGTTGACCAGGATGCGTGGACTTGTAGGGCTAACGAAAGCAAAGAGAGCATGAGAAAGATTCATAAGAAGGATGGCAATGCTTACCACTCCCAGCAGAAGCTGGTAGAGTACCACGCCATAGCTCCACCAATCGGAACGGAAGCTAAGAGGTCGCTCAGGAGCCACAAAATGATTGGATATTGCCTCCAGACTGAGGGCCTTGTGCACATAGCTGTCGTCGGAGCTGAGGCCCTCGTTCTGGTAGAAATACGTGAGCAGCAGCTGCCCCTTGGATCCCAGCAGGATGTTGTTCATGTGCAGATCCCGCAGAATTACCCCCTTTTCGTGGAGGCTGTGGATGGCTATGGCGAGCTCGCAGGCCCACTGCCGCAGGCACTGTTCAGGAAGGACACGGACACGCACTCCATCAGCAGCCGCCTTCTGTCGCCTGGGCGTGAGGACGCCGGCCTGCAGATTGCTGAGGGTGTGGGAAACCGATTTGAGCAGCTGCTGGGAACTGCGCACCAGGTCGCTGACATCGCTGTCGGCGGTGAGAGGCTGTTCCTGCTCCAACTCCTTCTCCGCTGGAAAGAGCTCGCCATAGTTGATAGTCTTGGCCCCCGTGGGAGTGTAACTCTGTAGGTAGTCGTACAGGCGTCCGCCTTCGGCCTGCCTCAGCAGCAGGAAGATCTTCTGGTCCGACTGAAAGTAGGCCAACAACTGGGCCATGTAGGGCACCTGCTGCGGCAAGAAGATGCTCTGGGTGAGAGAGTGGCTGGCCGGCTTCTCGATGCCCTTCATAATGGCCGCCGGCTGCTGCGGCTTGGTGATGCACTGCACCTGCATCACCCGCTCGTCAAGCACTTGCATCACCTTGTACTTGGCCAACTGGTTCCAGGAGCACTCCAGTTGCGCGACACTCGTGCTGTCCGCCATGTCCAGGGACAGCTGGAAGTGCAGTTTCTTGGCGGAATTGGCCAGGAAGTTGGCGTGTATCTCTTCAGCACGTGCCAGGTACTTAGATATCTTCGCTTTGGCTATGAACTTGCGTTCTTCGTTCGAGTCATGCTTCGCCCCAACGAGCAGCAGATCCACCCCGTGCTTGTAGCGCTCGTGTGCCTCGGCGTACTCGAGATTCACCTCCGCTTGGACGGCGTGACTAAACTCCAGCGCCGCCTCGTAGATGTAGTCGCTGTCGTCGCTCTCGATGGAGGCCATAGGGGTGAGCAGTCGCAGGTAGTCCCGTTTGGCCTGCCCCTCATCTGGCATTGTCTTTGGCTCTGGCTCAGAGTCTGTCCCGGCCTTGACTTCTTTGGAGTCTGGTTCATCGCTTAGGGACTGCTGCTGCTGGTCTTTATCGCATCGCGGATCCAATGGCACGATGCCACCAGCGTTGTGCGGGTCATACGGCAGATCAAGCTTATCGCAAATGTCAGCTATGGCACCTGCCCCCGTCCCAGTCACGCTGACAGCACCTGTTCCACTGCAGCTACCCTCAGTGTCTGCGGAGGTCCTGAGTTTCAGAGAGCGCTCCACATAGAGCTTTTTCAGGGGGGAACCGTTCGGCGAATGCGCTTCACTGAAGAAGTGGGTAAAGGTGCTGCATTTGTAGAGGGCCGGATGCTGAGCCGCAAAGTCCAGTAACTGAAGGATGTACTCCTTGCGGCGCTGGATGACTACTGCATCGAAGCGCTTGAAGTAGCTGCTGTCCGTGGGCACGGGCAGCTTCCCGGGCAGCTGGAGACTCTTGTGTCGGCGACTTAGCTCCCTGTGCAGCCGCTTGATCTCGTGAAATCGCTTCCACACAACCAGACATGTGAGGGCTTGGGGCACCGACCGTGGGAAGACCTAGCAACGAGACCCGTTCAGCAAAGCCACAGTTTCTACCCCCAATTTCCCCATTTTACTTACGATTGAGGTAATCTTGTAAATTGTGTACCCTCCTTTGTGCTGCTGCGTGTCCGTTACGGTGAAGCTGTGGATCCAGCCCCCCAGGTTGAGACTCATTGTGGCAGCTACTGCGGTTAAGCTGCGTTATGTGATAACCATATTTCCTGTATTTATTGTTTTCCCCCTACTTTTTTCGCATATTTTTATCAGCGGCAGCAGTGCTGCGAAACTACCATTTCCTGTCCAGTGTTAACAAGACGTTATTATTGAAGCAACAATGTAGATATCAATTAAATAATGTAGTTATCGATGCAGTTATTGACGACATAATGTAGTTATCGATGTAGTTATAGATGTAAAAACAAGAGACATTTTTCACTGATCTGGCAACTGTGGATTTTGTAGGGCTGCCTTGCCCAGTTCCAAAAACCAGCACGTTAAATTTCAAATTTAAGGCTAGACCAAACAACATAGGGTATAGAAATTTCCATACAAACTCACGTTTTATACCGTTGGCAACATTCAATTTAGCGCAATATGGACACAAAATTCTACATACCCTGGGGAAAAGGATATTATAGAATTAAGGAAATGTTCGTCGTCTCAGGCTTCAATGAATGCAGAAACTAGTCAGTCTCTATCTCAGAAAATTTTACGGTTTTTGGCTTTCTTATAAAGACTGCAAATGGGTATCGGGATCGATATGTTAATAATAATAAATTCATCAAATGCATTATTGGGTCATTATCGGTTCGACACAACATCTTGGGTTGAGCCAAAAAAGGTATGGATAACGGGTAAATTCAGCCAAGGGAAATTTCACGGCTCGCACGATTTTCACCTTACCCGAATTTTTCCCCGATAGGACGTGTGGGCGCTAGCGCCCGAAGAGCCTCTGCAATTTCCCAGGGAAAAATATTAAAAACTTCCCAGGACGGCGGGGATATTTTCAGCGGGCGGATTTGAAATGAGCAAGGGAGTTACTAAAATAATGGATAAGTTGCTGAAATCAAAGTAAACTGTTTCATTGGAGATAAGTTATTCGATTATGTCATCTTTTTACTATAATTTATGGGTTTGCTTCCAAGGAGTAGCCCCAACACTTTATAGCCCAAATTATAGTGAAAAAATAAAACAATAGCCCCAAAACAATTAACTTCGACACGAGCGTTATAGAGCGTTGCCAACCAGCCATTGTAAAATGGTTAAATCTATTATTTGCGGCCATAAACTGCGATATTATGCTTTCTTGCGTCGCATGTCATGCTCTCTCAAGTTTTGTAAACGTTATTTTATAAACAATCCAACCAAACGGAGTCCTTAAAATTAGCTAGTATTGTAGAAAATTGTTTTATCTTTTGTATAAAATTATGTGTTCAGGCCTGAGGTTCCTAGTTGGCTCGTAATATTAAAAGGAATATCAAATTGGAAAAAATGTTCCACCAGAGCCGATTAAAATCATATCGATTAAGTTTAGGGGTGTCTGGAAAAAAATCGATGTTTGAAAAAACTATCGATGTCTGCAGTTATGACCCTAACATCGATTATATCGATGTTAACATCGATGTTTCTCCAGCTCTAAAAAGAAGGCGACTGTTTTGATACAACTCTAGTCAAATATATTTTTCAAAAGAGGAGCGCCGATAACTTTTGCTTATCGCACATAAATATCGATAATTCTTGCAAGGAACCCTGTGCATCGATGAATGTGAAAAGTAACTGGAATATCTGATGTAACGTCGTGAAACAGCTGAAAAATAGTGTAAATTTGCTCAAATTGTAGGTCCGTTGATGAATTATCACTCAAAAACACCGATATTAATATTTGCGCAAGTCCACAAGAGAGGTACTATCACCAAATATATATCGATATATTGGAATATATTCTCCATCTCCCATCTCCACAAGTAGAGATAAAAAAGAAGGCGACGGCGACAGGCAGCAAGAAAAAAATTCGACGCCGCACGTACCGGGAGCATTTAAATAATTTTTTCTGTGGATTAATTTAACTAAAAAGGATTAAACATAATGACTGAACGCGAGAATAATGTCTACAAGGCAAAATTGGCTGAGCAGGCCGAGCGCTACGATGGTGAGTAGAAGAAAAATCCAGAAAGAAAAAATTTTCTCGTCTGTGGAGCGCCAACGTTGGGGAGGGGTCCGTTCCGTTGCGTCGTCGCGTGGTCGCTGAAAAATCGCCTCGATTGTCCGCGTCTCGTCCAAAACTGTCCCTCGCGAAATCAGCGCAGAATTGTTAGCTATAGCGGCAGACTGTGGGAAAATTGGAAATTTTCAATTTGGGCAAAGACATTTGTGTAGGTGCAGCCGCTGAAACGACATAGCGTCGCGTCGCAGCGCCGCCGCTGCCCGCAGCCGATGAGTAGTATTTCTGCGAAAACGAAAGACCGAATCAAGAGAAGAGAGAAACGCCAAGAAGAAGAGCGCAGCGCTGTAAGAATGGCTACAAGAAAGACGAGACGAAATGGAGAAAAATGTAAAACCTGATTTTTACCGGCAAAATTTCGCGTGGTTTTCTCGCTGGCTTTTTGCGAAAAGAGAAAGATCAAATTGCGTATTATAATTTACAGTAAGGTGGGCCAAATAGTATAGTTGGGTATTCCCAGGTTCTCGGGAGAGGGGCCCCTTCTCCATTTCGAGTAGAAATTTTGTGTATTTAGTGTAGCGAGTGAGGGCTGCGCGGAGCGGCGCGTTGCTAAGGGCTGTTTGTAGTAGTAGTCTGTCAGTCGTTGTTGTTGTCAAGGCGAATCTTTCTGGAAGGAAACGCAGCGTCGTACACTTTATTAATCATATTTAAATGTCGGACGGCGCCCGCTCTCCACGCCCAAAATCAATGGTGGAAAAGCATTTTGGAGGAAGTGGTGTGGGTCAGTCTTTTTTCCCCCCCATCCCCTATTATTCGTATAAATGTGCTTTTCATGCGCAGCAGCAGCGGTGGCGTCGGCGTCGTCGTCGTCGTCGTCATCTGCCGTTGGGTTGGCTGCGAAAAATCGATGAATGAATCGATTGTGTTCCGTGCGACGCAGAGTTGTCGCCGGCTAATGCTTCTCCGTCTCCTTTCTTTATTTATGCAAATTAGATGCGGGGATAGTTTATTATATTTCGTTTTTGGCTTCGAAACTGAAATAATAGTCCAGCAAAATGGCAACTCTGCCTGATAGTGCATGAAAAAAAATGATTTTCTGTTGCTTTCGCATTACTCATACTCACGCGCATGTGTGTGTGCGTGTGTGTGGGGTGTGAGTGTTCGTCGGGAGCTTTCATTGTGGCTGCTTATTTAATTAAAAATACTCCAATTAATTAAAACGCTGCTCAAAATGCAAAGAGAGTAGAGTAGAGCAGGAAGAGAAAAGAACAAGCGACGGCGGGGGGAAGCGTATTCGGCGTTTGCGAAAAAGCGCGCGCTTAGCAATTCCCGAATGCTGCTGCATGCGTTAAAACGAGATAACTAGAGTGTCTGAGTGGTGTCGGCGACGCTGCACAGTGCCTGGCAAAAGTTAGCAAACAATGTTCTCTTGGGCGTTTTGGCCAAGTATATTAGCAGTAATAATTGCAGCAAAGACAATGGCAATTCTGCTGATAATTGCCTGCAAAACTGACAACATTAACGGGCGGCGTCTCTTTATCGTAGTTGTTGCTGCCGTGTGGCTGTTGCCGCAAAGAAGTCAATCAACTATTAGCAGCCACTGCACACACACACACACTCATACACATACATAGATGTTTTTGTGTCTGTATCACATGTTTGTCTTCTTATTTTCGCCTGCGTGCGCTCCAAGGCAGAGTATATGAAAGCTGCGACTGTATATGTCGGTGCCTGTGTGTATTCATGGAGCACTTGGGGTTGGCCTTGTCGCACTCGGACAGTTTTGGCTGGGGTCTCATGCTGGAACACCAATACAGGCGTAGCGAGAGCACAGGCACAGGCTAATGCTGCCGCCAGCCGGCAATGTCTGCGCCCCCAATCTGAACTTGCCCGTTCTACCCCCCATCCCCCGCCCTTTCCATATACACATTAACGTCAGCCTTTAAGTGTGCTTTCTCAGGTGCTGCTGCTCCCTCCCCTTGCCTCTTGTCTTGTTCTATCTACATTTTTTTCGAGGTCGCGCACTGCTTTTTCAGTTGAGTTGATGTTCTCTCGTCAATGTCGTCGATATGCGAAAAAAGAGCATACATAAAGTTGATAGATGAGCGGTCATAGTTGTCCAGGGAAGATGGGGGGGTGGGGTGTAATGGGGGAAAGGTGTGTTTTGTTTGTCTGCTTTTTGTTGTGTGCACCATTTAACTGCTGGTCAAATGGTCGTCGGCCAGCAGCTCTATGATGTTAGTTTTTCCTTTGTCTAATTACTCGATTCTTTGCTGTAACGGTATGTGCGCATGTTTTTTCAACTGCCGCTGCGGCTGCTGCTGCTGCGCCCTTATGTCACAAATAGACACACCCACAGGCCGTTGATAAGGGTGGGCGGGAGAGTGAGATAGGGAGGGAGCCAAAAACCTCCTTACCTTACCCTCTTTTATTCAAAACTTGCCTTCCTTTTAGTCCGTCTTTGCCTTAATCTTTGATTGTATTTCGCGTGACGCCTGCCGTTTTTGGTGTGGGTGGATTGTATGTATGGGTGTGTGTGGGTTGATTGTGGGTGGCGGTTGGATTTATGTGGTTAGCTTTTCCTCCCGTTCTTTTTTGGGCTGCATTTGATTTGTCATTTTTATATTTTTGGGCCGCCTTTATTGATTTTCGCTTATTACGCTACGCTATATTCTCCCTCGCGCATGTCTCCTAATTCGTAGTAGATGTTGCTGCCTGACTGAGCAACATGTGCTGCAGGAAGATGGATGGATATTACCCCCTACCCCATCTCTGAATGTATGCTGGCACCTCCCTTGCCCTTCCTTCGTTTTCAAGTTCAATTTGCACGTTCTGCCCGTGACAGCCTTGGCGGTGGCAGTGTTGTAAAGTGCAATGTACACATATATACACATGTAGAATGTACGATGTGCCAATGCCAACAACCGTTTTTGAAGTTCAACAGAAACGGCAGAGGCGGAGGCAGCAGCAACAGCCTCTACAGACGGGGAACGCATGAATCATGCAACCATGCCCACTTTATTTCCAATTTTCACATCTACGTGCCGCACAACAACAGCAAAATGTCCCGGTGCGCGTTTGTGTGCGTGCCTGTCTGCCCATTCTGTGACTTTGGGAGTGCGCGCTGCCTGTGTATGCGTGTATATGTGGGGCGAAATACGTCAGCAGCTGACGGTGGGTAGCGGGAGCGAGTGAGAAGACACGAGGAGCGAGCACATCGTTGAAATGCAATCGAGCAAACGGCGACAAAAGCAACAAAAACGGTAAAATTACTATTTTGTAGCACTGATTTTGTTTTGTTATCAACACTCACATAAACAATGTAATGGAATCAAACAGCTTGCAACCGTCTTTCCCGGTGTTCCAAGCACGTGATTCATGACACGGTTATAGGATGATGATATTGATGATGGCGATGCAGGAACCATTTAACGTTATCACAATGGCTGGTTCTGGTTGGCTTGTGTTATGACAGAATCGGCTAAAACAGTCCGAGTTATGCATAAACACATATATCTCGATGACTTATATATATTTATATTTGGATTGGGCGTGTCGGTCATGATAAGACAAAGCCACACAAACAGACAGACAGACAGAGGGGTGGCGGGGGTGAAACAGCTACCCTGGAATGCTTCGTAGAGATTTTTGAACTCCTTTCTTTGCATGCATACTTGTACTATTAAATATTAAGTAAAGATGACACTTTTAACCGGTCGCTTTCTTCCTTTCGTTAGAAATGGTCGAGGCCATGAAGAAGGTCGCTTCCATGGATGTCGAGCTGACTGTCGAGGAGCGTAACTTGCTGTCCGTCGCATACAAGAATGTGATTGGAGCCCGACGTGCTTCGTGGCGTATCATCACCTCGATCGAACAGAAGGAGGAGAACAAGGGGGCCGAGGAGAAGCTAGAGATGATCAAAACCTACCGCGGCCAGGTGGAGAAGGAGCTGCGCGACATCTGTTCGGACATACTGAATGTGCTCGAGAAACATCTCATTCCATGCGCCACCTCCGGCGAAAGCAAAGTATTCTACTATAAGATGAAGGGTGATTACCATCGCTATTTGGCCGAGTTCGCTACCGGCTCGGACCGCAAGGATGCGGCAGAGAACTCGCTGATCGCCTACAAGGCAGCCAGCGACATTGCCATGAACGATCTGCCCCCAACACACCCCATTCGATTGGGCTTGGCATTGAACTTCTCGGTGAGATTTGGCCTCTACTCACTAGTCTGAAATTCTCCTTTTGCTCACTTGTGGATTCTCTTGCTATTCTTCCACTCCAGGTGTTCTACTATGAGATTCTCAACTCGCCGGATCGCGCATGCCGCTTGGCGAAAGCCGCTTTCGACGATGCCATTGCCGAGTTGGATACACTGAGCGAAGAGAGCTACAAAGACTCGACACTCATCATGCAGCTGCTGCGGGACAACCTCACATTATGGACGTCCGATATGCAGGCAGAAGGTAAGCACCGTATCACACCCCCCTCTTGAATATTTTAATTGACGATTTTAATTATTATGCTAAGAAGTAGACCCCAACGCAGGTGATGGCGAGCCGAAGGAGCAAATTCAGGATGTTGAGGATCAGGATGTGTCGTAATTTAAGTAAACCCCCGCCCTTCCATTTAAAACACATAATATACCTTCTAAAGTAAATATAATACCATATAATATATATGCATACATCAAACCACAACAACACGACAACAGAACAACAAGAACAGAACCACAAAAGAGGTACCAGAAACAGCACTACAAAAAATCAGCACCAGCCGATCCTTTGGGGCATCGACAATCGACAAAAAACCGATCGATAATCGATACTTGGGCGCATGTAACCGAAAAGCAACAGCTACAAGAACACTGAACCTAACCAGAAGCAGCGCCACAACACGGACAAGCACAAAAAAAGAATCACATTTGGGGCAGCAGCCTGGTGGGCCTGGTTGTTTGCACGAAACCTCCTCCACCCACTCCTCAATGAGCGGCAAGTGCCCTGGCATCCTCTCACAACAGCAGCAACAACATCAGCAAGAAACAACTCTACTAAATTTAACATTTTGCATTCGAGAAACAAGGCATTATATTATATTTAAATAAATATTATATTTAATTATGAGAAGCAAAAAAACAAACAAATAAACTTCATTTAAACCACACGAAAACACACACGAAACAAAAACGAAAGCAAGAGGAAAAGATTGGATTTGAGAAAAGCAACAAATCAGAAAAGAAGGCAATTTTCGACGAGCGTAGAGTGGCATGTGCGCATTCATTTCGACAAAAAAACTAATTCACGAGTTGGCATGCATTAATTTTAAAAAACTAATACAGCAGCAAATCTACATCAAAAGAAGTTTAATACAAAAAAAAACAAAAACAGCAACACTTAAAATACAACTTTAATTTTAAGCCAATAATAAAACGAAAAACAAAGTATAAAAACCATTTAATAAGCCCAAAAGTAAAATTAAAACATAAAAAAGTCGAAAATGTAAGGAAAAATACAGCAATTAATTTAAATTTAATACAAATAATAAAGATTCAAATGAGAGAGTCAAAACAAACGGAATAAGGATAGAGAAGGAATGCGAAATAATGCTAAAAACTATATTAAACGAGAAAAGGGAATGTTAGATAAGCGAAATTCAGAAAACGAATTCTTAAGCTTAAATTTGTATGTACGTAAGTGTATTGTTCAACACTGACACTCGCACACACACACAAACACACTCACCTCACCAAAACACAGCCGTACACACAAACACACAACACACTCGCATACCGAGCCGTTTGTTTTCTCTTACAACACTTATCGAACGGTACTTCAGTTGATTTCCGTTATTTGCCTTTTTGCTTCCTGTGTTTTTCCATTGCAATCGCAACCAAAAGTTTTCTCATCTATTTCCTTGCGCCACAATGAAAACATATTAATAAATATAGAAAAGTATTTGTATTTGTAGTTGCTAAATACAAGAAAAAAGATACAAACAAAAATCACAACAACGGTACATATATATATTGTATACATATATACTTGTATATTTTCTATGCCCTACCACTTATGTAATTTGTAGAGATTTCGAATTTTTCCAAGAATCCCAAAACGGCCCCCTCACCATACACCATACACCCTATTCCACTCCTGCTTCCCTCAGGCGACTCAATGTCTGCATTTAAACAGAAAATCCTTAATACAGAAAATGCCGAAACAGATGAAGTATCATTTTATTTAGCCAAAAATTGAAAAGAACAAAAAATCAGCATTATCTGCATGGTTTTTTTTGCGTGCTTAACGAATCGCAATAGAATACAAACAAAAGCTAGTGGAAATATTTTCGCACGAGCTTTTTTACAGTTCATTTTTTGATAAATGAGGCGCGAAAAAAACGTGTGAGCGAGCGGGAAGCAGACAACAAATATTTCGCAGTCGCTAAAGAGAAAAGCCCGTGCAGAAAGTTAATTAAGCATAAATCAGGCAGCAAAAGAACAACTACAGCAAACATTCTTGAACGGAACAGCAACAACACCAGAAACAACCAGCAGCTAAACTGACATTCGTATTCATTTCAAATAAAAATCATAAGAAAAACAACAACCACTGTGCATCACAATTTATTATTAATTGAATTTTGGATATCTGGAGCGGTGGGGGAGGGGGAGTAGGGTGCGAGAGCGGTGTCCAATCAGGGCGAGAGAGATATGATGAGCAGATACTTTGTTCTATCAGTCCCGTCCCGAAAGTTTTTAAATATATGATGTTGATTGCTTCCGAGGGCACTTCTGAAGGTTAACCAAAATGGCGACTGCTCTTGATACACTGGGATCCACTCGATACAACACTTTACTTTCCACGAACTGTACGGTAAAACTGCATTCCATATTGCACTCGACCAACAGATTGCGCTACATTCCCCACATTGTTTAAGGTGATGCATACTGCAAGAGTTGTATGACGTCACGCCAAATCGAACTGTTGTGCTTTGGCACTCTATTAGGCATAACTGTGTGTCGTCACGACGCACTGAATTCTACACCCTAGACCTTTCGCACCGTGTTGACAGAATGGCGGCAGCGCACAGTGGGTGAAATAGCCAATCAGACAGGAATAAATTCTTAGGTAAGGTATTTAATATAACACAAACCGAAAACTGTGCAAATCAGGATATACTATAGAAGTCACAAAAGTTTACTTTTTATTTCTATACAACTTGCTCTTGCTTCTATACAACACTTGCTCTGAATTTTTGAGGAAAGTATGACACCCGCCAGCTGTGGGACAACAGGAAAGGCAGACGAGAGCGAATACGATGACGACGCGAAGCCTCTGCGTCAAATCACAAGTGTCCACTTAAGCTCAATGTCATTTGGCTAGCACTTTCGTCGGCCCGGAAGCAACAACAAATGTGGGTCTAGTGGCCATTGTTTTGCATGCACTGCGGCGCACAATGGAAATACACATGCTTAGATATGTATCTATATTTGAAAATCTATAAAGAAAATGGGGAAAAGACATGGGCAGAGAGCGCCTAAGCCAGGCCAGGCCAGCGATTTAGTTGTGAAACGTTGCTCGAGTCTCGGAGATGGCACTGCAACTGCAAATCGAGAAACTCAAAGGTTTGGACAACTATAAGGCCTGGTCGATGACGGTGCGGGCCTATCTGGAGTCCGAGGATTTGTGGTCTGTGGTGGACCAAGGCCCGGAGAACAACGAGGAGGTGAGTGTTGCCTTAAGTTTCGATTTCAAGCCAATTCCTGTTTCTGTATTGCAGTCACTGCTCAAGGACAAACGCGCCAAGTTCATCATACTCTGCTTGATCGAGACGAAGCTGTGCCAGTTCATGGTTAGTATCCGCACAGCCCGGGATCTGTGGAATTATTTGCGTACTCAGCACTCGCTGCGCTAAAACCAAATCGATCAAATTCTAGTTGATATATTAAAAATATAGGATTACAAAAGACGTTTACAGGGCAATGGGGGATTCCAGGGCTTCAGGAAGTTCTATGATCACTGGTTGGTCCTCGGGGTCCTCGTCGAGCAGACCCTCAAAGTACCAACCCAGCTTATTCTCAAGCCGCTTCCTCAGGCGCTCGGCACTGACGCTCAGCCCGCCCTCGTGCAGATTCACCAGAAGCTCTCGCACATCCTTGAAGACGCTGTTGTTTGGGCTGGGAATCATCAGTTCCTCCGGAAGGTAGGGCAGCTGGTGGGCCAGCACCTCGCTGTACTTCATGTAGGTCAGTTTGTGCTTCGACACCGCCGTCTCCGAGTGGGCCAGCAGACCAAGCAATTTGCGCCAGTGGGCCAGTGACTCTACCGAGTAGCCTACCAGAAAGAAAGCGTAGGCCAGCTGCAATTCCTCGATCAGGGCATCGGCAGAACCGAAGCTCTTGATTAGGTCATCCACAGCTGCAATGCAATCCATGGCGTGACGCGAAACATCTGCTGGCAGGGAATCGTGTGGAACGCGCAGAGGAATCGCACTGAAGCGTGGTGCTGTTCCCTCCACTGGCTTGAGATTTGGAAGGAGTTCGCTCTCGTCCAGTAACAGCCTGACGGCGGCATTGCGCTTGCTGCCGCTCTTGGATGCGGCTCCGGGCTCCCCACGTGGCCTGTCGGCATCTGGACAGGACTGGAGCTCAACGTTGGTGCGTATGGTGCCCAATGTTGGGCGGCAACGATCCACGCACGGCTCTGTCACGCTGCCCGTGAGATCCTTCCACGGGCAGACATAGCGATAGTCGTAGGCGGCCAGCATCTTCTCCAGTTGGGCCAAGTTCTTTCGTATGCGTTCCCGCTCTACCTCTGGCTCAGCAATGTTTCGCGGTCGAAGTTCCTCCAGGTCGCTGTCCCACTCGCGCACAAGAATCTCGTTGGGATGAAAGAAGTGTACGAATCCGACACGCGGTGCCGCATCTCCATAGAGTCCCTGGGAGGCACACCATACATAGTGCACGCCAGGCGGTATCATCTTGACGCCTCTGAATTCCGGTCCAATCGTGTAGGCGCACAAATCTATGCCAAACTCTGTGCCCACTGGAACGCCGGCTATGACCAGGACGGCGCCATCCGCCAGCAGGCGTAGCGCCAGCTGGGGATCCATGTTCATGCTGGAGTTGTCTTTGTTCATTCTGGAATCTACGTTGTTTGGTTGTTTGTTTCAATTGAAAACGTTTAAAGAAAATGAAAACCAAAACAGAATCAGAATGTGATATCGATAACTGCAGCTAGTGGTGGGATTCAGCCGATGATTTTTTGGCGGAAAAAGCTGGATTTTATTTTTGAGAATATTTTTATGAATAATTATGCTACAGGTAATTATAGTACGGATTAGTATTGCAAACTGCGTTTAGTGCCGATATCGTCCAGTATTTGGCGTAGCTCCTCATCCTCGAAACGACCCTCCAGCGACGGTATCAATGCCTTGGCTTCCTCAGGCGCCTCCGGGCAAAGATTACCCAAGGCAGCCAGCTCAAATTTGTGCAGTTTCTTCTGCATTAGCAAACTGGGAATATATAATATAATTCAATATAATAAAAACGCTTTTTGGATGTTTTTGTAGTCTACCTGCGAACGGACATGATAGTCTCCTTGTTCTTGAACTTGCGAAAACTGTCCGTGTAGGCATAGGTTTTCATAAACACTTCGGAGAACTCCTGCTCCTCGTCAGCAGATTCGTTTTGTCGCTTACGATGGTCGAGCAGCATATGCACCTCCGATATTAGCAGCGTTTCGGCATTCTCAAACTCTGAAAATAGCCAATACCAAGGGGTTCGTTAGGACATTGAATGGCAGAGGAGAGAGGCATTGTTGCTGGTAGGCCAAATTACAAGTGAAACATTGGGGAAGAAGTAAGATCTAGCCATAGGACGGGGGCCTGCTGATGTGGCCATGCTCCAGTAGGAAATCATAGATCTGACGCGTCTTGTTCACGTCGATTTTGATCAGACGCCGCGCATCAGCCAGACGCAGATGTCCAAGCTTCGCCTGTTCCGAGATGAGTTGATTCTTAAAGTCCAGATATGACTGTGGCACCAGTCGGACGACACTACACAGCTTGCGCTCGGCGTCATCCAGCTTCGAGTAACCGGGAAGATCTATAGGATAAATAAGAGTTATACATCGCACTATCATCCCAATATCTCCGATAGTTACCTCCAACCTCCATGGGACTGGCCTTCCTGCGAGTGTTCTGATAGATCTTGGAGCCGAGGCCCGCTGCCAACTGCTCAGCATGCCCAAAGTTCCTGCAGTTCTGCGCAATTTGCTGCAAGTCGAGGGCATGGATCTGCCTTTCCCTGGCGTACTCTCGCTGCGACTCCTGGCGCTGCTTAAGGAGGCGCGCGTACCGCGCCCCACCGGACAATGTGCGGACACCCTGCTGGCGCCAATCGTACAGTTTGTATAGATGGTTGTGCAGTTCGCGAAAGTAGCGCAGTGACTCTACCAGCATGTCGAAATGCATCGGTTCGCACAGCTGCATGAAGCCCAGGAAACGCATGCAGTTGGCATCGCTGCTGAATGCATGCACATACTTCGAGATCCAGCTCACAGTCCGATTGGGCATGATGAGACCGTTTTGGCGCATGATATTGTACCGACGCCTTCGCTCTCTGTGAGATGGGGGCAACATTAATGCATGCCTATGGTTAAATAGGCAGGATTTCCTTACCTCAAGCGATTGTTGTAGGCACGCCACAGTCCCAAGTGCAGCACCTCAGTCAGCTCTCTTTCCGTTCTGCTTTCCTCGTGCTGATCCTCATTGCTAAAACTCTGCTGCTCCACCACAATGGAAAGAAGGCTCTCGGCGGACGTGTCGTAGGGCGTATCGAAGTCGCCGCGGGCACAGCGGTAGCCTGCACTAAGCTTGAACTGCATGGAGGCGATGTCATCGTGACGCGGCGGGTCCAGGCTGCGCATCTTGAACACATACGGCATCCGCTCTGGCAGGTAGCTGTGCCGCGAGTGCTGCAGTCCCAGCAGACGCTCAAAGATCCCCCCAAAGTAGCAATCGTGATAGTGACGACGAATCTCTGCCGGGCTGTGACGCTGGTCCACAGCATGCGCGACCGCCTCCCAGTTTCCATAGCCCTGTGTACGCAGCGTTTGTAGCAGGATACGCTCGTCCCGTGCCGTCCAGTCTGGCTCGTCGGCAAACACGCGGATGTCGTCGCGTACTATGATATAGGCGTGACAGTTGCGGTGTGTGGCTACCTCGCGACCTCGAGCAAAGCACTGCAGGCACAGCAATGTGTCCAGGCACTCGGAGCACTTGATGTACGGCTCGCTAAGGGGGCAGCGACACGTGGCACAGCTGGGGCCCCCGCCGTCGACAGGAGGCACACTACAGTTGCTACTCTGATTGCGTGCCCTTTCCTCCAGCTGATCCAGCCGCCTGTGCAGGGCATTTGCCTGGTAGAAGACCGTGGTGCACTTGGTCTGGCCATCTGGGCGGGCACGCGCAACCTTCACCGTTGAACGCTGGACCTGAGCGGCTACGAGTTTGTCTAAAAAAAGGTCATTCAATTGGGTAAACATGTGTGAGGGGCGCCCACCCTGGTGCTAGCATTTAGATCTGCCGCTAGTTTCACTTGTAATTTGGGAATGCGATTAGTTGGAGCTGTGTGTATTACCTTTGGGGAACTGCAAATCGGCGGCATCCTCATCCACCATATCCACGGGGTTCATAAACGACATTTTCTGATATTATTTAATAGAAAAGTACTTTTTAATGAAAATTTAAGAAAATAGAGGTGGAAAAACATCGATGCTACCATCGATGCATCGATGTTTTTTCAATTTTTTTAAACATCGATTGTGTATGGCGAAACATCGATGTTTAGTCTTAACGTCTTGTTCCGTCTCTATGAACGAAAAAACTAAAGAAAGAAGCAGTATAAGCACGAAAGGTACGAACTTAATGGAGTTAAACTATTTTCTGAGTTAAAACCCTCTTTTAACTATATGGGTTGGGTTAGTTTGGATGTGTATTGGCGAAACAACACTTTTTAAGCGATGGACAAACATCTAAAGAGTAAGTAATTCACTTAATTCTATGATAAACTAATTGCACATGTGCTTTTTTCATATGCCCACACATACAAATGTATGTGACTGCAAATGAGTATTTGCGTATTCTATGATTACAATTAAATACATATATTGTTTCTATATCATAGGAACATCAAAAGAAAACTGCGAGGCTGGACCTGCAAAAACTAAACGTGAATGCTCCAATGTTTGGCAACATTTTAAACGATCGTTGGACAAACAAAGCGGAATTTGCAACTACTGTGGAAAATGTTTAAAAACAGCAGGTAACACGACGAACCTGATGGATCACTTAAGGCGAATCCATCCAAATAATGCTGAGAGCAAAAAGCCTGCACCAACGTCATTGGATGCATTTTTAGTAAGAGAAGTTCCGTATCCATCCGGATCGAAACGTAAGGAGGCACTTGATAGACGCGTAGTGCGAATGATAGCCATGGACGTGCAACCTTTCAGCGTTGTAAATGATAGGGGACTACGGGAGTTGTTGGAAGAACTGGACCCCCGCTACAATATGCCAAGCAAAACCCATCTCCGGAACGTCGTCATGCCAAATATGTACAAAGATCTAAAAGCCAAACTCAAAGCGGTCTTAGATTTAGTTGAAAATGTGGCCATAACTACCGATGGGTGGACGTCAAGAGCAAATGAGGGGTACTTAACTGTAACGTGCCATTACATCAATTCCGAATTTGAGCTTAATTCAGCCGTACTCTCAACAACAACCTTACTATCAGAAACTAACCACACGGCTGCCAACATCGCAGATTCAATTCGAGTGGTCCTAAAAGAGTGGGGCCTAATGGATAAAGTGGTTTCCATCGTCACAGACAATGACGCCTCGATGAAAAGAGCCTGCGAGCTGCTCGAAATGAAGCATTTCCCGTGTTTTGCCCACACAGTAAACTTGCTGGTTCAAGATGTGCTAAAGTTGGATAGTGTTCAACCCATTTTGGCAAAATCGAAAGCTATCGTCACATTTATGAAACGCAGCTCTACTGCGATGGCCAAATTCAGAGAGGCACAGGATATTGAACAACCGTTGGGATTAATTCAGGAAGTGCCAACTCGTTGGAACAGTGCGTTCGCAATGATGAAACGATTAGTGGATACCAACGATATATTATCACCTATTTTGCTCAGCTTGCCTAAGGCTCCCCTACCATTTTCCGCAGAGGATATTGCTATTCTCAAGGAATTGACTGAAGTTTTGACTCCATTTCAAGAAGCAACAGTGGCAATTTCTGGGAGCAAGTATGTGACCATATCTTTGGTAATTCCACTTACATGTGAACTGCACCAAAAACTGACAAATTTAAGACCAAGGCTGAAAACTGAAGAAGTCATTTCCGCTTTTGATGTATTATGCACACGTTTAAACGAACGATTTCTCCACTATGAAACTAGAACTGTTCCCCGATTAGCAACCATAATTGATCCACGTTTTAAAAAGGAGGGCTTTTTATCGGTTTCGAATGCAGATCAGGCAGCAAAGGCTTTGGAAAAAGAAATGTATTGTTTTTTGTCGAAAAATGAACATGAGCAGCCAACACCATCTGAACCTTCACGAAATTCAACATTTGCTTTTATGCAAAACAAAATGAAGGTAAAAGTCAAATCTTCTCGAGCTGATGCGATTATTATTTTGAGACAACATTTGGAAAACAATAACGAACCCGAGGAAAGTGATCCTCTCTTATATTGGAAGGTAATGTTCACATTTATTTTTTAATATATTTAATTTAATAATTTCGGTTTTAGATGAATTCAGACGGAATGATGCCTTTCAAAGCTGCAGCGCAAAAATATTTATGCGTCCCGGCAACGTCCTGCGAGTCAGAGCGAATGTTCAGCAAGGCTGGGCAAATTATTTCTGATCGTCGTACTCGTCTTAAGCCGGAAGTTGTGGACATGTTAATGTTTCTTAACAAAAATCAGGACCTATTTTAAGATATATGTACTCTAGGAATTTTTTTTTTTTTAAGTTTGTGAAGGAAAGCTAGGAGCTGTTGTAATGAAAATGATGACTCAAATGAAAATGAACTCAAATAAAAATTATCTTTAATAAAACTGTTTATTTTTCATATCTTTAATTATATAATATATAAATTACAGCTTAAGATTTTTTTTTAACGGTTACCTCGGAAAACATCGATGTTTCATCGATGTTTGCTCTAAAAACATCGAAAACATCGATGTCTCCAAACATCGATGTTTTTCCACCTCTACTGCGAATCTGCGAATTTCAAGAACAGTGTTACCGCGGAAGAAAGATATACCGTCCGACCATCAGAAATATACTTACAAGTACGGTCTCATTTTAAAAATAGACCGTAAAAATACCGACGAAAATCATATTCCTCGATTTTGATATTCTGTTTAATATTACTAGCTAACTAGGACCCTCGGGCCTGAACACATAATTTTATACGATTGATGAATCAATTGTCTACAAGACTGGTTAAGTTTAGTGACTCTTTTTTTTTAGATTGTTTCTAAAATGATGTTTAAGTCAAGGTATAAAACTTAAGTGAGCATGACATCCGACGTAAGAAAACGTAAGTGAGCATGGAATGTCACGTCATTTGGTATAAAAAAGGTAATATAGACATATGTATACCCTTTTTCATTTAATTAATGTTAAAATTCTTTTTTTCCAGATGCTTTAAAACGTAATAAATATTGTATTTTGCACATATTTACAATTTTCGACCCAATAATGCATTTGATGAATTTATTATTACTAACAAATCGATCCCGATACCCATTTTCAGTCTTTATAAGAAAGCCAAAAACCGTAAAATTATCTGAGATAGAGACTGACTAGCTTCTGCAATAATTGGTGCCTAGTAAAACAAACTTTTTTTAGATTCTATAACATCCTTTCGTAGAGGGTATGAAAAATGTTGTCTACGGCGAATTACGTAAGTGAGAGTGAAATATGACGTAAGGCAACGTAAGTGAGAGTGAAATGTGAGGCGAATATGTTGCGACGAATTCGCCCTCAGCCAATTCGCTCGCTCGCCGTGAAACGAATATACCGAAAAGAACGGTCTCATTTAAAAAAAATACTAACGAAAACCATATTCCTCGATTTTTATGTTCTGTTTAATAAAATATTGCAGTTTATGGGATTATTGCCGCAAATAATAGATTTAACAATTTTACAAAGGCTGGTGGGCAACGCTCGTGTCGAAGTTAGTTGTTTTGGAGGCTAAAGTTTTATTTGTTCACTATAATTTGGGCTATAAAGTGTTGAGGCTACTCCTTGGAAGGAAAACCATAAATTATAGTAAAAAGATAACATAATCGAATAACTAATATCCCATGAAACAGTTTACCTTGATTTCAGCAATTTATCCATTATTTTAGTAACTCCCTTGCTCATTTCAAATCCGCCCGCTGTAAAAAATCCTCGCCGTCCTGGGAAGTTTATAATATTTTTCCCTGGGAAATTTCTGAGGAGGATCTTCGGAAAAAATAGGGTATGGACAACAGGCAAAACGGCCCGGAAAATGCAAGGCCTGCAACGTAAAATCCACCCCACCTGATTTACATGACGTGTGGGCGCTAGCGCCCTTCTTCGGAAAACGATAATGTAACTGCCAAAAATTTTAAAGATTTTCATTGGTCAAAAACAAAAATCCCGTAAGGATATTTTTGGAAATTGTTAGCATGGAATGTGAGGGAAATTGTTGCGATGAAAAAGGAAATTGTTGGTATGATGTTGCCTCCAAAAAATCCCACAAAAAGTCCCAATAAAATATACGGGCTGACCTTACATATTCCTCGATTTTGATATGCCGTCTAATATTAATAGCTAGCTAAAACCCTATGCACTGACCACATAATTTTAACTGACAAATGAATCTATTTTCTACGAGATTGGCAAGTTTTCCTTCTTGGCAAAGGTCTAAAAACATCGAGAACATCAAAGCGCCGATACCATAAATAGCATAAATGGTCACGCTGGCTCTATTAGTGATGGGCATAGATAACAATCGCATCAATGTCACAGCCATCATCGCTCTTTATTGATATGGCAGCACTACACCTCCACATGGCTTCTGCACAACACTGGCTCGCCCACACATTTAGTAGAATACAAATCGCGCACTTTTTTATTTTATCAACTGTTTTGGGCAAGTAATGAGCCAAGAACGCGAAGTTAGCTCTTCGTCGCAGCCATATACTCAATTCTTTGAAACCCTGCTCGTTGAGGAACTGGCGCTGGAACCCAACTACCTGAAGCTTCACTACGGTAAGTGCGCAGTTATAGGACGACTCACCGTGGTGTCGGAAAAATACAGGCTCGAAAACGTCCGTGTGAAGAGTTTGCCAGAGTAAGATATTGCACACTTGAGCCGTGAACTGAACCTGTTGAGACTTCTTAATTGCACACTTTCAGGGAGTGTTCTTTGCCCGAAGGCATTCTGTCCGTGCTTCTGCTTGGCCTAGACATTGCCAAAGCCGGCCAACAGAGCCTGACCAGTGGTTGCTATTGCATTGTGCGAGGCGAGGTGGTGCTGTGCTCTATACAGCTCCCCAACAGTCCTAGACTGACGACAGGAGGTGTGTTAAACGCGTTGCAAGCTATTGGCGAGGACGAGGCTGCCCGCAAGCGTTACTTGGAAGAGCTGCATCAGACCCACATACCGGCTATCGACGTGTGGTTCGCACAGCCCATCGACTGTTACGATGAGCTTCTAGACCGCAGGTTGCAGATCAAACAACTAAGTCTCCAAAACAGCCAGTGAGATGCATACACACTACCTGACATCATCGCACACCAATCCACAATTCTACATATTCACACAGCTCTTTGAGGCTAAACACGCTGATGGCCCGCCGTTCGATTTGAGCTGCAACTGGACCAGCATACAGGAGGGGAGTTGGCTGGACTTCTGGCAGCGCGAGGGCCACCAGCTGCTAGAGGAGAAGTGGAACAAGAGGTTTCCCGAATACAAGGAGGTCGTCAAGACTGAAGGTGTCTGTGACGAGGCGGAGAGAGGCCACTGGCAGGCGCTCTGGGAGGAGCATGCCAAAGACCTGGGTGCCCGCTTTTGGCACATATTCAGCTGCGCCTTCGAGAACTATCAGCACGAGCTGTTGAAATCTTTTGGTTCCATCAGTACAGAGGATCTAGAGGAGGTTGAGCAAGAACTGGAGCAGCTTGATGTTAGCGACAACCAGACGAGGTCTAAGAGAAAGAAAAAGAGAAAGATCGATGCGGAAGAGCCCTATTTGACGGCCACCGACGACCCAGAAGATATTGAAGAGGAGAAGCAGCGTAGACTTCTCGGTCTGCCAGCATCCTTTGGCGCCCAGGCCAGTAGCTCCACACGACGTAAGCCAAGAGCAGAGTCTGTGGTTGAACAGTATTCTAGCAGTTACGGGGACTCGGACGCAGACAACATGACAAGCGAGGAGGAACCAGAATCCCTGCACGGCGTGCAGAGTGGTTTCATCAAAAAGAAAAAGTCAAAGAAGAAGAAAGCCAACAAAATGGTGGATCAAATACCAGACTTCATGAAGGAGAGTAAAAGCAAGTTGTTCAAGTACTGGCTCAAGCGATTCTCCCTGTTCTCACGCTTTGACCAGGGCATTCGCTTGGACCGCGAAAGCTGGTTCTCGGTGACACCGGAGAAGATTGCCAAGCAGACGGCCCGTCGTCTCGCCTGCGACGTTATCCTGGATGCCTTCTGTGGCTGTGGCGGCAATGCCATCCAGTTCGCCTCCACCTGCGGCCGCGTCATTGCCGTGGACATCGATGCAGAGAAGCTGGCCATGGCCAAGCACAATGCAGTCATCTACGGTGTGGCTGATAAGATCGAGTTTATTCACGCTGACTTTCTGCAGTTCGGGGCCAGCACCAGGCTCCGTCCGGACGTGGTGTTCTTCAGTCCGCCCTGGGGCGGTCCCAGCTACCAGAAACAGGCAACCTTTGACATCGAAGAGAGTCTGCTGCCTGTGGGCGCCAGCCATCTGATGCAGCTGGGTCGTCGCCTCGCCGACAACGTCAGCTTCTTTCTACCCCGGAATGCCAGCATGAAACAGGTAATTGCTCTCAGCGGCGTAGGACAGCAGTGTGAGGTGGAGCACAACTATCTGGACACGCGTCTGGTGGCCTTGACAGCCTACTTTGGCAGTGGATTGATCAAAACTCAGCCGGATGCTGCAGAGGGAGGAGAGAATACATCGCAGGAAGATGTAGATTAAAGATGAATTATCAAATGTTAGATGAATTCCTGAGAAAAAGGGAAGAAAACAGAGTAAACTTTTAATTAGGTTCATCTCTAGAGATGATAAAATACAGGTAGTACTTTAAGATGAATGCATTTCGTGTTGTTTGTTACGAGGCACAAATTATTGTAGTAGTTGCACAAGAACAAGTTTATTTAAATGTGGTGACCACATCCAAAAGATTGTATGGTTTATATTCAATGTGAAATGAATACTTGAAGTTATTGTAAGTTTAAGTAGTCTGTAAGTAATTATAAATATCCCATGAAGATTTAAAATACTATCCGTATAGGGGATATATATGGCCAGCATATTCCTGATTTCTCTTCAATGTAAAATGAATACTTGCATTCAAAGTATCATTAAAAGAAGTTCAATTGTTAGTATGTGTGTATAAGAACTAGATTAATACTTTCTCTTCAATGTGAAATTAATGCTTGCATTGAAAGTATCATTAAAAAGAGTTCAATTGTTAGTATGTGTAAGAACTACAATATTACTAATTTCTCTTCAATGTGAAATGAATACTTACATTCAAAGTATTATGAAAAAGAGTTCAATTGTTAGTTTGTGTGGATTAATGTCTATATTCGAATAAGAACTACACCACTTCTACATCTTGATATACCAAAGTCATGTAATCCCACACTTGTCAAGCACCATAAGCACAAAAACTCGTTTTTTTTTATTTTTTTTTTGCTTTCCCACAAATGTACCTTTATGTTTTTTCGTAAGTTTCTCTGTCTACCAACCACAGTCAGAGGATAAAACTTGACTAATGAATAAAGTCGCATCATATGTAACACACATCGCACACGATTTGTCCTACCACCACCATCCCATCCCATTCCCACTTCCAGCGCCATATCCACTGCCCCCTGTCCTGGGACCCATCCGCACTCGGATTGTTGCCAAGTCACCGCCAATGTCAAAAGAGTCCCAAGCTCTTTAGCCAATTTAGAGAGCTTAACAAAAGCTGAACTGACCAATGGTCATAACCATAACGCACTCCATCTACCCTTCCCCCACCCCGCTCTCTTTTCCGCTTTCGATTTCCCTTTTGGACTTTTAATTAAAAAGCAAACGAAACAAAACGTGCGGCAATTTTTAAGAACTTTGTAAAACAAGTCTAAGCCGGAGACGGAACGGAGCCTGGGACTGGCACCCAACCAGTGAGCTCAGAGCCCAGAGCCGAATCCTGAACCTGGCAACGCAGAGCGGTGGCAATTAACATGTTCCTGTCACAGCAGTTTCGTTTCTCCTGAATTCCAGCGCAGACACAGAGAGAGGACCGCTCGCACCGCACCGCACAGCAACGACACAACACAACCCTTTTCATGGCTAACAACATACTTAGGGCCCCTGCCTGGTGGACGGGGGGCGGGGCATTTGAGGAATTTATAGCTGGAATATTTTCTCCCGTTGTTCTTGGCTTGGCTTGTGGCAAGTGGCTCTGTCTGGCTGCTGCTCCACCAGGAAACTGCAGCAATTAGTTTGATTAACTTATTAGTGTGCGTTGGGGAAACTTGAGCGAAATTTAGAGCATACTTTTCAGCGGTGATTTGTGGCCAAATCGAGGAAGAAGCTGTCCTCAGAGCTAGGAGAAGAATGGCTATAAAGATGTTTCGAGGGTGATTTGTTTCATAGGAGCAGTACACTATAGCAGAGTATTATTTGGGGAAGATATTGGTGCCAAGAAAGTGAAGGCTCATCCAATATATTTACATATTACTTTACTTAATGGGAGCTTGAGTTCAGGCTTGTTTTATTAACTCTACAGCCCTTCCATAGATTCATTGCATATCTGTAGATAATCAGCACTATTCACCGATTATCCATCAAAGGGTCATCTTATCCATGTATATCCTTTTAATAAGGGAAACGTTTTATGCCCTGTGATTAAACGACAACCTTTTTATCGTATAAATTGTTAATAAAATACCAGCAAATAGCCCGTCACGCGTCAACCCATGGATTATCAGCCACTTAAATCTAAGCTCTTCCCAGCCCGGGTACAGGTCTGGTTTCTGGTCTCCGGTTTTCGACTCTAACTCCGTCACCGTCGCCGTCTCCAGCTCTGCTTCTCTATTATTAGATACGCGTAATTGTCGTTTTAACTGTCGACAGATAGAGAGAGAGCGCGCGCGGGGGGTTGACAATGCCAACAATTTCAATATCCTCGACTGGCGGCCTATAAAAGGCAACGGGCCCAAGCCCAGGCTCTTTAAATATATAGAAATATATATTTTATTGGAAGACAAACACGTGTTCGCAGCTCATCTCGATCCTGTGTGCGGGCAAGTGCCTTTGGTTCGGCTCGACTCGACTCAAAAAAAAAACAAATTAAGTCACCCTTTTATTACGCTATTTAATTTGCAGCGTAATGTTGTCAACCTTCCTGACAAATAGTCACCCAAAACAACGGAGCAGCCCGACCGTCCTCATCTCCCCCTCATCCACCCCTGGAGTAACTGCATGTTTGATCTGTAATTTGTGCCACTTGATGAGAGGACGAGGAGTCGCTGCTAAGCGGCGGGGTGGTTTATTTGTGCCACAAGTAGCGACAATGCCGAAATGCGATTATGCCGTAAAGTCCATGGGAACACTGTGGAAAATGCGATTGTTCAGCTCCGGGTGCAGGTGCAGGGTGCAGGGTGCTTCACAGCGCAACTAATTAAGCGGGGTGGGGTGGTGCAGAGTGACGGCAGAATTTGCAATAATTGTCCAATGATTTATGATGGATTTTGTGACTTTGAAGTTATGGGTTAACATGGGATTGCTTGTACGTGTACGAGTTACATACATATACATATGTATGTACATATGGTATGTAAAGGTATTTCTGGATAACTTTTCAACATTAATCTGAAAGGTAATCCTTTCTTGAAGCAGTCTCGATTATTATGGTATTATGGATATTAAAGACAGTAGTGGTGCAAGAACCTTTGCTTAAACATTTTAATAGAATGACATTCATGGAACGTTCATGCTCTCATGTTGAATACTTGGCTCGTTCTTATAGCTATCCAAAATCAGGTGTATTCATACAGAAAGACTGCAAGAAATTTCCCTCCCTTCACAGAGAAAGTTCTTCCCCAAATGTATCCCTATTACTTTCGCCCTTCCGCCTTGATTCCAACAAAATGGCGACACATTTCACTTATTGATTAACCGTTATTCATTTGGTGGCAGCCATTAAAATTAATAAACGGCACAAGGGCACAGCCAGGACTCGTAACAGGGACAAGCACCACCAGGAAACAGAAAACAGTAAAGGACCAGCACCAACAGCAGCCATAGCCGGAGAAGTGGATGCGAGATACCAGTTATCCGCCCACTTTGCCCATTGATGGGGCAATAAAAAAAAACCAAGTAAAGCGCAAAATAAGAGCAATAATATTTAATAAATGTGCACATACACACTCACACACACACGTGCAGGCACTCACCCTTCGGATGGGATACAATATTTATATGTATATGAATGTTCATGGCTGAGCTCTGATATTGTGGTTGAATGCGAAAAAACCATAAATAAATATACACACAGCCAGCAGCAGTCTGTCTCTTCCACTCCCAAACACCACCCACTCTTGCCCTTTGTATAGGTAGGTACACAGGGTATATTAAGGCGAAAGGTAAGGCAGTCCCGATCGTTGGATGTGAAGTTCTAATGTTATCTAAATTAGGGGGTTAATGAGGAATAGACGCCGCCATCTGGGATTGACTTATCTTCTATTTGGTGTATCTTTTGGACTAACCTCACCTGTTCTATAGACACACCTTGGCCTCTGCCTCCTGTAGGTGCACTTGTGTGTGTGTGTGCCCTGCATTTTTGGTTGAATATTTCAGAGAGTGAGTGAGAGATAGAGAGAGAGAGAGAGCCGCAGAGTACAGCTAACTTACAGCACAACCCTCTGTCCCACTCCAACCCACACTCCACACCCACTCCCATCCCCTTTCGTACCACTCCCTGGGAGCTGTGGCAGGCAGCGGCAACATCATTCTTCATGGCATTTCGGTGAAAAAGAATGCTTTTGATCTTCACAAGCGAATGATTTTTAATATGACTCTTTTTTGTTGTACTGAGGTTGTTGTTGCTTCTCGAGGGGGTGGGGAAGGGGGGAGTGGGGAGGTGCAGAAAATATGCTTATCCAACCCCAAAGGGTTGGGGGAGGAAAGTAAAGTAAAGTGCGCTGGAAGTCAATCAAAAGCGGCTCTACAAAAAAATATGGTTTCATTTTTATTGTAAATTTCGTAATTGCCATGATAATTAATTAGCTTAATTAAATACCAATGAATAGAACACACACACACTGAGAGAGGGAGAGATAGAGAGGGGGGGGGAGATGGTCAACCGCGGTGCCTAGAATTAGACAAAGTCAAAGCGTGCCGTGGCGCTCCATTGGAGTTTTGCAAAGGTCGTCAATAGGACCTCTGCGGTACTCCCAAACTGCCAAAGGAGCATTAGAGAAAGAGAGGAATAGAAAGAGAGAGAGAGAGAGGGAGAAATAGAGAGTGGGGGACTGCCACCGCACACGCATAATGACGGTAATTTGTTGGTTTTTGGCAAAAGAGCAGCAGCATCCTTGGAATTTCAATTAATTTCCATAATTTCCAACGCTTTATGAGCAGAGCAAGACAGAGACCGACAGTGAGAGCGAGACAGCGAAAGATGGTAAGCAATAGAGCAAGCGAGAGAGAAGAACGACCTCGCGAAGGGGATGATTTTTGTGACCCACACCCGCGCCCATACGCTCCCTGTCATGGCGCTGATTCCTTGTTTGAGGGAGGGGGCGGAAATGGTCTGTCTCCTTTGTGTGTGTGCGGGTGAATTTCATGTCCTTTCCCTTTTCGCCTGTCTGAATAGGGCCAGAAATCACATCGCTCAACCGAAACATTACTAGATTACTGGGAGACGTGGGAGTCGCGACCCGGAAAAGGTGGAAAAGGAGACATAGGCATAGGGAATGAGGCAGGATAGGATATTTCTTTGGAACAAGAGGAATCTTTAAAGACAAATCAAAGTAAAATGCATGGGAAGTAATATTTTTGTGTGAATTATGGTGGAAATGTTCGGAAAATGTCAATAATCCTATATGCCTGTGCCTTGACACTTTTTTTTAATGAAAGTTATCCTTAAATCGCTTTCGGAAAACACCAGCACTTGGGCAATGACCACTCATAATCCCACGAATGCTTGAAATCTGCATTCCCAATGAAAATTTTTAATTAAAATCTAACTAATCTAACCTTTTCCACCCCTCCACGGTGCTCCAGCTCCCCTGTAATATGCAATTAAAAACGCAGTTATTAGTGCCGCGAACATAACCAAATAAATTTCCAATTAAAACAATGACAGGACGGACCATGGACCATGGGGCCATGGACCATTCATCCATCCATCCTCCAGAGAGCGACTGAAAGAGAGATGGAATCTTTTTAGGTTTTGCATTATTTTTGAAAATTAAAATTAATTTTCGGCTGCCCCGGCTCCCAACGGTCAGAACGGCGGGGCCCAAAAATATTTTGTTCGAGTGGCTCGCCAGCACGGCGTAGAGTGGAGAATTTTTGGCCAAAAAGCCAAAAACCGAATGCAGCCAAAAACTCATTTTGAATATGATGCGGGGGCCCAGAGTCGGGTCGGGTCGGGTCAGGTCTGTGTGTTTCGGAGAGCACTCAAGAGCCAGCCAGTGCCCGTGCGTCCTGCCCCTCTCTGGCGCTTCTCTGGAGCCCCCCACTGGAATAACAGGATTTAATTAAAACCCAAAATGGCTGCCCTTTTACCTGATTTCCATTTCCCCATTGTATTTGTGGGCCAATCGAGAAATTTCTAATTTGCCTCTCATTATAAGTTTTGATTTTGTAATTAGTTTTTGCGCCAGCCATTTCTGATCGGATCGGATTTGGTTTGGGTTTAATTTGGGGTTTGTGGAGAGGAAACCCAAAATCTTCTGTATCCACATGGATACGTATCAAATCTTCTGTATCCCGATAGCAAGCGTGTATTTTCCGTGCTGCATGGCCATAAAAAACAGTGAGAGATTAACATTTCATTTATTTCGACCCATAAAAGGAATTCTCGGCAAATACATCAAAAAGAAAAAAGAAGTAGGGAAAAATGCGAGAAAAAACGAGGAAATAAAATGAGCAAAAATCAACATTATAAACAACATTATTAAAAACATGCCGCAAATGTTTTGCTCCTCTCAAATTTTTGAGTCCATTTTGTTGGCCAGGAAGCAGGCCAGGAGCAGAGGGGAAGAAGAGAGAGGACAGCGGTCTTGGCTGTGTGCTCAACCTCATGATGATGTTCCTCCGCCTCCGCGTGGCAAATGAATGCCTTCCAGGAGGGGGCTCGAGAAGCGGCAGCAGGAGGCTAATAAAATTAAGATCTGCCAGGGGGCCAGAGTATGGCACAGAGAAACAGCAAAAAAAAAGAGAAGCGAGAGGGGGACGGCCACTTAGGCACTTTGTGCTCTTGTCTCTGTGTGCTTGGCTGTGCCTGTGGCATGCAACAACCTCATCCGGCTCAATAATAATAAAAATATTTTCATTAAATGAGAAAGGGAACCACCATCACAGAGGAGCCAAGGAGCTTTCTTGCAGGAAGACTTCTATTTATAAGCCTCATGTACAGACTGTGTTTGCTATATATTTTCCAGGTGAAAAGGATCAGGATCAGGTTTCAAAATATCATACATACATATGTACATATGAAGAGTGTGGTGAAGACTCTTCGGACTTGAGGATCAACAGCTGATGACGATTCCTTCATCTATTTTATACTCTTCCCTAAGAGCTGTTTCCGAATAAGTAGGAAATCCAATCCTGTTGCATCCCATATTGTAATGAAACCCGAGATGCAGCCCTGGGTACGGCACCACACCGGGCAAACAACGGTAATTTCGTTTGGCATTTTGCCCAGCCACTCTTCTGCCTCCTTGATCCTTGTACCCCTCTTCTCTTCCTTGTGCTTTCAGCGTAATAATTCATAATGAAAAAAGTTTTCTCCCAGCTCTTGTTTGTGCTTTTATTTATTATATTTTATGTGTGTTTAAAAATAAATAAATATTATGGTTATGGCTATGATTATGGGGCAGGGCGAAGGGACATCATCATCATTATGCTGGGAACAGAAGCAGCAAGAGCAGCATAAGGAGCAGGACTTGTGGCAACCGGCCTCTATCCTCCATCTCCATTGCAAAGCAACGATGACGACGAAGTTTATCAAAAGACCCCAACGGCAACAAAAAGCAACAATGGCGTTGGCAAGGTATATTTCAGAGACGGTAAGGAAGTCCCACAGAGCGGCCTCTGTTGGCGGACCTATGGCGAATGCTTGAGAGAGAGAAAGAGAACAGCAGTACCTTTCCATTCATTTTTACCTTGGTGCTGGCAACAGCGACGCTGGCAGAGTATTCCCACCTCACTCCCTCTCTTCCAACACATGCGCAGAAGAGACCAAAACACGCACTCGCACACACATGTATCACAATGTAAGCTGGGTGGCTGGGTTGCTGGGAGGGGATTTGGCTGTTACCGTTAACTCGTTTGCCAGGCAGCAAAAGTTATGCAAAAATATTAAAATTGTGGTAAATAAATAAAAAATAAAATGTATACATAAAAAATACTCGTTTGTATGTACATCCTATATAGTATATAATGGAGACAGACCAGACTTTAGTCTCTGAAAGCGTCGCCTCCCACTATTTGCCCTGCCTATGCTCTCCACTCTGCTCTCTTTTCGCTGCTGCTGCTGTTCTTGCTCTCTCTCTGTCTCTCTCTCTGCGGCCATCGTCATTGCGATGCCAAGTGGCTCCCCAATTCCTGTGGGTACATTAGCACTAATGATGATTGAAACGACAAACGTGACGCCCGAAGCAGCACCCGAAAGGATCCTCTGTCTGCCTGCTGGCTGCTGGGTACTGCCTCCCTCTCCTGCCCACACTCTCACTTCCACTCGTTTGCCTGAAAATTCCGGACTTTGATTTTTGAATTTGTCTCTCTTTTGTAGTCTGTGGGGGGAACGCATGCTCTTCCTCTCAATTGCCCCACAACGATTCATTCCCTTTTTGGGGTTTCTCTTTTGCTTCCTTTCGTCTGTCGTCTCCTTTCGGTTCCATTCTCTTGCATTGATTTACTTTGATGACCCGCTAATTGGGTGGGTGGGGGTCGGGCGGTGCTGGTGCTTGTGCTGCGGTAATGATCGTTGGCATTCCGCGTAGTTTATCAAACGGTAAATTGAAGACGAGCGGCGGGGAATTTCCAATTCGGCGGAGAGTGGGTGCTAATTAGGGTTTAGTTGGGGTTTTCCCTGTGGGCAGGGATAGTTTGGTCTTTTGGTTAGGATGTTGGGCAGTGGAGATGCTTCTATGCCAATGTGTGGGATATCAAGTAGGTAAATGGGAAAACTATCTTCTGCGGTTGCCAGAGTTAGCAAATAACCTTCAACCTTTTTAGGCCGTCCGAAAAATACAGTTATTCAGCTATTTCCTTCGCTCAAGCTTTGACTCCTATTTCAGGGTCAATCAGAGATTGTCTGTCCTTGAATTTTCTTGTATATTTTTTCAGCGAGCAGATCAGCATTTAAAAAATTTCTTGACAGTTTTTTTTCCGAATGTTAGTAAAATCCATCACGTGAATATATTTTTCAACTAGTTCGAAATCTTCGTCTAAAAGAAAATCATCATCAGGAGATTGCTATGGAGATTGGAGGAGATTGTTATGGGGAAAACAGAGAACTTTACCCTAGTAGAATCTTTACTTCCATGTTTTTTATCTCGCAGCCAAATCTCCCATTCCTTTCCATAATCTTTCGCTCATACATATGTATCTTAGTGGAATTTTATTTTCTTATTGTTTCATTAATTATGTCTGCCTCCACGTCTATCCGACCCATGCAATACCCCGGCGCACTTAATCACAAATTATTATTAATCCTGAAACGCCATATTGTTTGAGATTTATTTTTCATGCTGCAGCAGGAACCGCCCCCTTTTAGAGGGAGAAAGCGCAACAGAGAGAGGAAGAGAAAGAGAGAGAGAGTGAGCCAATTATCCATTTATATCATAATTTCAATAACTTTTCATACACTCGCCCTCACTGGCATGGGAATGGGTATGGTTGCTCTGATAGGTGGGTGGATCGGGTGGGTGGTAGGTGGTAGGTGGTTGGTGGGTGATTCGTTTTTATGTAACTGCCCGCACGCCCCATGTCCTGCCTGCCGTGGGGGTGGCTGCTCCTGAACGACAATGATCATGATGAGGTTTCCGCTTGACGATGTTGTTATGCCTTTGCCCTCCGTCTCTGCCGGAAGGGTGTAAGAGGAGGCATATCCAAGGCGGGGATGAGCAGAAAAATCACAGAGAGAAAGAATCCGTTGCTGCGCTGCCTGCGTCAACGTCGGCGTCTGCTGCTGCTGCTAGTTCCGACGCTGCTGCTGTGGATATTGTAAAAATTTACGGCCACCACGAACTTTTCATTCGAGTTTGCAACACGTCCGCGTTCGCATGCGTCTCCAGCGAGCGCCTCTTTCAGCCAGAAAAGCTTTGATTCGGTTCGATTCCGTGTGTTACATCCGTCCCGGAAGACGCCGCATTGTAGGCAACATTTTGTAGTGCCGTCGGCAAAACGGAAGTAGCAAAAGTAGTGGAAGTAGCGGAAAATTAACTGCCGAATATCGATATCGCGGAAGTGCAAGTGAATCGAGTGCATTAAAGGAAGAGCTTTGGAAATCGCAAAAGTATTTAGGATTACGCGTTGAACAGAACACTATTGGAAACGGATTCGATGCACTGAGAGGTCATAGATCAAGAGGTGGGTCTTTGAGTGATGATTTTTAGGACATTTTCAAAAGGAGACAAGACATGCTTCAAGTCATCTATCACAGCTGTACAAAGCTAGCCCGATAAAAACTTTTGAGATGAATAATTGTATAGATTTTTATTTTCATTGATGAAAAAATATTTAGGGAGAATTTGTATAAAATTGTATCTACTACCTTTATAATTTATGTAAAAGTGTGAACAATTTTGACATTTTTCTAGTCATTGGGTAACGGAAAATCTAGTGAATACTTTTTGATTTCAATGCAGCTTTGATTTTTACTCATTCTAGACCTTTTTTGATATATGAATGTGTAACAAAATATATGGTTAAGGCAGTACTTTATTTCAAACATTCACTTGAGAAAGTTGAAAGTATTTCTTGGTTATATAAACAGACGATTATCTTTTGTATTTATTGTTTAAAATAATTTAGAAGCTTATGGGATAACCTAGTTTCTAATTTCTACTTTAAAGGGCAATAATTTCTACAAGATTACATTTATTGGAAGTGGGAGATTCGCATTTGAGCCCAAACAAATTCTAGAGAATTACTGTCACCTTGGAAAACACAAGATTTGAGCTTCTAACTATGATATAATATGCTTTATTTATGATTATGATACGTAAAGTCATTCTAAAGGTTTATGAGTGAAAACGATTATATGAAATTATAAGGGACATTTCGGACAAGCAATTGCCATGAAGGAGAGACACAGCGAAAAATATGCAGATTTATTTTCTATATTTTGATTTATTTTTCTATATTTTCTATAAAAATTATCACATTCCTAATGGCAGCTACAGCTGTGTCATTCAGGAATCCACTTGTTACACCGAAATTTGCATATTTCAAATGCTTCATTAGGGGAATGAAAATGAAGCTCATTTGTGAGGCACGACAAAATGTCAGCAATTTAGTCAAATGTGTTTATAAGCAGCTAAAGATACTGGGACACTCGGACACTCGAATACTCGGATGCATATTCAGCCAACACAGAGAGACGACCACAGATAGAGTTGATTGTGTGGCTGCCACACATGGGAGGGGAGGCAGGAGATAGTTCACGCACCTCGGACTGGGAGGAAGGCAGAAGCTGCCACAATGAGGCAGGCAGCAGCAGCAGCTAACTGTGACAAAGTCTCAATTAGGCTATCACATTGCCTGCCACAGAGACAGAGTGCGAGAGAGATGGCCCCAGAGGGCGTTGCGTGTGGCAGAGAAGGAAGGAAATGCAATTAGGCGAGGAATGGGAATGGCTTGTTGCAGAGGGGCACGGGGTGGCAGCCTTAACCTGTTGTCGTCCCATGTCCACTCAATTGTCTGCTCTCTCGAGCCCTTCATGGTAGAGCAACTCCTCGCAGGGATCGCATTTCACTTAATTGTGGATATAATCAGGGAGTCGTTGACACCTGGCTGCAGGGAGAGAGAGAGCAACACACCGACAAACACAACAATTAAGCTCAAGCATTTCTCCCATTTGTCCCATTGGCAGCAGCAGCAGCAGCAGCAGGAGGAAGACAAGAGCAGGAGCACCAGCAGTAGCAGCAACGAGAACTCGGAGACAGCTTTGGCACAAATATCTCTAAGCATGTTGCAGAATCCTTCCAAATATCACGCAAATCCCTTGTCACACTTCCTGGCATTGCATAACACACAGTCAGGAGGTGCTGCTGCAGCAGCCAGTGGCGGTGCAGGAGTGGGCCTGGGGGTGGGCGTGGGTGTGGGAGGCATCCCTGCACATGGTCAACCGCATCATGCATTGCCCACAGCAGCTTTGGCGGCGGCAGCTGCTGCGGCGGCCGCCGTCTCGGCAGGTCAGAGTTCGTATCAAATGGAGCACCAGCAGCAACAGCAACATCATCATCATCATCAACAACAGCAAGTGCACCAGCAACTCCCCCACCCAGACAGCCACCACCCACCGACAACAGGCAACAACAGTAGCAACAGCAACAACAGCAGCAGCAACAACCACCGGGAACAGTTGGCAGCGGCCACTGCGACGTCGCACGCGCAGCTCTTCGAGGCGGCAGCGGCGCATTCCTCCCTCGACGTGGGCAAGTCCTTTACAATAGCCGCCATTTTGGGGCTGCAGAGCCAGGGTCGCAAGGACTACAACAATGCCATCAATCTGTCTCTCAATGGCGCCGCACGCGATGCCATTGACCAGGACAACGGCCACAACCACAGCAACAACAACAACAACAACAGCCAGAGTGTAAAGAACTTCAATTGTGATAGCAGTCGCTACCTGCCTCCGCACCACCCGCACCATCATCCACCTGGATTTGCGGCCGCCGCTGCTGTGGCAGCCGCCGTGGGAGCAGCGGCGCCCTCGGCCCTACAGAGCCTCCAGCAGCTCCACCAGCAGCATCACGCCCAGCAGCAGGCCACGCTCAGCTTCCAGCGGGAGAAGCTCAAGTCGGGTAAGATACCAGATCCTGTTGCACTTCCTCCACAGCTAAGAGAACCCAACCGCCTTTTCTCCCCACAGACTCCCACAAGAAGAGCTCGCTAAAGAACAAGCGCGTGCGGACCATTTTCACGCCGGAACAGCTGGAGTGCTTGGAGGCGGAGTTCGAGCGGCAGCAGTACATGGTGGGGCCGGAGAGGCTCTATCTAGCCCACACGCTCAAGCTGACGGAGGCGCAGGTGAAGGTGTGGTTCCAAAATCGTCGCATCAAGTGGCGCAAGCACCACCTGGAGCTCACCCAGCAGCGGCTGGCCCTAATCCGGCAGACGCAGCTGCCGGGCACGGTCATGGGCTCTGGCTCCGGCTCAGTCGGTGCTAATGCAGGCGGATCAGGGTCCACGGATCTCAACGCCGGATGCAGTGCAGCCTCGCCCAGCCTGCAAGAGGAGGACAACGAGGACAGCAAGCAATCACTGTCGCTGCCCATGCCACCATTAAGTCGAGCCCAGTCCGAGTCCGATCTGTCCATTTGCAACGACTCCCTGGACGGCGACAGCCTCATGGATGGCAGTGAGGAGGCCTAAGGTATTCCTGTGCAAAGCTAATTTTCTGTAAATATAGCCAAATAAATATGTACCATATGTGTTTTCTTTAGTTCTTTGCGCATTTTACATGAACGTTACACTCGGTGTAACAAATTATCTACATGATACATGAAATTCAAATATTATCTAGTATTTAACAACACTGCCAGATGCAGCACAGGGCTGCCAGACCACATCAAAATCAGTTGCATTTAAATAATCAGCAAGCAAAATAATTGAAATCATACATATTAAACTTGTAATTAGTTTTATCACATAATGGTATAAATATTACTGCTGGGCGGCTGCCCGGGCAATGCGATCGTGGCAGGAGAGATGCACAATCTGGCCGTTGGGATAGCGCACGAAGGCGGACTGGCTGGGAAACCGCTTCTTACACTCGGGACACACGCTGTTCTCGTTCAGCTCGAAGCTGATGGCTCGCTTCTCTTGCAGCGCGGCATCCAGCCGTTTGGACTCTGCCTCCAACAGACCGCACATCATCTGCATATGGTGTTTTTCCGCCAGCTTCTGACGCACGGCCTTCTCCATGTATTTCTCCAGTTGAGGCATGGGCATGTCATCGGGAAGGAACTGCAGAGGTAGAGAGCAGAAAGACAATTCACTTATAGGATGAATAGAAAAAGGTGCCACAGCTTACCTGAAAGATTGCAATGGGATCGATTTTGACAGCGTAGGTGTTGAGCAGCTCCAGAAGCACCTTCCGATTGACTTCGGGACTAAAGTCGGGATGCAAAGCAACACCCACATAGATCGGATCTGTAGGAGGAACCATTATGGTCTTGACAAGGATTTCGAATATAGTTTTGTCGTTCTCGTAGTTGGCCTCTGCATAGGCCCTCGCCTTGGCCACATCGCCCAGGACTTGGATGTAGATGGCGAGAACCTTATCGTGCTTTTTGAGACGACCCAGAATCAGGGCACGCTCCTCCAGCAGCATATTGGTGGGAAACTCCTCCAGCACACGATCCGGCGAATATACGTTCGAGTCCTCCAGCATCTTGTAGAGTTTGGCCCGCAGGGGCTTCAACTCAGGCACTTCCTCGCTGAAAGACAGACCAAAGGTTACTTTTAGAAACAAGGGAAGGGAGGGCATCCCTCACTCACCCCTTCTCCTGCTGGACCAGGAGCCGCTGCACCTGTTCGCGGTACTGCTTGATGAGGACATTGTGGCGTAGCGTGTTTGTATCAGACCACTTGGTGATCAGGTGCTCCAGATACGGAATGATTAAGGATTTGTGCTTGGCTATCAGAAAGTCCAGGACCTTAGCGCGCGGCAGGGACTCCACCTCAAGCAGTTCATCGGTGAAGATGGATAGGCCCTCCTCCGGGTTTTCCTTGATAACCCAGTCGGCAAACTCAAAGATCAGAGGCAGATGATCGGTTCCCAGTTCCTGCAGATAGCGGATGGTCCGCTTGCGACCCTGCAACACGGATCCCTCGATGCCCGCCTGCTCCTGGAGCAGCTTCAGAGCCTCCTTGTGTTTGCCCTTCATCTGGTAAAGGATGATCAGCTCGGAGATCTTGTTGTGCTTCTTGAGAGTCTTCTCCGATTCCTCCAAGTGGCACTGGTTGAGGCGCAGCAGCGGTGCCACCAGAGAGTCATTCGTTTGCAGGTAGCACTTGAGCAGCGTGGTGTCTATGATCTCAAGCAGCGACTTGGAACTGCTCTTGGTGTCGCGCAGTTTTACCACCTCACGCTGTCGTGCCAGCGCAAGGAACTCAATCAGAGCCAAGTAAGCGTTTTCCAGGTCGCCATCCTCCAGCTGGGGGGCAGTGGACACGGGCACAGTGCTGTCCTCGGTACCCGGCTTGGGCTCTGGCACCAGATTGGGAAACAACCGGATGACATCGTATGGATCGATAGCTGCTCTCTCGAACTCTTTCATGGCCGCTGAGAATTCTTTGTTGGTGAAAAGCTCCTTGGCGTAGAGCATGTGTATCTGTCGTATGGTCTGGGCCTTGTCCTCTGCAGGTTCGTCGGAGATTTGCTGAGAGATAACCAATGTAAGAGAGAATAAAGGGGAGGATCGTCTGTGAGACTCACCGTCACCTCGATGGCCAGTTGAAATTTCTTCTGTTGCAGCAGCTGCTGACGCTGGATCGGGACTTCCACTTGACGGATACACCACAGCTCCGAGGTGGCGGCCGCAAAGATGGTTCCCTTGTCGGCATGCACCAAGAACCTTGTCTTTTCCAGCTCTGGAATGCTCTGGACCAGCGTATCCTTGCCCACCAAGCTGCGCACTTCGATGGCATTGTTTACACGTCCCACGGCAAAGGGATCGTCCCAGACTGCAATCAGAATGGGGATTAGATTGGGAATCTTGGAAGAGATTGCAATTTACTTAAATCCAGAAGGGGACTGGACCAGAGCAGTGGTGGCAGGGAATTCTTGCTCTCCATGCCCCCTGCGTGCACCTCGTCCACGGAGGTGGCGCTGCCATCATTTTCCTTGGACTTGTACTGGCTGGGATCTACGATCACCAAATACTTGTCCTTGGATATTCCCAGCATGTTGTTGCGTATGAGGCAGATGCAAGGATCCCTGCTGACGGAGGAGGACGTAAGAAAAAGGTCGTGTTTCTTGGGAACATTGCAGGATATCTAAAATAAACCATAATTAGTAAAGAAAACTATGACGTTTGTGTAGATCTCACATCGTAGACGACATATTCATCCTTGTAGCCCACACAGACGGCATGGCCAACCCAGCAGAGGGTCTTGGGCACGTCGCTCAGCTCGATGCTCAACTGGAGCGAGTCCAGCTTGTCCTTCTTCCAGAAGAAGAACACCAAACGACGCCGGATGGCACAGCAAACGCGTATGAAGGTGGCCACCTCGCCCGTTGTGGACTTTTGCGAGTCTACGTCCATTGTGAACAGGCTGCAGCCCTTGGTCTCCAACGCGCTGTGCAGGAAGGCAAAGTTGCTCTCCAGCCGGCCGATGTCGCACACCTGTATCAAGTTGTCGGTGAGGACAAAGAGCAGGTTCTCGGCGGCAATAACCTCCATCTGGGTGATGGGCTTGCGGCTAAAGTTTTTGTTAAACATGCGCATGTCCACGCCGTTCTCGTCCACAGAGTACATGATGAGCTGTCCGCTCCGTGTGCCCAAGATGACATGGTTGCCTGGAAAATATAGAACCTCTTAAGAATGGACATCAATTGGGGAACTGTAGCCTACCATATGCGGCTATCGACTCTATTTGCACGCCCTGCTTCAATATGGATTGCACATTGTAGGCCTGGTGCATCTTGGATGTAATGTATGCTTCTCCTGCTCCTTTGTTTACCTAAACCGGGTGCTTATGGCAAATCAAAACAAACCAATAAACCATCTAATCAGAGTTGTATTCAGTGGACTTACAACAAGTGCGATAGCACTATCGATAGCACTATCGAACTCTACTACCAGCGAGACCTGCTATATACTGGTAACTTAATCGGCACTTTGATGTTTTAGATGTTTTTAGACCTTTGCCAAGAAGGAAAACTTGCCAATCTCGTAGAAAATTGATTCATTTGTCAGTTAAAATGATGTGGTCAGTGCATAGGGTCTTAGCTAGCTATTAATATTAGACGGGATATCAAAATCGAGGAATATGTTTGGTCAGACCGTATATTTTATTGGGACTTTTTGAGGGATTTTGTGGAGGCAACATCATACCAACAATTTCCTTTTTCATCGCAACAATTTCCCTTACATTCCATGCTTACTTACGTTGCTTACGTGACATTCCATGCTCACTTACGTTTTCTTACGTCGCATATCATGCTCACTTAAGTTTTATAAACGTTATCTTAAAAACAATCCAACCAAACGGAGGTCTTAAAATTAGCCTGTCTTTTAGAAAATTGTTTTATCTATTGTATAAAATTATGTGTTCAGGCCTGAGGGTCCTAGTTGGCTTGTAATATAAAACAGAACATCAAAAGCGGGGAATACGATTTTCGTCAGTACTCCGCTAGAGGTGGAAAAACATCGATGTTTTCCGAGAAAACAGTTTAAAAAATTCTGTAAAAATATTATAAAAAATATTACATATTATTAAAGATATGAAAAATAAACAATTAAAGATCATTTTCATTTGGGATCATTTTTATTTGGGATCATTTTCATTTGGGATCATTTTCATTTAAGATCATTTTCATTAAAATAGCTCCTAGCTTTTCTTCAGAAACATAAACACACATATATCTTAAAATAAGTCTTGATTTTTGTTAAGAAACATTAGTTTTTTCTCTCATAGAGACGGAACAAGACGTTAAGACTAAACATCGATGTTTCGCCATAAACAATCGATGTTTGATAAAATGGAAAAAACATCGATACATCCATCGATGGTAACATCGATGTTTTTCCACCTCTACTGCCTACTAGCGAGGTAGTCACATTTTTGGCAAAATTTTGTAAGTTTATCCTTGAATATATCGTTAATTTAGCCTGTGTAATGCTTGTAGTTATTCTCTACGTCTAGTTTAGTTTGTGATACACAGTACAATATTGTAATACGTGTCGCCAAGTCAGCGCCATAAGCAACAACACCCCAGACAGTATCAGAGAATCGGCAAGGCAGCAAAATGCCCAAGAATAAAGGAAAAGGTGGCAAAAATCGTCGTCGTGGTAAGAACGAGAACGAATTCGAGAAGCGCGAGCTGATCTTCAAGGAGGATCAACAGGAGTACGCACAGGTGACCAAAATGCTGGGCAATGGTCGGTTGGAGGCAATGTGCTTTGATGGCGTCAAACGCCTGTGTCACATTCGGGGGAAACTTCGCAAGAAGGTGAGTACAACGTTGAAAGTGCTCTCTCTTTGTCTGGCTCTCTTAATCGTTCGTTTGGCCGTGTGCGTGTGTTTGCGCTCTCTTAAAAGTGCACTCTATTTAGCATTTGGCATTGATTGCCAGCCAGCCAATATAGGCTATATACATTATTATTATTGTTGCTGTGCATTATATTCGCATACATACGCTGTACTTATATGTTTTGGGTTGCAAATGTGTTTATTATAAATATTTAAAGCCCATTTCGGCGGCTCCTCTATAGTGAGAGAGAGCCCAATACAATGTGCCGTTATAAGGGTCTGCCCTGTTTGTCTGCTCTCAGCTTTCATTTGGGGTGTCCATTGTGTGGGAGGGAGTGTAATGCAGTGTAATACGATTAACAAAGGAAACGCGTGGGTCGGGGCAGCCATTGATTAATTATGTGCATTTATGAGTATGTATTAAGAGGAGCAGTTTACTCTTTCATAATGTATTTCTTAATCATCCCACGGGTTCCCAGACCGTTTTGAGATGCATATGTGCTAGCAGCAGCCATAGACCATCGGATCTTAGTACACAGCGGCATATATTTTAAGGTATTTTCCGCCTCTACCCCCTGTGGATAGTCCTACTTTCTTGCCATCTTTTTGAACTGTATCGAAGTTTCTTTGACAGCCGTCTCAAAGCAGAAAATGTACGGGAAGTGCCAGGATTAGGAAATACATCTGCAGTACGTGCCCATGATACTACCTGCCTTGGCCTTTCCATGGCCTTGCGAATGGGATTGTCCATAAAACGATTAGATCTACGTATTCCTTTGAAAGGCGCAGTATGAGCGCACGTCAAGTCTTGAATTGTGCTTCACCCAAAAGAAAGGTCGTCATAAATAAGATTCCGAATCAGTGGCTACGTCAAGATTCATGGAGTTGGTACGTCACTGCCGTTGTACCGTTGTAGATGTCAGGGGAAAAGTACGCACAAGTCGCAGAACAAGTCTCCAATCAATGGGGACAAATCAGACAAGGTGCAATAAATATATAGAGCGACGTAACCCAAAAGCAAAACAATCTAAAAAGGAGGGGAAAAATGCGGAACACGAGACATGTTCCCGACTAATTGATTGATATGGAAAGCAAACCAAAATGGAAATGCAAATCAATCTTTATCTGGTGAAGCTGCTATTTCAATTCGCATGAAATTCAAAGACATGATAGCACATGTTTTGGGGACAAATTCTCTAGCAACATCCTGACTTGGCACTAATTTGCGAGCCCCAATTGGTCAGCGTGGCGCCAGCCTATGGCTTCCATCAACATTTATCTAATCTACAAGTCAAAATTAAAACCAAAGTAATTAAAAGAAAGCGTGTGGCTACGACGCAGTTTTCTTTATTCCGAAATGCGTTTTAATCCCTGTAAATGGATTTGTAATACCACCCTTGATGCCTGACATACCCACACGCGGAATGAATCGCTTACACAAGGCCGAGACCGTCTGGGGGATGCACTCCTTGAACGTGAATGTAGCCATTATCATTTACTTGAACTCTAATCTCTCAAGTAGTTTCCCTAAGGAATTTATAGTCGATTGCGCACAGGTGGATTTATGGCTGGAGCGCGGGAGTCTTTGAGTGCGTTTAGAGGGTCTCTCTGTGTGGCCTAGACCCACTGATAACTCTCACGGGACATTGCACGGGACTTACTGATAGGTGTACGTCTTCATTTAACTATTTTTTGGGCATATTTTATCCATTATTCATTATCTTGTACTCGGGGAAAAAAAACCCAACAGACGGATGTCATATGATGTGGAGCACTCTACCAAAATTTGAATGCCATCAGTTATGATGGGGTTTCACCCTTCCTATCTGGGTCATCTGTCACATTATCGCGCAGTTCCTGGAAATTACGAATTACATACGAGATACGAGATTTTTGAGGGCGGCGCGGCTCAAAGTGCAGCCAATCGAGACTCAAAGTTCAACGAGTTCTCTTAGTTGTCTAGACCCGAAATTTGCGAGGGCCGTAAACACAGAGCCATATTCCGCACAGACTACATACGACAGTCTGTTACCAAAATCTTTCTCTGTCAATCATCCGGCAGTCAGCTGATCCACGTAATCTGGAGCCTAATCGGCACGGCGTGGACACGCCTCCCATGCCATACATTCTATGCCTTTTGCTTTTGGCCAGACGCTGGCTATGGCACTGGCTTTCGGCATGACTAATGCGTGTGGTTGGGCGCCAGCTAGCAGCCCGTCCGTTTCCCCCCCCAAATTAGCCGGCGTCTCCCCGCCCGGCAACAGGAACGGCAGAAAGTAGAGCGAATCTTATCTTCCGCAGCTTATTTCACAATTAAAGACAGTAGTGTTGTGGTATTCATAAATTTTAATCATGTTCTCTCTACTTAAAACTATAGCTTATATTGAAAGGATCTCGGGGCAGTATATATAGTATATTCTTTGTTGATTCTTAATTCTTAATCCTAATGAGATTTTCTAGAGATGTTCATTTTTCCCTTTGGGCTTTGATGATTTTTTGTCAGTTTTTTTTTTTGGTTGGGTATATTTGTATTTGAATTTTTCGATTTTTTCACATTCGAGCTCTCTTTTGGGCTTCCATAGTCATCTCTCTCCCTGGCTGTGGCTGTGGTGTGTCCTCTTACATGATCTGTGTGGCCGAACTGATCACCTGATGGATCCAGTCGGTGAAGGCCGAAACCCTCACAAAGACGGAGGGTGCGTTCTTCTGGCCGCAGGGCATCTTGCCCCAGGAGACGATGCCGATGACGATGTTGCTCTGCTCGAAGCTGTCCTCGCAGCACTGCTGGATGAGCGGACCGCCAGAGTCGGCGGTGCAGATGCTAACGCCGCCGGTGAGGGGACCCGTGCAGAGGTTCGTCTCGTGCAGCTCGAGGCCGGAGCGGGCGAGAATCTGTTCGCAGAGCTCCATGTCCAGGATGGGCATGTTGGCCTCCTGCAGCTTGTGCGGATAGTTGGGCACGGCGGTCATCGAGACGTTGCCCCAGCCGTACAGAGTGCCGTAGCCCTCGGGATGGGCATCCTGCTCGGGGAGCACGGCTGGCTGGACGTACTCGTCGAAGACCAGGGGCCTCTTGATGTAGATGAGGGCAATGTCGTAGGGATTGACGCCGCCAAGGTAGAGCTCGTGGCGGACGTAGTAGTCGATGTGGCGCATCTGGATGTTGGCCGCTTCGCCGCGATGGTCGTGGATGTCGTGGCTGCCGGCCACAATCACCGAGTTCTCGACGGTCTGCGGCGAGTTGAGGCAGTGGGCGGCTGTCAGGATCCAGTGCTCGTTGATCACAGTGCCGGCACAGTAGTGGACCAGGCCCTGGTCGGAGGTCATCATCTGTATGCTGACCACGTAGGGTGCCGAGTGGGGCGTTGCCTCGCGCTTGGCCAGGAACTTCTTGCTCCAGTGCGTCTGTCGCGGTGCTTCCAGTGTGCTAATCCGATTCTCCAGCAGCCCGTAGGTTGCCAGATTCATGGCCATGGTGTGGGCCGACGATCCCATGGCGCTGTTGGCACCTCCGCACTTGCGGACGGTGGGCAGCAGGGAACTCTGGGAGGCACTGCTGCTGAGCACGACCATAATGCTGGCTATGGTGGTCAGCAGCACAGAGTATATGCATCGGTAGGATAAGAGCATAATGTCCTCGCTCTGGTAGCACGCGCCGCACGTATTCGTCGAGTAGTAGGTCGGAATTTTGACACTTATTGAGTCTTATAGGACACGCGATCGACTTGTCGCGTATCGATTTGTTTTTGCTTTTTCTTTTGCTTTCGCCTTGGCTCTGCCTCTGGCGTATTTGTGGTAGCACTTCACTTGTATTCCGTTTGGATCGTTCATGGAACACACGTTTATTTCTCAGCGGTTTTTCCGGGCTGGTTGTTGCTTGCTTGATTGCGATTTTAAATTTGCAGGGTCCGCCGGACTGGGGGCTATATTTATAGCGAGCCCTCCAGAGAGAGACCTTTCATTGGGTGGCTTCTTATCACGAAGAGAGAGGGTCGTATACCGAATGCCAAATCTTATCAGTGACGAGGCGAGATAGGGCCAAATTTCGGCGAGTGCCATTCGTGTTTTGGATTGCCAAGGTTCAGGGCCCACAGGGAAAGCCCTACCCCTCCTGACTTTATCCAAATCTCTCTCTCTCTCTTTGATCAAACATAATCTACTAATTTGAAAGATTACAGTTAACTATCGTGGGAAGAAAGAGAGTACTTTCTTTCACAGGAAAGATTGGGTGTCATGAACTGCTTTTTATGACGCATTGGAATTTGTTTTATATTACAGCGAAAGAAATAAAACATTTATAGGAGGGAGTACTTTCTGTGATTCAGTTTAAAAAAATTCAATGAATCAATTGCCCCTGGAGTGCTGTAGCTAAAACCAGAACCAAATTCCAAACATTTCTAATACTTTCTCCTACTGCAGAAGAAACTTCTTTGGGGTCAAACCAGAGCAAACCAGCGCAAACTGCTGTCAGCGTTTTATGATGATAATTGTGGGCCGATAAGAATCTGTAGTTCAGTGATGCCTGTGGCTATATATAGTAGTATTCCAAGAGACCTGCTGCCTCGAATACCAAACCTCTGACGAGTACTCAAACTTACTCACCCGCCCTCCTAGGATGGGCTCCTCCATGCCCATGCTCGAAAGGTGTTCGCAATCAATGGTTGTGCGATCGGGTGCTTCCCACTGGCATGAAGGTGGAGGTGGAGTGTGCCGTCGCCTGCCTGTACCAGGGGTTCGCTTATCTCGTCTGACGTGAGGTGGTAATGGTAATAGGCAATTTCGATTCGATTTAGTCACAATTCTTCTATCTCTGTCTGCATGGTTTGCCTGCCTGTGCATGATCTATCGTGTTTGGCAGGGAATCCATTATAGAGACAGAGAGAGCGGCACGACGCCATCGCCTTACTTGGGCCGTATGATAAATGCTCCAAAGTTCAGGGGCCCCACAGAGCCGCAGAGGGTTTATTTTCAGCGAAGACGTAATGTGGAAATTACGCGCTTGTGCGCTTCTGCTTCTTGGAGTTTTCTGATTTTGTTAATGAATTTTTAAGCCGAACCGCGTTATCGGGTCTTATCGACCTACGTGGCTGGTCAAGCACTACTATATGCATATATGTGTCATCTAAAATCGGCAGAGGAATGGAATTTATATTGCACCTAGTAGGTATATCGTAGTACCGACAGGAAATTGAGTGCTGCTGCCGTAGTTGGCGGAGGAAGTGAATTTATGAATGGGCTTTGAATCATTCATCGAATGGAAATTCAAGTGCAGCTTGCCCTAGGTCGTTGACTCTCTGGTCGTATCTCTCTCCCTCTCTCTCTGTATCTCAGTTGAGTAATAAAACAAATAAAACACCTACCATGCTGGGGGGTTTCTCTCTAGTTTACTGCATTCATATCATACCCGTAATGGTATCATATCAGTGCACCACATAATCTGCCAATGTTTCCGCTGACGTCACGAGTGTGTGAGGAAATCTCAATCTGTTGTCACGCTGCTGCTCCTGGAATCTGGCATCTGATTAGGCAAATATTTGCTCAAGAGCATTGTTGTTCCTCGGTTGCGGTTGAAAGATATCTCGATACAGCCACGGCCCCTTGTCTTATCGCATCAGTTGTTCACCTAAACGCGCATTATTATTATTATTTCCTGGAATTAAGACTTGGTTTAACCAATTTTTCGGGTTGCACATTATCACTGATATGTGACTCGCGACGCGTTTGGACATGTTCTCTGCTTGCTTCTCTGGCTCTAATCTACATTCCACTACTCGGTTTGCTGGCTATTATCACTGTCTTGTGATGATATTTCAAGTGCTTCCAACTGATTGCGATCCATGAAAAGTTAATTATGCCAAAGCCCTCACGTGAGCAAGTTGAGAGCTCCTCCTCCACCAGGGATAGGCATAGAGACTCCTTGTGAAATGGAGTGCCTGAAACTGACCAAAAATGGAACCTTCTTGTAGGAAATCCCAACGCAACGGTTGCACACATTTGTGAAATACCCAGAATTTCTAGACAGACACGACGGGGCCTGCCCCAAAGATCTGTTATCTTTTATCTATTACACAGAATACAAGAGACTGCAAATTGTGTTTGCTGTTTTCTGCCGCAAGAATTACTCATAGCACAAACGGAGCAACGAAAGGCAAGGCGAAAGAGATGTACTTCTGGACTGTGTGGCTTTTCCCAATTGGAAGATGATGATAACATTGTTTTGCTTTCTTTTGCAGGTTTGGATCAATCAGGGCGATATTATACTGGTCGGATTGCGTGACTATCAGGACTCGAAGGCCGATGTCATCCTGAAGTACACGCCCGATGAGGCTAGGAATCTGAAGACATACGGCGAATTCCCCGAGTCGGTGCGCATCAACGAGACAGTCACATTCGTGGAGGATGGCTTCGACGAGGACATCGAGTTCGGTGACGAGATCAGCTCAGAGGACGATGCTGATTCCGTTGACAACATCTGATTAACAAGAAAACAAAGGAAGATGTTATCCGGAGCATCAGCAGGAGCGGGAGGGACAGCGGGTGCGGCAGGAACGTCCGGCGGATCAAAGTCAGTTAAAGAATAGGGAATTAAACAAATTGTAAAAAGCAAACAGAACCCCCCCAACCCACGATCACATCTACAGGCAGATAAACCGGCATGCTCCCCAACACCCACAGAATGGCAACAGCGACCACAGGCCACTAGCAAAGACCGACACAACAGCCACACATATAATAGCCCACAGTTTTTCAACAACTTCAATGTTCATCAATATTCGCGTTTATATTTCTACAACTCTTTCGACTAGGTTCCAAAATTCAAATTGTCTAAATTGTCGCGTCGTTTGCGACAAACCACTATGTAATACATTTGGTAGAACTGTTGCACTGAGCAGCAAACAATGCCACACAGTGAATGAAACAGAACACTAAATCTTTATGCAATTAAACAAACATAAAAAAAAACAAAGAAAACCCACAACAAAACGGATACTAGTTATTATTCAGCCAACAAATTCACATAAATCTAGAAAAAAGGAAGAAACAGAATAAAGTAAATTCATAAATCATAAATAATAGAATACGAGTTTAGCAAACATTTATGTGTAAATGAGAAAGCGGACGGTAGAGGAGTTTCAAGTGTAGCTAGCGAGTAAGCCAAATCAGATTAACAAATCCTCGAGTTATTTGAGTTTTTGCCCCCCAAAAGTGTTCCTTTTCTGCATTACGTCTCGTTTAACCTCTATCTCTATATTTGATATTTGATACTTGTGTGTTATTTTTGATGGTCTTCATAGCGATATATCATATATTCCCCCAACGCCCCTTTTGTTTTTGCTGTCGATGCATTCAGCCCAGCCCCTTCCCTATTTAGTTGTAATTTAATTCGAGCCTAACCAACTTGTAAAAACTAAAAAAACATTGACTTTTTTGTACTGAGTTGAACTCCAATAAATGGCGTTGATTAACCCGAATGCAAAACAGCAAAAATCACCACGCACCAAGTTGTTTCTTCTCCTCTTCGGTTTCAATTCAAACTACGTATTTTTATTATTAAATGCATAATTGTAATACATGGAAAGCCTAGACTAGCAGCTTACAGCTCCTCGTGGTGTGAGGGGAACTTCTTGAGTATAGCATGATAGAGATTATAGAAGGCGTACACCGAAACCGTGATAATCACCAGCAGAGCACCGCCAAAGGCGATGCTCAGGAAGTTTCCGTCAATAATACCGGCGGAGCGGTGTCGCTTGGTGGAGAAGATTTCCTCTGTGGATGCAGGATTGTTCTGCTGCTGGGCCGTGCGTTCGGCCATCAGACGCTTCATGGTGCTCAGGCGCTCCCGCAGCACCTCCACGGATTCTGTGTCCAAATCCGATGCTCCTGTTCCTGTGCCGTGCGACAAATCGTTATTTTTCACTGAAAATTCAAATGAATTGAATGTATTTGAGTTACCTGTGGGCTGGGAAGTGGAAGCACTTGAGTAGGCGGACATTGTTTGTTTTTTAATAAACTATTAATGGAGCAGAAAATGTAGCAGAAGCTAGCTTAAATTAATATTTTATTCCGGGTTTGGGGTGGTATATAAAATACAACGAGCAGCGCCTGCGCATAACCGAAATCGAGTATCATTGCCATATCGTTGGATAAACTAAGCGAACAGAGCTGTATACCGATTATTTATGTGTATCGATTTTCACCCATCACTATCGAAGCATGGTAAACACGTGAAACGCGCTTGTTGATCTTTTAAATTTTAAATGTTAGAATGGGTTTAACTAAACAATATTTAGCGTATCGGGCTATAGACAGCTTTAATATAATCACTTCGGGTCGCGCTAATGTGAACTTTGCCATCGTTGACAGAACGGAGGGGCGGTATGTGGCCGCACCTGCCGCCGAGAATGTAATCATCTGGGATTTGCGGTGAGTTAGTGCTCTCTGCACACCGAAAACAGAGCCTAAACAATGTCTATCCTTCAGCATGGGTGATCGGAAGCTGACGCTGCGCAGGGAGAAGTTCGAGGTGACCTGTCTGCGTGTGTCTCCGGATCATCTGCACATTGCCGTAGGCTATACCGATGGCATGGTTCAGATCTTTGATCTCAGCTCTGAGCGGTACTACGAGGCCATCTGTACGTTGGCCCTTCATAAGAATGCCGTGAGCATCCTACGATACGACCAGCAGGGCATGCGCTTGGTCAGTGGAGGCCTGGACACAGAGCTGGTGGTCGTGGATGTGGTGGAGCAGGCGGGTCGGGCGAGGCTGAGTGGACACAATGCTGCCATCACGGATGCTCATTTTCTACAGCGCGTGGTGGACCAAAGCATTGTGGTGAGCTGCTCGAAGGACACACAAATCAAATTCTGGAACCTGGAGACGCAGTTCTGCTTCAAAACCGTCGTGGACAATCGCACAGAAGTCTGGGCCCTGGCCTTCATCGGTGACCTGATGGTGGCGGGAGCCAGCGAGAGTGGAATGAATGTGTACCGCTTGAAGAAACACGACGGCGCTGTTACCGAGACCCTGGAGTCGGCAGTCGAAGGCCTAAGCATAGATGATGAGGACACGATAAGTCCCATAAGCGTTAGCAATTGCGGCATTATTCAGCGAGCCGGGAAGGGCCGCACTGTCAACTTGGTCACCGATTCCACTGAGCGCGTCTTGAGCTGCCACGGCACCAACGATCTGATAGAGAACTTTTACATATGCACTGCCGAGGAGGTAAAGCAGCGCCTGGCCAAGCGCCTCAAGAAGGAGAAGAAGGCCGCTGGCGAGGATGCCAGTGCGGAGTCGCAATTGTCGACGCAACAATCACTGAGCGATGAAATCAAGCGACTGGAGAGCATCCGAACGAAGCAGAAAATCAAGTCCATCGATGTGGTGTTGGGGCAGAACAAGGAGATGCGTGTTCTGGTCAGTCAGGCCAACAATAGTCTTGTTTTGCATTCCCTGGAGGCCTCTCCCAAGACCCGCAAAGCAGCCGATCCCAGTGTGAAAGTTCTGCGATCCCTTACGCGCCTGGGCCACCAGTCCGAGGTGCGCTCCGTGTGCTTCAGCAATGACTCTCTGGCGGTTGGCTCTGGCGCTGGTGAATCGTTCAAGTTCTGGGACCGCGATGCCATGCAGTGCCTCCGCACCGTTCCCACGGAATATATTCTGTGCTCAAAGTTCGTGCCCGGCGATCGCTACGTGCTGCTGGGCATGAAGAGCGGCAATCTACTCATTGTGGACGTGAGCGCAGCGGACATTGTGGAGGAGATTCCAGCCCACGAGAGCGAGCTCTGGTCCATTGCCATGCTGCCGGATCAGAAGGGATGCATTACGGGCAGCGGTGATCAGACTCTAAAGATCTGGACCTTCGAACTAATTGACGCTGCGGAGGGAGCGGGCGACAACAAGGTCCTGTCCCTGCTGCACAAGAACACACTGAAGCTGGAGGAGACTGTGCTCTGTGTGGGCGTCAGTCCGGACATGAAGTATCTGGCCGTGGGGCTGCTAGATGCCACCGTCAAGGTCTTCTTTCTGGACACCTTCAAGTTCTACCTGTCGCTGTACGGCCACAAGCTGCCCGTGCTCTGCCTTGACATCTCCTACGATTCCAATCTGATTGTCACCGGCTCTGCTGATCGCAACATAAAGGTCTGGGGCCTCAACTTTGGCGACTGTCATCGTTCAATCTTCGCCCACGACGACACGGTTATGTCCGTGCAGTTCATACCCAAGACGCACATGTTCTTCAGCTGCGGAAAGGACGGCAAGGTCAAGCAGTGGGACGGCGACTCTTTTGAGAAGATCCTCACATTGCCCGGTCATATAGGCGAGGCCTATTGCCTGGCAGTGTCACCCAATGGCCGTTTCCTGGTCACCTGCGGCTCGGACCGAACTTTGCGAATGTACGAGAGGACGGACGAGACAATCGTGCTCAAGGACGTACAAGAGGAGGAGCGCGAGCAGATGGAGAACGAGCAGCTTGCCACGGGGGAAGACAACAGCGTGCCCTTGCTGCCCAGCCTGAAGATGGCCTCGCGCAAGACAGTGGGCTCGGAGAAAGCGGCCGAGTCCATTCTGGAGTGCCTGGAGATATCGAAGCAGTTCGAGCTGGAGGCCGAGGAGAAACCGGAACTGCACCCTCTGATGCAGGCCCTGCAGGTGAAGAACCCCGTTGACTTTCTGGTCAGTACAGTCATGCGGATTCGCGCATCCGATCTGGAAGAGGCGCTTCTCCTCCTGCCCTTTTCCGTTGTCTGCGAGCTGCTTGAACGTCTGCCCACCCTGCTTACCCAGCGGCCCGATCAGCTGGAGCTGCTCTGTCGCGTCACCATATTCCTCTTCAAGGTGCACATGAAGCCCATTTCGGCGACCAAGAGTATGAAGCCACTGCTGCTGAAACTTCTCACAATGCTCAAGCGGGATGTCGGCCAGCTGCGGGACATCCTCGGCTGGAACCTACACGGCTTGGCTGTGCTGCAGACGGAAGTGGAGCAGCGCGAGGGCGTCCAGCTGTTCCGGGACGCGACACAGGCTCGTCGCAAACGCGACAAGAAGCGTCGGGAGGCGAGCAAGCGACGACTCCAGATCCAAATGGTCTGAGACGGAGCCACCTGTATGAAATCCCTTAGTCTTAGGTGTATAACTCCAAATAAACAATACTAGTTATTTTATATTGCTAAGTACTAGGAAGAGCGATCCAGTTTTTTACGTGTTGCGTGGCTTTCAGTGAGCTCGAGAGTCCTGTCAACCATTAGGGTTCGACTCGGGTTCCCACATTCAATAGAAACTATAGACATCTCTTTGGCAGCACTTCTGTGGCATTTATTTTACAACTCTTCGGATCCTGCACGTGGCTCAATCTTGACCATTTCAACATCGAAGACCAGAACGGAATTTGGCGGTATCTTTCCGCCGCCAGCTCCACTTGCTCCATAGCCCAACTCGGGGGGAATGGTCAACGTCCGCTTCTCGCTCTCGCACATGCCCAACAATCCTTGATCCCAGCCCTTGATTACTTGGCGGGCGCCCAGGGTAAATGAAAATGGAGTGGAGCGGGAGTAGCTGCTGTCGAACTCGGTCCCATCCTGCAGCGAGCCCTAAATACAGATATTTTAGAGGTTAGACTGCACCGGCCGGCACCCAAGTTGTTGTTTTCCTACCTTGTAGTGCACTTGGACCAAATCTCCACTCTTAGCCTTTCTGTTGCAGTTCTCCACACGCTTCTTGATGCCGATTTTCACCTTGGCCGACTCGTTGGCCAGTGCAGTGGCCACAAAAGCGAAGAATAACAACAAATAAACCAATTTCATTTTTGAGCTTAAGGATAGCGAATACGTGATAACCTGACAGCGAACAGTGTGACCGTGGAATACCGACGAAAATCGTATTCCCCGCTTTTGATGTTCTGTTTTATATTACAATCCAACTAGGACCCTCAGGCCTGAACACATAATTTTATACAATAGATAAAACAATTTTCTACAAGACTGGCTAATTTGAATGACGTCGTTTGGTTGGATTGTTTATAAAATAACGTTTATAAAACTTGAGTGAGCATGACATGCGACGTAAGAAAACGTAAGTGAGCATGGAATGTCACGTCATTTGCAAGCTTAACCGTTGATGTGGACATATGTATACCCTTTTCATTTCATTAATGTTAAAAATCTCTTTTTCCAGCTGCTTTAAAACGTATTTAATATTGTATTTTGCACATATTTATATATTTTTTGACCCAATACTGCATTTGATTAATTTAGTAATAATAACATATCGATCCCGACACCCATTTTCAGTCTTTATAAATAGACCAAACCATACAATTTTCTGAGATAGAGACAGGCTAATTTCTGCAATAATTGGTGGTATGACAAACATTTCCTAAATTCTATAATACCCTTTCCTAAGGGTATGGGTATGCAAAATGTTCCTAATTCCGTGCAAGTGTTGTAGGACAATGTCGCTAATTTTGCGGCACATGTTGCTGGCCCATACAAACTAATGTTGGCAACGGTAAAAAACGTAAGTGGGCATGGAACGAGACGTAAGAACGTAAGTGAACATGTGGCACGTCAGAATTTCCCTAGGGATCAAAAAGGAAATTTTTGGGATGTTTATGCTTTGCAGTGCTGCCAGACTGCTGGAGTAAGGTTTCCATTCTATTTACGTGACCGTCAGTTAAATTTAAACTATAATTTTATTTGAGTTGGACTTAGAGTAAGCTACTACATGGCTAGGGGGATTATTTCAGTTAGATATTTCAAAATAATTTATTAATATAGTTATTAAATTTCATTTACTTTTAGAAACATGTAGACCAGCTATCGAAAACTTATGTAGAAAAACTAAACTTTTAGAAAATATGAAATTTCTCTAGGTTAATTAATTAAATTAAGTTTTGTGGACTGTGGGGACACATAGACACATAAAAAGTTCTCCAAGCCTTGCACCGCATTCAACATCAGCCATAAAACAGACGAGTTATCTCTCCTTTGTGATTGGTTTTATAAAAAGATAGGCCGGCACTGACTAGGGAATGGATGGAACAATTAATTATCGTACAATAATAACAATAATTAAAATGTTAATAACAATGAACATAGTATAGTATAGTAATATACTATAATATAATATAATATCATATTATAATATACTCACAATAATGATTATGGTTTATCGTTAATTTGGAATTTAAGTTGCCCATAATGCAAATTGCGTTGTGATCAATTGTGAAATTACAAAGAATTAAAAAGAAGAAGAAGAACAAGGTAAAGTGTGACCCCTTTTTCGCGCGAAGATTAACATAAGATAGATAGGATTAACATAACATCACAACAGTGTTTGAAAATCAGTTCACAAAATCTGATAATCAGTACAGAAAATTACCATAGACTGACACTTTTAACAAGTTTAAGTTACCGTTATGTTTAACAGTTATGTTATTCACATTCCATAACACATCACAATACAATACGATAAACACGATACGATGCTTTCGGCACGCCAATTGACCCCAATATTCCGGACATACGGACCTGAGATCGCCCCCCCATTCCCGGACGACGAGGTTCATAGGACCTTGCGGTTCCTGGAGGAACACCACGACGCATCGACCGGGATCTTAGACCTCACTGCGAATTTGCAGTTCATCGGCACTGACTTCATCATCGCTTTCGACGAGTACCATTTGGCCCATTTCGTAAGTAATTCGTAATTATTATTATTTAATTATTACTTTACTTAATTATTATTATTATTTTCAGTTTGGCGCAACCAGAGAATGGGCAGGCACCAAGTGCTATAAAGTGCTTGCGATTGCGGCCCAGACGGTCGACGCAAGTTTCTTCAAATTCGTGTACCTGCAAGCCGTAAGTAGTAATTTTATAGTACATTTCCATTATAATTATACCTGGTACCGGTAGGGGTACATATGTATATTAGGGTACATATTAGTGTCCAGAAGAACGTTTTCTTCTTTCCTAGGTTTATGCTTTGAGAAGTCCCGCGAACGTTGTACCGAGCATTGTAGAATGATTGTTGAAATTATAATTTGTTTTCCCTCTTCTAGGTTCCCAATACGCAAGTATTGGGTAGCATCGTGATCAACGAGGGCGTCCAGAAGGTGCTAGGCGCAATCCGTGACCGAAAGTTGGGGTCCAATTTGGTGACTGTGGTGTCCGACGGCAACGCAACCAACAGAATGGCCAAAAAGTATGCGAATAGCTCGGTCGCTACTACGTGGGACGTGTCGCACATAGTGCCAAACATGTCGCTAAAGCACGGAGTAGCGGACGAGATATTTGCAAGGATTTACGGTTGCGCCTACACGCTGGATAACCACGAAGATAGACTGGATTTTTTCTCCAGGTACTATCATGATACGGTTATGCCCTCGCTGACGACGAAAATGCAACTGCGGTGCGGCGCAGAAATGTACCACTTTCCGCGGATGATAAGGAAGTACTTCAGCAGGTCCTCCCAACCTTTTCCAATGAAGCATATTAATTGCAACTTTTTGGAGAAGGTTGGAAAGGAGGTTGGCACCAGAGCCAGCCATATGCTAAGATTCGCACATGAGGATGCAAGGGGGGCCCCACCCACTCAATTGGTTACAACCATTGTTGGGGTATATGCTCTATTATGAACGCCAATGACCCGACATTATGTCTAACTTGCATAATGATGAACGAATTAGTGGATTAGGCCTCTTGGCGACACCACTTAAAAAAAACGCACCTTAATCTCTACCTCTTCGGTGGTGGGAAAAAATAGATTTATGCTATTTTTCAGTTCTTGCCAGTGATGTATCTTCTCTTCTATTTGGGAGACATTCTTGGAGATGGCCGTCACGAGAGGCAGAAATATCTCGGGTATCATACATATCGTGTCGTACGTGGAAAACGATCAAGATTATGACGACAAACACGGAGAAGAAGGGGATATACAGCTCTTGGCGAGTGGGCTCATATTCGACAACAAATATACAAAGACAGACCCGAACAATCGGAGCTTTTCATCTAGTACACCCAGCGACAAAAAAAAAGCCGCACTCCGAAATTTCATGAATTTTTTACTTCTCTAGCGTGGGATATCCCGAAATGTTATTCGATTCGTCTAATTTTTTTTTGTGAGTCCCTGTGAATGTTTTTTTCTTTTTGCGTGCGTTTCCTGTCGCCTCAGTTTCTGGAAACATTTCTTGCAAAACATTTTACTTAGGAGTCTTTAAGAAGTATGCCTAAAGGAAAACAGATTACGGTGACTGAAAAGTCAAAAATTATTGCCTCGGCTGAACGAAATGTCTCCATTCGAAAAATAGCGGATCGAACTAAGTTCAATGAAAGCTCAGAGCGACGATTTTTGAAAACATGATCGATTCAAAAAAGCTGTAGAGATAGCTTCTGAAGTGCAGCAATGATTTGCCAAAGAAATTTTAGCTATAACTATACAGCGTCGTCAAAAGGAGATGGGATTAATGGCAAGGACACCTGCCAAAAAGCCACTTCTTAATAGTCGAATGAAGAAAGCACGCGTAAATTGGGCTAAAGAAAAAGCAAATTGGGGTTAATCTGAGTGGTCACGAATCATATTCTCGGATGAGTCAAAATTTAACCTCATTAGACCCGATGGTTCCCGCACAGTTCGCCGCAGAAAAGGGTAACGCTATTCCGAAAATTGCTGCATTGCCAGAGTGAAGCATTATCCTTATATTATTTTATGGGGATGCATATATAAATATAAAACAGAATCCCTAATAATTATTAAGGGTATGGTGAATTCAAAAAAGTATGAAGTGGAATTATTCGCAGTGGATTTGTGTCCAGTATGGAATCACTTAGTGAGAGAGAAGATCACATCTTTCAGGACGATTCTGTACCTTGCCATCGAGCGCGCCGTGTAAGAGAATCTCTGACGTTTTATTATTTTTAAAAATGTTGTCAACTAGTTTCAACTATTTTTTACAGACAGGTTAACATTTTGAAGGCGGAATTGGGCATAAAGTCCCTAGATTGGCCAGGTAACAGCCCCGACCTCAATTCGGTAGAGAACGTCTGGGCCCTTATGACTGCCAAAATGAGAAAGCGGCAGCCCAAAACTATGGTTAAGTTAGGGAGATTATAGAAAAAGTTTGGTTTGAGGAGATAACGGAGGAATATTTGAGGGCTTTCTGCGATTCGATGCCCAATAGGGTTAAATGTGTAATAAAAGCCGAGGGAGGTACCACCAACTATTAATTAATATATAATTTGAAAAAAAAAATTCTGAAATATGTTTGTTTATTATTAGACTATAGAAAATGAAATAACCTATTGGAAAAAATTTTGTTTTTGCTGAAAAAATCGATTTTATAATTTTACTAAATTTTTTTCCTGTGTTTGGTCAAAATACTAAATGACCGTTCAGAAAAGTGTGATTGAAAAAAATATTTATTTTGAATTATATGAATATGATATCAAAAAACCTAGTACGCACTTTTGTTAGAAATTGATTTATTGAATTAAAAAAATGAAAACTTTTAGTATCGAATAACATTTGGGGAAACCCCACGCTAGAGAAGTCAAAAATGCATGAAATTTCGGAGTGCGGCTTTTTTTTTGTCGCTGGGTGTACCTCTGCAACGCCCAGCAAACATCAGTCGCCGGCACCCGTTTCCGATGGACCATCATTGTTCCTGCACGAGCAACTTGACGGAGCACAAGAATCTAAAGTGCCTAAAAGTCATAAGGAGATATGGAGCTAAAGTTTTTATTTGGGTGTAGGGGTATTAATTCTGGCATTTTCTGTGCCGACGGAACCACCAAACATTCTGAATTTCCAAAAGAACTAGGTAGAGCTGGAGAAACATCGATGTTAATATCGATATAATCGATATTTGGGTCCAAACTGTAGATATCGATATTTTTTCTCAAACATCGATTTTTTTGCAAGGCGCCCCTATTACTGGGCTTCAAAAAAAAAGAACGACGTATGCGAAAAAGAGTTGGAAAAAGTTGTGAAATTTATGTTGATAAGTGATATTCCAAAACATGGATAAATATTTAAAAAGTAAGTATTCATTTGAAAATAAAAAAAATATTCTTAAGAATTGTACACCAAATGCGTGTATGTGTGTAAGCACATGTCTGCCGGCATGTTTTTATTTAATTTAAATTAAGTTTATATGCATAAATGAACCCATCCATATTGCATCCTAACAATATTGTATTGTATATGTGAAAAATAAGGTTTTTACGAGATTTCCAGTGAAATATATGCATAAAACCGCGGACAAAAACGAAATGCGTGTATGTGTGTATGTGTGTAAGCACATGTCTGCCGGCATGGTTTTATTTAATTTAAACGATATTGAAAGGAACTTGGCTGCTAGAAAGCGTAAACGTATAGGAGGAGGGTCGGTGGCATGGGACCATTTTAAGAGGATCAGTCCCCAGGGTGCTACCTGCAATTACTGCGGTAAGCTTATAAAAACATGTGGCAACACAACAAATTTAATGGCTCATATCAAACACATGCATTCTAAAGTACTTGCCAATCCTGAAAATGGTCCAGCAAAAATCACTACTTACTTCAATAGACACGAACATTATGATAAAAATTCGCCAAAAAAAAAACAGTTGGACAAAGCTCTATTGTGCATGATTGTATTAGACGTACAACCATTTAGTATTGTTACTGACATTGGTTTTATTCGATTCGTATGCGTATTAGATCCCCGTTATAAACTTCCAAGTAAAACGTACCTTCGTGACGTAATGCTTGTAAATGAATATTTAGAATTACAATCGAAGCTTTTGCACATACTTAAAAAAACGTCTTATGTTGCACTTACCACAGATATGTGGACATCGAAAGCCAATGAGGGCTACCTGTCCGTTACCTGCCATTTCACTAACGATGCGTTCAATGTGTCTGAAGCGGTATTAGCAGTAAGAAAATTGGAAGTGCCGACTAATCACACAGCTCAAAATATAGCTGATACGCTAAAAACGGGTTTAAAAGAATGGGATATTGAAAATCAAAAAGTAGTTGCAGTCGTAACTGATAACGACGCAACAATGAAAAAAGCTTGTGTTTTATTAGAACTTCGACATTTTCCGTGTTTTGCACATACTCTGAATCTTTTAGTACAAGAATTTCTACGTCTTCCCGTGCTCAATGATATATTTTCAAAATGCAAACGAATCGTGGCTTTTTTCAAATCAAGCACGGTAGCATATGAAAAACTAAAGAAGTCTCAAACGACTGACACAGTTTACGGTTTAATTCAGGAAGTCCCTACACGTTGGAACAGTTCGTACATGATGATCAAGCGCATTTTAATGTTAACGGATAATATATCTAATGTATTACTATCGACTCATAAAGCACCCCATCCTTTTAACGTAGATGAAATAGAATTGCTAACGGAGCTGTCAAAACTACTGGCTATATTTTACGAAGCAACTGTTCAAACTTCTGGCAGCAAATATGTGACAATCTCTCTGATTATCCCGCTGATATGCGAATTGCAGCAAAGTTTAGGACAAATGTCACATGAGCTCAAGTCTCTACAAGCAATTGAGGCTCTCGAATTTTTGACAAAAAGACTGCCAGAAAGATTTTTGACATATGAAACCAGAACAGTGGCAAGAGTTGCCACAATCGTTGACCCACGCTTTAAAAAGGATGCTTTTAACTCGCCTTCGAACGCTGAACAAGCTGCAAGAGCTCTTGAGCAGGAAATTCATGAAATAGCATCCAAACGAAGTAGCTCTAATAAACATGAAACACCACCGGATTCTCCAATACAGCCAACAAAGGCAAGATTTTCGCTTCTCCATACCAAAATTGCAGCTAGACCCAAAACAAGCCGGTCAGACTCAATCATAATATTGAGACAATATTTAGAAAAATGTCATCTTTCGGAGAAAGAAGATCCTCTCATATGCTGGAAGGTATTTATTGTTCGTTAATAATATAATAACAATCCTAATAATTATATTTTTATTTAGATGACCACAGAGGATGATATGACCCCCCTAAAAGAGGTGGCCAAAAAGTTTTTATGCGTTCCAGCCACATCTACGGCGTCAGAGAGAACTTTCAGCAAAGCTGGACAAATCGTGTCGGACAGACGCTGCTGTCTAAAACCAAAGGTTTTGGAAAAACTTATGTTCCTGAATAAAAATTATAAGGACTTCTGGTCGTCAAGCACCGACTTAGTTGAAGTTTGATCTCGATGTATGTTGAATTATTTCAATATTTTGGTTATTAAAATCCCATTGAAGGGTCTGCTTTATACTTAGATTAATTTTGATCTCGATGTATGTTGAATTATTTCAATATTTCGGATATTAAAATCCCATTGAAGGGTCTGCTTTATACTTACATTAATTTTGATCTCGATGTATGTTGAATTATTTCAATATTTCGGCTATTAAAATCCCATTGAAGGGTCTGCTTTATACTTAGATTAATTTTGATCTCGATGTATGTTGAATTATTTCAATATTTCGGTTATTAAAATCCCATTGAAGGGTCTGCTTTATATTTAGTTTAAGTTTGAAATATTGAAGTGTAAAAATTAGTTTTGAAATATAAAATATATCTAATACTAAAATCCCATTGAAGGGTATGGTTTATATTATTAGTTTTTAACAATCTAACTACAAAATGGCTATATTGAAATATCCCATGAAGGGGTTTGCTTATACCCACATATATATATGAAACTACCCCACATATATAGTGTCCTTAAGACATTTAAGAAATGTAAGGAAAATTTTATAAAAATCGATTTTTAATCGATTTTTGACCCTCAAAATATCGAAAATATCGATGTCCGCTAACATCGATTATTCTCCAGCTCTAGAACTAGGTCCAAATTGTTAAGCAAGGTCCAGCTTAGCTTCCACTTATGAGAAGCGCAGAGAAGGGCGGAAGGCGAATTGCACAGAATTAGAGATGACACTGTATCCTAGTGGTGATGCAGTTAGCTATCTCTATATTCGATAAAATTGGTTTGGGTCGTCGTCGCCCGAAATTTTATTTTGGGCCGTCACCCGATGTATATCCATATCTAATCGCCAAATAGTTTCTGTTCGTAAATCCTTGATAAATTGCGATCAATCGACTGGTTTATGTTTTGTTACTTAAGCAAATGAGACGGGGTTCGCCCTCTGGTTAGCTATAAACTAAGAATATCGCCCAATTCAACAGTCTCCTTATGTCTATTTTATTGTTCTGAGAAGCGCTTTTTTCTAACATTTTGACGAATATAAAACTTATTTGCTGCTAATGAATACTTACAATAGCAACAACAGGCTTCTGTTGTGTCGTCTGGAACTATACGAAGCCACTTCTTAAATTCAATGTTTTTAGAATATGTTCAGACATGACAACAGACCACACATGAATCCTCGACGCAAAGCTCCTATCACGAATGGCACAAAAACTATGTACCTCCGATTCTTTTAATGCAGCAATAAAACAAGCTGGATGGATATTTTGTATATATGTTATTTTTGCTTGAATGTGAACTTGCATGTATTATAAGAAATTCCACTTAAAAATGCTAGATATATGTAGCTTGAAATATGCTAAAATGGCAGCACCGATTCTCGGAACGGCCGGCGGCGTCAATCGCCACAGTTCTAACGGGACTTTACCGTCTACGCTTTGCGCTGCTTCTTTTTGCGCACGGCACAGTGGGACGAATTACACATTAACTAGACCACTAACCATACAGTATATAGATGGGACACTTCATACATTTAAATGTCCGCACCAACTGGGCAGGTATCAGCGCCCGAGAGAGTCGTGAGAGTGTATGTGTGCACATACATTTTGCATTTGTACATATTTACATTCGTTCATTATATTCGTTTATAGTACATTAAAAAAAATTAGAATATAGAGGATATTCAATATATAGATTTGTGTATATTAGATTTGTGGGGATAACGGTTGTGTGTAACGCCTAGAAGGAAGCGTTTCCGACCCCATAAAGTATTTATATTCTTGATCAGCATGAATAGCCGAGTCGAAATAGCCATGTCTGTCTGTCCGTCCGTCTGTCCGTCTGTCCGTCCGTCCGTCTTCATTTGTGCCTATATCTCAGAGACCATTTAAGCTAGAGCAACCAAGTTTTGTATCCAGTCTCCTGTGTGATCACACTACTCCAAATGTGTTGCAAAATTTCACCCCGCCCCTTTCCGCCCGCACAAAGGACGAAAGTCTGTGGCGTACACAATGTTGAAGATACGAGAAAACTAAAAAACGCAGAATCATAGAGAATGACCATTTCTATCAGAGTGTTGAATCTGGATCAGATCGGATCATTATTATAGCTACAATGAAGAAAACCATTTCGAAAGTCATCATTCCCTCTCGCTCTCTCTCACACGCGACCCCATCTGCTTTGCCCATTCGTATTTTGTGACGCCTAGTTCTCAGAGACTATAAGAGCTAGAGCAACCAAACTTTCTATCCAAACTCCTGTGATATCAAACCAGCACAAGTGTATTTCAAAATTTTGCCACGCCCCCTTCCGCCCCCACAAAAGACGAAAATCTGTGGAATCCACAATTTTTAAGATAAATGAAAACCAAAAACGCAGAATCATGAAAAATCACCATATCTACCAGATTACCGAATCTGGATCAGATCGGATCAATATTATGGCCAGAAGAAACAAATTAAATTTCAGTGGCTACGCAACGCCTGCCAAGCGCTTACTCATTCCCTCTCTCTCTCTCTCTGTCGCAAACACTTGTACGTCTCAAATATGTAGTTATACATGTAGAAATGTAGAAGCAGATGTAAAAAGCATATGTAAACAAAATTGGAAACATGTATAAAAATTCTAAAAATGGTTTGACTTCATTTTTTGCCCAAAATTTAATTCGTTCCTTTTGCGAACATATGTATAATAAATTGCATAAGTCGTAAGCTCATATATGTATATATATACTGACTGAGAACCGGGTATAAAGTAGAGCCGCGGCCTGTGCCGCCAAATCAGCTAGTGCCACATTTCCGCACATACGGACCAGAGATCGCCCCCGCCCCCCCATTCCCGGACAGCGAGGTGTAGCATGCGTACATATGTATATACATACATATAAATAAGGCTGCAACACTTTGTTGTTATGCCAACAGAATGCAAACATAAGCAGCGACTTTGTCGCAGCGCGTCCAACGCAGAGTGCCCTCTGCGCATATTCAAGTGCAGACGAAATATGATCCGCACTTGATAGCAACGACCGCCCAAATAGCTAAGTCAGCGTCCACACGCTTGACCGTCGCTTTGTATACATATGTGCGCGCATGACTCTCTCTCTGACTCTCTTGCGTTATATAATAAGCCTTAAAACCATGTATGTAAAACGGCTGCTCACTGCTTCACAGTGGACAGCTCTAACTTTAAGAATTATTCAATAAAGAACGATCGGAGAAGACTGACGTCTTCTCATCTAAAACATACTGGAACTGTATTTTAATGGACAACACTATAGAGTTTTACAGAACCTTGCGGTTCCTGGAGGACCATCACGACGCCTCCACGGGTGTGCTCAACTTGACGGCGAATTTGCAATACATCGGCCCCAACGACGAGTTTATCGTCGATATTTTTTGACAATATACATTTTTGGAACATTAATAGGTCATTGATGCAGTCATTGGACTACGCATTACGAATTGTACATATACATACTTTTGAAAATAAACTGGTCTGCCGATCAGCTGTTCGAGCAATATTTATTGCATTAAACAACAAGAAGATAGTTCCGAATGATACAGTAAAAAAACTCAGCTATCAAGTGGCAATGTTTGCCATCGCAGGAGGCAGAACAAACCTCACTTCATCAAAAGTATGTTCAGAAGTAAATTGCATACATTTGCGGAGACAGTGATGCCATAAAAGCTATAAAACACAGCAGAAAAACAACTAGCTCGCGCTCAAGCTCAAGGATGTCTAGTTCCCGGCTGATTCACGGTGAGTATTGCCATGATACTCCTAGTATTTGGGACAGTCCATGGCTAGGCAATTATGACCGTGGATTCCTTAAACCTACAGTTCTGCTGCGTGACTTGCCCGTGACGTCAATACATCTGAAGAAATCCAGTTCCCGAAAGGACCTTCAGACCGGTGACTTGAGACTCTCCTATCGCGACTGTTTGCCACTGATCTTCAAGGAGAGACTGAAGAGATCCGAGGGAAAGGAACGCCAGCTAGTGTTTAAAATGAGTACGTCTACCGATCCGAGATGAGCTCTGGTATCTATGCAAATACCAGCTCCATCTCTTAAATTTTTAAATTCTTGTTTATTCATCAGCCAGTTGAGGTTTTAGTCTGTCTTGGCACTTTAATTAAATTAAATGTGTATACGAATATAAGATAAATATAAGCTGAGCAGTAAACGACGAGTTTATCGTCGCATTCAACGAGATCCACATGCGCTATTTCGTAAGTTTTCATTTCATTTCTTATTGTTATTTATATTTATTAATATTTAATTATTTTTATTTTCAGGTTGGCGCAGGAGAGGAATGGACCGGTACTGATAAGTACAAAGTCCTTGCAATAGCGGCCCACAATGTCGACGCAAGTACCTTCCAATTCCTGTATCTGCACGCAGTAAGTTGTAATTTTTTTAGTACATTTTCTTGAAATTATAATTTCCATTATAATTTAATTTATAATTTCTCTTCTAGGTTCCCAATACGCAAGTATTGGGTAGCATCGTGATCAACGAGGGCGTCCAGAAGGTGCTAGGCGCAATCCGTGACCGAAAGTTGGGGTCCAATTTGGTGACTGTGGTGTCCGACGGCAACGCAACCAACAGAATGGCCAAAAAGTATGCGAATAGCTCGGTCGCTACTACGTGGGACGTTTCGCACATTGTGCCCAACATGTCCAAGAAACACGGAGTAGCGGACGTGCTATTTTCTCGGCTGTACGGATGCGCCTTCACCCTGGAGAGCTACGCTGATAAACTGGAGGAGATCTCCACGTATTATCAGGCAGTGGTTTGGCCCTCGCTTTCTGTGGCAATGCGCTTGCGGTGCGACACGGAAGTAGCGCAATTCTCACGCATGTTGAGAAACTATTTCAGCAGGTCCTCCCAACCCTTTCCAATGTTGCATATTAATTGCAACATTTTGGAGAAGGTTGGGAAGGAGGCTGGCACCAGAGCCAGCAAAATGCTGGAACACGCGCATGAATATGCAGGGGGGGCACCACCCACTCAATTGGTAACAACCATTGTTGGGGTATACGCTCTATTGGGCACACCAATAACCCGACGTTATGTCTAACCAGCATAATTATAAACGTGTTCAGTGGATTAGGCCTCTTGGGGACACCACTTTAAAAAAAACGCACCTTAATCTCTACCTCTCGGGTGGTGTGGAAAAGAGATATGAGAAACCACCTAGATCTAGGAACAGATCTGCGAGAGGCATTTCCTGGACAGGGCTGCAGTGACACGGAAAATTTGTATGTATTAGTTATTAGTGGTATTAGGTATTAGGAGTTAGTGGTAGATATAATATGGTAGAGGGAATTATAGTCTGAGCATTATTTTTGCATATCTACTCAATATACAAAAAAAAATGTCTAAAAATTATAAGGTATTGAGTTCGTTGGACAAACAATTAATCAATTCCCTTATGTAGGGTATGAAGGGTAGTTTATAAAATTCCCCTTGCTGAGGAAAAAGAGGGTATGGACAACAGGCAAAACGGCCCAGAACATACCATACGCTGCGGCTGCCTCTGCTGCTGCTGTTGGTATGTGTGTGAGTGGAATTACGTTGTTGGGGGGCATTGGAACGCGCGCTCTAACGTTTAACTAGAATTTTATTTGCGCTTAACACACTGCAAAGATCAAGAAGAATGGATGTGTGAGAAAACACTCAGGCTGATGGACATACGGACCTGAGATCGCCCCCCCATTCCCGGACGACGAGGTTCATAGGACCTTGCGGTTCCTGGAGGAACACCACGACCCATCGACCGGGATCTTAGACCTCACTGCGAATTTGCAGTTCATCGGCACTGACTTCATCATCGCTTTCGACGAGTACCATTTGGCCCATTTCGTAAGTAATTCGTAATTATTATTATTTAATTATTACTTTACTTAATTATTATTATTATTTTCAGTTTGGCGCAACCAGAGAATGGGCAGGCACCAAGTGCTATAAAGTGCTTGCGATTGCGGCCCAGACGGTCGACGCAAGTTTCTTCAAATTCGTGTACCTGCAAGCCGTAAGTAGTAATTTTATAGTACATTTCCATTATAATTATACCTGGTACCGGTACTCGAAGAGTATAGGGGTACATATGTACATATATTAGGGTACATATATTAATTTGCCCACAATTTAATTCGTCCCTTTTGAGTACCGGGTATAAAGTAGAGCCGAGCCTTTGCCGCGGCTCACAACGTTCTCCCTCGTTTAATTTATTTTATTTATTTTTCTTCTAGGTTCCCAATACGCAAGTATTGGGAAGTATTGTCATAAACGAGGGCATCCAAAAGGTGCTGGGCGCAATCCGTGCCCGAAACATAGGGGACAATCTGGTGTCTGTGGTGGCCGACGGCTGCCCAGCCAACAGAATGGCCAAGAGGTATGCGAGTAGCTCGGTCGCTACTGCGTGGGATGTGTCGCACATTGTGCCCAACATGTCCAAGAAACACAAAGTAGCGGACGTGCTATTTGCTCGGCTGTACGGATGCGCCTACACCCTACTACTAATAATTTATTTTCCTTTATTTTCAGCATTATGCCGTTAACGTCCACCCCATCCCAACGTATCCCCTCCACAACCCCATCCCGTTCAATTGTACACCCCACCCCCCCGTCCGCAAGATTCCAGTCATCCCGAAATTCACGTATCCCCTCCACAACCCCATCCCGTTCAATTGTACACCCAAGATTCCAGTCATCCATTCGTGCAATATTGCACCCCACCCCCCCAATCCCCCCCCGCCGCCTCCAATATTGCACGCCTCCCCCAACCACCAACTACCACCTTTTTCGCCCGGATCGGCAGCATCGACATCGACATCGGCACCAACAATCCATCAACCCCCACCCACAGTGGAGGAATCCATTCGAAACAGCAGAAAAGCCAGTGCAGTGCTGGATAACATTTTAAGCAGGTCGGCACCCAGGCTGTTAGAGAGACGCGAAAAATCTTGTATACTAGATGTAGTCTATCGGGCCCAAATAAATGCTGGCGTAAAAATGGACTACCAGAATTGCAAGCGTCTGGAGAAAGACCTTGTACACTTGCTAGATCCAATAGATTACAAAATATGGTTGAACACAAAAGGTGGCAGTCTATACAATTTTGTAAGGAAAAGATACCTGCAATAGGTAAATATTTAAAATAAGAAAATTTTTTTTTTTTATTTATTAACAATAATAATATATTAAACCAAAGTGGGTCTAGGGGTCAGCAGCTCTGCGACTCCCACGAGCAGGCTCATGTACCAATATTTGTTTCCTTCGAAGTCCTGCCAGTCATCCTCCGACATGAATTGGACAACTTGTGTGATGACATTTATTATGATTCGTCCGAATAACTCCAATCCTTCGGAGTTCAGTACGTGTAGTTTCGTGTATGGAAATGCGACCGATGACTGGCAAATCCGTCCAATAATGTTCTCCAACTCCTTGACTTGTTCGGCCACATATCCGTTCCTATCGTTTCTCAAAGGCGGATAGGCTGTGTCACGCCAATCGTTGGCGTTAAATTGTAAATGGTACGTCTGCGCCAATGTGGAATCCATAAACATCTGCTCCGCCAAAACTTTGCGGAGGTGTATGTAGTCCCACAATATTGGAAAGCGATCCGCAGCTCTGCACTTCGCACGCAAATTGGCGTGGCATCCATCGCTAATTATCCCCATTAGATTCTTGTCAAGGCCTCGGGTGATAATGTTGCGCAGCACCATGTCAACGCCGTCTTCGATCGCTTGTGATCCGAGCACCTCAACTCCTGTGCAAGCCACTTTCATATGGAGTACATGAAAATTTGAGCCATCCAGGTTGAAGCCTGCTATGACCAAAACTTTCCACTTGTTCTTCTTTATGTCCGCCGGAATATGAAGTTCGTCGAAAATTATGACGAATGGCTGCGTCATGAAATATTGTAAACTTCCGATTTTATTAATTTCTCCAATGTTGAGGGCCTCGGAATATTCCGGCTTTCGCTGCACTCTCGAAATCGCCTTAGCAATCTTGTCAGTAGGCACGTCCATTTCTTCCCGAGCTACTACACCCTGGTTACAACCATTGTTGGGGTATATGCTCTATTGGGAACGCCAATGACCCGACATTATGTCTAACTTGCATAATGATGAACGAATTAGTGGATTAGGCCTCTTGGCGACACCACTTAAAAAAAACGCACCTTAATCTCTACCTCTTCGGTGGTGGGAAAAAATAGATTTATGCTATTTTTCAGTTCTTGCCAGTGATGTATCTTCTCTTCTATTTGGGAGACATTCTTGGAGATGGCCGTCACGAGAGGCAGAAATATCTCGGGTATCATACATATCGTGTCGTACGTGGAAAACGATCAAGATTATGACGACAAACACGGAGAAGAAGGGGATATACAGCTCTTGGCGAGTGGGCTCATATTCGACAACAAATATACAAAGACAGACCCGAACAATCGGAGCTTCTCATCTAGTACCTCTGCAACGCCCAGCAAACATCAGTCGCCGGCACCCGTTTCCGATGGACCATCATTGTTCCTACACGAGCAACTTGACGGAGCACAAGAATCTAAAGTGCCTAAAAGTCATAAGGAGATATGGAGCTAAAGTTTTTATTTGGGTGTAGGGGTATTAATTCTGGCATTTTCTGTGCCGACGGAACCACCAAACATTCTGAATTTCCAAAAGAACTAGGTCCAAATTGTTAAGCAAGGTCCAGCTTAGCTTCCACTTATGAGAAGCGCAGAGAAGGGCGGAAGGCGAATTGCACAGAATTAGAGATGACACTGTATCCTAGTGGTGATGCAGTTAGCTATCTCTATATTCGATAAAATTGGTTTGGGTCGTCGTCGCCCGAAATTTTATTTTGGGCCGTCACCCGATGTATATCCATATCTAATCGCCAAATAGTTTCTGTTCGTAAATCCTTGATAAATTGCGATCAATCGACTGGTTTATGTTTTGTTACTTAAGCAACTGAGACGGGGTTCGCCCTCTGGTTAGCTATAAACTAAGAATATCGCCCAATTCAACAGTCTCCTTTTGTCTATTTTATTGTTCTGAGAAGCGCTTTTTTCTAACATTTTGACGAATATAAAACTTATTTGCTGCTAATGAATACTTACTATAGCAACAACAGGCTTCTGTTGTGTCGTCTGGAACTATACGAAGCCACTTCTTAAATTCAATGTTTTTAGAATATGTTCAGACATGACAACAGACCACACATGAATCCTCGACGCAAAGCTCCTATCACGAATGGCACAAAAACTATGTACCTCCGATTCTTTTAATGCAGCAATAAAACAAGCTGGATGGATATTTTGTATATATGTTATTTTTGCTTGAATGTGAACTTGCATGTATTATAAGAAATTCCACTTAAAAATGCTAGATATATGTAGCTTGAAATATGCTAAAATGGCAGCACCGATTCTCGGAACGGCCGGCGGCGTCAATCGCCACAGTTCTAACGGGACTTTACCGTCTACGCTTTGCGCTGCTTCTTTTTGCGCACGGCACAGTGGGACGAATTACACATTAACTAGACCACTAACCATACAGTATATAGATGGGACACTTCATACATTTAAATGTCCGCACCAACTGGGCAGGTATCAGCGCCCGAGAGAGTCGTGAGAGTGTATGTGTGCACATACATTTTGCATTTGTACATATTTACATTCGTTCATTATATTCGTTTATAGTACATTAAAAAAAATTAGAATATAGAGGATATTCAATATATAGATTTGTGTATATTAGATTTGTGGGGATAACGGTTGTGTGTAACGCCTAGAAGGAAGCGTTTCCGACCCCATAAAGTATTTATATTCTTGATCAGCATGAATAGCCGAGTCGAAATAGCCATGTCTGTCTGTCCGTCCGTCTGTCCGTCCGTCCGTCTTCATTTGTGCCTATATCTCAGAGACCATTTAAGCTAGAGCAACCAAGTTTTGTATCCAGTCTCCTGTGTGATCACACTACTCCAAATGTGTTGCAAAATTTCACCCCGCCCCTTTCCGCCCGCACAAAGGACGAAAGTCTGTGGCGTACACAATGTTGAAGATACGAGAAAACTAAAAAACGCAGAATCATAGAGAATGACCATTTCTATCAGAGTGTTGAATCTGGATCAGATCGGATCATTATTATAGCTACAATGAAGAAAACCATTTCGAAAGTCATCATTCCCTCTCGCTCTCTCTCACACGCGACCCCATCCACTTTGCCCATTCGTATTTTGTGTCGCCTAGTTCTCAGAGACTATAAGAGCTAGAGCAACCAAACTTTCTATCCAAACTCCTGTGATATCAAAGTGTATTTCAAAATTTTGCCACGCCCCCTTCCGCCCCCACAAAAGACGAAAATCTGTGGAATCCACAATTTTTAAGATAAATGAAAACCAAAAACGCAGAATCATGAAAAATCACCATATCTACCAGATTACCGAATCTGGATCAGATCGGATCAATATTATGGCCAGAAGAAACAAATTAAATTTCAGTGGCTACGCAACGCCTGCCAAGCGCTTACTCATTCCCTCTCTCTCTCTCTCTGTCGCAAACACTTGTACGTCTCAAATATGTAGTTATACATGTAGAAATGTAGAAGCAGATGTAAAAAGCATATGTAAACAAAATTGGAAACATGTATAAAAATTCTAAAAATGGTTTGACTTCATTTTTTGCTCAAAATTTAATTCGTTCCTTTTGCGAACATATGTATAATAAATTGCATAAGTCGTAAGCTCATATATGTATATATATACTGACTGAGAACCGGGTATAAAGTAGAGCCGCGGCCTGTGCCGCGGCTCACAACGTTCCCCCTCGTTTTTTTTAGTTTCATTGTTATAACAATAAGAGTACTGACATTTTTAACAGGACTTTACCAGAATACTGACATATCTGGGGTGGCAGACACCATTGAAGGTGCGTTATAGTTCTACGTCTCCCTTTCGTCTCTCTTTGGCTCCTTTTTGATCAAACTTCTTTTGGTTTTCCAGTTAGTCCAGTCGTTTCCACACCCAACTCCCCGCATCGTGTGGACGAGGATGCAGTCGTTTTCACACCCAACTGAAAATAATTCGGCTTTGATTTCTCCATCAATTGCTGAGTTGTTCAATTAGTGCATTAGTGAAATTGCTTAAATTTCATAAAATATCCTCAAAGTTTAACAGACTCAAGGGAATTCCGGACTTACCGTCACCGTATCACGCCAACGCCACTTGAAATGTCATCGCCTCGCGAAGAGCCCTTCGACTACCTCGAGAGTCTGGCCGCCTTGAACCGCTCTGTGGTGCAGTTCGTAAAGGAGAGCCTGGAGGTGGATTCCTACTGCAACCTGTCGGCGATAGGCAAGAAATATGAGGAGCACCTTATGGCCCTGGACATGGCTTTAGCTGCAGAAAGTGCTGGATGAGATGCCCCCAAGCCTTTCAACAGCTCCTTCTTTGGCGACACAGAAGATCAGGATAAAGAAGGACAGGTCGGGGGCCAGGCCCAGGGCCTGAAAAATCCTTCACAAAGTTAACATAGGCCTGAAAATTTTAACAGGGCTTTTAACACATTTTAACACTTTTACACAGAAACTATCGGTAAAACAACGCAACAACACAACATGCTATCACCAAATCAGCTAGTGCCACATTTCCGCACATACGGACCAGAGATCGCCCCCGCCCCCCCATTCCCGGACAGCGAGGTGTAGCATGCGTACGTATGTATATACATACATATAAATAAGGCTGCAACACTTTGTTGTTATGCCAACAGAATGCAAACATAAGCAGCGACTTTGTCGCAGCGCGTCCAACGCAGAGTGCCCTCTGCGCATATTCAAGTGCAGACGAAATATGATCCGCACTTGATAGCAACGACCGCCCAAATAGCTAAGTCAGCGTCCACACGCTTGACCGTCGCTTTGTATACATATGTGCGCGCATGACTCTCTCTCTGACTCTCTTGCGTTATATAATAAGCCTTAAAACCATGTATGTAAAACGGCTGCTCACTGCTTCACAGTGGACAGCTCTAACTTTAAGAATTATTCAATAAAGAACGATCGGAGAAGACTGACGTCTTCTCATCTAAAACATACTGGAACTGTATTTTAATGGACAACACTATAGAGTTTTACAGAACCTTGCGGTTCCTGGAGGACCATCACGACGCCTCCACGGGTGTGCTCAACTTGACGGCGAATTTGCAATACATCGGCCCCAACGACGAGTTTATCGTCGATATTTTTTGACAATATACATTTTTGGAACATTAATAGGTCATTGATGCAGTCATTGGACTACGCATTACGAATTGTACATATACATACTTTTGAAAATAAACTGGTCTGCCGATCAGCTGTTCGAGCAATATTTATTGCATTAAACAACAAGAAGATAGTTCCGAATGATACAGTAAAAAAACTCAGCTATCAAGTGGCAATGTTTGCCATCGCAGGAGGCAGAACAAACCTCACTTCATCAAAAGTATGTTCAGAAGTAAATTGCATACATTTGCGGAGACAGTGATGCCATAAAAGCTATAAAACACAGCAGAAAAACAACTAGCTCGCGCTCAAGCTCAAGGATGTCTAGTTCCCGGCTGATTCACGGTGAGTATTGCCATGATACTCCTAGTATTTGGGACAGTCCATGGCTAGGCAATTATGACCGTGGATTCCTTAAACCTACAGTTCTGCTTCGTGACTTGCCCGTGACGTCAATACATCTGAAGAAATCCAGTTCCCGAAAGGACCTTCAGACCGGTGACTTGAGACTCTCCTATCGCGACTGTTTGCCACTGATCTTCAAGGAGAGACTGAAGAGATCCGAGGGAAAGGAACGCCAGCTAGTGTTTAAAATGAGTACGTCAACCGATCCGAGATGAGCTCTGGTATCTATGCAAATACCAGCTCCATCTCTTAAATTTTTAGATTCTTGTTTATTCATCAGCCAGTTGAGGTTTTAGTCTGTCATGGCACTTTAATTAAATTAAATGTGTATACGAATATAAGATAAATATAAGCTGAGCAGTAAACGACGAGTTTATCGTCGCATTCAACGAGATCCACATGCGCTATTTCGTAAGTTTTCATTTCATTTCTTATTGTTATTTATATTTATTAATATTTAATTATTTTTATTTTCAGGTTGGCGCAGGAGAGGAATGGACCGGTACTGATAAGTACAAAGTCCTTGCAATAGCGGCCCACAATGTCGACGCAAGTACCTTCCAATTCCTGTATCTGCACGCAGTAAGTTGTAATTTTTTTAGTACATTTTCTTGAAATTATAATTTCCATTATAATTTAATTTATAATTTCTCTTCTAGGTTCCCAATACGCAAGTATTGGGTAGCATCGTGATCAACGAGGGCGTCCAGAAGGTGCTAGGCGCAATCCGTGACCGAAAGTTGGGGTCCAATTTGGTGACTGTGGTGTCCGACGGCAACGCAACCAACAGAATGGCCAAAAAGTATGCGAATAGCTCGGTCGCTACTACGTGGGACGTGTCGCACATAGTGCCAAACATGTCGCTAAAGCACGGAGTAGCGGACGAGATATTTGCAAGGATTTACGGTTGCGCCTACACGCTGGATAACCACGAAGATAGACTGGATTTTTTCTCCAGGTACTATCATGATACGGTTATGCCCTCGCTGACGACGAAAATGCAACTGCGGTGCGGCGCAGAAATGTACCACTTTCCGCGGATGATAAGGAAGTACTTCAGCAGGTCCTCCCAACCTTTTCCAATGAAGCATATTAATTGCAACTTTTTGGAGATGTTGGAAAGGAGGTTGGCACCAGAGCCAGCCATATGCTAAGATTCGCACATGAGGATGCAAGGGGGGCCCCACCCACTCAATTGGTTACAACCATTGTTGGGGTATATGCTCTATTGGGAACGCCAATGACCCGACATTATGTCTAACTTGCATAATGATGAACGAATTAGTGGATTAGGCCTCTTGGCGACACCACTTAAAAAAAACGCACCTTAATCTCTACCTCTTCGGTGGTGGGAAAAAATAGATTTATGCTATTTTTCAGTTCTTGCCAGTGATGTATCTTCTCTTCTATTTGGGAGACATTCTTGGAGATGGCCGTCACGAGAGGCAGAAATATCTCGGGTATCATACATATCGTGTCGTACGTGGAAAACGATCAAGATTATGACGACAAACACGGAGAAGAAGGGGATATACAGCTCTTGGCGAGTGGGCTCATATTCGACAACAAATATACAAAGACAGACCCGAACAATCGGAGCTTTTCATCTAGTACCTCTGCAACGCCCAGCAAACATCAGTCGCCGGCACCCGTTTCCGATGGACCATCATTGTTCCTGCACGAGCAACTTGACGGAGCACAAGAATCTAAAGTGCCTAAAAGTCATAAGGAGATATGGAGCTAAAGTTTTTATTTGGGTGTAGGGTATTAATTCTGGCATTTTCTGTGCCGACGGAACCACCAAACATTCTGAATTTCCAAAAGAACTAGGTCCAAATTGTTAAGCAAGGTCCAGCTTAGCTTCCACTTATGAGAAGCGCAGAGAAGGGCGGAAGGCGAATTGCACAGAATTAGAGATGACACTGTATCCTAGTGGTGATGCAGTTAGCTATCTCTATATTCGATAAAATTGGTTTGGGTCGTCGTCGCCCGAAATTTTATTTTGGGCCGTCACCCGATGTATATCCATATCTAATCGCCAAATAGTTTCTGTTCGTAAATCCTTGATAAATTGCGATCAATCGACTGGTTTATGTTTTGTTACTTAAGCAACTGAGACGGGGTTCGCCCTCTGGTTAGCTATAAACTAAGAATATCGCCCAATTCAACAGTCTCCTTATGTCTATTTTATTGTTCTGAGAAGCGCTTTTTTCTAACATTTTGACGAATATAAAACTTATTTGCTGCTAATGAATACTTACAATAGCAACAACAGGCTTCTGTTGTGTCGTCTGGAACTATACGAAGCCACTTCTTAAATTCAATGTTTTTAGAATATGTTCAGACATGACAACAGACCACACATGAATCCTCGACGCAAAGCTCCTATCACGAATGGCACAAAAACTATGTACCTCCGATTCTTTTAATGCAGCAATAAAACAAGCTGGATGGATATTTTGTATATATGTTATTTTTGCTTGAATGTGAACTTGCATGTATTATAAGAAATTCCACTTAAAAATGCTAGATATATGTAGCTTGAAATATGCTAAAATGGCAGCACCGATTCTCGGAACGGCCGGCGGCGTCAATCGCCACAGTTCTAACGGGACTTTACCGTCTACGCTTTGCGCTGCTTCTTTTTGCGCACGGCACAGTGGGACGAATTACACATTAACTAGACCACTTACCATACAGTATATAGATGGGACACTTCATACATTTAAATGTCCGCACCAACCGGGCAGGTATCAGCGCCCGAGAGAGTCGTGAGAGTGTATGTGTGCACATGCGTTATGTCTAACCAGCATAATTATAAACGTGTTCAGTGGATTAGGCCTCTTGGGGACACCACTTTAAAAAAAAACGCACCTTAATCTCTACCTCTCGGGTGGTGTGGAAAAGAGATATGAGAAACCACCTAGATCTAGGAACAGATCTGCGAGAGGCATTTCCTGGACAGGGCTGCAGTGACACGGAACATTTTTATGTATTAGTTATTAGTGGTATTAGGTATTAGGAGTTAGTGGTAGATATAATATGGTAGAGGGAATTATAGTCTGAGCATTATTTTTGCATATCTACTCAATATACAAAAAAAAATGTCTAAAAATTATAAGGTATTGAGTTCGTTGGACAAACAATTAATCAATTCCCTTATGTACTTCCGTCGAAGGGTAGTTTATAAAATTCCCCTTGCTGAGGAAAAAGAGGGTATGGACAACAGGCAAAACGGCCCAGTCCCGGTCTGACCTCAAAATATACCAAAATATACCGTAAATATGGATAGAAACTATCGACGTGACACTTCACAGCACTGCTAGTATGTACGCACACGGTGACTATTGACCGTTATTAATTGTTTTAGTTTTTTAATATTTTAGCTTGTAGTGCGTATTTTCTTTTTTTTTTGAGAGCTAGTCAAAAAAAAGCACTATTGCAAGAACGTATTTATCCAATTTTGCGCAGCTTTCTATGTGCATTTTTGTCCTACAACGCCACAGTCTCCACAAATAATGCTTTCATACAAAATTTTAATTTTTAACGGATTTATTTCCACACGGTGTTACCACAGAGCTGTGTGCAGAGCTGAGGGTCCCAGCTAGCTGGTAATATCAAATTGAGGGATTCTGATGTGGCAAAGGACGATTGTCGACCAGTTGGTATTCAAATAGTCTCCAGGAAAATTACGAAATTTTAAAAGTCTTATAGCAGCTCAAGTGAAATATATCGTGGTCACTTTGTTTGTAGGGAAAGATAAAGTATGAATCTACTAAAATAATTTACAAACAAGATTATTTTCCGCGGTTCTGCTCAAGCTTTTCACCTGTTTAAATAGTGGAGTGGGGGGCTTAAGGTATTGATTAGCATCCCTTTCGTAGACAGATAAGACCATGTAAGACCTCTCTGAACTTTTGTTGTCCCCCATAGCAGTGATAAATGGAGCTTGATGTCAGGAAACACTTAACCTGAAACTTGTCCAAGGGCCGGCCTTCCCGTAGCGTAGCCAGTGTCGGCACCGGGTGGGGATGGGGGCCTGAAGATGTTGTCGCGCTGTCAACAATTAATTTGCTCACACACGCACAGCACAGGCACACACACACACGCACACACTCTTAACACATTGACAAGTTTCTGGTCTCCTCGTGGAGCTCGTCCCTTCAAATCCAGGGATTGCAAGAGGAAAATGTGCAATCCCACCCCCATTCGATGGCTATAAATTTTGTGCAACACGAAGAAGCCTTCATCCCCTGTCTGCACCATGTGATTCCCCGTTTTGTCTAATTTGCCCGACCAGGAACAGGGGCAGGAGTAGGGGGGTGCCTGCCCTCCCCGCCATGCCACATATTTTTCGTAGAATTCTGCTGACCAAGCGGCAAATATGCCTTAATATTTTGAATGGACCGACAAAAGTCAAGTGTGTGTGTGTGTATGCGCGTGTGCAATTGTCTGAGTATTACGGTTCTTGTTATTACCGTTGTTGTCCTCCGAGCTTTTTGTTATGTGTCTCCGTCTCGGTCTCTCTCCTTCTCTATCTGTCTTGCTTTCCTTTCGGTTGTGCTTCTGTTTTTGAAATATTAACGACGCCCTTTTGCTGTTTTTTTTGTCATCCTCTTCCCCTCCAGCCCTCCACTGTTCTGTCATTCGGTTCATAACTTTGCTTTCAAGTGTTTTTGCCTGCATTTTATGTACAATTTTCACAATATTTGCAGTGGATTATCTTTTCCCTATGCAAGTGGCTGTGGATGCGGATGCGGAACCATATGTAAATGTCGGCAAATGTGATTGCCAGTGGGAGGGATGGGTGGGTATTTTTGGATTGTCAGAGAATTTGCATTGTGCGCTTTGCATACCGTTAAAACAATGGTAAATAAATACCCACATAAGGGAGAAGATCTGTGAAATAATCGGTTCATATTCTAATCCCAAGGTTAAGCTATAGATAAATAAAACAATAAAACAAAGTTTCCATTTTTATTCAAAAATCGACAAATACTTCTAGAAAAAATATTCGAAACCATTGGAGGTCCTTAGAGGTCATCTACATCTACCATGTATTCCGTAAAGGTTATCCCTACATTCCCACAATTTCGGGATGCCTTCTCCAGTGCACTGAATCGGAAGATAGTACTTCTGATCATATTAAAATGATTACTAGTTATAGCTGATTAAAACGATAGCAAAACTAGAGCTATTCCTGCAGACCAACCCATTAAAAATCGACCAAAAAGTAAACTTTAAATTGAATTTTAAATTGAAAAGTTCACTCTTTCAAATAAAAATTATATTCAAAAGTTTTATACTCATCCACACTCGGACATTCCATTCCGAAAGGGGGGCCTTGTGCACTGTCAAACAAAAAACTCCATTTTATGCTTCGGCTCTTTGTGTCTCAAATGTGAAATTATGAAAATAAGGAAAAAGTCGTGGGGCATATTGTTAGTATCCTTGCATCGTAGTCGGGGACGAGGGTCCCCTTTGACAAATCCCCCAAATCCGGGCACTAAACAGCCATTTTTTATAGACTCCTCCACAAGTCTCCCATCAGGCGATCAGCCATAGGAAATTTGCCTATGCAAAACGAGCGAAAAAAAAATAGTTGGACTTTCCTTATTTTTTTTTTGCTGTTTTTGTGATTATTTGCTGTTGCAAAAACGTCTACATTGTTGAAATTCCTTTTGCGAAAATTGCCACGTGACACAAAGGCGTCTGGAGCACACACAGCGAGCGCCTTTTATTGGCCTGCCCCAGCCCCTGCTCCTGTCCCCCAAATGTGGCTGTTGTATGGGGTTGCGGGTTGGGGTTTGGGGCAGCCAACACAATAGGCCCGAAAATGACGTTGCAACAATTAATGTGAACAGTTTTGCAGTCGTCCTCGAAGTGGCCGTTGTCGTCGTTGTCGGCTGTGATTTATAACGTGCATAAAATTTGCGGTCCCCCTGTCAAGCCCCTACCCTACCCTTACCTACCCCTACACAATGCCAGAGCGAGCACCCCCCAAAAAATTTGTCAGGGTGCAGTTTTGTTGGAACTGCGGTTTTTGGAAGATCTAGTTCGGTTCATGATTAATGAAAATAACTGGATTGAATTGTTGGTATATGTAGATACACATTTTTAGGTTTTAGGTTTTCGGTTATTTCCTAATTTTTGGTATTTAAAAGTTAAAATTTATAAATAAAATAATTCATTAATAATACGAATTTCATAATTTTTTTAAAATTAATCTACAATCTGTTGAATTAATAATAAGATAATAATTATTCATATATTCAATACTATTGGCAAATATACACAAATTTATGTATATATTTTTTATAGAAAATTAAGTTCTTCAGTTCAGTTCTTAATAGCTTTTAAGTATTTTCAGAGAAACCAGTTCTATGGATATCTCAACATTTATTGATGGGCTATTTCCATTAGAGAATCTCAAAATAGATTGATCTCAGATAGATTCTCAAAATAGATGCTCCATTAATCATTTTTGGACAGATTTATATTTCATTTTCATGTTAGGTAAATGTTTATTGAGGAGAAATGCCTCTTTGGGTAAGAGATAGACAGATATCTACTCACAGTGCTGTATGACAATTTATTTGATTTTCAAAACTAATTTTCCATTATTAATACTGTAGTTTAAATGTCTATATACCATAACATAAAAGATTTAAGAATTTTCTGAATATAAAATAAAGATTGCTGGAATTTCTGGTTCATCAGGTTCCAGTTCATTTTCAGTAGTTCTCTTTCAGTAGTTCTCTTTCAACCCCCTGGAAATACTCACATTTGTGTTCTACGATAATTTCGGGTCTGGTGCCACGCCTCTTCTTGTAATTTATTGATAGTTATGGGGCCGCTTTTCATACGCTTCTAATAAGCCCACCCCACCGTTTGTTTCGCCCACTCTACAGCCGGCATTCCATTCAGTCTGGTCGCATATTTGGAAACTATTTTCATTTTGCGTGATAATTTATGTGGCACACACAAATTACATAATCGTTTGGCCATTTATGCAAATTAATTGAAAACTTTAGCAGCAATCCTTTGGATTCTTTCGACCCGTCTTCTCTCTATATCTGATTTGATCTAACTCGGGTTCCTCTTCCAATTGGCATTTATTTTTCTTTTCAATTTTCCTTTCCCTGCGTGTCTTTCACTGACATTTGTTTGCCTTTTTTTCTTTGCTTTGCCATTTTTTTTTTACCCATTTTCCATGGCATTTGCACTGGTAGTAGGTGCAATTTTTTTCTTTCCAATTTACAATAAAATTCAATAAGGTGTTGGGGATGGTCTTAATGGAGATTGACTGACAGTAACAGCCAAATGTGTTCCGGAATCCGTAGGAGGAGGCCAGTCCACGCTACGTGTGTGTCTTCCAGTGTTTTTCGGGTCTGTAATGCAATTTTATGTGTGTATTGTACGAGTACGAGACACCCGTTTTTTGTTGGTTTTTTTTTTGGCTGTATTTTACTTTGTGTAAATCCAAGTCTCGTTCTAAGCTGCTCTGCTGGTTCGTTTTGTTCGACAAAAATTGCCCTGAAATGCCGTGGGTTGACAAGTACCGAAGGTTGCCCAAAAATATTGCAGAACCTTGAGGGAATTTTGTGTTCAATAGAGAACAAATAGTCAGAATGGGATATTCTAAGACTGGCTTGAATTTAGTAGATATAATTCACTGAATCATATAATAGGCATACTTTATTTATGTTCTTTCCTTCATTTAATCCTTATAAAATTAAGATATATTTTTATATTTGCGGATTAAAAAACAACTTCACAGCCACATATGTTGATTAAAAAAAACTTCACAAAAAAAACTAATTTCACGAAAATGTTTTTTAATAGTTTTTCTAAATTATTTCCATCATTATAGAACCAGCCTTAGATGAAAGGTAGAGAATCCGCATCCATAGCCAGGCTATGGCTGGCTTGCCGCGTATCCACTCATGTATGTAGATACTCTCATTACTGGGAGATACGATACTCTCAGCTGCAACTGCAAGAGCAGCAGCTAGAGCAGAGCAGAGGAGAGTAGAGGAGAGCATTTTTCAACACGCTCACGCACTGTTGCACATGTATGAAATATTATATCTCCATCTGTGTGTTCTGCCTCTGGCCCTCCTCTTTTGCTCTTGTAAAAATGGAAAATTTTTAATTTTCTAAACTAACAAATACAACAAATTGCAAGTGAGCAGAGAGAGGGAGAGGGAGAGAGAGAGCGACACTCTCTGGCTCCGTGCGGAGAGACAGGTTACAGCTTACAGTGACTTCAAGTTGGTCTTCGTCCCGGTACTGAGTTTTTTCCTCGCATTTTCCGAGCACTGCACTGCACAATCAGCAAAAGTCAGCCAGCTATGAACAAAAGTTAAACAGACAAAACAAAGTGCAAAGTGAACGGGGGGTGGAGATGGGGTGGTTGGGGGGTGGCATGCAGTTGACATTTATAAATTTCACACGCAGGGGGCGTGAAATAGCGACGCCATTTTAAAGTTGAAACATTTGCGTAATTAGCAGCAGAGCAGAGCGGTCTTTGGTGTCCTGAAGGTGGAACAGGACACAAAAGAGGCGGCAGCCCACGCCCACGCCCAAGCCAACGGCAACCAAAAACAAGTCAAGGGAACAACTTTAAGTGTTTGGCGCAAATTACGTACCAAAAACTTAATTAAATTGTAACCATTTGTCGATCCTTTTTGCCGCACTGTCTTCGCTGGTTCTGGTCTATCTTCTCTCTGGTTGCTGCTGCTGTTGGCCGTGTTGGCTTTTGGCCAAATGCATGTTTCCCCAAAACTGAAACTGTAGAAACTCTGACAATTAACTAATGTCTGTGGGTGGAAGTGGGGTTCTTGGTTTACTTATGACATTAGGTTCTGTTTTGGTTGCGAGATTTGTTTTCTAACAGCGGAAAAATTATAGCAATTGGTTTTTTTTTTGGGAAGAATTTTGAAGGTGATTGCAAAATATTCGTATGGCCACCGTGTGGATTGTTCGATGAACAAGTCTTTAGTCCTAGCATTTTGAGGCTTCGATAGATAGCCGTATTGTCCTTGCCCTCGAGCTGTTGTCAGTTGTTCTTTTAGTCGCAGTAGGTCGAATTTGAATTTATTTGAATCCGTTTCTTTTACCGCTCCTGGTTTCAGCATACTCTTACCACACACTGGCAGCTCCCGCGATCCCCACGATCCAACAGTGCTGTTAAAAGGCGACGATAACAGCTATTGACCGCCAGGTTAACAGCCTGGTACTACTCACGGTTACAACATACTGTTACTGCTGACTGCATGCTAGCACTCGCTCTTACGATCCACACGATATAGCAGTGCTGTAAAAATGAGAGGATAACAGCATGTTACCGCTCACGTTTACAGTGTACTGTTAGTGCTCTCTGATTGCACCCACGATCCAGTTTTTAACCTATTATTAATTAGCTACCAACTGAATAGATCATGGCCTAATGATCTAAGTAATACGATAATAATTTACAATAATATCTAAATTGTTAGAATATTGTTAAATAAAACAATTCCATTATGAATTGAATTCTCACAAACCAAACCGATTTTTTCAGTTCAAGAAACAATAACTACCCTTTAGCTGGATTGAGAATTTCATCATCCTTCATTCATCATTAACGACTTCGTTTAATATTGCACTGACATGTCTGCCTGGCCTGTGATATTGTGCGTAAAGTTGAGCGATGAGCGAAAACAATTTTTACTGCCTGCCCACCTGTACCCACCCCCAGCTCCACCCCCAATTTCCGTAGTCAATCGTCCGACATTTCGGTTAGCATCGAAGCATTATCAATCTCGAATCCCACGGCAGCAACATCTGAATCATCGACATAATGGTCGCCGCTGTTGTGGCACGTTTGTCGTTTTATGCCGTCTGCTTATGAGCATTATATCTGCATTGTCACCTTGTTGGCCATTTAACATGTACGCCCGAGAGGACACTCCGACCCATTCCAACTGTCATCCCTCTTATCTTTCTGGGGGGGTTGCCGGCCCCATGCCGTATTCTCTGTGCCCTCTCTGTGCCATGGATTTAAGGACATCGCTGTCATCGTTACTGTTACTGTCACACCTCTCTTCCGACCTATAACGTGTTGTTGGAGACAGAGTGAAAAAGTTGGCGAAAAAACGTTGTCCTTTGTTTCATTTTTTCCAAAGATTGACTTTCCGTTGGTCCCGCGTCCAAGAGATTTGCCCCTCTGTATGGTGTGGATTTCAATTAGTGGATTGGGATGCACAGTGGGTTCAAAGTTATCAGAAAATATGCAGGGCTATACTAGAGCTAGGATATCTTGGAAAATATAAGAAAATGGGCCTACTTTTGGGGTAGATAGAAAATAGGTAATATTTGAGAGTAGTTTGTGCTTAGTTTAAACAATGTTGAGCCGGATGAGTGTTAAATTTAGTTTATTTAAAGATATTGCAGTTTTCTAGTTTCTATGTATCTAATACTATGTTCCAATGCTATGTTCTATCTTCCTTAAAAAAAAAAAAACACACGACGGAAGTTTGCAAAAAGGAAAAAGAGAGACCCTGAAAACGCGCTACACATATATCCTAACGTGCTCATTTGAGTGGAATCACTTAATGGTTTTATACGCTTATCATTATCATCCCAGTAACGGGCGGAGTCCGCCATCCGCCCTCCGCTCTCCGCCACTAACCAAGGGAGAAAGAGAGAAGAGTCCTGGGCCTGGGCCCGTACTCTGTGTCCTTCCTGGCAGTTGATTCAATCAAAATTTGTGTGCGTGTGGCAAGCAGCTAGCGGACAATTTTTATCTAGCGGATGTTTGGCTCGCTCGCTGTCAGCGCTAAAACTGTTTGCGCCCAGTCATTGTTTTAATGCGTACATGGGCGATACACACACACACACACACACACACACACATAGACAACAACGCGATTTCTGCGCTTAATGTTTCACTTTTCAGAGCGTGACAAAAGCAGAGGCAGAGGCAGAACCAGAGGACGAGAGGCACAGGGCGAAAGGTCCCGGGCACAGCCCACAAATAAGGAAGTAATATGTCGCCGCCATCGCCGCCCGCCCGGGCTCTCTCTGTGCACGGCCATCAAATCCAGACGCAGACGACACTTCATTGGGTTTTGCCTGTGTCCAGGACTGGGTTTGGTGTTTGCCCCCGACACGACACTGGTAGCAGCTCCCGTGGCGCTTTGGTGAATGCTCTTTTTGTGCTTCGACCCAGCAGCACACGGAATCCTGCATACTTTACCCTTCCAGCCATTGGCAATTGTTCAGGCCACATACCCTGCAGTTGGTAGAGTAACAAGGCATTGATCGACAATTGCAAAGTTCAGTGGCTAAATTTTTATTAATTTCTGTTAAATAAATATATAATTAAAATAATAATAAAATGCTGACTGTTGTATTTTCAACTGGAAAGCTAACCTAAACTAATATAAAACTCTCTCCTAATACCGAAATTTAAAAAATAAAATAGACACTTATTTCATTTCAATCATTTGATCAATCGGCTAGTCTCCAACTATAGGATATTCCCTTGGTCGATCTGTGATTGCTACCGTGACATTTATCTTTATCTGGTTTTCCCTTTTTTCTCATCAGTTTTTCTGCTGCGTTTCTCCGTTCCACATCGCTTCACCTCCGCCTACCACCCCCTGCTGCTCCTGCTGCTGCTGCTGTCAAAGGCATTGAACCGCATTTGTTTAAAAGATTGATGACCAACAATTGACTGTGTGCCACCCCCACCCGTCATACCCAATCCCATCCCATTCAGACCCCTCTGCACATATAATGTCCGCCTGTTCCTGATGATGTGCGCTCCTTATATTTATGAGCCACAAATCTTGACAGACTTTTGAAAGTCTTGCGGAGATCGAAGATGTGGGAGTATCTAACATCCATGACCTGTAAAAGTTGCCAAATAATTTCATTAATTTAATGTACAACAATGTGACTTGTCACTTGTCAACTTTCGGGTGTTTCCAGGCCCAGAACTTGTTTGAGGGCAAATCAGTTCATATTAGTTTTAATGCCGAAAGGACGGGGGAAGATACAGTGGGGGTGTCTCTCGTGGCAGGAAGAGGGAGAACTCACTTAGTGCATCCAAAACTTTGCCGCCGACAACATGTCATTGATTTTATGCCCAGGATCGGGGCAGGACAGGACAGGACAGGACATGGCACTTTTAAGAGGCTGTCCCTGGGAATGTGTCGCATGCAGGCAGGCTGGCAGTGATGCATCATCATGGTTGTCAGAAACAGTTACTCGACATTTAGCTTATGCCACGTCCAGATGCGAGACGAAAAGGTCACAGAATGGAAAGTAGGTTGAGGATCTCAAGCGAAGGCATCTCAAAAAGCTCCTCCAAAGCGAAGAAAAATTAAACGGAAGAAACGATAATATGATGATCTAATAAACCATTCTCCTGTATACCAAGATTAAAAAAAATAAAGAAGTTCTAAAGTAAATGAATCCATGTTGATATCTTTTAAAGAAATATTTGATTTTATATGCAATTTATTGGACTGTTACTTTCTTCAGTGACCTTCACCGGCATATACAGTGGATTCTAAGAAGCATAAATATATAAATTAAAGTCAAGGCCAGCGTTACGCTTTGATGTGAATTTGATGGTAGCAAACGTGGATTGAGGTCCACCCTCTAGGATTGAGGCCTCAGCACCTAATGTGGAGTTGTTGTCTTCAATTATAATGGCTCCTATTTTCCTGATATTTTTCTGCAATTAAATTAAGATTCAGAGTTTTCTTGAAAATTATTTTCAGCAATTCCTTTTTTACCTCCTGTTTGAAAAATATTTTTCTTTCGATAATTCGAAAGAACTTTTTCGGCTCTTCCACACGCGTGGCGTAGAGTAGGCGTGAATTGCGTTTTTGCTGGCCAAAGACCACGGTATTACTTTGATCGACCAGGGAGCTGACGGCGACAATAAGTGCCACGACAACTAAGGAGAGTCGGATAATCTTCTTCAGGCTTATCATAGTGCTTCCAGTGTTTTCGATGTGTTTCCAAGAACTGTTTGATTCACAAGCCCAGAAACCGTGAAAACCTAAGCTAAGCGAATCAGAAAAGATTGGTTGGATTCGCTTAAAGTGGAACACTATTTTATATTGATCTGGCGGAATAATTGCGATTTTACAGTATGTCTACAACGCTTAAAAAACTAACAATTTTCCTCGAAAATAATAATAATAATATAAAGAATAGAATGGTTTATTCAAAGGTAGCGCTTTTAGGGATGGAAGACGCTTGAAATAAGTATCGTATCGATAAATAGAACTGGTAAAAATGAACATCGATAAGTAGTTCAATCGATAGTTCAATTCATTGAATAATTAGTTTATAATTGAAAATGGTAAATAATTAGATAATCCAATCCAAATTGCAGTATCTAGCTATGCTATATCTTGAAATAAAAGGCACTCTTAAAGTATCTCCTCATCTACCCTATGCACCCAAGCGACACCCCCAAATAAAAGACTCCGGGACTACTTTATTACCAACCAAGACATTTACATCCCACCAGAAGAACAGAAGACCTTAAATAACCTCCAGGGCCCGCCGCCCCACCGGAAATCATTGATAGGACGGACAGCCATTTGTGAGGCTTTTCATTAGCAGCCGCCACACTTCTTGTGCCACAGATACTCGTACCACTCGCACCGCACTTTTGTTTGTATCTATAAAATGTCTTGGCCTTGCGTTGCTCTTTTATTTCTTCTTTCTCGCCTGGCTTTGTGGGTAGTTATTAACCCTTAACCACACGTTACCATTTATTACCCACATTGTCAGCCGCACACACCCCAAAGTGGAACCCGGAACCGGCGCGTTAAGCTGACAATGGCAGCATTTTCTTTTTTTTCGCTCCTCTCCTCTCTCCCCCCTTTTTGTTGGTTATTGTGTTCCGGGATTGGGTGGCCTCTGCCACCATTTGATTGTGCTCGTATTTGGCCGGGACTTGGACGCTTTTTGTCTGCGGTTTATTGCTTTTAATTTGGTCTAAGCCTCGGCTCGTTTAGCGGTCCAAGTGAATTTTTGCGGTCGCCAATGGATGGATCTGTGGTGTGATAATTGCCAACCCACGCCAAGGGTACGGAACAAGTTCTCTTAGCTTGAACTGCTCATACATACATATTTGACACTTGGTATCGTATCCCTGGTTTATTCCTTCACTTTAAATCCCCAAATACTTGCAAACATTATATTTACACATGTCTCGAACGAACAATACTTTACTCAGGGTGCGGGCCCGTCTCCGCGAGCGCAACATCAAGCTGTGGGAGGTGCCGTACTACTACGAGGGTGTGGGCAGCATCGTGACCGAGATGGAGCGTCTGTCCCGAGAGATGAGCAAGGAATTGAACATCAGTGTCTCGAGCTGCCAGTGCGCGCTGTCGGAGATGCAGGATGGGGCCCTGCGTAAGCTGGCCGCTGCCAGAGAGTTCAATGAGACGGGTCTGGCCACGTTCAATGTGCGGTGCGTGGAGGGACGGGGCGGTACGTCCCACATGATGGAGATCAAGTGCTCGATGAATGGACTGGGATCGGACCTGCAGGACGTAGTGGCCCAGCGGCTGAAGGTGAGCGGTGGCAGCAATATCAAGATCATCTCGGCGGGGCGCATCGTCTCCGGCCAGAAGTCGCTGTCCTCGCAGGGTCTGAAGAACAATCAGCAGCTGATGGTGGTGGTGGGTCAGCGCGGGAATGAGGTGGCGGGTACGGCCTTGTACGAGCGCATCCAAAAGATACGCGAAGATGTTCTGTTGATTGTGGAGTCCGATCGCCGTTTCCTGGAGATTGAAGACCAGGACGGTAATCCCGTCTTTCTGCCGCAAGTCGAGACTCATGCCCTGCTCACGGCCCTGAGCTTCAGCGAGAAGGCCAGGGCCGCCATGTTCCGCGAGGAGTACGACCTGGCATTGTTGCTTCTGCTGGAGGGCGACGAATACTTCTCCCGGTGCAATGCCGCCTTCCTGGAGGCGGTCGACAACTATGCTCTGATCAACCTGGACATAGTCTGGTGCTATTTGTGCCTGAAAAACATCTCCCAGCTGCCGGATGCCCAACGACGTTTGGAAATTTGCGAGAAGAACTTCCGTCGCACCTATGGAGATAACCTCAGGACCTTCAAGAAGGCGAACTGTTCGAAACGGGCTCTAATCATGCGCCTCCACTTGCTCCAGGGCGTGGTCCTCTTCCATATGAATCGCTATGACGAGGCCTACGAGCGACTGGAGACGGCGGGCGCAGCTCTAGCCGATCTGAAGGTCAACCCGGATCTACTCCAGCAGATGGTCGATATGGGATTCAAAGAATCGGATGCCAGGGTGGCCCTGCGTGCCACCGCTGGCGATTTAGATCAGGCTGTGGATTTCATCACTGAACGCCACAAGAAGCTGACTGAGGCACGAGACAAATCGCTTGAGATGCGAAAGGTCAATCATGAGATCAATCACGACGAATGGATCTGTCCCAGGAGCGTATGTCGTCTCATAAACATGGGCTATGAGAAACCTCTGGTGGTTGAGGCCCTGAAACGCACCAAAAACAATCTGGATCGCAGTATCGATCTTCTGCAGCATAAGGCAGACGAGCTGCGTTCCAGTCTGCCCCCAATCTCGCCAGCGGATAAGGAACTCCTCACAACTCTTCAACAGCTAGGTTTTCCATTAGACACTTCTCGGGCTGCTCTCGAGGCAAACGGCAACGACATGGAGGCAGCTGTACAGTTCCTGATGAGGAATGTCACCAGCGAAGTGGAATTACGAAACATCATAGAGGCGATGACCCCTCTCTTGCACCACCAGGGTCCATCGGGATCAAAGTCTGCTTCGCCAGCCCTGATCCAATGGATTATCAAGCAGGCCAAGTCCGAGATTGAGTCGAAAAAGGCGTTCGAACGCTTCAACGAAGATGTTACCGACAGCTCCATTGTGTATTTGGACTTGCCATTGATACAGGAGGAGCAAATACTGATCGAATACAAAAACTTATTGGAACAATAAAATATTATTACTTATATTTTCTGTTTATTCTGTATACATATGCATATATGTACTGTTTTTTTAGTGCTTTTCTTCCACTAAACATATTGGCCCCAACTCGAAGATGTGCTTTTCGATTAACTACATAGAGAAGCCGTCGCGAACCTCTGCACAATAACCTCCTTTCTGTTATTTATTATTACTTGGCCCTTTCTTATAAATCTTATGAAAATACATTTGTTAAGAATAATGAAAATGTACATATATCAATTTATATATCAAATGGAGTTATCTCAATCATGTTCCATACTTCAGAGTTTGGGAATTCTTCCATCTGCAATAAACATGATTTCAATTTCGCTCAAATTTCATTCCAGAACAAACACTCACCAATTCCTGTTTAAGTTGATCGGGTGCGAGCCAGCCCCCGTTCATTCGGAGACGTCTCTCTGTGTTAAAACCATTTTCTTTTAAAATGGTAATAAACGACTCCATAAAATCGTCGAATAAAGAATGTATTATTTCATCTTTGGCGCTAAAAAACTGCAAGCGCTTACATTTTTTGAGAACTATTATTGTCTGTTCTGCATAAAATACTTCTTTATGACCAAAAGTATATAATTGGAAACGCTCCAATGTGTTTCCGTACTTGGCTATAATGTCACCCATGTTTTTCATATTACTCCAACTACAATCTAAGGTCAAAGTTTTGAGTTTCGGACATATTGGAAGGTCCGAATTAATTTCGAAATACGTTAGATTTAGCTTTTCCAATTCAGGATATAAATAATCCGTCTTAATCTGGCTTAGATCTGATGGACAGCGAAGTTTCGGAAGATTGGAGCATATTTTGAAAATATTTTGTATTTGCTCTGATGTCACACGCAATTTTTCCAAGTGTGCTAGCTGACGAATATGTTGCGCTGAAACAAATTTAAAGCACTTGTCAAGGACAGTTTTTTTAGCATTAAATTGTTTTGAATTTTTACCTTGATCCATTGAAATACGTGACAAAACCAATGCTTTGCAGTAGGGGTTAACATACTGGAGCACATCCGTTCCGTCATAGGAGCCACATATTACGACAAGATCTTCTATTCTTCTGCTTAAAACAGGTTTCAACGCGTTGAAATTATCATTTGATATCACTAACATGGCAGATCTGAGATTAGTGCAGTACTTTTTGATGAGGTCTCCCAGTTGATCCATTACTTTCTCTGAAGAAGGTATAACTATTTTATGAACAGAGGATCCGCCAAATGACAGAATGACTTCTAATTCGTCGTCAGAATACAACCATTCTGAATCGACTCTCTCTATTCTAAGATACTTATATTTTTCGCGAACGTGATAGCCAAAGGTTTTTCCCAGCTCTTCGTTCACTTGGGCCAATTTGCATTGGTCTTTTAATTTCATGTATCCAAATATTTTGTCAAGTATCTCCAATGGCAAATTTTGAAGCATTTTGTAGCAGAAACACAAACACAAAGCAACAGAAGAAAAGATGGCGGAATGGATGAATTATAGCGATGTTTCCCAGTCCGTCCAGTGGTAATTATTTGCAGCCACCTTGTAATTACTTTAAAAGAAAAGAGTTTGGTTTGCCAATTTTCGCGCAGATAATGGCTGTATCATTACCACAAATATACTTTTTTTTTAAATTTTTGCCTCGTGTCGACTGACTGACGCTGCTTTTATTTGTTTACTTCTCGCTAGAGGTGGAAAAACATCGATGTTTAAAGACACGTAAAGACACGATATGTTAAGGCATCGATGTTTTTCAAGACAAAATATTGTCGAAACAAAAAACAAAGTTCAATTTTCTGTGTTTCAGGTTTTGGTCTATCGGCTTAATGATTTACTGATTTACTAATGATACTCTCTTCTCTGCCTATATATGTAGCTATATATGTAAACTAGTTTGCAATATTTAAATACTAGATATCGATGTTCGCCGAAAACAATAGTGTTTCTTTTCTCCACCTCTAATTTACGAGTTCTCTTTATATCCTTCTTTCTATTGCTCTCTTCTCTCCGCAACAAAAACAACAATGCGAGCGCAAGATGAATTTTGTAATAATGTGACGTCATCCGCTGTAGTCGGGACCAAGGTATACTAAACAAGGTAGGCTTATTGGCTCGCTCGCTCTCTTGTTTTGCTTCTTTCGACTCAGTCTGTTGTGAACAGTACAACGCATTTGTGAGAGTCTCTCTCTCTTTCTATCTCTTCTGTCATTTTAACACTTAAGAATACCTTCTTTGCTGCTCTCTATAAGCCTACCTTGTTTAGTATGCCTTGGTCGGGACGACCATCCCACTCTCCATCCACCTAAGCCAGGGGTCGGCACGCAGCCACTCGCATGTTCTTAGTACGTTTGAGTGCGCAGACAACAGACACGAAGCAACACGATTCATTTTCTCTGCCGTGCATAGGGCTGACGCTAGACGAAGTTTTTACACCCCGCGTGTGCTGACTGCGCTGCCCCATGGCCTTTTTTCTATGCACATTGCATAGGACGCTGCCGACCTCTGATCTAAGCTCTCAGAGGAAAGCATTCAGTAAGAGGGAGAGAGAAATATGCGACCAGTTGGTTTTCCAGTTGAGCTGGAAGCAGCGCTGCGGCAGAGATCATCAATTGTTTCCATCATTTTATTGACTACAAAATTTGGCTTAATAAAAAAACTCAGCTGTTCTCATGTTCTACTGCGCTTATTCAAGCTAATTTAATTTTTAACAAAAACATCGAACAAAATGTAACAGAAATAAACAGATAAAGATAAAAGAATCAAATGAAACATAAAAACGAAAATAAAAATTCAAGAAAGTAGGTAAATTTCCTCCTCATTAATTGGGGAATTTAACGGATAATCTGATCATGGATCCGGCCGCATGGGGCTTTGGCGTGACGATGACAGTCTAATGGATGCCCAAAACGAGGCTTCTCCTCCTGCTCGGCTGTGGCTGCCTGCTTCAACGGTACCTCATTGGGGTTCTTGAGGACATGAGCCAAACGATTATTGGGCTGCCGGTGAGCCCCACCTACGGACAGCACTGTGGAGCGACTCTTGGGCAAAAATTCCTCAAAGTTTCCCACGTTCTTAGGTTGATTTTCAGCGGCAACGACAAGCGCTCCTAGATCCGGCACCGTTGACTTGGTGATTGACTTCTTACCAGTGCTCTTCACCGATTGCAACGACATGTTCCTTAAAGTTGAACGCTCGACAGCCGGCGGTGGCTTTTTCAATTGTTTTGGGGCTAATGTGGAGCGCGCCCATTCGCCGGCTATCACCTCCAGTATATTCTCGCCATACACCAAAAACTCGCTATGCGATTGCACCTGATACTCCTGCACCAGTTCGGTGATCTGCTGTTCAATCATGGGCAGCTTCAAAGCAATTGACTTGCGTTCCTTTTCCTCCTTAAGGAGCTGGCCTCCGCGATTGTTGAAACGATTCGGTTCGCTGGCCTTGGCCGACAGGGCGTGCATGCGTTCCCAGAGCTTCGCATGGCTCTCGTACAGGTCGAAGATCAACTTGTTGCACTTGTAGAAGCTCCTCAGATCGTCTAGCTCCCGTTGGTGCAGCTCCAATAGGCCTTCGCTGTAATCGTTGTTGTAGTAGCTGGTGAAACGGTCGCGTTCCAGCTGGCTCTTGAGCGTTAGATCCCACGACTGCCTTATTTCGACGCGCAGCCGCTCGATTAACGTCTTGAGGTTCTGCCTGCGCATAGACTGGCAGCGCTGCAGTTCCGAGTGGAGGATGTCGAAGCTGCGCTGCGTATACTCGGTGCAGCCGCGCACTCGTCGCATGATGCTCCTGTCCGTCTCCTGGAGGCTGTGGGATCGCCAGGAGACGTAGATCTTCTCGCGCATTTCATCGATTTTGAAGCTCAGCTCTTGGATTTGCTCGGCATAGGTGCTGCGCATCTGGCGGAGCCGCTCTAACGTCTCTGCGGTTAGATCGTTGTGGCTCATATCGTTCAGCAGGCGATCCTCTGCATCGGTCTGGGGCATCAACTCGAGCATCTCCATGTCCTGCTTGATGGCCTGGCGCAGCTGGTGCAGCTCCTTCTGGCGTAGAATCCTCTGAGAGCGCAAATTCTCGAGATGGTCACGAAAGCCGTCCATCTCCTCGGGGAGCGGCAGCGGGTCCAGCAGCAGAGGCCTTGGCAGTGTGCCCAGTTCATCGCAGAGCTTTTGTTGCTGGAACAGCAGCTCCTCAATCTCCGTCCGGCGCTTCGAGTATTTCTCGCGCAGATGCTCAATGCTTTTGTCCAGTTTCAGCAGCCATTCCGTCAGCGGCACACCGTCGGGCTTCTGGCCCGAGACTGTCTCCTGCTCCGTCTCGTGGAGTAGCCTGGCGAGGTGGCCGGCCTCGGCTCGGAGTTTAGCTATCTCTGCGAGGATGGCTGCCTCCTTTTCCCGCGACTCTGTCAGCAGATCCTTATAGAAATTCTCCGTGTGCTCCTTGAATCTCTTAAGAGTATCCTCGCACATCTTTGGCTCGAATGTGACGGACCACATTGAAAGCAGCTGCTCCACATGCTCGCCGGTCTTCTCAAAGATCTGTTGCTTAATGGAGGTTGCGTCAGTCATGGCTTGCAAAAAAGCTTCGTAAAAACTTTCTCCAAAATTTACGACGAGAAATGTGCTTACTCACTGCACAATTTGAAAGTAATGAAAAAGTGCTCTACGATGAATAAAATGCTGATGATTTCGATAGTTGATTACGATGATTCGACTTTTCCATTTCTAGTGAAAACCTATAGGGTTTTCCGAACTCATTATCGTCCTGGCTGCCAAAGTGTGAACATTGCGTGAGCAAAAAATTAATTTTTAACAAATTTCGGTTTTTAAGTTAAATAGAAAAAATCATTTTTTTTCTTTCCAGCGGCATGGAAGTGGAAAAGTCTAGCGAAGCTTTGCCAGCGGAGCCGCAGAATTCTCCAAAGCGTCAAATAATCAAATATCAGGATGTCCTGAGCGAAAGCGAGCTGAAAGACCTCATAAAGGTAGTGGACGACGATGATGATGAGGAGGAGAAGGAGGATTTTAAGATCTCCAGATCTCAGCACGAGCTCAACTGCAAGGAATGGGATAAAATGTTGAAGTATATCATGATTCCACACTATTATATCCAACACATAATGGAATCAAATTCTTTGGTATTACCAGAAAATTCCGAGAAATTGGAGTTTCCAATCCGATCGATTTGTTCCGATACCCTTCTCATCATGATTGATGCGCTGGTCTTCGAGGCTGCATTCCGTCTCGGAATGAAACACTCCACAGAATGGACCCTTGAAAGCGATGTGGATGAACTGGAATCAGAGCTGACCAGGGCGCGTTCCACACCTCTGACGGATAGTCTGTCCATGTTGCTTAAGAGTGGACGCTACCTCCGGCTGAAAGACATCCGTCCATCGGAAACACTTTTCTCACAGTCCCAAGATCTGAAACGGAGCCACAATCTCGTCCATGAGGGCTGGATTGGGCCATCGGGACCATCTCAGGAGAAGCGTCCCTGTCGCATGTTTCATGTGTCGCATCCACAGAAAGCACTTCGCCAGAGGCCGCAGCTGAAATCCTTGAAGTCGAAGGCTTCATTCGATTGTGGCACCTCCTCCGAATCGGATTCTAGTCCTGATTCGGTGTCTAGTGGCGATTCCAGGTCTAGGGGTCAGCACAACAGACATCGCCGTCTCTCACCGAACACCATCGAACGTCTGAAAAATGAGATGAATCTGCGCATGAAGCTGATTGATGAAGCACTGAAAGATCGTCCCAAATCAAAGGCTGGACATCGCCGTAGCGGCAGCCATAGTTCCAGCTCTATCTATGGGTCCAACTCTGACTCTGGCTCCAGCTCCGACTCCAACACTGACGCCTGATGTGGCACCAACTTGCGCCAAGAAAACACTATCGATCCATGGGAATTTATAAAGCAGCGGCATATTTCTGAGCTCAAATAAAGTATGAGTGCCGGTGAGTAATTGCTATATTAATAATTATTATAAAATATTAAAATTTAGATTTATTTGCAGTGATACGCTACAGAATATTGTTGACTTTATCTTAACAGATTTTATCAAACATTAAAATATTTCATGGAAATTCAACAAAAATATAGTCAATGATCTGATTTTTGCTTATATTCTGTACGTGATATGGGATATGTGAGATATGGGTACACAGTCCCCAATCTAATTTTGGAAATGGTTTTCCCTTCCTTCTTTTATTTTTACATTTTTGGGCATTTTGCATGCACGATTTACCCAGGAAAAAGCAACAAAAAATTCGCAGTCAAGTGTAAATGTCAGCCACTCAAAATGTATAATAAATCTACCTAAACAGAGACCTAAGCTCAAACTGAAAGCAGTGGAAGCGGAAAAGCCAAGAAAAGTTTGCTTAAATATCTAACGATTTGGAAATAACACACACAAACACAGGCAGGGGAGGGGCAACAGTGGAGGAGGGACAAATTATTTGGCCATCAACTGCAGAAGTTTTGCTTGGCATTGGCTTTGGCATTGGCAGATTGGCTGTGGAATGAGGGCCAAAGAACTTATTAATTTTGAGTCAGGAGTCAGCCAGACGCAAGAAATACATCCAAAACGCATACCACTCCAAAAAGAAAATCGTGCAAAACTGTGACGTTATGCACATGAGTAAACATCCTTGCCCGGGCATTTGTTGGTTCCCCTTGAATGGGGCGGAAGTACAGGGTGGCAGGAATACAATGGTTTGGAAGTACATCCAACAAATTATGAGTAATTGTTGTGATGCTAGACAGGTTTAAGTGGGAAATAATATATGAGTAGGAGATTTTTAAACTGATGAAGATGGGCACAAAAGCATATGTGGATGAAAAGGGTGGACTAATGAGAAAGGTTAAAATATATTGTTATTTTTAATCTGATAGGAACTATATTTGTTTGAAGACCAGCGCTACAATTTCTACATATTAACAGACTTAAGTTCTATAAAATATATTCAAAAGTATTATTTAACCCAATGCTGCCTGCATCGACGCACCTCACAAGCAAAAACAAGTTCTAAATATGGTGTTGTTTGTTTACTTTCTGCCACAAATTATCTGAAAGTTACATCTTACCATGGCAGCTACTAACCGCCTCGTCTCTGAAGGTCAATCTCTGAAGGTCAACTCATGGACTGCTACCATTCGCTAGGGGAGCGTTTTATCACAGCGTGCCACTAAAATGCCAAGCACACGCACCGGGAATCTTGTGGACACCCAAAGGATAGAACTCTTTGGTGGGTGGCCATGCAACAAGATGCACGCAAAAGTCACTGAGATCTGGTGGTGCCTAACAGCCGTCTCTATTTGAACCACACCTATCTATTGTCCGTCGATCTTCAAGGGTATCTCAGCTTTGGAGCACCGTAAATAAGCATTCTTACAATTTCCACAACAATTCAAGAGTTCAGGTTTCATTTTCCTGCCTCCTACCACCGTCAAAAGGGTATCAAAATGGGTTGCAAAACTCTTTGCTTTATGCATTTTTCCTTCCATCTCTTTCTCCTCTCTATCTTAGTGTCCTCGCGTCCTCGCGTTACGGCACAAATTTGTGTGGGAAAAAACTGGAAAAAAATGGCTGCAACAGAGAAGAAGAAATGTCAAAATGTTGTTGTTCGAGGACGAGTCGGGCGGGGCCTGTCTTATTTAGTAGCGAAAATGAGCAGCGGCAGGCGCTGGGAAAATGGAGAGCGAAGGCAAGGCAGTAGCAGACAGCGCTTAGATTTTCGTTTCAGGAAAAAAGCTGGTCTGCAGAGTGCATTCTTTGGCTGATTTCCGTGGGTTGTTATACCCTTGAAAAAGTGGATACAATGATTTCATAATGATGTTTGCTATGTTAGCCCCCTTTACCCCTTTATTGCTTGCCCTGTTCATAAATTCAAATATAAAAAAAGAGTGAAAAGCATTAGTCACTGACTCTCTCTCTCTCTATTGCCGAGGGGAAGTGGGAGACTCAAGTTGTGCGATCACACACACGATAAAACACTCGGAAAAACAGACTCTCCACAGAGAGTGAGAGAGAGAGAGAAAGAGTACCCCCCCTTTACTCGAAGATTCTTCACATTTTCCCCATGTGGAAAACAAATTTTTGTGTGGTTTTCATTAATGAATCTAAAAATCAACCCTCGCGTGCATAGAGTTAGGCAGTTCATCATGGATGTACATATGTATGTATTTGTTGTAACTTTAGCTTTTGTTTACAAGTGGTTCCGTTTGGCTGCATATGGAGAGAATAAGAGCGAATGAGTGGGAGTACAAAACAGAAAAAGAGATCATTATAGCTGTTACTCTCCGGAGTATGTGGCTTTCGCTTTGAACTTGCAACTGCTGCTCTCTGCTTCTCTACTATTCAGTTTTTAATTCGCAGCCAAGCAAGACGCGTCGGATGAAAATAGTTACAATTTTCTATTTTCGAAAGCCCCCCCTCTAAGCCCCCTGGGACTCTACAAGCATGCAGTTTTCAAAGACTTACACAATAATAGTCTTGGGTGTAAACCTTGATTGAATCCACACCCCGAAAAAAAACACGCTGCAGCGTGCAACATTACAACATGAAGATCTGTTTCAATTACAAGTTGGTCCTAAATTTGTGCAATATTTTATTTTTGGTAAGTTTTTGTTAAAGAAAAATTAAGAAATTAATTTAGTTTCATTTGAAATTTATTGTTCATTCATTGAGCTCTTGAATTATCGACTTTAGATCTTGTGGGCTAAAAAATCAGTTTACATTTCACTATTTCTAGTAAATAGTACGCTGCATTTCCACTTTTCCTTTTAGAGTTTTTTAAATTTTAGCCTGGATTCTATTCAGTTTGTCTGCTTCGTTATGGTTATGGTTGGCTGATCAGCGGAAATGTAAATTAGCGTGAGCGAACCACTTTTTCCATTCTTTTTCAAGCCATTTTTCCAAAACACAATACAAAAAACCAGATTCTGCGTGCTTTAATTTAAACAATTGAAATCTAATGTATATCTATATCTTTTTCAGGTATGCGGTGTTCTGCTCATAGTATCCGGCTGCTATCTGTTTACGGATAACAAGCGCATATTGCTGTCCAGGCTAATAGCCGCCCCCAGCGATCGTCTCAACGCCCTGCCACAACCACTGCTCTACTACATAGCTCTGGGACTGGCCATTGCTGGATTTGTGGTGGTGCTGGCCTCTGTGGTGGGCTTTTGGGCCAGTTGCCTGCACACCTATTGCTTTCTCAGTATCTACTTTTTGAGTGTTGTGGTTTTACTCCTCACCGAGTCCGTGATATGCTTGGCCATTACTCTCTGGCCGCACTGCTTGGGCATTAGCCTGGATGAGAGTCAAATGGTGAAATCTTTGCAGAGCTATTACGGTGTACCGGGACAGGAGCAGTACACCAATGCCATGGACTTGGCCCAGACTCGCTTCGGCTGCTGCGGGATGAAGAGTTCGTTGGACTACGATACATCGTTGTGGCGTCTCCAGAGCTATGGGCAGACCAATTGGCCAGTTCCCTTAAGTTGCTGTGTACTGGAGAATGCACCACAGCCACTGGCGTATCTGGATCCGAAGCCAGCGAATGAGTCTCAGTGTCAGTCGCTGGAGCGTTTGTCCTACGAGAGAGAGCGCTATACGGAATCATGTCTGCTCCATCTCGACTTTTGGTATCGGGAGCAGTATAGTGTGTTCCTTGGCGCCAGTCTTCTAATGGCTATTGTTGAGTTCTGTGTCCTGCTGGCCATCATAATGAGCTGCACGGGCCTGGCCTCCCAAAGGGCTAGGCTTGAAAATATACAAAACAGACAGACAGTTCCAAAGCAGCGCAGTCGGCTTACAGCGCTCTCACAACGTGCTCTCGTGGAAAACATCTATGAACCGGAGGTGGAACTCAGAGTAAACTCTGGTCACAGCCTGGGACCCATCAGACACGTAAGCAGCGAGGACTTCACGGAGTTGTGTCTAAAGCCCAGCCGTAACAAGGCATCTTTTGAACCAATTTCTGCTTCCAACTTCCAAACGCAAACGAGAAATTATTTGGTTTAAATTGTGAAAATCTGAGCTGAGAGAAGGTAGATTTTGTCTTGACTTCCGAGCCAACAAAAATATATTTAATTTTGTTTCATTTAGATTGGGAAACTCTACATATATTGGAAGCTGTACTGAAGGATGTATAATATATATTGTAAGTATATGGGCATGCAGGAAATTAACACAATTTAAATGATATTTTTTGTTTCAGAATGATATGCTCAAGAAATCCAAGCGATAAATTAATAATTTAAGTTTGATTCGTAATATTAATAGTCCATTAAATATTTATACAAAATTTCAAAGAACTTTCAACCTTATAAAGTATATACTACACTGAGTAGAATCAGAGACCTATAACCCAGAAAGAAGTGTAATCTAAAAATCACGCTCCAAAACGGAAAACAGGATCTTCTATAGGACCTGCAAGGGTATGCAAAGAGTCGCCTCTTAAACTACTCTCGTCGTTGTGTTGCTGCTGTTGCAAGTTGTTGTTGTCATCAACACAGCCAGCAACATTATCATTGTGGCTGCAAGTGGCAGTTGTTGCTGCTGCTGTTGCTGCTGTTTGTCCTCATTATCGTTTGTTGCATGGCCTGCTCCTGCCTCCTGCCTCTCTACTCTCAGCCATCATTTGTTGTTCCCTTGGCAACTTTAATGGGTTTGTAATGTAACTAAAGTGAACCCAGTTTCTCTTCTGGGCCTCCTTTTTCTGTGGAATATATGTCTCAGATTTACATCTTTTGGAAAGCCCTACAAAACGGCACTAAAATTTAAGTTGTGCCCTCCTTTATTGTATATTTGGAAAGACTCACACAGTATGGCATAAGTCCTGTCCTGCATTTTCCCCATTTAAATTGTATTTTAGAAGTGCTCAAGTTTCAGCTTAAATAACTTTTTCCATTGAAAATTGTTTGGCGTTTTGTGAGAGTTAATTAAAAGAAGATTTCTCGTCAACTTTGTCCGCAACTTAACCGCAAGAAGTGTCGCATAAATTACAAATTAGTTAAATCAGCCTGCGACCAGTCCTCCAGTCCACCCTTCAGGGTACTTTTTGTGACCTTCTACCACCAAAAGCAGCTTCATCATCATCATCATCATCATTATCATGACCGAGGGCATCGCTGTGCTATCATTTCTGTGCTTAGGAAAGTGAAAATAATGCAAATGATAAAATTATTTAATGATGCGGAAGTGCGTTGATAAGCAAATGACAAATAATCTGGAACAGAAATGCTACATGGAATAAGACAGAAGAGGCATTTCTTTTCTTTTTTTTTGTGATTTCCTTAGACAGGGTATGTCCTTTTATGTGGATGTATGTGGCGGGCAGGATGAAGGATGAAAAGTATGATAAAGCCCTGCGCTTGACTGTCCATAGGTTAGATCTTGGTATCCATAAAAGTTAACAGCATTTAAGTGTAAAAATTGAAAGTTTTTCCACTATCAAAATGATGCATCAATCTCGCTTATAATATCTGTTATTTATTATGTAATAGGATCTCTATCAATCATTATTAAATATACATATCTCCCTTCTTTTTACTATGCATTGCTCCTATTTTGTACCAATTTTTATTATAAGCCCCCAGCTATAACATTAATGTTCTGTAATCTGTAAGAGTTCTAACATATACCAGAATTGAAGTTATTTTCTCTCATTTTGTAGCTTCAATTAAAAAAGTCCCATATAAAGGATATCCCATAGTCGTAACGTTAATTGTGCCCCTTCTTTGTGTATTTTTATTTCCTTTTTTTTTGGTTTTGTTTTGCGTGGATTTGGTAAGCCAGACCAGACCTGAACACATCCATCCCATCCTGCTCTCAGCTGTGCCTGTGCGCATGCAATTTAAGTTGAAATCTATTTAGATTCAACTTTGTTCTCTCTAATGAGATGAGGTGGAAGGACCGCGACGTCTCCTCGTCTCATGTGGCATGTGGCATGCGGCAACAGGCAGGCGAACTTTATGCGCCCATAAAGGCCTAGGAGCCCAGTTGTATAGGGCCGCCAAAATGAGTCCATAACTCTGCTGTAATTTACATTTTCATTATGTCAAAGCTACGTTTAACGCAGGGAAAAGTACAGCCAAAAAATGCACAAATTAAACGCATGCCAGTCTTTATAGACTATGTACACTGTCGGATGGATGGATTGAAAACCATTACTGTACGTTTTTTTTCGACACAGCTTCTGACACACTCAATTGCTCTCGAAGAAATTTATTTCACAAACAACGAAATTAAATTTGTTCCCACAGAGAAAAAGAAATACTCGTACATTCAGGGATGGGATTGTTTCGGTTTTCCAAATAAAAAGCGTCACATGTGTCAAGGGGTAGAGTTTATGGTTGGAAGGGGGAGGTTTTAGTTTTAATTTCATTTTGGAATTTGCTGAATAAAATTAGTCCCTGTACACAATGTTTATAGGTAGGTGAAAAGTTCTGTTTGTGTTTAATAAAATTGTGTGCAGTTTATATTATGTAAAATTTAAATGCATGTTAAAATAAAAATTAAAATATAAATTAGAATAAAAATAAAAAAAAAAATATCCCCAAATGTTTGGACTTGGACACGGCTAAATAGCTCGTTGCTCTACCACAAACCAAGTGTTCCAGGAGCAGGATACTATCGAGCATTGACTTCTTTGGTTTGGAAAAAAAACTTTGATTAAAAACATATTATTTAGCCATTTAATGCCGAGTTTTCTTTTCGAGAATGTTTCATAATCTAGAGCAGAGGCCGGCGGCGTCCTATGCAATGTGCATAGAAATAAGGCCACGGGGCAGCGCAGTCGGCACACGCAGAGTGTGAAAACTTCGTGTAGCGTCAGCCCTGCGATCATTCGGCTTCATTATTCTGCTCGGCAGGGAAAATGAATCGTGTGGCTTCGGCCCTATGCACACGCAGCTTCTGCTTGGTTGTCGCAGCGGCAGCGAAAATGATCGTGTGGCTTTGTGTCTGTTGTCTGCGCACTCAAACGCGCTAGGAACGTACTTTTGCTCGGCTGGCGCAGCGGCAGCGAAAATGATCGTATCGTGTGGCTTTGGCCCTATGCAGAAAAGGCATAAAATTCTGCTGGGCAGCTCCGCTGCAGAGAAAATGAAACATGTTTCGTCATGTCTAGTGACCTAGGAACATGTGAGTGTCTCAGTGCCGACCCCTGATCTAGATATATGTACACTTGCGATGATAAATTTACTTGCTTGGGGAGCAGAGCCTTAAACATCAGATTTCATTTCCGTTTTTTTAAATCATTTTTTTTTAACCTACACAAAATTCCTGTGATGATTCCCAAAGCCAAGAACGATAACAACCAGGCCATAATGACTTGCGACTTTGAAATTAAGGGACAAATCCCTAAGGAGGCGTTTGAGTTGTTTGCTACGGCCCAGGCTCAGATTTTGGGATTGCGCGGCTACATCATTCAGATCTCTGAAGAATGCTTTAAGGGTCAACTGCAGGGTGAGGCCCGTGTGATCGAGGCCTTCAAGCAACTGATCCTGGCGGCCGCCGAATACGTGGCTGCCGTCAAGGAGTTCATCATCGTGAACCTCAAGGCCATCGATGACTTTACCTTTCAGGAATTCGAAGTGAAGGACAAGGAGACCCAAAAGTAGAAGCCTTGCGAGCAGCACGCATGGACTTTGAGATCTGTGGCAAAGATTCTGAAGGAGCATCCAGTTACTACATAGAGAACAGTCTCTGAATAAATCTCCCATGAATCTCTTAGCAATGGGCTTTCTAATGATTTAACCTTCAATTCAGTCTGTACCTCTTTTTCTCGATTATCACTAGGCACCCAAAAGCCAACACTCCACCCCCACAGAAGGGAGACAGTCTGCTGCATTTTGTGGTCTTGTTCATTCAGACTCCAGTCCGCAATCATTCGTTTCGTTCGCTCAACATGCAGCAGGAGGCAACAGCCTGGGGTTATGTTGTGTTCTGTGTTGCAATGTTGCACCTACATAAAATGGCTAAATGATGCGTTAAAAATGAGAGGGAGTCCCTCTCGCTCAGGGACTTGCCACGGGGTCGAGTGGACAAACTGTCGCAGTCACAAATTTTAGTCTGCCCGGCCACAGTCTGTTCTTTGGTGAGAGTAACGGCGGGGGTATGGGGTCGTAAAGTACCCAAAAAGGCAACATTTGCTAATGACAAACAATTGCAGCATTTTACCAAGGAGAATGGGCCGTGGCCCCGCCAGGTCTATGGCCCCAAGTGGACGACAACTTTTATTATTATGCAATGTGCGTTTCACACCGCAAAAATGCCGGAAAAAACTGCGCTGCAAGAATACGAAGAATATTTAAGGGGAAAAACCCTTAGTTACTGCCGTGCCGCGACGTGCCGTACGGCATGTGCTGCACATAAATTTTCTCTTGATATTTTTTATATGGCAAAAGGTACTATCCATTTTTTGGTATTTTTTTTTTCTCTATCCTGTTGGTATTTTAATTGCACTGAAAGTGTGCAACCAAAACCAAAACCAAAAAAAAAAGAAAAAGATATTAACTCGTCCTTTTTATGCATTCATAATAACCTGCCGCGGCGACTGTCACACAAGACCAGACCACAAGGAGGGAGGGAGGGCGGTAGGGAGGGGCCTGAAGCGGTGGCATGCGGTTGGGATCCATAGAGCGCTTCATGATTTGTGGCATATTTATGTAAATTTGTGGTTTTTCTGTTGTCGCTTAAGCATCTCTCTCTCCCAGAGCCGGGCAAAAAACCAACCAGCACAAGGCAGAGCCAACAGCCAAACGGCCAAACAGCCAACACCAGCCCGGCAGCAGGTGTTGTGGCCAAGCAATTAGTGAGAGTCCGCAGCATGGCCCAGAGGCTTTTCTATGATGGCCAACTTAAAGACTGGAAGCCAGCCAGCTCGAGCTCGGTGGCTTAGTTGCACTCCAGAATGTTTTAATTATGATTTATCAAAAAAATTCAAAATAACTTTCGGTTAGGAGAGAAGGTGGGTTTCATTTAGATTGTTTGTATATTAGAAAGAGTTCATAAATTGGAATTTTAGAGATTACTATTCTTAATATTTGAAGTTAACGATGAATCTCTTATGTGAAATTAGTGGAAGATCAAATTTATGGAACTTTTGAAAGAAACAATTAACTTCTTAAATTGGGAAAGTTTTCGAGTTAGCTTTTTCTATGCTATTTTGAGTAAAATTTCCAAACATTTTTCACTATCAAAGATGAATTTAACAAACCACTTTCTTCTATGAAAGAAGCTGCCACCATGTGTTGAAGTTTATATCGACCTTCTTTCACTTAAAGACAAACTCAGAGACTGTCTAATCTTTGACTCCATGGCACTCAAAATGAAACATTTGCCATTCAGCAGGCCACAACTCTTGAGTTGGCCAAGAGACAGGGGAGGGGGAGAGAGCAAATGGCTGCACGTGGCTAATCAATTTACAGAGCCAGGCTTAGCACGAGGACGACTACGCCGGCCCACGTTCATTCCTCTTTCCACTCTATTTCTTTTTTCTATTGCTGTTTTGTTGTTGAGGCAAGGACAACGCAACATACGACCGAAAGGCTTGACCACACTCACAGATACACACTCACACCCACGAACACGTTCAGTCTGTCTGTTGACATTGTCGTCGGAGCTCTGTCCATTGTGTCCTGTCCGGCAGCGAAAGCGAGCCAAACCGAGCCGAGCCGCGCCGAGCAGAACTGAACTGTCGTTGCCATCGACGACAGGTGTGCATGATTTATGAGATTTACATATCAGTTCGCGCTGATGAAGCGCGTTGATGCGCTGACAACGACAGGCGTCAACCGTCCCTCCCACCCCCATGCCTGACAGGAGACACCCAAAGGCGGTGGGAGGGAGGTGGTATTAGGAGAAGAATAGACGGATGGCGACCTCCATAGAAATGGACAAAAATGGGATGCAAATTTGTGCACTGATTGATGATATTACGCTTGTTTCGGTTGGGCCCGTCTCCTCCCCCAGCGACCAGCAACACTACACAGACCACAGACGGTCCGTCCTCCTGCTCAGTGACTCTCATAAGGCAAATGAATATCAAAGACTAATACATACTACATGAATGTACATAAATGTGTGGCATGTGTGGCAAAAAGTATTGCATACTTAAGGGAGTTCGTTGGGAGAAAGTTTTCTACATATTACTTTTTCCTTGAAGGAGCCACCTTGCCTGGAGGCTCTTCTATTATTTACTTGGCCTTGGCACTTGATGTTGTGGTTAATGAATAAAGTAAATATATTTTTTTTTTTGTGTACCTTAAGAATTTTTTTACTCTGTCAACGTCTCTCTTTGTAAATAAAGCAACTAATGTTATTATAATTGTATATTAACGCTTTCTTAAGCCTAAAAATTATACAGTTTGCACAGAAACATCTAAGACAACCCAACAGAGGGACAGACGATGATCCAAAGCTTTTTTGGAAATAAATAAAAAAACCCTCTGCACGCGCAATGTATATTGTTTTTGCGATTCTCGGGCATTCTCTTCGTTATGTGCGAGCAGCTGGTAGCAAGGACTTGCCATCGTCTCTCCACGAATTCAGAGATCATCCTGCCCATATGGACCCTTACTTGAAAACATTGTAGCCTCCGTAGTGGATTCAAATTTTAAATAAATTCTGCGCTTTAGTTCGAAATAAAATGTTCAAAATTTTAACAATAAAATCCAAATATTATTTGGATTATTTTGTTAGCTTTTCCTGGCATATACTGGCATGCACGTACATATAAACATAATCAACTCATTAGAGAGACGGGTTGGTGGAGAGCAACGTAGTAGCTGCCTCTAACAAACAATCAATTCGAGAGCTGCTCTTTCTCCCTCTCTCCCTCCATTTCCTCTGCCATTTTCTGGCTACCCTCTCTCTCTCTCTAAAAATGTGCTCATTAACCAGACGTGGCAGGCCTGGCAGACGACAGCCTCCACCTCCACCTCCTGGCACTGACTCTGCGCCCAAAGGCCCTTTGCCCCAGGCCAATCCACTCCACTCCTCCCATGGCACACAAAATCAGCGGCAGGCAGGCAACATGTGTTGCTGATATTTTTATGACATCGGATACATGCAGGGGCAGGCAGTCTCTCCACTTCATGCCCAGTCCCAGTCCAGTACCACACCCAGTGGGAAAGAGCAGCCTAAGCTGCCTAATTGTTATGCGCACAATTCACAAAACTCGGAGCATCAACGTTGACACCAAGAGCTAGAACGTGCAACAACAGCACAGATTTGTAGTGATACTACTTTGGATGGAGGACCATGTAAGAGCCATAAAAATGTAATCTACGAGTATTTTTAATGACCCAAAGGGGCCTCCAAAATATTCTCTCTAAGAACACTAGTATTAAATAATTAGCTTACATGAGATGTAAGGACATTTCTGGACATTGGTTGATAATAAACTATGAAAAAGTAGTTACTTATTAATTGTAAAATATTAAATAAAAAGTTTTAAAACTAGCAGTTTATATATATACAATTATATACAGTATATCTGAAGATATTCTTGGACATGATATTGACATCTGTAAACAAAATAATTGTATCTTTTAAGTTTAATTTATTCTTCTTCGAAGAAGTATTATAATATATATGAGATGGTCCATCCGAAAATTTTAAACCTTAAAACACTCCTTAGGATTTTTCATCCCGTAGCATTCCTGCAATCAATATATCTTTCTAGATAACCAATTGCTACTCCCTTAATATTTACAGCCCTGACTTTCTCTAATAAATCGAGATTTAATTTTATGGCCGTTTCATTAATAGGCCAATAACCGCTTGTGCCTCAACTGGGCCCATTACTGGTGTGCCTGCCCTTCCCTTAACCAGGCAGCCCGCTCCGCCCTCCTCTCATTTGGGTCCTCAGGGGGCATTCCACTCCAGGCCATAGGCCGTAGGTTTCACTCCTTTTGGCTGATCAATAAAATGCGAGCGAGAACTAAATCAATTAGCCGCTGGCCGAAGGGAGCGGAGGGGCATGGACAGGGGCGGTCGGGCTGGCTGGCTGGGTCAACTTCTTGGCACTTTCATGAACTTCTGGCGGGTAATTAAAATCCACCCACAGTGCCAATCCATACGAACGGGAGAACACAGATTTCACTAATTACTTTTATGACCCAAATTTGCTGACTGCGCACTTTGCTATAAATTCTTACCTTGAACAATAATAAACCCCGGCGGACATCAGATACAGACTGTTACTACTACACATAGAACACTCAGCGACAATTGAATAACGCAAACAGAATATATCTTCATTATACATTCGACAAGTATCTTTGGTTTATACTGAAATTATTTACCATTAATATATAATTTTTAGTTTTATAGAAGCATATATTATAATATTGTTGATTAATGTAATCCAGCCAAAATTTAGCGACAATAAATATGATTCGGTTGACTTAATCCTAGATTTGAAAATATTATTTCATTTAATTAAATTAAATGAGCGACGATATTATGTCCCTATTGAAGTGTCGCGCAGTGTACTTTCATCAATGATAGCCAATTCTCTTCGTTCTTCGCTATTCGCTTTCCGCTCTCCGTTAATCTCTAAACATTCGCTGTACTATGCTCCTTCTATTGCGTCTTCTCATGCTCCTTCGCGCTCTCATGCTTCCTCTTTCGCCACCATTTCCTTCATTCCCATTCCCGAAACTAATCGAAGACGTTTGCCTGCCCGATAAATTTATTGCTGCTGCGGGGGGGTATGTGAGTGCGGGAGCGGGATAGCACACAACTGCTCCTTTGACCTGTCTGCTTCAGTCTCCCAGCGCCGCTCCTTCTCACCTCCACTTTTCGGTGCTGTTCTTCTTGCAATTGTTATATACATACATACATATGTATGTATATATGTATATATTCGCTTCTTCTTTATTTTCGCTTTGGGCTCCGCAAACAAGTTTCTTGTGTTCCGACAGAAAGGAACAGAAACAGAAACAAAATGAAACAGAAAACAGGAGAAAAAAAAACTCTTTTTTGCCGTCAGCTGCTCGGCTGCAGAAAACTCGTTGCGCGGCTCTGGCTGCGCTTGTTGCGCCTTTTGTTGTAAATTATAAAAAGAAATAAAGCAAAATAAGTACTAGAAATGCTATAGGTAGCCGATATCCCAACTTTTGGATACCCTAAGCGTTAAGTGGAGATATATTTTATAAGAATTCAGAATGAAATTACTTGATGGAAAACAATAAAGTAGAATATTCCGACTTTAATATCCATATTTATTTATGTATATGTTTTTAAATTTGGTTTATTTAAGATCTTGAGATGTTTAAGATTTTCAAATGACAGACCATGGCTCAAAACTGAGCCAGATAGAAGTAGTTTCTGTAGCTCGCACTTTTAATTTATTTTAAAATTTAATACAAAATATAAAAGCCCTCAAATTAAAGGAAATATCATAAGTATTGGAAAAATTAGTTCAGAAATTTTGTTTACCTTTTTACGTATCTGACAAAAGTTTCTTAAGTCTCAAAAGTCTGTCCAAATGTTACTTCATTTAAAAATAAATTATTTGTATGTTTCTTAAAAAGAATCTAAATTAAATGTTATGTGGCTTTGTATTAATACGGAATACATATGTATGACCATAGTAAAATATATAACTCCCAAAACCCATCAACTATTCACCCGATCCATCCCTTTCCCACCACGATTACAGGGTATAAATATGCGACAGCGCGCCGCGTCGTCGGCTCTGCTTTGGAGGGGTCTCTGGTCTGCCTGCCTTTGAAGTTTTTAGGCCTTCTAATAAGCCGTTGGTTGTCGTCGTTGCTGTTGTTGTTTTTCGAGACAGCGAAGCCAAGCCCCTCTGTCCCAGCCTCCTTTTTCAGTCTGAGAGATTTTGCAAAAAATTAATTTGTGTAAATTTTGATTTGCGAGGGTGTGTAAATGGTAATTGATGGTGGGTGCAACAGGCGGCGGCAAAGCTGAGAGGTAGAATTTTAATTTCAAATACCTACATATGTATGCAATTTAATATTTAACTTTAACTGAGACTTTAGACACCTATTATTTAAATAGATTATACATATTTTCAGAACCAGTTCAGTGAATGGAAAGTCGTGACATATGCATTTCAATGGCCATACAAATACTAGCAACTTATTGCTTATAAAATTTTTGTACAAAAATTTGGTTTTTAATAAAAAAATGTCTAAAATCTTTCACACAATGATAATAATATTTATAATAAATGTTCCAAGTAAGATAAGTATGTTTATCCGGCAAATTTCTAACACCCTTTATTTTATCCACCGATTGGAATTCTCTCCTAAACGATGCTTATCCACACCACAAAAAGCGGACACAAGAACAAGCAACTCCAAAGGCTCTTCCGGAAGTAAGGCGACCATGAGTGCGAGTGGGATGACCACAGTAATACCGAACTGTGGCGCTCTATCTCACCGAAAATGGCATTTTTTGAGCGATTTCGCCGCAATACGATACTCAGAGAGCGAACAAACATTTTGTTGTTGGTGGAAAGAAACAGCTTGTGTGCTGTGGGAGGAAGGAGAGCAGCAAAGCAGTGAGAGAGAAGCACGCTTTGTTTTTATTTTATTATGTGTTCGCCGCAATCGACAGCGAGATAGAGAGAGCAGAGCGTAGGAAACAAAGTAAACGGGAGAGAGACAGACAGACAGAGAGAGAGAGAGCGAGCGAATTGAGCGTCGGGCATTTTGTTGGGGGGCTTTTGAAACTGTTGGGGCTTTTCAAACTGTTAGTTGATTCGACCGTTACAACGAAGCAAGTCATTCACGTTCGTGCGGAACATTTCGTGCTCTCGTCGTCGTCGTCTGCGTCGTTTTCCCGTACCGTATCGTACCGAGTACCGAGTGTGTTGTATTAAAAGCCGGAGTTTGTGGATCTTGACTGGGACTCCACTCCAGATTCAAATCCAAATCCACGGCCTGCCCACGTTTGGCGGCAAATTGAAAACAAACAAAATTCTAACTTTTGTTTGTCGTGCATTAAAAAATAAAGTACAAGAAATTTTACTATAAAATATTTCGCTATAGAATAAGAATATTGTGTGTTTTTATTTGTTGATGACTGAAAGACCCATACAAATTAAATTACGTGTTAAATTGTTTAACGAAATTAACAAACCGCATCCACAAAACAGCTCGTTATTGTGGAAGCGCTCTGTGAGGCATGCAAATTAATTAAAAATACTCGTACCATAGAGAAAATGATTCTACTCGTGCACATATCCCCAGATCTGTGTTTCAATGGACTGGAAACTACTGCATATAACGAAACAAATATTTCATGGCTATTCACGGACAAAATGTATTATCAAATTTAATATCAACTTTCATGGTTTATTAGCTAATGATATGTTTAACTAATGAATCTCAAAGCATAATTCCGAGTTGATTTGTGATGACTAACAAATTATAAAATAAACAAAACTGGAGATGAAATAATGAAGAAAATATAAAAAAAGAAAATGAAATATGATTTGATTGCAAGAACACCCACATAATCGATAAATAATTGAATATGAAATATAGAAATATTTTAAGTTATGATAAGGGGAAACCCTACAACTCAAACAGCATTCGTAACCAAGACCCAACAGAACAACTTTCAATATTTTGAATGCAAAAAAAAAACAACAACTTTTGCGGTTGCTGATTGTTTGTACTTGGAGACTCGACTCAGTCGGGTTCGGTTTTATCAATTACAGTGTTTCTTTTGTTTTCTGCTCCCCCCCCCCTCAAAATGCGATAAGCAAACGAACACTTGAAGGAAATAAGAATAGTTCTGAGAAAATGATGTTTTTGGTAATTGGATATTTACTACTCGGGCATCACCGACAAATAGAGAACAATACTCAAACCAAGGAATGCTAGAGAAATCGAGACTGCATTGAAATAGAGAATTCATGGAAACTAGAACGAACGATAAGAATGCTTCTTGCCCCAAAAATCAAAAGTTGAAAAACCTTAGGGAATGCATTCGAATAAACGAATAAACGATTATTCATATGTGACAATTAAATTAAAAATTTCTAAATCAGATAAAACAAAAGATGAAGATTGTTTTGCACTTGGCAACTAAATGATTTGTAAATTTCTCATAAATCAGAGAAGCAGACAAACCTTCCTACACTTGCCACTTGAGTGAATTAAACAATACTGCACTGAGAAAAAAAATACACAAGTTTGAATATTTTCTCTAACTCGAAATATGATTGCAACCCACAATCTGGTATCAAGATAGTATTCTCAGGAATACTGATAAGAAACATCTTGAATAATGTTGGTTCTGTTTTAGAAAATTACTTTAAAGATTCGTTTCTCCTCTTAAAACAATACTCTGTATTTTCACAGTGTATTCGTTGTTGCTTTAAAAGCAATCAAAATCAACAAACAGCGCGACAGCTTTGAGCTGTGCTTTAAAAGAAATACGAACAGAGCAGAGCAGAGCTGAGTAAAGCAGAGCAAAGAAAATAAGATAAACAAAGAAAGCTAAGTAAATGGGGAGAACAAAGCGCGCTATAAAGACGCTCGGTCGGTCGGCCGGTCGCTTGGCTGGGGCTCTGTACTGGTCTGGGCATAGGCCTATTGTTTTGGGGGAAACTGCATGAAACTGCACATCGGAAATGATTATGGGCAACACGAAAGGGGGAAAAAGTGGTGGGGTGTCTGTGCCTTCGTCATTAACTGACTCACGATGCACATGGCCGCATGTTGCATACAAGGAAGGCACTCAACAGACCTCCACTACTACCCTGCAAACAGCAAAGCTGTCCTGTCAGAAAGAGAGCGAGCAAAAAACAACATTCTGCGCAGGGCAGGGTGTATTTATGCAGGGTGAGGCGCTTCCGTTGTCCGTTGACACACAGACGGGCAGCAGTGAGTGGCTTTTTTTCTCTAGTTTCACCCGTACTTTTACATACCTTGCGGCGAAGTGCTCTCTTTGCCTGACATCCGCCGCTGAGCCGCTCCTTTCCTTTCATTCCAAAAAACTTCCTTGTACCGTGCACATTCCTTTCTCGTCATCGTTTCGTCGTGGTTCAGACTAACCGTAATCGCGTCGTTTCTTTTGAGCTTGTAAGCATGAGTGTGAGTGTGAGTGACGTGACTCAACAAGAGACGTAGAAACGAATGTATGTACACGCACACACACACACACAGGCTTATCCATACAACTGCGGCGAATTCAATGACGTCGCAAAAACTGTTGTTGTGCGTCTTATGTGTGTGTTTGTGTGTGTGTTTAATGCGTGTGCTTTTGGGCAAATCGATTTAATTTATAAAAAATTAATACAAAAACCGGGCAGAGCGATACTAGTATTCCCTCATAAAAACTATCAGAACTCGAGTGCTTTTGTTTGTTGTTTTTTTTTCGGCTGCGGCATACGATTTTAATTAAAAGTTGTATGTGAATTTTGATGAAACCGCAATGGCAGCAGCAGCAGCAAAAGCAACGACATTTTATCACAATTTTAAGAGCAGCAGAGCAAAAGAGAAGCAGCATCAGATGCGGTCTATGTGTGTGTTTGTGTTTGCCTGTGCGTGAGCGTGCGTGTGTGTGTGTATGTGTTGAAAAAGCCGGCAATCAATGCCAAAAGCCATTCAACATTGAGAGCGGGACAAAAACAACAAGAACCAAAAAACAAAAGCAAAAGCAAAGCAAGGCAAAGCAAAATGAAAGTAAAAGCATAAATGAAGAAACAAAAAGAAAACCAATCAGAAACAACAACAAAAACAAGAAGAAGCAAGAAGACCCACAACAGCAAACATTATAATACCAAAAATAAACACAAAATAATACCAATACAAAAGAATACACCATAAAAAATACAAAATATTAAAAAAAATAAGAATATTTGTAATAATAGGAAAATAGAATTCTAGAAATGGGAAAATATTCCTAAATATATCCTGTAAATAAAAGAACATTTATTTCATATATATTTGTTAACATTATGATTTTAAATGTGTTATTATATTTCATAATAAAACATAGACAGAAACACTAAAAAAGAATAATTAATTAAAATATAATTTATAATATAATAATTAAATTTCTATAATTTGTATCTTTTAGAAATAACCCCAAACGTTGACAGCAATATTCTTCAAAAAAGAAAAACGGAGATTGCTAAAATTGTTGGTGTTTTAAAAATGAGCATAACTTAAACAAAAGAAGAAACCAGTGCGCATAAAATAAAACAAAAAGTTTTAAAAATTCTTGAATAAATAGTTGAATCAAACTTCAACCAAAAAAAGTGAGAGCGAAAGGTAGAGAGTAAAGAACGAGAAATCAACCCAAAAAAGTGATTACGATTCGAGTGATTTTTCTTTCGGCGTGCGTTGGTATAAATAAAAGGCAGCAAAATTTACTACAACGTCGCCTTTGGCAGCGCCAACAACGCCAGCATCAACCTCCCCAGCGGTATATCCACCACCACCACCACCACCGGGAGTACTATCCAGTACCAGCATCAGCAACACCACCACCCCCCTAGCATCAGCAGCAGCAGCAGCGGCAGAAGAATGCTCTTTGAGAATCCAGCGGCTGTGGCCAAGTTGCCGTTTCCATACAATGTGCCGCCGCCTCTCCAGGCGGCAGCAGCAGCAGCAGCTGTGCCAAATTTAAGGTAAGTTGGCAGTCCTCTTGCCTTTGCACTCTTTATCGCTCCACACGCTCCACGCTCCCCGCTCCCCTCTCTAAGTATCTGGCTCTAGCTTCAGCTCTCCCTTTTAAAGCATAAAGAGGGTGATGGTGGAGAGCGGGAGCATAAAAATAAGAACTCTCTCCATGTTGTTGATTCCCGTCTCAAGGCCATTAAAGGCGTTAATGCGCTTTGAGGTTTCAGATACCCGGTGTACATACTCGGGGAGTCAAGAGGTATGTTGTATTTGAGGGGCTGTATGTAACAGAAAAACCAAAGAGTGGGGAAAGTTCCATAAAATAATTTTTAGTTTGTTTTTTTATTTATTATTTATTATTCAAATTCAAATTACGATTTACTTTTAATTTTAATAAAAATTAATGTTTATTCCATAAATAAAAATGATATTCCTTACGGTCCCCGGAATTTTCTTTTAAAAATAGAATGAAGGATATTTAGATATCATATCTAAAAAGATATTTTAATACTATACGTAAAAATTCTAGCTATCAATCTACACCAAAATTAAGGAAATCCCATTGCTATTTTTTAAATTTTAAAATATATTATTATTTTAATAATCATAATCTGAGGGCCCATGCAATCCTTTAGAGAATATCTTGGCCCACACTCCCACAGCCTCGACTAAGTCAAGGTGTTGCCATTTGTTTTTCATGGGCCCTTGGCTGTCCCGTCCGGTCGCCTTCTTCTCTCACAACTTTTCCTCAGTGGCATATTTATAAAAATTGTTTTGCTCTTTGGCTGCTTTTTAAATTTTTCATCAGCCACTCAGCGGAGTCTCAGTTTTCAGTCTCAGTCTCTGAGTCTCTCTCTCTGTCTCTGTCTGTCTGGGCGGTGGGGGGGAGAAATGTGCTAACCTATAATTTTTATAAGTTGCTGTTCGCAAATTGCATTCATTTATTAGATGAGATTGAGGGCGAGGTTTACTGTGTAAGTTGTCGTATTAATATTCAGTTTGGGGCGGGGAAAACCGGAAGACTGGACCGCGGGACCCGGTGTGGGAATGAGGTTGATTATGGATTTCAAAGGGCATATTTTTCGCAAAGGGAAATTCTGAGAGACACTTGATGAAAGGCAATATCAAAAGAATCTATAAACACTGTACAATATTTTATTCTTATCCGGAAGACACAGACACAAATTAATATAAATTGACATTCTCGAGCATGAAATTTGCATAATATTTTCCCATTAAAAGAGCACTTGGGCTGGGCTGTAAGATTGTAGGCCAGGCCTCTGCCTCTATAACAAATGATTGCAGGCTTTCCTGTAAGATTATTAATGCCCTGCCTGTGCCTCAAGTGACGGTCCCATAATAAACCCTAATTTTTGTTTTGTTTTTTTCTTTGGCCCAGCAAAGTGAGAGTAAAACCGACATTGGGACTTGCTTTACTTTTGATATTAAATAACGATCGTCTGGCGCCATGCAATTAAGAGTTTACGCTTTTATTTTTTTTGTTTTTATTTTTGTTTTGTTCGCTTCTTTTGCGTTTGCCTTACCAATTAGCATTTTATTTATTGTTTCATAATTTTTTCTTTTGGCATGTGGCATACTTTGGTCGGGCTTTAAATTAAAACTATAAAAAATGTGATGGATACATATGTATAGGCTTCAAATAAATATATGTACATATATTATGTGAATCTGTTCCCTTGTTGGGGCAGGGATTTGTGAAGATAATGCTTTATTTCTCAGTAGGCAAAATGGAGCAACAGAATGACGAATAAATGTCGGGTAAAGTCCCCAAATGTCAGTGGTTTTATCACGGGTCAATGTGGGATAAGAAAATGTGTCTAGAATGTTCCTTGATGGAGTATTGCTAGAAGAGGTCTAGGGATTGGTGGATTAGATTGTAATGATTGTATAGTGATGTCCATGCTTTGATCACTACACAAATAAATCCCCATTTTAAACGTACTTCATTTCTTTATCTATAAATATGCAGGCTTTAAATTAAAATCTTTGAAATCTATAAAAACCACTGACTTGACATTCAAATTGAAATACCCAAGAGACCTCTAAAGACCCCCGCATTCAATCCATTGGTCATTCAAAAATTACATAACCTTTGTCTGCCGTCAAATATCGTATTACTGGGAATAACAACAATTTATTTTTAAACCTCAAAATGGCCAAAAAAAAAAAAAACCAAAATAATTCGGAAAATACACAAAACAAAATTATCATCATGACACTTGACGCAGAACCAAAAAAACAAGAAAAAACAAAAACTACTCGGTGCGGAAACGCAGAAAAGCTAAAGGAAAAAATACGTAATAAGAAGAAGCCAAAAGGAAAATCTCTCATCGATGTTCGGGAGCATTGACTAAGCGTTGATTGGATTTAAAGTGACAGTAATAAATGACAACAAAGGCATGTTTCATTTATAAATACCAAAAATAATATCGAAAAAAAATGCATACATTTTTTGTTTTGGTAGACGAATTTTGTATGCCCTTAGAAAATATTTTTTTAAGGGTTTTTATAATTATTTATGAAGTTATCATGGCAAAAACTGTACAAAAACTAAATTTTAGTTAACATTTTTTCAGAAGAAAACTCATAAACATAATTCTAATGTTATCTATAGATATGTATAGCCGATGTTCCAATAAATTGTACAGAATTCTGGCACATGTTTATAAATACTTAAAAAATGTGCGTAATATTTTAGATCGATTTTTCTAGCTTTTATGGAAACTATTTTTTATACATGATGTGTGTTTAGGGGAAAGAAAACTAATAAGCCTGAAAATATGGCATTATCTGCTGATAAATCAAGTTCAAAATGTCAAAGATGCGTGGCTTGCCCCAAAATTGCTCGACCCTCCGGAAAAAAAAGAGTATCTCATCTCTGCCAGATACTGAGAAAACAGTGTTCCTCTGCCTGGGGCTGACTGAACTTGCACTAGAGATGATGATGATGATGGTCTGATGCCGATGCCGTTGCTGGCAGATGAGCGTGCGGATGGGATGGGATTCGTGGGAGACGCTAGACCCAAAGACGTGCTAAATAAACAGACATCGTCGCCACATTTTCCGAGTTTGACACAGTGACAGGCCAAACAAATAGCAGCAGCAGCAGCAAAACATAAGGAACAGTGCGACCAGAAACAAAACCAAAAATGCTCATCTCATTTCATTCTATTTCATTTCATTTCGGTTTTCTGTATGTTGTGTGTTTTTTCCTTAGTAAGCAAATATTATTCTTTGCCTCCTCATTTGGCAGCGTCTTTGGTTCGTTCGTGTTGTTCTCGGGTTTTGTTCTCCGATGCCAGTCTGCACTGTAATATGAGGCATTGAAAAATATTTGAATTCTTGGCTGTAGTGCCTCTCGGTGCCTCTCGGTGCCTGCCCCTGCCTTGGGTTCGGGTTCTTCTGGGTTAATTGTGCGTTGGTTTAAATGCATTCAGTGCAGTCGTAATTAGCCAAATTGTTAACTTAATTATTTTTGGGCTACATCTTATGCATAGTTTGGCTTCACAAATGGGGCATCTGGGTGGGGATCTGTGTAGTTTATGATGGAATAATGTGCTATGAAATATGTGCGATGGTGATTTGTCGAAATCAGTCAGATATATAGAACATTCAAAACAACTCAAAAAGTTATTAAATGAAAACTATTTTCAATGTAAATCCGACCTAGTTGGGGAGTTTAGACCTCCTTCTCGAATGCCAATAATTCCAGAGAATTTTACAGTTTTCATCATAATTAATACATTATTTTCTTATGATAGAATTTTCATTTTCAGTGAAAATAATAATGATATTTCATTGGAAATGATGCCATTCGCTTATGGAATTTTTCAGAGATATTTACAGTCATTGAACAGCTGATTTCAGCTTCGCTTCCCGCACTACTTATTGTAGCTCTCCCTCTCTGTTGTGGAGCTGTCATTGAACGAAAACGTACAGCTCTGAGGTAGAGGTTCCGCCTTAATTAGTCAAGCCCCAAGTCGATCATTCGAGTCACTTGTTTATGCAGCAGACAGTCGGATAAATAAGCATCAGACAGCAATTATATATATTTTATTTGCTGCACTGCTTGCATATTAATCGAGGCAAACACCGGGTCTTCTGGCTTCCACTCCCCTGTTGCCTGCTGCCTGCCCCTCCTGGCCATGTAATTTGTATCTTTATCTCGAAATAAGCTGACATACGTGGTCGTTCGGTTACTTGAGCGACCTTCCTTCCTACTTGAGATGCTCCGTGATATTACAATTTAATGATGAATTTTCTAGAGATATATAAATGAAAATCTCAATCTTTCAACCCTTTCACGCTTTCTCTGGGTTATTTAGATGCTACCTGAAACATTTTACTTTTGCATTTGTTCTTTTCTGTTTGGCAAGTTTTTACATTAAATGTCTACCTCTAATGTTGGCTGCTGCTGCTGCTGCTGCTGAGTGATTATTCATAAGAATTCTCTCGCAGACTGGTGGGCGGTGGGGCAGGTGGGGCGTTTTGAGTGACAGCTACAACGACTGTCTGTCTGTCTGTCTGTGATTCTCTTATTAAGGTAGCACCGATAGTGGAGCACCACCACCCACCCACATAAGATATTTATTTAACTGCGAATCCAAGAGCTCACTACTTTAATACTGAGTCAAGTTCATTAAGGGGGGAGGGGGTTGAGGGAAGAACATTTCTAATTTTGGTTTGTTCTCTCTTTTATTGTTTTGCTTGGGATATAATTTATCATTGTAATTGCTTGGCGGAACTTTCTTTGAATGTTTTTTGTATTCTTTCTGGCCAAAATGTTTTTAGCGAGTACTTTTCTAGGCAGTAAAATATTTAAATTCGTGGATGGTGGTGTGGTTTCCCCTCGTACAAATGTGAATGGCAATTTGCCATTTAGTTTTTTATATCCGTATAATATTCTTCCTAAAAATAGTATTATTCGTACTACTGGTTGTAGGTTTTCCTATAATATTGTCACATTTCTGATGAAATTTTAAACTTTTCGGAACGTAACATCCTCAAATTTGCCAAATATTTCGTGGAAAATAGTTCCTGGTCGTAGTATTCGTAGCGATTGTATCCGTTCACTTATGGAAAAGTATTACAGCGAATCCAACGTCATTCAAGGGCAATGCTCTTGTGTAAAAGGTTTATAAAATCATATTAAAAAGTTTATTAGTCTGTAATCCGTATCTGGTGGATACTTTACAGCTTATTTCGTTATTCAGCCACTTTTACTCTCAATAAATTCTGAACTCTGGAAAAGTATCTACATTTTAAGTGAGTTTTCGCAAAAATAAAACTTTTTTGTGCTAATTCCATGACTGGCTTTACTCTCAGAGAACTCTCGTGTGTGCTCATTATCCGCGCGACCCATCTCACATTTGTCTACCCACACACACACACTCGGGAAAGGTGCGTGCTATAACTGTAAGTCGGCGACTCAATTGTTCTCACATGCTCGGGCAGCCAGCCCAGCCACAAATTGAATAAACGGAATGGAAAACTCATCTCTCATTTCGATTGGGAATGACAGGCCAAAAAATACAGAAACAAAAAAATAAAATAAAAATTTGCTGGTAAAAGTTTTGCTCAACAAAAAAAGCAGCTTAAAAGTTCTTTGACTTTTACAGATACAGATACAAACATACATATGTACATATATGGATCTATCTATAGATACATTAAAAATGTTGATTGTTAGGTGTTTTTCGAGTGTCAGTCAGTCAGTCAGTCAGTCAGTTGGTCTGGTCTGCGGTTTTGAGCTCTGGAGTTAACTCATTATTCGGATAATGTTCAAGTATTCATCTGTGGAAATAGTAGTTGAAGTATATTTCAATTGAGTTGCATACAACATGTAGTATGTAGTATGTGGCAACATGTGCTCTGCACTTTACTCCATTTCAGACGCAGCTTCTGCTTCACTGCATAGATTCCATATAAAATAGAGCTTGAATAAAATTGAGCTTCAAAATGTGAGTGAATGAGTGGAAGGTACATCTTGCCCCGTATACCCTGCAAAATGAGGGTGTTATGAATTCAAGCCTACGATTAGGGGTTTCAGTATTAAGCGGGTTTCTAAATCTCTCGCTGGGACAAAAGAGAGATTGAACAATGAAACGATGAAATTGAAAGAGTATACATACATTCGAATGCAATGAAATCCCGATCGGGGAAGGCAAAGTGCAACTCCCCCACACACGCACGCATTGCCATTGAATGCATTTTCCACTGCATATGGAACTGCATCTCATGGATGTGTAGATACTTCAAATGCAGCAATTTCCCAATTGGGTGTGTGCATTGCGTGTGAAGAGCACAGCTCGTAGATGAAATAAAGATCAAGAGATAAGCCAATTGCGACTCCCTCCTGGCGACACTGCATTGCAAGAAGAGGAGTGCCACCTACATATGTACATACATACATATACATATTGACTAGCTATATAGCTGCTAGAATCGGTAGCATTATTTACCTATAATTTATATCTCAATCTTTATTCACTATGATCTTCATACCTCTACAATTCGAGATACAAACTAACTGGAATCCTCCATCCAAGGGTATTTCACAGCTTCATTTCCCCAGCTTGTACGGGCCTTTCCTTCATGTGTATGTGTGTGTGTGTGTGTGTGTGTGTGTGTTTTTTTTTTGTTAGTTTATTTTTCCTGCAGATAAAATTGTAAAAGTTGCCGAGTCTGCTTTTACTGTCAAGCGAGCGGCTGGGCTGTGTGGCAGCATTTTCCTATCTGCGGTCGGTAACTTTTTGAGCATTTTTCCTGCCTGCTGCCTGCTGCTGCTGCCTCTTCCATGAAGTTGTAGATGGGGTGGGGGGTGGCGGGATGTGGGCGTATTTCAATTATTTGCACGAATTGCAATCCAGGAAAAAAGGGGGTGCGTGTGGGTCGGTTATTTTTTTGTTCGTTTTAATTGAAATGCCAGCTCAAAACCCGGCGATCGCTCTCTGAAGTTGAAAGCTTTCGCGCAAATATTTTTGCCCAAGATTAGAGATACAGATACGCAGATATGGCATTAGATTCTGCATGTGTGAGTGTTTATGCGTGTGTGTGTGTGATATTTTGAAAGCTTTTCGATAAACATATAAACTGTTGACGTTTGTTATCAACATTTAAATGCTTAATGAGTTGCATGTGATTTGATGGATACATTCCCATTCCCAAACAGAACACTGGAGCTCCCCATAAAGCCCATAAATCTTGCCTGACTTTGATTTGATTTCAGCTACGACCTTTATATCAAATGAATGAATATTCCTATTGCATATACATACATATGGAAGTGCATCTCATGGATGTGTAGATACTTCAGAAGTCTACACTCAATTACGTCCATACAGAAGCCAGCCTCAAGCTGAATCCATATGCAAATTCTTGTGTGTATTATATGTGGCATAGTCCTATGCTGCAGAAAAATCTTCTCTGGCCTGTTATTTGCCATATGAATGGAGGGAAATTGCATTTTCTCAAGTGCAGGGCCGCATTAAATTATGCGCATACGAAGGGAAACGGGAAAATGGGAACAGAGGGCGGAGCGGAGAGGAGAGGGCGGGCGGGGGCCCTCGCCTTTCGCTTTGATATGAAAAATTGCATACCAAAAAAAAAATGCACATAAGTGCATGACATTCTCAAGATTTCTAGCGCCGGAGCGAAACAGAGCGAAAACGAAAAGAAAATGAAAAGAAATGAAATTGTGGGAATAAACAGAAAATGAAATTTATGCTAAAAAATTAAAAAAAAAAATAATAAAATAAAATAAATAAAAATAATAATAATAAACAAAAGAGAATATTGCAAAAAATAATAATAATAGCATAAATAAAATAAAGATAAATAAATAAAATAAAAATAAAGAAATAATTTTGAAATAAAATAAATAAAAATAAAATAATAATAAGAAAAAGAAAATATTGTAAAAAATCTAAAATAATAGCATATACTATAAATAATAGATAAATCATAAATAATACATAAATCATAAATAATAGTGAAAACATAAATAATAAATATTAATAAAATCAATATTCATGTGCAATCATAGAAAATGATTGAACTCAATAATGTACTGCACCATAAATTATATGCAATTATTTTCAGACATCTTCGGACCTTGATGGTCGTCCGACCATAACATCTGTCACTCACTCCCACGGTATTGGAATATTCCTTGAATCGAATGTAGAACACATGCATTCGATTCTTGTCTTGTCCCACATTTTCTTGATCAATTACAATCAATTTCCTTCCTTCCATTTGCCAATCGCCCTCTAATTTCTGTATTTCTTTTTTATCTGGGTCAATCTTAGACTAGTAGCATTTGTCGACCCACCACATGTCGCTGTCAATTTTGGTAAATGTTTTCGTATTTGTTTTTATTTTGAGGAATTTTTGTTATGAAAACGAAATTTAGCGACACGGAATATTTTTAATATTTTTGTGATGTTTTGTGAGGTGCCAAAACAAATTGAACGCACGAATTGTTGGATGTCTGAAATATTTGCATAAATTGTGTGTAAAATATTTCAGTTACAGAATAAATAAAAATTAAACTGAAGACTTGATGAAGCCATCATTCGAGCGAACTCCCCCCCTATAGATACAATATCTATATCTATATGTTAGGCCCCCGCATAACTCTCTCAAGAAACCAGTAATGAGCCTCTCATTAAGAGCAGTTTTTTGTGGTGGCTGGCGTGGTAGCCACCTCTGTAGATGAATAAGTTTGGCCCATTGCGCATTTAGTTCATTAACCTCTCCAGGCAGCAAACTACAACTACAACTACAACTTCAATTGTTGTAGATTTTTGCTCTGCTGCTGCTGCCTGCCGGCCTGTGAGTTCATTGTTGTGTTGGCCAAGAAAGCCGGCCACGAGTTGGCCTAACAAAATGCTTATAAAAAAGAGAAGCAAAAAAGCAAAATGGTTTGCTACTACCCATGGCCCATGGCCTGATATGCCAATTAAAGTGCGACCGACCGAACCCCACAGAGTCTCTGGGGCTCACAGAGTCTGGGCGGGGGAGTAGCAGTCTCTTGTTCGGGGGCGTGTGCTTTCTCCTCAACAAGCTGCTGGTTAGCCCCGCACGGGGACCTCTTTGTTAGCCTGGTTTACGGGCTAATGCCAAACAATTATTTAAAATTAGCTGCCATAAAAAAAGAAATTTCGCTTCTGAAAGTCAAGTCTTGGCAGCCGCCGCGGCTTTGGATAAAGTTTTCGCGCATAAAAGTGCTCGAAGAAAATGTTGTTTATTGAGTAACTGAAGAGCCAGGCAGTCTATAGGAAAACTCGAGAGATTAAGCAAAAACAAAGAAGTGTCCGATAAGAAAATAAAGAATAAATCAACATGGGAGTGTAGTTTATGCGAATGGATGAATATATTTCAGAGAACTCTTGTCTACCCTCGGGCATTTTCTACTCTTATTCGCTCCGTGTCTTGTGTCTTGTACTGTCGCTCGCTTGAGGGTAAGCTGGACAGCGAATTATATCTCTGAGATACAGAACCCTTGAGATATTTTTTGTGATAGTTCTGTGGTCCGTAAAACTACTCGCTTTTGCATTTCCTGATAGCCCACACCCCACATCAAATGGCAACTGTGACAGAACAATTTCAAATAATTAATGCCAAGAACACATCAAAACGTACACTCAGAGAAAATACAGCTAGTAATTAACAAAAAAAAAAAAAATACAATTAAATAGCATATTCATTTTTTGCAAAGCTAATATTTAATATTTTATTTAATAAATAAATAGAATTTATTTAATTTGTAGGTTATATTTACTATACATTTATTTTAAATATAAAATATATTTAGCTAAAATATTTTCATATTAATTTAAATATAAATATTGAAATCCAAATGTAACTATTCGATTCTTAGTGCTTTTTTCTCCGAGTGTTCTGTATCTGAGGTTGATGTATGTGCTTTGACAGTATCTGCTTATTGGCATGCGTATCTATCGGTTACATTAGCGCGCACAGAAATATATTTCCAGTTTGTATCTACAATATACAATATACATTTATTTATATATATTTATCATAAGTCAAAGCGAGTTCGTCTGCTGTTGCTGCTGCTGCGGATGGATGGATGGTGGAATTTATATTATCGATGGGTTATAAATTGAAGACAATGAAATCAATTGATTGGCATTTCTCAGACACGGATGGGGCGGCGTCGCAGGGGCATGGGCCTGGGCCTGGGCACATGGGTGTGCTGTGTTGTGACCCCGTTTGTGTAGACATTAGATACGAAACTGCAGTCGATTCTAGATGCCACAGACGCTGACAAGAAAACTTATAATTACGCTTTAAAATATCTCAATTTTCAAGACCGGTTTTTGTGGTTTCTCTCCTTCTCCCCCCTCTCTCTCTCTCTCTGTCTCTCTCTGTCTCTTGCGGCTGTTGTCATGGCAATCAGATCTATAGTAGAAATCTATTTTACTTTGTTTCTCCGCTCACAAAGTCATGGCTTTTTATCGATCGTTTGTTGAACATTATTTATGATACACATTTAAATTGTTAATTTCTTGGCAAACATTTGTCCATTTTCCATTTGTCACCTACACTTTCAGATACGTATGTATTTTACAGATATTTTTGTTTTTAATTTTTGCCTGAACTTTCGCTTCGAATGTGCTGCTAAAAGTTGTGCAAAATGTTGTGTGTGTTTCTGCAATGGCAGCATCATTTTATGGCATTTTACGTAAATAGTTTCTTGGCTCCTGCTCGTAACCTTTCTTTCATATAGATTTATTTGCCCCCCGAAATGGTTTTTGGGTCTTTGATGCCAGCCGCCGCCGCCGCCCGTGTGTGTGTGTGCGATAGATGGATGGATGCATGGCTGCAATTAGTTTGATTATGATAAATTTCATTTCATTTCATTTCGTTTCGTTTTCGTTTCAAGAACTGCCATCGATTGGGGGAACTTTGATTGGAAACTCAAAATGGTGGAGGTTTTTGATTTGTGGTTTGAATATGCCAGAAGCGTCATTAGTGATATATATGTATGTACGTTGCTCTCAAAAGAGAACAAATAAAGTAAAAATATAAAAAAATTACAAAAATAATGAATATGAATAGCATTAATAATAATAATATACTCAATAATAATTAAATCAAATATACGCGCAACTACACCCAGCGACAAAAAAAAAGCCGCACTCCGAAATTTCATGAATTTTTGACTTCTCTAGCGTGGGATATCCCGAAATGTTATTCGATTCGTCTAATTTTTTTTTTGTGAGTCCCTGTGAATGTTTTTTTCTTTTTGCGTGCGTTTCCTGTCGCCTCAGTTTCTGGAAACATTTCTTGCAAAACATTTTACTTAGGAGTCTTTAAGAAGTATGCCTAAAGGAAAACAGATTACGGTGACTTAAAAGTCAAAAATTATTGCCTCGGCTGAACGAAATGTCTCCATTCGAAAAATAGCGGATCGAACTAAGTTCAATGAAAGCTCAGAGCGACGATTTTTGAAAAAATTTCGTGAGACTGGACAAGTGGAGAGGACAAAAAGATCGGGAAGAGAAAAGTGTACATGTGCAAGGGAAAATCGGATTATTAAGAAAACGAACCGACATGATCGATTCAAAAATGCTGTAGAGATAGCTTCTGAAGTGCAGCAATGATTTGCCAAAGAAATTTCAGCTATAACTATACAGCGTCGTCAAAAGGAGATGGGATTAATGGCAAGGACACCTGCCAAAAAGCCACTTCTTAATAGTCGAATGAAGAAAGCACGCGTAAATTGGGCTAAAGAAAAAGCAAATTGGGGTTAATCTGAGTGGTCACGAATCATATTCTCGGATGAGTCAAAATTTAACCTCATTAGACCCGATGGTTCCCGCACAGTTCGCCGCAGAAAAGGGTAACGCTATTCCGAAAATTGCTGCATTGCCAGAGTGAAGCATTATCCTTATATTATTTTATGGGGATGAATATCTAAATATAAAACAGAATCCCTAATAATTGTTAAGGGTATGGTGAATTCAAAAAAGTATGAAGTGGAATTATTCGCAGTGGATTTGTGTCCAGTATGGAATCACTTAGTGAGAGAGAAGATCACATCTTTCAGGACGATTCTGTACCTTGCCATCGAGCGCGCCGTGTAAGAGAATCTCTGACGTTTTATTATTTTTAAAAATGTAGTCAACTAGTTTCAACTATTTTTTACAGACAGGTTAACATTTTGAAGGCGGAATTGGGCATAAAGTCAGTAGATTGGCCAGGTAACAGCCCCGACCTCAATTCGATAGAGAACGTCTGGGCCCTTATGACTGCCAAAATGAGAAAGCGGAAGCCCAAAACTATGGTTGAGTTAGGGGAGGTTATAGAAAAAGTTTGGTTTGAGGAGATAACGGAGGAATATTTGAGGGCTTTATGCGATTCGATGCCCAATAGGGTTAAATGTGTAATAAAAGCCAAGGGAGGTACCACCAACTATTAATTTATATATAATTTGAAAAAAAAAATTATGAAATATGTTTGTTTATTATTAGACTATAGAAAGTGAAATAACCTATTGGAAAAAATTTTGTTTTTGCTGAAAAAATCGATTTTATAATTTTACTAAATTTTTTTCCTGTGTTTGGTCAAAATACTAAATGACCGTTCAGAAAAGTTTGATTGAAAAAAATATTTATTTTTAATTATATGAATATGATATCAAAAAACCTAGTACGCACTTTTGTTAGAAATTGATTTATTGAATTAAAAAAATGAAAACTTTTGGTATCGAATAACATTTGGGGAAACCCCACGCTAGAGAAGTCAAAAATGCATGAAATTTCGGAGTGCGGCTTTTTTTTTGTCGCTGGGTGTATCTGTCATTTAGCTTTATTTTTCCAGCAATACAAATTAAAAAATTAAAATAATAATTAAATAAAAAAAATAAAAAAAACAATAAAATAAAAAATAAAATAAACAATAAAATAAAAAAGAAAATAAAAAATTAAAATAATTAATAAAGAAAACTAGTTCTTAGCCGTGGACGACTCTACAGCCTAAAGCAGTCTTTCTCTCTCTTTTCCAGAGCAATTAAAGGTGGTGTAGGGTGGGTGTAGGTGAGAAAGCCCCTTATATATATCTCCCTCCACCATTAGCTCTCTGCCAGTCTCTACATCTCTAAATATTGTATCTGTAAAGCCCCAAAGTATTTTGTATTGCTAAGCCACACTGTAAGAGAGCGAGAAAGTATTAAAGAGCTTGCTGTAGCAGCTTCTAGAGAATCCTTTTGTACTTTTGTAATTTACCGCCCTAAAACGTTTCGATTTGCTGCTCATTCAAAAGTCTTTTCCATGACAGCATATCACTCAAATGAAACGGAACGATTAGGCCACAAAACAACAAAAAAAAACAAGCACAGGGCCAATAGAAGATAAGAAACCCACAGCAGAAATCAGGCAAAAGAGACCTGAAATTGACATTTCTTGATACATTTTGTGGGCCACAGAAGAGGAGGAAAAATGAAAAAGAGTTGACTTGTTGGCATGTCAAATGCAATGAACCCCCAGAGTCCCAGCGGAATTCTTTCCATTTTGCAGATAATTTGTAATCGAATATCACGGAACCAACCAAGAGGGGTCCAACCCACTCCATCCCACCCCATTAGAACTATCAAAGACGAGAACTCTATTTCGTTTTGGGCAAACAACAATAGCCAGGGGGAGTGGAGTACTTGTGGCAGAGCCCGAAGAAGCCTGGCTGCAAGTGAAGCTTCTGCTTTTTGCACAATTTGAGTATCTAAATAGCCGTAAAATTGTGAAACATGCAATGCCAAAAGCCCAGCCCAGCTCAGCCACACAAATGCCCAGATCTCTGTGGGGCCCACAATCGGATGTGCTATGTATCTGTGAGATACTTAGACATAGATAGACTTTTATCCTGCACTGCACTGCCGCCTGCATGTCGTGCCGTGTCGCCTTTGCATGACAGTTGCAAAATGTTCCGTTCCATCGTACATTTGCGGTTCTTGTCTGCCGTCTGCTGTCTGCTGGCAGTGTGGGAATTCCGTTTGGCTGGCATAATTACGGCTGGGAAAACTCTTAAGAAAGAAAAACGCTTACATCCAAGATGGCACTCCAATTGGTTTTTGCATAAATCAAACAAAATGCAAAAACTTTCGAGAATGTTTGTTCAAATCTCACGAAATAATTGGCGGGCATAAATTCATCATAAAAAACGAGTATGCAAAAATCAAATGACATTCTTTTTTTCGCTTTTCCTGGCAAATTGTATGCAAATATTTTGACAATTTTCACTTAAGCTTTGACATTCCAGGAGGAAACTTTCGGGCGAAGCAGCACTAATGCTGCGACGAAAATCTCAGCTCAGACACCAGCACCATTATCTTGTATCTTGTATCTTGTCATATTATTTTTTTTTTCTTTTGCCGGCAACCGGATGCATAAATAAGTGACAAACCCCGAGATGTGGCTGTTGCTGCTGCTGGTGCTGGTGGTTTATGTTTTTGTTTTTGTCGAATTTCCGGCATCACTTTAAAGAAAAAGAAATACGTGCAGAGCTGTTTTTCTTAAGTTTTTATTAAGATGTGTATATATCGCCATTGGGCAATGTCGGTCGATTTTTAGCTTCATTCATGAAGGTTTTTATGTAAATTCTAATACTTTTGACCATGAAAAAATAGTGTGGGAGAGGTTTTCATGAAAAATAAAAGAAAAATAATAAATAAAAATAATAATAGTTAAGAAATTAAAAATAATAATAATAATAATAATAATAAAAATCATCATAATGAAAAGAAAATATTCGGTATCTATAGAATTAGTGTGGCTGCGCTTTGAATTGCAATAATTACAGCGATGGGTAGCACTCTGTTCCGAAGTGACTGCACCGATGGGCAGCACTGTTCAAGGGAAGCAAACACCGTGGAAAATTAATACGAAAATAACGTTATTTCAACCATTACTGCAAGAAACTATCATTAGAGCAATGGAAAATATATTTCGCTCTTGATCTTACTACCCCACTGCTAAGCCACACTGTAAGAGAGAGTAATAAACAATAAAAGCCATTGAAACAAGAAAATTCTACAACAGAATAATTTTGTGGAAATGATTGCTAAAAAATGGCATATAAAATTCTATTATATCATAATTCTATTAATAATTAATCATAATCATATAAAAATGATCAAATTAATCTCCAAAACCCTTAACTTTCATTAATAAAGATTGTGCAATCTTTTGCGAAACGAATCAAAAGTGACATTCTATTCTTTTGCGATAACAAACGATGCCAAATCGTTCCAAAGACAGCTCCAAACATCCATCAAATCTGGCAAAATATTCAACAATCGATTGGAGTTCTATTGGCGTTCAGTGGGAAATCAATCGAGAAGTCCACTTAGCCATGGCCTAATCATAATGGGGAATCTTCTTACCAACCAATCTTATGCAATCGTCGCCACTCGACTGTGAGGAGGAGATACAAACAGAAGAGAGAAATCTATAAACCGAAAAAATGCAGGAAGAATAGAGCACCAGTGGGGGAGAGTGTGGGAGGGGGGGGCCAAAAACCAGTTTTCAGTTTCCCTTCGAAATCGAAAAAAAACAAAAGAACTTGGGACCGACCGAAAAGACTCTCGGAATAAGAGCGTTTTTCGATTGTTTTTTGTGTGTGTTTTTGCCTTTGTGGATTTTGTCTTATTTGTTTCGCTTGAGCGGATTTGGATTTATGAGGCACCGCGAGTGTGAAACAGAATTTTATTTTATTGAATGCTTCTTGCACCATTTGCCAGTCCACCGTATAAATATTGCCCAAGAACCAAACGATTTGGCCAGCTTGTAAAATGGCGCAAAGACCAGGCCAAAAAGATGTCGAATGCAAAATGGCCAAATGGCAAATGCAATTAGTTCGGCTCCAATTCAGAAATTGGCAGGCAGTTTGACAATTCTACAGCAGGTGCTGTATGCCGATTGCCGTTGATGCCGCTGCCGATGATGATGATTCCGGCCAATATTTATTATTGATGACAATCATCTGTTGCCTCGCGCTCGCTGTATCTCCTGCTGCTAAATGGAAAATGGCTAAAACGGAACATCGAATGAGTTTCACTTTCACATAATTGCCACATCATTTTAGCCATCTCGCTCTCTGACTCGTTTCGTTGCAGGATTTTTCAGGCCTTTTTCACGTGAAAGTGGAAATCTTTTCGTGTTATAATCCAGTTCGTGCATGTGGCGGCTCGTGTCTTATTACCCCACAAAAAATGATTCGTAATTAACGGAATTGAATACAGTTGAGGCCTGGCCTGGGGGCTGTGGAGAACAATAGATGGATGATGGCTTTCCAGGTGGGAACTTTGTGGGGGGAAAATTCAAAGAAAAATACATCAAATGTTTCTTTTGTCGGTTAAAGCCTAAAAGGGCTGAATGGGAATTTGAAATTGCATTTTGGAAGATGGAAATGAATCTGAAATCTCTTTGTGGTCGCCAGTCGAGTCATACGAAGCGTTTAGTGGCCGTTCACTTATGGTAAACTCGAGAAATGTGCCCCTAGTGGATCAAAGGTAGAGTAAACCTCCTTTAGCTTATGAGCACTGTTAAAGGACACTCCTGTAACGAAATATAGACTGTATATCTTTGAATATTGATACTTCTAGGCTGTTTATACCCTTTGCTGATGTAAACAATTAATTTTCCTGCAGACTCTCCTTGTCAGACTCTCCCCCCAATCAAAAAATGATGAATCTCATGGCTAGAGATCCAATTTCAGAGCGCCCAAGCAATTGCTGATTATAGAGGCCACGTTTATTTGTTTGTTTAATTTCTCTGGTTCCATCTTCTTCTGCCCCCAGAGATTTATTGTAGCCTCTCCGGTAATCAAAATTTGATGCCTCCTTTAGAGTGGAGTGTGGTCTTAATCTCGAAGATGTTCGGTCCAGTCAACGACCTTCAATTCGGTCGCTAGAGGAGAGAAGGCAAATGACAATCGACCATCCCACAATCACACAATCAACAATCGCCTGGTGGCTTGACTTTAATTATATCTGGAGCTGGAGCTTGGGAAGAGGCCTCTGTGGGAGGCAGAGCAGAGAGAAGGCAGAGAACCCATTATCCATTACCATTTCATTAACATAGACATAAAGCGAGAGCCTCGCCTCCCCGGAGGGGGACTCTGCCTCTCCCGACTGAAATGAAAACACGTGTTGCGGCCATAAACAAAGAAATTGGTAAAAACAAAAGAAAAATTGCCAAAAAGAGCGGCCTAGCGTGAAAAGCAAGCAACAACAAACAGGGACAGAAAAAGTGGCCAATGGCTGTTTGTCTCTCTATATCGTACGAGATACAGATAGATATATGTACATACATATGTATCTGTGCTGTGCGTTTTCCGTACGTTTTTTTATGGCAGAGTGTGTGGATCGATGAAATATTTTTGCTTTAAAGATGGTTATTTGATGGCCACCAAAAAATTAAATGCTGGCAACTGCAGAGAAAGGGAAAAGCCTGTTGAAAAGCCTCGCCAGCTGCTAATAGACTTATATTGAATGCAACAGCCATTTATTTTCCGTTCAATCGCTTAAACAATTCGATTCCGGATAGGTTTAATTAACACGAGATAGCCAGCAGATTAACGACAGACATCATTTAATTTTAAATGCAAGCGCCTAAAGGGTGGTATTACACCATGTGAAAGGTTCCATTATTGGAAAGTACATTTGATATACATCTATATATATATACATACATGGATGTGTAGTAAGTATATGTCAACGTTCATCAATTTAAATCTGAAAATGGAGTTTCCAATGGAAAGTTAAACCATGAAATAAGTAGAAACCTTAATAGAAAATATATTTATGGCTTTCAACTCTTTTCAAACTCAATTTGTGTTGTTTGTATCATTCTTATCTGAAGACATTCACAGAATCACATACGGTCCTTAAAGATCTAGCATACCTACATTAGTTCCGAATCCATTGTGATGTTATAGAGAAGGACATTCGTATAATTGGTCCCTAATCTTGTAATTATATCTTATACGATGTTCTGGCTCCAAAATGAAACCCAAACAATATACATTTCATGTGCTTTACGGATTTGTCTGCCCGAAAATATTTAATGAAAAAACAACATACATGTCCAGTGCAAGACGCAGCATATTGCTGCTCAACTCAAGTTTCGCTGATGCTAGAAATTAAAAATAAAATCCTGCGCATTAAACTCATTATAAATAATCTCGTATATGGCATAAAGTATGTCCCATCCACTGAAAGGACTTCTCTTGAAAAAGAAAATCCCTGGAGATTACCGTGACCTCGCTCAGATGTCACGAGTATACAAATTTTAATAGGTCAAAGGATGTGCTTCAGGGGCTTATGGCTTTTCTATGATTTGCCTTTTTGCACCTTTCTCCCTCTCTATCTTCCTATACCTCTGCCATCTACCTTTCTCTTTCTCTGTAGCTGCGTGAATTTCCCGTAAAAAAACACTCGCACACATTTTCATGCGAAATTACGTGCCGCCATAGCTGTCTGGCTGCCTCGCTGTCTAGCTATCCTTTTGCTTTGACAATTTCCGACATATCGACAGTTGCATCCCATTCCACATTTCCTCTCAATCTTTATGCCCAGACCCACAGCCACAGCCACTCCCACTCCCGCTCCCTGTGTATAGGGAGTGTGAATAAAATGTAATCCGGCAACTGCGTGCGGTAATCTAGCAAAAAACAAAAACGGCGCAAAAAATAGAGAGAAAAAATGCTAGTACTTCGTAGATGAGGAAAAACCCGTCTCGAACTTATAGCCGAATGGTGGCCCCAAGCTCCATCTGACCCCAGACCAACACCGCCCCTTCCACCCAACCTCCTACACCGATCGGCCCACTCCTTTTTCCCGTCCTTTCCGTCCCGCAACGCCCGTCTCTCTCTCTCCGTTCGGTGTTGAGTGGAGTGGAGTGGCCCCACAGCTGTGTTGATTTTCATTTTCAGCGGGCCCCCAGCCGTCGAATGGGCGTGCCGCCGCCCCCTTTTTTCGCATTGATTGCGTTACAATTTCAGGTTTTCTGTTTTCTGCTATTTGCCGCCAGTCTACTTCTACTTTTCGAATACCCATTAGCCGAAAGAGGGTTTCCATTTGAAAGGCGAACAATTTTCCTACCAAAAGATGACATTCGGTACCTTTTGCTTATGGGAAACCATCGACAATCATTCAAATGTGCCCTGGCCAGACGAAATTACAAGACACAACTTTTGTGATCCCATCTGTAATCTGTAATAACCAATCAAAATTATGTTCTTAAGAGGTTATATGAAAGCCATAGATATTCCTCTAATACGTAGCTTCTAAAATAGAATCTTCACAGTATGTAGAGTCCTACGATTCCTTAATTCCCATAGAAATCCATTCGCTTCGAGGGTATCTACAGCGTCGACCCTTTTCTTGTATTTTTGCTGCTGCTGCTGCTGTCTTTGGCTTTGCTTTGCTTTGCTTTGCTTTGCATTGAATTGCTTTTGCTTTTGTTTCACCGGCTGTGCCACAAAACGTGTCCATTGGGTTGGTTGTTGCTGCTGCTGCTGCTGTTGCTGCCGTTGCTGTTGCCATTGTGGCTCTGTTGTTGCTGCTGTCGCTGTCTGTGCCACAGCGTTGGAGTTGATCTTTATCTGTATCTCCGGTCGGTCGGTCGGTCGGTCGGTCGCTGGCTTGCTGGTTGGAGGAGGCCCCCATTCCCTTCCCCTCTCCCCCTTCTGTATATAGTAAAATGGTAACTCGAATTGTTGGCTCAGCTCTTGACTTGGCTCTGGCCCGGCTCTGGGTTTGCTTTGGGTCTGGGTCTGGCTTTGGGTTAACCGGTTTCCAGTCTGGGTCTCTCTCTTTCCATTTCGTTTCGTTTTCATTTCGATTTACGAGCGCAAAAATTAAAACCGAATGAGTAGTAGAGCAGCCAAGCAAAAGCACTGCCCTCGTTGTTATTGCTATTGTTTCTCCGGTCGATGCTTTTGGCATTAAGACCCCCTCATCCACGCCCCGCCCTCCCCCTCAGCGTCAGAGATCTTGAAAAGCCCCCCAACTCTGATGTACTGCGTCTCCGGGGTCTGGGGCTCGTTCGATTTGGTTTTACAGATCAAATGGGGTTGGGGTTTCAGATCTACTACTTAGTCCGCTATATTCTCTGGCATTCGTTATCTTTTTCAATTGCTCTCTGAACGGACGGGCGAAGGGTAGGGGGCGGCGGAGGGATTATATACCCCTATAAATGGGAATCTGGTCTCTGTAAATGGTCGTCGGTTTATTATGATTATTGTTATTACTGTCGTTCGCATTGTCTTTATTTGGTGGAAAAAATAATGTCGCATTAAATAAATTATTGCACATCGTTCAAGCTTTTCGGGACGTATGTACATATGCAGATACATTATATTTTTGTCTCTGAATAAACGGACTTTCATTTCCTGCAAAAAAATATAAATACAGTTTCCAGTTGTTGGTTTTTTTCTGTTTGTATTTTTCTGTCTCAGTGTTTTCTGTGTGTGGGAGTTGTAAGAATTTGTTTATGGTTTCATAAACTTAAATGTGATTGGATTTTTGGTTGCGGTTTATTTTGTTTTTTTTCTTGTGCAGTGAATCATGTGAAAGTTTTATTTCGGAAGCAGTTGTGAAATGCATTCAAGGAGAATATCTTTGTATCGTATAGAGATTGCATTTGGGGAGGTCGTCATGATAAGAAACAAAGCTATAGTTTATGGAAACATTAGATACTTTGATACAATCATAATAAAATTAAATAGAATTCACTTTGATTTAAACATAAATGTATTTAAAAGAATTCTTAATACGGGTAGAATATATTTTACGAGCCAAATATTGAATATTCCGCTCATCCGAAAGTGCTGATTGGTGCTATGGCCCTGAAATGTTCCAATTGTCACCCGTAACCATCTAGGGATTACAGATACTTAATTATTTAAATTTTAACAGAGGTTTAAACGTAAAAAAATTAAAAAAAAATTATTAGGAAAAAAAAATTATAATAAAAAAGTTAAAATAAAAAAATTAAAATACAAAAATTCATATAAAAAAATGTAAAACAAACAACATTTTAAATAAAAAAAAGATATTTAAATTGTAGGAAATATGTTTTATCTGTTCATATATTTAAATACCTTCATCATTCAATATTTATTCCATCTATCCTGTCGATGAGATCTATTTAAAAAGATTTCTTTCGCCTATCCATCTACCTATCTATATGTTTATTCATATATCTATTCATATTCATTCATATTTCTATCTACTTCTTATCTGTCCTTCTGCATATGTATCTTTCCGTAACTTTACATCCATATATCGTCTACCACACTCATTGAACTCAACCTTTTTGATGTTCAACCCAACATTGATGTTATCCATTTCCAACATTTGTCCAAAGTTTAAGGACACTTCTGTGGTAGAAGTACTTGTCTGACATCTGATAGCCTTCATCTTCGTGTCTTAAGCCGCTGTCGAAAAGCATTTACAAAACCATTTGACACACCCGCACAAATAAATTCAAAAATAAACACCAAACAGCAAAAAAAAAACCCTGTCTGTCAACCTTCAGTGGGAAAAATAATTTGCGGTTCAAAAATACACTAAAAACTAAAAATCAACAAGTTTGTATCTCGATTTTCGGTTTGCTTTTTTCGGTCTGTAATTTATCATATCCCAAATCTGTTAAGTCTGTTGATAATGCATTTGTTTCTTCTGGTTTTAAACCACAACAAAATATTATATTATTTTTTTTTTTGGGAAAAGGTCAAACGTTGTTGCAAATGTTTTTGTGCTTTTATCTATTTTTGGTGTGTGTTTTGTGTTAAATATTTGCCAAAAATTTAATTATTTTTTAATGGTTTAATTAACAGAATTTATGGCTAAACTAAAGCATTTTGTGTGAATCATACCTTAGGAGCTTTTATTGAATGAACCTTTTGTTTTAAACAATATATTTTCGTGTGTGGTAAATTCACAGAAAAACCTACCGAAAAAAAAGAGCAACTTTGCTGCTATTTTGGCACAGACTTTCCACACGTTTTCCAGTCTCTTGCGCACACGAATACAAATGGAAAACCTGCTTTTGACAGGCGACATGAAAATTGATTTTCACGAGCGTCGGCTGCTGTTGTTTCCTTCTCCTCCTCCTCTCGAAGGAGTTGTCGTGTGGGGCCCATTGACGTATGAGTAATATCCAAGAATGAAAGTAAATTTTTCACTGCCGCAAAATCAATAACATTCGGGGCTTAAGGCTCCTGGGTTTCCACCTGAATGATTACATACATTTCCATTCATATGTAAATCCACAATTGACGTAATATACACAAAATGTTGGTGGGTGTCGCCTTTCCGTTCCCTGCCCTTCCTTTCAGCGCCTTCTTTTTTATACAACCGCAACGAGGCCAATCTCACCTGAGATTGCCATGAAATTCTGTTGCTGTTTCTGTTTCACTCAAATTAGAAAAAGAAAAGCCACAAAACGAAAAACGAAAAACGAAGAGCGTACAAATCTGTGCCAGAAAGCTGAGAAAATTATGATGGCACATTGGGACGGGACTAGGGACTGAGGGGCACTGAGGGGCACTGAGGCAGTGAGGCACTGAAACACTGAAGCACTGAAGCACTGAGGGACTGAAATTAAAAACAGACGCATTTGGCCCACAATTTTGTGCATAACACAAAATCAATTACAATTTTAATTAAATATGCAAAGCTCTTACCCAAAAGAGAGAGCCAGCCACAGCTACTGAATGGGAGAACGGAACTCAATCAGGCTAAATGTCCCCCAGGCAGGTAACGTCTTTTCATAATGTCCCACCCACACACACACACACAGACACAGACACAGACAGCCCAGCCCTGCCCAGGTATAGGTATCCCTTTTAGCCCTATCCTCTGAGTCTCTGAGGGGGTGGCAACAGCAGCCGCAGCAGCAGGCAGCAGGTCTATAAATGTTTGAAGCAATTTGGGAGAAAACTCTAGAAAATGGATTGTTCTTTAAGAGGCTGCCCTCTGAAGCTGTTGGGACTGCCGTTAACTATGGATGACTCCAATATTTAATGTATTCCAAATTAGATGCAAGTCAGTATAATGTATTCTAATTTATTTTTCATAAGATAATTTCGGATTCTAGTTGCTCGTTCGGGGAACAAATGATTTTTTGTTGTAGAAAGAAACTGTGCGGAAAACAATATGTTAAAGACAACTAGCCGAACCGGCAAACCTTTTGCCGCATTGACAGTGGGGATCACAAATCATCACTTTCGGATGAGCGGAATATTTATTAAAAATAGTTTAAAATAAGTACTGGCATATCTGTTTTGTTGTAGAAGGAAACTATGTGGAAAACTTATAAGCAAAAAGCTGACCCTGAAAACCATTTGCCATGTTGGAAATGGGGAGGTTCTTTTTCTATAGCACTAATCATCACTTTCGAATGAGCGGAATATTTATTACTTGACTCGTACTCGAACGCGCGGAGTTCGTAGAAAGCTGAAAGATAGTTTATAATAAATACTTGCAATGCTGTTTTCTTTTAGAAGGAAACTTTGTGGAAATGTATCCATTCTGAAAAATATTTTCTTATTTTCGGACTATTTTTTTTTTAGGTGAAAAGAGTTTGAAGTCGACTCCACTGCTGTGCCAATGCTTGTAGTAATATAAGACCAAGTCCTTTCTGTCCTTCCTCCCTTTGCTGCCACACCACAAGATTCATATATTTTAGATATTCTAGAGAAGCACTTGGGCAGCTCTCATGGAAAAGCATAAAAAATAAATGAGTCTTGCGTAGACAAGAGACACAAAATTCTTAATTAAATTGTCCCCAGAGCGTGGGAGCAGGATAGGAGAGGAGGCAGTGGCAGTGGCAGTGGCAGGGGCAGCTATGACAGATGACAGCTTTCCAAGCTGGAAATCAATTACAATTTGCTTGCCCAGACTCTTGGGCTGGCCTAATCCTGTCCAGGTCCCATGTCCATCGCCATCGCCATCGTCTAGCCCAAGTACAAGTACAAGTATTGGTAGCTGCAGCTCTTGCATCTTTGATGCTCAAACCAAGCTAAATGGAAATGCGGTAAACTGGGCCCAGACGAAGCAGCTGGCCTGCTGGCAGCTGGCATCAGGCAGCAAGCAGCAAGCAGCAGGCAGGCATTTGGTCAATTGGTCAATTTCCATTTGCATATCATTTGGATTGGTGGCCAAGAATGTTGCAAAATTCTGCTAAATGTACAGTTTTTGGCAGTTGTGGCAGCTTGACGTAATGGGCACACAAACAGAAAGAGTCAAAGAGATTGGATTGGTAATACGGCTATACCTATAGTCTATAGTCGGGGGAGGGGGGAAACTAAGGCTAAGGACGGACTACCTCCTGCAACATTCGACATTCAGTTAGTTAATTAGCAAAGTGCGTGGCAAGGCATAGCATGGTGTGGCATGACGTGGTGTGGCACTCTTGAAACTGCTTCTCGATTGAAAACATTTCATTAATTTCTGCCATTTTTCTCTCTTTCTCTCTCGTTTCAGGTATGACACAAAAATAAATCAAATGCAAATGCAAAATATCGATTAAGGTCAAATTACGTATACGTACATATGTATATGATGTGAGTGCTATGTATGGCAGGCAGCTTGGATCTGAATTTGATTTGGTATTTCATTATGGTTTGCAATTTAAATAGTACTTCCCAGTACTCTTTTCCTGATTTATTATATATAATTACATTTATAAAACATTGAAAATGAGGAAAATAAATGGAAAATAGGTGGCAAAATGATTGAAAAATGAAATGCGGAATATGAAGCGGATTTAATAGGAGAAAATACAGGAAACTCTATTAATGTCTCTGAAAGGAGACTTACGTCAGCAAATTTTCCATAGCTATCGGTAAACTATCCCAAAACTATCGTTTTGAATCGGCTCAGAGACTACTACTGGAACAAATAGATCATCAAGATCCCCCAACCGTAATAATAATACTCAACGATTTTCCATAACTATCTAACTATCTATCTATTTATCTGCTTCCACTTTCACTTTACTAAACTACACTTTTATGAGATATTTACCACCTTCCCAGTGTAGAGTGCACCCGATCTTCAGGCCCAGCATTTAACTTTGTCAAGCGCAAACATAAATATCAAATATCAGAATAGTGTAGCTTTTTAATGATATATTGTTGGGGTCTCTTGGCTTTTATCAGCCATTAATGATCGCCAGAAGAGCGTGAAGCGTCGTCGTGGTCGCCGTCTGTGGGTCTGGTTTACACCTCAAAAAGTTTGTCAGCTGTCTGATATTTTTTCCAGTAACTTTTTGTTTATTTTTGTATACATTTTTGTTGTGGTTGTTGTTTTTTTTTTGAGAGAAGAGACATTGAGGCGATGACGACCATCAACTGTCAACAGCCTTTGCTGCTGCTTCTGCTGCTGTCTGCGTAAATATTTGCCAGCTGCGTAATTGCAGCCGAAACCGAAAAAAAAACTACAGCAAAGAAAAGAAGAAAAATAAAGATGGATTTGCCTGTCGCTTTGAGATGGATAGTCGAATGTCGTCGAGCCCTAATGAGTGGCATTGTGCGTGTGGGCGCAGAAAGAAAAATATATAACCAAAAGAAAACCGAGACACGAGACCCTGAACTCTTTACTCAAATTGTCACAATCAATAATAATTTTCCGTACAAACTTTTTAGTAAATTCCATGAAGCATTTTCTTTATTGGTGCTTTTCCTTGGAAGTTTTCTTATTAGCCAGCAAGTTGATTATTTTTCATCTAGAAACATCTGTCTGACCAGGCGACAAGTTTCCTGCTAAACTTTTCCACTTTTGCCACATTGCTTGCACTTGTAATACTCCCAAGAAAAGCTGCAAAAAACTAAAACAAAATCTTTGTCTAAGTTTTCCACAAGATAAAACTGTAGCCCAAACGTAGAGGAAAACAAATACCGGTACTTACTTGAGGAAAAAGTGTGAGATGATTGCTGTTTTTTATGAAGAGAATGGCTTTGTAAATGCACTTAACAAATTGGTTAAAACTTAGCAAAAGATTGTTTTATATTTTAACTTTATTTTTTATGATTTTCATTAGATTTTAAAAGGGTTTAAAGTTTCAAAGTTCCAAAAAACAGCAAATTACCGGAAAAAACTGAAAAACTTAGTTAGAAATGATTCAAAATCTAATCTAAGTTCTGCTAAGCCACTCTGTGAGAGTACGAGAGAGTGAGAGAGAGAGAAAGATTATGCGGGGTTGTATTTTCAGATATGGCATTTATTATTCCATTATTAATATTATTCATAAAAAAATTAGGGAATATTCCTACAAAAATACAAAGAATTTACGTCTTGGTTTTCTTAGATTTCAGTAATTAAACCCCTAAATAGATCCAATCTAATGTTGATCTTTTAATGCTTCACTCTATCTCTGTCTCGTGTGATTCCCAAGTACATGGAGCACTATAAAAAACCTCATTATAAAACCCAACCATTTGGCTACTAGCCTTCCGTTCCATTTAGTAGCTACCTTTAACATTTTCATAGTGTTTTTTGTTTTTTTTTTTGGGGAACTTTTAGTGCCGCTTAATCTCTGGCCAGCCCACATAGAACACATAGTAGAGGCAGAGAATGGTTTCCCACGCCGCGGCGCAACGCGGCATGGATCAGCTCGTCATATCTTGGCAGCATCTTTTGTGGGCACTCCAGTGAGACTCCTAAGCCGCAGGCGGCAACACTTGAGTGCCCCAAAGCTCGAGTGGCTTTTGGGCGCATTTAACATGCTCCAAGCTGAAGCAGAAGCAGCACTCTACAACGCCTACAAGGGCCAGCAGATTGAGCCTCCGAGAGAGTGATTTACAGTAATTTACATTGTTGTGAAGAGAGCTGAAAATAGTTTTCTCCAGCAAGACCTTGTCTAAGTTCTTTTTAATGAGTTTTCAGTACAGTACAGTACCCCTCCCCCTCGTCTGAGTATCTGCGTTGCAGTTGCAAGTCAAAACTTTCGCTCGGGTTGCGTGTTTTGGATTCTTGTCTGACGCCTCATTTCTTTGGCTCCTCCTTCATTGGCAAGGACTCGGCCAATAGCCGTTGCCTAGAGACGTATAAATGAAAAAAAAAAATAACACGTGTGCGTCTATGGCGAAAAAAATAAACAATAAACAAATTCCCGAGCCATAAAAAAATATATAAAGAACCAACAAACGCATAAAAAGCCCACAAATAACTACTGACGGGGGATACTTGGGATGTTGATTTAGCATAGTAAAATGCGTATAAATACAAAAGTCAGGGCTAAAAGCGGCGGCCGCATGTCCTATCCTATCCTGTCATACTCGTATCCTGGCCAAGGCCCCTGCCACGACCTGGCTAAACAATAAACAAGCCATAAAATGTTTGCCGTGTGCACTCGACTCGGATAGGATAGCGGCTTTTTATATGTCAAATAAATAACGAAACAAGTGGAAACCTTATCATGTGGGTAGGGCCTATACGGCCTAAGGAATGCTCTAAGTAGGAAGATTTTTAGATTAAATTTAAAGGCCTTTAATTGCGAGAGAATGCAAGGCTCAAAAATGATTTCATTGAATTATTCTTGTTAGAGATTCTCTCAGCAAAGATAAAACTTTTACTTAGTTTTGCGATGATATTTTAGACACATCTTTCAACTATGCACCAACTGTTCTGCCAGCTCCATTAACTTTTATTTAAAGGCTTTATTCATTGTTCTTTTATGATATTTTCCAGAGTATTTTGCAGTGTATTCTTCCCGGATTTCTTTATGCAAAATATTTCAGTATAAAGTGAATATTTTCCAATCACAAAAGATCCAAATTTTACATGGCTTACACTTGTATAGTATCCCTGCCAAATCCTAGATTAAACCATCCTTTGAGTGTATTCGCCCTACATTCATACCCTTTCCCTACGCATACACGACGCTCCTCGAGCCTGATTATCCCCCGAGGCTCCAAGGGGGCAAACTGCAATCTAAATATGAACTCAAACTACAATTTATGGCAGATAAACCCGAGGCACGTACCATACAAGGATATGTGATACAAGGAAGGGAAGAGCCCGCGTGTGTAGTAGTTACCGAATAATATTCAATAATAACGCAAGTTGAAATGTCTTCCTGCCTGCCCCACAGATGCCACCTGTGTGTGTGCCCCATAAAAAGAATGAAAGAAAAAGGTTCAACTATTTGTTGGGTTGCCTTGACCCCCGGGGCATTGCTAACCTTTTGCTGGTTGGGAGGCTTAGGCCCCAAGTGCATTGATTGATTTCCAACAAAAGGAGCAAAGGACTCGGGAGGTGTTTGCATGTCCTGTGATTTGATCCAGTCCAGTCCGAATGCCAGTGTGTCTGGGGAGTGCCATAACCAGAGCAATTAACGTTTAACATTCATCGATGGATGCCATGTATCTGTGGGCCACTCCAACCTCAAGGAGGCGCCCCATAAAAGTCCATTCAAAGTCAAAGAGTCGGCTCGGCTCGGCCGAATCCTGAAACTAAAATCAACGTCAAATCCAGAGCCAGCCAGCCATCCAGCCAGCCAGCCAAGAAGGCCATTAATTTTTATTGCGCACACGAAATACTTACATATATTCCCCAAAAAGCAGAGAATGGCAAAACCAAAGAAATGTATATACATATGTACTATATGTATGTATATATGTATGTATTTGAATAAAAATTAGCTAGCATACATTTAGGCACTAGCGCCAGCCCGTAAATCTCGTAAAATACCCAAAATACCAAACGGCAACTGTTACGGCGGGACCCAGAGAGAGAGAGAGAGAGAAAGGCGGCATCGAACACTAAGGTAATCAGGAGCATGGGGTATTCAAGGAGTGGATGTGGGGCGTCATCCTATGTATGGGATTGCGTGTGGCGTCGTTGTCTGGGTGTCCTGTCCCTGGGAGGGTTGATTTTCCGTGGATTTTTGTGTATTTATTTGGAGCTGCAAAATTTCCTTTTATTTGCGCTGCGGATACTCACAATTTCTCATTCGATTTGATGGGAGAAAAAGGGAAATACTTACATTAAAATGTATATATTAAAATAAATTAAAGTAGAACCCTAGTGTCTTTTCCCTTTTTACATTTTCATAGTATTCTACATACTTCTTCTAATATCTTTAATCTCAAGAGTAAGAGTATTCACCATTCGTTGTTCTCAATTAAAAATGTTGTTTAGAGTCGCAAAAGGTTTTTGCGTTGCCTACTTCAAGGAGCCCCAGCTTGATGACAGCCTAAGGAACAGCGACTACAGCGCAAAAGGCAAATAAATTTCAGTCTCTTCGGATGATACCCATCCCCCATTTCCATCCCCCATACCCAATCCTCATCCCCCCATCCACGTTGAAGACTGTCCAGACTTCTTGGCGACGCAGTTTCGTAACTTTCGGTGTTGTCGGGCCATATTTAGGCATCATAACAAGTCGTAAAATGGAATTTTAGTTGTTTATCCACACAGTCACAGCCTCACAGTTGCCACAGGATGTGTATCTGCAACTGTGTATCTGTGTAGCTGTATCTATGCATCTGTAACTGTTTCTGGTTTCTGGTTTTTGTTGATCTGTCTATTGGCTTCGGCTAGTTTCAGCAGATTTCTTGATTTCCAGGGATGTTTGTGTTATTCCAAGTCTTTTTATGGTTTTGTTTAGAACCAAAATTCACACAGAGTGGAGTGGAGGGGAGCGTTGCGGTGGAGAGGCATATAAAGTTTTTGTCTAAGCCGCCACCGAATGCCGTGAAGGAAGGCTTTTGTCTGGCCTTGCCTGACGTCAGCTGTTCCTTCCTTGAGCCTCCCGAATCTTTGGGGAAATCTCCACCGGAAAAAAAGCTTACTACATACACGACCACATTCATATACATACATACAAATATATATTTATATATATATATCGGGTATTATGTGGTACTTAGGCTGTGCTTAGTGGGATTTGCCAAGTGCTACCTCTACCTGAGAGCAAGGATTTCGGTCTGGGCTCTCTTTGTCTTTGTCTGTGCCTTTGCCTTGGTTTTTGGATTTTCTCTTCGTTTCTTCTTTTGTTTTTCCAGCCGCATTTCTTGGTCTTATAATTAAAACTTATGCGGATTTGTCAGGGGAGAAGGCCCTGTCCCAAAGGAAGCTTATGCTGAGAGCCAGCAGCAGCAGCAGCAGATTATTGAAATCATACTTTGTGGCCCTCTTTGGAGGCATCAAAAGGCAATCCCATTAAGAGCCCATTCCGCTTGATTGATTCTGTTATAAAATTAAAAATAAATATTAATGTGTGGCATACATTTTAGGATAATGTGTTAGCCGTTTGCATTTGAGCTGGAAGAAACATTTTTATGCTTTTATGAATGGGCATTGGATGCCATGTGGATACCTGTGTGAGGGGTAGGCCGTTTCCGTGCGTGTGCTCGTGCTCACTCATTTTGAATGGGGTTTTTCCAAGAGGGGTTTGCCACACCCCCTACCACTGCCTTTTTTAGACAGCTACTCGTATGTGTTGTGCATTTAAATTTCAATGCCTTGCGGCACTTGAAAACCCAACCCCAATCCCCTCCTCACACATGTATATTTTGTACATATATAAATATTTATTGCCTTGTCGGCACGTAATAGGCGGGAGGCAGTAGTCGGAGGGAGGCAGTAGTCGGAGGGAGGGTGTAGTCGGAGGGAGGTGTGTGTAGGTGTGAGTGTCTGTAGGCCCTCATCCTGACACATCCCCACCTATCTTCTATAGGATTTTGTTGTTTCTTGTCTGCTTTTTTGTGTTGTTTTTTGACAGCACATTGTTCAGTTTGGCGGCTTTATCTGTGTGTGCCATTGCCTGTCTCTTTCGCAGTCGCAGTCCCAGTCCTCGGGCATTCCCTTACACATGTGCATACAGTTGTGTCTGCTTGTGTTGGGTTTGTTTTATATGATTTAATTTGGCATTTTTATTTTTTTATTTGCCAAGCGGCTTGTCTGTTCTGGCATTTTTGTATGCAAATTCTGTTTGCTTTTCTTTTTATTTTTCTATCGTTCGTGTTTTTTTTTTACACACAGCTTAACACAGTTTTTGCTTTACATTAGTTGAGTGGATATTCCGGGTTAGCCAAAGAAAAATAGTTTATATTTTTATATATGAAAAATGAATGGCTGGAAAGTGCCACGAATGTAGGTCTTTCGAGATGCCAATAAATGTCAACAAATTTGTGAGATTATTGGCAGGTTTTGGTATCAAGAATTTTCTGAATTATTTGCGTATACATTTTAGGAATTATTTGTATGTTTATTCGGGATATCTTTATTCCAATGTTACGTATGTATATGCATAATTTAGGAATTCCACTTTTGGATACTTTTAACATTCTTTTTATTGTTTTACAAATATTTACCCTTTAGAAAACATCTAATATTTTTTAGAACTACAACATGCTCTTAGAGAAAGTAGAAGTCTCATCTTGGATATTGGTTTTAAGTAGATAGGCAACTAGTTCGGCACCTGTGCCGCCCCCTTTGACCTCTTTGGTTCTACAGGGTATACATACATGTATGTATGTACATATATGAGACTGCAAAGAACATTTTATTTACCCTATATTCTAAATAAATCGGGTTTCTATGAAAGCAACTGCTGTGCAATTAAACACTTGTTGAATTATAAAGAACTGATTTATAGAATTCATGAATTCATTGGCATTGGTTTCAGTTTTTCTGGATAATTTCCTTATTGTTGCCTCTTCTCGGAAAAGTGGTTTTTGCAGAACCAATAAATACGATTCGATACCTATTTTATTACTCGTATTTTTTTAGTCGGAATTAACGCTTTTTCTCAGTGTACATATGTATGTATGTATGTTCGTTAGTTGGCTGTGCATATGTTGAGTACGAAATTATTGTCAGTTTATGCTGCTGGCGCTGGCCTGGCTACTGTGCGAACTCTTTTACATTTTGATTCTTAGCGGAGAGCGTAATTTGCCTATTCTACTGTTCGCTGTACTCCTGTATGTAAAAGAGAGGCTCTGTAATGAGAGACTCGCTCAGAGAGGATCGTGCTCAATCTATTTGCTATACTCGTGTGAGTGGGAGAGTGCATGCTGAAAGAGGAGAGTGCGCAAAATGCATGAGTGCATGTCTGATCATGTCTGTTGCGTCGTGTTAGCATTTAGCAAGGGAGGAAGAGAGCAATTATTCATTATTTTAGTGGCTCTAAGGGGAAAAATGTTAAAGATGAATGGGTCTAACTATTAATTATAAACTTACTAGTGTAATTATGGGTACTATTACGAAATCACTGGGACTACTCGTATCTTAATTTTTAATATTATTATGTTACTCAGGATTTTTTCTACGAAAATATAACATTATATTTGTTTTATTGGTGGTATCTACTACCCTTGTAATCCTTGTCTTTCAGTTTGTTTAAATATAAATTACGTGCACTAGTTTGTGTCTAGTTTGTGGTCCCTTAACCATGACATACTTTCGTGGGTTTCATTGAAGACCATATACCATTTATCAGTGGAACATTCCCCCAAACACAGAAAACCCCCCAAAAACTTGTACAATTTTGTTCATTTTGCTGTACCTGCGCTGCAGCAAAAACTTTAGTATTTATTTATTTCTCTTTGATTTGACTCCACATTTCAATTGCTACTGTTTGCCCCGTTTTGCCCCACTTCTCTGTAGATGGAGTGTGTGCGGTAGATGTTAACCCTTGACCCCATAAAGCCAACTAATTGATTCGCTTGTTTGTTGTTTCTTTCGCTGCTGAATGCTGGGCCCCCCTGCCCCCGTGGTACGATCCGAAGCGGAGCTCAACAATCAATTAGTGCAATACACAATTGTTTTTATTTTCCCCCTCCTTTTATTTATGTGTAAAACATTTTTGTCGGCATTTCTTTTACAATTTATCAGTGGTATGGCATGGTGTTGTTTTTTCTTGTTATTTGTTTTTTTTTTGCTGTTTTTTTGGGGAAGTTTGAAAACATAAACTTGTTTTATAGTTTACCTTCGGCTCGTGTTAAGGTTAGTTGTATTTTTGTATACCCTTTCCGTGAATATACCCGCAGAACCCTACAAGAAAAGATAAATCAGCAAAGGGTATTCCCAGCATCGCCACAGATGCCTCTCGTCTTCCTGTCTTTGAAGTTATTTATTATTTTTTGTTTTCTTTCTGGTTTTTAGTTTATTTTGTGCTTGATTGATAGCATTGTTTGGTCTGCCATTTTGTTCTACTTTTGTTTGCTTTTACGCATATTTTAAATTTCAACTTAATTTGCCCAAGAAGTGTGCGTTGCGACTTTGAAACTAATTAATCAATCCAGCAATCGTTAGCTTTGTTATGCTAATTTTCAAAGCCTCGTGTAATTTGAGAAAAGGCGTGGCTAGGGGGTAAATATTGCCATTTGAGCATAGAAAAATACATATTTTCATAAGAAATTATTGTCGTACGCGTGACTGGGTTTGGGCACCGAAAAGTATTTATTCATTTATTTATTCATTCATTTCCCATGGCACTCGACACGTTTTTCGGCGTTGACAGTTTGAAGTTTTCGTTTATTTTCTGTAGTTTTTCTGTCGCTGCAAGCAGATTGGCAGCCGCCAAAGACGAAAAGCGAAGCCGAAAGCCGAATCAAAGGCTGTGGCCACCGATGGCACTTTGGCATTTCGAATTTCTGTGCGACTGAAAAATCTTTGCCTGCATTCAATTTATTTTGCACATTTATCAAAAAAAAAACAAACCGAGAGCCAAGACACAGGCGACAGGCAACATTGAAACCTGTAATTTTGGCTTGATTCTAAGAGCATTTGATGGATGGCATCGTATACTATGTATATGGTATTTCACACATGATGCCAGAGATACATTTCGCCTGCAAGTAATTCAAGTGGAAAGTGCCTCGGCTCGGTTTGGTTCGTCTTGGCCCGGGGGCGTGTAAACTGTGGCAACATATTAAATTTCACTTTTGCTACTGTTTTTCCCCCCATCTCCACTCTGCCTCTGCCTCTGTGCCTCTGTGCCTCTCTCTAGATTTATATGGAAATAGTTTGAGTTGACTATTTTATGATATGTGACAGGCACACGCCATTGTCTTTCGGTATTTGCTAGACTTAATTTGTTTTCTCTGTCTCTAAGTCTCTCCCCCTCTCTCTCTCTCGCTCGCTGAGCTATGAGTTTCGCATTTCATTTGACAGCGGACTTTGCCACTTGAGAGCTTTGTTTTTCCAGTTTTTCTTTCGCGGGGATAATGTATCTGTCAGTTACAAATGAAATGGAAGTGGGTTGCATGGTAAATTGGTAAACAAATTCAAAAAGAGAGCCAAGATCTCTCAAAATGGAAAAAAACATTTCAGAAATGAGTACGAAAAAAATGCAAAACAAATGCTAATAAAATGTGTGATGGTTGGATGGAGGAAAGGATTGTTTTTCGAGTGCAAGTCACACCAGAGAAGAAGAAAGAGATGGAGAGAGAAATAGAGAGAGAGGTAGAGAGTTTGTGAAATCATGAAAAAACAGTTTTTAATGCTAAGCTACATTGGGAGAGAGAAGAAGTGAGTGCGTGAGGCTAGGGAGTAGCCACAGGAAAATGTTTTTTTCTGCATTCTTCTAGAAAATCTACAACTCGTCCTTTACTGCTAAGCAACGCTGGGAGAGAGAGAGATTGCTTGTGGGAGAGGATTACTTATTTTTCTACAAAATCTTTATAGTTATATTTCCATTATTCTATACATTTACCTTCTCCAATGTCTCTAAAATGACTCCCAAAAAAAGGAACTTCCATAAAGCATTATTTTTTTGACAGTCAAAAATCAGTCATCAAAAATGCCTCCCACGAACTGCTAATCAAAGAGCGAACATGTCCCAACTGCTAATACCTGATATGAGTACCCATTGTCTCATAGCTAACAATAAGTGAACCAGAACTGACATACCATCCCCACCGTCCCTCCAGGCCCCCAGGCCTCTAGCCATAAATAATACAAAATGATTTGAGCGGCACGATAAAAACTGACACGCGCCCACGTAATTAGAACATTACCAAATCATTTAACCAAAAATACGACCAAACACGGTAGGGGAATGGAGAGTGGGGAGCGGGGTGCGGGTATGAAAAAAGTTAACTATAAATTTGAAAATTATAAGGTTTCATTTTGACAGTTAGCAATGGGAGGGGGGAACAAGAGTTTTTTTTTTGTTGCGTGCCAGGTCCGGCTCGCACTTTGCCTATTTCGGCTCCGACTTCGACTCGGATTCGAATTCAATTATTTAAAGTCAATGAGTGCGGCCTTATAATGATTATTATTTATGTTTTTTGTTTGCGCCTTAAATATTTAAGGTCCATCACTTAGAGCACCGCACAGACACCTTCCTCGAGTGTGGATTGTTTTCGTTCATTAATATTTTGTTTGACACTCAGCTGTCTGTCTGTCGTCCGTCTCTGTGGGACTGGGGCGCAGGCGGAGGCTTATCTTTATGGTTTGATGGGCAGCAAATACTTGACTGAGATTTTGTTTGGGGCAGTAGCCGATAAGGTTATTACTTTTGATAGTGGGTGAGTAATAAGGCGAGGGCTCTTGAGGAAAAGTAATCGTAATATAAGTGATTAAAAATGAAGAGCAAAATTTTACAGAAAATTGATTGAGAAAATCCACAATTGTGTCTAATATTTTTAAATTAATCCCAATGCACTCATGGAACCCAGAGAAGTGTTATAAAAGGCAGTAAAGATAACAAGAAACATTAACAAATTATTCCACAATTAAATTTAATTCAATTGATAAATGCAAACAATTGTACAGTTTTTAATCCTCTCTGCAGCAGAGATAATCCCCAATCAAACCCCAAAGTCAAGCCGCCAGTTGCGCCTAACGGTATCCCCATTTCTTTTAGAGCAAACCCTAACCCCAATGTCTGGCATAATTAATCCATCGGAGAACTACAGCTCCAATTATGCGAAAATTAATCTGCTTTGAATCGGCTGATTGAGTTTGAGAACTTAATTGGAAATGTGGTCCCCCACATTAGGGGGGCAGGGGGGAAAATCAATTTTCCGCGAATCACAAGTGGCGGCCCACCAATAAAACTGCAATTATCAAACGATTCATGTTTCAAATTGAATTCAGAGCACAAAAACACAGAAAAAAACACACAGAACAATTGAAATATTCATAATTCGATTGTTAAATTGTTTCTGCTGCTGGGATCTGTCCTCGCTTAAATGTTATTAGTATTAAGTTTTTTTTGGTATTTCAATTAAATAACACTGAAGTCTGAGCTACGTAACAAATGGTTTAATTTATGCAGCTGCCTGCTTTTTTTTGTTGCTCTCTTAACGTCACAAAAAAAACAAAAAAAAGAAGCAAATTAGCAACTAACTCTAGTCTCGTTTATGCATTATTTATATGCCATAAGACCTGATCAGTAAAGTTTTTTTATGGCCCCCGTGCGTAAAAGTTTATCAACTTGTTGTGGGTAACACTAGAGCTACATAATACAGGTATAAATATGCATATCGAGGGGGGCTATACAGAGATTCCTTAAATCAAGCTTAAGATCTACCTATCGATATAATTAAATATAATACAATATAACGAAGAAACAATTCTGGTCTTTACTCGCAATGCAAATCAGTTTTTATTGACAGCTTTTTCGGTTTATAAAGAATTAAGTTTTTGACCTTTTGCAAGTCTGTTTCTTGGTTGAAGAGCGACAGATGTCGAAAGGACTTTCGAAGGGCACAAACATAACAAGTGAGCCACTTCCTCGTTTCGGCCAGCATCTGTTGTGGTCATTAATGGTAAATGGCCAGCCTGCCTGGCATCAGAACATATCCTGTTGAGTCCTTACATAACTTTCGGGACCACTCTGCTGGCAATGCTCTGACCAGCCAGGATCCGAAAGGATTAGAACATACAACTGTGACTGGACTTAAAAAGTGCTTCCATTTTTCCCGCTTTACAATGATTTATTTCAGCAAAATATAGAACCATCAAAACATTTTCTTGAAATGTAAGCTTATAAGAAACTCGATTCTATTAAGTTTTTTTTCACTATATTTTATATACCTAAAGTCGTTCAATTTATGCCATTTTTTAACCCTTTTTCAACTGATATTCTCTCACAGAAAACTACTTCAGCAAAAGCATAGAATTGTCAGTCTTTTCGCCATCAAAGACTTCTCTTTGATAGAATAGTAATTCTTTTTCAACTATTCCAAAAGCGGTTCGCCAACTCCGTAACCCAGTTCTCTGGCCATAAAAATGTATCTTTAATGTATCTTTAATTGATTGTGAGTGGTTTAAGAATGTTTTTCTATCGTTTTTTTATTTTCTACGATCAAAGCCACGCCCACAGCTAGCACTTGCTATAGCCAGAGCTACTGTCAGAGTATCTTGTATCTGTATCTGTGTATGAGGAGCGGGTTTTCGCAGAGTGTGGGAGAACCACATGTTCGTTTGGACCATTCGACCGCCCACAAAATATTTGACACTGAGTTATGTGAGCAAATTTGCGCCATGCCATCGTTTATTACACTTTCCCCAATACACATAAACCATTTATGTGTTATACCATTAGCTACGTATGTGTGTGTGTGTAGTGTTTCTGTGTGTGTGTGTGCGTGTGTGTGTTAGTGCTGCATATGGCCAAAATTAGCGTTAAATGTGTAATTAATGAGGTACCCTAGTAGTTGACACTTTAATTGAAAATACCACAGCGCAGAATTAATTTGCAATTTATTGATGTGCAATTAGAGCCGTGTGCAACGAACGGTTTGGCTTTGATTTGATTGGCTATATTTTTTTTTTGGGCCACTAACCTTTTTTTTATACCCTGAAAGGGGGTATATGGAAATTGGGAGAAAGGTCTGTGAAAATTTAAAGAATATAAGTACATATATACATTTTTCTTGATCAGTATGAAAAACCAGAACGCTGGATATAGCCTGCTTCAAAGCTGCTTGAAAATCAATCTATTTTGGTCTCTATCCCAGTGTGCCTCAGCAGTAAAGAGTGGAGATTGAAAAGATCTGATTTCCTAGCTGAAAGGGCATATAATCTTCGGCTTTCCCTAACAATTTTCCTTACTGGTTTTTTTTAAATTCTTTTTCTGAACTAGTTTAGATTTTGATTTATCGTGTGGTCTCATCAAATGTCGATATCGATGAGGATGATGACGATGATGATGATGCGTTGACGATGCGTTGAGCAATCCATATAGTATTCATATTCAAATGCTTTGAAAACAAAGCAAGTTTGATTTTTAATCTAAATGAAGAGATCACCACCCATTTTGATGGGTTTGTTGTCTACTGAAAGACATTAAACTTGGAGTCAAGCAATGCACTTGATAAGGTCAGATTTTACAGATTAAAGATTGGATTTATTGAGGTTGAATCGGAAGCTAGAAAATGTCAATAAATTAAACTGAAATCAAACATATTTGAATATGATTAAAAGATTTCCAGAAACTCGGTTTTTTCCAACATTGCTGGAAAATTAAATTTAAATTGTATCACTTTTTTTTAGAATTTATTTTATTACTAAAAGAAATTTTTTCGATTATTAAAAATAAAACTTAAACTAATTTTTCTTCGAAATATGCAGGGCTAATGATGTTCAGATATCTTTGAAATATTTACACATTTTTCTTATATATTATTTGGTTCTTACTTAATTATTCGGATATACTCGTTTTTGCATATAACTAATTTAGAATCTATTAAATGTCTTGAAAACCATTTGCTTATTAGATCAATTCTCTTTTTATCGTTTCAGGTAAGCGATGCCTTCATTCATCAAACTTTATTTCAAGTCAAACTGGAATCGAAATGACTTTAAAATGGTCTACTGTGGGATTTCTGGAAAGAAAACTGGATAGTTGGGTGGGACCAAACGAAGCTGGTTGAGGAGCTATGTATACTCTTTGGGTATTCTTTATTTACTTTCTTTCTGGAATGCCCTTGGAGTGTTGGCTTTGAAACACAGTGGGGTTCCTCTTTTAAAGATTGAAAAAAAACTGTTGCTACTTTGTCAATGGATTCCCTTTTAGATTTCTTTAGGAATACACCTCTATAATCTTCATAAAAGGGTTGTACAACAAGCTGCTAATTGTGTTTAAATTTACACATGAAACTAAAGATTATATTCTGAGGAATTGCATGGCATTCAGTCACGCAAGGCTCTCAGTTCTGGCCACCAATAAGAGGGTTCAGAAACCAAGTAACCATCGTTTTTAGTTGCGATAAGGTGGGATAAAGAGTTCCATTGCATGAAAATAGCTCAAAACAAAGCTAAAATTGCTGCTCAGAACTATCTTTGAAGCTGTACTTGGATAAACTTTTCCCCTAGATTTCTATTCAGGGGCATTTTCTTCCCCTCGTCCACCCTTCCTCCTACTTCCTTCAATGCCCTGGTCTTCTGCTAACCCACTTTGTTGCTGTTTGTTGATTAATGCGAAAAGTAAAAGTGTGGATTAATGCGATACAATTAAAACTGAATTAAAAAAAAACAAAACTGAAACCGAAACTGAATCGCATTTCGATTCCCGGTTAACCCGCCCGAAACGAGACGAGCAGGGCAGAGGCAGGGCAGGGGCAGCGGCAAGAGCAAGGTAAGCCAGTTTCTGGGTGAGTTTTTATGGGCCAAATATGGTCGGTCGGTCGACAGCTATCATCCATGGGCTCTCATGCATATTTATAAGCCAAGCAGCCACTACTATTTGCTATTTGCTATTTGTGTGTTTGGTATTTGGTTTTTGCTTTGCCAGAAATTTATAACGATTTTTTGAATCTTTTCGGCCACCGCCAGAGATTGGCATGATTTTTATGACTTCTTTGGCAAGCAATTAAATATATGTATTTGTCGGCTCTTTTTTTACCGAGTGCCAATGCTGCTGCTGCTGCTACTGCTGCCTGGTGTTTTTCTTTCCAATCGATTTGACTGACTGACTGACTGACAGACAGACTTTCAATCAAATGAACTGAAATGAAATCAAATCAGAAACACACAGTCCGATGGACAATCAGACAGATTGAGAGACTGTGGGGAGTCAGTTGGTGACGTGTGTGGGATGGGAGCGGATTCCGATCCATTCCATTGGGGAATGTGATTTCCGAAGGTTGTGGCGGCACTAGAAGTCTCTACCCAATTTGGTGGGCAATGCTCTCGAAATCAATTTGTTAAACGAATTTAAATTAATTTGCCTACCCGTCCCGTCGGAGGGGGGGGAAAAAATAAAATATATGTGCCTGGTTGCACATCATTTATCAAACTCCATTAAAGACCCTCGGAGAGGCTGTCTGTGTGTGTTTCCCGCCCTCGCGGCAACTCTTTTCGGGCTGTCACTTCACTCTGCACTTGAGAGTGCATCAAGAAACAAGAAAAGTAATGGGCGGGGAGGGGGAGTGGAAGGGAGTGGGCCCCAAAAAAACACATGATTTATTATTAATTTTTACACATTAATTGGTTCGCCTCGCGGAAGCAACAATTCTGTGTGAGTGTGTGTGCGAGATCTTATGCAGGCCATGCCCATTTATCCAAAAAACATTTTATAGGTTTTCCATCATTATTTTGTACACTCTTACGGTAGAGGGTGAGGAAAATCTTGAGAAAAATGGCCTAGTAAAAAGAAAGAAGAGAGTGAGAAAACCTTACAAAATGTGCTAATAAAAGGAAAGGAGAGGGTGAGGAAAATTTAAAAAGAAATGGCATAGTAAAAAGAAATAAACCCATAATTAAAGAATTTTTTAATATAAAAAAAAGGGAAATTTAATCATAACATGAAGCATATTTAATAGAATCAATGATATTAATTTTTAAATAGGACTCCTATTATAGGAGTATAAATATTAAAAAATTTGGTTTTTTCCTCTGGCTGTAGAATATGTTTTTTGTGGTTTTTTTGTATAATCTCCTCCTCTACAATCTAACAAAACTGATATCCAATTCGAATGATAACTCTTTAATGAAGAGCATTCCAAAGTATGCGACACAATCTCGTTTTATAGATCTTTCTTTGGATCATTTTGTTGCCTCACTTTCGCTTTCGTTTCCATGCGCTGCCCCACAATGGCTGGTGTCTGTCTGTCTTTCCGTCTGTTTCGATTGCATTCAATTGGTTTGCCTCCCAAGATGCGATGCTCGTGTCCGACCGCCTTTAATTATCAACATTTTTTCTCTCTCTCTCTCTCTCTCTCTCTCTCTCTCTCGAACAGTCTATCACGTAATGCGAGCGTTATGCGGAAACCATTTGATGCATTCATTCATTCATTCATTCATTAATTCGTTCGTTCGGGCAATCTTTTCTTCCATCAATGATGAGTGATTGCAAATCCACTGAGGAGAATGGAGTACATTATGTGTTATAAAATTTCCTGCCAAGCTGTAAATTTTACCTCAAAATGTTTCAGTTGAAAATTGTTTTTGGTGCTCTCATAAATGCCACAAGGATATGCATTACATTTTGTAATCTTCTTAATTGCTTAAATGAAGAAATGGGATTACTCACTCAATTTTGGGTTGGATGTTCCGTTCCGCTTGTCTCTAGCTCTCACTGTCTCTCTCTTTCCGTTTCTCTCTCTCTGTGGTGTGTGTGCGTATCTGTGTTAATCACATTAGAAAATTGTTAAATTTTGTGCAGCTACCAGATGTAGGAAAACAGACACCAACAGACGACACTTGTGACACTTGGCTTCGAAGAAGGTCAACAGGAGCCGCCGCCAAGAGTTCTCAGAAATCTCTTTGAGAGGTACATACATATATCTTAGAAATATGAAATTTAAAACCTACATAAAAGAGTCGCAGCCAAGGTTCTGCGACATTTAAGAAGATACTCGATACTCAGTTTTTATATATTTATTTTATTTTTTATTTTTATTTTAACCTTACAAATGTCTCTGTAAAAACTACTTTATACTTTATATTTATTTCATGCGATAGCTTCAAACTTTGGACTTAGAATTAATCTAGAAAAAACAAAAAAATATTCACATAAATCTAAAACTTATACTTAAAAAATTTTATTACATTATTTAAATTATTTAAATATAAAAATATTATTAAACAGAGGAGGAGGGAGTGAGAGAGTCTTTGAGTAATGGAATTTTTGTATTTTTTCTAAACAAAATCGCAGCTTTTTATCCCCTTTTTCTCTTTTTAAAAATTGTTACCCTCAATGGATATTTAAATTTTCGTTGCTTCTGGCTTTAGTTTGTATTTTTTCCAAAAAAAAACAGAAACAGAAATTCTTGGCTATAAATAAGTATCTTGTATCTTGTATCTGTGCTTAAGTGACCTGCGTGCTCTGTGCGTTGTGTGCGCCTCCGTTGACAGTTGACAGCCTTTGGACAACAATGAACTAATTTAAGCAACCAAGTGTCATACATCAATGCATTGTTGTTGCCTTAACTGAAAGAAAGAATGAAGATATATATACTATATATATACTCCGAGTATTTTTCGAGTGTTCTCAGCTCTGCTCTTCTTTTTGATATATTAAGCTGCATGTACGCAAAACGATATTGAAGGAGAAAGAAAAATTAATACACATAATGCTTCCGGCAAGACATGAAAATGGAAAAAACTTAAGTAAAAAAAACGAAAAAGTAAAAGAAGAGCAGCAGTATTCCACATCCCACAGCTGCTGGCCGCAATCAATTTTCATGGTTAACCGAGCGAGCCGCGGGGCAAAGAGAGAGAGAGAGAGAGAGATATTCATTGCTCGCTTCTACCCCCAAAGCTAATGACAAGTGAAATAAATCTTTAAAATGTGGCGTGGAAAATGAATTTTCCCAAAATATGAGAAACACGCACGAATTTTAATTTGTGTTCGGCATTTTGTTGATACAAATTGAAGAAAAGTGCTTGGCGGAAAAACATGGCCAACAAGTCGCAAAGCCAAAGACATAAATCTTTTTATTTTTTTTTTTGAAGAAATCTAGTATCCGTTGACCCTCACCCAAGTCCCAAAAAAATCGCACTTTTCACTCGTTTTCCATGCGCCATTAAATGCTTTTTTTCTTATGCCAAATAACACACAGAAATATGGCAAATTTTTGTGACCCAAAAATGGAAAAACAGGTGGATCTCAAAACAATGTCAGAGGAGCTGAGCCGGCACCACCGCAACTGCATCCTGGCCGGCACTGGGGATGCATTTGTCACTGCTCCAGGACGCCCAGGGCGCTTGGGCCACGCATAACTTCCATCAGAATTGTGCTACAAAAAACTATAAAATATTTTAGTGCCAAGAGCTTGGATTTTTTTCTACCACCCACACAGAGGGAGGGCGAGATACATGTATGTATGTATCTGTGTAGAAAGAGTGCGGAAAAAGTGTAAAAATGTTGTCACGCGGCGGCCATGCAGCGGGCAAAGTGAAGTGGAAGCAATAAAGTGAATGCCAAACATACTCCAGGGACAGGCAGCCAGCATCCAGCATCCAACATCATCATCAACACAGAAACAGCAACTGCAGGACCATCATCTAGAGCAGCAGCTGGAAGTTATGGGTCCACATACTACACACGAGAGGGAGAGGCTCTGTGCCGTAGATTAAGACACCTGTCGGGGGAGGGGGGTGGATGGTTTATGAAAAAAACTTTAATGGCTTTAGCGGTTACTAACCAGACATTGTCAGAAGAAACACTCTAAACTGAGAAGAATATCTCTCAAATGAAGATATCACAAGGAAAATTTAACTATATTTTCGGTTTCTAAGTGCAAAAATACTAAACAACAAACAAAAATACTTTATAATGTATGAGAAACGTAGAATATTGCTCTCACTTGGCATAGAGATGTTCTGCGGAAAATCTACGCTTCATTTTTCCTTGTCAATTAGCGACAAACCCAACGGGGAAAACGCTCCCCCAAAAGGACCATCGAAGAACCAACTTTGACAGCTGGAAACATCAACCATTTATTCTGAAAAGTGTGCTTCAAATTTCCTTGGCCAAAACACAGCTGCCCCCAAAAGTTAATTAATGTTGACGGATGGCAGCTTTCTAGCGCAGTTCAAAGGCAAAATAATTAAAGTTCATCTCGTGACTTTCATTTGCGTAATCTTTCAATCACATCGAGATTTGTGGTTCACCGCCAGAGAGGCTGTTGAAGAGGCGTGTGAGTAGTGTTTGAGCAAAGGGTATCAGACACCAAATAAAAACATTTGTCAAAACCCCAGAGCCAGAGCGAATCATCAAAACACGCGCGAGGCACCTGTCATAAACAAAATCGTGGCATAATTTATGATAATATTATGCAAATGATTGGATTGGATTGGATTTGGTTCGGTTTCGACTTGAGGAAAAACTTAAAAATAATTTACACCAAACCGTTGGGGAAGGGGGTGGCTCTGGCTCTGATTGCGGTCCGATATTATAGATTATATATTCATGTTATGCATACATCAAGTTAATTGGGTTAATTGACGCCAGCCCAGCATCACATCTCTGCAGATTCAACTGCAGGCCCCAGTCAGTGTCAAATATTTCAATGAAAATACTGTGAAAATATGCATAAATATGGGATGGTTTTTATGGTTCATTTCTAGCCTTGAATCTGTTTAAACCGGTACTAACTTTTGTTATTTCCCTGATGTACATTGCCGTTTGGATAATTCAATGATTATACTTTATATATTTTCCCAATTACTTAAATTTCTTTACTTCTCTGTCTCCCTCTCTCCCTCTCGTTGCTTTTATCTTTTTCTCTTGGCATATCTTTTACTTTGGGAAAATTTTTTGCTTGAGTTCTTTTGTCATTTATTGGAGTTTCGCTTTGTTTGCCTCGAATCAATGGTCTCGTCTCGTCTCTCTCTCTCTCTGTCTTCCTTCAGTAAACAAATGCGATACCATTAAACAAATGTGCGGCTCGGAGCTCACAAATCTTAATACGTTAATTAGCATAATTTTCAAATTTATTTTCCACTCACTCTCTGCCACAGAATGGATGGAGTGTGGAGTGTGTGCATAAAGTAGCCACTCCAATGATATTTCTCTCCCTCTCGCTATTTATCTTTATTTTCATTTGTTCGACAAGAGGTGAAAAATGTGTGTGTGGAAAACCGAATACCAAATCTGTATAAAATCTATGTCATCTTTCTCATTTGCCTAACAATGGCGCCAAGCACGCTTATTAGTTATAATATGTTTTTGTATTTAGTCAACAATTTGGTGTTGATAAATTCCCACACCCCATACCGATCCACCCATTTCCAAAGCCCCTCTCCAAATTTTTTTCACACAATTTATCATTCATCTTTGGACAGAGAAGTCTTTGATATTAACTCCTGAGATGTGATGTGGAGGAAGAAAGAGAGAGAGAGAGGGAGAGAGAGAGATTTGTAATATGTGATTTATTGCCTGGGCTGGGGCTGGGGCTGTTTCACAAATGGCAATGGCAACTCTGTCTGCACTTTCTTTTCTTCTCCTTCGTTTTGTCTCGCATTTGATTCGATTTGTTTTCCGCATGAGTCCCGTCCAGTCCGCTGCAGTTGTTGCATCAAGGAAATGCTGGACACATTTTTACTGTTAAGAAAATCGTTTCGTAAACTCTTTTTCATTGCTGCTGCACTTTGCTCGTGGCGCAAGAAGGGCGGTGAGGAGAGGGGAGGCGAAATGTGTCAAATGCAATTTTTATGCATTTTCTATGGATTTTATGGCACTGTGAATGTCAGAAATCTTTGGCTACGCCATATCTCAAATGAAAATTGCTTTCTTGACCTTTCCCAGACGTTTCTTTCTCTCTCACTCATTTAACATTTTTATCAGTGATTTTTAAATAAATTGAATTGCAACGAACGAACAACGTTTAGCTTAATTTGCTTTAATTTCTTTATTTATAAGCCCATTTCGAGTTCATATTTAAATTCTGGTCGCTTTCTGGACTGCAAGTCATTTTTAATTAAAATTCAAAACGTTTAATTTCCTCTTGGCAGCAGCAAACAAAATTTAAATATTTGCAGCGTGACGGGGGGGCCACCCAATGCTTGATGCCGATGATGACTCGTCGATGATGACGTCCGTGTCAAAAGCCATCCAAAATCATCTTTGTCAGCCATTGTCAATGGTTTTTGTAAATCAAAAAATAAAGTTTTAACACAAAAAAAACACAGACATGGCGATCCATTCAGGTTTCAGGTTTTACTCGGACTTGCCAAAATTGTATTAATGTCGCGCAATAAATTACAATAAATATAATATGAAAAAAAAAATATGAAATTGAAGCCTCAGTTTTGTTCACAGATATTACGAATATTGTCTGAATGAATCATATTACGGATTTCACGCTTTTGTTTTGACTTTGGCTTTCGTCTCTGCTTTGGCATAGAGAGGTTAATGTACCAACAAAAACCTCAGACAATACCCCCGAAAAAAAAACAAAACAAGAATCAGGCAATACGTAACCTGAGTTATTTCCGTTTAATGTAGGTTAATTGTTGCTCGGAATTTCTGTATTTCTTGCTTTTGCTTTGGGAACACATTCCCGAATGTTGGCTGGCGATATTTGACGGGACAGACAGACCTCCCATTAGATAGATTGACAGGCTGTAGTTCTCAGAGTAGACAGGGTTTTTAGCAATATTAAAAAACATTTGCATAATTAATGGCTGGAAATACTAGCTGCTGCCGCTGCTGTACAGCCAAACCCATCCTGTTTCCCTTTCCTTGCCTTCAGTGCAATTATGTTTTGTGCCCCAAACAATGACAGTTGCTGCAGTCGGAAATATTTAACAGAAATGGCAAAAGCAAAGCAAAAAAAAAAGATACGACTGCTCGCTCGTATAAGCCAGGCCCAGGCCTGGTCTGGTCTGTGAGTGACTTTGGCTTTTAAGCTAAATTAGATAACAAATAGCTGGAATGGGGATGGGGCAGGGGGAAGGGGAATGGGGTTGTAGGCAGGAAGTAAGCCAGAGCAGAGAAATGCAAACTATGGACAGATGTAATATCTCTCTCTCTCTCTATCTTGCATGTCTCCATAATGATCTCCGAGTGCGGTGCTCCTTTAGGAGTGCCTCTGCCTCTGCCTTGATGCTTTTTTTGGTCTCGTTTTCCACTATTCCACCCGTTTTGGCCATATAATTGTTATGCCAATTTCATTGTTATGTCGTGAGCCAAAATAAATTACTTCCGTTCACCTCTCTCTTTCTCTCTCTCGGGTTGGCCCTTTCTGGGTCCGGGTCCCTACTGTGCAAATTCGTGCGTAAATCGCTTTTGGCCAGTTATTTGGAAAACAAAATAAAGCATTTCATTGTAGCGGATGTGTAGGTGGATGGAATACCGGTCTCTGGGCAGATGTTGAAAGATTGCTGTTGATGGGCATCTTAGGGTTTTGGTAAGGAATGGAAAAAATAAACGATTTTTGATATATTTATCGATAAATTTTTAAATGAGCATAGAAAACTGTTCGATATGTATTTATCTAAATGATATTTATAACTAAATGCTGTTGGAATGGTTGTGTTTCGATTGGGAATCAGAATAGTAAAAAAAAGTTGTAATAAGTCTTATCTTAAAACGAATTGTGATCAATATATCGATAAATATATAATTGAGAGTAGTAAACTGATCGATATTTATTAATCTGGATATTGATAGTTGCTGAGGGTCTGTATTTTGATTTGGAATAGAACAAGTAACAAAATGTTCTAATAAACCGATTTTGCAAACGATTTAAGATGGAAATATCGATAAATATGTACCTGAGAATAGTAAATTTATCGATAATTATGTATTAAAAGATTTTGTATGGTAAATTTCATAGTAATATCGATTAACAAGTTAGTTTCAATAAAATATCGATTATTAATCGATGTTTCAGAGTGAAATATTCAGCGTAGAGTGTTTTAATGCGATAGGATTTTACATTTCTTACATCTAAAATATAATCTCTATTGCTTTTGTGTCATTTCCGATAAAATATGTTATCGATAGACACATTGGTAGCTTCCACGCGCTACCCATCGTCCCTCCCACCATTTCTCATTGCATTTTTCGCAGCTTCGCGAAGCACTTGGCAAACGCACAGAGAAAAACAGAGGCAGGCATTAATATCTTCAGATAAATGCATTTCACATTTTCACATGTTTTGTTTCTGTTTTGATGTCAAGAGTATGCTCAAAAATGAAAAATATACTGAAATAAATGGTGTATGGTGAAGAAAGAACAATATGAAAATAAAAATGTTTGCCAGTCGAAAAAAAAGGAAAAGTGGAAAAATGCATTAGGCATACATTTTTCTTGTTGCCTTTGTGCCTTTTGTATATGTGTGTGTGTGTGTGTGTTGCTGCGTTCTTGTATGGATGCTGTGCTTCATTTCGATGTATATAAATTTCCATTTGCACTACAGATGTAGAATTTCCCTCGGCCAATCCGGCACACCCCTCCTCCCATACATCTATTGTTCATTGGGTTGCTGGGTGGGGGGTGGTCTTGGCTTTTGAGCGCCATAATTGAAACATGCATATTCCATTGTAAGCAAGACAACTGGAGGGGATGCAGAGGGTGGGGAGTAGGAGTGGGGTATGGGTGGTATGATGATTGCAAAACAAACAATGCCAAGGCAGAAATCAGCATTCAGTAACAACAAAAGCGTAATAGTAGCGCCCCAAAGCTACAAAAACCCCCAATACCCCAGACCCCCATTGCATTGGCAAACATTTTTATTATCCATGGCAAAGCAGACAACAAAAACAATAACGAAAAAACAAAAACAGGACTGACAGACAGACAGACAGACAGACAGACAGACATCAGCGTGCACAAAATCAAAGACTACTTACGGCCATGGCTAATATTCCACTAAAGTTTATTAGCCACAACTGCAACAAAAGCAGCCAGCCATTGCCTTTGCGTTATGTTTGTGCAATGCAATTTCCTTAAAAGCTGAAAAACGATTTGCCAGTACACAGTCCACACACCGAAAAAACTCTGTCACAAGGCGGCAACCCATCCACAGATTCGTAGATCCCATCGTCCAGCCAGCCATATGTTTCGTGCCACACATTCGGTTGTGATGTGATGCGATGTCTGATGTCTGTATAAGCCATAGCCATGGGAGAGGACCGAGGAACAGGCAGCACCCAAACCATATTTGGCCAATCATCATGATGTTTTCGGCATTATGCAATTCAATATTTACGGGGGTTTTTCTGTTGCTTCAGATCTTTGTGGGATACTCTTTTGCACGGGTATGAAAGTCTTGGGTGTAGCTATTCCGATATACAAAACACTCCCTGAAGGAAGCCAGCAAATACTTTAAATGGAATACAATTTCAATGAAGAAATTGAATAACTACATAGAAGATCTTTAGAATATTTATTTCATATCTAACTTTTTTTCAATGATTAAATCTATAAAATGTCCCTAAATTTAACAATTCAATCTACATTGAGTATTCACCTTTCTTTTGGATATTTGAAGCCCAATAAAATTTCCTATAAATCTGCAAGAGTATTTAAGTTTCTAGTTTCTAGTTTCTTGTTTACTTTTCATTTTCTTTGGCATTTTTCAATGCTTCCATTTATCAAAACTCGTTGGCGTTTGTCTTGGTATTTTTTCCCCATAAATAATGCAGTTTTTTTCGAATGATGGGAACTGCAGAAAATTCAGAAAAATGCACTTCGATTGCTGCATGCATTTTCTGCATTTTCTGTGGCTGTCAATTTTGAGCTCAACTCGAAATCAAACTTGAGTTTCGCTCGAAGAGAACCTTGATTCAGTTTTGACTCAAGGCTGTTCGAAAAATAAAAACAGAAACCTTCATTTATCATCTGTTGAAATTCCTGTATGCGGTTTCGATTTCGGTTATTCAACTTTGGAGATTCAGGCTTTTGCGATTATGAACCCGTAAATATTATTCATGCGAGTGTACTCCAATTCCGTAAATAAATATGCAAAAAAAAAAGACAGTAAAGAGTTGAACAAATAAATAAATAACTCTCTGAACCAGGTCAACAAACCTTCCACTGACACTAAAGCAGGGGGAGAGGGGAGGTGGGAGGTGAACATCTGCTGTAAGACCTTTGCAATACCAAGGGAATAGATCCGCGAGGGACACGCATCAGACAGCAGACATCTTCGACGACAGCCGAGCGATGGGATGACAGCTTTTTTTCCTTCTCTTTTTTACTGTAAGTATCTTGAAGATATGCTTGGCACGTTTTCAATTTGGCTGAAACCCTTTTGGGCAATCGTTTTATGGCAAATTAAAGTGCAATTAAGTGCAGCAGCAGCAGCAGCAACAGACGGAGCAGCCGGAGCAGCAGCAGCACTCGATGAAGCCATAAAAAAACGCATTTAAATGGAAATGTAAATTGCACATCGATGGCAATCCCTTCCCTCTGGGGTGTAGCTCTGTTAACATGTTGTCACCTTACAGAACGTGTTATAATAAATATTATATTATTTATCATATATGTATATTTACATATAGGTTTTTTCCCCAATTTATTTGCTGCCAGTCAATGGCTTTCAATGGCTTTCATTGGCTGAAATAATTGTTAATTAAATTAATTGCTGCACCTTCTGTTTCGAAGGTGCAAAATATATCACATCGAATATGTGTGTCATAAATGCGAGAAAAATGTTTTCTGGAAAGGAAAGACAGAACCCCAAGGCCATTAACTGGGTCGCCCTCTCTACCTCTCCCTCTGCCTCTCTGTGGGTAGACCTAACCTTGACAAGTGAAATCTAAAGGCTCACACACACACACATACACGGACGCATACGTGTGTGCTCTTGGACTCACCCATACGTGCACACAATTTCCGCAAAAGTGGCTTTTGCCAACTTTAAAAAAACAAAAAAAAACCTGTTAAGGGCAGGCACAAAACCAAAAAAAAAAATAAATAAACCAAGCAGAAAGGAAGCCTGCGACAAGGTAGAGAGGTGGGGATTGCAAGGAGAGGGGAGAGAGGAGAGAGGAGAGGGGGAGCGTAGTATGCAACTGAAGGTAAGGTGCCACACGCACAAAACTTTGACTGAAAATTTGTTTAACTAGAACATTAAAAAAAATACTGCAGGAAAACTACAAATGATGACAAAGAACGACTGCGTTATGCCCTATAATAATTGAATATTTTATATGTCATAATCACTAATCAATAAACCAGTCAGTAGATGGCATTTCAAGACTGGTTTTAAAGGTTTTCTATATATGTATTATCCGATGTTATTTTTTTTGCTGGAAAGTATAGTTTAACAATCTATTTCGCTGCATTACTAAAGGGTGCAATAGGTCCTTGAGAGACCCAAAAATGTTTTCTATCCCTTTCCCCGATGCAAACAATATCCATTTTCAATAAATATTATCGCACATAGGACATATGTACATACATATGTACATACATATATCAATCAGATTAGAAATCCATACAAACTCTTACTTCTTTGCATAACAAAGCTCTTACAAATAGTATAATACCCTCTTGAAGGGACTACATACATGTATAAGGCAAAAAAACGAAGAAGGAAACGAAGCTGAAAAGGCAGAACAGAACTGGCTGCTGCTTCTGCTGCTTTTTCTACTGCTGCCAGTCGTCGTCGTCCGTCACTCAGGGAAGCGTACACGTACAAAGGCAATGCATGAAGCACTCGGTTACCTGTTCCTGTTCCAACATCGTCATTACACACAGACACACACACAAACACACAGAAAACTCACTCAGTTTCATGCCATGCCTTGGCATGCCCCGCTCACCCAGTTATAACGCTCGAACGCCCCAACGAGTGGGAAACGTCGTCGTCGTCGACGTCGCTCGCTCGCTGAGAGCAGGGGAGAGGCAGAGTCAAAAGCATCCGGTGAGCGGGAGAGCCAGCGGTAAAGCCAGTCCAACAGTAAGAGGAGTCTCTCTCGCTCTCTCTCTCTCTCTCCCCCGGTAAGTTCACTTTTTGAGTTCAAGGTGAATCGGCCACAGACGGCTCCTTCTCGTTCTCCTTCTTCCATCCCCATCCGCAACTCCACCTCCTTCTTCTTTGTGTGCTTGCCTTCCTCCTTCATTCGTATGTCATTCCCTGACTCCGGCTTGGGGCTCCCAATGTTTGTTTGAGCATTCGGTCGTCCGTCTGTCGTCTCTTTTTGGCTTCCTTTCCTCCTCTTTTTTATTTTTCTTGGGTCTTGGATGTTTTTATAATTTTTCTGTGCTGTGCCTTGTCGCCTGGCCCCATTTGCTTCGTTGCTGTCTTTAGAGGCACATAATTACATAGTGCCCCCCTTCCACACCCAAAAGCCTTCCTCCTTCATGAGCTCTTAAAAAAAAAAACACCCTAGTGATAAATTACTCGCTACGAAATTTGCGCGACTTCCTTGGACGAACGACAGACCAAATAACATAAAATAATTAATGTTTCATTTCAGTGACAGACTCTGATATTTTAGGGTTAATTTAGTGTTTGTTCCTTTGAGTTAATGCATAGATAAGATACACATTGAGTAAAAGATACAGATACAGAAGGCAAAAGAAGTTGAAGACGAAATGAAATGAATGGAGCGGGAATCCAATGGAGTTGGAGCAATTGTGAAATTTTAGAATATTTTATACTCTATTTCGAAGGTGTTGAACAACCATTTTATAAATATTAATCAAACAATTTAATTATTTAATTACCATGGATTTTATGTAAATTAAATTTAATTTAATTAAACCAGCAAACAGCTGATAGATTGCACAAACCAATGAAATGATTAAAAAAAGGATGCTTCCTAATTGGGGAAATGATTTATCGCCGAACCGCAGAATGTATATATTTGTATGCCTAAAAATTAAATGCTTTCCGGTAGGAAACAGCTAGCGGATGCTTTTTTTCCCGCAGGCTCCTAAATAAACAACCATCCCACTTTCTTTGAACAGATAAAGAAGAGTAATACATGAGTTACCATAAAATTTAACTGTAACAATTTTCCCAATCGATGCATTCAAATTCTCGCCTAAAATGTGAAAATGTAATAATTTCTAGTAAATTACACCCTCGAAAATCTGTTATTTGATGAAAAAAGAAACATTTAAATTGTAATTCAAAATGTAAACTATTGCTTCATTAGTTTCAGTTCGATTTCATTGGGTTAATATCTTCTTTTTTCTGTAACAAACCAATAAGTCCCTTAACGAAGAACACAAAATTTTACTCGAATTTCCGATTTTAATTGGTTTTAAAATGCCAGAAATTCCTCTTACACACTTCATGCTTGTTTGCCATGTGAATGCCACCCACTCAGGCCCTTGCCAAAGCCAGTAAGCAAATATTGCAGTCTCGCCAGTAATTACACATTTCCCATCTGCATCGAATCCATCTCCGAAGTGAATCATTTGAGATTGCCACATATCGACACACTCATCAAATTGCATCGAAATGTGTCTGTTCCTTTCCCAGAATCTAGCCTCGATTAAATAATTCCCATGTAGCCCCAAAAATTGTGGGGTGAATGGAGTTCTTTGAATGCAAAATTTTAGGTAAAATTCGTTGGAGCAAAAAACGCAATTCAAATGAACTTCATCATAGATGATAGACACACACATTCCAATGGAGGCGGAGAGGAGATGGAGACGGAGAGACATATGAGATCATATTCATGGCGCCCCCCAAGGGTATAACGCTTCATAAATCACAGGTCTAAATGCTGCAAAAGCCTTTGTCTGCCACCTCAGCCCTCACTCCCCTCCACTCCATAGAGTTTACCAGCCAACCATCCCATCCCATCCACTGTGTTGCAGACGGCCCAGAGTTTGGACACTTTTAAAGCCGAGTTCAGTGAAGCGATCCGTATCCATGCTCTCTGCTGCGCACCTAAGCGTATTAACATAAAACATTTTTCTTTTTTTGCACACACAAAAAAGGTCACAAATGTACTTTAAAGCCAGACAGAGACTCGTATCTTTTGGGGTCACAGCTTAATACAGTTTGAAAGTGCAGAAGGCATGCCTCAAGTCCATGGGAAAGTAGGGAAAATGGAAATCGAGCAATCATTCATATAAATCAATCAATCGTGCGCATAGCCAAATAATGCTCGCAGAAACCACTTCAGAGTCCGATCCGAAAGAAAACAAATCAACAATTTGTTGTTTACGCTCAATTGGTTGCGAGTTCGAGATGCCCCTACCGGATGGAAGCTGTTGCCCCAGAGGGGCAGGAGTATCTGGTAACAGACTCGTACACCATTTCCTTCACACATTGGACGTATAATTAAATTTCAATTAGACTTTTCAACGCCCAGCGAGAGAACAAGAAACGAGAGAACGAGAAACGAGGGAACGAGCAATATTAATTATAAAAGTGTTTAATTAGAGTGAGAGGAGATGCCCATAAACAGGCTACAAGTAACAGGCCGCAAATAGTCAATTAAATGGCAAAAGTGTTTGTTCATGGCTAACTGGAGGAGGCAACATACTCTCTCTCTCTCTCTCCCTCTCTCGTCTTGCCCCATAGCCCAAGCGGAGCATAACGCCCATCCCAGCGAAATGTGTGGAACCAAGTCTCTGGGAAATGAATTGGGAAAACTATAGTCCAAATTGCATGGGAAGCTGTGCAGCTGTCGATGCCGAAACGGAAAAAAAAGGAAAGTCGTCTGACGACAGCCAAGAAAATTCACTCAAACTTTATTTTGGTGGAAAAACTGTCTTTACGTTTTAGCTTAAGGAAACTAGAAATTACTAAGGAATTTTCCGGTTGAGATTTGCAGGGAAGTGAAGTAAGATTTGAATTTTATGTACCGAATTTTCCAGTTTTTGAAACCAATATTTTGGCTAAATTAATTTTGGCATTTAATGCGATTTTTCTTGATTTATTTTCAACATAAATTATGAAATTTTTCAGTTTATTTTTCCCGTCATTCAATTCGATTTTTATAGATTTATTGAAGCTTTTATATGGCAAAATGAAAATATCAATCTATTTGTGACAGGAATTTTTTCTTTAACTTTTTGTTTGTTAATTATTTCTCTGGAAATTAGTAATTAAAAGGCGTTTATATGAATAATTTTTGGTAGTTTATATTAAAAATAAAGTAAACACATAAACTGGCCTTCTTTTTGCATATTTTTCCGCTTTCGGAAATATTATTTAGCCTAGTTTTTTTCTGTTGTAAAATACATATATCCACCGAAAAAAGAAAAACTGTTTCCCACACATTTTCTGTTTACCGAACTAAACGAATTTGACACAATCCCGCACCAGCGGCCAGCGGACAGCAGCCGGGGCAGCCAAGGGCAATCGGAAAATCGGAAAATGTAAATATGCGAGTACTCGTATCTCAGATATGTGCAAACATTTTGTGGATTATTATAAATAGGGAAATGTACTCGCTTTTCTTTTTTCTGGACAATTGCAAAAAATTATACAAAATATTGCATTGAGTTTTGATTGGGAAATGCAGTTCAATTTTGTGGTCAAAAACGGCGCTTGTTAGCAGCAGTTTTATGAAATATGAAAAAGTTTACCATTTTGTTTGCAATTTTCATTTGCTAGCAGAATTTTAATTGGTTGCATGTGTGTATTGCATTTTTTTATTGGAATTAAATTGGCAGCAAAGTAATTTTTAATTGATAAATATATTTGTTAGTATTTGTTTGGCTTTCATTTGGAATTGGGAAAGCAGAGGAGCGCTTTCCCTGCTGAAAGGTTTTTTATTTGAAAAGTTTGAAGGATTCTCAAGAGAAATATTTGAATGAATTTGAATGAGTTTTCTCTGAGAAAGTTGCAACGTTCTTCTTATGTATAAATACAAGTTTAATAAAGAAAGTTTTTCGGTTTAGGGCAACATCTAAGCCAACACCAGAAACCCCCCATTCATAGACATAGATGTAATATGTAATATGACGCGTTCAAATGATGAAAATACAATTTCCATTTGCTGGTTTGAAACGGGGGGAAATAGGGTTAGAAATGTAATAGTTACGAAATGCAGATGCAGTAGAAATATAACCATTAACATAGACACAGAACACAGAACACTGAACCCTTTCCTCGACACATGCTCAGTCATGTGAGGAGGCGGGGGGAGGGGCTTTTCTTTTGTGTGGCCCCATCATGAAAAGCAATTTCATGTTATGAATCCGTTTTCGTCCAAGGCAAAGTACCGCGCCATTTGTACTTAGTATTATTTTTTTTTGTTTTTTTTTTTCGGGGCTTCATTCTATTTGGTTTTTCCCTTTTGTTGATGTTGTTTTTGTTGTTGTATTTATTGTACAATAAAATATTATATTTACAGTGTACGAAAATGTGGGCCCCGTTTTACTGTTTGTGTGTGTTTGTGTGTGTGTGTGGAACCCTTTTCTGGCTGTGCTTATGGCACCCTCTAATGGTTTGAAATGTCGGGTCATTTGATACTGGGTAGGATATGTCCTTAAAAGGTTAGACAAGGTTTAACATAGAGGAGAATGTTTGGGTAATTTAAGCATACATTTTGGGATAATTATTGCATTGTATATTTTATAGATTGAGGAACTGTTTGCTAACCTTTATTGAAGAAAGCACTCTCCCTTGTTCTTCAAAATTCTTATAAATCCCCTAGATAATTCCCAAGGTACATACGATTCGTTTCCAGTTCCCTTTTGCCTTACCCAACATTTACTTATATCTCGTCCACTTGCACTTCCCTCTGCGGTTTGCCAGAGCTGCCAACTTTTGTACTTGGGACTGCCATTTCGTTTATTCTCCTGCCGCAAATATAACGGCAGTAGCAACACCAACAGCACACACACAGACTCACACACCAACAACAAAAGCAGGCAGCAGCCAGCACAGCAGCAATTCGTTCCGCCTCGCATACACACACACACACTCACAGGGACAGGACCAGGGGACAGGGACAGGGACAGACACCCTCCATTTCCGTTGTACTTTTTTTCCGAGCCACCCTAAACCTCCCTCAAGTATCTGACCCGCATTTCACCCGCTTGTGCATGTGGGGGGTGCTGGTGGTAGAGAAAAAAAATGGAACTATTTTCGTATTTGTAAGATTTCGGCATTGGATAAAGAGTTGCCGGAGCTTCGACAGCGTGAAAGCTTTGCCCAAAAGTAGACTACACTTATTTGTGTCCCAGTACGGTACGCGGACGAGTAAGGGTGTGTGTATCTGTGTGTGTGTCTGTGTGGCAGTCTCCATGATAAGTCCAATTTCTGTTTGGATTTCGATTATTTGCTGCTATTGTTGGAGGGATGGATATGGGATATGGGATATGTTTGTTGTCCTTAGCACTTTTCGCAATTTTCCACTGCCAAAACACTCTTTAACGTTGCGAACAAATTGATTCGACAGAAAAACTACACATAGGAGGATGGGAATGGGGGAAAATATATATGGGAAGTGTTGAGATTTATTATGAAAAAAATATCAGTTAAAATTGTTTTTCTTTTTTAGAAAAAGTGATGAAGGAAGCATTGGAAATTATCATGTTTTTAAAAGGTTTTTTAAATAACCTTAAAAGTTGGGTAACTTTTGGAAGGAATAAAGGACAGATCCTGAATTCATTGAAGGGTATTAAACTATTTAAGATCTATTTCAAATTAAATGTGTTTCGCTTAGAAGAGAAATTCAATAAAAAGACTAAAAACTGTTTATCAAAAAAAGTCTTCAAATGTCTCTCTCACACATTATTTCCTTAAGATAATTAAATAGATAGAACGATAGAAAGAAAAAATATGTTTAACCAGATTGTCATCAAGTTACATATTGTTATACCCCACAATCATCACCAAAGAAAACACTTTCATCCCCCCCAGCCTGCAATCTTCTCAGAAATTTGCATAATTTGAACCTTTCCGAAAAGGAAAGAATTCTCTCCCGTCGAAAACTTGTATCATTTTGATGCCAGTTTTTATTTTATGATTATTGTTTCGGAATGGTGTTTGTGTCACGTCACATGTTACGAGTAGAGCGAGTGAACAATTTGGTTGCTTGTCAAAACAAACACGAGACCGAGACTCGAACTGCTGCTGTCCAAAGCAATTTGAGTTGATTTGGGTGTTACTTTTGTGATACGATACGATGTTTGAAAAATTGATGAGATGCTCTTAACGACAGACAGCACCATTTAACGCATATGCCCCGAAACCCCAGCAAACGAAACAGCGGCGCCCATAAATGGCATAATTAACGCATATTAAATGTCACCATTAAAATGGACAGCCCCAGCCCTCCACCCTCCTCCCTCCTCCCTCCGTCCCACCCAAGCCATGTCGATGTTTATGCCGATGCGTGGTCCTCTGGTGCTGGTGGACCGTGTGTCCTCGTTAAAATCGAGCTGAAAATTACGTATGCATATCGGGAACTCAGAGCTCGGAGCTCGGAAATCGGAGCTTTGTGAATCATTTAAACGTGGAAGTCAGCCCCCGAGCAGCAGGGCAGTGGGCCCCCTCCCCTCACACCCCAAAAAGCTCTTTAAACGGCTTTGGTTTTTATGTGCAATTATAAATGTTTTTCCATTTCGAGAAAACAGAAAACCAACAACAACATACTATATAATTTATAAACGATATGAACACATGACTGATGCCGGAGGAATATTTTTATGTATATTTTTTTTTTGTCGCTCACCTTGAGGGTTGGAAACCAAAAACGAAAAAGAATAAATGCAATTAAAATGCAGTTTATGGCAGCAAGCAGAGAGAGAGGGAGAGGCTGAGGTAGAGGAAAGGGAGTGCCAGAGACCTGAGACCAGAGACCGGAGACCAGAGACTCGTGCCAGTTACAATTCGTCATATCGATGAATATTTCATATAGACCATATAGACCACAGCCAAAACACAGCGATTCGATTCGACGCGACTCGATTCGACTCCGCCTCGCACTCTGCGCTCTCTGTGTGTGTCAGATTTATGTGTTAAGCTCTTTGGGCAATGCCAGAAAAATTGTAATAGACAGACAGTCAGTCGGACAGTTTGTTACGGCTTTTATATGGTCTGACAGAGTTGTCAAATGGCTCTGCAAAATCCAAAACTAAAGTGAAACAGAGAGACAGCGATAGAGAGAGAGAGAGAAGCGAGTTTTGCTGCTGTGTGCAGAAATCTACTAAATCCGCTTTATGGATATAATTTGGAAACAAAATTGTATTGTTTTTTGTATTCCAACAGGTTCCGCAGAGGTTTACTATATTTTTCTATATTTTTTGAATGCAAAAAGTTTGAATTGAGCCAAGAAAATGGGAGCTTATAGGAGCTTAAATGATGATTGATATTTTGTGGATATCTCTGGAAGTTATGGAAATTCTCTGCTGGAGAATTCTCTTTTGCATGTACCACTTCAAAGGAATAAGAAAACTCTACTTTAGGGTCTTCTTTGTCAATCTTGGAATGTTTATTATGGATTTCATATGATAGTGATATGATATGTCTGCCTTTATAATCCCTCAAAAGAGATTTCCATTCGTTCTATACCTTTGCAGAGCCTTGCAGAATGTATAAACTACATAAATTATAATATTTATCAAATTAACAAAGATTAAACTTAAGTACTACCCATTTTTACAGCCATGTATTAGCATTTTCCCCACCATTTTCCCGTCTGAACTTTGTCCCTAATTCACTGAGTTTTCACCCGAGACCGAGAACCCTTTCAGTGGCTCAGAGCCGTGTGCATTCTACCTACTGCATATACGATACGATGCATATGCATATTTGATGCACAAACCGGCCAAAACGTTTAACTAACGTTTTATAATACACATGTTGGGGCGCCCCTAAGCCCCTTAAAGTCTCTTGCCCCCCCCCCACAGCCCGACCGCCTTACACGTAAGTTAGTTTACGGCTCTGAATCGATTAAAAGGATTGCGTGTACATTTTTAATGGCAATTTGTTGGGGCGTTGGGCGGGCAAGCAGCCAGAAGGATACGCTTGGAGATATGCAAATACACCTCTAGAGAGGTGTAAGGATATGCAAAAGCGGCGGCAGGCTGATCCAATTTCAGGTACGGGAAATAAGGGGAGATTTTCATGGATTTAATTAGAAAGAATTAAGAAAGAATTCCGAGGAATCGCATGGCAATAAATATTTAAATATTTAAACTAATAATTGTATCCTTTTTCTTTCATTTCAGGTAAGCGACCAGCCCCAGCCTGGACTAAAGAATAGCCCCATTTTAAGGACTTAATCAGGGATAGGCTATAGAAAGCATTGTATTCTGTGTGTTTGTATGTGTGTAACCCCATGTAGACCCACTAATTATATACCCATCTCCATATATGTACTTATATCTGTGTATATGTATCCATGTATCTATGTATCTGTTAACCTTACATTACAAAACATTATTGCGTTAGTATTTCGTAGTTTTAACACCCATCAGAAAACCATTCCATCCGTACCGTACCGTACCGTACTGTACTGTACTGTACCGACATTAACATATCTGACAAATCCGAAATTGAAAAACAACATTTTATCTAAGGGAAAATCTATTACATTTGCATACAATTTATGGCAGGAAATTAAAAATGTTTTTCCTTGTTTTCTTTCCGTTTTTTGTTTTGTCAATTTGCCAAAGATTTTTCCGCCCCGATTGGGGATTGTATTTTGTATATCCGCATTTAGGAAAAGAGCATTCTGAATGGAAACTTTTGGCTGGCAGTGTTTTGGCGCTTTATCAAATAATCATTTAACTTTTGTTCGAATTTTTATTAAATTAGAAAAGTGGGAGGGGGAATGTGGCTTAATTAGCAGCAGTGAGAAAGATATGAATATATCTTTCCCTTCTCTATACTAGAGGAATATTACTACTATATACATATATATTTTTTATGAGTGTGTGTGGGAATAAGACTTCGTTCTGCTCTTAATTACAAATGAGTACGTCCCTTGGGCCTTTCCGCCTGATGCGCTCTCTCATTAGCCTTTTCGGGCGAGTCTTCGTCCTGCCCTGCGCCCTCCGCCTTCCCCGCTCGCCCCTTCTTGTGTTGACATTTTGGTGTCACATCTAGGAAAAGGAAAATTCTCGCATTTTGGCCTACATTTTAGGAGGGAAAGCACCCACCCACCCACACACACACACACGTGACTGGTGCCAGGAGAAAAAGAGAATGCAATGGGGAGGCAATGAGTAGAAGATGAGAGCCAAGATACACAAAATACTACCAGTATCTTTAGGTTAGGTAAATTTATCCTGAGGGTGACAAAATGGTAGGGGAAAGTATTTCCTTTCATTGCCTATTGAAGATGACTTTAAGATTCTTCCTTAAAACAGTTTATAATTAAAAAAAATCAAAGATAAAGGTTGATAACCAGCCAGAGATAATTATTTAGGAGTAATTTTCCATACATTCCAAACTTCAGAATGTCTCCTGACATTCCTGACATTCAATCCCTTTCAGAACTATTTATACCTCTAAAAAATTCCCGGAAATTCCCAGAAGAGTACAAAAAAAGTTAGAAATAATTCCCTGAAACCCCCATCCCCCACGTCTGTGGGCATTTCATCCCTAATCCCGGAGTTTCTGTTAAAAATTACAACATTTATTAAGTATACGCCCGGGGCTGCCCTGGGCAAACAGACAGAGCAGGTTCAACATTTATGCCAATTAAATTTGAAATAAAAACAGACACACTCTCGCTCCCCCCCTCCCCCGCACACACAATAAAATAAACATTGTGCATACGAAATAAATAGTAAACATTTTACACACTCCTTTTAGATATATATTTTGTCGTATATTTTATTGTATATTTTTTCTGTCCTGTTTCGGCCGGTCTCCTGTTTCTCCTGTTTCCTGTTTGCGGTAGTCGTTGGATATACATGTTGTGTGTCTAGCAAAATAGTTGTTGTATAATTTAACATAGTTTTTCCTGTAACCGAACAGGAGCCCCCCCGAACATGAATGATTTATAATGATTTTACATGTATAAGGTTTGTCCCCCCCACTACCCCCATTCGATCCTGTTGCTGCTGCTGTTGGTTTGGCTTATATTTGATAATTCATTTCATATATATATATGTATATGTATATCCCGTACATTGTATATATGTTTTCATTAGCGCATTTTAACATGGTTCTCTCTCCCTCCCGTCAAATTGTTGTGTACATAAATAACTTTACTGATTAAAAAATGGTTTTGGTATTTAATATAAATAATTAAAATAATTTTTAATTGGAAAAACATAGGAAATATTCTCTGCATACATAATTTTGCATCAATCATGAACTATAGAGTAAAACACTTGAACCTTAACCCCCCGTAGTCGTTGCTGGAGAGATCTCAGTGTGACGCTTCAATCCACTTATAGAATAATCGTATATTATTAATTCATGTAAATAGATTTCTGCGTGTTTTGTATCTGTCCCCCTCACTCCCATTACACGTGAAAAACTAAAATCAAAATTCATGGTAAAAAAATGTAAATATATTTTCTCTGCATTTTGTAAATATTACATATATCGCTGTCTGAACAAAAAAAAAATCCACACATTGAATAATAAATCAATCAATAACGAGCCCTCGCCATGCATTTTAATTGGCTCACAAACGCATTCCGAACGTGGTTGGCCATCATCGAAAAAAGAAGCACAAAAGAATACCCAGAATATTGTCAATTCGTATCCATATCCCCCCCACCCCCCCCAACCCCCCCAAAAACATATACATATATCCATACAAATTATGTAGTCGAAAACCCATAACATGAGCTCACAAAATAACCATTAAAACCAAAAAAAGAATCAGCAGCGTTTTTTTTAAGTGAGATCGAAATGAAAAAAAAAATTGTTTTACCCAGTGGCGACTTTTCTTCTTTTCTTTTCCGGTTTTCTTTTTATATTGCAGGTTTCAGACACCCATTAAAGCGTTTGCCTGCCTGACAGCAGCCACAAGGTAAGCTCTAACCAGCTGATCAAAGTCCCCCCGACCCCCCCAAAACACCCCCACATAACCCGAAATAAACCCTCAATAAATCCTTAAGCCCAATTCAATTATAATTGTTGTAGTGTGTGTGTGTGTGCTCTGTTCTCTGGTAGATATTCGTTACAGAATCGAAAAAAATTATTGATTGGCTCGTAAATGAATCTAAAATTGTATAAATTATAAGTAGAAATATATATAGAAATTATTTGTGGCTTTTATTATTTATTTTCGTTATTTTTCCGATAGCATTGTGGATAAAATTGAATAACAATTTTTGTTAAATTATAGTGTGTTTCTATTTGTGTTACTGTTCTAATTATTTTATATATATTTTTCTTAGAAAACTTTTTATATTTAATGGTTTAAACAAAATTGGTTTGTAAATAATACAGTTTGTAGAATCTAGAATTTTTTCTCAAGGTTTTACTTAGAAACAAAAATTGGTGGAAATCTTTTTAGAATGTTTTTATTTTACTTCTAGTAAAAATTGTCTGATGTAGTGAAAAAACTTAGGAAAAACCTTGTTTTTTTCTTGATTTTGATTGAAATAGATTCTTGAAATTTAATTGAAATTAAAAATACGAGCATGAAGGTCCTATCCGTAATAGAATAATCTGTGGGATATTTATTTATTTAAAAAAAATAAATACCACCGTATTTCTGAACATTAAATTAAAATCCTTCACGGTTTTCAATTGGGTCCCAACTATTAAACTACCACAATCGAACTGGACCTGGCCCGGCCGAAACCCAATTTGAATTTCAAATTAAATGCATATTACCCATACGCCCTGTAAGCCAGTAGGGATCCAACAATAAGAAATATATTTATGCATTAAACAATAAACCGTCGAACGGGCAAAAGGCGAAGGGCAAAAGGCGAAAGGAGTGAATGGCAGGAACGGTTTAATCCCATTTGCGGCTGCTTGTTGCATTTGGCAGGCATCCTTGGCAGGCAGGCAGGCGGGCAGGCAGGCAGGGCAGGGTCCTTTGCCTGCTGTGTTCTGCTGTGCTGCTGTCTGGTGTCTGCTGTCTCTGGCCTGCAGTTATTATGTCTTCCTCGCCTGCTGTTAGCTTGTTATAATTTTATTGTTCATACATATAGAATATATATAGAACCCACTCGTATTTGTTGTACAATTTGTTGAACATTAAGAGTGTCGGTTGATGGAGAAGGATCACGAGCAGGGGCGGGGGGTACACCCCTAAATGTATCCAATGTCTCGGCAATGGAGCGTGTACGTGTTTATGGATATTCTTCGGCCTGGTTCGTCCTGTCAGTCTGTCTCTCTGTCTGTCTGTCTGTGGAATATATTGTTTGCTGTTTCTCGCACACAGGTGTTACCTTCAAAATATCAACATTTGCCTTAAAATGGTTCTCCAGAGGCTTCAAATAAATAGATAATCAGGCCATAGGCCGTGGAGAGAGATAAAGCAATCAAATAATTTCCCCAATGACTAGACTTTAAACGATAATTACATAATCACAATCGTAATCGGTGATAATGACAACACTTTAGCGCCATCAAGCAGCACATCATAAAAAATAGAGAGAGTGGACAGGCAGCCCGCTAAAAACATCAATTACCAGAGCCAAAGCCGGAGCCAGACGACGCGTCGCGTTGAGGAAAACCCGGCCAACAAATTGGACGCCAGCCCCCACCCCCCCCCCCACACACACACACACACACACACACATGCACTAATAGGAGAGCATTGCAAATGGCTGCCAACAGTTGCAGGGGCAGTGGCAGTGGCAACAACTACATATTACATGCACTTGCAACATCAGAGCCACATGCAATATTTTATCTGCTAATGTGTAATTATAAACAATTTTGTTGTTTGTTATTTATAATGGTTGCTGCAACAAGGGAAAGCCGCACAGCACACCGGAATAAAAACTACTATATAGAAACTAAAGCATATATTTTACTTGGAATACAAGGGGTATATCAACATTTTGAAAGTGTATGTTGTTATTGGTTTCTGGGGCACTTCTTTTTGGCACTTTTTGTGGCAACTGTTGGTAGATGGAATAGGCCTTTGGTTGCCAAGAAATGTAGACTTCCCAGATGAGACTCTCATAGATCATGATATACCTTTTGCCTTCTTTCACAAATATATCTATCTATCTATCGCTCTGATCATCTATCTTCTGTGAGAGTATAAAACTGTTGTATCACCACTTTATTCTTTTGTTCCTCCCGCTTTCGATGCCACTCAAAAAGTGATCGAGCGTCGGTCTACACAATTGTAATGTGACCGTATATTTAGTATTCTTATGGTATTATCTGATTACTAGTGTTGCCGTATATTTATTATGGTATTCTTATGGTATTATCTTATGTGCTAGTGTTACCGTATAGGCTGGATTAGGTTATCCTACCACACTTCTCAATGTAACATTGATGATAGCTACAGTAGATAATCATTTACCCATTTGAAGAGTGTTTAGAGGGTCTGTACAACATATGTTCCAGGGGTATCCCCATAGTCGACTCAATGTTTTGCTGCTGCACTTATAATTGTGCAACCATTATTTCAGCTATTGTTACTGCCACGTTTGTTGCATTGTGCGGGTGCAATTTTAACAAACGACTGACGATAACAATCGCTGGCAAAATTGTCCCAAGAGAAAGAGAAAGAGCGGTAGAGGGGCTTGCGGGGGGGAATGCGTGAGTCCAGCACATTTGCCACATTCCAAAACTGACAAACGATATGCCACACACACCGCCGATGTGCGAGCAGCCGTAGGGGAAATGTGAAATGCGGAGAAAGGTGCTAAAATTCCATAGCACAAATGAAAAAAAAAACCCTCCATGGCAAATAAAATGGCGTGAAACACGCAACAGCAGCGGCGGCGGCAGCGGCGGCGGCAGCAAAAGTAACAGCAACAACTGTTGCGAAATTAATTGCATTGAAATTTATGTTTAGAAATTAAAACTGGCACTGGCCCTGCTTTGTGTTATTTTTGTGGTTTCATTTTGTGGCTGCCACTGCAGCCTGCAGCCTGCCACTGCAACAACGTCTGCTGCTCTGGAAAGTAGACTACATAAATATGGGGGTTTACTCTGGTTTGGTGATCTTTAAACACAGATGATCAGAGAGACTAAAGGATAAGTATAGCAAGGAAGAGGATTCATTGATAGCAAACCAAGGAAGTTCTGGGGGCTATCCAATGCCTAAGTGAAGCTAGAGGAAACATAAATCCCATAAGGCACATTAGCATAGCTACAGCAAAGCCTTCTTGATTGTCCCTGCTGTTCCCCTGCCTGTTGTTCTGCCTTAAGTCGTGGCCAAAATGAGAGCCTACTTTTCAGGACAGCCTCGGACCACAATCAATTAAAGTTGCGCCCTGGCCGGTAGAGGCATCTAGCGTTAGTTGGTTTTTGTGTGCGGCACACAGATGCTGCTGCAACACTGCAGCAAAGACACTGCTGCGGCCACACAAAGGCAGCACGAGGGGCGGAATAGGGGCTGAACCTGGGCTGAACCTCTAGCTGTTGCTGTTGCTGCTGGGAATGGAAATGGGGGATAGGTGCTCTAGTGCTCCAATTATTGTCGCCCTTTCACCTGATTCTGTAGTCCACTTTGGTTTTTTTTCGTCGTCGTTTGTGGATTCTGTTTGGTTTTGGGTTGTTGTTCTCCTGCCTGCGCCGTGTTGCTGTGGCACTTTTAATTTCCCAGTCGAACCGTGGCATTTCCCTTTCCCCCCCAAACGCGCTCTAACCGGAAGCGTATTGTTACGGAAGAGCCACGCATTCTACGGGCATTCTATTCGGTGTTTTTTCCCCCGTGTTTTTTTGGTTGTTTAAAAACATCCGCCTGGTGGCCAGGGCTTTAATTACGTTTTTTTTATCAGCGTTTTTTTTTCCACTTTTGCACTTGACTCAATTTTTGGGTCAAGTTGTTTCGTTTGTGGACAAAGCCGATTCCTGGAACTGACAATGACAGTGGCCAGAAGGGCCAGCAAATTTACTGCTCTGATGGCTACGAAACACGAAATTTCCATGGAAATGGCCATCAGGCATTGCCTTGGCTCTGACCAATCAATCCTGATTTTGTGCTTTACGGCCAACTCCTCGGGCCGTGTCTTTATCGAACCCCAACCTCTGGGTAGGCCAATCCTCTCTGGCAATGTTCTGGCACAACCACTTAATTTCCTACACTGCGTATACGAAATATCGATGTAATTTCCTTGCAAAACGCAATTTATAGCACAACTGCTGGATCGGGCATTAGGATTACAGTACCAGGAGCAGCAGCAGCTGTCTCGATTACAATTACATTCGCATTTTCCATTTTTGATGCGTTCGCTGATAGAATACCAACAGCCATACGCACTGTTGTACAGGCAAAACTCAGCAAAGGAATGGGGAGGGGGGACTGTGTGCAGAGCTGATGATTTATGCATTGGCCAACACCTTTTTGGTGGACGAGTAGGAGGGGGTTTGGTACCAAAAAAGGGCTTACCGACAGCAGCGGGGTGGCAGCTTATGTAAATTCGTGCGAATCGCGTTTTCAATTTTTGCCTTTTGTTGTTTTTGTGTGTGGAACTCTGGTGGAAATATGCAAATGAAGCTCATAATTTGCTTACAGCTAAAGGCGGGAAATTACCAAAAATGAACTACGATGTTGAACAATGAAAGGGGGAGGGTGTGTGGGTGGGCGGCAGGGGGCCAGTACGTGAGGGAATTGGTGCCAAAAACTTTCAGCCCCAGGGCTGCAAGCAGCGCAAAAACTTTCATTGCGAAATGGCACTGGCACTGGCCCTGGACCTGGCCAAGTAGTAAAAGATAGGATAGGTCCTCCTCCCAGCCCCTGTCCAAGCCAGGAAACGTGCACCCGTTGCTGCCAGGTTCTTCCTTGGCCTGATGCTGCAGCAAAAAAGGAAGAGAATCTTCCAAAAAAAAAAAGTGGAAAAGGAAAACTTTAGCACTGCACACATGACCCATTAATAAGGGCACGGCATTTGCTGGTCGGTCATTTCATTGGGGCCTGCCCAAAAGGGAGGAAAAGTGTGGCCAAAGCGGCAGTGGTTGCACGATGTCAACATAAATTTCGGTGGCAGCCACAGCTGGGGGCAAAGTTTACACTTCTTGTGCAATTTAAATGCGTTTATCTATTTGCAAAAGGCCCAAACACTCACTCAAATGCACTCATGAATGCCGCAGGGAAACGTGAATGCTTTAAGGATTTCCAACAAATTGTCGTATCTGAAAATCATCCATGGGATGTCGATACAATCTCTGACGGGTGCTGAAGGTCAAGGCTGCAGGCATCATTAAAAATCCACCCACTATAGCGTATGGGCGTGGCAGCACACTCGTTGTATCTTATGGATGGCAGATACACAATTGCAGTCGCACTGCCATGCCAATGGCAAGTCAATGATAATGAGTCAAAAAGCGGAAGCAATGAATAAATTTTGCCTTGCACGAGCACATACACACACACCCACACACACGCATATACGAATACATAGATACAGGATGCATGAACCAGTCAAGTGCTTAATATGCAGGCAACGTTCGCAGGGGCAAGAGAGTCGTGGGTGTCGTGCAACGACCACATAGATACATATATGTATGTGTGTGTACGGCTATGTATTTACCCTGACCCAGAGGCTCCATAAACTCAATAACTATAACCGATACGATATACGCACTATACGTATACGTAATACCCCGAATCATATTTCGGGTTGGCGCTGGAGTATCCATCCGTTTTCCGGGCCATTGCTGGCCATACATAGCCGGCCAATATGCGTTCAATTAACTTAACGTTTTGCGTTCGAGTACGTGATGTGTGGAATCGCACTTAAACGGCTTATCCTAATTATAATTTATGCATACGATACCTTACCGAAGGCCTCGTCCTGCCTTGTACTGAAGGGATAAAGGATTTCCGGTTGAATAGCGGCTCCATTACTGATCCAATTATTGGCTGAAGCAAATACCAATTAAAATATTTGCTGAGCCTTTCGATTGATTAACACATGCAAGTAATTTGTGCATATAAATACTGTTTTGAGACAGATAAATCTAAAGAATAAATATGGAAAAACTGTAACAAAAGAGTGTCATTTGAATAGTCACCAAAATTAGATATTGATTACACGCATAAGAACAGAAAAGTAATAACTTTCATCACGTAATTATGGTCTGTAGTTGCCATAGAAATCATGGCATTGTTTCAAACTCTTGAGGCGTGTCATTTCTGCAACAAAACCACACAGCAGGCAGACAGCAGGCAGGCAGGACATCCCTGCATCCAGGGGGCGACCGCTGGCTCCTTGCAGAGAGCAAAGTTAGAGACAAGGACTGGGACTGGCACAGGATACAGGATGAATGGCTGCCTGGATGGACGTTCATTTGACGTCAGCCACGGGCCAGGCTTTGGCCTGCTTTGGGCCAGGTGAAGCAGATTCAATTAAACTTTTGTTGTCATCACTCCACCGCCCACGTCCTCACGTCCCAGCCTTGGCCCGCATTCGCTGGATTCCACGGGCACTGGACACTGGACACTGACTGGTCTTCTGGCCAAGTTATACAAATGGCAAGTCACGTTAGTCCATTTGCAGACCGGTGGTGGCCAGTGACCACGTTTCACATTTGAGAGGCTTACCATCTACCATTTGGCTTTAAATAAATATTTAACCTGCCATAATTGGAAACTCAAAAAGGGCAATTAGCAATGGTCCAGCAAAGATACAACTTTTCCCTGTCGGAAATGGAAATGGAAGTTTCCTTGGCCAAATCGATTGTGTGGTGTCCGAGAGAAGGTTACTGGCCTGAACCACACACAGCCTGTCGAAGTTAATTAGGTTATGAACATTCTCTGGAATGAAACTGGAGCACAACTCTCTCTACCTCTCCATCTCCCTCTCTCACTCTCCATTGTGTGTGCTGCTGCTCTGCTCTTCTGTGGTTTTAAAGCACGTGGCCTTAAGCTCCTTTCGGACCATTTCTCTTTTTTTCTTCTTCTGTTTCAATGTTTTTTTTATTGGTCAGTTCGCGCTGTTACTTGGCCTGGATGGGAGAGCACTTAAATTTTTAATTGCAGCTAATTAAAAAAACGCATCAAAACGGAATACATATAGAGCAGAAATGAACAAACTCAAAAGTGTGCAAAATAGCAACTGGAAAAATGTTCAAAAAGCGGGAATGGTGGAAATGTTAAATGAACGAATCATGAGTACTCTTTCTTTATACAGGGAAAGAGTGTGAATTAAAAGAGAACTTATTTAGATGGGAGTTAAATGCAGAGATCCCTGAGGTCAACCTTTGGTCGATGGTGGATTAAAAGTTTAATTTTGTAATAGAACTGCAGAAATGTTCCATTATATTCTACACAATTTTAGGTAGATTCTTTGGAATTATTGCTTATTTTTAAATTTTTTAATTCTATACATAAATTAAATAGGTATGTATGAAAATTTGATTGGCATCTGATTTTTTATATCCTATATACCCGACCGATTCGGCCATGTTCCCGCCTTCGCTTGAGCGAAAGATGGTCTACGTTTCTGTCTTGAATCCGCGCCTATTATTTAAATTATTTAATTATAATATTTTATATTTATTTTCAAGTGTTTTATATTTATAATTAAATGCTCAAATTTATGTTTAATGTTTTGTTTCAAAAAATCACACGAAACATTGAAAAAGTTGCCACGTTTGAATGGCTTCCCATTCGTCGTAAGAAGTTTTCCCAAATTTTCACTTTGATATAGAATTCTGCTTGACTGAAATTTGTAGAAAACTCAACATACCCTATGACCTGACTCTCGGGGGTCTCGTGTTAGGGTAGATACATATACATGTATGTATGTATGGTACGAGTATGTATGAAAAAAAAAGGGCAGATAAATATTTAACAAGCTGCAAAGAACAGACAAACAAACGCAGCGTACATACACACACACAGAGAGAAACTCACATGGCACACGCACACTCTTGTTGTTGTTGCACACACTTCAAAAAAGAGAAACTTTGAGAGACAACCAGAGGGAGAGAGAGAGAGAGAGAGAGCGAGCGATAGATGGCCACAGAAACAGAGATAGAATGAGCTACAGGATGGAGGAGCAGAACGCAGTCGACACTTGAACATTAAGCAACAAACTCGACGTGATAAATTTTTCCTACTTTGAGGGAAATGAAAATAAATTTTTCACCCAAAAAACCGGAAACTTTGGGGCCAAGGCTGTGTGTGTGTGTGTATGTGTGTGGGGTCGGTCTAGGATGCTAAAATTACAGGGAATAAGAAAACAAGTAGATATATGTACATACATGCATATATTCAAATTAAAGGACAACTTTTAAAGTCCAAAATAAATATAGAAAATAAAAAATAAATCAAAGGATTACGAGCATAAGAAAAAGTTGGTAATTTCTTCAAACAGTAGAGTAGAGTCTGCTTGTTCTTTAGGAGGATTCACTGTACTGTGGCTCTGGGAGAGAAACCCAAAACTATTCCCAGATGATTGTTAAGCGTTAAGCTAAGAACAAATTCTACTTTACTTACATTTGTTGCAAGGATTCCATGCGAGGAAATTCTTTTTCTATAGCAAAAAATACTTTAATTTGAAGCAAAATTCTCCACTATTTGTATACCAGAAATGGCAACAAGATGAAACATCAGTCAGACAAACAGACAGACAGACGGACAGACAGACAGACAGACAGACGGACGGACGGACAGACGTTGGTCATTTTTGGACAGAACAAAGCCTACTCCCCTGTCAGTTTTAGGCTCTGTCTCTGTCCCTGTCTCCCTCTCTTTTCCCTGTCTGCCTTTCCTTGTCCGCCTTCAGGCTTATCAGACGGTTTGTTCTGTTTTTGCAGTCGCTGCATACTTTTAGGCGCATATCACGCCATGTACAAAAGTTGTTCTTGGTTCATTGCACTCTCTCAGTCCTCCGTGCAATGAAAATTGCTACGCGCCAGAGTTTTATTGCCCGGAAATGCCTTTTCGGGGCTAGGCGAGGCTCCCAAAGTTTTACTTGGAAAAGGCAACCCCCACCCCACCCCACCCCACCGATATGCCATTCCAGACAATCTGCATAACGCGGGCGGAACAACGGCGATTAAGCTCCGAATTGCAGTTGCAATTTTCGGTTGCGATTGTCGCATGTTTGGACGCAGTAAACGTGGTGCATATGGCCTGGCTCGAACTTCGATTATGGCAGCTAATAAAAGATTGGGGGGGGGGGGATAACCCTCCGCCCCTGCCCTGCCCGGCATAGGCGCATTCTAAAAATCGGGATTTATGGGATTTTTATGGCTCTTGAGGTTATGGTTCTTCTTTTCGATTTGGCTGTGGAATCCTTCTGCCTTTTTGAAGTTGTTCCTCGCCTTGTCGCCTGTTCGGCAGCGGGTCATAAAAATTCAATTATGTCAAAGGCGAAGGGGGCGTGGAGGCCGGAAACAAAAAGTCAAAACGAAGAAGGGACATAAAAATGAATGAATGCTGATTTTTCTCGAAGAGTAGAGTGCGGGGGGCGGGGGTCTGCGAAAAGTATGCCACACATTTTTTATTATTTTACACGGCTTTGACACACATGCATATATGATATAAAATGGGCGAAGGGGGGGCCCAGCCACACCCACACATGGCACAGAGGGGGGAGAGAGGCATGCATAAGAAAGTGTGTGTGGAAGATGCTGGGGAGGGGAGGGGATGCAAGGGATGCTGGGATACAAGAATTGCCAAAATGTAGGAAACCCCTTGAGATGCCACTGCCACCGCAAGAGCACCTAAGCGTATGCGCCTGAAAATGTATCTTGTATGCAAAACGGATGCGATGTGGGGAAAAACGAGGTGGAAACTACTTGAGAGATGGGTGAAAAGATGGGGGAAAAAGTTGGCCCACTGCTTGAGAACTAAATGGAAACGGGAACGGTTCTGGTTTAGAATTTAAGCGAACGATGTGTGGCGATGTGGCGATGTGTGTGTGTTCTTGTATCTTTAAGATACGCGTGGCAAACAATTATTCAAGTAGTGTATCTTTTGCTAAATATTGGATATATGATGCCACGAATAGTTGGAAACGATTTGCTTTGGAAACATGATCCATCTCTCTTTCGTGTGGCCTCAAACACTTTCGCATTTAAATGTTGACCCGCCCCCCATCAATTAAGGGGAAAATCTGAGGGCAATCCTCTGATGGATGGCTCAAACATCCGAGAGGTTAAATGCCTGCTTATATCCTTCTTTCAGGAGCTGCTGCTGCTGCTGCTGGAAAAACTTTGCATTATCCTCCAGTTCGTCTCAAATCTCTCTCTTTTTCCTGTCCTTTTTTCCTGCTTTTTCTACGCTCTGTGTGTGTGCTTGTGTGTGTAGTTATTAACCTCTTTCCTTGTCTGCTTTGTTGCACTTGATAAACCACAGCCGTATAAGCCATAGAGCTGCTTATGTATGTAAATATCCGCACTTTGGGGCTTTCTTAAAAGCTGAGCCGCCTGTAGGCCGCTGTTTGCACTTGGCTGAGAGATAATTGGCCCTCGACTTCCAGGGCCAGCAGGAAGTGGAAGTGTGTGATTATCAGTATGGTATGTACTGTAATATGATTGACAAGATTTCCCGACCACATGATACACTGAAGGAGCCCACAAGTCATTCGATGGCATTGAATGACATGTTTTGATAAATGGTTTGATTAATGGACGCATGTGCGTAAATATGGTTTAAGTGCTTCTGCAGTCAGCGAAGGGCTTACGTATCAATAGCTGGGCGAGTGGGGCTGGCACACTTCATGGCTGTGACCATTAAAAATAATTTCCTTTTGGCGTGCGCCTAAAAGCGCACTCCAATCCACACACACAGAGTGGGAGGGGCTCGCTCTCTGGCAAAGAGACAGATTCAAAAAGAGTGAGCTGGCAGCTGAAAATGACAAAATCTGTCGGATGCCAGGGTGCTGTTCATAAATCAAAGTGACACCCACGACGAGCCACACACATCCACCCACGCATCCACCCACTTCGACCCACCCGCAGCGAAAAGCAGAGAGACATTTTCCACATTTCCGGCGCGCTCATTAAAAAATTGAGCGCCATTTGCCAAAAGCGGAACAAGCGGGGAGGACGCAGAGGGGCGTTCGCAGAGGAGAAATTGCATGTCCTGTCTGCCGCCTGAGCATATGCATATGCATGTCGTTGTCGGGCGAAAACTCCACTCAAAAAACTAACACATCATAAATCTTGCACAAGTATCCTTAAGCGTTATCTCCCCTCCCGCTCCCCCCAAAAGAACCATGAAAAATCTCATCCACATAAAAGGCTGGCAAAGGGAACAGTAGAGCGGGGACGGGGGGGCTACGTCGGGGAGGTTGTGTTAAGATTTTTGCTTTTTTAATTACAAAAGCCTTCAAACGGTTCGTTGGTTGGTCCGTTCCGTTCCTGGCTGCATTGGGCGCCCATAAATATGCAACACTATTTTTTCCACAGGTTTTCTTTTCTCTCTTGTACACACACCTTCTCTCTGTATCCCCTCTGTCTTGGCTTCTCATGTATGCAATAAGAAATTCGCCAAAGGCCAAGCAAACTCTCACGTGGCGTTTACCCATGACATGACCAAGCTGGCGTCGTCATCCTTCAGTCTCATCTTTTGCAGCCCCATATCCTCCCACCCCGAACTTCTAACATTCAGCAGCAGCAGCGCCCTTTTTCATAGGAAAGAGTCCTTGCCCCAAGCGAATTTTTTGTGTGCGAGTGGCCGCAGCAACAGCTAAACTTGAGACTTTTGGCACGTGCACCTCTCTCCCTCAACCCTCTTCTGGTGCGGCGAAACTTCTACCCTCCCCACATACATAGTTCAATATGTTCTCTAATGAAACTTGTGCCAAAGTGTGATATTGATTGTAGCACAGAGATAGAGGATAGAGAGCACCGTTAGAGCCGAGAGGGTAGTGAACGAAATTGAGATTCGCAGGGATTGAGATTGAAAGAGCGAAAGGGAGATGGTGGATGGTGGATGGGCCCGGGCCTGGGCCCTCGGGCCAAAGGCGGAATTTCACTTCAGTCTTCAGTAAGTTTTTCGTGTAACTTTTCTGAGATGAAAAGTACTTGTATTTGCATGGAGAGTGGCTCAGCTCTTGGCGGAAATAAATCATCACTGGCTTAGGCTTTAAGGTAGGCAACTGAAGCTGACAGCAGGCGAAAGATTGAACTTTTGTGTAGGTGGAACGCAGGAGTCTCTCATTGTGTTGATTGCCTCAATAAGTTTGGAACTGTCTGGGAAACTTGGGCCGCAGCCTTTAAATTGAATGATTAATCTGCGACAATTCTTTAGAGATTTAAGGCTTAACTTGAGAGCTAGTTTTGTGAGGAAAAATAATTCTAAAAATTTAATTAGGTATTCAAAAGTGTCCACATAATATACTTGAATTTAATTGAAATTAATCAACAATATTCGCAAAGATTCTCTAACCCATAGTCTTTTTTTCGAAGCAGAGAAAGTCTGTTGTATTACTCCCACGGTACAGACTCTATATAGATATCGTACATATATACGACACACTTCATTTCCCACTTCAATGACATCGATGATCTGGCAACTCTCCATGAAAGGACTCCTGCTCCCGCATGGCATTTGATACGATTTTATTCAGCCATGTCGTGCGCCCCAGACTTGATTCCTGTCCACAGGGTAGCATCCCCCAAAGTCTGCCCAACTTCAAGTTTTTTCTTGGGCCCCCCCAATGCCTTACCCTTACCAGTTTCAAGTCCTGTCCTGGCCGTTCAAGTCCTGAACAGAAAACAAAGAACAAAAAAAAAAACACTTCCACTTCCGTTTTACATTTGATCCTAGGGTTCTTCCTGCTGCTCCTCCTTGGCCTTCATCCTGGTCGTCTGCTGTTTTTGTTGCCCTTTTTTGTTCCTATAAACTTTTTTCAGATTTTCCCTTTGCCTCTCTGTCACTCTTGCTGGTGCCTCTAGTTCCCACCCTCTCACACTTGCTGGTGCTGCCATCTCCCACTCTCTCACACTTGCTGGTGCTGCCATCTCCCACTCTCTGCCACACTTGCTGGTGCTGCTGTAGCCCTGGGGCTATCGTCTAGCCCTCGCAGGGAAATGCAATTTACAGCAACACAAAAAATTTACTTTCTCCCCACCGTAAGCTGTTGTTGCAAGTCCCCTTAGAAAAAAAATAAAAAAATAGATAAACAGACAATTTAATTTCCTGGAAAATATTGTTGTAGATTCTAGATATTTGTTGCCTTTTTCCGTCATTATCCCTAGCCTTTTCCCCGTAATAGAGTTGATCCAAAACGAAAGAAAAACCCTCATAATTGACCTCATTATAATTGCATTTCGTTTTCCGTTCTCCTCTCTGTCTTTTGCAGGTCAGTATCTGAGATGAATGTCACATCACTATACGAGTACGCTGGGTAAGCCATTGGATTTAAGTATATGTAATTATGTGGGGGGGATGGGGGAATTATTGATTGAATATTGAGCGAACGATGAAAAGGGTTGCCGCCCTCATTGAATTCTGTCTGTCTGTCCCCTGCCGCGATGTGCGATGCCATAATATCACCCGCTACCTCAACGGATTATGCATATATTTTCATTTCCAGTTGCCAAATATTGTCCCCAAAAACACTGTCAAAAACCACGAAACCCACCAGCTAAAAGCCAAAAACAGAAGCTTTCACAGCAAAAATTCAAATAAAAATTTCATCAAACTTTTGTCGAGTGGGTTGGGGGGAGTGGGGGGGGGGAGTGGCAGCGGAATGGCAGGACAGCTTGAACTTGGCAGCAGCAGCTCATGCAGCATTATAATTGGCATACAAAAAGTACCAATGAAAAGCGAAACAAAGTTGTGCGACCCCCCTGCTCCCTGCTCCCTGCTCCATGCTCCATGGGGAAAGTAAAAATATTCCACCCCAGCCCTATAGTTCATTCATTTTTTGCTTAAAGTTCAAGTGGTTATAGCGGGGGGACTCCTTTTTTTTTTTAATATTTTAAAAAGAATTTTTGTAGCTTTTGTTTTTGATTTCAATGCGTTTCGAGTTGGTGAATTTTAAGTGAAATTATCAACTTGAGGGAAATGAAATTATAGCCTGGTCACAGCTAGCTGCACGCTCGCAATTTGCCACTCGGTCAAGGGGCCAGTTTTTGCCTGCGGGAAGTACAACTCCCATCAAATAAATGATAAATAAAATAAATAATGGTAGCTTTCCTAAGGGAATTCCACAGAATTTACGCACAGAATCCTCCTGATATTTTTTAGATAAAAGTCTCATCTCTGTGTAATTCCCCTTGCTTCGAGTTATTTCCTTGAAATTATGTCTTTTTTTTTGTAGAAAATGTCCTGTTTTGTTCCCAGAATTCCTGCGAATGATTCCGCGAATGATATAAATCGCATAAGCCTGCTTTTCTCTTCAAAGCGATTCACATGAAGCTTATTTAAAAGTTAAAACCATTTTCCAAATAGTTTAAAGCACTTTATCCAGTCCTCTATCCTGTCTGTAATCAGCGTTTCGCTTATTTAAGCACTTAAAAGGGCATTTCCAGTTGAAAACAATTTGACAATTTGTAAATTGAAGCGTTTATTTGATTATTTTGTGCTGCGCGTTAAAAAAATTAAATGTTCGTTATAAATTGCTTAATTTTTTTCCCCCCCACAAACGTATGCGTACGACAAAAGTGGAATACAAACTCATGTTTTACAATTTAAGTAAATAAAAAAACTGAGGGAAAAGAGCGAGGGAGAGAGGGCAAGAGAGAGAGAGAGAGAGGGCAAGAGCAATGCCAACAAACGACAAAAATTGCGGTGAAGCAAAAGTTGGTCCGAAAAACTCCACAGTACTCCACAGAACAAGAACCAGAATCACGAGTCCATGTCCATGTCCGTCCGTGAATGCTGGATGCCGCTGCTCCTGGTCCTCCCCCTGCTCCTGCCTGGCATATGCAGCTTTTGCAATATTTACCCAGGACCCAATGTAAGGGAAAGCTGGGATATACGGGTTTGCTTTGAATGCCATTCCATTGTTAAAAGTTGTGCACTCGTTCGGGGATTTTGCACAACCGAACATAACAGAACAGAGCAGTTAAGGAATGCCAAAAATCGTATTGCTCGCTCAATGAATTATAATGTAGGACCGTTCAATTTGTATTGTGTCACAGTGCTATGGGTGGAACAGGGCAGAGGGGGACATCTTTTTGCATAATACTACACGTCTGAAAAAATATGACAAAAAAAAAATATGTGAATAAAAGGCAAATCTGGCATACGTGTGGGGAGCATTTTGCGTATCCGGCGGGATGGCTGTCAAGCTTAATGGTAAGTAAAGTAACTTTCAGATTTTTGTGGCGTGTTTTCCATGACATTTTTTTCTTTTTTGTTTTTTTGGTGAGATGATGGATGCTCTCTTATTGGCGTGACAGTAGCTGGAAGATTCTTTAGTTTTTAGTTGTGGTGTGGTGGGGAAATGTTGTGGAATAGTTTTGGTGAAACATTTAAAGTATTTCTGGAAAATAATTGATTGCTAAAGGTGTTTATATGGAGGATGTATAAATATGTATGATTCCAATGAAGAGTACGAAGAAATGCCAGTCGGGGTATATTCTTTTATTATATTTTCTCTATATTATTGCATTGTTGCCTCTGTTTTTTGGAGATCGATCTCTCAGCGCTCTTAGAGGGTCGTACAACCATTCGTACGAGCGTTAACAGTGCTCTGTAACAGTGCGCTGTGACAGTGCGCTGTAACACTTCGGCTGCAACAGTGCGCTGTAACACTTCGGCTGCAACAGTGCGCTGTAACAGTGCAGCTGCAACAGTGCGTCTGTTAAATGGAGAGATGGGCCGTACCTGTAACAGGCAGTGGCTGCTAACAGCGCTGTTACTCTCTTACAGCTGCTTAACAGAACAGGAAGAAAGGGCAACGATGAAGCAGAAGTAGATCATGGATTGTCTTATATACGAGAATATTTCATCTATGGAGATTAAGTAAAACTAAAAGTATTAAGCAAAACATTATTACGGCTCTCCAGTTTAAGTGTGTACCCCCTTAGTATCTCTCCTTTTCTGGGACCATTCAGCTCTTAAGGTCTGATTGGATGCTCATATTGCGCGAGTATATTTTCGTTCCACTTACTCGAAAATCTCCCATCCTTTGACCAATAAGTCCCATGGCCGCAAGCCTCCCCCAAACACACACACACACATCCACATGGTGTATGCTTAATTTATTTTCTTAACCTTATTGGGAGGGAAACAATGAGGAAGGCAGGAACGAGGCTGACTGAAAAAGCAAACAAAAGCCTTAATTAAATTACGGCGAATGGCCTGGCGTAGCAGGCACAAGTTTTGAGGCGTTTCGCATTAAGGTTGCGTTTCTGGTTTCCCATGTTCGATGATGCCTTTGAAGTAGACTGGAAGAAAACTTTTTTATGGCCTGCTTAAAGGCGTCGGAGCGGCAGGGGACAGCCAATTAAAATGCCAAGAATTTTGCTGAATCTGCCATGACGAGGAGGTGGGGCAGGGGGGTTTTCAATCAACAGCAACAGCCACAGCCACACGGAGCCACATATAGGCTAATTTATTTAGCAGGCAATTGGCACGTAAAGGGTTAATTGTGAGCCAGTCAGCAAAATGTGTGCTCTCTCGACTCTGTTCATCGATTCTGCATAACTTGCACATGTTTCGAAAGGGAAACGCCCCTAACCCCTTTTTGGGTACTACTTTTGTTTGGTTCACACTTTACTTTAACGCCTTTCCATAGCCATAGCCATACTCCAATGGTTATGGCCCCGCCTTTTTGTTGATTTTTGGCTTCAGCTGCGGGCTGCCTTGAGACCCCTAACACCCAAGTTTTGGCCAGGATATATGTATGGCCATAATGCATGACCTTTGGCACAAGGTTCTTTCCTTGTAGATTATTGAAATGCAAATGTAAAAATCACTCATACGCACCATTTGACAGCAGCTACAAACAGCTGCGGGCTACGAGAAATTATAAATAAAATAAATAAATATAAAATTGTTCTCCTTCTGCCAGTCAGACAGACACCTGGCCGGGTACTACATATATAAAATTCAATTTAAAGGCAAGCAATCAATTGAGTGCACTGCTCCCCCCCTCCAACAAACATCCCCCTCCCACATATGTATGTATGTATCTCTCTCCCTGCTAGCAGCAACGAAAAATAACAGAGCACAGAGCTGGGGTTCGCACCAAACCAGCAATTAAGCCAGTTTTTGTAACAATAAATTTGCAGATGCTGGCAGCTATATATTGACTTTCAATTTGAGTGTCGGTTAGTCGAGTGTCGGGCTCTGTCGGGTTCGGTTGGACTGTCCCCGAAAGGGGTTACAGACGAGCGCATTTATATGGTGGGGGAATGAATGGAATGGAAAGATAACAGTTGGAATACTGTAAGCATACTATTCTGATAAGTGTTACCCATACGCTCAGAGATATTGAATATTCCGCTCATCCGAAAGTGCTGATTGGTGCTTTGGACAATGGAATATCCCCATTATCATTTGTAACCATTCTTTCTTCTATTTGGCATCATATTAAAGAATAAACTCTGCATCCAATATCCTATTCAATGCCTCCAGTGGCCACATTCAATATTTTTTTCAAAAGAGAGTAAAAAAGCAACCTCTTTCGAATGGATATCCAACCAATGGGTATTTTTTTGCGGATACTCTCTATTATGGATTACATTCCATTGGTCTCCATAGATTTGCAAACATTTGCCAATTGGCAAACAAATGCAAAATAAATCAAAATCAAATACTGAAGGAATTGCCTGCTGCTGCTGCAACCCCTGAAAAATGGGAAAATGCTAGTGGAAATGGAAATGGAACCAAGCCCCTGTGGTGCCCTTAAAAACTTGTTCCCTTGGCCGCTTTACAAGCCAACCTCTGCTTACCTTGCCGCCCCACCTGTTCGCCACGCCACGCCCCCTTCCCCACCCGCCCCTCTTGGCTTGTACAAACACGTAATCGAATAATCCAATTTGTTTGCGCAAAAAACTGAAACTTTTTCATAGGGCTTCAGTTGACGACGACGACGACAACGGCAGCGGCAGCAGCAGAGGGCTCTGACTCATACTCCCAACAAAATTGTAGCCCCTGTTCTCATCCACCTTTTTTTTGAGCTAATTGTTTGAGTGAGTTTTGGGTATAAGTGCAATCCCCCAAGGCCCATCATCCCCCATCCCACCAGCCACCAGCCACCATGGTAGCGCCTCGAAAAGACCTTGTTCCATTCGGAATTGTCTGTAAAATGATGTAATTGTTACCTGCTAGTTGGATTTGATAGTTACCTCAACTTTCGAGTGTCGAGGGGGAGGGGGGAGTGGGGAGTGGAGGCCCATCCCTCATCATGGATTTATGGCCACGGGGGCTTGGGGCAAAGTTTTTTCCCTAAGTTGTGAGGTGTGTCTGGGGCAAAAGTTCTGTGAATTGATTGAGAAATTGTGGAATAAACTTTTTGCTAATTAACTTATACTTGCATTAATCGTGGATATACGAGTGTTTTCTTCATTTTAGAAGGCTCATTTATTCAGAATCCTATTTGTCTTTGGAAGTCTTTCCCGAATGGGAGAGCTCCACGTGAATGCCTTGAAACCACTTCAAAATAATTGGCACTATTTGCTTCTCCCCTTTTAATCCTTAAGGATTACTTCGGGGAATCAAACCCCTTCTACAAAGCTCATTTTCCTAATTGAAATTAATGTCTTCTTGGAATCCTGTTCATCTTTCCTCAAGAGTAAATCATTCTAGGAGTAGTTGGAATGCAATGCAGCTATTTCCTCTTCCAATGAATTTCTTTGATGGAAATAAGTCCCACCATCCTTTTGAATATTTTTGCCTTGATGATGAACATTTTGCGTCTGTTAAATCTCACTTTTCCATAGAATTTCTGTTAACTTTCTGCTGCCACTCTGCTGCGTAACTGAAGCGTTCAGTTTAGCCTTTTAATCCAGTAAACGTTCCGTTCTGTTGGTCAGCAAAACCGATGTTAGGCCACAGGACCTACCAGGCCCCTGCGGACCACGGACCACGGACCACCTGCTGGGCATGTTGTCAGCCATTCTATTCGCACCCACATGGAAGCCAGCAGGTGCCTGTTTTTCCAGCTACAATCTCCCCAAACAATGTCAACGAATGGATGGATGTATGCATACAGCTTTCTTCTGCCATTGACAGTTGCTTCTTGGGTGGCTTTTGCTTCCTCAAGGCTGAAGCTGCTCTCGGAGATGAGTGGAAGAACTGCTTGGCTAATCCTTCTACTTATTGCTGCAACAAGAGCCTGCCTAAGCCTGCATTTTGTGGGCGTGCGTGTGCCTCCAGTTCCAGCTACAGCTACAGCTCCTGCCAAAGACAAACAAAAGGCAAACTTATCCGCACAGTCCCTGTCCCAGTCCCAGTCCCTGTCACTGTTCCTGTCCCTCACCCTGGTGTCCTATGCGGAAGCCATTGCGGGTTTGAACACGGAGCAATGTGTGGGACGGGACGCACAGGTAACCCAAACGGAAGCAGGAGGCGCGACACTTTATGACAGGTTGAATGGGGCTTGGGTTACTGCCACGTTGCAGCCCCCAAAAAAAAACCGACTCTTTCTAGTGGTAGGCAAAAGAACCCCTCATATTCCCTCCTCACCATTCTGCCAGGAATTAGGAATGCATTGTCTGACGGCTCAACCCCAACCACCACCACCCCCGCCCCAACCCGAGCCCAAGCCCGAGCCCGAGCCGTGTTCTGTTCTCTCTTTTCAGCCCATCAGCCTTCAGCTCTTGGTTCGGTTTTCAGTTCAGTTGTGCAGTTTGTGCGTCAAACTCTTTGGCTCAAGTGCGGGCCACATTTCATAGGCTTCCCTGAGACCCAAGTCCTCAGTTCCCAGTTCCCAGTCCCCCCTAGTCCCAGTCCCTTACCATCTCTTTCAACCATTCACTGGAAGACGCGACACAAATTAGCCATTTTTTTTTGTCTTTTATTTGTTGCTGTCTTTCCATTTGGCTGAGAATAATTTCAGTTTGCTTTGCAGTGCACAACCGGCAACAGTCGACGGGGCTTACTCGATTCATTTTACTCGTTTCGCGTGGCATTGTCTACCGGGCCAAAAGGAAATTATCCGACAAGTTTTAACCAAGAAAAAAAAACGGAAAATTCCTTTTAAATGTCTCTAACTAAAAGTGTGCGTTTGATGCTCGGTTCTCGGTTCTCGAGGTTTTTGTGCTAATTCAATTTAATTCAATGTAATTGAATTTATGCCGCTGCGAGTGGGAAAACTCAAGGAAATCTCTTCTTAATTTACTAATTCAATTTGTGCTGCAAGTGTGAAAAGCCCACCCCAACCCAACCCAATTTGCGGATGCAAGTGAAAGGAAGAGAAATATTATAATAAGATCTTCCTTCATTTAGTTATTAAGTTTTGTGCATAACAAAGGAGAGATAATATCTGCTCACAAAATGAATTACCTAGAGACTTTGATGTGGTAAGGAAATTTCATTTAAAACTAAGGAAATTTTAAACAAGTGCAATTTTCTATATTGATTTCAATGTATTGCAAATATAAATATACAAAAAGTATTTCAAATTTGTAAAAATCAATTTTTAGGGGTATCTTGAAAGTTCTTAGTAGCAGAATGTGATCTACTCATCCCGCACTCTAACCTATGTTTTTCCTGATACAAAAGTTTTCAATTTCTGGCACATTATAATGGAAAAACTATATATAATTTATTTATATATGTATCTACTTTCAAACCTCCTCCTCAGTTTCGGAACAATCAAAGAAAATTTTATAGCAGGAAGCCAAATATTTTAGCTTTGTGTTCCATAATTTAATTTAAATTTCAATTTTGTTTCATCAACTCTTTAAATATTTCTTTTCAATTATTTTTAAAATAACTTTGTATATAGGCAGCATTCTATTTGATTTTTTTTCTATGGCTGAACAAATCAAGTGAATTGGGAATATTTGTTTTGCCTTGGCCAATATTTGTTCACGTAATTTTGCTAGGGCCCTGCCAGGGCATGGTTTTAGCCGTTTTCCCCTGTTGTTGGTGGTGCCTTTGGGCCAATTTTCTTGTTGTTCACTCAAATGATGCGTAAAAATCACATTAGCGGCAGCCGTGCGACATTTTGGCATGGCGTGCTGCTCTGTGCCCTCAGTGCTCTTTGGCCTGCATATCTCGCTCTTTGGCCCGAAAGTATGCGTGGGTTTGGGCCCAGTACGGGGGTGGATATACGATGCCCCAAAGCGTGTTGTGTTGGCCAATTAAAGCCCAAGTTTGCGAGCTTGGCCAAGTTTTTTAATTTATGGGCTGCGCATAGAAAGAAAGTTTAATGTTTCCCAGGAGGAGGAGTAGAGGATACGGCATTAATCTTAAAATTATACAGAGGAGGGAGGGGTTCAATCTTTATAGCATGGAGATCTAAAATATTCTTAGCATATTTTCCATTCAACAAAAAATAACATAATAAACACATTTTATTTGAAATTTTAATTTTAGAAAATTACACAATTTTCTAGGAATATTTGAAAATGTAAATCCCCATTTTAAACCTTGGTGCAACATTACATAAAATTTCCATCAGTTTCTCATTAAAAGTGATTAATTTTAGTGATTTATTTTCGGGCATTATACCTCCTACACTACACTACACTACACTACACTACACTACACTACATATTTCCCCCTTTGATTTTCATTTCCGTACGGAACCCCCTGCAGTTTTTGTGTGTTCATTTTGTTTCCAAGTTTTTCCGGCATAAGTATTTTTTTTTTCACAAATTCATCTGCCATTTTTGTGTTGCGTGTGTGTTTGTGTGTGTGTTTTTTTGTGTATTTGTTGTGCTGTTTTTGACGGGGTCCTTCCTGTTGCCTGTGCCTGTGACTGGCATGAAAAGCATTTTACACATGGCAGCATTTTTTAATTTTGCCAGCCAGGCTTTTAGAAATGGAACACAGCGTACAGTACAGTCTCATATTCGTGTCCTTATGGTAGGACACTCTCCAACACACACACACTCACAGACACACAGACACATGTGTGTTTGGAACATGCACTTACTAATTAGAAATAAAAACGCGAAACACTGCACTCGCGTATTTTGCTCATTACGTTTCCCTCTATTCTGGTTCCGTTCCTCTATTTATTTGTGCCCTCCCCTGCTTTGGGCTGACATTTTGCCGGGCCTGAGCCAGAGCCATGCCATAGGGTGGCTTGGCGTTTGTGTCGAAATAGTAGACACCCTGTCGTGTGGCCAGAAGCAGCTCCATTGAGGCATTGGCCAAATCGCCGCCCATGCTGCTGGCCGCCGTCTCCCTGGGGCAGCGATGGAAGCGGGTCAACTGCTGCCACTCGCTGACCGCACAGCCACGGGCTGGGAATTCCCTGCCTGGCCGCAGACTCTCGGCAAAGAGAATGAATGCCCGCCAGTGGCTGCACTCGCGCCAGAAGCAGCCCGGCTGCTGACTGCCCCAATTGGCGTAGAAATCGGCATGCCCCAGCGGGCGATCGAAGCCGTAACTGCCGACACTCGTGTGCAGCACCTCCACATAATCGGCATCCCCTTTGGCCAGACGCTCCTTGTCCTGGGCATACCGGAAGAAGGGCAGGGCCGGATCCAAAGCACGGATCATCCTCAGGCGCCCCGTCTGCAGGTGCTTCCCAGCCAGTCCCGCCACATGGGCGCCCATGCTGAAGCCCACCAGCTGCAGATCCTCGAACCTCAGGCCCGCCTCTTGGTGCAGAAAGTCCACGAATTTGGCCAGCACCTGACCCACGGGCTTCACCCGATAGCTGGCCGTAATGTAGTCCGCTATGGCGCCGCGGCCCCAGTCCACGGTGAAGATGTTGTACCGACCCTTGTCCAGTGATAGGTACGCGGGCAGCAAGGCGCTGTATATATTGGCATTTGCATTGCCCAGCCAGCCGTGGATGAGGATGCTAAAGGAGGAATGAGAGAGAGAGCGAGAGAGATTACACTGAGGGGAAAAGGCTCAATGGGCTATCAATCCATCTGAAGCACTCACCGTGTCGGATTGAAGGGATTGAAGCGCGACTGCCGCAGCGAGGCAGCATCATAGAGATGCACAGTCTCTGTGGTCACGGCCCGTCCATCCATGGCCATCACATTCAGACCGAAAGCGGCACTCAAGGTGCTGCCCACCGCCTGCTGGAAGAGTCTTCTTCGATTGGGCTCCGCCGCCGCATCCTTTTGATTGCCGGTTGTGGTATGCAGTTGGAAATACGTGTGTCGTTCGGCACTGTACAGCAGTTGGTAGTCGGACAACGACTGCAATCGAAGTAATTGTTCTGTTCCGGGACTGATGGCCGTGTTATGCCCATCTAATATTGGCAACATGGTGGGACTGGGACTGGAACTGTTGGGATTGGTACTGGTACTCGGACTGAAACTGGGGCTCATTAGGTTGGACAATGACAGCAGTGGCAGTCGGTTGGTGGCCATTTGTGTGTCAAAGTAGTTCGTCTGCTGCCTCAGACCCATCGCAGTCGACATCATCATCATCATCATTCTCATTCTCATGGCACTTTCCACTTCATTTGTCACTTTTACTTGCACTGCGGGTCTTGGCAGCTGCCCCGCCACCAGCTCTTGCTCCAGATCCATCTCCTGCAATTGATTGTTGTCTGCATTGTCCTTCGCCAGTCCCTCTCCATGGGCTTTGTAATCAGACTCCTCTTTTACGAGCAGTTTTGCCGCTGCAGCCAGCCACAAACAAACTGTGAGACGACAAAACGAAAGTGCATTAGACACACGGAATACCATACTGTGGCAACTAGAACACAGATCCACAAATGACCCGAGAGGAGGATTCACTACAGAGAAATGAGTTTCCAATACGAATAATGATGGTAGTCACCTGCCTGACAAATCAGCAGCAACCTCATTACGGGGGGGTCAACAGGGCAGGGCCAGGGTTCAATTGGAATCACTCTCCTCCGCACTCAGCCTCCAACCCAACCTCAACGGGCAGCAATGAATAACTGACTCTGGCATGCCACCTGCCACCTGGTTATCCCTCATTATTTGGGACACACATTTTCTCATCTCATCTCTTATTTTGGACTGCATTTCTCTCTCTCTCCCGCTCTCTCTTTCTGTCTGTCTGTCACTCTCTTTCTGCCTGATTAATATGCAGAACTTCACACTCTGTGTGTTCCAGTCTGGTCTTCATTGATTTCTTCTTAACAGGCGGTAATTGTCTGACGGATGATTGACTGAATGTGAGTGCTCTCTCCATCTCTCCCTCTCCCTCTGTCTCTGTCTCCCATTAGCTGCTAATCGGTTGAGTCAACAATTGTTCTGGAAGACGACAGCCAGAGGGAAACATCGCCAAAGAGAGAGAGAGAGAGAGATGTTTTTTTTTATTTTGGGCAATCTGTGCCAGTGACCAAGTTTTTGTGTGTAAGCACACCATTTAGCACTCAAAGATGATAGCTAAGTTCGCTCTTTGGGATAGGTCAATCGATGTACTAAAACGTACTTATATATAGCATCTACATATATGGATTAATATTGTACAGGTTGAGTAGACATTGTGGAGTTTTGTGGTAGAGAAGTGAAGTTCTTGCAAAGTAAAATACCAAAAGAAGTCAGATAATAGCCTGCAGATGTTTTTTCTCTTCATAAGTTTTTTGAGGCCATAGTTTAGACCTTTCTTAAGTGTTCTATAATTATAATCTCTTTTATTTTCGCAAAATCCTTGAATTATAACGAAGTTGTCTGCATAGATTACATTCTTTGGAAATATATGAGATAACCTTTAACAGATGATAAGGCTATTCCATTATAAAATAAACCGGAATATACGGCCAGATTATAATAATTAATTAAATAATTAAATGATTAATAATTTTAAAAAATAATTTGATAATTTTAATTTTTAGTTTTTGCATTTTTTCGGTTTACAATAAAATATTAAATATATTAAAAGTTTCTCTACTTAGCTTCTTCTTAATAGTTCTAGAAGTAAATACTTAACATCGCAAATGCCAAATGGCATTTTCCCTTATATTTTTTTGTTCCTGTTGCATACACAGGATCCATTACCTGCGTCTGAGGGGGCAGCATGGTGTTCTCTGGGGGCAAACCACAGCTTGTGCCGCATAAATGTCACCAGGCATCTGAGGTTTGTCCGACGCAGTAGAGCTTACAACTCAAAGATGGGAGGCATCTTTATGCCGAGGGGAAGCTGAATTTAATTGCATCTTGCAACACTCGTAATTGATACCAAATTTATGTATTTACAATTAGGGTCAAAAGTTTAAACCAGTTGTTCAGGATATTAGTTCAGGATTAGTATTATAGTATATAGTATATATTAGTATTATATTTGTAGATGCTTTTAATTGGGGAACTATTACATCCCCCAAGTGTTGAGAACTCTTTCTACGGAAAGGAAGACATTCACATAAGATATGTTCCGATGTTTTCTGTTCCATTTCACAGAATCTCCAGAATTCTATTTCTGCTAGTTTCCATTTCTTAAGAAAACTTCGGAGTTATTCCGTTCTTCAAGCTGATAATTCTGCTTCTACAGGATGAGGAATTTCATAGTCTGCCTTAGGCGTATACTACCAGAACTTAGTTTGAAATATTACTACCAAATAAACAATATTCTATGTACTATATACCTCAGAGCACTTAAACATATCCTCACCGTTGCATGTATTCTCAAGATAACTTCTAAATAGCTATTAAATCTGTTGATTGATAATTTTGGCCTAAAATCTTCATATATTTTTATTATTATTACAAACAAATTTCCCATTGGCAATTTACACTTAAGAAATTCTGATATGCCTATTGGAAAAACCCATACTAATCGTGTTTCCCTTTGTTTACTTTGCAGGTAAGTTCACACATTTCGCGACTACGCATACGACAACCGGAAGCGGTGGCAGTCGCCATTTTAACGACATCCGGCGCGTGCATTTCTTGGAAGGACCCTGCTATCGCTGATCGCAGAACGTGACGAAAACAACAGAGCAAAAAGTGTGTAGTATACAAAAATAACCCTCTCCCCCCACGAACCCCAAGAAACCAGAAGGTAACCGAAACGTAGCTATCTTTAAGAGCCCTCGGCAGACTCCTACTCCTTGTCGTGTTTATCTGGATGTTGTATATTGAATATGATGTTGGGCAGGGAGGACATGCGAGGACATTTCAATTGCTGCTGTAAAACCCCCCCCCTCATAGTCCCCCCCCCCGTGCTGGAGACCAGAGATGATGATGATACAGCACAAGTTCAATGTACAATCTCAGATTTCTGCATTTGCATTTTTCTGTTCCTGTTGCTGTTTGCCGCCGCATTGTTTTGTTGCAACACTCAGACAGGATTTGCCCTGGCACTGGCACTGGCACTGGAGGAGCAAACAATAACGCGGCAATAATCGATTAAAAAAAAAACAGCGACTGCAAAATGAACTCCAGAGCTCCGCTCTCCACTCTCCACTCCCCAGGTCTCACACTCCTCCTCGCCTATGGCCTAAGCTTTGTTTGCCTTTTACTTAACGGCCGCAGGCTCAGAAAAATGTCACTCGAGTGACTTTTATTACTAGGATATGCATGTACATGTACATGTATCCTGCATGGACTTGGCCTAGCATGAGGGGTGGGGGGGAGTAGCGGGAGTACTCTAGACTATTTGCCCGCAAAATACTTGAGTCAGTCTTTGGTGTCAGCATTTAGCAGACAAGTGTGTCTCCAGCCTCGTATTCAAGACCCCGAAAGAAGCATTTTCTCAAGTGCCACTTCAAGGCATTGCATCCTGCGAACATAAGCAGGATGCGTCGAGCAGGAGGCTGACTGCTGACTCAGCCAGCATATACTTATGCAGGACCCTTTGTGGCGGCTGCTCCTTGCTCCTTGTCGCTGGTTTTGTTATATGTAAACAATGACGCAGCCTAAACGAATTTGTTACGAATCAGTTAAGGCTCAAACAAAAAATCGTTGACATCATAATTGAAGACTTATTTTCGAAAAGGAAAAGTCTGCTTTACTTGAGGAAATGTAGCTTGAAAGTAGTTCAAAATGCAAGGCAAATGAGAGAGTGGGATGACAAGAGAGATAGAAGATATCCCTAGATTTCCACATATTCCATATACTACCACAAAAATATATCACCTAGATATTATTCCGATTTTTCTACATAAATAATTGTAGGATCATTTCTCTCAAAAAAATATCTCTATCCCTCTCTGTCTCTCCTGGAACATTAACAGCATCATCGCTTACATCTGTAAAAGCTTTACATTCTGTTAAAATTCTGTTAAGGTTTCTATCCCATCTTTTATCCCCCTTTATCCTTTATGAGCTTTTATCTCTTTTATGGTAAATAATTTATCCTGTTTTATGGTCAAGCAAGCTCTTTTCTAGCAGAAGCTTTGCCAAAGCTTTCGAAAACAGTTATGTTCAGGACCCAAAGAAACGATTAATGAAGCTTTTAGCGGACTCAAAAAGCTTTGTGCCTGAGCTTTCAAAAGAGGCAGCCATCTCCACAGCATCCGCTGTAACGATATTTAGTTTTTGAATGTTTTTTTTATGAGGAAATAATAGAATTGCTATCCTTTCTGGCATTTATGGCAGATGTTCCCATTTTAAAAGCTAACTTAAGAAAAACTTTTCCAGTTTTTTCCATTCTACTTTTCGAAGCTTTTCACTCATTAATTGTTTTTAAATAAATCATTAAGCCCGAAGTTTCTGGGTAACTTTCATCGGCAGATGTGCCGTTTCCTTTCAATTTGTGCAATATCCTGTTTCGGGAGAGAGAGAGAGCGAGGAAGAGAACCAGGAGCATTTCCGGCCTGGCGGAGAACTCCTTCAGTGGGGGTCCTGAAGTGGGGCGGCCACTTGTCTGCGATGTCTGGTTTTGCCTGGCAGCAGCCGCCTCTCAAGTGGCATCTTCCTTTCCATTCCCCCCGCCTCCTCGCACTGACTGACGATTTGGTATGCAAATGGGCAAGCTTCTGGTCTGGTCTGTGTGGGACTCCTGGCTAAATGTCCTTGCCACATACTTGTTGAAGGATGCTAGGGTGTTCAGTAATTTGAGACTGTTTTACAGTGCCTTCCCTGCCTTTTGCCGTGCCCAGCTTTCGTCACACCTTTTAATTAACAAAATTACACCAAAAGCGGACCCAACTTTTAGCAAGCCAGCAAACATGTCCATTCGGAGCTGAAGGACCTGCAGGCGATGGATGTGTGTCCTGTCCGTGTACTGTCTGGTACATGTTCCTGGCAGTTGCTCATTTCAATGCTGTCATTTGTGTGGCACTCGCCGGGTTCTCATTTCCGAGTGGGTTGGCTTGAAAGCATTTACATGACTGCTGCAGGTCCTCACCCATCCAGCCACCCAGCCTATCCTTGTGCATCGTTACTGTACCTCTCCCAACCCCCAAGCCCATCCTTATTCATCTTCATACTTGCCTCTCCCTTCTGCCCCTGTCCTGTCCAGGCGAGTGCTGTGTGTGTGTTTGTGTGTTTTTATTTTTAATGCACTTTCGAGCACTTAATAAGCTCACAAAAGCACCGACAATTTGCATATGGCTCGAGGATGGGGTGGGGTGGGATGGCTTGAGGGATTGCAGAGGGAGGGGGTTGAGGGTTGTAACTGGAACCGGCGGACACACCTCTTACCTTAACCCTTGAGTTTTTCCAAGCATTTACATGCACCAGCCACCTCTTAATCCGTTCAGGAAGCGTATCCTGCTCTTCACATTCCCCATTTACATCCTCCTCTGCCATTTGCGTCATGTCTCCCTCCATTTTGTTGTCGTCCTTTGAGTATGTTCGTGACTGTATGTGTGTATGTGTGAGTGTATGAGTCTCTGAGTGTTTGGGCGAGTATTCATGTGAATGTGACTATGTGCCGCGTTTACCTTTTCATCATATTTGAAGTGCATAAGTGCAAGTGCGTTTAGTTCTCTCTCGCTCTCTCTCTCTCTCTCCCTGTATCGCTCTCTCTCTCTCTCTCTCTCCCTGTATCGCTCTCTCTCTCTCTCTCTCTCTCTCTTTCACTGTTTCCGTGCCGGCAAACTTTTGCCGACAATTTTATTTTTAGGTCAACGTAATTTCCGCACTTTTTATCATAATCTTCCGCTGTTTTTTCTACCATTTTTTTTACCCCCAATATGGCTTTATTCCAGTCCTTGCAGGTCCTTTTTGAAGGCAGTAGTTCATCATTAAAAGGACCTCAAAATAAAGGTCATTTGGCTATAAAAGGAACATATGTTTGAGTAACTTAAAAAACATTTGCTTTATTGAGGGAAACGAGGATCCTAGGACTTGTGGTATTTATTTCATATAGAATTGTATTTTTATGGATGTTATGAGGATTTATTCGTTTAAATATATTGGATAAATATAAATAGATTCCTTAGGATATCATTTCAGGCAAACAATTAGTGAAATTTCTCTTAAACAGAATCCCAGAGCTGCAGTCATTTTTTAACCCCTAAAAAGGATATCGAATATATTAAAATAATATGCTTAAGGCCATAATTAATTGGCATAAATAATAATTATTAGAGCTGCTGAAATTTACAATATTATGTGGATGTTTCCATTAAATAAGAATCCGAATGATCCATTCCTTCTTTTTCTGCAGTTTTCTGTACTTTATGGTAATATGATATACAGCTTTTACCTATAGATACATATTTTTATTAATTAAAACTCCTTGTTTTCCAAGGCTATAGTTCAGATAAAAGTTTGCTTAGGGATAATATATTTTTAAAATAATTTGTATGCACAGATTCTTCTTTGTGCAAGATTTCATAGAGATTTTAATAGGCTTAACAATTTTGGAATATTTACATTTAATATATAACGTATCAACGGTATCATTATTTATTCCATCGTACTCCAAAAACCTTTCAATCAGATAAAAAATACCCATTTATAGCCAGTACTCAGCGATTATAGGGATACAGCATCATTTAGTGCTCGATTCTATCCTTTTATGAGGCACATACTTCCCTTAATAGCAAGCATTAATTTGATCCCTGCACAAAGGGGAAATCTCTCGCCTCTTGGATTACTTCCATCTGCAACATTTCGGTTTCTACGGCAACGAAAGCACTTCGCACTCTTTGCCTGTTCCTCTGGTGCATATTAAATTGCATCATCCCTTAGCACCCACCCCACCACCACACAGACACACGCACACTCAAGTTTCCGTAAATGAAGACTCCCTCTTCAGGTGATGTGGAATCAATTAGGGCTACCTCAAGCACAGCAAAGCGTTGTCAATTTGACAAGCACAACAAACGCTTAACCAATTTCGAAGTATTTAACGTAGCACACACACACACACACAGATGCAGGATACAGGATACAGCATGCAGGATACAGCATGCAGAGACACATGCGAGAGATACACTCACACATAGACAGAGAGCCGAGCCGCGTCGCACACCAACGCCCAAAATGCTTAGAATCTCCCAAATGCTGACAGGCAGACAGGCAACAGCATTAGAGGCCGGCAAGCCCAATCTCCATATTCCTCTCGCCCGCTCTCCCTCTCGGCCTCTCCCCATCTATTCTCACCCTCTCTGACATCTCTCCAATCTAGCATCTAGCAAACCGCCCGCCCCTGTCGTCTCCCTTTTGTAGGCTAAGCCATTATCCTCATCAAAATGCATGTTGGTGGGGGGGGAGGGCAAGAACCAACCCTTAGAAGGGGGATTCCCTCTGGCTGGCTGCATCTAAATCTCATTTTTCAGCTGCTCTCAATCTACCAATTCATCTTTCTGTCCTTCTGGTTCTGTTGTTGCCCTTAATCTTTGTCATATTTTCCAATCTTTTTTTTTTTTTGATATTCCTATTTCGGTCCAGGTCCAGATTCAGGTACAGGTCCATCCTCTCTGTCCTCACGCCCTTTTAATGCGCCCTGAATTACGAGTATATTTAGGGGTTGATGATGTCGAGATGAGATGTTCGTTCGTTCGTCTGGATGGTACGGGCTGCATCTACCATCTACCAGGATTTATCCGGCCTTTCAGGGCTGGCAACAGTATTGTATTTTTTTCTTTATTTTTGGCAAGCCACGCCACCCCTCGCTCGGCCTCCCCCTACCCTTCAGAGCCCTTGGCTCTCTACTCTCTCTCTCGTACGCGTACACCCACGAAGGCAGGGGAAAATCAGGGAGTGGTCGAGCGGCCTGTATTTTCTGATGGGTTTTTACTGCCAGCTTTCCTTGCCATGTGGATCCTTGCTATAAAAATAATTTGTCTCTTGATCGCTGGCTTAACTTTTCCTCATATTTTCGGAGATTTTCAGGCATGTTCTTTGATTTTTGGTGTCCTGAAGGTTTCGTGTTTCATTTCAAAATGTTTCATCCTTTTGGCTTTTGTCTACACACGGAATCTCTCTCTCTCTCTCTCTCTTCACTTTTGGAGAGAATTCTCCCTCTCTCTGCACTCTCTCTCTCATTCCCTCTCTCTCTCTCTCTCTGTCCCTCTCTCTCTCTCCCTCTCTCTCTTATCAGACTGCTGTTTCGCTCGCACTGTAGATGATACAGCATCCTTATGCCCTTTAGCCCTTTCTCTCTCTCCCTCGCTCTCTGTCCATGTGTGTGTGTGTGTGTGTGTGTATAGTTTGAGCTTTGAATTAAAAATGGAAAATTGATTTTTCCGGTTGCTCATATACACACACACAGATACATACAGCTCTGCTCTGTGGCCGCCTCTGTGTGCGTGTGTGTGTGTGCGCGTATGTGGATTGAAGGATTTCCATCAAGCCGGAAAGAACGAACGAAAGAAAGAAAGTCTCTTTCATGTGGGGTCTCGTTTAGGGGTTTTCCGTAGCATTTTTCCGTAGCTTTGTATCTTCATTCTGCTTTCTCCGTCTCTCTTTTTTTTTTTGGTTGCCATTGGCGCTCAACAATGTTAATGCCCCGACCCAGCAGTAGGCTATAATTAAGTTACAATACTGCTGTGACAGGACAATATCAATGGCAAGCGCCCTCTCCTCTCCTCAGCTCCGATCCGATGCCGGATTTAATTCCATATACATATATATACATGTATTTGATATGTATCTTCTATATGCATATCCGCATAGGTTTTGAATAGATCTTTGCCACTTTTTCACTTGCTAGAAGACACTGTATTTTTTTGGTTTTTTGTTGGGTTTTGGTTTGGTTTTTTGTTGGGTTTTGGTTTGGTTTTTGTGTGTGGAGAGGGGGGTTTTGGGTTTTATAGAGAGGGCTATCCAAAATGTTAGATTTCTTGAGTTGATTTTCGGTCCGTGATCCGTCATGGTGCCGGGAGAAATTGCACGTACGAAAACCCAAAGTTGACTGAAAGGCAACCCCGGGAAGCGGTCACCATCGTCTCGGTCTCTCGGTCTATCGGTCCCTCGCTCGGTCGCTCGTCGCTTTCGTCATCATCTTTCCGAAGGAGGGTTAGGGTTGCGCGCGCATTCCAATTGCAAAATATATCTCCCCCAAATATTCTTAGGGATGGTTTTCTCTCGCCCCGTCTCACTCTCTCCCTGGCCATATATGCATATATGCATCTCCCTCTGTCGCTCTCGCTGCGATTTCGGGTGTTTTGTGTCCCGTTTTGTGGAAATTTTGTAGAGCAGATTTTTGCGCTGTGTATAGGTCGGTCGGCGGCCAGCTTCGAGGGTGGTTTCCAGTCAGCGGCGTTGCGTTTCGTTTCGTTTCGTGCTCGTGTTTCCAGTGCTCAAAAGCCACCCCCTCGACAGGCACCTTTCCCCTATGTAGTATAGCATGTGGGGGGGCATACATATATGATATATAGACTTTTCCAAGCGACGCGGACAGTCGCTCTCTCGCTCCCTTGCTCTGTCTCTCTCGGAGCTGAATTTATGCGGCGTTTCTGTGTCCTCTGTCGCCGTGTGCCGTGTGGCGTGCACTTTGCCCCCCAGCCAGTGCAGCACCCATCCCTTGGTCCCATAAAAAATCAAATGTAAAAACAATAAAGTTACTCCATATGCTTTTAGCCAGGCTCGGAGTTCGGCAACGGATTCGAGAGCTCCGTCCTGGCCCAGGACCCAGGCCAGCTCATTTTTGTTTTGTAGCATTTTCCTCAATGAAAATGTCAGAGAAAAACAAGATGAACTTTTTTCCAGCAAGCTCTCTGCTCGTTGCTTTCTCCCTTTCGCTCTCTCCCTCTCTCTCTCGCTCTGGCCATTCTCTCGCTCTTTGAATTGCAGTTTTGTATCTACATAAATTTTATGCAGCTGAAAGCGGTGCAGAGCAGGGCAGAGGGCAAAGGGCAAGCGACAGGTGAGGAGGAGGCACAGCACGGCAAAACACAGCACAGAACAGAACACAGAACGTTGCATGCCTCCAAGGGAGTGAGAGGCAAGGTATTTTTGAAGCGCAAATCCATGCAATTTGTTGCTGGAAATTTTTCGAGTGTTTTCCGTTGTTTGTGGGAGGATTGGAGGATGGGTAGGAGGCGGATCCGGCTTAGTGGACACTGCAAATTGTATTGCAATTTGTTCTGTGGCCTGGGGATTGGATTGGATGGAACTTGGGGGTGGCTCGGGGGGAGCCAGATTGCAGCAGATTGTCATTGAGGCGGATGTGCGGATTAGAAAGTATTTTGTCGTGACAAGCTGTGTGAAAGAGTCGTAAAGCAGCAGGAAAGAAAGGTAGGGAAAGGCAGGAAAAGGATATCGCATCCAGGGAATGCGATTGGTGATGTCAAATGCTGAATAAATTATTATGATTGCTTGTGGGCGCTGAAGGAGCTATCCCTCTCTGTCTGTCTCTCTCTCTCTTTATCTCTGCCCTTAGATTTATTCGTAACACTTGACAAGGAGCACTCTGCAAGGACGAGAGGTGTAAACTATAGCCATTGATAGTTCCTGTAACAGCTTGGGGAATTGTTTTTTGCTTTAAAGGAATAAATGCGGAATCTACCTTTTGGGCTTCTTCCTTTAGTGGTACTTTGGGGCTTTTAAAAACTTCTCCAGGTTTGCTAATGGATATTAAACTTTTTAAATATTTCACGAATCTAGTAAATCTTTGAGTCCCTTAAAAACGATTCGCTTTGAGTTTTCCCTCTTTGAATTATTTCCACACCCTTAGAGGGAGGCCCGTGGCTTCCCTTAAGGATATTTGCTTTCATTTTCTTTATTGTACCTTTTGGGATTTCCTGTCACTCATTTAGGATCCTTTTCCCGGCCATTAGTTTGCCCTTTCTCGATTATATCTTAGGGGTTGATTATCTTTCTACACGATCTACAACTCTATTTCTATCTCTGTGTTTATTCAGTGATATAAAGATATTCCGATTCCACTCATCATTTCATAATCAGACTCAATGATACATATCTCTGGATATATTTCTCCGTGCCATATTTCCAAGATAAATCCAAAAAATTTCTTCCGAATCACCACAATAAATGGCAATTTTCTGATAGATTTGTGGATAATAAATTCAATAAGTAGAACCCCCAAAGGCTCTTTTCTTCTTTCGAAATGGATTCCCTAAATTGCTTCCTGAAATAACTTCTTGTCCAGTGTCCATATTTTCGCATTACCTTGTTTGAGGACTAAGCGGCGCCATTACCTCGGGGGGAGGTGGTGGTGGAGGGAGGCCATAAAAAGATGGATGATGACTCGTGGTGTGTGGAGAGAGGGGTGGCAGTGGCACCTTCCCTGCTGTTTATTTGACGCAATTAAAATACATGGCATTCGTGGGTGGGGGAAAATGTGGAATGAAGGAGCGTATAATAGTGGGAGGGAGGGGACTGTAAGTGCTCCTAATCGAATTACATAAAGCGGGGTGCCGACTGCTGATGTCATCCAGAACATCATCAATTCCGTTATTCCCACCCTGCCACAACTAACAAGCAAATCCATCGTATCACAGGTCGTCTCCCCCCACCCCAGGGATACCTCTGCCCAGGGACACGCCTGACAACCCCCCCACATCCCGTTTTGAAAGGCTTCTTTAATATTCCATTTTTCTGGGTCAGTAGCCATAAAATTGACAGACGTCTTCTTCAAAAAAAAAAAAACAGGAAAAGTCATGCAGACGACGAGGAAACTCCTATCCTCCCTGACACCGTCTCTGCCAGGAGTTCAACAACCGACAAACACACACACGGCATTCCATCCCCCCTCCCCTACGCCTTCCTGTCGGTCGTGTGTTTGCCGTTTGCCTTTCAACATCTTCATTGAATTATTTTGCAATCTATTTTAATAAATTTCATATCCTTTGGCATTATTTTCCCCACTGCCAAAAATCAATAACGCACAGCGTCTGCGTTGACGTCACTGCCACGATTTGTTTTTGATGGCACACACACACACACTGGGTACAACGGTAAAAGGAAAGGCATTTACATAAATTTACTCTTCGAGTTGCCTATTCCACATTTTGTTCCCTTACAAAAATTCTTCTAAGAAATTATGCCTCACCTTAAATGAAGACACCTTGCACGCACACACACTTGCAAGCATAGCCCCCAGCCGAACGCACCGTTTTGGTGCAATTGAATGAGACTAGCTCCGCCTTCTGGCAAAACGCGCAAGCTCGTAGTGCAGCTATTCGCCGTCACAAGGCGCCACTATCAGTGTAATGAAAGGCATGTAGCATGTAGATAAAAATGTGTCTACATTTGACAGAAATTTACATGAATAAAAGCTGTTTTATTTGAATGTTTACAGGCCACATATGGCCTGTTCGATTTTTTTAATATTTACAGGCGACCTGTAAAAAAATAAAAATGAAGGATATTAATGTTATTTTCTCTTATCTTGGCTTGTGAAAAATGATTTTGGAACATTGGTTCAGAGCGGTATTCGAACCGAGGAGTTCTCGGTGAACGAACCAACGCTTTAAAATGAATCCGTTAAAAATTCAAATTTTGCAAGAATTCGGCAACACTGCTAAATGAGGGGTTTCTTCTTGTCTGTGGTCCTCCCCCTGTTCCTTCCTGTTTGGTGGTTTACTTTTGTGGCTTCCTTCCTGTACAGGCGTGTACTTAAAATAAATGGTCAATGAAAACAGGTTTACTTTTAATATGATATGTCCTGTTGCGGACTTGCTGCTTTATTCGATTTTTGTTGGTCTTTACAATTGTTTCGTCAATAGGTACGGTCCCAGCACCATTCTAACCCAGGATTTCTGATAATAGGATTATAAATACGATCTCAAAGCGGATCTGAAACCCCCCGTATACGAAACCATTTTCCTCTACTTGGATTTTTTTTTATCATCTGTGGGAATGGCATTACGGATTAGATTAGTGTGATTTCAGATCGGTTTGGATCATCGGCGGCGCTTCCTTGCAACCATCTACCCATTTTAAGAGTTCCCTAAAGTTTTTAAAGTGCTCCGGCGTATGCGGCCAAGCCGAGGGCAGCACCGGTAAGAACGGCATGGGTTGCAAGCTTCTTGCCACTAATGCCCCCACCTTTGTCCTTCTTGTCCTCGTCTGGAAAAGCAAAGAAACGTTTGTACACATTAATGTTGGCACATCCACGGCGACCACATGAACATTTTCAACGCCTCCCGCGGCGCAGGTCATTGAATAGATGGGAGATAGTTGCAAGGAAGCGCTGAAAATGCATTCATTCTTGGTTTGGATTAGATCTATGAAGAACTTACTCGAAGGACCCTCCGTATCCCCCTGCAAGGCCTCAATCAGTCCAGGTGGATTTTCATATTTCTGATTAGGTGTCATGAACTGTTTTCAGAGAACATTGGCATTAGAATCAGGTTATAGAGGGAGAATACGATTGTGTGGGGTTGCCTCTACTCACCTTGCGATTGGGCGCAGGATACCCCTTGCGAGTCTCCACAAACATGCAATTGCCCGAGTTCTTGGTCCACCACACATCATCCCGGGTAACGGCTATGCGAATCCAGGCCAATACTTCTAGGGTAAGTCCAACCAATGTGATAACCACAATGGGTACCGCCTGTGAGATGAAATATGATTGGATTATCGTAGATATTATTATGTATTCCGTTCAATGAAACTAAATCGTTAACGGAAGTAATGGATAGCTTCGCGGTACCATATACCCTTGTTCTCTAAAGGTACAGCGTATTAACATACTCTCCACGAAAGTGATGAAAGTTAAAGAATCTTAGCGCAGTTACGGTGACAGATATCGTGGATTCTTTTAAAGAAGAAGCATAGGATGGGATGGGTCTACAAAAAAATATTACAAACATTATTTTGCGCTCCTATTTCAAGTTGTTCAATTATTCAAAAAGAGGGGGGTTAAATGGGTTAAGTTCCTTTTTTCCTCGCTATAATTCTAGGGGTGTATTTGATCGATAAATCGGATCAGTCTTTTCGGCAACATCCTGACGCAACATATAAGCAAAACTTAGCAACATTCACATACCCTTGAAAAACAGGTATTATAAAATTGATGAAGCTCAAAACTTGCACCCCATAACTAGTCTTTGATGCCAGGTCTTCTTACAGCAATAGATAAAAAAAAGAATTCGTTTCGAGGAAGAGTCATACATAAATTGGTACTTTAATGCCAATTATTGAGTAGCAGCGGGGAAAGCAGAATTTTAACTTAAATTAGAGAAAATAGGGTATAGAAACATCGATACTCAACAACACAAAACCTGTTTGCTAGCAACATGAGTACGACTACCCAGCAACATGCAAGTAGCGCTAAGGCAACATTTGTGACGTCGCCGACGTGACGTATATAGAAGGCGAATTCTGGAAAACCGGCAATTTTCAAAACGGCCGCGGAAAAGAAAACAACAGAAATATTGTCGAATTTTTCCCAGTAGTACTATTGCCAAAGAATATATGTACATATTTATATATCGATATAAATGTAATATAAAACAGTCAAACAACCCTACGGCGCAGTCGCAACCGCAGGACAACAGTGAAAACAGAATACGAAGATAGTGAGAGAAAAGAGGAGCGCAAGCAAATAAATTTTCAAGTGTCGTGTTGAGAGAACATTTCGTTACCGTTGTTTTAGTTAGTTCCATTTATTAACATTCTATTCGCATTAATTCGTGTTCTTGCTGAATTCGAATACATAAACTCGACCGAAAAACAAAAAAGAAAAAAAAAACAACTCCCAGCAGGCATTGCCATTGGCAACAGACAGAGGGCATAGAAAAACGTAGTCAAGTTAGCGCTAGAAACCCCACAAACAACTCGAGGGCTAAAGTCCTCTTTCGCGAAAAAATATCCCCATATCCCGTCGTTGAACCGCAACGGCCTTCAAGATTCAGCTGAAGCAGGAAATGCACGCGCTCAAGGAAGGCGCCACCATGCTCCACCATGCGGCTCCGCCGCCTCCGGTTGCAGTCCAACCCCGCGAGGATCTACTCACCGCCGATACCTTCTTTTTTGCCCGTAGCAATCCCATGGATAACGCTGCCGCTGCAGCAGCAGCCGCCGCCGCCGGCCTCATCGACCCACACCATCACCATCCTGATCTGCACAACGCCCTGGTCGCCTCCATAGCCAACAACAGTGTGGCCGCCATGAATGGCACCCTAACCACAGCCGCCGTGCTCAAGAGCGCCGCCGTTGCCCAGCAGCAGCAGCAGCAATCCCAGGTGCAACAGCAGCAGACACAGGGCGCCATAGTGGCGCCCGGCCAGGATCAGTCCCAGGTCGCAGCACAGAACGCCGCCAACGGGGGCGGCAATCCCCAGCAGCAGCAGCAGGTCGCTGTGCAGCAGGCTGCCCTGGCGCTGCTCAAGGAGAACGTGAACGCCTCGGCGGCCGGACAGAATGGCAGTGGTGGAGCGGGGGCCAATCTGAGCAACAAGAGCGGCTCCTCGGGTCGCTCCACTCCCAGTTTGACTGGCGGCAGTGGCTCCGATCCGGCCCCGGGCAAACTGTTCGTGGGCGGCCTCAGCTGGCAGACCTCCGCCGACAAGCTGAAGGAGTACTTCAACATGTTCGGCACTGTCACCGATGTCCTCATCATGAAGGATCCCGTCACCCAGGTAAGCAGAAAGTAGTCTATGCTTCTGGTATTTTCTATTCTATTACTATTCTGTATGTATGTATGTATCCTATCCTATCCTCCTTTTGTCCTCACATTCTACTACGTCTAATTTCTACCTTTCTCATAATCTCCTCTTCTTTGGTGCCATTGTTCGTCGTTTGTCATTCGGCAGCGGCCGGCCCTGTTTATTTGCGTTTTTGCGTTTGCACAGATTTTCTGTTTTACAGCTACAATTTTTGGTCCGTCTGCTTTTGTCTCTCTGCATCTCTTTCGCTTCCTTTTGCACAGCTGCAAAACTGCAAACATTTTGTCTGCTGCGCTGCTCGTCAAACGATATCTGTCCCTCTCTAACGCACGAACACAAACGCAGTCTCCTCTGCTGCTGCGCTGCCGCTGCTGCCACAGAAGCAGAGGTTTAGAATTACAATTTTTTTGGCTACGTGCCAAAAACAAAAGACAACGATAAGGAAGGAAGAGAGAGGAGAGAGGAGAGGACGTAAATCAGGTTTAATACGCAGATCGTGTAAGATGAGTAGATTATAGGGGAAGGATATTGTGGCCGTGCACCATATTGAATGTTGCAGGAAAATGTGAATAAACTGAATAAAGGTTCTTTCAGGCAAGTGTTTTGTATTACATTTTTCTTACACCAATCAGTTGTTACCATACAGAATGTCCAGGGTTGCCAAAGTGTGGATTAGAATTCAGCTCCAAGGTGTGAGAAAATTTCAATTAAAGTACTTTTGCAGAAAAAATAAATAATTTGACAACATTTTCTAGACAACTGCAATATCTGATACATCCTCCACATACAATTTTTGAAGAAAATGTTGAATATTTTTTTACCTGAACATTCTTTGAATAATTTCGTGTACATTTGAAACCTCCAAAATGTTTCCCCTTCAAATGCAGAGCCTCTTGCAACGGAAATTGGGTTTTCAGAATGCATTAATGCAATTTGTCCGCTTGATAAGCGGACAATATCCACACATCCTATATGGTATGTACATCCATATGTACATACATTCATTGTGGCTCCCCATCTGCGAGCGCGCGCGCCGCTCTTCGGGCAATAAAATAGCAGCTGCCGCATTATACGAGTCCTGACCGCCTGCCTCGTTCGCTGCTTGCGCGCAGCTGTTCCTCCGATCCTGGGATCGGTGGCGCGATTCAATTCAGGTTATGGCACAGGACAATACAATACAGAAAGGTGGGGACCGTAGGATTAGGGTAGTTTCGCTGTTCTCGCCTGCTGCTGCCGCTGCTGGGCCGTGAGCCAATTGCGCAATTACGGAACCAGAGGAACTACAACTACTTCTCCCTTCTCACGGGGCAGTTTTTATTCGCAAGGCAGCAGCAGAAACAACTCTGAATAATGATGATCATTGTGCCGCTTGACTAACGGGGTTGCTGTCCGTCCGTCCTCCCTCTCTCTCTTTCTCTCATACGTAAACGCAAGTAAACAAGGAATGACATACACGGAAACACACACACACACACACACCTATACTTGTACCTACAGGAGCACACAAAAAAACACCTTTTGTTTTTGTTTCCCCTCCTTTAAAAATAAGAAGAGACACCAAACAAAAGAACGAAGTGGAAGAAACACCAACAAAAAAGAAAAGATGAAAACTGGTTTACCAACTGTCTTTGGAGTTGTTGGGATCGATCTAAGGGATCTAAGTTTCGGGTCGTCGTTTATGGAACGATCTCCCTCCTGGTTGATTAGGGAAGGGGATTGCCCTTAGATTGCCGCCCTAGTCTATAAGAATTTAAGATCTATCAATTATATAGCTAGCCTGTGTAGTAAATCCCCCGAAATGTGCTACATACTAAACATAACATAACTATAATCCACACACAAAAACAAAAAACATCGAAAATATACCAACAATTACCAATATTGAACAACCAAACCAGTGAGGAAGGACAACGTTGGAACCCATCCGAAGAGGAGGACTCGCAATCAACCAACCAGGATGAGGATAATGATGATGATCCGATCCGATCCCGAGAGCTGGCGCTTAGGTACATTTCATTCCAAACCAAAAAAAAAAAAAAACCCTAAACAAAATGAATCGCCAAATACCCTAACTACTGTATAAATGAGAACGTTTAGCGTACTTGAAATTACTGAAAAACTGCTGGCGCATCGTAACTCTCGTATTTCGTATAATTCTGAGCAAATAATAATAATAACTGCATAACTGTACTCGTATCTCTAATTGAATGTACTCGTTCTCTCGTATTCGTACTGGTACCTCGTACTCTACCTCTAATCTGTACTCTGTATTGTGTACTTGGTTTACTTTAGTGTTTCTATCTCACCCAGAAAAAACCACCATACGCATTGATCTTGAGCAAAACCTTGAAAGAAATTACAAAAAACTAACGAGTAACTTTGCCATTTTACTATATACACACCCATGCCACAGATACAAAAATCTAGAAATCAATTCAAACTTTAGTTGAAAGAGGTTTAACTTTACCCCAATATTACTATACCCACCTCCCTCCATACTATTCCACCCTCACCCCCCATTTATAGCAGCAATATGAGAACCGAGAATGAGAACCAATACGACGAATCAAATCGAATCGAAGATTGTCCTGGCAACTATTGAAGTATTGATTGTGTAACATAAATAAGACCATAGCCATAGCCTAATACCATAATAAATATGTTTGTATATTGCAATACCCCCCGTAATCAATAGACCTTATTATCATATATATGTATAACTCTTTAAATTTATGCGAAATTGTTTCTGTGTTTAGTTTTTGCTTTATAATTTTTGGTTTGGCATATAAAATCATATAATTTTACCATATCCATAAGCATAAATGTACATGGTTATTTTTAGTTTTGTAGTTTTTTTATGTTACTGGCTTTTAAGTTCTAAGGATCCTGAGATCCACCTTATACATCCATTAATTGGCCAAAAGGAAATTGAAAATTATGCTTAGAATATTACCCATAGTGCAAATAAAGTACAGATGTTGAGTTCAAATCGAAATTTCTAGGACATAATAATCTCTAGGTCTTAACATATGTACTTGTAGATAGTTGTTTTTTCCCTTCCCGTCCGACCCATACTGAGAACCCAAAAATTAAAGATCTCTATATCGAAAATACTAAAGTTATTTGAAGGTTTAAACTACACATAGATCATACACACCATATACTGTATAGATATATATTGTTTAGGTAGGTAGTCCCATAGAATTTCATCTCTCTCTCTCTCTCTCTATATATATATATCTCTCTCTCTGGATTAATGTACTATATGAATTGTATTTGAGCCATAATCTGATCTGCCCTAGGCTTAAGCGATAACTGTATCCCCATTATATTGTACTATATGTAATGACTGAGAATTATTAATTAGTTTAAGCAGCGAAGATCATACATTCCAGACTCTCTCATTCTCTGTAAAAAACTACTAAGTAACATTTAAGTAAAACTAACAGAACAAAAAACAAACAGAAACAGAAATTGTATGGCAAAAAACAACAAATGAAAACCGAAAAGCTATAGACCATTTATATTAGAGAGCATTTATAGATCGTATAGAGCATTTCCACTCTTTCTACTTAACGTATTTCTTAAATACAGTGCGTTTTAAAACTATAAAGCAAAAAAAAGAGAGTCCTTTCACGTATGGAAAGATTTGTACAGCGAATGAAACTCTTTTTCATCATTCGAGGGATTTTATAGTTTTAGAGCATACTGCTCCGTACAAGCCTTACTCACTATCCACATACACCATATGTAACTGCCACATACAATACATATAACTATATACTACATTTACATATAATATTATGTACTTTAATTAACACTTGAGTTGAGTTCGTATACAGAGATAAAAAAGCGTGAACGTGAATCTTTTTGGTATCCAGTTTCGTGTATATACAATATCTACTCTACTATGCCACTCCCACATCTACAATTCCCGGGTTTCTAGAGGGGTCAAACCATATCGTAATATTTCTATGATATATGTATGTTCCAGTTTTAGCAAACGATCGATCTACTTGCGTAACAATCAATCAATATATATGCATATATTCTGTTAACAGTGCAAAAGTATCTTTAGAGCGAATTATAGTTTTTAGTTGAAACATATATTTTGTGTTGTTTTTTGGATTTGAATTTATTTGACACTTGTTTTTCGTTGTTTTAAGATGCAAAAAATAATGCAAATTTGATGCGAAAAGAAAGCGTACAACGGCCACGCCCAATTCAGTCGATTAAGCCATATACATGCATACTACAATATATACTGTATCTGTGTGTGTTACATATACATATACCTACTATCTACTATATACATATACGTTTTTATATACGTTGTGGAAGATCGAGACTTTGATCGATCGATTGATTCTTACTTTGTTGGACTTTTGCTAACGTTTCGTAGGAACTTTTACGACTATTAATCCTAGCTATACTATAATAATACATTTTGCAACTTAGTCCTTAGCCGCCTCTAACCCACAGCTCTCTCTATCCCTCAATCGCTCGAAAATATTCCCCGTGTGCTAACCTCTCTCCGTGTTCTCTTGTCTTTCTCCTTCACAAACGACTTACACTTACAGCGCAGTCGCGGCTTTGGCTTCATCACATTCCAAGATCCCTGCACCGTGGAGAAGGTGCTCAAGGTGCCCATCCACACACTCGATGGCAAGAAGATCGACCCTAAGCATGCCACGCCCAAGAACCGCCCCCGTCAGGCCAACAAGACCAAGAAGATCTTTGTGGGCGGCGTCTCACAGGACACCTCGGCCGAGGAGGTCAAGGCCTACTTTGCACAGTTCGGACCCGTCGAGGAGACGGTCATGCTGATGGATCAGCAGACGAAGCGCCATCGCGGCTTTGGCTTTGTGACCTTCGAGAACGAGGATGTGGTGGATCGCGTCTGCGAGATTCACTTCCACACCATCAAGAACAAGAAGGTCGAGTGCAAGAAGGCCCAGCCCAAGGAGTCCGTCACACCGGCCGCCCAGCTGCTACAGAAGCGCATCATGCTGGGCAGCCTGGGCGTACAGTTACCCACGGCACCCGGCCAGCTGATCGGGGCCCGTGGAGGAGGACTGGCCATGAATCCCCTGGCCATGCTGCAGAATCCCACACAGCTGCTGCAGTCTCCGGCCTCCGCTGCCCAACAGGCCGCCCTCATATCCCAGAATCCGTTTCAAGTACAAAACGCAGCTGCCGCCGCCGCCTCGATGGCCGCCAATCCCGCGAACTTTGGCAAGCTGCTAGCCACATATCCACAGACTGCGCTGCAACACGTCAGGTGAGTGCTCCCTGAAGCCTAGACTTTTGTGTGGAATCTAACCTGTGTCTCTTCCTGAATAGGTATGCACCTTACTCGATCCCTGCCAGCGCCGCTACTGCCAATGCCGCCTTGATGCAGGCCCATCAGGCGCAGAGCGCCGCCGTCGCTGCACACCATCAGCAGCAGCAGCAACAGCACCAGAACCAGCAGTCCCACAACGCCCACGCCATGGCCGCAGCGGCCCAGCACCAACACCAGCAGCAACAGAACCACCACACTGCCGTTGCCGCCTCAAACTCTGCCTCGCAGCATCACTCCGCCGCCGCAGCCGCTGCCCTGGCGGCCAATGCCGCGAACGGTGCCGGTGCTGCCGGAGCCCATAGCCTGGCAGCTGCCCAGCAGGCGGCCCTTGTGGCAGCCGGTGGAAATCAACTGAACGCATCTGCAGCTGCCTTGGCAGCGGCCGCCAATCCGGCTGCCTACTCCAACTACGCCCTGGCCAATGTGGATATGTCCAGCTTCCAGGGCGTCGACTGGAGTGCCATGTACGGCATGGGCATGTATGTCTAAGCTTAGGAGTAGGAGGGTTATGTTTTTTTGGTAATTTGAATGAAACACACACACAAACACACCACACCCCCTAGTAGTAGAGCCCCCATTAAAACATACATACACCCATAATCCAGAACACACACACTTACATACAACCCTCATCGAGCCACTAATCTGAACTTGGTTTTCCTTTGAGTTCGGCTTTGATCGTAGAGAGATCAGAAGATCCGATGGGATCCCCCATGCAGCAGCAGATGGCATATTAAGTATTATATTTAAGGCGCTCCCGAAGGTCCGCTCAATAAATATTATAACTAATATATAAAAATATACATAAACAAATCATAAGCAATATAAGCAACAGCAAACAAAAACTAAAACTAAAAAAAGAATAAGAGAGAAAAGCAAAGCGAAATCAAGGAAAAACAAAATTCAAACCAAAAAGCAAAAATTACGAAGGAGAAAAAGAAAAAAAAACACATTAAAAAACCACCGATTGTGATTGCGTTTAAATGTAGCGATTAATATATATAATTTTTTAGTGCATAATATAAAAAAACAAAACATTAAACATAAAAACTAAATAAGAGCATAACATTAAACATAAAAAACTCAAAACATAAAAGTAAATATAAAAAAAAAAATATTTATAATGAAAGCAAAAGCAAGGCATGATGAATCTTCATTTAACCAAGCAACAAACTAAACTAAAAAGAAAAACCAAAAGGCGCTCGTTATAATTGATTGTTTATTTTTTTGGAGGCCTAAAACTCAACGAAAGAATGAAAAGCAACTCCTGCAAATGCAGTATTAATTACATTTTGCTCAAGACAAAGAGTTATAAATTAATTAATATACATAAAACATAACCAACTAAAACACACAACACACACACACTAAACGTAAACTATTATTTTTAGTGGTTTAGTTTAGTTATTGAACTCGAATTTAATTCATCCCCAAGAGAAAACACCAAACATCACCCAGAAACACCACACCACACAGACACATTGCATCTATCCCCATCCCCAACCACCTATTCTTTCTCTTTACTCTGTTCTGTGTACTTAATCATTATTATAATAATAATACTACAAAAAACAACGATTTGTACTGTGTGTGTGAATCTCACCCCCTCTCTTTATTTGATTTGATTTAGTTTATAGATCTAGTTTAGTCTCGAATCAACTCAAACCCTCGAGCATTTGTAGCAATCGTATAATCGTATGATCATGTTTGGCATTTGCATACTATGATTTTTGGATGAGTTTGATGTAGTGTACACATCTCAAAGTACTCCGCTGAAACAGAACGGAAGCAACAGCAAGTCTCTCTTAATTTTCTTTCCCATTCCCACATTTTCTCCTTCTAATCTATCCATCTAACTCCATCCTCCTCCATCCCCATAAACCAGGTAAAAAACCCCTAATTTTGTTGTAGTTTATTGTTGTTCTATCAATGGCACAATATTTAGTTTTAAAAATATTATTTTGTAATTATCTTTACCTGTAGCATTTGCATTTGAGTTTTGCATTCAACAAATACTTCATCCATAAAAAAAGAAGAAACAAAAGAAAGCAAGAAGGAAAAGAAATGATAAAGGAAACCGGAGATATTGAAGGCTCCTGGCTAGCTATGTATTTTATGTCATATATATTTGATTCGCTTGCATGAAGTTTAATTTTAGTTTTTAGTTATCATTTTGGAAAGTAATATTTGCGTATGTAAATACCTAGTTTATATACTACATTACACCTACACACAAACACACACACACATTATATTGAGAAACATTTGAAGTAATTTTGTGTTTAATAAAAAACAAACAAACAAAAAAAAAACGAAACCGAAACTTTGCCAATGATTCGAGCAAACCATTTGTGTTTTCTTATGATTTGATTTTGGTTCGATTGTACATATTTTATTCACATACAATATATGTATCTTTAGCTATAGATTGTATTATTTGACACTCTTGTATCTGTTGTATCTGTTTGCTGTGCTCTGCTCTCTCTCTCTTTCTGTCTCCCCCTCTGACTGTCTCTCTCACCCATGTGTAGATGTTGAAACATCCAGTACAAAAAAAAACAAAGAAAAGAAAAGATATTGTGAATCGTATCTGTATCCCTGTTCTTGTAGTTTAATGCCTGGAGGAGGGGTGAGTATCTATTGTTGTATGTATTTATCATTTCGTATACCAAAGATATTGAATATTAACCGAAACTCAACTCATTTCACCTACCCCGCCCTGCCCAACTGCTGGACGGATTCGAGACTCCCATATCCACAGGCAAATACTAATTTATTTATTTATTGTTTAACGCTTAAGACTCTAACGCATTCCACACGTGCTATGGTGCCATTATTTACTTATCAATAATAATAATTACTATCATTATCATGTTTTTTTGTATACACACCCCTCGTCTGTCAGATCTCGATCTCAGAACTACCATTGCTTTTAGCCTAAGATTGAGATTGCCCTGCCAATCCAACGAAATTATGCAAAATAATTCCTTTTGTTTTACAAAACACACACAAACACATATTGACACACATATGTATGTTCTATTGACATATATTTTATATCAAAACAAAACCAAAAACCAAATAAAATTATATTTATATTTGATTAATGCATTTTCGATTTATTTCTGATAAATTAGCTGATAAAACGCAAGAAGTCAAAAAATGCTCTCATAGTTGTAATATTTTGAAGAATACTCTCTCGTACTCGTACTTAGTATCATTTCGTATACCTTTTCGTATTCCGTATTTCGTATGCTTCAAACATTCATTCAGCATTCAGCATTTAGCAGTGAGACCAGACCCGACCCGAGTGTCGCGTCTGTCGCCCAATTCTTAGTTACCACAGTCTCAATTCGATATAAGCAACAATAAAAAATATACATACAACATCCAATACTACTACTACTACCATATGTATATCCAATGAAATGTTTTTTTTTTCGTTCTGTTCTATACTCGTACCGGAAATATATACCCAAAGTAGTAGCTTGCTCATTTTGATAATATAGTAACAGATCGAACATATGTACTTATTATAGTCGCTCCCTCTATCTCTCTATGAATATATACATATACATATTCTATATATATTTTTTGATATCCAAACAAAACTCAAATAGAAATCGGTAAATTTTTTTTGCTATGTTTTCGTGTCTCGTGTAGCGTCGTCTCAAGAGTTTCCTATATTCAGTGCAAAAAACAAGTAAAAAATACAAGCAATATATAGTTGATTTATCATTCATTATTCATCGGGCCAAGAACAACAACAACATGCTGTAATATAGACCAACATTACACACTTCGAATTGGAGTTTTCTTTGTTACTCTTTTTTAAGTTTTATATACACACACACACATACAACATAGTTAGATATACATATATACTATATATACTACTACATATACTACTATATGGAACAAAACGCATGATGAAACATGTTTAGTAGTCAATTGAGTAACATCTTTTATACTATATATAGTACTACAACAACAGCAATCTCCAAGAGTATGCAGAGACCATTGATGATCGATCCCCCATACTATCATCTCTCACAGTTGTAGCATCCCCCAAAAGAACCGAAGAAATTCGCCGCATTTAGCAAGGCATTAGCATTTACACTTACATTTACATTTACATACTCGTGCATACTTACATATGTACATCAACTTACATACTCGTACTCACACAACATACATCATATGACAATAAGATCAACTGTGTTTCAGCATTCAAGTGTCAGTATTCGTAAACCAAATTACCTAACAAAAACTGAGCAAAGTACTTATAATTATACTACATACATATACTATATACTATGATGGTATAATCGATAAGGAATGATAAGGATGATTGGATTCTGGATTCCATGGATTCCCTGGAGATGGGAGAACAACAGTTTTTAGCAATTTGTATAGTCGGGTTAGATAGTGTTGAAATGTTGTCTCGATCAACTCAAGTGGCGACAAAACTTTATAGATATTTACATGCATATAGTATATATACAGATTAAAGATACAGATACATATATATCGTATACACATACAGGCGATGATATTTAGAAAGACCGTGATATATTCAATTAGTAAAACCCAAAAAAAACCAACAAAATTATATATTATATGTACATATATATATCCCCAATTGAATGATTGAGGCGTCGTATCTCAAAATGTGTCAAATTGCATACTAAGAGTAGAATTTTTGGTATACGTATACTCGTACACGCAAAAAAAAAAAACATTTCATCAGAATAGAAATTGTTGTGAAGGCTACAAAAACCACACACATATCACTCGGATTGGATGTCGGATGGTGTCGCCGAACGAAAGAGTTTTCAAATTAGCATACCCATAAACCGAAACCCCAAAACTTTGTTAACTCGTGTGTGAGGAGATAGATCTCTCTAGTCTCTAATCTAGTCACAGGAAACGAGTTTCCTTTTTGTGAATATGGTTTTTAGATGAACACATTACGAAAGTCGTCGTCGTGTTGATTTGAGTGACCAATGAGGACCAAATTTTTAGAGAAATTCCAAACAAAAATCAGGTTATTAGATCCTAAACAAAACGAAACTGATAACGAAATCGAATTAGTTTAAAAATACTTGGTATCTTTTCGGTTGACAACTTGGCATTTTTTGGCTTCTTGTTTATTGTTTTGGCATTGTTATAGTTTCCTTATGAACAAAGCGCTATAAAAACACCCAAAAACACACAACACACACACCACACACACACACACTCTCAACAAGCTAGTCAATTGATGTGCATAGACACAGAACTAACACTCCAAAAACTGTAACTACAGAAAATGGTAAGTATATTAATGATCGAAGAAATGGAAGGAAAATCAACAATAAACATTTAAGAGAAAAACATAAAAAACCAAAACGAACGTACACAATAAATACTAAAAGCAATTATTTCCCTCGGCCTAAACCGGGAAAATATAAAACAAAAAACCAGAAATAAACACTTACATATAACAAACACATTCAAAATGCTCTGAACCGCAATAAAGTTTAATTTATTGAGAATGCGAATTAGTTGTTAAGCTTGAACCTATGTCTAAGTGAAAAAGTGTTAAATAATTTCGAAGCAATGCAGAGACGAGTGTATTCAAGGGCTTTGAACTGCAGGCTACTTATATATTTATCAATTGCTAAAATTATATATAAATACTTGATATATTCTAATGATTAAGATGGCATTAGGAAAGGCGGCTATTTATGCTCATTTCAGATGCTTAACGAAATGCTAAAATCAAAGAAAAAAACAAGAGTCGTTTAAGTGTTAAGTGAAAAAAAAAACAAAACAAATTCAAATATACCAAAAAAAAAACATATATATATATTTAAACGGGAAACATGTTTTCTTATACATAAAGCAAGGAAGGAGAAAAGATGATTACTTTTACCAGCTCGTAACATATCAATTATACTGAGCTATATTTTGAAAAAAAAGAAAAGAAAAGCAAATCGAAACGAAACGAACGAATTCAACACCCAGTTCAATTTTTATGCATTCATACAACAGAGGATTTCCTTGATGAATAAAAAACTAAATACTATACATATGTACATGTATGTATGTATAAAAAGAATATAAACCAGAGGTGAGTAAAACCGAAAAAGCAGAAAGTTTTTCTAGCAAAGAAAATAAAACATAAAAAACACACAACTTAGACTCGTCTTCCAGCAACTAATCGAAATGACAAAAAGTTCTTAAACCAAAAGAGTACTAACATGGAGTAAAACATTGAGTAACATTTCGGGTATACCATTACCATTTGATTTAAATTGAGATTTGGTTTGTCTAGCACCCAGCCCTAGCCCCAGCCTCAGCCCAGTGTTATTTCATTTGGGACAAAAAGAGCTCGGCTCAGCATTTGGCGAAACTTCTTCTTAGACGTAATCGATCAGTACAATTTTTGCAACGAGGAATTTTAAACGAAGTAAAGAAAACACTACTAAAAATGAGATGTTATAGATTTTGATTCAGATTTTGGCTTTCATTTTTCCCCTAAATCAAAGATCGAAAGAAAACTGTTGTAAATTTGTTTCTCCCCAAGAAGTGAGGGAAAAAAAGAAAGTTGAGGTGGTACGAGAAAAACCAAACTATGTAAACGATAAGCAAGTGCATTATATTGAACGATTTGGTAAAAACACATTTGAAGGTTTTAACCATAAGTTTTCACATATACATACATATATGAGATATATCTTTTAGGCCATAAGCAAACCCAAACCCAAACCGAACCCCCGTTGAATTGAGTTTAGTTTTGGGGCTCTTTCTGGCTATCAGTAGATTGGCAGACAGATTTGTAATGTAATCCTATATATACATTGTATGGATATATATGGGATGGTTATCCTTTGTTTAGCCTGTAATGAGAAGCGGATATATTATATATATATATATATACAACACCCTGTAACTTGTAACTGTAACTGTAACTTGTAACTGTAACTGCTGTCGCTCTATTTCTCGCTCTATACTTGTAGCGATGTTTAGACACTCATATTAACAGACACCATATTGATTCTTTCTATATATACAAAGGACATGTAAACGGTATTAATCTCTTTTTAGCCTAAAACCTTGAACCCAAATACGAACCCGAGAAACCCAAGAAAAATCAAAATGAAACCAATTGCTGATAAAAAAAAACATGAAAAAGAACAAATATAATGTGAACCTGTCTAATTTTTCAATTGAAGAACTTCTTGGCTTACAAAAACCCCATTTTTGAATTGAATTGAAATGAATAAATGAAATGTGAAAGAAATCTTTACAAATAAAATCTTGGCATTTTATTTCTCAAAATGAATGAACAACAAACACACATTTCCTTGGAGTGTCCTTGATCGTACCGAGTAAATAGTAGTTTGCACGCAATTATTTTTGCTGTACAATGCACTTAACAACCAAAAAAAAAAAACCGAAAGAAAATTGTCTATATAACGTACTGTAATGTTAATATTTAGCCTTAAGACTAGCTATAATTTATAACTATGTATGTATATGGTACTCAATTAGTCGATAGTTGAATTAGAAACCACCGTCATATTAGACTTTGTAAAATGTACTTTGTATAACGTAATGTACTCTCCGTTTCGTACATCGTACCACACGTAACCGTAATATCGTTCAAGTAAAAGTAAAAGTAAGCGTACAAGTAAAAGTAACATTAAATGATTGCCACCATCAGTAATCTCGAAATCGATTTACAAAAAAAAAATATATACATAAACACAAAAGTACATCATTTGCAGTAGCCACTGATATTATTATTATTATTTGATCCTTGAAATATCCGGTACGGTACTCGATATATATTTTGGAATATTTTTATTTTGTTTGTCCATCCGTTTCGCCTGGAAGAGTGCCTAAATCTTATGTGGGACCCCATTGCTATTCCCATTCTGTAACAACAAACCTTCGCAATATCGATCATCAATCATTGTCCTAGATGAAGGCAAGTTCTAATATCCTTATATCTATCAGTATCGGCAGTAGACACGACTATAACAGCATACAATATTTTCCGTTTCAATAAGTAATTTAAATGCAAAGAGTACTTCCTTTTGGTAGCATCTAATCGATCCTTATTTATTATATATTTATTATAACTTTCTACTTTATATTGTATGATAATAATTATGCTTTTAGCGCAGTACTTTCGGCATTTTTATTTAGACCATTCTGATTTGTACATATGCTATATACGAATTGCTATCCCACTCTCTCTATTTTAAATTATTATACTATTAACTGTTGCGTTATCTAGGGAATAAACACATACCACATTTAAAGCAAAAGCATGATCCGATGGCAAAAAGAAAAAACAAAAAACAAAAGGAAAAAACTCTATATAAGAAAATACATATGCGGACAATACCCTTTTTTTGTGTAAACTCAAAGTTTATTAGAGCGAAAGGTAAATCATGTGTGGAATCAGCAACAATTAACAGTCGTACATATGTACATATGTATGTATGGTATGGTGGGGGACAAACAACGTATAAGCAATATATATACACACACATACATATATAACTTTGATACCGATATGTGCTGTTGTTGTTGAGGCAAAACATACATGCATATACTCAATATATATATATTTGTATTTTAAAGAAACATATGAAACGTATGCATGATCTTGAAAAACTATATAACGATACAACAAGAAGCTAACATTAGATAGGCCCTAAGCGCAGTGTTGAAGATGAACCAATTGAATGCTAAAGCGTATACCATACTATATATAACTATACCATATACTATATACGACGATTATATGTATTGTATAGTTGGGTGTCTGAAACGTACTCGTACTCTATATATAGTATATACGGATAACTTAGCATTGAATTGTACTTTTATGTTGCCAGTGTTTGTGCTAAAGTTGTACTAAAGAAATACCAAAAAACTTATATTATATATACCGCAAATACTGAATATGTTACGTAACGTGGCAGATTTCTCGGAAAGAGATCTTCGAAATGATTTGAAATGCTGTTTCCTTAGCTTCTTATGCAGTATAATTACAACTATATTATTATTATTATCAAGTACGGACTTATATACAAATATATAAAGTATTCATAGATATATCTAGTATATTAGATCGTAGCACATACACACACAAACCACACTCATTAACACAGATACAGACAGACATCCGTTGGTAATGTGTAAACTTAAATTTGCGTATAAATTTGCTGTTTGATCCACAGAATCCACACAAAACTCGATACGAAACTCATCTTAAATGTCGCAGCGTAATAATATAATGAATTATATTATACATAGATATATACATATATATATATATATATCGTATATACATATATACCACAATAAATGTTTCACATAAAATATTTTGCTCTGTAGTTTCAAACCATTTTCTTTCGTGCATTTCTCTCTCTCTCTCTCACATCCAGTCTTTTGTTTGTATTTACAAATCTTACGCGTAGTTAGTCTGGTAGATTAAATCTTTAGTTGACACACCTACTACTACACACTAAACACTTCCTACTAATTTAAGCACTCATTTACATACGGAATCCTTCTTTAGATCTATACCATCAGTACTCGTATCTAAACTCGTATATCTAGAAGAGCTCTAAGCGTCTGTTAGAGGCACGTTATTTAGGCGTAGACACGTATACCATAGAGACAACCTATATCCATACACTTTTGTACATCGATTTTCACTTGGGAATACGTATACTTGATCTCCACTTACCCCCCAATGATGACACAGGGCCTCCTTTGAGAATATAATGCTTGGCTTCGTGAAAAATGGTGACAGGTTCTCTGAAAGAATACCGACAACATAACATACCAATCGTTGGCTCCCAATTAACTTGGAACTTACTTCTTTCCATTAGGGTGCGGTTTGATATTACGTGGGTTACCTACAGATCACAGGAAGTAAATGAGCATATAAAACGGATCGGAATTTTGATAAGCATCAGGACTTCACCTTTGTGATTGCTAGCAGAGGACGTCTCGTTAGCCTCAGAATCAAAATACGAGGCGCGGCCATTTTTTAAAGTTCAATCAAATTTTAATCACTGTTAATTTTAAATATAAGTATCGCGGTTTGCCTAGATATTTTGCGTGAATTTTTATGAGAAATATCGAAAGTTTCTCTTTTTTAGCCAAAATATATGCTGCGGTAACAAAAAAACAAAATGTTGAACACGAGAAACTGAGTTCAATACTAAGTTTTGAGTTCTGCCACTTTTGACAATCTGGGCTCACACTATGCCCAAAGGTTCCTATATAAAAATGATCTGTGTGATTATATTTCGTTAGGTGTTAGGAGGCTGTTGTAGCCCCACCCACAACCAAATGAAAGATCAATATTTGTTTCTGTTTCTTGTTCCTTTATTTATTGGACAATCATTTAATTACGTGGATTAGTACCTTAACACTGTAACACTTATAAATAAACAGCGGGGTAGTGGGTAGGATCGAATGATGGTAGGGTAATATCCAGAAAAACATTAAATAATTTAGGGAAAAAAAACGTTTTCTTTCGGTGTAAAATTGGGAGCTAAACGGAACTGAATTCACAAATGTTTTGGGGGGAGAATAATTCTTCAATCTCCATAGATGTCCTCCAAGATTAAACCGACTAAATAATCAATGTTAAATAATCATTAAGCCCGATTTGAAACCAAAGAAAAATCGCTAGAAAAAGGTTGTTTACATTCTGGTTGGAAATATATACACAAGTGTTTAAAACTGGACATAAAATGGTTCGCAAAAGGTATCTCAACTATATATGAAATATTAAAATTAATTTTAATTTATTTTTCACATCACTGCTTTCGCTATTCCCTGCTTTTGGAAACTAAAGACGAACCTGTTGGAGAACTGGAGCTCAATAAAATGATTGAATAAACTACAAAATATATAAAAACTTGTGTGTTTTTCTTTGGGGATTTGGGTTCTGGAGAAGCAAATAATAAACACCAAGCGTCTGCTCAACAATTGCAATTTATTCAAAAATAAATTATATATTTTCCATCCATAGTTATTGGTTTGTTTTGTGTGTTTTATTTTATAAAATTCTTACACGACGTTTACACATATTTATATAGAGAATGGGCGACACATCCACGAGCAGCTGTTGTGTCTTGAGTGTGGGTGTATCGGGTCCATTCCAGATGCGGCTACAAGTAGGTATGATTGGATCTTTAGTTTGTTTTACATCAGAATTTAGAATAGTTCATCCAGGATTCAGTTGGAAAGTTATTGGATCCTTATCTCGGTAGCGAGCAGATCTCGCAGGATTGCAGGTCGCCGCGATTGATGAATGTGCAGTGGTTGCACGTCCATGTGTTATCATCCAGATCCATTGCATCTGCTCCAGCCGCACCACCGGCACTGGACGCTCCCGCACCGCTGGGATAGCTGGTGGTGCCACTGTAAGTGGTAGGAAAATCACAAATTAGTTGGGGGATAATGGTTTACTCTCTCCAGTAGAGAGAGAGAGGAAAATACTCACCCACTTCCGCCGGAACTGGCCTGGATGAGGGACTCGAGCAGCTTCCACACCTCCTCGCCCTTGAAGTCGGCCGCCCGATTGGGGTTCTTTGTACGCACTGCCTCCAGCAGTGACGCCATGTGCTGACGCAGCGGCAGCATGTCCATTTTGTACAGATAGACGAGCAAGTGAAAGTCGGAGATGGCCTCGAGGAACTCCTCCTCGCCCCAGGCGGACAGATAGCCGCTTAGGGCACTAAAATCCTGCAGATGTCCGTCAATGTAGCGATTCTCGATGGGGAATGCCTGCCGCTTGTCGTATTCTGTGAACGTGTACTGCGGTTTAACCGGCGTGGAGGCGGGTACATCCACCAGCAGATATTCCACGGGCAGAGGACGTGCCAGACGCTGAACCTCGTTGCCATATTGATCTTTTTCCTGCATGCGTACATAAAAAGACAGGTAAACAAAGAGAGAAACAGTAAGTAAAAGTACATAATTGTAGGGCACATATTCTAGGAAATATAAGTAAGAAAAGAGGGTCTTAAATGACCCTAAATAGAAGAGTCGCACAATGAAAGGATGCAACTTTTTGCCTTATTTCCATTTAAAGATAATGGCCTACTCAGAAATCGTTTAAAAGACTTACTATGCTGCAACGCACTGTACGCACCAAATACCAGACAAACAGCGTACGTGCCGTTGCACCTGGTTACCTATTTGAGGTGGGGCATGGGCTGATGCATGTGGGCCTGTCGTGAAGCTACAGGCCCCTAAAAATATGTACGATTATCTATTTTGAAGATACAATTATGCTGCAACTCCCTAAGATATATGTCACCTTTTCCTAAAGCTAAATAAATGTTGATAAAATTTGAAAATATTGTGTGTTTTCATTCACCAAAATGGTAAATACTTTGGTTAACGTTTTTGGCTATTTTTAAACGGTCAAATATCCCTCGTGCGTGTTTTTGCTCGCTTCGTTGGCCAAGGCCCCACCCCACCCACGTGGCAGGAGTTTGTGCAAACACATCTTGAAATCGGAGCAAACAAAAGAACAACAGATGCAGATGCAAATGCAAATATGCAGCTTTCAGAGAATAGGATTTTTAGCATTGTGGCTGGCATGCCCCACTGACCTGACCTACATCTAAAAAGGGAAAAACACAGACTCGAGGACCTGCTGACGCACTGACGTCTGCTGCCCGCCCACTGCCACCCACCCACTCTCTCTCTCTCTCTCTCTTCTGGGTCGCAAAGACCTGCTCTGTTCCTCTCTCAAAGCTCCTGCAACCTGTTTGCTTGACAGCATCGTATCCTCCTCGCTGGGTCTGGTCTGGCGTATCTTGGCGTGACGTGGCGTAGTCTGGCCTGGCCTGGACTCATATCCTCTTCAAGGCCGTCAGACTGTTTGCTTTGGGGTCTTGGCACCCAGGCTAAAAGTGGATGCAAGACATTCAGGGTTAGGGGGTCAAAGTCAGTCAAACAACAGTCCTGTCCGCGTCACAAAACACATTCAAGAGATTAAGCCAGCCGAGCTCCTGGCTCTTGGCTTCTGTCTGCAGCCAGCGTCACCTCCGCGGAGCTCACCAGCAAAAAGCCAATTGCCAACGGAATGCACTTATGATTTTGACCATAGTTTTTTCTGCCTAATGGAATTCCATTAGACTTTCTAAAAGCAATTAGCCATACATGGCTTTAGGCCGAGTATTGCTTGCATATTTCGCGGAAGTGAACTGTCAGAGCCTATTAGCGATGTCCTGCACCGAAATGGACAAAAATTGACAATTTTATTAACCATATTCCGGGCGCAGGCCAAAAATTGATTGAATCACTGGCCAGGAAACGGGAGAAAATGTCACAGCCACCCAGGTGGAATTTTCTGTTGCAAAAAAAAAGGCGGGATTAATATTGCATGTTGACGTTTAGGGACCAGTGGAGCGGTAAGGTGGGGGGGGGCCACGCCTCCGCTGCATCCGGCTAGTGGCTGTTAGTTGCCTTAATACTGCTGACCCAGGGGAAAACGCAATTATTTCAGTTTCACAAAGAGTGGGTGTGTCACAGGATAACGACAACGACAGCAACAGCCAGAGCGACAGCAGGCGGCATGCTTGCTTGCTTTGATGCAGGAAGAAGAGTCAATAAGTCGTGGCTCCGGTGTCCACTCTCTCTCTGTCTCTGTCCATGTGTTTTCCTGTGCCTGTGTGAAAGTGTGTATGTGTGTGTGTGTCTGTGTGCCTGTGTGTGTGCACGCGCAGTCAGTATTGCAGCCAGAGGGCGGCAGTCGAAAGTGGGCAGTGGCATCCACGCAAAGTGTATTCAAAAAGCATCCAATTGGAATTAAATGGCATCCAGCATCCCAAGTGGACATGGATAAGCAGATTACCGGGAACCGAGCGAGCGGTGCCAGTAGACAGCCGTCAAGGACAAGATACAAGGTGCTGCAAAATCAATCACAGAAGCCAACCATAATTCTGAGAAGGATGCGTTGCGGTGCGTTGCGGTGTGTTGCTACAAGTCAATCCAAATCAAAATTCCCAGGATCACACTTAAATTTGGCTTTATGGAACTTTCCCATACCCCTTTATGTTTTAATTGAGTTGCAAGTTTAGTCTTCCGGCCACGCCTCATTCCTGTTGCTGTTTCCTGTTGCCGTTGCCGTTGCAGGTGATGCATGCAAATTGCATTTGACCACAAGTTGCATGGAAGGCATGCCAAACACTGGACACACGGGCATTGCTGTGGGGCATTGCTGTGGGGCATTGCTGTGGAGTTAGGATTTTGTCCATTAACAAGGTCGTCGAGCCACACGCATAACAATTGGGGTTCCCCCCGAACAGAGTCTGAGGGTAGGAGGCCGATGGCACTACTAGGGACTGGATGGCACTACGAGTAGTAGTAGGTACATCCGGCCACCACAGATTGGCCGGAAATTCAAGAATAATTCAATTAATAAGGCGAAAAACAAAAGCTTTCAAGGTTTCTTTGTTTAAAGTTGAAACTATGCCACTTATAGGAATATTATCAGCTATCTATTTCGCGACGCTCCTAAACGCTTGATTGAATCTAATTACCAAAATTCACAATTAGTAGATGCCATCACGTGTGCTACATAGTGTGTGTGTGTAACCTTCGGAGGAATTACTCTCAAAAGCCCTCAACCCACATTGTTCAGCCCAAAAACAAGAAACTTCTCAAGGACCTCACAGGCACACTGAAGAGCCCTTTAAAGTGACTGCAAAATGGCGCCAAAATCTCGTTCCGTTTCCTGTGTGATAATTTTAATTGTAATGGAAGCAGGAACGATACAGATGAGTAATCCGATTGTGAAATACGCAACAACAGAACTACAATAACTACTCCAAAACGCAGCAATTAATAATTTTCCCATATTTCCATAATGCGGCAAGGAGCTAATAGATAAATTTAAGTTGGCTTTTCTGGAGAAAGCAGAGCGCGAGGGCACACATTATTAGGTAGAAAAACAGATCAGAATTTGGAACAGAAATAGTTTCCAACGGAATGACAGCAGTTTTTCAATGGAAATCAAGACGCCACAGGTTTTATAGGTCACGAGGTGTAAAATCTACTACTTTGAGATGGGAGGAGAAGACAATTTTAAACTATTTTCCATAAAATAACCACAACAGTTTTCAGAAGTGATGAAGATATCAGAGATGCAAAAACGGTTGGCGGTTTCAATATACAATTCATAAGAAATTAGTTGATTGAATGCTGACCAAAGGATCTGCAAGGAACGCATCCATTTTTTTTAGTTTACTTAACCAATCCTAAGAAGCATTCAGCAGACAAAAATCAGTGCAACGGGACACCAAAATGAGGTCCCAAAGCTTTGCTTTGCATGTCCAAAAAGAGAGAGCGCGTGGGAGAGTGAGAAAGCAGCTTGACATTGACATTGGAGCCCGCTGGGCAGCTGGGCAAACACTGCCCACTGCCTTCACTGAAGAAGAGCGAGCGCCAGAGAGAGCTAGCCTCCTCCACACAACCGAAAGCTCTCTTGCAAGCTCTCTCCCACACTAGCCTGACGCTCATATAAAAGCCTTCGCCCACTGCGCTGAGGCTGCATTTTCCAATTAACTGTCAACGGAGCCACGTCAAAAATATTTGTGCATTTTAAACCCAAGCTGAATTTTTAATTATCCCACGCGAAGTGTGAAAACTAAAAATATATATTTTTTTTGCTAGAAATTAAGTGTTGCTATTTTTTGCGTTTTTTATATGTATATTTTCGATTTGGTTGAAAATGCTCAGTCGGATAGAGGTTTCAATGTTCTGGATTTCTGAAACACCATCCAGGCCCAAACATGTTCTGGACAGCAGTGGCCTCGTCCACGCTTTCATCATCAAGCACAGATCCATCGTCGGCACTGGCCAGTGCAGCACCCAATTATCACCAGCTCCACACGAAGCCGCCGCTCCGCTCCCTGAACAACAGTTGGCAAATTAGCAATGCAGCATTCAAGACGCGTCTGCACCAGCAGCAGCAGGAACAGAGGGAACACAAGGAACAGAAGCAACAACAGCAACAGGAGCAGATGCAGATGCAGAAAAAGCAACAGCAACAGGACCAACAGAGGCAAAGAGAACGAAAGCAGCAACAGCAACAGCAGCAGCAGCTACGGGAGGCACAGATAAATTCAGATCAGGAAACGTCAGAAGAGGAGAAGGAGCAGCAAGGATCGGTGGCAAAGAAGAAAATCGCTCCAAAAAGTGAAAGTGCCCGAAAAATATTCAAAACTTTGACTTCCTCCTGCAAGTGCACGAAAAAGTGAATGAAATTGTGTGGGAGTGCGAGTAGGGAGAAGTGCACGAATAAAAAACGTTGAACTAATAACTGTAAATGTGGGAAACAGTGGCAGAGAGGGAGGGAGAGAGAGAAAGGAGTCTGTCCCTGTAAAAGAGGCAGAGAGAGAACTCGACCCCCAAAGGATTTGAACTATTTAGTGTCCAGAGGAGGAACAGAGGATTTTGTGCTAATAAGTGTCCAAGTGTCCATGCAATATTGAGAGACAAGAAAAGACTGGAAATAAGAGGAGAGAGAGAGGAGCCGAATGCCCAATAATGTGCACAATAATCGCAATAACTAAGGAACATTTTTTGATGCATTTTCCCTGTAGAGGATAGGAAAAGAACCGAGAGACCAAACAACATACAACATTTATGTGACAAAACAAATACAATACCTACAAAATACTTTGAAATAATCAGGTTGTTTTATGGTGATTATAACAAAGAATAAAAACTGCAATTAAATCGTTTTTATTCTCTTGAAGTTTTCAAAAGGCGAATGAAAGAGGCTGGAAGCCGGATAACTGTGCATACGCATAAGGTAAGCAAATGCAGCAGGTTTTAAGCAGTTCAAGCAGTGTTAAATAAAAGATATGGGAACAAATTTGGAGGAGTACGTGTTGAAACGAAGAGTATTTTGCAAAAAGGTGGCCCGGATAAGGCTGACAAGTTTAATAGGTTTCAGGCCATTGCAAATATGATAATTTATTTTAATGTAATCTATAATATACGATACGATTTTTTTTATAAAATCAACAAAAGTTGAAGGTCATCACATCCTGTGCACCAATTTCAACATTATAATTATCTATTGATCTACTCTCATATTTTCAATCAGGCGATTCATTTGGTAGAATGCGGCCGGCCGGCCTGCCTTACATGTGTTTGCATTCATATGCCAAATGTCATAAAATCGCAAACATTCCACATTTCACATCCATCAAATTTTTGCTTTGATTTCAGCTGAAGGCTAATTTGCATGTTTGAAGCCTGCGAGGCAGATGGCAGCAGCAGCAGCATTGTCGTTGTTGTGGCTTCGCACACACAGGCCCCTCCATCAATCAAAAAAGGTCGATTGCCCGCAAAAGTATGCTAATTATTTGTCAACTCTTCTCGCACTCAACAAACGCAAACACACACACACACAGACATATCCGAATAAATATGTATAATGGGTGTCAACTGTGCGAATTGAAGTCCCATTGAGTATCCGCACTCTTTCCCGTTTATTAATTTTGCCAAATGACTTTCTTCCTGCTGTTGTCTCTTGGGATTTGTCTTCGGAGTTTCACTTCCCGCTACAACTGGCACTTCCTGGAAAACTTAGAAATGCGCGCCTGGTATTCCCATGGATACAAATTAGAGATTGTCGCCCCTTCATTTCCATAATTTCTTGGTAGTCCTTGGACTTGACCATAATAACTGAACTATTTGCCACATTTTCTAGTGGTTGCAGCTGTTTAAGGTTTTGCGGAAAATGGCGGCCTTAATATTTAATAACGTAATCCACAGTAGAATAAAAATTGTATGGCGATTAGAATTGAAACTAATGCAAACAAATATTTATTGGGAAATTCAATGTTAATGGTATCACTGGGGTTCAGATTTCATAAATATATCGATCTGTCAACTATAAAAAACTATATAAACTGTTTTCAAAGACAATTTTTTCTATTTCCTAGCTCATAAGGCTTGAATACTCCCTGCACGTTGGCATTGTCATTAAAATCGAAAGGACCAATTATTGCCAGGCCCCCCGCCCCGGCTTCTGGCTCCTGGCTTATGGCAATTAGACCAAAGGGGAAGTTGCGGTTGAGCTCGGACTGCGGACGGACCCTCCAAGGTGACGGACAAACGTGTAATACATTTTTATAGCCTGCCACAAGGCACAGACATAAAACCAAGTCCGAAAGCCCAACAGAACTGACAATGGGGTCCAAGGAATAAGTGCGAAACCTGGCCACAAATTGCTTATCGATTTGCAGATTTTTTTTCGCTTCTGTTCATGAATTTTAGCCTGCATTTTCCTTAAATAGTTCTGGGGACATGTGTCCGATATGTGAATCGCGAAGTGCATTGCCCATAACTTTGCCCTTGGAGTGGATTGCATTCACAAAAGAGAATTCCCTTTCTTTAAGTTGAATTTAATTAACCATTTCAAAAGACAAGAACAATTTCTATATATTAATTAAATTCGTGTGCAGAAATAGATATTTTGCATGCCATATTCATTGGGCTTCTGTCAATTAGCCAAGGCTGCCATTGCATAAAACATAAGCCCAATGGTGAACGGTTGGTTATCCGTTTTTCATTGCATGCGTTAACTGTTTCGTTGATGGTTAATTATCAGCAATTAAAAGGAATCCATGTCTGTTATTCATACAAAGAGACAGATGCACAAGCATCAGGAACTGCTCTCAACTCAGACAAAAGGGGATTCGAGGAGGCATTTCTCATTCTCTCTTCTCTCAAAACATTAGACAACGAAATGTGCAACAGGCGTATACAAAATGCATGGCGACACGAGACAATGATATGAAGAAATCCTTGTTTTTTTCTTGGGGCCACTAATGTCAGCACTAAATGCTATATATAAGTTTCAGGAAAATATCTGAGAGAAGCTTCCAGATATTCAACTAAATAAATAGGAATATTTTTTATGGCATAATATATTTATTTATTTATCTACACATATCATATTCTGCTCACGAACATGGTAAAATGCGATCCTTACTTTTCTATTGTTCCCACATTATTTGGCATTTTATTTCCAAAGTATATATATGTATGTACATATATATCCACATTCTAGGTGGGAATTAAACATATGAAGATATGTACTCTGTATCTACATAAAAGTTGGTTGACACCTTCTCTTTTTTACTTTCTATAGAAATTATAGGGAAAAAGAGGCAACTCTATCTATAGAATTATTAACAAGTGTCAACTTTGAAACTATATAAATAACATAACCACCATAAACAAAAACGTATAATTAAGTGACAGAGACAGCAATGAGATGGCAATAAGTGCTTCGGTGACACAAACATCCTATAATCTAACTATTTTTTACCAATAAAATCTTGTTTTTCTGGTGGCGATGCGACTAAAGTTTGTTTAATTAACATTTAACTCTCGAACTGCATTTGTGAGAATGTGTGAGAATCTGTCTGGACAGCACTGCAACCAATTTTGGATGAAGTGGAATTCCATGGAATCCAATTTATTCGGTACAAGAAGTTTGAAATTAAAAGTGCGGCTGAATATAGTTGAAAAAAAAATTGCTTAATTGCTTTCAGTGCACATGGAATAGATTTATATTTTTCATATAGTCTATTTTTATTATTTGCTGGTTAACACCACACCGCAACAAGTCCTTGGAGTGGTAAGAGAATTCCATGGAATAAAATAAGTTTGAAATTCAGAGAAAGGCTTCATAATGAATACTTTTTCTATGCAAAAAAGGAGCAGCATTTGCCTCGAATCGAATTAAAGCGTAGTAAATTTACATTGTAAATTGGTGTAAATGTTTGGAATTAAGCTTGAATAATGCAGACAAACGTGAGGCTGTTAATGTATTCCCAACTTTGTACAAATTGTAACAAAGAAAAACCACAGAGAAAGACTAGCTAGTAGCTACCTTATTTTTCCTAGAGTTATTCATCAGCAGCAACAGGTCGCACAAGCAAATGAAATGTAGAAATCAAATACCTTTAAAACTTTAATAAAGTAGTAAAACAGACAGACATTTCAGTTATTATGCTGATCCCAAATGGGAGCTATTCTTTATGGTTACAAAGTTTAAAAAAAATTAGAACCTCCTCGAAAAGGACACTGAAACCTACAACAAAGAGACGTTAAATGCCAATCTGTCTATGCCTCCAAGCGCTTCCTTGCACTCCTCTAGTTAACTGCCTGTCTCTTTTGTTTGTTTGTTAATAGTTATAGTCATAGTACTAGCAATGGTATCGGGAACAGCAACAGCATGTGAGCCAGAGCTCATGATTAATATGAACTATTTAAATAAAAGTCAAGTAAAATGGCGATAAATTCGACTTTGTGTCAAGGCTCGAAAGCAGACAAAAACACGAACCTCTGACAAGGCATATTTCTTTTCAATTTCAAGATTTGCCAGGAGAGCAAAAAAATGTATGAAGGAAACAGGACGACGGGTAAACGGGAGAGGTAAAGGATGTTAAGGAAGTCATAACAGGGTGTGCATATATTCGTAATGTGATTTGTTCTTGTGTTGAAAGGATACAAAAACACACAAACGATTTCAGAGGGGGGACAGTGGGAGGTGAGGCAGACACTGGCAGACACTCCAAGAAATATTAGAACACTGTGCAACAGGCAAGCTATTCTTTTCAGTTAGAAATATATTGTAAAAAACACAATTTTCTTATAGGGGCAAAGAGAAATATAACTTTTATATTGTTTTAGTTAAATTTTGGGACATTTTAAGGGTATAGTGTAGTGTGGCCATCCCATTCGTTCCGAATCTTGTTGCACAGTGTAATTGCTGATGATGCCAGTCTGCTGCTGCAGACAAAGTCAAGGATTTGCATAAATGCAAAAGGAAACAGGACGAGCGGGGCGGAGCGGGAATAGGAAATAAATACATAGCAAACGAAATAAAAGAGTTCAAAGTGTGAATAATAAATAGAAATTAGAATAACCGTAAGAAATGCCGGAAACGTGCGTTTCCCCCTTTCCAATGGAGAGGAAAAGAATGGGCTACAGAAATGAGAGAAGTTCTGAGATGGTAACAAGACAAATGGAGAAAGTGTTTGGCCTACCCCGCATAAGGTCACCCTCAAATGGTCCAGTCCAACAACATTTGTCACTGACATCTCTGTGGGTCTCGTGTTTGCCTTGTTTTGTCAAACGACAGGCAAAAGAGGCTTAAACTGACCAGAAAAAGGCTTAATTAGGCATACCATAATGTGCAACAATAGGGCTTCATTTTTGTAGAAAATTAAATAAGAATAGCTGTTGGGTACATACATATTTGAATTCATTTTTGAAATTTTCATACTGAATTCTTTAAATAAATTTGAAATTCGAATAATTTATATTAAATAGCACTTTTCCGTTTGATCCAAAAGTTGTCAAATTTGGGCAATACTCTTGGCTTAACTGCTAGAAAATCAGAAGTGCTGTCTTCCTTTTTTTGGGAACCGTTTTCTACTCATTTAATTGAGGCTTCATTTTCGGGTGTCCTGTGCCGAAAAAAGTTTGATTAAACAGCTTAGAACAAAGTTCTCATAACTGGCACAGGACGAGAACTTTTCCAAGTGGTCTCTCGCACAGAAAAAGCCACGAAACGTGCAACTAACTAACAAGAAATGGGTCTAGATATCAAGACAGGGCGGGGCAGGGCAGATAACTACGACGACGGGTAATGGTCCCAAGAATGGGAGGCAGTCGGGAGTGGGAACCTGTGGTTGAGTAGAGGAAGGAATAGAAGCCTTAAAACAGCGTTGGACATATGAATCTTCCATCGATTGATTGAATTTCCCTTTGTAATCCATAGATAGACGGGAGGACAGCATGGACATTCCAAAGGAGCTTCTGGAGCTGCTCAGCTGCAATCTGTGCGGTCGGCTCTATGCAGAGCGGGGCAGACATGTGCCCAAGTTGCTCAGCTGCCAGCACTTCTACTGCAGGGAATGCCTGGACAAGGAGCTGCTGTGGGCGTTGCCCTGCAATGGCCGGGAGTGGATCTGTGGCAAGTGCGGAATGAGCACCATGGTCGAGCCGGATATGCTGCCCGAGCCGGAGTATATCATGTATCTGATACGGAACTTGCAGGCTTTGAAGTTGGGCCAAGTGATGATGGCGATGCAGCAGGATGGCCACAGCAGCAGCACCAGCCAAACAGCCGTGCCAGGCGACGCAGAACCCACACCTGAGACCCCTGCAACCACACCCTGGATGGAAGATGACTGCGTGAACCGTTTCCTGGCCAACAGCTGCGATCATTGCCTGATCCATGGGTTTCCCAACACGACCTGGTGCCACAACTGTCGACATCTAATGTGTCGCGTCTGCGCCCATGCCGCGACGCATTCCGAGCACCAGTTGACCTGCCTCCCGGACATCAGCGAGCTGGTCCACCAGCTGCTCTCCAATGAGATGGACAAGATCAAGAGCGCCTGCCAAGAAGTCGATGCGATGGCCCGGCGCGATATGGATATGCTTCGGCATCTCTTTGAATCCTGTTACCAGCTTCAGAATCACATCAGAAAGGAGATCCTGACCCACAATCCCAGCATGGTCGTTTTGCAAATGCGCGAATGGTTGATGCGATCCGAGACGATGCTCAATCGCCTGTGGGGAGAGGGTGCACTCGGTGTCTACGAGATGCACCAGCTCCTGGCCCGGGCCTCCGCTAAGGTAAAGCTATTCCGCAAGCAGGTTTTTCAACTGAACTTTCAGTATAAACTGCGGGCAATCATCCAGGAGAATGGCATGCAGCTGCTAACCTTTGAGCAGCTCCACGAACGGATTCTGGATCTACAGCAGAACCCAAATACCAATCCCAATCCACCCCAGGGCATACCTGGGGCAGGAATGCCACCAGCTTTGGCGCTGATCAACTACTGCATCTACCACTACTGGCAACAGATGCAGCAACAGGTGGTGCTGGAGTCCCGCCAGGAGCAGCCACCGTGCTGCAGTCAATCCCACGAGGAGCACTCCCTGATGCTGACCATCAATAGCATGTGGCAGATGAATCCACTGGAGCCAGCTCCCTCTACCAGCTTTTGCAGCAATAGCTACAGTTTCTTGAACCACAACTTTCCCCATCCGGCAGCCCAGCTCTTCAACAATGACTACAACCGCCTGAATCTGGGTCTGCTGCTTGGGCAGAACAACAGACAGGCACAGACACAGGCTCAGCCACAGACACAGGCCCAGCCACAGACACAGGCCCAGCCACAGACACAGCAACTTCAAAGCATGGATAGCACATCGTCCGGCATGCACCAGGGCCATGGGACAGCTATGGGATTGGTAAGCATTGGGCGGTTGCCCTCAGTTCACTGTTATCCGATATACTATATGGACATGGAAATAGCAGGGCGACTGGTCGGGCGAGTACTAATCGAAGTGAACAAGGATGCTGCTCCCCGGATGGCCAAAAACTTTGGCTCGCTTATCCGGCAGGATCGAGGCTTTGGATACCGGGGATGCGCCGTCTTTCAGGCCTGGGGAAACGAAAGCATCATCACGGGGGACTTTGAGTTGCAGAATGGTCGCGGCGGACATGCCGCCTTCGAGGAGCGTTTCTTTGAGCCGGACAAAAGCACACTAAGGCCGCTCCGGGGTGCGGTGGGCATGCGGCGAAGTCAGCAGCGACACGACCACCACGGTCTCGTCGGCAGCCAGTTCCGGATGCTGCTCAACGAGCATCAGGTTTTCACGGCCATATTTGGCTACATAATCGATGGCATCGAAATGATTGACCGAATCGCAGCGACTGGCAGCTCCATCGGACGGCCTGGCGTGCTATCCATCATCAAAGATTGCGGCCTATACCGCCCTGAAGGAACTAACAACCGATCGGACCAACGTTTGCCCCCATGAGGAGCCCCATTTCTCGGATCTACTTTATACAATTTTTGATGTGTCATAAAATATATATTAGAAACTAGTGTTTTTGAGAATGTAAGCTCTTTGATGTCCATTTTTGATTGCAATATTGTGTAAAATATTGTATGTAATACTATAATATTAAAACAAAAATAGCCAAATTGACAAAAATGAGACTTGTGCAACTTTTGGATATATTTTACAAAACGAAAATAATACCAAGCAGAGAGAGAATGTATAAGAGATAAAAAAAGCAACATTTGGAGGCTGTCTTAAATAATAATAATAATAAAAAAGTATTATTTCTTTTTTGTTCGTCAATGAATACACTAGCTCGTTTGAAAATATTCAATTGTATTTGTGAAAAGTCGAATTGGCAATTGGTTGATAATAAATGTAATAGATATAAGGTCTACATGAAACACTCTACAGGTGTTTCAAGCGCTACGACGTTACCTGCCCATGAAATATTACCAAAAAAAAATACCATAATACAATACCTTAATTATAATCTGAATGGAAATCTCACAAAATAGCTAGAACATTTTGAAATGTTTCCAGATAGAGATGATCTCTATATCTAGATGCATGCATATATTTATCTACAATATTGTAAACTATGGGATATATCAAATGATATTCTCTTCAGTGCACACAACACGATCTATGAGAAGGCATTGTCCGTCTGAATAACATTCCAATATAGTACATTCTACATTCATCTTTACGATGAAACAAAATACTCCACTCGATACGAACTACATTTGATATACGATTTTCCCCCCACAAGAAACTCTCTACATCTCTGTCGATATTGTAAAACAAATCAATAGGAACCTCTATAAAAAAAAACTAGAGATCGGTGAAATCTTGCGTAGATGTTAACTATATTTACAGGAGATTTATCCGCAAAACCACAAAACAATAGCGAGCTAAACCGATTTACCATAAGTAAATGTTTAATGTCTATATAATCGGTTTTTTTTTCTGTGACCATTATAACGGAATTGCATGTGATTAAAAAATATACTAGTACTCGTAAGATTAGTCCTACATACATACATACATACATTTACCGTTAACAAGGAACAAGTGATTTTATTTAGATGAAAATCAAAACGAAGGATCAATTGAAGTCTAGAAGGCATTTTAGGCATCGAGTAATTATAATATTATATATGAAGAAGTATACGAAATATTTGAGTTAGGTTAAGGTTGATTTAGGATTGTTTTTTGGTTTGTTATTAGTCATATTAATCATTGCAAAAATCTTCAATTTAAAAAAAAAAGAAACCAAAAATGTAAGCTGAACTTAAAAAAAAATAAGGAAACATGTAGGATTGATAAGAGATATATACATATATGATATGTATACATATGAATGTTGTAAATGTGATGAATGATATTTATTATATAATATAATATAAATATATATATATATATATATTATATTTAATATAAAAGATAAGATAAGATATGGTAATACACAAGCAAGGTAATAATCAGATATGGCAGATAATTCTTTGATTTCGGGCAATCTTTAAGCCAAATGGAACTAACGGAAGTAATGCATTAAATTTTTTTATATTTTGTAAATATTATATTAATATTCAAAGGCATTTGACATATGTTATACATATTGTTTCAAACAAATTCGTGGAATTTAAATTTATTTTTGTAGGTAAATAAATTATTATTATAGGTATATAATATTTATTTATAATGAATCAAATTGAGTATTCTTTGCGTTTAAATGTATGACATTTTAAATTAATTTTTAAGGAGAGTCGAAGCATTGAATATTTACCACATCGGTGCCAAAAGAGCGACTCAAATATCATATAGTTTACCGAGAGTTCCAAGTAATCGTATAGTTACTATATTCATAAATGTGTCTGGTTAGTGAATCTTAAGATCTGTTTCTTGTAAATCATAATTGGCATGGATTTTTGGCAAAGAGCCCTTCTCCACAGAGCAATGATGCTAAGTACAAAAACAAGCGGAAAAGGGAGAACATGGCGAATAATGATGGTTAACATCCAAAGAATTCAAAAAGAAACCCATACACCACACCAAATTTAAAGGTATTTAAGTGTTAAATGTCTATAAATAATCAAACTACATAGCTTTTCTGAAATAATTGAAATTTAATCCCTGTTCGATTGGTGTCTAATTATGCAATGTATTAAAATGTGAAAGTTATCAATAAATGTTGCTGAACTCCAAACCGAAAGGGGAGGAAGACAACAATCACTTTGTTCACTCACCTTATAGAAGACATCGGGTACATACTGCTTATCTGTGGACTCACGGACATATCCCAATTCTGGAGCCTCCTTAGTGGGTATCAGACAATCATCGCGGACCAGAGCCATGCACTGGGCAGACACCGCATATCCCTCCATATGCACTTGTTTGGTTTGATCTCCTAAATACATATAGAATGTCAGATGGACTGCTCTATCAAATGGATGCGATGAAAAACACTTACCCGTCACACATATTGTCACAAACTTCGAGCCAAAGACGCCATTTGAGGCATATTTACATGGATTGGGATGACGATTCTGCAGCTCTCCGGCTGTTATGCATTCCTGGGCGGTAAGGAAATGTGTCTCGATGCCACGAATCTGCTTCACAGTTCCCGCAGTTGCATCATCCGTGATGAGATCCGTGAAAATCCAACCAATCTTAAAAAAAAAACTAAAATTGAGTATACACATAGTGTAAGGGAGGAGTCTATCCCGCGCACCTTCTTCAGTCCTAACGCATTGGCCACAGCATCGACTTCGTCGGCCCCCTCATCGGGGAACATGTTGATTGAATCCCGTGTCGATTCCTGCGGTGGCTCATAGATCGCTGCCACCGTGGCGCGTATGCCAAGCGGTACATCTGTGTGCTGCTCATACGTGCCATACAAATAGCCCATACGCTGGTGGCCAGTGGTGCGCCAATAGTTGAGGAAACGCTCCACAATTTTGGTATTCTCGAACATGACATTGTCCACATGGCGATAGGTCTGACGGTTCAGGGTTATGGCCGATGGCTGGCACTTGGAGCAGATGCCCTTAGGCCATGGCGGATGCTCCCTACAGCCTGCCTTGACGCGACAATTGATATCATCGAATACAAAGTATTTGCCATGATCCATGCCCGATGTCTGCTTGCGTATGTACGAATGAAACGACAAGTGCTTGATGTTATTCTCCTTCAGAAAGGCCTCATCATAAGGCTCCAGCGGCGAGCAATGAACGCAACGACCATTGGCATTGTGATGGCAGCTGAAATAAATCGATTGTTTAGCTAAAACTTAATTGATAGAGGGATATCCCTATGCTTACAGCTTGCTATCGCGTTCGCGTTTAATGGTGCCATCGGCTTTGGACAGCATCTGATCCACCTCATCCTCGATCACATTAATTGAGGGCCGAGCGCTGTTCGAATTGCTGTTACTCAGTTTTTCGCTAGCTGCAGTCGCCTTAAACAGCTGATTATCAACGGCAATGGTGCTGGTGCGCTGCATGGACAAAATTGAAATTGTAAATCTGCCTTAATTCTGTTAACATTATAAAGATTCGACTTACCCGCGATGAAGTACCAGCCATTTGTTTTAAGTAGATCATGTCGCCATGCTTCAGTGCGTTTCCCACCATCTGGGAGCCACTGGCCTGCAGTTCTGTGAGAAAATTACGCTCCTTGAACAGGCCGAATCCATCGACTTGCAGGGCAGTCTGGACGCTGTCATAGAGTTGCTTCAAATTTGACTTGGGTGAGATCTCAATTCGTTTGATGCCCTCGGCAGACTGCACTCGTACTAGCTGTAACCAGAAAGAAAAACAGATTCAATTATCCACTAATTCGAATTAGTTTTTAAGTTTTTCGAGGGAACCAAACCGATTGCTTGCATAACAGAAACAGACGATGGCGGGCAAAGGCATAAACCAAATTGCGTTTTTTATATAGTAGGTTCTCAAGCATCAGAGGAGCACTGGCCATGGCGTGGAGCTGGGTGCTGGGCTGGGCTGGGTACTGGGTGCTGGGTCCTGGGTGGGTGGTGGTGGGTGGTAAGTGTAGCTTTGGAAGCTACTAAAGCCTTAAAAGGCCTTTCTTATTTGATGCTTGAAACTGTACGTCATGAAGGCGCAAAGTTGACTGTGAAAATTTGTTGGCAGCGCAATAAAAACAAATGCATTTGTTGCCAAAATGCGCCAGAGAGCGCCCATTCCCCCCCATTCCGCCATTTCCGCATTTGAATTAAATAATTGATTTGTTCTCTTTAAATCTCTCTTAATGTGCCATCAATTGCATCAATCTCTTTCTGATAAAATATGTAGTTAGATTTCGTTCGAAACGTAAACCTTCCTTCTCCCTCTGCACCTCCACCAGCGCCCTCTCCTATAAGTGCACTTTTACATTCAAAATCTACAAGTCATTGTACAATCTATTTTCCGTCTGCTTTGCTAGGAGGATTACCCCAAAAGGAAACCCCTTATTTAATACAGCTAGTAGACCCCATCCATGGTCTTGGACCACCCGGCAGCACATATTTTCACATGCACTTTCCATGTTTCACAGTTTTCCCAAATATTATATTTTCTACGAGCAACGGCGACAGAAACAACAACAACGCGGTGGGTCGACTTTGTTTGCCGGCTTTGGGGGCTACGTGTCCCCCTTACGGTATGGGAAACACACTGCAGACACTTCACCAGAGTATTGGTCGTTTAGAGAACTCGGAATTGGCCGATTCCATATTGTTATTAACAATTTACTTACAATTTTGTCGGACATTGTCGGCTATTTGTAATATTTTGTGTGGTGTCTCTGTCTCAGTCGCACAGCTGTAGTGTGACCTAACTGGTTACCAGCACTGTTGGCAGTGCAGCGATTTTATAGCTAGTTCTGGCTATTTATGATTAGAGAACGATTGCTAGATTTGAAAATTGTATTTAAAATATACATTTAAAAAATTAATTAATTAAGACAACATCTTCGTCTGTAACAATGCAAAAAATCTAAGCTAAGCCATGCATACTGTTATTATACTGTTATTATTTTTAATGTTATAGAATAGAAAGAATAATGAACATTTTATAAATTGTGTATTTGATAAAAAAAGTTGGCTATTTTTAAATACAATTTGTTTTTAATTGAGCTTTTTTTTCTTTAAAAACCAGCTGATGTGCAACACTGGTTACCAGTCAGTATTTAATGCAAGACATATAAAATACTAACCTATCAAAAATATCAAATTTAATCAAGCGCGCAGTTTTAAATTTAAATTTGTAAGTAGTGAATAATTATATTTTGTGCACATTTATTTCTATAGCGGCGTGTTTTACAAGTATACAACAAACAACAAATTGCATTTTATCTAATGGAAGACTGCAAATGAAAGCATAGGCTGCGGGCTCCTTGGACTTCAATCGTACTTCAAATTTCCCATGCAAATGTATTTGATATCAACGTAATCGTCGATGCCGTGATGGGAGCCCTCGCGTCCTACGCCAGACTCCTTGACGCCGCCGAATGGCGCCTCTGCGGCTGATATCATGCCCTCGTTGACGCCCACCATCCCCACTTCCAGGCGCTTGGCCACCCTGAAAACCTGTTGCAGATTCTCGCTGTAGAAGTAGCCGGCCAAGCCGCGTCTGGTGTCGTTTGCCTTTTCGATGGCCTCCGCCTCGTCCTTGAAGCGGATGATGGAGACGACCGGTCCGAATACCTCCTCTGTGTAGAGCTGAGCCGTGGGTGGGACATCCGTAATGATCGTGGGCGCATAGAAGAGCGGCCCAATCGATGGCAGAGGCTTGCCTCCTGTTATGACGTTGGCCTCTTTGCAGCGAGCATCCTCCACGAAGCCGCTGACCTTCTTGAACTGCATCTGGTTTATGAGGGGTCCGATCTGGACATCGCAGGCCTTGCCATCACCGATTTTGAGCGCCTCCACTCGCTCCTTTAGTTGCGTCACAAACTTTTCGTAGACGCCGTCCTGCACAAAGAATCGATTGGCCGAGACGCAGGTCTGGCCGCAATTACGGAACTTGGATGCCATGGCTCCCTCGACGGCCTTCTCCACATTGGCCGAGTCGAAGACAATGAATGGCGCGTTGCCACCCAGCTCCAGGCAGATCCTCTTGATGCCATCCGCAGAGTTGCGGAAAAGGAGCTTGCCCACCTCCGTGGATCCGGTAAAGGAGATGCCGCGCACGTCGGGACTCTTGCAGAAGAGATCGCCAATGGGCGCTGCCTTGTTGGTGGTGACCACATTGATCACACCCTTGGGAATGCCCGCCTCTTCGGCTAGCTTGGCCACAGCCAGGGCGGTCAGCGGTGTGTCCTCCGAGGGCTTCACCACCACGGTACACCCTGCAGCCAGAGCGGCACCGGCCTTTCGAGTGATCATGGCCAGCGGGAAGTTCCAGGGAGTGATTAAGGCTGCTACACCAATGGGCTGCTTCATCACGATGATCTCACGATTGGCCACAGGACTGGGTATAATCTCGCCGTAGATGCGACGAGCCTCCTCCGCGAACCATTCGACAAAGGCATTGCCGTACGCCACCTCCCCTTTGGACTCGTTAATGGGCTTGCCCGATTCGGCGGTCATTATCTCGGCTATCTCCTGGCTATGCTGCTCTATGAGTTTGTGCCACTTCTGAAAGGCGCGAGATAAGCTTATCAAAATTATCTATTCACTGTTGGGCTCCACTCGAGCCGGAACTCACCTTCAAAAGGTTGGAGCGATCTTTGGCTGTTAGCGACCGCCACTCCTTGGACTCGTAGGCCTGCTTGGCCGCATTGATGGCGTCCTGGGCATCAGACACGGTCATGTTGGGCACATTCCCAATCACCTCGCCGCTGGAGGGGTTCCTCACTTCGAAGGTGGTACTGTTGCTAGAGTCTATCCAGTTGCCATTGACCAGAGCCTTGCTCTGCACCAATGCGGAAAAACTGCGCATTCTGCTGAAGCTGTAGCTGTAGCTGGCTCTGCTTGTGATAGGGCGGAGGTGTCGCCACATTCTGCCGGACAAATCAATCAATAAATAAACAAACCAATTAACAATTGGTTACAAATCGATTCGATTGTTGTTGCTGCGAGCCGGTATTTCTCTTTGTCTCTCTCACCTGTTCGTCGTTCAGGTATCAGGTATTTGGCCAAAGTATTATCTAAACTGGAATCAGGCCATTCGCTGGGTGCCAAGTGCTCGTTTTTTTTTGCTTTTTATTTGATTGGTTTAATTGATTTTAATTCAGTGTGGACCGTTATCGAAAAAATTTAATAGCCCACTTAAGCCCCCTCTATTTAAACAGGTGAAAAGCTTGAGGTAAACCTCGCGGAAAATAATATTGCTTGTAAATTAGTCTTGTAGATCCATAAATTCTTATTCCTTACAAACAAAATGACCATGATATTTTTCACCAGAACTGCGCTAAGATTCTTAAAATTGCATAAATTCCATGGAGACTATTTAAATATCCACTGGACGACAATGGGTTAATCGTTCTGCGTCCCACAGGTAATCATATTCCTCGATTTTTATGTTACTCTTAATATTACTATCTAAATAGGACTCTCAGCACTAAACACATAATTTTATCTGATTGATGAATCAATTTTCTTGAACATTGGCTACCTCAAAGTACTCTCTTTTATTTGATTGTATCTAAAATAAGGTTTAACCAAATAAGATCATAACCAATTTCCATTTTTACATTGTAACTACATAAAAACTACACATTTATGTAAAGAAGACACAAACAGATTTAGGAATACCTACATATGTTCGCGCCTAATTTGAAAACAATACGGAAATTCTTTTCGACAGCAATAAAGGTATTACTTGTACTAGCTCCTTCAGATTATTGGAGAAATAGTGATTTCAAAAGTTTCGTGGTGGCCAAAACTCCACTGCCGATAAAGTCTACAGGCCCTCCTGTGAGTTTACACAGGACAATGGGTGTTGGCTGAGCGGAAAGTGAAGGTGCACGAGTTAGCAGATTCCACAAGGATTAGTAACTTATTTAACTAATATAGTTGGGGTGGTGCTTAATGATACCTCTTTGCTGCTTTAGATTTAAATTGGTAACGATGTTGTCAGGGGATCTATTCGCAGACTATACCACTGAACTGTGCTACCATTTATTTTGGCGTTACTTTATTCAAACAGAAGCACAACTCCACAGATATCTCCAGCTAGATAAAATCACATACATATATTTTAAATAGTAATACAAAATAGTTGAAGAGTGACATGAAAGAGGGCTATCATTATCATCGGGGTCCGAGGCGCTTGATACCCTTGCAGATGGGTTGTTCAAATAGTAGTGCAGTACCCTCTGCAAGGGTGTAAAAAATAAAAAAAAGACTCGAGGAGCGTTGAGAATTCTTTACATGTGATTAGAACCTCCTGGTGCACTTACGAACATACAGATCTACACGTTTATATATAGGCTTCAAGCTATGGCTACAGATCCTCGTCCATATGCTCGTCAGACTTGTTTAAATTCACATTGCAAGTATTGTTGTTCTCAAAGAACTCCAAATCATCGTCATAGTCGTCGAGTTCCTCTCCAGGGAGAGGCGGTGTCGGGGCCAGCATGTGCATCGGGTGCGGCGGTGGCGGCAGCTTGGGCACAGGCATGATGGGGATTTGGAGGGGCGATGGCTGCCATGGGACCAGCGCTGTGCAGGGACGGGGAACCGATTTGATGAGCCATTCGCGTGGTATGACACCAGGCGCCAGAGGGCCCGGCACAGAGCCCGGCTTCAGTTCATCACAGATTACAATCCGGTTTGCGTTTCGCAGTTTCTGCTCCAGTTCCATTGCCGCCAATTGATACGCTGGATTCGGATGATGGTGCGTTTTGCCCGTACTCGTACTCGGTATGTCATCGGTAGCTAGCCCGCCGGTCACGATCGAGGCGCTGTTGTTGTTGCCCGGACCATTGCCGATGACGCCCTTCGAGTCGCCCGAAATCTGCAATCCACTAAAGTGCTGTGTGATCCGCTCCTCCGTAATGAGCATTTTCGGTGGGCTAAAAACCGGATTCTCGTTAGTGTCTGGTGGAGATTGTGGAAATCATGTGGTTGTGGATACAGATACTCACAGCACGGCCGCCTCTTGCTCGGACTTTCGTTTGTGCTGCGGCAATGCCATTGCAATGCCATTGCTGCACTCAGTATTGAAATTTGTATTTGCATTGAAGCCAAACTGCATGACTTGATTTGGATTGAAGGGAAACGATTTCCTCTTAGACTGTGAGTTCATTTTTCTCGCAGAACTTCTTACTGCATGGCAGGACAAGTCCTCGGTGGTTGTCGCTGATCATACACAGACTCAATACACAAAAAGGGATGGATTTTAATTTAAAAATTGTAGTAAACTTTATTTAGTAAACTTATTTGCGACTTGATTTCAGTGTGACTGCGTATTTTTCGGCCAAATATTCGGGCACTTTCGACTTAACCCACTTAAGCCCCCCACTATTTAAACAGGTGAAAAGCTTGAGCTAAGCCGCGGAAAATAATCGTGTTGGTAAATTATTTTAGTAGATTCATACTTTCTCTTTCCCTACAAATAAAGTGACCTCGATATCTTTCACCTGAGCTGCTATAAAACTCTTAAAATTTCGTAATTTTCCTGGAGACTATTTGAATACCAACTGGTCGACAATCGTCCTTTGCCATATCAGAACTCATATCCCTCGATTTCATATTACCAGCTAGCTGGGACCCTCAGCTCTGTGGTAACACCGTGTGGAAATAAATCCGTTAAAAACTCAAATTTTGTATGAAAGCATTATTTGTGGGGACTGTGGCGCTGTAGGACAAAAATGAACATAAAAAGCTGCGCATAATTGGATAAATACGTTCTTGCAATATTGCTTTTTTATGACTAGCTCTCAAAAAAAAAGAAGAAAATACGCACTACAAGCTAATATAATATAAAACTAAAACAATTAATAACGGTCAATAGCCACCGTGTGCGTACATATTAGCAGTGCTATGAAGTGTCACGTCGATAGTTTCTATCCATATTTACGGTATATTTCGGTATATTTTGAGGTCAGACCGGGACTGGGCTGTCCTCAGTTCTGGGCCGTTTTGCCTGTTGTCCATACCCTCTTTTTCCTCAGCAAGGGGAATTTTATAAGCTACCCTTCAATATGTCAAAAACATTTCAAAACGACAGAAATGCAATAGCTTTGAAAACAGAATTTTAACATAACATTAATTCAGAAGTAGGGTATACAAAAATGTCCATACTCCGGAAAAATGTTTTTGATGTGTAGCAAATGTGTAGTGTACACGCAACTACACGGTAGTTTCCATGTAAGAAAAAGGACTTATTTGTTGACCTTCCTTGTTTAAACCTTATTTTAGACAGAGTCCAATAAACGGAGTTGTAAAACTTGGTCTATGTTGTAGAAAATTGTTTCATCTATCGGATAAAATTATTTGTTCAGCGTTTAGTACCCTATTCAGCTAGTTATATTGAACAAATCGATCAAAATCGAGAAAAATGTTATATTTTTGGTATATTGCGGCATATTTTGAGGTCAGACCGTATATTTTACTGGGACTTTTTGAGGGATTTTGTGGAGGGATTTTGCTGAGGCAACATCATCCCAACAATATCCTTTTTTAACGCAACAATTTCCCTTACATTCCATGCTCACTTACGTTGCTTACGTTACATTCCATGCTCACTTACGTATTTTACCGTTAGCAACATTTTTTTGTATGGGCCAGCAACATGTGCCCCGATATTAGCGACATTGTCCCACAACATTTGTGCGGAACTAGCAACATTTTCATACCATTTAGGACCTGGATATTATAGAATTTAAGAAAAGTTTGTTTTACTAGGAACCAATTATTGCAGAAACTAGTCAGTTTCTATCTTAGAAAATTGTATGGTTTTGGTCTATTTATAAAGACTAAAAATGGGTGTCGGGATCGATATGTTATGATTAATATATTAATCAAATGCATTATTGGGTCAAAAAATGTAAATATGTGCAAAATACAATATTAATTACGTTTTAAAGCAGTTGGAAAAAATAATTTTAACATTAATCAAATGGAAAAGGGTATACGTATGTCCATACCAACGGTTTAGTTTCCAAATGACGTGACATTCCTTGCTCACTTACGTTTTCTTACGTCGCATGTCAGCTCAAAAAATCAATTTTGCAACTCCAACGTCGTCTGTGCATTTTAAACCGTTAAAACAGCCGTAAAAATGTCCTCTAACGGCGAGTGCTTTGTTGTTCTGCCTGCCAACTGTGTCTCTGGCACCCTAATTGTTGGCCGCAATGCGGAGGACGAGGCATCTGTTGGCGTTGCAGAAGAAGTATGCTACTATGATGTCAGCGCCGTACTGGAGGGGAAGGTAAAACTTCAATTCTTGAAACTCGAACTCGATCAATGACTCACCTCACGCCTTGTTTGCACTGTTAACAGACTGATGGCGGAGCCGCTGCCGAATCGAGCAACGACGCTTTGCGAGTTATATTGCAAAAACCTAAGCCTGGCCTGTGGGGCGGAGATTTCGGGGCCAACGAACGCGGCTTGGCCGTAGGCCTCACCTGGACAGCTGGCGAGGAGGATGCCAAAGACAACGATAGCCTGGTGGGCACGGATATAGTGCGGTAAATTTAAGATGAAATCATCTTTATAACTAACTCTTTTGAACTACGCTTTGTACGCTTTAGATTGACTTTGGCCGTGTCTAGCGATGTGGAGGCTGCCGTGGACCGTATCGGGCTGCTGGTTGCTACCCACGGCCATGATAACTCCAAGCTCAATTTTATAGCGTGTGATTCTACGGCCGCCTGGCTCATCAGCTGTGCCGGTAAGGTCTGGGCCGCCGAGAAGGTGGAGTCTAGTTTCCTGCGGCTGCCTAGTGGCGGTCTGACTGTGACCACCATCATTAACAAGTCCAGCGAGGGCCTGGACTCAGAGGCCAACTTTGCAGCAGCCCACGATGCCGAGGCACAGGCACCAACCGACGATTGGTGTGGCCCCAAACCGTCAGGCGATGGCACCTACACTCAGCACGATATGTTCGAGACGCTGCGTGCCGCCAGCAACGAGAGTAGCTCCAGAGCGGCCACTGTATCTGTGCTGTCGGCCAAGGGAATATGCTGTCATTGGTTTACGGCCACGCCCAATGCAGCCGAATCTGTGTTCAAGCCGTTCGTTTTCGCACCAAAGCCTCGGATCTCACCGCTTACGGCAGTACAGTCGGAGGCTGAACTAACGCTCCTACACAAATTGCATTCGCAGCGCAAGCCAGCGGCTTTGGAGCACCTTCGCAGCCTGGAGCGCTCCTGTGTGGATGAGTTGAACAATTACTTTTCGCTGCAGGATCATGCGAGCGACGAGCTGGACGAGCTGCTGAAGGACTGTGTCGAGGCGGAAGTTAAATTCTATCGCTAAACGAGCCTGCAACTATTGATATTCCAAAAAACAAAAACTAGCTTGCAAGCGCCTCTATTGAGCCTTGGGATTTGACTTTGATGCATTTTTTGATAGGCTATACCCAAAATCAAATGATTTTCTTGTGCAATCTTTCAATCGATTTTAATTTCGTTTAGTTTTTATGCTTTTGCGTGATATTTAAATAGTTATTTATTTACACCTATCCTATCTCTCATCTTGACTCCATTTTGAAAAAGAGTATTATGTGACATTCCAGTCTTAGTTTCATTTAAAACTTGCATTAAAATATATAAATATATATACACACATACATATTTAAATATAAATAATATATTGCTCTCAAAATAAACGCATAAATCTGCATTTATAATAAAACGTGTATCCAGTCTTATCTGAGGGACTGACTATGCTCGACTAATAAATAAACCAATGATTCATCTGTATTAAAGATTGATTCATGCCCCTTAATAATCCCACTAATCTTTAAACGAACCAAACATCTACTTCATTGCCATATATTTACAGATATTTTTTTAGACGGATTCTACAACCAAATTAGTTTTAAAAATTGTGTTCTCATTGTGCAGGGCTTCTAATTTGGTGATCTCAAACGCCTGATAGATCTCACGAAAGTCCATTATATTGCGTGGATCGCTTTCCATCCAAAAGCGATCAAATTCAAAGAATAGATAGCAATACAATTTATGGAAATCCTCCATGGTGTTAAAGTCCTGCTTATGCAGGGCCACCACATTATAGAAGTGTGTCTTTGCCTGGCCGGTCTTCACCAGATTGTAGGCCATCGAAGTGAGATTGATGCCAACAATGGCATAAGTATAGCCGCGTGTGGGATGCATCGAGTGGAGCAGAACATGCTTGGCGGCATCGTTGTAGGCGCTGGCGAAATACAGCAAGTTCTCCAGCCCGAGCATGCCCATGCCACGAAAATCCGTTTTAGGATCATCGCCCTGGAAACCAATGTCCTGCCATTGTTTGCTTACGCGTCCGGTTAGCGGCGCCTCTGGCATCAGCAGTTGCCATAGCTCCAACAGCCTGTATTCATGCTCGGGATTATCCGAATCGTATTTCTCGGCCCGCAGTTGTTCCACCTGGTACATCAGACGCCGGTAGCCCCAAATGGTGGACACGCAGTTGCTAAAGAGTCGGGCAAAGTCCGGATGGACATTGTTCTTAATGCGTTTTGCCTGCATAACAACGCGTGCGGCACGCGATGCTGGATAAATTGGATAATGCTTAAATTGCAGACCAGAGATTTTCTGAACACTTACAGAACTCCAGAAGCTGCCTGTTGTCCGCATAGGGTGCCACCTCATCGAGGTCCTGGACTACTCGCTTTACTTCATACGATTTGGACAATGTCAGGGATCTTTCCGCTTGCCGCGTCCGACTAGCACCCGCTCGCGCGCCATAGCATATTCTCTGTAGCTCCGATAGCCGGGTAAAGGCGTGCAAGAACCATTTAATAAACGGCCTTATATAGCTAAATATAAACGGTAGTAATCTGTCTAGTATAAACATTTTGCTTATGAGATTTCTTTGAAAATCGCCAAAGTTACGATTTCGTTTGTTTGCCCATACGTTGCCAAGGCAACGTGGCCGCAATTGTTGTCTCTTCCAGTATAAGTATATATTAAACTACACTCTTTTATAAGCTGTCCTTTGTTTAAAATTAACTTTGTTTAATAACAATTTTAGCAAAATTAGTGCATCTTAAACAGCTGATTTACTTCAGTGCAGTGCTGTAAAACTTTAATTTCATTTCATGCTCACTTATGACTTGGTTTTTGATTCTTCAAACCTTATTTTAGACACAATACAATAAAAAGGAGTCCTTAAAATTAGCCAATCTTGTAGAGAATTGATTTATCTATCGGATAAAAGCATGCCTTTAGAGCTGAGAGTCCTAGCTAGCTGGTAATACCAAATCGAATATAAAAATCGAGGAATATGAGGACGATTAACCCATTGTCGACCAGTGGGTATTAGAATAATCTCCACAAATAGGATGAATCTTGAAATATTTTAGCGCATTTCAGGTAAAAGACACCGTTGTCTTTTTTTGAACTAAAGATGAAGATTTCAATAATAAAAATGATAATTATTATTATTACTAGTATTAGTATTATTTTCTGCGGTTTAGCTCAAGTTGATATCCTGTTTGAACAAAGAGGGGCCTAAGTGGGCTAAGTGTGATTATTTGTATTCGGTCACACTGCATAGCAAGTAAAGCAGTCACACTGGTACATCTGTGTAATTATGAAGCGAGGTAGCGAATCCACTACTAACCACATTACAATATGCAAGTTTCCAAGGGCAAAGAGTCCTCCTGGACGGATAACAGTGGATGATCAGATCATCAGGTTAAACGAGCAAATGGATATGGTACTGGAAAACCAAAAGCAAATCATAGAAACCTTGAGAAAATTGACCAACAGCAGCAGTCAAGCGGCGGAATCGCAAGAATCACTCTTAGAGAGACAAGAGCTACAAAAATTTCCTCTAACAGAAATTGAGCAACTGGACATAGTTGAAGAGGCCCTAAATGATCCGGATAATCTTTATGTAAGTGCCTTCCATAGGTACCAAATTTTACGTATTGTATCGTTTTCTTTTTTGCAGTTTCAAACAATGAAGGATATAGTAAAGCCCGAAAATAAGCCACGTCCAGGGGGTCTGAGAAGACACTTTCATCTGCTAATGACCGCGGATTTTTTTGTGCAGTTCAACTATGATGGCATTCACAACAAATATCCATTCAAAAAGTACAAAAACTTCAATAATGCTATATATCGTACGTAAACTTTGTTTCGATTTCTATATGATCTCTCTAATATGGTATGTTTCTTTCACAGGAATCCAAAAAGTTGATGGTTATACAGAAGATGATTATGTTACAGAAATTAGAGCAGTATTTCGTGCCTATAAGAATCGTAGAAGTAAAAACAACTCAAATGCAAGGAAAAAACTCAAAGAAGCGCAGGCACATTTTGAGCCAGAAATTGATTTTGAAAAGATCTTGTGGCCAGATGATTGAAAGGGCAGATCAAGTAGATCGAACAATGGGCTGTCGTGCCTTATTGATTAGGAATAGTTTGTCTAGCCTCATAGTTGATTTTTGAACAATACGTGACTACTCTCGAAAATACATTTTGCATATATTTTTAAAAGTAGTTCTCTGTGTATATTGCTGAATTGGCTAAATGTATCAAAATCTATTCACTATATATCCATATCCGTCCCATCCTTTCAATTCACTTTATCATCTTTCTGCATATGTTCTGTTATCGCAAATATCTAACAAATTTAAAAGACATTGAACTTATTGTGGCCATACATATCTAAGATTCGTTGAATATGAGCGACTAGGTTATACTAGGGAGATAAACTGTAGCTATCAATACAACTCGCGTGCTGAATCGATTAGATTAAGTTTCTATGTACATACATACAATATGTACGTGTTCGTATATTTTATAGCCTTCTAGCCGGCGTTTAAATTGTTACCGCGTGTGGATAGGTACTATATACATACATATGTAAACAGTAAAAAACCTGTATCAGCCTCAGTTATAAACCAGCGTTTGCCTAAGCTGCTTCTATATTTTCTGTTGCCTGGAGTCGGAAGTCTAGCGATAAGAGTACGAAAATGCGTGCACATAATGGAAGAATCTGGGGAACTTTGCACGATGGTGTGTAATTTTTGAAAAAACATCTAATAAACAAATCTTTGAGTTTTTTAAATTTAATAATTGTGTTTCTAGGGAAATTCAAAGTGCAAAGTGTAACCGATGCCGATCTTGAAGAGGCGCTCGATGTAAGTAAAAAAAAACCATAAATTCGTGTTGTTCAAAAGTATGAAAAATGAAAAGAAAAAAAACCAAGCTCTTATCAAATCTTCGTCTATGCGGTGGAGATGCTGAGGTTAGCGAAGAAGAAGAAGAAGAGCACCGCTGATTCGGCAGCACAAAATCATCATTGTGCTGTCATTCCAACGTGGCGTCGGTGGTGTAATGGTTAGCATAGTTGCCTTCCAAGCAGTTGACCCGGGTTCGATTCCCGGCCGACGCAGTTCGATTTTTTGCCAAATTTAAATATTTATCGATATTTTATCATTTATCGATAACTCGTATTTTATCATTTATCGATAACTCTTAACTCGTGTTGTGAAGTTGGGAATTCAATTGACTTTCATTTTGATTTTCAATGGCTATATTTAAATATTTATCGATATTTTATCATTTATAGATAACTCGTATTTTATCATTTATCGATAACTCGTATTTTATCATTTATCGATAACTCGTAACTCGTGTTGTGAAGTTGGGAATTCAATTGACTTTCATTTTGATTTTCAATGGCTAAATTTAAATATTTACCGATATTTTATCATTTATAGATAACTCGTATTTTATCATTTATCGATAACTCGTATTTTATCATTTATCGATAACTCGTAACTCGTGTTGTGAAGTTGGGAATTTAATTGACTTTCATTTTGATTTTCAATGGCTGAACATAAATTCTCGTTGATTCTCCATTAAATAGCCATCAATTATATGTAAAAATTAATATAAATTTAATTGATATTTATTCGAAAAATTTTATAGTTCGCTTTTTTGCTAAATTTAAATATTTAAAGTATTTCTTGCTCTTTTATTAGATTCTTGATGGTTCATTTTTCATGAATGAATCAGTTTGCATTGCTTGTGGTATTAATCTACCGGAGAATTCGCAGTCCCGCCAGGAGTTACGAGAGTTGTGCAAAATAACAGCCCAGGACGGGGTTTCTCTTTTGGTCAAGGAGGTGGCTACGGGCCGGATTGTGGCGGTGTCTTTTAATAAAATACAGGTAAGAAAGCTATGGACGGTCTTTATATCTGTAAGTCATAAAATAAACATAATTTCAGTACCCACCACCCTCAGGCGAGGATCATTTCTTTTTGAAATTCCGTAATGAGGTCGCTCAGAGTCCTCAGGCCCGGCGTTTGATGGACTTTATGATTGAAGTCGACGAAAAGATCGATGTTTGCGCCATGTACAATATGGATTGCTTCTGTGAGCTTATGTTTCTGGCCACCTTGCCCTCCCATGAGCGCCAGGGACTGGGTCGGGCTTTGGCCAAATATACTATAGAACTCACCAAAGAGCTTGCGGAGGGTAAGGGTCTGGAGGACATTGATGACATCATACGTTCCAAACGGCCAGCGGCTGTGACAGCCCTCTGGAGCGGGATTTTCTCGCAAAAAGTTGGCCAGGCTTCAAATTTCCAGGTTATTAATTCTGTTTCCTACGATGAGTTCGAATTCGAAGGCAAGCGTTTTAGCGAGCGCATAGGTCCCTTGCATAAGACCTGTGAACATGTCATCCACAAGTTTTAAAAATTGTCAAAACATTTAAAATGAAATAAAATATGACAAAAAATTTGGATCGATAAATGATAAAATACGAGTTATCGATAAATGATAAAATATCGATAAATATTTAAATTTAGCAAAAAGCGAACTGCGTCGGCCGGGAATCGAACCCGGGTCAACTGCTTGGAAGGCAACTATGCTAACCATTACACCACCGACGCCACGCGGAGGTGGCCTAACATTTGCATTGTTGAGAGTTCTCTGCTTAATAATAATACTTTTGTGGCATCTTTTAGGCGTGCAACTCAACATTCAAAAATCATTGCATACTTTTGAGATAAATAGTAAAACAATTTACATTTTACGTCCTGCTACTCAATCGAAATCTTTTAGTTGTAGTTACGGTCACACTTGAAGTTGCCGTTGAGTTTGAAGTTGAATTGATTTTCTGAGGTAACGGGTTTAAATGATTCTTTATTTATAAAGTTATAGTTAGTTATAAATACATCTCTTGGGAACAATTTTTGGTTTTAGATAGGTATATTAATTATGCGTCGTATAAGGTATCCAAACCATCGTAGGCCGAATGTTGCCGTTAAACTCTGTTAGTCAACACATATCCGTTCTAATTCTTACAAAAAAAACATAATTCTGATTTTGTAGCGGTAAAATGGCATTGGGGATGGTACCGATCGATAATTATCTTGGTAATGCTTTGACAAGCAATTCGAAAATAAGTATTATAGCTTCCGATGAAAAACTTTCTACTCAGTGCTCTAAGAACATGGACTGTATAAACATTTTAGAAGGAGAATATCAGATTCTGCGCGTAACACCTGACCTGTATGACGAAACTGAAGAGGTAGGCATCCCATCCGTCAAATACCTTCTGCATTCACTCAAAAATTCTTTCCACAGTTATTGGTTGACGTATCGGTGAACTATGAATTGGCATGCGTGACAAGCAAACTGAAAGATTCACCTCTGGCCATAGCAGAGTTCCGTGCATTAGTTAGACATGTCCTGTCCTGTGGCATTTCCTTTGCTATACGGCACGTGTGCAGTGGAAGAATTGTGGCAGCAGTTGCAAATATAATCTTTGTGAGTCTACTTCAGCTTTGGTGGCAGAAAGATCACTCATTTATTTTACATCCTTTCAAAACAGAATGAAGGAAAGTATAGCATTTTTGAATTGACAGAATATAAATGTCCCAAAATGATCAAATACGACAACTTTTGGCGGCATCTCGAATCCAGCTACGAAATCTACAAAGAGACGGAAATGGATTCGATTCTGGAAATTCAGTATGTGGCCACGCATCACGACTTTATGTGTCGCGGCCTGGCATTCCAGTTGTTCAAACATACCATGGACTTTGCTCGACGTATGTCGAAGGACCAAATTTCAAAGGATAAGCACATGGATATACCAAAAGGTGTAATGTCCATGCTCACATCGCCCTATAGCAGGAAATGCGGTTACAAATCGGGCTTGCAATTGGTCAGGAAATGGACAATACCAGATTGGGGAGACGTAGAACTTCAGGCAATAAAGTTTTAATCTAACCTTCTATATGATTTGATTCTCTGAAACGTTTCAAAAGTCTTAATCCATTTAGAGCTGTTCTCAACCCCTTTATTAAATTCTTTTTCTATTGTTGATTTCAATTTTTGCACTTTCAAATGTATAAAAAAAAAAACTTTTCAAATGAGATTAAAATCCACATCCCCATCCACCGATTGCTCGTTGAGGCATGCACTCAAGAGGATTTCCCTCGTCCTCGTCCGAGTCCTCCCTAATGCCCAGTGTCAACACACTGAGACAGGGTATCGGGGCGAGAGCAGTGTGATAAGCATTTCGATCCTACTTTACCTCTCTGTCTGTATACCTCAACAATGCATTTGGGTTTTTAATTAGAATTGGAATAATAAAAAAAAACGAGAAAGACTTTGCCAAAAAGGAGTGCAATGGCAACGGCAACCCCTTTTGCGGCAGGGGCAATTGCGTGTAATGATATCGGGGAGATCAAATGTCTAGTATAGGAGGTACTACTATATGGGGTTGTCGTTGAGGCGGTTACGCTTGATTGTGTTACATGACGTGTGCATAATTCGACGAGTGCCGAGGCACATTTCCTAGGCCAGTTTAGTAGGGAATTTTATTTATTTTCTGTATGGCTGGCACTTAATTATATAGCAAAGTATACGGGTTCCATGTGTGGGAACTAATGCATGCAGATAGATAAAGCAGGTTGTTTATGGAAAATATGGCATATACATAGTTAATGGTTAGACAGTAAGTTTTAAGGGATAATTGGTACTGGGAAAGCAATGCATTAATGGGAAAAACAGCGCTGAAATTTTCACTTAGATTTATATATTTATTCCATTCATTTGCAGACGAGTGGAAATATTATAGCTAAAGTTTTTAAAAGTAATATTTATTTATTTCAGATTTAAATTAAATACATTCATATTTAGGTTAAATATATTTCCAACAAATATAATCTATTATATTTATTTTTAAATGTTTTAAATATTGAAAGTAATTTTTCTACTTTAATACTTTAAATTAAAGTGAATTGTAATTATTTTCACAATACTTGAATCTAAAATCCGAACATTTAATTTAAACATGGGTGTGTTTCTTTTTTCCCCCTCATTTTTCTGTCAGTGCATTTAATGTTTTCTTCTTAGTGCGGGCCAATATTCTGAAAGAAATCTAGATTATTAAAGGGCATGGGGCTAAAAGGAGACCCTATCTGAGGCCAATCTAAGCCTCAGCTCACAACCCCACAGCTTTCAGCCCACGGAAATGCCACTGCAAGACAACTTGATAAAATTGGAAACTAATTTGTTTATACAGCTGCACAAAACGAGCAACGCCGAGCAACGCCGAGCAACGCGGAGCAACGATAACAACGCAGAAACAAAGGCCAGAGGAATATGTATGGATGGGCCGGATGGATGGGATGTTAAGGCTAAGGGTAAGGACCCTGGGCGCAAAGCAAAAACAATTTGTTTATCATCATGGTATGGTATCCCTAGTGAGGTTGTCTGATGATGAGGCAACAACAGACACGACACACAGGAGAGAGGCACACAGGAAAAAGGACAACAAACAGAGAGTTCCGAAGGGGTGGGGTGGGCAAGCAGGACGGGGCACTCTACAAGCATATTTTGACACCCCTGTCTATGGTTTTGGGCTCCGTGAAATATGCAGCAAATATTGCAAAACCCAAACGCATTTTAATGGAGTTGTTACCCGCTGGAGGAAATGAAAATGGAAATCCTAGACAGTGCAAATATTTGACAATGTCTTTCCGCTAATGCTTAAAAATTATGCTGGTTGACAAATTCCATTGGGTCTTTTGTTGGATCAGTGTGCGTTTTTTTATGTTGGGTATTTGTTTGACTAGTTTTGTGTTCCGGTTGAAACAAATCATTAATTAGACTTAGGCGCCTGTACCAAAAACTAATCCACATGGTGTGAAAGAACGAACACCAAAAGCTGATGAATATTCCGACATATCATTGTGGAACTGTGTGCAGCTGCCACATCCAGCCGATCCCTGCCTGCCCTGCCCTGTGCGGCAATCCCGCAGGCGAAACACTTGTCTACATCGAAATATCAACACCTCTCTTCCATTGTCAAGCACTTGGGCAATAATTCCGCTTAAACAGATAAACCGAGCGACTGAATCAAAAAACAATTTAATGTGAACACGGCCTGAAAAAACCCCCCTAGCCACCCAACCCACCTCATCGCAGGACGGCCTTCCTAATAAGCTTATAGCAACCCTTAAAATGCTACCCAAAACTTTGGTTTCCTCGATTCCGATTGGCGGAGCATTTAACTCCGCCCGCACCGCCATTGATAGAGACCGTACACCGTATACCGTATACAGTGTATCTGTGTATCTGCAACCCCTCGGGTGTGGTGTGTGTAGAACTCTTCTTATCAGACAAGTCCTGGCATTCGCTTCCCGGCTGTCTCTGAGTACGCAACGAGGACGCGCTTCGATGTCAGTGTCCGCCGTGCATTGAACAACGTTCCATCTATAGCAGGGGATATCCAGGGTTTAGGGGGTGTACGTAACAGTTATTCGTTTCGGGTGTGTCTGTGTGTTGAAATATTTAGTGCTTAAGTGGAAGTGCAATTTGAATAGTTTTAAAACGGAATTGATTTTTGGAAAATTGGAAATCAATCTAGTCAAAAGGATTATTGGATATAATTTGGGTGTGTCTGCGAGGTAAGTTATGGGAGTACGACTTGACGTGATATGTAATGTTAGTAATATACTTACATATGTACATACATATATGTATTAGTGATTGAAAATCAACACCCTACGGTCTTTATGTTCTTGCATCTGTTTAAAATCCAGGTTTACCTTGAGGCTATCCATGTCATATTCATATCCATGTCTTTGGTGTACAGAATTCCAGAACAGTAGCAGATTACATTCGTTTTTACCTTTAACAATTGGAAAAAGAACAATCGCTTATAGTATGTGTTAAAAAAATAATAGTTTAACCCGAATTCCCGCGAATACAGCGAATACAGCGAATCCCAAGGGGACAAACGGACGTTCTACGGAAAATTCGTAAAACAGAATTCGTAAAAGAAAACTTCGTTATACGGAAGTTCGTAAAAGAGAAGATCTGTAAATGTTGGAAGATTGTTGCAGCTGTTACAAATAGAGTATAAGAGTATATTGGTTTGAAATAATCAATAAAAAGGCAAGGAAGAAGCTTTAAACGATCATTTATTGGTAGTATACTTCAAATTAGGATCAAAATCTGATGCAAATTTCCCCATTACATTCAGAATCTATAAAAGAACGAAGATTTGTGCATATAGACAGGTGCCGCATGTCACGCGTCTTGCGGAAGCACACATCTGTTGTATTTGTTAGCTTATTTGAAGTATGAAAGGAAAGGCTTTGAAGTATTTCAGCTATGACTTCTTTCGGATTAAGTTTAACTCTGTCTAAAACTCTTGCTAATAGAGATTTTATAGATACATCCAAAAGTTGTTTCTAATCCCCATTAAACTAGTAAACCCTTATCTTTCCCACTCTAGAACGATCCTTTTAAAACTGAAATGTTTATCCATGTAACATGACACCCATCATATCTATTAGCAACACTAAAACCATATCTTATCTAATCGGAAAAAGTGTTAAACATGTTTATTATCGAAATGCAACAACTGAACAAGTACAACAAAAGTCTGATAAAAAATAAAGAGGAAATAAACCCCCATTTAATTCTCTTCCATTTCCAGATAGAGAGAGAGAGAGAGAGAGAGGGAACCAAAAGTCAAGAAGGACACTTGTCACCCATTTGTTCACCCACTCCCCAGAAGAGCGGCGGCACGTGCTGGTCACGCGTCGGCAATCAGGGCAGGCCAGTCGGAAGCGGAAGTGTTAGCTTAACCGTTATGCACTTGTCGGCCAATTAGTGTGCAACGCAACAGATTCCATAGCATTCGAAAGCAAAATGTTTTCCATGGACAACTTTGACTTGGAGGCCACCATGGCGCGTCACTTCTTCGAAGGATCGCAGGCCACCAATGCCTCCACCTCCAGTTCCGAGTACTTTTTTGGCGACGAGCACAGCTCGGAGAGCGATGACGAGGACGACGCCTACAGCAGTGGCTTCAACAGCGACCAGGAGAACACGGAGAAGACGTAAGGATTGAGGTGTTTAGGTGGGGCGGATCGATGGGCAATGTTTTAATTAATTCCAGCTTCTCGTTTAGACGGCGCAGCCACAAGCCGCGTCGCTTGAAATGCGCCTCCCAGATGGCCCAGCAGCGGCAGGCGGCCAATCTCCGAGAGCGCAGACGGATGCAGAGCATCAACGAGGCATTCGAGGGACTGAGGACCCATATTCCAACGCTGCCATATGAGAAGCGATTGAGTAAGGTAAGCAATCGGGGAAGGTCTGGGGATGATCATTTACTCCCTCTTTATATATGTAAAACTTTATACACCCTCTCTTTCTATCATTCCCACCCATTAATAACCTCTCAAATTCAATTCCCCCTTCAGGTCGATACCCTCAAACTGGCCATCAGCTATATAACATTCCTCAGCGAAATGGTCAAGAAGGATAAGAACGGCAACGAGCCAGGACTGAGCTTGCAGCGTAATTACCAAAAGGAACCGCCCAAGAAAATCATCCTCAAGGATCGCAGTAAGTTGTCAATCAATCAATCAAAATTTCTACGATATGTATTGTGGGTTCAGTCCACATTTAATAACATAATTCGCACGGGTGGGGCATATTCAAAGGCCATCATCATCTATGTTAAAGGTGGCTGGTTTTTGGGTTCACAACAGATCGTACAGGGGATGCATCAAACGTGGCTATGGTTAGGGATTCTGCGTCTGGGTTTGGGTCTGGTCTGGGTCTGTTCTGTCTCTGCCTAAGTGTAACTAATTAGAATTTTCACACTTCTCGCACGGGGGTTCGTTTTAGTTCGGTTCTCTTTGCGGGGCTTTGCGTGACTGCCAGTCAAGGAAATTGTTTTGCTCATTGCCGTCGCATCGATCACTCGGGATGTAGGCTGTGGCATGGAAAGGTTTTCCACAACTTTCGGCAGGGAACAATGCCAATGGATTAGGGGTTTCCGTGTATGTGCGCCAGCTCATAAAAGTTGCTTTAGTCACGGTTTTTTTGGTTAATAATTTTTCTATTCAAAATGTATGACACTGCAACTGGCCCTGCAGCGAGTTCCGGCCACAGCATCTGCATAGCTAATAGCCCAGGCACTTGGAACACCAAAAGGGTGTCGATGTGGGGTTACGCGTATAGCAAAAAGGGGTTCCGCGGTTCCTCATTGAGTGCTATGCATAGCTAAAAAGTATTTCCAACATTTTTTATAGGTTTTTTTTTTTAGCGACCGAAGTATGTCACAACAGAAACTTCGAATATGAACTGGTTTGTTTTATTTGGTTACCCCTCTAAATTATATTAAAATTTAGAGCTCTGGGAATTTGGGAGTTTTTTTTAAGGAAATAAAATATTCCATTTTAATAAGGTTTATTTATTAGAAGTAAATATGTCCACTCAATTTGGTTTGAAAAATTAGAGATCCCTAAGGTATTTATTTTTAGCTATAAGGGAAGAAAATGATTTAAAAACAATAGAATGGATTGAAGATGTGGCAAGAAAAAGGTTCTTAAGAATAGGTGCAGTTTTCTTTCATTAGCTTCAAGTGGGAAAATCATATTTATGGTTTAAATTGCAATAAATTGCATATCCCTATGAATACAATCTCCTCAGTATATAAAAACCCAATGATTATAATTATTTGCTGCCCACCTTCCAAGGCAGTTTATGAACGAACTCCCTTTAGATAAAGTCCCTAACAAAATGAACATGCAAGCAAGCTCTGCTGATGTACAATTTGTTTTTTTCCTGATAAAAATCCCCCTCATGGCCCTTGCTCCTTGCCATCTCTCCCCAACAACCATTGACAGAAGGACAGACAGACAGTCAGATAGATAGAGCGACAGTTGGGGGATGGGGGTACACAGAAAAGCAACAATAGAGGAAACAACAACAAAGCACAATCGACATAATCATAGCGTGAGAAATTCGTTACACTCTAGCAGATGTCTACTGTCGCCATCCATTCGTCGGCAAGGTTCTCGGTACGGTGCTCGGTGCTCGCTTAAAGGTCGGCCCGGGCACAGGACACAGGACGCAGGACGCAGAACGCAGGACCCCAATGCCATGGAGCTCTGATGGCAAAAGCGTTTTCATGCTTAACGGGCATTAAAAATGTTGCAGCAAAAACAAAAATACATACGTACATATGTACATACCGTATATATTCGTAGATAAAATCGCACAAAAAAAAAAAAACTTGGGGTACTACCCAATGAAACGCCCATTTAAACGGGTGCAAAAGAGGCAGTGTGGCAGTGTGGGGGGTAGGGGGAGTGTGGCACGCGCCTGGCATATGTTCACACCAACTTGCAACAAGACCATGGCGGAAGCTGTGGGGTGGGGGTGGGTTGGTGTCGAATATTTGAGCAACACCCGCATGAAGCACTTGAAATCCTGGAGTGCTACAAATTGCCCATCCCGGGTGGGATTTTTCTCCGTCTGGGATGCAAGCTGATTGGACGCCTGACATAGCTGGGGTTGGGTTTTGGGTTCCGGTTTGGGTTTGGGTTTATGGTTTTGGGCTTTGGTTTTGTTTGTTCAAGGCAAATGGCGGTGCGGCACAGACACAGCAGGGCGGCAGCTGCAACAACAAGAATCAAGGATTCGAATGCGGAGCGTAACGGAACGGAACCGAACCCTTTAACCCATTGCTTGTTTGCTCTGCATCGCTGATGGGCTTGTAATGTGGCCGCTAATGGCATTTGCTCAGTTTTTGGCAACAATTTTTAATTGTTTGGGCGGTTCTTGACTCTTGATTGGGTATTCGTATATTTGTATTCGTAGCTATTAGGGAAAACACCTTTCAGAGTCTGGAAATTGAGGGAAAACCGTATCAAGAAAGAGTCCTTTATGTTCTTTAATACTTTCCTGCTTTTAGGTGCCGTTTGTAGTTCAATTTTTCCCCATTTTACTCAATCTCCTGAACTATTCTTCTTTTTAGCAGGTGGTGTGGCGCATTCCTTGTCCTGGTATCGCAAGGGCGATCGTTATCCGGGCAGCAAGCTCTATGCCCGCACCTGGACACCAGAGGATCCACGCGGCCCCATCTCACAGATCCAACCGCTGTACAACAACTCTAATTCGAATCAAAATCAAAATAGTAATCAAAGCAGCGATGATTTCAATGGCAGTGCCGGCTCCACCGATATGTCCGATCCAGGAGTCGGGGCCAGCATCTATGGCAGTGGCAATGGTATGTAAGGAAGAGGAGGAGGACTAGGCACAGTCGCACGGCACTCAATCCTCATAGAGAGAGAGGAAACATCCAACTAGTCAAGCTTTGCTAGTCATTGCATCTATAACATATTAATCAATTTAATAATTATATGAGAAAAAAACATGTTCTGTGGTATTTAATTGCTCTAAGTTCGCTAATATCTAAATGTTATACTTAGTGGTTTAGTTTAAATCGAATAAACATTTCAAACAAATCTACAATCATTCCATTCCATAATCATCATCAGTAATTGTTTTGGTTCAAACGCTGGGGGCAAAAGGAGCAATTTGTAGCTAAATTATAGAGTTATCAGCACAAAATATATTGAACACCTGGCCCCTGGTTGTCCTCGTGGCCTCGGCCTCTCGTACCCTCAAATAATTGTGTGTCCCTGTTGTCGATATCATTAAAAAAACGAGGGAGTATGGTCGGGGAGACAGACAAATATCATATTTGTATGGTACAAGTGCAGTTCCCATTTGGGGGTGGGTGTGCAATACCGAGGCACTAGAAAATTATTTCCGGTCTTCCGACATGCATGCACACACGCCAAAGAATTTTCCTTAAAAACAAAATGAAAAATTATTATTTTTAAGCGTTTTCAGTGTGCCATTTAAAATATCATTATGACTGTCAATCGTTAGACGGACAGATGTTGTCCTGTCCTCGTGACGAGACAGGCGCGCGTTCGGTTGAACAATTTAGATGTTTATCAGCAATTAGGATTAGCCCGGGGCCGGGGTTGCTACGAGTGATGACGTGATTGAGCGGTTTGATTGTGTCTATCCTATTTGATCTATCAATTTCATCATATGTAAATTTATGCCTTATGTTTTGTGTTTTTGTGGTCAAAGATTTAATTAACTGAGGGCGGACACAGCTGCTGGCAGTGCGGAGTCGGCGATAATCTTGCATTTCAAAATCTGATAACCCCATGTGCGGTATACATAACAATGCACATAGAAAACTGCTCAATATTGGATAAATAAGTTCTTGCGGAACAGAAATTCAATCAACATGTTTTTTATCTAATTATGAATTAATAAAATGAGTAGGCATATTTCTATATTTCGCTGTTGCCCAGCAAAAATGAATCATTTTAATCGGCTATTTATTTTGCTGATCTGAGTACTCTCCAGCAAAACGTTTGCTAGAAAATTTTCCATCGATTTCCACTGTGCAAGTCTGGTGAAAGTCAAACGTTTTTCGTCCCATTGTACTTAAAAAAAAATCACTCATAAAGTAGGCCTTGATTTCGTTCAATCTTTTTTTGACGTGTCGGAAAAAGTCCAACAAAAATTCATTACGTTTTGGTTTGTCGTGCGGATAGTTTCCTTTCGAAGGAAAAAAAGCAATATTGATTTTGCCTTTTGTCAAAAAAGGGAAAAAAGCTCGTGAAACTTGGACACTGAAAGATGAAACCGATGTGGAGGTCATCTGTGCGTCGGAGGGGCAAGGGACTGTCGGCACTGACAAAAATCGAGTCCATTGTAATGGAGTTGGAAACGCAATTCGGTGAAGTAAGTAGCCGCCCGCTCGCCTGGAGTTTTAGTTTTTCCAAATAAATTTAAATTGCAGCTGGTCCAGAATGGACAGTGGAACCGCTTCAGGCAACCGTTCCAGAGCGCAAGATCAAGACAGCTTGCTTAGGAAAGGACAAGCAGCGGTGCGGGCCACAGCCACAGGTCCAGCCAGAGCTACAACCACTGCCGCCGCCACTCCTCAGCTCAAAAATCAGAAACAAATGGATTTTGGCTCAAACACAAACACAGGAGCTACAAAAATTGCTTCGTCCTAGCGTCTTCTTCGTCAGAGACATTTTTGACGATACAGACATTTTCATCGGTGTACAAGAAAGCCACTGTATCTGTATTAAAAAAAAGTGTTTTGGATGGTCCCACCGGATCTTTCTTTCTTTCGTTAAAACGCGTTAACTAATACTGAAATCTTTTTTTGTTATTTTTTTCACAATTTTAATTTTGAAATATAATTTTTATTTTTTGTTTCCGAAAAAAGAGCCGAAAATTTAGATGTTCCCCAGTCGAGAGAGCTAGAGTTCCGACATTCTGATGGCCTCCACATCGGTTGCATCCTCCATGTTTTAGACATGAAACATGGAACATGCAACCGATGTGGAGGTCATCAGTTGGTCTGAGAATGCGAAGGAACAAACTTGTTTCCCTTGTCTGACAACAGGCAAAACCAATATTGCTTTTTTATGGCTTTTTATGGTACGCACTACAAACTAAAATAATAAAAAACTAAAACAAGTAATAACGGTCAATAGTCACTGTGTGTCACAGAAAACAAATCAAGTCCATTAATGGGTCAAAAAATGTAAATATGTGCAAAATACAATATTAATTACGTTTTGAAGCAGCTGGGAAAAAAGAATTTTAACATTAATCAAATGAAACAGGGTATAAATATGTCCATACCATAGCTTAAGTTTCCAAATGACGTGACATTCCATGCTCACTTACGTTGCCTTACGTTACATTACATGCTCACTTAAGTATTTTACCTTGGGAAACATTTTTTGTATGGGCCAGCAACATGTGCCCCGAAATTAGCGACATTGTCCCAAAACATTTAGCAACATTTTGCATACCCCTTAGGAAAGGATATTATAGAATTTAGGAAAAGTTTGTCATACCAAGCACCAATTATTGCAGAAACTAGTCAGTCTCTCAGAAAAGGTCTTCTCATAAAGACTGAAAATGGGTATCGGGAACGACATGTTAAAAATAATAAATTCATCATTGGGTCATCATTGTAAATATGTGAAAAAAGAATATTAATGACGTTTTGAAGCAGCTGGCAAAAAAATATTTTAACATTAATCAAATGAAACAGGGTGTAAATATGCCCATACCATAGGTTAAGTTTCCAAATGACGTGACATTTCATGCTCACTTACGTTTTCTTACGGCGCATTTCAATGCTCACTTACGTCTTATGCCATGACCTTTATTGCTTAAACGTTATTTTATAAACAATCTAAAAAAAAGAGTCACTAAACTAAGCCAATCTTCTAGACAATTGATTCATCAATCGTATAAAATTATGTGTTCAGGCCTGAGGGTCCTAGTTAGCTAGTTATATTAAACAGAATATCAAAATCCAGGAATATGGTGGTCGGACGTCGATAATTTATCGATAATTCGACGGTCACGCTGCTAAGATTGTTTGTTTTGTTTTGGTTATTTTCAATTTTACAGCATGCGATTCGCTCAAATAATTGTGGGTCCTGCGGGCAGCGGCAAGGTATGTCTAGGGAATATCCTGTGTGTACGAAATCTGATTGTGTTCACTCGTAGTCAACGTACTGCAGCTTTATGCAGCAGCATGCCATGGACGCAAAACGAAATATTCAAGTTGTCAACCTGGACCCGGCAGCCGAACACTTTACCTACAGTCCTCTCGCGGATATACGCGAGCTGATACACCTGGACGATGCCATGGAGGATGACGAGTTGCAGTACGGACCCAATGGTGGTTTGATCTTTTGCCTGGAGTTCCTCATCGAGAACCAGGACTGGCTGAAAGCGCAGCTGTGCGGAGGCGAGGATGAGCTGATGGTGGGTGAACCGGACGATGATTACATACTTTTTGATATGCCCGGACAAATAGAGCTGTTCACTCATTTGAAAATGGGCAAACAACTGGTGCAGCTGCTGGAGTCGTGGAACTTTCGCACTTGTGTGGTATTTTGCCTCGATTCGCAGTTTATGGTGGATGGCGCCAAATTCATATCGGGCACTATGGCCGCCCTCAGTGTGATGGCCAACATGGAGCAGGCCCATGTGAATGTGCTGACCAAAGTGGATCTGCTGAGTGCCGAGGCGAGGAAGCAGTTGGAAATGTACTTGGAGCCGGATGCCCACAATCTAATGGGAGAACTGACGATTGGGTCGTCGTTTGGTGCAAAATATCGCAAGCTTACAGAGGCCATTGGTTCGCTCATTGAAGATTTTAGGTGAGTGAATATTATATACAAGTTATATTCATATATTTTGAATATGTTAAACACAAGAATTCCTAGCATAGATTTTTAAAAAAATGTTTTAAGCCTAATTATTAATTCTCATGCCTTGGTCTTGCGCGTCGGATGGAATGGATGGTCCATTTCTGATAAATCTGGTGGATTGTGCTCAAAAGCATTTATCTCCTGCATTCCACTGTTGGCAATCTCCCACAGCTGTGGGTATTCATCCTTAAAGTTTGTGTACCACTTGTTGACCAACGGATATGGCGACAAATCAAAATCGATGGCCTCCAGGCAAATGGTGGCTGAGATTAAAGCAAAATCAGCAATAGTTACATCGTCGCCAGCGGCATACTTGGAGCCCAATCGTTCCAAATATGTTTCAAACACCTCCAGAGCATTTCGGACCTTCTTCAGAGACATGGGCGTCCGCTGGTAGTCAAAGAAAATGGGGGCCATGCTGTGAGCCGAAATGGGGGCATAGTAGAAGCCCATGTTGAAGCACAAACGCTGATTGACCAATGCTCTGTGGTTCACGTCCTGAGGATAAAGCGTCGAATTTGGCGCATATTTATCGCACAGATATTGCATAATGGCAATGCTCTCAGATAGATAGAAACCATCATCGTCCAGCACAGGTATTTCCTTTTGGGGATTCATCTGAAAGACAGCATCAATTTTGAATTATTCCAATTCTTTCGATCCTTTTTCCTAAACTCTACCTTTGCGTAGTCTTCGGTGCGATGTTCTAGGGCACAGAAGTCCACATTGATTAATTGATATTCTATCTCCAAGGCTTTCAAAGTCATTCGCACGGCCAGGGAGGGCGGACCATCAGATACAGCATACAGTTTCATCGTGTATACGGGTCTGTTTTGGAATAAATGAAGTATTAGTTTTCTTTAATTTTTATGTTTTGCTGAACCGGTTTCCCTTTTACACACAGAAAGTGAAAGTGATTTGCCTCTGAGTGTCTTTTTTCTAATGAATTTTCTATTTTCGGAGGCCTTTTTGCTGGTAGCTATTTTTGGTACTTGATTTTTTTTTGATGTGTTGGCAGTTTGTGCCATTTTTTTTTTGGCTTGCATATTCATAATTTACCTCAATCGAAAGTCACAACAAAATTATTCAAAGTGCGCTCGCGCAGCTTTCAAACACTACTGATGGCGGAGCGGTTATTGATTGAAAGACTGTGTACTATGTTATGTGCTGCAGGTGTTCAGGTTAGAGGTGGTCCATTTTCTGTATACTGCGGGGGCTTAAAGCATAGCTACGACACGCTACCATCACCAGTTCAATGACAATTCAAACAAGTTTCAACCAAAGCCACAAATAATATTAATATGAATATAAAATACTCTATGTTGATACCCCCAATGGCGAGATCGGTTTCTGTGGAGTGCAGGGCACTCTGAAGAATCTAAAGGAGTCTATCTCCAACATTTTCAATATCTTAAGATTAAAACTTACTCAACGGCAGCATAGCTTTCCATATCATCGGCAGCTTCTTCCACAACCTCAATAATGGCATCCGTATTGTCATGGTCCATATCTATATACTGACCATCTATCAGGGAGACTTGTTCATTCTGCTCTCCCTCTTCCTCTTCGACTACATCTATGAACTCATTATCCTCCAGCGGCTCAGACTTGGATGTGGATGTCACTGAGGCTCTGCTACTGTCATTCTTACTGGGACTTGGAAGTCTGGGCTTTGTATGGACCATAACGTCGTTACTGAGGTTGGACACATTCAGACGCTCAACGGCCAGATCGCCGTACTCTTGTTGTATCTCCTCCAGCGACTTGCCAATAAAGTGGAGTGGCCGAAATTTGAGTTTCTTGTTGTTCTTCTTGTTGATCTCGTTGAACAGGCGCCGCTTGATGTCGTCCTCGCTGAACGGATGCGTATGAACGTTGTAGACGCGCAAGACACGTATGGAGCCATCCTTTTGGGTGGCTGTGGATATGCGACTCTTGCAATTGATCGACGGATCGCGACTCTTAATGCAGACCCAATAATTTCGAGATATAACGCCACGATTCTTGGCATGATATATATAACCATCGACGCACAACAGTTCGCTGCCTTTGGCCGAACGTAAAGTGCAGATTTTCGTTAAATCCATGTCCGGTTGGAGTTGCGTTTTCGCGGGCTCCACAACATCTCGACGGCGTCGTATATTCGTGATTTCTGGCTGCGGTGGTGCTTTGGGCAACGGTGTGGATGTGTTGGTCCTGTGTCCGGTGTGGTCATCTCCTAATTCATCCATGACACTGGGCACTATTTCCACCTTGGAGTTTATATCATCCGAACCATATTCGACATATTCAACGATCATTGTCTTGTTAGTGGGTTCCATTTTGATGGCGCCATCGATTCCGATTACCTTTTTCATTACAACATTTCCGTGTGGTTCTTGATCGTCCTGCTGCAAGTGGTTCTCCAGTTGCTCGTAGCTGCCATCGGCACTATGCTGCTCAACATCGTCCTCGGTTTCGTATTCCAAAAGCTCAGTTTTGGCCAAATTGTGCTGACGCTCGGGTGGATTCTCTAGATCTAGCTTGGCCTGCTGTGTGAGTCTTCGCTGGATTTCTTTGTGGTCTATACCGTGGGTATGCTTTCCATTAATACGCAGCACAGTCGGACCGACTGGATTCAAAGTGATGCGTACGTGACAGGTCTGGTGCTTGGTGCGTCGCATGATGCATGTGAAGAACATGTGGCCGTTGGATCGACTCTGCGAGTCAAAGTGATACAGGAATCGATTCAAACATAGAACCCTTCGGCCCTTGGCCGATGGCAGAAACGTGAATTTTGTTAAATCGGTTTGTGTCAATGGATTATAGCCGGGCGGAGGGACATAGTTTGCAATGACATCGTATGCCGCAGGCCATGTGGCACTGTTTTTTCTTTTCCGTGCGGGCGACTCCTCCACCGTGGTTTGTTCTTGTTCTTCGTTCTGGTAATCCTCCAGGTCAGCAGAGATCTCTGCACTGTGGTCATCGTCCATGTACACATCATAGTTCTCCTCACAATCCTCAATAATCATCGAATCGACATCGTCAAATTGCATTGTTGATTGCTCCGGATCAAAGTATTCTATATTGGGGCACTCCTGCAGGACTTCAACGGTTTGGTCGTCCTCGACCAAAACGATTTGGTGCTTGGCAAACATTGCCATCAGCTTGTCGGCGGAGTAGTGCGGATGAATGTGAGAGTCCGTGTCGATCAAATGCAGTCGATGTCCCCCATCCAAAGTGGCCTCCGTGCATATCTTTGCCGTGCACTCAATGTCTCGCTTACGAACGCATGTCCATCTGTAAATTTCGCCCTTGTATGACTTGCCGCCCAAATAATACAAATGCCCATCGATGCAGACCATAACACGACCATCGCGACGTCGCAGCATGTACACTCGGTCCTTTTCCTGCAAAATATCAGAGATTAGAGACAGTTCCGGTGGGGGGTGCTTAAGTGGGGGGCCGGTACCTCGAAGTCTACGTGAAAGGGTAGAGTTTCCAGAGAGGAGGTGCTAATGCTGCCGGAAATCCATTCGGGCGGCTGCATTGACCCCGATGCCCGCTCATACAGTCGAGCTCTTTTCGGCTGTGTGGAACTGTACGCATCGTTCTTCTTCATAATAGCGATACGTTTTCGTTGGGCCACCTTGCTAACCTCATGATCGCTGCACCGGGGATGGATGTGATTGACGGGCACATCGACAACAACATGCTTTGTCTTGTCCAGGCCGTTGGGTAGAATGGTGCATATACGGGATTTACAGGGAGTTATTTTATCCTTTCGCCGATTGCAGAGCCATCGGTAGGTATTGTTCTTGCCAATGCGGTCAAAATGGTATAGGTAATCGTCTACGCAGAGCATATCAACGCCTTTGGCGGAGCGGACCACGGAGACCTTGGTGAGGTCCATGCCATGGTCGGCGCCGCTTCCTTCGTCCATGTTTTTGAATGGCTGTAGCGTTATTTGTTTGACCGGATTTTCAGCGTTTTTTTGCCCGAAAAAAAGTGTTGTACCGTAAATTAGGCGATTTTTGTCCGGATGCACGGGATTTTTTGGTGGTATTTTATCAGCACTATTATGGCGGGCCTTTTTGTAATTGTTTCACAATTATGTAAATTGTTGTTTTTCACTTTAGTACGCGCTATTTAATATTGCATTGTTGATTCCCATTGCATTTTAGTTAAATTGCACATTTTTCTTGTGATGCGAAAAATGCTTTTTGTTCGTGGTGTCAGGGCTGGACTGGATGCGGTGTTGCCACCTGTTAATTTTTCGCATTGATTTATTTATATGTTTTCTATGTTATTTACAGTTTGGTTCGGTTTTTCCCCTTGGACACTCAGGATGAGGAGAGTATTGGCGATCTTTTGCTGCAAATTGACAATATTTTGCAGTTTGGAGAAGATGCCGATGTCCAGGTGCGGGACTTTGATGAACCTGATGCGACCGAAAGGGACCCAGATATGTGAAGGATTAAGTCTATAAGAATAACATTTGTTTAATTATTTACTGTAAATAAAAATAAGAAAATAACAATGTATATATGTAAATTTGTATTGGTATTTGATCGTTTCTGGATTTCCCATTGCATCCCATCCCTGACTGGTGCTGCCACTTATTGACCGACGTTTTGCAGCACTATTTTCACCAATTTTAAATTTTTATACGCGTACAGCGTCTAAACAAAAACAAAACGAGCAAATTTGATGTGAAACAATTATGCAGAACGATGGCGAAAATTCCATTGCCCTTGCCACCAGCCAAGAGGACATAACGAAGCGCCTGGCGGCGCTGAATCGTTGGCAGGACGAGCAGAAACGCCTGCTGCAGGATCGTCAAAACAACCAGCGCGTTATGCTGGGCATGGAACAGCGAAACATGTACGAATTGTTGGGACTCCTTCACAAGGATGTTGACAGCGCGGAAAGTAGTATTTTAGAAGAATCCGATGTAGATGATGGTGGTCAGCAGGAGGAGCATGTATCCATACAAATGCCCCGACATACAGAATATCAGGAGGAAGAGGGCGGCGGCGCCATGGGCGACAGTGAGCAACCTGCAAGGCCTAAGCGCCCTTTTCTGCGTCGTGGGGAGGGTTTAAAGCAACGGTTTAAGATCAATCCAGATCAGCTGCGTTTAGAGAATTTGCCACGTTATAAATTCGCAAATGCACATCCACAGTTCCGCACGCCCACACAGAAGAAGGGTATTCTGAAGAAGCGCAAGGAGACGAAAAAAGCTGCCACTGCACAGCCAGCTGTACAGGCTCCTACTCCTGCTCATCTATCTCGTCCGCTAGACCTCAACGAGCAACGTTTCCAGAATCTTCTTATCAGCTCTAAAACTGCCTGCTATTCCACACCAGACCTCAAGTCTTCCTACGCATCCTCAAGCACAACCAGCTTGTCGCCCAGAGTACGTTTCGCGGAGCAGCGAAGCAGAGAAAATGTTGCCGACGATGAGCAATCTTCTGAGGCAAGTCCCCTGACTGGCGTGTGCTGGGCCAAAGTCTTGAATACACAAAACGTCAAGCCAGTGCCCCTCATCCAACGACGCACGGCCCAGATCCGGGTCGATGATGACAGCAATGTGAGCATATTCGAGTTGATGGAGCAGAAGGCACTGGAGGGCAACTTTGACATGAACTCCAGTTGCATACGGACGTTCATGGCCCGCAAGGAGCAGCGCAGTCAGACGGCTGACGAATCTGATCAGATTGTGGTCACGCAGCAGGTGAGGCAAATGCATTTGCAGCCAGCGGTGGCCCAGATCACAGAGATAAACGATGACGATGATGACAACGACGACGACGACGAGGCGGAGGAGGATCAGACGAGCGATCTTACAATGACGCCCCTGCAAGTGGGGAAAAATCAAGTACGAGTACGCTTCTCCGACTCCAATGACACGCAGGACACAACCCTTGGCGATGGCTCCAATGTCCAACTCTTCGAGCAGTTCAAGTCTGCTCTCTTCCAGGCCTTGGAACAGAAGAAAAAATCCACGAGTCCAACAAAATCCGCAGACGAACCCTTCACTAAAGAACTTCAAGAGAAGGCGAATCTTGTGCGCACACGCCTCGAGGAATTGGAAACGGAGATTGCCACATTTAAAAAACAAAATATGGAACTGATACGTCTCAAGCAAAAGCATGAACTGGAAAAGGCCCAATGCGCTCAAGACCACCTCGAGGCCATGGATCGTGTCCACGATGAGAAAATTAAAGCTGAGATCTACCTCCATGACGAACGCATGAAGATCGAAGAGGAGCGCCGCAAGTTTGACCAGCAGATGCGTCTACAGAAAAGCAATGTCAATAGCAAAGAGAAGAAGGAAATCGCAGCCCTCAAGCAGGAGGTAGAGTCGCTGGAGCTGCAGCTCAAGCAGAAGGAGCAGACCCATGTCTCGGCCCAGGCACGCTTGAGAGCCCAACTGCGGGCCGGCGAGAAGGAGCAACGCCTCTTGCGCGATGAGATTGAGCTGCTGGGCAAAGAAAACAAGCGTCTGGAGCAGGAGCTGATCAAACTTTCGCGCGAGAACAACTCCAAAATGCTGCAGGAGATCAATCGCAATATTGCTAGACTGGCACCAAAGGTGGTATGTATTTAAACTATAAAAATCAAAATCATATTAACCTTAATTAATTCTTTTTCTCTTAGCTGCTTCCCACGGATTCAGCTCAGCCTATTGATGAGAATGGGCGGCGCACCAAGTCTTTGGATGGACCTCCTTCTAAAGGGCCAGCCAAGCAGCGGGAGTCCATGAGCCGCCGTCAGAGCAGTGGCAATGCCCCGATACGGGGTCAAAGCAGTGGCTATGGGCAGTTAAATCGAAATCGAACACCTAAGAAGAAGCCAGAGGTTTTGGACGAAAGCTATTCCAGCAGTAGTGCTAGTGAAGCAGAAGATGAGGAAGAGACGCATGAAAAAACTCCAGCACCAGCAGCAGCAGCATCAAAATCCACGGTCGAACCCGCAGTGGCTGCGGACTTTAAGCGTGAGATTGTGAATGCAGATGGCAGCAAGGATATTTGGTATCCCAATGGCAACCTCAAGAAGATCAGCGCCGATGCCATGAGTGTGCGAATGTTGTACTTCAACAAAGACATCAAGGAGTCGGACATCAGGGAGGGCACCGTCAAGTATTACTATGCGGAGACCAACACCTGGCACACAACCTATTTGGATGGCCTGGAAATACTGGAGTTTCCCAATGGCCAGACGGAGCATCGTCACAAGGATGGCACGATTGAGATACGCTTCCCCAATAATACCATCAAAATGGTGGATCCCAGTGATGCCGAGGTGCAAGAGGAGTGGCGCTATGCGGATGGCACGCGTCTCGTGCAGCTCCGAAATGGTGATAAGGTTCTAAATCTACCCAATGGCCAGAAGGAGATACACACAAAGCTGAACAAGCGACGCGAGTATCCCGATGGCACTGTCAAGCTGGTCTATCCGGATGGCTCTCAAGAGACGCGCTATTCCAATGGACGCGTGCGTCTCAAGGACAAGGATGGCAAACTCATAATGGACACCGACTATGCAAAGTATTAGAACACAGATTTCTGTTTATTTATAAATGTTTAACTTTAATTATGGTATGACTATTCTTCATCGAGCTGCTGGGCAATTTCTAGCAGTTGTGAGAAGTTTGAGGGGTGTTGCTTGAGTATCTCCGATGCGAATCCTACCATCTGCTCATAGGTGAACTCCGCCTTGGCACGCAAGCCCCAAATGAAGTAGGTTTTGGACTCTTCGAATGCACTGTCCGGCTTTGAGCGCTCACGCTTCACATACTGCTGCTTTACGAACGTGTCCTCGATTTGTTTGCGCAAATTGCTGCCAAAGTAGGCGTGGTCCTCGTCCACGTGAATGCCCAGCATGGCCAGCATTGCATACAGCTTTGTATCCTCGACGCGCATCTGGCGCAGGAATATGTACATCAGTACAATGGATAGCAGCGTGAGCTGGGGACGCTGCTCGGACGTCATTTCGTGAATGGAGGCCATGGGCGTATCGGACATGCAAATGTACATCTTGGTAGCGTCCTTCAATTGGTGTATTCGAATGCCATAGCGCTCCGCCAACAGTTTGGCCACAAACGGAAGGCGACAATGAAGCTCGCTCTTAGCGCCAACTAGTGGAATCAAGTCCTTCTCCTTAATTGGTATCTTCGCCGCCGAGTGATCCAGAATGTACTTCACAATGGTGCGCACTTTATCATCAATTTCCGTGACTTGTTCGGGCTGTGACGACTGAGGAGTTTCATTCCTTCCACTGCGAGAGGTGCTAGCCCGGGCAGCACGAGAGGTGCTGGCCATCTTTTTATTTTCAAATAAACAAATAAAAATAACAAAACTATAATTGTTAAATTGCGCGCAGTGCGACCATATGAAATATACCAAAAAGAACGGTCCCATTTAAAAAATATACCGTAAAAATACCAGCGAAAATAATATTTCTCGATTTTGATATTCTGTTTAATATAATATTACAGTTTATGGCCGCAAATAATAGACTCAACAATTTTACAATGGCTGGTGGGCAACGCTCTGTAACGCTCGTGTCAAAGTTAGTTGCTTTGGGGGCTATTGTTTTATTTGTTCACTATAATTTGGGCTATAAAGTTATTAAAAGTAATTAATAAAGTAATTATAGAAAAAAGATAACATAATCGAATAACTAATCTCCCATGAAACAGTTTACTTTGATTTCAGCAATTTATCCATTATTGTAACTCCCTTGCTCATTTCAAATCCGCGCGCTGTAAAAATTCCTCGCCGTCCTGGAAAGTTTATAATAATTTTCCCTGGGAAATTGCTGAGGCTCTTCGGAAAAAATCGGGTATGGACAACAGGCAAAACGGCCCAGAAAATGCAAGGCCTGCAAGGTTGTGACGTTCCTCGGCCGGGGTATGCTCGTCGCGCCGGGTTCACAGAAATTTAATTTGATTTCTGGATGTGGTAGCTATAATAATGCGTTGGGTTCAAGAATAAGGCGTAGGTTTAAGCAGTATAATAAAAGTAACTTTATTGTTCTTAATTGTACATAGGACGGTTGGATGGTTGGTACTGGGCCTCCGGTAGGGGTCTTCCTTCGGGGTCTTCCTTCTTGTTTGGCTACTCGGCCGCACGTGGCTGTTTGCTGCGTGCAGGTCGTGGTTGATTGTCGGTCGGACGCTCCTGTGGGAGGGATCGCGGCAGAGGTAAATACACTCTTATGCGAAGACTTGTGGTAGAGGTGAAAACGCTCTGGGGGGTTGCTAGAACAGAGGTGAATAATCTCTGGGGTATGAATAAGGGCAGAGGTGAATACTCTCTGTAGAGACGTGTTTGGACAGAGGTGAGTTCTCTGGGGAGACGAATAGTTGCAGAGGTAAATACTCTCTGTAGAGACGTGCTGTGACAGAGGTGAATTCTCTGGGGAGACGAATAGTTGCAGAGGTAAATACTCTCTGTAGAGACGTGTTGTGACAGAGGTGAATTCTCTGGGGAGACGATTAGTTGCAGAGGTAAATACTCTCTGTAGAGACGTGTTTTTGACAGAGGTGAGTTCTCTGGGAGACGAATGGTGGCAGAGGTAAATACTCTCTGTAGAGAAAGATAGAGCAGAGGTAAATACTCTCTGTGGAGAAGAATAGAGCAGAGGTAAATACTCTCTGTGGAGGAGAATAGAGCAGAGGTAAATACTCTCTGGGGGGGAAAAGTTCAGGACGGGGAAATGTATTCGGGAACGGGCAAGTGGAAAAAGCAAGGCTTTTACCTGTGAGCACCGTTCAAAAAATGTGTTAGGAAGTTAATCCCAGGCTGTTCCAAGTTGGACTGCCGAGCTGGCGAGTCCGGATGGACTGCCCCGAATCGAGCTGGCGATGCTCCTTTTATTCCTGAAAGTCAGCTGTTGGCCCGTGGAGTTAGGGCTAGCGCCTGCCTTGGATCGTAACGCGTTCTGGGTTCCAGCTGATAGTGTGGCCGTTGGCGATCGTGCTCCGGTCACACTGGCATGATCGTTGGCTAGTGTGACCGTTTACTGTCTGGTGTTGGTCCCACTGGTGGTTTTGGCGCGTATTTTGGAATCGAATACCTTAAGTTGTTTTATAAGTAACTTAGGAATGTAGGTCAGCTATATTGTGGCGCCGGCGCTGTTGGATATGGCGCTGGGCGTCACACTCCCCCCTCCTCTCCTAGGCGGGCGTCGTCTTTCTTTGCCGTGGCTTGGAACCAGGTCCCGATGTGTACGTGGTCAGAGATGTATCCGCTATTTTATTCGTCTTTGTCTGTTTCGTTTGGTATGTGTCTTTATAGTCACTTGTGTTTGCTGAAGTAGTCGGGTGTTTCTTTTGGAGTTGTTTGCACTTGTTTTCCCTTTATTTGACACCAAGAACCTGCCCCGACCTTGGAAATCGTGATATCTACGCGTGGTAAGCGGGATACACCGTCCGCCACTGCGTTCCACTTCCCTTTCCAATACCGAATCTCAAAGGTGAACGGCTGCAATCCCAACGAACATCTTGCTATTCGGCGGATGGGCTTTCGATTGAATTGAGCAATCTGAGCGCTTGGTGGTCTGTGACTACTACACTGCTTCGGGAATAGTGCTTTTTTTTTCTTCCTGATCTGATATCTCCTTGAGGTTCCTTCGTCGTGATTTGTAACTAAGCACATTTTTGCGGCGATTGTTGCCTTGGTTGATCCACTGCTTTGCCATCTTGACCCTTTCTGAGACACTATTATGCTACCACAACCTGCTCGGGCGCCACTGTGACGTTCCTCGGCCGGGGTATGCTCGTCGCGCCGGGTTCACAGAAATTTAATTTGATTTCTGGATGTGGTAGCTATAATAATGCGTTGGGTTCAAGAATAAGGCGTAGGTTTAAGCAGTATAATAAAAGTAACTTTATTGTTCTTAATTGTACATAGGACGGTTGGATGGTTGGTACTGGGCCTCCGGTAGGGGTCTTCCTTCGGGGTCTTCCTTCTTGTTTGGCTACTCGGCCGCACGTGGCTGTTTGCTGCGTGCAGGTCGTGGTTGATTGTCGGTCGGACGCTCCTGTGGGAGGGATCGCGGCAGAGGTAAATACACTCTTATGCGAAGACTTGTGGTAGAGGTGAAAACGCTCTGGGGGGTTGCTAGAACAGAGGTGAATAATCTCTGGGGTATGAATAAGGGCAGAGGTGAATACTCTCTGTAGAGACGTGTTTGGACAGAGGTGAGTTCTCTGGGGAGACGAATAGTTGCAGAGGTAAATACTCTCTGTAGAGACGTGCTGTGACAGAGGTGAATTCTCTGGGGAGACGAATAGTTGCAGAGGTAAATACTCTCTGTAGAGACGTGTTGTGACAGAGGTGAATTCTCTGGGGAGACGATTAGTTGCAGAGGTAAATACTCTCTGTAGAGACGTGTTTTTGACAGAGGTGAGTTCTCTGGGGAGACGAATGGTGGCAGAGGTAAATACTCTCTGTAGAGAAAGATAGAGCAGAGGTAAATACTCTCTGTGGAGAAGAATAGAGCAGAGGTAAATACTCTCTGTGGAGGAGAATAGAGCAGAGGTAAATACTCTCTGGGGGGGAAAAGTTCAGGACGGGGAAATGTATTCGGGAACGGGCAAGTGGAAAAAGCAAGGCTTTTACCTGTGAGCACCGTTCAAAAAATGTGTTAGGAAGTTAATCCCAGGCTGTTCCAAGTTGGACTGCCGAGCTGGCGAGTCCGGATGGACTGCCCCGAATCGAGCTGGCGATGCTCCTTTTATTCCTGAAAGTCAGCTGTTGGCCCGTGGAGTTAGGGCTAGCGCCTGCCTTGGATCGTAACGCGTTCTGGGTTCCAGCTGATAGTGTGGCCGTTGGCGATCGTGCTCCGGTCACACTGGCATGATCGTTGGCTAGTGTGACCGTTTACTGTCTGGTGTTGGTCCCACTGGTGGTTTTGGCGCGTATTTTGGAATCGAATACCTTAAGTTGTTTTATAAGTAACTTAGGAATGTAGGTCAGCTATATTGTGGCGCCGGCGCTGTTGGATATGGCGTCACAAGGTAAAATCCACCCCACCTGATTTACATGACGTGTGGGCGTTAGCGTCACGTAAGAAACGTAAGTCAGTATGGAATGTAAGGGAAATTGTTGGGGGATGTTGCGCTAGGAGGCGCTGCACGTCTAATTGCCATAAAAAGACGCTAGGTGGCGCGATGATGGATAACTATCGATATTTATGAATCGATGCATCGATAGCCAAATTTGGCGCGTACAACCAATTTGAATTAGTGGGACACTTGCTATTGTTGAATATTATATGGCTTTTTAGTTTCCTCTCTCTATCCGACTACCCTTGACAGCTGCTTTTATTGCTATTCAAGTGCAAATGCGCACTCAATTGGCTCGTTGGGACGTACAAAAGTGGGTTAAGCATGCCTGAAGTGCCACATCCTTTAGTGGGCTATTGATTGATTTCGTTATGCTGGACAGACAGCCTTTCCTCTGTCACTCAATGCATTTCACTTTCAGTTTTTGCAACAGCCTTTACTTTGATAGAGAGACATTCTTCGCTGTAAGATATTTTTCTTTCCAATTTTTCCAACCGATGAGATGAGCATAAAAATTGCACTTTGCATAAGGATTGCGGCGTCTCTGGAGGTGATGTGTTTTTAATTAAAATGGTAAAATTGCCGCGACGTGGAGTGCAGGAAGCAAACAACTTTCAAAACTAGACTCGAATGACATGCACGGTCAACATTTGCCGCACAAACGCAGAGAGTTGAGTCAACAAAACAAACAAAACGACGAAATGGTAATGCAGTTTGTGCAGACACGCGCCCAGGAGTGCACTACCCCAGACGCAAAAATGCAAAAGCAAACGCAAACGCAGACGCTGGCCAGACTCTGAGGCCAAAACCGCACCGAAGATTTTATTGCCTTGAAATGTGTGTTTAAGGTGGCCTGAGGTGAAAACTAGTTACCAGCGACTGCGTAAGCCGGCATAAAGTGAAGTGCTCTATCCATAAATAATAAATCTACAAGCGGAAGACAGACAAAAGTTGACTGGCCAGGCGGCAAGATTTAATTGATTTGCCATTGTTCCGCCTTAAACAAAAGCGAAAACCCCCAATCTCAGAAGAGTTCACAAATTTATGCGGCTCGGGTCTTTTGTTAAGTTCGAAACTGAAATGGATATCCGTTTAGGTGTGCAATTTTATGCTCCACCAGGGATTGTAATAACTTTAGAATTTGCATAAAAACTGCCCACAAATCTGAGGCATCTCCGGCCCTTGGCCCAAAGTGTCTCCGTGTCTTAAAGAAATTGCGAGGCGAGTGAGTCAACAAATAGTCACTGTCAACGCTTTGACTTTGACTTTCTACCAACAGATAAACATTTTTGCTTTCAAAATGCGCATTGTAACGTAAACTCCAGACCCCAACTCAACGCAACGCAACTCAACTCATTTTTTTATGGCTGGCTAATTGTACTCTGTAGTCAGAGTCGGAGACAGATACAGATACAGAGGCAGAGTTGAAGAAATGTTTTATATACATATGTTTTTTGTTGCTCTTACTGAAAAGAAAGTCAAGGTCTTTGGGAACTGGCTGTACCAGCTTTTGGTACGTCTTGTGGCCATTAAAAATTAGCAATTGACTGGAGCAAGTCAAGTCATTTAGAATTTTCATGATAAACAAAAACCCATGACCAGCCAATACAGCGAAAAGTTTCTTTTTGCTGCTGCTGCTGTGCTCACACAATGGTGGCAAAAACTATTAATAAATTAATAACAGAATATCAAGAAAAGGCCATACAAAAAAAAGAAAGCTATCTCAGGAATGTAGTGGAGTGTTGGATACCCTATGATGTGGGTTCACAAAGATTCCATTCTACTCCCCATATTTATGGCTTATTTCCCTTCATTCTCTCATGTGTTACAACCTGATAGATTGTGCCGATAATCCCCAATTTTCGAAAAACAAGAATTCAAGCAACAATAGCCGGCCGTTGTCGTTGACTCAGTCTCTGGTTGGGTTGCGTGCTGTTTCTTCAAAAGTGGACTACCTTCAGCGGAGTGGTTTGGCATTCTTGTCGAACCGGGTGCCCGGCTGTGCCCGGCTGTGGCCGGCTCGTGGCTAAGTCCCCACCACATCGATTAGATTATGATTTGCAGCAACTCTCTAAGCAACCAGTTCTCCTCTCCTATTCTCCTATAAATGTCAATGGGTTTCACAATTAACAACTTTGGATATACATATGTATGGTATGCATTCGACGGCTAAAGTTCAGTTCTAGAAAACAAAAGATTTGGCTTGTTCTTTGCCATTGGCCTCCTAATTAAGACCATGGCCCAAAATAGACGAGCCTCGTTTGTATTGTCTTTCGACCTTTTACACTTAATAAATTTCGATGCAAACCAGATGGCGGCTCCAAGCTGATAATCAAATTAAAGGCTTATCAAAACGGTTCGCCAAACGGCCAAACGGCTGCAACAATCGTCATAATTAAAGACGGACAAATGAGGAATGACTTGACTTTAGTTGGGGGCCAACATTACTCGTGCATGACAAATCGCACAAACGCACTTTAGGCTCTGAATGTTGAATGAAGCTGACTGGAGATGAATGATGAAATCCAACCCATGAATGGGAGGGGGCTTCCAGTTCTCGATGTACAATATTAATGGCCAAAACGGATCTAGAGATTAGGTTTTAGGACTTTGAAAATATATCTTTTAGCAACAGGATTTACCGAACTTTAAGCAATTAATTTATTTCAATGACTAATACATTTATTGCCTTTTATTTTATTTGTTTTTGATTCAAATATTTTTTGGCATGAGCTGAGCTTGAAGGTCATCTTGAAAACCGTTTTTATTTATTTCTCTTGAATCTTTCTGGGTCTTCAACTTGATCTTTTTACTGTCTTTAAGTATTTTTTTTGTTTGTTTTTATAGCTCTCGAGATTCACGATACGATATCTCGTTTCTGGGGGTATTCTAAATGGTTTATTAATTTTTATAACCCCATGATGCCATGACTTTGAAGTGGGCAACCGAAACCCACATCAGTCTACCGTTTAATAATTATTAATAATATCATAAATAGCCATGCCGTTTTGTAAACAATTAGGTTTTATTTTCAATGTCTTTTACATACACAAATAAATCTAAGCTGCCCCCGAAATGAATGCCTTAGAAAAATACCCAAAAACTGAGTCATGTTCCGCGTAATTCTCTACGCTAAGTAAATGCTAAATAGACAGATGTCGATTGGTTCATAAAAAGTCAATTAGGTTTCTCTGGAACACAAAAATATTTCGGTGACGTTTTCGGTTTACCTTGTGAAGGTCGATTAGCGACTGTACGAGTGCGAGTCTGATTCACAATTTCGCGAAATTTGTATGCAGCCGGCAACGTTGTCAACTGCAGCCTTGACTCAAGTCTCCCTCCCCAAAAAATCCCCACTTTGCATAGTAAAAAAAACAACTAATAAACAATAAATTGTTGCATAAATCTGTGGACCGTTTCCTGTGTGAAAAACTTTCACAAGACAACTTTTTTTTGATGTTTGCCAAAAGGCAAATAATTTATAATAATTATTATTATTATGAAGCCTGATGTCGTGTTACACATGCATCAATTTGATGAATTTTGTTGACTTAACTTTGAAAATCGTGGGAAGAGAGTCTCTTCGAGAGTCATGGTCATGGCCAAGATGGAGACAGACAGTTTGAATCATTTGTTTTTTTTTGTATTGCCATAATTGATATTCGATGGGGGTAGTTCAGCAAGAAATAGAGATTGAAAAATGTCAGGAAAGAACTAAATTGCGGCAGTTATTGAATAGAATTTGAATTAGATATAGAATTGGATCTGTGCAATATACAAGAGTAGCATATAGAAGAGTTTTTCTGCTTGGGTTGGGTGTACTAATATCTTTCCTAAATCGGATCTTTTGCTTTACAGCTCAAAATGGGTCAAAAATACTCTCCACTAGGCTATTTACTTTCCTAAACTTCCCCCCGAAAATAGCATTTTATATCTCTCAAATAAAATCAGTAACCTCTCAACTTAAATCTCTCGGAGAAGATTATGCAGCCAGTGGCCTGGCCTATGACATCATGATGTCTTCAAAATGAAGTTGAGTTTTTTGGGGTTTCGTTTTTTTATTTAATTTTTGTTTTCTTTTTGGCTGTTTATCAGCATTCGAGTATCGGTCCCAACAGGCGCAGCGGCTTTTTTGAACGCATTTCATTAGCGGGTTTATGTATACTATATAGCGTATATATATATGTACATATGTATGTCTGGTGTCTGGTATATGGTGTCTTGTCTGCATTCACAACCGGTGTGTGGTGTGGTGTTGTGTGGTGTGGCTTGTCTTCGCACCGGCTTCGAGCTTGTCTTTTGTTTGTTTTATATGGTGTATATATCACTCTTTCCACCTCTACATCTTTGCATTTAAATGCATTTTCGTATAGCATATGTATGTATGTATTACATTTGCTTTACTTTTACTTTCATATGCAACTGGTTGGCGAGTGTCTGCCACATGTTGTTGCTGCTGCCTCTCCTCAATGGGGAAGTGTGTTGCATGTGTGCTTGGGATCTCTCTCGCTCTCTCGCGTGTTTTTGTCGAGGCGAGTCGCCAAGTCTCGGGGCTGCAATGAAAACGGTTTGTAAAGTGATTGTCAATCATTTTTGGTGGCATGTCGCTTAACCGCTTTGACAATAAACAGCAGCAGCGGCAGCAGCAGCGGCAGCAGCAGCGGCAGCAGCAGCAACAACAACGGCAGCTGCTACACATTTTTTCTTGGGTTTGGGCCAACGATCGTTGGCCATCTGATTTGTACGACTATTTGCTCAATTAAGCCATTTTAAAGTTTATAAATTGCGAAAGATACGGGTATAAATGTTTACCAAAATAGCTGAATGGATGAGGCAATAACCCACAAAGGCAGGGGTTATTGAAATTAAAAGGGTTTACTAGATAAAATCAAAATAAATCGAAGATGTATAGATAGCTGACAGTAATCTTAGTTAAATGATCCATAAAGGTCATTCTACCAGAATTTTGTATATGCTTTTTCTCCTAAATTAATCTAATTTTTTCCTCATTTCAAATCCTTATGTTTGTATATCTAGCTTTAAATTTCTTTTTTCCCCATTTCTATATCTCAAACTCCAACTGCTCAAACTCAATTAATAATTGCCACCCAAACTACTTTCAAATACATAAATCATTGAGTTTTAAACACCTTTTATAACTCACTTATTTATGACCCACCTGTCTTTGATTTATTTGACTTTAATCACCCAATAATCAACAATAAAAGTTATACCCAAAACCCAAAACACAAACACAAGAAAAAAAGAAAACGAAACCCCCAAATATTGACGCAACACTTAACTGCAGAGCAAAGCAAATTGGTTAAATGCTTTTAATGAACAAATAAGGAAAAACTAAACCAATTTAAAACGCGCACCGAAAACTCTGTTTCGGTATCTTTTGAAACACAGTTGTAATCGGGATAGATACATACGCGTAGATACTTTTGTGGGAGATTTCATACGCTGCCATGGCCTTAATTTTGCCAACTCTCTTGACTTTTATCATCATGAAATTTTCATGTGTAACGCGAATGAAGACATTACCCCGCTTGAAAAGAAAAGAAAAAAAAAACCTAGCAAGGGGAAAACTTGGCCTCGCTTTTCATGTATGTAACACATGCAATGGCATCCGAAAAACTTCATTTTTAGCGTTTTATATAATGTCGGAATGAATTTTTCAGTTTGGATTTGGCATTTTCGCTAATTTCGAATTTCTATGTAGATTATACTCTTAATTAAGCCCAATTATAATTATTATTGAACAACTTTCGCTGCCCCTCTCGGTATCAAGTTGCATGCGAATAACTAAAAGCAAATCACACAAGTATCAGGTTTTCCCTCAACGCTGACTGATTGAGGGGGAAGTGGGTGCTTATGTCTGTGGCAAATTGGTGCAGGGCGCTTGCTTGTGGCCAAAGGGGATGCTGGCCATGCCCCCCCTTTAAAATTGGTCACATTTTGTTGCTGGATGCTGTAAGAGTTTTCAGTGCTGGAGGGGTCCTCACCCTTCACTGGCACAAATCAGGTTTCTCTGAGTCTCTTTCCAAGATTGTATCTTGGCTTGCAGCATCACAGATCATTTTGGAATGGGTTTTTGGCTAAAGTAAAGTACTGATTTCGTAGTTTTTAATTGATTTTTTTCTGGTTAGTATTGAGACTGAGATTTATTTGTGTGCTTTGCTCTGGTGACTTCTTTTTAGGACAGATTTGTGGCTGCTCTAATCATCGTAAGGGTTGGGCTGATGTCTCTAGTGGGGTCTCAATAATACCTATCCTTTTGAGTGCTTTCAAATCTCTTCTTCTAACCCCACAAAGTATCTTAAACCTTATCCAAATCGTAAAGAGATCTTCAATTGCATATCCAATCATCCATTTGGTGTATTTTACCCTTCGCTATAGCCTTCTTCTTTGCTGCAAAACTTAAATATTGCTCCATTCAAAATATGGCAGTGCATAAACTCAAGTTGCAATATTATTATTATCTTTTTATATTATTCTATGGCAGCTGCGATAAGGCCCAAACCAAACAGAAGGAAAAACAAACAAAAGCACACAAAAACCAGAGACAATGCAACAGTGGCGGCTGTGGCTGCAGTGGCTGCAGTGGCGGCGGCACTGTTTGTGCAACACCAAAAAGCGCATTCATTTCTGAATCGGATTCGTTGCATTTTAATGTATGCAACCACCAGCACAAGGGGCACGAGTACGAGGAGTATAACAAAGGTAACAAACAGACTCAACAGACACTCAACTCCACTGTTTGCACATTTGATATTCGTATCTTTTGACGTGAGTCGGATTTTGTGAGTTCTTTGAACACACATTTCTTTTGACGGATGGAATATGGATTCCATTCCATTTGGCCAATATGATTGGCCATTGATGTGTGCTGACGGTTTCTGGGCGCGTCGCATCGCCTCTTCGATGAGGCATTCGATTGATATTTGCATTGATGGCATTTGATGGCTGACTGGTGGTTTGATTTTGGGAGCAGCAAACCAAACCTTGGGAATTCTCTGGCAGTTCGCTATGTGGGCTCCGTTGGATAGGAAGTGGTATTTCTTGTTGAATTTTGTTTTAAAGATTTGTATCTATGATTTGGGTTGGGTTCTGCACTGTCTTAAGCTTTTAAAACCCAGATAAACATTTCAAAATATGGATGTTCCTAAGTAGCCCTGAATCTTGAGTACTGTCCTCCCTCTGCACTGATCCCAAATGACTTTTCTGAACTTTGAAGAGACCCCAAACAACCAACCAACCAACAAAGAAGTAGAAGAAACCGTAGAAACTGTAGGCGTAATCGTACCAATGAATGCCAGACGTTGACTTGGAGTTTTTGTTCAATGGGATTGAGTCTTTTCCCCCCACCCACCGCCACACACGGCAACAGTTGGACAGTTCAAATAGTTCGCTGAGTTCACTTGTCAGGCAATTGACAATTGCAAGATCTGGGCCCCAAAAGCGTTGCCTTGCCAAAATCCATAGTCCAGAGTCTTGTATGCATCATGGTCGTCTGAGAGAGAGAGAGGAAGGTGGGTACACCCACAGTAGGCAGACCACCAGACACACCTGATGAGAGCGGGTGAGCGAGAGAGAGCATTCAACTATTATGTCAAGCGAAGCTTACGCTCTTTTACCTGTGCAGAGAGAGGTCTATACCTGTTGATCTACCCCGCTCATAGCCAGACCTGTTGATCTCCCTCTCCTTCAAAGCCATACCTGTTGATCTCTCTCCCTTATAGATCTCTCTGGCTCTCTCTCTTTCTCTCTCTTTGCTCAGCTGAGCTGAAACTCAACACGGCTATAACCAGTTACCTGTTTGGACGGTTGGACCGTCCTTCTGCAGACACCTAAACGTGGTCTACACGACTGTGGTGGGATACCAAAATCACGCTACCATCGCATATCCGTGCCAGCGGAGAGATCAGTTGGTGGACGTGCTTCAGACGGAGCGGTTTGGCCCCGGTGCGAACGTGTATACAAATATATCTCTATCTCTCTCGGTCTGTGTGTGTGCGTCTCAATCTCTCTTTGTCTGTGTGTGCTTTCCTCTCCCTCGCTCTCTCTATGACTCTGTCTGGGTCTATAAACGTGGCCAGATAACAGATAGATAACCTTTTGCCGGTTTGGTGCTAATCTGGAGTTCAAGTGATATTTCGTTGATTTATGCTAATCTTTTGCGGCTTTCTTATTGAACAAACAAACAAAAAAGGCAAACCGACAAATACAAGTGGAATATTCAGAAGGTGGAGGGGGGAGGGGGGATGGGGTGGTAAATATGGAAAGAGCAAACAGCAACATCGATGGACAGAAAAAACATTCCATTTAAAATACCAAAAACAAGTTTTCTCTCTTTCTCGCCATGCCATCTACCTCTCTTTCACTCGACGATCTTACCCTCTCCTTCTCTACGATCTCTACCTCTCTTTCTCTTTCTCCTTTTCTTTCCCCTCTTATTTGCTTTTGTTGCTTGCGTTTTTTGCCATTTATACATAAAAGGAGTGAGAGTGAAATGTGAAATGTCAGTGCAAATAGCAGCACACACACACACAGTCCCAGACGCAAACCCCCCCAAGCAATAACCCCAATAACTTTTACAATGACATCATTTGTTTAAACAAACAAAACAAAAACGGCAAACAACTATAACAATTGGCTATAGATATGGTAGCAGTGGTAGTCGTGTCTAAGAACCCGCCTTCTGTCTAATTGCCTTTGAAGCTTGAAACTTGGCCAAAAAGGCATTGGAGTGCATTCTGCGGCTTGCAGCCGTTTTCCCAGTTGCTAGTTGGCTGCTGGAAAACCGGTTCAAATATTTTCGCTATTGCAATTTGGGTCTGAAGTTTTTGTTGCTTAAAGCCAATTGCATGAGCATAGTTTCCTTGGCAATTTGTTGGCTTAGGGTCTATCTTAGGGTTTCTTTCGGAATTTTTTGCCCAGTTTTCTGTGTGGCCTTTTTGCCCAGTTTTCGGTTTTTTGTTTTGTTTGGTTGGAGTTTGGTGAGAAACAAATATTATGGCCACACATTGAAGATATTTATGGTTTTGCCCTTGCCTTACCATTGTTTCGAGAGCTGTAAATCCATCTTAAAAATGCTAAATACAGTTAAATATTCTCAGGTCATCCATCAACCACAGTTTTTCAACAGATTTGTGGTATATTTTTAAATGGTAATATATGCACAAAGAAAGGTTTCAACCTCTTCAACAAACAAAAGACTTTGAACACAAACTCGCTTGAGAAATTGTATGGAGTTGGAGGACTTTTTGTGGCTCAACTATCACTTTATTCAATGATGACTAAGCCCAAAACCACAATTTTGCCCAGAGACTTTAGGCAAATATTTGCAATAATCATTAATTACTTTGTAATGGTTGACAAATGACTAAATGCATAATTCCTTTGAGCTATAAGTCATAGTATTTGCTTGGCAAACAATTCAGAAAAATTGAAATATCATTTTAAAGAAATTTCCCAAAGATCCCCCACTTGCCAACTTTCCAAGTAATATTAACCCCAATGTGAGTGCTCAACAAATCACCCAACAAATAGACTGACAAATTATAGCACTTGACATCACACAAAAAACAAAAAACATTATTCGCGCCGACTTTCAAACGGAAATGACAGTATTTTAGGGGGTTACCAAACCAACAGAAACCGCTACAAAATAAATATCGCGTAAAGCAAAAAAACCGCGAAAAACACGCCAAATATAAAACAAAAGAAACCCAAACAAAAAAAACCCCAATGAGTGCCCTAAAGTTAATGATTGAGACCTTTAAGCAACACAAAAAGTAGATATATAATACTTATTGCAAATTTCATTTTTTATAGAAAATCATTATAAATTAACAATAAAGAAAATCAAAACAAGTGCAAGCGTGTGAGAAAAAATAAAAGTTGAAAAATGCAAACGTGTAGAAGAAGAAAAGCCGGAGGCGATACGGCCACGATCTTGTGGCGGAGACTGTGCTTGGCCAGTCTCTTGGGATTATTGCTGCTTGGCATTCAAATTGAGCATGCGGCGTCTGCGCCTGCAGGCGAGGATGATGCAGCAGCCACAACGACCATGCCACCACCTATGGATGCCACAACTTCTGCCTCTACCACAGCAGAAACAACGATTGGCGTAGAACAAAGCAGCATCGGCAGCACCAGTACCAGCACCAGCACCAGCAGTACCACTGAGGAAGCGGATAGTTCAACGACTTCAAGCACTACAGAAACGTCCAACAAATTGAATGCGGCCGAAGCTGGTGAGTTATATAAAAGCCAAAAGCCATGAAAATTATAGATGCCGGCAAGACGCAACGATGGCGATGGCGATGACGTTGTCTAGGCCCCCAGATCGTTTGCCAGACACTTTAATCTCACCTTACTCTGGGGCTCTGGAGACTCGAGACTCTCTGAGACTCTCTGGGATATAATCAAATTTTATTCTCTGAGCCACCAATTAACGGCCAGGCCTCCTCACATATCGTGAGCCAGTGCGTGTCTTGGGTGTGTGCTGTTGCTGCCACGGCCGCGGCCCCAGCCCTGCCCTGCCACCAATTTCGTTTCGATCTGTAAGACATTTCTCCATAATTATTTCGGATTCGCTTAAATGGAGCGAACGAAAAGAAATTTTCATTGCTTTTGGGGATTAATCATTGGTAGAATATATTTTTGTTGGTGTTATTGTTGTTGTGTATTTGTGGCCACAACAAGTTGTTTCCTGTTGAATTACTTAGTTAATTGTGCGGCATATCAAAGGGAAATTTTTGAGAAAATCTGAACATCTTTTGACCTCAAGCTAAAAGTCAGAGACTTCAAGTTTTTTGAAGCTTGAAATGGGAAAGTAACACAATAATAATTTAAGTATTTCTTGAGAGAGAAAATGAACTTTTAATGTGTTCTGTATAACCGAAGGGAACATTCCAACACGTATTACATCTTCAGAGGAATATTCATTCATTCATTCAAAGAATATTCAAAGAATATGCAGAGATAATTGAGGATAAGCATGCATAACTCTAAACCCAGAAAAGTTAGCATTTAAATAATTATTAAACTATTTTCAACCCAAGAAAGTGAACAAAGCGCATCTTAAAACTAAATCAAATTATTCAAAAATTGATTAACGAAGAAAATTGATTTCTAATGTGACTTTCCAACATGCCAACACGTTTTGAGATAATCTTTGAAGTCAAGAACTTTTCCAGATCAAAAGTGAAAGGCTCCATTCCTCTGAGTACTCTGAGTACTCTGACTGCTCGTATATCTTCTAAACCAATCAAGTTTTTTCTTATACAGAAAATGGGGTTAGCAGTTTAATTGTTTCGGGTCTTTGTGGCCACCATGTTATAATTAGCTTGAGTGTAGTGTTGCTTTTTTTCGGTTTAATGTCAGATGCACATCAAAAGCGTCACGTTGAGAACGACATGGCATGGCTCATAAAAAAAAACTTCAATTTGTTGTACTTTTCCATTGTTGTTTTAGGGTTTCCTACATCTCATCTTGTTGGTCCATTGATGACTGGATAAAATGAGGCCCAGACTTGTGGCCCACACACACACACACACAGATATCAGATCTGTTTCAGCTTAGAAAAGTGGAAACCCTCAATGGGTTTTGAGCCCTTTACAAGTTGCTCGAAATGCCAAGGGAATGGTTAATAAGATTTTTGGGCTAGACCTCCACAGATTACTCAATTTATATGCAAATTAGGGAATTGCAATGACTCATGATCTTAACCTACGTGCAGTCGAAAAATTCGTTTGTTTTAGCTTCAGGGATTTTTGGGAGTGGAATGTCTTTATCGTGGGGGCTAATTATAAAAAGATGTACCACGAAAAATGAACAAGAAAAATGTATTCAGCAATTAGTCATTCGGTTTTTGGGTTTAAACACCCACAAACTATGCAAAAGACACACCACACCACACCTGATGATCTGCCTCGGGAATCCATTGATGTGTCCCCCGATGTGCCGAAGAGAGTGGCTTCATTAATTAGTCAGAAAGTGGGCAGCCAGCCATCAGATTAAGGTCTTACGTTATGTAAATCTATGTCTAAAAATACAAGCATTTACGAGTCAATTATTGAGCAAGACTTTGGACAGTTGCAAAACGGGTTTGTAGCCCCACTGGAGACAAGTCTTGAATTGAGGCTGTAAATTGTCAATGGATCAACCAATTATATTGATATATATATTCTATATAAATACAAGCTGTCTGTCCGAATGATTCATCAACGCACAGCCCAAGCGGATATGCAATCTAGAATTGTCCATTTTTGAACACAGTTTCCTCACTGAATGTAGGCGAGCACAAAAGCAAGAAACTTTGAACTTCAAATAGCCGCCAAAGAGTTAAATAAAATCTATTAAATTTCATTGGATATTTTTCATTATTTTTCCAATCAAATCGCTACTGGTTTGTGCATGGATTTTCCCCCAGTTAACAACAAACAAAAGCAATTAGCGATGCTTTTTCACCAACTACCAGTTTGTGGAGAGAAAAACCCACAGCCGAAACCAGAGGCCAGTAAATTGTTTGCTAACTCAGGAAAATCGACACATACACCGACCGACTTTAATGATTTGGAAAATTGCAGAGTGGCAGGGTGGTGGTGGCATGGTGTACTTTAAAGTCGAGTACATAAATCATTTATGTTAATTTTCCGCTGTGCGGTTATTCCCAATTGATAAATTGAGTGCAAAAATGTATGGCCTTCCATTGAAAAATATTCCTATTGAGCAATTTTCAATGCGTTGGCAATGCAAGTCACAGGGCCCTGCACTCGATATGGTGTTGCCAAAAATAAATACAATCAAGGTCTCTCGCTCTTGCACAATATATATACATATTTATATAAAAAACACGAGACTGAACGACCTCAATTACCAGGCTTACTTTCTTCAAGGGAAAATCTCCAGCGCAGAAATAAAGATTTGCAGGAAAAAATAATAATAATAATCATAAATTATAAACGAAAAGTGCTGAGTGGACCTGCTATTATGTGGACCTGTTGATTGTTTATTATTTTAACAAATCATAGCAAAGTGAAATTTACATATTTGTGGCACGATAGTCGTGCATTTCTGAGAGAGGAAGTTGGAAGATGGAGTCAACATTTAAGCGAAAACATCAAGTTTCGCATGAATGGAATATGCCCCAAAGTCGCCCATGGAGATGATGCCTTCTCAAGTTTGTTGCCTCAGTCTTTTGTTTGTGTACGGACTCCCATGGGAGTTCTCTCTCTCTCTCTCTCTCTCTGTCTGTTGTTTTTTATATGTTTGTTTTCTGTCTGCATCACTGAGAAATTCTGCAGAAAAAGCCAGGCAGGCAGGCAGCAGGCAGCAGGCAGACAAGACTTTTGTTTTCGTTGGAGTTTTCAAGGATACAAGTTTTGTTGTCAGAGTGTGCAGAGTGTGAGAAATATGCCAGAGATATCTGTACCCTCTGTTGAGGGTGTGGTCGCTGTGTTCGGTGCGTGTCTCGCCGTACCTTTCGCTTTGCCGGGGTTCATGCTCGATTAGCTGGCAAAATTTTCGTCTGCGGACCCGCTATAATGAACCGATAAGTAAAAGTAGCTTAAAAATAAAAGACTTTTCAACAAGCTGCACAACAATTTCCAAATGTGTGGAGTGACAGATACAACACCAACACCAAAATCTGTTGTTAATTGTTGGCCGTTACTGCTATTATTATAACCATTATTATTATCGCGTTGTACTTCACACACACACACACAGAGCATCGTTAGAGAGGGAGATGGAGATGCGTGAAAGTGCAGACAGAGCCAACAATTAACATTTTGGCCATAAATATGGCTTACAGATACTTCGAACTTTAGTGTCAAAAACCACAACAAAAAAAAAGTGAACTTTGAGTGGGTTTTCCATGGCACACGGATTCGCTTTGGCTTTGGCTGGGGAGGCTTTCTCCCAATCAACAAACTTTAAAGAAACTCTCCAAATTCGAATAGAATCAAACGGGTTGCACAAGTGAAAACCTGCCCTGGCGACACGGCAGCCCGGCCTCAATCTCAATCTCATTTCTATTTATGTCAGGGGCGCTTAGCAAAATGCATAAACAAGCAAAGTAAAATTAAGTATAATTGTAACTCGTTTGAAATATGCATTAGGCAATGGCATCAATTCCACTTAGAGCACACACACCACACCACACCACACGTATCATGCAATTCCTCTGCTCGGCCGCTGTAGCCTCTCGCGGGGTCTAGACATGCGTCTTGGCTGTCTTGCATTTTTTTGAATTAGATAATTTTTCATATATATACTTTATAATGCTTTTTTTCTCATACGAGTGGGAAAAATGTAGCACAGAAAGCCAATGTGCGGCTAATTAATGCATTTTAATTGCACATACTTTTGTGGCTCAGTGTGTGTGTGTGTACTGCTGCAATTAAGTGTGTCATTGAACGGTGCAGACACAAAGATACAGATACTCTGAGGAGACGGAAAGAGAACGCTGGCAGGAAGTGCCGCTTGGCTTCAAACTGGAAGAATGATAGTAAAGAATGAGCATTAATTTAATTATATGTTATGAATATTTTTCTACTGTTAGGTGATATGAATGGAAGGAAATATCTGTTATATAATGATCGGGTAAAAAGTTAGATGAATCGGAAGGAAATCGTTTTATGCATTTATGCATTAAAAGAGATTTTAAATTAGTTCGAACAGTTTTTATTTCTGCTTTTTCTTGTTTAACTTAGGTGCTAAATGGCTAATATTTTTACAACTGAAACGTGCCATATTCTTAGTATTTTAAGGTGTTAATATGTATAGCTATATATCTAGGTATGAATAGAAAAGAAGAGTTAGTATTGGGTGTATATGTTCCCTGGCTAGAACCAGTAAAAGCTGGCCTAGCTTTGGGTTGTATGCTCTCAGCTTTTGCTTACTTTATGCCATCGATAGCCCCTATTTGGCTTTAAAAAATATTACCTCCTTCCCTCATTTTACTCACTCTTTTGATGTTTTGCCTGTGCCATTCAATTGACCTTCAGTTTTCAAACGCACTTGCCACTTGCCACCACAAAAGTTACAGAGCAGAGCTAGTCAGCAGAAACCTCTCACATGGCTAACTCCAATTCCAATTCCAATCCGAATTCGATTTCATGGCCGGCCAAACAACTCGCATTCACTTGGCTAAAGACTCTCTGTGTGTCTGTCTGTCTGTCTGTCTGTCTGTGGGGTGTCATTCCATTAAGATCAGATACAACAGACACTCGCTACTACGCGGCACAATATTTATACAAACGTTAAGGGGCTTTAGTGTTTAGTTGTTCATATTTTTGCTAGAGGTCTTTGTCTTGGCTTTAACAGTACTCCACTCCACTCCAAACGACTAAATGGACAATGACACGAGCCTCGTCGTCGTCGTCGTCGTCGCAGCATTTGAAACGTGTTTTTTCTTTCTGTTTGCCATCATAGCATTAGATACGATCCGCCCTCTCATAGATACTTACTACTCCCTCTGCAGTCGCCCCCCCCCCCCCCCTCCCCCTACCTTTTTTTGCACCAGGTCAAACTGCATTTTTGTTGTTTGTCAGATGCACATGAACTTTCGAGTTGAAAAAGGTCAAATGCTATGTTGTTGTTATGTTGGGAAATTATTTTGCTTGTCTTCCCCTTTTCGCTGCCTGGCTTTAGCTGTTTTGTGGGTTTCAATGGGTGTCTGTCGAGTGGAGTGGAATTCTACCCCATCAGAAATAACTGAATGACTGACCGCTGGGCATTTATTTGTGTTCTCTCCTCTGCACTGAGCACTCTTTTTATGTCATTAGCCAGATAGAAAGGCCGATAAAATGCCTTGTATTTGGGTTAGCAGCGTACTCGGTTAACTGCAATTGAGATACAAAATTTATGATAGGGAGTACTGTGTACTTGGTCGATTTCTGTGGGACTCTTTTGTTAGAAAACAAAACGGTGTTCTAAGGTATTTCAGAAGTGTAAATGATCTAGCATTTACCGGTAGACTGATGGCCCTATAAAAGTAATGTAGGATCTAAGAACAACCAAATTATACGCTCTAAGATTTCCTTCCTCAATTAAACCTCAATCAACATCTTCTGCATCCATTCACATCTCAACCATTTCCAACATTCATTATTGAAATTTAACACTTGGTTTCACAAATTTCCATACCCGGATTTATTCGTGTGTGTGTGTGTGTGGATTATCATCTTCATGGACAAAAAGCCATCACAATGAAATTTCATTAACATCAGCACAAAATTTCTAAAGCAAATACAATAGAAAAAAACCTCCAAACTCTGGTTTTAATTAAACCAAAAAAAGATAATCAAAATTAACACCCAAGAGGGGCAAAAAAAACAACAACAACAACTGAAACTGCAGGCAACATCCAAAAAAATTGCGTAATCAATTTCGAATTTGTTTTTAATTCGAAGTCAAAACCGGACCAACAGCTGCATAATACCATTTGGATATATGTATATATATATGTATATGTACATATATATTATGGATTCATGACACACTCTGAGGCATGACCGTTACATTGCCCAAAAAAAAAAAAACAACAAACAGAAATGGTCAGACCTTTCCCCCAGTTCCCATTTTTTACCCTTTTCCGATCGGTGGAGCCGCTCCGTTTTGTTGACACTTTTTGCGCGTTACAAAATGCTTCCAATAGAGGGGCGATAGGGGGGGATGTCGGGGAAGGAGTGGTGAGGGTTTGAGGTGTGGGGCATGGGTAATGGGTAATGGTCATTAGGCAGGTTTCATTATGAAGCTCTGCTTCCGGTTGGCTGCGTCGAAGCCCCAGAGCTCAAACATAAAAAAAATCTATAGATACGGAAATTTGGGGAAAAAAGAATACGAGTATTTTTGTAGGGGAAGTAATGAACAGTTTAAGAATGTTTATAAATGGAATACTATACCTGTTTTATTCATAAAAGAACCTGAAAGAACCACGGGGAATACTTCTTTAAGACCAAGGATTAGCAATCATTACTCCCTATTCTCTTTAGACAATTTTGTTTGGCTAAGTAAGAATGTTGGAAATCAAGAATCGATAGCTCCCGAATGCCTTTTTCCAAAGCCTTTCTTTATCCTCTTCTGCAATCATTTTACAGCTTTTGCAGCTGCTCAATTGACCAAGAAACCCTTATTCTCCATTCAAATGCTAACGTACACTTTAGGCCATCATCAACTGTAGATCAAGACCATCCACAGCAACAGAACAACTACTATGCCACCTAACAAAGACATCCGGTTTGCATTGCAACGCTTCATGGCAGCTTGTCAATTCTAAGCACATCACTTATGTATACGTCCTCCTCCCTCTATCTGCATATAGTAGAGGGTATCCAACGAGGGTATCTCCCACTCCATTCGACTGGACGGCTGTCCGATCATTTGTTTGCTTGTGTGAGCCGCAGAACGTGCGGCGACTTAGAAAAACCGCAAATGAGTGTTGCTTTGGACTACCGGACAGGCATTTTTGCATTTTTCTGCATAAGTGGTTTGGACTTGTGGTGTTGTTGTTGCTGGTGGTTGGCATTCACTGTCGTATGCATACATAAATGTATATAGTCGTATATATATCATAATCAGACGGGCTGACCGGCTTAGCTTTGAGCCATAAACTATGCTAAGCCAAAAACCCATTTTGCATGGCCAACATGGACAGAAAAAAGTGTATAAAAGATACAGAAACTCAAGTTCGTTGTCAGAGTCTTTTGTATGGTTGGATGCAAGAAAAAAGAGACTTGCATAACGGAAAGACTACCAGACCACCAAACAAGTCTCCCCCCCCATCTATGTGGAATACATAAGGGATATATATTCTACATATACATATGTATATATATGTATGTAGGTATGTGTGTACAAAATAAATTGAAGATGCCTTGGCTGGCTTTAACGAGTGCCGAGTGAAAAATGAAAATCAATGACAGTAAAAGACAAATTGTGCGCCAAGTAAAAACAGACAAAACAAAAGGAGAGCCGAACCGAGCCGAGCCAGAGATCCAGCCTCAAGAACTTCGAACAGTTGGCGTATTATAAACGGCTAACCGTGACAACAGACCCGAACAGACCCCAACAGAACAGAACAGTCTACAGAACAGCCAAGAACTGCAATAGCAACAGATCCCAAGTTGAAGCTGAGGCTGGAGTTGGAGTTGGAGCTGGAGCTATGGCTGGAGGCTGCCACAAAGGTAAAGGCAACATCAACAGCAACAGCAGCAGCATAACGAACTGAAATTCAAGGTTCATGTCAGTAACCCTAAGAGTTCTGGTCTCTCGCTCTCCCTCTCTCCATTCGACACAACAATAAAAGCAACAGCTAAAACATAAAACACACACATAAAGATCTGCTCTGTCTATATATTCGTACTGTGGAAGTCGGCTAGGGTCTCTTTCTCCTACTCTTTTCTCTCTCTCTCTCTTTCTCTCTCTCTCTCTCTCTGTGGGCTAACGAACTGTTCGGGAGTTCTTCTACGTTTTTATACCCTTACATATTGATGGGGGTATAAGTATACTTTTATTTTGGGATTGAAAGATGGATGGGGATCGATTTTTAAGGAGAGAAGTGTGACTCATTCTATGATACGGTTGGGATTCCAAATATCATACATTTTGGAGGGCTCTAACCTTTGGTAGAATAATTTTTAGAAATTTCAACAGTACGAAACAAAAATATTGAAGGCTGTCTTCTTTAATCTCCCGATGATATTTGTAGGTAAATTGTTATAAAAACTCTTTCCATTTTCCTTCAACTTTCATCAAACTTGTGTCCTTTCTAGAACCCTTTTTTTAGGGCATTCTTCATTCGTTCTATGTAATTTCTTTACTCTCAACTTTTTTAGCGCTAAATTGGCGTCCGTTGCATGCTGACTCCCCGGACTCTGTCTTTCAGTCTGACTCTGACTCTGACTGACTGCCTCCAAGCGTATATTTTGTACCTTTTTCTTATTGGAGCGACGACAACTGGGGTCTAGGGACCGCTTTAATGCTTATTACCACGCATGCATGACAGTCCCAGTCGCCAGTCGCTAGTCGCCATTCTGTCCCCCAACCACCTACACTCCGGGTCCCCTCTAGGGCCTGTCTAGGCGTAGGACTTGACTGGATAAATGCCGTCCCCCATGGGGTAGCATTACGTACAAAGAGTGTGAGAGAGATCGTCAGCGGGTGTTTTCCTGTCCCCTCTTCAGAATTGAAAGAGCAGTACGTCATGAGTCAGCGGAGTAAACGTATGGTATATATGGTATATGATGGAAGGGAAAGGAAAGGGTTATTTACTTTTCCATTCGACTGCAGGCTGCAATAATGGGGTGTGCAAATTTTGATGAAAATTGCAGGCAGCAAACCATTTTGAGTTATTACTGAAAATGGTACGGAAATTCAGGAAATTCTTAGAGCTATTTAAGAGCCATCAAACATAATTATGTCCATATATCAGAAATATAGATTGACTTAATAAAGGAAAATTGTGAATAGAAATTTGATGGATGGCCTACCATTAATTTGGTTCTGAAAAACCTTTCAGAAGTATCCCAAAAGTGCTACAATTATCGCTCATGTTCAAGTTCAAGTTCCAATTAATGAATTAACTTTTTAATTGAATGTTTTTGTGATCAGAAACAATCTTAATTCTCTGCAGAAGCCATGGCCAAGAAGAGACAAGTGTTTTCTGGGGGCCTCCACTAAGGTCATCATTTATTTATGACATGAATGCCCGAATATAAATGTAATTATATAAGAAGAGATGGATGAGACGGAAAAGCAGAAAGAATAACATCTTTGGCAGGCCTCAAAACACCGTCTGCTAAGCGCTTTAAAAGTCAAAGCTGAAGAAAAAAACCCAAAGAGAAGCAAGAATTATATCATAAAAGATGTGGCTGGTTTGATATTTTGGTTTTGGGGCTTGTCCCACCACTGGGTCGGTCTTCCAAGAATGGACGACCATCCGATGATTCAGCAGGCAAGAGGCAGACGGGACGGAGCTTAATGAATACCTTGCAGATTTTGAGGAATTGATGCTGCCTGAAAGATGCGATGCTTGGGGTTCGGTTCGGTTCGTTGTGTGGCAAAAAAAGCAAAAAAAGGGAGAACCGCGAGAAGAGAATTGAGAACTGAAAACAGAAATTACCTTTCAATGATGCGGCATGGCATGGCCAATGCGGAATGGCGGATGATGACGATGATGATGATGATGGTACGCGTGAGATATTTCCAATACGATTTGCCATATTTCCGCTAGAGTTGCGCAAGAAAAGTTCTGTTTTTTTTCCATTCAGTTACCGTAAATGTGGGACAAAGTCTTAAGAGTTTATTTACCCCATTCGGGGATGAGTCAGTAGTGATAGGAAGGGAATATTTATAGATAGATGTCTAAGGAGAAGAGCCAATTGTTATGGTTCTAGTAGCAAGGAGTTTGGAATGTATATCTTTACTCAAGTAAACAGTTTGCCAAGAGATCTCTTATTCCTTCCTTTTCCTATAAATATTCTAATGTCATTCCTTTCTTTTTCCTTTTGCAGAGATGACCACAACATCGCCACCAAGTAGCAGCAATATCTCCACATCTGCTGTGGACACAATGAGTAGTTCCTCTGTGAGTTCTACCAGCATTGAACCCATCACCTCAACAGAGCCCACAACAACGCCGCGACAGGAGACCGAAGGACCCGAGCAGCACTTGATCTTCTCCAACACGGAGACGGATCAGACCCACATCCAGCACATACCCCTGAGGGATGAGCACGCGGAGAATAGTGGAGCTGATGCCACCACCGAGGCACTGAAGGATCCACGAGAAGATCAGCTGATCAATCAGATATCGAATGAGAACGATGATGTGGTCAAGGATCTGAATAATTTCCGACATCCGGCGACGCTGATCACGGCAAGCAACAGCAACAGCGAGGAGAACAGTGATTCCTCAGTGAATCCCAGTGAAAATGAAAGTGAAAAGACAGAAGAAACAACAACAAGCAGTACAACAACAACAACAACGACGACAAAGACAACGACAGAGGCAACCGTGCAGATCGAGCGCGAAGAGGATCCCTATCATGTGCATATACTGTCCGAGAATCATGATCGCCTGGCCGAACACGAAGATTATCAAATGCTGTCGACCAGCACCGAGGAGTCCTCGTCGTCGTCATCGTCAGAACCAGCTACAACAACTACAACAACCACCGAGAGCGGCTCTCATGCTGGTATTATTGTCAGTCTGGAGAACAAGGCAACCGCAGAGCCAGCCATATCCACATCCACATCCACAGAGGGTACGACGACTACAAGCACATCTCGAGCACGCGCCATGCATATGAATGAGGAGCCAGAGATCGAAGCGGCGGCTGCAACCACAATCATGCCACCAGACAACGAATCGTCGTCGGGTCCAGTGATTAACATTGTTGAAGGACAACACATGAAACAGGAGGAGGAGTCGGAGTCGGAGAGCAGCAGCAGCAGCACAACCACCAGCACAACGCCAGCCACAACCACCACAGAGGAGCCATCGCCATTTGTTGCCTTTGCCGGCGAGGGACGATCAGCGGGTGGTGCCGGCGATGATGATGTGGAGGAGCTCTTCCTGCAACGCAATGCCACAACGCATGAACAGCTCATGGACCTGAGTGATGTCAGCATGGATGAGGATCCCAAAGAGAGTAGCAGTACCAGTACATCTTCTACAACCACCACATCGACGACCACTGTTCAACCGGAAACGGAAATGCCCAAAATAGTAGAAATCACCGCCAGCGGGGACACAATGCAACGCGAATGTTTGGCCAACAGCAAGAGCTACAAGGTTAGTATATATGGAAAACTAAAATATAGAAGTTTGATCCCGTAGAGAAAGCGCAAACGCCTCCATCATCCTCCATTCATTCCTTTTTGTCTGGCAGCCAGCCCACTTCCTGGCACGCAACTCCAATTGGAGCTGCTTGTCGTCACCCTGGAGATTGCATAATGGCCAACAAGTTTTTGGGACTGCCGCTGCCGTTCATAATGAAACCGGTCAGAGCACTGGGCTCCATATTCCAGACTCAGACTCAGTCTCACTCTCAATCTCCATCTCCAATGCAGCTGCTGCTGCTGTTGCACTCAAAATAAAAAAAAAACAAACCATATTTTCGGTGAGCCGCTGTCGCTGTTCGACCAAGCAGCAATTATGCAAAATATTTGCGCACCTTAAAAATCAAAAGAGAGAAAAATGTAGAAACAAAACGAGCAAAGAAAATTCCTGAAAATTGCTGGGTTGTGATTGATGTTGACATCGCCTTTGTGGCTTTGGCCAAAGGCGGTAGATACAAACAGCAGTGCGAGATGAGAGAGGGAGATACCAAGACCATTCCAAGCCCTGTCCATACCCAGACAAATGTAAAACCAAAGCGAAAACCACTCTCAAATGCAAATCCCACAACAATTCGAACCCAGGAATCCAGGCAATCATCTCAACAATGAGTAAATTGATAGCATTTTCAAATAAATCACTAGATAAACGACTTGCTTTAGAACTATTTGGTTAAACAATGTATCGTTGTATAGCTCTATCTTTCATCTACTAAAAATTCATCTAATTAACAGCCAACGAGCATTTTCAATCATTTCCAACACGCCTTTGTGCGTCTGTCCAACTGTGACGTGTTCATCAAACATTGCACTCGGCCACAGAGAGGCACGGAATGGCTACCAATCATGAACGCTACTCATGGCTCACATCGGTTGTAGATACCATATATATATATACCATATATATGTATATACAAAGTGCAGTTGGTGCAATGAATGCCTGCAGCTGGCGACTGAGGCACTACTGACCAAAACCCAACCCACTTTTCTGGGATGGAGCCTGGGCATGCGCTTGGGCCTGAGTCTGAGTCTGAGTCTGGAGTGTTGATTTTGCTTTAATTAAACGAGTGTTTGGCTTTTCTTTTTCAAGCACCCTAATCAATAGAAGGGTGTTAGGAAATTTTAAGGCATTTTGAAAGTTTGTCTAAGAAAAATAGATCTTATCGAAAGGAAAATACCCTTTTTCAATGACATTTTAAAAATCTTTGCTGTCTCTTAAGTACTTTTAAACAATTTCCAATATGAGTAGCACTTATCATTTCCATACAGAGAGTATTCCCTCTTCGTTATTAATCTTCCTTTATATTTTATTCAATTTTTTTCTTAATCTTTTAAATTGTTTGCGTTGTCGTTTTCATAATCGAGCTTGCGGTTCGCGTTCGATATGAAATAATTTTTGCTTTCACTTTTAATGAATTGTTGCCGATAGACACAGCACTCCTCCTCCTCCCTCACTCCACCCTCTTCCCCATCAGATTTTTTTTTATAAATTGCCATCGATTGCCGGACACGTGCAACATGCCAAGCCGCATGCCGCAAATGTTTTTCAAGTGAGCAGCCAAATAGCAAAAAAAAAATATATATATTTATTAAGTAAATTGCACAGTTTACCTGATATTTTAGCTTGGATTTGCAGTTGTTTAGTGTGGCAAAGGGGGCGTTTTTATGGGCCACCTGAGGCCCCAAAAGTTCACCAGAATTGTGCTCATTAGCCCAACATAAAACCAGGCGACTGGTGGCAGGTGGCAGGGGCACACACACCATAAAAGCCTTTGGGCGTGAATTATCCGTATAAACGGCTGAGAGAACATAACCCCAGTCCCAGACGTTTAATTAAAAGAACAAATGACTGCCTAAAGTGTTTTCCCGCTAAAACAAAAGACTTAAGAGACGAACTTGTTCGTCTGGTCGGCAAGTGCGTGGGCATCGTCCGCATTGGCTGAAGTAGTGACATATTTGGTTATTGGAGCACTCCAAACAGAGAGCAGGAAATTTCAGCTCATGATTGCCTTGAGTCAACAGCCGCATGATTGATGATCATCCACTCCACGAAACCACAGTGTTTGCCTTATGCCACAAATTGACGTAATTTCTGGGCAAATAGCTTTCACAGAGTACACAAAAATTGGCAGAAAAATGTCTTTTGCGGATACGAAAAGGGAGAGAACTGGCACAGTAGGTCGATCTTCAGTCATTTCCCTAAATAAATGATGATAGAACCTTTGGCACTGTTTCCATTGAAGATAGGGAAAGTTGTGGATTAGAATGGATTAGAAGGGAAATCAAGGAAGAAACTTGAACTTGAATGAAGGGAAATAATGGGTACCCAAAGAGATGCTCTATTGATGGGAACATTTATTCTTATCCACATGTTATCTATATTCTAAATAAATCCGTTGTTTTCCAGCATGGCGACACCATGGAAAGGGAATGCGATGAGCGTTGTACTTGCAACCGCGGCGACTGGATGTGTGAGCCACGTTGCAAGGGCTTGAGCTATCCCCGTGGCAGCCAGCGCAGCATGGCCAATCCCAACTGTCGAGAGCGTGTGGTGGAGGAGGACGAATGCTGTCGAATGATGGAATGCAATGAGCCTCTGCTAGAGCCCACTGTGGCCATATCCGAGGGAGCAGCCCCAGCAGTGGCAGCTGCAGCAGTGGAAGAGGAAGCCACAACCATTTCCAGCACCGATGATGAAGGTGAGTTTTCCATTAATCATTAGAAACAGACTTTGAGGAAGATGAAGCAGATGTAGTAGCTTTTGTTATGGCTTTCTTTATGGCTTTTACATGTCGATCTTTTTGGCCAAAGCTTTTTTAACATGCTGTGTTCTCTATGCAATTCCATAAAACGTGCCTCATGCCCCAACATTCAACACATACACAAAAAACACACGCCGCACACACTCGACTCGACTGCATTCCTCCCATTGCATTGCATTGCATCCACATAGCCACGCCCAAGCCGAAGAATGATTGCCATTATATGGGAGGCGTCTATAAGTTCCGCGAACGCCTGGAGATCGCCTGCGATCAGATCTGCCACTGTGCCGAGGGTGGAGTGATGGACTGCCGTCCCCGGTGTCCGGAGAGGAATCACACGCGGGCCGACAAGTGTGTGTATGTGAAGGATCCCAAGGATGTGTGCTGCCAGCTGGAGCTGTGCGATGTCACCCTGGATGATCATGAGCAGCCGCAGACTCCGCCCCAGAACAGTGTGAATGAGGATTCGGAGGAGGAGCACCACCACCAGGAACATATCTATGGATTGCAGGAACAAGCCAGAGATGCAGGAGGTGCCACTTCCGGCTGCACCTTCAAGGGCTCCCAATACGAGGTGGGACAGCAGTTCCGCGATGGCTGCAAACAGTTGTGCATCTGCAATGAGCAGGGAGTCCACTGTGCCAAGGTTGAGTGCCCCTCGAACTTTGGATTGGACGTGCAGGATCCGCACTGCATTCGGTGGGAGCCAGTGCCTGCAGACTTTAAGCCCATTCCTCCGAACTGCTGTCCGGAGAGCATGCGATGTGTGGACAACGGCACCTGCACCTACAAGGGCTTCCAGTTCGACAACTGGGCTCCGATTCCAGCGAATCTTTCAGGTAAAGTCCATACATCCAATCATTCCCCTCACATACAGTCGCCTCATGCCCATCTTTGGATCTCCGTTTAGGTTGCGATCAGCATTGCTATTGCGAGAATGGGCGCGTGGAGTGCCGTCCGGCGTGTCCGCCAGTGCTGGCATTGCCGCCCGCGGATCTGCCCTGCCACCCGTCACTGGCACGTCTCCTCCCGATACCCGACGACGAGTGCTGCAAGCAATGGAGCTGTGCACCGCTGGTGCCCAAGATTGGGGCTGCCGGGCAGGAGGAGTCCCCCGAAGAATCGTCCACTCAATCCACTGCGATTTCCAATGGTAAATAGATTTTGCATGACTCGAGATTAATCCTTTCCTTTTTTCGGGGAACTGCATGCAATATAGAAGTTTTCTAGAGACAATTTTCCCCTCCACTTCCATGTCATTCCTTTGAGCTTTTTTCATTTGAAAATCATTTTCCATTCGATTTGATTGGAAATTTATTAACTATTTCGCGCTTTTGTTGGCTGCCTAACTTGTTTTTCTTTCTGCTACCTCTCACATTTCTGTTTTTGCATTTTTAATGCTATTTAATTTCGTTTTTACTTTACTTTTTTTCATCAATTATAAATATATTCACGCTATGCATTTTGTAAATAATCAAACAACATTCAACATGCCATGCAAACATGCAAAATAACAGAAACCACAACGACAGCGACGACCACGACAAGTACAACAACCACTGGCAAAATGCCGCCCCAGAAGAAGCCCTCGTCGCCAGGTGCCTTCTATCCCACATTGGACGGCAAGCCACCAAAGTCCGTAGGCGGAGGTCTGGGCATCTTTGAGAAGGCAGAGAAGAGCCATGAGAAGGGTCATGAAAAAGGACACAAGAAGGTGCAACACCAGCACCAGCAGCAGCAGCAGCAACAGCAGCAACAGGAGCAGGAGCAACAGCAGCATCAGCAACAGCAGCACCAGAACGATGTCATCTTCGATGATCGCGAGGGACACTTGCAGCAGAATGGCGGCTTTGTGCCCTTCCAATTCGGACACCAGCATCCGCACCAGCAACACCTGGGACCCTTTGGCTTCTACAATCCCGTAAAGCCTGTCTATGAGGACTACAATCCCTATGAGCCGTACGATATTAATCCCAATGGAACGCCACAGGGCAAGCCGCCACCAGTGCCCACTAGTCAATCGGATTTGTTCAATATACTGGGAGCAGAACAGCCAGGACATCAGGGACATCCAGGGCATCCCAATCATAATGGACATCCCGCGCAGACCCAAAAGGATAATCACAATCTGCCCTCCCAAGTGAGAATCGAACAGATTCTGCAGCATTTGCAGCAGACCGTGCCAGGAGGGCCACCAGCCCAACAGCAGCAACAGAACTCCCAACCGCAGCAGCAGCAGCAGCAGAATCCCGGACATTATGTGCCCATTGTGCACAGTGGGTTGCCGCCACCGCCGCCAGCACATGGCATTGCCATTGTCGATGGCCAGCCCGTGGCATATGAGAGCTATCCGGGGATACCAGGCCTGGGAGTGCCGCCACCAGCAATCCATCAGCAGCAGCATCAGCAGCATCAGCAGCAACAGAAGCAACAACCATTGCAACAGCAGGCCACAATCCTGCCCAGCTCCAGCACTACTTCAGGATTGTCCACCCAAGCCAGTGAGCATAGTCTGCACCAGAATCAGGAGAAGCTAACGAAGCAGCAATCCAATCCAGGTTGAACCAACAAAATATTCTATAGCTACCCAACACTCTTAAATCTCTACAAAAATCAATCAAAAAACAACAGCCACAACAGAACACTGCGACAGGGTTTTTACTGTACTAACTGCCGACCCACACACAAACACAAACTATACTTCACACAGATCCAAAAGCATCCACACATTCACATACAGATCCATCCATCATTGTCATGCTTTTTACGCTAATCCGAAATTTGAGCGATTTTCCAAACAAAATTCGTTAATTATTTTTTGGGGCAAACAAAATACTAATCTTTGACAATTAATTAGTCGCTGAAAACTAACCAAAATATTCTTATATTATTCTTCCCCCCAAAAAAAAGGCAATGGCAAACTCCAACCAGACATTGAAGTTCATACCTTGGAGGCTCTGGATGCGCGAACCATTCACATTGTCTTCACTGTGCCCGAGGTCTATGTGAATCTCCACGGACGCATTGAACTGCGGTACACGAATGGACCCAGCAACGACACCTCCACCTGGGAGCAGCAGATCTTTGCACCGCCAGAGGATCTCTTAGCCACCTCGCAGATGGAGTTCGACTTGAACTACCTAGAGCCCAATTCCCTGTACAAAGTGAAGATCACATTGATCCTCAGGGATCTCAACTCCCAGCCCTCGAGCACTGTGCATGTGGTGAAGCTGCCAGCGGAGAGGACGATCACACCACCTCCGCCCTTCACCGACTACAGGCCGGACTTCCAGGACATCTTCAAGACCGTGGAGGATGCAGAGTTGAATGTCAGCGAAACGAATGCCACGTGGCTGCAGTTGACATGGAAGAAGCTCGGCGACGAACAGATGGAGTATGTGGATGGGGTGCAGCTGCGCTACAAGGAGCTCACGGGCATGATCTACTCTTCATCCCCGCTGATACACCGCACCCTCACCAGCTACACCATCCAGAACCTGCAGCCGGATACGGGCTACGAGATCGGTCTCTACTACATTCCCCTGGCCGGCCATGGGGCAGAGCTGCGTGCCGGACACATGATCAAGGTGCGCACAGCGCCCAAGATCGATGTCTATGGCTTTGATGTGACTGTGAATGTCACCAAGGTGAAGACCCAGAGCGTGGAGATCTCCTGGAATGGTGTGCCCTACCCAGAGGATAAATTCGTGCACATCTATCGGGCCATCTACCAGAGCGATGCTGGCAAGGAGGACTCCAGCGTCTTCAAGGTGGCCAAGCGGGACAGCACCACAGGCACTCTCATTATGGACCTCAAGCCGGGCACCAAGTACCGCCTTTGGCTGGAGATGTATCTGACGAATGGCAATACCAAGAAGAGCAATGTGGTTAACTTCATCACGAAGCCCGGAGGACCAGCCACGCCTGGAAAGACGGGTAAGAGTCGATTGGGAATACCTATAAGTGGAGCTCTGATAGGAATCTTAAATGGATAACCATTTCCTTTTCAAGTCTTGCAATTTTTTGAAAGGATCTATTTGGGTTTCAAGATATTTGGTAAATGCGAGGAAAAGTCTTTGCTCTGTTTTAGTTTTAGATCTAAGACCCTAACTATTTCTAACATTAATACCTATCTTTAATGGTTACAGGTAAACTCCTTACAGCAGGCACAGATCAGCCTGTGGGCGACTACTATGGTCCCCTGGTTGTGGTCTCTGTGATCGCCGCCTTGGCCATTATGTCCACGCTAGCCCTGCTCCTCATCATCACCCGAAGGCGAGTCCATCAAACGGCATCCATTACACCACCACGCAAGAGCGATGCTGCCTATGACAATCCCTCATACAAGGTGGAGATCCAACAGGAGACTATGAGTGAGTACATGACGAGCATACCTATTCAATCTATACGAATTTGTAATAAAAAGTACTTAAATCCCCTCCTTCCAGATCTGTAACTCACGAATCTGCCAAAAACACGTAGTTTTAAAACAGATTCTTGTAAATATTTAAAGCAAAAACGAAAGGAAGGATGGAAAAACTAAGGAAAATTAATGGAAAAACTCAAACTCAGTGTCAGTAAAAAGATTGTAATCAAAAAATAATGGAAAGAAAATAATTTTCTTAAGCCGGCGCAAGATCAGTAAAAAATTGTCCCAAAATGTGGAATTCGGCCGCCATGTTGTATGTAGTGTTTAAGTAATCTACACAATTTTTCGTTAAACAATTTGTGACTTGTGTATATATAGAGAGAGAGTGAGACAAGCAAGGAGGATACGATACCCTATGGAAGAACTAATTGATCAAAAACTCCACACAACAAAAAGAAAAAAAAACCCGGGCGCATTGATTCTTCTAGCGATTTCGAAATGCATACGAGTTTAGTTAGTTTAACTTGTAAATTTTAGCTTTACACCTATCGTAATTTAAAGGCGCCTCATCGTCAGTGGAGCAAAGATCAAATCAACAACTAAAGAAAGCCAGCCACAAAGGCGATGATGCGTTTTTCAATTAACAGTCCATAAATATTTAAAAGTAGCTCGTAAAAACACGTAAAGAGATATGCATATACTCGTATGTATGTATGAATAAATAAAGAAAAAAATTATAAAAAACTATTAAAATACAATATATGCGTGTGTTTTTAATTTAAGAACTAGTAAATTAATAAAGGGGAATAAAATAGTCAATAGTGGCATTTAAATATCCATTTATAAGTAAGTATTACTTCCTTCTATGCTTTCAATAGATCACCTCCAAAAAAAGTTACATTTTCGCGCATTTATTACAAAAATATATCATATATTTTATTAATATAATTTAGACGTGTTTCTTCCTGACTTTTATGACATTTTTAGACATTTATACAACTTTAACTTTAAGATTTTTGGATGACTTTCGCCCATTTCCGAGTGTTTTTCGAGTTTACATTCAATTTCCACCATTCGTTTTTCCATAATTTCTTTTATTTCTTTTTGCTTGCAGCACCAACAATATCAATATCGTATATCTATATACATATATGATTGTAGATATATATATATATGTTTTTGTATATATACAAAATGCACAACTAGATTTCGTTTTTTTTTTGTTTCAGAATTCAAAATTCAAATATTTCGTACACTAAATGCTAAAGTTCTTTGTATTATTTACGTGTTAATTATAGACAAAAGTTATTGTAGAGCAAAGGAAAAAAGATATTTTAAATACTCTTGCTCATTTTGGCATAAACAAATCTTTGAGTTTGCTTTTTTTCGTTTTGATATATAAATTATTGTACAATTAATGTGTAAGTAGACATTTTTTAATTTCTTGTTTTTGTTTTTTTTGTTTTAAAGTATTTCTTTGCTTTGTATGTTTCTATTTTGTATTTTGCTTTTGTGTGTTTTTAAATGTTAAAAGTAATCACTGTTTAGCCTCCGTTCTTTGACATTAAGTTGGTTGTGTTGTGGTTTTTGTTGCGGGGGGGTGGATGAAGGATGCAGGATGTAAAATGCAGGACAGGTCGATGTCTATTTGGTGCTGTTGGTGCTGATGCTATTGCTGGCAGCTGTCTCGCTGTTGCTGCACTGCTCGATGACGCTGTTGCCCTCCGCCTCGCTGCTGGTTGTGGTCGATGAGGCAGTATCCTCATTATCATCATCCGCACCGCCTTCATCATCATCCTCGTCATCATCATCATCATCATCATCGTCGTCCTCTTCGTCGTCATCGTTGTCGTCAGTTGGCGCATAGACAGGCTCATTTTCAATCAAACGCATGTCCATGTCCATGCTATCGAATGAATCGGTTATGACACTATCATCATCAGTCGTTGTCTCATCCTCCTGCCCGGACGTATCGTTGTCCAGATCCATCTCATCATCGCCGCCATGTCCCTGCTGCAACGATGGCGACTCCCCGCCAGCAGACAGGCGCATCTCCTGCATCAGTTCCTGGATCAGTTCAGTCTCTATTTCGGTGACTCCCAGATTCAAATGCTTTTTGGTCACATCCATCAGCACATTCTTCACATTGCGGGCCAGCAGACGCAGATGCTCATCGCTGCAGACATTCGCATTGGTCACGTAGCGTATGTAGTCCTCCAGGTAGTAGGTGTTGAAGTTCTCGCGGCACGGTTCACCGCTGGCAAACTGCTGGTGCGTCAACAAAAGCTGATTAATCAACCAGTTTCTGCCGCCCTTTAGCACCTCGATGGCATCCCGGACGCACTGGCGACCGAGTTCAAAGTTGCGGAACAGCGGATAGGTTATGGCACGGCGAAGGAAGGCCACCAGGACATCCTTGTAGTTGTCGAACTGCTCGTAGTAGCAGAACAGAGGACACAAAATGCTGCGCGTCCAGGCCGATTCGCAGGTCGGATCGTTATTGGTAGTCCGCACATCGTAGCAAATGGCCAGCACAATGCTGATGAGGCCGCAGTCGATCTCCTTTTGCCTGAACCTCTCCATGGGGCTATCTTGATCTTCAGGCACCTCCTCCTTTTGCTGTTTCTGAAACGCCTCTCGACTGAGATTGTGCAACAGATGGGCCTGCTCTTGGGTCATGGAAGTTTCAAAGATTTTGGGCTTGAAGCGCAGGGGATTCTGATGCCCGGACGGAACCTGCAGCTCCACAAAATTCATTTTGTATTGATCGCGCGAGAAGCGTTTCATTTCGTCGAGAATACGACTTTGTAGACGCTGAATAGGGCTAAGGCGATGGGGCTCCATCACACGACAAGTGGATTTATCCACCTAAAGGGGAACGAAAGATTGAATTCAGAGCTTAGATTGATTCTACTCTACTCACATCTCTAATATCTGGGGGCCCACTGTATTGGCTGGCATAGCCATAGCCAAAATGATTTGTTAACTTGTAAATGCGCTCGTCTCCCTCGAGCTGCAATTGGCACTGATCGGTGATGCGTTTGAGTTTCCATTCGTTGACAAGGGACTCCTTATCTGCCTGATAAAGGGCATCGGCCAATGTGGGCAGACGCAAAAAGGTGGCAATGTAGTCCTTGCGCACGGTCTTTGGTTTCGGGGCATCGCCAATGCTAGAGGAGGCTCCACCTCCTGATGAACTATCTTGAGTGGTGGCCGCAGTGGCAGGCGGCAGGCAGCGTAGGCATAGCTGGTAATGATTATCCTCTGGATTGAATTTTATCAGCAGTGTTTTCAGCTCTCGCATATCGAATGCGCGTCGGCTGTGGAATCTGTTGAAATACAAAGGAAATGCCAAATGACATACATATATACATGACATGGATAAATGGTTGGATAATGACTCACTTGTACAGCTTGACATCGGCATAAAAGTACAAATCATGCGAGTCAATAAATATATCGCAATTTCTTATGCGATCCACATGTAGTGCTTCCGCACTTTCCGCACCCCCTTGTGCCAAGGCAACCACGTCCCCGCGCCCAGACTCTGCTTCTGCTGCTGCTTCAGCCTCTGCTGGTGTTTCCTTTGCAGCTGCTTCTGCTGCTGTGGGCGAGTGGGATGGCTTCTCCCTGGCATGGGGATGTGGTATCACAAGGAAGCATGTGTTCTCCTTATAGCTGTGTGTGATCTGTCCATATAACATCTTTTTATTTTAATGCGTTTAACTACGTTTTATCTACTGTTTTTAGTATAATTTTATTTATTTTAATGACCAGTCTGCCCGTATACCAGAACCTAAAAAATGCCACGCTCCGCTTGCCGTAAATACTAAATTTCCATGTGACCGTAAAACCAACAATACCAAATAAAGTAGTAAACATTTGAGTATTTTTATTAACTATTAACCCATTGTCGACTACGAATTTTTGCGCAGTTTAGGTGTTGGATGGAAACTACAAGATAAATTTACAAACAGTGTTAATTTCCGCGGGTTATATCAAGTTATTCACCTGTTTAAAGAGAGGGCTTAAGTTTGCTAAGTTCGTTTTTTCATGAGTATATTTTGAAAGTGTTCCGGTATATTTCGGTAAATTTCTGAGGATCAGATCGTATATTTTATTGATAAGTCAGCGGCACACTAGAGTTGGGGTGCTATCGGAAAATTTAACCCTCTAGTTCCGTAAATTGTTTTGCTGCAAAAGTGAATTTTGTTTTGTATCAAAGGAATATTGTTAAAGAATTAGATTTCTTCAAAATGAACAAAACAAACAAAAAATGGGGAACTTAATAAGAAACACAATTGAGCGTGCACTGAACTTGCGTCTAGAGGGGTTCTTGAGAACTAGAGGGTTAAACCACAAGAACAAAAATTTGAAAGAAAGAAAAACATATAATAATTCGTGTATTGCTATAAAAAGATACATTTCAAAAGCTTAATTAAATTTAATATCATTAATATGTCAATGTTTTTATTGAATATTCATCAATCGACCAATATACCATTCAGACCAATAATGTTCTCTTGTGTATACGTATATTTTTGTTCTCTGTTCTCTGTACGTTATCTTTTTGAAACTCAACCAAATTGCAAAAAAAAACGATGTTTGAGAAAAATATCGATATTTTGTTGCCGTATAGCCGTCGTGCTTGTTGGGACTTTTTCTGGGACTTTTTGAGGGATTTTGTGGAAGCAGCGATGTTTTGTTGCATGATCGTTTCGAACTCATACCGTGAGAGTAATAGAGAGTAAGCGCTCATACATTAACGCGAAAATTAGTAAAAGAGCGCGTCTAGTGTCAAACCGATCGGTTCGACACTACTTTTTAGGTTCGACACTACTATTTTTGGGTTGAGCCAAAAAAAAGGTATGGATAACGGGTAAATTCAGCCAAGGGAAATTTCATGGCTCGCACGATTTTCACCCTATCCGAATTATTCCCCGATAGGACGTGTGGGCGCTAGCGATCATGTAAATCAGGTGGGGTGGAGTTTACCTTGCAGGCCTTGCATTTTCTGGGCCGTTTTGACTGTTGTCCACACCCGATTTTTTCCGAAAGATCCTCAGCAATTTCCCAGGGAAAAATATTGTAAACTTCCCAGGACGGCGAGTATTTTTTACAGCGCGCGGATTTGAAATGAGCAAGGTAGTGACTATAAAAATGGATAAATTGTTGAAGTCAAAGTAAACTGTTTCATGGGAGATTAGTTATTCGATTATGTTATCTTTTTACTATAATTTATGGGTTTCCTTCCAAGGAGTAGCCCCAACACTTTCTATAAAATTATGTGTTCAGGCCTGAGGGTCCTAGTTGGCTAGTAATTTTAAACGGAATATCAAATTGGAAAAAATTTTCCACCAGAGCCGACTAAAATCATATCGACTAGATTTAGGGGTGTCTGGCAAAAAAATCGATTTTTGAAAAACTATCGATGTCTGCAGTTAGGATCCAAACATCGATTATATCGATGTTAACATCGATGTTTGGCACAAGAAAAATACAGAATTATAAAATTACAAAAAAAGACCTCGCGTTGCAGCGTTAGGGCACCGGTTAGAGAGTGTAATCAAAAAACGCGGCGTTAAATTGTGCCCAGTTGCTGCTGATCAAATCAAAATCCTGTGTTGTTGTCCTCCTGAATTGTGTCGCGTTGTGTGCTGTTCGCGTAGCAAAAAAATTTCTATAACAGTTCTCAATCAATCAATACCTCTCTCGCTCGCTCGCTCTCTCTTTCTCTCTGCCCTGTCTTTCGCTGTACGTGCGTGCTGGTGTGTGTGTGTCAGTGTTTTTCTGTTTGTGCGTGTGTGTGGTGCTGTGTCGTCCACTCCTTGGGTGCATAATTAAATTAATCAAATAAATCAAAAATCAACGTGTTGAAACCGAGAAGAGCAGCCACAGCGCAACTACAGCTTCAACATGACCATGGCAGGGCAAACAATCAACGACAGGCTGCTAGCAGCCCGTCACAGCCTTGCGGGCCAAGGACTGGCCAAGTCCGTCTGCAAGGCCACCACTGAGGAATGCATTGGGCCGAAGAAGAAGCATTTGGATTGTAAGTGCATACAAACGATATAAAAGGGAAGCGGGTGGTGGTGCAAGAGGGGAGAAGAGGCTGAAGAGAGATAAGCAAGTACCGTTACATTTCCTAGTTACAACAGTTGCACACACGCACAGCGTGTGCAGAGGACAGAGCAGAAAAATGTGTCTTTGCCATTCATTCGCACACACATACTTTCCGTCTCCCCCTCCCATTTTTCTTACACAGCAACTCTTTCTCTCTTCCACATTTTTTTGGGGATTTGTGTGGTGTGATAAATTACAGTGAGTGCCAAAGTGTATGTGACATGGCGAAAAATATATACCCAGTCCCCAAAAGCCCTTTTATGCTCGCTCTCCCTGCCTCTCTACCACCCCCTGCCATTGCACCTGCATTACACAGCTGTGTTTGTGGGCTCTATTCAGCATTAGCTGCTCCTCCTCCTTCCTCTCTCTCCCACTTACACTTTGTAGGCGCCTCTCTTTCTAATGTTACGTTTCAAATGCTCTCCCTCTCTAGGCTAGGCTCTCTTTCTAGTGTTACGTCACTTTCTCACGGCTGCACGTGTGTGCCTGTAGTTGTGTGTTTGTGTGGAACGCCTACAAAAGCCGCAATTGTTAGTGGTTTTGCGGTGTCATTGGCTTGTAAATTTATGCCCAAGTTTTTCGCTCATTTCGTGCACTTTTGTTTGTTGCTAATTTGGTCATAGCTCTGATTACATTAGGAATAATTTTTGACTAAACAATAATTGCAAATTTGCTTGCTTTTGATAAGACAGAGATTGATATCCACCATCCACACAAGTGCTAATTACATCTTAGATGATATCCACTTATCTTCCACAAGGGTTATCTATTTCGCTGACATCCACATTCTTCTAATTATGTTTAGCGAACAGCTGATAATCACTTGATGACATTCTTGTTGGATTCTGGTTTTTTTTAGAGCTCATTTCGGGCTCTCTTTCTGGCTCTATGTCTTGACCTGTTTTCTGGGCACGTTTGCAAAAAAAACGATGACTCATATAAAGAAAAAAAGAGGCCAATATTACTATTTGCCACATATTCAGCACCACCCGCTGCCAGACTTCTCTCTTTTGCATTGTCTGATTGGAGGATGTGTCAACGATAGAAAATAAATTGTTCCCAATTGTGGTCCACATAAAATCCCCCACACAGCAGCGGTGAGCCCCCTCTCTTTCTGCGGCATGGGGATTTTTATGAAGAAAATGTATTGAAAATTAAAGCTCAAGTTCCTGAAAGCCCAACTTCTATAATCAATCGTTTTTCTCTTGCTCAGTTCAAACCTGATTCGTATGTGCGATAGTACTCGTTTGTTTGTTAAGACCCACAACAGGTAGAATTACTGCCTGAAACTTTATTTGTTTTACCGTTTCTCTCTCTCCCTCTGTCTGTCTCTCTTTCTGTCTGTATATTCTTGCGCTTTATAAATAAAACAAGTTAAGATTTCACAGAACCAACAAGAACGGAAAGAAATAAAGACGAAACTCCAGCTTAAAGTAGAAGAAACGCTGAAAAAGTAGAAGAAACGGCAGTAAAGAAAGAGCTTTAAACAAAAGGAAACAACTTGTTAAATTAGCTATCAATGGGGAGTCTCTCTCCGATTCGTATCATTTTATAAGGAAATGCAGCTGCGACCTATTTTGATTTTACTTTCATTAAATTGTCTACAAAGGAAGGGCAGTCAATTGTTTACAGCATCATATATTGGATTCCATTACTTGTTGACTTTTATTCTTCACTTTATTCTCAATAAAATGAACAATCAATAGGAATAGCCATTCCCCTTAAAAATCAAACCTTTCTCATGCATAAAATTCACCAAAGACCAAAGTAAATTGATCAATTTTCCATATTTTCCATTGCATTCTAATTTGTTATACATTTATTCGTATGGTGTGCCCCTCTTTCCTCTCTCTTGCTTTCTATGAATCATATGTGTCGTCTGTTGGGTTGATTTTCCAAAGCAAAAGCCAAACAAACATCTGGATGTAAACGCCCCTTCGAATTGCATTTGTTTATTGTTTCCGTCAGAGTTTTTGCTAAATGACATGGGAAACCACCAGCGAATGAGAGAAATTGTAGCATTTCTTATCAGAGTTTTTACTTTTTGTCTTGGCTTTGTGGCTGTGTGGCTGTGTGTGTGGGGTTTGAGTCTGTGTTTCAGTTTGAAAGCAAAAGATAAGCGGCGCCACAGTATAGAAAACACGAGACGCGACCGATAAGAGAGCGTTGATTACAATTATACATTTGTTTATATGACAATATTTTATGGGAATTTTTTTATGATGATTTTTCAATGATTTCTTTAAACGTTTCTAACATTTTGCTGTTTTTTCTATTTAATTGCAGATTTGGTGCACTGCACAAATGAGCCGAATGTCTCGATACCTCATTTGGCAAATTTACTTATCGAGCGTTCACAGAACGCCAATTGGGTGGTTGTCTACAAGTCGCTGATAACCACACATCATCTGATGGCATATGGCAATGAGGTTTGTATCTCGTCTTATCGCCCCACAAAGAGGGGGCGTATTATGTAGATATATGTAGATAGAACCTTCCATTAGCAGGAGATGGACATCCGACTATCGCGCGTGAATGGCATCTGTTCGTGTTGCTGTTGTGCAGCGAATCAATGTCATTCGATGAGAGTCCCCCAATGCAACAGGGGTATTATTTACGTAGTTATTTTTTGCATTGATTTCACTTGTTGTTTTGCACTCTAAATACTCCGCTTCGATATCATTGTGGGGCAATATTCTCTCCATTTCAAAAGGTCACGTCTTTGGTTTTGTCTTATGCCTTTTGTTGACTCTCTTTTTTTATGTTCCAACGATTGCTTCGAGCTTCACGCTTGTTGTTATTGCGTGCTCTCTTTCTTTCTCGGAGCTTATCTTTAATTGTTTTTCCTCTCTCTCTCTCGCTCTGTGGTTTTATTTGTTCAGTCTTTTCGTTTGGGGTGTTTATTTGGCGACATAATTGCAAGCTTCCTCCCATTCAGGGGGACAGAGAGACAGAGGGGGAGGGTCAAGCTCAAGTGCGAGATTGTGCCACAAATGAAATTTGATTGCTGGAGGGCTTACTATACAGACACAAAAGTTGAAGATGCTCGATAGGGTGTATTTAAATACATATGTATGTACATATGTTCATAAGAAGGGAAGTACACTATTTGTATGACCAGAGGGCATACCTTAGGGCCTAAGCCGGAGAGAATTTCGCAATAAAAGAGATTTCTTTGTGTGTTTGTAAGATGAGAGTTAAATTTTAAAGCTGGTTTTGTAGGATTTTAGGTAGATTTTCAATGATTCCATGTCATATTTTGGAAAAACTATTAGGAGAATCAATTCTATAATTTTGCTTTGCCAGGATTAAAAGGGAAAGCTTTTTTCAATTTTTACTTTAATTATTCTATTAGGTTAAAAAACGAACTTAAATGAAATCGTAATTGTTTTACTTGGAATATTTTATAGTTTTTCTATGATGACATAATAAATCAAATATTCCTCTAGCTTTCAAATCAAGAAAATTCATAGTCGACCATTTTACATGGTTTTTAAGCAAGATAAGCCGTATTCTTATCTTGTATAGTATTTTTATCTCTACTTATCATGATGTTTCTTAAACATCATTCTGTATTTTTAATCATCATTCTCTCTCTATCTTTGTATCTTTACAGCGTTTCATGCAATATTTAGCATCAAGCAATTCTACATTCAATCTCAGCTCCTTTCTGGACAAAGGAACTGTTCAAGGTATAAAGATATTGCCCTTAACTAATACTAAAAAAATCCCACTAACAATTCCCATATCCATTTCCATTATTTGAACCAAACAAATTCATATGTATAAATTTATAAAATAAAGCTTACATTCTCTATTCCTCTCTCTCTCCTTCTCTCATGCTGCGCAAACGTTTGGCTTTTACTCATTTGTAACTATTTTTTTTTTACATAAATTTAACAAAAAATAATTAAAAAATTCGTAACAAAAATATCAAAATGCGTCGCTTACTCACAAATCAAATACATGCAACATACAACAACATTTGCTGGCTAACAACTCGAATCGAATTACTACAAAAATATCAAAACTAATTATTCCAAAAGCAGATGGTGGCATGGGCGTTCCAGGTGGCAGAATGGGTGAGTATATTGCAACAAGCTCTGCTATGTGGGAAAATTGGCTTTCAAATACTCTCCTTAAATTTTCTGCGGGGGCTCTTATACTCTTTGTTTCCTGGTTGTGTGTTACTAATTTTCGTTTTATTTAGCTAAAAAGAAAATCCAAATTTACTAAAAAAAAATTAATTATTGTTTTGGCCATTGTTTAATACTCTTGTTTGTGTGTATTTTCTGTTTTTAGTTTTTATGAGAAATATATTAAATATCTTTCTATATTCGACAGGTTACGATATGTCCCCATTTATACGACGCTATGCCAAGTATTTGAATGAAAAGTCGCTCTCCTATCGAGCCATGGCCTTTGACTTTTGTAAAGTCAAACGAGGGTAACTACTACTATAACATATACTATAATGCATATATCATATATATATACTGTATGACTAATTGATTTTTGTTTATAGCAAAGAGGAGGGCTCATTGCGGAGCATGAATGCGGAAAAACTCTTGAAGACTTTGCCAGTTTTGCAGGCACAATTGGATGGACTTTTAGAGTTTGATTGCCAGTCCAATGATTTGTCCAATGGTAAGTGATTACCCATCTATATATGTAAATGGATCATTTAAATTTTATATTTTTTGTGTACCTCTTTTTAGGCGTTATTAATATGAGTTTTATGCTCTTATTTCGCGATCTCATCCGTCTGTTTGCTTGCTATAACGATGGCATCATCAATTTACTGGAGAAATACTTTGATATGAACAAAAAGCTAGCACGCGATGCATTGGATCTCTATAAGAAGTTTTTGGTTCGCATGGATCGTGTGGGGGAATTCTTAAAGGTGGCAGAGGTATGTATAGGTGTTCCTTAATGAAAGAGTCCCTTATTTAATTTTTGGTTTATTTACTTTACAGAATGTTGGCATTGATAAGGGTGATATACCCGATTTGACAAAGGCCCCAAGCTCTCTTTTGGACGCTTTGGAACAGCATTTGGCCACGCTGGAGGGTCGTAAAGTATCTGCTGCCAATACGCCCACACAGTCTTCGAGGTGTGTTCGACATTTAGTGGAGTATTTCTAGCATTTATGATTTTTTTGTATTGGAATTATTTAATTATTTTGTTTTATGTTTGAGATTGTCTGTTCTATAATATTTTGTTATTTTCTTTGATTTCTTTTCATTTGGTTTCACGTTTTGGTTTCGATTTCGATGATCAGTAGCCATCAACGCAATGTAAAATCCGCTGTATCTGCACTTTCTTCTACCAGCTCTGCTTTTGGCACTGCAGCCGCTTCCAGTAAATTCGATGCCACCAATGGGATTGATGAGCAGCTGAAGGCACAGGTTCTGGCCGAAGAGGAGGCCGCCATGAATCAGTACAAAGTAAGTTTTATGAAGTTATCCGAATATGAGTAATGATTAATTTATTTCTCCGCTTGTTTCTCTATTAAGTCCAAGGTATCGTCGCCCACTAGTAGCGGTGCTGCTGGCTCAAACGCTGCACTAACAAATCCATTCCTATCGTCACCGCCAGCCTCATCGGCTGGCCAGCCGATAGTTGATCTGTTTGGTGCCGCGTCGGCACAGCCCGCTGCTGCTGGAGCAGCGTCCCACCACCACCAGGCGCCACAGGCCACCACCAAGGCCTCTGACGATTTGTTGCAGTTGGGCAATCCCTTTGCCGATATGTTTGAAGCCAGTGCCAGTGCTGGCGGCTCTAATGCTGCAGGAGGTGCCACAGGTGCTACTCTTAATGCCAATAATTTGTGGATGCATAATAATGGTAGCATGTTATAATTTTCTCTTATTATTTCCTAAGTTATTACTAGAGGTTAATTTTTTATTTATAATGCTGTATATACATATACGAATCAGTGTGTAAGTGTAGTATGTACTTCTGTTGTATCCGTATCCTCCGTAATGGTTCAGAGCTAAGAGGAGAGCGCACACTTTTCCTAGTGGCGCGTCCTAGACGCCCGCCGCCCCCCTCTTTCTGTATATTGCACCAAAGACTTTCATGCACCATTTACTATCTCTCTCTCTCATATATTTAGTAATCATTTTTCGTATTTCCGTATTGAATCGTATAAGTTTTCTTGATGTCGATCATTTTTGCTTACCTTTTTTGATTTCTTATGAATTTCTGTCTAATGTATTGTTACTTCTTCATTTTTTTCATCACTATTTCTTTTCCAACAAAAAAACCAAACCCGAATACAAAACAACGACAACGATTACCGATTACCGATTACCGATAATGAATACAACTCTTCGATACAAACTCGATAACAAAACAATCGTACAATCGCTCACAAAAAAAAAAAAACACTTGCAAAAACCAATACAAAAAATATGAAAAAAAACTAGGTTTCAATGGCGCTTCAGTCTCCTCCGCTGCTGCAACAAATGCATTCGTTTCCGATAGTAATTTCTCATCCGTTTTTGGTAACACGGAACCAACAGGTAAGTCCTTCAATGGCCATCCAATATTCATTCATTCCATTACTAAAACTGCAACCACCGCTCTTCTAAAATATATATTATACAAGTATACGCTTAAAATTGACTAATTTTTGAGTGGTTTTCGTCATAAAAAATTCTAAACCGAAATGAGGCTATAATTATGCTAAAAATTAACTAATTTTGGTCTATTATTGGTGTGTGTTTCAAAAATGAAATTAACAAACTGTTAGCATGATGGTTATGTGTTATTTAAACCGATTTTTGTTTTGTTTTGAAAAGCAATTTCCACACAAAAAGCCAGGCTTAATTTCTGTTAAGAGTTCCAAAGGCTAGTTTTGAGTTGTTAGTTTTTAAATGTTAGTTTAAACTTAATATTTATTTATATTTTTTGTGTATATATTTATATATTTTTCCGTTCTATATTTATTTAAAATTGTTATCCTGTAAAATGTCTGTGTGTTGGACTTTATTCAGCTTCGATGTCGTTGCCCCCCAATCCATTTTTCGATGACGCAGTCGCTGTTGCACCTGTTGCTGCAACACCATTTGGCAGCAATAACATTTTCATGGATCAGCAGCAACAGCATCAGCAGCAGCAAGCAATGTTCTACATGCAACAGCAGCAACAACAACAGCAGCAGCAGCAACAGCTGCAACTTCAACAGCGACAGCAGCTGCAGCTGCAGCAACAGAAACAGCAAGAATTTCCACCAGGTGAAATCTTTGTCCTCTCGCCACACAACAAAAGCCAAGCCATCTCTCTTTTCCCACCATTTGCCAGGCTTTGGTTGTCTGTACAAAGCTTTTCCACCTGCCACTCTTGCTTGTAGTGCTGCCGCCGCCGCACACTCAGAGAGCACTGTCTCAGTCTTCAAGCTCTGTCCTGTACAGTAGACACTCATTGACATCTACAAAACAACACGCTTTCTCCTACACCACTGTTGTTGTCGTCCTCGTCTGCTCGCCTCGTGTTTTGTGAGTAGCTGTTTTTTTTGATTGTCCTGCCATTGATTTTTGAAGATCCTCTGTTGCTCTGTCAAATATCAGATCCTCCGCTAGGATCACAGTCGTATCTGCGTTGTTGTTCGAGTATTTCTTTAGTTTTTTTCTTTTATTAAATTGTATTCATTTGTTTGTGTAATTTGTATTCAATGTTGCTTTTTATTGAAAAGAAATTCTTATTATTTTCATGTAATTATTGAATAATTTTTGTGTATTTAATGTTGAAATGAAACTAATGTTTATGTGCGATAGTAATATTTTTGTGTCCAAGAAAATTGCTGTTAAAGAAACATATTTTTACAAATATATTTTTTGTGTGAAAATATCTCTTTTAAGAGATTTAAAGAGGTCTACAACTTCTAGACAAACTTCCAATGACTTCATATCTATAGCTATTGTTTTAATCTCTACAATATCAAACTTTTTCAACGCCTAAAAATACTGTAACATTATTCATTTTGTGTTTTGCCTGCTTTTTATATTTAATCGAAGCCATAAATCATGTAATATAAATATCTGAAGCTATGGTTGTTGTCATAACTAATCCCAAAAACGAAACCCATTATTTAGGAATAACCAAAACAACAAATATTGATACATATCTATTTTCTATATAAAAATGCAAAAAAGAATTCATGTTATTTATTTTGTAAATGTTATTTTTTCTCTTTTTCTCTCTTTTTTATGTTTTTATGTACTTAAAAAACAAAAAACCAAAAAAACAAAAACCTCACATTGTCTCATTGTTAATGTTGGTGGCACAAAAATCCATATACGAACATTTTCTAATCAACATACATCTATTATAATACGCTAAAACATATATATGTGTGTTTATGCTGGCAAAAAAACAAATACGAATCGAAAACTCAAATGAACATAAAACGGGAAAACGGAAAACTCCGACGATAACTCGATATAACATCATCTTCAACAAAAAAAATACTACTCCTGGGCTTCCATTCATCGGCTTCCATTGTCTATATCTACTATATATACATACATTTAAAAAAATGTGTTTGTCTCTGTGTATAAATGTCTGCTATATAAAAAAACTCGGTGCATTGGCTATCTACAACAACAACAACAAAAACCATCAACCATCGTGTAAATTGTGTGTACAAAAATGAAAAGGTTTCGATGCTTTGGGCGATGTACTGAAGCCAGCTTCAGCCAGCAATCAAATGAACGTTGTCGCCACCACAGGTGTCTATCCTACCGGAAACAGCAGCGGCAACTCGATCCTTGCATTACAGCAGCAGCAGTACCTCTTGGGGCAGCAGCCGCATCAGCAAATGCCACTGCAACACCAGCAACTCCAGCAGCTACAACAGCAACAGATGCATATGCAGCCGCAACAGCCACAGCCAGCGGGCACTGGGAAGATAATTACCGGCGATTTGGATAGTTCACTAATGTCACTAGTTGATAACTTAAATATAAATAAAACGGCAAGTGCAAAGTGAGTAAAACATCGAGCTAAAACAAAAATAGAAACAAAAACGATCTATACTACATACTCGTATTATGTGCGTGTGTTCGAAAGTGAAACCAAAACAGACAGAAAACATAATCTCATTTGTTGTTGCCCAAAACCCTGCCCTATCTACCATTTGGAGCTGTAAAAGTACTCTCCCTTGATCCAAACAACCCAAAAACCATTGCCCGTCCCCCAACCACCATTCGTTATTCATGTTCCATTATGTGTACATAAAATATCCATCCATATTCCAAAACAAAAACAAAAAATTCCAAATAGTTCGAAATCACGCAGAGAAACAAATTTTTGTTTAGAAGAATGTGTATAGAGAAATTTCAATTGAAATGCCGTGTTCATATCCATTACTCTCTTACCCCATTATTCTCATAGACCTGTGCAATGGAATTCACCTAAAAATACAGCGAAACCAGGTGCTAATTGGACACCACAACCAATGGCGGCTACAACTGGTGCTGGCTATCGTCCAATGGTGAGTTATGCCACTCTAACTCTCTAAAAACTCTACTCTCTACTGTCCGAACTCTACTCTAAATCAAAAAAAAAAAAAAAAACAACTAAATACTACTCGTACTCGTACTACTGCTACTCGAAAGAAAGAAAGATCCAAAAGCTCCACTTTTGCCTGGAATCTGAAATCTGAATCGAATTGAACCGAACTATCGACTATAATAATTCGTATACACACTATAGAATTTGTGCCGAAAATCCAATAAATAATTGAAAAATGAATGCCAGAAAAAAAAATCAAGAAACGATACAACAAAACACATGACAATTTTTTAATGTATAGAATCGAAAAAACACAAGTATTTTTGTAAATTTTGTCGTCTTTATTTGTGTTATATTTTCGTGTCACCCTCAACACTTTAGGCATTCACCTTCATGTAATACCAATACCAATTTTGATTCTGATTTTATATAATTTTTCTTTTTATTTTCTAAAAAAAAAAAAAAAATCCACCATGCAATTTGCGGTATTACAGCCTCAGCTACTTGGTTCTCTTTGATTTCCTGTGTATGGTCTTGAAAGTTTTCTAATAATAATAATACTAATAATAATATTCCTTGGCTTGTTTGCAAAATCCTATTTCCAAATCTGTATGTTGTAATATCCAACAAAAGGACCAAAACCAAGTTGTTGCGGGAGTTGTAAGTGTTTCTACTTTCCTTTTGAAATCTTGGCTAAGGTGTTTCCAAGGTTTTTCCCACACACCCTCCCACCATATAATACAGCACCAGAACACAAAGCAAGCACTAGGGCTATCTATAACTTTAAACTTTTGTGGCACATCTCCGGGAGATTGTAGGTCGAAGAGTACCCAAAAAACAGACACAACATAAAAACAGGCCACAAAAAACCACATACTTTCTGTGATTTTAATTTCCCTTTATTATTTTACACTATTTTCTTTTGCATTTATATATATATATGTATCCTTAAAATATGAACTATCACTTACTTTCTTTTCTTTATTTTATGTTTGCTTTATATATTCTCAACTATCCCCAACGCATACCGCAAAAAATATCGAAAAATCAAATCTAAAAATCGAACTAAATATATATTGAAACCCAACCAAACAACAAATCTCACGCTGCGCCTGTGTGTGTGTCAATATATATTCTATCAATCAATCAATCAATCAATATCAATATAGGCACATGGCATGACCGTAAGTCCTGCGCCAATCACAATCAATCATCCGTATATACATGCTAGTTATCCTGTAATGCCAAATTATATGCAGGTAAGATGATGCAACCAAAAAAATACCCCAAAACGAAATCAACATAATATTATATAAAGAACCCAACAAACCAAAAAAAAAACAACTATAATTACAAAAAATATATATAGTATATATATATATAATTTTGATTTCGACCTGAGTTGCCGTTTTATCGTTTTTTAGTTCTTTGATCATTTTTATTTATTATTTCGTTAACCAATCTTTCAGTTTCCCATTCGTGACTATCAATCGAATATCTAACATCTTCAGCACTACTATCTAACGAATAAAGCGATCTATACGCTAGTTAAATCTCCTCCTAACTCTCGAAGCAAAAACCATCTGTTCTATCCTCTGAAAGCCACAAGCGTGTGTTCTGTCTAACAATCCTCTTCTACCTGTTTCTGGTCTCTAAAAGTGTTGCACTCCCTTGTGTTTTCCTTAATGATTAAGTTATGGTTTTTTTTTATTTGCCCGTAGAATTATTCAGTTTTACAACCGAGTTACTGTAGAATCTCCACTAACTTCCGTATGTAGACCACTGTTGTTCCTCACCAGCTCACGGCGACCTAAAGCTCTACTAAAGGAGAGAGAACTGTGTATCTTTATCCTCTTCCACTGATATACTTTGTAGCCGTTGCGTCTGTCCCAGCAATTTAAGAAGTACATATGCAACTCTCTCTCTCCCTACCAGTGCATGCAGTTATTTTGATTCGATCATCATTTTATTCGCATTACTTACTCCTGTTTTTGAATGACTCTTGTAGGGGATGCCGGTGATGGGGCAAGCCCCTTTGACTGGGGTGCCACCGACGATGATGTCGGCGCCGCAAAGTAATTCCTCAGCGGGAGCAGCAGCAGGAGCGACGGGAGGCATCATGCAGCCCATGCAGCCGACGCAGAATGGCAGCGGCAATAAAAGCGTACCACTGGATCCATTTGGTGCGTTATAAAGCGGCACTTATCCAAGCCACACACACACCAATCCACCCACACACACACACACTTTAAGCGCTCTAACCTCATAGAAAGCAGACAAACACCCACACACACATAATAAAATATTATAAATTATATATATATATATTGAAAAATTTAAAATGTTTACACTACGCGAACACAGAAAAGCTACAGAAAAAAAAATGTTTATGAAAATGGCACTCAAAGCTAAAAGAATGGAAAAGAAAAGATTATATTATAATGTTGAACGAAAAAAAAACAAACAAACAAATGCTATATACATACAATATATACGAGTATATATATTTATATTATTACTATTTAAATGAAACAAAAGAAAAACCAACAAATAAGTTTGACTATTTATATGTATACACCAATTTATATACTATGAATGCTAAAAAGAACGAATGAAAAACGAAACAATTTCCGTAAATAGCTAAAAAGAAGAAAGGAGGAAGAGTAGTCTATGTGAATTATACCTATGAGAACTCTACGATAAGTCTAAGCAAAAAACATGTAGTTGTGTCCTACGCCAATCACACGTTGAACTATCTAAATTATGAAATACTAGTGGAAAACACTCTGTTGAAAGCCAGCGCCCCGATACCCAATTGCAATATTTTAATCCGTCTATATGTATGCAAATCTATAGTTTTTTTCTGTTATTTGTGGTTAAATATACTATATATGTACAAGGTTTTTTTAAAACTGTTAAGCAAATTCTAATTTTGTAACTCAAATAATTGTAAATGCATTCCAAGCTAGTTTCAATTTTGTCCAAATTTAATTTGCAAAAGTTACAACATTTCTAATTGTTAAGTATTATTTAAAAACTCTAAAGCAACGCTGAAAATTGATGTAGAAACGTGTGCTGAAGATACGATTATGTTTAGATGCGATATATAAACCGCGGCGTATATTTGAATATGTATGTGTTATATACTCTAGAGCCATTTATTTAATTGCTTCGAAAACCGACAACCCATCAAGATGCATACGTATGTAGTTTGTTTGAAGATTGTGTATATACAAAAACAAAGCATGAGATGAGGCGTGTGCGTAGGTTATTTCCTATTGCCCCACCCACACGCTGAACTATGTCTAAATAAACATTTACATATAAATTATACAAAGTATTTTCTGTTATTTATTATTTATTTTATGTTCTGCGTGTGGACCTGGATGGAGCATGCCAAAACGACTTCCATTAAAACTTTCATTATATCTATCCCACCACCTCCATTCAGTGTGTAATACTTTTTCTGATGATTCCAAAGGTTTCTTCAACCCGCTTTCCTATCGTTACTATCGCCTTTTCCAAAACGTTTGTTTCCTACCTTCTACGTTTTCTTAGTGGATCAGTGAATCTTTTGAAAGCTGAGATATGTATGTATGTATCTATCGCTTTTACACGCGTGTACTTAACAAATGTATAAATACTCAACATTTTGAGCTGAAAAGTAGGCTATATTTTTGCACAAGTCCACAGGCAATTCCCCGTTGCTCACAAAAGTACATATTACTATATAGTATATTCCTGATCTGCATCGAAATATGGAACCAACAATTCAGAAATATAAAGATTTGAAATCAATTCAAATTCTTTTCAAACATTGAGTCAAGCGCGTCGTCTTGTGTAGCCACAGAGAGAGAGATAGTCGTTGGGGGCACGTAGACATTTTATAGCAAAATTGTTCTTTTTTGAATGAATATCTACGTGTATGTTGGCCAGGATCTAGGGATAATTATTCAAAGAGAAAAGTAGAGGGTGTAGTCAAGTACACAGCACCGCAAAATGCAATAAAATTTCAAAGCAAACAATCATATATGATATTTTGTCATTAAAGCTAAAGCAAATGTAAAAGCAGTAAGGCAAACCCCCTTGAATCAATGTAAATTTAGCTAAATTATACACTCAAAACAAAATACAACAAAACGCAACTCAGATAATTACGAAAAAAAAAATGTTTCATGACAATATTTATACGCTGGTGTTTGAGCTAAAACTATACTCATACTTAGGAACTAACTAATTTACCAACTACAACAATTATTCTATCGTACATCTGTACGCTGCGCCCAACAAAACGATGTGTACACTGCGACCACTCAATGATCCTTCGGAATGGGTCATCTGATGGAGCAGAATATAAAAAAAAATACGCGAAAAGTTTCCAAAAAAACTATGCTTAAAAATGTATCTATAGGCCATGCAATAGAGAAAGAATCATATACCTATGAGCTCTTTATATATTTCAATGAAATGTGTGTTTCTATTAGTTGATTTCTACGCGCAACCACTTAATGATCTATTAGATGTGAAACATAAAGATATTCTATCTCGTACATGAAGCATTAATGCATCTGTACCGGTACAAGAAAATGATGTGAACACTGTGTGACCACTTATTGATCCTTCGAAATGCGGGATCTAGTGGAGCAGAATGTGAAATATAACATGCGAACAGTTTTCAATAAACTAAGCTTAGAAATGTATCTTTAGAGATTGCATTATACATGTACTATCTACCTATGAGCTCTACATATTTCAATCAAAATGTTGTGTTTCTATTAGTTGAGGAGGCTGTTTTCCTACGAAAGAAAAACCCTATTGATATCTAATTAAATTTGCAAACACCAAGAATTATAGGATATTTTATCACGATGAAGTCTTCAAAATTCTATTCAACTAAATTCTCATTAAAATTGAAAACAATTTAGGTATGTACACTTATATGCACACACACACAAACACACATATTCTCATTGGAAAAACATGCATAGATATTAAATATATATATTGTGTATTGTATAAAATTTATGTTGAAAACAGAACAAACCTTCAAAAAACAAAACAAAAATGAAATGTTAGTGCAAAATAAATGTGTAAAATAAAAGATCTCAGTAGTTTTTATCTATTAATTCAAGCATTTCGCTTCATTACAAAGTATATTCGTCGTGAAATCGTCACCTGCTCGTTAGATTCTCTGTGTGCGTTTTTGAGATATAAGATCACTTCGCCATGCCTTGCACTCTACGCCAGCGTGGCCTGTCCTATCGGCCACGCCGTGACAAGGAGAAGGATGTCCTGGCGCCCAAGCCAGTGCATCCGCGTGCCTTGCGCTTCCATGGATTCTTCGGCATGTCGTTTGTCCGCCAGCATGTGATGCTCGATGATCGCTGGACACCTAGTTCGCTGACAGAGCAGTTCAAGGGAATGAGCGACTTGTTGAGTGAGTGCCACACATCCACACATCACCATCCTACGATACGTACTCCATAACCTTGTTTGCTCTTAGACCGCCGCAAGGAATTCAAGAGTCATGAATCGAAGGCCAATCGCATGCGTTATTTCCGCCAGAATAAACGCCTTAAGTTGCAATGTCGCGATGGTCGCGCAAAGTTGCAGAATGTTTTGGTCAATGAGAATACCCACAAGATACGAAATTTTCTGATCAACCACAAGGACATGCAGCGGCTGTACCAAAAGATGCCCATTCATTTGGTGGTGGACAACATCAATCAGCGGACCTTTGTGTTGCGCAAGGAGCGAGATCGTCTGGAGTTTCGTTTGGATCAACTGAAGAAGAATTACAAGGACCTACTGGTACTTAATTATGGTACTTTTAAACATACTTAAACACTTTACAATTCTGATTTAGCTCGAACGCGCTGTGCTGGAAAATCGCATCAAATATCAAAATGAATTCGTATTGGACGAAGAGCTCAAGTCTCGGGTTTTCCTCAAAAAAATCGAGAACTCTAATGTGCGCCTCAAGGCCATAAAGACCATCAACAATACATATAAGAAAATGATACAAGTTCTGGTACACGATGAGATCTTTTATGAGCCTATTTTGCGCTCACTGAGCGGTGATATGGAAGATCAATCCAATTTTATCAAGCATATACTGTATCTTGGAATGCCGGCCATATCAAAGTTCAAGGAGCTCAACGATGAGTACCGACATTTAGAGGATAAGTCACACAAGAATCTCCAAATGAAGCTCCAACTGTTGGCTTCGTTGAAGAAGCCGCCAATTTCGGGATCTATGATACATACGAAGAACAAGGAGGAGGGTGCACCGCCCTCCGCGAACCTGAAACGTTATGTGCGAGAGACACAGAGCATGATGGTACTCAAATTGGAGCTGAAATCGATTGAGAAGATCATCAAAGAGGTGAAGTTTGTGACACTGTGCTCTCAGGCCAAGGAAATATATCCAAGGTAGAATTAGAAATTAATGCAACTCCACTCCAAAAGGGCGAGTTTAATGCTTTCCAACTTTGCAGAATGAAGAGCCAAGTGGACAACAATGACAAGTTGCATCGCATGATTGTCAACGATATTCTGGCCCACGAGATGCTGGAGACCAAAATGAAATGTGCCAGCGTCCTTAAGGGAGTGTTGGTCAATAATCTTTCAGAAGAAGAAATCAAGTAGGTGGTTTTTAAAGAACTATAGAGGGCGATCATACTCCAATCCTTGCCATATCTATAGCCGCCTGGAACGCATCAAGGACCTGAAGAAAACGCTACAGAGAGCGGAGGAATTCGAGCAGAATACGCTGCAGCATCTCAAGAATCGTGCAGATGCCTATGTGCTGTTAAGGTAAGTTGGCCACGATCTTTATAAGATATCGCTTATGAATAGATTGCTGACTTATTAGATTGACAATTTGGAATCTTGTGGAAATTCTGCGTCATGTGGATCGTCAGCCGAGATTGATTCGTGCACAGTATCCCAATTCCTACTTGAAGTTGCCGCTACTCAAATTTGAAATGCTCAACATGAGGGCCGCGGCACCAGAACTCTACGAGGAGAACAGTTGAGTGAAGAACGCCTAACGCCTTTATCTCAAGCAAGTGTCTAAAGCGTTCTTAATCTTCTTCCTACAGTTGACAACATCATGCACATGTTGAAGCGTAAGATCTATAAATTGATGAAGGGCTACACTGTGGAACTTCGGCCATCCACCATCCAGCGTAATGTTAATGAATATCATGCCGATTTCCTTGCCAGCCTCGATATGTTCGAGCCCGTTAACGATGATGAGCAGCAGCAGGCCGTACCCGAGGAGGATCTTCTGCAGGAGAACAAGACAATGGCCAATGTACCCAATCGCAAACAGATCAAGGCCCAAAGTGCCAAGCTTGTGGAGGAATCAGCCAAGCGTGATGAATAGAATTCATCATCGTTTTTATTTTTATTTAATTGTTTTTTCGTTTCATAGAAAGATAGAAATTTTAAGTAGTATCAAAAGCCGTTGCTCCAAATTTTTTGCTAAGTAGATGAAAGTGTCTACAAAATTTCAAAAATTTCTGGTTCCTGACGGAAAAATGCAAATCCATTTCTCATAATTGTTGTCTTCTTTTTGGCCATAATAAATAGCAGTGCACCAAAAAAGAAAAGAAAAAAAATGAATAAATCGTGAGCCGAACAATGGAAGCGCCTTCATATAATTGATCTGAAATTGCTGCAAACGTTTGCTTCACCTGGGGATCGGATCTCTTGGGTCGTTTCGGATCGGATTGCTTCAACTTTTGCCTTTTGACGACGACGACGACGACGCCCTGCAGTTTCGGTAGCTCTTGTTTGGCTGCTGCTGTTGCCAACCGTAGAAATAATGGCTAGGAAGAATTATTGTTCCATTGCCACATCACATAATTGGTGGGGAGGCTGGAGTTTTCTTTCGCTCTTCAGTTGGCTTTTCTCAGTTTGATTTGTGCGCTTGTTGTTGGCCAAAAGTGTGATGATGGGACTGTGATAAATTTGTTGGGAGTTTTTGGAGGCTAACCTTCTATCAATTATTCCGCATTCGAATGCATCAATAGCCCATTAATCATTTCCTGGCCACTCCACAACTCCACAAAGCCACTTCCTCTCTGTGCTCGATCATCCATCCATTCATGCCGCCGCACTCAAAAAGGTCAATCGTTGTCATAAAAATGTTACAACTTTATTCGACTGACGATGGATGGATGGAAAATCATCACTGCTCCCCCAAAAATGGAATGGGTTTTGACTGGAGATGGGTTTCATTTTCTGTCAGAGGAGTGCACACACGTTTTCAGTTCAAACTTTATACATACTGTACATTGTATATGTGTATGTTGTATACCTGTTCCCTACCTGTCTTCTCTTCCTATCTATCTGTATGGTTATATCTGCGTACACGATATCACGCCGCCGCAGCCACCGAAAAACCTGGGCACGGGAGCACGCGAGCCTCCATAAGCCCTCTCACAAATGAGGGTTATGCAAGCCTTACATTACACTCGTGCCTCCCCACCATGTTTATTCATATCCACACTCGCATTCACTCGAACATATTCATGTGGTTTCATGCCGCCCCCCTCTTGGTAGACAAATTAGCCACTGAAAGTGTTTGGGTGATGATATTTTCGGGGGTCTGCCTCTGCCCTTAAAAGTTAATTTTGTGGTCAACTTTCAACACTTTGCAAATGAAAGGCACATACATGTATGTCTGACAAATATTTTGATTCATTTTTGTGGCTGATTTGTTGGGTAAATAAAATGAAGAAGATAAAATGCCTTAATTTAATGTTTAAATGTGGTTTAGGACAGTCATTCGCAGAGTTCTTTAAATTTATTACATAACTTGTACTCTTTCCTGTATAATTCGATTAAAAACACATTCATAAATTGATTATAATTAATCACATGATCACGGAAATATCGCAAATCAATTAATCCTATGGACCAATGAGCATAATTATGGTCCAAAAAACATGAATTTGTTATGGGGGTTGCTGTGGCTGCTGCTTAGCAAATATTTCGGTTAATTATCAAAAAATATTGCCTGTTGGAAAGTCAGGGGCGTCTCTTCTTACAGAAGCCAAACGAATGCCATGCCTCATTTGGCCATCGTTAATCTTCATAACCGAAACAAATGCAATTGCCATTGCAGCTTTTAACTGTCTGTCTGGTAGTCAAAACCTATTTAACCCACCACTTTGCACTCTTGCCCTGAAAACCAAAGATGAAGCTGGAGCTGTGCTGGAGTGGCTGCTGCTGCTGCAGTTGCAGTTCCTGTAGTCATCGCTCAAACGGTTGCAAGTTGCAACATTTCAAGAAGCCACAGCCCACCGGCAGCAGCAGCAGCAGCCACAAACGTTCGCTTAATAATTATGAACCTTCTTGTGCTGTTTGGCGGCAGTTTGTGTTTGAAATAATTCGTGGAGTAGCCCCGGCATCCATCCAGTATCCAACATCCAACATCCAGCATTCAGCATCCAACTCCGATCCAATAGTCGTGGCAACAACAATTGGTAGTCAGTCAAGTTAACGCGGTCTGCGAACCTAGCTAATTTCTGTGAGCCGTTTTCTGCTGGCCCCGAGTCGTGGCCAAAGGTTTTTCTTTCTTTGCTTTTTTTTGTACAATTTGTAAAACGAAGACGAACTACAGGGAGAAGCAGGAAGGAAGGTTGTGATGTGGTCTTAACGATATTTGAATGCTCTAACCAAAAACTAAAGTGTATTTCGAGTGCTTAAGAGATTGGTAATGTGGGTTCCTTCAAATAAAGTATGCCCTAATTTATTTCTAAGTTTATAGCTACTTTGAATGGCTAAGATTTCCCTTTTGAAAGGGTATATAATATGGGATTTACTGGCCATTGCACGGAGCACCCCCAGGAAATTATCTTGTCAATGCCTGGGCTTCAATTGCAGTCCAGCTATGGCCTGGGCTTTGGGGTCTCTCTGGGGCCAGACTCTCTGACTTCAAACTCTGCCTGGAATGGACAGTAGCACGGACATGGGGGACTGGCAGTAGTTCCCTTTTTGCCATCGTTTTTTAAGGTGTGTTCCTTCAAAGCGCATGATCTCAGCCATATTTCTTCTTCATTTGCTGGGATAATTTACATATGGTTATATAAGCAGCGAGCCACAACAGGAGAAGCAGCAGTACGTACGAGTATCCATTGCAAAATTTCAACATGTTTTATTTAATTGCCAAAGGAAAAACGACAAAGAGAAAGAGACCCCTCAAATTGAGTACACATGTAAGAGTTAACATCCGAGGCAGTGAACCATCCATCCCATCCATCCCATCCCATCCCTCCCCCATTCATCGATCCCCATGCAATTGGTAAAACGTTTTGTCTTCGGTCAATGGGTGCGTAGACAATTTCCTAACATAGCAGGGGGCCTCCTACAACAATCATTAAATAAAGCTCCACCAATTGTCAATGCTTCTACAGAAATTATACAATATATAAATTGGTTTTGCCCCAGATAAATCTCTTCAAAATTAATTGGCAAGATATTAAATTCATGGCCAATTTGGGCTATTCTTGGGCTACTCTTTCACACCCATTTCTCTGGCCCAGAGACCGGCTTCAGAACAAAAGTTTTATAAATAAATCTGTGTCACTGGCAAAAGCCACAACACAATAGACACAAGACGTTAAATTAATACACCTCAAATAATTCAAGATTATGCAATTTATAAGAGTAAATGAAAATATCAAACACGCAAGCAAAAACAAAGTTAAAGAACAGCAAAATAAAAAAAAAACACAAAAGACTTGAGCAGAAAACTCGTTTCGGTTCTAAGTGTAGAACAAGTTTTTGGCGATTGGTAACTTTCCCACTGTTTGAAGACTTTTAGGACCAACTGTCTAGCTGTAAATTTACGTGGCATGCATACTGCAATAATGTCATCTTTCTAATTAAATGAGCTTCATAAATATTCAACTCAACCTAAAAGCGAATCATAGATAAGCAGAACTTCTCTTCCTTTTCGAGAATCGGCAAAATGTTTCGTGTTGCGATGCCATTAAGTCTGCTTTGGGCTTTGGGATTTGGGCTTTGGCGTTTTGAAATCACTCTCTATAAATATGGATTTCTCAAGAGGCCTGCGCCTGCGAAAGAGTGTCAGCATAATAACAGATTATTTTAATTAATTTCTAAAAAAGACAAAAGCGCACAACGCCCACATGCCAATGGCAGAACAAATGCCCAAAAAGTATCTTTGCTTTGTGTTAGGAGTACTGTGATTATGCAATTGTTTGCCTAGTTCTAAGTTCTATGCCAGCTGCGCTGCCGTGGCGTCTATGCAAATGTTCCTTATGCTTATCTCTAGATAATTATATACGAGTGCTAGTACCAGCTGCAGTTGCAGTTATCGGCGAACATGGCTCGACCTTAGACAACCTTAGAGGCATGCCCATGCCCATGCCCATGCCCCACCCTCGAGTTGCCCTTCAGGCCGCGTCTCTCTCACTGCAATTGTTCAGTTAGGCAAACATTATACACTTCATTTCATTTGGGTTGCCTTTAGACATGGCGTCTCTCTCAATGCCTCAATTAAAGCATCATGCGCATGCGCAACTACTGTTTTGTGGCTTTTTGTTTTTCTTTTGCTTTGGCATCTTGAAGATGCCTATCACAGACCTCCCCCTACCCTACCCCACCCCCAGCCAACACTTACACGTCGATCTACAATTTTCGAGATCCAAGATACCAGAATTTCGGGTGCCTTCAGCACTGAGGAGCCATCAAGTCGTGAATCAGTTAAAAGTTCTCGCAAAAATAATTGAAAGGTTCCTCCGTTCGAGTACTTGAAGCAATTACCAGGTCTGACAATGGCTTCATTTCCATGTCGGGGCCATGATATAAGGAAGTGTCTGACTTAATGTCCGTGTGAATAATATTTTGGATCACAGAATTAAAACAAAAAGTATTTCAATATTTAAATAGTTTATTATTACACCAGCCATGTGTTTTTGTAAAAAGATTACAAACAATTTAAGAAGTTTTGCGCCCCTAACTCTTGTTGATAAAAGTGTAATTCCCATCACATTTTTTTTATTTCTAGTGTGTTTTTCTATTTTTATGTGTCTTTTGCAGACGTTGTCCTGTGTATCAGCCATCGCGGCGGTCCTTTACGGTTCAGCCAATAGCTGGCGACCTTCATCGAATGTCTGTTTCATGTGTACAGGCTCTGTGGTTTTAATTGGAGGTTGGTTTGGAGTCTTACATTTAGTCATCAGCTAATCGGCCGTGTAGGTAACGTCTGTATAATGCTAGATATGTTTTAAGGATTTAAATTTGATGTAGGACTACTTACCCACTACTCTTCTCAATGGCAAAGATTCCACTTGATTGATGGCAGGATCACTATCGAGAGGTAGAGCCTCCTTGGGCAACTTCTCTTGCGGCCGCTCCTCTACTTGTGGCACCTGCGTTTTTGCTTCCAAATCGTATGGATGCAGTTTCGGCTCTGTGGACGGCGACAGGTCTACCTCGGACTGCTCCTGCGATCTGCCTGCGCGAAAAAAGTAAACAACCCACTGGCGAGCATTACAGCAGCGACGCGTTGCCACCGTGGACGTCTCCTGAAGCGGCATCTTCGTACAGTTGTGCGTCCGCGGCATGTATTTCCACTCGTTGCTGTCGTCCAGCACAAAGAAAATGCCCCAACCGATTAGTAGGGCCGCAAAGATGAGGATCAGGAAGCATAGAAAGTCCTGAAGGAGGGCTTTGAAGTACTCCGCCCCCCTCTGCGGATTGTCCCCTTCATGAGTTTGCCTTTCGGCCTTTGAAAGATCCATTGAGAACGATAATTTTGAAAAGCAAAAATATTTTTGAAAGTGTTTTAATTTTTGTATTTCTGTTTTGTTTTGTTTTTTGTTTCCAGCCAAAAAATGTTAAGACCGAAAGACTGTTGACTGCTCGACAAACCAAATTGAATGACCGGAAAATGTATTCCCCATTTGGTATATCAACATGTGAGAGGATTACTAAAATCATGGCCTACTAAATATTTGGAAAAAATGTCTCAGGCGTGCTTTGATTTTGCTTTCCTCATGATGGGCTCTCAACTTTCCCAAAGTCGATTGGAAATTGGTGTAATTGAAACTGTTTAACAGCACTTTGGTGCCCATCAACATGGCGTTGGATGTGATTGAATTATTGGACACTTAAATGGGCGGCAAAGTCGTAGGGGAGACTCGACTCTTTAGCGCATTTATCCATTTGCACCTAGGGGCTTCGACTTCGCATTCGAATTCGACTCTCTCCACATTTCCATGCCTTCCATTTGGAGGAGGCTTCAACACATTTCTTCCCTTTTTCGGAGGAGCTTCAGCACATCTCTGGCCATACACTCCGTCACTCAGTCAGTCAGTGCTAATGAAGATGTTTCCCCCGAGAGACAGAAACTGACTCTGGCACTGGCACTGGAACTGGCACTGGCACTTCATTAGTCAGGAAGTGTTATACATGATGGAGCCGATGCATGGGACTGTAATTTGATTAGGGGTAGGGTATACTTATTATATAAATGAGTAATGATTAAAGAAGTTAAGCAATGCAATTGCAGATTAATAAATTCGATTTCCCCTAATCTGTGGCTTACAATCAATTAAATGCCCGCCACCAACTACTGCGTTATACAATCGCCATGCCTGTAAATCCACTTTGTGTACTGATAAGACCCTCCCCCCTCTCTCTCTCTCTCTCTCTCTCTCTTTCTGATATCTGACTCCCCCTAAAGCCAAAGAAAGAAAAACCTAAAGCTCAACAATGGCAAAGCGGCGGAGACATTACATAACCAGGCACAATAACCTACAAAAGCAGTCCCAGTCCCAGCCCCAGCCCCCCGCGAAAACTAGTGAAAAATCAACGTAATACAGTTAACAGCTTCTAAGAGAAGAAAGAAACCAAAAGACGAAAAGACGGTGTGTTGTGTGTGGGAAATTACGACAACGACAAATAAATTACAAGCAAACGCTTAAGGTCAAGCGATTTGTGCAGAAAATGAGGCATATAGAAAACATATTGTGGAGATCGTTGGCTTTTTGATAACCAAAGAAATGAATAGGCCCAAGCGACTGGAGTCTGTCGAAGAAACGTGGCTACCACAATTGCTGCGGGGTCAAATGGCGTTGAGAGGTAACGAGTCGAGTTAAATCATCGACTTTAACTTGGGAGTCAACACGTGCAGAGGGTTCCATGCCTCTGGCTATGAATCTCCTCCGAGTCTGAGTCTGAGTCTCAGTCGCAGTTTCAGTCTCAGTCTCAGTCTGGCTCTAGCTCCAAATCTAATTGTGTGTCTATGGCTCTAGTTGTGGCTTCGGCTCTGCAACCAGAATTGATTGCCACTTGAGAAGGCCATTTCGGTGTCTTCGTACATATAAATCAAAAGAATCTTTTTTCAAAATTGCAGTCTACGGTCTACGGCTCTTCTCTGCCATGATTTAGGTGCCACGGATGGGTCCCCCCAGACTCTTTTGTCTGACATTAGATATCCGCCGCTCCATGGGGAGTGCCCTCGACAAGGTGTCAATTTGGCGTGCGAGGCATTTTACAATGATTTTCGGTAGTTGGCCATCAATTAAATTCGCATTAGACAAGTCGATTATTCGGCTAGTATCTATCTACATATATAGAAGAATCCTATTAACTTTTGATTGACTGTGAAAAAGAACTATGAAAAAGTGATGAGACATGGCTAACAATTGGGGATTTTCACGAATACCTATTGGTGGTCTTTGGTCGGGGAATTCCCCTCGATTCCCGACCCTTTTCCTAGGTGAATGTCTAGCTGGCCAATTTCATAACAACTCGAAAATGTTTCAACTAGTTTCGGTTTTTTCAGTCTGTCGTGTCTTCATGTCTTCATTTCACCCACCACCACCAAGATTGTGTTAAAATTTTATTTTTGCATAATTGAAAAAATTTAACAACTTTAAGCTAACAAATTTTATGTTAACTGTTGAGCATTTTGTAATTTTGCTCGCGTGCACATTTCTTTTTGCTGTGCCTCTGACCCATTCCATTCCTTAACAAAAGCCAAAGCCAAAGCCAAGAAAAATCCCAACATTACAACGTGATTTCCGGAAGTTGAAGCGCAACAAAAGGCGCCTACGACTGCGCCTGCGCGCCTGCGCAAATGTCGTCGTCGCTGCTGTCGAATTGATTGTCGGTCTCGGAGTGGTGCTGTGCTGTGCTGTGGTGGTGCCCTCTGCCGAAGAAGTTAAGGAAAGTCGTGCGACAACAGCTGCTGCCACGGCAGCCAATCCTGCCTGTCTTTCGTGCGAATAATGTCATTTGTGTTTGTTTTATAACCAAATTTACAACAACTTGGCACAACATCAACTACCTACCATACAACAACAAAAAAAGAAGCTAAACATGCACTCAACATAATTGCATCCAATCCAAGTCAATGTTGTCAATGAGATGAGGAGACCCACTTCCAGAACTGCCATTGCCGTGCTGTGCCGTGCCTATACTCTTTTAAGGAGCAATACCCAATCCCCCAAGGCGAATCAATGACAGCTGGCAGCACTCAACGGCAGACACAGAGACCCCACACAGACGTCAGGGAAATTAGCTGACAGGAAAAGCAAGGCAGAAAAAAAGTTAGTTAAACATTTTCTTTAAACAAACACCTGTCTGGCGGTTTTGCAATTCCCTTTAACAGATTGGCGTGATTTGAATTTTTGCAATAGATGCTTCCTGAAAGAGTGAAAAAAGCATGGCTCAGGGAAATTCATTTTTAATACAACTCTCGCCTACTCTCGCCTGGGAACTTTCACCTCACAAGCCAAACCATTCAGGGAAAGTTCTCTATGATGATCAATCATTTCGAAGATAACTTCTAGAATCTTCAAACACATTTTTCAGAAAGAAGAGGAAACTTTTATTAAAAAAAAAAAACCTTTTCTTTCAACATTATTCTTTCTCTTTCAATAATCTTTGGCAAAAGAACTTTTACCTCATCTTTAAGAATAGAAGACAGACATTATGCCTAGAAATTGTGTAATCTTTCAGGTTCAAAAAGACTGTTGCGTCAGTTGTTTTTGCGCTTTTTATACATATGTTAAAGATCTTTAGAAAAAGTTAATTCCATATTAATGGGTTTTCTTCTTTTGCCTTCTTACATAATAATTATAGAAATAAAGCTGTCAGTGGCAACATAAATTAGCATTATAGAAAATAGAAAGGTTTCCTCCACCAAATGGTGTTTTTGCCCTCGCCACAGCAGCATCCATCCACACATTTGACCATTCTTTTGGCCCGCCCGTTGGATTTCATAAATCTTTGGGGCTGTGTGGCGAAATTTCGTCCCAGTGTCGGGTGCCTAGTGTCTGGGGCATTTAAATTAATGTTCTAGCATAAATTTATAATTCATGGCGTTGTGGTTCTTTGTACGAAACTGATGTCTACCACGAGGTCTACGTTGAGGTCGACTTAATGACCTTTTTGGGGTACATGTGAGACTTCTACTTATTAATTATATTATTGGCAGACGTTTTACAAATGCTTCACTGACGGTTGCCGTTTGCCGCTAATTAAAGTTTAATATTTCATGCAATTCTTTGTCAAATTTTTATAAATTGTTCGGCAATCCGTTTTTGATCCTTTCGCTGATTACTTTTGCCACATTTGAAGGCCATTCTAATTATTTGAATACCTTTTCAGAAGAGTCTCAAATAATTTGTGTGCATTTTCAGGTTTTGATATCTTTATAGCCAGCATTCACGCACTTCTCTGGCGACCACTTGACCTTTCAATTAATCATGGCTAATATATTTATGCATGGGAGATTTTTCCAGTCTCTACCCGTGGGGTAACGGTAGCTTCTGCTGTCAAGACTTGTTTTTCATCTCTATATCTCTCGTTTATCTTACAATTTTCACACCAAAAGCCAGGTTTCTATTTGAATATTTAAGCATTTATTATGTACTAGTATGCTGAATGTTGAAGCATGCTTAAAATGCAAATCGATTGGTCGATGTATAAATTAAGGCTTCTACTATTTTGCCCAAAGTTCAATCAACTTTGAAAGATAGTTTTCGTTATGCAAACTGCAAACTCTCTTTTGAAAAGAGAAAAAGAACCAACTCATTCGATCGTGTTGTATGCCCTTCAGCTAACTGATTGTATAATATTTTCTGATGAATAGAAAATGCGGAATTCGGTAAGCTCTACCACCCATCCCAATCACTCATTCACCCTTTTCACAAAATTAGAGCAGATAAATATTTGAAATACATTTTTTACAATTACCGAAATCGATTTCCAAACAATGGCAACTCGAAAGCATCGCAACAAATGGAATAAAAATGAAATCAATATTTGCCAATGACACAAAAAAATAAAATCGATACCGAGAAAAGAAACAATTTCTCTTGTCATCCCAGCAAAATGTTATCAATGGAGAGCACTGGGTGAGTGGCACACACACACAGCCCAACGCTAATTGTAAATTATGTGGTCTCGAAATGGGAATTGGAATTGGTATTGCTACCGTGCTTGGGGTCTGCTGGGGTCTACTCTCGAATGACATTTTGCTTCGATATAGAAAATTGCGTATTAATCGTCATCGCAGCAGGAAGGCGCACAATGGATTGGATATTGCTGCAGCTTTCTTTCAACAAATCAAAGGCAAACAATTGGATTCCCTGCAGCCACAAATCAAATGCTCGTAATCGTAACAAAGAGCAATCGCTGGATCGCATTAGCCACAATTGTTTTGGGCCTTCTTTTTGGGAGCGGTTGCAACACTGGAGCCGGCCACACACATGATGTTGATGATGCCCTGGGGCACCACCACTTCCGACAAGTCATCCAGATATGTACTTATCAGTTGATAATCAGAAAACGGCTAATTGCAGTAGTCTTCTCTGCATTTGCACTTAACAAAGTGCAGCTAAAACTGGAAAAATTGTTACAAATTTCCGCCTGTCGGCGGGGGCCCCAGTTCCCATTTTCCAGAGTGACAGAAAAACGTGTGAAAATTATGAAATTGTATTTTGATGCAACCTCTTTTTGGTTAAGTTAAGTAGATGGATGGCTAGCTGGCTGGCTGGAAGGGTCTCCCGAAATAAGAGCTCTTCTCTTCAGCACAAAATGTGAGCATTTGTCTGTGCCTTTGTGGATTTTAGTGGGCCTGAGTCTGGTCTGTGGCCCATTTTGAAGTTTCTGCAGTCTGGATATCTGAGGGAGATCTGAGATTTGTGTGTCCTGTCATAAAGATCACATTTTCTTTTCTTTTGAGCTCAACTCTCCGCCGCTTAATTTGCGCTGAAAATGCAGAGTACCAGCAGAAGAAGCAATTTTTTATTGTTGCTGAATTTATGAGTCATTGTTTGAATGTTTGACTTTCGGACTGGCTTTTATCTTCTACGTTTTTGCTTCAACGCAGGGAAAACTGGCAGGGAAAAGAGCTTTCCTTTAAAGATTTTCCTGTTATCCAAGTTGTGGCTTGTTTCCCATAAAAGAGGATGAAAGCAGTAATTCGATTTCGTTCATTTATTACCCGTAATTGAATAAACTAATAATAATAACCTACTTAGACCTATTTCACTTACAGTTTGAGCTCATATCAATCACAAGATCACAGACCCGACACACAGACTTTCTCCCCAAAAAAATTAAATTTCTATTTACAAAAGATACCCCGCAGATGATCCCGCAGACAATCAAAGCAAAAGCAAAACCAAACCAAACCGCATACTCCAAAAATTAAGTTCAAGAGTTCAGGATGAGCAGCCACAAATTGTCGAGTCTCTTATGCAACAAAAGGCAGGCGGGCAGGCAGGCAGGCAGGCAGGCAGGCAGGCAGGCAAACAGTTTTGGCGTGGCCGGAGGTTGATGTCGAGACATCATTGATTTTCACACGACAACAATCAGCATCAGTGCGTCATGAGGCGGCCTTTGGTCTCCGGCAGATAGAGTCCCAAGACAATGAAACCAAACAGGCACATGCCCGACGACATGAACATGGTGGCGGGCAGGCCCTCATCGTTGATCATGGTGGGATAGATCTTCAGCGCCACAAAGATGAAGGCACTGAACGTGGCCATGCTCAAAGAGGTGCCAATGGATCGGATCTAAAAAAGAATTATAGAATTACATGTCAATATCAACACTTTGCAAGGCATCAACTTGTGGCCTACCTTAGCCGGCAATAGCTCTATGATGATGATAAAGATCAGGGCTATAACGCCCACCGATGCAATGACTGCCACAAAGCACATCACCACCAACGGCAGCCAGCCGTTCTCCTCCAGAAACTCCGGTGTGCAGCAGATCTTGAGCAGAGCAATGGTCAGCTCGCCCAGACCCATGCCAGCCATCGATGTGAGGAGCAGCACACGACGTCCCAGGCGATCCACCAGGACAACGGCACAGAGTATGCCAAACAGCTGAGCAGCCCCCACCACAATCGTGCAGGTATTCGGATCCAATTTGCTGCCCAGCTCCGCAAAGATGTGCGATGTGTAGTTGAAGATGGCGAAGCTGCCCGACAACTGATTGCAGATGATCAGCACAAAGATCAGGCCAAAGATCTTTATGGTTGGCACATTGACTGCATAAAAGATAGTTGTAGTTGGAGGAGGTTGTTCCATAAATTCAGAGGTAATCTCACTCACAGAAATCTCTCCAGGTAATGGTCTGTTTGACGCCGCCACTGAGAACTTGGAGACGGAACGTGTCAAATTCCATTTTGGCAGCATCATGCTGTGCCGCCTCCTTATCGGTGGGGGCTGGTGGCGTCAGGTTCTTGTAGAAGTAGTAAGATCTTTCCGCCTCCCCATCCCGACCACGCCTCAGCAGATACTGTGGCGTCTCGCGGAGTCCAATGACTGACAGCATGAATATCACAGGCAGGGCGATGATAATGCAAGGCATTAGATAGTACGAGAGATATGAAGCCAATGTAAAGCCTATCATCATTCCCATGCTAACGTACATCATGGCCATGGATGATAAAGCACCGCGAACGCTGAAAAGAACGATATAAGGTGCGACCGGGGGTTCCATTAAGAGAAGAACTCTAGAATAATCTCTGGGTATTTCCATAATTGTCATAGTAGTACACAAATAGGAAGTATTTCTCCGAAGTACTTCAATCTAATCACTTTGAGTAGACAAACGTGAACCGATATTGCTCGAACTGATGTCATTATCGTCTGCACGTAATACTTGAACTAATCTACAGTCATTGATTAACACTAAATCATATATTAAACTTCCTCTAAGGCACACTTCTACTCACCCATTATCAGCTATTTCTGCAATATATATGGGAAGGACAACATAAACACCGCCGCCTGACACGCCGGCCAGAAATCGACCCGCATATAGATATGTTACGTCTTGGGCTGTGTAGATAAGGACCCAATATACCTATAAAGCAAGAGAAAGCAAAATAAAAGTGAATCAGACCTTGAGGAAACCCCTCCAGATAGTGCTTTATCTACTTGTACTCGTACCATATTGGGAATTGCCAGAATATACATGCACATTTTCCTTCCTATCCGATCGAGTAGCAGGCCAAAGATCACATTGCCTGTGAGAGAACCCAGACCGATCAAAGAGCCAACCCTATAGAACATATTTACCATATAGAATAGAACTCTCTTTGGTTTTTTTGTAATCTGTAATCCACATACCAAGAGGCCTGAACAATGGTCAAAGGTGGTCCCAGGGGACTATTATCGGAACCCAGGAGTCTCAACGATGGCGACAGCCAGCCCACCGCAAGGCCATGTGTCAGTGTCATGATGTGCACTAAGGTTTATAGTTAGTTATTATTTAGTATATGTTTTAGATGGACCAGATCACGATCACCCACCCGTCATTGTGGCAATAAACTGCCATCGATAGCGCGCACTAAATACACTCATTTTCTGCGGTTGACTCTCGTTGAAAACCATCTTGAGTTCTTTTTTCAATATTCTAACACTTTACTGTATTTGGAATGGGTAATGTACTTGGTAAGGCTGCCGTTTGCCTACTGAGAGCTTCCACCGCGGGTTGCAGACGCTTTTGTAGTGGAAATCACGTCCAGATATGTACCGTACCCCCTCAATCGCTTTGGTGCTGTAAACACTCTTATAACGATTATAAAATTATTCAAGATTAGATTGTGGCAAAGGCCTCTTCAAATTAGTTGCATGCTGATTAATACACTACACACATTGTCTTGGAGGAGGTCAGAACTCAATTTAGGGCTAGCAAAGGGGAGAGACCTTTGAAATGGGAAAAATAATAATATATCAAGTAACATTCATTATTTTTGGTGATATTTGAATACATACACTCGACTATGTTCTGTTTTTGATAAGAAAGTGTGCATTTGAAGAGCTTTTGACGGAATTTAAGCAAAGATTAGCAAAGTCATTGTTTGAGGGCCATAAAGTTGTAAAAACTAATCAGGTTAAACAGTGGGTTTTATTGTATTAGGCGGGTTGTTTGCTATATTAAATAAAGTAATTTAGTTTTCACTTTTAAAGCGTCTCCCAGAGAGAGAGAATCAAATATATTTATTATATTAATAAACTTCCAAATTCAATTAAAATTCAATATTAATCTTAAACATCTGATACTGGTTTTTGGTGCAGCCTCTTTAATCTGTAGAGCATTTTGACATCTCATCTTTTGAAATGTCACTCCAAATAATCTGTGATATGATTTACAGATCATAAAACCAGCCACCAACCTTTTATCTAACATGCAAATAATAACTAACTAATATATCAGAGGCGATGCTCTACCTTGATGCTGGCTAAGATTCTGACACCTCGTAGGCATTTTTAGAGCATATTTCATGAGGTTTTGAAACTAGCAAAGGTTTTATCTTTTAGCAATTAAGTTGTTTGCCTTTCGCAGTATGATTATCAAGCGGCAATATAACATGGTTTCATCATAAAAAGAAAATAGAAAACAAGAGACGAAACGGAACGGAACAGCATGACAACAAGTTGGCGATGGGCTTTGCCGAGAGAGAGGTCTTTCGAGTGGGCCCCCAATCAGCGATCGTGTCACAATAAATGATTTTCCAGTGATCAAGTTATTATCTGGCAGCTCCCTGGCCCCAGTCCTCGTCCCAGTCCCAGTCCCAGTCGGACTCATCGTAGTCGGAGTCTCTCAGCTGCTTATATCGATCGATAATGATGGGTTCCTGTGCTACCAACTCTCGGCAAACTCTTACATAAATCTTCGCTTGCATTGAGCGGGAGGCTGTGCTGGTGCTGATGCTGGTGCAGATGCTGGTGCTGATGCTGTGCCCCTGCCTCATCGTGATTCCTTGTGGAAGCGACGTCTGTCTTCGTGGCTGGAGTTGTGCACGGTCGGAGGTCATGCCCTCGGGTTTGTTGTGCAGTTTGTAAAATGCTCAATAAAAAAAATATCAAATTTTTTCTGTGTCATTTGCATTTGCCTTTGCCTTTGCAAGCCGTGACCATATTATATTATCGTATGCCCCTCGTCTGTGGATCTTTGACACAGCCGAGGCAATGAAAGCATCACCACCCTGGTCCGGATGATAGTGGCTTCCCTGGTGGCCAAAAATCCTCCCGGCTTGTCTTTCATCATTAGCACACAATTGTTTTATAATTCCAAATGCTAAGATATCACTTTGGTTTGGTTTGTTCAGCTGTCGTTTGAGATAGATTGCACGCTTCAAACAGACTGCTGGCGCGGGTTCTCTGGCATTGAAACCATTTTTCACTCGTTTATCTTGCGAGTATACTTGTTTTTTTGGTCACATTCCTGTTGGATGATGTGACATAAACTCGTGGAGTTTCCAGTTTTATTCTTACCAATCGGAGAGATTTGGCTATCAGCTAACGATGCTGTATTGTCTGAATCATTGCAATTTATATTGTGGCTTTTTTTCGGTTCAATATATCTCTCGCGAAACATTAAAAAGAAGTCAAGTCAAGTGGAAGTTGTTCGAGAATTCTTGGTATTAGAATATCAACCCTAATTTAATTAGAAAACTACCTAGATATATGGAATGTTTTTGCTATAATCTAAAATTAATAAATATACAAATAAATACGTTTTCTGCCTTTTAGAAAGTCAGAGAAACCTTCAAGGATTCTGAGATGTGTATAGATATGTTTTAAAAATGCTAAAAAAATGTTATAAAATTTTCACAATATTCTGCTACACGAAAAACATTTATCAACCAAAAACTACCCAAAAAAAGCACATAACCTCCGACCATTAATCAAGTGGGCTTATCTGTATCATTGATCTTGAGAAATGTGGGTCGAGTGCAAAAACACATTTGAAAATCAGCCGCCACGACAACATGCTCGTAGAAGGGCCAAGAATGTTGGCAAATTCCCCAGAAGCATACCAATATTTCAGCCGGAAAAATAGTTGAAAATCCTACAAAAAAATGAGCAATAAATTCAACAAATTGCTGGTGCCACTGCAATGAACTCCAGCGAAGAAGGAGCTGCATGCTGCAAGCTGCAGCCAAGTGTTGAATGAATGACGGCATGAATGGATGAGTAATTGAAGTCAGTAAAGTATTGTTCTCATGCTGTGAGCACGTTGACAGACCCGTGTGTGTGGGTGCCACATACCATGGCGTATCTGGCAGATACTTTCGGCAGCACAGCATGGGGGCTCGGGCCCGGGCCCGCTAGCCACGGCGAAAATCGCACGTTTCTATGCAAATCTTCTTCGCTTTTCAATCATCTACACGACCAGACCACGGCGGCTTCTGTTATTTCTTTTCTTTTTCTAGGTTTTTCTTTTTTCGTTTTTATTTTTTTTTGGCTGTCTGGAGACGTTTCTGGTGGCCTGTAGGCAATAATTATCGCTTGCATTACGTATTTCGGCTGCTTCTCGCTTTTGTTTTCGTCTCTGGGTCTTTGGGTCTTTGGGGCTTCGGTGCTCTGTGGATGCTACATCGGCTGTGTGGCAGTGTGGCAATCTAACTGGGGTTGGCATAGAAAACGGGCGTTAAAATTAACGGGAGTTAAATGGTTTTTCAATTTACAAAAGGCAAAGGCTGAGACGAAATAAGATTGCACCTAGGGCCCCACCATAGCCCACCACCATCCCATGCATCTTTGATGGATAGTTTGGGGTTAAATATAGGCTAGATGACTTCTGAGATACTTCTACAATGATTTGACACTTTGCCCGATCTTCCACCGAATTACTTTTCAACAACAAAATGGCCAAACGACCTTTTAAGGTTGTTGCACAAGGTATCAAAGGGTGCTTGCACGTGTATTTTTCTTTCAGGTGATCTTTAGTTTGGTGTACACTGGTTTTCTGGGCACAAAAGTGTGTGTAAAATCAATTAGTTGTGGCAATGAGTTCGCTCCAACAAATGAAAATGCAATTTTCGGTTAATTTTAAGGGGCAAATAGCCCTTGAAATTATTATGGAGTGTTTAGATAGCTTCTGTAGATAATCCTTAATGATGCCAAGACTTCCAGCATTCTATCATCTAACCTACTTTAAAACTCTAACAAATTCCATCCACATTCCTCATTGCAATCATAAAACATTCCCCATTCAATGCCAGAACCTTTGGCGGAAGACATTATGGCAATAAAATGATTATTTATATAGAAACTCTAGTAATGCTTGTAAATCTGTTGAACATTATCAATTGAGCAATTCATTATGATCGCATGCAGCCTGCCATTCTTAATGAGCAAAAGCCGCTAACTCAATGTCATTTGCATCAACCCAGCAGCAATAAAAAAACAACAAAAAACAGCAACATTGTCAATAGTTAATAATGGAAAGGAGTCAAACAGCCAAAGGCGAGAACCGAATCGCCATTAAAATCACGTTAAGCAGGCAACTGGCAGTGAGGCAGCCCATTACGACCATCACTTCTGATTTTGAATAGAACCCAATGTTAATTTTACATGAACTACTCAAACCATCGCTGGATGGATCACTGGATGGAGATACCACACTACCACTGGCAGGCCTCAGTGGAAAATTTCGTGGGAATATTTGTGACTGCGATTATTTAAGCATTTTTGCGCTACACCAAAACCATAATCGCTAGCCCAATGAATCGGCATCGGCGTCTGCATCGGCATCTGCATCAGCAGCAGCAGCAGCAGCAGCAGCATCAGCATTTGCTGCCTTCGTGTGGAGAAGGAAGCAGAAGTTGCTTCCAAGATGAGTCCAAGCAGAGGGAGGAAGCATCAGCAACAGCAACAGCATCGGCTGTATCCAAAAAACAAACGAAAATCAAACAAAATTATTATGCAATCGAGGCGATCGCTTGCCAGATTCCCTCCTGGTTGTAGAAGCTGGCCAAAAATCATCATAAAAACTGTCCACTGTCAACTCCTCAGCTGTCTTCCCTTTTGGCCCATTGTTTTGTGGTTCACAAAAACACACAAAAAAAAAACAAACAAAATCAAACTCAACCAAGAAACAAGAAACGCCTCAAGTCAAAAAGTCGTCACTGCGAGCATTTCGAATCTTTAATTTGCGATGTTTTTGTTTGCTCTGCCTTCCACGGGCAGGCAGTCGAGCAGTCGACCCACAGATCCCCTTAACCCTCCCCCACCCCCACCTCTAATCCAGGGAGACCAGGCCGACTCTTCGTTGGAAACCCTACAAGTGCTTCCCCTTCCTCATTAAGCGTTGATGGATTTTCAAACTGTCATCCCGCTGATTGATTGAAATCTATTTCAATTGAATGTGATCAGCATTTAATGCAATTTTGATATTTATGCAATTTTATGGGAAATTATGAGAAATTATGAGAAAGGGGGTTAATCCTTTAAGATGTTGACATCTGTACAAGACTACAGCCCTAATTGACACACAAATTGTTTTTGGCAATAAGTTGGTTCCTTATACTATATTGCTATTAGTATAGTTTTGATAAAATGAAGTTTCTTGAACCTTGAAAGATATATTCCACTGTCGAAAATATGTACATACATTATTGTTTTTTTTTCATAAACTACTTCCAAAAATGTTATAGATTTTTTTTATACAACTTAAATACTATAACTTTCAATAAAAAAATATATTGTATTAATAGTCCCAAATATCCATCTGCACCCACTCGAGGCCACACCTAGTAGAACATTTATAAATAATCCAAAAATTGGAAAAACACATATATTTATACAGTATCATCATATATCATCCTTTTGTAATTAATTATTATGAAATAAATCATTATTAAACCTATTTATAAATCTGAAGAGCTCCACAGACGAACGCTGTTCTTTTTCCGATGATGAATTCCAAAGCAAATACATTATTAGTATCTTGAAATAAGCAATTGAATAAAATATTTCAAATCTAACAGCTACCTTGACAACAGTGCTTTAACAGAAATCTGTTAACAGTCGTAGCTCTGTTACGCTTCGGCTGCCTGCGTTCGGCCGAACGCTATCTCTCTCCTCTCTCTTCCGCTGCGACCGGTTGAAAAGGCAATTTGTGTTTGGTTTTTGTGTTTGCGGCTGCTGCTGCTGCTGCTTTTGGGCTTTGAGGAAGATGTGGCAAAGATCTTCGTTTTGCGGTACGACGACGGGGCGCCGACGATGACTCTGATCTCTGTGTTTGCGCCGCGGCTTTGAGAGCGTTTTTCGCTAAACAGAGTTTCGAGTCGAGTCCGGGCCCCCACGAACCGCTCAACTACTACTAAAGTTGGACGCCGCATTTGCCAATTGAAACATTCAAATGTGAATATCGTACGGGTGAAGACGTCTTCTGTTCGTCTGGCTCCGACTCTGGCTCTGGCTCTCAGATTCCTCGTACTGTATTTTCCAAAGCTCATTTTATGTGAATATAAATCTTAAAAAGTGTTTCAAGTGATCGAATTTTGTAAACATTTTGTGTTCAAAAATGATAATTTTTTGGCAATTTTTTAAAGGATGAAAATAATGAATTATTAAAGGAACTTATGATAGAGCAAAGGATTATTAAACATATAACATGAAATATATAACAAATCACTTCAAGTTTTTCACTGTTTTTACCATTAGCTACTGCTAATGAACTTGGCCCAAATCCCCACATTAGCCACAAAATTAAATCAATTCACTTTTTTCCGCTGTGGGATTACCCTAAAACATTGCTCCTAATGATATCTTCATACCGCTTACATGATGAAAAACTTGAAGTGAAAAAACCATCAACTAAATCGTGATATCTGTGCATTATAACATAATTCCTCTCTAGCCCGAAACAAACAAATAATACACCAAATAATCGACAATAGTGAGACAACATTGCCACAACAGTTACACGAAAAAGTGCAACATTATAGCTAATATTCACAAGCGAAACAGAAAACACACAACAACAAGAAAAAAAAACAAAAAACAAAAACAAAAAGAAACACATCAACTTGGAGAGCGGAAAACTTTGTCATAAATAAGTTTATAGAAAAACCTACATATTACTTCCATCACGAAACCGAAAGCAGCAAAAAGGAAGCTGTGGAAGATTGAGTTGCTGCCAGAGTTACTGCCACAGTTACTGGCGAGTGTTGCTGCCACACAAACTGACATTCAGAGCACCGCTGCCAATGATGCCGCCGCTGATGCCGCTTAAAGGTGAGTGAATGTGTTTGGGCCAGGAATTTCAACAGCTACGGCCAGCTTCTACGATAATAAAATGCCAAACGCACTTCGTACGCATGAATGGACCAAAATTATGCACATCTCCTTTCACAAAAGCCTCATCTTACTTAGATTTATTGTATACATTTTCTACTTAATTTTATTACTTGTTTTTGGCCAGACTCGCCAGAGGCGAAGCAACAATAATGCCTGCTAAAATGTCAATGTGTTGGTTAAATATTGGACAGGCAATTTTTTATGGTGGCTCTTGTACGGCTGGCTATAAGTTATGCAAGTCCACGTCCACTTGCCGCCTGTCTGAGATGCACCAAAAGCCAAGATACAAAAATTGCAAATAAATTATGATACTTGACCAAGATTTTGAAAAGTAAAAGGAAGTTAAGGCAAATTCTTAGCGGTATTCCATTTAAATGTCTCTAGAAAAATATGAGTTTAAGTCTCCGCAGAAGTACTCTTCTAAATACCCACGTTTTTAGTAGTTCCTAAAAGTTGATGGCTTGTTTTTGGGTGGTATATTGAATGGCACTAAAGATAAGACTTCAAAATCTGTCAGCTGAGATTGATATTTTTACAGACAGATGTCTATCGTTAGGAACTTTTGTGCACACGCATACAGCATATCCTCTTGGCCTAAAACTCAAGCGATCTTTTAGGATCCTGTAAAAAGATCACCTTCTGCTGACATTGCATAAAGACCTTGTAAAAACCCAATCCAGGAAGACTTCAACAGAATGCAACCTTAGTAAGAATTGTCCAAGAAACGTTTGCTAGCAAACATTTTTAATTAAATGACGAATAACTTAATTGAGTTGGCACACAACCTCCTTCAAAGTCATTACAATTAAAACAATTAGCATTAGCTTTGGCTAAGCTTCTTGTTTTCGTCTTAATCAACGTAAATATTAATCGGTTCTAGGCGAATGGAATGATGGACAATTTCCATAAATCAAGCATTGGCCAGAAGCGACTTTCGGCTCGATGATTAATTTGCAAAATTGCTGGCCACCACAGATGAATACCATAGATACAACAATTAAAAGCCATGCAAAAGCCTCAAAATTGCCGGCATGCATTTCGGTCTTTTTTTTTCTAATTTTTTTTTTCTTCTGCATAAATTTTGTGTTGCAAAATTTGCAACCACAATTGTTGCCTCGTCTTGGCATTGTTATTAACGAATCTAAGATAATGCTGGGTGGCTTAGTGGCTCAGTGGCTTAGTGGCTGGGCTGAGCTCACAGTTCAAGGATGAATGCGGCCGCCAGTAGCACTCAGAATATAGGCCCTTGGAATGGGGGAGGAGTGCTGTTGCAGCTGCAAAGAGTTTTCTGTTTTTCTGGTTTAACTGTTGTGTTAGATAATTCCAATTGGTGTGCACTCTGTGATTACAGGGCTCTCCCCAGAGACCCACAGAAAGTAGTGCAGGGAATTGGGAAATGCGCGCGCCTTAAATGTCAAGAGGTGCCACAGTTTTGTTTTCTTCTTGTCTCGTGGCGCAAATGAACAAAAGAAAAGCGAGCCGGGCCGAAAGAAAAGACAAATTTAGGCCAAATGTGTGACTTAACCGTCTTTCACATCACATACACCCACCCACCCACTCACACCGACACCTACACCTACACCCACACCCACACCATACAACAGGGTCGGGTCGGAAGAAAACAAGGGCCAGGGATAGGATAGGGATGTATTGTATGTACGTACACTGGTATTTTGTTTTTGTGTTTTATGTGGCAGGGGGTTAAAGTTGAATGGGGAGAGACCGAGACGAGTCGCTCCAGCCGAAAGGCAGCTGGAAAATAAACCAAAATGTACAATATAATTTTTGCCTGTTGTTTCGTCTGTCCCAGTCTGCAGATGGCCAGATAAAAGTTCAAAATGCGAATGGTTGTTGTTGTTGTAGTAGTCTTAACCGGGTCTAAGTCTACGTCTTTGGGTACCGGGCCGTGGTCTTGCTCGGATCTTGGCCTGGTCTGGTCTGCTCATTAACGTTTTGCCAGCGAAAGAAATGGCAAATAAATTAAAAAGTCATTCAAGCAACAATACCCTCAAAAGGAGGATGAATCCCTCCCTCTCTCTCTCTATCTCTCTCTATCTCCCTCTGTTGTTGTTGAACAGGGAAACTTGTTGGTATAGTTTTGTTGGTGTAACAATCCTATTGGTGTTGTTGTAGATATTACTGTTGTAATATTTGGTATTCTAATTTTTATTGGAATTGTTGTTATTCTTTTTGAATTTGTTATTTCTATTGGTATTAACTTTGGTGTTATTTCTGTTGGGGTTGTTGTTGTTGTTTTGGCTATTGATGTATCATGTACTCCATTCCAAGTGTTGATGCGTTAACTGGCGCTGCGTGCGCATCGCTGAAAACCCAATGAGCCGCAACTGAAAGACGAAACGAAACGAGATGAGACGAGTCGAGTCGAGACAAGACGCCATGGAGCCCCCAAGTAAAAGTACCCCACAACGATTCCTTATAGACAGCAACATACAAACAACCTTACAAAAGCTGTTGTTGTTGCTGCTTGCCGTTGTTTTTGTTAGACCATCTTTAGTGATTAATGAAGTGTAAATAATGTTGATGTTTTGTATTGTTTTTCTCTGCGAAGCAACCTCATGATTTCAACATACATATTCTAGGCGGACTTAGTTGGGGTTTTTCCTCCGGCTTAATGCTGCGATCTATCATCACCTCAGTGCCTGTTCTTAAGGTGTTCATCGAGGGAGCTCATTATGGCAACAGCATCAACAACAACAGCAACAACAGCAGCACCGCTGCCGCAGAAGTCGCTGTTAAAACAAAAGACTTTGACAACGAACTTGCTGCTGGCCGCAAAACCGTAAAACTGCAGATAAAAACCTCAGCTAAACCTTAGTCTTTTTTTGTGTGCCGTATTGTCATTTGGCCAAATGTCAGCAAAGTGCACTGCAGTCATAAATAAACCATTTGTCAACTTTTTTTTCTGTAGTTTTCGGTTTTTTGGTGGTCAAACAAAACGACGTTGAGACAACGAACTTGAACTTTTCGAAAAGGAATTGTGTTGATAGTGTGATGGGACTTGACGAAAACAGTGCTGAAGTGTTGAAACAATAACTTAAGCTGTGGAAAATGGTGAATGCCTGGGGCTTTTCCTCGAAGCAATGACAATTTGAAATGCCTTTAAGCTCTTCCCTAATCATAGTTATCCACTCGAATGCGTAAACTGTTCAATTACATCATCATTTTGAATATGATCATCAAAGCAACATTTACCAACTAAATGCCAGCTGGGGTATCGCTGGAGATTCTGAAATTGCTGGCACAAACGACACACGTGCGTCGCGAATTGCGCGTACCGTTTGTCAGCCTTTAACGGATGGACTCCGGCTTCAACTCCAACTCCAACTCCGTCTTTATAGCCATTGCTGTGGCCATACCCATAGCCATAGCCATAGCCAACTTTGATATATGGCCCGAGAGTCAGTAGGCAGCAGGCTAAATGTCAGCCTGAAATGCTGACCTCCATGGCCTGACAGGCTACGTTTAGGCCATTTTAGGGCTGCCTCTTGAATGGCATTTTGATCTGCATCCACGGCTGGAAATGGCCCCCACATGAACTTCACTGCAAAGAGCTGCCAAAATTGGCAATTTGAAAGGCAGTCATTGGCTTATATATCACTTTTATGGCTTGAAACTCTTTTCGTTATTCACGTCTGTTTCGGTTGTGAAGAAATTTGGTTTTAATTTGCTTTGGGCATCAGTTCTTTGGAGAAACAAATGCAGTGTTTAGCAAATAAAATGCGAATAATCTCAATTATCGATTGTTTAGCACGCATTTAGCGCAGCCTCCCGCAGAACGAGTTTTCTATTGCGCTTTCTTTGAGTGTTTATCTTAGTTTAGTATTATAGAGATTTTATATGAGAATTTTACAGCTGCTTGGGAACTTGTTTTCAGCATATTCCGATTTATATGTGTTTTGGCTTGGGGCTTAGGCAGGATCTAAATTGGTCGAATGATATCATATGGGGGCTTGGGTAAAGGATGCTCGAATCGAACACGATCAGAAAACAGGTTGTTCTATAGGTGATTCATAAAGTTTATATACATAAAATATGAAGACACTAATGTGTTTTCTTAATAGGTGTCAGCCAAGGCTAGAATCTCAAGCTGCCGTTCTCACAGCGGGAGGTAGGGCCATAAAATTATGATCGAAAAATGTAGTATTTCCCACTGAGATTTGGCCATTAAAAGCTGCCATCATTCAATGTCTTCTAAGCGATTATTACCCATGAAAACAAATAAGAAGAAACTGTCAATAAGAGTCTGTCTGGTCTGTCTATTGGGGCACCACAAATTGATATCAATTTCAGGCAGCCGACAGGCAATTAGAGACGCCTCGATACACACACGCTTACCCTCCGAAATCAAAACATAAATCATTGAAATCAAAGTAACAAATTCCGCATTGAATTCCTTGATATTGTTTGATATTTTCAAGCACAATCAAACTGCTGCTGAAGGCAGCCAAAATGACAAGAGCTTTCAGCAGTCATAATAGTCTATGATACTCGACAAAAAGAGGCAGAGGCAGACAAAAAAATCTATGATATTTTGAAAACTTGTTGTCGCTTACAGCACAAAGAGTTTTTGTGGATGTCAAAGTCAAGTTCGTTACCTGAGTCTTTTGTTTAAAGACTCTAGAATCGTATAATGGAGCTATGATTTAGCTTTAATATCTCTTGGGCCAACGCTTAGTTTTATCTTTGGAAAAAGCAAACAAAAAATGTAATTTTCCTGGCCATTTCCGCTTGAACTCTTACCACTGACACGCTGAACAGAAACCAAAACCGAATTATAAGAAAAAACCAAATCAAAAGTGACTTTCATTTACGTGGCTGCGGCACACACACACAAACACACAAACAAGAAACAATTTACTCCTCCAGACAATAAGCGACTAATTCGCAGCTTCATTTCAGTTAGGGGGTAACAACAATACATACATACGTATATGTACATATGAATATATATATGAATATGTACATAGAGAGTGCATAAAGATGAGTGCAAGCTGAAGTAATCATAAAAAGGCCATCGTGAAGAGGAAAAGTGAAAAGAAAAGCCGCAAACAACGTGAAAAGCTGGCCATTGTTGTTGGCTGGCTCTAATTAGAGCCTCCTCCCAGTTAGGGGGAGGAGAGGAGCATCTGGATTATTTAACCAGGTGACATAAATATGCACCGCCCTGATAAGAAACACTGACCCAAATGTGTACGAGTGTGCGCCAATTGGAATCGAGTTGAACAAAAGAATCCGGACAGACTGCAACAGTCTCTCCCCCTGTGGAAGTTTCTGTGGCAGCCAGCCACTTGTGGCGTCAACAGCAATTACCTATTAATTGCCACTCGTTTGGCTGTTGTTGTCTGTAGTTGTTGGTACTGCTGCAACTTTTGTTGCCACCGCCACCGCCACCGCCTCCCTCTCTGTCTCTGTCTCTGTCGCTGTCTCTATCTCTATCATAAATTGCACTCACGAATATTGCCTCATATCAATTGAAACTGGCTGAGCGGCATTTTCAATTGTTATCTTTTGATATTTCTCTCCTTCTCTTTTATTTTGGCACATCAGCAGCACAGCCAAAAGATATATCTTCTTATTGACAACTCAATTGTTATGTGAGCACTAGATGGGGTGGGGGATGGGGGATGGGATTTATTTCCGCGTGTGTGAATGGCCATAGTGACACCGCAAAATTGGCATTCGAGTAAGCCTTTTTCAGCATAGAAGATGGAAACTGGTTTAAACAGAGTTCATCTTCAATTGAGGGTTATATTTAGTAATACTTTCACAATTTGTTAATAAATCGAGACCTGTTTTTTGCCAGCAATCGAGTAGCAATTGAATTTTGAGAGCAGCAATTATTTTTAGAGATATATTCGAAGTAAATTTGCATTTTGAAGGTACAATAAAATATATATTTTTGAGAGGTTAAGTAAGTGCAAATTCTAGAACTTTTTAGCGTCACATGAAATCAAGTTTGTGCCTTCGGTCTTTTGTTTGAGTCATTCGATTCTTCAGAGATGTTTTCCAATCATTCTTTCGACTTTTGATTCAATGTTGATATCTTTTAAATAATCTCTTTTTTATGATCTGGTTTAGTCGTTCATTTGATGACAATTTAACATCTTTTCTTGGTTGGATTTGGTATTTTAATGGACCATTATTGCTGCATTTGATAAATGCCAATGAATAATATTTGCATGGAGAAATTGGATATGCGTATCAGATTCTATTATGAATAATTCCTTAATACCTACAAAAACTTGAATTGGCTTTAAGTGGGTGCAGCTTCCGGTTCGTTATGGCTCGTCGTAACATGAAACTCTGCAATTACCTTGGAAAATTTAATGATATACTTGGTTAACCCTTGTTATTACAACAACGTTTTTATGAACCAGCCAGACAAATAGTGTTTTTTGGTGAACTGCTGAATAACCAAACAGAAAATATGCTTAACCGATAATTAAGTAGCATCCAAGTGCCGCCCCTCGGGGCTGCCTTGCTGTCTGGCTGCCTGGCTGCCTGGCTGTCTGCTGCATGCAAATGAATATGAATTGGGGCAGGTTCCAACATCAGCGGGAGACTGTGTCCCGCGGTAGCAGCAGCAGCAGCAGCAGCAGCAGCAGCAGCTCTTGCATGAAGAATTGCTGGGGCGCAACAATCCAAAAAATGTTCCCCATAAAGATAAATCCGAAAATCATCTGCACACTTGGCGCTACAAATCACCAAACAAATGGGTTTCCATTTAAGCCTGGTCCCATGTTCCAATCCCAATCCCAATTCCCAATCTCCCATCCAGTAGTCTGCTCTCAATGGGCGGTCTGGGGCTGTGGCCAAGTGTGAAACAGTTGACAGGCGGCTGCCACGAAGCGTCAAAGTGACTTTGGCTATGCCTCCAGCTAGCTGCCACAGAGGTAGCATTTTTTGTTGTTGGTTTTTTTTGTTTTTGCTGCCCCACCGTTCTTGCTCTAACAACTACACAAATTGCAAATGAGGAGCAGCAGCAGAGCCCACAAAAAGTGCTTCACGGAAATGCACAAGAATTCTTGTGCAAAAAACTAACCGAAAAATTGTATCAACGAGGGCGAAAAAATAGCCAGAAGCTGCAGAAGCTGCAGCAGCCGAAAACGATTGCATTTGACCTCAAAATCTATTAGCACGTCGAACTCTGGCGGCTATGAAATGCAATCATTGCCGCGCCCCCTCAGGGATGCCCGAAAAACTGTGAAGTTGCGGCAATAATTGCCACTAAGAGTTGTGTACACCCATGTCTGAGTGCATCTGCGACACGTAGGTCAGTGCATCACCATCAGCAGCAGCAGCAGCAGAAGCAGCAGCAGAAGCATCAGAGGCAGCCGCCGACCACTCTGCCGCTGTGGTCTGGGTCTGTCTTCTGTCTGGGTGCCTTCCCTGGCTATCTGCCGGCCTTTGGCTGAATCTCTGAATGCAAAAACAACAACAAAAAAACAATCTACAACACGAGCTACAAAAAGTTACGTTATTGCAACACTTACATGTCTTCTTGCCTTCTGACGCATATTCACACTTGGGATTTTTCATGATTTTTTTATTGCTCCCCCGATGAACTTTAATGGCGGCTCATGGGGGGAGCGATATGTGAGGGATAACTGAATACTTTTGAGGTTTCTGATTAATTGTTTTCAAAATGAAATGTCACAGCGAAACATCAGGTCATAAATTTATCATTTTATTTTGTGATAAAGCACCCGACCCATTTCTCAGGGCCCACAGCAGCTGCCATTTTCGTGCCAGATATGCAGGTACCTTTACTCAAAGATGTATTCAGTAATCCCATTATGAATTTATTTCGACCTGCCCCGAAATAATATACGTATGTATGTATTGTGCAAATACTCTTACATTTATAAACGCACATCATTCGAATGATTTATGGGTCCAGCCCCACAATGGGGTTCATTTGAGCTGTCCCGAAAAAAGTGATCTCTATCGCCGGGGATGTGCCAATATAAAATACGCTTTTAATTGCCAGCTGCTGCGCAACAATTTTAGAAACAATAACAGTAAACAAAAAAGCAAACAAAATGCCTCTGCTTGCCAAATCTGCTGTAAAATAAATAAACCCAAAAGGCACAATGGGCGGTGCGGTGTTTGCCATGGGAAACGCTGGCCGAAAATAAGCCGAGTGATTTGCCTAGACTTTTATGCATTTATAATGACATTTTTCACACAATTTATTCGCTCGACTAAAAAAGCATTTGCCATTTGAAATGCTTAACAATTTAATTTCGGTCCATGCCATGCCAGAATGTTAGGTAGCACTTTGCTGATAGGTAATTAATTATGAACAAATTAGCATAGCATTTGCTTATGTCAAAGTTGAACGCTAGAAACAGGAAACTGGTAGGGGGCTGAGCAGAACCGGCTAAAACCATTCTCCAAATATCATTTGTGGTTCCCAAGGATGCCAGTGGCCCCTCCACTTGACTTGCATTCAAAATTTCTCTCCCACCATTAGCCAAATGACCAGCATATCCATCCGCACCTGCATGGCACTCCCAGTCACCAAAGAAAAAACACAGAAAAAGTCCCCCCCAATCAAGTTTTAGATTTTGTTTAGTTTGAAGATGCGCTCCGGCTGATTTTATGCAATTTTATGCAACAGGAATTGGCCAGGGAGCCAGGCCATTGCCTGCCATTTCATAATGAATTTTCGGTAAAGGTGAAATTTTCTTTGCACACGAGCTACGGATAAAATAAAATAAAATAAAAACTGTGGGTGGTAGTATTTATCTCTGGAGAAGGCCACACAAGAGTCATTGCAAGAAAGGTTGGCTATCCACCACCGGATAAGCCCCTAACAATACGAAAACACGAAAAGCTAAAACAAATAAATCAAATCTTGGAATAACACGTATACGACATGTAGCAAATTTTTGCCTTAGTTTCTGTGGATTGTGTACTGGTTTCAACACTCTGAGTGGAGTGTGTGCCACAAGACAATGTGCAAAAAACAAAACAAAAAAGTACAACAAATGCTTCCTTCATGTCAGCTCCAGCGACCGTAAAGGTTAAGCGCCAACTTGACAAAAAGGTTAAAACGATTTAACAGACATTTGGCTGCAATCCGAGAGAGCCAGGCACTGATCCACTGATGCATCATCGACTGCATCCTTAGCATATCCATCTCTCAGCTCAGCATCTCTTCATCTCTCCAGCTTCCACTGTCTGCCCCCAACATTGTCTTTGGATGATATCTGCTCAAGGTGTTGCATGGCATGGCATGGCGCATGTGTTGAAGGCGGAACCAAATTTTTGATTGCAAAGACCCTCAGCGCGGTGGCGGTGGCGATGGCGGTGGCGTTCGGCGTGCGGCATGCCTCAAGGAAAATGCAACCTCTGCTGCCGACAGTTAACTGGCGCTAGCTTATTATTTTTGTTGGTGCCGCCATGGTTGTTCGGTTCAACACCTGCCATGCTGTTGCCATGGCCCAAGCCGTGGCGGTGGCGGTTGACAATTTTTTCGTTGCTGCTGCTGGCGATGATGCTGGTAGATTTAGCGGAGAAACTTCCTTATTTGTCATTGTTGTCGTTGACAATTTTTTGTGCCTGTGACTTGAGCATCGAAATTTTTCCCGCTCTTTATGCTTTCCCTGAAGCTTGATGGCCTTCTCTTGGTGCTGTTTTTCCCAAAGATGATTGAACTTCTTTCATGGATTTCTGCGATTTCCACAGATTTCTCTAGCCATAAACCCACCATTAACCGATTCAACCTTCATCGATTGATCGCCAATTTAAATCCATTCAATTCCCCAAGAGCCTTGACAATGACAAAAAACCCCTCTTTGGGTCGTGTAATTTGCAAATTGAAAATCGTGAACTGAAATTAAAATCTGAGCAGACAAAACGAGAGAGTCCGCGAGGCAAAAACTCTTGAACTTTAACTAAATGTTTGGGCGAATCGACTTAATTTACAATCTTTTATTAAAATTTTAATGTCAAGTCTGCTGCAGCGCCACAGCATTGCATGATGACACTGCCGCAATTTAGTTTTGTGTACATTACGTTACGTTATTTTGATGAAACTTAAATTTAGGTGTGAGAATATTTGCAATTCAACCCACCCCCAGCCCCAGCCCCAGCCCCAACCCCAGTCCCAAGGCAATCAACTAATTTAAATACAAAAAAGCAATTTCGGCAACCGAAGAATATCCAAAAGATAGACAATGCTGAAAGGCAGAATCTCAGCAGCAGCAGCCGCCTCCTCCTCCTCCTCCTCCTCCCACTCCTCCTCCAACGCTGCAGCTAATTTCAATTTAAATTTATGTTTCGTTTCGTTTCGAGATTTCTGTTCGATTGATGCTATTGTTATTGAAAATGTAGGTACGTGTTTTTGTTTTGTAGGATTACGTAAAAGCAAATAAATTACTTAAACCATTGAAAATGATTTAATTGAAATGAAAAGAGTGTCACTGGGCGCCAAGCCGGTTCGCTGGTTGGTGTTGATCTCTCGTGTTGTCTCCCCAACTTTTTGATATTGTTTGCTGTGTTGTGCAAATTAAAACAATTATATGAAATTATGCAAAGTACGCAGAAACTACGGGAACAACAGCAGCAGCGGCGTCAGTGGCAACGGCAACAAATTCAGCGACAACAACAGCTGCAGAAACGAGCTGACGGAAGCCAGCGATACGATACCCCTAAAGTGAATGTCTGAGGAGGGGACTGGATTGACTGACTGCCTTACTGAATGGCTGAATGACTGACTGACTGACTGACTGTCTGCTGGACTGCATCCAGCAATCCTAGTCGGTGGCATAGCAGCTGCCTGCAGTTCCTGGTCAGACCTAAAATGTAATAATTTATGGCGCATACGCCCTGTGGTACACCATACCCAAAATGCAATCTCCCCCAATCTGCATATCTACCCTTCCCAATCTGCATATCTCCCCTACCCAATCTGCCCAGCCGACTATCTATATAAGGTGTAGAGATCTCTAACTATCCGCCATAAATTTCGCATCTTCTGCATGCGTCTGTGGGCGTGTGTCTCTCTCTCTCTCTCTCTCTGCAAATTATGCAATCCGGCTGTGAGCCGTTTTTCGCTTTGTTCGTCTGCGTTCGGCACATTGACAACTCTTGGTCTGGCTTCTCCGATTTGTGCAAGCCCAGAGTACATTTGTTATTTTCAGTTTGTATAATTTCTATTGCCCAATAAGGTACCTGCCGTTGTGTACGTGTTTTTGCTAATAATTATTTGTTTTTTTTTTTTGGCTTCTCCCACGATCTTGTGCAATAAATATTCATAATTTTGTTAACCAGCTAAATTATTGTTTCTCCTTCTTTTTATTCCAGGCAATTCCAAATACAAAATGCGGTGTACGCAGCTCAATATGCTGTGCGGTAAGTGAATATGGCTAAGAAGTTGTTACCAATCAATTTTCTAGGCTTTAGAAAATCACCATAAATTCTTCTGCCATCAAGAAACAGTCGAAAAATATGAATACAACTAAAGAAAAAACCTTTCCCAACTTTATCAAGATATAAACTACGACATCCTTGACCTTGTCAGCTCTCTCATAATTTTTCCCATGATAGATCTTCCAGCCAATGGCACATCCACTCTTCGCTCTTGACAGCCAAACGCAACGCATTTTGGCCACATGCGTGTGCCATGGCGGGGGCGGTGGAGGCCCAAACCCAAACCCAAACCCGGCCAAGATTGCGTTAATATGCCTTTGTCTTGGCCCGCAGTTGCGTGTGCCGTTGTCTTAGCCGTGTCTTAGTTTTTTGTTTGTTTTGTTTTGGCGTGCGACAAAAATCATTTGGAAAAACAAAAATGTAGGGAGACTTAGATTAAATGTGACTTTGATTTGAATTAATGGATCGGACGAGATGAATGCTTGGGAAATGCAATTTTTAACGGCTCATTAGGACGGACACGGGCACGGACACATTGGCGGAGCGGCCGAGACCCAAATGCCAGAGCGATCGGCATCCCCGACGCATAAGTGACAGCACATCTGCCGTGAGTGGCAGAGTGGGCAAAGTCAACAATAGTCCGATAGTTTCGGGGCCCGGTCTGTGAGTAATTACGCGCCCATCGACAGCGCCTCTCAATTAAGCTCTGGCAAGACCATACGCTGTGTGACCCGCTGTGAGGCTCACGAATCGAAGACAACAAACCGAAAGATACCCCAAATCGATGTGCTACGTGGCGTATGGTTAATGCGATTGGGCCGAATCGAATTTTGAGACCCGGTTGCCAATCAACGGACATAAATTATGGGCAATTGTTTAATTTGTTTAAGGCAGCAATAGCCGCAACAGCAAACACCCTCAACGTCTTCTTCGTTCACGGGGTCTCCCATCCCATACCATCCATCCATCCATCCACCGATGATTCATATAATCACTGTGATTATGCATCAAGTGGACCTTGAATCTGTGGTGGTTATTTTGGTTATTCAATAGCCTCCCCTCCCCTCCCCTGCCCTCCTATTCGGACAGTCTGTGCATCTGTTGGTGTCGCTGACATCTTCTTCTGGCGGCTACATCATGACTTTTTATTTCTGTTTCTTTCTTTAATTGTTTTTATGGTTTAAGATTTAATTATTGCATTAGGAGGAATACTCGTACAGTAGACTTATGTTGCCTAAGGTCAGTCACATTTAATCCCCGTCTCCATCCCCATCCCCATCCCAATTCCATCCGCAGTCACCGCTTGCGTAATTTGGCAATGTCTGCATATGAGATTTTCGGAATGGAAAAGTCAAGGTCCCAGAGAAGACATTCTAAACAGAAGGAGAATCCGTAGCTAAAAAGTTGATGAACCAGACACAATTAAAGAATGCGAATAATTGTTCATTTAAAGTTTCAGACACTATAAAAATGTTTATGGAGTAGGAAGAGAAGTTGTTGGGTTTTCCAACAAAACGTTTCACTCTCATTTATGCATTCCTTGAATTCCTATTTCAGCTCTTCTCTTACTGGCATTTCTAGGCCACTCAAACGCCGAATCCAAGGTAAGATTGTCCCCAAAAACTATACAAAATAAATCTCTAAAAACATATTTTATCTTTCGGTTTCAGTACCGCACACCTGCCCGCATTTTGGCCAAGCAAACGGGTGCCACACAATTCGAGGAGGAGCGCTACGAGACGCACACGAACTGCAATGAGCACAAGCATCACCTGAAGAAGCGCGCCTCCGACGAGGATGTGGACTATGAGGTGTACCAGGGTGTGGTGGGAAGGCCGGGCATTGATTTCCCCATCTATCCCAGGATACCCAAGACCTCCTTTAGCTGTCGCTCCTTTGGCAATGGCTACTTTGCCGATATGGAAACGGATTGTCAGGTGAGTGGTTCATCCAGTCCTCGGAGTAACTTTTGGTTAACTTGCTCCCATTTTAGGTCTTTCACATCTGCGAGGAGGGACGCAAGATCTCTTTCCTCTGTCCAAACGGCACCATCTTCCAGCAGAGCGAACTCACCTGCGACTGGTGGTTCAAGGTGAACTGTTTGGGATCCTCGGGCTACTATGCAGAGAGCTCTGAAATCCTCAACAAGCAGCGTGTCCATCGAGTGCGTCCCTCAGTGCCTGTCCAGGGATTCAACATTGTCGGCGGCGGCCTGAACATCAAGCCAAAGGTCACTCCTGTCGCTGGCCAAGCGAGAGCTGGTCCACGGAGTAAGCCCGACAGACGCATCGATTCGACGGAGGATGTCCCCGCCTCCGTGGAGAGCGTGGACTTTGACGATGTGTCCGGAGAGAAGCAGCGCAAGGTTCTGCCCAGCATTGATAACAACAGCAACGACCACGAGACCCAGATCACCGCCGAGAGCTCCTCCTTTGTGAGCGGCTCGGGCAAGCGTCGCAACAACAAGGGCAGCGACTCCAACAGGAATAGCAACGATGATGTTACTGTGCTGAAACCCTCAAGGAGTAGGACACCATTGGTTTCCCAGGAAAGGACTCCATTGGCCTCTCAGGAAAGGGCTCCACTGGCCTCACAAGAGAGGGCTCCTCTGTCCTCTCAAGAAAGAGGACAACCACGTGGGGAATCTACGGAAAGGGCAAGGAATGGACACCGCGGACAGCATAGATGGAGGGAAAGTGGCAGCGAAGAGCACAGCAAGGAAAGAGAGCGGGAAAAGCTTATTCTTCAACTCAAAGAGAAACCCACCTCCAGCTCCCAGCAGAAAGAAAAACCTACCACCAGCTCTCAACAAAAGGACAAACCCAACTCTGGCTCCCAACTGAAGGACAAACCCAGCTCCCAGCTGAAGGACAAGCCAGAGTTCTACGAGGCCCACTCCACGCGCTCCGTTCAACACACGACTCCATACTTCACGGCTGGCAGCTACTCCACCGCCCGTCGCCTTGAGCCGAGCAAATCCACGCCCTTCTACACGCCCACGGTTCCGAGTCTGCTGAAATCCAAGACCACGGAGGGAAAGCTGAACTACATCAAGGGAGGACACTCTGCTACGACACCAAATCCCAATCGTTTTGGAGTCGCCAGCTCTGGTATATTCCTGGAATCGTCGGTGGCCCCCAAGATCAAGCCCACAGCCAGTGGGAACGTTGAGCTGGACAGCACCTACAAGCCAGTGATTATTGGCATGCGGCATCACTACGATGTGGCAAGCTCTGGGGAGTTCCGACCTCCAAGCAAGCCCAGCGAGAGTCGCGACTATCTGCCCACGACGCCATCGCCATCGGCCACCAGCAGTGGACCCACGTATCTGCCAAAGAGCGCCATATCCCCTAGAGGAAATGCAGCAGCTGCAGCTGGAGAAGATGCCCTGCTGTTTGCGCCCAATCCAGTGAAGGATGAGTCTGTCTTCCGCAATGTTCAGGAGATGCTGAAGACCGTGAACCTGCTGAAAGATCAGTTTGAGGATGTAGAGCTGAATGCAGCGGCAGCGGCACCAGCCAGGGTTGGCCTGGAGATTCCACCCTCCTCCGGACCAGATGCCTTGGTTTCTCTGGCCAAATATTTCGCCCAGGAACACAACGAAACGAGCAATGCTCTGGGAAAGCCAGAGAAGTCCGAGAAACCCGAAAAGACAAAGACGAAACTCTCAGTGAAGCCCCCGCCGCTGCCCACAGCCAAGCCATCGGACACTACAGCCATTCTGACCACCTCCGAGAATCCGCCAGCCATCAGTGAGGACGCGGATGACATCAAGCATAGCCTTTTGAGTGACAACACCGTCCAGAAGTACAGCAGCCTCTTTGGATTGAAGCCCGCGAAGGGTCGTGTCGGTGGGGAGACGGACATCAGCTCTGGCCTGCTCTCGCCCAAGTCAAATGAGACGAAATCGCTGCCAGAATCGGAGCAGGGCTCGAAGTACCAGCAGTTCCCACAGATCGGAACCACTGGCTCTTCCATTGGTGCTCTGGCCGAGAAGCCCGAGTCGCGTAAGATTGCCCAGATCTTCTCGAATGCTTTGACCAGCTATCTGGATAATCCTGCCACATTCCGCGCTGAACTGGCGGCCCGTGCACGACCCACAGAGCCACCGGTTACACCCAACTTTAAGCCAGTGACCACCACGGACTCTTCACTCTTCAGCGATGGCACAGCCAAGTACTACCTGCCCACCAAATCCATTCCCGTGGCCACCACACCCACGCCACAGAGCATTGCGGTGGAGATCAATCACAAGTTCGATTCGACGCCGGCGCCAGAGTTCTCCACCACGACAGAGCTCTACGAGATTAGCACGAGCCGTGGACAGGAGCTGGAACTCTCAGCAGAGCTCTCTCCGCCCAGTGCAGACTCAGGAGAGGGGGACGAGTTTCTGCAGCAACAGCAAACCCAATCTTTTGTGAAGTCCCGCAATGATCTGTTGAAGGATTCCAGGCCCCAGAAGCTCATCACCACCCACAAACCCACAGAACATCCGTGGGCATTGAAGTCTCAGACCGATTTCTTGGATCCTCTAACCATCAACGATGGTTTGATGAAGGAGCAGCGCACCTCAACGACCACGACGACAACCAAGGCCCCATTTACATACCTTCCAAGGCTGCTATCGGGCGTGGGCACCACAACGCCCACACCCTCGCACTTTGAGTGGGAAGACATCTTCAGGAGCTACGACATCCCCAGGGATGCATTGCCCTCCAGTAGTGGCCTCCAGCGCATTGCCAACAAGCTCTTCGGAGGCCTCAACGAGCAGGAGGCCCTGCATCTGCGCAATGTGATGGCCAAGGCGGAGCACGATCGTCAGGTGTTGAGTCTGCTGCTGCTTCTTATCCAGACATGCGACGATCATAATGGAAAGGCTCTGGAGCGATCCAGGAAGCATCTGCTCAATGCTCTCATCGATATTGATAGCAAAGTGCCAGCGGCAGGGAAACCCTCTAGACAGAGGCTGGCCACCACCACCACACGCATTCCGGTGACAACATTCAGACGAAATGGTGGTGGCGAGTACTTCACCAGCACCACGCCAGGGTACACGACCACGACAGATGTGCCTTTGTTTAGTACCACAACGGGGTCGGGCAGCAACGAGGAGACGACCAAATTTGAGATACATGTCGAGGACATTGAGGATGACTTGGGGGCGGCGGCGACAACGATGGCACCCACGCTGTTGCCTCTCGAGGGCAACTCGGATCGACGGGCGCTGGAGCTGCTCAAGTCATTATATTCGCTGGCATCAAAGTTCAGCAGCAGGCGGTAGGCCGGGCCGGAGATCGTTGGCGGGTTCCTAGCGATATGCGAAAACTTTGCGAGTTAATGCCTAACTTTTAGTCAACTCCACTCCATACTCCATACTCCACTCCACACTCCACTCCTCTCTCCACTCTTCAGTTTGATATTTTTTAATTTAATTCTTACGAATTTCTTTATGATTTTTCCACTCTCTTGTTAATTAATTTCGTTTAGCCAATGCAATTTTCGCAAAAAATAGTTTGTAAATATGTAAAAGTTCGAAACAAAACGAAACGAAACGAAATGATACGAAATACTCTCCTGAAATACTCGAGGCATAGACTTGGTTATTCCTGAATGCCCAGCCAAGCAGTTTCCGTATTAAGTATACAATTTACTATATAATCGAGCGATGTATTAAATTAGTTTCATATTTTAGTCTTAACTAAAGAAAAAACAAAACAAACCACTTTTCCATCCAGTATCCAGTATGAGCGATCTATTTTGAAATATCTGTATGTCTTGCTGTTCTGTTTGTAAATATTTATTTAAACTTAATAAAATACATATAAAAATAAAGAAAAAAATATATTGAAACCAAGGTGTTTTTAAGTTTGAGAAATGAATGGTGAGGTCTGAGAAAAAATAACTGGAGGAATTGCGGCGATTGAAGAGGTTTAAAAGTAAAGAAAACTTCACTTGGTTAAACCTATCAAAAGGAATTATTTCTTAGGTCTCTGAAGAAAAGAGGTTTTTAAGGAGAGATAAATAAAGAAATTTAGGATAATTTGATTGCTTTACAGCAAAAGATTATCCTCCTAACTGATTAAACCATTACCAAATCAGTAAGAACATCCCATAACTCCTTTTCTGTTATCCCAAAAAAAACCCATCCAAAGATGTCTCCTTGACACAAAATTCCCAGCTCTAATATATAAATCTTGAAGACACCGTATCGGGAAGGTCAGAACAGAACAAATGTCATAAAAATCCTCAATGTAATCAAGCGAAAATTTGAATATTTTTGTCATTTTCGCAAGACAAACTAATTCTGCAGCATCCATTCTAAAAAATCGTTGAAGGACAAACCAAATCAGATTGAAAATTGTATTGCACTTGAAATGGCCATAATATTCAATTGATCGCGGCGTCTATGTAAGTAAATATTACGTATACGTAATTCATTTTATTGCCTGTACAAATGGTATAGGGTCTGGTCGGTGATATATGAATTCTGATAACTGGTAAACTGAAGCCCCCCCATAACAACAATGGATAATCCAGGGGTCATAAATCTGCTAAAGCGCAGGCACCAAACGAACTGACGAACTGTCGTGGTCGTTGTTGTCGTCGTCGTTGGTCTGGGGGCAGCTGCCACATAAATATGGCAAAGATGCAGCATCCATTGCATTGGCTGAGAACTGCAGCGAATATCTGAAATTGGTATAAATTTCTAACAACGTTCTTGCTTGGCCTACAGTTGCTGTCGACGAGTGTCCGAGTGAACCACGTAGCGAAGGATTGAAAGGATATCAACGCACACAGGGAATCACACAGAATCATTTTGGGCAAAATTATGCAAGTCCATCGCGGCTGCTATGGCGTCTTGGCAGGTGAGTCTTGGCCAACGCATTGTGCTGACCCAGACCCACTCCCAGTCCCACCCGTAGGCCTGGGCTTGGGCGGTACTCAACAGTGACGAGCGATCGGCTGTCCGCCCCATCATTATTAGCACTTCCTTTTTGGAGGGCGTCTGTCTGTCTAAGTTTTTGCTGCCTTGCATATTTACGATGCATGCGTCTTCGGGCAGAACTCTCGGCTCTAGAGATTGTTGTTGGCAGCCAATTGATGTTGGAGTGCGTTATTGTTGCAATAGGCACAGTGGAATTGGATTCTCCGCGAAAGATACAAAATTATCGAATGAAAGGTGCCTTAACCTTTAGAACTACATAGTAATCGGAGGGATAGAATGCCTTTTCTTTTCCTCTCCTTTCGAGAGTCATTTTTGGCTAGTGCCCATCTTTCTTTGGAATATTGACTATATCTCAGTTTTAACTTGACCAAAACCCCCCAATTCTTGTACCACTGTGTGCCTCTGGCTGAGTAGGAAGCTGATAAATAAAGATCGCAATGCAGAACCGTCTAAGACCGCGCTATCAGCCCGCTAGAATCGCAACGTACTTGGCCTTAATACGGATACGAAACTCTTCACTTCGCTTCGGTTCGGTTTGCTGTCGATGTGTGGCTGTGGCGTTCATTTCGATTTGGTGCGTCGACTGGCCCACAGCACGGAGCACACGGAGCAGATCTTAGCCAGAGTTTCCACTCCCACTCACGATAATCGGTTTCTAATGTTTGTTCCAGTTCTGGTGCTGCTCTGGAGCGGAAGCTTAGCCCAATTGCAAGTCCAGGTGAGTCCGTGAAAGAGTCCCCTGGCATACGTCACTTACCAATGAAATGCGTTCTGTTGATCAGGCTCAAAATGGCTACAACTATGGACGACCGGAACTGGCCAGTGCCGGAGGTGTTACAGCTGGGGGACGGCTCTCACCGGCTACTTATCCCACAGGAACAGCCTTGCCTCTGACCCCCGCACCCGCAACGACAGCGTATGGAGCGGGTTTGTTCCCTTCTCCCGCTGTGGGCTTCACGCCAAGCGGACAGGCGACGACTGCTTTTGGAGCACCTGCCATTGTTGCCGGAACAGCAAGTATCCCCAGGAGACCCTCGCCAGGAGGCATTGCAACAGCGCCCTCTCGCAGTGGACCCTATGGACCACAGACCTCCCAGTACGGCAATGCTCAGGTGTCCGCTGGCCGTGTGCCAAGTGGAACAGGCGGCGATGGCGATTACAGCGATGGAGATGGCGACTATTCGGCCATTCCGGGTACGCCGGGAGTGGATTATCCCGTCTACGCGCAGGTGCCACGCACAAATTTCGACTGCACCCAGCAGCCACTGCCCGGATACTATGCGGATATCGAAGCCCAGTGCCAGGTCTTCCACATCTGTGCCCTCAACCGGACCTACTCCTTCCTCTGCCCCAATGGCACGGTCTTCAGCCAGGAGACACTCGTCTGCGTATGGTGGAATCAGTACGATTGCGTCTCGGCCCCCAGCTTGTATGCAAACAATGCCTACATCTACGACTATTCCGGAGGCAGTGGCGCCAATGTCAATGCGAATCAAGGCTATCGTCAGGGACAAGTGCCTGCTACGACGGCATATGGAGCACCAGTGTCGGCCACTGCAACCGGTGGCGGTGCCTTAAGAGCCACTGGAGTACCCCAGGTCGCTGGCTACAATGCCGGTCGCGGATCCTATCCCTCGCCCACACCCACGCCCGCGGCACAATCTCAATCTCCGTATGGGGCAAGTGCTCTAATTCGTCCTGCCATTCTCCCAGGCAATGTCCAGACTTCTTCGGTAACCAATCGACTGGCACCCGCTGGCGCAGCTGCTGGTCTCCTGGCCACAGCCGCGGGTGTATTGCCCGACAATGGAGTGGTTGGCGGCTTTGGCCAGCAACCGATTGTGGCAGGCGGCAACCGAGAATATTTGCCGCCAGCGAACGCTGGACAGCGTCAACGAGGCGCTGTGTAGGAGACCCTCTGGCAGTTGTACCCGGTTATATGGCAATAGACACTGTGCATCCCTAGGCTTAGCGACATTTGCAACATTTTACTAGATTGTTAGGAGCTCCAAAACACGGACAGTTTGGTAACAGAATCGTTGTACTTTCCATTCCATTTTAAATATACCATAAAGAACCTTTTTTACTGTGAAGTTTTGGAGTTTGTCTCTTTTTTTGAAAGGACTTAGAGCCACAAACCATGACATATTCCTCTTAAACGAGAAAGACCCGTATAAATTCACTAAATTTAGCTGTTATGATCCCTTCTACAACCTTTTTCTATCGCGTTCCATTCACTCTTTATTGAAGTGCACTCAAAAAATCCAATTGCAAGGTTTTTTTGTCTTTAGAGAGGGCCAATTTCCCTTCTTTTAGCAGCTTGTTGTATTCCTGTTTGAAATCCGATCGGATAAACATGGGCTTGCCTTTTTTTAGCTTGGGTTGTCCTGCTTTGGGCAGCGCTATCGCCGGATTAAAAGCCATTTGCGTGCTGTCGTACTCTGCAAACAGTTCATGGGAGGTGCTGGAAAGAGGAAATATAAATTAAAATCAAATGAAAAGAACACTTAATGGGTCACTCACAGCTTGCCAATATCGGTGGGTAGTGCACCCTCACCCGAAGCAGGCACACCATTGGCAATATGTATGGCCAGGCGCCGCACCGTGGGATGATAGTGTCGTGCCAGGAGTGTGAGCTCGTACAGCGACGTTGCAGCCGCATTGCAGTACTCGGGATCCTCCAACTCAGGATCATAGCGTCCCGAGCCAATGGTGCAGTCCGTGTCGAGCAGGGCATCCAGCACGGAAGTCAGCTGGAATGTCTGCTTGATGGTTCCCAGTGTCGCCAGAGTGCCATTATGCAGCAAATACAGGCTGCCTGTTAGCAGACGCTTCACAAAGGCCATCAGACGCTGCTGGCTCATGTTGCGTCGCCGCTTGACCAGCACCTCATCGAGAGTGCGCAGAATGATGGTAAAATCATCGTGATTTTTGCCCGCCTGCACGGCCAGCATGTTCCGATAAAAGTGCTGATAGAAACGTATGGGATCAATGTTCAGGACCTCCCCCTGGCCGGAGAGAATAACAAAAATGGTTTGTATGCAGTGCAGACGCTCGCGATAGCCCAGTTCGTCCTGTTCTTCGAGTATCTTATTGAGCACATTGATAAGGTCTGAGAAAAAGTCCAGGTTGATGACATGAGCAAATCTGTAAGAGAAATCAAAAGATTAATAGGGATTCCAGGGTGAGAATTAGAGCTAAGAACTCACTCGGCTAGACCTTCCAGTATGGCACTCAGCACACGTGATGTGGGATCATTCTTTAGCACCCGAAAATAGATCGTGAATACCATTTTAATGATTTCCGTGAGCTTCTGCAGCTTCACTTGCTTGTTCTCCTCAGCGCGAGTCTCTTCAAGCTCTTTGTTCAACTCCGTCAGTTTCTTTCTCCGCTTGCGCTCCTTCTTGGACATGCTGATCAATCGCTGGCGATGATTTTCCAGCTTCTTTTGCTTCAGTTCGTTCTCCTTCTCGGCATCCAGATTGACATTCTTGATCTTGAGACCCATCATGCAGGTGATGCACTCCACATGGACATTGTTCTGTTTCGTTTTGATCAAGTGATTAATGCGACGCACAATAAACAGACTCATGTCCAACTTCTTGTCGTTGGCAAACAGGGAGCGAAAGCATTGATTGACGGTTTGACGCATGGTCCCATAGTGGCAGTTGAGCATGTAGACCAGGAGCTGGGCAATGTTCTGAACGTAATTGAAGTACGGATGGGCCTCCAGCAGCTCACACATGCATGTGACAGCCACGGTAGCCATTTTCACGGTTTGTGGATTCTTCACACCACCTTTTTTGTTCACCTGGGCCGTAAACAGTTCCAGCTTCTGCAGAAACTTCTTGAACTGCTGCAGGAGGGCATTCTCAAAGGTGACACGCTCCAGCGTGGCCTTGCGCACCGTTTGCATTTTGGTATCCACTTGTCCCACACGATACTCGGGCAGGATGTCCTTAAAGATCTCCGTAACGGAGATCATGGCCAGCTTGCGCACAGGCATCAGGTTGGGCTGTCCGGTAGCAGGGTTTTTCTCGTCCATGAGCTCGTAAAGAGCGTGAAAGTTGCGCATCTTATCCTCTGGCTTCTCCAGCATTCCGGAGCAGATGATGCCGATGCGATACTTTTGACGCTCGATCTCCTGCTGGCGGGCAATCAGCAGATCTGCGGTGGAAATCATTTTCTTTGCGGCCGGTATGGGCACCGCAGCCCCATCGTTGACCACATCATCATCGCTGTCTTCAAATTCACTAGCGTCGTCATCTTCCTCTTCGTTGATTTCCACATCCGAATCCGCCTCCTCCTCTTGCTTCTGCATCTTCGGTTTGGGCACGTAGTCCACTTCTGTAGTCCTGGTTATAATCTCACCATCCCTGGACTTGATGGGCAGCAGATTCACCTTAATCTTTTGCGTTTCCTCTTCTTTTTTGCTGGCCGTGGCGTAGGCCATTTCCAAGCCCACAGACTGCTGCTGATCAGCCACATCTTCGACTGCCTTGGCCTTCCTTTTGCGCTTGTTTTCATTGAGCAGTGCCAGGTCATCGCCATCCAGCATGTCCGCAATGTTATCCAGCATATCATCGTCATCGTCGCCGTCGTCGTCTGCCTCTAAGGGATCCAATCCCAAAGATGATAATTTATTGTGCTTCTTGCGCTGGGCCAAATTATCCCGCTTGCGTGCTTTTTGGGAGAATATGCTGGGGCCCTGTTCGCGTTTGGAGCTCAAATGTTCACGTTTCTGTTTAATTTTATTTTGTTGCTGTTTTGTGAGCGGCGTTTTCTTGGACTTCAGATGAGCTGCACGCTTCACAGAGCTGATTTTCACCTTTTTCTACGGGTAGAAAAGTTGCATTTGACTTATGAAAGTTTAATTATACTAAATTAAGTACTTACCGCCCCCATTATAGATTATTTAATTGATAAAACACGTAAAGTAAATATATAATGTTGATTTCGGAGCGGAGCACATGGCAAACTAATGCTGCCACTCCACGGAGAAATGCAACAGCTGGCACCGGTGATGCCAGATCGTTTAATTTAAGTTACCAGCGCGTGTCACGAGAAATACAAGCGTGCGACCAACCATCACTATCAGCTTACAGCTGATTACCAAAGCAAACACAAACCAAAATAAAGAAAAAACAACAAAAATTATGTCTGAAGATGAAGAAGATTACATGTCCGACAAATTCCTGGCGGGGTAAATATTCCCCAAAGAGAGTGAAATGCAACAACCCGACACTAATGTTCCCCACACAGCCTACAGGATGTGCGCCCCAGCTTAGTGCAAGATCGCGGGAAAAAACGCGCCATCAAAGTCCAGAACAAGCAGCAGGAACACCATAAGCGGCAACGGGAGACTGCTGCGGCCACGTCCAACTTGAACAATGAACGGTTGCAGCAGAATCTCAACAAACCTCTGGCTGCAGATAACAAAGGATTCCAGTTGCTGGCCAAGATGGGTTACAAGGCGGGCAGTGGTCTTGGCAAACAGGCGGATGCACGCATCGAACCGATTGGAATAACCATTAAAAACGATCGTGGTGGCTTGGGAAGAGAGGCAGTCATCGCGGAACTAACCGCCAAGCGACAGGAGCTACGGAGAGCTCATCTGCTGCAGAGGGCAGGCATCGATTCTAGTGAGGAAATCAGCACAGAGGCCTACCGAAAGAGGGCCATGCAAAAGGCAGAGGAACGCAAGCTTCAGTATGATATAAGAAGATGCCAGCAGACATGTGAATCCCTAGATGTTGCCGCGGATGTTCAAGAGCCCGATCTGGAGTTCTTCTGGCCACCAAAACCAAAGGAGAAAGACGAGAGCGGCAGTGAAGCAGAGGAGGACGTGCCCGAAGAAGACGAGGAGCTCCCAAAGGAGGAGCAATACAGTGCCTTCGAGCAGCTGGAACTGCTTACGGGCTATCTTCGCACTGCCTATACCTTTTGCTACTGGTGTGGCACACGCTTCGACGGCGCCGAAGACCTGGAGACCAACTGTCCCGGACTCACCCGCGATGATCATTGAAGATACATACATTTCGAATCATTAAATATATATAAGTTCACAAAAATCTGCACGTTTACAAGTATTTTACAATAATACGTAGTCAAAAAACATTTAGCAGTGTTAGGGTTCGGTTACTGTATACAAGAAAGGTTTCTATAGACGAGTTGGAATCGATGTGGTGGTGTGGTTGTTTGTAAAATGAGCAAGGAAGCTATACGCGACCCTCCAGTTTCTGTATCAGATCGTGAGTGCGTTCAATGACGCTGTAGATGAACGGCCGCTCCATGGGATCCGTGCGCAGCATATAGTTTATCAGGTCGTGCATGTCCTGGAAAAGATTACAAAAAGAATAAGAAAAAATCAGAATTTTAGAAAGTTTCCCCCTTACCTCTGTATAAATGGAATCCTCTGGAATGTTTATATTGCCGCTGAGTACGGCCAAGGCAACGCTATCACCACGCTCATAGATGGGATCGAATGGAGAGTTAAAGTAGCACATGGCATACAGCACACAACCAAGACTCTGAAATGGGAAATAGTATTTATAAATGTTCCAATATATTCAGAACTAATTACTCACCCATATATCCGTTCTTTCGTCGATGGTGCAGTAGCTTTTCACGGTAAACAGCTCCGGGGCTCGATACACAATTGAGCTGCGCTCCTCGGCCTCATCCTGCAGACGCTGGGCATCCGATTGGCCAACAATCTGCAAGCGTGCCTCCGTCATGGAGCCCAGATCCACTATAATGGGCTCAAACGAATCTGATAAGCATATATTGGCCGTTTTCAGATCACGATGGGCCAGGGGCACTGGCTTCGCCTCATGGATGGCTTTGATACCCTCGCAGACGCCCAGAAAGATTTGCACGATCTGTGCCTCCGGCATGTGGTCCTGCTTTCGTGCCCGTAGCTGTAGATGATCCAAGAGTGATCCATGCTTGTAGTACGGCAGCACAATGTACAATGTGCTCGTTGTATTGATGACGATGTCCGCCTGACCTTTTAGCTCGTAATCAACGACCCGGATCACATTTTCCGAGTCGATTTTTCTGCAATTTTCAATCTCGCGTAGAGCAATGTTCTGGTCGTCGATGCTGTGGCAGGTGATGCGCTTTATCGCGTAGCTCCGTCGGGTGGTTGGGTTCTCCCCAAGGTCTATCAGACTGAAGCCCCTGCGCAGATAGGAATAGATAAGATATTTCCAGATTCACGAAAATTTTGTGAGATTTGTTACCCCTGGGCCAGCCTTTCTCGAATCGTGTATCGGGATCCATTGATGTTGAGCGTCTCTTTTCTGCAAAAGCAGCCACGTTTCATAATCAGGGTCCAACCAATGCTTTGCATTTTGTCTCTATTACACTATATACTTGATAATTTTAAGCTTAACAACTAGTTTAATTCATATACAAAACCTAAATATTAAACAGTTTGGAGCTATTAACATGTTTATGCGTGCCAAAGTTGACAATGCTCGGTGATTGCGAACTAGATTTGTGTTTATTTATGTTTGCTGGCTACGATTTTTATGAGTTAAAGGTAAGGAGGATTGATTTTGGTAAAAATTAATTAAATATCAAAAAATTTTAATTATTAAAAATGAATAAATTTAGATAAATAACTGCAGATTTCTAAAATCATGAACTTGCAACCGCATAGTCAAAAAACCTATTCGCGCTTCGCAGCTGTTTCAAAGACAGGGCTGTTATTGTGGCCATGTGGCTGCAGAGTGCTGCCACCTGGTATTACGGAGTCCGATTTAGTATTAAGCATCGAATTATTTAATTTCTTTGATTTAATCAATGACAACAATGGAGGATGACGCCTGGCAGGATCTCATTGGAATCTGTGCCGACCCGCCCGACAGACGCGACAAGTGCGAACAGTGCAAGTGAGTGAGAGGCCTTAGTCTTCATCTGAAATTTCACGATTTTTTTGGTGTTTCTTTATCTGTAGGCGACCCGCTGTTGTCTGTTGGTGTCCCGCCCTACCGCACCCGCCGCTGGCGGTGTCCTCTCAAATTGTGATACTACAGCACCCTGCCGAAGAGAAACGTTCACTTCGCACTGCCTTGATGCTCCAGCTAGGCTTGGAGTCGGGAAAATGCGTTGTCTACAAGGGCAAACGATTTCCCAATCACAAGAACTATGCGGAACTGCAGCAAATCTTCGATTCGCCACAGACGCTGGTCCTTTATCCTAGTAAAGATTCTGTGCCTTTGGAGGAAATCGATCGCAGTGGCGGTCCCTACACTTTGGTGCTCATCGATGGAACCTGGCCGCAGGCAAAGGCCATCTACGCCAGCAGTCCCGCCCTGCACCGCCTGCGTCAGGTGAAGCTCATATCAGTGGGCATCAGTGACTATATCATTCGCACTCAGCCCACGGAGGGTTGTCTGAGCACTCTGGAGACGGCGGCCCAATGTCTGGCCGTGCTGGAAGCCCAGCCAGAGCTGCGACAGATGCTGGTGCGCCCACTGCACACCCTGTGCAAATACCAACTGGACAACGGTGCCGTCGAGCATCAGTCGAAGGAGTTCCTGATGAAGACCAATCAATATCCCAAGCCCATTGGCAAGAGATTGAGTCGCCTGCTTAACCAAACGGTGTGTGGAGCCGCAGAACAGGAGGCGTGATAGAGTAGTTTATGCTTTGTATGTAGTTTTATAGTGAACTTGTGTGCACGGCCATAGCAATATTTAGCCATTTAATACAAATCATTTGTAATTTTCTACCCAAAAATGAGTAGTTTACACAACAGGAACGTTCCTCGCATCCACGATGGAGCGCAGGACAACGCACTTAATGATTGCATAGCCTCTCTCGCAGCTTGTCATATCTTCCTCTATGGGAATATAAGTTCTTAATTTATTTGGAACACATTTTTTCTGCGTGGGATTACTTACTTCCTTCTTTCTCGCAAACTTCGATGGAATCTCCAGTGGCTGGCCAAACATATTTGCGCACAAGATCCGCATTTAGTTTATAGTTTTCCATTATGCCGGATTTTTCAAAGAAACAATTGAAATAGCACTAGAAACAGCAGTGGAACCCATTGAATCTCACCAAAATTATGCTTTAAATCCCCCTTACCATGCTCGTTGTATCCTTATCATCTGGCAGAGCCCCAGTGGTATTGAACTGCAGGACATTGGCTGAAAGAGTCGATCTATTAATAACCCACATTATGATCCTTTAGATCCCTCCCGGGACTCACACATTGGTGTGATAAAACTAGCATTGCAGGTCTGCATAACTTCATCTAAATCCACATAACCAGCTGCCCTGGCGACTGGTGTAGTGGTGGATATATCATCCACATCGCCATCGAAACTGTCATAGTTTATAATGAATATATCGCCATTATCCTTGGCATGATCCTGCATAGCCTTTATAGTGCACAAACCGAGGCTCAACAGAGCTACGACCGCCAATGTTTTAAACAGTATCGAAAGCATTTCGAAGTAAAATGATTTCTGGTTTGGCTTTTGCTTGGGATTTTTGCCCTTTTATAGGAAATATTTTGCTGGTTTCGAACATGCAATGCACTGTTGCAATAATTTGGAATAATATTGGCGGAAATTTGCCTACAATTCACACACAAAAGAATACACATTTCACCCCCATAGATTGCCCAATTAAAGATAATTCTTTATGAATGATCTATTTTATGTCTCTCTTACTATATGGAATCAAGTTCTCATCCGCACATTGCAGCCTGATCGTTTTGAAAAATGCATGCATTTCCTGCTGCTTTTCAGGACTATCAGGCACTATATCCTGGCCAAAAACCAGAATCAAAGATAAAAAACCAAACACAAAAATACTCGTAGCACGAAACATTTTTGGACTGCAATCCAGGGAAACTTTGACTGCTTTGGGGATATACGAGGCCTTTTTATATGATCTTTCGAGCCGTGATCATGTGATAAATGTTTTCCAATTGATGAGATCATTAAATATTTAAACTAAATAGTTGTTGCACTTTAATCGAACAATAAATACATGCATTATATAGAGGCGATAGAGTGATATACGAAATTTTGATATTTCAATGGGTTTTGTTTGTCACAAGAATTAGTTTAAATAATAGTACTGTTAATTGGTTAAACTTATCGAGAGCATTGTCGAGTCGTAGATTGCGCAACGCAGAGTGCTTAGAGTGGAGCATGGGTTCAGATCGGATTGGATCGGGCCAAAAAGGTTTCATAATAGGTAGTATAGAAAAAGTTCAGAGTTTCCTTAATAATAATTTTCGCTTAAATTTGAATTTGTAGTAATTTTCGTTGGAATTGGATTAAATTACTCTATGCAACGTCCACGTCGCATCCACACGTCAAACCTTGGCGCCCCAGGCCCGCTTCAGCAGATAGGCGCCCTTCTCCGCAATCATCACCGCTGGGGCATGGGTATTGCCCGCCGTCACCTTGGGCATAATGCTGGTGTCCATCACGCGCAGTCCCCGCACGCCATGGACCCTCAGCTCGTGATTAACCACCGCCATGGGATCGTGGGAGGGGCCCATTTTACAGGAGCCCGCCTGATGATTCTCCGGCCCGGTGTTCTGACGCACAGCGCACTCCCAGTAGGCATCGCTCGCGAAGGTGTGCGACTCACAGCCCTTCACCACAGTCTTGTCCAGCCGCATGCCGTACTGCTTCAAGGGCGACGTCTGCGATAGCCTTATGGCAAACTTGATGCCCTCCACCAGGGTCTTGACATCGCGTTCATCCGTCAGATAGTTGGCAAAGATGCGCGGGGGATCCAGGGGATCGGCCGAGCGCAGGGTAATGTAACCACGAGACTTCGGATTGAGTACAGCCGGGAACATCTGTATGGCTCGAGAGTTGTTCGAGAGGAGCTCTCCCACCTGTCCGGTGCGGGCACAGCTGGCCAGGTAGCCGCCAAAGTATAGCTGGAGATCGGGCTGATTGGGCCGGTCGGCCCAGCGGGTGGCCAACTTTGCAGTGACATCGGAGATGCCAGTACCCGACATCAGGCCGTCGCGGAAGAGCAAGTACTCCATGGCCGTGGCCCAGTTGAGGGGCGCCGTGTCCGCATCGTCGATGAAGAAGTTCGTGAAGTAAGCCACATGGTTCTGGAGATTCTTGCCCACGCCCGGCAGATGATGGACCGGACGAACATTAACCTTTTGCAGATCCTCTTTGGGTCCCACGCCACTCAGCAGCAGGATCTGGGGGGAGTTTACGGCACCACCACTGACGATCACCTCCTTCTTGACAAGGATCTTGCGCATGCTGCCAAACTGATCGCTAACCTCCACACCCACAACGTTTTTGGTTCCCGGATGGATGAGCACCTTGGTCACGGTGGTGTTCAGCAAAATGTGCAAATTGTTGCGCATGCGAGCGGGTCTCAGGAAAGCCCTGGCCGAGCTATAGCGAATGCCATTCCTAGCCGTCATCTGGGCAATCATGAAGCCTGTCGAGTTCTGTCCGTTTAGATCCTGCACCGAGAAGCCCATCTCCTCGCCGGCCTTCAGCAAAGCATAAGACAGAGGCGGATTGTAGGGGAACTTGCCCACGGGCAACAGACCACCCTTGGCATGGTATTCGGTGCCCACGGCATCCAGTTCGAGATTGTCCTCTGATTTCTTGAAGAACGGCAGGACATCCTGGTAGGACCAGCCCGGATTTCCCTGAGCTGCCCAATCGTCGTAGTCCTCGCGATTGCCGCGTATGTACATCATGCCATTCATCACCGAAGTGCCGCCCAGGACCTTGCCACGGGGCCAGTAGCAACGCTGCTCCATGGAGGACAAACAGGCCATCCTCTCGGGCTCCGTGTTGTAGCGATAGTCAATGTCACTGCCAATGAAATTCAGGAACATGGAGGGGATCTGAGCACCCACCGGTTCATCGCCACCTGAAATGATACGAACAAGAGGAATTTGTGGTTAAGTCGTGAGGAGCCAGAAACCGTATCCATCCCCCGCTTAAGAGCCCCGATTAAAACCCCAAATTGAATAACCTTCTGCGTCTGGGTGGCATCTCAATTAGATGCTTGCAACATTTGAGGCACGCTTTCGCTTAACCCCTGGCTAATCGATTATAATTTGTATTGCTCCTCCAATCAGCATTCTACTCGAAGAGAAGAATTTCCGTTTCAAAGAGTCCACGACTCGTAATTAATTAAATCCAATCACAGATGGAATCTTTGATTGTTTTAACCACAGCGTGGGAGCCGAAAGTTGTAGCCGCAAAAGTCACAAAATCGCAGACAAAAGAAATTAAACAAAATAGAAAATAATACCAATACCGGCTCTGATTCATTGAGTATTTGTGTTATATATGTTCCCATATTGTTCATAACTTGTTCTCCAGCAGCCAGAAAACAAACGAAATAAGAAATGAGAGACAACAATTAGCACCGCAGCGAGACGTATTCTAATTAGCTGTGAATATAACCTCCTACCCCCTACCCCAAAATACAATAAACAAGGTAAAAACATCTTCAAATAAATATGGTCTTTATAAACATCGTACATACATGCTGTCTTTTTTTTTTGAGAAAGTAACAAATGATTGGCGGTAACATAAACCATAAAATTGACTTTCAACACTAGGAATAATATATTCCAAAAATTGTTCAAGTCTTAGCCATATTTAATCTAATCAGAAACGTTGCCTCTTTAGCAGATTTATTTTTGTACAATTTTTAAAAGCCGTCAAACATCTTTTCTTGACTTTAATTTAAATTATTCGTATGTTTCTTGGAACAAACGACTGAGAACACAAACTCTGCACAAAATGAAGCCATTAGCCATCACAATTGAGGGTCATTTCTATTAGCTTAATGCCTAGTCTCTTTATGAGAAGAGAGAAGAACTTGCTTAGTTGTACCTTTTTCCGGTTTTTGATTTGACATTGATGAATTGCATGTCTAATGTCAACCCAAGATTAAACCATACTTGTGATGAATATGAGTTTTTGACTCTTCTAAAGTGTATTTTTCATAGACAATAAGCCAAGTAATGGCCAAAACTAATTGCACTTCACTTCAGCATGGGACTGGGGCATTGTATAAGTGTATAAGTAACGCCAACGCATTGACAACTTTGAAAATGTTTCTCTTTCCTCGGGGCTTTCATTATGCAATTAGTGTAATTAGTGACTGGGCATAAAATTTGTCACGTATATAATTGAAAACTACGAATAGACGGTAACCCACAAAGTAAGCCAACCAGAGAGAAGAATGCTGATTTGAGAATGTTTGTTTTCCCAGCGATAGAGAGAGGTATTAAGTGATTTTCTAGCGGCATGAATAACTAATTAAGTTATAAGTGATGAATGGGGAAAAACTATGATGATTAATGAGGTGTTTTTTGACGGTCTGCGTAAATAGAGAGATTTTGTTTCAAAGAATTGTAATTCATTCCACAAATGATTTAAGCGATTCCCTAATGCTTTCCTCTAATAACTGGTACTGTAAATCCTGTTTTCAAATTTCGCAAATTTAAATGTAAAATTATTCAGTGCTAAAAAGCCTCTTCAGCAGAGTTTACCGCATATTTGTATCTCATTAAGGAAAAGTGAATGCCCTACACACTCGCTCTGAGGTTCCACCGTATTGTTTATGCATTTTAATTCATTCATAAAAAAGTGTAAGCTAAAAACAACCCACAATTATTCCAATGCAAAAAAAGTCAAGTCAAGCGGATCGTAAAAAACCCCCATGAGGCATTGTTGAGGGGCATGCAGCAAGTCCTATGCAAAAGAAGAAGGCATTTGCATGGGGAATTGCCTTGGGGGCAGCAGTGGAAGTGGCAGCTGCTCTAGGTGGCAGTGGCAGTCGCTCGTTTAGTTTACATAATGCTCGTGGCAGAGCTGCGGTTGCCCAAGTCTTAGCTTAGCTGCTGCTGCTGCTCCTGTTAGGCTTCAATTACTTCTAAACAAATGCCACATACATAACGTGCATCTAATTGCCCGTGAGCACACAGTGTGTGCTGGCAACATGTTGCATGCAACACACACAAGCACATACACCTACGAAACGAAACAACAACACTTACCGGCTTCGATCAGCAACACCTTCCACTGGGGCACCTCGGAGAGACGGGAGGCAACCACAGAGCCGGCCGAACCGCCGCCAATGACAATGAAATCGTACTCGTAATCCGGCTCCGAACGAAACTGCCAACAAAATGGTTTGGATTGGATTGGATTGAATGTGATCTGGTTAGCCACACGTCATGACCATATAGAGATTTTTTTTGTGGCTTACCCGCGTGCTGGCCCGTCCGCAGGGATCCTCGAGATCGCATTGGGAGCGTATGAAGACTTCCAGGAGGCCCATGAAGAGCATAAAGGCGCTGCCGCCGCAGGTGGAGGCGAGGGTGGGGCCCGTGGGCACGCCCACCAAACAATCGCAGGAGGATGGACTGGTGGACATGATGATAAGTCTGTGCTGTGGAATGGAAAAAGCATAAAAAACGAACTTGAGAAACAAATCTTCAGAAATTATAATTCAATATTTAAATGTATCTATTTTTGTTTGTTTTCATAATTTCGAGTTGATTAAACACAAAGCCAAAGGGCAAAATCATAAATATACTATAATTCCAAATTCCGCAATTCCAAACTTCTGTTTAACCTTGCCGATCCATGGGGCATGCAAGACAAAGACCAAAAATCATCTAAGTAATGCTCCAGCAACAGCAGCGGCAGCGGCAGCAGCAGCACTGCAATTAATAAAAGTACCAACCACAGCAGACAATGGGCGTCGTCGCAGTCGACGTCGAAGAAGTAAAACAAAAGCTGAATAAAATGGAATTAAAATCAGAAAAGATACTTTTTTGATATCGTTGGGCATTTGGCAAAAAAACAAACGGCAACTGCCGCCAGCAGCAGTAGCAGCAGCAGAAGCAGCATTGGCAATTACCAAAAGGCCAAGTCAGAGACAGAGAGCTCATCATCTTGGTTGGGTCTTGGCTCTTAGCTCTTGGCTCTTGGCTTTTGTTCAGTCAGCTGCATAGTTTCACATGACCTTAGCCCCGGACGAGGGGCTCTGGCTCTTCTCTGGCTCTTTTCCTATTTGAAATTTCAAAATTACTCGTAATCCCCTGTCTAAAACAGAAGCAATGAGAGATTGAGTAATGTCCATTATAATAATGTCATTTGCAAACGTTTTGATAATCTCTGAGAGGCGGGTGAGATTTGAGTGATTATTAAGTGAGAGTTTTGTGGGGAGATTGATAAAGTTGCTACACACCATTTCCAGTCAAGATAATTCGACAAAAATGTGCTTTAAAACCCAACCCACAAATCAGCACATTTTTGGGAAGATGCTGACAGCGTTTCTGACCTCAATTAAATCGAAACAGCTTAGAGCAATCAAATTGCAATTTGCAACCAAACCAAAAGTGGAAACCCAAAAACAAAAACAGCCACCAAAGCCCGAAACTGAAAATGAAACCAAAAAGTCTGAGGCAGAGGCGGAGGCAGAGAGAATCAACAGAGAAGATCATGCTACAATTGCTACAGTTCGTCTGTTTTTTTTTGGTGTTCGCATTTGACATTTGAAACACGATTTTTCATTCAATTTGAATGGGTTTTTGGTGTCTTTCTTGTTTTAAAGTTGAAGGATGCCATGAAAGTAAAGCAAAAGCAAAAACAAAAGCCAAAGCAAAGCCAAACTAGAGCCAGAGTGCATACGCAACTCTGGCCTGGCCTGGCCGAAAGAGAGGCAGTTGACCTCGCAACAAGTTTTCCAGGCAGGCAGGCTATGAAAACCCAATGCGGCAGGCGAACTTCACAAAAGCCAAAGAAAAACGCGTGCAAAAGTCGTGCAGCAATCAGAAAATTAAAAGTTGTTCGGGACAAGTTTTTTTCTTTGCAGTTTTGGGCCATGGAAAATCTATGGAAAACTTGAGGGAAATCCTAAGTAAATGTTGGTGGGAATCTGTGAGTAATTATTCAATTAATGAGTGACACTTTTTGTTGTTTCTCTTCTTTGGCTTGTTCACACTTCCTTTTGGACAACAATGTTATCTGTGAGTTTTTTCTTCTTTCATAATTATGAACACCTTGTTTGGGTATTAACAACTTTATCGGATGTACATAATATGTTGTGCAGTGAAGCGATCCAATCCGATACGATCCGATCCCCGCATGTCGATTATAATCGGAGTTGCGTTGCAGTTGTCTTCTTGTGGTTTTTGTATTGATATCGCTTGGCATTGTCTTCATTGCTGCCGTTGCATTTGAAGGTTTCTTTGAGCTGTCAGTCAGCCAGTCAATCAGTCAGTCAGTCAGTCAGTCAGTAAGTCGGTCTTGTGCTCAGGGGTGTGAACAATACCACAGACAGAGACAGACTTGTTTTTGGGTAGTTGTACCTTCTTTGCCATATGTTTAGCTATGGTTTCTGAGTAGGGGAGGGCGAGGGCGCTTATTAATGTGGGAACTGTGCATTTATTAGAATAATAATCATAAAGTAATGCAATTTATGCGTGCCATGACAAAGGCGCCAGATAAAACCATGTGATTATAGTGCGGCGATTGTGTAAGGGCTCTGTCTCTGCCTCTTTCTGGATGGGGTGAGATCTTTGCACCTATCATAATAATAGCTTCCCCATCAAACACACAAAAATTGTGAGACTTTTCCGCCCAATACTTTGAAGAACTTTATTGGTATCCAATCAATTCAATTAAATTGATGAAAATTCCCATAATTTCAATCTACTTCGGAGTCAATTTGGAAAACTGGAAAGCGCCTGGAACTTCCCCTCCACTTACAAACTGAATAAAAACTATAACGAATTTAATGCGCAAACACATTGCGGCAAATTGTAGTCATTCATTTGGCCAATGGACCTCCAACTATGAACTGGAACGGGTTTTGATCTGATTGTTTTATGGCTTGTTATCCGCTTTTTTCTATCGAAATCTTAGCGGTAAACACGCAAAAAAGTAGCTACAAAAAACAAAGGAAAATAGAGAGAAAAACCAATAGAGAGATAAAATAAAACACAGGCCATAAAGTCTTGCACGTTCGGGCATCAAATTGACAAGAGCTCGCTGGCAATGCGTATGAATATATTAACGCAAAAGAGCCGAATGCAAAAAACGGGCAAAAACAATGTAGGAGGACGGAAAAAGTTTATAAGTTAAGCGAAACACGTACGCAAATGTAGGTGCAACATAGTGCCGCCGGTCTTCCACAGAGTGCGGCAATAAATTAACACCAGCAACAGCCACACCATCCATCCTCGAGTGCCCCCATGGAGAGAGGATAACGAGGCTGCAAAGGCAAACACAATATTGACGTTACGCAGTGCGCTCACAGTGTCTGCTCTGACCATTAGAAATTGGCCAAGACCAAGAAATCAAAAGAGTGTGGAGCTCCAAGCTGCAACAACAACTGCAACTACAACTACAACTACAACGTGCAACCTGCAACTGGCGGCAATTGCATTGGCAATACGCAGAGAGGAAACTGCCTCGCAATGTCTGTCTCTGTGTCTCTGTGTCTGGCCAACTTGGCCAATGTCTGACTCAAAGTCTGAGGCTGATGTTGCATTTGGTTGTTCCAGCCGCTGTTGCTGTTTCTGCTGCTGCTGCTGCAACCATTGCCGGTCTCTCATGGCTCTTTGGCCATCTCTTGACTTCCTATTTTCACTTTCATTCGTCATGCGCGTGGCGGCAAATAGAAATGCAACAAAAGAGCAGCAACAGCAACAGCAAAAACAAAATCTACTGCCCAAACTGCAAACCCACTTTGGTCTTTTCTTGTAGCTTTTCTTTAGCTTTTCTTGTAGTTTTTCTTTTCTTGTGATGTTGTGTCTCTGTCAACAATGTGCGAATACTTTGTTGTTGTGTGAGAATCTGTTGCTGGTTTTTGCTTCATCGTCTTGTGCCCCATCATGGCAATATTTGGTTAATGCACTTTGCTTTATGTTTTATGGCCAACAATGATGGGGTTTAATTTTGCGAGATTTCCAAGATTTTCAGCATTTTTATTGGCTAAATTCTAGCAATCCACGTGTGCTATTTCCTCTGGGTTTAAAGTCTGTAGCTCCATTGTTCATTAAGTCCATTTCAATACCGATTAGGATCAATAAAACTTGTGGGGAAAACAATAAAAACGGAACTCGTGTACATCTGCATTGATTGGTAATTGCTTTTTGTATTTATTTTTCCAGATAATTGCGCATTATAATTTATTTAGATGGCATTGGCCGGCACGATTTTCGAATGGATTTTCAATTGTTATTTCCACTCTCCCCAGAAACAGAAACGGAAATACCCCCAGCACTGGCTACAGCATTTTTGTAGAAAATTTCGAAAGCAACAGCAGCAGCACCAGTAAAAAAAACCAAACTGCTTTACATAATTTATTTAAATTTAGTGTGTTTTGTTTTTCTGTGTGGATCCTATGTTGCACGAACTACGTGATTGAATATTTACAACATTTTGTTGCATTTCGCCAAAAAAAAAAATACAAAAAAAAAAAGCCAAAATGTTGCAGCAACTCTGCATGTAATACCCTTGGCGTTTGCCAATTACGTGGCAGCCACACAATTAAGTTTCAAGTGAAATTCTGCAATTGCGGTGTGCTGTGCGCATCATTCCGCCGATTGTCAAAGACTCTCCAGATGAGGCTGGCTTTGTGCCGTGATTGATCGCTGGTTACGTGCTGGATAAGGTAAGAAAACAGCAGCAACAACAGCAGCCGCAGCAGCCCCAGCAGCCGCAGCAGCACCCCGAGGCGGATGCAAAGCCCACTCCACTCAACGATGCTGTTCGGGAGCTGCCTGTCAACTGGGTTGCCATTCCATGGATTTGCGATCTTTTCGGGCCTGTTCGGGACAGTAACAACACTTTTAGTTTCATTGCTAAATGAGTGAATTTGTTAACAGGGTTTTGTGGCCGCCGTGGCCGTAATTGATGTTTTGCCAAAATTTCTCACGCTTTTCGGAAAGGATGGCCGACACCTTAGGGTCTGGCGATAGATACCTCTTCTTCAATGTGGCAATAGGATAGTCAATCATTTCAACAAATATGCTAATCAATTTCTTATGAAAATTTGTCTCATTTCAAACATTTGTGAACTCACGTTCCAACGGCTGGCTGTCTCTTTGGCCTGCAAATGTGCCATAACGAATTGTTAACAAATAAAAGAGGTACAACAACATTTAAATGGCAAATGGCAGAGATCCCAAGCAACAGATCGGACACACACGTATAGAGACACACAAAAGGAGGCAAGTAAAAGGCAGCGAAGGGGAACGAACATAGTACTACTCGCCACATCTCCACATCGCCACATGCTGCAGCATTGAATGAATGAACGGAATGGCCAAAAACCAAAAAAGGGAGCAAAACAACAAACAGCAAACAGCAAACAACAGGCAGCAAAAGTCAATCGATGTCTTTGAAGAGGAGCAACAAAAGGCAAAATCTTTTCTATCCCAGAGACGGTAAGAGCCAGGGCCAGAGCCAGAGCCCCCGTGAACGCCAGCGACAGATACGATATAGCGGCGACAGCACGCTCCCAAAACATGGAGACATACAAATTTTTATCTGTTGCTGACATTTGAACATGACTTCAACTACGAGTATGGGACTATGGGTGGACGGGGGGACTCGTGTGCAAATAGTAATCGTACTCGTACTCGTTGGCGTTTTTGGAGGTTTTTTCCGTCGTGTGCTACAGAAAAGAAAGCGCTGCGGGGCCCCTGGGCGTGGGTGTCAGCCGGTCAAAGCACTCTGCTCTCCATTACCCCCCAGGCCCACCGTAATCCCCCCCCCCCCATAGGTACGAATATCAATATCTCTTCTTTATTGAAATGCTCGTTGGCCACTGTTTGCCCTCAATACAAATTTTGATGGATCATCGCCGTCTACTTTAATTTTGCACTCAACAATAAATGTACAACACTTTTTTTATGGTAGAAAACAAGCAAAAATTAAAAAGATCTCCTCCAAATGTACATCAAATTCGATATGCAAATCGAAAAAAATTATCTTCACAGCAGACGTATGCCTTTCGAATGACTGTTTTTTTTTTTTTACTTTGATTTAATGAGTTCATGCATAAAATCAGAGCAGATCAAATGTTAATGTGAAATTCTTTTTGATTTGCTGAATTTATTGTTTGAGTTTTGATTGCTTTTACTTTAGCTTTTAATCAGCTGACAGATTAGGTGAGTTTTTGCCACTTTCTCTCCAATTTATGAGGAAATATTTGATGGTTTTTAATCATACTATACGATTATTATTGACTGTATAATTAGGCCAAATGTTTATTAATTTCTTTGGGTATTTGGGAATCACTTCTTCAAGAAATAGTCATCCTTTTATGACGAAATATATTGTTATTTCATTCAACAACAAATTTTCGTGGAATTATTTCCGAGTATTTTCTTTGGGTTTTTGGGAATCACTTTTGTTGGAAATATTTTTATAGCCTTACGACAAAACTTTGATTATGATTTGCTTGCAGGAAATTTTGAATATCTTTGAATATTCGAAAGTCCCATTAAAGAATAAATTTCTTGGCCTCACGGCTAATATGCCAACATTTCCTGTAATAGTATTCATAATTCATGATCATATTTCTAAAGATTTTAAGCCCATTTTCACCTCATAAACATTAACATATCACCAGACTCCAAAAAAATGTAAGCTGATTTCCCCTCATTGGGGGTTTGAAAAGAAAAGCCAGCTCATAACGGATAGTCCCATTCATTTTGGATCAAAAGGCGAATTGTACCCACCATAAATAAGCGTAATACCACGGGTTTCCGTCGAAAACAAATGGGGTGGAAATGAGACAGAGGCTGGTTTTCGTGGTGGGGCGACGAAACCGGGCTAATTTCCTATTACACTGTAATGAACGTTTAATGAACTGGCATCGTGAAATACCTTAATATGAGAGTTTGTGGCACAGAGACCCATACACACACACACACACACACAGTACGAATAATACGCAATGTAATTGAGCACAAAAATCGAACAGATTAGTGATCATATGGAAGGCAAAACCAGACAATGGGTGACCGATTTGATGTGTGTGGAAAAAGAAACCAGTAACTAAGATTAGAAACGTGTCTAGACTCTAGAGGCTGTAAAATCGTGAGAGACATGTACACAGACGGCAAATAAAACGAATCGAATTGGAATAGGAATTGGAGCTATTGCAAAAAAATTACAAAAATACAAAAAAAAAAAGTGCAAGTCAATTTATCGCCACGAGGCATCAGAAGACCAACAAACACAACAAAACAAAACACTCTGTTAAAGTTCCGTTTCTTGGGTCTTGGGCTTATGACAATGGTAAAGTTTCCAGCAGTCCAAGCGGCAGAGGCTGGCCAAAACAGTTTTCGTTGAGCTTCCTCAATGCCAAAAACGGACATGGCCGAAACACAGCAGAAAATCAGCGAAATAAAAGAAAAACTCAGGCAGGCATCAGGCGATTGCATCAACTTACGGTCTATGTCGGGTTCGGGTTTCCTTTTCTGTTTGTTAAATTTTGTGAAAATTTAATTATTTATTCCTTATTGAAAACAGAAATGCCTCTCAGCCAATTGCTCAATGGCATTAAGATGATAAAAACGATCTGTTCGACTCGTAAAAAATGCACAATTGTAAACAATTTATTTAAACGTTTCTTGTTGCAATTTTTTGCAGTTTGTTTTTTTATTATTCTCTTGGACACAACACAAAGACACTCACGCGTACAACGGTATTTGTTGGGTCGCCTTCTAGGGTTTTTAGTGTTCCCCTCTTTTGAGCACTGGGCCTCGTTTATTTTTCTGTCCAACCTGTTTTGAACTGCGCGCAGACGCAGACCGTTACCGACTCAGCCTCTGGCCGGCGAGCACGAGGCTTTTTAAGCTTCCCGAAAGCCGCGCCGCGCCACTGAGGCAAGCTTTGGTCTTAACGAACGTTTGGTTTGGTTTGCCGAAGCGAGAGCTTAAAGCTGTCTAACAAGCTTGCTGGCGCGCTGCGCTCTTTCTTTTCGTTAAGTTGGTCTTCATTGACTTTGAGTTGATCAAGAGAGAGAATTCTTTCTAGAATAACTAAAAAACTAAACAAAAAGATCAATTAAAAGCTTTCTTTATAGAAGAACTTTTCAGAATATTTGATGACTCATACAGCTTTGACAGTGCTGTAAAATTCTGGATTTGGTCGGCCAGCCACCCCTATGCTTCCACAAGACGTCACAGGTTTCTTCAACCCCCGCTCTCAGACAGCACACAGCCCACACAGAAAGGCACTTTCTCCGCGACGAGCGCCTGCGCTGGTTTAACGATTTCCAAGCGGCCCGAACAGAGGTAAAATAATGTACCTCTAAGTGGAACTACGCTGCAGTATTGTTGTTTTCGCCAAGCTTGGGCATTGAAAGTGGCAAAAATATTTCTAAAGGTTTTGATCAAAAAGTAAGAAAATAATATATAAAAATACTGGTTAATAAAACACTTACTATTTGAGAGTTATGAACTCCCAAAAACTGATATGAAGCTAAAGAAGAGTAGATGCATGTGTGCTTTGAAGAAAAAATATAAATAGATAAGAAAATTCTAGGTGTGCTTCAATATATGATAATTAAACTAATGGAATTCGACTTTTTGTGTGCATTTCTATAAGAAAAATGTTTAAATTAAACTTGAAAGAGACGAAAAAAATTGAGATAAAGTAAAGCCCAGTGAGTGCGAATATGCGGGGGCTGTGATGATTCATGCGTGCACCCAAGCACCCAGGCATCCAGACAAGAGCACCCATACATGTTCTTAGCGTGTGTGTGTGTGTGTATGGCATCTCCCTCTCTACCTGTCTCTTTCTGGCAACCTCAAGTAATGCAAATAACAACAAAACCCAACCATCATCAAGCATAACCTGGCAGCTGCTACCTACCTACTGCCTACTTCCTACAGCCGACAGCCGATGAAAAGAGCATACATTTGTGCGCAAAATCGATGTACGAAAATTTTTCGCGTGCCACAAAAAAGTCACACCAGCAAAAAAAGTTTTCTTACCAACTTTTCTTCGAACAAATTGTGACTAATTGTTATTCCACACAGCTACGCAGCAACTTCCAGGAGGAAGAACAATCTGAGAGAGGCTAAAGGCGAATCCGAATCCATTAAAAATGGCTGAAGAGTATATACCAGATGTCAGCATGATGGACACAAGTAAGTAACATATTGCGTCTTTATTTGTGGGGTTTCTTTCAAAATCTGCTCATTAGGAAGTTTCTTTGAGAGTTGCGAGAAGTTTCTTTTTGGAAACTTTTTCAATTGAAATGAATAATTAAATCAGGAAGAGAAGGGGGAGCGCTGGTTGATGTAACCATTTTATATGGCTGGCCATAAAATTAGAGTTGGTTTTTTGTAGATATATAAAATTGTGTGCTTTCTTTTCTTTTAGTTGTGCCCGCCATATTGGGTCTGACGGCAGCTGCAGTCCTGTCATCGGTGGCCTGCATCTGTGCCAAACAGATGCGCATTCGGAACAAGAAGCAGAGCCATCATGATGCCTCATTCCCATTCCAACCGACCCGACGCCCGACTGCAGTTCGATCGCCCAGCGGCCAGCCGCCCCATTATCTGAAGAAGTCTCCATCGCCAACGAACGGCAAGCAGATGGGTCTGCTCTCGCCCATGCAGGACCAGTCGACCTCACCGACCGCACCACCGAATATGAAATACACCGAAGAGGATGAGGTACCCATGCAGCAGGAACAACAGCAGCAGCAGGCTCAGCAGCAGCAGCAGATGGGAAACAAGCTGACGGTTGTGGATGGGAACGGGATGAAGCAGTCGCTGCACAATCATCACCACTCGCCGGTGGAGACAATTGCCAATGGGAATGTGACAATCACCTTGGACGACCAGGCGCTGACCAACGGCAAGGAGCTCGTGATAACCGATCAGTATGGAAAGCTGGGAACGATCTACTTCAAGTTGCGCTATCTGGCCGAGAGGAATGCCCTGATGGTGTCGATCATTCGCTGCCGTGGATTGCCCAGCAAGGGCGGATCGGGCGGCACTGGCGACATACCCACTGGCATGAACGGACGCACACAGGCAGCCACCGATCCCTATGTGAAGCTGCAACTGTTGCCCGACAAGCAGCACAAGGTTAAGACCCGCGTGGTGCGTAATACCCGGAATCCAGTGTACGACGAGGACTTTACCTTCTACGGCCTGAACATCAATGATCTGCAGAACATGTCGCTGCACTTTGTCATACTCAGCTTCGATCGGTATTCGCGGGACGATGTGATTGGCGAGGTGGTCTGCCCATTGTCCTCCATTGAGATCGGTGATATTTCCAAGGAGGCCCTCTCCATCAGCAAGGAGATCCAGCCGCGCAGCCTGAAGATACGCGCCCAGGGACGAGGCGAGCTCTTGATCTCTCTCTGCTGGCAGCCGGCTGCCGGACGTCTGACTGTGGTGTTGCTCAAGGCCCGGAATTTGCCACGCATGGATGTCACAGGTCTGGCCGATCCCTACGTGAAGATCTATCTCTTGTACAATGGTCAGCGCATTGCCAAGAAGAAGACGCACGTCAAGAAGCGCACTCTGAGCCCAGTATTCAATGAGAGTTTCGCATTTGACATCCCCGCTGCAGAGGTGAGTCAGGAAATACAAATAGGGATTTAAAAATGCATGTATGTATGTATATTTTTGTTGTTGACATTCCAGGGCACTGGCGCCAGTCTGGAGGGCGTCTCCTTGGAGTTGATGCTACTCGACTGGGATCGCGTGACCAAGAATGAGGTAAGTTCAGGGTTAAGGTCAACGTCGGTCTCTGACTAATGTCACACTAATTGGTTGGTTTGTTGTTGGGGCTTAGGTCATTGGTCGCCTGGAGTTGGGTGGACCCACATCCAGCAGCACCGCCCTGAATCACTGGAACGAGGTGTGCAACTCCCCACGCCGCCAGATTGCCGAGTGGCACAAACTGAACGAGTAAGTGAGATGAGTGCAACCACAACCCAACCACCAGCCTGGAACGAGTGCAGCCCCGGCGCTGGCGCCACATTCAGAGAGGAAAATAGAAGCAAAGTGCAAGAGAAGAAGGAAAACGCACCCGAGAGTCATACGATTCATGAGTATGAGCTCGCTTGCTATTCATTTATGATTCGTTTTCTATATAGCATATAATTTTATATATTTTTTTTATAATTTGTTACAATTTATAATTTTGTTCCCTTAAAATCGCTTAAGTTTGTATGCGAGGCATACACCCAAAAAGAGAGATGCGGAGCAGAATTATAGTTTCAATAATTACCAACACCCAAAACCTAAGTAAATTAAATGTATTAGAAAATGTTTAGGACATAAAAATGCATGTAAGTGTAAGATATTTCCAGGACATCGTAATCGTAATATATATAAAGGAAACAGGTTAACCCACGTATGTACAATGGACACCGGTTATGTTGCTGTATAGAACTTGAATTTTCCGCTTTATGAACCTCGATTCTTTGACATTGTTTTCCATATCAATCGATTAAAGAATAACCATTGAATGTGCCCACCATTGTGACATTTGCATCAAGAAACTATGTTTGATTTCCATGATACAAGATATTAACCGCCAGGCATATGCATATGTATAATATATTTATGAAATAATACCTCTAACTTATAAGCATAATTCTTTGTGTATATGGTTTTGTTCTGACTGTTTTGTTTTTTGGCGGCTTTCTGTTCAATTGTAAAGAAATAATGATCCGAAACAGCACCGCAACGATAGAAAGCTCTCGAAGTGTGTCCAGATGGTAGATCGATCCAAGAAAAATGCTTACTGCTTAACACTTTATACGTACGTATTCTTAACAAATGAACAAAATGTATGATTAAAATAGACGATGAAACCTAATTGAATCTAGAGACGAACACGCAGCTGAATGCTTAGCACCAAAAAGATACAAAAATCCACACACCCACAACCAAAAGAAAACAAAACCAAAAAACGAAGGAAATTCACGAAAAGAAACCAAATGAAAAAACCCAATACGATACAATAATTTAAGCAAAACATAGGACATGTAGAAAGCAAAAATACTTATAACATATGTACTCTAGACTCTAGAGTATACAATCCACGAATAGCTCAAAAACCGAACACAATAATCACGTGAATGTGTATCTAGTGGCATTATTTATAAAGATCCCATCCCTTACAAAAAAACAAAGCATAGCTTGAAGGAAAAGTCGACACACACCATACACATTATCCAGCGTACTGAATGCAAATTATGAACTAAAATACTATAATAGATCTATACAGACCTCATCTATCAACCTGCGCTTCTACGTATATTTTGTAAGATGAATGTTAGAGCATGAAGTCCCAATTATATAGCTTCATACCACATAAAGATATACATTCATACATACAAGCATAGAAAATACAATACTTAAATTTGTGTCCATTCAAAACTTCAATTCGTCTAAAAGGGAAAACAATAAGAATTAATTGGGGCCGATTAACCGATTCATATGTCATGGAACCCCACAAACTTACTCGTATATATGAGATGTGTATAATTCTACATTATATATAATAGTAATTGTAAGCAAACATCAAATGGTTAATTCAGTAAATAAAAATACATTATACAAATTACAATGTGAGTCAGTGAGTCATTTTCTATAGATAGTATATACTTCTCTGCTGATAAGCATCATTTCAGATTCCACTCCAAGGCGCGTATTCATCTTATCATGTCAGCATGCTTTAAGCTGCCGTCGTGTTCGGACAAACAATTTTGCTGCTCCGTTGTTAAATTTCAATATATACCTACATATCTATTAATTTCAAATAAAGCTACGATATCTGAGAGATCTACTATGATACTAAATAACGTTGTGGCATTTCTATGCCTCATAGGTATGGTGGAAAAGTGTTTGTGAATTCTGTTGAATAGACATAAGTCTTGAATTGTGTTCTTGAAAGCCAAAGGTTATCATTTTGAGGCTAATGACCACTGACTTATACATAAATACATATGTATGTATGTATTCGAATTTTGCTGTTCTTTAAATACAGTTTCCGATAGAAAGAGAGAGTTTTCAGTGATTTAAATTATCTAATATTTTGAATGATTTTTCAAGGATTTACCCTCGCGTTTGAATGCATCACCAAAACCCAAGAACGCATTCAGCCGAATCAGATATGCAATGGGATTATTGACTGCGTGGATAAAAGTGACGAAATGTTCGAGTTGTGTTACAATAGAACCTGCGCTGATCAACAATTTCGTTGCACTTACGGCGGCTGTTTGGCCATAGAGAAGAAATGTGATAGCATCATTGATTGCTGGGATGAAAGTGATGAAAATAAATTGTTATGCCAGGACGATGATGAGATGTCCAGATTCTACGATGAAAAAGAAGGAGACTGCGTGTGAGTCGGGCATGTGGATTTATGTGGTAATGGGTGAAGTCTGAATTTGCGTGATTTCAGTGAACAATTCAGTTGCAATGAGAAGGAGCAAGTGCAACAGTGCTTGTACTGGAGTCAGGTGTGTGATGGCCAGTTGGACTGCAGTAATGGCAGTGATGAGGATAAGACTCTGTGTTCAATCGTCGACTGTCCGCCTCCAGCATTCAGATGCCTCTACGGCGGCTGCATCAGCGGTGCTGCCGTGTGCAACCACATACCAGATTGCTATGATGCCTCTGATGAGCGGCCGGGAATATGTGACCCTCAAATGGCTTCATATTCAACGGAATCGCAGGTGACCAGTGGCCAGCCGCAGCCCGCTCCTACAACCCGGTGGGAGGTTAAGCATTGCAAGCTAGAGGATCAATCGGGATACCTGATTGCGGAGACCTATGTCGGCAACTACACATATCGAAGCAATTCGACGGTGCGCGACGGGACCGTTGTGAATCTCCGTTGTACCAACGGCCATGGCCTGATCGGCGAGCAACAGAACATTTGCGAATGCGAAAAGTGGCGGTACGAGCTCGCCAAATGTGTGCCCCAGTGCCAATACACCGGCAATATCCTGCACCGCACACAGTGCACCCGCCATGACCGCCTAATTGACTGTGATCAGTCCGTGCTACCAATGGAGACGCGAATGGTGGTTACCTGCGCCTCTGGCTATGAGGCGAACGAAAAGCCTGGTGTGCAAGTGTGTCATGGAAATGATCATTGGATCGTGGAGGAGGAGCTGCCCAAGTGCCAACCCATCTGTGGTGTGTGGAAATTTAAGGACCAGGACGAAGAGAAGAACCCTCCCTGGATGGTTAGCATTTTTCAGCGAGGCCGTGAACCTGAGTTTGAGTATCGATGCATGGCCACCATTTTGTCACACTATGTGCTGATTACATCCGAGAAATGCTTTCGAAATAAAACAATCAAGGGTGCTCATTCCACAGAGGCAGTACTCTATACGGTGGCCGAGGGCAAGGCCTATACTGATAGATTCTGGGCAGGCGAAGATCATTGCTACAAGCTGCACAACGTGTCAACTATACACATCATGTAGGAGAGAAAAATACATATCCACTTTAAGCAATTTATAACAATTTGATCTTTCAGACGCAAAGATGAGGCTTCTTTTCATCCCTTGGCGTTAGTGCACTTGATCCAGCCCCTGGAGTTTTCGTGGCGAGTGCGTCCCATTTGCCTGCCCAGTGTTATGACTCAGGAATGGGAGACCAGAGGAAATTTTAGTGACATGCCGTTGGGTCAGGCCATCGCCAAGGTGGATGCATCCAATCGATACGAGCTTAAAGAGGTTTTGGCCAGCAAAACGCTGATGTATGACATCAATGCCATCATGGAACCCATCCAAAATGATATAGCCGAGTGTCAAGAGAATGGAAACATTTAATTCACTTTATTATGGGTTGTATTTTCGTAGTTAATCAGAAAATCAATGTACATGTACAACTGAGGGAAACACACACACACCTACTATTGACAATTATACTCGTATATTGTATGTATGTATGTATGGGCAAATGTTTAATGTTTCTATTTAAATGTGTTCCGATTCCGATTTCAATTCGCTATTCACTTTGCTGTCATTTTCTGGATCCAATCATTACATTGAGATTGCATTCTGGAGTTAAACACTAACTATTATAGGTTATTGGTTGTTAAATTTAAATTTAAATTACAATTAAAATTACTTTATTTAATAATACATTACATTTGATGTTGCTATACTCGTATTTTAGTTTTAGTTTTTAGTTTTTTGTCTGCCATTTAGTTTGAAATTTTTATAGGACACATTCAGTTTGCTTAGTAACTGCTGTAAAAACTTTCTTTAAAATGTTTTCTTTTCTCTCGCATCTACATATGTCTGTGTGGTTTGTTTTGTGTTTTGTTTTATTTAATTTTGATCACTTCAGTCTTTCCAAAAAGTATTACAACATCTCTATTTTCTTTTTTGCAATTGCCAACATATAATTAGAAAATGTATTAGTTCTTTCAAAATAGTTTTCTTGTATCTATCGCATAGTTCCATCTATATAGTAGTTGTAAACACATTTGATTTTCGTGAAATTTGTGTGTGCTCTTTCTTATATACTTATTTCGGAAAAGTTTCTTTCAGAAATCTTTCTGTATTCAATACGGAAATACACATAAACAAATATATATATATATATGTATATGTATATGTATGTAGCATGTATATGTATGAATGTAAATTACGTGTTGGAATATGTATCCTTTAGGTTCTATATATATGTACATATATATCGGTTTTAGTTTGCAGTTGCTATTTGATTCAAGACTGCGAGATCCGTTTGTGCATTCGAATATAAATACATTTTTCCATTGCCATTCAATTCTATATATTTACATGTCCTGCAAACGACGAGGTCTGTGGGAAAGAGAACTTAGTTTTGGATGGTTTTGAAATATTCAGGATCCGTATATTTTAGAGTCAGGAGTCATCGTATAAACATAGGTATGGACGGTGTTATTCAAATAAGAATACGTATCGTTGGCCATTTACACAAAAACTTAATGCAAACATAGGATCTAGATGTCGCTTAGGCGCTAAGACTAACTACAAATTAATACTGTACAGGAATGCACGCCACGCCTCGTCAAATGATACAATTAATTATAATAGCAATGTGGATAATTACCAAACTTAAAAGTAGGACCCTAGCTACCCTTTCTCCTTCCCCGGACCGACACTCACGCCCAACAGATGCTCACCAGCCATCAGGCCGGCCGGCTGGTGCGCATAGTTACGGATCTGATGCAGCGAGATCAGTTGGTTGGGGAAGGCATTCGCATTGTTCTGGTTGACATTCTTGTTGGGGAAACTGATGGCATCGTAGAGATAGGGTCGCTGGGCCATCGGATGGTGGCTCAGCGAGTTCAAGTGCGGCGGCATTGAGTTGATCGGCGTAAAGGCCGAATTGCTGGTGGTTTTCGTTAGGGATGCGGCATCATATGGACCCACAGCACTAGGCGTGGAGACTGTGTTGCACGAAAACAAAAAGGAAAGACACGTATGATGGATGCTTTCAAGAATTCCCTTTTAATAGGAGTTTTATCTTACCTATATCCTCCCTCACCGGATCGGGCATGCGATGATGTGGCTGCAACTCTGGTCCATGGCCATTGCTTTGGGCACTGTTCGGTGCCGTCGGCTGGACGTAGTGCCCCTCCATGCTGTGCTGAGGGGGTGGCTGCTGCTGCTGCTGCGGATGGTGATGGTGCGGGGGCTGTTGCTGTTGCTGCTGTTGTGGCGGGACATGTTGCTGCGGTGGAACTCCGTGCTGCGGATGATGGTGATGCGTCTGATGTTGTTGCTGCTGCTGCTGTTGCTGTTGCTGCTGCTGCTGCTGTTGTTGCTGCTGCTGCTGTTGCTGTTGTTGTTGCTGCTGCTGCTGCTGTTGCTGGTGCATCACCTCCATGGCATTGGCAGCGGCGGCCGAATCAGGACTCACCTTTGGCCAGTAGCTGCTCTCGCTGGGGGCTATCGAAACCGGTGGCAGTCCCAGATTGTTGCGTTGGTGCTGCGCAGGATTGCTGGCCGTTGGAGGTCCCGAGGGTCCTCCTCCTGAACTGCCCGAGGCGGCGGCTGCAGCAGCAGCGGCGGCAGCAATGGCTGCTGCACTTCCCGGCGCAATCGGTGGCCGCTTGTCCGTGCGCTCCGCATGCTTCTGCATGTGCTTCGTCAAGTAGGTCTCCTGGGTGTACGACTTGCCGCAGTACTGGCAAATGTGCGTCTTCAGATGCTTGGACTCCTTGTGCTTGGGTATGTGCTCCAGCAGCGAGGGCTCATCCGAGAAGCACTTGTAGCAGGAGTTGCACTTGAACGGCTTGTCCGTCTGGTGGCAGCGCGAGTGCGACTGCAGATTCGAGAGCTGGGAGAAGGCCTTCTGGCAGCCGGGATGGCGGCACTTGTACGGCTTGTCGCCCGTGTGGGTCCGTATGTGCTGCTGCAGGTGCGACAATTGGGTGAATTTTCGCTGACAGATCTCGCAGCGGTACGGCTTGATGCCCAAATGGATTCGCGTATGCTGCGACAGATACGAGGAGTTGGCAAAGGCCTTTGAGCACTGCGTACACTTGTACGGCTTGGCCTCCCTCATATGAATCTGGGTGTGCAGCTGCAGATCCGCCTTGGAGCTGAAGATCTGGAAGAAAAACAAAGAAAAAGGTAAGTTTTGGGGAAATGAAAGTGGGGCAGGGAAATCCTATTGTTGCTGTTTGCTGCAGAATTCGGTTTCTTAATTCTAGAAAATCGAAAATCGAAAAGATTATACATAATTCCCTCCCTTCACCTTTGTATCCTTTACATCCAACTGTGTCATATGATGCGGCGAACTGGTGGAGGAGGAGATGCCATTGCCAGGAGCCGCAGCTGTGGGTACAGCTACTCCTCCGCTTATGGCGGGTGCTACACCTGCGACTCCTGCCACTGGCACACCGCCTGTGCTCTGACCATTCCTCTCATTGATGGTTGCATTCTGCATCCGGATGCCGCCATTGTCCACACTATTGCTGGTCACGATGATGTGTTGATTGGGATTGGGATAGATGCGTGACTTGCGACCACGTGTGGATCCCGTGGGAGTATTCCCAGTGGCCGTAGAGCTGCCTCCGCCGCCGCCGCCGCCGCTGCTGCTGCTCACGACGGCATCATTGACGTGCTTCTGGCTGTTTGAGCCAGTCACCGCGGTGGAGGGCACACCACTGCTCTCTAGAGTGGTTATGCTCGGCTTCGGCTGTTGCACCAGTGGCTCCACTCCACCGCCACTCAAGTGGTATTGATGCTGCTGCTGCTGGTGTTGTTGCTGGTGCTGCTGCTGCTGCGGCTGCTGTTGCTGTGGCGGCGGTTGATGGTGGGGCTGGTGGGTCTGGTGTGGCTGTTGGCTATAGCTGAGCACGGAGCTCCTTAGATCGGCCGTATTCGAAAAGACACTAAGTGGCCCCAAGGCCACTCGCTCGTTTAAGCTGTTTCGCAGATGATCTATGGATCTATGAACCGCATGGGAATAGTCTCCGCCAGCGGGTGGTATCTCCCCAATCAGCGGAGAATTGTGATGGTAGTCGAGGCCCCCTCCAATGGGCCGATATTCTATTAGACGTCCTTCCATTTCACTTCCTAATTGATCACTTTTTTTTTTGGTTGAAACTGATGTATTTTTGATTAATTGTCTAAGCACTTATGATATCTGTAAAAAGATTTTACTCTAATCAGTTGGAACACTTGGCGTATGCGTGTTATCGAAAATAATTCACTTTCTTTTGAAAAGTTCTCACAACTTTTTTTATATTCACAATTTTTTTTTTTCAGTAGAAAAACACTGGGGTTTTTTTTTTGAGCCCTGTTGAGTTCAAATATTGATAAATACTGAAAAAAAAAATGTTCAACACAAAAAGGTTTGATCGTTTTAAAAAAGGATGCCTAACACTTTGTATCACTGAAATATTCTCTAACTTTGATTTATATTCATTCGAACAGTTCGATACGCGATACTTCGATAATTTCCCATATTTTCTTCATGATTCATTTTCAATGTTTGTATGTACTTAAGTATCAGAAAAATATGATGAGAGGCCATAGCCTTAGTTTCTTTCATATTCTTAAAATTCTCTTATTCTTGTACCATTGGATATCGTTAATCTTCCCTAAAACTTTAACAATTCTAAAGCTACTGTTTATGCGAGAAAGCGAAGCGTGAAAATGTTGAATATCTTTTAACTCTCTGTTGACATTCTGCCACAACTGCCAAAGCCAATATTAAATAAAGGGAAAAATAACAGAAAGAAAAAAGAAGAAATGAGAGAGGGCTGGGAAAACCTGTGAGACGAGACCACAAAAACGCTTTGGTCTCGTCTGGCTGCACCGCGCTGCCGGAAAGGACTTTTTGTCTTTGCTTTTGTTTTCCTAAATCTAACGCTATTTTTTCCACCGAGTTCACTTTTTATTTCGCATTTTCAATTGCTATGCCTGTTCACATTTTTTTTTGTTTTTGCCGCAACGCTTTTGGCGCGACGGAAGTATTTTTTCCACACGAATTTGACTTGTATTTGATTTTTTAGCACGCGCTTTTCCGCTTTACCACTCTTCAGCTTTTCTATTTTCTATGAATTTTTTCATCTTTTTCTGGTGGCTTCGATTAGATTTTTTCTATATATTTGTATAAGCGTTGGCGGCGCGCAGACATGCCGCAGACATCCTGTGGATTTTTCCAGGTGAAAGTCCTCAATGCATGGCCTGTTTTTGTTTTTCCATTTTTCAATGCTCCAATTGGAGATTCTCTAGTTCTAAACGCGACAAATTATTCATTTATTTGTGGATGGAGTATTTTATTTGTTTTTATCCCCATGTTTTTGTTCGTTTTTTTCCTGTAGCATTTAGATTGAAATTGTAGATGGATTTTTTTGTGTCCATGGACCAACATTGACCTTGAGCGGTGATTTTTGTGGGTTAGATTTTGCATATTTCGAAAAATGATGGAGAAAAAACAAACTAGATTTGTCAACAGTTTGACATACAGATTGGTGGGCGGACAGCAAATTTTTGCTGAGCTCTGCTTTAATTATTACAAGTGTTAATGCATGATTAACAAATTATTTATGGAATTGAAATGCAAGAGCTGAGAGGTTCTCTGAGATTTAATTGACATGACAATGCATAAGTGGCGGAGGGATTTCTGTGCTGTTTGAAATATGTGAAATGTGAACCGAACAGAATTTTAATGAATATTCGTTTCGTTAAATTCCGGACAATAATTAAATAAAGTTTGGACTTTTTTCTGTATTTTCTATATGTTACTGTGCTTTCTAACGAAATGATGATTGTAATATGTTTCGATCCTGTTGGTTTGTTGGTTTTTGTTGGCAATGATCTATGGCTATTAGGTAATCAATTTTTCATTTATTTTCCATCCCAAAAATCTCATATATAAATCTATTCCCACACTATCTCTGAACGCACCCTGCGATTTCTTTCCTCTTTTATTGGTTAGCTAAATATTGACGTTTTTACGACACGACCATTTAATTTATATAGCAGGCTGGGCAAACATTCAGTGTGTGGGAAAGTATATAAGCCGATTGTATATACCTACATAATGTAACCCAAGCCTAAAACCCAATAAAAAAAAAAACTGCATAAAAATCACAAAAATGAAAATGGAAAAAATGTATTAAACTGGGGGGAAATTATGATGCTCTCTGTCTGTGTTTGCATTTGCATTGGGGGTTTGAGTTTTGGGGTTTCGCTTCGCTTCGGGTTTGAGTTCCTTTCGGGTTGAAGTTTGGGCTCTGTGAGGTCTTTGGGGTCATCGGGGCTGTGTTAATGCGTAGTTTGGGGCTTTTAACTAATTAACATTTAGCGGTTTGGCAATATTTTCACTGGGGTTCTTCGTCCCCTTGCACATTCCCATTCCCATTCCCATTCCTTTCCTCTCACACATTGCGTGGGATGTTATTAATTGAAAAATGTGTAAAAAATTTGCGCGCTCTTTTATTATTCATAATTGTTGTTGCTGTTGTTTCTGGTTTTTGTTTAATTCTGATTAATGCATTTTTCACACTACTCTTTAGGTTTTTGTATCAACTTGTGTCCACCGGCATCACTAAAAATATTTCCGCTTTTTTCACATTTTTTCTGCCATTTTTTGCACACAGTTGATGAAAAATGCATTGGCTTGGTGTTATGCGATATAGTTTTTATTTTTTCACTGTTATGCTTTTTTTTTCGTATTGTATTTTATTTTTGTGTCCTGTATCCTTTTTTACATCGCTGGTTTCTTATGCATTTTAATGATATTTAATTTCACATTCGCCATTGAAATTTGTTTCGCCTGCCTGTTTGCACTAATCATTAATTAATTTCACATCACTTAAAATATGCAATTAATATTCCGTGTTGTCTCTTAATTAAAAATTATGTTTTGCATCCTATTAGAAGCGTACGCCCGTTGCTGCTACGATTACCCGCGTAAACGATGTGCACGCCGCGCTAGTCTTTGATTAACTGATCGCTCCAACGAAGCCAGAGCATCGAATTCATGGCCAGAACAGGGAACAGGGAACAGCCAACGGCCAACAGCCAACAGCTGGCCCAAAAGGGTTTCACTAACGGCTCATTTTCTGGGGGCAGCCGTTTAAGCCAATCTCACAGCTCTGCTCTGGCGGTGTGGGCCCCGAAAAGATCTTCTCAGCATATCAAATATCGAATCGAATGCCCCAAAATCAGACTGGACCAGCTCTGGAATCAGGTGTTTTCTGCTGCCCAATTAGTTTCGAGTTGATTGGATCTGCCAGACGGGCAGATAGCTCGGGTCTCGAGTTAGTCAAGTCAACTAGAACAAAATTTGGTCAACGAGCTTATGGGATTATACGCTCAAGAGTTCGGGGTTGCGACAAGCCAACGGGTTTGATGTTCGAAGAGAATTTAATTTGGGAAATGGGGTGACAAGTCAGCGAGCTTGGGAGATCAATGATAAATGAAATATCAATATTTAAAATCGAACAAGATTTTGGAACAGTTTTGTTTCAGCAAAGTAGTCAAATATTAGTCAATGAAATACATAGATCCCAAAAAAGTGTCATAAAAAGTATTCCTAAGAATTCAAAATAAACCTAGTAAAATATGTGTCTTAAAATTGAATCTCCTTAATTTTAATCAAAGAAATGTGAGAGTAAAAGGTTCAAGAACTCAAGTAAAAAGCATGGAGATTATCTCGAAAGGCGTTCCAGAGAATGGAAGCTTAATTAATACCCAAAGCTCATTAAAATCTATCACCTATGTGGCAGTTCGACAGAATATCTTTAAAGTTTCAAGTATGTATTTAATTCCTTCACAAAGTGTATGTGTAAGAAATGATGCTGTTTCCACGCACAGGCGGTGGCACTGGCTGTTTGAGATTTATCCTGACCTTGATATTGAACACAAGAAACAGCTGATATGCTGTACAAACACAGACACACAGACACACGGTGCGGCACAGACAGGGAGACCGGCGAAGTACATTTATTATTTATATGAAAAGCCCGCCAGCTACCACACACATACACACACACACACACACACACACACACACACATAGGGAGTGTGGCAAGCAAAACAAAGCCAGCTGCTGGCTGCTTGACTTTCTTCTTAGTGTCTGCACGTGACGACGACGACGACGATGCCAACGACCAAGACAAGGACGCATTGCGTTAGAAAAACTCGCGTGTCCTTAGCACACACACACATACATATACAGAGCTGCCAAGGAGAACGCCACACACACATACACACACAGAGAGCGTTTGATATTTTTTCTTGGCCAAACAATAAATAAACACACACTGCAAGGAAATCGAATGGAAAGAGCGCGCGCGAAAGAGTGTGGGAGAACCAGAAGGCGAAGCCGGAAAATGTCTAAAAGCGCGCACACGTTCCACCGGAAACGGAAACCGAAACCCAAGTCAAGAAAAAAATCGTCTTTCTCTTGCTGCTGCTACTGCTGCTGCTTCTGCTGCTGCTGCTGTTGTTGTTCTTGTTGTTGTTGTGTTGCTTTCTTTCTTTGCGGCTTGCCGCTGCTGCTGCTGCTGCCACCAGTTTTTCTTTTGCTGCCACTTTTTCTTAATGCTGCCGCGTGTAAAGGAGGTAAAGGAGGGTGGGGTGGGGGTGGGGGGCCGGGCCGGAGTCCGAAGACGTTTGCCGTGGAAGGCGTTTGTGTAGTGGTTACTGTTGTCATTGACGGTCACGGTGTCGGTGTTGTCGGTGTCGGTGTCGGCCGTGTCTCGGTCTCAAGGAACATGTTGCGCACCCAGAAAAAACTAACGGCAGACTGAATGGAAACGTTGTTGGCGCGCCTTTGGACGGGTCTTTAGGACGAGCTTTAGCGAGCGGCCGAGCGGTTTTGGAGCAGGCAGCGCGTGCCGGAGCCGAGAGCACGATCCGTCACCAATGTAAAAACTCAACTAAAGCGATGATGAAAAAATCTGAAACAATATATTTTTGGGGGGCGCCAGCACCAGCACACACACACAGATCCAGATAGACCAACTCACACACACACACACACATAGCCAGATGCAAAGCGTGGCGGCAGAGAGCTGCTGGCCAAAGCATCGACAGGCCGCAGAAGGCAGACAGACAAAACGCGCACTAACACCAATGCAACGTTTCAAAACGCAGCAGCAGCGACAGCAGAGTCTGTATATGTGTATGTGTATGTGTGTGGGTGGGTGGGTGGGTGGTGTGGCGGCCTGGCTTACTAAAGGCCGCCGCCGGCCGACACAGACAACAACAAGAGGCAGAGAGGCAGCAGCTACATCAGAAGGGGCATCAGGCAGCATCACGGGGCAAAACCCCACTCACACAAACACAATCAAGCGGTAAAAAAAAAGCAGCGGCCGCAGCAGCAGCAGCGGCAGCAACAACAACAAACTAAGCGAAAAGAAAAAAAAAACCGAAAAAAGTACGCCACACGCACACAGAGGCAAAAAAAAGTTTTGGTTGCATAGGCGGCGGCAGGCGCCGGCGTCGAAGCCAGCGCTACTGCTGGCGCTATTCAAATGCTGCGAAGCCGGCAGCGCAGCCACCTGCCAAAGCAGCAGCAGCAGCAGAGCGCCAACATTGACCCAAACCCAAAAAGGGGAGAATGGGGGGCTGGAGAGGGACTCTAAAAAACGCGGAAAAAAATTGTGTAAAAAAATAAAAAAGGGGAATTTTTGCGCCGGCGACAAACCCACGCACACATACACACAGAGCGAGAGAGAGAGAGAGAGACAGAGAGAGAGAGAGAGACACCGACATGCCAGTACACACATACAAATGCAGGGGTAAAATTTTTTCGCTGTTAGCCTTTGCCGCCCCAAATATCCTGTCTGCCCACCCCCCACTCCGCCCACTCGTTTTTTGCATTTTGTTTTGTTCGACTTTGATGCGAGTGCTTCATTTTTTTTTTATTGAGAGAGAGAGGAGAAACCAGAGAGAGATAAAGAGAGAGCGAACATTTTTTGACTTTGCAAATTGTGTTTTGGTTTTTGTCAGTTTTTTTTTTAAATATTTTTTTAGCTCTGGTCAACAATTAACAGAATTATTTTGGAGGTAATAAATTTGAAACCATTTGATGGCAAATTAATCAGAACTGTGCCCCCAATAAGTAGGCAGAGCTGTCTGCCGGTGGATGCGTTGCGACTCCGTGCCTCATTGCTGTGGTTGCGCTTTCCAGCTCTCAATCAGTCTGGGGAAAAAGGAATGCCCCAAAACAACTTGAGAGCAAATGCAAATGCAAATACACAAAAAAAAAACCCAAACAGAATGGAAAAAAATGGAAAGGAGGAAGCAGCCCTCGCACACACGGGCGCACACCTCAGGCAGCCTCCGCCCTGACCTAAGCCACCGCGTTGGCTTAACTGCCAACAGCAACCACCTCACATCGAGCATTCAACCACCCACCCATCCACCCACCCACTCACCCATGCAACCCACACTCTGCTCCTTCTGCTGACGTCGACGCTTGTGTCTGCTGCTGCTGCTGCTCCTGCTATTTCTAAGTTCTTTTTTTCGCATTGCAACCTTGCCTCAACTTCTTCTCAGCCACCGCCACCAACACTCCACCCCACCCCATTCCACCTGCTCTCTTTCTCTCTCACTTTGCACATTTTTTCCAGAATTTTTTTCCGTTTCCATTCGCTGTGCATTTTTTTCTCGCAGCCGCCCCTTTAGTTTGTCCCTCTCTCTCCGCCTTCTTTTTTTTTCTTGCCACAGGAAATAAATTTTTTCCTTTAGCTCATGCCATCCCGCTTGCACGCGCTGCAAGGATGCTTTGTGCATTTCGATCCCCCCGCCCCCTCCATTCGCAAAACACAATCATTTTTTTGCCTGCCATTTCCCCAATCCCTCCCGCGGCCCCTTTGGGGGGGTGAGTGGATTTGCTGCTTTTGTTGCATTTGCATTTGCTGTTGTATTTTCGCTTTTAGATTTTTGTTTTTTAGTCTCGTTTTTTTTTGCTGTTTCTGTTGCTGTTGCATGTGTCTCTGGTCTCGATGGGGCAAGAGAATCTTGCAAAAAACTGCAGAGTTGCCATTGAAAAATATAATTTATTATAAATTGTAGAATTGGGTTAAACAATGTGCCAATTGTGGCAGAAGGTTGTTCAGGAAAAGGATCTCGAAATAGAAGGGATATTTGATAATGAAATAAGGATAATTACAGGTTGAGGATCATCTGTCTTAGTAAATTGTTTACCAATGATTTCTGGTTCATAATTTGACACTTGCCTTAAATATAGTTTCTAGAAATTATTATATATATTTAAACCATTTGTGTAGTCTATAAAAATGTACTCTCCTTCAGCCACAAAGTTCGGAAATCGATTTCGAGAATGTTTGTAGCAGCTGCAGTGCTGTTCAAAAACATTTTTGATCGCTCAAAAGTCAACTCTGGCGTGTGTGAAAAATTAATTATCACCACGTGGCAACACTGTCAACGCGCTTTGATGCCATTTTTTAACCGTTCGTTTTTCGCTCGGCTTTTCTATTTTTTTTGTGCACATGTTTTGTTGCATGTCCAAACATTTTTTATGCTGTTTTGTTTTTTTGAATACGCAACGCAATGGACAGTCACACACATACACACTCAGATTGCACACTAACGTATTTACAAACACACACACACACACAGACACATGCATAGATGGTTATGGGTAGAAAAAGTACAAAAAAGTAAATTTTTGTCAGAAGAGGGAAGGAGAGGGGGGGGGCTTTTGGGCCTATACACAGGGGCTATGGCTAGAGCTGACTGCATGGGCTTATTGGGATGCGTGACTGGCATTTGTGGACTTTGAATACAAACAAAACAGTCACTCGTACACATAGATAGTACACACACACTTTCACACACTTACACACACACAAGTGCAATTATGAATACCCCACACAAAGAGACAGAGAGAGAGATATACATATATACACTCTCACTCACAGATAGAGAGCCACACTCTCACTCACACTCACACTCACATGTGCATTTCAATACGCATTAATAACTACGAATTCAATGTGGCAGCCACTCCTCACTCTGCCACACTCCACACCCCAGTCATCACTCTCGCACTCCACCCCCAACCCCCACCCCCCCCGTGACGCAGTCACACAGACACGGAAGCGACGCGTCGCTGCAGCAGCTGACGCCTAAAAAACGACTACAAAAAATATAAAAATCAAATTCCCCGCCCTGTGCACAGGGCTGTGTTTCGTTAATTTCACTCTGGCATGGCAGAGCAGTCCAAAAAACGAATAACTGAACAATTATATTCCGTTTTGCAGGAACTCTCTCAGCTCTCAATACCTCATCCTACGGGTTCCCCCAAAGGTCTGAATAGACGGGGAACAGTAGAACCATTATCATAACATGAAGATCAGACAACCCATCCCATTCCTAGCCTCCAATTGAGCCATTGCTTTGTCTCATGCAGTTTTTTCTATTTCTATTTCTAGTTTTTTTTTCAAGTTTCAGTATATTTGCTTTCTCATGTGATGTACGTACACCCGTACAAATTCCGAATTTGGTTCCCATGAACTTTACTCCATTTTTTTTCGTACAATATTTTTCCTGGTTGTTTTCCCTGTCTGGTGGCCGCAAAACGTTTTTCCATGAATTTTTCATCCATTTAGCGTTGCCATTGAGCCATTTTCAGGGCGCTTAGAATTCATTGATACTTTAGCAAATTGTTGTTTTTCAGCAGTTTTCCCTTTTTATTCGGGGATTTTCCAAGTCTGCAGCGTGACATTGAATGAGCAAAAAGGGGAAAGTGGGTTCTCTTTTTATTTTAAAGAGTTTACATGAAATAGAAATCTGTATTTCCATTGGTAATTTAGTGGTAACTACTAAGTATCGGAGTTTATTCAAATTCAAATCCCTATCAGTAAGATTTCTGTGGAAAATATGATGAAGTAAACAGTAAGCAGTAGGCTGGAAATTTCCAGAAAACTCACTCAAATAACGATCATATGTCGAACGAATGTTTATTTATACAAAAAATATATGTTGATTACAGTAGCCCCTGCCTATCTGCGCAACGTCTAAATAAACAGTTCGGAGCCAATAGATTCGGAGAAGCAAAACCAATCGAAAACCTTTCAGCCGCTGACTCAAAGCGGAGGTAAACGACAACAACAGACCAGCAAAAACAAAAACAAAAACAAAAAAAAACAGCTGGATTCAGAACGTTTATTTGGACCTTTTCATTTGGTGTCTGAGCGTCAAGCCATGCAGAGCAGAATGGGATTGATGAGGGAGTTTAGCTCCTACCATGATCTGACCGAACATTTTCGCATGTACAGATCTCAATCCATTGAGACGCTGGAGGAAAATGGCATTGACATGAACCCCAGTACCGGCGATGGACTGTCCAGAAATGGCCTCGACGACTGCTATAACAGCTGCTCCCAGTCCCACTCCGGCCTGCTGCGTGAGCACAATTTCAAGGTGAAGTCCAATTACTTCCGTGTGGGCAACTGTGTTCACTGCGAGAAAAGGTGAGTCACATATCACACATCGCGTCACTCAAGAGCAGCTGAGATGATCATCTCTTTGTGCTCTCTTTAGGATTCGCTTTGGAACGGCCTGCCTGCGCTGTCGGGCCTGTCCGCTGCGCTGTCATATTGGCTGCTCTCGCCAGCTGACAGTCAACTGTATCCCACAGCCGCAGATGAGCAGTAAGCGTGGGAGCCTGATTGACTATGCACCCACGGTGGCGCCCATGGTGCCGGCTCTGATTGTCCATTGTGTGACGGAGATCGAGGAGCGGGGGCTGCAGCAGGAGGGGCTCTATCGACTGTCGTCGACGCGGGAGAAGTGCAAGCAGTTGCGGCAGAAGCTGTTGCGTGGCAAGTGGACACCGCATCTGGGTAGCAAGGACACAAACACCCTGTGCTGCTGCATTAAGGAGTTCCTCCGTCGTCTTGTGCATCCGTTGATACCCATCTACCACAGGCGCGACTTTGAGAGGGCCACCAGCCACAGCGATCCCACGGAAGTGGAGGAGCATGTCTATTACGTAATGCAGCTGCTGCAACAGGCCCATCGCGATACTCTGGCCTACCTCATGCTGCACTGGAAGCGTGTGGCTGACAGTCCCAATGTTAGGATGTCTATCAACAATCTGGCCCTTATATTGACTCCAACCCTGTTCGGTGATCTCGATCTGACGGTCGAGAATGTCACCATTTGGACAAAGGTGCTGAAGCAGCTGCTCCTGTTGCCGCATGTCTTTTGGGTGCAGTTTCTGGAGGTGGAACCGGCACCTCAGTCCAGCGATTACGATGACCGTTATTCACACAATGGGCCATGGGATCACCATCACAACAACAGGCGCTGGAGTAATGTTAAAACATATTTTAGATCGATGGTAAGAAGATGTTGTCTGCACTTTGACTTCTTTTAATAATCCTGTTCTATGTTGCAGGTGAATCTCTCCACTATCCGATGAATGAAGATGATTGAATTTAAACTTGCAAACATCTGCTCAAAATCACACTAAATTACATTAAAAACACAAATTTTAAATTAAATTTTAATGTTTTGTTTTTTTGCTGATTTCGTTATGAAATATTCCAAATAAAATAAAGTCAAAGCTGGAAATGATTTTCGCCAGATATAAATTATATAGCATGGCCCAAAGCTGGGTAAGCTTTCGACAATATATTTGGAATATTGAAACATTTATTAAAATTTTAAATTGAATTTGCACTTTTTTAGCTGAATGTTGATTAATTCCCCAATAGAGAGAGCAAAAAGCGATGTAAAAAATTAATAATTTCCATTTGGCCATACGAGTATTTATGTTTATATGAAGCGTAAACCAAAACACAAAGTAAAATATTATGCCAGCGATGGGTGTATGGACCGATGCTATACGAAAAGAAGTGAAGGCGTTAAGAAAAAAATTACTTTGGCGTTTTAAAAACAATTTGCTGAGTGCTGGCAAAAAATGTGTGGCTGTGTGTGTGTGCGTGTGTGTGTGTGGCCATTAAATGCAAAAAACAAGTAAAGCAAAACAAAGCACTCGAATGCGTTGGACGAGTGCATAAATAGACCCATACGCACACCCATACACTCCCATACCACACCACCATGGAGGGGTATAAAATAATGTATAATAAAATCAAAAATAAACCTAAAGCGAGACGGCGACAGAGTGCAATGCGATTCTGTTGCTAACCGCTAAAAACGGGCTGCAGTTGCTGTTGTTCCATCTGCCACGTTAACGTTAACCAAATGCTAATGCCACACACACACACACGCACACACACGGATGCCCAGTCAGGGGCAACTGCAACTGCAACGTGCACCAATACCGTGGCAGAAAAGTCCAGCACACAAAAAAAACACAAATACAACAAAAAAAAAACAAGAAAACAACAGAAAAAGAAATAAGCAAAACAAAAATAAAAATAGTTTACATAATTCATGTATTATATCGGATCAAATTTTAATGCCTGCCGTAGTCCGGCCCCCGTCTATGCGAGTGTGTGTGTGTGTGTGTGAGCTGCTGCACAGCATGCTGTGGCAACAGCAACAGAAGCATTGCCTACTTGGGGGCGCTTGCGGGAAATTGTTTAACAAATGGCATGATTGCAATATATGCAAGTGTGTGCGTGTGCATGCATAATTCGCGGGCAGTTTTTACTTTATTTTTTAGACTTTTTTAGCCTATTTTTATTGTTAATTAAATGAGGGGAATAACAGAGACAAGCCGCCACAATAGTACATACATATGTATGTACAGGCATCGCATGAGAGAGTGTTAGTGTGTGCTGCGCTCCATGTATGTGTATGAGTGGGTGTGCTTTGGTATGCGCAACAAATTTTTCGCAATTTTTCTATTTTCTCAGCAGTTTTTCCACGTTGTGTGTGTTGGGTCGAGAGCATTTTACGCTCGTTGTTTCGCATGTAATTCACTAATTGATAGTGTGAGCTCTTGCCCCCCCTCCCCCCTTTGTCGACCCAACCTACACACCAGGCACTCACAGCTCTTCACCCCCTCAGCAGGCCACTCGTGTAATCGTGTTAGTGACTGGACACACACACACACACACACAAACAGGAAATGTTGAAAGTGCAGCAAAGAAGAATGGTGGAAAAAAAAGTAAATGCAAATGTCAAATAAAACTAAAAAATTCACGTTAAAAATAATAAAAGCGTGTTATGCGTATGTGTGAGCGGGTGTGCAGAGGAGTCTCTCTCTCTCACACATAGACACACACACTTACACATACAGACACATGAGTGGCGTTGCGCTAATAATAACGTGGGGCAAAAAGCGTTGAATACTTTTATGCTTATTTCAGTTAATTCCGCCGCTTTTTTTTGCCTCCTTTGCTAGGCGTGTTCTATAATTTTATGTAAACCGTGTGGCGGTCGACCGAAACAAGTGGGCGCGGCATGCGGTCCATATACAGCGCTCCCTTTTTTTTTAACAAATAGCTATTTTTGTTTTTGTTCACAAGACAAATATTTTGCTACAGCAAAAAAAGGTTAGTGCAAGTACATGATTAATTTTAGTGCTAAAGGACTTAGGTTGAATGGCTAATGGAATTCAAAAATCAAAGGTATTTGAGTGTGGAATTTATGCATAAAGTTTGGCATTGCAAAGTACTTTTTCTAAATGACATTCCCATCACTTTGAAGCCCATTGAATCATTCGATTCTGCCCAGTCTCTCTCTGCTTCTGTTCCCGGTTAAGGTATTTATATTTCAGCCATACGGGTATCTGTATTCAATCTTTATTCTGATTCAATTTTTATTAAACAAATAATTTTAAAATAATACGTATTCTTGGCGCTTTCCGCTGCTATGCAAAAAATATACGAAATGAAGACCCTCCTGACATGCGCCCCAAAAAATGGTGAACATAATTTTTTGGCCAGCGCCAACAAAAAAAGGGGGTGGGGAAAAACAGTGCAAGGCTGCCCCTTTCCTCGATTTCCATTCGACACAAAAAAAAGAAAAGATGCAAAGAAAGTGGCAGAGCCGAGCACACACTAACATGATAGGCTGGCTCTCACTCACACATGAACGTGGGGCAGGGTACATACGGAATATGAGGCCAGTGCCAGGGAAAAGCATAAAAAACGAAGAGCTGCTGATGCTGCTGATGCTGGCTTTCTGTTCGGCCATCCCAATGGGCAGATGAGAGTGCCAAGTGTAGTAATTCCAACTCAGGCTGGGACTGGGTACGGAGCCGAGCCGGAGACCGAGGCCGTGTCCGAGTCCTGGACTGCCAAAGTCCAGCTATAGGAGCAGCAACAGCGTCGTCAGTGGCAGTGGCAGTGGCAGGATCGGAAAAAATGAAAGTGTGGGTAATTAAAAAAGTAGCAGCAGCCGCTTTTGAGCGTAGAAACGCACTAATTTTGTGTAGTGCAACATCCACACAGTAGTACTCGTATGTGTGCTAAAAAAGAAATACGAAATTGACACACTCACACAAGCGTGGAATGGCCAGCTCACACCCACACACAAAAACATGCAGAAGAAAAAATGGTGAATGTAGCATACTTTTAGGCATGTTGCTATTTCACTTTGTCTCGCACAAATGAACACCTCTCCGCCCATGTTGGCCCTCTGCTGCAGCCTTCGCCATCTTTTGCATGTATGCGTATGTGTGTCTGTGTGTGTGTGTGTGCGACGGTCATCAGCGCTGCAAATTCTGTTAGCTCCGCACCGCAATTTGTGGGTATTGTGGGTGTGGCATATCTGGCCGGACACATCATTCGTCCAAAATTTCGTACGCTGTCAAAGCTGCTGTTGTACTGCCCAACAAAACTGTAACTACAACACAGTTGTTTATTTTTTACTGTTACTGCTTCATCATTTTTTGTGTCGCAAAGAGAAAGTTTCTTTTATTGCATAATTGAATACAGAAAGTTGTACTGTAATTCTGTAAACTGTAAATGCTGCAGAGATCCAGCTACAGTGATCCCTCTACAGATCTTCAGCCCACCCAAGGCTGTGTCCCACGCATATCGCTGACTCTGTGCCAGAGATTCAACCAGATTCTCACCTGTGACAGCTGGCACCTGGCTTGCCCCTTGCGAGTGTCCTGCCACAAATAACCGTTAAAAAACAATAAGCTCAATTAGCAGCAATCAACACATGCAAAGAGCCGATGCATAATTGACATTTTACGAGCCAACTGCAGCTGTTCGGCACCCTTGCCGTGGCCCTGACTCTGGTCCTGGTCCTGGCTCTGGCTCTGGTTCATGGCGCTGCTTGTGGCTTGAGTGTCATGCCAAAGAGTACGTGGGGCACTGTGAGCCGTGAATGAATGTGAGAAAAAGGGGAATTCGATATGAGAGACGATGGGGTATTGAAACTCGAAACTTTTCCCAGAATTAATCAACTGGAAAATTGTAAACAAAAGCTGGTGTATCCTCCGTGGTCCTCTGAGGCCACGAAACCGATGCCGAACTGGGCCAGGATTTATGCAACAAACGGTTGCCATCGGCAGCAGCATAATTTAACTGTTGCAGCCACTACCCTTAAGATACAAACAGCAACAACAGAGGGGGGCTGGGGTAGGGGAAGGGGAAATTGGGAATCGGGATAATCGTTTATGGACTCACCTGCGGGCACATTTTGCACTGATACTTGCGACCATTGCCACCGCCTGGGGCATGTCCGCCAGTCCCCGCACCGACACCGCCCGGGCCGCCGCCCATTTTGCTGGCATTGATGGGTTGGGGCACGACGAGAAGAGATGCCGCCGCCGAGGCAGCTGCCACCGCGGAGCTGTGATGATGGGCAGCGGCAGCGGCTGCGGCGCTCACATGATTCCCATGATGGGATGGGGCGCCAAGGCTGGAGTTGCCACCGCCAGAGGCACTACCACCCGCACCGCCATTGGCGGCACTTCCCAGACCCAGGCCACCTGCAACATAAGCGGAGAAAGGAGAGGTTCCGAGTGAAATGTGATCCTATGCGTATACAGTCCCGAAGATGAGTCATCTCCCCCCTCTTGGATGGGGTTGGGCAGTCTTAACAGTTGCTGCCACATGTAACTCACCTTGTCCGGCCACCGCATGATGCTCCAGACGATTGTCATCCAGAAAGTGACCTGCAATGGCAATTGAGTTGTTGCATTACATGGACCTGCGACTTGAGACTTGCGACGTTGTGAGCGAGCGTTGTGTGTGTCAGCCGTGTGGCGCCGTCTAATGCTGCCCCATGGTTGTCCATCAAGTCTGGCTATGCTTCAGTTCGGTTCGGTTCAGTGCGAGTCGGAGTTGGAGTCGGAGTCGGAGTCTGATGTTGCCGCAAACGTTAACGTTCACTCACGTTGACCATGTCGCCTGGCCACCTGACCAGCACTGCCACTGCCACCACATCATCATCTTCTCTGCTGTGGAGTCTCCTGCCTGGCTCCTACTCGTTTTACGTTCTCCGTTCTCCGTTCTCCGTTGTCCGTTGCCTGCTTTTTCCTCTAATTAAACTGAGACATTAGTTGGCCCCACTGATTGCCACTGGGAAATCGCTCGACTGTGCTGCTGCTGCTGCTGCGGTGAGGAATTATGTGAAAATAGTTTCACATTTGCACGGGTTTTAGAATTTTTTCTCGACCGACTACCTGCCTGGGGCGCCGCTGGTTGGTTGCTTAGGCCATTTGCGTGCAAAAATTGTGTGAATCTGTTAATGAGTTTGTCTGTGGCTGTGGCTATGCTGTGGCTGTTCAAGGGTTAAGCAGGATTTAGGGCGACCATCTAGTTATGAACATAATTGGCCAGCTCTGCTCAATGCTCAATGTTCAATGCTCACTGGTTAATGAGGAAATTCTTTAATAATTCCCCCACTTGTGGCGCCCCAGCAGTTATGTCAAAAACATTTCTCTAATAAAACATTTGCAGATACATAATTGCCTGGGCATAAACACTATATCCTCCTCCCTATAAAGTTGTGTTAATTACAAGAGCTGGCCAAGTGGCGCCAACCATTTGCGGCATTTCAAATGAAAGACCAGTGGCAATATGAGCAACAGATACGAGTAGACTCATGGACCATCATAGTACTGGTAAAAGTTGCCTTTTTGTTAATTTGTTCGAAAGCAGAGAAAGAGAGGGATAGAGAGAGAGAGAGAGAGAGATCGAGAGCCTGCAACAGAATCGCACACAGATCCGAGTACATCTACATCGATGGTAACAATGTGGCCTGATGCTTATCGCAGTTGCAGCATCGGGAGCAGAGGCAGCAGCAGCAAGATCAACAGTAGCAACAACAACCTTATTGGCCAATTGCCTAGCGTTGACATTATCGGCCTGAGATCATTGCCGCCAACGTCAACGCCAACAAGCACTCGGGGGTCCAGCTTCCAGTCTTCAGCCTCCTCCAGCTCCTCCAGCTCCTCCAGCCTATGGCCCACAGTATCCGATCTCCAGTCGCCAAACGGGAGCGTGTTGCTGTCAATGTTGCAGTAGCAGCAACAGCAACAGCAGCAGTAAAAGGAGCAGCAGCAGCAGCAACAACTAAAATGTTGTTTGCATTTTAGGAATTTATGTAAACATCTTGTAAGCATCTTGCAGCAGCAGTAGCAAGTAGCGGCAGCAACAACTGCTGTTAAAGGTCAATTTTTGGGCTGCTTTGCGGCTTTGCTATGGATACTCCGTGGGAGTACATTGTCTTTGGAGGCTTTTGTTGTTCCGCGGCCCGCACGCGTTTTCCAATTTAACTTTTGCATTCTTGCCCCTTTTGCAGCATTCAGTAAGAGTAGGAGTTGGAGTAGGAGTACGAGTACGAGAGTATCTTTGAGATCGGTATCTGGTGGAGATCTCTGGTTCGCGCGCCGCGATCTGAATCTGCCTTCATTGAGATCGGAGACCCTGTGCAAATTCGTGATTATCGTTCGATGTTTTTCTGAGCAATTAATTAACAAGCGCATTGTTGTCAGTCAGGTTTTTGGGTAGGTCAAGTGATTGGGATAGGTCCACAGTCAACAGTCCACAGTCCGCAGTCCACAAAAAGGGACAGTCCGTGTTCCGCAATGACTCACCTTTCTGCAATTGGTTGTGGTGGTGATCGTTCATTTTGGCCTGAAAGGGAGAGGATAATTCATGACTAATCAGGTGCGTTCATTGGCTTTGCTGGGGATTCGATTGATTCGATTTGCGACTAGTGTAGTGTCTAATCTAACAAATACCCGCTAATTGCTTGTTGTTTAATGTCAATTCATAAATATTCCACACACACATTTAATTAACCTCATCAACCCTAACATTATTATCAAATATTCATTATGCCCCCTCGCCGCGAATCTCCAATCAAATGGCCATAAAACAATTCGCTGCATGCTGTCAAAATATTTAAACAAAATGTTCTAATGGTCCGCCTAATCGTATTAAAAATGTTGCACATGGAAAAACAAAAATGACATTTGGCATAACAAATGTTTTCGCCAGCTGTCGGGACGAGTCAAAGCGACAGCCAAAGCTATAAATGATTTCGGGTGAAAAACCAATTCGAATGCGTGACAAAAACCGGTGGACCCATCAAATCGAATGGTAAAAGACACCCATCAAAACCGTAGCTAAAGACCCGTGAAACCCATAGCGACCCGTCAAATCCAATGACAGAAAACCCCGGCGAGAAAATATAAATAAAAATTCTAACCGACGGCAAAGCGAGAGTGATAGATAAAACGTGGAATGCGAGTAAAACCCAGAGAAAATAGTACGAGTAGCATACAAAAAAATGCCGCCCAGCTTTCGATTGCATGTAAATTGTGAATATGGGTTAAAGTCCTCTAGCCACCAGGCATGACCTAGGACAAAACCCCAGACAAACACACAGACAGATGGACGAACAGACGGACGGACAGACGGACGGAAGGACTATCTATATCGATGCCTGGAAAATGGAAATCAAATAAAATAAACTCCCACTGCCGCTGGCTGGCTTGCTGTCAAAAAATAAATGACAGCCGGCTTTTTTTCTAAACAATTTCAATATGCTTAGGGACCCTGAACAGGGTCAGGGGTTTTGCCCCCCCTCAAAATGCAACAAGAAAATATAAATACAAATGCAGCGGTAACAATAGAAAAGCAAAAAGCACAGAGAAAGAGAGAGAGAGAGAGAGGGAAAGAGAGTCTGGCAGCGACCAGACACAGTCAGCTATAAAAGTATATAAACCAGGCGTTTGTGTGTAGGGGGTGGTAATAGGGGGGTCGTGTAGGGAGAGGTTGCATAAAAGGAAGAGCAAAACAAATCCAAAACGATGGCGGCACGCGAGCTTAGAATTTGTTTGTTCTGCTCTCGTTTTCCGCTGTGTGGAGGGGTGGGGGGGTTATGCATATGCCATAAAGTTATTCCCCCGTTTGTTTTGCTAACATTTTGATACGGATCTATAGATAAACCCACACAGACACACACACACACACACACACTTAGATATATATGTATATATGTATGGTAGGACACTTACCTCGTATTCCTGTTTCAGGGACATTGGATGATGCTCGCTGGCATGCTGATGACTGCGCGGCGTCGGCGGCCAAAGATTGTAATCGCTTATGTCTTTGGCATGCTGTGGTTTGTTTTGTTGGTTTTGTTTTATGGCCAGCGTTTTGTTGGTCAATTAGCGGCGGCATATGGAAATAGAAAAGGGAAATATGGGATGAACAATTTAGATTGGTATGCTCGTTGGGAGTTAGTGAACACAGGATGCGCCATGGCAGGATGTGTGTAAATTTACATCAGGATGTTGCTCATTGTTCACTTGGTTAAAACACCAAAGATCTCTCAGATAAATCTTTGATATTATTCTTGATTCGTTATCTAATTGTTTTTTTTTTATTAATAGAATAAATAAATGATTCATATTTAATAATTATTTTATATCAATTAATTTTTTTCATTCAGCTGGCATATGTTACTGGCATTTTAGCAATCCAACTTATTTCAAATAAAACATTTTTGCTTTGTGTAATTTTTAGGATTTTTTAAAGGTATAAAACAAAAAAAAATACAGTTGAAGTTTGGACTTTTTTGTATGTTATTATTAGCTATATAATTAGCATATTTCTCTTTGCTGGTTCATAGTATTTACAAAAAGCTTTTGTTGTGCCACTTCAACAAATTACAAATCATTAATATCTGATTTCATAAGCATTAATCCAAAGTTTCTATTTTCAAGAGCTTGTTTATAACATTCCAAACAATGGAATCCTTTTCCCATTGATCTACCCGAAACCAGGGCCTAATTTTTTTTCCTGAAATCCCAGAAAATCCTCAAAAAAACAAAAAAACAGTCACCCCTGCTCGAACTTGAAACCAGGAAGAGAAGTCCTGGTCACGAGGAAAAAAGAGTAGCGGCGAAAGGGCTCGAAGGACTAATACAAATAAATGTGAGTGTCAATTGAAATAGAAAACCGCGTGCCACGCAATCGAGGTGTCAAAGCGACGGCGACGGCGATGCCGAGGAGACCGGCAAAAGTGCGGCGGCTTTTGGTGTTGGCCAAACGCAACAGCAACAGCAACAACTACAAAAACAACAACAAAAAAACGAAAAAAAAGAAGAAACAGCAGGAGTAAAACCAAATAAAACTAAAAAGAGTGTTGCATAGCGCAAGGGGGAGTTGGCCAGTGTGTGATAGGCTCTCACATATGTGATGCGGAGCGTGTATGTGTGTGTGTATGTGTGTGGGTGTGAACCGCTGAGCGTTAGCACTTTTGTTGTTTTAGTTGCTTTTGTGGAGGTTCATAGTTGACCATCCTCTCGTATGGGAGACCGACCAACTACCCATCCCAACCCATCCACCTCACCTCTCTCTCTTTTCATTCCCATTCTTTCTCTCTCTTCCCTTCTCTATCTATGCCCTCTCGCTCACACTCTCGGCATCGTGAAGCTGCAGCCATGACTAGTTAGTAGGTGGGCTAGGAAAAAATGCAAACAGAGGCAGACAGACAGACCGACAGACACACACGCACACACGCAGCTCCTGATGAAGATGACCAGAGCAATGGACATGGCTGTGGACATGGACGGAAGTCCTCTCTAACCAACATTGCCAGCCATGCAGCCAGCAATAGGATGGCGTCGCCTGGCCCCACACACCCCGCCATCCGCGACGACCATCCGGAGTTGGGGTTTCCAGCACGCAGCAAAAATGAACAAAAAAAAAAAGAAGCAGAACCAAAGAAAATTTTCGAAAAGAAAAAAATGGCACAGCGCAGCAGCAGCTTTCTCTTTCTCTCTCTGCTTCACACACACACAAACACAGAGACACTGTGGTGTTTTTTCTCCTCCTACTACCCTTTTTGAAGCTCCAAAACAGCGAAAACGTAAAAAAATTTCTAGAGGAAAAAAATCAAAACAAATTTTTTAACCCCTTCGCAGAGAGCAGGCAGCAGAAGAAGGCAGCAGAAGCAGAGGCAGCAGAGACGTCGACTTGGGGCAGATCCAAAGGGTAGGATGGTTGGGTGGCACGGACGGGAGTTGTGGCTGCTGGACAGAGGGCAAGGCAGCTTCTATGCAATATAAAAAAGTGCAAAAAATTAGGCGGAAAACGTTGAAAAATTCTCTTTTTTAGGTTTTTTTTCTTCGTTTTTTTTGTTTTTGGTTTTTTTTGCAATTGCACGTCCAGACTTTAACAGAGACTCAAACCCCAAAGCGCGTTAGGAACATTGTAGCAACCTTTGCAGAGATCCACGCCCCCACACTCCTAAGACATGCCCTGCCCTGCCCTGTCCTGCCCTCACCTTGGTTTTGCATCGGGTTGCTGGTTTTTTATTTTTACACTCCTCTGTGCATTTCATTTTTATTTAACTTCTTTTGCCTTCACATCTTTTTAGTCATGTTGCCACTGTCTGCTTCTATTGATTTTTTTCGCATTTTAGAACTGAATTTGTGTTGTTGTTGTTTCGTGTTCAAATGTTTGACCATCCGCACTTGTGTTTCATCTTTTGTTTTTTGTTTTTTGTTTTTTTTTGTCGCCAAACTGCTGCGTTCTGCGGCTCCTGGGGGTTCTGAGGTTAGCAATAGGTCCTAGCTGATTCTGTAGTCACACAAAAATTGTGTTCAACTTTGCTGCAATTACTTTAAAAAATTGAAGTTGCTTGCGGTTTTGGCGGTTCCCTTTTTCGCCTGCCTTGGTCCTTTTTCATTTATTTTTTCTGGTCTAACTCCATTCCCGATTCGCTGTGCCGCGACTCGACTCTGGCCCCATTAGTCAGAGCGACAGCTACAGCCTCCGGTCTGGACTTGGACTCGATTCTAGCCAGCCAGAGTTTTTGGGAGTCCATGTGACTGGCTTTCATTTCGTTTCGCATTTCGCATTTCACTTTTTTGTTTGGCATCACATTGACGGGCTCTTTTTTCCCCTCTAATTGAAGCATAAGTATTAATTGCAAAGCTTTGTTCGGAAACGTGCCGTGGTTAAGGGTATATTTTCTGTTTTTTTTTTTCGGGTTTGCAAGTTATTAATTAATGAAATCGATGGGAAATAGATTGGTTCTAGCTTAAGCTCTTCTATTGAAAAATATCTAAGGAAATTGTTCTTTAAAAAGTTCATTTGTAGCTGGGCAGTGTTTTAAACGAACTCAAAAAACTTTGGTTTTTATAACATAATGATTTACCCATAGAACCCCGCTAAACAAATCCAATTTCTTACAAGTCAAGTCGTAGGACAGGGAAAAAATTTAGTGCAATTGCTTTCAAAATTAATTAGTGAGCTTTACTGTCAACTTTGCTCTGCTTCTCAGCTGGCTAACTAATTTCGCTAATGCAAGTGACAACAACAGCAAAAAATATCTTGATTGTTTAACCAACAGAGAGAGAGAGAGAAAGAAGGAGCGAGAGAATAAGATGGAAAGCAAGAGAGGGCACAGACCATTGTTGAACTTTAAAAATTAATTAACTATCCTTTAAGAATCATGCGGGTGTAGCAAAGTTTTTAAATGGTTTTTCCCAGAGACTTTGCTAACGAGTCAATTGAATGGAGTAAAAGAGAGTGAGAAGGAGATAGCGATAGAGAGAGAGAGAGAGAGAGAGAGAGAGAGAGTGTCAGAAAGAGAGGCTAGTGAAAGGTGAACCTTTCTGCCTGGACACGTCGTTGTCCTTGGAGACAATCAATCTCCATTCAAAACAATAATTTCGCTGCTGCTTCCATAAAAAAAATGTGGAAAAACCTGACGAAAAAATGCGCTGAAGCTCAATGAAAAGCAAAAGGGAAAATAAGGAAAAAACAAAAAACAAAGAAAAATGGGAAAAACTCAACAAAAACAATGTTTAACGCGTTGCGCAAAGAAAAACTTGTTTACATCTTGAAAAACGCAGAAAAAAATTCTATAGAAAAAAAAGTACGACCCCAACTCCGTTTTTTCCCCCTGATGGCACGCGAGCAGAGAACGCGACGCGTTCAAGGAGATTTTGTGGCAGGAGCAGAAGGAAGGCAAAAACAGAGGAGAGAAAAAAGTGCAAAGGAGACGGAGTGCCAGCGATAAGGAGGAGGAGAAGGAGACCACGCTGCTCAAAAGGATTTTTTCAGCGTCGCGTCTACTGTGGCAGGGGAAGGTGTAAGGGTTCTCGTAGAATGGGGGCAGGATGCTCTGGCTTAGCTTCGGGTATGGTTTTTGGCCATGTAGCAACAGACAGCAAATGGTTTGAGTTCCGGCCAGTTGTTGGCCTGAAGTTTTGTCGAGTGAAAGTGCAGCCCCAAACGGGGAGAGAATGTGGGTGGCTGGGCCGGGGCCGAGTCTTTTCCCAACTTGGCGGCGTAACGAATCGCTATAGATGAGCTGCTGAAATTTCTGCTGGAAAAAAAGGGTTGCGAGTCTCCAGTCCATGGGAGAATGGGTTCTGTAATGAGTTGACCTGAAGCTGGGCTTTCAACTTCGCTGGGGGTTAAGGTCGTTGTCTTTTGCAAGTGAACTTGGAATAACTTCTCAGCAGCTGTAGAACTTATAGGATACAACGTCTGATAAGATCCAACAGCATCGTGATAAAGTGTTCATTCCAAAGACAGTTGATAAAAATCTCAAAAATATATAAAGTTAGTCTTAAATCCAGTTAGCAGTGGCGCCTTTTTTTTTGTATGCATCACTCATTTAATTCAGTTAGCAAGTGAAGTCCGCTTGCATATTAATTATGAAGATACTATGGAGGGGAAGTCCCCTTCATTGGACTCGGGCCAGCGAGTGGCAACTGCAAGTGCCAACTGCAGAGGGAAGTAGAAAACTTTTCCCTTACTTTTCGCCCTCATTCGCTCTCCTTAACTACCAAAAGTTTGTCCTTACAAAAAGAGGAGAGAAAAATCACAAGACAAACTTTGGCGACAAGTCGAAAGTTGCTGGAATTAACAAGGGCCACGCCTACGAGGCCGTTATCCTCGGGATCCTTATACTCACATCCACATTGCCATTCCACATGTAGTGCATGCCCACGGCTGCGGTGGGATCATGATGCGTCTGGCCCGTCATATGCTCGGCCATCACGGCGCTCATCCAGTGGACCAGTCCCTGGGTGGGATTCTGGCCCTGGACACCGCCGATCGGCATGTTGGCGGCGGCAGCAGCAGCGGCGGCGGCAGCGGCCACAGAAGCGGCCCTCGAATTTGGGTGGGAACTGGAGCTGGACCCGGAGCCAGAGCCGGAGCCGGAGTTGTGCTCCTGGCTTTTACACGTGGCGGCTGCCGATGTGGCGGTAGTGGTGGCGGCGGTGGCCGGTTCTGGTGGTGACTTTATGGAGCTGCCAAAGTTCGGACGCGTCTGTGATGCGGGTTGGGTCTGATTCAAATTAATTGCGGACACTGACGTCGCTTGGGTGGCGTTGCCTTCGATGGGTGGCGTTGGTGGTGTTGTTGGAACGACTTCGTTGTTGTTGTTGTTGGATGACCAAGAGTAGCTGTTGTTGTTGTTGCTGCTGTGGGGTTTCTGCAATGAAAAATTATTCCTTGTTTTAGTGAAAAGGGTTTTTTTTTGTTTTGTTCAAAATTTGCGTAGAGGGAGAGAGAGAGACAGAGAGAGAGAGAGAGAGCGATGTGTGTTGGTTAATGTATCGGGCATGAAAAATGAAATTGAATGAATGGAGTTGAATATTTTTGATGATATTATTGTTGGCGGCTAGACCTTCCCTTTTTGGAGAACTTCCTGCCGGGTTACATATCTAATCAGGTTTTTTGGGATGTAATTTTAATTGCTGATAAAATGTCGGGGGATACTCGTATAAGTATATGTAAAAGTAGCTCTTAGGGTTGGTTGAAACACTTTAGGGGAAGGAGTCAGTGAAGTCTTGACCTTTCTATATGGAAAACAAACAGAAATTGGCTTGTGCAAAGCTCTTCATTATCACCCATTCAAAAAAAGAGCAAAGGTTAATTACATATGTATTAAGCGTTTAAGCCACTCAAAACTGTACCGAAAAGGCTTTTCTTAGCATTTTTATACGAATATACATAGCCCTGGCCAACCCTCAATAGCCATACTAACATGCTGTCGTCCAGTGCTCTTCTCAATCACATGCTGCTCCTGCTGTTCCTCCTCCTGTGGTTCCTGAGGCTCCTGCGGCTCATCCCGCTCCGTCTTCACCTGGTGGCTGTGCTTCGCTGACGCCGATGCGGACTCTGCGGCCGCAACACAAACAGCCGCCGCCGCAGCCGCCGAGGAGAATAACAAATTGCTGGGCAGATGTGAGCGGGCGGAGGACGGAGATGGTGTCGCACTGGAGGCTGGGATGGGCGATGGTGTCTGGGAGTAGAAGCGGATGGCATCGCACTTCTGCTGCTGCTGCTGCTGCTGCTGGAGAACGGCGCTGGCAAGCAGACTCTTGTAGAATTCGGCGGGCATCAGGAAAGGGGATGGGGATGAAGAGGCGCCCATGTAGTGGGTGAGCTCTTGGGTCTGGTGCCGCTTCAGATGATCCTTTAGCCTCTCCATGTCCATGCTCATGTTCATGTCCCTGTCCGGATGGCTTGTATGGTTGTATTTGCTTATAAGTTCGTGCATGACAAACGCCCAAGCGCCCAAATGTAGGCAACAGTTTTTATGTTCCTTTTTGTAGTCCTTGCCGGCGATTTCACTTTCAAATGCTGGGGAAAAGCGGGAAAGCCCCCCGCTTACAGCAATTTATCTAACTGAAGCACAGTTTGTTTGATTTTTCCACAACACACACACACACATTGCACACAAGTGGAGCAATTGAGTTGGGAAAAACTTTTCCACCAAATTCGATGTCCTTTTATTTTGGTTTAACTTTTATTTTAGAACGTGACGGGCGGGTATGGATTGTTGCACTTCAAAAACTTTTTCTACCCGTCGAGATATTCGCTTCACCATTTTTTAGATGCACAGAAAATTGAAACAAATGGAAATGATTTGCCACCACCAGAAACTTGCCACAAATGACCTTGAAAAAGTTGCTCCTTAGTTTTTTATGACGATTTTTCTATGTGTGTGTGTGTGAGGGGGGTTTTCCTGATGGACATGTGTAGAGTAGAGATCCGTTTTTGTATTATTTTGAATATTTTGTTATTCTTATTTGTTGTTGATGTTTTGCTTATTGTTTAGCAAACAATCTGCCGTCCGTCCGTCCGTCTCTCTCTATGATGATTTATTTGTTTGGATGGGTTCTTTATTTGTCAGTTTGTTGGTTTACTTTTCATTTATGATGGTTTCATTTTGTGGCCGTTTGATGTGTGGCGTAGCATAGCAGGAGCTTAGGTTTTATTTGTCACACGGTGAGTGAATAAATGTGATCCAATAAGAAGTTTATCATATTTTAGGAAAATTCTCTTTGAATATTTGCCATATATATATATTTTTCTTTTGTATTTGCACAATTTTTAGATGTATTTGCGTAGGTGTTACGGATATGTTTTTATTTTATTTTAAATATAAATATTGTAGATTTGATTTATAAATATAGACTTTTGCACTACGTGATAGGAACTTTGCGTTGCATTTTTGGTTGATTTATAGACTCTAAGTTTACATAGCTATATTCAGTATTTGCTTTTTGTGTTTTTTGTTTTATGGAGGAACTTCATTTAAGCGCTCAATTGTGTCTCGGCCACTGTGGAGGGAAGAGACTGGATGAGGTGCATCTTTTGTTGCGTATACGCCACCGACACGGTACTGGTCGTTCCCGGTGAGACGTTTCAACGGTTTTCATATCACATTTAAGCCGGTTGCCGTTTCGTTCACTTAAAGTATAAGGCGATGCCGTTGTTTCGGTTAAAGTGTTGCCCCTGCTAAAGTCCCCATTTTGTTGCCAGCTTTATATACGTTTCTGTCTCTGTGTGTGTGTGTGTGCGTGTGCGTGTATGTGTCCGTCTGCGTCCGTCTTCGTCAGGGGCAGCCAGCAAGCGTGGGATAACTTGCAACAACTGAAAAACCCAACTGGAACTCAAAGTGCATCAGCAGCAGCAAGCAGCTGAAGAGGCATGAAGCTGGGAAGCTGCGGCAAAAGAAAATTGCGAGCGCGCGCGAACCAAATGTATATACAAACACACACACACACACACACACACACACACACGGGGACTCTTGTGTGTTGTGAATGTTTTGTTGTTCCTCCACCGTAACCTTCCTTTAAGCCTCGCTTCTCCTTCCTGCTATTCCGTTGCTGCTGCTGCATGCTGCTCTTTCCTGCTTCGTCCTGCTGCTCCTGCTTTTTGTTGTTTCTAGAGCTTGTTCTCCTTTCTTTTTCCTATTTTATTTTATAATTCTCCTCCCCTGGCCCCTTTTTATATGCACGCCGCCCCGTTATAAAGACATACATTTGCAGTTTCAGCGCGGCACTGCAGCATTTTCCTTGTAAGAAGCAAAACGAAGAATAAAGGAAAAAATATAAGAAAATAAAAGCTGAATTTGCGCGATGCTGAGTGACGCTAAGGGGTGGGTGGGTAAGGGTTGGTAAGGGGCTAGATGCTTCAGCAAGGCAGATTGATTTTCTTTTATACGGTTTGCCCATGTTTGTGATTTTTGTTATTTTGATTCCTCTTTTTGAGCGAGTGTATGTGCAGGTTCTTTAGGAACTGCAGCTCTCTATGTGTCCTTCCGTACAGATTCTCTATAGATGTGATAGGAGGGGGCTTTCTATACTATAGATGTGATGGCCGTAGGCGTGGACAACAATAACAGCATGTGCCACATTTCTTTTCAGAATTGACTGACCCCGGAATCGGTTTTAGGTAGTGCGGGGGACTTGAAAGGCAGCCAAAGTTCAGTCAGGAGGCAATTCTCTGCCAAGTTATGAAAAACATGAATGCTGAGCAAAAGAAAATGCTATGAAAATATATTGTTGAAGGATTTTGAGACCAAAAAAGGGTTTAAACTATACTCCAGACTCCAGACCTTCTCTCTCTATATAATATGATTCTGTGTCCGCAAGAAGATTGTTAGATTTCACTGACTAAACCCTAATAACTTTTCTATTTCATCTCATTTTTTGATCACCTTATATCTGCTGTCCTCTAACGAAACTAGACATGGATCTACCTCAAGAGGATACCCCTTCCATGATGAGAGTTTTCCTTCAAAAAGAATTTTGTAACCCTTGGTTCTCTTTTTGAATTCCACTGCTATCATCTCTACCAAAGATTGAAAGCGAAATCCTTCTTAATCCATTCGACCCTTGTATCTACCATCATACGGATATCCCCTCGTCCTGTCTTGATTAATTACGATTGCAACCCTGCCTACAGATGTCTCGTGGCGCCATCTACTGCGTAGTCGCCGCAGCTGCTGGTGCTGCCTTCTGCTTCGGCTTTGGCTGCTGCTGTCAACCGCGAAACCGTTAACCACGTAGCTAAAAGACGCAGCACGGAGACGCGAACGCGAGCGAGCGAGCAACGTGGCACCTCGACCAATAGATTTGGCCAAACCCTGGCGAACTGAAGACAACGACAGTTGCACTCCCGCCAAAGGCAACAAACTCGGGCTGTGCCACATGCAACAATCGCAGCGTCGGCGTTGACTGCGGCAGAGTCTTGCCAGGAGCAGCGGCAGCAGCAGCAGCAGCGACAGTGGCAGCGGCAGAGCAGGACAACAAAAAAAGAAAAAAAAATAAAGGAAAACAGACAGCGGAAGCGAGCTATTTGGTCCGGTAACGGGACTCACTGCAGCTCCAGCGACTTATGGCCATGTTTGTTGTAAGTAGCAGAAGCAGCAGCAGCAGCCGCAGAAGCAGCAGCGAAATGGCGCGCGCGAAAAGGAAACTCAAGAAGTAGGGCCCTGCAGCAGGAATAGGGGGAGGTAGGACGAAGGAGCAGTGGTGCAGAGGCGGTAGCCGTAACAAACACTCACACACACACACACACATACATGGCCATGGACATGAACATAAAAAACCCAAGTAAAATTGTATTTTTTTCTTGCACATGAAGCACAAAAAACGGCAGCAAACTGAAAGAAATACATTGCAGGCAGCGGGCACCGTCGAGCAAAAAACGAAATAATAACAAAAAGTTGTAAAAGAAAAGCGAAACCGTGTGATGTCCTGGCGCACACATAGAGACACACACACACACACACATACACCATATACCCATACATATAAAGGATACCAGCAGAGGCAACGCCGCGACGACACATCGAAGAAAGGATAAAAACCATTCAAAGCTGCCGCCGCCGACGCCGACGACGCCGTTGTCGTCAACGTCGCTGCGCTGCCAGCGTTCATCCTCAGCTCCAACGTTCCGTTCCGCTGTTCAGCGCTACATCCTGGCCCCCTCCGCCTGCCCCCTTAACATTTCACGAGCGCCAATTTCTTTTCCTTCATTTTGTTTATATTATTTCCCGTTTTTCTTCGTACTATTTTTTTTTTCTAACCATGCAACCAACCTTCAGTTCCGTGCGCTGTTGTGTTTGTTACAGCCAGCTCGGCAATTTCTCTCAATTTTTTCCCCTATTTTCTGTTTGCATTTTTTCTTTATTTGAATCGAGATTTGTTTTGAGGAGAGTAGAGGAGATGGGGAGGCCAGGGCTAAATCATTTACATATTGCCAGGTTAAAATAAGATCAAGATTAAGGAAAGGACTTATCGGATTAAACGTATGTGGGTTCTGCTAAGGAGTATAATATGAAATCAATGACTGCCATGATATACTGCTTTTATTATTTCCATCAAAACATTGCTGTATAGAAGATAGATCTATTATATTATCACAAACATAATTCTGCTCTTGGAATTCAAAGAACTTTTCTGAGATTTGATTTAATTTGTATTTGTATAGCAGAATTGTTACAGGAAACGTAATTGTACCTCCTGGATATCCTATCAAACTTATGTATCTATCCTTTATATATTGTGATGATGTCTTCAGTAGATCTTATAATCACTTGGTTACTCCATCAGTTTCACGTGATGGAATTCCAAAGTACATATATCTAAGATTACTTTCCTGCAATGCATTTTCCTAAGCGGATTTGCCCAAAAGGAACTATGACAAACGGCAGAGAGTCTCTGCCCCAACCTCTGTTGCAGTTGCACTTGCAGCGCTGCTGACGCCGCAGTTGACGCTGCGTGGGCAGCAAGCCAGCGCATGGTGGAAACGAGGGAAAAAACAGAATCTAAATCCTGTCCAGGAGCATATGTTTTTATGTGTATGTGTTTGGAGCGCTGTATTCCTTTTTATGTGCAAGGATTTCGAGCTGCCCTTTTTACAACCAACACATACCACACTGGCGTGTGTCTGTGTGTGTGTGTGTGTGTGTGGAAGTGCAGTATCCTTGTGCAATGGCTGATAAGAGTAAGGAACGTGCGTCCTTTTTGCATTGCGGGAGAGCAAAAGAAAATGGTCTTGGCCTTTAAGACACATGCAGGGGTCTGGCTCTGTGCAATGAAGATATGGCAAAAGGAATTGCTTTTCGGTGATAATTGAAATGTATGCCACAGGATGTGTGTGCATGTACTGGGTCTAAGATGAGGATACGTAGAAGAAAGATGTACTCGTACAAGTAAATGGAAAATAATATATTCTGAATGGTTCTCATAGGACGATCCATATCTCGATGGAAGATTGGAAGAAGCTCTGCATTCTCTTGGCCATTTCGTAATCGGATACTCCACAAGTGGGCTTGTTTGCAACTTCTAGCCATAACTAAGCTTTGTAAACACACCCTGGCCCATGTACACCTTTTACATGGCAACCTGTTGAGGTCCTTCAGCCTTTTTGCCACTTGACCTCCAAACCATTAGAAGCAAACCCTTCAAGTCAATCGCCATTAGTTGGCGGAAAGCTCTGAAAGCCATATAATTATGGCATATCCTGTGCACGAACCAGGGAACACAGGGTGACAAAAAGTATCCTTGGAAAGCCCATAAAACCCCCACCGAAGCTTGAGTGTTTTTCCCCCGAAAAATGCCACTCGAAAGCACTCGCTCTCTTCCACTGCCCCGTGGCACTCTGACACTCTTACACTCCCCCATAAGAGAGCGGTCGATGTGTGTGTGTGTGTGTGTGTGCTCTTTCACATGCTCTTCGTGTTGGGGGCGTGTTTGTTTTCGTATTTTTTTACTCGCTTTCCACTTGCGTCTGTTGTGGTTTTTCGTTGTTGCGTTGCCCCTCTCGAGTTTTAAGTGTTATTGGATGATTTTATGGAAATTGATTTGGGGCACGCCCCTTGCTCGGTGTGAGTGTGTGTGTGTGCAGTGGGCAGGGGGGTGCGTGCAAGTGCAGCAGCTGCTCGAATGGGGGTTTTTCTGTGAGCCTATCCTAACCCCTTATTTAACATAATAACATTATCTCTACGAATACTCTGACTCGCACTCGCACTCGTTCGCGTACTCACCCGAAAGTTATGCGTATGCTCGACGGGGCAGTCAAGGCTCAGGGAATAATCCTCGACGACGGCTCCCAGGGACGATGCCTGCTCGCCAAAGACCTGCTCGATCTTGATAGATGGACTGGCCAGCAGGGGCGTGTTGTTGTTGTTATTGTTGGCTCCTCCGTTCGAGGTAACGGTGGCTGCTGCAGCTGCTGCAGTAGCGGCGGCTGCGGCGGCGGCGGCAAAGGTGCCCTCGACGATTAGTGGCTGCCCCTCGCCGCCACTCTGACAGGCACCGACGACTCCAACTGTTGGACCAACGTTGCAGGGCGTTGCCGGTGTGGGCGTGGCCGGGCCCGGAGCATGTCCATCATGGTAGGGTGTCACCACGAACGAAGGATACGATCGAAACTGATGGTAGTCACTGTGATGGCTATGGCTGTGGCTGTGGCTGTGGCTGTGGTTGTGGTGGCTATGCCCGGCTGCTCCGTGATGGGTGTGTGGATGATGCGCCAACTGTGGTCCTTTGTACCAGGTACCATGCATAATCATTTAAGCACGTTCGATTGGCGGTTGTGTGAAGCGAAGCTCACTTTCCTATTAACTCGCCTGGCACTCTGCTCTTGGCTTGTATGTAATCAGTATTCAATTTAGCTTTCCATTAGGCTTTGCTTTTGGCCTTAAATTCATATACGAGTATTCGCATTTAAACTGGAATTTGCAATGGCAATCACTTTGTTTGAGACATTTTCTTTGAAAATGGGACTAAGGAGAAAGTCAATTGGTTAACCAATGCAAAAACAATTGGCCTATGAAATAGTTCAACTTTGAAAAAGTTTGGCAATTGAATGAGAAACCCCAAAGGAATTGTGTAACCTTAATTGATTATGGAGTTTGTTTGAAGACTGACTTGGCCTCCAAAAAAGGCTTCTTTCTCAATAGACTTTCCATGTATGTTGATGAAGTCTCTGCCGGTAAAAAAAAACCCAACCAAAAGCCGCCATTAAATACTGGAGGACTGCCGGAATCGCCTATCATGGAAATTAACTTTGAGAAATCATATACGAAAGGAGTTGGGGATATGGTTGAGAGACCTTAAACCAGACAGTCTTCAAAATGCTGAATAACTTTGCATGGACTTGCAGATATTTTTATATAATCCTCATAGACTTTTCTGATTCGTTATATATTGTATACCATCTTTACTTGACCAATATTTCGAAATTGAATTACATATGATTAACCATTTGACTTTTTCTTGCATCCACACTTCATTGATTTCTCATAATTACCACTTGGAATGGAGGGGACACTTGGTATGATCAGAATATTCAATATTCATACACTTGCATTCACTTTATTCGCACCGCACTCTGACCCTTGTTCACAGTTGAACAATTTGTTAAACCCGTTTATTTTCGGTTTTCAATGTATTGACACTTGGGTCTTTTTACCCTTTTGAGGATTATTGCTCCTGACGTGTGGTGATAACAATTTTCAACTTCACTTTACTCGATTTTTTAATTGTGATACAGAAACAGCTGCACTCGCGGAATGATGAAAATGCATTGCACTTTGCGACAGAATTCTTCACGGATTCGCGGGGCAAAAACTGAAACTGGCACTGGCACTGGGACTGGGACTGGCGTTGGGACTGAAACAGAAACAGCAACAGAAGTAGGGACTGGACTGGATTGGACTGCAAACAGGCGCTGGGCACTGGGCACTGGGACTGGGGCTGGCACCACGAGTAAGAAGACTGCCACTGCAGTCGACGATGAGTGCACTTGGCTGTAACGCGCGCGCGAAAGTGGCTTGTGGACAGTGGCCAGTGGTTCAGTTCAGTTCAGTTCAGTTGAGTTCAGTTCGGGCCAGGTCGGCCAGGCCGGGGCTTAATTTGGCTTAGCGGCAGGCAGAAGAAGACGGCTGGAAGGCGGCACACAGCAGCAGCAGCAGACAAAAAAGTTGCTGCCAGCTCGCAAGAATTCCGAACTCGAATGCTGAGTGCGGCCACGAAAAAAACATTCAAATGCCTCGCACGGTACGGCTCGCCGCCAAATCGCAGCTACGACGACGACGACAGCAGAAGCAGGCAGCCCCACAGCTCTCGTTCTCTCTCTCTCTTCCATTCTCTCTGTCCCTCTTTTACCTGCTCTCTTGGCGTGGCAGTGGTACACTCGCACTCGCTCTCGCTCTGACGGTAGCAGGCAGCCAGTCTCGCAGCTCAGTCATGGGGCAGCTTTTGGGGCAGACGGCGACGCATGCGCAACAGCTTTTTACTCCTTCTGCACACAAAAAACTAGTTCTCTCTCTATCTCTGTTGGGCTCTCTCTCTTCTTCTCTCTCACTCTGTTTTGTCTCTCTAAAAAATTGTTTGTGGTTTTTCGTGTGCTTCGCTGCATGGGTTTTTGTCTCTTGAGCAAACTCTGATTTGATTTTGGTCTTTTTGCTTGAGTGGATTTCCTTTTCTCTTGACTTTGAGCATGAATGAGCATGTTCCGCGCAGTTTTTATGGCTAAATCTTTATGGCAAGGAGGCGTGGGCGTTATAATGACTAAAACTGAAAGCTCAATGGAGGAAATATGACTGACAAGATCATGAATTAAAAACATATTCGTCAAGTAATCCTTGACTTTGTTTTCCTTTCGTTCAGACAGTCTTTCAAAGATCTACTCCAACACAATATTATGTATACAAAATTTTCTTAAAATTTTCCGTAAATTTTTGCCATAGTTTTAATTCAATATGTCTGACGAGGTGACGGATGACAATGCCGCAGGGGAAGGGTCCCAGCAATTCCAGGCGGAAGCTGATATAAAGGAAGCGTCCGAAGCTGATGGGATGGGAGGGTCCGCTGCTGATATGAAGGGAACCCCCATTGCCGTCAGTGGGGGACCCTCTCAGTCTGGCAGCGTGCAACAAATGGATTTTTCGAAATCGCAAGCGTCTGAGAAACCAAATTCAGATCAAGACAAACAGAATGAATCCCCTAATAAGCAGAAGGAACCAAATAAAGATCGCAACTTTTCTCAATTGGGTCGAGGGATCCTGTTATTTTGCATTGGCAGCTTTATTGCCTGGATGCTGACGAACTCGTTTGAGCTGCAGTAAAATTTTTGGATGCAACCGAAATTCTAGTGCATCACTACAACTGACTTATCAAAAATAAATTTTGAAATTACAAAGAAAAATACGAGTATAGATGCGTTTTAATAGAAAGTGTGATGGCGTAACCTTAAAAACTCCATCTCCAAGCGATATCAGAGTGGACTAAAAAAACACTCGACATCTACATCCCCTCTCAAGTGCATAATTTTCAAGCAAACACTAAAGAGTAAAAACCGCGCACACAAAAAATCCGCATCCGTCGACCATTAGCCCATTGACCAACTTCGATGGCGCATCGTGCGCGTAGTAATGAGTTTTTAATACATGTAATATTCAAATTAAAAATCCACAAAAACCCCGCAAACGGCAGCCAACAAAAACGGAATGCAATTTTTTTGTTTACAGCTAATAATCGCACACATATTCATTTCAACCGTCGGCATCGCAAAGGCGGAAAAAAGCATATCACTCATACGCAATGTAAACCAAGCTCAAGAGCAAGCCGCACAAAAACCAGCAACGCGCTCTTAAAAAAAGCCCCCGAACACAAAAAAGAGAGACAAAAAGAAAGAGAGAGCATGATGGAGAGACAGAGAGAGAGAGAGAGAGAGATAGGAATCGAGTATGTGAGCGAGCGAGTGAGCAGTGCGGCATTCAGGCGAAGGCGGTGGAATTTTTATTGGAGCACTTGGTTTATTTCTTTTTCTGCTGCTCGCCTTTGGATTGGCATTCTTTTTTTGTACGTACTTTTTTTTTTGTTCCTTTTTGACAAGGCATTTTTTATGGGCACAGACATGTGTCGCTGGCGGGTGGGAATCGGCCATCGCCTGGAGGGAGATTTTTCCCGATTTTCGGTTCGGCTCGGTTCTGTGACAACTGCAACTGTCATTCCCTGGGGGACACAAGAGCCAGTCGAAATACATGAAATTAAACTGCAGCTCCTGCCGATTCCCAGCATAGGAAGGCCGTTTATTTCAGTTAATCAATGCAATTGGCTCGTCATCCACCTGGGCCGCAGAATACCCATAGGTCTGAATGGAGTATGTCAAATATGCTGTAGGCATTGCCTCTACAATGTTGCAGCCTTCTCCATTTTTGAATTACTAGGAAATTGCTTCATTTAGAGCTCTGTTCTGCGATGGTCTGCCGTCGGGAGGTCGGTCGGCGGCCATTGGCTGCCCCTGCATATATGCTGTACACAAAACGAATGTCCTCCAGTTTTTGCTGCAGTTTATCGACTAATTTGATTATGCGCACCTAATTGCCACCCACCACAGCAATAAACTATTCTTTATGGCTTGTCATTTGGCAGTATTTTCATATTTTTTATATGCTCTTCGTGCGGGTTTTCATTTAGTTGAGTGCCATACAAATTTCCTTGTTTGCACTGTCATCAATGCCATTTGGTATTTGCATACGAGCAGACATTTAAAGCGATTCAAATGTGATAAGAGCAGGCCATGAAGGGAAGGCGGGCCTGGGTGAGGCAATCAAATGCGTTTTATTAATTGAATACATTTATGGCCGAATGCTTTTTCTTTTCCTCCCCCGACGGCAATAGCTCAAACAACATCAAGAAATTCAACAATAATTTAATGGAGAAATGCAGTTTTGTGTCCAAATTAATGCCTTCTGTTTTTTGTAGGGGTTTCGTTTAATAATCTTAAGATTAAATTCTACTAGTCTTAACCAAAATTGTATTCTGTATTCCTCTCTAGCATTAATGTACTCCCTAATTTAAGTACGATTTTATTTATTTATTAAACTCAGAGAAAAAGGCGTATTTAAATTCAAAATACAGGTTTCTAAATAAAAAAATACTGAAATTAATAAGCTTTTATTTAAATAAACCTTTATTAAAGAGTATTTTTAGTGCGGTATATATTTAATGTAAATATAAAAAAACTTTAAAATAAATATATTATATATTATTCGTAAGAAATATTTTGAATCTGAATATAAATATATGTAGAAAATGAAGGAAAGTGAGAGACGCGAAGCGGTTGTAGTTTTGTCCCTTCGTCTGCATTGAAAGAGATAGAGAGATCTCCATTCGGCCAAGCATAATAAGTACACGCGCATAATTATATGTACATAGACTTAAGCGTCACAAATGTAAAACTTGGAGCTATTATTAAGATATTCAATAAATAATATCCATTGCCAGCAAAAAATATAAAAACTACCACATATATTTCATTTAAGTATGAAAAGATTTGATATGCATATGAAATATATTGAGACTAAATTATTTTCATTTAAAAGTCAGTGAAAACACTGCTGTTTAAATATATTAACCTTTATGGCAAATATAGTGATATAAATATTAAAGTTTAAGTATTTCTTTCTACACTTTTTCCATTAAAAAAAAGGTGTTTATTCTTTGTTCTTTGCCTAAAGAGTTGAGTTCTCTATATGAGTCCAAAACCCTCAATTTTTTAAAGTCAAACACTGAAGTCTTTGCCCAAAATGTTTGTAAATCCTTGGCTTTCTAGGAAATAACCTGCTACACTTTTATGTTTGCTTTATAAAGACCTTAAATCTTGAAATTCGTTTCCCAAAAAGCAATTACTCGGCTCCAAAAACCACTTAAGCACAAGATCTTCCATTAAAATTCAAAATTTATCGGGTGCAACCGCAACGCCATGCAAAAATTCTACTCCAGTTGCATGATTAGATATGTATTTCTCGCCTCAAACCGCTGCCGGACAGATAAGTGATGTTGCTGCAGATGCCATGGCGGTTGCAGATGCAACTGTGCGGCGCCATGGACTTCATTGCCTCCGAGCGAAATGTCAAAATGCCAGCCGCAGTGAAGCCAAAGCCAAAGCCATAGCCGGGCCGAGAGCAGCCGTCATGGTTGGTCATGGACGCCAAATGGTTGACAGACAGTCCAGAAGAAGCGGCAGAAGCGGCAATGGCGCAGGGGCAGGCTATAGGGCTGGGTCCGTTCCGTCCCGCACTGAATCGAGTGGAGTGTGGGACGCGAGGGACAACTGCATTGAAGGTCCGAAGTGGGACTCCGCCTTTTTGTTGTATGCGCGCATGGCGCATTGAGGCGCTTTGCCCTGATTGGTCGAAACGGTCTGAAGGCAGCCAAAGAGTGAGACGGCTATGGGGCATGGTATACGCTACCCCAAAGTGGGAGCGAGAGACACTCGTTTGAATGGAGGCTCGAGTGAGATAGCATAATAGAAACTGTGGGTGCGAGGGAGAAAGCCTATGGCCTTAAGAGAGCCCGTCTTGTGGCAGGCTGCTCTCTCTCTCTTAGCCAGTCGGCCGGCCCTTGCAACACGTGTTGGCGTGTTGGCCTGCGTGCAAAATAACTGAGTTTTTGCGCCTCCACTGACTGCCGCTGCCTCTGCCTCTGACTCCGACTCTGCTGCTGTTCATCCGTCGCGTATTTTGTTAATTTAATTAAACAAAAACGTTTTGTTTGTGTTTTTTTTCTGTTTGTTGCACGTTGGACGAACAAACGGTTTCAACTTTTTTTGCCTTTGCCATCGAGCAGCACAAAATGAAATTGGAATCCCGCTCGTGCACAACTTTGAATATGTTGAGCTCTCTCAAATGGTTGTTGCTGTCGTTGTCGATAGTTCGTCTGTCCATCTGTCCATCTGTCGGTCTGCTCTGACATTTCAGCTTTTTGTGGCATCTTGTTGGACCCCTCTACCACCACACCGCTCTTCTGCAGTGCAAGATGTATTTGTCATTTAATGACTTGCGCCGTTAAATTTTAATTGAAATATCACACATTTGGTGGCTGGAAATTGCAGATTGTAGACGTGGACTTGGTGTCTGCTTTCGGGATATAGGAAATGGGCAGAACAATCTATAAAACTAGGTTAATCCGAGCACTCTTAGAAAAAACTAGTGAAATTTCCCATCTAAATTATAAACGGATGTTTTCTTTACTCTAATTTAGAACAACGATCCATTAAAACTGAGAAAGTTTACCGAAAAACTTCCGCACGTGACTTCCTCCGCGGCAGCAATTGTCGATCTGCCCTGATGAGCATCACCATCACAGCATCCAGTTTCCATTGAAGACCTCTGCAACTAGAGATCTTGGCACCCAACCATCCCATCCCATCCCATCCCATCCCATACCACTTCACTTCATCTGAAAACCCGCTCTCCCTCTGACAGCCACAGAAGTTAACGATTGAAGCGGTAATTGGAGACCCAGACAGTCCGTCGAGGCGTAGGCGATTAAAAGACGATTATTTCAATTGTGCAGAGAAATAATGATGGCAGAAGGCACTGCACTGGATGGATGGATGGATGGATGGATGGATGGTTGGTTGGATGGAAGATGCTCCTCCTCAGGACAGAGCGAAAGAGAAAGACAGTCACCTGTCAACGAAATCGGCTTAGCTGTTATGTTAATGCGCCAAAAACGTTGACATTTATTGGCAGTTATTTATGGCGGACACTTTTCGCGCGGACAGAGAGCTCGCTGGCTCACTGGCTCTCTGGCTCGCTCTGGGCTCTGGTTGTGGCGCACCTTTTTGGAGTATTGCCATTTTGGTGGCCGCGCATTGCCCGACTATGGAAAATTCTATAATTGTGCAGGTGACAACGCGACTGGCACGCGCTCCTGACGCTGATTAGAGCTGCAGCTGCAGTCTGCAGTCTGCATCGACAGCAGTCTCCAGTCGTTACGAGTCACGCTCGTTTGTCTTCAGATATATGACCATAAAAATATTATTAATTATGACAATATTGGAGTAAAAGTGTTTGGTCTGATGCATGGCCATAAGAGGACTGGTACGGAATGGTGCACTCCCTCGAGGATTTGGCAGGAACATACCAGAGAGCATACCGGAGAGCATCCAAGAGTACAGTGGAATACAGAATTTTACTAATGATGCCACTCACTATTTAATCAAATTTGCTTATTCTCTGATACTCAAGCACTGCCTGAAAGCATTGTCAGGCACTGCATGTGAGATTTGTGGCTAAAATGCTTGACTAATGAGTTTATTAGCATTTATATGGTTCGATCCGTCTGCCAGTGGCAGGAATATTCAAATGGAATGACCATTCCACTCCCATTCCGGACTGATTCTGCTTTGGGCTTCCTGGAAATATCGATATCGAGGCACGCGTCGGACTCTCTGGAGTTGGAGACGGAGAAGCAATGTCCATATCGGATGGGTGTTCGATTTGTCACAGCCGCCAGAAACGGGCATTCGAATGCGGCTCTCTGGCCTGGCCCCCAGAAAGGAGCTGTTGAAATATTTCACTTCTGGGCTTCAGCCTCAGCTGTTGGGGATCTAGCCTAGGAAATCTTTAATATTCAATGGTTGCGGAAATTAACATTTCTATTTAGAGTTACAACTCGTCTTTGGTTCGATTGAGCAATGTATAGCGATGCGGGGAGGGCAACAGCTGCTTGAACTGCGATTCATGCGTCACAGTCGGAGCATCGTCGACCTTGGTGGTGTCTTGGTGGCTCTCCCGCTCTGCTGTGGGCAGTTCGTGCAGTAGCTGGTGCAGCTTCCCAGAGAACAGATCGTCGATGAATGCCTGCAGCACGCCTGGCTTGTGGATGTCCTCGAAGTGGGGGAACAGATACATGTGGCGGAACGAGTCGATCGCTATAATGGGCAGATCGGCCAAGGATTTTCCCATATGCATGAGCGGATACGAGAACATCTCTCCTTCGACGGTCAAATAGTTAACAAATGACGTATTCAGTAATTCGGTCTTCACCACCTTCTTGAACTCCTGCACGTGCTGAAGGTTGTTCTTGTTGTAGAAGAGCAGCACAAGGGGCAGACCCTCCTCCGTGATTTCCTCGGCATTGTTGAAGGTGAGTTCCCGCACCACTTCTGTGCACTTGTCAACCGCCCAGTCCAACAGGTGATCAAAGCTACTTAAGTCTCCCAAATACTCACTGTAGTACTCCCTGTGGGTGGACAGTGTGGGGTCGGCCCGAAAGATGATCAGATTCTTTCCAGCTGGATGGAGTCCTTCCGTCACCGCGCCAAAACCCACTAGGAACTGGCATTCCTTCTTCAAAACTCTCGCCACTCTGCGATAGTTCTCGTACTCCGTGCTATTCTTTTCCATGAAGTAGCCAACGATCAGGCCGGTGTCGTCTCTGGCATCATGCAGCTCTTTCAGTGTGTGGAACTCCCTGATGGGATCGGCGAGCTCCTGCTCCACGAACTGGTAGAACGCCTGCACTGACCTCTGGCCGCGGTACTCGTCCTTGCCAATCAGTCCATTGCGCACAACCTTGAGCGTGGGATACTTGGTGATTTCGAATCTGAGGGTCATACTGTCTTCCGTGTCGCAGTTGACCTTGCCTAGCGTCACCCGACCCGACTCCCACAACTTGGCGTTTATCTGCCTGGCTGCCTCCTCGAAGATGGGTGCCAATCGAATGCTAAAGGGGCACCAGTCCGTGTAGAAGTTGAGCAGCACCAAATCGTTGGACTCGATTATTTGATCGATGTTGTGTTGGCCCACGATCACGGAACTGCCAGCAGTGGGAGCCAGTTGGTGGCACCACAAGATCAGCAGAATAGACCAACAGCAGGACAGCTTTCTAAAAGCCATTTGCACTTGACTAAAGATGTTTTCCCAGTGACTGCTGATCGGTGGGGAACCTGCCTGATTGAAACTGTGAAATTTACACTTTGTTCGGCTTTCCAATCCATTCGATACGCCATTCGTCCACGAGGAACTTGAAGTCGAAGTGTGTCAAGCCCTTGATATTGGTTGTATTAATTGTTCTGGAATGGAAGTAGCACTAAAATGAAGCCATTAAAAGAGGTTAATACTTTTACCAAGCCACCATTCGGGAATGTTGGAACCACTGATAAATTTGAATTAAATATCTATTTCATTGCAAATCCAAAACACAAACCCTGTCCGGATACGGGCATAGATGCAGGGATACTCGCTCTTGGATGGATGCTAATGATGCGTCATGGTCATGGGACGATGTCTGGGGCTTTCGACGGGGAATTTCAGCAGACAATTTGGCAAGCTGTCAACGCCACTCACTGTGCGAATGGTGGGCGTGGCACCCAGGGTGGGATCTAGATATACCCAAACCCAAAGAGTAAGGGAATCGACAATTCGAAGCTAATGATTGTCTGAGAGACGTTTGCCAGCAAAGACATCAATCAATCCGAAGCCAAAGTGAAACCACCCCCAGGGGAGGACACGCACTGACTGCCTCACACCCCTCATCAGATGTGTTCAAGCGTTCGACTCTGCTGCTTAAATAAGTAAGCAAACTTATAAACTCATTCGAATCATATTTAAAAATCATCCAGAGAACAGCAACAGCTTGCCCCATGCGCGTGTCCATTCATGAATTATTAGTTGGAGCTTATCAAACGTGACCAAAATCGGAACGGAAAAAAATGTTAATAATAAAAAAAAAAAAGGAGAACAGTTGGCCTCTGCCAGCTGTTGCTGAGAAACAGCAGCAGGACTACGGACCACGGACCACGGACCAGGCCCAAGCAAGTGTGAAAAATCAGCAAAAACGTGGCCAAGTCTCCAGAAAAAAACTGTGATAACTGGCGGCGTCCAACCAAGGCTGCAATTTCCATTGTGGAAAAGGAAGAGGAAAAGCTCACATGTGCCGTGCCTTGCCATGCTCGTTCGTTCTCGTTATTATCTTTTGGCCTGACCACAAGACGTGTCAACTTGTGGTACCATCTCTCCAGCCCATATCAGAGGCACTCCAGTGCCAGATATAAATCAACTTTGGGAAAAACTTTGCCTGTGGCCGACAGCCACCCCACAACCCAACCCGAAAGTATTCCTTTTTCGGTTCGGCGAAGCCGCTTATAAATTTTTGAGCAATATATTCCTCTCTAGAAGAAAGCGGCTTATTGACAAGTCATGTGGGAGATATAAGTAGTGCATCTTCAGCTCTCAGCTCTCAGTTGTGGTCAAGCGGAGCGAATCCTTAAAGTGGAACCTTTAAGCCTTTGTTCCCCCATCCGCACACTTTGTAACGTCCAAGTTGTTGGGTGTTTCGGGCCATGACTGTCGCAAGGCAAGGTGACGTAATTATAGATGTACTTGTGCTGGTAGTTCTGCTGGAGTCGAGCCCACACCCAAAGTGCAGCGCACGCAGGACAAAGCAACCCCCAAACATGCAGCTAGACATGGCCAAGAAACCAACAAACGTACATTGAAGCAAGCGAACTGGTAAATGTTAAATGGTAAATGGTATATGCTAAATGGTGGAATGGTGGAATGGTGGAATGGGAGACACAAAGTCAAGGTACTGCAAAAGGGTTGACACGATCCACAAAAAACATAGTAGCCAAGTGGGCGTAAACCGACGCGCGGTTTGCCCCCATAATTGTGGAGGGTCTTAGTCGCAGTGGCAGTTCTAGAATGGGTGTATCTGTAAGATACACGCTCTCCAGCTGGCAAGAGTTGAGTTGTCGCCGTTTGGTATCTTGTAATCTTGCAGCTACTACAAGACGCTGCGACACATTAGCATAAAATCATGATTAAGATAAAGATAAAGAATTTCGACTGGCAATGCCTGGAGTGGAGTGCGTATCTGTATGTATGTATGTATGTATGTTTTAATGAGCATAAGTATCTTATGGGTAATTAACGCAAGCCTAAATCAAGGTTATCTTCGCAGAAAGAGGACCGCCAAATCCTTTGGTGAAAAATTGCATTGCGCACCAGGACCATGAATCTGCTTAAAATGCAATTTGTAGACAATTTTGTTTCTTCTTTTTGTTTTTGTTTTTGTTTTTATTTGTGGCTCTATGAATCTTTTTGTCTAGACATTTCCGTTTGACGCAGCAGAAGAGCTTTTGGTTGCTTTTGGGAAAAGTGTCATTAGCATTGATTAATTTGTCCCACGATTTACATGGGAAAACAATCAATCAACACGTCGTCCCTATTATCCATTAGTCAATCTTGAGATTGAGATGCCACCGGGCAGCCACTTGAACTCTGTGAGACGAGTGCCAACCAGGCAAAGCCATGCCATCCATGCCTTCCCTTTACCCTCCTGTTCACTCATTCTTCCATTCTATCTTTCTCCTGGCCATCTATCCAACCATTTCAGGGACATTAGCAATCACAATCGTCTACCATCATTAACGCTTCTGCGGGGGAGGGGATGGGTGTGGCCCGGCTGGCCAAAATTCCTATGAAGCTGTTGTTCCCAGTTTAGGAGGTTTAATGAATTACCAGGCTCTCGTACTCGTACTCGTCGTCGTATGAGACCAAAAGTTGCAAACTGTTCTGAATGTAATTAAAGCGGGCACATGGGCGTAGTCAGAAGGGGACGACTCAACTGAAATTTGAGGTAAATATTAAATGTATGTCTTTTTTCAGCTACGCTCCTCCCCTGGTGAGCTCCTGCGATGCCTCAACCAGAATCATCTCTGGCATAATTAAGCCACATCAATGTCGTGTTAGAAGCCGGCCAACTAATGATGGCCAACATTTACAACAAAAGCCAATTGTTGCAAAAGGCAGATGAACAACAGGGGAAGCCCCAAGCTTGGGGTCTTTAATTTTTATGCGTGAAAACACAGAACAACAATGCTCCAACAAGAACAAAAAAAAAAGCCACACTTAAAATGCGAGGCAACCATTTTTCTACAAACAGCAGCACGAAGGATACACGGGGCAGGGACGGGGCAAGGACGGGCAGGGACACGTGGACAGTAGCGAAGAGGATATTCAATTAGCCTGAGAACTTTCGGGTTGGTTTCATTCGTTATTCGTTCGTTCAACGTTTGCTTAGGTAATGTTTCAATTAATTCATTTGTCCCATGGACCCCAGATGTCTGGGGCTGGGGGAGAGAGACTGCTGCTAATGATGTTGGGTTGCAGGGTGGTCCTTACATATGCGATAACATAAGATGATCTTTAAGGATGATGCATGGGATTTCTATCTGTGGTCCTTTCGGGGCAGAACATCCCACAAAACAAATCAAATCAATTGCCCACAATTAATAACACCAATCCGAGACTCATTCGACAGCATTTCATTATTTGTTATATATTTCAAAGATATTTATTTGATAAACGCCGCCGTCAGACGCCAAAAATCTCATCGCTTTAAGTGGCTCATTTCGGGGGCTACGAGAATCAGTAAACGTATGAGGATTGCGGATTGGAGATGGGTACGGGTACGGGTACGGGTACGAGTACGGGTCGTGGGTCCTCGCCACAGCACAACCATAGCCGCAGGCAGCAAACCAACACCAGAAGGAAACAAAAAAAGAATGAGAAGAGGTCCATCGAGCGAGCTACCGGGTAACATATCAAAACGCCGCAAATGGGCAAAGTCAAACCCAAAGCAAAGGCAACGCAGAGTAAAAAAAAATGAAAATGAAATGAAATCATATAAAAACAGAGTGCCAAAAAAAGGCAAACATGCGACGTCGTCTAAAGGATTTGCCCCATGGCAGGCAGGCAGGCAGGCAGGCAAACGGCAAAGACAAAGTAGCTGTGGACACAAGCAAAAACCCAAAAGGAGAGAGACCCAAAAATTGCTGAGCCAAGACCACGGCTGTGTGGAGTGGAGATATACTCGGACTCGTACTCGTACGAGTATATCTCGTATATTTGAGAATTTATGCCGCGATTTTGAAATGAAAAAAAGTATAAAAGTGAAATAAATGCAGGGAGAATGCGGGTTTATGGCGGTGGCGGCAGAAGTCAGAGGAGAAGTCGCGTATTCGGTAGCCCGCATATGTCAACGAAATAAATTTGAAGACTTTTTGGGTGAAGGTTTTGTGTGCTAGGGTCTAACCGAAGAAGAAATGCGCTACAAAACATAATTATGAGTGGAAAACTGTTCGATTTTTAGTAGAAATGGAAACAAAAAGTTGAAACCTTTACAGAATTTGGGGCTCTGTTTTACTTCTGAAATGTATCTTTAACGTTATATCTTTAATGTTCTATCCAAATAAGATAAAACTTCCTCTGCAGGGTATTCCCCAATGCACAGATAGTCGCACCCAGACTCTTTCCATCGTGACTGTGACTCACTTCGAATGCGATGCTCATATCGGTGCCCCTTGTGCCTCATGCCGCAGCTTCATACGTCAGTCACTTCGCGGTTCACACTAGGCTGCGTTAATCCAATATGTGATTACGAGTGTTCTGACTTTAAGCATCTGTTAAATTGGCTTAATCCCCGTCTCGGTGTGCGACTGGTCTGTCTGTCCGTATGTCCGTCTCTCTGCCTGTGTGTGTGTGCCCCCGGACTGTCTGCTCTGGCTTTTGTAATGCTCACATGTATTTGTATTTGTATTTGTATCTACCGCTGCCTCTGCAACTGCCACTGCCACTGCCACTTTGTAACTGTTGTCATTTTTATTGCCCTGGGAATGTTTTTTGTCCACTTGTTCGAAGCACACGCCCCGCAAAAAAAAACTTTTTTCTCTGCATCTCCATCCATATCAGGTCTCATCCCTCGTTGGGTTCTTCAGAGCATCTTCGTTTGGCTTTTTGTGGCTGGGTGTCCTTTGTACTCGCCTTTTGGCCAAGCAAAAGTTTTGTCGTTGATTTTATTGACCAATTTTTGGGTGCGTAAGTTCTTGAATTTTTTTCTATATGGAAGTTTTTTGCATGCCACCGCCGCGTCGCGCCGGCCAAGGGATCGAATTCGGGATTTGGGTTGGTTTCTTTTTGGGTTTTCTTTTCTTGAAGTTTGGTTTTTATATTGTTTTATTGCTTCATCTGTGGGGATTTAAAGTTTTATTGTGATTTAAACACTTGTTAATCGTGTGTGCATATGTCAATGTGGTGTCGTCTTCGGATAAGATTTGTTTTTGGGATGTCTGTTTTGGGGATTAAGATGTTATGGGCTGTTATGACTGCTCAGAAGAGAGTGGGAAATGTCTCGGTTTTTACACGCGGAGAAAAAAATCCATAAATATTTGCCTTGCGTGACATTAATATGAAAATAATTGATGTAAATATGTTTATATTATATTTAAAGTAAATCAATTTTACATTTAAATTTAATATTTTCAAATTTAAATTAAGTTTATATTATAATTATATTGTATTTAATAAATTTAAATATCTACCGCATTTAAAAACATTTTTTTATGCATTTATATTTAAAATAAAGTGAATACTATTTAATTTCACTATGTTGATATTTAAAAACCAAATATTTATTTTAAATATGGGCCTACTATTCTATATTACTATACCAATTTTCTTTCAGTGTAGGGTGGAATAATATTGTTATTCAATGGAATATGTATTTAGTTTGTTTGTTGCCTCCAATTTGCGTTGACATTTTGCACATCTGTGCCGAAATTTACATGCACCTAATGCCACTCGCATCGACCAATCCATCGTTTCATTGATAAATTGTCCCATGCGAGCCCATGCGAATCCAAAGAGAGAGAGAGAGATCTGGGCCATTGGACAGGTACTCGTGAACACACACACACACACACACAGATGTAATCACCGCACTTCAATCTACTGGTGCGAGGAGGCATTGACGGGCGGGCTGCCACGGCAGTGGCTCTACTGCTGCCACATCTGCCAGCCGGACGAACGATTGTAATCAAAATACAACAAATTAAGGAGAGAGAGGAGGCGGTGTGTGCGTGAGAAGAGGGAGAGCTGGAGACAGGCTGGATACCTTTTTTAAAATATTTATTTATGCAATTATTTTGCAAGTAGCTCAAAATAAATAAATGAAATGAAATGGCAGACCGGGAGAGAGCCATAGCCAGAGACAGGGACTGCGACTGAGACTGGGACTCGCGATGGAGACGAGTTCCAAGTGCCCGGGCACGACTTCAATTGACGACGCAGTAAATTAAAATTTAAATTTATGCCATTTTCCAACTGAAAACGATGCAGAGTGTACACCAGGCACCAGGTAGTGAGTGCCCCCAAAAACAGAGGCCTGGCCTGGCACAATTAGAGGCAAGGGTAGAGCCAAATGTGCGCCACAGAACGTCTCTCCCAGGGCTGTGTGATGGCCAACATCAAGGCAGTGTGGAAGAGACACTATCGGCCACGTCACATCACTTCTATTGTCATCATCTTCCCCCATTCGATCACCCCGTGGATGTGGTGTCATCTTTCTGTCAAAATTGTATTTATTTATTTGAGTATTGCAAATGCATTTGCCGTGCGACCTAAGTGAAACGTCATTGCGGCTCACCTGCCAACAGGTGCTACAGTTGTGACCCTCTCTCTCTCTCTCTCTCTCTCTTTCGGACGATTGCGTTACATCTCGTTTTTGACCCAATTAGTTTTTGTGGCCCGCTACAATGTAAGCCTTGGCAGTTTATGGCTCGTAAATGTCTTGTCTGCTTGGTTTTCAGCTTGTTGATTTTAATTACTGTGCAAGCCCACCTCGTATACGTAATGTCTGTGCCACAGAAGCACATGAGTTGCGTTGAGTACTCCCAGGAAGGAACGATTCACAAAGTGTATCACTGTACCAGAACAGCTGCTGGGCTAATCGTTTCACACAATTACCAAAGATTATGGGTCTGATTTGCTTCTGCTGTTGCTGCTGTTTCCAGCCACTCATTAGCCGCAATCATAACTGTGAAGTTGTAAAACCGCCAAAAAGGAAAACGAGAGGAAACCACCCATTTCCCACAAAGACATCCTTCGTCCGCCCGAATGTGGGGAGGGGGGCAATAAATGGCAATCAACGTACAATCAATGGGTTAAACCCTTTTTGCTTTATGATCCGAAAACAATTTAAGCTTTTATTTGTTTTTGATGCCCACCACAACAAGCAATCAGGAGCCGCCAACTTGTCTTCCAAATGGTAGCAAATCAAATTGGCCAACAAAGAACGAGCCAGAATGGGGAGCCAGAGCAGAGCCAATGCAATGAGCATACATCATGGACAACTGTTGCATTTGGACACTGGGACACAACTGGGAGTACAATTGATGGATCACCCATGGACCATTGTGAGTACTCGTTCTCGTACGCTGCTGCTGCCCCTGCTGCTGCAGCAGTGGAAACCAGAGCCAAATGAGTGGCAAAGAAGTTGCGTAAAACGAAACCAGCGATAATGATCATGCCAGGTCGCAAGACGCGTTAAAGATTTCAGCGTCGTCATCAGCAGCAGCAACAGTGGGTATTCGGTAAGAAGAATGCTGATGTATGACTGCGTTTACAATCACTTTCTTCTTTGGGCACAGCCTGCTTCACTGTGGCCACGACCGGACGTAGTAGCCAGCCAAGTGCGATTGCAAATGCACGGAATTCACATTGAAGAAGCTGCCCCAAACGCTGGCTTCGCCTCTGTCTGCTTTTGGCCATTAACGCGAGTCGAGTCGAGTCGAGTCGCTTGCACTTGCCACCGATCGGCTACCGTTGCTACCGGTTGGTCCCTGCCACATCCACATCCACATCTCCAGACCCATCTCCCACCATCGCTTCCTCTGCTGATGAGTTTAGTGCCGCTCACTCGTCAATGATTTTTATTTTTTTTTGCTGTTGAGCGTTGCCTGGCCCGCCGCCAGTTGAAAATCATAATAATCATAATAAAATGCAGCTATATCCATTTTAACACCAAAAATACGAGGATGTCTCGCAGTGGCTTTTTAGCCGTCTTTGGGCTTCCTTCGAACTCCGTATTGAAGTATTGCCGTTCATGTCAATTTTGCGAACTCCTGCAGGCCTAGCCTGCAAACGCGAACCGGCTGTCGCATTAAAGTTGGTAATTTGTGCTAAGCACCAACACTGGCTACTAGTCTTTGGCAGCCCCCCCCACACACACACACACACACACACACACAGACAGACTTCTGGGTGGTTCTGGTAATTAAGTGTGCTTAACGTGCTTAAATTATCTGTCGTACGCCATGGCAAAAGGCTAATGGAAAACTTCTTACAAAGGCAATAATTATGGGTTTTCGAGAGAGAGAGAGAGAGTGATTGCATATGGAGATCTATTTTGTTGTGTAATCTTAAATAGAGATTCTAAATGTTGTATGATGCGATGAGAAAACCCAAAAAATACTTGCTGAACCGCAAAACAAATTGGGTTACAACAAACAGCGTTACAACCTGAGCAAACAGTATCCGTTGGCCAACTCTGCGATTGTATCTGTGCCTCTGTGTATCTGTGTGTGCGTGTGTGTCTGCAAGCATTGATCTTGCAACGTTTTGCAGGTTCGTTGGATCGATTGATGTTGTCAATCAGAGCAGATTTAAGCGAAGGTTAAGAGTTGCATACGTTTAATCGGGAAGAGGTAGAGAGGTAGACTCCGAGAGTCGAATCAAGACCATGTTGCGGCATCCGCAAGCAAATCATTGAAGCGCGTAAAGCGGAGTAAACCCAAGACCAAAGTCCGAACGACGGATGCTGCAACGAAGGAGCGAACGCGAACGCGAACCCCAATCCGAGTCATTGGTAATGATGCAAGCTGCCGCTGCCGCTGCTGCATCAACGGTTCGATGCAATGCGCTGTGATAGAGATGCAGCGCCGTTGATTGCAATCGGTTGCTGTGGGATGGCCGTTTGCTGTTTGCATTTGTGTTGCAAATTTACAGCTCCATCAGCATCGGTTCGGTTTGGTTCGGTTCGGTTCAGTCTGTGGCTGCTGGCCGCATCATTAGCTTGACCAAGGTCATAGCAGGCCGATCGATGAGGCAATCAGTATCGGAAGGGGGCAACAGCAACAGCAACAGCAAATGGCAACAAATTAACCAAAGTGATGATGCGTTAAGTGGCAAAATGGCGCAACTGCAACACTGCCACCACCACCACCACCAATAAGGAAATTAGTTTTAGCGGTTTATGCTAAATGCCCCAAGGGGTTGCTTCCGTTCCGTTCCTGTTCCTGTTCCTGCTCTTGTTCCTGTGACAGCTGCGCCCACATTTTGGCCAATTAAAATCAAATTTCAAAAATGTACGCAACAATTTTTGGCACACAACTGATGACAGTTTAATTGTTTCGGCCTGACAGCTGCTTTCACTTAGGCACGAGTATCATCATTTCACTTTTGGCCTTAGATCTAGAGCGAGTTGATAAAAGAGAGAGAGAGAGAGAGAGAGAGGCAGACGATGATGGCCCCTCGATAAGGACACTTTACAAATTTTTGACATTAATTACTCATCAAATTATGGCACTTTCAAAACTCATCCTGTGCTGTGTTTTGGCCAGTCATTGTCGGTTTGGTTAGGGGTTGCTAAATTAAATATAATGAAGAGTGCGCTCTGGATATCCTTCTCGCACTTTTTATCACTCCCTAATCGAAACGCCGATTAACCTTGAAAGGTCCTCATACTTTTTATATCATATATGAGAGTATACTCATAAAAAGTTAAGGCCCCTCCCCAATTAGTTGTATTTTTCTGGATATATATGCAAATGGGCCAGACCAGACAGATAAACACACACATTTCCCACCGGCTACCAACTAACTCACGCACTGAACTTTTGGGCCACAAAACGCATTCCCGTTAGGCATCGAAAATTTGCATGTGAGGCGAGGCACAGCCATAGGTGCCCCAGGGGCAAAAGCCAGTAGCTTCAATAATTTCAAATTATAAATCATAATGCAGCTACGAAAATTAGAATATCAAAATTTTTTGTTGCCTTTGCTCATCGATGGCTACTGCAATTTTGGAGGTTTTTTAGTGGTTTGCCGCCGCCAAATAAAATTGGTTCAAGGCACGAAGGGTCCGGTTCGGTTCGGTCTGGTCCGGTCCGGTCCACGAAATTGGCCGCCGATCATCGCATTTCGGGAACGTAACTGTTGTTCTTCGATTTTGCATAATCGAGGGACGGGGCGGGACGGGACGGGACGGGATCCAGGGAGCACTGCTTTCCCATACAGATTTGGTCAATTGTAATTAACCTTAATTGATTGAACGATTATCGTTGAGCAAAACTCATGCCACATTTCACTTTCAGTCGGAGGCAGCAATTGTGGGACTTCCGATTGGGATTACCAGTGGAGTGAACATAGAATCTGTGGATGTGGCTATCTTTTCCCCAGTTTGTGAGTTGTGTTGTGTTGCCTTTCTCTGTAACGTATCTGTTGTCTATCATTAGCATCAAAAAGCTATCATCATCATTACCCAAGCGGAGAGGAGGCGGCAGCACGAGCCCACACTCTGCACGCGATGGCTGCTGTTAGATACACACGCAGGCAGACAGGCAGCCTGGCAGACAGGCAGACAGTCAGCCAGGCAGGCAATAATCATAGACCCAATCATAGTTGCTGCTCAGAGGTGTTGCTTTGTAAAGTGCGGCATAATCAGTAGGTAGCATGCAACAAAAGAACGCACAGAACAGCACAGCACATAGCCCCCTTCCATCACGATTGAAGGCTTTCAGCGGGCAGTGACATAAGTTGACAAACTTTAGAGCTCCTTGCAGCATTAATCGCTCAATCGAATGGAGCAAGCTCGAAATAAATGTATCAATAGCTTTAAATATAAATCAATATTGTAGCAAATGGCCAACGGTGCATGTAAGCACTAAATCAAAGTGTCAATATGGGTAACTGATACACTCTGGAGCAGAGCGGACCGAGCGGAGTGGAGTCAGAGTCCCAGTACAGCGGAAATTGAATTATGCCCCAACTAGAGTTGGAAACGGACTCGCTCAAGCTAGAGATGGAGTTGGAGTTGGAGTCGAAGCTCTGCGACATGCATGAATGAGCGTTTGACTGAATGGTTACTGCTGCTGTGGCTGCCACTGCTGCTGCTGCCTTGACTGACAGACGGTGGACAACAGGTGCTCGAATCGGGTGCAACCACTTTCGTTAGGCCAGCAGCGGACATTGCCGATTGGCGACTGTGTGAATCTGAGATGTGGTTGCTCTAGCTGTAGCTTTAGCTGGGGCTCCGGGAGTGAGCACTGGGGACTGTGGACTGGGAGTCGGGCAAATCTAATGTCCATGTCTGAGCGGTTTCCTCTGCAAACTCGTTTCGGCGGGGCATTAGATGCGATACGCATATGCGATACCATAGTTTATGGTCTACAATTAAAAGTGTATGTGCCACACAGGGCTGTGGTTCACAAAGGGGTTGCAGACTGGCGTCTTTAGACCCCTTGCCAACTAAACCACTGGCTCTGCTGTCCGCGACAAACGCATTAAATGAAAATTAGTTGCAATAACATGAAAATTCATAGCTTAATATGAGACAAACACACACACACACACGCGCACGGGACACAGGTTGTCTGCCACAAAAAAAAGAGCTCTTACTTATACATTCGCATTCGATTCGTAGATTGTGTGGCAGATTGACATGGGAAAATGCTTATAAAAGGACTGTGTGAAGTGTTGAGTTATGATCCCAGTTTTTTGTGCCACCTCCCCGAAACAATAAATATACTGATTGATTGTTAGCGGAATTTAATTGAGATGATATCGAGTATTCGATGGTCGGAAATCTAATTAGCAAATAAATTCTCATGATCTCTGATATATAATATGACGAAACCCAATGGAAATGAAAATGAAAATGAAAGTGTCGTGTCGTGTCGCCAATTTGAATACTGGTATTTGAATGGCTGCCTATGGCTATCCGCTCGAATGACCACTTTCAATTACGTTTCAGAAAAAAAGTATTTTCCAAAACGGAAGCTGAAAGTGTTGCAATTACACAGCGCTACAAGGGGATGAGTGCGGGGAAGAGGTGTTAGACCCAGCGATGCAGCAATGTGTTAACAATATAGAAGCATTTGTTTATCATTTGTTTAATCAAACATAATTCTTTTAGGCCGAACTAAACAGGGCCTCCGACCACTTGGCCAATTAGAGCCAAATAGGGCGCAGAGAGTAAGGCCAAAATCGAGACCAGACCATCCCATCGAAAGTTATTTGCCCTTCACTGGGATGCCACACATTGCTCGACGAACGTTGTCCCCCTGCCCTTCTCGGGGCAGACAAAAATATATGTATTTGAAATATTTGTCCCTTAGATTAGCGAAAAGTTTGGCGGTTGCTAACGGCGTTTTGCGAAGGCCCACGTAAGAAATCCATCAAAGGATCATCAAATTCAAGGAGTGACGTATTGGGCTTTTTGGGGTTTCGGCGGCCAGACTGTGGCTCTGGAATGTGCGCGGACCCAGAGCCCAAAAAATAATACCTAACTAAGAGAAAAAGAGGCAAAGGCAAGGCAAGGCAGCAAAAAAAGGCCAATAAAACATCAACACGAGTAGAATGATAACAACTAAGTAAACGTCTGTCACTCAGTCGACGGTGGACAGAATTTTGATCAGCAGCCAAAAAGGATAGCGAGCTCCAGAGGAGGGACACAGGAGATCAAAGGAGATCGAAGGACGGACCAAACGGCAGCTGATCAAAGGCCCCCAAACTTGATTGAAGGCTAAGGGACAACACTGACGATTGCAGTGCAAATGATAATTTATTAGATTGCGATCTTTGGCCTGGGACAAAAATGCTACAGTCAGTCAGACAATCAGCCAGCCAGCCAGCCAGCCAGTCAGCCAGCCGAGGGATCCTTTGGCATTTTTATTGAATTAATTTTAGTCGTCATTGTCTGCATTTCTAATTAAACCGAATTAATCATGAGCAGCCAGAGTCAGTCGGTCGATCTCAGAGTCAGAGTCAGAGTCGCGCATTGCACTAATTATGCGTAGATGTAGACCAAACTGGGCTAAACCAATGGATAGAATGGAGAGATGAAGTGGAGTGGAGTCACCATCATGGAGGAACTATCGTACATTAGTTGGAGCCCTGGAGCAGCTGCTGCTGCTGCTGGCGGCGGCAGTCTCAAAAGCATTTTGCGACAATGATGCTCTCGTTGATGCCCACGATGAGATGAGGATGATGATGATGATGGCCACGATTATGATCAAACACTTGATACCGCAATCGCAATGGGAACTGGAACTGAAACTGGAACTGAAACTGAAACATTGTCAAAGCTATGGACTGAACTCGATGCCAGCTTTGACTTTGATGTCTACCGACACGCACGACACTCATAATGCTATTGTTTAGACCGAGACCATGCCCTCGATATGGAACCCAGTTTTGGTCGATGACTATGTCTGCAGATCTGTAGCGATCTGAATCATCAAGGGGGATAGCCCGGGAAATGTCAAAGAAACTGTAGAAAGGAATTATTGAATATTCAAACTTCTAGCAGGTCATACATTTCTGAAAATTTCCACATAATTTGTTCATTTAATGCTCCAGGAAATATAGCTCTTAATGCTTTATCCCTCTAAGCCAGTTGTCACACACACAAAAGACCCCCACAAAGGCGTCTCAAATATTAGGCTTAGAGGCAGGGACCTACTCCTGCCACAGACATGTCAGGTATGCCTGAGAGTGTGTGTAACCTGCCCCTTTTTAAACCGCTTAATAAAGTCACTTAAGTCCGACCTTTTGACTACGTTACAATTGACACCAAGCAAACACACACACACACACACACGCACACAGAGTGAGAGGCCCAGGCACAGCCATGACTCTGGAGTGTTTGTGTGTTGACAAAAGTTGTCCAGGACCCTGGGGCGCGCTGCCATTGTTGCCGCTGTTACAAGACACATACACCGAATGGTGGGCATAGGCGGGAAAGCGGAGACGGCTGGGTGAGGGCGAGGGCGACAGACATGGGAGACACACGCGCAGAGGCAGCGTGACAGGCTGTCTTTTGTTGCGGTCAACCGGAAAACTGCAAAACATGTCGCCGGAGCCCAAGCCCGTGCCGTTTCCTCCCTTGTTCTTGCCGCACGTTTGTCATAACAACAGCAACACCATGCAACACACAACGTGCTCGTATATGTACGAAAAAAAAAGGAAAAGGATCAGAAACAAGTCTGTCAAGTTTTCAGCTTACAAAATACCTGTCGCCGCTGGTGGTTGTGCGTGTGTGTGTGTGTGTGTGTGTGCAACCTACTACTCAGATGTGATAAATACGTGCAACATAAAATTGTGAATCATTAATAAAAAGGTTCGTCCTGCAACCCCTCGACCATGGCCTAAGCAAACAGGAGAAATGCTACACGAAAATGATTCCATTGCAAAGGGAAAAGGAAAACCTCTCTCCATAGTTGTGGTTAAAGTAATTTGTACCATTTTTCAGCCACATCATGTGTGTGTGTTTGGGGGGTGTTTGGGGGTCGGGCAATCTGCCCACCATACCATCATCATCATCAACGGACTCTGGCGTTGTCCTGTGGCCCATATGATGGGCTTCTTGTTGGTCATTATGGTCATTAAGCCCCCACCAATGGCCGGCAGCAACTGCTACTCGCATCTTAATCCTTGGCACATTTGCCAGGATACTCAGATAGACAGTCAGACCATGTCCATGTCCATGTCTATGGCTCATTCTTTATGACAGATTGCCCCGGAATTGTTACCTTTAATTTGATCAGATTTTGTGATCTGGAAAAATGGCCAAAACATTAATCTCGTTACGCGTTTTGTAGGTCAAAGCTTGAAGATGTTTTCCTATTTATTTACTTTAAGGTAATGCTCTTAGAAATCTTTGAAGCTCTTTGGAGCTTATCACCTAGGAATATCCTTCTTCACATTAATTAGAATGTAAATAAAAACCTGTGCGCCGAGGTTCAACCCCATTCCAAGGAAAAGTTCATTCTTTTCATTACATTTTTTGCCCGCGGCTTAAAAATGTTTCTCTCGCGCTCCGCTCCTATAATTTATGTGCCATATGTTGCCAGGGCAAAAGTTACCATGACATGAGGTGTGAGGTTAGGTGAGTGAAAAACAGCGTGCCGGGAAAGTGAAACAATGCCATGAAAATGCAGAAATTCCTTTGCCACCTTTACTTTTTTGCTCCAAAGAATTTCACACTGATTTATTTGCTTGGAGAGTCAGGAATGGTACCAGAAATAATATGCCATTAAAAAGAGATTATAAATGAAGATTCTGGTTCTGAATTTCTATCCGAAAATGCCACAGTTCATTGACCAGACAGACCAAGCCGATGATTCACAGAGCACTTGACAAATGAATTAGCTCTCAATTCGCTGACAATGTGCGATACAATGCATGTCTTTCAATGCCAAAGTCAAAGTGTCAGGCCAAAGTCAAAATAACAGTTGCCAGAGCCCATTCCATAAAGAAATAGCCATACAAACAAATCGACAAACAAGCAAACAAGTCACACAAACAATCAAGGGCTTCCTGTTGAAACATTGCAAACTTCCGACAGGCCAAGGAACAGAACAGAACAGAACAACATGAAAACATATGTCGGCAGTGTGGGTAGATATCATCCACCACCAGAGCCCCACCATCCCAGAGACCCGAAGGAGTGTAGTTGAAATATTTTTGGTGATTTATTTGCAGCGCGTAGTTTGTGGCATGTTCGCCGACAAAAGACGAGAGCCAGCGCCAATAAACAAATTGCCGACGCATTTTGTCAGCCTTTACGGTTCGGATCGGGACCAGGACAGGACAGGATTATGTTAAACAGTTTGCCAGAAAACGGATGGCAGTAGCTGGTGGCTGGTAGCTCGTTGCTGGCTGAGACTGACTGTCTGCCAGTTGTCTCGCGAGTCGCGACTCTTCTGGGGGGGTTCATTGTGTGCTTTTGGTGAGACGACTTTGGCAAGTGATTTAAATGAGGCGTCTTTATAGCGCCACTTAATGTGCCATTGAATTTGAAGCAATTTATAAAGGTTCTCTCCTGTGCGTTGAAGTGATTGAAAGATCACACATACGCCTCATTTGGATACACGAAAAGAATTGGTAGACAAGGCAATCCATTCATATTAATGCTGCAGTCCCTCCCCAGACGACAGTAGCGCCTCCAGTGATATAAATCACAGAAATATGTCTTTCATCTTGGCGCTAGCACTTCAGTCTCTGGTCTCCAGTTGGTAGCAATCTCACCGCTGATGCGCCTAAATGCAGGCCATACATCATCACACATGCCAGATGGACCCCGGCCACGCCCACAGACGAGTGTTTGTCGCCTTAATTACTAGCCAGAGCATAGCAATATTTGTACAGTTTGTAGTTTGTCGATTTCCAGCCTGCTTGTCTGTCTGTCTGCCTTCCTGCCTGTCTGTCTGTCTGCCTGCCTGGCTGCTGTTGCCCCACAGTGATGCTTGATGAATGAAAGGCGCCCCTGAGTGAGATTTGTGGTGGTGGTGGTGGCCTGGTGGCTAGATCATTTGTCAAGGAGCTGCTGCATAGAATGTGAGCAGCCCGAGGCACCTTGAGGTAGCAACAGCGGAAGCTGTAATGAGTTATTCAAGTAAAGCGCCAAGGCAATTAACTTAAAACTAAAAAAAAAAACAGTCTATCTCAAGGTCTGCTCTCCCTCTGGATGCTCCATCCATCCCATCCACTCCCACATAACTTTCTGTTAACCGCTTTCACATACACAATGTACCTTGACTTTATAAACCACTAAAAATAATTTACGACTTTCTTAGGAATTTAAATTTCAACGCCATGCCATCTCACAGATACTTGAGATACTTTTTTAGCCACAGCGCGAAAATTTATGCGCCGCATGTGTGTGTTTGAGTAGGGGCTTGCTGGAAAACAACCTGTTTTCCACTCACCCACACACACACACACACTCAGAGAGTACACGGTGAAGGCTTCTATTTCCGCTTAGATAAGTTTATTTCATAAGCGACACTAAATTATGTGCCAAGAATGTGTACTCGTTCGCTGGTCGCCGTTTCTGGTAGACATCTTGCTTATTGTTGTATCTGGATCTGGGTTGGGTTGGGTTGGATTGCAGCTGGGGTTCCCTGTTATTGTAATTTATGCAAAAATATTTTGGTTTGAAAAATACTCGTACTCTCGTACTCTCGTACTCGGTGGGCTCTTGGGCTCTCTCCTGCTTCAGAGACATCAGAGATGGAGATGTGGCCTGGCCTGGCCTCGCCTGGCCGCCTTATCCACATCCGCATCTGCTGCGAGAGCTTGCCTTTGCACGTACAAAGAGTAGTTTTGATAAATGTTCCTCGGAAGGAGAGGGATTCAACCATGGGGCTCAACCAGATAGTAAAATACACGTATTCAGGTCTTTGGTTTTTTTGGGGGGTATTGGAAGGTCTGTTCATGTCGTATGGAAAGTGTAGGGCAATCGAAGCAAACGGTTTTGTACTTGTTGGAGCTTAAGGAAGATAGGAAGTCCTCTAAAATTGTATCTAATTGAATTTAAGCAAAGGTTTAAGGTCTTCTAAACACCTTTCTAATCAAAACTTCGGCATACAAAAAACTCTAAGCATGAAAACTTTTCATCAGTGCATTGTCCAAAATGCAATTTCCCCCAGAACAAATCCCAATACAACCCCCAAAAGAGAACACGAACAATTTGTGTCCCTTGTGGGCGTTGCCCAGAGCGCATTTGAGCGATGACGAGTGTCCTTGCAGCGTCTGCAAAATCTGCATAGACGCCTACCACTCCTTCGGCTGGAGGAGAACTTTTCGGGTGCGCAAGTCTCTGGCCAGTGGAGCCACGCCCCTGTCTCACTCACTCTAAGAGTGCAACAAAAACGAACAAGTTCAAGTTGAATGGAGAATAGAGGATAGAGGGTGAATTTAATAAACGAATTTATAATTTCCACGATGGCCAGCAAAAACCAAGTGACTTGGAAAATGTGCAATGTAAATGGCAAACAACAAAGTTGACATTGATATCGGGATGGGGAGAACATCCTGAAGATGGAGGAGCTACGAAAAAGGGTTGCTGGAGAGAGGAACTGAGAACGAGTTCAATTTGTAAATGTGTTCAGGATAATGGTTTGCATGGATACTTTGTTGGGACACAAAATTAGCTATCATCTTCAGGTTGAGATTAATACTTTGTCTAATTTTAATAGAACATACACTTGATCGGCTACCAGGATAAGTTTTCCTAGTTTTTCGATTGGGAAAGTCGTTAATTGAATTCTTTGATCAGGGTAGCGATAGAAGGACATACTCCAATGGTATAAGTAAAAGTTTTTCAGCTGAAAAACCCAACTATTTCTTACATACCAAAGTATTCTAAGAAGTGTCATCGTCTGAGAAGCTTCTAATGAGAGCTAAGATTCTACAAATATAGAATAGATAGATCATGACTATGTATAAGTTATGTCACTCCAAAATATCACTGACTTAGCAATGATCCAGATCGAGTAATATAATCATACCCTTCGCTGTCAGAGCTCTCCTTCGTTCCGCTGCTGTGACTATGTCTGAATATGGCACCGACCAGTGCCAGTAGCAGTACCAGCGATGGCTATAAGCATAAGCCCTGTACGAGTACCCTTATAGCCAGTAAGCACTATAATCAAGCCACGCAAACCCACCGCTTGGCTGGCACTTTGCAGCTATTAAGCCATAAAATCTGAGGGGGAGAGAGAAAGAGAGAGTCTTCCAGAGAGTCTCAGCTCTGCAGGCGGCAGGCCCTGGCTGCACTGTCTTGGCCGGGACGCGACTCTGATTCTGCCACTGCCACTGACTGTGCCTCTGACTGTGGCTTTTAATTATTGTTTACATTAAATGGTCATGAGTCTGCTGCTGTGCCGCTGTGCAGAGTCGCAGAGTCGCGGAGTCGCGGAGACGATCCGCGTCAAGCCGTTCTTTGCGGACATTGGGCGTAATTCGCATTTAAGCCAAAGCCACTACCGTGTACTTAAACAGCGATTAGGCCTGGTCTGCCACATGGGTCGCTTGTAATTAGCGACAGACGATCGGCGGAGCTGTGAGAACTTTCCGATTTAGTGGGGCAACAGGTCAAAGCGATGCCTAAAGCCCTGCCTTGTCCTTGCCGAAAAAGAAATCCCATCCGCGAGAAATGATGGCCACTTCCTGTCCTCCTTTAATGCGCTTTTAAATGTGTTGAAGTTTTTAATTAAGCACTTGAGAGCGGGCAACCGAACGGGGTATTCGCCCCATCATCATCCTGTGAAATTTTGCACACGTCATTTCCCGCCCGGCATGAATTTGCATTTTCCTTCTCCTCTCCCTCTCCAACTCATTTCAATATCCTTTCGCTTGTTTTCCCTTTGGAGTAAACGTTGTGGGGGGTTGTACGGTTGTTCAGTTCGAGACCTAGACGATGACTACGACTACGACGACGACGACGACGACTGAGAGGCGAACGGAAGTCATTTATTTAATATGCGCCGACATTATCCTTTATTATGGCGGTTTTGCATTTCTCTCTCTCCTTCCCTCACTCTGTGGCTTATGAACTGGCACGGCATCTGGCCAGAAGAGGGACGTGTGGGGTGATTGGCTTTGCTTTTTGGAAAATTCAAATTCAAATTTCGGTAATGCTTGTCGGCACTTTTTCTGCCAATGTCTGTAGAAATCAATTAAATGCTTTAAAATGTTTGAAGAGTAATTTTTAAAGGAAGTTAATTTGTTTTGGGATGGATACCATTTCTGAAAGAAATTTCCCACAGAACAGTTTTCCCGCTCCAAGGGTCAATATCTGTAAATCGTTTTATGACCAAACATTATTGACAATTTCGCACCCAAAAGGGCGAAAACTTTTCCTGTCTGGCGCAAAACTTTTTATTGCTACTTTCGACACTTTGGGCCAATGGAGAGAGGAACTATTTAAGTTGAATATATTTAAAGAGAATTGCTTCCCAAATCTTCATGATTGGTCAAATATATCTGGCAAGATTTATGGCTTTATTCGTATTTAATAATTACAGAAATGATTTCAATATCCCACTACGAAATGTCTGTTGTTTCAGTCTTCAGTCTTTATCCCCCATTTGCTGTCTTGGAAATTATACTCGCATTTGTCGCGCTTTTCCAACTCCAATTTGGCTCCGTCCTACTTTAGCATATCGCCAGATTCTCATATGGGGCCCCAGACCAGTCCCCCTGTCATTCCTGGGTCTTGGCTTCCTTTCACCAAACAAGGATCCTTGCTTTTTCGACTCGGTTCACATAAATCATTATTGTCGCTGCGTTTATTTTTGACTTTGACAGGACTACCACTTATGTGTTTATGTGTGGAAGGAGCAGGCGAACCTCGGCAAGAGAAATGGGGATAGACGTAGGAAGAATGTAAGTGTGGGAGATGAGAAAGATGTCTGGAAAATTGTCCCCAGGCGGATAAATGATATTTTTATTGGCCGTATTTTTATTAGTTCTTTTAAGATTTTAGAATTGAAGCAAAATGGCAAAATGCTCGCTTAAAGGACTTTCTTCATAGACCATTTAATCCACCATTCCCCTCTCTGAAACATGAATCTCCACTGCTACGACTATCCATCTCCCCCCGTCCATTGTTTTGTGTACTCGACTTGGGACATTTTAATTAATACATTTTATAAATCACAGAGCACAGAGCACCCATCTTCAGAAACGATAAGGTAAGGGTAAGGGTAGGGGTGTTGGTTACAAATTTGCATGGCTGGACAGTGCTGGACATTTGCTAAATGACCACAACACTTAGGCCAAGATTTATATGCCTTGGCCGGTTCAGATTTTGTTGTTTGTTCACTTTTGAGTGCAAACACACACACACACACACACAGAGAAAGATACGAATACTCGTAGTCGTAGTTATACTCTTAATTGAAAGGGGTCTCTGTGCACACACTTCATTTAGCCTCAGGCCATTGCCTCATCCCCAGAGCCATCTCCCTGCCATCGCCCTTCCAATCTGCGACCCAACATTCCACAGAGTCCGAATTAGGGGCGTTGATTAGTTTGTTTAGCTCAAAAAATTAACCCAACACCAGGCAAATGCAAACCAGACTCGCACCCATGCCAATGGGTGGCTAGAAAAAGTTATGAAGGGGAAGAGTTATTTGCAATAAATTTAAGTGTTGGCCGGACCTGGCCAGAGATGAGAGCACAAAAAGCCAGTCGAAAGCCCGAGCCCCCCTATACAAGTTACAGTTTCTAATTTATGACAAATGCACATGCTCGTGTTCGTCTTGAAGTTTTTGGCCGGACAGGGCTACGGCTACGGGCTACGGCTGCTGCTGCTGCTGCTGCTCGGTTGGAAAACTTATTGGGCGATGGGTTTTGCGGTTTCGCAATCCTCGAGACTCGATTTTCAATTTACTAAAATTTACATTTTCAAGTATTGCATAAAGGTTTTAGTTTTGCTTTTTAGTTATGATAAATGGCGCAGCAGGCGGGTCCAAAAGTTGCAAAATTATAATACATAGGAAACAATTAGAGATGGCACTGCCAAAATTTGATACCCTATAAGTGATGCGATGCACCCATACCAATCCATAGTTTGGACCAGAATTGTAATCACGAACTGCAATCGCAGTCACGCCTCCTCTCCCTCCTTGAGTGCCAAAAAACTATTTTCAATTACAGGAAGCAAAGCGAACCGTAGGACACCTCCTGGAGATGCGATGCTGGGCTGAGGATATGAGGATGAGGGCCAACGATGGCATAAGCAATTTAATCACAGCATGTGGTCGGAATATCAAATTTTCGTATCGAAAACGAATAACTCACCGCCGAAATGGCAGAAGTCAGCAATTACTTAAAAAGAGAGTCAAGCAACAGCAGTGACATCCTGCGAAAAGGATAATAGTGCTGAGGCAAACAATTTGCACGGACCAATTTGGAATGTGTCCCAAAACGAGAAGAGGCACGGGTACGGGTATTTACAAGAGAGGAGAGAGAGAAACAAAACAACATTTCTAAACATGGCAGCAGCAAGAAGAGCAGCGCAGCCCATAAATCACTGGGGCAGGCACAAAGAGCCAAAAGCATGTGAATTATATACAAATGATTTGACATGCTCTTTGCTTGTGGCCAAGACCAGGGACGACCATCGGGACGACATCCCAGGCAACCTTCCGGGGGTTGCATAGCAAACATATTTGGTGTACCCGCCGCCACCAAGGCGATGCCAAAGTTCAAGATAAGCATTTGCTCATGCTAAAAAATCTTGGAATAGAAAAGGTTCTTGACAGGCATCGCCAAAGGAGCGCGGAGGGAGCCACTTTCATTCGGAGGCTCTTCTTTAAAGAGCCCACAACTTATTCATTCATCTCCTATTCGAACAGCTTTTAATTACCATTAACATTCTGGCCCGGCCAGCATTTTGAATTTCCAATCACAACGTTGTCCTCTGGCTTTCTTTGTCCGCATTTTAATTGCCTCAGAGTGCAGACTCCGCCTGGGCCTCTGACATCAGCTATTAATGAAATGCTTTTTAAATTATGTCATTAACATTGCAGCCAGTGCCGTGGACTGGTTTTGGTCTGGTTAACCTAAGCCACGGCTCGAACGGGAGACGTCAGACGAGAGACGAGAGGCGAAGGGTTGTGGCAGCAGCACTAGAGAGTTCTATATAATTATGGCATATTTTTATTGACTGGCCATCGAATCGGAATTAGATGCTTGTAAATAGCTAACATCAATTATTTCATTAGGTCTCCAGTAGCAGCCGTAGCAGCAGGCCTAACCGTCTTCAGTCTGCAGTGCATCATGTGCCAAGTCGGACTGTAACTGGAGGCTAAGCAGATGATAAACTGTGGAGGGGAGGCGAGTAGATGGACGAGTAGAGCGAACGGGAGCGGCAGCCACATGCGGCAGCGGTCGCGGTCATATTGGGCTTATTATAAATGACTGAATGTGAACCCGCCTGTCATGTTTTATCTTTATTTTCGTGCATTTTCGGTTGGGGAAAAGCATAAAAGGAATGAAATGGGAGGCAAAGGCAAAGACAAGGCGGGGCCTGTGTGTCTGCACATTTTCCGAATCATATTTTTTTTCGCCAGCCGGAATGGCCGTCCGGCAACACGATGATGATAATGGCGCTTGCAGGCCGACTGACGTTTCTAACAAAGTGACTCGCATTAAGGATAATAGAGGCGGCTAAGAGCCAGCGCCAGAGCCAGTGCCACAGCCACAGCTACACAGCCGCACAGCCGAAAACATGAAACAAAGCAGAACCGAGGGCTGGCTGATGGACAGCGATGACTGCCAGCGATTTGCGCATCATTATCCTTCCAGGAGTGGAAGGTCTATGGCCCCAAGACGTTCGCTCATGTCCATGTCCATCAACGGAGCTGCACTGCCTCCTTACGGTCGTCGGTCCTCGGTCCTCCTTCGCTTTGCTATCCTTGCGCATCCTGTCTCTGACATTTTCGTCGTCATCTCGGTTCAGCGTTCAGCGAATGATTTATGGCCGGAAAGGAAGTGAAACTCAAGTGTCGCACCCGCACCCCCCAAGGCTAAGAATGTCCTGCAATTGACAATTGTCCATTGTGTGAGTGTGTGTGTGTATGGCAGGGAGCAGATCCTTTCCCCCATGACCGCAACCTGGGCGAGAATAGTCGAGAAACTAAACAAATATTTATTAAGCGAATTAAAGTCGCGTCTCACAAATTGCCGGCAAATCCCCCGAATACAAATGACTGGAGATTTCTCATGGCTCTGCCCTGAACATTTGATGCAGGTCATTTCGACCCCAGCACCAGCCCCCGCCGCTCAATGAGTCGGCGCTTTCCACCAGCGAATTATGCGCTCTAACGCCTCATGTTCTCCTCCAGTCAGAGCCATAGCCAGAGCCGAGCTAGAGCCAGAGATCTCTTCTGTCATCATTAGTCAAAGCTTTAAGCCGATTTAATCAATAGCATAGCAGTCGAAGGGCCGAGCAAAAGGAGCCTCTGCTTTCCTTATGTTAACAGAAACCATATTGCGTGTCCTTTCTGCGTTTGGCCCCGAAGATTATGAAAATTAAATGGAACAGCACTCGCATTTGGTGCCTCACGTGCCATATGCCGGACTTAACAGCCAGTCTGCCAGCTGATGCGGCGACTCCTGTTGGCTGCCATGCAAGCAAATCCCAAAGGGCGTCTACCAGGAGACACGGACAGACAGAGTCCCATTAAACAATTAAAGTTTTTGTCTTTTTTCCACAGACTCCATTATTATTTTTTGGCAACTTTTGGCCTTAAATCACACCACTTTAAGCCACGTCCATGTTCTTCATTATGTCTGCCACGGGAGTCCTGCTCGTGCTCCATTGTTGCCGCATCATATTCTGTTCATATTTTGATATATCTTCAAAACAGGCAACAATTGACTTATGACAGCCGAACAATGGCAGGCAAAGGCATGGACCGGGAGGTTTCTGATGGGGCGAAGCAATTGGAATGTCATGCACGGATTCTGGGAGGGTTACCGAATAACTGTACAATGCGATGCTTTATTTAGAAGAAGAAAGTCAGGCTGGATGCCGTTTCCGTGATTCACATAGCCCCTCGAAGGCGTAACAAACTGATCCCAAAAAAAATATATTTATAAGATGACATAAGCGATACTCTTATACGCACCTCTCATAGACTCTGAGAAACCAAGAGAACCGAACCCCAAGTACACCTCAAATGGTATAAGACACACACAGCCGTGGTAGTGAGCGTTTCATGTGCCGCATAAAATTCAATTAAAGCGTCACATATAAATATATTTCTTGAACTTCTGAAAAGCAACTGTTTAAACATTTGCGCTGTGGGAAAAACATTCTTCGACACCTTCGACTGGCACTGGCACTGGAGTCAGAAGCGTTGCATGATTGCGATCAGTTCTGGTCTGAACGCCGATTTAGACCAATATACACCTAACATAGCTCGTGCTGATTCTTCCACTGACCACCACCATGTCTGGACGTCGCTTGGTCAAAGTTTTATTCCTTGTATCCCTACTCGCACTGACGTTGGTGCCTTTCAGCCAGGCACGCCCTGGACGTGGACGCAAACGGGCTTTTGGTTAGCAATTTACTCTGAATATTCCAAAAAGGTCCTTCTAAATATACTTTCCTTTTTGCAGGCATGGGCATGGCGGGTGGCATCCTGGCGGGTGGCTTGATCGGCCATGCGGTGGCCAAAAGCCAATCGCCAGCTGCAGCCCCAGCACCAGCTCCAGTGGCCCAGGTCCATCATTACTATCCAGCGGGCGCACCAGTAGCTCCAGTCCAAATAGTCATGCAGACCACACCCGATCCCAGAAAGTTGACTGTGATCGAAACAGGTCCCACCGATGCTAATGGATGCTACAAGCAGACCATCAGAGAGCCCAATCCCGGCCACCCGAAGACCTACACGGAAACGGAGCATCTGATCTGCCCCACTCTGACACAAGCCCATCAGCCGGCGCCTGCCGTGGCCATGTCGCCAAGTGCTGCATTTGTTCCGGTGATGCCACAACCTTCACCCGTTATTCCAGTCCCAGCGGCTGCTCCAGCGGCTGCCCCAGCGCCTGCTGCCGGCTGGGTTGCTCCGCCCGCCAACAATTCCTCCAATTCCTCATCGGTTGCCTATCCTTCAGTTCCTGTTCATCCAGTAATTCCTGCTCTTCCAACAAATCCGGGGAACCATGCATCTGCACCTGTACCAGCCCCCGCTCCTGCTCCTGTAAATGTCCAAACTCCCGCCCAGCCGGCTGCACAGCCTAGTCCCGCCGCTGGGCTAACGCCTCACGTGATTGTGCTCTCGAAGAAAACCGTCTACTATCCAAAAAAGAAATCATCGGCCCCCTCACTGATGATTCCCCAGGGAATTCTGGTCTTTATCGCGATATTCTATAGCTCTAAGGCTTTTCTGAATTAAATGTTACTTAACAATTGACCTTAACCTTAACATTGAACTTTGTTGCTCCGATTGAGCGACTTAATATAATAAATAATCTATAACCCATTGTTCTTCTTCTATATTGAAAATATATTTATCATAACAGGATGGGTAGCAAATTGGGCATTGAAACATATCTGAACAGAAAGAATGCACATTTGAACTTCGCGCTATCTTTTCTACACGGATTTTACATTTTGCGCCCAAAAATATGCTACGAATCTGAATCAGTTGTTCAGGTTCCATTTACTGCCGTGGCACCCTACCGGCGCCACATTTATTTTTTGCAAGAAAAAGACTTCAGGGGGCGTTTTGCCGCTAGGTGTCACGAATTTCAATATACTAATGAATCTAAAACTGTAAAAACGAAAAATAAAAATGCGAGGATAGATGGCGGTAGCGTAAGTATTTTTCGCCGCCAGAAGCGCTATTGTAGTTCACGTTGCCCGGTTCGGTTCGTCGTGGCGCCACTCAGCCACAATCGTTACTGTTTGAATTTGTGTGTTAAATTTTGAATAAAATTCAGGAAATTTCAAAAGATGTTTGAGAAAAGCCTCGAAGGTCAGAGTGTTCTCATTCATTCACACACACTCACGCACACACTTGTACTTTTGTTTCTTGAACCACTCCAATTACGTAATTTGCCTGTTAACCCAAATGAAATGTCCTTTCCTAGAAACCAAGAAGAGTTTCCATTATTTTTTTGGCGACTTTTGGGCCCAGAACTTTCCACTTTCCCACACTTTTCACTTTGTCCTTTGTACCCAGGACTAGAGCGGGACGCAAAAGGTGAACCGTTTGCAGTTGTTGCTGCGCCGAGTACAAAATGAGTTACAAATTATTAAAAGAGGCATGGACATGGACAAGACCGCCCACACACACACAAACACACTGGCAACAGTTATTCCATACTGGCCGCAGGGAAAAAGTCGTACAAAAAAGTGGAAACTAATGGAAACAAGAAGTGGCTAGGGGGGCTGGCCCAAGGAACGGAAGTTGCTGCTGTTGCTGGTGTTGTTGCCTCTGGCCGGGCTTTGGCTTTGGCCACGGCTTTGGCCAACTTCAAGATGCTGCTGGGTCCGTCCTTGCACCATGGCACGAGGCACGAGCTGCACGAAGTAACATGGGGCAACCGGCAACCGGCACTCGCTTTTCACTTTCTTGGCACTTTATTTTAATTTTTGAGGCGTTCCAAAGTTTCCTCTTCAGTTTTTTCCAACACTTTTCCATGCCGGTCGTAGTTAGTTGTGGCTAAGTAGAAATTACTTCAGCATGCGGTTCGGGCTGCACACTTTTTTCAGGTCAACTGCCCAGCAGGAGAAAGATAAAGGGAGCGAGAGCGCAGAGAGAGAGGCTGTGGGAGCGGTAGTTCCCCGGAGTAACCAAAGAGTACGAAGAGTGCATGCTCTAAGGTAATCCGTCCGCAGAAAAAGGTGCATAATTAAGTTCTCAACAGGAAGTTTTGTCCTTCACGGATTTATGTTTCCATGCGGACAGCAAGACCCCATTTAGTTCTTTCATTATCATAACTTTTGGCCAAGGAACCGAGATTAACAAGTTTTTTTTTTGTGTGTGTGGCTCAACGGGGGATCAGGAGTCAGGATTCGGGAAGTTTCTGCGGTAGCTGTGGTGCCTCAAGTTCCGGCTTATTGCAGTGGTCGTCAATGTACTCGGTGGCTGCCTTGTAGAACTCCGTATCCTTCCTATCCTGGTTCATGTCCAGGAAGGTCTGCAGAGTTTCGTTGAATATCTTCACGTCAAGACGATCCTGTGCCAAAAGCCCTTTCAAATCCTGCACCCTTTCAGTTTGCTCCATTTTATTGTTGTCTGCTTCATCGAAGTCCAGACTCATCATTAGTTTCTTCCCTTCGAAGGCGATTTGCTGCTGATACAAGTCCTTGCGCTTCTATTGGAAGTCGATGGCGTTGGTCAGCTTTTTTAGATCGTTTTTGTCGGCGATTTTTGAAACCAAATCACAATTTGCCTCAATGATTTTGGTTTCTAATTCAAAGCCAACTTGACTTACGAATATTGGATTGTTTGCCAGTCTAATTTGCTCTGCGAGAAGTTGCAAGCAAGCCCGGCGCAACTTATGAGCAAATGCAATTTATAGTTTCCTTAAATTGCAATATAAAAAACTTTGGCATATAAAAACATTTTGCACTGAAACCGAGAAAACTCCAACAAAACTAACTTTTTAGTAACCTCCGCTACCCTCCGCCACCTTCCGCCCTTCCCCTCGAGTAACGCATGGGGCCAAAAGAAAATAAGTTGAACTGTAATCAAGGTAACAAACAGACAGACACATGTACATGTGTAGGTACATATAAAACAGGGACGATAAAACTCCAAACAGTTGGAATTGTTGGACAGCCAAAAGAGGAATCAAAATTATTGACGGATCGATGCGGAAAGTATCCAAGAGATTGGGAAATCGGAATTGGAATTGCAAAGATACTTACTTGCCATCTCAAATTAGATGGAAATTGTGCAGCTTATCCTTGTTAATTCTCCCCTTTCCAGGGCCATCCACATCAGTAGTGTGGCACACACACACACACATTCACACTCACACAAATAAAAACGTTGGAAATCAGGAAATGACAGAATGCAGAGTGTGGAGTGTGGAGTGCATAAATACAATTTATGTATGCAAGTTTTATGTTTTTTTTGCACCCTTTCTTTGCTCTGTGCGGGGGAGGGGGGGGTCTGGCTCTGTGTGGCTGTGTGGTTGTGGCAGCTGGGGGGCGTGGCAGCAGCCATAAAGCTAACAAATTGCTGACACAACATATGAATGACAATATATCAGCTGTGCGAACAAGCTGCAGCTGCAAGCGGGATGTCTGTCTATCTGCCTGTCTGTCTATCTGTCTGTCTGTCTGGCAAAACTGGAACGAAATGGAAATGCCATGGCATCACCGACTATTAAAATGATATTCCCAATTAGCTAAACTCGCTAGTATCCCATCCTCGAGAGCCATTTGTTGGTGTACTCTGGGTGCTTCACTCTTTACGTTCCCACTCAACACGTTCAACACTTTCAGCATAAATTATCCCGTCAATTCCGAGACTCGAGTGGCAATCGAAAGGCACAGCCACGGCTCACAGAGAAAAAAAGAACCTCAATCATGCAAAAACTTAAAGCTTAAATTGATACAAGAGAATGTCTATCCCATCCCAGCACAAACAACAGATTTATGCATGTGTGGGATTTAGGTCAAGCGGAAAAATTCATTTCCGTTTTAGCCAATGAAAGACTGAACGGAGAGTCGGAGGCGGGGCTGATATTCTGGCTGGCGAATGAAATTCTATTAAAAGCAAGGGCAATATTATGCAACATTTTTATTGAATTATCATTTGGCCAAGGTCTCATCTTGGGTTTAGAAGAGGTTTCGGCCTGAATGCTTTGTTCTCAATGGGTATATACTCGTACAATGGATCTGTGAATCTGTGAATCTGTGGATCTGGGGGAAACCTCTCAACAGAACGCTCAATTAATCAAATTGACACTTGAATCACTTCGGAATCTATGGCCATCTCTACGGGTAAGTTTTTTTCCCACACAGAGAAGTATACACATTTATTGGGAAATGAGAAACTTCTGGGATGTCTAAATATACCCACATACATACGTTTCATTTATAGGGATATGTGGGCGAATAGCCACAGTCTGGGGCAGGGGCTGCTTCGATTTGCCACTTTAGCCGCACGAAGAGCGACAGACAAATGTTGTTTAATATGCGACGTTTGACTTTGTGGCCCATGGAAACAAAAAACAGGAAGTGCGAGTGGCTTGCGTGCGAGTGGCATAGCATTGTGGTTGCCGTCGCTGCTGCTGCTGCTGCTGCTGCTGTCCTGTCCGGTGGAGTGAGAAATGGGTGGCCTGGCTGACTCGAGGGGCACCTGTGCGAGTGTCTGTTCCTGTGTGGGAGGGAACGCGTCCTGTGGTTGGGCAAAGGCCGAGCCGAGAGTCTGGTGCAACTGACATGTTCCTTCCTCCTTAAACTACATACATACATACAAACATACATACATATATCCTTAGTGCGTTTGGCCGTTTGATTTATAACTGAATTTATTTATTGATCGAATGAGCTCTTGTTGCCAACAAATTATTGCGGAAATCTGTTGTTATCTGTTATCTACTAAAGGGAGAATATTTCGACAACTTACACCATACTATATATTGTGGATGTTGCTATTCGTTTTTCCATCTGTTAGTGAACTTCCATAATCACTTCCACTTAATTACAATTACCCCCAGGCATCTAACAATTAAGTGACTTTGTCATGTTTCACTAAAAGAGTCCACAAGTGAGAGACATGCCTTGGGGCAAAACTGGCATTTGAAGTTGTGTTGTGTTTTGTTCTCCTCGTGTTGATTTCTAAAGTGGGAAATTAACTTTTCGGACTCTCGCATGCAACAATCAGGCGGGCAAGGAACCACAAATCATAATCACCCGCAAACCCTGGGAGGCAGGGGGGAAATATTAATGGCATCTCGGCTGACCAACTGGCCAAATAATAATCAAGAGCGATTATACCGATTTGTCATGCAGGGTGCAACATGCCCATTAAACAGCTAACGGGAAAGTTTAAAGAAACTAAAGGAGCAAGATGAAACTTTTATAATTGATTGCCCGGGAATTTGTTTTGTGTTTAGTCGGTTCATGAAGAAAATGCAGTGATGAAAGAGGAGATAAAATCCATTTTATTTCCTTCTCCTCTTGAGCTTTAAGCTGTTCTTTGGCGAATTTACATTTCCATTTGCGAATTTTCAGCATAAAAGATTTCATGCGAATGCAAACAGAGAGGCATAATCAGCCTATAGACACCTACACTAATGCGTATTAAGGACGCCCCACACATACACACAAACACGAACAGAAGCACACACACTCGAACACAAGAGCATAAGAGCTTACAACAGGGATTGCCTAAGAAATTGTTGCCTATTTAAGAGAGAAATCCTGCCACAAACACACACACACACACACTCACACACGCACACTCACTCTCCTTCACTCAGTCGAAGAACGGAAATAAATTACATCATGCGACGATTCCAATGGGGAGAATAGAGTCAGCCAGGAAAATGGAGCTGATGGGAAAATAAATAGGATTGTGAATAAATCAAAATATACCCATAGAATGGATATGGAAATGGAGAATAGAATGGGAATGGAAATGGAAATGGGTAGGCGTATCATAAACTTTGAAGCTTGTTGGGAATTACAAGGTATTACGATTTCGAACCTCTAACTAATTACATTGAAATACGTTTTTTTCCATTCAACATTGTTCAGTATTCCGCCAGTTTCAGTTTCAGTTTCAGTTTCAGCCTCCGCCAAAGGCGTGTCTGTCTGCCTGCCTAGCAGCTGCGAATGAGTGATGCTTGTATTATGCTTTACATATCGCACACTTGTTTCTTTCTATACCCTTCGATACTGCAATTTGACTGCAATTCCTTATTCCTGCTAAAGTATTTGTAAAAGTGCTCCTCAAAAGCATAGTACCCCTTTCAAGGGTATCCAAAAGCGAACAGCTAGGTGTTAAATCGTTGGAGGAGCTGTTAGATTGAGCCGCACAGCAGCAGCTGGTGGCGACACCTTGCAACAGTTGCGTTTACTTGCCGTGTTGCTTGCTAAGTGAGAGCGGAAGGCATCGGGAAAAAAAACCCGTAAAGCTCACGTTGCTAATGCCATCATTTTCAGAGGTGTGTGTGTGTGTGTGTGTGAGCCACCATTCTGCATACATATGCATTGTGGTTAAGCAATTTGCAGCAAACGAAATGAAAGTGCTAAGCGCATTGGCCGTCAGTCGAGTCGAGTGGAGTCGAGGCTCAGTGCCTCACCCCCATCCTCCTCCGATGGTCCTTGCATTGGCGTGTGTGTGCAGCAGGTGCGATATGGTAAAGCTGTCACATAGCTGGATGTGTCACTGTGTGTGTGTGTGTGTGTCTGGGTGGGTATCTGTGTCTGTGCTCAATGTGTTTTCTTTTTTTTTCTCCCTGCCATCCAGCCAGCCAGCTCTGTGGCTTGCGCTAAATTTCATAATTTTTACCAGCGTCTGCTGTAGCTCTTCCTGCTGCTGTTGCTCCTGCTGCTGCTGCTGCACCTCCTTCTACCGTTGTCTGTCTGCTGTGTCTCCCAGTCACGTGTCATTCATATCGCGCCATAAACAAACCCAGAACTCTCTGCTGTCCCCCCAATCTTTCCGCCTGCGCGACCGACCGCTGGCCTCGTTGGCATGGAGCATCGTTTGTTACCCGTCGACGCCACCGTTTTGCAACTTTGCCTTATTTCGATTTATTTTTATGGGAATTTTCTTGTGCATTTTGCTTTTGCATCTCTCTCTCTCTCTCTCCCTCTCTCTCTTTCTCTCCTCTCTGTGTGTTTTTTTTCTTTCCTCTGTTTGGCTCACAACCCTCGCCTCGCACTTGTTAGCTGAAAATATTTTCTCATGCGTAAAATGCATGACAAGCGAAGCAGACACAGACGTTGACGCATTGAAATATGGCAGAAAGGGGGAGGGCAGGTGGTTCGCCAGCGGGAGGGGTATATACATAAATGGGAAGGGCGACATCGCCCCCCAAAAGGTTATCGGTCTTAGCCTGCTACAAAGAATCGAAGAAACGCCGAAGAACACAAAAGTTTCGCATTTCGCACAATTGACGTAATTGCATAACAAGACTAGACCGAAAAGAGGGAAAACCCGAATCATTCAATTATATATGCAGTTGAAATCGAACCCATAAATAAAAGCAAAACAAAAGTACAATTTGCCGGAACGGAACAATATCAATTGTATAAATATTCAGCGGAAAAACTGCAAACACAATCGAAACTTTCGCCGCAGTTTGAATATTTAAATGCCACGAACGAGAGAGCAAAAACAAGCGAAAAAATGAATATAATAAAATAAACAAGATAAAGTTGCATCCGACGGTTATAAACAATAATTAAAAGGATCCCTTGCTCGGTGGCGTGGAGGTAATGACCATCAGGCGGAAGATGTGGGCGGCACACAGGGTGCCCATGAGGGTAATCACTCCCCCCTTTCGGCCAACCAGTAATTACGGTTGGAATTCATTAACCCTTGACCCTGTGGTAGTCCGATGATAAGGCTGCTGGTTTGGGGAAAAGTTTTCCTTATGTTACCCGCCATTGTGTTGATTTACAGAAAATAAAAGTTGGAGCAAAAGCAGCAGCCAGAGGAGCCAGTGTATGAATATGAATGAAGCCTGAATCATTCTCGAAAATCAAGGACTTTGTAGGCTTTCCATCGGCTTCACATCGAGTACTGTGTGTGTGTACTGTTCTTCATGGTGAGAAAATCCTCCTTTGCCAATAATTTCCCAAGGTTTCATATGCTTGTTGCAGCAGCAACAACCATCCGACTCCTTTAAAGGGATAAATGCAGCAAATACAGAATAAGAGCACCCCACTCGTCCAGCTTGTAAGTAGCCACTGGAGAGTCCTGGCAACAGAAATTTGAAATTTTCAAATGTTGGGCGAACAAAGTGAAATGGAAAAGGCGTTGAATATGCAACAGAAACAGGACTAGTAGTAGTACTACGAACAGGAGCAATAGTAGAAATGGCAGCCATGGAAGCTGGAGAGGCTGTTGCTGGGCTGTTGCTGGGACTGGGCTGGGTAACAAATGTTTGCTGGACAATGTCCGAGGCGGGCCAAGAGTTTATCGCTGGACAAGTTTTATGTTAACACTGGCCGCAACAAGACCAGTCCAGTGGCAATGGCAATGCCAGCCATTGGGCAGCAGATGCTTGACTCTTTTCTTTTTTGTGCCTGCTTAGCTCCCAAATGTACCACAAATATCGAGCCAGAGCGGCACTCGTGTCCTGTCCTGTTCGTTCTGTTTTGTGCCTGTGCCAGTGCTGAGCAGAAGCTGAGCTGCCCCCTGAGCCTGATAAGTAAATGAATGCTGCATAGTTTGGGGCGCGATGTTTGCTGGAGATTTTCAATCATCAAGAAAGAGAAAGCAGGCCAAGAGGGTGTTATTAATGCTGCGTTATCAGCTGGTCCAACCTCCCTCGCACTCCCACGCGTACACCCATGGCCTGTAAATTTCAGCGTTCCCATCTCCATGGCCACCGCAAAATGCACAGCCGGAGCAGCAGCAGCTGCTGAAGCTGCTGATGCTGCTGGAGGAGCAGGCAGCCTCTTCCGCCACTGGGGGATGCGATGCAGATTTCTGCCCCATGTTGGCATCGTCGCTGGCTGCATAAAAACCCAAAAATTAGCATAATTTCAGGCACTCGGGCTGCGATGGCGCAACACTTGCGACCGCAGATAAGGCGCAAAATGAACGCAGCGAGTCTTTCCCCATATGTGTGTTTGTCAGTGTGTGAGTGTGTGGTATGATTGTGTGCTGTGGGCTGCGTGTGTGTACGTATGTGTGCGCCACAGTGTGTATGTGGGATCCACATGCATGCGTGTTGTGCGCGCTGTTCATCGCTTGTTATTTCGGGTGCGTTGTGTAAAACTTGCGGCATACGGAAGAGGCAGGGGACGACGGCGGGGCGCCGCCAGACGACGATAAATGGATGCCCTAACTGAATCATGGGATTTGCTTTGAAACAGATCAAACAGTTCATGAGCGAGGGTATTCAAAAGTCAGCTGTCTCCATTCGCTTTAGGTGCTTTGTTCCTGTGTTTTTGCTTAGTTCGGCCACGGAGTTGCCCCACTGCCGCACGAACAGGAGCAGGCACAGGGGCATTTCCATAAATGCACAACAGCGGCGAATGGCGATGCGTAGCTCAAGATCCTGGACAACAAAGTAACCTGCAACAGAATGCGGCCCGAGAGTGCCCCCAGAGTTCTGGGCCAAAAGCCAGTGGGGTGCCCAATGATAATGTGGGTCGGCTGGCCGATGCTGCTGTGCTGCATATGCATGAAGCTGTCTTTTGGGAGTGGGCTTACAGACCGACGGCAGTTTTTAACTCGACTAAAATGCTCCGATCGTTCCTTTATTGCATTGAGACAGAACCCTACAGTACTAAGAAGTAGAACTCAGAGTAGGCCAAACGCAAGGCCGCCAGACAACCCGTCTTGGCGATTGCATGCAAGATCGGTTCAAAATGGCTCCAGTTCACTTCCACCTTGATGGTGAATTGCAGCTCCAGGGCGTGTTGTGGGGGCGCGATCCGCTGGGGACTGAAGTAAGGCCGGGCCTCTCCCCAATGGCGGCCCATAGAGAACACTCCCAAGTTGAGTTGACCATCATCGTCTTCCTCGGAATCGGAATCGGAATTGAAATCGACGTCATCCTGTTCAGACTGCTCGAGGTCGAAGTTGTTGAAAAAAACAACTTGATTTGCTTGTCTGATCGGAGCATCGCCTGCGCCCAATTGGTTGTGTGCATATGCATGCCCTTCAAGATCGAAGTTCAGGGTCTCATGCAGAAAGTGGATTTCCTCTGGTTGAACAACATTCAGGCCTCGCCCAACACGCACATGCAGGCCATCGCCGATCGTTAAAGCCTCCGAAGCCATGAAAAACGCTTCGCGGTAAGAAGAAACAAGTTCCCTGTGGCGGCGATCGTTGAGTTCAAAGATTTCCCGCAACAGTGACATAAAGAATGGACTGGGAATCACACTGATATATAGAGAAGACAATGTCCAAACAGATAAATCACACAATAACTACCACACGAAGACACACCTACCTTTCAGAAGAGTAAAATAAATAAACTGGATGAATTTTGGAAGTGATGTTCAACCACTACGGACAAATTTACTACAGTTTCCAGACACTCGTACCTCTCAAACGGCAGTAAAATAATCTTTGACAAGTGTGAACAAGAATTTCATCGGTAAGTTGTTGAATGGAATTCCCCAAACAAGTCCAATTAATATTGATGCGGCATATGCGTGTCCTCGGATTGCTGGATTGCTGCTCATTCGCTTGGAAATCCATATGACCCTGATTAAGCGATTCGACTTGGATGCCACCCAGCAACAGTAAAGCTCAAATTTGAGCCCTTTCCGGCTCCGGCTTCGGCTCCCGCTGGTGCTAGTGTTAGTGCTAGCTATGCTGCTGCTCTTGCTGCTTCTCGAATTGCACGATGGGGCAGGGCAATCCATTTGCATGCCACTCAGATACCATGCCTCCGTCGCCCGCCACCTCAGTCGATCTCTCACATTTCCCCCATCTCGACGTATTCCCAGCACTGCGTCATCAAGTTGTGCTTGTTCTGGCCACTGACTCACATGCAGGCTTCATGAGGGCTTCATGGGGGCTTCATGGGGGATGCGATGCCTTCATAATTCAGCGTTAAGAGTGGAAAAGTCGACTCGGAAAATGAATGATGAAAATCAGTTCCCCAGGCATTTACCCCTGGCATTCTAATACAAGTATACAATAAACAATTTTGCCTGGTTTTTCTCGATTTCCAGAATGAATTGAGATGTCAGCAGTCAGCCCTTTTGCTTTTGCAACACTGCACTCCCCGAGTGGTGGGAGCTCCCATTAATAATTGACTGTCGAGTGGGGAGTGGGCTCACAGGGCGTATGAGTGACTTGACTTGTAATCCACTTTGATTGGCTCTCTACAACGCCCCCCCGCCCACAGCTCCACACGACTGCAGTGACGGGCGTCCATTTATTTTGAGGCACTTGACACTAATTAAAATCCCCTAGTTGGCTAATTTAAATGCTGCGACTGCGACTGCCTTGACTACTTTTATTCTGCAGCTGCATTGGGGCAATTACCCTGAGCATGTTGGCATAAATTAACTGCTCCCTTTGTCCCCATGGTACTTGAGTGTGAGTGTGTGTTGCACGTTGCAAGTTTCCAGACTTAACCTGAAGCAGAGCCATTGTCGGACTCTGGGATCGTTCTCTTTTTGCGATTTCGTTTGGCATTTGCCATTAGCCCAGCTACCAAACAACACAAGTGTGTACTGGTCTATGGCTACCCCACGTGTGTGTGTGTGTGTGTGTGTGTCTAAAGGAAAGGCAAGCATGTGCGTGTGCTTGTCTGTGTGCATGTCATCGGTAAGTCAAGCCCCTCGCTCTAGCGTCTACGTATTGCCATGGGCATGACTGCACTTGCTTGATTTTTTAATGAGGTCTTCTGCCCTCAGCCCCATCCATTAACCACATTCAGTTCTGGAATGCAATGCCTCAACTGCTCCCGACATACCCCGTAATGAGAAAATTTTGCTTTTTGGTTGAGTTTTCAAAATTTCAAAGCTTTAAGCCATGTTTATTGCCGTCTCAAATTTAAGTTCAGGGTTCACGGCCATCAGCAGATCTCCTGAAGGCATCAGCAACATCCCCAGGGTCAGCACCTCCAACCTCCACACGGTGGGTACCCGCAACATGGACCACAACCTCCACAGGGTCCACAGCATCCGCCACAGGGTCCACAGCATCCACCACAGGGTCCACAGCCGCCGCAGGGTCCACAGCCGCCGCAGGGTCCACAGCCGCCGCAGGGTCCACAGCAGCCGCCGCAGGGTCCACAGAAAGGTCCACAGCAAGGTCCGCACATGTTTAGGCCGTTAAAGTTCTAAAAAAAAATTAGGACCAAACAAAATTTTGTTATTTACTAAATTTTGTTATTCCAATTTCGAGAAATTTTTTTACCTTGAACCGAACTAAAAATTTGAGACTAAACAAAAAATTTGGAAAAAATACAACAAATTTAGTTGTTTCCTCGCGGCGTTGCCGAATGGGAATGAGAAAATAAAATATATATCTACTGCCAGAAATTGATACCAGGACAAAAAACCATTCATAGATAACTTGATGCCTGGTTTTTTAGATCTATCGCAATACCTTTGCAAATCACTTTAAAAACTGGTAAAATCTTTGAAAATTTTCCAAGACCTTCCAGTACAAATTCAGGATAAACTGCAGAAATAAAACAAATTTGTACTTTTCAATCAAGAAACATCCATCATTTGAGTTTCCTTTAGAGCCAGAGTTCAATGCACTATTTTCGGTGAGGGGCAAGTTAGCTTCACTTCAATCTCGGATGTGTGTTCATGAGTAATTGTTATCAAAGCAAAGTCCCTGAGGCTTAGCACATCCTTTGCTTAACCTTCAGACAATGGGAGGAGGGGAAACCAATCAGTTTAGGGATTGCCGGGGTTCACGTTCACACTAACAAATGAATTGAACCGTAAGCTTTGTGGCTCTTTTGCGGATTTCCAGGACACTGCTGGCGCTGCAATTTAAATAATGCATCAAATGAATTAAGTTGCCACCCAAATGAAGACGACAGCACTTTCCATTCCATTCCATTCCGTTCCGTTCCGGCAGTCGGTAGACGGGAAGTGGATGGTGGATGGTGGTGGGGCAAGAGGTGGTGGTGGTGCTGCGGGGGTGAGCCTGAGCCCTAAAGCATTTGAGGTAAATGGAGCAAATCCTTTTTCTGGTGCAATAAAAATCGAATCATGTTAACAAAGGAATGAAATGAAGCGCAGACAAAAAGCCAACCAACTAAGATGGCGACTGATTGTGAGTTTTATGTCACGAAAAAAAAGTGCACAAGAAGAAAAAGTACACCCCCTCCCCGCACCCGCACCCCCACCAGGCCAAGCAATAGTTCTAAGAAATATTTCTCAGTCCAGTTCTCTTGAAATGGAAACCAGAGAAGGGGAAAAGTGGAGATCCGGTGCTTGTGTGTGTGTCATTGATATATCGTTCGACCCATCGATACAGGAAACCCATCCAGACGGAGAGTATGGCAATAAAAGTGGTAATGAAGTAGACGAGACAACAAAAAATATAGAATCCTCAGAGCGCACTCAGACTTGTACGAGTATCTATGAATGGATGGATGTGGGAACTTTTAAACAGCATCGCAACGGTTATATCTCGGTTGAGTCATTGACCCCAACCACAAGGCGGGTGCCGCGACTAGCGACTGCCACAATTTGCAGGGCCACAAATATTATTTAACATTCACATTTAAATGCGGTAGCTTAATTTTCACCTGTTTCACCTGTGCGGATGTGACTCGAACACAAATCACGTTGCAAAAACTGCTGAACAGACTGTGACTGTGTGGTGTGTGGTGTGTTTGGGGCATGCGACATGTGTGTGTGAGTTTGTGGGGTGGGGGTACGGAACCAAGTCCTAAATAAAACATAATAGGGGTATGTCATCTAATTAAATATATCCGTGTGTAATTTTGTAGTTTAATTCCAGTAGATGTGGGGAAACTAAAATACAAAATACGCGAGCACATTTGCATGTCGACAGTGGCTACAAAAAGTATGCAACTCTACATTAAATTAGCAAGAAACAGAAGTCGATTTAGAGATGGGTTTTCAATTTCTACTTACTTTATTTTTAGAATTCTTTCCAAACCGTGAGAGTGGTATACTTTTATAAATCAGTGTAGCTACTAGCAAATAAGCACATGTGGCGAACGTGCCTCGTGTAGGGTGCACAGACACACACACACACACACACACACCCACACCCACCGCTTCCGGCAAAATATTTCAGATGAAAATTTTTAATGAGCTCGAAATTGTCGCTGCTCGCGCACCGTCGCAAAAAAAAAAAGTATAAAAAAGATGCAAAATGGCAGAATATAAAATCAAATAAATAGAGTAGGACCCAAAAAAGGTATACGTCAATGGAAAATGAAGAATGGATTATCATATATCATGCCATCAACAGGATGTATAATTTGTGGCCTTTATTAGTAACAAAATACTAGCCAAAATTATATGAATCTTAAAGTTTCTCACACACTTATACTGCTGTCAATACAATGAGTGCCAATTACATACAAATTGCAACACCTTTTCCATCCATCCAGGGAGATGGGTATGTGGATGGGTTTGGGTTTGGGTTTGGTGCATGCCTCTGCTTGGGTATAAATCTCAGACGTATTACACGAAAAGAGTCAGTAGCGTACCAGCAACCGGATATGTATCGTATTTATATTTCATCTGCAGATGTATGTGTTTAAAAAAGTTGACGGATGTGCCTGTGCCCCCTGCCACCACATGTGGAGTGGGAAAAACCACTGACAACAACCACAAAAGCAAAACCAAAAGCAAAAGCAAAACAAATACAAAACGAGCCTACGTCTGTCTGTGGGTGGGCCTGGGCCACATTTTGTTTGACATTTTGTTTTAATTTCACAGATTTACTTGTAACGTTAAGGCTGGAGGGGCAGGCAGATGCAGGGACTGATGGGAACAACGATGCTGATGCTGATGATGATGTCTAGGAACAGACTGAAGAGCCAGATCTCTTCATTCATCAATGTTGCAGGTTTTTCAAAAGTTGTTTACTGTTTTACAGCATATTTTCATTCATAAATTTAACATACACGTACATATGTATGTATTTGTGGGAATATCTGGAAACCAGCACACTTGCTGCACAAAATAAAAATGTACAAATGATGTACGCTTTCCTGACTTACATTACGTGCCCTTTTGTCAGCAAGACGTACTCGTACTTCCGCCTAATCCACTTGGATATTGACTCGTTACATCTCTGATACGTATATCCGCTCAGCTACCCATCTCAGCGTGCAATCGAATGTTTTTAACGAACAATTTCCCGTTTCCTTCTTTTCACGCTTCAAATCAGACCAAAAGGCCCATTCACCATCCACCATCCACCACATTGCACAGTGACCTGAAAGGTTACACAAGACACCAAGAGATACTTTATTATGGCACTTTCTTGTACACGAAAGCAGTGTTCGCTTCTGTTTTGGAAGCAAATGAATCATAAAATAATTAGCATAAAAAACGGAAATTAATTTGTCAAAGTGTCGTCGCAAAGGAAGCAATTTTGAGAAGCTAATTAATGTGATTGGCATATTGAAAGTAATACTTTTCCCTTTTGTACCAGTCTTTGACCCTTTTGCTTGGGATACAGTAGAGCCTGTCCTTTGTGTGGCCCTCCTCGCTGGGTGGCTTGTCCGCTCCGTGGTCGAGTGGTGTGATCACTGGAGTATTACGAGTTCTGCGGCGGACATGCAAAAATGAAAGATATTCAGGTATGATGCGCCAGTCCCAGGCTCTCTCTCTCTCTCTCTCTCTCTCTCTATTCTTCACAGGGGGATGAAAAATGAAAATAATTTTTCAAAAACGGCCAGCCACGGGCTGAAATCCCCACTGGCTGGCACTGTGCGTTCTATCTGCGGACACATTGGCGTGTGCGTGGGCCAGATCCACATCTGCACCTGCAGCTGTAATTGGAAAACTAGAACCGGCCTCAAAGGCGCTATCTCTGACCGGAGTTCGGAGTACAGGCACTGGCACTGGCACTCGCACTCGCACAGGTATTATTCCGCTCAGCCTAAATCCACAGTGGTTCGGTTATGAGCAGAGTTTTCGCGGCCTTTGGCTGCTTCATCAACTTGCACTGATTCAGTGGGATTTCGCCAGCCAGTAAAGTCCCACCAGTGGCATTCCTCCTTCAATATGGTATATTGCACTATCGCACTGCCACTGTATTGTTTCGAATGAAGCCAGGGGCAAGGGCAACGATCTATTGTCAACGGTGCGTATTCGTTTTTATTTACTGCCTGGCCTGCCGCTACATTGCGTTATTTGACTGTGGGCATGCCAGGCCATACGTGTTCATAATTAAAAATTCAGGGATCCAGGAGGGGAAACAAAGAGTAAACGGTTACAGGGGGTGGCATATTCTCCTTTCACTGGAAAGATTTCCTGCTGATAATCGCTTCACCTGCTCGCTTTTGTATTCCCCGCATTGCATTCCCCCGTTGGCCTCGTTCTTTGTCTTGGCCATTGCATCACTACATCATTTGCCAATTACGCCCACAGACAGTCTTGTCTATCTTGCAGAATCAATACACTCGCCAGGTGGAAGAACTGCAAAAAAATGGCAGCTACACGTCAGCTTAACACCTTGAGGTTAAACCCGAAAGTACAAAACCATCAGGCAGAGGCAGACGCAGAGACAGTGGCAGTGGCAGTGGCAGCAAGGGAGCAGCATGGATATATAGTATGTGGATATGTGGAAGCGAAAGGAAAACGCATGGGGCAACATGTGCAATTTAACCTTAGACACGCACGTGGGACAGACAGACGGATGCTTTCGAACAAAAGATACAAAAGGTATCTAGAATGTGGAATAGGGAAGAGACAGATAGAGCAAAAACCGGTTGCTGTTCGGGGCCAAAGGTAAGCAACGAAAGAATGAAACAATTTAGCCAGCACTTAACCGTTTAAACCCCAACTGAACCGAGAGCACACGTTTGACCCGAACAGCGACACAACGAGGACATGTGGGAATTGAACCTGGGCTCCAGCTCAAGATTTCCTCGTGGGTGGAACGAGTGGTGCGGAATGAGGGTGGAGGGCGTACTATGAGCAGGAGTAAGAACAAACAGAAAACTAAACCTCAAAAAAATTAAAACCACGCAGGGCTTAAATTTATAACCAACGCGATGCGATGCTGTGGCATCAAAAGGGGGGCATGGGCATGGGCATGGTCATGGGGATGGATAGTGTAGCATTGTGGGCATGGCCAACAAGCACGAAAATGAAAGCCACAGTGAAATGCATTTTAGAAGTTGCCTTGGCGCTGACCAACAAAAAAAAAACGTGAACGAAGAGAGTGCACTGGAAAAAAGTTGCACGGTTTTGTGTGACGGCGACGATTTGAAGCCGTGACCCCGCGCAGTATGCAAGGCAATTTTTTGTGTGTGAGGTACCCCCACCCCACCCACGTCCCTATTCTGGGTTTGCAGTTTGATATACAAACTGTAAAATGGCAGTTCACCTTAACTGGAAACCCAAACCCGAACGAGACTCGAGCTGTGGCAGCTGAATTGTTTTTGCCGCTTTCGATGGCAACATCACACACAAGTCCCGCCCTCCCCCCGCACACTCACACACTGAAGCACACAAAAACTTGTCACATGTGCAACGCAACATTTCCGCTCCCAGTCGCCCTCTTTCTGCCTGTGTGTGTCCCTCTTTTTGTATGCTTTTAGTCGAATTTCAAATGTTGCTTACTCTGCCGGACATTTGAAGTTGGACGTGCCACCGTTGTTAGTACAAGCTTTTCGCCCTTTCTCCCAGTTTAGTGGAAACGCCTTTGACAAAAAGTCGCCACCATACCAATGCTGAAATGTTGCCACCACCACACTGCCACCGCCACTGCTGCTTGACTATTATTAAGCAGATAAATTTGCAAGTCGCACAACATGTCGTATTAGTTATTTCCAGCACCCTCACACGAATGACACTCTACCAGTGCTGTTTTATGCAGCTGCCTTGTCGCGGATTTTACACATGTCGCATCATCTGTTCACGTTAAGTATCCCAAGTAGTTGCCACACACGGTTATTACTTATTTCTGATGCCACAGCATTGTTGGCTTATCCCCTGACAGCACCCACTCCCTCAGCCATGTATCTGTCAGAAACAGTGGTTGCGGCTGCTTTGAAAATTTAGATACATTTTTTATCTTACTTTTATAATAACAGTCTACTGTTTGGTAACGTTGGGAATGGCTCTTAAAATTGACTATAAATTTATAAACTATTTACAGTATTAGAGATCGAATATGTTTTCCATCCATTACGATACCTCCCCTAATTCTAGTTTCTGCACACACTGTACCCATGAACGTTTTGTTGCTCGTCTAATATTTTGCACATTTTACAAACACACATTAATTTCTGTTGTAGAGTGGATGGAGTGTGTTCCTGCGTGTTTTTTGGGGGGTTTTTGGTTTAGTTTAGTTGACAAAAAGCACGTGATTTGCTTATTTGAGCAGCTCAACCGGGCTAAAAGAAAGAGAGAGAGGTGTAACACACAGGTGTGAGGCAAACTGATTTGTTTTGTTGGTTAGTGTACAGATTGCATAACTCGCTGGGATTTGATGGCAGCTGTTGGAAATTATGGCTTAAGCATGCCCGAATTTATCGAATGTGCAAAACTAAACAAAAAGAAAGTTTTTATCCCACACCCATCCCCAACTGCAACTCCTTGGAAAAGTCAAAAGAATTGTGTAATAAACAACCCGTACGATGTGTATAAACACAATCGATACAAGTTCCACTGACAACTGTCAGTGGAGCCAAAGCCAAAGCCAAAGACTAGATAAAATTACAGATCCCAACGAAACGAACGCCAGTCGAAAATACAATGTACAAATGCTTTCTACTTTGTTTTACGAAACTGGAAACCAGCTTCCGATATCAAAAGCTTTAATTCTCAATCCCCCCTGTATCTAAGAATGGCCTCTTGGATAAATTCTTTACTTTTAGAGTACCGTAGTAGCTCCTTGTTGATGCTGCTGCTGCTGGTGCTGTTCCTCCCTTGCACTTGCTGCTGCGGGGCTGCTTGTGGCATGTTCAGGTCGGTCGACGCAAACACAGAACGCAATGTAAGACAGACCAATAGACAGGCCAGCGCGGACATCGGACATCGGCGGAGGGCCAGAACAACAATGTCTGTGAGCCGGCACACACAAGAGCACACAAATGCGTGTCAATGTATTAGCCATGTGTGGTTTTTTGTGGCCCAGCTCTTGCTGCTTGGCTTTCCTTATCGAAAACAAGCTTATTCCGTTCAATGAACTGAAAAATATTGTTTACCTCTGGGTTTCCTGCTGCTGCTGCTGCTTGAAGTTGCTTAAACTCCGTGTACGATGTGCAGCTTTTCCAGTCAGAGGCAGAGGCATTGCATTTTGATAGATTTTCATTGTAATTCAGCTACATTTGTCATTTTATCACATTACTCTAGGGTCTAGTCCAAAAAGGTTTCCCAAACGAAGTGCAGACAGGTGAGCAGAGGTCAAGAATTGTTTTTTCCACTCGGCTTCAAAGATATTTCCAAAAGTATTTCATGTGGTTGCTAAAACGCTTACCAAATAAGTTTTAATTCCTCAACATTTCGGCATTAAAAGGGGTTTAAACCGAAACTAGGAAAAACTTTTCCCCTCCACCCTTTAAGCATGACATTTGACATATTTCAGCAAAAAAGTTGTGCTGCCGCCGCATTTTCAACCCTTGTCAATTAGGCTGACGCGGCGTATGCGTAATGTGTGTGCGCCCCATTGTCTGTCCCGTCTCTTTGTGTTCTTGCTGGTCAGTGTAGGAAAAGAAAAATGATATGCACGCAAAAAGCAAAAAGCGAGAATGGTAGCAAAAAAGTTTTGCGTTTGCATTTAAACTTTGTCGCACGAAACACAAAAAAGAAAATGGAAAGGAAACGCTGGCGAATTACGAATCCTTTGTCAAAAATGTGAGACAATTTGCCAAGTGCAGGGATACCTCGCAAAACAGGGTTGTTTTTTGTGCCCAACATGGCAGACATGGCATTGAAGGTAAATTAATTGGATATTTAATAAACGTAATACGGACAAATTTGTGTTCCCTTTTTTTATAGATTTTTTATTTATTCAATTACCGTTTTCTGGAGTTACAAGTTTTTCCATTCAGCGTAAACTTCGACTTATCCCTGGATGATTTTTTCCACTTTGCTGCCACTTTGATAAACTTCTTCGGAGCTAAAAAAGTTTTTAGCTGTGGTCAATAAATGGTCAAGGAATGAATACCAAGGCTGACACAAAACACTTTTGACATGGGCAAAGGTGCACGAAAGTTTCGCAAAAAAAGTTAAGAAATTGGCGAGAAATTCGCTTCGGTTTTGACTGGAATTTGCATATTTATTGCTCGAGGAATGTTATGGGCGAGTGTTACGAGAATGAGTACGAGAGCAATCAACACTTGTCATAACATAGCGCCATTTCCTGAACCTAAGTATCGTGTATATTTATACACATGTCTGGTCTGGTGGTGCTTTGTTTCTGCCGAACAGCTTTATCTGCTTTATCTAATTTTATTGGACATTAAAAACATTTACGTGCCACGACATCAGCCCCAGAGTCACATGATATTAAAAAGCCATACCATACCAGAAAAAATATGATACAAGGCATAAAACAAAGGCACGAAACACGAGGACGAGGACAAATTCCTTGGCTTCATGCCACTCCATGCTCCATGGTGCGTGTGCGCCGTAATGACCAAAAAAACAGAAAGTTGGTCAGTAGGGGAAGGGGAACAAGCACTGAGTCTGAGTTTGAGTATGAGTATGAGTATCATATATCAGACCCCATCAGTCATAAACTACCCGAAGAAACGGAAAATGCTACATTTTCAGTGCCCCATCATCTCCTGCTGTCGATCGGCTTGACGACTTTGCTTTGTGCCAAAACATGAAGTAAAACGTAAACGGAATAAAAAGCTATAATGTTCTGTTACTTTCGCGATAAACAATATAACAGGCGGGGCGGGGCGGGGCGGGGCGGGAGAGGAGACAAAGACAAAGATGAAAATGCCGCCATGTAATATTTCAGCCCGAGGGCGTGCGACATGCAAAGCCCCACGGCAGGACATGTGAGGGCCCTTTGACTCGACCAATTGATGCACGGACGTACTCCAGATGCGAATGCCAGTCGCCTACGTGTGCCAGTAAGCAGACTAAAGGAATGGTGGTAATCTACGTGACATTGTGGCCAATTTTACCAGCAGACATGTAGGACTAACAAAGGAGCTACAGCTATTCTCCACTTATGTTCCTAATTCTTACAACCTCAGAAATACTCCTTCATGACTTCAAACACTCCCAAGGAATCCCAGTAGGGTACTCATCCCATCCAGGATAAGACGTTTAGCTTTTCATGCAGCCACGAAAGAATATTCTTCATCTCTAACAACATGATGTTGCCGAATGTAAAATAGAATAAAATTTAACGATTATTTGTTTTCGAGAATGATATTTATATTGCTGTTAATATTTCCCCAATGCTCACAATTTGTTTATGGTCTATTCGATTTGTCTGCCACGCGGCATTGAATTTGAATTTTTTCCTAGTACACTGCTCCTCCTCCTACTCCTACTCCTTTTCCACTTTTCCATGACAAATGGCAACTTAATTCAATTGAGAATTCTTTTTTTTTTTGCCAATCCTGTTGCCAATTCGTAGACGCCTTTAAGTTTTTTGTTGGTGCGGCAAAAGTTTGCGAAAAGATGTCGATAACTGAAGGCAGCTGGAAGTCAACCATGACTGTGAGGCAGACAGCACGTAAGCTAAACAAAATAATGTATACGCACTGTGGGCCAGAGACAACAACGAGGACGAGATGGAGGACGATGACGATGATGATGATGATGATGGCCGCTGAAGCGTGGAATTTATTTCAGTTGGGCAAACATCCAAGGCAGCAAAAACTGTCAATAAAAACAATTTCCAAATATATCCATTGAAATTGCTTTGGTACATTTTTAAAGTTACATCGAAATGAATTAATAAATCAATTAAAGTTTTACACAATTTCGCCAACAGCCATGCACGAAATTCAATTCAATTCGCTGCCATTCGATTCTATTTTTCTATGAATTTCACACGAGGATTCCGTGCAGTTTACTGGCTTTATCAAACCATTATCGACAGCATGATTTTTTCAACACACAGACCTACATATGTATATGCTGTATGTGCTGCAAGTTGCAAGCTGCATGCTGCATGCTGCATTTGGAAATAAAAATGGCCTTGTGATAAAGTTGATGTTTCATGGAAATGGAAATGAACAAACAGATTTATGTTGTAGCCATGTGTTTGTTCGACTGCGGTTGTTTATTTATGCGATAGTCGCAGCATTATTGGAATATAATAGATTCCTGCCGCAGGTGTGACAATGCTGCCCACTCTCGTCGATACTCTCTCTCTCCCTCTCTCTATCTCTATCTCTCTTTCTTCCTGGTCATTTCCATGCCCTGACCACACTTACAAGTTGTTGCGCCCACAAACAAGCGCTCAATAACTTAACACGCCCATTCATGCCACAGAACACACATCTGCCAGGGGCGGGATACGGCTCGTTCCAGCTTCATTTTGCGTGTGTGTGTGTATGTGTGTGTATGCGAGTGTGTGTGGTTATTGACAAATGTATTTCGAATTGTTTCACAGCTTCTCTCCTTCTACACCTCTGCTGCTGCTGCTGCTGCTGCTGCTGCTCCATCTCCATCTCTGACTGTCTGATCCACCTGATACGTGCCCCTTATTACATTTTCACTCTTCTGTTTGTTTGCCTCCATGTTTTATTGAGCTGCAATAATTTCCGCTCAGCTTTTCCACAATCCACACCCCACACCCCACGCCCCACCCCCAATATTTCTTTTTTCCTGTTTCGGTGGGCCAGCCCTAACACTTCATTGAGGTCAGGGGACATGTGCGTATAATGTATTGGGTATTTATATAGGGCATACATTGCCCTCGATTACACCTTTCACCTACTTTAACCCCTTTGCAGGTGTGAATAAATATGTAATTGGACGCTCAATATGGAAGCCAATTCAAGTTGGTTTTTTCGATTAGTTTTTTCCTGCAATTTTCATTGAAATTGGAGTCCGTAAAACTGCACCGAAGCGGTTGGAAACTTTGTAAATTCAGACACAGAAAACAATTTCTTTTATTCCATTTTGTTCGCTAACAAGTTTGTTCAATTTTTGATTTCGCTGGCAATAAAAACAATCAAATATTCGCTATAAATGCTGAGTTATAGTTCAAAAGTTTAATATATCAAATGCATGGATGGCTCTCCCCATCCCTCTCCCTCTCCCGCCACCTCGATCCCTGTCTCTCTGTGGATGCTGCACATGGCATGCACACGCCGCGTATACGTAATGCAAATGTTTGTCCCAGGCAGAGGCACCGGCAACGGCACCACCGATATGAAAGCTAGTTACGGCATTGTGTGCCTTTATTTTTTGCAATTCTTTATTGCAAATGTTCTGTTTTGGATGCTGTTTGGGTTCTATTCGAATGGCAATGCAACGAATCACAAAAAACAACACGACAAATAAATGAAAACCAAGGCCCGAAATTGAATATTTTCCACTGGCAACCAGGCAGCCTGCTGAGCGATGAAAAAAATCAAGAGACAAACTAAAATGCAAATAAAATTGAATTAATTTTTAATGGAAAATTTGACGATTTATTTACCTTTTTGTTTGTGTAATATTACAGACAGAAAATGTATATTTAAATTCAGTTTGATGACGAAAATAAATCTGTTTAATTTTCGCTTCTTGCTTCGAAGGAAATCGAAAACAAACTCGAAGCTAAATTTGAAAAAAAAAGTGCTACCATTCTGACATTCCCATTTCCATTCCGAAAATACTTTTCCATTTGGCAAGAATTTGTGGTTTCCACTGCCACTGCCACAAACGACACGTTCCTGCAATTTCCACCACCCACAGAGATGAAATATTTCCCAAATTGATCTGCAGAGACAGACGCAGAAACAGAACAGAATCAAAAAAAAAAGAAAGAGACAGAGAGAAAAAAACGAAATGGTTCGGCAATTAAATTGTATCAACAGTCGCATATTTTTGGGTAGTGTCAATCACGAGAACGGAGCCTAAAATTAAACGTCAGTCACAGGCACAGATGCGGCAGATGCGGCAGATGTCCGTTGCTCAAATCAGAGCCAAAAGAGGATGGATAGATTCTTGGGCACGAGTGCATCTTAGCCAGTTGCCATGGCACGCCCAGGACAATGACACAAAAATTTGTGCATAACTTGAATTTCACTTTCTTGCTCTATAAACTCTCGAGGAATTATTAGTGAGTGAATGCGTAAGCAACAATTTTGGGGTTAAGTAACAGGCAAGCCAACGGCTGCCACTGGAGGATAAGAGGGTGGATATAGGTGGATCACAGGAACAGAAACAGAAACAGGAGCCTGGAGTCGGAGTAGGTCGGTGGCAGACCATGATTTAGGGTCCTGCTGCAGCCAATGCAAGTGGCAATAAATCAAATGAAAGCTTCTTTTTCAGTGGGTTGAAATTCGTAGTTTGAGCAGCGGATGGAACGATGGAAGGAGAGCGGGGCAAGAAAGACTCCAAGGATTGCAACTTTGATGCTGGCTGTTCGTTGCTCCTGGTCCAGGTCCTGGATCCTGAAGCTCGTTCCTTGTACCCGACAATAACTTAATTGCAAAGTCATGTTTGCATTGTGGCCATGTCTTGGATGTCGGCTACCTGATACAGTTGTTGCTGTTGTTGTTTCCCTCAATGCGGCTAACACAGATAGACACCCGCACACACACACACACACACACACAGACACACATCAAAGCTCCTGGCGGCAGCTTGTACATGCCTGCAAACAGAACATGGCCAAGTGCAAGTCCTGGAAGTGCAAGTCCTCTGCCTGCCTGCCACTCCCTTTTGAATGAAATTTCAGATTTATGTTTTGTGCTGGAATGTCAGGGCGTGGGCGTGGGCGTGGGGTCAGTGTGTCAGTGGATGGAAAACGTCATTAAAGCTGATCAATAGGCTTTTTGGGCTTCCCATCAACCAACTACAGATATGGACCACTGTCATAATACAGATAACAAAATGTTCCCAGTCCAGTGTCAAATCATATTAGAATTTAGGTAAAATCAATTTACAATAATTTATCTATAGATTTTCAGTCAGGACACTCTTACTTTCCACCCTCATTCGACTGTCAATCTATGCATAATTCAATCCAATTGTCTGATTGGCACAATAAAGCATGAAATAACATCAATTGTTTGCAATTGCTTAGAAAATTAAACAAAGAATCATAGCTGAGAAATGTTATTAGTCAAAGAAAAAGACAAGAACTAATTATTTGCACAGCCAATATCTTTCACTTCAGTTTGCTTAAGCTTAATATGCTGCTGTCTATTTAATTAATATTTCATTTAATTCCCACAAGAATACATTGCAGTTTTACCCCTTGGGATGGCATTCGACAAAATTTAAATCCCACCCGAAAAACCAGAACAAGTACAAACTGCTATTAGCAGCGTATTTAAACTAAATGCATATCAAGAGCAGGACGCAAAAAAATACCAGCAGTACGAATAAATATAAAATAAAATAAATATTTGGACAACATTTCCTCGTCCTCGTCCTCGTCCTAGTATTCGTCCTCGTGTTGTTGTTGCTGCCTGCCTGCCTGCCTGCACATGGTCGCCGTCAGGCCATAAACTTTAAAATTGAGGCAGCACAAAAAACTGAAATACGAAGCAGCAGCAGTAGCAGCAGCAGGCAACTTTTAGTTTTATTGTCATTTCAATGTATTTCCGCACTTTTAACCGCAGTCTCAGTCACAGTCGGATTCAGGATCGAAACCGGAGCTGGAGCCGGAGCCTTAGCCCGGAGTCGTAGCTAAAGCCGTAGCCAGAGTAGAGTTTTGGAGTCGTTCGCTTCTCTCACATGGCTATGGCTCTGACCCAGGCATAAAAATAGAAGGAAAAGAAAAAAAGAATTATTTCAAGCAGTTTCGAAGCCATAAAAAACTGCATTTGGCAGCCGCTGCCAAAAAATATACACCAGTTTAGGCCAGAACCAGAAGTACATCTCTCGATTTCTGCTCTTCTTATTTTCCATCTATTCTCCTTTCCCATATATACTTACATACATATATATGTATGTATCTACATATATATTTTTTGCCCCTGTGGATGGACATTTCTAACATTCGCCGCACAGATTTGCGTGCCAGCGACATATTTAAAATGTTGAAAATTATTTATAATTAAAAGTTAGAGGCCAAAAAGTTTTTTGTGCCGGCCATGTTCGCGTCAGCTCCGGGCCATTTGGTGGAACCATTCGCCGTAGCCGGCAAAATTGCTATGGCTCTGGCTGCAGTTGGCTTTATGCGGGGCATACTCGTAGAATTTTTTAATAAAAATACCTAAAGAGTGGAAGAGGTCCAGCCCACACCCCACACACCCCCCAGGATAAGCTCTCTCACTCTCTCTCTCTCTCTCTGCCTCTTGGTTCAGTCAGCCGGACCGGAATGATTGTTATTTACGCAATGGCAATAATAATTCACATTTTTACACCCCACACACACACATGAAGTCTTTGTGGAAAATTGAATTTTCTTTTATTCAAAATTCCAATACAGCTTTTCGCTTCAGCTGCCTTTTGTTTTCTCTCATCTAATGCTTTTTATACATTTTGGTTGGCTTGTATTTCAATTTCTTTGCATCCGGAGTAACGCAACCAATAGAAATACTTAAGTGTAAGATTTAAAATGTGTTTCTTGTGATTTCTTAAATTATAGCACTGTTTTTTGGCTTCCGGACCAAATCTTGCATTAAATTTCCATGCAATTGACTTTCAACCAAGCGAAAACTGACTTATGCTAAGCATTTTAACATACCAAGAAGCTACCAGCTAGAGCTCCCTGCGAGCCCTCTAGCTGTCCAATAAAAGTCAATAAGCATCTCGGAGATATGTGCATTTTTCAATTACGTATTTGTATGCAATGCCAGCCAGAGCATCAGCATCAGCATCAACAGGAACAAGAACAGCAACAGCAACAGAAAGGACAAATTCAAATGACATGAAGGGCACACTTCTATATGTGGGGACGAACGCAAGGACACAGCCAGCAGCCAGCAGCCAACAGCCAAGAGCCAACAGCAAAGGGATGGGAGATCCAGGAGCAATGGAAAGCCATGTCTTTCATTATGTACGACAAACTGGCTGACACGGGCGGCTAATAACGAGAGGACGCTGCACACAACTGCCACACAACAATAAAGAACACCAACTTACGGACTGCCACTGACCCACAAGCCAGTGCCCTAATGGCCATCCCAATGCAAATTGGCAATGCACAAAACTAAAATAGAAACTAGATGAAAGCATGGGAGATGGGATATGGGAAAAAGAAAAAGTAAAACCCAAATTGACACGGGTCAATAAGCTTGGTGGTGGTGCTGCTGCTGCTTCGGCTACAGGTCCTGTTCCTTCTGCTGCTTACAGCAAATTCGAATTAGTATTAGACGAAAACAAAATTAAGAAATAAAATGCTCGCGCTTGGCCCTGACACAAACTGCTGAACAGCAGTCGAACGCTGCCTCTGGAGCCACTTCCTACCTACACTTCCAGCACATCCTTTCAACTTCCACTTCCACTACCATTACCACTTGCACTTGGTTCTCCTTCTCCTTCAATTCGCTTCCATACACATGACTGACCAGCGCTCAACTTTAAATAAGAGCCGGACCAAGTTGGCCGGACCAACAGCTGCTGTTGGCCAAGTCTCGAACTTCACTCCACTCCACTCGACTCGACTCACTGCAAAGGCCAATCTCAATGTACTCAACCCGTGTCTGGGCCTGGACCTGGGACAGAGAGAGAGAGAGAGAGAGAGAGATAGAGGGAGACCCTTTTGGGTCTATTTTTGAGCGCGTTTAGTGGAGCGTGCACCTTTGGTTTAAGGCCAAGTATTTATGAAGTACTGAAATCTGGGTCGAAACGATTGGATTGGGGAAGCTGATCAGCAGGTCGATTGCACATCCAGAACACGACTGTCAATGCAATAAACTAGTCCTGGGGATATCCGTGTCGTCTGTTAAAATTATAAACCGTATGCAGGAAGCTGCATATTTTATTCATTTCAATGAATTATTAGCAGGAATTAAGCATAAATCATGCGACACAGAACTCGGAAAAGGAAAACCTTTGTGCCATGAACATGTCAACCATTTTTTGTTTGTTTTAATTTCAATGTAATTAAAGATAAATTTTATCTCTGGCCTGGGAATACATTTGGCATTTGGCCTTTAATATTCTATGAGTTATTTACGACAATGCAAGACAAATCTCAATCAAATTTCATCAAGTTGTTGGCCAAATGAGTCTTAACCAAGTCGTGCAGCAGGCAGGCAAGCAGGCAGGCAGAACAATGAACTGTAACATTTCCCAGTGAATTGTCACCAGCAGCGTATTAGCCATACAAATCACCAGCTTGGACCGTGGACCAACCCACGAGCATTCACTGAAAGTTCCATCCGCTCTGGTCCGGGGCCTAATCGGGCCTCGTTAGGGCTCGAAAGCGGTGGGGGGAGTCCTGGGCCTGGTCCTGGTCCTGGTTCATGGCTATTACTTGCTCATTGTGTTATTGTTGTTTTAAATGCGTTATTGTTGGCCAAGGGAACAAACAAGCGCATTAATAACCAGCACCATTGAAAGGCCGTGTCATCAAATGAGCCAGGACAAAACCTCATCCTCATTCCCATCGTTGTTTCCATCGTCGTTGCTGTCGTTCTCGTCGTCATTGCTGTTGTTGTTGCTTTTGTTGTTGTTGTTGTCCTGAGCCTCGTTCTCATCCTCTAGCTTCTGATACGGATGATGATGATTGTTTATTTGTGCACAATGACGTCGAAACATCATTAAATGGCCAAAAGTCACGCATTTACAGTTACGACTGACAAAAGCCGACCTGCACGAGCCATTTGCTGGGCCTCAGCTTCCACCTCTTCTTGTCCGAACAGCGATTTTAATGATGCCCCTGCTCTGACGATTATCGAGTCCGAGTGCGAGTCCATGATGTCCCCTCCCCTGTCCTCCGTCCACCGTTTCGCTTTCGTTGTCCTGTCTGCCAAAATGTAACTGTGTCGAGTGTTGAAAGTTTAGCTGTCATTACGTGTCAGTAAACCATGATCAGGCCTCATTCTCATGCCCATTATCATCATCGTCATCTGTTGATGACAACTCCGTCTCTGTTGTGTTCCGGGGGTCCAGTAGCCAGTGGCCAGTAACCAGTGTTCAGTGACCAGTTCACAGCAGAGGCACAGTTGTTGGATCAACAAAGTCTAGGGGAAGGCCCTGTTCCTGCTGCTCCTGCTGCTGTTCCTGCTGCTCCTGCTGCTGTTCCTGCTGCTCCTGCTGCTGGTCCCTTTCCCAAATGCTAACAATCAACACATCCGTTTCCGTGGAGCATTGAAATTCACAGACGAACAAAGCAGCGCCGCACAGGGACACACAAAGAGAGAGGATGGACTACATCTCGGCCAAGTTGTTGACCAATTGCCTCCACTTAAATTGGAAATTTCACTTCTGCGAGGGCTGGATGGAGAGTTGCGTAGCTTTCTCAAATGATCATCATTGAAAGACCTACATTTCCGATTGCCTCGGTCAAGATCAGATATGTTCAGGGCTTTCCTCTAACAATTGAGAGCATCATTTGTAATCACACATGATGTATTTCTCATTCTTATAGACCTCCTTCCTAAAGGACTCCCTGTCAACGGTTTGTCCCCAAACAAGAGGGCTGGACTGGCAATACAACAACAACGACAGCAAGATGAGCAGCCCCAAACAGTCCGTAGGACAGACGACATTCAGTAGAACAATTGGCTAACAGGTACAACAGTAACATGAACACCAAGGGGGAGAGGGGAGGAACTACATACAACTACCACCACAGCGGCGGTTAGCTTCCGTTTCACTAACTTTTCGCATGGCGCTTTTTCTGTGTGTTGTAGTTTTTGCCATTTGCTGGCACTTTTGTTGCCATGCTGGCTGGCGTTGTTGTAATCCTATTAAAACGCCAGCAAGCTACCTTTTTGCTAGTGGTATGCCCCTCCAGCTCTTTCAGCGCCTGCTGTTTCAGCTGCTGTCAGGCGCCTTTGTTTGTTGTTTCATTTCAATTCGATTCGCCGAAACAAAGACTTAAAGTGCTCATTCACCTGATTTTGCTGGTTTTAGGTTGGCAACACTCTTTGCATTCTGCTCGGACCCAGTCGCCCCCGAGAGCAGCAAAGGCATTCCGTTCCGTTCCGCTCCGCTCCGTTCCGTTCCGTTTTGTTCCGCTCACTCCCAGCTATAGTTCGCATGTTTATTTAAACCAAAACCGAACGACTGCCGCCTGCCGCCTGGCTTTTGTCTGTTTGTGTGGAATTGTTCAGCTTAAATAGGCCTCAATTTAGCCAGGCTTTTCCATTCGATTCTATGATTTCATGGAGTTAAGTATGTGTCTGACACACTTTTCACACGCCAGTGTGAAGGACTTAGTCCGGCCAAGAGGCATTGGGCGGCAGGAAAGCCATTAAATAAGCTCATTGATTGATGCCCGGATTAAAGTTTGTTTTTAAATATAACATCCGGCTTAATGTAAGTTCTGATTTCAAGTGGGAGTCGCAAATAATCCGCAATCAGCGGATGGCAAGAGTCCCCTGAAGCAGGCTGATCGTGTGGCAGTGGCAGGGGGTGGATGAGGAGTGGTGGGGAGGTGCCACCTCAATCCGTTCACCTTGCTGGTTGCACATAAAAGTCTCAAGGATTTTATGCGGAAAGCAATAAATTTGAGCATAGCTCACACAACGTTACTTCCGCTATTTATGGCCGTTTCCAGCAACAGTTTCCATATGCTGGAGCCCCATCCGATCGCTCGATAGCGCCATACCACGGAGCCGTTTTCAATATCCTTTAGCCCCAGACCCTCGCCTCGCCTCGCCTCGTCTCGCCTCACATCGCATCGCATAGCTGGCTTATTTATTGAAATATTCGCTGCTTTCCTTTTGCGTAGCCTCTTGGAAAAGTTTTAAGCCATTTCGATTGTGTCCTTTAGGCGATGGCGCTAGGCGCTAGGCGCCTCCGCATTGTTTCTTTTGGCCCGTAGGCGAAGAAGCATGACAAGGCCAAGTCCTTGACCCCCGCCGGGAGGGAAATACCCCCATTCGAGTGTAGCCACATCCAGACAAATTGTCGTAAAAACTCAGCAATAATCGTCAGCATCAAGTCAGTCGATTGGGTACCTAAACCCAGGTCCCAAAGATTTCCCCGCCCTCCACAAAATATTGCATTCACTTTGGCCTAATAGAGAAATAGCCGTAAATTCTGTTGCCACTCATTGTGCAGATGGCACGTCTGTGCGGGGCTATTGATATATTTGGCTCTGCTCTGCTCTGTGCGGCGCGGCGTGGCGTGGCGTGGCGTGGGTATGTGGCCAGCAGAGAAATCACGTCTTGGCCATGTTGCAGGACGTATGTTTACTGCTGCATCTTAAATTCTTTAAACCATAAACAGCCAAAGAACTTTCTCATTTAGCTGTGAGCCATAAAAGAAAACCCCCTTCCATCGAAAGCGGGGTTGTAGTTATCTATTGCCAAATTTTCCACACGTTTCTGGATATTTACTATGCCTCTCACTGGACACACACTCGTCAGCAAAAACGTGGACTAGTTGTGGGGCACTAAAAGTGTTCGCATTCGTTAGTGGAAAAGTCTTTATATTGGATGAGCTTTGCATACCTGCTTTTCGCAATTTGTGGAAGAGTGTAATTGAAATGGGCGCCGTTCGCAACACGAATTCAATTGAAAAGGCAAACAAATCAGAAAGCGGCAGAGGAACGACATTATCGCTACCTGCCCCCCTCCCACTCCCAGCCCCCAGCCCCCATCGCCATCGCCAAAAGCTGCCCAAAATGGCATGAAACTATGTCGATGGCCGTTGTCACTGTCGATGATGTCGGCGGAGCTCCAAGGAGGGGCCGCTTAATCTGGGGCTGGTACTGAAACCGAGTCTGAGTCTTGCCGGAAACCAAACGCAAAACATTTCTAATTTCAGTCCTGATGTTGATGAATGGCAATGGACAAGAGAGCAGGTGGCAAGAGCAGTGCCAGCCACGTCCACGTTCACGTCCACGGAAGCGGCTAAAATGCGACAACAAGCTTGGTGGACAGACAGCCAGACAGACAGACACACAAATAGATGTGGACACGAAAGCGGCGACGATGGGTAGGTAGCTAAATGTCAATTGTCGGGGGCAAAAGTTTGCCCGATGGGAATGGGAATGAGAGAATGGGAGTGGCAGTGGCAGTTGGAGTGGGAGTGGGAGTGGGAAAGACCATCATTTGTCCAGGACTCTTCGCGGTGACATGCTGTAGATACGTCAGCGCGGGACTTCAGCGTCTGTGTCGGGAATAGAGATGGGTGGTGGATGGGAGGATGGGTGGATGTCTTGAAAATTTCGCATGGCTTTGGCACGCATTGTTGGCGGCTTGTTATGGATTCGGTGTGGCGCGTGTTCAGCTTTTGTATCCCAATACCGGGGGAGATACCCGAGAATACCCGAGGAATATCCATGAGTTTGTCGGCAGCAATTACCGTTGATCTCAAGTGTTTTTTATCGCCGCGCGTCCTGCCTCGTTGTTATGACATCGGTTGGCACGTATTCCCACGTCCAAGTCATCGCATTCAATTTGCTTGATTTTATTTCCGCTTCGTTTTTGCGCTGCTGTCCTGCCCAGTCCTTGCGCCCATAACGGGGCAACTAAAAGGACGAATGATGGCACCGAGCCTCCTCTGGTCATTCGATACTCGATTTCCATTCTGATTTCGTGTCCGTGTCCGTGTCTGTGTCCTTCCCCCAAAAACTTATCTTTGATTTCTCTCGTCGCTGTTCTGCTGCTGCAACTGCAGCCTAAGTGTGCAATTTGATTTGATTTTTCCCCAATTTTTGAACAGGTCCTTGAGGCCCACTGCCAACCCATTGCCGTTGCCCCGCCCCACCACTGCACCACCCCTTTCTCTTTTGTACGACCTTGTTTGGCACTAAAACTGCCACAAAATTGACATTTTGTTTAATATTCTCGAGTGTGTTTTGTGCTGTGTTTTCGGTGCCTGCAGGGAAAAACTGGAACTGGAACGGTTACTGGAACTGGTAAGGGTTCTGTTACTGGCACTGACAGTGCAGGCAGCCAGGATGTGGATGTGGCCCGTTGTGTCGATTGTGTTTGTGTTTGTGCAGCAGCAGGATATGAATTGCCGGGCGATTGGCGGCGAATTGCATTCGAAACTGTGCCACGTGGCAAATCATGGTGCGAGGGGGGCGGGGGGGCTGGAAGTGGGAGGCGTGGGAGGCCATCTGAATGCACTCTCCTGATACCATTTAGGAACCCACGATTGTTAGTGAAAAAGTGTCAGTGTAATGTAATACAATTTGCCCCGAATGCATGTTATCGTGTTAAATATTTTAGCATGTGCATAAAGTGGAATAAATCAATCATGTTTAACCCATTAATGTCAGTTCGAATGGGTGCTGAAATGGAATAAAAACTGATTAAATGTGAAAAGAATTGTTCCACTGCCATATGGTGGGGTCCCTTTTAACCAGACTCACTTAGCAGTCGCCTTATTAGTCAGCCAACCTTCCATTTGGCGAGGGAACACACACAAAATGACCTGCGTTTGGTCCTTGGGAGTAAACAGACAAGATGACAACCAATGTCTAAGGACACTTTCGGGACACACAGTCGTGTAGGGGTGGGGCTGGGGCTGGGGGTCGGTCGATTTTGCTTTCACTTTCAGCTGTCGTACCGCCTCCAGTCCATGGAAAAAGAGACAACACAAAAAAATAAGAGAACTGGCAGCTTAAATATGGCGGCAGGATTCCATTGTCAGCGCCTCCGAAATCCGCAACTATTTCATTTCATTTAATTTGATTTATTTGCTGTATTTTTATTCTGTTTCGGTTTTTGCCACTGTGTGGACGTTGTGTATGTGTGTGAGTGTGTGAGTGTTTCCCCACTAAATTTTCGGTGGAATGCAGCTTAGGAACGCCCCCATTCGGAAGCAGACCTCCTTGGGGCTCATAATGAAAACACAAATCCAAATTCGGTCGCTGAGATGTGCGCTAGCGCCACGTCCTTGAGCCATAAAGCCTATACACAGCATGAATGGAAAACGGGGGAGGGGGAGAGGCAGAGGCAGAGGCCGAGGCATTTTGTGTGTTAACACCAAATGGAAGAAAAAGTATAATTTCTGGCCCAAAGATTAAAGTCATAAATTGGGGTAGTACCAGAGCAAAGGGTCATGTGCCACGAACGAAAAATTGCGAGATCTGAGTTGAAGAGTCAGTCGGTTTTAATTATAAGTTAATAGTACACTTAAGAGATGAGCGGTTGAATTATAGTTTACTCTAATGGAAATCACTTAAACTTAAATATTTTCATAATCTTAAAGTAGGTTTTGCAATCTTTAGGAAGTGTCTGCATGCTGTCAATTTTTCAACATTTTTCACAGCTCTTTCAAGGCCCCGCAGAAAGAACCTTAAATTCCAGGCAAACTCCACTCCAGAGGATGAAACTTTCAACGCATTTTTTGTTGGGGTCTTCGTGGTTTCACTTGGGGGATAAAATCAATGCCATCAAGCAACGGACAGCCACACCACACAACTGACTTTGGGCCGCTTAATAACATTACACATACGCCACGTATGCACACATGAACAGCTTCAGCCTCAGCTTCGGCTACAGCTTCGCCTGCTCTCCAATCTTTTGAAAGGTTTTCGGTTAAAATATTTTACATATTTTTAACGCACAAAGTATGTATGGCCTAGCGCCTGGAGGCGACCCATTCGAGTATGCCACTCTGTGTGTGGCATGGCTGTCTTGCGGGAGGATTACAGCTGGAAGCTGTGGGGCAAATCGGCTGGTTTCACTGTTGGCTGGTCTATAAGTATTCGAGATAGTTGATTATTTCATGGTGCCTCACTGTAGTCTATTGATTTCTCCGACTACTTGGGATACATGAAATATTTATAGTCTTTCAGTCATTTGGCTTATTGCAGAATATATTTGAATATTTGAATGAATTCGGATAAGAAATCATATTATATAATCATATTATAATATTATATTAATCATATTTCCAGATTGAAAAATCATTTACTTTTTAGTTACCCAGCAAGCCTTTAGTTTACCTTTAAATCGAAATGATACAGAATTATTAAAATTTAGTTATAGTTTATCCACTACACACTACACACAATACACAATACACATTATTTTTTTCGTCATGGAACAAAATAAAGAGGCCAAAGGGCACATTGGAGAATTCAAAGAGCACAGACTGTCCATAACGTCCATAATGTCCACAGAGTCCAGACGCTCAACATTAAGAAATAGCGCATATGTGGGATCGATTCCAAGATATGAAATGGTCTCCTTTATGCCAAAAATAGAACGGAAAATGCAAAGGCTATATAAGCGGCACAATGATGACGCCAAGTTTCTTGGAGACTTTGATCTCACCGGATTGAAGGACCAAATGACATATAAGCGCCAAGAAGAGTATGCAGATGCAAATGATATCATTCTTCGGTATCCCAGCTATAGTAAATTTAAACTACCCTTGTAAGATTCCTCAACATACTTATCGTAGTATATGTTATATGTTCTCTACTAACCCGCATCTTGTTAAAAGGGATGCAGAATGTCTCGCCAGATATAAGGAATGTACAAAAAAGTATAATCGTCAATTCAGGAATGAGATCATTAAACTCGTTGACTACCAGTGTTCCGCTCTCGAGGCAGCCTATCTTGTGCGGTAACTCATAGAACTAGTCTATACCTTAAATATTAAATATTAATTAAATATTCTTCATTCATAGTGTGGCTGCATATACCACAATTTGGCCACCTTATCACAATGAAACGGAAATTAAGAGAACATCTCAAACTTTCTTTCGTTTGACACCAGAAGAGCAAAAGAGGTTCACAAAAATTACTGGTATGCCGTACAAATCAAAATGATATGTGACTCCTTGAATATTAAAGTAAACAACTTCACTTCCCTTTGGTGATCCAAAGAAAAGTCGCTGGTTACCAATTTATCGCTGTCCAACTGTCTGGAGCCTCCAGTATTTATTGCATTAATATTCGTACTTCAGTGCAATTCAAAAGAAATAAACAAATTGCACAGACAAAGATCCCAAAGAGCATAGCAGATAGACAGTTCAGTCCAGTCCTGTAGTCCCGTACTTGTGTCATTGCAATGCAAAATGTCGCAAAGTTCTCGCCGGGTAGTAGACACAGAAAAAAAACTGAATATTTTTACAATTATAATTTATAGAATAGTTGGTAGTTTATTTGCCGCGCAGTCAAGAGGCAGGGCAGCCAGGGAAAGGAGGAGTAGGAGGAGGTGGAGTGGTAAAAACAGTTACATAAATCCAGGAACAGAAACATTCGCAAGTATTCACTGTATATTCGATCTGCATAAACAGTTTCCATTTCCTGGCCAAGTCATTTACATTGCAAGTATTGGGTGGAGATCCAACATGGTTTGGTTTCTCTGCTTTTATGCAAAACTACGCATAACTTTCGGGGAGGAGTTTCCCAGACACGGTACACGGTACACGGAATACGGGACACCGGACACAGGACACGGCATCTGGGATCCATGGTCCGAGGCATCATCAACGCGACCACAATGCTGGCCTGGCCGGGCCGGGGGGCGGCGGTCTGTCTGTCATTTACATTAAATATTAACCCAAAATGTTGATAACCCGCACACACATTACAAAACGTGTCGGGGGTCCTTTGAGAGGAGGGGATGTGGCCGGACCAGGAAGAAGGAAAAGCGGAAGTTGCATATAAAAAATAAAAATGAATTCCTTTTGGTGGAGTTTATTTTGGTAAAATAACAAAAAAAAGAAATGAAAGATGAAAAGCAGGGAGAACGAGGGGCAAAGAAGAAAACCCCAAATTTTTCACTTCACTGAATTATTCATGAATGCAATTTTTAGCCACAAATAAAATATAAGCAGGCGAAGAGGAATCGTGGGTGTGGCATGCACCAGGCACCAGCCGACAGTCACCAGGGGAAGGAGAGGAGTTCACGGTACCGTTACCACTGCAGCTGTGCCCCGTTGTGTCGTTCGGTGTCGCCTCAGACGACGCTCCAACATTTAGTGTAAATTAAAAGGGAAGAAGTTGAGGAAAATGAAATTGTGCATGAACTTTTGTGTGAATTATGAAGTCTGTTGTCACATTTGTGCCACAAATATTTGCAAATTTCCGCGCTGTGCTTAATTTTGTGGAAATATACTTTTTGGTGGAAGAAGGGAAGACATATTTTATATATTTCCAATCGATGGGATTATTTAAAGCATGGCAGAGAAAATCTGTAACATTTCGTATTAAAAACATATCAATAGCCCTACACCAAAGTGTTTTTCCCCAGAAACTTTGGCTCGCTCGGAAAAACTTTGCCATCGAGCATTTAGTTCGGTTTTCACCCGCAACTTTTCAGTTTTGCGGTAAGTTGAAAATTTGAATTTCAAATCAGCCTGCAGATCGCTCTTCTCCGAGCACCCCACCAACCAGCCCACCCATTGGACTGATACCAACTTGTACTCAATGGAACCGGGCTGACAAATGACTTTCAGCCAAACTGCAGTGGAAAGTATGCACCATGAATGACATTTCGGAGCCAAAAGTTTTGCAGGTGTTAAATACGCCTGCAATGGTGTCACCAGCGATCCAGCGATGGCGACAGAGATGGGGGGCCGTAGAGGCCCCCCGTAAAAACAAACACGGAAATCATGCACAGCATAAGCACCCATCCGCCTCGAACTTCTGGGCGGGGCGGGGCGGGCATCAAACAAACCGAGAAGAGCCATTAAAATAATCGCTGCAATAACCGCATTTGGTACAATTTCGTAGTCCTCTCCCTTTTGTGTCTCTCTAGTCTTTTCTACCTTTTCGAAGTCTTCAAAGTGGGGTGGAGTGGAGTGGAGTGGGGAAATGGGGATGACGAAATTTGCATGCATAAGTTATGCGGAGTTTTGGGGCTGAAAACGTAACATATTGACACAGTAAACTGCTTAGATTGTCAAAGTTCGAGAGGAGCTTTCGGTTGCGACCTGCATCCTGCATCCTGCATACTGCATTCTGTATCCTGCATCCCGGCGGCAGCAGCAGCAGGCAAGGCAGTCAGCGGCAGTCAGCGGCAGTTTAAGGTGCATTCAAGTTTTTGAGAGTGCGCGCAAACAGTTGGCAAAAATCCTAAAGGGATTGCGTTGCATATTTCTGTCTTTGGGTCGCCTGCCATGTGTGTATTTGTGTGCCAAGCATATGCATTGAAGCCAAGTCAGCAGTGCCGTGGCACAGCATGTGTGTGCTTCTTGTAACTCTACAGGCACCGAACCACACCGAACCACACCACACCACACACAGAGGCAATGTATCAGCAGTGATAGAAAATCCATGCCGCTCGGTTTCTCTTTTTGCCATAATGCTCCTCGCTGGATGTGTTTTTATTTTCGTGAAAAATTCATACGTAAATACGAGAGAGAGAGCCCGAGAGAGTGGCAGAATGTTTGCCAGCAAAAGCGCCATTTTATCCACTGCTTTGAGGTGGTTCGTATTTGTCATTCACGAGAGAAAGCCACTGCCAGAGTGGGGCATGCGCAGAAGCAACCATGAGAGAGCCTCCTCTTAAATAGTGGGAAATTTCGTATTCTGGATATTCTTGGATTTGCGAACTCTTTAGGTTAATGCTAATCCCCATCAGAGGACAGGATTAAATCTAGGATGTCCAACTGCAAAGTAAAATTGGATGTAAAGTCATAGTTTACCGATGAGTAGGTATTCCTCTTATTTAAATATAAGAAAATATAACTTATATTATGTTTGTCTTCTTAAAACTAACAACTTCGAAAAAAGGAGAAATGTTTCCCCTCTTGTTCAAATACTGGGTACATTTTCCACCCCTCAAATGGAACTTTATCAAATCCTAACAAGTCGCATGCCCCAAAAGCATACTCTCTCCACAAATGAGAGTCCTCTAGCAGAACTCTCTTGGTGTAGGTCGCAAACAGCTGCAGCTGATGCGGTCGGTCGCCTGGGTTCTTCATCGGTTCTGCTGCCAGCAACAACTACGAGTGTACGATGGAGTACGGGGGCATAGAGTAGGGCTGTCCACTTTAACGAGTGCACCTGACCAACTGCAGCTTATGTGTTCAGGTTACTTTACCCTCCACATACACACACACACCCATGCGAGTGTACTCTTACAGGAAGAAAGATTTATATTTTGTCACACTTACTTGAAACGACTTTGGCTGCCACTTGTTCTGCGGTCTATGGCAGGACGGAGATGGAGAGTGAGAAAGGATGGACAGAGAGAGAGAGGAAGAACTTGATTTTCCTTCTATTGGTTGTGTTCCAACCATCAGCAGTTCGTCCTGCCATCAGCATCGTCAACTATATCGTTTTGGGCGCTCTATCCTCTGTTCTATGTCCGCTTTCCTCTGTCCTCTGTCCTCTGGGACTGCAGTCAGCAGCATTTACTTGGCCAGCATTACCTTTCAGCTCTGAGACCGTGATGGAGCACCTTAGAGGAGAACCCAAACAGGCAGCAGGTCCCGCACGATGGCCACGTGAGTCACGCGACCTTCACTGGCTCTGATGCGTTTTATAATGTGCATTTCGCCTTGGCTGCCACACCTGAGTGACTTTAAGCTGTGCCAGTCGCGACGTATGGCGTTGGTAATGATGGTTTTGGCCAATGTTCGGCGTGGCTTATATATGTATATGCTCTCGCCCCGAGAGCATTGATATCCATCCTCCTCCTCCATCCTTTCTGTGTACGCAGTGCACTCTCCCTTCAACTTTTTATGTGTAGCTCTGGCAATTTTCACGTTTTCGCTCGTTTTCTCTTTTACCTTTTTTCGGGGCCCATGACTCAATTATGTTGGATTGACATTTCGCAAAGGTTTTTCATCAATCAAGTGTGCTTTTTATACAGCACTCCACTCCACTGCACTGCACTGCACTGCTCTGCTGCTTGCTTTTAGTGCAGCGCGGCGTATACGTAATGGCTAACAGCAATTGCTAACATTGCACTTGCAATTTATCGTTTCGTGTGTGCGTCTGAATGACCTGAGGAAATAATTCTACCATTCCATTTGGCCATATTTATGTACTCTTTCGCATTGGATTTAATTTCGATTGCATCCTTGGCCCAAGCAATTTATAAATTTATGTATTCTCTCTCTCGGCTTGGGAAGCTGCAAGGAACTGACTTTAAAATCGGTTTAAATATCTGTACTATACGTCTGAATATTTATGAAATTTCTCACGTAAACCATTAAATTTTCATAATTCATACAAATATTTGAACGCAAAATCCGAAGAAGCAACCATCAGCTTCGCTGACAACTCCACAATGACTTTTCTTCGCTTTCAACCCTGAAGGTTAAACCAGCCCACACCACCCCACCGCCAGCCACCCACCAACCGCCGCCTAACTGGCAAGATATTGTTACCTAAACAAACAGAGTGAAAGGAAAAGGAAAACGGCAAAAACCGGAAGGGAAAATGCAATCACCTGTAACACAAAACTGAATACACAAACAAAACGAAGGGGCGAAAGGAAATATTTATGCCAGACTTTGATGTTGCCAATTGAAGAAGCCATTCGGCTGTGGACTGAGGACTGAACACTGAAGACTGAACACTGAGTATTGGGGATGAGGCCCAAATTGGTGTAAGCGTTTCGTTTTAATGCCTTGATTATGCAACAATTGGGGAGAAAAATGTAAAAATTAAATGGCAACTGAAGCGATTTCTCCGACTGTGTCTATGTCTGTGTGTGTGTGAAAGAAAGAAGTTTCTCCCCCCGATTTTCCACTTTTCCAATTCTGCTTTTTGTGTTGCTTATTTATGCACATTGCCTGGTCCTCTTTTTTTCTCTGGCGTTTTTCTGTTTCACTTCACATTTAGGGGGGGGGGTGTAAGAAAGAGTTAACCAAAGTTTATTGTAGCCCTCTTTTACAAGGAATCGAAATGAAAACCGGGTCTGGGTCTGGGTCTGGAGATGGGTTTGTGGAGGTGAGGAGTGTGACTGGGCGGCAATACGAGTGCTACTCCTTAGTGCCATCCTGTCATTTCCTTCTTTTGTTGGAAAGTCTATGCCTTGTTCTAGTGGGGTCTTTGCTTGCAGTGGCATTGAATGAATGAAAGGAAGTACATTTTACACAGAATATGCAAATAACGCTGACAACAATGACTGAAGGATGTCGACGGGGGAGCGAGCAGGAGCGGCCAGGCCATTAGCATGGACTGCACTGACACACAAAATGCGGCAAATGTTTGGGCCAAAATATTGGCCATTGTGTGTGGGAGGAGTATGGTAACAAGATATCTACCCATAATGTACATAATGCAGGCAGTGAAAATGGCAGCAATTATGTTATTGAAAGGGAAAAATGAAGCCAACCAAATACTCGACATCTTTTTTAAGCGTAAAAGTATTTGATATTAAAAAAGAAAAAAGTCTCTTCAATCTTCTCATATAATTTCTGGAGAAGTCTCAGGATATTCGATATTGTATCGCTATTTTTGCATCGTTGTAAGGCCATCAACTTTTTTCAACTTTCTAAAAATATTCTTACACACAAAGAAATCCAATTTCCATCTCTCCAACCCTCCATCCATCCATCCATCCACGCAGTTAGTGTATCCAACTTAATCGCTTTTCAATTACTTAACCTTAACCACTTAATTTATTCATTGTATTACAGGTGTCCAAGCTGGCAGCTCGCCCAATCAGCGTGCCGAATCCCGGCGAGTCCCCCGTTCGTTCGCGAAGCGGTGCGCTCACAAAAAAGGTAGCACAAAAACACATCTGCCTGATGGCTCGGGGATACTCGCACCATGCCCCACGGGCATGCCATCAGGATGGAGCAGCACCCTTCCCTTCCGCCCAACACTTAGTGTTCGACATTCTCTCTCATTGTGTGCCAGAGCGACGTCATCGTTCGCCTCGACGCCATTAATCCACGTGAAATGAAAGGTGAGCGATTTTTCCCAAATCCAATTTGTTATACAAAAAAAAAGGGAAGAACGGAGGGAGCGGGAAAGACTGTGCGGAAGAGCTGTGTGAGAGATTGAGCTGTGAGGCAAGCCCACTTTTAAAAAGAATGTAGAGAGTGTCGGGTGTCGGGTGTCGGGCGGGGGGGAAAAAGCATTTTAAGGGTTTAACCAGCTTTCTTCTTGTCGGACCCCGGGATCACATGCCCACCTGCCCACCTGCCCATCGCGCACCCTCCGCACCCCCCGCACCTGTCAAATGTGTTGACGTTAAGTGCAGTTTCATTCCATTTATTTGCCAGGCTTATCGCTTGTAAGCGTCTAATGTGTCAGCCTGCACTTCGGCCTGGCCCTCCATTGATTTTGCATAACTCACTGAATGGCTTCCAATTATGCAGCTGCATTCTCTGGCTCCAGCTGGCTTTCGTCTTTCGGCTTCATTTTCCATATTGTAAAAGAAAAATCAATAATATTGCAGGGGGCGGCGGTGAGGTGGGGCAGCCACTCATCAACAAAGGTCGTTAGTTTGATAAACCCTTGGGTCTTGGCTCGTGGGTCGTGGGTCTTCCCATTTCCCATTTCCCCATCGCACCGAAAAGAAAGTTGCAAAAGTGTCTCGAGTGCTTTAAACTTCTTCAAACTTCTCGCTGACGCTTCCGGCCGGTACGGGCCGGTACGGGCCGGTACGGGCGGGGCTCAAGTCGGGACCCAGGACAAGACGATGATGCCCTGTGCCATTTCCGCGTTTCTTGGTCGACTGATTCTCAAGTGGCCAGTCGCTGAAGTCTGGTGGCTGGTGGCTGGTGGCTGGTGGCTGAAGTCTGGAATCTCCTGCCCCGGCCAGCCGCATTAGGCCAGGGCCAGGTGGAAGCCGCCACCTTGTTGAGTCGAGTGTGCGGTTTTGTGTGCGCCAAAAATGGCCAAAAAGGTTAGGACCATGAAGCGGGCCGGTCGGTAGAACGTACAGAGCTGCAGCCACATCTCGAGTGCGCACTCTTCGAACGTTCTTCGATAAACTTAATGGCCATTGAGAGAGGCCCTGGCCCTAGCTCCTACAATCCTCCGCTCTCTGCCTTTGGCCCCGCTTCGATGCCTCGCGAAGCCGTTAAATGATTATGAAAATTGTTGGCAGGCCCCTCTGCAATGACCTCAGGGGTAATGGCTTGGCCTGGTCTGCAGACCCGGCATCAGCATCGGCTTCGGCTTTGGCAGCTGCCGCAGGTCACGCCCTAACAGTTTTCAAGAGTTTTCCTTTTGCGAGTCAGTTCAAGAATGCCCAGAGAGTACTCGTACTCTCTCTCTCTCTTTGCGGTAAAAAAAAACGTTCATTGAAAATTGCAATCAAAGCGCTTATTTAATTATATTTAACCATGGAATTTACATATTTATTGAAATAAATCAGGAAATTTATTAATGAATAAATTACAAGTAGAACGAATCATATGCAAATCACATCACAAATCATTAAGGGAGCAAAAAAAATTTAATTGAGTGAGTAGTCGGCTGAAAAAAGTTAATTTCTGACTAAATTTAGTTACATTTAAGCCAAATTGACTTCCAGCAGCACAGACGAATACAGACGAACGACTACTATCGGTAATCAATTTTTATTGTCCAATTTTTCCATTAACTTTTTCTTCAAAAAGCTCTTTCCAATATTTGCCATATCCCAAACCCAATATATATTATTCCACAAAAGGAAAGAAAGAAACAATTTAAAATTCGTCTGTGTTTTTGGCTCTTCCTGTTGTTGTTCGTTACCAACAGTCATCAATTATGGCCAGGCCATGCCAAAGGATAGGCCGTTCCGGCTCCCGGCGACCCGCCCCGTGCCCCGTGCTCCGTGCCCGTGCCCCTCCCCATTCACGTTCCATTCCACCACCACCAAAAGTGTCACTGGCGGAAGCGCCCAACTAACTAAACTATGCAAATTGGTTATTTTATGGCCGAAACCCTTTTGTTGTGTGTGTGTGTGTGTGTGTGGGGCACCGGGAACGGGGAGGATAACACGACAGCGCGGCAGACAATGCTGCAACAACAAATAAAGGCAGTGTAGGCAGTGGCATAGAACAGCAACAACAAAAAGCGAAAGCAAGGACAGCGGCACAACTAATGGCACAATTTAACCAACTAGCTGGATGTTGGAATACTGGGGATCCTGGGATCCTTGGATCCTAGGGGTCCCTTGGTTTGTTGCGAATGCGGATGCGGATATGTGAGAATTCAATGAAATGGAAACTAACAAAATCAAATTGATGGAAACAAAAAACGCAAGACAAAAAACAGACAAAGAAGAAGAACAAGAGTAAGCTTTAAAGGACCCGCTGCCGACCTCGGACTCAGATTTGGACTCCGACTCGGACTCGGATGAAAAGAAATCAGCGCAAATCAAACGAAGCAGCGCAGCAGGAAAAATTGGGCCGGCACCGGCACCGGCACTGGGCGCTGGACTGAGGCACAAAAAAAAGTGGAAAAGCGGAAACGCAGCGACAAAAGGGCGGCTCCGGAGCAGGCTGCCTCCATCCTCCATCCTATCCCCTCTCCTTCCTGCATCCATAGAAACAACAAAAGATGCTGGGAATAGCCGAAGGAGCCATGACATGGAACAATGCCTCTGACTCGGCCTCTCGCTCTGCCCTTGGGCCGGAGATGAGCGGTGGGAGGCGATTGGGTTGGCGTGGCGTGGGTGGCGTGGCGTGGGTGGCGTGGCGTGGGTGGGGCAGGCATTGAGGTGCATAACTCGTGCCCCTGCTTCCGTTCAATTTGAAGCCTGTTTGTTGCCCAAGTAGAAGAAAAACCAAAGCGAAAAACAAAAGCGGAAACGAGCAGTTGGCGGCCGATTGGAACAATTGCAGCAAAGGCGGCAGCAACGGCAGTGGCAGTGGCAGGAAATCAAGACGCAGCGGTGGCAAAAATTAAACAAACATGGCCGACAGCGGAAATGGCCAACAGAGAGAAAGAGAGAGAGAGAGAGAATGAGGATGGCGGTGGTGGAGCTACTTGGCCGATCCATTGTTTGAAGTTATTATTGGTGCAGTCAATCGAGTCGAGACGAGTCCGGCTGCGGACCCAATCATCGGTCGAACTTGTTATTGCCTTTCCCCTATAGGATATCGCCTGATTTTTCCCTTTTTCCCTTTTTCCCCCAACACCGAGACCGGGAGGGGACTCTATATAAGTAATTTTTGTTCTCCACTTCTGTTTGTCTTTCCTTTTCGCAGTTGGCATGTGAGCGTATAATTTGTGAAAATTATTTGCTCTGCTGTCGTCCTGCAGAAGGAGTCCGAGCCCCTTGATCGGACTCTCGTTGCTCGTCAGCGGGCTGCCCGGAAGGGCGGAAAATATTTTTTCATCATTGCATCGCCGGGACCGACCGACCGACCGACCGACCGGTCAGGGACGACGACAGGAAACGTTGCGGTCGCCGCCTTCAGCAAAAAGGGTTTAAATTTTAAATTAAGCTCCTTTATTGCTGGCTAAAAGGGGGGAGAACATCCAGGAAGAGCAGCCAGTGCCAATACCTCTTGCGGTGCGTTGATTGTCAAGCTCTTTAATTGCTTCAAGTGACCCAAACGGAACGAAGGAATGGACTTTAATTGGACCAGAGATGATTTTCCGATCAGTCCATCAAGTGGACAGCCAGCCAGCAGAGGCTAAGCCACTTGGAAAGCCCTGAAGAGGAATGGATACTAAATATTTGTCCGCTAGCTTTATATTTTAATCAAGTTTATGAAAATGAGCGCCTCTGCCAGGACAAACTTCAGACAATTTCACGCCTCAACTTGAACTCTGACCATTTGAAAGTCAGTGAGCCAACCACAAGAGCCAGGACTCTCCGTTACAGCCAATTCATTACAGAAAGTAGATGGGGGTATAGGGGATCTACTCTGGGTCGACAACATGCTTCCAGCCATTACGACCCAGCAAAAAGAGCTAGGAAGAAGAGCCTCCCCCCACAAAGCAACAAAGGGAATCGGGAATGAGTGTCCCTGTAATGGGGTGAGAGGCGCTGATGTGGCGCTGATTTTAATGCACGAAAGAAACGACAGCCTGGCAAATAAGAGTTGGCGGTTACATTGCCAGAGGCCATGGCCACAGCAGCATCTGTGGCCATAATGAGAGCTGCCACTGCCACATCGATGGCCGTGAGACCAAGCCAGAGGGATGCTAGGATGGAGAAGGACTACTACCAAAAAAATTATCAACGAAAAATGTCGCCAAAGAGAGCCGCCGCCAAAAGCGTCTTGGGCCGTCTGGTCGGATGTCTGGTAATTGGAAATGATGCTCGAGTCGCACTCAAGTTGGGGGCGAGGGATTAATGATGCTGCAGCCAGAGATCGTTGTCCAGCAGCAGCAGCAGCAGCAGCAGAAGGATGACGATAATGATGGTTGACTGCGACAACGTGTTGCCGCTAAATGAATTGAATGTGAGATGCCTTTTAGCTGAGATTAAGCAGCAGAAGTAGAAACAGGGACAGCAACAGCAACGGCAATGTCAGCAATTCCAATGGCAACTAACTCACTCAGGCAGAAGCAAATTCAGCTGTGGAATGCCAGAGTCAGAGCCAAGAGACCAGAGCCCAAAGCTGAAAGCCCAAAGCCCAGTGCCCTGAGCCAGGCTGCATTCTAAGCCCTGAAATGGCATTTCATCTTTTTAATTGAATTTTAATTTGTTTAGAATGCGCTTAGAGGCATCGCACGCCAAGTGGCCAAGTGCTTCTGGCCAAGTCCGTAGTCCGGACACGCCCTCACTTAATTTACCATGCAACCCATCCACACAGCCCGAGAGCACTACTTGCAGTTGTTGTCTGCCAGCTTTTCACAAATCGATTAAATTTAATTTGTTTTCCTTGCCGGCTTTCTCCGCTGCCAGTCATCGTCATCGTCGCTTTTTTTTCACTTCCTCCGTACCGTACCGTACCGTATTTTCCTTTCCTTTCCGTTCCGTTTGGGAAAGCTTAGTTTTGAGCAGTAATTTCATAATGAGTTGACTTTATGCTGGCCAGGAGACCAGGGCCAGGACCAGGACCAGGCCCAGACCGAGTTCCACGGCCCAGACCCTGCCCTACCTTGTCCTACTCCCAGTGCCAGATGCAGATGGAAATTTTCACCCATTGCTGTTGGCAAATAAAACTGTTCACGCCAACATTAAGCAACTATGAAGTGTGGAAACTAACGAAGGGAAAACTTCAAATCGGAAATAACAGAGTGGATGGAAAATTTATAATTTAAAAGTTTTCCAAAAATTATTTAATTAAACTAAATTTTATTCCTCAATACCCGCTCCTGGTTTTTGCCCAACTAGAAGCGAAAGTCGCATATTGTCGTCCCATTTTGAGGGATTTATTTCGAGCTTCGTCCCATGGCTGCAAGGGATTTTCCGCTTTCCTTTTCTTTTATTTTCTCTTCTTTTTTTTTTATTTGGTTGTTTGTTCCTTTTGTTTTTGGCCCATGGACAAGTTTTGTCGGTTGGCAGCATACTTACCTACAATTAAAATCCCTCGCAGTTGGAATGTGAAAATAATTATCAAGAAAAATACGAGTACAACGAGAAATGCAAAAATGGAAATTTTTTTTCCATTGTTGTTGAGAAAGAATCTTATACAATAATAACAATAATTTCCTTTTTTTTGGGAGTGAAATTAATTAAAAATTTTCCGCTGTTTATTCTCTGTAGCTGGGTATAAAAAAATATGCTTAGTATTTAAAAAGCAAAGAAATGAAGCTTAATATTTGTTGGTGACTTGAATTTTAATTAAATTAAAATACGAGTACATCCCAAACATTTTGCTACATATTTTCACATTATAATAAACCTTTTTGCATTTAATTTAATTGTTTCTTTCACTCCCTTTTCGGTGGCGCAGTTTAACATTTATTAACTGTCAAAACATGCCACGTCAGCCGGCAAATCAGACATCAAAATACACGTTTCTAGGGAGAACATTAAAGATAAATTTCACCTGCGGCCCCTGGTGTGTGTGGCCCCGATGGAAGTGTGGAGCGAAGGAGCCCCTCCCGATGGATGGCAGCGACAAATAATATTTTCAAATGAGAAATTAAATGAAACTTTTCGCGCATACAAATTCGCAAATGTCTGGCATGTGTGAGAAAATGTCAAGAAACGAATGGAATGGAAACAGCAAGCCAGGCCAAAGCAGAACAAAATTTAAAAGCGAAATATTTAAGCGTGCAACATGGCGTATGCGCAATTTTCAGTAGCATTCTCTTTTTTCTTCTTGTCCTTTGCAATTTCCCTCCTGCGTTTGAGTGTGTGTCAGAGCGTGTGGGCTTCGCTTTAATGGCACAATTTCTCCGCTCAAGAGATAGAGAGAAAGTGAATCGCTGGCTGTCTTCTGCATGCAACTCGCGTATTCGATGGGAAAATCTTGCGATAAAATGTTGGGAAAACTTTCCTCTTTGCAATGAATACATTTGAGAGGACTAGTTGTATGTGCTGCTGCTGCTCATTTGCATTTGGCCTTGTGGAAAATGTTTCTTGTCATTACTACGCCCCCACGAGCACAAAAGAGAGCCAAAAAACAAAGGGGGGCGTGGGATAAAGGCTGCAGCTGCATCCGCATCCGCAAAAATGTCAACAAATTGAATGTAATTCCTTTTAATTTCAAAGCAGTCTTAAAGTCCTTGCAGGACTCTATCTCGCTTCCATTTTCTGCACTTTCTTTCAGCCTTCTTCTTCTCCCTACTCTTTCTCTCTCTCTCTCTCTCTGTGTGTAGCACGTGGCAAGCTGTCGTGAAGCAAATTGCCCGAATGAAGTTGCGCATGCAACGCGGCAGCACAGCCGCGTGCCATGAAATTAAGTTGCAAGCTCCAGGATTTGCTTTCAAGTTTCACAAAATTTTCTGTTCTACACACACACACACACACACACACACACACAGAGGTACAAATACATACACAGTTGCGAAAGGGACACACGCTAAGGTCCTTGGCTTCGTTTCGTGAATGCTAACACGCGTTTTTGCCGTTTCTTGTAGCTTCTTGGCTGCAGTCGGATAATGTCACGCTAATGCCCCCAGCTTTGTCCTGCTTAATGTTGCGTCTAGTTATTGGATTTCGGCTGTACGCTCTCTTTAGGGCTCTAGGTAGAGGGAAATTGATGAACAGTCCTTTGAAATGGAGCCGAAATCACGGAATATGTTAACAATATTCAGGATAGTTTTTTTAGAGATTGAATCACAGTTGGCTTTGGAATGATATGCGGAGCATTTACTTTTACATTTCCCATTTCATTTCATTCGTAAACCGAGCTTCTTCTCGTAAACATCAAATAATATTTTTAGTGAAAAAGTCACACATTAAAACAAAAAAATATGGAAAGGTGAAAACTGTAGAAATAATACTTCTATACTTAGCCAAAAAGATTATTTTTAATGTGATTTTTAATTTAAATTATTATTAATTTTTAATAACACTGACAGTTCTATACCCAACAAGACTGCATTGTGTCTGAAGGAAGAGGCTGTGGAACACCCAGTGGATCCGCAAGAAGGCGCGACTTTAGATGCTGAAACAGAGATTTCGCAACGGACAGTTCTTAATCAAGAAGAAATGACAAAATCACAAGACGATTTTGGCAACCTGGTCCCGATGGCCAATAAAAACATAGCGGTGGTCATCCCAATTCCGAAGAGCCGCAAGTGTCGCACCAAGACACGTACAAATCAGAAACCTGTGAAGTCGGTATTGCGCAAAAGTCGCGGCAAAAAGGCAGTGCCTGTCGTCCAATACAAGACTCTTAAGCCTTTCAAGTCCCTCGAAGCTACTCAGATGCTCTTAGCCTACGAGTCGTCTGTAAAGAATCGCCGTCAGACAATTAAGTGTAAGGTATATGTGGAAACATCGAAATTTGAGATTCAGTATTAAATATAAATGTTACTTTATTCCATTTAATATATTAAAACATAAACAAATACTGAGAATATCTTTTTTACCCGAACATTTTTAAAATAGGATCTCAATAAATGCAATGGTATTTCGACGACATTCAGGAGTTCGTGACGTAATCCTTATATATTTTTAACGCTTAATTTTCCATCTGTAAAAAGCAAATATCATACATTTTATTATGCACATTCAGCAATTTTCGCTATTCCTTTCAGGACACTTTTCCTGTCAACCGCACAATTTGCGTGTGTCCAGGATATACGAGTATATATATCGCTGATATGATAAATGTGCATAAATTATGCACATGCAGAAGGAGTATGCAGAAACCCTATAAAAGCGCCAGAGGCGAAAGCCCGCCGTGGCACACGCACAAAGTAAACACAATCCGGCGAGTGAAAGAAGCAAAACTGAGCTTCGAGTCAAAGTGAAAGTGGCCATATAAAATGATTAAGTTGCAAGTGAAAGTTATTTCATGGGTTTTTATAATTTTAACAGGATTTTTATGCACGCCACAAATTGAAAGCATAAATACCAATTTCCTTGAGCTGGCTGCCTTCGAGGACTTTCTGCGGTCGCAGCACTTGCAGCAGTCGCTTGTCGTCCGTACCAAAGGACGAGATGGCGACGGCGGTGGTGGCGATGGTGGCGATGGTGGAGATGGGGATGGTGGCGGGGATGGCGACTGGCAAATTGAATGCCACCAGAAATTGTTGGCCAACTATCGTGTGCAATTTTATCAGCCAGGAATTTCCCACAATTTCGAGGATCTCATGTACTATGGGGCGCCGCGAACAGCGGTTCTGGTGCTAAAGTTCGAGCACCGTCTTGTCAAGCAGTGGGTGTATACGGTGGCCTCCAAGGCTGGATACTTTAACAATTCGCTGGCATGGTTTATGCTTGGCACCAGTCGGGCATCCCAGCCAGATGAGGCACAAATTGAAGAGCATTTGGGTGGCTACAAGATGGGAATTGATGCGGATATCACTGTGGCCTTGAAGGCCAGAGATAAGTGGGGCAAATAATGAGGTTACCTTATGGGTACGCTATTCATATTTCGCATAACTTGCAGCACCTCGTGGCAGCTCTATGATGTCTACAGGATTGATCAGCATGTGTCGAGTACCCCCCTGATTGTGGAGAGAAAGGGGGAGTGGTCTCCATCGCAGGGTTACCATCTGATGGACACCTTCCGCAGGAGCTGGATAATTCGGAGAAGCAACTTTCGCAATGTCTCCTTGCGAGGCAGTACAGCGGTAGGCAAAATTATGGCTGCCCATTTTGGCAGCGGCTCCTCTCATCTTTCCTCCAAATCCACATCAGCTAACGGAGAAACCTTCGGGCTTTGATGACATGGAGTACCTGGCCAACGATAAGCAGCTCCTGCAACTGGATCCCATGCAGCGAAAGACCTATCAATTGTTCAGACTCGTCGAGCGGATGTACAATCTCAGGTGGGAGCAGGGTAGGGTGGCAGAGACCTCCAAAAAGTGCATCAGAGTACGCGCTAATAAGCCAACTTTGCAGCCTGTCCATAAGCTTCACGGACACCTGGGGCCAGCAGCTGGCCAACGGCAGCTGGTCGGGTGTGATGGGTCAGATAACCAACGGAGAGACCGACTTTGCCGTGATTCCCATGCGCCTTGTCCCAGACAGGCAGCCCTATGTGGACTATTCACCTGTTCTCCACACAGAGCCGTGAGCAGATACTTGTTATCCTTCGATTAGGCGATGGTCCAGCACCAGCACCAACACCAATCCCCGTCTTCTCTTGCAGCATAAACTTTTTGTTTCGCCATCCGCGGCACAGTCACATTCGGAACATATTCTTTGAGCCACTCAGCACACAGGTGTGGTGGTGCGTCCTGGTCCTGATTACATTCAGCACCCTGCTGCTGTTGCTCCACAGCCGCCATGAGGGACCACTGAATGGAAATCCGGTGGAGCGACGTTTGGCCTTTGTGTGGTTTACCATGCTGGAGACGTATTTGCAGCAGGGTCCATCCACTGAGCTCTTCCGACTGATGTCCACCCGTTTGCTGATCAGCGCCAGCTGCATCTTCAGCTTCATGTTGATGCAGTTCTATGGGGCCTTCATTGTGGGGTCCCTGCTCTCGGACAGCCCCAGGAGCATTGTCAATCTGCAGGCGCTGTTCGAGAGCAACCTGGACATCGGCATGGAGGACATCGCGTATAACTTTGTGATGTTCGGCAACACCAGTGGACAGCTCATGAGGGAGGTCTACAGCAAGAAGATCTGTCGATCTGGACAGCACAATATTATCAGCTTGGAGCAGGGAGCCGAGCGGATTATAAAGGGTCGTTTTGCATTTCATGCGGCCATCGATCGTCTGTACAGGCAGCTGCTCGAGCTGCGGATTGAGGAGCACGAGCTCTGCGAACTCCAGGAAATAAAATTCAACCCCCCCTATGCGACCGCCTCGGTGATGGCCAAGGGCTCGCCCTGGCGCGAACATCTAGCCCATGCCATCCTCCATTTGAGAGCCACTGGCCTGATGCAGTACAACGACCGCCTGTGGTTGGTGACCAAGCCGGACTGCAGCCTCTTCAAGGCCTCCCAGGTGGAGGTGGATCTGGAGCACTTTGCACCGGCTCTCTTCGCCCTAGTGCTGGCCATGATAGCCAGTGCATTGGTGTTTCTGCTGGAGCTGCTGTTCAGCTGGCTGGCTCCCTTCCGGCCAAGGGAAGATGGGTGTGGGCCGCCAGGCGCGATGTCCATTTAAGTAATCAGCTTGCAGGAGCCACGGCTTGGTCCTGGCACAACTTTCGGCTACAAATTTGTGTCGCTTTTAATGTTTTCTGCATTTTTAATAATAATAAAAAATTTGTAATAATGTCAGCTTCGGGCGCTTGCAGCTATTCCCATTGCTGGTCTCTCCAACGAAGAACAGAGCAGAAATTAAAAATTCCATTAAACTGCAAACACTTGCATGTACTCTCCCGCCACCACCACCATCACCATCACTATCATCCTCACTATCCCCTCCCCGTCTCCCTGGTATGGGGGTCAAGCCAAGTTTTCTACACGAAGCGAGCTCTTCATTTAGACTTAATTATGAAGGGGCCATGGCAGGGTGGCGGAGGAGGAGCAAGAGTGGGAAAATGTCACTTGTTTTCTATTAACTGACAAGCTTTTAAGGGGGAAAACCCCTGAATTTGCAAGCGCTAACAAGAAAAGGGGTCGCTCTACTGCTGCTTCCTGGATGGGGAAAATATATCTCTGAATAATATTCTCTGAATAATACAGTCATTCGACATTAACAAAGGGTCGTATAAAATGATTGGTATTTACAATAATAAGACCTTTGAATCAACATTTCGTTTGACTCCACTCCCATTACATTCCATTACAATATCTTAATAAATACGTCAGCAAATTGTTGCAGTAATCACGAACCTAATTGTAAAGTAATCACATTTGTTGCAATTGAATGCGCTGTCGTTCTCGTTCTCGTTGGCCCTGCCCCAGCGCCAACCATGAGACGACCGATCCCACTCGACGCATGAGAAGCTTCCATCTGACTGTGGTCACGCATAACCTTCAATTAAGTTGTCATAATGTCGGACAGGCACGGACAACGGGCCAACGGGACAACGGTTAGGAGACCACCAGACAGGGGACAATCCTTGACTCACACAGCAATATAATCACATCTATATGGGGACTTTAGAATGAGATTGTGCAATGGCATGGTCATGACTGGTTCAGCAATTGCAACACAGTCCGTGAGCGGATAAAACTTGTGTAAATCGCTTGATTATAAGTAGTCTCCATTGGGGGATAGCTTTAGCTGCTCTCCTTCTGTAAGCACTGCTAATTATTCCAAAAAAGTTTAAATTTAGAAAGCATTTCTTATAAGGGGTAACCTATAATATATCTATCTATACGATTCCACATACTTACATGCAGGGGACACTCCTCTCACATACATACTTACACATGTCAAATTATGCAAATTTACAACATGATTAAGCTCGTTTAGCCGGACTCCCGTCCAAACTCCGAGTAAGTAGGCCTCAATGTCGTCAACGGTTGGGTCTCCGCCTGTGTTTGTTTTGCAATTCAAATGAATTTGCTTCGGATCCGGAGGGGGTTTCGGCTCTGGGAACTAGGGACTGGGAATAGGGTCTGACACTGGGACGCTCACTCCTCGCCGCACATTTTGGCATGTTTGTTTCAATGTTTAGTTGTGTGTTTGTCTGTCTGTCTGTCTGCCTGTCTGTTTGTCACCCTCGCCCCCTGTCGATCCCACACTTCCGCTTTGGTTATATAAATTCGTACAAATCGTTCGATGGCCGTTTGCTCTGTTCCTTTGGTCGAAGTATCAATTGTTTGGCATTGGTCTTTATTTATGCATTGTTGTTGGCATCGTTCTAGTCCGTGTCCTGTAGTCCATGTCCATGTCCTCGTCCTCTCCTATCCTGGTGTGGCCTATCCGATGTCTGCATGGTGGTCTGTGTATTTTATTGCTTATGGTTATGGTGGGGATAGAGGCCTGCCCGCACTCTGAATGAATTTATATTGTTTTTGAAGTGTTTAAATGTTTGTCCATGTTTGCTACAGCCTGCCTGGCCTTCCGTATACGGGGCGTATGCGTAATGCGAATTTATGCAGGCTTAATGTTAATGCTGGACTGGGCTGGGCTGGGCTGTCCTGGTCTGGGCGGGGTGTTGTGGAAATATGCAGATGAAAGAGAGAAATACTCCAATGGCAATTTCCTCACTTCGATGGCAATAGATTGAAGTTCATGCAAATAACGTTTTGAGGAGGAAGACTTTGATATAAGTGCTAATTAAATAAGACAAAGTCAACTTTAATTTGATGGTAATAGACAGCAGGAAAATTTGGAATTCCATAGAGAATTTTCTTCTTAAACACTTAACCAACATCTGACCAAATAGTTGCAACAACTTTCGAGTAAATCAATATTAATTGCTGGAATTCACTCATCCAAAGACTTATTAATAATAAAGCAAAAACAAAACAAAAAATAAATGCGAAACAACAATCTGAAATATTTTCACGATTTCTGCTGCTGGGGGTTTCTCCCGCCGCTTTACTACTTTTCCGCTTTCCACGCTTTTGACCGATTGTCGAGTCGAGGAAAAACTTTTGCAACTTTGGCCGCTTGCTGCATTTGTGCGGCATCCCTCCTGGTCCCTCCCTGGGACCAAATCGTCGCGTTCTGTACAGCTAATGCCTCGGACCCTCGGACCCTCTGTCCCCAGTCCCCAGTTCCCAGTCGCAGGATTGCTCGCCTTGTGTTATGTGCTTATTATAAAATAATTAAGTCCTTTAGGAAATTATGGTTCTTGTTGCTCCACTTTGGTGCAATCTTTTCCCTCGTTTTTATTCTCTCTCTTCTTTTTGGAACTCTGTGATTTCTATGCTCTTTCCCCACATTATTCTTTTGCTTTTGTGCATTTAATAGTTGTGGCTTTTGATTCTCCTTTTTTGCGCTTGATTACTCATATGAGTGTCAGCAAGGAATGAAATAACATTGATTACCTCAAGCTTAAAAAACTCTACATAAATTGAAGGAAAGTCTCAGGATAGTTATTTTTTACACGGATAGATGTGTGTACTCCGTCATGCTCTATCCACAAGCCGACACACGACACGACACACACACAAATTCATTTTACTTGTGGGCTGCCACTGGCATATGAGTAATTTATTGTGTATCTAATTAATTATTGCTGTCTGCGTAATTTTTGTGGCACAGAATGAATGTGCCTCTGTCTGTCGGACTGTCTGTTCGAATGCCCCATCTGTGGGTGTGTGTATCTGTGTGGGCAGCATCGTTAGCATTGACTTAATTGCCAACCCACAGAATGACTCTATTAGGAGTTCAAAACCTAGTCGTATCTTGAACCCACAGGCGGGCCCTGGCCCTGGACATGATCTATGTGTATGACATGTGCCCTACAGCACCAGCTCCAGCTGCACTTAAATTTATGTATCCTCTGGCCAAAACAGCTAAAAGTCTCTTTAAAAATGCACTGCACCGTCGTGCAACGGTCGTGCCAGAGTGCAGACCCATCCATTTTTACATGCCACGGAGTATGACAAGTGTTGGCCAGCTATAAACAGGAAGCAGGACACCCAGGACACCCAGGACACGCAGGACCCTTGATAGAGGCATGGACACTGACACCATGCCAACGAGCCATGAATGGCCCTTTAGTCAATGTCCATGTGGGTGTAAAAGCCGTTTGAGTGTGGGCTTTTCCGCGAGTGTGTTTGACTTTAGAGGTTCCCTTATAGTGCTGGTTACTTTTAGGGATCTGTGCTGCAGCTTCTGCTGCTGCTGCTGTTCCACGAGTACTTTAAGATATCACAGCACTGACAGCGATTATCGCATATCAATTACCCAATATTCATGCATTCTGAGAGCAAACACGCGCTGATATTGGGCTCTAATCAATTTGCCATGGCCAAAACCAACCGACAGGATTTGGCATTCCCATCGTACCATCATACTGATTAGGTTTGAAGACAGTCTGGACTGGTTTGCTTGTGCATTTACCTGCAAGGAGGTACTCCACTCCATTCAAGCGGAATGTTGACCCAGTAAACAAGCAGTACAGCAGCGACAGCCAGCCGATAATCAGGGTGCAACGCGTTTTGGTCCACTCCACAAAACGTGACAAGGATCGCAAGGGCCCTACTGCTGCTGCTGCTGACCTGTTAGCGGAATGGAAAGCAAACATCCTGACGCCCACCCTGACAAAAGAAGCTAGCTTCAAACTCCCAACTGCAAATTCACCCTGCTGGCCCAGGCCCAAGACCAAGTTAATGAATCGTAGCCCACTTGCAACCATATGAAAATTAATTACCAAACTAGTTCGGAAAACTTTCGACGCAGCAAAAGTTAAACGCACCGAAAAAAGTTAAGGGGAAGCCAGAGAGCACAGCAGAGCAGAGCAGAGCCAACCAATCAATTTTCGTCTGCGACAAATGGAATGCTGCAAATGGCCCAAAAAATCGTTAATCAAATTAAAATTTATTTCGTATTTGGCCACCGAAACTGCAGCACAGCACAGACATGGGCGAGCAAATTTATCATGGAAGCCAGTGTAAAATCTTGCAGATACAAGCGTACACTGGATGTATCTGTATCTAAATGTGTCCATGTGTACGTGTATCTGTGTACGTGTCCGCATAATTTTGATGGTTCGCATCGAAGTGGTTTTTCGGTCATTTTGTCGTTTGTTTTGTCGACCAGGCGGCGCATAAATTTGCATCTCAATTGGCTGTTGGCCATTGGCTTTTGCCTCTGCTGCTGCTGCTGCCGCTGCTGCTGCCGCCGCTACTCCTCCTTCACCTCATCCTGTTGACCAGTGTACCAAAATTCCTTGTTGTGGCTGACGATTCGCCATTTTAATTAGGCAATGTCCTGTCAAAAGCAGCCTCTAGCTGTGGCTCTGGTTGTGGGCTGAGAGAGATAGCAACTGTGATTTGACGGGTGTTTCCGGTCAACTGTTTGTCCAGTCAAACAAAGTGAGAAAGAAATTGCTTTGCCCCCTAAATGGGAGCCATACAGCACACGGTTTCTTTTGAAATACCAGATTATGATCGAGTTTTGCATTAGGGTTAAATTAATTACATGTTAGCTATTAGCTCTAATTAATTATAATATCATTAAAAAGTCTGCCAAAGTTTGAAAGTGGTATTTTCCTGTATATAGGTATGTAAGGTAGGTATTTTAAATAGAGAAAACTTTTGCATTCGTTTGACGTTCACACAAGCATACAAAAAATGCAACTAAATAATTGTCAAAGACTGTGCAAACGTCAATACAGTACAAACCAAACGCATTCATATACACACACACACACACACACACATATATATATATATGTGATCACAGACAGGGGACCAGGGGAGCGCGCTGCCGTTGCCGTTTCCGTTTCCGCCTTTGGCATGGCGAGTGCGTGTCTGCGGCTTTTGGCCATGAGTTTTGCATGCCTGTGTGAGGGATTGTGGGTGACTGTTGACAATTTTGTGGTCAAGTGGAGTCAACAGCAACACAGTGGCATTAAATTGCTGATGTGTCAAACCGAAAGACTGGGGAGAAGGAAAAAAGTGGACATTTTTAGAAATTCCTAGCTCTCCAATGAGCTAATTCGTTTAATTTTTTGTCCACAAATTCCATTCCCAAAGTTACCCAACTGCTCGTACGTGTTTCGACAAACCACTTTCAGTCCCAAAATAATAATAATTGAATATAAAATAAAAGTAAACTAAATTATATTATACAACTTATTAAACTTAATTAAATGATGCATTTTGTGGCGTTTAACTTTTGAAATGCTACGTTTTACCAGAAGAGGCATGTCTCCTCGGGCAACTGCAATTCCTCTGCCCAAGCTGCAACTTTATGAGGCTGGCGGCCATTTATTTTCCTGCCTCACGGTTTAGCCTAAGCCTTGGCTTCATTTAGTTTTCCCATTGCGGTTTTTAATTAATTAATGTCTTCACATATACTCTCATGTGGTGGCACAGTTTACGGCTTAGAAGGCAAGTCAGCAACCAGACAAAGTATTAAAATTAAACCGGAGCATGTAGGCACGTAATTAAAAAGTGTGTGTGTCCTAGACGAGACCTTATGCTCCGGCAAAGGAGAGCCAAAGAAACTGCAAACTGAGTCAACAACTTTCTATTTTGTCAATGAGCTACAGCTGCAGCTATAGCTGAAACAAATGCGGAGTTAGATCCGGAGTAGGAGTTCGAGTCAGTGTCATGAACCTCCTGCAAATGACACACTCTGCATATGAAACGAAAAATAATTTTTCAATTCACAAATGAAACTTTTGGCACCCACACACACACACACACTCTCAAAAAGGAGAGCAAACTTTAAACTTTTCATCAGCAGCAGCACAGCAGCAGCAGTTCCCCAATGTAAAGTGGTAAACCAGGAGAGAGGAGCAGAGCAGGAGGTAGAGGAGGATATGGGAGGTCCAGCTGCAATTGTAATGCTACTGTACCACCGAGTGTGTATTTCTTTGGGGTCGGTGGGTTTTTTGTGTGGCACTCCTTACTGTTTTTCTTTTAGCCACGGCACAAACTCCAGAAGGAAATTACAAACCAAAGTAAACGCCAAGAGCAGCCAAGGAAGTTGTTGACGCAGGACGAGCGCCGGCGCTGAGTGTCAGTGTCATATCCTGTGCCAAAAGTGCACACAGAACTCCAGACCCCGGCCCAGACCCATAACCGAGAGCCAAGCGCCAAGACCGAGCACCGAGGACCAAGGAGTCGAGTTGAGTCGAGACTCCGAAACCCAGACAGAGACTGAGGCTGCACATTACAAATGAATAATTTATGCGCGCGCTCTCAACGGCAGATGGATGTGGGATATGGATGGGAATGAGAATAGGGATGGGGACGGGGATGGGGATGGGGACTGCAGACTTCTGCCACCCATAGACACAGTCACGGAGGACTGCGGCAACGTCCAATCCTGGTCAATGCCAAATGAGTTGTGGCAACGTCTCGCTGGTGCCATAAAAGGGAAAAAGGCAAACGGGCAGGCAAACGGGAAGCTGTTGCTCTGCATAAACTAAAATCTTTTGCACCGAAAAACCACTTCTCCCCCTCCCCCCCACTCCTCTTTCCAGCATGCCAGGACCAAAGAGGAGCAGAGCAAATTACATGGCCCTGGTGTGAAAATTATCTCCTTGGCAAAGCGGCAAAGAAGACGGAAGAAAGCGCAAACTCAAAAGTTATTAGAGCAAATTTTTGCCTTTTGCCTAAGTAATGGCCAAGTGCATATCTCTCAGCACATATTGAGTTATGACTTAATTGGATAAGAGCCCGCTTTGCGCAACTTTGCACTCCCATTCCGCTGGCCCATAAAGTTAGCCAGCCCCAAAGTTTAGACAACATTTTTCCTGGTCTCTGGCTTCTGGATGGTGGAATGCGGTGAAATGGATCTCATAAGACTGTGATTATATTCTTGGTGAGCCCTAAACAATTTCTTCAGCTTATCTTGCTTTTCCCCTGCCTTCGAATATTTGCCCTTTGCCCAATCATGAGTGTTTTTTGCTTTCTCGGTTGTGCAATCTCGGTATTATTGGCATACTTCCATATATAGAAGACTCTTTTATTATTTAATAAATATGACGTCAAAACATTTTAATCTACATTTGATAAGGCTTATGCTTTGTTGAATATTATTTTGTAGCGTTTATATATTCCCTAGGGTAACTGAATAACGAAGCGATATGAAATATACTATATTTTATTGATAAAACTTTGAAGGAAATGTTACCATCGTCACAGTTTTGGATTCGAAGAAACTAATAGATTCTGTCTATATGGTTGACAATCTCACATGAAAGCAACACAAAGAATCTCCAATCAAAGCAACTTTAATGCAAATACGCTACCATTTCCTATCCATCTCCCTTGAAGCCGCTTCCGTTACACGCAACAAAAAAAAACAAAAACAAAAAACAGATAGAAGGAATCAAGGATATAGAAACACCGACAGAATGGCAGTGCGATTTGTGCTCATTTGTCAATGCACTGGTGTGCTCCGTTGCCGCTGTTCGCTTTGCCATTCGCTCTATGTGGCCCCTTTGGCCATACCCCATGCCGCATGCCACATGCCGAATGCAGTTTGTAGCTGTCTATGCATTTGTCGATGTTGCCAGCCATTTTGTTAGAGCACAGAACACGAAACACGAAACAATGCCCATTGTCAGTTTGTGCTGGCTCCATCCCATCCATTTGGTGCATGCTGTTGGGATTTTAATTTATAATTCAACACTCGAACATCTCGTCAAAGAGTTTCATCAATATGCACTCTAAAATCAACAGCACGATTCACAGCGATGTAAGCCGATTAAGCTATTCGGTTATCCAGCGACTCTATTAGACTTAATCAGTTGTTTTAGTGAAGAGAAAATACCCATTTGCCTTTGGCTGACAAAAGACCCTTCCAGCATACATTATTTCGATTAACTTCAATTTTTTGTTTATATTTTTGTTCAAGCATTAACACATTATTGTATTTAAAGACCAAGAATCTTTACACGTAAGCATAAAACGATCTCTAAATTCAAGTGAGGAAAGTACATAAAATGGATAATTTATTACTTCTAGGGTGTGAGCGGAGAAACAATCTGTCAACCCATTAACACATACGACAAACCAAAAGTCAACTGAAAATACTTATCCCTGCATGCACTCAAATGATCACCTGCAGTAACGATCTATAATAACCCTGTGGACCAAAACGCGATAGTAAAACGAAACTATCATAAAATTTTCGTAAACGGACTTAAAAATTATACAAATCAGCGAGCGATGAGTGAAGTCTCGTTAAATGTTCGCTGACGGACTCAGAAAAGTGCATTTTGCGAACAAAAAGCATGCGACGATTCTTAAGAATCTACTAATGTACAGCCACATGGAAAGTATTGTAGCAGTACTATCCCGAATACCACTGTACATATTCCTTAGCTAATTGTAATCAACTCAAACAAATACCACTGTTCATATTCTTAAGTCCACTGTACTGTACTCGCAGTAAATACGCACATTGAATATACTCTCCTGGTAGAGAGCGAATAGAATAAGAATAGAATACGAAAAGAATAAGAAGAGAAGAAGAAAAGAGAAGAATAAAAGGAGAGCGAGATCAGTTGTGGATCGAGCGAGGAAGTAAGCAGACGTGCCGTTCCGACTACAGTATGTACATACTGTAAAAATGTATGTAGAATCTACATAGAATCTATGAAGGAAGCAAAGAGGGCGAGAGAGCAAGTGCGGCTACCTTGTTAAGTATACCTTTCTCGGCCCTAAGCACACGCGGCTTCGTTTTTCTTATCTGCTGTCTCAGCAGCAGAGAAAATTAATCGTGTTGCTTCATGTCAGTTGTCTGCGCACACAAACGCAGTAAAAACATGTGAGTGCTGCGTGCCGACCAGAGAACGGCTTGGCGTGATTGCAAAAAAAATCATACACAAAAATAGCCGAATAATCGTGTCATTCGGCTCAACCGATCAAACATTCATATGTACACGAACTCAGTGTTGATTTAAATTCACTCTAATGCGCTCATATTTTTTCTCTCCCTGAGTTTATTCATGCTCAATGAGCAAACCGATCATTTGGGCGTATGTTCATTCGGCTCAGCATTGATTTTTTTTCTTGATTTACTCATACGCCCAAATTCTTACTCAATTCCACTCACTGAACGAAAATCAACGGTGAATGAAAATCAGCTCATGCTGCCGAAACCACTCAATCACTCAGCTCGTTTAGATGCATTACCGTTATGTTTTTGTTTTTACTGTTTCTTTTTGTTTTTGAGAATGCTTGCGGTTGTTGGTTGAAATGAGCACAATTAGTTTAATTTTGTCATTTTTATGTTAAACATATGAATGTATACTTAGGTTAGGTTAGGTTGCAGCGGCTGCCCGACTCACTGGGAGCCCAGCACACTTAGGCCGTTTCCGGCCCGTTGTGATACCGCGGGGGAATCTGCCCCTACTCGCATTGTGAGACCCGAGGTCAACAGTTGTCCCAGCCTGCAGCTTTTATGAAGTTAGCTATCTTCCTGGGACATATGGTGGACATTAGCGAAATGTCTGAAAAGAAGGGCGAACCCAAGTGTTGTAGCCTTCTTCTGCTGAGAGCTGGGCAAGAGCAGAACAGGTGTTCCACCGTTTCATCCTCTTCTTCATCTCTACAGCTACGGCAAAAATCATTGTTTGGGGCGCCCAGTCTATTAGCATGCATACTGAATGTATACTTATATGTATATACATATGTAAGTGTGAAATTATTTTCTTATTTTATTTTATTAATTTGTTAATTTTCTTATAGCCATTGCCATTCAATATGAAAATATATAATCTGTTGTGAAATTAAGTATTTTGATTTCTTTGACTTCGGCCATGAACAAACTCATACGCGTTGATTCATTGCCTTTTGATTTTATTCTTTATATTTTATTCTTACTGCTGAGCCGAATGAACATACGCCCAAATGATCGGTTTGCTCATTGAGCATGAATAAACTCAGGGAGAGAAAAAATATGAGCGCATTAGAGTGAATTTAAATCAACACTGAGTTCGTGCGCATATGAATGAGCCGAATGGCACGATTATTCGGCCAAGCCGAAATGTGTACCGAAGGCTGTGCATACACACAATTCATGTGCTCATCAGCATGAGCTGATTTTCATTCAACGCCGACTTTCGTTCATTGAGTGGAATTGAGTGAGAATTTTACCGTATGAGTAAATCAAGAAAAAAGTGAATTTTGCAGATCTCTGGTGCCGACCCCTGCTTTATAGCGTGTGCGTGCTCTGCAGGAAAAAATGATCAAAGATGTTGGGTAAGAGAATCGTAGCGCTTGAATAAAAGCCGACGAGAATACTCTTCATTTTTCATTCATAGTGTTGTTAATTCTTTAATTAAGACTAATTAAGACTCAGTCAATTAATAGTCTTTAAATATCTCGATTCTCAAAATAGAAACAAACCCGCTCTCGCATAAGAAATCGTACAGAAGAAGAGAATCGTACAACTAAGAATTTGAGAAGGAGAGCACGAAAGAGACTCTCTGTACGATTTATGTACGTTGCTCTCTTTGCATGGAACAGCATGACAGCGTTTGCGTTCGATTGAAATTCAGTATTCTTGCGATCGTTGAGTAGATCGAACAATGTTTTATCGCGAATATTTGTTGTCAATTATTTTGTTGTTTTTCATTAGCTTCAAAAGCGGTGCGTAATTAGAATGTGTGAAGAATACAAATGAATATTTATTTAATTTAAAGTCCATGCTAGTTTGCAAGAATACTGGAAATGTAAAAATGGACTAGAGGTCATCGCATTCAGCAGGAGATGCGATGCGCAAAATGATTGTTCTGATGGCAGCGATGAGACCTTTGTCGAATGCCACAAAGAGAACTGTAATGAGTATCAGTGCTCGTATGGTGGCTGCTTCAAAAAGAGCCAGCTGTGTGACGGCAAAATTGACTGCTGGGACACGACGGATGAGCATGCACACCATTGCCGCAAGGAGCAAATGGCAGAACCAAAACCCTTGGATACTGTTATCCAGTTGAGATGCCTGTAAAGAAAAATGTGTATTGATCACTGAAGAAAGCCTATTCAAAAATGTTTTCTAGGGACAATCAGCGAAGATGCCCTACAACGGATGAATGTCTGGATAAGAAGTATTTCTGCGACGGCATCAGGGACTGCTCGGATGGAAGCGATGAAAGTAGGGAGAACTGCATTGCGTCCCCTCATTGCCCCAATGACACATTTCGCTGTGCCTATGGTGGCTGTCTGGCCAATGCGAAGGCCTGTGATCATGAGATCGATTGCATGGATGGAACCGATGAAGAGGCAGACATATGCTTTGAAATGCGTGGAAGACCCCAAGGCGGTGTGTGGCCCAGTCATACTCCGAGAAGGAATGCCACAAGCCGGACCACATCGGCAGTGCTTGTTTATCCGAAAAGCAAAACTTCCCCCAATACCACTGAACCTTCGTCCGGGGCTGGAAGTTGCACCGTTCCTAGCAGCCTCATCAATCTGCAAGTGAAAACCCTCTTCAATGTGCTGCCCTACACGTTCGGCTCATCGATAGCCGATTCGGTTGTGGTGCGATTGAGCTGCTATGGGAATGGTCAGCTAAGTGGCAATGATGTAAACCAATGTCTAAAAGGCATTTGGCAGGGACCCTGGCCCGAATGTACTCCCACCTGCTCGCTCAGCCCAATCAACAAAGATCTCTCCATTCGGGCGATCTGCAGGTACAGAGGTAATATCAGAAACTGCAATCAACTGAGCACCATTGGCACCTCTATGATTGTAACCTGTGCTCCCGGCTACAAGCCCAATAGTAGAGCCACTTCAGAGACCCGCATATGCGAGACGGATGACAATTCTGGAATCGCGGACTGGAAATCCACAGAGAATGCTCCATTACATTGCATTCCAGACTGCGGTAAATTCCTACCAACCGTTAAGGAAATTCCCTGGCAGGTTACCATATTTCAAAGTAATGTCACCTATGTGTTCAAATGCCTTGGCACAATCGTCAGCCCGTGGATGGTTTTGACCAACCGCACCTGCATCGATGAGAGGAATCCGATGCTGTATGCCATTGCCGAGGGAACTCAATCGGCCAGCTTTAGAAAAAATGAGGAGCATGCCTATGTGCTCCACAACGTGGACAGGGTTTTTAAAACGTACGTCGTTCACACTCTAAAAATATATTCAGATTAACATTAACCTCAATCCAAAACCTTTGCAGGAAAAAACATGCGCTTCTAAAACTGGTTAATCCCCTAATACTCTCGGCATCAGTGCGACCCATTTGCCTGCCTCCAATACGTAAAGGGCCCCGCACTAAATATGGGCACTCGTCGGTTTTCATTACCACTTCGGATAACCAGAATATTTTTTATATCATTAATATCGAAGGAAAAGTGCTTCAACAGATAAACAATTAATAAATGAAAAAAAATGACGAAAATGTCCTTATTTCCATGTTCGTGTTTAAAAACCCTCACCGATTTTTATATCAAAAACTGTTGTTCTTTTATACGTACACTTTTCTATTAGTTTTTTTTATTATTAGTGAATTTGCTACCACTATTTATAATTACTTGAATCCAACAATTAAAAATGACTAAGCGATCCGTAACACCTGAACTGCGAGCGCCATCGGCCACGGTTGCCCCGCAGCTGAGGCCATGGGAGGTCATAGCTTGGTCCCAAGAGCAGCTCGGAGGCATCTACTCGGACTGGGGAATGTACTTTAGCCGCCAAAATCACTTAAACACCGGCATTCAATATTTTAATAAAGCCTTGGAGATCAATCCCCACCTCACGAATACTCTGATGAGACGTAGCAAGACCAAAAGGAAGAAGGGCATGGCACCAGCAGCCCTTAAGGACTGTACCAGGGCCGATGGTATAAACGATCTTTGATAAGGAATCACTTTTACTACCTTTTTTTTTGTGCAACTGCAGAAATCCTCAGTTCGGCGATGGGCGACATTGCCCGTCCACATGTTAAAATTGAGATCTCCGATGCACTTTACGAATCGAATCGCTTCGAGGATGCCAAGATAAATCTTCATAATTCTTTGGGGCTGTTCAAAGGGGCCCAGGCCGAGCCCAGTATCAATCGACTCGATGTGGTATGCTCAAAACTATCAATATCTGATCCCCAAAGCCTCGATGCAATCGCTCATGTCTTATTCAGGTGGATGAGAACTTTAAGGAGATATTGGGTGGTGAGACCTCATCGGCAGTGAAGCGCCTGATCCTTGGCATGACTGCCGATCAGGCCAGGCAGCCCAAGCCACTCACGGATAATTGTGATGTTGTTAGCATATTAGAAGTTCCGGTAAGTCAATTAATTCACATCGAGAAGATCTCGAATGTTTTTGATGCCTCAAATGTAGGAGGTGTTTGTCTCCCCACTGGAACAAGCCAGACGAAAGCGATGCTTCAATATCTACAATCAGACGTATCTGAACAAATGCTGGCTGGACATGGAATTCCTCAAGGATCTGCGCAAGAACTCCAATATGCTGCCGCATTATGCGAAAAAATCGTCACCCTATTTGAAGAATCTGATGGATACAAATTACACATCAGCGCGCACTTTAACGGTTCGAGCTTTTGCCATGTTCTGCCACTTTGAGTGCTCACAAAAATCTGATATTTTTTTGTTTGTATATGCAGAAAATGTTGCAAGCACGTTGTCCCATGTACGCCAAGTATTACCAAAGACATCCCAACGAGGAGTTGCATCGAAAACAACAGGAGGAAAATCTATACAGAATTCAGTATCAGACTAGAAGAAATTTGTTCAAGATTTTGAGTACCATACGGCAACTGAAAATAATCGGTTCATTAGATGTGAGTATTTCATTTAATTTTGGGGATTCTCTTCTAATGTCCTGCTCACAGAAACTATCGACATTTGTTGAGGAGGTTATGGGCGATTATGTTACCATTAAGACGCTTCGCATAATTCCATGGAAATTTGAATTCATTAATGAGGTCTACAACCACTTGGGTTTGGCGCTCATTAATAAATACAAACTTCCCAGCGATATGAACGTCTTGAAGGGCAACCAGCGCCTATTGAAACTCTTCGATCTGCCCCATGAAACGAACGAAAATCCGCACAACGAACACCCGAAACGAAACAAACCGATGAACGTACAACGAACCGACTTGAGTGATCCCAAGACTGAGTTGTTCAAGTGGGTATTGCCATATTTTACAATCGGATGCAATTATAATTTAATTGATTTCCCAGAAAACTGTCCGCTCGCTATGAGAGTCGCATGAGATTCGCCAAGTATCCCATAGAGCGTGCCTATCTGCTGCATGAGTTGGCCCAAGCCCATATGAACAATAACTCATTTGATATGGCAGTTTCTAGGGCGCGCAAGGCAATGGAGGGTGAGTCATGTCTGTGTGACTATGCATATAAATTGCATTCTTAAATGACAACATTCAACAGAGGCATCCAGATGCAACAACACTGTGTGGTGCTTGCTGAGTCTGATTGTCATCTGCAAGGCGCACGCGATTTTGGGGAAAGTCGAACATCAGAAGGATGCACTCAGCGAGGCCTTTGAGTTGTCCAAACGCCTGAGGAACCTGGATCTGTGCCTGTTCATCGATGTATGCCTAAAGGTCAATGGAGAGGAACTAATCGTCAAGAGGCTGTCATCAAAAAGATCGAGCATGAAGTTAAGCCATGATACGGAAGTCGACTAAATTGCATTTCCAAAGAGGACGCTAAATGGCCAACTGGTTTTCAACCAATCCCGTTGATGGATAACACAAAGAGTCACAACTAAATTACATAGACATAGACTGTAGAATCTGTAATTGTGACAAGGAAATATATATTCCGTATGTAATCTATTATAAAACATTTTGAGCTTAATGAGTTACTGGGGTACCCTGGGGGCTGCTCCCGTGTACTAGTGGCACAAGTTTGTCAACGGAAAAAACTTTAAAGTGCGACTTTCCTCTTGTATTTCCGGCAGGCCAAAAACTTTATCTCAATGAGAGAAACCTCAAACACATTAACGGCTGCTGGTGTTGGCCATTCAATCACGCCAAAGTGCAGCTGCAGAGTACTGCTCCACCAACTGGTTCTTATATATATATATATATATAAATAGTTGCTGCTGCTTCCTTTCCTTTCCGACTTCGACTCCGACTCCGGCTCCAAGTTCTACTCTTGATTCCGTGCTGCTGCGTGCTGTCGGAGGCGGCAATCTTTTCAGTGTAAACTTTGCAGACAATTTCGGATTTCAGAGGGGAAATGCTGGGATCTAAGCTTGAATCAGACTTTTCCTCTCTACTGCTGTCGCTTCCTTAGTTTTTCCTGGTGTCTTGCCACCTGGCGGCGGCAGGAAGTTCCGAGCAGCATCGCGCACACAAAAGACTCAAATAAATGAAGCCATTTGTTGTGTTGTTAGCTGATTTTCGATGCAAAGGTTTGGCCAAAAGGTGGCAAAGTTTTGCACCACCTGGCAGCACCCAGCACCAGCACCACCTCTGCCTTTGAAAATTGTTGGCAATTCCCATTAGTTGCTTGTCATTTAAATTTTTCTCCTCGCCTCTTCTTGTGTTTTTTGAGTGTGTTTTTTTAAATCCAGCACGTCGAAAACTTTCCGCTTTCCCTTGACTTTTGGCCCCCATTCCGTTCCGTACTGAAGAAGGTGATGTACATGCTACAAATGATGATACTGCTACATGCAACGGAAGTGGAGAATTCAGCAGCGGAAATCATTTGTCGACCTTTTTGTTAGCTGTTAATTTAGCAATATTTTTCACTGCCTCTTCGGTTGAGATTAATTACATGGTGAAGCTCTCAAGATTGAGATACTGAATGCTAAGTAGCTGGAAACTGTTCTCTATCTTGTGTATATTTGCCGTGACATTACTCTGCGCCCTAGGGGCCTCATTATCCACTTTAAAAAGAGCTTTAAGGCCACCGCAAAATGTTCAGATCCCCATCATCAGAGTGGCAGCTTGGTAAGCATCGGGGAATGTCTGCATTGTGCTTTGTGTGTTTTATGAGGCAAAATTACACAAAGCCAAATAAGAACAAAGAATGCAGAAGGCAGGCAACAAAGAGAAACAGCAGCAGTAGCAGTAGCAGCAGCAAGGAGCCTCCGACAGCAGCAGGAGCAGCAAGGAGCCAACTAAAATTGCAACTCAACTTTGTAGACACACCGGAGGCTGTTGCTCTTGTTGCAACTGCCACTGCGGCTGCTGTTGTTGCTGCTGCTGCTGCTGCTCTGTTGCATGCCATAAAAAGGCCAAAGAAATTGCTTGCAAGCAATTAAAAGGGCAGCAAGGCAAATAAATAGCCACGCCCACGATCAACGCCCCACAACTGTAATAGACTTAAGCTAAACGGAGTCGTCAGTGGCTGCTGTTGCTGCTGTTGCTGCTGTAGCTGTAGTTACCAACTTGACGTACTAGCTGACTAATTAGTCATAAAATTACACGGATGACAGGACGACAGGAGAAAGTCGAACAAAGGTCTGGCAAACACAGCAGAGGAGGTCCTATAGCGGGAGGCTTCCCAGTGGCCAAGTCAAAATGCACTGAGAGACGCCGGAAGCAGTTGGCGGTGACGGAAATGCGTGCCATCTCCCTCACCCACACACATGCATCATGCCTATACATATATATATATATGTATATAGTATATGTGTCGATGCCTGGACCTGGTTCTGTATCCTGGGCCTGTGCCATTGCTTATGCTGGGGGCGTTTTGTCTGCCACTAATTGCTGATTTCCCGTGCCGCTGGCTTTGGAAGCGGTCTAAAAAACTGGCGATGGAAGGGTAGGGTGAATGCCACACACACACTCACGATTGCATCACTAAGGACTAAGGACGGAAAGAGTGTGACCATCCTCCATGAGCGCGCACACAGACACTTCACACACACATACACACACGTAACCAAAGCTGGGCCGCACATTTGCCACATCACTTATTAGCTTTATTGCTTTTAACAATTTCAACTTCCACTTCCTGCAAACTGGATGGCAACTAAAACGTGTGCTGATTAGTGGCACATACTCGTACACACACATACACTTTGGTTGTCTGACGCCCCAATGCCAGAGCCTGGAAGGAGAGAGGCAAAGCCATAAATTCCTGAGCTGCAGGCAGAACTGCAGCCAAAGTCAAAGGCAACCAAACCAGACCCCACCCCCACACACATACACACACACACACACACACAGGAACAAGCCAGAATGATAGTAATACGAGGAGTGGAAAGAGTGGGTAGTGGGTGCAACGAAGGCTTGGGCCAGGCAGACACATGCAACATTTAACATTGCAGACAATTTATAAGGACATTCATGGCACACGGCGATGGCGATGTGAGAGCGAGAGGGCCAGGCACATAACTTGGCACTCGGCACAATGCGAACAGCTCTGTTCTGCCCCCATCCGGTGCGGCCATGTGTCCTGTTTTAGTTTTTTTTTTTTTTTTTTGTGCTCGGCCCTCTCCCCCCTTCGCCAGTCTAAGGCTCCCTCTGGGGCAGCACTCTCTCTGGTCCGCTCGCATTGTATGTGAAATTCAACATTTAAGCCACTTATGGGGCAAGTTGAACTGGCATTTCAAAGGCTGCGTTGCAAGCAGCCGGCAGGAGGCAGTAGTAGCACTTGCAGGAGCGGCAGGACAATGCAGGACCGGCTGGCAAGATTTATGGCTGCCTAAGAGCGTGAGAAGAAGAGCGCCAGGAGAGCGCCATGCGGATCCAGTGGCAATGATAAATGCCACCACGAAAACGTTTAAAACGAAGCAATAATATTTAGCATGTAATAAATGGATTAGGACAATTACACTGGGAATATTCTCAGGGTGTACTCGCTATACACCAGCTAGAAGCGCCGCAATTTTCCTGGCCCATTCTTCTGGCAATCTCATCCAATTTGATATCCATTCGATGCACCCGAAACTGGCTCAATCTGTCAAACCACCGGACACTTAAATCTGCCAGGCAGAGAGGCAATTTTATGGCTGCAACTGAAGCTGCAGCTGGAGGATGGAGGCTGTATAGTGGTGAATGTACGAGTAGTTACATTTTGTAGGTTAATGCATCGAAGACAGGACAGGACCGCACACACACAAACACAATCACACACAAACACAATCGATGTCCCAGCATCGACCCAATCCAGTTCAGAGAGACTCTGTTCGGGCCAATTCTTTGGGGGACAACTTAAACTGTGGGGCAGAGTGGGATTGTGTGTTGAATGCATGCAAATTAGATTCGGGCGAGGTAGCAATGGGGCCAATCCGTTGTCCAGCCAAGCGACAAGGATAACTAAGCCACAGCCGCCTCGAACAGGCGAAAGGCAACGGTTACGGGAACGATGCACTCCTGGAGGATTGCCTGCAAAAAATCCCAGGGAAATCTGCGGAAAATTAGATTCCACTCTCCCCCCACTTCCATCCGAAAACTACGGCTACGTGCTAGCAAACCGATTGTTGGGTGGATTGCAAGCTGTATTTATGACACGTGACCAGATGAAATTATTTGCGACCTGGCATTCTTAAATTGTAATTGTGGCATTTCAACCTCCTTTTGTGCCTTGCCTCGGCTGTGCCGTCACACGACATGAAAAAGGTGGACAGCTCAGGCACACACACACACACACACACAGGCAGGATCAAGTAAAATACATATACGAGAAGGACGACTGCGAGTGCGAGTATATGCAAAGTCGGGTGGGGTCCTTCGATTCTGCCTGCTTTTGACAGTTCTGTTCGGTTGAGGCTTGGCTTTCTCCCGACGATGTCTAGATAATAAAGTCCCCTGACAGCTCAGATGTCATATTGGGATATTCTTATGAGACGCGCACAGCAGCGCAGCGATTACGCGACAAAGAAAAAGTCTAACGCGGGGGTACGAGTATTGTGCAAACATACAAAAATAGATGATATGCCATGCACACATACGAGTATGTATTTATTTGCCAAATGAGCTGCGTGAACAGTGGACGTATGTCAACTCAATTGTGTAAGAAATTGTATATGCCCCAGTGGGAAGGATCATGCATTCCACTGTAGTTCAGGCATATCCTGCGGCGTTTCTTTTGTGAGTTGAAACAAAAGCGGAAAAGAACCTTCTCCGTGGCAGTGCAGCAGTAATAAACTTCACCTCCCTTGAAGCCCACCACCCCATTCCCGTATCTCACATCCTTAAGTTTGATTTCTTTAAGAGCAAAAAGTAAATCAAATGAGTTCTCGCATGCCGCTGACAGATAGCATTGAATGCAAATGGCTCTGGTCTGGGTGCTGCTCCGCTCCGCCCATTTCTATAAAGACAAAGCTTATAAATGAATGGCCAAGCCATACTCAAACCCAAAAAAACAAAAAATACACGCCGAACCGAAAGACAATTCAATGCGTGACTTGACTGAGCAACTGACGGATGTACTTGAAGTCAACTTCATTTTAATCAGCGACTGACAGCGACGCCCAACTATTAAAAGGGAAACGTAATAGTGTGTCTGTCTCCTTGGCCTCGAGCCAGAGCCAGAGCCAAAGCGAGACCTTTGGGACCCTTATTCCGCCCACCTTTAACTGGGGGATAACGATGAATTTGATAAGCCCTGGGTGATAAGGCGGCGCCGCGGCAGACGTTCTTCGACTCGACTTCAGTTCAAAATGGCGTCACAAAATACATTTTCAAACGAGCAGCGAAAACGTGAGTTGATTAGCAATAACCCGCTGGCTTTCTTTCCTGTATATGTATTTGTATATGTATGCATGAGTGTACGAGTGCTGGTCTGTGCCATTGTATGGGTATCCTTAGCGCCATTTTGTTTCATAGCCGAGACAAGTTTAATGGGCGCTCTTAAAAGGTTTTCCGGGCACCCAACCGAATACAGCCACAGCCCCACGACACATTAGTGCTGCTGCTACTCGACGGATACTAAAAAATTGTGTGCATCAAGATATATGGTAAGCACGTGGCTGCCATATGTCAGAGCGCTTGCCTTTTATTAATATTTTATATCTGTTTTTTGTTTATCAAAAACCAAACAACGAAAAATAAACAAACAAAGAAACATCAAAAATGAAAGTGTTTTTTACTTATTTTCGTTTTCATCGCCTGATGAGTTTGCAATGAAAATTACCCACGCAACTTTGCGTAATGGCCGATACAGTTTTTCCGATTCTGGGCTTCAATTGAAAGCTTTAGCAATTGTCAACTATTTCAATATAGTTTCATGGCATAGCTTATATTGTTAGCTGCTTTAATTTGCCATCGGCTGTCATTTGTCACAGTTCGAGTGCCTCTTTTGTCCCCCCACCCCCCACTCTCCATCACCATCACCATCTCGATCTGCATTCGCATTTGCATTTGCATTTATTTTTATTGCTTTAACCGTCATTGCTCACGCTCTCTTGCCTTTCGATGGTCATTGAAACTGAAGGCCATTAAATGGCATGATGTCTGTTTTTTTTTCGCTACAATATATTTAAAATTAATAATCATGGAACTCAGCGCATGTCCAAACAAACATAAAAAAAATATAGTTTGATGATGAATTAATAATAATAAAAGCGATGATTTAGAGCAATTTAATTGATTTCTAGATAACGCAATGCTGAATGATTTGTAGATAGCATTTCAGAAATTGATGAGAAAAAAGCAGAAGCATTCCCCATAACAAATTGCACCTCCCTCCAAGGCCTTCACCAAACAAAACTTCATCAAAAAAGATACAAAAAATAAAATGAATCTCAGCCAATAAACCATAAAATGACAAGCGACCCAAAATGCAGGGCAGGACATTGACAAAGCTCTCCAAGAAATTGGCCCGAGAAATATGCATGACTACGAAAAGGGCCAAAAGGCAAAAAGCAAAAAACAAGAAAAAAAACTGAAAACACAATCCAAACAAAAGGAAATTAAAAACATAAATATAAAAGTCAACTCACATGCGCAAGGGTCAGTCGGTGGTGGCAAGGTGCCTGGCCTGGTGCTGCCTGACCGCCCTGCCCCATTTTTATGCCACACAAGCAGTGAAAATTATGAGCCAAAGCTTTTCGTATCTGTGGCCAAGGAGTTGTGTTGTGTAATTCATTTGCTCTGCTGTCTTCAAACAAAAAAAAACAAAAAAAAACAAAAAAACCCGAAGAATTAAAAGCAAACCATGGCGACAAAATGCAGCAAATATTCAACACTTTTCCAAAAGGGAATTGGTGGGAAAAGGATTGGTACTTGTGACTTGGGACTGCGGCAGCGGCAGCGGCAGCGGCGGACGGTCTCCGGGTATACGACTCCGGTCGCCGTTGTCGCTTAACATAGATAAATTGCGTTAGAAAAAGAGGCGGCGGTGTCCCCGGGTCCATTCGTATAATTCACTTTTGTCAGACTCATAAAAATTGTTGAGTGACATTTGTTTGTGTTTTCCCGTTTGCCATTTGTTCCTGTTCCTGTTCTGTTCTGTTCTTTTGCTGTTGCTCTCTTTTCACTGATTTTTGTGTCACACTGCAGCCATCTTTTTCTTTTCCAGTAGACTACACCCACACGCACACACTCACTCGCATAGACACTAACGGTTTCTCAGTCACACACACACACACAACGAAAGGACAGTGTTTTGCCATTTCGCTTTTAGCATTTTTCTTCCTTTTTTGCACCGACTGTCGGCTGCCTACCAGCGCTCTCGTGTTGCCTGCCGTCTCTTCTGTCTCCACATAAAAGAAAATTAGTGAGTTTTGTTGCAAAAATATAAAACATGCGCCTACCCTCCTCCCTTTTTGGGTGTTCTTTTTTTGTTTTTGTTTTTTTGGTTTTTGCTTTTGACATTTCTGTTGTAAGGTACATAATGACAAAGGTTTCCGTTTTCAAATGGCCCAGCACACAAAACGATGAAAAAGCTTAAAACTTGCCTTTGTTTTTTAACGTTTTGTTTCGGAATTTGAATAAAAATGCATGGAAATTGCATAGTTGTGAGCAATTGGAGCCCTTGTTTGCCCAGAGTCTCATGTGTCTTGAATGATTGTCGCCTTTTTTCCCTTTTTTCTTTTTCCCCTTTTTTTTTTGTTTTCTTTTGTTGGCAGTACACACAAAGGCATGAAAGTGAGTAGAGAATGATTCACTCTCATTTAACACTTACATATGCAGAACATGTCATGATAGAGATACTCCAAACAATGCGATTTCTGTCTCTTCCTCCACACATGACAATTAGGATTCTCCATTGTCTGGATTGTTCCTACATTTTATACAATTTACTTGAAATATGCAAGTGATTTTTGAGTCAACAGACAAAGCTCGTTTGGCGGTTTGGCATATTGAACTTTCAATCGCCACCTGGCCACCGGGCCACCCCACTTGCTCTTCTAACGAACCACAAAACGTCCACAAATCACGACCAATACGTGCATTCCGGATCGGACCAGCACTTCACTCCATTTCCGTTACGTTGTCCAGCATCCAGCATCTAGCATCCATCCAATGCACCTTCGCTTATTAACAATCCTTGGAGAGATTTGCCCCCGATTGCTCCCGTACTCTGGCCACCATTCGTGGTGGGTGGCCATTTTCCATTTCCCGTTGTCTGGGGCCCCCATTGCCGTTCGCCATTCGCCATTCGCCGTTTTCCACATTAATGAAGTGCTCTGCTCGTGTGGGCAAGTTGTTACATTTTCTTTCGCTACGGCGTTGATTACATGAGAAATTCATGTTCAAATTCAAATTTAAAACTTTTGCCCAACTGATGGGGAAAAACTTTGCTCAACCAGGTAACCGACAAATAGAAAATAAACCAACGAAAATGGAAGTTTCCCCAACAGAAATTTTCAGCTCGACTTGTGTTGAAGTCGTGCCATTGCACTTTTGGATACTTCGGGAAGTATTCTGTCTCCTCCTACTCCTCTCTCCTCCTCGTTGTTCTCCTCTTTTGCTGTCTTGATTTTGTTTCTGTCTGACCATCATTTTGTCGCTGGCCATTGCAGTGGAAATTTTTGTGCCAGTATTTTTCTATTTTTTTCCCATTCAAATATTATCAATTTCTATGGCTAACGATTTTTTCTTGCCAACGCTAACTGATTGAATTGTTAGAACGCTTTACGTGTGCGGCATCGCAAATGTGCAATCGAACCTGAAACCTCTAGAACCCTTCCACGCCACTCACGCCTCAACTGTGGCAGCGAGGAAAAATCAATTTTCGTTGAAATAAATTGTCGAATTTCGGGTATAAATTGCAATCGTTTGCCAACAACACTTTCTCCTGCCTGAAACCCCGCCTCTGCCTAACTGATTTTCTTCTTTTTATATATTTTTTGTTTGTTGGATGTTATGTATGTCTACCTACCCTTTTCGCGGTCAGCCAAAATGATGTTTCGAAATGAGATTATTTATGATAGTCGCTGCCACGCACACAAAAGCACAAAGGGCCATTTCATTTGTGGACTATAAATATCCATTATTTGTTGGCAGTCTCGCAGATAGATCAGTGTACCAGTCATGTCATCACGGGGCCCTCTCACTCTCACTCCCACTCCCACCTCTTCATTTAACCCGCTTTACCAGCCGACCATTAACCTATTTAATTATTTAGTCAAGGACACAATGCACAATGCTAATATGGATTCAAGGTGAATTAAAGATTAAAATTATGTTGATATGTGCTTCTCTTATTTTTTCCCAGAATTTTCCAAGGCACTCAATGATTGACGTAGAGCACTCATCATTTAAGCAGAACAAAATTAGTTTACCTAACTAATTGATGTATTCGCATACCCACCTCTCCTTGTCTCCCTCTCTGTCTGTCTTCTCCCTAACCGAAACGAGCGGCAGCTTCATTATATTTTGGCATGGTGCTCTATAAACATCATGAACATTGCTCATACGACACGGATGACGTGAATTGGCTGCTCTGTGGCTGTGGCTGGCTCTCGTGCTGCTGCTTTTATGCTACTAATTGTTCCAAAATGACAATGCAAAACTGTACAAATTCTCTATGCTCACACATACCGACACTCACAGTCACACTTGCACTCACACTCGCACAATGACATAAAACGCTTTGCAAAATAACCGAAAAATTTGTGTTAAATAAGCGAATAAAAGCAATGAAAGTTTTGCCACTTGCCTGCGTCCGTTTGGGTCCGTTCATTCGTGTGGCATGTCCATCCATCCATCCGCCCGAGGTACGCTTCTATGCCGTGCATTGCTCTTCTGCTGTTCTGTTATGCTCTGCTCTGTTCTGTTCTGGCCACGTTGTCGGTCATTTCCTGTTTTATTTTGCCAACTCATCATCATTGCCATTGCCATCCTGGATGGTTAGCATTAAATTTAAAGCCTGGTTGGTTGCCTCTGCCTCTGCCTCGTCGGCGCACCACTCTTAAGTGGTTGGCACGTTTCAGCGTTTTCAGCACTTTATTTAGGTTTTCATTTTCATTTGCTCTCACTTTCGTTTCGTTTCGTCTCGTTTCGTTTTCAATCCAAATTGTTGATTACTTGCCAGTTGGGCGCTGATTGCTTCACGTGATATGCACATTAGCATTTCTGATTCAATTTGGTGGCATGATGTTTGCCCTTGCCCTTCGGCACTTCCTTTGCCTCTCATTTCCAATACATCTCCCACCCCCTATAGCCCGAAGAGATAGAGGGAGTCCATTATAGTTGACAGCAGCCCTGTGAAAAGACAAATTCATACAATGTCAACACAAAACCATTTCCGAAGTTTTTCCTTTTGTTTTTCTACTTGTAACCCCCTCACAGATGGAAACCCCAAAAAGGAAGCACACAAAAAAATTTGTTTAACAAGCACTTATTTAGATTATATTTGTTGATTTCCACTTATAGAGCACTTAATGTGAACACGACTTCCAGCCACAACCCAGCCGCAATCTAGAGCGCTGTGTGGCATGTATCTTCTATCTGGGTCTGGTATATCTATCAGCGATGACAGTTTTCCCCAGCTCGGTTACAGTTTCATATTTCTTTGACGCCGCCGCCGCCACCCAACAGTTGTTTGCCACTCAAGTATGATTGATAATTCTGATGATTCATGCGTGTAATTCAGCTTAGGGTTTTTCTTCTGGTTTTCTTCTATCTTGTTTCTGCTTTTGCCTTGTGGTCAGCGGCGGCATTATGTTGTGACATTTATAAGGAATTTATTTGGTTTGTGATATCTTTGATTGTGCTTCTTTTTTTGTGGGAACTCACGCTTAAAGAGCTCCTTTAAAAACGTCTTTAAATGGGCACTCTTCGCCCCCACTAAGTAAATTACCACAACACATTAAAACGATGCTAATTAAAATTCAGCACGTTCTCCTAGAGTTTTCCCCGAAACTGAGTTAAGTTGAGAGTCATAAGCCGTGCCATAAAACAGCCAAAACGAACGACCGACCGACCGACCGACCGACCGCACAGAAGCCATCAAAAATATTGTAACACATTTTGCCTATTAATTGCAAGCACCAGGCGAGTCCAAGTCTTCTGAAACCTGGAACCACCCAGTCTGTCAGTGGTGGAAAATCCACTCAGCGTAGCACAGCACAGAATCCAGCACACAACTTTCCACCTTTTCCTAGAGCCATTCCCCAGTGCTCTGTTCTTAATGAAATTTTGCAACATTGTTCAAGGGGCATCTGTTCGTTCGTCTCTCTGTCGTCTCTGTCCTTCCTTTAATAATGACAAATGAAAACTATAAACTCATTTGTGTATTGGGAATCGGAGTGGCTACGTGATTCGACGGGGGCACAGGTGACATTTCCAGCTGGTGCAGCAGCAGCAGGAGCAGCAGCGGATGAGAAGTTCGTAAAACTTTTGGATGCCAAAAAGGTGAAGCGTTGCTCGATTTCGTTTGCTTAGTTGAGTGTGTGGAAAGACTACAAATAAAATTCACAAAAAATGGAATGCAAGAATTCCGAGTAAAAAATCTACCCTAAAACCAAAACTATACCTGAGTGTCTCTTCAAACAACCTATTGAACCCGCACATGGGTTAACATTTATGGCTGTAGACAAAGTTCACTTGCAATCGCAACACTTTTGTCTGTCATTCGAGCCAATTTTTCAAATGTTTCTGCCCCACAACCAGCCCTGGTCCTGGTCCTGGTCTTCGTCCTAGTCCTGCCTCTGGCCCACCCGCATGTTGCCATGACAGTGGGAATAAATTGCGAACGCAAAATGTTGTGCGCAGAGTAAACAAAAATCTATGTAGGCAAATTGCACACACACACACACACACAGATACAATGTGAGAGACAAAGATAAAAAACTTCCAGTACCTCAGTGCGACAGAGAAATGACGAAGTACGCGACCTCACTTTTTTTGGCAGAGAATGACAGACAGACTGAGTGACAGGGCAGACTGACTGACATACTGACTAACAGACGAACAGGTTGAAAACGTTACTCTGTCTGCACTGAGCGAAAAGTTGAACAATATTTATGGTAATTAAAATTGATTTGAAAAGTTTAGATTGTCTCTGCGGTCGTAGGGCCAGGAAGAGATACTGCCAAGCGTGGATGGGTTGCTGAAATCTCTTCAAAAATGCACAATGTTTCAGAGTGTAGAGTCTAGAGTGTAGTGTGACTCTGGTGTATAGAGGGCGAATTTTGGCGAATTTTGGGGGCAACACACATCATCCTACACACATATACATGTAATCGTATAGTCGCCGCCATCCTGCATGTGTGACAAAACTTTCTAATTAAAGTTGTTGCATCCCCGCAGAAGTTGTCAAGTTCTCACCGTGTTTGTATTTGGTAAGGGAAAAGTTTTCGGTGTCGGCTTTTAGGCGCAATGCGTAATATATTTTTGTGCTGCTGTTTTTGGTTGGCTGGGCTGCGCTGCTCTGCGCTAGCATTTGCGATTATGCAGGCTAACTGAAGTCGGATTTTAATTAGGTATCTGGGCAATTAGGCAAGGTGTCACAGCCCCCAATTAGAAGGTCAAAATGTTGCTGGGGAATGGGAAGATAACTCTAAGAAACTAAAATGTCTTCATTGTTTATTTATATTTTGTTGGAATAATCACTTGATTTACTTATCTGTTAATATTATTTGTACTCTTTCCAACTTAAAACTATTACCGCAGACCAAACTCTTTGTGGTCAAGAAACAAACAGTAAGAACGTAAGAAAATTAACGTAACTTATTTATATAAACCCAATTCATTTCTGCATTTGACCCCAAAGGGTCTGGAGTGTTGAGGCTGCATCGAATCGAAACAAAACTTATCCAACTTTGCAGTAAGCATTTCTGAATGTAAATAGAAGACAACAAACAAACAAAAAAACATAAAAAAACTACCCGTTGGTTTGCTCTTAAGTTTGCAATATTTTTTAAGTTTCCCATTCAAATTGAATTAAATAATATGCACTCGACTCGCAAACAGAACTTTCTCTGAAAACTGAACTTTCGCCTGGGGCTGGGGCTCGCCTCGGCTCGTCTCGACCCAAAAGGGAAAGGCAGATTGGTGGAGAGGAGGTAACGGGTAACCCAAATAAGGCAGAAAGGAATCTTAGCCATCTCTCGCTCTTGCAACTGCAACTGGAAACAACTTTCATAATTCATTTCTGCCTGAGTGTAACAATTTTTGCACTTTATGACTTTCGAGTGCGCGCTGTGCGAGTGCCTTGAGTTTTACTTGACTTTCAGGGGCCCCGCAAATCATGCAACTGCAACAGCAGCACAGCGGGACCAGGAACCCAAGTCGGAGAGAGACCCGAACCAAGAACAAGACCGAGAGAACTTCAAGTTGCAAACATTTTTCGGGGTGCATCCTCCATCCATGACTCGACTCCATCCCCTCTCTCTCTCTCTTTCCCTCTCTCTCTTTTCCCTCAGTCCATGATTTTTTGTGCTAATTACAGGGGAAGCGAGGCTGATGGACGGCGCACTCCACTTGGCAACAGCCAAAAACAAACTTGCGGCCAAGAACAACAAACAGGCAACCAGAAAGCGACGATAACCATAAAGGCCAACAAAACAGCGACACCAATAACAACTACAAAAGGAAGCAGGCGAAAAACAAAGAGTCAACGACAAGCCAAAAGGCAAGGCCGGGCCGGGCCAGGCCAGAAGCATGACCAGGAAGTTGTAAACGGCATTCAGGCAGGCAACCAGGGAGTCAGGGAGCCAGGGACACCAGCTCTAGAGAGGCAGAGAGACCTCAAGGAACGACTCCAAGGCAAGACAAAGCAGCAACCAGCAGCAGGTTCCCTGAGCCGTGGAGCAAACAGACTGGCAGGCAAAACGACCTCGAGCTGGCTGGCCCAAAAGTGCTAGTACATGTTCTGGCCAAGCAGGTAGGAAGTCCGGTTTGGATTCCTTTAAGTTCTCTCTCTCCCTCTCTCTCTCTCTCTCTCCCTCTCGCTCCAATGACGACTACACAGCACTTGTTTGCTTGTGAAGTGCCGGCTTGAAACAACAAGTAGCTTACTCCCTCTAAAAACGTACTCGCTCAAAACGAACCAGCTCAAAGGTAAAGACTCTGAGATCATTTAGTGTGGGTGCCCTTGAAAATTCTCTTCCGCAAGAACCCCCAGCCCTCCAGGCAAGGACTTTCATTCCTCAAACTGCAAAAGCATCATTAATTATGCCAACAGCAAGATGCTAAAGGCTAGAATTGATTAAGACAGGACTTTCATTTACATTCCGTCGGTGAAGAATGATTTCTGAGGCCATTGTCTCCACCCATGACAGTTGGGAATAACCGCAATTTATGAAATATTCAAATCAATTTTTGTGGCAGAAGCAGCAGCAGCAGAGTCTTCACATCGACACATCTGTTATTTTGTTTAAATTTTCATTGTTTTGCGTAAGTTTGAGGTTCGATTTCGGTTCGATTTCATTCATACATAAACATTGTTTATGTCACGCATTGACACGCGTCGTCCTTCTTCGTAAAACAACAACAAATTTTCGATTTATATGCCACAGCAACAGCAGCAGTGGCAGGGTCAGAGCCACACATAAAGACAATTGAATGTACGCGACTGGCCCAAAGAGACTCCATACAGCAGCTCCTGGTATCCCTTATCGCATACATACTCCCCCGCACATAAATATAAATAAATACATATAAATAAATAAGAGGCATGGAACAGCGGAGGGGAAATGGAGTCGGAATATCGACTCGTGTGTATAGCACAGTCGAAAACAATCACAATGCCACAGGAACAAATAAAAAAAAACAGGTCGACAGAATGAAAAAAGAGAGAGAGAGAGAGAGAGAGAGAGACACAATGGCCATTGATGGATAAGTGAAATACTTGGAGGCATTCTGCCGTTTCGGTTTGGCATCAATAATCTCCTTTTGATACATTTGAGGCACGTGAATTTTCAATAAACCAAACAATACAATAATTAACGGGAAAATCAATGAGGAAAACCTCTCTATATACTCGTATTCCCCATTTGATTCATTATTTATCGAATGCCTGGCGAATCGTTCAAACTCTAAATAAAGACCGCTGAAAGCGCACTACATTATGCGATAGGAATCTGCTGAAAAATGTATCCACTTAACTAGCCAAACACTTTGGATAACACACAACAAAATACGAAATACGAAAATAAAAAACTATTTTGGTATTTGCCAGAGCTTATCAGAAAAATACCACACGAATCTTGACAATGGGCTGCTGAGCAATTAATCTCAACGCACAAAACCGAACACACAAAACACAAGAAATCCGGTTGGCATGGCTATTGGCTGGCACCTAATGCTGCTTATAATTTATGGCACACACAAACACACACACACACAAAAATCAACGCTCATACAATTTGCATAAATTGAAGATGTATCAAATGAAATTGAGGTAATAAAGCCAACGTCTGGGACTGGGAGGCTCTATCACAGCATAGGCTTGGGCTTTGATGGCGATTTGGATGTGGTATCGGCAGAACTGGAGTAATTGGCACTAATTTGCTTTCACTCCATTAAATGAGTGTATGTGTGTGTGTGTGTTCTATCTAGATGCAAATGAGGGCGTTCCACTTGATAGACTCACGAAAGACAAGAATACAAGTTGCCTCCTGCTGCTGCGAATCCCATTAAAATCAATTAAGAAATGGAAATAAAATCAATCTTTGGCTATACTCGTACACCGTATCCCGCCCCCAGTATACATACATACATATGTATATGAGGAAGTGACACGACACAAACCTGCTGCTGCTGCTGCTACGTTTTTAACCAAATTTATGCAAACTGCTGACAAAATGTTCAAAATTACATCCGCTCATCCTCTCCGAAAATGAAATGAAACATCTGTGAGTATGTGACATCCCTCGCGTCTTATCACTCGCACAGCCAGCGACCGACCGTGAACCAAGAAGGCAAGAGTTCAGCGAAATGCCTCAGGTAATCAGCTGTTTCTCTGGCTGAAACTTAAGACTATGCTGATCTCTCATGCTGTTGCTGATGCTGATGCTGCATTTAGCAAACAACATGATGCTTTATAATGAATGTTGACGGAGCAACTTAATTGATCAGACAGACAACGGAGCAGACAAATCTTCAAAAAACGTCTCTCGAAATAATACAAATAAAATACCCCGTTGCTGGACGGCCCGGCTTAATCCGGTTATTAAACTTTACACTGTCCAACCAGGTTGTGTGTAAATTCCCCTCTCCCCCCAGCGCACACATTTTTCATTTTATTTTGTATTATTTTGTGAAATGGAATGGACTATAAAAACGCTGCGCATGCTCAGCGACGCTTTTAGTTCATTCAAAAATTTCAAACCGTTCGGTCGGGACTGGAATAAACCCATATACATTATACGATATAATATCTAGCAGACATGTCTCTAAAATACGTAAGTTTTGGCATAGAATGGAATGGAATGGAATGGAATGCTGTTGCATTAATTAGACAGTTCTAAATTGCTGCAGGCTATAAATGAAAGTGTTTTTCGATAAGGTTTCTGGTCTTTCTGGATATAAAATGTATTAAATGATGCAACAAATTTGTTCTAATTAAGAATTTGCATACGATACGCATTAATTAGTGAATAAAATCCAGTCTGAACAACTCAAAATCATTTATAGTGACGTAAAAGATTATGCAATTGGTTCTGACGGCAAAACAAAATAAAATATTCACATATTAATATCATTTGTTTGGTGTATTAAAATAGATTTTGGAAATATATCAGCTATTAAAGAATTATTAAAGACACGTGTATGTGTGTGTGTGGTGACATCAACCATTGTATTTACATACATTTATGGCTAAATAAATTGCTTTATTATCTGAGGTGTGAATCTGCGAACCATGAGCATAAGATGACAGATAACTTCTTTCTTTTCATCGACAAAAAATTTGCATACATTTCAAGCTCGATTAGTTTCATTATAATGGATATGTTAATCCGGGTCTAATGACCTTTCCCTGCCAGAGCGAAAGGCAGCCCGCTTCCGTTAGAATCTCCAAGCGAATAGAATGGGCCATAAAACATATCTAGTTTCAGTTCCAAAAAAAGACGTCACAAACAATGCAAGGTTTTTGCCATTATTGGAGGTCGAAACGAATCAGTTTGAAATGCCTTTGCGAGCGCCCACACTTCCAGAGCTAAATTTTAGCCAAATTTTCATACTGGAACAAAGCTATTTGGAGTAGTGGCTCTGACCAAAGTCAAACAATGGGGCCATAACTTAGGAGCATCTTAGCAAAAAGTCTACAAAAGTCTACAAATCAAAACTGGATCACTGGACAAGGCTATGCCATAATTTCAACTAATTTTCCCACTGGTTTTCCAGCTATTAATTGCAGCTGCAGTGCTGATCGGCGTGTGCCATGGGGATGTGTCGGAAATAGGCGACCAGAAAATCGATCTGCTAGTGCCATTCAATGACTTGTTGCCGCCACTGCTGGATGAAGCAACCACAAGCCCAACCACAAGCACCACCACCACCACAACAACCACAACTACACTGGCCCCGCCTCCTCCTCCCACTGCTGCCATAACGAAACCCACAAAGAAATCGTATTACCAGAAGCCCGCTCAGCTCAACAAGGAGGATAAGTCCAAGCCCAGCTCTGGAAAGCAGGCCATACAGCTGCTCTCGCTGGATCTGCTGCCGCCGTTCGAGGATGAGGCCAAGCCGGAAGAATCAAAGCCCCAAGAAGTAGCCCAAGTAGTGGCCGTGAGTGAGCCAAAACCTGTGGCCAAAGTCGCTCCTCCTCCACCGACTGTTCTGAAGCCCCAACATGTGGCCAAAGTCGCTCCACCTCCTGCTCCGCGGGCTGTTCTGAAGCCACAGTATGCACGAATTGCCTCCCCGGCGATACATCCCACACAGCCCTCCATAGGGGGAGGCTACACCTCTCGATTCTCAAACTACTTCCTTACGAGCACCCCGCGGCCACGACGTGGTCCCCTGCCCACACTGACGCCCTTTCCGCGGCACATCAAGAAGTAGAAATCCATTTAATTAATTTAGATAAGAACTAAATCAAAAGCAAAGTCAACAACAAACATAAAATTAATTAAACACAACACAAACTGAACGGCAAACAAAGTGAATGAGTGGAAAATATTCTGTATTATTTATAAGCGACAGTTTTAAGCGCCACAAGTGAATTATGGAACTCTACAAATATACATAAATTAAAAGAGAAACGATTGAATTTTTAACTCATACAAAATATATCACAAATAGTATATCTCTCTATGAATAGAAAAGTGTTTTCAGTAACAACAGCTGAGTCATACGAAATGGATTGGAAAACATCGCAACAAGTAAATTGTAGGGTAATATATGTACATATGAATAGAAAAGAGCTGTCATCTCAAGAAACATCTTATGAAGGTCATACATCAAAGAAAATGTAGACGAAAGCTGTCAAACAGTTGACAGGTACATTTAAAAATGTGTGATATGTGAGGCAAGGTGTCAGCTGTAGCTGCCTTCTGCACAAGGCACAAATATCTTGTTCGCAATTACTTATATCTAGACTCTCTAGCTCTCTACCTCTTTGTAGCTTATACTCAAACACAGACGCAGACACACTCTAATGTATGAATACCACAAAAGCGGAAAGCAAATTCATCAACGGCATTTAATTAATTGCCAGCAACGTGCAAATAACTTGGCGCCACCGAAACTGAAACTGAAACCGAAACTGAATCTGACACTGAAAGCCGCTGTCAGCTGCCAAATAGCTACAAACGCTCTTAGCCTCCAGCTAATATACATATTATAGCGCCCTCCCTTTCCAATCCCGAACCCGTCCTCAGTCACCCTCTCAGGCCGCATCTCTTGACAGTCGTTCAACCTGCTAAATGCTAATTATTGCCCTCGACGACTTGGCGTTGATGATGTTGCCGGCATTTGGGGCTGGGCGTCAGATATCTGTCGCATTCGAATGGCGCGCCGGACAAGGGGACGGGGACGGGAATCCTGTTGCAGTGGTAATCGCATTGCTTGGACGATCTAATCAAATCAAATCATTGCCATACCGATTAGCCATATTTATGGGTCCCGTTTGTCACTCGACATTGATATTGTTTCGTTGTCTGTCCATTTAGCCGCTTTAATTACACGGCTGATTGACATTAATGCGTTTGCCCGTGGAGTGGATGATGTTGGATGCCCCTGCCGCCGGCGATCTTGATGCAACAGCTGATTCAAATTGATATCTGGTCAATGGCAGATGCGTAGCAAACATTTTCCATTGATTAATGATATTAACATAAGTTTTAAAAGCCATATAATGAATGCTTTTGATAAATGTTTTATTCATTTATTATTTACTTTGGAAGGGTGATATTCTGTTGCATCTCATTGATAAATCTTTCCGTTTTGCTTACACAATTTCATGCTTTATTACAGCTTGTTAAATGAATGTTGATAAGCAAATGGAATGGCATTAACTTTTGAGAGATCTGTTTATTGCTGTTCAAATTAAATATGGAACTCGTACAACTCATATTTTTTGATGAAATATTTAAATATTCTTGGTGTTTATTTCGGATTGCAATGTGTTATGCATTTTAAATGAAATGCAAAGAATTATGTATACGTGAATATACATGATACGTGGCTGCGCAACTTTCCAATTAAAATGTCCAACAGGACAACAAAAATATTGGCCAAAAACCCCCCAAAGCCCAAAAATTGGTTTTTCTCAATTTAGTGTGAAATTGATAAAACGCTATTCAATTGCCATGACAACTTTATAAGCCGATTCTCCTGCTATTCTAACTCGTAATTTAAACAAAGCCGAAACCGAGGCCCCTCAATGTCAGGCCGTGACAAAATCATAGCGATTTAATGCGCTTCAACTAATTACTGCCAGTGGCAACAATCTGGCTGATACTCCCCTGATACTACTCGTCGCAGCAGCAGCAGTAGTGAGTAGTAGTCTGCAGTCCCTTTCCAGCTGGGAGCTTGGCCGCCGGGAGCTGCCAAGCCGAGCAACGATTTAAATGACACTAAGCGATGCCGAAAGGCGATGCGATTGGTGGGGATTTCCAACGCCAGAACGAACTCTGTGTACGCTTAATGAGATCTGAATGGTATGCTAATGGTAATCCAATAAAGGGGCGGTCTATCGGATGCTTTGATGTAACCCCATCTTACCTAATGCAACCTCAAGTCTTCCTCATCGTATATCACACTTTTTTAATTGGATTTAAATTGCTAGCTGCTGATCATTCACTTTCGAAAAAGTCTTCTCTATGGTTAATGGCATTTGAATGGAATTAGTTATTCATAATTCGTTCAAGTCATTTATTATTATAGAAAAACAAACCACTGTTTATGGGCACATTCTTTGAAGCGAGGTTTGGTTTTTATGATAGTTTTTTTGTTCTTCTCTCTAATCATTTATTGCATTATTAATTTCAAATTTGAAAGCAAAAGTTTTCATATGCCTCTCGAAAGGGTATCGGCCTGATGCGCTCTCATTAAAAAAGTTTTGCGTCTGATGCGTGGAAAGCCATTAGATGTTGGCCCTGGCATTGGAGGGAGCTTCCCACTCCCCCACCACACACATACACACACGCGCACATATGCAGGACTGCCATGAGTGTCTGTGTGTCTGGGTGTCTGCGTGTCTGTATGTGTGTGGATATATCGTGGCAGCATTAAAAATCGCTTTTAACAAATGGTGCCATAAGCTCTTAGGCAAACTTTTAATGTGCACACATACTTGCACATATAGTGGGGGTATCTTTCGGGGGTTGGAGGGGGATGGTAGAGAAAGATTTATGTGGCCAACGCTGCGTATGAGCGTTGCAAAGTATTTTCAACTTTAACACGCAGCCTGAAGAGTGGCTTTGTTTCCCCCCCATACACCACACCCCTCAACCCACGGCATGCTCGTAGCAGAACACAAGTATTTAGATATATTAAAAGAGTCTAGACATGGCCACATTAAAACAAACAATAAACCATTCACATAATAATAATACAAGAGAGTAGAAATAACAACTAAATTATAAAACACAAAACACCAACCCATGTTTGAGTGTCCGTTTGTCCGAGTGTTTTTGCGTGTATCCGAGTGGGTTCTTTGAGTGTCCGAGTAGGTTATTTTCATGGTTAATAAGATGGGAATGATATGGCCAACATTTATATTCCACTGGATGCAAATGAGAGTCAAGCAGACACCCATTTAACAATCATTTTTTACGCCAATTTAATTAAATTTTCCTACTTGCTTCCATGGTATGTTAATTTTATTTCCAGCGGCACAGAGAGACAGCGGAGAAAGACGATTTTCACTTTTCGCAGCTGTCGCTGAATGAATTAATGACCTCAAGTGGATGGTCGAAAGGACAATAACTTCCTGCCACAATACTGCTGCTGCTGCTGCTGATTCTGCTGCTGCTACTGCTGCGTACTGCTGTAAATGTTTGCGCAAATTTTAAATTGATAGTAAATATTAAAGTTTTTTCGCAGATTCATGGGTTCGGTTCCATGCAGCCTGCTGGATCCTGCTTTAAATGCACTTTTGGCGCCAACTTTTCTCATTTTGTGCTCCGCGGCATACAATAATAATTTTTAATATGGCCATGTTGCAGGCCGTCAACCAAGAGCGATGTGAAATGTGGGATATGTGTGTGGACGTTGATGAGGTTATCATCCAGCTGGCCACCCACATATCCCTTTAATTACACTTTGCCCTCAGAGAGAGAGAGAGAGAAAGAGATACAGGCCCCAAACGAAGGATGGTTTGTAATCGTATATTTCAAGGGTTAAGAATTGGTTGGATTGGGCCAAATTTACATAAAGGGCAAACCGATTGAAGTATCGATTGTCGAATAAATGTAGCGTCAACGTTACCAACATTGATATGGCCATTAGCCGGCAGCAGCAGCCGAAGCAGAGCCATAGATGTTTCACCCAACCGTTAATGTCTCGCTTCAGTTACAATAGCGGAAATGAGTTTTAATGTGGAAATAATTGCATGTCATTGATGTTGACAACAGCAACAGCAAACACATCCACACAGACACACAGCAGAAACAGCAAGAGTGAGATACAGATAGAGATACAGATAGAGATACAGATAGAGATACAGATACACAAGCCAACATATAATGTGAGGAATATGGATGTACAATAATATCATTAAATTTCATTTCATATTTGCTCTCTGATGAATGGCAGACAGTTCAAGTTGCTTATGTGCCCTTGCCACTGCCACTGCCGCTGCCACTTCCACAGATACATATCTGTATCTGTATCTGTTTCTGTTTTTGAGTGTGTATTTTCTTCAGAATTGATTGAAATCGAAATGCAAAACCTTGACTCACATCCGGCATCTGGCATTTCTTTTGGTTCGTAATTTTTTTTGGCTTTAATTGAAAAGTGAAATCCACAATTCCATTGAATTGTATATCTTTTCTTCTCTTTATCTTTTGATTTCTTTTGCTTTTTTTTTGCCTATTGAAAGAAGAGCTAGATTTTTGGTATTTACAAACACATTTGTATGTATTATGCCCCTAGAAATTCGCAATAAGCAAAGCTAAGCAGAAATGCATCAAATAAATTCTGGAAAATATCTGAAGCTGTCAGAAAATGTATTTCCATTTAAAAATCAAAGATTCTTTGAAGTTTATAGGGCTTTTGACATAATGCAACATTCTTACATCAGATTATTATTTTCCACTTATGAAATAAACAAATTTCCCAATTACTACACATAGATTGCTATATGTACATACATATGTGTATTTTATTCTGCATTTGCAGCAAAGAAAATATAAATAATTTAAGGCTGTAGCAACCATTTGAATCTCTCATATCTCTACAGCATATCTGTGAAAATTCATTATTTTTGCTGGGAAATTCCAAACTCAAAACTGAATAGCAAAAAAAACAAATCATTTCTTATTCGCTTAACGTCTCTAGACAAAATGGAACTACGCATGAATAATGAATACTCTGGGCATCCGTCAATCATAAACTTTGATTACAATTTGTTCCGGGGCCAAGCCCAGGCCCAGGACCAGGCCGACAAATAAATTGAAGAAAATGACAAAATAGATTATCACTGGAAAAACAAGAAAATGAAAATGGACAAAAATCAACACCCAGCACGTCCTTGCAACAAAAAAATGAGTTGAGTCGGAAGGATGGAGGGAATCCAGCAAACAAATACAGTAATTGACCGGAGGAGCAGATATATTTGACATTAAAATAAATAATTCATTTCATTCAACGACAAACCCGGGTAAATCCGCAGATTCTACAGTGGGCTGAGGCTGGGGCTGCTCATAGAAATTATTAATAATTTATTTTAGCACATTTCAGGGATTTTGCACGCCGGCCACACGTTTCTGCAATTTCCGGGGCAACAAAACCGGAAAAATACTTGAAAATGTAATAAATTTGGAAAGACGTGGAGACTGGGACCTGGGACCTGGGCTTGTGACCCAGGACCAAGCTGTTGCCGATCCCCAGCCGGTCCCTGTCTGTTTGTGTGTGTGTGTGTGTGTGTGTGTGTCAAGGGTCGACAGCTGTGCAGCCCCGGGATGGGGTCAAATGTGAGTGCTTGACAAACTGTTGCCGCCGGGTCCAAATCAATGACAAAAATTACACTCGAATGCCTTGGGGCTTGGGGTATTCCTACAGAGATTTGCAAACACACCCACCCCATATCCTCGGCCTTGGAGGAGGTGAGAAAATTAATTTCATTACCGAGTTTTGCGCCTGGTTAAGTTCTCCAGCCGAAATGGCAATTTATTTAATGCCATGACCTTAACTCTTGTGATTTCAGTTCAGTTTTCCGTATACTTCTCCCATTAAAAACTTTGAGACCTTTGCTTTCCTTTCGCCCAAAAAGCCAATTAAATGAAATTGTTTCAAGTACTTGGGCCATGGTCGTGAAAATGAAAGCCAAAAAGGGCACCAAATACAGTTTTTGTTTGTTTCTCAAATGAAAAGTGAATACTACATAAAGAAAATACTTTCACAGGGTCATAATTTTATTTCATTTGTTAATTGCTTGCTTCTATTTTTATTTTTGCTTTGCTCTATTAAAATTGATCACATCAAAAAGTCCCCTCACTACAATAGCCAAGAAAAGCGAAAAGTATTTAACAAAATCAACAAAGAAGTCCATTTCCACACCCTCCCCCCATACGACCGCTCTGTGAAAGAAGAGCAAAAGAAATCTAAGAGAGAGCTTTTGTATAAATTATTTTCCGCGTGGCAGACAAACAAAAATACAGAAAAAAGCGAACTGCCTCTCGCTGGGGCAGTCTTAAATCAAAACACCAAAGCTTTTCAATGCCACGTTTTGTTGCTTGGAGGTCAAAAAATGAGCAAAAATCAATGGCAGGAGTCGGGCGGAGACAGAAACTGGGACTGAAAGTAGAACTGTGTTAGGGCAGGGTGTTGAAGACTGTGAGGAGTGGGGAGTGGACGCGTGCGACTGACGAGCTTAGCTGAAAAAGACCATTAACAAAGTAAACAGCTGCAGAAGAGCCCCGAAAGTCTGTGAAGTCTCCCCTCCCCACCCCCCTCCCCCCTCCAGAATACAGTCGAGTCAGCATTATATTGTATACTGAATGGAGGGGAAAATTAAAGAATTCTCTTTGTTTTGACACCTCATTCTGAAGTTCTTAAAAGAGGGTACTCCTGCTGCTGCTGCTGTGGCTGTGGTTGGTGCTGATAAAAATCGACTGCGTAACATATTAGCATAATTTTAAGGCAAGTTTTAAATAAACAGCCACCAACTAAAGCTCACAAGATGTCACTCGAACAGAAATTACGCTTTTTTGTTATTTGGGTCAGCAAGGTAACCAACCCATGTTCCCTCTTTAGATCTCTGAGAACATTCTGAGCCAGTGCTTATCTCCCGCATCTTGACAAGTAATTGCTCACGATGACCCAGATTAACGACGAATGGAAATGAAGAGGTATCCCAGGGTGAAGTTTGCCCCAGATTTGATTAATTTCAAAGCTAAGTTTGATTCCCCGCTGGGATTGCGACTCCATTAAATCAGTAGTAGATCTGGTATATAAAAGAGGAGTCGTCCCAAATGATGGTCGTCCCATTTCGTTCCCATTTCCTTTCCTTATATTTCGATCCACGAAGTACCCATAAATATCATAGAGATGAGGGAACTGTTCCGGCTTGAATATAAATAAAACCCCAAACAGAAATCGATGGCGCTCAATGGCACCGCCACAAGACATCCGTCAGTGATGGTGGCAATGGTTGGTGTTGGTGTTGCTGTTGGTGGCGAATGGCCAACGGACAACGATCCACAAAACCGAAAACGGCACATATCGGTTATTGAAATTGTCTCGCAGGTGTCATTAACGTTGGCAGCACTTTACTGCCCGCAGTAGCCATGGGCGAATAGCAATAGCCATCGGGCCTTCAGCCGGAGAATGTGGAGAAGGAGGTGTAGTAGCAGCAGCAGCAGCAGGTGCTTCCATTTGTGGCCATGGCATAAACGAAGGCCAAAGTCCGTAGGGCCGTAGTCAGGCTTCAGTCTGTACCCTCCTCCCCTGCAATCGGCCCCTCCTGGTCCGCTCTTTGGCAATGTCATTAATTTCGATTTATGGTCATTAAGCTGAGGCATCGGCTCCTTTCTATTTAATATGGAAAATGTTTAATGAGTCCTTATAATTTATGCGCATTTTTGTTGCGTGTGATTTACCCAAAAAAAAAATATCCTCTATATATATAAATTATGAAAAAATTCTCCGGCCTCCCGCCTGTCGATTTGAGTTTACGATTTTAATTAATGCCCTGCCATAGGCCATAGGCCATGTCCCTGCCACATCCTTGTCGCATCATCAGCTTTAATTTCACACTTAAAGTGTGTGTCTCTTACTCTCAAAAAAAACGAAACTTTTGTTTCGTACGCCTCTGGCCGCCCCGAAGGAGAGGAAAATTATGAAAGAGTCGCAGCATATTTTCTTGCATACTTTTTGCACAGAAATAACAAACCATAAATAATGTCATACGCTCGCCCAAAATGCCAGCCAATGTTGGCCACGCCCCTCAAGGCAAACCAGCCCACAATTCCACCCAGAAAACATCCTCGCAGCGGCCCATCTATATATTTCTTTCTGGTCGCCTTCGGTTTTGCTTTTAGGCCAAAGTTTTTGAACTACTTGCACGTCTCTTTTTGTGCGACGGTTTTTTTTTTCTTTTTTGGAAGGGGAACGGGGAGGGGGCTTCTCTTTTTTTCGGATGTTTTGGCAACCCTGCTGTTTTGTGTCTTGGCCGTTTCTTCGGCAGCTTGGCCGAGCATCTTCATCTGCTGCTTAGGGCTGGCACGCCTTCCAGAGCAGAGGCTCCCGCTGCCTGTCGCTGCTTTATGTTGCCGCCGTCGCGCGTACCCAAACTTCAATAAGGCGAAAATGATAAATGGCCATGCTGGGGATTTTTTTTCCTTGTGTGTGTGTAGGAAACGAGAGGGAGCTGATCTGAAGAGGGAGAGAGATAGAATTGGAAAGAGCATAAGGGAGAGAGAGAGAGAGAGAGACCATAATGTGTGAGAATAAATAGAATCAAATAATTTTTGGATACTTATAGCAAGAAACATACTGAGATTTAAGCAAAATTCAAGCTAGATTTAATTATTATGATAAATCCCAATAAATCCCCAATATTTTAGACACAGGCCCCTTAACACAGTTTAAGCTTTAGCTCGAATTCACTTGAATATTCATCATGATTTCATGGAAATAAATTACATTAACACCAACCCTGTAAAGGCTGTAAACACTTATCCTATTTTCTTGGAAGTAAAATTTCACTTCATTAAAAATTTAGTCATTTTCAGGATCCGCCTAATCACCTTAAACACCAAAATCAATAGGAAAACCCACTGCCTGATAACATCATTAGAAATTCAAAGAGCTTTACCTTTGGTTACAAAAGTGAAATTGTTTCGAGTACTCTTAGTCGTTTTTTGGTGGTCGGGGGTGGGTGGGGTTGGTTTCCTTCTTTGTGCATTCCAAGCTCCAAAAATGTTCCAGCCCCCCACTCCACTCCACCCCACCCCATACGAATATCCGACAAGTGAAAAGCCAAATGCATTCGTACGTTTTCCCTCCGTGTTTACACAATTCAACCGCAAAATCCTTTTGTTTGCCAAATATGCTTGGCGCTCTGTGCGTGTCTGTGTCTGTGTATGTGGATTTCCTTCTCTGTGAGTGTATGTGAACAATGCATTGTTCCCTGTGGATGTGTGTATGTGTGTGCGTGTGTGCGTGTGTGTGTGGGACTCTCTGCCTTGTTTCCAGTCTTAGCGATAATGATGTTTATTTAATGCATTTCAGGTGCAAGGTGCTATTTGCCATTTGACGTTTTGCGCGCGCCATCGTACGTCGGATTTCAGTGCCACCCAACACCCACCCAACCACCATCTTCATCTAGCACTCTGCTGCAACCTCTACTACTATCTTCATCTGCAACACACCCACACCCACACTCACTCTCGCTACTTGCTACTCCTCCTCTACTGACACTAATGCCCTGCTTGGGCCATTGGCTTATTGGTAGTGGGTGTGAGAAAAAGGGGGATAGGGAATTCAATGTGGGATGAGTGTGGGGATGAGCATTGTGGGTGGCTGGCGCTCATTATGCCAAACGTGGCTCCATTCCATGCGCCCGAGCAGCTGCGACGTGCATGCGATAAGCGAGAGCGTTAGCTCAATGTCATACGCTGCGTATACGTAATGGTTCGGTTCGGTTCGGTTCCATCTCCCCTCTTTGCAAGCACATTGTCCTTTAAAATGCAGCACACGTTTTTGTGGCACTGCATTTATCGTCCCTTCACATACCCGCTCTCCTTTGCCAAAGGCAACACTCTACCCATAAATAATGCACATAATCACATTTAAATAAGTAATTTAATTTGTGATTTTCACATATCGTTAAGTTCTTAAGCTTCATAATGAAAGCGTAGCGATGGGAGGTCTTCATCCCGTTAAATGCATGTACATTTAGCGCTTTTGTGCGGTTAAACGGTGCGAAGCTGATATGTTAGCTTTCGGGTTATCGCAATGGGAGCAAGTACTTGAAAAGTTCGGGGGAGCTGACAACTAAATCTACCTTGTATAAGCAAAACTACTTGGATTATTTATATCATATGATGATAACCTTATCACTTCTGCCTATACAGGTGGAACTTGGTGCGCCCTCACTTCAGTTGTTTCCGTAGTGTAGCGGTTATCACGTGTGCTTCACACGCACAAGGTCCCCGGTTCGAACCCGGGCGGGAACAAGACTACATTTTTTTTTCTTATTATTTATTTTATTTATAAAAATACATTTTTTTAGTCACCTTTTAACGTATTGAGCATACAAATAATGAAAAACCCCTGAGAATAGAATATTACAATTTTTATTTAAAAATTTGTACCAAAAATTGTGCATTGAAATGCCTAAAACATATTTCATAATTGAAATAAATTAATTTAAAAATATTTATATTATAAATATATACAAATATTTGTATCATATTGAATAAATTATAGTTTTGCTAACGTTTTTATATTTAGCTTTATGTTAAAATTCGAATATTTAATTATAATTTGAGTGTTTTTTGTTTTGCCATGCAATTTTTTTCTTGGATATAATTCTCAGGTATTATTAATTTAAAAAATATTTAGGAACAGCTAAAGGCATTAAGGATCTTAATAAATTGTTGGATATTTCCTAAAAAGGTCATAAATAAAATAGCTGTGAGAGAAGTGTAAACCATTAATTAAAATACCTATAATATACCATGCTATTCATCCAAACTAATCACCACAAATACCCCGCAGCAATTCCACAAAACCAGCATTCCTCCTTCGTTTATCTACTTTCATCGTTTGCAATCCACCCGCTATAACCGAAAAAACATTAATTTACATTTATTTACTGTATCAGCTGGCTGCTGCTGGTGCGAGTGGTCTTGGTATTGGGTTGAAACTTTTGCATACTTTGCATTTTTATTGCACAACATCCGGTAACAAGGACTTTTCGCAGCATTCAACTGTGAGATATTCCAGCGGGGGCGGGGGCGGGGGAAGGCGGCACAACCCCAAGTCAACCCCAAAGAGCCATTACCACAATGCCAGGGCCGCTGCAATTACAAACAGTTGTTCAACTGCTTGACTTGAAATGCAGCTGCTGGAGCTACTGCCCCAATATGCAATGTCCTGGACTCCACTCCCCTCCACTCCACTGTTGTATCTGTATCTGATGCCGTCGTTTGTGGTTTGCAGATTAAAGCGCGTACATCCGTGGCGGCGTGGAAAAGCCGGATGATGAGGCCACGGCAAGCCGCGCATGCGTCTCGGGATCCCAAAAAATAACAACAACCATGGGGTGACCGAACCAGGACCGGGAATCGGGTTTCAGGATACACTGGAATCCACTGGGGGTCACGCGGAGAGGGCAAAGAGAAGAGTCTGGTCAATGGCGTCCGGTGTCATTGCGTTTCCGTTTGAGTTGGCAATTTATACAATTTTCGCTGGCGCTGCTTGTAAAATGGAAAAACTTTGCCACCGCCGCCGCACATTTACTTACTATGCGGCATGCAGCACGGCTATGGCTCTTGGATGACTATGGCTCTCGGACTTTTGTCCGGCCTCGTTTTTGGGGCGGCCTCGTTTTTGGGGCGGCCTTTGGGGGGGCGGGACAACGTTAAATTGATTTATAATTTCTCTCAGAGTCGCATTTTAACTTTTCCTGTTGCCGTTGCCCGTTGCCATTGCCAGCACTCCAATCCACTCCACGAACCGTGCGTCCTGTTCCCGTTCATTTGGCATTTTTTAATTCGCATTTTTAACGCTCCAACTGAAGCCTCCAACCGAGGCTGAGGCTATGGCTATAGCTATCCAAAGAGTGGCCACGGCTGCCCACACAAATGCTTGGAAAAACATTCTTTACAGTGCAAATGTATGCATTTTCAGCGGCCCTTCATGTTTGTATGAATTTTAACGCCAAATTGGTAGCTGCAACAACTTGCATCAGCGGTTCGAATCATCCATACATACTCCATATACCCGTACCCGTACCCGTACCCGTACCCGTACTCGTACTCGTACTCGTTTGTATCGATGGCCGGAGGAGGCTCCTCTTCTTTTCCTTTTTTGCCGGGCACCCTTTAATTAAAAGTCCAAAGTTCAGCAATTGATATTGTAATCAATTTATGAGCCTCGTATTTTATTTATCCCCTTTGGGTAGCCTTTGGTAGCAGCCCAAAAGTCCTGGGCAATCAGAATTTATGGGTCAACAAACATTGCGGCAACGACGCAGACGAATTCATAAATTGTACTTCTTATAAAACAAATCAAGGATGGATTTCAGCCCTGGGATTTCCGTTTCATCAAAGCTACTTTTATGGGAACGTTAATCACATTAATAAGATCCGAAAATATCAACAGTGAATGGCCATTAAAGTGACTGGATTCAAATGGAACTGTAAATGAAATCTGCCATCGGAAAATCAAAGAGAATCGCGCGAGGAGTCGCTGAGCATAATGTCCTCACAAATAATCGGAATAATGCAGGCAACAACAGGGATGGGATGAGAAGAAAGGACGAGTACTAGTAGGGATGGCCAGAGTAAATGACAATAATGACATAATAAAAACGACTGTTAAAATATACAAAAACTGGAGGAAGATACGATGCGACATCGAAGTATTTGATACCCTTAGATTGTAATGGTTTCCATGCAAATACTTAATATGGAATAACTAACTGCCCCGGCAATCATCTGCGGCAACTTTGGAGCACAATTGTTTATGTTTACACTTTGTATGGCATGTTTGGATATTGTTCATACAGAAATATTAACATCCCGATTTATTGTCATATTTACTAAATATATATGCAGTTAAACAAAAAACTGTCAAAAAGATGTTTATTGGTATTATAAAAAGTTAAATCTATAGTGGACTCTGCATTGTTCATTACAAAATCCGTATTCAAAATCAGAATACCCTCTACAAGAGTATACCAAACATGATAGTCACTAGCAGACAGAAGCTGCTACTGCCACTGCCACTGCCCCATTGCTGTGCTTTCTGCCACAGCGGCTAAGCAGCATGACAATAAAATAAACGTTAATAACGATAAGATAAGACGGAGCTCAGACAGACATTTGCTGCGGTTCCGTGGTATGGGGGCAAATGTTAAAACAATAACCAGCTAAATGTGCCAAACAAGGCTGGTGGGGAGAGCGTGACCAAAGACTTGGAATTTGTCCGCCACTAAGCTGTGAAGATGAAGACGTTCCGTCCGTTCGTCCTTCCCTCACGAAATGAGTGTCACCAGAAATGTTTGTCCCAGCACTAGAGAAGCAGCTTCCCTCCCCCAAAAACGACATTAAATTCGGTTTAGTGGATGGGGGGAAAATATATATCTATTTGAATTGTGACTGTCATGTCAAACAGTGTACTCGGGCTTTAATAAATTAATGATAATAACGCGCATAATGACTCGTTAAAGATGATCAAGATTCATGCCACAAACGGGGAAATATGTACTTGTAAAAATTCTTTAAATTTTTTGTTGGCTTAGGCAACCCTAAATACCATTTGACAAATCGAAAAGTTTTCATTTAAAGCCCAAAACCAGAAAACCTAACCCCAACCCCAAACACAACATAAACCTTAAGTACGCTCCAATGATTCCAATTCGGTTGTGGGCTGGTGGGTGGGCTGGCCTCCTGAAACTGAAACTTTTACCTGTACCTGGACTTAAAGTTTATGACGCAGGTGTTTGTTTTGGATTAGAGCAGCAGCCAGTCAGGAAAAACCCAGCAGAACAGCAGAACAGCAAAAAGAACAGAGCATGAAAAAGATGGGCTTACCTGTCGTGTGAGAGAACAACTTGACCCAAGCTGGGTCCTCGCTCCTCGGTCCTAGAGGTGTGAGTGTAAGTGTAACAACAACCATTCAAATGAGGATCCGGCTCGCTGCCAGTCCGGACAAAACCTCAGGATTCATTTTGCCAGCTTTTCAGCACAACCGACCACAACAAACAGGATACAATGACACCCCCAAACCGACTCCATGGTTTGGGGGTGGACAAGGCTCTGCATCTGCCCAATAAAATGTTGATAAAACTATAGAAAACAGGCCTTAAAATTGTTTTTAAATTGCCGATGAAAGGCCAAAGCCAAGTGCGGACAACTGAATGGACGGCACATGGAAATAATTGTCTGATTTTTCGCTCGTTTTATCTGCAGTTTTTCAGCATTCACTAAGCCTTTAAGATAGCTCTTGTTTCTCGGTTTCTTACGTGTGTTTTACTCTTATTCTGCTCATTAATTCTTCACACATCATTTGCTTATCCTTGCATCAGACTTAAAGCCATTTTGTGGTCCGCTTGGTGTATTTCCCGCGTTGGCATAATTAAAATACATTTCTGTTTTTTCTTTTTTTTTTTTGCTATGAAGACATCGCATTAAATATTATTTATAGGCGTTTGTTCGATGCGTTCGCAGATTTATTTATGACTTTGTGGGGACTTGTTAATATTTTTTACGCAATAAAATAATTAATAAGCGACAGCAAGCACCAACGGGGGACAGTATTAATTATATCGGATTAAAAATACATTAAAAAACAACCGCCGTGTGGGGAAATAAACATATCAGCAGCAAGATGCATGTATAAAAACCTATATATGTATGTATATAAGAAATATATATGTACATGTTTCCTTTCCATAAGCCTTTCGCATTTGGAATTTCTATTAATTTCGTTGATAGTTTTGCATCCTTTTTGCGATTGCGAGTAGCGCGGCATTGGCCTTTTAATCAGCTTTATTAATAACAGTTTATGCAAATTTAAATATACGATTAACCTTAAATCAATAACACACCGGGAATCCTTTTACATACCGTAAGTATTAAGTATTAAAAAATACAAAATGTCGCATTTGTTGGGCTTAATTAACGGCGACATATCGCCATACATATAGCCATATAGCCATATAGTTTTCCATTAATTGCTGGCATCAAAGTGGATAATCCATTCCGGTATCATGGGCTCTTCCGCTCTGCCATTTAGCTAATTATCGAGTCAATTTTATGCCATCCTCAAAACGATACCCCGGCAATCTTTAATGAGACAGTTTTTCCTACTTCCTTTAGGGGGGCGGAAAGGAAAGGAAATTAAATGAAATTGCATTAACATTTTCGAAAAGTTTGCCTTTTTTGCAATTCTTTCAGCTGATAGGAGAAATGTGAACAAAATGAATGCATAAAAATGCACTTATTGACAGTTTTTCCAACAGTTTTTCCGCTTGGTTGTTGCCGCTGCTCGGGCAATGAATACCAAAAGAAAAGTGCCTGCATTTGACAGACGAAAACAATGGCCCAGATAGATGCTACATTGGGGCGTGGCGTGGGGTGGGGTGGGTTGGGGTGAAAGTGCAATTGTCAGTCGGGGAGCAGCAGCGGGGAGTCAAATGTCTGCAAAAATATCTTTTTAATTTCATTGAGTGTCGCTCCTCGTTGTGCCCCATCGGAGAGGCTGCCAGACGTAATAGCGCGATATCCTGAACGTACTGAAAGTGCTAGTCAAGTGCTGGCCTCATAATCGATTTCATTATTTTTGCAAGCATAGTCAAACTTTTTAATTACACTTTGTTACTGCATTTGCAACTTGTCTCCTTTGGAAAAAGGTGTTATTCCAGCCACACCCGCACCCACACCCACACCCACACCCACACCATGATGGGCTGAAGCTCATGTAGCTGCAGCTGCAGTCCCTGGAAATCGTTCTATAATAACAGAATGAAATTTATGCATCCATCTAGAGTCCCTCGCGCTCGCACTCCTCCTTGAGCACATGACACAAGTTTGTGCAACACTTAAACTTTAATTGTGCAAAGTTTTTGACCATGTCGTGTGAATGTCCTGTGCATTGTGTGGGCTGTCTCCTCCACTCCCTCCCCCCCCCACCATGGGTGTGTGCTTTGATAGATGGTGGAGAGAATTTTGCAAATGGGGTCACAGTCTACGTCTGGGATACCAAATGCATAAAGGATTAGATACGCACACACACACACACACACACACACACACACACACGGTCGTGCAAAGCAGATTGCTCGACTACTACTGAAAAATAACTGCCAGAGAGACGGAGAGAGAGAGAGAGAGAGAGATGGGTGGCAGAGCTCCTTGATGTCTGTTTGCCAAATGGTTTAGCACACTCATTGGGTCCTGACCACAAATTCAATTTGCCTGATAAGATAGTAAAGAGCATGAGCACACAAAAATGAAACGAAACAAAAGTTAGGACAGGAAAAGCAAACTATAAGGAAAACGAAAAAGGTAAGGAGAAATTGCCAAAGGTCAATTACCATAATATTCCACACAAGAAAGAATATCCTTTCCCTTAGTATTATATACTGGATTTCCATTATATATCATTCTATATCTTCAACCATAGTACATGCTGCCATAGAAAGCTGCTCTAACCCGAAATTTTCGCCCCGAAAACTAAATAATGAGATGCAAATATTTTAATGGGGCCTGTTCACGCACACACACACACACACACACACACACACACACACACACACACACACACACACACACATCTGTGCTTAACCCAACACATAGATACGCTCGCACCAGAGACGGACCATCCTTTAGTCGTAACTTCATTTATTTTGAAAAGCTTTCCTTTGGGCGATTTGGTTGCCTGGCGGACGGTGGACTGCCGGAGAGCTGTCGTCGTTGGCCCCCCAAGTGAGAAATATTGTTTTAGTTTATCATGACAGGACTTTTACAAGTTTAAACTGCTCATACATTAATTAAAAACTTAATAAAACACACACACGCGCCACAGGAAAAAACAAAAAATAACACATGGGCGAAAGTTAGAGCTAAAAAAACAGATGTAGATGGGTGGCTGCTTCTGTTCAACATGTGTAGCTCTATTAATTGCTTTCCTTTATTCTCTCGACCTTGTTTTTTGTCTAGTAGCTGCTGATTAAGCTTTGCGTAAAGGTTGTAATTTCCCCCAGTCTGCTTCTCCAAAAGGCTGTCCTTCACCTCCGCTTAACCTGTGCTTAAAGGCAGCTCTAGCTCCATCCTCTCTGTTTCAGCTCTGTTTAAGGGCTGGTAAAAGGGAAGGTAAAACACTGCCACATACCTACCTTCCTTTCCGGCTCTCTCCTAATTGCACAGCAATGTTGTTGACACATTTGACCAAAGAAGAGTACACGTAAACAGGGGAGAGAGAGAGAGAGAGAATGCCAGGACGAGCTGCAGCATGCTGCTGAGGGCTCCTGACCAGGCTACAAAGGAATACCAAATAAAATTTGCTTACATTCAGAAAAAGTTCAGCTTAAACGAACGTTAGAGTTGGGAGAATACTCGTAGATTGGAGTTGATGAAATAACAGCACACTTATACGAATTTATTTTACAAAACGAGATTCTTTCGTAAACTTCTCTGGAATTTTACATTTGCTTTGGAGCTCCACAGAGATCCATGGCATTACTTGATTAATTCCTACATAAAACCTAGGACATTCCCTCTGGAAATCTAAATAAACTTTACTTTCAAATACTTTTGCGATGTTTCCTCTTTGGAAAGCGTATAAAAACTATTTGATATTTTAATTTCACAATCCAGCAGATACTCTCAGACACGCAAAAGATGCCTTTGAGCATCGTTTTCATATACGCACACAGATTTTGCAATTTAAAAGAACAAATTTGTTTCTTTCGTTTGCAATTTTAACCATTTCATATACATGCTGTTCTGCTTGTATTTTTTATTTTTATTTTTATCTTTTTCTCCATTTTCTGTCTTGTTTTATTATTTTTGATGAATTACTTTGCATAGAAATCGTTGAAAAGGGTTTTTGCACAGCTCGCTTCCTCTGGCTGTTTCCGTCTTGATTTATTACTTCACAGAGAAAGCGAGAGAGAGAGAGAGAGGGAGAGAGAGTGTGTGTGGAGAATGTCTGCAGGGGGTGTGCGTGTGTGTGCGTATGGGCGTTTTCCAGTTATTGTTTTTAAATTCATGCATAATACGACATCCGTGAGTTATGAGCCTGTCGTCTGTCGATGCAGGGGGCCCACGCGGGTCAATAAACTCTCCACCGAAACGGATGTGTGGGATAAAAGGCCAAATCCGGCCTTTGCTCTTTGCTCTGCTCTGCTCTGCTCTGATCGCGATAAAGTCAAAGACAAATTTTCTAATTTGTCAACTAGGCAGATATCTGATCTGATCCTGCACTCGACTCTTACATATGGCCTGGGCTGGGCGGACTCCGACTGCAGTTTTCCGTATGAAATGCTCTGTGTGCTTCCTGTTCTGGTTCTCCAATTGTTGGTGTTGGTGCATGTCAAGCGCTTGACTTCCGCTCACACACACACACACATACACAGAGGGAGATGCTCAGACATGTCGTCTCTCTGGCCTGCATTTAACAGTCTTACTGCCACACAACACCCACCACCCACACTCACAGTTGGTTACATTTTTATTTCAAATTGGTCATTTCCGATCATTTTTGCAATTTTCATTTATTGCTCGACTGAGTGGAGTCCTGGTGTCCTGTGTGGCCAGGACATGTGTGCTCCATCATGCAAGTTGACTTGGCAACTTGTTTCCGTTTGACATTTTGCTGAATATATTTCATATTTATATTCGAGTACCATATCAGTAAAATGGAGATAGAAAGAGCCGCACGTTGAGGCTCCAACGAGTGAGTTTTCCTTCTAAACAAAAGCCATTTTCCGGCACTTGAATTTCGCCTGGATTTCCTTTTTAACGAGCTTTCACTCCTCTTGCTTTCGCCTTCTTTCTCTTTCTCTTTTTTAGAGTTTATCCCCTGCCCATATGGTGGCACCCTCACGCTGTTTAATTTGCATTTTTATCGATTCGAAAGGAGCTCAGCTTTGTCTTTGCCATATTCACTTGATTCACATAAAATTCCCATAAAAATGTCAACGCATAACCCACCAGCCCCCACCCCCAAACAGGGACCCATCTCCCCGACTAAGCCACACTTTTAAAGTGTAAGATTCTTTTATGGTTGTGCCACTTTGGCTGGGAACAGAACGTCCTGGGGATGGGATTTAAAACACAATCAATTTTATTAGTCAAAATAAATTCCATACTCAGCTGACGGGCATAAGCCAGGACAGAATCAGGCAGCACTGCATTAGCCAAAAGAGTTTCATATGAATTTCATTCAATTAAAGTTCGAATAATATTCAAATTGGCAGGACACTGCCAGTGCCTGGCTTCAATCAATATTAAATATTGATAAATGCCAAGTAATGGCTTGTGTCTGTTTCTTATTTATGCAGGCCACAAAATTCATTAAGCCACAATACAAAAGAGCAGAGGGCCATAACAAACAGGAACCGGAAGTGCAGAAGGGAAGGGGAGGCGAGGCGAGGCCTACGACCAAGGGCAAGGCAGACAATGAATGCATGCCATTGCATATTTAATTGCATATTGAAATTGCATACAAAACAATCATAAACTTGTAGATTTCAATTAAATAAACCCCCCACCAACCAGAGCGACAGAGCGTTGACAAGTCGAATGTATGGATGGATGGATGGGGGGTTATGGGGGGTTAGGCCATTGCAATGCCTGTACAAATAATAAAACAAAATATTTACATATGCCCCCCCCCCTAGTGCTCTCTCGTTTATTTTTTGTTTGTTTTGTATGCAGTGTACTGTTTGTCATGCCTGGGAGTAAAAGTAACTGGCTTATTGGTGAATCACATTACGCATTCGCCCCACATGCATGCATGCACCATGCACCATGCCCCAATGCGCTTCGGCTGCAAGGGAAAGCAAAAGCAAAAGCCAAAGCAAAGACTAAGCCTGGCTAATAGCTTTAAATAAATAACAAACATAAAAAAACAACACAACACAATAAAATGGAATAGAATAAAAGCAAGCCGAGGAGGAGCAGGATAGGAGCAAGTGCCAGGATAATGCTGGCCAATATGCAGTACATAATACAGAGTACAAATAACACAGGACACAGATCTGCAACAGAGCTCCCTGGCTTAACCAGCTCTCCGACCGGCTTTCCTTCTGTCTGTCTCTTTGTCTGTGTGGCTATGTGTATGTATGTATGTTGCATATGCCAAAGGCTTAAGTAAAGCCACTTCCGGCTAAAATGCATTTAAAGCAATTAGCAATTGTATGCGATACAAATGGCATTATGACGACAACCGAAAACCGAAAACCGAACGACAACTGGCACAATCTGCAGGCAGTTTTCGGATAGGAATATCAAACATATGGGTGCATAAACATTATCTCAGTCATAATCTATTACCCAAGAAACATTTGCTGATCAAATCAAAGAATAGATAATGATAATTGCAGGGAGCAATTTTAATTAGTTTTCTACATCTTATCTTTCAATTTCGTTATATTCTGTTTCATTAAGAGTACACTTTTCCCCACATACATCGCTTAGATCTACCACTTTCAAGAACCTACTATATTTTCCACTTCCTCATTGAATTTCCATGTATTTTTAGTCCAAAAACGAAGACAATTCAAATCCAATTCCATTCCAATTTGTTGACCACAATGTTGACTGGGTTCTGGTTTTGCTTCAGCTGCACTTTGGCTACGAGACAGAAGGCTCTGGTGGAAGTTGCCAACAATCACAATACAAATAATAACAATTTCGAGACCGACAAACTTGAAGATACAAAATAAATACGAGTATGTATGCACTCTCTCTCCCAACAAAAAAACTGCACCAAAAACAACATCAATGTCATTGCTTACATTTGTAGCAGCAGGACACAGCATCTCTACTCACATCTCCGAAAATCTTGCCCCAGGAACAACAACAACATCCCAGAGGAAGGTGGAAAAACGCAGGCAATTATAATAAGGCAAGGCAAGGAACTTGTTGTTGCACTTGGCTCAAACACGCACACATAGACAGGGGACAGGGGACAGGGGAGAGGGGAAGAGCAAGTTGGTGAATGTATCCTGGCTGCAGGATTCTTGTACTTCTGGTTGTATTTGTCTCTCTGGCAAGTTGGCAACACTTTTGTTTGCTTTTGCACATTTCAAAAGCAGTAGGAACTGGCAGAAACCGGAAACAGTTGAGGACGTTCTACCCAACGATTTCAATGCCATTTCAAGCAAACGTAGGAGACAGAAATATGCCAAAGAATAAAAGGAAATCTTAGAAATGTTAAATTCCCAACGAAACTGTAAGCCAGAAGGACCTGCGTTGGGTGCCTGCGCATTTTGCAAGCTACTTTTTGGCATGCACTGGCTGCAAATGCATTCGGCAACAAAAGTCTTGGGCGGCACACACACAATTACTATATAGAAAGTGCAGAACCGAGACAGCCAGACAATACAGCCCCCCTCCCAAAAAGGACAAGCATTGTAATAACAATTACAAGGACATGGCCTGGCAGAGACTAGCGGCTACTCGGGGAGTGCATTTCGCCTCATTCTCACTTTATTTTGGAGCTTAGCCCGGGTGCCATCGTTTGTTGCTATTCAAGTTTAATTAACCTAAAAGTGCTTGCATTATTTAATTTTATTTTGCTGTCATTGTTGCTGCTATTGTCATCTGCTGTTGCTGCTGCTGTTGCACTAAGACAGATACTAATTTAGTTGAAAGCAAAACTTCATTAGCAGTGAAAATGTTGCGTGTGAAAATATGTATCTTAAGTCTTGAATGAAAATTGGAAATCACAATAAAGCTGCTCCTTGGCTGAAACATCAATAAAAGAGTTTATGAAATGATTCCTCTCTCTCCTAAGAGGCCTCTCTGTCAAAGAGATGACAAATCTGTTGCCGGCTAACAAGCTGCCAGAGGCACTGACAGCTCCATTATCATTTATAGAGTACCCTCCGATCAATCAGCCATCAGGAGTTCATTGTCCGCTCATGTCGCAAGTACAATGCAAATTGATACACTTGATAAAACTTCCATTTCCCCCATGACCTTGTGCCAAGAGGACTACCGAACTACAGGACTACAGTGCGCGTATCGTAGCTGCAGTTGAAGGCAAATATTATTCGCGCTGGCGCTTAAAGAGGAAATGAAATCAGCAAGCAGCTCGCCCTTCCTGAAATTGGCATAAAGTCTGAGAGTGCAGAGTTCAGAGTGCAGAGTGCAGAGTGCGTTCTCTGGTCATATTGCATGATGATACAAAATAGCTAGATACATTCAAATGTGCAGAGTGCCGAGCGCAGTGTGTGGGGTTGGCAATGGCATTTTCATGCTCTTTGGCTGCTCAATCATAAAAAAATTTGATTTTCGTATGGCACATATTTCTCTCTTCCGGGGAATCAGCATTGCAATCGTAAAAGTAAGAAAAACTCTGAAAGGGAAGCAATCATTTGTGAAGAATTTTTAGCTGCTATAAGGCTTTGCCTTAATTATAGTTATTGCTTTTTATGGATGCATATAATACGATATGGAAATGCTTTAAATGCCATCATCAAAGCGGAAAAACGAAGGCCAGATGCCCTTGTGGAGAGATTTAAAATCATTCACATTTGAAAACAGCCATCGAATATCCGCAAGCTTCGATGAGTCATCACTTAATTAATATATATATTAACACTTAAGCTAATGAAAGTTTTGCCTTGACCTCTCTATACATATAATTTGTTTAAATCCGCAGCAAATCCCCCTGAGAAAGCACTTAAACTCTTTCGTTCATACTCTCTCTCTCTGACTGTTATAAGGGGTTATGTATCCTTGGAAATTAATAAATATCTGATGCTGCAATCAACATTAGACTCGAATGGTGCGAGGCGTTCGTGTAATCGCAGCAGCAGCAGCAGTCGCATTAGCAATAAGCGGAAATGGCTATAAAGCTGCTCTCTCTCTCACACACACACATGTACACCCTCAGACATGTGTGTATGGGCACGCCGCTTCGCTGCATGCAATCTAGAAACGATTCTAAACAAAAGAAATCCGCTTTCATAATTTCCCTATGGAATGAGCATTCTTTTTATTGCCACTAAGCGACCGAACGAACGAACGAACGAACGGGAACGAGAACGAGGCAAACCCATAACAATGCAAACAGACTCTCTCTCTCTCTCTCTCTTTCTCTCTCACACACCAAGACAATTCCAACCCACACACACACACCCACACAGTCACACACTTAGAAACTCAGGCACACGTACACCCACACAGAGACAGTGAGGAGGAGTCTCGGCTCAATTACAATTGCAATTGTTTGCCTGAATGCGTTTTGGTTTCGCGCTGGTTTTCACCGCACGGCCGCATCCACAAATGCCGAGCCATTTTTATAAATGATGTTCGACGCAGCTTATCCAACGAGTACCCCCCACCCCCGCTCCCTGCTGGACCGCCATTCCTTTATTATCCGGCATTTTTTCACTGGGTTTGGTTTTTAAGTACAATTGCATTCTTGTGCCAGTTTTTGTGCCTTGGATTCGACTTTAATCAATGCTCCGCCACAAGGCTAAAGGCAGCCTGGAATAATAGTTATTACAGGTCTCGTCTCTCTTATGGCAGATTAGCTTTTGGCTGGATTATGTATCGCATTATACATTCGCATTTGCATTTGCAAACCAAACAAACTAATTTCGAAAATTAGAATCACTCATACGGCGCGCTGTCAATGGCATGTAATTTATGCAAATGCTAAAAACCAGGCCAAAATATGTCGCTTATCGGGCCTGTCATACGCATTTGGGCTAAACAAACATTCCGTTCTAATAAATCAATAAAGGCGAAATTATGACAGTCTGGTTGTACGCATACGTGTACGTATACGTAATGTGAGTGCTGATTAGACAGACAGGCAGGCAGAGAGGCCTCTCACTGATTCCAATTGAAAGAGGAGCAGCCCCGCCCTCAGCCCTCAGCCCTCAGCCTGGGCGGCGGTTCAATGGCCGCTCTCTGGGGCATATCTGGGTTATCCCTGGCACACTGAGTATGTTAAGCCTAATAACTGTTTCGCTGCTGCCGCAGTTATTAATAAGTAGCAGAAGCAGCAGCAGCAGCAGAAGAGCCATCATCAGAGGAGCCTCTACCAGCCAGAAGAGTCTGCCACAGCAGGCGGTTGGTCTCGTCTCTGAAGTTAGGCTTGGCAGGAGGAGCCACTGGAATGGGCGTTTTTAATTTTCCACAACGTTGCGCAAAGAAATAGTTTCGGTTTCTTACATACATACCAGCTCCCCTTCCCACCCCCCCTCTATGGCTCTTTAGTTACCCCCTTTTTGTAGTCACTCAAGTGTCTCCCTTGGGAGTCATAAGTTTTTCCTTCCCTTCTATTTTTTTGTTTTTTTTGGGCTATGCTTCGCGTTTATGAAGCGTTTGATGTTTTTTTTTGTTTTGGAGGAGGCAAACCTCAAGCTCAATCTTAGCATAGTTTTTCCTCTCTGCCATAGAAATTGTTGTTCAATCAAATTATTCTCTTGCTTATCGATGCGGCAATTTAATATTAACTGGTTCGCTGATGCATTCAATTTTTGGTCTGGTTTTACCCACACATTTTTGTTTTCCATTAATAAATATTAAACGGGGAAAGAACACACACATATGAGGCCTTTGAATGCTGCTCCCTAAAACCCATTGAAGGTTGATATTTCCATGTGTGAAACAGAGTGCATTAACCTCTTTTGCGGTTATTTTCTGATGTAGTAATCCCTTGCGGTTCCTGCGGTTTAATATATCCCCAAACCGAAAGGAGTCAATACTTGTAGGCTGAAGCAGAGGCAGCAGCAGAGGCCCAATCAATTATATATAGCCCCCACACACACAAAGTGAAAATGCAGATAATTTGCATTGAACATTAACCAAATGTATAATGCAATTGTTGGCCATTCATCAATTCACACATAATTGCTGTTCGATTCGAGGCTTGGTTGCCTTTGTTGGTGGCCAAAATCCATGCTCATTGAAACCATTCCTGGCCATGAATGCCTGGCAGCTGTCAGTGCGGTTTTTCGGCACAAAAATAAAGCAAGCAAATCCTTGCAAAAGTGAAGTTCAGCTCCTGTGACAGGCAGACAAAAACAAAAATGTGCCTGACATGAAGCGGGAGGGTCCATTGTCTGGCCAGTGTCTAAGGCACCATTGCTAGATGTTTTCTTTCTTTTTTGTTGCTCCCCCGCCCCAACCCTCTGACTTTGCTGACATATTTTGTGTACCCAACTGTCTGGCCGAGTCGGGGTCTGAGGGTCGCAGTGATTAAAAAAAAACAGTAGAAAAATAAATGGAAAAAGTATATAGAGACTAGATGGGGACTGCCACAGCCAGTCTCTAGCCGGAGAGAGAGAGGTTAAGCAACTCTCGCAGTTGGCTGACAGCCCCTGATCCTCTACACAGGTGTGCGTTTCATGTCGAGACAGCAATTTATTGAGCTCTGATAAGAACTGAGTTGAGTTTGTGTGTGAGCAATGGAAAAATGGTAAATGGAAAAAATAATTGAAAACAGTTTTCAACAAAGTTACAGAAAAATATGACCCTAAGCTACAGAGAGAGAGAGAGAAAGAGAGGTTTAATCAAGCATGCAAGTATTTATTTAAACTGTAAGGATTACAGAAAAATACACCACTTGTCCCAAACAACGAAACATTTATCTTCGCGCTCTCTAGAGTTTTTTTTTTGTGTGAGGCCTCAAACGTTTCGTTCCCTCTTGTCAACAGCTCGACACAGAACAATTAAAGTACTTAAACGTTTCGAGAGGGCGCCGTATGGGGCTTTCTAAATATTCAAAGAGCAACTTGTCAAGCCCATAGCAGGACGAACCCCACACACACACACACAGCCAGACCCTGCACAACATCCTGTTTGTTTGCGGTGCACATGTGTTTTGTGTGCGTCTGCCTGTCTGCTTGTCACTTACTTTTGATTTCTTCCCTTTTTGGGCCCCGATGCCACCTTTTGTTGTTGTTGTTGTTCGGAATACCCTTCAAAGGGAGAGGGTATCTCTGTGAGGAAGAAGCAGAGGCGGAGATGGAACCATTACTAGATGCATCAATAGGAGTGTACTATATTTCTATGCATTTTATAGATGGATGGATAAGCTGGTATATCCATGGAATGCAGAAACAGTTTTCAATCGGGATCCATGCCTTGCCCTTTGATTCATGTTTGTCAATGACGTATAACCAATCATCACTTTCGAATGAGCGGAATACTAAATATACCCCCATAGAGTATCCTACGCTTCGGTTCTTAATCCCTGTATTCCTTTCTTGTTTTTCTTATTTCGCTCCTCATGTTATCCCCCAGCCGAAATTGTCTAGCTTTGATTTATGCCACACACATGCAGTGCATACGTTTCTAGGGGGCTGGCTGGCTGGGGAGGTGGTGACTGTCAGACGTTTCTTGATTTTTCTTTGGCTTTGGCTGTTTTTTCTGCTGTCTCTCTGGCGGCCATTTTTTGTTGCGTAATCTTTTCCGAGTTGTGCTCCAGAAATTAGATTTGCCTTTCGCCTTGTTTGGTAGCCAAAACAAATATCAACAGGATTCGTCGTCGTCGTCGTCGTCGTCGTCGGCCAGCCATCGGGGGAATTAGAAACGTGTGCGAAAGTGAGTGCGAGTGCGACTGAGATAAAGATAAAGATGATGGAAATTGCCTCTCCGAAGGCGGAACCAAGTCTGTCTTTGCAAATGGCTGTCATTTATTAAATATCAAGCATACGCCAAGGCGACTGCCTTTAAATAATTAAAAAGTAAACGCTGCACATTAGGGGCATCGTAAAACGCATTAACAGCCATTACAACATGTGTCTGTGCGAGTGTTTTGAGCCACAAATCATGGCCAAAACACAAAACAACAATTTAAAGTGGGCTTCAAACAATTTGCCCTAATATCAAGCTTATGATCAAGCAAATGGCCAAAGCAGCTGCTAAAAGAAAATGTTTCTATTCGTTCCGGCAGGTTGTTCTCATTTGGAATATCTCTGGGAAAAGTCAACACACATATAGCGCCAATAGCCAAGACTCTGTGTCGTATTTATGGCGATTTTGGTTTTGGAAACAACAGAAATGGTCACCAGGTCTCTCTGGGTATTGTGGCTGCCACAACTTGAACAGCAATTAAATTACAAGAACAATGAGGCACAATAACTGGGGCACACGCACACGGCACGGTACAGCACAACAAGTGTTAACTGCAGCAAATTTTGCAATAGGTTTTTGCGAAAAATTACCGAACAGAACATAGAAGTCCCGTGCACGGCATTGTTTTTAGAGCTCTCTCTCGCCCTCTCTCCCCCTCCCTCTCTCTGTCTCTCAGTGCAACGATTTTCAAATGCTGCACGACTTCATTACAATGGTACATACAGGGCTTCCTACTCCTGGAATTAGGGGCAGAAATTGATGGTGGAATGGAGTGGATGGTTGGTTGGTTGGGGGGTTGGGGGGTAAGAGGTTGCAGCCGTTTCGAGCAATTAGCGTGTGCCACAATCTCGGCAAAAGGCTAAAAGGAAGAGGTAAATGCCAGAGCTAGATGCAGACACCCAGAGCACAGACACAGACACAGGCACAGACACAGACAATTTTAACAAAATTAATTGCCCCACAGACATGCAAGTACTCGTACATATACACATACATATATGTGCACATATATGTATAGAGTATCTGGTTGGAGGATTCTGTGCAGTGCAGAAGAATGTTGTAAAAATACAACATACTTCATTAATTGAATCCCCACGGAGAGGAAGGGAGAGGCAAAGGCAAAAAGAGATTTGTTTCCAGCTTGAAACTTTCCTCGGGATTTAAACTATAAATTCTTTACATAGAAAAATTGTATAAAGTTATCAAATATTTCCGAGTCTTGGCAATCTTGTACTTCATGTACTGGGCGCCCTGGGGGTTAACCAAGGCAGTTGCTTAACTCCAGCTGCAGCATCGAGTCCCAGCCCGAACTCGAGCCACAGCCACTGGCACAGCTATAGCTATAGCTATAGCTACAGTTGGTTGTGGATGCAGCGGCCCCGATCCTTGGCATTAACTTTTTCGTTATATTAATTGCCAACATTTGAACTTTTATTCAATTTACGAGCTTGTATGCGGCAACCGAGCCACAGTCCCCCACAGCCCCCACACAATCAGCTAATACAAATGCCAAGGCGTGTGGGGGGGCGTGCCAAGAGGTCTGCCAGCAAGAAGTGCAGCATGGAAGCAGCCACAGATAGAGCCAGCGGAAGAGAGACAGAGACACTTGACTTGCACTCGAAATATGTAAGTTTCTGGTGTCTGTGAGAGGTTGTGAATGTATGGGTGAGTGTGTGGCACACACACACACACACACACACACACACACCCACTCGCACATAAAACAAAGAACAGGCAGAAAACTGAGCATCAGCCAACATGGCGTATTAGCAATGTGGAGGCCCAAGTGAAGGTCGTTGGCGTGCTATAAATACGTGTCATGTCTGCCTCAGTCCTTGTTCCTCCACTTGCCAGGACCGAAGCCAACACAACCTCCTCCCTTAGTCCCCCTCCTCATAGCCAGAGGGGTTGTAGATTTATGTAGAGCCACATACGCGGGTTATTTCAGGCTCATGATTTTAATTTCCTCCTAGCGCGAAGGTTAATTGCCATTAAACTTAAAATGCTTTACTTGTACCCCAAAAACTCAACCCCTAAGGCCGTACAAGGCCACTAACTAGTTTTTATGATAAATTTGGGAATTGCTAAGATTTTATGCTCACTTCGGGGCCCATAAAATGTGACGGCCAGCCCAAAGCCAAAGCCAAAGTTAACCCGATCAGACATTTATTCAAGCTGTTGCTGTTTCTGTTGCCAGCAAACCTCTGCCTTTGCGCGCCCATCAAAAGTTTTTGCATTGCAACAATGTTTTTTTGGGGGGTGGGGGGGATGAGGGGACGTGTACATTATTTTTGCATATTTGCAGCCATTTATTTGCAACGAGAGGCAGGAACAAGCAGCCGGAGAGCACAAATAATAAAATAAAATGGTTAAATTATGCATAAATAGCGCGAAATGTAAAACAAAGTGGGAGTGGCACACCAGCCCCTCAAGCAGCTGACTCCTGCCGCGGCAGCAGGACGCATCCTGCCCAGACCAGCGTTCGTCCTTCTCCTGGTGCTATTGCTACTGCTGCTGCCTGCCATAATTCTTGCGAGTCTGCGCCAACTGAATGCGTAATTAAAATGTTGCACAAAGCAAATGTTGCACTGCCACCCAAAGACGAGCACGGGAGCACGCAACAAAAAAATCATGAAAGAGGGCCAAGGACAGTAACATAAAGAAATTATGACTTGGCATTACACACAAAAACAGAGTGCAGAACGTGCCCCCAAAATATGCAAAAATACGCAGAGAAAAGTTTCCGAGTTATAGTCTGACGGAAAGGGAGTTTTTAGACAAGAGGATTCCGTATGACATTAACTGCAGCCAGCGCCGTCAACAAGGCCAAGGACAATGGGGTAAACTTAATTGTTAAGAGTGCCAGCTCTTCCCCGTCTGCCAGGGCCAACAGTTGTTAAAAACTGCGAAAAGCTGCATATCTTGCTGGCATTTTGAAATGTGATTAGCTTTACTTTTTACCCACGTAACCCAGAAACCCAGAGGGAAATTTAATTTATCTTTAAAATTAAAATTGTTTAAACTACACTACTCGACAAAATTCAACTTTTTTTTTCCGCTGTCTCCAAAAATGACTTTTTCTAATAGATTGGGAGATTTAAATTTTTTTAAGAATTATGGTTTTTTTTCATGGAGTAGTTTTTTTTTAAAGAATTTTTAAAAAATTTTGTGTTTTTTGTCATAGGTAGTGCTTCTATTTGTCACATAACTTAAGTTTCCTACAACTAGTTGTATTGAACTTTGCAGTTAAAAAAAGCTGACAAATGCAGCTATAAATCCGACTCAGACACTTTGTAGCTGCAACTTAACGCCTGGAAGATATTAAGCTTTCAAATTCAAATTTCATAATTTTTTTCGGTATTTTTCCCCGAAATTTTGACTTTGAAAGCTCAGGAAAAGTCGAAAAAAAAATATTTGAATGCCTTGATTTTTGGTTTTAGATAGACACATTAATTAGGCGTCGTTTAAGGTTTCGCTTATAAAAATATAAAAATAAACGGCTTAGTTATAACCGTTATATATCTTTAATAGTTAAAGAAAGACAAAGACATAATAAGAGATGATACTTAAATTAAAGTCCTAAAACAAAGGATTGGTGGCCAGAAGTCGGTAAGTGATTGGAGAATGGTAAAAAGGCCGCCTACTTGAAGCCAAAATGGAAAATGCGACACTATTATTAAGGAACACCGTTACACCCCCTCAATCGAATGCCATGGTGGAGCCCAAAACCTCCGGCGATTTTCGACCAATTATCTGAGAATGCTTCAAAGCTAAGAACCAAGTGTTTACATATCGCTGGACCGGGTTATCACACTAATCGAAAATAAATGTGTCGGGTCTTAAAATTGTTTGCAGTGTATTTTGGTTAACTTGTCAACTTGCTTGCTGAATATATTTCGTGTCTTCTTTGCACTTTACCGTTGGTTATCGTTCGCTGCTTGTCTTCTAGATTCGACGCTCCGTTTCAGACACGGGCTGTCTCATGGCTGTATTGGTGTTAGAGTGAGAGAGCGATGGTGTTCATAGTAGAATGAAGGAGGGACGGAATTGAGAGAGAGGCGCATGAGCGTGTTACTCTGTAGCTGGCCTGGGAGCAACGGAGAGAGAGAGAGATATAAATTGAGAGAGGTAAAAGCAATTGTGTTACAGATAATGAGAGGCTGAAAGAGTTTGCTCTCGATTCTTGTTGTACACTCGTTTTTTAGAAGCCCGCCCAGGCAGTGGTAAAGCAGAGCAATTCGGCTGTTAGTGCGTTGTCTCGAGTGAAATCACAAAAATGAATACTGCCAAACCTGACGAGACATATGCATATACCTAATGGGGTCGGAAGTGATGCCTTCTGTGCAGGCCCATTTTATAATTTCCTTTTCAAAGGAATATCAAAGCAATGTGTGATTGTACCATTGTCCCAAAGAAAACGACAAATATGGAGATTAAAACGTGTAAGTTCAATTACAAAATGTGTAAAAATGTAGGCATAATTATATGTTTAAATTTATGAAATGTACGGCAAAGGCAAACCGTCTGTGGCCTCAGACTTGCAATAGTGTGGCAGATAGTGACTTCATGGCTTTCCTTCCTCAAAGAAAGAATCTTCTTCAAAGGAAGCCTCTTCGAAGGAGTTTAAAAAATAGAAACAATGCTCATAGCACTCCTTCGGCAGCAGCTCCAGTCCTCGCTTTCCGTCAATTGGTGCCGATAGAGGAACATCCTTGACATGCTGGCGCTTATTTGGTAGCTGGCAGGCCAGGCGCGTCTGCTGCAATCGATATTGGCTCTCGTAGTGACGCAGTTCCATGATGCGGCGCCGGCAGAACTGCCAGGTGATGGTACGCTTGGTGTCCAGCTCTCGGACGATCTCCGCCCAGATGCTCTTGTGCAGGGCGGTGTTAAAGAACTCCACGTGATTGATGTTCCACAGGCATTTGTGCTTTGAATACAGACCGATGAGCTTCAGATTGAAGCGCTGCGAACGGGTCAGAAACGAGGATCTATATTCGATACCCATTTCAACGTCTGATTGCAGTGATAAAGTCGATGACGATGGGGATGGTTGAGTTATTGCTGCCATGTACTTCTCCATGCTTATCTGCTACCGTAAATCACAAAATTCTAATCTAAAAATTTGTTTTGTTCGTTTTCAGAAGGGAAACTGTTCTCAAGGTCGAAGTGAACTGCTTGACGATCTGCTTGAGAATGAAATAATATGAAATATGAATGAAATATTCCGCATACTTAGAAAAACTCATGAAACAATCGATTGTTCATTCATATAAATATTCAAATATCAAAGAACAGTTTTTTTTCTACAAAAAAAAGTCCTCTTTTTATTCCGAATCAATTGATAGCATATTTGATTGCGGTTCCCAGTCACGCTAAATTATATTTAATTGCCGAATCACCTGTCATCAGTGTTTCGCGGTGGTTAGCCATAGTTTTTCATGGCTAACGGCTTTCCGGAAAACTCTGTAACTCTGTAAGTGACAAACTCTGACCAGCGCAGAAAAATGTGCAAAATAATTCGCATTTAATTTGATTTTCAATGTTGAATGAATGCACTAATACTTATTAGGGGAAACAAAAGTGTCATTTCTCATTTACCAATAGCCAACGGGCGAAAGGGCCAACAGCCAAAGCTAATCCATAAACGGTTCGTTTTTGTTTGACATTTTTTTATGCCATTTACCCGAATGCAGATAATTAATTTCATTGCACATTGGCTGCATTTGGTTGCTAATTTAATAAAATCGTGTAAAATGGTGTAAAATGCTTTGGTGACTTTTCCCATTGACACATTAATTAAATTTAATGCAAATGTTGTGTGTGTATCGAATTTTGTTCATTATTAGAAATTAACTTGCTAAATTTGTGTGCAGGTTTAGTGAACTGTAAAAATCGGTTTTGTGTTTTTATTCAGTGATTTGCAACAGTCCCATCCATATAATTATAAAGCCAAAAATCGCATTTATAGCGAGTAGGATTTGGATTCCCAGTTCCAGTTCCAGTTCCCGCATCCTAACACTGTCATAAAGTAGAAACCTTTATTGCTTGTACTTGGTTGAACAACTAAAGCCTGCGGGTAAACTTAAACCCCTATCACGCCCACCCACATAGAGCACACAATACCGACAGGGGAGACACACACACACACACAGTGTGCAATACTCGTAAACTTTTGCTCGAAAGAGCCATGCCACAACCAACCGGAAAAAAAGGTACAAAAACTGGTTTCAGATGACGAGGTTTTAGATACCCTATCCTATTCTTATTTCCTATGAAAGCTATGGGATATAGCGAAACGATTTGGAAGCAAAATTGAGAACAAGGTTGATTGTCATATAAATTTCTTTTCAGAGTTTGATTAAGATTATATATTTTACACGATATTTGATTTATACCAAGGCCAGCGTAGCGAGTGAGCAGGGGGTTGACGCTCGAGGAACGCGAGTGTGTAATCTGAATGGCATACATATTTTTCTAATCATGAGACCCTCTGAAGAGCTCTTCACCTACTATGTAGCCTTTTGGAAGGGTACTACAACAATGACTGGGAAATGGGCGAAATGTGTATCGTATCCCGGACACCTAAACAAACAGTGCATACTTTCAGGCTGCGGCCCTGTGGACACATGCAAGGCGTGCAATAATGCGAGGCTAAGGCGTGGGCGTGGTGTTTGCCGTGTTAGAAGTATTTTGATTTGGAAAATTTAAATTTCCCCCCCACCCCCAGCCGCTTCGTAAAACAAAACCCACTCCTGACTTATGCAGAAACAACAAAGTAAAGAAGCCATGAAAAAGGTTGCCTTAGAGCGAGGTGAGAAAGGCACAAAAGACAAACAATGTTTGGTGGTGATGGCCTGGCAACAAGTTTTTTATTGCTTACCAAATGAGCTGACGGGTGGCCTACGGATCTTGGTGTTAAGTTTGAGCCAATTTTGAACTTTTCATATGCCAGCAAGGGCCATAAAAATGCATTCTTTATTTGGCTTTGAGACTTATTCGTTTGCCAACGAGTTGCTTATCAAAAAAAGAAAAGTAACGCTCTCTCGTACGTTGAGAATGTGAATGTGTGTGGCACGCAAAACGCGAATTTCTATTTCTTTGCACTACGTGATTTGCAATTTCCCAAGAGCCGAAAAATAGAGTTACCGCTCACTGCCCCCCTGCCCCTGCCCCTGCCCCTGCCACGCTCCTCGCTGCGCTGTTCCACTCTTTTGTGGCATATCAAGGCACTCACACATAGACAGAAATGCGGTTGTCCACACGGCAAATGTCGGCTGGCATTTGATTTTTCTTTTTCTTTACTGCTCGGCAATTTTATTTGCCAGTCGAGTTGCGTATTTTATACATGACTACAGCGGTTATTCACTTGGGGAATTCTGCATCTAAAGTCGGTGCAACGTGCTGGAAATATTCAATATTCACTAAATGGAAACTAACCGAATATTTTCTGCATTGGAAATCACTTCGAATGTCTTAAGTCTTAAGATGAAAGCTCTCACAATCTTGCTCTGGGTTGCACTTAGTCAATTATTACTGTTTTGGGGCCTGTCAGTGATTTGGTAGCATTTCAGCTTCGGTTTGTTTGCACTCTGGCATCCTGCATTTGTATTGCATTTTATTTACGATTTCTTGCTTTTCCTTATTGCTGTTGTTGCTGCTGCTGCTGCTGTTGCTGGAGCATTTCCCCTACGCGATATGCACTTCCTGGTCTGATACCTCAACTTTGTATTTCCGCCATTTCTTTGGAATTTTCTTTTCCCCCCTGCAGGAGGTAGCAGGCACTGTGATTTCTATTTTAACGCTGCCAAGGCTTCGCTCGAGGCAAATAAATATTTTTTGGCGCACGCGAGAGAAGTCCTTTCCTTTTCTTTTCCTTTCCTTTCTTTTTTTTTGGTACTCTCTGTTTGCCTGGAGATGTTTCTGTTTCGGTCTGGCATTCTGTGTGCTGCTGGTGTCCGTCTGCCATTGTCTGCCACACCATTTAATGTGTTTACTAGATAATCGAAATCATGGCATTTTGTTTAGTTTTTCTTCTTTTTTTTTGTGGTTGAAAAACGCAGACACTTGGGCTTAATTTAAGTTTACTTTCTAATTTGAAGAAGTGAAGCCCCAAATAAAGAACAAATATTTCTGCAATTACTTTGTTGCTTTTCTAGACAATTTTCTATTGTTGGCAAGTTCTGCGCAGAAATGTAAAAGGGAATTCAGCACATACGATACATATTTTGCAGTCGTCAAAGGTTTCGGCATTTCTGCATTTCGGCTGCTCTATAATTAATTTCCTAGAAGACAAAAACTGAAAACTTTTATAATTTATACGCTCATGCAGTCGAAAACTGAGCCGGAGTCGTGTCGAGAGCTTCTGATGTGTTGTCAGGCGATAAACACAGTTGTCAGCAGGATGGCTGGCAGTAGGGGGTGGGGGGGCACAAGTTCAACTATTAATTACGTAACGGAAATGTAAATGTTTCGAGCAATTTGTGCCCGCAACAAAACACAGCTACGTGCAACACTTGCAGCATTTCCTCCGACACGAAGTAGATAATTAGCAAAAAGTTGCAGGCTAACATAAAGTTGCAACACAAACTGCTGCCTCACCCTCTGGGCTGTGTCTGTGTGCGTGTGTGTGAGTGTGTGTGTGTGTGTGGGTGTCCTAAGGTTACTGGCAACTGCTGACAAGGTGCTGCCAACATTTTTGCATATGTCTTCCTTCCATTTTTGGCAGTTGAGGCAGCGGAAATTGCTGTCAGCACAACTTTCCTTTCCCTTTTTTTGTGAAGGAAGGGAAAACGATTTATAATTTAGCTAATTTGATAAAGATGTGTGTTTGCTTTTTTATATCCGTTTAGCCAACGTTTTTATTGGACTTTCTCTTGAGCCCAAGGACGCTTTAACTTTTATCATATGGCAAATATTTTCCCTGCACTTTTATTGTTCGCAAAAGTTTATCCTGTACAAATGAATGAAGGAGGGGCAGACAAACTATTGAGCATTGTTTTACTTTTGTGCCCCAGAATGTTTGCTTGTTGCATTTGAAGCGAGGGGGCTGCAAGCCTTTTTTTTGTTGTTGCCTCATTGTTGTTGTTTTTATTCCAACGCTTTCGTAATGAGAAAAGTTTTTGGCATTCCACAAATGTTCTCTCTCTGTCTGTCTGTCTGTATTTTGGTTTTTAATTTTATATAAAAATCATTTATATTTTAAGATAAATAAAAAATGTAGAGTAATTTTTGGCAACAGTTTTGCAAATGTCATTTTGAAACCTTAATCTCCATTACCAGGAATATTCCTGTTACCCATTTGAACTTCTCTTATTCGCCGTCTTAATTGTAACATAGTAAATACTGTTAAAGTGCGGTCACAGGGCCATGGCCATGGCCATAAAGCTCTTGTACCACTGCCCAAAACCCACACAAACAACGAATATGTCATTACGCATACGCACGGTGGGCGTTAGCCGGGAGTTAAACAAATGCAGGCACTCAGGGAGAGGGAGCAGATCGCTGGAAAGTTTTCGCTGCAGCAATGCAAAAATTAATTTCCCGCCAACGGCCAGGCACCCCCCAAAAAATGTTCGAAGCAGAGCGAACGCCTAATGTCATGCAGGGCGTAGGATGGTGGTTCGGTGGTTCTGCCCAACGACAGTTACAAGTGCGGGCAGAGACTTGCCAAAATAGTCAGCCATCGCTGGCCCCAGCGAGCCAAACAAGCCGCATTAATTAGTGGCCAAGGACATGGACATGGAATCCTGCAGTTCGCTGGGCTTTCAACTTTTGCGCTTTACATTAAACATTTTTTTTTTCGTCGTAGTTTCTGTTTCGCCATAGCCTTTACTCCGGCTGCCATGACAAATTGGACGTGCTCTCTGGAGTGTCCAAAGTGGCGAAGTTATTACTACACTATGTAGTCCTTGGACCCTAGGACCTACCGCTTCCGTCAAACCAGTTGCTTGGCCATGCTCTGCGCATTTGTTTAACGATATTTTCGCTTTTGGTCCTGTGCTGGTAGCTGGTAGCAGGCAGCTGGCGATGGCCCTTTGGCTGATATGCATTGAGTGCATTAGTTGCATATGCATGTTGTATCTTTGTGTGTGTGTGTGGGTAGAGAGTATCTGTGCGAGTGTTTTGTATCTCTGGGTGGGTGTCGCGTGTGTGTTTGTCTGGAACTGTTATGTATTTTGCACTGACACTAAAAGCTATTTGTAAATTTCGTGGCTGCAATTATGTTTGCTGTGCGCTGTGGGTGGCCATCACACAGTTTCCTCCTCTCCACCACTTGGCGCACTTAACACATTCCCGGGACAACGCTATGTTCTGTCCCTCCTCCCACTACTCGCTCCTGCCATCCCTCTTGGCCCTCTTTTTTTTTTTTTGGCTGGCCATGTGGCTTTACTGGTTATTATTAGTTTGCTGCGGTTTGCTGCACTGTGTCCATCGGGGTCCATCCTTTCTTAGTGCCGACCACATCATGCATATATGCAAATAACCCCGTACATACATATAAATGTTTGCACTATCGGCTATAACATTTCTCTTTTTCGCTGCTCTTTCTGTAGCTGTATCTGAATTAAAGTTTACTTTAACATTTTTTTTTGGCATGCATTTCAAGTGTTTTGGTAGCTACCATTTTTGGCACATTACTCCTTTTTTAGTACAACTATTTTCCCTTTGCTTGTGCTACTTTATTTGCCACATTTTTTTATATTTAAATAAGCAACACTTTTTTTCTGCGTTGATGCATAAATTTTAAGTTAATTTCAGACATTACCGTCAGCTGGTCGGAAGTGACGAGCATAACATGAATTGCCTATCGGCAGTTTAACCGACACGTGGCCACGTTTTTCACACACACTCGCCACTCTCTCTCTCTCTCTCTCTCTCTCTCACTCTCGGGGCAATATGACCAACTGCAAACATCCGGTTGCCATTTAAATTATTGCATCCGTTCCATTAAAAAAAAAAAACAAAAAACAAGAGACGCTATAAATTAACAAAAGCCTCAGGCGCCTGGACAGCCAGGTAGGAAAAAGTATCTAATAATTTACCATCGTCTGTGTTTTTGGAGAGCAGATGCTGCGGTGAGGTTCACTTAAAATATGCCAAACAAATTATGTTCACACTTCAACGAAGGCCGAACTTCGATGGCGCCGCCTGGCCCATATCGAGAGACAGAGACTTGGTCCACTCTTGCCGTTCGTTCTCCCTTTTTGGGTTGGCTCTACAAATCATTCCGAGGGGGCATGAAATATTGCTGGGGGAGCTTAGAACGTGCTCACAGCGTTAAAGTGTCATTACTGGGCTTAATGAGTCGGCCAACTGCACAAGAACGATCTCACTTACCCACACACACTCCAGAGAAAAGAGAAGAGAGAACATGTAGGGAGAGAGAGAGGGACTGAAAAACGAGACAGCAACACCAAAGAAAGACTGTAGCGAAGGAAGGCAGACGGGAACAGTCGGAAAGAGCGAAAGATGGCGAGAAAGTGAAAAAATGTGTAGCATGCAAACAGGCGCAAACTACATTGTTCATTGTCTGGCTCTAATTTATGTGGCTGCTCTGCTGGTCAGCCAGGGCCCAATAAATAATAGTTCTTGCGGCATGGACCCACGCTTAAAAGATAGGGTATCAGTGGGTGGATTGGTTGGAATATTCCATGAATATTTTGTAGATATTCTATGCTTAGTTTTTGTTTATTTAGTTAGTTTAGTTTATTTTAAGGTTACTTAAAAGCTGAGTTAAAACAAGTCCTTTTGCAGAAACTTTTCGTCATTTTAAATAAATGTATCGTCCCTATCCAGGGTACCACTTAGTCCGCAGATCATCTCATTTTCACTTACTTTTCAACAACATCCAAATGAAATAGATGACTCGTCGCCACCATTGTTGTTTCTGCTCTTGATTAGTTACGTCCTGACGTGGAAAAACAAACCTATTAACACTCATACGTCACGTTGTCTGTGGGAGAGTGCAATTCTAAGCATGTCGTGGCGTCTCGAGTAGCAGCTCACTGCCCAATCCACGCCGCACTCTCGACTCCGCTGGCCACATAAATTGTGGCACCCAAAATGCATAAACCAAGCATGTCGCGCAATCATTTTCAGCTGCCACGTGCCCCGGCATACATTTTGTGCATTTTATGGGGAGGTTGGACTCTCAGACTCAGACTCAGACTCAGAGTGCAGCCTCCAACTGCTTCTCCTGCGACTGCAGCTGGAGCTGAAGCTTGCGGGCTACTTTGGCTGAAAAGGAACAAACAAATGGCCAGAAAGGGGAGAAGCTAGAGGTTGGAGGGGGCCAGGGTAGAATTTTAAAGCTGATTACTCAATAACTTTGCCTTGGAGTGCATAAAATGCGAAGCATATCCTTCGAGTGCATAACTCCTTGCGCGCCCCCAATGGCCATGGCACGGGCAGAGCTTTCAGCTGCCTTGCCACTCGTTTTATGTGCACTTAAATTGTGTTTGTTATTAAAGTCTGTACGGTACTCCTTCTGGAAGAGCCCCTGATTGTGCTCCTGATTCTCCATCGGTTCTTCTGTTCGCCTGTTGTTGTTTTCCACCTGGACCAAATGAAATTTATGCTCAAATTGAGTTGCGTTTCGTGTGCGTCGAAGTGTTTTTCCTCGGGTCCCGACGCCGGTTCTTACTTGGCAACCATTTTCACATAATTTGAGACACTTAAGTGCATAATTTATGCTAGCAACATAATTGAGTTGCAGCTGCCTCTGGCTCTGGTTCAGGCAGCACTTAAACCTTCGACCAAAATACTTTGAGGTCAGAAATGTAAGATGCACCAGAAAATATCCACAAAGTAGAAGAACTGAAAGAAATTGCAGGAAAATGCTGATTCCTTGTAAAATAAATTCAATACTCTCTATATCTATGCTTCGTATTTATTTAAATATTTTTAAACTTCAATGAAAACCTCATACATTTTTTTATATTTTTTAAACGTCTATCTGAAAATTGAAAAATTGTAAATCACGATTTAGTTTCCATCACCAGCAGTTATTCAATTTTAAAATTAGAAAAATATGTAACCGTTTTTTCCACAAGGCCTGTCAAAGTCATGTTCCAAAATCGCAAAAAACAAAAATTTAATAAACATCGATTTTGAGGGGTATCCAATTTTATGATGCTCCTATTTTATTATTTAAATGTGCAACAAATTCAATTAGGCTACAGTTAAAAACAACAAGGACACACACGCACACACACACACACACACACGGGAAAGAGAGCGGAGTCCATGCCACATGGCTGAAATTCAATTACAACCGCTAATGCCACTTGTATTGGCCTGAAGTCCCGCGCGACCGCAGACTCTGTTCAGCTCTAAATACCTGTAATCCGGCAAATTTAATTTGATAAAAAGTTGAACTTCAATGAGCGCCAAAAGTTTCCCATGGCCGACGGCCATTATAATTGTGGTCTCGTCTGTCTGTGTATCTGTGCATGTCTGTGTGTGTGTGTATGTATGTCTGTTGACCAGTTTTTGTAGAGCGGCCACCGCAGTGCAGACCACAAACAAATATGATCAGACATCCGACGAGTGACGGCGATAAGCAACAACCAACAAAAAAAGCAAAACAAAAAGTGAAAGCCCCCCGTTCAGAGCAAGTGGCAACACGGCGGATGAATACGGCTTATGCAAGCAAATGCACACACTGAAACACCTCTCACGCATACTGGCAGCAGCCACACATCTCTTTCTCTCTCTCACTCACACACACACACACACGCATTGACACGCGCAAATATCAAAAAACGTTAAGCTAAAAAAAGAAACAAATAAATGTTGCATACTTTTATGCGGTGGCTGAAAAATCCACTAAGTCGTGCACTAACAAAATAAAAATACATAAAAACACACATAACACACCCGCATAACTATGAAATATATTAAATTAAGTGTGTGCTTAAAAATAAATTTATGAAATTAACTTAACATTTACACCAAGGGTATGGAGTGCAGACTGCATTTTAATTTCATTTTGTTTGCTAAATTTATTAACTAAAAACCCCGACTTTAAGCGGGCAGTTTCATTACAACGAAAATTGAAAAAAATATTTAATCAAATGCCCCGTGGACACAGACACAGAGTGAAACGAACAAGAGCAGAGAACATTTTATAAAACGAGAAATCGCATTCTCAAACAATTTTGTGCAATGGAAAAAATTCTAATTTATTGAGTTAACGCCCATTTTTACACCCTCTGCACATGAACAGGATTTAGCCATACCAACCCCCATAGTCACGCCCGGTTGCATACCACCAGCCATGACCATAACCCAGTCTAAAATTCTACATGCAACAAAAAAAAAATGGTTTTACTATATATATAGAGGAAAAATTTAACGAAAAATTGCCCAACTCGCTGCGACTTGGCCCCTGCCTGTCGTCGACAAATGAAATTTTCACGTTGCTGATGAGAGGCGATCCGATCCCAGAGACCCCAGAGAGAGAGAGACAGAGAATACATACGCATCCAACGAACGAACGAACCCCTTTCTGGATTTACCACACAAACATTTTCGGTGTGTCCCGGCAAAGGCTGAACACAGAAACACAAAAAATCAAAAAAAAAACAAATTAAAAACTTGGAAAAATTTTAATGGAATTTTTTTTTCCTTCTATTTCCACGCTCTGCTCAATCTGCCACACCCTTCTGCTATGCCTCGCTCCAGTTGCTGGTTGCTGGGTGTCATCCTGGCTGTCGTTGTTGGCGGCGGCGGCGGTGGCGGTGGCGGTGGCGGTGGCATTGCGGAAATTGTTGTCCCCTTTGATTGTCAAGCGTCGGCTTACACACATAAATGTCACATCAGCATATAGGAACAAGTTGGGGGTAAGGGGGGAGAGATGGTGGCAGTGGCGTCAAAAATAAAAGCTTAGAAAAATTTCCGGATAGGTTTAGTGAAATGCTGTCTTAACTGGCACTGAGCTAAAGCTTTAAAAAAACGGTTATTCTACACCAAAATAATTTTAATATTTAACGAAAAGTATAATCAATGGCTCTCTTCTCTCAACTATTATATTTTCTCCTTTAAAACTCTTCTTATATCAACTAAAATGCTCTTGTTATGGTTAAAACTAAATAGAAAATATGTAAAAAATAATCAATAACCAGAATATATGTACAACATATTTACACAATAGCAGACATTCCTGCAATTGAGGCAGGGCTAAAGCTATGGAACCCCCGGATGAAAAAAGGACTACAGTTTATCCGGAGAATAGAAACTATTCCACACTGGCTCAATCTTCTGCAGCTCTGGCAGTGTTTTGTATTCAAACTCTCCGCCAATGTTGAGGCACTGGAAATTCGTCTCATTCTCGAGGGGTGCAAACTTCAGCGACTTGATGCTCTCACAGTTGGGATCGCTATTGGCAGCAAAACTCGTCCAGATGTCGATCATGCCCATGATGACCTTGTGCTCGGGCGAATCTGGGGCCGACTGATGGGACAGCATACTGTGGAAGATGTAGCACAGATCATCGCCGTGGCAGACGCCGCGCATTTGATGGCCGCAGAGCACAATACGAATGGCATTGCACAGCTTTGAGTCATAGTCGAAGCGGTACAGATAGGTGGGGGCACTTCCCTGACGCACTCGAGCCAAGGCGGCACGATAGATGGGATGCCAGAACTCGCGATAGGAGCTTAGTTCGAGGAACTTCATCATGCTCGCCTGATTGCAGGGCTCGTCGCCAAAATAGGCTCGCTTCAGCTGGAGACCATAGTTCTCCCGCAGCTTGGGATCCAGATTGTTGCTTATATCGTTGGGCAGTAGATTCTTGCAGTTTCCCACCTCATCCAAGGTGGCTGGACGTCGGGATACCTCTGGGGAATAGAGGGAAATCATGAATGAGAGTTCCTTTCGAAGGGATACCACAACTCACCTGGATAAAAGAGCAAACCCTCGAAGCTGGTGCCTCCGAACATGATGGGCACCCTGTTGCTCCAGCTGTTCTGCATTAGCTCATGGGGTGGCTTAGCAATCACCGTGTGCTCAGTGCTGTAGGGCTCCACAACGGGTCCAAAGGCAAATAGCACTCGGTTATGCTTCTCATCCTTGCTCAGGACTGTGGCCGAGGCCTTGACTATTTCTCCACCATTTACAGAGCTCAAGAACTCAAAGATCGGCTTGTCCTTGTTATCCCCAGTGTATCCCAGCTTCTGGGCCAGACGATAGGCCCAATCATTCCTGGGAGGATGTGCCCAAGGACACAATACACTGCCCGACATAACGATGGCCTTGTGGATCAAACCCTCTGTCTGAGGACTTAGAGTGAGGAAGTGGGTAGAGGCACCGCCAGCACTCTCGCCAAAGAGCGTGACATTCTTGGGATCTCCACCGAATGCTTCGATGTTCTGCTGCACCCAACGCAGGCCCATAATCTGATCTTTGAGTCCTGCATTTCCGGGCACATTCAACTGCGGATCGTCGAGGCTAAGGAAGCCCAAGGCTCCCAGACGATAGGCCACTGTGACCAGCACCACATCCTTGGACATGAAAAAGTCCGGACTGTACATATCCCGTGAGGCTTCGCCCACCTGAAAGCCACCGCCATAGATCCAAACCATCACGGGACGCAGTTTATTCGGTTGTAGCTAGAAAATAAAAGATTGCAAAGATTAATATTTGATGGTTTCTCTTCTATTTTGAGCCACTCACATCCTTGGCATACACATTCAGATACAGGCAATCCTCGGAGCCGGCGAACTTCCTAAAGAACATGTGTGTCTGCAGGGGCTTGTCGGCTGCCGAAGTGCAATCCAGCTCTCGATCCCATGGCTCCACTGGCTCTGGCGCCTTGAAACGCAGCTCTCCCACTGGCGGCTTGGCAAATGGTATCTTCTCGAAGCTAAAATAGCTTCCTCCCCAAATGGTATTCCGCTTTACACCGCGCACGGTGCCCAGATTTGTCTTGACCACAGAATAAATGGCTGTGGCAAGCTTACGCTGTTCGTATTTGAAACTGAGGACCCTGAAAACGAAGCAAAGAGATGTTTTAATTTAGTGATTTTTAAAAGTATTTGTTCCACATTACTATCACGATTTTTTCTTGACAATACTGGCCTCACTTTCATTACTATCTTGGATCCAAGAGTTCGCTTTTCCACATAACACTTTATGTGCGAATCTAACCCATTGAACGGCAGTCACGCATTGGGGCCATGCCACCGGGCGCAGCGATTTCAATGTCGTTTTGGGGTCTGGCCTGACGCTTTGTTGTTTTGAAAGTCTTACGAGTTGTCAACAGGCTTTTGACCAACCTCAACTCAACGCCCCATTCGTTTTAACATGCACAAACGGTCTTCTATTTTTTGTTGTTGTTTATTTTGATTTTTCTTTATTTTTTATAGGTAATTTGTGGGTGGGCGTGATTTTTGCACTTTATGGGTTATTTTTATATTATTTCCACTGCGCACCTTCGGTATAAAGAAACATTTTATATTTAACTGGCACTCTGCAAGTGCACTGACACAATTCGCTCACCATTAATGGTACACGAATGCATACAAATCGGTAATTACAAATTGGCATCATCAACAGACAGATAGAGAGAGAAAGGCAACAGAGATCGGAGCAGCAAAGATTGGACTGGGGAGAGTACGTGACTGCAATGAGGCTGAGAAAGCCCATACTTATACAAATTATAGAAGTAATCTACATTCAAATGTCATTAACAAAGGCATTTGAAATACGCAAAAAACTAGCAAAGCAAAGCAAATTAAGGAAATAAATTCGAATTTTACGAGTACTTTGTTGCATTCAATTAACAATCACAAATACAAGTGTGAATCACTTTATCTTATCAGTAAGTATAGCACAAATCAATACGATAATGAATGTTTTTCCTCCTTTAACTTACAGTTTGAGGTTTATTTGGTTATGGTTAAAAATCGGATGCCTAGCAACAAATACAATCGATAGGAAACCATTGACTAATCCCATTCATTTCACATAACCATGCAACCATGCATAAAATGCATATTAATTGCGACCTTTTATCTATCGAACAACACACCGAAATAGCTTATATAATTTTGTTGTTGGGGCAAAAAACCTGTCGTGTCATGCCCGTGGAGCAGAAATTGTAGTCTATCACCTGAAAGAGAAATGAACCCTGTACCCTAGAGACTTATCAGTATAATTTCCACATACATCTATTTATATGTATAGAAAACAATTAAGTTGTCTGGAAATTATACATATGGAAGGCGGTTTCAGATAACAGAAATTATTAAAGATATGTGATAGGTACATCCCCCAAAGAGATGGAAGTAAAGAGACATATAGAGGTATCTTTCTATTAAATGGCATTAAATGGTATATTAAAGATATGTGGCGTTATGAATTATATTGTTTATAATTAGGTAATTCCCCAAAGAAATAGTAGGAGAGAGAAATAGAGGTATCTTCCTATTAAATGGCATGTCTTTATGGATAAACAATTATAATTAAAAAAATTAATTGAGATAATTAAATGAAATAAACCTAAAAAAGCTAACAGTGCTACTAACACAAGTCTCTCGCTTCTTTGAAACTCTTTTGATACTCTGTAATAATAAAAGCTTGATAGGTCTCTGCATTACTATGGCAACTAGTTACTCAATATAGAAACTATATGATCTGATGATCTGAGAAAATCACGGTTGAAGATATTCCAGTTAACATTTTATTTATTTTTTATTAAATTGTATTATTTTCCCTCTCGACTGCAAACTAATGGCATAAACCTTTAAATCAAAGTAAATCCTTTTGCTCTGGATTTGTTCATGTTTTACCACAGCGCAATCTGCACGACTCCACAAAACACCCCTCCACCTTTCTTTTTATGCTTTGTTCCACCCACCTTTCTTTTTATGCTTTGTTCAAATAAACCCCTATATAAATATATAGCGACGCGTAGCAAGCCGCACTTGAACAAATATATATATTTGCAATTAACACAATTGCATGACTTTGCAATAATTTATGTTAAAAATACTAACCATCCGCAAAATTGCTAATAGACCTGGCGGAAAACGTGCAAAAAATAAGCAAACAAATGGAACAACGGTGAAACAAAAACAATAACAAAAAATAAAGAAAAAAAATCACTAACGAATGCCGCCGCAACAATGGAAGCATCGCGGATGAATCAGTGAAGGGAGAGTGGTGGGGGGAACGACAAAAACAAACGACAAAAGAGGAACAAGACAAAAAAAAAGAAGCAGCACCAGCATCATTAAGTTTATGCAAAACAACAACAAAAACTGCCGAAAAAACACCAACCAGCAGCAGCAAAAGTTTGCGCAACAATTTCACCAACACACAACATATAACATATACGATATCATGTGTACGCATATTTTAATGCATGTCTGTATTGAAACCCTCGCCTCCCCCCTCGCCCCTAGGCTCCACACAACGGAGAGAGACCTCAAAACACAGAAATTCATTTAACGCTTCAAGAAAAGTGCAAAAACCAAAGGAAACACTCGAACTCACTTAAAGGTCAGCTTCAGCATATCCATGAAGCGTGTGGCCATCTTTTCCTTTGCTTTACACTTTTATCACACTTTTCATGAACACACAACACAACACACGACACAAAATCAAATTGAATATTTTACGAGTGTTTTACAATTTGCTGCTATGGGTCGCAGACTGAGAGCCACAGAGAAAGTGTCACAATGTCTAAACTCCAGTTAACGCGAATCGGCGTGCCGTGGGGAGTGTGTAAGCAAGAAAGTTGCCGATGGAATAAAACGCTCCGCGCGAGTGTGCGGCAGATACTGACTAAATCGTGGCGATCGCTGGCTATCCATATACTCCAAGCACAACCACCAACCACGCTCGCTCGCGCTCTCTCTCACAGAGAATGCGTGAAACAGCTGATTGCACAAGTAAACACGAAATTTCCGCTGTGGCCCAAAATGACTTTTTCTGATAGATTTAGAGACTTAAATTTTTTTTAAGAATTATGGTTTTTTTTTTCTGGGTTACGTTTTTTTTTTAAATTTTTTTAAATATATAATGCTTTTTTCAGAGTTCTAACTTCATATAAGTTAACTTTCTTATATTGGTCAATCGGCTACAACTTAGGCGTTTATCCATTGATTCTTACAAACGATACCTTAAACGTCGCCTAATTAATGTGTTTATATAAGAACACAGCCAAGAAATATTTTTTTTTCCGCTTTTACTGAGGTTTTAAAGTCAAAAATTGGGAAAAAAACTCCTCAGAAAATTATCAAGTTTGAATTTGAAAGCTTAATATCTTACAGACGGTAAGCTAAAACTACAAAATACTTGGGCGCGATTTATTGCTACATATATCAGCTTTTTAGAACTTTCAAATTTAATACGAAACTTAAGTTATGTCAAAAAATAGAAGCACTACCTCTGGAAAAAAAAACCAAAATAAAAACCATAATTCTTTAGAAATTTTTAAATCTCCAAATTTATCGGAAAAATTCATTTTGGGCGACAGCGGGAAAAAAAGTTGAATTTTGTCGAGTAGTGTTGTTTACCTTCTCTCCCCAGCGACACTCTGTCTCTCGCTGTCTCTCCTTCTCTGTGCATTCCAAAAACCGGTATATATACATACCGGTATATTCGTTCGGTTGCGCATAAGCTCTGAAAGCTTAATATAAAGCTTCTGTATAGCTTAACAGTATGTTAAGTAAGATCAATGTTAGAGGGCATAGCTCTGATCTGTAAATGTTAGCAGATCGCTATTGCGATCCGGAACTAAGCACAATAAGAGTGTGTTAACCCACAAACGAAAAAAAAAACACAAAACAAAACAGGCCGCTTCTGAATGGCACGTCCGACAGCGAACCACCTTGAAAGTGAACCTAAACTTTGGCTAATTAACAAAGCAGTAGAGCAGACCAGACCAGAGACAAGCAAAACGCTTTCAAAAAGCTTTTTGCTGAAGCACCACTTAATGAGTGCATAGTATACACTGCTGTCTGCGCCCCCCACTAACTAGCGCATACACGCAGACCTTAATAGTTTTTACAACAATATTACAACAAAAGGCACATGTGACTGTGAACTTGACTTTGATCTGATAATTATGCAATTGACACGTGTCCAGCCAGCCTACTCGATTCGATTGAGTAAAAACCTGCTGATGGATGGATTCCTTTATTGAAAGTGGATTTTTATCGAACATATCCATTATAGATGAAAGTCATCTGGCGTTGTGTGGGTTGGTTCACTTTGTGTGATAACTAAGTCTGCCTCTGCGGAAGGCACATCATCACAAAGTACTATGTACTGCAGGCAGATAACTAAAAAGAAACTAATTGAGCAAAAAATGTAATAGGAATTCGAATAGAAAGAGGTATAAGTATATATCGTACCTAAGCAACAAGTGGAATGTAGACATTTTGTTGTACTTTATCTCTGGCTGTCACGAATCGAACTGAGGAAATCATCTAAGATTATTTCAGGCAAAACGATGTCAGTTAATAGAAGTTATTTACTCTAATGATTGGCACTTAGCAGCTGATTCAGAGTCAGACAGTCGCCTGCATTATCCAGACTCCAATACATTTCCATCACACAAAAAAAAGGTTAATGCGCTCTCTAATTATACAATAATTATAACCGCCAATCAACGTGACAATAGCAAAAAAACAAAAAGAGAAAATACTATTTCTAATGCTAACCAATTAGCAAGGAATTAGTCACGCTGTATTTAATCCTACGATTTAGCTGTCTTTGAGTATTAATTTTTTGGCCATATGCGATCATTTGTAGCCCTTTTTTTTGTGATACCCCAGACGGATTCTATGACGTCTGTTGTTTCAGATTTATGCTATACCAATACAATGCTTTATTAGCATGATAATGGCTAATGGCACTGCAGTCACATGGCAATGGTTCAAGGTTTTCGACTGATTCCTACTTACTTTTGTACAAAATCCCAGTTGGTCATGACCCGTGGAACATCGCTGTTTCGACGGAAACTCATACTTTTCACAGCACTAAATAAGTTTCTCATTTTGAAATATTTGATAACTAAATCAAAAGTATATTTCCATTTTATTTATTTCGTTCCTTTTTTTGGGTTTCAAATACATTTGAGATTTTTTGTGTTTTTTTTTTTATTAAAATATGGATTTATATATATGTATGTACCTTTTCTTTTCCATCACATGACTTTGAAGCTTTTGACAATAAACGGACTCGAATACATACAGAGAAGTTTCATTCTTTCTTAAGGAATATAATTTTGAAATATATTTTATGTATAATTTAAACATTTAATCTTCTTGTGCACATTCCTAAAAACAATTCTCAAGTTATCAGTTTTTTTGTTATTAGTTTTATTCTTTGTTGTCTTCCTATAAACATATTCTAAAAAATTATGTAAAACTTGGACAGGTTTTTTGTTGTTGTTTTGTTTGTTCAAAAAAACATATTCATATAAAACAGGTAAATATCCAAAAGACTTAAGCTACAAATATAAATAAATTTTCGGGTTTAATATATATACTATCTATGTACATATATATGTTTATGTTTTCTTGAAAAAACAAATGGAAAATGATTGGCATTTTTCTGGGCGGGGGTTGCGGGGGGTGGGTATAAGATTGTGTGCGGCTTTTGCTAATTGGAAGAAAATATATTTATTTAATTGGAATCCTAACTAAAATGTAATTGTGTGTGCGTTTTGGAGGACAGTACCTTAAAACTTATATCGATAGAAAATATGCTTGATATATAGTATGTATGTATGTACTATTTGTTTAATGGGCTCATTAAAGGAACATTAAATAGATTTTTATATAACATTTCGCTTAGCTCAGTTTTCTTGGCTGTCTTTATTTCTGTTTTGTATGTTTTTGTTTTTTTTTGTAGTTTCTCATAGAAGGTACTTTCAGTTGCGACTTGGGTTTTCATACTCATAACTTTCCGATATAGACCTATTCCAGATAGATACATACTCGTAGTAGTAGTAGCCTGCTAAAACTTTAACACACTTAAATAGAATCTTTCGATATTGGCAAAACTTAACAACAGTAGAGGGGCGTTTTTGGGTTTTCTTTTTTTTGTGTTTTGTAGGTCTAAAGCTATGCTTTTTGCATTGTTTTGAACAGAGGCTTTCAAACATAAAGCTGTTTAGAATCGTATAGATAAAGCTACAGATCTACATCTAAGTGGAGATACTCCACACATTCCATTCCATACCAATCGCAAGTCGCAATCGTTATCGCTATCGCTATCGCTGCTTTCCCCTGCTGCTTTCCCCCGAACTCAAAGCAGTTCGTCGCGTCTAAAGAAACTCTCCCAGACCATTAGCTTACGGAGATCGGGCACATCGATTATCTTCAGCTCATCGGATATATTAAGGCACTTTAGCTGACGCTTCTCGACGGACGCCGCGGACACTGGCTGCCATAGCTCCGACTGGTCCGGATCGAAATTGGGATTGCCAAAGGCGGCAAAGTGGGTCCAGAGACCCACCAGACGCTCAATGCACTTGTATTCCCGTGTATGGATTTTCAGTTTGCGGGCGAGTGAATTGTAGAAAAGATAGGAAAGATCATCGCCGTGACAGGTGCCACGCACCTTCTTGCCACAGCTAAGGATACGCAGGTGATTGAAGTGCTTCGAATCGAAATCGAAGCGATACAAATAGGTGGGTGCACTCCTGGCATACTCCAGGCGGGACAATACTGTGCGATAAATGGGGAACCAGAAGTACTCATGGGAGACCATCTACAAAGAAAAGAAAGTTCTAAGCTTTATTAGAGAAAGAGAGGACACATTTTTATGTGTGTGTAACCCACCTGAAGGTACTCGTGGAGAGTGTCCAGGCTTGGCATTTTATCGCCATAGTAGCACTCCCTCAGCTGCTCGCCATAGTCCTTGCACAGAGCACTCTCCCGGTCCATATTCAGTTCTATGGGCACTACAAACCGGCAGTCATCCAGCTCATTCAGACAATTGGGCTTGGCCTTGGTCTCCGAATACAGGAGGAGACCCTCATTGGAGACGCCACCCAGGATGAGGGGTATACTGTTGCTCCAGGCGTTGCGCATCATCTCAATGGGTTTCTTGGGCACCACACAATGGCTCGTGACAAAGGGTTCGATGACAGGTCCAAAGGAGAAACCAATACGCTCCTTCTTCTCCGCCTCGATGCACAGGTCGCCATTCGCTTTGATGATGTCCGACCCTTTGGCATTGCGGAGAAACTCCCAGATATCTCTGGTGTTATTCTCACCCGTGTAGCCCGCCTGGACGGCCAGACGATAGGGCCAATTCCTTTGCGGCGTCACCGCCCAGGGGGAGAGTGTGTTGCCCGACATGCAGATGGCCTTGTGGAAGAGGCCACGGGTCTGCTCTGTGATCATCATGTAGTGTACGGAGGCGCTGCCAGCGCTATCACCAAAAATAGTTATGTTTCCCGAATCCCCGCCAAAGCGAGAACAATTTGCCTTGACCCAACGGAGGGCCAGTACCTGATCCTTCAGCCCAGCATTGCCAGGTACATCAAGCTCAGGATCATCTAGGCAAAGGAAACCTAATGAAAAGGAGTCCCAAAATTGGTTTAATTGTTTTTACTCAATTTCAAGGCTTAAGCACTTACCTAGTGGACCCAATCGATAGTTGATGGAGATCACGACCACATCTTCGCGCAGCAAATAGTCGGGACTGTAGCACTCGCGTGAGGCCTCACCAAATTGAAAGCCACCGCCATAGATCCAGACCATCACTGGCATCGGTTTGGTGGGATATAACTATGTGAGATAAGTCAGATAACCTATTAGTCAGCAAGCCATCTCTAAATACTGATCATCATCATCACTCACATTCTTTGTGTAGACATTGAGGTACAGGCAATCCTCGGAACCGTCTGTCATATCGAATACAAAATGCTTTTGCAATGGCTTTGGACCCTGCGATGTACAGCTGCGGACCTCTGTCCAGATCTCTGGCGGCTGCGGGGCCTTATAGCGTAGCTCTCCCAGTGGTGGTTTGGCAAAGGGTATCCGCTCGAAACTGAAATATTGCTGGCCATAGATGGACTTCCGTTTGACACCCTTGATGGGTCCATAGGTAGTGCTGACGACAGTCTTTTCGCTGGTCCTATAGCGACGCTGTTGCACTTTGAAGTCCACCATTCTGCAAAAAGGATAGAGGCAAACACACATCAAATTTAGAGAGAGAGCTTGAGAGAGCCTTGAAAAGGTAATCAGCGTAAAATAAAACGAAATGTTACCATTAATCAGTAACAATAAACGACGTCAGCTTTGCTGATATTGATGGGACTGTCTTTTCCGTTTAACTTTTCTGCTGATAAGGTTAATTTGTTATCAGCCTTTTTTTGGAGCCCAGGTGTGTGCCATTTATCAGTCCCGGCAGAACCCCACAACCCCAACTCGCAATCTTTGGGCAATGTATTTTTTTTGTATTTATTTTGAATAAACAAAATCCACTTTGCTCTGGTATCATTCGTCTCGCTTTTGGTATCAAGAGATATACAAAAGTAAGAAAACAAACAAATTTTCTATAATTTTTGTTTGAGTAGAAGCAAGTCATTCAACTTGGGAGCTCAACGAAATCAAGTGCAAAAGGCCATTGAAACTATACTTTTTTAAGGTTAAATTCTGTATGAATGGCTCTAATGGAATATTGGATACAACCCGAAAATAAAGCTGAATTTTTATGTTCTTTTGGAAATTGGGTTAATCGGTACACAAAAAATACCTCAAGGTTGTGCTAAATGAATTTATGAATTCAATAAAATTGTTTTATTACAGGTCTCCCATTAATGGTCTTCTAGGAATACCCATAAAAATGTATTTATAAATATATTTCTCAAGGTTCTTTTTTATTGATAAGGTGTACAATTTGTTGTACTTAAATCTTAAGGAGATACTTTTCAAGTTCTGCCCAAAATAGCCATAGAAATTTTATTCGAATCCATGAAGACCTCAGGGTTTTTTTTATTGATAAGATGTACCTAATTCTCTAAGTTTTTGCTTAGTTTTTGCACTTAAATCTTGATTTTTATGAATTTTGAAATAGGAATTTATTCGCCACCATATACGACCCTCTATAGGGGGCGGCTTTTGTTTAGCGATTGCCCTTAATGGCTTCATCAGGTACACAAAATAAAACCGATGCCGTCATAGTATTTTCCTATGCAAAGCAAATGAAACGTGTTTCAAATTTGAATTATGCATTTTATGGCGCCCCCCACACACACATGTCATAAAACCAAAAGGAAATAAAGAATAAACTCAGTCAAAACGCCAAGTGATCTGTCTGTCTGTCTGTCCCAGGCTTTATTTTCTTTTGTTCGAAAAATGTCATCAGCAAAAACCAAGGGCAACCGAAAAAAAACAACACATACAATATATATCAAAATTTATGTTTATTAATAGCCGGAACGAGCGGTTGCCCATTTTTCGACTCAGATTGAAGATGAAAGTCCCCCAAAACGCATGATGTGAATAATACATCCGTAGAAATTTGTTGGTCTATCGCAGGCCTTGGCCTTGAACTTAAGGCAAAAGGGAAATCGCTTTTGGGGACAGAGAAAGAGAATGGGTATGGGAACGCTTAGGCTAATGGTCGGCACCTATAAAAAGAAAGTCAATATAAATAATTTTTATGACGGTGGGGGCTCATAAAAGATTATGTCCTAATGCCAGGCTTGCGTGTAAGAGTGCAATCCCTCAAAGCACACACCTAGATGGGTTCCCGGGGACTGCCCATTGGGTTTTAGGGTCAGTTGTTAAATGCTGAAAGCCCAGAGGCAGGTACCTACACAAATTAGCTGATGATAGTTAATTCCTTGAGCCCTACAGAATATTGGATGCGTTCTTTGATGAAAATCTTATGAAACATTCCATCAAATGTTTAATCTTTGTAAATACTTAATTTGTTTGTATTCCATTAGCTGGCTGCTTAGTTTCTCATGTTCCTTTTCCTGATTCTTTTCTTATTTTCATCTTTCGCAAATCTTTTGGAAAATCTTTCTGCTAAACGATCTTGTGTGTCCCGCACTGATTTATGTGTTATTTTTGGCCTCTGTACAACAGATCTCAAGCGATAAATTTGAATGAAAATAAACAAGAGAGAGAGAGAGAGAGATCTTTTTTGCTTACACTAAGAAGGCAAATATTCAGCTGCTTATGAGCATGAAGTGACGACAGCAGACACCGCCAGAGCCAGAACCAGAGCAGGGCAGAAAACGCCCAGAGACCCAGAGGCAAATAAACTTTGGTGCCAAAGCAGACGGAACATCAACGATAAAATGCTTGAGTTTTATTATTTCCGAATTCGTTAAATTGTACAAATAATTGTGGCAACAGCTTGTAAAGGCAATGTGGAAGTCATATGGTGGAAATATATTCGTAAAAGGTGTGGAAGATTTAGGAAGCAAATAAAGTTGAAGCAAAAAACTGCTGTAAATTTTAAAATAAAAATTGCAATCTTACAAATATTACAAAGTTTTTATTTCAAAGTTACGTTATAATATTTGTTGTTGTTTAATTTTTCTTGAAAAATTTGATATAATAATTATGTATTTTTAGATTTTTATTTAAAAATTTGTGTATTACCAAAATAAATTCTTCTTACTCTTCTTGATCTAAGATTGATTGCCTTTTGAATTCAATTTGTTTCTTCTGTATTCTTTTGCATTACAATATTTTTTTATTTTTTGGCAAATAAAAAATACTACAAATTATAAAAACACCATAAAAGATTACAAAATCGAATACAGCAAAATAATAAATCTCTAAGCTTTGGTTTTTCAGAGCCTTTTAGCAGTAAGCAATTTGTTTACATCACAAAACTAAATTAATAATAAATTAATAAATAATTAATCATAAATTAAATTCCTGTGCATATTACAGGTTTAAAAAAACCCTAATCACCACGAAGCTACCTAGAGCTATGGCACCGAGCCCAAATAGGTCACAAAATATTTGAAAAACTAGAACTGTTAGAACTGTCAGTTTCCAATGAACTTGCTATGTATTCTATTTCCATTAAACGTATAATCTTTCCTGATGCCGTTATCACAAGTCATCTCATTTCATTTAAATTAAAAAAAAAACCCATTGATAACAATAATAGAATTATGAAATAAAACCAAACATGCATAGGCTTCTCTTGACATCATGTCAGGCAGTGGGAATGTCATTAAAGTCGCGGTTGCTTTGTAGAACCCCCAATAGAACAGGGGCTTATCAGACCTGGTTTTAGAAATATTTATTTATTGCAGCTTCGGGAACATTGCCGTTTATGTTTATTTTTATGTGCCACTGGAAGAACACAGATAAGCTCGGCTTATGTCACGAGTGAATCAATTAATTTTCCATACACCACACCCCACGGCCTAATCTGCCACGCTCCGCTTTGCTATCAGCTAGACGAGGGACGAATCCCGCCACGCGATTAGCCATATAATCTAGACAAACATCAAATATTGCTGGAATGACTAACTGACAGACAGCCAGATAGATAGACAGATAGACAAACAAACAGACAGTGAGAGACAGGGGTACAGACAACAAGTCATGGTCAAGTTAGGTTTTTCCGTTAAAACGAGAACGTTCAAATATGATTATGTGGAATCATAAAGAACACAGACCACACCACATCATAGAATTTAATTTCCGTTGCAGAGAAGAGCCATTAAAAAGAAAATAAAGAGGAAAAGAGGAAAACCTTGTCTTCTATTTGTAGACATTTTACATGAAAATGTGCGGCGGACATGGCTCTGACCTTGGCAAGGCTGCAAAAGCTCATGCTCAATGAAAGCTTCCCACAGAGGCCCATGAATGAAATGCGCGATGTAGAAAGCTTCCAAAAGGATATAACCACCTGACGGCGAGAAGGTTCTGAATGGACTGCCAAGAGATACAGAGCCAGAGAGCAGGTCAAGGAATGAAACTGAAGGCCAAAATGAAGTAACTTTTTATTATAATTTAATCAGAAAATTCAATTAGATTTACCCTAATGTTCTAACCATATTAAAAACAAACTTTTTTTGGCTGCTTAATTTGATAAAAAAAAAGTCGCTACAAATTTCAACTCATTCATTGAACCACTCATATATGTATGTACCATACATATTCCGCTACCATGCCAACGTATACGTATCTGTGAATATATATATATATTTATATATAGTATATTTATAATATGCTTATCTGAATGTTTGCTCTTGTTGCGGCAATTCTTTCATTCTTTATTCATTTAAAACATTTTTTTGCTGCCACACAAAAGCTTTTTACACAAAAAAATAAAAAAAAAAGAAATAATAGAGAGAAGAAAATGCGGCAAAATTAAATGAAATTGACATGCTAGCATGTGTGTACCTACTCGCGTGTGTGTGTGTGCCTGTGTGGCTGTGTGGGCGTTTAGGTGGAGAGCACGAATAGCTAGCGACAAAAAAATTTCATAGAATATAAGCGAAAATTGTATGCCGCTGTCATACCAGTCGTATGGGCAATGTCAGAACCAAATGCACAATGCTCACAAAATACAAACAGCAACAGAAATGCAGATAAATCAACGAAATGCGAACGGAATTAATTAGTAACAGGTGACGGGGGATAGCTATCAATACTATTTCCTGCACTTTGCAACACTGAAACGATAAGATTTCTCTTAATCATACTTTCAAGCACTGAAATGGGAGGTTATGGCTGATCGCAGGATTTCTATGAAACCTTGCTTTTCTGAATAGTAAAGGAACAGCCTTAGAAAGCTTTTCAGCTCATTCCAACACTGTTTGTCGTACTAACCAACACTGAAACTGTTTGCAAACGGATTTATAATGGATTTCTTTTGGACTTATGTACTGTGTTTGAATTTTGATTTCTCCCCTTTTTTGAATTAATAGTTGAATGATTTTCTTAAATCTAAACCCAATTCTGATTCTATTTCTTGCGCTGATTGTCGTTGGCCAGAATCATGGCAATGCGTATGAAGATATTCAGAGCATCCATATATATGGCCAGAGCCATATTGATGGGATCGAATTTGGGATAGCCATGCTGTGGATGCATTTCGGCTACGCGCACAATCCGCTGCGTGTCGTAGAGCAGGAATCCGCTGAACAAGATCAATCCACCGTAGAGTGATATGCTGGCCAGACCAGCTCCCAAGGCCGTCGTCGGGGGCAGCCACATGCCAGCCAATGATGAGGCAAAGACCACGCCCAATCCAATAGCCAATGGACCGCCCATGTAGAGAAATTTATCGCTTGGTGCACAGGCGGCCACCGTGGAGAGGGCACCCACAATACCGCCCGTGTAGAGCATGGCCCTGGTGAGAATCGGACCTCCCAGGAAGCACATGGGCGCCAACACGGCACCAAGCACGGTACAGTGTGCCAGCCAGGCCATCTGCTTGAGCCCGAATCCTTCCTTGTATTCGATTGACTGGGCCAAGACCCCAGTGGCCATAACCAGGCCCATGGTTATGAGCCCGGCAACTATACCGGAGCGGGTCACCAGGTTCATGGCGGCCTCGGACTGGAAAAAGGCCGCTGCTGAAGCAGCTGTAATGCCGCACGATGCCCCAAAATATAAATAGGTGGCATGGATGCGATCTTTGACATACTGCGGCCACAACAACGAATTATCGTAGAGACTAGTTTGCTTGGACAGGCCCAGTCCGTAGTAGCAGAGTCCCACGAGACCCATGAGGGCAGCCCCTGCGGCCGCCCCCTTGCCCATGGAGTAGGCGTTCTCGGTGGGCGGTCCCATCATGCGATCCTTGAGCGAGGGTCCACGCGTACGGCTCTCCAGATGCGAACGATCGCTATCCTTGGGCTCACGTGAAAAGTTGCGACGCACGATGCTCTGCAGATCCTTCTTTGGGACCAATGACTTGCCCTTTCCCATCGATGGCATCGATGTCAGGGGGTTCTTCTTCAGCAACGGCATGGCCTTGGTCGATTGCCACAGTCGCTGCCCGGTGACCTTCCCCAAGAGATTCAACGAACGTCCTGGCAGGACGTGCCTTAAACGAGCCAACAGCATTTTTCTAGATTTCCCAATTAATTTTGTCTAATGTAAAAGGCTATTGCTTTTGTTTTGATTTTTTTTGTTAGTTGTTTCAATGATTGAAAGGGGGAGAAAAGGCTGCCAGGATGAGGAGAGAGATACACATGTTCTGAAGCAAAACAAAGCAGAATTGATGAAGAATTCCAGAGATTTGTGGTTCACCAAAGAATGCACCAGAAATATTTGCACGTGCCGCCCCAGAAGACGTCCAAATGATATCAGAATATTGTCTCAAATTGAAGGTTAATTGGTTTCCCACAGACGAACTCGTTTGTGTCAATTAAGACACAGAAATCCAAATTGATTGCGTTCAATAAATGAAAAGCCCATTTGGCCAATTCGAAATTATAATTTTAGATGCCTCCTCCCCAAACGAGATTGCTTTGTGAGGTGGCAATTTAGCCAATGAATATTGCAAATAACTCGTACATTGTATAAGAACTGGCAAAAATTGGATTGATTGTGGGCCTGCAAATGGCATTTCAAACTGTCACAAATCAAATAAAAAATAATACGAATAATTGAAATATGCAAATGAATGCAGAATGGAAAATGCGCAGGGAAAAGCATCGTTGTATGATATAATACATTTATTTTTAAAAGGCAAAACTATAGCAGACAAGCCAACTATTTTGTGGGAACTCGGTTTCATTAGTCTTAAGTTTTCTTTACCCTTCAATCGACTAATGAAATCATCGACGTATTGTGTCGATGGGCCTGAGAGACGGCCAAAACCAAACCAGTTAGAAACCGCCGCCTCTGATCTCATACAACATTCTCCCTGTCTCTTTTTGGTTTATTTCTCTGCTGCTTGCTTTTTTGTGAGTCAGCTACGTCTGCTGCTGCTGGGTTTACTGGGTTTACTATAGTTTTTACACAATACAATAATTTACATACCCGTACATCCCGCAACGATAGAGAGACAGCGCTAGAGCGATAAAGAGAGAGAGAGAGAGAGCCGGGAGGGGGCGGTGCACTAGTTTGCTACCTAATTATTTGCGCAGTTTAAGTGTCGGCACAGAAAAAGGCAAAGACCCCATAGACCGGACTCATATGACAGACAGCTGTGGCTGTGGCTATTGCTGTGGCACAGCTGTTGTATCTGTGTGTGTGTGTGTGTTTGTGTGTATCTATGTTTGCTCATTATGAAGACGAGAACTAGAATTTCCTAGAATCAATAGAACGCAAATGAAAGGGGACACGCCGTCATTAGAGGCGCCTGCGTTTCAATCAACCAACCCCCCGGGAAGGATACCGTCTCAGGTTTATTGTTGTTGACTTTTACATAATTACGAGTAGGTATATGTATATGTATGCGAGCGCATGTAGGTCTCCAAGGACGAGCCATCTCTAGGGGGTAGTTGCAGCAGCTGTTCCTTTAATATTGGAGGCAACTTAATTGTTTCCAGCTGCGCGAAACGTTCCAGAGAAATACATATACAGGGTAAATCTATACACAGATACATATAGGGATTTACAATATAAATTCTTATCAGTAGACTTTAGAGAACACCACCTTTGGCGCTTACTTTGAGGTACTTCCCAAATCATCAATCAGCCAGAAGCAATTCAAAGAATTCGCAATTGGCCTGATCATATCATCAAGGGACATTAATTGACGTCAAAGTGGGTTCTCTATGTATGGATCTGGGTATAAATCATACAAACATATATGGCCTATATGAGGTGTGCAGCTTAATTATATATTGTAGTGTGCCTTAGATTGGATGACAGCACTGTGGCTGATGTCATGACGAGAGACTTGCCTAAAAAGTGGGTAAACTTTAAGACAAGTCATTTGATTGTACATTTAACACAGGAAAGTGGATTATAATATAATTAATATAGTCAAGGCTTTATAAATTCTTTTTTTCAACTTACTTGAGTCCAATTTTGAACTGATCAAATGCAGCCATGGATGACATTTTGATGTTCTTCTATGTTCTTCGGCTCAAATTTAATCAAAAAAATTGTAAATGTCTCTCCTTTGTTTTTTTTTTTATTATTATTTTATAAATTTATAAATTGTTTGTATTGTATTTCTTTGGTTTTTCTTTTATAAATACTACAAAAATTTATATTATTTTTTATCAAAACTGCCAGCTGTTTTTTTGGGTTTTGTTTGTTTGTTTTTGTTTTTGTTGGCCTTGCAAGGACCAAAATACAGTCTCTGGTAGCTGTAGCTGTGGTAGCTTTGCTACTGATAAGGAGCTTTTATGTCCTGCGCACAAACACAATCACAAAAACACCCACAGGACGACACAGGATGACACCCCCTTCCCGCACAGCAGGAAAACACACACGCGCTCTGTGTGGATACACGCAGGATAATTTACACGGCGGAAAAAGCTCAGATTCCAAAAGCAAGCATTTATCACATAACACGCGACGAAAACAATCAGATTTGTTGGTTGAAATTCTTCAAATACTGCCCATCCAACAATTAGTCGTTTTGTTTCTTTATAGTATATTTCTTGTAGTTTATTGCTATTGTTGATGGTGGAACACGGTGGAACGGTGTGTGTCTGTGTGTCCGTACTGTTCAGCGTTCAGCTTTTGTTGCCGTTACGCGTCCGCTTGGCGTGAAGGCAGCTCATCAACTGTCCGCAAAAAGCACGCGCTATGAAAGTTCTAAACGTAACGCCACACCGAAAAAAGCTTTTTCCCCACTGAGACCGAGCCAGACCGAGACCGAGACCAAAACATAAAAGCGTTGCGTTGCGTTGCGATGCGATACGTGTGGGAGCTGGGCGGTGGGTGGATGGGGTATCTCTGAACGTTATCTATAATTCAGTAGCCTCACAATTATGTTTATTGAGGCATTCTTCTATTGAATCCTGAGTCATTCGCGCAATTACTTGGCAAGAAATTTGTAGACTTTGTCCTGCGGCATTTATCGATGAGCGCCCCTCCTCATATGAGCTTTATCATTGCCCCAAAACAAAAAAGAAAAACGAAAAAAAAGGTAGATAATAAAAACCTTATTGATACGCTATGGCGGCGGGAGGGTAACAAGTTGTGATTTTGCTGATTCGACACTGAAATACCATGTGCCGCCGTGTCTCTTCTTTTTTTTATTTTGTTTGACAACGTTGGGTGACATGTGGCGTATGTGTAATCTTTATGGCCCACTCATCGTGTGATAAGAATGGGTGGAACCAATTTTGCGAATGAGTCAGTTTATGGTACTTCTTGGAAGCTGACTGCCTGCCTGCCATCGATCTTTGGTAATCGGGAAAGTACCCACTCATGAGGAAGGGCGGGGGTGCTCGATAGACTATCATATAAGTAGTACCATAAGTAGTGTCTAATACTCAATGGGGCAGCAATATGGTGGGAACAATCAAGATATTGTTTGGTAAGAGTGTTCTTTGGCGCCTTTAACGCAAAGATACTTTCGTAACTCTTTAATTTTAAGCTTATAGTAAACGGGAAAGCACCGCCTAGGTACTTCAATATGCTTGTAACTACTTAAAGGTATCGGGAAAGCACCGCTTAGGCACTTCAATAGACTATTGCGATGTTCTAAGTAAGAATTGTCAAATTGTCAAATGCTTCACATTTCATAAGGGATATTTATATTTTTTCTACTTTTATTTCATAGATTTTTTTCATAGTTCTTTCATTTAAAGCCTACAGCTATTCATGACTTCATCGCAACTCTTAGCCAAGCTTACTCCCACTCCGACTCAGAGGGGTCTGAATACCAGGAAATTTGTGTATTACCTCAGATAGAGTCATTCATTATAAGTGGGGCATGTGGGTGTTGTTGTTTCTGGCTGCCACACGCGCACCAAAGGTCCCTTAAGGCAAAGCAAACAAAATCAAGTGGAAAAAGCAAAATAAGGAAAAGTAAGTAAAGGAAAGTCAACACAACGCACAGTTACAGCTGATTGGAAGGAGCTGCTGCTGCTGCCTCCTGTTGCTTTTGAAAAGCTTTTTGCTGAACAAAAGCTCAACGAGCATTAGCTTTTGGTATAGCTTTTAACAAGCTTTCAACTGTCGAACGTTTGTTTTGATTTGTTTTATATTGAGCTTGTTTCTTTCCCCAGTAATTACCATAAGTTACGGTCAGTTCTGGTTTTGGTTGGGATTAGTCTGGCAGCTGGAATCAAAGTTGATTGGATTTAATACAAAACTACAAGTATACGAGTATGAATATGAATATTAATACGAATATGTGTGAATGGTTTGTAGCCAACGAATGCTGGACAGTTTTGTTTTTATTTATGATACATTAAATAAATAACCTTGGACGGGGGGTAATACTACTATAAACTCTCGTGACTTTTGGCGCTTATGTTGCCATGCGCTTTTCATTGCAAGAGCTTTACCGCTCTCTCTCTCTCTGTCTCTGTATCTCTCATTTCTGATGATGTGCTTTGCTTGATCTCTCTCTCTTGCTCTCTCGCATACGATCGCGTGCTCTGGTGGCACTCTTCTGGCACGTTTTTCTGCTTTACGTTCCTCTAATTCATTTAAATCAATTTAGATAGAGTTCTTTTTTTTCTGCAACGACTACGACTATTTCTGTCGTCGCACAATTGTTAGATTTTAAATGATTTTGATTAAACCAAAATGATTTCAATCAGCAAGCAGCAAAACCAACACAAAAAGGAAAGGAGAAGAAAAAAGAAAGCCTTTCCAGTAATAACACAAATTTTTGCAAATTTCTGAATATTGTTTTATGTATTTACGTTTCGCCATATGGTGGCATGTGAGTTTTTTCTTTCTTCACGAGTTTTCCCCCGAAAACTTTTCCACTGTTTAACTTCAACAAATGTTATACATTTTGTGGGGGAGAGATTCGCGTGCTTCAATCAGATTTCCCTTGAAAATTGAGGGCAGTGAGTAAATGTTTTTTCCCAAAAAGAAAACCAGCAATTCCGATAAATTAAAAATTCATTTCCGTTAATCTTACAACTTGCGTTTTCTTACAACAACAACAACAACAACAACAACTTGGAGGCCCCTCCAAGGACCATGGCTAAGAAAATGTAAATGGAATATCAAATGTCCGAAAACCGGTAACAGGAACAGCCCAAGAAGCATCGTGTTGTGCCGCTCTGTGTTGCCTGCTCAGTGGTTGTTCGAGTCGCACATGATAATCATAAGCATTTCGCGCCGCGCGCGCAACAATTGCCTCATGAATTTTTCAAAGGCAAATCAAATCAAAACGGACGCCTGCCACACCCCATTCTCATCAGGATACCCACACCCCCAAGCCACACCACACTGCTCCTCCTTCACTGTTCGCTCCTTTGGCAAGAAGTCATAATTTTCCGGCTGCTCGCGTGACTTTTCCATGCCATTTCGTGACTTGATTACATGCGTCCTTGTTGTTGCCGTCGCCGCCATTCCTTCCTCCTGTTCCTCTTGTTGTTCTCGTTGTTGTTCTTGTTTTCCGGGCTATAATTGGGGGTGGATTTTTCACCATACATAGAGTTCACGAGGGCTATCAAAACGCCATACTCATTCCATTGACTCCTGCACGTGACACACAGAACAACTACTGTCTGTGATTTTAAAAATTCTAACAAAAAAGAAACTTTTAACACACTTTAAGGCAGCACACATGCACACACACATATGTACATATGGCTAACTGGCAGAAAGTATTGTTCTGAAGGGTATTGATATGTCTGAGATGAGGTCTGAAAAGGCTTAAAGATAACTTTTTTGAACAACTTGCATGAGTTTCAAGGAGTAGAACACTTTAGTTGGGGATTACACTTTAAGCTGGAAATATTGTGAATCCATTCTAAGTGCATGACTTGCTAAAACATTCAGAAAGGAAACTGATTTATTCGTTTTGGCATTGCATTGATTGCTAAACAACACAGCAACAGATTCATTCAGTTCTTCCCTTTCTTCTTCTACTTTCCACACATTTATATGTGTGTCCGGGACATCCATATATTATTAATTACTTTAAAAGGCACTAAATACTCACAAAACTTTTCAATAAACCAGTTTGTTGGAGTGGATTTCCCAGCTTAAACCGCACACAAAATGCGTAACAAAAACCGTTGCATACTTTGCGGCTTCCCCTGAAATTCCAAATATAATATTCAAATTCCCCAAAAAGCCGCCACCGTCGCCCAAGCAAAACACAAATTTCCAGCAAATTTGCTAAGCACCTGTAAATAATAATTACAGTATTACAAAACATAAATAAAATGCCAGACAAATACGCACCAAATTAAAAAAAAAGGAAAGCCATGTGGTGGAGGCCAAAGGTCAGCGGAAGCCAACGCAACCGAGCTGCTGCTGCTGCTGCTTGGCTCCCTTAATGTGAAGCACGTGTAAGTTTTTAATTACAATTAATGGTTGACAAGGCGCAGGGGGTCGACTGTATGTGTATGTATGTATGTGTGTGGGTGTGTGCATTGTGTTTTTAGCGGTCTTTGAAGTTGCCATAGACACAAGCTCTCGAAAAGCCACGATACAGTATGACAAGAGTAAAGGGGACAGGTGTGTTCGCAGGCTTTTGGTTTTGTCGCTTGACAGCACTCATATATATACGTACATTGTATCTATTGTATGCGTGTGTGTGTGTATACACCAGGGGTCGGCACGCAATACACTCACATGTTTTGTGCGCTTGTGTGCGCAGACAAGAGACACGAAGCAACACGAAGGCAAAACGTTTCTTGCTTTGCACTGAAAGAAATGAATCCAGATAAGGAGAAATGTTTTACGCCAAACAAAAGAAAAAATAACAAGGGGAAAAAATCGTAGTAATAAAAAAACAAAAAAACAGCATCATAAACAACTAAAAACAAGAAAAAAAAACATTGCGCCCCGCCATCCATATTTTCTAAAAAGATAAAATCATGTTCCCACATTATATTGAACATTTTTGTCAGTGTACAATTTAATTTGCGCAGCGTGGTCTTCACCATTTGACTTCTGAACGCAAACTGATTCATCTCTGTTCTCGCAACGCTGACGATCAGAATACCGAAGAAGCTTGTGCATATGCCCGAAGACACACGACGCAATTTCTCTGCCGCCGCGGGACCCGAGCAGTAAGGCCGACGGTACTCGAAGTTTTTACGCTATGCGTGTGCCGACTGCGCTGCCCCGAGACGTTTTTGCTATGCACATGGGATAGGACGCTGCCGACCCCTGGTATACACACATATGTATGTATTTGTTGGGGCAGGTGTTAATATTGTCATGTTTGAGCATTTAAGTATTTTTAATATCATAACGCGTTGCATACTTTATGGCGGGGGCTTTGGAGGTTTAACCCAAAAACTCACACAAGCGTGATTGGACCAGGAGGGCCTACACGTGTATTTGTCAGTGTATATTCCCCTGCATAAACAGATCAATGTTTGCCTTTGTTCGGGCAAAACTTTGGGTGGGGTAATCGGTTTAGGATTTCGATATGAAAAACCAAATTTTGAGGGTTCGTTACAACTAAAAATAATGTATAAATACTAGTAAGCCAACACCCTGCTCACTCGCTTCGGTCACTTTCGTCGATATGAGTAACATATTGACTATTTCTCCCTTAAATTTTTAACTCTAGAAAACTTTAACAAGCATTTATTGTCTTTCAAAGATGGTAAAGAAAAGCCATCTTATTTATTGAGAGGCAATTTAATTTAATATAAAATATATCAAAAACGTTTATTAATTTTACTAAAAAATAAAAATACACTCAACACATGTTTTTCCTCTCACAAAGCAGTCCTTAACAAAATAATTTTCCTTTACAATTTTTGAAAACCCCAAATACAAATCACCAAAAGACCTTTTGATGCATATGATAGCCAACAAAATTTGTAGCCAAGCAAAATATTAGCTTAATCTTGTTTATTGTATCGTTTTTTTCTGTTTTTTTTTGTGTATTTACTCTTAAGGCTAAGCTATAAAAAATCGCTATTTACATGTGTACATTTGATGTGCTTTTAAGGCCGCCTCAGGGCCGGTGCTTAGGGGCTACTGCTACGCTACGGCTATGACTACTGGCTATGACTACTGGCCTACGGATTGCTAAGGGTAAATAAGCGGCAAAGCCGCTGAGAGATTTAGGGGTGTGGTGCTGGACAGCAGCCAACCAATATGTGATTCAGTACAAGAGTCGTCTTTCATAGCAGCTGTCCCAGAGCCGCAACTTTTCGGCCTCTGGCAAATCAATCACTTGCACATCATGCGAAATATTCAGGCATTTGAACACCGCATCCTCACGTGAAATGGGCAACCAGGTGGATGGGTATGGGGATGGGGATGGGGATGTGCCTGTGCCCTGTGGGTGCTGCTGCTGCTGCTTCTCGTCGTGCGTGACCAACGGTATATTGGGATTCCCGGATATGGCAAACTGCACGACCATGGATACCAGACGTTTTATCGTCTTGAATTCGGCCGTGCGCCGCTTTAGTTTCTTTGCTGCCGCATTGTAGAACAAATACGACAAATCATCGGCATGACATGTGCCACGCACCTTGCGGCCACAGGTGATAATCCTCATGATGTTGAAGTGCTTCGAGTCGAAGTCAAAACGATAAAGATACGTGGGCGCCTCCGGAGCGTAATGGGCACGCGATAGCAATGTCCGTTGGATGCCATGCCAGAAATATTTATACGAAAAGAGCTGGCAAAAAGATAAGAAGATTATTATTGATGTTTATGGTAGTTAAAGTTGTACTTGTACTTACATCACTGTACTCCAGAATAGTCTCACGATTGGGTTTCCTATCGCCAAAATAGGTTTCCCTCAGCTGCTTGCCAAAGGCCCGCTGCTGCTCCTTGTCCAGCAGCGCATCCCTTGGCGCCAGATGTTCGCAATCTCCCAGCTGGCACAGCAACTCCGGCCACTTGTTCACCTCGGGGAACATCAGCAGACCCTCAAAGGAGTTGCCACCAATCACCATGGGTATGCTATTGCCCCAGCAGTTGCGCATCATTTCCAGCGGCGACTTGGGTATCACACAGTGATCTGTTTCATAGGGTTCAATGGTGGGGCCAAAGCAGAACATGGTCAGGCGCTGATGACGCTCCTCCATGGTGATGATATCGTCGGCTACCTTCAGCAGGCTGCTGGCCTTGCACTTCTTTAGATGGGCAAACACCTGGCGATCGTTTAGCTCTCCTGCGTAGCCCGTGGCCTGGGCCAAGCGATAGGTCCAATTGATGTGCATTGGTGTTAGGGCCCACGGTGCCAGCGCCGCACCCGACATGATCACAGTCTTGTGGAAGAGATTTCGGGTCTGTTCCGTCAGCATCATGTAGTGGGTGGACGCTCCCCCAGCACTCTCGCCAAAGACTGTGATATTCTCTGGATCGCCGCCAAAGAACTGACAATTCCGCTTGACCCAACGCAGGGCCATCACTTGATCCTTGAGGCCCGCATTGCCGGGCACATCCAGCTCTTTATCGTCGAGACTGAGAAAACCCAGGGCTCCAAGGCGATAGGATATGACAATCAGCACCACATGTTCCATCATAATGTAGTCGGGACTGTACAGATCCCTTGAGGCTTCGCCCATTTGAAAGCCACCGCCATAGATCCAAACGAGAACAGGCACAGGCTTGTGGGGATGCAACTGAGAAGAAAAATAAAGGTTTATTTGATATTTTATCGATTAAATATCGATAGTCTGCACTTACCTCTCTGGTGTACACATTGAGGTACAGACAATCCTCGCTACCCTGAACGAGTTTCATCACAATGTTCACCTGACACGGCTTGGAGCGTACCCTAGTGCATCGCTTCACCTCGGTCCAATGGTCAGGCTCCACGGGCGCCTTGAAACGCAGCTCCCCCACCGGGGGCTTGGCAAACGGTATGCCCTCAAAGCTGTAGTAGTTATTTCCATAAATCGATTGCCACTTGACGCCCTTAACCTTGCCATAGACCGTGTCGGCAATCACCTTGTCATTGCTCCGAAGGCGCTGTTGGTTCGTCTTGAACTTCACATAGCTGCAACGAAAGTGGGGGAAATACTTTAATATACAGAAACACCTCTCACACTCTCGCTGAATATATACTAAGTGCTTTTGGGGTTTTCGTATCCCTTATATTTATTTTTGTTTATAAACAAACACGAGTACTTGAACGTTTTCTAGTATTTTTTGCGAATTTTCAATTAGCGCGTAAACAAAACAAAATATAAATATCTAAATTGTTAAAATAGAAAGGCCCAGAAAAGGCTATGGACTGAGGGAATGCCCTATAAGTGGGAGAGTGTTAGGAAATTTACAAAAATTAAAACGGCATCTTAAATGGCATTTTCCCATTTTCGAGTTAGTTTTACTTTAGTTTCGGATTTAATAAGCTTGGCATTATATGAGGAGTTCCCATAAGAAATGAAAAGTCAGAGAGGATTCCAGGTTCCCCAAACTCCAACCCATCTTTTCCCAAGAGACTCCCAAACGACTCCAGAAAACCATCACTCCCCCGCCAGGAACACCATTCGTAATGAGTATTGGAAGTCAGAGCAGAAAATATTATAAGTTTTTTGGAATGGAGGCGTGCCCCATTTAAATTTCAAGTGCGTTTCCATTTAGAAACGTGTGCTCTAAACGACGCGTGAGCCGATCCACAACAGACCGAAAATTTACGTTGCCTACAGAATACTCGTACATACATACATACATATGTATATTGTATGTCAGAAGATCACTCGTACATAGTAAAAAAGAAGGCAGACGTGTCCGATGTGATGACCACAAATCATGGGAGCCACAAAATGCGGCAAACAATTAATTAACAGCTGCCCGGCGTCTTCTGACTATTTTCTGTGGTTTGTTGGGGGGCCAACCTTGAGGGGGATACCAGACAACGTATTCGAACTGCAATTGGTGTGAAGTGTTAGATATCCAGTGCTAATTGTAAGCTACCAACCGGATCGAGGTCAAGCCCTAAGATTCCAGTTGTTGAATAATATGTATGCATGATTCTAGAAGCTGGAAAACCTGTTTGCTTGTTTGCAAATTGAATTAAATTATACTTTTTATACAAGGCTGATTCATATAAGTATTCCATTTTGTCTCAGTAAAAATTGTTTCAAATTAAGGAAATCATAAAACAATTCTAGAACCATTTTATAGGCTTTTAGGAAAACAAAAAGCGGAACTTTACAGTGGAATACCCAAAATATTTATAAATTAAAATCCATTTGAAAGGAAAAACGTAATGGAAATGGAAATTTTCAGAAAATCAATCAATATCTCAATGCATCATGGCATTTTTTCGGGTTGCCCAGGTCAATGCCATTTTGCTTGAGTGCATTCAATATATATTCAATATAATATTTGATATTTTCCCAACACACACTCAGCGCGGGAGAGAAACCAAGAAAATATATAATATTCAATATTTTTCCATTTATCAAATTCATGCATTCATGTGTAAAGTGATGCACCAGAAATTATAGCCGTTGATATTCGAATACATAGACGAAAGCACACTCCAGTGTATAGTTTATTTATTTTTCGTATCATTGGCTATCTCTTTTTCTGCCGAAAAACCTATTTTGATTATTGATAAAACTCGTTGAAAATTGGGTAAAATATTTGTACAACATTTCTAGTCGAGTTCTCGTGTAATTGTTTAGGGTTATTGAGAAATTAAACAAATTCGTAAGAGGAAAACTTTCAAGTTTAAGAGTGGAATTAAATTCCCATATTTTTCGAAATATATTTCATAATTTTATTAAAGAATTTAGTACTGGAAAAGTGGCTCCATAATGAAAATGCATTCGTATATTTTTCTTTGCTTAACATTTTTTGCTTCTTCATTTTATATACATTTTTTCTTTTGGCTTTTTCGTTTCGTCTTCTGCTTAATCGTTGTTTATTATTCAACTTTTCTGCAGAGTCTGCACAAATTCGTAATTATTGCCTTGACATTTAACGAAACGTGATTCTGGCCCCCCAAAGAATTTCGCCAGAGTACTTGTGTGACATGTACACACAAATTTATTCAATTTCACAAATAATTTAGCTGATAAAATCAGCCGCAGCAGCAGAAGCAGCAGCAAGCCCAAACATAATGATTATATCACTAGGCAGTAAAACAGTTAAACAATCCCCACGGACTGACGCACCTGGAAAGTCACTTAATTGTTAAGCCAGGGCTGTTTAAAATCTTATCGGTCCTCACATGTCTGATATTGATAATTTATAAATAATAGAGTACAAATGCTATCAGGGTGTTTAGGTGTTAGGTGATAGCTCTCCAAGACCCTGTCGCTGACATCTAAAATCGATGTGTAATGAGGTGATTTGGTCCCTCAAGGTACAAGGTCCATTTCTAGACAAGAAGTCTGCTGATCATTCTGAGATTTAATCTTTTTTTTTGGCAATCAGCTTGGCTAGACTTTGACACAATGACGTTTCGAGAGGCAGACGAAGAAGCGGATACTTAAGAGCAGTATGACTGTATTTCAAAGCAATTCTCTTATCAACAGCTTTATGGCTGGCTATTTATAAGATCCCTAATGATGAACCGGATTTTCGACTCCTAGTCGGCAGTACATCTGCCCAGCAGAAGTAGCAGCAGTAGCCTGTAATCTCTTGATAAGAAATTGCTCCATCGGCAGGGCCGGACTTGGTGGCTTATCAAGAACAAAAAAAAAAGTTGTGTGTGTTTCTACTTGAGCCACGTACATATGGTCAGGGACTATGGAAAGGGAAGGCGGCTTATAGATAGATTGATTCAATCAATGACAACTGATGATTGGCCTACATGGTTATGCATAAATCTATTCGCAACTATAACTGGTAAACCAGGAAATGCATAGATAGACCGACTGTACTCGTACATAGAAATTCAATTAAAAAAAACTTACTTCAGGGCAATGCGCATCTGATCGGCCACGGCTATATCGAATGACATCTTGCTGTGGTCTCACGCTGCTCTATGGCCAATCGATTTCCCTCCTGGGTATATTCTTTGTGTGTATATATGTACTTTATAGTATACTATATATATTTGTTTGTAAGCGCGTGCCAAACTATAAAATACAATCCGCAAGCTGTTCGAAATCCCAGCAAAAATAAACGCAGGGCAAAATACGCGTAACTAAATCAAATACAAAAAAATCTATAAAATAAAGGACTGGACAACAGGCAACAGGAGTGCCTGGCGCGAAATGTTTTTTTGATTTTACTTTTTATGTTTTAGAATATTTTTTTCTATATTCACATTCACACACAGAAGCACAGAATGTCACATCACTTGTTGCTTTTTTATGTTGCTTTTTTTTTGTTGTTGTTGTTCCACTTTCAGTTATTCTTTTTAATTGAAAAACTCAGCCGCATATTGACGTTGGGCTTGTGGGGGGGCTGGCTTGAAGATTTTATGTATATTCCAGCTCTGGCTATTGCCTAAGGCTTTCGTTGCGTTTTGTTCAGGGGCTGGTCGGCAACTGAACAATTTCAAGTAAGCGCCGGCTAAGTTTAGTGTTTCGTCGTCGCTGTTGCTGTCGCTCTAGCTGTTGTTGTTGTTGTGGTTGTGGTTGTTGTTGATTTTTCCACTCATTTGCTCATTTCATGCCGGCTATGGGGTCGTATGAGTGATATTCTGGCTCTAGCTCTTGCGTTTGTATGCGTTCGTATTGCCATTGTGAGTGTGTGAGGGTTTTGCATGGCTATGTGTATGCGTGAGGGCTTTTGAATGTGTGTGTGTCTGTGTTTGTGTTTTACACTCAGAATGAATGCCTGCTGTCTCGTCGAGTGGATTCGCCTGCTGTCCGTGCTGGGCGCCGTTGTTTTGTTTAAACGTTATCGTTTTTGTTGCTGCTTGTTTTGTTTATTGTTTATAGCATATGCACTGGTGTCCCTCCCGCCTATCAGCGTTGCCTATTGTTGTAATTACTGCTATTCGCTAGTGTGTTTGTTCTGCTCAAATTTCGGTTTGAATTCATGTTTGGATTGCCGCAAATTCAGAATTTCTCAGCTATCAACAGAGAATTCTATTAATTAAACTATACATTGTAGCCTAAAAGGCACATTTTCCATGGCTTCAATTAAACTAGATTACTCGAGCATTACAACTATTCCATTGAGTGCCATTGAGGATACAAATAGATTGCCCTTAAGTCTGACCATGATGGATTCTCACTTTATTATGCACTATATAATGCAATTAACTAAGTAACTTACGACATTGTCAGTCAGATTAATAACTATGGGCCATCGGATAATACCAAAACGACAGAGGAATTAGATTGACCAACACAACAAATATCCAAAAATTACTGGAGTCTCACAACAATTGAGAGTATTAGTAAAAAATTGCTCTTTAAATTATATTCATAAGGAAAAATATCACCAAAATACTGTACAAATCCTTTAAAAGAATACTTTAAATACAAAAAAATATAGAACAAACTTCTAGTGCATTAGTGCATTCTGCATTCTAGTGCATTATTATTATTCATAAATATAGTATTTCTTTTTAAGAATTCTTAAATATAAAATATCTGAAAAAAAGTTCTTTGAATTAAAAAATTAAGCAAAAGTAGAGCAAAAATATTTAAATTCAAAATAAATATCTTTTTGTGGTATTTTTTTTTTAAATTTTGTTTTGAATGACTTTAAAAACTCAAGAAAAGTTGGAAAAAATGTTTCTTCTATCAGAAAAAGTTGAAAAGGTTCAATTTTGTTGCCTAGTGCTATAAAAAAACTATTAAAGAAAATCGTTCTCAACAAACCTTCACACACAACCTTTACTTATTACAAAATAGAATTAAAAAACACTCAAAAAAGTGCTAAAAGTTCAACTTGATAAAACGAATCACTGAAAAGCCATTCTGTAAATTATAATATAGTTGTATAGAATAGTCACTGCGCCATTTCCCGGTTCAACCACGCAATCTAACGTGCTTGAATCGAGTTAACAGTATAATCAGCCAACTATATATACTATATATATACTCGTATATACATTTATTGCAACATTTTTTTTACATATATAGTACTTAATTGGTCAATTACTCGTCAAGTAGTCAATAGAATTTCCCTGCTGTCCAGAACCCATCCGGTAGCTTGTTTTCTTGATAATTTATTAAGACCTTCATGGGCTCGGCTCTTGGGCTGCTCCTAAGGGCTCATCACCTGATTTTAATGAATTTTCAATTAGATAAGTTGCACATGGAACGGCCAAAGGCAGCCAGTGACATTAAATGTTAAATGATGGCCCAAAATGCCATTGGCAGTGAGAGAGGAGACCGAGAGACCTGTGTCCAGTGTCCAGGCTGGTCATAAATTATGGAATAAGCAACCTAACAGAACAGAGAACAGAACAATGCGCATGCACTCTGTAGGTACTCGTAAATAAACCACTTCGATGCAAGATAATCAGCATTAAAAGATATTAATGTGAACTGTATTTTATGGGTACACATATTTAACTTTAAGATTTATATATTTCTGATCAACAGAAGAAATTTTGTTGTTTGTGTTTGTGCAATTTCAGAATTTTTTGACAATTTTAATAAAACATATACTATTTTGTTCCCCGCCCCTCTAATGAGGACGCTTCTCGGCATTCTTTTTGGTGAACTCCTCGGCGTTTTTCATGAACTTCTTGTGACTGGTGACAAATTCCTCGGCCACATCGACTCGCAACGGATGCTGGGGCTCTGGTTCATGTAGGATGCCCACAAGAGCCTCAAGTATTCTCTGTGTGCTGGTTGTGGGCTTCCAATTGTCCGAGTTAATGATGGGCAAACACACCACACCATTCTCATCGATGTTCGGATGATAGATCTTTGTTTTAAATGTGACCTTGGGTGGCTGGAAGGGATACTCGTCGGGGAAGTTCACCTCAATGCGAAAGGCACCCTTGTTGTAGGGTGGACGCTCTGGCACCAGTAGAATTCTCCACACCATCATCGTATCATCGCTGGCCTGAATGTTGCACCAAGTCTTCTTTTCGCCAGATTCCAGCAGATCCGCGAGTTCACGAGTCAAACGACGTGTGGCACTCATTTAATTTTTTAGGGGATAAAATGGATTTGCGGATTTAAGGCTTAGAATTGTTAAAGTCGAAAATAATGGAACGGAACGATTGTTTGCTAGTCCGAGAAAAACTCAGAACTGAAATAAAGTTTTGATTTAAAACAGAAAAATCAAAGCAAATGAAATGTCTTTTTGTTAAATTGTTAATTTAAGAACATGCAACATTCCATTTAACTATGTTTATTATATCTGTCTGTGTCAGTTACCAAAGTGCTATAAGATATACCCTCGCCACACATTTCCAGCCTCTTCAGAAGAGTAGCTCCTTATTGTCCGCGTAAAGACTCTGCCAGGCCTTCAGTTTGGGCCACTCTGGCAGTTCAATATGCTTCAGTTCATCGCTAATATTCAGACACTTCCAGACCTCATCGGATTTGCGAACTGGATCCCATGTCAGTGTATCCATACCATTGATCTTTTCACTATACGGATTACCCGTGGCCGCAAACTGTGTCCATATGCCAATGGTTCTCTCGATGTTCCGGTATTCCCTGCTGTCCTTGGGCAGACGACGGGCCAGTAGGCTGCTGAACTGATAGCCCAAATCATCGGCATGGCTTACACCCTTCACCCCACGACCAAATCGCATAAGTCTATAAGGGAATATAATCTCCTCGGAATCGAAATCATAGCGATAGAAGTACACTGGGGCGCCAGCGGCATGGGCATGACGGGAGTGCACCACACGCATAGCAGGAAAAACAAAGTACAAGATGGAACAGAGCTGAAAAGGAGAAAGAAATTAATGAATATTCAGATATGTATATAGTACTCGTAGATAGGAAAAACTTACATCCATATAGTTATCGGCGGTGGCGGCATCTCCAGTACGATGTGCATCTCGTATTTTCGAGCCCCACAGCTCAAGCTTTTCCTTAGTGGGTTCCGTGGCAAGTAATTCACGTGGTATAAAAGGAGTGCCAGCATCCACCTGCTGCACGGTTTGTGGCAGCATTTTGATCTCTAAAAAATAGCAATAAAATTAAAGATTTCCCAGAAGTATTTTCCTTTGAAGGGATACTCTACCTGGCAGCCACAGTAGACCCTCATAAGATGTATTTCCTATGAGCATGGGTATGGTATTGCTCCAGGCGGTCTTCATCATTTCGATGGGCGCCTTAGGCACCACACAATCGGGGGTTACATACGGCTCCAGTGATGGTCCAAAGGCAAACATTATCTTATTCATACGATCCTCCAGCGTCAGGACATTCTCCTCGACACGTATCAGATCTTTGGCCTTGACATTCTGCAAAAACTCAAGCACATCCTTGTCTTTATCCTCGCCCTTGTAGCCAACCAGTTTTGCTATTCTGTACGGATTATGAGTGATATCTTTATTGTAGGCCCAAGATGCGATGGCACTGCCGGACTGCAGGATGCCGCGATGGAAAAGGCCCTGAGTTTGATCGGTGATCATCATGTAGTGGGTGGATGCACCTCCGGCACTCTCTCCAAAAACGGTGATGCAATTGGGATCGCCACCGAAGTTGGCGCAATTGTTTTTGATCCATTTGAGAGCCATCACCTGATCCTTGAGGCCCGCATTGCCAGGCACATTCAGCTCAGGGGACTTCAAACTAAGGAAACCTGAGAATATATAAAGAATAATTACATAAAATCTGTTTTTGGAGTTGAAGTTTGAGTTTTCGCTTACCCAAAGCTCCCAGGCGATATTGGATGGTCACCAGAACAACATCTTCCTTGATAAAGTAATCCGGTCCATACCATTCCCTATTGGCTTCGCCAATGATGAAGCCACCGCCATGAATCCAAACCATAACAGGACGTGGCTTATCGGGGGTCACCTTAAGGGGTTAACGAGATATATATATGTACATACATATATATGAGTTATTTGTGGGGCAATAATGGGCTTGGAAACCCAATCAAATATTAATTTCTACTCACATTATTGGTATAGACATTCAAATACAGGCAATCCTCAGAGCCCTCCACCTTATCCATGACAAATTGCACCTGGACGGCCTTATCCCTTGCCTGACTACAATCCCTTTCGCCCTCCCACGGGGTGGGTCGCTGTGGGGCCCTGAAGCGCAGCTCACCCACGGGTGGCTGGGCATAGGGGATGCCCTCGAAGCTGAAGTAGGGCACATCGTACATGGACAGACGCTTCTGGCCCCTCACTTTCCCGTACTCGGTGTCGGCAACAATGGTCTCATTGGTGGTCTGGCGATACTGCTGGACTTTATGCTCGATGGTTCTGCAAAATGTACAACAGTGTACATAGTTACAGTAGAATGTACAATAGTAGTGTGTACTATAATTAGCATAACAATATTGGATCCGGTGGGAAGATAATTTGATATTTTTGTCACAGAGTCAATTATTTTAATTCGTTCTCAAAGCCCCACATTCCATGGGGATGTCTGTCTCTCTGTCTGTCTCTCTGTCTGTCTGTCTGGACAGACTGCATGCATTGCATTAAATTTAAATTGTTTTGCCTGTCTGCCCATCCCTCAGAAACACATGGATACACACTAGCAGCTAACCAGCTTCAGATTCAGCTTCAGCTTGACTGTGTGTGTGTGTTTGTGGTCCACCTGCTAGCCCCAGGCACGTTTGTCAGTGATAAATTAACAGACACTCTCTTCTGCTGACTAGTTTCGCCCCAAAATTTAAATCCCAAGAATTTCCAGAGTTCCTAAATAATTCTGTATACCCTCTTGTACTCCACACCATACCAGAACATAATCCATAATCTTGTGAATATATTATAGCCATAAGCCATTGTTCCTACGCTCTTATCAGCAGCTGTCTGTGTTATCATTTCACAGATAGACAGTGAGAGAGAGCTCTTAGGTAGAGTTAATTGCTTTGCTTTTAATTTAAAAAAGAATAAAAAAGATGAAATTGCAATCATTCGAATGTACTGTGCAGAGGTCTCCGTGAGATGTATAAAAGTAAACATTAATTGGAAATTATTAGCCCATGCACACAGAAAGCAATTGTATTATGAAAAATTGTTTATAATTATACGCACGTCAGCCAGAGATATTTTTAATTACATTATAAAATAAAATCGCACCTTTTTTAGCTGTCAATGTGATAAAAAATTAATTTGCCAATTAATTGGCAAAAGAAATGTTGGGTGGGGCCGTCTGGAAACGTGTTCCAAATGTGATAATCGACTTCAATATCAAGGTTATAGACTGATAAGAACTGTACATAGCAGACTGTAGAGCTGTGACTGTGATAACTTTGAGAAATTAAATAATAAGCAATGGCATTGATTTGCAATTTCATCATGTTATCAAATGTTTGCTATGTATGTATGTACTTGGGGCTACTACCGATATAGCTGGGTGCGGGCTATTTACAGATAGACAACATCTTCAGTTACAAAACAAAGTAACCAAAAATAGAATAAATAAACCCATTTGTTCATGCAAAGTCATTACTATATCGATTATGGAAACAGTTGAGCAATTAACGTTAAGACCGTATTGGTCATAAATCGTACACGTTAAACTGATTCCAGCAATAAGTAACAACATTTTATGAATTAATGCTAATATGTGACATTTTTACAGCCGCAGATATAAAAACTTTTTCGCATTTATTGGAGAAAGTTTTCATATAACATTAAAATTGTGGGATTTGAGGATGGGATTGGATTATTTGCTTAATTTATTGCTCAATGATTTGGGGAATAAAAATGAATATTACTGGTAAATTTGGTTAAAATTGTTTGTCTCAATCAGAACTTTTTTAGATGTTTGCTACGTTCAATTATGGATCATTATTTATTGACAATTCTATTGCTTATATTTCTTTAGCTTTCCATAAAAAATAAATCTTTAAGAGCTTTAAAAATTGTATTACAAATTGTGATAAACAATACTTTTTTTGAACGTAATCTTACTTATATTTTCAGTCCTAAATTATGACCTAAGTCACTTTCTATATTCGCTATGCCCTCCAGTTTGCGTCATGCTTCAACGTTTAATCTTTAAAAAGCTCACAGAAAAAAAACCTCAATTAGATCACTAAATATTATTAATTCCTGCCATCCCACAGCGTTAGTCATGCCTGACAAATAATGAATAACGAAAATTAGTAAAAAAGCGCCGATCGGACAAAAGAACGCGAAGCCGCACAACAAAATTGACAAAAGCTAACCGCAACAGTAATATGTGTAATCCACACTACCCCGACATTAATAAAGAATAATTAAATATAGTAATATTCATAGAATTTTTTTGGATTAAGGTCAAACATTTGCTACTCACTTGAGGCGCCATCGGAGGCGCTCCACAAAGCCGAGGTTCTTGTTCATTTTGGACGACGGACGGACGGTCTAGTTAACCAAAAACGAACCGATAAGTTTTTTTTCTAAAAGTAGATCTCCCACGGATCCACGATCTTCAAAATGCGTTCCGTTGCGTTCCAGCGACAAACTGAAACTGAAATTAAAAACAAACTTTTTTATATGGCATTCCAGCCGGCGCGCCAGCGACCGAGAGCGAGAGCGAGCCAGCAGCAGTCAGAATAGGCGAAAACAAGTGGCAAAAAAAAAGAAAAAATATACTACATTAACACAAATATCGGAATACAAATTAAACAAAAAGAAAACACACAGAAGAAAGAGAGGAGAAAGACAGCGTGGAGTGAGCGGAGAGCGAGCGGAGAAAGAGAGGAGAGGAATATGTATGGCAGAAAACAGATATTGTATTTTCAAGTGCGGAGCCAGAGAGATAAACAGAAAAGCAGCAGTAACAGAAACCAGAACTGGAATAAAGAGAGCTCAAAGTCGAAGTATTAGATACCCTAGCATATACATACATACATACGTATGTACATATGTATGTACTATGTACATATTTGTATTATGCATGTATGATAATAGTTTTTATAAGGTAAAGATAACCTGACATATACTATATATTTTTTCGATAAGATAAAAGTGTATAAAATATAAGATAAGATTAAGATTTTTATAAGTTTTGGCTGAGTGATATATGATAATGATATTTGCAAAGTTTGGTTAGTTTATCTTCGACCAAAAAGTTGATGGTCTCCTAGCAAAGAAATTAAATGATTATGATTACATTTACTAGACTTTTGCAGGGCAGAGAGTACACATACCCTTTATCTGCTCTTTAGAATCACAAATGATTTCCTCTAATGAATAGCAAATGTATCCCTAAAGTGTTGTATACCCTCTGATATGTTAGGGTATATAAAAATCACAGTAACAACAACCGATCATTGAGCCGTGGAGAACGTGGAGAAGATGGAAGCGTGTGGGCTGGCTGTCGAGGGGCTCTGTAGAGAGCTTTTGGCATTTGGAGGGGGGGCACAACACCTCTTTAGACGCGCCTCAGGCGAATGCATAATGAATCGACACTGCACAAAATCAAAAACCTTATTAGCAAAGCATTTTTTAGCACTGCAGAGAGAATTCTCAAGTCTTAGCTGCGCTCAGGCGAAAAGCCGGTTGTCGGGTTGATTGGGTGGTGTTTTGGGTGAGAGCCACTGAAGAGTGGGTCACTGTCGACATCAACGTCAGCACAAAACACCGCACCACTGTGATCGTGCCGGCGAAAAAAGTACGAGCACTGTAAACAAAACGAAAACCATTTTATGGGCAATTTAACGCACCGCTTCGACAAAAGCTCGACGATGGTGAGTGTGGCGGAGCAAAAGCTGTGGAAAAACTTTATATTAAGCTTTAAAGCCAAAGCTTGCACAGAAGTTTTGCCCTACAATTGTGTGGTATATAATAAATAAAATATAATACAAACAATTTTGTGATTAATGATCTTAAAATGAAGACATTTTGTTAGTAAATTATAAATAAAGGTAAGGATATTTTTCACTTCGATTTTCATTAACATTTGGTTGGCATAATTTTAAGTGGAATACTTTAAGGAACATATTTATTCCATTCCTTTTTTTATCCACCATAAAGATTAATTTCATTATCATACAGACGATTCCAAACCTCTAGGCCATCCTTTTCGGACTGTGTTATAAAATCCAGCTGATATGATATATTCAAAGCCCTGTAGGGCAGTTTCTTGGTGAGAGGTGACCACTTTTCTGACTTCGTTTCGGCACAATTAGGATCTCCAGTCTTCGCAAAAGCGGTCAGAATGCCCACCATCCTTTGTATAGTAAAATATTCAGCAGAGTCCAAAGGCAGTTTCTGTACGCCCTGCTTGTGGAACACATAGCACAAGTCATCGCCATGACAGACACCCCGCTTGATGTCATTGTCGCATAATCGATTTCGCGATAGATTGAAACTCGGAGAATCGAAGTCGAAACGGTAAAGATAGGTGGGAGCCTGGGCATGGGCCAATCGAGAGCGTGCAACGCGATGTAAGCCATGCCAGAAGAGTTTGTAGCTGAAGAGCTACAAAAAGGATAAGTTCTAAGTAAATCTAAACCAGAGACAGAGCCTACTCACATCCAGAGTCTGTATCACATTGTTTTTGGCTATCCCTCGGGGTCCATAGTGATATTTGACTATTTCTTTAGCACTAATCTCTCGCACCTCTTCGGACATCTCGAGGATCAGTTCATTGGGCAGCACCATTGACGGTTCCTCTCTGAAGAGTTCCAGCATAATGCCATTGTTCAGTTTGCAGAACGGATAGAAGACCAATCCCTCAAAGGAGGTGCCGCCCAGCAGCAAGGGAACCTCTGTGGACCAGGCATCCCGCATCATCTCTAGATATGGCTGCTGCACCAGTCCCCCCTCGCACTTGGCCTTCTCTACACCCGGCACAAAAGGATAGAGAAAGCCAGCGCATCGATCGTGAAAGGTGTAGGCTTTAAGAGCAAACTCCAACAATTTCTTGGCCTCCACACAGCGAAGATACTGCAGCATATTCTTCTCCCACCGTGGTCCCTCGTAGCCAGCAGCCAGTGCCAATTGGGAGTACAGACTGTTACGATCAGGGCTCTGTACCCAGGGATTTAGCATCGAACCCGACATCATGATGGCCTTGTGGAAGAGGCCCTTGGCCTGCGGCAGGCACATCATAAAATGCACGCCCACAGCTCCAGCACTCTCGCCAAAGAGCGTAATGTTCTCCGGATCGCCATTGAAGTGCTGTATATGCTGTTTGATCCACTTGAGGGCCAGCAGTTGATCGTGTAGTCCCGCATTGCCAGGGACATTCGATTCGTTGCTTGGCAGACTGAGAAATCCGAGAGAGCACAGCCGATAGTTGAATATAACGTAGACAATTTCCTTGGACATCAAATAGTCCGGACCGTACTTCTTTCGAGTGGCACCGCCAGTGCGAAAAGCCCCTCCATAGATATACACCATGACGGGAAGAGGCGGCTTTGTTTTCTCGAACTGTAAGACAACAAAAATAAGTATATAAATGCGCCACTTGATCTGCTGATGCTTCACTCACATGTTTGGTGTAGACATTCAGGTAAAGGCAATCCTCACTGCCAATGGTGCTGCCGCCGAGGTCCTCCATCTGCAAGGGTACGTCCCTTTCCTGTTGCGCATCCAGCTCCTTACCCTCCCACGGCTCAGCGGGCTGTGGGGCAACAAAACGGAGGTCACCCAGTGGTGGCTTGCCAAATGGAATGCCCTCAAAGCTGAAGAACGGATCGCCATAAATGCCGCACTGTCGGCGACCCTTCACACGGCCCATGGGCAGATCTACGACCTTTGTTTCAGCATAACTACGTCTGGGAGTGAGACGGAGAGACCTGTACACCAATTGTAGATATTTTTTGTGGCTACAACCTGGCACAAAGGGTTTCCACATCTTAAAATATAACTAATCGAAACTTTTGAATGAATTCTTAAATCTATTTTGATGGCCAACTGAGATCGGCATTGCATATAATTATAATGTATATATTTCGATCTCAACACATTAAAAAAAAAGATACAATTATTGGGGCAACAGTGTCACATCCAGGACGTCGCACGAATCACTGCTACAGTTAGGGCCACGCTCGCAGAAGTTTACATTCTTTTTTTTCGCCTGATTCTTAGGGTCTGTGCCTTGGTTGGGCACCAGTGTGACATCCGCAAGGTCACACTCGGCACAGCTACAGTCAGGGTCGTGCGCATCCTCAAACATCGCCAACATCTTTAAATCCTGTTCATTCTTTGAAATATTTTCACGAGGATTTTGTTCCTTGAGGGGTTCTATTTTGGGATCTTCAATGTATTGCTTGTTGGATTCCTGTTTGGCAGCACAAGTCAAGGGTTTAGCCTCCACATTTTGCTTCTGGATAGCACCTATTTTCATCAGAAATGTATCAAAGGCTGACTTCTTTAATTCGTACAACTTTGGCAGAGTAAACACCAAAATATGGCCTATAAAAAATATATAGAATTTAGATTGAAAATAGTAAAACCTATAAAATATGAATGGAAAAACTCACACATCAGCAGAACAGTCATCACATTGCAGTAATCGCCAATCATATTAACGAAACACAGACCGGCAAGCAACTTCAACGATTCGTGCAGATCCTCCACAAGCAACAGAGCAATAGCTTGGTTAATGAATGCATTCAACTTCACGACAGCCACTCCGGCCAGATGCATGGCCTCCTCTTTGGGTATTTTGCATGTCATTAAAACATGGAATCGGTAGGAATAGTATTCGTCCTTGTTGTTCCTTCTGTTCCACAATTCATTGACCTCGACGCAGAAGCGATACCCCATTGCGCCAAGGATCACGGTAATGCCCAACATGCTCACCACACTGATGGCCGAATGGTTTATTGTATCCACCAACAGGATCAGAATGCTCGTAAAAACAAACAATGTTCGCAAACTGTTGCGCCACAGCACCAGGTTCTTCAGTTCCATCAGCATCTGACCAGCGCCTTGATCCTCCTGGGGACGTGGATTGTTGCAAATCGCGTTCGGGGTAGCCATTTCATAAATTTTCTTATTGATCAGAAAAAAGAAAGCGCACTCGTACAAATTTGACGAATTTAAATCCTTTTCGTATTCAGAGAAAACAATTTTTGCAAGGCCAACTATAGATTTTGAAATCAAAAACAAAAATGGGAAATAATCCAAGATGTTGAATATTTATACATGACTCGAAACGAATAGATTTATTATCAAAAGAGTACTAGATCTATAATTGTGAGACTTTTTGGGCAAGCACATACCGACAGAGGGGCACTGCCGCATGACGCAGTACAAGTTTAACTGAAACGATCCCCTACATGCAGAAACGTATAGATATTATTTATAATAACTATTTGACATTTAAAAAATTTTATTTTTCAACAGTTTTCAACACAATTTTAAACGACTTTCCATAGCATTCCCCTATCTGTTTATAGATCCCAAGAATTTGAATGGATTCTGGATTCACTAGATCAAATTCTCTGGCTTATAAATGCTATCCCACACTTGAAGTTTCTCATACTCCGGCAGATCCACAATCTTCACATCCTCACTTATGTTGACCACACGTTTGGGTTCCGACTTCTTCGATGGCTGCCAATCCACTTCCTTAATTTCAGGACAATTCGGATTGGAATTGGCAGCAAATGCCGTCCAAATGCCAATCATTCTCTGAATGGTGCGATATTCCCCTGAGGATTTCTCCAGTTTCCAGGATTCAGAGTTACGGAACAAATAGCACAGGTCGTCGGCATGGGCAACGCCTTTCTTAATATTGTCACCGCAGAATTTTTTACGATAAAAATTGAAATTCGGGGAATCGAAGTCAAAGCGGTAGAAATATGTTGGGGCACGCGCATAGGCGAGTCTTGCCTGCAAAGTGCGATTTACGCCATGCCAAAAGACCTTATAGGAATAGTACTAAAGGGAGAGAAAGACACAGACATGATAAAGATACAAATATCTGATAGATTTTAACTCACATCCAGCATATTCATAAAAAGCTCAGAGCTTGGTGTAGCATCGCCAAAGGTCATCTTGAGCATCCTCTGGCTGTACTCCAGGTTCTCCTTCTCCGTACTAACCACACGCACATCATGCGGGACCATTTTAAGGGGATCCTGGCTTAAGGTATCCAAACCCTTAAGATTGGCCGATACAGCGGGATACATGAAGAGACCCTCAAACGATGTGCCACCCAGCATTGCAGGCAGATCGTTGGTCCACGCCTCGCGGGCCATTTCCACTGGCGATTTGGGTACCACACAATCCTCACCCACATACGCCTCTATCGTGGGCCCAAAGGGGAAGAGCATACCATTACGCCGATCCGCTGGCGTTATCAAATTGTGGTGAACTAGCTCCCTAGCCGGCACCCCTCGCAAATGCTCCAGCACCTGGGCATCCACATTCTCTCCCGTATAGCCATGATCTTTGGCCAAACGGTAAGCTAAATCCGACCTCGGGATAATCGCCCAGTAATTGTGAACTGTCCCTGACATCGGTATAGCTTTATGGTAGAGTCCTCTCGTCTGCTCTGTGCACATCATGAAATGTGTGGCGCATCCGCCGGCACTATCGCCAAAGATCGTTATATTTTCGGGATCGCCATTAAAGTGGGAAATGTACTTCTTGATCCAGCGCAGAGCCAGAACCATATCTTTGAGTCCCGCATTGCCTGGAACTTTGAGACTGGGATCCGCGAGTGAGAGAAAGCCTGCCAAGAAGGAAAGGTAATATTGTTAAATTATGATTGTATAACAAGCGAAAGAGTTTGAATCCAAAATATAACATTAATCAGAGATAAGATACCCACCCACTTACCCAAACAGTCCAATCGATAATTAAACGTCACCAGCAGAACATCTTTGGCCATAAAATAATCAGGACCATACAGTTGGCGTGTGGCCTCGCCCACAGTGAAAGCACCGCCAAAAATGTAGACCATGACTGGCAAAGGTTTCTCGCTCTACAAAAAGAAAACAAACAAAAACATCAATTATCATAATCAATCCGATTGATTGTAGCTCTCTCTGTCTATCACTCTTACCGGCTTGATATGGACATTCAGATACAGGCAGTCCTCGTCGCCTTCGATCACCTGAGTTTTGGAATTCTTCTGCACTGGCTTCTCCGCATAGAGGCTGCAGTCCAGCACACCAGTCCATGGCTCTACGGGCACGGGGGTCTTGAAACGCAGCTCTCCAATCGGTGGCTTGGCAAAGGGCACACGCTCATAGCTGAAGTACGTATCATTGTACAGGCTTTCACGCTTTACGCCCTTGATCTTGCCCAGCGGCAACGTAATTTCACATTCATCTGCTCTGTTCAAGGGAAGTCACATTTATTTAAATCAAACGGAATGTATACCCACGCACCCTTTACCCATCGTTCTGATGTGCCGATCTGTTCGCCGCGCGTGCTGTCTGTCAACTCAAACAGAAATTAATGCAAAATTTCAAAGGTAACAAAAAGCTAAACCGCTCGGGTCTAGTGTTGCCAGCTCAGCTTTTTTCCCTTCAAATCTGTCTTTTTTTCAAAGCCAAATTGCGAAAAATGTGTTCCGAGCTTTTTCGGCAGCTCTGACCTTCTGGGTTTAGTTTTGTCTTTATTGTTCGATGGGTTTATTTTCAAAATTAGATGCCGTAACCGTGAACTTCGGGTTTTTAGTTTTTGTACAAATTTTTAAGTATGCGAACGAAAGGACCGTTGCAGCGCTCTTGCGGACAATTTCGTTAGGCACGCGTTGTATGGTAATTTTGCTGAGCCGCGATGTTGCGCTGCGACGAATTATTCACTGACTGTGTTACAAGAGAGCGAAGCATTGCTATATAAGCAGCAAGAAATAATAGCACGTGGTGTGTGTTTAGGAACTGAGAGCGGAATTTACAATAGTGACTTAGGAGCTTATAGATAAGAGGTTTGTATACGAAAATAATTTTAGTGTCTTAAGAGCTAGCGACGGCTATTGCTCCGAAAAAAACAAAAACAGCGAGGGAATTCTGTTTTTGTTTCCCCTTTTATAAAAACAAAGAAAACAAATTTCTATTGGTTGTGCAAATTTTCGTCTCTAGTAGTAAGTTTTTCCAATGTCAATTTTGATATATGTACACGTGCAAAAGATTCTCCAAATCATTGGAGGAGGAGGTGACATTGACTTTATTTGAGGCTCAACATTCGGCAATAGCTCCTATGACAAAGAAAAAAATTATTGTTTAAATTGACAATATCGTTAGCTGCTTATAAAAAAAAAAAATGTATAAATAAAATATACAAAAATACAGCTTTTTCTCGGCTTTTTCATTTGCAATTTCAGCTTTTTTTCGACTCGTCATTTTTGTTCACAAAAAAAGGGGGCAGCACTGCTCGGGTCGCGTACCAAATATCCACTGAAAGAACTTTTCCATTTGTGTAATTATCTAAAGTTCTTTGTGGTTCTTTAGGAGGCCTCATATCAAGCTAAGCGGTTAATTCTTATGGGTTTGTTGTTGTTCAAAGATAACGCTAGGGTTGCACTTTTATAAAAATTAAATCTTTTATAAATCTTATGAAAAAAGAAAATGAATGAATTTGAATGGATTATGGATTCACTAGATCAAATTCTCTGGCTTATAAATGCTATCCCACACTTGAAGTTTCTCATACTCCGGCAAATCCACAATCTTCACATCCTCACTTATGTTGACCACACGTTTGGGTTCCGACTTCTTCGATGGCTGCCAATCCACTTCCTTAATTTCAGGACAATTCGGATTGGAATTGGCAGCAAATGCCGTCCAAATGCCAATCATTCTCTGAATGGTGCGATATTCCCCTGAGGATTTCTCCAGTTTCCAGGATTCAGAGTTACGGAACAAATAGCACAGGTCGTCGGCATGGGCAACGCCTTTCTTAATATTGTCACCGCAGAATTTTTTACGATAAAAATTGAAATTCGGGGAATCGAAGTCAAAGCGGTAGAAATATGTTGGGGCACGCGCATAGGCGAGTCTTGCCTGCAAAGTGCGATTTACGCCATGCCAAAAGACCTTATAGGAATAGTACTAAAGGGAGAGAAAGACACAGACATGATAAAGATACAAATATCTGATAGATTTTAACTCACATCCAGCATATTCATAAAAAGCTCAGAGCTTGGTGTAGCATCGCCAAAGGTCATCTTGAGCATCCTCTGGCTGTACTCCAGGTTCTCCTTCTCCGTACTAACCACACGCACATCATGCGGGACCATTTTAAGGGGATCCTGGCTTAAGGTATCCAAACCCTTAAGATTGGCCGATACAGCGGGATACATGAAGAGACCCTCAAACGATGTGCCACCCAGCATTGCAGGCAGATCGTTGGTCCACGCCTCGCGGGCCATTTCCACTGGCGATTTGGGTACCACACAATCCTCACCCACATACGCCTCTATCGTGGGCCCAAAGGGGAAGAGCATACCATTACGCCGATCCGCTGGCGTTATCAAATTGTGGTGAACAAGCTCCCTAGCCGGCACCCCTCGCAAATGCTCCAGCACCTGGGCATCCACATTCTCTCCCGTGTAGCCATGGTCTTTGGCCAAACGGTAAGCAAAATCCGACCTCGGGGTAACTGCCCAGTAATTGTGAACGGTCCCCGACATAGGTATGGCTTTGTGGTAGAGTCCTCGCGTCTGCTCTGTGCACATCATGAAATGTGTGGAGCATCCTCCGGCACTTTCGCCGAAGATCGTTATATTTTCGGCATCGCCATTAAAGTGGGAAATGTACTTCTTGACCCAGCGCAGAGCCAGAACCATATCTTTGAGTCCCGCATTGCCTGGAACTCTGAGACTTGGATCCGTGAGTGAGAGAAAGCCTGCCAAGAACGAAATTTTGAAAGGAAATATTAGTCTGTTTTGATTAGCAATCAGAAATATTTTGCACTATCATATGGTAATCTTGTTAAATTATGATTGCACAACAATCTCACGCTTGTTGTAACAAAAAGATAACATTAATCAGAGATAAGATACCCACCCACTTACCCAAACAGTCCACTCGATAATTAAATGTCACCAGCAGAACATCTTTGGCCATAAAATAGTCAGGAGCATACAGTTCGCGTGTGGCCTCGCCCACAGTGAAAGCACCGCCATAAATGTAGACCATGACCGGCAATGGTTTCTCGCTCTACAAAAAGAAAACAAACAAAAACATCAATTATCATAATCAATCCGATTGATTGTAGGTCTCTCTGTCTATCACTCTTACCGGCTTGACATAGACATTCAGATACAGGCAGTCCTCGTCGCCTTCGATCACCTGAGTCATGAAATTCTTCTGCACTGGCTTCTCCGCATAGAGGCTGCAGTCCAGAACACCGGTCCATGGCTCTACGGGCACGGGTGCCCTGAAACGCAGCTCTCCAATCGGTGGCTTGGCAAAGGGCACATGCTCGTAGCTATAGTACGTATCATCGTAAAGGCTTTCACGCTTCACGCCCTTGATCTTGCCCAGCGGCAACGTAATTTCACATTCATCTGTTCTGTGAATGGGGAAATCAAATTTGTTAAAATTTAAAGGTACACATATATACATATCATTTCCGTATACCCACTCACCCTTTACCCATCGTTCAGGTGTGCCGATCTGTTCGCCGCGCGTGCTGTCTGTCAACTGAAACAGAAATTAATGCAAAATTCGCAAAGCAAAAAAAAGCTACAGCGCTCGGGTCGCGTAACACCTGTCCACTAATAGAGCTTTTCCGTTTGTGTACGAAGGCCTCTTATCAAGCTAAGGGGTTAATTCTAATGGGTTTGTTGTTGTTCAGGAGATAACGCTAGGGTTGCACTTTTGTAATAATTAGATCTTTTAAAAAAAGGCAATGATTATGGGGGAGATACCCGGTTCTAAGTATCTTTTAATCTATCTTTTTATGTATCTGTTATTTGGATTTATGTCGAAAACACTTCCTTCTGCAGGCAAAACCAATTGAAATGTATGCGAGCTACTATTATATTGCCCTTGCCTGTACCGAGGTACAAAAATCATTTATAATCGTGTACTCATATCTTATCCATCAAATTTTATATAACAAAAACTAAAGATTACTAAAAGGCCTAGCTCAATGCATAAAGTGTTGGATATAAACAAAAAAATTAAACTATCTTTTAAACAACAAGCTTATAAAATCGTATAAAAAATGACCTCTTTAACCGCTTAAAATATGTTTTATCTCTTAAGACAAACCCCAAACCAAAACATAGCTCTTATCTTTCACACTTTATAAGGAAGTTCAAGTATTGTCGAGCACTATGATTTGGATTTCAAAAGTTTCCAGACACACACACACACGAAAATGATAAACAATCAATGGTTAGCAGATTAGATTTGGGGTTTATTGAGTACCAGAGGTTATGCCTAAAACAGAGACAACCCAGCCTGTTCGTACAGGCGATCGAAGAACTTTAATTTCTGCCGCTCTGGCTGCGCCATGAACTTCAGTTCTTCATTTATATTAAGGATCATGCGTGGTCCGAATCGTGTCACGGGTTTCCATTCCACCAAAGGTTTGGTTAGCTCGGAATTGGGGTCAGAGGTGGCGGCAAAGCTTACGAACATCGCAACCATGCGACAGATGGTGGCGTATTCCGTTCGGGATTTGTCCAGCTTAAAGGTGCTTGGGAGCACATAGATGTACCCCAGCTCATCCACATGGGTCGCGCCGCGTTGCTTGTTACCAAAGAACCGAATGCGATACAGATTAAAGTCCGGGGAATCAAAATCAAAGCGATAGAGGTAGGTGGGTGCCTGTCCATACGACAATCGTGCCATTACCAAACGCTCCTGCGAGTGCATCAAGTTGTGGGTGAAGAGTTCATTCAATCCATCCGTGTGTTCGATGGTCAAGCGATGACCATGCGCCTGACAGAAATAATCGAGCAGCGACTGGCCCAGCTGTCGCCGCTGGCCGGGATCGCAGCGATTGAGCAGCGTCTGCGGCAGGACACACTCTGGATGCTGTTGTATCTGCTTCAGGTGTTTTGCATCCCTTAAAACCGGATTAAAGGCGAGCCCTTCGGCGCTATTGGAGCCTATTATCACGGGTATGCGATTACTCCACGCCGTACGCTGCAGTAGAATGGGTTCCGACAGCAGCACCGCTTGGGGCGTCACATAACTCTCCACTGACGGCACAAAGATCAGAAAACGACCCTCCATTTTTTCCGCTGGCGTCCAGAAATCCGCAGAGACCACCAGTTTTGGATCAGCGGCAGCTATGAACTCAAACACTTTCGCATCAATATTCTCCCCCTCGTAGCCCAAATGCTTGGCCAGACGATATTCCATATGGGGGAGGCGATTTAGCTCCGAGGAGAAGCCAGCCATGAGCACGGCCTTGTGAAAGAGACCCTCCGTTTGGGGTGTGACAAGCAGCATTTGCACGGCCATGCTGCCAGAGCTATGGCCAAAGAGGGTGATCCTCTCGGGATCGCCATTGAAATTCCGGGCATTTGCCTTGATCCATTTGAGGGCTAGAATGATGTCCTTGAGGCCAGCGTTTCCGGGTATCTCCAGCGATGGATCCGCAAAAGAAAGGAAGCCTAAAAAGGAATAGAGATATAAAAGATGCCACTTCCTTCTAGAGCTCCACTCACCCAAAGCCCCCAGTCGGTGACCAATGCTTACGTGAATGACATTCTCGCGCATTAAATAGTCCGGTCCCCAGGCGCGCCGTGAGGCATCGCCGCCCTTGAAGCCACCACCATGGACATAGACCATCAGCGGCAAAGGCTCTTCACTTTTTAACTTAAGAAATAAATCACTAAAACATAATCGTCTGATGTTAAACCACAATTTCTCACCGTTTTCACAGAGATATTCAGATAAAGACAATCCTCGGAGCCCTCCACTTGCTTTGTGTAGCTGCTCACTTGGATGCACTTGTCCAGCGGCTTGCTGCAGTCCCGTATACCATGCCAGGGCTTTAGATCATGAGGGTCCTTAAATCGCAGTGTACCCAAAGGGGGAACAGCGTATGGTATGCCATCAAAAGCATAAAACTCCTCCTCATCGTATAGGGTTTTCAGCAGAGCACCACGCACTCGGCCATGCGTTGTCTGCACCACAGGGGAGGTTTCACTGCTGCAAAAATGGAAAGAAAAATGGATCTAAAAGTGAGCGATTTGATGGCCAATGAATATACTTACTAGTCGGTCATTGTAACCGCATGCCAACAGCCTCAAACATGGACTGAAACCCACTCTACAGGGTCCATAACATTATCGAGCAAACGCATTAAGATAGCAGCAGCTTATCAACCTTAAAATATAATGATTGCTCTCTCTTCGTCGTATCTCGAAACAGCACAAACACACCAGAGACAAGAGTGAGACAAGAGCATATAGAGGGGCCAACTATTTGGACATTTTTAATGCACTTGGAATTTTGACAAAACATTGAAAAGCTAGTCTTTGATTTTGCATACATTCTCCCACACCCGCACCTTCTGCAGTTCCGGCAACTCAATCACTTTGATGCTATCCGAAATATTGAGGCACTCCACGGTCGATTGTCCTCTCTCCAGGGGCATCCATGGCTTGGTTCGTGGCAGCTGATCTGCGACCTTCTGACAATTGGGATTCGAACTTCGAGCGAAGCTTGTGAGAATATCAATCATCCGTTCGATGGTTAGAAATTCTGGTGTATGTTTGTCCAGTTTCCAGGAAAAGTTGCCAAACCAAAGATACGAATGATCATCCACATGGGCCACGCCACGCAGCTGGTTTCCCACATACTTGATGCGCTGATGATTGAATGTCGGCGAATCGAAATCAAAGCGGTACAGGTAGGTAGGGGCCGTACTGTGGCGCAGGCGTGAACGGAGCACCCTCACAATGGGCAGCCAGAAGACCTTGTAGCTGGCGTACTAAAATAATATTTACGAATAGTTGAGTGTTCAACAATATAAGAGATTCCCTTACCTCGCAGTAGGCCAACACTCCCTCTGGCGAGATGTCTAGGGCGTTCTCCCCGAAATGCGTCGCCTGCAGACGCTGGCCCAAGCTTCGGGCTAGAGCCTGGGGCAGGGCACGCTTCACTTCCAGCGGCAGCATATGCTCGGGCTGATCCTTTAGGCCGGTCAGCATATAGGGTGCCACAAACACGCGAGCATACATCAGGAGCCCCTCAAAGGAGGTGCCACTCATCAGCAGTGGAATCTTGTTGCCCCAGGCGGTGGACAACAGTTCAGAAGGTTGCTTGGCCAGCACACAGTGATCCGTTTTGTACGGCTCCACCATTGGCCCGAACTGGAACACACAATCGTCCATGTGCTCAGCCTGACTAAGGAGATACGGCTTCACCAGCTGCTCTCCCGGCAAAGCTTGCAGATAGTCCAGGATCATGGCATCAGTGGCGACATCCGCGTTCTCCATTCCCAGATTTCCAGCCAGCCGCTGCGGCATGTCGTTTATCGGAAATTGGGCCCACGTGCACAGTACATTTCCCGACTGCAGAATGGCCTTCTGGAACAGCCCCTCCGCCTTCGGATTCAACATCAGATAATGGACAGAGGCCGCCCCGGCACTCTCCCCAAAAGCCGTCACATTATTGGGATCCGCATTGAAGTTGACCGCGTTCGCGGTGATCCATTGTAGGCCCAGCAGCTGATCCTTGAGACCAGCATTGCCGGGCACGCCCACGGCGGGATCGTTGAGACTGAGAAAGCCCAATGGGCCGACTCGATAGGAGATCGTGACCACAACCACATCGCGCATCATGAAATAGTCGGGACCGTGCAGGTCAGTGGTGGGGTCGCCCTTCTCAAAACCGCCGCCAAAAAAGAATACAATCATCGGCAGTGGTTTGTCTGAATTGAGCTGCAACAAGAGTGACTCATTATCTGCGACAAAAGCCTAGAGGGATATCCCTACCTCCTTGGCATACACATTCAAATACAGGGAATCCTCGACGCCCTCCAACTGCTTGCTGTAGTGATTGAACTGCAGCGGTTTCGGACCCTTCTGCCTGCAATCCAAGGGCTCATTCCAGGGCGATACTGCAAGCGGGGCCATGAAACGTAGACGCCCCACCGGCGGACGGGCATACGGAATGCCCTCGAAACTCACGTACTCATCGCCATAGACGCCCGTGCAGCGTCGCCCCACCACAGGGCCGCTCTTTGTCTGCACCTGAACGCTGCCATCATATCCATTTATTTATACATGTAAATGGCTGTTGAATCGAAAGAAAACTAATGGAATAGTACTCACCCCTCCATGTCTAGCGGTTGAATAAAAAACTTGACACTTTAGCGCCCTTTATCTAACAAACTGCACACATTTATGGCACTTTTTTATCGCGCAATGCGAGTGGTCTGTCTAGAAAAACAACAAAAACAACACGAACGATGACCGCACAATTTCTCAGAGATTTCGGTTTTGCTTTGCTTGCTCTCTCACAAAAGCTTTGAATACTATAATTTTTGAGCTTGTTTGCATAGTATTTGTTTATTATTTTATTTGTTGAACGGTGGGCAACGGCGGCTGCGGTGGGGGGCGATATCAGCCTGACTGCGGCGCCGACGCTGACGACTTTTGCCGTTATAAACAGAGCTGCCAGCTGCGAGGCATACTGACGGACTGGCAACGCGAAGCCAGGGCTACTGTAACACTACTGCTATGAATATTTCAGAAAAAAAAATATAATAGTTTTATGTTTAATGTAAAAACCATTAAAATATAAGAAATAAAAATGTATAATATACATACATTATACATAAAATTATTATATTAATTTTGTAATCTGCAGTATTACACTGGTAAGCCGACAGAAGACAATTTATCTTTATTATATCAGGTCTCTTTGATTACATTTGGGCATTACAATAAATCTTTCGCTTGATCTTCTCCCACCATAAAAGTACCATCGTATTTAATTCTCTACATGTTGTCAAGCGCAACGGTTGATTTTTTCCTTAAATTTTTCAGCCCAAAAAACTTTAATGCTATGCTGCCCGGTAAACAATTCCAAACCACACTTCTGTAATTATAAATTGTACCATAAAATTCATATAATTTCTTTCACCTCACTTCGTTTATTTGTAATCGAAAACGAAATCTATATATCAAAATCAAAATATATTTTCAAAGTACTCCTTTTATTTTTCCTGTAATACTGCAACCCTCGGATTTAACATAACGCATTGCTGTTATTAACAGATCTGCGAGAGGCATTTTTTGGACAGGGCTGCAGTGAACTTGAACTAGCTTGAACTTTCATAAGTATTTTTGATAGGTTTATTGATATTCCCACACCAATTTAAAATACTTTGCAAAATTTTCAAAATTTCTTTGTTGTGCCAGCCCTGGTATAGCGTTATCAGCAGTTTGTCTTGCTGCACTGTTCTGCGCGCGCCATACCACGAAGCCTATAACTATACATTTTTTGGGTTTTTTGAAATACGAATCAATAAATATTTTGAATTAAAATTAATTAAAACAAAAACAAATTTGTAATGTCTTTTTTTAGTATTGTAATGTATATTTTTATTAGAAATGAAGAGCCAACACGTACAAACATACACACGTTACTACACTGAAAGAAAAAAAGTTCGAGCTTTTGTTTGCTTTGCAGCATCTAAATATAAGCTTTTTCAATGCTAAAATTAGGTTTATTATAGTGCGAATGTCAAAGCAGGGCACCGTTTGAGCGCAATTCTATTTATATTGCGCATTTCGCTTAAATACAATGACGCAAAACGGTTTGCGATGCTGAATACATGCATAATTATGTACACGCATGCACACGTACAGATCGCCCAACAGCTGGGGTCGTGTGAATGTATTCACGTGCTCTGCCGCAGCCGGACCGGCTGCCTGGCTGGCCAGCGGCGTCTATCTTTTCCGGAGCGCCAAAAGCGCCGGCAGACGCAGTCGCATCAAACCAATGCGGTTTCAGTCGCATCTGGTCAGCCAGCTTTAGTGGATCCAGCAGTCAGCGCCTTTAGCTCATAGAATTTGACAATCCAATAGCATATTTTGGAGAACATCATTAACTACACAATAACTCGCAGACACACAACAAAATCATGGAAGTCCAAGTAGGCTGGCAAAAATTGCTCAAGATGGGAGCCAAGTGAGTACAAGAGAGCGCGGGCTGCCAGCGATGGACTACCAGGAGTCCACAAGTCCATTGCGAAGGTCAGGGTCGCCATGGAGACTTTGCACCTAGCGAGACCTGTAGCCGACGTGGGGGCTATCATCCAATATTCTTATCGCTTACAATACCACCTTTGTCATCGTGTCAGCCACCGTCTAATCACTAATCACAGTCCTCTTCCAACTCGCCCCCAATAGGTTCGTTGGGCACAAATACCAGCAGTATCGGCTAGCCACCAACAACACCATCGTGCTGGACACGGAAAATGGCCAGGTGCTGGGACTGCAACGCAAGACCCTCTACGACGAGGAGCTTTACTATGCCTTCGAGGGTATACCGTATGCAAAGCCACCCATTGGAGAGCTGCGTTTCCGTGCCCCCGAGCCGGCAGAGCCGTGGAAGGGGGTGCTCAACTGTACCACCTATCGATCGAAGCCCATGCAAAGGAATATGGTGATGGGGATAGTCGAGGGTTCCGAGGATTGCCTGCATGTGAATGTGTATGCAAAGACACTGCAGTCGGAGCAGCCACTGCCCGTCATCGTGTGGATCTATGGCGGTGGTTTTCAGAAGGGCGAGGCCTCCAGGGACATCTACAGCCCTGACTATTTCATGAAGCAGAACGTGGTATTTGTCTGCATCAACTACAGACTTGGAGCTTTGGGTACTTTTGAATGAATCTCTTTTTCGCCGTTCTACTAAAGAACTCGTCTCTGTTTTAAGGTTTCCTTAGCCTTAAGGATCCCAAACTGAATGTACCCGGCAATGCTGGACTCAAGGATCAGGTGATGGCCCTGCGCTGGATCAGCGACAATATTGCCCACTTCAATGGCGACCCTAACAACATCACGCTGATGGGCGAGAGTGCTGGAGCCGCCTCCGCGCACATCATGATGACCACCGAACAGACTCGTGGCCTCTTCCACAAGGCCATCCTCCAGTCGGGCTGTGCCCTGAGCGAATGGGTGGAGAGTCCCGATCACCAGTGGGCCTTTCGGCTGGCCCAACAGATCGGCTACAAGGGCGGCGAAAGGGATGCGGATGTCCTGAAATATCTCACCAAAATTTCGGCCCGCCAGATAGCAAGCACGGACCAGGACATCGTCACCAAAGAGGAGCTACGCAGCTTCCTAATGTTCGCCTTTGGGCCTGTGGTGGAGCCGTACGAGACGTCGCACTGTGTGGTGCCCATCAGGCACAAGGAGATGCTGCCCCATGCCTGGGGCAATGACATTCCCGTGATTGTGGGAGGCAACTCTTTCGAGGGCCTCTTCTCGTATCAGATCCTACGCGGCGATCCCTGGGCCCAGAGCCATTTCCACAACATCATTCCACGAGAGGTGAGCGAGGCAGCCACCGAAGAGGAGCGCGATGAGCTGGTGCGTCGCCTCAAGAAGGTCTACTTTGACGATGAGGAGCGCGAGAACATGGGGTTCTTTGAGGCTTTGAATATATTCTCTCATCGCCAGATCTGGCACGATCTGCATCGAGTTATCATGTCCCGCATGGCATACGCCCCTACACAGCCCACCTACCTGTATCGCTTTGACTTTGATTCGCCGCATTTCAATCAGTTTCGCCGTTTGGTCTGCGGCGATCGCATCCGTGGGGTGGCCCACGCGGATGAGCTCTCCTACATGTTCTACAACATCATATCGCCAAAGATAAGCAAATCCTCGCAGGAATATCGCACAATTGAGCGTATGGTGGGCATGTGGACAGCATTTGCAGCCACCGGAGATCCCAATTGCCCGGCCATTGCGCCAGCAGAATGGTTGCCCATTGAACGGACTGAAAATGGTGTGGAGCATTGCTTCAATATCAGCCAAAAGCTAGAGATGATTGAGCTTCCCGAGGCGAAAACACTGGCTGTGTGGGACAGTTTCTATCCCAAAGAGGCGCTCTATTAGGCTTAATATTTTAGTATGTGTATTTTAGGTTTTTCTGTAGTCCCAAAGATTTTTGCCAAAATTTTAATGTATGAAAAGACTTACATAAAGCGATAACATAAATATATAAAAAATATTCCGATTTTTATTGAGGAATTGTATGTGGATTTATTTTATAAAAATAAAAATTTTATGTAAAGCCATGCTTCGGAGGGTGACATGAAACCACTTTCTAAGAGAATTTAAGGTCATATTTGTTTTATGTAGAATATTCCCTCCACCAGTAACAGTGCCCTACTGTCTGGCTTATGCAACATTTTTCACTGCGTATTTTAATTAATCCTCATTAATTTACTTAATTACACCCATCCAGTTGTACACGATATTATAGACACTCAGAGGCCAGGAGGCCAGACGAGAGTCATAATTCCGGGGGCCAGAGCACGACACACGACAAGCGAGTGTCAAGTTTAAGGTGACTCGATGGAAAGCTACTTGTCGGAGCCAACCACCGGGAATTCGAAATGCATACAAACCAGTTATGGGACTAGGCTAACTACAGTGGAACCCATCTAGATGTCTAAATCAATGTTTAGTGCAATATAACTTTTATTTTTAAAGAGTTTTTACCTTACAAGTTAAGCAGACTCCATTGTACAAGATATGTATTATACGTAATATCCACAAAAATCATCAGAGATGCATCCCCACTCGAATGGCACTGGCTGGGGGGCGCCACGCCACGCCTCTTCTAGAACTACTTAATATTAAATTTCATTATTATTCTGCTTATCGTATAGTCTATCCCACATACGAAGCTGCTTCGTTTCGGGCAGCTCAAAGAACTCCAAATGATGGCCAATGTTGAGGCACATCTGTGGACCATTTGCGTCCAAGGCTTCCCACAATACGGGGGATATTTGTGGACAATTTGGATTATCATTCGCGGCAAAGGCGGTCCACATTCCAATCATTCGCTCAATGGTGCGGTATTCTTTCGAGGACTTTTCCAGCTTGGTGGCCAGCAGCAGATAGAACAGATAGGAGACGTCGTCGCCATGGCTAACGCCGCGTACATGCCGGCCACACATCACCGTTCGGAAGTGATTAAAGTGCGGGGAATCAAAGTCAAAGCGGTACAGGTAGGTGGGCGTGGTGGGGGCCAGCGCCAGGCGGGATAGCACCGTGCGATGTATCCCGTGCCAGAAGTGTTTGATGGAAAGCAGATGAAGGCACTCGTTGAACTCCATGCGTCCGCGCGTGGCGTCATCGAAATTGGAGATCTTAAATTCTCTTATCAGATCCTTGAGCTCTGCGGGGGACACCTGGTTGCGCACTTCCCTTGGTATCAGCGCCTCAAAGGCGCTTAGCATGTGATCCGCATCATGCATGGTGGACTGGTAGGAGAACAGACCCTCAAAGGAGTTGCCTCCAATGATCAGGGGGATATCGTTGCCCCAGGCATCGGCGAGCATCTCGCGATGCGGCTTGGGCATCACACAATCACTAGTCACATACGGTTCCACCACGGGCGTAAAGGCAAACAGCAAATAGTTGCGCTTCTCTTCCTGCGTGATCAGAGCGATGCAGTGCGTCGCCAAGTCACTGGCGGAGGCGCGTTGCAAGTACCGAAAGACCTCCTTTTCGTTCTCGCTGCCGGCGTAACCAATCGAGCAGGCGAGACGATAGGCCCAGTTTCCACGCGGCTCGCTGGCCCACTCGCTGTACATGGACCCGGACTGCATGATGGCCTTGTGGAAGAGTCCGCGCGTCTGTTCTGTGGTCATCATCATGTGCGTGGAGGCCGCACCAGCACTCTCGCCCATCAGTGTGATATTATTTGCATCGCCGTTGAACTGCGAGATGTTTTCCCGCACCCAGCGCAGGGCCAACACCTGATCCTTGAGTCCCGCATTGCCGGGCACGTCCAAATCGCGATCGGCAAGGCTCAGAAAACCTGTGTAAACAGAGATTTTAGTGGAAAATGTATACAATTATTGTCTAAGGGGCGGCAATTAAATGGCAACACTAATTGCAGCAAGCAGTTTTAATGATTATATAAAAATTTGTGGCCGCTATAGACATCTATTATTAATTGGACTTTATGGACTTTCTGCTCGATTGAGAAAGTGCCCGCAATATACAATAATAAACTGTGAAATAAAATCGCTTTGTTTGAAATTAAGTTGGCATGTTTCATGCCATTGCAATTAATTAGAGGTGGGGCGGACTTTGGCCTGACGTCACAAAATGTGCTGCAGGGCGGAAAAACATGTAAGTCTTAATTGGCATGACTTTACGTGACGTCACAAAGGCTGCAGGTGCTGCCAGACGGACATTTATGTTGCTTTTATTTAAAAATTAATTGAAATTAGGCAAATGAAATGTGAGCTACGGATGAGTCCCTAAGGCGGAATAACATTTCATGTTATTTAAATGAATTAAATCAAATAAATAATGTTTTTTGTCGACACCTGACTAATCAATGAATGCATATTCGACTACTTGGACTCACCCAAAGCGCCCACACGGTAGTTGAATGTGACCAGGATCACATCCTGCTTCATAAAGTAGTCGGGACTATAGAAATCCCTGGAGGCTTCACCGATCTGAAAGCCACCGCCATAGATCCACACCAGAACCGGCAGCGGCCGTTCCGTGTCCAACTTCTTGGCATAAACATTCAGATACAGACAATCCTCGGAACCCTCGACGATGCTCAGGACGAAATGCTTTTGCATGGGCTTGGCCCGAGGAAATGTGCAGTCGCGTATGCCCTGCCAAGGTTGTGCAGGTTGTGGCGCCCGGAAACGCAGCTCTCCAATGGGGGGCTGGGCAAATGGTATACCCTCGAAGGCGTAGTACAGCTCCTCGTCGTAGAGAGTCTTCCGGCGCAGACCCTTCACCTGACCATTCCGCGTGCTGATGACTTTCGTTTGTTTGGTGGCCAGGCGGTATTGTACGATCTTGTGGCCCACCAGCCTACGGAGGGTTAAGGTTTTTATTAATGAGTGTGTTTTTTTTTTTGTTCGTATCTTATCGCTCCAGAGAGAATTTCGCCGGTTCCACACATTTGGAAATCCACTCGAAGCAATCAGAGGGTATAATTGGGATGTCGAACACTCCTTGGAGGGGGGGTAGCTGATTGACCTACTTGGTGCCCATTTTCAGCAGATCGCCGACGCCCACACGTATTTCCATATCTTGCGTGCGTTTTGTACTTATTTTAGTTATTAATTTATGGTAATGTTAGGGTTTAACTTCCGTCACTTGCAATCAACGAGGAAATACTAAAAAGTACACTGCCACGATAGAACCAGACCAGACCAGACCCGTCCGATCCCAATCTATCAGTTCGACTGCGAGCACACGTCTGAGTGTAGCTCAGAGTGCAGCCTCAATTCAGTTTGTGGGGGTTTAATCACGACCGACAGACGCTTATCGCGAATGTACAAGCGAAACATATGGTGGCACTTGTTGGGGGGAGAATATCACCTATTGATAAGACGCCACCACACAGACAGAGAGAAAGAGAGAGGTAGAGAGAGATAGATAGAGAGAGAGATAGGCAGAGAGAGATAGATAGAGAGAGAGAGAGAGAGAGAGAGCAAGTACTGCTCTGTTCTGGAAGACAATCGGAGCAATGCCAGCTGTTTCATGTACAATTTGTAATTACTTTTTAATGATCCCACCAGAGTAGTACAAAGTCGGTTTTTATCTGAAGCTGAAGCCCCGTCGTCCATTTACGATCGAGCAGCAGTCAAGGTTCAGGCATAAGCTACTGAGATGCTTTTTCAGTAATTCCATAATTGACACTCGCACAAAAGTGTATTATTATTACTTTAATGAACCCCTTGACATGTTGCGAATCATCAACATGCGAATATTGCGACGTTCAAAAGTGAAAGCTGCGCGCGCAACTAACATGAACTGCTTGCTGGCGGTAGTGCACTGCTTTCATGCACTGTTTGCACATCAAATGCAGCGCTTCCTTTGAAACATCCTCTCTAGGTCATACACCTTGCAAGCATGTCCTTGGTTTTTGTGAATGGTTTATTGTTTTTGTTTTTGCTGTTTGTTAAAATTTGCTAAATTGGGATGTGGAAATTCAATGCTTAACTCCAGCCATTGCCGTATCTAATCGAATATTGATCTATACGTGAAATTATATTAATTTCTCTAACTTGAGGGAAGACCTGTAGCCGACGCCTTGCGGCCGTACCGCATGTACATATTTGTTTAAGCTGAGTATCCAGCACCGCGGAAACTAAAAATTACTGCCAAACTTCATATAAAAAAAACGGGGCCAGTAATTTTTCGTTTGTGTTTTCCTGGAGTCAGTATCCAGCAACGTAAACGGGATCCACGAATTTTCATCGATAGTATCGATATTCACACGAATGTGGACTGTGAGAACAGCTGATAGGGGTGCCAGTAAAATATATGTGCCTATTTTTACTGGAGTACAAGTGAGAGGTGGGGGCAAAATCTGTGCGCAAAACCAAAAAGAGATATGCAAATTTTTAAAGTGAGGAGAAGATTGCTTTAATAAAAGCAGTTGAGGCAATACCATGTCTTTAGCGAATCACGGAAAATGAGCATTTTGATAATTTGGACATTTTGGCGCCTCCAACTGTGCTGTACTTCTTCTTACAGCAATATGTGCCGCTACCAACACAATCACTTCATCGTCAGAATTACTTTTCTTCCTTTTTTTAATTTTAGTTTAATTTTCAAAATTGGCGCTGTTTACAAAACACAGCTGATTCATGAGAGTGGCAAATCACTTTTTAGGCTCTTGGTCACACTACATCAGTTGAGTTCCACACATCCGAAATAATGAGCAGATTCGTTTCAGTAAAATTTCGCGGTGCTGGATACAGGCCTTTACATAGAATTTAGTTTGTTTGTAGATGTCATTCATTTTGGTTTATTCGTTATAAAGATAATTTCTTTTTATCTGTCAGAAACCTGCTTGGTGTTAAAAAAGTGTGATAAAAGATATGGAAACGCTTCATCTGGCATTCAAAAAGATGTCTCTTCCATGGACATCGAAAGGTGCGTCAGAGAGCTTTGCGTGACGTCACAATTATTCCAGATTGCCAGTGCTGCAGGAAAATCTTTACCAGAAGGAAATGCCTGAGAAATCTTAAATTCGATTAACAATCAAAAATTCTTGATTAATCTTTGATTAGATTAACCAAATTCCTCAAATTTTTTTACAATTATGTTTGATTGTAGCACAATTTTGATGCCTTACCTTTTTTGGGACAACTTCCTTCAATAAAAAATCGAATTTAAAACTCGTGAAAACTTTTGGCAATACAAAATGAAAAGCTATAACTTTTACAAGCAAAATTTCCCTTGTATATATATTTAAAAAAAAATCGTCCATATGCAATTATGTTTTTGCTTCATAGGCAAAAGAAAAGTTTATTTACGCATAAACGATTTTGATTAATTCCCCAATGAGGAAGGCCCCGCCAAAGCAAACGAGGGAGAGGAGGCGAGGGGGGAGGACCCTCCTCAGCTAATTAAAAAATTGTCATAAATCCCCAAGAGTTTAACCCATTTACAGTCGACTGGTCTGTTGAGAAATGGCCCAAAAGAAAGGGATTTCTCCACCACCCCACACCACCCACTCCACACCACCCACAGCTACTTAATTACACTTGCGCGCACTTTAATTTCCATTTAAGAAAGAAAAGAAATGCTTACCCGAAAAGAAAATGTAAATTTTTTGGTTGCCTTTCCTTTGCTGCAAAGAAGAAAAGTCAAGGCGAGAGCCGAAACATTGTAAATTATAGGCTTAAGGCCTGTATCCAGCACCGCGAAATTTTACTGAAACGAATCTGCTCATTATTTCGGATGTGTGGAACTCAACTAATGTAGTGTGACCAAGAACCTAAAAAGTGATTTGCCACTCTCATGAATCAGCTGTGTTTAATAAACAGCGCCAATTTTGAAAATTAAACTAAAATTAAAAAAAGGAAGAAAAGTAATTCTGACGATGAAGTGATTGTGTTGGTAGTGGCACATATTGTTGTAAGAAGAAGTACAGCACAGTCGGAGGCGCCGAAATGTCAAAATTATCAAAATGCTAATTTTCCGTGATCCGCTAAAGACATGGTACTGACTGATCTGCTTTTATTAAAGCAATCCTCTCCTCACTTTAAAAATTTGCATATCTCTTTTTGGTTTTGCGCACAGATTTTGCCCCCACCTCTCACTTGTACTCCAGTAAAAATAGGCACATATATTTTACTGGCACCCCTATCAGCTGTTCTCACAGTCCACATTCGTGTGAATATCGATATTATCGATAAAAATTCGTGGATCCCGTTTACGTTGCTGGATACTGACTCCAGGAAAACACAAACGAAAAATTACTGGCCCCGTTTTTTTTATATGAAGTTTGGCAGTAATTTTTAGTTTCCGCGGTGCTGGATACTCAGCTTTAAAAGAAAAGGCAAGGCAGGAAGGCCTCTTTCTCCTCCAGCAGCTTATTAAATTATACTCAAAAGAGGGGGGTGGGGCAGGAGGGTGGTTTTTCTTGGGGTATAGGATGTGGTCTTAAATTTCCAGCATTCCTAATCTCGATTTAAGCCAAGTAGCAGGCACAGGCACAGGCTCCTCCTGTATATCAAGTGAATTCAATGTCAAAAGGGTTAATTGAAAGTGCCAGGAAATTGGAGGAGCCACAGGAATTGGAGGACACGACAGGAGTAAGCCGAGAGAGAACCCGAGTGGTGGGAGGGGGGTAGCTCGTGTGGGTTTCTCCTGTCCCCCACATGGCAGGCAGGCAGGCAGTGTGGCATGCAGTAGTCATAAAAATCAAAGTCCATAAACCGGAGACCCAGAGAGACACCGGACCCGACCCACCGCAGTGTATAAAAAATAAAGTTTTTTTTTTCCTTCGCTTTTCTTTTGCTTATTGCAACCCAAGGGATTTACCCATAGACCATAAAAATATATCCCTAGATCCCTGCCACTTTCCCTTCCCCTCGCAACCAACTATTTAGAGAATTTGAAATGCAGACAAATTTGTATGCGTCAAAAGAAAAATTATGCCGCTTTTTGTTGTGCGGAAAACCTGGGGGGGGAAAAACGCACACAAATTGAGTACCATTTGATTTTTGATTACATTTTTTGGGTAGATTTTCATTGGAAAACCATTTCAAATGATGCTACCAACTTTCTATTTGGGGAATTCACATTTTGGTTAGCTTTTCCTAGAAGACAATCAAGGGAAAACCATTGCAAATATTGTCCTATTGAGGAAAACCACTTTTTGGTTAGGTTTTCCTTGAGGAAAATCCATTCCATTGAAGTGCTTTTAAGAAAATGCTCAATCTTTTAATTAAACTAAAGGGAAACCCTATGCGAAAACAATTGAAAAATCTTGGAAAAAACAGAACGGCTTCTGCATCTGAAGGGGTAACATTACGAATAGGAAAATGGGAAAACCGTTTTCACAAAGTAATTTGGTTACAAAAAAAAGAGTAATTATTAAACGTTGGCGGGGAAGCCCAAAAAAGGTGGAAAAGGTGCCTGCCATAAAGTTAACTTTCTTTCTTTCTTTTTCTTGGGGGGTTTATTTTTAGGAAAATAAATTTACTTTTGTTGAGGATTTCTTAGGACTCCGTTAAAGGAGTTTCTGCCCCCATCAATGGCTAAATAATGGACTACCTTACCCATCGTATTATTAAGTGAATGCTTTTTGATCTTAAGATGGCAAATTACAAGCTACAAAACACCCGGCATTCAGTGGCATTAATGCCTCCTGCCCCTTGGTTGCCTCCTGCCAACAATGAAACATTATCCAGTGCCGTCGTCCACTTCCACTTGGTGTTATATATAACACTTTCAATTTGATAAGCAGCCTGAGTGCGCGGATTCCCATCGTTCTGCCATCCTTCTGCCATCGTCCTGCCATCTTCTGATTCACAGCTCTGCTGTGGCATCGTCGTCATTTGCCAAGTTTCCACTGTCATTGTCTGTGGTGGCATTTGTAATTCACTTTGATTAAATATGCAAGGGGATGCTCCTCTATGGACTGACTGTGACTGCCTGCCTGCCAGCCTGCCAGCCAGCCAGACAAGGACCGCATTCAAATGCCGCAACAATGCAACGACGACAGTCAAGGGACACTGGGACCATGACGAGAGTCCAGAAAGCAGAAAACCCCAGACCCATCCGCAAGGGTACAGCAGTAGGAGGAGGAGGAGCAGCAGCAGCAGCAGTATTAGGAGGAGGAGGAGCCGCAAAGGAGGTCCTTTTAGTCAGTCGCCAAGAAAGCGCAAAACAAGTTTGTGAAATTTTCGGCAACGGGGGCTATGGCTATGACTATGGCAATGGCAACGGCGTGTCCTCTGACAGGATATAAAACAATCAGTGCAAGCTAGCGGAAACGGAAGTGTTGGCCCCCCCAAGCCACGCCACGCCACCCACCCACCCACGTCCCCTTTCTCTCTCCCATTTTTCTCTGCTGTGTGAAATTGTCTAAATTGTGGGCGTGGTTCTGGCTTTCTCTGTGCTGGTTTTCGGGTCTTTTGTGAAATGTAGTCCAAAAGTTGTTTTGTGGCCGCCTCAAAAAGATAGCCTCCCTGACTAAACCATACTTTTGGATCCTCGCATTCTCTCTCGTCGTCCTTTGACTATTGTCTCTGTATTTTTCTGTGTGTGTCGTCTGCCATTTCTAGCGGTGTCTTGATTGCATTCGTTGGGAGTTTTCCACCAACAGTGGGGTTTATTAATGGTTTAAATTGAAATTTCACGCCTTGCTGCGTCTTCTCTGTGTTGTCAGTGGAAACGTATCCCCAAAAGGTAGAACTGAATGCATATTTTAGGCAAAGAAATAACAAAGGTAAGGGAAATTACAATTTAATTATTGTACGTTCTGGAAGGTAAAATGTTGGAAAACCAAAACTTCCATATTAAATAGTAGTTAAAAAATACGAATTTTAACTAACGACAGATACAAACCGAAGGCCGCACCTTTTATTAATATACCTTTTGCTATTCTCATTCTCTCATCCACGTTCTAGCCCATCTCCCTCACACCCATGATACCATTAGACTCCCGCAACGGGATATCTTTTTGGGTCTTATTTTGCTCAGTAACAGCAAATACAACAGAAAGCTTGATTGTGTTTGCATGTGTGTGACTGATGAAAGAGGGGGAGTGAACGCCCTTGCATAATTGCATCAAAAATAATAAGATAAACAGATGAGGCCCCTGAGAATCGCATCGAAAACGATTCACCTGAAATTATGTTCTTACTCCCTTACTCCACTGCAACAACAATCGAAAGCATCAACGACAATAACACCCACACACACTGCAATGCAATGCAAGCTAATCCGCTCTTCAAAGCTCTCTCTGATTAAAGTTCGACTGCATGGCACGCTGTGCTTATGCGAAGAGAGATGCAAATTTAAGCTATCAGCGCAGACGCATGTTTATTCGTGTCGTGGAGTAAAAAGTTTTGAAAAATAGTGGATAATGTTCGGAATATTAAAAAAAAACCCGTGTGTTAAGTTTAGGTAATGTTTAAAATGAAAATCTGCCAGAAAAGTGTTGTGAAAAGCCGAAAAAATGGTCAATTGTATGGTGAAATGCCGGCAAAGTGTTTGGCGAGAGCCAAGGAAATATATAAAAGTTAGCAAATGATCGCAGCAGGTGTGAAAACTTATTAATTCATTGTTTTATTTCTTCGAATCGAAAATTCTGTTGCGTTGCTTGGCGGAGATTCCAGCGCACACTTCTAGCTTTGGGAATGTATGGAATGTGGAAAGAAGGAATAGCAAAAAGTAATTGAGCCAAGCCACGCTGCTGCTTGCAGTTTGAGTTTTTTGTGCTGTTTATGGTTATCTTTTCTGTGAGAGTGAGAATTTAGTGAAATGCTGCGATCAGGTGCGTTAGTGAGTGAGTGAAAAAGCGTCTGCATGGTGGAAAGGCGAACAAGGCGGCAAGATGAGGAAGGAGTGCAATTCAGCGATATGGCCAAAGAGTGAGTGTAAGTGTTAAAGTAAGTGTTGTTTTTTCTGTGAGTGAATGCAGGAAGGTCAATAAGGCAGCAAGGGGGGCAGGTGGTCAACAAGAGAGTGTAAGTGCGAGTGAAATAATAAAAATGTATGTACTGCAGGAAATAAACAATAAGAAGTGCAAAGTTATACGCCAGAAAGTGAGTGAAAGTGTGAAGGTGTTGAGCGGAATGCATGGCAGTAACGCAATGGTAACCGCAACACATGTGCTTTTTTTTCTGTGATAGTGTGTGCAGGATGGTCAAGCAGTTCAAGCAGTTCATGGCGCCAAGCAGTATTAGGCGATATGTGCAAAAAATGAGTGAAAGTGTGTGAGTAAAGTGTTAGTGGTGATTAAAAAATCAATCAAATTTACCGCAGGGACCATATAAAGAAGCGGGAAGTGAGTGAAACTGCCTCAAGTATATGCAAGGGTATGTGAAAAAGGTGAGATCAAGTGTTTTTTTTTTTCTGTGATAGTGAGTGAAGAATGGTCAATGAGACGGAAACGGGTTGTAGGCGGCAAGCAGTTCAAGGCGGCAAGCAGTGCAAATGTATATAACCAAAGAGTGAGTGAAAGTGTTAAAATGAGATAGGGGCGATCAAGAAGTGTCATGTTGGGGCATGCGAAAAAAGTGAGTGAAAGTGTGTGAGTGAAGTGTTAGTGAAGCTGCGAAAAAAAAAAATAAAATGTACCGCCAGGACTATAAAAAAAAGCGGAAAGTTAGTAAAAGAAGTGCAGTGCAAGTGCAAGTCAGAAAAACAATCAAATCAAACGCAAGAACTAGAATATATAAAGAGCGTAAATATCGTTATGACTGACGCGGGAAGAGACAAAGAGAGAAACATCAGCAGCAAACCGCTGCTCTTCCTGACATTCTCCCGTTTTTGCTGGTGCCCTTGAGAATATGTAAAAAATAGGTAAGTCTACACAATACACTACACAATGTTCTACATTTTACTTTACATTCAACATTTCTGCATTGAAATCTACATAAATTTCCCGATTTCGTAATCATTTTCCCGCAGATTTTCACTGATTTATGAACATACACACACATACATACATACATTCTTCTCCCAGTTATGTTTTATTTTTGGGGAGAAAGTAGGAATAGGCGTGGCACAATTGTCAAGCACACAGATTGACTGGCAAACTTTTACTTTTCCCTCCACCACAATGGACATTGAATATATCTCGGTGCTGACAGGCTGTTGGAGGGCATCCTTTCTAGGAGGTTGTCCTGCCTGCAGAATGCATCCAAAAGTGAAAGGAAAGGAAACGGAGACCCACCCGAACCCAACAGTTTTGTGGTCTTTTCTTGCACTTATTCCGGAATGTCTCTCTCTCTCTGTGTCTTTTCTATCTATTTTGCAGACTCTTTCTCTGAGTCATTCTCTGGTCATTGTCTCATTTTGGTGGTTTATAAATGGAATGGCCTTTGTTCCTGTTTCTGACATCCGTTACGTCCTTTACTGCTGCTGCTGCTGCTGATTCGGCAGTGAGAAAGAGAGAAATAGGAAGATGTAGGAGATGGACGGACGGACAGTCCTTTTGGCCACAATGATAAACTGCTGTGCTGCGTTCTGGTCCACTGGTGTGGTGTGGCTTCGTTCGGTTCATGGACATTTGGGGCTATATTTTGTACTGTGTTGTTCTGTTCTGCTCTGATGTTTAGTTCATTAGTTGTTTTGCGGTTTCACAATTGATCACTGGGGGGGTCACTTTTCTCTAACCCCAAAAATTTCTCCACATTTTCCAAACTCCCTTTTCCTTTATTTTTTTGGTATAGTACACTTTACGCAAATCATTTTCAATTTGTGAAATTACTCGCATCTGTGGCATTTTTTTTATTATTAATATTTAATGTTTGATTGTCGCTGAATCACGAATTTTCATCTGCAAAAACGTCACTGACATCTGACATGCATTTTGAAGAATAAATAAAGGAATGTTTAAGATTTGTGTATATTTTCCACCCCTTCACCCCCTCAGAATTTCTTCCGCTGCCAATTAGAGGCGAGACTGTACTCTGACATTCCGATGCCCGATGCCGCTTCAAGACAACTCTAATTAGGAACGGTATAATGTGCTTAGGTGTGGTGACACTGGTGCCACAGCCCAAAACCACTACACCGCATGCATTTCAGTGTCATTCGCTCTGTCGCTTCTACTGTTCCTCTCTCTCTTGCTCTTCCTTGTGGCTGCTGCTGCTGCTTGCGTCTCTCTGGGTGCTCTGCCATAAATACCGAGTGCAACCGAGTTGGCAGCCAGCTGCCTCCCTCTACATTCCGGTGTACAGTGCGCTGTCCTGTCGCTCCTTGCATGACATTTCTGCTAATTTAAATTTATTGGAACCAAATTTATGCCGGGCTGCAGAACAGTTGCGGAATGGGGCAGGGAGTCCTGGGAGTCTCAGAGTCTGGCAGTCCTGGGAGTCCTGAATATTCTTGGTCGTCTGGCGGCTTGCATGCAATATTTATGACACTTGCCTGCATTGACAGTGGCAGCCAGGCCTCGTTGTACTTTTTTTGGAGTTGGGTACTGGAGCTTGGAGCTTGGAGGAAAGGCAAACATTTCGTTATGGAAATTTTGCGGTCGGTGGAAATATTCATTAGGGGATCGATATTATCTGTTGATGGAAATAAGAGATGAACTTTTACAGAGGGTTTTCTTTGAGGCATCACTTGCTTCTCTCCATCTACTTACACTTGTACGAATATCTAATTTACTCAAAAATTATGTATATATTTTTCACACTTCCCCCCCCAAAAAAAAAAACCCATTTCGTTTCGCAAACACAAAATTCTGTTATAAAAATTTTTATTTGTGTGGATACAAGTAGGTTTATTTCTTGTTTGCATATTTTATAATGTAATTAAAGCGATTGTATAGGACACCGGACCGTAGGCACCTGGGACCCTTGCCCCCCCCCACACCCACACCCAGTAGTTCTGTGGAAAAACCTGGTAAAGAGAAATTTTAATTGAAATTATAATAGCCTCATTATGCAAATTCCCGTTTTTGTTGCTTATTTTTCCTCCCACACAAACACACACACGAAATCCAAAATGTTGCATGGCCACCGCTGTCTCTCTTACTCTCTCTCTCTCTTTCGCTCTCTTTTTTTGGGGTTTTTGTTTATTTTCTATTTGTGTTAATAACATTTTCTGTTGTTGTTTTTCAAGGGGAGTGCGGGGGAATTGTGTTTGCTTTGTTGTTTATTGCAAAAGAAGTACCAAATAGTGTTTATTTTCTACACTTTATTATTAAACATTTTTGTCATTTGTTGTTGTAGTTTTTGTTTCACTATAAAATATATCGTATATTTTAAAAGTATCTCCATGAAAATGGAGATTCATTTCTAATGCTAAAGTCAACTTTTTCAGCGATGCTTTTTAACTGCCGCTGAGATTTGCCATTCACAGCGGGGCTTCACGCGAATAAGCAGTCGGTAACGCGATCCTAGACGATTCCTTTTTTAACTTCCGGTGTTGAAGTATATACTTAGTCGTCCAGTTAGTTCCTTTGTTTAGGCGAATACACAATAGTTTTATGTTTATATTTATTGATTTAGTGTTTATATATTATATGTTTTATATTCTTCACTCTTCACTCAAACGAGAAGAAGGTAGAAGAAGGTAGAAGAAGGACAGTGTGACCACGCATTAGGAGAAGAGAAGGAGGATATTAGGAGAATATATGTATATATATATTAGTAGAATGATCCATTTAAATATAGAAGAATTAGGTTGAAACTCAGGAACCGATTGAGTGCGATACCTTTTATACCGTTGCATTTTCACCGTCGGTTAAATTTGAAATTCACAGCGCAAAACGCAATAAAAACGCCTTCTTTTTACGCTTACAAGAGAATGGCACAATCTCCCATCGGGGTAGTAGTTATAGCTGCAAATTAGCCGCAGAAACACAGAATAATTATAGCCAGGTAATAAAGTTATATCCCTTTCCATTAGCTCCGAAACCAACGCGAATTTCCACCATTTTCCCCCTTGCAAATGGCATAAATAATATAAATCTAGAAACAAATTTTTAACGACACAATTTTCGCTCAACTAAATGCAAACAAAACGGGCGGTTGCACCTGTGTCCTAAAAGGGGAGGTCCCTTTGCAGGACTTACGGGTCAATGAACCCCGCACCCATGCCCATCACCCTAGTAGTGGCCATGCCATGCCCCGCCTCTGTCTGGGTAGATGCAATGCGTGGAACGTGTGAGTATTACCATTTAATAGCATTAACTTGAAAATATGTAAAAACAAACCCAACTGAATAATGCAGCTGGGAAATTTCTGTTTTGTTGAAGGAAAACTCCAGCACTAAAGCGTTGGGGCATATGTGACCAGCCAATGAGGGACGAAACATCAACGAAAATAGGTTTAATTGTGTATATTATTAATAATTTTTGAAAACAGTTTTACATAAGAAAAGTTCCATTTGTCAAGGATTATTCCCTCTATAGGTATTTGTGCATCCAATAATCCCCATTTTTAACTATTTCCCCAGCATTGGTTGATAATATTTCCCTTTCGACCAATTGGCCCGGCCCTTAAAAGCTCATTCAAAAGTCGCTTTGAATACGCTCGCCCGATTTTACGCGTAAATGTTTTCCGCTTTTTCGTGGAATATTGCATAAATACGGGCAACGATGCGACGATCCAGGCAAGCGAAACCAATGAAAACTTCACCCCCCTCTGCCCCCACCCCCGCCACTCACACACACACACACACACACACGCACACACACACACAGAGAAATGTGTGCAATGGGGCGTTGTGGATAGCATAAATATTTAGTCAGGCGATGCATTAAAATTTATGCACAAACAAAAAAAAAAAAAAATAAGGAACAAAATGCGCCCAAACAATTTTTGCATATGGAATGGAAAAATCCTTAAAGACAACTCCACCGACCACACTCTCCCCAATTGCCAATTAAATGTCACTACCCCTCCCTCCCCCCCTTCCCCCCAACCTCTTTCGATGGGCATTTTCCTTTTTGCATGGAAAAACATGTTCAAATGTCATTTAAAAATTGTTGGTTGCTGCTGGTGCTGGATCGATCCATCGAATGTGGCTTCTGGGGATTATAACATTTTCCCTGACATCAAAAATAATAACAATTGGCAGCCGATTGCATACTTTTGGGAGCAACTATAATAATCAATCGAGTGGGGAAAACGAGCGAGGGGGAGGGCTAAACCGCAACAGAAGTCAATGAAAATTAATTGTTATTTTAATGATTAATTTGTTTTTTTGTTCTGTTTGTTGAGCTTAGGGTTTTGGAATGTTTCATTTAAGTTTGAAAAATATATACCTATATATAATATACCAAAAAATGCAGGTTACACGACGGTCACGCGGTGAACTTTAATTAAAAATGTAGCACAAAAAGGAAGAAAATTTGTATTGTTGCAACACACAAAAAGCGGTCGATAATCCCCACATTTTCCAACATCAAATATATAATATAATACATACATATCTATTTTGTATTTGCATTGTTTGCATTGCAAAAAACCACACCAAAAAAAAATAAAAAAGAATAATGGAATGGATATCTGGAACCCACATAATTGATTAAATTAAATTAACATTAAACAAACATTACATAAATAAATATTGCAACAGAAAAATCTAATATGAAAATTGTGAAAGGGGGAAAAAAACTGTAAATAATGCGGAAGGAAAACCCACCACACACATAATTAAATGGCAAACAATGCGGCATAGAAATTTTGAATTGCATCAAATATTTATCGGAACTTTTAAGGGCTTAAATCTTTATTTATTATTTTCTATTAGAAATTTATTTTTAAAGTTTTTATTGATTAGCAGGCAATATTGATTGCTTCAGGTAATAGATTTTTGATTAATACTCGTAAATTAAATATTAAAATACATGGAATTTTTATGAAATTTGTGACTAAAAAAATAGTTTTTTCTCTAGCAATAAAAACACATTTCAAAGCTTACACTAGTCGACACGACTTTTCCGCTGTCGCCAAAAATGACTTTTTCTGATACATTTGGATGTTTAAAATTTTTTAAAGAATGTTTTTTTTTTTTTCATAGAGTAGTTTTTTTTTTAAAGAATTTTTAAAAAATTTGTTGTGTTTTGTCATAGGTAGTGCTTCTATTTTTTACATAACTTAAGTTTCCTACAACTGGTTGTATTGAACTTTGCAGTTAAAAAAAGCTGACAAATGCAGCTATAAATCCGACTCAGACACTTTGTAGCTGCAACTTACGTCTGGAAGATATTAAGCTTCCAAATTGAAATTTCATAATTTTTTTCGGTATTTTTCCCCGAAATGTTGACTTTGAAAGCTCAGGAAAAGTCGAAAAAAAAATATTTGAATGCCTTGATTTTTGGTTTTAGATAGACACATTAATTAGGCGTCGTTTAAGGTATCGCTTATAGAAATATAAAAATAAACGGCTAGTTACAACCGTTTGACCAAACTTTCATATGCCGAATTTCGCCGATAAATTCCGTTAGCCGACGAATAACCGTTTTTTTTTCCTACAAAAATACCAAAAATCTGTGTTTGTAACAGTTTTTAACGGTAAAATGGCATTTGGGATGGTGCCAATCGGCATATGTAGTTTTGGTCAAACGGTTATAACTAAGCCGTTTATTTTTATATTTCTTTTAACTGCAAAGTTCAATACAACCAGTTGTAGGAAACTTAAGTTATGTAAAAAATAGAAGCACTACCTATGACAAAAATCACCAAATTTTTTAAAAATTCTTAAAAAAAAAACTACTCCATGAAAAAAAAACATAATTCTTTAAAAAAATTTAAATCTCCAAATCTATCAGAAAAAGTCATTTTTGGCCACAGCGGGAAAAAAAGTTGAATTTTGTCGAGTAGTGTAATTACAAAAATTCTTTTAATTTGTTTATTTTATTCGCTTTATATTTTAAGAAATATTCAAAATAAATGTTAAATAAATTATAAAATATTGAAAAAAATATAAGATAAAAATTCAAATTTAAATAACTTTAAAAGTAGAAATGCACTTTAAATAAATTATAAATTTAACAGTCTTTTAGAACACCACAAAATTCCTGGATTTGTATTTTCTTTCGTTAAATAATTTTCTTTCATAATTTTAATTGGAAAATTCCCCCTTTTTCGGGTGTGAAAACATATTTGTGTGATTTATGCCCCGCAATGCATTTTATTTATGCTTTTGCTCCCAGTTTGCGAGTTCCACTTCCACTTCCAGAGCCAAAAACATTCCTTGTTCACACAATTTCCAAAGTAATTTTTCTTTGCAAATTCCTTTTGGAATTTTCCCCATTTAAAGTTGGCCCCGAAACAGGCGAGAGAAAAGTCAATTTGTAAAGCTGTGAAATGTTTTCCTTTTTTCCTTTTGTTTGGTTTTTATTTGTCACGAGACGTGTGAAATGCATTAGTTGCAGATTTAAATTCGAATTCAGTGTCCGAAGAAAAGAGTGTGTCCAAATCCTTTTGTAGCTAATGGCAGCAACTGGATGTCCTTTCAGAGACAGAGAAAGAGAGACAGGGAGAGAGACAGGGAGAGAGAGAGAGAGAGAGAGAGACGGGGAGCTTCAAAGTGCAGGACAATCGAGTGTGGCCTTGGTTTTGGTTGGGTTTTCCTAAGACTCTTAGTGCTCTATGGCTTTTCCTTGCGGCTTTTCTTCACATTGCCTGACTTTTAGTTGAAAATTCTCGGAAGAAAATTTAACACAAAATATCTTTAAATTCGATCCCTGGCATTTTCACACCCTCTCAAGGTCTCGCAGGGTCCCTCCCCTTAGTATCTTTAATTACATTTCATATTATATTTATTAAATTCATTACCAAAAGGCAAGAGACAGTCCCTGGGGGAAGGGGGGAATTTTTTGTTTTCTCTTCTGCAAAAATGAGCAAAAGCAAAGAGCGAGGGTGCCCGAAAATTGTTTGATTTTTCAATTAATTTGCAATGAGACTTTTCTTTGACTCCTCAATGGGTTGCTGCCACGTCCCTGGCGTTGCATGCTTCGTTGCGTTCGAAATGATTTCTGTTTTGTTGATTTTTTTATTGCATTTGGGAACAGAAGGGTAATACATTTTGGTGGTATATCATTTGAATTATGGGAATCTTGGTTATCCATATAGAGTTCGATTTTGTGAGAGTTATTTTCATGGAAATTTCGAGGGGAATTTGGTAAGATTTCTGGGAGATTCATATAGGAAAATAGGGAAAGAATCAGCGAGAAAAAGAGAGAGGAGAAAGACTGAAAGAGGAGCAGAAATGAAAAATGGCGAGCGAATTTAAAGGCGAATGGAAAGGTGCTGTGAAAATGTACTTAAAATGTATCCAACAGTCCATCAAAAAAGTTTCAAGAATGCACCACAGAAATGTACTCAAAAATGTGGCAAAGAGTTTATCAAGAATGTAAGAAGAAAGTACCCGAAAACTGTCCCCGAATGTGTTTTAAAATGTACCCTAAAATCACACTAAAAATAAATCACAAAATGTTTTAAAAAGCTCTTAAGTATTTCGTATGAGAAGCGCATAGAAAGGCTGAGAAATGCAGCGTTGCACCAAGACGTAAAGAGAAAGACGGAGGGTGAGAGAGAGAGAGAGTATACTCTGAGAAGCTGTGCCTTCTGTTTATTTTCGCCGTGAATCTTCCAATCTCAAGGGTATCCCCTGGCTGCTATCAGTGCCATCATCGCTTTGACGGTGTATTCTTTTTTTTCTGTCTTGAAATATTTATGAAAGAAGTTACCTCGGCGGCTGTCTGTCTGCCTGTCTGTCTCGATGGATGTGGCGTGGCTCCTCCTGAGGCTCCTCCTTCTGGCTGCTGGATGGATGGCTGCCTGCTGCTGCTGGCTCTGCCTCTGTCATTGCCACTTCTGCTCTCCGCCTCTGCCTCTGCCATTAATTACCAAACTCATCCGAAAGTAATTCTATGGGAAAATTAGTTTAAGCGAAGGCTCTGAGCCGTCGCGTCGTATCGCCTCGCCACGCCACGCCTCGCGTCGGTGGCTGATTCAGAGCTGTCAGAGTGTGGATTGCCACTGCCAGGCTGCCACGCTGCCACTTGCCCCGTGCCCCGTGGTGCTGCTGCTGCTGCTTCTGCAATTATTATGCAATTACAGGAGGGGGAAGGAGGAAGGGGAGGGTAGACAGGAGGCATAACTACATAAAACTGTTACCTAAGCAACCTGCTGCATAAAGTTATGCCCCCACTCGTGGCAGCAGGAAGGCAATTTAGCGGTAGAACAGTCAGTCTTTCTATCTATCTCTCTCTCACTCTCTCTCTCTCTCTCTCTCTCTCACTTTGTCTTATTTTTTTCGTCTTTTGTCTTTTTTATGTCTTGTTCTTTTTCTCTCATTCGCTCGCGCGGGCGCTATCTGCCTTCTTTGTTCCACTTGCCGGTGCCTGCATGAAGGGAAAAAGCTCATAAAACTTTTTCAATTTCACTTTAATTTCGCCGCCATTTCGCTCTTCATTCTCCACACTCCACTCCACTCCGCTCTCTCTTTCTCAATCTCCTCCGCAACGCTTTATCTAGCAACAAAAGCATTTGTCGAATGGATAGGCCTCTCTCTCTAAGCTCTCTCTCTATCCCTCTCTCTACTGTTTTTTAGTTGGAATATTCAATTATGTGCATTACCTTTTGCCCATATATAAATTATATCTTGGAGAAAAAGAGAACACGAAGCTTGAATGAATCCCTCTCTCTCTCTCTCTCCCTCTAATGACAATCAAATTAGCGAAACATTTTTCCATTGGCGCCAAAAACTTTTTCCATTAAACGTACAAACCATTTTTTTTTTTTTGCAAAACCATTTTTACACTTAAGTTTTTTCCTTCAAATAAATTGATTGGCCCCCAAAGTTATGCTGCTGCTACTGGATTTTCCCGGCAGAGCATTTTTCCGCCTCAACTTGAACTGCACTTTCGGGGGTCCATGGAGATAAACTTTTGGGCCCAGGGTCCAGGGTCTCCCGCGCGAATATGGTCCATCCTTTTGGGGCGGCCATGCCCTTAATCAAAATGTTTCGCCTCTAATTGAAGTTTCTTGTTATTCGATTTAATTTCATGTTCATAATCTTACACCAAACATACGATTAGGTTTTAGATAGAGAGAGAGAGAGAGAGAGAGGGAGGGAGAGAGAGGGAGAGGATTTCGAAGGATGTTCTGTCCTTAGCTGTGGAGCAAAACAGTGCGTTTCAAAAGTGTATAGAACTCAAGACATGCCAGTGGGAGCTTTTTACAAGCGGATTTCAAGGAGAAATACAAACACTGACCGAGGAGTGCTGCTGCACGACGCGTGATTGCTGTGTATCTTAGAGATAGTGCCATAGGGAAATATTTTAGACATAAAATGTGGCTTATTGGAGATAACTCCTGGCTATCGGATTTCAGAACTGCAAAATTTATAATAAATTGTTCCAGGATGATATTCCATGTTTCCAAGAGGGTATTACAGATTTCCAGGCAAATATTCCATGCTTAATCATTAAATATATGATTTCCCATAAAGAATAACATAAATAAAAGATGTTTCACATCGATTGATAGGAGTACTCATAATTAAAAAGGAGTAATACTGAATAACGAATAAAACAGTGCGGAATCTTAAATTCATTTGCAACTCTTCAGAACGTCTGTCTTATACCCATGAAACGCACTGTCTGCCATCCACTTGCGACTCTAGAACATGGACACACATAATGCATTTTGGTTAACGATGGCGTTGCTGCTCATTGAGTAATTAGTGGCTGTATAGGCGCGAAACCCAAGGAGAATCAGCACCGGCTTAAGGGGGTTTCCACACACCCAACAAAAACCCCCCGCTTTCCATCCAACGGTAATTTATAATATTCCAATCCGCAACCAACAAAAACACGTTTCCAAAGCAGATATCTTTATCTCTTTCTGTCTGTTCTTGTTCGATTATTAAGTGTAAAAGTCAAAAGAGGGGGGTGTAAGGGTGTGGTGGAATGAGGTGGAAAAAAAGTGTAAATAGGGAATAGGAGTACAGGTGGGCGTTGGGCGAACGTCATCGCATCATAAACATGAATAATTGCGATCCTTAACGGGCGTTGAAAGCTCTGAAGACTTTCGATTTGAGACAGAGAAGAAGGTAGGTAGGTCCATCCTTTCGAAGGACTGGTGTCTCTGCTGTGCATACCCTGGATTGGAGAGGGTATGATGTTTGCTTAGGAGAGATGTATGGTAGATCGGAATTGTGATGGAAGCTGCTGCATGACGCGTGACATATGAGACATCTTTTTAAGCTTCTAAAATATTTTTAGCGTCTTAGCACAGAGTCTTTACTGCTCCAACGCCTTGCCATTCCATTTATCCGAATCTCAAGCGAAAACGCTCAACCGAGTAGCACTGCTGCATGACTTGTGAGATATTTCTTGGTTTCTGAATCTTCTAAAACGTTTTTAAAATGTTTCCTCTGCCGTTTCAGTTGTCAAAACTATTAAACCGAGGGGCACTGCTGCACGATGGGTGAAGCGTTTACCTTCCTTTGGTGTCTAATGGGTATCCGGTGATTCGACCCTTTTCCATGTGCCTCTTGTGCGTTCGTGCGCAAGTTCGAAGCTTCCCCACAACTCTGGGGGTGGCCCTGTGGGGGTGGCTGGAGGTTACGGGGGTTATACATGAAAAGTAGCTTAACATTAGACAGGACGACATACGACACTTGTCGGGCAGTTCGGTGCCGTGGCAGCAGCAGGAGCAGAGCAGCAGCAGAGGAGCAGCAGCCATCATTGACAGCCAAAGAGTGTGACCCACAGAGGGAGAGAGAGAGAGAGAGTGGCAGGGGGATAGAGAGAGATATACATAGATAGATAGAGAGTGCTGACCTACTCTTCACTTTTCCCCCTCCTTCTCCCCTGTAATCGTGTGTGCCGCTGCTGCTGCTGCTGCAACGGATGTAAGCTCCTTCAGCGCTGCACTTCCATTCCCCTTGCCATCTGCTGCCTCTTCATTGCCGTTGCATTTGTGATTCGATTTGATTTGGCTGAATGGATAGATTATGGTCTTCTATACAGAGAGAGATCCCCCCTGCCCCCTATATCCCATATCTATATCGTAGGGGAAATCTAGGTTAGTTGGAGATTGTAGCGTATGAGTGCTGCTGCTCTTGGCTGTTCCTGCTGCCGCTGCTGCTGCTGCTGCTGATGGCTTTGAACCAAAAATATTAGTGCAATATTATCTATACCCCCACTAGCCCCATCCCCTGATTTCGCCCTCTTTTGCATAAATTTCACAATGTGATTTCCTTTGCCATGAATGAATGGTATTAATTTTCCCATAATAGAATAGTTTTAGAGTGGGAAATCTTTCTCTCGACTAATTAGTGGTGTATTTATGCACTCAAAATGGAAATGGGAGAGCCATGATTAAAGGAGTTTTCTGACAAAAAAAATAAAAATGAAAATGTTTACTGAAAATGCTACGGAAAGAAGAGCACCAACAAATGTAAACTTTTCTTTTCTGTATGGGGTATATAATAAATATTTAAATTAGCTGCTGAGCCACACTGGGAGAGAGAGAGAGGGAGAGACGATAAGAAGAGAGTTGCCAAAACAGCAGGTCGAAATGTAAAGTGCAAAAATACTCAATAAAAAATAAAACTAATTGCAAGGCCACAAAAATCAAAAGTTTAGCCAATGAGAAAAACTAAAAAAAAAAAAAAATTTAGTCAATGAGAAAAACTAAAAAAAAAGAAGAAAAAATGCTGCAATGTTGGGTTTTTCCAACTTCGATTTCTACGTTTCTATAGAAGTTTTCCAGAAAAAAAATAAAACGAAAAGGAAAGGCTCAACTTTTTCCAAATTGTCTGGGAATTTTCGTTGGTTTTTTGTTTGTGCTACAAAATGTGGCAGTTCATGTGTTCTGTTCTTTTTTTTTTTGGGAAGAACTCAATTTTGTTTGGGATTAGCGCTTGATGTTGCCAATAAAAGTGTGCCGAAAAGTTTTCCACTTTATGAAGCTTTTCCTAGCTTTTCCTTTTTTTTTCTTCCATTTTCCTGCCGGTCAAATGGAAGATCAAGGAAAAAGTGAAACTGGAAACTGGAAGCCAGAAAATCTGTTTTTTTTTTGTACATTTTTTAAGGACTTTAAAACCCAATTACAATAGTTTTTCCTTATTTAGTTTATCAGGGAATATCGTCTAAACTAATTTCCAACAGATTTTTCCCAACATAAATTACCAACCTGCCAGAAGTGCAGAAAATTGTAGGGAAAGTGTTGCTCTCTTTTTGGCACCCTTTTAGCCCATGACTCGTGACCTTTTTGGCAGCAATAAGAGTGATAATTCTCCCTCGAGAGACGAGAGAGAGAAATCGCCTGAGAGCCACTTGGAAGGAAGACTTTTATTATTTAATTTTACTCTGAAAACTTTTCGTGCTAATAAATTAAACACAGCAGGGGGCCACGCCCACTCTTCAAGCACATATGCAAAAAAAGGGAGGAAGAGAGAGAAAATGGGTATTAAGTGCCAAAAGATTTTCCCTTTTTTTTTGTGAGTTTTTCAATTGGATTTTCGTCAATGCTAATAAAAATCAAATGAATCTTAAGCCAAAAAACAAACGAGGGGGAGAGAGAGAGAGACAGAGAGGATTTTCCAGAGTGAAACTATAGTTTGTGAAATGTTTTGATTCAATTATTGCGCTAAGCAGCAGCAGCATATGGGAAAGGATACTGTAGGATGCAAGGGCAGACATTTATTCGTTTATATTTCGTTTGAAATTAAGCTGTAAGTCCTTGCGATATAGAGAGAAGGAAAGAATATTTGTGTGTGCGTGCATGAGTGCAAATTTGCATAATAAATCTATTTTCAATGGATTTTCTTTCCGTTCTTTAAAGCAGAAAACCTTCCACCCTGCCCTACTTTGTTGTCTTTCAGACAGCAGCTTTCTAGCTTGAAGCTGTCTATGTGAAACTCTCAATTTCCATCCAATATCTAGTCTATCTATATATCTATATGTAGTCTGTAGTCTGTAGTCTGTGTATCTGTGTGTACATTCGCATATGTGTGCAAACATTCATCGTCTTAACTGCCGCTTAAAGTGGAAGGTTCCAGCTTAAGCTACAATATTGAATGCTTTTCGTTTTCGTGTAGTTAGAGGGTCCCGAATGCAATTGAAAACGTGCTTAGAAAAGGGATATCTGTATCTGTGATGGGGCTAAGAAATTGAAGGAAAATGACAGGAAATTTACGACATTTTCTAGGGAAACTTTGGTATAAAGAAATATAAAATTTAGCAGTAGAAACTAATAGACACCTTAAATGTAGAAGAAATATAGAAAAGACCGAAGGGCACTGCCGCAATACGCGTGAGAAGAATATAGAGAATAGTTGAAATATAGGAATAGAGAAATAATATAAATAAATGGAATGGGATTCTACAACTGAATTTTAGGTATTAAAAAGTACTGAAATTAAGTAAAAATACTTTAATATTTAAATAATATATAAATATGCCGAAATAAGCTATAAATATGGATAAGATGTATGTATAAAAAAATTTAAAAAGAAAGAACCAGAAATTTCCTAAAATAAGTAATAATAAAATAACCCGATGGGCGCTGCTGCATGACTGCTAATACGTATAAAAAAGTGCCTTTGTTCTTTTTTTAAATCCTAAGAATATTAAAAATATAATAAATTATTATAATATATAGATGCTTATTTCGACACTATCCAAACCCGACCGAGGAGTGCTGCTGTATTTTGGAAATGAATAAAGAGCTGTTAATATCCCCTAATAATATCTATCAAACACCATTTGAGGTATCTCCCTGACATTCCTCTCCAAGAAAACATTAAAAGCCGTTTTTTTTTCATATAATTTTTATAATTTTTTGCAACTTTATTATTTACTTAAATTTTCAGTTTTCATCTTAAATGTCTGCCACTTTTCGCATCTGATTTTACTGTTACTGATTTTTCGCTATTTCTTTTTCATTTTAGTTTGTGGAATTTTCATTTTGCTTTAAATACTTACTAGAGAATCCCGTTACGCACACTTTACTAATGCCATACATTTTCATGAATTTTCCGTTTTAATTATATCGTTATGCAGCACACTATATAACTATATTTATATATATATATTTATATGTATTATTATTACATATTATTTTATATGGTTTCTTTTTGTTGTTTATTTTGCTATTTATGCTAGAGGTTTACATCATTACAATTATAGAATATATATATGCATATGTTTTCATATTTTCAATTGTTTTTCCATTTCCATTCCTGGGAATGCTTTTATTTCCCTCGAAATGCGTTTTTATATATATTTTACAAGTGTTTTTCATAAAATTGTTTGCAATTTTCGCACTGTTTTCACTTTAATGATCTCTCTCTCGTTTTTGCTCTTTTTTTGAATATATAATTTTCATTTTAATTACAATTTTCGGGGCAATTGTTGAAATTAGGAACAACTGAACATACCAGAGCAGGGGGCAAGGGGGTTGGAAAATTATGTATGTATATTTGCTAGTGGGTTTTCCGACTCCTCATTTCAATTGCCTTGCCGCTTTATTCCTAATGGAATATTTAACCATAGATAGAGAGAGCGAAAGAGAGCTTATACGAATATACATATACATATATATCGTATCGTATTTAATTTTAATGGCTATATAAATATTTATTTAGTTACATAACAAAGTAGCCTGCATGCTTAATATTAACAGTTTTAATTTTCTTTCTATTTCTTTTCCTCCTCTCTCTCTCTCTGACCAAAGCAAACGTTTAGTTTTCCAGCTTTTAGTTTATCCATCAAAGAGCCAGAGCCACAGAGGCCTCCTATACATGATTTGATTTTGGTTGTGTGTTTTCCTCTGGAAATTATGTTTTCTTTTTTTCTTGTGTCGTAGATTATACATATTTCTGCCACTGCCTATAGTTTTTTTTAGGTATTATTTACACACAAAAAATTTATAATTCAGTCTTTGGAAGAATAACATTCATGTTTCTGTTTTTTTTTTTAGGTTTTTTCTTATGAGTTTTTCTCTTGTCTACTGAATATTATTATACATTAATCTAGTAACAGAACAGAGTGGGGCGAAGATTTCGCCACATAACTTGGAATTTGTAAGTATTTTTATTGGTCCTAATCGGGTTCGCAAATACAAACAGTACGTCTCAAGGCTATAAAAAAGGGTTTATGCTGAAGTTTAAGGAAAGCTATGAAACAGTTATAGGAATGGTGATCCAATTTGGTTTACAACATGGTCGAAAAAGTGTTTGAAAAGTGGTGGAAATATTGCTTGAATTAATATTCTAAAATGGTAGAAATAGTTGTCGAAAGCGTTCGAAAATTATGAAAATTGTGCACTCGAAATATGGTTCGAAGTTGGAATATAAATTTTAATCGAAATAAATGTCGAAATAAAAGTAAAATAAGATCAAAACTGTGTTCAAATTCAGCTCCCTAAAGGTCAAAATGCTGGTCGATATAGTACCTTAAAGTGGTCGAAATAATAGTCTAAATAGTTGTCAAAAGTATGCCGAACAATGCTTGAAAGATATGGAAAGAAAGCAAAGATCGAAATAAGTATTAGTCAAAAGTGGTCGAAAATGGTCAATATTTTGGTCGAAATATGTACATATTTGCTGAAGTAAAACTAAAATGTGTTTAAAATTGTATTGTCCAAACAGTTGTCAAAAGTGGTTAAAACTCAGCTCGAGTTTGTTTAAAATTCTGGTCGAAATAGTTGTTAGAAATGGTCTAAATATTAGTAGAAAGTGGTCGTAAAAACGATTGAAAGTTGTCGAAATATAAGACGAAAATGTTCGAATAGTAGTGAAAATATTGGTAAAAAATGTCGAAAATTACAGTTATTACAGTTTAAATAGTATTCGAAAGTGTAGTATTAAATAGTAGTAAATTATGACATGATATCAGATATCAAGTTCGAATTTCTTATAGAATCCTTTCTATTTCCAAGCCTTAGAATATCATAAGTTTGTTATCAAAGAAAACTCAAAAAAGCCCCGAAAAAAAGAAAATCTACCCAAAATCGTAAATCTCTATGATTTACTGCACAGAATGAAATGTTTTTCCAAGTTGTGGATGTTTTTCTTCGCGTGATAATGAATCCTGACAACAATCTCTACGCTATAGATATAACTATATACAATATATACTATATATACGATCTATATGTATGTAAAATCAACTAGCAACAAAGTTATAGCTTGGTCAGCGAGTATTAGCTTTGGATTTTAAATCCTGATACATCAGGGTACATCATCATTCATACACTTATGGCGCTATAGAGAGAGAAAGAGATTTAACCATTCACCCGGGGGGACACTCACCGACAGCTGAAAATTTGTAGGGAAAATGGAAAGAGGATGGAAGGAGATTTTAGGGGGAGGCGGGGGAGTATATAGGCTATAGGTTATAGGATGGACTGTGCGCTTAGAGATCACATTTAAAACGCACGGTCAATTAATGTCACACACGGAGCTCATCCATTAGCGGATGTTGCTGTTGTTGCTGCTGTTGCTGTTGTTGGTGGTGCTGCTGCTGCTGTGTGGTGGCTGCCACAATCACTGGCACTGTGGGCGGGGTGGGCACCACCAATCCACCGGCTGTGGTTAGAACGGTGGTCATGCTTTGATTATGATGATTCTGCAAATGTTGCTGATGTGTTACCACGTGTTGTTGTTGCTGTTGCTGCTGATGCTGCGACTGATGCTGCTGCTGCGAGGGGGAATGCTGCTGTGCCTGCGCTTGGGTCTGTTTCATGCAACTCTTTTTGGTCAGAGTCCCGCACTGATTGCCCAGCACTTGCAGGGCATGTGTTGGTGGGACACCACCACCACCACCACCGCCACCCCCTGGATCCTGCATCGTTTTCATGTGCTTCGGCGGGGGCGGGGCCCGATGCGGAATGTCTGCGAATTCCGGAGGTGGCAGCTGGTGATGTTGCATGGCATGATGATGGGATAGAATCGTCCCAGGGTCACTCTTTGCATGGATTGTCAAAGTCTCCAGATCCCCACAGATGCTGTTCGGGATTTGGCCATTCTCCTGGCGCTTCAACTTTGTCTGCGGTCGTGGTTCACTCAGACGCGTCTTGTCCCTCTGATAGTAGACACCCGCAAAGATCAGGACATTGAGGATCAGCAGGGAGCACCCGATGGCAATGGTGACACTCAGTGCCGTGGAATATGCCGCAAAGCCATCGTTATCCTGCGATGCACTGGCCGCTCCACCGGCCGCATGATCCGGATCCATCATGTCATCGGGATAGATCTTATTACCGCCATAGCGAGTGCCATTCCGCTGCAGAGAGGACGAGGGCGAACTGAGATTCAGCAGGGAAAACACTTGGTTCGTGAAAATCGTAAAGTTTCCCATGGCCGCCGCATTGGCAGCTCGCGAGGTGTAGGGGGGATTCAGGGGTTTCACAGAGGCATCGTTCGGGATATTGTTATCCTCATCGTCGTCGTCGTGCAGCTGATGATGGGCTGCGGGCACATTATCGCCACCCGGCTTGTGCAGATCCGGTATCAGATTCAACCAAAACGATAGACGATGTGCCCGATAATGATTCTTTAGCTTGGGTTTGGTATCTGGAAATTTAGAGAATAAAATACGGAAAGATGGGTTAAATTTGGGGTTTAATTTTAATGAAGAATCGGTAGGTATCGAAACAGTTATCGAACTGATTAGCGTAATGTTTATCAAATTGGCTATTGAAATAGTTATCCAACGAGTTATCGAATTATTATCGATATATTTATCGAAATTGTTGTCGAAATTATTATTGTAATTTTAAATAGAAGTATTAACGATTCTCCAAATATGTTACGAGTGTTATCGAAATACATATCGAACGGGTTAATCGAACTATCTATAAAGCGAGGTATGCAAATTGCACATCAAAAGGGATGGAAATAATTACTAAGTTTTTAATCGATATATCTATCGATTATTATCAAATATTTATGGAAATATTTGAAATATTGAAATATTTATTAAAAATACTACTCAACTAAACGTTCTTTTTATTCATAATTTTATCAAAATTTATATTTTTATCGATAATTTATAATTTTTTATCGAAATTCCATACTAAATGTTGTACTTACCAAAATTCAAATACTTCTTGTGCACACTCTCATACGCTGTCCATTCGATGGTCTTGTAGCGACTCCTCTCCTGTCGACTGCTGTGCTCCGTTTCCATTTGTTCATTGGGATTGCTGCATAGAGAGAGAGAGAGAGAGGGAAAGAGAGGGAGAGAGAGGGGGAGAGTGGGAGAGAATGTAGTGTATGGATGGTTAGATGTGAATTCAGTTGCATATGAGGCCCCAATGCCTGGATGCCTGGCTGCCTGGTTAGATGACCGCAGCAGGGCACTGCCACTGGGCACTGCGTGTGCACGCCATGGCGCGTGGGCCATTTACCATTTCCCTGGCCATTTACTTACCCAGTGCGCACAAAGTTGGCCCAGTAAAACATGACCACCTCCGATAGACTGATTTCGGTTTTAGTATAGTTGCGCGTGAAATGATTGAAACCACCAACGAGCGGTGCACCAAAGATATATGGCAGGTCCTCGCCATGGATGCAGCCCTGACGCTGCAAAATGTACAACACAAGGGAGAGAGAGAGAGAGTAAATTTAGTAGCCACTTGACCCGGCATTTGTGCAACATCTCTAAGTAATCAATTTACTGGGAATTAATCAGGGAATAAACCATTAAATTTCTTGCTCCAAGACTCACCTGTGGATAATCCCCGAATCGCGTTTGATAGTCGAAAACATATAGATACGAATTTCGATGATCTGCCGAATGCAAATCAACAGTTTGTGCTGCCGGTGCCACAACCTGAGCATCGCTTAATGCCTCCAGTGTTTCATCGCTGCAGAAAAGAGATAAAGAGAGAGAGAGAGGCATTAAAATCAAATAACAATTTTCTCTACCCAGAGCCATGCAATTTTCCGGCTATTTTCCCCCATTACCTTGGCATCTGCCATCGAGAGATTTTTTTATGCTCAAGTGTGCAACTAACCAGCCACATTTAAGGGCTGCCACTTTGAATACCTGTTTATCCTCGGAAAAAGGAGAGCATTCTCTGCAAAGGACTAAGCCTATTTTAGGGACTGATTTTCTGCATTTCCTTATATTTTTTATATTTTTTGTCTCCCTGTCTGGGGCAATTTTTCCGCAAAAATTTGAATAAAAACCATTTGGCGCATTTGCATGGAAAAATAGAGCCATTGCTTTATGTCTGCTGCACATTTTCCTGTGGCTTGAATTTTCCCCCAAAATTATGTGAAATGTCCATTAAATGTTGCTTCATTTATTGTGGAAATATTACCAGTTTAAATGTACTTTTAAGACTCGTTTTCCTTTGAATAAAAGCTCCTCCCAGGAGGAGCGTCATGTACCTGTGTTCAATACTCCTTCCGCGTTCCACCGATGAAGCATGAAACGTTGCAACTTAACGCACGTCTGCACACACTTCCGTTGGAGACTTTCACCAAAAGAAAATGCTGGGAAAATCAATTGATTTGTTTTCCCCGAAAAATATTGAAATGTAATTTCGCATAAATTATGCAAACACATACAAATAAATTGTAAATCAAATCGAAAATATAAATATTGATTGGCAACGAAAAAGCATTTCCATATCACTTTTATGCCTCGCATGCAGCAGAATGCAGACTGGAAAACTGCAGCATTATTTATGAAGATTGGCAGGGGGTAGGGGGATGGGGACGGGGAAATACGATTTGCATAAGATTGAAATCAAGATTCATTCAAAGCCGCTTTAATTGAAAACCTCACGCGCTCCGTCGCTCGTTTGTATGGCTCTGTGTGTGTGTGTGTTTGTGTGTTTGTGTGTCTGTGTGTCTGTGTGTGTGTGTGGGGGGGAGTAAGAGATCTCCAGGACATGCCATTGCGCATTTAATTAAGAAGGAAATATTTATTTGGCATCCACTCTCCCATATTCTCACCTCTTTTTTTTTGGTAGAGAGAGAATCTCTGCCTGATGTTGCAGTGGGGGCCAGTGGGGGTCATGGGGGGGGGTAGCACATACAAACGCAATTACTCACCGGATATTAATTGGATGCTGGACGGGCCTCTCCCAATCCGTATACTCGTTGACAATCGTTGCGAATATCTCGTTCAAATGAAATGTGTACGTGTTCCTCACGTAGGCCTTTAAAATTCTCGACCTTCGATCCGCCTCGATGCCGTATTGCACATCGCCCGAATTGAAGCTGAAAAAGGCCTCGGCACGTGTCACACCGGCCATCAGGTCGTATCTGTGCGTGTGTGGGTTGAGGAAAATGAGGGGAAAATTGTGAATAAGGACGCAGAATATTCAGCAGCAAGAAGGATAAGTATGGGCGTTAAAGTGTGTGTGTGGTGGAGGAAGGAGTGTCCTGTCTGTTTGTTCAACCCTTTTTCTGCTACTGGAAAGAGGTTGCCCGTAAATTATATATATTCTTGATCAGAATCTATAGTCTTGAGGTCGATTCCCCGGTGCCTCGGTACAGAAATCTTTCCGATTTGTTAATCAGAGGAAAGAAGTGAAAATGAAATCTGATTTACAGGACCGGGTCCTTGAATTCAGTTAATTTAAAACAGGAAGTGAGTTTCTTTTGAAGTATACAAAAATGTATTTTTTTTATATTAAATTATTGTTTTTTCTAAATTGATGTTTTTGTTTTTTATTTTTTTTTCATATAATATATAAACTAAAAAAAAGTATATGATAAAAGTATTGTTTATTTAGCAATACTAATTTTTTTTTAATGGTTTTAATCCTTTTTTTTTTAAATTTATTTATTTAAACCATTTTTTTTATTATATTTATTTTATTTATTTATTCTTTTATTTATTTTAAACATTTTTTCGTTATGTCTTTTTATGTTTTTTAGTTAGTTATTATTAATTTTTTATTTTTTATTTATCTAATTAATAAATTGTTAATTTTTGTTTAGGTTTCTTTTTTAATTTTTTTATTTTCTAATTTTTTTTTGTTATTTATTTACGTTTCTTTTACATTTATTGCTCATCCTCGCTGCAGTCACAATAATTTCTTTTCAACAAAACGTTCAAGCAGTTGCCACTAATTTTTAAACTGCTTGACCCTTGAACTCGCCCCCTCCTTGGACCCTGTAATCGCACACTTCCGGTAACTGCCTCCCACTGCCTCCTTCTCTTTCTATCTTAGAGAAGCATCTTCTGGTGGTCATTCGAATGCAGTTTCCCCATTTTAAATGTATATTTTCCCCCCTACTTCGTGGCTTATTTGCTTGAGAGATGCAGCAGGGTTATCCGAAGGATATTTGGTAAATTTTGTATTTGCTCTTTGTGTGTGTGTGTGCGCCATGTGTTTAATGGAATTCCTTTAGAGGTAGTACACTCTCTCACTATCTCTAGTGGTCTTCTGTATGTGTGTGTGTGTGTGGGGGGGAAATGCTTTTAAACTGCATACAAACGTAATATATTTATACTAGTTTTTTGGGGCAGTCCTTTGCCGCACTGACTAATAGCCTCTTGGGCATTGATGGAACACAGCATCCAGGATGCAGATACAGATAAATTGCTAGTTAAACAAAGAATGCCGAGCACTTGAGTGGAGTGATATCAATGGAAGGGATATCTAGCTCAAAGGATTCAAAGGGTTACATCATTAACTATTTATTTATTCGATTGAGTTTTCTGTTCATTATAAACCCGAATGCAGTCCGCTTTCCGTGCGTAACCCAGTTTTGGGTCTCAAACATCAAAGCTTACCGCACATCAATTATGTGAATAGCAGCTCTAATTAGCTGTTAATAATATATATATTAACATTTTGTACAATGGCCTCCAACACACACAAAGTGCATAAATCAAGTGGCACCACAACCACCACAATAGCCCGACAGTGGGCCGTGGGGGTCTTTGCGTGCCTAATGTGCATAAATTAATTACACTTGCAGTCCACCCAGGTGTACATATGTGTGTGTTCGTGTAGGAGAGTGTATGTTGTTGTATGGTTAAATCTTATCGGTGGCTAAACTAACGACACTCTTGAACGCCAGATAAAGGGCTGGCCAACAACTTTGCCCAAAAGAACGAAAGTTGAAATGAAACTTTAAATTAATTATGTTGCATAGGGGAGAGCTAAGGTTTCAGTCACCGTCACAGTGGGTACACGGTAGAGTGGACATACGGAGAAGATGGATTGGTCACGATTTGGAGCACTCCATTGAAAGTGAATTTCGCGTAAATTTCGAAGAATTTCTAAGAAAAGTTCTATTGCAGGTACAGGGGTATCTTAAAGACATGTAATATGTATTTAAAATGTATGTATTACATATGTAAAGTGATCTGTATTTAATGTAAAGCTACATGTATTGAATGCAATATAGCCAAATGTAGAATGTTAAATGTACATATGTAGTATAACATGTAATGTATTGTAAAATGTATATAACAAGGGACAAAAACGTTCCAATTGGTTTTCTTCATACTGTCGGTAATAATCATACGATTTTTATTATTATTGGGGAATGGTTAGATAATATCTTTATCTACAACTATGATACATTAAGGCTTCAAGGTGCCACCTTTAGTGGATTACTGAATAATTACTGTTTTGGATGCTTCTCCTATAAATCCCACTAAATGCGTATTATTTCAACTGTTTCCTCTGCCAAACTTTCGACTATTCTCTCAATCAAATGTTCACTCTTCCAGTGTCTACTGTACTTACAAGTGATGTATATGTGTGTGTGTGTGTGTGCAAGTGTTGAGGTAAAAATAATTAAGTATTCGCCTCGGCCGGTGCCGTGGCTTGGCTTCAGCTTTGGCGTTGGCTTTGCCCTCACAACTTACCTTGACAACTTGTTAATGGCAGTTTTTCTCATTAATACTGCATTAATTAAAAACAGTCCGTGCCATGTGTGTAACGGCACATATGTGTGTGTGTGTGTGTGTGTGTGTGAGAAGTGGCATTAAAAGAAGGTAAAAATATATGAAAGAGAAAGAATTATAATTTATTTTAATTATGCAAAGGAAATATATGTATGTACGTAAAAAAAAGGGAAATCTCAGATATTAATATCTCACCGATATTCTCCAGTTGTCCGGGCGTGCCCCAGCCTCCGGCAGCGGCAATTCCCGCCTCCCCACCGAGCCCATTTCCAGCGGCTGTGGAGGCCTGCGCTTGGGCCTGAGCTGCCGCCGAGCCCGGGGCGGGTGGCACATAATCCCCGCCATCGATGACCACACCATCGATGCTCGGCCCAAAGGCGAAACCGAATTCGGGCGGACGGATGGGGACGCTCAGCAGTTGCTCGAGCGTCTTCTCGCGCAGACACTTCATCAGATGGGCGTGCGGCAGGTCCGAGGCACAGTTCACATGGTGGGCCACGATGGCGGCATACTTCGCCGGATTACTGACCAGCGACCAGGGGGCCAGACCCGAACCGGACATGAGGATGGCGCGATTGAAGAGCAAGCCTTGCGGGAGACAGGAGAATGGCACGAATTTCAAGCCAAATGTCTTGTCAGAGAGATAGACAGACAGGAGGAGAAACGCAACACCACTTACCCTCTGGCACAGCCATTGATGATATGAGAAAGTGGACACAGGCCGCTCCCGTGCCATGTCCGGCGAGGGTTATGCTATTCGGATCACCGCCAAAGGCAGCAATGTTCTCCTTGAGCCAATGCAATGCGGCAATGATGTCCATCAGGCCATAATTGGCCGGCAGCTTCGAGTATCGGTCCGTGTTGGCATTCAGAAATCCTGCAAAGAAAAAAAAAACAAAATGCATATTGTACGTAGTTTTGTCTCACATAATCGATGATTCGTTTGCCTCGTAATGCACGTTTAATCGTTTTAAGCAGTCGTGCAGTCAGTCGGTTCTGTCGTCCGTTGCCTATTTAAAATGTCGAAGCGCAAATGGCAGGCCGGCAGGACGACAGGCGACACTTTTTCACTGCAAAGTCACGCGTGCAAATCATGATGTCAGCACTTCCGTTTCCTCTGCAACAACAACAACAACAGCAACAGCAGCAGCAGCGACAGGAGAAGCGACGGTAGCTGCAAAAGAGTGGATGGAGCGCCCAAATGAGGTCGCCACTAATTTTGCCTGTGCTTTTGAATTTGCACAGTTTTTCGGGGGCATACAGTAGTTGAAAGCTGATTTGTTTGAGAGGAGATTTCAAAGATATTTGGGGATTTTCTTGGAGAAATAACGAGCATAAACATACGAGATATTTCTAAGATATTTCTGATATTTTATAGTATTTTTCAAGTAATTTCTGGTATTTTATATTATACTTCCGGTATTTGTACTTTCTGGTTTTTTTTATGATTGTCGTTCATATTATATTTTTCTAAAATTTTCTGATAATTTTCTAGTATTTTAGGTATTTTTTTTGGTATTAAATTTTCTGTTAGTTTTTATTTATTTTTCTAACATTTTCAGATATTTTTCCTGGCATTTTCTGCAATTTTCTGTTGTATTTTTTTGGTATTTTTTGCCAAATGGATTTGGTATTTCTTTAAATGAACTGTGTTTTTTCGGAGGTGTAATATCTAGTATTTTATCATATTTTACTGGTATTACTTATTTTTAATGACCCAAAAATTTTATGATTTTTGAGTGTTCAGTTTACCAAATCTTTGAGCATTAATTTCCCTGTTCGTGCAACTTTGTCCCACTGTTTCCTGTGTGGATTTTTGTGTGCCTGACTGTAACTAAATTAGTTAGATTATGGAATAAATGTACGCCTCATTGCTGCTGCCATTGTTGCTGCTGCTTTAGTCGTTGGCTGCTGCTGCTGCTGCTGTTGTTCAACGGAAGTGCAGTTGATGTTGCAAGAGTGCTTCTGGCAGCCCGGTACTGGCACTGGCACTGGCTCTGGCTTAAAAGCCGCTGCTCTGCACAGTCGATTGGTTGGCGGCACGTTTGCCTCATTGCACCGACGACCCCTACTCCACTCTACTCCACTCTCCACTCTCAGAGGAGGTGGCACTGCTGTCGTTCGTTGTCGACTGTCGTTCTCTGGTCATGCACTCAGCATATCAATTAGCATTAGGATTTGAGTGTGCAGAGCACTTACCCAGCACTCCGAGGCGATAATTTATGGTTACCACCAATATTTGTCCATAGCTTGCCAGAACGGAGCCATCGTACGGATTGCCGCTATTCCATTCATATGATTCGCCATGGACAAACACCAGCACAGGATATTTTGTAGGATTTCCACTGCCCGAAGACGATGAGGAAGACGATGATGATGATGATGACGAGGAGGAGCTGGAACTGCCACCAGAGGAGGAACTGCCACTGCCCGTGGAGTCACGTGAACCAACTGCAAAGAAAAATCAAACGGAAAAATACGTTAATTGACAGATCAATGCAATAAAAAAAACAAAAAAATTGATTTTTCTTCCATTCCTTGGATGGAATTCTCATATAATATTTCAAGGGTAAATAATTGCAAGAAAAGATTTACACGAACGAGAAAACCCACAAAACCGTAAAGCCCTTAAGCCTAGTCCATTAATCAAGTGGAGCTCCTGTTTCTAAGAAAAATACTTGCCAAGGTAAACAACAAGGCCTTAAATCAGCCATCAACCAGGTCGGCAAAAACGTAAGACAAATGAGCGTCTAAGCCTCTGAAAATAGGCAAATTATATCCCTAAACAACTCTTTTTTTTCCCTCATCGTGTGACGAAAGGAAAAGCCAAAGTCATCGATGGAGCAGAACCAGCAGCAGCAGCAGCAGCAGGCCCTTCAGGTCTAGTGGTTCTTTCCTAATATGAATGGACACGTTTTCCAGCTTAGGGAAAAGGCTTATCTTTCGAGTGAGAGAAAACAATCATTGGATTGGATTTGGGACCTTTCTTTCCTGCTGACGTGTGGAGAAAGTTTTGGTAGCTCGTGTTTGGCAGGGATTTAATGGAACGAAGAGTGATATATGGGATATATACGGAATAAAGATGGAATCGAGAATGGTAACCTTTAAGAACAGAGCCCCTATAAAAACAGAGTGATTCTCTAGTATTCTCTTTTAGTATTCATCTAGTATATATTTTTAGCATTACCTGGTATGCTTCTATTCTCAATATTTGATTAAACTTTTAAGTTATTTTTGGGTATTTTTCTAGCTTTTGAGTGATTTTGTGTTAAATTTTGTTTCATATTTTCTGGTATCAGTCTAGAATATTTCTGGTATTTTTGTAGTATCATTATACTTATTTTCAGTAATTTTCTGACAATAATTTGCTATTTTATGATATTTTTCTAGTATTATTTAATGGTATTTTCTAGTATTATAGTGGTATTTTTTAGTATTATTTTATGGTCTTTTTCTAGTATTATCTTATGGGATTTTTCTAGTATTATTTTATGGTATTCTAGTATTACTTTAGTTGTTTTCTAGTATTCATTTTAGAATTTTATAGTATGTTTTGTGTATTTTTCAGCTTTAAAACACAGCGTACCAGGGTTTAAAAGCCATTAAAAGGGGAAAACCGATAGCGATATGTATCTGTATGCCTTTGCAGAAATAAAGAGATAATAAAGAAATCCATCCACATACAAGATATCTATAACATTTTCTTATATATTTAAACCACACTTTAAAGCACAAACTGGAGGCCAAACATCCAAAGAAAAAACGAAAACTGCAAACAGAAATCCATCCGAGAAGGATAGTGGGTTAGATGAGATTGCAGGGTGGCTGCATCTTTGTTAGAGATATGTACATATCGTCATGTATCTGAGCGAGTGCATGGCTTGTATCTGACATCAGACGTTGCACCCCCCTGCCCCTCCATCTCGCTATCCTTACACTAGAAGTATAACAAAAGCAAGCACATGGAAAGTTGTCTGTGCTCCTCTCTCTTTGCCCTGTTCTGCTCTGCTCTGGAACAAAAGAACTTGCTTATCAAAGCGGAAAAAGAGTTGTAAGAGAAGGGAGGGAGGGAGGGAGGATTGGGTTGGGTTGGCTTGGGTTAGGATGTGGCTGAAGAAGTGCCACCAAACGAGGCACCAGGAAACCAAGTTACTGTGTCACTGACTTTTATAAATAGCGTGAACAAAGAGACTCGTGTGGCAGACACAATGAAGGGGAGGATGATGCAGAAAGGAGACCTCATAAAAACCAAACCCAAAAGGGGCAGCAGCGAATGGGAATATCAATGTCAATATCTATATAAAAATCTTCACACTTTCAGGAGCTAATTCAATGGATGGGCACCTCTATGTAGTATCTCTGGCTATAAAGTGGAGTGGAAATATTCCACGGAAATGTGGAACTGGAAAACATTTTGTTGCGCTAGAACTTGGCCAAGTATTTTAACAAATTACCACACCACAAAATGGCCAACAATTTTGGGGCCAATTTCTATATTAATTCTGGGGTGTGGAGGGGGGGAAAACTTTACTAACTGCAGCCTATAAATGCCTTTGGTTTGCCACAAAAATTGGCCAACAAAAAAAAAGGTTTCCGCAAAGTGTGGGGCAGGGGGGCGGAGACATGTTTCCACGCAACATGCAAACAGCATTTAAAACTTGTGTCGTCTCTCTCTCTCTCTTCCTCTCTCTCTCTGTCTAACTAAAAAACTTTTGTGCAAGTAAAAACTTTTGTTGTCATTTCAGCATAAAATGGGCGACATTTGTGTGTGTGTCTGCATGTTGCATGTGCCCCCAAGGAGGGAGGAATTAAACTTTTATGACTAGCCCCAAGAAGCAGCAGCAAAAGAAAGTCAAATCAGAGAAAGGGCTGGGACCAGACACAGACAGAAGTTCAAACTCCCCCGCCCACCCCCTGCCCCAACAAATGTCGCTAGTTTTTCCCCCGGAAAGAAAGTTTCCTCTGGCATAATTTTCTGGCAGGGAGGAAGGGAAAATGTAAATATATTTTGTACATATGACATGTCGTGGAAGAGCGATGACTTTTGGGGCCCACTGTACGGCGGCAGGGGGGAGGTGGAGCGGGTACGGGGATGGGGACGGGGACGGGGACGGCATCTTGTTAATAAGTTGAAACATGTTTTAATTTACATGGATCCAATGCGCCCCTTTGGGGAAATCCTAATTCTTACGCCCCTCCATTGCTGGTGGCAAGAAAATGTCATTTGCCACACTGGGTGGCAGGCAGTGGAAAGTTTTGTGTGTTTGTTTGTGTCTTTTGGGGGCGGCTGTGGGGCGCGGCTGTGTGTCGACAGTTTTATGTTGTATTTTGACTGGCATAAATTTAATCATATTTTCGGAGAGGACTGTGGCATGTGGCATGCCCCCCATTTAACTGAATTCTTGGTAGGCATTGAGTGACTAAATGGAACTAATGTGATTGACAGCAGCCCCTTTCTCCCCGTAGAAGAGTGGAAGATGTCAACGAAAGGGAAAAGCAAAGAGGAAGGGAAAAGGGATTTCCAAAGAGAGTGAAAGCCGAAAAGAAAGTTTGGTAAACATTCCCGAAATGATTGGCTATCAGATTTTCAAACTGCTTCAAGTAGAACTTTTCAATGATTTTCTTATATTTTTTGAGAATTTTCCAAATGTTCCAAAAGGAAATGGAATGCCAAAATCTTTATTTTAATTGGAAAATTATTTTAAAAGTATTTCTTGGGCTTGGGAGTGTTTTAATTTCCTTTACGAATTTCTCAAAAATATATCTCTCTTTTCTCTAAAAAAAAATATCTGCATTCATAGGATTTAAAGTATTTTCTTTCCACACACACACACACACACACACACAAATCTCTTGGTTCTTTCGTTGTTCTCGCAATTTGTTTGATAATAAAATTTACCAGCTATTGAAATTCATTTTCCAAGTATTGTTTTGCTTGTTTTGTGGCCTCTTTCACACCCCACAATCTACACACACTCTCGAACACACACACACGCACAGAACTAGAGCTCTCCTTCCCCTACAAATAGAAAGAAAATCTAACCTAAAATATAAGGAAAAACTAAGAGAAAAAAAAAGAAGAAACAATGTATGTGGAGGCCTTCAGGCAACCCGAAAAACTAGGTGAAATCAATATCCTGCAACTCATTTTCCTGCTGCTCCTTCGCCTCCTCGAAACCCCTTTTGGTTTCCTGTGCCCCAAACAATTGCTACTTGTGTTCGATGCTGGAGGATGCCCCACTGCCCCATTGCCCCTGGCCCCCTGTACCTTGCCGCACACTCTCAGAACACAGAGAAAAATGTAGTTCATTTCGTTTTATGGCGGCAAGAAAATTTCATTTCGTTCGAGCTACAAGTTTAGTGTCGCCTTTTGTTACAGTAGAGCTTTTGTATTGCAGATGCTCATCAGTACAGTGAAAGTTCGTTCACCACACTCTACCGCTGTCTTTCTTTCCCAGTGTGTCTTAGCAGTAAAGAGTGGGTTTTCAAAGAAGGGGGCGCAATATCCAGTTCTCTTGATTTATTATCATTATTATTATTATTTAATTTTATTACTTATTATTGTTATTATTGTCTCTTAATTAAGTTCCTTGATGTTTCTGCTGGAGACTCACATAGCGAATCTCCACTGTGTATTTTTCCCCATCTGCTGCCACAGGTTTTCTATTTTTACACAATTTAAAGTGTTTGTCCAACATTTACCATTCTCTGTCTCTCTCTTTCTGCTTCTATTGTCTGCCTTCTCCTTCAATTCAGTTTTTTCTCTTTCTTTTCGGATTTTTATCGATTTAATAAATTGCAGAGTTGCTTTTTGCTCTCCTTTTATTTTGTGTGTCTTCAATTTAAGGTTCGTTGGGCTTTTTGTTGTAAACAGAACCAGTTTTTTTTTACTGCAAGTTTTATTTTTTTTTTTTGCAGAGTTTTTGGCGAGTTTTACAGGTGACACAGTTTTCACAGTCACGTAGCTTTCCATCATCCTTTTTTTTGGCCATCATTTTTCAGCACTTTGCAGTAAATTTTCGGGATGCTTTTAATGCTTTTATTGATTTCTCTTTTTCATACACAAATTAAACTTTTTTCGCTCCTGAATTGAATCTGTTTTGACGCTTATTTTATCTGTTTTTTTTTAGCAAGATTTTTTTCTGGAAAATGCATTTTCAGTTTCTTAATTTATTACTTTTGCTTAAGCTTTACTATTTTCCTTTATTTTTGTTCCCTTTCTATCTCTCTTTTCTTTAATTTTCCATTCCTTCTCATGGGGCTTAAGTGACGTTCAAATAATAACAGGGGAAACATCTTTCTAGGGCTTAAAACTTTTTTTTTGTGGAAATTCAATAATTCAGCAGACAAGACCATAAATGGGAATTTCTGGTTGAACAGGAAAATGGTTTTACTCGGAAAATGCTGTACCGAAAAGTCAATTGAAATACATAGCAATTAAACTTTTTGCGGCTTGTAGTTGTATATTTTCCACTTTATTTGATTTTTCTTTTAGTATTTGTCTAACGAAGTCATGAATGATGTTTGAGTGCATTCATGAATGCAGAAGTTCATTCAAAAGTTGTAGAACTTTTGCCCATAGTTTATTGGAAGAAAACTTGAACTTTTGCCACATTTAAGTCGGGGAATGGTACAGTAATTCCTCGCTAAATGAGCCATCTAATCTTCTGGTTAATCTGGTGTGGGTTCCGATAAGGTTTAATGCATGGCACGTACTTGAGGAATACATTAGATGGAAAATGCCGCAAAGGAAACAAAATGTCAAAGAGAAAGCCACCGAGCCAGCGAGCGATGAAAATTATGATTTTCGTCATGGAAAATGCCGGTAAAGACTCATAAATAAGTACCCGGCCATACCATACACTCCATAGCATCTACTCGCTTACACTCTCACTCTCTCTGTCGTACATAAAAGCTCATAAAAGAAATATGAATGAAGGAAAGAAGAGAGCAAGGAGAGGGCAAAAAGGAACAGAGGAGGAGGAACAGAGGAGGAGGAACAGAGGAGGAGGAGAGGAGCAAGAGTATGAAGTTATCACGTGAACTCCTTTACGCACATTGCAGGCCATAAATTACAAAGTACTTGGCCTCCGACCACCCACGCCCACGACCATCCTACCGCCCTCCTGCCCTTGCAAAAAACTCAATTTACATTCATTGTACAGTCACACACATGCGTATATGGCTTCTTGCTTGCTTCCTGACTGATAAGCCCACAAAGTGAATGCGGAAAAAATGCCAAATGAAAATGGGAAATCCTCCCACACCCCTACACACACACACACGCACACACCAACGAGGCGGAAAAGTCAAAAGGGAAAGAAAGGCAGCGCACCACGCTTCAGGCCAGGCCAAGTGTGAAGAAAAAATTGTTGCATTAAATTAGGCGCCACGACAACGACAACAACAAGAACAACCACAACAACAGCAAAGTGTGAGGCAACAACGAAGCATGGAGATACCCTATCAGATGCATTAGATAGAAGATAGATAGAAAGATGGACAAATGGATAGAAAGATGGATAAATGAATATGTAAATAGATGGATTGACAGATGGATGATCAAATGATCGATGGACAATCGAATGAGTATGATTTTTGATCTCTTTCTTGGGTTTAGTTATACAAAAATCATAGAAAACTATGAGCTGAAATTATTCGTTTTTGCCTAAGAAAAATTCCTTCCATTACCTTCGATTTTCCTATACCAGCTAGGACTTTTCGGGATACAACAATGTACTTATAAAAGAACGACTCTTTTTTTTATAAGTAACATTTCTGTTTATTTTTCTTTTTTATATACAAAAGATTTTATTGAACATTTTTGTCTGGTTTGAACTCTATTTTTTTCTTTAAGAAATATAATATAAAATTTAAGTCATTTTTGAAATGAAATGAATAAATTAATAAAATTTAAAATTATATAAAATAATTATTTATAACATATAATAAATCTTTAAAATAATAAATTTTTGAGTTCAAATTTTTACAAAATTTATTAGCAATAGTTATTCTCAAAAAATTAGGTTCTTCCACATATTTTATTTCATTGATTCTTTCAGAGCTTATATGGTAATACGATATGGTCACCAGATATAGAATGTTTCTCCTCTATAAGTCACTTCAAAAGAGTTTTGTACACGGCTATATGGAATATATTCAAAGTGATTGATGCAATAAATGTGCCAAGAGTCGTCATACCCTTCTTGAAAGGGTATATAAAGAGCATCAGTAGCAGGCAGGCCAGCAGCCAGCAGCAGAACTTTACGATGCGTCACTTGTGTATGCCCCAATGCCCCATGCCACATTTAAATGTCGATAAATCATTAAAAGAAACATTAAAAACCATAGAAAGTGTGTGTGTGTGAGGAAAGAGTGGGGGTGGGGGGAGTGGAAATGCAAATGGAAAATGTTTTCTTCCAACTTTGCTTGATTTTGCCTTTCCTTTCGTTCGTTTTCTTTTTTTGTTGTTGAACTTTTTATAACCCACAAAATACGATTTTTATTGCAACTTTTGTGCCGCCCCTCCTTTGGCAGGCGTCCTGGCACTTCATAAAAATGTGAAATATTATGATGCCTAAAGGACACACACAGTCAACAGTCACTCAAGTCCCCCCATATTTTTCCTATGAACATTTTGCACATTTTCTTTTTTGGCAATTTTTTCTGTAGAAAATTCCAAAGAAATTTGTAGCCTTTTGGCACCTTTTCTTATAATTTGTTGGCATTTTTATGGGCATGGAAATGTTAATTGCTTGGAAAATGTTGGGATAATGTCAGCAAGAGGGGGGAAACAAAGGAATTCAAAGGCCGAAATACCTGTTACTCCAAGTAACTGGCAACAGTTAGGGGCAGATACACACACACAGAAGCCACAATAAATTTGCCGCAGACACACCAAATGGAGAGCTGCTCCTCCGATAGCAAGCGTCTGTGTGGCATACCACTTAATCTTAATGCATTCTACCGCTTAAATCCATGCATCAGCTTAACTCGAGGCTTAACCTGAAGTCAGTGGCAGGGCCACACACAGACTTGAGTGTGTGAGTGTGTGTGCGGCGAGTGCATTTTAACGAAACCAATATTTGCGGCAGACACCTGGAGAGAGTCCTAAAAGTGAAAAAAAATGGAGAAGCAAACGGAATGGAGCTCTTCTGGTCTGCTGCCCCCGACCCCTCGCTGAATGTTGTTGCAAATTGAAATATGCAATTTGTCGTAAGAGATTTTGTATGGCTTTGCCACTGACTGTGGCTCCTGGCTACCTCCTGCTGCTGCTGCTGAAGTCTTGGGTCCTGCCAGACCACAGAGCAGTGGCTGAGGGAGAGAGAAAACTCTCTCCATTTCTCCATTTTTCCATTTCGTATTATCGTTTAACAACATTATGTCAGCGTTCAGGCATGAAAATGCTTAAGAAAATTGCAAAAAGAAGTGAGAGAAAGTATGTGTGTGTGTGTTTGTCTGTGTGTGTGTGTGTGCGTTTCCGAAATCGAAGACCTTAATAGTTTTTCGCATTTTACCAGCTGCAACTGCAATTTATGGCTGCCACACATAATTGCAATTCCAATTCCAGTTACATTTTTGTGGCAGTTGCAGAGCATCTCATAAATGTTTCCCACAATGTCCACCATAGAGAGTGCGAGAGAGAGAGAGAGAGTGAGAGAGGGAGAGTGTACAGCAGGGCGTATGCATAATGTGGCACCATTTTTATGCTGCATTTTAACGACTGACAGTCGAAGGAGCCACAAGGGAGCACATAATTGATGGCCTGCACATGGCAGCAGGAGGAGGAGGAGGAGTAGCCTCATCAATAACTAAACGTATGACGTATGCGTTATAAACAAATAAGAGCAAAAGATACAGAAAAGCGAAGAAAGATACCATTCATTCATCCTCTACGACATCATCAATATCCGCCCAGATATCATCGAAAATTGTCAAAATATTAATGGCCATCAAGTGTAGTTTTTCTTTGGGCGAGTCTCTCTCTGGGTCTTTGGGTCTTGTAGCAAATTTATGTCTATTGCTGCTGCCAACAACTATTCGAAGTATTTTTTTTGCTTCTTGATTGATAAATTTACTTTTACTGCCTGTCGGCATTCCTATGCCTCGCTCTCGCTCTCTCCTACTCTCTCTCTTTCTCTCTCTTTCTCTCTCTTTCTCTCTCTTCCCCTCTCTTATGGCTTCGTTAGTAAATTATGGCCACTTCCGTCGTTTTTTTGCTGCTGCTGCTCTCTAATAAACTGAAGCCGTCATATGTTGTGTATTAGTGTCTGCTAAAAGTATCTGTATATCGGTGTATCTTTGTATCTGTGTATCTGTGTGTGTGTATGTTTCACTTTTGTGTCGAGAAAGAGAAAACAAATTGACGCAAGTCGTGTGTAATTTATAATGAAATATTATATACGCTCGTTTTGGCAGTTATGCAGTCAAGTGTACTCTGAAGGTAATAAATGACAATGTTTTGCGGGGGCTTCCTCTCACAAAGTATCTATGTATCTTTCAGATACACAGCTCAGCTTTGCTGTGTGTGTGTGTGTGTGTGTGTGTGTAAGCAATTTAAGGACATGAGCTACCGAAATCTTGAAGGCTTTTGACAGTTGATTTTGATTATCCAATCGATTAGACGTTGAGTTTCTTGGAAAAGACGACTTTGTGGGGGATTTTGGAAAGTGAAGAGTTTTCTAGGAAAAGATAGACAACTTTAGAGTGAGGTGTGACAAATAGGAGAGTAATTAAGGGGTAACAGCAGATCAGATGTGAAAGACAGAGGCAGGGAATAGCCCCATAAAGCAGGATATTTCTACCTAAAATTATTGTATGTAAGAATTAGTCCTTCAATAATTAAGATACTTTCTCCCTAGTGCGCTTTCATTGGTTTCCAAAGTCTTGTTAACAATTTGCAGTACAATTTAAAGAGCCGTAAAAATATTTGGCAATCCTATATTTATAATAGCTCTTATCGACCATAAAATTGTTTGTGTGTGTGTGTGTGTTTGTGTGTGTGTTTCACCTTCATTTGATTGCCCGCCAAACTATCAAAATGCAATTTTGTTTGCACTTAAAAGCCAAGATTATTATGCATGCATTTCCCCAAAGGCCGACGGCATGGAACCTCAGAGCTCATAGAATATTCCTACGAGTACGAGGATTCCTTGGGGAGGGGGGGAGTGGGGGGGGGTCATAAGTCAACTGTTCATCTATGGGAAGGGGTCTGTTCTCTGATTTTTGTGTGTGTCTACAAATTCGTGCCACACGGGGGCACACAACTGGGGATCTGGGGGATCTAATGCACTCGTAGCATGCAAAATAGCAGTCAGTAACGCCCTGTAATTAGACTATGACACGCTAAGTGCACAAAAAAGCACCAGGAAAGAAACTAAAAAGAAAGAAAATAGAAAGAAAATAAACGTATCTTTAGGGAGGAAATGCTTCAAGTGCATGCAATAAGACGTTTGCTTTTCCGTCCATGTTCCGCCTGTCTCTATTTGTTTTCTCCGGGCCAGGCCAGGCACATTTGCGCATTTTCCATTTCAATTTGCAGGCACACACACACACATACACATTTTTCCACCTCTCAACAAGAAAGTACGAGCCACAAAATGTTTTCACCTTTTGCTTAATGCCGTAACTGGTTTTTCCTTTTTTTTTCGGGGTTGCCACACATCCAAGAGTGGGGTGGGACGTAAGGGCCATGTATATGGCCAATTATGAACTTTGACTTATCAATTTCTTGGAAAATGTCCGGACACATTTTGTTGGTCACATTTAATGCGCAATTTAAATTCAATGCCTTGAATCCATTTGCTTTACTAGATGTCCTGTCCCGTGTCCCTTGTCCATGTCCGTTTCCTGTGTCGGTGTGTGTGTGGGCGTGTGCGTGTGTGTTGGCGAGGGTCAAGTGGCCATTGAAAAGGTGAACTTTCTCTCGTTGGCTCTATGACCGCTTTTGCCCAGAGATGTGACAAATTTTGTGATGCATATTTTATATGCCCCGGACGGTGGGCCTTTCCATCTGCAAAGGCCTTCAACGGACCGACGGCCTGCCACGACTATGTGTGGGTGGGTGGGAGGCTTTTGATACAACAAAAATACATATTTCAGAGGTTGGGAGGGGGTTTTTTTTTTGGGGGGGTAAAAATAACGGCCTTTCTCGCTTTAAAAGCGCAATTTTCTGTGTCAATATTGGAATATTTAAATTTGCATAAAAAAGGAAATATCAACAAAAACAATGGCAAGGAAGGGAATCAACGGTGGGTTCGGGTTTGGGTTTGGGGCGACTCTGAAGTGCTCTACAAATATAGCGGGGGCGGCAGGCAGCAGGCGGGGGCGTGGACTGGAATGGGAACGGGCTTAAGTGCTCTTTGAGATATTATTAGAAATGTCTGGGCGGGAAATGGCATTGGTGTGGGAGAGGTAATGGTATTTCACCCAAGTGGATCAAAATACTCATACCAAAAATTATGTCAAAGAAGGTCTGTTTTTGATAGAAATACTCGTAGAATGGTAAAGGCCTATAATCGAATTTAAGAACAATCAAAATAGATTGATTTATGATTCGAATTTATTTATATTTCGATATTTATGGGCTTTCGAATGTTTATCGGCTCTACAAATATCAGAAAACAGAAAATAGTAATCCGATTATTTGGCATCAGTGAGTTAAAGTCTTTTCGACCCTGTTGTCGGTAAATATCAGTAAATATCTCACTTATCATAGAATTGTCAGTTCTTATGTAGTTATCGATTATCAGCGAAAAATCGTTAATCAGTCAATCGATAAGTAATATATGTTAATAGATAGGTAATAGATAAGTAGCTACCGATAACTGGTTGGTGACAGCGAATCAACTATATATATCGGTTATCGGCTAGGTATCGATAAATTATCGATATATCTAATTTAAACAGAATTATAGTATCCAATGCGAAACATTTATAGGTATCTATGGATGAACATTTGTTTATAGGAAATTAACTATATATATCGGCTATCGATAACTTATCGATAAGCAATAAAAATGAAGTTTGCACAGAATTATAGTTTCCATTTAACGAAGTAAGTTATTTATTGATCAATAATAATGATGGAGCGAAAAATGGATAATAATGCCATACTTTAGTCAATCGATAACTTCATAAAATAAATATTTCTTTTGGAATTTCTTTCGTGATATCCTTGACGATGTACCCCTACATCGTGTAGAGTACACACGTGTATTCCCTCGTCTGTCTGTGCATATTTTTCGAAATATGAAAAAATATCAAAAGTGCCATGCAACATTGTTTTACGAGTGGAGCGGCTGAATGAGGAATGTCAGACGCACACTTGCAACAGCAACAACAAAACACATATAGTACACACACACATATGTACAGCCACACTTATACACGCACATTGTAAATGCCTGCAATGTTGGCGGCGGTGGCGCGTGGGGCCATCAGCCGAAGAGAGACTTTGCTTTTCATACATATTTTGTAGATTTATTGATAGTACTCCCACACATCCACACATCCAGACATCCCCATGCACACAAACAAACAAACAAACAGACAAACAGACGACGCACACATGTGCACAGCCATACAAACACAAATACACATGCTACACGCACACAGATACACACAATCAACATAAACGCTTTCTGTTAAAGTCAATATGTATGTATGTATGTAGTCAAGCGCTTCGTTTATAACACAACACAAAAAAAAACAAAGTTGACAAAAGTTTCCGACATTCTCCACTTTTTTTCCCTGCCTTTCTGCCTGCGAATGCCATTCTTTTTTTTTTTTATGCTGCTGCTGCCCAGAGTATTTATGGGGTTTCCATCGTCACTCAATCGGTCTAAAGGTACGACGAGTGGGAGTGCTTGTAGGAGTTGTAGTTATTGTTGCCAAAGCCTAGGAAATTGCAATCGCAAGCAGCAAATACAATCAGGCGACACAAACACACAATCCCATCAGAACGTAACTGAGGGGGGGAGGGGGCGGCAGAGAGTGAAAAGAATGGATGGATTTGATGTTTGGAAAAGCCCTAAATGGGATATGATTTGTGGCACAGAAAAAGTGGGGGCTAAGACTATAACTAATTGGAAAGTGATTGGAATTGGTTCTTAAACTAAAAAAAAGGAAAGAAAAGTGTGGCATGAGAGGCAGAAACCTTCAAAGTGGGTTACATTTTTGGGTTCTATGGAATCTTAGAGGTTTGCTACTGGTAAAATCTAGAAAAACGAATGATCTATGGAAATTTATACAGATTTTAAGGGTTTCAATAGTTTCATAGTACCCTCTGAGTAGATTTGAGGCCTTAAAGTAGATTTTTAGTTCTGATTTCAAGGCAATCTAAGCTCTTTTTCTTTAACAAATTCCACCTATTCAAATGCCTATGCATTGCTCTAAATTCGTATCAAAGAATCAAGAATTAGAGCCCTAAATGGAATTTTCTAAATGGAAATCAGATTTCTAGGCCAACAAAAATTATGATTTTTTTGTGGCCCCTCCTTTGCAGCGTTTTTGTTGGCTTTTATTTCAATTTTCGGTTTTTGGATTTCATTTAGTTTGCATTTAAATTACTTTTTTAATTAGTAGCTTAGATTAAAAAGTTTGACGGCTATTTATGAATGCTTGAAAATGAAGACTTCTGTTGGGGACATTAACATTGAATGAAATGATTGTTTAAGGATTTCCCTATGCAAATGCTGGGACGGAAAAACTTGACACTAAATGTGGGGGAAATAATAAATGTAATTTTCTAAATTTTATGCTTTCCACGCCCCTCAATGTCGTTGGGGGATACGAAAATGAGCAAGGACTGTCTTTTGTCTTGGATTTTCCGCAGACGACAACTGCATTTGGGGAAAAGTTTCCCCCCTACCCCCAGTCAGCAGACAAAGTAAAAAGTTTGCTTGATTTTCTTCCCCTGCTTTCCCTTTGTTATACAATTTTCTTTTGCTGTTTCACGATTTTTTTTTCCTTGTTTTATTTCTGTGTTAAATTTGGCTTTGGTTTACGAAAAAAAAGAAAACAGATATGTAGGTTCCGTGCTGTTATTTTTAGCTATTCATATACATAACTCTTGTATTGGCAGCTAGAGAGAGAGAGAGAGAGAGTGAGACAGAGTGTGAGAGAGTGAGGTAGAGAGATCGAGTGCTAGGTAGAGGTAGAAAAAATGGCGAAGAAAACTTCATTTCCGTGTGTGACCAGAAACACGCGCCATGTCGGCTCTCTGGAATCGATTTCCGTTTCCGCTTTTGGGGCAGCTGCTGTTGCTGTTGCGTGTTGAAAGCGGCACGCATTGAGGAACACATCAATTCCATGCCACCAAACCTCATTAATAATGTATTTTCGGGTATGGGAAATTTTTTGGGGAATTTCATGAATGAAAGAGTTCTGTAAGCGATCGAAGAGCGTATTTCATGGGAAAAGAAAAACCTTTCTCATTGCATTCATTGAGTCCTCTATTCATGGTCGACTATGTATCCGTTCCAGGAATCCACATTTTGCGTATGATAAATATTTATACAGAAAAACTCATTGCAATGGGAAATCAAAGACGAAATGAGGGAAATTTCATTATTATTCCAATTGTGGATTCATGTAAAGGGGGGTTTGGCATGTGTGTGCAGGAAACCACAGGATTCTTGGTATTACAGCCATGTCCCAATATTCTAGAGAGAAATAATTTTAATCATTGATTAATTCTTATAAAAATATACGGAGAAAAACAGATACGAGACGCTGTACTCGAAGTGATCTAAGGAGCCGAAGAAGTACCGATGGGGAGTACCGAGGGGGAGTACCTAGGGGGAGTACCGAGGGGGAGTACCGAGGGGGAGTACCGAGGGGGAGTACCGAGGGGGTATATTCGATTATATGTTCAAGCAGGGCTCTAGTGTATCTGTGTGTGTATCTGTGGTTGGGTCGAAGGTTACGCTTTGTACATTTATCAATTGGTCAATGGCCACACCATGAATGAATGAATGAATGAATGGCGTTCTCTCTCTCTCTCTCTCTCTGTCTCTTCTCTCATAATGCGCCATTAAGTGAGGCTCAAGAAAGTTAATCACATGGAAATGCCTGAAGATTAGAAATTATGACATTAATTTTTCACCAACAAAATCCTTAGATTTCGAGCCATTTCTCATTTTGGGGCAAAGCAACAGCAAAAGTCAGTTAAGCACAAAATATGGCCAACATTCAAACATGGCTGATAGATAAACTTGAAATCTACACACGAATGAGCAAAATGGACCTGCCCATCCGCCCCCGAAAAGCGGCAAATCATGCTTAATGTGGCATTTGTATGTTTCGAGGTCCAAGAACTTAAAAGAAATGCCAAGAGGCTGAAAAATAAAATAAAATGAAAGAAGGACCCCGAAATGAAGGCCAAGAGCAGGACAGACAGGCAAACAGGCAGACAGGCAATAATCCATAGAGTAGAAGAAGGCGAATAAAAACCACAGTGGCAGCAGGGCAAAAGGACTTCATTCCGCAAAAAGGAGATAGAGGCAGAGCCAAAAGATGATATAAATTTTATTGTCATGTCCAAGTAGATTAAACTATAGCCTGCATGTCCATGTCCGCTCGAATCCCCATTCGAGTAGGCCCCAAAAAAGTGGGCTATACAAAAGGCACAAGAGATTTATGTTTGTGTGTGTGTGTTTGTGGCAATAAAAAGTATATTTTTGGGTCTGCCACAAAAGAAAGATAGAGAGAAAGCATTTCATTAAATGGAAGCAAGGACCGGCAGGACAGGAATTAGTAGGCATGGAAAACACCTCGGAATGCCGCTTGGGTTTTCCTTCAGGGATTCCTAAGGTACATCTCGGGGCTGCTTATCTGGCAATTCACTTCGAATAAATAATGATTTATTGCATCGTTTTTTTTCTTGTTTGTTTTTGTCTGACATTTGGGCACGCCCCCCAAAAGGCTCATTAACTTAAACTGTCAAAAATTTACATATTTTTTGGGGTTTGGAAAGATTTATTATGAAATGTTCAAGGACTTCAAGGACATGGGTTTCAAGGTGGAGGAGACCACTTGTGTTCGTTCTGGCGGCTGCTTATCCAATTATCAAAACCAGACATTTAATTTTCCCTTTCACTTTGTGCCCACAAATTGCTCGTTCAATTAGCCGTCGTCCTTGAGGCCTTGCACTCAAAAAAAGATATACATATACATACATATATATATATGTATGTGTATGTGTATGTGTATGTATGTATTTATCGTGTATATATCTCTGGTAAAATCTCCAATTCAATTTGGGACCTCAGAGTGTCTCAAGTTTTATGCTCGAAACAATTTATCATAATTTCTTATGAGCGAAAAATAAGATGAAAACTCTTGCAATTTCAGCAAAAGTTGTGCCTTCCTTTTCAGGGTGGTATGGTGGGGTCAGGACCTTTATATTTTTTGTGGCATCTGCCATCGGAAGACAAATTGCAGGTAAAATGTTAACGAATCTGTGTTTATTTTTAACAGTTTTTATATGCCCACAAGAGGCAAAAAGAGAGGGTATTATGAGTGTAGAGAGAAGCATTGACAGCTAATGAAGTTTGAAAACATAAAATTATCAAAAAATTTACATAAAATCGATCAACAATAAAGCTTCAAAGAGGGTTCGAAAATCTATTTAGAAATAATTAAATTAGAATAATATTTAAATAAATTAGATGGGTTCAAAAATTTTATTAAAAAAAAGACTTTAAAAAGGATATAAAAATGTATTTCTAAATAAATAATTTAAATAAATTAAACGGGTTAAAAAATTGTCTAAAAAACGGCTTTAAAAAGGGTCTCAAATACAAGACTTATTTTTAAATAAATTAAGTTATATATCCTTTAATTTATTCTGCCTTCAAAGGGTATATCCGTTTCGACTTTCAAACGTGCGATTTCATGTCTTCATTTTATTCATTTTTCATATTTTTCAGGCATAAACGAAATTTCTCTTATCAGTCAATGGAAATAACAATGGAAATTCTTTTCTATCGAAAAAAAACACAATCTAAAGCCATTAAATTGAAAAAGTACCTCGAGAAGAGAATGAATTGAATGGCAATCTGAAGAAATGTGAGAGTCCCGAAAGGTAAGTGTGGCTTAAAGATGTTTCTTTCGATTATTGAGTTTTCCAATCAAGAAATTATTGTTATTGCATTTCCATGACCAAAAGGACACTTAATTAGCGAAGTAACCGCAAAATAGAAGAGCTTCAAGTGGCCCCAGTGCAAATGTATATTACGTATACGCAGTGGCCTGCTGTAAGTTAATTGAAAGCCAGCGGCGAAAATCAAGCCAACTGTCTAGCCAACTGATGGACGAGTGTCTTCCAGAGAAAATAGACTAAAAAGACAGACAGGAATGAGAGGGACTAACAGGCAAGGGGATTGACAGACTGACGTACAGACAGATAGACTGACTGATGGACTGACGGACGCTTGCTTTTGTGGCCTGAAACTGGCCAATGCAATGGTATGAAGTAGGTCTTAACGCCCGCTGATAGACAATCAAATTTACTTTCGATTCGCCAGTGCACGCCCCGCCCCCGCGGTAGTTTTTCTTCTGCTTTTCTGACAGGTGCCGCAGTAGCAGCAGCAGCCGAAGAGTGAGAGAGCAGCGACTGCTGCTGATGGGTTTCCATTAAGAGTACGCGCGTTTTCCGCTCCTCATTCCTTAGTTTCGAGTTTTAATTAAAATGTAATTTACTTCCATGTCGAACGGCGGAGATGCCGAGAGAGCCAGAGCACCGTTGCACATTTCCCAGCGGCTAAGCGGCTGCTGAAATGGACTGTCGGACACACTGATTAAATGATTGAATGACTGACGGCTGGACAGAGGCATTTGGATCCATGATTGAACTAAATTTGTAGGCAAACAGTGCGGATTGACCGGTATTGAATTTCTGTTGGATTTAGACTGATTTTTTTAGAACTCTAAAACAGGCAACTCTTCCGAAATCAAAGGCCCCCTAGCACTAGGGGCACTCATTTTCGAGAGTTTGTCGATTGGGAAATCATTGAAAATGGTTTTGATTCAGTCGAAGAATTCAACAAACGAATTTTCACATGAATTTCCAATGATTTTTGTTAAAAACTGTTTATTACAATTTTATTTTATACAATATTGTAATATTTAAATCTTTAACGAGGTTTTGTTCAGTAAAATAACATAAAAAATATTTTTAAAATCCAAAGAAGTATTTTTTATGATTTTAATTAATATTTATTTTATTAAATATTTAATTATATTTTTTAAAAATTATTTAATTTAAATTTTAAATGTATTAAAATTATAAAGAAAAGTTTATTTTCCGATCTTTCAAGTTTGAAAATATTAGGAATTTTCACCTTATTTTTCTCAAATTTTGCATTGCAATTTTACAAAATTTCAACCCGCTCTTTGTATTTCTATCTATTAATCGTTCTAAATTTCTCTCCCAGTGTGGCTTAGCAGTAGAAATTATATTTGCTTATTTTTTCTCCTGTTACAACCAAAAAAAATCAAATAATCCTCCTCAAAAAGTGGCAAATGCTTAAGGATTCACACCAGCAAAAACCCAGACAAACATTTTTGGGGCTAATTTGCATTGGAAGGTCCTTCTTTGCAGCTTAGCAAATGCCTTTTTTCTGTGTGTGTGTCGGTGTGAATGAGAAATTTGAAAAATGCCAAAACATTTGTTCCATTTGCATGTAGCAGAAGCAGCAGAGGAGAAAGCCAGTAAAAAGTGAAAACCCAAGCGAAATTTTTAAAAAACTACGGCCTTGGATGACCCTTTTTCTATCTGGCGTTTGGCTCTGGGGGATTAACGTGGAGAAAAGCCGAAGAAAAATGGAAACGCGTTACACCCACCCTGCCGTCTGACCGTCTGGCAGCGTTTGCCAATTTATTCAAATGCCTGGCAAAGTGCTAAATAAACAAGACTCTTGTGCTGTCATTTTTCTTGGTTTTAGGGATAGGAATTATGGGATACTTAGGCATCCCTCCGCACTGCGCACTCCGCACTCACTCACCTTGTATGGGCACATAAATATTTAGATAAAGACAATCCTCTGATTGATTCTGCAGATACGGCAGCAAACGCTTCAGATACTCCAGACGTCCCTTGGGCATTCGTTCCAGCGTTGCCGTCTCATTGTGAATGTCCGGCAGACGTTGCGGGCAAACTGGACTGAATCTGTAATATACAAAAAATTCGAAGAGAAATTGTGAAAGCAGACGATAGATTTTCATGGAAATTAATGAAAGGGAAAACCTTTTTGGGGACCGCAAAAAAAAATTGGATTCTAGAACAGTTTTTTTGATATTTATTTGATTTGTATCATTTTTCCTCTTTCTCTTCCAGTGTGGCTTATCAGTAAAGATGGTAAGTTGCACAAAAACTACAAAAACCTTTTTGAGTGTTTCAAAATAAGTTTTCATTCATTTTTCTCTCTCCCAGTGTGACTTAGCAATGGGCTAAAGAATTTAAAAAAAAATAAAAAATAATTTTAAAAGTTTAAAATATCTATTTCACATTTGTAACCATCTTAGTCTGTGTATATTTTTCTTTCTCTCTCTCCCAGTGTGTCTTGACTACCTTAAAAAAAATTTTTACATTTTTTGAGCATCCTTTTTCAATATTTACTAATTTTTTTGTTGCAGTGTAATACTTTTGCTTGTTGTTTGAAAAGGTTTTACCCCCGAATAACCGAGAAACTTTTTTCGTTAAATAGGCTTATTTTTATGCCTTGCCTCGAATGTCGTTATAAATAGATTAATTTGCTTCAAATTGTGTAATCTTTTTTTTTCGACGATTTTCCCGAGAAAGAGGAAAAGAGAAGCGAAGAGAAGAGTATGGGTCAACGACCATCGTCAACTTTTGTGATTGTCTTTTGGCCATAACAACTTTTTGAATTGAGGACGGACTCTAAGAACAAAAAAAAAAAGAATGTTTGCGTTTTAATTTGTTTTCTTTTTGGGGGTTTTCCTCCCTTTTTCGAAGCTTATTTTCGATTGGTTTTCGATTTGGTTTTCTCCGGTTCTTCTTCTTTCGCTTTCCCTTTTTCGTTTTCTGCATCTGCATCGGCATCTATCGTTTTCTGTGTGCACTTTGTGTGTGCAATTTTCCTGATGATTTTCATCCCTCTTTCAGTATTTCCATCTGTTTTCAATCCCCGAAAAGCAATGTCCATGAGATGCCTCGAAGCATTTCCCCCCAACCGCCCCCCTTATGGCCTGGCGTTCATTTATGAATGTGTTTCTTGGGGAAGTGCTGAGCTGAGTCTTGCCTTGAACCACTGGCATTGTTATTATTTGTTTTTAATCTGATCTATGTGGGATCCATCTCTGGTCCAACCCAAGGCTGAATTTCTGTTTGAAATTTGGATATTTTCCCTGGGACTTGATTGCTGGATTTTGTGGCACTCTATCCCTAGATTTCTTTGCCATTAAATGCCCCTTTAAATTGTGGGCCTTAACTCATTAACTGCTGGCTCTTACCCCTCTCTTTCTCACTTTCTGGGATGCTGCTGGCTCTTTCCCCTCTTGCTGTCTTTCTAAGGGATGCTGCTGGCTCTCCCCAACCCTTCTCTGGGTTGCTGCCGGTCTGCCCATCAAATTGTCATAAAGCGAAAATCAATAGCAACGGAAAATCTTTTCGCCTTTTTCCTATCTGCCATTATGATGCGGAAAAGCAGGCCCCGAAAGCAGAAAATGCATTAACATTAATGACATTGCGAAAATGAAAATGAGAATTTATTTTATTTAATTTCCCTCAAGTTTATTTTCGCTGTGGCCCTTTTTTTTATCGGTTATTGCTGTTTTTCTTTGTTTCTCCAAGAGGTTATTTAATTTTTTTGGGTTTTATGGTATTTCAAATGCTTTTGCCGAGCTTCCGCTCTTTTACAGTGTGGCTTTGCAGTAAATGATTCGGACTACCGAATGAGGTCTATCCATGAATGGGTCAATGGGTGATTGTGATTTCATCAGTGGGGGTGGTGGATGGTGTCCCCCCCACCCCTTCCCTGCCACCCATTTTAATGGACACTTGTGGTCGTGGTGGCCCCGTCGCGATATTGCCATAATAATCATTAATTTAATGGCAAAACAATAAGGCAGGTAATAAAAGTTTCATTTTCGGGGGCTCTCTGGCTTCATTTTCGCTTCGGCCATAAGTATATTTTCTCTCTCTCGCTCGCTCGCTCGCTCTCCCTCTCCGTGGGGGTTTTTTTTTGTAGCTGTGGAAAATGGGTGACAGTATCGCCAGCAGCTTGCACAGAGAAAATATTAAAAATAATGAAAGTGAAAAGTTTTTATGTGTGCAGCAGTTTCCATGCGAGAGAGTCAAGCAGTTCGGCAGCGTTTTCGTTTCAGGTGATGTCTCTGAATCCTTGCCACACTTCTCCCCCGCCCCCACAAATGTATCTCTGGCTGTGTCTCTGGTTTCATGCCACCTCTCCTGTGTTGCCTGTTTGGTGCCATAAAAGTCACATTTTGCACATTTTTAATGCTGTGTTGCTGCCACAAGGAGCCACAGGAGCCAGGGGCTGGCAAACGAATTGTGTGTACACTTCTCAAGTGATCTTGTTTATGCCACTTTGCAACCGCTGAACTTTTCCAGATAACACAGAATGGATTGGGGCAGGTGGAAGGGGACTGAGAAACAGGTGTTTGGGAGGAAGGGAGGCATTTGCTAATAAAGCGAATGCTGCAAATGGCAATTAAGGTCATTGGGGTTCGGGGGTTTCGATATAAACATTGGCGCGAAATGGCCAGACCCGTAAAAACTTGATAATTACTTGTGTTCATTTTATGGGGCCAGGAGCAGGAGCAGGAGAATAATCATGGAATGGATGGATGTGGATGGATCCCTGGAAGCCAATTTCGAGCTGAAGAAAAGAGTCATGGCGATGCGTTTTCTTTGTGCGGGAAAAGTGTTTACTATTTCTTTTTCGAGTGCTCTTTGAGGGGTTCTTGGGGTGCTATAAGGAGTTCAAGGGGTTTTATTACAGAGAGAGAGAGGGAGGGAGAGGGAGAGAGAGAGGGAGAGGTTTCTTCTTCTTTGGGAACAGTTCACACAAAATGTGCAGATTAGAAGTTTCCGAAAGCAGCTGGAACTAAATTTTCTTGATCTCTCTCTCCCAGTGCAGCTTAGCAGTACATATACGTGATTTTCTTGCGATTATTCGACTATAACTGGAAGAGGAGTAATCTATATACGTATCGATATATTTTGCACTATTACTATGTCTTTTCCTATATTGCTTTCTGTATATTTCACACTCTCTCTATCTCTCTCTCTTCCGGTGTGGCTTTGTAGTAAATCTTGACGGTTTCCCTGCGATATTTCGACTTTAAAAGAAGTTAAGAAGTCTTGCAATCGCTCTATGTAATTATCACTAACTCTCTGTCGTACGCTCTTAAATTTGCTCTTTCCCGGTGTGGCTTAGCAGTAAATTTAGCAATTTTTTTTGCAATTATTTGCCAGTTGATGAAAAATAAGAACTTTGTTATGTTTCTGTACTTTGTCTCTCTATCTCTTTCTATCTTCCTCCCTTGATCGTTCTCTCTACTCTGTCTCTCTTCCACAGCGGCTTAGCACTAAAGAAAATGCAAAAATATGGGAAAGGAAGAGAGATTTATGGATTTATAGGAGTTTCATTGAAATTCAAAGAGGCAATCATTCAGATTGAAGTTCTCAGCCTACAGATTGCTTCTCCTATCTGTCAGCTCTCCACTCCTCCCCTGAAAGGCCTTACTCCTGCCCTTGCTCCCTCTGGAGGGTTCTACTCCTGCTTCCTGCTCCTCCCCTTGTGTGGTGGCATCTGCTGTTTGTCTGATCATTTGCCACAAACAGATATCTGTGCGGATTTTGTGTGCAAACAATTTGTGTGTGGCCCTGTGTGACCCTGACCGAAAGTCCTTCTGCTACGCAGGCAAACAAGGTCCTGCCACATCCACTTCCACATCTCATAAACGGAGAGGAGCGCTGGAATACATGCAATTTAGGAATTCACAAACAAAACGTAAAGGCAAACGCCAAACGATGTTGGTCCGAATTTTGTGTACATTTCGGAGTGGAAGCCAAGGCTAATCTGCATTCAGAGGCATGAGGCATGAGGCAGCAGCAAGGACCATGGGGCAAGGACCATCTCTCACTTTGTGGGGTGACCCACTGCGTTTTCGTGGCTTAAATACATCAAACAAAAGCATAATCTCAACGAAGCAGAAAAGTACACGCATCCAAGCAGAGACTTCAATTGGTGTCCAGCAGATGCCGCGAGCAGTAGAGCGGTGTGGCAGGTTGTCGGGGTGTAGGTTGCTGTGTGGCTGTGTGGCAGCCATAAAATTATACGCGACATTGCGGCCACCGTCAAGTAAAATAGATTAATTTTACCTGTGGGCAATGTCCTCTCGTCATCGTCATCTCTCTCTCTCTCTCTTTCCCTCTCTGTCTGTGGCAGACACACAAATTAGATTGGTGGTAGACACACCACCATGCCCCGTCCCGTCCGCACCTTTGCCGCAATGTCAAATTAAATAAAATCCAATTTAAAATGAATTTTCACAATTTCATTTAAAAACGCGGGGCAACAGTTTGTCGGAGCAGCACCAGCAGCAGCAGCAGAGTCTAAGGCAATTTATGCGTACTTGCCACATGCCACGTCACCACTCCACCTCCTTGCCACCTTTTAGAGACACGCCCTTCCACCTTTTAGACGCTCTTTGCGGTCTGGCCCCACCACTGCCACGCTCTTGAGTCTCAAATTGGAATTAACGTTTTTAATGATGGCAGAAGCAGCAGCAGCAGCAGCAGCAATCTACCTGCCACTTGCCACTTGCCACAGCAGCTACTGTGGCCTCTACCTCCTTCCACTGTGAAAAAGTATGGCTTCTGCTGTAAAAAAAGGATGCCCTCTGCCTGCTGCAGCCACTCCTCAAGTGCTGCCTTGTTGCACGCACATTTTCAAGGTCTTTTCATTAATGCGCTTTTATTTTTTTTTTTATTTTTTACATTTTTTATTTTGCTGTTTTCTTATTAGGAAAATCGTTAACTTGAGTTTTCCTCCACTTAGTGTTTTTTGCGTTTTACTTTTCTTCTTTATTAAAAACTTTGGCGTCATGCATAAAACTCTGGCTCGTTGGGCGTCGGTCGACGGTTTATTGCGATTTTTACACTTGCTTTATGAGGCACGAAAGCGGGAAGAGAGAGGGGAAGAGAGAGTGCCACAGAGCCGCTACCTGGTTTCTGGCGGTTCTAGAGGTTCCGTGGCCTGGTCAGAAGGTTCCGGGAAACTCTTGGCCCGTGTCGTAGCCACTAATCCGCTTGTTTTTCATAATCCTGACGCCACCAAAAGGGGGCAAAGTGGAAATGTGGCTTATAGCTGGTACTCAAGGGATACCAGGGGGTATATTAGCGGCGGGGATATGTTTGTCAGAGATAGAAAGAAGAGATTTTTCAAACATAAAGTATATTATATTCCTGATTTTTGTATAGCTCTCTCTTTTTCCCAGAGTGGCTTAGCCTTTAAGGATGAGTATCTTGATGTTGAGGCACGCTGGAGTCGATAAAAGAGGAAAAAATGCTCCAGAGAGAGCGTGAGCGAGGGGGCACTAAAGGGGAGTGCGTGCTTTTGAAGAGAAGATGGTGGAATGGAGGAGGTTCTGCGGCAGAGAATGAGGAATGGCGGAGGCTCTGATTAAGAGTTGGAGAATGTCAGAAGGAGTGGAATGCCAGAGAGAGGAGACCGCCAGGGGGAGGATGCCGGAAAATGGAGCTCCTCTGCTGGTGACACGCGTCGCTTGTCAAAGCCATGCTGCAAACAGCTGCCTCTGCCACTGCCACTGCCCTTGGCGGCCTATGAAATGTACGTGTGGATGTATGTGTGGATACAATTTTTTTTTGTCGTCGTACCTCCAACCATGTTCTGTGGTTGGAAAATTATTTTTGCACTGAGGTCGATGAAAAGCTGAAGGTAGTACCGAGCGGTTGTAGCGGTTATTGCGGTGGTGGCAAGTCCGGGTACAAGTATGTGCCACACGCATAAAGTTCGCTTTTTTTTCGAGTTTTTCGTGGTTGAAAAGTTCCATTTCAATGGAAAGTTTTCTTCAAAGAGAGAAAACTACTAGAAAAAAATAGCTTGGACAAAGTAAGAGAGTTATAAAAAGAGGAGTTTTTTTTCGGGAAATACGTGAGGAATTAAAGCGGTTTTGTAGGCCATAATTCTACAAAGAAAAGGATACATATCTATGCAGAGAAGGAGTCGAAAACTCATTGAAAAGACAACTTGAAAACCGATTTAAAAGATATTAAATATCAAAGAACACTCCAGAGGCCTTGGTTCTTTGAAAAGTGGTACATTTTCCACTAAAAAAGAAAGTTTGCCACTTCAAATCCGTTTAGGAATAACAAGGAGACAACAACCTCATCTCTCTCCTCATTTAAAGGACATTTCTTGGAGAGGAACAAACATTAACAGAAAATATTTTCTCATTCTAAAAGCTTTAAATCATTTCAGTGGACCCTTTGGAAAAGGGTTTTCCCAGTGCCATATAAAATGATCAAAATGCCATAAGTCAACAGCAGATGACTCTCTACTTTCTCTTGAGTTTCTCTCTCTGGAGAGAACAATTGTCACCTCAATTAACTTTCTCATTATGAAGTCAAACCACCCCAAAGAACCCACCGAAACGCGACAGACAACAATAGCATCATAATGATAATGATTTCCAGAAAAATACCAACAAAAAAGAGCTGGTTAGGGTTCGGGGTACAAGTCAAAGGTCAAGCTCGGCTTCCGCTTGAAATATGGCACAAATTAAATATTAACGCTGTCGCTGGGACACACAGAAACAGCAGAACGGCAGGCAGGCAGGCAGGCAGCATCTAATTTACAAATGCTCCCAAGTGGCAAATCATTATTCACGAAAAGATGCCCCCCACGGGACAAAGGACACAACGACAACGACAACAAAAAAAAAGGGATTGCAAAAGGCAAAAGTTTTCCCCTTTTCCACCCTTTATTCTGGCTAATGAAAAAGGGCCACGCGAAAATCAGGAGCGCTCCCCACAAAAAGCAAATAAAATATAATTTTTCAAGTTTAACAATGCTCGTGGCGCACCGAGAGAGCAGATGCTGCCTGCCCCATGATTCGCGCATTCTCTGCTGATGGACAGGCGGCTGTCCTGCCACGTCATCTTCACTTTTTGTTGTTTGTTGTCGGCCAGAAGGTGTGCGAGCGAGAGCGAGAGCGAGGGGGGGGCTGTATTTGTTGACAGTAGGCGGCTGGGACTGTGGGCTGACGAGTGCCAATAAAACGGCTTGAGTAATGTTCAAGAGATTTTTCAACGTGTCAGCGTAATAAAGTTGTCCATTGGACACAGAAGGTCATTAGCCTTGATTTTTTTCGGTTGGGAAAATGGATTTTCTTTCAAGGAAATGGATACGTCTGCAAAGGTTGTGGGCGGCTAATGGTTGCGCCTAGGAATAGACCAAATATTTAGATTTGTTTGGTGGGTTTTTTTTGGGGGGAGGCAAGATTCTTGTAGCAAAGTGGAAAATGGTTGAAAATGTATTTGAAATTGGAGGAAAACTTTGGGGTAATCATGGGGCGATGGTAGTGTTTTTTCGATAGATATAAAGAGTGGGATGTTTTTTTTTGATACATTTTGATTGTTTCTACAATTTTTAATAATTCGATATAAAATCTACTAATAGTTTTCTTCGATAAGTAATTCGATTAAAATAATTCAAATATATATTTTCAAAGGTTTCGAGAAATAAATACATTTTAATATATCGATAAATATAAATATAGGTTCTTAATCAATTTCGATAGTGCGATTGATTTATATTTCTGAATAAATAATTATCTATCGATAACTTTCGATCATTCTATAAGTATAAATAATTCGATTATATTATAATTTGATTCATTTTCGATTGTTTGATGGACTTAAATGTGTCGATAAGTATGAACTTTTGATAAATGGCAGTGTTCCGATAAATATAAAGTAGTTTTTCGTTTACGATCGATAAACCTATATTTTTCAAAGTCAAGTCATTTTTTTCTGCTTTAAGGGATTCTTAAAGCACTCCGCGAAAAAAAACCTAAGCCCATACGCGGTTAAGGGTAATGGTTAAAGGGGGTGGGGAGGGGGGTGTTTACCCTTATGTAGATTCGACTTACCTGTCCGCCTTTTTGACACCCGACCACATGGCGGCCGAAACGGGTGGCATGAACCGCAAATTGCCAACGGGGGGCGAGGCGTAGGGTATGCCGCGATACGCCTCCACCGGATCCAAATGCCTGCCATCTAATTGGACAATTATCCCCGAGATGGCGCCATTGCGTGTGTGGATGATGCGTGAGGAGAGTTGGGCGGGTAATTGATCATGATTCGTGCCACTCGTTGCGCCCCCGCTGTTGCTGTTGCTGCTGGCCAGGCGACTACTGCGGTTGTTGCCACTGTTTGAGGCGCCAGAACTAGAACCAGACGAAGATGAACTGCTGCTGCTGCTGCCGCTGCTGCTGCTCGTGGAAGAGGTGGATGATGATGAAGTAAGGGATAATGAGGGCACGGAACTGGAACTCGAGCTGGAAGTGGAGCTGCTGCCGATCAACACGAGTCCTCCATTATTTGTTGCGGAAATAGAGCCACGCTGTGTGGCACTCAGGTTGCCGCTGCTGCTGGTGTAGCCGTAACTGTTGCCCGCCGCATGACTGATGCTGCTCAAGAGCACTAGCATCGTCATCATCAGGGATGACCATGTCCTTGTTCGCTCAAGTTTTCTCCTCGTTCTCGATGATGCTGCTGTTGCTGCTGCTGCTGCTGCTGGCGGCAGTTGTCGCTTCGAATGCAGCAACATGACCATTATTATTATTGGTCAAAAATGGCTGTTGGATTACTTGGTTGCTTTTGGTTGCTTTTTGTTGTGACTGTAGTATATGTATTTTTTTTTTGTATATTTTTTTTCGCTGTTCGCGTTGTATAATTGACCACAAGATAGCTGCTGTTTGTGGCGTGGCCTCGTTTTTCGCTTACGCTTTCGCTTGTTTTCTGTAAAGATTTTTCCGCTCTTTCCTCCCGTATTTTTGTGTTATTAATTAAAACCAGCGATAAGTTTGTTTGCAACAAAAAAACGTGGCAGTTATTGAACTGGAAAGAGAAAAGAGCACAGAGAGAGGAGAGAAAGAGAGAGAGAGAAAATGGTTGGAATCAATATTTATGGCTGAAGGTTGTACGTTGCTTGCCAGCAAAAGTTGTCGCTGATGAAATTTTCATATTAATTATCATGCAAATAGTTTTAGTCATTCATGAGGTTTCCCATGGATTCATCTTTTAAATGGCCGAAGTCTTAAATATTTAAGATATCGAAAAGGGAAATTGAAGAAAATAAAGGAAGGAAATAAAGGAAGGAAATATTTATTTGTATAATGATTTTGTGATGCCTAGAAAGGTCTTTGTATATCGATAAATGGAGAATCCATCTTTTATTGATGCATAGAAGACTCTTTGATTTTATTGTTTGTCGATTTTGAATCGATAAATTGAAAATTATTCTCTGATTTATTTGGGGATATAAGTTTTCGCCAAGCTTAAGCTTTTATTATTCGATTACCTTCGATATCTTTATACCAATCAAAAAATACTAACGAACAATTCGATCAATTTTGATGAGAGAAAATGAGAGTTCTTTCTATAGAAAGTTCTTATTATTAATCGTATATGTATCGACTTATCGATAAACTATACATTTTGATGTCTGCGTGGTTCGCTTTAGCCTTCTTCTTTTAATATTTTTCTTTTTGTTCCCCTTAAAACCTGCCAAAATCCTTGACACTTTATTAGATTAAATATTCTCTTCATAATTTAAGTAAGAGCAAAAAATTCCATCATGCAGCACTCTTCATCACTAAGATAGACAGACAGACAGACAGACAGAGAGACGGTTCTACCACACTTCTCTTGCCTCTTCAGCCAATTCCCCGCCAAGTGCGGTGTGTGCCTTGAGGCATTTTCAGACGAGAACCCCACCCAAAAAAAAAACAAAAAAAAAGAGTGCCATGCCATTTGGTAGTCTCTGAATGTAGGCACGCACCCAAAAAAAGAAAAAAAAACAGAAAGGAAAGCAAGAACCCCTCTGTCCATTCTTTTTCTCTCTCTTTTTTTCTGCAGCCTTGTTTTTTGGGATGTTTGCTAGCTGAGGCATCACCTTGTTTGCACTTGCTGTAGTGTCCTTGCCCTTGTTGTTGTCGTCCACAATACAGGAGGCGGACGAGGAGGTGGAAGAGGTGGGGACAAAGGATGAGACTGCCCAAATGGGGGGGGGAGGGGGGGACAGTTGGCATTTTGCATATGCCAGACATGTCAGGCAGGCAGAGAAGAGCAGGGGAGCAGAGCAGAGGAGGGGACTCCTGACAACATGAGCACAAGAATGCCTACGTGAATGTCAAGGAAGAGCGAGAGAGAGAAAAAGTGAGTGAGGGGGCGGGTGAATCCTTTTCATTGTCTGGTGACTGGACTGACATTGGGTCAGTCGTTGGAGGGAGGAGAAGGAGAGGCAGATACTGGCAGCAAGCGAAGGGATACTGCTTTAGAAAATATCTCCTTATGGATTTGTTTCTACTCAAAAAGGATCTACTGCTCCAAGATCTTTTATTTAATCCTCTATTGGGAGTGCAACCCCAACCAAACCTGCAGCCCATACTTTTCCACTTTTCCACATTTCTTTTTTCGCTGCTTTTGTCTTGAGTAATGCACTTGACAGTCCTGTAAGCCCTGTCCTGTTAGAGGTGGAGATGGGGGGAAAAAATACGTATTCTACTTACTTATTCCATGCGTGGTGCCGTGCCGTTGCTGCGCTGCTGTCTGCGCCTCTAAGGTGCAGGTGCTAAGCCTTGCTTGGGTTGGGGTTGATGATGCTGCTGTCGGGCATGTGTCCTTGCTCCTACTGCGGATGCTGCTGCAGCTGCTGCTTGAGAAACACTTCACGTACGCCTCGCTCAGCTGCGTCGTCTGCTGCTGCTGTTGCTGTTGCTAGTGCTGCTATTTCTTCTGCTGCGTTTTCTGAATGCCGGCACGCTACAATTGTCATGCAAGCGGACATTTTACAGAGACATTCACGTGCTCAACACCCTCAACTGGCAGCCACTGGCTGCTCCTGCTCCTGCTCGAGTAGCTGTTGTTGTTGTGCCATCATGGCGTCTGCTGTTGTTGCTGTTGAAAAGAGAATACTTTTTATTAGACCCTCTATTCTCTCTCACTCTCTCTCGTAGTTTATTGTATTGTATGCCACTTGGGCTATGATTAATAATTGAGCGAGACACGCGCCATTTGAATGCGTATTTAGTGCTGGTAAACAATTTACTTAAGGCATGCCAACAGCAAAAACACCGCCACCAACACCGGAAAGGGCAATCACTAATGAGGTTTGCATGCACGTGGATGATTGCTCTTTGCGGAGATTGCAGTTGGGAATGCACAAAGGATAATTCATTGAGCATTCGATAAATATCGCTAAATCGAGTATTTTCGATATGTGATAATTTCAGAAAATGAAATATTTATATAAATTTCGATAATTTGTTATATAATTAGATATATAGCTAATTCTATAGCCATGAATAAATTATGACAATTATTTGATATTACCAATAATTGGGTAATTTTCTTTAATTTTAGGAACATGAATAATTCGATAAATGTCGATAAATCGATAGATTTTTATAAATATCGATTGTCATAAATATATATTTTATAAATAAATCGTTCGATTTAGATAGATTTATCGATCAACATAGATAAAATCGAAAAGTTTTACTCAGTAAATATCGAAGATCGATTAAAATTCCGATAAAACTTGATTAAATATTCCATAAATCATCGATAGATCTAATCTTTATTGCAAAAATGCTGTGCCATCTCTAGCATATCCTCTGGTCTTGACTTGCTCTCTCTCTCTTTCTCTCTATTGCTCCTCTATTGAGGGCAGGGCATAATGAGGCTCGTTATCTGGTGGAAGGCTCTTGAAAATTTCAATTACATGACGCCCTCAAGTGTAAGTAAATTATTATGTAGATCATTAGCAAAGTAATTATAATACCAGCCGCTCTCTGACGCTCTGTTACCGCCATCATAATCCTTGGTTCACTAGTTGAATTAATTGTATTCGTGGAAATTGAGTTAGGTAGTATATATGTATATATTAGGAGTATATTTTCCACCCACATTTCATCAACGCCTACCGGCGTTGCCTGGTCTGGTGCTTCGGCTCTCTGTCTGGCTTGTTTACTTGTTTTCTCTGAATTTATTTATTCAAAATTCAAATGAATTTCCCGCAAATAATTTCGGCCCAATGCCTTGGGCATAAGTGTGCTCGTAGTTGCTGTTGAGATACATTCACTGGCAAAGCAAACAGCTGGAGAGAAGCTTAGTTTTCGGCTGTACTCTTCAGAGAGTTCTTAAGTTTGAAGAACAAATAAGGAGTGGATTTCCCTGCCAGAGTCCTGCCCGCCTGCCCGCCTGCTTGCCTGACGTTTAAACATTGTAAACCATACGCAATGTTGAGTCCTTCTTTTGTTTGAATATTGTAAATGAGTTAAGCACACCCCAGACCATGGCATGCGATATCTGTGGCATATCTGTGAGCACTGCTCTTCGTTTATTTGTCAAGCTGTTGCAAGTCCCAAGTTCCTTCATTCTGATTGTTATTTATGGCCAAAAAATATATCGCAGAAAAGTCCTTTCTTCAAGTAGCACTCGTAAAACGGACCGCACATCCCCCCATCCCCCATGTACACAATAATTTCAGACCTTATTACATGGCAGCACAGAAAACATCTTCAACTTTTTTGGGCCAAAAGTTTTTTGGATAAAGTTTTGTGTGAAGGAAACAAAAAGTTGTCAAAAAGTTCAAATTTTCTGTATTTTCGAAAATGACTTTATTCACATTTGTAATTTGTATCTCTCTCTCTCTCTCTTTGGCTTGGAGATAATTGGATTCAGATTCAGGATTCCGTATTCAGGATTCAAGGAATGTTGTTTGCCTAATTTAATTGCAAATAAACGAAATGAAATTCCATTTTGAATGTGAAATACTTTTGCTTTAATTAAAAATCAAAACGCGATAAGCGGCAAAGGGAATTTCCTCGAGAGTCGTCCTGCTGCAGGAGGAAGCAGTCTCTTGACTTTCCAACTGGCCGCAATTTCCGTCTTGCCGCAAACTTTTTTCTCGTCCATGCCTTGCCCTGCCTTGGCCCATAAATTCAGCGCCAGCTAGACGGGGGCATCCGCACAGCCGCAGAGCCGCAGTCACAGTCGCGTCCAAGGGTCATTAATTTGTCTTTTGCGGGGGGGCAGTGCTGGCCGTAGGAGCAAGAGTAGGTCTAAAGAACAGGAGAAGTCATTGCCGCCGACGCCATGGCATTAAACTGCTTAAGTAGCACAACTAAATTAAGAATTGTGGCCCAAGCAATTACGAGTGGAGAGAGAGGGCTATGACCGGGAAACATAATACTAAAGTTCAAGACTGAGAAATGTAATGGATATATCGGAGGTTTTTAAAGAGTTATCGAAGAACAAAAGATAATAAAATCTGAAAATTTATTAATTAAAAAATTAATTCGTATCAAAAATTATCTCTTTAAATTAATTGGTTTATCGCTTTATCGATAACGATTGATATTTTGATAAATTCGATCACTTTAGATGTATCGATAACTATTTTTTTCCATTAATATTACTATTTCGATAAGATTCGATAGATTTACCACAAGGGTTCCTTTATAAATCGAAAGTTTTGGTTAAAATTGATAACTGTAACGATCAATATTATTTTTTCGATAAATGTACAAGTCATATTTTAATAAAAGCAGCTGGTGTGATAAGTAATCAAGTATCGATAGTTATCGATAATATTGAAAGTATATTTTTAAGCCAACGTTTTTCTCTAAATAGAAGAAAATATAAGTTTCGATTACTATTAATGTTTCGATAAATATTAATTTATCGATATAGTAAGATGTTTCGATAAATATTAATATATCGACATACATTTATTTAATTCGGCTTTTTTGGTTTCTTTAAATATTATTGCATCGATAACTTTGATTATTTGAAAACCGATAACTTTGATTATTTGAAAACCAGATGTTTTAATAAGTAATTAAGTATCGATAGTTATCGATAATATTGAGTATATAGTTTGAAGCAATATTTTTCCTTTAAAAAGAAGTAAATAGGAAGAATAGAGCTTTACATCATATAATGGTACCTTTTCCTCAAAAAGAGATCGCACACACAAAAGGACAAACCATATTGAACTCTCACTCTCTCTCTCTCTTCGCTCCTTCTCCCCCACATGCGTATGCTTTATATTGAATATTCTACCCTCTCTGTCTGTCTCTTTGGAACCCGCAATGAATGGAATGGAATGGATGGGAATGGTGAGAGAGTGTGTTCGTTCAGAAAAGAAATTGCTTCTTCATATCGATTGATAAGCATGCAGACATGTATTTCCGGAAATTTAATCAGTTTTTCGTGCTTAAACCAGTTGTGGAACGGAGAAACGGAGACGCGAACCGAAAGAATCTTTACGAAATACATAATAAAAAAGACGGAGCGAAGCAAAGAGAAGAGAAATCCAAAGCCAAAGGCAAAGGAAAAGCGAGAGCAGAGGCATGTGAAGGAGCAGCAGCATCAGAAGGAGACGAGAATGAAAATTGTTTAGCAGTTGTCTGCTGCTGAATGGGGGAGGGGGCGGCGGCGAAATGGAAATGAAAATGTTTCTGACTTACTTGCCTCGGCATTGTTATTTGAGTTTATTGAAATGACTGTCTTGGCCGAGAAGTAGTCCCTTGGCTGCTCTGCCCCCCCACCCCGCCCCTCGTTGCTTAAGTGGGTATGAAAATACCAAAGGAAAAGCCCTGGACTTGGGGGAGAAAGTGAAAGATGAAAATGGCTTTTCGGCTTTGCTTATTGTTTGCTCTAAACAACCAAACAAAAAAATAAAGAAAAACGATGCATAAAACTAAGTCAAATGTGTAATTCCTATAGTTGTTCTCCTTTTTACGGCTCGAATCACTAAAAGTCTTTTTCAGAAATTTCCTAATCATTTTCCAACAAGGACAGAGAGCCTAAGGAGCCACCAAAACTATTCGAAAGAACATTTTATATACACTACTAGTCGTAGTTTTCCGTTTGATAAAACGAGGAAAAACAGTAATTTTTCATGCAAATTTATGCAAAAAAGAAAAAGAAAATACAAAATTGTGAGTGGAAATTCGCTTTAAGGAAATATGAGCAAAGAGCAATGCAATCTGTACGAAGAGTTGAAACCAAAAACAAAATAGCAGCAAAGATAGGAAAATGGAAAATGCAAGAGAGAGAGAGACTGAAAAAAATGGAGAACTTTTTGAATGTGATGGGAAATAATGCGAGTTTTTAACTTCGTTTCGCTAAATGCATTTTGCATGTCAGAGTTCGCCTTTCTGTATCTCTCGCGAGGAGAAAGTCTACCTCTTTCAGAAGCTCCTTGGCCGACTTATCTTTTTGTATCTGTATCTTTCTTTCTCTCTGGCTTTCTCTCTGGCTTTCTCTCTGTATCTCCCAGCTGTGGAGGAAAACCTTTTCATTGGCTTAATGGGCTCTCCTCGATCTTCCCGCTTTTCCTCTCTGCTGCTGACTGCTGCTTTCATTATCCAACAAACAAAAGATTATAATTCGCGACCACGCCTTTTATTTTTTATTTTATTTTTTTGTATATATATATTCTCGTACTCGTTTGCATCCGTATCTTCAGACAGAGACTCCGCCCTGGCCAAGTCTGCCGGAAGGCTAAGTAGTCAATGGGAAAAACAATGGAAAAGCCAACCACCCAACAACGGCACAAATTAAACTGACTTTTCATCAGGAAAAACACCGCACCACAACAGACAGGGAGAAAATTATAATCCAAGTGGAAAATAAAATGCAGGCAAATAGTTTCCTTGGAGCTTAAGCTCAAGCATCAAGAGAAAAAGGTACTTTGCATAAACTATGCAAAATATGGAAAAGGGAATTAATTTGTAGATAATTTTCAATCAGAAATTAGAGAGGAAAATGCTTGTGTTATAAATTATGCAAAAGTTCTTGGGCGATTGGAATCTTTTCCCACACACATACACACCCATACATATATCGTATGGATTTATCCTTTGGGGGGGCCAACCGATAGCATTAGCCAAAGCAGCAATAAATTTCTCCGCACAATTGAGCCTCTGGAAAATGCATGGGGCACAAATTAATTTCCCTCTGATTTTACATGGGCATAAATTCTCGATGCTCGCGGCGGCGGCCAAAGCAAAGCAAAAATTTCGAAAGCACAATTTTCGGGTCTGAAATAAATTATCGTTTAATATTGGCAAATAATTTCGTCAGCATCTCTTTCTCTCTCTCTCTCTCTCTCTCTGGTGATGATTTTCCCCACAGAGGGGAAAAAGAAAGTTTTCCTTGAATTTTCGGCAAATTGAATTCGTTATTCGGCGTGGCATAAAATGATTTGCCCCACGGGGGCAGCGGCAAATGGCGAAATAATGATATTAAAGCCGCATTACTCCATTACACACACAGATACGAAAACACATATACATGCAAAAATAAATGACGACAATGATGTAGGCCATGCGCATACAAAGATACGCACAGAATAGATACAGATACATGTGGATATAACGACATTACGCATACGCCCCGTAAGCCATTGCCAGACTAAATAATGAGGCTAGAGGGCCGGAACTCTGAGAGAGGGGGAGAGAGAGAGAGAGAGAAGAAGAAGAAGGCCACCAACCTATGCCAGAATGTGGGTTCTAAGAGTGGGGAGTGGAAGAAGATGCGACTAAGAGGTATCCTGTAACTCAATTTTGTTTTGAAGAGCGGAAAAAGCAATAAGCAAAAGGAAGCCAGCCGACAAGAACTTCCAGGAGTTTGCACCGTAAAAGTAGCCTCCAAGAATAAGTACCAGAGGAACTCCACTATCAAGGATCTAACCAATCGCAACCCCGATCAACCGATGAGCACTGCTGCATGACGCATAAAACCATAATAATTCTTCTCAATTCCCTTACAAATGATACCAAATTTTGATAACAAATGATGATAACCTCTGTAGGACAATCCCCCCCTCTTTAACCACAAACACAATTTATGCAGCGACAATTTCAAATGAAAATCAATTTGCTCCACAAAACAAACACAAAGGACACACTAACACCCCCACCCCCAGCACCACCACCACCCCCACTCCTTGGCCTTGGCTAAAGTCTTAATTAATTTCAACTCATGCCGAAAACACATTCATATACCCCCTGGGCTTTGTTTCGTGGATTACTTTTGGTTTTACTTTCACTATTTTCCCCCCCTAGATTTTGCCGAGTATTTTAATGACATTTTCATAAACAGCCGCCGTTATTCTGGGTGCTCTCTCTCTCTCTCTCTCTCTCTCGCTCTGTCTCTCTGGCTGTCTGTTCTGTCTGTCAATGCGTTCCTAATTCCTTTTTATGCCACGTGGCCTCTCTCTCAATCTTACTCTCCCTCTCTCCTTCGCTGATGCTGGTATTTGTTTTTTTTTCTATGGCTGAAATGGCAGATAAAATAATTTATTGGGTAAAAATCGCTGGCCAAGAGCTAAGCGTTTTGGTTTTCCCTTCGTTCTGTCTTTTGTCTTTTTTTTTTTGTGTTGCTCAGTCGTTGTCGCTGTGTCCTCGCCATTGTCTTTCCGTCTTTTTGGCTCATGTTATCTCCAATGGAATATCTATTTTGGCCATCGCTTTTGGCCCTACCATAATGTTGGCGCCATGTTGATGTTATCTTAGCGGAAGTGTTGACTCAATGTTTACTCAATGAGGGCGTTTCTGGCGCTCTGGCGATATGAAGGTCCCCCTTTTGTCTGCATGTGGGTGTCTGTGTGTGTGTGTGGTCATCAGGGTATTCCTTCCTGCCTGTCTGCCTGCTTGCCATTTTGGCTTCTCTTTGTTTTCTGGTCTTCCACTTAGTTAATACATTTACTTGTTTCGCTTTTGGCCTTTATAAATATGCAAAAAGCCTCCCGACAGCAGGAACGCCTTTTACTGTCGCATAATGCAAGGTCAACTCTTAGGGCCCTGGGCCTGGCCTGGGACTGGCAGTTATGTAAGACAATGGGCCAAGCCTCTCAAATAACCTCGTAACCAAAGCAATAATTGGCAAAAGAATGGAACTCTTGGCTTTCATTTTTGGGGCCAAGGGAAAGTTTTCAATTGAGAGTGGTTTTTGGGCCACTTAAAAAATGAATAAAGGCTTCGGCCAGACAATGGCTCGCAACGATCTGACGGGGTGGCCTTCAAAGTAAACAATTTTAATGGATAGATTATAAGGAAAACCCATCAATGGCTTTCCATTAATAAGCAAAAATCACAGGAAAAAAAAAAATTCAAGGGAGGAATTTGATTAATTATGGGGGGATTATTGATAGGATAAATATCATACTTGATAGGGCTTTATGTTCAATCTGGCATGTTCAATCTCGTCTAAACTGCAGATCTATTATACATTCTCCCCTGCTAAAATGTCCCTGAATTCTCAATGCAAAATATAGAAAAATATGTATCATGCTTTATGGGCTAACAAATTATATCGCATGCGAGTCAAATAAGAGTCATAACCCGGAAAAACGCTGCATTTGCATTCGGAAGTGATGCCATTCTACCTGGCCGGTTCAATCTCATCTGAACTGCTGAACTGTCACACATTCTCCTCTGCTAAAATGTCCCTGAATTCTTATTGCAATTGCATTGCATACAGAAAAATATCATGCTTTATGGACTAACAAAAAATGTATCGCATGAGAGTCAAATGTAAGTCATAGCACGAGAAAACGCTGGCATTTGGGAACGATAGAAATATTATACGACATATCCTATCGTTCAGTTTGCGGCAATAAAAGCATTATTTATCATTGATCTACTTGCAAGAACTTTTTTTATATTTATATTTTTTGTTTGCTTCATATAAAAATTATATCACTTCCTATGCAAATCGCTTGAGAGCTCATTGAGAGCTACTGAGGTACTAATTCTCTTTGAAATAAGTAATAAAATAGCCCACTTGACGGCGCGATGCCCTGCCCTGCCAGCCCATGCATGTTCAATCACGTCTCGAACGGCGAAAAGAAGAAGGGAGCAAAGCAAACGCTGCAAAATTGTTTCTGCTGCCGATGCTTATCTGCTGATCTTTTCGGAGGGCAGCAAAAACAACACCAGAATATAATTTTGTTGTATTGCTCTCTCGTTCACTCTAAATAGGGAGATTCTATCGTGTCGTTCTGCGTGGAAGGAGAGAGTGAAGTAATATTACAAAAAAAACTGACACTGATCGAATGAATGGCAAGTACAGTGTGGCAAGTTCTGTGTTCCAGTTCTTTGTGTCAGTTGTGTGCTTCATGCAGTGCTCTATTTCAGACCACAAACCCGCAGGCCAGGCCCGTAAGCCTCATGGCAGCTGCTGTTACTGCTGCTGCTGCTGATGCTGTTATTTCCAGTAATATTTCAATCTCTGTAGCTACAATCTCCGCTTACCGCACAGGTGAGAGCCTGTAACACTGCCCTAATGAGCAACACCTGGGGACAGACAGCAGCAGCAGCAGGTTGCGAAATTTACAGAAAAAAAAAAAAACAAAAATCTGCTTAACCACAAAACTGTAGAGTAGGAGAGAGAGAGAGAGAGAGAGAGAGGGCAGGGTGGGGAGGAGTGGGTGTCGTATGTGTAGTTGGGAATCTAATGGCACATCTCCAGGCTATTTGGGCTTTGGCTTTTGTGTATCGGTCGTTCGGTCGGTCGGTCGTCGGTCGGTGCTTAGGTCCTTCGTTTATGCTGCTGGCTCGTCCGTCTCTGGTCTCTGGTCTCTGGCTTTGTGTGTTTCCGTAAACTGTCATTTCCGGCTGCTGCTGCTCCACTCGACTGCTCTCTCCCTCTCTGTCGCCCCCCCTCTCTCTCTTTTCAATGCACAATAATTGTTATCTTCAACAATTTGCGGATGTTATAAACATATACGACTGCTTCATATTGTTGTCTGCATGTAAATACAGTAAAAGCTGGAGCCAGGGGAGGAGGATGGCAATGGGAATGGGAATGGTATTTTGTGGCTCTGGGATTTTCGGAATGGGTTGTGGGCAGGGAGAGGGGAGGGAGCGGCAGAGAGAGTCAGAGATTCCCAGTCGATGTTTGCACTTGTCGTTGCTTTTAATGGCTAGACCGAAAACGGAGTGCACCTGCTCTCCTATGGCTCTCCTTACCACTCCTTATCCTGCTCCTACTGCTCCCTTTCCGGCTACTCCTCCACCCCACATCCTCGTAGACTCTTCTTCCACCTACAACAATCGACTGTTCCCTTCTCCCAAGTGTAAAACTGGCACGGAAGACATTTAGCTAAGCGCTTCGCTTGGCAAACAATTTTCGATTCCAGTCTTTTCTACAAAACCCACCCTCTGGATGCCCACCACCCCTGGGTTCTGTTTCATGGGGGGGATACGCGCAATTTGAAGCTCATGTGCGAAAACTTTCAAGCAGTGAAAGTTGTGAGCTCTCTCTTTCGAACAACAGCAAAAAAAAAAAGGACTCTGAATATCATGGGCCAAAGGAGGTTCATGGATATACGGAGGCTCCTTCCTCGGGTTTACGGATGGTATTACACGCTAAGCCCTGTTCTATCTCTATCTCTTCTGCTCTCTCTCTCTCTCTCTCTTCCAGTAAGTTTTCGTGTAGTTTTCGATACGAAAATTTGTTACTACAGAAAAATTTCCCAAGACTTTTCTTTCAATATTCGGGTTTTGTTTTCTTTCATTTTTTGCAGAGAAGTTTATGCAAGTTTTTAGCTTAAGGAATCAGGAGAAGTATTTATGCTCTAGCATTCCGAATAGCTTTGAAAAGTATACGAGTAGCTTGAACCAGAAAGACTTGGCTTTAATTAAGATTCCTGAAGCAGAGAGAGGAGAGATTCTATCTGTCGATTATCTGCTCTTGTGCATTACGCATACGCCCCATTGTCTAGGTGTCACGTCGTAGTCGTCGTCGTCGTCGTCGTCGTTGTCTGATGATGATGCCTGGCATTCCACCTGTTTGACGTTGCGTTTTACTCATACGCCTACGTGTCTCATTAGGAGCTACCCAATCCCTGGACTTTTGGTAATAGAAAACTTTGCCATAAACTTAATTAACAGTCGTCCAACCCACCACCCCCCCATCCACCCCGTAACCACTCCTACCCCAACGAAAAGGTAATCGGCAGGCGGTCTTTTGAAATGCCGATGGTTTAGTCTGCTTGTCCATTGTTTGGGCCATTTCATTTGCCAAACGGGTGTCCTCCGCGTCTCTCTTTCTCTCTCTCTCTGTCTCTGTGTGAATGGGATTTCTGTGGGGCAGAGAGGGTGTGACTGTGGCCCTACCATTAAATTGGTCATTAGGCGTCAAGTGGCTCTGCCTGGGGCACAGTCCGGGGGCATAAACAAAAGGCATTCGAAATTGTTTTGGCTTAATTTGAATGCCTTCCCGGAGATGCCAGTCGGCTTTAATTACTGGCTCTGCCTCTGGCTCTGGTGGCAGGTGGCTTTAAAATTTAATATATCAATATATTTCGCACAACATTTGCTTTCTCTCTCTCTCTCTCTCTCTCTCTCTCTCTTGTTCTTTCGATTCACAGTTCCAAAAGTTTTTGTGGAGAGCTCAAAAATCAACACGAAAATTTTGCTTTGGAAAACAAATATTTTTAATTGTTCTTCTATGCGGCACGAACAGGGGCAGGGTAGGGGGCAGGGGCAGGGCCAGGGGTTGGGGAAAAACGGAAAAAGTTTAACGTGAAATTTGTTGAGAGAGCAAGTTTTTCTTTCTATTTGGCTTGGCTTTTCCTACTGGCCTTTTGCTCCTGGCCGTATATGTCCCTGGCACGAAAACAAGAAAATTAGTTTAAAAGTTTTTACGGGGGGAAACAGGGAAATGACTGAGGAATTTACACGACAGAAAGAGACAGAGAGACAGAGAGAGAGAGGGGGGAAGTCATGGGGCTAAAATTTTGAGTGTTTCGAATGCTGCTACTCGAGAAAATGAATAATAGAAATCACAGAAAGCAGCCAAAACTAAAAGCGAGTGTCGCAGGCTGAAAGATTGGCTTTCCATTTGCGATCTACCTAGAGTGTTGCTTTTCCCATTTTTCCGCTTTGCTGCACCTCTCACACTTCCAATTTTCTTTTGCCCCAAAAAACCCATTGCATTTATGGCCATAATTCTTGTTGCACTTTCCGCATTCTTGCATTCTTTTTGCATCAAACCAAAAACTGAAAGAATTTCTGAATAATTTTCATAGTTTTGTGGTTTCGTTTTGGGGGGGATAAAACATATCCATATAGAGTGATGGGAGGGGAGGGGGGAGGGAACGGTATAAAAAATAAGCGCATAAATAAACCATTTGTTGTGTTAAAGTAGATCCCCGGCTTTCCCTGGCATAAAGGAGAAAAATTCGTGGTATGGAAATCTGTTGAGTGGAAAATTACAAAAAACTGCACAACGCTGCGTTTAACCAACATTTTCTCCAGCATGAAGTGAAAAAAAAGGGGGGAAACGGCAGAGGGGTGGCAAAGGTAGAGCGTCTCGAGCGACCCACATGTGTTGTGTGTGTATGAGTGTGTGCGAGTGTGTGCTGCTTTTAAGTATTTTCGGCAAGTTGTGCATATTTTAATTAGTTTCCACAGGCAGCCAGGCAACACCAGGAAAACAGTTTTCGCCTAACAAGCAGCAGCAGAAGGAAACGGGAGGCAGGCAGAAGGAAGCCAGAGGCAGGCAGAAGGAAGCAGGAGGCCGGCGGCAGGCGGCAGAAAGGAAAAACAAACAGCAGAAGGAAGCAGAAGTAGCGAAAGGAAAGGCAGTAGGCAGTCGGAAGGCACCTGCCAGGTGGAAAACAGTTTGGAAAATAAGCGTAAGACATGGCGTATACGCAACCTGCGAAAGCAACTGAGGGTGGAAGTTGAATGGGGGCTTGGATGTATGTGTGTGTGTGTGTGTGGGTGATATAATTGTATAGTCTCATACCCACCCCCCATTCTTTTATAATTATACTACCCCGCTGTTTTTTGTACCCCATTTTGCTGTTGTTGCTCCCCGGACTTTCTCTACTTCTAAGTCCCTTAAATAGTTGCCTTCCTGCTGCTGCCTACCAACCTACCCTCTCCCTCCCTCTCCCTGAAATGCACACAAGTTTTCCTGATGTGCTCTCTTCTGACGGTTCCAGTGCTGCCTGCTTTTCCGCTTTTCCGGGTGTTTCGCTATTTCCCGTTTTCCGGCTTTTCCGCTTTTGTGTTTAATGCCAAAAACTGGCAAAAGTCAAACAAATGTCAAAGGCTAGAAGATGAAATTTGTGTGCTCAAATTCCAACATTTCATGGCTCAAATGCCATCCCGTGAAATGGCTAACACCCCATCGCGTGGAATGGCTCAAACCTCTACCTTGTTATGCCCCAAACCTACTCCCTCCCTCCCTCTATACCTCCCTCATGGCTCAATCTTTCTTAACTATTTAGGCAAAGGATCTACCAAAGGAAGAGCGAGAGCGCGTTTTGATTGCCTGTAAGCGACTCCGCCTCTGTCAGCCTGCCGTTTAGTGCCCGACAAAAGGCCAAAAGCATATCAATATGCCAGGGCGCAAATACACCAAGCAGAAGGCAAATACACAGAGAGAAAGTCACACTCAGACAGGGAATGGAAGGTAGAAAGCGTAGGAGAAAATCACACTCATATGTGGGGGAGGGGCAGGAGGCAGGAGAGAGCGAGGCTGCCTTGCTACCTATGCAAATATTTCAGTCAAGTCGCCTCCTGCCAATTCAGGACTTTCTGCTTCAGTTCACAGAGCTGTTGCCATTGGCCCTCGTTTCTCTTGTGCTTTCTCCCTTTCTCTCTCTCTCTGCGTACGTTCGAATGTATCTTGATACAAGTACTGCAATTTGTACTCGTCGTAGCCTCAGACTCGCACTTGACTGCTCGTTTTGCCATTCAAATCTGCTGCTGATGCTCCGGCTGCTGCTGCCTGGGAATCTCCGTTCAAAACTGCATTGAACCCCAAAGCATTCTTCTGCTTCTGCTGCTTCTCCTCCTATGGATTGCCTTTCGATTGCCTTTCCACTCTTGTGTTTCTCTTCTCCCTCTCTCTCTCTCTGTCTCTCTGTCTCTGTCTGATGCTCTGGTGCGCGTTTAATAGTCGCAAATTGGTTCCATCACACAATTGGTATTTCGATTGGCTGTGTGATTTGACTTTCTCGCTGGCAGAATGGATGGATTTCCATTTCGGTTACCAGACAAATGAATAGCAATATGCGAGTGGATAGGTCGGTCTTTGTACCCATAATGTTCATATAATTATATTGCTTTCTCTGGAAGGATTTTGCCCCAACAGAATGTCGGCCAACGTCAACCACTTATCGGGCCACAGAAACACACACGCAAACACACATACACACACAAATAAAAGAAGGATTTCCAAAACAGTTTTACCACAAAAAAGGCAACAAATTTTATTTTATTTGTGTGCGGGTTTCCGGTAGAAATGGAACCCGCAGAATGGGGGATGTTCATTAAAATTTTGTATCGCCTAAAACCCTGATATATAAAGGTGGATTTTCCACCTGATTTTCCCTCATGTGTGCGTGTGTATATGTGGTGCGTGTGGTGTAGTGTGGTGTGTGTGGTTCCTGGAGCGTGTATGTTGTTTATGGTTCTGCCTTCTGTTTATCGGTTCTCATCCAAAAACCAAAAGTCATCAAATATACAACATTTACACGCTCTCCTCTCCTCCCGCATGAGGTTAGGGTCTCTCTCGCACACACCTTCATTTGTTTGGCTTAAACTTCAGCGTAAATTCCCATCAAATGGTGAATTATTCTTTCCAATTCCACGATTTGATGAACTTCTAATGATGATGGGCGGATACCCAATGACAGACATATTCCATTCCAAGTGTACTTATCCATTCTTCAATTATGTTTTATTTGTTTTGTTTGCTATTTTTCTATATTTATACTCTTTGAAAATATAGTACTCTGATTTCATAGAAGAGAGCAAAGGAGGGAGGAGGAGGAGTTTTCTATGGTAAAAGAGTACTTCATAATTATTCTCAAGGTATTTTTACGGTACTTTTGTTGGTATTTTCGAATTATTCTTGTATTTTTATCTGATATTATTTGCTGATAGGTTTATTGACACTGTTATGGAATATTTGCCCGTTTCTTTTTTTCTAGTATTTTCGGGTACTACTTTTGGTTTTTTTTCAATCCGTTTGGTATTTTTCTAGTCTTTTATGGTAGTTTTTAGTCTTTTTCTCGTATTCATTTCAACATTTTTCTATGATTAATTTCGCTATTTTTCTAGTATTTTTTTTGTTTTCTTTTATTTTGAATGTTTTTTTCTAGAATTTTTTTGGTATATAATTTTCTATTTATGTGGTAGTTTTTCTTGTATTTCTTTAAACCTATATCTTTGTTCTTTTTTCTGGTATGTTTCGGTATTTATGCTAATCTTCTTGGTATTTTTTTTTAATTTTCTTTCCTTTTTTCCAGATTGTTCGTTTCTCTCAAAATATTTTTATCCTACAAAATATATTTAGTAGTTCCCCACTAAAACCTTCGATATGAAAGAGTATCCTATGCTTCGTGAAACGAAATCTGCTTGTTTTCTTTCTCAATAATCCTCTGTTCCTATTTTACCCTGGACTTGCTTATCGATTTTGCACTGTACATATTTCTGAGCACAAAACCCATTTCGCATGAACAGCAGAAGCAGCAACAGAAGTTAATAAATTACACATCAATTGTTCAGTCAATGTCATGTTACCCTGTACAAAATATATACATATTTGTTGTGGCAGGAGATTGCGTTGCGTTTCGTCTTGGTTCTTGGAAGCAGCACCCACTGTGCACACACACACACACACACACCCCACTGTACGTACAGTCTGCTGTCTGCCAGTTACTGGCTGGCAGGCGGCTGTCAAATCAAATAATTGAACTTTCATTCCATTGTGAAAAATGAAGCAGAGGATCCAGTGGCAGTGGCAGTGCCAGTGGCAGCCACACATTAAAAGCGATTTAAAAAAGAAAAAAAAAAACAGGGAACGAAAGAAATGGAAACCGTGGAGCTCAACCGATATGAAATGGAAACCTTCTCTGTTCGTGGGAAAAACCTCCTCATCCGTGCACACACACACACACACAGTCGCACCCATTTTCTTCTTAATCCATTTTTGTACTCAACGTTAGCTGATGGATTACTCTCGTTCAAATGTCGAATCTTGTTAGTGGAAGCTTTTTCCCACCATCCTTTGCTCCGCTTCCTGCCTGCCTGCCAGCCTGCCTGCCCCAACATATTGCAACAGCAAAAAAAAGCGGAGGAAATAAAAAAACAACTGTGCCGTGGGGGCTGTTTCGCTGACATTCCGCGGGGAGGCAGAGGCTAACACACACTCACACACAAGTGTCGTCAGATTTTTCACGCTCCAGATTTCCAGAAAATCATTAGGAGTTCTCCCTCCATACTATTATATATGTTCCCTTACAAAAAGTATTCGAGAAAGTTTCTGTCAAAGTAAAGTTTCTCTTTAGCCAACTTTAAAGCCAAGTTAACACTGGCTTGTGCATCTCAGTCCCAGCTGTTATTCTTGGCCAGAATTTTGCCTTATTTTGTTTGCCCGATAATTACTAGCCAGCTTTTTCTGCTGCTGCTCCCGTTTGGGCCATTTAATTCCCCCGGGCCAAGGACTCTTTAGCATCCTAGGTATATGGCATCGTTTTTTTTTTTGCCTCGCTCGTTGCCTCGTTTTCGTTTTCATTTTCTTTGCACTGTGTTTTGCCCCTGGTTTTTTTTTTTTTCGTTTGTTTGTTAACATTACCATTTTGATGTTGCCAATTTTCTGGCATTCTGTTGGCATTCCATTCCTGTTCTACTAATTTGTTGTTCCTCTGCTTTTCTGTTGGCTGTTTTTTTGTTCCACTGTTTTTCTGTTGCCTGTTTCCTGGGGAATTGCATAACAAAATGGAAATCTGTTAAGGGCCATGCATGGGAATTGTTTGTTTCCTTTGGTTTTGTTTGTTCTGTCGTTGATTTTATAACTTACGATGATTTTGTTTCTCGCTTTTTTCTCTGCTTTTTTGTTTTTTTTTTCTACAATTTTTAACTTGGGGTTTCAGTATTTTTCCCGAATTAATTAATGTTTAGTATTTTTATTTTGTTTTTTAATTGTATTTATTTGTGGTATTAAAAGAATAGTATTTTTTTTTATTTTTAAGTATTTTTTTCTTATTTTTCTTAGTATTTTCATGGTATTTTTTACAGATCAACTTTCTTTATCAGGAAATACAATTTTGTGGGTTTTTCTTTTATTCTTCTCGGCTATCTTCTATTTTGCGGTATTTTTTATAATATTGGTTTGGTATTTCAAAATTGATTTTCTTTGTTTTTATGTCAATCAAAAACCCTTGCAACTTTTGCCTTAATGTTTGCATGAAATGAAATACTTCGCTGTTTAATGTCATATTAAAACTCCACATCCGCATCCCCCATATAGCCATATATTCCACAGAGGAATCCACTTGGCAGTATGGCCATAAATTAGGTTTAAAGTTGGCCTAAGCTGTCTGGATAATTAGTTGGAGTAATAAATTAGAGATGCGACTAAAGTGTACCCCATAAAAGTCACTAAAAGGAGAATATAACTTTGAATGGAATTCAATCCTAAATCCTAAATAAAGCATACATTTTCTATAGAAACTCTTCCTATATTCACTTCATATATTGTTTTGCCTTTCCATTAGTCCCCGTATGCCCAGTGTGCTACCGTATATTTTGACTAGCCAAGCATAAACGGCCTAACCATCATAAAGAGCGGACTTCCTACTCTATACAAAAACCACAATGAGGGAAAATCCCCTTGTGTAATGGCCGCACCTGCAGTGCGTCAACTGAGCGCGCAATTTTCCTTTTATTTTTTTTTTTAGGGCTTGACCAGCCAGCCCGCAAGCCACGCCCACACTGCCACATACACACACACACACCATACATATGCAAAAATAAGCGTTGAATTTAATGACGTCGTAGTCGTAGTCGTTGTAGTAGCCCCCAAAGTTTGCGTCAATTTCCAGGACAAGCAAATCGCACAAAAGCTGTCATAAAAGTGTACGCAGAGGCAGTGTGTGTTTCGCAGTGTGTGTGTGTGTTATCCTGGATATACATATGTACATATGTAGTATATTTATACATATAGTATATATATACTTTCCGACAATAAAGCGGTTTATGTTCTAATTCTATTAGCTCAAAAGCAAGTGGTCAGAGTGCGGTGGCGGCTGTGCAGGCAGTCAAACGGAAGCCGTGGATTGCGATGCGTGTAGCAATTACCGGCAGACAAGAAGAAGAACCTCTGACTAAATGTGGGTCCCACATGCAATTGGCTTTTGTGTGGGATACTCTGAGGTCTAAGGGAATACTCAAGTCATATGAGGTCATGTGAGGTACTCACTGAAATGGCTCTAACTTTTGGGGAGTATTTATTATTTCAGGGTATTTTTTTTTTACTTTTTTTCTAAATGTATATTTTTTGTTGTTTTCTTTGCTGGTATTTTTTCTGTAATTTTAGAAAATAATATGTTGAAATTTTCTTGTAGTTTCTGCTACATTTTTGTTATTTATTTGGTATTTTAATACTAATGTATTTTTTTTTGTTAATTTTCTTTGTTTTTGATATAATTTTTTTAATTTTATGATTTTTTTAGTAATTTTTTGTTATTCCTTTGGTATTTTTAGACTTACATATATTTTTCTTCATCTTAATGATACATTTTATTAATGATATTTTTTCGAAATACTTTTTGGTATTTTACTATATTTTCTGAGTTTTTTATTGTTTATTTTGTAAACTATTCGTTATTTTTAATCTTATTAATATATTTTTGCTGTTGTCAGTGATTTTTAATGTACTTTTATGCTGTTTTTTTGTATTTTTGGGTTGTTTTTTCTCAAGTTTGTGGACTTTGCCCTTCCTGACGTGCTTGAGAAATGTATCATTGGTATTTTACAGTCAGAGATTTGGTGCTTCCATGGGATACTCAGAGGATGCTGAAAAGTCAATTTCATTTGACGTACTCGGAAATATAGCTCTCTTACTCTCACTTGCCTGAGCGCTATGGCTCTCAAAGGAAAAACGGAGGATGTCCATCAATGATAAGGACACCGCATGGTACTCGTAAATGCAGCAAATCCTTAAACGAATGAAAGCACAACTTTTACGATCCAGTGCTGGTAATAGACTCAATAAAATGTTGCCCTCTTCAAACACCCCAAAAATTAATCAAATATTAAGTAAAATAAAAATGTCAACGCACAGTGATTTTGTATGTGTGCATGTGTGTGTGTGTGTGTTGTGTGCCATTCCGATAAGTAACCCGAAGGTTAAATTGGGGAAAAGTGTGTTGAAAAGCATGTGGAAAAGACAGGAAAAATGTCTTGCTTTCAGAGAGAAAATTGGCAAATGTTTTCATTAGTTTTTTGGGACTGGTTTAATGAATTGGAAATAATTGAAACACTTGTGTTGTGGAGCGTGGAATAAAGCGATAGAGCAATCGGACATATTTTTTGAAATGGGAAGAGAATTTGAGGAGAATTTGTAGAAAATAAAATTACTATTTTTTACCTTTTACCTCCTTTAAACCTTTTTATTATTTTCTTTTTTAAATCATTTTTCTTTTCTAAATCTATATTTAGTTGAAACTATTATTGAAAAATGTCCCTTCTTTTTAAGGTAAAGTAAACAACATCTTCTATTATGTTTAGACTCTGTAACATAACTTATTTTTTTCCCAGTATATGCAATCTTTTGTGGTGAACTTCTAGTCTGTCCTTTTCAATATGAATTTATGCTTTGCCGTCCTTGTGCACATCCTTTTATTTCTCTTGCATTTTCTCTTTCATTTCTGTGCATCTTTTATTCTGTTTTAGTTGCTTTTCTGTAGACAAATTCAATTTTATTCAATATTTTAAAGGGAAGGAGCAGGAGCAGCAGCAGCCAGCAACCCATTGTCAATCAACTGTTGGTCAAGTTTATAAAACTATGCCATAACCCAGTTATAGCTGGAAAATGTCCGGAAAATATATGTGTATTTTTATGAGTATTCTTCAGCATTTTTTTCTTTCTTTATTTTTTCTTTCTTTTATCCACTATCCAGTGGATCTGTGTGTGTGTGTGTGTGGCATGTGGCATTGGGGTATGCTCAAGTGCTTGCTAACAAAGTTAACACAAGATTACTAATACGCACCATTGTACGTGACTTTTTGCTGTCAGCGTAAATCAAGTTTCATTATGTGCCCAGGAGGGAGAGGAGCAGCAACAGCAGCAGCAGCAGCAGGAGGCAGGGTGAAAATGATGATGAAAATCTACAGATAGTAGAAGAAAATGGTAAGAGACTTTCCACCTGCAGGGCACAACTTTTGTGCTAATTGTGTGGCAGACAGGGAGGCATAAAGAGAGAGAGAGAGAGGCATACGCTTATAAATGCTATACCAAAATGGTTTTTAGTCTTGAGGCAAGTATCGGTAGAGAGAGAGTCTGTGGCAAGTTTGCAGTATAATTAAAGCATAGACATGCCTCCTGGGGGTAAGGACTACTAATGGCATTTGCATGTTAGGCACGCACACACACACACACAATGGCTGGGGCAGCAGGCACCTGCCACCACCTGCCCGGGGCCAGTTACTACCAAAGTCAATGTCCAGTAATAGATGGAGTATTTCATAGATATTTTCAACAGATATTTCTAGATGGAAATGCAGCCACAGCTACTTATTATACGATGCATCCCCAAAAGAATATCTGGGTGAAAATAACATACAAATTTTTGTATATGTAGAGTGTAATAGATACGTGTATGTATGCCGCTCTCCGTCTCCGTCTCCATCTCCCTGTGGGGGTCGCACCAGAAACCCCAATCCAAAGACCGAGCTTGGCCTGATTTTTCTTAACTTTTTTTCACCCTCGGTTTTCCCTTCCATGTGTGATAGGTGGGGCTTTCCTTCATGTATGTGAGTGGGGTATTTGCCTGCTTTTCCGAGGTTTTCTGTGTACCTTTTGTATCTCATATTTTGCGTGTCTGTGTGTGTGTGTGTGGGGGTAAGGGTCGGAAAAGTTTTATATTTGAGTTCAAGTTTTTAAGAAGCTTTTAAATTGAAGCTCGTGACACATTGATGGCAAATTGGGGGCATGCCACACACAGACAAACACCACACCACACCGCACCTCTCTCACAGTCTCAGTCTCCTCTCTCCGATGAGGATCTACTATATTTATGGCAGCTATAAGTTCCAGCTCTTGAATTTCACTTCATTAAAATAGCTATAGAAAGGGATATGGGAAAACAAATGCCAGCAGCTAGCAGCCAGCTGCCAACAGCAGAAGCCAGAATTTATATTGTGATAATAGGAAGTATCCACAAGATACTTCCAACGTACCAGATTAAATATTCAATTATATTCCAAAGAGCATTTCCATGTTGGGGAGGGGGGTCCATAAATAATTAAGGATATTTAACCACAAAATGAAATATTACAAAGACACAGATACAGCTACAGCTACAAATTCCTAATGATAATGAGAATCTATAGAAATTACAGCCACACCACAAGAACTGCAAGTAAAATGTCCCAGGTGTATGCCACCACAAGGCATGTGTGTGCGTGCGTGTGTGTGTGGCAAGAAATCACAGGAAAGGAGCAAAAGGCACAGAGAGAGAGAGAGAGAGAGAGAGAGATTATCATTAACCGCAACACAGAGGAAGAAGAAAGCTGGAGAGCCAGCAACCAGCAGCCGCAGCAATGCATTATAAATTTATCTGCTTTCTCAGCCTTACAGCAATGTACCACAGTGTACGTCTTCCGTTTCCTTAGGTGCGGGGGAGTGTGAAAACCTGTCAATGGAAGGGGGGGGAGGACTTTCTATGTGAAACAAATATGAAATCATTTGACCAACCGAAAAGGATATTTAAGATACGTAAATATATGCAAAGGGAAAACCTCTTAACAATACAGTAAGACCCGAGTTAATACTGGGAAAACCGCTTTTCTCTCTGTGCCTTGTGGTTGTGACTACCATTTTGCATTCGTTGGCTGGAGCCGCTTTTCCACTTGGCCAAAATGCATGAGGCATGCATGAAATGCGTTTGACTGATTTGCATTTTCACTCGATGGAGAAGGAAATGGAAAAGCCTCCTTATATCCTAGCATCCTTGCACTATCCGTTGCTATCTGCTGCTATCAAATATTTGCCCTGACTGTGGCAAATGTGGCTTTTGCGGTCTGAGGCAGACAGTAATTCAATTAATATTTTACCTTTTCGTGCATCATGCTCACTCAATCTTCATGCCACACATACCTGAAAAATACAGAGGGAGAGAGAGGAAAAGCCATTGTTAATATTACACACTCTTTGGATGTTGGAAAAGTTTTCAAGTTTGACGCTTAAGTATGACACAAAGTTTTATACTATTACATTTAGTAAGCCCCCAGAAAACCCTCGAGCACTAATAGCACGGTCAACGAGACGTATAATTAACGTGGGTGAAAAATGGGAGACAGCTGTGGAGGGAGAAAGTACCGCTTAAACGGGGGCTCTGGGGGTGGCGGTGGGGTTTAAAAACTAAAGAGAAAGTCAAACATTTGTCACTTTGGGCGGAGTCCCAAGTCCAGTCATCTTTCTGGTATTCTGTGGGGTATTTTAACTGGTATTACAACTGGTATTTGGTTTGAGTACTCAGAGATATTTCTAGGACTATCATTAGGGTGTGTTTTGGGGTATAAGGATGTTTATTGGATTTTATTTTGTGAGGTTTTCTGTTAGTATTATATTTCGGTTTGAGTTTTTCTGGTATTACATTCCTCCGGTATTTTATCTAGTATAACCCTAGTATTAGTCTATTTTTCTAGTATTTTTCAGGGAATGGAACCTTTTTTTTTAGATATTTCTGTTATTTCCTAGTATTTTATCTTCAATTTTCATTACATTTTTAGATCCTTTTATTATCTAGTATATAATATCTAGTATTGGTATTATCTGGTATCTAGTATTTTCTGGTATTTTCTAGTATTTTGTGGTATTTTTCATATTCTGCTTATTTAAAGTTAATCTGTTCAACTGCCAATGCGATACAACCCCTGCCACAATTTGCCGCAAAACTTAAATAGCTGCACTTTTTCTTGGGGCGTTGCTCTGATCCCTACTTCTGTTTCCATCTCTGGTCCCTGATTCTGTCTCCCATCTCTCTCTATCTCCCTCTCTCTCTCTCTCTCTGTGTAAGTCATTAAATGAATGGCAGCACAGGCAAAAACCGCCGCCAGAATTCATCGCAGCACATAAAACGCACCACAGGCTGAAGAGTGACAAAGACGGGTGGAGAGGCAGAGTCACACAGTCACAGTCAGAGTGAAAAAGCGGGAAGAGTCGTCGGCGCAGTCAACGCCAGACATGAGTGAGCGAGAGATGAAGTGGCCCTGTCGCTGCTTTTGTCTTAAATTGGCTAATAAACTGCCATCTGTTGGATGGGCGGCAGTCGGACGGTGGACGGATGGACTGGTGAATCTCTGGGCCATCTTTTTGGTGGTGCTGTTCTGCGGAGGTATCGGGCGTCATGGGCGTCCTGGGCGTGTGACTTTATGCGGTTGGCAAAGTTGAAATGCTTGCGGCTTCATTAAGCGCTCATAACATGAAGCACATGAAATTGAAATGTTTTCGGGAGCTCGCGTTTCAAATCTCTGCACTGCACAGTGGACCAAAAACTATCGACCAGAAAATGGTCCACATTTTATTGAGCTTTTTGCGGAAGGAGAGGGCTTTGAGACTTGAAAAGCAAAATTCAGATATAAAAGCTCTGCATTCTGACAGTTTTTCAATTGCGTTTGGTTTGGTATGTTTTTTAGGGCTATTCTAGTATTTTGGAATATTATTTTTTTGGTATTTTGTGTATTATTGTTCTATGTTAAGGAGTAAGTTTTAGAATAGTATTAATCAAGGATGGATCTAGTTCTTGTGTTTCAGTTTTAGACGTTTTTCTTGTACTTTTCAAGCATTTTTTAATATTTTCTGGTATTTTTATTATTTTATCAGAATTTTATAGTATTTTTTTATTAAAATACCCGAATTTTACCTAGTTTTTAATTTAGATTTTTGTTTAGTAATTTTTGTAGTGTTTTCTGGTATTTTTTTCTTATTACTTTCCATGCTTTTGTAACCGATTTCCCGTGTTAGCTTGACTGTTCTTTAGTATTTAAATAAATATTCCTTTAAAATACTTTAAAAATTAAACATAATCAGGTAACAATGTCGACTCTTTCCTGTTCCTTCTTCTCCGTCTCTGCCTGTTTTCTCTGTCTTTGAGTTTTCCCATCGTTTTGTGGCGTTACCAACGTTGTGTGTGTGGAAAATGTCTCTAATGAAATATTTCTGTGGCAAAGTAGAAAATTTTAATTAAAATTATAACTAACGCCACACACACGCACACAGCATACAGCAATGGCTCCACGGAGCAAACACGAATTCAGTTTTATTGAAAAATACTTGGCAGGACGAGAGGTCTGTCCTGGGCTGGCCTGTCCTGGTCTGTGCTGGCCTGGCTTGGTTGTCGTGCCACTAAAACTAATAGATACAAAACGCAGATAATTAAATCATTTTGTGGAATTCCCATTTGAACTTATTGATTCGCTGCATATTCATTGGAAAACATTCATTTTAATTGCAAATTTCATTCTAAAAGAGTGACAGAGAGAGAGAGAGAGTCGACAAAGTGAATGTCTTAATTAAAAGAGAGAGCATTGATTAGTTTTTGTTGGCCATAAAATGAACCCTAAAGTGAAGGGCATAAGACTCCATTTCTTATGAATAAATTTGTGAAAAGTATACCCCACAATAAAAGCGGGGTATTTTACTCTGGTTTTATGATGTGGGTCGATGGATTAGAGAAGGAGATTTCCTTGCCACACACACACACACACACAACTTTGTTGCGGTTTATGTGCCGCGGAGAGCACATAAAATGTGTGTATTTGTTTGGTTTTGTTTTATGTACACTTTCTCTCTCTCTCTCTTTCTCTTTCGATGGCTTTTTGTTGCTTATTGTCAAAGTTTCCTGCCGATTGCAGGCAGGCAGGCAGGCCAAGTAGTGCGTAAAATTTTCGAATCCGAAGTTGAGTCATAAATTTCCAAAATTATTGCCAACAATTGAAGTTCTCCAGAGGATATATCCGTTGTCCCTGGCATCATTTCTCAGTGGTAGGCTCTCAATAAATATCTTTTCTGTTGTTGGTATTTTAATGGCCTTTTATTGAGTAATGTCTTTTGAAGAGATTTTATGTTCGGCTTTCTAGAAAGAATATTTCATTAGATTAAAGAAATTTCCCTCTACTAATGACAGAGTTGTCTTTCTTTAATGTTTTGTTTGGCTTTTGTTTAAGCATTTTCCGCTCACTAGTAATTACAAGACACACATTCGGTCTTTGGTCCAAGTTTGTCTCGAGGCAAACATTTCGCTTTCAGTGGAACTTGCATCCTGCCTCTGCCCGATCTCCCTCTCTGTTTGTTGGCCAACAACTACTTGTGCAACAACTTCTGACAAACTCATTAACTCATTATCTGTGCAAGAAGTTGACACAACGCTCCAGTAACTTTTCCCAGAGGCGACAGAGCAAATGGCAAATGATCATCGGCAGCAGCAGCAGCAGCAGCAGCACCCAAGACACACAAACTAAGCAGCCATTCCCGCCTTTAATTAGTTTCCATTTGCATATGACGATGATGATAAAGAACGTCCTGGCAATTGCATTATGTTTGAAGCCCGCATCTTCGCTGGGATTCAATCTCTTGATGGCTGCCTGCCTGTCGGCTGTCCTGCCTGCCTCATTGGACACCTTAATTGATGCTAATTGATTGAACATGAACGCTGATGATCCTGCCCCTGTTCTGTTCTGTTCTGTTTGCCTTTCGCTGATTGCCTCAGATTTACGATTGACCAAAAATTAAATAAAAGGAAATTACGAGACACAGAATGAGCGGGTCCCTCTGTGTCCTGCTGTAAGTCCTTGCTGCCTGTTATCGCATTTACAGATCAGGGCGTGTGCCGCCGACATCGCCGCCGTCGCGCCTCTGGTCAACAGATTTTTTTTATTTCATTTTGCGCAACAAATTTGATTTAATTTTGGTTTATTTCGGCAGCCCAGCCCGGGAAAAACCCTTTTGCAAAGCCTCGTATGTGGAAAATGCCCTTTTGTTGTTGCTTCAATAACAATTTCCACACAAAACAGCAGAGCAACAGCAACAGCAACAGAAACCATGTCCATGTCCATGTCCATGAAAATGGTGGCATGTCGAGTGTATTAAATTGCCATTTATTTGATTTTTGTTTTTTTCCCGCTTTTCCAGCTTTTGTGTCCTATTTTTTTTTATTGTTGCTTTCGCCCTCCTTTACATTTGGTATTCTCGATGCCTTTTTTGTTTTTTTCTTTTTGGGAGCATATTTTTTGCTGCGCATTTAAATAATGTTTATATTTGTACAACGGCACAAACGGCTAGGATTTGTATTGTTTTCTGATATCTGTCTAAGGATTGTGTGGGGTGGGTTGGGGTGGATGGCTTTGGTGCGTGAGATTTGTAGATGAATCAAGCTGTGACTCTGCGCCTTGGGGATTGTCTGAGGAGATACACAGGATGAAAGGGACATGGAGGAGCTTGATGATGGAGGAGCAGCTGCGTGTCAGAGGTCTCTGCAGGATTGGAGCGGCTTCTTCCGGGGGGAAATGGATGGATGACACGTGGAAGCTGAAAATCCGCATGGACACCACTGGGGCTTTCCTTTTTATTTATCTGGGATATATTGCCTTTACTTGTTCAGTATTTTTTTTTTTATATATTTGTATTTTGTGTTTTATTGGTATTTAATTGGTATTTTGATGGTATTTCTCAGTTCATTTTGGATTTCATCAGATGAAGAGTTTTTTAGAAAGAAAAATAGAATCTAGCATTTATTTTGGTATTTAATATAGTATTTTCAGAAATGTATCTTCAGTATTTTCTGGAAGTTCATGAAAGAATATTTCCAGAATAAGTTTTGTTTATTGTTGGTATTTTATATATTTTAGTATTTTATCTTGTATTTTTCAATATTTTCTAATATTTTATAGTCTTTTCCAATTTTGTTTGAATTTGGTAGTTTATATATTTTAGCAATATTTTTGTATTTTTTTAGTATGTTCTAGTATTTTCAGTATTTCTGATATTTTATAGTATTTTCTAGTATTTGTTTCTATTTAGTTTTGATTTATTTATTTTCTGTTGATTTCTTGCTATTATTTCATTTTTTTCAACAATTGGTGATTACTTTCGAGTATTTTCTAGTGTTTTTTATATTTATACTTAATTTCTTAATCTCTTTTAGATTTCATGAGTTTTTAATGTTCCGCCTTCATTTATTTTTGGTTGTTTAGCCGTTTCGGCCAAATTTCCTGTCTCATTTTCTTTTGGGTCAAGCAGCGCCGAACACCGAAGGAGTCGACTTGACTTTTATGGTGGTCATAAAAAGGATTTTAATGTGTTTTATCGGCCCCCCGCCGCCGCCCTTGGCCGAAAACGGAAGTGTAGCCAGAAATGCGAAAGCAAACTTCTGCTCTGCTGTCCTTCACATAAATCGACTGCGAAAAAACATACTACAGGATACGACATGAAGGGAATGGGCGAAAGTCCAATGGAATTATGCGTGAGCGCACATCAAATGAGGAACAAACGATGTTTCTTCGGCTACTCCTGGAATTTATGGCAGGACTTGGCCAGGACTTTTGCGTGTAGAATAGGGATTGCGAGTGGGATAGGATAGACCTTTAAGGCATTGACTTTTCCCGCATCCAAATCAAGTTGTCAAGGACGTGGGCGGGCGTATGGTATGGTCGATGGAAGGCCTAGGAAAACAGTCAAATGAGTTGGCATAAATCCTCACCCTGAGGGCAGGTCGCTGCTGCTCTCGCTCTCTCTCTGCAAAGTTCTGGCTCGCTCCGCTGACAATCTGTCAGGTGCCACTTAACATAAAGGTTCCGTTCCGGAAGGGGGAGGGGGGAGAGAAGCTGTGGGATGGATGCTGTGGACCTGGTTTTGGTGTTTACCTTTAGCTTTTAGCATGCATGGAAATCCTTCAAAGCAATCAATTTGTTTTTATTGAATTTTCGGTGCTAGCCAAAAGCAACGGAACCCCTGGGCAGGGCAGGGCAGGCCACACCACTCCAGTCGCCACTTCCTGTGGCAGCACGAAGGACATTCATTTTGAGTACGCATGACACGCTTCAGAGAGAAGGAGGAGACGCAGCAAAAGCAGGAGCAAGAGCATCAGGAGCAGGATCAGCAGTGGAAATACCATATCCTGCTATGCTGCTACCTGGGCGCATGAGTGACGTATGGGCTAAGCATTTGTTATGGTAGTGGAGACTACTCCCAATGGCCCACTGGCTCCCTGGATCTCAGTGTGTGTGTAGTTTTCTGCACTAAAAAATCTCCTTTTTATTGGTTTGTTTCCTGCTGGTCAGGGCAATTTTCATGTGTCTCTGGCTGTCAAAATTTTCTGTCTGCTACTCAAAATATAAAAAACGTAACTAACGTTAAGTATACGACGGGTATAGCAACACTTTTCTCTTTCAACCGCCCCCTTTACCACTGTATTGTATGGGTTTTGTTAGCCTGTTTTGGGGTTTTCCACCCATTGTTTGTGTTTGTCCCTACTTTTTCTTTTCCCCTGCCATTTTTTTCCGTTGTGTTGTACCGCTGGCCCATTTTTCAAATAGATGTCTATCGGTCTTTGGCTCCTTTTCAAAGTTTTTGGCATTTTACATGTGCTAACCAACAAAAGGGCACACCGCCCACCCCGCACAACCCGCCCTCTCTCTGCTCTACCTCTTTCTCTGCGGATTTGGTGAGCGGATAGCAGAATGTGTGGGTGAATGGTGAATGGTAAGCGGATGAGTGGGTGAATGCCGAGCGTATGAGTGAATGAGTGTTCGAATGAGTGGTGTAGCGTGGTGTATGTGGCTTTGGTGTTTCGATGTAGCTTTGCTGCGGCTTGAGTGCTGTTGGCTTTTGCCGCCCATCGATTGTTATCCCAGCAGTAAAGTGGCATGAATCAAAACCATCCATCGGTTGCTCTGTTTTTGTTTTTGTTTTCGTTTTGGGGAGATACTTTATAGAGATATTTTTGGTGCGAAATTGAATGCAGAAATACTATGTATATTCATCGCATATTATTATGTTATAATAATTTGCTTGTTTTGTTGATTGATTTTCAAATCAAACTGATGTGTTTGCATTTCCATTTGCAATTTGCAACTGGAAATTCATTTCATCAATTGTTTAAATTGTGTTATGTGGCGGCGAAAAATGCAGTTGAAACCTCATTTGAATGTTTAATTTATTGTTAAAAAAACGGTTTTGCTTGAATTTTAAACTATTTTGAACATTAAATAAGCTTAGATTTTTAAAGGAATTTAAGGCAAGAATTATATAAATTATTTAGGGATAAATTCAGGATAAAATTTAGATATAAATTTGAAAAAAATTTAAGATGAATTTTAAAAAAATATGAGGCAAAATTCTGTGAAGAATTTCTAAGAAATAGAGGAAGAAATACGAAATGAAATTCGGTGGAAATTTGTAAACAAAATAAATGAAATTTTTTTCTAAGAAAATTCTGTCACTGTTTGCAGTTTTGCTCTGCTTTGTGCACAAAATACATAAATAAAACGAGAGCCATGCCCACAATTATCACCCGCCCTCCCACAAGACTGTAATTGTGTTTGTGCTTGGGTTGGTGTTGAAATATTATTGTTAAGGGTAGCCTAGCCGTGTAAAACGATTCTTCTTCTTTATTTTTTTTTTGGCGGTCTTTGCGACCATTTCTCTTGTTTTTGTGCGACCCTCCCCGACTCGCCTTTCCTCCCCTCCGACTCGCCTTCCTTCCTTTGTTGCTGCTCCCCCTACTGTGTATTTCTATTTCTTGCAATTATTATAAAATGCCGCAGACCCCAACCATCGAAGGACAAAAGCCGCACAGTTCTTAATGGTGGCGGTGGCGGTGGCGTCCTGCTCCTTGGAGACTCATTTTCAAGTGCTGGGCCGACACCGCACCGCACCGCCCAGCCTCAGCGTCAGCCTCTCTGCCTCTGCCTCAGCCATTTGCTCAAGTGGGTCAGCGGCAGTCGGTCGCCCAAGTGGTGCTTTAGAGAGGCAGCACCAGCACCAGCAGCAGCAGCAGAAGGAGGCAGCAGAATGTGGCAACAGTTCAAGGATTTTATTGTGGCAAGAGCATTGTAATTGAATGTGCAATGGCTATACGCAGTGAGAAAGAGAAAAAGATAGCTCTAAATGCTGCATGCTGTGTGCCGCCTATTTGTATGCAACATTTAATTGCATTTCAGGGCAGAGAATAACCCTATTTCAGTATTTTTTAGGATTTGTATCAGTGTAGTATTTCCTGTCAGCGCTGAAACCTTGAAAGCGATTTCTTTGGTATAGAAATTTAAGGAATTTTGACAGAAAATGAAATAAGAGTTGAAATTTTATCTTATCCATCTATGCATCTGTACATCTATCTATCAATCTATCTCTATCTTCAAACGAATCTCTAAACGAATCTATTTTTGTTAGGTATTTGCCCTTTGGATCCTCTATTGAATCCCCTACAAATCAGCTTAAACACTTTTTATTTTTCAGTTTTTTGTCTATTTTCTTTGCCACACATTTCTACCTCTCTCTCTCGCTCTCTCTTTTACTCTTGCTCTCTGCCCACGAAAAAAAAAAACACTAAAAACCCCCCAAACACGTGCCAGAAAACTAAACACCAGAGCCACAGAGAGACTCTTGTTTCAGAGGCTGTTGTTTTCATCACTTTTCACATTTCCGCTTGCCCTTCTTTTTCCCCTCTTTTCCCACTCTTTCCACTGCTTGATATTCTTTTCTACTTTTACTACTATTTTTCAACTACTGCTCTTTCCACTTGTTTCTCTGCCTTTTTTTTTATCAACTTAATTCACATGCCAGACGGTGACCAAATCTCCTCCTCCTCTTCCTCCTCCTAGTACTGCTTCCATCCTCTATTTCCACTCAGAACTCAATCAACAAACTGAAGGACCCCGGACTGACCCACATTTTATGGCAAATTTTGGCCAAAAAGCACAGACCTACTCTCCCAAAAAAAGGCCCACAAAATAAAACCCTAAAAAGGCCGAATATTTCTATATACATACATACATATATATCGTATATATTTGTATGTGTATGCGTTTTTCAGGGGGCGGTGTGGCTACAGGGCGACGGCTTATCACTCGGGTTCCAGACCATTGCGTATTAAAAACATTTTTGTTACGCCAATAAAAACGAGCTGGAGTCCGTCGGAGTCGGGAGTCGGAGGAGTGCAAAGAATTTTGCATAATTCGTGGCTATAAAAAATGAGACTAAAAGCAAAAGTTGCTGTTGACAGAATTTTCTTTTCGGGTTTTGTGTGCTGCGGGGCGTCAAAAACTAGAGGGGAAAAAATGGGTTTAGTGTGCGAGTGTAACGCCATTTGGTTTATAATTCGAGGTCCTATTTTGATGTGTGTCCTGCAGACAGTGAGGGTTTTTAGGGAATTTTTATTGACTACACTGCGAGAAAAGGGGATAAGAAAGAGTGGAACTGTGAGAGAGTAAAACACAGGTAATATGCTGGGAAAACATAAAAAACTAAAATGAAATTTAAATAAAATATTTGAGTACCTAAGAAATAAATAAAAAAATTATACTTAAAAAATGTAATGAAAAAAATCAAAATTAAAACAAGAAACTAAAAAGTAAAAATATACCTTGAAATAAAAAGAAAATAAATAAAAATATGCATAATAAACTTAAATAAACTAAAATAAAATATTTGAGTACTTAAGAAATAAAAAAATAAAAATAGTACCTACTTAAAGAATTTACTAAAAAAGAATAAATAAAGTTTTAAGCAAGAAACTAAAAAGTAAAAAAAAAAGTGTTGTCAAAGCACGTAATAAAATAAAAATATATGTAAATATAAAACTTTTAAAAATGTAATTAAAATGTTTAAATATTAAACAAATTGAATTGTGATTTTTTGATACATTTTGTTTTTTTATTTGTCTGTTTTCTTTTTCCCACAGTGCTTTTTTGTAAAAATGACCCAAAAGGCGACAGAGATAGCATGAGCTGGGGGACAGAGACAGCATGAGCTGGAACAGTGATGAGGAAAAGCATGAAAAGTCATAGGAACGTCAGGAAAAGTCATAGGCGTAACAGAAAAACGTATAGCGAAAACGTGAGAAGAAGGACAAAGGAGTAGCAGCAGAAGTCGCTGGAGGTCTGGAGAAATGACTCCTACAATGGCTCATGTTGGGTCACAGATGGAGCAGGAGAAGCAGAAGAAGATATCGCAGGAAAATGCCCATGAAAGGGGCATCCGAAGAGGATGTGCACAGCAGAACCCTTGGACATCAAACTTGCTCTTGGTTGCTGTTCCCACTGGTGCCCAGCGCCTGGTGGACGCCTGATGCTGTAAATGTGCTCGTAGATTTGAGGCCATTGGGCATCCGAGAGAACCTCCAGAGCAGAGCGTTGGCCATTTGTCAGATGAGAAAAAAGCCTGGCACAGAACTATGTATGTATGTATGTATATTGTTTGTCATTAACAAGGTCGAGCAGAAGGAGGAGCAGACAGGCAGCAGCATCATGAATGAAGGAAAAACTAAACTCGCTTTGATGAAGGAAAGCTGTTACACAAACAGAGCGAGAGAGTGAGAGCGACAGAGAGCCACATAGAGATAACAAGAGAGAAAGATAGATGGGGAAAATGCACGGGAAAAGTTGTGCGGAAAGTGTTAAGCGCGCGGACCGTTGGTCCTGACCCGCAAAAACAAAAAACAAAAAAAAAAGAAAATAAAAACGCCTGACATTAATTTTGTTTTCATAACGTGAATGCCAGAACCCTTCAACCCGTCAACCCCTTTCCAGGTCTTTCAGTCGCCCGCCTGCATGCCAGCCAAATGAAGACACTTTGTTGCACTGTTTGTTGCCCCTGGTTTCTCCTCTCTCTCTCTTTCAGGGTTTTCCTTCACTTTTTGTTGTGTGTCTCTTTGCTAGCCAAAGCGAGAGCTTGATTGACATGATGTCTGTCTGTCTGTCTGTTTGTCGTGTGCCCTGCTGCCTCTCTGCTGCCTTTCATTTCGTTTTGGCCAACTGTCCGTGACATCAAATAACAAAAAAAAGTAAGAAGAAAATCCTGAAAATGAGTGAAAAACCCAACGACAACAAGTGTAAAAACAAATTAGCACACAGTTCTGCTGCTTCACAGAGCTGCTGCTGCTGCTGCTGCTGTAGCTCGTTGGCTGCTTGGGATTCTGATGCATTTTTGACAATGAAACGGCAGATGACGTCTCCTCGCTGTCAAAGGCGACAACAGGCAACAAGTCAAGGCTGAGAGAGCAGGCTAACAGCGAGAGAAAAGTGGGGGAAAATAAGGCCTAAGACTGGAGAGAAAAAAGAGGAGAAATTAGGGAAAAAAGAGGAGGGAAAAGTAAATAAAAGAGAGAGAGAGAGAGTCTCTGAAAGGCCTGAAAAAGCAGAAAATACCCCTAAGAAAGTAGGAAGAAGGCTCTACCGATGTTACTGAATATACGCCCAGAAAGTATTCATTTTTTGCGCCTTCAATCCAGGAAGCATGCCCCGCCTTTTCCGCTGTAAATTAACTTGAATAATTCTCTGCGCCAAAAAAAAAAATAAATAAATAACTGGGTTACGGGAGTAAATAACACACGAAAAAAAAACTCAACAATTTCTGTGCTGCTGGGGTGCTGACTGCTATTCATGCCACAGCTCTACCGAGTCACGGGGTTCGGCTATTCATGCCACAGATGTAGTCAAGGGGGCAAGCCCCAGCACACACACACACACACACATACACACACACACGAACACACATTTCGTATTACATTTAATTTATTTAAAGCTTGCATTTTCACACTCCAACGCTCCTGGCCCGTCCACTGTTGTGGTACTCTTTTCCAGTGAATTTTCCAGCAGTGGGAGAGTGAATACAGCGATGAAAAGCCAGGATAATGTTTTGGGGCTTCCGTTCCCACATTTATTTTCGGCATTGTTTCGCCGTTGATTTGCATAGAAATCACGAGGCGAAACGAAAGAACAAAAGGGACGCAGGACGGGCTTTAAAACTGCGGTTCTTTTTTCCTGCATTGATTTCAAGGTTGCAGCATGCCGCAACTCTCCCCCCACCACAACAAAAAGGAGAATGGAAAAATGTAACTGCAAAACGGAAAAGTTCTCTGTTGTAATTATGGAAATTCATGGAAAATGATTGCCACAGAGAGTGAGCGACTGACTGGGACTGAGTTTCCCTCATTTTCCATTGCTCATTGTTTTCTCAATGTCATTGTCGCTGTTGGATGCTGCCGCTGCATGATGATGTTGCATGCATTTCCTTCTTCATGATGTGCATTCGGTGGCATTGTTTGGGGCATTACGTGGTGATAGTTATATGCCGCTTTTATGTGTGGCATCTGCCTGGTGTCTCCTCGCCTGTCTCCCTGGCTCAATGATTTTCATAATTTTGCTTTCATTTTTTTTTTTCTGTGATTTTTCTTTGTTTTTCTCTCTCAATTTTTGTGTGCTTTTTTTTCGTGTGTGTGTGTGTTTTTTTCTGTTCATTTTCAATTAATCACAAGCCTTCCTACCCTGTGAATGGTTTGTGGCACATAATGTGGCATATTTCAAGGTCCCTTTCCATTCTCTATCGAAGTGAATGCCACTTGAGTATGGAAACTACGGCCGAGTGAATGAATGAGCGAATGAATGATTGAATGCGGAGAATATTAATTGCCATTGGCTGGTGGGGCCCCTTGCCCTCATAATTCTTTCTCTTTGCCATTGTGCCACCTCTTTCTGCCTCATCTGTCTGCTTTCCTTTTTTGTTTCTGTGTTGTCAACGGCATTGTCTTACGATAAGAAAGATTCGTCCTGCCCCTGCTGCTCCTCCTGCCCCTTCTGGGTATTATTGACAGGGCAACATAATAAACATAAATCAAGTGTCGGGCTCGCTGGTGGGGGGCATTGTACTCCCCAAGTACTCCCAGAGCACAACGCAGGACGCAGGAATCGCTGGGCAGTCAGCCCGTGCCACACATTGCATATCATACTCGTCATTGTTTTTATTAACGAAATACAAGACCAGAGAGTGAGCGAGAGAGAGAGAGAGATTCCTTCATCTCGTAAATAAAAGGAAATACAATTCCGCTCTAATGAAATCCTTGTGTGCGGGTGTGTGTGTGTGGCTCCTTGTGCGGCATGTGGCATGAATTTTACTGCTTACTTTTCTCTCTGGCTTTACTTAATAGATATTTATCTGCAGATTTTCGTTGGCTCTTTAATTTTGTTTTCTTTCCGGAAATTGATTTGCGCAAACAATCAAAACCAATACTCAAAGAATTCTCGAGGAAATTTCTTTGCTCCAATTAAAACACTCACGAGCAAAAATGTGTGCCCCAAATGAGTTTTAATCTCCCTGTGTGTCAACATGCTTATCATCGCGTTGTAAGACATCATTTTTAAGCACAGATTTTGACTTTGTTTTTTGACACAAATTTCCTAATACTCGTACATATATTATAAGTCCTTGTGTGTTTTCTGTGATGTTATTAACTCGTTGTTTGCGAGTCACTTAGAAAACCCCAAAAGAAAATGTCAAGTGTGGGGAAATACTTCAGAATTAAAAGGCGACTGTCAGAAGGGGGGTAGGAGCGGGGAAGATTGTTGCTGTTTATTGTCTTTGAGATACTTTTTTTGTGTCACTTTTTTGTCTTCAAAATGTCAGTCTCTTAGGGGAATTGATTAACGAAACAATAAGGATAAATGTAGAAGTTAAGGCAGAGGTGGGAGATGTTTGAGTGAATATGTGGGAAATATGAAAGTGAAAGATAGAGCTGTGTTTGAGGAGAATTTAAACTTTTGTTTGGCCTTTAAAAGAGCTTCCATCAATAAAGGAAGAGTTTACTGGGGGGTGAAAGGTTTTTTCTACATATATGATCACAGGAATGTTCTTAAACGAAAATTGTTTGATTTTAAAGGGAAATAAGCTGGAGTATTCATATGTTATGGAGAGTTTAATAGTTCTATAGCAGAAACAAGATTTGGGGTGTGATTGGTGCAAGTTAAAGGGTTTGAGGGATCGTTCTGTAACTGTTATATGCTTAAAGGAAAGCCCTAAAACTTTTATATGCTTAATAGAAAGTCCTGTAACTGATGTCTGCTTCAAAAGGAGTCCTGTATGTATAGCATATGCTTAAGGGGGAGAGAGTCTCAGATCTCTCTTTTAAAACCGCATTTTTATAACATACAAACCCGAATTGAAGCTGACAGACAGTAAGGACTTTCGCTCTCCCCTCCCACGCGTCACGCATTGATATTTTATGGCACTTTAGAGGATTAGAAAATTTGACTTGAAGGAGCGCTTGACTTTTTCGCGGAAAAGCGTTAAACGAGCGCCTGGAGACCTTGAGGCTCAGGGAAATTCGAAAATGTGCCAGAAATGTAGACGCCACGTCTACGTGATAAATGTAACATTTTTTAAACGCATTCGCATTTAAATCAATATTTGTGTGGGGAGTTTTTTTTGCTTTCTTTAAACATATTCTTTTATGCAAATATAAATATATATTTATTTTTATTAATTATAATTGCAAAATGGATGCCACAGAGTGGCGTTCCACAGAATGGATCTGCAGATACATTTATCACATGTGCAGAATTTTTTTTCTTTTAATTTTCATGGGGAAAAACGAATTGCTGCTCATTTAATTGCAGCCACAATGAAAATTTACGAGGCGACAAAAAACAAGAGAAAAGGGAAGATCTCTCCTCTTCTCTCTTTAATCTCTACTCCTCTCTCTTCAATCTCTTCTATCTTCAATCTCCTATTAATCTCCTCTTCAATCTCCTTTTGCCATTCCTCCGAATGTCTGACATTTTTATGATAATTGAAAGTGAAAACAGGATTGCAGATTGCATCCCATAAACATAAACGTATATAGTACATACGCCATAAAAAGCGAAAAGTATCTTCGTTTAATTTCGCTAATCAAAGAACTTCCCCTCCCCCCACCCACTACTCATAAAAGATACACTCGTTAGCCACCCCTTTTTTGGGTGGCATTCAATTACACTGACTGCCAAAAAACTCTGGAAATATTAAGCAATTAAATGATGGCTCGCAAAAACAAAAACGTAAGGGCAATCCTTAATTAATTTCCAATTTTTGTCAATCAGATGGGAACACACAAAAAAAAATCAACCGAATTCATGTCATAAATTTGTGATTTTATTTTTTTTATTTTTAATTTTTTTGGGGTTGTAGCAGAGTGTGTGATACGCTCGTAATAACTGTAAAATATATGTATATACATATATTCCCTGGCCGATAAAAACAATTAATTGGAACTGCAGACCATTCAGCAGCGGCAGCGGCAGCATCAGCATTCATTCAGCATTCATTTCCATTATGAATATGTCAATGCGCGGGAGGGGGATGGGAAATGCATGGAAAAAACTACACAGATGAAAGGTCCCCGAAATGCTATCATTGAAAGCGAAGTGCAGGGGGGAGCAAACGGTTAGAGCCCCTCTTCACATGTGCCACATGTGCCATGTTTTAAACGAATTTAATTATTGTCCAAGTGCTGAAATATGAGGCAACATTTATTTATGGGACATGCAATGGAAACGAGAACGAAGGACTCCTACTCGTTGCCACTGGATTCGAGTAGGAGTCCTCGTCGTTGGGAGTCCAGACAGAAGCACAGGACTGGAGAAAAGCTTCATTTCTGTCTCTTTATTTTTATAGTGCATGTGTATGTGTTCAATGTGGCTGTGTACCTGCAGGAGGGTTCACCTGACCCATGCCTCCTGCCTCTGTACCCCTTCGGATCACTGGGCGTATGAGTTATGGTCATGGCTGGATATGGGAATGGTAAAGGGATATGGGGGTTGGGGCGTATGATTAATATTCAATTACAAGGCAGACGATATTCTGTTTGCACTGGGAAAAAAAGAGCTCTACATGCAACAGCAGTTTTCTCTGCTTGTTTCCTTTGTGGAAAAACTTTGCTAATTGCCATCATCAATGGCACCAGAAATGGTGCTCTGTGCTCTTAATCGTGAAAATAGGAAACCAAAAATACACAGAAATAAATTGAAAGAGTTTCTACCACTGGATACCTCTTGAAAAAGGGGTATTATAATGGGGTAATGGAAATTGATATTTATTAAAAGAATTTTGTCAACATTTTATGTTTTTATACAGTCTTTTCTATCATCAGTTAGAATTTATTAAGAAATCCTACCCAAATCGACTGAACAACCAATATTTCACTTGAAAATTTATTGAAATTTTAATAATTTGATGGAATTCATAGATTTTGAAAAAGTATCAATAAGTCTAAGAGTATTTTTGAGCTATCTTTAAAGCATCCTTAAGGGTATCTATAGCGTCGAAAGATTTCTACTTTGTGCTCCTCTTGTTTTTCGTATCTTTTTGTTAAGCAAATTTGTTTTTGTTTCTGTCTTCTGCTGCTGCTTCGTTGGGCCACATGTGCCTTCATTTGATTTAATTATCCCCGCAGCCAGTGGGTAAAAGTGGGGGAAAACAAAGTGCCCCAACCCACACGTTCCACACGCAATACACACTCGAAAACCAGAGGCAGAAGCCTGGGGACAAATTATAATATATATTTCCATATTTAAGGCGAAATTTTAAACCAAAAATACAATTGAATAATAGCAAAAATGAATGCAGAAAACACACAAATATTGAACAGTAAAAATAAATTCCATTTTAACTAAACATTTATTCGTGATTTATTGTGAATATTATTCGGGGAATATATACATATGTAGGTATGTAGTATTGTGTGTGTGTTTTTCTTATCTAAAACTAGAATTACTCCATGCTCGAAATCTTTCGGAGAATTTATTCGAGAGTTTTCTTTAGTTCTATGCGTATCCTTAAGGATTCGTGGATTGCGTGTAGCTTTCGCATGAAAATGAATCAAAATTCATTTGCCATTTGACAAGGCCAATGTCCCATGATTTATGGCTACCATTATTTTATGTTTAGTTGCACGGATTCTCTCTCTCTCTCTCTCTCTCTTTCTCTTGGATTCGTGACATATTATTAAGTACTGCAATTGCTTTTGGATGGGGGTAGGGCGGGGGGTAAGCTTTATTTTGGGGCATAATTTCCATTCTTATCGTAGCAGAGTTTATGGCAGCAGTCTCCCACTCTAACGTGAAAATGCGGAAAGTGGAAATGGTGTGTTCGTGTGAATAGTTGTGTTGTTCATTTCCCAATGGAATTTTGTTTGTTTTGTTTGCTTTTTTTTTTTTTGTTTGCCATTGGAATTAAAAATTAATTGCTATTTTTATAGCCAAAACCCAAAAACCTTTTTCCCTTTTTTTTTTGTTGCTGTGTGCCACATGCCACATTTCTCTTTCTCGTTTGCTCTCTGTTGATTGTATTTTTTAATGACATGTGCAATTATTTGTTTGTTTGTTTTACGAATAACAAATGCAGCACAGCACTCTTGCGACGCGTCGCGCGATATGTATGCAGTAAAATTAATTAATCATTGTGCTTTAATCAACCTTTGTGTTGTAAATCAAACGGGAATCTTTTTTTTTAATTTCCAAAGCCCTACACGAACACACCACAGTCGAAAATACTCTCAATGGCATACGGAACTCGCTCCCTTTTGGTAGCTTCGATCACTTGGATTAAGGTGAATTTACTAATAAGGTGACGCCTTCAGCACAACTGCTCTCTTTTCTTTAGCGCTTGTCTCTCTGAGTGTCTAAGGAGTGAGAGCGAAAGAGTTGTTAGATCCTCACCACATCGGATGTCATCACCTTATTGGTAAATATATCTTGACTTGGAGCAAGGCATTGCAGTTGATTTTTTTTCTTCCTTCATTCTCCTCCTCCACGCAGAACGACATTCACCGTTTCTTAGTCTTGAGAGAGAGCGTGAGAGCAATACAACAAAGATAAACATATGCTGTTGTTGCTTTTGCTTCTCACTGAAAAGAACAGTAGATCAGCATGGGCAGCGTTTGCTTTGCTCCCATCTCTTCCTCGCCTTTCTAGACGTGATTAAACATGCATGGGCTAGCAGGGCAGTGAATCGCGTCCTCAAATATGATATTTGTCTGTCTATTTCTATGAGAATTAATCTCTCCAAAGCCCTGTCAAGTATGAAGTTTCTATTTTGTAAGTTTCTGTGAGAGCTGGTACCGCAGTAAACCCAACTTAATTTATAGATAAATGCTAGAGCTTGTCAAGCATTCAGAGAGAAGAATGGACCCATTTATTATGGAATTTATAACCATATTTCCAACATCTTAGGTACATATTTCGAACTGTAGATTCTCTCAATAATTACGATAATTTCTCTTCCTAGTAAATCATTACTGAACTACTGGCAATGGAGTCTAGCTGTAATTTCAATGTTCAGTTCATTCATTCATTTCCATTGCATTCATTGATTCCATGGAAATTTCATTTGCCGTCTGCTTAATGAACGACAAAACCGAAAGCACTTATTAATTGATGCATTTAAGTGGATGCCTGATTGGATTCATACATACATACATATACGTAAATATGTATGTATGTATGTGTACCCCTTTGGTAGCGTCATCCTGTCACACTGTCACTCTGCCACTGGATGGCAAAATTTTGCATATTAATTGCTCATTAATTGCTGATTAGCCTTCAAGTGGCAGGCAAGCAGGCAGGCCATACAGCGGCTCACAGTGCCACAAGAATCTCGGTCTTAAGCATTAACTAATCTTTGGGCTCAAGGCTCATACGAAAAACTTACTTGCGACAAAATGTGGCAATCAATCAAAAAGGCTGCGGGTGGTGGTCCGATACTTTCGTCAGCAGCAGCGCAAATACTTGCAATTAAGCATTATTAATCACAGCGACTAAGCAACACAACAACACCCAGGCACTAGGAGCACTAGGGGAGGGTGAGGGGTCACTTCCGCCTTTTGGCAAATAATTACAGTGGTCATCGCCCCAGGATCTGAGAATTGGTGAAGCCTGATTCTTGGGTGGCGGGGGTGTTCTTGGGGATCCTTGTGATTTCTGGCTTCTGGTCTGTGCGCTAATGTGTGCGTATTATTTTCTCATCAGAATTAATATTTAATTAAAAGTCAAGTGCGTGTGGGTAAGAAAAGTTCCATTTCCTTTCGCAGGAAATCAATTTGCCTGTCGTCATGGTGAACGTTTTTTGGTTGTTATGTACATAGTTTTTTGGGCATGAAATTTTAATGCTTTTTGGGGATTATTAGAGGGTGGAAATAAAGGTAAAATTAGGGGAAAAACGTGTCACTTTTAAGCGTACATTTAAATCTAAAATTCCTTTAGTAATGCACAAATTGTTTATGTATGAATTTCATCCATAAATTTGACTATGCATTCGAAAACCCGTTGATTGAGCAATGCAAAAACCCTGAAAAGCACACACACACACACACAAAACAATTCAAATTCTAATCAGAATCAAAGAGCCAGAGTTCATTGTTGGTTGGGTGGGGGGAGGTCAGAGATCGAAATCCGATTTATGCACTAATTGCGATGCTCATGTCATGCGGCGCTACCGAGTGTTGTCTGTCGAACAAAAGAACTCTGGTTGTGTGTGTGTGTGTGTGTGTGGCACAATAATTCTTGGCCAAAACACTTGACTTGTGTGCTGTGTGCGTGCCAGCCCGCAAATCGGCAACTAATCAATCAATTGGATAGAGGGGACGGAGCAGGGCCATGTTCCACTTTTTTTTTTTTGGCCTACTCGATGGATGTTTGAGTGGCATCCCCATATGATGGATTGGATGGGCCAAAAGTTTGATTTTGATTTGGATTTCGATTTGCAGGCGGCAAGCGAAACTCTCATTTGGAAAGCGAACATCAAACCGAGGGGGAAATCTACAGAAATCTCCCATCGAAACACAGAAATAAAAAACTCCCAATCTGTGTAGATATCCTGCAGTATCTTTGCATCTTCTAAATCCCATTTCAAGCGTTAATCTTCCATAGCAGAAATTAACCAAAACAGAAAAGCGTGAGTTTTCCTCCTAATTATAACATGATTTATGACTCAATTACCGTTTAATAGTCCGTTCCAGGGCTTTTCTTGACTTTGATTTGAACCAATGATTTTCCTTGTCACACTTCACTTCACGCCTTTCAACACCATTGGCGGGGCGAAAAGCTTTCTGCCGAAAATTTAATTTTCTTTAATCTTTCTTTACACTTCTTTTTTTTTCTTTTTTTGCTGGAGAGAAAAGCCCCTTTTTAGGCTGGTGCTGGTGCCGCTGCCATTTTTGGCGGCCTCTGACTATTTATTTCTATATATATTTATTTTTTTTTTTTAGTCGGGCAAGTTGGCGCCTATGCCACACGCACACACACGCCACGCACCCTGGCACACACACACACACTTTCCCCCCCGTCCGGAAAATGGGAGGAAAACACTTGAAATTTGTTGGCTGCTTTGGCGCGACTTTCCGGTTAGCGAATTCTTTTGTTGAGGGGCTTTGTATCTTTTTTTAGACAATTTTCTATCCTATTTTCAGAGGGTATCTTTTTTTTGCGAGGGTATCTTGTTTTCGAGGGTATTAGCCGGATTGTAGGATGCTGCTGAATATCCTTCGGATTGGTTCTTTATTTTTTTGTTGGGCTTTGGTTGGTTCCCTCTAATTTTTGGGCCGCAGTTTGGTTTTTTTGGGCGTTACTTTCGCTTAATTTTTGAATTGTTGGAAATGCAACAAGGGAATCCCCGTGCACACACCCACACGCACACAGCCTTAATCCATACACTGATGCACTCCCACACACACACACACACAGATACACAAATACACTTCCCGATGGAGTTTTATGATATTTTTTGGGTGGAAATGGTGCGCGACGTACCGCGTTGTTCGTCGTAACCGTTTACTCCGATGTCGGGCGTTGTGGCGGACGCCTGGCTGGCGTTTCAGCGTTTCTCCGTTTCACCGTTACGTGTTACCACACAACACAAATATCGAACGTGAACTGACGACATGAAGACCGAAATCCGAGGACCATTGGAGGATTTTCAGAGGAGGCATGGCATCCAACGAAGTCGCGACACACAAAGCCCCAGAGGATGTCTCTGGTCCGTCGTTCGTTTCATCGGGTGGCTGCTGGCGGCTCCTTCGGTCGTCGTACGCGAGCACCCAAGCGCCAAACGGTCGTTGGGGGAACTACAGAGCAAGAGCGAGAGAGAGTTGAGAGAGAGAGGCGTTGCTAAGATGGGGCAATATGGCGAGAGAGTGTGTCCCATTATTTGAAGGGGATATGTTTGAATAATGGAAAATGTACCACTTTTTGGAGGGGCAGCTATGAAGTTCCCACTGTTTGAGGTGGAGCAGCAATTTTCGGAAGCTCGAAAATAATTTCGTATGAAACTTGTTGCTAAAGGAAAGCGACTTATGGAGGTCTTCTAGCGATATCAAATCGAAATTGAAGAGAACTGAAATAAAACAAAAGTGAGGTATAAAATAACAATGTGATTTTTAGTATCTATGGGGATAGGATAGAAAAAGATAGTGTATAAATAGGATAATAGGCTAATGAATAAAAAAATATATACATTTTTGGAACATTTATTGCATAGATTAAATCATACATACTCGTAGATGGTGGGGGAACAGGTTAACGGGCTCGCACGATTCAAAGATTTGGTAAGGCATTCGTGATTTATATAAGTATATGTATGTATACATTTTCCTTGGCTGCTGGTGGCTCAACATTAGTAATTATGAACTCTAATTAAAATATAATTATCTTCAGTATTTTCCTACGTCATGGCGTATCTATTGAGGGACATTTAATGACATTAATCAGTTCTTGAAACAAATAATGAAATTAAAAATTATTTACTTTGATTTAAACATAAAATATTTTTTTAGACAGGCCATGAATATTTTAAGTATTTAAAAATAAGTATTGTACATACATACATATACATATATGTAAGAAATTTAAAAAATGTATAAATATAATTTATTAATTTTAGAAAATATATTTTTTTTCAATATGTTATTTTAATATGTACATATGTTAAAAATTTATTTGGAATATGAAATATATTTTAATCAAATATTCGTTGTGGAATTTATTTGTGACTCAGATACAGAAAATAAGGGTCTGTCCGTCAAATGCAGACGGACGTAGTCGAGAAGACGTCGCTTTATTGCGACTCATACATATGTATGTACATACATACATGCATACTTATATGCATATCGTATCAAACGGGAAAATAGAGACGAAACAGTGGGTTGTCAAAGTATACATATTCAACAAAAAATACAAGTAAAAATAATTTTCATTTACAGGTTTAACTCTTTAAAAAAATCGATTGGTATACATTTTTAAATCTAAGTGTAAGTATTAACATTCTACAAATTGCTCTGGATATACATACATACATACACATATTTTAGTTTGCATTCTACAGTAAATGTACATTTTACAAAACAAACTTTACCTTGAGAGTAGATACACAGTAAATAGAGTTGAGATACAGATACAGAGGATTGCACCCAAGATATACATTATTTACGTGCCATGAATTTTACAGAAATTATTTTCTGCCTTCAGTGCTGTTTTATTCAGTGAAAAAAAAACTATATACATATGTGCCTCTAGTGTTCGAATATTTTTCAGAATAACAGGGAAATTGTCTTATTGTGAGAAAAATACTTTTAGACAGGACACGGTACCAATTTTCACCACAATTTTCCAAAGTTAGCTGAAAGTTTCCCAAACTTCCATGGAAAAAGTTCAAGTCTGAAAACAAATTCTATGAGCTTTTCGTAGAATTAAGCACAGCTAAAGAAAGTGCTCTGAAAGTTTCAAAATCTCGTGAAATGAGCTTTAGCGGAAGTTTTCTCTGGAAAAGTTTGATGAAACATAAAAGTGTTGTGGAACTTTGAAGTGATGCGATTATTTTCCGATAGGGAAATGGTTCATTTCCCCAGCTTTTTAGAGTAGTACGTGAAATTTCCGAGAGAAGAAATTCTGTAATTCGACTATTCAGTTTGAAAAACGTTTTCTTTACATGAAAAAGTAATTAAAACCAATAAACCAAAAAGAATGGATATTTTTCTTTCTTTACGAATACAGTCACAATCCCTTTTGTCCTTTCATAAACCATCCATTGCAAAGGTGTGCTCTTTACAGTTGAGCAAACCCATAGTCTTACTCACTTTGTCATCGGCAAAAGGTCTGTGAAATTCTTCTGGCATTCTTCTGGTATTTATGGAGCGACAGGCCAGCAAATATTACGATGAAAACTGCAGCCAGGAGCCAAAGACACTGAGGTTGTGGCATAGAAGGGCGGGGGGCTCTGTGGCTTGTGGCTTTTTCCTTTAGCTTTTTGCTTACTGCTCAGTTTTCTCAGAAACTCAAAAAAAAAAAAAATAGCATACCGAGTATATAGATGTCATCTGCAGGTAAAAGAAAATGCATAATTCAGTTTTCGATTTTTCTTTTCGGTTTTTCTTCAATATTTTTCTAAACGCAACGAATGACCTGTGAATGGCCCACTAAAAATCGAGGTCAATGGCCAGAAATGAGTGAAAGAAAAACGAGTGGAAGTGCCCCCAAGGCGGCGGAACTAACGAATGATTCTGAAGAAGTGTGTGGGGGGGAAGCTGTCTGTGGCATTGTGTGTGTGTGTTGCATCCTGCTGCTGCTGTAAGTGCAACTGCTGGCTGGCTGCTGTTGCAAGGCTGACCTTATAAATCATAATTTCCAACAAATAAATCCTTCACGGACAATTTAACAATGCGGCCCCGGGACTCCAGCAGAAAAAACTGCAACAGTCGTCGAAGGTTTGTGATTGGTTGGGGGGTGGCAGGGGGGTGGAAATTTCTGTTTCTGTTTGTGATTTTTGGTTTTTTTCTTTCTTTTGAGAGGCCCCCAAAGGGGAAACGGAAGTGGAGTTTTTATGTGTGTGTGTGTGTGTGGGAGAGTGGATGATGTATGATTAAATGTGGGGAAATGGATATTAATTTGTTTGGGGCATCTCTCATACAGCAGCAGTGATTGATGGCTCATCATTCTCTTGCTTTCCTCATTTTGTGGCACACCTTTTGACACTGAAATTAGAAATAGAATCCCATCTGAGGAGCATCCTGTTCGCATCATTTGAAATGAGCTTTGTGTGGATGCCACAAATATGCTGATGCAATCTTTCTTAGGGGGTTGGGAGGTGGGAGGTTTAGTACGTATTTTGCAATCTCTGAAGGCACTTATCGACCCAATGAAATGTACATAGAAGAGTTTCCAAGTTCTGGTCTTTCTGTTGCTGATTTGAAGTGTGTGTGTGTGTGTTTGTGTGTGTGTATGTCTGTTTTGTGGTCAAGTGGGAGCTCCTCTAAAACCTATCCTATCCGTATGTCTGCTTGCGGTTCTGCATCTATGCATCGGTATCCATACCAGCCCCAAGGTTTGCTCACAAAAATGTAATTTACGCACATTTCGGAGATGAGCAGAAGGACAACGAGGAGCCAATAGATGGATGGGAGGGGCAGGAGATGGATGCGAGAGCCAGGCGGTTGAGAGGAGAGCCAAATGAGGGGGAAGTACAGCCAGGAGAGGGGAAAGTAGAGCCAGGAGAGGGAAAAACAGAGCCAGAACAGGAGAACAATGATCGGGGAAATGGAAAAGGGGAGCCAGCAATAGTGAGCCGAGCAGGCGAATGAATGGTGGGGGCCGCATGTCAGTCGAGAGAATATTTGCTTAATTTTGAACTTGGCATTTGGACAATTGTCTGTTTGAATTTGATTTGTAGTCCATGCAGCAATCCCACCCCCCCATGGCCATGCCATGCCATGCCCTCCGTTGCAATCGACCCTCTCCGTGTCTGTCTCTCTTAACCGATTTCAAATAATCAAACATTTGACTAGCATTTTGGCTCCATTCGTGCAACCAAAAAGGGGAGGGGAACTACATCCAAACAAAAACACATCCGAGGCACGTTGACATGTGTGCTCTTCCCTCCCTGCCTTCCCCTCGTTGCAAGAGCTAATTAAAGCGCGCACGCGTGTGTGATATGCCACGCCAGATGTTGTTGATGCTTGTAGATGTCTCAAGACCCCAAACGACAGCAGAAGCAGCAACAGCAACAGAAGCAGAAGCAGCAACAGAAGCAGCATCAGCAAAACTAAGCAGAAGAACAAGAGCATGTTCTGAGAGTAGACGCAGGAGATGCCCTGGAAGATCTACGGATTTTAGGGTATTATCTAAAGATTTTAAATGATGAAATTGTCTTGTGTTTTATTTGAATTTTGTTGGATTTTGCTAGAAAATTGAATCTCTAATATTTTGGCAGTAAAGAAAAGCTTTTATTTTGAAATAGATTTATTTAGTATATAATTTATAAACTTTAGAATATTTGGAGGCGATTTTGGAGGCTTCTATACATATATCCCCCTTCTATTTAAAAGGAAAAATCCTTTTCAAATAATGTTTCTACGAGAGGCATACATATACAGCACCCCTTAAGCAAACTGTTAAAAGCTTCCCTTTCCTTTCTTTAGCATCTCCCCCATAATCATAATTCCCTCACTTTCAGAGGCCCCACAGGGTACCAAATGCGACATGTCTTAGGGGAAAACTGTAGGAGTAGCAGAAAACAGAATCCATGCCTCCCTGCGCTTTATTCTAATCTCAACCGCAACATGTTTTAAATTTAGCATAACATTCGGAGGCACCAGCACACGACAGGAAAGAGGCATGGACATGGGCACTCTCACTCTCTCTTCGGCTCTCTGGAATGGGATGGCGGAGATCTCTATGGCTCGTGTGGCAACTTTATGCAAAGGTCGCCTCATCAACAACATCTTGGGGACCTTTGGAGACTGGGGGAATGGAGTATTGGGGAGGCTGCAACTTGGGTCTGGATGAGGATGAAGGGATTCCTCTACCTTCGGGGTATTTGAACTGCGCGAAGTTGGCAGCAGTGGCAGCAGAGGCAGCAGAGTGCCTCGCGTGGCATTGCGTGTTGTGTTTTGATTTGATTTTTGTCGCCGCCGCCGCCTCTGCTGACGACGACGACGCCATCAAAAAGGTAAACAACAAGTCTTTTTTTCTTCTTTTTGTTTTGAGTCTTTTTTGTTTTCTCTTAGGCTGAAGAAAATGGATAAGAAAAAGTGGCAGTAGAAATATTAAAGTGGGTATGTAAAAGTACTTGAAATATGAAATATTTCTTGGTTGAATTTTTAGGAGTAGATTTTTTTAGAAGCCCAAAATGGTTAATAGATGATTGCTTAGTAAATATTAATAGAAAATGTAGCTGGATTATAGAATGAAGAACATTCTGAAGAATATTTTAGATAAAAAGATACGTGAATGATTTTTCTTATTACCTAAAAGAAAAAATCTCTTTATTGTGGAAATATGCTTTTCAAATGGTTCTAAAGCTTACATTATTCCAAATTTCTTTAGAATGAACATGTTTGATGTTTAAACATAGATAAACTTATGTATACTTCTAGAAGATGTATTTTCTCTGCAGAACGAAATGCTTTTGTTGCTGTTTTAAATATTTACTTACAGAAAAGATGCTTTCAGCATAGAAATATCTATTAAATTACTTTATCATTGGAAATACTTGATTATGGAAACTATTTTTAGTATTTGAAAAGAAATTTTTGCAATAAAAGTGTCAGAAAAGGTGGCAGCATTTTCTTGTTTCCTATAAATATTTTATGCTTAAAGATTAAAGATAAAACAAAACAGGAAAAAAAGGAAAGGAAAAGGGAAATACGAGGTGCACCCGGCCAGCCATTAGCATATCGTAATCGTTTTGCAGAGCCACTAAATCATATGAATTTCCACTATTTCCAGCATTTCCACCATTGGCCCCGTTTGCCACTAGAGTATTCAAATTTCGTTGGAAATATGCTGCATGCTGCATGCAGCATTGTGCTGGATGATATCTAGATGATGATTCTTCCCCATTTAGTTGCATGCTGCAACATTGCAGACGATGCATAAATTTGCAGCCATTTATAGCCCATGGGGGGGTGGCATGAACACACGGAGGCACTGCTGCAGCAGCGGTGCGTTGTAATGATTTACCAATGATTTTTTATTAATAAATGAATGCCATGTACATTTGAAATTGGAACAACAAAATATTCTCAACTTTGCAATTTTCCACTGTTCGATAGATAAACCCGCGTCCATTGAATGCGAAATCAAAAATGCATTCAAATGGAACAGAACAGCATGGAGGGGACGAAAAGCCTCTCTACATATGGAATTTCATATAAAATATGCAATTTTTGAACAGAAATAAAAACTACTTTAGAAATACATAAAAAAAATATGCTAAAGAGAGGGGGAAAGCGAGGGAGTCAATTTAAACATATTCTGAAATTTCCATGCAATAAAATGCAGAGAAATACACTATAGAAAATCAAGAGGAACTTTGACTTTGAGTGGCATAAGGACATCATTAGGAAGGTGCTTCAGAAAGGGTACCGCCCTTTATGAACAGAAAGTGCAGATTGATTGCGGAGTGGGTGGGGAAGTTATTGAACTCGTGGAAATGCACTTCTGGAAATCGTTGGCATACTGAAATTCTCACCAGAAATAAGACGGAAAAATGATGGGGAAATGCTGATGGAGGATGAAGGATTGACTAGTGGCTACGAGTTTTAGGATATTGAAAGAAATGCGCTTCAAAAGGGTCTTTGGAATAGATAAAATAGATATAGAATAAGGTGGAACCCACATACCTTAGAAGAACATTATTAGAAACGATTTTGGGAACTTACTTTGAATTTAAAATTATTTGTAGAAATATGATAAAGAAATATAATTAAAGAAATGACATAAATCTAGTTAAAAAACTCCTTGAATATTGCCTGAAATTACCCATTGATTGAGGCACTAAATTATTTCTTTGCACTTTATTCCCTGCACTTGCCACACTCAATTGGAAAAGCATTTCCAACTCCCACCCTGGAGCGTTGCCTTTTAGAATCCCCATTTGATTTCCTTTTGATGAAGTAATTCAATGTTGAAACAATTTCTGGCCATAAGCTGACTGACAAACGATACGAGCAGTATATGCAAATCTATAATCCATTCAATCGATACACACAAAAAGGGAAAGGGCATCCATGCGACAAGTCCTGTGCAAAATATAATCCTTGTCGTAAACAATCTCCATACCCACGATTATTGTTAACCGAAAACTGCCAAATCAAAAAGCATTTGCATTTGCCGAGGCTGCAGAAAATCCATAAAAAATATTTTATGAAAAAATCTAGAAAAAACACGCAGTACTACATGCACCATGCGGTGGTACACAATATTGGCGTATGTTTTGGAGCAACAACAAAAAGAGGGGAATGTACATATATATGTATAGTGAATACCTCGGTTATTGGGGGTGTGTTTTTTTTTATCCATTTTTTATGGCCAATTGTTTTGTTGATTCCCCCGCATTTGGTTCTTTTTTTCTTGTTTTTGCGTTCAATAAATTGCACTGTGAAAAGTGCAGGGAAATAGTTAAGTGATTGATTTAGTGCTGCCTGGTGGCACAACCCCTCAGTCCCACTCCCCCACTATCCTGCCTGGAGGGGCGCAAAAGAGTTGCAAACGAAAAATTGATTTCAAATTGAGAAATTGGTTATTGGAAATGGTCGTTGAGAGAGAGGAAGAGGGTGGTGGGGGGCGCCTCTCAACATGCAGTGGGGCATTCCCCATGAATGAATTAAGCGGGAAATTTATTAACAATGCTCGGAGGTGGATTGGGCAGTAGCATTTTCCTCTCTCTCTATCTCTCTCTCTTTTTGACTTTGACCTGCCCAAAATTTTGTGTGTGCAATTTTTTTGGCCATTTTTGTGGGGAAATGAAAATGATTAGAGAAGTGACTGAGGTGAAGAGGGGGTGGGTGGTTTTTGGTTGATTGGAAATTTGCATTTTCTGGCTACATTTTTGAACAAAAATTTTGTTGGCTAAATATAGTAGAGTGCCACCCCACACATACAAACATACATACGTATCTAGGGGATGCCATTTCGGTTCTTAAATGTCTCTTTCCCTCTCTCTCTTTGTCTCTCTGGCATTTACCTAAAGTTTTGGCATGAATTCCGTGAAGTCTTTTGGCTATTTCTAGTGGAGTCTTTAAGCCATTTTCTAAGCTCGGAAAACTTTTTGGTTTACATAAAACTTGTCTCGTTTTAGCCTTAAATACTTGATGACTTTTCTTAGGCCGCACTGGCACGCTCCATGGATCCGCACATCCGTGGAGCTGCGTGCCACTTGAGCCGCAAAGCGGCCATTAGGCGACTGATGCAGACAGATGCCACAGCGACAGCCGCAGCGGCAGAGGAGTGCGGGGGGGAAAAGCGCGTGGTACAGGGAAAAGGCTGTGCCAGGGAGTAGGAGTAACTAACGGCATGCAAACTATCTTGCCACTCAGTCGAGCAGCAGCAACAGAGAGACACAGCGGCAGAGGCAGAGGCAAAGAGGCATCATCCACTTGAGTTATGCTAGAAGCAGCTGTAGGTGCAGCAGCACTAGGAGGGGGGGGAGAGAGATGGAAGCAGATGGTAATGGTAATGGAGATGAGCGGAGCGGAGTTGTTGCCAGATGAAGATGAAGAGCAGCTAGAGTGTTGCAAATGAAGACCAGGGGTGGGGAGGGTAGGTGCTGCAAGCTCTCTCCCTTGAAATGAAGATGTAGAAAAAGTGACAGAAATAAAGACAAAGAACATGGCAATTGTTGCCGCTCTACAGAAGTTGGCAAAGACATCCTTCTTTCGTTTATATTTTATTACCAACAACATTAGCCAAAAGGTGGTCTAACCATTTAACCAGAGGATAACCTGAGGATGTTAGACGATTAAGCAATTTTCTATACAATTTTCACACACACACGTACAGCCTCTTAAATACTTAGATGGCGTCTCGCCATTTTTAATCACATGAAAATTGCGCTAAATCATTTTCTAATTGCCTCCTGTGGCATAAACAGTGACTCTCTAATGAGTTTGCGACCCCGCAGTCACCAGCCAGCAAAATGATGCCTGCCCCAAAAGCGGTTGAGGCATACGTATCTGTATCTTTTATGTGTATCTGAGAGAGAGGCACCAGCACATGTGTCAATAAGAGGAAGGAAGTGTGGGGATATGTGTGTGTTTGTGTGCTTATGGCGAGTATATTAAGAGTGGGAGTATCTTAAGAGGAGCTGTATCTGATGAAGAAGAAGTATCTGAAAAATAAGTATCTGCAGATAAGAAATAAGAAGTATTCGAAGAAAAGTATCTAAGGGGAAAGCATCTGATGAAAAAGTATCTAAAGAAGAAGTAGCTTACAAAGAAAAACCTGACCAAAAATATGTGAACAATCTGTAGAGAAGCATCTGAAGGAAAAATACCTAAAGGAGTATCTAAAAAAAAATCTGAAGAAGAAATATCTGAAGAACTAGCAGTAGAAGAAGTATCTAAAAAATAAGTGTTTGAAAAAGAGTTATCTGAAGAAAAAGTATCTGAAAGAGTAGGAAATATCTGAGAAAAGTTTCGGGTCATCTACTTACAGCGAGTGAGCCGGGGGTCGGCACGAGCTACGCCATGTAAAATAAGTATCTTAAGCATAGAAGTATCTGTGGAACAGTCTGTGTGAGATTAAAGTCTGGACCATCACTTAACAAGTACGTTTTTCCTACAGATATTAAGATGGAAATTCCCGGAGAAATTACTAAAGAAAAGCAGGCCTTTTCTTAGGCCTAGAGTATCATCTCTTCGACTTGTGGCCTTTTTTCAGGAGCTCTCCTAAGAGTCATGTTTGCATATTGTGCGTATGCCCAGGAGCAGCAGCACCACCACCACCAGACTGTGTGCTAATTATCCTCAAAATTTTGTGGATTTCATGCTCCACCACCCCCTTCTAATCTAATCCTCACAGTAGCCCAGGCAGGACTCTCTGGTGGGCGCCCAACCAAAGTGTCCTGCAGGACAACCATTGTGGGACTTTTGGGGGCCCCTTAATATTGCCATGAGATGTGAACGCTTGAATGGGTCATTAGCTTCCAATTAGTTATTGTTAATTTGTCGTTTACCATAGGAGCAGGAGGCGTAGTTTGGAATGCAGATCCTTGTGCGGTGGCAAAGTGTTGCATCTAGAGATAGAGAGAGAGAGAGAGAGAGAGAGATAGAGAGAGTGTGTGTGCTTATGGGGATACAATATTAATTATGGTTTGATGGCATGTGATGGTAGATTTTCCCTCCCTGGTGCCTGCCTCCTGGTTCCCATAGAAATCACGTTTATCCACTGAGCAGTTTCATAATTGCTTTCCTTATGAATTTTGATTGTGTTTTGAGGCAAAGGCAGAGAGGAATGAATGATGTGCGAGTGGAAGAAGTTGAGAGAAATTAATGAGTTTCTGGTACTGTAGAAAACAGAGAGAAATTGAATGATGTGAGGGGAGTGATTTGAATGATTTTCGGATTGAAGAAAGCAATAATTGAAAGTGCTTTTCATATAGAAATTTAATCAAAATTTATATCACACAAAACTGTAAGGAGTAACGGAATATTCTTCTATCTAAATATATATAGATATATCCCTCTATCTATGAAATTTTGGCAGAAAATTGCTATGGAAAAAATGACTAACACTCTGGCCTGGTTCTGGTTCTTCGCTTTTTCTTCTATGCAGCATAGTGTTGCATCCCATCCCCGATGTTCATTGCCTTTTCCGTCTAAATTGCCACACTTTCAGAGCGGAGGACAACCCTTCCTTTCGGCACACACAAGAGCGTCGGCCATGGCGACATGGTAGATGTTTTGTTTATTTTTGTATCCACGCGCGCTCGTGGCAAGTGCAGCGCGTAAATGTGGCATCGCATCGACATCAGGCAGCAGGGCAGCAGCAGGGCACGTATTGCCCCAACCTGGAGCCAAGTGCTGGAGAAACAAGAGCCAAAAGGGTTGCGGTGGCAGCATCATCATAGTGGAGGAAACTGCATAAATAACAACAGGGGAGAGGGCCGGAGAAGAACGACAAAGTTGCCGCTGCGGTGGCGGCAGGGACTTTTCTCTGACGACGACGATGATGATGATGATGTTGATTATGTTGCAGGGGCAAACATCCATGATCTCCGGCACTAAACGACCCTTGCAGCACTCGTGATTGGGATGCAGTTTGTGGCATGATTGATGCGTTGTTTGTCTGCGTATGCGTGTTTGTGTGTAGTGTGGCTTCAATCAAAATATGAAACTGATTTTAGAATAAATATGTATTTATGTTTATACCCCAGGGGGGAAAATGTTTTAGAAAATACCAAAGTTTTTTCTTTGTTTGTGGCGCGACTTTTGCCTGTGTGTTTCCTCGACTTTTCCTAGTTGAAAATTTGCGTTTTTCTCGACTTTAGCTTGTTGAAAAATTGCATTTTAATTAAAAAACAGCTCAATTGCACTTAAGTGTTGTGCTGCCGCTGTGTTCTCCCATAGCCACGTCAACAATCGGACAGGGAAAAGCAGGAAAAAAGAAGCGGGAACAACACGGGAAAACAAAACTGACTCCAAGTGCAGCATGCAACACACAGTCCATGCAACAATGACAGCACCAGCAACAATGCGAACAACAAGAAACAACAACAGCAAAAGCAAAAGCAATGAGTGAACGGGCAAACGCCCAACAACAATTAAGACAACAATACTCGAACAAGAGAGTCCTCCGAAGACCCGAAGTGTAAGAAAAAAGAGCAACCAGAGGGTGAAAACGGGGAAAATATTATAAAATATTTACGAAAATGGAAGAAACATCGAATTTTGAATGCACTTTTTGTCGGGGAGATATAAAGGATTGCATGTGGATTGTATGTGGATTCCATGTATGGATTAAATGTGGATTTATGGGTGATTGCAATATCATGTGGATTGAATGTAAATTGTGTTTGCATCGTCTGCATTACATGTGGATGGCATGTGGATTGTATATGGGTGATATTGATTAAATGTGGATTTTGTGACATTTTAATTAGATTAGGTTGTGGATTACATGTGAAGTGCATGTGGACCATATGTGGATTGTATGTAGATCGTATGTAGGCTGCGTGTGGATTGCACGTGAATTGTATGTAACTTAAATTTAAATATGGACAAATGGATTGTATTTGGACTGCATGTTGATTAAATTTAGAGTTTATGGTGGCTTAGCTTTGATTAGCCTGTAGATTGTATGTGGACTGCATTTGGACTTCATATCTTTTGGGTGTGAATTGAATGTAGATTTTATTTAAATTAAAAATGGATTTCACCCAACAAAATGCGTTTCGATGCATTCCACGCTCTTTCACTTCCTCATCGACCCTTTTCCTATCAATCTTAGCTAGCCCATTCCATAGCCAATAGACTCTGGCTCCCTCTTAGAGTATCTCCAAGAAGTTGCATTGCAAATAAGCAACGAAATTTATATCATTTTGCGCCGATTTACACAGCGAGCTCCTGCCAAGCGTTGCTTGTTTTCCCTCCTGGAAAACAGGAGAATGGGAATCCTCGCCCGCCTGACTTACGATTGCCGGCAAAGCCTGGGCTGTGTATCTGTGAGATACATTTATGAGAGAAGATGAGCAAAGGAGATGCAGATGCGCTTCCTTTGTGGCACTTGCAACCTGCAGCTCTGATAAGCTGCTGTTGTGCGTGCAACGACTGCAGGAAACAGGATATGACATATTTTATAATGCGTAACAGATGCGCGCAACATTTCGGGGCATCATCCTTCCACTACTCTCCTCTCCCCTCCCCCCGCCTGCCATGGATAAAACAATTTAATTTCGTTTTTATCCTCATAAAGCGGAGTGCCTTTCCTGCCTGCAGCTGCCTTTGACGTAATTACGAAAATATTCCGAAGGAATTGGTAAAAAATCATTTGCATAGCTTCTCAGAAATATTTCCAGAGAGCAAAAAACCCAAAAAGGTGGACGACAAAAAAATGGTCTTAAAATGTAATTTGAATTGCAAAATGTATAATAATCACGTGAACAGGACAGGAGGGAAAAAAGTGTGCGATAATAATAACAAAATTGTTAATTGAATGCAAATGCGGGAAGAGTCAGCTCAATTAATTAATTATTCAACAGCCAAAAAAACGAAAACCTCTTGAGGGCATTGGAAAAAAACTGGGGATTATTCGCACCTTTATTAAAAAAAAAAGAAGAAAATTGCAACAATAAAATGATTTAAAAAACTAGAAATAATTGTTAGAATGAAACAATTTTTTTTCACTATAAAACTTAGATTTATACATTTTTTTTTACCCTTATCAATATTTTTAATGAATTGATTTGTAGCTTAATTTTTTTTGGGGTAAATATAATTATACAAAAAATATAGATTGATTTACAGACGAATCAAAAGAAAAATAATAAAAAAAGGTTTATAAATGTAAGTATTTAGAAGCTGCAGTAACGCAATGAGAATTCATATCTATTAGATGACAAAAAATCACGTGGCTCTTTAGACTCTGGAGATTTTAGAGGCCTTGGAGAGGCATACCTATCGATGTATAAGAACAGAGTACAGGGTATTAATTAAAATCACAATTTAACTTAAATCTCTACCATTTACATAAAAACAGTGACCACAAGAGCAGTTTTGGACCATATTTAATGGAAAACTTTGACCCGAACTCTGAATGAATGAATGAATGAAAAACTGAGGGATGAGTGGGGCTTGGAGTCCCCAAAAACTGAGGGATGAGTGGGGCTGAGAGCCCCCGAAACTAAGAGAAGGACAGAGGAATGTAGAATAACCTCGCCCCCCGTCAGATGACAAACACGTAAGCCGCCACGCGTAAGCGAAAACTGATGCAACTTTTCCACCCCCTACAACCTCCCTTGGCCACTCCTTTACACAATTTTTTTTTGAGAATTTTCATTTTTTTTATAAATGCATAAAAGTGTAACTGGAGTACGTGGCGAGGTTGCTGTTGCCAAAAAAAAGAGATGGAGAGAGGGAGAGAGCGAGCGAGCAAAGAAAACTTGTTTCATTTTCGCAGTGGAAAAAGTTTGGTGCCGCCACCGCCGCATCGGGCATTAACAACACTTAAAATGCCTGCAGCGTTTTTCCTTTAATACAAGTGGACGACAGGCAGTCCTCAGTCCAGTGTCCACTACCCACTGTGTGTGGTTTTCCTTTTTTTTTTTGTGTGCCCCAAAAACTATCTAGCAGTTCGCTTTTAGCCGTTAGTCCTCTCGAAAGGGAAGTTTCTAGGGGTCCACTTGAAGAGGCAGGCAGGCCAACAGCCAGGCAGCTGGCTCTTCCATGCCTCTCCAAGGGTCTCTTTTGGCTCTTACTTTCTCTCACTCTTTCTCTTTAGTTTTGATTTAGTCCAACGTTTAGTTTCCCACCCATTTGGGTGCCAGATTTTATTTGGTTAGACATCTCTTTTGGGGCATCTAAAGGGCAGCTCTCTGAAGTGTAAATGAGTGTCATTTATTTTTCGTCCTTCTGGAAAGACGGATTTCCGCAACGAATTAAAGTTGTATCTTCATTTGCATAAGGAATCCACAGGCCACCTACCACATTTCACATTCCGTTTGGACGCCACAACAGCACACAAATCTCTGGCTAAATCTGTTAACGGTTTAGTGAAGTTTAGTTAAACGTTCGCTGCCCTTTGGAGCCTCAAAAATCAATAGCCTACTTTACGCCAAATTTACTGCCCAAGGAAGCAATGAGTGAGCATCGCTTGGTGCTCCTTCGGCCGCTGCTGCTGCTGCTGGTGTATTTTCTGCTCAATTGAATCCTTGAAGTAGTCTTTGGGGTACCCTCTAACCCTCTTTTCTCTATTCCTCTCTCTCTCCCCCTCTCTCTCTCTCTTTCTCTCTTTCTTCCTGTGTTCTTTCCGTCTCCTCTGATTAGCGTAAAAAAGTTTTGAGGCCAATGAAATGACAAAAAACTACGATTACAAGTAGTTTGGCAATAATTCAAATTTGCATATCCACGGGTTCATGGATTGTATTGGGAGAAGAAGTAGAAGTTTGTTAGCTAGGAAAAAGATATTTGAGCTGATATATGCTCTATGATATCTATAGACATATTCAAATATCAACTTCAATGGATATTTTTAACTTATTTACAAATCTTTTTGTCCAAAAAATAGAAGACTGCTTTGGCCGCTTTCAAAGAACAGCTTACATCCTCAATTTCTTCTCTGAATGTACCCCCTGAAATCTTCATGAGATCTATAATTTGATGTTTTAGGATTGGGGTTTGGGGATTGGGCTCTGGCCCAAGGCCTTGCACTCCATTTCGATGATTTCTGCACAGAAATCCCGGTAACACTTTTATTAGATCTCCCAAAGACTGGTTTTGTGACTTTTTCTTCATCAGTTTCGATAAGGAAGGGATTTTCCAGCTCTGTGATAATTTCAAATGGTACTTCTTCCCCTAGAAATACTCCTTGTAGCTCTTTTCGACTATAATATGATGACAGTCGATAAGCAACACATTTTTTCAGAAGAAATCGTTAAAGTGGTTTAAAATTTAAAGAGTATTTCAGAAGAGAAGATTTCTGATGGATTCAGAGGATTAATCTATTTTTAAAAGTGTATCTTAAGCTTCGGTTTTGATCATTTTTTATTTATACTATTTTTCATTATTTTCTTATATTTTTTATGATTTTTTTTTTGTATATTTTTTTCTTGCATGGCAAGAGCCAAAAGTTGAGTGCATTTCTTGGGGCATTTCTTGAGCAATTTTTTGGCTAATTTATTTGCACTTCACTCTGCGTGGCGCTGCCTCAAGTTAAACACTTGACTCGGTAGGAGACTGGACTGGCTTTTTCTCTATAGATTTTTCCGACTGGCATTTTTCCCTGCTTCACTGGCTTTTCTTTTGCTCTGGACTTGCCACTGGCTTTCTCTCTGACTCTGGATCCGTGCTATTCTTCTGGTAAATACTTGGATTTTATTAGATATCTTAAGTGGGTCTTAGTGCATTCATAATTCCATTTCCGACCAAACTGGAGAGGATTACGGGGCGCTTACGGATTATAATTAGCGCCGAAAAATATAAGTTTGCACTCGAATTAAATCATCCAAAAGCAGTACGCCTGCTTTTCCCACTATCTGCAGGGAAGTTTTCCTTGCCTTAATTTCTGACTCTGTTTTACTTTACGACGCTTTTCTTTTTTGGTCTTTTGGCCATTTCTGACTTAATTAGAGTTGGCTTTCATTTGGGCTTGGCTTTCGTTTTACTTTGCGCTTGCTCTTCAAGGCCTTCGTTTAACTGCTGCCACATGGTGCAAGCATCCCACCAGAGGCGGCGCCCCCCTATCACCCCATCTCGAAGCAAAACACAATTACATTCGTATTCTGTTTTTTTTTTTTGCTTTCTTCTTCTTTTACGTTTGCGTTTCTCTATTCTTTTTCGTTATCCTTTCGCTTAGAGGCGAAAAACTTTCGTTTTTAACTTGATTTTTATGTTCTCTCTTTTTCCTCTTTTTCTTTTCTTTTTGTGTGCTTTTTTCTCATTTGAGTGGGCGTGGCATGTGGCAAGAATTATGCGCCACGAAATGCAATTATGCAAAATGTCCTCTGTCCCTCTGCTGCTGCTGCTGCCGCCGCTGCTGCCGCTGCTGCAGTCAGCGGAATCGAAGTTAATTAGATTGCAGGAACCCCAAGGGAGGGGCAGGCAGGGAGTGTCCTGTCTCTGAATTGGTAGCAAATTAGTGAAGCAAGAAATCGAAAAGGGTTATAAAAATGTCCAGAGCTCTTTTTATGAGCTCTAAAATGAGCTTACGCATGAAGAACATGAGGAAAATCAGGCTTAGAGAAGGAGAAAAATCGAGTAAAGGGTTGGCAGAAAAAAGTGGAGCATAAGTGAAGAACCCAGAGAAAAGAAGAATATGTGTAAAGGGGTAAGAGAATGTATGGGGGGGGGGAAACAAATATGAAAAAAGGGTAACAAGATTACGATTTCTGACTCAAAAGCAAGGATTTATGTCTTAAATTCAAGGATTTCTGTCTGGAAACTAAAGTAAAGAAAAGAAAGAAAACTTCAATCAGAATTTAAGACTATTTTCGCCAGCTTTTCTCTCATATTTCTTTGTGATTTTTCCATTAGAGTCTTGCCATTTTCCTTGTCAATTTGCCATTGACAGGCAGCCCGAATGTAATGTTCGATTATACTTTTGGCACTTATCAAAAATTTGTATTCAATTTGTAGCAGAAATTGCCCCCAACCCCCCGGAGAAAATTTATTTATGCAATTTATTTGGCACCTCAAGCAGCAGCAGCAGCAGCACAGAAATACTCGAATTAGAAATAGAAACCCAATTTATTTAAATGTAATTATTGGGGAATAAACATGCAAAAAAAGAGAAACATGCAAAAAATACACACAGAAAACCCCCAGCGAAAAGGAAGGAAACATTTGAGATGAATAATGTATTTTTTGATAAATTGACAGGCAGGCAAATAGACAAAACCTCAATTTTCAGTTCAAATTTAGACCCAAAAAAAAAAAATTTGCCAGAATTTCTAAAGTAAATGTTGAAGTTTTCCCTACCCGCTGTTTGTTGCAGCCGCAGAATATCTGTTGCATCGTCGAATCTTTTGCTAACTGCCAGATATACATATGTATGCATAATTCAATTAACTTGATATTCTAGAGCATTTTCTGCAGTTTTCACGCAGTTTTCTCTGCGTTTTTATATGGTTTCTATATATATTTTTTGTATGGGTTTTTTCATGTAATAAATGTTGTGCCGCCTCGTTGTCGTCTTGGGGTTTATTTTTGGTTCCAAATGCATGACTTTTTTCTCTCTTTTTTCACTTGGGTCTTCGATTTTTAATTAACTTGCAATTAAAAGGAAAATTTATAGGCGCCTTTTGATGCTCATAAATTATGTGCTGCCACTCGACGGTGCCACTCTCTGCAAATGTCAGTTCGAAGGTAAATCAATTTCCCCACGGCACGGAGGCCCTCCCGTTGAGACTAAGGTTTCTGCTATTTTTGGGAACAAAAATAAACCAAAGGTGGAACTGCCTTGCCGCTCTCTGACATGCACTGACATTTGTTGGAGTAGGGTGAAGGCTGAAAATTGGCCATAAAAAAACACCATGTGTGTAGTGTGTATGTTTGGGTGTTGGCTTGAAGCCGTCTGGCTGTAAGCGCTTCTTTTCAGCCAAAAGTCTCGTCCAAATTGGCGATGAAGTGGCAGTAGACACAATGAAGAAGTCAAACAACTCACTTAAGGGGTTTCCACTGGGAGCTGGAGAATAGAGATGCAAAAACGGAAGGACTTTACCTTTCTCCTGGATGCAAAGAGAGAGGGTTTACCTTTCTTTTTCCCTTTCTCCTGGATGCAAGAGGAACTCTACTTTGCCCCTCATGCAAAAGCGAGTGGACTGAAGTTTTTGCTTTTTCCGCCACTCTTTTTCCTTTGTTTAGATTCTCTTGGCTAAGAGCCAAGCTGATTTAAGACTTTAGCCGTTGCCGCCTGCCTCCTCGATTGCAGCAGGCAGGCAGGCAAGGCAGGCAGGGCAGCCAAGGCACTCAGACCCAAGTGCGAGATTTGTGGCAGGAAGTCGGCGATAAGAGACAAAGGAGTGAAACGGAACTGGGAATCTTAGCAGTCGGATCAAAGATGAAGTTTAAAGCGGAAGTTTTATGGAAGGAAGTTGGGGAAGATATCATCAAAATGGGGAAGAAGGCAATTAATGGACAAAATGGCAAAAATTTCATTGAAATTTATATGATTTCCTGAAGAATTTCCCCACAGATAAACAGCAGAGCAGCAGCCGTCAAGATTTATGCCAAGTTTATGCCAAAAAATAAACTCAACAAATGATAAATCTCTCAAGAGAGCACAGAGAGAGGCCTCTTCTTAGAGAAGAGAGAACTGATGTCTAGGAGAATCTAGAAAGAGAAGTGCCTGCCTGTCTGCCTGCCGGCCGGATGGATGAAGCGACGAAACAGTTGCAGTTTGAACGTCGATCGTGTCGCATGTGTGGCACTCGCCCTTGGATCGTGCCCCTCGTTTCGTTCAGAAGTGCTCTGTTCGGTTCTGTTCTGAACTCAAATAAATCTTGTGCGTGATCCAAAAATAAAACCCCGTTAAAAAGGGGGACAAAAACAACAGAGCGTGCCAAGAAAAGAAGCATCCCCCTCAAGTAAAAGAAAAATAAAAGCGAAAAGTGTAAATGTTTTCAGATCGAAAAAGTTCATCAAATTTAAGAAACGATCAAATTGGTCTGACAAAGAATAATATCTGGCAAATGCGCTTCAATCGAGTGTGATTCAAAACGAAAGTATCTGCCAATTTGTTATTTCGTGGCAGATCAAAGATTCAAATATCCGTGTGGGCCCATAAAGCAAATCAAGTGGAAATTTGTTTGGTAAATGCCAGCCAACAAAAAAATATCGATGAAAAATCCCAAGGCGAATAATGATGAACCGTGCCAAATGTGTTTACAAAACAAATTTCGATCGCGCAAATTTCTATGCAATTTTTATTAATTAAAAACGAAAACCCTTTCCGCTCTTCTGGCTCAAAAGAATGTGGAAAATAATTATCTGTGCAAGTGCAGGAAATTTTCATAAATCAAAAGAATCGTTAAATTTTCATCGCTGATTTTTGGTGTAGAACATTTCCCGAAACAAAGGAGGTACAAAACCATTCAGAAAAATATATTTAAGTGCTGTTGTGTGACGCTCGTAAATATTTCAGCATATAAATAATATGGAGAGAAAATGGCAGGGAAAAGTGTCAGATATATTTCATATTACGGATAAAATTCAAGAAGATAGATAAAAGAGAGGATAAGGTATAGAAACAGCAAGAATATATCTTGGATAAGTCGGATAAAGAAGGCAGATATTTTAGAGTTTATTTTGCTAGATTTTGCACTGAAGATTATCCCAGGTATTACGTTTATTCTTAGCTATTTTTATTAGCCATAAATTGAGGCTTTTATTGAGTTAATCTTCCCATGATTTCTGTTGGTATATTTTCATTTATTTTGCACTCTAGTTGTAGACTGAAAACAATTGTGCAAACAATTTAGCATTTTCGTGTTATAAATAAACGCTTCACTTAATTTACATGATAATACCGAGTATGCCAATGCCCATTGGCCCCATAAACCCACGGTGCCCCAAAAACAAAAAAAAAACAGAAAGTGCACAACGTTTATGCAGATACCCTATAAAGAGCGGAGAGGTATTGTGGGTTAGAGGGGGTGTCAGTTCTGAATCATTCTTTTCGCATTGAGCATGGATTTGCAGTGATTGAATTAATATTTCCTACATTTTTCATTGGAAACAGACAAACAGACAAAAGTCGGTGTACATTCAATGCAAGTCTGATATTTGCATTATATATTTGTAATGGGAATGATTTATTTCCAAGAGTATCGAATGGTCTGAGCCTCAAAATGTATTGTTTGTATCGTTATTAAAACTACATATTCTCTTTTTGAAGAAAAACCAACAAGAAAATGTCATTAAATTTCGCCTCAAACGCTTCAGATACTCAAAGCCATAAGGCTTTATGATCTCTTATCTTATCACAGCATTTTCAAGGGTATTTCCATACTCCATACCCCAAATTGGGCTCTCTTCCTCTGGTTGTAAGTGTGTTGATGTTATTTTTCAACGAGCGAGTGAGAACCCAAAAATAAATCTCATAATTCTCGCGTAATTCTCGACCCAATCTTTTCGCATTTCAGTTTCTGTTTTTCACTTTTGGGGTTTGTTGAACTTTTTGTCGCCTGTTTTTGCATTTTTTATTTACTTTTTTTTTTTTTCTGTTGCTGTTTTGCATTTGCAGCTAAAATTAGTTGCAACTAATTTGTTGTTTGTCGATGGGTTGGTTGGTTGCATGGTTGGGGTCTCGTCTCTCTCTGTTGCTCGTTTCATTTCGTGTGGCAGAGCCGCGTGTCAAATGTGACAGCTTCGGATATTTCACTGTGTGTTTCTGCTAATTATGCAAATTTTCCCTGTGCTGTCGAGAGGAGAGAGTTTCGCTTTTGTTTTGTTTTGTTCCCCGAAAGGGGAGAGGCGCCCTTTCTGTCCGAAATTTGCATTACAAAAGAATGCGTTTTGGAGTAATGGGGAAATGATTTGCCCTATATGATTTATGCGAACACCACTGACAACAATCAACGATTGATTGGGTTAACCTTCAGTTACCTTCTGTTTCCTTTAGTTCCAATTAATTTCCCTTTAGCTCCTTTTAGTTTTCTCTTTTTTGTTATTTATTTAAAGTTTATTCAAATGAATCGCGTACCTCATTTGACCCAAAAACTGTGCATTGCCGAGTTGAGAGAAGTCGGAAAATGCATTTTCCGAATGGTTTTGACCAAAGACAAGTGGCGGAACGGATGGAGGAAGTGACTTTCGCGACGGAGACAAAATAATCCAAAATCAAATCACTTTGCTTAAATTCCAATTGTAGTTTTTTCCGCTCTGTCTCCTCTTACTCTTGGTCGGTCTTTTTTGTTTTACTCTAATTTTTCCACTTATTTTGCTCCGCTTTCCTCCGTTTTCTCCTTTATCTTCCCCCTTCATGCCGTCTTATTTGACGCTCTCTTGTTTCCTTTTGGGATGCGTTTTCTCTTGTCTCTTTCAACAGCTGCCAAATGCCGCCAAATGGCAGAGTTTGTCTTTTATTTTCTTTTATTTTCATAGAATTTTCTTTTATATTTATTTATCCACTGCTGCCTCGGTCGGTGCCTGTCCTGTCCTCTCGGTGACGACATTTTGTGGATGGAGCAGCAGCGCCACAGATAGAGAGTGGAATTCCGTGAATATTTCTACTTATTCGTTTTTATTTTTAAACATTTTCGCTGCGTGTATTTTTAATGCTGTGCATTTTTGTTTAAATTTGCATTGACGCTCCACGCCGCATCACTCCTCGCAGCTCTCGGCTCTGTCCGCTTGTCTATTTATTTTTTATTAGTCGTATTTTTAGTGCAATTTACGTTATTAAAGAATTTGCATTTAATGGCCGGCTGCATCTGTCTTAATTTACTTTCACTTAGTGGATACGATGCTCGTGTGTTTCTGTTTCTTCGACACACATCGATCCGAGAATAGCATCAAGATTCTACTTTGAGGTCTATAAATAATCGCTTAACAAGGCATCCTACAGAGAGAGAGGAAACACTCTCTCTATCTATCACCATTTTATTGATGTTGACTCAATTAGCTTTTTCGTTTTGGGGAAATTTATGTGATTTTCTTGTGCACGAGAAAACGCTTTTCACGCTTCTGTCTAAGTGCTCTGATAAACTCCACTTCAACACCCATTTTCTATCGCTTTTATCCGCCCTAAGGCCATAAGGTCAATTTTATGTATGTTCACAGTCGATGTACCTTGACATTTATGTGTATGTGTGTGTGTGTGTGTTTGCATCACACAAATACGTATGTTTCCGGATATATCCACACACTCTCCCACACAAACACACACACAAACACCCTCGAACACCCACACAGATACCATAAAAAAGTCGAACGCGTTGAAAAAATGTGTAATAAATAACAAAATCATTTAAGAGAATTTTTATTTTCTATGTTGGCACACATTTGTTATATTTTCTTTTTGTTTGGGGATGCTCTTTTCGTGGGGAGGGGTATGTGGATTTTCGGAGGGAATATTGTATATGATTTAGTATGAATTTTGGATAATTTTGGATGCTCTTTTGAGGAAAAGATACTACAACGAATTTTAGATAGAGGTAGGGAATATTTGATTATTTCTACAGGCGACCAGAAGATATAGGAAGGATTCTGAAGGATGATGTAAATACATACGTATTGAAATTGGAATAAAAGTTTTTAGGGAATGCAGGATGTGAAGGTTTCCCCCTTAAGATTCTAAAAGATACTGCTCCCAGTATATACTCAATCCCAAAAGCTTCAAAAACCCCAAGAGATCATTTAATATTGAACAGAGTTCAACTTTTATTCATTTTTCAAACTTTAAAAGAAGGGATGAGACGATTATGAGACGGTGGATTTGAGGGCGTGAAAAGTTTATAAAATGCTGGATTAATTCCAGGCTTCCAAAAAGAAAGATATTGCTTTAAATTTAGTTAAGGATATTTGTATTTAATATTAGATTTTTTTTATTAGATTTATTTAGAGTGGGACATTTCTGGGAATATGTTTTAATTCGTCCCCAAAAGTCGCTAAATATATTTTAATCTATGGCAGAATTTAAGTTTTATTCATTTTCCATGCATTCAAAGGCCTTTGAGTGCGTTCAAATGTATTCAAAGACTTTGTAGAGCATTCAAAAATCACTTCATACCTAAAAGAGCATTCAATCTTCGACTATACTATATACAATCATATTTTTGTTATTTCTTAGATTTACTTTCAGTTCTATTTAGTCTATCGTTTGTTGTTATTGTGAAAAATGCTTTTAGTGTGCCACGGGGCGTTGCGTTGTGTTTATTTTCATACGTAGCACGAGTATATTCACGCGGAAAATCGCTCACACAGAGAGCGACTCTGTCACACATGGCAGAGCCACGCCCCGCCCCGCCCCGCCCCGGCCCTCCTCTATAGGGAGACTCGTAAAAAAACATTTAAATTCTTTCGTGCCTTTACGCTTGCTAGAGATTTTTGCATTTGTTTCAGTTTTTATTGCGAAATTAGCTCACTTTTTGAGTGAGCGGAAAACAGCGAAACTTAATTGAATTTTCATTGGTATTTTTCGTATTTTTATGATTAATCGTCATGGGAAATCTATGGGTTATGGCTTTTCCATTTCCATTTGCCGAGATGCTCTTTTGTTTACTTAACGCAAAATGTGGAAATATCTAAACTGGCACTCATTTGGCAGATGTCAGATGTAGTCGTATATACGCCTGAATGACGGACATTTGTTTAACGTTTTGTATACAAAATGTTCACATTTAATGGGGCAACTTCTTATCGAATATTTATGCCCAACAAGTGTCGGGTCTTTTCTTTCATTTGTGCCATTCAGTATTCATTCGTTTTCCATTCAATTGAAACGATTTGACAAAGTCAACCAGAGTCCGCACTGCTCCACTCCACTCCACTCTCTCTCCCTCATAAGTAATGTGGTTCTCTATAAATAAATGACTGCCGCCATTTCCTAGCAACAAGTCTTAAAATAATATTTGAAATTCTCGAAAAATGAACAGCACAGTACTAGATATATGTATATATTGATTGGCCCGAAAGAACTACCAGTACGAAGAGGAAAATGATTGCCTTTTTCCAGGCTAAAAGATGACTCAATCAGAAATGAAAATTGAAACAGAACAGAACACTTAATATTTTAGGGGTTTCTTTTTTTTTTTGGGTGTAGTTCAGTCGTGCTGGAATGCGAGGGTTTTTTATGAAATGGTTTACGGAAAAAATACGACAGAAATTCTTTGAAAAACTCTCATAAAAACGAAGTGGAAACAAAAAACCCCGGAAGAAACACCATTTGAAACAATAAAATGTATAAAGTGAATTAAGTGAATAAACTGAATGAATTTGTATTAAATAACAGAACACAATAAAACAATCCAAACAACAAAAAAAAGTTTCAACAAAAATTAAGTGAAAAACGAAATTGTTTTCCCATTTTCCTCTGCCGTTTTTTTTCACACCAAGATTTTCTTTCGTGTTTTTCTTTCTACCAAAAGTTTAAGACACAGCAAAGCGTGTGGCACAGAGACACAGAGAAATGCTTGTGGCTGCGAGGAAAGCGGAAACTTTTTGTTGCCAAATGAAATGAAATGTACAGCAGAGAGAAAGTTTGCCAGGAGAAAGCGGCCGAGGACAAAGAAATTGCGAATGCTAAACATTTCAAGTAAATAAACTGTGCGGGAAAAACTACTATCTACTGCATGGCAGAGGAAAATCCCAGGAAAATGTGAGCGATCTGGAGCCTGGACACAGCAAACTGAGGAAAACACAAAAGAAAAAGAACAATTAACATCACGAAGAAAACACGCAAAAGACAAACAAACCCCAACGTAACACAAACGGAATGTCCGGAAAAGTTGGAAAAGTGTAAGACCTAAATTAATACGGAAAATAGTAGCAGAGCGCAGACCCAGCCCGAAACAGATTCCCAAAAACAAAAAAAAGAAGCAAAGCCATGAAGTTCCGTTTAGCAGCATTTTGGCTATTTCTGCTGACAGTTTTCTGGGACAGTGGCAGGGGCAATCACAAGCAATTAAGCCTTGATTGCTGCCAGGGGCATGGGCATGATGCCCCCACATGGGGTGTGGCAGCAGCAGTAGCTGCAGAATCAATCGCCCAACAAGACAACGGCAACGACAAAGGAAATGAACTGGAAAATGCAATGAAATTGCGTGCAACCTCAAAGCAAAAGCAAAGGCAAACGGAAAGGCAAACGCAGGTCATTGGGGACATCACGACAACACCAACAACGACTACGAGAGCAACAGAGGATGCCACAACACTGACGGCAGCAGCAGCAGCAACAGCAGCAGCAGCAACAGCAGCAGCAGCATCCAAATCAATTGGCCATCAGGCAATGCGACGTGCCAAGGACGCCGCACCCATAGCTGCTACCCAAAATTTGGAGCTGCACTTAAAGCAGAGTGTGGCAAGGCTCTTCACCAGCGATGAAGAGTCCAACGAGGGCTCAGACGTCGACAGGGACAGCAGGACAGCCTCAATATTGGTCACAGATTCAACAGCTACAGCCACAGCATCAGCCACAGCCACAGCAACGGCAACAGCCACGACGGTGACCACACATCATCCTGGACGGCGACATGCGGTACCCGATAAGCTGCAGTATACCAAAGAGATACAAATCAAGCAGGGTCGCCTCATGGGCATCACACGTCGCTTTCAGGTTACCAGCGGCCTACGGGAGGTGGATCAGTATCTGGGATTGCCCTATGCCGAGGCCCCGACTGGCAATCGAAGGTTTATGCCGCCAGGTGAGTGTTGCCAAAAAGAAAAACTAGGGAATTTACCACAAAGATTGAAGAATATAAACCTTTTTTGATTCAGTAATGAATCCCTATTGATTTTAAGGCTTTAATCGGCTTAGAAGAAACGTTTAACCCCTGTAAATAATCTTGATTTTTCCAACTAGTTGGCTTTTTCCTTTGGCATTTTCCCGCTGTAGGCCCAGCACTGTTGTGTCGACCGCAAATATGATGGCAAATTGCCACTTTGCAGCACCCAAAACTCCGAAATGAAAAGGGTGGCGCTGGCGCTGGACAGGAGGTGGCAGGAGGTGACTCCTTGAAATTGCCAGAACACATGCTGGCCGCACACTTTCCGCCTGTTCCTCCTGTTGGTTGTCCGTGCAAGAACGAACATCCTGCTTCGGCTGGTGCGGTGCTCCTCCTCATCCTTCTCCTCCTGCTGGATTTTCTGCCTCTTGTGGCACTTAGAATTTAGCCTGCAATTTAAGCAATTATCGTTGAGGCCGGTGCCCCTAGGCCCCAGCATTAGGCTCTCAAAAGCCTGACATGTGCCGCCTGGCTCTACGTCTCTCTCCACCTCAGGATCTGCCAGTGTCTATCCCTGTTATGTGTCCTGTTTTCTGTCTGTCTATGTGTGTGTGTACGTGTGTTTTCCTGCTGTTGGTGTTTTCCTCGACTGGCTATTATTATTGCAGCTTGTTTTTACATGCAGTGCAATGTAGATTTTCCAGCCCCTCCCTTCAGTTGTCAGCAGATTATTTGCTTGAGTGGGGGGAGGGGGCTTTTGCTTATGAATATTTTCCATTATATTGCCATGTGTTTTCCTTATATATTTTTCCTTGTTTAATTAAGACTGGAAATTGCTATTATTATGTCTGTGTTTATATGGTGTTTTAAATTTGGGTTTTATCCCCAAAAAAACAAGAAAAACACAATAGATACCCCCAAAATGTGTGAGATTGGGTCGCGGCGCTAAGTATGCGGTAGACAAAGCCATGAATGGAGTGTCCTTTTGTCCTCTCTGGCGGGCCATAAACACAGACCGCGGCCTTAGCTGTTTGTGTTACAAGAATCCTCACGACAGCTTACACTGAAAGAAACGGGGTGTGATTTTTAATGATTTATTGATTGACTTTTTAGACAGAGGAAAGTGTAGTTCTGGGAGATTGAGTGGAACTATAGATTTCTAGGGGAAATGAAAGTGCAACCGAAAGATTTATTGCCTCTTTTTGCATCCACAGTGCAGTGGCGGGTCTCTGCCACTCTGCCGCAGTGTCGTAGGGATCCTACTCTTGCTCCTTCTATTGTATGCACAGTGGAGTTCCTCTCTCTCTCTTTCTCTCTTTCTCTCTTTCTCTCTCTCTCCGTCCTCCTACATTGTATGCACAGTGTAATAGTACTTCGTATTCGAGCCGCGTCGAGTCGCGTTCATTGCATTACGTAAAGACAATAAATTAACACGCGCCAGAGGCTGTTTGTTGGTTGGCAAGTGTTGTGTCTGTTGTGTGTGTGTGTTAGCCACGATTTGTATATCGAGTTGCAGTTGTTGCTGCAACAGTTTCGCGTTGCCACAGATTTGCTGCTGTGCCAATGTGGCAACAGCAGCAGCCTTTCAGTTTGTCGTCGCGTTTGGAGTTTATTGAGCACTTGAGTGCCATGCACTCAATCCAAACGGACAGACCTACGCGCTCACCCCCCACCCCACACCCCACACAGCCACCACTCCGCCGACGACGACGACAATGATGACGACGCTGCCATATTTGTCAGCGGAAGTTGGTTCGTCGTTGGCTGGCAAACATGGCGATGTCGTTTGTCGTTTGTTCTGCCTTGAAATTCGCCTGGCAAATATAGGAAGCCAATGCAAATACGCGCCCACGTAATGTGTACAGCGAGGAGGGGGGGGAGGCGGCAATGACAAAACTCATATACAAACAGGAGGAGCAGGGTTGATATCGTGTGATAGATTTTGTTTGTGTGGTGTGTGTGTGTGTGTGCCCGCGCACAGAAAACCCAAACAAATAAACTCCAAAAAACATACGATATTTTTCGATTTCGCTCGCTCTCTATTCTGTGTGTCAGTCGGCGAGCGCCTTCCTTTTATTAATAACAAAATGCAAATAATGCTCTGCGTACTTCCTCCGAAAATTTCATATACAATGTATATCTCACACAGAGAGAGAGAGAGGAGGATTTATCCTCGTTCTTCGTGTTCTTTTATGGCAGACAATAACGCCACGCAAAATGAAATGTTGTGTCTGTGTGTGTGTGGGTGTCCTTTCGTGTCAAAGTGTAAATGTTGCATATTTTGTTGGGCATTGGAATGGCATTGATTTTTGTGCTTATTGGAAACGAAATTCGTGGACTTTGAATCAATTATTGTGTGTTTTCAATCAACAGATACACAGACATGCACTTCATTTGCCTAAGCTTTCGATTAGCAGATTGGAGCACTATGCCAACATTTGCATATCAATCAATCAATCGATATATTATGGCCACAAAACCACAAAACAATCTCCGATGCCTCGAAACAATGTGGGTGTCAAAAGCGTATAAGCGATTTCCCCCCCCCCCCCCCCCCCCCCACTATAGTACACACCCAGAGAAATTCTGCTGATATCTAGCCATGGATCTGTGCACTTCACTCTTCCTTCGTCCTGTGGCCAAAAACCACACTTCAGGATTTGGGATGCAGAATCCGTACTAACTTGACCAATTCGTGGTTACCAATTTACCCAACGATTCTCCGAGCATCTGCGAGCACAGCTTTGACGTTAACACCAGAATCGTAACCGCAGTCAACTACGAGTGTCCTTCCTCTTGGTCCCCCCTCTTCTGCTGCCACCTCCTGGCACTTGTGTGCAGGAAATCCGAGCATTTTGTGGGCCGTGTGTGTGTCCTGCTGCGGCGTGGTGTAGGGTGTGGGGTGGTGCTTGTTTATGGCATTTTCAAGTGCCTGTTGACCGTGTTACATAAATACGAAATTGACTTTTTGGCCAAACACTTGAGGGGGGCAAAAGCAGCAATCGAATGGTGAAATCTACGATGCAAGCACTGGATGGTTGGATAGCCCCCCATCGACCATACATACATATGACAGCTATAAAGGCCTATCTAAGTGCTTTTTTCTACGCTCTCTCTCTCTCTCACGGTCTCTCCCTCTCGCTCTTTCTCACTCTCACTCTATCTCTCTTTGTATTTTTCAGGTGCACCATTGCCATGGCAAGGCCTGAAGATAGCGCGTCATTTGCCCCCGGTTTGCCCACAAAAACTACCGGATCTGACTCCCCATGGTAGCGTTAACATGTCACGGGCCCGTCATAAGTATCTGAGTCGACTGTTGCCGTACCTGCGGTCGGAGGGCGAGGACTGTCTGTATCTGAATCTGTATGTGCCGCATGAGGGTAAGTGTTCGGCGTATGGAAATCGGAAAAGATTGCGTAAAAGATACAAATGAATGTTGTTTTTGAGGTGTACTTTTATAGATTGTAAATCATATCCAAATGTATCCTTTGGATAGCTATTGATAGTTGTTTATACACTTTTATTGATCATTTTGTAATCGATTTTATAGAAGATAGAGTGTATCTGCGCGATAATATATAGTTGACTTGTAATCGATATTTTATTAAATTTATTTTATGAGAATATAAAGGCTATAGGTAGTTATAGATAGAAATGAAATATTTTCACTGTTATCGATCGATTTTATTTCGATTATTTGTTATTTAGAAATTTATGCGATGAATCAGATTCATAATTTGTCCGAAGAAAGGAAAATTTCAGCCTACAGAGATAACTTTTTTATAAAATAATAATTGGAAATGTTGATTTTCATCGATAACCATTCTTATACCGATATGTAGTGGATATTTTCATCGATTTTGTATCGAATTTTGATAGTTTGTTGCTTCAATAAATGTAATATTTTTACTGTATTAAAATCCGGATTCTCTGTCTTCCAGAACCTTTAGCCACTCCCAAGCAATATCCAGTGTTGGTCTACCTCCATGGCGAATCCTTTGAGTGGAACAGTGGCAATGCCTACGATGGATCCGTTCTCTCCAGCTATGGCGAGGTGATTGTCGTCACAGTGAACTACCGATTGGGTGTATTGGGTAAGGCACACAAAACAAAGATACTCCTCAGAAGATACTCAGCCTTTGTTCTGTTCTGTTCTCTCGCAATCGATAGGTTTCCTCCGACCTAGCATTGATGCCCATAATATAGCCAACTATGCCTTACTCGATCAGATAGCCGCCCTGCATTGGGTCAAGGAGAACATTGGGTCATTCAATGGAGAAAATACGCGAGTGACACTGATGGGTCATAGCACTGGAGCGGCATGTGTCAATTATCTAATGGTATCGCCCGTGGCCTCAGGTAGGAGTACGAGGGAGTAATGTGATTAGAGACCCATGGAGCCCATAATAACATAATATTCCGCAGGCCTCTTCCATCGTGCCATACTCATGTCGGGCTCGGCGATGTCCGACTGGGCATCCAGCAATCAGTCTTTGCAATTGACAATGCAAATCGCCCATGCCCTCGACTGCCCACTGAGCGGAGGAGGCGGTGGCGGTGGCGGCGGTGGTGGTGGTAATGGCGGTGGCGGCGTCGAGTATTTTGATGCGGATGATGAGGATGCCCTGCTGGATTGCTTGCGCCAGCGTCGGTGAGTTATTGAATTATTTAGTACTTAGGATTCTGGCAGGAGGCTTCTGGTTTGATTGGTGGGTGCGTGAGCGATTTGTGGGAACATTATAACCAGCCATAATGACCATCTAATGCCTTGACTGTGCGTCAACTTCATTAGCGCTATGTGGCATCTTCCGCAACAGGAGGAATCCTCTGTCCACTCTGTTGCATGACCCCGTGTCCTGTTCCATGGATCCTGGTTCCTGGGCTGTGATTCACTTTTGGTCCAATAGAATTTTGGCCTCCCTTTGTTGCACGGCCTCTGCCTGTGCCTGCCTAATGATTCGGTAAATTTACGAGTTTCCAGCCAGCACTACGACCTCAATGAGGCGTAAAGTCCTCCCATCCTTATCCTCAAAGCCATCACCATGACTAATCACGCGTAATGTCCTTCGGCCTTTGGGGGCGTTTGTGTGTTTTGTGAGTGTCCATGCGGCATTTGCATTCCGATTACTTGTAATCTGTGTCCTGTGTGAGTGTGTGTGTGTTTCCCTCTTTGAGTGTTGGTCAAAACATTCACTTCTCAATCAACGACGGGCGTGGCGGTATACGTGGGCGTGGCGTTTAGCTGATGAATGGAACAACATTCAATTAATTGCTTTATAAGTGATACATTTTTTAGGCTATTGTTTTTTTTGTTTTGTATTTGGAGTTTGAGGGTGAATTTATTTGGGGATCATGTTAAGGAGACCTTTTTAGAGTGATTGACAAGTTCATTTTAAGAGAAAGGTACTTGGAATTTTGGGGAAAATTAATGGAGGATGGTGTAAAAAAGGTTCCTGACTTTAAGCTCTGTAACAATAAGAGTCCTTCACAGACTCCCACGATTTGGAGTGACTCTCATAGTTTCTATGTATTTCTGTGATTATTATATTAATAATTGCAGAATATTTACATTAAATATCATATTTCTGTACAGTTTTTATATAATTCACTTTACAAAATTATTTTCATAGCTGAAGGGCTCTCTAGCAAAGCAAATATCATAGCAGTGTATTTTTTCTATAGGCTTCTCCCTTCATAATTGTTAGAAACACAATCCCATTATTTATAAAAATATTTTTATGCCAGATATTCCTCCATTTCCACATGAATATATGTACATACATATGTATGTGCATATACAATTTATATGTATCCTTACCGCAATTATTTAAATTGCATATTCATTGCAGATATTCCTGCGGCTTATCCAATCAGAGCGTGTGCGTGTGTATGTGTGTGAGTGTGGACTGCATGCCCATTCCCCCATTAAGGCTTCATCATGTCACAAAAAGTGAACCCACAAAAAAATAGAGATTGCAAGAGAGACTTTAATGCTTTAAAAGTGTGCTTTGTTGTATAGCCAGTACTCAAAGGGTATATACATTTTGCATAGATGAGGGTAACAGGCAGAAGAGAACACTTTTTGACAGGATCAATATCGTTTAGGCTCTTTGAACACCTGGTTTTCGTACACAATTAATGCTAGAAAAATTAATTTTTTCGGTGCATACTTTTAGGGATGTACATTAAATCGAGTAAGGGGTATCTTAGTGTTGAGTTACGAGAGCTTCAACTATATTCAGCCGCATTTAAAGCATAGTTTTCTATGCATAAGAGCAAGTAGGGGGAAAGTGTGTGTGTGTGGGGGAGTGTCTGAAGGGGTGAAACATTCATTTTTTTCTTTAGGACGTTGATATGCAATGACTGCACCATCAAGTGGCCCAAGCGACACCAGCCTATGGCTGTTACGCGCGGATCCCAGGCAAGAACGCAGCCCACCTCCCGCCCAACCGACCGAGGGGCGCTGTCGCATGACGCGCGACTCGTAAACCGAACCGATCGCGGACATGCAGGAAAGATAGGTGTTAGACTAGTGTTCGAGGAAAAGTAGAACTAATCTAACTAAAGAAGAAAAGTAATTACTAATTACGGGAAAGATGTAGGAGTATCAGTAATTTAAGACTAGGAAGGGAGTTAGTGGTAGATATAATATGGTAGAAGGAATTATAATCCGAGCATAGGACCCTAAATGGTTCATGCAAGGAGTAATTCGATCTACAAAGCGGAAGAAACAACGGTGTATAGTTCCTAGTGCTTCTGATAGGAATCGTGAAGTTTATGCGGCTCAACAGGTCAGGGCTATCTACATCACCCTTGATCAAGTTGTGCACAAAAATCACGCCAAGCATTTTCCTACGATTAGCTAAGGTTGGAAGGTTTATTAAGAGCAATCTATTAGAGTAAGACGGCAGTCTCACACCTGCATCCCAGCTGAGGCCGCGAAGAGCAAAAAGTAAAAAGTTTTTCTGAACTGATTCTATACGGTCTTGGTGTACGTTGTACTGAGGGCACCATACACAAGAGCCGTATTCTAAAATCGGACGAACCAGGGAGGTGTAGAGAGTCTTTGTTATATAGGGGTCGTCAAATTCCTTTGACCACCTCTTTATAAACCCAAGCACGCCCATGGCCTTATTCACCATGGTAGAAATGTGTTCTGAAAACTTTAACTTGGGATCTAATAGAACACCAAGATCATCAACCCGGGTAATTCTCTCAAGAGAACCCCACAAAGGGTGTAAGGAACCAGAAAGGCACTGGAGCGATGAAAAGTCATTACTTTACATTTTGAAGCGTTAAGGTTTAATAAATTTGCACAACACCAAGACTGAAATCTATCGAGATCGGATTGCAACCTGGATTGGAAAGAAATGTCCTTATACTGGACACAGAGCTTAACATCATCCGCATACATTAGTACTCGAGAGTATGTTAATACAGAAGGTAGGTCATTTATAAAGAGAGTAAAGAGTAAGGGGCCTAGATGGCTGCCCTGAGGTACACCCGAAGTCACCATAACTGGAGAGGACAGGGAGTTTTTGAACAGGACTCTTTGAGACCTAGAACACAGGTAGCTAGAGATCCATCTCAGGAGATTGGGCGGGAACCCTAGAAGGTCGAGCTTTTGTGCTAGGAGAGAATGGTTTACAGAGTCGAACGCTTTACTAAAATCGGTGTAAACAACATCCGTCTGCAAATTACCTTGAAAGCCTTTTATTATAAAGGAGGTAAACTCCAATAAATTTGTAGTGGTTGATCTCCGCCTTATAAATCCATGTTGAGTTGGAGATATAAGTGATCTGCATAGGTGCTGCAGGTGCGGAGTTAAAATTTTCTCAAACACTTTAGGAATAGCGGATAACTTAGATATACCTCTATAGTTCATTGCGTCAGACTTGCTACCTTTCTTATGGAGAGGAATTATAAAAGACTCCTTCCATATCGGGGGAAAGCATGAAGAAGTTATAGATAGGTTGAACAGTTTAAGCAACGGCCCACACAGAGACTCGGCACAATACCTGAGTACACAGCCGGGAACTCCGTCCGGACCCGGTGAGAACACCGGCTTTACTGTTCGTAGATCATGAAGCAACGAGCTTTCATTTAGCAAGGGACAGAAAATGCCGTTCGACCGCGGTAAACTGTATGGATACGGCTGACCAGAGTAAACATCCTGCGAATAGGTAGTTTGGAAAAAACGGGCAAAAAGATCGGCAATTGCCTGATCATTATCTGCCGACGTATTACGGAAAGATAGCGAGGATGGGTGTGCGGACGTTCTACGCTTACTGTTTACGAAGCTGTAGAACTGTTTGGGGTCCTTAGAAAAACTAATCCTGCATCGAGATAGGTAATTCTGATAGCATTGAGCGTTAAGAACTGAAAAAGTTTGTATGCAATTGGTGGGGGAAAGAGCGTACAAAAGAGAAGAAAACTAAAAAACAATTTGCATACGAAATGAAATAAAAGCGCATGAACACTGAAAATGTATGTAAAACTAAATCAACAAAAACGGCACAATAATAGTAATTATGTTAATTATGCTAGGCATACACACACACACACATACAGAACACAGCACACATCACACATACATACATAAGAGTAGATACTGTCACATGATGATGCAACATGTGTGTATGTATCTTTGGGTACTTGAGAAACTTTCTCTACTTGTTTTCTTCGTACAAATTGGCACAGTAGCACTAGTAACTTAAGGATCCGCCAGAGAAAACCAGAGAACCGCCCAGAACAGGAAATGACGTCAAAGTAATGGGGAAAATGTTAATTAGCGCAAAGAGAAATGTAATGTACTCTAAACGGAGAAAACCCTGAAAAGGAAATCTGCGAATAATTGAAGACTGAAAGAGCTGAAAATCTCGAAAAAAAAGTAATCTAACTTTTGTGGAAATCTGGCAAGAGACATGCACAAGTAGAGTTCGTTTTTAAAGAGAATTTTGAAGTCAAGCCGAGAATAATTGTACTTATAGCATAGAAAATCGTACCCCTAGTACTTTAACTCAAGGAATTATAGATCTTAAGAAAATATAGGGCAGTTGAGAGCTAATGGAGATCTCAGCTGACTGCTAGAAACTATATCTTTGAAGTAAAAGCAGTGTGTGGAGAATTGGTTGAAGATCTTTAATAAGAGTTTTAATTGAAAGATCTAGGAAAATGTAAAGAATAGCGTACGAAAAGATAATGAAAAGTCAGAAAATAATAATAAGTATTCATATAGAAATAATATTCCCTACCGTTAAGGCTTTCCTCAGTGGCAAACCGCTCTAGAAAATGCGAAAACCCTTTCGCTTAGAAGTGCATTTTCGGAATGTTTTAATGAAGGAGCTAAAGCTTTGGTTTTGAGCCTGAGAATTGCAGCCTCGTGTGGCAGCTTACTGAAGGAATGGAACGAAGGGAATAGCAAGAGTGTAGGAATGAAGGATGTGAGTGCGAGAGAGGGAGGGAATGAATGGGTAAATGTGTGAGCAGGGGCAGCAGTAAGGGATTGAAGGAAGGAGTGAAAGAGTAAAGTAATGAAGGAAGGAACGAGTGTATGAGAGAGTGAATGAGCGAGTGTTTGGGCAGGGGAGTGGAGTGGAGTGTACGAGTATGAGTGTTCGTACGAGCAAGTGCGAGTGTTAAATGAATGCAATGAATTATGTATGAATTACTGAGCAAATGTGCTCATCGCTTTTGCCTACAAAGGCACCACAGCACACACAAACACTCACAGGCACAGACGAACACACACACGAACACACACACTGTGCCAAAGAAACACAAACAGGTAACAGAACTACTTGAGCAAACAGCGACTCAGTAAAGCCATAGCCACAGTAGAATTTGTTTGCCCGAACCACACAATCCCACCCCTTAGACACTCCCCCTCTTCTCTCCCTTGAGGCATCGTCTTAGAGAAGAATTTAAATATTTAATAGAAGTTTTCTCTCTCTAGTTTCGCATTGATTTACCCTTTACCCGTTGTCCTTTGCTCTTTTCCCTTAATTTATACAAATTATTTAACCATTGGCGCTTTGGGGGTGGGGACAACCGACTAATGTGTTTGTCCTGCAAACAGGACTTTTGATCTGTACACAAATATTTGCTTGCAGGCTTCAGTTTGAAGTACTGTCATCCTGCCATTCGATTGTCGACTTTTGCCCACCTGCAAAGTGAGCATTTTCCCAGGCTTTCCTTTGTTTTCTCTGATTGTTTTTCCCTTGTGCGTAAATATTTATTTAAGCTGATTATAAAGCATAATTTTTCAGTGCAACGATTCTGTTGCATTTAAATTGAATTTAAATCCAATTGTTATACACGGAAATATACATATTTGTCGCTGTTCGGGCGAGGCCCGAGTGTAATTCCCTTATTTTGTTCTCGATGGCGCCATTCTTATTTAAGCAGTCTTCAGGAGCGAGCTAAGTGGCGCACCCGGAATCCTGAGCTTCATGACAACGATATCGTTCTTGTTAAGAACGAGAACTACCCTCCGCTGAAGTGGCCGCTAGCGAGAATCCTCGAACTCATCCCAGGAGCTGATGGAGTATCTCGCGTCGCCTTGATCAGGATGGCTACAGGTGTTAGCCGAAGGGCACTTGCCAAACTGTGTCTCTTGCCTCTACGGGATGAGGTGAAAGGCTTGGATCCTTCCACGGGGGGAGTATGTTCGGGCGAGGCCCGAGTGTAATTCCCTTATTTTGTTCTCTTACTCGTATTGTACTTTCCATGCTCTTACTGTTTCACTCTCTTACTCTCGGTCAGCATCATGCTCTCACTTATCATCTATTATCTATGCTTCACCACTCTCCTTTTCTCATCTATGCGTCCTCACGGCATAGCTAAGTGGACGGCAGCTGCGTCTGCTTAAAATCAGTTAGAAGTTACCGCTTGATATAGTTGGCGCATAGACCTTTTTTGTCCCAACTATTACTTGGCACGAGACTTGCTCGCTTGCCTCCCCAAGTTTGTTAACTCGTTAATTACAACTCTTTATTGTTAAAGGCTCTGGCATTTTCGGCCACCCTCAATATACAAATCACATACAATAAATTATAACGTTTTTGATATCAAACTTTTGTGAAAATTCTTGATATATAGTCAACGAAAAAGCTCGTTGTCTCAACATTTCTGCCTCCAAAACCGGCTTGGAATGTGGAACTACGACTACGACTATGAATACGACTACTGCTGCTGCTGCTGCTCCACGAAGAGCGTAAGTTGGGGGCTGAGGAGGCTCGTGTAGTACATAACGCGAGCCTCGCATTCGACGCCCGTGGGCGTGGCGATGCCCAGGACACAGCGGCTGGCGTTGGGCCGTACAAGGTGGAGCACGCTGCCCACGGTGCCCGGGCAAGGAGCACAGGAACTGGCGTTGAAGAAGGGCTTCACGTCCGTCTCCGGCTGCTGGGGCTCGACGCACAGGTGCGAACTGGGCAGCTCCTGAACGCTTCCGTAGTTGGGAAGGTCGCCACATGCCCAGGTAGGACGGAGCCGCATGGGAATCTCGTACATAGGGCAATCGGTGTCTTCGCCCTTGCCCCAGCCGACGGCCACCAGGCGACCGCTAACCTGGAGACGTGTCAGCTCAAACTGGTTGCATATGGGTGCCACACTGACGTTTGCAGACGCCTCGCTCCCAAGACGCAGTGGCTCCTGCAGCCGCATCAGAGCCAGGTCCCTCCGGAACTGAGTCAAACGCACAATGTTCACAAGGTAGTCCTCGTCCTCATCGACGTCTCGCAAGTCTGCCACTCCAAAAACGACATGACTGGGCCGCTCGCAGCCGGCGGCGCTCAGAAGAAACTGCTGTGTCAGGACAATTGCGGAGCAATGATGAAGATGTCCGTCGAAGGCGGCATTGGGATGGGCTAGGGCCCCCAGATGTCGGTAGTGGGGCAGCAACCCGTCGGCCCTGGCAATAGCGGCCGCCTCCTGAGGATCCACCTCTTGGGGGACCGGGGTTCGCGTGGGCAGGGGGACACCCAGTCGGAGACCGGTCTTGACCTGGCCGCGTGGCTGCAGGGGCAGATTAAGGGGGCAGTGGTTGTGCTTCTCCTTGGTGTTTCGTTTGGATCAATACGTACCTCCATATCTTGGGCATTCTCGAGTGGGCAGCATATCTTCTCGCCGCGACTGGTGAATCCACATCCCTCAATCGTTTGGGGCGTCAGGCGCCCGGCCTGAATGTGCGATGCCATCGTCCCGCACTCCTCAGCCGGCTGGCAACGGCTGCGGTAACCCACGGTGGGACAGGGATCGCCAATCTCCAAGCTAAAGTAGGCTTCGCAGCGACCCAGGCAGAGGCTGGTCAAGATCAGCATAACTACGATTATGCCAGATTTCCCTCGACGTAACATTGCTCGGGGCGTCGCTTATCGATTCGTTCCGATTGTTGTTTATTGTAATGTTGGGTATTGTTCCACTTGTTCTTGTTGTTGCTACTGCTGCTGCTGCTGTTGACGTTCGGCGATCTGATGGAGGCACTGACCGAACGACTGCACGTCTGGCGATCAACTGACAGCTAGCGGTGTTCTCCCCCAACTGGTCCGCCGAACGACGAGCGGCGAGCACCGAGCACCGAGCACCCAGAGAGAGAGCAAAGCATTTCGAAATGCGGAGATGGCGATGGAGATGTGGAGGAAGCTGCCAGAGCATGATTGATTCTGCCCATCGGAAGCTGGCTGAGATTAGCAGGGAATGGAAGAAACCGCTGAAATCAGAGAGCATCGATCATCATCCTCTGGGACATCGTTAGTCATGCATAGAATATGTCGTAGAAAACCCAACTCTTATCGCAGAGGAATCTGTATCGAATTGGGAGTAAAAACATAAAGACCGATTGAGTCTCAAATCATAGTTTATTCCACCAATCTCTAGGTGATCCTGTCTATGTCCAGCTGCCACTGACGTTGCCGGACAGCATCTCGTTGAGGAATCTGCTGTTGATCGGGCTGAGGAGGCTGGTGTAGTAGAGCGGACGCTTGGTGGTAGTGCATACCTTGCTGGTGGGTGTGGCAATGCCAGCCACGCATTCGCTGCCATCGGGACGGATCACGTATAGGATACTGGAACTACCGCGCAGGCATTCCACGCAGGATCCAGGCGGAGAACGAGGGCTGGCCATTTTGGGAGTCACGCAGAAGTGGTTGATATTTTCGATGCCACTAACGGGACGGTTGATGCTCACACTACCGCAGGCGTCGAATGTGACGTTGGTCACCTCCTTCTCGAACCACTGGCAGTTCTCATCGTTCTTCTGGGAGAAACCCACAGCCACCAATTTTAGTTTGTTTTCCACGTCCATCTGATTGCAGACCTCTGCAATGAACTCCCTGCTGTAGCCTTCGCTCATGCGGAGCAGCACGAGGTCGTCGTTGTGGTTCCGTCGGGGTCACCACGAATGTTGAGACAACGAGCTTTTTCGTTGACTATATATCAAGAATTTTCACAAAAGTTTGATATCAAAAACGTTATAATTTATTGTATGTGATTTGTATATTGAGGGTGGCCGAAAATGCCAGAGCCTTTAACAATAAAGAGTTGTAATTAACGAGTTAACAAACTTGGGGAGGCAAGCGAGCAAGTCTCGTGCCAAGTAATAGTTGGGACAAAAAAGGTCTGTGCGCCAACTATATCAAGCGGTAACTTCTAACTGATTTTAAGCAGACGCAGCTGCCGTCCACTTAGCTATGCCGTGAGGACGCATAGATGAGAAAAGGAGAGTGGTGAAGCATAGATAATAGATGATAAGTGAGAGCATGATGCTGACCGAGAGTAAGAGAGTGAAACAGTAAGAGCATGGAAAGTACAATACGAGTAAGAGAACAAAATAAGGGAATTACACTCGGGCCTCGCCCGAACATACTCCCCCCGTGGAAGGATCCAAGCCTTTCACCTCATCCCGTAGAGGCAAGAGACACAGTTTGGCAAGTGCCCTTCGGCTAACACCTGTAGCCATCCTGATCAAGGCGACGCGAGATACTCCATCAGCTCCTGGGATGAGTTCGAGGATTCTCGCTAGCGGCCACTTCAGCGGAGGGTAGTTCTCGTTCTTAACAAGAACGATATCGTTGACATGAAGCTCAGGATTCCGGGTGCGCCACTTAGCTCGCTCCTGAAGACTGCTTAAATAAGAATGGCGCCATCGAGACCAAAAAATTTGCTGCAGCTGTGTGACCTTCTGCCAACGGTCCAGGCGATCGACGTTTAAGTGTACCAAGTCAGGCTCCAAGAAGGTAGTGATAGGGGCGCCAACCAAGAAATGAGCTGGCGTGAGCACATCGAGATCTGCCGGGTTCTCTGAAAGAGGAAACAATGGCCTTGAGTTAATGATTGCGCTAATACTGCACGCAAGGGTGCGCAGTTCATCAAATCCAAGAAGCGAGGATCCAAGGGCACGCCGAAGATGATGTTTGGCTGCCTTGACTGAAGCCTCCCACAATCCTCCAAAATGAGGTGATCTAGGAGGAATGAAACGCCAATCGATGCAATCGTTGAGGCAAGCTTGATGTACGGCTTCTTGATGATTGTCGCTTAGGAATAAAGACTTGAGTTCTGCCAGTTCGTTCCGAGCTCCAACAAAATTTGTGGCATTATCTGACCAAATACGAATCGGTTTTCCACGTGTGCAAATAAAACGGCGAAAAGCAGACAGGAACGCGGACGTTGTGAGATCCTTCACTAGCTCGATGTGAACCGCTTTAGTGGAGAAGCATATAAAAATGCTCATGTAGCATTTAATTGGGGGCCGATTCCGAATTTCTGATTTATACAGGAACGGGCCGCAGTAGTCCACGCCGGTAACTAGAAATGCCCGAGATTCGCTAACTCTGTCCACCGGAAGATCTGCCATTATTTGCTCTAGAGTTCGAGGCTTCACTCGAAAGCATCTGACACACTTCTGTATGACGTGAGCTACGGTCTTGCGACCACCAATTGGCCAGTAAGTTTGCCGAATGATGGCTAATAGTGACTGGGGTCCTGCGTGAAGATGCTTTTCGTGTAGGTGCCGTATCAAAGCAGAAGTGATGGAATGATTTCTGGGCAGTATTATGGGATGTCGTGCTTCAAAATCCAACGTGGAGTTTTTAAGGCGTCCTCCAACTCGAAGCAAACCGTACTTATCTAAAAATGGAGAAAGCGAAGCGATTGGGCTTGAAGCTTTGATGTCCTTTCGGGATTCCAGGGCTCTTATTTCATTCAACAGACGAGATTGCTGAGTAAGGCGAAGAAGAAGTTCGGTTCCCAAGCGCAAATCCTCCACAGTTATTTTAAACCTTTTTCGATGAATAAATTTGCATACATATGCAAAAATTCGCTGCATTTTGGGGAAGGAATTCACGAATTTCGATTCTTCCATCAAATATTTCGAAGCGAAGTTGGTAATTGGGATTGTTTTCCGTGCCTTCAAAACCGGCTCTGGAAGAGCAGGCGTACTTGGCCATTGATCTTTACTGTCCGTCAAATATGGAGGCCCATGATTCCAAAGATGAGAATTGATTAGCTCAGCAGGTAGTGATCCTCGAGAAAGAATATCGGCAGGGTTGAGATCAGTTGGCACGTGCAGCCAAGACATTCCAGATGTGAGTTCCTGAATAACAGACAGTCGATTAGCAACAAATACATTAAAGTTAGATGGCTGGTTTTTGATCCAGGCTAACACAACGGTAGAGTCACACCAACAGTAATACGAGCAATTGAAGTTCATTAAAGAGACTTCATGCATAAGCTGAGCGAGTAGCGCTGCACCGCATAATTCCAACTTGGGTATTGTAATAGTCTTCAGTGGCGCTACACGAGATCTGGAACACAGAAGATTTGCCTTTACTCCATTGACGCCTTGCGAAACAGTGTAAATGCATGCTCCATATGCACTCATGCTGGCATCACAAAATCCATGTATTTCAAGATTGCTGCTTTGAAGGAATGATAGACGTGGGAAAGAGATTCGTTGCATAGAGTCAAACTGCTGAATAAAGTCGATCCAAGCTGTGCGTAAGGCGACTGGCAGACTTTCATCCCAATTCAGCTTTTCTTTCCACAACTGCTGCATAAGTATTTTTGCCCTTGTAATTACTGGCCCTATAAGTCCGAGTGGATCATAAAATCGTGCAATGGTGGACAATATAACTCTTTTAGTTGGTTTCGAAGGGACTTGATTGGGGCAAAAAGCAAACAATAGTTCATCCGAAGTGGGATTCCATGCCAAACCTAGCGTCTTGGTTACATCGCTGCCATCAGTGAATTTTACAAATGTTTCCCTATCTTCACTGGGTATTTGATTTAGTAAAGATGCATCGTTGGAGCACCATTTCCTGATCTTGAAATTCCCTTTGGCTAAGAGTCCTGACACCTGGCGAATTATTTCAAGAACCTCATTTGTAGTGTCTCCCCCCGTTAGCAGATCATCCACGTAAAAATCCTGCAACACAACCTTAGATCCAATTGGATAAGAAGCACGCTCGTCGACTGCTAGTTGGTGCATGGAACGGACGGCTAGAAATGATGCTGGTTTCGTTCCATAGGTGACGGTATCTAGTTTAAATGCTCGAATCTCCTCATGGGGTGAATCGCGCCACAATATGCACTGCAGAAAACTATCCTGAGGCAAGACACGGACGCATCTATACATTTTACAAATGTCACCAGTCAAGGCTACAGAAAAGGTACGAAATCGGAGAAGAGTCGTTACTAACTTCGGCTGAATAGTTGGGCCCGACATCAATATATCGTTTAGGGAATATCCTGTAGATGTACACGCGGATCCGTCGAAAACTACTCGGAGTTTTGTGGTGGTTTTGTCCTCTCTTACTACGCAGTGGTGAGGAAGAAAGAATTTGCATTGTTTTAGTGAGTCGCTCTTAACAGGGGACATATGATTTAAATCGAGGTACTCCTTTATAAATTCGGCGTATTGGGCCCTGATAAGTGGCTTGAGTACCAGTTTGCGTTCTAAATTGAGAAATCTTCGATATGCTTGTTGATATGAATCTCCAAGAAGACTGTCACTCATCTTAAGGGGCAATTGAACGCTGTACTCGCCACTTGGAAGTCGACAGAAATGTTTTTTAAAATGTTCCTCGCAAGCAATTTCCTCCTTTGTAGCCTCTATGGCGGGGCAGTGGCAATTTTCAACTTCCCAGAAGCGTCTAACTAGTTCATCCATACCGACGGTGGGATTATGACTCAATTCAGTCGATCTAGAGGCAGCTAGGAGCACAGAGTTGTGGGAATAATGACCTCCATCTGTTACAACCCAACCGAAACGCGTTTTCTGTATTATAGCAAGGCCTTTGTCCAACTTAATCTGTCCAACGCATAAGATATCATAAAACAAACTGGCTCCAATAAGCACATCGATGCGCTGAGATTTGTTGAAACTCGGGTCAGCAAGGCTGATATTGGATGGAATTTTCCATTTGGATATATCGAAAGAAGAAGCAGGCTGGTTTCCTGTGATGCGTGGAGCAACAAGAGCTGTGAGACTCGTGCAGTAATCTGAAGTCCTGGATCGAATGACCAAATTGACTGAACCTTCTGTATGAAATGCGGATTCCGCACCAATACCGGATACTGACACCGAACCTTTGGCTCGTTTCAGCTGAAGCATCTGAGCAAAACGAGAGGTTATTAAGTTAATCTGCGAGCCGGAATCCAGAAGAGCACGGCATGGAATAAGCTCACCATATCGACTCTTAATCATGATGACTGTCGTGGCGAGAAGCACTACGTCTGAACTAAGATTCTGAGCAGGAGGCGAGAAAGGTAATGAAGCGGCAACAAGAGAATTCTGAAGACTGGGGTCTGAGCGTGAGTCGGTCTGAGCATACGACATAGGGTTCGTTCGATCCGTGGTAACTGACGTCGGCAGAGGACTGTTGATATGCAAAAGTGAATGATGTTTTTCACCGCATGTGCGGAAAGAACCTGAACTGCAGGAGGTGTTGCGATGTCCCTTCTTCAAACAGTTGAAGCATACTCTAAGCTTCCTTGCCTCTTTAAGGCGCAAAGATGGCGAAAGGTTTCCAAACCGAGTGCAGCTGTAAATGTTGTGCTCTTTATTATTGCAAAATACGCACTCTAATCCAAGGGTGTTTGTAGCAACAAAACTGTTTTTGGAATTAATTAATCTTCTATGTTTTCCAACCTGATTGCTATGGGGATCAATCAACATAGCTTGATCCTTTGCCTCCATGGCTTGACATCTCTTTTCCAAAAAAGTCGAAAAATGGTCCCAGGTCGGTATAACATTGGACGGTGACAGTTCTTCCCATTTGTTCCTGCTTTCGGTGTCCAGATACTTATACATGGAGTGAACGATGATGCAACCTGCTATTTCCTCCATGTTCCCCATCGACCTTAGCGCTCTCATGTGAGAATGCACCTTATCCGATAAGGTACGCAGCTTTCTAGTTGACCCATCTTCAACCTTCTCATGCTTCAGCATCTCAGCGACGTGTGCCTGAAAGATTAAACGTTTGTTATTGAATCGGTTGCTTAAAATATCCAACGCGATATCATAATTGCCCTTCGTTACTTCCAAAGACCGAACAGTCGCTAAGCCGCTTTTAAAATGTAACTAAAAACGAGGAAATCGAGCAGCGAAGAGAGCTTACAAATGTTTCATTTTCATTCGTTTTGTTTGCATTTAATCCTACAAAAATCCTTCTTAGAAAGAGAGAGAAAAATGTCCCTAGAGAATAATGTAAATATCAAGTAGCCTCAGGAGCTGCCACACACAGAATGCAGCTGTTTTCCATTTGCGCTTCTAATTGACACAAATAAAAAAAATAACCGTCTAAAGCATATTAAAAATTCATTAAATAGAAAGCCGAAGGACAGGCAAAGAAGGACTGCAGACAGAGCTTTAGAGCTGGAGGCAGCTGGCAGAGACGATAGACACCGATAGAGGCAGAGACAAGGCTAAAACTGTGGCAGGATAAATGGCAGAGGCAGTACATACAATCTCCCTCTGTCTCTCTCTCTCTCGATCTAGAGCAGTACAGTAGTTCAAGTAGCTGCTTGCCACATGCAGGCCATAAGGAATACCATCAATCTTCGTTCTTCTGCCACAAGCACACACATATACACACATACTGACAAATTGTATGTGCTGTGGCAGGAGCGGGAGCAGTAGCAGGGTGTGTTCACTGCATGCCACAACATAGAGGATGGGAATATATTGCAACATATTGTGTATCTAAACGAGTTAATCGCAGTTTGCAGCTCAACTTGTGACAGTTTTGTGCGGCAGCTAATAAGAAACAAGAAACAACCAGAGCAACAGTGAAATAAAGTCTTTTTTCATCCAAGAAATATCATAAATCACATGTGAAAATAAAGCCAGAACACAGACACACACACACACCACACACATACATGTCTTTTCCCCCAGCAAGTGTTTTTCCAGAGACGAGACGCTCACATAGTGGCTGTGTGGAGTGTGTCTTGACCATAAACTTGGCCACACCACACACAAAAAGCCATGGGATATGTGTCTTTAAAGTGCAATGGTCCTGCAGAGTGGAGTGTGTTTGATGGCATCGATTGGACTGCTGCAACCTTAAATGGATTACGGATAATATCATCTTGAAATGGGGGATTTTCCCAAGGTGTTGAGTGAATTAACACACACTCACATACACAGGCACACACACACGATAGAGAGTCATTCAATTTAAGGGACTTTTCCATGGCTTAGCATTCGGAATGGCTTCTCATGAATGGCATCCTTGGAATCTTTGTCTCTCTCTCTCTCTCTTTCAATTGAATTTCCACCAGAGACACAAAAACAAAGAGCTGCTTGGACTTCATCGGAATATCCATTCAAAGCGGAATGAATAGATTTGTATTAATACCCGAACAATCCCCTCGTTTAATGGTGGGTAAACCGAAACATCCCCCCACCCCCGCCACAAATCGATTATGACAATGCAAAAAAAAAAAGAAGAAAAACGGGGAATAGACAGAAGGTTATACCCGAATACCGCAAGAAGGAATGTTCCATGAATGAATGTTCCCCCACAACATCTGACGCCTGGACTTCTACTCCTGTATGTGGGGGGAGGGGGAGTACGTTTCGCTTTTCCTGGCTTCCGGTTTTCTGTCTGCATTTCAATGATAAAAATTGTCCAATATATTCTAGAATTTTCCTTCCTTTGCTTTTCCTTAATTTGTGCCAATTTTACTTCAGTTGGTGCTGCTGCTGCCTTATGCCGTGTGGATTTTTATGCAAACTATGCAACAGAAATTGCACCCAACAGAACCATTTCCATGCCACTGCCACACTGCAATTTTGTATCAATACAAAAAAGGCCAGTGCGATGCCCCAAAGTGTGCAAAAAAATGCAAAAAAGGGAGAGCAAAAACGAGAGCTCAAATATTTCCCATCGAATTGAAATGCTTTTCTATAGGCAACATTCAACAGAAGCAAAAATTGTACATATATACAGTACATATATGTCTGCCGATTGTATTTCATATATTCACGTACGTGAATGTAGAATTTTTTCGGGGGGGTAGAGCTTTCCTCGATTTCCTCTGTAGTTTGTGTTTGGGTGAATATGAATCTGTGGGCGTGTGAATTGGTTGGCATTGCGGCTTTATTATGGGTTTTACTTTTTATCACAACAACAACAAAACAGCAACAAAAATGTCATAACTACAGGATGTACAGGAGTGCAAGTGGCTGTCGATAAGGATACGTGGGCAAAGGATGTGTGCAACGTTCCTCTTTTGTAGTGAATATTTGAGAATTTCAAGAGAAATTTTTATGGCTTTTGATTGAAAATTTGATGATAGTTGATGATGGTTTGATTTGTGAGATTTATTTAAATTATTTAGGAATTTTTTAAGAATTAAATTGGTATTTTATAGAATTCAATGGAAATCCAATGCCTGCCAGAAATATGAATTTAAAGCCCACCCCAAGTTTAGTTTCCTTTACTTTTCAATAGTTTTTCCCCCCTTCACCCTTTCTCGACTCTCAAGTTTTCTTCCATTTTTTTTTTTCCCCAAATAAAAATCAACCCCTACTTTATGAAATTCGGTTAATTTTTGGGCGGCCCCTAAAGACCATATGTGCATCGTATTTGGAGTATCTTTATGTGCCACACGTGTGCGGCAAATATGTGTACGTGCCACCCAGTGTGGAGAGTGTCCAATGGCCAGCCAACAAATCACACATAAAATTTATTAGAAATTTTTCCTCAAATCAAAGTGAAAAGTGGGACCGCTGTCATGATGTACAGCTGAGGCGCCACAAGAAGCACAAGAAGCACCAGAAACTCCACCCCCTCCCCCAACCATATTGAATTTTGAACCTTTTTCTTAACGCATTTTCTTGACTCATTCTCTGATACTTTTCTTCGTTTTTCTCTCTCCTTTCTAGGTACCAGGATATCTTGCACATACCAACATCGCTTCAACAATTTTCAACATCATTGGGTCCAATTGTCGATGGACATGTAATACCAAATCAACCGTACAAGGTCATGGGGCATTATACGGAGCATTTCAGCCGGTTTGTTAAGCAATTCCCCGCCTGCATCTTTCCTTTAGCCCCCTAAATACTAACCTCTGACCTCCCTTCGACCCCCTTAAGCCGCAATGCCACAATTCCTTAGCGTTTTGCTGCTTCGGGGAGCTGTCAAACATTCCTTGTGCTTTCTCTGTTCCCTCAGACTATTTATTGTGCGTTACTTGATTAGACGTCTGGTATTTCTTTCTTTCTTTCGTTCTGTCTTCGGTAAGTGGGTGTGGCTTTCGCCCTCAGGTGAAAGTGAAATCGTCTGTAAGGAATATCCCTAAGAGGCAAGACCATTTAACACGGCAATTTTTGCGTTGGCGTTTTTTTTTGGGTTATCATCAAGCAAATTACATTTGGAATGTCACTTGTGTGAGGGGCACTCAATGGGCACTCCTTTGCTGCTCACAAAAGGTTCGCCAATTGAGCCTTGAGCGTCAGAAAATCAATAAGGATATAAGGACATGCCGCAACGTAGGTAAAACAAAAAACAAAAACAAATAATTGAGAGAATATATCGATCAAAAGGAGAGCGAGAGAGAGATCCGCTCCCACTGCCACATAAATTATAGGCCATCCATCAATCAACTTCTGTTTCGGGGAAAAGCACTCGCGATTTTTCCTACAATGGAAGGGGTGGGAAGGGGGTGGTGTGACGGTGGCACGTGCTACACCGGGTAGACATAACCCCCAAGGGATAATCTAATAAAATGCGTGATTAATTTGATTTTAATTGTTATCCTTTTTGGCGCGAGAGAGAGTCAAACGTGTTTCATTGCGAGAATAGAATAATAGCTGCCACAGGAAGCGAGCCATTAATTACGGGTAACAGTCAGACAGACAGACAGACAGACCGACAGACCAACAGACAGACGGAAGGATACATCCGGAGAGGATACGGGTGTACGGGGTGTACGGGGTGTGCGGGATGTACGGGTTTATGGCCAAAAGTAAAACGAAAGCACGTTTCACACGATTGAATGTTGTTGTTGGGTTTGCTGTTGTTGTTGTTTCTTCCGTTAATTACTTTAATCAGCGGATGACCTGAGGATTAAAGCTCTTACAGTAATTAATTGGAGAGAGCACTCGACTTCACTCCACGCCACTTTCTCTGTGGCATTTCTTTTCAATTTAACAAGTTTTGCATTTACTTTTATCGACGGAACGAAAGTTTTCCCTTCAAGAATATAAGTTTTAATGCGCCTCTCACTGTCTCTCTCTCTCTCTCTCTCTCACTCTCTCTGATATCTGCTTTGAAGCAACAGGACTACAATGGTTGAGGCAGGACTCTCGAAAGAGCACTTTTCATCGTTGTAGAACCATTTATCAGGCGGCAGCGGCGTAACAAGTTACGCGCCACAGGAAGAGGCAGCAACGAGTGCGGCTTCGTTTTATTTTTAGTGCTTTTAACTCTCTGCATTTTATGGGCATTCATTGGGTTGTTCTTTCGATGGCCATGCAGAGTGTGCACTGCGCGAAAATTTGTGCGTATAGATATGGCAGGGATTTAGCAAAAAGGGAATATAAAGTAGTGTTAGCCATGTCTGACCATGGCTATGCCTCCCTATCTAACACTTACTAAACCTATCTCTGACTCTCTCTCGTAAACCACTTTTTCTGCTCGGCTTCCTCTCTCTCCCACTCACTCACTCTCTCCCGCTCTTTCTGTCTCTCTCTCGTTCTAGTTATGATTTATTATTCGGCATCACGGAGTCAGAATCCTATCACACACTGGCCGCATTAGCACTCGAGGAAGGATTACGTGAAAATGAACGCGATAATTTATTACGCTTCTATATGCAGAGTCGCTTTGATGTACGCCCCGATTTGGCATTGGCTGCCACGCTAAAGAAGTAAGTGAAATTTATGTATATCCCTCGCCAAACCAAACCAAACCAAAGCCAAAGCCCAGGACATGAATGGCCTCCAGGCCTCCACTTTCTCATCCTCCCAACATTTATAACTTAGTTGCATTTAACATAGTTCCATGGTGTGTGTGTGTGTGTGTGTGTGGCATGCTACTGCTTTGCATGTGTATGTATGGTATGTAAGGGGCCGCCATAGCCATATCGTTCATCTCAATTAGAATTGTTTATGTGGAGCAATTTGTTTGCTAAGTGCCGCGGATTAGCGACGCCTGCCACGTCAAATCCGTTCGCCAGAGGCTCGGCTGCTGGCATTGACGTCAATGAGAAAGAGGAGATTTTGCTTAAATATTTACTTTAAATTGTTATTTATGCCGGGAAACAGCTTAAAAGATATTCGAAACTGGTTATATTGTGATCTCAGGGGGGTGGGGGACTCTAAATTGTTATAAATGATCCAAGGAGAAGGAGAGTGGCTACTTATTACTGCCTGGACACATTCCCTTGGGGGGCATCTTGATGTTACTCCCTTCATTTTGTTGGAGAAACAATGGACTGGACATTTGCCACTATCTCATTTTGCAACAGAAGTTCTTGTCCTCGTTGTCAGCCTCTTGAGGGAAAGTTTTGTGTGCAATAAATAAATTGCACAATGCACACACGACACTGGACACTGGACACTAGTAGGAAATGAAACCTCCTGATGCACTTGCTCCCACACGCTCTTGCAACTCTTGAGGGGCATCTCGAGCAATGGATTTTAGTCTCTCTTTTATTTTTTTGCGTGTCATTCTATAAAACTTATTCGCACAAAAGATGCAATTGTTTTCCCAAAAAAGATGCAGCAGTGCACAAGGATTATAAGCGGAATGTCCAAGCCATTCAGTAACACACATGTGGGGAAAATTGAAAATGGACAAGAAAAGCACAAGCTGGAATAGAAAACGAATAGAAAAGCACCTAAACGAATGTTAAATATTCTACTCCGAAGCAAAGCCAAAGAGCTTGAGCTGGGATTGGTCTTTGCTTAAAGATTTTCCTATTAAAACATATGGAAAAATATATCTAGAATCAATAAAACGGATTTGTATCTTTAGATGATTATGTTTTTCTTTCTTTACAATATTTTTAATGGCTTGGAACAGGTTGTTATTTTATTTTATTTTTCTGTGATTTTCTATAAAGTTTTTCCAACAAAAGATGCAATTGTGTAGAAAAATATATGACAAACAAAAAATACAACTAGGGTATAAGCTTTTATATCCGATTTTGGAATAGAATTTAGACAGAGAAAAAGTAATAACTGAAATAATAAAGGAAAGGCTAAATACCCTTTCTTTTTGTAAAATTTTCGAGATCTTTTTTTAGAAGAAAGAATTAAAAAAAAAAGCTCTTGAGATTGGATTGATTGGATAGATCTTTGGTTAGACTTTTTGGCCTTATATTTTCTTCTCCTGTGAAGTGTTTTTCACCGCTTTATGTATTGGGGTTGCCTTTACTGGCACCAATGCCATAGAAAACATTCAGTATGCCACACTTTGAGAAGGTGAGAGAGATACTTGCAACCCGAAAAAACGTACCTAGGCTTCGGGGCAGGCAGGAAGGGAGGGAGGGAGGAAGGCAGGCACTGAAGCACTCCGCCCGAAGCGGCGGATAACAGCAATAACACCACGCAAACAACAAACAACAAAAGCACTACAAAAGCAACAATAACAACAGACAATGCAACAAAACACATGCAACAACAGCAACAAACAGGTTTTGGGGGTATGGGGGCGAAAACGAAGGACAAACAAACGATTGAAAGGAAGTTCACACAATCAACAACAGATGCGCTTTTTCACATACGAAATAACTGGTGGAAAAACAGGGAAAAACTCTCCAGGGGAAATTGTTTTGTATGGCATCGCAGGGCGATGGTGGCATGTGGCAAGGCAGGCTTTGCTTGCAGCAGCAGAAGCACCGGCAGCAGCAGCAGCAGCACATATTTGTAGCACTCTTTCTCCCTCTCTCTCCCTCTCTCTCTTTTTCTGTTAACTGCATCCCAGTGGCAAATGCTTTGTTGTGTCCGTCATTGAATTAAATGGCAGCCCCCAAACACCATTCTGCAACAGCAGACAGAACAAGTAGAGACGGACAGGACAGACATACCCCGGACACATTGACGGACAATGGCGCTGCTTTTTGTTTCATTTCAGTGGAGAAAACACCACCCTTTAGAGGGGAAAAGTAGGGACAAAGTGGACTGAAATTCGAGGAATTGATTCCACGATTCAAAACATGAAAAGAAATATTTCCACATGAAAGGAATTATGGTTTTAGAGTACCTGAAATACCGGTTTAATCATGTTGCCTGCATCATTCCAATGCTGATGATATTGGCCTAAAGGAATGAGGAATGCGGAAGCATGGAAAAGCTCCATGGAAATTTCCGGACAATAGATCCATTGTTTTCCAATTTGAGTATCTACTGTTATGGAGCTACACTTTCATGTCAATGCTTTTTTGCAGACTGACAGACTTTTGTTTTGAAAATTTGATGAAACATTCAAGGATTGCTTACAATGAACCGTTTGCTTAAGAGGATACTAAGGAACTACCCGCAGGGATTTCAAGTGAAGTGCAGCTTTAAATAGTTCATTAAATTATGATTTGAAATCCTGGGAAACATCAAGTGTAAGTCTGAAAGAGTGGCCTCTCATTCGCTGTAAAGTTATAGCCCCTTGAAGCACCTTTTGGATGACTTTCACTCAAGAAATCACAAGCTAATTTCATTTGCTTTGCTCATCTTTCAGCCGTAATTTCACTCATAATTCCTTTGGCCTTTGAGACGCCTTAAAGCGTAGACAATTCCTTCCGCAACTTTGCGTCGAATCTCATTTTGGCTGCCAAGAGGCAGGCACCAGGCAGCGGCACCGGCAACGGCAACGGCACTGGCACCTTCAGCATTCAGCAAAGTGGGTCCTGGGAGAGGACCCTCCAGTGTGCACTATTTTTACCATTTTATCTGGGCGACAGTGGCGGCAAGTTTTTAAGGCCAAACATTTGTAACTTTTAGGCATTGCTGGGGCACTTTCAAAAATTGTGTGCTTTATGGCAGGTCCTTTGGGCCAGGCCAGCAGCAGTAGCAGCAGCATCAGCGGTGCAGCAGCTAAAGGTGTAGAGGAGAGACCTGTTATCCGACCCCTTTTAGCATGCTCGAAGCGTGTTTTCCATGGGCTGCATTTAATGGCCGCCTAGATACAGTTACAGATACAACAGGGGGGTGCTTTTGCCTCCTACTACTGCTGCTGCAAACCAAACAACCTTCTTCCTTTATCGTCTCTGCTGCTCTGGCAGGACCTTGTTATTGGGCCTCTTTGTGGGTGTTTGCCGGACTCTCTGTGGCACATGTGCGCCCCCCACCAAAAATTAGCTTTTCGAGCATCAAAAATTGCCCCAAAAACAGCAGCAGCAAAAAGAACAAAAACCCAATAGCTGGACAAACAAGGACTTGAGACTACACTGAGAGAAATACAGATAGAAGAAAAAGAAGGAACCACATTTGTTAGCATCAAAATGCTTTTAAGAATTTCTGGATTTTTTAAACGTGCTCGAAATAATTGAAATAATAATTACACATAAAATTAAAATAAAGTTATAAATTAATATTAAAAATTTACATCCTCTCAATTTCACGACTAATGAAGACATTTTCCCAAGAAAAATGTAACTTATGCTTGAACATTATTTTTTATAACAATTTTAATATTTGCCTTATTTTTTGTTCGATTTTGTATCCTAGTTTTCTGCCAAAAAATTGCATTACCTCAACAAAAATTAAATCTTTAGTTTTCCTCGAGTTTTTGGTTTGTTAAAGCAATTTTCTTAGTATATGAAATACCCGCTTAGTCGTGGGAATTTTCTTTCTCGCAGTGCAGGAGCCCTAGGCCACAGCAGAGGTTCCAGGCTCTAGGCTTCAGGGCCCTGTGCCGCATGTTAATGAGTTGCATGGCAGGCAATTGCCCCGAAATTGTTTTTGTGTGTGCCGGCCCCCTCGTCTAAATAGCTTTGTCCGCTTATGAGGTTGGTCCTGCAAACGTTGGCCCTTGGGGTTGTGTGAGGGTGTGTGTGTATGTGTGTGGATGGATGATGCCCCTAATTGCAGGTGTTTTTGATTTACACTAGCCATGAAATTGGCCATTTTGGCATGTCTGTCTGTACTTTTAACCGAACGCTAAGCTGACACACATTCGCTCTGGCAGCCACCGAGATTTATGGCCATTCGAAATTGTCTACCAGTTGCCTGTGGTACTTAGAGACGAGTCTGAGTGCTAGATGGAGAGCGACCCCAAGGATACGAGTAGCTCCTGAACCATTGAAAAGGCAATTATTTAGTGCTGGCATTCGTATCCGTTTCATCTAAAGGATTTAGCGCATGAAAGGGGGAGGGGGAGGAGGGGTAACTACTTGCAGGTCGAGGAAGATGAAGCTTTTACACATTTCACTTGAGCAATCCTCATTGTGTGTCTATGTCTTTCTCTCTCCATCTCTCTCTCGCTCTCTGAAGACATTTCTCTGTTTGGCTATGAGAGAAATTGCAGGTGCAATCCCCCTGACTATTTTGTAATAAAATTGAATTTTCCAAGGGAATTAAATTTGCCAACTCACTGGCCAAGGATTTAGCAGAAAAAGTAATCTTAAACTGAATATGTTTTAGTTGATTTTAGAATAAAATCAGAAAAACACTTTCCAGTGGCTAACTTTCTCTGTCCTTCCCTCACCTCTTCTTTCTAACACTCACTCTTTCCCAATGTGGCTTAGCCGGCTTACTATCTGCAACCGAGACACGTTTTTCTTTCACTTTCTATAGCAGAAAAAGTTGCTCATTTCTCGGTATAAATTTCATTTACATTTCGCTTGCTCTTGGAGGCAACCCTAAACCTTAAGTCTGTCATGGCATTCCCTCATTCTTTCATTTTCTTTATAAACTGTTGCTTAGTCGCATAATCTGGGGGCTTATCTGGGACACAGGACACAGAGAATTGACCCAACTCAAAAGTGTCGCTGACAGCTTTATACTGTCGTTTTAATTTCCAGCAATTTATAAACCGCAGCCGAGCTCTTTAATTACCGTTCTGGCCACGAAAAGTGGTTGGGCCACGAGACGCCATAGATAACAACCGGGCTGGCTCCTTGTGGCAGTGACAGAGAGCAGACAGAGGACTCCCTGTGGCAGAGAGAGAGGGAGAGAGAGAGTGGCAGACTGCGAAGTAGACAGAGGGTCAACAAGGAACAACAACAGTGCCAGGGGCGTGTAAACCGACCAGCTAGCAGACGCTTAATAGCATAAACTTATTTATTATAATATTATTTATGCAAAAATAAAAAATATGCAAAACCAACCGAACGCTTGGGCGGGCCATGGATATGCCTCAGCTTTGTGTCAGCCACGATCCCTGGCGACAGAAGGCGCTCGACGTTCGTTCGGGGATGCTTAATTTATTGTCCTAGGGCCGTGCTACAGGAAGTTGCATACATTACGAGAGGGACGTATCCACACACAGACATGAGAGTCCTGTGGGGTCTCTGTGTGGCCTCTGGATGAGGATGATAATGTGTGGGTGGCGTGGCTATACAAAAGCCATAAACTTTTAAATGGCATCGCTTTTGGCTTTAACATGCATTTGGTTGCATGCCTCATAACCCGCTGTGGGGCATTTACTGGCGGAGAAATATTGGAGCATCTGGAACTAGTTGCTCCACTTTTATTCGTTTCATTTGGACCCCCAAAAAGTTCTCTCGTAAATATTCGGCTGCGCTCTCCAAAAAGTTTTCTTCTCCTCCTGCTTTTTTTTTGCATTTTGGATCGTGTTGTTTACACGCTGAAACATCATAAATTACATGCGTGGGGCATGCCACTCGCACACTGAAAAACACGCCTCTTGTGTGTACCGAGCGCACGCGGTACGGCGCTCAAACTCAATCTGGTTTTCGTGGGGGTTGTGTATGTTCCCTGCCACACGCATGGGGCAGTGGCAGCGGACCAGAGGACCAGCAGACCAGATGACTCCTGGGATCTCTGCAACTCTATGGGTATCTGCCGCTGACATGCGTTTTGTAGAACTTTCGATTATGCAACCATCCGAATACCAACAGCGACGCTTCAAGCTCTTGAAAATTATTTATTCTGTTGTGTTTCGCTTCGGCTCGGTTCTGTTCGGTTTGGTTCTGTTCTGTTCTGGCAGCAGTACATACAAATATGTAAATTGCAAAATCCATTATTCGAGTGTGAAAATTTTATTCATGAAGTGCGAATGCCTCTTGAGGTTGCGGAAAAAGTGCTGACGTTTTATGTGGATGATCCAGGCAATGTGATTTCTGAGTACATACTCGTATCTGTTGGTGATTACTTCTTATGTGTAGGTGGGTGGGCATATTCATATTCATTCAACCTCAATTAGGGCAGAAATAGATTGAAATAGGTTCATTTTGTATCCGAAATCTACAAAAACTTTACAAAAATTCAGAGGAATGTTACAGAATTCCTATATCCTCAAATTTCTCTTTCATACACCAAGAGATAAAAGATCTGAAATTTTAAATACTTATTTATTTGGATCCAGGAGTAAAAAACATAAAATTGACAATATACATATACAATATTAAAAAATTATTTTAAAATATTTCATATTTATGTGAAACTATATTTACGTATTATCTTAAAACAGATTGTAAATAAACAAAATTGTAAATAATTAAAAAAATATTTAGATTAAATATTGTCATATATAAATTAAATAAATGTTCTACAAATTTATAATGTGTAATATATTTATTTTAAAATTTGTATATTTAAACTAAATACTGAAAATACTTTTCAATACATTTTTTTTTTAATCAATGTAAATTCTATTTTATTTTACTTTGATTTTATATAAAAACATATTTCATTTAATTATGGCTGTGCCTGGCATTATTAAGTATGCCAGTTATCTCTCAGTGTTCTGAAATTTTAAAGCTTTTTTTGATATTTCTGATATGTTCTCTCGTTAGTGAAATGCAGTTTTCAAATTCCAATTAAACCGTTTCTGTTAGTCCATGAAATGAAAAAGAAATGTTTTTGCTACAATTTTTTTCTTTGGTTTTTGGTATTGAATGTTTTTGTTCTTAGTTTGCGTCAAAGTTCCATAGTAAAAATGTGGCTAAAAGGAGGGATTTCTGGGTTTAATATTTTGGTCTGTGCTTTGATGCGAAAAGAGTTTTCTACCGATAAATAAATTTTATATATCATATTTGGTTTGTTTTCTACCTCCAAAAATGTCACCATTAAATAGTTATAAATTTAAAAAAAACTCGTATTTTCTCCCCCATGAAAAATGTGATATAATTCTGGCTTTTGCGACTGCATTTCCGTTGAAGCTTCTGTTGGCAATCTGTTCATCTCCAGCTCATCCTTCAGATCATCCCTCAACTGCGTTGCACAGTGTAATAAAATGGTGCTTATTGCATTGCGAGTGTCACAGAGAGAGAGGAAGAGAGGGCCACTGAAGCACTCACTCATACATGTACATATGTGCTGCTGTTGCTCTCATGGAAATGGTGTTTGCATTCCACCCAGAGCCACAGCGTGTGTTGCACAGTTGCAGTTATTCATAATCGTTTGTCAGTGGCTGCCACACATATGTTTATCCACACACACACACCCACACGTCCACACACAGAGTGGGGCAGCACACAAAGCAGCCACAGCATGCGGCATAGCAATTTAGGGGCTAAACAGCTTGGGCGTGTGCACGGGTGCGTATACGCAATATATTACATGAATATTATATTCCCCAAACACTAACCATAAAAGCCAAAAAAGCGGCGATCGCAACAATAAATAATTGCAAATCTGGGGCCATCAATTATTAAATATCTCAACAATTACCATGTCACCGAAGTGCATTAGTGGGGGGCGGGGTTCGGTTCGGGGTTCTTTAGGAAAGCATTTTGAACTCATTAGGGGTTCAGATCCGCGTGGTGAGCCATCTGTGTATCTATTACTAAAGAGAGCTTGCCTCCTGAAGTGGCTTCCAGCAGAGAGACAGAGATAGTGGCAGAGTGGCAGAGACACTTGGTGTTCAACTCCTGTGTATATCTCCCTCTGGCAATTCGAGCGTGTTTGGGTTCATGAACCCCAACAGACGTGCCACTACTCGTGAGGCATTAACGCCAGTTAGTGCTCTGTATCCAGGACTCTCGTTTCGCTTTACATCTGCTCGTCTAGCTGTGTCGTCTGTGTGGCGTATCAGATGTTGCAAGAGGGTTCTGGGTGATTAAATGGATTTGATTTTACTCGTTTTACTCTCGCCCCATGACTACCAGCCAAATGGCCAGACTTTGATTTTAGGGAGCCCTGTGTGTGTGTTTTCGTGTGTTTCCCCTAATGATGTTTGCATATTTGAGGTTCCCTGGGAATTTGTAGGGGTGGAACACATGTGGTTAAAGGGTTCTTAGTTTTGGGGTTCAATAACTTTAATATATTTTTAATTTTAAACATGAAATACATTAAATTTGCATGAAGATAGCTCCACTTCGCTTCCCACCTTCGCTTCACAAATAAAATGCAAAAATATTTGACCACCAATTTGGGTTTTCAACTCTTTTGGTGCTCGTATTCTCATTTGGAAGCCAAAATCGACTTTAATCCAATTTGAAGCTGAAAATTGCATTTTATAGCAGAGAACGAACTGAAAGTCTTCACCATTTCGTACTTCATTAGCAAAACTCCTCAACAAATTCATTACAGACTCTCGACTCGACTCCATGCCCCACCATGCAGCAGCAGCAGCAGCTGCCAAATATCTAGGGCACTAGAAAATTCTGTGTACCCAAGTATGGCAGCCAGACAGAAGAACACACATCCGTATCCGTAGCGGTAGTGGTAGTCGTATCTGTATCTGTATCTGTCTCTGCATTGGAGTCAGAGTCAGTGTCTCTGTCTGTGGATGTGTCCTGTGTGTCCTCTCGCTCTCGCCCTCTCTCTCTCTCTCTCTCTCTCTCTGGTGGCAAAAGTGTTTGTTTGAGTGCGGAAATATTTAAAGTGTCACATACGCTCTTCGGAAATTAAATGTGAGTGTTGTGCTTCACGCTCCAGAAAGGAGCAACGGATGTCCTGAAACCCTCCTCTGACACACACTGAACACTGAACAACCAGAAATTAAGGAAAAGACTAAATACTAAACACTTTCGAGTGGCTTAACGGGGTGGACTAGGAGATGGGTGGCTTTGAAGGGTGCTTAAACGTCGTGTACTCGTAATGATAGTAATTAGTAGTAAATATTGGTAAATGAATAAATAAACTATAGAATATGGTACATATGTACATATATATTTATATAAAACTGCTCCACTGATAAACTAATACTTGTGTATACAATTTGAGAGACTGATCTTTATTTTGTTATTTTACTGTATTTTTCTAGCTCTTTAGATATTCCTGTCTTTTGTTAAACAGTGTTCCCTTCAGGTAGCACTTTCCTGCTAGATTTGATCACACTTCTGTGGGTGCGGTGGGCTCTCCGAATGGTCATTGCTTTGGTCGCCGCTGTTTGCTCCGCTCCTCACTTGAGGTGTGTGTCTGGGCGTGGCTGTGGCCCCAAAGCAAAGAACGGTGTCTGCTTTTGTGTGCTTTTCCTTTTTTCTTTGCATTGTTTTTGTTGTCCGTTGTTCAGCCTCTGGTTTTGTCTGCCACATTTCCCGAGTGTGTTTGTTGTGCACATTTCTGGTGGTGTTTGTTTGCTTGTATTTCGAGTGTTTTTGCGGTTAGTTTTTTGTAGTGTACGAGTAATATGTGTGTGTGTTTGTGTGTGTGGCTGCATTTTGCGGTGCGTATACGCATTCGCATTTATTTAATTAGAGCTTGTTCTCTGTGCCACTTATTGTTTGTCTGTCGTCTGTTGTGTGTGGTGCATCTCAAATCTGCTCTGCCCCATGGGATTTTAGCAATGTTTTTAAGCTGGCGGTTTTTCCACCCCCATTGCACATTTCGGACAAACTTTTAATTAAGCATTTTCGATGGTATAGTCTGGTGGGATCTGTTCTGTTTGCTTTTCTCTCTCTCTCTCTCTTTTCTGTCTGTTTGTTCGTTCAGGACTTCCAGCGATTTCCAAATTATATTTGTCGCCAGTGGAGGCATGTTTGACGGACAACTGAAAAGTTGTTCCACAATCCATGAATGTTAATTCGGTTTTCCGCATGCATTTTTAATTAATTATGTGCATTCCCAGATCAGCAGCGGATTCAATGCGGATTATGTTCGTCTCAATGCCATTGAGGCACACAATTTAATGGAAATCAAATGTGGGGATCTTTGTTGGGCTTTAAAGTGGTGGGAAAATCTTTCGTTGGGACTTTCCCGCAAAACGCTCTAAGTGGCTGCCTTTGGCTCCTCCAGGGGATATGTGACATTATGTAATATAAATCGCAAATAAATATAAAGCGTTTCCATAGCGGGAGGATTGCTGTTCCTGCTTCGATTCCGCTTTGCAAATGCAAACATGTGTCTCCGGCAAAAGAAGGAGAGCCATATCCTTGCCAAAAGGAACACAGAAGCACAGAAGGAAGCCCTCCCCAGAAGCACACACGAAGAAAAGTCGGCAGAGAAAACAGAATCGTGCAAGAAGTGCGAGAAAACATCGTCGTCTTTGGAGCCACCACCTCGAGGGGCCACCACCCATACTCGTGCCGTGCCGCACCGTACCGTACCGTACCGTGGCGTACCCCATCCATGAGTGGCTCCATGGACGCTCCTTTCGTTCGCTCTGTTTCGCCCGCGGGGGTCTTCGTTCCCTCTCGACTGCTGTCTGAATAGAGGTCAAAGTGCATAACTTAAGTAGCCGACAATAAAATGCATAACATGGCATACAAAACACAAACAGACAGGCTAAGGCAGGCAGGCAGGCAGGCAGGCAGGAGGCAGGCAGGCAGGCGGGCAGCAGAGGAAAAGCCAAAGGAAAACTAAGTACAAACCGTACGAAAATGTGGAAAATATGGCTCTATTTATTTGTACATTAGGCCAAGACATTCGCCGTTTGGCCTGCCTGCCACACATTTCGTGCCTCTTATAGAAATACACATGTATTGGTGTGTCTCTGTGTTGTATGCCTCATGTTTGTACCTGCCTCAACAGCTGCTAGCAAAAGGCCAAGTGTTGTGCTTGACATGTACAAGCCCCAGCACCAGCTCCAGAGTGGGATTTTTCTCTGCTGCTGCCTCTCCCGCTGTGCCATAATAATTTCATGCTGAGCTGGACTTACCCCTACTTCATCGTGCCCCCATATCGTGCCCCATCTAGTGGCGTGTCGTGTCGTGTCGATTTATCTAATGGAACAGTCGAGTGTCACATGGACTGGTTGCAAAAACAAATTTATTAAGGGCAAACACACGGAAAGAGAATCAACAATGTGAAACAGAGAGAAAAACGAAGTGGAAAATGTTGGATTGAATGGAATGAAATACTGTAGGGAATGACAGGGGGCCAAAATGAGCAAAAATCTATATAATGATGATTTTAATTAGAGTTCTATATTTGGAAATACATTGTATCTACTGGCCGTGTACTTCAAAGATAACCCTCTGTTTATAGGGGGCAGATCGTTAGAGGTGGAAATTCCTAGAAGCCGAGTGAATGCCATAGAATGTCAGAGAGGGCTGTCATAGGGCGCTGTAACTGGCTGTTAACTGAGAGCGGTGAAGCGATAACAGGCTGTTAATTAGCGGTGCTAACAGCGCTGTTGCTCTGTTACACCTGCATTTAATTCGTGTCAATGCATGTAAAGGCCAGGAGGAGGTGTTTCCGATTCCAGAAGGCATCTGTTTTCTTGATCAGTATCTATACACCGAATACCAAAGTGTTCTTCGACTGGAAATACATACATATATAGCCATGGGACACGCATTGTCAACGTTTTTACTCCCCTAGTCACAAACTCCCAGCACTTCCTTTTGACTTATTATAAATGAAAGCCCACTCCTAGACAAAACCTGTCGAATAACAGAGGCATAAAACACTGGAAATAACTGGGGAAACGTTCAATTATTCGAAAGACCCACAAATCTGCAATAAAATTACATACCAATCAGCGAAAATCTCCTTTGGTTGCATTAGTTGCTCATTGTTGGTGCGGTGGTTGGGTTGGGTTGGGTGACTTCCCGCGTGGCCTGCTCTGGGACAAAAGCCAACCGCGTAATTAAGCTTTGCGTTCCACGAGTAAACACAAATACACTCGAAACACACACTACACTGCGAACACTCGAACGAAACACTCGCACTCAAACACTCGAACGGATGCGGACACGAGAGCCAGGAGCCATCGAATGTTAACAATGCACATTACGCATACGCCACGTACGCCATAGCTCTGATGCTCCACTTGTTTCATGTGTCTCTCTGTCTCTGTCTCACTCTCTTGCAGATACCAGGACATGTACAACAATCCGATTAAGGCCACTAATTTGGAGCATCGTGATGTGGTGCTGGACATACTGTCCGATGCCCGTGTCGTTGGGCCTCTACTGCAGACGGGAATGTTCCATGCAGATGTCAATCGTCGCAATTATATGTACGTATTTGGCCATAACAGCGCAACGGGACCATATGCCAACGTAAGTATTAGCCGAAGGACTCCATACATACCGTACATACAACATACATATGTATATTCCAAAAAGCGCGACCAAACGGTCGATTCCAATTACGTACTCCATAGCACTTTTAATTTAAACACTCGTCGGTGGTCACGCGGACCGGATCCCCTCCGTGGCCTTCTGTGAATCGTTTTCCCTTTCTCTGTGCTAAATAAACCCAGCATGTGGTTGGGGGCATCTAATGAGTTTTCATGATGTACTCTTCGCTGTTGGTCTGGTCTATCGTTCTCAATAATGGACAATAATGCTGGAAAAGTTTTCGGCGGAACTCCGGGCCGTGTGGGGTTCAAGGGGGTCCCTCCCTCATTGGCTTGTTATGCTGCTTCTTTTTTTTTGGCCAAAAACAATTCACAAGTTTTCAGGCAGCAGGCAGGCTGGCAGGCAGCGAAAGCCCGCGAATGATCGTAATAAACACAATGAACCCTCGCAGTGGAAACAAAAATCCTAGCCATAAAAGGGGGAAATCAAAAGAAGGGGCGAGGGGTTTTTGATATCCTAGAAACGATTTGTTTGTATGGAATATTAAAGAGACATGCCTTATGATCTAAGAAGGTTTCAATCAATCTTTCTGCAGCAGATACGCTTTCTTTTTGTGTCTCAAAGGTTTCCTTAAGTCTTGAGGTACTAGTATGATAACCCAAATATCCTTTATTTTCTCCAAAGAAAACCATATACCCCTTCCATTGTTAGGGTACCAGAGAAAAACATCAACATCCAAGTTGTCCTTTTGGTTCTTTTGTCTAAACAGACGGCATGGAATCCCTCTTGACTTAGGGTTCATTTGTGTCCGACGACGGGTCACTCTCTTCACCCACAAAGGGGGAGAGTAGGAGCTGGGGGTGGAGGGAGGCAGGGTTATTTGTGTCTGACGCTCGGAGTTCGCTTGGTTTGGCTTTTGCCAGAGTTTTATGGCTCTGTCATGCTTATGGATTTGTTACTGATTGCCTGGCCAAGATAGCTTTGTGTTGCCATGAAGCCAGTGTCCTCTCACTGTCCTCGCACTGTCCTGTGTATCCTCTACTCTATAGATAAATGGGCATATTGATTTGTCATTAAGATGATTAAATTGATAAGCAAATTAGGGCGCACAGCAGTACAGCTGTACAGCACAAGTCTACAATTGTTATGGAAAGTTTATGTTTTGCATGAAGAGAAATCCTTTGGGGGATCGAAGGGTCCTTCAAGCTTCGTCCATGCTTGAATTTCAGTTGGCAATTGCCTCAGCCTCAGACACTGACATAATGAATTTGAAAAAAAACAACTCATAGAAGAATCCTCAAAAACAAAAGCGACACTCCACTATATGGCAGACAAAAAAGTTATTATTTTGTATTATATAAACTTTTTTTGGCTAAGCGAATTTTTATGGTCAGAGTTTTGCGGCGGCAACTCTGCTGGGTGGCGATGGCGGGGGGGGGCCATAAAACAAAACTGCAACTGAAACTGCAAATAGATGAACAGCTTAGTGTCCTGCAGTCATATCCGGGCGAATGTCCTTTTAAATGCGACAACAGCTTGCGCATAAGCGGGGTGCAACAACTTTTTAATGGCCCCGCAATTAAAGTATCATAAGGATATATGTCACTGTATGCCGAATAAGTCCTCTGATAAATTGCTGGGCTGCCATTGAAATGAAAGTAGCCAAATAAGAGGCACGAACATGTTTATGCCCCATTCTGTTGGCTGTCGGCTGTTGGCTGCTAGCTGCTGCCTGATATATGAGCAGATTCCCCCGGCTTGGTTCGCATTAGTTGCAGATAAATTACGAGAAATAAAATTCACTTAAATATTTCATGCTGCTGCCGGCGCTAGCCCGCTCATGGGCGAAACATGAAAAGAAGGATCTCAGGGATAAGCGGAATGCCGGCGTGCCTACAAATTATCGTCATCGTGTGGCCCTCTGTCCTGTCGCCAACGCAACCGAGAAGCAGGCGGCCAGACACCAAAGACAGAAGGAAACCGGCAAAACAAACAGTCAGACAAGTTAAGACTCAGACGAGCACACACGCGTTCCCGAATCGACTTCATACTAGAATGCTGAAATGTTTTTGATACCCCCAAAACAAAGAGGGTTGTATGAATTTTGAGTAGAGGTTGCCAGAAGGCAGAGAACGTTGAACAGAGTGATCGGTTTACTTGGTGATTTGTGTGGGGCAGGCTTAAGACTTGTAATTTCCTGTCAATCCTAAGCACTGTGTTTTGTTTTTGTTTTCTTGGGACCGAGAACAGTCGTAGACTCCATTTATGCTCCTCCCTAAAAACTGTGCATTTCGTTATTGGATTCTAGGGACCGAAGCAAACCCACTCAGACTGGTTCAACGGTGACGGTTTATCATGTAGAAATCGCACCTATCTCCCACGCATCCCAAGGGTACACAACGCTTCGCCCCAAAACGTATTCCCAAAAGTAATCCTGTTTTTGTACCATTCCAAAAGTGTTTGCCAACAAAAATTGTTCTTTTTTTGTGCGAAATTCCCAGCTGAATGCGAATGAATTTGTGCATAAACTGCGCTTCTGTGGCTGTGGCTGCTGCACTCCATCTCGAGCGTAATGCTTCAAGTAGCAGGCCACTCACTGGCTTCCTTCCCCAGAATGGACCACGCCCCCTTCACCACCACGACTATACAATACATCTTTTTGAGTCTTGAGCCGCGGGCATATTGTGAAACTTTTTGGCACATGTCTTGCATGTCTTGCAGTTGAGATGCTCAGACCTCAAACTCAAACCCAGACACAGATATACAGATACACAGATACAAAACGTTTTCTAGCCCAGAAAATACTCCAAAGAGAGTACTTACATACTTGAGGGGCGGGGGGGCTTGAAGTGCTGTATCCGTCTCTCTGAGGAGCTGTTATTGTGGGCTCGTGGCAATTGTTAAAAATAGCGAAAATTATTCCAAGAAAAGATATTATCCCTATGAAAAAAAGGGGATTTTCAGCTGAAATGCGATTTGCGGGTAGGATAACTTAATTCAATTTAATCCCATAGACAAAAACACACACACACATACACAAATGTAGAAAAATAAACAGGCGGCACAAACATACACACACAAACACACACACACACACAGGAAAAGTCTCTGCTCCTTTGGAGATTTAGATTTTCTTTCGATGTTGCCATTTTCCCTTTTTTTTTTTAATTTCCCAAACTCCTCGCAAGGGCCATAAACCCAACGAGCCGAAAACTTTTCCACAAAACAAGTTCCAATTTATTTCATCATTTAGGCGACAGGCCATAGAAGATGGAAGGCCATCACTCGGTCTCATTTTTCGAGGACAGTTTAATAAGTTTTCCATATTAAATTCAACAATTTTTCCCAAAAGCCACGTAGACAAACGTCATTATCATCGCATTCTAAACGCGGTCAGCATCCCAAGAATTCTGCCGCAGACCCACCAACAAAAAAAAAGGCAAAAAAAAAGACTTGAAGTATGTCCCGTCTGGTGGGTTTTTCTATCTGTTTTTTTCCTTGGAAAAGTTTTTTTTTGTTGTGTAGCATTTCCTTGTACCCGCCCCCACACTTGCTTTTTGATAAGAATGCGAAATGGCTGTTTGAGGAAGGAAAAGAAATTTATGAAAATAAAATAAATATAAACCGAAACTAAAGTTTTATTCTGGGAACTACACAACAACTCTGGACCCTGAGCAACAACGAAAAAGGATGCTGAATACTTGAGTCTTTGGCAAACAAAATGTAGGATATACTTATAGTATCCTTCCATCTTTTAAGCGGTCTCCATCCTTTGAGGTCTCTGAGGGCACAAATTTCTAATTACAGAATACTAAAAGTATTCACCTTGGATGGGGGGGTCTGTATCCTATTGCTAATCCTATGAAATTACATAAAGGTGGGAGTAAATTATGTGGGGGAGCCAGTCTCGTGCCACACTTCTGCACATTCCAGCCCCAGGGGCTGCTCCCACTCTCTCACTCTTTGAGCCAATTTTAGGGGAAAATATTTTTGGAAATTTTACACGCTGCGAGTGCCATTAACTCCATTAGGTTTATTACGACAAATGGCGCTAAGTCAAATTGTTGCTTCCGCCCCGTGCCACCGCCACTGCCGCAGCCGTGGGGCAGGCACAACATTTTCGAGGGCATAAATTACAAAAGTTACGCATTAATTTGAAAATTGAATTTCCGCCTCCGTTGCCGGTATCTTTTTTCCAATGAATTTCCTGCAACTTTAATATAAAAATCGCCCCCTGAAATTTCAGATTGGATAATTTGTGACAGGATGTGCGCCCTCGCGTTTTGGGTCATCGAAAAGAATAAATATTTAAACAATATTATTATATAATGTCTGTGAGAAATTTATGAATATTCCTTAATTATGCATTTGGTTACAAATTGAATTGAAAATTTGCTATTCAATTAAAGCGGAAATCAAATTATGCGCATAGTTGGAAAATTATTTATGGGAAATCGTCCGATTTATTTATTTTTATTTATGTACATATATATTTATTTAAATTTATTTGCTCCAAACTAATATTAGTCCTTTGGCCGGCACTCAAATTGATTGATATGAAAATATTGCAGATTTTTCTCGCCATTTTCCAAACACATATTAACCGCCAAAATAAACACATGCAAAGTGCGAGGGAAAATCCATGGCAAAAAGCTTAAAAAATATTCACTTTGATTCTCTCTGGGGTTGAAAGGTTATTGAACCGTATATTCTATCAAAGTTCGGAATGTTCACTTTTCGCTCAATAAAAATCCAAAGCGTAAGCCTTGTGTCATGAAAAACCAATATTGAATTCCGTCGTTTTGCTCATTTCATCAAATTCTCACACAATTGCCGGAGAAATGAAAATCAAAATCAAAAGCGAAAATTCATCATTCATAAATGCCATATAAAAAAAGAGCGAGGGACGGACAAGACAAGCAGTCGGAAAGGACAGGCAAGACTGGCAGTCCGAAAGGACATGGCCAGGACAGTTTTCAAGACAGCCAGCCAGCCAGCCAGCCAGCGAAATGCTTTGTGACTTTGTTACATCTTTCATGGCGCAACAATAAAAAACTCGGCTTTATTACCTACTTACACACAGAGAGCCGTTCCAGCCAGTCTCTTCTTTCAGTCTGTGTGTCGCTTTTGGCCCTGTCTGTTCGCTTGGCTAAATATTTATGCATTCCGTCTAAGAAGATTGATGCGCTGGACACAGTGCCTCAAAAAAAGAACATTTCCCATTGATCGGAAGGGTAGCAAGAGGGAAGAAGCCATTTGCACCGATTTTTGGTTTATTTTTTGAGTTGAGACTACATTAGTATTGGGATGAGATTTGTACAAACATTTCATAGATGGTTCTTTTGAAGATTGTATAAAGGGACACGCCGATCCCAGCAACATATTCGAGTCGTCGATTAGCTGATTCAAACTACCTCAAATTGTTCTCTCTGTCTGCCTTACCACCTGCTTTGCTTCTGCAAAAGTTTCCTTAAATCCTTTTTTTACCCCCTCAATCCTCTTTAAATGCTTCCTTCCCTTAATCACCATCGTAACTATAATAAATTGCTTTCCCTTTCATCGATGGTCTACTAATTGCCGCTACTTTAAGACCACCTTTCAACAGCTTAGAGCTGCAGGAGGAGGATGGGGAGAGTATTCCCGCAGCAGCTTGATTTAATGATGATTCTATAATGTATAGTATGTATAAACGAGTATATTTCACTTACAGCTACCGCATAGCATTATGGGTGAGGAATTGGCATTTATCTTTGGCGCGCCCTTGGCTCCCGCAGGTCCTTTTCCCAGCCATAACTATACAATGCAGGAAAAGCTGCTATCCGAGGCGGTAATGGCATATTGGACGAATTTCGTAAAGACTGGGTGAGTACTGGACTTTGAATGAAAAGTGCAATTCGAGGAGAAAGTTGGGAGAAATGGGAGTGCAAGGAGAAAGGAGGAACATCAACACGAGAAGAGTCACAGTTCTGCATGCAAATGCGGACAACGGGTCTACGGGTCTAAAGGATGCGGATGCGGATGCAATGTGGGATATTCATGAGTTTTTGGAATGGCTTTGGCTTTGGCTTTTCGTTCGTTGTGGCGCCGTGTGGCACGTTTTGCAATCTGCAACGCTTGGACAGTGAAATGAATAGAATTTTTACTGCCGCTTTTATTATTATTCCCGCAGTGAAAACATCGGCTCTGTGAGAGGGCGGGGTCTGTTTGGGGTGCATGCAAATATTATTAGTGGAAGTGGCTCTGGGGATCAGAGAAAAAAAACGGGAAATAAAAGCCAGAACTGAAAATCACTGTTTTGATCGTTAGCCAGGACATTTTCCCGCCAGAGGCAGAGCCAGAGGCAATCGCAGCGCAAAGGCCCGGCCCGTAACCATGTCATTTAAATGGGGAAAATGAATGTTTGGATTATGTACATAAAATGGAATGGCTTCGGACAGAAGGGGGGGGGTGAGGGAACCTTATTAGATGGGTGGGGGTGGGAAAATCTCTGTGTTTCGTTGTAATTGGAAATTGACAAATATCCGAATTTTCCCCTTCGCATATAGTAATCCAAAGGCGCCTTGGAAGGGTATCTTCTTGAATTCTCATGCCCTCGAATGGGATCGCTATGACCTCGACTGGCCGGAGTTTAATAAGCGAGCCCAGGCCTATCTCAATATTGGTGAGTCCTTATTGCACAATGGATTCCAGATACCGTTGAAGAGCAATACCTGACCTATAAATTGTTTCCATTTCCATTCTCCTTGCAGGCATCCCACCAACAGTGGGCTACAAATACCGACAAATCTACATGAACTTCTGGAACAAAGAGCTGCCCGATGAACTGAATCAAATTGCAGCCTTGCAGGAGCAGCTGCATCCCGGAAATGAGGTGATTACGGGCCACATGAGCAAGTACGGGCCACGGGACAATGGCGCCGAGGATCCAGTGCGTACACTGAAGCTCCTGCTGCAGGAGCCCAGTCTGGCCAACAGTCCGGACTCGACGGAAACGGCAGCCGAGAATATGTACAATGCACCGCCCACTTTTGGGCATGTGATGCACAAGCAGCAGCCACAGCTGCCGCAGCAGGAGGAGGATCTGGAGGTCAGCTCTGCCACGAATGCAATGGAGGAGGACCAGCCGGAGACGGTGGCCAAGTCGGAGACAACGTTGCAGCTGCTGATTGCATTGATAGCCTTGATTATTGCCCTGAATGTGATCATCTATGGTACGTTCCTGATGCGACAGCGTCGCAAGAGGGCCAAAATGTTGCCGTTTCCTGGCCCAAAACTGAATGGGAATATCCTCAGCTATGACGGGGCCAACGATGATGAGCTGAAGCGTTGCAGCAAGTCGCGGGATGGCGATGATAGCTACATCATGGACATGGCACGCAAGTCCAACACGTATGAGGCCATCAAAACGGGTCAACGGTCGCCCATCAATGGGTATGCGATTCAGCGGCAGCTCAGTTGCTCGACGGTGGACACCCACACTAAGGTGTGCGAGTGGATGTCCGGCCAGGAGCAGCCCAAGTCGGGCAGCTTTGTCCCTTCCACTGCAACGACACCCACTGCAGTTCTGGCCGATGGCAGGATGATCATCTGCCAGGACATTGAAGTGGCGGATGCTGCCCTTCTGATCCCCCAGCACATGCACGAACCGCAGCACTACGAAATGCTGCTGCAGCGACAGCATTCGGCACTCACCGAGCCTAGCGAGGACATCCTGCAGCAGCAGCAGTTGCAGCAGATGCCACTGCATCGGCACACCCATTCGAATCCTGTGGACATGATCCTGGCCGCCGATGAGCAGGTGACAAGCTTCGTTCATGCCGACGATGTGGACATTAATGTGACGAGTCGCGATGAGAATTGTGGCCTGGAAGTAGTACCCCTCACGGCTGCCCAACAGCTGGAGCTGCTCCGGCAGCGCAACTATCCCAAGGTCCTGCCCACTGCCCAGGACCTGAGGGACAGCCGTGGAAGTGGAAGCTACAAGCGGAACTCGTTGCCGCCGCAGAACTTCAGTGCCCCACTGCCACCGCCTCGCACCATCAGCAGCACTTTGGGGCGTCGGCGACGGGATAGCAGCAACATTACCACATCGCCACTGCAACTGGCCCAGGATCTGGCCGGGGAGGAGGAGCCCGGGGAGCCGCAGATTACCCAGAATACACTAATCTTCGGTCCCATTGTGCCGAAGTCACCGGCGACCTTGTTAAAGCGACAGAAACGAGCGCCCGAAGCGACAGCAGCAGCGACGACGACGACAGCAGCAGCAGCAGTAGCGACAGCAGCGGGAGCGATGACAGCACTAAGCGGATCCTTCCAATCCTTTGAGTCGGTGCCGCCGGCCCATGAGACCACACCGCCGCAGGGTGGTGAGCGTACCGAATGCATTTACTCGATTGAGGCGAGTCCTGGGGTGTGTCCAGGGAACGATGGGACGAGCTGGTCGGCGCCCAATGGCGATTTGTATGCACAGCCGATGAAATCTCCCTCCAGGACATCGCTCATACCGCGACTCACCCAACAGCAGCAGCAACAGCAGCCACATCATCATCAGGGAGTAGCTGCTCCAGCAGCAGAAGCAGGTGTAGAAGGAGGAGAGACAGCAGCAGTGCCTGGAGGTGCATCATCAATGGCCAGCACCATACCGACACCGACCCGCATACCTCAATTGCTGCAGCGTCAGGCTTCCGGCAAGGATTTGCGAACAGCAAACACCGCAAATCCCCTGGCTAGCCAACAGCAACAACAGCAGCCGCGCACGAACTCCACAATATCATCAGGTTCGTCGGCTTCGGCGGCATCATCCACAGAATCGTCCACATCCTCTTCCTCGTCATCCACGAACACGGTTCGCACCGAATTGCAGCAGCACCAGTACCAGCAGCCTGGCAAAAGTATTACGACCAATATATAGAAAAACCCCAACACCCAGGAGGAGCAGGGACCAAACAGCAGCCAGCAGCCAGCAGCCAACAGGCAAGGAGTTCTTCAATTTAACGCCAAAGAGAGAGAGAGAACGACTAAGAGACAGAGTTAGAAAGGATGAAGGTCCCGCTGTGGCCGCATTGCGGCGGACGACGAGCAGCAACTCCGACAGCTGCCTGCCAAATGCCTGCCTGCCCCCATCTCTGGCTTTCTCTCCGTTGGGGTCCACGCACACAGACCAGGCTGTCGGAATTTTATAGAGCTTGCGTAAATTTAATAATACATTTTGGTATAAAGTTTATCTTTGACTTGTCGGTGGTGGCGGCGGCATCGGCATCGGCGGTTAGGAGCTTCGACTGCAGTTTGTATGCCCTGAAAGGAAAGTTTTCTCCCCATCGTAAATTAGTTCTGAGAATTGCGAGAATTTTGCTGCAAAAGGTTGCAGCAGCCACAGCAGCAGCAGCAGAAGCAAAAGCATATCGATATAAGCGGAGAGTCTCATCAAATCAAAGAAACTTTTGAGTGGCGTGATGGAAGAAGCATCTAAATGGGAAATACACGTCTTTGATAGATGGAAAATAGATTGGTTTATGGATTGAAGTGGAAATACGAAATAAGAAAATATAGAGAAATACGACGTATATATAGTTTATCTATAATTTAGTCATAATTCTATTCATAACAAATCACAGTCATTATTCTGATGTAAACCAAAGAAAGGACCAATCCACAAAATTGTATAAAAGGGAACCACCCAGCAAGTATTATAAGTTAAACGTTCTTTCTATAAAAGCAAATTAGGTTTCTTGCCATAAGATAACACACACACACACACACGCACACCATACACAAAACACTCATCGATGAAGGCAATTTGCATATGGCTGATTTTTGCATTTGTTTCCCCTGACAACCGATAGAAGCAGAAATTGCCAATAACAATGCCTGCATTTTGCCACTTTCCACGCTACTCCACTCCACTCCATGCCACGCCACACCACACCACTCCACACACAAAATTTGTGTCAACTATTGTTGCCGGCAATTTACCAAACAAAAGCTACTTACGAAGACAGTTCTCCTACGGATATACACTTCAAGAGAGTGCTCTGATTATGAGGAGAGGAAAGCAACTCCAAAAGAGAATGCAGGACTAATCAGAAGTGCATCTCTGCTCAGTTCTCAAGCAATCCTTTGCTTCCATTAACACTCTGACTCCACTCCATGGCATGTTCACTGATGTCGATGTTTCCAAAGTGTATCTATGGCTTCTGCCTTCGAGTCTAGACTTTCATTCTCTGCTTTCCTTTTATGTGTAGCCGCCTGCCTCTGTTCTGCCAATACTCTCTCAGGAGCAGAGCCAAGGCAATTTCGTGGTGCCTGCCAACTTAATTTGCCACAAAATTTCAACAGCAGCCACTCGCTACTGGAGCACGCTCTGAAGCTCCGTAGCTCTGTAGCTCTGTGGCTCTGTTGGTCCGGAGTCTGGGAGTCGCATCGAAATCAGTTGAAATGTCAACATTTCTGTAGCAACAAATATTTCAAATATTTGGCATATCCCGCATAGTTGTTAACTCTTTCTCCACTTGGGTGTTTCTGTTTCTGACTCTGTCCCCGCCAGGACATCAAAGTTGTCGCCGCCGCAGAATAGTTTGTGCGTTTTGTTGCCTCTAAGCTTAGGGCCATATCCTGCAGGATTTACTGCCTCTGATGTTCGTTGCCATAGAGGAAAGTTTTGTGGACCCACGGCTTTTATGCCTTATTCCCTTTGTGGCACATTACTGTTTTTTCTTTTTGGTTTTTGCTCAGAGATTGAGTTATTGTGTCGCTTCGCTTTCGGGTCCTTTATGCAAATTGTTGTGTCTTCAAGTTTTTTCCAGTTTGTTTGTTTCTGTTTTTGTTTTTGTTGCTTTTTTGTTGATTCCATAACATTTTTATTCTCCCTTTACGCAGGTTGTGGCATGGCATAGCACGGCACGGTGCGGCACAAAACATCGAATGGCAAAGTTTGTCGCGAACTAAAATTGAAAATTCTACTGCCCTCCAAGAAATGTTTCCCCAGAGAGAGAGAGAGAGAGAGAGCGAGCGAGAGAGAGAGGGAGAGAGTGAATGCGGGGGCGCCACGAAAGTCGTAATTAAATTGTTTGCCCCATTGGATTGTTTTTACGCTTTCATTTTGGCTCCTCTCTGTTGACCCTCGGCAGATCCTTTTGTACGACTATTTGTTTGCACACTAATTTCGTTAAGGAATGAGTGGACGGACAGACCCTTTGAGCAGGCGGAACGGAACATTGCTTAATTATGAGAAAAGTCCCCGTCTGGAGCCAACTAATTGAGCAGCATAAGACCCATAGAGTACTCTGCATGGAGGGTGCTCCTATCAGAGTAATTTGATCGGAATATTGAGAACATAAATTGATATAATCACTGCGATATGAATGGGACAGCCACTGCAAAAAGTGTCGACATTTGTTTGCACTTCAAAGGCAAAACCTTATATACGATTTTCCATACCCCTCCTCGATACTCCCACCCTTCCAGCTGTCTGCCTGTCTGTCTGTCCATCACAGAGTGTTTTTCCACTCAAGGCTGGCCCGGCTGTTTGTAATTTTCCTCAATTGGAAAATGCCTTTGGGGCGTTTCACTCTTTCCTTAAGTTCTTCTTCACTCTCTGCCTTTCCTTCCCCTCCTTCCCCTCCTTCTCTGCCATGCCATGTACTCGTATCGTTTGGGGTATTTTCTTTTGTGTGGAAGATGGCATTCCGTGCAGTCTGCTGAAAAGTGTATGAAATAGTCCTTAAATTGAATATACCCAGAGATAACTTTTGTGGCAAGTTATAAAGTGCTAAATGGAAGTTTGTTAGCTTGATATGCCATGTAATAGAATTTTCAATCTCCATTTTCCTCACTTTGATATGTATAAATGAAAATTCTGGGCTAAAAGCTTAAGCAAACGTTGGCAATTGAAAAGACAACAAATCTGTTGGCTTGCAGGGCAATCCACGAGGACATGGCTAATTCCGAAACCTTAATCACTTCACCGCAGGGCAAAAACACTTATACACCATTAAATATTTAGCTTTCGAATCAATTTGGTAAATTCCAGAGGACTGAATAATTCATAAACTAGCAGGAAAAGAAACTACATATACATATACTACATACCACACAAGCCAAATAGTTTGGACCCAACAAATCAAAAGCCACAGCCACAGCCCGAGTAAGCCGAAACAAAAATCAAGAAAACTAAAATCTACGAGTACGAGTACGAGTTCGAGTACGAGGAAATTCCCAGAGGCAGCTACACAGCTTCACAGTACAGTCTACACAGTCTGCTCCTCTGAATATTTCGTAAATTTGCTGACAACCACAAATTAGAGTAACTCAAGAGTATATTAAAGTCAAATATGCAGAGGGCTGGCACTGGCATAACCCGAATCTAAGAGACAAGTACGCCTCGGCCTCGCCTCCATGGAGCATGAAACTTTCAGGAGTCTGAGACCGGCAACAATTCATGCATTAATACATAACGTTATGGTCTCTGATTTGATTTACTGTTTGGGGACTGTTTTGTTGGTCAAAATAGAGGCAAGGCAAGGCAAGGCAAAATGGAAACTTATGACAGGAAAACCCAATAGGCAGCAAACAGAAATAAAAACAAACAAATGAAATTGCTTAAAGCCATAAATTAAATTTGGATAATTTTTGTAAATATTAAAAAGTTTTCTATAATTAAAACAAATTTACAACGACATGCATATGCCACGATATACATAAGTCTACCGATACACGTTTCAATTTTTTTTCATTGTTAATTAAGCAGCTTAAATGCATCAGCACTAATTAATGTACTTAATAATTAGTATTATACGTTTATTTATACATTTTCCGCACCGCAATGACCATGAAACCAATGGGTTCGGCTCACAGGGTCCACTTCAATAGTTAGCCTTAAACAATAAACTGGTTAAACATTCCACAAAACCAAACAGATGAGCGAACAAATATGCAAATTATGTTTCGTTATTTTTAGCCCCTTGACGTTTGTTTGACTTTTTAATGAAAATTTTAATAATTTAATAGGTGCCAAAAGGAAAATGGGAAACACAATGGAATGGACACACAGCAAAGTGTAAATAATTTATAAACCAAACAATTATTGTAGCAATGTATAGTAACATTTCACAAATAAAAAACAGGATAACTTTTGAACAAACAAAATGTGGGCAAAAGTTAAATAAATGCTGCGGCTTACATTTCTGACGGGCGGGGGTTAAGGGGTTAAGGGTTTAAGTTAACTCTTTGACCCTTTGGTTGGGGTTTCGGGTTTCCCCGCTGAGAAATGCTATTGTTAATTATATGTAGTTGGGATTACTTTTAATGAGCTTTTGACCAAACCAAAAATTCCTGCTGTCCAATTACAAAAACATTTCATTCGATTTGATGCAACAATTTTCATAAATTTCATCCGAGCAAATATCAATTTCATGGCTCCCCGAAATGCAATATGCAATATTCCGCACAAACAGAAAAATTCGTAATTAATTGTATTTTGGGCGACTAGACGCAGCAGACAAAAACCAGTGGAAGAACAAACAAATGTCATTAGGGACATCAACAGCGTAAACGGATTTGTTCGGTTGATAATTTCCGGCTTGCATTCTGGCCAGCGAGAATTAAATGTAATTTTGTGGTAGAACCCTCTCGGTGTACGGCACCGCGTTAAATGCAAATTATTTGCATCGAAACCTCAATGAATATAAATTCGCAAATGAACAGCAATCGCACCTCGGAATATTGCACAATGGTGCGAGTTCGAGTAATAAAATAAATATTTAATTAAATATATTTGTGGTGCGTGTGCGCCCTTAGTTCTTTTTCTACATACAATTTTTATAATACTATTTTGCTCCACTGTTTATTATTTGTTTGTTTTTGCGGCTGAGAGTTCAATGGGCCATTCAATTTCAATACCACATGAAAGCCATAAAATAATATGCAGAAAATTGATTCAAGTTGGAGATTGTCCTTCATGCAAATTATGCAGCATGCATTCTGCTTTGCTTTTAGTTCCATTTCTGATTAAATAAAAGTGAAAGAGTGAAGGTGTGAGAGTGTCGAAGCAAAAACAATTTTTTTATGCTAATAATTTTCAGTTTTAAGACGATTTTCCAAGCAAAATTCGAGCAGAAAATGCTCTCCATTAGATTTAAATGGCAAACCATTTTGCTGCATATTTTTCACCATTTCCCATCGGTTTGTAGCTGCAGTAACACATTGCCTGGGAGTTGGACATGTAAACAAGCATCCCATTTGCATTTACATTTTTCATAGTTTCTGTTCTTTTATTAAATTTATAAATTTTGTGCTCCCTCCCGCTCTGGCCATTATCCTGGTCGTAGTCTTGGTCCTGATGCTCGTCCTCGGCACGAACACGCTTCTCGCAGACCCTCCTCACACGTATGAGATTTATGGCAAAGCGCATTTTATTTATATATATTTTATGACTTTTGTTGTTTTTATACTACTATTTTTGCGCTCTTTCTCTTTCTCTGGCTTTCTGCCCGCAAACATTTCCATCATAAATATTTTTCCCGTTTTGCTGGGCGCCCAAGAAAACCGAAAGGAAAACTACAATTACTAGGCATGGGCAAGGGCATGGGTGGTGGGTGGTGGGAGAGAGGGGGATAGTGGAAAAAGTGCGAGAAAAGATCCTCTAAAAGTAAATAAAAGTGTGGAAAAGCGCAGGAAACTTTGTAGAACGTGACCTGCACGAGAAGCAGTCAAGCGCTGCCATTGAGCTTTGCCCGGGAATCTCACTCTTCCATGACCCCCACTCCACTCCACACCCACCTCTTTGAGTAGCAATTAACGCCCATGATATTGCCGTTCGGTTGCATGTGGCAGCATGTGGCACAGGGCATCATTGTGCTGGGGCTGGTGCTGAGGCGGAGGCTGAGGTTGCGGCTGTGGGTGGGGTGTTAATGCGGCAAGTCACTCGAATTGGCAGTCGACTGGCTTTTTATTGTGGCATACTTTGCAGGGCCTTTCCGTCGTTCCTTAACGTTTAATTTGCTTATTACCAAGTTTTCGCACAGACAATGTGCCGTCGCCGTCACCATCGCCATCGCCAACGCTGCTCCACTTCCATTCAAGTTTGTTGCAATTTGCAATTTGGGTCGTTGTCTGTCCCACGCCAGTCTGAAGCCAGTCAGTCCCCAGCCTGCCGCCACACATTTGTCGCTAATTTGGCGAGAAAAGTCAGCAGCCTTCCGCCTTTGAACGCGGCTTCCATCGGAGAAGGAGCGAAGCCGGAGCCGGAGCTCCCTTCCATCGTAATTGTTTGGCACCAATTGTTTTAAATGCTCGACGAGTGTTCCACAAATTGTTTCCCAGGCGTCACCACTGCCACACAGAGTGTAGGGGGCTGTGGGGACAGAAAGGGCTGCGGCTGCGGCTGAGTGCACTCTACACTCTCCGACTGTTTTCAATATTCAATATTCAATATTCGAATCGAGTTATGAGAGTTTAATTGAAGCAAACACACACAGATACTATTTGAGTTTACTTTTGTAATATTTTCTTTAATTTGCAAATATTTATTTTAAGTTTTCCCTCCGACCCCCAAGTCCACAACTTCTGTCGTGTTGCATAGTGTTGCCTTTCCAATGGGACGTAGGAAGAAATTGCAAATGTTTTTATTATAAACAAAGAGCATGCGTTCGTGGTGTGGCATGTGTGGCGTTGGGTGAACTTTTGCCGTTTTCAAGTCGAAATCGATGCGCATCAATATTCAATATGTTGCTTTTACTCGCGCCATGCCTCAAATGGTGGAATCGAGTGCTAAACGAGGGAAAGCCACTTCCACAAGAAGTGGCAGGAACAGCAGCAGCGGCAGCAGCATCAATGGAAGCTGGAGCATCAGTGGAGGAGGAGGTTCAAGAGCAGGAGCTGTAGCAAACCCAATCATGCAACGCAACCAACGCCATCTGATGTTTGCTTTACGTAATGGAATTGCGCGGTGAATGCCGCGTGCCACATTTTCGCCTTGTCTTGCCACGCCCTGCTCCCTGCGCCCTGCTTTACGCTGCTACCACACGTTCTTTCTGACTTTCCCGTGTCTGTGTCTGTGAATTTTCCTTGGGATGCCAGATAGCTGTATGTGTGTGTGTGTGTTGAATCCCTACCCAACCACCAAGGACTTTGCCTTTCAATTGCTTTCTACGGGCGCCCCCCTTTTTCCCTTCCTTTCCTTTCCTTTCCATTTTGCGTGGGCGATTGTCAACATTCTTTGGGCGTTGCAATTTACTTTCGATTTTAATTAAATAAAAATATGCACATGAGTTGGGAAATTAATGGAAACTGCATTGACATAAGCTGATTATAATTTGAGCAGCTGCTGCTGCAGAGACACAGACAGAGAGGCAGAGAGAAAGAGAGAGATAGAGCTCCAATGAGCAGGAGCCCTGAGCGAATGCTTCGCTCTAATTTCCATTTGGAAACCGTATTACTGCAAAGTCGATTAATAGCAGAAATTTCCAATTACCCAAGCATTATAATCAGAAATTAAATGCGGTTCGAGACGGTTTGCCAATTCGTTTTTATCGAATCACTCTCCAAGGATACTCTGCCTCTCTCTATCTCTCTCTCTCTCGTTTTGTCTGTTGCGCAACAAAAGGAAAACACGTGCTCGTATTAGCAACCAGCTAAGTGCTGTTATTCTACAGTTTTACACCACAATTACCAGCTCCCACGCACACAGACACACATACACACACACACACACACACACACACAGACATGAGTATGTAGAAACACCCACTGGGAACGTGTCAAAATCGACGCCAGCACATGCTCCATGGTCCTGCGACCCCGATAAGCCATCGTACCTCGTAACTCGTCCTGCACCGTCGGATCACACCCAACCTACGTGCCTCCAGGAGCCATCGCTACGTGTCGAATTCCAAATAGCAGCGCCAGTCATAACTGTAAGACAATGTCTGCATGTGATGTGATGACGGGAACGTTGTCACGCAGTCGCGTACGGGTGCGGGTTCGAGGGCTCTAAGGTTCTACGGAATGAGATTCCGGGTAAGTCCAAAGAAGCGGAGGCGGAGGTGGACGTGTAGGTGATGCAAAGCAGCGCTAGTTAGTATGTCATGTGCATCTTGTCATGGCATATTTCGTTCAAGACTTACCTTCAGTTTTCCACTCGCACACAGTTTTGGGGGATCTATTTTAAGGATACCCTTTTAAGGCGTTATTTTAGATGTATTTGACAGAAGTTTGCAGGCAATAAAAGAAGAGATTTCAATCCATAAAATATCCTTATCGATGCTCACTCTATTTACAGGATAAATGCAATCGTTGGGATCTGAAATCAATCCTCCAAAGTAACTCTTTGATGTACATGGCTCTTTATATTTCTCCCTACATTTGTATTGAATCATTTTTACGCCAGGGTATCTCCATATTCGGCTCCTGCAAAGAGATGCTGTTCTTTCTTGTTGTTTTGTCACGGCCTTGCGGAAAACTTCTGCCTGCCATCGTCGTCGTTGTCGTCGTCGTCAGACTTCGCCGTAATCATATCAGCTCTACATTCTGGCAGCCTCTTCGCCTCCCCCCGGCAAGTGTTTTCTCGTGTTTAGCAAAAGCGCTACAACGTGTCCTGGCCTTGGTATGAAGCAGATCCACTCTCGTTGTTTTGCTTGTATCTCACTTGGCCTTGTCTGCAGGCAGTTGCCTGTGTGCGAAAAAAGGATTATGAAAACAACTTAACATGCAAAAACTGGGGGCCAAAAAGAAAACCAAAATTGAATTTCAAATAATCTTCAATCTGCCTAAGAGCTAATCGGTATAAATCGAGCGTCTTAGCCACGACCAATTAGTGAAAGAAATCCGAGTAACTGAACGCTTCCAAGGGGTTTGCCAACCATCCAACCATCCATCTATCCATCCATCCATTCATTTATCTATCAATCCGAATGTGGAGAGTTTTTTCCCCCATATTGCTGCACTTCTTTCTGTGTTAATAAAGTGACGACAGATTGTGGAACATGTGTCAGTCACACAGATATACAGATGTGCAGATGTACAGATACACAGATGCAGATACGAGTACAGACACCATTTTGTTGTCAATTATTTTTCCGCCAGCAGTCAACATGTTTTGAATGTAGTCTGCTGCCACCCGCAAAAACCAGAAACGACTGAACAACCGAACAGGAACGGAACCCTCCCCCCTCTTGTGTCAAAGCACTCAACCTTTGACACACTTGCAACTGTGTGCTGTGGTCCAGGATGACTTCGAACTCCTCTGAGGACTGAGAAGAGGATCAACCCGCTGTGAGTGTTCCCCATAATGAACACAACTGGCGCCAACAGCGCCATCAGCACAGGGCGAGAGCACTGCATGTTAATTGCCAAAAATAAAATAAAGCCAGAAGCGACAACAATTCCGGAACGGAATGGAATGGGATGCATGCGTCGCTTTGCTTTTTTCACTTTGGCACAAAAGTATTTTAATTGCTTCGAGCTGTCGGTGGCCGTTCGGGAGGAAGTGGAAGTAAGGATAACGACTGAATGTGTTCGTATTGTATAAATAAATGGGGGAATTTCCTTGCGTTCAAATGGAATTCATAATCAAACGAAATGTAGGGAAATTAGTGATAAATAAGGAAGTGCCTTGATTATAGAGTTGCCACCATTGCAGCAGTGTTGGTTAACAGTTGAAGGCAGTGTTGCTTTCGTTGGTGATCTCCCTTCACTAACAACCAATGACATTTTCATTTAATTTCAAATTTCCAATGACATTTCGGTATGAAATCTTAGCGAACAACAGAGTCGTCGTCTGTCATGTCGAAGGAAGAAACAACAGCGGGCAGTGCAGAGACGCCACCCACAGAGCCCGAGATCAATGTTGGCCGAGGACCACGAGCCACTAGACCTGGTATGAAGGTCGTCGCCAGCAAAGACAGAGATGGCAGCAGTCGCGGTAGTGGCAGTGGCAGTGGTAGCGGCGGAAACAGTGAAATGGGATCCACCGAAGAGAAGATCAAGTTGCAGACAGAGGAGAGGCCCAAGAAGGCGCTTAACGATCCACGATTCCGCATCCGACCGCTGCAGCAGGTGGCCTCCGCCTGCACGGGGGCCATGGTCACGGCCCTCTTCATGACGCCGCTGGACGTGATCAAGACGCGCATGCAGACGCAACAGTCGCCCTCGAGCAAGTGTTTCTTCTACTGCAACGGCCTGATGGATCACCTCTTGCCCTACCGCCCCAACGGGCCCCAGGAACCCCCAAAGCCGTTGTTCACAAACTCCCTGGACGCCCTGTTCAAGATCAGTCGGAATGAGGGACTTGGTGCATTGTGGTCGGGCCTGGGACCCACTCTGGTGTCGGCCCTGCCCTCGACCATCATCTATTTTGTGGCCTACGAGCAAGTTAAGGCACGTTATATCCATATCTATGAGCAGTACTTTCAGGAGAAAGACGGCCGACTGGAATCGATGTCCTCCTTCAAGACAGGAGAACATCCTTTACCTATGATGGTGCCCATGCTTTCTGGTGTGACGGCACGGATCTGTGCCGTGACTTTTGTCAGTCCCATCGAGCTGGTGCGCACCAAGATGCAGGCCCAGCCCATGACCTATGCCCAGATGTCGAGCTTCGTGAGGAATGTAGTTGCCCTGCAGGGCATCTGGGGACTGTGGCGAGGTCTGCCACCCACAATTTTCAGAGATGTGCCCTTCTCGGGCATCTATTGGCCCATCTACGAGTACACGAAACGGACTTTTGGCAGCAGCACTCAGCCCTCCTTCGGACTGAGCTTCCTCTCTGGGGTGCTGGCAGGATCGGTGGCTGCGCTGGTCACCACGCCGTTCGATGTGGTGAAGACCCACGAACAGATCGACTTTGGGGAGCGTGTGATCTTCACGGACTCCCCATCGAGAGATCTGCACAAGAGATCCACCTTCAGCTGGCTGACGGCCATATACCGCTCGCAGGGTTTGCCGGGACTTTTTGCAGGCTACGGGCCCAGGCTGTTGAAGGTGGCCCCCGCCTGTGCCATCATGATATCCACATTCGAGTACAGCAAGTCCTACTTCTTCTACTACAATGTGCGGCAGCATAACGAGACGCTGCTGCTGAACAACCCCAACGCCACGCTGGTGGAGGAGGACGACATCGAGTAGGAGCAGGAGTCGTCTCGTCTCCATGGGAATCCCTGCGGCAGTGGGTTCCCTTTGTAAATAAACGGCGCATATTTTATATAAACTCAATACCAACACCCATACGGAGACGGAATTCAATATCCCAATTAAGTTGCGTGGCGCTTTACGTGTTACGTCAATCAGTCGCCGAGGGGGTTGGGGTTGGGGATGGGGATGTGGGCGGGAAATCAATTTGCATTTTCACAGCCTAAAGACTCCAGAATCCAGGATCCCTTGGCTTGTTGCTTCCTGCTGCTTCCTGCTGCCATTGACTCTTAATGGAATATTCATTCATTTGCATTAACTGCAATTTAAGCGAGTGCCAAGGAAATTAATTGCCACTACCAAGGAACGAGAGGGAGCGAAAAAGAAACAAAATTGTGGGAGGTACGACGTCGAGACCCTAGAAAATTGAAAACACTTTCCACACATCTGGCGGGTTCGAGCCTTCGAGCATTGGGCCTCCTTCAAATGCATTTTCCACTTGAAGTTTTTCCCTTAGCCACAATCAAATCGTGAAACGCTTTGTGTGCGAGGCATTCAATTGTTTTCCCGGTCACGTTTCGCCACAGTTTTCCTACCCACTTTCCCATTATGCCCGCCCTGCAAATGCAATTCGTGCCGCTCCGGAATGCTGCCACCAAGTGACCGAAAATACTCGTATATTTCTGGGATTGACTGGAAAGTAAAAACATATACCGCACCGCATATAAATCACAATCGAGAAATAGTTTCACAACTAAACAGCAATAATTAAGGGGTATTTTTGTCCGCCCCTGGGGGCCCTAGTCACCCAACTCCAGGAAAACTTAATTGCATTTCAGTAGCTGGTCTCGCTGCCCCTCCGAAAGCAATTTCCCAAATAATTCGCCTACAAACAAAAACTGTCCAAGCGAATATTTCATAGCATTTTTTCCTTATTCTCTTTTGTTTTTATTAAAGAGCAAACACAGAGAGATAGAGAGGTGGAGAGAGAGACTGAGAGATTGTGCACAAAGCATACCCAAGCACAAAATACCGAAACAGGCTGTACAGAAAACAAAAAAGAAAAGAAAAATAAAATATATATTTTGTTATTTCCTGCTTTTCGTTTCTGTTGCTCAACCGAACCAAAAAAAAAAGAAGGAAATATGAAGCAGTTTCCCAGCCAGTGATGAGTGCGGGACACGCTGAAGAGTTTCACTCTTCGAGGTCCTACTAAATCATCTAGATTGAATATTTGTTCAGCTTTTGTTATTGCAGAGAACTATCAATGAAAGTGCGGCACTTTTGTGGCTGTGCATTCACTCCAATTGAAATCGCAGATGCCAAAGGCACACAGATCTGTCTTCTCCATCATGCCATAATTCATCATATTCTCATTTCCGATTCCGAGCAGAGCCGAGCCGAGCCGTCTGATTCCCAGAATCATTTGACATTCATTCCTAGACGCAAATGAACTTTTAATGGCTTCCCATTAAGCAATTCACAAAAGCATACTAATTACGTGGAGAGTACATTTTCCTCCGCCGCGAAAATCACATTATTATTATTAAAAATACTTTGCCATCTGCCTGGTACTCGTCCCCAAGGGGGGTTCAGCATTTAATGTTTAATATTTCATTTCCCCTTTTTTTATTTCCCTTATTGGTCTTCTCTTGTTATTCTCTTGTTCGGCTGCTCAACGAAAATTGCCAATAAAGAGAATTAAAATATGCTTTCATAAAAATAATTGAAATTAAATTTAAGTGAATATCTCATTTGTGTGTGTTTCCGGTGTGAGAGTGTGAGTGTGCGTGTAGGGGAGTTTTTCACTTAACCATAAAAGGACCTCTCGGCAGTCCTTTTCCCATCGTCTTCCCCTTTTTGGCTTCCAGTTACTTTAACCCATTGTTGTAGTTGTTTCTGTGTGTTCCTGGTGTCGGTTAAGGGGGCGTGCCACTTGTCTATATATTTTCAGCAGGCTGTTGCTTGCTCTTGCCTCTGTCGCTGCTGCTGCTGCTGCTGCTACTGCTGCTCCTGCTTCATGCTGTATTTTTTTGTTGTCAGCATCAAAAATATTTTCCCTGCCAGAAACAAGAAGAAGAAAAAAGTATAGCAAAAACATGGCAGGAAAAAAAGCTGTTGATAGGAAGAGTCCGTCCATCCGCTCGTCCTGGTTGTCCTTCAGCTGTCCCTCGGCCATCCTTCAACATTGGGCCCATTGTCAGTCGAGAGCCCCGGACCAGGACCAGGACCAGGACCAGCGCCAGAGCCAGCAGCAGTGTTTCATTCCCTACCTTTTTTTTTGTTGCTTTTCCTCCTCTCTTGTTGTATTGTATTTGCATTTAATTGTGGCATTAAAAATACACGAGAATACAGGCGAATACTCGTACAGCAGCAGCAGCAGTAGGGCCGAGCGGGTCCGGGTGCGGGTCGGGATCTTTATTTATGGCCCATGGTCTATCTCATTCTGGCCATGTTTTTTATACGCTTCAGCCACTGGACATTGTGTGGGCGTGGCCCTGCGAACGGATATTCGATTTATACACGAACAGTGGGCATCGGGGGGGCGGGGAGCTCAATGAAAATGATTTAAGATTGGATTATTGGGTGACAAAGTGTGAAGATATTAAGGCATTGACACGCTTTTAGTCCCTGCCCTGCCCGATTGACAACTAATGAACTGTTAATTGACTAATCAAATCAAAGCGCCTAAGCAGCTGGAAACAGTCCTTAGTCCTTAGACGCTTTCGCTCTGGCTTTAAGTTGTGTGTCTTCTTGGAATCCATTTTTATTTTCTCTTGACCAACTCGCAGCAGCAGTTTCCTCTTTGACATCAACTGCACTGGCTTCGGCATTCTCCTTGAAGTTTCCGCAACTATTTGCTTAATTGTTTAATTTTATGCGCAGAGTTTGGCTCTGGCTAAAACTTTATTAAAACGCGTAATTGTATGACTTTCAATGGGGTGGTGGGTGTGGGGGTGTATGTTGTTCAACCGGAAAGCCTTCCAGCCTTCAGTTAGTTAACATTTCCCACGAAATTTCTATTTCTATTTCAGATTCGCCTTCTCGGTTTTTCTTTTCTTTTGCTTCTTGGCCAAACATCCGTTTTGGCCGGCATCCGGGTGTTCTTCAAGGCTTCTAATTGTTGGCACTTCCAGTGCATGAAAAAAGAAACAATTTCCTCGCGCCTTGCCTCGCCTCGCCTTCGGTCTGACCTTCGACCCGCGCCCCCGCCTCTACCTCTTGCGAGTGTTTAATTAATTTCTAGAAAAGAGCCAAATAAATGGCAGAAGGTCCCGGCCGCCCCTTTCCTTTTCCGTGGCCCACTCCAAAAGTCAAGACTCTGCAGCGTAGAAAAATGAAATAATGGCAAAGCGTCTATTTAAAAATGAGGCCGAATTTTTCACACTTCATGGCCATGCATCACAGGAATCCATCCCATTCCTTAGATGTTAACGCGAAGAAGCAGGAGCAGGAGCAGGGGGTGGGGGAGGGTCCTGCCAGCATCTTTAAAGGTCGAAAAAAAACATTCTATTTTTTTAATTAGCGAACCCTTTTGCATCGGGCTGTGGGCTGTTGCGGGGTGCAGGGCGGTGTCGGCGTGTTTGCACTGTACCTGAAACACGCAGGATTTTTAATTAAAAAATACAGGAAAATTGACAGGATGAAAAAATAATGTTTACCTTGTTTGTGCCACCGGCTGTGTCGGCGCGCGTTGGCGTTGGAGCTGCCTCAATCCGTCCTTTTGGACGGAGCTTTCTTCTTGCCACTTGATTATTCAGATTTCACATGCTGAAAACGGTTAATTGTAATCATTGTGGGCCATTTTCCTCTGACCGCGATTTTTCAAAAATCTAATTGCGGTTAATTTTGCTCTTTATAAATGCAGGCCTTTTCCCTCATTTACTCTTTTTCTTTTCTCTCTCTCTCTCTTTGGAAAAACCACAAGTTATGCGAGGATTTTTCTGCCGTTTTTTTTTCTAGCAATTTTCCCTTTTTCGGTGTTGTTTTTCTTTCCTTTGGCCGACTAAATTATTTAAGCGATAATGGGGCGTAAAAGTCATAACTTTTCGGGGGGTTTCCTTGAAGGTCTCCCGACCAGCAACCAGCAACCAGCGACCGGCGACCAGGGGTCTGGCACTGTCAAGTGCATTAAACATGAGCCAACAGCCACGAGCTCTCTGTATTGTTCATTTCAGGGCCAGAGTTAATTTTCTTAGCCATTTGTTGTAGAACAGAATAAAACAGAGCAGAAATGCCTTTCCCATTTCAATTGTAATTTATGGTAATCGCTGTCTTAATAACAAACCAATTAGAAACTTTGCCATAATTTAATCAGATTTTCGTATTTGCGAAGGGTTTCCTCCAGGAAACTTGGCCTGTCTTTTCCTAGAAGCAAGGAAAAACTTAACGATTTTCCCTTTTATTTTTGTCCTTCTTATTTTATTTTTTTATTTTTTTTGTTGCTGCTTGTCTTACTTTACGCTACGTCTGCTTCGTTTATGAATAATTCATGAGGTAACTTTATAAAAATAACGCACAAATGGCACTAAAACAACCTGGAAGGCTGAAGGGCCTAGCCCGACCTTTGAGCAGAATATTAAATGCCCTAAAAGTGTTTTAGGTGCGAATGGAAAATGAATTGAATTCTAACGGCAAGTCATCTATATATATTAGAGAAAACTCATCTAATAACTGTTGCTACCTGGGAATTCTTTCTCTAATGCATGACCGATTACCAAGATGCGTGGCTAAACTAATGTGCCGTGTCCTTCCCTTTCTTCGCTAAGCAGTACTACTACTATTAGGAATTTTCTGGCAAAGTACTTCGTCTTTTCCGCTCTCTCTCTCTCTCTCTCTCTCTCTATCTTTAACCTGGGAAGATGATGTTTAACATTTTGTAGATGCGTGCAACGAAAAATATCAGAAAAATATAGGTATATATTTTAGCAGGAAAAAGTCTCGGCTCTGCTCTGCTGTACTGCCAGCGGGCGTATGTGAGGGCAGGTCAAGGGAAAGGAAATCTGAAAGCAGCTTTAAGCTTTAAATAATGTAATAAATTATTAAATTTATTTAAGAGAGGCACAAAAAAAACTTTGCCCATGCAAATGGCCAGAAATGGTTGCTGGCAATCGTTTAAGTGCAATTTGCATATTCAACAGATTTTTCAGCCCGAAAAACCTAGCAAGAGTCCTGGCATATCACATCATCATATCATATCAGGATCAGAGTGGAGCAAACTTTTGAGTTTCACCTTTTTGTTTTTTGTTTTCGGTTTTTTTTGTTGTATTCCTGGTTGTGGGGCTCATCAAAAACTTTGCTGCGGTTTCGGCAGAGTGCCTGTTGTTCAATTTGCATAACAGACACGGGATGCGGGATGCGGGAGGCGGGATGCGAGATGCGGAGGGAGAATTGTTAAATTTTTATTTTGATAGCACCTCATATGCAAATGAGTCCTCCCAAAAAGGAAGTGGAATGGAATGGACTTCCTTTTTGAACAAGTTGCTTCATTATGTCAGAGAATGCGGAAATTAATCAAATTAAGATCTGGGAATACTGATGAATATTCAAGATTGCCATTAGAAAATTGCATACATTTGTGGCTCGTGTTTGCGTTATGCCAACAATCTAATTGTGGTAATTGAATAATAAATCTATCAAATGATTTCCCATTGGCTGCTCTGACTGCTCTTGATTCGATTCTTTTCGGGGAACCAAAAGGCCGCCCTAATTAGATAAAATCGTATAATCTGCCAAAAGATGCGGTAAGCTGCTTATATAATTCATGATAATAACCATCGGCATTGCATTGCTCAAAGTCGGTGCATAATTATGTAAGCGGCTTTTCAAAAATGTGTCCTTGTCGTTAAGGAAAATACGTCAGTAAGCTGATATTAATTTCGCTTGCGCATTTTAATTGTAACTTGCCTTCCGTACACGCACACACACACACACCTACGCTACGTTCTACATGCTACATGCCACATGCCATACGCGGTAGGAGTCCCGCTTCAGCTCTCGCTCTCGCTTTTGGGTTCTGTGTTTTGTGGCTTAATTTCATATCGTTTACCTTGACAACAGGGCATGGGTACATCACCACCAACAATACACAGAGCGAGAAGACGAAGCAGGAAGGTGACTGGGAGACAACATAATGACGCTGATGGGCAATGACAGGGAACGGCGACAACACCATGGACATGGCTCTGGCTGTGGCTCTGGCTCTGGCAATGGCGGGCAATGGCAATGGCAGACGTCTGCTGACAGTCAGCTTTCGCCATGCCGCGGAGCGGAGCCTGACGGACCCCACTATGTACTGCCATGAACCGGCAATGGAGAGCAACGAGGGCTGAGGGAGACAGCCCTGGCATCAGGACCGGAGTCGGTCCGGAAATATGTCTGTCTTATGAAATATATGTTGAGCACTGTAGCAGCGTGTCAGAGCTAGGAAGCATATTGTCATTTATTTTTAAACATATTGCTACCTAGGTTTAGATACATTCTTCTCTATAAATAATACATTTCAACGGAATCAAGTTAAAAAGAAAATTACACAATTCAGAACTCAGAACTCCGGCATGTCTCTTTCCCAGGGCAAAAGTTGTCAACAGCTCGTACCCTCTAATCTCTTTTGCAGCCCTTGTAATTTAGTTTGCACTGTTTTTTTTTTACCCTGGTGTTAAGGCGGAGTGGAGCTGTAGCTGGAGCTGGGGACTACGACTAATGACTTGGAATTTGTTGCCCGCCAGCCAAATGAGCATGTGTGTGCCATGCCCTGCCGTGCCGTGCCCTACCCTGTCTCTCTGGCTGATGTTGTCGCTCCTGTTTGCCATTAACGCCTCGCCTCGCACAGGCCAAAAAATATAGAGAAAACTGCAACTTAAGTGCAACAGAAGCGTAAAAATCATTAAGCTCCAGCTGCTGTTGCCCCCGCAGAAGCACACACACAGACCGACAACGACACAGAGAGACTCCCCGAGAGAATGAGAGACTCCCAAAGAGACAAGCTAACTGACAGAGACAGAGGCAGGGACGGAGAGTAGAGAACAGAGAACAGAGGACTCGCAGCTGTATCCTTTATGCATGCCGTCCAACATGACGTATGAGTTATGCATATACATTTCATGCCACATCACTCATACGACCCATCAGCTTTAATTACATCAAGCGCACACGAGGCACAATTTAATGTGAAAATCTTGAAATTTCATAATAAAAGTCAAAGGTGATTGGCATAATGGGTATATATTTATTTTTTACCAAATATATATATTACATTTGTTCTTGAAACAAAAGAAATAAGTTAGATCTGCCAATGGGTTTCAACCAGAAATGATTACGGTTTTTTTTCTTCTTTCTTCTTCTTGGGCAAAATCTTTTCCACAGCATCGCGTATCGATTTCCATAATTTCGAAAACCAATCTTTGACGGGGGTGTCTTTGGGAGGATTCTCTGCTTTTTTCAAAAGATCCAGCACCATTTTCTGCAGCTCGTCATGTCGGCAATCTGAAAGGATTATCGGGGATTGTCAGTTGAGATTGTCAGTGATAGAAAAAGTATTATTTTCACTCACTAGCTGGAGCTTGAGGTGCACATTTGGATTTAAAGTCATTTTCAGAATCATTCCCTGGTATAATTATTATTGTAGCTTGACCTGATTTCTCGGCTGGTAACTGTGCGGAAAAAGTTTCCAGAACGATGCAAAAAATGAATACAACAAAGATAAATGGTGTCCTCATCTTGAAGTCTCTGGTGTAACTGAACAAGGAAGTTGCAGTCAAGTGAACCTTTATTCAAGTCAAGTGACACGAATTGATATTTTCTGCTAGTGCGAGTTTAAATATCTCATTATAACCACACTTAATTCATTTGTTGAACTCTTTTTTTCACAGTTAAATGCCGGAATTTCCACGCTTCCACACAAAAGAAGTGACCATAATCATGGCCATAAAGGGGGCTAACCGCAAAAGCCAACTCGTTTGTTTGTTGCACAATGCCCCCTTAATGAACAACGGAAATTGCCGGCCACTAAAGTGCAGTCGCACTAAAATCGCATAAAAATAAATCAAACGAACAGGCCACTAAAAAACGGAATAGATAGATAGCCTTTTTTGTTCATACTCTCTCTACTAATTGATGATACTTCAGCGGAAACACATTCATTTCCGATGGGTATTTACTCTGCCCCAATACATGTATATTCGTATATGCCCCTTTAGGTGCAGGGTAGTGTACGAGTAAAAGAGCAACAAGCAGCTACACATGAAATTGCGAATTTCATTTGTTGTGGCACTTTTCATAACGTGCCTAAGAGCAGGGCCATGCCACAGAGCCCCATTGTGCAACGCTTTAAAAAGGACACTGTTCTGACATTCCTGCTGCTGCTCGCTGCTGCTGCTCGTTGCTGCTGTTGTCAGACACCATATACATATGTGGATACTGTTACAGATTCAGATACAGATACAGAAGCCTCATACATTTGTGCTGACTGATAAATAACGATGCAATTGACTTGAAATCGCGGCCGCATTTATTGTACAATGAGTGAAGGATGCTCTGATATGGAAAATGAAGTGCTAGAGATGGGTGTGCCCTAAAGTGGGATATAAAAAATATACAAAAATGATGATCTGTTACAGAAGGGACTTACCCCATACCCGATATGAAATGATAGTCATTATTCCATTCCTGATATCCACTTCCCTACAGACAGTCTCTAGATTGTTCATCTCCAAGGACACCTTTTAAATTAATTGATACGATTATTCCATTCCTGATATCCACTTCCCTACAGACAGTCTCTAGATTGTTCATCTCCAAGGACACCTTTTAAATTAATTGATACGATATCCATTGCGATACTTCCATCTCACGCTGTCATCTCTGGATCCCTCGGGTCTCTCGGGTCCCTTGGCCGTGTTTTATTGTTGCCTTTTCACACACGCTTTATTTATTTATATATTTTCTGTGCCGCTCGCTCGCTCGCTCGTCTCTTTTCAGCTTTATCCAGCCAGCTTCCCCCCGCTCTTCTTTCAACCGTAAGCTGTATTCATTTTTTGTTTATCAATATTTGCTTTTTGTATTGATATGCAAAAAAAAATAAAGGGAAACTTTTATTAATGACCAATATGCGCAGATTTCCTTTTCGCAGCCTTTTATTTAGTTCGCTCTCAACGCGATTTTCCTGCGAGTTTTCCCCTTTTCGAAAATCATACAGTGTAAATTTTCATTTTAAAAGCTTTTTTCATGCCTTTAAGTGCGTGTCTGCATGGCGTATTTTTTTTGTTTTTTTAGGAATATAAAAATATTGTTGCACAGTGACATTGAAAGGCTGTCCTGTCGATTTTTTATCGCGCTCTCTCGCTCTCGATTGTTCGGCATATTATGCATTGTCCAATTTGGCATTAATTTAAATGATTTATTTTGTTTCATTCCATTTTACGGATGTGTTGCCAGCCACACAAAAGACTCCGCGGATCATGATTGATGGTCAAATGGGTCGTCAACATTTTTCCAGGCAGCATCAGCATCGGCACCGGCAGCAGGCGCACGGATTTAATTTGATTGAAAAGCAAACCGAAAAATCAATTCGAGCTAATGGATTTTGCAGCACCGCACTAGGCCATAGATACGAGCATTTTCCCCTCCCCACCCCCCGTTTCAAATTTCAGAGGGATTCGTTTTTTCCTGCTTTGGGCCTCCAGTCATTTGCATCGACAGCTCGACGGCAATCGATTTTGAAGGCATGGGGGCTAAGCAATTTTTCAATAAACAATTTACAAAGAAAAAAATGTTTGGCATGCCCCTTGGGACATGAGGGGGATGGGGGGGATACGAGTATCCTTTGTTATTTATTTGATGCCTGATCTGTTGGTGGTTTTTAGGCAGAAATATCTCGAGGGCAAAGCCGTTTGAAAATCCTTTCTTCGGGGCCATGGCTGTCATTCATGGCTCATTTGAATAATCATATTCAAAGCTCGGCAGTGTCATTGACATTGCCGTCTGCAGAATATCGGCCTTGGCTCTGGGCATCGTGTTAATTAGTTGTCTGCGCATTTAAAACTTAATTAAACACTGCCCTTGCTCTTAATTAACAGTATTGGCAGCTGGCAAACTGGTGACTGGTATGCCAACTGCCAGAAACAGAGACCAGAGAGACCAGTGGCATGTGGCAGTGGCCCACAGGGCCACAGAGTGTGAAGTGTGTTTCCACCTAACTGTCGGGCTTCATTAACATCGCAGTCGGTTCAATGGAGATGTGGCATTGACAGCACGTCTAGCAGGATTGGCAGCTTCAAATCAGATCAAAGGATGGGAGACATTATTTTGTTTCCCTGCCTTACATGTGGATACAGCCAGAGAAAAGGGCTTTGACTTAATAGGAGCGTTCTCGCCACCCCATGGAAATGGGAACGGTGGCTGCCTGTCGCTGGCAATTAACCATAAAGCTGTTGTCATTCCCTCGCACCATTGTTTGTGCCTCAACTTGTTGTTGATGGTTTTTTCTGTGCAACACTGTTGCTTCTCTGCTTCTCCGCTGTTGGATGCTGCTGCTTCTGTTGCTGTTGGTTGCTGGTGAAAAATGCATGAGTTAGCCGGAAGCGGCAACCACCAGCTGCGTTTGGCCGCTACCGTACCGCACCCCCTCTGCCAAAGGGCCTTCAGGGATAGATGACTGGTCTCTGTCCCTGTGATGGCGTCACTCTCTCTATCTCTCTCTCTCTCTCTCTCTTGCTTTCTGTCTCTGTGGATAGGGAAAGAATGCTGGAAATTTATACAATAAACGCTTGGCAAGTTCAACACAATTTCCTCATGCATCAGTCGGTCTCAACTTCACTTCACTGTTGTCCCCTGGCTTGTCTTTTCTTCGCTTAGCTTATTCCTGCACTATTTTCCCTCTTGTTGCTCAATTTTTCTCCATTTTTTTCTTGGTGGCTTCCTCCTGCTTCCCTTCTGTTTCCAGCAGTTTCCTCTTGCTCCCTCACACACATTTCTCTTTTGCTTTGCTGCACCACAGAAAAACATAATTAATTTTTATGGTTTTGTCTTTGCGCTGGCACCTTTTTGATGCGCTCTTGATGTCCGGCCAGCAGGGGTCTTGTGTGGCGATGGGCATAGCTGGGAAATGCATACTGAAACAATATTAAAATAGCTCCAGATAGTGTTTTATACACGTGTTTTTCTCATGCTATCATGTGTGGGCCTTTGGTTGGATAAACAATTTAAATGGAGGGAAAGAAGGATCTTCCTTAACGAATCCCAGCTGTTTTATTGGCATTTACATTCATATCCTGTATATTATTCATTGAGTTTACACCCTGTTAACCACATTTGATGGCCGTTAGAGGTGGCATATAAACATTTACTGCCGCCCCACAATAATAACTACTTACGACTCCATAAAAAAGAGTCAACCTCAACTCTTCTGGTGACTGGCCCGTAAAGAGTAAGACCCAAGGGGAGGCTGCATAGTCCAGAGTCCACAGTACGCAGTCCAGAGCACTGACCGAACGGCTGGCCATTTAATCCTGGCTCTCGCCCCATCCCCCAACCTCTGGGTTTCTTTTCCGCAATGATGTTATTGCTGCTGCTGCTGCTGCTGCTTGGCCATCCATTGCTGTGGTAAGCAGCAGGTGAGAAGTCGAGCATGGCACACACTTCACGTGGCAGCCACAGGAGCTGCAGCCATGCAGAACCGCAGCAGCAGAAGCTGGAGCAGACCACAACGCCATGCTCCCAGTCACTCACTCATTCCTTGTTGCCACTTCAGTTACAGTTTCGGTTTGAGTTCCTTTGTCTTGCCTCTCATAACAGTAAAAACAGTAATAAGAATAATAAAATAAAGGAAAAGGGCAGGAGCAAACAACATCGGGAAGGGGCCGAAGCTTTAGATACTCTTCAAGATTGTCGTTTAGCTATGAAATGTTCATGATTATTTGTAGAAATTCATGGCTGTTTATTAAACAATGACTCATATATCAATTGAAGAGCAACGAATAGTTTTCCGTAAGGATCCAATTGGCATAAGGATAGGAACACGATGAAGCCGAAACATAAATGTATACTTTAAAGCCTCGAAAATGTATCCTTCTCCGAGTCTCAGCTAACTGCCGAAAGTGTAAGAGTGTAAGAGAAGAAAACCCAATAAAAGGTGAAACTAAGAGAGAGAGAGAGACAGAGAGACAGAGAAGAAGAGGGGAATTTTCCGCTCACGTTGGCGAAATATTTTTAAATATTTTATTGTTTAATTCCTGTAGATGTGTATGCCTTGTGCGAAAAGTTTAATGGGCTGCAACGCTTCGCTTCACATTATCATTACAATTACGAGTATTCCGCTTCAGTTTTCCCCCAGTGGAAAATCTTCATCCCCAGCCCCAACTTTTCCCACTCCATCAATTGCAGCACAATTCTCTCCTCCCTCGCATTCTTTTTTTTTTTAATTCGTGCAGGTATTAATTATAAAGCCCAATGGAGGTCTTGGTCATAAACACAGAGCATCTTGCGTATTGCAGTTCATTTTCTGCTTGGATTGTGGTCCATTAACCGTGGGTTCGCGATCACACAGATACACACCCACACACACATATACGCACTTATACATACTTATGTGGAGAACAATAAAGAGCATTTATAATGCGATATCTGAGAGCGGAGGCTGTACTTGTGAAATAAGCATTTTAATTAATATTTTTCCTGCGAATTTTTTATTATCCTTTAAGAGGAATTCATGCTGTTGCTGGTGTTTTCCAAGGGCACTCTTTTGAGGAATTAAACTATTGGTAAATGCTGCAATCGTCTTTTGTATATAATTCCTTAAAAGTAATCCCAGTCTTTCGTTAATTTTTCCCATTATCAAGCTACAATTATTAGGTCACAGCCAGTTGAACTCCTCAGAGGCTATCGACTTTTCACACGCACACACATACACACCCTCGTGGCTTTCCACTCCACTTTTACATTCAAGTTTTCCATTTCCGCTTTGGCGCCTTCGTCCTGTCTGCAGCCTCAGTGCCCATTTCCACTTTCCACTTTCCACTTCCACTTCCATAGCCAGTTGCCAGTGCCATTTCCAGTCCCAGTTGCATAATATTTTATTATCCCCAACGCCTATCTGCATTGTCCTGGCTCTGGTTGTGGCTCTGGCTGTGTCTGCACTGCTGCTGGCCCGGCCCCATCTTTCCAGGATATCTGTGAATATCCCTATAGTTATTTTGGCACTGTGTAGCAGAATTATAATCTTACAGAGGCTCTAACAAGTGCAAGTGCGGCTCGAATTTAATATTACTGGTACTTTCTCCATCTCTCCCTCTCTCTGCACTCGCCTTTGCTGGTTTGTCCTTGCTGGTTTGTTGGTTTTAAGTTTTTGTGTATTTCATTATATGGGAAGGGCGGGCTCTGGGGATTTGGTTTCTCGGGGATTGGGCTGCTTCTGCTTGCTTGTGTGTGCCTTGTGCCTTGTGCCTCTTGCCACATTCAGCAGACGCTTAAATCCTTTACACAAGCTGTTTGCCGCGCATAACGAAATAAAATAAATAATCCCGTTTAATGGAAAGGCACCGAGAATGAGCAGCGTCAGAGTCAGAGAGGCAGAAACGGAGAAACGGAGAAATGGAGAAACGGAGAGAGGCACAATGCTTTGGCGAGGTAGAGCCAGTGGCAGAGCAGCTACACTGGGAGGAGGAGTGGCAGTGGCAGCAACAATGCCACACAGCAGCGCATTTCCTTTCCAATTTTCGCTGCTGCTTCTGCTCCTTTTCACCATCTTTTCCTGCTGCTGGTGATGCTCCTTCTGGTCCAACTGCTGCTGCTCCTGATGCTCTGTGTTATGCACACGTACGCGGCTTAAGATTTTGCCCATTCATATCGTGTGCCTGGTTGCCTGGTGCTGATTTAAAGGAAGAAAGGAACCCCAGCCCCAACCCCATCCCCATCCCCAGCCCCAACCCCACTTCGACATCCTGTTCAATATGCATTTGGCTGTAGTTAATGCCATCTTGGGAGTAACTGATTGCCACAGTCGGCACTGGGACCGTTGCCTGGTATTATGCATTCAAATTGATGCACGTTCGCTACTTTTTCTACCTCCGATTCTGCTACAGAATGCAGCACATGTGTCTGTGTCTGTGTGCGAGGCGCTGATTACAGTCTGCCACATACACGTAATGCGAGGACTTGAGTTCTGGTTTCCTGGTTTCCTGACTCCCCGAACAACCCACTAACTTAACGAGCACTTAAGTGGCTTCGCCCGGGCGCTTCCTTCGGTATTAGCTTTAATTAAATATGAGCTCATAATCGAGTGGATGTCCTGGAACATCTGGCCTTCAGCTCCCTCTATCATTTTATGGGGCACTTTATCTGTTTAATTAAAAGGTTGGCTCTTAATTGAAATCGCTTCTGATATTTGAGCTGTCACAATTGCCAGTTGACCTGGCCAGACCGTCGGCCAGAGGACACACAGCAGAGAGACAGCAGAGAGAGGAGAGCACAGCTACAGCTACCGAAGAGAAGAGAATGATTTGTGTAATTACAGGGGAGGGCATTGCGGGAAATTATTATCCGATATGTGTGGGAATTAACTTCGAGAGCAGGCTGAGCAGTATTTATCGAAACATTTCTTGGGCTTAAATATCAGGCCATTGAATAAATTATGCACCGTCTGGCTAAGAATATCCTCTACCATTTCCACTCGCTTCCAATCGTTTTATTGGCCAATTCCCAATTGGCCAAACACAAGCAAGGCCTCCCCACTGTCACATTGGATTTGATGTGATTTGGCTTTTTCCGGGAAAAACATATTTATCAAACACACGAAGGCGCATCGCCCTGTCCCCCTGTGTCCTGTGTCCTGTGTCCTGTGCCCTGTGTGTGCCAAAGACTTTTCAATTTGAATAAACGAAATGTTGGGTAAATATTTGATTTATTTTCGGGTGACCTTTGTCAAATAGACACAGACCCAATCCGGCAGATTCGCAACATTCCCACAGTCACGACAGACAGACAGACAGACAGACAGAACAGACCCACAGCACATTTGTCTCTTTTTATCTGTTTGACAATTTCTGCATAGAAAAGTGCCAGCCCGAAATTCAATTTTCGCATTTCTCTGTCTCTCTCTCAGTCTCTGCCTTTTGAGGCTATATAAAAGTTGATAATTTTCATTTGTGACAAGCAATTTTCGCTTTATAACTTCATTGCCTAACAAGGTCAAACCCCAAGCACAAACCCAAACCAAAGAAAGTAGAAAGTAGATTGTGGAAACCAATTCGGAATATACGAGTAATCTAAGCCAATTACTGCCAACGCTCTAGAGTCGCTCTAGAGTCTCTGGCTATGGCCATGGCAAGGTCATCCCAGTCATTCCGGGAATACGAGCAAACGATTATTACTGCATTAGGAGCTCCATTCCGTCCGTCCGTCCGTCCGTCCGTCCGTCCGTCCGGGTATAGCGATGGAGCGGGTGTTACGGTGGAAACGCACATGTGAGTCGCATGCAGATAAGCAAACGTAATAGAAACAGATTACGAGCACCGCACCCCTCCTTTCAGACATCACTGGGGAACCATCCTCAGGACTCGGCATTCAGATCCTCCCATCACCCATCACCCATCTCCCATCTCCTGGCTCTCCTCCCCATTCATCCGTAACATAATCGTAAAAGTCAAAGCTTAGCTCAATGTTAGATTGCAGCGTTTTGTGGGTGGAAATTTTTTAAAAGCAAACTGTCAGAGATGCTCTCTGGAAGGAACATGAACATGTGACTGCTTGACAAAAGTCATTAGAAATTCCATAAAAAGTGGAGAGAGAAAAAGAAAGATACAGGGAGCATCCCCTGTGTGTCTGTGTGTGTGTGCGTGTGTGCGTGTGTGGCCATAAGCTGACATCGTTTCAGCAATTTTGTATTAGAAAAGATTAACTCCATAGCAAATGTGGGTCGTGTCGTTCTTTGAAGGCCATGCAAATTACCCAAAAATCTTCTTTCACCAACGAAAAACGAAACAAGCTCCTATTTGTTCGTTGTCTATAGTTCTATCATGGGGGGGTTTGCTTTTCGTTTTCTTTTTCAGCTGGCAACTCAATTGAGTGTAAAACAATTTCATTAAATTGGCAGTCGCTGGGTGTGTGCTGCCTGCCACACACTCTGTTCGCTTTTTCCCTCCTGGGGGCATGTGTTTGTTTTGTGGAAGAAACAGCATCGTGTCCTCCACTTGGCCACATTCATTTATTGAACAGTCGCACCAGAAACCGAATGAAACCCAGAACTAAAACCAGAACTGAACCAGAACCCAGCGGAATCGCATTCAACCTCATCATTGTCGATGTCGTCTGCTTTCCCAGCATTGTTCTATTTTTATTATTATTTTATTGTCTGGCTGCAGCAGAAGCCATCGTAGCCAACGTGGCCATCGGGACATGTGGGAGAGATGAGACCCTGACCGAGAACGGAGGACCCTAGACCGAGGACCGAGGACCGACAACCAAGAACCGAGAACCGAAGAGCGAGAGGACCTTCTTGCCATTGCAATTTATCGCATACGCTCGGAAAACATGTTCGCAGGCATTTTTATCATTTCCGCATTTATATGGTTTCCGCTCGAGCTGCAAGCAAACTAAGAAGTGGCTTTCTGCTTTATTGCCCATCGTCCTACCTCCCTCTCCCCCCTCTTGGGGGACATGTCCTCTGATGGAGCTAGCAGCTGAAACAGAGACAGAATGGACCTACGATTACTCGTGGAGGAGCCGTGGAGCCGTAGAGCCGTAGAGTCGAATGAATTGTTTAGGTTTAATTTATTGTACCGAGATTGGTTATGGGCTTTTGGTCCGGGTCAGGCCCACTGCACTGCTCGAAATGGTCCATCCCCCGAGGGGTCCCTCCTGGAGCACAGGTCGAAGGTCGACAAAGTTCTCGGTTCGGTTTTTACATTGATGACATCAATTTATTCTTATGAAGATAAATGTTTAAAAATAAAAACATATACATACGTACGCTATTTGCATGTGTAAAGAAAAAGAAGTTTTGGGAAGCGGAAAACTATGGAAAATATACCCAAAGGAAAAGGCAATTAAATAAACCTAAAATCAATATTCATACAATATTGCTTTGATTTCATTTGATATTTTCCTTATGCAAACGAAGCGTTTTCTCTTTGCTCCAGCACTCACCCGAAAGTTCTTTGCTGTGTAATTTTCAATAAAAAATATAACACTTGAGAGGACAGGCGGCTACAAAAAAACAAAGAAAAAAAGTACATCTCGTATATGGTGTCCTGCCTCCAGCTCTTTTTTTGGGGGGCAACGCACACACAGAAAAAAAATGGTGAAAGAACTGAGAGGAAAGGACACGAAAAAGGGGCATGCAACCAGCCGGACAGCGGACAGTGGACAGCGGAGACTTGTTAAGGGTCAGTAATAAATCTCGGCAGCTTGTGCTGTAACTTAAATTAAATGCTGCAAAATCGGCTGGGCCGAGCACCGGACCCCTGGACAAAAACGGGAAGGAAAATGGAAAGGCGAAGGAAAAACCATACCCGCTGCACGCAGCAGAGATGAAAAATGAGAGGCAATGAGGAAGGGGCACAGCCACAGGGAAAAGTGCACTGAGACGTGAGCAAACCGAAAAACGAGAACGAAACAAAGAACAACTGAAATTAAATAGAGTTTTCACAAAACAAGCGGCTAAATATGCTGCAATTGCTGCCTAGGTCTGCCTGTCAGGGGGATCAGGACTTCCACTTTGGTGGTAGCAAACACACACACACACACACAGCCATACGCACACACGGGACAGGACAGGAAGTGGATTGGATCCGAGTGGAGTGGAAAGCCCCACCCGCCAGGACCCTCGCCTCCCTGATGGCATGTGTAAAAAGTCAGGGAGCCAAAAACGAGACTGCACGTGGCAAACAAAACTGTTGGCCACTTTTTAGCACAAAAGCACGCTAAAATTTATGGCTGCCAGCATTTGCGTGTTGGCAGGTTTTTTTGCCGACGGCCCACCGCCCATCGACCGGAAAAACAACCTGGAAAAAGATGAAAATATTACATTTCGCACACGTATCACACAGAAGAGTTGAATTTCCAGCAAAAAAAAAGGAGAATAGGGGAAATTTTTGTGTTATTAAAAGGGTTTACATTTTTAACCACTCCCCCCCACCGCCCTTTCCATAATTTTAGGACTATTATACGACTATTCAATTTGCGTTAATGGCCTCCGACCAGCTGGAAGGAATATCTGTAAAGGTCAATTGAGGTCCTCAATTTGGCATAAATATTTCAATGGGATTCCCTAGTATTTTGCGAGGCAAAGCGGCTTACGTTTAATTTGATATCGGGCCCCCGATATAACTGCTCCGCAAATTAAATTTTCCTCTTTTTCCTCCCATAGAATGACGGCTCCGGGGGGAGGGGGTGGAGGGAAACATCAATTTCGTTTGATTTATTTCATGCGGGTGGGCCTCGTATTTATGTACGATATGAATTATGTGCCACAAAATATTCTACTTAAAATGGACTTAAATTTTTCTCGCTTTTATTTCGGTGGGGAAAATTAATTTTCCAATGCGAAACTTTCGGGCTGCCACGCGGCGAAAACCAATCAAAAATTCTGCACCCAAAAATGCATTAACTGAAAACATTTTTGGTGGCGCAAAAGTTTCGGCTGTGGCCCATAAATTAAATGCTGGCGAAACTATAAAATTGAAATTATGGCAACTGCCAACTAATGAACAGCAATAAAAATAAATACATTCGGGGCACGGCTCACAGGCTCTCAGGGCAGGGGGCAGGGGACAAGGGGCAAGAACTTTTTCCTTTCAACTCTTGCCTTGCACCTGAACGATTTTGAAGCCAGCGAGAAACTATCTGAAACTGAAACTATGTCAATACATTCTGGGCCCCAAAGTCAGCACCAGAGTCAGAGTCAGGGCGAGAGTCCTGGACTCCGCGCTTGAAGTCTCATTTTTTCGTAAAAAGTTTTTCATCCTTTTTCCAGAGACGAAACAAAGAGGAGAGCATACTCTAGTGCGCGACTGGCAGTCCCTCGACTGCCTCACAGCAAAGGACGAACCACACTGAAAACGAAGCTGCGGTCGGCAGCCGAAAGGACTTCGGGCCATCGCACTTCGTCGACCAGAGCTTTCGCTCTCTTAGCCTTTGCAGAACTCTCTTTGGTGTGCGTGTGCGATGGCGATATATTGCTTGCGCCGCGAAAACGAGATGGGTATAGGCTAGGCTATCCCTCTCGCACCGCGGAAGCTGTGTGTGGCGGCGAGTGCCACTTGTGACGCTTGGGAATCCCAAATGTTAATAAAGCATGCAACGCCAAGCGGCAGAGACTCGACTTTCTCGCTGACTTTGGACTCGTGTTTGTCCAAGCAGGACAGGAGGGAGAGGACTCTGGCATGTTTGTGCTTGCGTGTGTGCGGCTGGGCCACATGCAACATTTGGTGGCGCTGTTGTAAGGCCTTGTTGACTTGTTTCCTAGTCGCCGCTTGCTGTTTAGGGATTTGCGTCAGTCCAAACGATAGGCCTGTAGGGGCGACAGTGAAATGCATTTCAAGTCTACGAGTAAATGGGGCCCTGCAACTGCAACTGAAACGTCAACGGCAACCCCATTGTTGTTCTTGCTGCTGCCGCTGCTGGTGGATGTTGTTTGTTGACTACACACACACACACACACACGCACAGAGAGGGGGAGACGACATAGAGACACACTGCGACTTCTGAGCATTGCAATGGAGACAAAATGGGTAGACAGTTGAATGGCTCACGTCTGAGCATTTAAGCGGGACAAAAATGTGGGTCAATGGGTTTTTAGTTGCAGTTGTTCTTTTCATAGTGCGACTGCACAAATTGTTTTCTTTGCCTCACATGCTAATCAAATGAGATTCCATGTGGATAAGGGTTTAAGGGATCTTTAAGGGGTTCAGGGAATACTTCAGGCATAAGTGGTTGGCGGTCTTTAAGGGGTTCTTGGATTACTTCAGGCCTAAGATCAAAGACATCTTGAAGAGGTTCTTAAATAGAAATCTAAAACAAGTTCTTTGGTGTAGCTCTGGATATTTATAGGCCTTCTATAACTAGGATACTTCTCCCGATTCCTCTCTGCACTTCGTATTGAAGGTCCTTTGATTAACTACCCTCCCCCAAAGAGGGCTCTAAATATGGCCAAGACATTAGAGAACTAACTTTTAAGCAACTTTAGCCAATGCATTGATTCCCTAATACATAGACATCCCCAAGAGGTTCCAGCTTATGCGCAAGAGCTCGGTTCATAGGTCACCTGGCGCTTAATCAAGTTTAAACAAAGTTTAGGTGCACCTTAAGCCTAGGCAAACATTTTGCCACCACCAAACTGGGGGTGGGGGACTGGGGGTGGCAACACGGAAGCAACAACAAAGCCAAAATCCACGAAATCCCCGGCAAAGTTTCTGGCCAATGCGGCCACATAATAATGGCAACAGTTTCGTTTCACACGCTCCACTGATTAACATGGCCAAAACACACCCGCACACACCCACACACACACATAAACACATACACTCCAGTACCGGCGGGTGTGTACGGCTAATTGAAATTTAATTTAATGAGCGCACGTTGAAAATCCACGGCACGGAGAAGCCCGTGTGCAGGGAAGCGCTCTTGAAGCATTTCCCAGTTCTAATTAAATTGCTAGCGATTTATGAATTGCATTTCCCCAGCATAAAAAATAGGGGGAAACCAAACAGAACAGAACAGAACAGAACACAAAATGGTGCACTGACCAAACCATAAAAATGCCACACAAAACTGGCATTTAGCTAATTGAACATGTGTTCTACTGTATCTGTACAGTGCGGACTGTGCGGAGTGGTAACCCTTTATGCATTTGTTTGAATTTAGTTTTTGTTTTCACGTTTCAATCCTTTACAGTTCATTAATATCGAAGGGGGGCTCGGCTTTACACGGAGGAGGGCGACGACGAGGGTCAATTGCAAATTAAAAGCCAACTACACTCACTCCACGGTGCACCTCTTTTATCTGTGTGTGTGTTTGTGGATTTGTGTATTCGTGTGTGTGCTTTCCACATTTCCCCATTTCCCGAGTGCCAGCTAATTTAAATTTTTTGCCAGTTTCCTGCGGAATTTATGCTTAACAGCAGGTACTATACACAGCAGAGAGCTGCACAAATTGAGGCATAAATTTCGTTGCATTTCTATGCATTTTTTGCTTCTTTTGTTTAATTAAAACATTGTTCTGGCTGCACCCAAATATACGAACGAACGAGTACATGCATATATCTAATAAATATTTAAAGCCTGACAGCTCAAAACAATTTCAGTAATGGCCATGAAATTGTGATAACTTTTGATTACTTTTGGATTGAATTCAGCTATAATTACCGGCATGAGTTGGCCCTTGATGGACACTCGAAAGTGTTTTCAATTTCAATTAATATACAAGACACTCGAGCAACCGCAACCCCATTGGGATACACCCAAACACAATTGAGTCCTAGGACTACAACTACAACTGCTGTTCGATGGCTCCTTCGACCGGAAATCAACTGAAGTGCTGTCTGCTCTTGATGGCTATCTAGCTCCTGCAATTCTTGCTGCTGTCGCTGCTGCTGCTGCTGCTTCTGGTTCTGCTCTTCCACTGAAGATTCCTGAGTAAATGCCTTAAACTTTGTTTAAACTTTTGCCCCAACTGCTGGCTGGCTGGCTGGATGGCTGGCTGTCTGGCTGGCAGTGGAGGGGCAGTGGCCAAGAAAATTAGCAATGATACCCTATCATCGGCTTTGGAGCCTTGTTTCGGCTCTCCTCATAATGCCATCATTATGGGGGCACAGAGGAAAAGTTAAAGTTTTTAGTAGCAACAGCTTTTGTTGGAGAAAAAAGAATGTCCAACAGGACTTTTTGTGCTAGGCCACCGGTGGCTGGAATTTCCGGTATGCTGCCCTTAGAAGCCCAGGTCTAAGCAGGAAAATTATTAAACAATGCCAAAAGCGGACACGCAGACGGACTGCAATGACGATGGGACGATGGGACGATAGGAGGATGGGAAGATGGGACGATGACAATGTGAGCCATGGTGCATGCAGCTATGAAAATGGCAAAATGGCAAAGTGCTGACCTAAGCCCACAGAACGCAAAAATGGCCCAGTCAGGAGCCAGTCAGGAACCAGTCAGGATACAGGCCCAGGACAGAAAGGCACACAAAACGACCAAATGGACAACACAGACAAAATAGACACAGGAAAAAAAGTGTAGTGACACTGCCACTCATCACAAAACTCGAAATTCAGACTTCGTCTGTGACTCAAACTGTTACTGGTACTGGTACTGGTCCTGCAAAATGGCTCTGGTAACCCGAGCAAGTGACCGACAGCCAGAAGGAGGACATGACGAAGTGTCACATGCGGGAGAGAGAGAGAGAGAGAGAGAGAGAGCGAGAGCGAGAGAGGCTAGAAAATCCCAATGTAGCCGGTGATAAGGCCAACTAGGGGGCCACGTGTTTGCCTTTCAATTTGTGCAGCCATAGCCGTAGTCAGGGGTAGAATTATGAATAGACCAGCAAAAAACAAAGCTCCCCAGCAAGAAGAGATAGGCATCAGTGGGTGTGGGTGAAGAGACAGGACCCAGGACCAGAGCGGAACGGAGCGTTGGAGCATTCATTGAAGCTAAACAGGCTGACGGCGGACGTGTGGTGGAGGTGGGGATGGGAATGGGAATGGGAGTGGGTTACTGGATGGGCTACGCTTCGATGCCAAAAGGCAAAAGAAAAACAAGTTTTCCGCAAAAGTTGTACTCGATTTTGCTCTAGTTTAGTAGCCGCTTGTTTTCCATGCTCTAGGGCTCTTTTGTTTCCATCTGGAACAAGATGCATCGAATGAAATTAAAATGTAAATTCCATTGCTGCACGTTAAAGGTGAGACAAGAGAGATTTACCAATTTGTCAAAAATATGCTGCAAATAAATAAATATAAAATCCATAAACTTCAGTTTGCCATCCAGAGAGTCAACGAGAGCAGATGGAAGGCCAAGACACCCAGTGAGTGTGGCAGCAGAAGGCCAAGACACCCGGTAAGTATGGCAGCAAAAGGCCAAGACACCCGGTGAGTATGGCAGCAAAGGACCAAGACAGCCACAGAGTATGGAAGCAAAGGACCAGGACGCCAAGAGAGTATGTCAGCAAAGGACCAAGACGCTTGGAGAGTGTGGCAGGAAATGCGGCAGAAGTGCAAGCTGATTTGGCTCCCGTTGCGAAAGTGAAACTGAAGGATGCTGATGGCTGATGGCTTTCCTGTGAAACACTACAAAATAAATATATTTTATTGCAAAAATTCATTAAAAATTCGTAGACATTATCTGCTCGTAGCGCTTCTTCTCCTTTTTTGTGAGTTGAAACATCTTGGTATGCGTATACTCTAGCTCGCGCTCATTGTACAGAGGCGGCCACAAGGAGGTGTATGCCATGTGCCTATAAAGAAAATGTCATCCATCATCGTGGTCAAACCATCATCGTGGTAAACGGCTACGTTTACGGTTACCTAACAAAGCCGAACATTTCTGAGGCACAGGGCTGAAAATCAATCAGGTTAGCGATCTCCCGCTGAAACTGTGCCTCGTAATCCCTACAGGCCTTCGAATAGCGCAGATGGCAAATATAAGAGCTGCAAGGGGGAAGATGTTCCAAAAGATTCACTATCAAAGAATTTTGTAGAATATTACACTTACTAATCGACCTTAAAGTTTGTGTAACTGGGAGTGCGACTCATAATATCGGCACCATCGTCGTGTGGTAACTTCTTCTTTCTCTGAATCTGGAATGACTCATCCTCCATGTTCCTCATATTGAAAATGGCGAGTTGCGGTGATTTATCCACGTTGGGAAAGTCATGCGCCTCTGTAGCACGCCGGTGTCCTGCGGTACCGTGTCCATGTTCTCCCATCGAAGTTGATTTCCGAAAGTTCATGGTTTTCCGCAATTCGGTCACTCTGGTCTTCCTATCCATAGGATTCGCTTCTTCCATTGTGATAGGTATTTATGTATATATTATGTGAGGATATATATATATATTTAGTTCCTATCACGATGGAAGTTTGTTTGTTTATGATGATTGCAAGTGCAAGGCTACTTGAACATTGATCATCTCCTGCTCCCATCAGAGTAGGCAAATGGTTAAAAGTAATCATTCCTCACGAACAATACTCTTGCTCACTCCTCAAAACATATAAAGATAATACACAGATAAACAGGAATATACATTCATTGCCATACATTCATTACCACCATGGGTTCCAGAGAGACAACCGGTCCGAATCTCGCGCGGCACTCCCGCTGGTCCACCTCATTCAGCATCGATGAAGACTTTACGAGTGGTTTTCCGTACATGACTCTGCGTCATGCAGAGGACAAGAAACACATTGTGCCAGGCTACCAGGCAGTGCCTGAAGTATTTTTCGATCCAAAATTTACACCACCCTACGCGGATGGCTTGGAATTGCGCTACGATCCGGATTATGCAACATTTCGAGTACCACTGTAAGTTGCAATGCCATTTGCCATTTGAGCGGGGGGAGGAAGTTGTTCAAATCCTTTTTTTCTGCAGGAATGTGCGCTGTCTAGAGCGCTATGTCATGGCCAAGCGGCAATATAATAGACAATTCAATCGAGAGATCAGAGAACTTATAGACAATCAGCCAACGGCAGGCTGTACCTGGCCATTTGTGAGGTAAGATATTCTCAACTCTTCCTTCTTCAGCTATACATATCCCTATGTCGGTAAATATTCTATTTCTATGTAGAACAATGACCTATACCACTCAATGGCCTCCGCTGCATACCAGGGAGGAATTGAAGCTGTTTGAAAAAGGATTCTGCAAGCTGTCGCCTGAGGAGCGACATCACTATGATAAAATAATGAACACAAATTTGACTTAATTGTGAGGCCTGAAACTGAAGCCAATAAAATAAACGCAAGAAAGCTCCAAAAGTTTGTCTTTCGATCACTTTGAAGCTTTGTCTCCCGCCCGAAAGCTTCGTTCAGTCTCTGCTTCATTCTCTCTCGCACTCACTCGATGCTGCCCAACCGGCTTTACTATCTCTCACGCTCTCTCGCTCTCCCAAAAACCCTGATCAGTATCTCCCCGGAACGCAGGGCGGTATTTAAAGGCCTCTCGGAGCCGACTTTGCGTTCAGTTGGTCAGCGTCTCAGCGCTCCGTCTACATCTGAGTGAGACTTGCCCCCTCCCTCCCTCCCTCTCTGCCGTTCGAGGTCGTTGTGCGTAATCGCGTGTGTTTTGCTTTGATTTAGTTTGTGTGCTTTGTGCAAATTGTGGGAAATATCCCCAAGATGAAGTCAACATTCCAGTCGCTGGGGGTTTTTGCCGCCTGTCTCCTGGTTCTAGTGGCAGCCCAAGAAAGTTAGTAACTAAATGTCGTCATAATTTATCCATTCTCTGACGCATCGCATGAACTTTGCCTGGGGAGAGACTTTGCCCAACGCCAATGAGAGAGATGCAGTGAATCAATGTGAATGACTCGAATTAATCCAAGAAAAAGTACATTTGAATTAAATTTTTGAGCTGGCGCCGCAGAGCTGATTACTTTTCGTAAACCTACAAAAAAATATAATCGCCCATCAAGTTTTTATGGGAACGACAATGAAGCTGTTTTCTGTTATCAATTAAATTCTTGCTGGAGTAATTAATTTATGGCACGGCAATGACTTCTCAGGCAAATCAACAGCGCGACAAGAAACTAGTTTCGATTCCAAACAAGTTGTCATATAAATCACTTAATGTGCACTCGCATTACAATATTACAAAATGAAATTTTTCCCACTTTCAGGCTGTAGAAATCCCAATCAGCGTCAGGGCTACTGTATATCGATCTATGACTGTCCGAGTCTGCTGGGTGTCGTCCAGCAGAGTTCTTTGAGCAACGACGATCGCTCCTTCCTGCAAAACTCACAGTGCTACAATGGCTTTGGTCGCCAGCCACATGTCTGTTGCACCAATGACAGGGGTTTCGGGGCTGCAGATACAACCACTCAGCGACCGGTGGTTGTCAGCAGTAGGCCCACGGTGTTGTCCGGTGGCCAACAGGGGTCGGGTAATCTCCTGCCAGTGCCCCCCAAGTGTGGTCCTCATTCGTTCAGCGACAAGGTCTACAATGGCAATGACACTGCCTTGGATGAGTTCACCTGGATGGCTCTCTTGGAGTATGTGGATCGTAAGTTCTGACTGACATATCCATAAAGAAGAAACCCTGACTTGACTCTCCCTTTCAGGCAAGGGCCAGCGACAGCTAAGTTGTGGTGGAAGTCTGATCAACAATCGTTATGTCCTGACTGCTGCTCATTGTGTCACAGGGGATGTGGCCACACAAGTAGGAGAGTTGTAAGTAGCTGCCTATTTTCTCCTAAAACCCCTAATCAATCCTTATTATTCCCTACTTTTAAGAACCACTATACGGCTGGGCGAATACGACACAAGCAAGGATATCGATTGTATAGCTGGTGACTGCAATCCCCCCTTCATAGAGCGCTCCATTGAGCAGACCATTGTCCATCCCGAATACGATGCCACGAGTCGTCATCGCTACCACGACATTGCCCTCCTGCGTCTGGCAGAGCCCGTGACACTCAACGAATACATTCAGCCAGTGTGCCTGCCTCTGACCAGCACCCGCCAGGCGATCAACCCCGGCGAACAGCTGGTGGTCAGCGGATGGGGAAGAACAACCACAGGTGAGTCCGATAAGAGCGGTTAAGTGAGAGTTTTCACTGTAACAGAATCTTCTCAATCTTCCAGCACGCAAGAGCAACATCAAGCAGCGACTCTCCCTGCCCGTTAACGATCACGATTCCTGTGTCCGGAAGTTTGCCACGCGGCAGATCAATCTGATTGGAGCTCAGCTCTGTGCTGGCGGGGAGTACTATCGCGACAGCTGTGATGGCGACTCCGGGGGTCCGCTGATGCGAAGGGGCTACGAGCAGGCCTGGTTCCAGGAGGGCGTGGTCTCCTTTGGCAATCGCTGTGGTCTCGAGGGCTGGCCAGGCGTTTATACCTCTGTAAGGGATTACATGGACTGGATCGAGAGCACGCTGCGGCCCTGAGTGGAGTACTGGTACGAGGATTGTGTATCTTTTGTTCAAATTAAGTTTTAATTAAAGCCAAGTCAATTCGAGGCGAGTCGAGGAGAGTTGAGTCTAGGCGAGTTTCTTTTTTGGCCATTGCGCGTGGCGTCTTTTAATTAACTTGCATTCAATGCGATTTTATCAGCTGCTGCTGCTGCTCCTGCTGCTGCAACGCTGCGTATACGTAATGCGCTTACAGCCGCGCAGTTTGCGGTAATTAAAATCGTTTTTCTCGCTGGAAAGCTGGAAAGGAAAGCAAAGGAATGAAGTGTGGAAAGTGGAGTGGAGTGGAGCGGAGCGGAGTGCCTTGGTGAATAACTTGCGAGATTCTGCTGCCAACTTGCCCGCCGGCACCTTCTTAGCACCCTCAACGATTTTCTATGTAATTTGGCAATGAATTTCTATTATGCAGGACCCTTCTCCCGCTTCTCCACTCCTCTCCAGTCCATCCCTATTTTCAATCTTGTTTTCAGGCTGATTGCATTTTGGGGCGGCACGGAACGTAACGAAGTAGACAATAGCCGGGGCCCTCATTATTTGTGTGTGCGCAGAAAGGTTAATGATGCCTGCAGGATGCTGCAGCAGAATAGACAAAAGGGTTAAAGAATCCTTTGTGGCTTGGCTTGCATTTTGACCGAGGCCCAGGCCCTCACATGCTCTCCACACCTCAACCAACACATTCTTCCTCCCTTAAAATATAATTTAATGTTCAAGTAAATACTAAATTTTAATGACAAACTGCAGCTCTAAACGCTGTTCCTTTTACTTTTTTGTTGACTTATCTTTTGCCAGAAACTTGGTTCAACTTTTGGCCAGAAAAAAGAAAAGTTACACCAACTTCACTCTGGTCATGTGTGTGCGTGTATGTGTATGTGTATGTGTGTGTGTGTGTTTGGGGATAAATGCGGCAAATGAATACAAAAAACACTTTGGCTAAATGCAACCGAAAAACTTGTAATTCAATTTTGAGAGGGACGAAGAGACTTTCGAACTTTTGCCCAAAATGCCAGCCAAATGTAATTAACACGCACACAGAGAGCATTGGAGTGAGAGGAAGGGGGAGGGGGGAGATGGGGACTCGCAACACCAACACAGAGAAAATGGTTGCAATGGAGTGGCAAAACGACTTGTCCAACTGCCAGACACGGCAGACAGGTGTGGTGTCCTGTACCCCCCACTGACTGCCCCGTCAATTGGCCCCACCCCGGACCAGTGTGGACCAGTGTGGACCAGTGTGGACCAGTCCTGGGCCCAGGACACTAAACCGATGCAAATTTCTGGCAGGTAGAATGGGTAGAGCTCCATGGCACCATTTCACCCCCACTCAGTTACAGGCTTAATTGAGTTGTGTTGCCAGCATTTAAAATGGCCAGCAGCGCTAACGATCCCAGCAAATACCATGGGAAAATGGTCAAACCAAAAGCCAAAAGAAATAAATTGCATACAATTCATATTTCACTTGAATAAAAATCTCCATCTCTCCCTCTTCAGATGAATGCTATCCTCAATCTATTTTTAACAACTAAAAATACATCAGATTATATTCGGCCACATTGTATGCAGAAAAGAGAACGAACTCTTATTTAGCAAACTCAAATATAATCCTTCAAAAGTTTCCACAGTGCCAGGCACTGCAGTGGCAGTGGCAGTACACAAAATTGGATTAAATGCCGACGATTTGCAACCGGAATACCAGCGTATAAACCTCTCTCCACTCCTCTATTAAATGGAGAAAACAAAATGTAAGCTCAAGTGGCAAAAAGAAGGCATTCGAAGAGAAGAAAAACAGCAGCAAGTTGTTGCACGCATGGGAAAAAAAATACTCGTACCTATATATCGCAGCATTTTGGGTGGGGGGAGGTCTGCTGCTGCTGCTGTGGCAACTGTCGCATAAATCTAATCCATTTTGGCGAAAAATATACATAGTACGAGAAATGGGAGAGAAATTCGGTGATTGATGAATTGAGTAAACACTACGCATACGCCATGTGGGTCTGCAGCAAAAAAAAGTTGCAATAATTTCATTTAACATGCATAGCAAAACTGCCACTGCCACAGACACTGGCAGTGCCAGTGCCAGTGCCACCAAAAATCTCCAAACGAAACCTGAAACGAAACTCGCAAACGCTACCCCGTTTCTGATTTGAAGGCATCCCCTGAAACCATTGCCATTCCCCCCATTCCCCAATTTCTGTGCAATTTATGACTTTGGCCTGAATACACACTCATCGCCGGGACCCGTCACAAATGCCAAAGTCGATTTTGCAGCAATTTTCGTGTTGACCTGCGGGGGTGGGGGGTTTTCGTTTTTGCACTGAAGAAATCTCTGTGGATGGGGATTGGGTGGCTGGGTGGGTGGGTGGGTGGCTGCAGCTGCATTTTTGAATATATATGCATTTATAAAAAAGGACAAGGTACTTTTCGAATTTAAAGAACCCTCCTTTTATTTGTTCAATGGTGTACATGGAATGTGTGTTTGTGTGTGTATGTGTGTGTGCATTTGATTACCGCTTCAGCAGAGCAGAGAAGGAGAACGACGACACACAAACACAGAGAGAGAGAGAGGTCATGGAGGGCAGCGTAATGCGATTTGGGCCTGGTTGGTTGGCTGATTGTTACCGCTATTGCCACTGCTGCTGCTGCTGCTGCCGATGCAGAGTCCGCCACATCATCAGTTGCCATTTTGCCGTTTGCCATTTTGCCATTTGTGCCGCTTTTCGCAATGACGTTATTTACTTAGCATTGCCATTTTGAATTTCGAATTTGCATTTGAAATTTTGCATTTTCTGCATTGCCAATCGACTGTGCACACTCACACACACACACACACACACACACACACGCAGCAGCAGCAGCAGAACAGTTGATTTTTACAGTCCCCTCGCTGATTGTGTGTATGTATGTAATGTTTATTCCGTTGCTAACCATATAGATGACACAATTAATTTAACAGAAATCAAAGGGGTAATTCCCCACTAAAATTAAATTGAGCCACAGAACAATTTCTACAAATAAGAGGCAGTAGAAAGTCAAAGGACAAAGGACAGCTCTCAGAGGCTGCTCCATCTGCGTATTCGCTGTTGGAAAATTCAATTTGCTTTCCCTTCTGTTTATTTTGTTTGTTTATTCATGTAGATTTTTCCATGGGCAAATAGAAGAATGCTTCAAAAAAATACGAGTTTACCAACTGAAAACATTTTTAGCTGATGAAAAGTGCCCGAAAATTGTTCACATTTTTAAATGGTAAAATATTTGATTAAAATTTCATGCTCATCAGTGGAAAGTTCTTGGTTTATACAAAGCACTTTCCATAAGCCTTACAAGACCTTTACTCGAATGAAAAGTTTCGAATCATTTCGGCTTGAAAAATGGCTCAAAGGTAAATGCGATGATGAGGCCATTTATTTGCGTGTGTTTTCAGACTTCCCCCTCCCCCGTTCTTACCTGTCGTACCTTTCTTTTGTCGATATTTTACAGGAATCATGCACTCAAGCCGCGCGACCCATTCAGATGATTAAGTGTTTGCTGGCGGGGGAAAATATTAATAAACTTGTAGCGCACGGAGTCTACCAGGAGTCAGAGAGTGAAAGTGAGGGTGAGGGTGAGAGTGAGGATAGGTGTAAGGCAAAAGAAATGACCAACGAGCCGCAGAAAATGGCGTGTAAAGGGAGCGACAACACTCGTATAATTTAAATTTATTTAACAACCAACTTGTTAAAATCGTAAACTGAGAGGAGTGCACGAAAATCCCACCCATCCACACCCATGCCCACCCGCACGCAAGCTGAAATAAAGTAAGCCAAATTGCAGCTCCGAGCAGTCGCAACAACAACATTAAGTAGCTCATTAAATTTCCTTAACCAACAGCGAACACAACCGCACAGAAACGAAACGAAACGAAGGCAAAAGAAACTGCAGAACTGTAGAACTGTAGAACACAAACAAGTCACTGGCAGACCAGATCCCGAACCCGAACTCAAACTCAAACCCAAACCCAAACCACGAGCCACGCCAACTGACTTTTTCGTTTTTATTTTGTAAGTAGGAAATATTATAGTAGAAAAACGGCGCCAAAAGAAATGAAATCGCCCAGCAAGTGGGCGGGAGTGGGTGGGAGTCAAAGCGAGCGAGCTGTAAAAAATCCCGTAAGTGTATTTTTATTGCGTATAAAATGCATTTTGCAATGCCACACAAAACCCAAGTGGTGTGCGTCCTGAGCGGAAGTTACGACCAGTGGGGCAGGACCACAGCCAGAGGAAACACTGGAACCACAACGCCACGCAAACACATAAGATATGTTGTGTGTGTGTGTGAGTGTAAGGCAAGGAATGTTGATGATAAAAATTATATACTACGGAAATCAGTATAGAAATACAGGAAGTTTGTTGGATACACTTACGCATGGAATTTTGGAAGGATATTGATCTTTGAAATACGACAATAATCGTACAAATAATATTGTTAAATAAACATAAAATCTGCATGTATATTAAAGCAGCAAACACCATAGGCCCAAGTAATAACTTCCCCTGCCACTACTTTTCCAAAGTAAAACAATTTCCAGCTCTTTGAATGTCTCCATTTAAAGGAAACCCGTATTCTTGCTCACAGATGGGTTTTTACCCCCAAAAGTATCTGCACAAATTGAAATATCATTCAACTCTCTCGCATGACTGCATCCGATACGAGTTTGCCCTCGCAAAAGCAAACTTCTGCAGGCAGGGCAAATACCCCACTCAAGGATTGTATAACAAACGAGCTACCAGGCAATGATTGCTCAGGATTGCTACTCCGCACTTGTTAAATATTATGTAAGGCAAACAAACAACATTCATTACACCAATGGAGGAATGGCAAGGGCAGAAGGAGCAGCCAGAGCAGAAGGAGCAGCAGGAGCACCAGGAGTATCCCGAGGAATCAGTCAGCGTTTATGAGTGGCTGGGAAATTGCCTGTGACGCATAAAAAATCGAAGGTGTTGTGGGAGAGGTGAAACTTTGAGATGGGTTTTTGAAACTGGTATGATGTACATAAATGTTAAAGGAATGCTGCTACACACCTTGTTCTTTACCTTGTTCTGGCATATTTTTGAAGCGGCAACAGTGCGTATGAGTGATATGAACTACTAGTTTCCTGTGGCTAGGAGGGGCAAACACTGCGTATGATTCATATGAACGAAATTCTTATCACAATTGGTCATCCCAGCCTCAGCCTTGCACATGCACTGCATATGAAAGTTATTAGCTATTTTCCAGGTGATTCCAGTTTGTGGTTTAGCCTACTTTAAAACTATGCAGGTATTAGATTTTTTCTTGTATACTTTTTCAAGCGCAATTAATTATAATTTTCGAGCCAGGGGCTCTTCTGGCAACATATGTATGCATGACTCCGGCCAGAGAACCCACCGACACGAATACCAACAAAGAGTCCCCCGGGCAGGGGCCACAAAAAATAAAAAATTATATATAAAAGTACGCAGACACCGAACCCCACTCCGACACGCACACAGACACTTTCACATATGCCGGAAATTGGCGCACACCTTGCAGCCATGCAGCAGCAAGGAATTTTTTTCCATAAGCATCATAAAACCGGAGAATGACCGACCGGACGATGGACCGATGGGATGATGATGGTGGTCCGCAGAGAGAGGTGTGTGGTGCGGTGTGGTGCTGTGTGGTACGGTGTGGTACGGTGTGCTGTGGTGTGGTGTGGGAGAGAGCTTGGCTCAGCATGCGGAAATTATAATTTATAGCTCAAAGCTGCGGATGCCAGACCACCTACTGTGATATATTTTTTTTTCCATCCAAAGTTGACTTTAAAATTGGTGGAACTTGAGCCTTAATTGAAGCTGACTGCTGGAAATGGTTTGCTTTTGCGTTTGGGTTGGGGGGAGTCGGACTGTTTGGAGTTGGAGCTTCCGGTGCCATGCTATCCCCTGACCACTGAAGCATGAATCATTTTCTATGGGACTTTCAAAGTGTCAAAGAATGACTACAAAAAAGGAGATACAGACAAAGTTTTTTTTGTTTCATTGCATGAATTGGGGCGGAATATTTTCTTTTGTGATGCTAAAACCCCACTCTGGCTGCTGGACTAATTGTGGGCAACTTTTCACCTGCCCCCCGAAGCCGAGGCCAAACTCGAAGAGACTTAGCATAGTTTGAAATGGAATTCCAAACACTTTAAGCCATGCCAAAGTATTTAGGGCGAATTTCGCTTGATTAAAATGTACTGAACTGAGCAATATTTAAGTGCACTCGGAACTCTGTTGAGCAATTATTCATCATAGTTATTGTTTGCTGAGTGAAACAATAAATTGTAAAGCTAATTGATGAACCTCATATGGAGAATTCTGGGGCCTTGGGGCAAAAATCAAATTAAAGTGCAACATTTACATGGGACTTCGCTCTGCCTTTTGTCCATTATTTCGTTGTGCAAACATTTGTAAAGTTGACCTTTTTGCAGGTGTTTACGCAGCTCAAACAAAACTCCAGTTTGCCCAGCTGGAAAACAGGCAGCAACAAAAAACTGGCCATAAAGTAGTATTTGACAAATGACGTACTTCCTGTCAGCAATACACACACACACACACACACGACTACCAATACGAATACACATGCAGCGGCATAACATTTGTCGCTTATCGGAAACGTACGACAAAAAAAAACAGAAAAGTCGAGCAACTGGGAAAAACATTCGAACATTCACATAAAATTTCACACATTGTTATACACACAATTCAACAATAAAATAATTCATTTATTTGCTGGAATTTATTGAATTTATTTACGAATGCAAATCAAATATTTAACATTCACAAATTGATTAAAGTTTACTTAAATTACATTTGTTGAATGCAAACAACTTAAATGGGAGATAGTTTTATTATTAAATATAATCAAATTAGTGCTGGAAAGGCTTTAAATATTAAATGCATTAAATAAAATATATAATAAATCAATGGAAATACATATATTTATTTGGAACCTTTTTGTTTCATTTAGCGGCTCCTTTCTTTAGTAAATCATAAATCAAAGAATTAACCTTTCAATCTCTGACATAAGCCTCACACATTTGGGTATAAATATCTAGAATAATATAATTAACTTAAAGCATAAATGAAACAGATTTTTCCACTGGTTTACCAATTTTAATTATCTGAAATGATTCGCCTCTGAGCAGTTTTTTCCCGTATCGAAATCTCAACAAGCCATTAAAAAAGAAACAAATTAAATGTAGCATATTCAATGAGAATTAAATATATTGTTTGTGGGAGTCTTTTTTCGAAGAATAATTATCTGGAAATTGCTTAACATAATTGCGAATGCAAATGTGCTAATTAAACAATTTTCATTTGGAATAATCAGCACAATTGCATTTGTAATTTATCTACGCTTTCTCTGTCCCACTGCCGCTGCTCTCTTGAGGGTCTACGATCCTAAACTCAGATCGGTTTTCATGAGATAGTTCAAGCGATTCTTTTGTTTGGGCGTCAGCTGAAAGAATTTTCTAACAAATCGGGTCAGTTCCCGTTTTGTATGCAATGGTGGCCAGAGACTATTGTAGCACAAGGTGCTGAAAGGGAAAACCAATTTATAGAATACACTTTTTTGCATTTTGGCTATTGACTCACCGCCTCAAGAATACCATATCGATGGCCCTCGATTGACTATCTATTAAGTGCTGCATTTCCTCATGGAACTGCGAGTCGTACTTTTCCTTGGCCTCCAAATATCTCACATAGCAATTCAGATCGCTGTTTGGCATGGAATGTGTTGTACATATTGGATACATAGTGTGGAATTTGTGTGGAACTCACTAGGAGAACGTCTTGATGTTGTAGCTGGGGTGTTGACTGACATCCGCATCGTCGTTGAACTTCCTCTCACGCAGCACCCAATTCTCGAGGTCCAGGAGAGTGGTGTCTCTATACCGCAGACTCGTAGTGCTCTGACGGAACAGAGCGGACTTGGATTTGCCGAGTGAGGATTGCTGACGGAACAGAGCGGACTTGGATTTGCTGAGTGAGGATTGCTGACGGAACAGAGCGGACTTGGATTTGCTGAGTGAGGACGCTTTCAAGCTGGAGACACGTTCCAGGGTTTCGCTGGTTCCCCGATTTATGGGTACAGGTATTGTGTTGCCACGCAGCACATTGGCCAGCGACCGGCTTGACTTCATTGACTTCAAGTAGTCCGGCTGGGAGGACCTTCTTTTAAAACTAATAGTCGACATACTGGCAATTTTTTCGGTACTGTATTGTATTGTATGTTTTCTGTGTTAATGAAAAGTTAAACAACTTATTGGCATCCTGAGATATTCTGCCAGGCACACATATCTCATTGATTGTTTGATTAAAAAACACTTAATCGAATACGGGTATTATAGTCCTCATCATTGGCGGCTGCCTTTAAGCAGCGGGTGTTAATTAATAATATTGCTGAAATATCCCGAAATTCCGTCCCTCATTTACCCACAGAGATCTGGAATTGAAAGTGCTGCCGCCTGCAGAGTGTAAAGTGTGGGCTCTTTATTTACAGAGCCATCCACATTGGCATTTCAAAAATCATGCATTAATTTTTAATTTCAGCAATCAGCCGCCCACTGGAGGCCATGGCATACGTTCTGTGCGTAAAAAATGCACAAATTGCTGTAAAAATATCGCACACAATTAACGGCAGGCCAGAGCAGGGCAGGGCAGGGGCAGGACTGGGGCAGGGGCAGGGGCAGGAGAGAAAAAAATCAACGTCAAAATCATTCCACACATTTTTGCCCCATTAAATATGTATTCACGCGTTTAATTTCATTTTGCGGGCAATATGATGGAGCTGAACAGAACAGAACAGAGCCATCACAGAGCCATCACAGAGCCCGAAAAGAAGGCTCATTGAGAGGCACAGGACCTCCCCCCACCCCACTTCATGCCAAATGTTTGCCCAGCCAAAACATGGCCACAAATGTTGAGTCTATTAACCGAGAGCCCCATCCACCATCCAGCATCCACCAGATGCCTGGGCACGTGTGCAATGAAAACAAACGAGCCCATTATTGTTACACTTTCTTTGACTCTCCACAGTCGTACAGCCCCATACACCGCATACACCCCATTAACGATGTGTTATGGTCTCAAGATGCCGCCGCTGCTAGACGGGCCTTGAACTTTGGCCAGCCATCTGAATTGAACTCTAATTGCACATAATGAATTGCACACATTAGGTCAACGAACAGAGCTTCGCCTCGGACCTGAGAGCTGAGAGTTGAGAGCTGAGAGCTAAGAGAGCTGGCTAATGGAAATGCAATGAACTGTTTATGAGTAGAGAGCCCAGGCACTTACTCTGGAGACTGCCAGCGATTGAGTGGCCAAAGTTTGATCACGTATACAAATTATTAAAGCCACAGTAGCAGTAGGAGCAGCACCTGAATTCCCTTTAAATTTTCCTGGCTTTGGGCCAGCAACTCCCCAGAGAAAATACTGACTAAAATGTTAACAGCAAATCCAATTTATTACAACGAACGGCCAGTCCATTCCAATCCAGACCAGACCAGGCTGGTGCGAGGTGCCGATGGACATTAATTAGCAGGCCGGACACGTAAAAGGTATTAAGTGCAAACTCAATTGGCCAAAAGGTGGGGAACGGGGGGGCTTGGGATTCCGATCCGATCAAATTTGATGACACACCGCAGGCCACAACAATTGGCACACCCCCCAAAACCCCAAAGGGGTGGGCGGAAATTCAACCTAAATAATTCACAAAAATAAATCACAGTTTTTCTGCAACCTTAAACTCTGGTCCAGCTCTGGCGGCTTTAAAGTGCATTTAATGCAATGTCCGTCAAACAATAAAAAAAGAATTGCGGATAATCAATGATTAAATGAAATATGCTAGGGGATTACGAGTGTAATGAAACACAATTCGGCCAGTCATGCGAGGGCAAAGTTATGCGGGAAAAAAAGAGATTGTTTTACCAGCAGAGTGCATGCCAGAATGCTTTGAAATCCATTAAGGTATTAAGTTTATTTTCCACTCCAGCTGAATATTAATAAAATATATGAACAACTATATATGGAGAATAGCAAATTGGTTTTTCAATGGCAAAGTAAAACAATTTCACTTATGCCAGAGATATTTCATTTTGTCACACAAATGCATGCTAAGCCCTCAACTTCAATGTCCCCTAAGCCCCACAGAAATCCTCATATAATCTGTGTCAAACACACGCCCACAGCTGGACAAATGTTTGAACAACTCAACGGAGTAGTTGAGAGGACATTTCGGGTGACATTTTGGTGTCTGGGTCCATGGTCAAGTCAAGTTTTAATTTATTTGATAACTGGCAAATTGCACACCTTTTCGAGTAGAAGAATGGACATGACTTTTGTTGTATACTCGTTGTTTCGCAGGCAATTAATTTCTGCCATGGCTCGTAGCTCTCTGCAGCCATTATTCACGTCAGGGTGAACATATTTTAATTTGATGAAGACCTAATAGTGTTTTGTTCAGTTCAGTTCAGTTCAGAAGCATATGTACCCTCTGTAGAACTTGTGAAAAGGGGCAAAACTTTGAATGCAAATTACGAGTGGGAAAAACTTCAAGTTGAACAACACACTCCCACACACACGAAATGCAGGCGGTTCCCATGAGGATTTACTCCTCAACAAAGCAGCTGCACAGATTCCAGGATATAAAAGTTAGCCCGTTTCATGGCGAAATCATTCGAAGGAACACAACGCCTGGTACACATTCCACTGAGTCATCAGGTTAATTCAATTTGAGTTGTAAGCAAATTTTGCACAAATTAAATGCATAAACTTTTGCCATTGACATAGACATACGCTGGTACACCACACCACACCGCACCACACACATAGAAAGAGAGATATAAAGAGAGGAGCAATAAATTTCAGAAAAGTGTTTATGTAAACGACTCTGATTGTGTCAGAGAGCGAGAGAGAGTGGAGTGAAGAGGAGTGCCAGAAAGACCCATCGTATCGTCTGGTTGCACTCTGTCACCAAGGAAGCGGAACATAAAGCCGATTTTTTCGCCTGGAAAATGGCAAAGCGATAATAAATCTTCCGCTCGAAACAAATCACAGCAATTCCATTATATACACATTTAATGATGTTGAGGGCCCACCACCGCCTCCACCTCGCAGAAAGGCAGGCAGGCAGGGCAGGCTGGCAGGAAGGCGGCTTTCTATGCGAATCCCAATTCCAAATCCAAATCCCGAGCCAACGAGCCAGAGACAATTACTTGCAGCCCGCGAGCAATTTGTACGACTTCTTCGCCGACAATGGCTGTGTGAAGCTGTGAGTTTTCAACGAATGGTCGGTCGGTCCGTCGTTCGGTCCGTCGGTCGGTCCTTTGGTCGCCTGCAACATGGCCAAGTTGTTAAAATAATCACAAGAAATGGCATTGCATTGCACAAGGGAATCGGGATGAGCAGAGACAAAGTTTGTGCAGCCTTTTTGCTATTGCTATTGCTATTGCAAGTGCTATTATTTTTAATTAGCAAAATTTCTTTATGCATTGACACTGGCAGAGAAACAGTTACCTGTAAGTAAGGTAGTGGAACCAAAGCCCAAAGTCGTTCATTAATTAGTTCATACCGCCGCAAAGTATGCAGCGTTTTCTGTGGTGTTCTCCCAGCTGCAGAATTGCATTTCCTTTGCCTTAGATACACACACACACACAGATACAGAGGAGCAGAGACGCTCAGGTGCACAGGAAAGGAGTGCCACATACATACATACATACATATACTCTTATATGTGGACACTAAACTTTTTGCCACCTGCATTGCTTCAGAGCGTCAGAGTGTCATCACCTTTGCTTTATATTTACCCATAAATCTGCTACGAAATAGAAAAATGAAAGCAGCGGAAAAGTGTGGGGGCATACAAAGCGAGTTTTCCCCCACTCAATCCCTGGGGGAAAAGCTGCTTATTAGCTTTGACATTCGAGTGCAGTGCACTCCTGCTGCTCCTCATTCCAGAGCCAGAGCCAGAGCCGGAGCCAGAGAGGTGTTTCGCCTGATGGCGAGCATCCTTCATTTTTACCATCAAAATATACATATTTTTCGTTTTTACTGGTGCCTCATGAAGCCTGAACGTGGCGCAACAGCCTGAAGACTGACATAATTTATTAGAGGTTTCCCTATGCAATTTTTAAAGTTATGCCAAAAAAGTTTTCCTTTCTGCATTATTTTGATGACCACCCTTTGGCTGTGGCTTTGTCAGCGAAATATGTATTTTGTGTCTGTTGTTGGAAATTGTTGGCCAAACAGCACTTCGACTCCTGACCATTATGGGACATGGTATTTTCGGTGGAACTTCGGTACTTTCAGTATTCCTCCAAAAATATAGGTCACCCTTTTACTGCTGTCTGGAATTTTTACTCTGGCTGCGGCTGTGCCATAACCTCAAGCAACGACGCATCGAATAGCTGGCTGACTATACACAAAAAAAAAAGAAGATAAAGAAAAAGAATATCGTAAAACTTTTCAACTTTTCCAATTCACTAAATGGACGAAAAAGGAAGGGCAGGGAGAGAGAGAGAGAGATAGCTGCGACTCTGGACCCTGTCCGAAATGCCATGCTCACGTTGCGATGTTGACCGCATCACGCTCGAGAGCATAAAGCAATTACAGCGGCGTGCATGGAATCCAGGAATCCATCGACACGCACCTCCATCTGAAGGCACTTTGATTTATGAAATCAACCCAGAGCTCATGACACCGTGGAGCAGCGGCAACAGCAGTAGCCACTCATCCAAAGGGTTTTTTCCAGCTGTGGAGGCGTGGCGAGGGGGGGTAAGAAGATTTGATTTTGCGCCAGTCATTGACTTTGGATAACCAACTTTCAGACACTCCTCGCTCCTCCATGTGTGCGAGTACCTGCAGTCAATTGAATAGAAAAACTGAACCCTCATTGCACGCTGCACTTTCGGAAGGAAAGTCTCAGTGAAAAACTTTGCAGCTGCCTTTCCTCTTATCCTCATCCTCATCCTCATCTCAGCTTTTTGTGTGGCTCTGGAAAAGTAGCTTAGACTGTCGTCGACATACAGAAAACTTCCGTCAGAGCAACGGCTTAAATCTTGTCAATTGCCATTTTCGTATGGGGGCTTTCATTTAGTTTTTTCCTCTATTCTGTCCATTTTTCGTTTTTCTTTTGGGTCTTTCTTTACAATTTTGTGTGTGTTTTCTTTCTGTTTTGGTAACAAGTGACAATAAAGTTTGTAGTTTTTGGCTGAGAGTGCGTGACGAGTTTCTGCCATTAGCCAAAAGTTAGGCAGAACTTTTCTGGTTTATAAGAAACATAGAAGCAGAGAAAAGCAGAGCAAACCATAGTGTTAATGAAGCTATAATGAGTCTGAGGCTTTTCCAAGTTGTATGCCGTAGTAGATGCCAAGAAAAACTCCCAAAGAGTGGGCATTATTAAAGCCAACGGCATATCCTTGATAGTTGTTCAACAAAATTGGTTTTTCCTTTTAGGCGGAGAGGCAAACAACAGGCGCAGCCATCACTAATCACAAGTGCCCAATCATCTTTATGGCTCGAGTCAAACACAAACAGAAACACAAACACAGACACACAGTTCTCGATGTCGATTTCGATGTCGATGCCAGGACCTCCGCAAGATTGCTGCCATCAAAGCCGCTGAAATTCGTTTGTTTGAGAGAAATTCACTTGCGATTGTTGTGCAGAGCATGGTGTGCCACCACAATCAATGCAGCAACAGCAAGAAATACACGAATACAGTATGATTGTGGAGTGGCAGCAAGAACCTACAGCAGGCAGGCAGTCAGGCAGGCAGGATATGGCAAGGATATACACGTAGCATGGTGGTAGGATGCTGTGGATGGCGGGATGATGGTGCGCACCGAGCAGTGAAATACCCGTGAAAGCCGCAGCACACAGACCCACGCAGTGCCGCACAGAGTCAGAGCTAAGTAAAGGAACAAAAGTGTAGAGCCCTCCTCACACTCGTCTGTTTGTATGTGTATGCCCTCTGCGGTGGCATGGCGCAAAGGTGCAAAGCATTGGGATAAACAAAAAACACGAAACAGAAAAACCCAGCCAACAGGAAACGGAAGCCAACGGGAAAAGATGTAGCCAAGCCCCGAACGAACCCCAATCGAATCCCAATCGAATATCCAAAGCAGAAAAAATGCAGAAAAAACACAAAAAATGCTAATTTTGTTTAGCTTTTTCTGTATCGGTGCTATAAAACCCCAAAGAGAAGCGCCAGACTTGGCCAGCAAATTGGGCCCAAAACATGTCTATCTATATGGGTGGGTATATGGCACGTAAAGCGAAAGTATCTATAATCCATTAGATGCGGCTAAATCGGCGAAATCAGCTCAGATGGGCGGCAGAATCAATTGCTGGCACTTGACACATGAATAAATGGCTTTTAGCACTGACATTCGATATAAATTAAATTATAAAAGTCTGAACAATGCCGGGGGCTTTGTTCATCGTAGAAACTCGCAAATGTTTAGTGTGCAAGAACCCTTAAAATTGTTATTTATATTTTAAAATATTCTCTCTAACGATTCTCCATGTTTTTCTATTTCTTTTGCCGCCTTTGGGGCATAATCTCAACTAATTTGCTTTTTCTGTTTTTCCAGTTTCCACACACAAACCGAAAAACAAGCAAAATGAATGAGAAAACTGCTAATGCCATGGAAAATAAGGCAACAGCAACGGCAAAATCAACACAATCCCGCACACTGGTTATGCACTTAGTTTAGTCCAGAGTTCGGCGCTCGGACTCGGAGTCGGACATGCCAAAGCCAAATGCCAATTACCACGAAAATGCCATTGAGTAAGCCATTTAAATGCAAGAGGGCGGACAGACCAGGCCAGGCCAGACCAGACCAGACAGAGGAGCGGTCCTCCTCCGATGGGGCATTCGGCGCGTTGGAAATTACTTAATGCCACCATTAGTGTTCAGCGCATTTGCCTTAACTCGATTTGACTGCCACTACAACCTGGTAACGTGGCCAAAACACGCACACCATACTCCTACCCCGTTAGAGTGAGTCTGCAATCCCTGCGTAGCTGTAGCTAACGTTAAGCTCTGGTTAATGAATGACTGAGGGCATGCTCACTGCTTAAAGGGAAAGCTGATTAATATATTAGCATAACTGTTTCCAATATTTAATGTCCAAGTGTCAATTGCACTAAATCCGCTTACACTTGAAAGGGGAATACACGCTTTTCGCAGAGGAGAAGGAGGAGGAGAGGTCTGGAGGTACCAGCAGCACACAAATGAGAGGTTACAAGAGGAAGCATTCAAACAGATTACCAACTGCAAAGTCGTGTGAGAGTGGAGTGTGGGGAAAGCAGGGCAAACGGGGTGTTGGCGGTTTGGGGATGGGGTGTGGGTGTGGAGACCACGGTAAGTACGGGTCTGCTAACAAATGCGCGAATGATAAAAACTAAACATGTCCGTGCCGTGGCTCTCTGTGTGGGTCCTTTATTTCTCGTTGTCCGGAATATTGTTATTGTCCCCGGTTGATGGTTGATGGCTTTTTGAGCGTGCCTGGGGCTAAATTTAAGCAGTTCCACTAACACACAATACCCTTATTGCAGGTACGGGTGGGAATATAATCATGGGTTGTGTTGTCCCTGAACTTTTGGAACTTTCTAAAGGTATTATCTGATTTTTAAACTCATTTTTTCTCAATTTAAGACACTTTTTTCTGTTTCACAGCTGAAAAAGTCGTTGGGTTTGGCCTCCCAGTCGTCCGGATCGTATTCGAAGCACACGCGGGCAGCCAAAACCCTTCTTTGCGTATGCCCGCAGCTTCAGCTCTTCTCTCTTTCTCAGTTTTATTATTAGAATCTCGTATTAGCTTTCGCCGTATTCTGATTTAATCTGATTTTTAAATTAGTTTTTTCTCGATTTAACATACATTTTTCCGTTAAATTTTGCTACTTCGCAGAAACTGGCATGTATGCTACGAGTATAAAAGATTTAAAAGAAATTTGTCCATAAACCGAGAATTTTTGGGACCGAATGTTGTATTTTATATTTAAATTATATTTTTTTATAGAATTAACTCTTCTACAGAACTTGGGACAAATATAACAGCTTTAACGAAACAAATTCTATAAAACATTGCTATAACCGAGTTTTAGTACAAATATAACTGTTTCAACCCCCATAACTTCTGTCATACAAGCAACGTCTGGGCTGTGCTATATTATACACCCCCATAAAACAGCTAGACTTCATTAACAGTGCACGCTTAACAGTGGTAGCTTAACACCCCCCATAACATAACAGCTAAAACTTCAATAACGCACGCTTAACATTGCAACTTTACATGGAGCGCTAACAGTAATGCTTAGTAGTTCAAGCGTTAAGCTTAAAGCAGCCAGCAGTTCAAGCTGTTATTTCTCAAAGCTCTGATTGACGAAACCTGCATTCCTCGCACTCGCTGAGAGTATTGGCGTGGGACTCGGTATGCTGTAAACGGGATAAAGGGGTGAAAATTCGTTTATGCCAAATGCATGGATCTCTTCTTCGTTGATATTTCCACGCGGCGTGTGTCGGGCTTCTTCATATTTGGGAGCGCCTACTGCAAATACGAATATAAGTACGGGAATTATTATTAAAAGTTCTTTCCACTTACATAAATCTCCTTGACTGGGTGTCAAATCGTTGGGCACAGTCCCCAGAGCCGTGACCACGGGCAACTCATCGGCAGGACCATCATAGCGAGCACTTCGTCGTGGTGGCTGCTGGACAACAATCCCCGCTACGGCAAGGGGCATTGTGCCAATCGTCACGGGCATGGTCATCAGCTGCTCCTCGCGTAGGCTCTTGACCAAAGCCTCCACCTCCACCTGGTAGGCAATCTGGATGAGATTGCTCAGCTCCACACAGGTGGGTGGCGTGGACGGTACGGGCAGGTCAATGGTCAGAGAGCGGGTGCACTGTTTCAGCACGGCATCTCCCTTCGCTCTGGAGATGATGAGCCGTTCGACGCGTGCGTGATCCGGACTGAGGCTGAAGTAGCGGATGAGCATCACCAGGGAGAGCCGGAGTTCGGAGACGGCCACACTGCTGTTATTTACCACCACAACGGTGACGGGAATCTTCTGTCCAGGTACATATCCCGCTTGGGGCAGATTCAGCTCCAGCTTCAAGGGATCCGTCTTGCAGGGACCACAGCAGAAGGTGCGATAGCCCTCGCTGTGTGCCGCCAACTGCGGAAGGGGCAGGAGAAAATGAATTTCCCCGTCACAATCATCATGACTTACCCGAAGCTGTGGCGTTTCAAAGTTCAGATCCATCATCTTGAGCACTGTGAATCCCGTGGTATAGGCCTGATCATATTTCCAGGGTCGAATGAGTAATACTTTGACTATATACCGTATGCAGCCATAGCGACCCTCGAAGGACGAGGGACACTGGTAGGGCAGCTGGCACGAAAAATTATAGTTATGCACCCCAGCCTGTATGGTGTGTCTGTTGTTGTCTACTCGAATAGATGGAGATATAATTTCAACTGGATCTGATTGTTTTATGACTCACTTTGCTCGGATCCCACCAGATATGTGTTGTATGATAGATAGTCTTCTCTGCCAGAGTACTGCTTTGTGGATCCCAGACTCTTTTCACTCCACTTGGTGATGGAATAGCCCACTACCTTAAGTATGACAGCTACACAGAGAAAGAGAGAGAGAGAGAGAGAGGGGAGAGAATAAGAGTTTATCTTGAGAACTAATTTATAATCTGTGGAGAGAGAGATTAACGTAGTTCTAATCTTAACTTTGTTACCATACCCCAATGAACTCAATTGAGTCTAAAACTACACAAAATGTTCAGTGATTTATATATTATATAACTAATATTCAAATTTCCATATGGTTAAGGTTCTTTCCATTAATCTGGGTGTTTCCTCAATTCTAAACCGAAAGGTATTTCCGTTCTAATCTCATAATATATTCCTATTGGCGTCTTATCAATCAACTTCACACATTCCCCAGACCAAAAGAATTCCACAAGTAAAGGCAATGTCGTCATACAAAATATATATGTCGCCAGTACATATATACCCCTATCGTTATCGGGGGAAATATTTATAATACCCTTACTAATCAGAACTAAAATTAAACAACTGCTGAAACATTTTCAGTGCAAACTTCCAATTAGGAAAACAAATCGTACTCTTATTTGTAAATAATATTTGTATTGATAGATATTTTTATGTACCTTGAACCTCCTTTGGTTTGTCGGACTTGAGTGTCACACAGCCACCCACCAGCTGTCCGGCATAGAAAGTGCCGTATCTGTTATTATCAAAGCTGATCTCACACGTAACAACCATTTTTTATTTGAGGTGGTCTCCCGCGATCCGCGCTACTTGGTCTGGGAGCAACGACTAAATTAAATGCACAACTTTCTGGACAGGCAGGGTCGTGGTCGTGCCTGGTCGTAAGATAAGCGATAAGACCTCTATAGCCGAAGGCGCGAATCGAATCGTACTTCTGAGTACGATATGTGCTCACATCGGGCATCGGGCATGGAAATCGTATAAGAGTTTGAGCACTACGCAAATTCTGAGCATTTTCTTGGGGGGGTACACGACTGGAGAAGTGGATGGATGTTTGGCTGCGTTGCTATCGCATTTGGGAACTTAGGCCTTGACACTGGACATGTTTTTTCAAGATTCTTTCATGTTTAAGTGATTTCGATAAGAATTAAGCATTCAAAAAAAGGTGGAAGCATATCTTCTAAAGAACAGAGTGGAATGTAGTAGTGCGCACTTACTTAAATCTTAGACGGATAATGATATGGTATACAATTTTTTGATTTCAATAAAATAATTTCAAGGTTGGCTGCCTCTCCTTCCGTCTCAAGCCTCTCCTCCCCTCAGGGTAAACCCAATTTCCAATCACCCGTTTCTGTAAAAATTCAAGCAGATTTTGTTTCACACTTGAACCTATTTTTACCATTAATATACTTTATTTTTCATAAATTTTTAAGGATTTTAATAACTTTTATTTTCATCGTTTATTTTCGATTTATTTACGTAGGTCGCTTTATACGTAAAATAGTTTTATATATACTTTAAAAGTTTCGTCTTCTTTTCCTTTCGCTGTGCTCTTTTCAAAGCCAAGTTCCCTTATCCTTGTCGGTATCCGCAGCTGGATTCACAAATGCCCTTTCGGCCATATAGTTCTGCGTCCAATCGGATGGTGGTGGGGCATTGGGACTTGGTATATCGAAGACTGGATAGAGCGGCTTGTAGACGCTGCCATCGGGATTGAGAGTATTTGGTTGTACTGGCTCTGGATCGTCGTCTGGGTCGTCTGTCTTACTGGTAGAAGCAGCAGATCGCATATGGATGGCCTCCTGATAGTTGGGAGGAGCTGAAATTGGAATGAGCACCATTAAATCCCATTCAAAGATTCGATTTTCTTCGAGAACTTACGTATGGTGTCATCCACAGCCCAGGGACTGTTGGGATCTGCTGGCGGAGCAGAGGCCAATCCCTGAACATCGAGTGGCTGTTGTGGCATGCCCCGTGGCTGTATGTGAACGTGCTGCGACAATGGGACACTTCCAATCGTCAAAGGAACGCTGACCTGCTCGTTGGTGTGGAATCCCTTGACCTGAGCATCCACCTCCACCTGGTAGGCGATCTGTATGAGGCCGCACAGATTGAAGCACGTTGGTGGGGTGGCAGGAACCCTCAGCTCATAGTTGAACAGCTTCTTGCAGTTCCTTGCCACGGGATCCCCCTTTACGGTGCTCAGGATGAACCTCTCGAATGTAGAATTCGGCATCGATGGCGGCTTGCTGTGATACGTGACTAACATGACGAGGGTGATCATCAGCTGCTCCACTGGAATGTGACTGTCGTTGGTCACCAGCACGCTCAAGGGTACATTCTGTCCGGGCACAAAGCCTGTCTGCGGCAGAGTCAGCTGCAGAGCCAGCGGGTCCGAAGAACATGGCCAGCAGCAGTAGGTCTTCGAGGTCTCACTGTGAGCGGGCACCCTCAGCAGGGGACTGTCAAAGTTCAGATCCATCACTTTGAGTACAGTGAAGCAGCGCGTATAGTTCTGATCGAATTTCCAGGGTCGCACAAGGGTGACATTCGTCATGTATCGCACACGTCCATGGGTGCCCTCAAAGGAGGAGGGACACTCTGTGGGTATCTGACAGGCAAAGTTGTAGACATGTATTCCCGGTTCAATGGAGCATTGGCCTGGGGAAAAATAAGGAAGTTCTTCGTAGAAACTATTTCAATTACGATCTGTGATCACTTACTGCTCAAAGTGGAACCCACAAGGAAAGTTGTGGATGCAATATAGTCCTCGCGACCATAGAATGTGCGTCGTGCGTTGCGGTTCCTGCCATTACCGGCTCTCCGCTCGCGCCATCGGGTCTCCGAATAACCATTTATATTCAACGTGACGGCTGCAAAATGTGCACAAAACCCAAATTTAATTCCAATTAATGCGAAATCATTGATTACAATGTTTAAAAATAATATTAATCTTATCGCATGCAAATATTTATCAGATACGAACACCGAACACCTCTCTATTTGCCACTGATTTCGCACGTGTGGTGCTCGATCCTCTCACACAGCATTATAAATAATATGATTCATACATAGCTCTTGATTTTGGATCTCTATTGTAAAAACTGCTAGACCGCACTTGAAAATTCAGCGATAAGATATGGAATGCATGACTCATGAGTGAAACTGAGCGAAAGAAATGGCACCAACCTTTCACCAACTTCACTTTGTCCAATTTCAAAGTAACCCTGCCCGTGAGTACTTGGCCCCCGAAATACGTTCCATGGGGATTGTTATCGAAATCGATTTCACAGGTAACAGTCATAATGGCCTCTGTATCTGTATCTTTATTGCCTTGTGGCGAGCGTGTAACACAACTGATTTGATTTTAATGTCAACTTATGTTCTGTCCACGATATTTGCTCTCGTACGCGGTTCTGTTCGGCTGGGTTCGGTTCGGTTCTCCCCCGCAGAAGATTGGTTTGGGCGCAAAAATCTCGGAAAGCAGCAGCAGCGATAAGAGTGAACCCGCTCGGTTGGCTGCCAGACACAAACTGAGAATGAAACAAATACTGCGCTGGGGTTATATTGTATCATATATTGGTAGCCACCGCAATGGCCAGGCCATTTCTTTATCTTATCTCTGTCACAATTTTGAATTATACTCGTATATGTTTTCACACAAAGAGACCTCTTTTAAGTTGTGCAAAATACACACAATCCTTGGTGGGGCTTCCCTTGGAGGATTGTATAATTTTAAGTTTCAGTTTTCCAATTTTCCTCATTTGCACGTTTGCCTCTTCATTTCTTTTTCTCTTCGTCATGTCCTGAGGGGTTTTCCTTCTTCTCTTCCACATATCCTGTCTGAGCCTCCTGCTTCTCCTTTGCTGGAGTTGTTAAATTGAAGACAGGGTACAAAGGCTTATAGGGCAAGCCACCCGATGGATCTGCATCTGCTGGCATTAGCTTGGACTTCTCTGCGTCCGGAAGAATGTGCATGGCCTCTGTATAACTGGGAGGAGCTGTGCGAGAACAAAAACATCATCAAAGTTAATTTAAGAGCAAAGAAATGCCAAAACGAAGCTTACGTATTGAGGGATCATCTGCCCAGGGACTGTCAGGAGCGGTTGGGCCCACAGCGCCTTCTACAGCTTCTACACATTCTTGACAACCTTGGCTTGGAAGCAAAGTCAAGGCTCCTGGATCTGGCACCAGGGGCCCGACGTCGTCCTCTTTCTCCTGGTACAGTGTTTGGCGTATCTGCGCCGATAGAGGCGCACCACAGATGGTCACCGGCACGTTGAGTGTGGCATTCATATGCATCCCCTTGACCTTGGCCACCACTTCGATCTGGTAAGCTATTTTGATGATGCGACACAGATGGAAGCACGTGGGCGGAGTGGAGGGCACTTGCATCTGGAATTGGAACTGCTTTCGGGTGTTTCGCAACACACCATCTGCTTTCATTTTGACAACTGAGAAGCGCTCCATATTTCGGCCACTACCCAGGTCGCTGTAGTAGGTGACGATCATGGCCAGGCTCACTTTTAGCTCCTGCACTTTGGTTTTGCTCTCATTTCCCACCAAAAGCGTTAACGGCACCAACTGGCCAGGCACAAATATCGATTGAGGCAGCGTTAGCTCCAGGCTCAAGGGATCTGATTTGAATGGCCAGAAACCAAAGGTTTTCTCGGACTTTGCCTGCACTGGAACCTAAATAATTTATTTAATGAAAAGTAGGTACATTTTCTCAATGAAAAACTCATATGCTCAACTGAATTATAGCCGAACAAGTCCTTTGTTTGCAGGACAGTGAAAGTACGAGAGAACAAGCTATCGTACTTCCAGGATTGCACGATATTTATGCCAATCCTATAGCTAATACGACCAATGTTACCCTCGAACGAAGAGGGACAATGGGCGGGTATTTTACAAGCAAACTGGTATGTCCTAGTTCCCGGCTCGAAGGGAGTTTCTAAAAAGGAAATATATGGCCGTGAAAGTTGAGAGACAATACCAACAAGTTTTGATCTTACCAGAGCTGGTACTCGAACCGAATAGATAGACCTTGCTGGACATGTACTTTTCAAAGCCATTGTACGATTCCGAAGTGGATTTGTTATTCGAATCAGTCCTGCTCTCCGTCCAATGGGTCTCGGCAAATCCTCTGACCTTTAGGAAAATGGCTGATAACGAGATTGGGGGAGTTATTGGGAATCTAATCTGGAGCACAGCACTTTTGATAATTTCCTGAACTCACCCTTGACTTGTTTCAATGTATCCGTGCTGAGCGTCACCTGGCCAAAAATCGTCTGTCCGGCATAGTAAACCCCATGGGTATTGTTATGAAACAGAATTTGACAAATTATTCCCATGATTCTGAAGATAACGTTGATTTACAATTGGAATCACTCGAGTTATTGCTTTTCGTTGGCTTGGATTGGAGGGCTGTTTCCCCTTCGATGGCTTATGGCAAACTGACGGTAGGAGCCTTATTTCTGGTCTTTTTGTACTTTTTTGGTAATGGGTTTGAATTATCTTATCAAAGCCATCATAAATTTAATTCTTGGTAAACGAAATAAACAATTTCTTTTACATTGATAACCCTCGCTTACAGCAACAAACAAAAGGGTGCGAAACAATATCAGTGGGCCTATAATACTGATAAGAATAGATAAGCAAATGCCCAACTCTGGAGGGGGGTTTACCTTTTATTCGAGGAAGAATTGACTCATTTGGGGTACCAGAGATGCCAAAGCTTTTCACTCAACTCAAACAGTTGTGGAGAGGCACCTGTATTTCCAGATAAGATAGAAATATTGCTCATTTCTGCTATACTTTTCTCTCAGTAAATGCCTAGCAATGCGCGCATGAAGTCGGCGGGCTCTACCTTCATTGATTTATTAGTATGTTTTAATAATTTATTACACGAATGATCCTTACAGCCAAGTGCTTCTATCGATATCCTCATTGACAAAACCTCCTTCCGTATGATAGCCTTTTGGTCTCTCAATGGCGTTTTCCATTTCACTGGTCACATCAAAGACAGCATACAAAGGGGTGTACGCAATCTCTTCCGATTGGGCCTTCTTTTGGGATTCTTTCTTCGACTTGGAAGACCTTTCTCGATCCAATCGTATGTGTTTGGCCTCGGAGAAGTTTGGTGGCGCTGGAAAGTCACGGAATATCACTACAATTCAAAGTCGGTTAAGCACATACTCACTTATAGATGGATCTGCTGCCCAGGGAGTGGGCGGACAATCTGCCACATTAACCGCTTCTTCCTCTATCAAAATCAAAGCCTTGGCATCCACTTCTGGTGGCAGTGGATCACCCTGCCAAGTCCTAGGTTGCTTCTGCAGTTGTTGCGTCAGCGGTACGCTTCCTATGGTCACTGGCATATGAACACTCTGACCCGAATGACAGCCCTTGACCTTGACCTCAGCCTCCACCTGATAGCCGATCTGAATGATGCTGCAGAGATTGAAGCAGGTGGGCGGCGTAGCCGGCACTATCAGATCGAAAGTGAATTGTTTTCGGCTATTTTTCGAGACACCCTCGCCCGTTTTCTCGGTCACCACAAAGCGATCCTTGTTGGTATCCGGACACGGGGGCCGACTGTAGTAGATTACGACCATGGCCAATCGAACGGTGATTTCCTCAACCTGAATGTGACTGTCATTGGAGACAAGGACACCCATGGGTATGGTCTGTCCTGGCACAAAGCCACCTTGGGGCAAGGAGAGGCGAAGACTTAGTGGCTTTGAGGTGCAGGGAAAACAGCAGTAGGTCCTCTGGGACTCGACTTGAGTGGGAACCTAAACGAAAGCAGAGAATCTAAGGGAATCTAAAGGATATTTCTCTCCCATACTTACCCTCAACATCAGGCTCTCTGTATTCAAGTCCATCACTTTAAGGACAGTGAAGCAGCGATTAAAGTTCTGATCAAACTTCCAGGGTCGTATAAATGACACATTCACAACATAACGCACTCGACCATAGGTGCCCTCGAAAGATGAGGGACAGGTCAAGGGAATTTGGCAGGCAAATCGGTATGTCCTCGTGCCAGGATCAATTTGCACTTCTAAAATGGAGATAATATAGGTACTCTTAATTGTATATTTTGTAGGATCTTTTGATCTTACCAACGCTTGAACTCGATCCATGCAGATATGCCTTTGTGGCCAGATAATCCACATGTCCATTAAACGACGAGCCACTCGACTGATCTCCCGAGTCGTATTCAGGATCTGACCAATGTGTTTCAGCATATCCTTTGATTTTAAGAACCACAGCTAAAAATAGAGTTCACATTTATAAGTGCATTATTTTGTTAGATAATTTTGAGACCTACTTAACTCTGTCTACCGCCAAAAAGATCCCCTCCAAACAGATATGACTCACCTTTAACCTGTTTCACTTTGTCCGTTTTGATCAGCACCTGACCAGAGATCACCTGCCCGGCATAGTAAATCCCCTGGGTATTGTTATTGAACTGTATCTCACAGATTACCATACTTCAGATTGATTTCTATCGAAGATCACGCAACGAGTCGCCGAGTATTTGCGGTCGCCTTTCTGTTTCGTCGTTGTTCTGCAAACTGAAGACAACTGGGGCTGGCATTATTTGTATTCTACTTTTTGGCCAACATTTTATGTGTGTGTTTCTATCTTATCAATGCGATAACTATTTATGTTTAAACAGTTAAAATATATTATATTTCTATAGAAGTATTTACATGTGTAACTGCTGGACAAGGAATGATATGAGGAAAAAGATTGATGGCTCTGGTGGCCCCCGAAGGTTGAAGTACGATAGATACGAGATAGCCATAGAAATATATAATTATCAGATAATAATTATATATATATTTTCATTGAGTCTATTGAATTTTCCCCAGAAGCTTGTGGGAGTAGAAATTTTCACTCAAAACTCAACTCCCGCTCTCTCTCTCTCTCTCTCGCTCTGTCACTTTCTGTGGGCTTTGTAGAGAGTTAGTGGGGCGATAAGATAATACCAAGTCCCAGTCAATATTTGTTGCGGGTGTGCGCATAGACCAGGCTAATTCCAGAGATAGCCCCCAGTCTACGCTGAGCAACGAGCGTGTGCGGATCGCCCCATAGCAGGAGGCGCACCTTCGTCGATAACTATGTCTAAGAACTGCATGATAACATTCGATCAGAATGAGCATGGCACCTACTTCACCGGCCAGGTGATAACCGGAAAAGTGATTGTCAATCTGACAAAGACCAAGAAACTGCGTGGTAAGTCAATCAGGATGGGATAGGACCCAATCCCTATCCCTTTCATATTTCATTAACAATTTCCAGCGGCTGTCTGGCTATTTTGCTGTCTGCTTATCTGTTTCGCGGGTATCTTATCGCCTTGGATAATGTTGCAATGCAAAACCATTTCTAAAAATCATCCAAATGGGTAATTTAATGATAACCACAGCGAAATCTATAAATGTGTCTGATAATTGATGATGCCACCAGCCACACATCAGGATTTGTATGTGTGTGTGCTATGTATATGTACATAGAAAGGTGATTTAATTGTACAGACCTTAAGCTAAGGAAATGCCAGACGGTGTTAGTCATTTATTATTTGGGGGTTTTTGTCTTCCAGACACTCCCGTTTTTGTCTATAAATTAAAGTGAAAAAATTGCATTTAAATACTGTCTTTTTTTTGCCAGGAATCAAACTCCAAATCAGTGGCTATGCCTTGGCCCAATGGAGGGTTCGAAGACATGGCAAAGCCATGCCCATACAGAATCCCAAAAAGAGGACCAGACACTTGTTCAGTGGCCGTGAGGAGTACATAGCCTCCACCACATATCTGATGGGATCGGAGCAGGGCAGCTGCTTCAACATTGATGCCGGCACATATACCTACACTTTTGCTTGTCCCATACCCAACCATTGCCCATCGTCCTTCGAGGGTGCCTACGGACACATACGGTACCTGGCGAAGGTGACATTTCTGAAGGCAGGCGCCTCGAACCGCACCCACAATGTGGGCTTCACTGTACTCAAACTGTTGGATCTGAATCAGGAGAGCAAGATGCTCCGTGAACCGGCGAGCAATGAGGCCCTCGAGTACTTCTGCATGCTGCACACACATCCCGTCGAACTGAAGGTCACCCTGCAGCAGCAGGGCTATGTGCCGGGACAGTTTATGCTGGTCCACGCCCAAGTGCGCAACGACTCCAGTTCCGATTGCAAGAAGCTGTTGATTATGATCCATCTGAGGGCCACCTACACGGCGGATCAGCCCTCGCTGCGCACCACCTCCGAGAAGATCATGTTGGTGAAGCGCGAATGTGGACCCGTGGCCCATCATGCCCAGAAGATCTACACGGAGACGCTGCGCATACCGGCAACGGCCCCCACCTGCGAGCACCTCAGCAAGGTGGTCAGAGTGTCCTATGAGGTGCGAGTGGTGGCCGTAATGAATTGGTTGATGTCCAACCCGAGGGTCGTCATACCCATTACCATTGGCAATGTCCCACTGACCACAGCGGGTCCCTCATTCCCACAGACGCCCCTTCCATCGGATTTGCCCTGCACATCCACACGAGCAATGGAACTCGCACAAATGGGAATGGGCGGGGGAGGTGGGATGAATAATTCTGGCTACGAGCGGAGTGAGTCACTGGAAGATTTTGAGCTGCCAGAGGATGGCGATGATGAGCTGGAAACAGCCGATGAGTTCGTTGCAGATTTACGTATGTCCTACAGAATGATAGCCAGAAAAAGAATTTTGATTTATTTTGTATACCCATAGCTCCACCAACATATGAACAGGCTATTTTCATGTCCACCGACATAGCCGACACAGATGCCAATACCGTCAGCGAAGCCTCCCAGTTTACGCCCCGTTATCCTGTCTTCGATGTGGATACCTTCCAGACACCACCACCAAATCCTCCCCAGAAGAAGCGACGTCGTCGTCGTCGAAGACCCGCCGATCCGGGCCAGCAAAAATCATATCCGGAGAAGCAACAGCTGGAAAAGCAACCAGTGGAGTCTCCCGTGCAGATTTAAGCGAACCGCTTATCACGGGAAATCACAATGATATCTTATCTCTGGGCAGTATTTTGCTTCGTATTTCGGTGTCCCAAGACCCAAGAACTAACCAAACTGTTAACACATACATATATGTATATGTATATGTATATGTATATACTATATATACAAAGATACCCCACATACAGAATGTTAAATAAACAAACAAGGGTATAAAAGTGTCTTCCACGACTGCGATAAAATAATGCTGTCTTCAGACGCAAAAACCAAAGCCTTATCGAACCGCTGAACAAATATTTGCCTTATATCAAAATGTTGGCACTTTAACCTTTGATTAATACAAGCTCTGGGGCTTATAGAATCCATTGATATAATATTTACTTCTAATCTAAATTCCATTTTCGTAATTAAAATCCAGGGCAACTCTAGATGAGCCCACATTTTCGTACAGCTGTTTCTGGCATTAGAGCTTTTTGGAGCTTAAAATAACTTTTAATTTCATGTGATTTTTGTTTACGTTTTGACCTCGAAATTCGTAACAAAGGCCAAGAATATCAGTGCAACAACAAACACGGCCTACAAATGTGACGTACCTTTGGGAGAGCGCACGCCCCAAAGCTCCAGCCGGCAAAAGCTTTCGCTCTCTCCCCAACTGATGATGTCACGCAAGCAAGCTGCTCCACCACTCTCTCATTCTCTCTCTCTCTCTTCTAGAGGTTCTGAAACATATTTACCCGCTCCGATATCTCTTTCGAATTTTACGTTTCGGTCGCGTCGGTTGTTGTTTGGTCTGGTTTTTGCGTGTATACAGAATAAATATAATCTAAAAATGTGTCTTCAATAATAACATTTTTAATTGGTTTGTGGCACGGCATTTGGAAAATTGAGAATTTAGTTGTAGAAGCCAAAATGCCAACGGTCTGTACCTTTGAACTGGATCACCGCGATCCAATTTATTATAGCGGCGAGGTAATCAATGGACGCATTAATCTCCATACAGATTCCAACAAGTCGGTGAATGGTAAGAGCAAGTATAATAAATAATAACAAAGAAACTATTAATAATAAACTATTAATACCTTATCTCTATAGTGATAAGCAATGCAATGCAACAATAAGCAAGAAAACCGGTTCAAAAGAATGTTAACAAGTGAAAACCAGTTTAAGATACCATATAAAAGATTAGCATTTCATATCTAGAGGGAATTCCTTATAAATTTATAGTTTTTTTATGAGGCTAGCCCTCTCCCTATTACGCATCATTGTCACGCTTTCTATAGCCAAAAGAATAAGCTCTTTAAATACGAACATATGTGCATACGTTGGTATGTACATATATGTATGTTTGTATTTCTGTTTAAAGATAATTATTATTTTGAATTGCTGCGAGAGCAACAAGTCGAAGCATGCCAAACAAACAGTGGGATGGATGAAAGCTCTAACAATTTTTCGGAAGTTCATTGGCTTGTGGTCGAAATATATTTACATTCACCCCACTGTTTGCTTATCGACGCACGAAACAAATCGAACAGAACGACAGCCGGCAGAATAGGAAGCACAAAGAGGAACAGTCAATAAAAATGGGAGTACTGCCTCGAGATAGGGAAAAATCGATTGTGGGACATCTTGATCGTGTGAAAAAAAGATTTCTACACTTAACTTTAGGAAAACCTATAAGATCCCCACTTTATTTGATTTGATTTAATTTATCTCCCTTCCAGAGGTCTATATACTCTTCAGTGGCGAGGCAAAAGTGAGCTGGGACGAACACAAGACCCGTACAAGTAATGGAAAAACGCAACACTACACTGAACATTATCGGGGCAAGCAAACGTATCTGCACGCCCACACGCAAGTGTTCGGATCGGGAGATCTGCCGAGTGGCGATCACCAGTACACTTTCTGCATACCCCTGCCACTGGATTGCCCAACCTCGTGCGATATGAAATACGGAAAGATCTACTACGAGATCTCGTTGGTCATCGATAAGAAGTGGGGCTTCAATAAGGACTTCAAGCAGCCGCTGACGGTGCTCCAAACCTACAATCTTAACATGTCCCCAGAGTTACTGGTAAGACTATACATCTATGGATTCTTGATTTATTCATCCTCTAATCCGTTACGCTCTCTATAGATTCCCCTCGTACGTGAGGATGTTAAGTATTTCTGCTGTTGGCCCTGCACGTCCGGTCCGGTTCTGTCCACTCTCACGATACCCTTTGGTGGCTATGCGCCGGGCCAGAAGATTCACTATACCCTGGAGATAGACAACAAGTCGGGTGCCTATGACCTGGACGGCATTGAGCTGCAGCTGAAGCAAGTTTGCCTGTTCAAGGCTCAAACCCCTCATCACAAGACCCGCGATCTCGAGAAGAGACTCCATGGCTGCTGCCAAGGAGAGCGAGTGCTGCGTTTCTCCAAGCGCATCATCAAAGGCTCCCTGCTCATTCCATCAGTGCCGCCCTCCTCGAGGACAGATTCCATCATAACCGTTAGCTACAGGGTACTGTTTTCAATCAAAATGGGCGACTGCCACATAGACTCGGAGTTCGATATCCCCATTGTGATTGGCACTATTCCCCTGGCGCAGAGCGCCGAAGATCCCACCCATGTGGCCGAATGGATACCGCATACGCCCGATACTCCGGCGGGAGCGACTGGTGGAGATATGCCACCTAGCTATGACAATTGCAGTAAGTTCTGGACTGATCTTTTGTTTTTTTGATTGTAGCATTTTTCCTTTTGTTTTCCCCGCAGAGCCACCATCCTTCGAGGAGGCCACCAACTTGGGCGACAGGTTCATTGACACGGACGTGGACGAGCACAATCGTACGAATGACTTCATACCCCGCTACCCCATGTACACGAATTTTGCCCAGCCCACGGCACCGCCAGAGCCGACCGACTCCCCGCTGCTGCCACCACCCTCGTCGGTACCAATACTGTCGTTGCCCCATGACCCCAGTGCCCCAACGAATGTAGAGAGCTCGAGTGAAGCCACTGAAAGTGGAACATCTTATGGTTGGAATGCCAATGCATAGGAGTCTACCACAGTCGGACTTGGTGATAAATAAGAATCTTGATTGTCGTACAATCCCTTTTAAGCGATTAATGTAGCATTTGTATCTTTTATGTACGCACTATTAAGGCGCCTTTAAGTATGCAACAAAACGCTTTTAATTGCTTTGAATGCTTGCAATTTGTATTTATATATTAATATATGTAATTAGTTGAACTCAGAACAATGATAATTAGAACTACAGAAAGGACTATGGCGGATATACTCCCGCACAATGCAACATAAACAACAAATTTTGTATCGTTTAAATATATATTTAGTGAACATTTAAATGTTTTTTGTAATAAATTATACAGAACACTCTCAAATACTATGCACTTGTATCCATAATACCTACAAATTTTGACTGCAAAAACAACACGTTTTTATTTTTTTTGTAAAGAATTTCTTAATTTTTAAAATAAATAATATGTAAATACACTCTCCACTCAATGGGACACGACTGCTTCCTGGGTCTGGGTCTGATTCTGGTCCAGATCATAGTAGAGATAACGTGGCCTAAAGTCCAGATTCTCACCGGACAGAGCATGCTTGTTGCTTTTATTCAAATTGGTGGCCGTCATGAATTCGGCCTCGCGAAAATTGGAGGCTATAAAAAAGGTATGAGGAAGAGGTTGAAGCATTAACATGGCTCAAATCAATCAAAATCAAAAAAGACAACATACCCAATGAGGTCATGGAAACGCTAAAGTCGGGTGCCAATTTCTTGGCTGTGCCCGGCGTGGGCGTCTGTTCCGGGGCTGAGGCTTCCAGGGGATTCATTGAACGGATAGCGTTCGGACAGGGTGGCGTGACATTGCCAATGGAAATAGGAATTTGCGCCACGATGGAGCGCTTCTCCTGCTGCGTGCGCACTAGGACTTCCACCTCGTAGTTGATCTGCAGGCAGGCGCAGGCCGCCGAGTCTAATGTGGCCGACGTCTGTGGCACTTGGAGCATATGAAGATGTTGGAAATGCTCCAGCTCGCTACGGGGCAGGCTGACCAGCTCGTGGCCGCTGCTCAGAAGCGTTTGCCTCTCCACTCTGATGTCTCGCCGCTTGGGCTTGTTCCTCTGCAAGCCCACATAGGTGCTGACCATGTTAAGCCTGTACACCACCTCCGTGAGCAGCAGCTGTTGGGGATTGTGCAGCTTCACATGCACCGATATACCCCCCCCGGGGGAGTAACACTGTCGGGGAATCTGCAATTGCAGCTGCAGGGGTCTCTGCCAGAACTTCATCTTGGGCGTCTGCTCCAGGCACTGCACTTCTCCACTGCGGGTCTCCTTGCAGAGTTCGCTCTCGGAGTAGACCTGCAGCTGGCGTGTGTGGATCACATCGATTGGACGATCCGCACTGCTGTGAATGAGCAGCTGCAAAGTGTATCGGATGTGCCCATGGGCGCCCTCATGGCTGCTGGGACAATTCTTGGGCAACTTCACATGGAAACCATAGCTGTAGGTGCCGGCCTCCATGATCTGTGGCTGTGATGCCTCCGATCCCACAAAGTAATCAATTTTGGCGAAATAATCCACACGATTCTCAAAGGCCAGCGGCTGCTTTTCCGCTTGAAGATTTTGCTGCTCGGATTTCTTGGGTTTCCCTGCCTTTTGGGGCTTCAGCCATTGAGTGGCTGCAAATCCATTTGCCTCTAGGGAAATGGCTGCAAAATTAATGGGATTTTGGTTAGGTTTAGGAACACTTTCGGAATACTCAGCAGTAAATAATGATAAGGCTATCGACCTTTTAATCAATATATAAAGTCACTTTTACTCAGTTCCAAGGCCCATTATCAGCCATACCATTTGTGGAACTTAATCTTGATCGCCGATGATTCACGCTGCACTTGAGGGTTCTTATCAAAGGAGTATCCCCATGAGTCACCCACTCACTGATTCTCTTACCTTTTATTAGGGCACGCTCCGTTAGGGTTAGATATATGTGACCATTAACTGTCTCCCCGGCTCTATAGACCCCACTGGGGCTGTCCAATTGCATGTCACATCGGTGGTTCATTCTGTATGACTCGTCCCTCTTCACTCGACGACTGCTCGGTGAGGTCTGGCACTTGTCGACAATATGTTCGCCCATTAAAACAGGCAAACTATTCAGGCCTTATCGGTTATACTATAGGTGCGAATGCTACCAGCGATACCATGGTTATTATCGCCTCTATCTAATCTCCGACTGGGTCTTGGACTCGGCTGCCAGTCGTTATCTCTTTGGACCAACAATTTATAATTTAATTAAAATGCATTGCATCGAGTGGAGTGACTGTCAGGTGTAGCATACCTATGGGGAGAGTCCGTCCACTGCCACTAATGACATTCACGATTCAAGGACGATCCAATTAACAAATTGATTTGTTGGTATACCTTTATTTATTGTCCACTGATGAACGAATTAGTCTGTACTTAGGATAATTATTGTAGTAAATGTAATAAATCGAATATATTTTTATATGGATTGGATGTAAAAAAGCAATGAGTTACTATACTAAATGCTAGAAAAATGTATGCTTTTTTTGGCACTTCAATAAGTTCGATTCGCTCTCTAATCCTAGGACGACGGACTCGGATCCACCCTACAAAATGTATATATGGTTTAAGCCTTTTGGTTTGAACACTTATGTTACTTAGAATATTAATACGTATATCGCTATCGATTTAAGACACTTTTATTCCTAAAACAGATGCTCATCCTGCTGAATGGCCTCTATCTGGCGAAGGCGTGGTCGTGGCTGATGCACTTGTGCTGGCACATCCACCTGCACCGGCACCTGCACCTGCACCTGCATTTCATTCTCAGCCTCTAGCTCTACTTGTTCGGACAGCGGACCGCAGAGGGAACCAAAGGTGTCCAGACTGCGACCCGTTTGATCGGTGTTCAGAGAGCCATACGAACGATACAACTGCATGTCCAGACCGGAATCCTCCATACCCTGGGCTGGGGCTCGCCCAATGAAGGTGCTGAATCCTGGAAACTTGGGCATGTGGATTTGATGGAGGACCACATGTTGGCCTCCATGGCTTTCCAGGGTCTGTTGACTGCCTGCTAGAGTGGCAAAGCTGAAGGAAGGTGGAACTGTAAGGGATATTAAGAAGAAATTAAGATAAAAAATAAAATTCTTCAATTGATTTACACTCACGACAACTGTCGTACGAGGGCGGCTCATCGTCGTCTATCGACTGATGCGGGTCATCCGTAGCCGTCTCGATAATAGCTTCCTCTTCCTCGGCCACCACTGGGGGACGGGGTGACACTCGCTCTATCAGTCGCTGCCTCTCCGGAGTCGTTGTCCTCACCGTCGGCTGTGTGGTGTGGACAGAGCTCCTCAGATGCTGCAGCGATGTGGTGCCCACAATAATGGGCACGGACAGATCCGTGTCGTAGTGAAAGCAGCCCGTCTTTAGCTTCACCTGCAGCGTGTAGTGCAGAAAGACAATGTAATTGGGATTCAGGGTGGAACGGGGCGTGTCCATGGGCACACAGATGCTGGATTCGTACTGCCGCTTGGACAGCCGCAGAGTGCGATCCGTGATCAATTCCTTGGTCAGAGTTTTGGTATAGAAATTGCGCTTCACGGGCTTGCGAGAGAGGAAGACAAAGTGCTGCTTGATGGAGACCTCCACGCCGATGATGTCGTAGTGCGGCGATTGATTGTCCACCTCCAGGCGGAAGGGCACCTCCTGCAGGGGCGTAAACCCAGAGGCAGGCAAGGCCAGGGACGAGCAAATGGGACCCGAAACGCAGGGCCAGTGGCAAAGATATTTCACGTTCTCATCCTTGACGGGAAGCTGCACATAAGACAAGTTTTAGATGTTATCGAAAACTCTCTAGAGTTCAATGAGCCCACCGCAAACTCTGTATTGAAGTTAAGATCCAATGTCTGCACCACTGTGATGGGTTTCCGAAAGACCTCATCGAATCCCCAGGGCTTGTCGATGGTCAGGGAGATGGTATAGGCGATGTAGCCGTAGGGACCCTTGCAGCTGCTCGGACAATCGGGTGGGATGCGCAGAGTCAGGACATAGACATGGACGCCAGCACGGAACAGGGTGTTGTCGAAGACATTCGTGCGGGAGTGCAGGTACTGCTGATGGCCCGAATAGTTGGCCGTTTCACTTTTCCCGCTCATTGTCCACTGGACCTTGGCCTCGCCCTCCAGTGTCACATAGACCGCTAAGAATCGAATGGAATTGTAGCTCTTTTTTGGTGGATATTCCGCTCTGATACAAGGACTCACCATTGACGCGCTTCACCTTATCCGTTCGCAGCAGAATGCGTCCGCTAATGTACTCTCCGCTGTTATAGATGGGATTCAGGCGATCCAGCTGAAAAACACAGGTGGTGGGCATGGCTTCGATTCAAATTTTGCACTTCTACTGCATTCGAAAGGATATCAACAAAAGAAAAAACCGCAGAGAGCCAACACACAGCCCAACTTCCACACAGCCAGACGCGCACTGAACTCTCTCTCTCTCCGGCACGGACCTCTTTGTGTTTTGTGTGGCATACAGCGTACAGCATCCGCCACTGTCGACAGTGCCGCCACTGCCGCCACTGCCGCCACCGTCTTTCAGGCTTTCCCTTTTTTGATGGTTTGGGGCAGGATTGGCGGACTGGCGGCGGGGACAACGAATCAATAAGTTGGCGCCTTGCGTCTGTGCAGCCTGTGTCTACTGTCTGCTTCTGGTCTAATATTTCAACGCGAATCGCTTGGAAATAGAGCAGCCGCCACTGACTCTCGCTCTCTCTCTCTCTCTTGCTGTGTCTCTTTCCCTCCTTTCGGTTTCCTTTGTTGAGCCACAAAACACAAACATGGCCAAAAACGCAACGGGGCGGATGCTGGCGAGGTCAGGAGCCAACAATATCTATCTGCCTACATACTTCTCGTGCAAGCAAGCAGCGTATTACCATACATCAATTCTTGACCAAACACAAAAGCAATCAAAGTGCGTCACAACAAAGTACTTTATTGGATATTTGGGTGGCCGTCAACCCGTTCGACTCGACCATTTTGTTGCCCCATTATGTGGCACAATTAAGACCTCGACATCTTTTTGGGTGATTTGCTTTCGCTCCATTAATTTTGCATGCATAATTGTGATAATGAAGTGGAGAGTGGAGACTGGATTAGGGGTTGGAGATTGTCAGACAAAGGATGAATGATGAGATAGGTGTCTGTATCTAAAGAGAGTGTGAGATTTTAGCTAATTTCATAGACTGTTAATAGAGTGACAATGAGAGAATGATATTCTGAGTAAATGGGTAAATGGTAAATGGGGAAACTCCTCTCTCGATTCCCTCAATTAAGTTGAACCTGAATTCCATTCATTTCCAAACGTATATCATTATAAGCATGGAAATTCCATGGCATATTATTATTATTGATATTCCCCAGTCAGGCACGTGCTATGGCAGCAATCTTCTATAGAAATACCGCAGTAGCAATTGCACATACGACCGTTTCTTCTGGCATTTCAGTAATTTAATCCGTTCGGAGTGTTTATTTAGTGCCAGGACGCCACTTTCCTGGGAATAACAGGTGTTGGCCAGTCGCTGATTAATTGGCTCAAACAATTCACTCTGACTGTGGGCTAAGAATAGAACCAGGTTTAATGAGATCATTATAGAATAAGTATAGCGGAATACTCACCTAAATTCACAAAACAAAGAAGCGATGATTCAAGGGTAGAAATGGCAGGTGGTGCAGATGTTCCCACACAAATTGGCAGCCTTAGCGGTGGTTTCATGTGGCTTAGAGTCTCTATATAATAACTGATTTTTATAGGTTCTTCGGACTGACTTTGCTCAGTCATAATGGGGGAGATCAAAGGCAGAAGAAGTTCACCCTGGAATTCAGAGCACTCTGATAGGATACATATCACTTTTTTTATCTTTCTTTCAGGATTTTGACTCTCGTAATTGATACACTGACATAGCCGTGTGGTGGCCGCAGAGCCATCCTGCGATGCCACTTCATAGACGACACTTTGACCTGGCACAAAGACACTTCTTGGTAGCCAGAGTTTCAGGGATGACTCCTCCTTTAGTTGGGGCTTCAGATCTGTTAGTGCAAGGCTTCTTCTGATGACCAAACGCTGCGTGAAGCACTTGAAATGTTTGCTCTTTCGTTCAATAATCACTTTAAGGGTATACTCGACAGAGCCATGACCCAGTCGACAAGTGGCTGGCAGACTTTCTGGAAGTTCAAAGTCAAATTTCCACAGTTGGCTAATGCCCGGAAGTAGGCGTTGTCCAGCCGTCAACTTCTTCACTTGATTTATGTGAACTTTGCTGCCTTTGTAATCCACTTTCGTAGGCTCCTCCAGGCAGCTCCTGGAGCTGTCATTGTGTTCAATCTGTGGTGGTCCACCCAGGGCCTCCTTCCAGTGTGCATTGCTGATGCCACTTAGGGTGATGCTAAGGCCTGTGAAAGGTATGAGATCAGTTTGACCGATGGCCTATCTATATGTCTTTCCATTGTCTCTTCTTATCTAATCACTCCTCACGAACGAGCGCAGATACGAAAATAAGTAACTTGCCTAATGGCACCTGTCACTTACCCTCCACGGGAACTGGCTTCTTGCCTTCCAGTTTTATTGAGAGGTAACCCGAAATTTGTTCACCAGTGTAGTACACGGCAGCGGCACGCGATAAATTAAAATCACATTTTATGGGCATTTTCACTGGTCAATCGTTTGGAAAATTTCATATCATTAACAAAAGAAAAAGTATAATTTGTGATGTATGTAATTTCAGTACACGCGATTGAGACCCCCGAACATTGAGGCGTCTGGAAGTGCGGCCTCGTCGACAGGCGGCTGACAAGTGACTGCGACAACTTGGGGCCTCTGATGGAGCTCTGAAAACACTATCCACACGCCACACAATTGTACGCGTACAACGGATTTTTTGTTGTTACTGTTTGTGATTTTGCGATTTTGTGGGTCGACGTCTGTTTTGGCTGGACTGGAAATAAAGATAAATTACGAGTAACTTTATGACTTGGCTTAGGGTTTCAGAGGTTTCTGGGTTTTGTTTCTGGCGGAACAGATGAATGCTTAGCCCCTTCAGAAAAACGAAGGAGAATGAACTCCTCGTATGATACAATGTTCTCTGGTTTACAAAAAGGTTGCTTTATTGACTTTGGATTTAATCGAATTGATGACAGATAAGACTTAGGAATAGTATACTTATATGATTTCTGGTTAGACTGGCTTTTGAAAATCAAAGGAGCGGATAGTCACACAATCGTAATATAAAGGTAGAGCAAAAGACACTTCACTTCCTACATATGTACATATATGGTTTTTTTTCTCTTTCGTCACGCTTGCACGCTGACGTTTTTTTTTTTTTTAAACACGAATTCAGATCAACAAATCAATTTAAATGGCTTTTGGTGATGTAAAGACCCCACAAGGACTGAAGGAGTTGGACAACTTCCTGGCAAACAGCATCTACATCAGGCTCCAGATGGAGACTACGCCTACGCTGCATGTTGGTACATTGCCTCCTTTGAGGCCGGCTTGCGTTCTGCTTGGACTGGCGCTCTCCTGCCTCAGTTAGCTGGTGGCAAACCCACAGTGGCTGCTCCGGCCAAGCCAGCTGCTGACGACGATGACGATGTCGGTCTATTCGGCTCCGACGACGAGGAGGACGACGCTGCCTACACCGCCAAGAAATCTAAGAAACCCGCCCTTATTGCCAAGTCTTCGGTGCTGCTCGATGTCAAGCCATGGGATGTTGAGACCGACATGAAGGAGATGGAGAAGAATTGGTGCCCGTTGGCTCTACCATCAACAAGCTGGAGATCATGTGCGTCATTGCGGACGAGAAGATGTCCCTCGATCTTCTGCAAGAGGAGTTCGAGGAATTTGTCCAGTCCGTCGATATTGCTGCCTTCAACAAGATTTAAGCTTAGACTCCTACTATTTCGAATAAATTCAAGCAAAAGCGAAACAGCTTGGACCATTTTATATTTAAGCATAATTATGATAAAACGTGAAATTTAATGTTTTACATAATTTCATTTATAATACGAATAAATATTGAATACGATATTTGAGTCAGTAATATTCTGATAAGTAAAGAGATTTCAATAGAGCAAGATATGGGACAGGACAGGACAAACGGAAGCAGGTCTCGGAAGAGAATTCCGACAGACAGAGGATGATCTCGAAGGCACAACAGATTACAGGTTTACAAATAGATAACATCACTGTACATATTTATACGAATATCAGAAAAATACAGACAGTTGGAAAAATGTTTAAACAGACAAAGACAGACAAAGACAGACAGTCAGTCAAAAGACCATTTCATGTGGATTCTCCTCGCTCTCGCTCAATACTTTAACAGAATACAAGAGATTATAGAACAATTTTCTAACTACTTTTAAGAAAAGGAATAAAATAAGAATTTGCTGTAGAAAATGCCACTCAGCCATTCATTTTAATTGTTTTAGTTTTGCCTTTGCTTTGGTTCTTTTTGCAGTTTTTTTGTTAAACAATTTTGTTTTTTGTTTGTTTGATTTTGGATGGGATGTTTTATGTGTCGGGTTCATTGGAATCATCACTACCGGGCGGTATGGTCGGTGTCTCATATTCGTAATAGACCGGATAACGCGGCTTAAAGGGCTCACTTGTGGTAACATCAGCCTGAGCGGACATAATGCTGCTCATGCTAACGTTTGTTAAGAACTCAGTATCATCGCTGAATTTCTCACTCAGAGCCATGGCATATTCATACGAGGAAGGCACTAAAACAAACAGATATATGTATGCCTTATTAGAAGTGGAATTTATAAGCAGATCTACGTCTCATACTCATTGGTATATAATCCGGAGGATTATCGCTATCGCTGGTCACCAATATCGCTGGCAGCATGGAGGCCATGGGTGGCCTGAGGGCGGCAGCTGTTGGCGTTGATGAGGGCGTGGAGCTAGTGGGCGTTGGACTGACATTCACTATCATATTCATATTGCTATTGGTCGGCAGTAGTCCACCCACTAGACGTCCATGATTGTTGTTATTATTCGTAATGCTACTCAAATGTTGTCTCTGCTGCGCGGTAGGCGTCCTCTGATTCTGATTCTGATCCCGATCTCGATCCCGATTACGATCACGATCACGATCCCTATCCCTATTCCGATTACTGTGTCGCGGCCTTTGTTGTTGCGTTGACATTTGTAAATTTTGACTAACTACTTGGTGCTGTTGCTGCTGGCGATTGAAGCGCAGCACGGCCTCCGGTCCATCCATAATCGGAATGCTGCCAATGGTTAGGGGTATCTTCAGCTTCAGCTTCCAGTGGAATTCCGTTGGATTGACAATGATCTTAATCGAATAGTTAACACTAATGGGGCATGTGGGCTTCACCGATGTTGGCGGTATTGACGGCAGGTCCAGATATCCCCTGTACACCTTCCGGGACCAACGCAGGACATTCCCGAACTGTTTTCGTGCGATCAGATGCTTGTCGTAGCGATACTCGTGATGGGGATCGTGCGACTCGTAGCTGACTTCCTGTTTCAGCTTCACCTCACACTCGGTGATGTCGATGGAGGACTCGTTGTTGATGTACAGCACAAAGTGGATCTTCTGGCCGGGGGCATAGCCGCAGTACGGTGTTGAGAACTTCACAGTCAGCGGTCCCGTGGGGCAGCAAAAGCTCCAGAAACGCTTACGGTCGAGTATCTCCAAGGGCACCTAACTCACAGACATAGATACAGATACAGATATAACTTTTTTCATTACACGATCGGGACTACTCACTCTGTATATAGCATCGGCATTCAGGTCTAATGGTTTTATCACTGTAAATGGCAGCTTGAAGACCTTGGGATATCGGCCGGCCCGCTCGATCGTCGTTATGATCTCGTAGTGTATCTGTCCGTATTTACCATCGAACGATGTGGGCAGATTGTCGGGCAGGATGACATGGAATGTGTACGAGTATTCGCCGGCGGGCCAGTCGATAAATGAGTTGCTCGCGCACGATCCCAGCACATACGATCTCGATGACAGATACGACCGATAGGCTCGGCACATGGCGCGCTCGCTATCGCGCGGATATCCCTTTTTTATCCAGGCATAACCGCTGACAGTGACGTGGATGCCTTCAAACGACAGAGACAGAGACAGAGGAAAAATCAGGTCAAAAACAGGGCCCAAAAGCTACGACTAAGGTCGACTCTATATAATAACTGATTTCTATGGGTTGTTGGCACTGCCTTTCCGCTAGAGCTAGAAGAGCTAGAGCAACCAAACTTTCTATCTAAGCTCCTGTGTTATCACTTCAATACAAGTGTATTTCAATATTTCGACACGCACCCTATCCAAAAACGCATAATCATGGAAAATAACCGTATCTACCAGACTGCCGAATCTTGATCAGGTCGAACTACTATTATAGCCAGAAGGAACAAATTAAATTTCAGTGGCTGTGCAACGCCTGCCAAGCGCTTACTCATTCCCTCTCTCTCTAGCGCAAACACTTCCAAAAAACATATATAACGAGAGAGAACGATGTGAGCCGCGGCAATGGCCGCGGCTCTACTTTATAGCCGGTACTCAGTCAGAATATATGTGATCTTATGGTTTATGTAATTTATTATATGTTCGCAAAAGGCACGAATTAAATTTTGACCCAAATGGAAAATTTAAAAAAATTATGTTGCTAGATTATTATTATGCTAGATTTGTATATATTTAAAATTATCTGTTTTCATTTTTGCTTACATATATTTTGCGAACATATAATAAATTGCATAAATCGTAAGCTCATATATGTATGTACATCTCTTCCTCCACAAGCTTCTCTCTGGTGAGGTTGCATCGACTGCCCTCACCAGCCTTATTAGTATTGCTGTTCCTTTCCGCCCGACTAGGCATTACTTTCCTCTTCATCTCCAACTCTGTCTTTCTAACTACTCGGATTATGAATCTTTCCGTAGCCTTTGCCGTAACTACAACCAATTTTTCCAACTGTTTTGCTTTGATACTAGTTCTAATATGGTCAAAATTATCTTAATCAATAACTTAATTTGATTTAAATAGCTCTAATTGGGAATTGTTCGGCTGCCGGCTTTTCTCTAACCTAAATTTGCCTGTTGGTGGGACCTTATCGGCTACTGAGCCGATAACACTACTCGACAAAATTCAACTTTTTTTTCCGCTGTGCCAAAGATTTAAAGTATGAGTATTTGCATTAGCCCTTTCGTTTAATTAGTTGATATGTAATTTTACCCTTACAGTTTAACTGTCCATTGTTAAACTTTAAACTAAAATAAACAAAATAAACAAAATATATACTGACTGAGTACCGGGTATAAAGTAGAGCCGCGACCTTTGCCGCGGCTCACAACGTTCCCCCTCGTTTTATCTTTCTTTCTGGATTTTGACTCTCGTAATTGATACACTGACATAGCCGTGTGATGGCCGCAGAGCCATCCTGCGATGCCACTTCATAGACGACACTTTGACCTGGCACAAAGACACTTCTTGGTAGCCAGAGTTTCAGGGATGACTCCTCCTTTAGTTGGGGCTTCAGATCTGTTAGTGCAAGGCTTCTTCTGATGACCAAACGCTGCGTGAAGCACTTGAAATGTTTGCTCTTTCGTTCAATAATCACTTTAAGGGTATACTCGACAGAGCCATGACCCAGTCGACAAGTGGCTGGCAGACTTTCTGGAAGTTCAAAGTCAAATTTCCACAGTTGGCTAATGCCCGGAAGTAGGCGTTGTCCAGCCGTCAACTTCTTCACTTGATTTATGTGAACTTTGCTGCCTTTGTAATCCACTTTCGTAGGCTCCTCCAGGCAGCTCCTGGAGCTGTCATTGTGTTCAATCTGTGGTGGTCCACCCAGGGCCTCCTTCCAGTGTACATTGCTGATGCCACTTAGGGTGATGCTAAGGCCTGTGAAAGGTATGAGATCAGTTTGACCGATGGCCTATCTATATGTCTTTCCATTGTCTCTTCTTATCTAATCACTCCTCACGAACGAGCGCAGATACGAAAATAAGTAACTTGCCTAATGGCACCTGTCACTTACCCTCCACGGGAACTGGCTTCTTGCCTTCCAGTTTTATTGAGAGGTAACCCGAAATTTGTTCACCAGTGTAGTACACGGCAGCGGCACGCGATAAATTAAAATCACATTTTATGGGCATTTTCACTGGTCAATCGTTTGGAAAATTTCATATCATTAACAAAAGAAAAAGTATAATTTGTGATGTATGTAATTTCAGTACACGCGATTGAGACCCCCGAACATTGAGGCGTCTGGAAGTGCGGCCTCGTCGACAGGCGGCTGACAAGTGACTGCGACAACTTGGGGCCTCTGATGGAGCTCTGAAAACACTATCCACACGCCACACAATTGTACGCGTACAACGGATTTTTTGTTGTTACTGTTTGTGATTTTGCGATTTTGTGGGTCGACGTCTGTTTTGGCTGGACTGGAAATAAAGATAAATTACGAGTAACTTTATGACTTTGCTAAGGGTTTTAGATGTTTCTGGGTTGATTCATCTGGCGGAACAGATGAGAGTTTAGCCCCCCCAGAAAAATGAAGGAGAATCCAACGAACTCTACGTATAATACAATGTTCTCTGGTTTACATATAGGTTGCTTTATTGACTTTGGATTTAATCGAATTGATGACAGATAAGACTTAGGAATAGTATACTTATATGATTTCTGGTTAGACTGGCTTTTGAAAATCAAAGGAGCGGGTAGTCACACAATCGAAATATAAAGGTAGAGCAAAAGACACTTCACTTTCTACATATGTATATGTTTTCCATAATGTGTATATAATATTTATGTATGTCTAGACACCGAAAAGGTTATGATGATGCTACAACTAAAAATTCCTCATGAGAAATTATAATTAAACGTGGAAGAATTTGGCTAAATTTTGTTAAATTTCTCATATTTTTGTTGTTTTTTTTTGTTTAATATTCTATACATTGAATATTTGGAAAATGTTAATTTCGTATATTAAGTTTTTTTTTTTATTCGGTTAAAATTGTGCAGATTTGTTTTGGGTTCCGTTCTGGTCTATCGTTTAGCTTAGGCCTAGAAAGAGTTTTTTCTTTTCTTCTATGATTTCACTACGTTTTTCTCTTTAGTACTCGTATATATTCGTGGCCAGTGCTCACTGTATGTATATGTTTATTTGTATACATTTTTGACAACTTGTATTTAACTTTATAAAAGAAATGCATGAGAAACTCCATTCTTTGTAAGAGACAAGAAAGAAAAGGAAGACAAGAATTAAGTTTTAAGTGCAATTTAGCATAGTTCAAGGTGAAGTTTAGAAAGCATAATTTGACGGTTATAGGTTAAATTATTGAGGGGAAATTAAAATCAAATTCAAATCGGTTTATTCTAGATAGATTCTACTTTGCTGCAAAATATATATAGATACTATTTATTCTATTCGGTTTGTTCGATTTTCTATCTCCGATTTCCAATCCAATCCTTTCCTTTTATAATATTTTGATTACGAGTAAATATGTAATTGTTGTTTTGGTGTTTTCTTTCTGTTATTCATTTCTTTTCATAGCTAAAGGATAGCTCTCCTCCTCCTCCTCCTCCTCCTCCTCCTCCCGGTGTACTGGTGGTCACCTCCTCATTCATCATTGCTGCTGTCGCCATCTCCGTGGCCGATTCCGGGTTCAGGACGAGGCGCAGCTGGGCATTGGCCTCATCGTAAAGCGTCTCTGTAGGATCACGATCACGTTCAGTATCAGTATCAGTGTCAGGATTATATATCAGAGTTCAGAAGATGATGTTGAGGTGTCGTTGAGGGTGTGGTCGTGGTCGGTTATGGACGGTACACAAAATGTAGCATGTTGCATGTTGTGGGGAGCGGTAACAAGAGAACAAATTTACAAGTTAAGCACATTTTTGAAAAACCCTTGCAGTTGGCTTACATCTAGTTATAAGAAAAATGCATAGTAAGAAGTTATGGAAGTTGAGTAAAAAGATAGTATATGCTTTAGTTCTTATATCATATGTAGGTCGGTTATTATATATTTAGCTTAAGGTTTAAACAATGCTCAAAGAAAGCACTGATTTCAATATAATGATATTTTGTTGTTTATAAATATATATTTCTGATATAAATCGGAATTCAAATGTTAATTTCTAAATTAAAAGTTATATATATGGATGTATGTATTTGTCATTGAAATATAATGGAAATAATGGAATTATTCGGAGCAAATGCACATTAATTTGTTGTTAATTTTTAATGGAATAAAAACTTGGACAATTTTATATTTAAATATAAATATAATAAAACGTGCAATTTAATGTTTTACATAATTTCATTTATAATAAGAATAAATATTGAATACGATATTTGAGTCAGTAATATTCTGATAAGTAAAGAGATTTCAATAGAGCAAGATATGGGACAGGACAGGACAAGCGGAAGCAGGTCTCGGAAGAGAATTCCGACGGACAGAGGATGATCTTGAAGGCACAACAGACTAGAGGTATACAAATAGATAACATCACTGTACATATTTATACGAATATCAGACAAATACAGACAGTTGGAAAAATGTTTAAACAGACAAAGACAGACGAAGACAGACAGTCAGTCAAAAGACCATTTCATGTGGATCCTCCTCGCTCTCGCTCAATACTTTAACAGAATACAAAAGATTAAAGAACAATTTTCTAACTACTTTTAAGAAAAGGAATAAAATAAGAATTTGCTGTAGAAAATGCCACTCAGCCATTCATTTTAATTGTTTTAGTTTTGCTTTTGCTTTGGTTCTTTTTGCAGTTTTTTTGTTAAACAATTTTGTTTTTTGTTTGTTTGTTTGTTTTTGGATGGGATGTTTTATGTGTCGGATTCATTGGAATCATCACTACCGGGCGGTATGGTCGGTGTCTCATATTCGTAATAGACCGGATAACGCGGCTTAAAGGGCTCACTTGTGGTAACATCAGCCTGAGCGGACATAATGCTGCTCATGCTAACGTTTGTTAAGAACTCAGTATCATCGCTGAATTTCTCACTCAGAGCCATGGCATCTTCATACGAGGGAGGCACTAAAACAAACAGATATATGTATGCCTTATTAGAATGGAATGGAATTTATAAGCAGATCTACGTCTCATACTCATTGGTATATAATCCGGAGGATTATCGCTATCGCTGGTCACCAATATCGCTGGCAGCATGGAGGCCATGGGTGGCCTGAGGGCGGCAGTTGTTGGCGTTGATGAGGGCGTGGAGCTAGTGGGCGTTGGACTGACATTCACTATCATATTCATATTGCTATTGGTCGGCAGTAGTCCACCCACTAGACGTCCATGATTGTTGTTATTATTCGTAATGCTACTCAAATGTTGTCTCTGCTGCGCGGTAGGCGTCCTCTGATTCTGATCCCGATCTCGATCCCTATCCCGATCACGATCACGATCACGATCCCTATTCCGATTACTGTGTCGCGGCCTTTGTTGTTGCGTTGACATTTGTAAATTTTGACTAACTACTTGGTGCTGTTGCTGCTGGCGATTGAAGCGCAGCACGGCCTCCGGTCCATCCATAATCGGAATGCTGCCAATGGTTAGGGGTATCTTCAGCTTCAGCTTCCAGTGGAATTCCGTTGGATTGACAATGATCTTAATCGAATAGTTAACACTAATGGGGCATGTGGGCTTCACCGATGTGGGCGGTATTGACGGCAGGTCCAGATATCCCCTGTACACCTTCCGGGACCAACGCAGGACATTCCCGAACTGTTTTCGTGCTATCAGATGCTTGTCGTAGCGATACTCGTGATGGGGATCGTGCGACTCGTAGCTGACTTCCTGTTTCAGCTTCACCTCACACTCGGTGATGTCGATGGAGGACTCGTTGTTGATGTACAGCACAAAGTGGATCTTCTGGCCGGGGGCATAGCCGCAGTACGGTGTTGAGAACTTCACAGTCAGCGGTCCCGTGGGGCAGCAAAAGCTCCAGAAACGCTTACGGTCGAGTATCTCCAAGGGCACCTAAATCACAGACATAGATACAGATACAGATATAACTTTTTTCATTACACGATCGGGACTACTCACTCTGTATATAGCATCGGCATTCAGGTCTAATGGTTGTATCACGGTAAATGGCAGCTTGAAGACCTTGGGATATCGGCCGGCCCGCTCGATCGTCGTTATGATCTCGTAGTGTATCTGTCCGTATTTACCATCGAACGATGTGGGCAGATTGTCGGGCAGGATGACATGGAATGTGTACGAGTATTCGCCGGCGGGCCAGTCGATAAATGAGTTGCTCGCGCACGATCCCAGCACATACGATCTCGATGACAGATACGATCGATAGGCACGGCACATGGCGCGCTCGCTATCGCGCGGATATCCCTTTTTTATCCAGCGTATCTTGGCATAGCCGCTGACAGTGACGTGGATGCCTTCAAACGACAGAGACAGAGGAAAAAGCTGGTCAAAAACAGGGCCCAAAAACTATGACTAAGGTCGGTTCCAAATTAAATTGCAATCCGGCAAACAACATCATCATCATCATCCGCATAGTCATCGTCATGAGTAGTCATCGCCGTAGACACACCAGCCACGCCTTTAACGAGTTCATGGATAAATAAAAATGGCGGCATGCCAAAAGAACACACAACACATAAACGAACTGAAAAAGTACTACCACAAGCTCCAACTAAACGAAGGGCTAACAGGAGGGGTAGCCGTAGCCGGGGGCCCCCCCCCATCCGTTCCGGCAGGAACCACGATTAATTGCATGGCACATACAAAATGGCGTCGGAGGGGTAGGGGTGACTGGACTCCCCAGATACATTTTAATAATGGCATTAGTTCGTGTCCTTCGTGCATTTAAATGCAACTTAAATGTTAAGTGCCTTTCCGCGTCACTCATACGCCCCGTGAGTCATGTTTGGGATAAGTGCGAAACTTATGGACTTCTAGAGAATTTTGAATTTTGCTTGGGCTTAAAATGTACAAACTGTACAGAATCAAGTATTCATTAATGCATGCCGCCCCCTAGCTTATTACATTATGTGTATCCTTTGTTCCTGCTCACCTTTGATCCGCTTGGTGGCATCGACGCTGAGATCAACAACGCCAGATAGCTCCTGTCCGGCATAGTAGACACCTTGTGGATTATTATCAAATGATATAAGGCACTCAATTGGCATATATTGCTATATAGTTGTCGTGTGTGGTGTCTTTGTCTGTGTCTGTACCCCCCCTGCGCTTCTCTCTATGTGTTTTTGTGTTAGTGTGTGTTTTGTACTGTGCAAAAATCAAGCCACAGTCGTAGAAAATATCACTTTTTTTGTTTGTTAGATTTTGGTTAGAGAATATCAATCGAAATGTTTAGAAATACGAAGTTCATTTGCTATTTGATATCAAGCCATTTGCATTTCGCTTTTGTTGTTGCACGCGCACTGCATTTGCAGTTTCTCTTGCCCCTGTGGCATACACACATGCAGCTCCAGCCACAAAAACCACCAACCGACCGACACCGACACCGACCGACCTCCAAAATGTGGCTAAAGGGAAAGCCAAAAAATTTCCTTTGCTTTCTGACTGCCGTTTTCTTTAATGTCCTCTTGCCCTCGCTCCGCTTTAACCTACTTTGCGCCTGTGGGTCCTAGAACTGTTTTTCACAGCCACAAGAAAACACTTGAAACTGCACTGATTTCTTCTATAAATATCTTTGTTAATTTTAGACTTTTTTTCTCGGAATTAGAATGCTCCTTTCCCCGCTCTGCCTGTCGTCTGGCCTTTCTCTATAATTTCTCGCTTGCGCTCCGCACTCGATTCGCACAAGGCACACGTCCAACAGCCGTTCGTGTTGGATTTGCTCTATCCGTATGGTATGGCATCATCGTCGCAGGACTCCAAACAAGCCCCCAATGGCAACAACCCCTGCTAAAAGGACACATTGAGAGAGAGAACCTTAGAACCTAAGAGAGAATGAGTCTCACGCACGTGTTGTTTGTTTTTGTACAGATTTTTTGGCATTTCGCTTGTTCCTTTTTCGTAACGACGGGGCTGTCAAGTGTTGTAAATATTTATTCCGGTATGTAGAGTGCATTTTTATTCGAAATATTACATGAAAATACTTCCAATTAACTTAAATATCAATAACCAACGAATTATTTTACTCTAGATTAAGTTTATTTCATATTTTTTTCCGTATTTCTTATTTAAAAAGCAATTTGTTGTCAATTTTTAAGGTATACATCCTACACCATTTTAACTGTACATGACATCTACATAACTACTACATCTAATTACACACAAAACGAAAATACAGTGGCGCCTGTATGTGCTCTCGAACGTTGTGCGTTTTATGAACTAACAATTACCTTTTTCCAGTAAAGTGGCAGCACTGATTGACTATCAGCTGTGAATTGCATTTAGCTTTTCTCATTTCGATCCAATCTAAATTTTGCATTAAACAAGCAACGAGATAACGTTTTTGCAAACACTTATCGTGAGATCTCACCTTCCAACAAGTACGTGGCCCTGTGGTCGTAAGCACAACAACTTATTAAACCCCAAAACCCCATAAAAAACAGTGCGACTGCTGCGGATACTGCGAAATATGAGCCAGGAACAACCCGAAGCTCTCCAGCTCTCAGGTGATTTTTCTAAAATTTAAGACCGAAACTTTATATAATATGGATTTTTAAACCCAAGCTTTACGCCTGAAGTACCACGAGCGCAAGGATGCCTTCCTGGAGGAGAATATCAAGATAAAGAATCCGTTTTGCATATTTCGCGATTGGTTGGAGCTGGCTCTTAAGACTCCGGAGATCCTGGAGCCCAATGCCGCAGCCCTAGCTACAGTGAATCCCCAAGGAAAGCCATCCAATCGCTTTGTTCTGGTCAAGGAGGCCACCGCCGAGGGATTCACCTTCTTCACGAACTACGGAAGCCGCAAGGCCGACGATATTTTGGAAAATCCAAATGTGGCCATATCCTTCTACTGGATGCCTCTCCGACGCAGTGTTCGCATCGAGGGAGTGGCAGAGAAGATTCCCAAAGCAGACTCCCTGAAGTACTTTCATCAGCGGCCGAGGACCAGCCAAATTGGAGCCGTCGCCAGCCCACAGAGTCGACGCATTCCCTCCAGAGGCTACCTTGATGAAGTGGAGGCCGGAATCAAGGCCCAACTAGGCCCAGAAGAAGAGGTGCCCCTCCCAAACTGGGGTGGCTATCTGGTGCGCCCCAATCTTATAGAGTTTTGGCAGGGCCAAACGGATCGCCTGCACGATCGCATTTGCTTCAGACGCGGCGATGGAGTGCAGACTGAGGTCGATGGCAAGCTGATCCACGGCGGAGAGGATGGTTGGATCTACGAGAGATTGGCTCCTTAGGAAGGGTATCCACTAAATACTTAAGTTCCAAAATGCATTCGTTATGTCTTCCAAAGGGTTTAGTGGTTGAAAAATTTGATAGAATTGTTACTAGAAAAATGAAAATATGAAGTTATTAATCAAGATGTCGATTCGATTCTCATCATTTGAAAAACTCTCACCCGAAATTCCAGTCATGAACTCGGTTTTGGTATCCAAACTCTTGAATTCGCTATCGGGCCCGATGCTGTGCGGCCCGCGGCCTGTCAACCGATCGCCAAACCTTCGAAGGGCCAACACCCAGCCACGCGAGGAGCACAAGAGCATCGAGGAGCCCTACCTGATCTTCCGGCAGTGGGTGGCGGCTGTACACCAGCAGGATCCGCAGCTGCGACCGCAACTGGCGTGCATGGCCACCGTGGACAAGGCCGGCGAGCCCATGACGCGACTGACCAAAATCGAGGCTGTAAATGCAGAAGGAATCACCTTCTACACGAACCTTGGTAGTCGACAGGCGGGCGAGATCAGCAGCAATCCGCACGTTTCACTGCACTTCAACTGGGCCCCGCTTAGGCGCAGCGTTCGCATTGCTGGCTCCGCCCAGCAGTTGAGCAATGAGCAGGCGTGGCACCAGTTTTGCCAGTATCCGCGCCACGTCCAGGCCTATCTCGCCTGTGGTCCACAGTCGGGACAGGCAACCTCCGGCGTGTCGGGTGCTTTGCACTGGTTGGTCGAACGCGTGGGCTCGCTATTTGGGCATCATCAGCCGCCCATCCCTATGCCATCCAACTTTGGTGGCTTTCTGCTGACGCCCAGTCTTTACGAGTTTGCCATGGACAATCCCGCGGGAAGGACGTGTACGCAGTTCAAGCGCTGCCTGGCCATGCCCATGGTAGGTCCTATCTTTTCCATATTTATTTATGTTCAAAAGTTATACCAATATTTCTTTAGGGCAATAGAGGTAAGGAAGGAACATTCAATACGGAAGGACATGACTGGATTTTCGAGACTTTCCTGGAGCACTGAAACTAAGCTCAGTTTTTGAGGACATTACTTCATTATTCATCATCTGTTAGAAAAGTCTGCACCGAAAACTATAAATAAATTTTAAAGTTCTTAAATGGATGCCCATTTATTTTTAAAGGAGAAATGCATTCAATTATCGCTCATTCAATTTTCTGGAAGCCCCCCGCTGCTAATGAAAACTTTCTTTCACTCAATTACGTGAAAATAATGCTCCCAAAAGGTCAGAAGGCTGTTTGTTGGCTGTTGAAAAGTGAACGCATTTAATGGGCTGTCAATCCGTAGCCTTTGGAAATTGAATTAATAGTTAACGGAGAGGGCTTATGTCATTTCCGGACTGTTGCCAGATTCAATTTAAACGAAAGTTCAGCATGGGGTGTCCGTGTCCGTGTCCGCTGGTGACTGCTGGTGACTCAATTGCATTTAAAATGCATTAAAAACTCAGCTGGCAGTTTTCCTAATTGGAGGATACGGAAAAGAAGGCAAATATGGCTCCTTCATCTATTTGTTATGTGTGTGTGCGTTTGAGCCACGTAAAAATGTAATAAAATAAATAGGGAACTGCAGTCAAGCGTAAAGAGTAATGCCCGCCGGGATGTGTGGGCCGGTTGCCGGGAAAGACACACACACACACACACACACACAGGACAGGTGCGGTGAGGGGGCGTCAGCAACAGCGACAGCGACAGCAGACAACAAATGGTGAAAGCCAAAGCGCAAGGCCGGAAAAGCACACACCCCTTTGGGTGTCCATTGCCACCCATTCACCCCACTGGGGTTGCCACTCAACAAATTTGCTTTTGCACTCTTTTGTAATTGTGGCCCATCTCACTGTCGGGCCACTCTCCTGTTCATCCTCCCCCGACATTTGTGTGCCTCTCATTTCATTTTTCGGCTTTCCTGTTTACTTTGTCCTCGTCTCCGCTTTGCTGCTCGCTTTCGCTCTCCAGCGTTTTGTTTTGCTCGGCCCATTTGCGTGGGTGTGTACTCTCTCTTTTCATTACCCTCTCATTTCTTTGGAACACGAGCCTCTCTCTCACACGAATGCGGGTAACAAAGTGAAGAGCACAAAAACTTGTTGGCCAGGATAATGAATCTTGCTTTGGCTGCTTTTGCTGCCGAGTTGCCAGCGTTTGGAAAGTGAGAGAGCTAAATAAAGTGGGAGGAAACCAGAAATAGATGGGTGCGAAAACATACATATTTTTCAGATAGTTATTGCTAAACTTCTACAATTCTTTGGAAAATGATGGTAATATATATCAGAATGTAGAAAAGATTTTCCAAAACAAAAAAAAATATCTTGCAAAGAAGAAAGGGGTGCACCAAAACTACGATTTAAAACTAATATTCCAATTGAATAATAATCTTAAAAGTAAATCCCTCAGATTGACCCCAAAAACTAGACCCAAAATCTATCTCCAACAGATATTTCAGGCCACCTGGCAACCCTATTTCGCCAACAAGGAGCGTGTGCCGTTTGGTTAGCGTTTGGGGCCTAAGCTCTGTGGCACACTCGGCGGCACCTGACAGTGAGGGTTGCGGTCTCGTACAGTACGCCGCGCGGCTCCGACTCATCCAGTCCAGAGCAGAGCACAGGCACAGGCACAGACACAGGCTTCACCCAACACCACGCACCAAGGAGAAGCGGATGGAGAAAGGGAAAACCCAACCAGAAAATAAAAATAGCAAAAAAGAAGAGCAGGAACAATAGCTTCAGGCTTCAGGCGGCAGTGTGCTAGAGTCGAATATTTTTTATAAACGGAGTTTGGCGGGGCAATGAATAAATATATGCGTAATAATTAGGGGAAAATTTCAATTATTGTAAACGTAATCGTGAATATATTTGTATACTCGTATTCGTACTCGTAATTGTGAAATCTGTGTAAATTGTGAGTGTTTTTTGTGTACGACAATTTTTTGCTAGACAATTTTCTATGTGGCGCTAAATGTATGGTGATTCGTGACTCGGACTCGTGTATTTATTGAATTGATTAACGTTTTTTCCAATCGAAAACTTAGTTAGTGTTGCTTAAACAAATATATACATATATACATACATATAAATATATAGGTATTGGACGGTATATACATGTGTTTATGTGCAAGTATTTTTGCTAAATTTATTGATATTGAATGTATACACTTTTTGTGCTTCGCTTCGGCAAAGGACATTGATATAATATCAATTATTTTAATATCATAAGCCACTCTTGGACCAGAGTGTGACCCTTAAGCAACCGAACAAAGGGCATAAAAACTCACACACACACACACACACTCACACACAAAAACACAGAAGTGAGAAGAAGAAGAGGAAGTTATAGGAATCCTAGAGGTTGGGTGTCCATCCATTGTACATTGTGTGTGTCCTGGTAACTTTTTACATAAGCACGGAAAGCCACTGGGGACTGCCACCTGCGGCTATTGGTGCGTCCACTCTACGCAAGGTTCCCTTTTTTATTCAACGCTCTGCGTGTCCTGTGCTGTGCTGTACTATTCTGCGTGTCCTTGCAACGTGACAGTCGCCCCAAGAAAGCCACCGCCGCCGCCGCCTAAAAGTATGCAAAGGAATTTCACAAAGCCAAGCTGAGAAAACGTTGACGTAAAAGTAAACGCAAACGTAAACGTGATCGTAAATGTAAAGGAAACCCGACAATGGCCCACTTAAAACTGGACACCCTTCACGTGGCCAGTCCCCGCAGCCCGAGGAGTGGACGCAGCCTCTCCAGTGGTAGGAGCAGCGGCTGCAGCTCTGGCAGCCTCTCGCCGGTGCCCATTATACCGATCATTTCGATTAGCCGGGATGGCGACGACACCGAGTCGGAGTCGGAAATTGAAACGGAGCCGGCCCGCCTCTTCCAGCGTCGCATGTCCACCAAGCGCAACAATAATCTGGTGAGTATTGGTAGTATTTCCTTTCACGCTGGCAGTGTTTCCTCTGGCAGTTTCCCGCTGGCAGTGTTTCCTCTGTCAGGATTGCTTTCCTCTGGGAGTTTCCTTTTCCTTTGCTCAGTCTGTTCGCTGGATGTGTGCCTTTAGCAGGTTTCGCTCTGGCAGGGATTCTTCTGCCAGTATAATCCTCTGCAAGTTTCCTCCCGAAGTTTTCCCCTCAAAGCCTTCCTTCCAGACATTTCCTTCCCTTTAACATAGTACCTCTGGCAGCAGTGTTCCTGCGGCCGTTTTCAGACCCAATTTCCCTTCGGCGCTGCAGAGTCTGCACTTGGCCGCAGTGAAAAGAGTCCTCCATGGCTTTGTCAGCCATGCAGCGATGCAGCAGAGCGTCAGCTCTAAAGTTTCTGGAGCGGAAGTTGCATGCCACGCAAAAGAGTGCGGCGTGGCTAGCGGGTGGAGTGCGCAGGGAGAAGGGATGGGGCGTTGCGTGTGTGCCAGAGGGTTTATGTTGCAAATGGCGCCAGTGTTGCCGGCAGTGGCGCTTGCCAAAGGTCAGAGGCGCAGTTCAAGAAGTTGCTGAATATTTTAATGCCACACTTCAAGTGTCATCTGTCGCATAGATCAAGGGTCGTGTCGTTCTAAGCTGCTCCCAAAATAATCATAATTTGCATCGAACATCAGACGTTCAGGCGCTTCCGAATATAAGGGTCACAGAAAAAAAACAAAGGAAAAGAAGGCCATTAAACCACTCATATATTTTAATTAAATATTTCCATAGTTGCCCAGCGACTCTATCAAATTAACGAATAACAGAATGAAAAAAAACTGAAAGGAGACTGAAGAAAAGCCCCTGAAAAACTCTGAAAATTTTTTGAAGCGAAGAGGAAGCCCGAGGAAAGCTTCAATTAAGTTCTTTATGGTCTTTATGGTGTCACTTTGAAGCGTTCGACGCACTTCCTCTCCCCTTCTCATTATCCCCTTGGACCCCGCGTCGTATGAATACTTTTGTTCAGGGGCAAAAGTTCAAAACCCTGCCCCATATCCTTGGATGGGGGTTTTTCCCGCGTTGCTCTGGCCATTTGATGTTAATTATACGCATCGCTGCACCTTGGCCTTTGCGCAAAAAAAAAAGGATTTTGATTGTATTTTTAGTACAGCTGTTTGTTGTTGCCAAGTCCGGGCAGGCTCTTGACCTCTGCGGTTAATTCCCGAATGTACGAGAGCAAATAAATGAATTCCAGTACATATTTTTCCTCAGTTTTTGGTCGTTTGCAATTTGTGCGTGCTTTAAGTGCAGGCATTTATTATTTGTGATTTATTTCGTTTGACGGCTGAACAAAACACATTTGCCTGATTGTGACAGACAAGCAACATTCAAGTGCCACTCTATAGAGATGGAGGCGTGGCCCCCTCATACTCGAATGTGTGTGTTTATGTGTGTATGTGTGTGTGTGTGGGGGGGGGTGCGGTTTACATATGTCAAACCGCAAAACAATAAGCAAAACGTTAAACAAAAGCTTCTTAGTGCTTGAGCTGGATGGCAGGCGTTTTGGTTAGCGTAGCACAGGACACCGACAGAAGAAAGAAGAGAATGCTCGTAGGACAAAAGAGATGGAAAGAAGAAGACGAGGGAAAGCACAAGTTTTCCTGTCTGCTTTCTCAACAGTTGGCCGACAGTGCGGTTCATAGCCACAGAAACACTGAGAATTTCTTCCAGGGAAATGGAAATATTACACAAATTTAAATCTTTATTAAATGTTCCCTTGAAATGCGACTAAGCTGCTGCTTAAATGGTTTTAATTGCTTACCCATTTCCATGCCAGTTACTGCAGCCAGCATTCAGTGCTCAGCCATTTAAATCCAACAATACCGTAAAAACGTACAGAATAAACAAAGCTAAAAGTCCTGGATCGCATTGTCTGTCGAGTTGTTTTTGTTTGGACCCACTTTCGTAGACTTTTGCCGCAATATCCTCGAGACCCATTCACTCACTCACTCACTCTTTCTCCTGCCTGGTGAAAAAGAACTTTTGAATTATTTACGACTATTTACACAGACAATTGGCCAACTGTTTCTTGCTCGTCCTTGCTCCTCACGTGAGCCATCGAAGGATGTGAGCAGCTCTCCTTCATCCAACAGCTAATTTCTATAAACTTCAGGCACAAAAACAAATCAAAAAGTCAGAGAGAAGGCAGCACGATAGAGTGGATATCGGAGCAAGCAGAGCATAATCCTAATACATAATGTAGCAAGAGGGAAAGAATAAAAGAAGGAGAAGCTAAGGAAAGGCAAAATCAAAATCAAAGGAAAAGTAAAGGAAAAGCAAACCAAATAAAAGAGTGTGGGAAATTTGTACGCTATATTTACGCTGCGTGACTGAGAGAGCAACAAGGGAGATTCATATCCATATCTATGGACCCTGGACCGGTCTTTTTTTTTATTATTTATCTTGTATCTTTTTACCTCAAAAAAAAAGAGAGAGAGAGACAGAGAGATGGTGGGCAAGGAACCGTTGGGTAATATTTAATCAAAATCAATACCCAGCTAACGAAAATTTCAAACTTGGTTATCATCATCTTTCCGTCTGCTGTCTTGTGACTGCCCTGATGGACGGACGCTGGCTTTGTCGGCTTTTGGCCAGGGCCACTTTGGCGTATACTTGATGTGCTGCCAGAGCCAGCCCCAGCTCCAGCCCCAGCTCCAGTCCCAGCCCTATGGCCACGGACACAGAATGATTGATTGACGATGATTGATCTTGATATGATAGCACCGTAACTTTGATTTTTAGTCACAGTTTGAAAGGGGGAGTGGCCACCACTTTCCAATTGAATTTTCCTCTGCTCTTTTGTGCGGGTCATTCAACCTAAGTGCCAGTAGAATTTCTTTGGGATTTCTTTAGAATTTCTGCAGTAACTTTTAAGTACAATTAAAGTCAGAGTTGACCATTAAAGAGCTTTTAGCTGGCCAATCTTTTAAGCTGCGCAAACATTTCCGCTCTTTTTCCTTTCCGTCTTCGATTTTGCTGCACAAACAGAATGGAGAAAATGAAATCAAATGGAATTCTCTACAACTTGATTCGTTGCAATTTCTTCTAAAGATTTTTCCATTATTATTTGACATTGAATTTCCTTTTAGCCCCCCCGAGGAAACGAGACTGTTCCACAGAGAGGGAGAAACAGAGAGGGAGAAACAGAGAGGGAGAGGGAGTAAATTGCGCTTGATCCGGTTGAAATGAAAGTTAAACGGATTGCAATTGTGCGCTTTTCAGCCAGCGGCATGGCATGGCATGGCACACATTTTCCCCACTCCATCGATTCCTGAAGTGCTCTAAGAGCTAGCTGTCCAACAAAGTTGACCAAGCCGCACAATTGGCTCAAATCAAAAGGTTTATTTGTCGTATAATTGGCCCAGATTATTGTCACTTCTGTCGCCTTCTGGCTCGATGCTTATTTACACTTTTATATTTCGCTTTTTCCCGCACAACACTTTTCCACTGTCCCATGGCATTTGCTTTTGTTCGCGACTCGCAAATAAGTGTGAAGAGGGGAGGGGCGAGAAAAATGTTGCTGTGGTTGAGTTTGATTGGCCTTTGTTTGCACAATTGATTGCTGGCCATATTGTTGCCCCCACACACGCACACACACACACACCTCTGAGCCAAGGATCCACAGAGCCACGCTTGGCCTTTGTTAGTTCATAGCCAATTATGGTTGACATCCAGCTGGAGATTGCAATTGACGGGGCACCACAGAGCCGACGGGGTCGTATTCAGGGGCCATGTCCAGGTCCAGGTCCAGGTCCAATGTCCCTTTGGGTCTGTGACATGCAATGGCACTCATTATTATTGACTCTCTAGTGTGAAGTGCAGTGTCTGCGCCATCCAATGACTAATTGCCAATGGAATGAACGTTTTTACAACCGAGAGGAACCGTCTAGTTCTACTCTGTTTAAATAACTGTATCAATTCTTTGTATTTTCTGCAGTCTGCCATCATTAAAGAGGGTTTCCTGCTTAAGCACACCTGGTCGTTTCAGCGCTGGCGACGTCGCTATTTTCGCTTGAAGCGAAATATCTTATTCTATGCCAAGGACGAGAAGGTAAGTTGTGAGTTTTAAGACAAATGTAAGAATTATACAGAAATCTGGGTGGGGGATACATGTTGGTACGCTGCTAATCAAAGCTCATCAAATGGCAACGTAAATGAGAGAAACATGCCATCTGATTACGCTGCGCATACGTAATGCCAAGGTCCCCGCATCGCATTACGATGTTGTTGCTCCAATTCCACAGGTAGCACAATTCCCATCGGCAGATGATAGAGCACCCAATAGAGAGGGCAACGCAGATTATAGATGACTCTTTGAGAAAGCAGAGATGATGGAGCTAGAGATGGGAAATCCCTTTAGGGGAAGCTGCCTCCCCTCTTTGTGATTCCACCGGAAATGATAAGTGCTTTTAATTAGCCATTTCCTGCTGATGAATGCCTGCTGAATGCTGGCTGCGTTCCAATGCAGTTTGATGGATTCCGGAGCTATCTTTGCCTCACTCATTGTGCCTTCTATACCATGCTTAGTGCTGTCACTACCCCTCCCTTTCCTCTATGACCTTTAACATTTTACAGCTGCTGGCTGTACTTTTTCTCCGTCAAATTGCCCCCAGAGCAAAGCAAATTGCAGGATACAATTACCAAATGAAATTACCGCGCAACTTGAAAGCAAAACAATGAAACGTTCACTGTGCCATGGAGAGAGGTAGCAAGGTATCAAGGTAGCAAGGGGTTGGGGATGAGGCTGAGGAGGAGGTGGAGGTGGAGTCAGGGCCAGTAGACAGGTGAGACGGACAGACAGACACCGAAATTGGTTTATTGCGTGCACTACCCGCTCTATGGCAGTCATAATGAATGCTTTTAAAATTCAGCCCCCGCATATAATGCCGTCCTCTAATAGAATCAGAGTGTGGGAGAGAGAGTGGGGGCTACACTTTTCGGGGCATCCAAAGGTTATGGGGTTGATTGCAATGGCTTTTGCTTTTAGTGACTCAATAAATCGAGGGGGAAATTCCGCGCGGCCGTTCGCTCAAGGCAGCTCTTGTTTCAATGTCAAATTGATTCAATTGTGGGTCCTGGCATGCTCGTGCTAGTGCGCTCGACCCCCATCATTAATTATGTTAACGAGACTAATTGACCAGACAAATCAATAATTTATGGTCAGAGTTGAAGTCGAGGTTTATACACTCGTATAAAAATCATTTGCAGCAGACAACAGCAGACTTCTTAAGCGAATTACGTGCTCAACCACAACCAATGCTCGACTTATACGTCCAATCCTTCAATACTTCGTTATCCAATCCTGCAGTGAAGAGGCTTTCCATTCATGGCGAAACGAAACCCCACAACTGACGTCAATGACGTTCATCATGGAAACATGCAACCCGCGTATGCAACTCTCACAAATGCAATTATTTCGAAAACTTTCGTAACAAACGGGCAAGCACTTGAGCGTTTCAGCGGCTTGACTTTGAGAGGGACCCATACAAATATTGCGTATACGTCATGTATGACTTTTATGTTTATACAATCTTGAGAGGTGTCGAGGCTGAGGTTTCGAGGAAAGGTGCGGAATGCATGCTGCTGCGTCTTCTCTGACGCACTTCCATTATGCAACAGGACAGAAATAAATGCTGCTGCCTCCCACAGATCGTTTGAGGCTTACAACCGCAGAGCAAAGCAGAACAGAACAGAACAGCGGTGGGCGCAAAATGGTACAATGTTGCCATGACGATAGTCCGTCTCATTTCCACTCGCATTTCACGCCCCGTGGAATCTAGGAACCTTCCATCAAGGAACCTTCCGGAGTCAGTCATTTTGATTAAAAATTCCGTTTGATGCTCGATAAATAGACCTTAAGGTGGCTCTTTATTAAAAGGTTAATATCACCGTTTAGACATTTACGTCCAAGGACTATGCCAAGGAGAGAACTCATTAACTGTAGGCACGAAATTTCAATTATAATTACGCATACGCCATGTTGCGCTAAAGTTGCTTAAACGGCTGGCAATTTGTTGCCTACGGCTGCTGCTGCTGCTGCTGCTGCTGCTGCCGCTGCCACTGCTGTTGTTGCCTCCATAGTAAACTCTAATAAAAAGAAAGAAAACGGGGGGAAAAACAGAAGACGAGACGGGAAAAACTACGAGTACGCGTGCCAGCCAAATACGCAAGGCGTGAGAAAACCAGCGAAAGGCCGAGGTCCAACTTTGGGTTCGGTTCTAAGTTGAGGCCAAAAAGAAAGGATAAGACCTGCCTGCCCGCTAAAAAGGAAAGAATGACGACCGGTTATTTCAGGGAAGGAGCTGGCGGAGGGATGGGGATGGGCATGGGCACGGGATGGCTGTTGATGCTCATGTTGATGATGGTTACTCTGCTCGTAAAAGCGCAAATTTTTGTTTGCATTGTTTTCGTCGTAGTCTTCTCCTACTTTGTCTCTTTGTTTCTCTATCTCTCTCTACTACCACTTTTCTCTCCTTGTTTTGGCTTAAGCCGCTGCCGAAGGTTCTTTCGGTGTTTTCTTCTTCTTTTGGCCCACTCGCACGCGACGTGGTACCAGGGTATGGGTATGGGTAGGGAAATTCACCACAGTTGTAAAGTTGTAGGACTCGGCATCCGGCCATGTGCGCGCTGCCGATGCGAGAGTATGATGATGCTGTGTGGGTGGTTTGTTTTGAAACGTAAAAGCTTCGCTTCACAGAGAGAGAGAGAGAGACAGAGGGAGAGCGTGAAAAAGCTTTTCCTTTTAGGGTTGTCAAGTTACTAGAAAAAGAAGAAATAAACAGAGATTATTTATAAAGTATAAATATTGGGGAAATTAGGTTTAAGTCCAAAAATGTTGATAAAAAATAAAGAAGAAAATGTACAAAATAAATATACTACTTTCTGTATTCTATATTTATATTTTGCTCGCTTAAGATTATTTGTACTACAATATTTTCTACAAAACTGCAGTGATACTTGTATTAATATTACTACTTTCCTAGTGGTATACCTCTTTACGTATTCATCTTCATCTAACAAACTTTCTCTCAGTGGAAGCACACATCTTGTAAAAGATGAGAGCTTTTCGTTCTAACCCCAGACCCTAAGCAGACCCCAAAGCAAGCCCCCGTCCCGTTCCGTCCCCACACGCACCTGTAAATATTTGTATCCTTTCGGGGCGCATGGCAGGCTGTCGGCCAGGAAGGCAGCAGCGGTAGCGGCAGCGGCCGCGGCTCAGTCTCCCCTCTGGCTTTCCCTCGGTTTCGTGGTGGGTTTCCTCTTGGCGGCCAATAAAAGCGAGTGCCAGTGAGGACTCGAGCCCAGTTCAAACTCAACGAAGCAGTGTGCCACATCTCAGCGGCAAAAGCAACAGCAACAGCAGCAGCAGCATCCGCCAAAGAGGAGAGACACACCAAACAAACTCAGGCTCAAGCCAAATAATTAATAATTCATCAAAACTCAAAAATTCATCACAGACAAAAGAATAATTTAAATTTTAAGTGAGGCAATAGACAGCAAAAAAAAACCCCCCAGCAAATATCCTTTTAATTTATTTCGCTGTGAGGCGACGGCAAGTGGTCTTTTGCCCAAGCCTCAAGCTCCTCAAGTTTTGAAAAGATGTGAACCCCCGAAATATCCCGAAACGAAGAAACGAAGCCATAAACTAAAGAAGCAACAGTGTCAAAACCATAAACTAAAAGCCTAAATCACCGCTAAATCAATATTCGGCTTGTGTGTGTGTGTTTTTGGGGTAAGTTCTGTACGGCTTTTATGCCTATTTCATTTTGAATAATCGTCGCCATTGCCGGCATAGCATTAGTGATTTGCTTGGGGGCTTACCAAAAGTTTCCGTCGGCTTTCGGCCCTAATGCTGGAACAAACATATTTATTTCGGAGATTTGTAGGCTGGCCCCTAAAACTTTTAATTGGCTAATTTAATTAATGTTCGCTAGTTGTGCGTCTTCCGAACATCGTCCTGATGGATGTCTGATTGAGACGGCCGTCATTAATTTAAACTTTTGGCGGCGGCGGCGGCGGCGGCAGACGTTGATGAATATATGCGAGGTGGAAGGCAGTTCTTAGCTCTTTGCCAGACACATTTACCTAGACTCTTAATCGTTCTCGCACTCGTACTCTTATGCTTATTCTTATAATGTTTGTTTCACATACAATTGACTTTGCCAGACACACAACCACATACCCATTGACTGAGAGAGAGAGAGAGCAGCATCAATTCAGGCAACAGAGCAGTGACCTCTTGTCTGGGAGTCTGGGAGTCTGGGAGCAGTAGAAGTAGCAGAGTCGGTGTCGGTGCCGATGTTTGTATGGGGTCTGTCTGGTGGGGGGTCTGACAACTTCTCGTTACCCAGGTCCCCTCGAGTAGCACTTTTTGGCTAATTACTACGGCCCACATAGACACATCGGCCAATAGACACACACACACACACACACACACTCATATATGATATCCAAACAATATACGTATGATGAGCATATGTGTAGCTGAAGAAGGCTGCCGAAGAATCGGGCAAAGTGACATTTATACAACGATAATTATACGCATATATTTATGAACAGAATAGAACAGATAGGGGCGGAACAGTGCAAATATTAATGGGGAAGTGGGCGAAACCAATGAAAGCGATACAAGAATAAGCCCTGAGCCGATAATGGACTGAACAGGACTTACATACCTGAAGGATATTGTCCTCGTGCTGCTGCCTGTGGCAAAAATGGTTGCGTGCCTCGAATGCCATGCCATCCATGGACATGTGCGTGTCCCCAGGATGTTGGGCCCACACACACGCACACACACTCAGTGTCACACCCGTGAAGAGGATGTTATCCTGCGGCCATGTGCAAATGTTTATTGTGCTCAGTGTGTTGAAAAATTTACATGGCACCTTCTTACCCATCCGCTCCAGTCAAGTACGGGGAGGACATTCTCCTCCTCCTGCTGCTACTGCTCCTCCTGAAAGCATGTAATGTAACCGTTGGACAATGAGCACATTGCCATGTCGTTGTCCCCTTCGTGTCCTGTGGCCAGGTGTTTTGTCGGAGCAGATTAGATTCTTCTTTTCAGGCAGGACTTACGTGCATGTGTGCTGCTGATTTTCTCCCTCTCTCTCTCTCTCTCTCTCCCTTTCTCTCGCTCGCCGTCTTCCTTGGGGTTTTGGCTAATTTTTGTTGGGACTCGTGGAGCAGCAATAAAATTTGCCAAATCATTTTTGGATTTTATTGTTATCCCCGAGAGCATGAAGAGAATTGAAACATCCCGACAATCCCAGGAGAAATGTCCTGAAATAATGGGCTCAAAGGCTGAGTTGGGGGATTTTATTTCCCGACAGTAAAGCTTTGAAAAATTGATTAGACTCCCAGTATTCATATGAATAAACCATCAAACTTCATGGTCTAAATGTTGCATGGAAAGTTACTAATGAGTTCAACAAACATGCAAAATAATAATTGAATTTTAATCACTCCAACGATGTGCAACAAATTTATTAACTTTATAATTCATTCAAAACATTTATCCAAATTTAGTCGATGCTAAACAAAAGCCAAAAGTGGCATCACAAAATATCACAATGTTACCTAAATATTTAACATGCAATTTTGAATTATTCATGATATTTCTTGACATGCAATCTCTGATGCATTACCCATTCAATCATTGATTAGATGCATAATTTATATCAAACATTCATCCTTTTTATTCAGTGATTTTCAATTTTGCAAAAATAGAACAGTAGAATAATCCGAAATTATTATTTGTCCTCTTTGTTTCGAGGACATACAACAGGAAATTTTGTAATTCAATTATCCAATTTCATCAGCGGAAAATCATTCAAAAATTACAAATTCAATGGCAAATTCACACAAAAATACATTTTCCAATGAAAAATAATACGAACTTTCTAAATGACGTCAGTAGGCATTGGGGGCGGACACATTTACCCTTTAGTATCTCTTTTTTTTTGGGAGGGGAGGGGCTGAGGCGATTAAGTTTTCATGAGCTGAAAAAGCGGTGGATAACTTTTTTGCCTTGGCAGTCCTCACCGACTATAGAGTAGCCGCAAAGGTCGAATATATGGTATGCAATGGAGGTCAAAAACACAATTGGGCGTCTGTATTGGAGGCCTGTCAGGTCAGAGAACATGTACAAGCAATCGAGAGTGCAACTTGCATTAATTTCCATGGTAATTATTGGAGAACTCAATCCATAGGCAACTGCCGAAAATTGTTCTGTTCCGAATTTGTATTCATTTGCAGCACATACAGTGCGTATGAGCAATTTTCTCCTTGAACATTTTAATTAAATGCTGTGCATCCTTGGCCCACTACTACTCCTGCAGTGGGCTAAACGGACTGTAAATTCAAATAAATAAAACAGAGATTGCACAATTGCCGAGTACACTTTCGGTGTATGCCCAATTTGCATATTATTTGCACATGTTCTGTGTATTCTGTGGGAGGATACAGCATTGACCGGACCCTAACAGCTCTCAGCTGGCGAGTGCATAATTTGCAGGCTTAGTTTTTCGAAAAGGTTTTCCCTTTGGTTAATTTATGGACACAGGATTCCGCCACCCCGAAGGAACCCGAAATCAAACCCCAATGAGGTCACACATGGGCTCGGGGCTACAAAGCTACAAAGTCACGTGCCAAATTCAACAGAAAGGAAGGGGAAACTTTTTAGGATTCGGTATTTTGTCGGTAGAAGGGGCATAATCAATATTCTGATGTGGGTCTGCCTGCAAATTTTGTGAAACAATGAAAGCGGCCACATGTGATACTATTTTGACAAACTGCACAAACAGAACGGAAATCTTTGCACGAAACTGTGACAATAAATTCAAATTAATTCCGCTCAAGTGATTTTGAATAAACATTTACCTTCCGAACGGTTCTGTCTCCCGGTCTTGTTCTGACCTTTCAATTTTAGTCGCATTCAACGTTTCAATTGAAGATTATCACACACAATGGTTGCTCATAATCCAAGGCCAGGCATTAATACAATGTCTGATGCGAGAGCTGCCATGACATTCAACAATTTTCCAACTGTCACGCAGACTGAGGAGAAGAGAGCATTGCCAGTGCGTGGCTATGAAAAGCTGCAGCCAAATGAAAAGTGTCAACCAGATGGAAGAGGATGTAGGCGCTGGGACTCGCAGGACCCATTCCCATTCCCACTCGCTTTGTTCGCATCTGGCATCCAACTGACGTCGATGTCAGTCTCGAATGATGCTTGCCAGTGACGCCAGCTGGCGCTAGTTTAATCAACATAAATGTAGCGGTCCCTCTGCTCACAGGAGGAGCTCCTCCTATCCTCAGCCCTCGCCTGGCTCGGATGCTCTTGTATGCTTCTCCTGGGCCTACTCAGTTTGCATATGCCGTGGAGCTCTTTATTGACTTTAATGACTGCATAAACATCGACCCGCAGTAGCACTACTGGCACTAGCACTGCTCCACCCTCTCATACAACATCCTGCACTTAATGAACTTGTTCATTTGTTGCACGTGAACGGAATAAATGCCTTGGGAGTACATCTATTTCTATATTTCTTCCGTCACTCAATGGTACGTGACAAGAAATAGGTGCCTGTCCCGCCAAAAGATGATGATGATTTGGCATGGAAGGTGATGCCTTGGTGTCTGTGTTCTTATCTAAATTTCATATTTGTCTTGGGTGGTTTTACAACTGAATTCAAAGGCAAATATGTTTGAAGAGTGGCAGTGGCTGGTCTGGGGACACACATGAGTGGACCTCAGTCCAAAGTCATGGCATGACCTTCTTCGTCTTTTGTGTCAAATATGTTACTTTAATCAAAGGACCAGAATGAATTCAAGCGCAAATGAAACGAATCAGCACAATAATACTCGTCCTCGTACTCGTAGTCGTAGATGACGTGTCAGTGGCAGAAGTTGTCGAATTAATGCGATCGCCATCAAATAAATAAATACAACACGAACATTGGACATTGGGACAATGGACACAAAGCAATTTAATGCCCCATTTGAAATATTACGCATACCACACGCTATACCGTCAATGCCATCACACACACACACATACGTATACTCGTATATTGTCAAAGAAATGATATTAATTCGTAGGCCTGGTCAATTGCCATGGCCTCTGGGCATGCTCCTTCCATTTCCTTGCCTCCTCCTCTCCCTTGCCTCTCTCTTCTAGCCATCATAATGTCTTAGGAGGCTTAGCCGTCATTTATGTCGTCAACATCTGCGTCTGAGGCCCATCGCTAAATGCCTCAGGTCGCCTAATCTCCTGTTTGTATGCAGGCCGCAAGACCAACTTGGGGAAAACTTTGCCATTTCCTGGAACAGGATACACAGTCCCTTAGGAACGAAGTGAGAGTTATCGTTTCTTTTGGGTGGATTGGGACGTAGATAAGCAGCTTTCTCTTGGGAGTAACCTGATAGAATTTCCCACTGAAAATGTGCGCTATTATTTATGCATTAACAATCGATTATCAATTGCTTTAAGTGACTAATCGTTCAAAAACTGTGCTTCATATGCAAATTTAAGACAGGGAATCAGCCACTCATTTCCCATTTTAATTTTATACATTTTATACAACACGTTAGTGAAAAATCGTCGAGCTTGGCCACGTCTTAAGCCAGCAGCTTCCCGAGTATATAAATTTATTTAAATGAAATGCATACGATGGTGACACCGCAGAATGTGCCAGAAGAACGAGGACGCCAGCGCTTATGACAGGCAGGAGGAGCAGGAGTCTATGAGGGTTGGTTTCCCCCTCACGACGGGGGGGAGAAAAAGTCGATGGGTATGCCGCGTTTTGCGTTCCGCATGCCTCAGGCCTCAAGGGTGCATTAAGCTAACAAGCGTACTAAATGTAGTACAAAACGTGGCCACAGGGACGCCGTGACGTTGATGTTGAAGTGTTGCCAACACTCTAGGCCCGTGTGTATATACATATATATATACATACATACCTACATATATGTATGTATATGTATGCTCGGGAAATTTGCTGAGGAAAACCTTATGCAATATAACCGATGCCACAAAATAAATTGAAACCAACTGCGGTCAAAGCATAACCCATGCACTCATTAGTTGCCTTCCAACCAGCGGGAAAATTCATTTGTTTCACTCAAGTATCAAGCGCATCATTCACTGCAATTAGAAGACCAGAAACCACGAGCGCCAAAGGCCAACTGGAGCCACCACGGCAAAGGCCATCAGCAAGCTGCAGGCCAGGGACGTCAAGGGGCCAGAGGGCCAAGAGCTCCAAGCCAAGCACTTGCCAAAGGCCAACAAGGGGGTGGATGTAGGAGAATCATCTACCTGCCGGCCCAAAACGGAAATGAATACGTTCTCCCAGCCACCGCAAAAGCCGCAGCCACCGAATGCTGCACTTTCTGAAATGCGAGACTTCCGGCGCCTTGTAGTCCCACGTTAGTTTCAAGGTTGCTTCGGGCAAAGTCAGAGGTGTTCTATTAACATTTCCGTCGGAGGCAGGCGACTCCAACATTCCCATTACCAATCGGATTTTGAGTTATGTTCAACCAAATTGACATTTCACCTTGATTAATGGCCAGCGGGAGACTAGCAGCCAGAGCCAGAGCCATGTCCATAGCCAGGAGGCGGCAGCTCAATCATCAGTGTCGCTCTGGTGCTGGTCGCTGGTCACGGGGCTACTACCATTCCCAATCCGAGGTCATTGTCTTTTGTGCGGGTCTCAAATTTATTGTAGCGCATTAATTCGCTGTCCACCAGTCCCTGGCACCCAGGCAGCACCCAGACAGCCGTCCAGAGCCCGCAGCGGATAAGAATCTACGTAAATGGAAAGCAATTAGGGCCAGCGAATCTTTTGTTGTAAGAGAACCATTCCATATTTGATTCATTTGGAAGCCAAAAGGGTTAAGTCGGCCGCATGAATATTTAATTGATGGCCAGAGCGATGCCTACGGGTGCCAAAGGTGCCGGGAATTGTTCTCAAATTATTTCTATCCCCCCAAAAAAACATTCCCAGACAATTCAATTCAATGAGAGAGAGAGAGAACTGGTACAGCCTCAGGCACCAAGGCAAATAGCTCATTCGCAAAAGGGATATTACTTTAAAAGGGTCCGTCTTATTTTAGATATTTGTTTTTATTAAATTAATGTACAAGTATCATAATTATTTGTACACTTTTCGCTTGGCCCAAGACCCTCTTTGAAATATTCTATAAAAAAAGAATAAGCTTTACCCTCACCCTTTCTCCCCATTCAAATGAACACAAAAAACCGAAATTTTAAATAATGCAAAACGGCATACATATACTTTGGCCGAAAACCCAACAAGATGGAAAGATGGAAAGGTTGAAACAACTTGCTTACCCCTCATTTGGCTTGGGTACCGTCGGGCACTCGTGCGGCAACAAAATGCTTAGGCACAAAAACTTTTCAGCCAAAGACAATTTCTACAGGCCTCTTTCCATCAGACAAAAGTCCGCATTCAGCCACCGAAAAGGTAATGAAAGAAATGGGCATACAACAAAGGCGACTTTTCCCTTTTTTTTCGCCTTCTGAGAGGAGTGGGATGGGAATGGGAATGGGAGTGGGGATGGGGAATCCTTTGTGTGACATTTGTTAGGAGAGGGTTGACAGCCGCATGACACGAGGCGTGAGAGAGCTGAAAGCCAGCTGAAATTTCCGGCCAGAGCGTTGCCAAGGAAATCTCTTTTCTAGCCTGTGAAATAAATGATTTAGTGTGTGACACTTGAGACCAGAATTCGGCCTTCATCTTTCGGTGTGATTCGATTCAAAACGATTCGGTTCGGTTCGGTTCGATAATGAGTCAATTATACGGCCATTTAGTGCAACCAACTTGTGGACTAGATTCAATTTATAAATTGTATTAAGGAAAGACGAGACCAGACGCTGGCTGGCTAACTTTTTGATTGAGCTTTGAGCCGCCCGTAAATCAATCAAAATTCTGTCAACGACATCCAATGAACTGAAGTCCAGTTTGAAATTTCATCGGCACTCAATTTATTTATTAAATTTGTTTTTGGGCATCGTTGTCGAAACTGAATTTAGTAAGTCATTCTCGTCCAGATTCGAATGAAAAGCACAATTTGTGGCTCCAACTTTCTGCTGCTTTTGTGGCTCCACAACTTTTGAAGCACTCTGAAAAAAAACTACAAATAAATTCATTTTGGTTGCGCTGTTTTTACCATGCAACATGCAGCTAGGATTTTAATTTTAAGCCTGTCTAAAAAACAAGCACAAAATAAAAAATATACATAAGCCGAGCTCAGCCAAAGTTTTGCTACAAACACCACACAAAAGTTCCTGCTGCCAAAATGTATATTCCGAGAATGGGGCAAGTTATCATTAACACCTCGCTGATCCTGCCACAGAGCCCTGCCCCCATTCTCACTCTAGACCGCTCCGTAAAATGTTAAATGGCAAATGGCTGTGGGTGGAGTGGACCGACGGACCTAGAAAGGTGTTGGCAGTCGCTCAGGGGCGCGTGATTCCCAAATTGATGTGCGGCACACTCTCGCAGCTCTGGTTACGTGGCATCAACATTTATGCGAGGATTTACGCTTAAAATATAAATCTTACCACGGCATTAAGGAGATGCGTGCTCGTTGGCGGGTTTTTGGCCATTACACTTGGAGGAAGAAATCTTAAGTCTGTGGAAAATCATTTAACTGATGTATGAAAGAAAAAGTATTAGCGGAAATCAGTGAACATTGATTTAAGATGGGAGACAATTTATTCTCAGTCTTAGGAAATGTGTAAGGATGTCTAAGAACTACCAAAATTTGAATTTTTCCCTCAGTGTATGTATACCTTAAGTTTCATGCTCCTTTTCTTGATGATTTCGACTTTGATTATGATTTTGTTTACCGTCCCCTATTATGCACCCCCTTTTTTGTGTATATCTGCTTTGGGTATGTTTTGGGTATGCTTTAATGTCCCCTAAAGCTGACCAAGTTATTGGCTTGCAAAACACTATCGTTTATTGAAAAAGTTCCCAACATAGAGGGAAAAGTTCATCCTCGGGGACCCCGAGGGCATCATTTACTATTATTTCACATGCTGTCAAAAAGTTGGAGGACCTCTTGCAGGGTCCTTGCTAAAACTTTTCCCACTTGTCTAGCGAATAATTTATTTGGGTACACAGAGCACCATATAATTTTTACTGTCTGCAAACTATGCATGTTTTTATATTAAGTGGAAGTGAAAGAGAAAAACTGTCAACGTAAATGTTTAATTTATAATGTGCAATCGTGGCAACTCACAGAAGGTCTACCTTTTTTTTTGGGGACAAATTAATGCACATTTATTAGAACGAAAGACTGCAGACTGTTCCAGAGGGAGACGAGTGAAGAGGGAGGCGATTGTCCATGTGGATAAGCCTCATAGAGGGAGGATATGGTCCATGCGGATAAGGCACAGAGAGATTGTACTGACTGTCCATGTGGATAAGCCTCATATAGGCAGGACACTGCCAAGAAGACCCGCACTGGACACACAGGAAAAAAAAAAGCGGTTGGCTCGTTGTCGGGCCGACGGATCTTGCCCCCAGTCCTTGGGTCTCTCTTTCTCTCTCTCTCTCTGTGTGTGTGTGTGTCTGTCAAGGAAAACATCATTTTATCAAACCCGAAACGAGGTCATGTGGGTTTTTCGTCGTCAGAACCAGAATCAGGGCCAAAAACCAAACCAGAAGCTCAGGAAAAATGTTGTATTTCCCTCTGTAACTGCCTCTCTCTCTCCCATTTATTCTGTGATTTTTTTTTGCGAAGCCTAAAATGAAACTCATAAATTATGTTGCATAAATCACGGCACAGCGGTTAGGTGCGGGTGTGCGGGGAAAAATGTTGTACGGAAAATATGAGAATGCCAAATACATATAAGGGAAAAAATCTACCTCCTAAAATCAATTAACAAATTAATTTGATGCCTTTTTGCAATAATTGAAACTTGCATCAACATTTATTTGATTGGAGTGCTTCAATATTTGACGCTCGCTGCAAATTCTAGCAGTATTTGCTTACATTTTCTGCTCTGAAATTCATTTCATAAAAATTGTTGTGCCATTTTTCGTTTTATTTTCACCAGTTGTAAGCCAAATCAAGCGAAATCCTTTTGAGAAATATCATAATGGAAGCATCAGAGCATTTTATTGCATTTTAAGAGCCGACGAAAAAAACAATCGAAAAACACAAATGGTAGCTTAAATATCTTATTTTTCTGGCTGCTGTCTGCAATCTGCTGTCTGACATGGTACTACTTAAGTGTTATTTATGCAGCATTTTATCCCGAAACTGAAGAGCCAAAAGTTGAATGTACTACAATGGTCCTTATAGACCTCTCGAATGCGAATGCAAATGGATGGAAAACATATCTGCGGTCGGCCAGAGGATAAACCAATAAATTCCAATAAATAAAGGGATCTCTTTCTCCAGTTATTTGCTGTTCATTTTTTCGTATATATGTATGTATGTATATTCATCAGCATTACATTGTGACAATGTGTTTGGAGGGGCGGGGCGGGGCGCGGCGTCTACTTAACGTGTGTGACTGTCATTAATGCCTGCATTTGAGCCACAATACCGCCTCTTACCGAATCGAATCGGAATGGCCTCCAAAAAGATATTCGCTGATGCCGTCCCTTGCTATTAATCACAATTATTGTCAGCTAGTCGGCATTGTCGCTTGTCGCTTGCCACTTGTCGCTGGAGGTGGATGTGGAGGAGCAGCTCCGCTCCTGTGTTCCGCCATCTGTGGTCCTGAATCAGGTCACAGCAGTTGTTCCGCTGCCGCCGTCGCCGTCGCAGTCTCGTTCCGTGAGCCCCGTGACAAATTGCTTTCAGGCCCTCAAAGTAGGTTACACAGCTGGCACTCTGCCCTGTACAGGTCCCTCTACCCCAGCCAGAACCCAGTAGCACGACTAAATGCTTCTAATTGCTGGCTGGGGCTTGGGGCTTTGTTTAAACAAAAAAAGCAACAACAAAAAACGCATGCAGTGGGGAACATGTTCATTTCGCAATGAGTGGGTCAGATGTAATTGCTTGTGCGGATAATACGGGAGGCGTGAATGCTCGTAGTCACTGGAAGTTTCCAATCAAAAATAGATCACTACCAATTGAATCAAGAATATTTTATATAAATAGTGTGGTAGGATAACCTAATTCAGCCTATACGGCAACATAAGATAATACCATAAGAATACTAAATATACGGCAACACTACCATAAGAATACGAAATATACGGCCACATTACAAATGTGTAGACCGACACCCGATCACTTTTTGTGTGGCATCGAAAAAAAAAAAAGGGGGAAACAGAAAAAGACGTGGTGATACAACAGTTTTATGCCCGAAAAATAGTTTAAAAGAAAATTACAATCATTTATTTTCTAGTATCATTTCCCTCGGTGTATCCTCAGTGGAACAATCAATAATATATGGCCACTGGAAGCCCATATTTTGATTACAAATTCCACAATTTCTAATCCCAAATATTCAGTTTACCCGAAGGCTTAAACCCTGGCTCTGATTTATGTCTCATGCTCACCGTTCTCCATTAAAATAGAATTTGGTCTTGAGATGGCACCAGCGGGCATGCTTTATTTAGAATATTGTAAATTTAAATCAAGGGTCGCCCCCAAGAAGCGGAGGTGGAAGGTATGTGGCAGGGACCAGCTACTTGCAAGGACATTAACATTTTGCGAGTATTTAAATGCGAGAAACCTCCGACGGCAGAGCACAGCAGGAGATGGCTGGGCTGCCGATGTTATGGCACATTAATAACTAGAATTTGAATCAAGGTCTGGGCAGAGAGGGAGTGAATGGGAGGCCTGAATGGGTGTGGTGTATTTGAGTATTTTTGGGGGTGCGGCCACCAAGTTATGCCATTAAAATGTCAAAATTTTCAAGCTGCTCCACTCCGACACGCCAAATGAAACATGGCACGCCCCGCAGACACCTACTACACGACACCCGCCACAGCCGCCCCCAAAAAAAGAGAGTCCCAACCCCCAGAAACTGTGCCTTGAAGGGTAGCCAAAACCTATTTAATACAAATTATACCCCGCCATCATTGCAATGCCAAAGGGCGGGGGGCTGTTAAGGATTCTCCGCCCATGGCCCTGTCCCTGTCCCATTTGGGAATCTGCCAGGCACACTTCTTCCTCCATTTGTCTTAGGGAAAACTTTTCTCTCGAGTGGAAAAATGCAAAAAAAAAAGAAGAGGACATTGGAAAAGTCTCAGTGCAAATGTCTTTAATGTTTGCCTTGTTTTCAGCCGACTGAAAATAGTTGAAATGCAATTGCGAACAAAACTTTCCCCGAAGCGACATTTCGAAAGGAACAACTTTATCGAGAGAGAGAGTGAGGAAAGAGAACTTTCTGTGGAAAGGCAGCTCGGAAGTACGGAAGTTATATGGAAAGGAGATTGAAATGGGTGGAAATTGGAACCCATCAATCTGATATCAATGTGGAAATGAGATTGCCTTGAGATTTTTTAACCAACTTTCTTGAAGTTTCTTTTCCACTGATTTTGTTCGACTTAAAGTTTGAGTAACCTGCGCACAAATCTCTACCGAAAATGGTGTTCAATTAGTTGGGGTCTTAACGAGTCAGCAGTTTCTCAGTCAGTCAGTCTCGAAATATACTAAATTCTAATGACTGCCAGATCTTTTTTCCCATTAAGTGATTTGGCGTGCAAAAAATGGCCAAGAGCACTCTGTCCTGTCCCCTTCTCCATCCCAAACAAGACGAAAGTAATGCCAAGAAATTGATATGAATGGCCTCCAACAACAAAAAACTTTTCTGCAAGCTGTACACAAACCAAAGGAAAAGCAAAAGCAAAAGAAATGAGTAAATAAGCAAGAAAAGGAAAAGTATTGTGTGCGCCAGGTGGCAGAGACCCAAAAAAAAGCCAAAAAAAACTCTTGAAAGTGCGCAAATTAATGATTATTTGAGGCAGTTTTTCTCCAACAAAAATCTCTGTATAATGCAATCAAAGTTGGGTTTATGCCAGGGGACCAGAAGCCGATAACACAGAAAATTAGCAATTTGCCCTAATGTGATGTCTGTGATTGACCCCAGAGGAAAGCACACACACACACCGAAAACGGGTCTACATCTCCCTAAATTCCCCAATGTGTGTCGTGTTTTTCCACTCAAAAATTGCTGCGGCCTTCTTACAGTTTACTTTTATAATTATTTTATTGATTTTCCACACTCGAATATAATCAAATGTACAAACAAACATACACACAGCAGAACAGAACCAAACAGAACCGAACAGAACAGAACAAATATTTTTTTTCGATTTTTGGGCTTTTAATGAGATCCCGGGAAGGAAAGAGCTTGCGAGGCTTGTGCCGGCGGCAGGGCTAAAGATTTGTGATATCCATTCAGGCGGAAAATGTCTGGAACTCACTTAATTTAACAAGTGCGGAAAACGCGGAGCAAACAGGAAAACGCCGAGACTTTTGAGAGCAGACACAGATATTGGAGAGTGGAAGGAAATAAGGAGAGAAAGAAAGATTAGTCGAAGATTGAGATACACTTGGAAAGAGCCAGAAACCATATTGAAACCATTATACTTCAAGGTATTGTATGCCTCTACACTATTGAAGAAGAGTTCACTGCAAAATCTCAGTGTATTACAATCTCTTAGTGTATTAAACCAGCCAACAAAACCTCAAGCTCGAATTGGTGCCCTGGCCAACAATTTGAGTTGTGAAAGTACTCGAAGTCCTTGCTGATTTTTAACGATTGCTGCCCTGACAGCCACCGTCGGAAGAAGGAGCACATCCCTCAGACGCGAATATGGTTGGTAATTTCCCCCTCGTTTCCTGTGCACGTACGTACATGTACATCTACATCTACATGTACATCTGTGTGCCAGTGCTTGCCGGGATTACTGGTTTGCTTATGTATGTATATATAAGTTTAATTATTGTAATGCGCACTCTGGTGGATTAAGCTCCTACATATGTCTGAACGAATTCATATTCACTCAGGGTTTTGAGTGATGGCTGTGTTTTCAATCAATTATACGCCAAAGCAACTTATTACGGATTTGTGGCAGCAACTAGGGTTCCTCTCCCATTGAATGGGGAAAGCGCAGAAACACAACAAAACCCTGAATAACTGAAATACCTCGACATGTAGATGGAATTTCAAGTACTTAGGTGTCATAATAACTCTAGAGTCTCGCAATGTGCCACAGCACAACACCCAGGAAGTCCATACACAGAGCCATAGAGTGCTGCTGTCTTCCCATGAATAAATTATGCCAAGGCTGAGCACACAGATACGAGTATGTATGAAAAACAGAAAAACAGAAAAGCGGAACAGACAGAGAGGTACCTGTGTTCTTAGAGATACTTGTACACGGATGGCAGACGTGCAGAAGTTTGAAATACAAATGCCATTAAAGTGGAGGTCGACACACGCGGCGTATGCGCAATATTCAATTGATTTTTTTATTTTGTACCTCACTTAAAGTTTGGGATACCAGCCCAAATAATAATCAAATATTAATTGGTGTGGGAATTGAGGCAAATAAAATAAATAACAGATAGGTATAAAAATAACAAAAATAAAACCTTGTTTGCTTGCCTTCGAGCAAATAATTTTCAGTGTTTCTGTGGAGGGTTTCATCTGTTACCTTGGGGCCCGCAAACAAAATCAAACTTTTTGAATCACTCGAGTCAAAAGAAAACCAATTTTCGGCATGTTCAAAAACTACTTGAGTATACGGAAAACCTTGGAATAGGTCTAGGGCTTGGGCTTCGGCTTGGGCTGGGGCTCAGTCTTTCTCTGTCCCCTCGGTCTTTTTGGTTGGATTTTGTATTCGGTTCTGGCTATTGGGTTCTGAGTCTCTGTATTGGCATTGCCTTGTTCTCTGGCCTTCCCATTGTCACATTTCTATTATGTGTTTGGGTCCGTCGACAAAAGCAGTTGTTGCTGGCTTTTGTTGCCTCGTAAATATCCATTTATCTGCAGGCCTCTCCACCGCTGTGCTGTGCTGTGTGTGTGCGTGAAACATTTCAATTTCCTAAAGGACCTGCAAGGCATGATGCCACCACCATGCTCTGCATACATGTCCAGCAAAAAAAAACCAAAACAAAAAAAACAAGGCCGTCAGAGAGTCTGAGTTCTGAGCCACATCAAAATAGCCGTCGGCCGGCTTTAAGCATTCCATTAAGTCGGAAGACAGAACGGAAGATATATACATATTCTTCTCTCCTCAGGGTTTGGCTCTGTGCCAACAGCAGAGACAGAAACAGAAAGAGAGAGAAAGAGAAAGATCTAAACAAAGGAGAAGAAAAACAAACGAATTTTTTTGTTACAAAATTAAAAACAATATTTTTATTATGTGGCAAAAGGGTTGACTGCTGACTGCCTTTGACTGCTGCCTAAAAGTGTATTTAAATTCTAATATCAAAATATTTTTGCTCTATATATATTTTTACAGTGCGATGTTTTCGATGAGATTGACCTTTCGGACTTGTGTTACTTTGAGTGTGGAATCAAGAACGTAAATCATAGTTTTCAGGTAAGTGAGTGAAAGAAGTACCGATGCCGATACCGATACCTTGCACATAAAATATTCCCTAGACATAATTCAACAATACAAAGCCATAAAAATGTAATGCGAAAAGTTGGTCCTGGGTTGGTCCTTCAGGAACATTTTTGGCCTTGCGTAAATATTTTATTTGGCTTAAGGTGGCTCGGCCTAATTAGTTTGGCAATTTATTCGGCCCACCTGTTTCACTTCACTCGTTATTAGCTATTAATTTGGCAAACTTCTACTTACATTTGCTTGCCGACCTTCGTCTGCCTCTGTTCTAGAGAGAGTGAAAGGTGAAAGGTGGGGAAAAGTAACTAAAACAAAAAAGAAACTGCTGCTGTCAAGGCAAGACAAAGAAGCAAGAAAGAAGCATCAGCCATTTCCTGTGTGTCATCATGCCTCCCGCAGGAAAAGCCAGATCAACATTTAGGTCTATCTTAGGGTTTCCTATTTTATTTCTATATAAACGATATCAATATAGCCACAAAAAAGAGGGAAATCCCGAAAAGCCAAGGCGGAAAAACAAAAGAAATCGAAGCAAAATTCATGCCAAATTAGCATAAGTATGGAAACTCCTGATACGAACAGAGTCTGCTGCTGCTCGTATTCCATATATATTTATTTAAATTTTGTGCCTTTCTTTCTTTTTACTTTTCACACGAATGCGCAACATTTGATGCGAAAAATTAGGGCGTATGTGTGTGTGTGTGTGTGTGTGTGTGTGTGTGTGAGGAGAGATCTTGGGGAAATGGTTAGCTTAGCCGCCGAGTGGGAGTTTCCGTTGCGTGAACCTGGCCAATAATAAAAATCCTTATATATATCTTATATCTCTTTATAATATAAATAATAAATTTGCCGAATCGAGCGTATACGCGTGCTCAGGAAATTGCCAAAAGGTTTTCTGTTGCTCTTTCTGATTTTTCCCCCATTCTTCCTTGGGGAAAATGTTATTAGCTATAGGCGACGCCCATCATCGTTTTTTATTGTCTTTTATCTGCTGCTCCCAATTCTGCAAAGCCTTTGGGGAAAAAGCCTTTAAGGTGGTATCTAAGGGAGGAACTTCCTTTCGAGGGATTCTCTTAAAGCCCGAAAAACTCTTTCTGTCTGCACGCTGCTTAAAGTTTTATAGGGAATTTCAGATTCAGTGCTGCTTAAAGTTTGATGAAGGGAAAAAAACCACAACAATTGCTGGCAAGAGAGGTTATTTTTTGTTCATTCAATTTTTTATGCACACGGAACGTCCACACAAATCTGAAGAGTACGAGTGGCCTGTCAATGGCAATGTCTGTCAGCAGCACTAAAACCGCAGCAAACATGAAAATGTATGCCCGGTTGCAGTCGTCATTGTTACGAAAATAAACCAATAAGCAAAGCCTTCAATCAAAAAAACTTTCATAGAAAAACCCACTTTCCGTTCCATAGTATGTATTTCTTTTCTATAAAGCATACAGTGGTGGTGGAGTTCAAATAGATGACATTTTAGACACTCCTTTCGCGTTCGAAAACCGTTTAAGCTTTGTGTTAGACATTTAGGAGCGCACGTAAGCGGCAACTTACCTGCTGACTGCCACGTGCCACAAACTTTGGCGCACAGCCACATAGAGACACGAGAGACACCCATAAGAGGTTTGTCAGCGGTAAGCGCATTGTTAACAATCCCTTTCCGAATGCTGTTTAAGCCTCAAGACGATTCCCGATGTGCCTCACGGTAGTACTTGCTTGACAATGGGAATGGCAATGGCAGTGGCAGTGGCACTAGCAATGGCAATGCTACAGACATGTTGTTTACAGATTGCATTAGGATTGGCTTACATGGCTGTAAAACGGCGTGTAACGTTGCGTATACGCATTGTTGGAATTGCTCTGAGGAGTTCCTTTGGAACCCTGCTCCCTGCTGAGTCGCAGCTTAAGTAAAAGTGGCACAAAATATACTTTTCATTTGCATTTGCATTTGCATTTCCATTTAATTTATACAAAAGCTTCTTTCATTTCGTAGAACTTTTTGCCCTTTCATTCGTCAATCCTTGGGAAAATATTTTTCGTAAGAAAAGTCAAGAGGCTCAGCCGTTTCCATTTCGTATGCCATTAACCATTAATCGTCTGGCCTTTAAATGGAAATACAAATACAAATTATAATGACCGACTTGTAAGTGTGCAAAATAATATAATTGTTTCCGTCTAACAAGTGGGTTTTAATGAGCTAATCGGCTTGGGGGCAGAGCAGCCACGCACCTTGATGTCTAAGTGCATTTCTGGTTTACTCTAATTAGGTTCCTAATTAACTCAAATTACTGGCACCTTGAGAGAGCGCGCTCTTTTGTGTGGGTTGGTGAACTATTTGCATATTGAAGGGAAGAAGAGGGCGAGGACGAGGACGAGGACGAGGACGAGAGCTGTAACAAAGAACATTGTGGTAGAATGGTAGTAATAATTTACGAACTCCACTTTACGAACAATTTTCAAGTGCTTGCTCCTTTCTTGTTCTTGTTGCACGGAATTCGTAATAGCAATCAAGTTGATTGATTGCCTTCACCACGAACACATCGAAGCACCCAGCCTCTTCGACATCAATTATGCAAAAAGTCTGTGGAGGCCTGACTTTTGTTAATTTCAGGCGCAACACTCTGCGTATACGCAATGTCAGTCCTCAAAGCAACTGCCTCGCCCCGAAACATTACTCTTTGCAAATTACGCAGCATTCTTGCAGCATTTGCTCTGCTTATCCACAAAACTTAATTGATTTCCAGGGCCAGAAAGCCAGAGAGTCGGCAAAAGTTATGGCCACAATCACAAATATTTCCCAAATTGAATGCTGGATTTCCAGTCTTGTTTCTTGTTTGACAAACGTCAACTTTGGAGTAGAGAATTGTGGATCAGACTTCCACTGATTGCAGGGGTAGTGAAAAGTGTGGGAGTGTGAAAAGTTTTTAATTCTCTACCAAGAATATATTATATAACCAATTTGCTGAATGTCAAAAGATATTTGCGTTGTCAATTATTGTTTGTTAGGCTTCGGATTTAATTAAGGGCTTACCAAGTGTATTTTTGCTGCTGCTGCGATGCTGCTGGCCTTTATGAATGGGTTGGCTTACAAAGATTAATGAGACATTTCTGTGGAACAAGCATAATTAATAAATGAATGTGTGTTGTAGCATGTCACCTGCAACTGTGGTTGCTGTGGCTGTGCCACTCGAGCTGGTCTGGGGTGCAGACGATAACGAATTTGCACGCGCTGGCTCCGGCTGTATGGTCGATAGAAGGAGTGGGTTTTGGGATTTTGTTATCGCTACGTGCTCGCTTCGTAACTGGATCTGATCTATTGTCATCTTCGCGTGCTTCTCTTTGCTAAAGAACTTTTTGATTGCTACGAGGATCAGGAGAGGAAAAGGTATGGGTAGAGGGAAAAAAAAAATAACTCACATACACATAACTAAAACCATGCAACCCTCACTCGACATGACGGTCTGCTGTGCTGGTGTTGTTGCAACAGCTTGCCCACCCAACCATGATCACCCATTCACCGATGTAGGGTATACATATATTTCGGATGATCCCTTTTGGTCACGTCGTTCAACTCCACTACGTCTTACCCCCATCGTTACCTGCATGGCTCCAAAATAAATTAGTTTAACAATTCATATTTCAGAATACGTTACAAAAGTTTATTGTAAATTAAAATAAGCCAAGGGCATAATAAACTATATGAAGAAAAATATGAGAGATATAAAGAGGGTATATGTGCAGGTATATGGTTAATGTTATACAACTATAATTTTAGAAATAAATGTGCATAATATAAGATGGATGTAAATATCTATGATCTATAGGGCTAATTCTAAACAAAAACAAATTTTCTTTTTTATTTATTATTTTTTTTTTTTTTTGATATATAGGTATGAGAAAGAGAGTATGTGAAAATAATATTATTATTTTTTTTTTTTTTTTTTTGAGATTACTATGTATACTTGTTTTTATTTTACTTCAAATTTTTTTTTTTTTTTGGAATTAAAGGCGATCATTGCTTGGCACTCAAATAATGCGCACAGGTATGCTAAGAGCTTTGAGGAAGCTTCGAAAGTTCTAAAGCTTCTGAACGGTCATAAGCTTCTTCGGAAGAACCAACCAATTTAACAAAAAAAAATACGATTTGCTATGGCAAATATGCATATATGTGCCCCATAAGATACTCAAAAATTTACTTGTTTTTCTTTTCTTTTTTTTTTTTATAAAATATATTCGTTCACTTACGTATTTCCATTTATACATCCATGTCCAAAAGATCTTTCGGCGATGGAGCGAGTCTGAAAGCTTTTAAGAGAACACTTACAATTGGTCACACACCTGCACCTAGCCACAGCTGATAATTCTTTTCTTCACGATATTTTGGGTTTTTTTTGTCTCACTTATCTCGCCTTTAATTCATGTTCTTGCTTTCTTTTTTTTTTTTTTTTTATACTTTCATTTATTAAATCTCTAACTGTATTAGGTAATAGAATTTATGGCAATTATGAAATTCTTGCAAAAGCTCAGCCCAGCTGAGTCTATCAGCAAAGCTAACAAACAAACTTCTCGATCCAGGGGTCAATGCCCTACAAGCGCACAGCTGGTTTAAGTGAGCAAGGGCACTTGGGATGTACACTTAGCCACTTTCCCTTGGTGATCTTCTGGCCGACTGGTGCACCAACAGAAAATTTTTCCGCAACCATGTGGACTCCTAGGTTAGGTCGAACAATTTTTCTCTTTGGAGATACGTCTACGGGTGCCCCCTAGCAGGAAAATCACTCCTCGCTCATTTCATGTACTATACGGGATGATGGCCATGGAGATCAGGTGCGATGACTGCACTGGATGCTGCCAAAGGGGCTGCTCTCTGCCGGCGAACAAAGCCGCGCCAGCGATGTAGTGGCCACGCCTGCGTAGGAGGGGCCGCTGGCGATGTACGGGCTGCGCTAGCGTTGCAGGGGCTGCTGGCGATGTTGGGGCTGCGCTTGCGCTGCAGGGGCTGCGCTTGCGCTGCAGGGGCTGCGCTTTGCGGGAAGCTTTTCAGCCTAACGGCGGCTAGCACTGGAGTTGGTCCCTGGATGACACTCAACCGGCTGGTCCAGTTTTCGGTGCAGCGTATGCCGACGACTCTTAACGGTATATTCGGCTAACCGTTTGTGATGGTTTTGGGTATTTGTTTTTTTTCTTTTAATTTAGATTTTGAAACTTTGTGACTTTTTTATATGACTTGACAAAAAAAACTTTTTCACTTTCTGAGGGCACGTCTGTCTACTTTGAGGCCACGATAAGAGAGAGAGCCCTTCCCCCGGAAATTTAGGGATCGACCTCCCTGCCTTTATTTTTTCTTCCTCTTCCCAAATGTCAATCAAAAGAAAACGTAGAGCAGAATGTCATCCATAAGAGATTGACTGATAGCCCTAAGCTCGGCGCACGGCGTCGACTTGCATGCGCTAGATGGCGTGCGCAAAGCTCAACTTATTGCGACCCTCTAACTCTTAATACAAGTGCTCTTTTAGGCAGAAATTTAGTCTGCTTGAACCAAGCGCACTTCAGTGTGTATGTTGTCATAAGTTTTGTCATGTGTTGTTCTATTGAAAGCATTCTCAAATTTAATTTCAATTTCAAAGCTACACACATATATCGTAAACTTTTTTTATTCATATTCCAAGAAACCTCTTCAAAAGGAAACCCAAATGAAAAGCATATAAAGCCAAGCATTGGATTATTATATTTTGTTTTTGCTCCTTCTCCGCAGTTGGAATATGTATAAAAATGTAGAAACAATCACGACGATCTGTGTGTGTGTGTGTGTGTGTGTGTGTGTATGTGTGTGCCAGGTAATTGTAACACAAAACTCTCCTACCCAGTCCTCTGTCCAAAGGTCTGCCGAAGGCTGTCCTGTCCCCTCACACACACACACACTCACACACACACATGTCCTTGAACTTTGAAATTTCCCTCAACACAGAGAAAGAGAAACAACTCATAACATTTTATCCATATAAATGTTTCGGTGCAGACAAAACCAAAAAAAAAACGAGAGAGAACGTTGTGAGCCGCGGCAAAGGCCGCGGCTCTACCTTATACCCGGTACTCAGTCAGTATACACATATTTACATACATTTACATGTTCGCAAAAGGGACAAATTAAATTTTGGGCAAAAAATAATATTTCAAAAAATGACGTCAAATCATTTTTGGAATATTATACATGTTTTCAATTTTGTTTGCATATGCTTTTTACATCTGCTTCTAAATTTCTACATGACATGTATAACTACATATTTGAGACGTACAAGTGTTTGCGACAGAGAGAGAGGGAATGAGTCAGCGCTTGGCAGACGTTGCGTAGCCACTGAAATTTAATTTGTTTCTTCTGGCCATGATATTGATTCGACCTGATCCATATTCGGCAATCTGGTAGATATGGTAATTTTCCATGATTCTGCGTTTTTGGTTTTCTCGTACCTTAAAAATTGTGGATTCCACAGATTTTCGTCCTTTGTGGGGGCGGAAGGAGGCGTGGCAAAATTTTGAAACAAACTCGTGCTGGTTTGATATCACAGGAGCTTGGATAGAAAGTTTGGTTGCTCTAGCTCTTATAGTCTCTGAGAACTAGGCGTCAAAAAATACGAATGGACAAAGCAGATGGGGCCGCGTGTGAGAGAGAGCGAGAGGGAACGATGACTTTCGATATGGTTTTCTTCATTGTAGCTATAATAATTATCCGATCTGATCCAGATTCAACACTCTGATAGAAATGGTCATTCTCTATGATTCTGCGTTTTTAGTTTTCTCGTATCTTCAAAATTGTGTACGCCACAGCCTTTCGTCCTTTGTGCGGGCGGAAAGGGGCGGGGCGAAATTTTTAAATACATTTGGAGTAGTGTGATCACGCAGGAGACTGGATACAAAACTTGGTTGCTCTAGCTTTAATAGTCTCTGAGATATAGGCGCAAATGAAGACGGACAGACGGACAGACGGACGGACGGACAGACGGACAGACAGACATGGCTATATCGACTCGGCTATTGATGCTGATCAAGAATATATATACTTTATGGGGTCGGAAACGCTTCCTTCTGGGCGTTACACACAACCGTTATCCCCACAAATCTAATATACCCTTAAACTCTTCGAGTACCGGGTATAAAAATGAAAATAAATAAAAAAACTCGGGGTGGAAAAAAGTTGCCAAACTACGAAGCCAAAGGAAATGTGTTGATAGTCTTTGGTAAAGTACTTAACTTTAGTCGAGTTTATGTGTTCCTGTTCCTGGCTTGCTGTTCCTCTTTGGCCAATTCCTGGAATCATCTGAATAGACGATACGAGGGTCTCCAAATCCGACAAAACGTTTTGTAGGAGCTCTCGCTCAAAAAAATTAAATATAAATTACTTTCGAGTGCTTTCCATTTCAGCAATTAAAAATCATTAGACTTGCAAATGAGAGATGACTGAGAGAAGAAGTAAAGGCAATTTGAAAGGCAATTAGGAAAGTGTTTCTTCTATTCATGGAGTACGAAATGTTAAAACTAAAACTAAAAATGTAAAGTTCAACCTCTAATTAGGTACATTTTCAACCTGAAAGATTCCCAATGGCACAAAAAGCTAATAGCACAAAGAGTCTAAGAAGTAACTTCAACTATTTCCCAGCATAAAACATTCTGGAAGTCCTGGATCAATGGCATGTTACACTTTTAAAAAGTTAACAACTATTTCTGAGACCAAAAACCATGCAAATTTTAAGCGAAACTAATGATAAAAAAACTTTCCAAGTATTTTCCCACCTGAAAAACTTCCAATTGTTCTTAAAGACAACTATTTTTCATGCAAAAACCCACAGCTTTGCCATTGGGAAAATTCAACAAACATAGAATTTTTAAAGAACTTTAGGAAAAGTTTCACGAAAATTTCCATAGTATATGAAAACTTTGGTCAAACAGCCGAAGGCCTTTTTTCACAAAAGCAGCTATTAAAATTTCAAAAGTAATTTGAGCATTTCTTTTCCTTCGACTCTGCGGTGATAATGAAAAAATAAGCAGGGGAACGTGTGTCTGTCTCTCGGGGGGTTACTAAGAAATAAGCCAACGAATATACATAAACATATATATGTATATATCTGTATATATATATACAGATATGTACACGAGACGTGTTTCTGGCAGAGACACGAAAACGGTTCTGATGTGCTCGCTGGGGGACAATGCGGCGTATGCGTAATTTGGCTGCTGTTGCCTCTACTTTGCTTCTGCCTCTTCTGTTGCTCCTTGTCATGAATATTTTGGTGGGCGCCACTTCGGTGTTTGGGCCTAATGAATTCTGGCATATGTCGCCTTGGGTTTGAAGTGGCACAGTGGTGCACAGTTTGCCCCTAAAAGTACTTTAAAATTGTACATTTCCACCTTGAAAAATGCTTATTAAATATTCAGGTAGCTTCCAAGGATGTGCGTCTTCACACTCTAGTCCTTTAAAGAAATGTTCAAGTTCACCTAAGAAATATTTATCCAAAGTTGAAGAACTTCCAGGAAAGGGTCTTCCATAGTGCACCTAAAAACTTTCAAGAGGAACTCCTTCACTTTTTGTTGAAGAGGATTCGGCTTCGGCTTCACCTTTCAGTTGAGTATCAGCCAGGGCGCTCTAAGACTTCTAACCATTGCCTTACACGGTAATCCAGACCACTGTGCATGTGTCTTAGCGGTTTGGTTTCTGTTTGTTTATGTGATTGGAGAGCGCGACCTGCTGAGCCTTCGATATGAGGCTGCGGCTTGTGTCTATAGCCTTAGGCGATTTACGATTACACATACCAACCGAAAATGTAATGCGATTATTTTGGGTGACACGCCCACAACACAGCTATCCACCGAAACGAGCTTAATGGCTGATATTGACAATTGGAAAACTCCAACCTCCAGATGAAATATAAATTAATTCTATTATTTAAACAATTAATCGCTCAAAAGGTTTGATCCTTTCCATTTGAATGGCACTCGTTGCGCTTGCCTGAACATTAATTTGCATGTGCAGGAGGTCATAAATTATTTTATTGATTGGAATATTGGAATGCGTATATTTTCCCTCGTAAAATGTTAGCCAGAAGTGGAATCTAGAGACCTGCATTGTGTGTCGCCCCCATTCTCCTAACAGTTAGCAACAGCTGTCGTTGCCAGTTTTATATTGTGTTCCGTGCCCTGTTTTTTACGGGCACTCTCTGCCATTTTTCCTCTTTTTTTTGTCGTCTGCAAATGGAGACCCGCGGCGATGGCGATGACGATGACGATGCCATTGGAGCAGCACCATACACATGTTAGCAAAAGCGCAAAATTGCAATCAGACACCGTTGCCGAATGGGTCAACACAAAGGACTAGAACTCGGTGGGGACTAAAACCCACACAAACGAGAATTTATTAGCCCGCAGATTGGTTTCCGACGCCGATAGTTGATGTTCCAAGGTGCCAGACATGGCATAAAAAGTGTGAGAGCACCATCAATAAAATATGAAAATGTGATTAAAAGTGGCAGTCAGAGATGGGAGACGACATCCTTTGAATGAGAAACTCCCAAAGGGACACCTTTTCGTGTTTTTCTTTAATTTAAATTTAATTACAGCCAAGGCAAACATTGAGTGGCACCGACATTTCCAAGAGCATAAACCTCAAATGGCCCCCAAAATAAATCGGAAATGAAATGCAGCTGCAGTTCGAATACATTTTCCACTTTTCCTGTGGCAAACGGAGAGGATACGTGCGGGCTTCGGTAATTGGCGGCTGACTGACAAAACGAACCGCACGCGCCGGATTTACGCTTAAAAGCAATTCCATGTTGCAAATGTCAAAGTCAGAGTGAGAGGACGGTGCCCCGTGCCCCGTGCCCCGGGCCCAGGACCAGGCAACATCCCAGACCCAAGGCACGTGCATTGGGAATCACTTAACCATTGCACATTAGACTAATTGAAAAAACAGGACAAACGACAGACATGGGAGACCGACAGGGCGACAGGCCGAGGCAGAGGTCGTTAAAAGGCCACAGTCAGGCCATGAGGTTCGATGGGTGATGGCGTTGCAGCTGTGGTTGCACATTAATTGCAACATTGAATATGCAAACAGGCGGGCGGTGGCAACAGAACCCATCCGACCATGCCAGACCACTTTTGATTGCAAATTCCAGGAGCAATATGGATGGAAAATGGAGGATGGCGGAGCCCCCAAAAGCACCAACTCAGACTGAGAGTCGGTGTGTGATTAATGCGATTAAACTGCAATTAGCGTTGTGGTTATGTTTCGACTTGAGGTTGGCGGTTGAGGTTGCTTCTGGGCACAAACATGATTTATTGATGATAATAGGAAAGCCTTAAAGCCACATAGAAAGCTGCATCCGGCTTGAGTCCACTTCTGATTCTCCCTCTGCTTCTGCTTCTGGCTTGTGGCCAAGTCCTGTCGTCACTTTGGCCCCCAAGTCGATTGGCCCGGAGAGCTCACTTTGCTGTCATAACAGAGACCGACATTGTGCGGTTTATGACATGAAGGTGGGGCCAATTGCACTGTCTCCTTCCATCCGTTCTCCACTCAGAACCACTCTCCACTCAGTGATGTGGTCAGTTGTCGTGTCGGAGCTCCTGACATTGGCATGTCAACCGGTCATTGTCGGAGCTCTTCTCTTGGTTAAGTCAACTGCAGTTGGCATTGAGAACATTCTGTGGTGCCATGGAATGTGTCTTGTGTCGCTCCGAAGACCACATCCTCTAAATGTTTAATGCGTATTTCTCTGTCTCAAAAAAGAGAGAAAACTTAATTACGAAATCTAATTAAAACTGAAATTAATGTGTGTTAAAAACACACACAGTCATAAGTTAACCGTGTCTAGACAGGAGACCGGCAGTCCATTAAGTCAATAAAATACCTTATTATCCAACTAACTTGACCGCAAAATGCGATAACTATGCGGAGAAAAAGTGGGGAAAGTGGGAGGGAACATAAATGGGGAAATTAATGAAAATATCCCTGTTGTGGATGGTATGCAAGGATGTGACCATCGGACGGACATGTGCGTCATAAATATAGGGCAGAGAACAACCCCATCATAATCCGCTAAGGTAACCACGACAGAAGGTCGAATGTTGAATATATTAATTATGCTTGCAAGTCTTGTGTGTTGTGGGTGGGGTGGGGTGGGGCTATGGTTATGTTATGGACACTTGAACGAGCTTATACAGCGGTTTGTCCTACTTAGGGGCTTGGCACTGGAATTCGTGTATCTATCCTGACCCTCAGCTGTCTGCGCATTATCCTTTAACAGGAATACATACAGCATTAGCATATTAATGAGGCCTCCTTCGCTCAAACTACACTAATAAACCCTCATTTGATTACACAACTAATAAGCTGGCCCCGTCTAAAGTATCCTTCATGTGTGGTATGTGTGGTTTATGTACATTACGAGTACGCGCACGGCAGTTTCAACTGCGGGCTAAGTGCAAATTGGTATTGGTAAATATTTTGTTTGTGTTTGAGGTTGCTGCCAAAAAAAAAAAAAAAAAGGACTATCCCTAGAAGTATCCCAGTTGTCGTTTATCAGTCTTCTGTACCACTACTTCTCATGTTAATAGATTCATTTCTCATCTCTCGTCTGATATATCCAGTCACATCGTAATTATCATCTCTAGACTCTCTTCATTGTTCATTTTGAATCTGTATTCCATTCTTTACTATCATCTTACATCCTACATATACTTGTCCTCTATCTTGATCTTCTCTTGATCCCTCTATCGATCCCATCTTAAGTCTAAGTCTCTGTTGAGACTCTTCCCCTTGGCTTCTCTTCTATGACATCTCAAGACTAGTCCCATTTCCCAATCGCATTCACTAATCCCAAGTTCTCTTATAGATAATAACACCCACTCGCTCTCTGGTGCTCTGCGCCGAATCCAGACGCGAAATGGAGGATTGGCTGGGCTCTCTGAAGACGGCCACGGCCCCGCAACGTCCACGCGGCGACAGCTTCCTGATCGAACAGCATGACATCCTGTCGAATCACCATCACTGGTATGCCACCTCGCATGCGCGACCTACCTACTGCAATGTCTGCAGGGATGCCCTCTCTGGGGTCACATCCCACGGCCTCAGCTGTGAGGTGTGCAAGTGCAAGGTGCACAAGCGCTGTGCGGCCAAATCCATTGCGAATTGCAAGTGGACAACGCTGGCGAGTGTCGGAAAGGACATCATTGAGCAGGCGGATGGCATCATTATGCCGCATCAGTGGATGGAGGGGAATCTGCCAGTGTCCGCCGTGTGTGCCGTTTGCAAGAAGACATGCGGTTCGGTGTTGCGACTGCAGGATTGGAGGTGCCTCTGGTGCCGGGCCACATGCCATGTGGCCTGTCGACCACAGATGGCGGTGGCCTGTCCCATTGGACCGGCCAAGCTATCCGTGGTCCCGCCGACAAGTGTGCATTCGATCAGCACCGATGATGCCTGGGATGTGGCCAGCCCCAGGGGCAACTTCTCGCCCCTCCTGGTCTTTGTCAACTCCAAGTCCGGCGACAATCAGGGCGTGAAGTTCCTGCGACGCTTCAAGCAGCTCCTGAATCCCGCCCAGGTCTTTGATCTGATCTCAACGGGCCCGAGTCTTGGATTGCGACTCTTTCGGCATTTTGAAATGTTTCGCATTCTGGTCTGCTCGGGCGATGGTTCCGTGGGATGGGTCCTAAGCGAAATCGATCGTTTTAACATGCATGTGAGTCTCCAAAGGAAATCCTTCACTCTATCTATAAACTTATCCTTAAACTGTTTCCTGTTCCCTGTTCCCTGTAGAAACAATGTCAGGTGGCTGTAATGCCATTGGGAACTGGCAACGATCTGGCCAGAGTTTTGGGCTGGGGCTCCAGCTGCGATGATGACACCCACTTGCCGCAGATTCTGGAACGTTATGAATCAGCCAGCACCAAAATGCTGGATCGCTGGAGCATCATGGTCTTTGAAAAGGCGATTGCAGTCCCAAAGATACCCAAGATGTCGATCACCACGGAACAGGAGGCCATGCTCACCGGAATGGTGACCTCGGCGAATCACCATCTGCGCTTCATTGTGGAGACGAATGATACCCAGACGCTGATCACCTCGACCCGGAACCTTTGCGACACTGTCGACGATCTGGTGGCCCGCATCTCCGAACACCACAAGGAGGACGAACAGTTGAGCGTTAAGTGCGATATCCTGAAGCAGAAGTTGAATATGCTGCTGGATGCCCTGCAGGAGGAGGAGATGGGTGCCCATAATGGTGATGATTTGATAGCAACCATCAGAAGTCTTATTGCGCGAAGTATTCCATCTACTCCGGGAGCCAATCCATCCCTACTGTAAGTCGATTTTATTCAGTTTCTTCTGTGTCTTCTATCCCTAACTTCTCAAAATTGCTCTCAAGTAACCCCAACATATCAATCGAAAAGACCGAAAAAGATCAAATCAACTCCAAGGAGCGTCGGAACAGTCGCTCATTGCGATCCAGCGAGAAGGAGGCCCTCCAGTGCCGTGCAAATAGCGTGAAGCGAGCCATCTACAATGTGGTGGAGCACTCAGAGCCAGGACGACCCAAACGCTATCAGCGTAAGCTCTCGATCACGCCCTTTGAGGCCCTCAAATTGCCAACCAATACGTCTGGCGACTCAACGCCGTGTGGCTCCCCGTTGCCCATAATACCACCCATCAATATTATATCCCCCACGATGGAGACCTCTCGCCTGACCTGCATCTCTCCGCTGCCGGACACCCGCCGGGACTCGGTGGACGAGAGCTTCTTCAACAGCATCAATCTGCCAGCTCCGAGGCAATTCGCGGACAGTCGAAGGAGTTCTGGGGTCGATGTTATCCAAGAGATCGAGGAGGGAGCCAATGGGGAGACAGTCTACCGCATGGGCCGCATGTCGCTCAGTGGCGGGGCCAACATTGACGATTCTGGCAATCGTCTGTCGCCCAGCAGCGATGGAGGCGACCACACGCCCACCGATCGCAAAGTGGACTTCTTGAGAGTGCCCATAATAACGGGCGAGCCTCTGGTGGATCCCCTGTCCGACTATCGACCGGTGGAGGTGTTCGAGCGCACCTATTACATGACTCGGGAGATGGACAACGCCAAAGATAAGGAGAAGGAGAAGCTCTTGAGTCAGGAGAGCAGTGTTTTGGATGTGGAAAAGGAGGACAACATGCTCACCGAGAAGCAGGCACTGGTACACACTTGTAATCTGCAGGTACCCGGAATTGTCGTAACCCCCAACTCCCAAAATGTATACTCAAGCGCAAGTTTAACAATCATTGATACCGACACCGCACAAACCACCACTGTACGTTGGCCATCTCCCAAAAGGAATGCCATTTCGCATATCATCCCATTGATACTCATTCCCGATTGTCTTTAACTGTTTTCTAGGAACAATCCTCTTCTGATGAGATGGCCGGTGAGGCCAGCGATGTGCTTTCAGCCATTAGCAATGAAGAATGCAGCGTGGCCTCGGAGATATTTGACAAGCAAGATGCTGGCCAGACTTTGGGCGACATTTTACAGGTAAAAGATAACTGATGGATGACATCATCAAGGCATCATCATACCTCCAATACCAAATATCCATTGCGTTTTCCATAACAGAATCTCGATGCCAGCAACTTTACGCACATCGATTCGCCCGAAACCAGCGATGAGACAGAGGCCATGCCTGGCGAGAGTATTATGGATGACATCAGCTCAGTGCTGGGCCACGATATAACCTATGCCCTGCAGGACACCATAACCGATGACACCACCACTCTCTGCTCGGAGCATGTGGGGCCCCCGAAACCGCCGCGCAAGAAGTCGCTGAGCGCCTTGACCCACACTCAATCGCACCCCAGGAGACGCAACTCCTCGCCGCCCCGGATGGCCAGGCTCGCCCGGATGGATAGCGATGATAATCCACAACAGTTTGGGTTCGAGAACATTGTCTTTGAGATAGACAATCGATGCGATGATCAGAAGATGAAGGAACCGCCGCGCTACTGCAGTTTGGCGCAGTTCGTGGAAGGTAACGATATAGCGCGTCAGAGCTTCAAGGTATGTCTTAGATCTTAGCTGGGGGTTTGAAATCTTAGCGTTTAATTGTATATAGTATAAAGAGTATATATACATATAGAGCTGTTATATGGTATTATCGGAAGTACTCAGAAATGGCCACTTATGGTAAAATCTTTGTTGCTCTCCGTTTGCTTCTTTTTTCTTCAAAACGTTTTTCTTTTTGTTCGTGTGTAATCGAAACGAAACTTGCCTCAAATCAAACTCTAAACAATCCTGCAAAAACCACCAACCACCACCAACATATAAATCCTGTGCCTCCTGTGCTACTATCCTCGATCGACTACTCTACTACTCTCTGAAATAACAAATAACAAATAACAAAAATGAAAACCAGCGTCCCAAAAAGCGCACTTCATTGAAAAAACCGAAACCAACTACAACTACAACCAATGAACAATCCTCCAATCAACAGCAGCTAATGCAAGAACGGAGCAACGAAGCAACGAACGATCCATCAAACGATAAAGAAGACACCGAAGATATTGCAACCGTACAAACCGAAAAACGGCCAACGAATGTGCCCTGCCGTGTGGCACTGCCTGCGAGCGAGGATGAATTGTCCACACAAACGGCGGTTAAAATAGAAATACACGATGTTGACTCGACAGCTGTGCGCAATTTGACCAGCAACATGAAATCGACATCGCCCACGAAGAAATCGGGCCATGGACAAGATGTAAAGCGCATTACTTTTGATGAGTCGTGTAAGAAAGAATCCTTTGATGATGTAAATCCCAACTATCCACAGATAAGTGTTGTTGTCAGACCGCCGACACCGTTGCGCGGCGACTGCATCAAGCCCGTTGCCGTTGGCGCGCTGGCTGCCGCTTCTGCCTCCGGTAGCGGTGGCATGACCATGGCCTGCACTAGCCTGCTCGGCGTCCGCGCCATGAATGCCTCGGAGATCCGTCGGCATTCGAGTCATGCGCCCAGCAGCCTGGCTGTCCGTGAATTCGACAAGGACAAAGATCGCCGACACTCCGGCTTCAATCCCAATCAATTGACATTGGACCCGGAGCATGCGCGCTTCCTCAGCAGCTCCCCAGCGGCCAGTCGCAGGATAAGCTGTGGCAGCCTCTTCAAGGTAAGTCTCCCGTCCATTGTCCCCATCCTCGACCTCGACCTCGATCTCAACCCCCCGCAAAATACCCCACATATTTGACTTACATTGGCACTGCATCGTCGGCAAAGCGCGGCAAAGCAAAACAAGTTTTGAAGTATGTGAATCGATGGTTGTGTCAGGCGAGAGCAATTGGTGTCAAGTGCAGAGTGCAGTTCTCATACAGCCACACACTAAAAAAAACAACAACAACAACAGCGACTGTAGGTAAATTGTACTTATAAGAAAACGAAAACCACAACCACCCCACCACCAGCCACCAGAGAGATTTCTGTGATTATATCAGCTGGACCTCAAATTCAATGATTCATCACAACAGGTTTTAGTTTGGATTTACACGAGTTTTGTTTTCGGTTTTATTGGGATTTTGGTTACAACATTTTGTGCGATTGAAAGGGAGAATACTCATACTCATACTCTCCAAACTATCTATATAATAAAAGATACAAGATATCAAAAGCATCTTTTTGATAAACCTCCAAAAACTCCATTTTAATCGCAGGAAATGTATTTCCAAAGACCATTTAATATGATTTGCCACATTAATTCTGATTTAGCCACCGTTACCACGTTTAAGTTCCTCGTAAAATTATGAACCACAACAAAATTAAAACCGAAAAAAAAATCCATGTATATGTTATACATAAAGCACAAAAAAACAATTGGTACGTATTTCAAAATTATGTCAAAACTATATAAACTTATGATTTTAATATACTTATCCTTCGAACAAAACACACAGTCTACAGTCCTCAGTCCACATAATGTACTATATGCATATAAACACGAACAATTTTAAAAGCAACATCATACTAAATGCATTTTCTTAGAAGAAAAACCAAAAGGTTGCCACGAAACGGGGCTATGGATTGTTCAGAGTTCGGTTCTTTGTGGTCGCCGAACCAGATATTCGCCTGGCCACACTGGCGCTTATCAGGCCGCTGATACCTCTGGTAAGCCCAGTCCCACAGCCGGGTAAATGGGATCTCCCAATATTGATCCCCAATCGTTTCTGCGTTCCTTCGTTCGTTCGTTCGATGTGTAATTCCCCCCAGCAAATGCCGCAAAAATACCGAATCTATAAAACTAATTGAATGACCCAAAACTTCGGTGTAGCCGAGCTGTGAAAGCCCTTTACAAAAATGCATCTAAATGTACAAATTGTCCGTTTTCATTGAAGGCAAACTTTTTTTTACCTATCAGAAAAAGTATTTTTTGTAAAGGGTAATCAAATAATGTGAAAATCCTCTGTACAAAGCGTCTGTTCCAGTTCCAGTTCCGTTCCAGTTTCCACAGCACCTGCGTCAGTTCCGCTTTTGAGTAGTGTTGCAAAATAACCAATAAGTAAACAAACTCTGTTAACCAACACTTAAACTAACAAACCAAATAAACCGACAAAACATGTAGCTTCTGCTTACCCGCTACCTATCCAACCTACAGCTATGATTTTGTTTGACTTTATGATTTATTTATTTGTTTCAAGTAGTGCGCTATGACCTGTAAAACGCTCTATCCTCTGTCTCTGTTACTCACTCTCTGTCGCTCTCCTCTCTCTCTCTCTCTCTCTCTCTCTCTCTCTCTCAAAAAAGTACTACCAACCCTGCGAACAGTAATTGCAAGTCACACAACACTGGCACACTCACCACCAATCACAATCACAACCACCACACACAGAGTTTTCACACTCGATCACATCCACATGTTTCTTTGTATCGTAGTTAGTGCTGACTTTCCAGTTGCTCTTTGACACGTACTCGATACTTCGCCCTGCAGTGAGTCCCCCATGTAATCGATGTCTCTCTCTTGCAGCCGAACGAAGCTCTGCCCAATCTGCAGACCCTTAAGGGCTCCAAATCGAGCCTGTTCATGGGTTCCACACTGTTCGGCTTCGATCACTTTGCAGCTGGCGATAAGGACGATAAAGCTGGCAAGGACAAAGAGAAGACTCCCACCGAGGAGACAACTCGAAAGTTACCCATCATCAATCCATTGGTTCGACTGCCCAATTGGCCAAGTAAGGATCCCTTAGCCTTTTCCTTTCCCTAAAGAGATTATCCATTTGTTTACTCCTCATTAGATCTCGCTAATGGTGGTGGCTTCATCTCTAAATGTCTCCTCGCCAATGCCGATACTTTGTGTGCCGCTGTCAGCCCATTGATGGATCCGGATGAGACCCTCCTGGCCGGCTACCATGAGAAGTGCGTAATGAACAACTACTTTGGAATTGGTATCGATGCCAAGATCTCACTGGATTTCCACAACAAGCGCGAGGAGCACCCAGAGAAGTGCCGTTCCCGTGCTCGTAATTACATGTGGTACGGGGTCCTTGGCTCCAAGCAGCTGCTCCAGAAGACCTGCAAGAATCTCGAGCAGCGAGTCCAGCTGGAGTGCGATGGACAAAGGATTCCCCTGCCAGAGCTGCAGGGCATTGTTATATTGAACATACCCAGCTTCATGGGAGGCACCAATTTCTGGGGCAACACCAAGAAGGACGACATCTTCCTGAGTCCCAGTTTTGATGATCGTGTGCTCGAGGTTGTTGCTGTCTTTGGGTCGGTGCAAATGGCCGCCTCTCGGCTGATCAATCTGCAGCACCATCGCATTGCCCAGTGCCAAAGTGTACAGATCAACATACTGGGCGACGAGGAGATACCCATTCAAGTGGACGGCGAGGCATGGCTACAGCCACCCGGCATGATCCGCATCCTACACAAGAATCGGGTACAGATGCTCTGTCGCAATCGGAGTCTGGAGCTCTCCCTCAAGAGCTGGCAAGAGAAGCAGCGTCAGCATAGCATCTCGATACAGAGGGATGCCTCCTCCACCGCTTCAGAGCACGCAGTATCCACGGATGAGGTGATTTCCGAGCGGGAGTGCTATGTCCTCCTCAACTTCATCGAGGCTGTTAGCTCTTTGGTCAAATGGGTCAAGTTCTTGATCATCTCCCATCCGGCACTCCAACATGATCTATATTGCGTGGCCTGTCGTGCCAGTGAGGCGTTGGAGAGCATTCATCCTCAGGGAAAACTCCTCGAGGGTCCCTCTCTTCGCACTAAACTGGTGGAGGTGATTGATTCCTCACGTCAGCTGTACGACGATGCTTGTACCTTGCTCCGGGATCGTGGACATAGTCTTATCCTAAGAGAAGACCTGGAGACAAAGCTGAGTGCAGCCCTGGCCAACATGGAGATGGAGTTGAAGAAATGCTCGGTGCAGAAGTGCATTGATGGCAAGCTACGGGCATACTTTAATGTTCTGGCGCCCAATGAGGAGGTGAGCTTTGACAGAAATTCATTCGATTACACTCGTAATTGTAATCTTTTATTTATTACCCTCCAGCCCGATGGTCGTCGCAAGTCCAGACCCTTCTGGGTACGCCTACGCTCTGGGTCCACAGCTGGACAGCAGCAGTTCAAGTCGCCCATCAACAATACCCGCGAGGCGGCCAACAATTGGAGTGTCAACGAGGTGGTCACCTGGTTGGAGACCATGCAGCTATCCGAGTATGTGGACAGCTTCCTGAAGAACGATATTCGCGGCAAGGAGCTGCTCACTCTGGGTCGTCGTGATCTCAAGGATCTTGGGGTGGTCAAAGTGGGTCATGTTAAGCGCATACTCCAGGCCATCAAGGATCTCAGTGAGAATTAAAAGTTGCATTATGTATAACGAATGGTTCCTGTTGTTAAGAGAGTTAAGGATACGCGAGTAGTGAAGGTGTATAACCGGCTAGTACAAAGAAAAACAGTCTTCGAAACGTGCTCTTAGAGTTGGAAGAGATATGGTATATGATATGTATAGATATATGTAGAAGAGAGTGTATAGAGAGAGAGTGTACAGGGAGTGCTTAGAGAGTGGATGGGAATGTTAATTTTTTAGAGGGGACAACTAATGCATACAACAATCATTAATTTATAGGCTAGCTTAGCTAATGTCATGGGTATGCGGGAACCAGAGCGAGAAGCGAATGAAAACGACGATAACGATAAGAAACGATAAACGATAAACGTAAACACCAACGATACCGTTTACCGTTTACATGCTAAAGCATAGCTGAAGATTTCTTCAAAAAATACTTTTTGGAAGAGACTTGTAAAAAAATGTTCTGCTCTTAGAAATGTAAGATATCCCCGTTGGAAAAAAACGATGTCATTTTGATGTTTTATGTGTACTTATGTCAAATTCAAGGATTACTCAACAAATAATTGGCAGTTTAACGAATTTAAACGTAGTGGCACATGCAAATATTCAACAACAACAACCGAAGCAGTTAGCTTAAAAATTCAGCCCCAAAACCTGAACCTAATCGAAATAGATGAACCCACAGATACTCCGAGCACTTGCCTTTTGAACCTTGAGCCTAAATAAACCTTATCAATAAATCCCCAGATAATCCTCTAACCTTATGACTAAAACACAAATATGATTCTAAATTTAAAAGCAATTTAAATTTTACCAATGCAAAATCGAAAGAAATGAATTCCCCAAGAAATTCCCAAAAACCAAAAAACCATCTTAACGTTATATAATATATACTTATACATATACTTGTACTTATATATATGTAGTTATTGGAAACTAAATTTAAATGTTTACCCCCTACTGATGTTAACCTTATGGGCATATACGAGAACCATAACTCTCGTAGAAGCTGCAACAAAGAAAAGTCTGTTAAAAGTGTCATTTTTTGTGGTAACCGAAAGCAACTCTAACTTTTTTTATTTAAATGAATTTAGTTGTTAGGTCCAGCAACGTTTTTTCAAGCATAAGTTTAGGTAAGAACCCCCCCCCCCCCCCCCCTGGGCGGGGTCAGATTCCCTGGTGCCGGATGCCAGGGAAAACCCCCCTTTGAACAAAAAAATTCATTTTTGGTACTATATACAAAGATATGGTATAGAAATTTAGCTAGCATTGGGAACACGGAATTGGGTGTTCGGAAAAACCTTTTTGGTATACCTTTTAATTGTTTAATTTTAAGTGAAACTAAAGAAAACAACACAACTTTTATCAAACAAAAGGAAACGTTTAATTATTAAGAACAAAATTGTGCTAAATATTTTGATAAGTCAACCCCCTTTTCGTTGAACACTTTCTCTTCCCAAAATATACTACATAATATATATATAGCTGCATAATGAGTAGGTTTTAGGCAATCCACAGATCTACATGTCCCCCTTGTTGCTGCTCTTCAAAGGCTTGCTCAAATGCCTCCCATTGAGTGAGCGTTTGAAATGGCATAGCGCCAACATCCTTCCTTAAAGATATTGTATGCATAACAGATCACTTGAGAGACGTCTATAATATTATATTTTTTGATATATAAGTATAAATGAGCCCAGACCAACTCGATTGATTTGTTGTAATCCCAGAGAGAATCCTTGTACTATTTCTTCTGTCCCCCCTCTGTCTGTGCACCACTAGCAATGCCCAAGATTTCTAAATATTCTGACACATATTTGTGAAACTATTTACGCTTACGAATAATCTAAATAAAACAGAAATCAATTTCAAACCCTAAACTAAGTTTAAAAAAACAATGATTATAATAAAACAAACAATTGGCATAATACGAAAATAAACTTAAACTAAAATTAAAAATTAAACAAAAAAACAAACGAAAAACACATTTAAAACATTTTTTCGACACATGTATTTTCGAGCAAACTTTAAGAAACTTAAAAAAAAAAACTAAATGCAATCATAATACAATTGAAAATAGTTATAATTTATATATTCTAAATTATATACATATATCTGATCGGCTCTTAGTATTTTCTGAATACCAAAACCTTATAAGCTTGACCCATTATCGAACTCTGATTATTTCTCCTTAAGTTTAATTTCAAAATACTGTGATAACAGCTTTCTATATTCCTGTAACAAAACAAAGAAATCTAAAAAAGAATAATATAAAAAAACATAAAAAACCTAATATAATAATTCATAAAGTGCAATAATAACTGAACCCAAAGTCTTATAGTTCGTCTACAATCAGTAAAATTAGGTAATGCCTATGTAAACCATTTACCAGCAATAAGTGTTTAACAAAGTGTCTAATTAATTAATGGAAATTCAAATTTAAAAACCCAAAAACGCAAAAAAAAACCCCAAGCAAATGTATAAAGCTGTCTCTCTGCAAACATATTTACAGTCCCAGATAACAACAGAAAAAAAACCGATGATATTGTAAAGTTAAAAGCAAAGCAGATAAATACAAATATTTCCTACCCACAATAATACAGCAATTATAATAGAGAACATTTTCTTGAAGAAAAACTTAATACCAGCAATAATAAAAACCAAAACACAACAAAAATTTTAGTGGTTTTATTTTGGAGTTGGAGCAGTTTTAAGGATAAGTATTAATATACATTCTTTAAGGGAATCTTTCATTCCTAAAATTCCCTCATTTGTCCCTAGTGGGGCATCCACATCCGTAAGGTTTAAGGGATTAAACTGGAACTGGCACTATCAATCCCGCAGTGGATTATGTTTTTTCCCATTTAAAAAAGCATTTTGTAAAACGTTTATATGGATTTTTCATTTATTTGATTCATACAATTTTTATAATCATTTTTACCATCACTTCTTTTTGTTTTCGTTTGGTTTTTGCTTGAGTTTTATTATATATGTTTTCTATTATATGATTCTGTTACTTCTTCGTCCAAGTACATATATAATTATATTATATCGTGTTATTTAGCATTTCTATCAAGGCTATTTGGTGTGCCTTTCTTTTATGACAATTTCAGAAAAAATCATCAATCGGTTTTGCATTTTTTATTAATTTTATATACTGAGGCTTTTGTTTTGTTTTGTTTTGTTTTTTTTATTTAAAATTTGAGGCGCTTCGACGCGTGAAAGTCAAATGTAGTTCTCATTTTGGAATGTCTCAAACGGAAATAGACTTTTGTGTGACCCTCAATATAAGTAGTTCTAAAAATGTATGTATGTATATTGGTTTTTTGAAGAAGCCTTTTTTGTGGTGCGCCTTTGGTTTCCGTTTTTGTAGTGGGTATACTTTGTTAAGGTTTTAGTGTTTTATTATTTCTCATTTCATTTCCTTGGTAAACAAGCTAGAATACATGTCAAGTTTGTTCTTAAGTAGATTCATATTAAAGTTGCCTAAAATTTGTTAAATACGATAGTTTAAAACTAAATGAGTGTCAAGTGTTCTACTTGGTTTTTTGTTTTGCTTTTTATATCCAACTCTAACTGGAAATATAATTCAGAGTTTTGTGTGTGCATTTTCCTGTCTTTTTTGTTTTGGGTTCTTTTTGAATTTTTCAAAGATTGCCAGAGAGTGTCATTAATTTTCTTAATCTTGTATCTCTAACTAATGCATTTTGGAGTGATTCGAATCGAATGAGAATTAATAAACAAATACATTTCTGTTCTGGAACGTGGGGGCACTTGTAATATCTTGTAACTATTCATAGGGTTTCTGTAATCAACTCATCATTTTCAACTAACAAACAGGTCCATTCATGAAAAACATATAAAAAATATTCAACTGTTTAATAAATACCATTGAACTGTCTTTCTCAACCTTCGCCTTCTCCTTGTTTTCTTTTTTTGTGATTTTATTTTTTTATTACTATATTCTCTGTATTAAAAAATATATAGACAAGCAACAATTAAGCTCAATACTGAAGTTATTCACACAACTTATGGGTAATGAAATTTTAACTTCAGCTTACAGGGTATACCTTTTCTTTTTTGGTTTTTCTTTTAGATGTATAACATTTAAGCATTTCCAGTTTCGCGAAGGAAAGTGATGTCTGGCAGATACACATGAGGAAACGAAATCTAACAAAATTCCCACACATCAATCGTCAATCATCATTTCTCAAAGCTATGGCCCTTCGGGAAGCATTTGTTTTCAATCAATTAGCGCTAAACTTTTAATCAAAATCTGAATCTCTATCTGTCATATTTATGTCGACTATGCAGACATACATGTAGTTATAGTAATATAAGAAATGTACGTATGTCTGAAAACTAGTTTCACAGCTTTCCAAAGCATTATCCTGCATCGCATCCTCTATCTTTCCGTGTGTTTGTAGTATTTTAGTTTATTTCCTATGTGAGTGTTTTTTTCGTTTTTCTAACCATCATTTGCCATTTCTTTTCTGGTTTTTCTTTTAGCCAAAAATGTATCTTAAATTATTGTTAATATCATCTTTTAGTTTTTTCTTTTGTTTTGTAATTCATGTGCAAAATCTATTATCAACTTTCTATTTTGGTTTTTGGTTTTTGACGGATCAGCGTAGATCACCTTTTATGCATTACCCAAATATACGGCTTGGTTTTTGCTCGATTAATGAAAGTTACAAAAATGTGAGATATATTTCGTATTCCTGTTCGAATATTGCCTCACTTTTTGGACGGGTCTTTGCGGTGATGTTTGTCCCATTTTATATATTTACTTTTTATGATTGCATGATGTTTTTCGAAATATTGCAAAGTTCTCTTGGGTTTTTCAATGCAAGACAACTGTATGATGTTTCTTTTTTTTCTTTGGTTTTTGTTTTTGTGGGGAAAGGCAGTGAAAGTGTTTTATAGAAATTAATTTGAATAGGTTCATGCAGATTCATGATATTTGTAGCTATGAAATCAAAATGTTCAAGCATAGTCAGAGTGGGGGATTTCGCATAGCTTTTGGGTATTAGAGAGAGTATTTTTCATATATGTTTAGGTATTGCATAATGTCATTTTTGCTTGTAGGCTGTATTACGTATTATAATTGCTTTTCATGCGAGTGTCTGCCGCTGTCGCCTAGACACTCTCCTCCTTGCTGGCGCCGCTGCCCCAGAATCGATCGAAACGGTCGCGTGCCTTCTCCAGGACCTCTGCGGCTGTGGTGCGAGCCGTCGATGCAGTGCCCGTTGATGAGGACGATGAAATAACCTGATCCTGCGGCTGATCCACCGGCTGCAGCTGCTGCTGGCGGACAGCCCCGCCTGGTGCAACATGTGGCGTCAGGGTCTTGCCATAGACAGCACCTCCACTGGTCGTAGGACTGGACGACTTCCAGGCTATGAGGATGGCAGTGGTTTGAGAGGTTTGGATAGGGGGGGAGATAGTTTTGGAAATAGTGTTTATGTTACGCAAGGATCTACGTTTATTTTTCGATACGCTATGTGATTGGCTTGCACTTTTTTAGGGGTTTTCTTTTGGGGGGTTTACAGAAAGGCGGAACTTTGCATTATATTTACGCTTATTGAGAGATTTTGGCTTGATTTTTGCTGGTGTTTTTTTTTGGGTTTTGAAGAAGTTGAACGTTGGCTAACGATGATTTCGATTTTGGTATTTTGATGATGGTTTTGTGAGTAGCGATACATACATATACATATACATATACAGATACATATATAAATACGAGTTAATATATAAATATTTGTAAAAGCGATTCGACTTGGTTTGGTTTTTATGGTATTTTTTGTTGGTTGACTTCGTTCTTTTTTTTTCTTTCTTTTTTTGCTGATACTTTTGTTATGGAAGTTTTTTTTGCGTTTTTTATTGAAGCGTGCTTAATGGCTTACCGTCCATTTTAGCCTGTTCGGTTAGTTGTGGCGGTGCCGATTGTGGTGGCGGTGGTGGTTTCTCCACCGGTGTCGATGCTTTTATCTCGCTCTGAGGTCGGCTATAGTTCTCCCCTGAAAATGGAATCGATTTTAATGGATATTCCACAAGTAAGGCCTAAGTGTATACTCTACCATCTTTGACATTCTGGGTAACCGTAAAGGTCTTGCCCGTATCCAGGGGCACTGTCCAGTTCACCGGATCGGGTGAACGCATTATAATCTGCTCCGGGGACTTCACCCGAGTGGGCTCTGGCGGTGACTTGACCAGAGGCTCCTCGGGCACCTCGGGTACCACTGGCGGCTGTGGACTGCAGCTGGAAATGGAAATTGCAGTCTCACGACCATCCTCGCCATCGTCTGTTGATTTTTGCAAAATATCCAAAGAGATATATCAATTTTGGTCATGAATTCGTTTGTGGAACAAGTGAAACTATGAAAATAACTTGATTATAGGCGCATTTCTTTATGTTTGAGTTATATCTTTATATCGTATATTCTGCTGCAGCTGTAGAACTTCATATATATCTTCTTTTTTCTTTTTTTTTTATTGTTAAGCAAACTTTGTGATTGAGTTTTTACTGGTTAGTAGTTGTAACAGAAAATCGGAAATGAATATCGTAGATCAAACGAAAAATGTTAAGGGAACTTAGGAGAACTTAGGTATATTAAGCCGGAAGCTTAAAAGGCAACAAAATTGTTAGTAGAAATTGATTAAAAAAAAAAAGAGAATTCTCTTGTTATTTTTTTCTTTTTTTGTTTTTTTGAGATTTTTATAAAGCGCACAACATGAACGAACGGCATGCCACAAATACACAAACAGACACGCAACATTTAAAAGCGTGGAAGTACTATAAAATGCAGGGAAATCAGGGGGGGAGGGGAATAAAGTTTTTCAGTTTTCTTATGGATGTTGTGTGTTGGGTGAAAAAATGTAAGAGGCAGAGACGACAGGCAACAACGACGATATCGACGACAGCTTGGGAAAGTAGTACCTCATATAAAAAAATACCCCTCCATAATAATTCACAAACCTTTAAATGAATCACTTTCGAAATTCATTTATATTCTGAAATTCTATCTGGAAAGTTGTGTAAAATGTATGACCTATAAGCTTGTATTTAATTATTGATAAAAATATGATTTATATCTATATCTAGATCCTGTTACATACTTCCAGCTACTTGCTAGAATATATCTCATTTCTTCTAGTGTCTGTGTCTAGTATTGTGTTCAAGTTTTTCACTGTAGAATTATGTATATGTATAAGGAATCTCTAAACTAGTATGATCACTACTTTATATACAAAAAAAAAGGATAGTAGAATACATAGAGTACATAGAGTAGTACACACAGACAATAAAACAGAGATTTAAAGCCATAGAGAGAGCACAAGGAAAAACTACAAATGATGAGACGCATAGTACTATATGTGAAAACGATCTTAATACAATATATACATAGACACACGGCTGGAATACACAACATTTACAAACATTGATGACAACAACAACTAACATTTATTAACAATGCATTTTGCTCTTTGCTTTTAACCACAATTGTTTGCTATATAAGAATTTTGGGGGAATTTTACTGCAATTTTCATTGTTTTTCAATTTTGTTGGTGATTTTTGTGATGGGCTTAATCGAAAATTTTCATTGGGCCAGTGGAATAACGAGGTTACAATATAATTTTCAACACAATTTTCTAAACTACAAAATGTTTACTATATAATTTCTAATGCCAATCGATCTAAGACACACACATGATTCCACATGGCTCGGGCTTTCAGAACATAAAACATTTATTGGGGGTGGAGGGGGGGCTGTATCTAATTGTGGAGCCCATTCTGATGCCAATTCGGTAAATGATAATATGGTGTACAAACAGTTTTGGTCAAGGTGTAAAATGCTCAATTATTAATAGCTTTTTTTTTGAGATAGCTGTTTTTTTTTTTTTTTTTAATTTTACAAAAGTTGCAACACAAACATTTCGCGCATCAGATGTCATTTTACAGCATTTTCCGTATATAATTTATGTATTTTTTGTTTACTTTTTGGGATTTTTATTTGAAGAGATTTCAAGATTCAAGTTTTCAGTGAAACTTTACTCACTTTCAGCCAATTTTCTATCCTGACCTGGTACCGTGAGCCGTTTGATGTTGATGGTTGCAGGCCGGATGGGATTTTGAGACGAGGATGCTGATGCTGATTGAGGAGATGCTGATTGAGCTGTTGATTGAACAACTGGTTGAGATGTGCCTGCTGTGCCAGTGCCAGTGCCAGTGGCTGTGGCAGTGGCTGCTGCTGCTACTGTTGTTGATGTTGCTGCTTGTGCTTTGTCTGATGTGGCAGCAATCTTTTGTTGCTGCTGTTGTTGTTGCTGTTGTAGTTGCTGTTGCTTCTGTTTGTTCTGCTGATTTTTGACACTATTCGTCTGACTACCGCTACCAGCACCAACAGTACTACCAAAACCAATGCAACTAATATTCGATCTATCTTTGTCTGTCTTACGCATTTGCTGTTGTTGTTGCTGCTGCTGTTTCTGTTGCTGCTGCGGTTGTCCCGATGTTGCAGATGTTGCAGATGATTTCAGAATTTTGTTGGATCTGCTGGGTCCATGGGCTGTCTTGGCTTGGGATGTTTGTGATTGATTGGCATGAGGCTGATTAGCATTTAAAGTTGATTTTGTTGCAGATGCTGCTCGGATTGCTGTTGCTGTTGCAGTTGCAGTTGCTGGCGGCGCAGAGGCTACTCTACCATTAGGCGGTGGCAGGGAACTACTTTTAATGCGGGATTGGAATGTTGTGGATAGGGTGGCTATAAAAACGTAAGCAAGTTTTCGGTTTTTCGTTTTGGATATTTTTCGTCGTTTTTGTATATATATTTTTTTTTTGTATTATTTTTAAACCGAAAACAAAACGCACATGAAAAAAATATATTGTTAAATGTATTTTTTATTAGAAACGTTTCTTGTTTTTTTGGTTTATGACGAATCAAGAATGCAATCAAAGCAGAGACTAAAATCATAGTTTCAAAATAAATTAAAAATCTTTCAAAATCAAAATTAAACAAAAATGAAATTCTGTTAGTGAGAACACGTTTGAACACGTTAGTTTTTAGTTAACAATTTCTAATTGTTAGTAGTACTTAAGTGGGAACATATACTGGAACGATGGGGATTCATTGTTGGCTGAGAATATCTTTTACTTTTTCCCCTTTTTATGCATATTTATATTCATATTATTAACAAATATTACACAATATCTAGGGCTGGTTTAAAAGCCAACAACGTCGCACACTTAAGGTTAGTTTTTGCTTGGGGAAAAACAAATGGGGGAAATACAAATGAAAAACCAAAAACAGACATAACAACACTCAACTGGAACTGTTAGTATTACTTTAAATTACTTACAATTAAGTTTAATTGTTTTATTGTTTTAGTTTTTGTTAGTTAGTTTTGTTAGTAGTTTGGTTCACTTCAACATGCTAAAAACTATAGATTGTTATTAAGTTACTCGAAAGACCAATCAAACGCTTCATTACAGAGAGAACAATGAAACAGAACTCAGGATGGGGGGGGGGGGACAAAACTAATAAAAAAAAATGGAAAACTGCATGACCAGAGACTAAAACTAACAGAAATGTTTAAACTAAAATTACTGCATAATGATTCTGTAATTATTTTAGTTGTTAGTTTCGTTAGACACTTATCTAGTTTGTCGACTGATTGACTAGAGGAGAGTTGTGTTCCAAAAAACTAACTAAAACCAGGAACAGAACTTGCAAATCAAAAACCAACGAAAAACCAAAAATCTAATCAACACATGACATTATGCAAACTAGGTCTAAAGTAATTTCCAAACTAAAAATAAAAATAAAGGCAATGAAGGCCTCGTTACGTCGGTTTTTTGTTTTTGTTTCTTCTTTTTTTGGGGTGAGGATATGTGGGAATGTTTTGGTAGTGCTGCTCTATTTTTGGACTACTTACATGGGCGTGTCTTACGCTCGCTTCCGGTCGCTGTCGTGCCTGAAGTTGGTGTCTTTTTGCGGCTCGCCGGAGGGGCCTGTGAGGCCGACCGTATCTGTCGCTTCGGGGATTCATTCTCAGCAACGCCCGGACCCACCGATTGGGAGCGTGCTGCAGACACATCGCACAACATGGACACACACCGAACAGATGAGGATGGTTTCGTTTTCGATTTTTGGTTGTATTTTTTTTCGTTTTTCATTTCATTTCGTTTGGTTTTTTTTATTTTTTGAACGATTTTTGTTGTATGGTTGGTGGTGGTGGCGGTTTGATTGATGATAAAAGTACGATTTGGCATGTTTTAATTTCAAAAATTCGCATTTTGGAAGAGATGTTCTTAGTTTTGTATGATTTTTGTTCTCTCTACTGGTGAAGTTTTTGTGGTGGTGTGAATTATTGTACAAGAGAATGTGTTTTAAATACAAGATACTACAAATAAATACTCATTTAACTCATTAAGCTCCCAATTTTGGCAGATTTATGGTCATAAAGTGAGCTTGGAGTGTAGTAAGATCGCTTGGGTGATCAAATATTCGGATTTCTAGCACCTCACAATGTTCTAAACGATTTTTGACGACCTCTATAGCCTGTAAACATTACATACCTCAATCGCAGCCTAAATTGGCATTCAAAGACTGGCTTTAATCGATCAAAAGTGAAGCCACGAATTTATGCCTTGCATATCCCCAAAAAAAATTTAAATTTAAGCTCAGTCTTACTCACTTTATAAGCACTTAATCGGCAGTTTAAATATGTTCTATCAAACATAATTTTTGGAATCTTTCAATTCCTGTTTAAAGTCTTCCAAAAAAACCCACTGATCTATTCTTATTCTACATTTTAATGAAAGTACTTTGAAGCACCCTTCACATATCACTTTAATCGCATATTTACAACCAATTGTCAACCTATCTTCAAAAACCAATAAAGCAATTTATACACCGATACAGCGATATAAACATGAGGGCCACACATCGATCGATGTAGCCATAACTTAAAAACAAAAAAACTCCAGTACTTACAACCTTTGAATGTAAGTATCTGCAAAATGTTCGCTACAAACATGTTTCTTAAATGTATAACATGATTCCAAACTCTTTTTTCAAAGTAAATATAAATGTAAATACTTCAAACAATGAAACTACATAAAAATCTGGTGCAGAAAATCTCATAGTCCACTAAGTAGTCTTCGGTGCACACTCGAAAAGGATGTGAAACAAATTCGAATCCTTCGTAAGGTGTGGAATGGAAAATATATTTAAGCAAATCAAATGATTGAAGCATTTGAGCAAACTATGGCAAAAAACGGAAATCATAGGATAACAGGGCGTATACTTATTGTTTGGAGCGTGTGTACAATTGTTTGTTCTGTGACAGCTTCTGCGTTGCACTTATGGGAGTGTGCATTTTTTGTGTACTTGTGTCATTTTGTTGCTTAGAAAATACATTTGTCTATTTCAGCTATGGTTAAATTTTGTCGGTATAGGATGTGTATATATGTAAAATATCTTCTTCTGAAGTCGAGAGAATAAACGAAAGGGGCAAGAAACGGAGGTCTACTCACATTTGAGAACCTTCTTGGGACTGCCCTTTTGGGGGCTGCCCTTCTGGGGCGATCCATGCCTGGAGAGGGCCGTCTTCTTGGGGCTACCCCTCTGCGATTCCGACTCCCTCTTGGTTATGGCTGGCATCAGTTTCTCACGGGTGGGCGAAGGCAGCAAAGCGCCCTCTTCCACATCTAGAAAACGGGCTGCCGTTAGTGGTTTGAAGGGGAAAAACAATGGATGAGACCAACCCGGACCCGTGGTGCGCTCTAAATGATGGCGTATATTGCTAAAACGTGCTGGCAGTGCTGAAATCTCATCTTTATTATCAACCAAATAGGCTTGACCAGGAACTCGGGGTTTGAGTGGTGTCTTCGGCAATGGTGCTGATTTCTTATTATTTTCCTGATCCTTCTCCTCTTTTGTAATGGGTCTTTGGTAGAGGATTTAAAACGGTTATCATAAAGTTTACATAGGGTTCTATTATTGACTCTTACCTATGCACAGTCGAAGCTAAAGATAATGCTGAAAGTGAGCTGCGCCTTGAAACCTGATCCCACAGATCCTTCTGCTTCTTGTACAGTTCCGGATCAATCCCCCTGCCCCAGCCACGGCTCTACCAGAGGAACATGAAGTTTATTTTAGGTAAAATACATACATGAAAAGTCATACCTTATATTCCCCTGCTTTTTTGCGTAGTTCAACCATATCCTTGAACCACAAATCCAAATTCGGTTTAGAGTGCGGTGGATCGGTGCCATTCATGACCACCACTTGGCCGGAATCGGCTCCATGTCCGTGCTTATTGTCCACCTCGTCCTTGAAGGCGGCATCGGTAAAGCCAAAGTTCTCCTTTTTCGTAATGAAGTGATTTATACGCTCGTTATCGTATGCCTGCGAGAATGGACGCGCCTTGTGCTCCACGATGGTCACTTGTCTGGAACAAACATAGCCAAAGGCTCATTAGCTTAAGGAAAAACTATAAAGTCTTTAAGAAAAAGGGGGAAAACTGTGCATCTCGATGGCTGATGGCTGCTGACATGCAACACTTTGCGACATGCATGTGGATGAGTGGGAGATTGAGATGTGATGTGATGCTGCTGATTTCGGGTAATCGGGTCTACATGAAGAGGACATCATCGAATGAGAATGGCAGAAGCTCTGACTGTCGATTGGGTGGTTGGTTGTCTAAAGTGAAGTGAAGTTAAGCAAACGTTTACATACTTCTCGTGCGTTTTTCTATCATCCGTATCGCTAACCAACGGCTCCAACTCATGTAGAGTAGCTGAAAGCACACAGATATGAAATTTAATGCTGCTATCCATACACGATCGAAAGCTTTATACAGATTCATCCTGCATGTACATTAAGATAATCGAAAATATATAATATATAAATATAAATAGTATATTTATAGGAGAACTAAAGGTGGAAATAAAGGAGCTTCGATAAACGTTCTTCTTTTGCAAAGTGTCTAAGTTTTTGGGAACTCAAGGGAACAAAGTATTAAGGTGATTTTCTTATTAATTGTACAGCAAATAAATGAGCCGGAAGCAGCGCCTTAGTGGGTGGGTGGGTTAGTGGTTTAAGTGGTTCGGTGGTTTGGTGGGTGGCTTTTACTTTTCGGGTGTTTCTTTGGCAAATGCAAAAAGGAAAAACTTTAAATCAAAATCAAATTTGTATGTGTCTTGTGTTGGCATTGAAACAAAAAAGAGAAACTATATGTCGAAAATGACTTGGTTGAAGCGTGTTTGGCATGGATTATCCTTCAATTTTGGGTTTGCTTTTTTTTGTATTTAGAATATAGAACGAAATTCAAACCAATTATTTGTATATTTTTTATGTATAAATTCGAGTTGAATGCACCTTATTAGTAATATTTTTTTAGTATCTGTAAGCACTACATCCAATGGGGTTTGTACACTATTTGAAGCTCGTTTCGCTGTAAGCTCAAGGCGTCGCAAGACCAAAGCAAGTTTTTTTCTTTTGCATTTTGAAGCCACTAATTTTCACTGCGTTGCAGATGCACTTAACGATTTAGCAGATATATAGAGTAGAGGAGGGATAATGGTATTTCTATTTCCGTTTCCGTTTGCCTTACCTATGCGCTCGCACTGTAAATTTTGTTAAGTTTTGTAGAATGTTCATGGTAAATCCCCCTGCCAATTTTCCTTACTGAATGATATGATATATGGTCATGGTCATATGAATGACTGATGAATGATTTGTTCTTGTGGCATGTGGTATGCATGAGACTCTAATAATTCCGTTTCACACATGCAACGAACTAAGGCCAACAACTCCTATTCCTCGAAACTGAACTGAAAATACTTATAAATGGTATGTCTCACACACACACAACCTCTGCGGCCACAACATGCTCCGACTACACTTTAGCTAGTTCATCAATTGATCCATTCATCACGTTTAAATTGCATTGAGACATCCATTTATTATTCATTATTCACTCGATTGGAAGCACGTACTCGAGTATTCGAGTTCATTTGGGGACTCATTCAAGGCAATTTAACGCTTAGCATGAATATAAATTTATGTGTTTGTGTGTGTTTTTTTTTTGTTTGGTTTCGTTAGCACTAATATAAATGAAATTTAGTTCAACACTTACGTCAGCTTTTGGCTAAAAAGATATTCTTGAATGTGTTTTTAACTTTTCTTTAAATGTATGTTTAGTTTTCGGTATTTCTTTCTTTTTTTTGTTTTGTTTTTTAAAGGAATTTAGCATAATTTCGTTCTATATGAAATAGATTTGAAAGACAGTAAAAGTATTTTGCTAACTGCTTGAAATGAAAAAATTAATCATTAGTCCATAAAAGCGTTCAACAAAATATTGGCTTGTATATACAGAAATCATACGAGAAATAATATAAATAAGTTATACTAGGAATAGTACGAGTATCTATCTTAAGGCTGAGAGCACTGTATACATATATATATAAAGAGTTGTATATATGATAAAGCATAAATTTACGTCGACGTGTACATAAAAAACTTGATTTGATTCGCATTTTTTTTCCAATAAATTGTTTTTTTTTGTGGCAGTGCTGAGAGTTAGAGAAAAGTTTTAGCTACATTTACCAACACTATTCAACAAAGATTTCTATTACGTTTTTTTTAGGTTTAGTTTTTTGTTATTTCTTTTTGGATCAATGCTGCTGCCACTGCACAAAAATTTTCATTTAAAAATCATCTTGAAAAATAAACAAATTTACTCTTTCCACACACAAAAAGGTTAGTAACAAAAGTTAGTTTTTGTTTCGTGAATTAGTTAGGTTACGTAAAGAAAATGATTAGAAATCAAATGGAAATTCATTTTAGTAGTACGCTCATTCGCTCTGTTTTTTTTTTTCTTGGATTGTTTTTAGTATTACATATAGAGTATTATTTGAAAGAAACTATGCGCTAATAGGAAATGTATTCTTTATCAGTTTTTTTTTTTGGTTTTTTTTTGTTTTTAGTATTTTAAATAAATGCTTAGCGACGACAATTTGTTGTCGCACCTTCTTTCTGATTTGTTGTACGTTTTTTATGCACCGTTGGCAGACCTGCACCCATCACCGACTGATGGGTGTGACTGTGGCCGTGGGTCTGGGTCTGGGTCTGGCTCAGACTCTGATTCTGGCTCTGAGTGTGACTGTGGCTCTGACTGGATCGCAGGGCGCCCAATGAGATACTCTTTCGAGGGTAATCGCCGGCCGCGGCCTTAGACGTCGCCTCGCCGCCGCCCTTAATCCGTCGGACATTCGGCCAAACGAATTGCAGGCGGTACTCTGTGCTCAGTTTTGAGATGGTCTTTCGAATTAGGCCATTTGACTCACCCGCCTGCGAAATAGAAGAGCAGAAATCACATAACGCAAAAGGGGTGACAAAATTAACAGGAGAGAAACGAGAAAAGAGAAAGAGACAAAGAAAAGAAAGAGCATTGCATTGTCGCATTGAGTGTGAGAATAAGTTATATAAATATTATAGTTTACGTAAATATTATCATTATTATTATTATAGTGACGACACACATGTTACATAGACAAGATGGAGACGAGACCGTGTTTTCAGGCATGGAATAGAGATATAGAGAAATGGAGAAATGGAGAAACGGAGAAGCAGAGAACGAGAACGAGAAAGAGAAGAAATACACACAATACAAGTATAAATTGATAATTTTGAATATCTATCACTAATTGATTGTTTAATATTCGCTTTTAAATTATTGATTACTGCTGATTATTGCATAATAAAATACTTATAAACCTTCCAATCAAATTCTAGATTCAAAGATCTGCATGCACTACACAAATCACAGACAGAACTCCTCCAGAACGATACAAGTATTGAAATCGCATCAAGGATACACAAATAGGAAGTGCCTGAATGGTCGCAACAAAAAAGGAATCGATACCAAACAACTTATGCAAATGTTGAAGAGTTTTGCAGATTAAAATTGTACATTCAGGCCGAGTGCATGGCTGACTAACTGACAGACGGACTGACTATCTATCTATCTGTCTGTCTGTCCGTCTGTCTTTCTGTCTGACAACTCAATGGCACATCTACACACTGCATGAAAGTATGTACATAAAAATGGTTGTTACCCAATGCCGCAAGTGGCGAGACGAGTTACAGAATGTTTCCAACAACATGTTCAGCACATGGAAAATGGCCAATAAAAGGGCCCAGAAAAGTTATAGACAGGAATGCCGGACGGGGTGGGGGTCCGGACATTCAGGCTGATAGACAGAACAGGACAGGCGACAGGACTAATAGAAATTGTTGCGCGCGTTGGACGGTTCGCAGTCCCAGTCCGAGTCGCAGGACCCGGTTCAATGGTCCGAATCGCGTCCTATCTCTGATCGGAAATAAAAGACACTTTTTTTCTCGCATTTCCTAGGGTTCTTTATGTGGCGCCACGAAAGAAGAGGCACACAAAATGATGGGCGTTGGCTTTTGCAGATATTTCCCATTGAAGTCCACTCCTAATGAGATTCACAACTGACTCCGACATGCATTTCATTCAAAACTTAACCCAAAAACACTCACAAGCGTACTCGAATAACCAAATATTACAGACAGATAATGGATGAGAGTCCAATCCATTTGACAATTGTGTACCTGTTTTCTTGTGGCTCCATCGATCTCCGTTGCAGCGGGATAGGCACGTCCATTGGGCACAACGGGTGGTCCCTCCGATTTGCTGCGACGCGAAGGTGTACCGCCCCGTCCCTCCGACTGGAAATATACATATATATACATCATATATAGAGGATATATATAGTACGATGTATAGTTAATTAGTTGGTCATTAATATTACGCATTCGCCCTGTTGACGTGCGTCATCAGGTGAAACTCAATTAATTATGTATTGTCAGAGGGTGTGCATGATAGTATGACAAAAGCACACAGACCACGGTACAGCTATCTCGAATGTCCTTGCAACATGTGCTGCTTGCTGCTTTCTGCTTTCTGCTCGCTGTGTGCCTTATTATTAATTAGTCTAGAGAGACGCAGGAAAGGACCCCACCTTATATGAGATTTTTTGTTCTGTGTGTGTGTGGCTGTATGTATGGGTGTGGGTGTTTGTGTGTGCTTTTTGTGGCACTTTTACGAGCACCACACAACGACTTAAACGAATTAACCCTAATGCCAATCCTGGCGTAAAGGCAAACCCCATTCATATGCAAATAAATATGGTACTATGCTATGTAGAAATCCCACTAAAAAAAATGAAACGATGACCTGCACTGAATGCCCTTTAATTGCAAATTAAAATTTGAAAAAAATTTCAATGACAAGTAATTAAATTCAATGCTTTTCAAACGAGTTTTTTAATGCCTAATTATATGCAGTGACACCCCATCAAATGTCAACGCGATTATGTGACTAACCAAATTACAGAGTATATTAAATATAGTTCTCCCTATTGCTCTTTTTCATGCACTTTTCCATTTCCCTCGTGCGCCTCTTCAAATGTCAAAAGAGCATTAAGTTTGTGTGCGAGCCATAAAATGAAAATACCATTATATACTCATGTGGAGGTCCTTCTCTTCTTGAATTCTGTTCTAACTCGTTCATGGGCACAGCGAAATGCACAATAATTTTTACATTTTTATGTGTAGATATAAGCTTCAGCTGCTATTCGTAGGAGGATATGAATTTAAAAGAAAATTACGTGATGGAATTAGGAAAATTAAACGTAAGACAAAAGCACACACGTAGCTGGAATCTAAGAATATAAGAAAAGGTTGTTTAAACTAAAGGAGGTGAATATAATAAAAAAAAATGCTTGAAACGAACGAAAGCTACAATATGGAATACCCTTAATATAATGTATGCATTCCGAAATATCTGACCAATAAAGAAACACCTCACCACACCAAGAGCCTTATTCTTCTTCTTGCATATTGACAACCTCATTTTATACGAATTTCTCCACATAATAAATATGAACAATTTCCAAAGATTTTCCCAGGCAATCCACTGACTGCAAATCCCTTTCCTCCTCGCTTGTCTGCCGCTCTCTGAGTATAAATATATCCTGCACCTGGCGCATTTTCCGTATGGGAAAAGGTCATGGCAAGGTGAAATATGGCTGAAAGGATGGGGACACTTACCCTCGCCAGACGATGTGCACTGGCCTCTCGTCGTGCATCTGTATATTCCGAACCTATAATAAACTCGTGCGATTTATATGCTAATTCTGGACATTTTTTCCGACGCGGCATTGACGGCTCATTTGTCGGACCTGCAAACAAATCCAGAGACATCCAAGGGATCAATAAAGTCAGACTCATGTGTGACATGTCCTCCAAGAGGAATGTCTTTCAATATACGCACCATCAAATTGACTTTGATTTTGATTTGGGGCTGGCGCCCGTCGCACAACCTCTGGCCGCGAGTTGCCCGTAAATTCATGCCAGCGATAAGTGCTCCGATACTCCGAGTGGAGCTGCTGGAAAGAAATGAAATGGATACTTTATTAAATCAGGCATTAAATTGGGTATTTTATGCATATATATTTTAATTAAAGATAGTCCTTGGTGGACTTTAACAATTAAAAGCAAGAATTGAACAAAAGAATTCGAATGGTAAACTATTAAGGGTGATATAGAGGGGTGTAACGACTAAAGGTTACCCATTATTGAGATGGTACACCGCAGTGGGCACAACAATAGGATATTCAATAGTAAACTTTTCATAAAATACTCTCAAAAAGTAAGAAAATACGATAATCATACACTCAAACAGAATTTGAATCTTAAATATATTCTATAAACAAAGGACTCTTCCTGTTACATCCCTCCACGCGATACCGTACACCCCATCATTAATGGAGGCTTTTCTATTCATGAAAATAATTACAAGTACCAGCGCACGCATGACAACCGAACAATGGAAACCAAATAGCCACAGACACAGACACATACACATATGCCTGACAAGGAAATATTTTCATTTGCCATGGTCAGCACCCCGACCCCAAACCCCTATTTGGCCAGAAGCGAACCGAACCGAACCAATTGGCCAGTTAGTCAAACGGGTTTCGGGCGCTCGGCCAAACTGCGGTTTGTGTCGCATTTCAATGCAGCAAACAGTCCAACTGTCCTCCCACTTTCTCTCCATTGCGACTGCAGCCATTTGATAATTGCGACAACTGCCAGTAGAAAGAAAAATCCATATTAATAGCCAATTTTTCCACTAGTAGCAACAACAGTTATCGTGGTGCTATTGTGCCACTGTTTTTATGGCTACGACAAAGCCGCGCATCGATCCTTTGAGACACTTGCATGTAAGCTGTAAATTGGGTTGAAAACTCCATGGAAAACCCTCTAGTACTAAGCGACTGTGAGACATTTTCAGGACATTCTTGTGAAGCAGTCAAGACAGCAGTCGATTTAATTATGCCTCCACTTAGAGTGAAGTTCTTTCCCCTTTTTCGTTTTCAAGGAATTTATATCCACCGTGAGTTTAACTTTCGTTGTCTCCCTCGTTCTGTTTCCTGTTCCACTTTCTTTATATGTGTATGTGTGTGTATGTGTGTGTGTGAGTTTGGAGCGCAAAATAATTGGCTTTCAACACGCAATGTCAAAAGACAAAGTACATTAGTCATTTACTCTTTGGCTTCTTCTTTGTTTCTCGGGCTTTATTTTAATTTTTAAACAGATAAAAAAGCTAAGCTAATTGGAAGCCATCAACAAAGGTTATGTAAGCTTTTAAGTGTACAAAAAAAAATGCATCAAATTGAGTGACTGAATACTTGAAAAGGTTGACAACGTTCGCCTTTGGTATTGAATACTAATTCCTTTTAATTTTTAAAGAGATTTCTAGCAAAGGTAATGGCAGGAATGGCAATCTTTTTTTATTCTTCAGTGATTTCAAATTTAATCAGTTTTCAAGGCTCATTCTTATATATTTTAAACACAGTTTTCTAGTCAAAACTCATCAGGATTAATCCACAAAATTCCCTTAATAAAAGGAAATAATTGGGTCATTTATTTCCTTTTGTCTCCGCACTCACCCAGCCATAACTTCACTCAATTAACCACCATAATTAGACCACAACAAATTGCACTCTCTCTCTCTCTCTCTCTATCCCTCTGTAACGAACTTCTCATCAATTAATTCGCTTTCCCCAAACAATGACCTCTTGAAAATGTAACCCAATTGCTGGAAAACCACTCCTTCCGTCTAGACGCTAGACACTCCAGTTATCGACTAACGGTTCGACTCCCCATAGGGAAACCGCAGCAATTAAAAACTCCATCACAAATCAATTCCTTGGGCAATAAATAGAGATTATTTGGCAGGGGGGGTGTGGGGAAAACCACCTTTAAAGGTGGGTCGGAACCACTCCAAATACCATATTCCGCCGGCACGCACTTCATGCATAATTCAGTCGTTTGTCGTGTGCCGGTAGCTCACTTTAATCGAGCCTCGACTGAAGGAGTGCTAGCTACTGTGCGGCGCTCTGGAGAGGTCTATGAGGAGGCGAGGCCTACTATGAGGTACGTTTGTCATATGAATTGGCAGTTGATGTCAGGGGCGTCGCCATCGAGCATGATGCTAATGGTTTGTGCGGCATTCGATGGAGGACTTTGGCTGAGCAATTGGATGGGTATTCGAGTGCCACGTGTCCGTGTCTGGCTCCCACACCTGCCGCACACACACACACACACACACACATTGTTAGGTACTATATTTATTGCCCTATCTCTTCGGCAGCTGCAACTACAATTTATCATGGCTATGGCAGCGGCAGAAAAAAGACAAACCTTATACATATATTTCGCACCCTGATTTATGTTTCGTGGTGGCACCAATTGATTGCGGTTGCACTCTGGCATAAATATTTAAATATGGTTTTACTTTTGGGCAGTCTATTAAAAATGTATGTGCCGCAAACTCTATTTATGCCATACGATTCGTTTAAAGTGTGTGGCGAAAATGTTTTACTTAAAAATGTTCAACATTTATGCCAGAGAGAGGCAATCCCACCGCAGGGAGACACTTAGCCACAGACGCAGCCTGCAGTCGGCAGCAGGTAGTCGGTCTACGTGTCGGTTCAGTGATGTTGAAGTCCTGATAAGCCTGGTGACATCTCAACTATCCCACAGAGAGAGTGCCAGGCGGACGACCAGAGAGACATGAGATGAGGATGAGGCTTGACATATTTTAATTAAAATGTTAAATGCTGAAGAGTTTAATTATGATTTAAGAGGGGGAAAAACACTTTGAATACAAGTGAATTTTTACAGGCGGTTAAAACGATAGCCATTTATATGGCACTTCATTTTGATAAATGTTTCAATTTGACTATCGTATAAATAACTAAAGAATAACATTATTCCGAGTGTATTCTTAAGCCATACAAATTGTACCAACCCTTAGATCAATGCAAAAATTTGTAGCTGGTTCCTGTCCTATAAATAACCCCCTACAAACTTAAAGAATGCTTTTCTTTTGTGTATTTATGGGGATAGGATATGGTATGAGAATGTAGGTATGAGTGCCATATTTTTCATAGCATACTTTGCAGCGTCGGTTTACACTGCACCATAATCCAAACACACGCATACTGACCACATATTTATAGCTGGGACTGTATACGTGTGTGCTTGTGTGTGTCTATGAGTATTTGAAGAGTATTCGTGTGCGTGTTTAATCTACCCAAAGGGACCTTTCAAGTTTTATGCGGGCCAAAACAAGCAAAATGACACCTTAGAAGCATAGTTATCGCCGCCCAGATCCCCCCTAGATCCTTGTTTTGCGGTCATACATGGGCACTGTCTGTGTTTGTGTGTGTTTGTGCAGGGGTTTGGTTTCGTTGAAGTGGAAACAAGCATTTCAGGGAAAGCAAAAGATAATTTTCCACGCCAAAAGGTTTGTTTGAAGAGTGTGTGGAAAGTTTGTTACAATATCTAATAGGGTTTTCTGCTTTTCAAAGAAGAGGAAACTAAGATCTGCCTAAACTTAAACCTTAAGCCGCTGTGGAAGTTGCACTCTAACTTTTCCGCATGTAAATGTTGCACTTAAGTTTTTCCCCGCGCCCCCTTTCAAATAGTAATTTTGGCTTATCTCAAATGAATATTGTTGAACTAACTTCCATTGTTTGTGGAACTTTGGGTGCAGCCCTCGTTTTAGTTGTTTGTAAAGTTTTTTCATTTACATTTAGTTTACGATGCATTTTTGCCATTTGACACCATTTTGTCTGGCAGAGACACCACCACCTTCTCTGAGTATCGTACGAGTATCTGTGTGTGTGTGTGCCTGCGCTTTCTTTTATGGTTTCCACCTGGAAAGCCCTCCGTGCCAGACACATATACACAAAACACCTGCTCTGGTGACCAGTTGTGTGTGGCTCTGACCGAACGACCAGGTTGGATGTCTGCCACTACCCCAAACAACAGAGACACACACACACACACACACACACACTCTTTACTGTGGTGCGTGCCTTTGTGCCACTGTGGTTTAGTTTAGCTCGATTGCTCAACTAACCAGCGCCTTTGGGCCCGGCCATGGCTGGGGCTCGTAGATGGCTGCCAAGACTCGATGGATAGGCCTGGCTTTATAGCCTCTCTGCTGCTGCTGCTGCTTGTTTGCATTTTGTCTGCAGCAGCAATTAATTCACTCAGGATTGGCCCCTGGCCCCAGGCCGAGGCATGCCTCTGCTCCTGGCTCAAATTTAATTGCCTGACTCCTCCCTATCTGCTGCTTGGCTGCAATGAAATGAGACAGGCCCCAAAAAAACACTGGCACATCCAACACCACCATGATGTAGATTGACTTGCAACTGGGGCTCGAGAGGAGCATACAAATGACCAACTGGAGGTCAGCGCTTAATGAGGTGGTCCCGGGTCGGAGGTTGCCTTCATTAAATTAAAGAATGCTGCTCATTTGCATGGGCGACTCTCTCTCTGGCATTTTGCCTTCTCTCGGCCATAAATATGGATTAGGTTGCCCGCTGAAATGGAAGCAGAAACAACCTGCTGACAACATTTAATTAGTTGGGAATTAATTTATACCCATTGCGAGGTTTTTTAATAAACTTGTACACAGAAAATAGATGTACAAGTTGTAAGTAAGGAGAAATGAGGAAAATGCAGTTGCTTGAACTTTAAATGGAATATGGAAATGAGGGAGAATAAGTGAAGGAAACTCTGCCATAACTGCAAGGATGGTTTGGTGTATCTGTGGGAAATTATAATGAGATTCTCTTGAGGCTTTTACGGGTAGACAAATACTGAATTATAATTCCAATCAGGGCCTTAACCAAATTTTCTTTAACAAGTAACCAAAACATATTCCAAAAACTCTTTAACTTGATGAAAAACTCTGAAAATTCAGCGCCACACAAACTGAAATTGATTGCACTAGAAAAAACTTTATCAGAATTCTGGCATGAAAACTCGTGCTCATCCTTTTGTGCGGTTTTCTGTTGCCACAAAACTTTGGTTAAGGCCAATGGGCCACAGCTTTGCAACGAGTTGTGCAACAAAATTTAATGTCAACACACAATTATGCTCTAGCCAGCAACAAACAAAAAAAACAGCTTAAAAAACAGCAACAAGGCGTTGAAAAGTTTCCATTAAATGCAATGCTCGCGGATATTTGCTTTCAGCCAAAAGTCGGAAAAACCACACAAACATTGAGGGAGCGGAGGAGGGAGGGAGGAATATAGGGAGCCAGACAGGAACCGGAACGACTGACATATGGGACGACAGCTGAAAAGTCATTTGTATGCAACCGCAAATCGGAGGACATTAAACTTTTAAGACGCTTTTATTGCACGTGTATCCAGCCTTCAATGGGTGGTCGGTCCTTCGACAGCTCTGCGGCTGTGTGGTGTCCTTTTCAATTCTAATCCTTTGAAGAGTACATTTCGACCGTATGGCTCTCGACTGTGACGGTGACTGTGACGGTGACTCTGTGGCTCTTGGCTTTGGCTTTGATTTGACGGCTTAGCTGTGACATGGCTGTCGATGTGGCAATGTGGCTTGATTTATATGGCCCCACAGTGGGACATGGGACGAATCTCAGTAGCAAAAGACACAATTCTATATATTCTACATGGATCTGGGACCCCACCCCGCTTGAACTTCATTTCAGTTCACTCAAAAATATATTCATGCGCTCCCAGGCACGTTCCTGCAACACCTTTCGTGCCACAGGGACACAGACTCACAGACTGGTACATGGAATATGAAAGTGGAAAGTTGCAGGAGTTTGCTTAAGTGCATTTGTGGGATTTCCATTTGATCTGCATTTCCTGTCTCAATTTCAATTCAGTTTCTCCCTCAATCAAGCAGTTGAACTGCAACCTTTTTGTGGGAATTAAAATCCATTTAAGTTATCAAATTCCTATCCCTAGACGAAAACACACACAAAAAACAAAAGGCAACTTTTCACACACACTTGAGCTGGAAAATTGCAGCACTTCCTGCAGCAATTTATGCAGCCACAAACTTTTCACACCTCCCATCTACCAAACGCCAGACTGAAGAGCGTCTGGTCGTGGTCTTGGGATACACATTCCTTCCGTTCCCCTCCTCCACCTCCGTCATATTTGCGGGTCTGAAATTATGTGCATAACAGTGCCTGCCGCGAGGAAAACAACACACAGACCATGCGGGGGGCGGGGGGTGTAGGGGTAGCCATATTTAATTGCATTTCCCTGTCTGTCCCTGAGACAAACTTCAAATGTCTGCAGCCGACACCAGACTGAATGACGAGATACTGAGTATCTATGTATCTGTATCTGTATCTGCATCTGCATTTGCATCTTCTGCACTCTACTCTGCTCTGCTCGGCTAAGCGTTATTCAATGTTAAACAATTAAAATGAAATTCGATGCCATGCCCTCCCCTGCCATACTCTGAGCTCTTTAAGCAAAAGGAAAAACTATTTTCCGCCGCTTGTGCGTGCTTCGAAGCGTTTTTTGTGTTTTTGTTTTCCTGTGCTGGCGATTACCGCACGAGTGCATCTTGTCCCTGTGTATGTGTGTGTGTGTGCGGGTGAGTGATTCTTTCAGTGTATACCCGATATGTATGTCTCTGTGTGTGTGTGTGTATGTCTACGAGTATCTGTGTGAACTGCTGCGCTTAGTGCACTCATGTGAATAACGACGATGTCGACAAGACGACATTGCCATCGATGGCACGCGTTTAGTTTACGACGGTCTAAGGTGCCCCAATACCCTGCCATGTTGTTGAGACAGTACCCAAAAAAGCAGATGGGAATTTAATTGCAGTGGAGAGATGATCAGGAAAAGATTGGTATTATATTGCCATAACAATTGAGAGATCATTAGGCGTTCTAGGAAAAGTATTCCCCCTTCTTTTTGCCATCAGAAAATTAAACTGAATATGAGATTTCATTTAGAGATTACCAAAAAAGAAAGGCGCTCTAAAACACCATAACTTTAGTTTCATTCCAAACTAATTATGAATTCTCAGAGACATTTCTTTGTTTTCCGTTTTGGCAAAAAAAAACTGTCCTAAAATGTCCCTCATTAAGAGATTTTCAAACTCTCAAAAATCTGTTAAAAACTTCCCCCTAAAATGAGGGCATTCCCAAGTCGTTATACTCTCACCAAGTTCGGTTTAGTTTCCACATCGATTGGTAGCACTGGCTGTCTTTGTCTATCGATATCTTCAATGGGAGAGACTGCATTGGAAAGCTCATCAAAAAAGTATTATAAACTCTAATGATCAGAAATTTCAAACTTAAATTTCCTCCCTATAAACAGGGAATAACCAATTCGTTTTCAAACCACGGAAAACGACTTGGTTTTCTACTATTTTTTGTGGCTTTACTCTATTTTTTGGGTGGAGTCTTTCTTGATAGGGTGGCTCTTCCCTTGGTGGTGTCTTTATCTAGCCGCTGAATCTGCTGGCAATTTACAATTCCTCGGGGCAGCAATCAAAATGCATTCCTCAGGAAAATCTCCACTTATATAAGGACACCAGAAACTTGCGTCAGCAAAAGGAAAGGAGCACAGCAAATGCGCAAAAGGAAAAACCCAAATATGACGTCAACTTCAGCCGCTCTTAAGCATCCTTATTCCAACCGAAGATTTAGTCATCCTGCCGCATTCTTTTGCTTTTCCAAAAACAGACAAAACAAAACAAAGTCAAGTCATTATGCGATTTTCCACAACAACTGAAAGGAAAACTTTTTGCAGTTTTCAGCGCATTAAGATTATGCTCGGGCTTTGTTCCTCCTCCTTTCGGGACTGAAGTTGGCGCTATAAAATCATAAACAAGCCGGAAAAATGGAAAGACGGGAGAAGTATGACTTAAATGCAGAGTTTTGTTTGGTTTATTCTTTGCTACTCTTGGTTCTGACAGATTGATATACTATGTATATGAGAATGTGCCTCAATTTGGGGCATGGGTGAGCTTCTAATTTGATTAATGGAATTGAGAATTCGAGTTTTGGTTTGAGCTGGTGGTCAAGCCATAAATTACATCATGTCTTACGTCAATGAAGAAGTCTCTTTAATTCTATGTTATTTTCTCTATATATGACTTGAATTCTTGGAAGGAAATTTCTTGCCAGGCAAACTTTTTTTTTGGCAATCGAACGCACTCCACACTCTGTGTTTCCTGGCCTTTCCTTTTCCTTTGTGGTGTCTATGCAGGAAGCGGGCAATCGGAAGCGTTTATTTAGCGCCGATTTTGGGGAAGAAGATTGTAGCATAAAACACAAAGGCAGACAGAGGGTAATATATGCATTTATGCACAGTTATTTCGGGGGTTTAAAAGACCTTGGAGTATATACAATACAGAATTTTAAAAAGGCTAAAAGTTGAAGAAATATATATATTTAGAGAAAACATCTTGGAACACAATTGATTGAAGAATAATAAATGTAATTAAAAATATTTTTCAAAGGTATATCCTGAAGAACCCTTTAATATAATCTATCTATCCCATAAAAGTTATCAAACTGTGGCCTTATTCGTAAAAATTCTCCTGTAGAATGCTGCAGTCATTGAACTTGCTCTATTTTTGAATAAAAGTTCAACGGAAATTGTGGGAATTCCGACTTTGTTCCTTGCATTCAACCTCTGGGATTATGTATTTCTATTGTCATTTACGATTTGATCGCTAATGCCCCCCTTGTCAGCAGAACCAACGCTTAAACTGAGTTGAACTTCACAGAACCTTCCACAGCGAGAGAGTTGGCTTATCCCTCAATGACGGCTGGCAATTGAAAACAACATTGGATGTACGCTGAATGCTGGTTGAATGCCATTAAGACAATGCAGCATAAAATGGCACTGCAGCATACAGAATGGGAATACATACATACGAATAGCTATAGCTATATCTGTCTATATACATATATGTATGTATATATTTCTTCCTTCCTTCATGGCTGTGTGCAAATAATTGTCTATTGTGTGCGCTTATTTCTCTTATTCTTATTTTCGTATTTGTGCAGTGTATTTTCATTTTAGCTGCATATCAAATTGCGCCAAGACTGAAGGCTGTGCCATAACAATTGTTGTGGCAAATGATCGTAATGCAGCATGGCATTGGGAGGTAAATATAATATGAAATTATAGCCAGCCAGCGAATGACAAATTGCCAGACACAAGAAGACATTTTCGAAGGCATGTCTGTACAGGCTAAAAGTAGTTATTTTCTATAAAAAATTCTTGGTTTTTCTTTTAGGAATTGCGTAGGCTTAGATGAGTTTTACTCAAGGCATTCCCAAGCTCAACTAACTCTTTGTTATTGATAGTGAAATTCCTTATGCTAAGCCAACTCCCAGTTAACTCTACTCTTTCGTTCTGACATCATTCTCAATACTTTACGAGTCTGCACATCCATATTCGCAGCCAATTGGCAATGGATTCTCTTGTGTTTGCCAAGACCCAAAAGCTAACACATTACTTATAAGCAAATAAGGTCAAAATGAGGGGTTGAACATCCCGTTCCTACCCCCCAGGACCCCCTTCATGGCCACTTAAATATTTTACGCTTTTGTATTGTTGAGCAAAAGTTTTTTGCCCTACCATCGTTTTTTGTGACGCATAAAAAATGCATACGCACACGGTTTCCTCATATCGTTTATATAATGGGATTTCCACACACACTGTACGAACCCCAGTGTACATTTTTAGGTTTTTATGGAAAATGAAAATGAAAGAAAAGCGCAGCAAGAGGCAGGCAACACTCTAAGCAGAAAGCTGAAACCGTTCAACATTTAACTTTTTATGCAAAAGAGTGCATATTCTTTTTGTGTTTTTTGCCCAAAGAATGAACAAGTGGGCGTGTGAGGCTGTCAAGGATTGTAAAAAAGGAACGAACATCTGGGATTATAATACTCGTAAAAATATGCAGGTTTTTTGCAGAAAAGTGGAAAAGGTGGAAAGCAGAGGTGCAACAATTTATAACAGATTTAGACGTGTAAATAATAGTGCATTTATTCAGGGAATTTAATCTTTAATGGGGTTTAAATTAAACCAACGGAGCGTTATAAATGGGGATTAGTTTTGAGATAGATTTCATGGAAAAATATGCATAATATTTCAGTTAAATTTCAGCCAAATGATTGCTTCAATTATCCAGGATTAAGTCATTAAAGATGCTATAAATATGTGCCATAAACTAAGGAAACTGACACTCCTCTTATTAGATATCATCAAATATTGAGAGTCTAAGTGATGACTGATTTTCATGATCTATTATGTTTTGGTTCTCTCAATCCCCGATATCATATTACACAGTCTGGGAGCCAGCCATTACACTTCCATAAACATCACCATTAGGGATTCCTTTTAGGACTCTCCTTGACGCCCAGAATGGCCCACCGAAAAACGTCCAATAAAATTACTATCAACGTCGACAGCCTCATGCAACTTGGTCGCCAGCCAAGAGTCCCCCAACACTTCTGTGGGGAGAGGAAACCATCCCCTCCGAAGACTGCGTCACGACAGCACCAGGGCCCCAATGCATATAGCACCTGGCAGGCTGGCAGCCGGGCAGGCAGTCAGCCTGGCGGCGACTGGCCCTGTAATCCATTCACTTGCGAAGGGAAATTATTATAATTGCATTAGTTCCAAAGGCAGAAAATTGAAATTGAAATACGTTAGACGATGTCGGGCATGGCCGGATGCTGATGGATGGGCAGATGGATAGATTGCTTGAGTGTTCACAGTGTAGATGGCCAGAAGGAAGGGTTCTGCCCCAAGTTGACGTAATATGTCCTGGCTGAGGCATGTCCTGGTTCCATATGGACCCATTCAGCCGGTTAATGCCTTCTTCTATTTTTTTTGCTAAAAATTAATCAAAACTAATAGAATCTCTGGTTTTTTTTTCCTTAGAAGAGGAGATGTCCTTAGCTCGTTTAATCAGATAAGACGGAAATCATCAGCAAATGGCTTATAATTGACATTAGATGCTCATTACGTATACGCCACCAGGGAACAGAGGGCTTCAGTGGCACCGCTTTAATGGGAAAATTTCTGTTTTATGTGTGTTCTCTGTACTCTTTATAATCGCCTGACATTGATAGACGTTTCGTGCCTGTGCCGACGTTCGTGCGAGGTATTTTTAATGGCTGTCGATAGGGAAAATCAATATGGAAAATTATTCCTATGATTAACACGGAAAATGCCAGTCAACCAAACTGGAAAATATACGTTTCAGAAGTCAGAGTCAAGGATCAATGGCCCATTAAAGCATTTCATCAATGACCAACCAATAGACCATAAAAAACCCTTGCATAAGAAGAACATTATTAAAGAGCCATAAAAATATTTGCCCAAAAATTCCGAAAAATGTAAACAGCAACAGAAAAAGAGAGGCAAAAGAAAAATAAAAACTTCTGGGAAATGTACACTTTTTATATGCGCTCTGCATGCAATTCTCTGATTTGCGTTGAAAATATGCAAATAGCAAAAATGAGTGACTGACTGACTGACTGACGGAGGAGGAAACCTGAAAATACAATCGAAAGAACCGGAAAAGAGGGAGAGAACTCTCGTGCGACATGTGTTTCAGCATTTCACCTGTCAGGAGAGCAGGCGGTTATATAAAGTGCAGTTCAGAACTGTTTGCCATTAGCTGACGCAAAAGTTAAAGTCTCACAGCGGCTGAACAGGAGTGTAGTTTACATTTTTGATTTGGCAGCACCGAAAATGTTGACCTCAAGTAATTAGAAAAGTTTTGTCTGCTCCATAGAGATTGCTGCTCGCCAAAAGAACTTTTCATTCATTCCTCCCAAATCCTCTAAGGATTCAGCTTTCAATTTGCTGCCTGGTTTTTCCCCCAGTCTGCCCAGTTCTCTCCGGATTATGCTGCAGTGGTGGAAATATGCGCAAATTGCCTTCGTTAGATGCATTGAAAGGAGGGGACTTTGACTGGGGATTGCACACTTTGGTAGACAATTGGAATGCCAAGTTTTCCATTATATAAGCAAAAACGAATGCTTTGAGGAAATCAATCATCTTTGAAGTGGAAAATGGTTTGATTAGGTTTTTGTTTCTTTAAAGGTCTATGGATTTTTACGCTTCTATTCTATCAATTTAATTTAAATAATAATTATAATAATACCCTTTAATCTATTGTATTTCTTACAATTCTTCAATCCACTTCCATCTATTTTATTCTATTACTATTTACATACTTTATTTATTTTCAAAAGTAATTTCCTTTTAGGATTTGCAGCCATACAAATATCTAATAGAAACACTTCTACCACACTTCCCCCACAAAGATGCCAACACGTACAAAAATATGTCCCAAAAAGAGAAGAAGAAAGAAGAGAAATGAATTTGGTTAGCATTCAAAGTGGAAAGTGGAAACTGTCATCCTCATCCACAACCTTATCCCCACGGTTTCCTGCTCCCATAAGATAAGACGAGGAACAAAAGACAGCAGCAGCATCCCCACACACACCCACCCACAGACACAGACAATGCTGCCATAGAAACCTCCAACAAGTGCGGATGTGGCTGCGGCTGCGGCTGCGGCTGGAGGACTGCAAGACTGTAAGACTGGCGATAAACCCAGCATAAAATACGAGTAAGTGACACTACTTATGGAGAAGCAGAACCCTAGCTCCTAGGGCCGACGCCCAGCTGACTGCAAGGATCGATCCGAGGGAGCAGAGCCAGCAATCTAAGGAACCGCCATATGTGTGTGACCGAATCGATAGCCAGCGACTGACGACTGACTGGCGACACATAGCCGGCACTTGTTGTTGTTGCTGCTGCCACACAAGAAAAAGGAGGAGTCCAGAGGTGGTGGGTGGATGGGTGGGTGGTTGGGTGGCAAGGTGCTGCAATGAAAACTTTTGAACTGCTGCCTGGCCGCTGATGTAATACCGCAAGACAATTTTCCTTCCTTCCCTGCTGTACGTCATATGGTCGAACAAGCGGCACAAAAACAACAAGAACTTTGAATAAAACGCCGGCTGTAAGGGTGCTCTCTCTGGGAGAGTATTCTCTCTAGTGTTCCACCTCTCCTTCCCTTAAAATCAACCTCCCTGTCTCTCTCTCTCTCTCTCCGTTGCACATGCGCGTTGTACAATTTGTATGGCTCAATGTGAATTTGTGTAAAGTTTTTTTAGTTTGAAATTACCCAGCGAATTGCATTTCGTTTTTTTTTTCCCCTGACTTTTATCTATAGAATCCTCTTGCCTCTGACATGCTGATGAATCAGCTGTTCTGCAGAGCCACTGGAATGGCATGGCCTTAGTGGAACTTCCTTCCAAAGTGAGTGAGTGAGTGAGTGTCGTGTCTGTCCAGTCCATACCATACCATTCCATTGAGTGAGTGTTCCAGTGAGTGGCGACATTCATTTCGGTGTCGGGTCTGCTGCCGGTGGGTCCCCATAGTCCATGGGCACCGTGGCACCCCGGCCGGCCGCCACAGCTGGCTGAGTACCCGTGCCCCCGGCCACCGTGGGGCACCGCACCGCTGTCTGTGCCACCATATGCTATTGATTTTCTTCGGGGGGGAAAGCGGGTCGGTCTCCTATGCCTGCCTTTTTGGCCATTTTTCTTTGCCTTGGTCTTCTTGCCCGTGTTTCTCGGCTTACTTCGCGTTTTGCTGACGCGCTCGGTGTCGGCCGTAATGTCAGTTAATTTATTCTCCAGCCAGAGAATATATTTTTGTTATTTACTTTATGTCTTCATAGCCCTACAAATATATATATTCTTTTTGGTCTACTTTTCGGTTTGGAGTTGAGTTCTGGCTGCAAAACTAAGTACGAATAAGGTTGCATGACTCTCTTTGCGGCTGAATGTAATGACACTCCAAGGATTGTAAGGTGATATTGATCAAAGTTATGAAAGAACGACGAGAAATGTGACCAAGGGGAAATCAAAAGAGATGAATGATGGTACCAAACGGCAGAAAAGAAGAGGCGAAAGAATATTAAAAATGGGAAGGGTATGAATCTCCGATTCGGCAATCATTAGGGTAAATATTAGGCAGTAAAAATGATTAATCACTTTATGCGACGCTTTAGAATTTCATTAGAAATACCGACCATCATTTGGTAGAATTATGAAAGTCATTATTTGCGATTAATTTCAGTAATGGCCCGAAAAATGTACTTAGAAACCCTTTCCACAAAATGTAAATATAAAATATTCATATATTTACAACGAAATCAAAAATGCACCCTAATCCCACAATTCTTTTTGGTCGAGTCATAACTCAGGGCCCGGCTTCGAGTCACCCCATTTTTCGAGGCACTGCATCCGCCATACGCCATCCCCCACCCCATCCCCCACAAACATCCCCATTCACTTGTCGCCTGCAAGATTGCAATAAAAATCCATTACAAACACACAGACACAACTGTCGACAATAAATCAAAAGGAAGGCACTGTGTGGCGATATAAATGCAAATGTTCGCAGTCTGTAAAGTGGGCTAAGAGGCTAACAGAACGAAACGAATCGAAAGGAAACGCAACGAAATCCTTAAAAACAGTCAGACAAATATGGGTTTCAATTGTGTATAAATTGGGATGGAGGTTGTAGTACACTCACCTTGTCTACCGGCATTGATGGGCACGCTCTGCACAGATTCCAGAATGAGCCAATCATAGGGAAATGCTTTTGACGTTGTACCAGAAAATACAAATTAAATTCAACACGCGCACGTAGGCTTATGTATATTCTTCCTTCTTAAATTTTAAGTTTACTTATTTTATTTCTTTTTGCTTTATTTGTTTTGGGTTTTACTTTTAGGGAGCAACAACCATATATGTAAACGGGGGACACAAAATCACACGCGCTTTCAGTTCGCTTCCGTTTCCGCTCAATCTCTATATATATGTCTATCTCTCGTCCTCTGCACTTTCTCTCTCTCTCTCTCTTGCTCTATCACTCTCCCTCTCTCGCTCACTCTCTATACGCACACGCACCTGGATAATGCGTAGCGAAGAAAGTGCGTTTGTATATTGTCATAGGCCAAAATGAGATTGGTTGGAGATTTTGCCTGGTTTTTGAAAACGGAGAAAAGGAAGTGAGAAAAGGCATTGCATACCAGCAGGCACCATCCAACGGTACTTCTGTTTTTACCGTTGTTCCACTGATGATCTCATGCACAAACACGCACACACAGCCCACAACCTACGGACAAAATTCTTCTTTGAAATTTTGGATATAAACCAACGGAATATCCTAGTAATTAGCCAATTAACGGATTATGGGGATATGGGGAAAACAATTTTTTATTGGCCATAAAAATCCTATAGCACAACACCCTCCGCTCCCCTCCCCCACACGCTCGTGCTCGTTGTATTTCTTTTATTTTTATGCCCTGGCAAATCGATATCTATTTTTCATGACAGCCCTGTGGTATGCAATACTTTTTTGCCGCCTCGCATTTGGACTGCAATTTTGCGATAATCTCTCTGGTTTTTCTTTCTTTTTTCTTCGGATATGGCCACTGGAGCGAGACTTTTTCGTGGTTAACCCCGTCGTGAAGGGGGCTACTGTGGTATACAACAACAACAACAACAACATATATTAGAGGTTCACAGGAAAACACACTTTTTCAAATTGAATTGAGTTTTGCACTGCTGCTGCTTGTGGACTCTGCTGGTGCTGCTATGGGTATTGCTTCTCCTTTTGGTTTTGCTTGGATTTTTTCACCGCAAAAGCGTTGGCCACTCGACGATGGTACGAACACGACTGTGAACGTAAACGTAAAGTGCTGAGTGCTGCGACGAGAATACATGAGCGTTGTGAAACAGCCCCCCAGAGCGTCTGCGTTGGAGTTGACGCAGGGCTTGGAATTTCTCCATCTCTCGTTCGTGAAAACCCGGTGGCTGGCGGGGTGGTTACCCGCTTTATGGAAATGTTGATTGGAAATGGGAGAGTAAACATATGTTTTCAGAGGCGTCGAAGTTCCAAAATATTTGATTGATCATTTCTCAGATCAAGCAGTTAAAAATATCAAGTTTTTAAGGCCGTAAAATCAACATTCTTTAAATTTCGTAAACATCCTTAAGTAAGATTGTCGTTTTCCAGCACTTATATTGAACGAGATCGAGAACAGCTGTTGTATACAATTTTATAAAATTATAACATGTGACCGTACTTACCTACTTATGTTAACCCATTGTTGACCAGTAGTTGTTTTATTTCAATTCACTTATGAATCTTAAACAATTGTAGCGCAATTCAGGTGAAAGATATCGAGCTAATTTTTTGTAAGTAAAGAAGATGGATAGGATGGATCAACAACAATTTACAAACAATATTATTTTGCGCAGATGAACTCAAGTTTTTCTCATGTTTAAATAGAGGGGGGTTGAGTGGGCTAAGTTTGTTTACTAATGAAATGATACGGATTCGTCGCGCTATATCGGAGCAGGTGAGCTCTTAAAACAATTAAACATCAATTTATTAACTCTTCCAAGACTTCTTCCTATAGCTGCCACAGCTAAAAAACATTTACCATGCGCTGGAAGTGCCCCTCAAGAAGCAGCAGCTGCAAAATGCCCGTCGACCGACTCTGGAATGGACTATGCCGGCTGCCGTTGCGCAACAGGAGCAGGAGCTACTGGATTCTCTGAGGAGTCATACCTTCGATGCCACCTACATAGAGAAAGTGCATGTGGTGCCCAGCGCTGGACGCAGTGCCGCCAAAGTGGAATTCCAGCTGCAGCCGCAAGCATTTGTCGAGCAGCTTCTCCGGAAAAGGCAACCAGAGGCTCTACCACTCTCCCTCGCCGACGAGCATGTAGTTGTGGAGTACAGTTCCCCCAACATCGCCAAGCCATTCCATGTGGGCCACCTGCGCTCCACAATCATTGGCAATGTGCTGGCAAATCTACACCAGTATTTGGGCTACCGCACCACGCGCCTTAATTACCTCGGAGATTGGGGCACACAATTTGGTCTCCTGGCACTGGGCGTTCAGCTGAACAATGTCAGCGATAAGGATATGCAGAGGGCACCCATAGAGACGCTCTACAGTTCCTACGTGGCCGCCAATAAAGCGGCTGAGGAGAGCCCAGAGATTGCGCAGCGAGCGAGGGACCTCTTCACAGCCCTAGAGACAGGCACAGACGATGCGATGGCCAAAAAATGGCAGCAGTATCGAATGTATACCATTGAAGAGCTTTCGGGGGTCTACAATCGATTGGGCGTCCACTTTGACAGCTACGAATGGGAGTCTCAGTACTCCCAGCAGCAAATCAGTGAAGTTCTGCAGAAGCTGCGCTCTGCAGGGATTCTCCAGCGGGAGGTGGATGGCCGCGAAATAGTGATAGTGGATGACCGACGCATTCCCGTGATCAAAAGCGACGGATCGACGTTGTACCTAGCAAGAGATATAGCTGCTCTCCTAGAGCGCCACTCCCGTCTGCAGTTCTCCCGCATCCTCTATGTCGTGGACAATGGTCAGGCGGATCACTTCAATGCCTTGTTCAAGACAACGGCTGCCTTGGAAAAACGATTGAGTCTGGAGCAGTTGAAGCATGTGAAATTCGGTCGCATTCATGGTATGAGCACGCGCCAGGGCAAGGCTATCTTTCTGCGGGATGTCCTGGACGAGGCACGCGATGTAATGCGAGAGAAGCGCAATCAAACACCAAGTATGAGACGGCGGATCCAAAGCATTATTCCATCATTCATTCATTCTTTATATCCCCTTTTTTAGCCACCCGAGTGAATAGCTCTCTGGACGATGAAGATGTCTGTGATATCCTTGGTGTTTCTGCTGTCCTCGTGAATGTCCTCAAGCAGCGACGGCAACGCGATCATGAATTCAGCTGGCAGCAGGCTCTCCAAGTCAATGGGGATACTGGCATTAAGCTACAGTACACACACTGCCGCCTGCATAGCCTTTTGGAGAACTTCAAGGATATAGACCTGGAAGACATTACACCCGATTGGAAGCATTACAGCCAGGAGCCAGTTGATGCCTTGGATTTGCTGTATGAGCTGGCGCGTTTTGATCAAAGCATTTGGCAGTCCAAAGAGCAATTGGAGGCGTGTGTGCTGGTTAATTATTTGTTTGGTTTATGGTGCGCATTTTAAGAATTTCAGATGCCTAGAAGTATATAATCCTTACTCTGTATCCCTTCTAGCAATGCCACAAGTCGTGCCCTGAAACGTTTACCTGTAAAGCAAGAGAGCTGTCCGCTGAAGCAGTCACAGCGTTTGCTGCTCTTTCAAGCCGCCAAGCGGACTCTGCAGCAGGGAATGCAGCTACTGGGCCTCAAGCCACTCAACCAAATGTAGAGAAAGACTATCTTTAACGTAGTTTGATATTTATTAAACAGTTTGAACTGAAATGCAACGTGAGAGATGTGTGTCCGTCTTAGCGCTTCTTCCACGTGTATTTGCGGCGTGCTCCTTCCTGTCCGAACTTCTTGCGCTCCCGCCGGCGATAGTCACGTGTCAGCAGACCGGCTGCAACAAAAGCATGCAACATAAATGGCAACAATTAGCGGCAAATAGACAGAGACAAAGGGGAGGAGGGCGGTTCAGCACTTACCCAAACGCATTGACTCAATCATCTCTTGATCAACGAAGCTGCGCAAACACATGGCAATGCCCCAGCGAATGGCACCCGACTGACCGGATGGACCGCCGCCTTCCACATTGGCCTCCACATCGACTTTGCCCAGCAATTCGCTAAAGTTCAGCGGGAAGAGCAGCTGAAAAGAACAGACCACAGAGGAAAAGCGTATGAAAAGTGGGGCCACCGTTAGATGTCAAGTTCAGATGTCGCCCCCGAGGCATCCATTGTACTATAGAGATCTATATAATAGTTATATTGTATTCCCCCGATTGCGATTCCGAATGCGAATGCGGTAGCGCTTCCTGTACAACAATAGATAATGGGCCGAATTGTTAGCCAAATTAAATGTCTGTTAGCCGCAGCCGCTAAACTGCAACAAATTGTTGCATGTTTGCCCTTGGGGGCGGTTCGTCAGCTACGGCTACGGCTAGTGTGAACTGTGCAATCTGCCTCTCTAACAGTAGAGTAGGTGTGATTCAAATTATAAGTGCATTTGGCAGAGGTCTGGTGATAATTGCAGAGCCGCAGGCCAGGCTCAAAGGCACGCGCTGCCCTACCAGTCGTTAATAGTTGGGGAAATACTAAACACATGTAGAAAACAAAAGTATTTTTAACTGAACAATTATGTAACTCTAAATGAAAGCATTTCTTGGTATGAAAAGATGGTTAAATAAGTCTATAAAAAGGCGGAAAAAGAAGGAATAATAGAGTTGGAATGGTGTTACCCTGAATATAATAAAGAATCAATGTTTTGGATTCAGCCGCTGAAACGTTTTTTAGCAAAAGAACAAACACCTGACTTTCATAAGGAATTATATTAATAAAGAACTAAGTTCTGGCTGATCTAAGAATTACATAGACAAGGCTCTCTTGAGAAGAGACTTGATAGAAGAAGAATAGCGATCAATTGATTATTTCTAAGTATGAGTAAAGGATCTAGTAGCGTATTTCTTAAATTTCTAATGCTTTATTCAGAGAACTTTTTTCAGAATAGAATGAATGAATTCCCTTTAAATTCATTTAAAATAACTCTCCCAATCACCTGCTAAATTCTGGGAATATATTATCTTACAATTTATCACACATTTGTTGCATATTAAGCACCCCGAAAAAAACAGACTGTGACGCCAGTTTCAAAGTTCACATAATCCCACAGATCAGATCACAGATCACAACAAATCGTAATTCAAATTCTGAATTTGGTTTTTGGATCGTCAGAGATGTGTCGATCCGATTGCGTGGGAAATAAAGTCCAAGCCCCCCTTTGCACAATGGTCCACGGCACACAGACAATAAACGTTATGATTAAAAAACAATAAACAATAAAAAGCTCAACAATCAAACGGGGAACAGGCAATTTTTTACCTCTTTTTTTTTTTTTTGCTTTTGGTAAACCAAATTGACAAACGACAATCAATCAAATCAAAAGATTTTCGAGATGAGAGCCCGCTCGAGAGAGAGACAGAGCCCGGACAAATTTGTGATTTGTTTGAACAAATTGCTAGATAGATGACTTCACGCTACAGCGAGAAACATTAAAAGGCTTTAGGATCGCGAACAAGATTTTGAAATTAATGTACACACACACAATTAACGACAGCAAAAAAATGCGATAAAAATACATAGCAACCAATTTGCAGAAAGTGTGACGAGGTGCACACACAGGAGATCGAAACTGGTTTATAATCCCCACACACCCCCATAATCTTTAGGGGTTCCCGCAACCCAATTTCAGAACCAATGGCTGTACTATTTCTTTATGCCATCTTCTGTAGAGAACTTAAGGGACACCCTCCTTTGGTCTTCCCCCAGAAATTTCTACTACTAGAACACTCTCCATCTTTACTCAGAATTATATAGAGGGGTAAATTCTATAGACAACCCGGCATTTGCTGGCACTTCAAGAATATTCGCGGGTATCTTTTATTATGATTTAAATGAATTTTATAGTTTGACACATCCAACGAAGATGTGATCACAGTACAACGACGACGACCACGACGATGGCATCTTCGTGGGATATCGTCGTCGTCGTACAACTGTAAAAGACAGTCAGTCAAATTGTCTGTCGGACTATATATAGTATATATACTAAGTGTACTGTATCTACATCTTCATTGACGCGTCGCTCGGGTCTTAGTTTTGGACACAGGCCGGAGACAAACGTTGAACAGAATATCATTTTGGCGCAGTTCTTTTTATCAGTCGATTCAACGTCGTTGAGCGCCCGCGTCTCAAGTGTCGGAAAATTTGTTGAAGGAAAACTATCCATAAGAAAAATGGAATATCTTTCTTGGGAATAAAATGTCGCGTCGATTAATGAAGCCACGGCACTGGGCCTGTCATTAAACAAAGAACCTAAGACTTGGATCAAAAAAAAGTGAAATATTAGGTAAAAAATGGACTACAAAAAAGAAAGTCTCTGAAATATTTCTTCGAAATTCAATACAATTAGTGATGAAATATCTACAGTTCTGTTGTACATAAATTTAATGAAAAGTCAATTAAATTAAAGATGTGTTCTACAACAACCCTTTAATTTATTGGGTCCAATCATTGAATTCAAACTGAAATACATATCTGCACAAATAAACGCTCTTTAGATCTGTGATAATACTACGATATGAAAATTTCAAACAAATCTCTGACGGAATGGAAAGCCCCCGCGCTCATGAATAACAATTGAGATTTGTTTACTACGTTTGTTATCCTTTAATTGGTGCACTATGGCACACAAAACTCAATTGCAAACTGCAGGCACACATGAGATGAGAGATAGATCTAGTAGTAGTTCTATGCCCGATGTACTATATCTCTCTCTCTCTCCCTCTCCGTCTCTCTCTATATATAGTCGGGCATGCGGGCATGCGATTCAGGTTCAAGGGCATTATGAAAGCAACGCAACAAATAAAAACTTAACTCGGGCCAATGCGTTTGCTCGCAATACCTCCCCCTACCCACCCTCCGACCCCCTGGACCCCCCACTATTGTGCCCACAAAAGAAAAAGTAAGAAAATAAAAACTCAAATTGATTTCAATTATAATTGAATCAACGCTCGAGCGATAAGGAATACACGAGAAAGTAAGCGACCGACGAGTACAAGTCCGACAATCCGTCCGCCACGATCGCTTTCGATGGCGTCGCAGTTTTCCCAAAATGGCCGTCGACCGACCAGCAGCAAAATGGCGCTTCCGGGCCATCCGTCGATCGGCAATTAAAATCAACAACAAAAGCGTGCCGCTCTGTTCCGTTCCACTCTCCGATGCTATAATCATTTGCTCTATTTAAAGAATATAATACAAAAAGGTTTTGCTCATTTTGTGTCGTTCCTTTTGGCTTTTTGTCAGTGCGAAAAATTCATCAAAAATGTATTAATTGTTTGCAACTGCGCGAAAACTGTAATCACACGGGGGCGTTTGTTAAAGCTAATATTTGTTTATGTTGTTAGCGACTTTTGGACTCGACTCCAGTCGACTCCCCACTCTTGCTCCAACAAACGATAACCACCAGACCACAACAGATCAGATCTCCTCTGGTCTATGGAGCTCCCAAAACTGGTTTCTCAACTACGCACAGAATTTGATTAATTTGCTCGCATAATTTAGCCCCCAGTCTTCGGTCTTTCGGGTTTTTTTTTGTTGCTGCCAGCAGCCTTGTTTATCACCAGATTTGTCTAATAAGTCAGCAACAATTTTTACGCAAAGAAAGTTTTTTAGTCGCCGGGCAAACAATCTCTTTTATTTTTGTTGTTGTTGATTGTTTATGTGATTTTTATTTTTGTTTATATTTTTGCGAAACAGGTTCAAAAGATTCCCAGAAATTCTTGGGGGGGGTAATACGATGCCAGAAGTAAAATTCAGTAAATGGAACCTAAACAAGCTTAACGGTTCGTTGGATAATTGATATCTGAGATTTCCGACAATAATTAACTCGATTCGGTGCCAATCATTACATAAATAAGCTAGAAAAACAAGCTGTGATAATTTTAGAAATTTATCATAACTGTACAAATAGTTAGACTTTTTTTTCTTTATTTATTGGGCCAAAAACTGAATGAAAAAGAGCCATAAGATAACTAAAGATATATATATGTATATTTAAACAAAAAGATAAACTCCAGATTAGATGACACAATAAAGTAAACAGGAAATAAACAAGAGATTAAAAAAGAAAAAGAAGCAATCTTAAAAATATATAGAAAATACTTTGAAACCCATTTTCTTTACTTCCATATACATATTGTCGAACCGCTCCTGGACCGTTTTTAGGAATTTGCACTCCACTCTGAATGAATAAGTCTGTAAACTTTGCCTCTCTCAGGTTGACATAAATTGTAAATAATCTGAACAAACAAAATCAAGCAAAAAAGTAAGCAAACAATATTCATGGTTGGGGCCTAGAGGGGGGCTAATATTACCAGAAAAAAAGGTATAGAGACATCCCCCCTTTACGCGTACCAGGAGCACTTGCAGATAAATCTCCCCAGATTGTCTGGCTATCACTATGATTATGATGATGATGCTGGTAGAAGACGCTTATCACTGCGTCAAATGGCAGACAGGCGCTTAGATAACAGAAGCAACCAACAATAGCCCCACGAGTAGAGTGGAGTGGAGTGTCGCATTCAACGCAAATCAGAGGCAAAATCCGTAGGCAGCCGCAGACTCTTAGTTCCCACAATTGAAAATAAACCAAAAGAAGCCCAATATTTGTGCAGATATTTGGAAGAAAGTAAACTTAAAAGATCTCTTTCATTCAGTTGGGTTTGGACGCTCTGCGGGAGCGATCTCTGGTTTGGAAAAGACCATCCAGTCTATAAACTTTCCATCGAAACTATCTTTTGCAGAGACTCTGTCCAGTATGAAAATTGGGCTATAAATAAGCGCCGCTTCGATCCCCGTTTGGAAAGTGACACTGTTCGTTTATTTATTGGCAATTGCAACGTATTGAACACGGTCTTAGCCACAAAGTGCATTGAATTCCGTTGAGTATTTTAGCGCATTTTTGCGCGTTTTGATTCACAAAAAAAAAAGAAAGAAGCAACGACAACGGAGAAAGAGACAACGGACAAGCAACCATCGTCTGGTCATCGTCGCCATGGAGAATCTTGGCTATAAGGAGGGCAGTACGAAACCGCGTCGCATGACACGTTCCATCAGTGTCGTTACAAAGACCGAAGTGGAACAGCCGCTCAATGAGAATAATGCAAATAACCGGTAAGTGCCACAACCATTTCGAAAATAAAATACAAGTTGAAGCCAGCTTCGGCTTCGGCTTCTGCCTCTGTTGCAGTTTACACTGAAACTTTACAGATCTTTTATTTAAGAGCACCACCCCGAAATAATAGCAATAATAAAAAAACGCATGAGATGTGTTTGCCAAACCCCGAAAAAAAAACAAGGAAGTATTTTCATGATTTATGTGACAAATTGATTAAATGGAAAAAAAAACACCAATCAGATGGTTTCATATTTCTATATACGCGATCCTCTACCGAGAGAACAACAACCGTTGTTTTTGTGGGTTGCTTTCACGTGCAAAAATGACATTAGATTAAATTTTGTGAATTACTTCACAAGCCAGCAGTTGAGTTAATTATTACTGAGTTATCATTGAACGGAAACAAAATGGAATAAAAAACTGTAACTGAAGCTAATGTAAATTAATTAAAAATTAACCAAATAATGGGAGAAACTAATTGCAATTTTTTGTCAAGGTTAAAAGATCATATGTATATGTAGATCGTTAATATTCTGTTTTGAAAACCCTTTAAATTCCATGGAATCAAGGCAAACCTTAACAAGCCTGCAATAATTTTACTTTTTTCTTGGAATATTTCCACTAAAAGATATCTAAAAATACTAATTTATAATAAAGTTCATTAAAACATACCCAATTTAAAGCGCCACTATTTTTAAAGATCTTCTAACAAAGAAAACTGAAAGATATTTGCGGTTTTGAGGTTTAAAAATATGAAGAATTTTGGAAAAAATTCCATCGAGCAACGAGCTCATTTTAGGTCGTTAAAATAGCAAACATCTTAAAAGTTCCAAAGTCTTTTTGGTGATATGTTGCTGGGTTAATAATTTAATTATTAATTAATCTTGATATTTGTAGCTACAAAAAGTAGTTTTCCCTAAAGGATCCTAGGCAATCCTCCATCTTCTAACAAAGAAAATACCCAAAAACCCCAGTACTTTCCAAAGACCAACTCTCAAATGTTGGTCAAATGTTCCACACCCACTCGAAATTACAAATAATTTACAGATGATTTTTGGCCATCTCCCTCTTGCTCTCTCTCTCTCTCTTTCTGTGGAGCTCTCACCTCAATATAAGGTTCTCTCAACGAGATCTCTCTGTGATTCTCTCTGTAGTTTACCTCTCTTTCAATCCCGATTGACGACTTAACCAACGGCTTATGGTTTTTCATCAAGCTCTCAGTCCGAACAGTCGGCAGTCGGTTTTGGAGCAACAATGCAGGCGGACGCGTTTGTGGCTTGACTGAAAATTCAGACGAAATTCAGCAAACGAAAAACCTAAAAAGCTAAAACGCGTTCGTAGTGATTATAAAACCAACAACAACAAAATACCCACAAACACACACACAAAAAAAAATTGAAAAATAGAAAAACCTGTAGAATAGAAAGAAGCGACAACAAAACGGAAGTGAAAAATTCGCGTTTTTTCACACAACATTTTTGCATTTTCCGCCCGTTAGAGATGAACACAATTGTATAATCACCACAAAAGGCTTCCATTGTAAGCCACTTGTCCCGTTCCGTTCCGTTCGACTACAACCGCCCCCCCTACCACTCCCCCTTTTCGATCCGATCCAATCCGATCCGGTCCGGTCCGTAGTCCGTATGGCATTCGGCGGTGCTTTGTCTCCCATGTATTTTGGAAATGAAATTAGAAATTGAAAATAGCTCATTGGCGAATTGGCATCATCCGTGGATATGGCTGCAAACGGTGTACGTATTTTCAATGAGCAAGAGAGAGAGAGTTAAGTGACCAACAAAGGAAAGTCACGGCAGCCCTTAGCCCCCTTGAAAACCCACCCAAAAGTTATACAACAAGTGCATGGACAAGGTCTAAAATTATGCCAAAAATAAAATACATATCAGCCATAAAACGACTTAAGCTTTGGTCTTGGTCTCCGCCAGAGATCACAGCCGGCACTCGGACAATCCATCAACGTAAAACAAATACAAAAATAAAAATAAAAACAAAGAAAAATATTGTCAACTTTGCATAACTCTGAAAGCAAGAAAAATAAAATAAAATTATTTAAAATTATGCATGCTCTGAACAAACAAAACAGAGTCTCGAACTTTAGTGCTCCCAGTGCCATTTACAAACAATGAAAAACAGATTTACAAATCTATAAAAAAAACCAGAGATGAGAAGCAGACAACTGCGACTTTATCTAATGATCCAAGTTTTAATTCAAAGTGAATGAATCATTAACCATTCGGAAATTACTGGCAGAACTTATGCCTGATATCAGGGTTAAAGAAAAAACATATGTCTGTAAGCAGTTGGATACGTTTTCTGAACAACAAAACTAAAACAAATGAACGTTTTTAATCGACTTTAAAGAAAAACACAGCTGAGACAAAGAATAATCTATAAATGTGTTAAAAATATGACAAAGATCATAGAAAATTCGTAAACAAATAGTAAAACTTTTTTAACATTAAAATAGAGACAAACAATGATTTTTAAATGTGGAAAAAATATGATAAAAATCATTAAAAATTCGTTAACTATTGGTATAACATTTTTGGTATCAAAACAGGGAAAAGAATAAACTTTAAATGTGTTAAAAATAAGACAAAAATCATTAAATCCGAAACAAACTTTTTTGATATCAAAACGGAGACAAAGTATGATCTTTAAATGTGAAAGTAGATGTCAAAGATCTTCAGTGGTCCAAGTATACCAAAGAGTAGTTTCTAAACCCTATAAAAATGTGTTAAACAAACGACTTTAATTTGTTTACCCAGGATAATCTTTATAGTTAACCAAAGACATGTTCTGAATAAGTTAAACCGTTTATATCTTTAAGTTCCTTCTGCACCAAACCCCTTACTTGCTTCCACTAATGACCTAAACGTGTGTCAAAACCGAAACTAATTAAATTTCTATATTCCACCAATACACCAATACAAAACTATCTTTCACTAATCATAGAAAAACATCTCTTCAACATAGCTTCAAATCGATTCCACCCAACCTGATGGTGCGATGGCGGAATAACAACACGGACGCCATGATCGAAGCCCAGTATCCGACAGCTGGAGAATTCGAATACATGGAGTGTGGACCGTCGCCACCGGCGGAGAGTGCGCCGTCAATGTACGACAGCTTCGAGGAGCCCACCAGCGAGCTGAGCGTTCAGATCTGCAATGATACGCTCCGGATTAGTCTCATCGATCAGATGAAGAGTGCCACCGGCCGTGTGCGTTTATTTGAGGACATTGAGCAGGGAAATGTGGTGGCCGAGAGCACGAAGACGCACTTTGAGTCCGCCTCAAAGTTGGAGAAGAATCTATGCTATTTGTGGGCTGCGTTCCTCAAGCGCTGGGACCTCATCGAAGGCCTGATGGAGGTGGGTGCCGATCTGCACTTTTGCGATCAGAATGGCATCTCCTCCATGCATTTGGCGGCCTTCAGCGGATGCCTGGCCACTCTGGGATTGCTCGTCTCCAAGGGAATGAATGTGAATCTGCAGTCCAAGTGCTATACCCCACTGCATTGTGCCGCCTTTGGCAATGCCGCTGAGGCGGCCAAGTTCCTTATCAACAATGGGGCCGACATCACTAAGGACACCAACAAACCGAACTGCGAGGAGAGTCTCCTGCACTGTGCCGTGCGTTCGAATGCCCTCGAGTGTCTGCAGATCTTCATTAGCGAGGGAGCTGACGTGAACTCCCTCAAACCGAATGGCACCAATGCCATCCATTTGGCCGCCGATCTGGGCAATCTGCAGTGCCTCGAGGCCCTGCTCAATGCCCCCAATGCGGATGCGAATGTAAGGATCTGCATTCGCGAGAAGGAGTCCACGGCTCTACATCTCGCTGCGGATGAGGGAAATGTGGAGTGTGTGGACCTGCTGCTGGCCAAGGGCGCGGATGCCAAGCTAAAGAACCATCGAGGCTTCACGCCGCTCCATCTGGCCGCACGCACTTCGAGTTTGGAGTGCGTAGAGTCGCTGCTGAGGAACGGGAATGCCGATGCCAATGCCGAGGACTTTGATCATCGAACGCCGCTCCATGCGGCAGTGGGAAAATCGGAGAATGCCTACGACATCATGGAGACGCTCATCCAGTGGGGGGCCAATGTCAATCACAAGGATATCTATGGCTTTACGGCCCTCCATTTGGCTGCGTTGGATGGCCTTGTGCAGTGCGTGGAGATGCTGATATTCCATGGGGCGGATGTCACCACCAAATCGAAGAAGGGCACATCCGCATTGAATGTGATCACCAGGAAGACACCCTCATCGGTGGCCATGATCCGACAGAAGCTGGATGCAGCCATCACGCTTCATCATTCACAGGTGAGTGGCGGAGAAACAGCTTCAGGTTGAAAGATTTGTAATGTTTGTGTTTGTTGTCCCATTTAGGATCCTGTCAATCGTGAGGTGGAACTGGAGCTGGACTTTCGCCAATTGCTGCAGCATTGTCATCCTCGGGAGATTAGCTATCTGAACACCTTTGTGGATGAGGGCCAAAAGGAGATACTAGAGCATCCGCTCTGTTCCTCCTTTCTGTACATCAAATGGGGAAAAATACGCAAATACTACATTGGACGCCTGATCTTCTGCTTCAGCTTTGTGCTCTTCCTAACGCTCTACGTGCTGACGGCTTTGGCCCACAACTGCTACAACGGCAGCAAGGATGACAATACGACCATTCAGGCCCAGGAATTATGCCAAAAGCAGTCCATACTTGGCGATATGCTGCGCAACAATCCGTTCGTGATGGAAATGCAATGGTGGGTCCTGGTGGCCATCACCATAGTGGAGATATTTCGAAAAGTTTATGGCATTACGGGGTACTCATCGTTTCGACATTATGTGACACAAGTGGAGAACATAATGGAGTGGTTTGTGATCACCAGCGTTTTTGTCATCTCGTACATCTACACGAACAAGACGTACACCTTTCAGAATCACATTGGCGCCTTTGCTGTGCTTTTGGGTTGGACAAATCTCATGCTGATGATCGGACAGCTGCCAGTGTTCGATGTGTATGTGGCCATGTATACCAAGGTCCAGGGGGAGTTTGCCAAACTCTTTATGGCCTACTCTTGCATGTTGATTGGCTTCACAATTAGCTTTTGTGTGATCTTTCCCTCGTCGTCGTCGTTTGCCAATCCATTTATGGGCTTCATTTCGGTGCTGGTCATGATGATTGGCGAACAGGATTTGTCGCTGCTGATCAACGATCCGGATGGCAAAGATCCGCCCTTTCTGCTGGAGGTCAGCGCACAGATCACATTTGTGCTGTTTCTACTCTTTGTCACCATAATCCTGATGAATCTTCTCGTGGGCATAGCGGTGCATGATATTCAGGGTCTCAAAAAGACGGCGGGACTGTCAAAACTAGTGCGACAGACGAAGCTCATTAGCTACATCGAATCGGCGCTGTTTAATGGATATCTGCCCACTTGGTTGAGGAATCTCCTGCACTACACGGCGCTGGTATCGCCTCAGGCCTATCGCGTGGTGCTGTGCGTCAAACCGTTGAATCCAAGTGAGAAGCGCCTGCCCAGGGACATTCTAATGAAGGCCTATGAGGTGGGAAAGATGCGTAAACAATTTGGCCACACCATATCCTCGAAGAATCCGGCGGAGAACTATCTCTGCTACAAGAACAAGTACAACAACAGCACGAGTAATGGCTGTGCCTCAACGGGCTATGTGCTGGCCGGCGATCCCGATCCAGATGCGGGACAATTCACAACGCTAACGACCAAAATCGATGAGAATGCCGATCGAATTGAGTTCCTCACACAGGAGATACAGGAACTGAAGCAGGCACTCATATCGCAGCAACAGCAGGCGAGCAAGGTGATCGATAAGCTGCTGATTGTCATTTCCAATCAACAGAAGCAGAATCTGCGCAAATAGTAGCTACAAGCATTTAGTAAAATGATAAAATATTCCATATATCGTATATATATATATATATGTTTAGAATTGAAGATTTAGATGTTCCCTCCTATTGTATAAGTGTTGTGACCCCCTTCCCCCCAGAATATTGTTGATATTATCATAGAAGAAATTTTTGATATCTTTAGGCTATATATATAGCCATATACCACACCATATACTATACTATACTATACTATATACTATTATATATACAACACTATCTGTAATCTAGAGTTTAGATAAATTAGAGAGGAGGCGAGCAGTTTTGATGTGTGGCTGGTTTTAGGCTGTGTCTTTTGTTGTTTCGAAGAAGAATCGTTTAAATCATAATTTATAATCTTAATAAAAACATATGCTATATCTATTGTTACAAAGAAAAGACAAAGAGTGTAGGACTCACCTGTTCCCTGCTGTTTTCATCCTCAAAGTAGGTGATATCCTGCCCGTTGATGCTGATCTTGCCAGTGCCTGGCATTCGTACGGTTACATCCGCACGGGCCGTCTTGCGTAGACACTCATAAGTGGTAATGTACTGGCGTCCCTGCTCATCGATCTTTGGCTTTGGTACCTCCAGTTGCTTGGACTGGTCCATCAGTGGCTTCAAATATCGTTCAATAAATGCCTTGCACTTGTATGCGTATGGCGAGGCAATCAGACGATCCATTGAGTTGGAAAAATTCGTGTATTCAATGTCCGCAATTGTCTCCACCAACTGCTTTTCCAGTTGATCTTTGGGCAGAACCTGGAAACCAGCGATTTCTCTGGCAAAGAAGCGAAGATTCTCATTATGCAACTCTTATGTAATGCACTCGTGATACCTACAGCTTCTGGTTTTCATCGGGCTTTATGCCACGACGCAGCATGCGCTCCTCCAGTTCGTACAATTTGTTGGTTTCCTCCACAATATCCTGAAATTTCACCAAATAAACATGAGCTTTACTTAAACGGACTTCAAATCCAATTGACTAACATGCAAAAGCTGAAAGAAATTGGGTTTTCCCGTGTAGAACATGCTATGAAACGGCCTGCCCGTCTCATCGAACTCTGCTGCCTTGCGGGCGGGAAAAACTTCCTCTGGTGTCTTCATGGCGGGCCTTGCTTTTGGATCGTACAAGCCAGAGGGAAACAGATACGCTATGGCCTCCTGCAAAGTACATTTCATTAGTTTAATACCATATCTATCAAATCTGTGAGATCTACTCACATCGACATCTTCCTGGGTAAAGGTTTCGGCATCGGCACCCATCATATTGGCCAAGTGCCGCTTGCCGATTTGAAACTCCAGGTGTTGCGTTTTCATGAACTCATCGTGTTCGGTGGCTCGTTTCAGGTAGGCCTTCATGGCTTTGCTGACCTTTTGCTTTTGAATGGCAGCCGGTGATCCGTGGACAGTCACTTCTGTGGCATATGAAGCCGCCGCCACCTGAAAAGGTTATGCAAACGTTTGGCATTATTGAAGCAATCGAATTGAGCACATGACAAGCTCTATATCTGCACAAGGTCTACATACCGTATGGCCTGCAGGCAGGGTCGTTGTCTTGCATGCATTTTGCAGCAGATTTCTGTTAGTTTTTACTAAATTTAAACCAAAAACACGCAGGGCCATCGTTTCGGTATCAACGGTGAAAAGAGGAAGACAATAACAGCTGTTTGAACAGCGGCAGTGTGGTATACGTATACAAATAGTGCTGCACAACGTGGTCAGAGGCGCGTTATTTAAAAAGAAAAATGCATTTTATTTCAATATGAATATGACAAAAACACATTTTGTTTACCATTGTCCTCCTTTACAAATGCATTTATTAACTAAATTTTAAACACACAACTTCAATGCTGATATTTTTCATATATGGAAAATTGAAACATACACACAAATCAAAAGGAACAGAAAAATGCAATGAATAACCTTTTTCAACAGCTAATTAGAATTATTTGTTTTGTTGATTTAACGCTATATAATTAATTATAAATAATTGCCTAGGCTTAGCGTTGAGAAAATATGGTTCATCGATTGCATTATTTGGATGTAATGCAGCTACTAGAATTATGTTATGTATATCAATATTCTCTTCGCTTCTAATCTTCCTTTTGGATCTCTTCTTCATCATTATCGATCGTCATCATCATAATCCCTTGTTATATTTGGTCGCAGTAAAATTGTATATGTATGTATATAAAGCAATTATTCAATAATAATAATGCCCACCACACGCCACGCCTATTTCCACGCCTGCTTGAGCAATTTACGCGACGCTAAATGCTTAACAATCAACGAGCCCGATGTAAGAGCAACTAGCACTATGGAAATTAGTATATAGTCAAAGTCCTCCTTCAACAAATCGAACGTCTTTGAGGGCGCAACGCGAGTGACGAACAAATCTGCAACAAAATTATATAATTTAGCTAATCTGAAGGATAATGTATTGTGCAGTGCATACCCAAACCCGTGGCAACGACTAGACAGGTACTCTCCAAACCGCTGGGCGCAGTGTAAATGTTACGCAGGCGTGCCACCGTCTGGTTATAGTTAATATGGCTTTCCGTGGGCAAAGGCAGCTCGGGTATATAGGGAATGGCCCCCTCTTCGCGTCCCTGGGTCGTGGAAGCAATGGGACGGCGAGGATCCAGCAAATGCCAAGGCATTTCAATAATGGAACCACTGGCAGTGCCAATTAGCACATGCTTATTGGTAATTCCGCGCTCTGTGATTGTCTCACGCAGCGCTTCGACTATTGCGGGTATAATAAAGGACTGACGCTCAACGAGCGGCATGGGCGGCGCCGTCAGGGAGCTCCATACGCTGCTGTTTGCCTGCACCTTGCCCTCGTACAGTTCAATAGTGGCTAAAAAATTAAATTTTTCGTATATAATATGCATTTTAATATTCTATTTAACTTACTAATCTCTGTACGTCGCACTTTCTCATTGAAGTACGAGTAAGCGAGCCAATTTTCCGAGTGTACAATGGACAATGGAGCACGCACCTTGCGATGGGTCATCGAGAATATCACAGAGCCCGACACAACATCCACCAAATACAAATTAAGCACAGCTAAACGAATGCGGAACATATTTAAATAAATATACTTATGCTTTTCGTGCTTGCAGACCCAACTTACATTTGTGTGTGGCGTCAGGGGCCTGGGTAACGAAGGCCACTAAATTGGGATTGATATATTTGTACAGCACAGAACGATCGCCCAGCACACGGCCCTGGGAGTGCACATGCTCGATGGGGTTCTTGCCGGCAACAGCAATGATTTGTTGCTCTGAATTATGTCCGCCCAAACGGGCATTCCAAACGTGTGTGCACGACAGTTTCTGTAGAGGAAAACCGTTCAATTAGTGGATGTTTCTATGCTTCGGAGTTTCAGTACTCACTCCACCCGCATATTTCACAAAGTATCCCTCGAGTTGAGCGCTCTTCACATCAGCTGTATACAGATACATTCCATCGGCCTGCAAAAGATATTCTTAGAGGTTCAAAAGTCACTTTTGGGCAAGATATTCACTCATTTACCAATGGTGTTGCATGCTGGGGATATACATGCACTTGATTTGAGGCATCAAATATCAGTATGCCCTTGACAAAGTCCTTTTCCGTCTCGGCCAACAATGAAAGCTGTTTGATCTTAAAGTTTAGCTGCAGCAGGCCGCCCTCCGTGGCCTGTCCCGTGATGGGATTGAAGCGATACAGCACACCATTTCCATTGATCTGTGGATAAATGAGGATTTCTAATTATTAAAAGAGATCCACTAAAACTCTTCGAGAGGCTTACAGAATTCTTGGCCACAATGGCGCACAGGGGTTGCAGTGGAAAGTGTTTGGCCGTGCGCTGTACAATCAAATGCATTTGCTCGGCATTGTCGAAAGCATTAACGTTCGGTAGATACAGCTGCCAGTGATGTTTGCCCGAGATGTTGTCGATGCCAAATATCTTTCCCTTGCGTGTGAGCAGCACGAGCATCTTGTGCAGGCCAAAGGAGTCGCGAACCAAACCCGCACGCTGTGTATCCGTTGGCGGTGGGCCCAGACCGATGACATGAAGGAATAGGCTTCTGATTTGAACAGCCTGCGTGCTAATGCGACGCAAAAAGGCACTGGCAATGTCTCCTAAATGAGAGAAAAGTTATCAATTTAGATTAAAGAGGCTCGCAAACATCGTATTAAATGGAGATTACGGCATATCTTACTGTCGAAACTTGTGGAATCCACTTTTGGTAAGCAATTTGGAGGGTAAACATTATATAAACTAATTCTTAGCATTAGGTAAAAGTAACCTACCGGCTTTGCCCTTCATTTCGCTCTCCAAAGTGCCCTCTGTGTCGGCCAGGGGCAAGTCCATGAACTGCGAATCAATCACATTGGCCAGCGACTCCTCGCGCGACCAACGCACTTTTCCGTGCTGCACGGCCACAATGGACTCCGAGCTGGTGCTGAACACAAACAAACAGCTCTTGCCATCGCCAGAGCGCTTCAGCTTGCAATCAAAACTGTTTAACGTGGGAATTCCAAAGTGCTCGGGGAATTGAAGAGACTGCTGCAGCTCTGAAACGGGCGAGCAATTATCCAAATACGCAGCATTGATTTTGAGATTCTAAACGAAAAAATGCAAATATTACTAATCATGGAGCATTGAGTTAAACAAATAATAAACCCACTCCTGATGTGAGATCCGCAGCTACCACAATTTTGCGATAGTTAAAGCTGCCCACAGCATAGCTGGAGCCCTGGAGGACACCGCACACGGCCTGATCCTTATTGACGCTCACGAGTTTGCCATCAACAACAACAACGCCATTAAGACCCTGTTGGGGAAATGAAAATTACAATTTAGGTCTTTGCTACTCCTTCTACTATTTGTGGTAATGGGCCTACCTCCACTGCGACAATTGTTCCCTGAGGCTCACTTTCCAGCGATGTTCTTATCACTTGTGTGCTCTTCGACACCAAATCTAAGCTGATCAGCTGCTTGCTGTCCACGCAAACGTAGAAGGTACCGCTGAGGGTACAGCTTTCTTTTGTGATCCAAGAGGCCATGATCTTGCTGGTGCTGCCAGTGCTGTGGCCAGAGCTGGCAAAGTACGCGGTGACCTCGAGGTGGCTTCGCCAAGCCGGCACAATGTGATAGAGAATAGAATTGCTATAGAACCAGACGGCATCCTGGGCCTTTTCGGAATTCAAAGGCATTATGGACCATTCCCATTCGATGGTGCCAATATTGGTGTTCCAGCCACGCACCAAAGCCGGTGCATGGCCCTGCACTGTGAGCATATCGAATCCCAGATTGGTGCCAATTGGTGCGGCGGCCGTATCGCTGCTGTCGACCGAAAAACCGCTCACTTGGAGCAGCTTAATGTCGCCGCGCGGCTTCTGTTCGAGCACCTGTCGCCACGTAATGGCGCCGGTTTTTGGGCATAATAAGGCCACGACATCCTCATGAGTGCTGACCAGCAAACGCGGTTGAAAGTGATTCAAATCGACGCGAGATTGCTTTAGGGCTCCCACATGCACGCTTCGCCTGGTTGTGAATGATGATCGTACGACTCGTTACAAAGATGATGGTCAATGGTCAATGAATGGTTGTGTCACTTACCAGTCGAATTTCTTAATCTGGTCCTCGTACAGCGCCGAGCAGGTGCTCAAAAGTAAGAGCGCTATGGAGATACCGGCTAAAAAAGTATTGCCTAGCATTTTGGGTGTCTTGCTGTTCTGCTTCCGACTACCGCAAGCACAAAAAATTTAACTACAAATGCGTTTTTATGTTATAAACTACAAAAAATCCACATTAATTTGTGTTTTCCGTCATGGCAAATAGGGGGATGAGAAGAAGAAATTGGAGCAGAGCAGGGTTGGTCATCGATAACAGGTAGTGTTGAACAGCCACCGACTATGAATGCGCAACAGTTTCCAACACTAACACAAAAACCACAACAAGAATTTGTCTACAATTCTGGAAAAATCGCGAATAAATACATTTAAGCGCTAAATGTTTGAAAAAAAGAGCGACAAGGCCAAGGAGAATGAGCGTAAGCCTCGCGACGATGGCATTGAGCTGGAGAGCCACTTTATAATGCGTGTACCAAAGGAGCTGGCAGACACTGTCCACGAAGCCATCCAGGCGGGGAACATAAAGGATAGATTATCCATTCAATTGGATCAGGATTTGCGGTATGGTGAAGTCCGGCTGGATGACCAGTTGCTCTACACAAAACTCGTAGACCTGCCCACTGTTGTGGAGAGCTACAAGACCATTGACAACAAGAGTTTCTACAAGTCGGCGGACATTTGCCAAATTCTGATCTGCAAGGAAGAGCCCGATGAGGAGCCCGAGAAGGAGTCGCCCAACAAGAACAAGAAGAAGGACCCCAACAAGGTGGACAAGAAGTATTTGTGGCCACATGGCATAACACCGCCCTGCAAGAATGTCCGCAAGCGTCGCTTCCGCAAGACACTGAAAAAGAAGAACGTGGAGGCGCCCGAAATCGAGAAGGAGGTCAAGCATTTGCTTCGCATTGACAACGAAGCGGTGCGTGTCGATTACGAGATAATCAATGAGGAGGACAAGCCCTCCGACGATCTGGATCAGTCGGATATGAAGCAATACAACGACGCGGATGATGAAATGCAGGACGACAACACCATGAATGCCAGCGAAAAGGCCATTAATGATAGTAGCATGCAACGCGATATAAATGTGGAATCGGATGATGATGATACCAGCAATTTCGCCACTCAACATCGTGCTCCCAACATGGGCGTGGCAGCCCACGACATCTTCGGCGAGGAGGTATCCACCACAGATGACGAAGACGATGGCGAACAACGGAACAACACAATGCAGCGACGCGAGCTCGAGGATTCTTCCCGTCTTTCAGCAGACGATTCTCGGATGTCCGACTTCTTTGGGGCCAGCACCAGTGGGGCTGGCGGAACCAGCGGCATAAAAATGGAGCAGAACGAATTCACCAAAGCCATGTTTGGTCAAGAGCCGAGCAGTCCCAAATTGAGTGCCGCTGGCTCCAGCTCGAATCTGGCTGCACCAAGCGGCTTCTACGACAACCAAATGCTAACGAAACGGGAGGAGTTTGAGAACATGGAGTTTATAGATGAACCGCAGCCGCAGTACACACAACAGCAGGTGCACGAGAAGATCAATCAGCTAACGCGACAGCTCAGTGAGCTGAAGGCCCAGCAGACGCAAAAATCAATGGAAATTGCATCCATTCAAAATGCCACACTGAAGCAGCGCATGCAGGAGACCCTGGATAATTTGTACACGCAGGTTATTGAAAGAGAGCTGGAGCTTAAGGACTTTGAGAATATGCTAGAATCTTAGGAATATTTACATAAAATAGAATAAGTTTAAAGTGTATTGTATCAATCGATAATGGTCGTATCCCTGTATCATTATGTTCTTTATATTTGGTCGGATTTGTATTAAGATCAGGTTTGATTGATATCTAGTTAAAATTTCCAACAATCTACATCTGAAATGATGCATTACCACCATTGACCCAATAGCGGCGGATGATTGAACAGACCTTGCCATGGAATTGTCATTGCACCTTAAAGATGATGATGTTATCTGATATGTACTGCCAATTTCGTACATCAAGTTTTTTTTGCTTTTATGATCATAATGTCTTTTATTGGCATTTGCAATTAACAAACGTATAATGATATTCAAAAGTAAAGTGCATTTTGCACAGATAGGCAACATAGAAGGCTACATTTTGTACTATGAGTATAGTTTATGTCTTTTTAAAGAGAGCGCTTTTCACTTACGACCTAAATAGTTAGTCTCTATAAAAATATTATTTATAAGCGGAATGGGTTCTAAATGCAAAAATTTGTGACATCAATTCCTCGGGCACTCAATGGCTTTGATACTGTTGCATGTTGTTGTGTGATGGGTGGGTGGCTGGCTGATTTGAGACGTAAACAAAAAAGCGGGGGGGAGATGCAAACTGGTTTCCAGAACCTAAATTTTTGAACTACATTTTCCGAACATTTTCCTTCATCGTCTTTACATCCCATCACCAGCTCAGTTCGTCGGGCAGACCGCCTGGATACTCGCCGGTGAGGCAGGCGGTGCAATGCCCCATGGCCTTGCCTTTGCCTTTGCCCTTGCCATCTCCATCGCCAACATCGGCCGACTGCTGCTTCAGCTGGACAGCCTGCACCAGACCGGCGACACTGAGATAAGCCAAGCTGTCGGCGCCCACATGGCGAGCCAATTGATCGGCATTCAGCTTGTTGGCGATCAACTCCTCGCGCGTGGGTATATTGATGCCCATGTAGCAGGGATATTGCAGTGGGGGGCTGGCAATACGTATGTGTACCTCGCGGGCACCTGCATCTCGCAGCAGCTTGATAATCGGCCCAATGGTGTTGCCCCTCACAATGGAGTCATCGATGAGGACAAGCCGCTTTCCGGCCACGTTCTCTGACAGAGCACCGAATTTCTTGGCCACTCCCAGCTGGCGAAGGCGTGTAGAGGGTTGGATAAAGGTGCGTCCCACATAGCGATTCCTGCAGAGCACTTCGGCAAACTCCAGACCAGACTCCCGGGCATAGCCATGTGATGCGGCTGTACCAGACTCGGGCACCGAGCTCACAATATCCGCCTCGACGGGAGCCTCGCGCCACAGCTGACGCCCGCACTGCATGCGCACCGAGTAGACCATCTGACCCTCAAAGATGCTGTCGCCACGGGCAAAGTAGACGTACTCAAAGATGCAGAAAGCCATGCGCTTGAAGTCCGGGCGCTCCACAATGTCCACAGTGCGGTAGCCGCTGCGTGTCAGCTCCACGATCTCGCCGGGCTCCACTTCGCGCACATACCGGGCTCCGATCGAGAGGAAGCCGCAACTCTCGCTCGACACCACCCAGCCGTCGGCCGGGGTTTCCGAGCTGTTGCCGTGGCCCGCATTGATGGGCACAATCTTTCCAATGCACAGAGGCCGATTGCCGTAGGTGTCGCGTACCGCATAGATCTTGTCCTTTAGCATGATGACCAGCGAGTAGGATAGAGGAGCCAGCATCATGAAGTGCCTGATCCTGGCTGGCCAGTTGGGGCCATCCAGCTCGGACACATCCTCGGGAGCGCAGCACAGCGACTGGGCAATCAGCTCGCTGTCGCTGTGGGTGGAAAGACCCACGCCACGCGCCAAAACCTCACGGCGAAGAGATTCGTTGTTCACCAGCTCACCGTTGTGTGCCAGTGCCATGGCTCCATGGGCCGTGTGCACCACAAAGGGCTGGCAGTTGACCACTCCCGAGCCGCCAGCCGTGGAGTAGCGGGTGTGTCCAATGCCCAAGTTGCCGCGCAGCTTCTTCATAGAGTCATCGTTGAAGAGGGTGCTGATCATGCCCATGCCCTTGTGGACATTAAAGTTCTTGGAACACTTGCCCTCGCTGGTAGCGATGCCAGCCGATTCTTGGCCGCGATGCTGCAACGCCACCAGGCCCAAGCAAATCACGTGCGCAATGTCCATTTGCGTGGGCCAATCTCCGCAAGCAATCGCCCCAAACACCCCACATTCGTGCGTCAAACCGGTTAGCTCCTTGCTCTCCCCAATGGACGTGGGCAGAGCAGTCGCAGTGGCAGTCAATGCCGAGGCAGCCTCCACTTGTTGCGTTGCTTCAACCACGCTCACATGTTGTTGCTGCTCCGGTGGCGTCGACATGTTGTTGCTGCCGCTGGGTACGAAGGCAGATTGATATTCTAGTTAGATGGGCAGTTGGACCAATGCGTCGAATGATTTACCTGTTGATTTACGCAACGGTTTTATACACGAAAATTCCTCGCACGCTTCGCACGCGCACCTTATTTGTGGGTGTTGGGAGGTGGGGGGTCCGATCAAGCGCAATATCGATAGAGCTTTAACTATCGATACGAGACTTAAAACCTTTCGATCGGGCTAAAACTAAATTCAATACAATAAAAGTGAGTAGAATAGATAAAATAAGTAACTAAATTAATCTGAACTTCAACTTGAGCAAAGCGCTGGCCGGCTGTAGTTGATATTTAAGATACTAAAGGAGCAGAAAAGATATGTGCATCTATCGATAAGACTAAACGATTTTTGATCAGAAAACCAATGATTTAATAAATTAATATCAGATTTCCATTAAATAAATAATGACAATTAAAGATTTACCAAGTATAATTGAACTAATTGTGAATATACATATCATGCCTATATCATCCCTAGGGCTGGTTTATCATTTAGATTTGGACAATTACGAAATATATACGTACAATATATTTTCTTGTCATGATTATTTTCTTTTGAACACCCAACTTAAGTACCTGAAGCGATATTCGATCTCTCTTATGTACATAGTGCTAATTAAATGATAAGATACGTTCTGGAATAACTATTTACATTCAGATTCGCTAGGATTTTTGGCAAAGAAGGTAGCGTCTTGTAGGTTCTTATTTACTGGGGTTTCCAGGTGTGTTTTGGCCTGCTCAATGTCAACCTTGATGGCTGTTATCAGTGCCTCCAACGAGTCGAAGCTTTTCTCCGGTCGTAGATAACCAACTATGCAGATCTTAAGTAGCCGGCCATACAGATCGCAGTTAAATTCATGCAGCATATGCGTCTCCACGCTCTTTTCCGTGTTGTTGTAGAAGGGATTCCAACCGACGCTGAGAACCATTTTATGAACGGGTCCGTTGTCCACACTTGCCCACCCGTAGTAGACCCCTGTGAGCAGGGATTCGGGCAAAGACTTTACCACCTCCAGTGGAAAGTTGGCTATAAATAAAATTGATGAGTGGTTTGGTTATCTATTGGAAATGACCTTCGCGGTCATGGTACAATTCACACGAACCTGTTGGAATGCCCAGCTCTTTGGAGCCTCGGCCGAATCCCCTTACAATCTCGCCGCTGGCATAAAGAGGAAGTTGGTTCAGCATTTGGTTAATCTGGTTGCTTGTCGTGTTGTGGTAGCGCTTAAAAGTCTTCCAAGTTCTCGCCGAGTTGCGGTTGAGCCAAATGCAATTACTGATTGTCTGTTTCCACTGGGTGTGGATCAAGTTACAGGAAAATTTATTGAGACCAGCAAAATTATGACCACTGTACCGCGTTGATTGCCACAACACTACTCGCATAACTATTTTTAATGAATTACAATAAAGCTAGAATTCCAACGAACATATGACTGTGGTAAAAAATAGTGCTTTTTAGGTGAGAAAAAAATATCAAGAAATCGAAATAAAATTTGGTAAAAAATAGTGCTTTTAAAATAGATAAGCACGCATTAACCGTTTCAAACTTACAGCTGAGCAAAGGCACATTGCCGCCGAAATTCAGAAAAAATGTGATTAGTGGGGACTTAAAAAAGACGCAAAGAATGGCGAAAGTTTGCAGAGTGTGCCTAAATGGCACCGTCCAACTAGTAGACATATTCGCAGGAATCTACGATCCTAAGGAGCTATCTGAAAACAGCCCTGCCTACATTATAGGCCAATTCGCACCTGAGCATTCTGTGGTTAGCGGGGACTCTATGCCGCAATTTATTTGCCTCTCCTGCATTAAAGGCGTCCAGACTGCTTACCATTATAAGGTGAAATTGGAACAAGGCCCTGAAAAGTATCGAAAACTCTGTCTAAAAGAAACGAAGCCGGAACTTTGTCGTCTAGTATTAACAAACATTTCGGAAAATGAAATAACGTACACAATCGAAAGCAGCGAGGAGGATCTAGCACATGAAAATGACAGCCATGAGAATACTATGCTGCCAGAGAAGAGTGGAGAAATGGTGGTGCACTACATTTATGATAAGGACCAAACGTGCGTAAAACCGCGGGAAGAGGTTCCCGATTTCGGCATTGATATTGATGCAGTCACTTACAAATTAAGGAACCCTCTAAAGGACTACGCTGATCAACAGGCTCGTCTGCAGATGAGCGTCTCAATAGATAACCATGAGATTCAGAAAATAGAGCAGATGCCCGAGCTGGCTCAGGTGGCAGAAGCGAATCTTAAGAATCTTATATTAGAGCACGATCCGACAGAAAAGAAGGCTCACATAAGCAAGAACGTACAACCGAATGAAGACAATAAGAGCCAAGAGTCAGGGATAAATAACCATCCATTTGATAAAGATGATTCCCTTGGACTTATGGAACTTATGGACCTTTCAAGCGAGGACCAGGAAAACGATACCTCTGCAAAGTGGGTCAAATCGTTAGAGTGCAAGCGCTGCGGCAAAGTAGACTTGCGCGAGCAAAATTTAGGACGGCATGAATTGTAAGTACTACCGAGCAGACTTTATTCATAAATTATAATTGATACTGTCTCTCAGGGGAAAGATGCCATTCCTCTGTGATTTTTGTGGATTCATGAATGAGTACCACCTGAACAAACATGACACCAGTCACAAGAACAAAGAGACACCCGAAATGTAAGTATTTGTTTTCAAAAACCGAATCATTGCTAATTTTCTCATTAAAGAAGCGACCGGAAGCCTCTTGGAATGAAAAACACACTCCGTAGTCCGTCGCCCAAAAAGATGGCACCAGATGACTACAACAATGATCGACAGGAGAGCATTTCGCCCAGAAAAATGCGTAGTGCCGCAGAACTTCCCTGTCCGAAATGCTCTAAGTTGTTTGACTCACAAGACAAGCTCGAATATCACATCGATAAGATGTGCCACAAATGTCCCCAGTGCTCACGCTTTTATGTAAATAAACGTAGTCTAACTAGACATCTAAAGACGCACACTCCATCGGCGGCCTTTAAGATCACGCGCTTCCCCCGGTCATTCCCGAACATGAATGATCTGATGGAACAGTGTGTCGAGCAGAGTGGCGATGGGAAATTTAAATGCCAAAAATGCAATACAGTAATTATAGGCTTGCCTTATCTACGGGCCCACATTAAAGAGCACACTTATGGGTATTATCCTCGTTCTCTATTGAGACATACCAAGGAGGAGGACATTCCAATGGCAGCCTTTGTGTGCCCACGTTGCCCGAGCTCATTCCCGAACGTGGATGAACTGATCAAGCATCGTGTCCAGCACTGCCGAGGCTGCATATTTAGTTGCCAAGAATGCTATGCAGTATTCGTTGACAAAATTGATGAGCAGATCCACCGTAAAGAACACACTAAAGAGCAAGGGCTACTGGAGCATAGTCAAGAAGCTGCGCCCCCTAGTTTCAAGAAACAGATCGACTCCGACAGTGATTTAGAAAAGCTTTCCACCCATGACGCCTCTAGTTCCTCAAGGAGTACATCATTCGTTAAGAGGTAGGTTTTCAATCATATCGATTAAACAGACATTAAATACATTTTTATTCACACCAGGGTGAAGTGCACCGACGACTCTGACACTGATATTTCAAGCCCCACCAAAAAAAGCTGTACGACCCAATCCTGGCAAAAGTAAGTCAAACTTTTACCATTATAGATTTTTTTTAACATGAATTTTATCCCAAAACAGAAAACTGAATCTTACGTGCCACAAAATTGAACGTCCTTTCCAGTGCACGTATTGTAACAAGGCATTTATCCGCAAAGGTCACCTGAATGTACATACTCGTCTTCACACCGGCGAGCGTCCTTACCAGTGCACGGATTGCGACAAGGCATTTTCTCGCAAATGTTACCTGACTGAGCACATTCGTCTTCACACTGGCGAGCGTCCTTTCAAATGTTCGATTTGCAACCTGTCATTTCGGCTAAGGCGTGAGAGAAACGAACACACTCGTGTTCACTTTGGAGGGCGTCCTTTCCAGTGCACGTATTGCCACAAGAAATATACTCGTAAAGATCACCTGAAAGAGCACATTCGTCTTCACACTGGCGAGCGTCCTTTCCAGTGCTCGGTTTGCGACATGAAATTTCACCTCGGGCATCGGCTAACTGCACACTATCGTACACACACGGGCGATAAACCTCCCGTGTGCACGCAGTGCGGCAAAAAATTTAGCAGCAACAAGCAGCTGAATGTTCACACTACAATTCACACTGGCGTACTTCCATACGAGTGTTCGTCTTGCAACAGGAAATTCCGACTAAAGTTTAATTGGAATAGGCACATCCGCTATCATACTGGTAAAGGCCCCTACATCTGCCGGATCTGCAAGAAGGAATTTAAGGAAGGTTGTACGCTGAATCAACATGTTCGTACTCACTCGGACGGTCTTCACGAGGAACAGATGCGAGGGTGCTCCACGAAGAAAGAAGACAGTTTTGACGAAAGTTCTACACTGGAGATACACGAAAGAAAGGAGTCGAATAACTCAAGCTTAACTAAAGAAAATATGCCTGGAAAGAGTTTGGTCGTACGTTTGCGTCGTGTCAAATTTCCATTGAATCTTTAATTCTTTTTGTTTTTATTCACTATTTGTAGGTTGATGACATCGCTTGAAGCATTATTTATTTAGAAAACATTTAAAAGCTTCTACATAACTGAATGATTCTTTTGTTACGTTTTGACTATTGACTATTTTGACTATACTAAAATGACTTAAAGTTTCTGTTAAATATGTATTATAACATAACATAATCTATATACTATACATTATAGTACTCAAATGGACGCATTCAATAAATTCTTAAATTTCCTTAAAAAAGTGGATCGGATCGTTTCGTTTCGTATCTCACACTTGGAACGTTATTCACATGCTTTCACTTTGAAATTGAATTTGAAAATTTCGATAGGCTGCATCGATGGACTATCGATACCTCTTATATCAGCTGGAGGAAGCATGATTATCTAAACATTCTTTTCGAGGTAAAATTAATAAAAAATGAACAGCGCTAGGGCTATAAGCAAAATATGGGCACCACAGTCCGCCTTCAATCGTATCGGTACGTACTAGTTAGTTTCCCATCGAAAAATATACATCCAAGAGCTTTTTTCAGTCACATTTTCCACAAAACCCACGCAACATGCTGCCGCCTTTGCCGCTGTCTCCTCGGCAGGCGCCGAACCGCCAGCTAAAGAGAAAACTGCGGCGGCTCCGCCCGCTGCAGCTCAGCCACCGACACCCACAACACCTACGGTACGAAAGCCCATTGTGCCCTCGAACTATCGGTTCATTTATCCCGAATTCCTGCCCGATCCCAAAGTGGAGTGGCGCAACCCGATCCGTGAGAAGCTGGAACGCTTAGATATGTTGGATCGGAGGCGTCAAATCGATCTGCCCGAGTTTTATGTGGGCTCCATAATGGCGGTGACCAGCTCCGATCCCCATGCTGCGGGCAAGACGAGTCGATTTGTCGGGATTTGCATCAATCGTGACCGTTGCGGCCTCCGCGCTCGTTTTGTACTGCGCAATGTGATTGATCACCAGGGCATGGAGGTGGTCTACGAGCTATACGATCCCACCATTCAAAAGGTGGAAGTGCTGCGTCTGGAGAAGCGTCTGGACGACAACCTGTTCTACCTCCGTGACGCTCTGCCGGAGTACAGCACGTTTGATGAAAACATGGAACCCGAACATTTGGAGGAGGGTGCTCCAGTGCCGGTGAATGATATCAAAGTTGTTCTCCGTCCGCGGCCCTGGCTGGAGCGTTGGGAGCGCCAAAATCTACGCGGTGTGGCGAATATTGATCAGTATATTAAGGACAAGCACCGTAAATCGGCGGAGAAGGTGCAAAAGCCTTGGGAAAAGTACGATATGATGAAACAATATCGCTCTACCATACCCGAGGAGGAGCAGAAGGAGGTCTTCGCCGAGGTCCACACGGAACTGCACAGCCTGGAGCTGCAGCGCAAACGCAATAAGCGGAAGCGTACCTTTGTGAAGCCCAAGCAGCTTGCATAAAGAATGCATTTGTTATCCATACGTAGATTAATAAACCCAAAACGTGTTGTATGATTGAAGAACTATTAAGGACTCTAAGAAGAAAAGTTCTAGAGCTTTGGATAATGCTAGATCGTTTAGTTTATTAGTCATAATCGTTGAGGGGAGGGGCGAAGTGCTTAGTAGCTAAAAGCAGAATAATTTACAATGCACGTCTGTCGTTTAATAAACGCGATACTTGTAGAAGTTGACAAATGATATCGTGGCATTCCAGCCAATAATTGTAACGACCAGATACAATAGGACGATAATGGGCAGCGCAATGAGTATGAGACGGGTGTTCTTCAGATGGGGAATGCCTGCAAAAGAAACCAAAATCAATATCATTCAATGCATTCTAGTCCCGTGTCCAATCCGATATACTCACAGTTGTATCCCAGGAAGGTGATATATACATAGTAGCTCATGCCAAAAAGCCAGAAAGTGTTGCCCAGAAACCGCGATATGAACCACGTGTGACTAATCAGCCAGTTGTAGAAAAAGAGCTGGATGCAGTGCAGCAGCATGAGGGGCGGAAAGAAGGCATTTAAGTGCACATCGAATGCATAGCCCCACTCAATGTCCGGCTCCAGGCTGTTGGTGCGCAAGTAGCGATTTGTAATCGCCCAGAAGAATGATGCAATAATAACTCCAGCAAGAAGACAGTCCACAATAATCACATAAAAGATGAAGCCGATGCTTTGCCAGATGCTCAAGCCCAAGACATAGGCGAATCCCAGAGAGGTTACTGCAGAGTAGATTAGAAAAATTAGCGTACGGAAACTTTCATTATGGGGTGACGACCAGTGGGTGGGTGGACACTTACCACATAGGCAGACAATCAAGAGCACCAAAAACGCCGGATCGTCGCGGGCGAATTGTGATTTGGTCTGTTTTCTGTAGTTAAAGTTCCTGTACACCTTCTGCGGTGCTATTAGCAGATAGATCATTTGCCACAGGGCAAATTCGAAGTCCATTTGATTGAATTTGAGCAGACGTCGCAGATATTTGTAGCTCTTTGTGGTCGCTGACAGGCAATCCTTCCGATGGTTCACCGGGGGCGGCAGGTTCGAGTGCAGCCGCGAGGCACTCGAGTAGCCGGACACCACGGATGGCGTCGGCGATGTCGTATACTTAACGTGGCTATATTGACTCATTTTTTGTTTTGTTTTGAAAAAATCTAAGAGATGTACGACATCTTCTTCTTCTTTCTTTTTGCAAGTTCGGTCACACTTAAAATTGTATAGCACCAAATACGGTCACACGTTATAAAACAGCTGTAGAAGGCCGTGCCGAATCAGGGTTGATATTCGTATGAAATCGATAAAAAAAAATGTTGAATGCAAAATGCGTTTGCTAGGGTCAGTTTGAAAGTAGTATTCGGATCACCAAGAAAACACCCCGATATATGCTGCAAAAGTATTTCATGGTATTTGTGGTACCTTTACAGCAGGGGTCGGCAGCGTCCTATCCCATGTGCATAGCAAAAAGGCCATTTAGCAGCTAAAACTGAGGTTGTGTGCGTGAATGTGTGTGTAAATACAACAAGACGACCAGACAAGAAATGTCTAACAAAAATACAAAAGATTGGGGCAGCTTTGCGACTTAGAAATGATAAAGAGTGTCGAAAAGACGGAGTTTATTTGGAATTCGGCATTGCGCCAAAATTTAAAACGTAAACAAACCACAGCTGGCCGTGCAGTGTTACCGCAGGGCATGCACACTAGGTCACACTCGGCCGCCAGTATTTTTATATTGCACGTTTTGCTTGAAAACGTATTTTCCGATTTGAATACGAGGCTAAATGATCAAATATACGGTCGTACTTAAAAATATCAACGCTGTCTGTTAACTAACATAACACTGCTAATATAACATATATAGTCAGGAAATAAGTGCTGGAAAACGACAATCTTATTCAATTGGCCGCGATTCTGCTGTCGTTTAAATTCAAATTTTAAATATACTCTGCAAATTCAAAAATTTGTCCATTTGAGACGTGATATCCGAAATACTTATAACTATTTTACAAATGACTGTTATCTACAGAACTGGGTGCCGATTCCGAAGTGTACAGACCTTCTATAACAAATTTAAAGCAATAAATAAAGGGATTACATATGTACAACGCCAAAAGGCGAACAATTTAAACCCAGCTAAACATACGTTAAACACCCACAAATGCTGGGCAGTTCAATGGAATCGTTCAGTTTCAGCTGCCGGGCAACAATTAAGGCATCATTCAACGTAGACCCAATCGCAATGATCAACGATCAACGGTCAGCGATCACCGGGCTGGGTCCATGGACAATTTATGGCACGGTCTCCAAGCAATGGCTCGGACAGGGACAAAAAACAATCTTTATCACATTTATTGCAATGCCCTTTGCCTTTTGTCAACGATGCCAGCGGCCCAAAGACAATGGCAAGCGGGTGCCAAAGGAGAACGAGAACGGCGAGCAGAAAAGGTCAAACAATGACCCTGCCGAAGGAAGCGGACGAACAAAAGGAGCAACCAGAGCGCGCGCGCGCTCGCTCGAATCTTTCACCCACCCAACATTGAGGTCGTCTTAGAGGTCAAGTTTGACCTTACTTAGGGGCAAGGCAACCCCTATGGATGCATAGAGATCGCAGAGTTTCACTCAGCATCTCTTAGGGGTAGATTTCTCTCAGAGAGAGAGAGAGAGGGCGCGTGAGTGAGTCTCTCAGTGAGCACGTCTCTCCTCTCTCAGTTTCTCTCCTGTTTGAGTGAGTCGATCGTCAAAACCACTTGGGCGATGGCCATCCCATCGATCCTTGTCCACGCAGGACACTTCCGGATTGCATTCAATTGTAATTCTGCAACAATTGCGCTTTTCTCTCTTTGTCACAGTTTGTGTCTTCTGTTGGTTTTTTAGCTCATGTTACCTTCTTTGTTACCTCTGAAATCCTTCCAAGATAAATGGCCAAAATTGGCCGGGTATCACAGCATCCAAAAAGCTGCATCAGCAGCCGTTGACTGTCTGACAGTTTTTGGCGCCCATAAAAATTAAATGAAAATTAAGCGCAAACATGAGAATTCTGTCACATAAATTGTGTCCCCCCCTCCCAGACCTATTCTATCCCTCGAAACGGAGTAGAGTAGAGCCTTGCCTGCACCTTGCCTCTCAACTATTTTTAGTCCTTCGGGCAGCTGTTCTGTTCTCTACACTCGACTCCTCCACTCCACTACTCGTTGTTACACAAAAATTAGTCCATCTGCAGGGCAGAGCAACAGAGCAGCAGAGAGTTATGTGATGCACGATGCTGCTGAGGTTGCTGCTTGATTAACACATGTCCTGCCCCATGCGGGCGTATCCCTGGCGTATCCGAACAAGCACTTCTCTCCTTCACATGGAACGCAGGCGCAGTAGCCGGCGATCGATATGTTCTTGCTTAGTTTGTTGATGCTCTTAACTCATTCATAATGAATTGGAGGTGTTAAATATGCCACATGCCTCATGTTGCGGCTGCTGCAGCAGTTTCAGATGCTGCTACTGATGCTGCTGCTGGGAATTGCCCAATGGGTGAAGGTTTGAGGGAAGGATGGAACGTGGAAGGATAGAACGTAAGATCAAATGTGAAAGAGCGACTTAAGGGGTAAACATATTTAGATGCAAGCATTCAATCTGCTAAGAAATAAGTACAATACTTCCACGACTCTTCCATCGGACTCTAAAGAGATTTTTCCCATGTTGTAAAAATGCAGAAATCGCATTAATTGCTTCTTAAATAATACAGATCATAATTCTTTAAGTGATATATGGGGTCCTTAGCTCTCCAGTCACTCAAAGCATAGAATATATTTCGTTATAAAGAATCCACAAAGAGAAAAAGAGATAAAGATCATATTTGAATCGAGATATCATTTAATAAATAGTCACTTAATATACTCACTTCACTTTGAAGCCAATAAAGTTTCTAGATTTGGTTAGTTTACCGCATTATATCAAAATATATAAACTCTCAATTAAAAATATCTAACAGAAGCTATTCCAAAACTCTTTTGCTATTGAATATCAATAAATCTGTTCGATTTCCCGCTTTCTTTCTTTGCCATTAGTTCAGCTTTTTCTCGCTTTCCATTCAATCACTAAAAAAAACCAGCACTGACAGACCGTTTTTAATGCCACGTCATGAATCACTTCAATATTTTGTCAAATAAACCCGAAACCCCCACTACTAATGCACCCACAAAGAAGCATCAAAGATTAATCATGCTGCCACAAGATTGTGATCGTGTAACATGGAGAAATCATGGGAATAACAATAAATACAAAACACTGAATCAATCATAAGACGCGAAAATCCTTAAGGAAATCAAACAATAGGCTCAAAAACGAACCAAAGATCGGGGTTCAGTCAGAGGTTAGGATCAAGGATCGAGGGTCGATCGAGCGCGTGAGGCAATGTTGCGCGTGCGCAGCGCACGCTCCCGTTAAATGTTTACGCTATTACGATCCTAAAGGAGCAGAGAGCAGGGAGCAAGGAGCAAGGAGCCAAGGAGCAGGCAAGGAAATGAGCCTATTATAGGCGATCTCCTCCGACCCCTAAGACTGGCATTGCGACCCCGGAAACACACAAATCTTACGCGCCAATGTCGCGTCTCCGAACACGCGACATTTACATTCGAAAAGGCGACCTTTGTGGACCTCTTCCCTCAACCCCCGAGCTGTCGTTGGCTTTAAGGGTGTTTCACAAATGATTTTCTTATGTCTGCTCCTTTGGGATTTTGGAATTTTGGAATTTCGGAATTTGTGTGTTGTTTTTCCCGGGAAATGGAGTTTCTTCCAATTCAAATGAGTTGAGCGAGCAGCTCCTTCTTTGCGGACGATGTTTAGTGTGATCTTTAGCAGATCTTTGACATCTGCCCATGGCCCCTGTCCTCTGGCTGGAGTTATGGAGTTATGCCCTAATTTCTGGTAGTTTTTGGGTAATTTTTCAGTTATGAAAATTTGTTGTGCTCCAAAATGAATGGGAAAAGGACTGCTGCTGCCATTCGTGATGCTCCAGGGGGGTCCTTCACTCCTTCAACAGCTGCCCAAAAATGGATACCAATCCCATTCAAGATTGAAGAAAGCTTCCAACTCAATTTGAGGACGTTGGCTAAATGTCAGCTCAGATTTAACGCCAATTGCGTTGGACATAAAGAAAGTACTTACTGACGAAGGCATTATCAAAGCTGTCCCATCGGCTGAATGGACTCTCATTTCATGGCTGTCCGCTTAGGACTATCTATCACGGAAGAGAACGCTCCAATTAGCCCAGATAAAAAACTTCACTTCTGCTAATCCCTTCAGCGTGTGATTGGCCTCAGACGAAGGCAAAGATCTCCATCGGCCATCGGCCATCAATGGCCATCAATGGCATGAATGGCATACAGATTTCGATCGCCAACAATATGAAAATGTCACGCTTATCGGGGCAGAAAGAAACCTGAACGTACCGACCAGGAATCAGGATCAGGTCCTCATCGTCCCTCATCTGTTGTGCGGTTTGGCGGCAGAAAGGAAGTCGAGACCGCTGGGCCTCGCCTCGTCTCGTCTCACCCAGTGCCAGTGCCAGGGTCCAACATTGTCCTCGTCATCATCATTGTCGCCTTTGGATGTTTTTCTAGCCGTCCATCAGCTGAAACCCAAAAACCGGATGGAAGAGGAATATAATAACAATATATGAACATGTATCCTGTGCCCAGGATATTGCCACGCCGCCGCATACAAATCGTATTCGATAGAGAAGACGAAATGAGATGCAGGCGTTGCTCCCACTCCAATGACCTCTCCTATCCTCTCCATCCACCTTCTGTTCCTTCTGTTATAGTACGGTGTACTCCCACTCCGGGTCCTCGGACCCGTGCCTCGTCCTGGCGGTCCATTGTCCTCACAGCCGTTATTTGAATGACATTTGAATTTTGTGCATTTGTGCATGTTTCAGCCTCTCGCTTGTTGGATTTCAATTGTTGGAAACTCTCTCTCCCTCTCGCTTTCTCTTTCTATTTGGCTCTCTTTTTGAGGCAATCGACAGGACATGCGATCGGGATCAGCATTTGATGTGATGAATTCATTATAAAGACAAAGGCAGCAAACAGCAGCGGCAGAAACAGCAGATGATGGCCAGAAATTGTGGGGAGAGTTCAGGGAAATGGCAAAGGATCTGTTGCCGAAGAAGTGGGAGGTGGGACTCTCTTATAACCTTTGGATAACGGTCCTACGATTACTCCGGCTAAAAAATAGTCAATAAAATCGATGGGGAGACTCAGGAAATTCTGTAAAGAATAACGTTCCGTATCCAGAAAGGTTGGTAAACCCGAAGGGCTTTTAAGGCCTAAAAGGATCATCTACCACAGAAAGATCAACCGTTTAATCAATAGAAGAATCAATAAACTAATCATCACTCATCCCCTAATCATCACCCTACAACCCCCCACAGAACCCGTAATGACACCCAATAAAAAAGCCATCATGCCCTTAAAAAATCATGCCGATCATGCCACGCCCCTTGCCCCGGCTCTCTCCTAAAAAGGTCAATTACATAATCGTGCCACACATCGCGAGGCAGCCATCGGATACACCAATTACCATGTTCGTATTTTTTACCCTCCCCAGATATCTGTATAAAAAAAAGGAAAAAAAACACACCCTATATGCGCGTATGTAAAAAAAAAGTGCCCTCCTATTAAGTGGCGCTAAAAATCAAATTAAGGGTGTTTACCTTCAACGACGACTCCTCGATTACAACATCATCTAAAAAGTAGACTTCGAGGGGCATGCAACAGGCAACAGACAGGAGGACAAAAGATCAGAGAAAGGGAGCGGATGCGGATCTAGAGGGGAAAACACAACAACAACAACAGCAACAACAAAAACGGAAGCACTTTTTATGAAGTGTTGCCTTTTTATTGGTGGTTAATTTTCAGATAGAGAGAGAGAGAGTACTCGAATGTTTGACGAGGGTAGCACGATCATGCATCATGATGATGCAACAGGCGAGACATAAAAAGACACGATATACAAAAAGGGAAAAAGGGTTCCGATTCGGGGATGCGGCAACAATCCGTTTATATTTAGAGAGACAAAGGGGAAGGGGAAGGGGAAGGGGTGTTGGTGTCTGTGTCCCAAATGTGTTGAAAGGGTAGAAGTGTCTGCCGCTGGGGAAAACGTGCCTCATCTTCGGCTTCTTTTTCAAGTTCAATGACAAAGATCTTGTGGTGCCACACGCCCGAAAACCATCTAATCCCTTGGCGTTGATTGGCCACCGCTGCCCCAAAAGAGCGGGGTATCCAAAAATAAATGAAAACAATGAAAGGGGGGAAAATGCATTGCCTTAATTTCATTTTGTTTTTATTAGGCGCTGTAAATTGTAGTTGAAAAACGAAGCACAGGGCATCTGGAGAGGGAGCATCTGAAGTGTCTATGGAGTGTGGAGTGTGGAGTGCGTGTGGCACTAACAAAACTATTATGAAGTGTGGCTGAAGACAAAGGGGAAAAAATGGAGTCTCAGAGGGTGAGCTCTGACTCCAAAATGGCGCAGATACTCTGAAGGAAAAAGTTCATTGAAACTAAGGGAAAAACAAGATGTTTCCAGAAGGTAGTGAAAGGGAAAAATTGTTGTGGAAAATGCTTCTACAAGGTCATGTGGGGTACACTTTTAAATGGTTTATTAGACCATTCTTTGTAGCTGCTTTTAAATATAGAAAATTTTAAATTTTAATAAACATTTATTTACCAGATTTCATTTATAAATATTGTCAATCCATTTTATCATTCCTCCATGCTTTCTATTGAAAAACCAGCTGTTCCAAATTAGCAACAAAAAAAAAGTAACCACCGAAAAAGCAAGAAAACAAAACAGATATATAGAAAAATAAAAGGGTTTACCATTGTAAGCAAAAATTCAACACCTTTTATTCAGTTTGCCATATTCCACTCCCTCGGCAGAAATTATTACAATTTTCCAGAGAAAAACCAGAGAGTGGGAAAGCAGGGAACCGAACCTATTGACTGTTTTGTCCCCCTTTTGTCAACCGCAATGACCAGCTGAAAAATGCAATTTAACCCTTGGCAAATCGAAGCAGAAATGCTGAAATTTATGCACTTCACTTTCGGGAAAATTTGGAATTATTGATGGATGTGCTAGACGGGGACGGAGCACCTGCAGGAGGAAAAACCAAAGGGAAATGGAGAAAGGCTTGGGTCCGGGGCAGCTGAAAATGAGAGTGAATCATGCAATTGCCAGATGCCATACAGCAAAAGGGACACAAGCCAAATGATGGGAGTGGAATCGAACTTGATTCGAACCGAAATTGGAGACTCCATATCCGCCCCATATATCAACCACAGTCCGATGACAACTGTAGTACATACGCTACGCGTATCTAGAGTATCGGTTGACACCTGTAGACGACCACGGATACACCTCCATCAACATCTTCTCCCTGAGAGACACTGATACTTCCATCTTTGTCCTCCGAGAGACTCTCTAATTGCTCACATTACAACGCTCTCTCCCTCACCCTCCAGCTGACATTTGCACTTCGAACCTTTACACAAAAGACCAATAAGTCGATGAATCCCAACCCAAAGACCAACAAAAAAAAAACACAAACGAAATTCTTTTCTAAAGAAAAAAAACACATGTTGCTAAAAAAGTATCTCTTACATGAAGGAAAACCTTACCCTTACCTGTTTTTTATTCACATGTCGAAGGCATCTATGTCCAGGTCCCCCGACCCCCATCCCCTGAAGTGATATATCGATCTATTGAAAATATTTGCCAAATGTTTCTCTGGATTCTTTTTTCATTTCAGTTTTTCCTTTTTCCTTTTTTGCAACCCCTCTGGCAGAGGGGTGGTTGCAGTGCCCGTCCCTTCCCTTACCCACCCCATTGCATCCCCGCATCACACATTTTTGGGTAGTTTTTCGTTTCAATTTTTTGCTACGTTTTTTCATTATTTTTGGTTGCATTTTTTGTGTGGATATTTTTATTGGTTGTTTTCTCGTTTTTTGCATGAAATTTCCGGGAAAATCATTTTGGATTGTGTAATAGGCGTTGATGTGACTTTTTGACTGGATTTTGATTGGTTTTGATTGGGGAGGAACTAAGAGAAGAGAGGTTGAGGGGTTACAGGATAATGTGGGAACCTTTGAGGTGGAATGGGGGAACTTTTTCATAGATTGAAGGACATTACCAAATCAATTATAGTTTTATCTTGAAAGTGGGAAATTGAAAGACCTCTTAAAGCTGTTATCTTTGGAATATTTAATGCCCTAAAATTTGATTAGTTGGAGTGTAGTATCCCCCTCGATTAAACTGGATTCTTTATGCCACACTACCACAACTCCTACTCCTACTCTTACTACTCCTTTCTTTTGCTGTCTCTCAGGCTTCTTTGATTACTCTATTTGACATTCAGTTCGTATATTGGCATCTGGTGTCGCCCCGAACCCAAGGCAAACATAAAATAAAGAAAAGGCTGCTGGAGTACGGAGTATATCTACATGGAATCTCGAATTCAATCGACGACTAACCCACACAAAAATTTGTATTGTTTGTAGCAAACTGACCAAATGAAACGCAGCAAACGGCGGCTGGCTGAAGTCGGCATCCAGTGCAAATATACAGAACGGGAAATGAAGAACGGGAGGAGGACACGCGTATGTCTGTGCAACCCCCACACACACACACACACGCACACACAGACCAGAGGCACACGCTGTTTGTGTCCTGTAGCAGTATATCCACTTCCTTTTTTTCCCTCTCTCTCTCACTCTGTGTGTCTCTCCATAACGGATGCTGGACATTATCGATGGAAAAGGGAAAGGGCATAGGACATCGGGCATCGTCCTCCTCTTCGTGCATATATTTTTAACCTTTTGTTGTTTTTCGTTAACTAAAGTGCCATCAGGGGCAGATGTGTTTTCCATACCAGCGTCAGCGGTTCTCCTTTCTATGATTTTTTTTTTTTCTGGATATATACTATGTACAAAGAGTGGACGCCTGATGGACGCAGTTCTGTTTGTGGAACTGTAAAAATTGTATCTGCTATCTGCGGCCGTCGCGAGTTTTGTTTTTCCCATTTTCTTGGGCCTTTTGTTTACTATATGTACATATTTCCCTAGTGGGACTAGTGGGTTCTTTTATGTCCTCCATCGACCATCCACCATCCACCAATCATTTATCTATCAATGACTTTAATTCCATACACTTTTGCATATTCATCATTTCAATGCGTTTGCAATTAGCTTTGGTTTGGAAAATTTACATAGAATTTTGTGGTCAATGGAGGGGCCCATTGGCCCATTCAAGGATGTTCCATAGAATGGTTGGGTTTCGGTTTGGTCACAACTAAAGCTAAATGCTGATTTGATTTGGTGTCACATTTAGTTATAGTTTTGAATGGTTATAACGGAAATATATAGCTACTTGATTTGAAAATTTCATTGCAACATTTCTATAGTTTCAATCATTTTTGTTGCTATTGAAAGCATTTTGAATGTGCTTTGCTTTAGTTTACCTCACATTTACCTCGACAAAAAAACCTTTCCGGCTCGCAAATCCTTTACTACCCATTCCAATCGCTTTTTTAACATGCAACATATGCATCTATTTATCTATAAATACCATACACAAGCTTCTAACAAGATCTATGGCCATTAGAGAGCCTGAACCCATAATTCAGTCGAATGCCAAAAAACTCAAAACTCAGCAACTGGTCAGCAGAGTAGAGAAGATCCTTCAGCCCCTTGTTAACGGCAGCGGCAGCGGTGACCACTTAAGGATTCGCTACACCCACCTTAATCCCACATAAAGGAATTTCGGACCTCGGACTCTGGTCAGCTGTTGGACGGATCGTTGGGAACTCTTTTGGTCGGCACTCTCCCTTTCTGCGCTGCGCTGCTGCATTTCCAGGGAAAAACTGTTTACAGAAATAAATAATCGACTGTTCAACAAATCCTTAAGGTGGGATCACACATGACGACACGCTTGAGATGCCCAGAAAAAAAAAGGGAAACAACGAATGGATAATTAACCCACACACACAGATGCTGGTCGGTCCCTCTGCCGATCCTTACCGAAGCGATCCTCCAACTCTGGCAATTTTCATAATTAAAATGCGTAAAGTTGTGGAAAAAAGGAATGGTGAATTTTTAGGAGAGAGAGAGTGAGAGAGGGGGAGCGAGATGTGGGCGCCGGGAGAAAATTACTGATGCAATCAACAGCTCATCGAAGGCAGCAGCGGCTGTTCAACAAGGGAAGGGAAAGGTCTCTTGATAGAGAGTGGGAGGAGAGTTCTCTAGTTAAAGAGTGGGAGGAGAGTTCTCTAGTTAAAGAGTGGGAGGAGAATTCTCTGGATAATAATGGGTCCGGGGTGTGAGGGTGGTTGGCTAATCATCACCCAACCCAACCCCCAACAGCGCATTTCAATCAAGTAAACACCCAACGCAAAACTCACATGCATCCCTTTTTCGGGTACAGCTTTTGGGAAAAACGAGAGTGAAAAACCTTGTAAACCCCTTTCCACTCTCTCTCTCTCTCTCTCTGTCTGGCGGCTATTTTTGGTGTGTGTGTTATTTTTAGTTAGAAAGCTAAAAATGGCGCACCACTAATCCTTATACCTATAGCCCTACGAATCCGTAACTGAGACCATCCATATTCAACCCCATCCCAAAAACCATTGCAATATGGCGGTGGCGTTGCTAGGGGGAGGAGAGTGGAGGGAGGGCTATGCCTCGTTGTACATAAATACAGAATTTATGGCACTGTGGGAGATTTCTACACAACGATACCACGATATTAATAATACTTTTTCCTCACTGAGGTTTTTACACAGGAGTGGGCGGATTACTGATGAATGGATGCAAGGATGGGGGGTGCCCACAAATTATGCATTATATATTTTTGGTGAGAGCGTGCCAGACGCGTGTGCCCTGCTCAATCACAGACTCTGGGAGCCTTCGTCTGGGCAAAGGTGGTGCAGGGAACAGCTGCACAGGCGCAGACTAACCAAAAATTACACCTTTAAAATGGTCAGCAAGGGTCCAGCAATTGAACTATTTGAAGAACTCCCAGGATACAAAGTGGCAGACTCCTCTTTCGGGTACGTTTTTTGTCTGTCTATGTATTCCGCAAACAATGCGGCAGCAGCAGCAGCAGGAAAGAAGATTCAACAAAGCCACAAGCTGAGGATAAGAACCCGACAAACAAAACCAGAAACTAGGGATCGTTAAGGTCAGGTCAAACAATAAGTTAGGACGGACCCTCTCTCTCCCGCTCTCTCTTTCATGATAAACATCTTTCGCTTGCTTCAGCCACAAGCCAAAAAAATAAGAAAAGGGAAACCCAGTGATCAGAGGACAAAGGCCAACGGCCAAATTGCCAACTTAACTTGGCTCAAATGAGCAACGGATCTTCGAAAAGTCTGTCATCTCAAAGGGATATATGCAAAATCTAATTTGCGATAAGATCTGACGCTAAAACCATCATCTTAGTAGAGGTCAATTCTCTGACTTTTATCCGAATTAATTTCTGGAAGCACTGACAAGTCGGAAATTTTATTTTGGATAAGATCTGCCATGTGGGAGAGCACGTAAACCCTTATTTGATGCTAAAGTATTATTCTTCATTCTATTCCAAACTGGGTCCTTATGTCTAACTGCAAAGGATAGCCATTTTAGATAGGAGCTGCTTTATGCCAGAAACCCAAAACCACCATAAAACCAATCATAAATCTTGTAATTTTTATCCAAATTAATTTTCAGCCATAAATATCAATTATGATCAAAAATTTTAATGAGGAAAAACGGCATTTAAGTGAAATTTACATGGAAAAAATTTCCAGGGAGCATTTCTAAACCAAAGAACCTCCGAACCAATCAGAAGCCATCCCCAAAGAAAAACTATTTATATGAAATTGAGTGAAAACCCGAAAGAACCAACAGAAAATTTCCCTCCAACATCCACGCGCCATTTGGTTGAAGTGCGCTCGACGCATGCGCGCCAACCCGAAGAGCGAGAAGCGATCCCAAGTGATCCCAGACGATCCCAAGGCGATCGCCGATGATCCCCTGCTGCATCATCTCTAGGCATTGTGAAAGGCGTTGCCCTGCCGCCACTCCTCCCTGACATCTCCCAGCATCCACTGCGCGTGCTCATGAGTTTTTCATTATTATATAATTCTCTTCCCCCTCTCGCATATGCAATGCGAATTGTGCGTTTTCACGCAAAATGTCAATAATCCATCAAAAATTCTTAAGAGAGAAAGAGCGATCCCCTTGCCGCACCAATTTGTTTGGTTTCGCCCGCACACAAATTTCTCTTCTACATGAATATGTTTTTCTTTTCATGTAATAACTTGAGTATTTAGCAAATGATGGAGCAGTTTTTCCCAATAGAAAAGAGAGATAATGGAAAAACCAACCATACCATTTTCCACATTGTGGCTGCTTACCAATTCGTATGATGAATCATATGCAGGAGATCGCGTGTTGACAGTCAGAGAAACCTTAGACATATGGTTGGTTGTGGGCTAACAGCTTGAGGAGATTAGAATTGGGTGCTACTTTGAGAGACTTGAGGAGTGGTACGGATCGTAAGCCTTGAAGTTTTAAGCTGAAGAAACACAGGAATCTCCTCTAAAGATATGTAGAAATATTCCGCTTAAGATATATAATGAATTATAGGGATTCTATAGGTTCCTATCAATCGGATCATTTTTACCGAGGCACACGTTCCTAGAAAAAAACCTTTTCAAGAATACATATATCTATTATCTCTAGACAGTATTTTTATGTATGCATATCGATGCCTGTGATGGCCAAATCCTGAAGAATTGTGATGTATCTCTTTTTTATTATGCTTTTCAGATACGAGCATTCTATATATCATTGGTTTCGTTTCGGAGAAAGATTGTGTCTCGAAAAATACCCAGAAATCTTCCTAGGAATTGTAATCATAACCACCAAAATTGTTTTTACAATATATTTTTCTTTTTATTACACAATTACATAAAAACACTTCGTTGCGGAAATTGTGGGCTTACAAATATCTATACTTAAAAATGGAACTACGAGTATATTCCAAGTATTACACTGGGGGACTAAAGTGGCGAAAGTCCTTTCGTTCGAGTAAAACTATTTAATTTTGATCCATTAGCTCAGCGGCCTCTTAAAAATCTCTAAATTTGTACTTCATTTTCATCGTTTCATTCGAAAATATTGTCATTTATGCCGAAGATTTGCAAAGGTTCTAAATAAAATAAAAAAATAATAAATAAAAAAATGATGTGTAAATTAAAATTGAATAAATTGTATTTATTTGATTCGTTTTCGATTCGTTTCTTTTGAATTTCGACTAAAACAAAATACTGAGAGAGAATACCAGAGAGAGAGAGAGGAAAGGAAAGCATTAAAAATTAAGATTAAATATTTATTTTTATAAAATATATTCATATATTTATTATAAACCTAAACATTATTACTCGTAATTTGACTTTGGACTTTTGACTTTTCTTACAAATTATTGTAGAGGTTTTTGGGTTTTTTATTTCGAATTTTTTTGGATGATAATTTTTAAACCTTTTTCAGGGTTTGTAGTCGTATATGAAAAATGGAAATCAGCGAAAGGCAAATAGTTCTAGATAGTTAGAGAGTTACAGATAGGTTCTACAAATAGATTCTAAGCTTAATTCTACGATTTTTGAGGGTATGCATTATTTACAATTCTCGACAACAAAATTAAATGAAAACTTAATGCTACGAATATGTACAATTCAGGACAACGATGATGGATAATTATATATATAAATAATAATAACAAGGTTTGTTTTTGGTTGGTGTGTGGTTTTTTAGGAGTGCGCATTGCGTGCCATGTGAACGAAGAGGCCGACGGGTCCGTCGCACTTCTCGCCGCACATGTTGCACTTGAACACATCGTCGCAGCTGTGATAGCCCATGTGGATGGTGTAGAGCACCGCATCCTTGAAGAAGATATCACAATACTTGCACTCGTAGATGGCCCCTGCTGCCGCTGGTGTGGATGCCACAACGGGTGCTGCTGCACTGTTTGAGCTGCTATTCCCATTGCTACTGGCACTGGCATTGGAGCTGTTCCCAGAGCTGGAGGCAGTGGAACTGGCACTCGTATTAGCCTGAGGTACATGCGCCGTCTCCATCGACTCATCCGCAGAGCTGGCACCCGAACAATGCTCTTCGGGTAGCTGTTTGCGTCCTGCAATGGGCGATGATGCGGTGGGCATAACCTTTAGTTGCTCTGGGGAGGTCAATGCCGCGGATTTCATTTGCAGGAGGGTGTCCAGCTTCAGGACACGACCCTTGCGACGTGAGGCATTCGTGCTACTCATCAGAGGAGTGGCCTCTTCCTCGTGCTTCAGATTCATGACCATCGCCAAGGGCTTCTGCTGCTGCTGCTGTTGCTGTTGCTGCTGTGGGTGCTGTTCGTCATCTTTCACGGGTGTTCCCTGGGACAGATCCATGGCAGAATCCACCGACTTGCGCTCGTACTCATCATCCTGCTCCTCATCCTCATTGTCGCTGTGCTGCGACTGTGAGTGGTGCTGTTGCTGCTGCTGCTGTTGGAGCTGCTCTCGCATTCGTGGGGAAAGTTGTGCCAAAACTGCGGCCTGCTGCTGTGCGGCCAACATCTGGAGATTGAGATTCCAGTAGGGGAAGAAGGCCATGTTGCGATTCTGCTGCAGAAGGCTGGCCAGCGGCGGCAGGAGATTGGCAGGAGACTGCTGCTGCTGTTGCTGATGTTGTTGTTGCTGCTGCTGCTGATCCGCTTTGCTGCTGCTGCTTGCCACACTCTTGGCTGGAGAGGCGGGCATTACTGGCGAGGGTGCTGACACCGATGTAGAGAATCCTTGCAAGGCGGCACTCAACTGCGAGGTGACTGCTGCTACTGGTGGCTGCTGTGGCTGCTGCTGTTGTTGTTGTTGTTGTGGTGCCACTGCTGCCACGTTGCTCTTTCGACTGCTGCTGCTGCTGGTGCCACTGCTGCTGCTTCTTTCAGTGCCACCATTCTTGCTCTTGGGACCACGTCTCGTGCCATAGACATCAATCACCAGCGAAGGATTGGGTGTGCCGTCCTCATCCAAGACCATGCCAGGCTTGTGGCCATATTTCCTCAAATGCAGCTTGAAGCTGTGGCAGTATTTGGTGGCATAGTCACAGTCCGCACAACGATACTGATACACGGATGAATGCGACTTGCGGTGGGAGTTCAGCATGGATTTGTTGACGCACGTGTAGGAGCACTTGTCGCACTGGAAGGGCTTCTGGTTCTTGTGCTTCCGGATGTGATACTCCAGATGATGCTTGAATTCCGTCACAAAGGGACACTTGGAGCACTGGAGAATCTTGTCGGGCTTCATGTGTGTCCGAGTGTGCGCCCAAAAGTCCACCTTTGTGATGGCCACCACACCGCATGTCTTGCATTTGTAGTTCTTCATCTTTCCATGCGAATTGTAGATGGGCATGCGAATGTTCTGATCATCATCCTCGGACTCGGCCATGTATTTCATATCCTCACTGGAGTTGGACATCTGATCGTGCTCCTTTTCGTGGTGCAGCAGCTCCTTATCCATGGATTTGGCTGGTGACTTTGGTGGCGTCACATCCATGGGTGGCGTCAGGGCTTGCAGTTTCTCCCCCACTTGTGTGGGTGCCACCACTTGGGTTGCCGTTGGCGTTGGCTGTGGACTGGGGCGACCCAGATTTCCGGCATAGAAATGCTGCATGGGATTGGGCAATCCTGGCGGTGTCAATGGATTGAATCCACCTAGTCCCAAGTGATGATGATGATGGTGGGCCTGCTGCTGCTGTTGTTGTTGCGCTGCCTGAAAGTGCTGCTGGTATTGCTGCTGCTGCAACAACTGTTGCTGTAACGTCACATCAAAGTGTTGCAGACTATTCTGATCATTCTGGCTCGGCGATGGTGTCATTGCTGCCCCACACATGGTATCCATGGGCTGTTGTTGCAACTGTTGCTGCTGGTGCTGTTGCTGCTGCTGTTTGAGGTACTGCTCCAAGTGATTTCCCGGCGATGGCAGTGGCGATTGCCTCGGGCTGGGGCTGCCGCTGGCCACACTGTTGCTGCTGGTCAATCCCGGCTCCTGCTTAATGTTTGCCGCAAACATGCTGCTGTACCATGGATTATGCTGCTCGTAGCTGGCGGCCGGAGTCGTCTCCCAGTTCTGCATCTTGGCGGCAGGGCTCTTCAAAGGCTAAAAGAGAGAACACAAAAAATAGAGGGGATGGTTAGTTATTGTTGCGCCTGCGTCAGGTTTTTATTTCCCTTTTTTCTACATTTCTTTTTTTTCTGTTTTTTTTTTTTTTTTTTTTGAGATTTTTATGAGAGAGAGCCACCCCTAAAGCGTGGCTCCAGAAGGAAGTAACGATGGGAGGAGGAGGGTGGCTTTTTTGAGTGATTTTTCCACAACAAAATGGTGAATCGTAGAATGGGACACGAATGGTGGCAAACAAATATCCGTGCCTGGAGGCTTTCACCTACCGTTTTGTAGCCGCTTTTTCTCGTTCTGTCGCTCTCGAAGATTAATCCAAATATTTCGTAAATATATATATAAGTTTTCCCAAGAGAGAATCGTTCGGTTAGATGTTGCGTGTGCGTTGTGCCGCTTGTGACTGAATATGCAACTGCTACCGGCATTGGCTTATATCTGCCTCAGGTAGTGGCTGTGTGGCAGGACGCACGCGTCAAGGGATTAGAGCGAGATGAAAAGTCAGGTACAGGTCGCGAGTCGCGAATCCTGCCGCGAATCCTCATGGCTTGATCCATTTTTGGATTAGAGCACACAACACAACAAAATTGTTGCAAAAGAGAGAGAGAGAGAAAAATACAGGACACTTGGATTCGGATTTGTACTGGGATCGGGATTGGGATGATCCGGGGAGCTTAACGGACTGGCCATCCAGATTATGAGGCAAACGCGAAGCGTAGCGAATTTTCCCCGTGGCATTTTCTACGCGAGGATTAAACGCAGCAGAAGTGGGAGGTGTCCTAGCGAGAGACGGCTTTTCTTTAATATAATAAAAAGTAACAAAGGATTTAACTAAATTAAAGGACTAATTCCCTAGAGAGAAAGAGTGTGGTGTGTGTCTGATATACCTAGGGTATTCTACAGAGAAAAAGAGGTACAGCTGCTGGGATTCTATTTCTCTTTTTTTTGGCTGGCAAGTGGCAAATTTCTATACACCTTCCATACATTATTTCTTTATTACAGCTCATATATTGTTCAATATATTGGTTTATTTTTGGTATTCTTTGAAGAAAGAATATATGGAATATATTTGTGAATGCTAATTATATTTTTGTTGAATAGTTTTCATATTTCCAGTAATTCTAGTTTCTATTAAAAATTATTTGGAATTGCATTAAACTAGAAACTCTTTCAACATTTTTCTCCCCTTGTGAAGGTCAACAATCCCTTTATTTTCATTCCTAAGTCTTATATCGAAAAAAACATTGAACCAAAGGAGATTTTTATATAGATTTTCATTTATAATTTCCCCACACGTTTTCTTTTGCTGCCATAATTTTCCCTTTCCCCCAAAATTTACAAGTGCACTTTGATTTGCGTAGTTTCCACAAAGAATTTTTCCTATTCAAGAGCAATCATTTTTCGTTTCTTTTTTTCGGTGTGCAAAATTTTCTATTTTTTTGTCGAATTTCATTTTTCCAAAAATTAGTGCATTTTCCGCTACATTTTCGATGCATTTTTGGGCAATTGTTTGTGCTTCCAAGTAAATATTATTAAAAACGCAAAACGTCAGCAGCCGAGAGGGGGGAAGTGCTGGCAATGGAGGTGCGGATGGGGCATGGGGAATGGACCATACTCTTGCATGCACATAATTGATGGTACACGGAAAAGTTTTTCCCATGCTGTTTTCCGCGGAGAGCAGATGCACATGCAAATGCATTTCTCATTTTGCATTTGAACATATTCGTATTTATTTAATATTTTGCCTTTGTACAATAGAAATTTGAAAGAAAAGCCAAAAATTAATTGTGCTGTATGCCACATCTGTCTTTCTCGCTCTCTCCAACACGATTGCTATATCTGTTGCAGAAACAAAGAACATTTTTGCATTTTTCTGGGCGCTTTTTTGTGCAATGCCCAAAAACAACAAGAAAGGAAATGAAGGAAAACTTTGAATAGCGAAGCTTTAGATACCCTTGAATACCTATAATATCTAAGGAAACTATAGGCACAGAAACACATATATTTCCAGATGGATATAAAGATGGTTTAGGTATAGCTTCGGGGGTAGTAGCGGTATCCCAATGGGCTCAAAGTTCCTTGCTTTCTCTCATTCCATTATCTGCTAAAAATCATCATACCCCGTGCTATCTTCAAGGGTATAACAACAAAAGCCAAACTAAAGGCCAAGTGTAAAATTAATATTACGCCGGCTACAAAGCAGCGAAAGAGGAGAAAAACCAGAGAAGGGGCAGTAGAAAGAGCTGCGGCGAGAGAGGGGCTGATAAGAGGGCGGGGGGTTGGTGTAAGAATGAGTGTAGGAGGAGGCAACCGAAACTGCAAAAGTAAACTAAACATGTGCTAGTCGTTCTGCTGCAGCCCCCACGCACTCCCCTTAGACACTGCCACCCCACACCCCCTTTTTTGTTGTTTTTGCATCCAACCCACCTCCTCCTCCCGCTCCATCCCATCCCCCTGCCTCTTTAGAGCACGTAAAAATATCATGAAAATTGCAAAAATGGAAAATGCGCCTCACACAAAAAATGTATGTGTTTTGTTGAAAAATTTGTGTAGACAAAAAAAATGAGCAGAAAATTCTTTTGGGGAAATGGGAGGAGGGAAAAGGATATGCATTTGTATAAATGTTGTTTATTCAGTCAATTTTTGTTCCCCTGAGTGTTTCAAATGGTATCTACACCTAAAGGAGATGTTTGAGAGAGGATTGAGGATATTGTACTGGCTTTACAGATATTTATCAGTAAGAAAGAGTCTCATCTTATACAAAAGCTTTCTTTGTCTTGATTTGCAACAACTTGTTGTGCACTTTTTAAAAGGAAAGCTCTCTATGCAACTCCGAGTAGGCAGATAATTGCCTTTGAAACTGCAACTGCATTTCAATGTCATTTGGGTTTAAAAATATATCTGTTCTAATATATATATATATGTAGATATTTATTTATACATACATATGTATATCGAACAAAGACTCATTTGTTTGATTTATGCCTCGCGTTTCTTTTAGTCAGAAAAACATTAAAATAGTGAACCACAATCCCATCAACATTGGACATCGGACTGACAATCATTTCATGGGTGGGGGGAAAAAGAGATCCGATCTTAAAAAAACATCTAGAAATTATACCATTTTGCTGTGGCATCGGCATCGGCAGTGGCAGCTTTCGTTCGGCTCGTGTTAAATATTTATTATAGTATTTGAAATGCATTTTGGCAAGTGCCAAACAATTTGCCATTAAAAAATTGCAAAACGTTGACTTTGAATTATAGTTCGATGTCTAAATTTAAATTATTAAAAAAGGAAGAGACTGCAATACAAAAAAAAACACACACACATTGGGCGAGAGAGAGACAGCGAGGAGAATGTGCAATGGCACAAAAGAAAAGCCCGAGAAAATGCTAAAAAGTGGGGGGACTGGGGGCAAAGGAAAAACAACATGAAAGTCGACATGTAAACAAATAAAATTAGCTGTCAGCCAGAAGGAAAGTAGGGGGGCCTTGGGGAGAAACGGAGGAGAGTCCAATCCCTCTCCCTCCGATATGTGACTGCAACCCGGGGAAGAGGCAGAGCGAGAGCACCACAGTAGACAGGAGGCGGAACGGGTACGAAGGCAAAAAACAAGTTCAGCCAAAAGATCGGCCAAAAGCCAGACAGATTTTAAAATATTGTTTTAGAATTTTTGTGCCGTTGCATTTTTAGCAAATGATTTACCACATGATGCTATCTCTTTCGTGTGTGTGTGTGTTCTTAAGGTTAGACAGAAAAAGAAGCAAGCGAAAAAGAAACACAAGAAAGTTCGGTTCGAAAGATACCCTATTAGAGCAGAGGGTAGTGGGCTTTTACGCGGAAGCTTGTACAGAAGAGTAGGAATCATTTCATTTGAATCCAAATCCCACAGCAGCTTCAGAGAAGGGTATTCCCAAGGTAGACTTCTAATAATTCTCTGGGAAAGCTTACTAAAGGAAGAGAGCGAACATCAACAACAACAATTGCTCTTCAAAGCTTCCGATTAACTGCTTTCCTAATAATCACAATCAAAGCTTAACTTTGGCTCAAGTGAGGATCAGGAAATACTAATCTTTATTTTCCTCATACCTCAACAATTTGCAATGTGCCCCATCATCATTCTAAACCCCTACAAAAGCGAAATTCCTAATTCTTGTTTATTTGTTTATGCAGCCACAGATAGGAAGAGGGAAGGGAAGCTTTTCCACTTGCATCTGTGTTTTTTTATGATTTATTGAAGGTTAAGTGGAATGTTTATGGGAACATGCCCCCCATAGATAATAATTTGGAAAATAATATTTACATACCTTTTTGAATATGGGATTTCTCCAAAAGGGGATCCAAAAACGGGAACCGTGCGAGCAGCACCTTCTCTCGTCTTTCCAGTCGCGCTCTCACTCTCTATTTCGCTCTTTAGTGCGTTTCCTTTCCTACACTTGACCGCGGCACCGTTAAATCAACACCCACACGAATGCACCGCGCACACAATAGCTGCTGCTGCTGCGATAACAGTGCGTGTGTGCCAGAGAGGAGCAGAGGGGCCGGCGCTCCTTTTCACTTCTCTTTTTGTCTGTTTTTTGGCTTTTGCTTTTTAAGCTTCCTTTTTTTTGCGCGAAATTCGCGCATGTGCGGAAAAAAAGTCGTTTGACAAATAACAAATTGTTTGCTCGTTTTTTTAATGTTTTTTTTAAGGAATAGCTTTTGGTTTAAGCACAGTCACTAAGAGTTTCTTTTCGATTTTTACGATGGCAAAATTTCGTTTTCAATTTCGTTTTAGCGCCCAACACTCGTCCGTTCTTTGCTCTTTCTCTCTTCTATGTTTTTTCGGTTACTTTTGGTTATTTGGTTGTTAGAGTCTCGGAGCAGACTGACACGGCTCGTGCTCTACGGAGGCTAGTCATAGCCGAAAAACGCACTCAGAATCTCAAATCTCAATTGCAAACAACAAAATCACACTCAAAATCTCAATTGCAAAGAAGAAACAAATGTCAGAAATGCACTGCCACACGCACACACACAAGACTCCAAGAGAGAGAATGAGAGAGATTCCATGTCCAAGAGAGAGGACTCACCGTTACACAGAGTACAAAGCACTCAACGAGGCTGCTGTAAATGAGTGGAATTTTGGTACAGGGCGAGTGAAACGATGCGCCCCATCCCCCAAAAGGCAACCCCAAGGCTCTCACGCTTGCTCTCTCTCCCACTCACACTTTGCCCTCTCTCTCACTCTCACTCTCTCTCTCTCTCTCTCTCTGTCTCTGTGTGGCAGCCTCTAATGTGGCATCCTTCGTGCCTTGCTGCCACGACACGCGCGGCGTTGCATTTTGCTGCATTTTGCGGATTGCAGCTGCCTCTTTGGCTGCGTTTTTTGGCAGCTTCGCTTCAATATTGATTATTGATTTTTGTGTCCACTGCCGAGTAGGGATTTATGGGGGCGCCTCCACTTGGTGCCTGGGGCCTAGGGTTCGTTGGTCTCCTCTTCGGGCACTGGACTGGTCACTGTCTTTTTTCGTTTCGTTTCGGTGCAACTTTAAGCCCCAGACACATTAACGAAATTTGTCTGTTTTGAGATTTCATTCTTGTTGCTTTAACATATTTTGCCCCTATTTGTTGCATCCACAAACGCACAGAGGGGGTGTAAGGGGCAGACGTTGCATGTGTGTGTTGTGGCTGGCTGCCACTGGAAATTAATTGAAGGAAAAGCTATGTGCAGTGCAGGATAGTCGAATGTCTGAAATTTGAGAATCAAAATTGAGGAAACTCTTGGGAAAAGGAATATTTTTTTGGAATTATAATGCAGATGAGGGGATTGTGTTTAAATATGTTTATTTATTATGGAATAAAGTTCTTAAGCTATGGAATATTTGTGTAAAAAGATCTGACAATATTAGGTAGTAATAAAATACATGGGAACTAGAATTATCTCTAACATTTTACCCTTAAATCTGAATAACATGAAAAACAATCAAATAATTATGATCTAAAAATCGCCCTAAGCCCCGCATGTTCTCCCATAATATTCTATAAAATAACATAATTTGGAAACATATTCTATCTGGCCCTAAAGCAAACTTTCAACCAGGTTTAGGCCATGTATTTGGGGCTTAGTTTTCCACCAATGCGTATAAATGTATATGTATGTGTGTTTTGTAGATACATTATAATTACAGAATTTGTATCTACGAATATGGTTATTACAAAAGGGGGGCAAGGGCATGGGCGGAAAATTTAAAAGCAATATTTACCAAACAAACGATTGCCACAGAAAGCAAACAGAAACGCGTACTGAAAATGCAAATTACACACAGGACGCAGGACAAAATGAAGCTGAAGTATCGCTGAAACTCAGAGTCGGAGTCCTTGTGCGTGGTAGCACAGGTAGCAAAGCCTCATGGACATTGACACTGTGGCAACCGGATTAGATAAACTGCAACCGGATTTAGCAGAAGAAAGGATTAAAGGAAAGCGAGAGGACTACCTGAATGCCGACACGGGCCGACGCGGTCCTACGTGGACCTCGTCCTCGTTCATTAATCCGCGCATTCGAAGACGCAGTCACTGCCTCTGGACGCATCCTCAGAAGGATAACTAGAGCGGGCGATAGACCAGATTTAAAAGTGATTTAAGAGTTTGCTTCAGTGTATAATCCAACATTACGCAGTACTCGGGGAGTAGGCGGATCATCAGTGATCCTGTTGATCCTGCGAGCGATTAGCGTGCCTGATTAGCGTTGATCAGCCTGATTAACGGCAGGGCGGGTGTTTTTGGAGCACCCATGATGATGCCTGATGCCAGATTCCCGATTCCTGATCCCTGGCCAAACCCCTGGCCCAGGACCAAAAGTTATGTAAAGTTGAAGCCAAAGGCATAACAAATGTCGCCTCCGTCACGCTTGACCTTTTAATTGAAAGACAGAGCTGTTGATCTCTCTTCGAGATACAAACACAAACACGATCATGATCATGATCGTCTAATTGCTGAAAGCCGTCTCGTCCTTCTTAGACTCACATGCAAATGACCCCTAACCTTTTGGCCTGCTGTTGATACTCAAGAAGATCTCTCAATAGATCCCTAGAGTGTGCCACAAAGGGGAGGATCCTGTACATCTGAAGCACATCTTCATCTAAACATCTAAGCATCTTCCATATGCAAATTGAATCACGCACAAAAAGTGCATCGAAGCGTTCAGGATTTTGTGGTTGACCGAGTATCCCCCTCGATAGGGATACACTCTCCCTACACTTCTGACCTTTCTCCTACTCCCATTTACGTTTACGTTTCCCTTTCCATTTTCTATTTTCCTGTTGAGATATCACCTTGAGTTCCTAAGCCGATTTCATGCCAAGGATGATTTGCTATTTTATCTTGAGTTTTTTCTTTCTGGAGGGTTTTTTCTTTTACTCATTTTTTGTGTGTGTTTGTGGTTTCTTTATGGGGTTTTTGGTCTTTGATCTTAAGTGCAAATTGGTTTTGCTAACCAATTACTTGCATTTGATGTGCTACTGTAGAAGATATGGTAATTTTATGGATGGATTTTGAGATATGATTATCGGAGGTGGAATTTCTGAAGGCAAAAATGAGTTTTCGCTTGAATTTTATTTGTTTTGATTTGGGAAAGATTTTCAGTTTTATTTAATAGTTTTTTAGGGGTAAAAATATATTGAAAACATAAGCAAAATATCTTTATATAGCCTGAAGATAAATACATATGACTCTTTTGAATTACTTTACTCTACTTTAAACCCTTTTTGCATAAAGATACATCCACTTCGGAATCCCTGTTTCCACTTTAATCTACTCTTCCACAAAGATAAAATTATTATCTTAGTAGTTTCTTTGCTTTCCCGGGTCTTCCATTCCTCCTTTCAGCATAGTTTTAGTTTCTTTACGCTTTCAAGCAAAGGTCACAAAAAAACTCTTCAAAAAGGACTACTATGAGCCCTGTCCATGATCTATGTTTCAAAACACTGCCCTTTTCAGGCCGGGAGTCCCTTAACATGCCGCAAAAATTTGCATATTTCACATAAATCAAATGTGAAAAGTGCTCGCGACGTAACGCCCACCAGAGAAACAGAGGGACACGACGAGTGAGCGAAGAGATAGGAAGCCATAGGAAAAGTGAGAGAGATGGATGGAATTTTCGTGGAAATGTTATGGTAAACAGAGAGACCGAGAAGCAGACCAGGCCGTGGCGAGGCGAGGCGATGCGAGGCGGTTCGCGTCAACATCCGTAAATCCTTTTTTAGCACGAAAAACCGAAGGATTAAAAAAGGAAACTAGAGCAGAGGCACAGTCCACACGGGGATTTGGGCAAATAGTTGCTCTAATTTTCATTGTTACGTCTTAATGGTTATGCAGTAAAATTTGTTGCAAGGACAACCGGCAGGACATGGCAAACAATCGCTGCAATGGTATTTTCATCCCAGGGGTTTTTATGACGCCAGCGACTTGCTTTCTCTCTAAGATTTTTGGCTTTGGCTACGGTCTACGGTCTATGGTATGTCTTTGGTTTGGTTTTTGCTTTTCTGTGCAGGTAATGGTCAGAGAATCGCTTAGAAGAAGAGCCTTAACAATGAAAATAGCTGGAAAATCGCGAGAAACTACTATGCGCAGAGAAAGATACATTTATCTGAGTATCTAATGGTCATTAGAGAGGACACTGTCGCGCTCCGCTCTACTTACAATTGTCATTCCGCGGGACGGGACGGGACGGGACGGAACGGGACTCCTTCTCCCAACAAACAGTATGACCAACCAATAAACGAGGTAAAAAACTGCGCGAAAAAAACTCACTTCCGCGTAAAGGATTCCTTTTTTGTAAAGACCATAAAATATTTAGTTTTTTATGGTCATCGGTGCGAGATCAGGTAGAGATCAGTGTTTTTTGCAAGGTGTCCCTTTCACCCTTAACCCTTTCACCATTAACAAATCGATCCTATCCGGCTATCTGGGAGTGTCCTTGAAGGTTTCCCTCGAAGGTGTCCCACAGTTTCTGTCGTTTTCTCTCCTTTTTTTGTTTCCACTTAATGTCTGTTCCATTGTGTTCTTTATGGTTCATCGGTTGTATCTTTTTTATGGCATTCTTTGTTCCCATTTGCATGCACAATCTTTATTCTATATACTTCCTCAACCCTTTTGCCGCTTTCACTACGAACGGGTTAAATGAAGTCCAATTTTTGGTACTTTTTACAAGCTGCTATTTTCTTGGAATTGGGTGTTTTTGGTCATTAGAACGCAAAAGGGTTAGGTTCTGGGTGCATCTAATGGGTGTATTCATATTTAAAGGGGTAAGAAAAAGTAAAGGGTTAAAAGAGGGAATAGTTGTGATCTTTTACAGCTTGGAAATCACTGAAGAGTACTTGCAGAAGACCGAGAGAAGTGGCAGGAATTGGTGTAGAAAAAAGTAAATTTTTCCTTGAAATTTTTTATGATGTTTGAAATACTTCTGAAATATTTTCCTATATTTCGCTATTAAAAAGAGTGAAAAGAGCTTTCACACCCACGCATTTCATGCACACTAAGAAAGTTCTACTGTCAATGGTATTCCTGATCTTCTTATGAAAGCTTTCAAAGCTCACCAATACAAGCAAATCTGTAGCAATACCTCATCGACAAAGAAAAATCATGTTAATAATCCTATCCATTTGTAACCGTTACACAAAAATTCTAGAAAATCCAGAAAATCACATAAATTATATGCGTTCTGTTGAATGAACATTTGTCCCCGTTTTACATTCGTAATTCGCTGGAAATTAAGGCCACTAAGTCGCCAGCGAAATGCATTCGAACAAATGTAAAAATGTGAGATTTTTGAGTCGGCCATTCATTGGCTTCTATTGTCCGTTGTCCATATCCCAAAATCCCAAGCTTAGGCAATTGGGCATTTTTGTGAAAATAAGCGCCAAATGCATGCCAGTTCCCACCCCAGAAATGATCCTTAAAACCCAACCATCTAATCAGTCCACGCAGCAGTTACACATTTTCACACTTTCGTGACCCCTGCGGCGGTGGAAATGCCGCCAACACACCCAGATGCCCTGTCCAAAGAGCGATCCCTGAGGGTTGGACGGCGACCATTGGTCAGGGAAATGGAAAAAAATTCGGACCGAACAAAATAAAATAAAATTGAGAACGCGCGCCATCGATGGTCCGTCGTGACCCCTTGTCAGCGTCAGAGAGCCAGAGGTTAAAATTAATGCGAATACTGTGAATGTATCAGGGGGAAAAATTGCATGAAAATTCGGGGTCACGGCTAAGACGATTCGGCCTCAAGGAGTACCACACATAGGGCATGGCATCATATAGGGGTGGCTCTAGGGTCAAATTTATAGCCCCGACATTGGACATTGAAAACTGTAACAACTGGGAAAAGCGGGACAACAACTGCAAAAAGGATTTTCTGTTGGCTCAAAATCGATGCTTCATTGTTTTGCATAGTGAGAAATGAGGTTTCCACAGAGGTGGGGGGATTTGATTTTTGGACCCATTTTAATTGACCATCACCCTGACCCTCCCAACCCCGGAATTGACCTTTTTCCGTCTTCGAAAATATTCCAAAAATTTTAGCACATTTAAATAATTTTTCATTGCCATGCATTGAATGTTTGCAGAAAAAGGATCTTTGTTCCTGCATTTCGATTTTGTTTTTATTGAAAATGGCATTTAATTGTTGACCCCTCGAAACGGAAGTGGGAGAATCATTTCTCATTCGGATGACCCGGAAAATGTAACGTATTTTCGCCCAACAATTTTCATCTGCAGCTGTGGAAAAACTCTCCTGAATTTTGCCAGCATTTCGTACCTCACCCTCTCTCATTCTGTCTCTCTGTGAGCCAAAGAATTAGCTAATGGCCAGCACTCCACAAACACAAACACACACAGACAGACTCTTCACTCTCTTGGCAAAAGGGAAAATGTTTGGTAATGGTCCTGTGCAAACTAAGCCGGAAAACGTAGCCAGGGAAAATGCGAATAAAAAATTGAACTTCTTACGATAAATATGCGAGCCTATTAGTCGCACAGTCAACGGCAAACGAATCTCAACCAAAACATGGCCAAAAGGCTTTTAGGCCCAGGCCCAGGCCCAAGTCCACGTCCCAAAGCCAAAGCTCATGTCAAATGTTGAATAAGTAATTCTCTCTCTCTCTCTCACTCTCCAGGATATGGAGGAGGAACCAAGGATTGGCTGGAGGATACCAAAGGTGTGGGAGCCAAAAGAACAAAAGGCATAAAACGTTAGCACTACTAGAGTTTGCCGAAACACAAAGATGCCAAAGGACAAAGCAGAATATTTTATTTTGTAATGAATGCGTTGAAATGCCAGATTTCGGATTATTCTACTAGATTGAGGGATTGAGAGACTATGGGGATACCCTGCATTTGATAGTTCATAAATAAATTCATCAGTGAAACAAATTGTATTACAACAGAGATGCTGGAACATTCCACATTTTATTCTGAATGATCTAGAATTTAGAATATTCCATTCATTCCATAGTTTGCGGAGCATTTGATTACGGGTGGATATGCTAGTGCTTCTCTGGATGCTAACTTATTGGATACCATTTGGATTTTCTTCATAAACTAAAAGATATATAGATCCAACATCTCTTTCTTAGTGCTCTATAATAATGCTTTCACACGCACGCAACTAATAGACACAGAGAAAGCTCTACTCATATTAGTATTTTCTTTACTCCTTATGGAAGCTTTCAACGCTCACTAATACAAGCAAGTTCTTTCCATTCACAACCGAAAGAAAGAATATAGTTGTTCCTTAACTTGTAGAGTACCCATATCATTCCTCTAATTTAAATCCTTAGCTGCCTTTCATGGTTATGTCCCTATATGTTTCCATTTGCTTCTGCAACTTCAATCTTTAGCTCTCTTTCTCTCTCTCTGTCTGTCTGTCTGTCTCCATCATGGTTATAACCTAAACTAAACCAATAAATGCCTCATATCTATGCTACGCTCAACTAAGAAGCTGCATTAACACATAGTCCTTACCCTCCTCTCTATCCTCTACAGTTCTCCTTCTTGCCTTCGCTTCTCCCCCTAGTATTCCGGTGTAAACACCACTGTCATTTATTTTCGTATTATCATAATGAGGACTCGTATATTTTTATGTGAATTTCTTGCTTTTTGTGCCAGAAACAGCAACCACCCCCAAGCAAAAAAAAATAAGGGGAGTACACCGACGACCACCCATCCATCCATCCACCCACACACACCCACACAGACACACACAGCCATGTGTCACTCTTCGTGTGTACTGGTGTGTATATATGTGTGTGCGTGTAAAAAAGGCAAAAATAAAACAAAAATACTCGTTTCGCATTCGCATTTGGTGGGTTTTTGTTTTGTTGTTAAATTATCACCCAGTTTTCTGTTGGTAACCACCCCCTATATGGCTATAGCTATTTATGCATCCACTGCCACCCCTCCCCCGATCTACACCTTAACCTCTAAAGCAACAACCACACAAGCAAACGGGAGATCAGAGGCATAACATGGCCTTCCAAAGAGGGTTTTAACTTTGCAGATACTGAAAATGTAGGAAATAAAGAAAATTAAAGCTCTAACGTATTTAATTTCCAAAATCCCTAAGCTTTCCATTAGTAAATGCTTTGACCCATCTCTGAGCTACGCCACTGCTTTCTCTATCACACATACTCGCACATTCATGCAGTTCACGTTCGCATTATTTGGCATCCCATTTGTTTGTGTTTTTTTCCTTCCTTCCATACAGCATTATGGGAGGTTTTTCTCTGGTATTGGGGGTTTGGGTGTGAACACTTGAGTAGCTCAAAATGGGGAATTGGTTATTGTCTGACTGAGAATCGAATTCAGCGGAATAATTTCCACACAATCATTGGAAAAATTCAAGCATAAAAATCACTGAAGTAAAATCTATTTGCCATTAGGTTTTCCAGATTAATTTTTATCAGCGTCTTCCCACACTTCCCACTTTTGCCTTTGTTTCGTTATCAGCATTTTTAGAGCTCGAAAAATGTGCAAATATAAAAATGGACTTTTGCTAATCGTTGTTTCAATAATCCAAATGACAAATAAGTTTCAAATATTTAAAAATTATTTGTTTTTTTGGGGGTACTTGGAGATCTTTTGTTTGCTTGCACTGATATAAATGCAAACGCTTCGTGGTTTCCATGGAAAATGTACGCTTTAAATAATGATCTTATTGAGGGAGTGAAAGTGCTGAGTAATGAGAAGGTTTAACTGTCGAAAGTAAATATTTCAATGCTTGATCTTCTTTATAACTATGATTACAATATCGAAACATTGGAAAAACTTTGGTTATTTTTTTGGATTATATAAGGGTTACTTTTAGCTTCAAATTAAATTTTTTAATTGGGATCCCTTTCTCCCTAAAATGTGTGCATTGCAGAACCTCTAGATCTCCGCTTAGCCGCCAGCCAATAACAGCATTCGATGCCAGACCCAGCGCCATTTCTATCAGCAGCATACCGCACAAAAACTAATTCCATATAATGGCCCAATCTACATAAAAAATCGCTCCTCCCCTCCGCGAACAAACCCCGAACGAACCACACAAAAAAATCGATGAGGAGAGCGAGGGCAGGCAGGGGAATGAGTCACTGGGATGGCCGCCTGCCTGCCACCCCGCATAAATTTCCAAATAATGTAATGATAAAAAAAATTCCACACAAATAGAAGGAGCAAAAGAGAGGCCAATAGCCAGGGAGGGAGGGAGGTGTGGAAGCGGGAGGATTGGGTGGGCAGCGATTGGGGGAGCGAAAATAAAGTTGGAAATCATGAACCATACAAAATGAAAATCCACCCTCAGAAAAAACGTTGCCAACGTTTTTTCCTTTTTTCCACCTCCCCTCCCCTCCCCACCCGTTTCGTTCGTTTTATTTTGTTTTCCTTCGTTCTCTTTTGTTTTGTTTAAGTGGGCAAAAAAGGACAAGCACAAAAAGTATCTGTGTGAGGGGTGGGAAATGTATCTGTGTGTGAGTGTGGGTGTCTGTGTGTTTGTGTGGGGGAGAAGTGGATGAAAGTGGGGTAGAAGTGGGTGGAAAGAGTGGGTGGATGTGGATGATTCTGTGCTGTGCTGTGCCGTGCCGTGCTGTGAAACTGTTTCGCTTTGTTTGCAAAACAATCAAAAGCGAACGGAATCGTCGTCGTCCTAGCCATCGCCGTCGCCGTCGCCATGCTCGTCGTACTTTTTTCCTTTCCCTGCCACCCACTCTCGCATTTCGGGGTTCAATCTTCCCGTTGACATCGTTGGCGACATTAAATATTGCTCCGAGTTCTTTCTTTTTTTCCCTGGTATCCCCCGTATTCCTCTCTCTCTCTCTCTGTGGCGTTGCCTTCTTTTTGTGCCCTTGTGCCAAACCAATTTCTAGCATATTTTTATGAGCCCTCTGTGCTGGCGAGCCCTGTTCCTGTTCCTCTCGTGTGGGCTGTGTGCTGTGTGGCAGGCGCAGCAGCTTTCGTTTATTTTGCAAACGTGTGCCACCAGACACGCCTCCAACGCCCCCCAACGCCCACAACATGGTAGCCGGAGCCATGTGCGAGACGCTAATAACGTTTGGTTGCCAAAAAAGCACCAGGAAATGAGCCAAAGCCAGAGCCCCTGCCAGATCGGACCAGGGATGTACGATACAGCCTTCCTGGCAGCTCTTCCATATGGCGGTTGGCTCCTGTGGCCAGACCTACGTTGGGCTTTGAAGCGTTGAAGATTTAGTTCGATGGAGAAAAGGGATACGATTTTGGAAGTAAATTTGAAAACTAAATAGAACTCCACATTGGATTGTATGCCGCTGGAAACTTTAGAGCGATACTTAAGCACTTATATTTAATAAAAATAATAGGATCTTGAAATAATCCGCTCTAAAATGAGTACAGACTCAAATCTAGGGAATGGTGTACTAGAAATTGAAAGCGTACTATTTAATACTGTCTCCAATTAGCTCCGATCTTAGTATAAAACCATTTCCGTAAAGAAATATTAGAATGTTGAAATACAAAGGCTGAACGCTTAAGTTTCCCGAGACCACCTTCCGAACCACCGACCGAGGGACCGATACTTAATGTAAATATAGTAGATATCCCAACAATATTACACTGTATTCAGTATGATCTAATCTTTCATGGCACTAATTCCCCTTCTAATGAATCCCCTACTGCAACTCCCATTTTCCGCCTAGAAGTCCGACTCTCTACTCATTCCCACACATTCATTTCATAGCCCCAATCATCGTATATGTACATTCGTTTTATAGTTCCCCTTACATTTTCACTGCGTTTTATATGGCTTTTTAGTAAATTACAAAAATGCGCCATTTGTAATTTTATTCTTTTCTTTTTTTGTTTTTGGTCAGAGCTTCAGGGCACACAGCACACAAAATGGTGTGCCTATAAACCAGAAACAACAGTAACAGCAACGAAAGCCAGCAGCCAAATAACGGAAATGACAAAACAGAATTACAAACAAACACACACACACCCAAACCCACACACACACACACATACAATAACCGTGGAAACCGGAAAATATGCAACATTTTTTATATGTTTCTGCTTCACAAAACTTTTGCGCAGGCAGCAGCATCATAAAAATTTTTTTCTGCTGTTGCTGCTGCTGTCACTTTTTTCCTCCGTTGCCTCTGTGGCCATGGCTTTTATGTTGCCTCTTCTGTGTGTGCGTGTGTGTGTGTGTGTGTGGGTTTGTGCTTGTGTACTGGTGTGTGTGAGTGCTTTTTATGACCCAATATGGCCGCCACAGAGCGGAGTACGTGTCCGGTTCATGCCTTTCCGTCCACGGCCTTCCTCCCATTGCGGGTTTATGAATTATATAGATTTTTATGCGGTCGCATATTATTTTTGTGGTCTTTTTTGGCTCTCTCCCTCTCTCCTCTCATGCTCCCTTCTCCTTTTTTTGTGTGTGCTTTGCTTGGCTTTTCTTTTGTTCCTTTCTTTTTGGGGCAGGCAATAAAAATGTCTTTTTATGTGTACGCTTGTCTCATACTATCCCGAGGCCAAGATCTTTCGGTTTCAGTTTCGGTTTCTCCGTAATGGTTCGCCTTCAGTTAGGAGGTTTATGAATATGGCTAGATATGGCCATATGGCTAGGTATGGGCTTTACGAGGTTTGGTTCTGCCACTGGCACAGGCACAGCTTTTATTATTCCTATTTTCATATATTATACTCTCCATTTTCTCGTTGTTTCTTTCGTACTCACGCTGCTTTTGTCAGTTTTGCATTAATTTCATATTTGGTTTATGTTTTGGGCGGTTTTTGGGTGGCTTTTGGGTGGCTTTTGGGTGTTTTTGGGCGGTCGGGTCGTTGAGTTTTTCTTGTCGCTGCTGTTTATTTCGCATAAATAATAAATATTTTCGGTTATTGCGTCTGCACGGCATTAATATTATTTCCAACAAGCTCACACACACACGCACACACACAATCATATTTAGGTATAGATGGTTGTGCATTCTGCGAACCGCAGGACCTCATGGCCGTGAGCTTTAATTTTGGCTCATTTTTCGCTATCAAAACATTATGTTTATGCGCCTGTATTTGTTTTTGTTCCACTCATATACATGCATACATATATACATATGTACATATACTTACAGACTCGTCGTAAATATTTGCAATTAAATATGCCAAAAATACACCAGAAATACAAACACATATCCCTTCTTATTTTGCCCAATTTTGGGGCATATTTGATGCAGCTCAAAAACATACACAAATGTATATATGTATGTATGTAGATACACATGTATGTGTATGTATCTCCAATTTTCGGTGTAGTTTTTTCTTTAGAATTTGTTAATTAAAAATGAGATAATTTGAGAAAATACTGGAAAATAATGTGGCATGATAGCAAAATGAATTGACAATATTTTTGATAAAGAAATACTTTGCATGCGTACATCCGAACCGAAGTGAGTATTTAGTCACTGAATTTCCAATTAAAGTGATTAAGACCACATTGTATGGCACACTTTTTATAGATTAAGACATCTGATACTCATTCTTATAGACGACAGGTGTACCTGGACGTCCGTTTGGCTTAAAGACGAAATATGTACCTTCTAATCTAAATTGTTTTATTAGATCGTATCAATACAAAACATGAACTTTGCCAGAGATATCGATGGACGACAAGCTACCGTAATCAATGTACTGCAGAATGGTAGACCTAGTTTTATGGCTTTTGTAAGTACACACAACCTTTTCATGCACTTGGTCCCACCGTGCACAGCCCGCAATGGGGTCGTGGGAGCTCAGCGTCATGTAAACAGTTTGAGTGCAAGTGCACTCGGACTTGCAACTGCTGCCCCGGCACGAGGCCAATGAACAAAATTGCTTATCAGTGGCGTTGAATAGAGGCCCACATCAGAATCTGCCTCTGGATTGATTAAAGTGCCGTTGACAGCTAGCTAATCGTCTCGCCTAATGCACGAGATATTAAACGGAATGTAATGTAACTACAATTTCCAATTGTTGAGTGTTTAACACATGGCAACACGAGTGGGAGAGAGAAGGAGTGGTAGAGCACCCAGCACCCTCTTGCAAGAGCGCCAAGTCTATTGTGGAGTGTGGGAGGCGAGGAAGAGAGCAAGAGAGTAAGTCTTAGCTTTGGCAACCAGTGGCGTAGGTCAATAAATGTGAAGGGGTATAATAACAGGGGGCTATTAACACATCACCTATATCATTTAAGTAATAATTTCAACCATTACATTAACGTTTATACCATAAGGTAATACAGAAATTCTATCCCCCTTTACCTAAGCCCCTGACATAGCCATTCAGCCATGCGCCGTTATCTTCGTGAATTTGAAAACAACGCGGCGTAAGCTGTGGAGTCGGAGAATCCAAAAGCCAAATGCGTCGTCCGGACGCCACGACGCGGGCATTGTGCAAACTGACGTCCCACGAGACAGTCGCAATAAGAAAATAATTAATTGAGTAACGCGGCTATAAAAAATACTAAGTGACGATTACTAAGGACTCACAAAGGCACAAAGGCTAAGCGCACAAAACCTCAAACAAAGCCATGGCCGAGGGGACGCAACAGCAGCAGCGCAGGGGCGCGGCAGAACTGACCGAACTCAATTTTGTGCGCGAAAAATTACTAAAGTTCCAATCGAAAATGCTGCTAGACTTTGAGCAGCGCCTGTCCTGCATGGTCGAGGATGTCCTCCAGGATATGCGGCAGCGTGAGCTGCGCGCCCACGAATTTCGCAACTTCGAGAGCCCCAATGGGGGTGTGAGCCAAAACAGCACTTGGCATAATCGCATTTCCAATCCAAAAGTTCCAGCCACCGCAGCTAGCGACGTAAGCGATGGTCCAAATGGTCATGCAAATGGGACCACGACGCCGGCGCCGCACCATGGACAGAAGCGACCGCAGCGACGTCAATTGCCCGACAAGGTATTCGTGGCACGGGAATCGTACCTGACCGCACTGCTCCAGGTGGAGCACATGCGCACCATCTATCACATCTTCTACATTATTCTGGTCATGTTTCTGCTGAATGTGATCTTCTACGACTATTTTGTTGAGGGGCGCATCGATCTGGGCCTAGGCACGTTTCGGGGCGGACTGAAACGCTTGCACTGGGTCTTTGGTGTGTGGCTCCTGGAGCATGTCTTTGTCCTGGCGCTATATTACGCCTTCCAGGGCTGGGCTTTGGTCAGGCACAAGCTAAAGGAGCATAGTAAGTATTGAAGGGAGTACAAAATAAAGCACCCACTGATCTTTCCATTTGGCAGGTGCTCTTCAACGATTCTGGTCACACAGTTGCCTGATAATGTACATCAGCTCCCAGCTGGTATTTTGCTTTGTGTCCACCTCGCTCTGCCTGAAGTTTGGCCTGCCCTTTGTCAGCGCCTGCGTCCTACTGCTGGAGAGTACTCGCCTGCTAATGAAGATGCATGCCTTCATTCGATACAATGCACCTCGAGTGCTGGCGGGGAAGGAGAAGACAGATGACGACAAGGAGGCTGCATCGGCCGGACGACCCTTTGTGCCCCCTGTTCAAAGCTATGTGTACTATCTGTTTGCCCCCACGCTCATCTACCGGGACAGCTATCCACGCACCTCACACATACGCTGGAAGTTTGCCCTAAACAGACTCCTGGAGGTGGTGGCCGTGGCTTTCCTTTACGCCTTTATCCACGAGCGTCACATACACGCGCACTTCGGAGAGTATGGCCAGGAGGAGATGGGCCCATCCCAGCTGATACTGAAACTATTCGGCATGATGCTGCCCAGTGCAGTCATTTTCCTCTGTGGCTTCTATATGATCCTGCACTCGTGGCTAAATTTCACAGCGGAGTTGCTGCGCTTTGGAGATCGCATGTTCTACAAGGATTGGTGGACATCGCACACCTACGACGCCTATTACCGAAACTGGAATGTGGTAGTGCACGATTGGCTGTACGAGTACGTATACAAAGATATGTACATGCACGTCTTCAAAGGCTCCAAGGTGGCAGCATCGTTGTCGGTATTTATGATCTCGGCTCTGGTGCACGAGCAGGTGCTGGGATTCGCCTTGCAAATGTTCTTTCCCATCATGTTTATCTTATTTGGTGTTGTGGGCGTCGCCTTGGTGTATCTGATGCGAAGTGCTCCGAAAGTGCTGGGAAACATGTTCCTTTGGTTCTCCCTCATCCTGGGCAATGGCGTGCTAATCTCTCTCTACTCCATGGAGTACTATGCAAAGAAGAATTGCGATCTCAGCTACGAGAGCTGGACCGATCACCTGGTACCGGCAGTCTGGCGTTGTTATAACTAGCTTTAAATCTACAATACTACTACTGCTTTTAAACTGTTCGTACACATGGCGTACATTTGATTTGTATTTTAAGTAAATAAACTTAAATGAAATTAACAGAAACGTTTCAACAAGTTAAACAAACATTTCTCGAGTTTGAACTTGATCAGCTGCAATGCTCCTAAAGCTATTGGGTTATGTTATATCTATTTTACATCAGTATGTTCTGATAAACCTGTCTTATGGAATACTTGTGTGAGTTGGTGGGTGCTGTTTTCTTCTGTCTGCATCCCGACTAGCTCTCCGTCTGGCTTTATACACAGGCAGCTGCTTGCTTCGACGACACCTGCGACGATTTCTCTTCCTCGACGCGTTTGCGGCGGAACAGAATCACATGGGGCTCTGGGGCGTGCATCATGTAATGGACCCAGCCGGGACTCTGCTGCACGCCAAGATTGCGCCACTCCGTTTCAGTCATCAGATGCGCCTTGGGTACATGCTTGGCCAAATCGGATGGAAGAATAACATGCCTGCGGATTCGGGGGCAAAATTACAATTGTCAACAAAGTCTTTAAATAGTGTTTTTGTTGTGCACACTCACCTGTACTCGAATTTGTCATCAAAGTACTTCTCTGAGTACTGTATTTGATCTGCAGGCATCTTGATAAAATTAAATTAAACCAAATTTAAGTAAATCAAAACAAATTATAGTACGTCCGACCATCAGAAATATACCGAAAATTACGGTCTCATTTTAAAAATATACCGTAAAAATACCGACGAAAATCATATTCGTCGATTTCGATATTCTGTTTAATATTTCAGCTGAATAGGAAAAAATAGTTTTAACTGATAGATGAAACAATTTTCTACTAGATTGGCAAGCTTGGATTCGGTCTAAAATAAGGTTTAAACAAAGAAGGTCAACAAATAAGCCCCTTTTCTTACATGGCAACTACACGGTAACTACACATTTGCTACACATCAAACAAATGTTTACGGAGCATCGCATTTGGTATACCCTACTTCTAAATTAATGTAAAAAATACGGTTTTCCGACCTAAGTGGTAATGCATTTTTCTCGTATTGAAATTGTTTTTACATATTCATGCATTTAATCAGATTCCCGTATTTATATTGCCATAGGTCTCGATCCCGATACACATATTTGGTATCAGTAGGAAGACTATAAACTACAAAATTTCATGGATATAGCTTAAAAATGTGGCATACCTACTAAATATACAAAAAAAAGTTTATAAAATCAGTTATTGCGTTCGTTGGACAAACATTTAATCAATCCCCCTATGTCCTTCCGTAGAAGGGAAGTTTATAAAATGCTCTCTTAAGGAAAAAGAGGGTATGGACAACAGGCAAAACGGCACAGAAAATTCATCGCATGCAAGGTAAAAGCTACCCCATTGCCTGCCATACCATGAGGACACTTACTTTACTTTTTACAAGGTAACTGTATGTCAACATGTTCGCCGGAGGGGTGAGGTTCGTATGAGCCTTGCAATTTTCTTTGGCGATTTTGCCTGTTGTCCCTACCTTTCCAAAGCCCAGCGCTGCGATCGGTTGTATCATCCGATAACCTGTGATTTTCTCTCGTAGAAAACCACTGTAGCATACCCACAAGGCACTTTTCGTTCAAACAACCGCAGAATAATGCGTAAGTAAGCATGAAATGAGCCGTAAGAAAACGTAAGTGAGCATGGAATGTCACGTCATTTGAACACATGTTGCTAGTTACCCAGTAGTATCGACATTTGTATACCCTTTTTCCTTTGATTAATGCTTAAATTCTTTGTTCCTAGCTGCTTTAAAACGTAATTAATATTGATTTTGCACATATTTACATTTTATGACCCAATAATGCGTTTGATTAATCTATTAATATGAACATATCGATCCATATTCAGTCTTTATAAGAAGACCAAAAATCGTAAAATTTTCTGAGATAGAGACTGACTTGTTTCTGCAATAATTGGTGCCTGGTATGACAAACATTTCCTAAATTCTATAATATCCTTTCCTAAGGGAATCTGGGAAAAGCAAATTAAGGGGCGAATATTGCAATATTGCTGTTGGCACATTTTTGGAAAAGGCGAATTCGTTTACATGTAAAATTGGTTGTTTCGCCGCAAAACAGAACTGGAAAAAAAGAAACCCAAAATCCAGAAAGAAACCTAAAACTCACACACACACACAAACAATGTTTCTAACGTTCTGACCCCAAAATATACCGCAAATATAACATATTCCTCGATTTTACTGTTTTATTTTGAACAGTTTAAATCCCTTTGCGACGTCCATCACATTCGCATCCATACGGAGAAGGACATCTTTGCTTGCCTGATCACCCTGATGACCGTCATCTAGTTGGGTTGGAGTTCAAAACAGACGATCCTAGAATCAATGAAAAAGATCATGCCGTTCTCAATTTTCGTATCACACGAGCAGATTTTCTAAAGCAGCTGGAGAACCTTCAGGAGGAAGTCAAGGCAAACGACATGAAGTTGCGTCAGTGCATAAAGAGGAATAAGCGGCAAATGGCCGAGACGTCCCTCCGCAAACGGCATCTGGTTGCATGGTATTGTAAATGTTCGCTTATAAAATGTACTCTCTCCACCTCTGGCCTCAAGTTCGACAGCGTCGATGACGTTCTGGTCGATGTGCAAGAAACTCTGCAACAGCACAGAGAGATTCAAAATGTCCTGTTCAATGGCGCGATAGATACTGATGCTAGCCAGGGAGATGAAGAGCTCGAAAATGAACTGCGCGCCCTGTGTGAGGAATCTACCACCCCAGAAGACGCTATCAACAACATCGATAGATTAGATGTCGTAGTTAGTGATCAAGATATGATCGAAATGTTGGCAAACCTTAGAGAAGAATCACAGAGGGACTAGAACCCTGAAAACACTGCAACAGGCTTAGCAACGTCTGATTAAGTCTTTATATTTGAGTTGTCACAAAAGTCTTCTTTTTTTTTATTTCTTTTTAAGTTATGGTTTAGATTTGTGTATTAAAAAGATTACGTACGAAAAAAGACTTTTTTATTGACTTTATTATATTTTTATTCTGTACAAAATGCATCCTTATCATAGACTATACTATGGCTAGACAAATGTTTCCGTAAGTACGGCAGTACTATGGATATTGTAAGTTGTTAATTGTATACCCAATACTTATTTTATTTATTTATAATTTGATAGAAACATGTTGATTGCATTTCTGTTCTGCAAGACCTGATTTATCCAATATTGCGGAGTTTTCTATGTGCATTGTCGATCTCCAGCGTCACAGATCTCATAAATAGTACTGTACATAATTGTACATTCATACAAAATTTGAATTTTAACTGATTTTAGAGCGTACACATCTGGTCACACTGGTCACAGACCAAAATACTTTTCTCTTACTCCTTCCTGTCGACAAAAATTGGGTCAGAACTGAGTACCTAGCTTTAAACCTTATTTTAGAAACAATGTAATACGATTACTTAAAATTAACAAGTCATGTAGAAATTGATCCATTCATCGGATAAAATTATGTGTTCAGTGCTGAGTGGCCTAGCTAGCTGGTAATATCAAATCGAATACAAAATCAAGGAATATTCTTCCTGGTCATGACACACAGCCCGATTAACCCATTGTCGACCAGTGGCTAGTAAAATATATTCCACGAAAATTATGAATCTTCAGGTAAAAGATATCTAGACATTTGCTTCGTACGAAAAGAGATAGGTTGGATCTACAAGAAGAATTAGCATACATAATTATTTTCCACGGCATTACTTAAGTTGCTTACCTGTTTAAATAGAGGGGTTTAAGTGGGCTAAGCTCGTTCTCTTATCGGTATATTTACGGTATATTTTGAAAATGTTACGGTATATTTTATCATTTACACCTGCTAGAAAGCGTGTATATATATAATCGCCTGCAGCCTGGAGCATGTTCAAAAATAAACCATACCATCCAAAGAAAAGGAAATTCCCCAGCATCAACATCCCACAAAAGGTCTAAAATATATTTTGGATATTATTAATGGTGCAAATTCGTTGGCCATTGGCCCAGGCGTGTGAGTGCGTACATACCAAAAGAACTGCTGCCGTCGCTGTTGTTGTTGTTGTGTGCGTGTGCAGAGCAGAGCATAGAAATTGCCAAACGTTTTTATATAAGAAGCTCCATGTTCTATGTTTCTCAGAAATATATGACCCGTGCGCTACATATAAATGTGAACGCACATATTTAATATTAGCGTAGAGTTGTCATACATCTCCCCTGGCAACCGACGCGCTGGCCCCTACAGCAATAACAACGGCGAGAGAGCAGCAGCAGCAGTAGTTACGATACGATACGATACGAGTAAATATACATATGAGGAGGAGAACACAATTAAAAATACACCAAGAGGTCCATTAACGCTGTCCCCAGCCACCCAGCGCCCATCGCACAAATGGATTTATGGAAGTGCCCGTTCTAGAAGGCAAGCCACCTGCTGCTGTTGCTGCTTTGTGGGACAAGTAGTTCAGAGACTGGGACTAGGATTAGGACTAGCACTACGGATATTGGCATTGCCCCTCCCATCCAGACAGCTGCTTCAAACTGCGCCGGTGACGACGAGCAGTTAAGGGCAGCAGCATCTCTGCCCCTGCCCTAGCCCTAGGACCTCTACCCGCCGAGTGGAGCAGCAGCCAGCGGCCAGGACAAAAAGAGCCGACGACGCCGCCGCCGCCGCAGCGCAATGAACGCCAGCCTCATCTATGAGATACTCATGTATCTGAATTCATTCTATTTCGGCATGTACGCCGCCTTTGAGGTGGGCGTGGGCGTGCTTAAGGCAATCAATCTGAACTACGGCGAGAATGTGTTGTCGCGTGAGGCGTCCATACTGCTCTCGCTGTGCATCATTGAAACCCTACGCATTGTCTTCGGCCGCAAGAGCAGTCTCAGCGATCGTGGTGAGTATTACACTGCCTTTCTAAAGAAATCCTAACTAGAGTTCTGACGATGACATTGCGAAATTATGGATGACGGGTTCGTCATTGCCATACACACAGCCACCCCCCACATTACTCATTCCCCTGCCTCTTGCTTGGAAACGTCAGCCGCACATAAACGTTTCGTTTCGTGGTATACATATATGTATACTCCTACCTCCCCCAGCTTGCCCCAGTGGCGTATGCGTAATTATGGTCATGATGCAGATGAGAAATGTAATCGGTTAATGGCAGGCGGCAAGACAGCGAAAACATTTCCCCCCACTAATCAAATCTATTCTAATATATATTTTCTTTCTTTCTCTTTTCTTTTCTTTTCTTTTGCAGGATGGCAAGCAACCGCATCCGTAATATTAACACTGCCCAGTCTTGCTATTGTTATATATTTGTGTTGTTTTCAAACCTATGTTCTCAAACTCGAAATGATTCTGAGTGCCTTAATGATCACCCTACAAGGTGCTGAACTAGTCTATGCCAGCATATTCATTTGTACAATGTGTCGACCCGTAACATACACCTAGCAGTTGATGTACCACGACCAAGCCATCATCAGCATCAACACCAACATCAGCACTAGCACTAGCACTACGAGAGGAAGCGGCGGGAGCCGAGGCATAACGACGACGAAGACGAGACGAGACTTTCTCCTGGCACTGCTCTATCAGACACTAGACCACTACTTTAAGGACTCCTCCACTCTATCGACTAGCAACTAATATAACAGAGATATTGCAACCAATACAACAGATACGCTGGCGTATTGCTGTGTGTGCCCTGCGTCCATAAACTACAAACCGAATGATCGACTGGCACTCCGCACTTCGCAACCCGCTCCGAAATGAACCAAACAACCCACGCACGTATTCAGATTCGATCAAAGGAGGCTTCCTTCCATTAAGGTAACTGCTTTTCAAATTATATAAGGCATCGCGCACAGAGATACAGATCTTATTCGCGACAGTACAACGAGACCGACGCGTCCGATTCTATCAAAAGCAAAGCTGCATTTAATTTGAATTTCTTGTTTGCATTCTTTTGTCTGGCCTTTTGTCGCCAGCGCCTCCCTGCTGCTGCTGCTCGATGTACGCGCTCGTTGTTGGTATTTTTATACGCTTATGATGGTCTAAAATTATATACGAACTGCAGTGCTCAGTGCTCGTGTCCCCTAGGTGCAATGCACACTTCTAATTCAAATGTAATATACACGGCGGGACAGACACCTTCGGTCGGCCAGACCACCGATGAGAGATTGAGGCTACCAGAGGGATACTACTACGACGTGGTCTCTCGCCTGATGCTTTCGGTTGTTCGGCCTTTGGTCCCCAATTAGCCCCTTCTTTTGGGCCAGGGATTAGTTAATCTATTCTGACACTTTCACGTAGCCCGGGGCAGTGCATCTGCAGATCATCTCTGGCCCAAACTACGCCAGAGAAAGCCACTAAAACGGCGACAACGACCAGGCAGAGGCATAGCAGAGGCACATTATTCAAATTTCGCAGCTACAAACCGTGCTCGACTGCCCGCTGCAACATCTAACGCAGAGGCAGGTTCCCACCACAGTCTATAAATATAGCGCCCAACGTGAGCAACACCGTGCGGCGGCGATCTCGGGCAGGAATTTTGCCATCAAATTAAAGAGCGAAAGGTGCAAAAGTTGTTAACAGGATGCCGCCAAAGCGACCGCCGCCCCTAGTGCCGAAGAAGCCAAATCCCAGCATGAATTACGAAGTGTTAATCTACTTAAACTCCTTTTACTTTGGAATGTTCGGCTGCTGCGAAGTGGCGATGGGTCTGCTGAAGGCCATCAATCTTAGCTATACGGGGCATACCCTGGCCATGGATTCGGCGGTGATGGCTTCATTCATTATATTGGAGTCAATACGCCTGATATTGGGACGCAAGAGTTCGTTGGCCGATCGAGGTAGAACTATAGAGATCATCTCTCTCTCTCTCCTCTCCTTGTGTGCTCTCTTCTAATTTTAGTCATTTGTTATCAATAAAAACAAAATTTTAATGTGTCTATTTTCTCTGTTTATTTCACAGGTTGTTCAGCCATAATGTCGGTCTTAATGATTGCTCCCTGCTTCCTCGGTGTCTCCTATCTGCTGCTGCTACAAACCTACCGACTGCGCCTGGAGTACTGCCTTTGTACGCTGCAGATAGCCCTCTATTTCACCGAATTGTGGTTTGCCATCGTCTTCGTTTTCTCACTGTGTCGTCCAGTAACTTATGATTAGTAAGAACAACAAACCGAACAGGTCGCAAACAAAACAAAAAGAAAAAAACAAAAACATTTATACATTTAGTACTTACAAACAAGCGAAAAATTTAGCAATATACAACCAAAAAGAATGATAATGATTGATAGATAAAGATTGAAATTGCAGTAGGCAGTCGAGACTTGCTCATATGCCCCGAAAAAAGAAAAATACCCAGAAACTTAGATGAAATGAAAAGAGAAATCCGAAAAAAAACTAAAAACTTGAGTAGTTTATATGATATATAATTATACTTATGATAAGATTTATAATAGAGAGCATACACACACACGGTTTTATATACAAGAATTGTTAACATTTAAGCATCAATTGGAACCAATATAGAAAGAGAGACAACAAAAAAAGCTTCAAAAACTTTGATGTAAAACTTGAAAATAATTTTCACAATTTTTAAGATGAAAATTTTTTTTGTATAAAAACAAACGTAAAAACAAACCAAAAATTGTAAGTGTGCAAAAATAATCTTAAAAAATAGTTAAAATAGTTGCATAATAACTCGAATCTTTACAAAAATATTATTCACACAAAAACAACCAGGAGAAATCATGTAAATTACGCTTGAAATCCATTCAAAAAACAAAAAGGCAAAAAGGAATAGTTGATTAAACAATAAGAGAAACCCCAAAGAAAACTTAGTAATATGCATCAACAGCCAACCCACATGAAAGTCTAGACGATGTGTGTACTTTAATGAACAAATACTTTATATAAAAACTAGCATATAGCAAACAACAAAAGCATAAGAAAAGAAAAGGGAAAGCATACTAAACATTTAGAGAGTGTTAGTTAACCTAGGCAAAAAGACCCTTCTCCCTCCCTTCATTCATCATATGAATGTATTTGTTCTGCCTATTGGCAGAATAGAAACAAAACAGCCCCGGAATAAGTCAAGCTCAATTATCCCCGCCCCGCCTCAAAAATGAAACAGAGATTCTTCTTGTCATAGATTCTGCTAGTCAATAAAAAACCAAAGATTGTGTATAATTTGTAAGACCTTTTTGTGGTTTCATAGCCAGATACGCGCACAAATAGATCACAAAATGAAACACTCAAATCTCATGCTTTTAAAACAACAATTTTAATTAGAAAAAAAAAACTAAGGCCGTTACCTTACCAGCTAGAAACAAGGAAAAACCAAAGCCACAATATTCTTTGTTAATTTAATTTATTTCTATGTATAATATTTATGTACTTTCGTTGAACGCAAATGATGTTAACAAAACAATTTAGCTAATAAATATAAAACAAACAGAAAACATAAAAGATTTTATGACAAAAATTATATACACCATTAAAGATTTCAAAGAAAAACCAAAAAAGCAACAAAATCTTTTGCTCAAAGTAGTAGGCTGTCGTTCTACAGGACTTTTTCCATTAACACTTTTACACACACCCAGATCAGATATCGTCCAAATTTACTTTTGTCGGAATATGTTACAAATTTCTTAAAATTTTAAGTATAAAAGTATAAAAGCTTGCGAAACGAAAAACTACTTGAAATTAACTAAATTTGCAAAAATTTCCAATGGACAAACAGCATAAATCTGGTTGGTATTCATGCAATTACCTTCTTTTATTACGTAAACAATTAATAATTTAATAATAATATGCTCTATGATTCAGATGCCTCTGGCGGACTTTCTACTTCGAGCAGCAGCCGTCGCGTCATGTGGAAACTGGACGAGGACTGTAAGGATGAGGAGGAGGTCTTCGACTCGATCGTCACCTATCACTGGATGCCATCAGAGGTCAACGTTACCACTAAGGCATCCAAAAGCAATCCAGATGTGACCGTCAATCCAGAGGTTGCACACAAAAACTGGCGAATGCTGGTCACTGAAGTGGGCAAACGCAAGGAACTGACGCAGAAGAAGCAGGCGACAACCTCTCAAGCTGCTTTACACAAATCAAAATCTTTGGCAGAACTGGAAGGACTTGAGGGCAGGGAGCGCGCCAAGGCATGTTGGCAGCATCTTTTCAACAAAATTAAGTTGCTCAATTTCAATGTGGTCGCAATACCGGAGGAGCAGGAGGAGCAGGAGCAGGAGGAGGAGGAGGAAGAGCCAATTGCTTTGAGTGGAAGTCCCAGCCTTGCCCTGCGTTACAAGCCATCCCATGAATCGCTCAAATTCAAGAAGAGCAAGGACCAGGGCTTAGATCGAAATCTTCAGCAGCCGAGCACCTCTCATGCCGCGGCTGTCAACTTGAAAATGGAATCCTGTGACCTGCCGCCGCACCAGACATGCTTAGTGCGTGAGGCCCCGCCGATGTTTGCTCACCGAGTCCGCATCTCAATGTCCAAAGACACAGATTCGTGCAGTTCCAGTGAGGTTAATTTTCTGAAGAACGGCACCGCACCAAATGCAAGCAGCGTGACAGGACCATCGAAGCATCTGGTAAGCGTTGTTGTAACACCGCCTCCAGCGACTTACTTTTCAAGCGACCTTCAGGTGGGACCAAAGCGTGGCCCGGTCAAGCCTATAAAGGCACCGTCGGTCAGCGCATCTTCTCTCTCGGCTTTGGGCAGAAAAGTAAGTAGCCCCAGCAACAGCGACTCGGCAGGAGCCTCCTCCCCGGAGTCCGTAAATAAACTGATTAGCCCCAGCAACAGTGGCTCGGCAGGAGGCTCCTGCCCAGAGTCGGTTATGAAACTGATTAGCTCCAGCAAAAGCGGCACGGCCGGAAGTTCCCACTCGGGGTCTGGCAAACCGTTGATTAGGCCCAGTGGTAGCAGAACGGCACGTTCCCCTTCGGAGTCGGGCAAGATAAGCAGCACCGCTGGCAGCGGGTTGCCTACTCTCCGCCAGCGCCAGCAGGAGCTTCATCGTTACCGTGTTCTCGTCGAGAAGCGTCGCCTGGACTTACTTGAGCTGAAGATCGCACGCGAACGTGAGGAGACTCTGCACCAGGACATCCTCTTCCACAAGGAATTACAAATAAAAGAGAGTCTGTTGAGAACCTATGACGACCATGATGTCTCTCATGCCTAGGATCTCAATGCAACTCACTCCGCTCAGATTAGGAACAGTCTTCACAATATGCTGAACTTAGTTCACCAAGGTCGCAACGTAGTAAAAATAAAACTCAAACAAGGAAAGCCATTGACCGGAAAAAAAGATTTGCATTTTTGTTTCGTTTTCATTCAAAATTCAGTTACATAGCTCTTAAAATCCTGAAATCTATTTAACTTAAAATATCTGGGATTCGAGTAAGCCTTCTTTGTTTCCTTCCCGATTTTACATAATTTATATGAATTGTTTGCATTGTTTAGCTGCAGCTGCATCCCGATGCTCCCCACATGGTGTGCTTCTGCTGCCAGATGGACATAAAGCCAGCCAGTGTGTTCCACAGGCAGTGGAACGCAAAGCTACAACTCCACAAATGCAATCCGAGTGGCATCGTGAAGAACAAGAAAACCTCGCTGCTTAGGTACCAGTACATGCATACTGGCTAAGGGCCGGGCCACATCCCTGCATTTAGGGGAGGACGCTTTACAGGGAATGTCCGAAAGCCTTTCTATAGGGATACGAACTTCGCGCCCACATACTCACTCAACCACCATATGCCTGGTATTGCGAGCGAAAATATTTCTCGTCGATATGCAGCCGAAACAGAATTATAATTATAATATCTATCATTGCTGTAAATTCCTTGAATATTTTTATTGACTTTCAAAACTACCCCTAAATTCGCGCCCTGTAACGCAGCAACAAAAATTAACGCGTTTACGAGTGAATGTCAACGCAGCTGCTCCGATTTACATGGAACTGCACTCCATTTTGGCTGAGTTTAACGAAAGCGCCTCAAAGAAAATGTTAATAAATATGTGTCGAATTTGCGCCAGGCGCAATCTCTGTGACCAAAGCATAAATCTGTTCGAGCATGCCAACAGGAAGTTGGTGCGGCATATTTTCATGATTGCTGGTGTTCGGGTAAGTCGGAAGTTGTATAGAACTATTGAGAAACATTTAAATTTACATATCGTTATGCAAATGCCTTTGTTCTGTGGACACCACAGCTGAGAGATCTGACGAATGTTCCCGCCTTCATATGCCATTGCTGCCAGTCGGATCTCAAATTGGCTATGACCTTTCGAAAGCTGTGCCTTAAGACCCAGAAGCGATGGCAGCCCAAAATCGTGGTAGACGAAGATTCCTCGCTTAGCGAAATGGAATGCCAAGCAACAACAGAGCCGTTGAAAAAAAACAGACAGAATTCTGGCAAAGTCAGCAAACTCAGGGAATCCGATGACGAGGCAAAGGAGCCGGAAGAACCGTTTCTAATAATGCTGGAAGAGCAGCCAACGGGCAATATTTTCGTATGTGAACAAATCGATGAGGAGAAAGCCAATCACTTGGACCTTGATGTCGATATCAAAATCGAGTCAGAGGAAAGCTGCTGCGAAGAGGAGCAGTCAACCGCTGATCGAGTACGAACCAAAAATACAAACCAAAACAAAGTTAAGCAGGAAGACGAACCCTACATATGCGAACAGTGTGGAAAGCATTCCCATTCAAAAACTGTGTTTGAGCGCCACATGCGAAAGCATACGGGTGAGCGCCCGTATGCCTGCCTGTAAGACTATACTAATTCATTAAAGCTCACAATAGCACAATGGATTTAATCCCAATTATGTTTTCAGAGAGTGTACCGCCGCGTTCCTCACGGCCGCCGAACTGCGTTCTCATCATCGTGTCCACACCGGAGAAAGACCGTTTGCCTGTCGTTATTGTGAGCGCCGGTATGTGAGCTACATGGGCAGATTGAAACACGAGAGAATCCACACCAATGAGCGGCCATTTGTCTGCGCCGAGTGCGGCAAGACATTCACCAATTCCTATATATTGAAGAATCATATGCTAGTGCATACGGGCGAGCGACAATTTCGATGTGATCTCTGCGAGCGTTCTTTTCAGCGGAAGACGCATCTGCGGACGCATTTCCAATCAAACACGCACAGGCAGAACCTCGTAAAGCAGCAGCAAGGCGGTGTCGCATGATACTTTTGAGAATAATTCACAATATCTGGGAACCAAATAGAAACGTAGTTTAAACGACAATTTGTTTTGCGGTTTTATTTAGAGCCAGTGTTGCACGGCGACAATTATGCGTGTGGGCGTTGCATTGCGAATGGTCAACAGACCTGTGGGTGGGAATGTCTTTGTTTACAATTGGTAATTATTGAATATTATTATACATTTTTTGGACTAAAATGCTGCAGAACGTTTGTCGCATATGCGCCAGCAACACGGACGACAGCAAAGCATTGAAGCTATTCATGAGGAGCTCGCAGGAGCTTGTGGAACAAATCAACTTAATCGCCGGCATATTGGTAAGCTCTAAGGAACCCAAAACAAATAGTTTTAGACCAATCCTTTTTCACAACAGCTTCAATTCGATCCCGATTTACCCGATTGGATATGCAAAAGATGTCAGACAGCCTTGCACGGTGCCATAGAGTTCCGTGAGCAATGTCTGAGCAGCCAAGAGAAGTTCAAAAGATTCGATAAGCCGCTCATTGAGAGTTCCATCTGTTTACGCCGTAGTAGGCGCTCCCAGAAACAGTCGGACGTTGCCACAGAACCAAAGAATCCGCCCAGTCCCATAGAAGTAATGATCAATGTCGAGAATCTGAGCAAAGGCCATGAAGAAGACGATGGTGTCGATCATCTGGATACCAGCAACAATACAGATCCTGATTTCGTAATTAAAGAGTTTTCCCATTCAGAAGACGATGTGTGCCCAGTTAAAGGCCGAAAAGGTCGACGAAAGAGGTGCTCAAGTGAAAAGCGCCAAAGACCAACTCTAACCGTCTTTTTTTGCGATCAATGTGGCACCAATATCACAGGAAAAACGTCCTTTGATCGACACCTGCGTAAGCACAGCGGCGTCCGACCCTTCCCGTGCCAGTAAGACGAGAAAACTAAGAAATTTCACTGTAGTTTATAACCTTTTTGGTTTCTCTTTAGAGTCTGCCCCGCCCGCTTTCTCTCCGCTGGGGAACTTAAAGGCCATCAGGTGATGCATACGGGGGATCGTAATTTCCACTGCCGCTACTGCGATCGCACCTATGTCAACCACAGCGGGCGGCTGCGTCACGAACGCACTCATACCAATCATAGGCCTTTTGTCTGCTCCCAGTGCTCGAAGGGCTTCACCAATTCATACATTCTAAAAAACCATATGCTTATCCATACGGGCGAGCGCTTGTTCAGGCAAGTAACCAACTCATTGTTGTTTAATTTGTTGCATTGACAGAGCTATGCTATCTATTTGCAGATGTGAGCTGTGCCAGCGTTCGTTTTCACGCATAACCCACTTGAACACCCACTATCGCTCGAATACGCACAAGCACAATATGGAAAAAGCAATTGCCGAGAAACAACAGCAGGCAGAGTGCTTGCAAATGGCTCTGCCACAGCAGACGGAGCAGACTGAATTCCTGATGGAACAGCAGCAGCCACCGGCACTGGCATTCAAGATCGAAGTGCCGTCGTTGCCTGAGGAGCAGGCATCTTCCTTGGATCTAGCCGCTGAACAACTCTTGGAATCAACAACCTTAGTATTTAGTACAAACTAAACCAACAACAACGAATAGCCAAATATATAATTTATACCGAGAGCACCGTGTAAAGCGTGTAGCGTTTGCAGCGGGCTAGAAATGGTCATCTAGATCATCTGTCTTCTGGTTCTAATTTGATGATCTGTTGGTTTTCCTGTTGCTATCATATCAGTTATTGGCACCCACATTGTCTGGAAAGTTCCGCACCGCGCTCTGTTCATCTGAGAATAATTCGTCTGATTCTACTTTGATGTCCTGCTGCTGTGGCTTATAAATTAGAGATTCGCATTCAATTCAATTCTAGAAATCGCATTTTTCATTAAGAAATCGTACAAATAAGGGAACATTGTGGAAGAAGTTCGCGCCCACTAAATGTAGTTCTAGTTCCAGTTCCGTTCCAATTCCAAATACTCATTTTACATAGCTATGTAGCAAATGTGTATTTACCATGTACAACAATTAATTTCGTGGATTCCTATTTTTTAAGTTTTATATTATAAAAACAATCGAATAAAACGCGATTTGCTATTTATAATTTGGAGGATAGAATTTATTAATGATTAAATGTTATTACAACTCAACTCTATTATATTATCGCTGAAATGCTACTTGTCTGTGTAATCCGTGATCGCGCCAAGCCTAATTCTGTAATGGTGCATCTTCTAGTCCTAAACTATTATACTATCTTCCTCCACGTCCTCCAATTTAAGTTCCTTTTTCGGCTCCCTTTCCTGTGTGATCCCGGCCTTCTCCATATGTCGCTTATGCACTCCCGAACGGAAATGAGTGCTCAGATGTGTCGGGAGCATGAAAGACTTGTCGCACAGCTCGCACCTTCAATATCGAACACGTTTTTCAAAGCAATTCTAGGGGAGATTCAGCATTTTACTCACCTGTACGCGCGCTCGCCGGAATGTATCAACATATGGTTCTTAAGAATGTACCCGGTGGTGAAGGCCTTGCCACATGTGCCACAGACATATGGACGTTCATTGGTGTGGGTACGCTCATGCTTAACACGAGTGGTGTAATCGGTGAAGCAGCGTCCGCAGTACTGGCAAGCGAACGGACGCTCTCCGGTGTGCTTTCGCATGTGCCGTTTTAGCTCGGATGTGGTGCAGAACCGAGAGTTGCATAGTCTACAATATCAATATGAAATTTAACAGAGATTATAGCTTCTGCCGGGTGGGATAATACTAACTCGCAACCAAACTGCTTATCGCCGCGGTGGCGACGACAGTGCAGCTCGAAGGCCATGCGCCCCTTGATGTGATTGCCACACTGCTCACAAATGTAGACACCGCCTGTGCCACGACGGCGTGGATCATCAGAACGTACTTTCGGTTTGGGCGGCAGACTGGACTTCTTTACAACGATGTTCTCATGCTCATACTCATCGTCCAAGACGTTGTCCAGCACGGCCACTTCGTCATCAGAGTCATAAACATAGCCATCATTTCCTTCGCCTGTAATAAGTTCTCCAGCAGCATCCATCATTTCTGTCTCGTGATGACTTTGTTCATCAATTTCTTCGTCTGCCATGAGGCTTTCGTATTCGGCCTCCTCTATAAGCGATGCCCCGTCGTCCTCTGTCACGGTGTTTTCGGCAACCTCGAAGAATTCATTATCATCATATTCGATCTTTGCTTCAATATCCTCCTCCTCCTGCTCCTTTGATTCATAATCCTCTTCATTGTAAGTTTCAACAGTTTCCTCCTCTTCGGGTAGCTGTGGCCTCTTGTCGACTTCCGCCTCCTCGATCTCCTCGACGTCAGTGCCCAAGACGGCAGCCTGGTAGTACGTGGGTATTCCCTTTTGCTGTTCTGCGGTTAATCCCAACAGGAGACTGCGCTGTGCACTAAGGCAACGGTCGCGAAATTTAATTGCACTGCTTAATTCCACTGCGCAGCATTCGCAGATTAGATCAGGAAAACATCCAAAGTTCTCCAGCTATGAAAATAAATGCTTACTATAAGTATTCCGAAAAATTTCTGGCGCGGCGCAAGATACAGTACCCGCAATCCGGTTAGCGTCTCAATGTTCTCAATCATCTTTGGATTTGATTTGTCAAATAAGCGCGGTGATCTTTTAGTGCTTGCATATTTGGCACACACCCGGCAAGTGCTTTTCATATGTTTTAACGACGATTTGGACATCCTTTTGGTTAAAAGTGTGAAATTTTCGCTTTTTTTAATAAAACTCGGAGCTCAAAAAGTAAACGCGTCGCTTGTCATCTGGATTTCGACATTCACAGCATTCGCAGACATATCGGCAATCGCAACGAAGCTGTACATATTGAACAGCTGTGTCTGTGATGCCGACAACAACAACCAGGACGCTATGTCGAATTTGGATTGGTAGGTTTTCGAGGAAAATATAAACCTAATTGTTGATTAATACTCCCATTTGGCTGCAGGGTGTGCGTGCCGCGTTTGTATGAAGTTAGGAAAAACCACTTGGCTGGCCGTGCCACGCTGGAGCACCCGCTAAAACAGCAGACAGTGACGGTGAGTCGGGGACGCCCTTTTCGAGTTGAATTTATGAATACTCGTACTTCTTGTACGCAGGTGGTGGACATTAATCCTTTGAGCCTGGCTCTAGAAGGTACTGATCCGCTCTCACAATTTGCGCGCCAGGATGAAGAATTGAACGATCCACTCTCCCAAATGGTCATCAGCGAATTCGTAAGTGCATGGTCCCCCAACCACTACTGGACTAAACCTTCCTCTTCTTCAGGACCTCAAGTCGAAGCGTCGCGAACGTGATAGAGCAGAGCCAGAGGATAATACGCTGCAATGGAGCACAAGGCGCTTGGGTATTCTCAATCGCTTCACCACCAATGAGAAGCTATCACTATCGACTAGTTTTCTGGTCGCCTCTGGCAGCTTGGATGGCGGCAGTGAAAGCAGTAAGTATTTCCAAAATATTCTCTTATGCCTTTTGCTAACACATTTCATCCCAGTCAAAGCACAAACTGTGGTGGCAGACAAGACCAAGTATCGGCTGGAACAATTGGATAATTTCGATGATGGCACTATGCGCCACATGATGGACCTCACGCAACCGGAATACATTCAGCGATTCGAGCAGCTCAAACAGGAGCTCACCCAATCCTGGCACAACGATCAACGAGTGAAGGCCCTGAAGATTGCTATACAGTGTGCGAAGATGTTGGCAGACACCACTGTCCTGCAGTTCTATCCCAGCCAGTATGTCCTTATTACGGACATTTTGGATGTCTTCGGAAAACTAGTGTACGACAGATTGCGTGCCAAGGCATCGGGCCTGCCTGGTGCCTCGGCGGCCACATTGGAACGCGAACGTGAAGCTGCTCGGGATACGTGCCAAAATTGGTTCTATAAGATAGCTTCCATACGAGAGCTGCTGCCGCGCTTGTACCTGGAAATGTCCATCTTCAAGTGCTATGAGTTCTTGACATCCGATCGCGAGGAATACGAGAAGCTGCTGCGACGTCTAACGCACCAATTGAGGGGCATTGCGGATCCTCTAGTTTCCAGCTATGCGCGTTGCTATCTAGTCCGCATGGGCGTGACTGTAACACCCAGCAAGACATATATACGTGAGAATTTTGGTGATCTGTTCATCGTTTACCCTCAGGTGAGTGCAAGCACTCTGTTAATGGCTTCATTTGTTCAGTATTTCTTTGATAGATTTTTCGGTTTGTGGCACGTTTTAATCTGCATCCGGAGATTGTCACAGCCAGCTCGTATCTGCAGCTCTATGCACCAGCATTCGACTATATGCTGCTGTGTTTGGTGCACAAATGCGAGCTTCACACGCAGGATATGCTTAACGAGTGCAAACAATTAAAGAACAAGTGAGTAGGAGTCCATATCTTTTAATAAAACTCATTCAAACTCTTGTATTCCTCATCAGCGGTGCAATACTGATGTCCATTCTGAGTTCCTTTAAACCAGAGTTCATTGCCACAAACGCATTAGAGTTTGTAGAGCTGATAAATGCCTCAGACACGCCGGGTATATCCAAATCCCAGTTGCTTCGTTCACTGGGAAGCTGCGTCAGCACATGTGCCCCGATGCAGGAGCAGCGCGTAATCTTTCTAAAGGCTGCCTTTGAGACCATCAACAAGCTAACAGATCCGAATGAATATATAAATTGTGTGGAGACCTGGGCTGTCTTTGTATCACAGTATTTTACAGTACGTTAGGAGCGCGATTTAAACTTTAGAGTATGATAAATTATTTAATTTTTCAACAGATGCACGAAGTAAATCGTTTGCTGGGAGAACTGAATACTCGCATGTGTTTGGGCAAGGCCTATGAGAAGCACTATCCACAATTGCAGAACATTCTGTCGAGGATTATGCAGAATTACCGCAGCATTGAGTTGCTGTTGATACAGCCAAACTTCTTGCCCTATTTGGATCTTTTTCAAAAGGAATCAGTGCGCGTGGAGGTGTGCAAGACAATACTCACATACTACAAGCAAAACAGCGAGGAATACACCTGCGATGCGGTGGTTACGAATGCTCTGATGTATCTGGGGAAGATTTTAAATGATTCTGTGAAGTAAGTGAATTTTTAATGATTTAGAAATATTTTACTAATTTGTGCTCGTTGTGCAGTGCTCTCTCAGTGGAAGATGAAAGGCGACAGATATCGGAGCTTATTAATGTCTTCATACACAAAGTACACTTTGGTCGTGATTTGGAGCAGCAGTTAGGTTTCTATGTGGAGGCTAGGGGCACCTTCAGCAATCTGGATGCGGTTTATGTCACCCTGGTGCATGCTGCCTGCAAGTTGGCAACGCGTAATACCTCAAAATCCACGGGTTTCATCAAGGCCTGCATTGCCTATTGTTTCATAACCATTCCAAGCATTAGCGCTGTGCAACAACAAATGGATTTGTATCTGCTTTGCGGTCAGCTAGCCCTCAGGCATCTGTGTTTGGGACAGGGTAAGGCATTTCTTTAATATGTGCATAAATTTCTATATAAATAAGTGTTTTTTTCCTTAGCTGATGCCTGCTTTGAGGCCGCTTTGCAGCTGGTGAATGATTTGCCTGCCGCCACCGTGGACTTTGAGGGTAAACCCCGTAGCTTGGAGCGCTATTTAGTCTCATATCTGTGCAATATGCTGGCCACATTGATTGTGGTGCCCGATAGTCCAGAGCAGGGAGTGCTGTACTTCCTACGTCTGCTCCTAGATGTGATTGGAAAGCACGAGTTCAAGGCAGACAGCACGGCGCCGAGCGTCATCTATCTGCATGCCTTGGATATGCTCTATGTGCAGTCTCTGGAAAAGTATCCTTATCACATTAAGGGTGTGGTTTCCAATGATGATTTGTATGGCCATGATCCCAAGTTTCTAGTGGAGATCAACAATCTGTGTGTCCAAGTGGTAGATGCCATTCTGCTGCAGCTCAAAGCGCTAGGTGTGGCCCAACAGCAGCGACAGCAGGCAGAGCTATCCCTCGATCTTTTCTTGAGGATTGTACGCTATGCAGATTTGGAAAAGGAAACTGTGGCCCAATTGGCATTGAACCTCTGGCTATTGGCCAACAAATCGCAAACACAGCTCAATGTAAAGACACTTGTATGTATAGAACATAATATCTCTCTCCGGTCTGTGATATTTACTCTACATTTTGCAGCCCCAAATTTTGCGCGTTGTAGAGCAGTTGTACAAACAATTGAAGGATGTGGCACCTGCGCAGGCACAGGCCATTGCTAAGCTACTTCTGCGCATGCGCAACAGCTGAGAGATGGAGCTCCTGAAGGAAAGCAAAGCCTAGCTGCCTGCTGAGATTATTCTATATATTCTTATACCCCTATACGCATGAATCTTTTACGGATTCAAGGCCTGGATTATACCTTCAGTTTTGTGCTTTTTTTAGCTGACATTATTGTGTGCAATTACAAACGTATGTTTATATATAAAGACTTTATACAATTTTTTGACTGCAAATTGAAACGAAATTTTGTTTAAAGAGTTTTATAAAAGCGCAGTATTCCGATGCGTTTATTCAATAATACGATTGCCGGGAGGCCCGTTTGCCACAGCTATCATTTAATTTAAGCTGTGCGTTTACCAAAAATTATTACACCGTTCTGCTCATAAAATGATTCTGTTTTTTCAGGAAAGAGTTATATAAAACCAAAGATTAGAGAACACATATACAGCTTACATTCTCATCCATTGTGCTTCATCTATGTATGTGTTGTTTAATCTTTGATTCAACCCAAAGTAGGGTTTCTTTAAAGCATATTTCACATCTCAATAGATGGGATGGTGTAAAAACCTTTACGAATAATGGAGGGGAGTGTAAAAATATGATTTACATTATGTGTGTGTGTGCTTTTCTTATTCTGTGTGTTTTTTTTTTTTTGGTAGTTTAAAACATTTGAGGCATTTCTGTCGTACAAATAAATGGCTACAAAATCTATGGCTGACAAACGAGTAGCATCGAATAATCAAGAAATCAAAAATCAACAAAAATTAAAGCGTAATATGATTATCAAAGATATAGAGATACAATATATAACTATTCGTGTATATCGGCTCTGTATACACTATATACTCGTATATATATAGTATATGTATGTAGATTTATGAGTGAGAAAAAGTATATCCAAAAGCTTGTTCTGCAGTCTAGAAATTCGTCTCCTTAAATTCCTTGGATTGTAGCACGGGGGAAAGTGTCGTCGTTGTCGTTCCCTCATTTCCATTTCCATTATGTGATGTTTCCTCCGATGCCCCTCCCCCCACCGTGTAGGCCAGCACTGTGGCATGATCTAGTTTCCCTGGCAGCGCCACAAATGCACTGCTGTCTACAACCCTCTTCCTGGCCGCTCGATGCTGCATTCGATTGAGCTGTACCTCCCGCTTGGCGCCATCGGGTCCCGTTGAGAGCTTGTAGAAGAGCTCTCGCTGTTCCAGGGTCTTGCGGCGCGCAGATGTTATCATCCGCACGAAATCGATAAGCAGGTGGCATAGCCTCCTCGCCGAAGCGCAGGGCGAGAAGGTGCCATTGATGCCATAACTGAGAAGATCTTCTAGACGATACAGTGTCAGGGCGTGCCGTTGTGGGCCTGTCACGAGAGGCAATCCGGAGATCGACTTTGGTATGCGCTGCGGGGTTGTTGTCACAGAGGTTGGCGCTACCAATCCCTGCCGTGGTTCAATCAGTGTCTGGGAACGCATATACTTCGGACGACTGGGCGCATTGCTGGGCGGACTGCTCGCTTTTGTCTGCCTCGCTGGCCGTGTGGGAGGCGTCGATGGATGCAGACGTGCGTAGATCGCCGAGGCACTCTTATTCTGGCGCTTGGGCGCCAAACTTGAGGGCTTCCCCCCTGATGTCTGCAGCTTCACATCGGGTGTCCAGGCTTCGGCGAATTTCCCCACTACCGGATCAAAGTTATCGCTAATTCCATCGGATGTGAGGAACACAATGTCCCCGCTTTCGATGCAGCTCATCGTAAATGTGAGATTACTCAGCTCTGGTTTATTGCCATCTGCAGGTCCCAGGGCCCCCAGTGCGTCACGCATATCCCTCATGGAGCTGATGTCGTGGGAGGCTTGAGTCAACTCCCTTACGCCATGCTTCTTGGAGTACACATATCCCAGGGAATCACCCACATTGCAGGAGCACACCACATACTTTCCGGGTGCACCGTCCAGCGGCAGCACAACGGCAATGGTGAGTGTGGACAGAGCGCCTCCTACCTCCAGTATGCAGCCATGACCCTCCCACAGGCTGCGCAGGAGACTTACAAACACCTCCTGCGTTGTGGTGGCCCTGCACTCCTGTGCCTGTCCGAAAACCGCGCGATCAAGGTAGTCCAAACAGCCATGGACAGCAGAACGAGCGGCCAGACGGGCTCCATCGCCTGTAAAAGGAGTATGGATTAATATGATAGGGTTTAAGGGGTATAGTCTCGAGAATTCTCACCCCAATTGACGCCATCTGCCATGGCCATTGCGGCGGAGTCCCCACGCACTACCATGCCATAGCAATCGGCAATGGGATTACCCATGGGCTCCTTCGTTAGCATATTCGTTTCGTAGAGGGACACAGAGATTCCATAGGCAAAGTCGCATTCCATGCGCCAGTTCTCCACACCAGCAACGACCGCAGGGGGAGAGGAGTTAGCGGACGACCCACCCTGATTGCTTACAGCCTCGCGGAGCAGACGCTCCCTTTCCGAATGTGGATTGGCATCCGCAGAGGCCTCAGTCTTTGCATTTAACAGATTTCTGTTGTTCTGATCCTGCGACGAAACGCAAGAGGTGTTGGTCTTTCCAGTATCTCCAGAAGCCGTTGCTGCTGCCGCGAGATTCGCAATACTGCTCTTGGAGTTCTTGCGCGAACGCATGCCCGATGTGGATGCTGTTCCTCCCTGCTGGTCCCCAGCATTGCTCTGCCTTCGGGAACCACCGCCTCCGCCGACACCACCCTGTGGCCTACCAAATTTATTTGTCAGCCTTGTGGCGGTGGTGCTCTGCTGTGTGGCTGCAGCAGGTGCCCGTGCCGTTGCATAGCAATCCTCATTCTCCTGCTGCGTGTCAATGAAATCAATGTCATCCGCATAGCTGGCACTCAAATGGAGTTTCGAGCGCTTGATACCCGTCAAACCCTCGTCGGGCCCAGTGCAGGCAGCAGTGATGGAGCAGGTTCCAGCCTCATAGCCTCCCAGCTTTAGCACGGGCATCTCTGTGGGATTCTGTCCATTGTAGATCTCCGGGCCATCCACAAATTGTCGTTGCATGCGGCTGCCACAGAATGAGGGAGAGATTTCTATTAAATTTTGATTCAATTAATGATTCCAATCGCGAGACTCTTACCCCTCGAGATATTTGGTTATGAAGTTGCCATCGTCATCGCCATCGTTTCCATTGCCACGACGACGACCCTCGCGGGGCTCTGCAATGAAGCTCAATTGACGAAAGTACGTGGTGACCTTCTGACGGAGCGAAGGCATCTTAACTCCCAATTAGAGAGAGGCGGCAGGCCTCTTAATTACTGGAGAGCGGGTGGTTCTGCTGGGATGCTGGAGGGATAACCAGTCGGTAACAGTTCGTTCACCTCATCTGCGAGGCAATTGTTGTGGGAGCTTGCAGCTTCTGTTTCCTACAATAAAAGAGAGATGGAGAGGGTTTCATTCAATTATCAATAAATTATGCAATTAAATGAGGCATAAAAAATGAAATTGCAATAGAGGCAACAGCCAGCAGCAGCAGCAGCAGCCAGCATCTCGTGGCATTCTAATGACAGGATGTGCTTTTTAGTTGCCGCAGGCCATCATCCTCCTTTTTCATTCCTGCCTCATTAGAGGACAGACAGTACCTGCCCACTGAAAAGCCCATTCATTCCCCCAGTGCCCGTCTGGCAACTCATTTCATATGCAGAAACCCCCTCTATACTTCACTCTACTCTCTTTTTGTGTGGGTTTTCTGTGTGTCTGTGTGCTCTGATGATTAATGAATGAACAGAAACCAAACCCGAACCCCGAACAGCAGCAGCTGTTAAGTTTTCGAGTCTTGAAAAGTTCTGGCTTTCAACTGAAAGATGATATCATATGGGAGTTCCATGGGGGAACAGCAAATAAAAGACAGCATTCTGCAGGATGATAGACATTTGAAGGGTAGAAACAAATGAAAGACAGCATTTGAAGGGCAAACATACCACAAACGGAAGCACTTACACGTGGTGTAGTAATAGATCTACCTTTGCTCTACCTTCATTCCCATTTTAATTGCCACAACCATTATGCAAACCTCTCCTCTACAATTTTCTCCTACTTGAGGCCACCATAACATTTCACAGCCACAATAATTGCTAATCTTCAACAACAATTGCTCTCTGGAGAGCCCTGAGATGATGTTTTTCCTACACTCAAAACGATTTATATAAAACGATCAACAACACCAACGGCAGAAAATGTGTACAGAGCGTGAAAGTGCTCTTGATGACAGGCAGGCGGCGGCAATTAGTTTCAGAGCAAACAATTTCGCCAAATGCTTCACAAAATATTGCACAAATAAACAATAAAAAAAAAAAACAACAATAAAACTTGCTTTAATTTATGGCATGAAGAGAGGCACTTTACGGACTGACAAATGAGAATGATGCATGATTTAACGGTAAAGAAAAGTGGTATGATGAAGCCTTTCTCCGCTTCTCAATGTTTGAAGCTACGTGGATGAGGAGTAAAACTAACCTCCAAATGAAACCTTGAACTTATTGAACTCCTCGTTTGATTGATTGCCTCATTGATCTTGAACTCTTCTTAATCAATCACGAATCAATCAGCAGTACAGGAAGTAGAGTGTAATTCAATTGAGTTCAATTTCTTGGCAACAGAAAACTGATCTGATCTGCACAGATGCAGATCCACACCCACTTTGCACGTAAATGCATTAAAATCCAATTAACCCAAATTACATCTCCATTTTTGCTCTCCAAGATACAAATCGAAAATGAATTGAAAAAGTCAAGACAAAGCCAGAGGCTATACAGAAGAGTGGGAAGTGGCACAGGCACAGGCACAGGGAAGAGGGGCAAGTGGTTCTGTCAGTGGCAGTGGCATGGACAGTTGTTGTTGTTGATGCTTGCAAGCCTATTGAAGTGCAGCCAACTGCATGCACACCAGAGCCAATGGGAATCAATCGGATGATTGAAAAAGCCACCACTCCACTCCACTCCATCGCCAGAGCCATAGCCACAGCCATTGCTGCCTCCTTCTCCGTCTCCGCCTCCACAGCCGCTGCATAACATTTCAATTTGGCCACAACAATGTATACTGCAATATGCAATATGCGATTAAATGTGCAGCCAAAGTGAGATTACAAGCCACAGGCGGCACCGCAAGAGTCGCGTCCGCCATCAAACGCCAACATCAATGCTCAGGCCACAGTTTTGCATTCTGCTTTGCCTTTGCCTCTGCCCCTGGCTCTGCCTATCCGTCGTTTGTGCTCCAGTTTGTGCCCCACCTGAGCGGAACTGAGCTCCAGCTTACAAGCTGCCACTCTGCCACAGCGCTACTCTCCTCCTCCTCCTCCTCCTACACCGCGTCCCAGCATCAATCAAAGTCATCATCATCACTTGACATACAAAAGGCGTTCGAGTCACTGCGGGAAAAGACTTCAGTATAGAATCGAGGTTAGTCTTTAGAATAATACGATCTTAAGTACGATATATTTCATTGCATATAATATATACTGCAGGAAATGGATACATGGAACCACAAATGAAACTATTTTGATCTAAAAAGTACAGCAGAACGAGGCAGAAGCGCAGAGGCAGTACCGCGTGACGGAATCCAAGTACTAGAAATGAAAATATTTAACACAAAACAACAACAGATTTCCGAGATCTCTCTAGTTTTTCAGACATTTCCCTCTTTCAAGCAGTATTATATTCTTATTTTTCTCAGTGTTTTCCTTCTTGATTCTCGTTCGACTTTTGTGTTCATTCATCTTTTGAAGATGACGCTGATGATTCCGACAATTCTGTTGATGCTATTGTGGGAGAGTGCTCTCACATAATAATATTTAATGTGAGGCCATTGTCCACCTGACATGAGCACGTGCTGTGAGAAATGAATGGAACTCAAGTTATATCATAAATATGGGTACAAGTGGGTCTTCAATTAGAACGATCTCTGCCATAATCAAGGCATTCCATCAGTGCAATAACATTCTTCTATAACAACATTTAATCGTTTCAAAAGGGGCGACACGACACTCCCTCCAAATCAACATTCTCGTACGATCCCACAATTTGTGAGGCGTGCGCCACAATCAATCGACACTTTGGGGCACATCGAATGTTTCAACACTCGAAACGAATCAAGCATGGAAATGGGGAAACTATTTGTACGAATACTCTCAAAAGTAGCACCAGACCGAGGCAGGAGGAGTATTGTGCGAGGTCTGGGGAGGGGCACAGCAACAGCAGCAGCAGCAGCAGCACCGTATAAAAGATCGACTATATATATAGTATGTGTATAAATATTATCTCAAATGTGGAGCAGATCTCGTGAGTTCCTGCTGCTGCTGCTGCCGCATCTTGTGTTTATGCTCGAAAAAAACCCAAAATAAACAAACGAAATGAGTTTCCCCAAGCTATAAATAATCGAGACGACGGGCCGTCCCAGCCGTCCCAGCCGTCGCTGCATATGGGGGGCAACAGAACGCCAGACCTGAGATCCCAGATCCCAGACTGATTCTTAAACTTATAGAGATGATTTGTTATATGGATTCTATTTGGTATATTTAGAAGTAATATACCTGGTAATTCTAGAGAAAAATTAGTCGAAATATTTATTTAATATTCAGAAATTACTTGGAAAAACGGGTCTGGAAAAACTCTTCTGTCATTCGGTTATGTTTCTGCCTAGAATTCGTGCGTAACAATCTTTGATTAGCCGTCTCTTGGTCAGTTCCAATAGATAAGTTCGATATATAGAGAAAGATTCTTGATATAGATCTAGTTTTTGATCATCTATATGTCGTTTTATAGCTCTTACATTTGAATAGATGTTGCTCTTATTTTTGGTAGTTTTATAGATAACGACATTATCTACCTACGCTTCTAAATTTATAACGATTGATTCGAAATAAAGAGAATCTTCTAATCATTCTTTCCACTATTTATAATGAATTCAAATGCTTAGCAGGAATTTTAGCGATCTATATACGATTCTCCAGCTGTTAAAATTTGTTTAGAATTCCATTTTCTTTGAATAAAATTGCAGCGATTTCCCTGGAAATATTTATACGACAAGGCATCGGACAGTGTTTCCTGTTAATTAATTCAAACCAGAAGTTAATCAGAGATATCTAGTAGTATTTACCACGGGAATCTTTGTTTACTCTGTAGGTTAATTAGATGTGGCCTCAACAGACGACAGGGCAAGGTCTCTACATCATTTGAAAAGAGTCTTTCGTCTGAGGTTGCTCTCCTCTCCTCTTCTCTCCACCCCTCCCAGAGAGATTCTTTTATGTTTTTTTTTGGCTTTTGTGCATATTCAAAAGTGTTGACTTAATGCCATGGAGACCTCCCTCCACAGCGAGAGAGAGAGGGGTAGAGCGGGAGAGAGCGTGCTAAAGCCATAAGCAAACAAGTCGACAGAAAAGTGGGGTTTGGCGAGAGAGAGAGAGATACAATGTCTCGGTCTTTTGGTCTGCATGGAAAGCCACTCGCAGAAGAAGATGGTGACAACAAGTTGCAGTGATAGACAGAGGCAGAGAGAGAGAGAGATAGACACAGTGAGAGACAGAGTGAGAGATGTATGTATATGGCCCCGTGGAATCTCAAGGTGCAGGCCGTTTGCTGGCGTTTTTCTATGGTGGGGAGGTCTTAGCACAAGTCAAGTGCATCACTCGCTGAAAAGCCAAAGCCAAAGCCAGACAGACAGAAACACAAAAGAAAAGCAGAGACACACACGAAAGTGAAAATTTGTGGGCAATGCATTCATTGCGTGTCGGGTGTGTGTTTTCCACACCCAAAAGAAAGTTGAAGGCCGTCTGAAGATCAAGATGGAATAGCAAAAATAAAATAACAAACGTTTTGAGTTGAAAATAATACAGCAAAAATATCTTCATCTTTAGATTGAATTGAAAATATTTTCAAGCTGAAAATTGGTCAGATTTCTGGCCTAGGGGGCCCCTCTGGTAATATTTTCAAATACGTTTTAAACTCATTCAAAAAGTGCATATTCTTTATGTATTTAATGCATTTTTTCGTACATGGAAAACCGGTTCTATAAACCACAAAGGAGACACCGAGAGTCAACCTCAACCGCAAAACCGAATAAACAATAATCTCTGAAATAAAAATAAAGGCTTAATTTTCATTTCCTGATTTGCCATAATTTTCCATTCCACTGACGGCTTATCAAGCTATAAATAAGGGAAAAAAGAAATAAATTCATTAAGAAATACTCCCATATATAGAATGGGTAGATTGTTAGAGCTTTATGTGGGGATTATAGAACTCTTTCATTAATCATTTGGTCAGAGAACAGCCCTTCATGCACCCCTTCCTGAAATTTCCTATATCTAGTACATTCTCTGCTCATGTTCCCTCCATTAGACAAAAGGCGAGCAAATATGTAAACAGGTGTCGGACCACTCATTGGAAAAGCTGTTGCCTGCATAAATAATGCATTCTTAAACCGCCCCCAAAAGCACACACGGACCCCAAAACAAATACAAAGCCAAGAGCCGCTTGGGGCTTCATTAAAATCGGGTTATTAAAATTTTACATAATGTAAACCACAGGAAAACAATCACAAAAGGAGGTTCCTTGACCCCTCCCAGAAGGGGATGGATCGTTTGTTGGGGGTCGACGACATGGTCTGGTATATAGCGTGACGTCGTATGGAGAGAAATAAATTTCAAGAAAGAAAGAGAGTCCAAGGGGGTAAGCTCGTTATCGTTTCACCCAAACATGGGCGAAACATTTCTTAAATTGCCATCTAATTGGCATATTTTTGTATTTTCATTGGGTGCGTGGTACGCTCCATTTCCTGTTGCAACAATTTGAATTAATGGAGTATGCTGCTGCCACCCCAGATGCATCCACAATCCCCACATCCATCACCCCATACCATCTCTGTGTGCCATTGCAACTCAATTTCCCACTCCAAAAATTGACAGCGCGGCGAAACTGAAAGTGCAACCGAAAGATCGGGGGCAGGTTTCCTTTTGTTTTATTGCTTTCCAAGGAGGAGAGGAGCTCCATTCACACTTCGTACGAGTATTTCAAAGAAGGGATTCTATTCCATTCCACCCCTAAACCTCTCGCTTCCCTCATTGCAATTTCCAGCCCATTTCCGCTTGCATGTTTTCCACTCATTCTCTACGGGTTTTTTGAGGTCGCGCTACTTGGCCCAAAACGAAAACGCATTTGGGAAGGAGGCAGCAGAAAAACAAGTCAAAGAAGTACTCGTACAATAGAAGAAAATGTGGGGCAAGGCAAGGCCTAAGCCGTAGAAGCAGCTGTTGTGAAATAGTAACGAAAAAAGAGGAGTGGAGTATGCCTCCACAGAACAAATGTCTATTGTTTTGGGGCAAGTTTCAGTTTGAAGTTGGTCAAAAGAAACAACAGATTGTGGGGGATAATCCTCTTAGAATTGATTAAAGAAAAACCCCATTAAAGTTCTCACACTGATTGGATACTCCTTATACGAGTATGTCTGGCTTCCATCCTTAAATCCCTTTTTTTTTTTCATTCCACAAAACAATTTCCATAATTGAATGGAAATCCAGGTAGCAGCCATGGCTGTCGTCGATGTTTTTGTGGCGATTTATACGCGACAACTAATCCTACATGAATAAATTAAATGTTAAAAGAAGCCTCCGCAAACTAAGGCTGCCTCTTGGGGTTTGGGTTTGGGTTTTGGTTTGGGGGCTTGGCCCCTGCGCTGTGGGGCATACAAATAAGAGACGACGACGACGCCTCAACTCCAACTCCTTCCTATGCAAATTTTTGTGTAGAGAAACCCGTCAGACAACCGGAGTTATAGTACGTACATCTGTGGAATGGTGACTGGGTGTGGGACTTACATATTAAATTAAATGTTAATAATGGACAAAGACAATTCAAACGGAGTCAAGGCCCGACGACAGACGTTGGCGGGGCCAAAGAACTGTATTGTGGCAGCAAACACAAAGAAACAACAAGACTGTGCCTGTGCCTGTGCCGCCCTGAAGCAATTGCAAAGCCACTTTGTCTGCTGCCCCTTGTCCAAGCCTCCAAAAACCTCGCAACTCTTACTCCCAAACCAAGTCATGGTCGTCGTTGTCTTCTGGTGTTGCTTCTGGTGTCAAATGTCTGCCCACTAGTTGGACAGGCGTCTGTTTTCCAGGTGGTTGGTTGGTTGGTTGGTTGGTTGGTTGGATGTCTCCTTCTCACTCCCTCTTTCTCTATTGCGGGGTTAAATGACCCCTGACCGTCTGTCTGTCTGTCCTTCTTTTGGCCACGTTTTAATTTGAATTTTATTCGGTTTATTCGCTTGTTTGATTGTTGAGTCATACTGACATTTGGCTGACTAATCCATTTGGGGGAATGCTTAGACAAAGCCATAAAGAAATAGAAATCCCATAAATATTAGACTATTTGTTCATTTATAAACTATATATACTGGAACATAAAAGAACTCAGTAATTCTATTAATAATAACGCTCCCACTCTTTCCGCTTTTCATTGAATGAACTTTTTGTTTGCGTTTTTCTCCATTAATTTAAAATTGGAAAATTTTGTTTGTATATTTAGAAGAAATTTTGTTTGTGTATTTTGCTGCTGGTCGAATGCTTCCGCTCCGCTGTGGGTCGTCCTCTGGTCTATTCTGGTTTCTTTTTTTTTTGCTAATCGTTTGACTTGTACGCTCTTCTCGTCTCTTCATCAAAGGCCACACAAAGAGACCAAAAAAGTTATATAAATGTTCGCCAGACAAATTGTTTTTAATGAGCTGGAAACTTTTTCAGCTGAATAGAGTTTTTCCTATTGTTGTTGAGAGGAGGAGCACGAGGAGAGAGAGAAAGCCACTTAATGATAGAGAACAACCCCACTCTGTATACGAGTTAAACAAATATAGAAATTCAATATTTATACAGAGCTTCTGCAGCAGGGAAGCTAATGCATTAAGGAAGAATGAACCCTTCTCCTGTAGAGCTGTGGAGCCGTAGAGACCGGGCAAACAAACTTCTCAACTTCAACATCCACATGAGCAGAGAGCAGAGGACCACGGACCAGAACTACGTCATAAAACCAGCCATCGAGACAACAAAGGATGGCCATGATGGAGGTTGGGGGCAGGAGCCTGGGAAGACCGCCAGTTGGTGGCTGGGAGTCCCAGACAGAACAGCTTCATGCGGCTGCCAGCACCCCTCTGGGGGCATCAGAGCCAGACGGCAACAGACTCCTTTCTCCCAACACAAAACCAAAGGAAAAAGAGAAAATAAAATGTGGAAACAAAATATTCCATGAATAGTTCAAAGTTTGTATGGGAAAAACTACGAGTAGAAAAAAGTTGAGGAGAAAATTCTTTGGTTTGGTTGCCAAAGCGAAAGTGATTGAATTCCTAGGGATTCCGAATGGCGCCGAACATTGAAATGGAATTTTCCCATACGTTTTTCAAGTTTTTCTCTGGGTTGCGAAGAGTTTGAAATGGGGAAACAATAAAACTGCACCAACTGAAACTTTGAGGAATTGCCAATAGGAAGTCCTTCAACATTTGATTGGTTACTTCGAACATGTAAAGAGTACAGCCAAGCCATGCAATTTTGAGCAACTAAAGATTTTTACTTCTTAGATTATTTTTGAAGCTTTTCTCGCTTAGGGGAAATTTGTACAGCAAAATAACGTAATTTATATCCAATTACAAAATGACTACAAGACAACGATAATCCTCCTGTTTCCTAGGCAAAACACCCTCAATAGAGTTATCTTTCGATGTTATCTTGTGGACAAAGTGGTTGTCAGCCCAAAAAAAGTGTCCCCTTTAATTTACAGTTTATTTCCGGGCGATTTCTCCCTGCGTCAGTTTTTACCGCAATTTTTGCGCAACCCGACAGGCGACAGACGACGGACGACGGGTTGAAAGTTCCCATTTTCATTCCCGGACCAGGCGCCACGTCACGTGCCATGAATGGGGGGAGGAGGCAGGAGGCATGGATTCTCCAAGGTATTGTCGGTCTTTGTTGAAAATCGATTTTGTGGCATGACGAACGTGTTATCCTTGGATCTGCAGTGGGGAGTGAAGGAGCATGTGTGCAGGAGTTTATGTCCAAAGAAATTGCCTGCTGCTGCTGCATTTCCCCTCCCCCACATCTCGCCATCACCCAATTGCCTACAGTAGTGCCGTTATGTCGTGCCAGAAGTAGTGGGTGATAGAGGACGGGAAAAAAGAGGAAGCTTCCATCATTTGCAGGCAACGGTAAATATAAAGCTTGGCAATGGAGTGACGTTTTAAGTGGCAAAGTTTTTTGGTTGTTTGCGAAATATCATCGTACTTCCTGTGTCTGGGGCGAAAAATAGATTAATTTGCAAACTGCAGCTCTTTTGTGAAATTATCGCTCTTTGGCACCCGATTAGTTTTCTTAAATTGTTTGCGAAAAGCCAACAGAAAAACAACAACAAAAACAATAACAAGCAGCGAAAAAGTTATTAGCACAGTTTCGAAATTCGATAAAGGAAAAAACCGGTTATTACTCTGCCATAACGAAAGCTGCTGCTGCGTCTTTATCGTTACGGTTGTTGTTGTTCTTCGCAGCAGCAGCTGAGAGGCTGGCAGACATAAAACTACCAAGGCGAAGCTTTTAATACCCTTTCGCGAGAGTGAATACAGGTTCGGTTACATGGATTGGATTGCAATTTGGTTACCGCTATGTAGAAGTAGCTTCTATGAGTTGTATAAAACTATAATTTAGTATTTTTATGGGAATTTATACAGAAACAAATCATTTTCGTTGCAAACATCTCCTCTAATTAAAAATACGTTTATTTAGGGTATCAAAAATACCTCAGCAGGTGAATCAACAGCCCCTCTACACACGCACTCCCTCTCCCTCTCGCACACTCTTTGAGGACTCAATCTAAGAAGGAAATGATAAAGCACACACACCACCATGCAAACACAACGCACAACACACAACACAAATCAAAACAAAAACGTGACAAAAGGCGGCAAGGCAATAACATTTGGGGGCCAAATTCGAAACAAAAATCAATAGTAAAAGAAAGAACAAGAAAAAAGCAACAGCACACAGCACATAGGAATTTACTTACAATAATTTTAGTTGCTTTTGTTGGATTGGTTGTTGGTTTCGTTATCGCTGCTGCGTCTCCCTTTACATATGTATTTGTTGGCGCCACACGTAATGTGCGTGCGTTCCGCGGGGCGGTCGGCGGTCGGGCGGTGGTGTGTATAAATATTTAACAATAACGAAGGGTTGTTTATGGAAGTTTAGCTCTAAAGCTGGTTTTGAATGAAATTTCAATGTAACTATTGTATTTAGAGCTGCTTTGTATCAATTTGTATTTATAATTTAAACACTGCACTTGTCGTCATTCAAATGGAAATGAGTTTCGAACGTTTTGTAAAATGCTCCGCGCGACATCCGCAAACACGTCCACACCGTATGAGTGATTTTTCGAAATGTACATGCAGTGCTGCCAACACTTCGTTGCATGAAAACGCTAAATCAGCCCTTGAAAAAAGCTAGAAATAGCTAGAAATGTTTCTTCGTAGCTAAAAAAACCGTTAGAATATACATTTTTGGTTATTGGTTTATTTCAATATTTTGGATGATTTCATCAATGACTTCGTCTTCATCATCTTGGTTTATGTAGGTTTCATTGGTCCCTATCTTTCTCAAACATGCTGCTGGTAATTTGTAATCGTGGGAGCATTTTTCTTGGCGGCGTAGTCCGTATCTATAAATATGAAATTTAATGTAATTAACAATCCTATGGAGCTTTAAAAGATTGGCATCTTTAAACTTTTCTCTGCACAGCAGTCCCAAATGGTCCACAGGTTTGATTGAACAATGTGTTGCAATATACAAACACAGTCCCGCTTTTTGATCGCAAGTTTTCAATGAAATTGAAGAAACAAACGGTAGTTTGTTAGGCTGTGCAAAAGCCGCTGAAGTTGACTTGTGTTTAGCAGTCTTGGCATGTGCGTGCAAGTCTGAAAGCTTTGCATTAATGCTGGACTTGCAGTATTTGCAATAAAATTTGCCCTCATCAGCTGCATCTAAAGTCAGCCAATTTTTAAATGCAGGGTCTTGCATCCATATACCACGCGGTTTTTGCTTGTACATTTTTGGCATTTTCAACTTCCACTCGCGCTTTGAAAATTGTGAAATACGATTCGGTAGACTTCACAGTGAAAAACGATAAGACTGAATGCTCGTTTGGCTTATCGATGTTTTTTGCCATTCAAATGAAAAAATACTATTCGTATGAAAATGTGGCATCATAGAGCATAAAAATACACGAAATATATAAAAAATATAAAATATAAAAAATATAAAGTAAAGCAAGTTTTTCTTGGAAAATAGCTATAATTCCCGCTAGCCGCTATTTCACAATTTATCCCGCATTTCCTTGTTGCAACCCACTAGATCTAGTGGGAAAATAGCTAAATTGGCAGCACAGCCTGTGAGTGTAATTTTATTTCAAACTAACAAGCACACTCTAAGAACATCAAAACTGAAAAAAACCAACCTCTAAGACCAATTTGAATATTAACGCAAACTGGAATGTTAACTTAACAGAAGACACTTGTTGGTATTACTTTGATTTCAGCAATTTATCCATTATTTTAGTAACTCCCTTGCTCATTTCAAATCCGCGCGCAGTAAAAAATCCTCGCCGTCCTGGGAAGTTTATAATATTCTTCCCTGGGAAATTGCTGAGGCTCTTCGGAAAATGTCGGGTATGGACAACAGGCAAAACGGCCCAGAAAATGCAAGGCCTGCAAGGTAAAATCCACCCAACTGACTAATAGGCTTTGAGGGGCGCATGCGCATGCGCAATCCCCTATCGGGGATTTTTTCGGGTAGGGTGAAAATCGTGCGAGCCGTGAAATTTCCCTTGGCTAAATTTACCCGTTATCCATACCTTTTTTGGCTCAACCCAAGCTCAAACCAAAATGTTGTGTCGAACCGATCGGTTTGACACTGGACACGCTCTTTTTCTCATTTTCGCGTTCTTGTTTGAGCTCTTACTCTCTTTTACTCTCACGGTATGAGTTCGAAACGATCATGCAACAAAACATCGATTTGGTGATGTGGCGGTAATTTTGAAAATGTTCGAAACTCATATTCCTCGCTTTTGATATTCCGTTTAATATTACTAGCTAACTAGGACCCTCAGGCCTGAACACATAATTTAATAGGATTGATGAATCAATTGTCTAGAAGATTGGTTAAATTTAGTGACTTTTTCTTTTAGATTGTTTAGAGAAAAACAAAGTGAAAAAACTCAAAAAGATACCTATACACAAGAGAACATGATTGGTGGAAAACAAGTGAACAAATTTTGAAATTAAGCTATGGATAAACATTTAAAACATAAGTATTAATTAAAAATTAACAAAAAAATGTTTTTAAGAATTTCCAGTAAAGTATTGGCAAAAAACCCTGAATTAAAACAAAATGCGTGTAACCAAATGTTTATATTTGCATGGTTTTATTTTTTTTAAATGCAATTTATATACATGCATAAATATTTTTACGAGTTTTGAAACTGTAGATTCGACGTATGGGAATTTTAACGCTAAGATGATGATACAAGAACTTATGTTCCTGAATAAGAACTACAATGTCTTACGGTCGTCAAATACCGACTAAGTTTAATTTTGATCTCAAATTAATTAATCTCTGATATTTAAATTCCATTGAAGGGTTTTGTTTATAAATTAGTTTTAAAATATAAAAAATGTCTGATGTTAAAATCCCATTGAAGGGTACATTTATAGCAAGCTGGCAGCGCCCAGATCGGTACGGTATATTATTTACTTTTCGGTATATTTTGATGTCGAAGTTGAGATTAACATATATTTGCTATAAAATGGTATATTTGGTAAATTTGTTTGAAGTATTACGGTATAATTCAAAATCAGGCTAAAATATAATGCTATAATAATTAGCTCAGTGAATTATCATAATATCCATTGGCAAGGCAAAATTCCAATGTTCTCGGAGTTAAACATTTGGGCATCACGAAAATGATGAAACCTTAAAAATTGTAAAGCAGTTCAGGGGCAAGACAACGTGGTTTTTTGATAGGATGGACCAAAGGATAGGATGGATCTACAAGAATAATTTACTATTAATAATTTCCTATTAATTTAGCTCAAGCTGTTCACCTCCTTAAATAGAGGGGGGTTAAGAGGGTTAAATTCGAAAGTGACCGAATATTTTGCAGATAAATCCACGGTCACACTGCTTAGCGGGTGCTCGTACTTTTGTTGCAATTTTTCGTATTTTTCGTGCTCTAAAAGTGTTTTCTGTGTACAATTTTAAAGATCAGCGATCTAGCGAATTTGTTTTGCGTAAAAACAGCGGAAATAATTCAAGAATTGGTAAGTTTTTCGCCCAATTTCGATTGCTAAATGCCGATGCACACAGACACACATTCACTGGAACGCATACTGGCACAGCGACACGCGAATTTGCAAATTTCGTTTTGGCCTGCTCTTGCTATTGTTGTTGGTAATATGTTGTATGTGCTAAACATTAATTAATTGTCGCAATTTCTGTTTCGCTATAAATATGTGAAACGTGCCGTCGACATTTGCTTTAATTCAATGGGCAATTGCGTTGCTTTTTTTGCCGGTATTAGTGCGTTTGTTGGCGCGGGCGAATGGCGGGCAATTATACACACACATGCATATGTGCAGAAAGTGGTTTACGTTTATGCGATGTCGTTTGTTGAATTTTATCCATCAACGTAAACTAGGAAGTAATTTTTAAATAAAACAATCATTTAGGGGATCTGTAAAAATTTAGAAAAATTCATTTCGATTTTTTGTGCAGTTTTTTTGATACCACATTGCGATCAGTTTGGTGGGATCGTGTGAATGCTTACAACGAGGCACAACTGATCGCGATAGCCAGCGATCGCATAAACTCCGCGTTAAACAGCACACACACATACACAGCGCACACACAGGTGAATGAACTTTTTTGCGTTGTTTTGTAATCTCAATTTGTTGCTGTTTTCTGTAGTTGTGTGCGAATTTTGTAATTGTTTTGAGAGCGCGCGCAAACAAAACACACATGCCGTTTTTTTTATTTTCTCGTCATTTTCTTTTCTCTGCATTGTTTTCAATTTGCCGCCCCTGGCTCTGGATTCTCTGTTTCTCTGTCTCATTTTGCAGCTGCATTTGCACACGAGTTAGCTATTGATCTCGCTCGCTCTCACCCTTCTCTCTTCGTCTCCGTCTTACACTCGATCATCTGTATCGCCAAAAGCTCGCAAAAGTGTCGTGCCCTTTTAGGAGAGTTGTATAATTTTATAAGGCAGTTTATAAAGTAGAGAAATCTGAAGCATCTTCTTTACAGGAATGATCTTGCTGTGAAATTGTTTGGTCTTTTTATAATTAAACCGAAAAGATTATACCTTTCATAGGTCCAACTGAACTTCAAGGGTATCCACACATTCGGCTGCGAACCCACCCTTCCTTCTGGTATTTCTTACATTTTTTTTATATTTTTCGCGCGAGTTCATTTGCATGTTTGTTTAATTTGTTTTCACAGCAGCTCTTTGCAAATGTTAATGAACCTGCCGCCTGCCAACAGAAATATGCAATAAAATTGTTACCAAAAATGTGAATACCAAGTAAAATGTCTTAAATGATCTGTGAATCTGCTATTTATAGAACACAGTGGACAGCCATTCTCTAGGAAAACCCTTCCAAAAAATACACACATATCCCTGTAAACTTTTTAAAAGAAAGTATTTTTCTTGTATTTCAATAATTTTCTTCTTATATTTTTTGTGTTTTTTTTTTTTGTTTTAAGGCAAAGCGTTTGCATAAAAATACACTTGTTGTTGTCCATGTTTATACTTGTAGCTTCTTTTGTTGTGGTTTTTGATGTTTTGTTTCTATACAGTAAGTTTTGTAAACCATTCCATTTTTCTAAAGCACTAGATGTTCTCAATACATTTTTGCTTAAAAGCGTCCCTACTTATTGTGTACAAGTGTACCCCCGAAGGAGCTCTAAGTATCCGTAAAGTTCTACACTGACTTTCTGTTGTGACACTTTCTTAATCCAAATAATGGGGAAGGCGGGAAAATGTTAAAGCAGTTTAGTTAGTAAATAAAAGCAGTTCGAAATTCTTACAAGCAGTTTTCGGCACTAGTTGCTTCTCCTTGTAGCTGTGATCAGCTGTAGCAACAGTTGAAAGCAGTGCAAGCAGTTTAACGCATGGCACTTCAAGCTGTACTTTCCATGTTCTATTCCAGTCATTCCCGTACGTCTCTTTAAAGTTGAAAGCAGTGCAAGCAGTTTTCCTCTCCTTTTTAACACCTTCTTATTCCATTAGATTATTCCTAAATTATTCTTCATTTGGGATTATTTTAATCAAGTGCCACACACAGAACTCTCGGTTTGATTAACGCTATTGCAAGCGAAATATTACTAGAAAGCACTTTAAAGCAAAAGCCTCTGTTTTTTGTTGTTGTTGTTGTCGTGTAAATAAATGTCTCACATTTTACATATGTATGCTTTAAAGTTAGCTATAGATTAGAATAAGTTTTAGTATTAGTTGCTTTTGTCGTGTAGAATCGTGTAGAATACAAAAAGGGGGGAGTGGGTTTACTTGTAAAGAGGAGAGTGTAAATTGAATTTACATTTTGGTTAGAGTACATAATGTTTCATAATAATAATTAATTATAGATTAAGTTGTATATAAGAACAAGGCAATTGAGTTTTTTGTTTTCTTGTTACATCAATGTAAGATTAAGGATTAAGAGCACTCATTGAAGAACGATTCGAAATAAGTTTAGAGTATAAATTACACCAAAAGATGGAAACAAAGATAGATAGGTTGAAGCCTGTGGGGCAGGACATAGAGATACATTCTACAGAATGTATTTACCCTTGCCGCCACGATGCTCCTTTTGCCGCTGCGACGAGGTGACGGCTGCCAAAAGGAAACTGGAGCTGCCACCGCTGCTGGTGCTATTGGTGCTGCCGTAGCTGCCATAACTGCTGCCGGCATATCCATAGCCGCCGAGCGGCAGGGCGTTTAGCTAAATCATCAAAGCCGAAAATGGGTTATACCGCATGATCTTTGACAGAAAAATCCATAGCAGTGAGGTGATGGCGCACAGCACAACGCCGCCCCATCCCAAGTCCAGGCTCCAGGATGTGAGGAATATCCGTGCGCCCAACAGTGGCTTTGCCATGATGGCCACTCCCCCGGGACGTGCCACAATGCCATCCACAGTGCCATCGTAGTCGCTGTCCAGCATGGGTCGTCCCTGCTGTCGCTTAAAATGGATAATCATCAGCGTAAAGAGTGCAAAGAGAGCTGAAAGTATCAGAATTAACAAAATGTGTCTGAATACAGGATCTGCAAGGACTCACCTGCTAGGAGATACATCACACCAGTGATGAGGATTGCACTGATTTGACGCTGACAGACGCCAAAGGCTCCCACCAAAGCGGCACTGCCCAATATAATGAGGCACACCAATGAGCAGGATATGGAGAGATTTTGCATTCCTAAAAGATGATGGTTTAAATTTGATTAAACCATTCCTGCGACTAGATTTATTAAGATATTTCTCAACTCTGGATTATAGTGATTATAGTGTTTACATTTAAGCAGATTAGTTGGCAAAGGCAAAGGCAGAGCTCTGAAATGATTAATGATGTCCCTAAAAGGATTTCCTCATCAAATTGATTGGAAAAGTTCATGGTAATTCATAAAATTATCCATTATTAAATGTAGAATCATAAAAACAGGTTGCACTGCTTTAATCTGTACTGTATCCACTACTGAAACTGAAATTAAAGCAGTAGTGAAGCATTGAGTTTCGAAATCATTTTCTATAGCCCTTAATTTCATTTGTGGCCATTAATAAAAGATACCACTTCAATTTCCGTTCACACTCTCGGAAGGGCACACACACACACACCTGTAAAACCAATTACCCAATAGACGACTATCTTTCCGACACTACCAGCAATTAAATCTCATATGTGTGGCGGTGGTGGTGGCAGTTCCCACGGAACCATAAAAAGACTGGCAAAAGTGGCAAATGCGATTTTTAGAACGCATGGTAGGGAGAGGGATGGGACGCAAAAGGTAGATGAACCAAACCATTTGTTGACCTATATTTCCCCAACCACTTGCGACACCTCTACCTTTATCCGAGTGCCTCCCATTGCTGCTCTGCCACTTGGTGTACCTCTGGCTCTCCGTTTTGCTGCCAAGAGGCATGCAACTATCGACACGGACATGTTTCATCTGTTGTGGGGTGGCAGGGACGATCCAGAGCACGGGACTAACTGTATTGACAATATAGGAAACCGGAGGCAAACTCGGTTTGCTTTTGTGGTAATTACTTTATATAGTAGATGGTGCTACTACAAGGCCACAGGACACATTCGGATATGCTCCTCCTCTGGGCATTTGTTGCTGTCATTGGTTTTCATTTTTATCTGCTCTGCTGTGTTCTATGGGACTTTGCCGACTCCCTTTGCTGGTGGTGGAAATGGGATTTGTGGTAATGACTTGTGAAATGTGCGACAGCTTGGAGCCAACATTTTAAGCCAGAATGAATGGTTAAATGGTCCAAGGAAGCAAGCAAAAGCGGAAGCGTGGGAATAACATGAGAACGCCATTTAAAAATTGTTTTTTTTAAAAATGAACAAACATTTACTGGTGGTCTTCTACATACATCGAAAGTGACGTCTAGGGCACACAACCTACAAACGTTGTTTAGGGTTTCAGGGATTGAGGGAAGGGTCTACAAAATGAGGATTATAATCATGGGATAAACCAAATGAAAACAAAGCCAGCTAAATCTCCTATCTCTATTCTAGATCTATCTACTCTCTGCTGCATTCAATATAAAAAATGTCTGCTGAAGCTGAAGCAATTGTCACAACGGCCGCTGCCGATGCCAGCACATCCCCGACAACAATCAAGAAAGTAGCTGCTGTCGATGCAGATACCACACCCGACAATGCTGTGCCCGTGGCCACAGATGGTGCCTCCGAGGGAAACGGCAAGGTGGAGCAAGAGCGCGCCGAAAAGATACTCAAGGGCAAGGAGCTCTTTAGCCAGGGATCGCGTAATTTTCTGGTCAAGAGCTACGATGAGGCCGCTGATGAATTGAGCCAGGTGTGCCAGCTGTACGAGGAAGTGTACGGCGAACTTGCCGATGAACTGGGCCAGCCCCTGCTGCTGTGAGTGGACGAGACAGATGATGGAGAGCGGCTGTAACTTTCTTAATCTTGTATATTTGTCCTTTCATGTAGATATGCCAAGGCGCTGATTGCCATGGCTCTGGATGAGAACAAAGTGATTGATGTGCCCGATGAGGCAGCCGATGACGATGACGACGATATGGATGATGACGATGACGCTGGGGACGAAGCTGAGGAAGCCGCAGAGTCCAAGAAAGAAGCAGGCGAGGCCAAGAAAGAGGAAGGAGAGGCCAAGGAAGCGGCAGAGTCGCAGAAGGAAGCTGTCCCATCCAGGAGGGAAGCCAATGGCGCCAGCAGCACAAACGGCAAGGCGTTGGATAGCATCAAGGAGGCCTCCGATGAAGCCGATTCCACTGTAGATGCGCCAACAGATGAGAAGAATGCCAAGAAGTCGTCCACTGGAGTCGAGGAAGTTAGCAGCAGCAATGGCGGTGCCTCGGTCAATGATGACGAGCGTCCCAGCACTTCGAATGGTGAGGCTGCAGCCAGTCCCAGCAATGGAGCTGCAGTTGTTGCCGGCGGCGAGGATGAGGAGGAGAACGAAGAGGGCGTCAGTGGCAGCCTCCAGTTGGCCTGGGAGATCTTAGAGGCAGCTGCCAAGATCTTTTTGCGCCAGGGCCTCAATGGTCTTCCCTATTTGGCAGAGGTTCAAACGGAATTGGCAAACATTGAATTTGAGAATGGAATCCTTGAGGCGGCACGTGAGGATTACGGTGAGTGATCTTTGAGCAAAGATACTTCATTTACTGACTGTCGAATTTTCATTGCATTTTCCAGAGAAAGCACTCCTAATTCTAAGCGATCTCCCAACCAAGAATCGTCGTGCACTCGCCGAACTGCACTACAAGATCGGTCTGACATTTTTGATGTCACAGCAAAACAAGGAGGGAGCCGCCTCGCTGCGTCTCTCCAGTGCCTTGATTGAGGAGGAAATAAAAGAGATTAAGGAGAAAGAGGAGCCCCTCAGTGATCGCGAGAAGAACAATATGTTGGATCTGGAGGAGACCAAGCAGGAGATATTGGCCAAAATACAGGAAATTGAAGAGATGCAGGCTCAGGTAAGCGCAAGGGTACATTTTTCTGTATACATATGTAATTATTAATTTAAAACCAATTTTTAGACCATTGCCGAGGTGCGTGCGGCTCTAGATAGTTACATCAAGCCAATGGGCAGTGGCAGTAGCAGCAGTGGAGCCGGCGGCAGCAACGATGCTGCTGCCTCTTCATCCACCAATGGGGCAGCCAGCTCTCCATCATCGTCATCATCGTCCAGTGCTGCTGCTACTTCCGCTGTTGCTGCCACCTCGTCCTCGTCGACCATTAGCAGCAGTTCCACCGCCAAGCCCACCGATATTACGCATCTGATTAAGCGCAAGAAGCCCGAGGAGCCTGGCTCTGAGGCCGAGGCCCTGTGCTCGCCGGCCAAGCGTCCTGCCTTGTAGGAAAAGCAGCGGCACATTCCAGTGGCTCACACTCAATCACCCCCACACATCAGCTACTTAAACCACCCATCCCACTTTCAACCCATGAAAGCAACACCTTTTTTACACACTTGCATTTTATAAAACACAAACACACTGTCCCCATGCTCTCGCCCTTTTATGCTCCTATTTATGCTATTTGTTTGCTGTTTTTTCTACCAAAATTCTCTGTAAGTCTCTGTAAGTTTACAATCACAATTTAGTGCGTAAGAAAGTGCGTAAAAATAAACGAATGTTTTGTATTAAACAAAAGGAACGGAGTGGAATAGATTGGAAGTGGGTGGAGATGGATTCATGGATTCAGGATTGGCGACCAGATACGTACTCAGATGCGGCTGCAGAGTGATGACCTGTGACTCACTGTGCTGCCAATCGTTGCGCTGCTCCTCCCCACGTGCATTCTCCATGGAGCCCGCTAGATAGTTGACACATGGAGGAGCTCCTCGTGGGAATTTCGGGTTGCGTCGCAGCTCCTGCAGCTGCTGAATGGGCAGATCGATGCACAGGGTCCAGATCCCACCATGCATGGGCACGAGGAATACAGAGTCGCGACGATAGCGATGATCGGCTGCAGGATAGCAAGAAATATGAATAGGATTACGATTTGCATATAGTACTAGGATATACCTCTCTTATCCGGCTTGAGCATGGCCACCTGATCCTCTAGCAGCCACTCCAGATGTAGACCCGAACGATTTGAATAACGATCCAGACTATTGCGATCCCATGTGACATGTTCCCAATGATCCGTCATAATGGCGGCACACAGCATGGCCGTGGCACTGGTGGTCATCAGGAGGGTGACAAAGAGAAAAAGAACTGGCGGCGGACCCATGCAGCAGGTGGAGCAGCAGGCACTACCCCCCGCCGTGCTGCCCATTCCCAGGCCGTCCATTTGAGAACCCAAGGATGTGGGAGAACCACTGCCACCGCTACCACGACGTTGGATTACCTTGGCGCAGCTGTTCTGCCTCAACAGGATGCTGTTGCTGCGCCTTAGACTCTCGACGGCCGCTGCCGCAACGGCGGATGTGGCTGCGTTTGCGCCCGAATTTCCTGCGTCGAACTGCAAGGAGCCGCCGACCACGGACGAGGGATGATCATAAATGCTGTTGTGGCGACTAGGTGCAAAATAGTAGCAGGTGGTTTGCCTGGGCTCCGTTAACTGCTGCTCGCCCCCAGGGAGATCCTCCTCATTGCTGCTCGAGTAGACGATTGATTGCTTGAACTGATTCGAGTAGCAGTTCTGCTTGAAGCTCTGCGATCCCTGGGGATGCTGCTGCTGCTGGATGTACAAAGCCTCGTAGTCGCAGTGATGCGGATTGCGATAGATGACGGGCCAGGAACGTGTGGTCTTCGAGTTGCGACTGTAACGATTGCTTGTGGATGCTCCAGTGGCTGGACCGGCGGCAGCGGTACTGGCGCTGGGCTCCTCCTCTACGAGCGGTGTCAGCTCGTTGGGTGGCTCACAAGACGCCTCCAAAGTCAGGGGTAACTTCTGTAGCGGTTCTCGTTCGCGTTCGCGTTCGCTGTCCAAATCCAAATCCAGATCCTCCTGCTGCTGGTGAACGATGGTGGTGGTGGCCAACTGTCGCTGAAGCACGTTCTTCGCAGCCACACTGCTGCCACACGCTGCCAAGCTGAAATCCTCCTCTTCGACCAGAGTGGCGCTGCCCACAGCTGGGCCTATGCCTGAAGGCATGGAGAAAATGCTGTTAGACGACGTCTGTGCCTGTGGCTGTGAGCGACTGCGCTGGAGCAGCGCAAAGTGTTTCGCATTGTTCTGTGCCGCCTGTTGCTGTGGCTGTGGCTGTTGTGCGATCGAGATGGGACTCGGCAGGGGCAATGGTGCCTCATGGAGGAGGCCAACACTGGTGGGCGATGTAATGCTCACTTCTGGCACACACGTAACCTTGTACCGACTGCCGCTGCCAATGCCAGCGCCAATATTGACGGTGGCATGGCCATGGCCCTTCGAGCGCATCAGTCATAAGTCGCTCGAGTCGCGCTTCTTGATCTTATTGAGGCTCATATTGTGGTTCGTGGTGGTGGCGATGGTGCCTGTGGCTGTGGCTTTGGTGGCGATGGTGGTTTGCTTTTGGTTTTTGCTTGGAATGTTTGCTGAGTTTGTCGGATGGATGGTTGGTTGGTTGTCTGTTTCGTGTTTGGTTTGTTTGCTTGGTTCGTTTGTTTTTTGTTTGCTAAAAGTGTGCGGCGCCTAAAAGTCTACTATGCAAAATGTAACTTTGTGCCTCGACAAAAGAAATTTCTATGATATTTGTATCTACTTAGCGGCGTTTGTTCTTGTAGATGTTTTGTTGTAGATGTAGATGTAGATGTAGAAATATATATATCTTTCTTGTTCTATATTTGCTGTAGTTTTTGCTTGTAGTTTTGTTGTTTTGTTTGTTGTTGCGGCAACACAACACGCCTTTTTTGCCTTTACTTTTTGTTTGTTAGCGAGTATTTTTACCAATTTACAGTATTGTTTTTTTTGTTTTTAGATTTTGTTGCTCTTTCTTTTACTACTTTTAGCTTGAAAGCTATATTAAAAAAAGAAAAGAAGTAGAAGAAAACAAATGTACAACATGAGTTTTGAAAGAGAGTTAGCAGGAGACAAAGACGACAGACAGGTACGATAGATACTAGTTATTAGGTGCCATTAGAGTGAGAGAGAGAGAGAGAGAATTTGTGTGGGAGATGAGAGAGTATGCAGAAGAAGTTATCGTGCAATCGATAGACTGTGTACAGGTGAGAGGGATAGATAGATAGGTGCTTAAGCAGTTATCGTGCAGTTATCGATACATTATTGATAGGCAGAAGCAGCTAATGTGCTAACCAAAAAAAATTCCATTGAAAAAAGCATGCATTAAAAACATCCATTATAAAATATAGATAAATCCATTTGCCCTTTTCATGCACCACTTTCTTGCCTAATGGACCCTTAAAATTCCACAAATTGCATCTAAAATTCCTTATGAATTATGACCCCTCCTCAACTGGAATTTAATCTAATTTCATAGTTTTCCAACTCCAGGAGCAGCTAAATATTCGGCACAAAATTTGAATTGCCGCTCAGTATGAAATTGCCCAAAAATTCAATTGTACGCGACCCGGATCCGCGACCAACAACTGGAGAGCGGCATGGAGGTTGTTGCATATTACATGAGGCTCTCTGGGCCTTCTCTCTTCTCCCATTTTCGCGACGAACAAATTGAATTTGCTGTGTGTGTGTGTGTGTGTGTGGCCCGGCCGCCCATTACGAGGTGCACCAGATGTAATATTAGACCCCGAAACGGAACTCTCTAGTCATATGCGGATGTTTATGCGGGACACTGGATCCACCGCTTATATGTACATATACCTGGTTTCCCTCGACCAGGCTTTGCATCAGTTCGCATATCATTTGGTTTTGTTCTCCGCTGCTTTGGGGCTTATTCGAGTTTGCTTTTTTGTGGTCCGGCAGCTAGGCCTGCAGCAAGTGGTTTTGCTTTCGCCTTTGCTTTGTGGCTGCCACGAGAGTACGGGAGAATGAGTTTTAAATTTCATTGCAATGAAACACTTGCACATTTGGTTTGTTTTGCGTGGAGTGGAGGCTACGAATTAGGCCAACTTTTGCTGGTTGAAGTGGTATTTTTAATGTGAAAGGCAAAAAAACATTTAAGTGGTTTAAAATTCGTTAATTAGATGTTGGAATTTAGTTGCATAAGTATTTGCATTTTGTGGTATTTTAGTGGAATATTTTTGATTTTAAAGTTATGTAAAAAGAATTGAAATAAAGGAAAGCTCAACATTTAATGAAATATGTTAATTTTCTATGGAATTAGGTCATTTATGGCCTCATTCAGATGGCGGAAATGGAATTTTTCCTGCAATTAAAGTTTGAAAAATAAATTACAGCAGTTGGAAATGCCATAACTAATGTTTGAATGTGAAATCCTTATTGTGAAAATAATTCCATGGCTTTGTGTTCTAGAATTAAGTGAATTCAGGCATACATTTTACAGGATTACTGGAGTATTAAATAGTTGTATGGATATAGTGGAAATATCACCAAAGGAAACAGTTTCCATGATAAATCCGCTCGAAAGAAGTGAGCACCGATAAACGCTTTTAAATTGGCAATCTCCCGAAATGTATGCTATGAAAAGAAACATTCGCACATCGTCCTCAGGCCATCCCTGGATAACCAACTGGCACGTACTCGGGGCTCAAGCCCCTTTCGTGCCACATTCTCACGGTTCTTTAGGTTTGTTCAATTCTTAATGGTAACGAAATAAGAAATAACCTGCCACTCCGCTCGTTTGCATAATTGATCAAGTGTGGCACACGTGCTGGGACAGACCGTATGGGTCGTATCAGTTGTGGTCTGCTCAGCGGCTCAGAGGCCATAGGTCAGAGCGAGCAGCTGAAATTAATTAACACGCATGATAAGCCAACTCAAGCCTGTCAGCCAGCTCTGTGGCAGATGCACAGACACACACACACACACACACACACTCACAATTTGTTCGGCTTTGGCAGCGCCAAGTCCCCAGCACGAGGAATGGAAATAATTTGATTATGCCAGAGAGTTGGCCACTTGGCAGTCGGTTCAGCACTTCCTTTCAGAGAGGCAGAGGCAGAGTCTGGTCTGCCTGCAGCCTCAATGTCACACACTTACGCAATGCAATTGGCAGCCGACACGTTCCACGCACACAGAGAAACACTGAGGCAGGCTGCAGCTGCAGCAGCTTCAACGCTGTGTACGTGAGAGTTTTACACAAAAGTTGGCGAAAAGTGCAGCAGCAGTCCCCCAAACATGGGGTACTTAAAGCGAAATGCATGGCTGGGTAGGGTAGGGTTGGGAGCGTCCCTTGTGACTGCCTCATATAGTATACATATATGTTGTATGTGTGTGTGTGTGTGTGTGGTTAAGCTTGCCACAGGAGCAGATTGCAGAATGTGGAGAACTATGGAGAATTGTGGAGAATGCTTGTGGCGCTGATAACACTTCTAACGAGTAAAATACGAAGAAGCAAAACCGGAAGACAAAGCAGAAAGAGGTCTTCAGAAAACTTTCGAGAATATTTGCCATGCAGAAAGTTCTGAATAAAACGCGGACTTGGGTTTATTTTTAGTGTACTGAAAACTGCCAACTTAAGGATAGTTTTTTTACACTTTTTTTATCCCCTGAGAATATGTATAAATTTATTAGTTTTTGGTAAAAGAGTGAAATCTCATTTCATTGTTCAAGGATTCTACTACTATTTCTAGACCTGTCCGCTATGCGGACATTACCCTTAAAGTGGTATCCCCTTGTTCCTGCAATTTCAGGGGTTGGTTTTTTCCCCAAGCAACAATTGTTATGGCAGTCGCCTTATGGCTAATGTCTTTATTTTTTATGCAGGCAATTAAAAACAACACTTAACATACATACACATGTGGCAGTGGCAGTGCCTTTTGTTGTATTTGTTATAGTTGTTTCCTGGGCAACGCGGCCACGCGGTCGCCTTGACAATCAACGAACAGCGACAGCGACAGCAGCAACAGCAGAGAACAGCAATAAGAGGAACGAACTACAACGAATGGGGAGACCCAAAAAAGGGGGCCAACCATAAATTAAGAGTACAAGCAGACAGTTGGTTCTGCAACCTTCCTGCCACTCCTGCTTTTGCTCCTGCCTTCCGTTTTCTGTACAAATGACGCAATGCAAATGAAAAATAATGAGCGAACATTTGGTCAGAAGAAGAACAGGAGCAAGAGCTCAGAGGGATAGACCCGCATAGGGGTAGTAACAGGAGGAACGGCAACAGCAGACAAACCACAACCGCAAGTAAGAAATCGTTGCCCCGCAGGCTCTGGCTACTTCCTGCAATTCAAAGGTTCCTTCTTCCGCCCTGCACCTCAAAAAATAGTTCTTCTCGATGCAGTTTGGTGGATGGATGCTCCTCGGGCACTGCCTGGTGCCGATGCGGGCACGGCTTGCCACTACGGATGCGGGAGCAGTGCCCAAGCTGAAGTTTCTTTTGGCTTTTGGCTCGACTGCAGCCCAAGTTATTTATTTAGTATTTCTGCCTGCCGCTTCTGCTGCTGTGTGCTGCTGTCTGCCTCTGCTGCTGCTGCTCTGTCTGGCACAAAAAGTTGCCCCAACTAATTAAAACTAATCTTATGCAATTTCTGGGTAATTATGCACATAAATCACGCCATGGGGAAGGTGGTGTGAACAGACGCAGTTTCTTCTAAAAGGGACAGAGCAGGGGACTACTGACAAAATATATGAAATTGAATTAAAGGCTGACTCTAGATTTTACTTTGGGGAAAAGTTGGGAAGTCAAAATGGTTAAGTGTTTATTGGTTTATATAATAAATCATCTGGGATGTAGGACGTAAAGAGTAGAAAACTCCAGGATCTATAGGAATATGTATATTAAGTGTTTCTGCAGGGCATGGCCTTAAATGATACTGATACCTTTTAAAACCGTATAGTATTTGAGTCCTAAGGCCATGCTCTACCATGACTGGTTGGAAAAGCTGAATTTTTATACATTACTTGGTTTTCTCAATCGATAATCTAACTCTTCTCCTAAACCTTTTCAATAATTCATAGATAAATCAACTTTACAGCCATGGAATACATTTCACTTGAAGCCAAAAACCACTTATATAATTATAGGGACAAACTATCACTTAAATGTCTTAATATCCCTTTGGCTTGGTCATTAATTCATGGGTGTCCCCTACACACACACACACACACACACACACATACACTCATGACATTCGAGCCGTAATTTAGTCAAAGCCATTTACCAGCTACCAGTTTTATTTTTCTCTCAGTCTTGTGTTTGTGTGTGTGTGTGTGTGTGTGTGTGTGTGACGTGGAAAACACTTCCACCAAATTAATGGGCTGTCACATACACAGACGGGTGTATGTGCCAGAAAAAAAACAACTAGATAAAAGCAGTTAATTTTTGTAAAATGCCAACATGCAACAGAGTCCTCTGCAACACCCGCCACCCAACCTATTCGTATCTCTGTGTGTGTAGTGCCACACTCTCGCATTAATATGAAAATGTATACTCCTGCGCCTCCCCCCCCCCCCATATGGAAGGTGGGGAGTGCCATGAATATAATCCCCGCTCTAATTGCAATCTGTATTGCGAGTATTCCTGAACACTGGACACATAGTACACATATATGCATGTGCAATACGATTGCTGGGATTAGTTTGTGTGGCATTTCCCATTGGCCCAGTTCCCAGTTCTGTTGAGGGGTGGGGGGATTTGAGGATTTGGGTCTGTGATTTGGCCAATTGCCCAAAGCCAAAGCTCTTTAGACCCACTTTCACTCTCTCTTGATGTTGTTCTGTAGCTCTGTTGCTCTATTACTTGCAGCAACATGACGTATACGCAATGTCATCGTGACTCTCTGCCCAAAAAGTAACTGCATTCAAGGGCGCGCCTCCAGTCGACATTTCGCCGTTTCACTTTTTCCCGGTGGCATGGCAGCAGGCAGTAGCAGCATGGTTATTTATATATCTTTTGGGGCGCCTGCTAGATTACATTTTCCCAGCGATTTTTCACTCTCTGTCTGGGGGGCGGCCTCATCCTCAGCCTCAGCATCAAGGCCAAAGTCGTAAAGTTTGTGCCAAAAACTTTTGCTTAACGCGCGGATTTTTATGGGCGGCAAATGCATAAATTGAATTGAGACCGGAAGCCGTTTCTTTACTCTTCGTTTAGAGGTTTTCACAGCTCAAGTGGTTGGCCCACAGCTTCCTTATCAGCGTCCACGAAAAAATGTGGGGTGACAGTCCAAAGCTCATTAGAGAGATGTGCCCCTCTGGGCGGAAGTTCAAGGCAACGTGAAAGGCAGGTCAAGGCAGGTCGCTCCCTCGCTCTCTCTCTCTCTCTCTCTCTCTGTAGTTTTTCCTTCTTTGCTTAAGTTTTCCCAGAGTGACAGAGGGTGGGAGGAAGGAGGACTCTAAGCAAGCGATGATGTCAAAGGTTTCTGCTATTCGGGTCAATCTAAAAAATTTATGAGGCAATCGTCAGGACATGCCAAGACATGCTGGCATCATGTCAGCACCCACACTGGGGGGCCACTGGGATGTGGATGTGGATGAGAGTATGAGAGTGTGAGTGGGGTCTGAGCCTGCCTCCGGGGCATGTTCGTGTCTCGTGCAATGAGGTGGAGCCACTAGATGTTGCACACACAGCAATGCTTGAAGCAGCCTGCCCCGTCCAAGGCCATGCCGCTCAAAAAATGTCAAATTGAATATAAATATTTCAAGTCAGCAGAAAAGTTAGTTTTTCTTCGACTTGAATTTTCCGTTCCGTTTCGAAATAAATCGATGGCGCGGCTAAAGCAATTTCGCAGTTGACTTAGGACCTTAATCCCAATGAAATATGAATTGTCCTGTGAACAGCCACCGCACACCGCAGGATACGCCCACTGTCGGGACACGCCCCCCTACAAAAACACTCAAGTGTGTGGTTTAGCCACTTAGCATTTTCCATGACCTCTGTAACCCCTCATCAGTACTTGCTTCTCCCTTCTTTATATGATTAGCCACTTTGCTTTAAAGGACCTTTTTGGTACGGTGTTTGTTTGGCCCATAAATACACTGCGTTTCGTAGCTGTAAAGCAGCTGCAGAGTTATGAAATATGGGAAAGTTGAACGTAGTTTATTGAATATATAGTTTACATTGATTTTTCTGTGTGAAAATATTGGGATATGACATATTGTTTAAGGCATGTCGACAGCTTGTACATTGTTGTTAGGATATCTACATATATATTGCTATATATGTAGATATATATATTCTCTTGAAACTCATTTCACACTTATGCTCCTGAAACACACCTTAACATATTGCTCATACGACATGTAGGCTCTTCGATATTCTAATTGCATTTGACGGGAAGTACACATTGCCCCCCCCCCCCCCCCCTCTTACTCTCTCTCTGTCTCTCTATATATATCACTTTCTCTTTCCCTTTTACGTTAACCCAGATATATGTAAATGTGTGTGTCAGAATGTGTGCGTGTAAGTGTCTTAACATGAATATGAATGGCTTAGCCATGTTTATTGAACGAGTGCAGAGCAGACATTAATATTCATATTTTCCCTACCATGATCCCACCGTAAGACTGTTTGTGTATCTGTGTATATATGTGTAGACGGTGTATCTGTGTTTGTAGATGGTGTATCTGTGGGTGTACACTGTACACATGTTCCATCTATGACTCACGGCACTTCATTTCGCATTCAAAATGTCTCTTTACAGCAAGTTTAACAATTCGCTTGACTAGTATTCGCTCATACGACAATTGAAGTCGACTTACTTTATTTATAAGATTGCCGGGCATAAAACCCATTTATGTTGAGACTTGTCTGTTGTTTTTGGCACATCCAAAAGCTTTCATAATTCGGATTATACTGTATCCTATTTGCGAGATTTTATTTGGTCAAGGCTAAGCTTTCGAAAGAGTTCGAGTTCTTTCTGGCGGCAGCTGCGGCTCCGCAAACTTAAGCTCTTTTGCTCTTCAAATATTAAGTATACGCCACGTTGTTTGCTGCCGGAGAAACGTGCGGGAAAAGTTAACAAAATCATTCAGCTGCTGCCAGTTTCTAGAGAAACGCTCTGGGAAAAAAAATTGTCATTTTCGGGAAAGGTGCATTAGTGCTATAAAAAAATGCTTATATTTCATGCATTTCCTTAAACCATTTCCTGTTTATTTCATTCTTTTATCGATTTGTTTCTCAGACCCTGAGGTTTCGTTTTCTGTCTGAGAAGTGGCATGCCTCATGGCACGAATTAAAGTTGCAATTGAAAGTTATACCGTTTTCCTGAGCCAGACAGCAATTAAAACGCTCTGCGGACTTGAATAATTTTGCATAATTTCTCAACTTGTTGAGGCGACGACGGTCATAACTTCACTGCCGAAGTCATGTCCTGACAGTCGGGACCACCAGAGCGCCACCCATGACATTTGCGTGTGCACTCGAATGCATTTCGAAAATTGCAAAATTCTTAACAAAATTGCAAATGGGTTGCAAGCAAGGATAGGGTGTGGTGGGGGTGGGGGTGGGGATGTTGATGGGGTGAGGTGTCTGATGCGTGTGTCATTCCGCTACGACTACATTTTGCGCTTTCCGTTGGGTTTTCGTTTACCGTTTTCCGGCGTCAAATCAAGCGAAATGTTTGCATGTCCCAAGGGTCTATATATAGTCAGTATATAGCCACATTTACAGATATAGATTATAGGATTTTGTGTGTATGTGTGTATGAGTGTGTGTGTTTTGGTGTTTGAGAACCTGCATTGACGTCAAACTTTAATTATTTAATAGTCAAGAGCCTGCGGTTTGGGCAGCCATAACGATTCGATATTGAAAAAAGGTTAATTAAACTCTTTGGGGATCATGTCCAAAGTTTTTTCTTGTGGTTTTTATTGAAAGGAGTGAATGAAATTGGTTTTGTTTTCAGCTTTCTACTTTCTATCACGTTGTGGTCTTTTTTTTCGTGGTGCAATTGAGTGGAAAGTGGAAAAGTTTGCTTTTAAAGGGCATTAAGAGAGTAAAATGTTCTCCAAAACGAAGCAATTTTATTAAATAAAACATTACACCTTGACATTCCTTGAGCTATTTATCATTCCTAACAATTAATATACATTAAACTTCAAATGAAACGACCATAATCCGGCCCCTGGCACAAAAGTCAAATGAATTTTAATTAAATATTTAAGCGCATCAGAGGACAGAAGCGAACAGAATTGAGCGAAATTATTTAGTAGCACGGACCACGGGGCGTATGGAAATAGCCATCGCTTTATTTATCTGTTGGCACAGTATTTTATGTGCACCATATATTTGCCTGGATAATTCAATATGTTCTGGACTTCAAATGCAAAACGGCAGACAATCAATTCGTTGCCGGGTCTCGTATTTTGCAATCAATTGCTCGAGCGAGCACTTGTAGCATTTAAGACATACTTTCAGTTCTTCTTTGTTTGCTTATCCTTCAGTTTGTTTATTGTATATACGTATATATCTGTGTGTTTACGAGTCGAAAGTCAAATCAGGCCATTTATCAAGTCAAAAGTCCATGGGGGCCCTTGGACCAGGCCATTATAGTCCTGCCCCACGCAGGTCAGACGCCGCTCTGTTTGCGCTCATTTTTCAAGGCATGTGGAAAGCTACACCCTCTTTAGCTTCATTCTGCTTTATATGTATATATCTATATATATACTGGTACATCTGTGTCTTTACAATTACTATATATTGAATTTCCAGCACTTGTTTTTGCCAATTTTCCAAATGCGAATTTCAATTGAGCGTGGCCCTACCCGAAAAGTTTTCTTTCTTTTCAACCAGAAAACACACAACACAAAATAAAGAAAATACAATGAGGGTAAGAAAAAGTTTTCTTCTTTGGGTGGGAACTCAGCTAAATGAGATACGAGTATTCGAATTTCAACAATAATATAAGTAACAAAATTCCAGGTAAACCAAAAGAGTGGGCAAAAGGAAAAGTTTTCCCGAGAAAAGTCAGTTATTGTTTCCCCTAAATGAAGCCAAAGGTTTGTACACTCTTTTGGAGGTTATAAAAATGTGAATTAAACATTTTCTTAATTTTTGGAACAAATTACAAATATTAGATACCATACATAGTTATTTAAATATTTCTAATATACATTTTATGATTTATTTCACATTGTTTTAGGGCATTCCAGGCTTCTACCTTTTTGTGAAGCCAACATTTCTTTCATAATTCCATGTTCTTTGAGAAGTCTTTGTCCCCTTAATGAGACCACACCCACGCTGCCACCCCCAGTCGTTGGCCCATAATTTGATATGGCAAATTGATATCTGAATATATATGTATTCTGTATATACAAAATAAGCATAAATATAAACATACATACATATATACGCACATTTGTATCTTTATCTTTGGCTGTTGGTGGTGCTGCTTCTTGCCGGAATTGTTAATGCCACTTGGCTCTCACTTTACATAATGAAAAGTTGGCCAAGTTCAGACATTGTTATTGCTGTTTTAGCCGGTCGCTGTACTGCCTGTACTGGCTGTTCTGCTGTTCCCTAATCCTTGGCGAGTGCTTTCAAATTAAGGCTAAAAATGTCGCATGTCTTGCCAAAATACAATATATATAAGAACATGTAAAAAATAAAAATCCCCCAAATAAAGAGAGAGAATAATAAGACGAGAACTTGGCCATGGCCTGAACCAGAAAAAAAAATAGCCAGAACCAGAAGCCCCCGCCCCCCCCTCCTATGTCAGCAATTACAGGCCCATGTTTGTGGCTCTTTGTTGCTGTTTGTTTTCCATGTCATATAACAACTTTTTGCAATAAATCAAAAGTTGCCAGCATGAAATGATTATTTATGATTACGCCTAAATACTATACTGTGTTTATATTTAGGAAATCTATATATGTCGATTTAGCCCCCCCCCCCCCCCCCCCCCCCCCCCATATTGCATGCTTTATTTCGTATAATTGAGGAATAGTTTGGGGTACATTTCGTAGCTTTTATTAGGCAAAAACTTGCCTCAAAACAAAGTCAACGTCAACTTGTGACAATGAAACAGTTGCAACAATAGAGAAGACACACAACATTGTAAACCACAAGATATTGTGCGAACAAAATGAAGCACAAGGCCAGGCAAGTTAAAGCCAGACAATGGCCATAAAGGAGGCAGAGACCGTCAACGAATGCTGTTCCCTCTGATGCTGTGGTGGCGCCACAATGCATGCCCCCCGCTCCGTTTCTATATATGCTTTATATATATGTATATCTATATACAGTGTGTACTTCGTGTGAGGTTCCCTTTCAGAATCCCTGGCTCACACAATGCACCAGCGTTTGATGCAGAGGAAAGCATTTGAAAAATTCTTGGCGATGGCGGTGGCGGTGGCTAGATGTCTAAGATGTCTCTTCCTACCTGTTTGGCATGCATTCAAGCCATCCACACAGACTGCCAGCACCCAAACACACACACGCACACACACACACACACTCTCCTACTCCTAGTCGTACAAATAGACAGCAAAACTCTCCTCCTGTCTCCTGACATGTTGGTCACATGTCAAACGGTTCGATTTTTATACCCCGTAATCGTAGTGGCGTACAGAGGATGTGCGGGTCAGATGGAAGGAATACGTCTTTTAGTCCATAAACTATGAGTATCTACGAATCTGCGAATCTACAGTCGCAAATCAAAAACCACAAGAGCTACTACAGCAATCAGATCTGATAGATAGGTTTCTATGATCTCCAAGCATAATCTAATATATTTTCTTGAGTTCTTGAGATATTTTCCACCTTTAAAATGTCCACTACAACTAATTCCACTTATCACAGATTAAACCCCTAAAAATTAATCCAACTTACAGGTATTCCCTAGTCCAAACAACAATTCGAGTACAGTGCTCTTGCCAGCTTTTTCTCTTTCACAAATAAAAAACTTTTAGCCCCGCCAGGAATAAATGGCAGAACGACGAGAAGCTGGCGGTGATGCAGGAGCAGGAACAGGAGATGGAGATGATGCCGATGTGACATCCATGCCAGATTGACATATCTCTTGTTCCCCTAGATATATCCCCAATGCCCGATGCCCCCTTTTCCGAATGAATTGCATTGTAGTCCTTGCACCTGTTTGGAATGCCGTGCTCCATGCTGCATGTCGGAGCCGGCATATCAGCGGATGTCGGATGTCGCCTCCACAAATGGGGAAATGTTCAGATTCCGAATCAAAGTAATCATTTACAAGAGGGAACATAAATCTGACAAGCAAAAGGCTTACAGAAAAGGTTGATGTGTGTTCAACATTAAATGGTTGTTTAGCTGGAAAATGTATTTCCTCTGCTCTTTAATGAATACCTCTGCTCCCTCTTGAGCGGCTCACAGAAATGCAGCTCATGTGTCAACGGAGCTTAGGAGCCGTGGCATGAACTATGCAAATTAACGCGCTTGTCAGCGTTGAAAGCAGGCAGAAACCCCTTTTACCCCGATTGCCCCTTGGCATCTGGTCTTTGATATACACTTTAGAAGGTATATAGACTTATCCTCAGATGCAACTGCTTAATTACAAATTAAAGGCAATTAAACCTTAGGCTTAAGTAGGGGATCATAAGATATGTCTACCATTGGGTAAGCTATCATAGCTCAAGGGTAGTCTCGTTTTTTGAGGGTATTTGCCACTTCGGTTTGGTTCTGCCACTCTTCTTTGCTTGTTCTATTAAGAGTCTGCCGTTGTCCCAGCTTGGAAATGCATGCATCTGACGCGTTTGCTTAGCTGATTGCGGTCCCCATGACACAGCAAAGGAGAGAATGAGCGGGGTAAGGACCCATATCTCTTGGCTGCACGCACGCTGGCCATGTCTATGTCCAACAGAAGAGAATACAGAGCGGAACGACGACATGCCATAACAAAAAGAAAATTATATTTTCATATAATAAGCGACGTATGAGTAATCCCCCCTGTCCACCAGAGATACTCGTACTAGCACACACGGAAATGTCAACGTTAGTGGCTGTCTGTCAGACACTGGCTCCCACATAACCCATACAACTCTCATTTATTTATAGAGTCCTCGAGAGCTGAGTCGCTAATGTGATTTCCATTGGCAGGACGAGATTGGACTGGAGGATTAACAGGAAGCGGGAGTATGTTAAATCAAAATGGAGATCGCCATAAATGTGAACGGAAATTGCTTAAATATTTATAGACATAAATGGCTGAGTGGCAGAATGGGTGGCTAATGGAAAGCATATAAATTAAATGGCATTTCACATTCAAAAGGCATGCTATTGAAGCGTAAGTGTCACAAATTGTATTTGGTTTAAGATGGGGTTATAGATAAATGGTAAATGAATGAAAGTATATATATATGCCTGAGTGGGAGTGTGTCTTTATGTTAAGTAGTATATAGGAGTATAGGCAGCACACAGACAATGCAAGCACTTACATATTATATATCATATTTATATATATATTTGGGTTGGGTTTATAGATTTAGATTATACATAATAGGGAGGACTGAAGGCTCAACAACACTTACGTAAAACACGGCACAAAACACCTTCAGCCAATTAGTTAAATAAATGCAATGGACAATTCACGATGCTGCAACGGTTCTGATGATAATTTTTGGGGAATTGTGTGATTCGAGGGGGGCTGGGGGGGTGGGAGCACATGCACAGCGATTTCTTGGACACAAATACAGAGATGGAGACGTAGACGTAGGCAGAGACACAGGCGCACAATGGAACATGGTGTGTGGCAAAAACAAACTCGCTCGCTCTCCACTCTCACTCTCTCTCTCTCTCTCTCACTCCTTGTCGCTTTCTCCTTTTCCTTTCTTTGCCGCTAAATGTAGACAAACATGACGTAAACCCCAAAAAGTATGCTAGCAATTCGTTGGAATTATGCTTGTTCTAGCGTTTGATAGGGGTTACTTTTAGCTGTTCATTGGGTTTTTGTCTGTTTTCTATTTAATTTCGATTTAGATTTCTCGCTCGATTTTTCTGGAATGTATCAAAAAGATATACAATTTAATGTGAAGGAGGCATTCAAGCTATAGGCTATAGGCGTGGCGGCAGTCAGACACCGCGACGGCAAAGTCGACGACATCAAGGCCATTAGGCGGAGGGCACAAAGCACACACAATAGCCACAAAATGTATGTCACATCTAACACATATGTTGAACACACATGCACGAACACGCACAAACAAATAAACTGGACCGATAGCCACAAATCAAAGCAACTCCGGTGATCGAATAATCCACTGTGCTGTGCACAGATTACACAACACTGGCCCCTGAAGTTCACTCTCGCACTCGCACTCGAGCGGCAGCAACTGTAACTGTAACCGTAACTGCCAGTCCAGTCGATATTGCAATTGCCAATGGGGCCTTTGGCTTTTGACTTGGCTAATATCAAGCGGCGGCAACAACACTAGCACTAACACTAACACTAACACTAACACGAACACTATCTAGCATTTGAGAGGACGAGTCTGCCGTCTGTCGGGTGTCGTGTGTCGTTTGGTTGTTGGTACTACCAGCGATTGTTGGTATTGTTGTTGGTATTACTTCATTCAGAATTCTCTGGGTTCAAAGCGCCAACACACGTCTGTTGCACACGAAAGCCGAGGACGGACTGAGACCGAACAAACTACAAACAGAACTCCACTAAGGACTCGCTCGGCACACTCGGGTGCTGCTTCGGCTCCGAAGGACTCGCGGACTGGGACTTGAGTGAGTTTTTGGTGCCCACTTTTGAGTGACTTAGCCTTACCCTCCTCCCAGAAGCCTCTTCTTGGCTTCCTGCCATTTGCCGCTTGCATTTTCCCTTTTTTTTCACAGTTTTCTCCTTTTTTTCTCTTGGCTGTGTGCGACAAGACACATTTCCGGCTTCCGTTTGGCATTAGCGGGTGGCGATAAGGGGTGGGGGTAAGGGGTTAACGTTTGCTCCCACCCAAAATGATCAAATTTACACACCAGCCATATTTTATTTATTTTGGTTTTTATTAAATTTTACACAATTGGCCCAAGAATCATTAAATTTGCATACAGATTTCACGCCATCTAACAGGGGTTTGGGGTGGTAGCGGAGTCAGTCCTCCAGGGGAATGGATTGCAAATGAGCGGGGTCGTCGAGTGGCTGGACAGATGGATGGATGGGGGCGTGCAGGTTTACATTGATACCCTGCAGTGGGGTGCTCTGATTTTGAGAACATATTTGCTAAGCAGAGAAGGCGGTATTGTGGAGACTATAAAGGATTAAAAGCAGTAATTCTTGAGTTTCTTTATTGCTTATCTTTCAAAAGATATATATATATATCTTCTCATGAACTAGCGTTCTCTAAGGGTATCAAATGCTTCGCTTCGCAGCTTCAAGTTAGCCATCGCCGCCCCCGATGTTTATGGGCGAGACGCAACGGTTAAGCGAACAGCAAATGGCCAAAAGGTGTCTGTCTGTCGGTCTCCCTCTCTCTCTCTACTCTTCCTGCCTTTGTATGTCCTGTTTGTGCTTGTCCGTCCGCCTGTCTGCCCGTCTGTGTATTTGTGTTTGTGTTTGTGCATTGAAGGCAAACACATGTCTCGCTGGTGCTGCTGCTGCTGCTGCTGCTGCTCGGGGCAACCTGTTGGTGCCTGTGCGTATAAATTTAACTTATCCTTGTTATGGAAGTGTGTGTGTATCTGTGGGAGGTCGTATCTGTGTGTAAGAGTGTACCTGTGTCTTCTTTTTTTTTGCTGCTGCTGCTCAACAATCCACTCTGCCTGGCAGAGCACCAATGGGTCGTAAGAGCAATTATTTCTCTAATGACTCTAGCTTTTGGCTTAACCCTAGAAAGGTAATATGATCCCAGAAAGGTCCGTTTAACTAAATCGGAATCTTAAATTAATTTTACACTTTTAATAACAATTATTTTAATAGAATTTAAACATTTTTTGTGCATTCTGAGCATTTATGTAAAAAACATGTAGATAATATGTAAAACGTACGAATACATATGTATATCTTGTAGGCATGTAGAAATCATGTACACAACAATTAGTATATACATAGTTTAAAAATGTAGATACCATGTAGATTAACTATTCCAGACTTTTTTCCACAACTGCTGTCATTTCCGTAAAAACTTTGAACCTCATATTCTCCAATTTTTCTGTTTCCCCTCCAACGCTGTTTGTTGTCATAGCTAGAATTTACTTTGTAAACTCGTATCGAACAAACAAATTTAGACAGAAATTCAGTGATATTTTCGCTACAGTTTTTACCAATTTAAGCGGCAGAGAACACATAACCTCCTCACGATGTCTATGGGCAAGCAGAAAACTTATCAGTCGACGGTCCGTCGCACTGTTGTGGCGCGGGCCAATAAACCCATTATTAATCGTATGTTGCGCTCCGCTCGCATGGAGTCCATCTCTCCGGAGGCTTTGATCGCGTACCAGAAGCGCACGGAGGTGAAGCCCCAGCTGCTGCAGGAGAAGCAATCCAGCAGTGGATTGAGCGACTTCTCCAAGCTCAGAGAGCGTCACGGCCTCAAGGGTAAGGACTACTGGAACGATGTCATCGATGAGGTGGAGCTCACAGCCGCCTGCCGCAGCCGTCCGCGGGTTCCAGTGGTGGATTATTCACTGGTGCTGCCGCCAAAACTGCGCGAAAGGGTGAAGCGCATTCAGGACTATGACTTCTCCAAGTCGGATGATGATATTTACATACGGGATGAAATGCGCGCGGAGCGACCCCAGGACTATATGAGTGCCGGCACCCCCGACAGCGAAGAAGAGGAAGCTCCCGTTGTAAGTCGCTGAAGGGAGGAAGGAAGAGGTTTCAGGAGCAGTTCCTCCTTATAATATTACGCTTTTTTGGTCAGCTCATCAATCTGAAACGCAAGGTGGTCGAAGAGTACTTCAATGAGAGCGAACAATCGGACATTGTGCGCATGGAACACGAGTTCGAAAAGTTCGATCTGCGGCTGGACGAGCCCGTGGGGCACAGCTATGAGACTGTGGACAAGACCAACTGGTATGCCAAATTCCTGTGCACTCCCAGCGACAAGCGTGTCTGCTGGCAGTCCCGTGTGACACATCCCGGCCAGAGTAAATCCATATACACTCTTGACGAGCAGGCGGAGGATCTCATGGATGCGGCAAGTAGCATTTGGACTCTGAACTGCAAGAAATGCCATCTAATCCTTAGATAATCCCCGCTCCAACAGTCTGCAGAACGTTTTGTCGAATGGTTGAACTCATTTGGCACCATGGAGAGCCAACTCACGCCGGATAAGGTCAAGAATCTCTTCTCCATCAAGGGAGATCGCACTCTGTTGGCCTCTGTGAAAACCGATCCCAAAGAGGTGAATGCCATTGCCCAGACCGTGGCCGACAAATGGAACAAACCTCATGTAAGTGTCCCGAGAGGAGCATCATTGGCAGATATCATTCTAATGCTCTGTCTACTTTCGTATCAGATGGCTATAGAGTTGAAGTACGAGAAGCACATCAACGACCAAGCTTCGCGCGTGAACAAGGCACCCATCATCAGTTCCTTTGGACGCACGGTGCCGCTCAAGGAACGACCATGGGTGAAACGATCCAATGATACGGCCATTACAACCGTTTACCCGGAGGAGCTGTTGACCCGTGAGAAGATTTTCAAGGGCATCACCCATCTGCGCAGCACCGCGGCTCTCGTTGACTTCTATCTGTCTAATCCTGTCCTGGAGCGACCCGAATATCTGCTCCGGAGCGGCGACTTTGCAGAGTCCAGTGCCACTGAATCGGCGATTGAAGTGCCGCTCTATGAGCTCCTAGGATTGCGCTATTGATGTTCAAATGTTCACATTTTCTTTCGAGTATATTTTTGTTATAATTCTTAAACACTTAAGTCTAAAGGGTCAGGGTCGTTTGAATCCACGGCAGATAGGTGCCGACATTCACATAGACACCGGGCACCCCGGCCTGAGCACAACCAATGCCCCAGGCCACCAGTCCCACCACATACCATAGCCCGTTGCTGGTGCACACAAGCGGAGAGCCACCATCGCCCGTACAGGCATCCTTTCCAGCCTCCCCACCAGCGCAAATGAATGATGTGGGACTGAGGGCAAAGGATGCACCCAATCGAGTGGCCTGTAGGGCAGCCTGGCAGTTGGCATTGGGTATCAGGGGGACATCCACCTGCCGCTGAATGGCTTGGTAGGCACCCGTCGGCCCAAAGTCGTTCTTGCCCCATCCGGCCACCCAACAGCGTTGACCAACAAAACTTGTGGTCGGGAGGCAGATGGTTCCCACTGTGGACTTGCTGGTGAGGGACACGGCCTGGACAAGCTTCAGGATAGCCACATCGTTCTGCAGATTGTTGGGATTGAACGAGGGATTCACATACACATTGGAGACATACACATCCTGGGCGGGAATCGGTTCGCTTGTGCTGCTCGCATCCCATTCCCCCAGGCGGACCTTAAACGAAGTCAAACTGAGCCTGAATGAAGGGACATTCTGAACAAAGAAGCTTCTGTTGAACTCACGCTAAATTGTAGACCTTGTGGGCAGCCGTCAGGACATGCTGGGCCGTGATCAGAGCTCCTCCGCCCAGATATACATCTGCGGTCGTCAGGAGCGCCGCCTGCCATGGATATGCCCCGAAGCTCGCCTGTCCCGCTCCTGCTGTCGAGGAGCCCAGTGGCGGCGGAAAACGGCGTCCACACTGATAGCTTCCCGCCTGGCAGCAGGCCACCTGTCCATAGCTGCAGGTCAAGGTGGCCGAAGTGCTTGGGATCGATGGCTGTACGAACCGGATACGGGAGATTAGACAAGGCTATATCCTTGAAGGACTGACTCACAAAAGCTCCCGTGTTGACGATACGTATGTCTAGCTGTCCGCTGCCATCGCTTGGCACGGTGGGCAGGGGATTCGCACAGGATCCGGGTGGAACACATTGGCAGTAGCTGGTACCTCCTGGGGCCACAATGGCAGGACTAGGCCAGGGTCCGGGCAATTGTGGAGGCACCAGGGTGCCCACAATCAACTGCCTGGTGAGTACTAACAGAGGAGAGGCTCATCGAATGGGATTCTTGAATGTCTTGATCTCATACTCATCTCTTACTCGTATGATTCGCTGGACTGGCCACATCGCTGGGCTGTGGCTCTGCCCCTAGTGGCCTATTCTCTGCCTCCTGCACTGGCCCAAAGCTCCAGCCATGGCCGCCATCGATGTGGAGCAACTGCAGCAGCAGCAGCAGCAGCAACATACAACTAAACTTAGTCATAGCCCTGACCAAAGACAACTAAATCGAGTCACTAATGCTCCGCCTAACTATATAGGGTTTTGGGGTTTCATACTGGTTGTGGTTCTGGTTGCCCCAACAATAAATTGCCTGACAAATGGCCTTCCCAGCTCAGGGATTTTCCAACAAACTGCATAGAGAGCCCCACAAAAAGCAATCATAAAAAGCAAATTAGGGCGTAAATTGTTGGCAGATGGCAAAAAAACGACTAGAAAATGACTCTAGAGTAAAGTTTTAAATGGAATTTTCAGTCATAATTAACAGTTGCAAGTGTGAGTAACCTGATGTATGTATAGTCAAATTCTCAACAAAGACAAACCCCATGTTCAAAGGGATATACCCAGTGAGAAGTCAAGCCACAAAAACAAACACCCACCCAAAGCCAAAAACCAATGCACAACTCCGTTCGTCTATAGGAGAACTCCATTGAGAACTGGTCGTATAGTTGGGTAGAATATTAAACGAATTAAGTTTTGAATCGCCGTGTGGACAGCTCGATAATTTCATTCAGCTCTAAATTCCCATTGTTGTGCGACATTGTTATTGGTGCTCTATATATTGTGTGGCGTTTAATTTGTTTGTAACAACTTAATGGTTTAATTGGTAACAATTTGATGTCGATTCTGGTTTTGACACTTGCTGCGGTTGAGCGCCCTCAACCCCCGCTGGCCTTAGAGTTGCCCCTGCACCCACTCCCACTCCCACACCCACACGGAATGGTTAACAATTTAGCGCTTGAATTTGGCTACATGACACATTCCGTTCAATCTAAAAACTAAACCCCCTTAAGAGCGCTAAAGATATGTTAATACCAGATAGGAAAAGCTCTCTCTCTCTCTTTTTCCTATAGAGCTTTCATATCAGCCGGGCAAGATTGATTCAAGTTCCATTCGTAATCAGTGCCTCTAGCAAAGCGGAACAACATGGGTCACATTGAACTGGATTACAGGGCCATACCCAAGCTACATGGTTGCAAAAACTACTGGCAGTGGCGCATCCTTATGCGCACCTATCTGGAGAGCATGGATCTCTGGAAGCACAACGAACTCAAGGACGTAAGGCCGATCATCCACATTCCATACGAGTAGGTTCTGGCATTGTTATCTTTTGATTATTTTCCACAGACCCCCCAAACGAAGTTTCTGATTTTGGCCAGCGTCGAGGCCGATTTGATTGAGCCCGCCTACGATGATCAGAGCTGTAAATACATCTTCGATAATCTGGAGAGCCGTTTTTCTGCATACAATTAATTTATAAATGTGTAATCATATTTAATTTAAATTAAATATTCGGTTGTTCAGATGAGCGGGGCATCGTTTTGCCTCGCTTCTTGCTGCTTTCTTTCTATTTATTTTTGGGTGCGTTTTCTTATTGGCATTGTTCTTTTCATTGGATTTTCATTTTCCTCCATCGCCACCTTTTCCACCACCCCCGGCTCCACCATCGCCACCTTTTCCACCACCCCCGGCTCCACCATCTTGCCCATCTTTTCCACGTCGCTGATTGTTCTCCTTCTCTTTTGCTTGACTTTTTTTGTCATCTTCTTTGGCCTTCGGATCACCATTACATTCTTTTTTTTCTCCCTCACCGCCCTTGCTGCATGTTCCGCCGCTGCCTCCTGCACCACCGCCTTGGCCACCGCCCTTGCCACCATCGCCTCCTGTTCCACTGCCTCCAGCGATGAAACGACGCTTACTTTCCTCCACCGAATCGGACATTTACGGACTGTATAATTTGGGGATTTACAAACTAATATTTTGTATAGAATTATAATGAATTAATACATTAAGTCCCATTTTCTCAAAGCATGATGATGAATCCTGAAAACATCAGGATTAAAACACCAGCCGAAGGCTGTTACGCGCGGTTCCCAGGCAATAACGCAGCCCTCCTCCCGCCCAACCGACCGAGAGGAGCTGCCGCGTAACGCGTGACTCGTTAACCGAACCGATCACGGACATGCAGGAAAGATAGGTATTAGACTAGTGTTCGAGGAAAATTAGAACTAATCTGAAATAATCTGAAGAACTAAGCAATTTCTAATTACGAGAAAGATGAGAGTATCAGTAATTTAAGAAGAGGAAGGTAGGAAGGAAGGAAGAACACCAAGCATTTTCCTACGATTAGCTAAGGTTGGAAGGTTTATTAAGAGCAATCTCATAACTGTAAGTAAGAAGTTTTTTCAAGCTGCTTCTATTCTTTCCTGCTGTACTTTGTACTGAGGGTACCATACACAAATTCTAAAATCGGACGAAGTAGAGAGATGTAGAGAGTCTTTGTTATAGAGGGTCTTTGTCAAATTCCTTTGACCATCTCTTTATAAACCCAAGCACGCCCATGGCCTCGTTTACCATGGTAGAAATATTTCATTACATAAGTGGATTTTATGATCTTACTCTTTATGGATTACGATTAATCTCGAATCAGCACCCTTGAATCACCCTTCAATTGGTTTTCGTTTATGCTTAAAAGATTTAATTCATTTGTTGGTATGTCTAGCATTGAGATTCTTGGTTTATTTATTCAAAATGATTGTGAAGGGCCAAGTGCCTGGATGAATCTCTGAGTGAAGCCAGCCCACCTGAAGGCGGAATCCACCTCCTCCTGTTTGCATCCGACGCGACTGTACGTTGGGCATCTGGTTTAGCGGCAAGGGCGGAAAATTGCTCTGGTGCTGGCATCCACACGGGAGAGAATTGCAAGTAAGGGGCTGAGGATCACTGGCAAATGGTGGCCTGTTGTGGTGTGGTGCTCTTTGTGGTACTTGGATACGGCGTATAATAAAGATTCGACGTTGACAAATTCCCCTTTGCGGATGCCTCGCTCTTTAATGTTTAATGTTTAATGTTTATCGTTTTCTTATTTCTTTTTGCCTTTTGCATCGGTTTTTTCTTTATGTTGGCACCGGCTGGCACGTCCACCAGCAGAGCATGGTTCTCTATCTTTTCCACGTTCCTTCTCTGTTTCTTCACTTTTTTTGCCATCATTTTTGGTTTTCGGATCATCTTTACTTTCGTCCTCGTCGCCGCCTGTTCCACTGCCTCCAGCGATGAAACGAAGCTCATTTTCCTCCACCGAATCGGACATTTTCTGACTGTATAATTTAGAGATTTTAAGACTAATATTTTGTGGCGTGGCGAATTGTAATGAATTAATAAATTAAACTCAATTTTTTCAAAGCATGTTGATGAAAAATTTGAAAAAAATACGACAACATAAGTGGATTTAATGATCTTACGATTTTTCGATTAAACAAATATTTGATGCATTTGTTGGTATCTCTAACATTGAGATTCTTGGTTTATTTATTCAAAATGATTTTGGTGTTGTGTCAAACTAACATGTGAAGGGCCCCTAAGGGTGATATCTTAAGGTATAATCAATTCATGTACAATGATATATTGCTCTCTCGCTCTCTCTGTCTGCTTAATAAATACGGTTACAATTTAAGGCACTATTTAAAGCACTACAAATACAATTCTAGTCCAATCGATTCTCTCCCTTCTTTTTTTTGGGGGTTACTAAACAAAACAACTCTGAACAAAACATTTCTGATGCAAGTAATTCCTATATGTACAAGCTAAACCATTTTATGCGTGTGGGATTGTGTGGGGAGTCTCCCGAATTGGTGCTCCCCAATCCAATATCCAATATCTGATATCTGATATCTCAATTATTATTGACTAGCTCGCTTCGCGCCTGACGCCCGCCTGCCGTCCATGCAGGGCGGACTGTAGAAGTAGATGCTGGGCGACCATGGTCTCTTGGCCCCGGCCAGCATCTCTGGATGGCTGGTACGCGCCACCGTATTGCAGCTGCCCACACACACATCATCTCCGGGGAAATCCTGGCCCATTGCCTGGGCCCGCAGCACAATCTGATGACCCTTTGTTATATCCACATTGGCCACCACAGCGGCTTGGTGTCGGTAACTGTAAAAGCGATTACTTAATTTTCCGTCCACGTAAATCTGCGTATAGTAAAAGCTGATGTTAGAGAACTATTTGCTTTGGAAATTAGTAAGTGATTGCCTCACCTCGTAGCCGCTAATGGCGGCACAGTCGTGCATCTCCCATCTGATGTAGAGGGCGGAACAGCCTAGACTGGAGACAGCACTGATGGTCACGGGGAAGCTGTCGCCGGGCGCATTGCCCGAACAGGTGCCTGTCATATCCTGCAAAGTACTGTTAGTGAAACTGCTCAAAAAACAGTCAATTGTTGCATCTTACCTTGGCCTTTGCCTTTTTGTTGCACAGCACATTGTCCATGGCCGACAAATCCCCAATTATGGAGTCGATAAAGCATTTCTAGAACAAAGTTTTGCATCAAAGGAAACAACCTATTGGCGGGGATCTCACGCGCTTACCATTTCACAAGCTGGATCGGCCATGGCCGATCTCAGAGTCTTGGACACTGTTTGGCATTCGTTATCGTTCTTGATGGCACGACAATGACAGCACTGGCATGGTCCTTCTTCTTTTGGTTTGGCATTTGATGTTAGTGCTGCCACTGAGCCCTGACCTGACTGGCATGGTCCTCCTCCTTTTGGTTTACCATTTGATATGAATGTTGCCTGGGAGCCCTGACCCGACTGGCAAGGTCCTTTTAGTTGAGCACCTGACATGCAGGCTCCCTCCGAGCGCTGATCTAACTGGCATACTCCTTCTCCTTTTGATCTGAATGTTGCCTGTGAGCCCTGACCTGACTGACATGGTCCTTTGAGTTTAGAATTTGATGTGAATGTTGCCTGGGAGCCCTGACCTGACTGGCAAGGTCCTTTTAGTTGAGCACCTGACATGCAGGCTCCCTCCGAGCGCTGATCTAACTGGCATACTCCTTCTCCTTTTGATCTGAATGTTGCCTGTGAGCCCTGAGCTGACGGGCATGGTCCTGTTAGCTTAGCATTTGACGTGCAGGCTCCTTCTCCTTTTGATCTGAATGTTGCCTGGGAGCCCTGAGCTGACGGGCATGCTCCTGTTAGTTTAGCATTTGACATGCATGTTCCCGTTGAGCCCTGACATGACTGAGAAGCTCCCAGAGTATTCCCTTGGTCGGGCTGACATGCACCGCAGTCCACTAGGGCCTGTCGCAGGAGTTTTTCGCACAGCTGACGTGCCTGTGGGCTGAGCTCTCCGTCGGGCAGGAGATTGCCGAAATCGCCGGCACAGAGCTTCTGCATGCCACCGATATTTTTGCCCTTGTCCAGATTGGTACTGGAGTCTCCGTTCCCACTGGCATCAAGCTTTGAACCTGTCATTTGACTGGCACGTGGCTCAATCTTTGAACTGGTCCCAGACTTTGATTGGCCCTCAGTCTTTGAACTGGTCCCAGACTTTGATTGGCCCTCAGTCTTTGAACTGGTCCCAGACTTTGATTGGCCCTCAGTCTTTGAACTGCCATCAGCATTTGAAGTGGACTTAGTTCGTGGACTGGATTTAGTCTTTGAACAGGGTTTATTCTTTGAACTGGACTTAGTCTTTGGATTGGGACCTGCATGTACGCCTGACCAAGGATCATCAAAGGGGCAAGGATCTAGATAACAGCATTGCAGCGTTGCCATATCCTCACACTGTCCTGAACTATTCCTGTTTTCCTCTTTTACCTTCGGAAATTGTTGCATGAGTTGGCTTGTCGAATCCTTAACTTCATCGTCGTGGCCGCATCCCTGACCTTCTGGATCCTTGAATATCGTGGAATCCGCTGAAGGCAGCCACCTGGAACAGGCATCTTCTGTCTCGGAATCAGTGTCCGATTCGAGTCCGTAGATCTCTATCTCTGGCAGCTTGTTCGATTCCTGTTTCGTGAAACACTGGCGGACGGCGTTGTCCAGCTGTTCAAAGCACTCGGTGCGGTGCTTATCCTTCGAAGCTTTAGCAAACTCCTTGGGCGGCTGGGAGCCGCCACACTGCAGCTGGGCAGCACAGCACTCCTCGAAGGTGGGCTTGGGTGGCTTCACCTCGTCCTGCGGCGCCACGGCGCGCTCCTCCTCCATGCGCAGCATGAGGGCCAGCTCCCGAAAGAGGTATTGTATCATGGCCGGACGATCCTCGTTGCAATCACAGTCGGCGGCCACGCTCAGCTGCTGCACCATGTCCATGATGCGCTCCTTGCGACCCTCCACAACCATCCCCTTGGTGGTATCCGAATAATCGGTGTGGACCGATGTGTCCGGAGTGCAATAATCGCACTCGCTCTGCTTCCCAATAGATGGTTCTTGGCAGCTCTTCATATCAACGTCATTGTACTGGCCGTAGACCTCACTGTTCAACTCAGATGTGACAATCTTGGACTGCTTGCCGCGGGAATAACTATCCTGCTCAAAGACAACCTTCTCCGATGTCCCACAGATGCCACACGGGTGCATTCTCGACACATTCGCCTCTTGGTCCTTGCTGTAGCAGCTGGTGATGATCGGCAGCGACGGTTCCTTTTGGTTGAAGCACGTCGACGATTCTTTGTACGACAATCTGCGGCTTCTCGTCGACTTCGGGGTGGAGTTGACCGACTCGCAGTCCTGAAAGATATCTTGATCCTCCCGGTCACACGTCACACCTCTGGAGCCCTGCGTGTGCAGGGATGGAGGCTTCAATAGGCTCTTCCTTTTGGCCTTGGACTTGCACTCCGACTTGCATGTGCACGTGGACTTAATGCAGTTGATCTCCAATGGCTTGGCCAGCTTTGCACCGCGCGCAGAGCTTGTTTCAAGGGACTGCATGGGATCAGGGGGCGGCGGACATATCTCACAAACGTTACAAGCGTCGGAATTCTCCCCGTACTTGACGTGGTCTTCGCCTTGGGAAGCCTTCTCCATAGTGCTGTTGTAAAACGACTTCTGGTCCGAGGAGCACAGACAGGTGATCTTATTCACGACGGAGCGTGATTGGGAGGTGACCGAGGTCTGATCATCAATCCCAAACGACGATGCGAGGCAATGGTGGTTTGACGTATCTGCACCTACCAAATTTCCGGCCGTAGACGCACCCAGGTTACTGGTTTGGATGCCACATGAGACTGGAATTGATAAGCAAGGATTTGAAATGGGCTTGGATTCACAAGGATTAACGTCTGTCTTCGATGCAGGACGATCTGCCATAGTCTTCGATGGGCAAGGCTCTGCCATCATAGGCCCCGATGAACGGGGATCTGCAAAGGCATTCGAAGCGCAAGGATCTGCAACAGCCTTCGATGAGCAGGGATCTGCCAAATTATTCGATCCACTCTTGAGTCCTTTGGATAATGAAGCACACAGATCATCGTTGCTCGTGATAATACAAGTATTGTTGGAGCGAGTAACTTCTTTAGCAGGACAAGGGGTGATGCTCTTCGATGGGCAAGGCTCTGCCATCATAGTTTTCGATGAACCGGGATCTGCAATGGCCTTAGAAGCGCAAGGATCTGCAACAGCCTTCGATGAGCAGGGATCTGCCATAGTCTTCGATGGGCAAGGCTCTGCCATCATAGTCCTCGATGAACGGGGATCTGCAAAGGCATTCGAAGCGCAAGGATCTGCAACAGCCTTCGATGAGCAGGGATCTGCCAAATTATTCGATCCACTCTTGAGTCCTTTGGATAATGAAGCACACAGATCATCGTTGCTCGTGATAATACAAGCACTGTTGGAGCGAGTAACTGCTTTATCAGGACAAGTGGTGACGCCCTGGACGCCCTTGCATGTACACCTTTTCAGAGGAATGGTGCTCGTAATCGGGAAACCATTGTCTGCAGTTGGACCAGGGTTCTGTTGGGTGATAGGACAAGGACTGTTGGAGCGAGGAACCGCTTTATCAGGACAAGTGGTGACGCCCTGGACGCCCTGGCATGTACACCTTTTTAGAGGAATGGTGCTCGTAATCGGGAAACAACTGTCTGCAGTTGGACCAGGGTTCTCTTGGGTGTCAAAGGCCTTGTGCATGGATGAATTCTGAGTGATGCCAGCACAACTGGAGGCGGGATCCTCCTCATCATTCGCTCTCCACTGAACGCCGCTGGTGTTCGCATTCGACAACGTTGATGCACGTTGGGCATCCGGCTTGGGTGGCACAGGCGGCAAATCGCCGCTTGCTGCTAGTCGCTTGCTGCAACAGAGAGAATCGCAAGTCAGGGGCCGCGGATCACTGGCAAATGGCGGACTGTTGTCCATCTCTGATATGGGCAAATAATTATGAAGGCTGCATCCACATGATAATTGTCTGTTCGACCGCACTGCGCTCTTTGTGGTACTTGCACACGGCGTCTGATTCGATGTTGTCAAATCCCCTGCTGTGATTCTCGAACTGCATGGACATCTAGGAAAACTCATGCTTGGACTGGATGCCGTAAGACTCGATGTTATCCAATCCTCTTTTATGATTGGATCGACCTTTACGTCTATTTCAGATGTTGACATACCGCATGGAGCCACGCATGGATCATCGCATGGAACATACTGCGTGGGATATGTGAACTTGTCCATGGGTTGCATTTGGGTTTGTGAAGGCATCTCCTTCCTGATGTCCTCACGTTCGAGAATGTATTGATCGCTCACGTAGGAGGGGTTCGTCTGCGAGTTCCGGTTGCTGGGATTTGCCTCTGATCTGGTACTTGAGGCATTATTAAGCAGGGGGGGTTTGTGGTGCTCAAGGAGATATGACGTCTCCGTCTGGGATGGCTTGCCGCTGACGTCTGCTGCTTGTGGTCTTCCTGGGCAGCACACTGGACACGAACGCTGTCTGTGCTTTTGTAGGTACGATTGGTCGGTCTGAATATTCATGGGGCGGGTTTGTATGTTGCTGCAGGTATGGTGTGGGCACTCGTCCTGCATATACGTCAGAGCTGGGTAATCTGCGGATGAGACGGGAGAAAAAAAGAGACCGGTTAGATGTGGATTTTTTTGGATTGTATGGCGAACACTTTATTCTTCTATTCTTCTTTGCGATTTATTTGGTGATCGGATAGGGTGTGCGGAGCTCCTGAATTTCAGAAAGCTGCACCTCGCGTCCCCGGATCATTTCCGGATGTGCCCACATCTCGCAGTGGTACAGTTCGAGGAACTTTGCCTCTGCCTTCTCCCGGCACGGACACAAGTCAAACGAGGAGGTCGTACTGCAGGCCTCCCTCTTGTCGAAGGTGGTGAAGATTGTGCCGCGAGTGACGCAGCGGCACACCTTCACCTGTTGATGGTCCACATTACTCTCGAAAGAGCGTGGCTTCCAGGCGCACTGGCAGCAGCCGCAGTTCCCCGGACAAAACACATTACCCTCATCGTCGATGAGGGGGCTGGGATCGTAGCGGCATGGCGAACAATTGACGAACTCCCTGTGCTGCGGCCGTGCCAGATAGTAACGCTTCACCGGCGGAGGCGGTGGCGGCGGTGTCGGCGGCGCCAGCAGCGATTGCACCGACACCACCGACGACTCTTTCAAGGTTACTATCGATTCTTCTGACGACGACTCCGACTCCGACTCAGCCTCGGACTCCTCGGGCGAAGGGGGCTCTGGTTCCGGTTCTGGTTCCACTCTGGGTGGTTCCGGTGCTGGTTGTGGCATAGGTGTTGCACACGGCCGCGCACAGGGTAGCGTACAGGGTATGGCTGTAATCGAGATGACCTCCCGCGAATCCTGTTCGAACCAGCACATGTGTGTGTGTGTGCAGCGGCACTGGGCCATCACGCGAGATGGGGTGTCGCCGCAACTGCCAATGGAAGAGGGATACGGTACGCATGGGTACAATTTATCGCTGCCTGTTTTACATGTGCGACACGACTCCGACTCGCATGTCGAGTACCGTTCGGTTACAACTTCACCTGTGCGACAGCAGTCGCTTTTTAAAAACTTTTTGCTGTCGGATTTACCTGAGCCAAGTGTTGCCTGACCGATGGATCTGCACTCGCACATGGTGGCTTGTATCTGCTGTCGATGCTGATGCGAGGGGTAGGGGTCCTGTTTGTGCTTTTTCCCCGGACAATCGGAGGTCAATTGCCTGGTGCGCGGATCAAACTGCAGTGGCATCTGAACGGTCACCGGGTGTCCAGTGATGCGACCGCACGCCCCAGACTGCTGGTCATCGTTGACCGCCAGCGTGGTGGTTATCTCCAGGGTAAAGCCGATAGGACGAACCGGAGGTGGCCTGTCATTCAGGCTACTCAACATCATTTGGATATTCGCAGCGGTCCGTTCTAGGGCACAACGCATGGCCTCGGAGTCATGGCCCTCGTCCTGCGGACCCGCGCAGTCCTCGTTCGTGCTCAGGCAGTCGAAGAACGTGTCCTGGTCACAGCATGGCGAAACAGTCGTAAACTGTCGCACGAATAGCTCGCGCATGTTGCAGATGTTGATGGTGCCACCCGTGGATCTGGCCAACATTCGTTCCTCCTGATCGTCATCCATGTCGCAAGAACGGTTCGAACGGATTTTTCAAAAAAATAATTTCCGCACTCACATGAAAATTTAAATGTGTGTTGTCGTGTTGCCTACTCAACTTAAACTAAAATAATGACTAAATAACGAGAAAAACTAAACCGAAATGACAATTTTTTAGAAAATGTCATCTGATTCGATTTCTTTGTTTGTCGATAAACGGATATGGGGTACTACACGCACGTTAGGGGGACACACGCAAGAGTATTCTGTTGATCAACATTTTATATAATCAATTAATTCTGTCTAATAGATCAATACATTTTCTACTCGGAACATTCAAATTTCTGCCGCTGTCTGCTTTCTTCGGTCATCTCCTGCTTGAACCAGCGGACTTTCCGAACGGGGGAGGAAGACTTCCTGTTCTTGGCTTTGCACCTGTCGCCGCCAGCAGCGTCAGGTGCGCCGGCACCACATTGACGGGCACCACCACAAGTCACCCCGCCAGGCCTTGGCTGGAAGACGTTCATCTTCACTTGGCCGCTCTCTGGATTCAGCTCGATCGGGAGATTCAGTTTCACCGGATCGCCGCGTAGTCTGTACTGGCGATCCTTGGGGCAGATGCTCGTCTCCTCGGTCTTGAGGGTAACAGTCACCTCCAGCGTGGCTGGATAATAGTTCAGCTCCGCTGGGGGTGGACTACGGCCAACGGGTGCCACGGACCGCCCATAGAAACGGAGTAGGTTCTGTGTGGCGTGAAGGGCACGCTCCAAAACGGCCCGCTTCTGGACAGGATCCGCCAGATTTCTGACCACATTGCAAGCATCCCCACCAGAGGCACATTTGCTCTCAGCCTCAGTATCGCTCACACAGTCGTAAAAGCTTTCCGGGGCCGGCTTCTTGTAACTCCTATTCATCGCGAGAAAATGAAAAGCAACTAAAAAATTTGGAATTTTATCAAATGTGTCCTGCTTTCAGAGAAACATAAAATTTACTGAGTGTTTTCTATAACGAAACTGTACTCTAAAAGGCATGGCACATCATGATCGGAAAGGAAAACAAATAGAAGTCAATGGGTTATTTATTTCGACATGTACAGCCATTATCAGTGATTCAATTGGTGCCACCGAGCATGGTAGTATCTGAATAGAATCTCTGTGACCTGAAGAGCACGATCCAGGACATCTCGCTTATCGACGGGACCAGCAAAAGGAGTAAATGGCTGGTGAATCACCTCGTAGGCATAATCCTTAACATAATTCTCCGTGTCGCTTTGGCTACTCTGGCAATCGTAGAACTTGTCCGTGTTGTTATTCATATTAAAATTGCGAAAGGGGAATTTTGAATTTTAAAGATGAATTTAAAGAACTCGAATAACTCGAATCGAATCAGTTGTAACGAAACTAAAGTCTAGGCACATGTGTGCGTCGTCCCCAAATCGAAAGACAATCGAATCGAAGCATAACTATTATGTAATTTAAATTATACTGGAATACGCTTTGTTATACCCATTAAATCGAATATAGGATTTGGTCGGGGCACATGAGTGACAATGATGGGGGTATCCTGGTCCGCCTTGTCTTGATTTGCCGCCATTTCCTGCTCCTTCGCCTTCTGGCAGTGGAAGTTGACCAAGCGCTCGTTGACACGCTGCGTGATCTTTTTCATCGTGAATGAAATTTTCGGCTTGAAGACCGCAGTCAGGTCGCGCACAGCTCCAAACGCATTGGTATATAGCTCAAAGCTATCGATGGGATGGGGTCGAGGTGCCCAGTACAGATCCTGCAGCAGCTCGATGTTCTCGCGAAAGGACTCGCTGCTCTCCCACTTTCGCAGCAGGCGAGCCCTAAAGCGATCCACATCCTTCGCCTCCGCCTGCAGCAGCTCGATAAATCCACGTGTACGTTCCGGCAGCAGCATCAGACGCTGTTCCACATCCACACGGTCACATTGAATGCCAAATTCCGAGGTCTCGGGATTGGCCTGCGCCTCCTGGTCGCACGTGGACATCGGTTCCGTTTGGACAATGGCGCCGCACCCTCGCTCGTATCGCAATTGCACAATACGCGCGTGCTGCGCTCGGAAGGATGGGGCCGATGTGTCCGAGTGGACGCTGTGAATGGACTTCATCGAGTAGAAGCTGCTGCTGGAGAGATTCCGCTGGAGGGCACGGCTGCGTACTCGTCCGCGGTAGATGCGGTCATAAATGTAGCGTTTGAGCATTTTCCGCTTGCGTCGCACCGAATTGAGTTTCCCTTTCTGCTTCATCGCTGGGGGTTCTATCTCTATCTCGTCTTCCATAGAAACAGGAACCTCGCCGACAGTCTCCACGGTAGCAGGAAGCTCTTCGTGGGTCTCAATTGAAACAGAAACCTTGCTGGTAATTTCCATGACAGGTGGAACCTCGGCGAGAGACCCGTTGGGACCATCAAGAACCTCACTGATTTCCTTCTTTTCCTCCTCCTTAGTCTCGCTCGGATTAGTACCATGCCGAAGTCGATACTTGCGTATTGCATTCAACGCTTTGGCAGACCTGCCTCTGGGTGTTGGCGACACTGGAACAGCAGCTCCACCCTCACTGCGCGCATCACATGCTTCTCCGTCTTCAACGTCTTCACAGAACGACTGGCAGGAATATAGGGTACTCACCTCGGCGGAGTTCTTGGAAGCGAGTATGTGGTCCGCCAACTGCTTCACACTGCATGCTATCGCCTGGAATTTCTTCTTTGAGGGAATATCTGCTTCGGTGGAGCGTTGCTAAAGGAAACAAAAGAGAGAGGAATCTCTGTAAGTATATGCCTGGCACACCTGTCGTCCTGTTACCCACCTCAACGTCGCGTAGGACACTGCCCAATACCTGGCTTGCGGACTGCAGATCCTTGATCTCCTCTCGTTTGGCCCGCTTTGCCGGACTGTCGTAGAGCTCGTCCGCCAGGCTAAAGCCCTCCGGGCTGAAATTGATTTCGCGCTCCAGGCGCTGGCACTGCTCATCCTTGGTGCGCAGCTCATCCTCCAGGCAACGGGCCCGCTCTTCGGACTCCTTCAATTGCGACTCCATCTGATGGATCTTGTTCTCCAGCGTGCCGACCTCCTCTTTGAGCTCTCCGTTTGTGACTTCAATGTGCATGAAGCTCTTGCGAAGGTCGTACATCTGGTTGCGCAATCCTTCGGCCTCCTGCTTCAGCGCCTCCTCGGTGCTCGCCAGCAACTTCTTGGCGAAACTGAGGTCATCGATCAGCCCCAGGCAGCGTCGCTTCTCGTTCTCCAGCGCGACAGCCATCTGTTGTTCCGCCTCCAGATGCTCCTGGTCCTTGTGGCTTTCCACTTGGTTGCGCAGCAGGCGATTATCCTCGAGCAGATCGCGATGCTCTTTGGTTAGCCGCACCAGGCAGGTCTTCAGTCCCAGTTCGGTCTCCTCCAGTTGCTGGATCTTCTCTGCTGCCGCGCGGGAGTCTTCGCGCAGGCAATCCTGCAGCTGGGCTATCTTCTGTTTGAGGGACACCTCTTTGGCCAAAAACGCCTCTTCGCGTTCCTTGTACTCCCGCTCCTGTTCGGCCCAGTGGGAGTCGGCCGACTCCATGGCCTCGTAGTGGCGCGAATCGAGTACCTTCAGCTGTCGGCGCAGCTCCTTCACCTCTTCCTTGAGTAAACTAACCTCCCGAGCATCACAGCTGTGGCGTGGACTCTCTCCTTGGCTGAGAGTATCCTCGGGCGCATTGCCCTGGCCGGAGTACAGGCGGGGACTATTGGCGGACATTTCGTTGCCCATCCTGGCCAGAGCCAAGAGCCGACAGATCAACAGCAGTGGCAGAGATCGACGCAGTGCCTCCAACTGTCGCTTCGTTCGCTGTCGCTCCTCGTGCAGGTGCTCCAATTGCGTCTCAGCGGCACTCAAGTCCTCTCTCAGAATCAGGCACTCGGCCCGACAGTCCTTGTACTTGGCACTCAATGCTTCCTTGCTGAACTCTAGTTCCACGTTCCGCTGCCGTGTGATCTCTAGTTCCACCTCGTTGCGCTGCAAATGCAACCGCGTATCGTTCTCCGCCTCTTCAAACTCGCACTTGGCCTCCTCCAAGAGGGCGTTCTCCTCGACCAGCTGTCGCACTCGATCGCTCAGCTCTCGGGCCTCCTTCTCCAGCTGCACCTCTCGCTGCAGTCGCTGTGACAGATGCTGGGCCTGTGTCTCTCCGGCACTCTCGTAGACCAGAACCTTGCGCTCCAGCTGGTCCAGTCGCTCCTGGTAGTACTGCAAATGCGGGTGCTGTGGGTAGCCTGTGGAGGATGTGGACAGATCGCACTCCACAAAGACGCCGCTTTCGCTGAGGCTGCTGCTCTGCCAGGCGGCGCTCGATGATCGTTTGCTGGGCGTGGGCGGCGCACTGGGCGGGGCACAGCAATTGCTATACGGCTGTACAGTGGCAACAATCCGATTGTGGCTTTGCGTATGCCGCAGACGCTGATCTGCTTTGGTCTGTAAATGAACGGAAATTTAAGTTGAATTTGGCGTGTATTTTGAAAAAACTTTTCCGAGTTTTTCCGGTTCAAGTGTATGGATGGATTGTACAAATATATGGTAGCTATATCCCTAGCGCTGGTCAGTTCGAAAACTGACACAATGCCCAGTGCCTGCTACACACCTGTTCGACTGACGGCATCATGGCATCCAGATCCAATTGCTGGACGCATTGCAGCAACTGTTGCAAGCAGCGCTTGTCCCTGTCCTCCAGATGGTGTGCGGATTCCTCCAGAAGATTCTGCAGTCGCTGGCAGTGGCCCTCGCAGGTGCTGTCCATCTGGAAATAGCCATCGGGGGGGAATACGAATTAGATGTGCTATATCTCTAACAGTTCATTTGCTCAAATGAATGCTTCGCTTCACACAGCCCACTCTCCTCTCCGCCGCGCTTCGCCACTCTTTAACATTTTTTGCTAATTTCACTTTGCTTCTCTTATAAATAATTACTTTTCGGTTGTTGCAATTATGCGAATGAATTAGATTTTCAAGCTGAACGACTTTACAACTCGAACTGAAAGACTGCTGAAAACTGTTTGGCGCGTTCGGCTCTAAAAATCAAAAAGGTATCAAAACCAAAGAAACGAAACGGAAGATAAGGATTTCACGATATAGACCTGTGCTGTACCCTATACCAAAATAACAGTTATGGTTATTGGAACCAGAGACAAGGATAATTACTAGCTTAAGAGGAATGTATCTTATTTTAGGGAGTTCTCGCAATAATCTTTTCATTATTTCTGCACTAAATACTAGAATGTTACTTTTGATTCTTAGGGATATATATGGACATATATAGATCTCATATATGACTTATATTGTGATTCTAATTTGTATCTTAATGATACCTCTTAAGTGGTTTATACTAACTTCTTACTACCTTTATTCTTATGGTTTCTATATTACAAGCAGCTCTTTCTACTGCTTACAATTGCCCCTATATCTGACGACCCTAACATACCCTTACAACTCACATTTAGAGGGTAAACTTGGGCTTCAGGCGTGGGTCAAACAAAGGCTTAGCCCCTATATGAGTAATAGACACAAAACACAAACAAAATCGAATTGATGTAAATCATAGATGGTGTCCCCACTTAGGGTCGTCACTGCCACCTTATAAGCAAATATATTTTAGCACTTGATACTGTTTTTGGTTAAAACCACTCTTAGGATGAAGTAACCCTCTTTGGAGAGGCAGAGGCAGAGGCAGAGTCACCAACCATAGTTGGTCCAAGTGTGCTGTGTGTGTGTTCAATCATTCAATCAATGGTTAAGTCACACTAACAATTGGAAAGTTTAACCGCAAATACTCGTACTCCCAGCAATTGGCTTGAATATTTTATAATACAAAAATAATGAGATTGCCATTAACTGGACTCCAATGCACTGCACTGCCCTGCACTGCTGCTCCACTAAGACAATTTTCAAATTGAGAAGGAAAAGCAAGAGAAAAGCAAGATTACTTGCTGATTGTTAATCGAAACAACACAATTTCCGTGCTCTTGCTCTCTGCCAGCTGCCAAAACAAAACTGGCGCCATTGTTCCACACGAAGACACGAAAAAGCTGGCCTGGCCAAAAGCTGATCCGCTCAATCCACAACGAAGCTCGCCCAGTTCTCCCCAGCGTCTATCTATGTAGCTCTCTGGCTCGCAATTCATTCATAAAACCAAGAAAAACCCGACTCAGCGCAGACTCGTTGAGTGGTTTGCACCACACACAAAACTGGCTTTTGAGCGTTTCTGTTTCTGTTTTGCACCTATGTATATGTCGGCAGTACCTTATCGCTATCATCCTCTAGTTCGAATATGCGAAACTCGAGAAGTTCATTCTGTTCGCGCAGCTCGTTGGACTCCTCGCTGATGTGCATTTGCTGCTCCTCGAGCTCCTTGATGCGGTGCATCAGCTCATTGATATGCGTGTGGCTGATGGCTGCCTTCTCAGCACTCTCCAGCTCCTGTTTCATCAGCTGCACTTCGGTCTGCAGACGTTCGTTCTCCTTGTGATACATTTCCGCTTCCTTTTGCAGTTTGTCCAGATCCTGCAGCTGCAAGAACGGACAAGAGGGTGGAAATGAGTCTATGAAGACACCTGTTTAATGCTAGGGGATGGCATTTACAGTCTGCCAGATGACACCGCTGTCGGAGCCACTTGAAGGCGGCTGTGGACTAATCGAGGGCGGTGCCGAGGATAGTGCCGAATCCGTATCCGAATTGTTCTCCTAAGTGGCAGAGAGAATAGAGTATAAATAGTGTGTCTCGATGGCGATGTTCATGGACTAACTAACCTTTGTCTTGGCTGTTGCATGGCCATTGAGCAGCGTTGTCATCCAAGTGGTGGCCCCATCTTCAATCTGCTGCTGCTGTTGCTGCTGTTGCTGCTGCTGCAGCTCCTTCTGGCTGCTGCTCTTCAATGTTGTGCGCATCTCGAGCGTTGATTTATGCGCATTTTTCGTATTGTTGATTAGCTCAATGTTCTTGAGTTGTGTTATCTGAGAAAGCGTAAATGCCAGAAAGAAAAACGAATGAGAAAATGTCGTGCCTTAGTTTCATTCCCTTCATTAGGCTTCTCCCCTGCCCTGCCCTGCCCTGCCCTACCCCAGAATGGCAATTAACAAAAGAATTTGTTCTGTTCTTGTCTTGTTTCTTATTTCTACTCTCTGCTTGGCTGGTACGCTGCGGTCTTCAAATCGAATGTGGCTTTCTGTGGCTTGGGGCAAGAATAGAACCCGCTTTTGTGGCTCACCACATACCATATGTGTGTGGTGTAAAGAGTTTGGCGAGGGGGGGGGGGGACTGCCCAACAGTTAACAGTTATGACTTGATTTCTTGCCACACAAAAGCAGAGCATTGCTAAAAAAGAGCCAAGTCATCACAAGAGACTGTCGGACAGACCGACAGACAGGTTAGTTTTGATTCGAACAATGAGCGGGGTCCCAGGGGCTCGCTCAGGTTCAATGACATTTCCCCCCTCGCTTTTTGAAAGATCAAAAGAGTCAATATAGTTTTTATGGCTTGTATTGTTATCAAAAGTTTTGTTTGGGGCCCAAGGATTGCCTGGTCGTGCCTCCTAAAAGCCTCACGAACTCCAACGCACATTTAAACATTTAACAATTGAATTTTTATTATACACATCTGTGTGGTGTGTCTTCTCTCATCACGAATTTTCATGGTCACGAAGCCTCGTTTTCCCTTTAGCTGATTGTCAGCTAATTAGCCCACTTAAATACCACTCAAAACTCAAACTCGATAATCCCGCCAATCCACCAATCCAGCAATCCACCGATCCCCCTGCCGTGCCACACAACACACACACAAATCACTTTCCAATCAAGCAACGCCCTGTTATATGTCTTACTTTCATGTCAATTTCAATGTTTTTATATAACATCTGTAATATAATGGTTGCGGCTTGTGGCTTGTGTGTTGTGTGCTGTTATTATACGCATAATGCTGTGCTGCATTATGCTAATTCCTGTGTGTGGCAGACCCTCATTGAACATGTGGACGGGCCATGCCGCACCGCACTGCTTGAGAAATCATTAATCAATTGTGAAACGAGGTAGGGTTCAGCCCAAAAAACAATACACACAGCATTTACTCGTATGAGTAGTATATTTAAAGAGCACAGCCCAAGCGGTGCAATGACCAATCGAGTCTCTGCCTCACTGGGTCCCTGACTCCCCATAAAAGTGCCCACCGGCCACCAGCGTACAGTTGCGGTCAAAAGAATAGCAGCAAAAGGGGGTGTTATATTTGTAACTCTGATGTATATTTTCAACAGACCGATGGGTGCTGCCGCCAGAGGTGTATAGTTATAATACTCTCTGAATGATAGAAAATAAATGGCTATTCTTCCAAGTTTAAGAGCTGCCATTATCCCTCTGAGCATTTTTCTAGGTGTAATTGTATCTAAAGCCAGAAGGAAGAGTATCCGCGAATATATGGTTGATCAGAACAGATTTAGATCCAGATTTAGACGACCTGATCTAAGAGCTACAATATCTTTATTTAGTGGATCCCTGAGCTGTAAATGCTCTTTGTACTCTTTATAATAATATTTGTCTGATTTCAATAATTTTGGATTGGTAGATTCTATCCTAGATTCTATCCCTTACCATACAAATATTGGAATATCTTTTATAATTTTTAGTTAAGAACAAACTTAAAAGCTGATGACCTTCCTGGTGTTAAGTCTTATCATTCCTATTATCATAGCCGCAACTGTTTGAACATACATCGTATACGAACGTATCATTTCCTAACACCGGCCCAGAGCTACACATATGAATACTGAATCCAGAGGCCCAGGGCCCAGACAGGGTCTGGAGGCCCAAAATGGAGTTTGGCGTTGGTGTCGCATGCCTGCACGTCTTCACCATCATCGTGGTCGTCGCCGTCGCCTGGTGATTGGAAATTATCATCAGTTTGATGTCTGAGAGAGCCAGGGGATAGATAGCCTGAGAGACGACTCTGTCGGCGAGTCTTGGTTGGCTAACAGTTATGGTAATTTCTTGAATCGATTCCAAAAGAACGTTTTTTTTGCGTAACGGACGGCACTGAAGCTAACGAACTTCTTGATCAACGTGCTCTGGAGATTAAGCAATTTTTTAAGCAGCGCCATTTTTACTCCACTCCCCCATTAACGAGTGTGTCTGATGAGGATGGGGATGGGGATTATTTTGATGGCTCTATTGATGGTAAAATCCGCACATCTCGCATATTCAGATTGCGCTAAATGCAGCGCCAGACGTTGCGAGACGTTGTTGAAGATGCGCCATCAGGTAGATTTCAAACGCTGAATGGATGGATGGATGGATTGTTTGTATATCTGTCGACAAACTCTCAACCTGCTGAGCCATATACAACCATATAAACATACATATGTATGTACATGCATGCATCTCATCTCAAATGTATGCATAAGGTTTATGTGTTTATGTTTTGCCGTCGGGTTTGTCTGTCTTTCTGTCTGTCTATCTGTCTGTTTGCACAAGCCGCGGGCCAAGTGATTGTGATTGTGTGAAATGATTTTCCTTTCTGTACGGACAGGTTTCACTTCGATCTCCAGTGACTGCGGACTGCAACACCACTACGAGAGCGACTGCACTTTTTAGGCAGCAAAGTCGCGACGCGTCGCGTCGCGACGTCAACGTTCCGGGTTCGACTCCCCGGTCCGGTGCACGATTACGTGTCAAGCGGCAGTACAATCTGTAGCCCCAGCATCGGAGACGCGATGCTTTATATATACAGAAAATTTCCTCGTATTTGCATTTGGCATTGTAATTCAGGTTTTCAGTCTGAAGTCTGCACAAAAGACATTGCCTTTGATTTGATCTTGCGAAAGCGAAAGTTTATATGCCGCTAATGAATTATATTGTATATCGAAAGACACTACTTCCCAGAGCTACCTCGGCCCCACCCCACCCCATCCCATCCCATCCCAGTGGCGCAATCCCCGGGGTGGTCTTCAGGTTCTGCATCGAAGCGTAACACTCCACCTCTACATCGTTCGGGGGGAATATACGATAATTGAACTAATGAATGGATTTGAATGGTCGCCGTTGACATGTGGAGATCCCCTTCCAAAAGCCACATGTATTATGCTCGTTAATTCGTGTGGATATCGCACAACGAACCCCGAGGATTAATCTTTGAAAGATAGTCGTCGAGGCCTTTCCCTTTCGATCTGCGATACCACAAAAGACAGACAGACGATTATTCATCTTGAAATGTTGCCTATAGAAAATTTCGCCAAGTTTCATTTAAGGTGCGTTACAGAACGGTAAGGCCATAAAAAATGAATACATTTCTGAGTGTAGAAAGCCATAGATTGTCTTAAATATTATATTTTTGAACACTGAAATATATTGCACCTCCCCTTCCGATCTGACATTATAAATTCCAATAATCCATTGCCATAAATCATGTTTCGACATCACTTTCATCGCTCATTACGTATGTACAACACGTTGTATGAGCAATAATTGTGGAACTGCTTGTACAATTCTCGGAATAAAAATGTTTAAGCTATACAACAAAAATTATTATTTAGACTTTGACTTAGACCGTTGTCCAAGGGGGGAGGTTTATTCATACCTTGACATCTCGGCGGTTGTAGTAGTAATCCATTGTGTCAGGTGTATAAATATTTATGCATTATATTATGTATATTCTCTCAACCCACCAAAAAACAATTAACCAAACAGTTTGTCAAGTTTCAAAGTAGTTTTCACCGTGGTAATTTCACTAAAAACACATTAAAATTTATAGACACATTCAACATACGAGTACAATTTGCATATGGTTCACATTTCCACAAATTTCACACACACCCCTTTTTTGTTTCCTTTCATGAGTGGTGGGGTCTTTTTTGTTTTTTGTCTTTGGTTTTTTGTGCTGTGCTGTTGTGATTACTTTGCATATTGGAAACGTCCGGCGTGGCGTCTACGAGTATGTCTTGTTTTAGCAACATCATCATCATCATTATCATCATTTTGGCCGCTTCGCTTTTACTGTCGTTTGGCCGCTGCCGCTGCCGATGCCGATGCGATGGGTAAGATGGGGAAGAGGAGGATGACTAAATTTTTGCAGGCAACATAGACACATATCGTATTTAAAATAGCGTTAACATTTTAAAAGCTTTTCACTGACCCCAATTGGTGGTGTGCACACCACCACAGCCACCATACAGCACACCACAGCACAGCACTCCCCAGAGCCAAAGTCACAGCCACAGCCACTCACTCCACCACTCAACACACACTTTCCTTAAAGACTCTTGTGTACGAGTATATATTTATTGATGCCGCCCGTCTATTTCTTGTTGCCAAGATGACATCGTTTTCCCGATTGCCACTGCCGCTGCTGCTGCTGCTGGTGCACTTTTGCTATATGCAAATTATTATGGATAGTTTTAGAAAACTAAAGAAACTTCCACACTGGCCGACATCTGAGCATGGATTAAAGACTGATCTGTCGGCGGCCAGGCAAACAGCAGGTCATGGCTGGATGATCCCTCAAGATGGGGATAGATAGGGGGTGGCATGGGTGGCAACACAATATGTTGCCATAACAGATTCTCGATTACTTTTTGGCCCAATCGATTGAAACAATTACGGTACAGGCGGCGATTAATGAACTGTAAAATTGAATTCGATCACTGGAACGGAACGGTGCAACAGCACAACGGATATTTTTTTTTTTTTTGGTGGAATGGGGGACCGGGACCGAGACCGTGTGAAAGTCAATTAATTTTGATTGTTTTTTTTGGCATATTTCACTAATATTCCACTTTTTAGTGCAAATTCGGTGAAATTATGGGTTCGTGTGTGCGTTAAACAATACAAAAGAGAAAGACAGACAAAACAGGCTGTAAAATAGGTTTTGCTGATGATTGTTGTTGCCCCATTCGATTCCAAATGCCAGTAACAACAACTGAAACCGATTGTTTGTTGTGGTTTTTGGGTACGAGTATTGTACAAAAGCATTTTTCTTTTCTATAGCATTTTTCTTTTCTGTTTTTTTTTTGTGTCTGCGGTTCCTTCATTTTTGGCATAGTTACACACAGACAATGCACTTTGATGCTTTGGTTTATTTTTCATTAGCGGCTCTTCAAAAGGGGCCTCTTTCAAATTAACAGCAAATTTCACCTAATTATGCCACTCGTTGAACTCTGTGTGCACTCCCGGCCCAAACTGAGCATTTCTTTTCATTTGATTTGTTAATGTAATTCACTTTTTTTCTCAGTATACACTTGACACCGACTTTGCCGCGAATTGGAAGTGGAATTGTGGTACTGCGAATCGACGGGGACCCCGTTGCGCACCTGCGACGCCTGCGTACTCTGAAAATCAACTGACGGGACGGAGCTATCGACGGACGCTATCTGTTGGGCCATTCATGCGAGCCCGAGCCCCGGAGCCGAGCCTCGCACTGCGGTAGAGGCCAGGGTGTCTTTTGCAGAAGGTGAGGCAGTCTGTCTGCCTCTCTCTCTCTCTCTCTCTTTGGACATGCACTGCCTGGTGGTAGCATCTGGTTCTTTTAGAGAATACTTATGTGTATACACATGTATGTATATATGAATAGTCGATCGTGGTTTAGTTATATTTTTATTAATATTTGCAAGCATATCTTTTTTTATCACGAACAAACATGAAATGCTACATGCGTGAGCACTCTTCTAAAACGCCTCACCCTGTTTTTCGACACCTTGTGCACTGGCTTTGACTGCGACAATCGGCTGCGTCTGCGCGCTCTCTTCTCACTCTCCCCATAAGGTGAGAGAAAGTGAGTGTGAGTGCGAGTGTGACGACGTGCAAAAAAACCAAAAACCGGCTTAGTTAGGCCTGTGTGCTCTCTCTCTCTCTCCTCTCTCTCTCTTTCTTTGTCTCTTTTTTGTCCGGTTGAGGTCTGCGTTGCCTGCGATCCACTTGCAACACTTGCGCTGCTGCTGGTGCGGCTGGTGCCGCTGCAATTGCTGCTGCAAGTTGCTCACGTTTCAGCAGAGCAGGTTTTTTTCTGCTGCTGCTGTGTCTGTTGCTCTGTCTCCTTTCTGTCGAAGCGATTGTTGTCTTTGCCATTCTCATAACTAACGCAAAATTATATCATAGATCATGCCAATAGTGCATAACCGCAGCAGACGACGACAGGACAGGAGAGATACAGATGCAGATCCCGAGACAGATACAGAGATACAGATGGAGATGGAGAAACGCCAGCAAAACAGGTAACAAGAAGGAGAAACTAGAGGCGGAGAGGCCGAAGATTGAGATACTCTTAAGGATAGAGTGTTGCATGCTGATGGCCTCTTTTAGTAATCGATAATTATCGAATATAATCAAAGTAGAGATATTTCAACAATTATCGGGGGTATTTGTTCTCTTTATTGTTGAGGTGAAAGCTATATGTTCTAGTGCCTAGATCCTGTCGATTATGATATTAGATCTATCTGCATAGGAAAGAAAACTATACTTATGACTAAGATTTGGCTACACCCAGGTAGATTATCCTCATCCTGAATAAAAAACTTATGTTTTACAATCTTTCCAAATATTGTAATACCCTCTATGAAGGGTATACTTAGTGTACAAAAAAAATACAGCTACATCTGTAGCTACGGAGATACATATCTGCAAGAGAGCTCTTAACATTTAACCCAAGTCTCGAAAATGCTGGCGGCACAAGTTCAAGTGCTGCCGCACAGCCCCCGAACCCGATCCCGATCCCGAACCCGATTCCGAATCCAAATCAGAGTCCCACTCCAACCCCAACACAATCCCCCCCCCCACGAGATACAGTCATGCAGACAGACGACGACGACGACGACTTACCTCAGGTGTAACTTGAGCCTGGTGTATGGGATTTGGTATAGCAGTATCTATATCTGTATCTGGTTCGTTTTTAGCTTTTGCTGCTTTAGATATTGTTGAAGTTGTTGAAGTTGTAGCTGAATTTGTTGTTGGGATCGTTGTAGGTTTCTTTGGCTTTTGGCTCGTTTCGTTCGTTTTGTGTTTCATCGTCGTTGACATTTTGGCTTCATTCGAGGGCCTCTTCTTGGGGCCGCCGGGTGGGCTCTGCAATGTCAACAAATCCTTTTTCAGTTGTCCTATATTACGTTCTTTGGTTTTGATTTCCTCTAGCTGAAAGTAAAACACTTTAATTAGCAAACCCCTTTAGATATACGAGTATATACAAATTAACAGAATTGTATGTATGTATATGCATTTCAATGTGAAATATGAAAAGTTGCCTGAACCGCTTCTCTCGAAATTTGTGGTTGTTTTTTGTGTCTCTTCTACGAGTAGTGTGTGCACGCACAACTTACCAAACGTGTTATTTCAATTTTGGCTGATTTTTGTATGTGAGCCAATCGGTTTTCATATTCATTCTTCAATTGCCGCATATCGGCAGCCTTGAGTCTATCAGCCTGCCCAATAATCTGCAAGAAATTGTCATATCATACATCCACTAATCAATGGGGCACCCCCCTCCCCTCCGGCAGTCACGGCAGGGGGGATGGGGGCCAAAAGCAAGCCAATCCATGCTGTTAGTTTGCACTTTGCGATTAGGTTGCGCGCATCCATTAACCAAACGAGACACAGAAACACACATATACATATTCACATCGGAAATAACTGGAAAAAGGGGTTATCTAGGGCATAGCCAAAGCTTTGAATACCCTTGCAAAAGTTGAAAGAAAGATGGGATTTTCTACGAAAGCTATTTGATATGATAAAGGTCCTTTTTTGTTCACATTTTATTGTACGTATCATGGAACATTAACATAATTAACATGTATGAAAAAGAGCGGATAGGCGCTGCTGTAGGATGCGCGAGTATAAGAGAATTCACGGATAATACAGCAATAAAGAATATTGGAATTTGTTCCTCGACAAAAACTGTAGTGCATTTGGTGGCACATGAACCATTTCAACAAGATATCTTTATACATAAGACACTTTTTGCAATATATCTCCTCCAGCAGCCACACAGACTGTGATTGTAAGCACTCCTCCAACCTTTGCAAAGGGTATCCCGAAAAACAGAAGATACTCTGCCACACAGAACAATATTTGCTTAACGTCCTGCTGCCTGATAGAGCCAGCGCAGCGCATTAACGAAATTGCCATATTGAAATTGGTGTGGTCTATAAAAACAAAGGCGCCATCGTGTGAGGGCAAACAGTGTGCATTGCAATGTCCATCCAGTGGTTGAAGACCCTTCTGCTCCTCGCATGGGTATGCCATTTTGTTTGCCACTCGAGTGAGAGTGGTATACCGCTGAATCTCAAGTCGGACTCGAATTTAATGCTGGAGGTGAGCAAGATCTTGTGCCGGGCCCGCATTAAGGTGCTGTTTGTCTACTTTGAGAACGAGACGTCGCATCAGCATACCGGACAGATACTGCGGGAGGTTACCAAGTGTGATATATCCTACATATCGTTGAGGTACAGTACGCTTTTGAATATAGACTCCAGTCCAAAGTGCAATCGTAGCTGATGTCTCGTGTCTGCTGATGCTGTTGACAGGAACCAATTGCATCCGCCGGAGGCCGTCAAGGATGATGGCATACTGATGTACATGGTAATGATCACCACGAACATCTCACAGCCTCTGGAACTGTCGCTCATTCGAAAGAAGTCTGCTGCCAAGCATTTGTCTCATGTCTTTCTACTGGTGCGTGATGCGGACACCGTGTCGGATGCCTGGATGAGGGCCAGCTTTCGACAGTTCTGGAAGATTTGGCTCCTCAATATCGTCATCGTCTACTGGCGCAACGATCGCTTACATGCCTATCGGTATAATCCCTTTACCGACAACTATTTAATCACCGTATCCGATGAGACGGATCGCCTGCCGACTGTCGGTGAACTCTTTCCGAAGACCATACCGAATATGCAACGCAAGCCGCTGAGGATGTGCATCTACAAGGACGATGTTAGGGCCATCTTTCGACCGAAGGGCTTGATTGTTGGAACGGATGGCCTGATGGCCAGCTATGTGGCCGAACGTTTAAATGCCACAATGATGATCACGCGTCCGCACTCCTACAACTACAATCTCAGTTCGGACATTTGTTTCATGGAGGTGGCCAGGGAGTTCGTTGATATGGCCATGAATATTCGATTCCTTGCACCCGACACGTTCGAGAGGCAGGCGGAGAACACCGTGGCCCACAATCGAGACGATCTGTGCGTGATTGTTCCGAAGGCCAAGACTGCGCCCATCTTTTGGAATATATTCCGTTCGTTTAGTTGCTGGGTGTGGGCCCTCATCCTCGGATCTGTGCTGCTGGCCAATGTCTTTTGCTATTTGGTCCATCGACAGCCACATGACGGAGGGGCCGGAGTGCCCATGCAGCTGTTTGCTGGTGCTCTGACCATGCCGTTGACGAATATTCCACGGAGCCACTCGCTACGGCAATTCCTCATCTTTTGGCTGTACTTTGGGATGCTCATCTGCAGCGCCTTCAAGGGAAATCTCACCAGCATGATGGTCTTTCAGCCCTATCTGCCAGACATTGATGATTTGGGGGCACTGGCTCAATCATCCTATCCCATTCTGATCCGACCGCGACACATCAAGCATATTGAGCACTTCTTGACCTTGGGCCACCAGCACGAGGCCAAAATACGCCAGCAGATGATGCAGGTGACGGATGGAATGCTCAACACTCGGATAGAGCACAACGATCGTCGGTTTGCGTATTTGGAGAAGCTTCACATTGCCCGCTTTCAGGTGAACAATCGCCAGCATATGATTCTGGGTCGCCCTGTGTTCCATTTGATGGACAGCTGCTTGGTGCCCTTCCATGCGGTCTATATTGTGCCGTACGGATCGCCGTATCTGGGCTTCCTGAACACCCTCATCCGGAGCTCGCATGAGTTTGGGTTTGAGCGCTATTGGGATCGCATTATGAACACTGCGTTCATTCAGTCGGGGGCCAAGGTGGTGCATCGCCGGCACAACAGCAACGATGATCCGGTCGTGCTGAAACTAGAGCACTTTCACGCCGTATTCTCTCTGTGGTTCATCGGCATGGGTCTAGCGTGTGCGGCATTCATCTGGGAGCTGTTAACCCACAACTACAACTGGGCCATAACCAAGCGGCGGCGCTAACGTAGCAGCAGCAGCAGCAGCAGTAGCAGCAACAACAATAACAACAACAACAACAACGACACATGCAACAAGAACATGGGGTGACAGATTGGGTGCTCTGTGCGGTGATGGCCACTTACCTGGGACTTTTCCTCCTTAGTTTTGTTTGCTTCCTTTAGCACGGCAATTTCGTTTGTCAGTCTTTGGATTTCATAGTTGATCAGGCCATCGGCCGTCGTCACGTGTGTGCTGGTGCTGGCATTGGCGGCCTCCGAGGCCAATTCGTTGGGTTTCTTTGAACCATTCGACTTTTTGGTTACGTCCAGCGTATGCTGAAGTTTCTTAACATCGTTCTTCCATTTGCGGCTATCGGCATCGTTTTGGGCCCTAATAAGCACAAAGAAATAAATTATCGTTAAGCGATTTCCATCGATAATTATCGATTTTATTAGCACTCACCTTAGGGCACGCACTGCTCCTCGTTCTGTGATCAGGCTGGACTTAAGCTCGTTTACCTCCAAACGTAGCTGCTCTGTGAGCGCATTTAACTTTTGTATGGTATCCAGATTCTCCTGCAGCTTCCGCTTTATACGCTGCGGCTGTGCCGTCAGCACTTTTGTTGTGGTTACGCCCCCAATGATCACCGGAGGGCGCTCCGTCTTGGCGTTGGGTTTGGTAGCGGCTGCATTTTGCACCTTTGCAGCCTCAAAAGTATTTGTGTCCTTGGCTTGCAATTTGCCGCGACACTGCAAATGGATACCCTCGATACGGGTGCGTTTCTCCTGATTGACTGTATCCCCAACGGATGTCAGGGATGTGCTTAGCTTCTTCTTGCGCTTCAATTTATTTTTGCCGACGACCAGCGTCTGCCAGTCCTCCGGGAAGCTCGCTTGGGCCCTCGATTGGGGCTCTGTCCTACTACGCACTCCTCCTGGCCCACCATTGTGGGGCTTCAGGATCTGCGGTGCGGTTAATCTCTTCTCATTGAATCCCTTGCTAGAGGTCGTTTTTGTTTGGTTTTCAGCCATTTTAATGTATCTTTCGTATACAAAAATGTAGCCGTCGTTTGATTTTTTTTTTGTTTTTAGTTTTTTTAAAAGTCCTGCATTAGCGGTGTGTGGTCCGACCCTGACGAAAGTCTTTGCTATATTTACTTCACCTGGTCATTGATAGATTCGCCTGAATCTCATTCAGGGTTTATCTGTAAATAAAATCAGTATACAACCATTAGAAAACCATTAGAAGAGTTCTCTCTCATAAAGGGTTTGCTTGGGTGCAATATTCTTGCTGTGGGTTTGCATTTTCTTGGCTTCTGTTTAGCCATTATCTTCTAAGCTCTTTTCTTTCTACGTTTGCCCCATTCCGCCATTCTTTTTGTGTGGCATGCAACTAATCAACAAGTTTTTCCCCCTATTTATTGATTTCCATGGCAGCAGGGCTTTTCTTTTCTTTCAGTTTTGTAGGAGAGGCCACATACGAGTATGTATGAATGAAATGAAAATGAAACATCTATTGTAATGGGGGGTGGGGTCTAGCATATGATGTGAATTGTTTTGTGGCATGGGGGCCTACCAAATAAACTACTCCCAAATGGTATTTCAGAATGACGTCATGTGGCGCGCCTAAAACACATGCATGTGTTTTTGGGAACCCAAGAGAGCTCTTTACACGCAATAAAAATGTACATATTTCATGGTAGTTTTCGCACCCCACACCCCACACCCTGCAGTACCTGCCTACTATTAGCAACTAGAGCAAAAATTCTTTGCATTGTTCAAACATCCGTTCGAGAGATTATAACAAAAGCATCTACATGTATATATACCATTACTATATGGCAGAGATACGACCGACCGACTGATCGCACACATGGGGCCCTCAGTTCATCTGGATGATCATCTTTATCAAGGCCACCGATCTTTCTATATATACCTAGATGTCTACATCTGTATATATATAGAAAAATGTGTGTGCACTTGGCAACTTTTCTGAGATTTATTGGAATTTGATTTGTTTTTCCAAAACCAATTTGAGACGCCATAAATTCTGGATAAGTGGTTAAAGTTTTTTAGTGGAGGAATGGATCTATATGGAATGCTGATGTTGCATTTAATTAAATTAAAAATTGTTGCCACAAAGTCCAGCGTGTTAATAAAGTGTTTTCGGGGTCGACACACGCCACGGTGACATCAGACGGGCCTTGCCTTCGTTTCTGGTGTGCGCCCACACCACATTTCCAACATTCACCAGAGACGAAAGATGAAAGTTTTTGCTCTTTAAGCAGATATGTACATATGTATATTTTCAGACATTTTTCAATTTAATGACACATATTGCCAAACGATGGATGAGTCGTACCAAACGGTCCGTATGTACAGCCTCCCTCAGACAAATGTACGAGTATAGTTCTTTCACGGGATGGCACCCTGACACCCCATTGCTGATTCATTGAAGATCACGTATACGCACCATTAACATTCAAATCCTTGCGCAAACGTAGACCTAAGTTTGGCATTTGCCTCGGCGTAATTAACATGAACGAATTTATTGTTTACCAGCTTCACTCACTCCACTTTCCACAACGAGAGACCGAAGACTATGTTTTGTAATAGTCTATACAGTTTATTTACTTCTGCTTCTGTTTCTGTGGCAATTGTTTGTTTAGAACTAGTAATATTCTTTCTTTCAGTGTGATTTCTCGAATTTCGCAATGACGTCAATACGTTAATTTTTCCGCGCACAGAATAAGTCGAATTTCGTTGGTTTGTGGAGCAGTTGTTTTACAATCAATTTTCGTATGTTTTCTTCCGTTTTGCTTCAATCAAATAATTCTAAGAAATCGTTTTTACAGGAAGCTCTGGGTATTACACTTAGTTTTAGGTAAGGGTTGTGTCGAAAATTAAGTTTGGTTCGTTATGTTAAATTAGTTGCAATCAATTGAAATTAAAATGAAACGTTCTATTCTAATTAAAATTTCGTTTTGCTGGGCTATAGCCAGAGATCTTTCGTTTCGGCCGGACACCGTTTGACTGACTCGCAGACGAGCGGGCGAAGCTTTCGCCAGCTTTCCGTATATTTGTTTAATTAAAGAAAGCTTTGGCATTTATTGATGCAGTGCAGTGTGTGCTCTGTTAGGGGGTGGCAAAGCTTTGCCTGATTGTGCGTGCACAAAAGAACTTCTGACCCAACTGTAGTTGGGGATGGGGGTGACGGAGACGGAGGCGCACACAAAAGCAGCCGTTGGAAGCCGGAAGAGGCAATTTATTGAAAGCTGAATCTTCATATTCATAACAAAAACAAACCATCGGCGCGCATACATATAGTATTAATAACCCAAATGAATTGGAATATGTATCTGCATATATGAAATATATATATGCAAGAATCGCCTGCTGCTGACGCTGCCGGCCCCCCAACAGCTGAAACTTCACAAATCACACATAAATTTGACAATGCCCCTAACGACACGATGAATGATGGACACAATTAGAACACACTCGGATTCCAGTCTGTCAACAAAAGAAAAGGGGGGAACAAACTTGGAAATAGGTTTCTGCCTGCCTTATCATTTTATAAGTAAGTAGTTTCAATAAACTTTACTTACTCTGTATTTGCATTTTTCATTTGTATGTAGATCTCTTCTGACTAGAGTCCTGAACAGCGTTTCGTAATCACTTGGCGAGTTTCGATTAAATATCCATTGACATTTCTTTTGGGTTGTCTAGTCGTTAACAGAAGCCTTGAGCAACTAAAATTCCAATTCCACATTACCGAATTAGATTTAGATCTTCTTCTATTTCCATTTTCAATTTGCCTTTTTGTATGGCTCTATTTGCTCTGGTGCACACAAACTCACTCAAGTTGAGCGGTCGGAACAAACTGAAGATGCGTCGCATATTCTAAAATGGAATAAGCGACAGGCGTGCGTGCACCCCAGTGGACGATCGCCAAATTTATATAAATAGCAAGAAATCACCAATTCTATATTTGAAGTTAGAAGAAATTTCAAAAACGCCGCTCACCGGTCAACAAGTACGTCACACGCAAATATCGACTGGAGCTATGCACATATCGATGCACGGCAAGTGTGACCATGGAGATTTGAATTTTAAAATAGCGCCCTTACGTTTTATTCATCCCTGTGTAGTAACCGTGTAGTTGCCATGTAAAAATAGGGACTTATTAGTTGACCTTCTTTGTTTAAACCTTATTTTAGACAGAATCCAATAATCGGAGTTTTTAAAATTGGTCAATCTTGTAGAAAATTGTTTCATCAATCACATAATGTTATGTGTTCAGGGCTGATGGATTTGTCTAGCTGATAATATTAAACCGAATATCAAAATCGAGGAATATTATTTCTGATATGGACAGAGGACGATTAACCCATCGTCGACCAGTGGGTATTAAAAAAGTCTCCATGAAAATGATGAAATTTTAAGAATTTTATCGCAGTCTAGGTGAAAGATATCGTGATAATTTTGTTTTTAGGACACAAGAAAGTGTGGATCTACAAGAATAATTTACAAACAATATTATTTTCTGCGGTATAGCTCAATCTGTTTAAACAGAGGTGGGTTAAGTGGGTTAAATTCGAAAGTGACCGAATACTTTGCCTATAAATCCGCGGTCACACTTCGTGAAAACGTGAAACGAACAAAAACCATTTGCCGCTGTCTGCTAGGATTTTGATTGTTTTAAACAACATTAACTTGAAAACGGCAAATACCATCACATAAATATGGTAAGTCATCCCGTAAATAGCCAACCGATGGCTGTCAGAGGTAGAAATATGCATTTGCTGAGGGATAGCATGCGAATATAAACATAACCTGCAAAGAAGCTTCTGGCAAAAGCCGACATCTGGCGCTGACTAATAACGAGCTTGATTTGGATTATGTTTTCAGCAACCGCAAATTGTGCTCCTGAAGGAAGGAACGGACACGTCGCAGGGCAAGCCCCAGCTGGTGTCCAACATCAATGCCTGCCAGATGATTGTGGATGCCGTGCGGACCACTCTGGGTCCCCGTGGCATGGACAAGCTGATTGTCAATGCCCAGGGCAAGGCGACAATCTCGAATGACGGCGCCACCATCATGAAGCTCCTGGAGATTATCCATCCGGCCGCCAAGACCCTTGTCGACATTGCCAAGTCACAAGATGCCGAGGTAAAAATTCTAAATGGCCCCTTTGAAAATGTAAGCACGTGACTCATTGTTTCCCATTTTTTTTTTTTTGCTCTGGTAGGTGGGTGATGGTACCACTTCGGTGGTCTTGCTGGCCGGTGAGTTCCTCAAGCAGGTGAAACCCTTCGTTGAGGAGGGCGTCCATCCGCGCATCATTATCAAGGCCATCAGAAAGGCTCTGCAGCTGTGCATGGACAAAATCAACGAAATGGCCGTGCACATTGAGAAGCAATCGAAAGAGGAACAGCGTACGCTGCTGGAGAAATGCGCTGCCACAGCCATGTCTTCCAAGCTGATCCATCAGCAGAAGGATTTCTTTGCCCGCATCGTTGTGGATGCTGTGCTCTCGCTGGATGAGCTGCTGCCACTGAACATGATTGGCATCAAGAAGGTCACCGGCGGTTCGCTCGAGGAGTCCCAACTGGTGTCTGGTGTGGCCTTCAAGAAGACCTTCTCCTATGCCGGCTTCGAGATGGCCCCCAAATCGTATGAGCCCTGCAAGATTGCCTTGCTGAACATCGAACTGGAGCTGAAGGCAGAGCGCGACAATGCCGAGGTTCGGGTGGACAATGTCCGGGAGTATCAAAAGATCGTTGATGCCGAATGGCAGATTCTGTACAACAAATTGGCCAAAATTGTCGAATCCGGTGCCAATGTGGTGCTGTCCAAACTGCCCATTGGCGATGTGGCCACACAGTATTTCGCAGATCGTGACATTTTCTGCGCTGGCCGTGTCCCCGAAGAGGATCTCAAGCGCACAATGAAGGCCTGCGGCGGTGCTGTGATGACCACAGCCAATGACATCAAGCCCGATGTTCTCGGTCTGTGCGAGACCTTTAAGGAGGTTCAGGTGGGCGGTGAGCGCTTCAATTTGTTCCAGGGTAAGTCGTTCTCACACTACTGAAGGAAGTCCTTTGCTTAAAGGTTTCTCTGTGTTTCCGTTTAGGTTGTCCCAACGCCAAGACAAGCACATTTATCCTGCGCGGCGGTGCCGAGCAGTTCCTCGAGGAGACTGAACGTTCGCTGCACGATGCCATTATGATTGTGCGTCGCACCATCAAACACGATTCTGTTGTGGCTGGCGGTGGTGCCATTGAAATGGAACTCTCCCGGCTGCTGCGCGATTACTCGCGTACTATCGCTGGAAAGGAGCAGCTGCTGATTGCAGCCATTGCCAAGGGACTGGAGATCATACCGCGCCAATTGTGCGACAATGCCGGTTTTGATGCCACCAACATTCTCAACAAGCTGCGCCAGAAGCACTCTCTTGGTGAGTACAAATACAATTAATAGACAATAGTTGGGGCTTTATAGAATTTTTAATCTGTTTAAACAATGAAATGTGGAGGTTCTACTTTTTGAGCTGCTCGTGCCACAGGCGGAAGCAGGGATCCTGGCACAGACCTGGCTTGTCTGGACAATTGTTGCACATGTATTTGCTGTACTGCAGCATGCCACCTTTGTGGCAGTAGCGACAATTCTTTCGAGCCGGCTTCCCATTCTGCCGTATAAGGATAGGGTCATGTCGTATGGCCGTGACTAGCTTTATCTCCGGGATCACCTTCTTGATCTTCTCGGGTATTTCGGATTTGTCTGGGATCGTAACAGCAACAGTCGGCTCCGTGCCCGCCGTCTCCAGCCTAAGCAGCGATCGAATGATTGCTACACGAAATTCGGGATAGTTTCTATACTTTAGTGTGCCATCTCCCCCTCGCGGCAGTGGGGTATTGCTCTGGTACAGCAGATACGAATTGTAGACAATCATATTGAGCAGAAAGATGGCCAGTTTTTTGTCAGACTGCAGGCCCTGGCAGGTCGGCTGATACTCAATCAATTGCTGTTTGGTCTGGTTGGCCGGCCGCAATTGCCGGTCTATCTCCTGGATGAGCTTCGGTCGGGCGTTTGTCTTTTGCATGGACATCTCTTTCGAGTAGATGGCCAGACAATCAGAGCTGAAGAAGTACAGACTCTTGTCGCGACGCCGCCACTTGCCCATCATCAGTGGGGGAGTGGCATACCACATGGCAATGCTGTTCGATGTTAGCTGCTGATGCACCAAGGACTTGCTGTTGCCATATCTATTCCTGTCCAGCAGTCCAGTGCAGTAGGTGCTCACCTTAGACAGCTCAAAGGCGAGACCATAGCTGCCATAGAACTTGGACGCGTACACAGTGCGACCCTCCTGATGCTCGCCCACCAGCTTCAGGGCCAGCTCATTTCGATGCTCCACTAGCTGACGGGAATTACGCACCCATGCGCCTGCCTTCTCTCGCAGCACAATCTCCGGGAGAACTTTAACGACCAGGCCGCTCTGCTCCGTGAGCATGTGCAGAAGCAAAGCATTGCTGCGGAATTTCTGAGCCAAATCCTGATTGTAGCTAAATCTTCCCTTCCATAGGGTCACTGGGTCATTGAGCACCAACTGCTGGCCGCAGACATATAGTTCCGCCATTCGTTCGTTGATAAATGCCACCAATTTATTGTAATCTTGTGCATTGCTCTTCTCCTTCACATCGAGGGCATCAAAGTTGAGCCACTGCAGCAGCTGGCGATAGCGTTCCAGGGACATCTTCTCATTGAAACCAACAAATCCGTAATATTTGTTGCTCCAGTAGTCGGAGAGCTCGTTCAGCTTCACATCACTCATGAGGAGGGAGAGGCCGACGAATGCCTCCATCTCCTCGGCGTGAGTCAGAGTCCCGCCATTGGCACGCATATTGCAGCTCTTGGCCAGCGAGAAGAAGAACGTACCGCGATGACCGACAATCTGATTGAAGTAGTGCTGGGGGCCCATGTAGTTCTTGCCGCCCTTCAAGCCCGTCTGCTGCAGCGGAGTGTTGAACTTGAAAAGCAGGCGAGTGCTGGACTGCTGCGTTGTCCACTCCGGATCATAGTTGTCCGCTTCGTCTACATGACAAAGGCTTATATAAGTCAAGGGTGGAGTTGTTGGAGAAGTGGGGAATGCTGCTTACCTTGGGTAAAGATATCGGCCGCCTCGTAGTTTATCTCGGAGTAGCCGTCCTCGTCTGAGTCACTCTCCTGATTGTCCAGGTCGGCTCCGATGGGGACTGGTGGAGGCTGCGCGCGTCCCGAGGCCGCCATCTCCAGATGGAGCTCTGTCAAATCGGGCTTGATGTCGGCGCTGCTCAGGTCATAGTCGGCCAGCGCCGGGTAGTGGCTGTCGCGCGGCTCCTTTTTAATGTCCACACTGTTGCGCTTTATCGGCGATCGGTGATCGTCCTGGCGCGGCTTTAGCTGCTGCTTGCGCTTGCGTCCCGATGTAGACATTTTGACCGAAATATTACTTTCTTCAAATATAAATATCTTCAGAATGCGCTCTGCTAACGCGTGTTTTCTCGTCTCTGCTTGCTCTTTCGCTCCACGCACATGTGTTATAGTGTGTGCTCTTTCGCACAACTATATATTCGTGTGCGCGCGGGCATTGCCGGTGCTGCCACTCTGCTTCAAATATTACTGTATATTCAAAAATAAAATTGCTTTTCTCGTTGCAGGTGGTCAGTGGTATGGCGTGGACATTACCAAGGAGGACATCTCGGACAACTTTGAGCAGTGCGTGTGGGAGCCATCGATTATCAAAATCAATGCCTTGACTGCTGCCGCCGAAGCCGCCTGCATGGTGCTGTCCGTGGACGAGACAATAAAGAGTCCCAAGGCCGGTGAAGCTCCCATGGCGGGAGGTATGGGCGGTATGGGTCGCGGCATGGGCAGGCCCATGTAAAACAAGCAAGGAACACAAGAGAACACCAACACTAATCATCCACACACTCACTTGCATTTCTCTCCTAATTTAACACGTACACGTATTACTCGGTCATAGTTCGCATTGGCATATGCAGGCTTTTCGCGTTGCACCCCTCAACAGCTAAATTAATAAACTGACCTCTCTGTATATGTTTAATAATAAAACAAAATTAAAAACATATTTTCATAACAAATAATTTTGTTTTAATGGAGCAGAGTGGCACCACTGTCTCCTCTGTTAAAGGAAATTGTGCATAACAGCGTGCTGCAAAACGCAACTTGTCTCTGTTAAAGACAACCGTGTGCACACCGCCTTAACTGTGTACTGTAAGGCGCAGTCTTGTTTTTTCTGCGCTGTTAAGCTGTTTAATTGTTGATGCAAAAAATAAATAAATCAAATAAATAAATAAATGGGAAATCACAAGGTACTTCGGACTGCTGGAACCAATCTTCGCTACTCTATGTATGAGTTCATTGAAGCCGTACACAAGCGGACAATTATCTGGGAGCGGCGACACTCAAACTTCCATAATCGAGAACTGCGGGATCAGGCCTGGCAGCAAATTGGCCAAGAACTGTGCAAGAACTTTGCTGCAGCCAGTGATGGGGAAAAGAACGAAATTGGTAAGACTAATCAGAAGTAAGCCCTGCAGTGCAGTTGCTTTATGGTCTCAAATAATTGCAGTGAAGACTTTAATGAAGCGCTGGAAAAACACGCGCGACAGCTATCTGCGTGTGTACCGAATGCGACAAAGCGGCAAAGATGTTGTGGTGCGGGCATCCTACATATACGAGCAAGAGCTCAGCTTTCTGCTGGATGTCAAGACTGAAACCGATGATGAAGAGGAGCCCCTAAAGGAGGAAACCAAACCGCCTGCCAAACGAAAGCGCCTTTGCGCCCAAAGAACTGCAAAAAATCGGCGAACCTCAGAGGCGGAAACAGGAACAGATCCAAGGGCCGCCATAAACTTTTCATTGCCAAATAATCTGCATTCCTTGCCGGGCGACCTTAGCTGTGCTACGGATAACTCAACGCATCCAGAGTGTGGGGCCACCCCCGCCAAGCGATCAGTCACTCCGTTCACAGGAGACTTGGCCAGTTGTACCAATGCCTCTGCACCAACTTCCGCCGATCCCGATCAGGCGTTTTTTGAAAGCATTAAGCCGCATATGCAAAGAATGAATGCCGATCAAAAGCTCGACTTTCAAATAGAAGTATTAAAAATACTTCGCAATTTCAAGCCAAATTAAAACAGTAGCTTTAGAACAAAACCCTTAAATTTTTTTATTTAAAATTAAATTATGGCTGTTAACGACGGGACAACTTAACAGTAGTCTTACAGCACTTTTTGTGCGCGCAACAGATGAAGAAATCGTTATCGGCTATCGAATTATGGCATATACCGCCACATTTGAAATGTCATAATTTTTACTATAGGAATGATATAAAATACGAGTGTGTTCAAAAAGTATCGCGAATTTTGAATTTTCGCAGGTTACGTATATTCGAATTTCGATTTTTTTGTGGCGTTATGTTGGTACTCATGTCTCTCACTTATGCCGACAAGCTCGGCCATTTTGAATGTTCACTTAATTGTTGACAGCTGCTTTGCTTGCACGTGTTTTGGATCGTCTTCGATTTTTACCTATTCAAAAAAATGGATCAAAGAACCTGTATCAAATTTTGTGTGAAAAACGAAATTAAGTGCGCTGATGCATTCCGAATGTTGACTGTGGCATACGGAGAAGCTACCTTGGACCGAAGCAACGTTTATCGGTGGTACAAATTGTTCTCAGAAGGCCGAGAAGATGTCAACGACGAAGAGCGTGCCGGACGCCCGAGCACTTCAACAACAGACGAAAAAATAATGAAGTGGAGAAAATTGTATTGGCCAATCGTCGAATCACCGTTAGAGAAGTTGCTGAGGACCTAAACATATCGATTGGCTCGTGCCATTCGATTTTTATCAATGATTTGGGTATGAGACGGGTCGCCGCGAAATTCGTACCAAAATTGCTCAATTGCGACCAAAAACAGCATCGCATAAACATTGCTAGTGAGATGTTAAACTCTGTCAGCGACGACCCAAATTTGCTCCAGAGGGTCATAACTGGTGACGAATCGTGGGTTTATGGTTATGACGTGGAAACCAAAGCTCAATCATCTCAATGGAAGCTGCCGCACGAACCAAGACCGAAAAAAGCGCGCCAAGTTCGGTCGAATGTGAAAGTTTTGCTGACAGTTTTCTTCGATTGCAGGGGCGTGGTGCATCATGAGTTCTTGCCACAGGGTAGAACGGTCAATAAGGAATATTACCTGCAAGTTATGCGCAATTTGCGCGAAGCAATCCGCCAGAAACGCCCGGATTTGTGGAAGAACAAAAATTGGCTTTTGCACCACGATAACGCCCCTGCTCACACATCGTTGCTTGTGCGCGACTTTTTGGCCAAAAACAATACACTAATGATGCCGCAGCCACCGTATTCCCCAGATCTGGCCCCCTGTGACTTTTTCTTGTTCCCTAAACTGAAGAGGCTAATGAAAGGACGACGTTACGCTACGCTTGACGAGATAAAGACGGCATCGAAGGAGGAGCTGAACAAGATAAAAAAAAATGATTTTTTGAAGTGCTTCGAAGATTGGAAAAACCGTTGGCACAAGTGTATAATATCTCATGGGGATTACTTGGAAGGGGACAAAATAGATATTCATGAATAAATAAATAATTTTTGAAAAAAACACAAAATTCGCGATACTTTTTGAACACACCTCGTACTATAGGAATGATATAAAATACATACTTCTTTGAAGAAATGTAGGAAAGAGAAGATTTATTTAACAAAATGGATTACAGTACAGAGTTAAGACATTGAAGGTATGTGGAAGGAGTTTGTATTATAACTGAAATAGAAGGAATGTACAAAATACCAATAAGATATATGAAAACCATTTCAAATGGGATAATTCCAATTAAATCAAATTTTATCCTCTCCTTTCCTAATCCTTATCCCTACCTTTGGATCAAATCCAATCCCTAATACATGCTTGTCACATGCAGCAATATTTTAGCAAAAACATAAACTGTCAAAAAGATACATAAGCCATCGGATAGCCGGCCGTCCAAAGCGGTTCGACCAGTTTCGGTTTATAAATAAATATAAAAAAAATAGCTTAAACCTGTATACCTTGTCTCTTTTATGCCAATCGGGTTTCCTTTATGTATACCGATGATTTCTTCATGCTATGCTATTTTCTCACTGCAAAACTTACGTGCATATGTACATACAAACATATTTATATTTACATATAAGTCGCCACTTCATATGGCACCCTTTATAAAGGAAATCACAGTGAAAACCGTTAAGGCTTCCCCCTTAAGTCAAAGAATTTCTGATTTCGGTGTCGTTTTACAGGGGGAGAGTTCCAAGCTGTTCCAAAGTTGACTCCCTATGTGGCCGGCGTAGGGTAACGTTACCCTCTTAAACCGCCCTCAACTCCATGTACCACCATTATATACACGCTGCGCTGTTAATAATTGTATTTTTAGTAGTCTCCCCCATTCCATTTGCCACTCAACTCTGCTGCATATGGAAGCAAGGATGATGGACGATTGTATTTCGTGGTTGTTTCGAATTTCAGGAATTTCGAGACTACGATCGGGACCCGATCCGACCCGTTCTCATTCCCGTTCCCGCTCCCTCCACTCCTCACACCACATTAGCCATGCCATGGCTCTGGCAGCTGTTGTTTTCAAGCATTTTAATACTCCCTTAGCTCTGCGTCGCCGGCTACCTGCATATGCTCTCGGATAATAACGTATTCCCAGCGTGTGTAACGTATTTTCCATCCCATAGACAGGCAGAGGGAGATTTAGGTCAGATGAATGCCAAGCCAACCCCTGGGTTGATGCCATGCATGGTCCCGTCCCGTCCCTATACCTGTAGCAATCCTGAGCGTTCTAGTGGAACCGAATAATAGGCAGGAAGTCCCTTTGATGGTTTTTATTTCTGTCAAGAGTCCCGACGACGGCACGGCCGCCCTTGTTGCTGGTGCATCGATTGTATCTACCAATTGATGCTGGTCTTTGTTTGTTCTTCTGCTGATGCTGCTGCCCTTATAACCTATGCACTACGATCTACAATGAATCTACGGGTGAAAATGTGTATGTGTGTAAGCCTACATATATCCAAATAAAATCTCAGGTTGAGTTCGAGTTTTCCAATAGAACCACCTGCGTGTTCTTATAGCTCGTCCAGGCGGTCTCCGCCTGCTGTAAGTACTCGTTGATCTCCTGCCGTTTGCTATTCAGCTCGTACTTTTCCAGTGATAGCTTAAGGAGTACATATTCTAGGGATCGAACGCCCCCATAGTTGGTGGGCTCCCTTAGGGCATCCACTAGGGTGACAAACTTCCGCAGGAGCTCCACAAGTTGTCCAAAGTTTGAGAGATTCTCAAGCGTGGCATCCACTTCGTTGACGTAGCGCAGGCTCTGCTTCAGACGGATGGCCAGATCGTTGCTACGACCCACCAGGGGAGCCAACTCTGCGTTGAGCTGCTGTACCAACCGCCTGGCCTCCACCACCTTCTGCACGGTCGCCTCATTGTATTGATCCTGATCTGTCCACTGGCTGATGGGTGACTTTGTCGTGGGCTCATTGTCTATCACGGATATTTGATTGTTCTCCACAAGGATCGTTTTGTTGATGGTCTCGTCCTGGCCATTGGCCGGCTGCTTTACATGGAAGTCCAACGTAAAGTGGAACCGCACATTCGCCTGTAAGAGATCGTCATATTAGATTGTCTGTATCCAAATGGTAGAAATTAGTGTCCTGCCTGAACTAAGGAAAAGGTGCACACGATCAGCCAAATACTAGCTGCCACAACAGCCACTGAGAGAGACATCTTGACGGGAGACTGGGAAATGTTTGACTGGAGTCCCAGCATAGATCACACCACTAAATACAGATGATAGGAGGGCCCTTATCTGGCCAAAAGGTCACCAATGGGGGCTCATCATTATCAGTCGCTTGACCGATAAGAGAATTCATTCATTCAATGAATGCCTGGCTGGCGATAGCCATAGTGTGGGGAGCGTGTAGGCCGAAGTTTCTAGTCACGTGGTGGCGGAGATGAAAAGTGAATATCATACTGGTACACCTGTGTAGGATTTTAATGCGCGCCAAGGGAGCTTTACATATGTATATGTATGTACATAGGTTTGTCCGTTCAGAGAGCTTTTACTGTACATGTCTACACACACGTGAAGTTCTACAATACACAAATCGTATTCCAATTTGTACACTCACGTGGAAGGGACACACATACATACATACATGTGCATACACCCATCCATATAAAACAAATAAAACTCTTATGACCGTTATTTTATTTCACGGGAGTTGCACATTGAATTTACCGCATGGTTATTTCCAATCCATGAATCATCCACCTTTATTTTTGGGAACTCGTTTCACAAAACCATTTCCGTTACGCCGTGCCATGAAATCGTTTGTATTTTCACAAGGGTTCAAAATATGCTCGCTTGGGGTTTTTTGCTTATCAACAAACCAAAGGGAAACAACAATTCCCAATCGCCAATTTCTTTGCTGTGAGAACGCGTGCAATAATAATTAAAATGTACACAGAACCACTATAAGCGATAAGGTGCCAACTGGCTATCACATCTAGGGAATACATACGCACATATGTATGTACATGCGAAAGCAGAACAGGCGACTGTGATAGGGGGCCAAGCAAAGAAGAGCATAAAACAAATAACAGGGAATCAATAATAGAAATTGCGCAGCAAATATAAAATTATTCCATGCCTGACAAAAAAGAAAATGAAAATAAAATAACCGTTGACACGAACGTACATACATACACACATCCATATATGTACATATGGATGTAGATAGTACACTTATGGTAAAAATAATAAGTACTCGTCCCTAATGGAATTTAAACTGACAAATCACATGCGTATGTACATACAATATGTGCTTATTGGGTTCTAGCCTAAACAACCCTTTTACGCTTGAGCTGAGTTCTTTCATTTATTACTGAGTTACTTCATTTATTATTTTCCACTAGGTTTTCTTGGCTTTCTTTGATGTATGTATGTATGCACAAATTTTCTTTTCAATGCAGTTCCTTTTTGGTTCATTATAGGAATCTAAACCTCCCAGATACATAACATCCCTATCTATATTTGAAGTTCAAGTGCTGGCTGAGTACTTATTATTTTGAGCATAAATGTATATACCATACATACATATGTACATATATAACGCCTCATACATATTCACATTTTGTATTCCATTTTATTTTTATACTTTTTTTATTTTGTTGAGCATTTGCGTACTCGACTCGGGTCGTCGTCGGGTGAGACCAACGCACAAAACTTGTAAATATGAACATCCATCTTTGGTGGGTATACATACGTATTTTTACGTACATATGTATGTACGAGCGCGTGTGGTATCTCTGCGTGTGTATGTATCTCACAGATACCCATTGCGTTGAAAAAACATCTACCAGACCCAATCCCCGGCCCTGTCCACGTCCGCGAGACGAGACCCAGCGGTGCACGCACACTTTTTGTTTTTCCCCGTCTCGTTTTGATACCCTACACTTCTTAATAGAATGGCCATGCTTAGTAAATGTAATACATCTCTTTCCAGGCGCACTATGCGGTTAAGATGGGCATCTACCTTTAGTTAACTACTGCATGGTCTCTGATGGACTGGCTTCCGTCTAGACTATATAGCCGTGTCATGGTACAGGGTATCCTGCTTGTCGCAGCTCCCATTTTATCGCGCTTACTTGTTTTTGTCTTCAGCTTTTAGTTTTTGATTTTGTTTTGCTTCTTTTTTCCCAGCAACAAAAATGCAAAAACTCTCGCAATCGCAAATTTAAACGGACGTGCGAGCGAGAAGGAAGAGAAACTTTTGCGTCGTCGTCGTTACTATTGTGCAATGTATATTAAATAGTGGGGTGAGACAGTGCCGCTACATGCTTCGTTTGCATTTTACAAATTTCTCGTGCTTTTTCACGTGGCAACAGCTTCATATAAGGATATTCGCCCTGGGAATAATGAATGCTTTCTCGTACTGCCGCCTTACCTTATATTTAATATACCTTAGTTTATGTGTGCTCCTTTCCATACAAACGCACACTATCTCACATACATTTATCGTTCGCAATTAGTTTAAAGCAGCGCCATAAAAATAAAAGAGTAGCGCAACAGAAAGCAAAATAAAAACCAAATTGTTTACGCTTTTGATTCGCTTTAAGTTTGAGCATATACTGATGTAAATATGTACATACATACAATATGTTTGTATGTAGTTCATATTATGTACTATGTTTGTATGCAAAAGGGTGGTCTCAAATTATTTAAAAACAAAAAAATTAAACCGCAGCCCATTGCCAGCTCTGCTTCGTGCCTGTATCTGTCTGTAAATCCAGTTTTCTTTTGCGACACGACACCGATTATAAAGAAATAAAGAGACATCAAAAATAAAACCTAGAGAAGAAGGCCGCACAAGCTAGGTCGAGACCTTTGTAATACCCTTTCGATCCAACATTCCCATGACAGCTGTGATAAAGTCATCCATTTGGTTGGATTATCTCTCATGATACAAAATATTTTTTCTCCTAAATGCAATATCGCCTTTATGACATGAGTGTTCCGATCTTATCGCCTTAAAATTAGAGTTCACGTTTCAAACATCTTGGCTAAGCCATCATACCCTCTGCAGGGGTATACAAAACAGAAACGCGTTGTTGCTAGGGGGAGGTGCGCGACAAAGGTGATGGAAGACACGTTCACCATTTGATAGCCGTCTCTTTTTTTCGAGCAACATCTAGAGAAATCTCCAACAATACTGCCCAGAGCAGAGTCCAATCCAAATGATAGTTTATAGTGCGAATGAGTCATGATCATGTTTTTACCCACTTACCTCTGAACTGAACCAGAAACTCTTTCACTCACTCTCTGGCTCTCTCTCTCGCCGCATCGCTCTCTCTTCCACTGGGTGATCATTTTGACGTGGGGGGGTGGGTGCTGTGCCGCCATCTGCATTTGCCGTTGATTATTGAAAATTTCCCAATCTCTTTGTTCATTTCTTTGGGGAATTGGGGGAAGGTGGGTGGTGGGATGGTAGGATCGGGGTTTTGGGTAGGGGTCAGGGTATTTTTGATAATGATCTCTTTGGGGGGACTTTTACATTGATTGTTTTTTTGATCGTTTAGGCAATTGTGTAATGATTTTTCTTAAGTTTTAACTTGACTTTGATGTATTCGGAGCTCGCTTATCGCTTCATATCAATATATATATATTGTTTGTTATATGTATGTATGTATCTATTATGTGTTATCTGTGGTGTAATAAAACCTTTTAACATTTATAGTTATCATGCTGGGTTTTCGTTTTGGTTTCTTGTGTAAGAATCTATAAAATGCTTAAATGTTGCGTATATAAATTTATCCAACTCACAATGACATATCGCACTTATCATACTGTTTGTCCTACCCCTACAGGCACATATCATCTATGTAGAATTAACATAGGAACAATCAGGATAGTGTTTTAGGCCACATAGAAACGAAAGGAAAGTGTTTTATTGCTTGTCGTGTTTTGTGTTTGTTTTGTTGGCCTGCAGAGGATATTTACTCTTCGGCGCTATAAAGTTTCTCTATCATTTTATTTATTTGCGTGTATTTGTGGCTAACTGCACATATACACATGTACATATATATGTATTGCAGCTGCATATGTGTATACATGCTCGTATTTATGCATTTACTTGTACTCATTCGCTTAGGCTAGCGGTTTCTCTCTCGCTCGGAAATTGTGCAGCAAATCAAAGCCTGAAACATGTGAGAACAAACAACAGTGGAAGAAGGCTGGAATCTGGAATCTCATGGAGGCGCACATGGTGTGTGTGTTCTGCCACTGTAATGATATACCAGAGGCGTGGGGGGTACAGTGTAGTAGATTGGGGTAAATGGGGGATGCTTTGCCAATCAGCTCTGAAAAATAAATCGCCAACTAAAAAAGTAAACGGTGATAAAATGCAAATAAAAACGCAAATTTGAGGGTTTTTTTTGTTTAATTATACAAAGCTTTAACAAATTACTTCATAAAAGCCGTGTACAATCGTTTATTTTGTTTTTTTGTTCTTCTATTGTTTTTTTCTGTTGAATGGTTTTGATTTTTAAGGTTTTTTTCTTTTGTTTTTCTCAAATGTTACAAGTTGACTTGGATTTAACACAATTCCAATATATTGCTTTTACAAATGTTTATCTCAGTGTAGTATTCACAGTTGTTTTTTCTTCTTCTTCAATATAGTTACAGTACTCTGGATCTTAACTCTACTGCTACACAGCAGTGGTCCTCATTCAGTAATGGGGTATTGTGTGTGTGTTTGTGTGTGTGTGGGGGCATTTTCTTTTCTCTTTTCTTTATCTTTTTCCCTTCATTTATCATTTGTTTATAATTTGTATATATACCAGGTTTAAAAATATAGCAAAGTATCACAAAAAATTGCAAATTAAATTGTAAATTAGATCAATGGAGAATTAAAACAAATATATATGCTGCGACGAATCTTTTGGCTTAAAAAAATGGGGATAAAAATAATATTCGAACTCCAATAGAATAGTTTATTAAATTGTCGTCGTTTTGCTTTTAAATTAAAATGAATTTTCCTTCTTCTTCGTCTTCTTCTTCAGGGAGGGGGTGGGGCAAACCGCAGCCGCTGCCTTGAAACACACGAGGGGTGGTGGGTACAAACGATGGGGGCCCGCACATCGTATAGAGCACTCTTTGATCTTGGCTGGGCTCCAACTTTTGAAATGGAAATTAATTTGTACTGATTGGTGTTGAAAAAGTTACCGAACCGTAACGTTTGTACCCTCCGCCTTCTCATAGATCCAAGGTGGGGCTTTGGCCATGGCCCCAAGTTTTGGTCTGTTTTTCTTTTCTTTTGTTTTGTAGTATTATTATTATTATTAGAGTTTTCTGTTTAATATTTTTTCAATGAAATCCTGTTCTCTTCATAAATTGACGTCCAGTAAGTAACACTTAACAAAAAAAATGCAAAATTCTGCGCAAGAATTCCAGAGTGGATTCTTCTGGAAGGAGGGTGGGTCTGGGGGGGGGGGGGTCTGTGTGGTGTCTTGGGGGGCATGCCACGAGCACTGCTCGATCGTTCAAATACTCTAAGTAGTAGTATATGTATATGTATGTGTATGGGGGGGAAAGGGGTTTTGTGTGTAACTTGAAGATACAAGCCTTTAAAGCTACCAATATATGACAACTTGCTCAAGTAAACCTAAACAGTGCATGACTTTTTTTGGCTTTCAACATTTTTTAAAACTATCTCTCTCATCCATCATCATCTTCATCATAATTTAGCTTCAGGAAGTTTTGTTTTTTCAGTTAAAACAATTATAACTCAAATTATTAAGGTGTTCATATTATTTTGGGTTGGTTTTTCTATCAATTTGGGGGGTTTTTCTTTCATTTTTGTTTTTGGCTTATCACTCGGTTGGCCAATTCATTTGGCAAAAACACTAATAACAAAACTCACGCGCTGCTGCCTGCCTGCCTGCCACAACATGTGTGGTCATCATTCTCTTCTACGCAAAATACATATAACTTTTTGGATTTTTAAAGAGGTCTTGGAGATAGGGGGAGGGGGAGGATTTGCTTAAATAATTTACATACATATTAAATGTTAACAATTAATAGTAATGCTAATAATGAAAATAAGGTACTGGGTTCAAGTGTTTCAGTATTGAGCATCAACGAATAGTTTTATACATAAAAGTAGTTTCCTCTCCTCTCCATTTCTCTCTCTCTCCGTCTCTTTTATCCCTTTTTGAGGGCGGGGATTGCAACTAATATATTTTTTCTTGTATTGTGTTTCACAATCATTTCGTATCATTTCGGCTGTTTTTATGCGCAAGATCAAATATATTTGTTTGGAAATAAATAAAATGTTTGCGCTACATATGATTCTTATTCGCTTTTAGTTGATTTACAATTTTTTTGATTGAAAACTTTTTTTATTTTGAACATTTTTAGCATTGTTCTTCTCGATTTCTTCTCTATGTACAATTCAAGAATGTTTAAACTAAGAATTTTTGTTTTAAAGCCATTCGCAATTACAATTAAGAATTTACACATGTATGTAGAATAATTGAGGGGGTTGGGGGAAGAGGGAACTTTCTGTTTAAAACTAAATGGTAATGGAAGTGTCTCTAATAAAAGGTCAATAGAATTACAATAAATGGGGGTGGGGTCACACTATATATCTTAAAAAGTAGAGGGGGAGGATTTATAGGCAAGTTTGAATGCATTTTGCGCTGCTGCTGCTGCTGCTCTGCGGCGGCTACTGCTGCTAGTACTGGGATGCAACGCTGCTTCTGTGTGGATGCAACGCCGCTTCTGCCGGCTGCTGCGTTGCGTTGAGTTTTTGTCGTTGAGTTTTTGTTTTTGTTGAATTAGTCTTTTTTGCGATTTGGTGGGTATACGATTTTGTAGTATTATTATTTGTTTAATTATTATTATTATTTATATCATTTATGTATCATTCATTTATTTATTGTTTTGTTTGTATTATTTTATTATATGCATATCAATCTCTCGAATATACTTCTATCATCGTTTTTCTTCTTCTGCTGCTGCTTTACTTCTTCATCAACATTTTAAGGTACGTTGCACATTTTGTCCGCTTTTTTTAGGGGTGGATAAACATAAACTGTACTGTTATGCTGCGCTTCTAGCGTCCATTTTTGAGTTTGTTTTGTTTTGAATTACTCATAAATATTATTTATAGTCTTACTTATCAATTAGTTTTCAAGTCTATTTGCGTATCACCTTTAAAACAATGTTCAGTTGTGTGAAGTATCCGTTGTTAGACATATACAATATAAGTTCTTCCATCCTTCCACGATCCAACCATCTCTTTCATATCTATCGTGCATTACATCCCATACTCATACTCATATCCTTATCATCATTTTCTTCATCTGTTTAGCCAAGCCATCCATCTATCCATCCGTCCATCCATCCGTCCGTCCATGCGTACGTTCGTTCGGTTCGTTTGTTAGTCTGGGGTTTTTCCTTTCGCATTTGAATATTGGCCTTTATAAAGTTTTGTATATTGAAGTTGACACCTTTTTTTGCTATAGTTGTTTTTGGGGAAGGTCTATGGGGTTTTTGTAGCGTGGAATTTTGCATCTTTTTGTTGATTTTGTTTTGTTTTTTCTTTCTTTGTTCTCTTGTCGTTGTTGTTGTTGTTGTATAAGTTGTTTTTGTTGTGTGAGGACAGTATTTTTGTGTGTGTTTTAATCTTCAGTTTTCCCTTGAAATTCTCTGGTTTTTTGTTGTTGGTTTTTTTTCGTATAGCTTCTCTCAATTTTTACTGCTTTTGTTTAATGATACACACTTTTTGAGATCACAAACATTACTCATTTTTTTTGTTTTGCAATTTTTTTCATTTTTTTGGTTTAAAAAAGTTCAAAGTTTCGATTGAAATGTTTTCGCTTTTTTTAGGTTTTTTAAAGGTTTTTCTTTTTGCATTTTTTATCTTTTTGTTTTTAATTTTTTTTTTTTTGTATTTTCTCTTGTTATACGTATTTCTTTTTTCTCCTTGACGGGTTCTGGGTCCACCATTTTCAATCCATTTCGTCGGTTGTATCGCCTCGTTTGTGTTCGTTCGTTGATCCTTAACGCCTGATCCTTCCTCCTTGTCCTGCTTTTGCCACCTGTTACGACTGCACATTGAGCAGCAGCTTCAGATTTTGCGTGTCAAAGTCGTCGAGAAGATTGCGTTTTGAGGACTTTCCTCCCAGATGGAACCTGGGACTTGACAAATACTCGCCTCCACTTCGCATCAGGCTCTGCAGGGCCGGACCAGCGCTGCTGGCCAGCTTCTCCTCGGACTTGGACAGCGTCCAGTGCTGCGGCGGCTTTGGCAGCGCCGTTGGTGCCGGGGCGTCGAAGCACTTGCTGCCAGCGAAATGCGTCAATGCGGTGGGTATGAGGGGGTGCTGCTGCTGGGGCGATGCACCGAAGGCGCCAATGGTGGGTGGACTCTTGCGTTGCTTGCGCGCCGATCCGCCATTGATGGCCATTGCGGGGGAGAATCCGCCGCCCAAAATTGTCGCCGGTGACTGACGCACCAACATTCCCGTTCCCTGTGGAGACCTGCCGCCGTTGCGCTTGCTGGCGCTACCGTTGTTGTTGGCAAAGAAGAAGGCTCCTCCACCGCCACCGGTCTGCTGTGGCGACTGTCGCTGCTGCGGCTGCTGTTGCTGGCGGCTACGCTGGGCGCCTCCCGCCGACTGGGACTGCTGTGGCCGCTGCTGGCGGCTATTAGGCGTTGTCGTGGTGCTGCTGCTGGTGGACAGGGCGGACAGGCCAAGGCCGGAACAGGTTGTGGGAGATGCGGCAGCGCTCAGGGATTGTTGATGGAAGTGGCTATTGATATTTGTACTGCTGGCAATACTGTTGGAATGTGCAGTTACCAAGGGTGTTGTGGGTGCGGATGCGGTGGATGTTGGTGATGGGGTTGCGGATGCGGATGGGGACGCAGCAGATCCTGCGGCGCCCTTTTTCAATCGTATGGCCTTGGTGGCCGATGCTGTTGTCATTCTGATGTTGTTCCTAACGCTATTGTGCGAGTATGTCATAGTAATTCCGTCGTTTTCTCTTCCTTGATCTGATCTTAACTTTCTTCTCTTCTCTTCGTCTCGTTTCTCCTTAAGAGCTTTACCAAGCGCGTTCTTTCTTCTACTTCTTTCTCACTCTCTCTTCTCTTTCCTCTTTAAAATTTCTGCTGTTTTGCCTTTTTTTGTTTTTGGTTATTTCGCTAAATTAATGCTTAACGTTAAATATCACACGCACTTAAATCAATTTATATTTTTTATAAATCGAAACCAAACTCGGGGAGTAGGGGGGCCTCTTGCTCTCTTAAACAAATGCCACGTGTTGTAATTGTTGATATTTTCAGCTGCTTCTTTGGGTCTTTGGTTGTTGTTGTTGTTGATTACTCTCTGACTGCTGCTTCTCCCTCTCTCTCTCTCCACTGTTCTCTCTCGATCTCCAAATCGACCAATCGATCTGCAAGATCTAGGGCGAGCAACGGGCGGCTGGGCACGTAGGCGCTATGCTCCGTCCGGTTTGCGTCTCGTTTTTCTTATGTACAATTCTCTGTTATTTACCTTTTATGTAGTTTAACTCTTGTAACGTTATGTATTGTTATCAGTCTGTTGAATTATCTCTGTTAATCTGTTTAAGCTAATCCTTAGCTCTAATTTTGCAAACTCCTTTTTCCAAAAACTGATTTCCACCGCTTTTGCTCCTGACTCTGCTGCTGCTGGTTCGGGACTGGTCCTGTTTTTTGGTAAAAATGAAATAAAAGCGAACGAGACTTTGAGCAAAAGAAAAAAATATATATTTATTTATAGAAAAGAAGGAATAACGGGGAGATAGAAATGTTCCCCATTGGAAAGACTTCCAAAACAGACGACAACCTGTAGGAGGGACTGTCAACATCGTAATCTGTATTAACATGTGTGTGAGTGTGTGCGTGTGTGCCATTTACGTCAATAAATGCTACGTACGTACGTATTTGCTTAGCTATTGTATATTTCCCCGCCCCACAAAACAAGTCTGAGGACGTCAAAACCATACGAAAAATACCTGAATTAATGAATCAACACACACGTACACACATGAGCGCGCTCATGCACACACTCTCAGTCGCACTCACACTAGCACGCACACCGATAACCCATACAATTGCGACTTACTTTTTCTGCTGTAGACCTCCTCTTCACACGAATGTGCTGATGCTGCTGGTGCTGTCTCGCTTGCTCCACAACGGGTCTCGACTGTATAGTATATGTATACGTGTGTGTCGCAGCTATCGATTCGCTCGCTCTGCAGGCTGCGGGGTTTCTTCGCCACTTTTGTTATACAGATTTCGATTATACAAAACGGTTTTGAGTTTTTGTTTTTTGGATTAAAAGTTGCCTTGATTTTGTTTGTTGGTTCACATTAAAATGTTACGGAAATGTTGGTTTTGTTGTGTTGATTTTCTCAGATTTTGATGAGGGGGCTTTTTCGCTGGATGTGTTTGTGTGTGTGTATGTGTTCTTGTGTATGTATTGTAAAATCACTTTCAAAATGGCGACGGGCTGGCTTCGTATTTATTTATATGTAATTCCGCTTAAAGCTTTCTCTTCACTTACAGACAAAGGCTCAAAAAAATCACACTTTCAACTGATTCGGATTTTTGTTAAACTCTTTTATGTACACCACCGTCTATTACGCAGCGTTCTTTAGTTTTACAATTTTTTTGTGTGGTTGTTTTTTATTTTTGCTTGCAAAGTACCCCGTTTTTCTTTGTGTGTGTGTGCGGTTAGCTTCACTCGTTGTACTTTGACGCGTATTAAAATATTAAACGTTACACATATATATTTGATTTATATCACTTAAATTAAAGACATTTACAATATATAATTACATATATATATTTTTTTAGCAGAAATTTTAATCAATATTTAACTTTATCTTCTTCGATTCTTTGCGCATCGGTACGCTCTTTTCAGATTTTCCACCATGACTATTACGGTTCTGCCAGGGGTGTTTCGTATTTATAGCGAACGGAAGGGTCTTAACCCACTGAGGCCCCTTCCGTTAGAACGACATGAGTTAACCCGCGGAAAATAACATTGCTTGTAAATAATTGTAGAGCCATCTTGTCCTTCCTGTTTACCATTCCATGCTTTCTTTCACCTGAACTGCGATAAAACTCTTAAAAGTTCATAATTGTCATGGAGACATTTTTAATATCCACTGGTCTACAATGGGTCAATCGGTCACTGTCCATATCAGAAATCATATTCCTTGGTTTTGATATTCTGTTTAATATTACTATCTAAAAATGATACTGAGCCTTAATCAAATAATTTTATCCGAGAGATAAAAAACTCTTTCTACAAGATTGACACATTTTATAAGCTTGGTTTATTGGATTCTGTCTAAAATAAGGTTTAACAACATCAACATTTAGGTCCCTTTTTCTTACATGTAAACTACTGGGTAACTACTCATCAGCAACTTACATATATACGGAGTGTGGATTATTGTATACCCTATTTCTGAAATTTTTGACCTTTTCATGCAATTAATTAGATGCCTGTATAGATCCTGTATGTAGATTCTCTGTGTCTGCAAGAATACTATAAACTGCAAAATATCGTTGAGATTATCTTGGCATACTTTCAAAATCTACAAAAATAAATGCATAAAATCGGTTATTGCGTTCGTTGGACAAACATTTGATCAATTCTCTTATGCTCTTCCGTAAAAGGGTAGTAAAATGCCTCATGCTGAGAAAAAAGTGGGTATGGACAACAGGTAAAACGACCTAGAAAATTTAAGGCTTGCAAGGTAAAATCCACCTCATTTGCCCACATACCAGGAGAGCAGTCTTGTCCTCAAGGTACATCATATGTACGTCCGTAGGTAAGGTGAGGTTCGTACGAGCGGTTTGATCAAACCAAAGAGAGGTTTGATGGACTGAAATTACGCTCTTTTGCTTCTTTTGAGTGTCAACTATGCCTTTGCTACATATTAACTACATTTGTAAATAAAATGAGCTTAACCCACTTAACCCCTTTATTTAAACGATCACTGTTCATATTCGGTAATCATATTCCTCGATTGTGATATTCCGTCTTATATTCGAAGCTAACTAGGACCCTCAGCGTTAAATACATTATATTATTCGATTGAAGAATCATTAAATATTTCCATTTTTACATTGTAACTACATTGCTAAATATAAACTACATATCTATGTGCAAAAGACACACATATATCGGTATTATATTGCGAGAAGCGATAGTGTATGATATAACCATCTCGCTCTTACACATTTGAATCGCGCGTGAACGAACGCGTGCATGTAAACGCATGGTATACCTGAATTAGGTAGGAATACCCATGTTCGCGCCTAATTTGAAAACAATAGGGCCATAAAACAACAGATGCAGATTATTGAAGTTAATCGTTTTGTTTGTGTTCGAACTATGGAAATTCTTTTCGAGAGCAATTAACGTATATTTGTACCCGTGCGGTACAGCGGCAAAAATTGAACCCAAGATATAATTCGAATTTTTCCAACTTTTCCTGAGATTTCAGAGTCAAAATTTCGGAAACATATACCGCAACAACTTTGCAAATTTGAATTTGAAATAATAATATTTTCCAGAAGGTAAGCTGAAGCTGCAAAGAGGTTGGGTCTGCTTCATAGTTCCATTTGTAAGCTAACTATACAACTAGCTATACATATATGAAATACTTAAGTTATGTGAAAAAAGAAGCACTACCTCTGTGTTACAGTTGCACCTGGGTACTTGCGATGTTGGATCGTTTGATGGATCCCAGAGACTAATATTAAAATTAGTATTATTATTGATTTAAGATTTAATATGTACTTTTTTGATATACGCCAATATATTACTGGGAGAGCCTACGAGCCTGGGAAAATGTGGGGGAATGTAGCTCCTAATGGAGGCACCGGACCGGGCACCACGGCGCCATGCGAATATCGGCAGCGTATCTCGGCACTCTCCAGCTATGCTCGTGCACGTGGAGCCGAGCACTTTTCTTCCAAGAGCTCTTGCAGATAGTTTTTCCCGCTGTTGCTCGTCCGTGCCGTGGCATTTTCCAGCGCAATGCATATTTCAAATCGTCGCGCCATGCTATCGATATGGCGATACATTGCTATCGGCGCAAAAAAAAAAAATAAATTTTCAAATTTCCATTGTATGGAAGAAATGCAAAAGTTAAGTTGTTTACAAACAAAAGTTGTTTACAAACAAAAGGGATGGCGGTAATTTTGAAAGGGAAATTGTTGGGATGAAAAAGGATATTTCTGCGACCAAAAATTCCTCCATGAAATCCCACAAAAAGTCCCAATAAAATATACGGTCTGACCCTCAGAAATGACCGAAATATGGACTGTGTCTAAAATAAGGTTTTAACATAAGATAGAAATTTTGTACATGGCAACTACACTGTAACTACACATTGTCTACATATAAACTATATATTTATGTAAGACTGTAAACGTGCGCACACCAAGTGTGTATGGTATGAGACCATGCCAGCCAGCTTTTGTCAGCTGACAAAGCTACAACAGTTGGACTTTCAAAGAAGAAAAACCAAATAACAACAAAAAGAAAGTTCACGTTCGCTTCCTGATTCCCATTTTTAGCGGTTACTTTTTAGTGTTTTAAGGCAGCGCCACTTGTCCGAGCAATCTCTGGACAATCGCATCGCTGGCGCTGCCTTTCGCTCCATCTGCGCGCGGGCCGGCCTCTTTGCATGCACCGCCACCGAAGTGACCGTGGAGTGTGCTCCATTTATTATGCACCCAGGCCACATCAAGCTCATAGATTTCCCCATATGCCGGCAGCGGCAAGGCAAGCCTTGGCAAGCCTTGGCTTTCGACAGTGCACTGGCAGGTTCTGCCTACTGTCTACCTTCTGGTCGTGCAGCTTCCTCCTCTGCCAACTCATGTGGTTGTGGCCTTCCCTTGGCCCAAGTGCGGCCAATCTGTGTTGCAAATTTTGTCAATAAATTTTGGCTAAGAATGCCAAAACAAGCGGCCCCACTCATGGACATCATAACTGTTAAGATAAGATTGCTGCCTAGATGGCAATCCCGATCGGGACGGGATGGGACGGGACGAGACGCGACTCATAAATGCATTCAATTAGTTCTGATTTAAAACTAATTGAAAATGCGTCAAGCTGGAGGGTAGGGGGATGGGAGCCGGAGTATGCTACTGCTCCACTGCTGCACCTCCTGGCTCTATGCTGTCGAAAGGTGTTTAAGTTATTTGTCTTAAGTGCTGCCGGGAGGTGTGTTTGGACATGAGGACGTGTGCATGTGCGTGCCCCATGCCTCATGCACATGCCCGATCGCGATCGGGCAGGCGGAAAACTAGATCAGCCAGTGGTCGGACGGACCCTCATCTAATGAAGTAGTCAGCACTCAAAAGGCATCTAATGTCTACTTAACTGCACAATTTTGACAAGTTTAATGCGCCAGGGAGTCGGGATGGTGGCCGGGGGATTTATGGGGTTATCCGCCATAGATTGCCAAACAATTGACAATCCCAAAATAGGCAGCAGCAGCGGCAGCGTGCCTTTTGTGCCGGCTAATTGTAATACGAAATCATAACACGCCATAAAAACGACACAAAAGAAGGAGAGATGGGATCGCATCGCATCGTATTGGACCGACCGGTTTTCTTCTTTTTTTTTGGGCCCTGTCTTTGAGCCCAAGAGCCCTCTGAGGCCTAAGACGCCGCCCTGGCAGCTGGTCAATGGAAACAAAGCATTCTTTCTCTCTCTCTCTCTCTCTCTGTCTTTCTTTTTCTTTCCCTGATATTATAGAGAAGATGGCACTCTCTAACGTGGAGTAGCCGATCCCGATCCCGAGCCATAAATCATGTTTCGAAACACGTTCTTCCTTAACGCGAACATAAAACATCTGTTGTTTGGATCTGGTTGCCGTTGCCCTCTGCCTCTGCCTGACAGCTTTTTCTTGAAAGGACAAAAGGACTTAAGCTTGGGGCGCAAACTGGTTGCTTGCCAATTGTCCTGGCAAGACAACAGGCCACAGATAAATGTCGCGATCGACACGCAACATCGGCAGCTGCTCCTCCTGCTGCTGCTGCTGCTGCTGCTGCTGCTGCTGCGGCTACTGCCATATCCTCGGCCAAGTTTCGGTTAACCCATTGATGATATTGAGAAAGCTTATTAGCTGAGAAGAGCAGAAACTACTGAATGAATTCTTAAGCAAATAATGGAGTTTGAGCTGTGAATGAATCCAAGCTAAATAGCAAATGGAATCTTAGATTCTAGATATTCCAGATTTGATCGAGCAAAGAATTAAGCTGTAGACTTTTGGACCTTGAGTAGGAATCCCCATTTGCAATATTCTGGTTCCTTAAATCTACAATCTTTCCTAAAACTTATATTAGCAGAAGATGCCTTCGGAAATCCAGAAATTTTTAAAGATTGATGTTGTCTTTTGTGCCAGAAATTGTATTGATGGATCAACTGTCTTCCTTGATGAATTCTGAATAGGATATTGGTCTTGGTATTTCATTAAAATCTACATAGAATACCACTAAGATCTATTGTATGGAGAGTTCATTAAGAAAAAGATGACACACAATTTATTCCTTTGTGGGGCAGCAATCATCAATGGGTTAAGTTCAAAAATGGCTGCGGTCGCAAGGATAATAGCTTCTGTTGATGATCCTGCTGCTGCTGCTGCTGACTCACCTTGGCACGTGGACTTAACGATCGAGCCATCGGCTGCAGCTGCTCTCGAGTCAAGTCGAAAACGAGCTCTCGTCGAAGAAGCAAACCAAAAGATGAAGGCAGCTGCCAGCAATTTTGAATGTCCCAAATAGGACCCGACCGTCTTCGTCTTCGTCTTTGTCTTTCTCTCCATCCCTTTCCGACTCCGTGCGTCAGCAGATTAGCGCTCAGTTCCTGCGAGGAGGATGAAAGCAACACGTGTGTGATATGATTGTGATCCAGGATACCCCCTATCCCACTGACCCGACCCTCTTGGCCCAACAACAGCACTGGCAACCCCATATTTCTCGATCCCCGTAGCCTAGTTTAATTATTGTTTACCTTGCCTCAAGGTTACGGCATTATGATTATTATTTCATAATTTTGCCTCCCTTTTGTGTACGGTCGGTCGCTCTACTTTCGCTGGTAAAGCAGAGAGAGCATGTCCTGGCATGCAGCCCAGTAGTTGATAGTAGAGCAGGGCGCAATCCCGTTGTCCTTGAGCTAAGCAAAGCAAACGATCCCTTATCCTTTGTCCTCACTGCCCAAAAACCACGGCCAACCCCAAATTCAAAGGCAACCCAGATATGAAGTTTAGATGTGGCATTGAATGCCGCCGAATACCCTCGAGAATGGAGTGAAAATTGTTTTTATAACGACTGTTCCTTTGATTGATCCTTTTGCTGAGGTAAACCGATTCCAAGGAAATTATCACAGGAATGCTATTTCAATATTTGATTAGGATATCCAAAAAGGCAGAAGGAACGAATCTTCCAGATCTTCCAGAATTCTTTAAGGACATACATATATGTATGCAAATCTGTTTTGTTAAATTACACCCCTTTTGTTTAAGGGTGTAATAATTACGCACTCGACCTCGCCCTCTCCACGATACGATAGTCATCGCCTGCGAGTGCTACGCATAATCCTTTGACACTGTCCACTGGTCGGAAAAATCTGAACTGCGCATTCCTTCCCCAACATTCATCCACGACCTGGATTACGTCGAAATTTGGTACAATTATTGCGCCTTATTTTGTTGGAAATGATTTCTTAACCTGGTTCTGCGATGCTGTTTAGGTTGGGGTTGTTTTTGCTCCAAAGAATCAAACAGTCCTGTACACTGAGGATAATTGGGGGTACTCTGATTAAGGGGCGAATAAAGCTTTTCAAATATTTTTTATACAACTTGATTTGTAGCCCATTCTCTAGCTCTTTCCCAATTAGTATGTATCTTCCAGGAATCTGTTAAAAATAATTTCCCAGCACCCCGGAAATGCTTTATCTGCACAATTTTATCTGCAGTGCAGTGCAAAAAATGTAAGACACTCCACCAACTGTTGGGATTAGGAAAAACTGTACCGAAAATCGTTCAAAAGCGCGTAAAACTTTTGCTTTTGAAAAGCAATCAACAATTGAGAGGGAACTACGCATTTGATTTGATCCGGGAATGTGTGTGAGCAGTACGTACATACTAAGCGTATATTGTTGTATAAATAATTTATGCAACCCCAACGCACAATGCCAGCAGAAAGGCGGAAATGGGGTGGCCTTTTGTGGCCCTCCCTTTCTGGGGTAGTTCAAGTTGGAACATTTTTTGAATGAGAGATGAGGCAGGAAGGAAGAAAGGAAGGCAGGATAGGACAGTGGATACCATACCGTACCAGAAATCTGTTGCGTAGTCCCTGGCTACTGCTCCCTTATGGAATTGCGTCGCTTGGGATTCTCACGCTGGATTTTCTTCCTTGTCCTTGTCCTTGCCCTTGTCCTTGTTCTTGTCGCTGTCGCTGTCCTTGTTGGGTTTTTTTTTGATTTGGGTTGCGCCTTTGTGGGCATAATTATGCTTCGCTCTGGTCTGGTCTGCCCCTCGCAAAACCCAAATGCATTCTCATTCAAATCCATTTGCAGTGCAACATTCCATCATTTCTCATATCGCATTTCCGCTTAATTGTCTTCGATTGTAGCCGAATGGTAATAAGATCGAATGGAGGGAGGTACTATAGATGATCGCGTCTTAACCAAAAACCAAAGCTCTCTCTCTCTCGCGCGGGACAGCAGCTGTTGTGTCTGCTTTATTTTTGCCAAGTTTATGCGAAAACGCTCGAAAACGCATAAACATATCAAATTACGATCGCATTTTGTAAAAACCGGAAGTTTTTAAATCTCAGCAGTAGCCCCAAAGGGAAAGGAGACGAGGAGAGGAGACCCGAAAACAAAAGCCAAGACAAGATCATCGGGCGGCATTTTCTCTTTACTTTTCTCAGTCTTATTTCTTTTAATTCCCAAAAACCAAATCTTCATAAATTTCGACATTTTTTCTTAATGATGATGCACTGCAGCCTCCGCAGTCTCCGCAGAAGCATCAACCCCTCCCACTCCGCCAATGCCCTTGAGTGGTCCCCCACACACACAAACACACGAGAAACAAAAAGGATCTCTTCGCGGCGATCTTGAACTTTTCTCAGCTCCATCTGCATCTCGTACCCATTTCGATCGCTCGCTTGATTTGCTTTCAAGTTAGTGCAAATACAATTTCTGTTACATTTTTGTCGAGTTGGGGCTTTGTTTTTGTTGAATAAACACAGAGGCTCTGGCGATACAGGCAATCGAGGCGGTCGCACAGCAAACAGCAAGATCAGCATCTCCCAGATCGAAGATTGCAGATTGCAGCCGCCGAGGGTCTCCATAGGAAGGGGGAAGGGAAAAACTGCCAGGCCAGGGCAGGCATGGGTCAAGTTCATTGACGCCCTCGTTGCCCGTTGGCAGTAATGGGCGACGACTGATCGCTCTCGAAATGATCGATCAACGCTCATTGGAGCAGAGGACTAGCGGAAAGATGTGGCTATCTATTGGGATGGCACAGCTACTGATCCTCCAAAGCAGTGACCAGAATATAGCATACCCATAGCTAATCTTCGAAGATGCAAGAAAGGTCTTTGTCAGTGTTTCTCTCTTCTGATGCTCCATCTGCCAATGAGACCTCCTCTCTATACAGAACACAATTGCAATCCTTTCTATGTTCCTGAACTTCAGACCTTATCTTGATTGAGAATAGGTTATATAGAGATTATCGCGATCGTTAATTGAAAGAATAGGAAACCCATTTAGGTTATGGGGGATCAAGGCTATACAGTTTAAGATACATTCCTTTAATAGCAGTATAATAATTAATCTAGATAAAATTAAACAACATACAAATCAAATGGTACATCAATTCAAAATGAAATCATTCATCTGAAACCATCCAATTCATGTTAATATCCCTAACTGATCTTGCCAAAATGTAGTCCCAGTCCTCAACGGATGAAGTCTTCAGTCTCTACCTAACCATGCTGGAAATCCCCCACTGATCTTGCTCATTTTCAGCCTGAAACGATCAGCGATCTTGGCCAAGACCCCCTCCTTTCAAGTTCAAGCTTATCCCGCTGCTTACAATGCAAATCCATCATGCTTGGATGCTTCATTGCCGAACTACTGTAAGATTTCGCGCTTCGATCTGCTGCTCATAAGCATAAGTGATCATGCCAAATTTGCACACCATCCAAACTCCAGCCCGAGGAGGGATCTAACAACTCCATCGTCCGCCTGCCTCGTCTCCGCCTCTCATATCTCGTCTCCTGGCTGGAACAAACAAGATCGCAAATTGCAGCAGATCGATCAGAAATACTTTCACCCTGCTTATGGGCCTGTCGGATCGGAAATTCACTCTTGCGCAAGAAGATTGTAAAGAAGAGATTTTGCAATCTCTAGGATGTTTGTTCCTGGGTACGTTCTACGGTTGCTCCTTTTGTCTTTTGGGCTGAGCCGCAAGCAAATTTGTTTTCGGCTCGAGATCGATCATTTTTGGGTCCATTGCACTCATAATAAATCACAAGGATTGCGTCCTGGCAGGATGTCCAGGACCAGTGTCCTTTTGTCTGCCTCTCCGACAGAGAGCGGCTTTTGTTTTCTTCGTTTTTCGTTTTCTTTCATTTCTGCATTTTGTCGGATGTTTGCATTTGGAAATGCAAAATATGAAGACGAAAACAGAAGGCATAAGGAAATGCAGTACAGATACGATCGTTTGGCGATATGCAAACATCTGCCTTAGCCCGGTTTACTCGCTTCTGACCAATCCCAAAAAAATCCCAAGAGGTAGCACAACTGTACCCCCACAAAGACACAGCACAGCCAGCTCTCGGCTAAGGCTCATTCTTCATCGATTTGCTACGTGCCCCGATCAGGGCCAGTGCCAATGCCAGCTACTAGGAATCCCTCTGTAAGCCAACGCTGCGCAGGATCATAGAGAGGAACCAATCATTCCACACCTGTTATTTAGGACACTACGTGTGTGCGTCCGCGATGGGGTTTCGATCCTGTTGATGGGAAAAAAAAGGTTTCAGCGAAACCTGTTCGGTCCGCCTAATGCGGCACATTAATTCAATAGGCCACAGTGCAGGGGCTCAGACGGATTTTCGAGTTTCGGGAGGGATCGTTCATGCATGTAGATCACCGCAACAGATCAAAATAAATATGAAAACTCATCCTCAGGTACGGGTAGAAGTCCTTGTGTCTGTTGCTTGTCTGCCGGATTAGAGTTAGAAAAAGGATCGGTTCGATTTCAACAACAGCCTACGACAAGGATTTCTCGCTCTCTGTCTCTCCATCTCTCTGGAAACCCCTTACAGTGTTCATTCAAGCGGAAGTAACAGCTGCGTCTTGGATCCAATCCATGTAAGGAGAATACTTGGCAATTATCGATGCAGCTGTAAAAGTCCCCAAAAAGCCGTATCGAAAAACAAAAACAAAATATCCCATCGAAAGCTTCGCTCCCACACAAAAAGCTCTCCGCTGCACTCTGCCGTCCTCTCTTCTGCTCTACAATGCAGCGCAGGCTCTGCTTCCCAGGGGACTCTTCTCTGCTGTCTTTTTTACACTTAAAGAAATCAGAATAAAGATTGACTAAATCATAAAATTATTAACTACAATTACAAATAATAATTAAAACATTTATTATATTAGAAATATTTATATTGAACAGAAAAATTATGATATAAACAAACAATATTTGTTGCTGAGCTCCCAAAAATGTCTCGTTTCATTATTTCTATTATACTCGTATTATTAATATTATTCGTAGTCCGTGCATTCTTCTCTGAGTGTACACTCTTTCCAGATGCAATTCATCTCGTCGCTGCTCCAGCTACTTCTTCTTCTTTTGCTGTTGCTGGCTCTTCTTCTCGTTTCGGCTGCTGTCGTTGTCGCACCTGTCGCACAATTTATTTTGCGTCCAAGAAGTAAAAAAGCCCAAAAAAGCAAAGCAAAAACCACCAAAAAAATACAAGAAAGGCCACAATATAAAAAAAACAGTTGCTTGATGTGCAACGCATATCCGTTTGTCTTTAGCTTCCTTTTCGTATAAAAAAAGAAGCAGCTGCCATTCGAAAACATCAAGATATTTTAACGTACAGCAGATTCTGCAGCAGCAGCCGCCGAAGCAAAAGTTTATCTCTTTTCCAGCAGCGTCTCTCTCCCAGTCAGACAGCGACTCCTCTCTCTCTTTCACTACTTGTAGTTTGCAATCGTTCACATGTTGTTCTTGTCTGACTTTATTTGCTCTGATACACGAGACGCGCTCTCTGCGGTCATAAAGTTTATCTGCTCCATCCGCTCTGCCCCCGCTCAGGCATTGAATGGCCAGAGAGGGCAACGGGGGGAAGGAACAAAATTGCCCAAAAAATGTACAGCAAAAATGCCCTCCTCTTTGATGAGAAACAAAAGGTTCACAGGCGCGTCTCGGGGATCGATCTTGGGTTGTAGATCAATGTCACATTTATGTTTTGATTTCAGATTTATAACTTTATTAAAAATATTTATATGAATGCAATGCATGCAACAATACGTACGGGTATAACCATGTTATTGACACATTTGAGTTACAGCTAACGAGGGGAGGCTGCTGATAATGGAAAGGGATATTCACACAGAGTATAGATTCCAGCTGAAGAAATATAACTGTAAGCCACCCCTAGTGATCCTTTGGACTTAAGAATCCATTTATGAACGGATAAGATAGAGAGGTAGTTACATATGTAGATACATTGTATATACATACATACATATCTATATATTACATATTATAATAATACAGTGTTCCGATTGCGGTCCTATATGTACCTAAATTGACCTATAAGCTGCTACTAAAGCCATGATTTATTCCGTTTACGAACAGCAAGGGAAAATTTGAATCAAATACATAGAATTACTTTTGGTAGGATTAGTTCGATTTATTTGCTGAACTAAGCGATACAAAAACAACACCCTACACTAATTCCCACTCCATCAAAAAATATTGAGTGATGATACACATGATTCCTCCTTTTTTTACGACCCATACTTAACCTTAACCCCCCTGGTCGTGGTGCATTCAGGGTGCATGGAAAATAAATTGCTTAGAAAACATAAACAAATTACAACAAATTAATAAAGCTGTTCCACGGTTACGTAATGGCCCTGAAGGGTAAATGTAATGGCAACACCAAGTGCAGGAAAGGGAGGGATGGTTGGTTGAACGGTGGCATGTAAACGATAATGTAATAGGGCAACCCGAACGAATTCCAGTCGAATTCCAATATTCTTACGAATGGATACTCCCTTTTGGCAGGCACTCGTCAGGTTCCAGGCTTCGGGAGGAATATGGGTGTGAAGACATTCGGCGAGATTAGACAATTTGGTATGGTTCGTTAGAAGGTTTGCGCTTGCTTGGCTTTGGCTCTGGACAAAGCGGAAAAAAAAATCAAAACATAATTTCCAACGCTTCCAAGGAGGAGGGTAGGACAGGGCAGGCCAGGCGCAACAACAGAAGCAGTAGAGTCTTTGTACCGTTACCGGTTCTCAAAGACGGATCGGAACGGTGGTAAACTAGTTTCGCCGCTGGATGCTTAACCTTCGGTGCCTGCCGCAGCCTCAGCCTCTACTACCTCAGGCCCCTGCTCAAAGACCAGACAATAACATTCATTAGAAAGGAGAGAAACAGAGAGAGAGAGCGAGAAAGACAGAGAGAAACACAGAAGGAGAATGAGAATATGCGTAACGCGTCGCAAGGATCACAAAAGATCTTTAAGTAGGTACAGCTGCGTCTTAAACTTTAAGCTTGATCAGGCAGGGGTGTGTGTGTGCTGCCAGAAGGAGTATTCAATTGGCAGCTGTTATCCTGCGGCGCATCCTTTGTAATTAACAAAACAGTGAGAACTGAACAGCGAGAGAGAGAGAAAGAAAGAAAGAGTGGCTGCCTCGGGCACGGGCTAAACCCATTAAAAGTCTCCACGAACTTCGGCCTGGCCTGCTGTTTTGTACAGTCGCCCTCAGGAACAGACAGTCACAGTCGGACGCCACTCGTCGTCTCAACCTGTCTCTGTTCGGGCATCACCTGCCATCGCCATCGTCATCGCCAACTGTCTGTTGGTCTGTTAATGTGTTTAATGATGGCTCTGCTATGCTAAATTGAGGACCGGCCCCCGACTCCGATTCCGTCTTGATGTCTGTCCGCACACATGTCTCGTGCTGCATCGATTGTCCTGATGCGATATGCGGGTCGCGTCTTGCACCTCCGATCTCTCTAGCCACGCGCCCCAACTTTCCTTGCGACACTCCACGATCCACGAACCAGGGCCCTGCGCACCTGCTCAGTCGACTCAGTCGATACAAAATGTGGGCCGCCCTAATGGAGTTGTCCCCGGGCCCAAGGTTCGCAACTTTTACCGCAGCCACAGCCCAGCTCTGGGCGATCATTAGTTGAGCCTGAACTCAACCTACTGGACAACATTTTTTCGAACTTAATATTTTATTTTAATTTTTGTCTGGCTTTTTCGGTGCTTTTGTTGATATTTTGGTCATTTGAGAAGGATACAAAAGATAAAGTCGTTGGAGTATCTTGCCTGGTGCTTGGGAAGACTCTAAAGTGGAATTGGAACTTAATTAAAAGTAGATCTTTACTCAAAACAATTTAAGGGAATTTCTACATACGAAAGGACGAAAATCTGTGGCATGCACCATTTTGAAGATACGAGAAAACCGAATACACAGAATCATAGAAAATGACAATATTTACCAGAGTGCCGATTCTGGATCAAATCGGATCACTATTATAGCCAAAAGGAACAAATGAAATTTTATTGGCTACGCTACCCGTTCCACGCGCCTACTCATTGTCTCTCTCACACATTCACATAGATACGTATAGCTACACCTGACTGAGTATTGACTGAGTATAAATGGAGATCTGCGACCCTTGCCGTGACTCGCAACGTTCCCACTCGTAAGGCTAATAGAATTGCGTGTAAGCTTAGATTTTATATAACTATCTTCCCCTCTAAGATCCAATTTCTATATCCAAATCTAAACATTTCTTCACCTTCTATAACCATTCACTCGTACTACGTTAATCCTGTATATTTTCTTCCAGAATGTATAACTATAAATACTCCAAGCCTTTTGTATGCTAAGAGAAATTTGTAGTTTACGCTCGATATTATAAAATGATATGATATCTCCATCCCTATCTAAATCTCATCCCCCCACCAAAACTCAAACTCCTGTTTTGTCCACAGCCTTCCACTCATTCCACTCTATTCCAGAACCTTTCTCTTGGAATACAGTTTCCAATTTCCATTGGCCTACGTGCGGCCCTGAGAGGGTATTATACGCTTCGGCGCATGCGCATTCGGAGAGAGAGAAGCAAAAAAAAAAGAAACCCCTATATATGCAGCTATAGCGAAAGATCGAGTCGCTCTCTGTCGCTTTGTCGCTTTGCAGCTGTAGTTGTAGCTGCAGCCGCTGCCTGTTCTCTGCTTGTGTTTGCCTGTGTCGCTGTCGCTTTCGGCAGGAGTTGTTTTTGTGTGTGTTTGTGGCTGCGGCTTACGAGCCAAGTCGCCGTCGCGGACGAATCAATTGCGCCCAAACCATCGACGGCAGCGGTTCTTGTCGTTCCGTAGTGACCAAGTTCTGAAGTTCTGTTATTTCTGTGTGTTCCTGGAGGAAAAGATTTCTTCTCCATGCAAAAGTCGAAAATCGTTGTTTTTAAATTTTTGTAAAAATGTTTTAAAAGTTTAAGCCAAAGCAAAGCGATTCGTGTGGTAAGACACTGTTAAACTGTTAAATGTTGTGTTTGTGCCGCGTCTTTCTATATTTTATAACTGTAGAACAGAACCGTTAGAACAAAGTGCCCTTTCGCCCTCCTCCAAAAAAAAGGGAAAAATCTCTAATCGTGTAAAAGTGCCAAGCCAAGAGACAAGACAACTAAAAATAGTAAAGCAAAAGAGAGAGATCTAAGAATGTGCCAAAAACAACAATTTGAGTGCTTAGCGCGCTGGGTGCGCCGGCGTGGTGATGATGATCTTGAACTCGGCTCAACTCCCCAGTGCGCAGGCCAGCCTAACGGTGCATCGGCAAGTGCAGTTGCTTTTACAGAGAGTGAGAGGGGGGAGGAGAGAGAGAGAAGGATGGCAAAGGCAGCGCCATTGCATTTCTTTTGATTGCTTGTGTATCATCTTTGGGGATCTCTCTCCTCCGCCTCCACAGCCTCCACCGCCTTCGCTTTGGCGCAAAAAAAAACATTTTTCGTCGCCGCCGAAATGGTTTTTCGCTCATTTTTTGGCGCTGGAACTCTGAAGATCGCGCACTGATGGCTGATGCGCTCTGCCGTTGCCGAGTGCACTTCCAAAAGGTAATCCTATGCTTGAGTTATAAAAGTGCCGTTAGCTTTTTTATGTTTAACCGTTTGGCGTTTTGGGTGCAGCCTAATGAAGAGAAGATTCTCCTCTCTCCGATGAGAAGTCTCCAAAAGACAGACACACACACACACATACACTAAAATAATTACAGCTAATGTCCAAAGTGCAATTGGAGAGAACTTATATTGAAAAGAAGAATGATGTATTTAGATGAGATTATGCAATGGACCACTCTCACTCTTTTTTGGCCATTCCCCACTTCGGAACTTGGTTGCAAGTGACGTAACGAATCAATATTGCAGACAGTTTGCAGAAAAAGAAGAAAAACGTGAAGACCATTACGACGCAAAAGATGACATTGTTGCTGCAAACGTTTCTGTGCGCTGTCCCCCCAACGAAGCATGGGAGACCGTTGTCGGCTTTTGATTTATTTACATGTGCTTTTCGGAGGAGAGCACAAAGAGAAACATTTCTTTGTCTCGCTCAAACAAACACTCTGACTCATGCTTCCCCGTTCCTGCTTGGTCTCCAAGTCTCTCCCTCTCTGTCTCTCTTTCTGGCATACGGTAGCTTCAAGAAGTAACGGAAAAACAGCAAAAGCAGCGTCATCCTTCTCCTCCATCCCCACCTCCATCATCACGTGTCGCCCAGCTCTCTTTCCACTTATTTTTCGCTGCCATGCCGCCATGTCAGCGCCTTCATTATAATAATTTTTATTGCTTTTGCATAAATCAAAAATCATTAAACATAAAAAAAATGAAATCGTAAAAAGATGAAGAACAAAAAAAGAATGAGAAAAAAAGTTCACAAAACGCACCTTTTTGGATGTCTGCACTAATTTCACATAATGCTGTTGTTGCTCTCTGATCCTTCTTTTCTTTCTGCTCTTTTTTTGCCTCGCATTTCCGTTACTGTTGCTTTTGCAGAAGAAAGGGTGTGGGAGGGTGGAGAAGGGAGAGGAGAGCGCAACCATGTCTGCGGTTTGCATACAAATTCATTAGTGACGGCTGCCTGCCAATTCCCGCTCCTGCTCCTGCTCCCGCTCTCCATTCTCTGGCAGTCTCCAGCGTTGCCTCCCACACAGCAATTTCTGGGAATTTTACTGCACCTTTCCAGCAGAGGAGGGAGGCTGGAAAGCTCAGCAAGGAAGAGGAACTCACACGGCGCTCTGACTGACCCTCTCTCTCTCTGTCTGCAGCTGTTTCATTGGAAATATGCTCAAGCTTTTGGCGACTTTCTTTTTGTTGCATTTGCTATACTTGTACTTAAGTGGCGGTAAGGTACTGTTACAATCGTTTGGAAAAGCTCCGCAATAAAACTATAAGATAAGGAAGATGGCGAAGGGGAAAGAGAATACAGAATGTGAAATAAACCGATTTTAGGAAATGTATCAAATAGTACCAATATGAAATTTGTATTCAATCTTGAACACAATTCCCCAGCCGAAGTTCAATGATAATTTTGCTGATAAAGCTTTTAATGCAATTATCGCATATCCATATCAAAATTGTCTCCATCTTTGATTTATTACAAAAACTTATTTCCCATAGATTCCACCATAACCTCTATACCTCCCCTCCCTGCCCTTAGCAACACAACTTCTCCCACATAAATCTCAAAACGAAACGAAACGCAGCTTTTTGTACCACTTTCGACTTCTACGAAAACAGAAACACACACACACAAAATAAGCTTCAAATTGTTTCTTTTTCTTCTCCTCATCTTTTTCGGTGGTTTTTTTTGTTGGAATGATTACTGTAACCAAAAATGTGACCCGATACTCCATCCCGATACCCTTTCCTTACCCTTGTACACCCCCTCTGCCCACCTCTGTCCTCTTATGACAATTTGGTCACTAATTTTAGGGGCACTCTGCTCTGAATCTCTGGATCTCTGCGGATCTTTCGGCCTGAACCAAATACAGTTGTCGGTAAAATTTTATTGATCTTTTTTCTGCACAAAAATATAAAATTGTTTCATGGTCGATTGTTGTTGCTGTTTCGTTTTCTGCTGCTGCTGCTGTCGACGAAATCGAATTCAAAACGCGTGCTTGTGTATGTGTGTGTGAAGTGGAGCTGTAGCTTGGAGTTGTAGCAGATCCCAGCCAAAAGATCCCTGAAGAGGGACGCCAAGACTCCAGACGATAACAACAACAACAGTAAATACTTGGTTTAGGCAGTGGCCCCGAAATAGCCACTGTCCATAGAGGGGAGGAGTGAAGAGGAGAGCAGGGCCCATGGGTCCCAAAAGAGCAGCCCGACAAAATATTTTTATCTTGATATAAATACCCTTTCCATTCGGGTGGGGGGCATTACAATGTGATAGAGAGCGAACATATTGGATTCAGATCAAAAATCAGGCCGATCCTTGTTCGAAATAAAACTCTAAAGTGGAGATTTTAGGGAATTATTTATTTGAATAGTAAATAAACTTAAAGGGCATATAGAATTCGGTTTTTGGTTTAGTTTCTTTGGCTGCATTTTTGTTGATTCTCCTGTTCTAAATACGCCAAAAGTTGCTTTTGGGGCATAAATATATGTCTTTAGTGGCGGTGTGGCATGTCTGGTTGCGTTTTTCGGAACTTGGTAAATGGGGCAAAAGGCAGGCCTGGCCGGCAGTCGGCAGACGAATATCTTTTGGTGGAGTCTGGGCCAGAATTCATGGAATTAGTTAACGATTAATGATTGGATATTGATTTCGGTTTTGTGACTCTCTCTCACTCTCTGAAGTTGGCTTTGAAATATCTCCCTCACTGGTATATTCGCTCTCTCTTCACATACCCCGCTCTGCGTTTACTGCTCATTAATTTCTTTTAACTATCCGGAGACATTAAAAAAAAAGTAAGCCTGGAAGAGGCGCAAATTAGGTTCCTGCTGGCGCAGCATCTTCCTTGTGGCACATCTTTCTCCGCTCAGGCATTTTTACATAGTTTTAGTTTTCGCGTTGATGCTTGTCTTGGCCGCGCTGTCAGCTTTCTTTTTGAGAGATTCTCTTCCTTATAGCGTTGCTAACTGCTTTACGATCTGAACGGACATAAAAGTCCGAAAACGCATGGAAGACCAGACAGCATCTCTCGGTTCTTCGTTCAGGTAGTACATATATTCTTTGCCAGTTTGCTTTTTTTTTTTAATTTCGTTTCCCGCTTCTGGGAAACTTAATTTTGTGTGGATGCTCCTTGCCGCCATATCAAATTGGCGCTATCGAATACCTAACACGGTCCATCCACTCAAACACACATACAAACATTCTTTTCTGTCTCTATATATGTATATATAATTGAGAATATATATACATAGGTGTAGACAATGCCCCACATAAAACTATGAAGCTTAAAATCTGCTTAGCTCTTTACATTTTTTGTTGCTGCGAAATTTGAGGCTTAAATTCTTCAACAAGATTCCAGATTCTACATTTGGAGCATCCCCCTCCCCCTCAAACATTTGGGTACACATTTGCGTAGAAAAAAAACTATTTTAATTTGTGTGAGAACTCGGCTTCATTGGTTTTTGAGCAGGGTATGGGGCAGGGTAGGGTAGGGTAGGGGTCTTAAGATGCCGCATATTTAACGATAATCATTAGCCATCCTCAGTGGCTCCTTGGCAACAAGCGGTTCGGGCTCTTTCGCCTCAGATTGTGCGCCAATGAAGTAATTGAGCTGTTGGCCTATCTTCCTGCCTGCTTGACCACTTGGCCACTAACGAGATTACAGCACGTTTTCAAACTATTTGGGCAATTAAAAGTGGCACCGTAATGGCATAAGGTAGTTAGCGGATCACTTGGTAGAACACTTTGTAGAAAGCAGCATAATAAAAGATGCATTTCCGATGTAGAATTTAACTATGCAAATATAAAACAAATTGGGCTTCTTGGTTAACTTTTTTAGTATGAAGATTTGAAGTCTCGTTTCAAATTTAAGCTGGTTTAAAGTATAGTCCAGAATGAGTATAAATCATTCCAAAAGTTGTACCACAGAAATCGAATCACTTAACAGATCGGTCTTGGAAATGATCAACTTAATAAATTTAAATGTATTTTTTGCAGCAGCTACAATTAAAGTGGTGCGAGTGTGCGAGTACTCCTTAATCAAAAATGTTTTCCCATTGTATGCTGCACTTAGCCACACTTCCCCAGAGAGACCGTTCGAAATAAATTTGTGTAATTTCTGGCCATCTTCACCTGCAGACTGGAGATGGGAGACTGGAGAGACTGTGGCGAGGAGTGTGGAGTATGACGGAGGGGCAATCAATTGGAGAACTTGAAGTACGAAGAACTGAAACCCCAATAAACGATGCGCTGATGGCCGACCATTTGGTTTGATGATTGCAGCCACGGCCCATATTATGCCATAACAATATCAAAGCCAAAGCCAAAGCCAAATGAGTGGTCGTCAGACTGGTACACAAGGCAGTACTATATAGTATTATATACAAGTCTATATGGGGGTTGTCGGCCAGAATGGTTTTCTGAGCATTGCAGGAGACGGACGGACACGGAAGACATAACCTGTGTGGGGTTTTCTCTCTTTTCTGCGCCACCAACTCATATTAAAACACCGTTATGCATATCACAGGAGAAAGGAGAGTGAAGAGGGAGCGCGTATAAGAGATCCCCAATCCCCACATATCGAATGGAGATTGAGATTGGCGTGGCCATGGCATAACCCTTTAATTATGCCACATATATGTACAATAGAAAGAGAAAGAGCGAGAGAGATCGTTCCGACGTCAACGCCTTTCGAATGGCACTCTTTTTTCTGTGGGGATCTGTGGGTACCTGCTGCTGCTGCACTCCACTCCTCTAATGCTACTTTCTAAAAAAACTGTCCAGGAATATAAATTGCAGCCACGTTTCGTTCTTGGTTGCCTCCCAAAGTGTGTGGCAGGCTGTCGCTTGGCAACAAAACAAAAGTAACAAATTCTAGCCAAATGCACTCAGCCTCTCTCGGCTTGGGCTCTGCATCTTAATTGCATTTCGATTACGTTTGCATTGGACCAAACACCAAAACGTAGAAAAAACCAAATAAGAAGAAATTGTTAGTTCTACGGAAGCAGAAAGATGGAATACCCTTGCAGAATGTAGACGCCTGGATATGGGTTTGAGTGTAGAATCAGATTTAGAGTAGAACTGAGGATACATATCCTAAAACCGATTTATGAACTTATACGGCAGGAGATGAGATCGAAGGAAGAATCAGAATAAAGTGAAGTTAAGATCCCTTCCAATGGAATTTTCATATATGGTCGCACCGTTCTTGTGACAATCGGAGTACCCTCTGGCATAGGGTATAGAAATCACAAAAACCATAAAAGCAAATCAAATCAAAAATGCTCAGGCGTCAGTATGTTAGCAACAAGTTGCCAGCAACATGCTAGAGCCTCCACCAGGCCACCAGCAGCAGGCAGCAGGCAGCAGCAGCAGCAGCAGAAGAGGAGCAGCCAGAAGGCAGCCCCACCATCAGGCAGCAGAGGAGGCGACTGCAGGGAGGAGGAGGGAGGCTGGAAAATAGACAACAGATGAGACAGTCAGGCACGGCCCAAGCTTCAGCTGTGGAACGCCTTTTATGTGCTATGCTACGGGATGATGGGTTGGCCAAAAGGAAACTGGTTTTAAGCCAAGGCAAAGGCAAAGGCAAAGGCGAAGGCGAAGGAAGGCTCTGATGATGCTGAGGCTATGAGACTAGAAATTGTAACAGCCACGGGAGAGAGCTTCTCAGGCAGGCAGCAGAGACCTTTCTACAAAAAGTCTGGTCTGATGCTGTGGTGCCTGGTCTCTGGTCCCCAAATGGTCTGCTGGTCCTAGGCACTGGCCATTTAATACAGTTATTCTCTGTTCTGTATTCTCTCGATCTGTGGGCAAACAGGGCAACAAGTACATCAGGCAGGCAATACAACAATAGGAAATGCAAACTGTTTTTGGCTGAAAGTCATGGACATGAGACCATACCCGTTCACTTATCCCCCTCGGCCTCCACTCCATCCATAGTCGTGGGCACTGCTCTCTCCTCTGCTCTGCTCTGCTCTCTCTCTCTCTGTCGATGCTTCAGTGCCTGGATCTGGCTCTACCTATGCCTTGGCAGTCATTAAAAATGATTCTACTCAAACTAGAACAGACCAGCAGCAGGCAAAGGAAAAGGCCGTGCGAGGAGGAGTGCAGTGTGGACCCGGGCCATCATAAATGCTTCAGGAGAAAGGCCAACAGACCGCACTGTGAATGCCCTTAATGAGCATTACATAGTTTATGGACTGATAGCAAGGTGATAAATTGCAGAAAAAATAGTGGGAAAGCCAGAGAGAGACTAAGAGAGAGATAGAGACGTTTATCGTAGTTTAAGCGAAAGAGATGGAGTCTTCTCTGAGAATGAGTTGTACTCTGATCTACAGATTTAACTGGCATTATTATACCATCAAATGTGTACACACTGGTTGGAAAACTAACATATTCAACTGTCTAAGAAATAACAGTATTTATAGAATTTATTGGCTGTGTACACACTGTTAAATCAGAATTTTGTTCGTAGGTGTGTACACACTGGCTCAAAAAATTCACGAATTCTGATTTATCAACCGCTGAATGTGTATACCATTTAGGTTCATTGAACCCAAAATTTCAACGTTATTTCAGTCTCGATTTAAAGCAAATTTTTCATCAAAATATAATGCACAAAAAGAAGTGCCGAAAACTAGTTGAAAAATACCCTCTACTCCGAAATCTGCCTTCCCACTCTCTATCATTGCGTAGACTCTGCCACGACTTTATTCCTTTGGGGTTTATTATGTCGGATCTCGAGAAGGCGATATCGAAGTGTGTTATTGCCAGGCCTGGCCTGCCTTGTCAGCTGTTGGCTTAAGCAAATATTATTACATGATACTGTACACCACACCACACACCACACAGCGCCACTCGGGCCTCTCTGCTCCACTTCAGACTCAGACTTTGGATGCGATCCGATCCGATACGCTCCACCCCTTTCTCGAGTCTCCATTCCATTCCTGGGCAGCTTTTTCAATGAATTATTAGTTATTTGAAATTTATGTGCCGTTCTTGTTTCTTTTTTTTTCCCCCTACCCTACCCACTCTTTTATGGTTCTTTTCTTTTTATCGCTCGTCTATTTGCGTTTCCGCTTTCCGTTCGTGTTGGGGTTCTCGGGGACGATGCGACGGCTGCTTTTCAATTCCTTTCATTTGCTCAATGAGAAGCCCCGTCCGAATGTCTTGTAGCCCCACGGAGCCTCTCTTCATGTCGTTGGGGGCGTATTTGCCTAAAAAAAATAAATAATAAATATGAATTTATTGCAGAGTTTGTTCGTTTTTCGGTTGCCCAGTGAGTGTGTGGTGTGTCATAGGAAAGAGAACATTAAAAACTCCTCTAATGCCGTTGTAGCCCCCGCAGCGATCAAATAAACAAATACGATTCCCCCTTCAATATTATGATTATTTTCTGCGCGGCTTCTTTCGGTAAGATAAGGCCCCGGTACCCCACACTTGAAGAAATTGAGAGCCGTCAAGAAACGGCCAGACCAGAGAGGAGGAAGGAACTCTGGTCTTGGATTTTCACGAGTTTCAGTGTGATTCAACGAGAGATTTTTCTGCTGCTATGGCAATTCTTCCGCTCGCTCGGGGATCATCATCTCAGTGCCGCCAGGGGTTTTGTTTCTACGAATTTGTCACGCTTTGGATTTCAGATTTTGTTGATGTTGGCCAACAGCAGCATATAGTATACATAAATATGTATGAATATGTAGACATAGACATATACATATGTATGTAGTACATATCTACTGTATGTATCCCAGATATGCATCTGTATGTATTGTAGTGCTTTCCCTTGTTCTGAAATGATTTGAGGCGTAAGTAAATGGTATTTAACGCTTGATTTTGCCAAGAGTTTAATTTTACCTGCTTAAGCCGCCTGATCCTATACGATCCGATCCGATCCAAACAGCGCCCCCAACTCCTCTGCCGCTGCCTCTGCTGCTCCTGTTCCTACTTCTGTCCAGGAGATTCCTTTTTGCGACTATTGTTGGGCATTTTTTTGTGTTGTTTTTTGTTGCTTTGCTTTGGTCTCCGCCCGCACAAAGGACACGACACAGAGACATGTGAGAGCCATCCATTCAAGTAGGGGCGGAAACTTAATCTGAAATGCAGTTTTTTTTTCTGCTATTGAAATATGAGATTTTTGGGGCATCTCAAAGATGTTCTTTGTTTGTCGTTTACGTTTACCTACCTGTTGAAATGCTCTGGATTTTTTTTTTTGGGCGGGAATTTAATTTTCATAAAGATTTTTCATGTACTGTTGAAACTCTATATTCCTCTGCTTTTTATTTTATATATCTACGTATCCTGTAGGACTCGAAATACTATATAGATTGCCCGTAGGACGGGAAGGTGTCAACGTTTTACATTTTGAGCAAACATTGCACTTGTCCCGGCCTATGGGCGGTTTGTCATGCACATCGATCGTAGAAACAAAAAGAAATATAAAATATAAAAAATATTGAAAAAAAACTGTCTCTTTACTCAACAAGTATTTTCTTTAATTGCAGTTTTCCTATACGCTGAATTAAAAGGATGGAAAGGTGAAAATCGGGTGAGCTAACCTTATTTATTGCATTCGCAGGAAATGAAGTAAATAAAAAAATCGTTTGCTTAAAAAACGCGCGGGCTCTTTTGAATTCAGGCTGCCACATCTTAAAAATATGACTGACATCATAGGGCTGCCATCTGTGTCAAAAGCAGCAGAAAACTAGCAGATATGTGCGCGTGATGGAGTTTAAATAAGTGATTAAAGTGTCTTTTTAAACGTTAGCTAATGTTAAAACTCAACGAAATTTTCACATAAAATTGAATAAACAATATTCGAAGAGATTTGTGTATAAATTAAAAACATATCACCGGTAAAAATTAATATTTCGTTGAGTGTTGCGACAGTCACGACACGGTGGCATCTCTATTACTCGTTCGACCCTGCCTTGTGTGTGTGTATGTGGGAGTTTGTGCGTCTTATCCCTCTCTTTCAATTAATTTTCTCCATAAAATAAAAAAAAATAAGCAACGAGTTGTGACGATGATATCGATATTTTGTTGCCTTTTAGCTGTCGTGCTTGTTGGGACTTTTTCTGGGACTTTTTGAGGGATTTTGTGGAGGGCAACATCATCCATTTCCAACCATTTCCTTTTTCATCGCAACAATATCCCTTACATTCCATGCTCACTTACGTTGCTTACGTTACATTCCACGCTCACCTACGTTGCTTACGTTACATTCCATGCTCACTTACGTATTTTACCGATGGCAAAATGTTACGGTTTTTGGTTTTCTTATAAAGACTGAAAATGGGTATCGGGATCGATATGTTTATTAATAATAATAATAAATTCATCAAATTAATTATTGGGTCAAAAATTGTAAATATGTGCAAAATACAATATTAATTGCGTTTTAAAGCATCTGGAAAAAAAGAAATATAACATTAATCAATGGAAAAAGGGTATACAATTGTCGATACTACCGGTTGACAAGCAACAAGTGTTCAAATGACGTGACATTTCATGCTCACTTACGTTTTCCTACGTCGCATTTCATGCTCACTTAAATTGTGTATCGGGATCGATATGTTAATAATAATAATAATAAATTCATCAAATCAATTATTGGGTAAAAAATTGTAAATATGTGCAAAATACAATATTAATTGCGTTTTAAAGCATCTGGAAAAAAAGAAATTTAACATTAATCAATGGAAAAAGGGTATACAATTGTCGATACTACCGGTTGACAAGCAACAAGTGTTCAAATGACGTGACATTTCATGCTCACTTACGTTTTCCTACGTCGCATTTCATGCTCACTTAAATTTTATACCTTGGCTTAAACGTCATTTTAGAAACAATCTAAAAAAAAAGAGTCACTAAACTTAACCAATCTTGTAGACAATTGATTCATCAATCGTATAAAATTATGTGCTCAGGCCTGAGGGTCCTAGTTAGCTAGTAATATTAAACGGAATATCAAATTGGAAAAAATTTTCCACCAGAAACCATTAAAATCATATCGATTAAATTTGGGGGTGTCTGGCAAAAAAATCGATGTTTGAAAAAATGTTAATGTTAACATCGATGTTTCTCCAGCTAATAAATAAATTTTCTCCATAAAATAAAAAAAAAAATTTAAAACATAGTCTAAGTTTTTCCGACCGAATTTTAGAAATCGACCACATTGTTTATATGATTTTTAATAATAAAATTGGTTTAAAGTATTGGTTTTAACAATTTTAAGGACCTTTTTCCCCAGCCATATTGCTTACGCGCCAAAATTTAAATTTTGAGCTGCCAATTTTTGTTGTAACTAGTGGTGATAATTCCACGACAGGCAGATCAGGGTTGAAATATTCGGAAAATCGGACAAACTCAACTAAACGCAACTAAAACTCAACTTTTTTGCCACCTCTAGGTCCCCTATGCTTCCCCATGTAAACGAAACTCGAGTTTTGCCCCGAAACTCAATAACTCAACCGTAGTGTAAATAGGCAATTAGAGCAACGATTTGTGACGATGATATCGATAGTGCTATCGAGGTTTGCAGCTGTACCACTTTATTCATAAAATATAAAAACAAATTCACTTAAATATTCTCGTTGCGACTGGTTGTGTGAGAGAGCCAGTTACGGATAGAGAGAGAGGGAGAGAGCAAGAGAGCGTGAGACCGGACCAGAGCGTGGTTTTTATTTTGTTTGCTTCCCTCCCCTCCTCCCCTCTGACCGCCGTTGCAGCCAACGTTTGCGCAGCCATTCCTTAATTAATTTATTTACGTTCATATTGATTTTTTAAAGTAACAACAATTTCAATATATTATAGAGAGAGGTAAGAGCGCGCGCTTGCACACACACACTCGTAGCGTACATAAAAATAAATATATAGGAAAATAGTTCGAGGTGAGTACAAATCTATAAAAATAAATTAAGAAGAAATATAATTAAAACGTAAACAGTGCGAGGAATGTTGGCCCGAAAATAATGTGCGGCTCATTAAGTATTTATTATTTATTATAATCGCAGTTTTTTTTTGTCTATTTTACTTTGCGTTTCTTTGTCTTTTATACGTAATTTGTATATTTAAAGTTTTTCCATTTTTGTATACAAAAAATTCAATTTAATTGGACTGGCTTTGCAGTTGAAAAACAAAGTCGGCGTCGGCGTCGCCGTCAGCAGCATTTCCGTTGAATTTTTCTTGTTATTTTTTGTGTTTGATATTTTTTTTACGGTATTCATTGTTGTTTTTATTGCTGTTGTTGCGTCTGCGGTCTCTGCTGTTAGTGCTGCTACTGCGCTGTTGATAGTGCTGCCACTGCGCTGCCGCCGTTTTCGTTATCATATAAAGGTTATTATTTAAGTTTTTTTTTATTTGACTGTACTCTTTTTAGTTTTTTCTTTTTGTTAGTTTAACCCTTAAAATGTACCGTACCGTAAAAAATAATGAAAGGTCAACATTTTTGGAAACCAAATTAAGTTAAATCAGGACAAAAGTATACGGATATATGTACATAAATGGAAAAATGATTGGCATGATTCTAATTCTACTTCTCTTTGATTTTTTAGTGTTATATAACTAGTATTTTTTCACCAACAAAGTAGTCGGAGCAGAGCCGGTTTTATTATTTAGTCGAAAAAAAAAAACGAAAAATAAATAAAATAAAATTAAAAATAAATTTGTAAGTATTAATTGCAACTATTGAATTACAATTTATAGGAAAAAATACCGTGATTGCCATGTATATGGATCAGATGATGAACATTAAAATGGAAGAGCTAACTCAAATGCCAATAGATCACGTCTTGAAGCTACCAGCCCAAGCACCAAAGGGGCGTGGACGGCCTCGGGCCTCGTATGCCCAGACGGGGGAATTCGATGTTAACCTAATCCATGAGTTTCGCTCCCGGCCTGTCCTGTACGATCGCTCTTCCAAACGCTACAAAGACAAAGCGTACGTGGCCCAACAATGGCTGCAAATCTCGCACAAGCTCGGCTACGATGGTGAGGAGGAGAGCTCCAATGATCGCTCCGGAGTGCGGAAAGAGATTAATATCGGTTTGTTATTCCCTTAGTTTCCGTTCTGAAGGAGCGTATGCTGAACTTGCGAAACCGCTACAATATTGAGAAGCGTCGCATCGAGAGTGGTGGCCTGGGCGCACAGTACTCGCAATGGCCGCAGTTCGACAGCCTTCACTTCCTGGCCAATCACATCCGTAGCCGACGCAGCTTCAAGAACACGTCCAAGGCGGGCGATGAGACCTACGAGGCGGACGGGGCCATGAGTGACAGCAATGGGCAGATGACGAGCATCAAGGATGAGCTGGATGAGGATGAGTTTGATCACGATCAAACGATGCCAGTGACCACAGTGCTGACGTGAGTGCCAGTTTCCCATTCGAGACCGAGAGCTCATTGCTCACCCAGTCTGCCTTCTTTTAGCATTCCGATCACCTCATCGGAAGGCGGCAGCTCTCCGACAAGGAACAACGGACTGTTAATGAGTGGCAATAATAACAAAAATGCCACCAATGGCAGGAGCTACAGCTTACCGAGTCGCCAGCAGCAGCTTGTCATCAGTAAAGTCACCGCGGCAGCCAAACGTCAAGCTACCGAAGAGAGGGAAAACGGACAGGAGGAGGAGGAGCCACCAGCTAAGCGGAGAGCTGATGAGTCACGAACCTACCCCCCGACAGTGCCGCCTACCCCCATTGAGGTATCAGCATCCACGACTTCGAATGCGTATGCCAAGTTTCATGGCTTCGGCGAATTTATGGCCCACTCCCTCTGCGAATTGCCGCTACCAACTGCCATGCTTTTGGTACAGAAGTTCACCCGCGATCTTGTTCAGAGCACTATCGGAAGTCAGAAGTCGGTTCCCGTTCCCAGGGAAGGGACCGATTACAGTATTTCAGAAGTCGATGATTAGAATAAGAATTACTTTTTTTTAAAACACAGGTTGTAGATAAACAGACACCGATATCCTTCGAAGCTTCGAAGTGCTACTGTGTTCACTCCATAACACTACCAAGAAACACACTTGGGGGAGCCCTACTACTACTACTTTTAATGTGCAAATCTGTTACTCTATTGATAAATATATATAAAATATATAGACTTTTATAAAACATTCGATGACAGTTGGTACTGGGAGCACTAATTCTGTCATTGATGGTAATGCTGGGCTCGAGTGTGGATACCCACCTTAAGAGAATGTTAAAGAAGTCCTCTAAAGTTGACAAAAGGAAAGTCTATTTTATACAAGCGAGGCAAAGCCACAACGGCTTGAAAAACCATAAAGGGCGCGCACTATCGATATTACCATCGATTGTTTTTGCTGCTCTAACATTAACACGTTGTCCAGCACTGAGACTCCGCGCCAATCTACAGTTATTGCAAAATTTGTATTTCTTTTTGTAATTATTTGAAATTTGTGAAATTGACAAAAGTGCCATAGAATATTATTCCAAAAAATTAATTATCCCAAAATTAGGAATATAATATTTTATATGCTTTAATTTATGCTGCATAAACTCTTCCACTTATAGCTTTTTGTAAAGGAAGATGTGAGCGAGTTCTACACTTTCTTCCCAACCAAGAGGAAAAAGAATTTTAGGCAAGAAGTTCACTCTGGCTGCTGCCCACCTAATGCACCTGTGGAGCAGTTGCATACTTGAAGAAAGCTGTGGCACCTTCCCCAGACATAAATGTAGGATGTATGATTGATGTAATGCGCAGTGCAACGCCTCATCAACTCTGTTATTATCAGCGGAATTGGTATTAATGGAATGTGCATGCAAACTAGAAGATGGCATCGGGCATGGGAATGCCACGGGAAGAACGAACGGTGCGATCAGAACAACATATTCCCGAATGAAGTATGAGCAGTTCCCGGTGGACACTCCTCTATTTGGACACCCTGGGTGGTGGTGCCAAGGTGCTGGCACCTCGCCTCTGCCTTTGCCTCCAGCTGGTCGTCTAGTTTTGCACGTCTTTTTATTAATGTGTCTATATTTCTTAATTAAATTACAGCCTCTCCCATAGGTGCTATGTGCTTGTAATTACAGTGTTTATATGGCATTTGGACATTCTTCTTGGACCCCTGCCGCTGCTGCAACTCCTGCCGGTGCCTGTTATTGATATTGAGGAGACAGGCAGAGAGAGAGAGAGAGAGAGAAAGGAGTGGACTAGAGTGCAGTGCAGTGCAGTTGGAGCATTAAAACGTCACCTGATGTAGGCCGTGCCCAGTGCTTATTTGTCGTTGTTTGAAAATACAAATTGCACTAGTCCCGGCCTGCAGAGAGTGTCGCACACAACGAGCTTTTCTTTTGGCATCAACGTTCAACTCAACCCAAAATGTGCCTTGGTCATGGCAATGGTCTCCTCTCTCCCTCCCCCCCTCTCTCTTGTTCGCTCGCATTTTGCGTGCTGCTGTTCGTCAAAGTCAAGACCGTCTTCGCATCTCATGTCTGTCTCTGGCCCTGTAATTATATAATTTAATCAAATTACTTGCATATGTTGCCGAAAAAACAAAAAAGGAGGCCGGAGTAAGACTTGAGAAATCGCCAAATGCGGGGCAACATAAGTGGCAACAACAAAAATGAATGAGAAAATAAAAATAAATGCGCTCCTCGACGGCAGCTCCTTGGCCTCGAGTGGCGGCGGCACCCAAATGGTTTATAGCTGCACTTGGCCGGCATTTTTGACAGTGAAATGTGTATGTGTGTGTGTGTGTGTGTGTGTGTGTGTATGTGCGTGGCCAAAAGAAAGATATTTGCGTATTTTAACATTCATCATCATTACTCTTCCGTTGCGGTTGCAGCTCTGCGGTTGCTGTTGCATTTTGATGCATTTTTAGGCGCAACTTAGCCTCTCACCCGACAGCCGCTTTGACAGTTGCAAATTATCGTCAACAGCACAGCAACTGATGGCCAGAAGCTAGCTGCTGCAACAGGAAGTTGCGGTCGGCAAAAGCACGCCAGAATCGTCGTTTTATTAACTAAAATGTTGTACTCCTTCTGCTTAAAAGGATCTTCAAATATTTCAATGAGACAGCTGCCAATTATTTTAAAATATTTACTCTGCCACTTTTATAGCCCGGAATGAAGAAAAACAATATCCTGTGGCCTGATGTCTCTTTGTGAATTTTATTTAGCGTAAAGCCTACTACGGAGAACGACAATACACAGATAAAGCACCGGAATATTGGATAAATCCGATTTTGCTCAACAGAAATGCAATAAAATATTTTTTTTTCCATATTTATCCCCTAAATTTCATAACAATTCCTTCTTCTCGACAGCGTTTATTAATTTCACTATGTCATCGTCCCAAAATTCTCCCTATAGCTTGTTTGGTTTTTTTGTTTTTGCACTGTGTTGTTATAGTACTCACACACATTCAGGCACACAACCTCAGTTTTAAATCTATTTAATTTAAAAATCTAGGGACTGTGAAAAATACCACAAATACCATGATATATTTATTTATTTAATCTCTGATTGCGGGGTAATTACAAATTACCACTAACCATGGGAATACTAGCTATATGTAGCTACTTGGCCTTAAGTTATACCATGATATAATTTCCAGTACTACTTTTAAAATGACCCTAGCTAACACATTTTGCATTCAACATTTTTTTTATCGGGTTCATACTAATATCAACCCTGGTTCTGTTTACCAGCACTTTTTTCGAATTTGAGTGATAGGCTTAATTTGAGTTTTTATTTGGCTGACAAAAATCCCACCAACTGAACCCTCTTCGAGGGTGTCGGCTAGGCAACAGACCTCCAGTTTTCTGTGTGCTGGAGACACAGAAAGGGTCTGGCTAAGTCCATCCTGCCACGAATCTGTGCTAGCATCCACCACCCCCACAATGGTGCGGCATAGAGGAGTGCAGGATGGACATGGTTGGTGGTCCCCTCAAAGCCAGGGTGTTATGCGACCCGTGCCCATTGGCTTGGTTTGCAGTCAGGGGGCTAGCAGCCGGACTGTATTCACACGGAGCCTCAGCGATACCTGTCCGCCTCGTTGAGTACTTCAGGACTTGCCGTGTTAGCGGGGGCTATGACACGGTGGACCTCTTCACCCCTACACTCGTGGGAATTTCTATGTCAAATCAATTTATAAAAACCGATATTAAAATCAAACAAGAAGTAGAACTGGAGGAAGTGTTGCCGGCTTTGAAGACGAATGGAGCCGCACAGCCCGGCGGGGCCGACGATCCATTTAAGAAGGGTCTATCAAAAAATGCCCTCAGACGTTACAACCGCTACCTAAGGGAGGGAATGCGACAGGAAGACGCGGTATTGCGGGCCAAAAGACCCAATGCTTACCAACAGGCCGCGTCTAAAAAGAAGACAAATGTGGCTCCTCCTGCTGTGGGAGGCGGTCGCAAGCGGAAAGCCCCAAAACAGGCGGCAGCTGTTGCCCCAAAACGAGCCAAAAAAGCACCGCCAAAGGTGCAGGCACGAGTCAAAAAAGCACCACTAGAGGTGCAGGGAAAAGCCAAAAAAGAACCACCAGAGGTGCAGGGAAAAGCCAAAAAAGCACCACCAGAGGGACAGAGACCTATTGAAATGGCCATCCTGGCAACTGGATACCCGCTTAGACTCCTCACCAAAAAGGAGGCGACGATTGTGGAAGAAGCGTTGGTCGAGATGATGCTGAAAGGCTGCTCACACAGCATTAACTTTGATGGCCTCCACTTTAAGACTGGCCTGATCATTGTGAAATGCCGCGACGAGCTGTCCAAGCAGTGGCTGGAGCTGACGGTCCCGAAGGTCCTTGCGATCGGCAAAACGAAGCTGCGCGCCTGCCCCATAGATGATCTGCCCAGCATGCAGATTGTCACGATAGAGCTACCAGATGCCGCAGAACAAAAGGTGCAAGCTGCAGTCCGTTTGCTACGAAAGCAGAACAGTGACCTGGACTCTGATGCATGGGCGCTGCTGAAGTGCGTCAACACCAAGGGCGGGGGGAGATTGATCACCCTTGGACTGGAGCCAAAGGCACTTGAGCTGCTGAAGAAGAACGGCATGGAAATGAGCTACCGCTTTGGACAGCTACCATGTCGTCTAGAAACGGGCCATTTAGGCGATGGAGATGGCGACGGCGATGTCGAGGAGAGCGCTATGTGGTATGTGGATATACCGACAATAAACGATAATAAAGATGAAGACTAAATATCCACGATAAGCACCAAGATTTTCCATTAAAAATACTGAACAGGCAATACTTTTTCTATAGCATAAATAAAACTGAAAGATACTCCATTAAAAAGAGACTTTTTCTATGATGTATATGTATTTTGTATATTTAAATTTAATTGGAGTTTTAATCTTGTTTAAATTAACTAAGCTTAAACACACTTAAATAAACGCGCGAGCGTAATTTAATTGTAATTTTAATGTAATGTAATGCATTCACCGTCAAGAGAGAGTGGGGTTTAGGGGGTTTATTCATCGTATTATCGTTACGTTTCTTTTCGTTTTTTGTTTTGTAATTCGAATTAAAATCACCATCAAAAACTGTGGCTTCAATTTTGATTATTCCAACCGATCGAATGGCTCTCCTTATTTTATTATAATATTATAATAGAATATTTGAATAAACAACGAGAAGAGACGAGAGAGACGACACACAGTACAGTAGACGACGATATCTATGGGCTACAGCTAGTAATTGTAATAAAAGTCTAAAGAGCAGTAGAGTTTGGAGTAGGAGTAGGCCAACAAAGACAAAGAGATCATTAACCACAACGTCATCGGCGGACCACCGTCACAACTCGTACGTAATGTTGTTCATATGGTCGCGCGTCTTGCGCGGCTTGAACGGTGCCGCAAAATGCTCGTAGGCATTCTCCGCATTGTACGAGGAACAGCGCCTTAGGCGATGATGCTGCAGAGAGCTGCTGTACGGTGCATTCCCTGCACCACCACCGCCAGCCCCAAAGCAACGCATGGCCGCGCATAGTAGGCTGCACCAGCGCCAGGACGAGGAGAATGTATAAAAGTGATGACCGCCGTTGCCGTTGCCATTCCCTTTGGACAGCAAATGCTGGCGACTGTGATGCAAGTACTGATTGTAGTTGGAGCGAAAGCTGCTGCTGTCGCTGCTGTGGCCGCTGTCGCCACTATTGCTGCTGTCGCTACGCCGCAGGCCCAAACGAAACAGATTGCCATTGTTGTGGGCGGCATTGGCAAAATCCTCATAATCCAAATGCGATTCGTACTCAAAGTCGCGATCAATGGATACGGCGGGTGTGATGATCATAAATTGACTATATTTTGGGCTGCGCTGTGGCTGCTGCTGTTGCCTCTGACGATTGCCACGCTGTTGGTTGGCCAACGAATTGAGCAGCGTCTGATTGGTGTCCACCGAGGAGTAGCTGTTGCTGTTCGAGATAGGCGACATATCATTGTTATTGTTGTTGCTGTTGCAGCTGTTTGTATGGCTAGCATTGTTATTGTTGCTAGTGTTGTGCGTAAAGACGCCAGCGGGCGCCGGTTGGGTTGTGGTCACGCCCATCGAGGAGTGCTGCTGCTGCTTCTGCTTCTGCTGTTGGGGCTGATAGTGCTGGTATTGCAATTGAAGGGTCTGCTTGGCATGCCTGGGCCGCCTCTTGGCAACTGGAGCTGAGGTCTGCTGTTGTTGTTGTTGTTGTGGTGGTGCAGGAGGTGGTGGTGGTGCAGCTGCAGCTGCTGGTGGCATTGGCAGCTGTGGTGGCTGCTGTTGCTGCAATGCTGGTGATGTTGTTGTAGGCGTGGAGCCAACAGAGGGCATCCATCATCTTGTTTCCTCCGTCCCACTATTGCTGTCATCGGGCTTGACGATTTGGTAGGTTATCAAGTACTCTGGATAAGACTGCGCGAAAAGAAGTAAGGTAAGCCTTGGTTTCTACTTGATTGGAGTCTTTTCTATTCCATACCTGTTCACCCCGATAGACCACATATTCGGCATAGTGCAGCCCACCTGCTGAGGGACGTCCCACCACCGAATGATGGCCTGGTGGGGCATGAGCCATCTTCATGGCACTATATTGCAAAAAGGACTTGCCCAAAGCAACGCGACACAGCAGCAATTGTCTAAAAAAAAAGAGTTTTGTTTTTGTATATAAAAGGATCCAAATTGAAAGAGATGAAATCACCCACCTGGGACACACATAGCAGGACTTGTCTTTGTGCGAGGGACAACCAATGCCACCGCCAATGCCGTACACATACTGATTACTCTTCGAGCTATGCTCTGCAAAATAAATGCCCGCACCAAACATGCCGCCAATGTAGGCGTGACGCTCATCAAAGCCCCGCTGAACAATTGCATTGATAAAGGGGCTGCCATGGAAGAGCATGCGCTCGTTGGACTGCACAAAGTTCTCCTCGGCAATCTCATGGCGTCGATGGGCATAGCGCTCCCACAGCTTGCGATTCTGAACCTTTTGCACCTGAAATTCGGAACAAAAAGAGTTGAGAAATGCGCACCCAAATTTGTTTAAAGGCAGACATACCCTTATAATGTTGTAGCGTGTAAAGTATCCGCCCGACTGGCCGTTGTCCCGATGCTCGCGTATTGTGGCCTGCATCTCTTCCTCGACGGCCACAAACTCCTTGTCGTCCGGCAGTAAATCCACCAGTAATGTGCACAGATTCACATTGTTTCCAATGCCTAATAGAGATCACAAATATATTTAATCAGCGTAATAGCAGCGAAGAGTACGATCCTTACCTGTGGTGGCTCTTAGCTGCGCAATCCCCTTGAGTATCTTATGCCGGAATCCATAGGCGGACACCCCCACCTGCTTGAGATCATCGTGGCCCATCTCCGCCAGTATGTCCAGCGTGATTTGTTCGCGTTCAAACAGCTCGATCAAATGATTCAATTGCTGGCTGCTCAAGAAACCCGACACATTCGTAATCGACTCTGCATCGGGCATTAGATCCTCCGTGGCAGAGGACTCGGCGCCATTGGCTTCGGCACCCTGGGCGGGACTGATGCGCGTACAACTGGCCAGCGGCAGGGGCACGGGAACACTGAGGGTCATTGAGGCACCTGTTGGCAGCAAAACAGTCTCTGTCGTTGGCGAGAGCATGGTCGAGGAGGAGGCGCCTGTGGATGCCACAGCAGCGGGTGAAGCAGCCGCCGCAGCAGCAGCACATCCTCCTGCCTCCGGCGAGGAGCATCCAGCCAGCGATAGCGTGGAAGCGCTGAGTCCCTGCTGACTGAGCGATGTAGCCATGGCATCCTGCAGCAGACACTTGACATCCTCGGCGGTAGCCAGCTCTATTGGGGTTTGTCCCTCCTGGTTCTTCATATAGGCATCGGCACCATGGGCCAGCAGCAGGGAGCACAGTTGTGTTCGTCCCTTCTGGGCGGCCTCGTGCAGCGGCGTAAAGCCCCACTTGTCGGTGGCATTCACCACGGTTTTGTGCTTGATCAGTAAGGCGGCAATATCCAGATGCCCATAGGAGCTGGCATTATGCAGTGGTATCAGTCCCCCCTTGTCCTGGGCGTTCACATCGGCGCCATTCTCCAGCAGATACTCGGCGCACTCAAAATTATTGTAGCCAGCGGCCAGATGCAGTGGCGTCGAGTTTCTGCCCTGGGCATCGCGACAGTTGATCGTCTCGGCTGTGACCAGTCGCTGGACACGCGCCAGATTTCCCTTCTTGGCGGCATCCAGCAGAGCGGACGGGCCACGCAGCAATTCGGCCACGTCGTGATCGGATTCCTTCACGAGATCCGCTGGCGTGGCACCATCGCGGTTTTTTTTCATGGGATCGGCGCCATGCTTTAGCAGCAGCTTGCAAATGTCGTACTTCCCCTTGGCGGCGGCTTCGTGGAGCGGCGTAAACTTCCATAGATCGGAGACATTCACATTGGCCCCGTGCTTGACCAGCAGCTCGGTGACTTCGTAATGCCCATAGGAGCAGGCATTGTGAAGCGGCACCAGACCGCCCTTATCCGCGGCATACACCTCGGCCCCGTGTTCCAGCAGAAACTGTACGACAGGCACTCGGTTGAAGCCTGCTGCAAAGTGCAGAGGAGTCGAGTGTCGGCCGTCTAGATCCCGGCAATTGACGGTATGCGGATTATTCAGAACAATCCGGCGCACAGTATCCAGATCCCCGGCCTTGGCAGCATCCAGCAGATGCGTCTCGCTGTCCGGTGGATTCTGGAGCAGCTTTAGCACGCTGTCCGAGGCCAGCTGAGCGGCAGTGAGTCCCTCCAGCGAAACAATGTTCGTGTCCACCGCATAGGACAGGAGCAGCCGGACAGCCTGCTCGTCCCGGGCACAACGATGGAGCGGCGTCTGGCCAAGGCTGTCCAGAGCATTCACTTTGGCCCCCTGCTTGAGCAGCGTCTCCATGGCATCGTAGTGCAGCAGTTCCGAGGCCATATGCAGAGGCGTGAGGAATGCCTTGTTCTTCTCGTTGAGCAGGGCTCCCTTGCGGGCGAGCAGCTCCATTAGCTGCTTTCGCTTTCCATCCAGACAGACCACGGCCAGATGGAGCGGCGTATCACCCGTATACGGATGCACAAAGTTGACAATTTCGGCGCAAACGAGCTTTTTGGCACGCGACACATCGCATTTGCGGCAGGCATCCAGCAGGCAGTGGCCCTTGTATTCAACTGAAAGAAACAACGATAGGCATTAGCATGAAGGAGATCTTTTATGCGAGTTTTACTCACAGGCAATCCTTTCACGCAACTCTCGCGTTGGTGCCGCATCCATGGCGGACTTGCTGTGGCAGTTGAGTAGCGTGGGATCAGCGCCCCGGCTCAGCAAGAGGCTGCACACCTCCACACGGCTCTTGGAGGCTGCCTCGTGCAGCGGCGTAAAGGCCCACAGATCATTGGCATTCACATTGGCCCCCGCCTGGATGAGCAGCTTGGTCACATCGAAATGCCCGTAGGAGCAGGCATTGTGCAGCGGCACCAGTCCACCCTTGTCCTTGGCATGTACATCCGCGCCGTTGGCCAGCAGGATTTCCACGATTCCAATGCGATTGTAGCCCGCTGCCAGATGCAGGGGCGTCGATCGGCGTCCATCGCTGGCATGACAGTTGACATTGAGCGGCGTGAGCAGTGCCAGCAGGCGATCCTCGGCCCCCGAACGGGCAGCCTCTAGGAGCTCGTCCTTGCGATACTCTCCGGTTAGGACCGGCCGCGTGGCATCGTCCGCCAACTCCAGGGGCGTCTTCTGCTCCGAGTTGCGTATCGTGTGATTCGCTCCGTGCTGCAGCAGGGCCAGGCACACGTCCACCTTCCCCTTGCTGGCCGCCTCATGCAGTGGCGTGTAGTTCCAGTTGTCTGTGGTGTTCGGACTGGCGCCGGCCTTCAGCAGCAGACGCACCACTTCCGCGTGGCCAAAGGAGCAGCAATTGTGCAGCGGATGCAGCCCTCCCTCGTCACAGGCCTGGATAGAGGCACCGCTGTTGAGCAGAAACTCAACGACCTCGCGGCGTCCATAACCTAAGGCGGAAAACAGGGGAACAGGAAATGAAATAATAATTAAATGAGTGCCTTTTACGCTCTTTCTTTGTTTTGTTTGGGGGTCGGGCAAGCCCTAAAAGTGAGGGTAGGGAAGGTCTTGGCTTTGATCCCCACCCCCCGTGTTCTTTTGGCCTTGTCTCTGGGGAGTCTATGAAACGTTGAATTCAAATTAAAGGCAGAGAAACCTCTTTTATCGAAGAAAATACGCTTTTTTCGAAAAGGGGTTTAAGAATTAAACGACACCTGAAGGTTAATTTGGAAATTGTAAGACAAAAGAGATTTAACGCCGGATTGTAAATCGTTGGTGGAGAGAGATATAGGGAGAGAGATACGATGTTATGGATGGTTTCGGATGGCAACAGCTAGAAGGAATGCCGGAGTGTATTCAAGAAGTTACAAACTTATAACTGCTGCCTTAGAATAGTTGGAATAGCTCCCATCGTAATTCCTAAAGGAAAAATAATTCTAACCGATAAATTAGTACATTTTAGATAGGATTAGCTAATATTTATAAGCGTAATTTTATTATTAATCAACAATTTATTCGAAGGAAGAATGAAGGATAAATATTCCACATAGTAACAGAGGTACTTTTCCATTTGGGAACAGAGATATAATCCCTTGATTATCCAAGAATGAACTGAACAACAACTGAACGGAAGATAACTATAATTAATCTATAAATAGCTCTAGCCTGCCCCCCCTAAATGCATATATCTTCCATTAAAATCTTTCATACCCACTTATATGTACATATGTATGTATATTCCATTATCTTGTCTGTGTGTGTGGTGGGGCCATGCGTTTTATCTTTGATCTCTGAGTCATCTTAAATTTCAGTTCCGCCATTCCGTCATGTCATGCAGATATGTATTACGCTCTTTGGCAAAAGTTTTAATGAACAGCAAACAGAGAACCGAAACCAATTACAAATCTCTGCCCAAACAAAAGCCTTCTCCACTCCTCAAAGCTAGAGCCAACCACCCACCCACCCACCAAAAACCAACAACAAAAAGAGTACGATAGTTTGCGAAACATTTCTGCCGTTCACTTTTTTTTAGTTACGAAAGTTTTGCATTAAAAATTAATAGAATGGAAAACTTCAACTGTTGCACTGTTGAATGGCTCTTGCTTTGTGCATAAAATATATATGAGAGATCCTTGAGGCGTACCACAGCTCTAGATACGACCAGCTCTACGACGAGTACCTATCATTTGCAAGTGCTCAGACCTGAAGGTTAATTTGTTTTAATTTTTTTAAGGGGCTAACAATAAAACACTTTATAGCGACCAACCAAGATATGATGCGAGGAAGGTCGGTCTCAGATGGTTTATCGACTTTATTATCATTCCCCAAAAGCGGAAAGTTTCATGTGTTTCTTGTTTACTTAACTTATATTGATAGGATTTAGGTTACCAAGAGAATACCCTTGGGATAGGAAGAAATGGAAATTTCCAAAACAGAATTATGTATGTTTCTAGGGTACAATGCTCCGGTTAAATGGTTATACAGATAGATATATATATTTCATATACTATTTTTATTTTATTAAAACAGATGTGTAAACAACAACTGTTATATTATACGTCATGTGATACCTGAACTTATGGGACATATTAAATTCCGCCCTTTAGTATCATAGAAGGCTATGGCAAAAGACTATGGACGCTAGACAGACACATAAATAATTAATTGGCTCTTAGCTTAAGAGAAGATTAGAAACGGAACAGTAGAGGCCCGTATGTCCTACCAAATACTACGAAATTACTAAATTTCTGCATAGCTAACGTCACCCAGTAAGGCATTAATCGTAATTAATCTTCAATCCAGCGAAACTGAAGTCGAGTAGCAATGAGGACACGTCATGCGCACGACATGTATTTAGATTTGCTTCTAGTGCGCTCTGGCGCTATTCACTTGGTGCATTTTGCTATTGTATTTGTATTTTGTTTTTGCACTCTCGGGCAATATTTTTTTCACTCTTTGCGTCTGACTGGCTTCGCCGAAAAATAAATCTCGGAGCAATGGGAGCCAACAGGAGAAATGGCAGAAGTGGGAATAAAGGCCGTGCCAACCTCTGTTTTAATCAGTAGAATTTTAAGTAAGTGTCACACACACACATACGCCGCAGAAGCTAGGCGCAAATAAAAGATAACGGTGCAATGCCAAAAAGCTGATAAAAAAAATAACGGGATTGCTTTTGTTGATTGAAATTAAAAGCAAAAAAAAAAAAGCTATAAATTGTCACGATTAGCAGTGAAGTAGGAAAAACGTGATTATGTTTTCCGCCTCTCGTGCAACAGGTAAAAATTTTGTATTTTGATAAATTTCGATCAAACATTTTAGCAATAATATTTGAAGACAAGGTGAAAACCGAAGACAAAACTTAGGAGTACTTCTTTATGTACATTGTACATCGTACAACAAAAGAGCAAAGCAAAAACCATGCCACCAGAAGAGACCACTTGAAGATCTCACTTTTTGTGCACAGAACGTGACAAATAGTAGACGGGCGAAAAAAAAAAGAAAAGAGGCAGACAGAAAAGTAATAATAAGTAGAGGGAAACCAGTTTAGAAAGAAAGACCCCACACCACCCTCCGGCGAATGAATCATGAGTAGACCACAAGATAATAAAGCGAGCGACGAACGAAAAATAAATGTATGGTTAAGTAAAAAAAAATATAAAAAAGAAGTCACCAAAAGCCAAATTGATATGCAAGGGGCGACGCGTCGTTCGCCGTCAAGTGAAAGGGTTAACTAAAAATAAAAACCGCGAGGGGGCTCTCTTTTTCCAATGGTGACTTCTATTTCTTTTGGATGCTGCTGCTGTTGCTGCTGCGTGGACAGACAATCAGACAGATAGACAATAAGACTGCAGTGTATTATATGAAAATGCTAACTAGGCCAAAGTCACAACAAAAGACGCAAAAATATTGGGCCACAAAGACGTCAGCAGGATGGCGCATGCAGCGCGGCGCAGCACCAGCGCGAGCGTGAGCCACAACAAGTCGTCCTGCCCCTAACTTACCTCATGCCACCCCTCCACCCCACAGCCACGCAGCCTGTCACTGTCACCCCAACCCCATCATCGGGCCAGCCCCTACCTACGTACATATGTATGCAATATTTTTAAACTTTTACAGAGGTTATAGATGTATGTAGGTATGGTTATTTTTAACCATTGTTTGTTACGTGCAACAGAGGGACGCATCTCTTACGACACTCCAGATATGGGGGATTAACCGAATGAAAGAAAAGCAATCGCTCTAACAAACGCCACTCAGTTGTAAGCCGAATGACACAAATGACTAGAAATAGAAATTCATTAAAATTACCAGAAAATCATCGAAACTTCGATAAAAGAAATGGTCCTGCTGACCACCAAACAACTGTTTTGAAACTGAAGGTTATTCATATATAAATATAATAAGATGTAATTCCTTTTGTGGGGGATTCGTGCAAGTTGTACCTGAAGATTTCCAGACATGTGTAAATTACAAATCTCTGGGGAAGAACTTTAATTTTTGAACAACTATAATAACGAATAATCTAGTGGTGAAGCTATAGTTGCCAACCAGAGACTAAATAATAAAGATACTTTAGAAAACCTTTATGTGGTTTATAGTACCTTTTTTTTACTGCCAGGGTATATGTACGTTCGTTACCCTGAACTTATCTGTTATGCATTTGTTTTTTTTTGTAAATAGAAAATGTTAAAATGCAACACGCACACTCACACATCCAGTGAGAGAGGAGGGGGTGGCGAGGGAACTAAGAGATAGAGATAGAGAGAGTGTCGAGGCTATACGCGGTTCCGGAAACCAGCCCGAAAGAACAGAATGGGGAAAACTAGGTCAACTCTCGACGCCATTGGAACACCCGACGGACCGACGACTGTGAGAGAGAGAGAACGACGACAATGACGCCCGCCCGTCCGTGCGTCTGTCCGTCACACCCAAAGCGCAAGTAGCTCAAGGCCACACACCAGCACCAAATGCATGTGTATGGGGTTGGGGTGGTGGGTGCGAGTCCTTCAACCTTCCCTCGAGGGGTGCAAATGAATGTTGTTTTTAGCATGGCACATAATTCGCATATGATGCATCATGCACGTTGGGAGGGGGTCTCTGTCTATGTCTCTAGCAAATCCTTTGACTTACCCGCTGCAAAATGCAATGGCGTGGATTTGCGTCCCGCCGTGTCCCTGGCGTTTACGGTCTGTGGCGTTATCAGCTTCTTCACTTTGGCTATTTCCCCCGTCTTGCAGGCCTCGAAAAGCTCACGCAACGGATCGTTGGCCATGACCGTATCGAGATTAACATTTAGTATGGCGCGACTCCGACTGTTGGCCATTGTTGCTGCTTGCTTGCTGCGCTCTACTATCTTTTCCACTAGTGAACTTTTTATTTGTTTACACGCGCACACACTGTCACCACACAGACACACACGCACGCAGACACACACCGCGCCCCAACAACACCAACAATGTGTGGTTGGGAATAACAAATTTCGTTAGCTTTTTTGTGTGTCTCTTCTCCTCCCCTCCCGCAGAAAGACAGACAGCTGCTGCTCGGCTGCAACTACTTCACTACTACTTCCACCTGAACGCGTCGACACTGCTGGGCTCCATGGTGACGAGATCACTTGGCACTGAGTGGGGGAAAAACAGGAGCAACAATTCGCCAGGCCAGGCTGCCACGCACCCACCTCCTCTCGTTCTTTTTGTTTAATATTTAATGCACAAATGCAACCAAAATCAATAGAAATGCGTGTCTGATTGCTTTGTATGGTCGCGCGGGGTTGCTGCAATTGCCTTTTGGGCCAGCTTTTTTTGGCTGTGTTGTTGGCTGGGCGCCTCTAAATGCACTGCTTGCTAGCACGGGTTTAATTTCTAATTAATTTACTCTACTCCGCAATCGCGACCATTGTTGTTGGCTGGTGCACTTCGGTCTGGCAGCACTGACACAATATTCTGAGGTTGCCACACCAATTTGTTTCGATAGCCTATCGTTTATGCCGATATTTTTGTTTCATCGCTGGGGGAACGGACAGACAGACATGGCTATAACGACTCGGTTATAGAGGTTGATCAAGAATATATATATTTTATGGGTTCCCCATATCTTCCTTTTCAAACATTTTATTATTTACGAGCAAATACAGTCGTATTGTAATGTGTATGCTTGTGGTCCAATTAATTCGGAGCGTACTTCTGCGGCTAGGGTGCCATATGGCGCTTGTCCTTCTCTTGCGCATCTGCTTGCTCTTTGGCTCGAGCGTACTCTGCTGCCGTTAAGAGCCCCATCTCAAAGTTTCTCCAAGCACGGTCCTCGCTTTTGACTACGGACCAAGCGGCTAGAGCTGAAACGGGTCCGTCTCTCGTCCCGTGTTCGATCAATCCACCATGAGAACTGATTGTTGCAAAGAAATACATGCTCTGATAGATCTGACATAAACTTTATTCATTTTGGGGAACAAGAAAATTATTGGGCAAGGGATCGCAACGCCTAGGAGGGACCTAGCATCTTTTCTGGGCGCACCCACTCGTCGAAGTCCTTTTCAGAGATGCCCGCATTGATGGCCTCCTGCTTCAGTGTGGTCCCGTTGATGTGCGCTGTCTTTGCTATCAGGGCCGACTTGTCGTAGCCAATGTGTGGATTGAGGGCAGTGACCAGCATCAAGGACTCCTTCATTATCTTGGCTATCTTCTCCTTGTTAGGCTTGATTCCCTGCACGCAGTTGACACAGAAGCTGGTACAGCCATCGGCTGTAGAGTGGAGAGTCTATTGTACTCCAGCTCTGGCTGGGATGGGGACAGAGACTTACTCAGAAGTTGGATGGATCGCAGCACATTGGAAGCAATCAGCGGCTTAAACACATTCAGTTCGAAGTGGCCGCTGGCACCACCCGTTGTGACGGCAAAATGGTTGCCCATCACCTGGGCACAGATCATAGTCATGGCCTCGCACTGCGTGGGATTAACCTTGCCCGGCATGATCGAGCTGCCCGGCTCGTTCTCGGGTAGCAACAGCTCCCCCAGTCCGCAGCGGGGGCCCGATCCCAAGAAGCGAATGTCATTGGCGATTTTCATGAGGCTGGTGGCCACAGTGTTAAGGGCCCCATGCACCTCGACCATGGCATCTCGCGAGGCCAGGGCCTCGAAAAAGTTGGGGGCCACCACGAAGGGCAGCGAGGTGAGCTTCGCGATCCGCTTAACACAATTCTCTGCGAATCCCTTGCGCGTGTTCAGCCCAGTGCCGACGGCAGTCCCGCCTAGGGCCAACTGATAAACGCGGGGCATCACCGCATCAAGGCGCTGTAAGCCGTTGGTCAGCTGCTGGGTGTAGCCACTAAACTCCTGGCCCAGAGTGATGGGCACTGCGTCCTGTGTGTGGGTGCGGCCGATCTTGATTATTTCCTTCCACTCAATGGATTTTTTGTTAAGGGAGTCGCGCAGCTTGGTCAGCGCGGGCTTCAGCTGCGTGACCAGTGCCGTAGCCACGGCGATGTGTATGGCCGACGGGAAGGTGTCGTTGGAGCTCTGCGACTTGTTAACGTGGTCGTTCGGATGCACCGGATCCTTGGAGCCCACAGTGCCCCCTAGAATTTCAATGGCCCGGTTTCCGATTACCTCGTTCGTATTCATATTTGTCTGGGTACCAGAACCAGTCTGCCAGATCGGCAGCGGAAAGTGCCCCTCGTCGTAGAGTTTTCCCGAAATGACCTCATCGGCTGCGCTTGATATGGCCGTGCTAATCTTCGAGTCCAGTCCGTACTCCTGGTTGACCTCTGCAGCGGCCTTCTTCAGTATCCCCATGGCCTGGATAAGGGGCTTCTGCACTCTCGTAGGAAAATCATTCAGAAAGCTCTCACAGAGGATCAGAATGCGACCGGCAAACTTACCGGCATACGCTCCTCCGTCCCACCAATACGGAAATTTAACAAACAGCGCATGGTCTGTGCGCCGTAATAGCGACTCATAGGTACTTGCATGGACCCAAGAGTGTCGCTCTCCTTGCGCGACTCTGTACTCTCGTTGGCCATGATCCTACCTTTCTCTTTCTCTGGTCCAAATCGGTTAGTAAAATATAAAATAAATACGCATGTACTACATATATCACAGAACACTTTAAGCAAATGCTACTAGCAGATACTGCTACTAGATATTCTGCAGCAGAATACGTCAGCTCAAGAAGGAACTAATGGAGAAATATGCAAAAAAAATAACTCGGGTTAGCAAGGCAAAAGTGTCATCCGATAAAAAAGACAAATTTGAGTACAGCGAAATGGAAAATGTAGAGGAATCGGGATTGGAAATGGAAGTTCTGTAGTGTTTCTTGGTAAGCTTATAGGTATAGATGCAACACCTGTACAGACAGGAACTGGGCTAAGCGACGACTAAAGTCACGTAATAGAAAGAAAGAACTTAAAATCGAGCAAGAAACACCGAAAATGTTTGCATATGACGAATGACGGTGTTTAACGAAGTTAAATTTGGTCGCCTTTCCATGTATTGGCATTTTGAATATCGTTTTGGTAAAATTTATCGAACGAAACTATTGTGTTGAATGGTCTTTTTTTAACTGTCTGGTATCTCCGAATATGCAGCTCTCAGAAAATTGAAAATTTTAAACCAGATTTTAGACACAATCCAATAAAAAAACAACCTAAAATTTACCAATCCAATGCTGAGTGTCCTAGCTAGCTATCAATATTAAACCAAATTTAAAATTTGAGGAATATGATATGATATCATGGACAGATAGTGATTTAATAGAGGGGCGTTACGTGGGTTAAGTTCGTTCTATTTACAGCTTTTAAAATTAGTCAAAGGTATATTCATCCAAGGAAAATGTCCGGAAAATCTAGTTGTAAATAAATATAAGCAATAAAACCTATTTTTTATCCTCATCGAAATGCATACGCCATTCAGCACACAAATGCATGATTATATACCTGTGTGTAAGATTACTGTATGATTACTAAACAATTTTCTGCTAAAAAATCTTTTCAATTCCTTCTGAACTCCCCCTGTGTAAAAATACGAAATGCTTCAATGTATTGTATGAATAATGTATTTAATATCAATGTTTAATTTTCCCGCTCGATACTATCGGCTAATATATCAACCATCGATAGTATCGATAGTACTATCGAGTATTATCCCAACACTAACAACAATGCATGCATTTGTTTTTCGTTTTTTTTTTCGTTCAAAAAATCTATAAAAAACTAAATTTATCTGGCTTGGAAACACTAACAATCGCGACTAGGGCACGCGTGCAAGTGAATACAAGCGGCGATGCATTGCCGGAAGAGAAAATACTACCAGAAAAACAGATTTCTAAAAAAAGTGAATCAGAATTTTTCCATGGCACTTACACACCTGCACAGAACACACATGCATACACAGAAAACAAACCAGTTGTTGGTGTTGTAAATAAGTGCAAGTAAATCAGAGACACGATCGGAAAAGTCGCCATAAAGCAAAAGAAAGGGAACAAACCAGAGAGAGAGAGAGAAAGAGAGAGAACGTGCAACGAGTGACAGGGAAAAGTGGAAAGGCAGCTCCACCCCCTATTTGGGTGCAACACACACGCTTCGCTGGGTACGCGACAGCAGAACGTCGAACGTCAGTCAGGCATCAAAGGCTCCGTGGAATCATTAGCTGGCAGGCAGTCCACCTCCTAGCCAGCAGCAGCTCCCGTCTGTCTGTCTGCCAGTTGTAGCGGCGGCACTCTGTGGAAAGCAATTTTCTGGTAGCGACGGCAACGACAATCAAGAAACGACGAACCGAACAGAAATAATCGTTCCGGCGAAAAAGACACCACAATTAGTGGCCAGAATGGAGCTGAAAGTCTGGGTTGAGGGCATTCAGCGGATTGTGTGTGGCGTGACAGTGAATACGACGTGTCAGGTATGTAGTGCTGGCTGGCGGACTAATTGGAAATCTTTTTCTTTGGCTACCACTGATTGGTATTGATTTTGTTTTTAATAATGTATCTATTCTTATCTTCTCTGTGTGTGCGTGTGTGTGGTATAGGATGTGGTGTTTGCCTTGGCCCATGCCACGGGCAAGGTGGGGCGCTTCACGCTGATCGAACGATGGCGCAATAATGAACGACACCTGGCCCCCAATGAGAATCCCATGAAGCTGCTACTTAAATGGGGCGAGTATGCAAATGATGTGCAATTTATATTGCAGCGTTCGGAGAATAAAGCTCAGCAGCAACCAACGCAGACGCAGCAGCAGAGTAACAACAACAACAATTATGCTGTGATGACAACGAAAAAACCGCTGGGTCCAAACAATAGCAATAGCAACAGCAGCGGAAAGGCAGCCCCCACCTTGCTAAAACAAAAATCGAATGTGGAACTCAGCTACCGGACAAAGGAATTGAAAAAGAGCTTTGGGTGTGTTTGGCTTTAAAGATACACTTAATTAAAAGATTATAATTAACTCTTTTTTTTCCTGCAGGGGCTACGATGCCAAGCAGTTTGATAACATTGGGATAGTCAAGGGCATACCCCAGCAGCAGCCGCAGCAGCAGCCACTGAATCCACTAAATCCCATTACCACACCTATAGCAACGCCTTCGCCATCACCACCGCAAGCAGTCAAGGAGCAAGTGCCACCGATGCTGCTGGATAACATTGCACCCATAGTGCCCAAGCATGAGAAATCCTTGTCGAATCCCCTGGATATGAGCAGCAGCACTGTCTCCAATCTGGCAGCAATAGCTGCCAATGGCTATAATGATTTGTACAACAACAATAGCAGCAACCAGCATATTTATAGCCAGCTAAGCAAATCGAGCAACGAACTGCGACGCGCTAGCCCCAATGAATTGTACTACAATAATAACAACAACAATAACAATATTAACAATAACAACTCACCGGAGCTGTATAAACAAACAACTCAAATTCCAACGATATCGGCAAATGGAGCTTTAGTGCCGCCACCGTATCGTGATCCGCCGCCACCCAGGAACAGTCCCATGTGCCAGAACCAACGCAGCAATGCCGATACCATATCCAATGCCTCCTCCTCAACGAATCCCTTTCACAGCGACTATGATCAGCACAATAATAACAACAATAACAGTGGCAGTGTATCCATGGAGGAGGGCGAAACCATGATGTTCCAGGCCACGCAATACAACGATCTGTTGCAGTTGATCAAATTTCAGAGAGAGAAAATCACAGCACAGCAAATGGAATTACAAAAGGTACAACCACAAATTAAATTCATTTAAATTTCAACTAAATGTATCTTCTCTTTCGCTTAGTTTGATACGGAAATCGTTTATTTGGAAAGCAAAGAGCGTGATCATGCCCATGAGCTGGAGGCCATCTCGAGGGAAATCTCCAAGGCCGATCAGACCTTTCGTCAAGGCAGCGAACAGCTGCAGACATTGCAATATGTGGAGGAGGAAAATGAATTGGTCAAGCAGCAGGAGAAGACTCTCAAGTCGGAAATTGCATTGCTACGCTCCAAATTGGCCAACTGTGAGACAGAGCTGCTGCAGTGCAAGAACAAGATGCGCCTGTTGATGGATGACATTGAGCTGGAGCAGCAACAGCTGCAGCAGCAGAACAATCGGTGAGTCCATGGGTGGGTCCTTTGAGAGTATTTGTCATCTAACTTTTGCATTTTTAATGGCTAGACAAACGGTGGAACGTGATTTCCTGATGGAAATGGAGCGGATACAGAGCGAAATCGATCAGGCATTGCACAACACAGACACCTCGAACAAGACGGCTGATAACCTGAAGAAGGAGCTGCTGATGATCGAGCATGCCATTGCCGAGAAGAAGCGGCAGGTGGAGCAGCTGGTCAACGAAATGAAGGAGGTGAATCTGCAGAGTCTGACGACTGTGACCACTACCGAGGAGATCAAACATCTGCTCGAGGGACAAGCCAACAAGCAGGGCAGCAGTCGTCGCATCATTGGCTCCCCGCGGCAGCTGGAAACGGCAGTACCGACTAGTAAAAATCCCCATGGCGTTTGGGTCTAAAGCACAGCACAGCAGAAGCAGCAGCACACATCGAAACATACATATTTTTCTAAGCGTTTTTTCAACGACAACAACAATGTTTTCTGGGAACAAACAATTTGATGGACAGGACATATCTTGAATGCATATTGGAGTTGAGAGAGCACAACGCTTCCATATGGATATCACAATTATACACCATATTCTATACAAATTTACAATGATCCATCCGCGTGCTTGGAAGGCATTGCTTTAGTTCATTTACTTTCCGAACAACCACTTGATGGATAATGGATCTCTCAAAGCAATGTTTAATGTTATTGTTACAATTTTACAACACACACACACACAAAATATCTGCACAAAGTTCTACATACCATATGTACTATGTTTATTCTACATTCCAATTATTTTAGTTTCGTGTGCTATACTTTTGATTAGTTTTTGTTGCTAGTCTGAAACACCCTTCCAATCTCCAACAAAACAAAACGCCGCCATTAGTTGTTAATTTTACAAATAGGAACTTTAATTGTTGCAATAATTCGAAACGCCTTTTTACCATTTAAGTAGTGCACTTAGTGATTCGCTTACGGATGGATTAATAGATTCACAAATTAAATTACACAAAAATCTATTGTACTTACGCATTTAGCGCAGCTTTAGCAAACATAAAACAATTACAAATTAGCAATGCTTTGTTGAACGTTTCACTTCTAAAGTGCTTAGCCTTAGCCACCGGTTCGGCTCTACACACACGTACGGATGTGTGAGCCTACACTTGAGCAATTGCAAAACATTAGTATAGGGATGCATATTTTGTAGCTTCCTGTTTGTATTATGTTTTTAGTTCGTTTTTAATTAGCAATATTTAATAATTACACAACATTTAAAGACACCACACATAAGCCACAAAAAACACACAAAAAACCAACAGCAATGCAATTTAATTATTAATACACATTACTATTAAATTTAAACAAACGATTTAGAACAAATTGCATATTATCTAAATAGCTAATAAATACATCTTTTATTATTTTTTATTTCTTTAAAACTCGAAAAATGGCATTCTTTTTTATTCAATTTGTGAGTGAGGAAACAGTTTGCTTTATAAACGTATCTAAGTTATAATCCCTTTAGATACAGGACTATACATACATAAATATATACTTATATATATATTTTAGGTTGAGGTTGAGTTAAGGATTCATTTTAAGCTCAATTTTAGGAGATATTTGTATCACTTTTAAAAACCATTTTTTATTATTCTATAAAACATTTTTCTGCAGTCTGTGAATAGAAAAAACGATCCCATATATCACAAGTTTTAGGTTAATATTCTACGTATTCGTATACCTAATAATCTTTCTGAACCTCGACCTTTATACAGGTACATATTGAACAGGATTTTATCATATTCTGAGACTGGTTTAAAACAGATATGAACAAGATTATGATCATATATGTAAACGAACTAGCTTTCTGAATATTTCTATACCTTATATTTGTACCTCCTTCGAGCTTCTTCCGAAACAATTTCTCTTAGGCTTAGAAAATGAATTGGCACATGTGTCTAGAGTCTTATGCTGGAACAGTTCAAACATGATTCTATTTGTTGTGAGGAAAACACATAGAGCTTCAGAAACCTACGATTAAAAAATGTATGTGTGTCTTCTGTTTTCGAGTATACCTCTAAATTTCTCCTTTTATCTCAAGGATTTTTTAACAGTTAAATATATACCAGAAGTTACAGAATCCTATTGGATTCGCTTAGTAGTTTTTAGAAGAACAGAACAGAAACATGGGTTTAATAAAACACCATTTAATATATACCTATCATATATCCTTAATATTCTTTGCTGCTTTTTTGGTCAACATTTGGTCAACATTCATAAACGTATATTCAGATAAAAAATATCTTTGAATTTACGAGTTTATGTCGGCACATTGATTAAAAATTGAATGAAAAATAAAAGCGTTCAACTTGTTCCCCAGTGGGATTTGAACCAGTTACTCCCGTGCGCTGGCAAGGCATCCGGCAAAAACCGCAGGAACTAAACGGACTCCGCCACGCCGGCTCAGCCGAACTCTGTAGGAACCTCCGGACTCCGGACACCCGAAGCGAAAACTGCGCTGCGACTGCTCTGCTGCTGTCTCTGCTGCTGCACTGCTGCTGTCTCTGGAAGAGCTAAATAAAATCAGCAACAAATGCTATTGCCAGCTTCAGTTGGCCATTGTGCGTTGACGTGTTTGGTCCTGTTCGTTCAGAGCTTTTTTTGAAGGCAAAACGCGGGCGAATTGTAAACGATTCAGTAAACGGTTTTGAAACCAAGTGTTGCCTACATTTGCGGGCTGTGGAAGTGCTTTGAAGAAGGAGAGAAAGAGCAGAAAACACGCATTTGAATGGTCGGTTGGCGGTGTGTCCTATCGCATTGACACAATCTTCAGAAGTGGTCAAGGGAGCCTTAAGTGGCCCAGGCACAAGACATCAAGAGCAGGAGACTGAACGGACATTTTTACGACGACACTTTTCCACACCAAATGCTGTTCAATTGCGACGATTGAGATAATGAGAGTCCTGTTTTGTCCTTTGCCTGTTCCTTCTGTTCTGGAGGGATCATGCATGAGCCTTTTGCGGAAATTATGATTTCTCTCTAGCTGACCTTGAGCTTTACGTTCAATTCTGACCCGTGTCCGTGCCTGAACCTGAACCCGAACCCTCAACGATGCGAAAACAATTTCTCCGCTGACCCAAGTGGCCTCCAAGTAATAAGCGAAATTTAATCAGCCGCGCAAGAATCGTTGCAAAAGCAAAAACAAAACAAAAGAAAAGAAAAGGCCTGCCTCTCCACAAAACATTGGTCACATATTGCACTACCATTTCGTAGTACTTTTGGCAACTTTATAACCTCGGGTCTGCCCTAATGGATTGCATAAATTAAGAGGATAAAATCGGCTACTCAAAAGGGGGAACAAAAGTCTCAACAGAAGCACATGGCATTCGCTTGATGCTGAAATCATTCATTTCATTTTGACAGACTCAGCAGGGAAAATAAAAACAGCTTTGGTTTATGACCTTTCCCTCCACACTTTCTTCATGTTACATCTTTAAGTTTTCTGCTGCTGTTTTAAAATTAGATAGTTTTTGGTTTAACAAAAGGTAATAGATCGATCAGTTTTCCTGGTTGCTTTAATTGATGGTGAATGCTGATTTAAGGATATTTAAGGCATTCACTAACTGGTTTTAAATGTAATGTGACTTCTATTTGAAAATGTTCATAGAATTAAAGTTTTTTAAATTTAATTCCTTTTCTAAACCAAATTCCCAGCAATCATTATGCTAATACTCGAGCAGTGATACCTGCGTTTTTTGTACAAATTTGTTGTATCCAAATCGTAGAATTTAGTTAGCATAAAAATACAAAGTCCTTAACACAGGGACCTTCTACTGTATTCATTCCTTAAGACCTGCTGACTGTCAAAAGCTTAGTTACCAAAACCCCTGCTGAGCCCGTCGAATCCTTTGATAATCCTAGCTTTAAAACTTAAACTCTGTAATGTAAGCTCACTACATAAATTGTGCGAAATTGTCCTGAGATGCTGTACAATTGACACACAAAATAAACTACACTGGAGAATCAAATGAATTTGTCTTTTCTAGAGGTATCTATTTAAGTCCTTAATAAATCCAGAAGCGAGTTATTTTTTAAAGAGTATAGAAAAAAAGTACACTGTTGGAGGTGTATTGCAAGTTCTTAGTATGAGGATATGATCTACTCATCCAGGCCTGTAATATAATTTTTATCTCGTGGAATTATATTCAAAAGTTGTCACTTTGTCGCACAGTATAATTAATAAGAAAATATTTTCCGTAACCACATTCCCTTCAAAGATAATTAAATCTGTCAATAAATATGACATTCGATTTTCTCTCCAAGTAAATGATGTCCTTGTATAAAAATGAAGCTGTCATACTAATCCTCTGCACTGCACATCCTCTTGCCGTTTGATGAAAACTTTCTTACGGCTAATTAATTTCCGGTGCATCATTTTTGCTGCACATCAGATCCACTGGAATCGGAACCCATCAAGTGGAAAGCCATTGCCATACAAAATATTAATTTTGAATTTTATCCTCCCCCAACCCACCTCTGGCTCCTTCCGCTCCATCTGCTGTGTAATCCTGGCACTTAAAACTCTCTTCACCATTTCTCTCCCGTCTCAGCGAAACGCGGGGGAACATTAGCCAAATGAAGTGACAAGAAATTAACGAAGAAAAAACGCGGAGCGATATCAGAAATAATAATATAAAAACTCAATGAGTCAGCGCCACAGAGTTCTTGGCGGTTGGCGGTTCAGTGTATGGATTTGTGTGGGGACGGAGTGGTCGGAGTGGGAATAGGGGCGCTGTGAATGATGAACTCGGTCAAGGAGGAGTCCGTCCAGCCACGCTGGCCCACTAATTAGATAAGCGCGCAACGAAAACACACACCGCAGGAAAACCCATCTAGGACCCAACCCATCCAAAAATGGTTTATGGAAGGAGCATCGCTGTGGGCGTCTGCCTGATGACCGTCGTCATGTTGCTCTCCGCCCTGATATTCTACTTGAGTCTGGGTAAGCGATCTATAGCTACATATTTGCAATCTATCAACGCACCATAAAGTAAATACAGAAGGGGTGGAAGGGACAAACAAAAACGAGAATCAAATTCCAAACTGCAAAATGCCCATAAATTTCATGCTCAAAAGTATTTAAAAGTAATTTGTTGTGTAATACGATAAAAACGTAACAACAAAACCACTGAAGTCGGTGGGAAAGTGGGGAAAAACACACTCACAGACGCCTGACCATAAAAAAATAAATAGACAACACAAAGTTTGCTCTTGAGCACAAAACAATTTTCCAATGGACAGGGAACACCCACACAAGAAGGAAATATATAATTAAAACAAGAGGATTAAAGGAAGGAATGGATTGGATTTCTTTACAACAATTATCTTTGAAATTGTAGAGGTATGCATGGACACGGCAGGGCACTGTAAATGTAATTAATCATCATTTAATTAATTATTACAGAGTTGAAAATCCATTTGCTCACTCTTTAAGCATACTAAATACTTGGCTGTGGACATACATTTTTCTCGAGCAGAACTTTCGTTGAACCGGTCTAACCAATTGGTTCACTCTTCCAAATCTTCACTGTATAAAAATTCCTCAGCCCCGACTAAGCCCTTCATCCTCCTGCTGCCACTTGTTCGTGGTCCTCGTCCTGGTTCTTATTCCTTGTTCCATGCCTTTATCTTGTTTTACGAGTATCAATATCAATATCATGGTATTTTCTGTGCTTTTTGCTTCGGCTCTCAATATTATATTTTTTATGCCAATTTGCGTATTGATTTGTCATACAAGAAACGAGGAAATAGGCAAAACATTCTTGATTTATGCCATTTTGTCGCCTCGAATCCCAAGTAGATGCATCATTCGAGCCAGAGCAAGAAATTATTTATCTGCGAAGACATTTGTCCGGCTTAGGTTTAAGTCTGCCCCGAGAATACAAGGCACTAAGATTGGAAAGATGGTAAAGTGTGTCTCCATCGGGGCCGCAGTGGAAATGAAAGTCTCTCTCAGTGCTCAATGTCTGTGGGAATGTGCCTTCTTGGCTCCTAATGAAGTTAGAAATTTATGGATGAAGAAGATGAAAAAATATGGTACACACTGCTAAATGTATTTCCAACACAAAAGGAAATGCACAAATAGTTCTTGGTAAAAGTTTATCGATGTGCAGAATTTTACATTTAGAATGAATGACTTTTCCCGAAGGACTTCTATTCGGACTTGGCGAACGCTTGACACTTCATTTTTTATTACTTGGTTTAATGAAAGCTTAAAAACTAAATTCGAAAATATTTGTCGGATGACAAGACAAGAACCGGCTGCATTTTTAGCAGAAATTACACTTTAATTTGAAGTAATTTTACTCATCAAAGTTTGGAATTGGAAGATTGGCGGATATATTCTGTCCCGTTAAATATAATATGTCCTATCTTCCTTAAATCCTTAAATCCTCAAATCTCTCGATTGTACGAAACTACTTGAGTATATTTAATGTGTAATTTGAGGCAATAAAATTAACAATGATCCTAAATATAAACTCCCCCGAACGGACTTCTGTTGTCGGCATATGTAGTTAATTTCTTTTTTGTATGTAACTATGTAGCAACCCATATATTTAAAAACTATTATTAGCTTTATAAATGCCATAGAAATGCCAGGCCAAGGAAATTGGTAAATAAGGGAAATCCCTTTTTAATGGAAGACCTTCCGATTCTGCTACCCCGCCTGTAGTCCTCGAAAACACCTAAAAAAAAAGAATATGCATTCTAACCATTTTATGACGCAAGTTCGTCTCATATGGGTTAAAGGATGTCAAGGTGTTCCGTATCCACTTTTATTTTTTGTCATTTGTCTAATGAATCCATTCTCCATAATCGCGGGACTTTAATTGCTTGAATACTCAGGCGGGCGACGCCAGTGGAGACGCGACACCCAAACAAATCATAAAATTGATAAAGTGAAAAACAAAATTGACATTTTATTTGATGGCAATTGCCGAAAGAAGCTGGCAGCATTCAGTCAGAAAAAGTCTCTCCTCAATAGTAATACATACATAAATCTAAAAAAACTTATACTTTGAATTGCTTTTGAAGGAAACTCTGGCCCAGGTCTTTTGTTTGTGCAACTTTAGAGGATAAATTAATTCGCATGGCATATTAATTTCTTTGAAGCAAACAATCATTGGAATCATATACTGCCAAAAAAGGAAAAAAAAAACATATTGTTAACAAAGCCAAAACCCCCTCCAAAAAAAAAAAATAAATAAGAAAGAACAACAAGCGAAACTTTCTTTGGACATTAAGTTTAATTGCTTTGGCTTGAGATCCGAAATCCTTTGTTGGATGGACAGATGGGGAGCGGCATTAAGTTGTCATCTCCAGTTTAAAGTTTGCCTGCCAGCGATTAGAATAATTACTTATACGCCGCGTGGTGCGTATGATAAGCAGCTGAGAGAATAAGGTTACGAATAAGGTATGGTAGGGTATGCTGCTGGAAGGATACCCTCTTAAAATGTTATTGTACCTTTATTCTTGATAAAGGTGATATACATATATTGTAATATAAACTCGTATTTTAAATGATTCAATTTATCGGATATATTATTAATTAATATATATAAATTTAATTTAATTATGAAATATATTTTTTTAACATGAAATAATTTCTAGGGGAAAGGTAAGTGCGAATCTATTGGTATACATTTTTAAATCTAAGTTTAAATATTAAAATTTCAGGGCTTTTGTTTTAGGGTACACAAAATAATGAACAGGGGGATTCTTAAATAATTTCTGTATAAATACACACAAATATTATTAAACTTCGAACTTGAATGAGAATAAGAATCAACTTATCTGTTGTGTATCTTCCTTTGGGTTATTAATTATTGTGTATATTTTCGTGTTGTTGGCAGGACCCTGCCCCTCGGGCAGCCTCGCCTGCGACAATGGCACCCTCTGCGTGCCCCAGCGTAGGATGTGCGATAGTCGGCCCGACTGTGCCGATGGCAGCGATGAGCATCCTGTGGAGTGCGGCCTGCTCTACGGCAGCAAGGAGATTGCCGATAAAATTGTGCGTAATGCGATTGAAAAGAAACAGCAACAGCAGCAGCTACAACTACAACAACAGAATCAGTCGAAAGCGTACACTGGGGATCCACCAGCGGTGTCAGGGAATCAGAGCCAGACAATAGACTGGTCTTGTGGTAGGTGGACGTGGACGATTCATTTAGCCAAAGCATCAATCAACACCATCCTCCAGCTCCAGCTCCAGCTCCATTCAGAGTGACCGATTAGCCAAGGCATCAGTCTAGTGCCACCGATTGTTGAGACTGTTGAGTTTTTCTACAATTTAAATCGATTTTCTAATTAAAATTGATTCTAATTGTAACAATTAATACCAAAAGATTTTAATTAGATATCCAACAACTTCAATATTGTATCGGCAAAACACATCTCCTTTCTCTTCATCTCTTTTCCACCTCGTCAGATATCGTCACATATCCGCGGAGCTGCCGTTGTGGCATGGGCACCACTCTCTATTGCGGCATCCATGCCAAGCTGCGTCGCTGGCCGCGCGTCAGTGCGGAGGTGACCAATCTGATCATCATCCGCAACAATCTTACCCTGCGGGAACATGTCTTTGCCAATCTGACGCGTCTACAAAAACTGTAAGCCGGAAAGAAACACCCATTATCGAGTGTAACCCCTTTGATTTCTACCATTTCTAGAACCCTTAAGTTCAACAACATATCACGTGTACCCCTGGGCAGCTTTGGGGGCTTGACGCAACTAGAACGCCTCGAGTTGAGTCACAACAATATCAGTCATCTGCCACACGGCCTCTTTTATGACCTGCACTCCCTCCAGTGGCTCTTCCTGGTCAACAACCATCTGCATCATTTTCCCATGGAGCAACTGAAGTCCGTCCACCGCCTCGAATGGCTCGTCCTCAGCCGGAATCGCCTCACTTTACGCAATGTGCAGTTGCCGAATATTTCCTCGCTTTACGAAGTGTAAGTAAATCGAATTGGGTTATGGGAGGGCTATTCTATTTGTTAGATTAAAAAACACAAACGAAAGCAGTCTCCGGCTTGGTCTGGTCTGGTCTCCCACTCTGTTGATCTATTCAAGCGTGAAATGTTTTACACTGTCTGCCATGCCATTGTTAAACGCTGGGCAGATGGGCAGACACACACCCCGCTCATTGGGTTACTCGGGTATTGGGTGTCGAGCGTTGAGCGTCGAGCGTCGAGAGTCCGGCTCCATGATGGGCCATAACCTCAAATGCTCTCGAGGACTGGGACAATGCTGTCGAAGTTGTTGCACTTGTTTAGATTTGTAAGTGTGCTTTTGATGTCTTTTAGTTGAGATTGTCTAAGAATTTGCCGTTCTATTTGTTTATGTCGAAAGTGTTTAAACAACAGACGGAAAGAAGCGTTTTCAAACCATATACAAATGGATTTGTATTCCTAACAATTTCTGAAAAAAGTTTTGTAATATTTCCCAGGGGATAATAGTATTCCGACGTTGACGAGGGAGCAGTACGTTTGAATATCACTGTAGTTTAGAATAGAAGTCTTACTAGGATAGGGATAGTGGGGAAAAGGGAGACAAAAAAAAGTGAGAGATATAGATTATATGTAGATAGATGTAGATGTGATAGATATGTATTTTACTTGAAAACTTTATTCTTTCCTGCAGATTTTGCAATCTAGAATATAATTTATTCTGACTTAGAATTTCGAAATGGGTAATAAATTTATTTTACCGTGAAATCCCTGAAAATCTGGTTGTCCTTAGTCTGTGTCCATCGCCTTGCCTATTGATGGTGATCGAGAAAATATATACAACTAATTTATGGGGTTGGAAAAGCTTTCTTTTAGCTTTTAACCGCAAACATTGTCCAAAGGAAACGACTCAATCTCCTACCCAAAAATGAATTTTGAAGTTCATTCCTTAAAGGTTCTCTAAGTAACTGCCGCACAGCATTTAGATGAACACCAACTATGATTATCTTTCATCTGACTAAGGAAAGCATCCATCAGTTATGCACACGAGTATGGAGACGAGGCTTAAAAGAGGTCTTAAACATTGTGTTCCTCCATTGATAAATATCTATTTACTTGCAGCTATTTGGATTACAATCGAATCGAATACGTTGGCGAGGAAACTTTTTCGCAATTGGATAATTTACATTTGCTGTAAGTGAAATAAACTCCACCGTATTCCTACTCCTAGAATCCCGAATCTGACGAAAAAAGCGATAGAGGAGCAAAAGATGCCAGAAAGTGTCGAAAAGTCTATTGAAATATGTTGTACTTAGATTTTATGGGGCGTATGCGTAATTTTTACTCTTCGCTGCATCTTGCTTTCGTTTTCAGTTCAGCCTCAACAGAGTTTTTCTTTCATTTTCTTTATTTTTCTTTTGCGATGGATTTATATGGGTTATATTGAAGGTCCTGGAGGGAAGAAACGAAGGAGCGACATGTTGACATGACATTGAGCAGGATATTGACACACCTCCTTTTTTTCCGAGAAATTTATGCACCAATAGGCATAAATTCGCACTTTTATTGTTTACACAAATACCATATGCTAAGCAAATAAGTGTTTAAACGAAATATTCCACAGACACCACCGACACAGACACCTTAGACAATTTGAAAGCATTTATCAAAGGCCTCTCCGCGGGTCTCTGCCAGCACCCCCGCCAGGACTCGGCAACTGGCTGCCCGCCCGCCTGCCTGACTGCCGTAGCATACATAATCATTAATTTATGCATCAATAGCTGACAATATAAGTCAATGGGTCGTCTGGGTGCCCGACCTCCGACGTAGCTCCTATCCTAACTGAAAATAAATCAGTTACCCAAATTGCCCAACGTAAATAAATGTGTTAACCTTTGCAGAAAGGGTGAGCAGAGGGGAGAAGGAGGGAGGGATAAAGATTTAGATGGGGGATAAATTGTGTCGCAATATCATCATACAAATGTGTCAGCAATTTAGCTGGAAATCTGAAAGGCAAACCGACCGCACAGTTTCGGGGAAATACATGTGAAATACACAAAGATTGATTACATTTTATAGAAATTCAAAGAAAACACAGCTCCAATTATGGATTCCCACGAATCAGATATTACTATTCAAGCAGACTAAGCTTAAGTCAGTAATCCAATAAATCATAAACTTTGTGATGCTATCTGACATCCACCTTAGGGAGAATGTACATCTCTCATGGAAACATGTACATATTCATATAAATATATAATTTATTTTTAATGTTTTAAGTCCTTTCAATGACAACTCAATTAGTGTATGAATTTTCTCTCATTTATGGTCATTTAGTTTATTTCCCCTCTATTTTTGAGCAATTAATAAACTTTTCCAAACTATTTCCCAGGGACCTGCAGCACAACATCATCAGCCACATCCATGGACGGGCGTTTGCGAATCTGGAGAATATTCGGGATATGTGAGTATGAGTATACATTCCAGAGGGTGTCACTTTGAAGTGGCATTGCGGGGAGGGGTGGGGTGGCAAGGGTGAAAGTTTAGCACCGACACTAAGCATGAGTTATGGTGACACAGAGACAATTAGCATAATAATACGAATAATGCCAGGACACAAGCAAATGAACCCCTGCCTTGGTCAAAGGATCACAGAATCACAGGCCAAACAAAGCCGCAGGACGCGACACCGCAAATGTCCTCAGAGTAAATTGTAATTTTGCGAGGGACCTCAGCCGTTCCAACCCCTTTCCTTGGCTGGACACTGGCTTTGTGATTCAAAATCGTATTCAATGATATTAATTTGGGAGTTCATTAATGCTCAATTACGTATACGCCGGGGTCGCCGCTCTTCATGAGAAATTTCAGTTAAAAACTTTTGTGCCCACAGACAAATAAATAATAATAAGAGAAGAAAAACAAAGTTAAGACTGCGAAAACTATCCAGCTAGAGATATCCCTCTAGCTTATCGATACGATATACGATATATTTTTATGAACAGAACTCGACCACGCCCGTCACATAAAAAAGTTGTACCCCCTTCGGGGAAACTAATCTAACCTTTATGGCCATAGTTTATTATTATGAAAATAATATGCAACTCTCTAAAGAAAGTGGCTGGTGCGTATCTATAAACAGAAATCGTAAAAGTAAACAAATTGTTTGGCGCTTTGAGGAAGGACTTTTGATGAGGCTCAGACAGCATGGCGTATGCCCGATAATATTCTTGTGGGAAAAAACATGCTCAGCCATTAAAGTTATCCTTTAAGGAATGCCTGGGCTTTGGCTTTGACTTTGCGAATTCAAGCATTTTTTATGGCAGCACAATGTTGCTTTCTGGCTTTCATAACCCCATATATCAATAGCATATTCAATAAATGTCTCTGCCAGCTCTGTCTCTCTTTCGTCTAGCATCAAGCTGTGGCCTTAATAAATTTACCATCCCATATATAGCAGATACATCAGCATATCAAGGAAGATAGCACCCCACACACCCTCTCATAAATATCCAGACATGGATACAAGCACAGCTCATCGATGAGGTTCCTCTGGCTGGACCAGATTTCATTTGGTTTAAGTGAAAAGTAGCTTTGGCGATTGTCCTATCTTTTGGGACTGACTTTTGGCCACGAAACAGAATAAACAAACATTATTATGACCAAATAAAAATGCAAATAAATTTGTATTTTATGAGAAAACAATTTCGCCAAAGCCTCGACTGTAACCGAAACGAACGGACGGACAGACGGACGGACTCTCGGACCGAAGTTGTTGGCCAATAATGAAGGAGTTTATTGAAATCGACGCTGGTACGAATAGTCCCCCCAATCGTCATTGCTTCATTAGACCCAATCCCTATCCCTATCCCTACCCTATCCCACCGTTCTCTATCGCTTATGCCTGTTGATGCCATACCAAGATCTATCCCCATACCGTTTCAATGCAAATAACTTGTGCCCTTTGCCGGCGTGCGAAGAATTTCTCAGCATTCCTGGCCGGCAGCTCTCGTGTGGCACACAAGTGTAAGACTTTTATGGCCAGCTCTGGCAGCTAAAGGAACTGCACAGAAATTCCTAAAAATGCCAACGGAGAGTGTTTCCTTTGTGTGTTTGGCTGTGTGTGTGTGTATTTGTTTCTATCAGATACCCATCTAAATGCTGCTCATGTATCCAGCAGCAGGACCTCGCTTCCTTCTCTTTGGCATTTTCTGCTGATTTGTTTTGTTTGCTATTATATATCCCCCGGGATGGGCATGGACCGATAGGAGAGGAGGTGGGACAGCCATAAAACAAACGAAAATATTTGTGAAATCGCTGCACTAATTTGATTCCTGCTGTCCAGGACAGCACTGAGCCACTGACAGGTCATTATGGAGGAGCAGCTTTGGACTGGACATTGGGCATCGGGCTTAAAGACATTCTTCCACTCCTGCACTCATTGTCCTGCCAAGGCTTCTGTTGCTGGTGCTGTTGCTGCTGTGACGTTAATTATGGTCAATATAAGCCCCTCCCTTTGCCAGTCCCTGCTCCCAGCTCCTGCTACTCCTAGGGGCAGACAGTGCAACAAATGCCAGAGTAGATTCGTCGAGCACATTGCCCCAAAAGAATTTCACAATTGAAACGTGTCATTTGCCGGAGAAGCGTAAATGGTTTCATTTGGTTAATATGCCCTTCTCTGGGGCAACTGGAGTGGAGTACACTGAATGGGTAAATCCTATATACATATATATATATTCTTTTGTGCAGTTAAAATGCATCTTAAAATGCATCTTTCTCTATGTGTTTGCCTTTGAGAGTGTCCAAATATTGATTTATTGAAAAGGATTTAGGATTGAAAGCCTCTTAGATTGAAATGCTTGAAAATGATTTGATGAATTTAACAATGGGATTAAAAATGAGTAAAAGCCATAGATGTAAAGACATGGAAAAGTTTTTTCTTCCTTTGAATCTCTGACTTATTTTATTTCTCATTTTCGGTTTTAGAGAGCTTAAAATGTAGAATGGAGAGAGCATTTACGTATCTGTCTTGAACTTGTGGCTCATTCCATAATTTGTGATATATTTTCCGTCAGTTTTCCACGTACCCTGCACGTAGCGCGCACTAACACCACTACAGGCATTTATTTGCCATATTCTTAAATGCGCATTGACCGCCCTGCCAACCCGTCCTGCCCTTACACCACGCACAGTGGACTGCTGTGCGGGTCCTTCCGACCATGCCCCTTTGATGCTGACGCACTTGTGTTGCCTACTGGGCCACGTGTGTGTGGGCCCCAATGGATGTGCTTGGCCATGAGAAATGGGCATTACCCGTGGCTTATTTTGAGGCAGGACAGGACAAAACAGGACTTGGGGACAGGACAGCAACTTGTTGCCCTGCCCAAAAAGTATGTTAATTGTGCTCGACGTCTGGTTTTGCTGTTGGTATTTATGAAGTTATTAAGTGTGATATTTATGCCTGGAACCGCAGCAATGATGATCCGAGAGGCCTGCCGCTTAATAATTAATTACACATTTACATACGAAATTATGTGAGTGTACCCCACATTTTTGGGGGTATCAATTTATGCTGGAGTTAAATATTTGCTTAAGAATGAAGCCGGGCACTTTATAGCCAGCCAGCAATTACCAGCAATCTGTGGAATCTTCTGGGTGGTTGGTTGGTGGGGGTGGGACCTGGCTTTTGTCTTTGCGCGACAATCCATAAAAACAAACTGTTAACAGTTGGCGCTTGACCATTGATTCACCAGACAAGTGCATGCAATGGAGCTGCTTCAGCTTCAGTTCCACGTCCAGGTCCATGTCCAGCACCAGTATAAACATCAGCTGCTGCACTTCACACAGAGACGTGACACAGTGGAGCCATGGCATAGTTGGACAAAAATCCTTTGGCATCCGTATGCACAGATGAATATAGAAATAAACTTGAATCATTTTACCACGCCCAAAACACTATTCAAACTGCCACTTAGCCATCATCCACGTCCACGGTTCGCGTATTTAAATGCATTTTATTTGTTTCTGGAACCACAGTGCCACATATCCTGTCTGCCCGTCTCCCTGTCTGTCATGAATGATGCGCTCTTTCCTGTGGAAAGCCAACACATTTAACCCCAGAAAGTTGCACCCCACAGATTGATAGACAATGTTTGTGCACTGATTTATATAGTCGCCCAGCTATTAAATAGAAATTTTCGCTATTATGTTGCCGGCGGGGACTTTATTATGTGACTTTGAAAGCCCTTGTTGCTCCATCTTAAAGCGCAAGCACAAACAATAAAAATACTCCAAAAAATATATAATTTTGGAAAGTTTTAAAGCTGGAGCGTCGGTGGTTGTCGGAGGTTGCTTTATCAGCGCTGTGCTGAAATGTGGGGCCATTATTTGCGGCTTACGCGTCGTATACGTAATGTCGAATCTACGAGAAAATTTCTAAGACGTGCATTTCGTTTTACAGCCGCCTTGTCGGCAATCCCATTAAGGAATTATCTGGAGAAACATTTCTGCACAATACTCGACTGGAGGCACTGTAAGTGAGAGAATCATTTTACCTTATAAACATACACAGAGGTGATTGTTTGATTGCAGGTCCCTGGCCCAAATGCCCCTCCACATCCATCGCAGCCTGTTGCAGCCCCTCAACATCTCGTTCCTGAATCTGACGGGCATCCGGTACGACCACATCGACTTTACGGCCATCAACGGTATGCGGAATCTCACGTATATCATTTACGATCGCTTCTTCTACTGCTCCCTGACGCCCCGCGTGCCTGTATGTAAGCCCTCGACAGACGGCGTGAGCTCCTTCAAGGATCTCCTGAGCAAGCCGGTGCTGCGCTACTCTGCCTGGGTGATGGCCTCCCTAACCATAGCAGGGAACGTGCTGGTCCTTTGGGGGCGCTTCATCTATCGGGACGAGAACATTGCGGTGACAATGGTCATACGGAATCTGGCTCTGGCCGATTTGCTGATGGGATTCTATCTAATCATCATTGGAATTCAGGACTACCGATATAGGAACGAGTATTACAAGTGAGTGTAATATACTTTAGGCCCGAATACAACCAAAACTTCCATTCGATGTATCTATATCTATCTTTTTTTCAGAGTGATCTACGACTGGGTCGATTCGTGGCAATGTGCGGCCATTGGCACTCTGGCGGTCAGTTCCTCGGAGGTATCCATGCTAATACTGGCGTTCATGTCGCTGGAGCGCTTTCTGCTAATTGCGGATCCCTTTCGCGGACATCGAAGCATCAGTGTGCGGATCATGTGCTTCGCCCTGTTCTGCATTTGGCTGACGGGCGTGGGCCTGGCCGTGGCCCCCGTGGTGCTCTGGTATTCGAGCAACAAGTACTATGGCGCTCACTCCGGTACCTGTTTTCCCCTGCACATACACGAGGCCTATCCCTTGGGATGGCAGTACTCGGCGTTTGTCTTCTTGGGCGTCAATCTGCTGCTGCTCGTGATGATCGCCCTGCTCTATACGGCGCTGTTGATCTCCATTTGGCGGACACGAAGTGCCACGCCTCTGTCCCTGCTGGACTGCGAGTTTGCGGTGCGTTTCTTTTTCATTGTGCTCACGGATGTGCTCTGCTGGGTGCCCATCATTGTCATGAAGATCTGGGTGTTCTTCAACTACAATATATCGGACGATATCTACGCCTGGCTGGTGGTCTTCGTCCTGCCCCTTAACTCGGCCGTCAATCCTCTGCTTTACACCTTCACAACGCCCAAGTATCGAAATCAGATCTTCCTGCGCGGCTGGAAGAAGATCACCTCTCGCAAGCGGGCCGAAACGGCCAATGGTAATGCAGGCACGATCACAACTGGCACGGCGACGGGCTCCTCACAGCATCCGGAAGAGTCCACCACGATTGCCAAGGCCATGCCGCTGGCCCTGACGTTGGCCAACTGAGGGAAAGGATATCCACGGGCAGTTCGAACATGTATACCATCATCAGATATAGAAAATTGAGCGCCGCAAACCCTTTAGAGGGTTGGGCCTTGCATTTATTTTGTCTAATGATAACAAAATCTATCTATCCATTTATGTATAACTACGAGCATCAATATCTAATATGTGTATATCCCTCAGTATTTATGTAAGTTAACCAAAGGTAAGCGTGAAATACATTCAATGTGATATTTGTAAGGCGAGCTCTTTTCAATTTGATTCTTACGGGATGTGGGGCTTTTTTGGGTGCGGCTGCGGGGGCCAAAACCAACATTTGACAAATCGCTTTCAGTTTCTTCATACCTCGTTACTTGTTGCATTTGAATGTGTTAATCCATCTTTATAAGTAAGTGCGTATAATATATTAGAATTGGAAACCTGAAGGTACTGTGGTGGAAATAAATTCAAAAGTACCGGAAAGAGGTTAATTTCCGGTTTTGTATTTCCCGGGCATCGAAAACTTTCTTCGCGTTTACAGGTAGGTATTTTTCCCAAAAGCACTATTTTTCACCAAATTTTATTTCGGGTTTTTTATACCCGGTACTCGAAGTGTATAGAGGTATATTAGATTTGTGGTGATAACGGATATGTGTAACGCCCAGAAGGAAGCGTTTCCGACCCCATAAAGTATAGATATTCTTGATCAGCATCAATAGCCGAGTCGATATAGCCATGTCTGTCTGTCCGTCCGTCTGTCCGTCCGTCCGTCTTCATTAGCGCCTATATCTCAGAGACTCTTAAAGGTAGAGCAACCAAGTTTTGTATCCAGTCGATTTCTATCAGAGTGTTGAATCAAGGTCAGATCGCATCATTAATATAGCCACAATGAAAAAAACCATTTCAAAAGTCATCGTTCCCTCCCTCATTTGCTTTGCCCATTCGTATTTTTTGACGCCTAGTTCTCAGAGACTATAAGAGCTAGAGCAACCAAACTTTCTATCCAAACTCCTGTGATATCAAACCAGCACAAGTGTATTTCCTTTCCGCCCCCACAAAGAACGAAAATCTGTGGAATCCACAATTTTTAAGATAAATGAAAACCAAAAACGCAGAGTCATGGAAAATTACCATATCTACCAGATTGCCGAATATGGATCAGGTCGGATCAATATTATGGCCAGAAGAAACAAATTAAATTTCAGTGGCTACGCAACGCCTGCCAAGCGCTGACTCATTCCCTCTCTCTCTGTTGCAAACACTTGTACGTCTCAAATATGTAGTTATACATGTAGAAATGTAGAAGCAGATGTAAAAAGCATATGCAAACAAAATTGGAAACATGTATAATATTCCAAAAATGATTTGACTTCATTTTTTGAGATATATTTTTTTGCCAAACATTTAATTCGTCCCTTCTGCGAACGTATAATAAATTACATAAATCGTAAGCTCATATATGTATGTATATTCTGACTGAGTACCGGGGGGTAAAGTAGAGCCGCGGCCTTTGCCGCGGCTCACAACGTTCCACCTCGTTTTCGTATATTTTTCTTACTTAAAAAGCACTATTTTTTACCACAAAAAATGCAGCGCTCAAAATTCGTAAGAAATAGTTTTGCTATAGCAGCAGTTATTCGCACGGACAAAATAAAGGAATGGAGCTGGGTGTGACCACCGTCAAGCCAGATTCCGATCTCGTGCATCCAGACGATGCCCAGTATATCTGGCTGCCCATCGCCGTGCTCGTGGGCATATTAATCCTAGCAGCTTTGGTGCGTTACATTCCTTATCGCCAGTGTTTGAACAAGTGTGCGCCTTCGTTAACATATGTATTTGGGTTGTATTTGCAGGTGTATGCCATGTCACGTAGCCGCTGCAAATGCTCCTGCCCCTGCTTGAAACTGATGAAGAAGCCCCGCATCGACTACATCAACGTGGATGAGGAGGATTCAGATGTGCCCATGGCCGTTGGGGAGGAGATGGGAGAGCAATATGCTGCTGCCAGCTTGCTGAGCGGTCGTCTGCATATTGAGAACGTACCGTATAGCATATGGAATATATGTGGAATAAATAATGATCGTTTTGTTATTCACAGCGTCCAGAGCACTGGCACAGTCCTCCAGGGACCTGCAGCTCTCCTGCCTAGGCGGATAAGAGCATCTCTTGCAAAAGAAACTTCCATCATTTTATTGTCTACATTGTCCATATTGGTGGTTGTCATCCATCAAATCAGCTTAGATACTAAAACAATCGATGTGCCTCTGCCTTAGGTATAACAATAATAACACTAATTTAATGGTCAGTATTGGTGGCGCCCAAGAGGCGCGTTGTTAGATCGTAGAATCCAAAGAAGAATGCCCCCCCAAGTGTGATCCACAGCACACGTGGCACAAATCCAGCAAACAGACTGAAAAATAAATAATACGTAAATATTCGTAAACACATTTCAACAGATTTATCATTTTGTTACCCGCTGAAGCCTCGTTCCAGATAAATGCTGTGAAGAATGCTGTAGGCATTGCGACGCCGCGTGAGGCTTTCCCGTTCCGCTAACATAATGCGCGTCTTGACCACATCCAGCGGGGTTGTCAGACCTGCTGAAATGCCACCGGCGACCGCACCGCAGAGGGCAACCGTTAATGGCGTTGACTCGTAGCCCGTCACCGGTGTCCACTGGAGCTTAAAGTATTCCCACAGCGGGAACTGTATCAAGCTGAATGGAATTTCGCGCATGATGGTTGAGCCAAAGCCACGATAAAGACCACGACGCAGCCCTTCAGTGCGATAGGCACGCATTAGGATCTGGAACGCCGACTGCTGCTGCTTGTGACCCAGCAGGGTCTGCGATCGCTGTTTGGCTATCTCCACAGGTACACGAATAAGGCACGCCAGCTATGGATACATAAACACATTCAATTTAGGCGAATTTTTTGATCCCCAGTCAATCCTACCACTTCTGCTGTGGATGCTGCCGCCATGTGGACATACGGAGAATCTTTGGTATTGGTAACAGAGCTGAAGAACTGCTTGCCGCACTCATAGGCACAAAAGAAGAGCGCCGCTGTGGGTGCACTGCCAGCGGCTGCAGGCGCCAGGCCCTTATAGATCCCACGGAAGCCGCCGGCCCGCCAGAAGCCCAATTCACTTTGGAGTCGCGTCTTTACTGTGTCTATGGGAAAGAGGGCTATGTCGACAACCACGCCAGCCACTCCACCAGCCTGTGAAAGGTCGTTGAATGATTAATTTATTTTGATTCTTAATCTTGCAACTTACCATCAAAGCATGGAGAAATGAAAATTTCGCTACCGGGTCCTGCATGCTGATGTGCGCTGCGAGAGAAGCCGAATCCTGACCTAGATCTGCAGCCATTGTGTACAAGTATTGATTGCGTTCTCCAGTTTTAAGCCATTCTGTCAGGTTTTTTGTTTTAATTAATAAACAAATTGGCTTCTTGTGGTTGTTAACGTAACAGGAAAATCAGCTGCAAAGCAGTGTTGCGACTTTAGCTTATTTCAAGCTGAGGAGCATACTTGAATATATTAAAGTTTACGATCTTCTTAGTAGAATTGATCGTTTATTTAAAAAACAACACATCATTTTCTATATTCGGGTTGTATTTTGTTGTAGCCCCATACTTAGCTGATTTATGTTAGGTTTGTTTGAGTCATTTCTGGCGTATTTCTCTTTCAAATCTAGCTTTACTCAGAAACAGCACTTTGGTATCAGTGGTCTGGCAGCACCACCCAAACAGCTGTTCGCGGTTGTTCTTTGGCAAGAGGAAGCAGCATATTTTTGGCCAGCATATTAAAGCGCACTTGGCCGTGATATTTTTGAATAATTTGCAAAATTGTCTGCAGCAGCACTAAAAGCAACTAATTTACGAAACGCAATCATGGCCCTTCGCTTGACACAGAGACTGCTGCAGACGCAGACGCCGTTCCTGACACGCGTAGGTTTTCGTTGTCTGAAAATTGGCCAAAATTACATAATGTGGTTGGCTTTGGAACGGACACGAGAACTGATCGTATCCCCATCTAATCACATTTCAGGGCTATCCCATGCTAGTGACCAAGGAAAAGAGCGAGGATGTGGCCCACACCAAATCGTCGCTGCAGAAGAAAGTTACGGTAGGTGTTAACACCCGCACACAAGTGAGGTTATAGTGTGGTTAATATTGATGTATATATGTATACGTTTGTGCAGCGGACAGACATCCCCTCGGCCCAGTACGGTGGTCGTCATGCTGTCACAATGCTCCCTGGCGGTGGCATCGGTCCAGAGCTGATGACATATGTGAGGGAAATCTTCAGCTACTGCGGTGCACCCATTGACTTTGAGGTAATCGAAATTGATCCCTCCACCGAGGGAAACGATGATCTGGACTATGCCATCATGTCGATCAAGAGAAACGGTGTCGCACTTAAGGGCAACATTGAGACCAAGTCCCAGGAGCTGGCGGAAATCTCTCGCAACGTGGCCATCCGTAATGAGCTGGATCTCTATGTGAACGTAGTCCATTGCAAGTCGTATCCCGGAATTCCGGCACGCCACCAGGACATTGACGTTGTTCTGATCCGTCAGAACACCGATGGTGAGTATGCCATGTTGGAGCACGAGTCGGTGCCTGGCATCGTCGAGAGCATGAAGGTGGTCACCGTCGAGAATGCCGAGCGTGTCGCCCGCTACGCCTTCGAGTATGCTCGTCAGAACAACCGCAAGAAGGTCACCACCATCCACAAGGCGAACATCATGAAGCTGTCCGACGGCCTCTTTCTGGAGTGTGCCAACCGTGTGCACAAGGACTATCCCGAGCTGGAGCACGACAACATGATTATCGACAACACCTGCATGCAGGCCGTGTCCAAGCCCCATCAGTTCGATGTGATGAACATGACCAATTTGTATGGCACCATTGTGTCCAATGTTCTCTGCGGCCTGATGGGCGGAGCTGGCCTCATTTCCGGCCGCAACTATGGCGATCATGTAAGTATTTCAGAGTCCTTGGGGCTGCCACGGAAGACTGATTTGACATACGATTTCGTTTGCAGTACGCCATCTTTGAGCCGGGCACCCGTAACACAGGAACGGCCATTGCTGGCAAGAATATTGCCAATCCCGTGGCCATGATCAATGCCAGCATTGACATGTTGAATCATCTGGGCCACAAGGAGCATGCCAATGTCATCTACGAGGCCACCTACCAGACCATTTGCAATGATGCCATCCGTACACCAGGTGCGCCACCCCACTCAATAATCGCTTCTATTTGATCATATTTAATCGAAATATCTTACAGATCTGGGAGGCAACCACTCCAGTACCGATGTTGTTGAGAATATACTCAAAATCTTGAGTGCCAAGCGCGTGAATTGGTAAAATAAACGGCCTGCATTAGTCTTTTGCCTTATTATGTTTTAACGCGCTCTCACCCAAGTGCTGTATTTAGTGTTGAATCAGAACACATCTATCCGCTTGTCCTATTTTTATCGAGTACTTCACTATCTATATCGCGAGTCTATATATGTTGTATTATAATTTCATGCTCTATTATTGTATTATTTTGATTTGTACTCCCAGACAGAACTGTAAGTGTTACATGTACAACTTTATTGTTTTAACCCCCCACAATCTGTGTCCCTAACCAAAACAACACACACACAAAGACCTAATCCTAATTTAATTACTAATTTTTAGTCTTTAGTGTAATTTCTGTTTACAAAAATGCTTTGTTGAATTATTTCTGTTTTAAGTAGTGGTCCTCCAGTAGTCACACACACACACCCACACCGAGTAGTTTGCGTCCATGCACGGTTTATCCTTCCTTGCAACGTATAAACAATCCAATCCAAAACCAATTGTCTTATGTGCAAATCCAATCTAACAAATAATTTTCTTTTCTCTACTCCCTCCTCCATCCCCGATATCGAAATCCAAAATGCTTACCCGCTCGCAGGCCACATGGAAACTATTTCAACCAATTATAGGCACGCACTATCGCACTACCGAAACTCAAACTCAACCTAAACCCAAACTAAAACCAAAACAAACTAAACTAAACAAAAGAAAACAAAATTATATTAACCCAGAACTAAGCAAATTTGAGAGAACTGTTTATAAGCGACATCTTTTACCCCAAAAGCCAATGCATTCAGCGTCTACCCAGAAAGAATCAGTTTTAATTATGTTTGAGGTCAAATTATCTCGTCTTGCTGCTTAACCAATTCAAAAATACTATGTACCCCTCCGGCTATATGTCCATTCGTGTGTTCCCATTTGATGTCAAAAGTGTGATAATTCAGGTAATACAAACTCCAAATATCTACATTTCTAGCCTTAGAGACACCCTCTCCGTTTACAGTCCAAATAATAATGCATTTTGATATTTTACTCCACAGATTTTCTCTGCCGGCACTATCCACCCCACTGTCTCTGCACTATTCAAAGCCTCGACTCTAATCTAATTTACTCCCTTCTCTATTTTATTTTACTTTATCATTATCCTAAGCAAAAAGTTCGAGTGATCGTATCATAATTTCAACAGCCTCTACTACTCAACGCTCTTCAAAAATGTTAGGTAGCCAAGTTTTGCAGAATAGTCAAGATATTAAATTGTAAATTAGATTTTCCAAGAAACGATTGTGTAATATTGCGTAAACTAATTCAAACAAAATGTATTATTCTGTTCGAATATTTATTAGAAAAATCTAAAAGTAAACAAAGACAAATCTGCAATGCGTTTTAATTGTTGGGGATGGTAAAGGTTTTTGTATTTATATACATTCAAGGATGGAAAAGGAGCTTAAGTTGATTTGCATACAAATACTATCTCCGTTTTGTGTTGATTTCCAATTGAATGGAATATATACGAGTATGATATAGTTTGGAATTCATTATTCCTAGAACATCAAGCAAAACAATGAAACAGAATCATCAAAATTCCCATGGTTTTAACAAAACCCTAATCTAATACGAGGCAATGAAAGACCTCATGTTTTATCAAAATTCTAGAGATTCCATTAAATCACTCAATACAGCATATTTGATCTATCATACGATTTCAAGAATTTTAATTGCTTTGTATAGAAAATGAATTGCCATTCGAGAATAGGAAGTATCCAAACAGCTCCTCTTCAATGGATGCTCTACCATAGGCTTCCCGCAACAATCGCGTACTTAACGGACAGAAGGAGGAACCTACAGATCTTCAACGAGAAGCCATTTCCGAAGCGGCAAGCATGTCAGATTGATTGGATTGATCATTCGTAGCAGCAAGAAAAACCTTAGAACCGCTCTTTCACACAATCAACATAGTTGGCACTGAATGACGACCACACACAAGAACACACTTTTCATATTTCGGTCATTTATATCAGAATTATGTTTTTTTATTTAACCTTAAAAAAACGACGACAATAAATCATCATCATCATCCCATTAGTTTCTAGATTAGAAACGCAGCTTCTGGAAGAACCACTTGTTCTTGCCCTCCTTGTAGATGGACTCGAACTTGACGCGGGTCTGGAAACGGTGTGTCTTGCGCTTGACGGGATCCTTCAGGTCCTTGGGCGACAGTTTCTCGAAGCTGATGTCATGCGCTGTGTAGCGGGTGGGCATCAGATGGTTGTAGTTCAGGCTCTTCAGGAAAGGCTTGATCTTGGACTTCTTCTTCAACTTGTTCTTGCCCATCTTCTTGGTCACCTTGCGGGGGTACCTGTCGATACCGGCGACCAGAGCATGACCGAAGGGTTTCTCCGGGGTGCCATCGTCGGAGGTCTTGACGATGATGGCCTTGCGGCCAGCGTAACGTCCACTAAGGACGATTACGATCTTGCCCTGCTTCATGATTTTCCTCATCTTGGCGGCTGTAGATATATCCAATCGTTGTATTGGTCGTCGGGTGGAGGAGGCGCACATGAAATTGGAAGAAAAAATCCACAATGTTAGCGAAATTGCCTTTAAATCACTTATATTTAGTTATTAAATTAATACATTTTCACTCTTCAAATGTTCACTTCTGGCACTAACAAGAATACATTTCTTAAACATTGGGTATGTCTTCGTTTTGTTTTGTTTGTCTTGTTTGGCAAGTCTTTATTTTGCTTTAATTGGGGTATATGCATGTCAATAACTGTCTTATCAATTGCTCTAAACAGTTCCTCAAAACTTTTCACTATTATTATTGAACGTTGGGTTGTTATTTAAATGGATTTTTAAGATTTTATTTTCGCACAACTTACAGGTCTGTTCAGCGACCGGAAAAGAAAGAAACGTAGGCAGATGTCGATAGCATGGGTTTGACAGATGACAGCTGACACTGTTGATAATATCGATAGTTTTATGCGATAGATCTATGGTTTTTTCGTTCATTGATATATCGTTCGAGAAAAAATTAAGAATTTGATGTATAGAAAAGGAATTAAGCGCACTTTATCTCCCGCCACTATATTTATGGTTTTTTGAGGTCGCTATATGAGATATAACTCCGATTTTTAAGTCTACTTTGCACGTTTCATCAAATCAGAGTAGCTGCAAAACAAATATCGATACTTCTGTACGATAAGCGACACTTGAACTTGGCATACAAATATGAAATTCAATCATACCATACCCTATTCAAGTTCCAATTTAAAAACCTTTTGCTGCGCAATAAACGTACGCATTATTTAAATAATCAAACTCGTGCTTATTATTTTGGTTCTCACAATTCTAAAATGCCATTTCATGGTTTTATTCCTTTGTTTGTATTTCTGTTTGTTTTCTGTACTAAGAATCAATTGAGTTGACCGCAAATGTTTAAAACACTAAAATTGTACTTGTTGTATATGAAGTGTATGTTTCGTCATCAGCAATTCTCTAGTTGTAAGATGGTTTAAGTAGTTTTTGATTTATGTGCGTTTATGGTTTGTTTTCTTCGTGTTGAAATTAATTGAGAATATATATGTAGGTCACTCCTTAGCTAGTTTTAAGGATTTGACTCATTCTCTTTATCGCCGCCATTCGCCTTCTTTGGCTTCTCGGGCTTCTCATTTGGCGGTTCCTTTAGATCATCCTGATAATTATCGTGATAATTTATGGCACCGGTGATGCTCTTTTCAATCATCTCCGTGGAGAAGACGTCGCCATTTTGTAGTTCGGTGTAGCCATAAATAGCACTCATTGGCATTTTTCCCCGGAACATACCAATCTCAACTCCGGTACTAAAGCACGCCATAAAAAATGGAGCTTTCGCAGCGTTTACAGCGCAAAACTTGGTCTCCGGATGCTTGGCGGCCAGGATCTTCAGATGATTTTCCAGTTGGCGGCATCGCTCGTCTCCGGGTCTAAAGAAGTGGCAAACGGCCCATGATGTAGGCTCTATCTCGTAAAGCAACTTGGTGAGGTCAAGCTGGTCGGCCAGCCTGATGTAGGTTTGCTTCTTTTTGTTCTTTTCCTCCATCTTGCTTCGTCAAGTTCTTTAGAGAATATGGGTTAAGAATTGATATGGATGAATTCAATTTAATTGTTATTGGCTCAAAACTCAACTGTCTTTGAAGATCAGGCGATATGCAGATCCTAATTTAGGCTATCTATAATAATTTGTAACGTAACGTATCACGATTGTTCGACTACTGACTAAACAAACAACGTTGACAGCAAAGTCCCCTTTTTTTTCTTTGCTTACAGAGCTGCTTTGATAATTTTATACAGATTTCATAGGATTGCCAGGTCTGTCAAACCCGACGATTTATCGTTAAAACAGGCGCCTCTCCTGCCAGCTTTTATAGCGCTTGCTAATCATACCATACTTTTGGGAAAGAAATGCAATTAATATGTTTTTCATCTCTATATTAAAGAATAAATTATTAATTCCAATTATTCAGTATTCATTCGATTGTCGCCTTTTTTTTTACTTGCATGTCTCACGTAACTTGCGACCTAAGAACAGAGTTGACTTTTTATAGTTTCCCATACGAACATCATCCCCGTTTTCGCTAGCGAAATTTGTAACTTGCTTTAGAAGCATTTAATAATAATTTGTAAATAGACAAAGAAGGAAAAAGTAAGCAATGAATACAATTTTAAGCACCCTCTGATAGTCCCAGTTTGGTATCTCTGCTGTCATTTGCCATCGTCTTACAATCTAGATTAAAATTTAAATACCATTAATAAAATATATTAATTTATTTACTTTTACGGGGCAACTAATGTATGTACAAAACACATTACATACTAATCATTGCGGTTGTAGAAATACGACTCTTTTGCAGTAGAATTCTTGATATAGGACAAATGCTCAGCACTACGTCTTCTTTTGGATAATCTTAAAAGTATTATGCCTGTTCCTAATATAGCTGAGAGCAGTGGCAGCGGTTGTCAGTCCGGTCAGATACCAGAGGCCATGTAGAGCAGGATGGTCTGTGGGCAGATAGTAAATAGATATTAGGTTATGCTTCCTGTGTGGAGTTCAGTGAAGAACTTACCCAAATAGTTCCATATTGGAGCTCCTAGACTTAGGCCAATCGTAGCCAGCTGCACGCCCGTGTTGATTTTGCTGAGCAAAGTTGGCTCCAACTGAGCTGTCACATGCGTGGCATCGAAGTAACGCGAAAAGGTTTTCTATCGAAAGAACGAACAAAGGTAGACAATCATCCACCAATTTCAATGTCAGGGGACACACTCACTGGAGGGGGCAGACTTATGTAGCGAATGACAAAACCAGCGGCTAATAGGAAAACATCTCGAAACACAACAATGCCCGCCAGCCACACGGGCATCAGATCGGTATAGCAGAGCGAAATCACCAAGGAACCCATCAACAGCTTGTCGGCCATTGGATCTAGGAAGGAGCCCGCCTTGGTGGCCTGCGAGGGCCAACGTCGAGCAATCTGCCCGTCCAACTAAACAGAATAAGAATTACAGATTAACGGGGAAATCCATTTGAATAAACTTTTAATCTTATTTCTTACCAGATCCGAGACACCGGCAATGGCCAGTAGACTCATGCCGAACGTAAAGTCGCCCTGGACAATAACATAACCAATATAGGGAGAGAGTATGGCACGGCTGATGGTCAACATGTTGGGTATGGTCATGATATTCTCACGCTCCTCGCGTATTTCAACGATCTTTTCGCGGACTCGCTCTTGCACTTTGTGGCGGGCCTCTCTGATGTCGTCGACAAGGAAATTCTTGCGCTCAATGAACTCGGCCCGCTGCTTGTCGATGACACCTTGCAGTATATTCCGTCCTTGCAAGGTGCGAAGATGCAGCGAATTCTTCTTGGCATCCGCATACAATCGGAGCCGGGCCACGTCCCAGTTGCGGCGCTGTCTGATGTCCAGAAAGGAGATGCGAATGAAGCCGGTGGCAGCGGCATAGCGATTCAGGCAGTTGACAAAGCTGCTGCCACCCACTCCCAGAACGTGCTCCAGAGTCGAAGCTCTATGGTAGAGTCCTTGGCGAAAAACCATGACTGGTAGCAGGATCTGATGGCAGTCTTAAATACTCGGTAACGGACGAACGAACTCTGCAGAGTGGCACCTTAACGTTTACCTACTGCCAACAAATAAACAGTTATGTGTTATATGTGACTATTGAATCAAATTTTGATTATCGCTGCATGGCCTTGTGCCATTTGGCCCATTTGACCCTTGGAATCGTTCCATAAATTCTTACCATTTGTTAAATCTCGTTGCTGTAGTGTTACACCCAAGTGTAACACAGCATGCGTGCTTCGTTGTTTATCTAAATTTGTTGAAATAAGGCGAATTACAAGAATTTAGAAAATATTGTTTTTATTTTTTATTACACAAGTCGGTGCTGAGGTAGTGGTGGCTAAACTATCGATTGCGCTATCGATTCATGCAATGGCTACACTTAAATTTAGACATATAAAGTTTTAGAGACTATGGAAGACTAAAAACGTTGCATTTTTGAATGTATATTTATGTGTTTATGGGAAACTTATATAAATATAGTTATTTAAAGATTTCTGTCACCATAAATATTTTTGTGTCATCACAATGCGAGAGGTTGCCACCTGGCACAAGCTGGACTGCTCTTAACATGCTCATGTTCGGTATTAACATAATGTTACTTTGCTACGTGTTTAACATTTGGCGCGCTCAACTGCAAGATTTAAAATAGTTTAAGCTGGAAAATATGCGAAAAAAACAATATTTTTTTATTCAAATGAAGCTGTCCCGATGCGGTTGTGAAATCGAATTAAGTCACCGTTGCGGCGAGCTCAGAGTAAATTGAATGAAACCACCATTAATAAGCCAGACCGCAGGCCGTCCCGAACTTGTCAGTTGTTTAATTGGATTAAATTTAATTACGCTCCCACTTAACCAAAGCGTACGCTGTCACGGCTTGAAGCTTCGCCGGTGGACTGCCTACCGTCTTGAATATGCAAATTAAGTCGCGGTAAACGTTTATTACTTAATATAAACTTTGGCATCTGCTCGACCAAGACCTGACCTTATCATCCCGCTAATGAATTTAGCCTACCGAATTTAGAACTGCCTACCGCGAATCTGTTCTACATTTAATAGCTGAATTTACGGACAAGCAATGTCGTTGCCCCCACTTTTATTGGCTGTTCTGAGCTAATAATTATAAAACTGTCAGTTGTGCATTCCCGCCGAACCAAAAAAGCAGCAAAACAAACGTTAAAAATTATAGCATCTCGTTTCGGTTTGTCCTTTGAGTCTCGTCCTGTCCCGTTTGATGGCCATCTGGGCCATCATCGTAATTACAGGTGGAGGGGAAGGAGAAAGAAAGTTGCAATCCCTCCCGAGTGTCCACACTGCATCAGCATTAATAATAAACTGCAGGCGAAGGTGTTCGACACAATAATGTCCGTGGCATGTCAAGCGTCATTTTGTATGTTAATTTTCACCATCCTCGTTTTTACTTATTCCTTTTATCATTTTTTGTGATTTTCTCAATGGCACTCAGGGCTACTCAGTAGCTGTCTGCCATAAACAGGAAGCGCCAGAGGGAAACAGTGAAAAAAAGGACGGAGTCAGAGAGACAGCGGAAGAGATTGACAACTTTTGCGATACTCTTGATCGGGGTATAAGGATTTTGTAGAGTAAGATGAAGTGAATATTTGGAACTATGTTACAAATATATGTGGTCTGTATCCCAGACTTTATTTCCACCATGGATTAGGGGACTTTCAAAGGGCAAAGAACTGAAGAAGGGCCTAAAGTTTTCTTATTCCTTAAAAGTATATTGATGGAGTTTCTATGTTTCTTTTTTGCATATAATTTTCTTAAGAGCGTTTCTTCCTGTTATCAATATTACAATTACTTTGTATTCATTTGATATTAAACAATAGCTATACCAAAAGACAATTTTAAACTCTAGAGTAGAGCATTTTACACTTCCTTTTATCCTTAAAAGTTCATTAACAGGTACCCAAAAAAAAGTTTTCAAAGGGAATTTCAGTTTGGCATTCGATTCTTGCTGCCTTCTTTTTTTATAATATTCATTTAATTTTTTTTGTGCACGCCTCATTGCGCTTCATTAATCAAAAGTAATTTTCCGCCTTTCACACTGGACCACCCGCATCAGCCCCATCTCTCACTCGTACCTGACGTAGTGAAGATGGCAAACGTCAGCAGCAGCAGCAGCAGAAGCAGCGGCAGTGGCGGCAGAGGTAAAGAAGTAGAAGCTGGGAAAGAAAGGGCAGGAAAAAAATGAAGGAAAATGATGTCGGCCATTTTGCATTAAGGCTGGACATTTCCCTTGTTCTTTCTCCCGCCCCCTGCGCTGAGGCTATGTATGGGTGTGTATCTGTGTGAGCCGCTAATTAACTGTTTTACATTAAGTGGCCATAAAGGCAGCCGAACGCCGAACATTTTAGTCTATTTTAATGCGCTTCGAGTGGACGGCGGGCGTGATCGGCTCGGACAATGAGGAACCACTGGCCATTAGCGGCAATTTCTTTCTCTATCTCGCTCTCTCTCTTTCTCTTGGCCATTTTCTTAAATGATTTACGACTGCTTTAAAGGCCAAACCATAAAAACAGAAGCCAATTTCATCTGGACCGAGGTCTACTACGCTGCTCAACATTCGCTCCTCGGTGCGCGGTGCCCGGTGCCCGGTGCCCGATGTTTTCCTTTGTGCTTAATTTAATTAAATACTTGCTCGGCCTTTTGCTCTCGCTGTCTCTCTCTCTCTCTTTCTGCCAAAAATGGTTAATGTGGTCAGCATAAATTGTGGCAAGCTCATTTGGCTTTAAATTATTTGCGGCCTTCTATAACGCTTGTGGGTTGGTATAAACGATACATATATGAACTGGCAAACTGGCAATTGGTTCGACTAATGAGAGAGAAACCAAGTCCCAGTCAAGGCCCTGCCAGATGCGGTTCAAGATTTATCGTGCCAAAGGTGTTTTCACACTGAGAGAAATACCAACAGGCATGAAATTGATGGTTGTATGATTCTGTGGAGAAACTTTACTTTTGTTCACAAATTAATATCTAAGAAAGGTTTTTTTTAAACTGAAATCTACTTTTTCAGTTGTTATATTTCAGTGTATTTTATTCGGAATTTCTCGACTGAGGTAAATCAAAAATCAGCACAAAATTACAAGTTGAATTTGTGGCGAGAAAAGTTGGGCAGCCAGCCCCTTCAGGTATTCGGATCTCGGTCCTCGAATTCCGTAACTGCCCCAAGTCCGCCCACAAATCACAAGCCAATGACGACTAATTAGAGTGCAAAAAGGGAGAACCGGCAAAGGCTTCTCTTCAGCAGTGTAACAATGACTTTTCACAAAACTCCAACTATTTTCAAGCTGTGCTAAGGACTAAGGACTGGCGCTAGCCCAGTCCCAGTCCCAGCCCCAGCTGCAGCCCCAGCTTCAGCCCCAGCTTCAGCAGACCCTCGTCGAGTCGTCCCCCAACTTTGCTTTGTTCTAAGTTATCAACCCACAAGTGGCGGCAAACTTTTGCTTTACGGTGTCGCCATCTTTTTTCTAGGCTCCCACCGATGGAGGGAGGTATGGGGGGGGGAGCAACTTAAAAGAAGATTAAACCACAGCTGGCAGTGGGCCGCCAAGAGCGGATTCGGTGGGATCCACCAGCAGAGGCAGACCACTTTGAACCGGTCCTGGTTAGAGCCTGGACTCGGTCGAGGACTCTCTTGAAATGAGAACGTTTGGCGATTTTCAGGCGACACTTGTCGAAAGTTACGCGTAATTATAACAATGTGAGAGGGGGAGGCACAAGAGCCAGCAGGAAGGGAAGGCGTTCCGATGGGCGTTTCTCTATGCTATGAGCCACATTTTAGTTTATGCCTTCACAATGCCCTAACATCAAAAGTTGAGAATCGAGGCAGGAGGTTCGACTATGCGGGCTGTCTTGCTAGGGCAGTGCTTCGGGTGCGGGTGCGGGTGCGGGGACTCTGGTATCCTGGAGATAGGTGTCACATGACGGGGCCGGGGAAACCGCACACAAATTAACAAATGTGCGTGAAGTCACCAGCAAACAAAAGACAAACGATAAGCGAAAGTTCAAAGGTTCTTTACACACAATATATTGTGTGTGTTTTTGCTGTCGGGAGATCTCTAACCCCGAAACTGATAAAACATTTCCGTACACCCAGAGAAAATATCCTTATAGTTTTAATATTTATCTACCTATGAAAATATTTGATCTAAATATATATCATATTAAAAAGATATGTTTTATATTCAAAATAAATCGAATTCTTACAAATTTAGAAGGGAATTATTTTTAAGTTTAATTTTCTTTATATTGCATAATCGAATATTTTTTAAGCCCTTTATATTAGCCATTTTTCTCAGCTTAAAGAGATTCCTTTTAATTTTGTTTTAAGTATTCATGTGTTTTGGAATTAAATCAAATTTATTATATTTTTTATTATTTTAAATTCTATTACTATTTTATTATTATTATTTACTGTATATTCTGTTCGTACATACATATATGAATATTATTTTTATTATTTAACATAAACCAAACATCTTAAGAATTATTTTACAAAATGGATAAGGAAATACATAAATTATTCAAAATATTCCCCAATTTATCACTACATTGTTGTAGTCATCCACAATCTAAAAAGGAAGAGCATTCAAAGTGCTTCTTTGCCACACAAAAAGGAGAGATATCATGAAAAACTTTCCTTGAGCTCCCCCTTCGTGTTTCTGCTGGGAACTGGGAAATTCGTTTGCCTTCGTTGGCAATGCGAAATAAGGGAAAAGGAAATTTTTCCTTCAAATTGAAAGTATCTCCATGGCGACAACATTAATTCGCTTTTAATATAATGAAGCCACTTAAATGCCAGGACAACGAATCAGGAAGCTAAAAGATGGAAGCTGGAAGCTGAAGGTCTGGCGTCGAGAGGCAGAGCTAGAGGAGGCAAAGCCAGGAACATCAATCAAAATTTGCGTGAGGAGGGTATACAAAAACTATAATAAAATCATTAGTCTGGTAATCCCCAAACGTTTCCGAATCAAAATAAAATCATCAGCCTGGAATGATGATGAATGGTGTGGCTTGTGCCTTGTCTCGGCATTCGCTCGGGCCTACACAGACCCGATCCGTCCCCCCAAGTGGCCACCGGCAGCAGTCATGACAAAAATAGGAATCTTTCTGCACTCCAATCTCTTTTTAATAAACAAAACAAAACACTCTGTGGAGCAACACCCAAATGATTGCGTTAGGGGGGCGGTGGGCATGGCACGCTTCAGCAGCCAACACTTGACGGTCAGAGACGCAGAAACAGCAACGACTCAACGGCGTCATTATCGGGGAAAAACGTCTTGCATTGCCACAGTCCCAGTCGCAGTCCCAGTTCCAGTTCCACACGGGCACCCAATCCCAGTTTCAGTCCCAGTCCCGACCTCGAATCCATGAAAATGGTTTCTTTTGGTACCCTAGGAGGAGGTGTTTTGATTCCGGAGACATACTTGCCATCATTCGAAGCCAGAAAGTACACAAACTCGAATGAATGTACAAGTGCCTGACCAGCCACAAAGGCATTTGGTGGCTATGGTCATGTCTGGTAGCTTTGTTTCTTCTCGAAGTATCATATTTTTTCAGGGCAGACCTTCATGAAAGAATAACTGACAGGTTTGTAGCAGTCTAATCAATCGATCGATTTCTGTTCTTAAAGGAAAGAGGGAGGCAACAAGTGTTTTATTTTGTTTTAAGAGAATTTATTAATGAAAACATATTGATCACATTTTGCAAGAAGAGTCCAGTCCTTATAATTGCCAAAAAGAGTCCTGGAAATGCAATTAAATCTAAAAAAATGTCTCATATTCCAGATAAGACCTTCAAAAATAAAATCCTTAAGACAATACTGGTTAAAGAAAGAATTTCAAGGGTATTCATACTTTCATGTTGCTCGTTTTTCTGCATCTATTTTTTTGGGGAAGAAAAATGAAAATGTTTAACGGAAAAAATAAAATACTCACGTTTCTCCCAGGCGAACGTGATTCAATTTGTTTTGTTGGTTAGAAAACTAAAATAGCAAAAGCAAAGCGCCAAAGAGGAGCGGAAAATAGAACTAAAGACAGAATGGAGGATGGGAGGAAAGCTGAGGAAAGGAAAAGCAAAGCAGAAATCCAAAGCAAACCAAGGCGAAAACAGGAAAAATTATAGAACAAGCTAAAAACAGTAGACATGGGACAAGGGGCCGTGGTTCGGGGGGTGGGGGGGAGACCGAAAAGGAGGAGCGAGCGCCTTAAATGTGGCCGCCTCTGTCGGTCACTCGGTCTGTTCCGCTCGACCATGCCAAAAGAGAAAAAACCGAAAACGAAGGGAAAATGGAAAAATGCTAAAAGGCAGCTGGATGAGTCTTAAAGCTGGGATTGAGGCGATTCTTTTCTGGTTGGGGTTTCGTTTCTGCCACGGGACCGGACCTCTCCCTAGAGGCAGACAGGGGGGAAACGGGGGGGGATACGGCACTGAAGTATGAATGGGACTGGTGCAGTGCAGTCTCTGCCCAGAGGAGCAGCCAATGGCAATGAGAGTGGGCGTGGAGGGGCTATCCCCTCCCTGGGTGGCATCGGTAGGAGAGGGTGGAAAGTGCAGTTGGTGAAAAGTTTCCTCAAAATTTATCAAGCAAAACTAACAAATTGAGTTGGAAATGAAAGAGTATACAAATGAAAATATGGAAATGTAAACAGACTTTAAATATAACATCATTTGGTATTACGTTTGGGAAAACAGATTGAAAATCAAGTTACTACCAGTGGCATTTATAGATATAAAATATATAATTTTAAGGAAATTGACGGAGTGAATTCTTTATCCCATCATTACATTGCGAATTCCTCTAGCCACTCTCGCCTTTTCCCAAATGAAGTTAAATATGTTGTGGTCGTAGCATACACACCCACAGTTCTACACGTACTGCCCCCTGCTAACCCCGCCTGTAAATACCCATGTGTAGGGGGTGGGGTACAGGACACACACTCGTATTGTAGATTGTAACATGGCCTGGTCATTGTGCAGACTGGCCCACATGTCGAAGGTCGTTTTAAATTAGTTTTACTTCTGCCTCTTCATGTTTATTTATTTATTTTTATTTTACTTTCTTTTTTTTTTGGTTGGTTCTTTCGCTTTTCGTGGGTGTTCGAGTGAGTGTTTGTGGTTTATCCTCTATATGGGACTCTGGTCGATCTTTAACAATGTGTGCCATGGGATTTGCCTTCCAAACAGTTGCTGCATTGTGTGGGGGTCCCTGTGGCAGTTCAACGTTATGACAATTACGTTACACATTTACGTCACGTAAGTGAACAACGCCATCGCCAAATAAAATCCCAAACTCATCTAGTTCTCCACTCTGGACTCCAAACTCCGGACTCCCTGACTCCTCGACTCCTCGACGCTCGTTGAAGAAGCGCTTACTCATGCCCCGGCTGCTTTGCAGGGAATCTCTCCTTCTGGTTGTCTTGTCATTGTGTGGACCCGTACCCGTACATATTTATTTGCTTGAGCCACGTGTAACAGCATTCGAGATAATCAACAACTTCATTCTGGGAAAATGGCTGCCAATATCCCCAGGACTACTGGGAGGCTAGTGGCAGGGGGAAGCTCTTCCAATTGTTGACAACTTGTGCTTGTCCCACCCCTCCCACACCTCTCAAACGCTACTCAGCAAAAAGAAAAAAAGAAAATGTAATAACAAAATTATATTGGCAAAAGGTGCGTCGTCTTTTTGGCACCTGTCATGACAGCAATGTGTGGCCAGAGTTTTCAAAATAATAAAGAAATTCTGTAGCACCAATTGGAAATCACGACTGTGGAGTGAAAGAATACTTTTAATTTCATTAAAATGTTTGAAATGTATTAGGAAATATTTGGAAATATTCATCAGCTTAAATGAATGGAATATCCCGTATCAAAATCCTTTAACAATCATTTCCACAGATGTCCTTAGAAAATATTGAAACGTACTTTCTTTTCTCTTCATAATTCTCCCGTACATTAACCCCTCGCCCGTCTGAAGGTCCTACTATTCTTGAAATCCCCTCAATAACTCTCTCCAAAACACGCTTTGTGTCATCTGCAGGGTAAGTGCTGCATGCCACAGAGCCAGAGAAATGTCAAAATCAGCAGCGTCAGGAGCAACAGGGGGCGTGGGGACAGACAGGAGGACAACGTCTGCAATGTTTCTTTATTGGAAATGTCGTAAAAGTCGATAACAGGGCCAACAGATCCCGGCTGGTGGTGGAGTGGGCGCCAGCAGGACTGAGTGGGATGCAGGTCACAAGCAATTTAATGTCAATTTTGGTATTAAACGTGCTGGCTGCCAATTCACCTGCTGCTCCTGCTGCCAACCTGCTGGGCCTCTTTCCATTTCGCTGTCTGCGTGTCTGTCTGTCTGTCTATCTGCCATACACATGGCCTGCCGGACTTGGCCATCTTTTGCCTGTTTGCCCACACACACGCACGCACTCGATAGAACAACTAAGATTGGGCCAACATAGTGGTCGTGGGCGGCCATTTGATAACTTGGCCAAATGAATGTTGACAGACCACTGGCATTCGATTAAATCTAATTAATTTCGCTGCAAAACTCCACGCCTGTTGATTTATTTCTTCTAATAGTTTTCCGATTTGTTTGCCTGCCATTAATTAGGTTTTCCCGGGAAGTTTCTGCTACGAGTGGCACGAGACTGGCTACGAGATGGATTCTTATTGCAGCTGTTGCTGCTCTTGGCACTGCATATCCTGTCACGCACACTATTTAACATGTTAACAAAATGGCGACCAGCTCTCAGGCACACGCACGCACACATATTGCAGAGTGCAGGCTGCTGCTGCTGCTGATTCTGCTGCCAGCGCCAACCGCAGTGAACTTTTCCTTTTCCCCTCAAGAAATGGAAAAAATGTGAAAAGAAAACTTTCTGCTCGCTTCGTGTTCGGTGTTCGGTGCTCGGTGCTCGACATCTGGCGCTGGCATTGCCTCTGCCACTGCCACTGGCACTGACATTTCAAGTTGAAAATTTGCAAACAAGCCAGAAACGATGCACAGAAATTATATGTGCCGGCTTGGAAATTAAGTTGAGGTTCTCGAGAGCACATTAAATAAATAAAAAATTATGCATACATTAAAAAAATAATTATCATACGGCAAATGTTGAATACCCTTAAGAATACCACAGATTTATATTTAAGCATGATTTTCCATGTATTCCATATATATTACCATTTTAATTTAATATTAATAATAATTAATTGGTTATAGAAAAAGATTTTACTCGTACCACGCTCTGCAGATTTCTTTCTCCATAGTCCAAAGAGATTCTTAAAATGATTCTAGGGGGTGTTCCATATTTGTGGCGACCTCAAAAACGTATACCATTGTACCCCCAATCGAGAGAGATATTTTCAATGAAAACTTTTCAATATTGTGGTGTTTTGGCATTTACTTAGCTCCCCGCAGTGTGGCAGCCGCCATGCGAAAGTAATTTTAGCCGACACAAGGTCAGAGAAAGAAATAGCGAAAGTTTTTCCAGCACACACACCACATGAAAAAGTGAAATTTAAGCCACACACGGCGAGCGGCAGGCGGCAAGCGTCATGCGGCAAGCGGGAAAAAGACCGGCGACAGTTTACACCAAGGCCAGAAGACGCGTGGGGCATGCCGCACACACACTCCAACACACGAACACACACTCGGTTTGCTGTTAAGTCAGCTGCCGACATTTTGTAGCCATTTTTCCATGCCAAACAAAAGCCGCTTACGCCCCCTGGTCCTTCAGTTTCTTCTTTGGGGTTTTTTTTATTCGGATTGGATCTGGCTGCTGCCTTTGGCTTGAGGATGATGAATTTTCCTCACGCTCCCACGACTGTCTGCAAAGTTATTTTATTTTGCGCCAAACAATGGAGAGACACACACAGTGGAGAGCACAGCGAGTGGAGATTGGGTTTTGGAGAACTCGTCGCTTGATTAGAACTTGTGGAGAACAGGCCACACGGCAATTAGGCAAATTGCCGAGCTGCATTTTAAACTCCCACACGCTTATCGACTTTGGCTCTGATTAGAGCCCCCACCCCACTCCCCCGCACTCAACCCGCCCCAAAAAGGTGGCAACACGATGGAAAGGCTCTCAGGTGTAATTACATTAACAATTCCGAAAACATTTTCCCAGTTTGTGTTTGGGTGGAGCCCCCAAAACACAACCCATAACCCACAGCACACCCCACCAAACACCACACTATACCAGAGTCCTGCAATGTCACTCACTGCTGGGCATTCAATGTGGCACGAAACGTATCCATTATTCAGAACGTGGTGCAAACAACTCGACCGACAAGCCAGCCAGCCAGCCAGCCAGCAACGTTCGACTGCGTGTAAGACGCAGTGGCTACATGTACATGCCCTCCGACTCCGACTCCACCTCATTCTTGGCCACATTCCATGGCCTACGCACAGCATATTCGGCATCTGTGAACTTGCTACTCTGCTAACCTTGTGCATCTGGCATGCAATTGGCCCCGGGATACCCCAGCAATAACAACAAGGACCACAAGCCCAGCCCCAGCCCCAGCCCCAGCCAAACTGCAGTGCGCTGCAAGGATGTGTAAACATGGACGCTGTCCAGCCGTTGGTGCGATGGAATCGGTGCTGTGGTGGTGGTCCACAGTGTGGTCCACTGACCTGCTCGTAATTAAAGCCCGCCAGTTGGCGGTTATAAGGTAGCTCTCGATAACAGAAGAGCCACGATGGAGTACGATGGCCCCACATGGTTGCGACAGCCAAAAGCACATGGAGAGGTCTTATGAGGCAGGCCGATTTAAATCCGCATAGCTATGAAAAGGTTATCAATAATTGTTAATTAATGGCATAATGGTGGAAAAGCTTAAAGCAGTTAAGCAGAAAATTGGTGAGGCAATCGATTGATCGCTAAAGATTCAAATTAAGTTATGAAGGAGTAGAGAAGTAAATTCCTTAAAAATTGTAGTTAGTGCCCAAGCCAAGGATTGTGAAGACGATTAAGCCATGAAGTCCTGAGTTATCGTCACCTCACCTACCCACAATAAAATAATTTTTAAAATAAAATTAAGTTGTCTAATCAGGAATGAAGCTAATCAAAGGATCAACATTTTCTCTCACACTCGAGCGTCCAAGTAATCTTCGATAATTCAAACCTTTGTTATCGTCAATTTGCCATCACAAAAGAACGGCAATCAACCATCAATTGCGAGGCATGAAATGCAATTGCATCTGCGGATAGAGTCGCCTTTGACAAAGGGCAGGCAAAGAGAGCAAAAAAATGGGTGTCGTTCAGGCAGAAGTTATCGTTGGCTGCGCATCGCTAACAAAGTACAGTCACAGCAGCGTTACCAATGACAGCCATGTTTCTTGCATCAGGAGTCGCACAGAGTGGACTCTCGGATGCACGGTTCCCTCCCGTTTCAGCCGCAATTCTGGCCACATTTCCTCGTTCTATTTCTTTTGGCCAGATGCTCCGTCTCATTGGCTTTTGATGCTTCCTCTTTCTCTATCTCTCTCTCGCTTTCTCTTGTGTGTTTGGGTGTTTGTGTGTTTTGTGGGTGCGGGGGTTTTTGTTTGCTGGTCGCCTGCGGCTGGCAAAACGACAAAATGTATGCGATGTTCCGGCTGAATTGCAGATTTTCATCCTCATCCTGCCACACACCAGCACACCCACACACTCACACATTCACTAACTCCTGTCGCTTATTCCCTTCGCCTTAATGTGCAAGTCGGGTCCCCTGGCCCCACATGCTCGTAGCTTTCACTTAGTTTGCTCTTGGGGCAGCATGAGGAACAGCACGAGGAGTAGGTCGAGGGACAATGTTTTGCCATTTGGTCGCATATTGCTAATGGAATGGCACACACACATACACGTACACATACATACATACATACCTTGCATTAGCCGGAGGATTATCCGGTTCCAGTGTTACCCGGCATACTTTCGGGATCATATCTAAATTGAAAAAGTTATCGGAGCCGTGTGTCAAATGTGTCGCTCTTTATTTGCATTTTATTTTCATGGCAAACGTGTGCCTGCCGCGGCGTGTAATCGATTCAAATCGATTCCGCTTACAACATGGCACGCCCCCCTCCCCCCGGCCCCCCGCGACATGCCGCTGACAGCTGGCTGTCCGGTTGGCAATAAACAAAAATAATGTTCCAGGCGCGCTACATAAATTATAACATTAAAGACACCGAAGGGCATACAACAATCTTATTTATTCGCTGAAATCGCTGCGTCGGATTTTCCCTTCCACCATTCCAGTCCAGTCCAGTTCAGGGTCGAGGGTCGCGGGGCCTCGGCACATTTGCTGATAATTCTCACCCATAAATTAACCAAACAAAAGTTTTCCCTCTCTTTTCACAGTGCCACGGCGAGTTTCCGTCGAAGGTTAAATATAGGGGCACGATATTAAAATCTGCTGATGCTCAGACAGTCGATTTAACTGGCATTCCACCATAGCCAAGCCAACCAGAATCCATTCTCCATCGAAATGTACGGAACCATTAGTGACTGCAATAGCATTTGCTCATTTGACGCCTCAAAGATCCATCCCCCCCTCCCACACACCCCTCGAAGGCTTATCAATAGGTCACCGGACGAACCTCATTACGTATTGATGCTCTCTCATGTGAAATAATTGCCTTAGTAGTCCATTAGCATTTAATAATTCATGGATGTGAATGTGTGTGTGTGTGTGTGTGTGCGATGTCTGTAGTTGGCCAAAATCAAAACGGTGTTGGCGTTCAGGCAGAGGCTATTAAGTTGAGAGAATCGGACACAATGTGTAGACACTATTAGCTTCTCGATTTCTGGTTGGATGGACTCTGACAATCTTCCACAAGGATGTGTGTGTGTGTGTGTGTGTGTGCAAGTTGATAATCATTGCCATGATAATTCGCATGAGCTGCAGATAAAGAGTTGAATGCGACTATCATTGTATCTAAATACATATAATACCTTAAGAGGAAAGCAATCCAATTATTGGGGTATTTCATTGTGTTATGACAGATATTAATATGCATATTGAGACGAGCTTCTTGTCCGCTGTTAGCTGTATCTTTTGGATTGGTTTTCCTTGGGTTGCAGAGATTACATCTCCAACTGATCCCATCGAATTTAAAGAACAAAGGACACATCGTTTTAAAATTCCTCTTTATTTTTATCTGAATGAACTTTAATTTACAATATTTTGCATTAATTTTATTATCATGAATCTTCAATAAATCTTTCACATATACCAATTATTGTTAGCTAATATATTTTGTTTTCGCTAAAGCATTGATGCTTAAATTAAAATACATTTCACAGGAACCAAAATTTGCCGATACACATATGTACATATGTATATATATAATTTCTCTTTTTTGTTTTTTGTTTTTTTTGTTGTATAATTTGTAAATAAATTAAAATATTTGAAAGCTTGTCTACACACTAAATAAATGAGAATAGAATATTAAAGGTACTACAAATAATGTGATTTAATGTAGGGTTAATGCTTTTAAACTGATCACAGCAAATTGTTTTGAATACCCAAAGAACAAATAAGAAAACGGAGAAAAAAACGAATGATTCGAATCGGTTAAATCGGATAAATAGATTGGTTTTTTTTTCTGTTGTAAATTTTTTCTAAATTTGTTTAGTTTTTATTAAAGTATTTACAGACATGTCTTGTTCAAAAATTTAGCTAAATTTAATTCAAAATTGTGTGCTAAAAATCGCTTTGCTTTAATCGCTTTGTTCCAGATAGTATCCATCAAGTTTCTTTTTATTGATTTATGTTTTGTTCCAAAAAAACAAGAAAATATACCTACTATAACTAGTCACAATAAATGTTAGGTCTATAAACAGTTTTTCTTTAATCTTTTAATTTTTTTTTTTTGAATTTCACAAAATGTTTCTTTCTTGATCAAACTTCAACAAAATGTCTTAACTTTTTACAATTGATTTCATGGACTTGAAGGGAAAGTTGGAGGAGCTTCTGGCTCCGAATGGCTTCCTGGCACTCGTCTCTGCTTCTGTGAGTTCTTGTGGGCTTTTGTATGTGTGCGTGTTCCCTTTTTTGAGAGAGTATGTGTTGACATGTAAGAGTGAGTAAGTGTGCGGGTGTGTCTGTGTGTGTCGACGCCGTTAGTTGATGTCAAAACGTAGCGCCTAGAAAAAGTTTTTGTGTGTTTTGTATTAGTTTATGTGCGTGTAAATGTATGTGTCTGTGTGTGTTTGTGTGTGTGTGTGGGAGTATATGCATGTATCTGTGTGAATGTGTGTCTGTGCTAGTATTTGTTAAATTTAAATTAAATTTTAAACTAGGCAACAAATTGAATTTGTTGAGTATTTTCATTTTCCCCTTTTACTGCTGCTGTCGTCCCTCTGTCTTTTTTATATTTTGTTTTTGGCATTCTTCTTCTTTTCTTATTTCTAGATGAAAGTTTCCTCTTTTCCATGTTTTACGAGTAGCATTTTCTTATTCAACTTTCATTTCCCGTTTAGTTGATTTGAGTTGAGTTGAGTTGAGTGGGACCTTGGTCTAAGGGAATTGCTAATAGGAGATGTTCTTGCGGTCTTCCAGTATTTCATTTTTTTTTTGAATATGCATTTAAGTGGATATTTTGACGGGCTACCCTAGACACATTCGGTGCCCCGTTCGCGCAACGGATTAGCACTCTACACGTCGGAAAAGAAAGAGAGAATGCGATTTTGGTTAGTGGATTGTTGAAATTTGTTTCGGGGTTCGGAAAATTAAAAAGTCACTACAGATAATTCTAAAAAATGTATAGGTAAGGTCTACAAATAAATATAAAATAATAATTAAAAAAGTAACTATAAAAAAGTGTTTTATAACTAAAAAATAAATCCTAAAATATAAGAAATGTTTGTAAAATTATAATAATACAAAATAAATAACCATAAATAATTATGAAATAATACAAAAATTATAAAATACCAGCTAAGACCGATGTGAATATTTGAATTTAAAAAAAAATAATTTTTCTTCATTACTTGCGTCTTCATAGTATTATTAATGGATCAAATGAACAAGTGTTTCCATGCACAAAACTCAACAAAAGATTTCGTAAATCTTAGTGTGCGCTCTCGTTTATAAATTTCTAAGACTTTTCGTCAGTTGTAAAAAGAGATTTGTAAAACATATAAATATAAATGAATATAAAAACATGCAAATTGTTGATCAAATAAATACTCAATAAATATGAAACCTGCTTTAAAAATCAAATTAGTCGGTAGTCGGTATTTGTGCAGCTCGACAGCTAATCCCTCATTTATAGCCACAACAAAATGTGATTCAATATCCAACGCGAAAGAGATTTGCCGAGCACTCTGTTAGATGATGATATTTAATTAAAAAATCCTAATGCTAACCGCCAACCGCTAAGCTCGTGGCCCAAAACAATTTTTGGCCAACCCGTACGTATTCAAATTACATATGTTGTTATTTTTCGGTTGCTGCAGCAACCGAACAGAAAATCTCTCTTAATGCCATTTTGTTCAATTTGGCGTAATTATTATAATGCATTGTTGTGCGCTACCCTGCGGAATTTTCTCCCCCCCTTTTGTTGTTGTATTAATTAATTAACCGCTTTCATTAAAATTGCCAACCAAGCAGCGGCAGCAGCAAAATATGGTGATACAAAAAAAAATGTAATTTAATTGAAATATTTTAGTAAAAGTGCCACCATATCTGGTATCAGCGGGGTCCCTGTCCCTGGCGGCGTGTTCGTTGTGCAGCTGTCGGGCTGCGGGACATTTTGACGCTCCACTAACGCCATTTAATTGGCCTTTTTAGTTAATTGCTCAATTGATATGCACATTTTGATTGCATTTGTCGCTCTGCAATTAGCGGGGGAGTGCAGGGGGGGGGGGGCCGGAAGCGCCGGGAGGGCCCGGCGAGCAAAGAGCACAGGAGCTCAAATGGATTGTAAATTATAGAGCAATAAAATGAAAATAATTACTAAATTGTGCGCACACTAGACAACAATTATGTTGTGATAAAAATATATACCGATAATTTTCCAATTTGTATTTGGTGACCACAACTTACCGTTTTTATTATGTATTAGCTAAATTCTGTCTGCGGTTTTTGCTTTGTTTCCAACGATATCGTTACTCGCAGCATTTAAAATTATTGGAGAGTGGATTAGAGGATGGAAAACACTCAACAGAGAGAGAGAGACAGAGAAAGATATACTACTCTATGGGACAAAAACATTCACAACTCTTGAAGGACCCACATCGAATTCAAACTTAGCTTAACCTTAGAGATACAATCCATAACATACTGGTACAACTATGATATACTTAGCCATCTATATACAACATTAACTTAGGTCTTAGGTCACTCCTTAAAATCTGACATAGCTAAAGTCATTCGGATTCGGATTCGTATTCGTGGCCATCGGTGGGCCAGACCCACTTACCTCCTCGTCCATGGCCGTGGCATACATGTGCGGCGTTACATTCTTCTCCAGACTGAAGTGATCCTCGGGGGTCTTGTGGTACACGGGATTCTCAAAGTTCATGGAGTTTGCGGAACGCGTACAACGTCTGTACGTAAATAGCAGTAGCTGGAGAAGGGAAGGGTGAAAGGGTGTGATATAGGGGGTCTCTTTTTTGCTATAGTATGCCCAATCAATACTTACACAAGCCACCACAGTGGTGCCCAACAGACTGCCTATCACAATCCAGGCTATTCGGCCATGATCCTGCTCTGCTGGCGCATCGATCTTGTGAATTGTGTGTGTGGAACTGCTGTCATTGGTTTTCTTCTCAACTGTAGAGAAAACATCAAGAAAATAGCATTTATTTTTAGTAGACTAAAAGGGCTACAAAGGTTTACCCGGCACAAATTATAGAAACCATAGACGTGACATATAGTTAGATGTATTTTCTGTTGGGTGATTATTAAGTTTCCAAAACCATGAAATGAAATCCCAAATCCAATGTCAGGTCTCAAATTAAATTAACAATAAAAATAACGATATCTGGCTGCAGTTCTATTCAGCTTTTTCTCATAATTTCTGTGTACGAATATAATTAGAATTCTGTGTGGGAGCTAGAGCCCCGACAAAAAGCGAAATAAAGCAAAGTCGTGGACGACTACATCCCGTTGCGAATGTTTCCGCTTTCGGGTGGTTTTCCCTGGTTTTCCCTGGTTTTCCCTGGTTTGCCCTGCTTTCCCTGTCAGATGCCGTCGTCGTCGGGTTCTGCCCTACGAGTACTGGGCTGTCTTTTATTTGGTGCCCTTTTTCTGTTCTGTTTTCTGTTTCTGTTGTGGTGGCAGGAAGTTGTAGGATTTTTCCGCTGTCAACATAATTCGTTTTCATATTTTTCCGTTTAGAATTTGTTCAACAAAAAAGTCGAAAGTTGAGCAGGAGGCAGGAGGCGGGAGGCGCGAACGCGTTCGCCTGGCAAAGGATATGCCGCGCATTTAACGCGTCCTCAAGTGGCGCCATCTCCCCTGCCCATTCCCTTTTCCCCCTCTCTACCACTTTTTGTTGCTGTTTTTGGTATTAATTTTTGCTATACGAGTGTCCAGGAGCAGCAGTAGCGGCAGCAGCAGATGAGCGTTTGCGACGCATGTGGCAGGGAATTATCATTAAAAGTTGATAGCGGCAACAGCTGTGTGGCATCGATTGAGCGGAGGTGGCAGTTAGGGGGTTGATTTAAGGGGTGTAAGCGGGGTGTAGGCGTTAGATAAGATGCTGCAAATTTATTTAAGCGGCATTAACAGACAGTCAAGTGGCATGTCAAACCGTTGAAAAGTTGCACACATTTCTGTGGCATATTAATTGTGTGTGGGGTGAGACAGCCATGGTTTATGTGGCATAGAGGAACTGGCTGGGGGCACGAGGAGTAGCAGCTGCTCTTTAAATTTTCTGTCTTTCAATTCCAATTAAATTCCACATATTTTAAGCCATCTTAAGTCCGTATCTTAAACCCAATTTAACATGCAATCATCTGTGTCCTCCTTAATTATTTCATAAAAACATTAAGCAAAACTGACGATAACGTGTACGCCATAAACAACATTCCACGCATACATTTCCCTGGCAATCTTTCAAAGTCTGTGCATAAATATCTCCAGCAAACGAGTGCCTATCCTCTATCTACCTCTCATGTTGTGGTGTTCGTGTTGGTGGCAAGCTTTATGCTTGCCTATAAATGTCATATATTATTGTGCTCTCCTAATCTATAGCAAATGCAATTTCCGTGGCCCACATTCTAACATCTAGCACATATATAACAGGGGAGAGTTATGCCTCATCGCCCATTTGGTATAATCCGGGCACATGTGCTTTTATATATTTATTTTAAAACTCCAACTCGGGACAACACACATGGCAGCCAGGCAGGTGCTTAGGTGCCTCTCCCCGCTCCCCACTCCCCATTCCCCCAGCTTCCTGCTGAACGGAAGTGCCATAAAACGAACGACAAAATGGCTGCGTGCCTCCATATTCTTTTTCCCAAAATGAAATAAAAACGCATAAAATATGTTCCGTCACCTGTTCGGGGAGTGGGGTTTGTCTTTTTTTCTGTTTCTGGTAAGAGATTAGATAAAACCAAACAGAAACAAAAGCAAAAACAGGTTGCAAACTTTTGAGGCAAATAAAAAGAAGTCAAAAATTGTGTGGCATGCAAATAAACAAAATGGCGGCTTTGCTGCCATGTTTTCTAATTTTGCACCCCTCGGCTCTCAAGGCAATATGCAGTAAAGTTCGAGGCGGAGGACAATAACAATTGCCGGAGTGACCAAAGTGCAGGCAAATGAAAGTCATAAAATGTTGCACGATGGCCCGGACCGGCCTGCCCCACAGGCAGGCACTAGGAGCAGTGGCAGTGGCAGTAGCTGTTGGTGCTGTGGCGTCCCCATTTTATGTAGTATTCTCTGCTATTAAAAACGCAGTCGTTACTTCGACGGCTCAAAGTTTATGGGCTCCGGGTATCCGCCTGCGACTGTGTCCTGCCTCCCACTCTGCCACTATCTGAGTGTCCATCTGACTGTCTGTCTGTCTCATTGTCTGCCTGTCTCTGGGGTATTTGCGAAACTTTGCCTGCGCTTAATTAAGCAATTTGAAGTGGCCAAAGATGGCCATAGAAAAAGTAGCACAAACCGCTAATTGAAATTGCAGTTATGGTGGATGGGCGTCGTCATCATCATTGGCAGGGCAGGGCAGGGCAGGGCAGGACTCGGCACAGCATGGCGCACGGCACCGGCCCGGGCTCTGGCCCTTGCTTGGGCTCCGACTCTGGCTTGGACTGGCCTTCGTTTGGCTTGGCTGGGTCATCTAATTGAAATAGTACTTAACTAGTTTATAGTTATTTACTTGCCCGAGCTTCTGCGAACTTTTCTTTGCCATCATCTTCTTCTTTTGGCCCTCTAGTTCATTTTTTCCTTCCCCCCCATTCTTCTCCTGGAAAAATGTGTTGCCAAGTCCACCCGAGCTGATTAGCGTTTCTACTGCCGCTTGACTCGTTCCGCGAGCCCCCCGCCCCTCCCCGCACTATGCATTTTTTAAATTGATGTAATTAGGCCCGATTGTGTGGGTTCTGCGCTAAGCCTTCGTTGGCAACATAATTTGGCCCAGTGGGGGGGGTTCCTTTTTTTGTTCTGTATTTTTCAGAGGGATTTTGTTTCTTTCTGAAAAATTTACATTGCAAGGGAGGAAGCTTTTAAAACCCTATTTAATCCGAAAAATATGTGGAATAAGCATACTGAAAAAAGGATGTGTTCGACCAACAGGTCGAGTATTTTACGGAAATTTAGCAAAGAATTTTAGCCAAATGAGCAATGGTTCAATCATTATTCGAGCACGATTTTTTTAAGTATAGGAATGATTATTGAGCGTCTTTAGTTCGATACCTCCCTATATCTACCTTTAAAAGTCCAGTTTAGAAAAAAAACACATTTTTCTGTCATCTCTGGAAAAATGAAAGAAATACGCATGACAGCGTGATGAGGCTCTCGAAAGTGCAATGTGGAAAGGGTGGAACCATTAAGGAGAGCAGATTCCTAGAGGAAACACGGAGGTCACATTCAGTAGGGGTTACCGTGGCCGGACACATCTGTGCGTTGTTCATTTGTTTCAAAAATTTAAACTTTGGGACCGAGAGAATTAATCTCACTCTTAGTTCTGTTTCCATGGTTCTTCGTGTATGCAAAAGGACTCAGTTTCTTGGGTAACCTTCTATCTCTGTTGCCTCTGTTTTGCTACTGAAATTATTTATAAAAGAGAGATAGCAGACTGTCACTCTGTTTCTCTTTCCTCCCTGGGGGATAGATAGGGGCTTCCTGTGCTTTAAAATCTCTTTCCCAATTCCAATGAACCTTCCAATTTAAAGTCAAATAATTTAACAATGTTTGGCACCAGCCTCATTAAAACTTTTTTTTTAAACTCTTTCTTTAAAGCAACAACAATAAATGTTGTTTTTGTCACACACCAAACACAAAAAAAGGGAAAAAAATTCTATAAAATATATATAGATATATATATCTCCCATGAATTCCAACACCCTTTATTAGCCATATTTATGCTCACTTAAAATAGCAAGTACATTTTTGGGTACCCATAGCAAAATATCTTCTTTCATGCTTGTTTTTTGTTCGTTTTTCTTGGGGTCTGACTCCGATGGACGGGGCTGCCTCCATTTCTGCCGTTCAATTGATCAAAGTGCGTCGTCGTCTGCGCCGGGAGGCATACGAAATTTGTGTTTATTAAAAATAATGATATAGCATTTAGAGGCGGCACACAAAACTCTCTAATTTGAATCAATAGGAACAGCAACAAGCGAAACAAGATACGGAATGAACTGGACGAGGGAGATGGGACACGGGACAAAGGACACAGAGAGAGAGAGGGTTCTGGGTGGGTGCAAATATTTTTAGGGATAAACCGCAGGCTGATGGGCGTAATTCATTTTGCTACACAGCCAACGCAAATATTTCTCCGCCAGCGTCGACAGTTGGAGGTGTTGACAGTGCCAATTTGGCCCGGATCCTGATGATGATACCCCCGCGATGATGGTGTTGCCAAAATGGTGATGATGATGATGTGGATGACGAATATCTGGTTAAACTATTTGCCATCCTCCTATGGCAAATGGCTGGCAGCTGGAGTGTGAATGGTGTTTTCTGGTGTATCTCTGTTCGTGTTGCTTATGTACAATTTAATTTCATGGCGATTTGTTCCCGACTCTCCGCCCGCTTGTCGTTGGATATGTCTGTCCCACCTCTCACCCTGTGCGGTTGTCACTCGTTCATCATTCCTATCCGCATCAGCATCAGCATCAGAATCAGCATCAGGGCTGCCACCATCGCCAGCGCCATTGCCATTGCCATTGTTGTTGTCATTCTGACAGAACAGCTCGCAAATTGCATGGAGAAATGCTGAAATTCGTCCGGGTCTGGGTTCGGGTCATAGGGTATCCGCTTAAGCTCGCTAGAGCAGCATTTCCCTCAGTGGGGGAGGGGGGATCGATGTTGTAGCTGTCGTTGTTGTTGTTGTTGTTGTTGCCATTAAACATGTCACCAATGCTTCCCTTTTGTGGTTTTTGCGCTGGGTGAACCCGATATTTATGTTTTACGTTGAACTCGTCGTCCGGTTTTGCATGGTATGTGTTTGAGTACGGGATACGAGCACGGGCACGGGTACGGGTACGAGTATGTGTGCATTTTGAGTGATTACGTCGATATCATTGATGTTGATTTATGATGATGATGATGGGGTATGGGAGTACGTGGCACTCTGCTACTGTGGCAGTGTTTTTGATAAAAGATGTGAGATGAAATTTAAAGACAGCCAGCGATTGAAGAGCAAAGGTGTAAATGCTGATATTAACACATCGCCACGGGGACATGAAGCACGGATATAATCGCACAGGACACGGAGACAAAGACGAGTACAAAACATTACAAAAATCCAACACCAGAATGCAGTTAAATGAAGAACTGAAGAAATAATGGGTATACATGTGATGGGAATACCCACAATTTGTACAGCCCCCAAGCCCAATATATTTAAGCCTAATCGTAAGACGACCTCCACCAAAAATTCTACTGTAAAGAGTCATACCAGGCGCTGTAGTGTGCGCATCTTGGGGTAGTTTCGTTGTGGAAACAATGGAACCATTTTTCGTCCTGCTGCGCACTGTGGGACGCACACTTTTCACACGCACTGTGGGCCAGAAATTGGGGTTAAAGTTCATTTCATAAAAGGAAAATGGATAAATAAATTCAATGAATGCGCTCTCCAGTTAAGGCCAGTAAAGGGCCACTTAATAGCCCTGAACGCAATAGCCGCAACCGCAACAAGGATGCGTTCTGTATCTGTCTGTCTGTCTGCCTGCCTTTGCATCTGCACGTGTGTGTGTGTGTGTGTGTGAGAGTGTGTGCGTGTTGCGTTGGTGTTCACCAACTCAATCACAAAACGCACCCATTGAGGCGGACAGACAATTGCAGGCGCATCAAATGCAATTACAAAATGCACTCCATGAATTTCTCTCCTTCGTTCACCCCACGACTGGAGAGGTCAAAGGTTAAAGAACAAAGCAAATGCTACTTACGATCTTCGACGCACATGAGTCCATCCGACATCAGCCTGAGACCCGTGGGGCAGGCGCAGGAGATGCGCGGACTGCGCTCGTTGATCCTTGGGGCGGGCAGGCAGAGGTGGGAGCAGTGGCCATTCACGGACTGGCAGTGGTTGATGCCATCGGGCTGACGGTACGGATGGTACACATGGATCACCATGGGATTCTGGAGCTATTCAGGAAAAGTGAGGAGAGTTAGGAGAAGACCTTCTTCAGAACGAACAGAGATAAAGGACGAACCATGTGAACCGCTGTGATGGGCTCGACGCCCTCGCCCGTGAACTTGTTGGCCTTGAAGACGGTCTGCTTGTCCCAGTCGGTCCAGTAGATGTAGTCCTCGAAGGTGGTGATGGAGAAGGGGTGCCGCAGGTACTCGGTGGAGTAGAGGATCTGGCGCCGCTGGGAGCCATCGTAGTTGGCCGACGAGATGACGTTCAGCTTGCCGTCCACCCAGTAGATGCGCTTGCGCACCAGATCCAGGGTGATGCCGTTGGGCCACTTGACGTCGTAGCTGATGATGGTGGTGCGGTGGGAGCCGTCCATGCCGGCGCGCTCGATGCGCGGGGAGGCGCCCCAGTCGGACCAGTACATCCAGCCCTCGATGGGGTCGAGGGCGATGGAGCGCGGTATGTCCAGCGCGTCCTCGATGAGCACCTTGCCCATGTTGCCGTCGAAGTTGGTCAGCTCGATGGTGCACTTGTGCGTGTCCGTGTAGTACACGTGGTTGTAGATCCAGTCCACGGCCAGTCCGTCGGAGGTCACCGACGACTGCTTCAGCACCACGGTCTTCTCGTTGCCCTCGTCGATGGGCGCCTTGTAGATGCTCTGCGTCGTCACATCGCTCCAGAAGATCATTCCCGTGCGGAACACAAAGTCCAGGGCCGTGGCCGACTTGGTGTTGTTCACGATCGACGTCATCTCCATGTGGTCCAGTGCGATCTTTCGGATATCGTGACGCCGTGCCAGCAGCAGCGAGGCATGACCCTCGCCAGCCTTGCAACGCGTGTGGTTGCGCGGATCTCGCATGTATCCTGCCTCGCATTCGCACTTGAATCCTCCGATCTCATTGATGCACAGCTGGGAACAGACGCCCGGATTCTCGCACTCGTCGATGTCCACACACGATCGCTTATCCCCGGATAGTTTGTATCCCTTTTGGCACTCGCACTTGTATCCCACTGCCAGGTCCACGCATTGGTGCATGCAGCCGCCGTTATTGGATGCACATTCATTTACGCCGCACTTGCCCGCTGGTTCGTCCTCGCCGTCTGGGCAGTCCTTCCTCTTATCGCAGACCTTGTCCAGGGCTATGCACTGACCCCCACCGCAGTTGAACTCGGTGGTGGCGTTGCACTCCCTGAAGGGTCTGGCCTGGCGGCAGTCCTTCTCGTCGCTGCCATCCGCGCAGTCTTTCTCCCCATTGCAAGTGAGATATCCGGCGATGCAGCTGTGATTACCGCACTGGAACTGATCCGGCCTGCAGGTCACGTTCTGGCAGTTGGCTGGATTCTCGTCATCGCCGTCGGGACAATCGACTTCCCCGTCGCACACCCAAGTTCGGTGCAGGCAGGTGATGCGATCCTGGCACGAGTACTCGTGTGGTTGGCAGATCATCAAGAATCCCAGATCTATCCCAGTGCAGTTTTGCTAAAAGAGAGACAGAGACAGAGAGAGATAGAGAGGGGGTGGGTGAGTCTGTGTGGCTGCCCGAGGGGAAAAATCTCCGGACGAAGGAAGTTAACTTTTACTACAAAATACAACAGTTTGCTTTTGCTGTTAAGTGCCATCCAAATATTCAGGCTTCTAAGCTTGCCACACACACACACACACACACACACACACACACACACACTACCTAGCAATCACATGCAACGCACATATGCATATACTTATATGTACACATATGTATGTACGAGTATATGTGAATATAGTGCACTCTCGCCCCCTTTGGCCATTTCTAGCATTTTTTGTTGCATATTTTTAGGAGCTGCAAGCAAACATTTTTCACATTTTCATACCCTCATCAGAGCAGGGTATATACGACGGCTGATGATGGTTAATGCAAAGCTGCCTGCCTAATCAGTGTAATTTTATTGGAGCAACAAATGGAAGTACTAGTATTGAATATTTTAAATAAAGTGGATAAAGATTGGAGTAGTTTTCAATGGAATAGAAAATGTTTTTATAATGGTATAATTATTCAAAAGTAGATGCTTGATTTCCATAATTATTATGTAATTTTCTATAGATAGAAACAGACATTTAGAGACATATGAATGTGAAATATCTAAACAAGAAATCCTCTCAAACAGGGAATTATATATTAAAACCTTTTAAGGAAGTTCCACCTCTATTTCCCATAAGGGTATACAGCTTTCGGTCTACTACCTCTGCTTTTTTTGATAGTTTGCATTTCCTATTTTTTTCTTTTGGGTGCCATGCAATTTTGGCGCTACACAACTGACAACAAAAGCTATGCGTCATACATATAAATGTTTATGGGAAGCAGTTGCCGTTGCCGTTGCCGACATCGTCGTCCTCGTCGTCGTTGTTGCCTGTTTTGAATAATGCTCGCGTCCTGCATAATTTATGCTTCCTAGCTGGGGCTCATATAAATATATATTTATATTTATATGCGAGGGTTGTTTTACAGCCTTTCGCATGTGTGTGTTGCATGTGTGTGTGTTTGTGTGTGTGCTTGTGTGTTTTCGTTAATAATTTGGTCATATCAATTTTCATGGCCAGCTGTATGGGAAACAGACTCTCGTCATAACTCACCCTCTCATCGCTGTGGTCCTTGCAGTCATAGTCCCCGTCGCAGACCCATCGCTTGCTGATGCAATCCCCGCTGTCGCAGGTGAATGCCTCCTCGGGGCACTTGCTCTTGGCGGGACAGTTCAGCTCATCGGAGCCGTCCACACAGTCGTGATCTCCGTCGCACTTCCAGCGGCTCTGGATGCACTGGCCACTGGCGCATGTGAACTCATCCGAGCGGCATGTGGCATCTGCATGGAGTTCAGGGTAGAGGAGCAGATTAGCAGGATATCTCAGTGGGTTTTTGGGGAGGATTTACAGGCTGATTAGTGAATGTATGAGGGTAGAGTCTACTATATACATATAGGTACGTACGATGGTAAAATAAACCTTTGAAGTACAACAGAAACCAACACCATTAGAAAAATTGTCAGCAAAATAAAGCATAAGAGGAAAAGGCAGGGGGGGCACTACTACTAAAACATTGCAATCTAAAGTGTTTCTTGAGTATTTTTGTGTGTGTCTGCGTAGATATTTGTGATACGAGTGGGCGGCAAGTGTGGAATTACACAACTTTCAGAGAAATACAAATGTGTGTCAAGAGAGGTAATAATATGGCAGAGCAGGAAGGGCAGATAGAAAACGATAGATACTATATAGATTTCACCAACACCAAAAGCAAAGAGAGTTGCAGTTAACAGAAATTTAGATATGATTGAAGGCTTACTGCACTGGGCCTCATCGCTGCCATCGTCGCAATCCTTGTTCTGATCGCACATCCAGGAGAGTGGTATGCACACACCCTCGCCGGACTTACACTGAAACTGCTCCGGCGAGCAGGTCCCTCTAGCTGTAAAATAAAATATATACAAAATATTTGAGTTAAGTGTGAAAATGTTCTGAAATTAAAGAAGGAAAATCGGAGACATTCGAGTACTTGGGGGGCGACAAAATCACCTCCATTAAAAGATAATCTTTGGTGAGGTTCAAAATAGCCCACTAACTGCTTTCCTAATGGCAAAAACACAACCATCAAGATGGAATCAAATGCTGCACTGAGAGAATGTTGACGTTGATTGCAGTTTCATCCAAGAAAGTCCGTTCTGCTTTTAATGGAAATCTACGTAGACATCGCGAAAGGATTCTCCATATAATAACGATCCGATCGCAAGATTTGGCGAATGTAAAAGTGGTTTCCAGTGTATATTCCTTTTGGATTCATTCTTTTTCCTCCAGTGTAAGAGCACAAGACGCCTTAAAGTAGGCTGCCAAGTTTTGTCTTGTAATTAAGTTTATAAGCAGCTGCAAAGGGACTCCGTGCGTACTCCGATGGCAAAGTATAAACATAGTTGTCATGCCAGCACACACACACACACACAGACACACATAAAGTGTGGCACACAGGGGAGAGCAGTAGTGAGAGGGGGGGGGGCTGGGGGCGATGAGAAACCATTCTGGGCTAAACAGTTGGCATTTTATCTAGGCAGTAATTAAGACATTATCAGCCAACACTCCATAAAGTTAAAACGCACACATGCGTATGCATTAAAGCAATTATCGCAGACACCATCCCACGCCACCCCCATTCCCCTCATCCGCCCACAGAGCACACACCAAACACAGTCACAGTCACTCCTACTCGTACTCGTACTTGTACTCGTATTCGTAGCTGAAACTTTCATTGAAGTTATTCCCGAGCCCAAGAGGAGCACGGACATTAAACAAAGCTGACAACACTCCCACACACACACACACACACACAGACAAACACCCACGCAGACACACCCATACAGATGCATAAAAACGCTTGTGTTTAACCCTTAATGCGTATTAGTATGCCAGTTCTTTCAGTGCCGTCCTTCCCTTTTCGTACTTTCTTTCATTGCCGGATTCTTTGGGCCATCCTATTTTTGGGCCTACCACCCGGGGTAGCGTGAAATGAAGGTCCTTTGTCTCTGTGTATGTCTGTGTGTGTACACACATTCTCTGGGTCTTCGTGTGTGCGAGAGAAAGTAGCTCTTGTGGCCATGTATGATTTTCCCCGATATGATTATGTACTTCCCGCTGTCTGTCTGTATCTGTGTGTGTGTGTGTGCTCCTTTGTGCCTCTGTGTGCTCGTTGGAGCAATAAAATCTTACGACCAGCCCGCACATATTTGAATATGCTTTTTGGCGTTTCGTCTACCTTTAGTTCTCTCTCCCTCTCTCTTTCCGCTTATATTCCAGCCAGATCCTTTCTTTCTGTCTATTTGTTTACCGTTTACACGTGCACGTCTAGCCGGAAATTTCTGACATCGTTGCAAATAAATTAATTCATTATTATTTTCTTCTCGGTATTTCTATGTACACATACTTATACAGCCCATACTTTTCTTTTAGGTTTCTTAGAATGTACAACGCGTCGCATACGTGATATGCCTTTAATTGGAATTTACTGTGACCAGCTTTTCGAATTTATTTGCTGTATTGTACAGACGCCAGTATGCCAGCTGGAAATTTCCTGGAATGGAGGCGCCCAGTGGCGAAAATATTCGAAAAATGCTTTAATGCTGATAAGCTTTTTTTTTTTAAAGAAATTCTATTGCTATTTGATTGACACAAAAATTTCAGAAAAGAAATGGAGCATACATGTATTATTATAAATAATTGGATATGCAAGGAATTTTAGGAATTTACCAAGGAAAAAAACAATTTTTTTTAATTTGAAATAAAGTTTAGAGAAATTAAAGCCTTGACGTTTATAGATGTCTCCTGTATCTCGAAAACAAGCAATGCCCAAAGTCAATGCTCAAAGAGTATACGAAAAATGGAAAGTATTCGAATGAAGAAAACACTTTCCCGCAGGGCTTAGCAATAAAATGAGCGAAGGATTACTGTCTAGACTCTAGCTACATGTGCCTCGACTTCAAAATGGTTTTCATTTTTATTACTAAAAAAAAAAGTAATAGTCTGCCATTATTTATGAATATTTTTTTAGAATAAAAACTGTACTCCAAATTGCAAAAGTTTTTTATTTCATTCAACTTTTTACGTCTTGCCCTCGTTGGCTCCTATTTATATGGCAGAAATTTTCAATTATCCACTATCATTTTGCAGCCACAATTTATGGCTTCATTAAATTTCTCATTGCCTGGTGAGAGAAAAATTCGCCAGGGACTTCATTTTTTTTATTTTTTTTATCCTTCTTGAGGCCAGAACGGGTACTTGGCTGAATGAAATGATGTCCCCTCGTATGGCCATGGGGGACACTGCTTCAGCTTCAGCTTCAGCTTTTGTAAGCCATGGCAAAATCAATTTGCTGCTGTGGAAGGGACACTATGAATGGACCTGGGCAGGACCTTCGTTCTCCTTTCTACAGACTCACGCACAGGCACACACACACATATACTCGTATATATATTGACCCACAATTTTCGTATTGTATTCAATAGCATTTTCTTGTTATCTGACGCTGCAGCGTATATAGTACTTGCAATTTGATTTTAATTTTATTTAAAATGCTTTTTAGACATGTGGTACGGCCACTTCCCCCCCGACTACCCCCACCCACTACCCCCACCCCCTTCCCCCCGACTATCCACTCGAAAGCCAATGAAGCTTAATGGTTTTGTGGGGCAGTTTGAGTTTTGTTTATTGTTTAGTTTTCCTCGAGCAGCGCCTCGCGTCATTGTTCGACTTGAAAGCCAAGTTTTCCCCATAATGGCAAACAAAGTTATGAAGAGTCAAAGTTGAGTGTTAAATGGAATTAAATAGGGGACCAAGGACCAAGGACATGCCTCAAAGTATCGTATTTCCCCCCTTTAAAGTGAACATACACTTTGCAGAGGGTATAATGCCTTCAAGCAGACATTTGCAATGCAGGAGAGGTCGGCAAGGGTATAAAAAGCTGGGGCTATTCTGGTCCTGGTTTTGCCCGTTTCATATGTGTGTGTTTTTGCTTTTTGCGCTGAACTTTTGCCCCGACCAAAAGCAACTTCAATTAAGATCCACGGAGGGCGAAGGGGTGGTGGGGCGGGTGGGGCCTGGTGGGGATAAAAGCTGGAATGTCAACAAGGTTTGATGACAATTTTAAAGCGCATAAAGGTCGTAAAAACACAGACACCCACCCACACACTCATACTCGGAATACTCAAATACTGTTGGTACATGTACTATATATGTATTTATGTATGTTTATATTTTGATGCATATCCTGTATATCCTGCGCAGCTCAACTCCATATAAACCACAGGCTCAATTTGGACGCTGCCCTCGCACTTTTGATTACCAGTTTTTATTTCCATCAAGGATAACATCATAAAAATCGCATCATTTTTTTCAATTACAATGCTCAAATGCGGCTGGCAAGCATAAAAACACTGCCGTTCTGGCACTTCGGAGTTTCTGAATTTCAGGATTTCCTTTCACATAGTTAGGCGAATGTGTCACAGACCATAAACCGCTAAACAAGTTACTGTGGATCGAGGAGTTCCTCCGAATAGGAAGAAAAAACTAACTAAAGGAGAGGCAAAAGGACAATGGGTGATGGGTGTCTCTGCCTAATGCATAAATACAAATTAGTTCCGCTGATGGTCACGTCGCGATATTGTCCGTCAGGAATGATGTTAATTTATGGCTCAGGCTCAGTCCAGTCACAAAATGTGAGTGAGAGGATGGTTCATGCATTCAAATTTCGATTAAATGTCTAGTTTTTTTTTCGTTGGGCTTGGTTTAGTGATGGGGCAAGGCAAATCCTCCAGTTAGTATGCAAATGTGAGTGGTGGAGTGTTGGAGGCTTACTGCAATCCAGTTCGTCGGACATGTCCCGACAATCGAAGTCGCCATCGCAGAGCCAAGTGTGTGGTATACACTGCTCCTTGTTCTTGCACATCACCTCATTGGGCTGGCACATGTTGACTGTACTCACACAAAGTTCAAAGTTCAGGGCATCATTTCGGGGGAAAAGTTATCTACATCTACAACTGGTTATAATACTTACTGCAAAGGAGGGTTAGCTCGTCGGAGCCGTCGGTACAGTCAGCCTCGTGATCGCAGACCCATTTCTGTGGAATGCAATTGCCGTTGCCACAGCGGAATTGGTCCGCGTTGCAAGTCGATTCTGCAACGAAAAACACACACATAAATTTAAAATATTCAATATCAGTTTTCAATAACGGCGACAGATAATGGTAGTGGTATATGTCCAACTTTTTATGCTTGAACAGTCAACTGTGCCAAAAATAAATGTGATTTCAGTTTCAGTTTCCTTTTTCTCCCGCTTTTCTCTTTGTTTTATGGCTTTAATGGAAATAGTTTTTCCCCCCATTTTATGGTTGTTTTATTTTATGATTTTCCAACAGCACCAGAAAATGTGTTTAAAAGGCTTTACAATATTCCATTCTTTTCTTTCCGGCAAGGAAAAGCAATTTGTTGCTGCCTGAGTGATTGAAATGCAATTAGAAGTTAAAATGGAAAATTCTAAATTGGAGGTGTTGCACAAACCATTCAAGGCGTCAGCACACATACAAATAATTGTTGAAAAATGTTCAATGAAATGTAAGTAAATTCATTTTCAATCGCAGAGAGAGAATTCTTTAACCTGGATTTTCCTTGTGCATTTTCCGGCATCTTCGTGCCACATTGCATCTTTTGTGAGCCATGCTAAAGTGCAGACAATTTAGCGCTTAATTCAAAAGAATTCCTCTGAAAGACATTTGCATTTCATTCGTCGACGCTTTAAGGAACACAGTCACAGTCTCAGTCTCAGTCCCAGTCCCTCCATCTCCACAGGGGCAAAGTTTTCTCTAGACACTCCGGGCTCCAGACTGCGAGTCGTTCCCCCATAAACTTGAGCGCAACTTTTGTGGCAGTTCCGTCTCCAGCCGTCTCCACCCTGAAGCATCCTCCAGCATCATCAGGAGAACACAGAAACTGTAACCCGAAAGCCAAAGAGCCCCAACCAAAGCCAAAGCCAGGCCAAAGCCAAAACCAAACCCGAGGGAGGCAGACGGAGCCGCCGCAGTGCGAAAAATGCGCATCACGTTCTGCGTTTGGGGACCTGGGAAATACCGAAATGGGGGAAAACGTTCCACAGTGTACTATTTACCTAGACAGCCAGCATTTAGCGGAAAGAAATAAAGGAATAAAATACGAAAAAACTATGGTTTATATGGCGACTATGGGATACCCGCTTGTCATTTTAGATTCTTATAAAAGGGAATTAAGTAATTGGGGTACTTAAATATAGTACTATAGATGGAGAATGAGAGGACAGAAGAGAGAGAGAGAGAGAGCTATATAATAGCACTACTTCCGAATAAGAGCCCCATATATTTAAGATTTATTTGATTTAAATATCAGACACATTTTCCTAGATATCACAGGAGCATTTATCTCAAATTTGGCACAGAATCTCTCAAAGTATCTCAGTTATAGCTGATAATAAGAACTAAGAGAAATGACTTTAAACAGCAATCTACCTTCAATTATTTTTGAAATTTATGTACCACATGTTGCATATTGAATTGTAAGAGAAACGCTTTCTTCAGCCATCTTCTATAGCAGATACTGGGTATCAAAAGCACTGATACTGGTTTGGTCTGCTATTCTCCGGTTGTAATGAATAACATCAGCAGCAGCGGGCAATGGGAAATTGACGGAATTTTTATAATCACATTTGCTGCTGTGGCTAACTTTTGATTACGTCTGAGAGATGTCGCTGTCCTACACCAGACTCGTATAAAATTCCCCAGAAATATATGTATCATTCGTGTTCATATCAGCACAAGTTCAATGTCAGCTTCCGTTTCATATACAAGAACAGGGAATTATTTATTTATGACTTAATGGTCTGACAGCTGGAAAGACACCAAAAAAAACAGCAACAAAACAGAAAACGAGGACATTTTGCACCCAGCTTACATAATGCATAAACAAACAGACTTTGGTGGCAATCTGTTCAGCGTTTCTATTACTTTTCTTTATGTAGCTCATAAATTTCGCTCATGAGACGAGTACTCGTATTTGTGCAACAATTTCTACATATATGTACATACATATACCAGAATATATTATACATATAAGTATATATTTTTTGTGCCTAAAAGCTCTTTTCGCAGCTGCTTTGCCACTTGAGGCCACCCAGAGGCAGAGGCAGAGGCCGAGGCAGCGGCAGAGATGCAAACTTCATTATTTACAGTCTGCCGCGTCGCGACAACATTCGAGGTGGAAAATGGCAACAGCAGCAGCAGCAGGAGGAGCAGGAGGAGGAGGAGCTCTAGAGAATGGAGTGGCACGGACTGGGGGCAGACAGACGCTTGCGATTATGCAATTCATTTAAAGTGCTTTGTCGCCAGGGGGGCATCTGTCCCCGGACACCTTTTGCCGACGATAATGAACGTGTTACCCGCCCCCGTCCCACAAACAGGTGAGAAATGTGGATCGGATGTACGTACGAGTATGCAGTGCATTGCCTTGATTTGAGGGTTATCACTAAATGATTCGACTCCTGCCCCCAAGGCTGCCGACAGCAAAAGTGACAAAGTCATCTTACCCCCGCACCCACTTCTTCACTACACGAAACGACTTGAGCAAATACAGGGTAAACTTTCCGGCAGAACTGAACCTCAACCGAACAAAGTTTTCGGGGAACAATGCAATTCCCCGCCGTACTATCGAACCTCCCTCCGGTCCCCGGGGATGCCGTCCCCAAGCTCATTTACAGGCCAAAAGCTTAGTGCCAGAAAAAAGTTGCCTTGTCTTCCTTCCAGAAGTGTCCAAGGGGAAGAATGTGTACGGGAAAGTTTTCTGCGGTCATTCATCGATTTGGCGCATTAAAACTTTTGTGATATTTGCCATTTTCCAATCTTCTTCTTTGGCTGCCCGCCCCCTCTAGGCTTTTACACATTTTGTTCAATTAAGTTTAACATTTGTATACCTATCCTAGTTCGTGGAGTCAAAACTTTATGATAAAACCGATAAAATATCGTAATATCGTATCTTTGTGTAATAATCAAAGACCCTCCTTCGATTATCTCTCGTAATAAAATTGTTAATATTTTGTAAATGGAATATTTCAAATATCCTCCAGCTAAAAGATGGCTAAACCAATAAGAAAATGAAAAGAAATGTCCTGAAATATTGGGTTTCATTGATTTCTGACTTTCATTTCAGTGGGTTGTTCGGAAGGACGGCAGGACCTCTCCTAATGAAGTTTGTCTGTCTTTTTGAGCATAAATTGAATTGTCCGATTCACTTAAACGGGCGGAAGAAAAAGGCGCGGCGGAGGAAAAAGCGGCCCCCCATACCTCTTCCTCCTTCGGACCCTCATCTCAGACTTTCAGCCAGTCCTGCTTTTGCCTGTGTCTCGTCTCAATAAATAAATGAAAAATTTGTGCCACAGTTAAGGGGATTTTCCTTTTTTCATTGTTTACAATTGTTTTCCCTCTTTTATTTATTCGGTACTTGTATTTTTTTTGTGTTTGTTGTTTAGAGAAGTATCTTCTTCCGTACACAGCGGGCTGCACGAGTATCATACTCGTAAAAAAAGGCTCGCCGCTTGTTGTTTATGGCACCTTTTTCCACTTTATTGAAGCCGTACCGTCTCCACCGAGTTGTTGGTGTTGTTGTTGTGTCCCAGTGCTTGCTTGAGGGAGTATTTCAATATAGAATGAGATGAGGGTTCTTTTCCTGAAGGACTGGGGTGTGGGTCTGGGTGGTCTGGGGCTCTGCATCATAAATCATTTAAAGAGCCGGCCAGCGGCGGCTGAAGTGGAGCAACGATTGAGGGTCCCTCTAATGAGGGACGAACTTTTATGTTCCCTTTTTGTATTTGTTTTTGTTTTTTTTGGTACAGCATCAATTGGTGCTGTCGTCTGCTGGAGAGTGCAACAAATGGCCGCGAAAGTCTACCATTTGAAGTGCATTTCAAATGTTTGCCAATTTATATGTTAAACAATCCTACGAGTATTTTGGGGGGAAAGTGGGGCCGTGAAATATTCGAAAAGTAATGCTCATTTTGGCGAAAGACGACTAGGAGCAACTTCGATGGATTGCTGCGCTTAAAAATGTGAGAGATACATAATTTATGGCTTACAGAGAAGGACAAGGACAAGGATAGGGCCAGTGGCAGTGTCAGTGGCAGTGGCATGGATGTGTGACTGAAGTTATCTAAGGTCTGCCAGTCGAGGTGGCTGACTCAAGCCCCGAAAAAACATAGTATGTATATGTGTAGCTGTAAGTATATGGAACTCTGGGCTGAGCTCTTCTCTCGTTTTTTTTTAGATTTTGCACACATTCTGTGCGGCAGGCTTATCAGCTGTCTGCCGCTCGCTCCCCACGAATGTGCTGCATGAATATTTATGCGTTCGATATCGAACACTAGCACACACCATAAAGCCAATATACATATTTATCGTATATCGTGTGAACGTACATAAGTACGATTTATATAGAGAAATGTGTATTCACACATGGGGCAAAAGCTGCTTAAAAGTCTGACAGCATCGTCTCTGGCACTGTCCCTGTTACTGTCCCGATTCCTGGTCCTGTCGCCGCGCTGCGTCGCGCTGCTGTCGTTTGGCTCTTGGTTGTTTACGCGGCGTATGCGCAACGCGCGGCCTGGATGGAGGACACTTAACGTGGCTCTATGGCTGATCTGCCCCTGCCTTTCGGTATTGTCTGTATCTACTGCTCTTAGCCCTGTTCTGTTCTGTTCTGTTGTTAATGGCCCTCCTTCGTTTAGTTGCCTATAAGTTATTTATTTATTTACTGACTTTTTCGCTCGGTCTCTTGGCCATCGATAGGACATTATTTTGCTTTTTTGTCAAAGGACTTGAATTGAGTTTCCGCCCATATCCATATCGATCCAACCACGCCCATACATACAGAACAGACAATAACAGTAAATTGAAATACACTTGAAGCGGTTAATGTGTTCGGATTTTTTGTCTTATCTTCAGGAAATTCCTCAGGAAATGAGTCTCTCTCGTACTCTGACGAGTAGCCATAAGTTTCATACAGAAGCCAGATAAATGTTCAGGGTCTGAGAAGTTAAACAAAAGTCAAGGACAAGACTCATTCAGAGGGATTTTTGAAATAAATTGAATCATAACTACAATTTTAAAGGCTATCAAGTCAAAAGTACTGTACAGTACTCTGTAAATGTATGACGCAAAAACCCAAAGTTGCAAGATAAAGAAAGTGAGCGTTAAATAAATTGCGATTCAAAATAAAGCTCTTCCAATGAATATTTTATATTTAAAGACTTGTTAGACTTAGATTCTGTCAAGAAAAAGGGAAGCCTCAAAAGAAGTTCTGTGTAAACTGGTTTGCCTTTTGCAGAAGAAAAATCTAACAATTTTCATATCTAAGTGACTGACTTCTTGGGAATTTGAAAAGGAAAAATTTAGAAAATAGAAAGACATTCTGAATTGCAAACTTTTGGAATATACGAAAAGAATGCAGTTCTGTGACCCATTCTTACGCATTGAAATACATATATTCGCATCTGTTTCAATGATTAAATCTGAAAATGATATATACAGAGCACAGCTTTGGCTAAGCAGCTTTTCCAGATTTTCCAACATGATACTCTTACTAATCAGATTGTGAATGCTTGGATTTCTAGGGAATTATCATCCCCATCCCCATACCCATACCCAGTGCCGTTCCCATAGTCATACCCGTTGTGGTGTCAGTGGATGTCGCCGGTTGGAGGTGGGCTCGCGGTAATAATCCGGTGATGAGCAGCAGGATGGAGCAGCTCAGGAAGCTGCTGCGTATTGGTCCCATGTTGGTTCTTTCGTGGCTTTATTTTTGTTGGTAATATGATAATGTTCTAGCCTAAGTGCACGGCTGAATTATTAAATTAAATCGCTGTTTATTCCGGTTTTGTTGTCGCGCGAATGCTGGCACTGTTGTCTCTGTGCGGAGAGTAATCGTAATTGTAATTATTTTAAATGGCTGTCAAGTGGTTGGCCAGCAAAAATATAACAGCCGTAAGAGCTCCTCATCATCATCATCATAATCATGAGAATCCTCTGCGGCAGCAGAAGCAGCAGCAGCTCAAAAGTAGGCAACAGTTTTCTGTTTTCAACAAAATCAAAATGTATGGGCGCCAAAATTTAATTTTCATATTAATTGGTTCCGTATGAACATATATTAATATGCACTAAAGTGGGTAATGTTTATATTGAATTCATGTGCAGTTCTTATTTATGTTTACAGTTGATGTTTTTCATTTATCTATATCAATTCAGACGAATTTTTAATCATATAAATTGTGTTTTTTCTATGCAAGCAAATAAAAATATCGCCCACTATTTAATTCCTATGCATTTATATTTTTTTTAGAATTTAAAATCATTTTCATTCATTTTACACACTTAACGCATCATCCATTTTCTGTGCTTTTTTTAGATAGATTTTAATATTTAATAGATTTCATTTCAATTTTTTTTTCAGTCATTTATTATTTATTATTTATTTATTAATTTTTACTTTTTATTTAATTCATCTCTTTTGAAGTTTTAATTTTGGAAAATTTCTGCATATAATTTATATTATTTTGAGCATATTAATGTGCTTATTTCCTTCTTTCTTTCTGGTTGAATGCTTAATTATATTTTTTTTAATGCTCTCTTTGTTTCCGGCGCTTGATTGAGATATTTCTTTGTTTGCACATTTTCATTCCTCATGTTTTATGCTTTAATTAAGCCACGCTTTTTCCTGTGTGTGTGTGTCTGTGTTTTTTTATGAATATTTATTAATGGGCTTGTTTTATCAGAGACTTTCCATAATCCTCATATGGAAAATAGTAAATGGGGCTTTAAGTCTGCGAGAGAATGGGACAGGGGAAAAGCCCCGTTGAGTATTTACATTTAATTGTAATTTTTGCACTCTTGACATGTCAAAGGGATTAATGGGTATTTTAAATGAAAATTGATAAATGTAATTAACAATTATAGCGGATTTATGCACTCGAGGGACACTGCAGGACATCTCGCAGGACAGGTGTGAATATTAACGGGCATTTGCTGTGGCCATGGATCTCCTGTGGCAATGTAATTCAAAACGCTACTCAAGTGGCATGGCAGCAACTATTGCCATCCGTGACTGGTGTTTGGTGTCAAGTTCATGTAATCCAATCCAAAACAAAAAAAACCAAAGTCCACACAAAATCAAATTCAAATTATGCCAGGCAGGAGGACATAAAGAGCACAGCTAAGAGAGAGAGACGGAGAGAAGAGTGCAGATGAGTGCAGACAGAGCGGGCCGCTGGGAAACTGTAATCAAAAGCGACGCGCAGAAGCGTGAAAACAACTAAAAACGGAAAAGCCAAAACACACAGGAAAAGCTTCCGCTTTCGTGGCGGTGGGGAAAAGCTACTGCTGTTTGCTTGCTGCTTGGATGCTGCTTGGATGCTGCCTGCCGCCTGTGCGACGCCAACACAAACTGGTTTCAGTTTGTCTCCTAGCGTTTGACTGCCAAAATTGGCCTTGCCATTGATTTTTGCTGGCCAACAACAGCTGTTTGGCTCGAAAATATATTTAATTTATTTTATATTTTTTAAATTACATTTAGCAAATATATCAGAATATTTGTGAATGCATTTATAGTATTTTTTTCAGAATTTACACTTGTCACTTTTGAGCGATTATTTTTGTATTTCATACGATTTGGCTTGGTTCAAAATTCTTTATTTTTGGCGCCTTGCGCGCTTCTATTCTCGCAGTTATCCTGGCAGAACCACACACACACGTCCTCTTCTGCACAGAGTTCGAAACTAACTGAGTTCTGGCCCCGTGCCTTTGTTGGCAAATCTGACAAGATGGAACCGACAGAAGCAGCGGCATCCACGTCCACATCTGTGGGCAGCAGCATCCCCCGAGCCAGAAGCTTGCGCTCGGCATTTTGATAAGAGTTTCACTCCAATTTTGGCCCACACTCAAAGCGTGTTTGCACTCGAGTGCGCGGAGTGAGTGCCACTCTGAGCCACTGAGTGAGTGATAGCAGGGAGAGACTATGCTCAGAGGAAACCCCCATGTGCCTTGTTATCTCCGGGTACAATTTGTGCGCAATTAGCTTTCGATTTGTCAAAACAAATCAAAATCCACAACTAAGCAACGGCTCTAGTGTTAATGGGCTACTTGCTCTTTATAATAATTAATCGCAAGTGCTAGAAGTGGCGACGCATACGTCTGTTATTTTTTGTTGTGTCGTTGTGTCGAAATCTAATGATAAGGCTTACTTGACCCAGTCTCTCGTCTCTCGACGACCCATCCGTCAGTTCCATTCCGGCTTTTTCTCTCCCCCTCGATTGTGGGTCAAGTTTAAGCCGATTCTCCCTTCCATACGCGAATTGGAATTGTGCGCGACGCAATTCTCAAGAATTCCGTACAGTCTACAGTCCACAGCTATTTGTTGCCCGCTTTTTGAGTCGCAATTGTTTAGCGCGAATTTTAAAGAATTTTTCTCTTAGAACTAAGCCCATGATTAAAGTACTAGTTACTACTTCCGCAGAAGTTCAGGGACTTATTGCATTTTCGCGAGTGATGTCAGGCAATTCCTGGGAATCGGATTTTATGACATTTGTACATAACTTTTTTTTCAATGGAAAAATGTGTTTTCAATTTACATTTCCTTTTCTCAAATTCGGAGAAAATGTCATTACATTTTATTCTGATTGCTAGGAGATTTTAATAGGAGAAAAAATTGAAGAATACACCAATGGTTTTTCATCAGTTCCTAAAAGGAAATCTAGGCACAAACTCCGAATACTGAATGTATTAATTTGAGTTTTAAATATCCCTTATCCCCTTCTATGATCTATCGTGTCTTGCACTGATTTGCTCTTGCACTCATTATGCGAAATCTTGATCTTAAAACGAGACATGTTTGTTTGCAGAGCTTTCGGCAATCGTCCAATTAATCAACTTCATTGAGCTCTTTTGTTTCGTTGAGCGTTTAAGTGGATGCCTTGAGTGTTTTATGCTTTTGGAACAAGTTTATTGGCCAAGCCAACGTTTTGCATGTGTGTGTGCGTGTAAGAGCGAGTGCTATGTAGTTTGAATTGGACTGATGCAATGCCTTAGCCAGATTGCACTTGACTGGCGCTTGCACTATCCCCTAAATAAGACTCAGGCTTCAGCTCCAGCTTTAGCTTCAGCTCCGGTTGTTTGTTGGTAATTTAGCAAGCTTAAGTCCACTTACAACTGCAGCCATATGACATTTATGTACATATGGATATACATACATACTATACATATGTAATTATGGTACAGCTGAGTGCTGAGCTCAACTGCGGGAAAATGTTTAAAGATTAAACCACACGCACACACACTAACACCCACACGCATACATAGGGTGGCTTAATATTTACGACAGACAGTGTTTTTCAGGCAGCCGCCCAAAAGCGAGCAATTTTTGCGACTGGCAATGGTTTTCAAGCGCCCGCCCAAAAGTAGGCAATGTTAAATTTGGGAAATCAACGAACCGGCGACCGGGTCTGTAAACCAAACTTAAATTAAATGCACAGGCTCATAAAAAGTAGCGCTTACACACACTTAACAACAGTAGCTGTTACTAACTAACACACAGATACACCAGCAGACAGATGAGCGTAAAAATTAAATGAAAATAAATTTAACCAGAGTGAGGTCGTAGACACCCAGGAGTCCAGGAGTCCAGCTGTCCAGGAGTCCAATGGGTCCAGGGGTTTTGGGGCACTGCCTACATGACACTAAATAAACAGCCAGTTGTTACTTACTCAACAACGAAGCCAAACAAATGGCAGAAACACCCAAAACCAATACAAAAGCAAACACCAAAGAGAGATTGTTGGATGGGAGCCGAACGGAGGAGAGACCTGAAGTAAATGGTTAGTTCTGTGACATTTCTAAATTGAAAAACTACAAATGACTGACAACAGATTAGAGTGAGAGCGCTCTCACGTAGTATGTAGGCAACAGCTGCATCCTTACTCGTAAATCCCCGTCCAACGCTTGACTTTATAAGGTCCACCAATGGGATTGAGAGTGGGGCACGGCCATCGCCTTGGCAATGGCCCCCACACACACACATCCACCAGAAAAACAGAAACAGCAACAGAAAAAAATTGGCGCTGGCAAAACTTTCTTTCAAAAAGCATCAGCAAATACATAGTAGAAAAAAACCCCAGAAAACTCCTGAAAATACAATTTTTTGTTGATGTTGTTGCTGCTTCTGCTGGTGTTTTTAGGGGTAGCCCCTAGACCTGCCATTGAATTCTTTGTAGTGTGAGGGGAGAATATTTGAATAAGACAACAGTTGAAGTGAAAGCCTAATCAAAAGCAGAGATGCTGGGAGGGAAAAATCTGTGAAAGGCAAAGGGCAAAGCTCTTTTGATTTTCGGTTTATTTATTGATACGAATGCGAGTTCCTGGGGAGAAAACTAGCAGCAAAAATGCAAAATACTCGTATGTTTTCTTTGGGAGCTCAAAGAACTCAAAGAACCCATATCTGGTTAGAAATTTCAGAGAATCAAAAACAAGGACAAATTGCATTTCTCTAGTTTTATTAATCTCTGAGATTCAGATAGTTCATGGGTGTAAAGTTTATTATACTACGATTCAAATTGATGAAAAAAAAGGGTTTCTTCGACTCACCTCTGAACTTGCACTGCTCCAGTCGCTCATCGCTGTGGTCTGGACAGTCAGAGTAGCCGTCGCACACGAATCTGATGGGTATACAGGCCCCACTGGCGCATTGGAATTGCTTCTCCTCGCAGTAGTTGGGTATGCTTTGAGCTGAAAAATCAAATGCATATTAATTAATTAAGTTGAAATCTTTGGGTTAGCCGCACAGACTATAATTAAACACCCCTCAGGGGATGGCTCAGAAGATGGCTCCAAGTTGGTCCAAAGAGGCCAACAGGCCAAGAGATTGGTGGTGGCCTAATAAAATTCATAACTAAAATGTAAGTTGAAAACTTTGGATCGTTAAGCACAAACACACACACACACACACACAGATTGAGAGTGAGAGTAAGAGAAGGCATTCTGTTGACAAGGTTTAAAACCCTTTTTAATGAAAGCCGAAACTTGACAATACACAAAAACTTGTAAATAATGAAAACCGAGTGAAGGGGCGAGGATTACATATGTATGTATGTATGGCTGTCTGGGCCGCCTTTCTGTGTGTATTTTGTGGTGGACCGCAATGGGATATACGAGAGCCAGAAAGTTTTTGGGGAAATTAATAAGCGAGAATTTGATGTGCGAAGTAGTTTCCCCATTTCGCATTTCCCATTTCCACCCCATTGCCTATCCCATAGAATTCAAAGGGTTTTTAGAATTTCTGGCTTGTGTTGGATTGCTTCATCAATCGTTTTATGGGCCACTTGACATTTCACTCACCCACTGTCCCACTTCCTCTCCCTCTCTCTATCCCTCTCTATATCTCTATCCCACTGTTTGTCTGTTTCTATGTCTCTTTTCTGTCTGTCTGTCTGTCTTTCAATTAGCATACAATATGCTAAAGCAAACTGACTTTCGGTTAATGTGCTCCGATTATGCTTAAAGTGTTCTACGTTTGAGCTCCGACGCGTCGGAGAGCAGAGCAGTGGTATGCAGGGTCTGGGTGTATGGGAATAAGGTCTATACATGTGCCATTTTAGCATTTACCGTTTAATTGCGCGCATTTAAGTCAAATTGACAATTGCTTAGACAGCCGCATCAGTGGCAGCAACGTCAGAGCACGGGGGTTCAGGTTCACCCCCCAAACGACTGGCGCATGCATACGAAAGCCATATAAAACACACACACACGCATTTAATTATACGATACTATAATGGATGGGGTATTCCGACTAGAAGATATCCTATATGGTATTTACCTGGGATGTATATTGAGTGGGCTTTAGGTGGGGAAAAGCAATCGGCAAAAGATCGAATGATACATTGTAGGTGTTCATAATTTTGTTAATTTAGAATATCAAATCTCTATATATAAACAGAATAAAGAAGGGATAAAGTCTCCCACTTTCACAGAGAATCTTAGCATCAAACATCCCCATGTGTCATGCACATTATACCCTCTGGTCTGCTGCGAATACCACCAAGTACAATTCAGAGACATTTCAGGCATTGCCCCCTCTGCAGCAGACAGACAACACACACACCGACACACACACACACATTTGATGTTCTCTTCATTATCATGGGAAATTTGGTGCATGCGAAGGCACAATTCTGCTTCGCTTCGTTTTCGCTCAAATTTTTCAAATATGCTTCTTCTATTTGTGCCTCCGTCTCCTCCTTTGTCTCCTCTCTCCCCTATGCACTTTGGATGCTTTTTATGCATGCATGTGCATGTTTATTTTCCTAGATATATTCCACCTACTGTGCTCCTGTGCCCTCCTCCGCCGCTCTTCTTCTGTGAGTTGCAGATTTTTTATTAGTCTCCCCCGTAAATTATTAAAAATGTGCGCAAAAATTTTTGCATTTATGAAAGAGAGTTTTTTTTTGTTTGCTCCTTCTGTCATATAGAGAGGGGGGGGGGGGGGGACTCGCATATGAGAATGAAGGTTTAATCTAAGAGAGATCAGATATTGCACTTTTATTCCTCGACAAATCTCTATGTAAACGAATGTGAATGCAATTTGCATTCTGAACGAGTCGTTTAGTCGCATAATTGAAATAAATATTAAAAGAAAATTCCCCATCAAATATTCTGGCAAACAAATTTATACATTTTCATATTCTGGCAGACATTTTTTTTGACTCTTAAAATTGATTAATAATATACTTCCAAGTTATTTTCTTTGATTTATTAGCCCAATTAAATGTGGCTTTAAATGATGCTTTTTTTTATCATATTTAAGCAGCTTTCGTTTTATTTATAGTTCGAAAAGTAATTAAAAGACGGTGGCTTGAAAAGATTTAAAATGTTTTGTTGAGTATTTAATAAGTATTCGAAATTGAACTAAATTTTAATAATAGAATTAAGTTTAAGTTAGCAGTAAGGGGTGAGATTTCATGGCTGATTTTATCTAGATTTTATCTACCCTCTGTCAGTTCCATAAATCCCATCGAATAGACCATTAAAATACTTTTAATACTCTTTGTCTAATAGTCTTTGAATATTTATACATAAATTTATAAGAATTTATGAAATACTTTTTAATGTTTCTTTAGTTACTTTAAAGAGTGCTCTCAATTTCATGTCCGTATATTTCTATTTCCATAACATTTACCATAACTTTAAGCCACATCAATAGCAAGAACTTTCCTTTGATGTTTCATATCATGGGAGTGTACTGCACACAGTGCATTGCTCTTTGAATTGAGTATTCCCTATCGGCTTCATCATTTCCATTCCAAAGTATTATTTATTTCTACGGCTTTTCCCTCTGCCCGACATTTAATACAAATTAAATCAGTCGAGCAATAATTTGTGGTGTGGTTCGCACAGACCACTGGCACCACGGCCTCCGACAGCAGCAATAGCCGCCAATTTGATTGACAGAATCACAAATACCGGCCAGAACAGAACAGAACAGAACAGAACACAACCGAATTCGAGCAGAACGGGAGGCAGCGGGCCAATTAAATGCTTTATGCGAAGTTCATTGAACAGTTTTATTTTACTTTATTCCGCCATCGCCCAGAAATCAATCACAGGGCCCGAGGCCATGGGCCTATGAGAAGAAAATGGAGCTGGTCAAGAGTATTTCACATGAAAATTTCGCACCATTAATTCAATGACAGAATGGGGATGGAGATGCGATAGGGATGGGGATGGAGATGCTGCTGGTACTGGGAATGGTACTGGGTTTGGTGGTTAGCCAAGAGGGCGAAATAATAAACAGAAATCAGCGCAAAAGTCAATCAGAGTTCAAATCAATATAAATGCTTTATTAATGGCACGAAAGGTTGCCAAAGTTGATTCCTTTCCCTTTGATTCGATTACAATCTCCTTCATATTTGATGATTAATCAATGATTTGTTTTTGGTGTTAACCATTAACCAAAGTAGCCATGAAAAATTACGCAAATTAATAAAAATATTGCAAAGTTCGTAAAGATAATGTGGGTGGCGAGGGAAAACAACAAACAATATTGTGAGAACTTTGCACGTATCAGGCGTTCCGATAATTTTTGATAACAATATGATGCATTCGCTAAAGGGGATTTAATCAGTGTGGAAAATCTCATGACTAACAAATATTTGCAGACTTCAGATACCAATTGAAGAGCCACTCGAGCTCTGCGGTGTACTTCTGGAAAGCTTCCAATGGGTTTGTCCATTTGATTATTGTTTGCAATTTGTAAACTATAATAATTCAATACATTTATACATATATTATATTTGTTTACGTATATGTAATGTATATTTGTACTTATCAAATGAAATTCCAACATTTCAATTGTTATGGCATAGTGCCCCTAGAGAGGTGGTATCTTAAAATGTTTTAGGTTTCTAGAAAATGGGGAATAGGAAATATGAAGAAACACATTTTACAGCTGGAAAAAGTAGCAACTCGATTTTCCATAGCCAGCTCTCCGGTTACTCTTTCTAGCGCTTTCTTTCCCAGTGTGGCTGAGCAGTTAAGGGTGAGTTTTCGTGATCTTGCCATAGTCAAGGAGTCTTTATTCGACAAGGAGGCCTGTATTCGACACATCGCAATGTAAGTACCATGAATATATACTAAAGAAACAGTAGACTAAAGCTTCAGTCACCCAATCAATCTGCGTAGTTTCTGCTTATCTGATTCTTCAATTAAAACGCTGTGCCCATGTACGAGTACTCTTATATAGTATACAGTAGTCGAGAGTCAGCTGATTGTGTTTTCGTTTCTGGTTAGCGCCTCTTGGGCCGGACCACTTTAGATAATACAGATAGTTGGCTGCCAGTAAAGCCAATAAACATTATCAGTAAGGCGAGTGCTACGATTTGGCAAATCTTATCAAGGCTACGTAATGTTATAGTTTTAATAGTTTTGGAATAGATTTTGGCTTAGTCATAAATACTTGGCATAATGTGCGGAAGAGTGGATTTGCTTATCAAAATATGACATTGCCTTTATGATTCTTAGTCATTTTCTAATAACTATTTAGTAGTTATTCTTCTCATTTTGGTCAAGGTTTTCATACCCCTATTATGTATGTAAGTACAATTGTACCGCAGTTTTATCTAAGGATTATAAAAATTATAATAATTTACGTGTGATTTTGCCCCTTTTTATCGTAGTTTGCGATAAGAACGTTTCTGTAGATAAAATAACTTTTGCAATTACGATAAGAAACACAAAAAAATCAACAAATAATTGTATAATCATGTGAACATTGCGCTTTGAACCGTGTGTTTGGTTTGGTTCGGTTCGGTTCGGTTGGATACGAGAATTCGTTGAGACTCGTTTAGGGGGTACACACGCTCATTCGTTCGCTCAAGTTATTATCAAGACCCAATTCGATGCGGCTCTTTCGGAGTTAATTGCATGGAATGGAAGTTTGTTTAAGAGAGTAACTTTTGACACAAGATGCTCTTAGGTTGTTTTAAGAGTATCGGATACATTCGGTACACGTTTGGGCATGTCGTCACTTATTTGGAAAAAGGTGGCCTGATCGCTAACGTCATACCCGTAACAATAAAACAAACAACAACAATTATTCACACATGTTTGTGGATGTTGTATGGTAGGCGTCACGCAAATCAACAGATGACTCAGTCACTGGTGATGCACACATGTATAGATGTTTATTATACCCTTGCAAGGCCTTATAGAAGGGTAGACAAATATTGTGTACCCCTAATCCACTACGGCATTCCATTCGTGCTAAGCTGTACAAAATTTTCCCTTGGCGAACGGACACATGCGCTACAAATACCACAAACAGTCACTACTCGGTGCGAGCAGCGATTGGCACCTAATGAAACCAGAAATCACTCAAATCAGTCGTAATTGTAAATTATATCAGAAGTGGATTATAGTTGCTGTTTACAGAAATAAACAACTGTTTACTAGACTTATATACTATATATGTATATGTTATAGTAGTCATCACTTGTTTTCCAAATGTCTGAGCCACATTCGCACATTCCAATTACTCATAAATACTATGCTATCAGATTAGCGGGTATCCCAGCGTTCCTACTCGTACGAATCGATATTTTTAGCTTGTCATTTCACTGAAAAATCGATGTAGTAAAACGTCATCGTCAGTCAGTAATTTGTTTTGTAGCTTGTATTATGCATATGGCTTCCTCGAATGAATTTCTAATGAAATTGTTTATTGTTTATTGTTTATTGTTTATTTTGTTTAAAGTTTAACAATGTACAGTTAAACTGTAAGGGTAAAATGACATATCAACTAATTAAACTAAAGGGCCAATGCTAATACTCAGACCCGGTGGGGCTGATTATCGGCTCAGTAGTCGATAAGATCCCACCAACAGCCAAATTTAGGTAAGAGAAGAGCCGGTAGCCGAACAATTCCCAATTAAAGCAATTTAAATTAAATTAAGTTATTGATTAAGATAATTTTGACCATATTAGAACTAGTATCAAAGGAAAACAGATGGAAAAATTGGTTATAGTTACGGCAAAGGCTACGGAAAGATTCATAATCCGAGTAGTTAGAAAGACAGAGTTGGAGATGAAGAGGGAAGTAATGCCTAGTCGGGCGGAAAGGAACAGCAATACTAATAAGGTTGATGAGGGCAGTTGATTCGACCTCACCAGAGAGAAGCTTATGGAGGAAGAGAACACCTTGGCAGGTTCTACGGGATTTAAGAGAGTGGAGATTAATTAGGCGCAACCTACTTTCATAAGAAGGGAGATGGATCGAAGGGTCCCAATGGAGTCCCCGGAGGGCAAAGATGAGGAACTGTTTTTGTACTGATTCGAGCATATCCTGAAATTTTTGGTAATGAGGAGACCAGACACAAGAACCATATTCCAAGATAGGCCGGACCAGAGAAACATACAGAAGTTTTGTAGTATACGGGTCGGTAAATTCCTTAGACCATCTTTTGACAAATCCAAGGACTCCTTTGGCTTTGTTAGAGATAGTAGAGATATGAGAGTTGAAACATAGGTTAGGTACAAAGGTAATGCCCAAGTCGTTAACTTTGAAAAGGCGTTGAAGGATAGAGTTATTGATAGAGTAGTCGAAAAGGTATGGCTTATTGCGGTGAAAAGTCATTATATAGCATTTAGAAATGTTAAGAGGTAGAATGTTGATTAGGCACCAGTTGTTAAGGGCATCAAGATCAGATTGCAAAGATAGTGGGGACAAGGGGTCACTGTAGGAAAAACATAGCTTAACGTCATCAGCATACATTAGGACACGGGAATGAGATAACATTTGTGGAAGATCGTTAATAAATAGGTTAAATAGCAAGGGACCCAGATGGCTACCTTGAGGAACCCCCGATGAGACAATAACAGGTTTAGAGAGAGAGGAGTTAAAGCAGACACGTTGTGAGCGGTTACAAAGGTAGGAATTAGTCCAATATAGAAGCTTAGTCGGGAACCCTAGAAGAGACAGTTTATGAATAAGTAGATTATGATTGACAGAGTCGAAGGCTTTACTAAAGTCAGTATAAACGACATCAGTTTGACACTGTTTAGCAAAACCCGAAGTTACAAAGGTGGAAAATTCAAGGAGATTAGTGGAAACTGAGCGACGTTTAATGAATCCATGCTGAGATTCAGAGAATACAGAACTACAAAAATGTTGCAGCTGAGAAGTGATGATTTTTTCAAAGAGTTTAGGAATGGCAGATAAATTGGAAATACAGCGGTAGTTAGAGACATCAGATTTAGATCCCTTCTTATGAAAGGGTACTATATAGGATTCCAGACGGTGGGAAAGTCACCAGTCTTGAGAGACAAGTTGAAAAGTTTTAGGAGAGGCACACAAAGAGATTCAGCACAAAGTTTTAGAACAGCACTCGGAACCGAGTCTGGCCCAGTGGAGAACGAAAACTTGCACGATTTTAAATTTGTTAGGAGACCATCATAGTCGATGAAGGGGGGAAGGATACAGTTAGAACTATTTATAGGGATAGGATAAGAGTAACTACTACTAAAGACGTTCGATGAGGCTAGGATAGAGGGAAAGTTAGTGGAAGGGACAGAGTAGCAACGTTGGAAGAAGGAAGCGAACAGGTCAGCAATATCACAATCCTTATCAGCATAAGTACCATTTAAGTGTAGAGAAGAAGGAAATCGGGAAGATTTACGTTTAGAATTTACAAACCTGAAGAATTGTTTAGGGTCACGTTTAAAGTTAAGCTTGCATTGGGTCAAGTATCTGTTGTAGCACAATGTATTAAATAAGGAAAATTTCGATTTTGCAATTGAGTACTTCGAAAAGTCTGATTGCAAACCGGATTTTTTAAACTTCTTGTACATACGGGATTTTAAATTCTTCAGATTTATTAATCTAGGGGTGAACCAGATAGGACCAGAAAGATTTCTGGAGGGGGTAACTAAAGGAACATGCATGGGAAAGATGGAAAAAATAGAGCTATAGAATGCATTCGTGGCAGACTCGATTTCCTGGAAATCGTCAAGGAATGACCAATCCATCTGAGATAGGGCAGTATTCAAGGAGAGGAAATCAGCCTTCTTGAAGCAATAAATATTTGAAGGCTTAATAAATGACTTTATAGGGCTTGAAGATGGTAACATGAAATCGATTGAAAGTGTGGGATGGTATGGATCTTCAGGGAATGATAGAGGTGATCCTCGACATACCAAAGTGCTCGAAGCATCGGTAGTGAAGACGAGATCAAGGGTCCTACTCATGCTATTGCGTATGCCATTTACCTGGCCTAACGATGTATCGGACAGAGAATCAACAAAGTCATGCTGTATAGATGGGAACATTAAGTTTGAGTCATTGGATGGGGACCAAGTGACATTAGGGAGATTAAAGTCACCGAGGACAATAAGACGATCAGAATCACTAAGCTGAGACAAAACGGACTGGAGATGGGCAGCGTGAAGCATATAAGTTGTAAATTCAGAGGACGGTGGGATGTAAGAGCATGATATGAACAAATTAAAAGAACACAGACGAATTTTAACAACGATAATTTCAATGGTGTTGAGCTCATCGATGGAAAAGAGTTGGGAAGTTAAGTCGGAACGAACAGCAATTAGGACGCCACCACCTCGAGATGGTCGATCAGATCTATATATGTTAAAGTTATCTACAAAAATCTCGGAATCCGAGATTGATGAATTGAGCCATGTTTCGGAGAAGGCGATAATGTCGAAATCAAAAGTTGCACTATCAGCATGTAATTTGGTGAGCTTGCTGCACAGGCCACGTACATTCTGATAAGTGATCTTTAGAGGTGGGGAAGAATTCAGTTTTTTGAAGTGGATGGAAGATCAGTAGAAGGAGTTGGAAGGATTCCTACCCGAGGAGCGGGTTGCGAAGGCCGTGATCGATTGTTGAAAATATGGCAGATAGTGTGCTCTGGCCAGAAAGAGGGTTCAAGCACAGTCTTAACAAACTTCTCCGGAATAAGAATTTTAAATGAGGAAATACTACGTTTTTCTTTAAAAGAAAATTTAGTAACTACTATGTCAGAGGAGCTACTAATGTTTAATTTAGAGAAAATATACTCTCGAACCATAGCATCCGTAGCCGATTCCATAAGGCGTGAGACGAAAATAGATTTTAGAGGAGCGACAGCGAAAAGAGTAGATCGGTCAAGAGGGGTCACATGGTTTAAGGGTGAGGCAGAGGCGGGTTCTATCCGAGGAGCAGATGGGATAGCACTGGCTGAGGAGCCAGTGCGAGCGGGTGAGGAAGGAACTACTTCGACTTCCATGCTGACAGCAGTATCAACTTCCGTAGGGGGAACAGAGATGCAGACATCAGTGTGAACATAACTGCCCGGTTGGACAGCCTGGGCCACAGGCACGGGATGAACAATACTATCCGGTTGGACATCCTTGGCAGACACAGGCACAGGTGAACAGCCAACATGTGAAGAGCCAGCCGTCTTATTCGATGTAGTTGCGTGTACATCGATTACCTTGGCGCCAAAGTCGATCAAGGCTGGCGAACTGATTGGAGGAACGTCAGAGTCCTTAGCTGAAAGAGAATTAGAACTGTGAACGCTGGGCAAACTATGTGTAACCTTTTTTCTCTTTGGAGACTCATTTAAAATTCTAAGATTTTTGAAATGAGCTTCCATTGAGGTAAACTTATCCTGCAATTTCCGGAATTCCGAGTGGACAGCAGCGAATTCATTATGAGTCTGTCTCATAAAAGTTCGCATATCGGCTTCTACTGCCTTGCAATCCCAACAAGTCCAGTTGAGACCGCAGCGGGTCTTAATCAGATCAACGACGCGAGCGCCGATATGACCAAAACCCGCACAGCTAGAGTGAGCCGTGTTGTCACACAACCAGCAGAAAATAAATGTTTGCCGTGTAGCTACCGAACGGTGAGCGTCACAGCGTTTAGCACAACAGGTGGTCATTGTTTGATATTAGAAACAAAAAATATGTAAAAAAGAAAAGAAAAAAGATAGGTAAAATATAAGTCGGTGTGGGGCAGAGATAGTGACTTTAGCTTGTGTTACACAATTGCGCGCGCAGGAACGAACAAAACAAACACAATAACGGCAAGTAAGCGGAGAGACACAGAGAGACGATAGAAACACAGAGAGTCAAGCACAGGGCAGCGGCCAACGCAGTGCGTGTGTGTTAGAATGAAAACAGATAAGCTGAGAGTAGATAAAACAGAGAGCGGTTCAAAGAGAGCAAGCGCACCGCACTAGAAAAAAGGCAACAACAAAAACGGCTGCGATTAAGAAAGTGCAGAGAAGTTAAGAATGCACAATAGAAATTGAAAATTGAAAATAAATTCACAGAAGTAAGATTAATGCGTATGCACTAAAAACGAACACGTTGCACGATCGGTTAGGAACACCAGAACAAGGTAAAAAACACAATTTACTTTCCTTTAAGAGAAGATTGGCAATTTTTAATAATTATTCAAGCACGAGCGAAGTATAACACGACCGTCCGCAACGATATATCGATATTCTACAATATCTGTGGGCTGTAGCCAACAAATCACGCCACCGCTGTTTGTTTTTATTTGCAATTAAATTTTGGCTCGTGCATTGCATTTGCACAACGCAGAACCGCGCAGCACGCCGTATGCGTAATATTTTAATTGCGACCCAAAATAAAAAAACTAATTTACAAAAGTAAAAGAGAAATTCTGAGTGAAAGAAAGTGGAAACCGAAGGTTGGCCATCACACCTGCCACACAGCTTCACATTAGTCTCTCTCCGTCTCTCTTTCTCTTCGTATTGGAATACAGTTAACAAACAAATGAATCTCTTGACTGAATTTTGCATGAATCGCTTATGAAATTTGTCACTTGAACACAAAGAAAAACCACGAAGACTGAACACACCGAACACGAGCATGAACAATTGCAACGAACTGTTTTGTTGGCGTGACACTTATTTGGCTTCCATCATTTGCTGAACGTGGCTTTTGCCTGGGAACCAGTTTTTTTTTTTTGTAACAAAAAGCAACAAATACTAAGAAAGATTTTACCTCATAATTGTACATAATGGAAAATGCTTTTGTAATTAAGGCCCATGCCCATTTTTGTATCCGAACCTTTGAGTCCCGAGCACGTTCAAATTCCAAGCATAATTAGCTGAGATAATTATAAAAGTCTGGACTTGAAACAGTAGCCCTTGTCGACGGAGCAAACTTGTTTCAATTCAAGATGTGTCAGGTCCTGATCTGGTTCTGGCCTCAAGGGAGGAGGCTGCCTCGATGATGCTGAGGTTTGGGGCACAGGTACAGTCATTAAGCTGTCAAGGATGTGACCAGAAAATGTCAATTGCCCCATCCTTCTCACACTGTTTCTTTCTCTGTGGATTTCCATTTGGTTTACTATAAAATTTAGTTGGGGGCAATTACTCGGTGTCTTCGGATGTCTTTTTGTGACCTATATCCATCGATTAAAGCCTGTCAAACCAAACAATTGACACCTGAGCTCCAGCAATTTTCTAGCTTTCAGTGCAGCTCTCAGGCATTTTCTTGGGCTGGAGAGCTACAACGAAAATGCATTTCCAGTTCGTTATCTTTCGGGCTGTGAATATTTATTTATAACGGAGGCTTAACGCCACAAATCCCCGAGAGATAGTGGCACGAGATGAACCAGAGATACAAAGTTTTAATGAAGCATTTTTAACCTTTCAGCTTTGCCTTTTATCATGACCCAGCATTAACTTATTTACGTTTTTAACTTTGACATTCGTGTTGGGGCAGACCATAATCGTTTCTTTTTTTTTTTTGCCAAGTTGAAGGTTTTGTTTTAGCTTTTTGAGAGCATAAATAATTAAGTCTTTCGTTTTGTGATTCCCCTACGTTCAAATCATATATTTTTTAAAGTTTTATGCAAAGTATTTCCTTAATTTGTTGATTAGTCTGAAGAAGATGGATTCTTTTGTATGGTGACCTTAAAATCGGTCTTAAGGCTTATGGATATCTTCCATTAATCTTTAGTTTCCATTACTTCAAGAGGTACATACGTGTCTCCTTAGAAAAATCAATTGACATAGTTTGAATTTCTTGGTTTTATTTCTATCTTAAGCTTAAATCAAGTATTTCTGAAGAATAACTATAAGAATTATTCAAGTAGTTTCTTGGTTTTCGAGTATTCCGACATAGTACCAACCGATAGATGATTATTATCCATCGATTTGTGATTACCCTACTTGAGGTTATAAATTGTTCCATTTAGTTAAGTTTATGATCAAGTTATTCTTATGAATTACTAAGAAAGATAGTCATAGTTTAAGTAGCTTGCAATTGATAGATCGCTAGATAAGCTATCCTCGTACATATATAATATATATCTTTGATAACGATTCTTGTGTTTTATTTATGTACCGTAACCCGTACTTCTTTTCTAGAATATATTTCTTTAAAATGAAATTTCATCTTTTACACGTGTGGGTGTCATTTTTCAGGCGTACTCGTCCCACTGTGCTAAGCCACGAAACTCCAAGAAAGCGAACGGGCAAGCAAGTCAGACACTTGTTGCTCTTTTATCTGCATTCGCTTATGTTCTCATCTCTCTGTTCCTCTCCATCTCTGTCTCTCTTTTGGTTTTTACAAGAGCCGCTGGAGTTGGAGTTTTCAAGTGGCGCTCGCTCGCTCCATGAAACGAAGCCGGCCGGTATAAAGCATAAAACGGAATAATCACCAAAGCAGAAAGAACCCGCAGAAAGAGCGGAGCGATGGAAAAGGCAAGAGCAGAGGAAAGTAAAAGGCTGCTGGACGGAAGCATGGAAAGAGAGAAGAGAAGTTGGGGAGCTGGAGGCTGGAGCTAAAAGAGCCAGGCTCTGAAAATCGTATGATGTTGTGGAATGTCTGTAGCAGCAGCAGCAGGGAAATGGCATTGGAGTTGACTGGCATTGCCAGACGCCTTGGGTTTCGGTTCGCAACAAAATTCACATAAATAAATAAAAACTTGAGCCGCCTTTACTGCCGAGAGACGGCTCTCTGACTCACGGAGTCGGGGAGTTGCAGATTCGGAGTCGAGAGCTGGAGTCAAGACACGAGGCGGCCGGTGGCATGATCAACTGAAACACGAGAGCCAGCGGCGGCGGCGGCGGCGACTGCGGCAACAACAATAAACACACTTTTGGGGTACCCATGCACTTGGAAACAAGAAGATCAGATAAAGCTAAGAATAAAGGGACAAACATTTTCACTAATTAAGATTATAAACGGAACGAGGGAGGTATGGGAGAGAGAGAGAGAGTGGGAGAGAGTTTTATTCCTAAAAAGATCATTAAAAAAGGTCAAAAACCGAAAAAAAATGATATGATAGACAACATTTTTGAATATATTTGGAAAAAGGAATATAGTCTTAGCTCTTCCGTTTTTCTTTTCACAGTAACACATTACAAAAACCCATTTAGAACTCACTCTTAACCCTAATTACAATCCATACTCACATATATCCAAAGGGGTTCCAATCTTCCCGGAAACATTCAGAAACTTGAACGGATTTCCATTGAATACCGAATTGAAAGAGTTGCCGAAATTGGTCATTCCAATACCGGGACTCAGACTGTTGGCTGCCGCTGGGGCCAAGTGCTTCAGTCGATCCAGTGGTGGCCCCAAAGTGCTCGAGCGCCTAATCTTCTCCAGGAGTGCCGATCCGCTCAGATTCTGCATTATCTCGCTGGGACTGGGCGTGGAGGCTGTCACTTGGGCGGCGTTCATGGCGGCGGCATTGCAGAACTTGCTGATGCTCAAAATGCAGGTGATGAAGAGCAGGTGGAACGAGGAGGTGAAGCTGAAGCTGATCAGCTGTTGGACCCAGCTCTGGTAGTTGGTGCTGCTGCTGAAGAAGAAGGCACTGGTCACGGCCTTGGTGGTAACCGCCGACGGCGCTGGCTCATGGCATGTGTGGGTGCTTTTGCTGGCAGTATTACCACTATTCTCATACTCATTCCCATTCTCATTGGCGAATGTTTTTTCAGTTTGAAAGCGTTCTGTATAATTGGGCAGGCAAGCTGTTGCCATCTCTATTTTAACTGTAAAAAATATATAGAAATTCAGGTCAAACACACTTTTAACACAATTTTCCTGTTCCGTTCCCTTCCTATCTATACACGATACGGACACGAGTATTATGAAATAATATGTTCTCGAAAAATGCGAAACGTTGCCAAAAAATGTCCGCAAGAGGAAGCGATTCAAAGAGAGAAAGGTAAAGAAAGAGAGAGAGAGAGAGAGAGAGAAACCCACCGAAATGTGGTGGTTCGGTCGCAAAATGTATCGAAAAAGAGAGTGTGAAGCAAACGCACGATAAACATGCCAAAAAAGCCATGACTAAAAAAAGAAACATCATACGATGTTGGAAATAACAGGAATCAGAGAAACATACACATAAAACACAAAACATTTGCACTGGGGAACTACTGTATGTGCAAACTAAAGGGCGACGACTTGCGCTCGACTTCGGCGAGGGCTATTCAAGTAGAACGGGCCAAGGGTTAAGCTCCCTGCCTCGCGCTATCTCTATCTCTCTTTTGGGCCATGTCATGCTTTTGCGGGGTATTTTATTATTTTAATATGAATCAGATAGTTTCAGGCGAATAACTTCTGTTTTATCAGCTTATCAATGTTGTAAGCAGGTGGTTAAGCTCTTAAGCGATCATGTGAAGCCAGCCCCTTAAAAGTGGGGGGCGGGGCTCTTTAATTCATCACTTTCTCGAAAACTATTCTCTTTGCTTCTTTTGCAAATGTAAAATTCTCATGTGCTATGGAAATTCGTGTCGCTATTCATTCAGATATGTTCACATGATGGATTGACGTAACAGGCGGTAAAAATGGATTCGTACATTATCTTTAAATTAACACTTTTGACTGGGAGATGCACAGGGTGGAATTGGTTGTTATTTTGACTCTTCTTTTCAATCACAATTCATTCGTTTTTGGCTTTGAACTTTTGCGTTTTCGTCTTTTCTTTTGGCCTAAACTTAATTCGCGTACGAAAATTGGTACGACAGAGCGATTCACCGTTAAATAATATGCGACACGATACGACAGTGCGGCACGCCCGACAAAAAACGACTAGAAAATTTAAGATATATCGTGGCCGTTTCAACCTCGGAATGAATGTGCTCGTTCGTCGCACAGACATCGGCCCCACTGTGCATCGTGACAAACCGACGATCGCCACGCGTCCAAGTCGAACAGCCGAACAGCCGAACACACCTGAGCAGCGGTGTGATAAAGAGACAGACAGAGAGAGAGTGAGAGAGCACGCACAGAGAGATACCGATATCACATGTGTAATGTGGAGTTTTAACGCTCATCAGTGGGCTCGTCCAAAAGGTGAAACGCGTAAAGAGAGAGCTCTCTTTAAAGTCTAAGCTCATGCCGAACTTAAGAGAAAGGCAAACCAAATATGCCACAACACAAGGTATACTAAACAAGGTAGGCTTATAGAGAGGAATAAGAAGTTGTTCAAAATGACAACAGAGAGAGAGAGAGAGAGAGACTCACAAATGCGTTGTGAGAAAGAGTCTCAAAGGAGTAATGCGTTTGCAAATAATGAGTATAACAGACAAAATTATAAATTGCAAATAATGTTTATTTTATTTCTTTTATAATACAATTTTTAACAATTTTTTTTTTTTTTTTTTGGGAGAGAACACGGAAAAATCGTCCGCGGAGATGCTTCGCTCACAACTGCTGCAGGCTGACTGAAATTTAAGGAGTTACACAGAGAGCGAGAGAGCCGATAAGCCTACCTTGCTTAGTATACCTTGCCACAACACGATTGAGATTCTTCCACCATAATCAACAGTTATGGTAGGCGATGCTAAAGAGAAGAGTCGCCAAGCGGAAGCCAAAGAGAGCGATACACAACACAGCTGACATTGAAATATATACGAGTAATGGGTGATGAGAGCAAGCAGGTGGTTGTTGTAATTGTTTCTCTTAAGAATAAAATGTTTCTCTTCACGCAACATTCATCAATAGGAGGGCCCAATTTTGTTTTTTTACGTTTTGGAGGTGTGTTCTACTATACTATTTGTCGGTACAGTCAATTACCGCCCTGGGCAATTTGTAAAATAATAAGTATAAATTGTTTGTTGGCGTAGGTCAGAGACCAGAGTCCAGGCGGCCTTGATATAAACACTAATTGATTGGATGTTAAGTAAGAATTTTGTTTCAATTAAACGATAAATATATGGTTTTTAATTGTCCATATAGTCCATATAGTAGTTCTATGGCCTGAGGTATGACCTACCTCAAGTTCATTTGTGTTGTTCTACGTTGTACGCAAGATATTTCCTCTTATTTTAATGGAAATTGATCATGTAGTAGTGTAAGCCGTGTCCATAACGAATTCTCGCCTTTTTTTAAAATAGATCCCGAATAGATCTCTTCTGGTCTGTCAAACTCAGAAGGTTCAGTCGACCACAGGACAAACCATTTCTTATTGGTCGGAACCCCTTTAAGAACTTGCAACATTCCCGTAGAAGCCTTAGCTAAAGTATAAACCCAGCCGCAAGAAAAGAAACAACGGATTTTATACTACACATAAGTATATCTGAGTTTATTATGTATCATCTTGTATCTTTTAGTGGGGGAAACATATACATATGTATGTATTCTGTATGTACACTTAACAAATACAGTTAACAAAAGGTTAATACGTATATAGTAATAATAGTGATAATAAAACGATTCTGCTCATCGAACACACAGAAATATAATTTCTCAACGCGCTCTAATAGTACTAGATCATGATCACTACGATCATAATCATCATATATATATATAGTAATATTAATTGGTTTGCTTCTTTTAAAAATAATGCACACTTACAGCTATATACAGTTTGGAACTATTTATGTAATTTATAATTAGCAATTAGATTTCTTATTAAACATTTCAATATGTGTTTAATTTTGTGTCTGTGTGTGTATGTGTGTGTGTTTTGCTCTTGCGATAGAACTCTGCGACATAGTATTTTTGTACAGCATCCTCTGAGGATGCGCCTACCTCCCTCCAAGTGACCCACCGTGTCCTTGCCGTGCCTTAAAATGTTAAAATAATTAATTTACACAATACACAGAATTGCTCAGTCTTCAGGCGTGTGTCTTCTGCGGGTCCGCTTCTTATTCTCGTCTCTGCTTTGGAAAACCAATCAAACGAAGTAAAACTCTAGCATTCTCCATTCTAATACGACGATATGCCTATGACGGGTGAGTACTACAGAGAGTGAATAGAAATAAACAAATTAAAAGGGGAATAATTTGATAAGAGTACTCTAAGTTTTTAGATCTACATCTATTGTATCTATTAAGTGAAAATTACCTCCTCATCCATGACACTGGTATGATCGTAGATCCGCGCTGGCAAATTCTTCCGCAGACTGAAATGATCCTCTGTGGTCGTGGTCTTGCGGTAAATGGGATTCTCAAAGTTCATCGAGTTGATGCGTCGCTTGCTGCAGTAGCGATAGCCAATGAGCAGGAGCTGTCAATGCACCAACGAATTGTGATTAAAAATGGTCCCCCCATTAAGGACTATTTCCGCCTGGACTTACCACCGATAGCAGGACTGCAAAGCCACTGAGACTGGCGATGACCACCAGCGCTATGAAGCCCGAATCTGGCTGCGGACTGGGCGCTGTGGTCTGTTCGATTTGTGTTTGATTTTTCGCTGGACGCTGGTCTGTGGCAACTGTGGATGGATGCACATGTTTCAATTTTCAATTAGAAATTATATAGAAAAAAAAACACACAGAAAATATAGCCATAAACCGAACACATAAACATACCAGGAAGTCTTAAAAAATAGATAAATTATACGTTTTACTTGTTACATTTTTGTAAGATATGTAGTGCCGTATTCCCTTATTTTAGCCGCTTTATACCCACACAATGACAAGGCTTAAATGCCCTTCACCTTTGGCAATGATAAACAAAAAAGAAAAAAGGGAATGTATAAAAAGGAAAACGGAAATCATTGCAATAAAAGAGCAGAATGAAAGAGGGAATCAACATCAAAATCCAAGCGGCTTTCGGGCCAAGTCTCCTTCTCTTCTCACAGATCCAAAAGAATTTTCAATCAAATCGTTCAAAGTGCGCATTTAGGCGCAAATAAACACTTAAACGCTCTCGCGCCTTTGATGGCGCAAACTTTTATGGGGCGGGATGAGGCCGAGACCGATTTAGATTGAGACCGAGAATGGGAATGGCAATGGCAATGCCAGTGCCAATGCCAATGCCAGGGAATGGAGAGGAAGACAGCAGCGTAATGACATCGTTAACGCGACGCATTTAATGGGATTTTGTCAGCCATTCGTTTGGGGCGGGGTGGGAGGATGCTAGCCCTAGTCCTAGCCGAGCTTAAATCAAGTCGAAACAGTAAAAGTTATCAACATTAAGTTCAAGTTCTCTTTAAGGCCCAGACCGTACACCCATCGTACACTCAGTGGGGGAGTTCCAATATTAACCTCATACTTTGCGGTTAGGTATTGTGTGGTGTCTGGTGGTGGTCGGTGGTTTGGTGGCTGTGGTGGGGTGTGGTGGGGTGGGGTGGGGTGGGATGGGGTGATTGGGAGGGTGGGCTTATGACGGGCCTCGGTTCTCTGTTGGAGGTTTCAATTGCAACGTTGGCCCATTGGCTGCCTACTTGCGGTGAGGGCTGTGCTCCGATGCAAGTGGCCCTCTTCTCGGATGGCGTTTATGAAACTGTCAAGGATGGGGGGTTGCTCCCTCCCTCTGATGATGATTAATGTGGGCCATGACAAAGCAAATGTCGTGGTAGCACCCCCAGAGGTAAGGGGAGGCGAGGATGTGGTGCGTTTCCTGGCCAGAAAGGGATTTTGAGTGCGACTGCTGGGTAGCATTTTGATTAATACGCTTGCAATAAATCTGAATCTCACGAAAGTGTTTATAAACCGTCAAACAGACCTAACCAGTGAGAGAGAAGAAGAGAGGGAGAGAGAGAGAGATGTTGAACTTATAAATTGAGAGGAAGTAACAGGACTGTCAACCCATAACACTATCAAAGTTTCCTTTCCTTTTGAGGCGAATTAATCAAAATTTCCTCTGACAACCTTTCTGATGAAGTTTTCCCATGCGTTATTTAAAATTTTCAAGTTGAACGAGCATCGATGATTGAGGGATAGTCACAAAAATCAGGATATGTTGTTTAAATTCGTTTGGAATGAAGATTTGAATTTAGTTTCCATTTCTATTTTTATTATTTATGATACTGGAAGAGCATTCGGGGCAGCACAAGAGGAAGTAAAACGAATTTAGGAATATGAGAGCAGATTTAGAAAACTAGAAAACATTTTTTTAAATGTACGGGACAATTTTACAGTTCTGACTTTAAGAACGAACACTTAACAGAGTTAACCAACACTAAATAGAGTTGCCAGATATTCCAAGAACCTCCACAGGACAGGTGCTAAAATTGCTCCCTTTTATATGATTCCTGATTTCACATACAATAAAATACAACACGAAAAGGGTTTTCAGACTCACAAAAAGTGCGAAAATGATAGACAATATAAAACCAATTCTGATGAAAGGTGGAAAAACACTAAACAGAGTTTCTAGGGATTCCATGATTTACTTTCTTTATGAAGACTGACACAAATGTACAAAGATGGACACATATTGAAGAGATACGATTCCACAGAATGGGGTACAGGACACACACACAGCAAACACATAGAGTTGCTAGGCATACCGAATATTTCGTGCCCCGCAGGTGGCAACTGGGTGCTTAGCCGAAGCTTATCGTTCACCTCGATTCGCACATCCGTCGAGCGTCTGTCTGTAAGCCTCGATGGCATTCGCCGTGCCGAGGTTTTCGTTTTAGGTTTGATTTTCGTGGCTCGTGGGGGATTGGTGACGGCCACATAAAGGGCTGTCATGCAGGAGCGAATCATGCAAGTCAGATCGGATTACAGTTTGGGGTTGGGGTTCGGATTCGGGTTAGTAAGCATAAAATCAAAAGTTAATCCATTAGCATGCAGATGGTCATAACACGAAGGAACTGCAGGGAGCCCCAGGTCTACTTACGATCCTCGACGCACATGAGGCCGTCGGCCATCAGCTTGAGACCCGTGGGGCAGGCGCAGGAGATGCGCGGACTGCGCTCGTTGATCCTTGGGGCGGGCAGGCAGAGGTGGGAGCAGTGGCCATTCACGGACTGGCAGTGGTTGATGCCATCGGGCTGGCGGTATGGATGGTACACATGGATCACCATGGGATGTTGTAACTGTGGCGGATACCAGGGAGATGAATTGGAGCTGGGGGGAACGAAAGATAGATGGTGCTTACCATGTGAACCGCTGTGATGGGCTCGACGCCCTCGCCCGTGAACTTGTTGGCCTTGAAGACGGTCTGCTTGTCCCAGTCGGTCCAATAGATGTAGTCCTCGAAGGTGGTGATGGAGAAAGGGTGCCGCAGGTACTCGGTGGAGTAGAGGATCTGGCGCCGCTGGGAGCCATCGTAGTTGGCCGACGAGATGACGTTCAGCTTGCCGTCCACCCAGTAGATGCGCTTGCGCACCAGATCCAGGGTGATGCCGTTGGGCCACTTGACGTCGTAGCTGATGATGGTGGTGCGGTGGGAGCCGTCCATGCCGGCGCGCTCGATGCGCGGGGAGGCGCCCCAGTCGGACCAGTACATCCAGCCCTCGATGGGGTCGAGGGCGATGGAGCGCGGTATGTCCAGCGCGTCCTCGATGAGCACCTTGCCCATGTTGCCGTCGAAGTTGGTCAGCTCGATGGTGCACTTGTGCGTGTCCGTGTAGTACACGTGGTTGTAGATCCAGTCCACGGCCAGTCCGTCGGAGGTCACCGACGACTGCTTCAGCACCACGGTCTTCTCGTTGCCCTCGTCGATGGGCGCCTTGTAGATGCTCTGCGTCGTCACATCGCTCCAGAAGATCATTCCCGTGCGGAACACAAAGTCCAGGGCCGTGGCCGACTTGGTGTTGTTCACGATCGACGTCATCTCCATGTGGTCCAGTGCGATCTTTCGGATATCGTGACGCCGTGCCAGCAGCAGCGAGGCATGACCCTCGCCAGCCTTGCAACGCGTGTGGTTGCGCGGATCCCGCATGTATCCTGCCTCGCATTCGCACTTGAATCCTCCGATCTCGTTGATGCACAGCTGGGAGCAGACGCCCGGGTTTTCACATTCATTGATGTCCACACAGGTTCGCTTATCCCCGGATAGTTTGTAGCCCTCGTGGCATTCGCATCGGTGACCCACTGCCAGGTCCACACAGTGGTGCATGCAGCCGCCGTTCTTGGAGGCGCATTCGTTGATGCCGCACTTGCCCGCTGGTTCGTCCTCGCCGTCGGGGCAGTCCTTCCGCTTGTCACAGACCCTGCTTAGGGCTATGCACTGACCCCCACCGCAGTTGAACTCGCTGGTGGCATTGCAGGCGCCCTTCGTGATGCCCAGGCTCAGGCTGCAGTCCTTCTCGTCGCTGCCGTCGGCACAATCCTTGTCGCCGTTGCAGGTGAGGTGTCCAGCAATGCAGCTGCGATCCCCGCACTGAAACTGGTCCGGGCGACAGGTCACATTCTTGCAGTTGGCCGTGTGCTCGTCGTCGCCGTCGGGACAGTCCCGGTCGCCGTCGCAGAGCCAGCTGTGGTGCAGGCAGGTGATGCGATCCTTGCACTGATACTCGTGGGCCAGGCAGGGGGTGGTCGTCTTGGTCACATTCGCGCAGGACTACGGGGCAGGAGACGGGGAGACATAGTTAGGGCAAAGTTTTCTGTTTGTGGTCTCGGTGTCCCTTGGGGGCAAGTTTGGGGAAACTTTTCGTTGCACACAAAATGATGTCCCAGGTTGGGTTCTGGTTGGTCCTGGCTCCTAGCTCCTAGCTCCTGGTTTTGGGGGAAGGGGGGCCCCAAGCGAGTCATGCAAAAATGCAATTTTATGCGTGCCATGCGTTGACAACAAAAGCTGCCAAAGCTGCTTTGGGCCCTGAGTTATGCCCAACTTGGTCGTAATTTATGTGGCTTACAATCCCATCCCATTCAGAGAAAAAAAAACCCGGGGGGGAGGGCGAATGTGGCAGAAAAACCAATGAATGCCACGGGAAACAGCCAACGGAAAGGGGCAGAAGGAGCTTTTTTATGGAAACACACGAAATGTAAATTTATGGGAAAGTATTATTCACTCACCCGCTCATCGGAGGCATCCGAGCAGTCCGGATCCCCGTCGCACACCCACCGCTTGGCGATGCATGCCCCATTGGTGCACGTGTGCTCGGCCACAGCGTCGCAGGGCACCACCGGACACTCCCGCTCGTCGGAACCATCGCCGCAGTCGTCGTCGTGATCGCACACCCATCGCTTCTGGATGCACCGCCCATTGCCGCAGGTGAACTCGTCGGAGCGGCAGGTTTGGTCTAAGGAATTCACAAAATGTCAGCGAAAAATGTTTGAACGAAAAAAGGAGTTGCAACAAATGACAGACAAACCAAGAGGCAAATGAAGTGCGGTGGAGTCGATAGTTAGGAATGAAGTTTGGGGTTTGTGAGAAGAGTTTGAGAATGTATTTCAGCTTTTGAGGGGATAGATGAGGTTGGTATGAGAGGATAAAATAAAGCTAAAAGTTAAACGGAAACTTAAATAACTACTAAAATTGGATAAACATAAGCTTTTTCTTTCAAATAAACTAAAATCTAACGTAAAGAACTTTTACAAAATCTTTCAAAATCAGAGAAAAGTTCAAAGAAGAAAGATTATCCTTACTGCAGTTGTGCTCATCGGAGCCATCGCTGCAGTCCTTGCTTTGGTCACACATCCAGGCCAAAGGGACACACTGCCCCTCGCCGTTCTTGCAGGCGTATTCATCCGGGGAACAGGTGCGTGCCTCTATGGTGATGGCATTTAGAGAGAACAGAAATATATAGAAAACGATATACGATATTGAGATGCCAAAGCTCTTCTATAAATATTTTCCCTTTATACCATTCGATTATCATCATTATTGCATCGATATCCTTCCCTAATTTCCCTATAGGTATGCAAATGCATTTAAAATAATTAAACTCAAGCTATTTCTAAATATTCCATCAGTCTTGGGAGTCATTGATGCGTTAAAGCTACAAAATTGCAAGAGTAACATCACCTTCTACACTATCCTTCCCCTACCATTTATAGTTTTCCTTTAAGCCATGAGAGCAGAGCAGGGCCATGAGGGCCAAAGTTGTGTTCCTGTGTTGGATGTGCACTTGTGTTCTGCTGTGCTGATGTGTGTTCGTGGATTAAGTGAATTTTATGCGCCATTGCTGGGCGGCAGCCAGCAGCCAGAGTCAACGCGAGAGCCAGGACACACGCGTCGTATACTTGTTGTTGTCAAGGGCTGCATGAATGAGTACACAATGCACACCCGCACTCACAAACAGGGAATGTTTGAACATACACTTACATAAACACATTCAATATGCACACACGAGAAACTCTCACTCTCAATGACTTGATTAAACCTCTAAGGACGAGGCACGAGTAGAGGACATTGTTGCGAGAATTATGCAAACGCCACTCCATTAAGAGTGCGTATGAGTTATGCGGCAAGTTGGTTAGTGAAAGCGATTACACATACAGTATGGAATAGGGGGGACAATAGACGTATATACATATATATAGAATAGTGGTGGAATGCTGATTCGCTTACTGCAGTGTGCCTCATCGGACTTGTCGCGGCAATCGCTGTTGCCGTCACAGAGCCAGCCGCGCGGAATGCACTGTTCGACTGTCTGGCATTTGAACTCGTTGTTGGGACAGGCGTTCACTAAATCACACATACAATAATAAGTACAATCGATTCGATGGTTAGACGGTCGTTATCACGCCACGCGAATTGGATTCGCTGGTGGGATTTATGGCTACTTACTGCACAGCGCTGTGGCCTCGTCGGATCCATCGGCACAGTCGTTCTCCTGGTCGCAGCGCCATTTATTCGGTATGCAATTGCCATTCGTGCAACGGAATTGGTCCGCGGAGCAGGTGGCCTCTGGAAAGAGCAACGAAAAGTGTGTTAAATCGAGCAGTTTGGAATGGAGGGGAGGGGGGTGCCGTGCCTGTCTGGCTTTGAACCCGTATCAAAAACAAAAGCCAACACACACACACAAAAGGAAACAGCGGGCTTTCTGCCAAATGTGTGTGTGATTATGACCACACCCACCGCCCACATCCATGTATGGTATATATACACATTTATTTACACGCACTTGAGCACGTGCTGAGCAAAGAAAACATATCCAAATAAAAACCAACAACAAAAAAGGCCGAAACATATGCTCGAAAATGCGACTAAAGGATACCACTTGTATATGTATGTTTTAATATTAAACAGTGCTCGGTATCAGAAATCCACTCTCCCTTCCGCAAATACACCCCTCCTAACCCGTTAGTACCCTGTACAGAAACGAAAGCTGCATGCGTCCCTCAAATGGCTTTTTCAATGCCACTCCAAAGGGTAGCCAAAAAATGTTTCATTTTTTAACCTCACACAAATACACATACTACCTATATTCGTATGTATGTGTGTGCGTCTATCGTGTGTAATAGGATTACAAGCAGGATTTTGGAAAGCGCTGACTTGTTGCTATGAAATCCCGCATTTTTCCCCCCAACGATTTTTGGATACAATTCCATTGCATACTTTTCGCCGTTGCCTGAAAAACTACTCTTACTTCAAAGCCAATTAGGAAATGTATTTTTATTAAATTTTTGGTAAGAACTTTCCTGGAACACACAGTCTTGTGCCCTAGCCATTTTGCACAAATTCCTGAGGCGGTTTCGTGTCAGGGATTTTACTGTTTACTGCCACTATAAAAGCAAATTTCCACCATTTTGGTGGTAAATGATCGGAGCATGCCTTGTGGCCTGTGGAAATGGCTCTGTTGATTATGCAAATCATGGCCAAAGCGCCAAATGGAAATGCCAATATATGTACATACATATAGAAGAGTATGTATAAATTTTAATCAATTTTTATGTCGGGCAGGCAGGCGCAATACTTGCCATATCAATAACATTTTATATGATTACTTTTCTAAAGTTTTTATGGATGGGCAGCATCCACCGACACCGCCACCGTCACCCGCCAACCGCCTGCTATAGGGGACGGGGGCATTGTATAGGAAAACTTGCGCCAAAACAAAACTTTGATGTGAGCCAATATTTGTTAAAATAAAAAAACGAAGGAATAACAACAAAAAAAGCAAATATAAATACCAACGCCCCCGCCCACCCACAATTCAGTGAACAATAAAAAATTGGCCACATGTGTGATCCAAACAAGCGAAAATAAAATAAAATAATATAATATAAAATATATATAAAAGGAAAAGCAGAGGAGAAACATTTTCCGCTTTTTCACATTTGGTTCAATGATTGTCGATTCGATTTTATGTTTTGCCGCTTTTTTGTGTCCCGTCTGCTAATATGCGACATTATTTTCGAAGCGAATTTTTCTCCCGGCAGACAAATTTGTGGGAGTTTTCGTCGTGGATGTATGTCACCATAGTCTCAGCAATTAAAAATCAAATTACATCGCTTTTTTGTATCATGTAAAAGTTTCATTGATTGCATTTATGCAGTATTCGCAGTATCCCAGTAGCTCATCCTCAAAAAAATAGTATGAAACATCCGCAATGTCATGCAGAATTTTGCAGCATAATTTATATTTTTTAACTAAGTTTAAACGGCTTTTCAGTTGATTAAAAAACTTTGGCCTTTGGCTGTTGGTGTTTCCCGTGTACCGAACACGAGTATATGCCACTCGCTGTGCTCTCTCCTTCTGTCGTGGCAATTTGTATGCAAATGTTAAGCGGCACTGGGAAAAATATTCAGTTGCATCGCTTGCAGGGTGCCTGCAACAGACACACAAGTGGTGCCACAGATAGGCACAGGCAGGGAAGATTTTTGTATAGCCAGATGATTGGGATTTTGGCATGTTTAATTTAAGTTAAAAGGTGTCGAAAACTTTCCAACCCGATAATAGTTAAAACTTTTACACGAAACTTTCAACTTGTTCAACTGAGGATTCTTTTGTGCTTAGAGTTTGCCACCGAGAGATGGATGCTTCGCAGGAAGATGATATAGGGACTTGATAGTTGGCAAAATACTTGACAGTAAAGTAAGAGCCCTTTCAGAATGCAGTCCTTGATGGAATGTTGAAGAAAGGCAAGAGCAGGAGGTATTTCAAGTTCGATGACAGAACTTCTACAAATTCCACAGAATTGTTTATTAATTAATTTTTAATTGATTAATCATTAGACAAATCAAAGAACACTTAAAGTATTTTAAAAGTAATAAAAATAGGTCATAAAAAAGCTCAAAGAAATATAAACCATAAAGAATAAATTAAGTAAATTTAAAATACATCATAAACTTTTTTTTGGCACCTATTTATGTAAGAAAAGTTTGTCATGTCCTTTTTTCATAATTAATTGTTTATCGTTTTGTATTCCGTTGTAATTGACTACATATATTATTTTTAAAACATATTTTCTTTAGATTTAGTAGTCTTAAATTCCCTTACGAGTATGTTATATTTTTACTTAATTAGCACAATTTTTGAATATAATTTTCTAAGGAAATTTATTTAAATAAAAATTCGATTCCCACCGTAGTGTCCCCTATAATTATTTTAATTCTTTTACATGCACTCCAACCCACAAAAGAACATTAAACAATTACTATTTAATTTACCATTTTCAGTTACCACAGCGCCAAAACTGTGGCTCTGTTGATGCAGCAAGCTGGTCACGAACAGCAAACACCAAATGTGTCCCATTTTGTTTGGTCAACGGCGAATGATTTCGCTTTTGCGACTTTTGCTAGGGCTTTAAGTAGTATTTATTTTGGGGGAGGAGAAGATAAAGCGATGAGTATTAGATTCGGGATTATCATTCATTTCCAGGAGGAGAGGCAAGAAAGCGGACACATCAATTGCCGTGACATATTCGAGAGGTTCAGCCAACTCGCACAAATTGATTGCATAATTTCCGCAAACAAAAAGTGGAGTCTTCAAGGAGAACATTTTCAAGTTCATAATGGACGGAAGACAGACGGACAGACAGGATGGACAGGATGGAGACGGAGTGCGAGCGGCAGGAGTCGGAGGACAGGACGGACGAAATATACAAGTTGTAAATATGACATTTCAGACCACACCATAACTTTTGCGGGCGAGGAAATTGAGGAAACTCATTTAATGTTCAACTGAATGATAAATGGTAAGTGCCTCTCTGTCCAGTCACCGATTGACTTGGCGGATAAGTCTCGTCCCAGACGGGAATGGGGGGTGGGGGGACAACAGAAAACGGAACCAGACACTTCCTTGGGAGCTTTGCCCCCGCCACGTGGCCCCAAAGGACACTCTCGTGCTATGCTGCTGGCATTTTGTCAAAGATAAAATGAATCTTGGCTCGCTCGGCCACACAAAACGTGTGGGCTGCACGCAGTCTGATTAGCCTTAAATGTTTTCGCGCAATTTGTATATGCTGTGTGTTCGCTTCTTTCCATTTTTTGGTTTATTTGGTTTTAATCACACACTTGGCACACTTTCGATGGCTTACATTTTACACGTTCTTTTTGGGTCTCTGGTTTGCCGTTGCCGTTTGCCCTTCTATATATATTCCCCTCTTGACACACGAATCGCGCTAACTGGTCGCATTGACACCACTCGTTCCGTTTGGTTGAGAAGTCCGCCGCCAACTGAGTGTTTGGTGGCAGAGAGGCAATCCTTAAAAACATTTCCACCCAAAGTTGTTTGCAGCATCTGCAGCCATCACCCCAGACCCTACACCCACCCCCAAACTCGAACTCGAACACGAGCTCGAGCCTCGTCTCGGCTGAAAGCTCGTTCGTTGCGAGTCGAGTGCAAAATTCACGAGTCAAAAGGCGAGTGGGATGCTGTGTGCTCGAGTGACTCAGTGAGTGAGTGTGAATAGAGCGAGTGCTTCGGGGTTTTGTTGTGAGCGTGAAATCAGAGTAGGAGCCCGTTATGCCAACGATGATGGGAGTGCGAATATTTTAATAGTTTAATGTACATTTTGGACTTTTTTTTAATATTTTTTCTAAAGTATTACTTGGTGTTGCGTAAACGAGGAAAGCCCTTTTTACCCCTTAAATTGTCAATTTTTGTATCATATCATTGATCATATGTATATAAATATTAGGTTGAAGCAACACGTAGCATTCTTATCAATCTAATAGCACAAATAAACTTTTCAATACACCTGTGGCTTGTCTCTTTGAACAGCTGGTTTTCGAACAGAGCAATGCTAATTCTAGAGCAATTAAAGTTCTGTACTATAGTGTTGCGGCCTGTGTGCTGCGACAGCAAAAGTTTCGAAAGTTTTTTGGATAATATATGCAATTTATGAAGAGCAAAATAAGCCAACGTTTTACCTAAGAATTATAGCCGAAGCCTTAATTTAACTCTGATAGAAAATACCTTAAAGATGAGGAACATCTGCAATTGTTAAAACTATAATCTAGAAACTAGAGTAGTATTTTTTAATATTTAATTTATGAATATTGAATTGAATATAATAATATTTTAATTAATATTTAATATTGTGTGATTTAAAAAACCCTAAGAAATCAACTCTACCTTTAGGAAGAATTTTCAGAATTAAATACCAAATTTGTACAGAGTTGCCTCCACTTATAAATACTTAATGCCACAAATGATGATTACTCCGCCATCATAATCCCTGTCACAAATATCAATTTCCCCCAAAAACACCATGCAGAAAATGACTATAAACGAACCCCCATTGCAATGGGAAGTCCCCCAAGTTCAACATCAAATTGCATTCCCGCCCGACCAATCGGGGAGTATACTCGAGAGGGGGCAGGCTCATTATCAATTTCACTTCATTGGAATGCAATTTCTTTCAGCCAGAAATTACATAAAGAAAATTGCGTTTTGCGCAACGAGAATCCAAAAATGGATGCACTCGTTCCGATTCGATTGCTCCGATTGCTCGCTTTTTGGTGTCTGGCACAAGTTGTGTGATAAAGCAGACGACCTCCCCATAGTTTCCTTTTATGAGCGGCCCGGCGACGCAAAAGTCTCGTGCGACGCAAATGATAAAGCGGCAGACAAGCGGCAAAAAAGATTTGCTGATGCAACAACGTTGCATGCCACAGTCAGCTAAACGCCAACTGCGCTGCAATTTAGAGAAGAGAGAGAGAGAGAGAGAGAAAGACACACAGAGGGACAGGCCAGGCCAGGCCAGCCATAGCCATGGCACAGTTTTTGGTCAGCAGCCAGTGACAATTGCTGTGCGTAAATGTTGCAAACTCGTTTCGGTTTTCATTTCAGTTTCTGTTTCTGTTTCAGGTTTGATTCGAACAAAAGGAAAATGCAACGAATGCAGTGCTTGCACTCTGACCATTATCTCGGACGCCACTGTGACTGCTTTATTACATCTGCGGCCTGAAAGTATGCTACGAAAAAGGGCACGAGCATAAAACATCCGCCATGTAGGCTTTTATTTCGTGCAAAACGATCCTGTTTCCTGCATAAATTTCCCATAAGGGAACGGTCCCTGATTGCTGGTAATGAAACCTAATGGTTTCTCATCGCTTATTCATTCTGATGAAGATATATCGTCATTTCTTCTACACTACAGATATCTGGGAAATAAAGATTAATTCGACTCACCCAAAAACTTGCATTCGGAGACCTGCTCATCGCTGTGATCCTTGCAGTCGGCATCGCCATCGCACACGAATCGAATGGGAATGCAGTCCCCGTTCCGGCACTGGAACTGCTTCTCATCGCACTTGGCCTCCAGCGCTTGTCCTGCAAACAGAGAGAGCACACACACACACAGATTCAGATTGAGATTGAGATGGATGAGTAAACAGATAATTTAAGCTAATTATAAACAATTCCGGGTGGTTGTTTAGGAGCTTAGAAAAGTTTTCTCATTAAAGATAAAAAAATAAAAATAACAAAAGCTCAAATTGATTAGGGGCTAAAAAACTTCAAAACAATCAGCAACAGACAGATACCCACAGACAAACACACAGAAACAGCAAACAGATACAGATACGAGTGTGTGTGTATGTGTGAGTGTGACAAGTAATTTGCATACTAAACGATAAACAAGAGGCAAGAGGATGTGGCAGTGCCTTTTAATCAACAGAAAAAGCCTTAAACTTTTTGGAATTCCTCCCTCAGTCACAGTCCCTTCAACTCTCCCCCAGCTCTTGAAAATATGCAATACACATATTTGAAACGAAACGAAACGAAACAAGCCATCACACACGCAGAGAGGGAAACCCCCAGAATGTCAACAGTCTTAGGGACCTAATAGAAAATGTGACAGGCATTCAAAAAAAAAAATGAAAGAAAAGCAAGTAATAGATTGCCAATGAACAAACAGAGAGACAAAGAGAGCGATAATGTGTGGCATAGGGAGATGGAGAGGGGGATAGACCCATTTTGAAAAGGGTTTCGGGTCCTGGGTCCTGCAGTTGACAGCAGCTTTGAGGCACCGCTCCATCATGCTCTTGCATATTTCAATAGCTCAATATTTTCCCATACGAATATACGAATATATGTATATATATTTGCTAATTGTTGTAATTGAAGTTCGCAGCCAAAAACAAATCGAGGATGGAACAGGAACACTCCCTCCTTCAATTGCCAGGCCTTGTCAATCAATAAGGTCAAATCAATTCAATTCTCTGTGTGGGTTCTCATGTCGCCGCGGTGGCTGCCCTGGAAATTGTTTTCAATTATGCATCATGACAGTCAACAAAATGGCGAATTATAATTCACGCATACATATGTATACATATGTGTATGTATGTATGTATGTATGCGTACGTTACAGCTACATATACAGCTCGTACATTAGCCCCATATGCCATATTCATGTTCAACATATGGATTCCACATGACGTCAAGCGGCAAAAGGGACCGAAATGAATGAGTTTCTCTGTCGCTTATTCGAGAAATGTGCGAATGAATAAGTCAGGGCATGAATTCATATGAATATTATTGACAAAGATTTGACAAAGAGTTTCGGAGTAGCACAAAAGAGAGCCTGACTTAACCTGATGGCAAATAGTGGTACTTCATTTATATAATTGATTTATTTGATTCAAAATTGAATATTTATGAATCATCAAGGGCTCAACCTCAATGATAAACTAACAGGAGCAAGGGTTTGAAGAACCAGATTAGTATATTTAGGACTATAAGGTTCATTAGCACTTCTGGGAAAAATTATTCAGAGGTTAAGCAGAGCAGGAGTGTGGTCACTCTTAGGGGGATACGAAGGGAAAAAACAACTAAGGAAATTTCTAAACTTCATTAAAAGCTCTCTCTATATAATTTCAGACACTGAGAGAGTGCGCATCATCGTAGGGAAAGGAGAATATCATTGCATTACTGCAATCTATCAGACTCATAAACAGGGAGATATCACAATAGATCTCTACAAAGCAGCACTGCTTGCACTCTCACAGGGAAGCTGAGCAATAAGTGATGAATTTTCATAACTGGTTTTTGGTTTATTTTTTCTGGCAAGCCCTAATTAAAGCCTTTGTTCGGTGCAAAATCGAATGAGTTCCAGCAACTTAATTGAACGACTGATTCAAGTAGTTATATTTCTCAGAGTTTCCGCACTTGTCCCGGGACACACCCCATCTAGTATCAGAGACAGAACCTGTTCAATATCAAGACCCATGGCCACCAATTTGTCTGCCAGAAACCGCGAAACTCTTCTGGACCCCGTTTCACGTCTCAAGCGAAGTCTACGTCTACGAATATTGAATCGAAAATAAAACTATTTAGCATATCTAATGATTTTGATAATCGTAAAGTCGAAAACAAGTTCACATCGCAATCCGGTTGGCTTAACCCACTAAAACGACAATTTCGAAGCGGGTTGTCATCCGATTTTATAATCTTTATAGTGGCATTATCATTGATCATGTCTGGCAGTAATAGAAATTTAAGTGGAACGATTGTCGTCTCAGGGCCAGACCAATATAGTAATAAGCATACTCATAGCTGTGCGAATAGCTGGAGCATAAATCGATAAGAATGTCTATACGTAGTACTCCCAGTGATAAGCACCCAAAAAAATCAATTTCACTATCGGATTTAGCAAATTAATGCTAATTTCTATTCGAATGAAATCCATGGCGATAAGTCCGCACCTCAAGATCAAGGTTAATGGATTGTTATGATTATTTGATAATTGTATGAATAGAATTGTGTATAACATGTGATTCCCGTGGGGGGCTTGCGCCTATGCATCATCGTCTGATGCATTTTCCCCTCTTAAATGTGGAATCAATCAAAACATGTTTACTCTGAACAAACAAATCAATTAAACTGCAGCAACGTCGCATGGTTTATATAAGGAAAACACCACACGCCCACTATTAATTGTTGTTATTATACTATGTAGTTTTATCGTTGCTTTTGTTGTGGTTTTGTTTTTGGTTCTGGCACAAACTAGTTTTATTTGCCAGAGAGAAAACAGTTGGCACTGCGAATAAATTAAATCAACAAAATGAAATGGGGCGACAAAATCAAATTCCATCTCTCTTAAACGACCTTGCCACATCACAGATATACTCGCACTGACAGCATCTCTCAGAGAATATCAACTCAAATAAACTATAAATCAGAAGCGAACGATTGAGAGACTGAGAGATGGGTGATAGGCAGCTGTAATGGGAACATTTTACGTCGCAAATCTATACAGAAATAGGGGGCTCGACTCAGTCTTAACATAGTTTTTTATAGATCGAAAATATGGCTAAATTTAACAGTGAAACGCAGAAGTAGAGCCAGCAGCAGCCAGAGATATTTTGGACTACGTCAATGCAGTGAAGCGCCAACCGAAAAGATCTCTGAACTGCGTTGTGTTTTCCCCCATTTTTTTTTTGTGTGTTTTGGGGGTGTGGGAAAGCGTGGGAATGGTTTGGTAGATATTTTCGTACATAGGGGGTATATGTGTCAACAATCTTATTTACTTTGGACAAAGTCCAATAGACCCAGGTGCAAAGTACAAAATTGCAATTGAATTTCTCCTCCTCGTTTTTTAACGCTCAAGCAAATGCTTTTTCTTGATTTAGATTGATGAAATTTCTAGAAAATATTTCAATTTATTTCCTTGTAATTGATGAAAGTGTTTACAAGACTTAATTTATTTTAATTAAATATACTCGAATTTTCTTTTAAATTATCTGTTCCTAAATTCCTCTTAAATGTTTCATTCATCTGATAAGCAGCCCTTTTTTTATTTCCATAATTATTCTGCCTATAATATTTTCATAATTCTTTTCAATCAAAGCCATATTTGACTTTCAAGATTTCTAAGAATTATTTTATTTTCTTATTAAGATTGTAGTTCAATATTTTTCTCTGTAATTATTCAGTGATAATAAATAATTTATTTTATAATCAAATACGTAGTATATTCAATATCACGCAATTTTTGGAATGCCCTTGGGGAATTCGAAACTCAATCGCTAAATCCCTTAAAATTGCATAAAAACAAATCATAAAATGAACAATCACACTTTTCCACTGATAAGATAATCCCCACAATAGCAAATCCCTGTGGGCCAAAGCAAGATTTATGATTGGAAATGCCCCGATTGGCAGTGCCAAGCGACGTCATAGATATCATCGCCTCGTACGATTTCCCTATCATTGGCTATGGAAAAACGTGGTAGAAAATCAATGCGGAAGTTGATAAACAATTTTGGTCTGCACTGGCACCACGGTAACCGGTGTCTCGCAACAAGTGGCAAGCAGCCGGCCGGTGTACTGCACTTGGCGTATCTGCAGCTGCAGCTGTATCTGTATCTCTGCAACTGAAACTCATTCCAATTGCAATTTTTGTGTTTTCGATTAATGATACCCTGCCTCAACGAATCTGATAAGGGTTGAATGAACTCTGTCTTTAATCTTCATTGATAAAAACTTCCTACGATTATGTCTGCAATTTAGTTTGTGATATCACAGAATAGTTATCCATAAGGTATGGGGTTCAACAGACCTTAGAGGTCGTAGTAGTACAAAGCACCCCGATAAAACCGTATCTAAATTATCCCAATTGATTCTATTTTGTTTATTATTCCTCCAAAGAAAAGTTATCTGCATATATGGAAAGTTATCCAGGAATCTTATTTATTTTCCGAATGTTTTATTTTTCGAAATTCCTTCATATATAACCATTAATGAAAGCTCTCAAAATCTGTTCTACCTGATTTATGAGGAATTCATACTACTCTTTCGTTTTCGAAAAAACTTCTCTTTCTACTATAATATATCTACGTTGATTGGTTCCCATGACGTCCAGATAATGGCTTAAAATGTCTACCAAAATTCATTCAACTACTCGTATCTTTTCAGTATGTCTAATCTGCGTTTTCTACTCCCAAAGAAAAGTTATCTATTAAATATGTATTTTTTGATTAGATTTCTTTCGTTCTTTCTTTTCTTCGCCTCCCATCGAGGGTATCCAGACCTCTGTTCCCCTCAAATCTCACTCGCAACTTTGTTTGTGGTCTAAAATTAGCACAAGACAAAGCTAAAAACAAACTTCACACTTTTCTTCTTTTTCTGTCTCCGTTTCTGCGGTTTGCATCGTTCTTTTGGATTCATTCTCACCTATGCCGAGGGGCGTGCCAATCTTTCCAGATACATTCAGAAATTTGAAGCTCATGTTGATGAAGGTCTTGCCATCGAGCAGTCTGCTCAATGAGCCCCCACCTTCAGGTGTCAGCAATTGTTGGTGTGTTGTTGCTGCTGCCGCTGCCGCTGCTGCTGCAGTTGGTGTTGCTGGCCCTTCTGCTACTGCGGCAATTGAGGGTGTGGGCGTGGCAGTGCAACATTTGCCCAGGCCGAGCATCAACGTTAGCAGCAGCAGATTGAAGCTTGCGCAGGCGCAACGGAACAGCTGTTCGGCCCGTCTCTTGCTGTTGCTATTGTTGTAGAGATTGTTGCTGTTGTTGTTGTTGATGATTATTGCAGTTGTTGGTTTTGTTCTTGTGGCTTTGGTATCACTTGCAGTGCCCATAGAGCGTAACCCTATGGCCATGGTATGATATTTTACTTGTTTAACGTTTCGCTCTGCGTTTTCTTTAGTTTTTCTTTTCAGTTTTTTTTCACTCTTTTTTCTCAGTTTTTCACAAGGTCTTTGCACTGTAAGGAAAGGGGTAGGGGGGAAGTGGTGTTAAGACTTGACCCTGGCCATTGGATTATCTAAGCAGGAAGCATTGGATCTTCAGCAAAGATTATCTAATCACAGAAATGGCCAAAAGACACAGCACCCGCCTTAAAATAAACGCTAAAATCTCTTTGAAAACATTGCTTGCCAAAATCTGCCATCCTCTCTCCCTCTCCGGCTACGTCTACCACTCTTTCTCTTTCCTTCGATGTCGCGTTCCGCTCTCTTTTCACTTCTTAAGATGACCGCCGCCCGAACATACGCACTCACTCTCAAAATATTCACAAAAACAACAACAAATTTCAACCAGACGCAGGCAAACTGGTTAAAAATCGTACGACACAAAAACACGAAGACAAAAACGAGACGCCGCCAAAAACAGAAACTGGTAAGAACGTAATGGTCGATATGTCGACTATAAGATACCCGCTAATCAGGCCTACATACATTCACATGTGTCGACTGCCTACTTGTGGTGCACTGATTAGGCAATTATCTACATACGAGTGGGTATGTACATATATTAAATGAATACCCTAATATATAAAGAATATAGTAGTTTAAAATATATGGCAAACTATTAATTAACTACTATTACTACTATTACTACTACTATCGGGATGGAATGAATTTCTAAATGTAGTCATCTATAGATAAATATGTAAATATTTAAATACATCGTACTGTACATATGTATAGAAATAGTTGAATATACTGAATAGGAACTTCTTCGTACCATGAAAGAAAACTGGAATCTTGAAACGTGTTTTTTCACGATATGGATACAAAGTAAACAAATGAATTAATGGAAGTTATAGCCATTTAAGTAAAAGAACTCAATATACCCCTCGTAGGCCGTGAGTACACGGTATTTGAAACCCGAAAAACTGTGAACGAGTGAAGAATTAAGCAAAAATATCGGACAACAACAAAAGTTACCAAAAATAAGAGCGGGAGAGTGAGAGAGGGACGGCGAAATGCGAGACGCGAAAAGCAAGAAGAGGTGGAGAAAGACTACAGACAACATAACAGATCTGTAGACGTTGACAATTATAAAAGTAAACTGAAAATTCAAAAGCAAAGTGGCAGAGGAATTTGTTGAAAGGGGATTGGATGCGGGAATCACTCGACTGCGCACGATAATTAATTAAATATTGTTTACGTAGGTCCAATATTTTGCATGGCACGCGTCTGCCAGCATTTCCGATAAAAAAAACCAAAGCCTCTTATCAGTCGAATGTTATTTTTTCTGTTTCCCCTTTTCTTTTTTGCGGTACATAGTATTTTCAAGGTGTCTGCGAATGTGCGGCACGTGCTGAAAGGCGGTTTTTTTTTTGCCGCTATATTTACACTCTTTTTCCGTTTTGTTGCAATGTTCTTTGAATTACATTCGATTTTCGTTTTTCCTTTGGGGATTTCTTTGGAAAAAAAAAACGCCGCTATCAAAATACCCGGTGTCCACAACGCGCCTTTTTCAACTAAATACGATTCGAGAATCTGCCTGCAATTTTAAGCGATTTGCCAGCGATTTCGATCCTATACGATCCGATTCGATTGCGCGATCTTCGCATCGCATCGCGTCGGTCTCTGGTCTCTGTGGCTAAGAGAGAGAGAGAGAAGAGAGCTTGTCTTTCTTTTTGATTTTGCTTTGGTTTTTCGTGTTTGCTTTTGCTTTTGCCGTTTCGCTACTGCCTCAAGGTAGTCTTATCACACACCTCACAAGAATATACGAGCAACCCGAAGAGAGCGGGAGAGAGTGATCGATCGCATTGCACACCACGTGGCTCTCTTGCTCCGAAACGATGCTGTTTCTGCTTGCTCTCTCGGATCTTACATCGGATTTGCTTTTCCACTGCTCTTAAGAGACTGCGCGAGGGAAACCTGTTGATCGATGATCAATGAAGCGAGTGCTGGTCGCGTTGCTTGTGAATGGAAGATCGGAAGATCTAGAAGGGATCCACATACATACATATGTTTCATCATATGAATCAATCTCTTCAATATTCTTACATATAACCATTTTAAATGGATTTGAGTTTGAGACTCGATTTTTTTATTGTTTAAATGTTTCATTAAGATCTCTAATATAATAGATTATGGTTCTGAATAATTTTGGAGTTTAAAGATAATTTTCTTAATAATGTGGAATAATTGGTGATATGAAGATTTCGGATGAATATTGAAGTGGTCTCAGAATGATTTCAATTACAAATTGTAAATAATTCCACTGTATGCGATTCTTCATCAAGTGTACCATTGGATTGAATTGATTGCTCAAAGATTGATTGAATAATTCACATTTTTTTAATAATTTTCCTGGAACTACGAGCAGTAATTACAAATAATGGCAGTACTTATGGAACTTTAATTGGGAACTTTAAAATTGGCGTTACATCGCATAGACAACCCACACTTGAAGATCAAACAGCTGTCTGTATTTTTTGTGGGCAAAAAAATTGAACCTATAAGTGGGGAGCTGTTCAGTTTTGATATGGGACGGAATCGATTGTTTCGAGAGTTGATAAGGAAATTTCATATGAGTGCAAGGAACAGATATTTCAATATTTTACAAGAATACTATGACTTCATGAATCAAAGTCTGATAAAGGAGTTTTTCAGAACTTGATGTTTGAAAGATCTCTTGCTGGAACTGCATTAGGCAGATCAAATGATCAATGATGGGAAGAGATGAGATGTAAGCAAAGTGTAAGCGGAAAGATTCAGTATCCTGAGCAATAAACTATCGTACCAACCTTGACAACAGGACAATGCCCATAGGAACACAATTATAACAGATATTAGAACACGGAGATCACTTTTTGGCATGGTTATTCCCGGATAATGCCGATCGTGCAACGCCATGTACTATAGCTAAATATATCTTTCAGACTTTATCTCGAGATCGCGACTTCCTTTTTGCGTTACCAGCGGCCTCCGACGTTTTATCAGTGCGCAAAAAAAGATATTTTCTTTCTATTAATTAAGCCGAACAATGTGGACAGCCGGACGTGCGATAATCGTAGACAATTGTGCTGCCATATATACAATATATATGTATATAGTGTATATATCCAGGTGTTCTTGGGTGGGGCAGGTGGTACTTTTAAGACCCGGAGCTTCTAACGGTCCTATGCCTAGCAGCGACCGACGCGAACTGAAATGGAATCGGACTCGGAATCGGAATCGGGCAGCTCATTAGCATTGAAAGTTGCGTGGCTTTCCATCAAACGACAGGTGTGCGAGTGTATGCGAGCGATTGAAATGTGAAATTCGAAATTGAATTGATTTGGTTTGGGTTTTTGAGTTGAATTTTGAATGACGTCGATAGGTGGTGGCTTGCTGATAAGAGTCGGACATGTTTTTTGGCCGGAACTGGTACGGAAAACTGCAGTTATCGAAACAAAGGAATTGAATTCTGAACATCATCATCTGATAAAACATTACAACAATCGTCTCAATCATCAGCAGCATCCCAATCATCATTATTTCCATTGTCATCATCTGCATGTGTCATCGGCCGTCTGTCGTTTCGGGCCAGGCCACTTGAAATGGGACATAATTTATGATTTACGCGTGTAAATCATTTTTCAAGCACCACCCCCTGCCAGGCCTGCGAGTGATACTTGCTTGTGACTGTTCCCATTGCTTCCCCCTTCTGTACTAAGCAGAGGGGGGTTCAGTTTACAATCTGCGGCCGTTTCTAATTGCAGGCGTTCGAAATCGCAGCCTAATCAAGCACTCTACTTGACGCTGCATTTTATCGCTTTTGGGCCCCGGGCCCCGGACGCCGGACCACGAGTCGTGTGTTCAAGTTCCGTCGAGTGCGATTCGCTGGAGAGGAATGCACGGCCTTTTGTGTCTTTGGCAGGCGTGAAGTGAAGGGTCTGGTCTGCGGATCTATCGACTGGTCCGATTGATAGATAGATAGATAGCCCTTTGCAAAATGACAGATAATGAGCGGATACCCTAATCTACAGGTAGTGTGACTGTAATCGGTATTTTTAGGGTACTACTTGTGGAAAGTATTACAGAAAGAGTTGAGCGATAAGTGGAGTAAAAGTTCTTTGAAATGGACTCTTAATAGTTAAAGAAAAAAAAACATCTAAGCCCCAGATTCATTCTTCTGTACCCAAAAGTTGAAAATCTATACTGGATAGTATACCCAATTTAGCGATCTGATAGCGACTAATGGGTAGAGATCCTTCCGTAGTCTGGAATATGGGAAATGCGGAGATCGATATAGCCTTGATCTACAAGTGGCTGGGCGATATGAGGTCGGAAACCTTCTGCTTCCAAGTGCCTGTTACGTGGATCACTGCCCATTCATTGCCATGAATTCTACGAATTAAGGGCCTAACATCGCAATATGAAATAACATGACTAAAGTTACGAATGATTTGAAAGGGTTTGTTCTGTAATGTTTGTATTGATTTCAAAATAACTATCAGGGTCTTCCAGGTCTGGTTTTGTCTAGATTGAGTGTGTTTGTATCTCCTTGAGCTATATATAGCTTTGGTCTAGGTCAGGTTGGAGTGATCTAGTTTATTTCATATTTTGATAGCACTCGTTGATTATTTTGTTATATTACATGGAATGTTTATTAATTTTTTAGTGTTTTGTTTATTTTTAAAGACACTTAGTCCTTTCGCCTCCATGTAGCTGGCTTTTGGCTGTGTTCCTTAAACTTGAATAATATTCAAACACTTTCTGCATTCCTTTCTGGTTCCGAACTACTCGAGCGTCGACGCGATTCTGAAAGTTACGCATAGCTTTCACATTGCATTTTCGAAATGACTTTTTCGATTTACCATTTACAATTACATGACCCGGGAGGGTTTGCATTCATTTTCTATTAAGTTATTCACGTAATTAACATCAAATACAAGACTGGGAGGGGTACAGAAGTTGAATAGAATTTTCCTCTAATATTTGAATAATATTCTTTGGGAATTTCCTGAGTTTTTTTATGGTAGAACCTTAGCACGTGTTTTATTTTTTTCTCAGCTATAAAATGTACAGGAATTTTTTTTTTTTTTTTTAATTATCTTAAGAATTTAATTCATATAATTTATTTATTAATTATTCAAATTATACATTTTTGAAATAATTAAAAAATTAGTATTTTCTTAAAGGCAGCTGATCTTATTAATGTTTTATTGTTATTTATTTTATTTTATTATATTACATTTTTGAATAACATTGTTTTGAACTTTGAATGCATTTGAAATTGTATTATACATATATTTTATATGTAAAAACTATAAATTTTTTTATTTTGTAAAATATATTTTTCAATTATTCTTTGATAACAAATTTTCTCATATTTTTTGTAGATTCTTTCAGGTTTAAAAATGAAATTTAATTTATAGTTGATATTTCAAATTTTAAATATTTACATTTTTTATTAGTTTTTTTATTTTATTTTATTTATTTTATTATTTATTTAATTTGTTCAATTTTTTTTAATTTGTGTACTTTTTGTATATTATAATAAAATATTATTTGAATAAACCGCTTTATTTTTTATTTGATTTATTATTATTAAATATACTCCAAATTATTCTTATTCTTTCAATTGTTTTAATAGAAAATCCCTTTGTGTCTCTCACACCTTTCTCCGGCCATTCTCCAGAGCAATTCCAACAGTAAATTTTAATGATCCTACAACAAAAACACCAACACACACCAACAACAACAGTGTAGAGCGATAAAAATCGCAATCGATAATTCAAATGCACAAAAACGCTCTCGAAAGTCGCGTTCAAAACGCAGTTTCGGATAAAGCGCAACGCGAGCGGAATGTAAACGGCGAATGAATGTCGGCTAAGAAGTAACGGTAAATTTCACATGTGGCAAATGACAATAGAAGCCGTCGTTGACGTCTCTGTCGCTGTCGCAGTCGCACCCGCAGTCGCGTTTCAACCGCAGCGCATTTACAGTTGTGGATGCTGCTGTTAAAGCGCTGCTAATCCTCTGCCGAAAACTTAACATTGAATGTTGCGCAGCGGCGGCAGCGGCATCAACGATATCGCTCATAAACGTCATTCAATGGCGTTCTATCTTTATGTGTGTGTGTGTGTGCATTATAGTATGGGTGTGCGCTGAAGCGTGTCTAAATATGAGAGCATAAAAATTAATGTTATATTTATAGTGTGGCAGCAGCAAAAGTTGCGGCAGGAGGCGTTGCGGACGCCACGCTGCAGGGCAGCAGAAGGAGCAGCAGTGGCAGCCACCAGCAGGGGAAGCACCAGCAGCGGTAGCGCAGAGTATGTTGGCCAAGTGCTGGGTGCTGGGTGCTGGGTGTCGGGTGCTTGGTGTTTGGTGTTGGGTTTGTCTTGCCGCTATTTGTTGGCACTGCCCGGCGGCGGCTCGAGGTCGCTTCTGCTGCTGCTTCTACTGCTCCTGCTGCTTGCTGTGTTACCAACTATTTGCAGTTTTATGAAGGAAAGCGAGGGGGTAAGAGAGACTACTGGCGAAAGGGGGATGGAGAAAGAGGGCGAGTTTATCCAACTTGAATTTCAATAAGCAGAACTAAATATTTGCAGCGATAAATCGCTACAATAAATACAGGCACGTAACTACAGTAGATACTCGGTATAGAGAATGCTAATGTATTTATGATAAAGGTTTAACGATTTTAAAGCTCCTACAAGATATTCATTTGCTTCGTTGGATTACGGGGAATCCTCTTCGATTGTTGGGTATATTTGAGAGATACAAAATTATAATTCTTATCAACTATTCATCTTAAAAATCTCTCATTTTCGGATATAAGTTATATTTTTTTATTCAAATTTTTTCAAGTTAAAAGATTTGATTTCTGGAGTATTCACTGCACTCACTGCCTGGCTGTGGCTGACAGCTGGCGTCATGCGGCATGCTCTCTATGTACATATGTATGTGTGTGTGCGAAAATGCCCCACATGCGTGGCATGCCACGCCATCAGCCGTGAAAGATAGAAAGGGTTACGGCTACGGCCAATGTGGCGTATGATGAATTTTTCTGTCTGCTGAAGCTTGATGCCCTTCTTCTTTTCGTCTAGCCCATCTCCTCCTTGGGGCAAACGAATGTGATTTGTTTAGCCAAAAAATAATGAAATTATGGCACATTATAAGACAAAGATAAGTGAAAAGCAAAGAAGAAATCAGTTTATTTTTGAAAGAGGACAAATATTTTGATTCAGATCTAAGGGAAGATTGTTATTTTCTATATTCTTTTTGGGGATAATCCCTTTCCCTTTTCAATTATCAATTTGTCAATCGCTCGATCAGCGCCACTCCTTCCAACAAAAAAGGGCAACATTTAAGCTTTCGATACCTCCCACATTTCCATCTCCTTCTCACTCTGATGACCCACGAAACCATTCCCATTCTGATTTCTGATTGCAGCGCACTCAACTGAGCAACTTCCTGTAGGGACAGGACAAATTTGCTGATACGTGTGCCTGACTGAATGCCTGCCTGGCCAGCATTTTTACGGCGAATCAACTTTAAAGTAAACTCTACCCGAATCGGACTCAACAAAGATCCAACCGAGACCACAGACCACTCGGCGGAGTCTAGGGGGTACAGTGACGACTTCCCTCACATTAGCAGTCAAATAATCATACGCCGCATTGTCCCGGGCCTAAGAGGGGAATGGGAATGAGTATGGGAAGGGGAGTAGAGGAAGGTGGACCTGTCATGGCATCTGTTGTGGATTTTTGAATGTGACGTCAACAGGGTCCGCGGCAGGAGAGGAAAACGTTTGCCTATCGGGGAATGGAAATGGGAAATGGAAATTCTCGCACTGAGGGGAGGTACGGGGAAGAGGAACTTTAAACTGCGGGCCTTTGGCTGATGGAGGATGCAAGAGGAGCAGTCTGACGGAGGAGAATGCGTCCTTAGATAGCAACCACTGCCACTGCTTCTGCCTCTGCCTCTGTTCCTTTCCCTGCCTCCGTCTCTGGTTAGTCGGTTGGTTGGTTGACTCGTCCTCGTCCTCGTCCTCATCCTCCTTCTGGCTGCTGGTTGCTGGCTTTGGCTACAGGACAAAATTTACCGCTAAGCATCTGCCAACATCGTGCGACTCTTCAAAGGACCAGGAGCAAGAGGGGGATGAGGATGGGGACCAGGAGAAGGACTACGACTGGTATGACACGCGACTGCTGGTCGGGATCATGGGGGTCATTGTAATCATAACGGCGACGGTGACTCTCTCTCCTCGCTGGAGTACAGCCCGAAACAGGACAAAAAGTGCGATGAAATGGCGCCAAATTAGTCAAATCGCATAATGGCCAACATACAGGGTGCCCGCTGCATAATACTCGTATTCGCATTCGCATCCGTGTAATATAAGCAATTTTCGACCATTTTCGAATGTAAAGTCAATTGTCCAGACTCCCCACTCCACTTATTCTCTTTTGGCAAATAAACAAAAGCAATCGACTGGAGCGGCGCGGCGGCTTCTTTCTCCATCTGCTGCTCCTCTGCTTCTGCTAGCGTCTTAGAAGCTGACTGCTCTGCTCTGCTCTGCTGCCATCTCTGCTGCTGTTGCTGGTTCTGCCAGACCTCTTCCCTTCCTCTGCCCTTCCTCTGCTTCTGGATGGATGATGGACAAATGGCATCCATCCCAAAGTGAGCAGCGGCTAAGCAGCGCAGCGGACAGCAGCCGCAGCAGAGGCCCGCGACAGTTTTTATGATTTTTCGTTGGCTGTTTCTCTGTTTCTGTTTCTGTTTCTCTTTTGTTTGTTTTGCAATTATTTCCCCTGTCGCGAAGAGTGTGGACTGTAACAGATTGTGCGGGTACTGTTATCCCTTTGGTGGTGGCAGGGTTACTTTTTGTGGCACGTTTCCTGCTTAGCTGACTCGCATTATCATCCACATCCACAGCGAACGGAGTGTGCGCGTAGTCGCTTCCGCCTGTTCCCACTCTTAGTCAATCCTCCCACTTTCCCACTCCTTCGACTCCTTCCCCCACATTCTGCCAGTCAAAAGTTGGCCAATTCGACAGACACACAAACTTCTCACTTTCCCCCTAATTGATATCAGTTTCTGATTCTGTTTCGGTTTCAAATACCCTGCCAGAAAAAAAACGAAAAAGTTTCCGCTCTGATCCCCCGAGGGAGACCCACCAAGTGTCGGGCAATGTAAATCCGCTTAGAGCGAAGTGGACTCATAAATTATTGATTTGATTATGTCACCCGGTGCTGGCCGGACCAGACCGGACGACACACTCCCGATGGTTCGAGTCCTAGACCTGCTTTGCTGGTATTTAGAAAGGATCACAAGCGATTAAGTCCTGCCAGCACTCAGCGAGAAAGAGAGTGGAAAGGTACATATAAGTATGTATAGACAGAGGCGGACTGTCAGGAAATGAGAAGACAGAAAATGGATGGAAATTTCTAAAATACCATCCCTTCGTTCCTATCCCATCAGATTACGCGATACACTTGAGCCCCAGCCCAAGTCCAAGCCTATGCTCGGGACACTGAGAGATGGACAAAGACGAAGAGCAACGACTCGGAGTCATTGGAGTCAAGACGTTGAAAAGATCTTCAATTTAATATAATACAACGAGAATCACTGCCACAAATATGAGATCTTAGGCTGCTCTTGTGGCCACGACTGGTCCTCTTTCTCACTCGATTTCTTTCAAACAATGTGATAAATTCTACTATTCATTATTTAAGTTCGCTTATTCGAATTTTTGAATAGTTTCTCTAATAGTTTCCACTATCGAATCTTGTTTCTGGATGGTCCATGCATGAACCTACACGAATCTAATGTTCCCCTATACGAATACTCTTTAAGTAGTAGGTTTCTCGAGTTGAAATACTAATAATACTAGATCTCCACAAAACACTCACACTTTGCAGAAAACAAGGCAGGCCAACAAAAATTTGCTTTATTTACAATCGACTCGAACGAATAATTCAGTCAGTCAGTTAGATTTGTTGAGCGAACAGCTTTATTTTATTTTTTTACTAAACTTAACAAAAATACGGAGTAGTAAATAAATTTTAAGTAAAGTCAAATTTTTTTTTAATTTTTTACGTATGGCCACGATTACTCCGTGCAACAGCCAGTTAGGCGACTCGAACGGGAGCTTGATCATGGAACGGAGTGAAGGAAATCACACTCACGGCAACGAGTGCATGGAAGACTTGTCGGATAGGGATTTCTTTGATTTGGAGGATGACGATGAACACATCACAAGCTACTCGACCACGAATTCGGTGTCAGATATATGGGCTCAAAGCTCCAAGCAACAGCAGCAAATACACGAGTTAAAAAAGCTGCTCCAAGACAAGTCTCAAAAGCATGATGCCATGACCCAGCAGGCCACCGATACTCGAAAAAAGCTTGATGAGAAGGAGAAGCGGCTGTGCATGTTGGAGGAGCAACTGGAGGAAGCCTTTCAAGAGAAGCAGCAGTCGCAGGACTTACTGGGGCATATGAAAATGACGTGCGAGAACCAGGAGAATAGCATTGAGAAGCTGCGGGAGGACAAGAGACAGCTGGAGCAGAGCAATTTCGGGCTGGAGAGAAAGCTGTATCAGTGCCAAATACTCCAAACAGTTACTAAACGGTACATCGCCCTGGAGTCGGACTTTGAGGCCATGCTACTGGAAAACGATGTCAAGATAAATGAGCTGCATGGCTCTCTGGGCTTAGCCCGGACTCGATGCCACCAACTGGAGCCAGAGAAGATTTGCCAGCAGCAGTACATTAAGGAGTTGGAGGACAAGATCGCATCGTTTGAGCAGACCATTTCCCACCTCAGTAAGAATTTCGCAGGGGCTCAGGAAGAGCTGAATGCGATCGATGCTCTATTGCTGAAGACTCAAACTCATTTGAGGCCGCAGGGTGACAGCGCTACCCTCAGTCACCTTAATCGGGCTCTAGCCCATCCCAAGGACATGTCGGATAAAATTATCAAGCTGCAGGAGCTGCTGGAAGGGCGCGAAAGGGATCTGCAGTTGCTTCGTGAGAAGGAGAGCCAGTCCCTTGGAAAACTTGCCGCTTTAAGCGAGGATAAAACGCGACAGGATGCGCGCATTGTGTGTATGGAAAAGGAGCTGGCAGAACGCCAACAAATGGCCACAAGTTATTGGAAGCTTCAGCAGAAAATTCAGCCGTTGATAGCGGAGCGAGATGCTCTGAGGGAGCACTACCAGAAGGGCGAGAATCAGCTCAAAAGGATTCAGGTTGACCTGCTGAGAGTGAGCGAGGATAACGAAAAACTCAAACAAACATGTGATCGGCTGTCGGACGATAACTGGAAGCTGACAACAAAGCGAGACAGAACTGAAGAGCTTCGTTTGGAGCTGGATCGAAACCGGGATCTGTTAGCTCAGACACAAATGAAGTTGGATCGTCTATCGAAACTGCAGGCGGACACAACTCGTGACAATGAAATCCTTACCTACAAGCTGGGCAAGCTACAGGACGTTGACAAAGAACTCGTGGAGCAGCGCCAGCAATATGCCAATCTCAAGCGAAACAATCTCAAAACAGAGCAGATGGCCAGATGGCTGAAGACTGAAAAGGACAGTCTTCAAGAAGAACTGCAGGAGTTGCAGAAAAAATGTGAGCAAGAGAAGGTCAAAGAGCAGCCCGTGGCAGCCGCTAATTGTAGCACAACTTTGGAAAAATTTAATGACATTGGACAGGCTGAGATTGAAATGACGAAGCTCAAGAAAATCAACAAAAGGCAGGCAAAAATAATCAAAGCATATTTGGGGGATGTGGATAAGACTGTGGACAAGACCGAGGACTTGACGGCGGATGTCAAGAGGAATGTCAAGCAGTTGAAGGACTACATCAAAGAGCAGAACAAGTCGGCCGAGAAGACTGAACATAAAGAGACGCCTTCGACTAACTACGAAACTTCAGAGTCGTGCCAGGGTGTCGGTATGAGTACCGAGGCGTCGTTGACTTCGACTGAGCACATCAGTCAGACTGAGCAACGATATCGCGATCAAATGGCAAGGGAGGTACAAAAGGCAGAGGAGAAGTACCAAAGGGTTTGCGCCAAGGTTGAACCGCTTCTGAGCGAAGTGGAGATGCTGAGGCGCACCATTGTGGAGGAGCGTGGCAAGACGGCGAATATACTGAATGCTAAGAATGAAGAACTAAAGGCCCTGATGGGGAAATGCTGTGAAAAAGAGCGGTGCATAGACGACCTTAAGCAGAGCTTTGACGATGTATTTTCCAACATTGAATCCGAGCGCCAGTCGATGAAGACCGTGTTGAGCCAGTGGGAGTCGGAAAAGGTGGAGATCCAGCAGGTGGAGCAGTACTGGCAGGATAAGATGGCTAATTTGCAAAATGACCATCGGCAGGCCCTGCAGTCCTCACATCATCGCTACCAAGCCGCCATGCAGACTGCCCAGAACCACAAGATGTACGCAGAGGAGAAGGTCAGAGAGCACAAAGAGTCGCTGGCCAAGCTGGAGATCTCAATGCAGCTGCATCTGGAGGAGTACAAAAAGCGCAGTACACAGCAGCAGCGAGAGCCAATCGAGACCGCGCAACGCCAGTAGAACCACATACCTCCACAGCACTACATATTGGATAAATTTATATATATTTTTTTATCGAAATATTCTATGCCACATTTTACCTGAATTTACTTTTGGTTTCTTTCAATTTTTTATTTGAATTATAAATGTCATAGTAAGATAATTCTTGAAATTGATAATTCTTGTATCGAAAGCCCAGTCCATCTGGTCCTCAGACATATTTTCTGCAGATTTCGGGTCTAATGACGACCTGCACAGCCGTTGTTCCACCTCTAGTCGTAAGTAAAAGTGCGGATTAGTTGACATATCAATGTCAGAGTGTATTTGTATCTGTATCTCCATCTCCTCCTCTTTTTTTGCACTTGTTTCTCAATCTCGAACTGTAGCTGTATCTGTATCTGTACCTCCTTTTCCTCCCGTATCTGTATCTGTTTCAATACCAATTGCATTATTGATGAGCGGAATCCGTTCTTAGTGCTGATGTGTGTGTGTGTGTTTTTTTTTCGGCCATTTGCATGCATGCTCCACTCTCGGCACTCGGCTATTTATAGTCCATGGTTAACTCAATTGAGGAGTCCTTGGCCGCAACTTATCCGCTGCCTAGACCCCAACCCCCAATTCCACCCACATGCTCCGCATACATGGCCTTGCCACATGTTTGCCATTTTCGTGCTGATTTCCATTTGCTTGCTCCTTCTAGAAAGGATAATTCGGAAGCCCATCCAAATCGGGTATTCGGAGTTTGGGTTTGGGTTTGGGTTGGTTGAGAAAAACTAATGATGTTTTTGGGATCAAAGGAGAACCTTGTAGAAGATTCGTTGGTATTTAAGATATTTAAAGACGATCCTCCCACCATCTTTCACCAGTCCTTAAACATATTTGACCTTTCCTTTGCCTTTGAAGAGTATACCCAGCCGTGAGTATTCCACGTGTGACCGAGATCTCATCTTGACTCCACCTTTTCTTCGATTTGTTTGCATGTCCTGCGCGTGCCTCCCATTTTCCATTTCCCGCTCGCCTGCACCGCTGCTGATGTGCCATTTGTGTGCCTGCCACGTCAGCCGGACAGAAGAGTGGAGCAGTCAGTGTGCCTCGTTTGTGCTGCCACTCACAGATTTCCCATTGACCTTGAGGGGGGCTGTGGCTGTGGGTTGGAGCTGTGTGGTGAATATGGAGCAGTGGAGGAGACCTTGACAAGCTCATAATTAAAGCCTGTCGCCTATCTGCGGTTAGTGGCTGGCATATTTTGCGTGTTATCTTAACCAAGTCAGCCACTCCTCTAATCCCATCAAAGACTCGCCCTCCTCCATCCACAGGTCCGTCCCAATTCCTGGCCTAGGTCCCCCATTCCTGCAACAGTAGCCAGGTCCAGCCCCATCCACAATGTGTTAATCATTCCACTCGGCGCACGTTTCGTCTTGGTTTCTTTGGGTCATTGGAGGGTCTTCCTTTTAGAGGCCCTCCTTCCTTGTCCTTGCCGTGTATCTTTCCCCTCTATTGTCCTTTATTTGTCGACATATTTGTCGTGCGGTCCCCCCCACCCACTTTGTCACTTTTCCATCCACCGCCTTTGGAGGAGGTTGGCTTTTATTTATTTGTTTGCCTTTTGTTGACAGCAATTTAAACGCTTCAATGGACTACTGCCCCTCCTCCACTCTCGACCTACCCTCTCTCGCCCTTATCCCGCCACACCCCTCAATCCGTTAGAGCGCAAAAAGGGTTTCGCAAATAAGTTTCACCTCGTAAATTAATTTCTCCTGCTTCTGCTACTGCTGCTGCTGCTCCTGCTGGTAAGTAGATACAATTTGTGTGAGATGGTTAGGGGGTGACTGAGTGGCGGTGGAGATGGAGATGGAGGCTGGAGTGGATCTCCGCTGAAGACATGACCTCCGCTAAAGGTCAAAAGGATTTCGGAACAGCTCATTAATTACTCCCGAACAAAGTGCAAAATAAAATACAGAAAAAATCAGGAAAAACATCAAGGAAATAAAAATAGCTTCGAAATCGAAGCATTTAATACCCTTGCATTTCCTTGCATATCAAAGGGTCGTTCATGTGGCAGCCCCAGCTGATATATTGATCAGATTCTGACTCTTCCACCATGCAAATGGAAAGCTTTAAAATTTGGTGACTAGACGGACGAATGTTTATCCTTTACATGATCGAAAATTAATTTCATCTTTGCTTTTCCCGAAATCATTATGTCCTCTGCAAGTGTATAAATATAATTTGCTACCAAAAATTGTTTTTTTACGAGCATGTATTTGTATTTGCTTTTCGATTATATAATTTTATTTATTTAATATGTAAAGGGTAAAAGGTACCAGAGTGAGTGGCAAATACAATAAATATGTTTTTTTTTTTTGCGGGCTTAACCATTCATTGATTGGGTATGTTTAAGGCTCTTTGATTTATTATCGTAATGCAATTGCAGCTATATTTAAATGTGTCGCAAACATGTCAGCTTAAACGAGTTAATAGGTCTTTGTTTCGCTTTAAATATTGCCTATTTGTTGGATAATATTGTGCTTTCTTTAGGCGGTAAGAGCAGGAGGTTGGAGCTCAAATTTAAAGTTCAATAATAATAATAAATTCCCTAAAAAGCTGCCATGACTCGACAGCACTCAATTAGTTCGCCAATGTTGATGACTTGCTAATGGAAACAGGCTAAGTACCATTTAATTCCGTTTCCAAATGAAGAATGCTGCTTAAGGAGCAATCCTTATTTCGCCAGTACTCAAAAAATGTCTTTATTTGGCGAAAACTGAGAGCAAGGCTTATTAATTCAAGGTAAGGCGATCCCGGAAAACGCTCGTACGATATTACATCTTTTTTGGTATCCTTTGAAAGTAGGGAGCATGCGAGAGAGTAACTAGGAAAAAACTAAGACCTGCCCACTGCAGGTGGGCGAGAGCCATTGCATTTATAGCTTCCCTTCTCTTTTCCACTCAAAGCAAGATCTGCAATAATCTTTCAAAAGAGGCTTTTTTCTTATTCTTCTACTTCCTCTCCTCCTCTTATCTCTCTCTCTCTTTCTGTCTGTCTTGTTCTTTCTGACTATATCCTGTCACTTTGGCATCCACTTTGCCAGAGAGCACATTTACGCTCCGCTGGCTTAGGCCACCCAGCCCCACCCCCTACGCACAAAAGCCGTTTTACGCTGGGTGCCTCTCTCTGTATTGTTTTTTTTTTGGGGAGAACAGGACCCTCAGACCCTGTCGCGCTTTTCGCGTTAGAGGAGGGGAATTAGAGGACATGTGATTCAATTTACTTCGATTAGGAATGCCAATTCGAGGGAGGGAGACGAAGACGGAGACAGACAGCTGTGCCTTGTCAATGCTGACAGATTTATAGAATGCCAAACGGGAGAACCTTTGAAATTAAAATGGTTTTTGCTCATCAACTTCTCCGTTCCGGCGCGATAAGCAGAGACGGCAGGCCAAAGAAGAAGCTTCCACCGTGACATCTGCTCTTTGGGACATGTGTGTGTTTTCGCAGATATTTGTTTATGAGGACAGAGCGAGAGAGAGAGAGAGAGAGAGTGAGAGAGCATCCTAACAAACAGGCAAAACTGTTTGATATCCGGCTACGACGCCGGTTCCAACTTTGCCGCCAGACTGCGTCCGCTCCAGCCAGACGACACCACGTGCCCGACAGGACTCCGGGACACTCGGTGCTTGTTCCATCTCCATATCTATACCCATTCCCCGTTCCCATCTGTCACGTTCCCGGCTGCTGGAATGCTGTCAACTTTATTGGGCCCGAACCGAACCTGCACGCGCACCCGATCCGGCTCCTGCTCCTGCTCCTGCTCTGGTCTGTCAATCTCCTTCGCCACGTAGCCCAAAACTTCCGGCCAACACATATTTTAACTCCGGCTAGCACATGGCATATGGCGAATCGGATTTCCCCTCCCAAACGCCTCCCTCATGCTCAAAAATCCCCTTCAATACCCTGTTAACTTTTTTGAATATAAGTTTGCAACAAACTCCGATCGTCATCGAAACTCGAGTCATCAGAACAGACTAAATAATAATCAGATAATGCCAATTTAAAGATAAATATACCTAATTGTGTTATGAGCAATTTGATCAAAGTATCCGAGGGTATTCGAAGCCTCCATCCCTCCACAGAAGCCCTAACTATATATCCGCATACTGGGGTGACGGGGTGCTCCATTATGGGCATTACATTGCACGTGCCTCCCGGACACGACGCGAGGGAACCGTTAAGCGTTCTGGCGGACAATTGAAAAATTAACAGTATTTATTTATGATGAACACAACAAAAAAAAAAGAAAGAAGGGGCGATGGTGTGGGGTGAGAGGGCGCCTCATTCGCGATTCCACAACCGAATTCCCCCATCACACTGGCCACGCACCCCGCACCCCGCACACCGTAGCACACCCCTCTGTTCAGTGCGTGCGTGGCATGCAAAAGTGGCGAATGCCGAGGGCCAGAGCCAGTGCCGCTGCCGCCGCTGCTGCCGTAGCTGGCCAGTTGCAACAATTTTTTAATTGGCGCGGAAATTGCTGATGGAATTGACGGTATGAAAGGCAATTTCGGACTACAAGCGGAGGGCCGTTGGCCAATTTGTTGTTGAATGGACAAACGAGGAGGGAAAAGGGGTGAGCGAATGAAATATGTAAAAACTCATATTAAACGTGGGGGGATCAGCGGTCTCTTGATATGAGTGCACTGAACAAAAATGTAATATTTTGATGATACAAACGCCTTTGGGAGCGATGCTTTTCATACCCTTTCATACCCATGGAAGAGGAAAAAATAGTGTAAATCACAAGGACTATTTGTTCATCCGATCATCCGTGGCACATATTAATGGAACTGGGTTTTTCAAATGATGGAATCAATAATACACATATCCAAACATCTTTTTGAAATGGTTATACCCATTAAAGGAGTTACCCAAACTTTAACAAATTTAATTAATATGTAAAAAATATTTTGATATTTTCAAAATCTATTAAATATAAAATTGATTGAGGCAAGTTTTCTGCGCACTCGTCTCACTTGTAGACCCACCTGGCTCACTTGCTCCGCTTAGAGAGAGATGATCAGGTGTTCTTTTTCTTCTAAGACGATTTTTTTATTTTAGAACAGAAACTGTGGTAATCATCATAATATTTTAACGCTGGGAATCCAGCTGTAGAGACATATACAAAGATGGTGCCTAGTTAGGAGAGGTCTAACCCTTGAGTCATAAATCGGAAAGGTAAATGGAAATCAATGCAAAATTATAGGACATTAAAGCCATAAATAAGGTGGGAATAAAGGAAAAAACCGATCGGTTCGAGCCGTTCGATAGGGAGGGGTAATGGAAATGGGACCTGAAAATGGGCGAATCGGACATGGTCATTTATTTAATTTTTCGCACGATTTCAACATTTCCCAGCCGCAGGACCAAGGATGCCCAGTTTGGGGATGAGAAAAAGAGAAACAGAAAAAGAGAGAGAGAGAGAGAAAGAAAGCGAGAGCATTGGGCATGATAGAAACATCAGTTAAATGACCGCAAGGAATGGGTGGGGTGAGGTTTGGACAAAGGAAAGGGTAGGTGGTTGGGTAGGTAGCCGGAAGGGTGGGAAATGAATGTGTGTTCGTGTGGAGGGAGGGTAAGTTAAGTGGAACGTGGCAGCGTGTGAAGTGCCGAGCAAATAAAAGGGGGTGGGTGGAAGGAGGATGGAATAACAAGAGCAGATCACAGGCAGCTGCATGCAAATACACGAAGAAACAGAGAATGAGAATGAGAGGGGGAGTGGTAGTGGGAGAGCAGAAAATGTCCTCGAAAAAGGTGAAACATTTCGTGAAAATGAAATTACCCAAAGACACGACACAAATACATTGATACATTGAAACAGTGAACGAGAAAGGGAGAGGGAGAGAGAGTGCCAGAGCGAGACAGGGAGTGTAAGTGCAAGCCGCATGAAATGTATGCAAATTTGCAAAATTCTAACAGTGAAACCAAGAAATGGAAACAAAGTGGAAACAAAGTGTTGAATTTCAAAGGAAATATGGCAAAAGAATTCCCCCAAAAACCATACGAGAAGTGAAGTGAAGCGATGCGTGGAGTGTGGGCGACCAGCCACCCCCCGGGGCTAACAGCCACCCCCTCAGACAGACAGCAGCACTGTAATAGTAACTGTAACAGAAGTTACACTAACATCGCTGCCATTACAGTCCACACTCTTCGCGACAGGGGAAATAATTGCAAAACAAACAAAAGAGAAACAGAAACGGAAACAGAGAAACAGCCAACGAAAAATCATAAAAACTGTCGCGGGCCTCTGCTGCGGCTGCTGTCCGCTGCGCTGCTTAGCCGCTGCTCACTTTGGGATGGATGCCATTTGTCCATCATCCATCCAGAAGCAGAGGAAGGGAAGAAGTCTGGCAGAAACAGCAACAGCAACAGAGATGGCAGCAGAGCAGAGCAGCCAGCGCCAGCTTCTAAGACGCTAGCAGAAGCAGAGGAACAGCAGATGGAGAAAGAAGCCGCCGCGCCGCTCCAGTCGATTGCTTTTGTTTGTTTGCCAAAAGAGAGGAAGTGGAGTGGGGAGTCTGGACAATTGACTTTACATTCGAAAATGGTCGAAAATTGCTTATATTACACGGATGCGAATGCGAATACGAGTATTATGCAGCGGGCACCCTGTATGTTGGCCATTATGCGATTTGACTAATTTGGCGCCATTTCATCGCACTTTTTGTCCTGTTTCGGGCTGTACTCCAGCAAGGAGAGAGAGTCACCGTCGCCGTTATGATTACAATGACCCCCATGATCCCGACCAGCAGTCGCGTGTCATACCAGTCGTAGTCTTTCTCCTGGTCTCCCCATACTCGTCCCCCTCTTGCTCCTGGTCCTTTGAAGAGTCGCACGATGTTGGCAGATGCTTAGCGGTAAATTTTGTCCTGTAGCCAAAGCCAGCAACCAGCAGCCAGAAGGAGGATAAGGACGAGGACGAGTCAACCAACCAACCGACTAACCAGAGACGGAGGCAGGGAAAGGAACAGAGGCAGAGGCAGAAGCAGTGGCAGTGGTTGCTATCTAAGGACGCATTCTCCCCCGTCAGACTGCTCCTCTTGCATCCTCCATCAGCCAAAGGCCCGCAGTTTAAAGTTCCTCTTCCCCGTACCTCCCCTCAGTGCGAGAATTTCCCAACCGAGCTCCATTTCCCATTTCCATTCCCCGATAGGCAAACGATTTCCTCTCCTGCCGCGGACCCTGTTGACGGCACATTCAAAAATCCACAACAGATGCCATGACAGGTCCACCTTCCTCTACTCCCCTTCCCATACTCATTCCCATTCCCCTCTTAGGCCCGGGACAATGCGGCGTATGATTATTTGACTGCTAATGTGAGGGAAGTCGTCACTGTACCCCCTAGACTCCGCCGAGTGGTCTGTGGTCTCGGTTGGATCTTTGTTGAGTCCGATTCGGGTAGAGTTTACTTTAAAGTTGATTCGCCGTAAAAATGCTGGCCAGGCAGGCATTCAGTCAGGCACACGTATCAGCAAATATTGTCCTCTGCTATGCCATCCTGTTCAGTCCTGTCCTGTCCTAACAGGAAGTTGCCCAATTGAGTGCGCTGCAATCAGAAATCAGACTTGGGCCCATATCGGAGGTCATCAGCCATCAACCATCAGCCGGCGGCAGTAGAGACGCAGACGGAGGCGGTAATGAAAGTAAAGCTCTGCTTAGACATGGCCAACGCTTATGGCCGGAACAAATGTCGCTGACTGGCTCCGGGCCCCTGCCCACTGCCCCCGTCTGGCGACTGCTTTCCGATTGGCCAAAAAGTGTTGACAGTGCCATTTCTCAGCGGACTTCCAGTGCACGTTCCGTGCGGGGGGGAGGTCAACCGGAGGCAGATGCTCCTTTTTCTCTTCCAGCTCTGAGTTTTGATTAATGGTCATCGCTTTAAGCCGGCGGCGACTTTTTTATTTGGCAATTATGTTGTTTAGACCTCGCAACAGATTTCGCACCTCGAACATTTTTCATGCAACGGCAACACGCCCATGCCCCTGCCCACGCTGCCAGGCTGTCCCCCCGTTGGACTTTGATTCCATGTTTCGAGGCTTGTCAGTGACATGCGCCGTCATTAATTCTCCTCGAGCCCATCCTCAGGCTCCAGTCCATCCTCGCAGTGGCCCCCAATCCCAGTTCTGGCCCTAGCCCTGTCTCTGTCCTGTCCTGTCTCTTTCGCCTTCATTTTTCAAACGGTTTTTGGCTTTTCCTGACACTTGACAAGTGTTTTCGACTTGCGGCAAAAGGTGTCACAAGCCATGGACTGATCTGAGGTTTTGAGGAGTGGGGAGAGTGGAGAGGGACTTTTCCAAGCCTAGCCAATTCGGTGGGATTTCGCTGGAGCGAAAATTTATGCAAATGTTAAGCGTTTAATGGTGAAAGGAAATCCAAGTTTCCTAGAAGAATTTTTTATACCCTAACTGGGGTAAGCAGGGGAAATCAAGACGTTGCGATTACTAAAATACTATTTTAAAATCAAAAATTATTCTAGACAAACAAACAAAACAATGGCTTAGATTAATGATGGCAACTTTATTTTTGTTTGAGGGATATTCTTCCTGTGAATCAATCAATTTATCACTGCTAGAATTATAGAATATTTAATTAAATTTTTATATAGAATATTTAATAAATATTCATCATTTAATCTGCTCTTTAAATTTCTAAGTATTAAGCTGCTTTTTTTATTCAATTGATATAAAATAGATGTCAGTTTTTCTCTTTAAATCTCTTTAAATATATTGTTGACTTATTAAGTTTTTATATTTATCTTTATCGATCTACTTTGTTTTCTTCTAACATTTTAATTTCTTATGCTACTTTGACCAATATGCTATAATAGTAATTTATTATACCATTTTTTTTCTATCTTTAAATTGTATTTTTGGCAGATACCGAGCCCAGATAGTTTCTTCCATGTTATTTCATCGTTGAACATTCATTATTGTATCATTAAATATGGCTGTCGTTCATTCGCTTCATTTATTTCTACATATCTTTACATACATATCTTTACATACATATCTTTACATACATATCTCCCTACCTACCTAGCTACCCATCGAAATGCATCTGCCCTTCTCTTACAGAGAAAACCAGATATTTGCAATTCCATCGAGCAATCAGATAAAGTCTTGACGCGTGGTCACCACCAGCCCCACCCCCATTCCTGTTCCCATCCAACCCTCGCACCGAATTGGCAATGGTAATTAGCACATTGAATGGCGACACGAATTGCCGAATTAAATGAAGCGAGAAACTCGATTGTCTGCCCAAAAGCATGGGAATAGCGAATCTGTAATCGAAGAAGTCTATCGTCTATAAACCAAAGAAGGGGGATGATGATTTCACAGTGGGTTTGTGGGACAGCTAGACATTCGTGTGCTTGGTTATCTGCCACTCGGTTCCGTCGTGGGGCAGTGGACTGTTGATGTGCGCCGAGAGGAGGGTCCAGAAGCAATGTTTGCCCAGCACTTGGCGGAAATTTTTCATGGGTCCCAGGTCGTAGGTGCGGTCGGACATCGTGAAGCAGGTGCTGTTCCGCCAGACCATAAACAATTGGGTGAAGAACATGCCGGCGGCGGCTATGGCGGCGACCAGGTTCAACTTGAGGACCATAGCAGTAATGACTTTCCAGCCAAAGGACGGATCCGATTTCGGGTCGCCAAGGCCAACGTTTAAGATCAGGAAGGGATCCGAAACGGTAAAGGCACCAGTCCTAAACACATATATAGCATTGTAGATCAGGGACTGGAAGCTACCCAGTGTTCCGTAGAAGAGAAAGATGAGGAAGTAGCGCTGATTGAGGTGTCCGATGCAGTTGGCGCTGAAGGTGCAGTGGTGGTCCCGCTTCAGGCAGCAGGCATTGCACACGCTGCAGTGCCAGGACCGCGGCGGGGCCATAATCTCGCAGCGGTCACAGTAGTGCCACAGATGTGCCTCCTCCGGTTGCGGCCGCTGGCGGCGCTTGGGCAGCGCCTGCACCGAGGTGTCCGTCCAGAAGCATACCCACAGATTGGTGAAGATACTGTACACGACGAAGATGCTCCAAAACAAGTTGGTCCTGTACCACAGACCCTCGGGGTTGGTCAGCTCTGGCAGTGCGTAGAGCATATCGTAGACGAACAGGAACCCGATGACCGACACCAGCGTCGCCACCGAGATCGGATGCAGTACGGCCTGGATCTTCACGTTGTGGCGATCCATGAAGCGCATGACTGCTTCCTCCAAGCAAAACAGGATGCACATAATACGACGAACAATCAATACTCGAATTTTAACCATACAAAATCTATTATTTGGGGAGTGTTTTAATAACTTGAATAAATTTCGAACCCTCTGACTGATTGGATTTAGAAATAAATGACATAATCGCATCAGGCAATGAGATGGAAAGAAAAAAAACAAACGAAAATCTGCTATTTGTCTGGGAACAGAGCTGTGGCTGTGTGTGTGTCTGTGTCTGAAGGAAATTCAATTTCAATTTTCTTTTTATTTGTAAGCGGCTTAACGTTAAATTGCTTTTCTAATTGTTGAGACCGGGGCTTAATAAAACACAGAAAAAACAATTTGACTACAAGGCAATAGGATATTAAAATTATAAAAAAAAGTAACGTTAAAGCTAGTTTGTAACCCGGATGATACATTTAATTAGATAGCTTTACTTCAAAATGGAAAAATATTACAAAAAACAAATTGATATGCCACCAAAAGAGCAACCTCGACATCGCTCTGAACTGAGCAGCTGTTTTGTCAAGAATATATAGCCAGGGCACAAAACAAAAGAAAAATCTATGGATACGCCCGTAAAATATACAAAACCGCGGTCCGGGCAGACAGCTGTCGGCCAGGTTAGACCGCAAAAGCAACTGACACAAATGATGTCTATTTCGCATAAATTTTTATGAATTATTAATATGAACTAAGCATTTCCAGAGTGCCTGGGCTGGCGGGCAGTAAGGGTGCTGCTTAGAAGAGGGAGACTGTCGGGGAAGGAAATGCCGCGGTTTTCCATTTTAAGTTTGCGGGAGGTAGAGTGTGCTTTTCGTTTGCATAAAATATGTATGGAAGGAACAGAACGGGCTTTCCTCACTTCATGGCTAAATGTGTTTGCCATCTTTGGCCTAGACCGGATGCAAACAAACAGCCATTTTGTGCCGTGCCATGCCATGCCCATGCCCATGCCCATGCCGTGCTGCCATTTCCGGCAGCCACTTCGCCCCTTCGACGCGCTGTCAATGTGTTTGTCAGTCAACCTGTGGCTTGACTTTGTCCCCTATCTCATCCCATCTCTCTGCTCCCTGCCACAGTGTGGCTCTTTCAGTCATTAGCATTTGCTCAAAAGAAGAACACACACAAAAAGAATGGCAAGCCAAGTAAAGTTTGAGTAAAGTAAAGTTGGCAACTGGTTTTGGCCAACTTCTCGCATAATTGCCGAGTTTTGCTGCTAATTTAAGATGATTTCCCACCCCGAGAGAGAGAAAGAGATCTGCTATCCTGCCGGTGCAGTGTCTTTGTTTGATTTCATTAGACGCGACGATGAGGACACTGAAGAGACAGACTCTCAACTTTAGATACGTCTACTCGTAGCTTTGCTGAAAAGTTTCTCTGGTTCCAGTTTTGTGTTTCTTTCACGTTTTTCTCGTTCTGTTTCTTCCCTTCTGTCTCTTTCTATGTAATTTGCAAACAATTACCTGGGAAGGGGCATAGGCACACCCACACGACTCCTCTATTCTGTACCCACACCCCTTAATCATTGCCGCAGCACGGCTTCTTGGAATGTAATTGAGTTTGAAAAATGTTTAAAATTAGATATGTGGCCCAGACCAGGCCAAACAGGTGCGTGTATAGCATACATAGCATCCACATAACTGATGAACATTTTTTTAAATCCACAGGGGCGACAGCGGGATACACTGCCTACGAAAAGGTACAGTAAAGGTTTGAAAATAATTCAAGGTTTACTTGAAAATAACAAAATAAATGGCACCCCCAAACAAACTTCTTTGTTTGTTCCTCCCATTGAAATCTTCAACCAAATATTCTGTTAAATATTGATTCGAAATATATTCGTATATGAATAATTTCTGTCAGCTCTAAGTCCCTTCTTCCATATGAGCTACCATTTTGTGTGTTTTGCAATTTTGGGATAAATAAAGTACATAAATACTTGCCACACGTGTGCCGGCCTCAATGGCATGTCTTTATGGATATGTGGTATGCTATTAATATTATTACGAGTACGAGTACTAGTACTAGTACGATTCGAATTTTTCCAGGTTAAGGCCCTCTGAAGTCTCGGCTGCTTGGCCCAGTCTTGACTCGAGTCTCGGCAATTAGGGTGCCAGCCAGGTCGATGCTTAAAACATGCGGCACACTTTAATTTATTTCGCTATTTATCTAAGCTTGGCATACATTGGTGGCAGCTGCACAGCCAGCCCACCCCCATCTCACACTGCCACTCCTGCCACAAGTCGAACTGGAGCTTGCAGCAGTGGCAGCAGCAGCTTGCATCATTTATTTGAATACTCGGCATTCGGCTTGCATGGCACCTGGTCTCGATTTATTGTGCTCGATTGCTCTCGACCCAATGCAGCAAGCAAAAATTTTAATGAACCATCAAACGGCAATTGAAGTTGTTCAATGCTCAGCGGCAGCGTTGCGTATGAGTGATTTCCGAAAGCAGACACCTGCTATACTGATATTGCTACTCCCAAGGCTTCGTCTCCGTCCCCTTTCACTAGGTTTTCCCCGCTCTTATTGGGGGGTGGGGGTGTACTGTTTTGTGCCAAAAGAAAATATGTTTTGCTGCCTGGCATGTAAAATATTTGGCACTAGGCACACAAAATGGCTTGTCATTTGTGCGAAATGAGTTGGAAGTTTCACCTAAACGGAACGAAAATTTCGCTTTTCCATCCACCCACCTCCCCATCTGCTTTCCTCTGTAAAATATGCTTTATTTTTTTTATACATATGTACATACATACATACATTCTTTTTTTTTCGCTGGTCGCGACATATTTTTGCTCCACTTATGATTTTGTTGTTGTTTCATTTTCGTTTTCATAAATTTTTCATTTTTGTTTGACAATGTTTTGCGCCTTCGACATGTGTTTGCAATTTGCATGAGATGAGTGAGAGTGTGTGTGTGTGTGTGGATCGGTGTGTTTGTGTGCTTTGGGGAAATTGGAACGAACAAGGACTCTTCAGGTTTGCGTGTGTGAGTGTGTGTGTGTGTGTGTGTGGACCCTTTTTGGTTACCATGTCTGTTGATTGATACTCTGTTTGTGCAAAGTATTTACCTTTGCCTTATGTAATTGAAGCTATCTTTGACGTAATCGAGAATTGGCAAAGATTAATTTGTTTAAATCTATGTAAGAGCCAAGGGTGTATTGATTGATGGCTGTGATACAAGTGCGAATATCTGAAATGGATATCTTGGAATGATTGCCTTAAATAGGGGAGGGGATACCCGTGTTGATTCTTATCAATTCTTGGAAATTGAGCTGCAAATACAACCATATTATAAACAAATATGCTTACTACTTATATCGAAGTCTAGTCGATCCATCTAATCCGCACACATCTAGGCCTTTTCATTGTCAACCTACTGGCGTCTTGCGTCTCAGAGTATTTTATTGTCGCACTGACCTCCCATGGCCGCCATCCATTTCCATATTGACATACAGATATATGTACATATGTTGAAATATTGAAATTGTAATAGTGAGCGAGAGAATGTCGGGTAGCACTTTGGGTTTTTCATTATTTTCATAGATTTATTGCGAAAGTTTTGTGATTACTTTCCTTTTTTCTCCCTGCTGATTTTCCCCTACAGATTTTCCCCTACTGCCATCTTTCTTTCCTTTTTTTTTTGCCTCTCTTTGCCTTTGTGCCATTTGCCCGAACATGCCTGCCGTTGATATGGAGCACTCCCGATTGCTGATTGACTTTGCCACAGCTGCGAATGGTCCTGGGCCTCCGTCTGGGCCCATAAAAAAAAGTGTAAAAAGTTCGAATGGAAAATGGAAAATGGGGAACTCTTTAGGCTGAGGATTGGCGGGAGCAAAAGTAAACTATTTACGCAGTCCTGTCGGAGGCCCGACTCCAGAGTGCGCATAGTTACGTTCCCCTGAAAAGCAATTAAAAACTAATTACAGTAGCTGAAAGCCCAAGACGGAGAGCAAAAAAAAGAAGAGAAGAAGGCAGACTGAGGGAGAGTGAAAGAATGCGCAAGGCATTTAATAAAAATTTAAAACTTAATTCAGTAAATGCCAGACAACAACAGCGACAAAGGTGGGTGACAACGCGGATAATTAGAGCAAAAGGAAGGCCAAGAACGACAGGTGCGATGGATGCGATGGAGCCAATGGAGGCGATGGTGGCGATGGTGGCGATGGGTGGGTGTGTGGAGCTGCCGCCACGCACACCTGACTTTGTCCTAGTGCCAGCCAGGCAACGTGGCGTATGAGCAATTAGTAGTTAATTGTAAAGTTACCCCAGCAAGGGGCCAGGTGGGGCAGCCTGCAGTCGTGACACTGACGTCGGGGATGAGCTGAGGAGAGAGAGGAACGGAAGGGAGGATGGAATAGCGTGGGGCACGGAGCATGGAGACCGGATGCCGAAGCCAACGTAATTAAGTAGCAATTTTTGCCACTGCAGCAGAATTTTTAGCAGCCAGCGATACGTGCTACTATGTGCGAGATTATCTGTGTGTTCGTTTGATAAATTATCGCGTGTAATTAGCGTATCAATGGGGATAAAATAAAAGCCAAGCCAAAGCAAAAGCAAACCTGGCAAAGGGTTTTGCGGCTGAAAAGATTGTGAACATCAATTAGAAAAACGCACTTTGATCTCAGCAAATGTCAATTAAACATTAACCCAATAACTCAACCAAACATCAGCAACAGGATTAAGTCGTAGCCAGCGTTCAAACTCTCTTCAACTAATTGAAATTGAAAGCCCGGCTAAGGCGCCCAAAGCCCGCTCTCGCAGAAGTTCGAGCAATCCCGAGCACAAGACACAGGACACAGGACACAAGGCAGAGATAACTAAGGAAGGCGATTAAAAGAGCAACTAACCGGGAAATGAACAATGGACAAATGAAGCCAAATAAAAATCAAACACGCAAAATGCAGAGTCCTTGCCGAACGACACTTATGTAACTAGGGACGGTGCCCAAGCCCAACAAAGGAGCATCAGACCAGGAGGCAGAAGACCAGGAGTACCAGAGAAGCGTTGACAAAAATCAAACAAAGAAAACGCTGTTCAATAAAAACAAAACCAGAGAGGGAAAAAACCAAAAACCAAAGGTATACTCAAGTAAAACGAAGATTGGATACCCTGTTTTAAATGCAAAAGGGATTGAGAAATGTTGGGTATGCCACTGGGAGTTTGATTTGCGTTGCTGGCAATGAATAGAGCAATTTATGACAAATCAATTTTCCTGACTCATTTACTGCAGAACAACGATAGATAATGGATATTTTTCTGTGTTTAAAGAAAAGGATTAACATTGGCAACAAACACCAACCCTGTGGGCACCACATATGAAGATAATGAATGCTTGAATCCAATATACCCCAATGTGCCACAAATTCCCGTGGTGCAAAAAAGGCGAAGATAAGAAGAAGGCAAAGCGGTTGGGGCAACCTCTACAAGGGGTACAACCCAAGGCAGGGCAAACAGAGTAATGCTCGAAAGATAAAAAACAAAGGCCAAATGGAGAGACTTTCCCCTGCCACCACTCTTGCTCATTGCCTCTGTCCATCGATGCTTTGGGCCAGAATGAAGTGGCAACAAAAAGAGAGTTGAAAAAGAGGAGCTTCCGAAGAAGGAATTTGCTAGCTAATGCTAAAGACATAGGAAAATGAAATGTAAGCCAAGTGGAATTGCACACAACAACACGGGGCACTGAAGAAGCAATAAATGATGAGGCAAAACAGAGAGGGGAGGGAGGGAGGAAGCTGCGGGCCAAGAAGGATACGAGTAATGTAAAGGGATATCAAGTGCGAAGCTCTTGACTCGATGGCCACTCAATGCCGGGACTCACTTCAGCGCAGGTCTCCGTTCCACTCAACTCAGGGTAGAAGGAGAGCTTTTGAGAGCTGACTTACTCACAGCATCCTTGTTTGAGTGAAGAGAATGTGAGAGAGAGAGCAAAAGCTGTGGGGCTTTTGTACAGAGAGAGAATGAGAGAGCAGCGAGAGAGAGAAAAAAAACAGAGAGAAGCATTAAGTATTTCTCTTTATTAAATTCTCTTAAGGATTATATTTATATGTTTAACAATTATAATGTAAGCAGGAACTATAAAAAGAGACATTTAAATTTCGAATGTTCCAAATATTATTATTTGACTTATTTGGTATTTAATTTTTATTTATTTATTAAATATTTATTTCATGGCATAGACCCAACATGATATTATTTAAGGTCAAAATCATGTAGTTAAATATTCATAATGAGAGTACAAATTATGTATAATTCAATTTGGACTCAACACACATTTATATGATACGATAATTTATCAAATAAATGGCATATTTTTCTGGCATAATAACCAATTTAATTCTCCTGCTGCCACAGTTTTCCTTTCAGGCCTGGCTCCAATGGCATTTTGGATATTCGTCTGTCAACTAAATCAAATTCAAGTAACTCAATTAGGTTCACTGGCCATTGATTTAGTCAATTTTGTATGGAATTTGTTCGTGTGCACAAACGAATGGCTAAAATTCCCATTTCAATTTCGATCGCCTGGAGAGAGAGTGTAATAAGTTTTCAATAAGCATCTGGGCCCTGGTTCTGGGGCAGCGAGTCTGTGGTGGTTTAATCTCTGGACCTGTGCCTGGGCCTGGGCCTGGCCGCACACGGACCGGGCTAATGCAATTATAGTCCTACCCTTTGACGCCCCGGGCTGATGCTGTTGCTGCCACTGCTAAAGATGGGATGAAGATGGAGCACGGTTTATGTATCGCTGCCCAACTAATCCGTTTTAATTTTGCTCCACGTTCTTTGAACTTTGACACTAGACTACACACACACACACACCCATCCATATCCTTGTCAGACAGCTGCAGCGGCGCCTAGGAGAATGCTTTGTTTGCCATTCATTATGTGGCCCATTCCTTTGTTTCTGCTTGATCCTCCGGCAGTGAATAAATTACAGTTCTGCTCGACATGTAATTCGCCTTTTCTTTTGTCGCCACGTGCAACGACCTCTGGCCCCTGAAATGTTGGGTCGTGTGTCATTTGACTTCCAACTGTTGTCCGACTCAGCCTTTAATTGGGAAAATTCAGCTATCAAGATTCAATTACAATCAAAATAGGAATAAGAACTTAATGCCTGGGCTAATTGGAGTGCAAAGTTTTCCATCGTAAGTCCTGGGCCAAGTTATCGATTGGCCAGCGTGTTCATCTTCGCACTTAATGAAATCATTTAGCACAGAAAAAAAAACAACAAGAACAACATTCACTAGGAAAGGACACGCAATATCAAGTATACGCCATGTGCCAAAATTCATTGACTTGGAGCTACAGCCACATCCCACAGAGCAGACCAAGCCAGAGAAGACCGAAATGAAAATGTTTAGTCAACTGTGGCCTGACCTCTGCCCTCCGCCCACACTCTACTGCCACTTCCACTCCCACCCACAATCTCGCCTACTGCTCTATTGGCCAACAGAGCAACAATCCACTGGAGGCAGCTATTTTTAAAGCCTGGCCCTTACGCTCAGTCGCTTGGCTCATGGAAATTCCATTTTGCTGCTCAGGTTCCAGGCTGGCTAACTGCGGTAATTACTCACACTTGACCCCGAAGGGTTAAACCATCCCATCTCCGTCCCTGCTGTGATCCGATGCCTTTGCCTCGACTAGTTCCAGATAAATTGAAATTTTCGGAGCAAAGCCAATTGAGGAAGTGCCCCGCTCGGACCAAGTATGCACCGCATCACAGTTTTTCGAAGCTACAGTTGCACATTGATGAAGTGTTCATTTGGTGGGGAACTTTTGCAATTTGCTAGGGAAAATTTTGGGCCTGATTTATGTACAAGGTTCCAGTTCCCAGGCCCCAGGCCCCAGCTCCTAGTTCCCAGTTGGAGGTCCAGGTTGATTAGATTAAGAATTAGGGATCTACTACCATCCGGGATTGATTAAGTGTTGCCTACTTATGGGCGGGCGCTGACCCACTAACGATAATGTTCTTTTGGGGGGACGCACCCGAACATATACTCGAACATGGAATGTACTCGTAAAAGTGGATCAGGGCAGAGCCCAGGCTGCCGGCTGCCGGCTCCAGGTTATTAAGTAAATGTGGATGTGGCACAACTTTGGCTGCACATAAATTCACATGTTATAGTTCACACAGACTTACACACATCCATACAACTGTATGTACAAATAAACAATACTTTATTTACAATGTAATGGCATATAAAATGGCTGCCGTTGCCATTTCTTCCTCTCCCTTTCCTTCTTTCTCTCTGTCCATGTGGGTACTTTTTCGGTTTATTTGCCAGCGGTCAGTTGCTTAATTTCTACGCTTTTATTTGCCACAATTTCAGTGCTGCACTGCTGTATGTGTGGTGGGTGTGGCATGTCCCTCCTTCTCTTTGTACATCTCTCTCTCTCGCTCACTCTCTCACTCTTCATTCTACTGTGTCTTGCCTTTCTTATTTATTTTCGTAATAACAATAAATTACATTTTTCTTTGGTTTTTCCCTCGGACTCCGACTCTGTGACTCGTGCGAGTGTATGAGTATGTGTGCGTGTGAGTGTGTGTGTTTGTGTGCTCATTTGCTAAGTTGTTTTATGTGGCTGTCGCTTGTTTGTGGCTTTTTGACATTATTTGGATTAAGAAAATAAATCCTGTCCCTGGCTGGACAATTTTAATATTTTTCCTGGCCCCGCCTTCGGTTCTATCCTTGATTCTATTTTTATCTTTTGCCATTTGCTCTCTGGACAAACCAAAGTTTTAATCTATGAAATCCAATGTTTGACTTACATGGAAATGAACTTTCTTAACCAAAAGTTCTCATTGCACTAAGCAATCTTTCTATAAATTGTTTGTTTTTTTTTAATGCAATTGAATAACGCACCTCTATTTACATATTTAATACACTACAATTTCATAGGGCAAAAACTACAATACAATGCACAACCCTTTCTGATTGAAACCATAAAATAAATAAACTAGAAAAAACTACAACTAACAAAATGCAAAAAAAAGTTGAATAAAACTTTGTAAAAAATAGCATTGATCCAACAAAGGGAAGTCATACAATTTTCAATGGAAAATCATTAAAAAAGAAATGGTTTTAAGCCAATATTAATATAATATTCCGCATAAAACTCATCTCACTTTGCGGGCCCATAGAAATATTTTTGCAATATTCACAGTGAAAATGTGCATAAAATTGTTCAGATTTTTGTTGGTTTCCATTTTAAAGCAGAGCCAAGTCGAGCACCTAAAAACGTTAAAATGTTTGACGTGAGCTTCGCTTTTTGTGTGTTTCTGTGTGTGTGTGTGTGTGTGTGTATCTGCTTGTATTGCCTGCCTCGTGGAGGAAAACGCACACTCACACACACACATGCACATAAAGAAGCGAAAGAGACAGCGACAGGGAGACCATAAACAAAGCTGAGAGGGAGAAAGAGAGAATAAAATTGTTGGTTCGGGGCTGCTTTTTACGCGCGACACTTTTGTCGCATTGAGGACGTCTCCGAGTGAAACACTCACACATATGCCTAAGCAGACATGCACACACACACTGTGCCGCATAAAGCACACACATACACACACACACACAGAGAAATACAATCGTTAAATGGCATGCATTAGGCTTAGTTGGAAAATGTGAAATGTTACTGGGCCCAGGCCCAGCCGCCGTAGACTTCGACTTTGGCAGCGTCCTCGTCGTTTTCCATTGTCCCTGCCCCCTCCAGGTGTCTCTGTCCATCAGAGTGATGCCTACTGTCTCTCTCTCTCTCTGTGTCCCTAAACTGTTGCCTAGTTTCAGGTGCAGTGGCAGCAGCAGCAGTCAGGCCTCCAGCTAAATGGCAAAGTTTAGCCTAATGGCGCCAGGCTTTAATGCAGTTTTGAATGCGGATGCGAAAGTGAATGCCACAAGCAGACGCTGACGCTGACGCCAGAGACTCGTCATAATTTTGTTAATTTTCCAACAGCTTGGCTGGCATTTCGCACTAAAGTTTTAATTAAGCCAGAGCCCATTGCCAGCCGCAGCACGTGCTTTCCACACTCTCACTCTCTCTCTCTCTCTCTTTCATCCGCATTTCCATTTCTTTTCATTTTCCATTTCCCATTTGGCTGTGGCAGACACGCACTCACAGCTCTCCGGTCTCGCTTCGCAGCCCTCCGTGCGGCCATTCATTCATTTATTCACTCACTCACTCACTCACTCATACAAAAATGCTAAACAATTCAAAAAATGTGTGTAACTATTCGGGGCCAGGCCAGGCCCCTTCCACGGATGTCTCGCTCTTTTGCCGCCTCTTTCTTGCCATTTGCTGGCGAAATGTGTTGCGCTTTTGTTCTGGCCTGGCTGAATGTGTTTTCGCTTTTTGTTTTTGTTCTTTTTTCTGGCTCATAATTCAGAGAGAGGTTCTGGCGGAAAGCTTTAAAATGCCTGCGGCCTGTGGCTGTGTCTTCCATCCGGTGTGCATCCCTTATGCTTATTAGCCCCCGTTCTAATTGAAACGTGTAAACGTGGTGGTGGGAGTTTATCAAAAGGAGCCAGACCCCACTTCATTAAGGCTAAGTCCATCATATTGCTGCGGGTCTAGCAGTCCCTCAAGCTCGAATTCGGTAACCAGTTGTCTGATGGATCCCTGAATGGCTTCGTTCTGGTAGAGCCTCCGTTTCATGTTCATTCCTCGAGGCTGATCCGAGAGCAGAGCCGCGAAGTCTGCATCCGTATCGTCCGTGTTGAGCAACACAGGTTGCAGCAGCAGACCGCAGTGGACAGCTGTTGGGATAAAAATAGCCTTAATCATTTGTCTCATTAGGCAAAACCTCCATCCGCACCATAGAATCGCTTCTGCTCCGATTCCAAATGGAATTGCTTCCGACTGGGCAGCCTCTGACCCTTGAACTTGAGCCTCTGCAGCTCCCGGACAAACACCTCGTGATAGACACATCTCATCGCCAGCTGTCGCTCGCTTCGTACCCGCTCCACCGCTGAGGTATTCAGCAGATGATGTATGTCCAGCGTGGGCGAGCCCCAGAAGGCATATTGAAAGTCAATCAGAAGCACATCGATTGGCCCCTCGGCGCCGTACTTGAACATCATGTTGTTTGTCCAAACATCACCGTGAGTCAGCACATTGATGTGCTCCGCCACAGGCTGAAAGCAAAGCAATCCCAGTCTCATATAATGGGGGGACAGCTCCTCCAGCAATTCTGATTGCTTCTCGTAGCCTGGCAGGGCCTTAAGGTAGCTGGCACATGACATCAGACATCCCACGAAATACGAACGAAAGCTCTCCGTATAGCGATTGAAGAAGCCGCGATCGTACTTCTTTAGGGAGTAGCCCTCTCCCTGGGACCTCTCCTCCAGCACTGCCGAGGCTGCCTGCAACATGGCCAACTTTCTCAGCACCAATCTCAAATGCTGCTCATCCAATCTCTCCAATCGCGGGGCCATCACATAACCCTGCTTGCTCAGGTCCTCCATGATGAGAGCTCCTCGCTGACGATCTATGTTCAACACTTTGGGGCAGAGTCTCTCACCTGCCAGCTGCTGCAGTTTCGGCATCACCTCCTCATAGATCTCCAGCTCGCGATTGTAGATGTCGTAGGGCGCCTTCTTTTCGCGGGTCTCTGCATCCTCATCATCCAGCGTGGTCTTGGCTATCAGATTTTCCTCTACCTCTTGGCCCAAACCTATGCGGTACACGAGGCGTATGCGTGTTAGGACGGCTCCATAGTTTTCCCCCTTGCCCAGAGCTGACTGGAGCTGTAGGAAAACTACCCCAATACGTGGCTCCTGGTAGTGCCGTTGCAATGCGTTTTCCAGATATTTAGCGGTGAGCCAGGTGGGTGCTGCAGCTGCCATAACGGAACGAATCAAACTAATCGCTCGAGCTAAAAAAAGATACAGATAGCCGGAAGAATATTAGATAAGAGACTCAGACAAGGGCACACATATATACCCTTTATATTCTCTAGATAACTGAATGATGTCTGCTTTGTAATCTTTATTAACTTATGAAATATAAAATGAGGCTCTCAACAGACAACGAAACTGTGGGATAGAGTCTTATATAGACATGAGATGCTTCTTCGCTGTTTTGTTCTTCAGTTGTGCGTCTGTCATGGCATTCATCTTTATCTGCTTTTCGACAGCCTTGGCAGAATCCTTCTTACGGTTAATGGCTGCACATTGATAGACAAAATTGCCCAGGCTTGACCATGCACTATCGAGGGCTGCAGCAACAGCAACAGCTCCTTTGTCATCAAATTCCGACCGCAACGAAGATGGTCGATTGCAGCTGCCCATTTTCTTGGGGGCCTGCAGCTGCCACATGTGGCGAGTGCCCCGCAGACAACTGGCGCTGCATAGCAAATCTGGGAGTACAATGGAGTTCAATGGAGTGATTTGATTGGCTTTCAATGATTCCTGGGTCTACTCACCCATAGCAAATAAGTTGAATATTATACAAAATATAGGAAACTTGCAGTTCATATTGGCGGCTATTGCTCGTTTACAATCTCCCTTATCCAAAAATAGCTCTGTTTTGGGGATCTTCTGTACTTGGTCAGTTTTGTCAAGGACTACTTTCTCCATTGTGAAAGTTTGTTTTGGGAAAACTTTCGACACTTGTTCCTGCTGATGTTTTTATCTGTCTGTCGCCTGCAACTGAAATCCATTCAAATTGACGCATTGACAATTGTTTTACCAATTTCATTTCGCTTGTTTTTCGACAGTTGGCCAAAGTTTTTCTTTCTCCATGGCTCTCCACCTTGGTTACTTAACCATTTTGACAACTGCTGCTGCTTCAGGCTGCCGGGTGCTGGGGGCTGTCTGCTGCATTTGTTGCAGCTTAAAGTTCCTTGGGTTTTCTTTTCTTTTGCTTTCCTTTACTTGGGGTTTCCTCCCTTCTTTGCATAGCCAGAGCTACGTAGTTTATCAAAACATTTCAAGTTGAAGTGCGGCTGCAAAAACAAAAGCACCCAAGACATCATCGATTTTCTCAAGTGGAATGCGCCCCGAGGATGGTGGCGGCTTCCCCCAGGATGGAGACTGTGGGGTTGCGGAGAAATCGCACTCCTACAAGGAAAACAACTCAATCTCAATGCATGGCACTTAGGCAGCTGGAGCAACAACAGCAGCAACAGTGGCATCAGAAACAGCAGCAGCAGCAGCAACATCGGTGGCAGCCACTTGGTTGCAAGGTGCGGAAACTTCCACGACAGCAGAATGCAATTTCTCTCACTCTCTCTCGAAGACGGGGAGGAGGTGGCTCTGCACTATGCGAGTATTTGTGTAATCAGTCACAGCCATCTGGCTGTGCGGAAGGGGCCTGCTACTGCACTTAAGGACTATCCATTCATTCACTCATCTATCCATAACCTGAATCCCAGGCCAACTTGCAAATCGCTGCGCGATGCTAATTCATTGAAAAAGAAACCGATGCGCGAAACTTTGCTCATTATAATTACGAGGAGGCACTGCAACTGCAACTGGCAGCTGACTTAGCTCCCATACTCGAACACGAAAGATATAAATACTTATGTAAAGATAGATACTCTCCAGCAAGGAGGGCCGATTGAAGAGTTCGGATTAGTTTCACAGCAGTAAGGTTAAGGATATCTTATAGGTAGAAATCCTTTCATTCATGGCTTCAGGGCACCCACCAAGTCAACCCTCGCGCACAAGTTATGCCCAAGAGATATGGGCCCGTTTCCCCAGAACCTTATCCCAACAACCAGGAGCGGCAGACGGAAGCGGCAACCAGTCGGATGGCACGTCAGGGCGGAGCAGGGGCAACGTGTGGCAGGCAAGCGCTTGGCACGTGCATTTCATTTGATAAATGTTGTCGTTGTCGACGGCGCCTTTGCCTGATTATGCAGCGGAGTCAGCGATGGTGGTGCCTCCGCCTCCCCGTGAGCGACCTCTTTCCGTTATGCCGTTGTAGATGCCAAAAACTTGCCTCGACTTCCGTTATTCCCGCCTAGGTGTACGAGTATCTTTTTATTGCACACGCGCGTGAAAATAAACCGCAAACAGGTGAAAATTCGTGGGGAAGCTGGCGAGCTGTTCCCGAGCGAGTTTTGTATGCAGCATCAGGTTTCGCTGGTCTCGCTGTGTGTAAAATTTACACTGACATGAGCTAACTAGTCGTGTGTGCGTGTACATACGGGTATCTATGTGAGTCTTTGGCCGTCTCAGTATCCGTGTATCCGTGTATCTGTGTATTCGTGTATCTGCGGATGCGGCACGTTGCCGTTGTAACTTGCAACTTAAATGCGCACGTGATGCGCTGCCTGCGTTTGCTTTATTGCGTGAGCTGCTCAAAATTAACAAAGTTTTTTTCTAGACTCCCTTCCGACATCCTGCGCACCTCCAGGCTCTTCCTGGGGCGACAGACAATATGAATGAAGATGTGCGAGGACGGGCCACATGGCCCGTGCCAGTGCGAGACAAGTGCGAATGAGCACGACCCAACATAATATCACGCATACGACACGTTGTCTCCGGCCAATTTTTGATAGCTACTGCAATCAGCTAAGTGGGCGTGGAGCCGCCCCACAACCCCACCCAGTAATCAGCCAACAGCCAACAGGATACCCAATAACAACAACAATAGCACGAGAATCGAGAATCGGGGTAACGCGGAGGAAAATGATTAAACGGAAGCATGCTAGAAGCAGTTTACCAACTTTCGAATGCAATTTTAGCAAAAGGCAAAAGTCGTTGCACACTCTGCAGCAAAATTCAAAATTTGTTTCCTTCTTTTTTCTATTTCTATTTCCACAGCCATTTCTTTTTATATACTGAAAATGTTAGGCCAGGATTTTCCTCTTTTGCGTTATGACCGAGAAACCAACTCCACTTGGAGCATAGTGTAATCAAAGGAGGGGAAAAAGTTGCGCTCGCGAACAGAAATTGAAAGTCAACACGCACACACAAGGAGGCGCATGGGATATCGAAATCAAATCACAGCATCGTCAAATGCATTTAGAGCTATTTGCATTGCTCGGCATTCCTTCGACTTGCTGATTCCTGCTCCTTGATTCTTGATTCCTTGATACTGATTCCGATTCACGATTCACGATTCAGATTCAGCGGCAGATTCAGATGCAAATGGAGATGGCTGGCATCATTCCGTGTGCGCCTCGGCATGTGTCTCTGGGTATTTTTATTTTCAGAGTTTCCTTTTTTTCCTGCTGCACGCTGCCATGGAAAATTGATTTTCATTGCCTCCGGGACTTGCATTTGACTACTTGACAGACATTCAACTTGAAGTTAATAGTTTGTTAGTTTCGGCTCAAAAAATGTCAAGAAAAAGGTGAAAAAGGAAGCTTTGAAAACATTCGTAATTACAGAGAATAAAAGCAGTTGATAGCAGTTGACTTTTGCCCCGATGTGTCGCTCTGTGGCTTATTAAAATAATTTGAATGTTTACGATTTTAACTCCCCTTAGGTAATTCCCTTGTTGATGGCCATTTACACATTATTTTGTAAATTTATCCGGGCGCTACAAATTCCATTAAAAATATTAATAATAATGCACACACACACACACACAGATCTGGTCTTTTGTTAATCAAGCAACTGGCATTAATTTTTAAGCTTAACACATTTAATAATATCAGCCAAACAGAAGGCGGTGCGAGAGGCGAGAGGCTTTGGCCTGTTTTAATAATGGATATCATGAAAAAATATCATCATGTGTTGGCCGTTGATTATGCAAATGTGCGTTTACTCGATAAATAGAGTGCACACACACTGAAAAAATAATTGTAATGCGCTGCAGAATTTCATTGTTGTCTTATTGTGTTAATTATTGACAATCATTATGCAGTAATGTACAACAAATGTAAAAATAATTGCTTGGCCAAATGTGTCTGCCACGTGTGTGGCATATGCTCTCCGTGTTCGCTTTCCACTCGATTTCATACCCCCCGGTGTTGTTTGCATAACTAAATTTTTAAATAGGAAAATCCAAGAGGAAAATTGAGCTGAAACCGAGCTTTGGGCCATCTGCACCTGCACCGGAGCTTGGGCCTTAGAAAAACACTGAGAAACTCTTTCTACTTTCTACTTTCTACTGTTTTTAATTGAACATTTTTAATTTATGCACAATAAAAACTGATTTACCGCTTGCCATCCGTTCGGCTAGAAAAAGTTCAACTTTAACTTTTTATAACTGCCCCCAAAACTGGGGAGAAAAGAAGCGCAGAGATGGGGGCGCAAAAAAAAAAGATGAGCCATAAAAGTGGCCGAGGTGTATGTGTGAGGGTTTGAAAGCTAAACTAAAAGTTCTGGCAGGAGTACGAGGGAGCAACTTTTGCTTTTTAGTGCCGGCAGTTTGGTCTATTTTACAGCATTTAAGTGGCCATGAATTTCCACGCCAGCGAGCACTAAGGAGGTCTGGCCAGCGGCCACTGTCTGCCAGAAACACGTGCACATGGCTCCACAGCACAATGTAGATCCACCATCCAATTCCAATACACCATCCAGGGCTGGTCCATCATCCACCTGCTGTTCCGTCCAGGTAGCTTCAGGCCTTTGTTTCAGTTGCGGTAGAGAAGCGGTCAGTTTTCGGTCTCAATTGGTTTTGGTTTTCGTTTTGGTTCTGGCCAAAACCGAGCAGAAACGGGACACGTGTGGCCCAGAAACTGTTTGAGTTAGTTAGCGTGGAAACGTGCCGGGCAATAAATTGATCAAAGCTGAAATTTTTGAACTTAAGCCATAAATTTGATGTTTTGATTTTGGGTGGGAGGAAATAAATTCTGTTACGTGCAGAGAGGCAGTTTCTTGGCCATATTTCAGCAACAAATTGATTGATTTTCTTTGGTTTTACTTAGTAGAAAAGCATCCATAAAAATAATCATACGACGGAGATCTCAACAGTGAGAACAGCAATATATGTATATTATAATTTAAAGGTAATCGAAACAGTTGTAATCTTAACGATTTAAGAATATATTCTATAGTAGGACATCCAATAAAATCATATAACCACCTTCAAGGCAACCTTTTAAGAAAGGTAAAATAAAACCACTATTCGATACCGGAAAACAATAATCCACCGTATCTAGAAAATCGTGAAATTCGCTCTGCATGAGTGCGTTACCAATGTACATACATATATCATTGCTGAATAATTGGATCATCAAGTGAAATAGAGTTCAGAACTTATCCATAGACAGCTCTACCGACATGAACACATTTATGGTTATATTTTTCTGCCTTCTGGCCGGATTGTCCAGTTGCCTGAGCCTTGAAGATACCTACATTTATGTGTGCCAACCGCCCAATCCCAAGTGTCCGCTCTACAGCGTACTCAACGAGTCGCTAAAACCTGAATCCAATTTAAGACGAAGCTTAGGTAAGCTCGGTTAAACGTTGGTAAAAAATATGGAAAATCAAATCAGCGATTCAAAATAATTCGATCATTCTGAAAAACACACAAAGATAATAAATAAAGGCATATATTTCCAGCCAAATCTTTAGTAACCTTTTGAGATACAATGTTTCCATTGCAGCTAAAATATATATATTTAAATAAAATATATATTTGATCCAGCTGGAACCGATATGTTCTCTACTTTACATCATCTGGCTAAAATCGCAGTACTATAAGCGAGGGTACAGAAATGTGGCACAACAATGCATCACTCTGGCAGCAGGGCTGGGGGTGTTGCAGACAGAGGCGGGCTGTGGCATTTTGCATGGCATTGTTGGGGCTGACAACTGCAATGAAATGACGAAGATGTATAGCAGAAGACAAAGAAAGAACTAAGCAGAGTGTGAGGGAAAGAAAAAAGGATGTGGGGTTGCTGCTGGGTGTGGTTGGGTTGGTGGGTGGAAGGGTTGTCATTGTCATTGTTGCTGTTGCTGTTGCTGTTGCTGTTGGCACGTTGCAGTGACAACAAGCCGGGAACAATCCTGAGCGACATCCAGCACCAGGCAGGCACTCACTCTGCTCCAGATCCCGGTCCTGGTCCCGGTCCTGCCATGCTCCATCCTGGCCATCCTGGCAGCCAGCGTGTTCCGGATTCTCACATTTGCCACAACTAGAGTGCACACCGGCTGACATTGATGTGACGTGCAACACATTAGTGTAATGAAATTTTTTCCTGCTTCCTAGCTGTCCTCCGCAAAGGTGTGACTGTGCCCTTTAGCTGCAGCTTCTCAAATCCTCTCCACCTTAAATATTAACACTTAAATGATCTCTGTGGCCCAGCAGCAGCCACCATTCCATTATCCCTTCTAATAGGGCCTAAAGGACGGGGGGAGTGGTGCTGGTCCAATTCCTCTATCGCCTAATCCCATCCCCCACCCCATCCCATCCAGCACACAACTCAACTGTTTTAATTATACGAGTATTTGGCTCGGTTTTTAGGGCGCATGGCTCATTAAAATGTGTTGCCTACTTTTTGGCGGCCCACGAAAGACATTCAAGTTTAATTGCAGCCATAAATATGCTGAATGCCCTTCCAGAGAGCACCTATTTTACGTGAAAGTGTTGGCAACGCTAAAAAAAGGCTCTAAATAGGTGGCAAGATGGGAGAAATTAAATAGGGTTTAGTTTTACTTATATAAGAATGATATTACATGGCTTTTTCTCTAAGTTGATGTCAATTATTAATTAACTAAATTATTCCAGCTAAAGAAAGATATCCCAATAAGGAAGGAATTCTGGGAATATCTTCGGTAAATGTTTTAGCAAGATTAGGTTCCAGTTTCCAGTTTGATGACCGATACCATTCAATTATTTCATTTGTAAGCATTTTAAGTTGATTTAAACGTGTTCTTATTACATAAAAGGGACAACCTTAATAGAAAAGGGTTAACCTTTTTACTCGTTCTTGGAAGATCGTTTAATAGTATATTTATTCAATGAAAAATGCAGTCATTCCCTATTTGCTGTTAGTAATTTCACTGTAATCACATCTCCTTAATTTCCATTAATTTCACCATGCATACCCTTCCCTGTTCCCTCTACAGGGTATTCAAAGTGCGTTTTTCCATTCGATTGTCTTCGATTTCACTTCGGCTTGAGTTTGTCCACGTGCCGACAGCTTTTAGGCTTACTTACTCGTACCTTGGCCTTCTTTTCAGCCTCCATCCGCAGAATTAATTTCGTTTTGTTGTATATTTTTTTAATGTCTGTGTAATTAAAATGCGGACAGCGCAAAATTGGTAGCTAAGATGTTTGCGAGTTGGGCAGGGGGCAGGGGGCAAGGCAAAGGTAAACAGATACGTAGGAGTGCAAAACGAAGCGAAGCCAGTAATGTCTACCAAATATCAAAGACAATTTTCAGCTTCAAATGGCTTAAAAGGACAAGTGCTCTGATTGACTAAATGTTGCAGTGCCTGAATGCCTGAATGACAAACTGAATGACAGACTACCTGGGTGACTGATGAACTGCAGCTGGGCGGAGAGCTCTTGTTTCGGATTCGAGATTCGTTTCGTTTCTTTTCATTTTTTTTGGTTTTTTTTTTCATTTTTTGTTCGGCTAAGGCTCAAACTTCAAAACAAGCTGAAATGCTCCCCAAGTGCGGCAAGGCCCTGGACTGGGTCTGGGTCTGGGACCCCCTGTTCCTTCCGGCAGCCATTGTCAATGGCTGGAGACGGAGTCTGTCTCCAGAGCTCGGCTCGAAGCAATTTGGGAAAGTGGAGCATAGCAGCCCTACCTGATGATTCAGCCTCAGCCTCCTCCAGTCATGGCCATAAATCAACTCAAGTGCCTACGCCCCAGCTGATTTATTTTGCCCTGGCAACTCGTCAGCCTAGGGGTGGGGGTGGTGGCGTGGTGGGTGTGGCTGGGATCCGAGCCAGCCGAGGGGCCAAGGCATTTGCCTAAAATATTTAACCGGCACTTGTGCACAACAATTCCAGCTTCCTCCTGTGTGTTTTGTCTCTTTCTCTGACTGCGTCCCTGTCCCTGTCTCTGTCTCTGTCCCTTTCCTTATTCTTTTTCCGTTCTTTTTATTAAATTCTCAAGTGGCATTCGAAGTCGAATTTTCTGTTGCCTTTTTCCCAGTTTTCCTTTTGCTATTTTCAAGCCAACCAACAAAAAAAATGTCTTCTTTGTCAATTTCCGTATAATGCACAATAATAATACAACAAAAACAGGAGCAGCATCAGCAGTAGCAGGAGCAGCAGCCGTGGATGGTGGGATGGGGACTCGAGTTGGGGCAAGAAGAACAACAACAATTTGCGGCAAGTGATTACCTTAGACATTTTGCGGCTCGCAAATTGCGCTGTTCCCTCTGCCGCATCGCCCAGGGGGATGCGACCCCCATCCACACAGTCACTGCCACTGCCACTGCCACCCCGCTACACTGATTGTTGTTACTGCCGCATTTAGGGGTCTTAGGGGGCTGGGCAGGGGCAAGCCAATGCTCAGGCCAGTGCCCCGTAAGCCCAGGACGTGCCCAGAGAGATCAGCATCAACACGAACAGAAAATTTAATTTTTAATTTCGTTGCGCATAATAAAAATGGTTCCCTGTTTTTGGTCTGTCAGAAGAGAGGAGATGTAAATACCTGGAGATGGCGACGTAGGCAGCATAAGAATCGAAAAGCGAGTGCCGACAATTTCAAAATGCTATGAAACAACCACCTAGAGATTCTGTCAGCCTGTCAGAGCAGACAACCCTTAGATAAATACCTTCACAAAATGTAACAAATTATACCAAAATACCAGCATGGAACGTTTTAAAATGAAATCCAATATATAAACCAGAAGAAGGGCTGTCAGAGGGAGGGAAAACTCAATGTTGCATTGTTACTTTTGGCCATCCTGTGGCTCAGACATGGCTCATCCATCTGCAGCATATCCTGTCGGGGGCACTGTTAATTACAAGCTTTCAATATCAGTCCAACAAGAGCTGCAAGTTGCACAAAAACTATGTTAAAAGCAAAACAATTTCTGAAACTATTCAGCAACTGAACTGAAACAGAAGAGTACTCGTAATGCAATATTGTAGCTGGCACCTGGTCAAAGTTTTCTCTTTGCAATTAGAATCACAATTACAGGAATGTTGAGAGCATGCGGGAAAGAGATAGCAAACGAGAAGGAAAGACAGACAAAGAGAAAGAGAGAGAGAGAGAGAGAGTGAGCTGGATGTTTAAACAATAACATGGCAGGCAAACTAATTATAAAAAGTTTTTTTGCTCTCAGTTCCGGCATTTTCGGTTTCGGCGCTTTGGCATTTTTGGGCCAAATAAATACACACAGCGAAACGGAAACCGTATGGAGTGAACCGTTACGCTCCCAAAAGCACAGACACACTCAAAACACACACACACACACACATACACACAGGAACAGAGAACAGTGAGAAAGAGAGGGGATGGGGGGGAAGCCATTTCGTGGTCTCGTGCCATGCGTTCTGCTAATGAGATTTTGATAGAAGTTTGTGATGCGCGGAGTTTGAGAGGCAACTGCCTCAAAAACTGTTGACATTTGCCTAATTAAAAGTCAATTCTTTTGTCTGCCGCCAAAATAAAGACCAAAACCCAAAGCCAAAACCCAAAAAACGAAAAACGAAAACCGAAAAAAACTCCCACTGGCAATGGAAAGTTTTGTTGGTACGAATATATCAGGGCGTCGAATTTAATTTTGAAATTCTGATGGGCTGCAGAAGAGGAGATATAAAAGGGAGGCATGGCATGTGGCATGGCCCACACTGGGAATGGAATGGAATGCTGGAGACAGAGCAAAGAGCATAATTTATAAGCAGCAGTCATAGCGACTCAATTTTGTTGTCATGTTGCATGCAAATGAGTTGAACGTAAGCCAAGGGACTGTCTGATGCCCCAGCCTCTGCTACTCCTGTTGCAGATGGAATTTTTACCAGATACCAGAGTGCAGCAGCGAACACGAACAGCAAACAACGAGTGCAACTTTAAGTAAATTTTTAGCTAAATAAATAACTTGGCTTCACTGCCAAAGTTTCTTCTTTATCTCCTGTATTTGTTTATCCCTGTGCCATGAGGTGTGGCAAGAAACAAGATGATAGCCATACACTGACAGAAGAACTCTTCGATTGTTTGAGGTGTTAAAGAAAATGTGAGAGAGAGGCAGCTTTCTTCATTCGGAAACACTTTCAAAAGTGAAAGCTTTAATGTTTAAAGCTGAACTCTTCGATAGGGTATCTTGTAGTTCGTAGTCTAGCATTTGACTAACAGTTTGATATCTTGGGGTGCTGTTGCAGTTTTTCCTTTTAGGTTTTTTTATGCAACCACTTGGCGAAATAACATAAATTTCCGCTTCCTTCCCCCAAACACTTTACTTATTATGTGTTTTTCTTTGCGCTTAACTTGAATGGAAGGAAAAAGTGGAAGTGGAAGCAGGAGATGAAAATGGAGGCGAAGAAGAATGTGCAGAAGCAGTGAAAAACCTGGCAACTGACATAGTTTTCCCCAATCTCAGTCGCAGCCTCAACCTCAGTCTCAGCCTCAGCCTCTGTCTCAGTCTCAACCTCTTTCACTCCCCCTCTCCCCCTCTTTCTCTCTCTTTCTGTGTGTCGAGTCCTGCCTCAAAGTCTTTGCTTTTGCCGTTGCCGTTGCCTTGGGCCGTGGCAGCATTGAAATAAATCTGAGCAAGTTCCTTAGTGAAGAAAAGTTTTCTTTTGGCCTGCTGCAATACGAATAGTGGCGCAGGGGCTGGCTGCAACCGTTTGGGGGCAACCGTTCTGATGATGGCATGAGGAATGGGTCGTCGTCGTCTGCTTCTGTGTCTCGCCGGAGGCCAGCCAAAAGTGTTATTTACCTTTTCTCTTTGTTGCCAGATGCCTGGGGAAACTATGCAAAGTTCACTTGCAGCTCCTGCCCCCTCCACATTCTTTTCATCCCCATTGCCGCCAGCACTTTGCTTAATGTTTGTCCTGCATAATTAAACAATTGCCAGGCAAATTGTAGCAGCCTCACACACACACACACACACACACACACACGGGAATGCCGTTGCAATGGCAAACAAAAGGTTCATTTGGCAAAATGACAAAAGGTGATATAAATGGAATGGGACCAAAGACAGACTCGACCCCAAATTACATTAAAGAAAACCCCACCCCACCCCAGCTGCGAAATCACATTCGTGTCCTCGCATTCAAGTCGTGGCCTAGCCAAAGATACAGTTGGCAAACATTTTAAAAGCAACTAAAAATAGCTAATGCCTGAATGAGTCTAATTAAGTTGAGCCAAACAATTTGCCAGCGACAGCCAGAGTCGGTGGCACAAACTCCTTCTTCTAGTTGCAAATTTGATTAGCTGCTAATTAATTTCATTATTTGACGGGGCAGGGCAGGGCAGGGCAGGCATCGGGAATCGGTAACTAAGGATGGGCCAGAGCTGGGTGAGAGGCATCGCAATTAGTTTGGCAAACTTTTCGACAGCTGCGAACGGAAATTGTCAGAAATTGTGTGAGGCATCTCGAGTATCCTGGCAGCCCAGCAGCGGCTCACCATCCCGGCATCCCAGGATCCCATGGAATGTAAGCGATATTGATGTCGATTTAATGTTGAAATTAGTTGCATAAATAATTCATGTGCTCGATAATTGCCAAATGAGTTTCGCTCTTTGGTAATTTGCAATAATTTCGTATTTGTTTTGCAAAATCAACCAAAAATCACTCGAGTGAATCGGAATGGCTGGCATTAATAATTTAAAGAATCTTGTATCTGCGGCTCCCCCAATCGATGGTTTAGACACACACACAAAAAACGGAGTACAAATTGCACAGTCAGAAGAATGGAAAGCAGGAGAAAAAACTAATCCACAGTGAAGGAAAAGGAGCAACAAAAATGCTTGCTTAAAATTCACAAATAAATGCCACGTAACAGGCAGCGTTATACGAGTATGTGCTGCAGTCCGATGAGGGAGATCCAGGTTAGTTAGGAGCCCAGGAACTGTCCGGACAGACAGGGCGGACAAATGTGTACGACTATGTATGCAAAAACAGTGAATTTGTATTTCAATTTTGTGCTAGCGCACAACTTTTGCAACGAGCAGCCACAAAAACGTAACCAAGTGGATGGAGAGGAGCCACCGACAGGTTGAGCAGTTGTCCAGGATATGCCATACCCACACACACTCACACATACTCGCACACAAAGAAGAGACACTGCCCCGACACATACGAGCAGATGCAGCTGACCAAAGAGCACTGTAACCAATGGCTGGTCTGACGCAGCGCATTTGAAAATTGATCACCGGAACATCCGTGCGCTGACCGGAAGTGCACAAATACCATACAGCTCACTCTCTCCCACTCCCTGATTTATGTGTGCGTGTCTGTTACAGTGCGAATGCATGTGAATAACTGTTTTGCATCTGACAATTGTTTGAAGTTTTCCCCCCATTTAAAGCACAGCTTTAACTTGTCCGAGGATGATTGATGGACAGACCTGTGGCTGTCTGGCCTGTGTCCATCAATTGTTTGGTTCCAGAGCCCCACTAATGCATAATTTGTGTTTTCATTAACATTTAACACGGGTTTTTGCCAGCGTTGAGGTCATCAAGTATACGCCCTGCTGCAACTGCAATGTTATCTATTATTCAGGGACACAAAATTGACTTGCGAGACAATTTGCCAAGAAATCCAGTCGTTCCTCCTTCCCTGATTAGCTGCCCTGTCTGCGTGTTGGTCAGGTCCTTGTCAGAGCAAATACCTGATGCCTCCTGGTCGGGGCCACGTTTTTGCTGGCTTCTTCTTATTAACTTATTTATGTGTCAACTCGGGTCCGAGAGAAACCAACCGAATGTCAGCTCAGTCTCTGCTTCCACCTCCTATGCGACTAATGGAAAATTATGTTGCGAGCCCGAGCCGAGCAGAACTGGCAATATGTCAGGACTGTCTTAAAGTTTATTTCAACTCGACACTCGGGTTGTTTTTGGCTCGTTTTTATTGTCGATTTTTGTTAGGGGGGGGGGGAAAGACATTTGACAGCTGCACTTGGGATTTGTGCGAAAGTTTGTTCGATGTTCGATTGCTTGAAAGTAAACACCACCCACCCCGCCCACCATCGCCACCCCACCACAGCCTCAAAAGTTTGCCAGTAACTGACAGTGGGACAGTCGGACAGTCGGATGCAAGGCCATAGATAAGCACGGGCCGGTCCTCCCAATGAAAACATTAATTATTTCTGCTGTAACACCAATCCAACCAACTTTCCATGACAGGCGCCGAACAATGCCAGCGATGACTCCATAATGAGCATAATTAAGCCGCACAATGTGCATTTAAATTATAAATTAATTGAGCATCGAGTGGGGCAACAGGACAACAGGACACCAGGCAAATGGACTCCATACAACTTTTGTTCACATTTGGACAACTAATTCATTTATGATTTAAATAAAAGCCGAACGCAAAAAACGAACAGCTATTACTCGTCATTATAAATTCCATAATTTATTTTGTTTATAAATTTCATTGAAAAGTATTTAATCCTTATAAAGCCAAGGAAGTCTTTGTGTAGGCTCCAAATTTTAAATAAAATTATTCGAAATTATTTGCAAAAATGCAATACACTTTCGGATTTAATCAGTGTTTTTTACCTGCGATATTGGTTGTTGGTTGGATTTTAATGCGAATGCCAAAAAATGGGAAACCTTAACGAGCCAACATTTTATGACACATTTTTCAGAGCAAAACGCTGACTATTCAATTGAAATGTAGCTCCGCTGGGAGGGGGGCAAACAGTGGGGCAGGGACTGCCCCACTTGCAATTTCGAAGAGCTGTCATCAACGACCCCCTCCACTGCACACCGCTCTCCGTTCTGGTCCTATCCGAATAACAGCAACGACAACAGCAACTGCAGCAGCAGCAGAAAAAATAGGAACAAAACGCTGGCAAACGAAATTAAAACAAGCAACTGATTCGGGAATGGGGCAGGAAGGTGATACGATGGGGCCAGCATGGTGGAACGACGGTGCCAGAATAGTAGTGAGGGTTAAGGGGTTGTACGGTAGTCAAAAAAAAGGGTATGCAAATATGTATGCCAATGTAAAACAGAAGCTGCCACCGGGGTACGGTACGGTGCCATCGTATTCGTATAAAAGTGCTCCAGTCCTCTCCTCTTGCAGCATCCAAGAAGACAATGAAAAGGCATAAAAAAGTATACAGATGAATGGGGATGTAGGTGGTGGCTGGGGAAGGACCCTACTGAATGACATGACTAAAAAAATGGTCGGAAAAAAGAATAGCAAAACAAAAGAAATGATGAGAGTGTTGATGGAAAACCCAGGACCAAGGACGAGGGACAAGGGACGAGGGGACGCAGGGGCCAACGAAGTGGCAATGCGCTGCATCCGCTAAAGACAGAGCCAAAGATAATGCCAGGCGTAAAGAAAGCTGAGTGAAAATGTCGGTAAAAGCGAGTAGGGACTGAAATCGCTCAGAAAAAATAACTGGGTTAAACTGTGGGGATAATGGGGATGCAAAGAAGATATATTTAATTTAAATGGGGGAAAAAAATAATATAATTAGAAAGCAAACGAAAACAGATAAAGGAAAGAATGAAACGAAATGTGCAAATGAAAGAGAAATGTTCATGAAAATCGTACGGTATTCATTTGGCAGGGCATTCTTAAATATTTCGTTTTTGACCATTTCTTTAACGGCTCTTTGAATCATTAGTTAGTTTTAAAGTTCTCCATTCCAGTCTGTGGTCCCATCACCACAGAGCGGTAATTTATTCGACACTTTTTTAAGCTGCTGCTGAAAAAAACAAAAACCGAGAAAATCGAAACTCCCCATAGACATTTCGCAACACATTTTGCACTTTCGAATGCCCGCAAAATGGGTTGTCAGCTATGCATTTTTAATTGGATCGGGTCGGTAGCTTTTGAATGAATGACACAATTTGTTGCAAGGTAAAAAGATGACTTATATTTCAGTAAAAATGTAAAATATTCAAATTCTATGCAATGATTCACAATTTTACCTCGTTAAGTAAAATATTTATTATTTGAATGCCAAATATTCCATTGATGCATTTCGAGCCAATTTAAATCGGCTTTAAGCTAAATTCCTTATACAAAATATTAAAGAAATTCAAAGCAGTACAAGTTTTTGCTTGCTGTAAAAACTTATTAAAATGTTTTTTCTATAAAGTAAGTAAGAGATTTAATTTGAAATATTACCATTTGAATATTCACACAATCTTTCTTTTGAATTATAAACTCCATATTACACCAGAAATTAACAAATATTATTGCTTACTTACCTTAACCCCTTCCAAAAAAATCGATATTTATATACTAATTTTTTGCATAAAATGTAAAAATCACGATCATCGCAAAGTCCTTCAACGAGCAGTACTACATACATACATCTATATATATTTTTCACCAAAATTTGTATCTTTTCCTTTCGTTCTGTTTGCTTTGTGTTGGATTGGAACATGGCATAAATTACATTGCGCTTTTGGCTGGATCTGTGAATATTCGTATCTGTGGGTTTTATGTATGTATCTTTATCTGTTCCCGCCCCTGCACACAGCACCGATGTGTGCATGTGTATGTGCTTGCAATACAAAAAGCAAAATGCAGCCAATAAAATATTGAGAGAACTGTGTAAACATGGCCGTGCACAGTAAGCCAACTGCAAGAGTAAGAGACAAATAAATAAAGAGAATAACATGGCGTATGAGTGATATTTAGTTGGAAAGGCAAAGGCAATATTTATGCAAATATACGTAACCAACCGATCCAACTCCGTTGTGCTGCAATCGGACCCTCATTAGCCCATTCTCGCAGAGGCAGAGGCAGAGGCAAAGGCGAAGGCAGGAGAGTGGCTTAACTAGATTTCAGATACATAAATTACAAGCGCGAGTCGCCAGGATGTTACAATAAACAGATTTATAAATTGCCGCCAGCAGCCTGTAGCCGGCCATTATTTATGGCTGCAGGTTGACAGACAGTTGGCCCCCTCCCCCGCGACTCCCTCGTAGCCATTGTGGAGGGTGGACAGCCTCACAGCCCACGGGGGGTTAGCTGTCAAGGCTCCTGTTCTGTTCTGTTCTGTTCTGCAGTGGGCAGTCCTTCGTATAGGAAAGAAGGATAATTGCTGCAGATTAAATTCCGACTGCCAGATACCGTATAAACTTAAACTTTGGACTTCTACAAAGCAAAAAAGCAGGCAAAGAATATTTGGTAACACGACTTCATTTTGTTGCGATAAATGTTGTTTAAGTGAAACGAATCTTCAAATTGGTCACAGCTATGCATATTTAACAGAAATATCACGTAACTACTTATTTAATGGAGAGCATAATGATTGCAATTAAGATTGAAATTTATCCATTAAGCAATCACACCATACTTCGTTTTACCTCGCGAATAAAATGTATATGCTATACAATATTTTTGTAAAATTTATTAGACCATGGGTACAGTGTTCTGTTACATGTGTGACAAGAACATCAATTGAAGGTCCGATTGAATTTCAGCCTGCAACAGTGATGTTGTTCTTATTAGTATTTGCGTCTGCTTTTTCGGCTGACCCGCCGACTGCCAAGGCGACGAGCAAGAAAAGGAGTCTAAAACAGAGCTTCATATTGCCAGGTGGGGAATCAATAGCCGAGACCATGCAATACTCCATTTATATAGGAATTTTGAAGTGGGCGAATGGAATGATAATATATATAATCCGTTATGGATTTGACATGGTATTTATATGTGAAACTTACTGAAGCGGCAAACTATTTTCTGGTACGCAACACGTGTAATCTGACTGATGTCTGAACTTCCACGCATGACAATAGGGACACCAATCAGTACTTTCGGATGAGCGGAATATTCAATATTTGCTTCACAATCGAATGCGAGACGAAGAACTGTTTGTCATGCATTTGAGTACAATTTTGGGACTTAAATATGCTTTCTCGTCTGTTGATGCCAGTCAAGAATAGAAACACATATAATTAGTCTTTGCTCTATCAAACTTCTCATCGAAACAACATACCCTTGTACGCCATGAGGTACTAAGGTACTCGTATACCAAGCAGCACAGAGTCAATTACAAAGCAGGTTAGGCAGCATTCACTGTGAATTTTTGTATATTTTTGCGGCTAATTGGCAACGCTACACAGTCGGCGACCTCCATTACAGCCCACACCAGTTCCACCAGGGTTCCAATGTCCGCAGAGTTTTCCTCTTGGTTTTACTTTTAATTTTCACTTCACTTGCAGAACGTAACAGTTGGGAAATTTTAATTATTTGCTTTTCAGTTGCCTTGAAGTTACTTGCCCCAAAACAAGCCAGAGTGTCGGCAGCAGCACCAGCAGCAGGGCCGAAAGGAGATGGGACTGATGGGTCCCATCACACACCTGCGGCGCAATTTTCTACACTTTGCAGCATTTTTTCTTTCAGCTCGGGCACCTTATCATTTATCAGCTGTTTGGAAAGATCAAAAGCGAACGGCAGCCAGCCAGCAATCAAAAGGAGCCGGCTTGCTTATCCTTCTGCCAGGTCCTCCTCCTCACAGCCCCTACCCTACACCCATCTAAGCCGAGCCGAGTCTGTTATGTGGGTCGACGTTGACTGCCAAGCCATGCCATTTGCTCAAATGAAACTAATTTTGTTGATTGTACATTCGCGCTTAGGGAACGAGGACCAGCAGCAGCAGCAGCAGCATCAGCACCAGCATGAGCATTGGGAATGGCAGCAGGAAAAGCTTTATAGCCATCGACAGTTGATATATGGTCGAGTGGGGGGCGTGGCTTAGTGTCTTAGTAGCTGCTGTCAGTTTAGAGAATTCTTTGCTATTTTTCGTTCGTATTTCGCATTTCGTTTTTCGGTTGGATGATGGTGTGTTGTCAAGTGAGATGTTGTAGACAATTTAGCTGGTGAAATTATCTTTAATTGATTGAAATCTCTTTCTTACTGCGAAAATTACTTTTCTTGTGTCTAATCGGACAAATCAATATCCTTACTCGTCCATCAACTGCTGCCTGCTGCCTGCTGCCATCAATCGGAATTGCTTTGTCTGTGGACAGACAAGCATCAATGTGGGCATTACTATTGTTCTCGACTTGAACCAATCATCGGTTCCGCCTACTGTTCGCCTGCGCCTCTGGTGCATTGCTCTTTCCTTTTATGACATTTTATTATACCAATTAGAGAGCCTAGCTCCTTTGCATTCTCTTGGGTCCATTGTGTCATTCCCATTCCCATTCGCAGTGGATTGTCCTTTTCTTTTGTTTTCCCCTCTTTATGTCCGTTATTCTTTCGTTCCTCACTCCCAACACCTCCGTACAGCTCATGACTTCTCGGAATTTATGGCTCTCGATTGTGTTTTAACATTTATTCATAGAGTCGGAGAGCTGGAGACGTGGAGTGTTGTCCGGGGCCACTTCACCGGCAACACATTTTTCAAATGTGCAACACTTGCCACCAGTTGTTGCTACAAATGACATTTACATTTTGAGCACATAATGCTGTGTGAGTTTTTTCTACCATTTTCCTTCCGTACCTGTGACCAGGCGGAGGACATTTACAGCTCTTGGCCCTGCTAGTTTTTTGGGTGATAATTGCATACGGCGTCGTGCACTCGACAACGGCTACAACAAGTGCCCTAGAAGCTGAACATTGCTCCTGCTGCTGCTGCTGTTTCGACTGTTTCTCGTGTTGCCCAACAACTAACAACTTCCTGCCCCTGCTGATTTTTTATGGCTTTAATTTTTGTGCAGCTGCAAGCGAAATTCATGCGATATATGGCCAACACCAAAGTCGAATTATTAAAAGGAGCGAAAGACTGAAATCCTGACCACTGGCTAGGGCCGTTTATCAACTGCTCATTCTCCGTGCTATTCTTTTCTTCCTACATCCACCTCTGACAGGCAATAAATTAAAGGCCCCAAATATAAACAGCTGATACAGTGGAGCATCCGAAAGCCCACTTCAAAGGGATTTCCCGCAAAGCCGCTAAGTCTGAATATGTTGCCATGCCAAAAGGCTTTAAATGGCTACAGCTACAGCTCTGGACCAAACCCGAAAGCCGCCCAAGACGCATATGATGATCAAAGCGAAAACCAAATCCTGAGGGCGAACTTTATCGAACGAACTTTGTTACAGGTGGCGGTGGCTTTCCCTGAAAGGGGTCAAGGGGTCGAGGGGTTGTGCTTCTACAAGCAAAGAAGTTTCAAAGTGGTAAAGGGCAGATTGAAGCGGAAAGTGGCTAAAACACAGGTTGGATTACAGATAAACCATCAAAATGAGTAGCTAATGCCAATGGAAAACGGTGAAGTTTAATATTTCGACTAAGAGATGCCTAGTAGTAGAATATTTTAAGACATAATATGTATAATATTTCGTAGTAGTAGCTTAGATGGGTACAAGATCTTAGACCAAATGGTGCCTGCTTCTATAATCACAGTATAGCCCTAACTTTCGATTACAGGTATGCACAACGGGCTTAAAATCGATAACAATTTATTGTTAACAATTGAAAAGTTGAATCTTTGCGGAAATCCAGCAATTCGTTCCACCATGTACTTAGAATGTGACAAATCGGATAACCATATATATTCAAGATTTCAATTACACAACTTTTAGTTTCTGCGATATCGTCATGCGCTACATTTCATTGGCTTTGCTGCTGATGCTGGTGGTTTTGGCCACTATTTCCCATTATGGGACAAATGCTTGTAAGTAAAACCCTTGTTAAGGATCGCCTAGGATCAAAGACAGTGTAAATAAATCGCATCTATTCTTCAGCTTCCTGTGAACATTCTGGAAACCACCTGGGGGAACATTCAGACTTGGAAGTGGATGAGGTGGATGAGAGCTGTAGTCGTAGCTCATCCCCAAAAATTATGGGCGAAACAGAGGAAGACTCCGAGGAAAAGGTGGCAGATTCTGCAGATCCCAAAGCTTCCAACCTTCCGCAGGAGTCCTTCTTCAGCAAATTGAAGAGGGTATTATCATTCTTGTACCAAATGATCATGTGGTATGTGAATTCGTTTGCGGAATAAATGGAAATGATGTGGCATAGCTGCTAACAAACCCAAGCCCAATTGCTTTGTCCACGTGTTCATACGAATATCAAAGTCAAGTTTTCCTTTTTTCTTACTCAGTCACATTTGACTTCCATCCTCCATTGTTTTTATGGCTTTGTTCTCCACTGTTGATGTTCCAGGCAGTCGCACTCTGTACCCTTTACTCTCGGAATACAAATGGGTATATTCTATTAATCGGAAGAGGTATATTATATTTCTTGAGAGCAACAAAATATGGTGTGTTATACTTTTGTGAACATACAACATATCATTATAAAGGTATAAATAGTATCTACTTAACTATCTACCAATTATGATTGAGGACAAGATGACTATCTGTTGGAGTAGCGGGTATCCTTTAGTCGGAATGTAAACTATCACGCTCTTACTTGATTTTTTTCTTCGCTTTTCGACCCCCTTTCTGCATTTTGCAATTTAAGTTATGAAAAACGTTTCGTTTCGTTTGGCTTTGTTGCTGAATTGTGCTGTGTTGTGGCTTTTGTTTGTTGCATTTTATTTTCTTGTTTTTGTTGTTGTTGCATGCATTACCCATGAGCCGGTAGTTGCCGCTTTCCATTTGGTTTATTGCGAATTTTATTGTTTTATGGTAGTTTATGGCAAATGCCATACAGCGAGTCGTGTAAATATTTGTTCTAGACGAGTCGGAGGAACGGGTCCCACCACCCTTCCCCCCTGCAGCTGCATTCAATTGAAGGGAAATGCTCACCGACACGGACCCGTATACACGGAACGGACACGCTTAAACATGCAAAAGATGATAAAGTGAAATGTTTTCTGGGGCATTTTAATCAGCATTATGTTACCAACTGATGTTCCAGCAGAAACCACACATACATATGTACATATGTATATGTAAATATTTATATACAACATACCATAAAAAGTACTTTATTTAATTTGTATTTTATATATATTCTAGCAAACACTCATTTTGCAGAAGTTGCAATCTAATATTCAGGATTGACATCGGCAATCGGGTCCTCAGGCTATCCATTTGTCCGTATGTTTATGTTCTCCAGGTTTGGAGTTCGCTGGTTGAAAGTGTCAAAATAGAGCAACAGTTTATGGGTTCAGATTTATTGAATAATGAATTTGCGCACAAAATTCAGCAATTTCAGGTCTTCAGTATTTCAGTTATTATTTAGTTAGAAAGATAACTGTATTGACAGAAGACAGACTTAAAATATACGGTTATATACTCGTAGTATGCTCTTAATTTGCTCTTAATTATCATCAAAAGCCAATCGATGCAGCTGTTAGACTAGTGTCTTCGTTATCTAATCCATATTCATTTACATATTTTACTTAAACTTGGCATATTCTGCCTAACAATCTTTAATTCAAATTTAAATTTAAATTGATGTAAATTGTATTCTGTACATCCGAAAAAAGAAAACCAAAATTGGGTTCAGTTTATTAAACTCTAGTTCTAGCAACTATTTTTCGTAAACGATGTTCTCGAATTTATCTGCAACTTTACTGCATTGTTCCTTATATTAATCTGCAACAAAAGTTAATTATACTACATAAGCCAGGGCCGGGCCGACTGCTGCGACTGCTGGTTGGCCTATTAGGCTAATGGGCTTGCATAAAACTTTGGCCGGAGTCCCGTCCCTCCAAACAAGGAAGGGAAGGGAGGGGAAGGGATCAGAAGAGAAGAGAACAAACGAGCAGGCGAACAAACAAACTGCAGTAAAAACAAAGCGTGTAGAAATAATGTGCTAAATGAACAAAAGCCTTAGTTTCTTTTTTTGTTTGTGTCGGGGGCGTGGCAAATACTTGCAAAATACAAATAAAATTAACTAAAACTCAAACTCAGAGCGAAACTCCAGGCCAAAGTCCAACACGAGTAAAGTCGTTCTCGGCGGCTACTACCACTGGAAATTTTTGGAAAAACGTTCAACGAAAAACTCTGAAATAATTAAAAACTAATTAAAGGGGCGGCGGGGGGTACTGGTTGGGGGGTGGAGGTAGGGAATTGGGGTGTGGCAAGCTGTTGTAAAACTTAATTAACTAAATGCCAGCAACAAGAACAATAACTCCATTGAAGTTGTTGTCCAAGCACACAAAACGCACACACGAGGCGTATGAGTAATTTAATCATGTTTCAGGCAGCCCTGGCCGAAGGGAGTGAAGACAGGAAGGGGGCATGGTCATGGGCATGGTCGTGGGCGTGGGCGTGGGCGTGGACCCACAACAGTGAAAGATGCTTTTGTTGACACCCACAGAATGCAATTTGCGCCATAAAACAAACAAGGAAAATCTTGGTTGAAAATAGAGGAAAATACAAGGCAACAAACAAAAGTCAAACAAAGTTATATTCCAGATTGGATTTTAAGTTTAAGGATTAGTTGCAGCTCTGCAGATGCTCTTAGCATAATAGGACCAAGAAAAAGCCAGCTAAAGTGGATTTACATTTATGATATGAGCATCGAGAGATAGCATTTTTGTTTACCAGAATGGAATATTATTCCATCCTCCTTAGTGCGAGTATAACTTCATCTCTACGAAATTCTTACTCCAGTCATACTGTGTATAGTACTTGATTGATTTGCTAAGCTTCAATTAACCACTGAATGTAATACATATTTTTTTGTACACATTTCACATTAAGAAAACGTCGAGTATAGTTTTATTTCTTTTATGTTTATATATTATTTATTTATTTTATATTTATATATTATTTAATTTTTTTATATTTATATATTATTTATTTCCAAAAATATTTATATCTTCCAATCAACATTGTAAATGAAAAGTTTTAATATAACTTTAAAATAATAAAAAAAATCTAGATTTCATCTTTTTAACAGTTAAAGTTTTAGGATTTAAACAAACAAAAGATCGTTTCAAATACCAAAATTTGAGCAACAAATAAATTTATTCAATATTTTACAGCAAGCTAAGATGGTAATTTTGTTGCTCTTTCCTTGCCACAAAAAGCTTACAATATTTAATTTTGTTAAATTCCCAGATAAATAAATGAAAAATACCTTAAAACCTAACTTGGTTTGTGGCTTTCGCTTTCCTGGGGCTTTTTCTTGCCGTCTTCCCGGAGTTCACTTCACTTTGGGCCAACATTCTGCCATTGACTTGGATATTTGCTTTTGTGCTTGAGTCGAAAGCCCAGCCCCCACTCCAAATCGCACCTGGGCCTGGGCCTGGTCCTGAAACACTTCACGCACCACGTGCCATCAAACGAAAAACAAACAGAAAAGGCAATAGAAGACGCAGGAGCAGGAGCAGGGTCTCTGTTCTACACTCCTTCCCTGGCAATCCGGCTTAAGTACGTTGTCGAGCACAGTGACTGTTTGCTCAGTCACAGAGCAGAGAAGCACACACATGAGCGAGTCCGATATGCATAAGAAAAGACTATACGATGACGCTGAACTTCACTTTCAGTTGCCCTAATGAAAAGTGGCAGTGGCAGTCAGCCAGTCAGCCAGCCGGGCTGCCGGGCAGCCAGTGTCTGCCAGCTATACGATTGAAAATCAAAACATAAGGGAACTCCGCATCAATTGTTGGAGATGCCTCTGGACGTGGCAGTCAACATTTTTCACAAATGGCAGTGCTCATTGCGGGACCACAATGGATTGCCGTTGGCCATAATTCATTTCCGGGGCCTGCACTTGTGTGTGAGCCGGAGACCAAGTCCGAGTCCGAGTCCGCATATTGAAAACGCTTTGGCATAGACAAATCCACGCCGGGGCCAACTGGCTCAGATTGCAACTCTGTTCTGTGCGCCGTTCTCGACCCGGAGCCGGCCACTCTCCCATGGCCCCGACCGGGTTGATTGAATGGCATTACTTTTCAACTGGCTGGGGACTGAGCTGCTCAGATGCGATTGCCAGTGTCTGCCCACTGGCCACTGGCCACTCAATTGGATTTCGGAGTGAGGCATTGTGTGGCCCGGCCAGATCCGCCTTCATATGCTTAATTGAAATGGCGCTGTCAAAGCGGGCAGCTTTCGACGAGTGAAGGAAAAACAATCAATGGACTGTGCTGTGCTGTCCGGTTTTATTCTGAGTCGCTTTTATTCATTCAATGCCGGGTAGTGCCGCAAAGAACGGCGTTCACTCTGGCGAATACTTGATATTATGGGGGAACCTTGCCCTGAGCTCAAACATTAACAGATGGTGGCATGAGGCAAGGGAACGTTTTGTGCAGCGATGCTCGTGTATGATGCAAATTATACTAATCCCCAAAGGGCAGTTGTCATTTCCATGGTTGCCCTCGCCCTGTTTACGCCTGATTAAAGTCAAACAACAACACGTCCCCATCATGAGCTTGCTGCATTTACCATACATATATCCTGGTCTCTTGGCCCAAAACTCCATCTCTAATCTATGCACAGAAATGCTTGACAATCTCCCGCTGTGTTTGGCTTGAGCTTTGGCCCTTGGCCGGTTGTCCTTTTGTCCCAAAGTTGGTCCCTCGTCCTCGTCCTCTGCTTATGCATTTGCTTCTCATTAGCTAGAATATCCCATTGCTGTTGCTGTTGTTGGGGCACGTGTGAGAAAGGAAGTCCAAGGGTCTGGGTTTATGCAATTCGATTGTGTGTGTGTGTGTCTCTCTCCCTCTGTACTTTGTCGAAAATTATGCAAATTGTTTCGAAATTTTGCATTGGATAATTTTCCTATTTGCACGTAAAGCTCAATATGGGCTAAAAGAATGTCCAGAGGCGGTATGAAAATACATTACAGTAAACAACAAAAAAACCAAATAAAAATAAAATTAAAAGAAAAATGGACCAAACTGCCGCGCGTTTAATTAAAAATGTAATTATCCAAGCTGTTAAACTGACGCAGCGCTTGAGGCTTTGGGAAAGGCTAAAAAAGGTTTTACATTTTTTTGGAAATTCTTTAAATTAAATTGTTAAATATAGGGCATGCAACGCAGTTTAAACAAAAAGTATGTCAACTGCTAAAAAATAATTTTCTTAATCATGTTATCTTCAAATTTTACTTCGTTTTAGTATGATTTGATCTTTTTCGATATTATTTTGTATGTTTTCAGAGCATAAAACATTTGAATAAAATAAAAAAAAAACAGCAAAAAAAACGGCAATTCAAAATTTGGAACCACTTAAATGTAAGCAATAAGCCAAATAAAATATAAAGTAATAAAATGTATACTGCAGCAGTCACCTCTCGATGGATCTCAAATTGAAACATGCATTCGAAGCCATTATGGAGAATTTGTCGACGGAACAAATGGCCGACTACACAAAGAGTTTTGGTCTTTTGGTGAAGAACGAGAACGGAGTGGTCACAATGGACGAACTACGCGTAATGGTCCGAACTTTGGGCGAGAATCCGACGGAAGTGGAGCTCGAGGAGACATTCAGGGCCTCGGACATTGATGGGAATGGCGAGATCGACTTCAAAGAGTTCTGCATCGCTATGGAAAAGTACGAGAGAGAAGAGGACCGCCAGCTTTTGGAGGCATTCAAGATGTTCGACCAGGATGGCGATGGTTACATAGACCGCGTGGATCTGGCCAATGTGTGGAAGAGCATGAACATCCAGCCGAAGAATGTGGTAATCGAACGAATGCTGAAGGCCGGCGACGTCGATGGCGATGGCAAGATCAGTCGGGCGGAGTTTGTGGCCATGATGCGCAAGCCGTTTGTTCAGCAGTTTCCGGACAGAGCAGCATCCGCATAGTCTGACAAAATCTCTTTGAACCAAAATTCAAAGTTTAAATTCAAAATTTAGGTTGAAATAAATACAGTTCAAAATTTAATGTTAGCTTTTGTAAGACTCTTTCGACCCCTGCCATGGATGAGTTTGACTTTAGCACTCCGCCGCCAGAGGGGCGGGTCAGCCGTACTCACACGCTGACCGACGAGCAGCTCAAGGATTGCAATACGGTCTTCAATATGTTCGATCCGGAGAGTACGGGAATCCTGCAATTGAAGGACCTAAAGGAACTAATGCGTGCCCTGGCCGTCTTTCCCACGGACTTGGAACTGGCGGATATCAATACTGAAATCGACACGGATGCATCCGGCCAGCTGTGGCGGGATGACTTTCTATACATTATGTCGAATATGTACAAGGATATGACACCAGAGGACGAGGTCATTGCTGCATTCAAGGTGTTCGATAAGGACGATACTGGCCTTATAGCAGAGACGGAGTTCCGCCACATCATAACAAATTTGGGCGACGAAATGGAGGAGGACGAGATCGAGGAGATGATCCGTAACGCAGACTCCGACACGGAGGGCAACATCGACTACGTACGCTTTGTGACTATGATGTCCCAGAAATAAAAACTGGGCAGGCGTTAGCGGAACGGAAAATCGGATCAGAAGGAGATGTTGTCAAAAAATTCACAGAAATTTATTTCGGTTCAACTAGCAGCCCAAATTCACAGCAATAGTAACTTCAAGCAAAAAATTAAAAACAAAATCCATAAACAATGGCCGAACTGCCTGATGAGCAGATTGCAGAGTTCAAGGAGGCCTTCGCCCTTTTCGACAAGGATAACACTGGCTCCATCACTACCCGCGAGCTAGGCGTCCTGATGCGCTCCCTGGGCCAGAACCCCACCGAGGCCGAGCTTCAGGATCTGGTAAACGAAGTCGATCTCGATGGCAATGGCGTGATCGACTTCAACGAGTTCTGCCAGATGATGGCCAAGCAGATGGTGGAAGCTGACACGGAAGAGGAGATGCGCGAGGCCTTCAAAATCTTTGACCGCGACTGTGACGGCTTCATATCGCCGGCGGAGCTCCGTGTCGTGATGATCAATCTGGGTGAGAAGGTAACCGACGAGGAGATCGAGGAGATGATACGCGAGGCCGACTGTGACGGGGATGGCATGATAAACTACGAGGAGTTCGTCTGGATGATCACCCAGAAGTAGGAGCCCCCTCAGGGCGGAGTACAGACACAGAAACACACAGACCATACTCTTTTAGAAATATTAAAACTGTTCCTGTAGGTTGAATCAAATATCTTGAAATCCTTTCTTTACTCTCGAAAATGTTGGTTCCACTTTCGGGTCTCTGTAGTCGGCTGGCTTTTAAGAAATTTCTCTACTCTACCTTAAATTATAAAGCAACGACTACGCAAGCTATGAGACTACAGTGTCCGAGACACAAGGTCTGGGCAAGCATTGCCAGAACAGAACAGAACATCGAAACGAGTTGGTGTCACAAAATGTACAGAATTCTGTATCCAAATTTGTTTCGTTTCAACAAAAATCAAAAGCTCAAATCTACGGTTATACTAAATTAAAAAAAATTAAAAACAAACAAAATTCCTAGTAAATCTACAAAAAATCACCAACAATGGCCGACCTCACTGATGAGCAGATTGCAGAGTTCAAGGAGGCCTTCGCCCTTTTCGACAAGGATAACACTGGCTCCATCAGCACTCGCGAGTTGGGCGTCCTGATGCGCTCCCTGGGCCAGAACCCCACCGAGGCGGAGCTTCAGGATCTGATAAACGAGGTCGACTTCGATGGCGATGGCGTGATCAATTTCAACGAATTCTGTCATATGATGAACAAGCAGAGGCGGGAATCTGACATGGAAGAAGAGATGCGCGAGGCCTTCCAGATCTTTGACCGCGACCGTGACGGCTTCATATCGCCGTCAGAGCTCCGTGTCGCGCTGATCAATCTGGGTGAGAAGGTCACCGACGAGGAGATCGAAGACATGATGCGCGAGGCCGACTTCGATGGGGATGGTTTGATAAATTACGAGGAGTTCGTTTGGATGATCAGCCAGAAGTAGGAGCTCCTTCAGGGCGGAGTACAGACACACAGTACAAGTGCAACATCGACTACGTCAGCTGTGTGACTTTAGTATCCGAGAGATTAGAACTGGACAAGCATTGCCAGAACAGAACAGAGCAACGAAACGAAACGATTTGGGTCACAAAATGTACAGAATTCTGTATAAAATTAAAAAATAATGAAAACCAAACAAAATTCCTAGTAAGTAGACAAAAAGTCACCAACAATGGCCGAACTGTCTGAGGAGCAGATTATAGAGTTCAAGGAGGCCTTCGCCATTTTCGGCTAGGATAACACTGGCTCCATCAGGGGAGCTCCCTGGGCCAGAACCCCACTAAGGCCGAGCTTCAGGATCTGGTAAGCAGGTCGACTTCGATGGCAATGGCGTGATCAGTTTTAACGAATTCTGCCAGATGATGAACAAGCTGATCTTTGACCGCGACTGTGACGGCTTCATATCGGCGACAGAGCTCCGTGTCGCGATGATCAATCTGGGTGAGAGGGTTTCCGACGAGGACTTCGATGGGGATGGATTGATAAACTACGAGGAGTTCGTTTGGATGATCAACCAGAAGTAGGCGCACTGAAACAGAGTACAGATACACACCGAACCTTGAAGAATAATTAAAGCTGTTCCTGTAGGTTGAACCAAAAGTCTTGAAATTCTTTCTCTACTCGGGAAAATGTTGCTACTCATGCAATTTCCACTTTCGGGTTTTTGTGGTTGGCTGGCTTTCGAGAAATTTCTCTACTCTACTCTACTCTACTCCTCCGGTGAAAACTTTCAACTTGAAACACTCTGCGTGGTTTTAGCCTACTCCTTCAGCTCCTGCTCCTGCACCTTCTCCTCCCACATGGCACCTTTGTGGCCAGACGAGCAATTTTCCTGTTGCTTAAATTCAATTTGCTTATGCATTAAAATTAAATTTTACTGTGGCCTCAACGACCCCCGAACCCCCAGTTCCTGCTCCCTCCTCCTCCATTCTCGTCCTCGTTGGCTTCTCCTGGGTCGTGGTGCCTGGTGGCTGGGTCTTGTGTCTGACTTTATAAATATTTCGTGTGCATACATAAACGTAAACGTACGAGTACGAGTATATTTCCAATTTTTCATGCTTGAAGGTTCGGTTTCAGTTTCGGTTTCAGTCGAAGCTCAGACATGTCAGAAATGCCAACTTGCTTAATTGAGAGTCCACAAAAACCATTGAAACCCAAAACGAAACGATACGAAACGAAACGAAACCTTAACTGCCACCATATGCATCCATATGAAATAAGAACAAAAGCCCCAAACAGATTTCAATTTCAGATCTGACATCAATAAGCACTTGCACTGGCATAAATATTATATACACAAGTTATATACATATACCCGGTATACGACTATATCTGTATGTATGTATGTATGTAGGTGGTGTGTCCAAACACCAAAACGACATCGCATCACCACATAGACGAGGCAGTTAGCAGGGCACAGGACATTGCTCGATGGACTGACTGCAGAGGAAATTGAATTTGTGGAGCGGTCCAGATGGTCCCTAGAATGGTGAAGGGCTTGCGGACAGGCCACTGCACTAGAGGCAGACATGCACTGGAGAAAACAACAGTTTTGCCATCAAAAATACCAAGTATAATCCGTTAACTTGTTGATGTTTTTCGCTTAGTGTAAATGAGGGCAGCCCGAATCAAACCACTAACTATTGGTCGAAGCAATGAAGAGTAGATCGATCTTAGGGAGATTATATGGAATGCATATATCATATATCTATCCATTATATTCTCTGCTTGAGAACACAAGCAAGACCCCAATTATTTCTCATCAGAGCATTTCCAATTCGTTGTGGTTGAGGCCTTTTGCCAGCCGAAAACTGACATTTTGCTGGCCAAATTTTCATGCACATCGATTCCTTCTTCTAGGAGACTCTTTTTTTTTGCGGTTTGCCGCCACGTTCCCCACTCAGAGTGTCATTTGGGGCGTGTTCGTGTCTGTGAGTGTGTGGGGAGAGGGCTGAAGTGAAGATACGGGGGCGATGGAGCACTTGTGCACAGGCACTTGAATACGCAAAAAGGCGGATGCAAGTGACGAGGTCCATGAACAAGGCCGAGTGTGTCCATGGAGCTCCTCGCCCGATGCCAGAGGATCCAAATGTGTGCACCGTGCTGTGGCACATGCCACATAAATAGTTTAAACTGTTAAAGTTATCAGTTATCTCTAATTGGGAGAGAAATGGTACGGTATGTACATACGTAGAATTTCAAGTTGGTGATTTTATTACGCATACGCCCAGTGTGTCGGCTTGTCTATGAGCCATAAACCGAGGAGCTGTGGCCAGAGACCTTTTTTCAGCTTTCTAATGCTGAGCGAATCCTTTTCCACAGGACTCTCAATCAAATGGGGGGAAAATCCGTAGCTTTCCGGCTGGCAAAGCCGGCAAACCCTTTCCGGATTAACAGATCAACGCACAAATGACCCAAGCAATCGTCTTGGGTTTTCCCTCATTTTTATTCCAACTTTTCGTCGGTTTTTCTTTTGCTGCTCTCTCTCCTCAGCTGCCATTTCGATAAGGCCGAAAGCTTATCGGGGGCCTGAAGGACTTTGACGACCCAATTAATTTTGGTTCAACAACAGCGAAGAAAAAACGTTGCCACATGCATTGTGGTCTACTTTTCATGTCAAAGAAAAAGTGCAAAAAGCGTCCGTACAAAAGAAAGAAAATAAAAATGAGAAACTCGTGAACTTTAAGTTAAATTGCGCGGAAAAGTTATGCGGCCCTTGCCCAAGCTCCCAACCTCCCAACCCCCCAGCCCCCCCATCGATCCCTCGTTTCCGTTTCCTGACAACTCTCCCCGAGTTTTTCCTAACAAAAACTTTGTTAAACATTTCATTCTCTGGAACTCTCCACGTTGGCTTAGCGAACTACTTGAAATGTAAAAAATGTTTGAGCCCGAGCTGGAACGGAGAACTTGCGGCAACTTTGAAGGCTCACATAATTATGCACCTTGCACCGCCTGGCATCCTCGCCCTCGTCTACGTACTGCTAATCTCTGCCACAGCCATTCAGAGCTACCAGCTGCCAGAGCAACGTCAACAGCGGCAGCCACGACAGCAGTGCCAGCAGGTGAGCCGAAGTGCATCCGTTTTCCCACCTTCGAGTCTTATCCGGGAATCCGTTTAGCAAAGGAGACCGAACAATATGGGGCAATGTGGCGGTAATTCGCTAATGGGCCTGGGGCGTGGAAACTCCAAGAAAACTTCCTCAAACATTGCCCAGAAGGCCGCCCAGGAGGCCAAACAAGCCTCCGACAACCAGCAGGCAGCGGCGGCTGATGCTGCTCGAAAGGTCAAGACCCAATTCGCAGACAGAGCCATATCGGCAGCGCAGGCGGCCGAGGCGGCACTGGCGGGCAAGCAGCAGATCCTCGAGCAGCTGCAGCAGGAGGTGCAGGAGGCCGAGGCCGTCGCCCAGGAGGAGTCCGCCTCCCTGGCCAGCTCGGAGGACAATGTCAAAGCGGCCACCAGTTCGGTCCAGCAGGCCCAGATGCTCCACCAAGCCCTTCTCGCCGTCATCAAGATTGCCGAGGGGAATATCGGCCACGCAACGGCAGCGGCAGAAGGAGCCCAGCAGCAGCTGGCCGAGAAAAACCAGCTCGTTGACGCCGCTCGCAGCCGGGCAGAGATGCTGGCCAAGCAATTGCAAAGTGCCCAGACTGACTATGAAAACACCAAGAAGGAAGCCGACAAGGCAGCCGCTGCAGCGGCCGAGGCAAAAGAGAAGGCGGCCAGAGATCGGAGATCATTTGGGGAAGGATTCCGTTCTCAGCGACGGCAAGAACTGAGGCAATATAAGCAGCAGGAGGAGAAGGAGATGAGCCAGCTGCTGCAACAATTAGAAGAATGGTAACAGAGTATACAGCATTAAGTTTTATTTTGTAATTAATTTCCTATTTTTTTTTGTTTACAATTAAAGTTTCGCTTTAATATTTCTTTCTCCACTGCAACTATTAATTGAAAATTTTCAAGTTAATAATTATTAATTAGATTGTTATCTAATATTTGAAAATATCGTGTCATTTCCACATCCACCACATCCAGATTTTACTACCTGAAATTGAGACACCACCAGAACCTTTGAACTGCTTGTTCATTTGCCCGGGTCCAGATTATAACAACTTCCTCAAGTCTATTTTTGTCCTACAAAAAATACAGAAAATACTTGCACTAAAATATACCTATTAAAAAAAATAAGCCTCCTCGAGGTCTTAACAGGGTGCTTCAGTTGAAAACCAAGTATAAGTCCAGGCATCACCCTTTATAAATAGAAATCGATGTCACATTGACACATCCCTTTGCTAAGCGCCTTAGGGACTGTTTCTACGCCAGACAAAGCGCCACAGGACCGCAGGACTCCCGAAAAGGCAACACAACAGCAACGAAAAAAGGACAACAAACCCAATTGGCTTGTAAAACAATTTTACCAAAGCTATTTCGTTATAACTTTTGAGTTTGTATTCTCCTCCTTTTTTTTTGTGCTTTGTCGTTCCCATTCCCGCCTGCCGTTTTCCACGCCGAGAGACAGTGGGGACGACGTGAACGTGAACGTGGGCGTGACACAATAGGGCGCATTACAGAACTTTCCACCACACGTTTTCAATAATGATTAGTTTTTGGGTTTCCCACTGGGGCAGGTCCCGAGGATACGTAAAATGCTTAAAGTTTTCGTTTCGTTTTCGCCTTGAAAAGTTTACTCCCATAAATACGTATATTTCAAATGTCAGTGTAAGTATTAATTGGGTCATCATCGGGCCACAGTACAGGAGTACTCGTACTGTGAAGTTTTCCCTTCAGAGCGATGAGAATTGATGGATCAAATGCTCACTGGGGGACGGTTACAGTCTTGCATAAAGTTTTGGGATTATTTGTTTTCCTGATAGGAAAATCCACAGCAGATACAGCAGATTCGATGAGTGTGTGTGTTTGAGACAACAATTATCGGGCATCAAACAGCATTCAAAGACCATTATTGTATGTAACTCTGAGATGGTAAAGGCAAACCCATTGGGATAACCCATTTATAGTTTTGTTACACTTTAAGAGCACTTGCTACCCCGCTGATGACAGGCAGACAAAAAGGGTTCGACTGAGAGGCAACTTTTGTTTTAGTGTCTGGGGATTTTCGTGGCTGAAACCCAGACCCGGAGTGAGGCTTAGCGCTCTTTTGGGGGGCATTAAGCCGCATGTGGCCCAAATCATAGCTGGACCGGGAACTAAAACCATTTCCTAGCCATTCAGCTGCCACATGCCATGCCATTCCATTCCACTACACACCATTGCCGAATATTTGCTGACACTCTAATGCCATGGCAATCTGGCAAGTGTTGATCGGTCCAACAACTAAATAAACTACTACTAAAAGTCAGGAACAGGCACAGAACTGGAGACCGTAGACCGGAGACCAGTGGCAAGTGTGGCCAGGCCTTGTCAGTCAACAGTTTCAACATAAACCACAGTGCCATGCCACACCCCTGGACACGCCTCAAACTCAACCGAAATGTATTCATTTCAACACTCTCATTCGGATCCTGATTCGGATTCGGACAGTTTTTGTTAGACCCAACCGCCCCTCCCCCTCCCCCTCCCCCTTCCATTCTCTGCCTCTAGGACGGACGGTTTCCAATTTGCGTTCTTGCGTATTTTTGGGGAAACAAATCAAAACAAATGAAATGAAATCAATTCAATGAAGCAAATCAAATTTCATGCGTATTTCGTCGCTTTTTTCCTACGCCGCCCACTGGACAATAAAAATTTTCGGCCTGAAATCGAAACCGAAACAGAATCAGAAACTGAGTAAAATCAAATCTGTTGCTGTTTATACCTCGGTGAGAGAGCCATGCAAGGGTATGATGTATTCATGACAGGGTATGTAACAGGCACTGTCAATCCCGATATAAGGATGTCCGAAAGAATTTTGGTAGCTTAATATGCCACATATTTAAGAAACAGTTTGTCTAGTAGGTGGTAGTAAATAGTCGCATTGGTTTCTACAGATTTCTCACTTCTTTTCGACCAAAGTTTTTGGGGGGAAATATTGTATTATGCGTGGGAGTAGGAAATAGGCCTTAAATGTGTGCGTGGCCTGGCCAGGACCATAAAAATCTCTGGCAACAACATAATTTGTGGAACTTTTCTGCCCCAACTCTCCCTCCCGCCCATACATAGTCGTAGTATGTATTGCGTTTGTGTGACTGGCATGCAAATGAAAATAGACACAATGGCATACTCGTACATTTTTGGGTCTTAAATTGACTTTCGAGCAAATACGAGTAGAATGGTGAAGAACTTTTCCAAACAACTTTAGACTGCCTGCCAGTTAGCAAGTAAAGGAGTCAATTTATGCCACTCAGCTGGAGGCTGTCGTATATCATTTACATTTTCACCTGGTGGGGCCAGCTGTGAAAACTCTCCATGGAATCATCAATGGTATATCATCGCGCTCTATACCATTTCCCAGTTTCCCAATTATAATTCCCCCTCAATGGCAGAAGCCACTGATATTTGCGCATTAATTTCATATCATTAAACATTTGCTCAGGAATATTATTTACCCAAAACTCCCATGACTGAAGCGGAGAGTGTGGGTGTGTGGGTGAGGGTGTGTATGTGGGTGGGTGGGGAAAACTTTGCCGTTTAATTGGAAATGTAGTCAGGCGAGTGGGTGTCGAATGGGCCGAGTGGCTGGTTGGGTTAAGTGTTAAGTACCTGGTCTGGTGTATTGAAATTTATGCGAACGGCGAACCTTGAATGGCAAAATGTGTTTGTTTAGTTTAATGACGGTTATTATATTTCCACTGATTAATTATTGTTGATGGTGCTCTCCTGATGTTGATACTGATGCCGTATGATATGCTGCTCAAGTGTTTGCCGTTCTCTGAAGCTGAGGCTATTACCTTGATTAAAGATTATGAATACGATGATAAATTGCTCTCTCATGCATTGGATCTGCACAGAGCAAAGGCAGAGCAAAGCTTACTTAAATTATTATACATTTACCATTTTCAAAGGACACTTTGGCTTCTCCCAAGTCTCTAGTAAAACACATGTTAGCTCCTTTCTTTCTTTTAACTTCACTAAAATCCCCTCTGACGCATAACTCTCTATTACTTTCCAACTTTCTTTCGAAAACTACAGCTTCTTGCTACATTTTAATAAAAATCCGCTGGAATACAAAACTTTTTTCGCTTAGCAAATGCACCCCCGTGGCAAGTTTATATAAAATATGTACATGCAAACTGGTGGGGGCAGAGGGCAGGAGGCAGGGAAAAAATTAATTTTCCACACATACACATACTCGTGGCAGGGCCAAGGGTTGGGGTTGAATGGACAGAGAAAGGGTTTTGTTTGCTCCAAAACTATGAAAACTCATTTAACTACTTAAGAGATGCGCGGCTGGCAGAGGGGGAGGTAAGTGGCAAAAAAGGGATACCAGAAGAAAAACACATCGCCAAATGCAAAACTTGTGTTGACACGACAACTGGAGCGCACCCACTCGCCACCCGGAACCCGGCACCCCACTGGATCACCTGACTCCATGGAGTGGATGTGGATGTTTCTCACTGCAAGTGGATTACAGGGACGGATGCACTGCACAGACAAAGTGGTGCCGGTGCTGGTGTCGTTGCCGTAGTAGTTGCCGTAGTTGTTCGGGTTGTCCGGGTCCGTTGCCATTTCACTGACGGAGTGACAAACTTCGCACGCTGCACAAAAGACGCTGGCAAAACTTGAGCAGATTACTCAACGACCCCTGCTCTATCCAATCCGAACACCGTCCTCTCTCAGTCTCCTTTCCCTGCGGCTTTATTTTCCTCCTGCAGTTTTTCTACACGGTACTTGTCAAGTCGACGGGTATATTCGTTCTTTTCACGCTTTCGACTCAATTCGAAATTATCCAGCCATGTCAGGCAGATTTCGAATAAAACCAAACATATCATAATTAAATCAGCTTGTTTTTGGACTTAAGCATAATCTATCGATGTACGGAAAACCATTCTGATCGGAGTATTATTGCAAGCAAAACGAAATTCGAGGGTAGGGAAGTATTCTGACAGTCGAAATGTCGCCTCAATCGTTCCGTCTTGTTTTTTTATGTGTAACACAAACCCGGTACTTAGTGAAAAGTGAAAAACCAGTGTAACAATGTTGAGCTTTTAACGGTAAATTGTTGCGAGAGCAAGACCAAAGACAAAACTTTTCACAAATGAACAACAACAAAGTTGAATGAGGTGAGCGAGTGAGGGAAAATGGGGAATGGTATGGGGGGCGGCTGGATCGGGTACTCTTTTGGATGGGATGGATGGTAATGGTAGGTAAACAAAAAGTGTCAGGCAAGTGCAAGGCTTTAAGTCGGAATTTATGCAAAATACGGCAGTTTAGGGGACAAGTACTCCTCAGACTACCATCCGGCCCAGAAGCCGAAGTCGAAGTCGAGGCCTCAGCCCAATGCCATGTCAAACCCCAAAGCACTCCGAATGCATTGTAATTTCAATACGAGCTGAGCACGACAGTTGAGAGCATTTTCCGGGCTCTAACTGGAATTATATGGAAAACTTTTACATTCAAAAAAAAAAAAAACCACACACTAAGAGAACGGAATATACGACTTGAAGATGATCTTATGGAAACTTGAGACCATATATAAATAGATTTCTGAATTCTAAAGACCGATAAGGATCTCGAAACAATGAAAATGTATTTTCAAAGGTTCCACATTGCCATTTATTACTAACAAATATTATATAAAATATCATACTTTGCCATCCCTGGTTTCCAACACTTCATCCTAACATTCCATGTGCTAGAAGGAAGGGAAGTGCATCCAAATGGGAAATTCCCCCAGTTCACCAAAGTTAATCAACATTTTTTTGTTGCCCCAAACTTTTAATAAGGAGCGAGCTGCACAACAGCAGCGACAGGAGCACCATCAGCTGCAGCTCCAGCTGCAACTGAGGGACAGCTAATGGCCAGACCGGGCTACTTGGGGAATTTAAGAATGTTTGCAGGGCGACCGGAATTAAAGTAACAAAGAGACACTTTTTGAAGGGGACTTGCCGTGCTGTCAATTGTCCGCAATGTTGGTTCGTCCATGCCATTCCAGCCCGACCGGGCCGGGCCAGGCCAGGCCAGGCTAGAAGCCAAAACCAATGAAATGCCACACAACTGACACGCTGACTGACAGCCTAAGCGCTCGGGCTCGTCCAGGGCGCTTGCCCACTCCGGGCCCAAGTACGGGTCAGGGTGCCGGGTTCGTCTCCGACTGTGGGCACCACGCCACAATGAATGACATGCAAGTCTGTTGTGTGCGTGATCCATTCGCCCCACTCGACGTTTGTTTGATGAAATCGTAGCTGAGTGGTGCCAAAAGGAAAAAGGAAACGCCGTCCTGGCACGCAACATGGCTCCACCGCAGGCCAACATCAATTGATGAGGCGAAGGACTCCAAGCAGTCGGAGCAGCAGCTGCAAGACAGTAGTCGTGGGTGGAGCAGCATCACTTGCCTGGCTGGCTGGCTGGCTGGCTGGCTGGCTGGCTGGCTGTCACTTCAACTTCGGAAGGGGCCACCGTGCGGGTCGCCTGGCAATTGAGTGTAAGTAGCCAGGAGCAGGAGCAGGAGAAGGAGGAGCAGGATGTGGGAGCAGAGTCACTCGAGCTTCTTGCTGCAGCTTGCAAGGCATTAGGATTAGAAGTGTTTATGCAAATGCGGACAACTTTGAGTGATTGCACGGCAAGACGCTTAAGAGACAGGAAGCCGACTTGACAGCCACCGCTTGGCGGAATGCCACGACATCCGCAGGATGAGATCTAATGGCATCGAGCCATTTAAAAACATCTGCGACCAAATTGATTCGAAATCGTTTGCATAAGCCCGCTTGATGTTTGCTCAACTCAAATTACCTTCATTGCCTGACTGATGAATACGGCAAAAAGCCTGAGCTGTTGTTATATCATTATGGAGTGCAGGGTACTTTAAGAAGTACATAGATATATATTTGATATATATTAATAATATATTTATTTTAACTATAAACTCCACTCTCAATCACCGCCTGGAAAACAGGAAAAATTTGATAGTCAAGAGAAATATTAAAAAAAATATATAATATTTAAATTAAATATTCTTTTATTAGATACAAACCAATGGAAATTAAAAAGAATTTACTTTAATTTAATCATAAATATATTACAAATATTCTTCATACAGCCCATATATTATCTAACTATAAAACACTTTAAAATCAATCAAATATATTAAATTTATTCTCTTAAGTAAAATATATATTTCAATCAAATATTTTCAGATTAATGTCCAAATGCAAGAGAAAACACTTTCTTTTTACAATTTCCAAAAATCTAATTGTATCTATTCCGTTCTCAGGAATATTGCAATGCAATCGCACAATAAATTAATGAAAAAAAGTGAAAACTGCTCCACACAAAAGGGGGAGTGGTAGTATCTGATAGTATCAGCTGAAAACTTACAGCACAGCACCCAATAATCACATTGATGAAAGTGCTCTCAGAAGCTTTTCTCACTTTTTGAAGCACACTTTTCTTTTCACTTTCCAAGTTGATTTTCGCACCCAAAATATGGGTCAATAAATCCCGAGTATTGGCATGGCTAGCAGATGGCATGATTCAATTGAAATCGCACTGTGATAACTGCCTTAAATCGATATCGAACTGTTCGAGTCGGATTTTTTTTTCAGCAATTGTTATACTCGGTATCTGTTGTATTTTTATACCCGGTACTCGAAGAGTATAGGGGTATATTAGATTTGTGGGGATAACGGTTGTGTGTAACGCACAGAAAGAATCGTTTCCGACCCCATAAAGTATATATATTCTTGATCAGCATCAATAGCCGAGTCGATATAGCTATGTCTGTCTGTCCGTCCGTCTGTCCGTCTGTCCGTCCGTCCGTCCGTCCGTCCGTCCGTCCGTCCGTCTTCATTTGCGCCTATATCTCAGAGACTATTAAAGCTAGAGCAACCAAGTTTTGTATCCAGTCTCCTGTGTGATCACACTACTCCAAATGTATTTCAAAATTTCGCCCCGCCCCCTTCCGCCCGCACAAAGGACGAAAGTCTGTGGCATGCACAATTTTAAAGATACAAGAAAACTAAAAACGCAGAGTCATAGAGAATGCCCATTTCTATCAGAGTGTTGAATCTGGATCAGATCGGATCATTATTATAGCTACAATGAAGAAAACCATTTCGAAAGTCATCATTCCCTCTCGCTCTCTCTCACACGCGACCCTGTCTGTTTTGCCTATTCGTCTAAATGAGCGCCTAGATCTCAGAGACTATAAGAGCTAGAGCAACCAAACTTTCTATCCAAGCTCCTGTGATACCGAACCAGCACAAGTTTGTTTTAAAATTTTGCCACGCCCCCTTCCGCCCCCACAAAAGACGAAAATCTGTGGAATCCACAATTTTTAAGATAAATGAAAACCAAAAACGCAGAATCATGAAAAATTACCATATCTACCAGATTACCGAATCTGGATCAGATCGGATCAATATTATGGCCAGAAGCAACAAATTAAATTTCACTGGCTACGCAACGCCTGCCAAGCGCTGACTCATTCCCTCTCTCTCTTTGTCGTAAACACTTGTACGTCTCAAATATGTAGTTATACATGTCATGTAGAAATGTAGGCGCAGATATACAAAGCATATGTAAACAAAAATGGAAACATGTATGAAAATTCCAAAAAATTCATTTTTTTAATTTAAATATTATTTTCGCCCCTTTTGAGAACATATAATAAATTTCATAAATCGTAGGCTCATAAATGTATGTATGTATATACTGACTGAGTACCGGGTATAAGGTAGAGCCGCGGCCTTTGCCGCGGCTCACAACGTTCCCTCTCGTTTTAGTTTTATTTGTTCTTATTAATTCCACGCAATAAAATTGACCATTCCGAGCTTTTATTTGCGGTCATCCAATTTCGGTTGAAATTGCAATTAATTTCTCACACATTTAAAAGTGGTTTTTTTTTCAGTTTTTTTTTCGTATTTGTTTGTTGGTTTTTCATGTCTTTTGTGTACTTAACCGATGCAATTTCCGTCCCTCGCTTTAAAATTGTTAATTCGATGTTCATTTCGAGAATTGGTTGTGAAAGTGTGGTGGAAAGGCAGGGAATGGCAGGACGGGGTGTTTAAAAAGGGTTTTTAAGTGCTGGCCACTTTCGGTGGCCGGCATTGTTGTAATTATAAATGCGAAATGCTATCAAAGTTGTGAGGCTCCGGAAGAACCTTTTTGCAATTTGCTCGCTGCCAAAACAAAAACAACAAAACAAAAAAAAACACAAAAACCATTAAAAACGCAAATCAAAACGAAACCAAATGCTTGACACACTTCCTCTGACAGGGGGGGGGTCTGGTGTGGGGACAGAGAGGAAGGAAAAGAGCGACTGGGGCACCAAAAGATTGCACAATCTTTTGCACAAACAGTGCAGTGGCAGCCAAACCGCAACAATGGCAAAAGTCCTTGGCAAAGTATTTCACTTTCACGCCGCAGCCACAAGAGTCGGGACTCGAGTCTCGAGACCCACTCGCCCAAGAGCGCCAACAGATTTCGAGTAAGTAATTGCTGCAGTTCTCCCTCAATTTCTGCCTCTCCCTCTCACTGTCTCTCTCACTCTCTCTCTCTCTCTCTCTCTCTCTCTGTCTTCCCCTCACTATCCCTATCTCTATCTGCAATTTTCTCCTTTTTCCCCCGATCTGTTGGCCGGGCTTAATTGTCTGCAGTTTTCTTTTCTTTTCAGCTTTCAGCTAGGAAAAGTTTTTTGCCTACCTCGACCAGTCCCCCGCCTCAGCTTTAAAGCAAATCAATTAAACTGAGCCCACCGCAAATTGAAGCAGGCCCCTGCTTCAGAGCTGCTGAAACTGTCATCGGTTGGGGAATCAAAGGAAAATTGAATTCTGCATATGATACGTATCATGCCCCACCCCCCATGCATGCCCCATGCCCATGAAGGGGATATTCAAATGAGAGAGCCAGAAGTTTGATTGAAGATTGCTGAAGGTAAACGAATGGAACCATAAGCCTCCAAAGGTTACTCCATGGCGCACTTTTATTCTTTTATTTTTCTGCCACTGACAGTGTTATATGTAGCTGATGTCAAGAAATTCACTGCTCGCATGGGAGATGTTTCTTAAACGCTTTAGAAATTTCTTGCAACTGCATGAATGCAATACCCATAGAATAGAAAACTTTCATAAATTTGTGCTGCAGGTGCAATCAAATAAACGGGTTGTTCAATTCACCTGCACCATCAGCGGGTCTATTGCTGTGATTAATTCATTGATCGATGCAAATCAAACACAATTCAATCCTACGGCAATCAGCCTCAGGCAGTCCTGAATTTTCTTATACACCATCCATGCGTCAATCACCATCCATATATTAACGGCAGGCAATGCAGCTGGAGGCATTCAGTTCCCCTCCCGTCCCGACCCGCCCCACACCGTCCTTCCATAAGTTTGGCCAGACGGCGGGCAATCATAGCCAACAGATGTCGTCGGAGTCGCCAGGGCACTGGCACTGGCGCTGGGCGATGGCGTTGTCGCTGCTGATTAATTTATGCCAATATGCAATTTTCACACCAACGAGCAGCGCAACTGCAATGACAGCTCAAGCGCATAATTGCATGGGTCCGGGGCTTATTTATGGCACCGACTGTTGCCTGGCGCCCCGGCCAGCCCCAGGGTCAAATTAAGCGCCCAGACAGAGAGCCAGAGAGCGATAGTGAGAGAGAGAGGTCAGCCTTATGGGAAATGCCTTTGAGCCGAGGTCATAAATTGAGCTGTCAGCTGGCAAATACGTTTTAATCATTTTATTAAAATTCACAGGAAATATATGAAAGCAGAGCAGATCGTAGCATTAATTACTCAAAGGTTTTACCCGGATAATCAGCATATTCTCGTTTTTGCCATTAGAACCAAAATTGAGGTCATCAGCAAATTTATGCTAAACATGTCAAGGATTTCACTCCCGAGATGCAGTCCAGGCACGTGTGCACTTTATGGGGAAAGCTAAAACCCCCCTGTCACAACTTTCACACATGCATTTGTATAGATGGAGAAGAAATAAAAGAGAAATAAAAGAACACTCGAAAAAGTGTCTTGCTTCGTTGGCTGTATCTTAAAATACACTCACAGCTCCAAGCTTTCCAAATAAAATCGAAATTTCACTGATAAAGATTAGCTGCAAAAAATAGTTACGTGTAGATTTTTAGCTAGGATTCATAGGACTAATTTACCTATATTTGTAAAATAAAACAACTCTCTGTGAGGGTGTACAAAATACCAAACACCATAGCACACACATCAGAGTGCTCTGCTATACTTCTCTCTGTATCTCCCTCACACCCTCTTTTTATTTCTCTCTCTTTGGAGCTGTCAAAATGCTCGGTCGCCTGTCAACCGCAATACACAACACAAAAAAGCGTTGGACAATTTGCTCTTCGCCGGTTTAGATTGCCTTCTGGTGTGATCTTTTACTTATGTGAGTGACTGTACGCTGCCTGTGTGTGCGTTTGTGTGTGAAGGCGGGAGGCAATCAACGTCGGGTGTACGTCAGTGGTGCCTCACGCCTGATGGATTGCAGGGCTGCCACGCCAAACCCGCTGGTCCAACTAATAAGCAAAACACAACCTATATGTATATATGTATACCCATATACCCATATTCAAGTTTAATTCGCTTAAAGAGCCATGAAAGTGCGCTTTTGCTTGGCTTGGATAGGTACATATTTCCCTTGTAGCCATTTCTCCAGTGTTTTGTTTTTTTTTTGCCTTGACAAATGATGTTTCTGAGGGCAAAGTTAACTGGGCCGGCGTGTCGGTCGCCTTTTTGCGGTTTTTGTTTTGTTCCTCTTCAAAATAAAATTATATACATATATACAAATTTGAATTATGGCTGTAGGCTGTGGGCCCTCATACCTTTTTGCCTTCGTTTTAGCTTTCAACAAAACTCTTTTCCTCTATTTCTGTATTTCCTTTTAGGTCACCGCATAATAAATAACTGTGGCTGTATTTTCCTACTCCGTATAATTTATGCAGGTTAAATTTGCAATTCTTTTTTTTTTGCGTAGAACCGTGCCCATGTTTAGGGGCAATTATGAAGCTGTCAAATATATATTTCGACAATTGCAGGACACCGTCTCGTGGAGAGAGCTTTCGGCCAAGCTTTGCGTCCTAATGCAAAGGGAAAAAGGAAAAGGAAGCGGAGCTTTCCCAAGTCGTTTATCCTTCGCATTTTGTTGTCTTTTCATTAGGACAAAAGGCAACTGTCCTTGGCCCAACCCACCTCCTTGTGTCCTTCGGTTTGCCTTGCACTTGAATTTTCTGGGAGTGTGAATTGCGTTTTTTGTCCATTCCATGTCCTGGCCATAAATTGTAACTAACGTCTCAGCGAGCACCAAGGGATGGGGACGTGGACGGTGACGGGGATGGCTCGATGTGGGATTCTACGAGATGGTTTAATGCATATTTATACCACCTAAATGGCTAATGATCAAAACGTGCCACACATGCAGCCAATTTTTGAGGCATGAATATGCGAAAACACGAAGAAAATACATTAATTAAATTTTCGGTAATGCCCCACGCCCAAGTCCACACGAAACAAAAAACAAGCAACTCAAAAAGGAGCAGGAGCAGGGCGTAACTTTTACTTACATTCACGGTACAGAAATCCGTAATCAGCTGGGAGAAAATTAGGCGAACGGAGAGAGAGGGAGAATGGAGTCAGAGGTCATATAAAGAAAATCATGCTGGGCCATGTGTGTCTGAATTCTGATTGAGAATTATGCTAAAGGGAGAAAGACCTCCTTCCCTCCCTCCCTCTCTCTGTCTCTGTGCATTGTTTATATGAATAAAAACCAAATAATGAAGTCTCATAAAAATGCCAGGGCGGCTCAAACAATATTGCGGATATTACAAACAAAAGATAATAATATAATGAGCAATAAGCCAAGGGCAAATAATAAAGGCCAGCATCCCAGCACCGCAGCATCGCAGCATCCAAGGCCGGCCCCAAGACCACAACAGAATTCAATTATGTGCGATAAACAGAAGTCATTAAATATTAAAGTGCTAATGGAAAAGGAATCAGCGGCGAATACAAAAGACGACGGGCCCACTCTCGAAGTAAATAAACCAACTCAAAGGAATGGACAAGTAATCGATATTCCGACTATGTGATATCCTCTAGTAATACGATTTGTTCCTTAAGTCACAAAGTAACAAATGAGCTTCAGCTGATGAAGGGAATGAAGTGACATTACTCATTTTTTTATAATAAAAACTAGAGTAAATGTTAGAATAATACAATATACCCATAGATTGTACGTGTACCTTGTGTAATCAGAGAGTAAGGAGACCCAACAGCGGGTGGAGGTCAAAGTGCAGAGAGCAAAGAGTAAAAGGAAGAGTAAGCAAATTGCTGTCGCTGTGCGACACGGACACTACAACAAATTAATGACCAACTGAGACGGAGAGTGAATGAAAAAGGAGTCAGGTAGTTCCCCTATGTTTATGCCTGCTGTTCCTGTACACAACAATATAAGTTCACCGTTATGGTAACCACATGACGCCACAAGCATATGCTTTATATTTCAGCATATTTCAGCTTGAACAGGGGACATTTTGCTGGATTTTTACAGCATTTTGATTTGTGATTTATTTTCCTGCTGCTTCTGCTGCTCTGCGCTTAATTTTCTTTTCCTTTATTTGTATACTTTATTATGCATGCATAAGCCCTCCCCAGCTTCCCCCCAGTCCCCACCAGTTTCCAGTCTCAACTCCAACCCCAACTCAAGTTGACTTCGGTTTGGGGGCTAATTTTACGCTCCTCTAATTCCGTATTATGCGGTTATTATTTCATGTTTTTGGGATTGTGGGTTAAAGGAGATGTACCGAGATGTTTGAGGCCAAATAAAATATTCCATTTGAGTCTGGTTCCTTGAATGTTTTGCTCACCTAATGAAGGTTTCCATTAGCCTTTGTCGGCCGCGACTGCGTGTGTGTGCATTTCATTACCAGCGCGGGGAAATGCACATTTGCCAGTTGCCAGTTGCCACTTACTATCCCAATCAGCGGTTTTCTGTGGCACATGCAAATCAGCGATGTGGCAGCCACAGCATAAACTGTTCGATATACGACAGCAACTACGCGGGGGGGCAGGACCGTATTGGGTGTTGAACCGCGAATCTCTAAACCGAAACCAGATTTTAAATGCATGTAATTGTTATGTGGAAGAGCGTTGGGCAAACAAAATTTGCGTCACTTTTGTGGCAGCGACTGCGGTTGGCAGCGGCAGGTGGTGCACTCAGGCCCTCCCTCCCTGTGTGTGTTGCACTTTCCGGGAAATAATTTATAAATAAAACGCATCAACATCAACGCGTCACGAAATCGTGTCATGATTCTGCTGAACCTTACCACCACATGGACACGGTCCCCACATTTGGGGGACGACCAGATTAAATATATCCCTTTTTTTTGGCACCCTCTACGGCGTATGCCGTGGATGCTTTATTTATGCCATGAATAAATGCAAATTTTTCCAACACCGCAGCAGATTTTGCAACACATGAGAGAAAGCAGGCACGCCAAAGGACGCCTCAACATCGCCATCGCCATCGCGTGTCCTTTGCATAATAATATCTTGTAAATGTCATGTAGGGTATATGTCCCAAGCCCGTGCCCATGCCCCTGTCCGTAAGCGTGGGAACCTTACTTTTTCCAAAAAAAAATACACAGTATATAGAGTTAGGAGGACTCGTGTGCCTTATACGAATTAGCATTTAATATGTGCCATAAGGGCAAGAGCATTAAAATTGCTAATACGCCTGGCCCGAGTGTGGCCCGAGGAAACGGACAGCTAAGAAAATAAAATCATTGCCTGCTGCAACAAGTGCAGTGGACAGGGGACAGGCGACAGAGGGAGGGGCTAAATCAAAGAGTAATGTAAACATTGAACCACCACCTCCACACCGTTCAACTGTTTGCTTTTGCCCTCTCCATTCGCCAGGCTCAAACGACTCGACTCGACTCGACCTTTGGCAAAGCCGATTAGAAGACGGACGGACGGACAGTGTTGTTCCTGGCACCACACTAATTGACCGGAAACGGGAAAAAATTGATTTATTTGCCTTGGCTCAAGGCCGAGAGGCGCTCAGCTCATTAAAGCGATAAAAGCATGGCAGGGCACACAGTCAATTGCAATTTTCCGGCACCCAATTGATTGGGCTCTGGTCAGAGAGCGATTTCCCTAAGCCAAGCAATCAGCCGGGGCTGATCAAACCAATTTGTAAATTAAGCAGAAATATTGCCAAACATCTATTGGAATTAGGTCTGCTCCTCCTTTGATCCTCCGCTGCTGACTGGGGAGGATGCCATCAAATATAACGCATACGTCACGTAGGTCGCTGGAATATTCTTTAAAAATAGGAGTTTCACGTAAAAGGTTGGTCGCTTCTGCATGGCTTCTTGCACCACGGCACGGAAATTGAATTTTGCCTCAGTGGCTGGGTACAGGAAATTATATCTGTAACGAATTTAAATCGTTCCGCTCTTAAAATCAATTAGTTTTGCCTATTCATTCAATTTGGAGAGCAGACCAGCAGCAAATGCCTGACAATCGTCGTAGTTGGTTTCATATCATTCTCCATTTTCCATTTCCCATTTCCCATTTGGGTTCGAATTAAATTCAGCATCAAAGAAACTTTAATTATTTATGAGCCCGAAGGAGTCTTAGCCACTCAATGGCATAAAATGGCAAATTTGTTGCCGCACTCTCCCCAGATTCATTGGGTGGGTATTTTTGCATTGGTAAGCGTTTTTTTGCCCCCACAGAGCCCCAAAGACAGCGGACCTCTTGAGTGCGATATTTTTGCAACAAAGACGACGGGCACTACAGCCCCCACTGGCAGACAAGGACAGAGCCTGCAGCAGAGAGAGAGAGCGAGAAACGAATGTAGAGATAGAGATGAATATGGAGAAAGAAAGAGACAGTAAAACGGACATACATTCACGAAGAGCCATTTGAAAACTATTACGCCCATGAGATTCATTCAAGTAGTGCGGCATTTATAACTCAAATGTTGCCCAAGTTACAAAAAGCCTAAAAACTCGAGCAGGACCACAACTTAGGGAGCAGGAACTGGAACAGGAGCATGAATGCCATTCGCTGGCAGCAGAAGCTGAGCTGCGGCAAAGGATTTGCAGGAGCTCAAAGCTGTAGCAAGTGATGAGCAAACGTTGAGAGGCATTTACTTATATTATTACCTTACTTTAAAAGAAATTGAGTATTTAACATTTTAAATACAATCAAAACCAGAGCCAACAGAATAGGACCTAACAAGGTTCAAAAGCCTGTCCTTCAGAAAAGCTCCCATCGAATTTAATATATATTTTTATAAACGTCTATATTTTACCATTTTTCAATATCCCAAAATCTGTCTGTCTTAAAAGCCATGCCTTGTCGATTTCGATCCATTAAATTGTTGACCACAGGACCACAGAAATACTGCTCATCTCTGGCAGAGACTGTAACGAAGTGTGGCAGGAAGATGAAGGAGCTGTGGAAGCGGAAGAAACGGAAGAAGCAGCGCTAAAAATGGCAACACAGAATGGCATTCTCTGTGCTTGCTTTTTATTAGAATGTGTCCATGGAGACGTGGGCGCCAGCCATTGTCTGGCTGCTCTCGGCAGCTTTCTCCATGAATCTCTATCGTCCTCTAGGCGAGTCGTATGCGAGCACATACACACATACACGTTTGTCTATGTGTATGTGTAAGTGTGTGTGTGTGTAGTTTGCCATACATTTCTTAGCACGTAGTTATCTGTGGCAACAACTGGAACAACACACTCCCACTTGAAACAACAATAAAAAGTTGCTTGAAAACAGAAAAAGATAGCCATACTCGTACGAGTTGTAGCATGTGATAGCCAGAACTCCCAGAACTGATATAAAAACTCGCAAACATCAAAAAGTAGGTAAATCTGAGCCAAGAGCTAAGATATTTCCTCCATTTCACTCAGCCATCAAAGGTAATTCATTTTATTTTTGATAATAATTCGTTGAAATATTGTTTCATATTACCTTTTTGGAGAGTTCACTCGAATGCTTATCCTTTATCTCTCTCTCTCTCTCTCTTTCTCTCTCTGTCTGTCTTTTGATATCAGTGTTCGGAAAATGGACAAATTGATTTGTTGATTAATACGGGGAAGCGGAGATATCTAAATGTTGCTCGAGCTTCATGAGAAATGGGAAAAATTTAACGAGAAAGGGATTTACCACAAACTCCGGTAGTTTTACTCAGTTTGTGATCTTTCCACCTAATTACCTATTTAAAAACAATCTTAGAATATTTAGAATATATTTTTCTATACCGATACTACGCATTAAAAAAGTTAAGCTTTGAATTCTCCTGAATATCTCCTAATATATATATAATATATATATTATATCTCCTGAAAACCCGTTTTCTTAAAGATTGCATTTTCGCAAGCCTTGGAAAGCCACGTTGAGGGGGTTGTTGAGGGGGTCCTTTTCTATATTCTTATAAATACACGTGGCGTTTATGTTTATTTAATGCGAGTAAAGTTAAAGTAAGTGATTAAGATACAGTATTTGGTACAAGAAACTTAAATTGAACGTCGTTCGTCGTCTGGTCACGTAACACAACCCTTTTCGTCGGAGGCTGGATCGAAACTCCTCTCCTCCTTAGTTCGCTCTCTCTTGCTCTCGCCTTGCTCTCTGACGTTCTCGCTTTGCGCTCTCCATCGTGCGCTCTCTTGTGGTGTTTGGGAATTCGATATCGCTCGTTCTGCTTTGTCTAGGAATTTAATCAATTTAAGATCAAATTTAGCTTTATTCCTATTGCTACGTACATGCCAACACAAGGGTACTCAAAAATGTTGGAAAATTCGTGCAATCTCTTGCCACACCGAAATGTATTCAAATGAAGAACTAATCAATTTTTCCAAACTAAGCCATGCCAAATAGCCAGGAGCTGCTTTAGACATCAGTGGCAGTGGGGGGGGTCCTCGCGGCACTTTCGAGTTCTGTATAAATATTTTGGCATCATTAAATAGCAGCAGACACTGCTATAAGTATTTATGTGAAAACAAAATTCCAAATTTTATTTATACCTGCTACTATCTATATTTATATTCAAAACATTTTAGAGGCCGGAGACCTCCAACGGCCCTGGCACTGGTCCTGCCACTGGCACTGGATTGGGGATCCGGCATTCTGGATTGGAGAGCTGGAGCTGCTGCTGCTGGGGGGACTAATGCACAAATTTATTGTGACTTTTGGCACTGCCTGCAACAGCTGCTCCCCATTATGTGAGGCACTCAGGAACTCCCTCTAGCGCCAGCTTCAAAAAAAAGTAAGAAAAACGAGGGGGAACGTTGTGAGCCGCGGCAAAGACCGCGGCTCTACCTTATACCCGGTACTCAGTCAGTATGTACATATGTACATACATATATGAGCTTGCAATTTATGCCATTTCTTATATGTTCGCAAAAGGGACAAATTAAAAAAAAAAATGGTCAAAAAAAAATATTTCAAAAAATGAAGTAAATTTTTGGAATATTATACATGTTTCCGATTTTGTTTGCATATGATTTTTACATCTGCTTCTAAATTTCTACATGACATGTATAACTACATATTTGAGACGTATGTATAAGTGTTCAGGACAGAGAGAGAGAGGGCATGAGTCAGCGCTTGGCAGGCGTTGCGTAGTCACTGAAATTTAATTTGTTTCTTCTGGCCATAACATTGATCCGACCTAATCCATATTCGGCAATCTGGTAGATTAGTAATTTCCCATGATTCTGCGTTTTTGGTTTTAATTTATCTTAAAAATTGTGGATTCCACAGATTTTCGTCTTTTGTGGGGGCGGAAAGGGGCGTGGCAAAATTTTAAAACAAACTCGTGCTGGTTTGGTATCCCAGGAGCTTGGATAGAAAGTTTGGTTGCTCTAGCTTTTATAGTCTCTGAGAACTAGGCGACACAAAATACGAATGGGCAAAGTGGATGGGGTCGCGTGTGAGAGAGAGCGAGAGGGAATGATGACTTTCGAAATGGTTTTCTTCATTGTAGCTATAATAATGATCCGATCTGATCCAGATTCAACACTCTGATAGAAATGGTATTTTTCTATGATTCTGCGTATTTAGTTTTCTTGTATCTTCAAAATTGTGTGTGCCACAGACTTTCGTCCTTTGTGGGGGCGGAAAGGGGCGGAGCGAAATTTTGAATTACATTTGGAGTAGTGTGATCACACAGGAGACTTGATACAAAACTTGGTTGCTCTAGCTTTAAAAGTCTCTGAGATATAGGCGCAAATGAAGACGGACAGACGGACGGACGGACAGACGGACAGACGGACAGACAGACATGGCTATATCGACTCGGCTATTGATGCTGATCAAGAATATATATACTTTATGGGGTCGGAAATGCTTCCTTCTGGGCGTTACACACAACCGTTATCCCCACAAATCTAATATACCCCTATACTCTTCGAGTACCGGGTATAAAAAACACATGTGTCTCCTGCTCGGTTTTATCTGCTCCTCTGCACGCGGCGCATTTGCATATTTCGTGCACTGAAGCAGCGGCAGGAGCAGAAGCAGGAGCAGCAGGATCCCAAGCAGGAGCTCAGTTTTTATTTTTATTTCATTTTTATTAATGCGAAAAATGTAATTTCGAGCATTTGCCAGTGCAGCGTACCCTTGAGGGCATAAGACAGCCAGCCGACAAAAAAAAATTGGCATGTGGAAAATTGCAAAAATTCCATGCAGCCAAAAACCAACGAAAAGCCAAAATGTTTTTCAACCCTTTGACGAGGGAATACATGCTCGGCGTTAAATTTAAAGTTTTTAAATAAGTTGGCCAATTTTGTGAATTCCATTTTCTACAGCTGTATATATGTACATATGTGTATGTATGTATGCAGGTACTATTTTTACGAGAAATTGTTGTTGTTACTAAAAAGTACTCAAAGATTACAAGGGTATATTACTTTTTTGTAGATGTATGTAACAGCCAGAAGGAAGCCATTTCAATGGCATTGACTATACAAATATATTCTTGATCATGTCCGTCTAGTTTTTCTCAGAAAACTCTCTGTCTCTCCCTCTCACATAGTAGCTTAGCAGCAAAGGATGCATTTTCATAGCTGGCGTCTAATCAAACTTTCACAAGGAATAAACTTCGGAAGTATTTATTTTATAAATATTCTCATTCCTGATTTCGTCATTTCTTAGTATGCGCCCACACATTTAAGTCATAAAAAAAAGTCAATTTCCTGAATAATTCTTAAGAAATTGGATAAGCATACGAGATAATCGATAGTAGTTAGTAGTTAGAATTTGAGACATTTACCAAAGCAATCTAGGCATTTGATTCGATTTTTAACGTTTCGGTAATGTCTTGGTCTGCCTACTTCACTCCCAACTTATGGTTATGTCAGGTAATGTCCATTGGGCCACATGCGATTTTGCTTCGTTGCTTTCATTTGCATTTGTCACGCTCGTTAGACTTTGCGTATTCCCGCTGGGAGGCCCAAACGAGTTCGATGTCCAATGGCAGTCACGTGACTTGAATCTGCGTCATGGGCAAAAACGAAGGGTAAGGATTGTGGCAGGCCCACTCGGTCCTGGGTCAGCATTGTAACCAGGATGAGGTGGATACCAGCCTGGGTGAGGTGGATAATATGGATAATCTGAATAACGGGGATAGCCACGTGCCCACCAGCCCTGATTGGGATAGTTTGTGCCTGCCGGTCCTGGGTATTTCAGCCCTGGTAGTGCAGGTAGAATTCGTTACTGTTACATAAGACAAAAATACTGTATTGGGCATGCTATTTATTTGTGAAATGGCACGTTTTCTTACCCAGAAAGATCAAAGATACAGAATTCTACTGTCATACATTTGTTTAGGATCTTAGATTATCCATAACCGCTTGCCTGAGCGATTGCGTTAGCGACTGCGTTAGAGTTTCCGTAAGAGTTTGCCAGAGCTATTGCCTGAGCGTTTGCCTCAGCGTTTGCCGGAGCGTTTGCCGGAGCGCTTGCCACTGGAGGTGGATGAGGTGGATGGGGTGGATGAGGTGGATAAGGTGGATAAGGTGGATAAGGTGGATGAGGTGGTTGTGGTGGTTGTGGTGGTTGTGGTGGAAACCAGACTCGATTAGGTGGAAACCCGCCTGGATAAGGTGGATGAGGCGGTTGTGGTGGTTGTGGTGGTTGTGGTGGAAACCCGCCTGGATAAGGTGGATGTGGATAGCCTGGGTTCGATGGATAACTTGGACACCTTCGATAACATGTATAACTTGGACACATTCGATAACATGGATTTACAGTTAACCACCGAGTAAGAAAGGTTCTTGCGTCTACCGATCCTGAGTATCCCGGACCTGGGTCTCCCGGTCCTGGGTCTCCCGGTCTTGGGTCTCCCGATCCTGGGTCTCGCGGTCCTGATGGTGCAGTCTGAGTTCCATTGCCTTGTGGTCTGGCACAGGCCAAGGCGAAGAGCAATAAAAGGATCCCGCAATAGAACTTCATTTTCGCCAAGTGAGGAGCTCCAATGGGGAGCCTCAGCCGTGCCACCCTCTATTTATACTTTGGGAGTAATGCTGAAGTAGAAGGATCGAATCTGAATTCGTTACGGTTACATAAGCCAGGCTGGATTTGGCATGCTATTTATTTGTGAAATTGCACATTTCCTTACCCAGAAAGGGCAGAGGAATAGTCCTACATAACTTAGTTCTCATTGTAACTGAGATCAAAGATACAGATATCTACTACTTAATGCAAATTTAATTTTAGCCGTAACTTTTCTGTTAAGGCATTACCCATTGGGTCTTCGATTATCCATAACCGCTTGCCTGAGCGAATGCCTGAGCGATTGCGCTAGCGACTGCGTTAGAGTTTCCGTAAGCTATTGGATAAGGTGGATGCGGTGGGTAAGGTGGATGGGGTGGGTAAGGTGGATGGGGTGGATGGGGTGGATAAGGTGGATGAGGTGGATACCAGCCTGGATAAGGTCCATTTGGATAGCCTAGCATATGCCGGCTGTGATTGGGATCGTATGCTCCTGGCGGTCCTGGGTATGCCGGCTGTTGGGGAGCTGGATAACTCGGTGGCCACTGGTTCTGATTGGGATCGTATGCTCCTGGCAGTCCTTGGTATCGCCCTGGTGGTGCAGGCTGACCTGGAATCTCCATTGTTGGCCACCGCTGTATTGGGTTCCGCTTGGGAAGGGTTTTTGAACCTATCCATTTTGGGTCTCCCGGTTGTCGGGGAATAGGTTTCACGACCGGTCTTGGGTCTCCCGGTCCTGATGGCGCAGCCTGACCTCCAACAGTGACGTTGTTACTATTTTTATTAACATTGCCTTGTGGTCTGGCACAGGCCAAGGCGAAGAGCAATAAAAGGATCCCGCAATAGAGCTTCATTTTCGGCAGGTGAGGAGCTCCAATGGGGAGCCACGGCCGTACCTTCCTCTATTTATACTTTGGGAGGAATGCTGAAGTAGAAGAATCGAATCTGAATTCGTTACGGTTACATAAGCCAGACTGGATTTCGCATGCTATTTATTTGTGAAATTGCACATTTCCTTACCCAGAAAGGGCAGAGGAATAGTCCTACATAACTTAGTTCTCATTGTAACTGAGATCAAAGATACAGATATCTACTACTTAATGCAAATTTAATTTTAGCCGTAACTTTTCTGTTAAGGCATTACCCATTGGGTCATCGATTATCCATAACCGCTTGCCTTAGCTATTGCCTGAGCGATTGCGCTAGCGACTGCGTTAGAGTTTCCGTAAGAGTTTGCCTTAGATATTGCCGTAGCTATTGCCTGAGCGTTTGCCCCTGAAGGTGGGTAAGGTGGATGGTGTGGGTAAGGTGGATGGGGTGGGCAAGGTCGTTGGGGTGGATGGGGTGGATAAGGTGGATGAGGTGGAGACCAGCCTGGATAAGGTCCATTTGGATAGCCTAGCATATGCCGGTTCTGATTGGGATCGTATGCTCCTGGCGGTCCTGGGTATGCCGGCTGTTGGGGAGCTGGATAACTTTGTGGCAACCGGTTATGATTGGGATCGTATGCTCCTGGCGGTCCTGGGTATGCCGGCTGTTGGGGAGCTGGATAACTTGGTGACCACTGGTTCTGATTGGGATCGTATGCTCCTGGCGGTCCTGGGTATGCCGGCTGTTGGGGAGCTGGATAACTTGGTGACCACTGGTTCTGATTGGGATCGTATGCTCCTGGCGGTCCTTGGTATGCCGTCTGTTGGGGAGCTGTATAACTTGGTGGCCACTGGTTCTGATTGGGATCGTATGCTCCTGGCGGTCCTGGGTATGCCGGCTGTTGGGGAGCTGGATAACTTGGTAGCAACCGGGTCAGCTTATGATCGGTTGGTCCTGGCGGTCCTGGGTATCTCCGCCCTGGTGGTGCAGGCTGACCTGGAATCTCCATTGTTTCCCACCGCTGTATTCGGACCCGCTTGGGAGGGGTTTTTGGGTATACCCATTTTGGGTTTGGGTCTCCCGATCCTGATGGCGCAGCCTGACCGCCTTGTGGTCTGGCACAGGCCAAGGCGAAGAGCAATAAAAGGATCCCGCAATAGAGCTTCATTTTCGCCAGGTGAGGAGCTCCAATGGGGAGCCACGGCCGTACCTTCCTCTATTTATACTTTGGGAGGAATGTTGAAGGAGAAGCATCGAATCAGAATTCGTTACGGTTACATAAGTCAGACGGGATTTGGCATGCTATTTATTTGTGAAATCGCTCATTTCTTTACCCACAAAGGGCAGAGGAATAGTCCTACATAACTGAGTTCTGATTGTAAATGATATCAAAGATACAGAAATCTACTGTCATATCTATTTTCTGGATTCCTCAGAGGAGTTTTTCTAGGCCAGCTTTCCATCGTTGAGCCCCATTGAATACTGAGTACCAGTTGAAATTCTGAATTATTCTATGTGTTGTGTGTGAATTGTGTTGCGTATAAGCTTGTATGAATTATATATGTATACATATGTATCTACTTTTTCAATAATTCATTTTAATGCAGATTTAATTTTAGCCGTAACTTTTCTGTTAAGGCGTTAACAAATGGGATTAAAATTATCCATATGTCTTGTGCAAGAGCTTCTGTCTAAGCGTTACTTCCGAATGGAAAACTTGGTTAACCTACATAATTTGGATACCATGGATAACCTGGATACCACGGATAATGTGGATACTGTGGATAAATTGGATACCATATATAAACTGGGTAACCTGGATACCATGGATACGTTGGATATCCAGGTAAAAACCGAGTCAGATTGTTTTTTGCGTCTACCGGTCCTGAGTCTCCAGGTCCTGGATCTGCCTGTCCTGGGTCTGCCTGTCCTGGGTCTGCCCGTCCTGATGGTGCAGGCTGAGTTCCTTTGCCTTGTGGTTTGGCACAGGCCAGGGCGTAGAGCAATAAAAGGATCCCGCAATAGAGCTTCATTTTCGGCAGGTGAGAAGTTCCAATGGGGAGCCACGGCCGTGCCATCCTCTATTTATACTTTGGGGGGAATGTTGAAGGAGATGGATCGAATCAGAATTCGTTACTGTTACATAAGCTAGACTGGATTTGGCATGCTATTTATTTGTGAAATTGCACATTCCATTACCCAGAAAGGGCAGAGGAATAGTCCTACATAACTCAGTTCTGAGTTTATATGAAATCAAAGATGCATTTAATAAACACAGAAAAATAATGTCAAATCTATTTTCTGGATTCCCCAGAGTACTTTTTCTAGGCCCGCTTTCCATTTTTAAGTCCCATTGACTACTAGAGTACCAGTTGAAATTCTGGTTCAATCCGACTGTTAAAAACTATAAAAATTCAATTTCCTGAATAGTTCTAAAGAGATAAGAGCTCGATTTGCAATGTCAGTCAAGGGACTTGAGTCTGCCCCATGGCATGGTGGAAAACTAAGGCCGAATAAACTTTAAGTAACGCACATGGAGTTAGAAAGTTTTCCTATGACATTTTGTTGTATGAATGTACCTACCTATATGCATATACATATATATATTTTTTAACTAATGCACAAGCGAGAACATTGCTGGACTCTAACTTAGGGCTGTCTGCCTGTCAGCTCATAAATAAATAAATATAAAAATTCCTGCAACAGTTTTCAGCTGCTCGTTGTACTTGGCAGCGAACAGCGCATAAATACCAAGAAGAGCTCTCCAAGCTGAAATCCTTTGGCTTTACCTAAGTACTGGTAATAGGATGAAACGAATGTCCAAGTGCCGGGACTCTCTTGGTTACAATGCAACGGCCTGCAAGCACAAGCCGCAGTTGAAAGAAGCTGACATAAAGCGGGACATTTTCCTGGGGGAAAATATAATATCTTGAAATATAATGCAGCAGGTTATCATCAAATCATAATCCGGTAAGCATCCAGTAAAGCTACTCGTTGGAAAATAGCACAGTCGGACGGTAAACTGTCTCAAGCAATCGGAATAGTGATTTTCCGGGTGCTTAGGGCTTAGAAAATATGGAAAGTAAATCCATAAATTGAAAAATTTCAGACTACATATATAAACTCTTGCTATTTATATGTTTACCATATAAGAACTTAAAGCGAGCTCCATACAGAAGCTAATGGCTTCTGCAAAACTTAAACTTTTTATGTTCCACATAAGCCTTTGGCAATTCCACAAGGCAGAAGGCAAAAGATTGTAATTATCATTATAATTCTGATACGATCGAAATCAAATGATAATGATATGTAGATACAAAATAAATCAAAGAAAATATCTATCATTTTCCGGCTGGTCTTTGCTGCTCTCTTTTGATCTTTCTCTTTCGTTGTCAGTGTCGAAATCAAAGAGAACCAACACAAATGTCACAAATGCTCTTATTTCCGCTCATTTTTTTAGTTCTTGCGGTACATTTTATTGTTTGGTTTCGCGTGATCACTTTCACTCACTTTTTGTCCCTATAGCCTTCATCTTCTTTCCGCTCTTTATATACAGAATTTTTGCAGGATTATTGTTTCTTATTTTTTCACTCACACTTTCACTCATTTGAACTGCTTGTTGCACCCCTTGCCGTCGTAATGTCCATCCTGCACTTTCACTCACTTATTTCACATATCGCCTTGCATTGGATCTCATTTTGAATCACTTTTTGGCACTTTAATTTCACACAAAAAAAAACACTCATATGCCACTTTTCAGCATATCGCCTTGCATTGGGTCTCACTTTCTGCCAATATCGCCTTCCACTGCTTGCCGCATGCACCCCTTGCCGTCAGAATGACCATCCTGCACTCTTACACACTTATTTCATACACTCACTCTCACTGAAAAAAAAACACATTGTTTGACTTTGGTGTCGCTCTCCATTTAGTTCTTGCGGTGCATCATATTGTTTTCGGTTTCACTGCACTCACTCGCGCACTTTAAATCACTCTCTGGCAATATCGTGTTGCATTTTTCACTTTAGACGGACGCGCACTCCACTAGACAAACAATTTAATTGTAATGACCGTTTTGAATGATGAACCGGGGGGGAACTGAAAACTTAGATAGAACTGCAGCGGCGTGGACAGCTTAAAGAAGCTTTCGAAGAATGAGATATAGAACACGAATGAACTTGCTGAGAGAGAGAGCTGCGCTGCAGTAGAGGAGCGTGGGCGACTCAAAGCTCTTCTTAGAACGAAATTTTATGCAGGTGATCACAGATAACGAATGTAGGTCAAGGGCCCTCGCTCTCTCACTCAGTTTATCTTTCGCTGTTAGCTCGCTGCTAGATTAATATGCCTCTGTAACAGCGCCAAAGAATTTGTTTTTTCTCAGTTAGCTGGCTGTTAAATCAGCAGAGATTTATATAGCGTATAGCGTATTTAAATTATTGGAAAATTAAATGCATTTTTATTACAATTCCACAATTCTCTATATTGCACATATACATATGTATGTACATATATCTGTGTAGATTAGGATTAGTTACGATTTCTTATCTCTTTAAATAAACTATGGAAGAATGTTTCATACTTTAACACTTTCCCTTCAGCTTCGCTTTTAGTTGGTCCCAATTTAGTTGGTATACAATTTATAATTCGACCGAAAATTCATATCACACCTATGAGCCACTCGCGTATTCTGTGTGCCTGGCTAAAAACTGAATCTAAAATTCAAATAAAACTTAAAAGAAGTTGATTAAATTCCATCAATGATTGCACGCCCAAAATGAATGCCACATTGAAATTGTACGGTTGAGTGGACGGGAGTGCAGCACGTTTCTGCATTATTATGATGATTGTTGGCCGTGGCCACACACAGAAACACACAAACACACAACGGCTGCCGCAGCAGCCAGACAAACACCAGCAAAATAAGCCAAATATTTTTGTGGCAGCACTAGGAAGTGGCCAAAAAGCGCACTTTTCATAATCTTTTGAATTTTATGGTCGAACGATGGCGGCGGCAAACAACGGAGCCAGCTGAAAATTCAAATGAATAGCAAATTGTGGCACACAAAAAGACTCACACTTTCGCCTCTCTCTCTCGCTCTCTCTCTCTCTTGCTCTCTCTCTCTCTCTCTGCAGCAGCCAGAACCGCCTAACCCCATCCGGTTTGACTGCGGAAACAGCTGTTTCCTTACACATTCAACCTCTGACCCCCCAGCGCCTGACGACACCCAGACACAAGTACGAGAAGAAGCTGCGAAATTATTATTACATTTTATGCCAATTCAACGAAATTTTCCATGTGCACTGTCTGCGTCTTGAACTGTACCCAAGGGCGGAAGGCAAAGACCCAAGGCCTTGTTTGTTAAAGCTAGATTTCGGTTTTCTTTTGACTTAATTAAAGCTTGTCTTTCCCGCAGGAAAAGAATAAAAAATCATAAATATAAAATGCACACCACAAAGTATGCCGCAAAAATGAAGTTTTAAAATCTTCATGACCCAACTTCGCGGTTGTTTGTTTGCTGGCTGCACAGGATGTTAATATTTTTGCAATTTTCGCTTGACTTTAAATTAAAAGAGGAGAATATAGTGAAGGAGCCCCCCACAAACTGAACACCGGAATACCCTTCCAAATTTATTAAAATAAAACACTTATTTTTAGGAGTTTTTAAACCAGACTTGTATAAAGATATAAAATATATATGCTGACCCAGACAAACGTTGTTTTACCATTTAAATTATCAAATTATATTTTGAAGAGCTTATTTTTTAGTCTTTTTTTCATTCCACGTATAGTTTTCCGTGTGAAAAACATTTTAATCTCTAACGTAAACCGCAAACAGACACCGTTTGACAGTCATTTCGAATGCCAATCTAATAGGAATTTTGAAGCGTTTTAATTGGCCGAAGACCACAGGACTTATAGCAGAAATCTTTATGATTATTATAGAGAAAAATAGACGAAAATCGTCCAAGGTTTGAGCAGTCGGCAAACAAAAATGCCTTTGGCCACACCGTCCGTCTGTGAAAATGATTGAAATGCGTGATAGAAACAAAACCATTTTCGTCTCTGAATTTTCCTTTCAAAATGGAGGCTTCAATAATGTTTTCCATTAATTTTTTAGTCACCAATGGCTTGACATTAACCGGCAAACCTCTGGCAAAAATCACCTAGCTCCCTCGGAGAGGGTATGAAAGAAACAAAGTAGTAAAAATGAGATCCCCGGCCACACCATGAAATGTTCGTCCAGAGTAAAATAAATGAGCTCTGGCCGTGGAACTTAAAGTTTGAAACGATGCGATGCGATGCGATGCGAGGCGGGGTTTGCGGCGACTTTCCGCTAATTTTGTATGCAGCCCACACAAATCTTGTCATTATTAAAGGCTGGCTCTTTCCGGGCTCCGGCTCCAGCTCCGACTATGGGACCAGCCCCTGGTCCGGATCCAACTCATCCTACAGAACTGGACTAAGGACTGGTGTCTGCTCTCTGCTCGTTTGATTTGCTACATTAATTTTGAGCGGAGTTCTGGCCGCCGAGTCGCCGGGAATGTTCTGTGACAACACGGACCCGGGCCTGTTGGGCTCGTTGATTTGTGTGGCGCTTTTCTGGGTGATTAAGTCATTCGTCAGACGGCCAGGACAGGCCAGGGCAGGCCGTTAAAGTAACGACGAAAAGAAGAACATTTTTTTGTGTGCCCTCTGCGGCTTTCTAATGAAGCGTTATGCCAAATAATTAGAGGTTTTGCTCTGTCGTTATCTTATCTACTCGCAGTCGCCAATTTTTCCGCTCACTTTTTTCAATTAAAAAGTTTCTTCATTGTCATGGCGGCGCCATATATTTTCCAGGATCGCCGGTCCATGTGGCGTATGCGTAATAAGCATTCAATGATTTGGCACACAAAGAAGTCCTAAGCTCATTTAATTGGTATTAATAATGGCCGCGTGGCCTTCGCCCAAGCTGGAGCCAGCTGTTGCCCCGTGCAACCTGCCATCTGGAGGAGGGATTGGGGGGTTGGCGTGGCGCGGCATGGCAGGCATCTGTGAAGGTCATCGCTAAGTAGTTTAGTTCTGCCATTGGCATGCTCAGCAGTGCAAATGCTTTGATAAACGTTGCAGGAACGTTGGCTGTAATTTTATAGCTGAAAGCATATTTATTTCGTTGGAGCACCCGCAACACAATGAAGGGGACGGGAAAGCTGCTTTGTTGGTTCTTCTTTCATTGTTTTACTTGGCCAGGCTCTTAGCTGTTCTGTAAACAAATTTGCTTACTTATTTGTTCAGCTTGAACGCGGAGCTGGAGGAGGAAAGGAGTCAGCCTGGGGAGAAAACTGCCCCCAAACCCTTGTGTTATCGCATAAGCTGTGCTGAAACTCCAAGTGATTTCAGTTTGAAATTTGATCTGTGCCAAGAAGAACAATCGAGAGGCAATGATAGTTATACGTAGTTGGCCCTAAGCCACCAATGCATACCCATTTCCATGGCAAATTCCGACATAAACGTAATCCCATCAACCAAAAACCCGCTGCCTGAGGCACAGTGAGTGAAATGACCAATCTGGCACAAAAAAACCCTTTTAGAAAATTTTAAATAATAATTTTTGTTTGCATTTAAGCCGATTTATTACATACTGACGGGATTGAACGTTTTTTCTTGCTAAATTGGTCATTTCGTCCACTGTGCGACGGCTCGAAACAAACTGGAGCAAATTCGTGCCTAACATGCGATCCCCTTGGCATTCGCCTTAGCCCGATGTGAGCGCTTACAAACTCGTACATCGCATACATCTCTCAACACTTTCTGCCAAAAGATTATGACACGTAGCAAATAGTTGCACGCAGATGGGAATAGGTATGGGTGTGGGGCAGGGACTGAGTGGGACTGCGAGTGGGATACAAAAGTGGGCCCTGTTGTTGGGGGAACTTCACACCTAGTACTATGTATGTACTATATGTGCGCTGGTGGGACGTATTAATTTCCGTGCTGCTTGTTGATTCTTTTGCAACACTTTTTGTTGACACCGTGTCGGGACGCGGAGGACGTGCTTTGTGGCACTTTGTTGTCTTGTTTGTCCCTGTTTTTGTTCTTCGATGTTGTCCTGTTTATACCCTAGCAAAAGAATACTCTCTCTTTTGATCAGAATCCTCAAATAAATTGAAGAAAACATTTTTTTCAATATATTTACAAACAAAATTTTCTCATCCTTTTTTTAAGGATGTACATATAAAGAAATTCTTATTTTTGTAGGAAAACTTTCATCTGAGAGTGGATTCATCCGCAAGGGTATCTAAAGATGCGTCATTTTCATGTCCCTTTCTTGTTTCATTATTAATACGGCGACTGCCTTTTGTTTGCCTCTCCACCTTGCTCCGCTGCTCCATTTTCCCGGGTAGAACTTTTGTCATTTGAGCCAAGTCGCTTCGTATTCGTGTTAGTGACAGGAATTATTCTTGTTGACACATAAAAATTGTTTAACCCTTTTTTTCTCCCCCTCGTGAAAAATGACAAGAAATGATTAAGTGTATTTCTGGGACTGAGTGCGCGCGTGGAGCATTTGACCCGAACATTCCACCAGACATTGATGTATTCGAGTCAGATGCTGTAGGGGCATCTTCCGCAAAACCCACAAAAAAGAATTCGTCTATATATGTATGTAAGTGTGAGCCTTTCCGGCTCATTAACAGCGAGAAAATTTGCATAGTTAATTGCTTTTTAATTGTTGTGTTTGGAATTTTCAATTGCAGCCAAAATACTCGTATTTACTCGTATTTTGTTCTTTCTGTTCGGAATGGCGCTCATTCTTTAAGCCTGGCACGTTTTATGGCACAAATTTCTTCATTTGCCTGCCACTTTCTGGATCTTTTTATGGCGGCGGTGGGGTGTTGCCCCATTAGGCAAATAGAGTTTGCAGCTTGGCTAATGAAGCATAGTTTTGAGATTTTCTACGCCCCACCCCCAACCACCGGCTCCTGCGGGTGGTGCCACTCAGACAGACTTCAATTAGCCTGCCAGCAATGGCGGAATTTTTATTTCGCTTTCTGTTTTGTTTTTCAAACATTTTTCCTGGGATTTTTTGTGTGGCCTTTTGCGGTCATTAAAACTAATGGGAGCTCGGTGCTTCGCTGGCTTTAAAAATCCCACACTCGCCCTCGGGCCGAATGGACTGGACCAACCAACCGACCGGATATATCATTTGACCAACAAGTCAAACAAACAAACACACACTGAAGTCCATAGCCCGTACCCAACAAAACCAAAAACAAATCAAAAAAAAAAAAACTGAAAAAAAGATCCTAAAGTTTTGTTGGCTCGCATGCGGTCACAAAAGAGCAGTAAATTAAAATTTACTCGACATGAAATTGAAGCCGTGCCGTACCCGTTTTTCCCATTTCCCCACTGGCCGCCCCATGCTGGCTATTTTTGGCTGTGAAAATTCCTTCATTTTTGTTGTACTTGTACTTGCCTGGCCATATCCGCTCCCCAGGGGGGGGTGGGGGGTGGGTGGTGTGTGCCAAAAGCTGGCCATCGGACTCCATTGAGGAGGAGCTGCATTCAATCAGATTCCCATTGCAATTCGCAACTGAAATATCACTGGAAACATACGAGTATTAACAAAATTGGAAGAATGTTATTTTTAGTTTACATGCTTTATAAATGGTATATATTTCATCAATAGTATTACCACAAATAAAATTATCCTTTATAGTCTTCTTAAAATTAAAGATTATTGTTTGAACACGAAAAGATGCCCTGCCCTGCCCTGCGCTGTCCGTAGCCCATTTCCATTTCGTTGCAATCCCTCGGAAGCCACCATTGATCCCCTGCAGTCCATTGCAGGCTGCTTTCCAATGGAGCTGCACTCCATTTCATTGCTACACTAGTTTATTTTCTCAGTTCTCAGTGGGGTCCGGCGGCTACTGCCCGAGGGTCTCGTATTTTACGTGGTCAAAGTTTTCGTTGCGCCGCACTGACATGCAAAGCAGATTTGCGGTAGCCATTCCGGTCCATTCCAGGACATACTGCGCCAGGACTGGGCCGGAGCCGTTGGCCAATTTGCAGTCGGCACGCGTGCACAGATTAAACGGCCTGAAAGCCGGCCTGAAGCAGCGGTGGGATAGCCTGAGAGCAGCCCAAACACCAACCAGAAAAAAAATGGCACCACCGAACACACATAAAATATAAAAATTTAAAGAGCTCCAATCAATTATCAGGCGGTGTGGAGTCTACTCCGCTGTTACCACAATTTGCAGTTAAACGACAATTTCCGCAGCGATTATTCAATGTCAACTAAAAAGTTGCAAAAATGTTCAAAAAACCAACGAAAGCAATTAAAAGCAGCTGCTGTCCTCACACCACTTGGCCGTCTTGTTTATTTTACGAGTTGTATACGAGTATGTGGCAAAATATGTTTTATTTTTTGGGGCAATATTTATGTAAGCCTGTGCTGCAGTTTATTTGTCAAACCGGACATGCAGATGTCGAGGGTCCTGCAGCAGGATTAGACGGATTTATCGCCCTGTGACAAATATTTGGTGTAAATCATTGGGCTGTGGCAATAATTCCACCCGGGTATTAAGTGTAAAATATAATGGATGTGGAAACCAATAAAATATTCCATGTGCAAGCACATATGTGACATATTTTGTAAAATTTAGAAAACCAGTTTGAGATATACATACATACATATGTAATTGATTGTATTTCTATAAATTCACCAGAAACAAATAATTTTTATTTTTACTTTATTTTGACAAAGCACTAAACATTCAGCATACATATGTATTTACTATATAGTATATGTATATACCAGAGAACGGCTTGGCGTGATTGCAAAAAAAATCATACACAAAAATAGCCGAATAATCGTGTCATTCGGCTCAACCGATCAAACATTCATATGTACACGAACTCAGTGTTGATTTAAATTCACTCTAATGCGCTCATATTTTTTCTCTCCCTGAGTTTATTCATGCTCAATGAGCAAACCGATCATTTGGGCGTATGTTCATTCGGCTCAGCATTGATTTTTTTTCTTGATTTACTCATACGCCCAAATTCTTACTCAATTCCACTCACTGAACGAAAATCAACGGTGAATGAAAATCAGCTCATGCTGCCGAAACCACTCAATCACTCAGCTCGTTTAGATGCATTACCGTTATGTTTTTGTTTTTACTGTTTCTTTTTTTTTTGAGAATGCTTGCGGTTGTTGGTTGATATGAGCACAATTAGTTTAATTTTGTCATTTTTATGTTAAACATATGAATGTATACTTATATATACATATGTAAGTGTGAAATTATTTTCTTATTTTATTTTATTAATTTGTTAATGTTCTTATAGCCATTGCCATTCAATATGAAAATATATAATCTGTTGTGAAATTAAGTATTTTGATTTCTTTGACTTCGCCCATGAACAAACTCATACGCGTTGATTCATTGCCTTTTGATTTTATTCTTTACTCAACTCAATCAATGCTGAGCCGAATGAACATACGCCCAAATGATCGGTTTGCTCATGGAGCATGAATAAACTCAGGGAGAGAAAAAATATGAGCGCATTAGAGTGAATTTAAATCAACACTGAGTTTGTGTACATATGAATGTTTGATCGGTTGAGCCGAATGACACGATTATTCGGCCAAGCCGAAATGTGTACCGAAGGCTGTGCATACACACAATTCATGTGCTCATCAGCATGAGCTGATTTTCATTCAACGCAGACTTTCGTTCATTGAGTGGAATTGAGTGAGAATTTTACCGTATGAGTAAATCAAGAAAAAAGTGAATTTTGCAGATCTCTGGTATATACGTACATATGGTTTGTGTTAGTGGTCAAAGGTTCACGCTCTTCTGATTTGCTTACAACTTTTTTCTTTTTCATCTATGTGCCGACTGCCAACTCGGGCCAAATCTGTACATCCATTTTTCGGCAAGGTCACACTAAAAACAGATCAGCCGATCTCAAACCGTTGATATTCAAAATATTCATTTTCTTTCGTAACAGGTATCTAAAGCGTTTGGAGACGGTGCATCTGTGGTGTGTTGTCATGGCTATGGAAGCCTTTATGGAAGTCCTGCATCTAGTGGTGCCTATCCTGGTTCCTATCGATCAGCTCTCAAAATATTAAACTAAGTGAAGCTTTAAGTACCATTGCAGATCACTTGTTTTCTGCAATGTAAACAATACATATACCTATATTAGTTGCCTCTACGGGGCTTACTTTCCTTAATAAGGTGACAATACCTTGGTATACATATGTACATATGTATGTATGTACAACTTATATTTTTGTTTACTTGTTTCAATGACTTTTGCGCCGTTCATTTCTAAGACGCCGTTGATTTGAGCCAGCGATTATAAGCTATCTAGTCTTCTAAATAGACATCTAATCAAAAGCACATATAGTTCTCCCACTTGCACAGCAACTTTTCTCCATAGGGTTTGATATCTGGTCTGCATTAACTTCAGTATATTGGAAATACGAACATAAATAATTTGGTAGTTATCTGAAATATCTCCGTTGAATTGCGCTTTTTGCATTTATAAAATTCACATATTCACGTGCATCAAAGTATAATCATTCACAACGAACGGTCACACTGAATGGTTATTGTCAAGATATTCTGTAGGTTTGTTTATTTAATATCAAATGCAGGGCTCAATTGAGCTACACTAGCAACCGAAATGCTTAATGCTTCACAGAAACTAATTAAAACCCCTTCCGCATCAACTCATTTCGATTCGTTCGATTTTAAGTGAATTATTGGTTTCTTTTCAATGTTGAAAATACATACATACATATGCATTTGATTGCGCACACACACAGCTCAGCTGTCAAATACAAAAATTAATGCACAGCATTTGCCCGGGGGCAGGACTTAATTAGCTGCAGCTTATCCACTGCTCGATAATGATGAATTAGCTTGGTCCCTGACCCACTGCGAGGTTTAACAGGCATTGCAGTAGGAGTAAAGTAGTAGTCGGAACAGACCCAAAACACCCTTCTCCTCCAGGCACTAACTGAAATTGAAGCATTCATTCAGTTCTACATCCAGCATGTTTGAGTTAATTGAATTGTTGTTTTGTTCGGCTATAGATACAGCTGCATGCATGCATATTCCCCCAGGTTGAGGTGTGCTATGAGCAGACCCTACCATAACTAGTCCAAAGTCATGTTTCAATCAGTGGTTACATGGCAAAAAGGGTGGCGACCACTCTACTTCTATAGAGGAAACGCCCATGCGTTGAGTTTATTGATAATTCATAAAAAGTTCACAAGCTGCATTCACTAAACACGATGGAAAAAATACAAAATTGAACACATGCGTTGGAACATGCGAGTATATATGTACGTGTACATAAATAAGTATTAGTTTGATCAACTATTTGAACCCGTTGCAGGTGGATCGGCTGGAGCAGGGCTGCTCGTAGGACCCAGCCAGTGCATCCTGATCGACAGGAGCCATCGCCAAAGCAGCCTGAACTATGTATTGTTGTTTCTGCTGCTGCTGCTGCTGTTGTTGAGTTTGTGTTGATTCGAACGGGCTTGCTTGGGTCCCGTTCTCATCTGCAGCTTCATCGTCATCATCCCCAGTGTCTTCCTCACAGTCATAACCGTACTCTTGCAAGTCTTTTGGGTCAAAAATCTGACCCTCGACGTATCCAACATACTCCTCCACATCGGTCTCGCTGTCATAGAGATCTTCGCTGGCCCCCAAATCGATCAGAAGGTCTCGCAAATAGCGCAATTCATCATGGGCACGGGTCACTTTGCGCTCCAGCGCCTTCATTTGAGCCTGCAACAAAATTGATCATCAAATATGACCCTTTATTCACATTTTTCCAATACAAAAAGCAACAAAACCATACTTGGGGAATTAGAGGGCAGTCCAGCTGATGGAGAATGTACATTAGAGGATCCGCTGGCTGCGTTTCGATCTTCATTAGTTTCTTCAAAATGTCCACAAGCGGAGAAAGAACTCCAGTCTTCATTAAATAATCCATATTCTCATTTTCCACAGACGACATTTTGCTGCGTAGTTGTATAATGCAAATGCGTAGTAAAAGCGTGCAAAGCAGAATAGGCAGAAACGGTACAAAGCGTAAAGAGGATAAATGCAAATCAAAGCGGCGATCGCGAGTATAATTGAAAGCTGTGGGTGAATGTTGAATGTTGTGGGTGATATTTTATTTGCGAAAATATCAAATATGGTTAATTTAGTGGGATGAAACTCAACTTGAACTTTTTGGCAATTATTGGCGAATAAAGTTTTGATCGGAGGCACCTGTTCAGCGCAGATCGCGAAATAACTGTAACGGCAGGACTGCTTTGGCGGCCCTCTAGCGGAAATTTCCATTACTAATGCATTGTATGTGGCAGTGTGCTGTTAAACGCAAGCTCACTAGTGTGCTGTTATGTGCATATTTGCAGGATGTTAATTTTTAAATAATACGCCGATAAGTTCCGCTTATCGCACAAAAATATCGAGTTTCCGCGAGAAGTACTAGCCGAAAAATGCAAAGCAAATGAAGACGGATTAAACGGTTATTATAATTTACACTTTACTACAGCTTTAACAGAGTTAGTTATGTTAACAGAGTTCCGATTATTGATTGGGGGCAGCTGTTTTTAAAAGTAATTGATAAAAAGTATTTTATTTTGCCATGGTATAAACTGGTATTTCTGAACAATTTAATGTTATTTATTAGTATTTATTTTTGGGCCAAACGGTATATTTTTGAAATGAATCCATAATTTTTGGTATATTTCTGAAGATTGGGCGGTATATTTTATCGATGAATCCGCAGTCACACTGTACGTCTAGTCCACCTCTTTCTCTTCCTTCTTCTCCAATAATCCAAAAAGCGGTTTTTTTTGTAATTGGTCAATCTTGTAGACAATTGATTCATCTATTAGCTAAAATTATTTGTACAGGGCTCAGTATCCTCTTCACCTAGCGCTAGCGCCCACACGTCATGTAAATCAGGTGGGGTGGATTTTACCTTGCAGGGCTTGCATTTTCTGGGCCGTTTAGCCTGTTGTCCATACCCGATTTCTTCCGAAGATTCTCAGCAATTTCCCAGGGAAAAATATTTTAAACTTCCCAGGACGGCGAGGATTTTTTACAGCGGGCGGATTTGAAATGAGCAAGGGAGTTACTAAAATAATGGATAAATGGCTGAAATCAAAGTAAACTGTTTCATGGGAGATTAGTTATTCGATTATGTTATCTTTTTACTATAATTTATGGGTTTCCTTCCAAGGAGTAGCCCCAACACTTTATAGCCCAAATTATAGTGAACAAATACAACAATAGCCCCCAAAACAACTAACTTCGACACGAGCGTTACAGAGCGTTGCCCACCAGCCATTGTAAAATTGTTAGATCTATTATTTGCGGCCATAAACTGCAATATTAAATATTTATCCATGGCTTTCACAATTTTACAATTCTCTGTACGTTTTGTACGTCTTTTTGAAATGGGTTCTTGCAAAAAAATCGATGTTTGAGAAAAATATCGATGTCTGCAGTTAGGACCCAAACATCGATAATATCGATGTTAACATCGATGGCTCTAATTTGATTTCAGTGGCAAGCAACAACAAAACAGGCACAACAAATATAGTCAAAATTCGAAGGAACGGAATAAAAGTTATATATAGCATCGACTTTTATCAAAATGGAGAAAGTAGGCAAGGCTAAAAAGGCGGCTCGGGAGGAGAAACAGCGCGAACAGAAGCTGGAAGAGCTGGTAAATACATTCCTTCCGGAGCGCGACTGCGCCCGGCGTTGCAATGGCAACCGAAATGCATATTGATATATCCCTAAATTGGTTGACACCCCCGCAGTTGCTGAAGTCGCTCGCCGAGTGCCCGACCATCGAGGACAAAGTGAAGGTGCTGGTGCAGCGGCAGGTGGAAAGCGATAAGAATGTGTGCCAGCTGTCTGCCGAACTGCGTGTGGTGCAGCGCCACTCAGAGGGGCAGCAGCGGGAGAAGGAGGCGATGCAGCGCGAGCTCAACAAGTGCATCCTGATGCGCGACAAGCTGCAGGAGGTCTGCCGCGAGCAGCAGCGCATTATCAAGTCGGTGAAGAACGAGAGCATGCTGCAGATCAAGGTTGAGGAGGAGCGCCGCAAGGAGACCCAGATCAAGTTCCAGAGCTCGATCAACGACGTCCAGAAGGCGCTGTCCAAAAACAACGAGGAGAACATCAAGTTGCGCGATTACAACATCGAAATGACCAAAAAGTGAGTGGCAGCCTTCGGCAACAGCGGCAGCAGCAGCAGCAACCGGCGTTGGCGCTGTCTAAACGTGTCTATATATAGACACTGCATGCCGTCTGCGGCATGGGCACGCACACACTGACCATCTGCTCTCCGATTTTAGGTTAAAACTGCTGGCGGAGCAATACCAAACGCGCGAGCAGCATCTGGAGAAGCTCAACGAGCAGGTGGTGCTGGAGTCGCAGCTTAATCAGGCGAGGCTCAGCAAGGCGCAGGTCGAGGCGGCCATGGACAAGGAGATTCTCAAAAAGTTTGTGCCCCCCATCGCCCCCCGATGCTTAACAAACAACTAAATGGTCGCTTTTCTTCCTTTTAGAGAGAACCAAATCGGTCTGGAAAAGCTGCTGCAGGCTCAGCGCAACATCAAGGATCTGACCGATCGCGAGCAGCAGTTAAAGGAGCAGCTGAACATTTACATGACAAAATACGATGACTTCCAGCAGTCGCTGACAAAGTCGAACGAAGTCTTCGGCAGCTACAAAATCGAGCTGGAGAAGATGTCCAAGCACACAAAGAAGGTCGAAAAGGAGTCTCTGGGATGGCGCCAGAGGTACGAGAAGGCCAATGCCATGGTCATCGAATTGGCCACCGAAAAGCAGTTGCGCGACCAGCAGTCGGACCGCCTGGTGAAACAAGCCGCGCAGCTGCAGAAGCTTCTACGTGCCCTGCAGCTGGAGCGAACGACTCTGCACAAGAGCCTCAGGGAGAACAACATTGAGATTCCTCCTATGCCACAGCTGCCCCCAGAGCCGGAGCCAGTTAATATTACACCAGTCAACACCGACAAGGCCAAGATGGAGCTGATGAGCCGAAACTGCGCCGAGCTGAAGGAGACCTTGACCAACTTGCAGAACCAAATGAAGCTGCTGACCACCGCTGAGGCCAAGACAGCCAGTGAGGAGAAGAAGGACGAACAGCACAAGCAGGCCAATGCCAAGAAGAACATCAAGAAGAAGGAGAAGAAGTCCAAGGCCAAGGCAGCGGCAGCAGCTGCAGCAGCGGCCGCAGCCGAAGAGTCAGCAGAAGTGGATGGGGCTGCTGCAGAAGCTACTTCCAACGGGGAGACACCTGAAGGGAAGTTTGAAGAGGGAGTCGAGGAGCCGCCAACTTCGACAGAGGATCAACTACCGTCAGAGGAGAATGTGGAGACAGGTATCGAACTGCAAGAAGCTGCAGGAGATCCCGGCAGCTCGAAGAGCACAAAAGATGCCCAAGAGCAGACCGCTCCGATGCCGAAAGTGGCAGAGTCGCAGGTGACCAGAGGCGACGGCGACGGTGATGGCCCCTTGCCCGCTGAGTCCAGTGGTCTTGCAGAAGTTCCAGCCCTAATCGATGCCGATTAGACCACCGACTGTCGACTGTTCCACATCTCATAAACTTTACTCAGACGGGTACGGACCGTTTGCGAAGCCCTCCCTCAAAGCATTTTGTGTCATTCAGTCTCAACCAGCATGCTACATAAAAAACCACAACCACAAATTTTGTACTAGTTATTTATTGTATTTTATATTGTATTTATTTAAAGGAGTGTCTTCGATGATCGATCATGTGTGTATCAAATTTTAAATTGAATAAACGTGTTTCCTATAAACGTTAATTGTCTCGCAAGTGTGCTATAGAATGCTAAAAAGTCCCACGGGTTAAGTAGTAGCCCGTACAAATTTACAATCGTCTTCAAAGCTGAGATATGTATGTATGTATGTGCCATAGGAAAATGTGCAGGATCAGGCTTCCGATAATGGTTCGTTGTAAAATGAATCGGAGAAAGATCAAGCAATTTTGTCCCAGCATCAAGAATCATACATAAGTTTAACGCACAATTAATTCGTAATTTAAAATTTATCTTGCATTCGGTTGGGAGAAAAAAAAACAGCATATTTTGTGTTGTGTGTCAACTTTGGTATGCTCTTATTGTTAAACTATTGCTAGCATGGTGGGATTCCCCTTTAGAACACAATGTTGTCAGATTTTTGATCTGACGATTACATAGTGAAATACATTTAGTTGGAAAAGGAGAGACCTACAAAGAAGAGAACCATTTAACCAAAATGTAATAAAAAAAATGCAATAAATCCTTCGATATAAATGATAAAAGAATGAAATTTTATAATTTAATTCAACAAAACGAGCAAAACTGACAGAACGTTACAAAACGAAGAGAAAAATAATAATAATCCACCTCAAAATTCGAGGAAAACTAGACCAAATACTCGTAAGTTTACAGAGATGTATAAAGAAAGTTAGCCCTAAAACAGGACCAAGACATCTGTCTCCGGAAATATCCGAGAATAAAGTATCAGGAGTAGAACAATCTTAATTAGAGTCAAATTGTGGGATGGTATTGTAGAGTCCTGACTGATGCTCATTTCGATACCATCATTGGAACCTGCCGATGACGAAGCTTCGAAGAGCATTCCATTATGTAAATTGACGGGTATACAGAGAATAGTCATAATATTCTACGACCCGTAGGAGTCTGTAATCCAGAAGTTGGACTAATTTAAATCGCCAACAAAAACCACTTCATGTACATATTTATATATATAAATATAAATCATAATGCACCTTGTGTTGGCCATGACTCTGCAGCATACGTCATTGTTTAGTGACGCCAAAGTGTCTGCTGCCGCCACATGCAACACATTGCAATACCCACCCAATGGCGGGGAGGAGGACCTGTGGGAAAATGTACAGCGTAATTGCTCTCGTTTCGTTGCCAGGGTCATTATAATGGCGACTTAATTACCTTCCACCACGCAGCTGTCATTTCTGTCGGTCGCTACAATTCATATATGAAATATTCAAGACGCATGCAACGCGGCGAATGCGTAATATCCGCAAGTAGCCAAGCGGTCAAGCGAGCTCTCTCTTCTTTCTCTCTGTACGCGTGGGACGAATGAGGGTGTGTGGAAAAGAGAGTGGATATACGCCCGAGGAGAGTGTGCAAAGTGGGGATATAAGCCATTTATGGCACTAAAATAATTACAGAAATTAATTTAACTTGCATAAAGTGGTGCATATAAAAAACGTGGGATATAATGAGTGTGCGGCAAGGACAACGCTAAGGTCTCGACAGAGGGGTACTCCTTATTGAAACAGTGCTAGCTATGACTGCCTTTTCATTGATCTGCCTATATGTACACCTGGATCTCTGAAACTATGAAAATTATAGTATTTCCTATACTTGTGATACTATCGAAAAAAAATATTCTTTCACGGAATATCCCTCTTTCACGGGAAACACTCGAGTGTGCCTTTCTATGGCTATACCTTTCCAACTTGCTGAATTTAAAATTCTTGTGTAAATTAATAAGAAACATTGTTTATTTATGGCTCATAACATCACACCCCAAGCCAAGCCACGCCATGCCATGCCATGCCACTTCCCGTCGGCTATTAGGCGGTATTAAAAATGTCTTTGCAGCGGCAAACTCAGCGGGCGACACATATGCATATTTTGCACCCCCTCTCAGCCACACACACACACACGCACACAGACGCCCACGCACACCACTCAGACACTTACAGTGTTACACTTACTCCCAGAAATGTGTGCACATTTCGCAGGCAATGAGCTTTTGAAGATTTAATGAGTTAATACGGCAAATTTGAAAGCCGCGCAAGCGTGCGCCAAGTACTTTGCCCACTTCCCCCCGACAAACCACCAACCCGACCCACACCGCTCACTGAGTTTCCCTCGTTTCCCCATTTGCTTGCAAGAGCTTGAAAAATGAGCATAAGAAAGAAGAAGAAGCGGAATCACATGCATACAGGCAGCACCGACTGGGCACTAAGCACTTGTCATTGGGGGCTGTAAAACCTTCCACGTCCGTTCGTTCGCTGCTGGAACAAAAACTGTGCAAAAGTCCAACACAGTGGCACATGTGAATGCGAGGCACGCCAGCAGAGGCGTAACCAAGCGTTGTATGGTTTCAGGATGCAGGCAGGAGGGGCAACATCATGTTCCTCCTAAACACATGGGTGTCATTTCTCAGGCGGCCGCCGACAACCATGGCCATGGCACATCAGTAGGCCAGCTACACAGTCCCGCATTAACAGATCTGGAAACAGTCGGCCACTGCCAAGGGTGGGGTGGGGGAGGGGCTATGTTAAGGCTGCCAGACTGCTTGACTATGCTGCTCAGGGATTGGGATGGGTGCGTGCGAAGTGTGGCAATATTTCTGCCTGCCAATTTCGGGTTGAGTAAGATGAATGTGGGAGCAGACTGTTGTCTGCACAGTGGGCATGGGTTGACCTTATTCGGAAATGAATTAATTCATTAGCTTTGGTGTCTATATTTTTAGCTGTACCCATTCTATCGACACGAATCAAAAATCCTGTAAAAAGTCATACTATTTTCTTTTTTTCAACCATTAATCCAATTGCGGATATCCGCTTCAGATTCGGAGTATAAATTTTACAGTGCGCAAAGTCGAACAGTTGTTTTTTTTTTAATTTTTTAAAAATATTTTCGAGGTATATTTCAAATTCTAACTATGAGGGCTACAATCTAATTTTGAGCTAAAGATAAGTACATATAAAATCACTGTCGAACTTTGTGATTTATAAAACGTAAAGGCCCAAATTATTCTTTAAACAATAAGAGATTAAAGACATGGAAATATAAAATCAACAAACTTTTAGAGTAGAAAATTATCTTAAGAATTAGATGAAGACTCTAATACTTGCCCACGTTATGGCATAGCAGTCCCACTGTACGCCTCAGACTCAAGACAATGGAGCCATCATCCATCCAACACCCAAGTGAATGCGCACCCACACAATGCCCCAGCGGCTGTCCTGCTGCTGGTGCTGCTGCTACTCCTGCTGGTGCTCTCTCTTCGCAGAGCTGCTGTTAAGCCGGGGCCTGTTATCCTGTTAGTGTTAAACGTGCTGTTGCAGGAGAGCGCATGTCTGGTTCCGTAGAGCAGGATATGGACAGAGAGAGAGAGAGTAAGGAGAGCGTAACAACTGTGAAGCTGTCGCCCGTCTTGGACAAAGCTGTGCTTAGTCAAATTTCGGCAACAGAAACTTGGCCGCCAGAGCAACAACAACGATAGCGAAAACGGGAATGGAAACGGGAACAGGAATGAGAACGGGATGCGGCACAACGACACGACACGACAAGACATGACACGACACGAAGCGTGGAAGCGAATCGAAGCGAATGCCATCGCATCGCTGCCGCTGCCGCTGCTGCTAAACATTTTTCGCAGTCCTGCCAGCCGCCGAGGACTCGACTCGACTCCAACTGTAATCAGTTGTGTATAGGACACTCGGGTGCGCGCGTCGAACGGTTTCTTGTCAAATGCCGAAGTGCAGTGGCTCCTGCTCCTGCTAACGTCAAACGGACTTGGAAGAACGCTGCGCGGTTTTCTGCTGCTCTCCAGTTTTGTGGGGGATTTATGGTAAAAATTCTATCTGTTGTTGCTGGGTCCTCGTCCACGTCCTCCTGTTGTTAATCACAGCAGAAATTGTTGAAACAAATTAGAGAGAAAAAAAACCAAAAAAATAAAACATAGGAGGAAGCCAAGGAAAATCAAAGGAAATTTTCCAGCTCCAGCTACAGCTACAGCTGCTGCTGCCGCTGCGAGCGTTGCTGCGTCAACAGCGCTGCTGCGGCTGCTTCTGTGCCTGCTGCTGCTGCTGCTGGTTCTGGTGCTGCTGTGTCCGAGATAAAGGATATGCCCGGATCTAAAAGATACAGTTTTTCTTCTTCTGTTTCATTTATTTTGTGTGTTTTTTTTTGCTCCCTGTCTTGTGCAGGCTCCTTGGCTTTCTCGCTGCTAAAAAGCGGAGCGGAACAGCAACAACAGCAACAGAAATACAACAGAAATAATTTGTTTGAAGGATTCATTGGCGAAGGCTGGCCAAAAATGAGGCATACAGCAACTGAAGTGAGGCCGAACCGAAGGGAAACTATGCAAATACTCGTAAATTAATATGCCGAAATCATTAACAAATTAAAACGAAACACGCAAAAGCCAAGAGCATAATATACACGAGAATAAAAAGGGAAACGAAACCCGAGAGTCAAGTGCTTCGAGGAGAGCTGTTTGCTGGCATGCTTTGAGGTTAATTCCACCCAAAAAACCAGCCGCCCGCCGCCGCCTCCGACCACCCAACCCCCTGGGCTCCTGGGTTCCTGCCTGGTCCCCTGGCCCCTCGTCTCCGCCACGTCTCGTCACACGTCTCGTCTCCAATTCTCCTCTGTTCTGTCGGTCCTGCTTTCGCCCACTTTCGTCTTCTGCGTCACCGTCAGCGACGCCGCGTCAAAGGCATCAAAGGTAAATACACAAGGAGTGGAGTGGAGTGGATGGTAAAAGAGAGAATGCGATGGCTAACGGGAAACTTAAAGCTAGAGCAGAACTAACCTAAAAAGTAAACAATACCATACCACCGTTACGCTACAAATGCAAATTTGTGCACACCCACACATCCGCCATACGTTTACATCCCCTCCCCCCCATCCCATACATTCTTAAGAACTATAAAACAACAACTCATTTAACTGTCGCCAGGGGGGTAGGGGGGAGGTAGAAAAAAATGAAAGAGAGAAAAAGCAAAGCAAAACGCATGCCTCCAAACGCGATTTTAATCGCATGCGATTTATTTGACTAGGCGCCAAAGCCGCACACACAAACATACACACACATACAAACCCATTGTTGCACAAACATTCACGCACACTCAAACAGACACAAACTGACGCCAAACAGGGCCAAACAAACATTCACTCACCTGAAAGGATACTCGTATAGGGGCAACGGAACAACAGTCAGCGCCATATGTATATGTATAGTATGCACTAATTCAATATTTATTTGAGGGTTTCCTGGTGCATTTACTGTGGCTCTGGTAAGGTTTAACTCCAATAAAAGTTGTCCATCCAGAAATACTTTACATTTATAAAAACAAATCGTATATTTTAGATTTTAATTCCATTGAATAGTGGAAAAATACTCGGTTGAAAACTAGCTACTTTAGTGCAGTAAATTAATGAATTTCATTTCATTTTCACTAAAATTTTTATCTCAAACATATGTGGGAATAATATCACTCTATTATATCAAACAGTTTTGGGTCGTCGTCAAATATTTTACTCATAACATCGCTAGCAAGCGGAGCGAGTAAGCCGTGGGTTGGTTCGAGGGTTAAGCGAGTGTTCAGGGGTCTAGCCCCATAGAATATAAATACTTCCCATATATATTTCGCAAAATCATTTCATTATTTTATATTTTTGAAGTGGGGGAAAATATTCACCAACATCCAATTCTATATTTACTCTAAACTTTTAATAAAGTTCAAGCGGAGGTTCTTTAAAAGTATTCAGCTCTCTGGTTGATTTCCATTTGGCCCTTGCACATGGTGAGGGTCATAAATAATTCAGATAATCCGTAGTTTTTTATTCACATTTCTGCATTCATACTCGCTCGTTTACATTTGGTTGCCATTTCCATTCCATTTAATCCGACATGAGCATTTAGAACCAGCAAAACAAACCAAACCAAAGATTCGATGCATAGAAAAAACTTTCCAGTAAGCCCTGACCAGATATCCCATGCAGTTTGCCAATAAGCCAAATGTCAATTCCATTTAGATCCGCAAGCCGATTATAAAAGCCAACTTATGCCGGCACTGATGTTGTTATTCGACAAGAGAAAGCAATTAGAAATGCCAACAAGTGTGGCCGCAGACTAGCGAGAGTCAGTGTGTCTCTAGTCACAGGAGGAGGCAGGAAGTAGAAAGGAGAAGGCAGGTATTTAGCTGTCATCTATTTATATAATACTTGATGCTCTTGGGCCTTAACTATTTTTAAGTGCTGTCCGCTAACAGGTTCTGCAACTGCAGCTGTGGGAGCCCCCAGGGGGCGGAGGGGAAACCATAAAATGAAATGAACTTGCCTGGTCCTCAAGGGGTAGGCGTGGGATGAAAGCTGGATTGTTGAAAACACTTAACACAAAACTAAGCGACAATTGTTGTTGTTTTGTGTGGCGTTTAAAAATAGCATCAAGGTGCGCTCTAGTTTCATTTATATACACACACAGACACACACAAATAGGCACACACAAACAGACACACAGATACAGAGAAAGCCTACACAAAAGTGGCTGCTGTTGTCCTCTAAGTGGGCGAATGAGAGCAGGACAGCCAGGGACAAACCGTGAAATAGTTGCCAAATATATGAGCCTCAGTTTTAAACCTGATTGAAACCCTTGCGGTAAACCATTATAAGGCTTCCATTAGTTAGTCAGCTACAGATTTTTACCTAAATAATGTCAGAGAACCCTAACATTGGTCAGGGTATATTCAAGAATCAGATATCTGCAGATATACCATAGGATTTCAGACAGATATAAATGGTTAGGATACAGCCCACTACCCATAGAGGTTGTCCGTGATTAACACTCGAATTTTTAAGCCAACAGAGACTTAGCTTGCATTACCTATCATCTAGAGCACACGATAAGGTCACAGAACCTTAACCTTGATCGAAAATAGTTTTTTGGCTGCAAGGAAAGCAAAGTTCATGACACGCACAGGTCGGTTCGGGTCGGGTCGTTCCTAATGCCAAATGCCAGCCGTGAGCCGTAAGCCGTGAGGTGCAAAATGATTCAACGGCTCTTCGGCTATAAATTGCCTAATCACTTTAGGTGTTACATACACAGGTGCGTGGGCTATCGAATGACACAGGTGATTAAAGGCCGAATCGAATGATACTCGTATTCGTACTCGAATTGTCTGCGTCCAAGTGAGAAATGAGTAATGGGCGTGACTTTGTTTTCTTTTGCTCTAGATGAATAATTTACCGGAAAACTTTGGGCTTTAAAATAAAGTAAATCCTTAAAGCAATTATAACTCTCTGCCAACACCAACAGCCATCCATTCCAGCCATCTTAATGGCATTTTAGATGTAGTTCCAAACGTTGATGCCTGGCCAAGGACATATGTATGTATCACATACTACCCCCAGCATGAACATCAATTTGGAAACCATTAATGGTCAACTTATCAATAGCCAACTGCTGCTACATTCCCCCTCCTGGTTAAGGCCATAAAACATACATGGATACACACGAATGCAACAGCTAGGAATAAAAGTAAACGTTTAACTTTGGAGCAACAACAAACTTGAAATTTATACGAGCACAGCCCAGCCACCAGATGTGTCTATAAAAGTTCCAAAAAAAAAAAAAACACCCATATACCCATTACATACAATATACATACACATATACATATTTTGCAGAGGCTTTTCGGTTGTTACTTTTATATTTTTATCGCCAGCTGATAAGAGCAAAGTTTTCGTCCGAAAGTTGGCGCCTTCAGCCGCAACACGCATACGCCATGTGTTACAGCAGCACCAAAAAAAAAACATCAAAAATTTCACAAAACGTTATATGTCTTTGCTGGAAAATGGCTTGGCTTTCTCCAGAGAGGAAATCTACAATGACAGGCAGCAATATGCTAGAAACATGCAATTAAGCACAGTCCTTTTTCCAAAAAAAAAAAAGTGCGGCAACTCTGGCGCAGCTTTGCAAACAAAGATTTCGGTTAAAATTTCATAATTTTCCCAAAGCGAGAGAGAGAGAGAGAGAGCGAGAGAAAATCCACAGTTACAGAGAAACGTATGCTGGAAACATGCAATTAACAAGAAGAATCATTTCCGACAAAAAAAACAAACTTCTTGCTGAAAGAGTGGCAACTCTGGCACAGCTCAGCCCCCCGCACATCCACACCCACCACCACATGGCGAACGAGTGGCTCTTACAAGCATTAATTACTGGGCCGAGCCGCCAAGTCAGCAGCAAACCACCAAAGTTGAAGGACCAACAGCAGGAGGAGGCAAATATTGCATACTTTTCGGGAATATGCCCCGCAGTTTTTGTCCTGGGGACTCCATCCACCCATCCGCCCTCTCACCGCCCACTCGCGTTGTACGAATTGCCAGAGTTGAATGTTTCTTTTTATTGCCATTGCTTTTGTTGTAATTGTTGTCGAGTTTTTGTTTTTGCTCAATTTTTTATTATTATTCGGTCTCTGCTCTCATTGTTCTTGTTTTTCTTCATGTTCTTGTAGATGCTACCCATTCCCCTGCTCCATTGTGAACATAAAAATAAGCCGAGCAAAAACAAATGTTGAACAACCAGAGAAAAGTTAGTTTTGTAGTTGATTTTCCACAGAGAAAAAAATTAACTTTTAGCCCAAAACATACACCAAAAATATATGTAATTGGTTTTTGAATGGGGTGGCACGGTAGGGTAGGGGTTGGCGTAGGGGTTTTAGCTGGAAAGGAGAAAGGCATACACATTCGTTGAATGCCTGTTAGGGATTATACGAGTATGCCAGAAAGTTTAAATACTTTTTAATGTCTTAGATATGATAAAACTTTACTATAATGAAAAATTGTTAAGTAAAGGAATAAACAAATTAAATGCAAAGCTTGATCCAATAGGTTTTGAAACATGTTAAATATTATTTCGATTCAAGACTGGCGTAAAACTTTTTTTAATTGTTTGTAAACTATGTATAATCTGGAAAACTTTTGCCTGAATTAATTGGAAAACCCCTTCTCTTAATATGATCTTCAATAAGGGTTTTAGATGATTATGAAACCTTACTTAAACCATTTTTAATTCTCCCGTCGAATACTGAAGAGTTGTTTCAAATTTAGATTGTGTTCGATAGTAGTAAAAAAAAGTATTTGTAGAACAGAAGAAATAGCAAGGATCCTGTGGCAGGCTCCTCCGAATCATAGTAGTACCTATAAAAATATCTTTAAATAGTTTAATGGTAATCCAATTCAGAGAAATACATAAAATCTCTTGAAATGGTAATACCATTTCCACAGGCCAGCAATTATATCGTCTAAACCAATTTAACTTGTTTCGGCATTACATTTTTCCCTCCGTTTTGCTTGGCGGAAATAAATTAAGGCAGCTCATAAATTAAATCAATTCAAGCAAAAAAACGAGAGGGAACGTTGTGAGCCGCGGCAAAGGCCGCGGCTCTACCTTATACCCGGTACTTAGTCAGTATACACATACACATACACATATACACATATATGAGCAATGTTCGCAAAAGGGACAAATTAAATTTTGGGCAAAAAATAATATTTCAAAAAAATAAGGTCAAATCATTTTTGGAATATTATACATGTTTTCAATTTTGTTTGCATATGCTTTTTACATCTGCTTCTTAATTTCTACATGACATGTATAACTACATATTTGAGACGTGCAAGTGTTTGCGACAGAGAGAGAGGGAATGAGTCAGCGCTTGGCAGGCGTTGCGTAGCCACTGAAATTTAATTTGTTTCTTCTGGCCATAATATTGATCCGACCTAATCCATATTCGGCAATCTGGTAGATATAGTAATTTCCCATGATTCTACGTTTTTGGTTTTCATTTATCTTAAAAATTGTGGATTTCACAGATTTTTGTTCTTTGTGGGGGCGGAAAGGGGCGTGGCAAAATTTTGAAATACACTTGTGCTGGTTTGGTATCACAGGAGCTTGGATAGAAAGTTTGGTTGCTCTAGCTTTTATAGTCTCTGAGAACTAGGCGACACAAAATACGAATGGGCAAAGTGGATGGGGTCGCGTGTGAGAGAGAGCGAGAGGGAATGATGACTTTCGAAATGGTTTTCTTCATTGTAGCTATAATAATGATCCGATCTGATCCAGATTCAACACTCTGATAGAAATGGTCTTTCTCTATAATTCTGCGTTTTTAGTTTTCTCGTATCTTCAACATTGTGTACGCCACAGACTTTCGTCCTTTGTGGGGGCGGAAAGAGGCGGGGCGAAATTTTGAATTACATTTGGAGTAGTGTGATCACACAGGAGACTGGATACAAAACTTGGTTGCTCTAGCTTTAATAGTCTCTGAGATATAGGCGCAAATGAGGACGGACAGACGGACGGACGGACGGACGGACGGACAGACAGACATGGCTATATCGACTCGGCTATTGATGCTGATCAAGAATATATATACTTTATGGGGTCGGAAACGCTTCCTTCTGGGCGTTACACACAACCGTTATCCCCACAAATCTAATATACCCTTAAACTCTTCGAGTACCGGGTATAAAAAATTGTTGTCCAGTCAACTTTTGTGGTTCGCATACACGCACAGAGGCATATACTATATGCACTGTATATGTATTTGTAGATATCGCGGAATATTTATAGCTTTGGCCAAAAATTCGCTAAGCTTTTGCCTTTTGGCCAAGAAAGGGAACAACGAGAATGATTGTCTGAAAGTTGGCGCATATCGCCAAACCGGAAGTTCCGGGGGCCATAACGACTAGCGGGTGGCTCTACTGTATATGTGTGTGTGTGTGTGTGTGTGTGTGTGGATGTGTGTGGGTGGGCACAAGTCGCCAGTAGGACGACGCTCAATGGCGTTTTATTGTTGAGCATTTCGCACAGTTGAATACGAAATTTTTGGAACATACTCGTACAGCCGAGAAGGAGTCCCAAAACCCACTCTGAAGTCTCCTTTGCTTTTGTATAATTTTCATAGGAAACACCCCCTATGCCATGCCCAAAAAGTACTTGCAACTATTTTGGCAGTTTTCTTGTTGGCTGGCCAACAATGAAGCCAGTTTCTTGTTGGCCATTGCCATTGCTGTTGCCAGAAATAACTGCATTTTGTGAGCGGCGCGGGAGTTAGTAAAACTTTCCCTGTGCACGGAAATGCAATGGAAACTAACTTTTGTGCTGTGACTCCCCTTAGATTTTTGCATGGCCAAAATTTTGCTTGCCTTGGCTTGGCTTGGCCATAACTAAAGCTGAATTGCATTTTTAGTGAGTCCTAACTGCTGTCAAATTAATGAACAACACAGAATAGCCAGAGTTGAACTTTGATTGTGCCAGAGATAGCCAGTAATAAGCATCCGGTTTCGCATTTACTTTCACTGCCATCCTTACTACATATCCCATTCCATGCAATGTGTTTGTGTGTGCAACTCGAGCTGATTGCTGACTTCCTCCAAGTGGCCCAGGACCAGCACTCGACTCCTTCAAATGTATACAGCTGGGGATCTTTGTTAAACATTTGTCAGACTTTAAGTGCAGCAATTGCTCATCTATGATTGCCACTTCATTTCGGTTAAGGCCACTTGAGCTGCAGCCCTCTTGGCGGGTTGTCGTTTTGTAGAGCACTTCAACGAGACCAGGAAGATGCTTCAAAGTAAAAAGATACTGCAATTGATAAACAAACAAACTGTAAACAAAGCAAGAGCTTATATGCCAGTCACTTTCTATGTAAAACATTGCCGATAGAGTAATTGAAGGGCCACAAGGAAACGGGCCAAAAGGAAACGATGATACCACCACAGGTGCCAGCAATTACTTGTCGCGTGTCGGATGTGCGATTAAGGCATTGGCAGCAGCAGCAGCAGCAAAAGCGGCAGAGACTAATAACACTCGTAGTAGCTCTCGGGGAGCTCCCATTCCCACTCCTACTCCGCTTTGTTGATTTAAGATAGCCGAAAATGCTTTGCCGAAAATGGCTTTTCCCTCTTATGTTTAACTAAAAAATTATTGCAAAACTGAGACCGAGTACCATATGCCATGCCACACGCTGGCTCCGTGCTCCGTCCGGCTCTGGGGAGTCGTTTGTTATGGCTGCCTTGTGGCATGCCTCGCCTTGGCGCGGCCGGGCTTATCTGCCAGGGGGAGGACTGGGGGATTTGTTTCGTGTAAGCAGAATCCCAGCTGGAAAATGGTCTCTTAAATTATCGCCCGCTTTTCCATTAACAGCCAAAAAACTAACTGCAAAAAAGGGGGGATTTTCCACAGCACTTTTAGCTTGATTTCCCCAAGCTGCAGCTCCGGTTTCAGTGACGGCTCAAAGGCAAAGCCAAACGCAAAAACTAAAACTCAAAGTGAATGTCAAATGCCAGCCACTAAAAACTAATCTAATGCACCCGCTGTTCACACTCCATTAAGGATAATAAACTCTGTTTACACTTGAAGGTATTTACGGAATGAATAACGACCTTCCTGCCCCTTGCCTTTCCCCTTCTCCTTCCCCATGCCCCTGCCCATCTTACTTCATAAGTCTCTGATAGGCCATTTATCTATCCATTGGCTGGCAGCCAACATGGGCCCATATCTCAGATCTCTTGGCAATTGGCAGAAATTCTTTTGGCACAATTACCAACTTTAATTATGCGTCATGCTGTCAATTTTAGATATAGATAGTACTCATACATGTCCTGGGGGAGGGGGGGACAAAACAACCCCAGAGATAAATCACAACCGGAAACAATCAGAAATAAATGAAAATAAATTTATCATGGACAGTGATTGAAAGGCTTTGTTGTATATCAAATTTCTGATGTCCTTCAATATAGAATATAATGAATTCAAATATTCAAAAATTGATCTATGCAGAAAAACAAATCAAGGTTTTTTAATTTACATAAAATAATATTAAACAGAAAGTCGATTAAAAAAAAAAACAAATTAACCTACCTCTCGGATTCAAGTGTTCAAAATAATGATAAAATGATATTTAAAAGCTCAAATAATATAAAATTGTGGTGCCAAATGATATCGAGTTTCTAGTGTCATTTATTTATAGCTTTATATATTGTTTATTAGTCCTTCCTAGTTTTATACGTTAAAAAACCTATTATTTAGTCACTAAAACAAAGATATTTTCGGTGTAATTTAATTCATAATTATTGCGTTCCTATAAAGACTTTCCAACTAATTAATTTAATCTTTATACAAATATTATATATTATTACATTTCTTTGTTATTTTATTTATGTATTTATATATTTTATATATACGATTTATTTCCATTTTTTGTAGAACATTATATTAGTAAAGAGTTACTTTACGAGAAGACAATTACGACAATATTATCCTTGAATGAAAATTTACCTCATAGCCGTTTATTTCTCCATATTAATTTATTATTTCCTCTCTTTCCCCAACGTTTACCCAAAAATGCTATAATCAATCTCTTAACCACAGCAGCCTCTTAGCCTCTTTGTTGCATACTGCAATCAAACTACAATACCCCACAAATGCAGCTTCAATGTAATTTTAGATACACACATACATACTTACATACATACATTGCATATATCCAATTAAAGATAATCCCCTCTAATGTTGAGTGCTCAGTGCAAGCATTATTAATCAATTAAGGTCGATCCATTTACCTGAGGCTGCCGCTGCTGCTGATGACGTCTAATGGCAAACAGAACATTATCTCAAATCCCCACAGGGCTCGTGTCAACATCAGACATCTCGTCCTGAACTGAGACCGAGAGACTGAGAGAGAGGGAACCTCAGATGGAAACCCAGTCAGGCAGGCAGGCGGATACGAATGCAAATGCACTTGCCATTTACCATTTCCATTTCGATTCGATACATACATATATTTCTCCCGAGATTCGGTGGCTCCACATTTGGCCCGTCTCCTCATTATACTGCCATGCTTTGCTCCATACTGCCGGGCTTTGGTCAGAACCAGATTGAAAAGTGTTGAGAGCCGTACATCATGTGTCGTCATCGCTTGTCTTGGCCACCGCAGAACCAAAAAAATAGAAAGGAAAACCATGAAAAAATGACTATAATTGGCGTTGATTTATTGTCTTTGGTAGGCGCATCAAGATTGGGCGGTGACCTCGTGGGCGAGACCCAAAAACAAGCCGTGCCAAAAATTCAATTGTTTGAGCCCCCACCCTCCTGCTATAAAAATTATAGCACACACACACACAGATATAACATGGATATACCATCCGAAATTTAATAATGGTATCTGAATTGAAGTAGAGCTGCGACGGAGGCAACGTCAAACGGCAGCGGCTTCTGCGGTTGCGTGTTAGTTCTGGCCAGGAGTTTCTATTTAGATATGGCTCTGGGTTCGGCTCGAGCATGGCACTCCTCTCATTGTGCCAGTCTGTCTGCTGATGTCCATGAAAGTGGCATGAAAACAGCGGGAAATGACAATGCCACAGGCTTGGAGACACGAGCACCCACACAGTGGGTCAAAGTTATTGGCAAATCGAGTGGGACATAATCATTGAATTTTTGTGGCAAATAGATGAAATATTGCTGTTAATTTGCTGTAAGAATTTCCCATAAGCGAAAGGGGAATATCCATTTCAAATGACTTGGATAGTATGGAGTATGAATGCTTTGAGTCAAGTCCGACTTGACCTTTACCCAAAATATTGTACAATCACTATTAAATATGCATTACATCTCCCAAGATCTACAGCAATACCTCTAGTATTATTCCTAAGCTTCATAATCCCCAACGGTCTTTACTGTAAACCCAAATTATTTGAGTTCCTGCAGTTCCTACCTATAGTAGGTATATGTATGCAAATATGTATGCAAATTTAGGGCCTTGCCTCATCAACAATGTCAAATATTATGCTGTGCAAATATCGAAACCACTGTTGACAATTCCAGTTATTATGGTGATAGAGAGGGAATAATGGAGGAGCAGATGGCGGAGGAGGAGGAGGAGCCAGGCCGGCCTGGCGTGCGTTCTTGTTTAGTTTTAGTTTTTTGTTCGAGTGGCATTGCATGACTGCATGCAAGCCGGTTTGGGCCAAGCCTTGTCCTTGCCTCGATTGTCGGCTGCTGCTGCTTCTGCTGCTGCTGTTGTCGCTGCCATTTAAAAGCTAACGTCCTGACATGCCACACACACAACAGGACTCCCCGGGATACCCGCTCCAAGGAGCAACACAATTAGACAAATGAATAAACATACAATGCCTGGCAATGGCTTTGCCAGAAAATTTGCATATCCCATTTAATCCTATACTCCACCTCCTCTCCATGGGCTATCTGCCGCCTTAAGTGCATTTCTGTGTCACTATTCTGTGCACGGTGTGTATTTTGTGTGTGCGTTGCTGTGCCTCAGAACAATTGACAATGGGCTAATAAGAGTTTTCGTATTATAGCATTATACTCTGACCTGATTTAATATTTAATTAGAGTGTGCCCTGGCATTGAATACGTTTGAATGCGTCCCGGACCGCCTGCACGGCCTGTGCTGTGCTATTCGTGGGTGTTCGTGCGCTCTATGCCGGAAACACATGACGTATACGTGATATTTGATAAATATTCCACATGCACACACATCCTAAAGCCCTGGCCAAAACTGCAATTGAATGCTAAATATGTGTGCGGGTGGGGGAGCGGGTGCGGGTGCAAGTGCGGGCCCTGACCATGCAGAGGCGTTGCTCCAACATGGCTTTAAATATTGTAAAATGCATGCGGTTACACAGTCCCGGCCGCTCGACGTATGCCACACAGATTTGTGCGAAATAGAGTCATGAAATTAGTTGGCTGCCACTCGAGCGTATAAGTATGACATTGCATTCGCTTTTATGGCTCCTTCTGCTCCTCGTCCTCCCTCCTCTCCTTTCGTTAAATGCAATTTATGCTAATGGCAGACCCACTTTCTGCACTCGCTCGAGGCGGCTTAAAGAGCTCAGACCTTTCGGCAGTTTTACCCTTCTTTATGGCATTAAGTAAGGGCTAAGCTTATTGATTCCACGCCCTTAAAGTTTTGGTTACACGAAAACTGCATAAATATTTAAGTCCTGCTCTGCCCCGTCCATCACATATTCATGCATTCAATATTCAACATGAATGATCGAAAAAGTCCGTGTACAAGGAAAACACAAAAGGCCTGAAGCAAACGAAAGTTTTCGGAGGAAATTTCTGTATAAAATTTGAAGGTATTTTTAGGGAAGGGATTTTTTTTTTATTTATTTTTTTCTTGTATCAACCGTTGGCAGGTTGTTACAGAAAACAATGAACAATGTTTGATATTTGAAGTAAATATAACAGACCAGAATGAAAAGAAGAGATACATCCATCACGTAAACTGAAAAGATATCAGCAATGGAAATACCTCTCTTCTTTGTTATTAATTTCGAGTATATTAAAATTGAATAAGTCTCAGCAACAATATAATTCAGAGAAAATGGCAGACAACACCAACAAGTGTTTGACCATTTATATCCCTTTCGATTCTTCGTCTTGCATTCGAGTATGAGGCCAAATATTTAATATTCCGCTCATCCGAAAGTGCTGATTGGTGCTAGGAGTCTGATAGTATGACATATGATGCACATAAGGATACCTGTAATCGAACGGCTTGCTCATCGGCACGGATCTAGATTGAAACCTGTTCTCGAAGTCCGTTCGTACATTCAAACCATGCTTCCAAATGTCATCGTTTGGGCCAACATAACTAGTTGAAAAATGCCTTAAAATCTTCTATCAAATGATGAGCTTTAGTGCTAACAATAAAACCTCCCATAATTGTTTTATATACTCCTCTTTAAGGCATCAAGAGTTTCGGTAAGACTCTCTTTTTATTGTTTTAAACACATTTTTGACAACCAGGAAATGAATGCAGCAATTTGCCCTGCAGGAAGAAGAAGTGTGACTCAGAGGCGAAGTGCCAGCAAAAAGAGAGGGGGAAATGTAGTTAAAGGGGAAGTGAAAGCTGTGAAAAAAGGAACATAAATATGCTGCTTGGATTAAAACTGTCAAAGCTATTTCCGTTTCGCAGTGACCCCATTTTGGTTTATCTGGTGCTTAATCAATTCCAACTGAAAAATAGCCATGACGTCGGAAATGGAAGACCCTGCCCTGCCCTACCCTAACTTTCCCTAAGCTACCCTTGCCTACCCTTTTTTTCCACCAACTCGCAAACACTCAACCATCCTTTCTCTCCTGCCTGTATGTGTGTGTGTCTGTGTTTGTGTCTGTGTGTGTGTAAGAGCAAATAGAATGGAAATGCAAAATGGAAATAGAGTGGAAATAGTTTGCAGCAAAAACTTTTTGACTTTTCGCTGATAAATATTGAAGGGCTGTTGAAATTTGTCAGAGTAAAACGACAAGGATGCGGACTTGAGTTGAAAAGAAATTGAATTTGCTAGGTTTATGGGATTACTTTCATGCCAGCGATTTAATAGGACAACAGAGTATGAAATTGATGTGTTTTCTGGGAAAATTTTCCATCTACTACAGCAAAATCCACTCGAATTAGCACTAGCAATCCATTTAGCATTACCTTTGCTATTCCCATTTCCATTACCAGTTTAAACTCAATTCAGAAGAAGATTTGCTAAGTGCTGCATCGGTACTGGCATCGGGGGCAAAGCAAAGAAAACAAACAAACAAACAGCCAGAACGAACTGGCATTCAATTCATTTGCATGCCAAGTGCTCATTAATTTCGTCTGGGCAACAACCTAAACCTTCCTTCCTACCTACCTGCCCGCCGTTGCAACGTGTGGCAAGTGAGTGCTGCAAGTACGCCAAAGTGCGCGCATAACTCGATTCGCGCCTTTGATTTATGGTACGCAATAATAATCTCCATTTGCATGTTACTCGCTCCGGCACCAGAGCCAGACCCACAGCCAGCCGCAGACCCAATGGCAGTCAACAAGGCGTATACTCGATGTAGATATAAGGCTGCACACACACCCTCTACCCTCTACGAGTTGCACTTCCGGCTGCTGCAAGGCGTCCCTCAACCATCACCACCTGATTTATGTAACTTTTCCTTGACTCTCTCTTTTGCTCTCTTTCAGAAATGGTTACCTCATTAGCGACTTAGCGGAACGCGCCGTAAAGGAAACCGTAACCGAAAACCACACAAAAAAAAATACAAAAAAACACACAAAATAAAGAGGATACGCCGAAAGGGATTGACTGCCGCAACAGCATCGTCTGCGCTCGTACCGGGAAAAGGAAGCAGGAGGAGAGCCCATAAAAAAAAAGGAGGACAAAGAAATTGAATACTCACCGAGTTTTCTGGGACCTTGCCAGCGAATTTAAGCATCATGGGTACGTTCTGTGCCATCTGAAAAGCCCCTCAAATGTGAATGGATATTAAGCCATAAATCATAATTAACAAGAGTTAATTAAGCAACAACTGCAAAACCAAACCTAAAACCACATACAAGTCAAAGCTGAAGTGGTAGTACAACAACAACAACAACAACAACAGCAACAACCATGGCCTCACCACCAGAAAGCCCCATCGAGGAGGTGGTCTATGAGTTGGAACAAACACGCGTGCCTAAGCCCATACCCGTTGCCCTCGAGGATCTGTGCCGCCAAACGAAGTTCACCAAACAGGAAATCCGCGTCATGTACAGGGGATTCAAAACGGTAAGAAATATTCGGTTTTCAATATATATTTTTCCTCTATTAATATCTTTCTTTGTTCGCTTTAATTGATTACAATTATTGACAGATTTAGAATTAAATTTAGATCTTTCAATTAAGCTATATATTTCCGTGTCTGATTATCTCATTCGCCATGCCATAAAGAAATCCTTTTGAAATTTCAGAGCCAAATTCTGCTGACTGCTGGCGAATGGCGTACCAAAGAGAGTGCTGTGCTGTGCTGCCATAAATGGCTACCCACTTTAATGCACACGCGTTTTGGGTTTCATTGCAAATGAATTGTCGTCGCTCTCTTTGTATGCGTGCGTGCGTGTGTGTGTGCAGAGTCCAGGCACTGATTCAAAAGGACGTGAAGGAGATTGAAAGCAGCACTTGCAGTCGCAGCATTTGCGCGTTCATTCGGAAAATGTTTCTATATGGGTAGTACGAGTACGTACGTACGTATATGTGGGTCAACAGGAGATGAGCATGGAGCATTGGGTCAAGTAAATGGATAGTTTGCCTTACTTGCAGTGTGCCATGCCCCCTCCCCGCCCCCATCTGGTACTGATACTGATACTTACTTTGCGCCATTGATAGTTTGTCTTACTGATAGTTTGTCTTATTGATGGTTGGTTTTATTGATCGTTATTATGGTTGATGGCTGCCCTTATTGATGGCTTGCAGTTCGAGGTCGCTGCTGCGGTACTGTTTACTCAATTAACCTGGCGAAAATTGTGTACTTTGGCAATAGAAAACTTTGAAAGTGTAGAAAACTTTGTTATGCGAGCAGCTAAGGCTTCAAGGAGCCTTGTTTGATAATCTACTTGGGTCTGATACTCTGTAACTAAGGGTTACCAGGGGTAATTTTTCTTTAAAGTACATATTACATCTAATTAAAACGACTAACTGAATCACTGGCCAACTCATCAAAGGATAGTTTAGAAGGTTTCGTTTCCAATCGAATTGTTTCTCAAATTTCTTAAAGAACTTAAAGAAATATAGTAGGGCATTCCCGGAGTCCTTCTATTGTTAGTCCCTTACCATTTTGCTTATCCTCTTTCATTACATTTGCTTTTTCTTTTGCTTTTGCCCCCGTCATCCAAGCAAAACATTTTCATGGCGATTTTTCTTTTGCAGGAATGCCCCGAGGGCGTGGTGCACGAGGATTGTTTTAAGGATATTTACGCCAAATTCTTTCCACATGGCAGTAAGTATTTATATATAAGTGTGTGTGTGTGTGTGTGTATGCTATGCTATGCCCGCATCCAACTCCCAGTGTATGCCCTCTGCCACCCCATTCAATGTTGTCGCTGAGGTCTTATGCTTTTCCTTTTTATAGTTGCGCGTCATAAAGCGCCACTTAAGCGACCATTTCGCCTTTGCAGCAGCTGCGTCCGCAATACCCGAATACCCAAAAAAAATAACCCACCGACACGCCCATAATTGTGACATTTTTGTTTTTGTTCTCTTTTGCCTATTCTATTTATATAGATTCGAGTTTATACGCTCATTATGTGTTCAAGGCGTTCGATGTTAATTGCAATGGCGCCATTAGTTTTCGGGTAATTACCAACTCATTATAATGATTTTTTTGCGCAATCTGTATTTACGACGATGAGTATGTTCCATGTATATTCCATGTTCTTGATGGTTATTAGGATTTACTGGTCACCTTGTCGACCCTGCTGCGCGGCTCTGTCTACGAGCGCCTCCGTTGGACATTCAAGCTCTACGACCTGAATGGCGACGGCCGGATCAGTCGCGGCGAGCTGAGCGAAATCATTTTGGCAATTCACGAACTTATGGGCAGAAGACCACACCAGCCTGAGGACGATCGCAAAGCGAGGGATCAGGTGAGGAATAAATTCTATTGATATCAGTGGGTTCTCTATAGGCGGGACAAAGGAAAGACCAGTCTGATTATTTTTATCTCAAGAGATGCGCTTTAAAAAGTATTTATTTCAATATATTTGCATAGAGTGTGAAAATTTCATTGAAAATATGAAAATATTTGATTTACATTTACTTCTTATTGAAAATTAATATATTTCATGTTTACAATTTTTATTTAATATTAAAAATGTAACATAAAAGACTTCTGCAGATAGATGTAAGCACCAAAGCATTGATCTCATATGCATAAAGATGAAAACCAAAAATAAAGACCATTAAATGCATTGGACCCCGCCAGCAATAATCCTGTTATAGAGAAATCCTTGTTCCCCTGAATCTCGGTATACAATTTTATTTGCATTTCGCAATCAGTGATAAGCTTTGGCCATGCCACACAAAGAGCTTCATTAAAATGCCCGGAGATGCAAGGCACAAATCCTTGTTTATCTAGACAGAGGCTTTATTCCTGCAATCTCTCCCTCTATCTCTGTCACTCGTTTTGTCGCTCTGTCTGCATATCTATCTCTATCTCTCTATCGCTGTGGGCACAGTTTTGTGAGCTTCATTTTTTATGCAAGAGCAGCACTTGACATAACGTACAGCATCCGCTGACGTTGGTCGCGGGCTCACAGCGCGTATGAGTAATTATAATTGAGGTGGGGGGGTAAAACAGCGGGGAAATTGCACCAGAGGGGTGTATTGAAAATGCATTGACAACTCAACCATACTCAACGTATGGGAAAGAGGAAAGGCGAAAAGCGGATGCTTTCATTCGCGGAAACAGCGGCGGATATTTTACTTAATGACGCACGTCGCTCATGGCACGTTGCATGCCACCGTACACGCCCCGCCCCGCTCTTATTGATAATGATGAAAAAATCGGGAAAATTAAAATGAGGAATTAAATCGAAAATTGATTTCTGTTTACCAAATGATTAAATCCACGCAACTGGGAAAATAAACGTAACTTGTATGTTTTTGTTTACTTAAAGGTTGATCGTGTGTTTCGCAAGCTGGACTTGAATCAGGACGGCATCATAACGATAGAGGAGTTCTTGGAGGCCTGCCTGAAGGACGATTTGGTAACGCGCTCGCTTCAAATGTTCGACAATGACCTTTGATGACAAGAGGACGGGCCAGTGCTGTTGACCACTTCGAAGACTTTAGTATCGCTCATAGATCTATAAATGCAATAAACCAAAGCAAAGAAAAATCACCAAACAAAAAAAATGAGCTGGGGAGGGCACCCCCACAAAAAAAACTTGTACTACCTATGAGAAAAAACACCAGTGAAATTGATGGCAAAAAAGGAAATGAAACATATTAGTAATTAACATTAGTTTAGGCCAAATATCGAAAGAAGAAAAACTTTAAACTTTATGAGTGTGTTATTGTATAACTAGAAATGGACAACAAAAATGAAACATGAAACATGAATAGATCAGAATATGAATATGAAGAATGTGTAATTTTTTGAGCATATTATGAATTTAATCCTGCCGTAAAAAGCGTATTGGTCTTATATGTATTTACTAAATATACATATATACATACATATATATATATATATTTGAATGTGTAAATGGACTTTATTTCAAGAACAAAAAACTAAACTTAAAACTAAACCACCAAACCGCAATGATTGATTCATGAATGGAATTGGTATAGCGATAAAATCCGAGAAACCGATAAACTGAGCTCTCAACACACGATTTACTTTACTCGATTAACAATAGCCATACAAAAATCAGCGAGAATAATTACTATAATATTTACACCAAACGGATAAAGGATAATACTGAAGAAAATGATTTTGTTTTCCCCGAACTTTGCCGGCTTGAACGCTTAAAATCCTCCTCCTTCTCCTCTTTGCAGTCAATTAAAGCCCTGAAATATAGAACATATGTATGAAAAAGTGACAAATTGAATTCATTCAGCATGTGGGAAAATCTATTAAAAGTCATTTTCCGTTTACATAAATTGTACATTCATTTTTATGGCATCCAACTAATTGAATTTGCAATGCGCAATTTAATATAAAGAAGAGAAAAAGATAAATATATATACACGAGAACACACGCACATGATGGATATAATATAATGAATAAAATATGTATATGTTGTATGTATGTATGCCTGGGTCCTGTGTGTGCCCGACCAACCACCGATATTTAAAAATAGCACTTGACAATTACAGTTTATTTAATATTTATACAAGGCCGTGCTGATTTTTTAATGTTAACTGCAATTCATGGCACGATTCTTCAATTAAATTACATTTGTATCCATCACATGTGTACAAGGACGAGTACGAGTGCGAGTACCAGTATATTTTTGTATAAGATCCCACGACTTCCCAACACCCGCACATTTTTCCATTATTATTTCATCGTCCTATCAGCCTATCAGCCAGCGAGTGGGTGTGGGTGGCAGTAACATTGGCTCCTAGGGCAGCCACAATTGTTGCCCAGTGCAATGCAAAATAAATACAAAGGAACGAAAGGATATGATAGGAAAGGAAAGACAGGGTTTTACACACCGCACTCTCATACTCAAACATTGAGTGCTTAATGGTACAAGACAATCAATGTGGTTTGATATTTCCTATTTCCTCTTTTTAGTTGTACGATTACGCATCGTTCTTCCATTGTTGCTTGGAACAAATCTATAAATCTATATAAATATATGTACATTCATACAGGAGTCACAACTGAAGGGGAAAACGATAGAAAATCATTTCAAGGGCTTTGCTTAGTTCTCCGCAAATAAAAGACTCTGTGAAGTGTGCTTCAGTGTTTTGGAATTGAAAGAGTTATGATCTTATGAAGACTTTTAATAACACTTCCTACTCGTTTTTATTCAAATGGTTTCAATCTAGAGCTGACCTTTCACCCATATGTATTCTAGTATTTTTCTTTCTGGTTCATCATAGAGGAATTTTCCTTATTTGAAATAAGTAAAGGTTTCATTTATCTGTACAAATTATTGTTTTATTTTCCATTGCATTTCTTTTAGATTTCTATCAAAATTCCATCCAATTTAAATCAAGATTTCTATATATAGATCAAATCTAGCATGAATGTAAGTTCTATTTTATATCCAACCCCATTTAATCCTTATCCTGAGCAAACTTTTTTGAGTCTACTTCTTGGGAGCATTCTAGTTTCACATCATAGACCCTTTCGCCATGAAAACACCTTTCTAGAGTAGGCAAGGCAAAGCCATTTCGTTTAGAGATCCCTTCAATTATTTCGGTTTTAGTAAAGGGCTGCAAAAGCGACCTACCTATTGAGTAAACCACCGCCCGCCCGATGCTCTACCTAGTAAGAAACCATCGATGCAATATTATGTAAATGTATTGTACACTGAAACGAAACCGAAATGGCAAACGAAATGATATTAAACTACGATTCGAGTTGAAGGAACCTAAATGTCTAACTAGTCACCTAATAATATGTAATAATAATAATAATAATAATGAAATTGAAACGCTTAAACTTAATCTTAACCTAAATTAAAATTAAAATCGAAAGTACTTTATTTAACTAATCGAATTGGAAGTCAAAATATTACTGTTTTTAGCTGCTAAATGTTTAGTATGACTATGAATTCAAATATCCACTATGCTATGTCCAAATCGAGGTCTAAATGTTGTATGGATGGATGGATGGATGGGGAATTGCGATCAGAGAAGGATTGAGTTCCCCATAGAAGCCCTGATCCCTGGGGGTGGGGGAGGGCAATGTATTTTTAGCAACATATTGTAACCAAAATGACGATGATTACCTTTTAAACTACGTTTAATTCGCATTTAGTTGAGGCTAAATTTAATCAAAATGTACCTAGTAAATGTAAATTACGATAATAATTTTCCAGCCTAAGCGATTTGCAAACGAGTCCCGAACGAGTTGACGAGTGGTTAATGTCCGAGCAGCCATCAAACCATCTCGTATGTAATGCCCTAAGTTATCTAAATATATTATTTACTAGTATGCTATCCCTATGAATAATAAACGGAACGAGACGTAACGAAACGAAACTTAACAAGAGCAAACGTGGTTAGTGATTTGGATTGTTTATAAGTACTTGATGATAGGAGAAACAGAAAGCCCACACAAAACTTTATTATAATAGCAATAACTAACATATGATATGATAAATCCATTTATGTGTACATTTCATTCACCTAATTGTCTAAAGCTTGTACCCAGGCTTCGTTCTACTTACCCACAAAAAGTTGTTAACTATTCCAGCCGACTAATCTGTAAATCTAACGAAACATATTTGCCGTCTTTAAAAAAGAATGAAAATAAACACTAAAGTCTCACTTTGCTAAAAATAAAAAAATTAAAGAGAAAATTAAAAATTGGAAAAAGAATAAAAACTATCATACCAAATCGTATCTTCAGTTAAATGTTGTGTGCTAAGGATAACCAATATTCGTGGTTAGTTTTTAGTCAGCCTTAATGATTAATCATTCCCTAAGTTCTTAGACACTTCCAATCGAATTTCTTTGAAACTTAGTTCTTAGCCGAGCAAAGTAAAAAAAATAATAATAATAATAATTTGAATAATATAAAACTGTTCTTATGCCACTTATAATAATATTATATTTAACAAAACAAATCTCGAACGATGCCCAAAAACAGAATGGGGTAAAACGATAAAAAAAAACAAAACAAAAACAAACATTTTAATAAAAATAACAATTTAATTATAAATGTGACTGAAGCATTTTCATTATGAGGGAGAATCACTGCAGGGAAGATTCTGAAAGTAGCAGGCAAACTTATATAATATTTATTTATCTGTGAATGTTTTAACCACCTTAAAATATATATAAAAGTCCAGTTTATTTTTTTTTAAATAGATGTTTATTTATTTATCTCAAATATCCATAATGATTCAATATTATCTCCGGCTCGTGTTATTATTTTATAGATAAGTATTTAGTTTTACAAATATCTATATCCTTCAAATTGAATACAAATCTTGAGCATCGTTTATATTGCTTTATTTCTGTCAATGACTTTTGCTTATTTCATGTCTTGCTGAATGTGCATTTTTATATTGTGTATGTATTTATGTAGTTTCCATATGCTTTAAAGATGCAGATTTGATTGTTGTTTTTCTTTTTGTCGGTTAGAATGAACATGGTATGGTTTCTGGGTATGTAGTACATTTTGTTTTAATTTCAGATGTCTGATGATGTTTATAGTGCATTAAATATTTCGCTACAATCAATTTTAATTAATTCTTTTCTTAAGGGGACTTATTGCCTAGATATTCCAATCGTATGCCACAGATCCAACACACGAACATTTGCCTTCATTTATGAAATCTGTTCTTTCTTAGCCTAAAACCTTTCTCATGATTTGATTCAACTCCAATGAAATTCCGCACATAACTACTAAACTTACTAAGAGATGTTCAATAAATAATTTACTTTAAGGTGTACATTTAAATACAATATAGATTTATTTACTTAATCTTGGTTTTTGTTTGTTTTTTGTTTTTCTTTTAATCTTTGTAAATTTAATATAATTTTGTCCTTGGATGGGTTCTTGTAGATTTGATTTATTTAAACGCTGTGAGGGGGTACAAAGTGTGACGCTCAGGCTACGCTTAACTAACAACAAAATTCACATACATTTAACAACAATAAAATGAAAATTGTACAAAAAATATACGTATATTATTCACGGTGTATGGTAAAAATACAATGTAAATATAGAGATTTTCGTTTCGATTTGTGTGTACTTTCCATTTAACATTTTGTTGTGTGGTTGTGTGTTGCTCTCTCGTGATTTTACTCATACATATTCATAAATAGTTGCACTTACACAATGATTCGTAAATAATAATATTCATTTCGATGCAGGTAAGATGGATTATACAAAATTCGTTTCGATTGTATGTGTGTGTGTGTGTGTGGGGGTGGTAGTCTCGAGAATGGCCAAAATTCAACGGTATTTCAAAAGGTACAGAGCTCTATTTAGCTACCATTACAATGGTATTCCTGAAACTAATTTTGATTTGAAGAATATATGTAATTTGAATACAAGGGGCTATTTCAAATAAACAAAAAACAATATTATAAACGGATTTGACAGGTGGAAAAATCATCCCACAAATTAAATTAAAATTATACCCTTTGCCGATTCCCTTATAAATCTTTCAAAATAAAAATTATCAAATCATAATCAGTTACTGGAATACCATAAATGTAGTAACTTTTTACAGGGCAGCTCTTGGTCAACAGAATTGCCCACATTTACTTATTATTTTCTAAAATTTATCTTTTGGCCAAATAAATGGATTTAAGAAAAAACAAATACAATTTTGTAAATACATAAAATATTTGGCATTTAATTTCGTGAAGCTCAACGAATCGAATGGGGGGGTTATTTGGGTCATGTTTTTCTTTTTGGAACAACATTTTGCACAAGATCAAAAAATGATTTGAATATATGTTTTGGGCAGGGTCTTTGGATGGCAATGCAATGCGTCTTAAACCAGAACAAAAATCTGTCAATCATTCTCATTCTTGTGGAATGCTGTCGTTATACATATATACATACTACTACCACTACTACTATATATAGACGTATGTATGTAGATGTATATACTTATATAATTTGGCTTTGCTTTAGCATAATAGCATACAAAAATGGCCACAAATCAACTTAATTGGTAATCGAAAGTCTTATTGGGAGAAACAAATTTTAAACGAAATTTGATTGCTTTTCATTTTGTTTTGTTTTTGTTTAGATTTTGGCAATTAACATTATACTTTGTGCTTACGTTTGATCTATATATTTAATATATAGTATGTATTGTATGTATCTATGAATTCGAAAAGTTTCTCACTATGCTAAATATTATGGAGCTGCTGCTTTATGCGGTTCGTACATGTATTGTATAAAGTTTACTCTCTGTGTTTTTTGTGTTTTCTTGTTGTAGAAATATTTGGTTAGAAAAGTGTGTGTTTTTTGTTTTTGTTTTGTTTTGTTTTTGCATATCAAGATCTTATAAAGTGGATGTTGTCTATCTGCGTGACTTTGTATGGTTTGTGCTTCAAAAAATGTTGCGTCACAAACCCCAAGAGATGTCACCGATCCTCCTCAAATACAAATTGAAATTGCTCTGTTAGCTGCAGACTCGCTGCTCTTCTTGTTGTTAAAAGTACTACAAAAGTGTGTTGTTGTTGTTTTTGTTAAAGTATTGACCAGGGAACATCGGACATTATCCTCGTTTTGCCTTCTAGTTGCCTTTTGAATTCACGTTTCCCCCCATTTCGCATTCGCATTCGCTTGTCCTCTCAGTAATGCTTGCTATGCATACGTTTCGATTTGGTTTGTTAGTACTTCTCGTCGTCTGTGATTTCCCTATGGGAGTTCTGTAATTCTCAGGCCTTGTAGTGCTGATTCCTCACCGCACAGCACAGGCTCAGGGCAAAGGTCAGCGACAGCAGCTCCAGCAGTATAACAGCAGCAGTGATGGCGAAAATGGTGACCCAATTCTCGTAAATGATCTCAATCATTTTATCAACGCAGCCCTGTAACAGAGAGTGCGATTCATTAATAAATTTACACAGTACACATATCGAATTGTAAGTAAATATCATTCAGCATTCAGTTTTCTTTTTATAGCACGCATTCTCTGGCTCCACAAACATTTGGAATGCGTGTGGAATATCAATATTAATTAATACATTTTTATCGTCTCTCGGTCGGGCGTGGCGATGAGAGAAAAACAAATCCACAATAACAGCAAAGGATTATTAATTTTTATGGGCCCCCGGGCCGTCGATAGCGATCGCTGGCCCAAGAAATCATGCATCAGCCACACCTATCAATTGATTTTTGATGGTTTTTCGGTGGCTCAATGAATCGAAGAACGACCACAGACAACAGACGACAGACAACCGCCGACAGGCGACAGTTAAGGAAACAATTTGAATGTCAAATGAGATTGCCATGAGAATGGGCAATACTATAAATCCACTATGCCATGATTCATCCATCCATTGAAGCTTCTGCAGCTGCATTACCTGCTGGTAGATGGCCGTGTTCAAGGGGCCACCAAACTTTAAGCGACGCGACAATTCGCATTCATTGTCCTTGAGGTCCTCCTTGCAGCAGGACTCGGGTATGTTGTAGAAGATATTCATGGAAGACACGGCAATTTCCACAATATTTGTGCGATCCACATTATTGAAGCGACTCGTGGCCCAGTCCCCAGGTCCATCCGCACCGCAGCACTTCAACTGCAAAACAAAACAGACAATTAATCAAATTCGCTGACAGTTTCAGATATTTTCCAAATACTTACATTCTTCTGCAGCGTATCAAAGGTAACCGTGCGGGAACTCATGGTGGACTGGCCGTACTCCTCCTGCACCGAAGATTTCACCGCCGCCCGCACAATGTCGTCCAGCTTGTCTTTGTTGTGGAAGGCCCAGGCACCAGCTGCGATTTGTGCCACCATCACAATGAGTATCACACAGAAGAACTGCAACGGAAATTCAGATTCAGATTTATGAATGGCTCTCATTCCTCCGAGCGTGGGCGTTGAGTAAATAAACCCACAGGCGTCTGCACAAACATTTGGACTTGGCAGAGAATTTACTCTTTTTTTATCGTTTGCATACTTAAAGTATGTGTACAAATTAATCAATAAATGATGAAATAAAGTATCATGAAAGAAAGATTTATAATATTTAGAAATATATTCTCTAATTGTGTGTTCTTTCGAGTCTCTACAGTTCTAAAAACCCGAATTGTTAAGAGTTAACAGTACCAAGTGTCGAAATACTTGTGTGGACAACTGTGAGGCGGTCTAAGAAAGATATTCAACAAATTGCCGACTCCGCAAAAGGACCGTGGGCGATACGAGACTGCAATTATTTGAGTAGAGTAGCGTGGGGGCCGGCGGCCCGCACAACGGTATCCGTTTTAATTTGAATTTCCAGACAGATTCATTTATTTGGTTTTTTGTTCTTTGTTTACTCACCGATACCAGCAGACACTGCGACTCTCGACAAACGCCCCAGCAGCCAAAGAATGCGCCCAAAGTGATCAGTATGCCGATGCCCAGGAAAACGTAGAGTGCTATATGATAATGATTATAGGATTGTGTCATCGACAGCATAAACGTGGGATCCGTCAGCATCCATACGGACGTGATCACGATGCTCAGTCCGATAAGCTGCAATAGACAGGGAAAAAGGGAAAATATTTTATATGAATATACTGGTATCAATATTTTGCAATCTTCTGTGTGACTCTGTTGTAGAAGTTGCATTCAACACACACTTGAAACCCGCTTCAATGACGCCATCTAGGGGGCGGTGTAGGCAATTAAAGTGGGAGGCCAGGCCTCTACTTATTCTCCCTCATTCCCTTCCAATTTTGGTCTCTCAACTCTGACTGCTGACATCATACGGCAGTCAGAGTGGAGAGAAAAAAATTTTCTATTGTTTTAATTTTTAATTTAATTAAGGCAGATATGTATGAATGTATTTATATATTTTTACGCACTAAGGAAGTCTACTGAAAGCCTGTTCTGATTAATTCCTTTTCATGCAGTCTTTGGAAAAGCCCATATTCGAGTGCCTACTGTAGCTACTTTAAGCGACGTCTTATCGTCTGGGTGATGCTGGGGGGTTATCACTATAAACACCACCGATGCCGAGAAACAAAACAAAGCGCGAAGAAATTTTGCAAAACATTCTCTTGGGTATTTATTATTAAAGCACTTGAATCACTTATTACGAGGAATACGAGCATGCAATCTGAACACAGAATTTGTGTATTTACATTTGAATATTCAGATCGTGCAATGAGTGAGAAAATCTAATTAAGAGCTAATGACTTAATAGCCGAGGCATCATAGAATATAGTGTGTATTTGTTTATTCAGAGAAAAATTATTCATAGTGAGGCAGGGAAATGCAAATTGAAATGAGAAATGTGCGGTGGAAAAACCAATCAAGAGATGTAAACAAAAGCACTTAATAAAGGAAAATGCACTTTTCGCATCTTCATACATACATATATATGTAGATATATAGCTATACCAGTTAATATTGAAAAATAACTCTAGAAAAGATTTCAAAATTCAAACATCTTCTTATCTCTTTGTATCTTTCGCAATTGAACCAAAATCTGGAGCATGGCCTACCATCTGTGCTACTTGATAAGATTACGCAGCAGATCTCGCAATTAACAGCGGAAGAGCAGTGCTAACGGAGCTATATTTACATGTTTCCTAGTGTAATTGGTTTAGAGAACTTCTCATATCATTTTTTGGCGCCCTACCTCCCAAAGGTTAACAAATTGCACACCTGAGAGAGAGATAGAGACAGAGAGAGAATACAAAGCAAAATCTAAAAGTACCGCAAATTTCATTCAAACATAATGAGAGAGGCCGAAGCCAAGCTTTTCATGCGGGTGGTCCATGAGAAGGCAAAACAAAAGTTCAGCGGCGAGAGAACTACAATATTGCGAGGGCGATGGAGAGAGCGAGACAAAAACTGTGTCACACTAAAATGCATTATATGAAAGAGCGACAGACTGTGTGTGTGTGTATGTGTGCAAGCTAACGGAGAATGGTGATGGAAATGTTATACAAAGTTGCACATGCGAGGGTCGTTTGCAGAGTTATATAAAAAGCGAGCCTAGATAACTTTATGTTCCTCCAGAGTGCAAAATGGAATGCTCTGCCAAGTCCACAGGCCCTCGTAAAAATGTTGAAATGTTTCAAAGAATTGTATCCACGCCTTGGTAAATACACATATTGGACACGATGTCGCGTGTCCATAACAAACAAACCGAACGAGCGGACCAATAAATGTGCAAAGTCCTTTGGTGACCTACTTTTCAGTGCTCAAGAGAGCGTGCGAACGACCGATGGGAGACAGACAGAGAGAGAATGTTCCCTGGCCCAAAGAGAGCGCCGTAGCGGCCTTTTGCATGTCCAGTCGCCGTTTTGTCCCCGCATTCCCCATTGATTCAAACCATGCCATGCCATGCAACGGCAATTTTAACCCACAAAAGTACAATGGAATGCATTGCGCCAAATGAATGGAATCCCATTATGAATAATTGAGTGAAAAATAGCAAAAATTAATCACATAGATAGTATGTATAGGTTGAAAAAATAGAGATGGCAACTAAATTAATTGTGTGCCATTCCGGTGGGTGGACGGATGGCTCCCGGGTTAATGAGACGCAAACATTGTCAGATGGCCAAAAGACGAACAGCAGCAGGCAAAGGCAACAATTTTGGTCACTGTCAGCCTCAATGACGGCAGCGTCGGCATCATTGGAACGTCAGCGCGTCCCCGAGATCGTGGATCGTGGTGTTTGATCACGATGCCCCGCAGTGACGATGGAAATGGAAACGCTTGCAAAGCGAGTCACAGTGGGATGTGCACATATAGAAAGGATGATTTCCATGTACTTCATAAACATCAAAAACCGATACCAACCTGCGCAGCAGAGGGATCGTTTGGAAATTATGAAAAAGCGATGTATTGTAGCTAAACAAAATTTCGATCGGAAAGAATATTTTCTTCGTTATTCTGTTTCCCCCAACGAAAATCTTACGCGCACCACTATGCAATAGCATAGGATCGCTCGGCCAGCAGCGCAGCGACTATACCAATACCACCATAAACATCTCCCGACCAAGAACAGAGCATACACGGAACGGACGCCCATGTTATTGTTGGTTTTCCGCCGTTTTCGAAAATAGCTCTTGACTAATAAATACTATAGACAGAAATCGACAAAAAGGCAACAACCATCAACAGAAAAAAAATACAAAATTAAAAACATTTAACAAAAGCATCAAAATTTCAAAAAGCAAAACTGATTTCGAAAGCAAATAAAAGAAGAACAAGAATCGACTGAGGAAAACAAACCAAAAACACGCAAAACACTCATACATGAGAGGAGAGGGAGCGAATAATTGAATGAAACAATTGAAACAGAAACAACGAAATGCTCAAAGCCAAGAAATTGCGTAAAATTCCAAACAAACAGAACGCAGCAGAACCCTTTCGGAGGGGAAAGGGTGAGGCGACCAATATAGGTCCTTTTCCGCTGATAAGAAGAGAGAGAGAAAGAAGTTGGTAAAGAATTTAACTCAACAGAAAACTCACGTAAACGTTATAAAAATACTAAAAAAAGAAAATAGAAAAACCAGCAGGAAAAGGCAGTCCAAAGAAAAACAACAACTGAACAAACGTGTGGTGCGGTGTGGGGCCCGGGCAGGGGAGCCGCGATGGAGAAGGTGGAAGGAGATGGGGCGATGCTTTAGATGTCTGTCTTTCTGTCGAACTGTCTGCATGTAGGCGTGGGTGTGCGTATGTGTGTGTGTGTGCGTATGTCATTCGCTCTCCCACTCCCCCACAGCGGAACTTCTATTGTTTATTGGAGTAGGGAGTAGAGGGAGACAGAATTAGAGAGAGTTCAGTGAGAACCCGGGAGCAGAGATATCACTTTAGCTTTTTTTTTAAGTCAGACCTGTCTTTATTTTTGTAAAAAAGCTTAAATATGTTTACTATAGATTCAAAAATCTGTTTTCAAAATTCTGCAACATTTTTTGCGTAAGTTAGAACCTTAAAGGATCGCATCGCAGACGGCGCTTTGGAATAAGCAAAATTTACATTTTTATAATAAAAACAACCGAAATGTCACGCAAGAATTATTTTAAATGTGACATAACGGTTGCATCTGTTTTATTTAAGTGTATTAAGCGTTATTGTGGCATGGAGTCGGGACTCTAACGGGGTGCAGAAAAGTTTTTGATAGATTTCTTTTTTTTTTGCGATTGGAAAAGTTCCGTTCTTCATAGAATAATTGGATGTTTTATCACTTTTTCTATTAGTTAACAGCTCTAGCTGCATTTTGCAATAATTAGCAGTATGATAAACATTTACATATGTATGTACATATATCCATTTATTTCGTATTATTAGTTTACCCGTACTAATCTCTATTAATATTATTTAACCAATCTAGCATATTTTTTGCAATTTTTTTGTATTTTTGCCATTTCTGAGCGGGAGTAAGGCTCCTGTAGGAGGAGAAGCAGAGAGCGTGCGCGCGCTGCCAGGCGGAGACCTGGCCCCACAAGAGGGCGTAGGGAATACACAAACACATACACACACGCACTTCCATTCACATTCACGCTCTCATGTACACAAAATCCGCTCTCACACACGCACACTCTCCAGTACTGCCTTTGCATGTGTGTGAATGTTCCAGTTGTTGTTGCTGCAACGGGAAGAAGATTCTTCTCGCATTTGTTGTTGTCGCCTTTACATACCCAAAATAAAATGTTTATAAGGACCATCAGATATTTGACGCACGAACAGCAGCCTTTGAGACCCATTGTGTCGATTTGTAATAGCTCTTTACGCGTTTGAAATTGGTTAGATTTAACTGGTTTCTGGTTCGTTGCGTTGGCTTCCTTCTGCTACAAACACGATTTGGTCGAAAGAAAATTGGAATTGACTCTGGCCTGCAACAGCGACCGCACCAGCAGCAGCCTCAATGCACTTTTCTTTTTTCTCCTGTCGGGATGCTTGCACAATATTTGAAACACTCGATTGGCGGGCTCTATTTTTGGAGATTTTATTCAGCGGAACAACACTTTTTTGCTCGAAACACTAATTGTGCATTTAACCGTTGCAACCGAATTATTTAAAAATCGTAATTTTGCGGACCGCCGACACGGACCGGACCGTGGTTCTTTTTTTAAGATTTGGCGGCAGTGTTGGAAAGGAGCCTTGGAAATATAAATATAACCCACTAAACACCCCTCTATTTAAACAGGGGACAACTTAAGCCGCGGAAAATAATACTGTAAGTAAGTACTTCTTTTAGATATATCCGTTCTCTTTACTTCCAAAAATAAATAACCAGTTTCTATTTCACCTTAACTGGAGCTACAATTATTTAATTTTCGTGGAGTGTATTTTAATACCCACTGGTCTACAATGGGTTAATCGGTTTCTGTCCATGATAGAAAATCATATTGCTCGATTTTGATATTCCGTTGAATATTAGTAGCTAGCTGGTGCACTCAGCCCTAAACGAATAATTTTAACTGATTGATGAAACAATTTTCGACAAGATGGACCAATATTAAAAACTCCGTTTATTGGATTCGGTCTAAAATAAGGTTTAAACAAGGAAGGTTAACAAATAAGTCCCTTTTTTACATGAAAAATACACGGTAACTACACATTTGCTACACATCAAAAACATTTTACGTGGTATGGACATTTCATATACCCTGCTCCCCTCTACTTCTGAGTTAATGTTAAAATAGTGTTTTTCAAACTTAGTAGTAATGCATTTTTCTCGTATATATATTCCCGTAGGTCTCGATCCCGATACACATATTTGGTATCAGTAGGGAGACTATAAACTACAACACTTCATTTAGTAGTTTATAATAAGCCCCTTGATGAGAGTATGGAAAACAGGCAAAACGGCCAAGGCACTTTCGTTCAAACAACCGCTTAAACACTTGTTGCTACTTAACCGGTAGTTCGACATTTGTATACCCTTTTTTCCTTGATTAATGTTAATTATTTATTCCAAGCTGCTCTAAAACGTGATTAATATTGTACTTTGCACAGATTCCCACATTTTTATACATTAATTCATTTGATTAGTGTCCTGTATATACATCTCGATCCCGATTTATATTTTTAGTATCAGCAGGTACGCACCAAACTGTAAAATTTCGTTGAGATAGCTTGTAAACTAGTTTATGCATTTGTTGATACCTTGTATGACAGACAATTTCTAAATTCTATAATACGCATTTCCTAAGGGGTATGCAAATGTTTCTAATTCCCATGTTGCGGTACAATGTCGCTCATCTTGCGGCACATGCTGCTGGCCCATAAAATTTAATGTTGGCAACGGTAAAAAACGTAAGTGAGCATGGAATGGATGTAGGGAAATTGTTGGGATGAAAAAGGAAATTGTTGGGATGATGCCTCCACGAAATCCCTCAAAACGTCCCACAAAAAGTCCCGTTCACACTACTTACAGTATTGTTAAATACAGAAACATAACGTAATTTAAATTCTAATTTAAATTACTTCGTTTAATTGGTTTCGGTCTGAAATAAGGCTTAAGCTAAAAAGGCCAAACCAAAGCATACACCATAAGATTTAACGGAATAAATAAATATACAAGGTTCATGGACTTTGACCGTACGCTCTTTGGGTGAAAGTTGCCGAAAGTTTTGATAGCAAATGAGTTCGCTAATGTAGTTGTTCCAATTGACGTTACAAAGTTATTTATTTGCGCTCTTTATTTTGAATCAACGGTCTCGGCTATTTATCCATATTAATTTTTCCAGTCTAGTCTACAAATATATTATCGATATATTTATCTAGCAATATATATTTAGAAGCCCTGTATTGCAAGTAAACGGTCACACTGTAAAATCATATGATCGATTTGCAGTGAAAATTTTTCAGACAGACGTCGGGCAGAAGGCAAAAAAGTAACTTATCGTTTTCCATATTTCCTCGTATTACCTGGAGTTGCACCTTAAACATTTTATAGAGCATATAAATTAAATTTAAATTACAACTATTACAGGCACGGTCACACGTGGAACAGTTGAATTTCTTTTCCGTTTTGTGCAAGTGAGAAAAAATCAGTCAAGATGGCATTGAGCGACGCTGATGTACAGAAACAGGTAAATAAGATATGGAATGTGATTTAAAGTACTATTAAAGGGTAAAGGAACTCAGCATGCTCCTGTGTAAAGGGAGGGCTAAAGTGGAAATTGTGTTTTTAATATGCAATCAACCAAAAAGATGGCGAAGTCATGGGATCCAAAGTGGTTGGAAGTCATGTGAATTTCCGAAGGCAGCACATTCCTATTGGCCATTGTCTATCCGCCCCATTGGTTAACACTCTTGCAATGCCATTATATTTTGTTGAATTAAACCTAATGTGTAGGAGAAATGTTGGTTATTTATCCAAATTGTCTACGCAAAAAAAGTTAGTAAAAAATTCGTGTTGGTCATGTGACACTGGCTCCACCATTGAGTAGCGTGTGTTGAAGCGAGACAACTAGTGGGTGTTTGCGATGCTGCCCCTCCACACTCTCTGTCACACGACCAGCGGCGACCCCCTCCCAGCCACCCCCTTACGTTATCAGTCGAAAAAAACGAAAACTTTCAGGAAAACTAAATAAATAAACTGGGGGGAAAATAATGAATGGAAATTTGAAGACAATTTTAAAGGAATTGCGCGTGATTCGAATACTCTTATCAATGCAATTTTCAGATCAAACACATGATGGCGTTCATTGAGCAGGAGGCCAATGAAAAAGCCGAGGAGATCGATGCCAAAGCCGAGGAGGAGTTCAACATTGAGAAGGGACGCCTCGTCCAGCAGCAGCGTCTCAAGATCATGGAGTACTACGAGAAGAAGGAGAAACAGGTGGAACTCCAGAAGAAAATCCAGTCCTCCAACATGCTCAACCAGGCTCGCTTGAAGGTGTGTGTCCCGTCCCGCCTTCCCACTTCCCACTGAAGAGATTAGATTCCCCATATAAACCCATGTCTCTCTCTGTGTGTTGTTTAGGTACTGAAAGTGCGCGAGGATCATGTGAGCAATGTCCTGGATGATGCCCGCAAACGTCTGGGCGAGGTCACCAAGAGCGAGGCCGAATACAAGACCGTCGTTACCAAGCTGATTGTCCAGGGCCTCTTCCAGGTGATGGAGCCCAAGGTGACACTGCGTTGCCGCCAGGTGGATGTGTCGCTGATCCGCGACATTCTGCCCGAAGCTGTGGAACAGTACAAGGGTCAAATGAAACAGAACGTCGATATCAACATTGACGAAGTAAACTACCTCTCTGCTGATACCTGCGGTGGTGTGGAGCTGTTGGCCCTCAACGGACGCATTAAGGTTCGTCGAATCCCCCACCATTATTGGTATTTGTCTTCAATCTGTGATTTGTGTTTGTTTGTAGGTGCCCAACACGCTGGAGTCCAGATTAGAGTTGATCTCCCAGCAGCTTGTGCCAGAGATCCGTAACGCCCTGTTCGGCCGCAATGTCAACCGCAAATTCACCGATTAAATTGTTAAGTGCATGCAGATGAAGGGAAGATAAGATGAAAAACCAACCAATAATACCAGCAGGAAAAGTTCAAGTTTAATATAACTCCACTCCACCCACAGCATAATGAAAGAAATCAACGTAAAAATCATCCTCATGGAAGGCCATGGCCAGATCTGGTGTCTGGTGTCTATGTAGGGATTGTATTATCAATTATAAATTATATTGCCGTTGTCTTTGTATAGTTCTGATTGATACTGAAACACACTCAAGAACCCCCCTTTCGGCCTTCAGTTATATGAGATATCCATACGCCCACAACATTTGCATATATGTATGCCAATAATTACTATATACATATATTTTAGGCATACACAAAATCCTATCAGCATATGAGAAAACTAAAAAAAGAGCCTTGTAATACGAGTTTGTTAAAGTTTGTTCGTTTATTTTTTACCTAAATGTATATTTGGATACTTTTTTGAAATTTTTTTGCATACATTCCTGCCCTTTGATTTTTGCCCCAAACCCTCCCCCCTGTTCTTTGAGTTATTTACTATATTATTGTACATTAATTTCTGTCGTCTATAGTCTTTGTTGAACACTTTTATATACATATATGTGTGTCTATGTTTGTAATTATTCATGTGCAGCAGTGTGTGTGGAGCAGTAGTAGCAGTATTAGCAGCAGCAGCAGCAGCCACAGGTGCCACTGGAAGTCTGTGCAAACCGTACACTCAGCATTGTTGCCTGCGTGAACACCGAAATCGGATCGGATATCGGTCTGATTTCGCTGAACTTGAAGGTGACGTACGCTTGCGCAGCTGCCACTGGCACAGGAACTACACAAATATCATCATCAATCCTCATGCAATGTCTGTTGTTGGACGAGAATACACGAAAGCACGCATACAGAAACCCCCAACCGAAAACACGAAATGAAGTATTGCCAAGTATGGCCCAGAAGTAGCTAAATTTGTTGACCTTCAAATCCAGCTTCCACTCTACATAATCCATAAATATATATATACTTAACTAAAGGATAACTAAACGAAAAAAAAAAAATGGAAATTAGATTGAAACAATTTATGGAACTGCTGCTGCTGCCTACCCGCGATCCGATCTGCCAACTGCCACTCCTGCACCTGCAACTGCATCATATCAGGCTTTCAAATAATTTTTGAAGTTTGTATCGTTCTTCAGTCCAGGCTCATTTCTAACCAATTGTTCAAATATGATGAATAGTAACTACAAATTTAGCAAACAACAACAAATACAAAATACAAACAAATAGCATATGCGTTATTATATAACATCGAGTACTATATACATTAAATGAAATACGAGAAATGCAAGAAAAAAATTACTTTTAAACAAAATTTATGTTGAATAAAAACAGTATTTCCAAAAACTAAACTAAGCGAATCCAAGACCTTTTAAACTCCAGGGAACCAAATTGGGCAGCCCGGAGAAACTTATGAACTGCCTTATCAGCGACTATTAAAAAAAATGTTACCGAATATGGCCCTGCTTTCCAACATTTCACATCTAACTGAAAACTGGCAAACCGGTCAAAGGACTACACAAAGGACTACAAAGGACTATCTCAAGACTCATTATACGAAAAATTCCTAATATAGAATTCGTAACATCGAAAACTTCGTTGTACGGAAGTTCGACTGCATTCAAATTATTTCCTGATATTTCATATTCTTACGTAGATTGCATATTTTTTATTTATTTGTGAAACGAACATTTGAAAATTATAACAATTAATTAATTGACGTCGAGGCCTTCGGCTCCTTCCGTAGATTCCAGACCAAGTTCCCATGAGCGAGTGACTACTGTAATTGACAATTGATTGCTAATTACACTAGGCAACAAAGTTCACGAACCAAACCGACTTTTCTATAGATTTGGAGCTTTAAACTTTTTTCAATTGGGAGATGTTTTTCGTTTATTGTTTGAAATATTTATTTTTTATGTTGTTATGTTATTTTCTTTAACATAACTTAAGTATCTTACATCTTGCTAAGATTTACAATTCTTTTTTTTTTCACTTTAAAAACTCAGGAAAAAAAAATAAAATTATTATTCCGAGGAAAGTAGAAATCACAAAATAGGCTTTTAGGTGATTCGGTCAAACGGCTGGACCTAATCCGTTTATACATAGATTTTTATTAACGATACCTTAAATGCCACCTGAAAACTTAAAAAACTTTGAATTTGGTTTGCAGATTAAAATTTCAAATGGTATTTATAAATATTTGACGTGACTCAAATTAAAAGAATCTTTACATAAGTGCAAACAAAAACTACGATCACTTACCATTTTTATTTTATTAGATTAGATTATTCATACTTCGAACCGGAGTTTGAATATTTTTAACGAAAGACATTCGGCTGGTCACACTTTGCTGACACCTTTATCAATATCGATAGATGGCATGATCGATATTGCTGTGATCGAACAACAGGCTGTGAGAAAAGTATACCTACATGATAACAGCAACCAATATAATTGAAAAAGGGTTAAAATTCTCTTTAAACCCATTTGACCATTTCATTCAATGGATCAACCAAACCAGAAAGAACAAAACCAACACAATTGTCGCATCTGTTACACATTTTTTGTATTTCATTTATTTGTTGTATACATACAATTTCATGCAATTCAAATATTCGTAATTCCATACGCTTTGTTCACATAATAATTTGCGTTGAAACTGGTGGTGTCCGGCCTTGCATGCAAGTCGTCATATATTTAATCATCTTCTCCGAATCTGTATTTCGATAACCTCGTCAAATTCCATACTGGCTTGGCGCCGCTCTCTCCGTAGATGAATATTAATTACTTTTTTTTCTTTTAATTTTATGATATATATATGCATATGTGCCGGGGGTAGATTTTTAAATAAATAATGCGAACATGCAAACGGGCCAGCAGCCTCATTTTAGAACATAAGGATGCCGCCCCCCCATCCTTTGGTACATAAATACATATCTCGATCTCCAATTTGATAGATTACAGTGAGTGCAATTCCGATTCTGATGTTCGAGATGCCTCTCCTGTATTATGTGTGTGGTGACATTTGTTTTTGGTACAATAATCTTTAAATCTTTATTAACACATTTCTATCCGTTTGCTGTTTGTATTGTTAAGAAATATATTTCATTCACAAATAGAGAACGATTGAGGATTGATGGGGGTGTTTGGTGTACAATAATTTAGAAGTTCTCTCTCTCTCTCTGTTTTCGGCATTGAATTGATATTTGGAGACGGGGGGGGACTATCTATAGAGGAGCACTGTTGTATGTGTGTCTGTCTGGTGTGTGGATGGTTTGAATATGGGAGGGGCGGCTCCGTTTGTGTTGTTAGCCATGCTCTTTTTACGTTAACCAAAAAATGGTTAATCGCCATTCTTTTGTTCGTCCTCAGATTCGGATTCTAGAAAAAGCCAAAAAGTCAATGGAAAAAATTAATAAACGTTCCACAGATATCCTAAATTAGTTATAGTTGTCATATCAGGTGACTTGTCCAAACGATTATTGGCCAAATGTAACTATGAAAAGTTATATGGACACCCAATCATTCTTTTGCTCTGGCATGACCGTAATTAACCTCTTGGAATTGTGCACATTGAGATTTGTGGCACTCCAAGATTTTGGTTAGAGGCATGCGGCATATAATACCATAATTATGTCCAGTTAGGTCGCCTGGTAATACTTGCTCCAGTGTTACATGGTTTGAGTACGTTCGGGTCGTCAGCGAATTAACTTATTTGGCGGGAATATGCACAGAAAGTTCTTCGAAATTGGAATAGTCTGTCCAAACGATTATTGGCCAAATGTAACTATGGATAGTTATATGGACACCCAATCATTCATTTGCTCTGGCATGACCCAAATTTAACCTCCCGGAATAGTGCACAATGGGATTTGTGGCACTCCAAGATCTTGGCTAGAGGCCTGCGCGGCAAAGAATACAATACTTTTGTCCAGGTTTTCATTGGCCTACGTTGCTCTGGTTTTTATTTTGTGGAGCAACGAGGCAAGCAAAAAACCCAAATGCTCTTGCAATTTTGTACAATGAAAGTGCCATCCAGGACAAGACCATTCTCAAAAACTGCACTCCCGCTTTCGTTATAAAACATATGTTTGTATATCATTCCTTACCTTCTTCGGCTGACTGCAGCCATTCGACAAACTTGCGCATTTGTTCGAGGAAATGCATTTTGCCTTTGTTGGAATGACCATCCTTGTACCAGCGCAAGATGATCTCCTCGGAGATGACCTCTGTTTTGTAGAACAGCAATATGATCTTCTGGAAGGCCTTCATAAAGTTCATGTTCTCATAGCAGAACTCCTGCACCTTCAGGATCAGGGCCAATTCCGAGCGGTCGGTTGAGGCGAATGCCTGAAACAAAGTGCAGTATGTCTTCAAGTGACGAACAGCCTGATCGGTGACCAGCTCCTCCTTCTTGTTCCATTCGCCCAACGACATGATGGTAGACCAAATCTTTAGACCAAACAAAAATTAAACGATTAAACTCTCTCTCAATCAATCAATCGTTCGTTCTGTTCTCGATTGACTTACAATAACAATTATCTCATGATCGGGAATGTTGTTGCGTGCCGAAAACTCTTTAATGTCAGCGGTTATCTCATTGTGTGCCTTCTCATCGTTGATATCATCGATGAGGGTCTGCTGCAGCTCACGCTTAGCCTCCTGGCTAGCCTGGGCCTTGTGCAGCTTTATGATCTCATTGAGTTCCTTGTCAAGAAAAACTTGTTTAAAATATTCCTCAGTACGTTTGTTTGGTGGGAAAAAGTCCATAAGTCTTTAAGGGAAAGAAACATAAGGATATGCCCATTAATACAATATTCCACACAAATTATCTTTTATTTATCTATCTTATAAATTTGTACGAAATTAAATCGACACCCAAATGAAGCCGCAGTTCATTTGCGAATTAAATAAAACTCCACGAAATTTACTATAGGAACATCAATTAAAGATATACAACTGAATGGTTATAGCATCTTCCTGAGAACATTCCATGAAGAGACTGTAATTTAAATTTAAAACTTACTTGCTTTCCAGTCCACCCTTCTTAAGCGCCTGAATCAGATATGCAATGCCCTTCTCTTGCTTGAACGTCTGAAATAGCTCCAGTAGAAACTCCAGTGCAATGCCATCCTTGATCAGATGCTCGTTGTTTAGTACCAACAACACATTTGGCGGTACAGAGCCATTAACTAAAAATACAGATAGTATTAGGGTCGACTATTTTCTCAACTAAATACTAGAGGTACGGGAGATTTCTACTTGTCCTTGGGCTCGTGGCTTTTGGATTTGGTTCAATTTTTGCATCCAAGAGTCAGTATACCAAGAGTAACTTATTCTTTAGCCCAATCTCAGCTGCAAGTCGAACAAGTGTCTATCTAGACTCGACTTTAGATACGCTGGCTGGGCTTTAAGGCGACAGTTGAAGGGTTATTCGAAAACTTACCTAACCAGAGCGCAGTCATACGCGCAAGCTTGATGCGTTCACTTGGAGTAAAGCCCTTTACGAATAATAGAACTTTACCCATCTCCTCTTCGAACATTTTCTCAAGGTACTTGTACCGTCTGATGAGCTTAACAAATACCTGAAATCGTAACAAAAATGCATATTTACTGAAAGTTCTATACATTTACACATAACTTTATTTTATTTTTTTTTAGTTTTGTTGCAACAAAAGAAATCTTTAGATTGTTGGTTTATTTTCTACACAAAATAAAGACAAGTAAAATGTTGCTTTTCATGTTGCATATTTTGACACCAATTGCATCGTTTAGATGGATAACCGGTTCTAATAATATGCAATTGAAACAAAGGTGACCTTCCTTCCAGGTGCGGAGTGCAACTCGGTATACAGTAGTATATAATATGTATATACTTCATAGCAGCTATAGAAGCTGGAAGTTGTTGTTGACACATAAGAAATCTTCAGATCGTTAGGTTGTTGACAACAAACCAAAGACAAGTAAATATGTGTCTTTTCATGTGGCATAATCTGACACCGATTACATTTTTGAGCTTGTAATCAGTTCTAATTATATGCACACAACACACACACACACACGCTGGAATCGGATCGGTTTTGCTGGGATATATATGATCTATAAGTAGAAACAAACCTGCTCATGGTTGCGCATGGATTCCATGCTCTCGGGGGCATCAAAGATGCAGTAGTTTGTGCGCGGCTTTTCGCCATCTTGAGAAATGGAACCACCAGGCACTGAAATATAAATGGATTACAAATGTTATAGCTGCTATACAATTCGCAGTATGTAATTATCTGAGACTTACCTAATAAACCACCCGCAATCAATATATCGAAGAGAACTTCACCGTAGCGACGATAGTCGAGCTTGTTACCTGCGATGTCTAGATATTTAGAGATTTGTTCCAAGTCGCCATCAGTTTTTTCGAGACCAGCAATGACCGCATCACGGAATCCCGTTGGGTCATATTTTTCTCTTTCATCTCTTTTTCTGGTCTTGATGCGTTGACCCGATAGCACTGGTCTTTCTATTTTTTGACTCATACAATAAATTGCTGCAGGATAGACAAAAATGGGTTGAGGTTGAGAGGTGTAAACGATTCACAATTAATTTAGTGATTATTTCAATTAAATGCTCAACAGTAAACTGGTTGAGTATATGAGCAAGGTCACAAGATCGATTTCTAAGTAGTACTAGCTTTCCAATTGCTACTCTGACGTTGTTGTTGTTTTAAATGTTGCGAGAGTTTGACATGCTGTCTAACCTAAAAATCATCGCCTGCCCAAGTGTACATGTGCTTTCCGTCACTCGAACACACACACATGAACAAGCAAGAGAGAGAGCGCGCGTCAACACACACAAATATTCACACACGGACACACAATCTTTTTACAGTTTGATTATGCCGAAAGAAGAACAAGGGAGAAGCAAAGCGAGCAGAAGAAGAACACCATTGAAAGGCAAATGGAGATGAAGAACGACGTAAAGAGTAAGGCGAGAAGTACAGAAAACCAACAAGAGAAGAACCACTGAAAAAACGGAGAAATGAAAGAAGAAAAACTGCAAAGCAAGGCATGGGAACGAACCCGCCTATACACGAAATTCGACAAAGAAACGGCCGAGAATAAAGTGAAATTTTTGACGTTGTTACTGGTAGAGCAGCAGCTCGGACCGGACAGAGCTCGGAGACAGAGCAAGGGAAACGAGGTCATTGTACATACAAAACACACTCGTACCTTTGTGCCACTGTGTGCGTGTGTTCCCGTTGGTTGTGGTAGGGGAGGGGATGCGAGGAGAAATTGTCAAACGCAGATACGCAAAAGATGGAAAATACGCAGTCGTTTCCAAGAATACATAGATGTAGAGAAAAATTGAACAAAGACGAACGTTAACTTACACTTTCGCTTAAAGGAAATAAGTTTGGCCTTTTAGCCGCTTCCGCGTGTCCTCGTCAGTTATTGAAGGTGGAGAGGGGCTGATTTGTGTAATTCAAGGGAGAATTTAAGTGAGTATGTGTGAGTGTGTGCCTGTTGCTTTTCACAATTTAAAGAGAGAGCCACTGGTGTTCGTCTGCGTATGTGTGCGTTTTAAAATATGTAATTTAATTTAACCTCGCACAGCGGTTACCAATACACACACACGGTATACACAGACGGACACAGATCAAGTCAGGGCAAATGTAGAATATAATATTTCGTTTTCGCCGACTACGGTCTTTTGCAGCTTACGAGCTTTTTTGCACTGTAAAACTGACACGCACGCACACACACACACACAGTGCCGACAAGGCAGAAGAAAGAGAGAGAGAGGGGGAGAATAATTTCTAACGGAATTTACGTTTTCTAATTTGTGTTTAGTTGCTACAATTTTGTTAATTTGAATTTCAGACTTTGTCCGGAATTCTATTTTTAACAGCTATCACAATCGGTTACTAAGTATTATGTTTGTTTCAAGTTCTCAGCGCCCCCGGTCCTGGCCTGCGCGCACCACTTTGTTAAATGAAATTCAGAAAGCGAATGACACACACACGAATCGTGCCGAACCGTTCGACGAGAGACGATAACGAACAGACATGTGGTTCGGCGCCATTTTGAAGCGACATTTGTCATACCATACTACACGAATAGAGGGAGGGACAAGGGGCCAGAGTATGCATATTTTTGTGGCTTTTATTAAATCAAGCACATATATACATACATATATGCAGGGGTACAGTCGAACAAAGGCGTAACAACTGCCCCTAAATGGTTTATTGCGTGAACGACTGCCACAACTTGATGACTAAAACCTCGTTTATACATTATTATGTATGTATGTATGTATGATACATACTAATTCGTACATAACCTTTTCATCGACAAAGAAAAAGAGACATGGCCGTCGATAGCACAATTGAAAATCTAATTCTCTCACTTTTCGGATATGCTGCGCGTCTGGGCTTAATAATACGTATAAATGAAACTCGGTACTTACGATTAAAACAAAAAAATCTGTTTTGCTTGGAATAAAAGTAACTTTTGTGTAGCTTTTTGGGCTGCTTTTGTCGTGAACTGCACTCACGGTAGAGATTTTTTTGTAATAGATAGAGCTGCGAAAAGTGTGGCCGCTTGTTGATTTACCGTAAATACAATTTAGCGCGTTTAGCCACAGTGGCCAATTCAGCTATTTTATAGCTAGATCCGGCTGTATTTGAAATTGTAAGAACATTTTGAAAATGGCTATTAGACGGTAATCTGTGTGAAAAACTGGTAGAGAAATGATATAGGAATAATAAAAGGTGCCACAAGAGTTTTGTCGATTAGTTGTTACAAAAATTGGATATGTGTTAGCTATTCATATATGAAAATTCAGCCATTTCTGTTGGCAGCACTGAGACAAATAGACCTGAAATAGTGTGACCTGACCGCTTTTTGAAGTGCAGAAATGCAACAGAAAAGGGGATTTAGTGTGACCAGCACTACATCTGGCCAGGCGGTGTTGTTGTTTGTTTTTGATAAAATGATTGAGGAAAAACAATCAGACTTGCCCGACTTTAACTTTCCCGAGTTGAAATATGAGCACCTCCGCGAAGCTGTCTCTCGTATGCGAGTGCTTCAGCGCTACAGCTTCTGCGTGGAAGCGCAGATTGACTCCGATGTGGACAAGGTATGGAGCCGAAGGGATTTCCTTGATTTAATCATTCTGTTATCCATAAATGTAGCTCCGGCAGGGTTTTCTGAGACTACTGGATGACTACCTGACCCTGGAGGAAGTGACCTCCCTCTGCACAGTGTCCGTTCTGATATTCCTTCTAATGGAAATGGAGCGACCACGCCAGTGCAATGAACGCCTGGAACTGCTCAACGCTTGTTTTAATTATTCGGATACACTCAAGCCCACAATGATCCACTATGCCACGGTTACCATGCTGGAGAGCATTAAGTTAACAAAATGCGAAGAAGAGCACGGTTATATCTACATGCTGCAGGCTATACCTCATATACTGGCGGCCTGCGATACGGGCAAGATGATCGCCCTCGGACTGCTGCGTGCCTTCATAGGTGCCCTGTCCAACACCTCCTTAGTCCTGCACATTTATCGTAACGTGAGTCGAGTGGAATGCAGCAAACGCTTGCTTAATAGCCTTCATTTTGCAGCTGTACGAGGTATTTGACATGGTTCAATCAATCAGTCAAGACACAATACTCGCAGACTGGTCCCTGTGTAGGACGTACATCCTAGTCAAATCCTTTGCTCTGCTCATGAGCTCGACAGCCTTAAACTCTAGTAATCTGAGGCTTAGGCGGGCGGGCTACCAGGGATTTCAAATGCCGCCCATATCCACAGAAATCTCGGAATGGTTCACGGCGTTGCGCGACAAGATCGAGGAGAAGCACACAAATCTATCAATTAAATCGGGATTTAAGGTATGTATGCAGTGGAAATTGTACTCTAGATCTATATGTTATACTCCTCCACAGCTGGTGCGTTTTATAGACCAAAATATATTGAGATATTTGACTGAAGAAAGCAACGAAACTACCTCGGAGGCGGGCATTGAGACAGTCACGTAGTGTATAATAGTAGTTTAATTATAGTTTATATGTTATCCATTAGTACATAAAGCATAAGATTCGATTATCGTGGCATCATTTGAACTTCTTGGCAGTCTTTCGCGCTGGTGCATCCACAGGCACCACAGCAGTGGAATAATACTTGTTTGAGATTCGATTTAGAAAGTACAAACCCACCAGAGAGAAGAGAATACTGAAAGAATAGCCAACCATGTAAACATATGCGGAAGGAAGAGGGTGTATTTTATTTACCTGGTCGTGGCACACACACGATGAACAATGCCCGCAGCGGCCACAGTGAGGGACAGGCAGAAAAGTATCTCTGGCACCAGCTTGGCCTGAAAGTCTGGGCCAAAAATAATCATTTCGGCATTCGACACGCAGGTGAGGCTCAAGATGAACAGCCAGGAGAAGAGGTAGCCGCCCACCAACACATTCAACTGTGAGCCATTGAACCAGTCGGCGCAGAAACGGAGCGTGGCAAAGAGAACCAGGCTCAGTATGCCAGAGATGATGGAGGAGAAGAGCGTATTCTTGCTATTAGTTGAGGCAGCTGTAATGGTTATCTTTAATAAATTATTGTCGCCTCGCCCAAATTTATGTTTTGCTTACACATTTTGTTTTTTCGTTGCCGGCAGTGGGACGCGGAACTATCCAGCAAATATACCGTCCGACCATCGGAAATATACCGAAAATTATGGTCTCATTTTAAAAATATACCGTAAATATACCGACTAAAATCCGTATCCAAGTGAATGGCAGAGACTGGCCATCACAACATTGCGTTTCGTTCCAGAATTGTTTTATAAAATTTGTTAATAAAAACTTTCCGAAACATGGCCTCTCTGCTGAAAGTAGCTACCAGCACGCTCCGAAGCACATTATGGCAGACACGGAGCGTGGCTACCACCACGCCGCAGCTGATAAAAGAGAGTAAGTTGGTTTTGCTATTGGCTGTTTCATAACCATTGAGTGGAACTCGAAATTCTTTTGCAGTCCAAGAGAAACAGGAGAACAATGTGAGGACCTATGAGGGCGTCAATATAGAGTCGGAGCGTTCCGAGAAATTGCTCAAATCCGCCTGCCAGACCACCTTTTGTCCGGAATGCACGCTGGGCCTCGATATCAAGCACACCGACGTGCTAATCCTGTCGCAGTACGTCCGATCAGATGGCTGCATGCTGCCCAGACGCGTCACCGGCCTGTGCTATCGCCAGCAGAAGAAAATGGGCACCCTGGTGACGATGGCCCAGAAGGCGGGTCTGATGCCCAACCTGGGCCCGTCGTGGAGCAAAAAAGATCCGAAAAAGCGCTATGGCTGGAAGAAATTTAACAAATATTTCCTTGAGTCTACAATTAAATACTGAAAACTAGTGATAATGGGCAATAAATGTGTTGATGTTAATACTAGATTCCACTTTTTGTATTGTGTTCTCTGCTCCATTTTTTGACTTTGTGAAAACGGTCACATTTCTGTGGAGCCTATCAATACAACCTTTGTGTTTCCCGCAAAATTTCAAAATAATACTTTTATTGCAAAATGAGCAGCACAACGCACGTCGAAGTTCAGCTGCACAGCACCGACCAGTAAGTACCACCACAACAGCACCTTTTTCCTGTTGCAGTTTATTTGATTTTGCATTTTCCTTTTTAATAGACCAATACCGGCACTTCGCTCTGTATTGAAGCCGGCTGTGAACGCGTTCTTGATGTCAAATAATAACTTGCCGCACAATGTGGCTCTCAAGCCCGATTTGCTTGAGACGGACCCCTCGCTGGTCGCGAGTGTGCTTCTGGAGCGTGACTGCGGCGGCAAGCCGTCGAACGCGGGGGATAGGAAGGCGTTCTGCTTTCATTTTTACAAGCCTCATTCAGTTGCGGCAACCGAGGGCACTGGACTCTTCGATGGCGCCGTCGATGCTGATGGAGGAACTGTCGTAGATGCCAATCACGTCCTGTTGCCATCCAAACAGTTTGTGGGCTTGTGGGAGACCTTGATTTACAAGAAAGGTCTGAAAGAGAAGGTATGTTTCATCTGTATAGAATTGAGACAATTTATTCAACTCTATGGTGCTTACAGCTGCTGAAGTTCGCCATGTCTGCGTTGACCTTCTCGAAGCACTGCGTGGACCCGAATGTGATTGCCTGCAATCGTCTGATACTACTCCATGGCCCACCCGGCACTGGAAAGACGAGCCTTTGCAAGGCCCTGGCACAGAAGCTGGCCATCAGGACGCACGACGCCTTCGCCTACACACATCTGGTTGAGATAAACAGCCACAGCCTGTTCTCCAAGTGGTTCTCGGAGAGCGGAAAGCTGGTGGCCCGACTTTTTGCCAAGATCGGCGAGCTTGTGGCGGACCACAACAATCTGGTCTGCTTGCTCATTGACGAGGTGGAGTCGCTGGCTTATGCCCGGAGTTCTATGAATAGCAACGAACCGCGCGATGCCATGCGTGTGGTAAATGCCTTGCTGACACATCTGGACGAGATCAAGACGCGTCCCAATGTGCTCATCCTGGCCACCTCAAACCTGGCCCAGAGCATCGATCTCGCCTTCCTCGATCGCGCCGATATCCGGCAGTACATTGGCTATCCGGCCGTGCCTGCCATCAGAGCGATTTACAAGAGCATGCTGGTCGAGCTCATGGCCGCGGGCATTTTGCAGTGCGAGGCCCTCGAGACCGAAGACATCGAGGAGGGACTCCTCACAGATCTCTCTGAGCGCAGTGTTGGCCTCAGCGGTCGCACGCTGCGAAAGCTGCCACTGCTGGCCCACGCCCAGTACACGGCCAGTGAACTTTTCGAGGAAAATGGCAAGATTTTCCTGTCCGACTTTCTGGATGCATTGCTGCTGGCCCTGGAACAGAACGTCTGCGAGCAGAAGCTCTTGAAATCGGAGTCTATGGAATAGCAAGCCCGAAGTAAACTGAAAAGCAAACAACTTTCCCTTCTGAGAACGAAGAAAAACAGAATCTCTCCACTTTATCTCCATCAAATGCGAAACTCTGTAAACTTTAATTTTTTACAATGAAAAACAATTGACAATCCCCCAGACTGAATCCAGGAAATGCTTCTGCCTCCTGTTTGCTGCTTCGTTTCATTTGCACACACAGTGTCGACACAGCCCAGGGATTTTTCCCATTTCTTTATCCAGCTTTTGATGTGAAAATCAAGCGTGAAATCTTGTTATTTCTTTGCAAGCATCCCACATCGGCTCCTCATCTCCATGCAGACATCGTACCGGACCGGACCGGACCGGACCCTACGCAATCTCAGCACTTTTGCCTAAGCAGAGAGACACGCACTCGTCTGTCTGCAAAGAACTCACTCAAGTACTGGGCCACACACACACACACACGCTGGACAAGGGATAGAGGCGGATAGTAGGGAGTCGGTCCACCCATCATCATCATCTGGGGATATGGATCCCTTTGCTATTGCAAGTGCAAGTGACGACTAATCAAATTTGGTTGACAATTTGATTTTGTGTTGATGCTGCCTGTTGATCCGCATCATCCGTTTGGAAGTCGTCCATTCACTGCATCAGCTCTGGGCCAAATCGATTGGGGGGAACCTAATGGGGCAGCATCTGTGGTACTCTATGTCTAAGAAGTTTCACCACAGATGTAGTTAGATGAGTTGCAATCATTGGCAGACAGAGGAATCTACAGCACTGAGAATATGTTGCATACGATTTAGTTATAGCAAAAAGAAAAAATATATAAATGAAAGTATAAAAAGGAGTCTAAAATAGAGAAAAAAATTGGGATTTGTTGAAATTTCTTCAAATTAATGCATCCTCCTCCTATCTTTAAGCCCACTTTTGTGACCTTTAATTAAATCAGAAAAAAAGTCTGCCAAAAACGGATTCACACACTAGAAGTATGGAAAAGGGGATAACAGTACGCCAGGACCAGACGATAGACGACAGACGACAGGTGGCCATAAACCGAGTTCGGCAGACAGTAAAAATAGACAAATAGTGGGCGCCAGGAGTTATGTGAACGAACGGATAGCTGCAGGCCCCATAAAATGTAGATGGGTGCCAGAGAATGGGGGCAAGAGTGCGATAAAATAGATTCCACGTTGATGAAAATGTGATGCGATGCCTCTCGTCCTCCGGCTGGGTGGGGCGTATAAAATATACAAGGTTTATTAGCCACACGGCAACTGGGAATCAGTATCTAAATGTGGCGCATGGTGGCTACGAGGCATCAGTATCGTATCTAAATGGGTGAGGGGAGGTGCTGTGGGGCAAGACACTCAACAGACGATAAGCGTAAATAGGACAGTAGGTTTATGGCCTTGTCCTGGAATGGTGTGGCTTTTGTTTCGACAGCTAAAGAAGAAACACAAGGATTGCTCCAGTCGGATCTGGAAATGTAGCTGATGGATGTATGGATGATGTGGGCCGGCGAAGCAATTAGTTAACACAAAGAGATATCTCTGTTCTGTTTCTCTCTCATCTGACGCATTGAAGTCTGCACAATGTAGTGGCAGGGTTTCCAGGGGAGACGTGTTTCCAGCACATCTGGCAACGTTGGTTGTTGATATTTACATTTTATGCTCGAAGAAGGTCTTGTTTATTTGTTGCAGTCGACTCTGAAGGGGGTTCTACGCACATTGATGCTTTCAATGTATCCCAGCATTCATTGGTATCCATTTCCAATGCCCATCTTTTGTTTCTTCGAAAGGTTCATTAATCCGAAGGTAAGCCGTTCTAGAACGCCCCGTCCTATACATTGATTTGGGAGCAGTCGAACAACAAATAAGACCTTTATCGGCAGGACTGGATTCCAGCAATAATTCGCACACGGAATGTATTTTGTTTTTTGGAACGGGCATTCTCGTTTGGACTTTTCGATTGTGCGTCTGAATCGGAACATTAAGAGCGTTCCCCCCAGATCTCTTGCTTAAAATAAAGAGTATTTACGAGTCTCTGCGAATATTTAATATACATTCGCTTGAGCAATAAAATGAAAGGAAATGTAAGCTGTGTAACGAGGTGTGATCAGAGGGAAATATAGAAAAGAAAAAGATGAACAATGCTGTAGTTCCAGGATCGGGAAAAAAGGAAAATGGAAACAGTCTATTAATCCCATATTTAGCTGAAAAACTATGTAAGCCTTCGGTATATCGTGGCACTTGCCAGAGGCGGGAATAACAAGGAAGTGAGAAAAGGTAGCCTGAAAAAAATTACAATTCTTTTGCTGTAAACTCCTACGCTACAGTAGCATCTGTCCGTGGGTAGTAATATGAGAAGGGGAATTCCCTGGCATAAATTTCGAAATAAATGTGCAATGTATTTTGTTGAGCCCGTTGCCAGTCGGTCCACATGCCCAGGACCACACTCCCACCCCCTGGCAACCATTACACCCCCCGCACAATCATGCAGAAGCACTGGGAGAGAATTGAACTATTGATGGTTACGTTTATTTATGTTTTCCTTCTCTCGTTTTCTGTGTGTCGGAATGGGTGGTTAGGTGGGGGCTGAAGCCTGTAAGCAGCATTTTCCAATTGCGTTTCAGCAATATGGAAAATGTTGCTGGCACAACTACAAAATTCGCATTGTTATCCAGCTCCTGTTATGTTTCTGCTCCCTACTCCTATTGTTACTATTGCTAGGAGCATTTGTTTCATATTTATTGTTTGGATTTGAAAGCTTACTATTTTGTGGGCGTTAAGAAATTTAAATTCTCCGTCCACACAAGCAACAATCAACAGGCTTTAAGCTGCTGCAAATGCTGCAAAAAATGCAATCATTTCAAATCGTTTGAGCCCGGATTGAAATCGATTGCTTTTCATTGGTTGTTCATTTCACTTAGGATTAGTGTTTTATTGGCCCTTTATTGATAGAAGTGACCCTGCATATGTATTTAATTGGCCTTGGAGTTGATATTTGTTGGGCAATTCAGTTGAAAGGACATGTAAATACAAATAATGGAGAGGAAAACCCATTTAAAATGTTATCTGCTGCATTTATATCTAAGAAATACTCAACAAAATGTTTTACGAAATTTGCAGCGCCTTAGGAGAGCTTTTTGTAGATATTTAGAGAAGAAATGGTATTTACAGGTATCCCTTTTGCACTATCGATTAGTATAATACTTTTCCCTTGCTGCTGTTAATTTTACTCTATTTATGAGAATATTATCCCATTGATTACGATGTAAATGTTATCCGTTTTCCACCAAATATTAGATACATATATTCCCATCAATTTCCCTTCAAAGCGCTGTAACATATACTCGTAACCTGTAGTCCAAGCAAACTCTCCAAGATTTACTCTTGTTTTGAAGTTCTGGCCCATAACCGCTTCATGGCTGGCAGATTCGATGCAATTTTGATTTAATTTAAATTCCTGCGGTTTGCTGGCAGCCAGACGACGACGACGTTGGCGGCGCCACTCCCCAACTCTCTTTGAAGCGGCAGCTGCAAATATTTCGCTGCAGCTCGGAAAATTGTTTAGCTATTGACCAAGGATCGTTAATTATGTATATACATACATACATACTTACATGTTTTGGCCAAGAACTTTTGTTGGCAGCAGTTACCGACCAAAAACAGCAAAAAAAAGGCAGCCACAGTGGTGGTTTCGCAGAGGAATATAGATTGTGTTTAAATTAAATTTGAGTTGCCTTCAAAACGCAGGATTCAATATTTTTGAAAGCTATTTTCTTGTATGATAGGATTGTGTTAGGGTAAGGGGGATTCCAAAATGAATTGTCAACAGACTCCACTACAAGTACATAAGTTTAGTATTAGACGATGAGACCCCTGCCACGACACGACCCCTGTGACAGCTCTAAGTAAAGTCAAGCCAAAATGCAATAGGGTTGTGTTCTCAATTTCAATTTCGGCTAAATTTTGCGATAAAATTGAATAAGATAAGATATTTTTTGGTATACATATATTGGTAGATAATTGGATGGATAGATAGATGTTAAATATATTATATGTATAAATATTATTCTTAGTGTATTTAGTGAGCGTTAGTAAGAGAGGATCGCTTAGAGAGGATCACAAGCGACAAGATAAAGAGAGCGGGGTTGAACATGTTCGCAAAGGAAAGTGATTCGAATTAGACTAGAAACCCGACACATATGTATATGCTATATCTATGTAAATATATATCTTCTATTCAGAAATTATATAAAGTTTTTCAGTTTAGAAGTTTAATAGGATCACCCTAGAATTATACACACAAAATCTACCAATATTTCAACTTGAATTTCAATTTATACCAATTTGGAGGAACTGAAAGTGAGAACAAGGATATACGTATCTAGATTCTTACACTAATACGCATATGTCCCCTTACGTTTGTCGGCGTATGTGTGCGAGTATGTCTGTGTGTGTGTGGTTTATTTATGCCTGGAACGTGACTGGAAATATGAAATGCAGCAAATGTGTTTACTTAAATGAAGTGAGTGAAAATTGACAAATACATATCCATACACGCACACAGATACGCACACATCATACATATATGCTCGTATATGAACCAATGCAAAAGGCAAAAACTGCAGTCACACTATGTAAGATGGGGGAGGTGGGGGAGTGGCGCAGAGTGGGCTAGCGGCTAGGACTAAGGCTAGGTCTGGGGCAGGAGATGAGTCGCATCCGACTGGCGGAGCTTAGGGCACATGAAAAATGCGCCAAAAATGGCAATGACGCTAATCCCTTGGCCGAACGATGTTCGCACATGGACTTGCACACACACACATACCAGTACATACATATGCTCAGATGTACATGTGTATGTATGTAATGCATGTATATATACACTGCACTACAGTGCACTGTAAAGAAATATGTCAAATTCAATAACAGACATGGAAGCGTAACTTTCGGTTGAAGCTTTTGATACACTTTGTAAATTTGATGTGCATTGAATTCTGGTTAGATATTATAGATTGTATAGAACTGCAATTTAGAATGTTTGCTGGCTAATTTCCAGTAATAAAATCGAGTAGAAATAACTATAAAAAAATTAATAGAAGCAGCATATTTCTTTTTTTTCGTGTTTTTTTTTAAGATTCATAATTATAAAATTAATAATTCATAAAAGAACAATTATAAATTTAAAAAATTTAAAAACTAATTTATCACAAATATAATATTTTCATTATAATATTTTCATTATAATATTTTCATTATAATATTTTCAATACAATATTTTGTCTTAGCACTACGATATCTTCGGCGACCCACGGAATCCATCAGTTTGGCAAAAATTCTTGAATAAATAGATTATCTAAAGTCCTTCGATTTAGATTAAGTTTAGCTGGTAGACGAAGGGTTCAAGAATTAAGTAATCGATGTGTGATATAGTCCTGATCGAGTAATATCTCGATCAGCTATAAAAAACACTATTATAGTACAGTGTTTTAATCTTTAAAAACAAAAAGTTAATCCAAAAAAATCGGATACTGAATCGGATATGTGGAATCGGGATATTGAAGCTGCTGCTTTATTTTGCATTACCAACAGCTACTCAAAATCATCATACCCCCCTGCTAGGGTATAACAAAGTGACGTACTACTTCCTCTGCTCTTTTTCTCCAATACAGAACCCAGCAGGAGCAGAAAAAGGACGCAGAGAAGGAGCATCAGCAGCAGCAGCAGCAACTGCGGCGCCAAACTCTGGACAATGGTAGCCCCCCATCGCACTGGCCTTATAAAAATGTACGATTTTTCTTCATTTGATGAAACGAAATACAATTTCTCAACGAGCAAGTGAGCGAACGACGACGACGCAGCACACCAGAGCACAACGCAAGAAAAAAGTTGGTTGCAATTGCAATTGCAATTTTCTTGCCAAATCAGCGCACGATGGCTTCGTATATTGACATTTTTAAAAGCCAATATTTCCCAGAGTTCGACTTCCATTTTGCTCCATTTTCACTGTGATATGAAAGGCGGTGGGGTAGGGGGAGTGCGAGGAGAGGTTGAAGTTGAGGGAGAGGGAGAGACACATACACACAAAGTATGTCCAAAAGTTTTGGATGCACGAATTAATTTATTTGACTTTGGGCAATGTATAAATATAAATTGAATGAGTCCCGTAGCCGAACAGAAGAAAGTTGGGGAGTGCATGAGTTACTGTTAACGATTGTTTGGCCAACTATTGGAAAATGGTAAAGATTCAACTTAAGTACGGGTTTGTTAAAGAACTTTAAAATAACAAAAGCAAAAGTTGAGATTCATTTCCCTTTTTTCTATTTTAGATTGTGTTATGAAAGAAAGATGACATACTCTCTTAATTATGGTTTAAACTAGTCGAAAGATTTAGAGATGCATTACGTGCTGTGATACTAAACACATTTACGAATCTATTACTTTATTACTTTACTCTACTTTATTTTATTTTATTACGCTCTTATATTATTATGTGCTCTTATCTTTCCAAATCCCCCCCCTGTAAAAATCATTTACCAAAAAAATGTATGGACGCTCCAGAGCTACTCCAAAATTGTTTTTGCAAAATCCTTCCGATCACTTCCTATATTCTATCCTCCTGCACTGCATTTTAATTAGCAACAACCCGATGTGTGTGTGTGTGTGTGCAGGTGATGGAAAAGTAATTTCACCTTTCTCCTAGCTGTCATTTGTGTCGCTGCAATTACTTTGATTAATGGCGGCATAGCACCCAGTGAGAGAGTGCCATGCGGTCTGGCCCCCCCAACCCACCTTTCAACTATCCTATCAGCCGTTAAGAGCCACTGGAACTGGGCCTGACAGACCGACCAAAAAAACTTTGGTCCAACTTTCGGCAAAACGAAAACTGCAAACGCAAATGAAATTAGTCGAAACTATTTAGAGCAAATTTCCGTAGGCATCGGCTACTACATCGACATTCATTCGTATTCGCATCCTCATTTTGGGTCCGTCCACCTCCGCCTCCGCCTCCGCATCAGAGTCAAGTTCGTGACGCGTGTTATTTCTAATTAGATTAGGGCGTGACTGTGAGCCTTGCCCTAAGCGCCCAGACCAGAGCAGACCTAATGCTCATCCTCCCCAAACTGGCTTCTGAGTTGGGCCGATTTGATTGCCATTTGGTTGTCGGCTGACTTCTTCTTCGTTTTGTAGTAATTTTAATTGAAAAAATTCTTCAATTTTGCCATCCATCTGACGCAGGGAAGGTTTCCAGCACCCGCCCTATGCTACTATCATTTCGCCTCCTCCGACAGGACAGCCGTAGAAATGTAATTAGCCTCAAACGGACTTCCTATGCCTCCCCTTTCCTCTGCCCACGCCCCTGATGTCTGTTTGTGTCAACTTTTCAATTAAATATTCATAAAAAAAATTGCAATTTGCCAGCCCAGCCACTCTCGCAGTGAGAAAAAAAAGAGAGGATATTTTGCAATCACTATCGTGTGCTGCATAAGTTCAGGCGCTCTGCCTAAATGCCTGTAATATGATTGATTTTCCAGCAGGGATGGAGAGGCAAAAGGAATATTAAAGGATATAAGAATCTGGAAAGAATCTTCAGGGTGGAAAATAGTTTACTGAACGAAGTAATCAAAGAATCACAGATGTTAAGGCACTCGTCAATTTAAGTATCCGAAATGTTAGATGAAAGGGGTATAAAAGTATATAAAGGATGTGATCCATAAACTAGCTCAAAAATAGTTGAGATCTTGTCTTTATATCGCTCATCTAAAAAACTACAAAACTTTTGGATTTTTTCGTGTTTTTCAGCTCTGATTAGTTCCAAGAACTGAACTAGTGCTTCCTGTAAGAAAACTAGTTCTGAACTTGAATTTACAGCTCCTGTGAACCACAGAATCGTGGGACTCCCTCTAGTTTTGCAGCCCTGATTTGATGGAAGCAAATTTCATGCATAGTTTGGACTGGGAAATCTTTAATTAAATTGGCCACGCGTTGGAAAACCAATGAGCGATTGTGCAAGTTGAATCGCTGGTGAAGTTAGAGCAAGAGGTGAAGTCAGAGCAAGAGGTGGGGTCAAAGAGAGCGAGGGAGAGAGAGACAGAGAGGTGAGGTTAAACCGTGATAGAGAGCGCGACCAAAGGGCAAGGTGGGAGCTGTGCTAATTTTAGAGCAGTGCCAAAGCTTTGTACTGCATTTTCTCCCCCCTCGTGTTCTCTTCTTTTGTGCAAATGAAATGGCGATAATTAATCATTGCTTCTGTGGTTAAATGACCGCTCTTCGATTCCCCATCCGCGTTGCCATGTTACGTCCGATTCGCGCTACTCATTGCCATGCCCTGCAACTTGGTTTAGTTTAATTAGAAGCCACAACTCTTTGCGGCAATTGGCGTAAGTTATTGCCGAACGATGATTAGGTGGATTCCGCTTCCATACTCGTATTGTCACTGCCACATGCTGCTCAGTGGGGGGCATCCATTCTCACAGTCATTCTCTCAAAGATGTTTGGACCAAAGGGAGCTACTACTATTTATATTTTGGTCTGACTGCACTACTCCGAATACATTGTCCGCAAAAGGGCAAAGAATTTATAGGATAATTGTAGGAGCTGAAAGGCAGGAAATCTATTTGATGTTGAATCATTTGGCAAACTGAAACTTACATCTGAGACTGTGACCATCGATACATTGAGAAACATGGTGGCCTTTAGGCGACTGGCCTTTTGGGATCGCCTTAACATGAAGAGCAGCATTTTCCGATACCGAAGATCTGCCTGGAACCAGTCGTGGTTGTAGACAGCTTCACCTATGTGCTCGCTCTGGAAGGAAAGGCAAGAAAGGTAGGGGCGAGTGTAAGGGTGAGGCTTGACCCAACGTTTCTCCACTCACCGCATCGAGCAGTCGCTGTGCATAGGTGGTGATCATAAAGACCTGCACCAAGGCACAGAACAGAAAGAGTACAAGCATCACCAGATTATCGATCTTTCCACCAATTGTCATCTGAAAGCCCACAAAGCAGATGATAAATGCAGAGGATACGAAATTGCTGAGCAGTGAAACGCCAAAGATCTCGTTGATGTTGTGGCAGAGCTGCAGGAGACGCTGATGGTAGACGACAGCTGCCTGAAGGAACTTCAGATCCTGTTGCGGTGTGAGCAGCCCAGCCACATGGTCCTCGATGCGACGGCCCAGGCGAATGAACTGCATCACCAGCAGAGTGACGAGGGCGCACATCATCATATCGGCGGCCAGTTGTCCTGAAAGACACGTCTGTCCTGCCACCATCTGGGACACGTACATCAGATAGTAGCTGGAATTGGTGCTCCAGTCCCATGGAACCCAGCAGTAGTAGGGGAGCATCCTCACGAAATGGCGGATGCCCAACCAGAAATCATAGACGAGATAGTTGACGGCCCAGTAGAGATTGTACGTCCAGATCAGCACCAGGTGCATGCCAAAGTAGAACCTGCTGTAGCGACAATATCCACTCAGATGGCTTGCCACATCATAGGCCTCCTGCTGGTGCTTTCCTCTGGGATGCAGCCTCTCCATCTCACGCACGACGTAGGTGAGTTGTTCCCTCTTCCGCCCGATGTTCCACACCTTGAGATCCCCAACGATCACGAAGCCAATGAATGATAGATTCATGGTGGCCTCCAGGAAGTTTGTGCCGCTTCCAATCGCCAGAAATACATAAATCAATTCGGAAACGAGCACGGCATTCAGGTTCAAGATGAGTCCCATAAATATACAGCGGAGTATCAGCTCCCTCATCTTTCGGCTCCCCTGATGCTCGTAGGGCTCCATTCCAATGGACAAGTAAAATATGTTGGCATACCTTAAAAACCTTGCCAGTGAAATGTGTTCCGACTTTTCCGCTTTCTCCACTGTGGATAGTGTTTTTCCGGGACCTTCCATTGTGATTGCTGAAATCATTGCGTTTCCGCTCTTATATATACCCCCAAAATGGGATAGAACCTGACCTGAACATCGATGATTTAATAATTTACTGTTGCCACACACTTGACAAGTGACACGCCTCTTTGATTGCCATTGCCATGCACGGGAGGCGGGCGAGCATCTCTCAATTAGTGCGTTGTGAACCGTTACAGTTGGTCATTCAGGGGGCGTGTCTAATTGAGCCTAAGTCGAAATCGATGACTCCCCCAATTAATGGGCTACACGGTGCTCTCTACTCCCTGCAACGAGTATACGTTCTGCTCACAAATGTCAGCGATTAGTACGACCCCAAATGAGCATTTGAATGGACATGTGGACAAATAGGAAATGTTCACTCAGCGCACAGGACCTTTGACAGGAAAAATCAGTTAGATTTAATACTCAACTACCACTATTTGTTGGGGAATATCCTCTCCTATGTCCTTTGGATAGTCTTGTCTGCTTATGTAAGTAGATCAATTGGTTAATATTTCATGAAAGAATCAAGTACTTATTTCCATAGCTACCTTCATCTTAAATCAATTATCAAATGTAAGATTGTCATGCCACACGTAAATTCATTTGGCACGCTTCAGTAGAGGCACTTTATGCGGTTCATAGTACAACAGTATCAAACTCAGGCATCTTTATAGCACATCTGGATACGAGTGTGCCTTTGTGCAGTGACAGCATTAAATTTGACATGCAACAAACATGAGACTAGAAAAGAAGAGGTATGTGGGAGATGGAGCTGGTAAGATAGGGAAACACTATCCTGTGAGTAGGAATTGTCTTTCATTCCTCGCTGATTCGTACCCTTTAAAAAGTTATCATTCAAGCAGTATTGTTGTTACGTATACGTAGAATGTAATGGAGTACGAGTTCACAAATATACTGCACTGGTCCAAGTCAATCCTACAAGAAATATATGCTTAATTTCAAGGGTATTCCAGGGCTCGACTCTAAGTCTTGTGTTTTTTATTTTTGTGTAGGACAAAGAAACACTGTCGCTCTCTCGCTCTCATCCTTTCTTTGTCTCTGCCCCCGTCTCTGTATTTTAGGTTGGGTTTTTGCCTATTGCCTGTTTATACACACACACACACATACAAACACACATCCCACATATCCTCTGACTGCAAAACATACGGATGGAATCCTATTTCTTCTTGGAAACTGACACCCAGTCTCTGGGTTCTGAGTGCGAATGCGACTGGTAGTTTCGGATCAACTGTTTTGCTGTTGCTTAAAGAATGCCAAAGTTTTCTGGCTGGCATTGTTTTCCATTTGCTTGCTTATTCCATCTTTTGCCTTTTTTTCTTTGTTTGTTTGTTTGTTTGGTTTATGCTTTTCTTTTATCCGTTTTTCCTGGGAAAAACTCTCGTAGTATGTTGCAATTAAATGCAATTCAACGAAGCAAAGAGTGTGGGATGACAGCCAAATGCGGATGATGTTGATTAAATGGAGAAACACTCTCTGACTCTGACTCTGACTGTGATTGTGACTGTGACTCCCGGCTTGGACGGACATTGGACTCTGACTATTTGACCTCATTTGCGTATCGCATTCCTAATGAAATTTACATGACTATTCCATACAGCAACGTTAATGAAGAGCATTTATACGAGCATACACAATGTCCGTTGAGATACATCTGTATATGCATGAATGAGTGTGTGCGTGGTGTGTATGTGTGTGCGTGTGTGCGTGGTGTGTCCTTCCATGAAATATATGACCATATGAGATTTATTCTCAAATGCAATTAGCATTTTAAATTTATCCCACGCTGTGCACAATTTTTCACTCCTTAATGGCATTTGTAATGTTAAACCAAAATTAATTTAATAAATTGTTGCTGCAGCTGCAGCCGCCCCCTCGGGCTGTCAGCGTTATGCAATTTTAATGCATTTCTATTTGCAACTTTGGACTTTTATTTTTTTTATTTTTGCCACTGGAAAAATTTCTATTATTTCCATTCGCCAAATGTTTATGCATAGAACAGGTTTCGCACAAAAATTCATACATACATACATACAAAACTGACAAATTATTCATTGACGTTGTTTTGAATTTTAAATATTTATGACATGAAAAATATTTGAACCATTGTCAAGGTAAGCAAAATGCAGAGTGGACTGCACTTGTTTAAGTTTCAAACAAATACAAATCAAATATGCCACTTATTATGCAATTTTAATGTAATCCTATTTTCCACTTCAAAGCTTACGTTTTTGTTTTATTTAGAAATATTTAAAGTGCATATTGGGCCTGCAAGCTGTTGTTTAAGTTTTTATTGATTGATATTGTTTTTATCAAAGTTTCATTCCGTTTCTTAAGTTTCTTTTATATTCGATTCGCAAGTCATTATGAAGGGCACCCCATTAAATATTAAAATTAAGAAAAATATTAATAGATTCAATTTATTGTTTAGCAAATTCGATACCTTCAAGAACGAATAAAATTTCATTTCATTTCATATAATATTTCAAATAATATAGTTAATATTTAAGATTAAATACCATACAATCTAAGAAAATCTGCACTTCTAGGAACGATTTAAAACATCAGAATACCAGAAAAATACGAAGAGTTTTAATTGAAAAATATTAGGAAATAAACTGTAGAAAGTATAAATAAATAATATCGAAAGAGAGCAGTAGAATGAAGGAGCAGTCCACTTGAAAAATGATAACTATGGAGATCTAAAATAAGCTATAAAAAATACCAAGTGCATAAAGAAAGTTCAACCAAGGATACAATTAATTAACCATTATAGCATTAAACAAGACCCAGAGCTTCCACACACCAATCTAAGTAATTAAGAATATAATATATTTTAATTTTGTCCAACATATTTATCCTGTGAAAAAGTATAGTTTTCACTTTTTCTTTCACTCTTTTTGCGGCTAAGCCTTATGCAGATTAATCCGCATATATGTATATAGGGGAGATGGAGATACGTACGAGTATATGTGAGGAAAGCCGCAGCGCCTTTTGGCTGTGGGGCAAGGTCCTTGGGTTTCCGTATTGCATTTCTGTGGTGACCCCATTAGACGAGCTTATCCATAGCGAGAGCAAGAAAGAAACAGAGATAGTTTGAGACTAAAAAAAGGGGAAGCGGTCTCTGTGCCAATTTCCTGCCCGAAAACCTTATGTCTTCACAAAAAAACCCCAGTAAACAAAGCAATTATGTATGTATGTATATATATGTATACCTGAATACTTACATATCCAAATATGTATATGTGTATGTATGTACAGTAGAAGCTTTCGTTAGTCAGTTTGTTGCATTGTTGCATATTATCAAAAACATTTGTAGCAGGAAAACAGGGCATCGGAAGAAGAACAGAACCCTGTTTTCGTCCTTAGATGGGGTGGGGGGGCCCTCGGTCTGTGTGTGTCTGTGTGTGTGTGGTGTCTGTATATTTTGGCTACTGGCATTTTTGAATGTTTGCCAAATGTTGTTGTTGGCTTTGGCGTAATTGTTACACCAACAGTGAAATGTGCAATGATAAGGCCGCGATGTGTATTCTACTTTTCCATGGTATTTTTTTCCCCTCTATTTTTTTTTGTTATTTTCTCCGTTGGAGCTGCCATTGCCCTCTGCTGGCAATGTGCCATTTTCCTTGGCAGCACACACATGTTTGGGGTATCCGTTGCCTCGGCTCCGCAAAACATAATAAACTTAATTTAACTTGAGCTGTGGGAAATATCAACTGATAGGCGGATCATGCGGAATGACTTGTTGAAAGGGGAATATTGTGTAGGTCTACATTGAAGGGATTTCAAAAGCGTAGAACTCTAAGCTGAAACATAGTCTTATAGGCAATCAACTTTAGGTAAATTTTTCCTCAGCGCAACACCTGCATTCAGTTTGATGTCGAAAATGCTCGCATGAGCACGCACCCAAAATTTTGTCCCCCCCTCCCACAGGCGCCTTCAAGTTTTCCAACTTTTTTTCGGAGGAAAAACTTTCACACTCGCAGTTTATTGGCATTTTACGTGGATGTGAGAGTTTTTCCAAGCTCAGAATTGTTGGAAAAACAATCTTAAATGCATTTTTCTGGTATTTAAATACTTTGGTTAATATTTGCCAAATGTTTGCTGATTTTTTTCCGACTGATTTGTGTAATTTTGTGCGTGAAAATTGCCACGTGGAAAATATTTGAACAAGGGGAGGGCAGTCCGCCAGCTGGAGGTACTCTGTGTGTACTTAACAAATAGACAGGCAGACAGACAGGCAGACAGGCAGTCTATATATAGGACATGTCTGGCCTGACTTTGACAGTCGCTGGAGTGTGTGGAGCTTTGTTATGTTTTGATTAACGACAAATCAAATCAAATGAGATAATGACTCGGAATGGAATTACTTACGAGTGACTGTGTGTGTGTTTATGTGTGTGCACTCAATGAGCCATGCAACCGAATCGAAAGCAAACCAAAAGATTAATTCTTTAATGGCTCGCAGATTGCCCATACGCACTGTTGTCCAGTGGACTTCTCGGGTATGTACTTTTTGTAGATTTATTGTTGTATCGACAGCTCACTAAGTCCCAAGCTGACAAATTTCAATTGTGTGAAATATATACAACAAAATTAGCCTAATACCCAGGCTAGGCGCTCCAAGCTGGGAGCTGGAGGCTGCTGCAACAGGGTTAATGATAATCATAACAAATGCTCTCGCCATGACCCAAATTTCAGCACAGACATGTCCTCCATGGCAGCCTCCGTCCTCACTCTGGAGAGACGGAAAAGCAAATGATTGTTTAAATATTAAACAAGAACAAACATAAACACACACAAATGTATGTACATATACATATGTATGAACGAGTATGTATGAGGATATTCGTATGTATATGTGAATGGAACAATGCATTTTGTGGGGTTCAAATACAATGGGGAAGTACACACACAGTCCCATACACAGCCTGACTGTGGGTCAAATTTGCATAAATTAAAGAGCTCTGCAATGCCTATGCCAGCTACAGACAGTGCGTTACATATTTATTAGGCGTTACACAATCGATGGTTCGAAGCCCAACAATCTGTGTAGGAGTACATAGAATATAGCTTGAGTCGAACATTTTCTGTTCCAATGCGATAAATCACCAAAATAAGGTTGTGGAATTGTTATGGAATTGTCTTGGAGTAAATTTAGTTAGCGATCTACATAGTTATTGAAAAGTAATCGTGTTATCGCATAATTATTCGGTAATCGATTCTCTGTACTTCAGACATCTTAAGTTATATTCTTTTTCAAGTAGGAATGGGAATATTGTATCAAATTGATTTATATTTTGAATAGAGTTTCCTATCGATTTATGCGTACTACCGATTACAGACTATACCGATTACAATTATTAAAAGCTATCAACTATTAAACTCACATATTGCTATGGGAATCAGGTAACAGTTTTCTTTGGTGTTTTTTTAATAACTATTACTTTAGTCGTTTCTCCATCGATTTTTATAAACAATACCTTAAGCGACGCATAATTAATACACCAAAATATACCATTAAACATTTTTAAATCCCGAAATCAGAAAAAATCGTTAGTTCAATCTGTAAAGGACAACCAAATTATTAGAATTCCGTTTTAATATCTTCCATTCATCCATTCTTGATTAGCCATCTTATCTGACTACACAAACTGTTTTCCTTGGCTATCAGACGTACATATATCATTAAGAACTCTTTAATTATTACAGCCATACATGCAGCCAATGACTTTTCCTATCTCCTGAAATAAATAAATAAATAAATAAATCTTTTGGTTTGCATCTTGTGGCCTGCCCACAAATTGCAATTTAAATGCAATCGATCGAAATTTATGTTCCTTTCTATGCGTATCCATTGTGCTGGTGTCTAAGTGGGTGGATAATATTGATTGGAATTAATAATTATTCTATGGTCTTTGGCATAATCATCCCTATTGTGTCAGCTCCACTTTTCACTTGGTCTCCCTTCAATGGTTTCTCTCTGCTTTCTCGTTGACCGAAACCCAAAAGGCTTACCACACTGACACCTACATATATGTCCTTATGTACATACATATGTATGTATATATATACACGTATGGATAACAAGATATGTATGTATGTATAGAATGTCACAGCTTGACTTCCATTGCTTCAAATTGGCTGCATTGGCGACAAGCAGGAGCCAAGCTTTTTGTAAATATTTCATTCTGGTTTTATTGGTCTGTGGTCAACTCATTTCTGAGGTTATAAAGTTAATGAATTGCGTTTTGATATGTGCTTGCTGTGGTGGCTTTTGTTCAATATCTTCCATCTCTGGTTGAGCTTGTCCTTTGACCAGTAGCATTTATAATCTTTAAAATGAAAGCCTGTGGCGCTGCCCGAGGAAATTAAGTTTAAATTTACTCTAGTTTCTACCTCTGTCGTGCATTGCTGGTGCTTCTGTCAATGGGGGGAGGGGAGGGGATCACATAACAAATCCACACACAAAATGGACTCTCACACCTGTGCCCCAACGATAAGCCGTGGGGGAAATACCCATTCGACTGGTGTGTACCTGGTGCGTTCGTTGATAAGGATATTCAGTTCAACTCGATTCTCGATTCTATGCATTTGTCATAATTGGCATCGGAGTGTGCTTCCTTTGCTCCTGTGCCACCCACACTAATCGCATCAGTGGCCGCCACCATCCTTCCACCTCGTTCCTCGTTCTCTTCTTGGCTGAACTGCATTAAAGTTACATTTTATGTAGACAAACTCCTAGATATAGTTCGGGCACTTGGAAAAACAAGTTTGTTATCCACAAAATAAACTCACAAATTGAACAATTTTAATTGGGAAAAATCTTCAAAAATGAGTAAAACGATGGATCGATGCAAAGACAAACGGAGAGGCCAATGTTTGTTGATATATCTATCTCTCAGAAAATAATACTTTTTTCGTAGTTTCGTAGCATAGATTGAACAGGATACATTTCAGTGTAGTATGGCCTTACTTTCAGGGTGAATTTCCACTCGCAACGTGCCTTTTCCCTATTTTCTCAGTAGAATCCTCCTGTCCTTCGTGGAATCCTTTCTATTTTTGTTCAGTGTGTTTAGGAGTGCTCCGTGTGCTCCATGTGCGTCTTTCGGTTTCTGCTTCTGTGTGCAGCTTCTGCTTTTGTCACGTTTGCGACTTGTTCCTCAATTTTGCGCATCGTCATATGTTTGCCATTGTGCGCGCCACGTGCGTCATGAAGCGGGTAGTCGTCGTCCCTATACGTTGTATGGGTGCTCTAGCTACCATCCTGCATAGCTACCATTCTTGCGTGTGTGCCATCGTCCTGTGTTTGTCATCGGCAGACCGCATTTTTAATATGCGCATAAATTGGCTGACATTGATGGATCCTAATAGAGTTGCAGTTGCGCCACGATGTCGCTAGCAGCAGTTGCCAAGGAGCATCAGTGGCGGCCACACAGAGAGGCAATACAACCGGGGAGTCGCGTATCCAAAGGAGGCGTGTCTGCCACTTGGCCAGAGCTTTGTTGCTGCAGCTGTCGTGTGCAATGAATACCTAAGTGGAAGTTCGTGGGCATCCATCGACCGTTAAAGGATGATCTACTACTATCTAAAATTTCTACCTTGTATCTCGCAGGACTTTGTGTACCGTTCGAATGCACACAGTCATATCCTCACAGCTGTATGCCCTTACAGCCGTATCAATATTCGGCATTTGCCTTTGTGCATGTGAAAGTAATTAATTATGGGCCTGGATAACCCCATGAACTCCTGTGCGATGTGCTTGTCCAGGTCAAAGGTCCCTGATTGTGTGTGTGTGTGTGTGTGTGTGTGTGTGTCTTCGGATTACCACTCTCCCTACTCTCTCCCCCTTCTGCCGCCTCAAACGTTTGCATAATAAAACTGCTGCAGAGTTAAGTAAATTGTAATTGAGTGTAAAAACATGTGTATCCACATATAAAGATATATATACTTATACATATATAAAGATATACAGGGGGTAGGGCCCACAATTACCTTAAATCATAATCATCAAAGAAAATGAAAATGAATACACGGGGAAACTCGGCTCGCAGATTGCTGTGCTGTGGCATGAGCTTTTCTTTTGGTTCTTTCCGCTGTTGCGTTGAGGCCGCTAAGCGGCTTTGACACGCTTCACGGCCAGGCCTAGACGGAAAAACTTTCTCCCGCACTTACATATACGAGAAGTATTTAAAGCGATGAATACATTTTTTTTTGTAACATCCTGCACTCACTTACTGAGAGATCGAGAGACGGAGAAACAGAGAAATAGGGAGACTGTCTGTCTGTCTGTAAGAGATACTGCTGTCGAGGGGTGGACGGAGGGACGGACGGAGGGGGGAGGGTGGACGCCTATCAATGTGTGTCGCGTCCCAGGCGCAACATTTCGAGCGTAAATTGTAAACTTTTGATTGGATTGTGCAGCAAGTGGCATGTGCGGTTGCGTTTCGGGCGACGTTTATGCTGCGTATACGCAACGCGCGTTAAATTATTGGAAAAAAGAGCGCCCGCAAGTGTCTGGCTGCCTGCCCTGGCCCTGTCGCAACTCATTAAAAACTTTTCCGTTTCAAACAGTGCCTGTGATTTGTTTTTGCTCCCACGGCAACGACTACGGCTACGGCAATGTTGGTTTCATGCCCGGATACGGATACGGCGCACACCTGTATCATCGCACAGCCATCGGAAGCTGGCGGTTTGTGTAGCAAATTAAGAATAATATTTGCATAACCAAAAAGGGATAGCCCCATGGATCGGTGGGATCCCTATATATCCCTATATACATAGAAACAATGAAGGGTCTTTGAGAGACAATTTAATTGTGAAAGTTGTTGAATTTCTTGATGATATGACATTTATTTAAATGCCTTGCCCTCAATTTCCAACACTTTTCATTCTAGACGAAACGCTTTCAACTTCTTTCGATTGATTAAGTGCTGATAATGAGTACCAGTCCGTCCATCCATCGTGTTACCACTTTAATTAAGCAATAGCCACAACCATGAGGAAAGGAGGAACCATAAGTCATAGCATACCAAGCAATCCCTCCCCCCACCCTCCCGCAAGGACTGTCAGGACTGTCTGTCAACGAAGGCCAACACAAAATCAATCAACGTTTGCCATTGCGCCGCCAGCAGGAAAAGTTCTCTATGAAAACGCATTTTCATTATGAACTTGCCATCACCTCGAGCTACCCCTACCCCAAATAGCCACCACCACCACCCCCCAGCTCTAGACAGATAGCGCCATGTTGTTGCTTATAAAAGTTTTGCCAACATTATCTTTGTGGCTGTCATATATTTTCCTATGCTTTTGCCCCTACTTTGACTTACTTTCGCCTTGTTTTTGGAATACCCTTTAAGAGGGAGGGGTATTATGATATCTACGAGGGGTTTGTAGGGAGAAATGAAATTGTTTTTTTGCGTTCTATAAGGTACACTGCAGGACCTAAGTGTTGGCACAGCAATAACTTATCAGCTTAATGCTATTTTATGAGATTTTCCTATGTGATTTTTAAAAGAGAAATAATTTTATCCGTTAAAAGAATTATTTTTCTATAAGATTAGCTCATATTAATAAACGTAAACTTATTAAATTATTTTTTTTAATTTTGTAAACAAACAAATGTCTACAATTTTTCGTAATCTATATTTGAGTCCAAGTTCCTCCCTATGCCTGTCTGTTTTTATTCAGAAAATTCCTTAAGTGCTCAAGAAATCAAGAGGATCTACTTAATGCTAGAATTTGTTAAAACCGGATGGGAATACATTTAAAACATAAAAATCGAATAGCTATTAGGCTATACCTATAAATGCCATGAGAAAAATGATACTTAGAGGGTATCTACAGATTCTACCTCTTGAAACTGTTCTCGTTTTTTGTGCTTTGTTTTGTCCGTTTATTGGGATTTAATCTCTTTTTCTGTTCGTGTCTCTCGTTTGCTTTCGCTCTCTCTATGGATGGGGGCGCCTGTTTGCTTGGAGGTCGCTTATCAAAAATCAATTTGTATAACATTCACTTCAACTAGTGGAGCACGACGAAATTTGTTTGTGATTTAATGGAGGGTCTTACCAGAACCAGGGAACCAGGAACCTGAAACAGAAGCAGAGGAAGAGGTAGGGAGAAGTACGTGGGGTTGGGTGACAAATTTATGCATTAAAATAAATGCGAATTGTACACATTTGTGTAAAGTTTTCCATTTGGACAGACAGGAAGTTTAATTTGGCATCTGTGTGTTTGAGTGTGCGTGTGTGTGTATGTGTGCTTTGTGCGTGTGTGCTGTGTGTGCGTAATGCTTTTGAAACTATTTATGTAAAGTTCAGCCAACAGACAACAACAACGGAACGTTTTCACAGAAAAAAATAGAGCTGCTGCCTTCGAAAGCCATACAAAATGATTTTCTAATTTCCACATGCCATAAAAAACAGTTGCAGTATGCGATACAGCCAGAGGAAAAAGGGGGAAAAAATGGCATAAAAAGGGTGGGGGGAGAAAAGTGAAAAAGAGACAGTCAGTGGGAAAAGCGGAAGGAGAGAAAGAGCGTGTGGAAATCGTCATTTGCAATTTACAAGCAAAAACCAAACAAAATGCAAAAAAATTCTGCAAAATGGAGATACGACCAACGTCAGTTATACATGCAGAAAACAAAAAAAAACAAAAAAACATTGGAAATGGAATGTAGAAAAAACAAACTCAAAATATCATCTAGCTTTCACAGAAACAAACACACCAACACTATGACAGAATTTAAATTTAAAAAATCGGATCGAAACGAGAGCAGGGCCATGCGATTGTCATTCGCTTGAGGGTCGTCGGGGGTTCGATGCGTTCACATACGCATCATGCGATCATAATACAATACGACCTGACATTAGTAATAAAGATCTAAAAAGTAGGACACATTGGCAATGTCAAAGATGTGTATAAGCAATATTTTCTTTTGGAATAGCAAAATACTATCATACATATATCCTGAATTATATCCATCTTAGAAGAGATCTTAAGCTCAAATCGCTCGGGTACATAGTTTTATCATTCTAAACTTATAAATAAATTGTGTTCAGATGACTTCAAGCTTCAAAAATTAATCTTGGATAAGTCGGTAGCTTCTCTATAACTATTCGATAATATTGATAGGTATCGACTAATTAAATATTATTTAATAGAATTAAAGAGCCACTGCGATTGGATTCTTAACAACTATTCTATACCAGTTGCAAAAAAAGGGTTTTATATATATATTTTTCTTTTTAATCGGACTTTTTACTCACGATTGAATGTTCTATCTTTAATCTGTATTTGTTTTTCAGCTGCACTCCATGTGCCTTTCTATTTTTTCGCTGAAGTTGGCGAACTGTTTCGCAGGATGTGTATATTTTTGTTAATCATAAACATATACACTAGCTATTAAGTCCTTCGACGTTTGACGATATGTGTTCTGATTCCCTAATAGATGGCTGTCATTATTGAGGTACAGCCGAGATCCCAGGATGCAGTAGGCTATAGGAAGTAGAAATGTTGGTATTCAATTATGCTATTTACCCTGGTTGACTATCGGTAAGTAATCGATTTCTGGGAAAACACAATGGAACTTGAGAAGTTTTTATTCTTACAGATTTTCAAAGAATTTCAAAACATCAAACCTGACAAGAAAATTGGATGAGTCGCCAGTACCAGTACCAGAGATTTTGCATTTACATGTTTAAAACATAATGAAGCCACCTTTTTCTATGGGAGCTACTCCCGAACAGAAGAATTTTAACTATAGCTTGTCCAAGGTGACAGAGAACGCTTTTGGTCTCCCTATCGGAGGATTGGAGAGAGACTTCTGAAAAAATTGACTGTTGGGGATACGTTTTATAAACACATAGTTCTGTATAAATAACAAGTGCAAAAAATATTTTAATTATATTAATTTATTTTAATCTATTTATTTATTTTTATCCATCGTTTGATGGTGAAAATCGTCACATTCCTCTGCCATTTTCTGCATCACTGTCAGTTTTTTTTTTTGCCACCACTAGGCCTTATTCTTAGTAAGTAAAATAAAACTGAGTTCTGATCAAAAAGGGTATTAGGGTATCTTAAAACCGCCACACCCATTCTAAGAGTTTTCAAAGCAGTTCCAATAAAATAATTGATATCACCTTACCGAACTATGGAACTACTCGTAAAATTCGATTTGCCTTTGCTCTTGCATTAGCCTCAAACAACAAGAACAACATACTGAAAACACAAGGAAGAACAATGAGGAAGTGGAAGTAAAGTCAGGGCAACGATTGAAGCGAGTCCGTTGAGTGGAGCACGCGAGCATAATTCCGCCGGAACCGGAAGTTGGCTGCTGTCAACAGCAAGTCATGTGTCGTCGTTCCAGTGAGTGAGTGCCGCCAATGGCAGGGCAGGGGAATGGGATTGAGTGGTCGTGACACAATTTGGGGAGACAATTTTGATAAGCAGATTGCAGTGAGCACTACGAAATTCGAAGGAATTTGGTATGGATTAATATGGTTATCAAACTTCCTGACCAAACACCTGACCACATACAATAGGAATAGAAATCTAGTAAGGAATACTGATGCTGCTATGTTGCTATGCTGGTAGGTTCATTTAGAGATCTTTATTATATTATCATTTTCCGGCATATTATAATACATTTTTTGCGAATTTTATATACAATTGTTATCTATCAATTTAATGTCAATTACATTCACTTTAATAGACAGTATTTAGAAAATATTTGTCAATATTATACGAAATTCTGTTTGACAGGATTCTTCCCTTATTAAGTGAGTCTTTGCTTTTTATAGTCATGTTTCATGTTGATTTATTCAAGTTATCTTTTCCGAAATGGTAGAGAGTTTTATGGGTCATTATTTATAGCAAAGTATACATGTACTGCATATGCCTGTGTAGAATGATATTCTATCCTATGCTCTACTTAATTTGAATGCAGAAATGAGCACTTTAAAGTGTACCACAAATTACCAACAGGCGGCAGGAGTACGAATACGAGTACGAGTACACGTAAAACCAGGACTTGCATTTGCAGCTGCAGCAGCAGTAGCAGCAGTCTGAAAGTCTGCAACAAATGTTTTTGGGGCCTTACTTGACTGCATACACTCACTCACACACTCGAATACACTCGCAAATATTCACAGAAACACACACACACAAACCCATATATACTGTATGGTGGGAATAGTGCCACGAAACAACAATATTGACAGAGACAATGGCATAATGCATGCAGATGTCTCCATGTATCCCTGTATCCATGTGTGTCGCTGTGTCCCGAGTGCTCGGGAGTTTATCTGTGTGTGTGTGTGTGTGTGTGCAAACAATTGCAACAACAGGCATAACAAGCAGAAAAGTGTCACTGTTTTCTTGGCCAGATGAAGAGTGGGTGGCAGTCGTCGCACTCCTTGTAGGCCCATAAATGGGTTGGAATTGGAGGACAGTTGCATAAACACTTATAGAGCCATTTCAGTATAGTCATCTAAAAGTGCTGCCATTCGCACACATACTCGTGCAAATGTACCCGTACATGTGCATGTACATGTATGTGTGGCCATGGTCGCTAATATGTCTGGTTTCTTTGTACTGCAGGCAGGATCTGGTGGCAGAGAGAGAGAAGGGTCTGGTCTGCTGTGCTCTGCTGTGGTTCCTGCTTCAGCAATTGGGAACGATTTCCAGCCCTTTTCAGATTGTCCAACCTGCAACCATACGTATAGTGCACTCTCACTCATGCACAGTAGAAGATACAGATAGAACAAGCATTGAAAATCTAAGAAATTGGGCCATGATTTGGGTGAACTGATAAAGTACTTAGAAAACTGTTCGGTAGAAAAGCAAAGAAAAGAAAAAATAAGATTAAATAGAACCAATTTAGTTATGAGCACCAGAGAGAGAATAATGGAGTCTCAAGGAGTCCTTTGGGTAAGCCTTTACGTTATGGATTTAAGATCAAAGTTTAGCCATATTTTAGCTCCCTTAACCTGCCTGACATACCCACTGTCCTCTAAAACCTCTAGGGTACTGGGGACTCTGAAACCATTTTTAGCTCAGGCTTTTATGTCATCCTCCTGTAATCGCTGGCATTCAGGCCATAATTGGGACTACAACTGAGGACAAATGTTGCAATGCACCATGCCATTGCCACTCCCCCTGCAGTACCTGTACCTGTTGGGCACATCCTGTAATTATTTTTTGAAATATCTGGACTTGTTTTGCCCATGCTGCTGTGCAACAATATGATCATCAAACTGTGAGACTGCCACACACACACACACACACTAGTATGAGGGGTACCAGAAATAGTTGGCATAACTTATTTGGCCTCTGCTGTGTTATCATTTAATTAAGTTTTCTTTAATTAAGTCGGCTTGTAGGGAGAGAGGAGAAGGCACCACACCACACCACACTGATGGCAGTACCATGTTGCAGTAACATGCAGTGCCACGAGCAGCAGCAGCAGCAGCAACAATATCTGAGTGGCATCTCTTGGCTTAATTAATGCAGAGAAGGGGGGAATGTGTTTCGCACATTTTCACGCAGTGAACAACGTGCGAAAAACTCGCGAAAATTTTCGCAAATGATTTGCTGCCACACCGCTGCCACTCGACGCATGTGCCAGAAAGTGGATTTTTGTATCAAGTGTGTGGGCGCTGCATCTCTGGGCATCCGGTTCGGGGTTCGGGATTCGGGTTCCGCTGGTTTCCGTTGGTTTCAAGTTGAATGTTTTAAATTTTGCATTAGCTGTGGAGCACCCCGCACCAGCACTCCCACCCCACCCCACCCCATTTGCGTCCGCGTACTCTTCTTCCTGGCGTGCCAGTGACCCACAAAATGTGCATGTCACAGTTGCCACAGCAATGCATTCCAATGGCTCCCAAGGTGACTGTTTCATTTTCGTTTGCCGATGTGTTGACAGACACACGGACACGGGCACGGACACACACAGACGCACACCCACACACCCACACATGCCTATTTACATATTGAACTTTTCGTGCCACACAGAGTGTCAGAGAGTGGAGAGGAGAGAGAGAGGAGGGAGGGATGCAGTCATAACGGCACGTCATGTGGCATGGTGCATGGTAATTGCAACATTTCGCCCTCCCCTTCCCGTCTCCGACTTTGTCCTTGCCAACTGTCTCTAGCTGTGTGCCAGCTGCAACAATGACAATGGCTGCAGCTGCTGCTGCTGCTGCTGCTGCCGTTGCAGCCTCAGCACAATGCCCCAAACACGTCCCCCCAAAGGATTGTTGCAAGGACTGTCACAATTAAGGCCTCAACAGCCACCCCCACAGACTGCAGAGTGGCGTGGAGGATTGGACGAGTGCTGCTGCTGGCCGTCCAGCAGGACCAGCAGCTGGAGTTCAATGGTTCACCTTGCTGATGGGTCAATCGATGTTTAAACGTCGGACAGGCGGATGATTGTATTGGGGGCCGATTGAATTGATTGCAAAGTTGACAAACTATGGGATCAACTGTTACGAAACCATCTGCCCGAGAACTGAGCGCCGAGAGTGCCTTTGGCCTTGTCTCTTGTCTGGTCTCTAATAGTGCTCCAAAAACACTCTCCCGTTCCCCTAGCTGCCTCCCTTTCTCCCTTTCTTGATTTCTCCTTTTTTCCTTTTTTTAGGATTATCTCTGTGTTGGTCAGTGCAATGTGGTTGATTACTTTAATATCCTTTGCTAAATGAGGGAGCACAAAGGAATCAGGAAGGGAGTGGTCGGAGGATAGTAATTGGAAGATGCGTATACTCTTATAGAGTGATTGTTCCTTTATTTAAAGATGCCTCAACTATATTATAGTTCGTATAATATACATATTTGGATCTAAATCGATCCTTATATTGATCCTGATTTCTGTTGAAAGCATATCCTTCCGTTCACGTTTGTAATATACCCTCACCAAAAGGGTATGCAAAGGGAAGTCTGAATAAGAGACAGATAGAAAGTGCGATAGAAAAACTAAAAGAGAACGTTAGTATGAGCTTATCTTTCCCTTTTATAGCGAGGATTAGGACACGGCAGTCCCCACAAGCTTGCAACAGCAGCACGGTGCTAATTACCCCAGCCAGAGAGACAGAGAGAGAGACAGAGAAAGAGAGAGAGCACTCTCCCTAATTAAAGCTGAATGCGTTGCTGAATAGAATTTGAATAATTTCCATTTGTGTTTCCATTTCTGTTTCGTTTGTTCTAACTTCGCAGCTTTTGGCCAACGCCAAAGAACGTAAAAAAAAAACATTTAGCAAATAGAGAAGAACCATATCAAATAAAAGGTGGCCGCAACATAAAATATTTATGATTCTGCGGTTTTAGTGCGGTGCAAAATATTTTTCGGCGATTGGTCAAAGGCATCAAAAAGCAACAGAAACTATTTGGCGCTTGAAACAATAGTTTTTTTGAGAGCAGAGCAGAGCAGCAGCCGCAAATATTGTTAAACATAATGTAAATGTTTGGCGTTGCCACAGCAGGCGGCAGGAGCAACAGTAGCAACAGCAACAGGGGTAAGGGGTAGGGGTAGGGGCGTGTGGCAGCTTGAGGTTGCCCTCCACTCTCAACTTTTTATCACCTGCGGCTGACCGACAAAAGCTTTCTGTTTCTGCCTCTGCTTTCCACTTGACTCCCAGAACCTTGGAGTGCGGCCAAAGTTGTTTGCGTTGTTGTCTTCTTTTTTTTGTTGTTTTTAGTATTTTTATGCTGGCTCTTTAAATACTGTGGGGTGTTCGGGTTTCCAAGGCCCAGAAGGGGGTTCCTTTTACCGCAGAGACCTCAAAATATGTGCGCTTAATGGTGATCTAGATGGGTTCTCGTCTTTTGTTCTGTGGACACTCTTAGGCGTAGAAGTAGTGCTGTCATAATTTCTTTATTAAATTATAACAGGATTAATTGTACGTTAAACTGTGCATCACATCCATGTATTTTTAAATAAATAAATCAAGTGGCAATAGAAGTCTGCCTTAGAAAGAGAATCAAAGGTGTACATTCGTATACAGATCTTTATATGTATTAGTCGCAAAAAGTGACCCTTTCTATACAAATAAATGCCTTTAATTTAAATAGATTTAAGAGTTGCTATATGTATATATATTCCATCGACATGATTCCATTCATTCTTAATTTCTGATATATTTTGCATCCCTGCATCTTTGAAACTCCCTAAGTTAAAACTTAGGCATAGAAGACCAACTGTAATGGAACTAGAAGATGCCAAAGTTTGCTTTTGTGTAACTTTTGCCTAGATATTTGCTTTGTTTGATTATCTGTTTGCTCTACCTCTCTTTTTGTCTCTCTGTCTCTCTTTCTATCTCTCTGTATATCTCTTTCTCCATGTGTGTGATAGACAAACGTTTATTTGACATGGGGTTGTATACAAAACAATATTTTGCAACAAACTTGTCCATAAAACGTGTTCTCCTGGCCATTTCTGGACCTCTGTAGCTTAAAACCGAATTTCAACAATTTGTACGAAAATGTTAAATATTTATATTTGCACTGGGGGTAACTTAATATGTGCACTGAGATCTGTCCCGGCCACTGGCACTAGCACTAGGACTAGCACTGAAAATGAGAAACAAAGTGCGTGTGTGTTTTTGGGTTTCTAGGCGGGGGTATATACGAATACGAATAGCCGTACAAAATGCCAGATGAGGTCAGTGAAGGTAAGGAGGCAAGTAGGCAAGTTGATGTTGCTTCTGCAGGAAAGGTCCTGCAACTGTAGATGGACCTGGGAGTTCTGGTGCCGGACCCGAGTTGTAATTTGATGCAAACAGGTGCAAGTTTTGTCAGAATCCTTTCTCTCTCTCTCTCTCTCTCTCTGTCTATGGTTCGGGTGAATATGTGTGTGTGTGTTTGTGGTTTACTAACTTTTGCATTTGCTGGAAGCTTGAGAGCGAGATGGAGACTGGCTCCGAAGGCTGGAGTCAAAAGCTTAAATGCACTTCACAGCACAAGGAAAAGTTATTTTAAATAAATTTATTTATAACACAGCAGAGAAATGTATCCCATCATTGTGTGTGTGTGTGTGTGTGTGTACCAGTATGTGATGTGAGGCAAGGGTCAACTTTAAGACAACTGCCAGGGCTTAAGTCCATTTCCATCTGCATTCCATGGCCCAGGCTCCGTTGCCGTTAATAGCACAAAAGTGCATTGGTGTGTGTTGGTGAGGAAAGCGGCTTTGGCTCAACCAACCGCACAGGAAAGAGAGACATAATACTAGACTATATGGTACCCCTTGAGCATTTTAAGGGATTAATTCAACAGTAGAGCCAAAAAACATAATCAGATGTTATGTATGAAGAGAAATAACAGGCGTCGTTCAACGCGTTCTCCCGATCCCATTCAGAATAATCTTGTAGTATATCTGCGCTTGCTTGGAACTGATATGCCTTTTACCACTCTACAGGGTATTACAAATCCAATAAAAGTGTTCAATGCATTTGCGGAAAGTATTTAAAAGTTGATGGTCTTGTGCCTGAGGCAGAGAAAGGGCTTAGGAGTTTCCGAATCAAACGTGAAACAGTTAGAACACCAGTGTGTTTCAGAGAGTCAGACAGAGGGAGAGAGAGGGAAAGAGTGCTTTAAGCTGTAAGCATTTACCATTACTTCCACTAGCTCCCTCCCCGCTTGCACAGCAACCGTTACCACAGAGTCTCTCGTCCACTTCCACTCCCACTCTCTATTTTCTTTGTGGCGGCAGAGCAGTTGACAGCTGAGACAAAAAGGCATGCGACAAGCCAGCCAGGCAATACAAGCGACGAGGAAGAGGGGGGATAGAGCGAGTTATAAAGCAAGACAAAAGAAAGCTAACAGTCAATGTGTATTTTAATAAGGTGAGGCACACATTCCCACTCTACCAAAGCCTCACTCTCGCAGTCCAACTATGCAGAAATTTGTTGCAGAAAGGCGACTCAATCGAAACTAGGAAACTATCATTCTAACGATCTTCAGGCAATGCTCACCTTGTAAAAATGTACCTTGCCAGCGGCAGCTTCACAAGCAATGCGAGTAGAATAGAGAGAGAGAGAGCAATTGTGTTAGCGGGAGAAGACTGCTATATACCATTTCGGCTGCAGTTGCTTGCTTTATGTCCGCTCAAAAAACCGTAAAGCAAGAGCAGGAGCTGGAGCAGCAGAAGCGACAGCGACAACGACAAGTGGCCTGACAGTTGGCAACAATTGCAAATGTCTGACATTGTTTTGTTTTTGTGGGAAAGCGCTATATTCCTTTGATTCGCGTATTCCGAGATGTTCTTCTGTGTACGACGACGGGCTCGGCTCATCTTAATGGATTTGCATGACCACACATGCAGTATAGGGGAGTGGGGATATGGCGGGTGGCGGGGTGCAGTAGTCATAAACATAGTTGCGTTAATCAACCAGCACTCAACACAATCAGTGGCCTCATTCACTCTAATGGGTAGTGCAATGCGTGAGAGGGGTATCCCTCCCTTTGGCACCCATCTGCATGAGGAGAGAGGAGTTACAGTCGAAATGGGGTAACAGTACAATGGAGTGGGAAAGCAGAGCACTCAGCACTCAGCTTGAAGAGAGAGGAGGAGTGCCTCTAGCGGCAACAAGAAGAGAGTGGAGGAGTGCCTCTAGCGGCACTCATCATGAAGTGAGAGGATAGCTGTAGCGTAGCGCCACTAATTATGAAAAGAGAGAGAGAGAGAGTCGTCGTCCAAAAAGAGTATGTGATCCGTTATGCAAGGCATGACCATAACTCTGATTGCTCATTGTTTATGATGGGCGCCAGGGCTGTGTGGTGACGCGGGGGGGAAGGGGAGTTACTTAGCTATGAAATTCCCTTGTCAGGTGGCGACATCGTATACTTCATTTCCTACGTGGTTGTGGGCAGTAGAGATGGGTGTGAGCGTTTCGTGCCTGAGCGTGCAAGTCTATTTGAAAAGTTTTCTTTGATATGTTTTCCCAATTTGGATGTACGTTTGATGCACCTCACTCGTTCGTGTACTGGCCACCCAAAAACACGCTCTCATCTCTAGTAAGGGTGGGTTTTTTTTTGTTGTGTTAAATTACATTTCATTGCTTTGTATATTTGTGTTGCAGTATATTTAATTTAGCTCGTGAACTGTTTACACGCTAAATACGCCTGTGTGTGTGTGTGTGTACAGGGTGTTGCACAAGGCACAAGGATATTGCAAAATGCTGTAGTAGAGTGGTGCAGGATGGAAGTAAATAAAAGCTTAACTGCAGCCACAGCCGCCACATGCGTTGTAATTACTTGATGTAAATTTATTATGCCCTAGCTTTGAGAGTACTACCATAAAATATCACAAGGAACGATGCAGAAGCAGGATTCGGATTCGGTTTCGGAACCATGTCTGGAGCTTGATTAAAGCTTCTTAAATCTCTCTCTGCCAGACGAAGATATTCAAATTATGACAACTCAATTTGTCCCGACAAACAAGCAGAGATGGAAGAACCGCTGCAAAACGAGCGAAAAACACAAGTGAAAGAAGAACCCTGAGCAACCCATCAATCAATCTTTATCAACTCGACGAAATTTTCCACTTGCCGGGCGTTAATAAAAACCCCCAGTGAATCCTGCTCTCTTTCCCCCACGAATCATTACTCATTTTGGCACTCTCGCCTTATAATCAGAATAAACGCTTTTAATGACAGCTCCACCAACTGTCTGCTCCGCTCTGCTCTGTTCTGGCAGTATTCGAAGCGATGCCAGGCTGTGGCACCTACACAGCACAACGCGATAAAATTCATATTAGAATTTAATCGGGTGTTCAGTAATAACTGTAAAACTGCGTGTTTCTGCCGCGCATTTAGCTTCTGAAAGTCGTATCAATAAACCCGAATGACTCTCTACACCGTACTACTGATGGGAATGGAAATGGCGTCGCTTCATTCCGCATTCATTTTCAGTCACTTGCTCATCGTTGCCCCCCAAAAAAACACTTTGTGTATTATGACAATTGCACTGTAAGGCAACAAGGACAATCTCCTCGCTCTCTCTCTCTTTCTCTCTCTCTTTATGGGCCTCATGCTGATAAATTGATTTAAAACATTGTGTAAATATGGAGTACGAGTATACCCACAGCCAGCCACATTGTATTTATTGGCATTGGCAGAGCAGCAGGGGCATCAGGAGCACACGAAAGGAAGTCGAAGCAGGACCAGATAAAAACGGAAACAGGGAGGTCTACGATTGGAAGGAAGCAATGGAAAAAGAGAGGCCTCCGACTACAAAGGAGGAGAAAGCAGGGAGGTCTATGAATAAAAAAAAGAAGCAGAGGAAAAGTAACCAGTACCAAAGGGAAGCAAACACTGGGACCTAGACCTGGTCCTGGTCGTGCCATCGATTTCTAAAAGAAGACACCCATTGTAGCTCCACCCGAAGCTGCTGTTTACCTGCCTGGACAGCCCTTGTAGAACCACCCTCTATAGAGAACCATTTAAATGGTCATTTTAGGCTATTATTGGACTTGGACTTATCTAACCATACCCAGACTCTGCTGGCTGCCATTGATTAATAGCAACAGCAGCGGAAAATCCAACACGCTGCGTATACGTAATTTATCAGATATGCCATTGCCAAAGACTAGACTTTCAAATGGAAAGGAAAACCCAACAAGTGGTTCAGTGCGGCTTTAAAAAAATAATACCAGAAGAAAACTTCCTTATCCACAGAAAACGTGAAGCGGGCAGCGGCTCTTATGAAATCGTTTTGGGGGGAAAGCAGCAGCCTGCCGAGAGACGTGACTTTTGGATTGCCATAATTGCCAGCTGGTGGGCCTGGGCCTGTGCCTGTGCCTGGCCTGCGACCAGGACTATCGTCTGCTATGATGTGCTGAATGGTGTCCATCATTAGGTGTTGATGTGCCACATGCTGGGGCAGGGCTATCAGAAGCTAGGAGTCGCCACTTGCTGAGGCTACGCGCCGCCACATGCTGAGACCAGAGTATATCCTGTGGACCATATGAAGTCATAATTTTGGATGGACTTCCCCTCCCTTTGCTCGGCCAGATGACGAATGCGATACTTAGGGTCTAGAAGGGTCCTTTATCCAGGCTGTGCGAATAATTAAATAATTTCCTGAAGCTGCAACAAATGAACTCTCAACACAGACACTTCCGTCTGAGGCGGAATGTCCTTGGGCCTGGGCGCAAAACTTTTCGAGAACAATCTTCCACTAGGACTCCACTTGTCCCCTGTCTGGGAAGGCCTTAGTGCTCCAATGAATATACAAATTAAATCGCATCCGTCCCCTAACATCCTGTCAACAATTTCCTGCTCTGTCCTGTCGGTGTCCTGTCCTTGCAACAATCAAGTTTTTAGTTTAGTAGGCGAAAAGTTTTGAGGTTTTTATTGCTTTGGAAGTCATGCAACATTTTGCAGCATTTAAGCCGTTTCACTGCACTAACCGTCTGACCCCTCACCGGATGTGGGGGCAGACATCCCCATCTAGCCCATGAAAGCAGCTGCTAACCCATTTAACCATCCTCTAACCACCCACTTTCACTGCTCGGAGCTTCCATTGAAGCTGAATGAGGCTCATCACGCTATAATGCCATACCTTGACTTAAGAAAATTACCAAGCTTTTCCCCCATCCACCAAAACCCCATTTCTCCCTCTTCTGCTCATCAGCCTTGATTGCCGTCTGTCTGATGGGTGGGCAGAGTGGGTGTTGGAAGAGCGTAGGTCATGTGGTTGCTGGTCATGTAATTGTCCACCACACACGCACTGCTCGAACCGCATTGACACTGGGCACGGGGCGCAGGAAACAGATCACAGACTCCTCACGAAATCGTTGCAGTGCATGGCAGAAGCCTTTGTCTGCGAACCTACACACGGACTTAGGACTCTGTCAGCGTTCAGCAGGGCTTGGGACAGTCTGTTTACGGCTCAGACTGCAGTGCACTGACTGCCTGGGCAGCCTCTGATGTCATTATACCCTGTCATGGTAGGGGGATACAATTATTTTGATTAAAAGTATGCAAACTGCAGAAGAAGGCTCTTTCAAGGCTATAAATGGCATACGTTTTTTTTTTTTATCAAATATTCCAATATTTTAAGCATTAATGTTGAATTTTTGGCTTTGTTTTCGGCTTCTGATGGTGTAGTTAGTGTATTTCACAAATCGTTTTCCCTTAAAGTAAACCAAGAGAAGGAATTTTCGTTGCATTTGGCTTTTCTGGCCAAAGTCTGGCCAGAGATTTTTGCTGCCATTGAGTGGCAGGTGGCTCTGGTCGGGGGTCCTGCTGGTCAATCTTTACGGAAACAATTAGGAGGCATTTGATTGTTGTCCGGAGTCCCAGATCCAGATTCAAGCAGAGCTTGTGACTTGTCCTTTAAGCCGAATGAGGGAATCAGCCTAATTTGGCTTTAAAGGGTCAGAGAGCAGACGATGTCAATGCTGTGTGTTGACCGAGCGACCGATCCAACAAACGATTTCAATTAAAACGCGAAATCCACTTAATTTTGAATGACAATTAGTGATGGCTACCGCTGCGGGGGTCTGCAGTGGGCTGCGTGTATGTTTGTGTGTGTGTGTGTGTGTGTGTGTGCGCGTCTGTGTAGAAAAACTCTCTATAATGACTAAATGACTGACAAAATCAGCAACAAATCACGACAAGCCAACAAGGAAACACAGCAACGTCAACAACAAATCAGACAAATTGCATTAAAAATTCCATGCCACTCGAATGTCCCCTCCCTCCACCATCCACTCACCCTATCACTCTCTCTCTATCTATCTATCTATCTATCTATCTAGCTTTCTATCTATCCCTTTCTCTGTGTTGACAGACAGCTACATGGGGGGCTTGGGGGGTTGGAAAGGGGTTTTTGGGTGGGGTGGGGTGGTGCCGCAGTGGGTAAGTGAGCGATTAGTGTCGCATCGGTCTGGGCCAAATGTCCATTAACGATAGCCATGACGTCGACAACAAACCAAATCAAATCAAATGTACTTTAACACGCTCTAGACCCAAGTATTTAGGCGATGGCTTAAAAAAAAAAAAGAAGGTAGAAAGAGGAGTGTAGAGAGCGAGGAAAATCAGAGAAAAACCAAAATCCAAAACAGCAAAAATGGAAAATGGCTCGTCTCCCGAGTCTGAGCTTGACAATGAGTGCTCACTCACTCGCTCGCTCTCTATCTCTCCCCTCTCTCTCTTTCGCCACTCCACGACGCCCGCTTCCGTTTCCGCTTTAAGTGCTGGGAAATTGAGGTGCTGCTGGGGAAAGGGAGGACGGACGGGTTGGGCGCTCCATCAAGTGGCAGCAGAAGGCTTCGCTTTCTCGTTAGTTACAAGTTCCATGGAGTGCCACAGCGACTCCGAGGAGCAATTGATAAGAGCTGGACAAATGTTTGGCCAAGTGTGCGACAATTTTAATTTGCTGTGTTTTCAGCCATTTTTTCTGTACCCCTATCACCCATTTCCCCCATCCCCCACTTCCTGTTCCCGTTTCGGTTCCTGTTGATTGGCGCCATGCACTTAAGCAAAACGTTTAAGCCGTAAATCGTTGTCTCTGCTTCCGCTGTCGAGGCGTAGGTCCAACATTTAATTACGAGTCATCTACCACCCGATCTCCTAATAGACATCAAGTATACGCCATGTGGCACGGATTGCAGATGAACTCAACGGCAAATGGCGAAGCAAAACAGATGGATGCAAATGCCCATTGCAGATGTACGTGACAAGTCATCCAGAAACTGGGTTAATTTCGCCTCGCGACTTTATTGCATTCAAAATGGAGTGCAACTATAATCAATAGAGCGGAAGTTCCCCCTACCCCCTCCTGAGAGACAGAGAGAACTACACATATCATGAGCAGCCATGAAAATGGCATTCGCAATTCAGGAGATCAATCGTGCGTGGAGTTTTTAGACCCGGACAAGGCGGAAAAGTTGCCAATGGACTACGTCGACAGCTGCTTGCTCAATGGCCGCAACGTAATCTAATAGCCATGTGCATGGGGTCCGAGTTCTCTCCTGTCCTGTCCTGTCCTGGCTGCCTCCGGTACAATATGTTGCCTCTACTGGTCAGTGCCATGCCTCTCCCTCTCGTATTCCGTTCTCCTCCTATTTGAGCCCAGGCTTCTACTGCCGATTCCGAGGCCTCTCATCGTCTGTGGCCATGTCGGAGCTAATGCAGCTGTTAGTGCCGCTGCACCACACCCATTCGCTTCGTGCAGCATGACTCGCGAGAATTATTTCTCACCGCATTCGGACTGTCCCAGCATGTTTGCCCCATGGCGGCAAGGGAATTTCGCAGTCAGGAAAAGGCAGTCAAAGTATGTTTGAAAAAGTTTGAGAACTTTAAGAGCAGCTATTGATGATTGAAAATAAGCAAGCTTTATTTTCTTTTCCATGAAAGTATTATAAAATCATTAGTTTTGGCTGGAACTAATCTATCCTTGAGTACTTTTTGTACTTTTCCCATTTCCCCAGGTGCAGCCGCCCAGGAGTCTAATTTTTCCGGGGCTCATCCGTATCCGGCGAATTAATTGATTCAGATACGGATCAGAGCAGGCGGCCAAGGACCTCGACCCGGCTTCGGTTTGGATTTATGGGGCTTCCTACGACGACGAATTGCAGCGAAGTCTGTCAACGTTGCGTATACGCCGCATGGCCTAGGTCCTGGCCTTTTACTGCAACGAGAAATTAGTCAACATTTTGATGTCGCACCAGAGAGTCCCACCTGACTTTTGTTTATGGCTCCGACCAGGGCAATTTATGGCTGGCCATCTGGACTGCGTCTAATGACATAATTGGAGGCCATGGGAAAGTGTAGCCTCGAAATGTTTTGCAGCTCAAGTTGCAACAAGAAAGGGCAGACACTTTTGAGGCTGCAATTAATTTACGATTTTTTTTCGTAAGGCGGTTTGACTTCCGTCTGGCTGCCGTGCCACACTTTGCAGCCAATTGGGCGTGAGGCAGTGCTCGGCTGCCAGCTGCCGCAAAACTCTGGGCATATGTTGCCGCAAATTATTGCCACATTTGGCTGGCAGCCGCAGTCAAGTTGAAAGCAGTTTAAGCAGTGCCCTGAAAATTTGCTTGAACATCGCTTCATTTATTTTGAATTGAATTTAAGGGGAAGTCGAGCGCCAGAATTGGACCTGCAGCATGGCTGGTGCTGCTGCAGCATCCATTTCACTTTGCAGTGGGCCCAATGCCAAGATGTGTGCAACGTCCTGGTACGGCTCCTGGTACGGCTCCTGCTGTCCGCCCCTGGATCAACATTTCTCTTTTGTCTGCTTGCCACAGAGGGGAGAGCGAGAGATAGCGAGAGAGAAGAACAGAGACTCTTCAGAGATTTCAACGGTTTTTGTGCCGCAGCTGGTGCTTCTTTTGTGTTGCACTTGCCTAATCCTCACGGTCGGTCGCTATTTTCATTTTCCATGCCATGCCGCATATCGGGGCACTGAGCACCACCAGCAGCAGCAGCAGCAGCACCAGTGGCAGTGGCAGCCATGTGTTTTAGGAAGCTTAATATGCTGCAAGTAGATTAATTATACCCTGCCAAAGGTTATGTGTGCCACATAGATGAAGGATTCCACTTTAATGGCATTTCTTTTTTGGCCAAGAAAAGGGAAATATATCAAAGGTATTGCTCTTTTTCATGTGCCAATCGGAAAAGCAGCTTTCCTGTAGCCAAAAGCAGGGGAAATATAACGAAAGACACAGAAAAAAAGTACTCTGGTAGAATAATCTACTATTTTTAGTTGAAGTATACAAAAAGGAGGAAAAATCAAGTGTTTCCATGGTTTCTCTTCAGGTATTTAAATTTTAAAAGTACTCTTTGGTGTGGGTGTTTTCCTCCAGTGTATTTCCCCCAGGGATATGTTCCTTGGAATGCCCTAAATGAATTTGGAGCAATTTTCAATTATTGCACAATCGAAGCGTAAATAAGTTGTAAATCATCAATTATCCGACAAAAAGAAGGCAGCTACTCGTACCAGAGAACACAGATACAAACACCCACACCTACACACACAGACACAGACACAGACAGTTGCAATTGCCAAGAAATCGCCAAAAGCGGATACGTGTCCTATCGGTTCCCGAAAAACCAACAGAGAGAGAGACACAGAGAGGAAGAGCAGAAGGAGCAGGAGGAGCAGAAAGAGCGAGCTTTAGAGCTGGCCAGGCACAATGGGCAATCGTAAAAATAGCAACTAACAATCCGAAAAAATACAAAAAGTATCTACGAGTACTCCCCATACTGAGAGTCTCGGCTACAGACTCGTGAACAGGCGATAAGCAGAGTCGAGGAAGTGGCTTGGATTCAGGCAGTGAAAACCTTAAGTAGATAGATATAGAAATGTCCCTGCCTCCACCCCCCTCCCCTCTCTTGGACTCTGATGGCATGTGATTTATGTGGTAAATAAAAGAAGAACAAGAACTAAAACAGGAATCAAAGCGAGTGCTCTCTCTGTCTCAGATAGGGGCCTCAGCAGCAGCAGCAGCAGCAGTAGTAGCAGTAGCAGCAGCTGCAACATGCAATTGCAACAAGCAGCAGGCGGCAGGCGGCATGCAGCAAAGACAAAAGCAAATGGAGACATGGGTAGAGCAGGCAGAGAGACATAAAGAGACATGGAGGCAGTGGCAAAGACATAGAGAGAAAGACAGACAGAAGGCAGACGAGACGTTGTAAAAGTTTTTAATATTATTTCAAGTCTGAAAATGAGGGCAATCAGCAAGTGCAATTGTCGTCGAGCGGCTGGCATAACAAAAGAAAACGTTTTCGGAGGAGATTGGGTGGGACTGTGACTATACCACTGGGGAATCAGCGAAGGAACCGAAGCGAACAGAACAAAGGCGTCATCCGAAAGCAGGAGGCTTTGGTAGCTCTGCCCCGCCCTCGTCAACGCCGATGCCAAATGATGCATTTCAAAAGGGAAGGAAGGAAGGAACCAGACAGAACAGGTAGGGGTACGGGTTCGAGTAGGAGAAGGAGCTGGGACTCAAAGGGTAGTAGGAATCAAAGGTGGATACACTATAGAGGGAGAGGGGGGTACTATGTTGCCGCAATGGGGAGAACAAACAAGAGTGCCAAAAGGTAAGGCCAAAGACAAAGCAAAGAGAGGGCCATCTGCGGAGTAGAGGTTGTAGATATAGCGTGGCCGTAGAGGTGGATATAGATGGCATGGCTTACAAGTAGGTAAACGATGTAGTTTCAATTAAGGATGTGCAGGGAAGTGGCTGCCCTGCCACACAGAGGGTAAGGAAAGTGCAACGAAGTGACTGCCACAAGGAGAAGGATAAGAAAGCAAAAAGCGGAAGGAGAGCTCTACTCCTGGCCTCAAATGGCGGAAAAGGCAACAGCAGGGAGTCAAGCAGGGAGAAGTCATTTCGGTTTCGCTGAAAGATGGATTATGCGACCACCAGAGCTAACAGGATGCAGCACACATCTCTGGGCCCAATCAGCCTGAAATGAAGGATAGTCTCTCCGACAACATGTCCTGCAATGTCCTCTTCGGAACGTGAGAATGGAACAACCCTGCGACAAACTGAACTTGTACCACTAACCCAGATGGGAACGAACTCCGAACAGGACGCACACACACACACGCACGAATGTGGGCGACACTCTGGTGCATTTCTGGGCCCCCGCACAATGCGCATCCTGTTGCGAAAGGACGAACCCCGCTCCAAAACACGAACACACACGAATGGAAACGCATAGAATAGGAACAAAAACGAACGCACCCGAATGGAAACAAACGGAAATGAAAATTGAGTGGAAACGAAGATGAATCGCAGTCGAGGTTCGATGAGGTTCGAGCGGAATTCCCATATATTTCGCAGAATGTTGAGGCAACAAATGTGTATGTTGCCAAACCGTATTCATGGTTCTGTCTGTCGTCGGAGAAACATGTAAAATACTTTGGCTTATCTCTTTGGGGGGATGAACTGTTTCTTGTTTCTGTTATCAGTTGAACGGCGGCACGTTTTTCTGGGCCAGCTTTAGGGTGAGCTCTTAGGTTCTGTTCTGCTCTAGGGTCTATCAGTGGACGAACAACCTCGATAGCAGCATGCCGTTCCCGTTCGCTCTGAGCGAAACATTTGGGTGCACTTGCACCTGCCTCTGTCTGTCGCTCTTCTGGTTGCACCTCAGCCTGATCAATGCGTTCCTGGACCATCTGCAGGTGGCTGTACCTCTGGATTTGGTGCGGCAACGTGAACTGGAGGATGCCGAGCAGCACATAGCCGGCGAGTGTACACTGGGAGCTATAAGTATACGAATGATTGCCTTTTGATCGGACTCAGTGTCAGGGCAATCAATGCCAATGGTCCTCTATTTTTGTATTGGCTTTGAATATTTCCTATTTCAAAATAATACCAAAGATTGGAAAATTAATGGGAGAATAATGAAGAACAATCATTTAATATTTATTGATTTAAGATTAAAACATAAAATGCGAATGTATTGCGATTTGATAACAATAAAAGAGTGTACACTTTTATACATTAATTGAATTGAAATGTTAACTATTTTTTATTGTATATGGGAATCGCATTTGTTCCCAACATTTGAAGAACTTTAATTTTCTGTATTTTTCACATTTTTGCCTCAAAGTTCGGTCTTAATTTCATTTATGTATTTTGCATTTCCCAGCTAACCAACAATTTGCAATTTCCCATACACCCACACACCCACACACCCACACACACTCACACCACAGAACTGCAGAAATTTTAATTAAAAATTCATTTTGTGGCAGAAGCCGAGTAAAAGGTGTCACATCTACATTTTCGGACAGCTTCTGCCGCTTATCTCCTGTTGACATACCTTGTCTTTATGGCCAAGACATTCTTGTGGCCATAAATTTCATTTGATACTTCTATCAACATGCAACACAAAAAAAAAACAAAAGAAGGGGGAGAGAAAGGTGATTCTTTTGCACAGTTTTGTGGCAGTTGAAAGTTGAGAGTTGGTTTCTTGTGCGACTTTTGTTCGATTTCTTTTTCTTCGAAATGTTGTTTCGATTTTCTTTCCTTTAAGTTTGGCTTCTTTGTAATATTTCATTGGATGTTGCTGCCTTGCAGGCAGGAATTTATTCATTTGCATAATTCTCTTGTTTACAATTTTGTGTGCCACAGAAAAGAGAGTGAAAAGCGATTGACTCAAATGAAGTTACAACTTGGCAGGCAGCCGTCGACGAGGCAGCAACAGCAGCTAAGTGACTGCAACTGTTGCAAAATAAGAAAATGTATAATATTCAATTTATATGCATTTTTATTCTGTGAGCGAACAACAAGTAGTTCTTGGCCAACAAATGCAACTTGGCTAAGCTGATAATCCCAGATTCCGAGGCGCCAACAGCTGCACCCACTCACTCAACATACCCCCACCCCGCCCCCCCCACACCCCACAATCCTTAAGCTCCTCCTCCTCCTTTTCTTTCGTTGTGATTAATGAGATTTGTCACTGGCTTCATTTGTATTTTCCATGCCGTTGACTTGGCCCTGCCTGAGGGTTCCAGAATGCTCGTAGAATGAAGCCAACAACTGACTGACATGCATATAAATTTCATAAATGCCAAGGAGAGCGAGTGAGAGAGAGAGAGAGCGCGAGAGGAGAGCTCCTGCAATTGCACAGGGGCCTCCTCTGCAGCCTGCCCCAATCGTTGGGAAAAGCTAAAGACTGTCCAACAGCAGCTGGCGGGGCGAATTAGCATTTTCATTATTTTCAACTCAATTTTCAAAATGAAAATCAACAAAAAACAGAAGGAAAGTCGCTTAGCCGTGGCTCGCCTTATTATAATACGCATAAAAATAAAAGGCCGAGCCAAGTCCTTCTACTCCCCATAACTAAGTGGCACATTAAATTTACCCGAGCCTATAATTCATTTGTTAAGCCCCATGCCTCCAGTTCCAGTTCCAGTCACAGTTTCAGTCTCAGTTCCGCTTCCATCGCTGGCCAAGATTATCATTGGGGAAGGGAATGGGAATGGAACCAAGACAAGCTCGTATTTATGGTACCCTTCAAGGAGGGGATGCTATAATGCTGTTGAAGGGTGTGTAATGTTTACAGGGAAGGAGTTTCTATTCTATTTCTATTCTATGATCTAAAATATTTATTTTCTTGGCTATAAGGAATATCTTTAGATATTTGAGGTAGGGTATCTCAAGCTGCGGCTGTTGTATTTGTACTTTCCTTGTTGTTTTCATTTGGTTTTGCTTTTTTATTATTATTTTTATTTTTAGTGAATTTGTAGCTGCACTTTTGGTGGAGCCTTCGAGCTCCATTTCGTCTCGTCTCGTCTCGGGTCTTGGCTGAGTTATGGCTGGCAATAAATTTATATGACATATAAATGTAAATAATTGAGCAGCGCGGAGCCGCCGTCTAGAGTTGTCACAGCCGTGAAGTTGGGTGGTTAAGGAGGGTGCCAGGGTGCCTTGTTGACTCCGTGATTGATGCCGGACCTCACATCCGGCGTACAGTGCTCATCCTACTGCTGCCTCCAACAAAGAGGGACTCATGATTCAATGGGAAGGTCCCACACAGCGCCTCCTTCTGCTCCCATAAAATCTCCACTTAATGGCCATTTTGGGTCAAACATTTCATTTAAAGTTTTATTGCATTTTATTTGAACTTTTGTCCCGGGAAATCCCTCTCAGATAGTGAGGGGATATATGGGGAGGGGCGATGTCATGTCTATTTTCAGTTTCTTAATCACATAGTTGATCTGATCCTGGCTCTTCAGACCGTGAGCCTGGAAGGGCAGCACATTGAAGCGACTGATCCGATTGCCGGAGATCTTCATGAGGAAATTGTAGTAGCTCGGTCGAAGGGTCCGTGCCTCCAGGATGGCCGCGTGGAAGAGCACGCCCGTGAAGAAGCCATACATGATCATATTGAAGTGTGGCACTTCCGGGAGCTTGCCCTCGGCTATGCCCCAGTTGTACAACAGCTGGAGGGCTTTCCACATCACATACATGGCCACCGTGGTATTGGGAAAGCGCAGCAGTCCAATGGAGCCAATCAAGCCAGCGGGAATGGCAAAGAGAGCGCTGTCATGGCCGCAGGTGTGCCTCAAGCCACAGGAAATTGTCTGTGGAGATGGAAATTAGAATCGGAAAAGTATCTTTGCGAGTGTTACACACCTTGTAAATCAGTGAGAAGCTACCCAGAGCCAGTCCCAGCTGGAGAGAGCCCTTGTTGAAGATCTGTTTGCGCCACTGCATCTTCATCTTAACAATCTTGGTTATGTTGAGGAGTAGCTTCAGTCCCACCTGCAGACCCACTCCACCCAGGAACGGCTTCAATCCTCCGTAGAGAGCATACGGAGCACAGCCCTGCCGATGCGGACAACTGGGATGCTTGGCGGTCCTCAGGCGATCGTACACCTGCACATACGCGGAAATACTCTGGAAGTTCAGAGGACGCTGCCGGGAGCTTTGTGTGGTGGTGACAGTGGGAGTCTTGAGCGGACCCTCCTCCTCCTTGCCAAGAATCACACTCAGTCCCTTAAAGGTGGCATCCTTTGCCACCGTTTTGTGGAGTCCCAAGCGGTACAGGTACATCAGAGCGGTGATGCTCAGGCCCATGACGAGCACCTGGCCATTGGGAAGGGAGCGGACCAGGCCCCTCGCCTCTAGCATCTTCCACACGGTCTCGATGCCCACATTGGCCACGTACATGGCCAGTGGAGTACGACGCTCAGGACGCTCTATGGCGATGGACAGCCAGCTGGAGAGGAACGAAGGCAAAAAGGCCACCGTTGGGAAGTAGAAGCGACCCAGGAGCTGTCGGAATAGGCACACACAGAAGACGAAGAGCCCACCATTCATGGAGAGGAAGGCAGTCGACTGGAGAATGCCGGTAAGAGTGCGCGAAAGGTCCTGCAGCCTGGGAATACGCATTCTCATGATCAAAGCGAGCTAAAGAATAGAATATATATCTTATAGATTCTCATAGATCCTTGGTATTTCCTCAAACCCACCAAATAAACCGTAGAGTAAGTGCGAAAACTGGGGGCAACCTCAGCCAGCATCATGCCGGCTGCTGCAGCGGCACAGCTGGAGGTCCATGGATGCACATACGTGTGGCAGCTGCACTCGATGGCTGCTTCGAGAAGTTTACTTTGGGCTGCCATTTTTGGGGAATTCAGTATTGGATTATGCTCGGAGAATTATGATTATCGTATTGTCCAAGAATTGGCCAGAAGATGATAAAGCTTATCGGCTGTTCAGCGCTCAAAGTTCAAACATGCCATCCAATTGGAAACGGAAAGCACGCCACTTAATCTCAGTTCTCCAATCTATTATATCCACTCTTTGTAAGGGGCGGATCAGGCGTTGTAATATCCGTTGAATGGTATCCAGAGATCAGTGGTGGTTCCACGTTGTTTGGGAATTTCCGCCTCTCGCGTTTAAAATTTCTCACGTTTGGCCCCGTTCAGCCATCCAAATACAACTGACTGGGGTCCACTTTAGAAGCTCCATCGAATTCGTTTATCAACACATTTGCTGCCTCTTCTCGGGCGTATGCCAAGTGTGTGCCTGAAGTGCGTCTAATACCAATGCTTATCGACAGAACGAGCGCCCATGCACGGTGCTTGGTCTTCTTTTAGCTACGTCACCGGCTTGGAGGGGGTGTTTTCTTATCTACATTTAAGAGAAATACAACAACGGGCACTCACTCTTAATTATTGGAAGCCAATGTAGTGTTTATTTGTATACCCAGTAATCGGAATGTAGAAGGGTATATGGGCAGAAGAGATGTGCGTTTTTGGAACTACTACTACTTCCCAGCTGCCATCCAGCTGCTTTACATACACAAAATATCATAATGATCAGGCATTTTATCATATCTTCTTTTTAGATTACTATTTGGCGAGTTCTCCATTTTGAAATTATCCTTATAGACCGCTTAAATCCCCACTATAAAATATTAATACTCATAAATAATGTTAAATATACATTTTTTATTAAACAAATTATAGAACGAGTAAGTTTGAAAATAAAAATGGGTATGACTGGTATAATCTTGGTCAATCGAACCAGCATCGAAGCAATCGAAGAGCATCTGTGGCGAAAGAAGGAACTGCGATACTCATGAATGATCACTTTTCTCTCCAACCCACCTGCAGAATGCAGAACCTTCCACTTGATCCTTCTCCTAACGTATCGAACAGAGTATCTGTGGGGAAAGAGCGAATTGCGATACTCATGAATGATCACTTTTCTCTCCAACCCACCTGCAGAATGCAGAACCTTCCACTTGATCCTTCTTCTAGCGTATCGAAAAGAGTATCTGTGGGGAAAGAGCGAATTGCGATACTCATGAATGATCACTTTTCTCTCCAACCCACCTGCAGAATGCAGAACCTTCCACTTGATCCTTCTCCTAAAGTATAGAACAGAGTATCTGTGGGGAAAGAGCGAATTGCGATACTCATCAATGATCACTTTTCTCTCCAACCCACCTGCAGAATGCAGAACCTTCCACTTGATCCTTCTCCTAAAGTATCGAACAGAGTATCTGTGGGGAAAGAGCGAATTGCGATACTCATGAATGATCACTTTTCGCTCCAAACAACCTGCAGAATGCAGAACCTTCCACTTGATCCTTCTCCTAACGTATCGAACAGAGTATCTGTGGGGAAAGAGCGAATTGCGATACTCATCAATGATCACTTTTCTCTCCAACCCACCTGCAGAATGCAGAACCTTCCACTTGATCCTTCTCCTAAAGTATCGAACAGAGTATCTGTGGGGAAAGAGCGAATTGCGATACTCATGAATGATCACTTTTCGCTCCAAACAACCTGCAGAATGCAGAACCTTCCACTTGATCCTTCTCCTAACGTATCGAACAGAGTATCTGAGGGAAAGAGCGAATTGCGATACTCATGAATGATCACTTTTCTCTCCAACCCACCTGCAGAATGCAGAACCTTCCACTTGATCCTTCTTCTAGCGTATCAAACAGAGTATCTGTGGGGAAAGAGCGAATTGCGATACTCATGAATGATCACTTTTCTCTCCAACCCACCTGCAGAATGCAGAACCTTCCACTTGATCCTTCTTCTAGCGTATCAAACAGAGTATCTGTGGGGAAAGAGAGAATTGCGATACTCATGAATGATCACTTTTCTCTCCAACCCACCTGCAGAATGCAGAACCTTCCACTTGATCCTTCTTCTAGCGTATCGAACAGAGTATCTGTGGGGAAAGAGCGAATTGCGATACTCATGAATGATCACTTTTCTCTCCAACCCACCTGCAGAATGCAGAACCTTCCACTTGATCCTTCTTCTAGCGTATCGAAAAGAGTATCTGTGGGGAAAGAGCGAATTGCGATACTCATGAATGATCACTTTTCTCTCCAACCCACCTGCAGAATGCAGAACCTTCCACTTGATCCTTCTTCTAGCGTATCGAAAAGAGTATCTGTGGGGAAAGAGCGAATTGCGATACTCATGAATGATCACTTTTCTCTCCAACCCACCTGCAGAATGCAGAACCTTCCACTTGATCCTTCTTCTAGCGTATCGAAAAGAGTATCTGTGGGGAAAGAGCGAATTGCGATACTCATGAATGATCACTTTTCCCTCCAACCCACCGGCGGGGCCCTCCACAGCCCTCCTCCAAAGTCACAAAACCAGCATGTTTGGCAAGCTATTGAAGCTATGTCGCAGAACACAGGACACAGACTGAAAAGGAATCGATCTCATTGATAACAATCAGATGTAATCACAATCGGCAAATACTCACCTAATAGAGAAAATAAAAATTGCCCATCGGCAGAATGCTGCGGTCAAAGATGTGCTTTTTCCATTGCATTTTGCCAATGACTTTTGGCCACCTGGAGGACGACGCCGCCCACAAAGGGCTTGATGTCACCTCTGATGGAGTAGGCAATGCAGTTCGGGCTATAAAACATAAATTCTAATAAATCATGTTAAACATAAGTTTTTATTGAAAACTGGTACCATAAAAAACAGTCGAAAATAATTTACAATGTACCCTCCTCCCCCGCCCACAAGTGATAACGTCGCTTAGCTTTTTCATCCGAGCGGCAAAGAGCCGAGACGTTAAACGTCCAGCACAGAGACACACACACACAGAGATGGATAATTAGAGAGACTCTTAGATATATATTCACGCTTGCAGATTGTACTCGTGTTATAGATATGGAGAGGCGCGTCCAGCGCCTGCGCCTGGCTGAAGCATGAGTCTGAATGTACACATACACATAGGTGTATCATAGATGGTGGGTTATCTTCTTATGAAGCGAACGAGAACGCGGGGAGTATTGATTTCTCGACAATGTTCAACGACTTGATGGTGTCCATCGCCTGTTGCTGGGTGCTGAGACCAAAAACATCGAAGGCGCTTAGATTAAAGCGGCTCAGTCTGTGGGAAGCGAGAATGAGAAATAAAAATGTTAATGCTGACAAGGCAATAAGTAGACCGAGCTGATACGCACCTATCTCCCGATATGGCCTGTAGAAACTTGTAGTAGCTGGGGCGCAGAGCCTTGGGCTCTAGGATGCCCGCATGGAAGAGCACGGCGGTGAAGAACGAGTAAAGGTAGAGCATAAAATTGGGAATGACTGGTACAATCCCCTTCTCCTGGCCAATCGAACAGAGTATCTGTGGGGAAAGAACAAATTGCGATACTTATGAATGATACTTTTTCTTCCAACCCACCTGCAGAGCCTTCCACATGACATACAAGGCCACCGTGTTGTCTGGGTACTTGGTAAAGGCCACCGAGGCCACCAGACCAGCGGGAATGGCAAATGAGGCGTCATCTCTATTGAAGCTATGCCGCAGCAGACAGGACACAGACTGAAAAGGGAACAATATTAAATAGATATCAAAACATCAATTGGCAAACACACTCACCTTATAAAGAAAAGAGAAACTGCCCATAAAGATGCCTAACGGCAGGATACTGCGGTCAAAGATGTGCTTTTTCCATTGCATTTTGCCACTGGCTATCTTGCTGACATTCATTACCAGCTTCAGGGCCACCTGGAGGGCGACGCCGCCCACAAAGGGCTTGATGCCACCGCTGATGGAGTAGGCAATGCAGCTCAGACTATGGCGGCAGCTGGCGTGCTTGGCGTTGATGAGATTGCTGTAGACGCGCACCCAATCGGATGCGGTCGAAAAACTGACGCTGGGACGGTGTTGCGGTGGAGCTGGCTGCTCGCCGGGCAATGTATCCCAATCGTTGACTATTGGGCCAGCCTCCTCCTTGCCCACGAAATGACGCAGGATGTTAAAGATCGAGTCTTCGGTTTGTCCACGACGGTATATGTACAGCAGTGCCGAAATGCTCAGCCCGAAAATGAATGTCTGACCGTTTGGAATGGAGCGAACCCAGCCACGCGACTCGGCCATCTTCCAGAGCGCCTCCGTCGCCACGTTGGCCACATACAGAGTCAGCAGTGGACGGCGGGCTGGACGCTCCACCAGAATGGCCGTAAACGAGGCCAAAAAGCAGGGCACAAAGGCCACTGTGGAGAAGTGATAGCGTCCGAGCATGTTCCGGAGCAAACAGTTGTACAGAATGAAGGTGTACGCATTGGTCACCAGGAAAGCCGTAGACTGTATGATGCCCAAAAGGGTGCGCTTGAGATCAGTCAGATTGGGCACACGATTGCGCATCAGCAAGGACAAGGCATAGACCACTGTGTAGACGCGTAGACAGTAGGGGGTGGCCGAGAGCAGTATCCCGGCGGTGGCATTCGCACAATGGTCGGTCCATGGGTGCTGGAACTCCTTGCAAGTGATGCACAGTGGGTCCAATAGCTTGCTCTGTCCCGCCATAGTCCAAAATTCGTTGTTAATCTTTGGGTGTCTGGAAATAAAATAATCATAAATGAGTTACTCATGGGGTTCGTATGAGGTGTTGTTGGTGTTGTTCCAAGTTCAAGAGTGATTTTCCAACCTTTAATCTTATCTATAGACGCCTACAACCGAGTCTGGTGTGAGTTTTTATTGGTGCTGCGATTTCTTTGTGCGGTTGCTATCGGAACATGGAAATTAGTACGAAATTTATATTATGTACATATATTTATTTGGAGCTGGGATCGAGTGTAGAACTGCAGCTACTGCTGACCAGAACAGAACTGAAACCAGTAGCTGGCGCAGTTTGCCTGGATTGCAATGTTTTCGCGGGTATCTATGGACATTTACTGCTGTCTATCGATAAGATACATTGGAGATTAGCCAGTGGTGCAGTGGATTGACCAGGCCAAGGAACAAAGACCACACCACCCACGAAGGGGGGTTCTATTTTACGACACAACTGGCAGCTTCAACATTCCAGCTTTTCTAGATAATTTCATATATGAGGTGTGTTCATCAGAGCAAAATTAGATTAAATAATATAATCTACGTACATGAGGAAAAAAGCCTCAACTGTCAGCTACTACTCCGATATGAGAGTTAATTATGTATGTATATGTGTACGGAGATGGGGTGTTGCATTTCGGGGTGATATGACTGACCATGACCATCCCCTGTCAAGACCTTTGGCCCAGGCCAACGTCGGTGATAAGGTGCTCAAAAGTGCTCGAAATGTCGACAATCTTCGCTGTTCTGTTCAAGTTTGGTACTCACGTCTTAACTACTATGCACTTGACTGGGCAATAATTGGCAATAATAAAGCAATTGCTAGTTAATCGCCCACAGATTTTGTGCACTCTCTCTTTTGATACGTATTCGTTGCTCTGTTGCTTTAAATTTGAATTAAATTATTTTTGTTGCTGCTGTGACGAGACGACGAACAACGACAGCGTTTCGATTTTTGGTGATTTTTGTTTTTGGTTTTGTCTGCTGTCAAATTTTTGATTTCATGACGTACTGCGATTACCGTTTCCACACACGAATACAGAATACAGCACTTATCGTATTTATGGCAAATACTGCACTTTGCCTTTGCACTGTTGTTAGTTATTATAGTTTAATTATAATTTCCAGTTCCAGCATCACAATCACATCAATAAAAGTAGTCTACAACAACAAGTGGTCGGGTCGACAGGCGCGGTGACGCGTCTGCGTACGCTGCCACCAGATACTCCAACTGTCTAACTAACAAATTAACTAGTCTAACTATTAAATTTCTCCATTTCTTATGAAATTTTTTATAAGAGATTTAAAATTGTTCGAATTGTTTTCGCGTGCAAGAGAATGTGATGGTCCCATGATGCGCTAGTGTAAAATAGCGACGGAGTGTGACCAAGTGTGGATGCGCTACGGTAACACTGTATAGAAATAAATCCGTTAAAAGTATTGAAGCATTCAGCTTTTGGTTGGTTGTGGTGAGCGCGCATTTGAAATTGAAAATTGAAACCATTGTGGCAATGATTAAAGCCTTTGTAAACATTTTATAAACTTTTAAAGAAACATATACTACGATATGAAGTGTGACAAGAAAGTATGAACCAACTTATTTTGAAGTTATCTCTATATTTTCATGTATTGTTTTATAGGCTTTTATAGGAACATTTTGAATGTTCCTAAGCCGCACGTTTCTATGCCCTAAATAATTGACAATCACAATAAACAACAACAAAAAACACAGCCCGCCATGTACTTGTAATATACTAATTTGATAGCTTAATATCTTTCAGAAATTAGGCTGCAACTACAAAGTGTCTGGGTCGGATTTATAGCTGCATTTGTCCGCTTTTCAGAACTGCAATGTTCAACACAACCAGCTATAAGAAAATAAAATTATGTAAAAAATATAAGCACTACCTCTGAAAAAATATGACCAATTTAAAAAAATGAAAAAAAATAAATAAACCATAAAAAGAACCATAATTCTTTAAAAAATCTATCAGAAAAAGTTATTTTGGGGCACAGCAGAAATAAAAAGATGATTTTTTAACAATAATTGTACTTATGTTAGAATTCTCTTATTGTTTGGTTGCAGAAATTAAGACTTTTCGTACGTTGGAGCACTCCTATTTACTAATTGCCTGAAAATGAACCAGCCACAGATATGAAATCCACTTCTACTGTGGTCCTGTGTGCTTGAAATTTCCATTTGCAAATGATGTGGCGCGCGGCTTCGTTGAGGCCACAATTCGTGCCACAATCAACTCAAAGCACTTGTCTTGCCAAAATGTTAGCAGTCATCCAAAGACTCCTCTGTGGGCCCCGGTACCTTCTATCAATTGGATTTCGGTTGTAGTTCATAAAGTGGGTCTCTGTCAGGATGGGGATGGTGATGGGCATGGGGGGGTACTCCATTTTCACATTTTCCTCCTCCGTTTCATTTGCGCGCCCTGGCGAAGCTCTTTCGGTGCGGTTGACATGGCACAACGGATATACCAAAATATTTCGTTATTGTTTGTTGGTGCTGCCTCCTGCCTCCTGCCTCAGCCCGTGCCTCTCCGCTTGTGCCATTACCTGTGGCATGGCTTATTTTGTAAAGCCAAAAGCGCTTAAGTAGTTCATTCCGAGCATAACCTCCTAGACGGGGGTGGGATTTGGGTGCCGTTCCTGGTGCCGTTCGCCCCCCCCCCCCCCCCATGCTTAGATGCTTAACAAAATTGCGGTTGCTTTGTGTGATTCCCCCTTGGTTTTTCCGGGCGCGGCTTAAGCGTGCTCTTGTTCGAGAGTGCGAGGGCATATCAAACATACTTGACTCTGTCAGAGCCCGACACTTACTTAATTTACTCGGAGCGGAGGTATTGCCCTTGGATCTTTGAATAAATCTTTGCTTCTGACATGTCGCCAGGTTGGCGCCTAAATAGACACTCGAAAGAGCCGTCTTGGCCTGAAGTGTTGATGCCGTTTTATTGTTTAAAGTTTTCTCAGTCCATTTTGATTTAAGGTTCAATTGGCAATTAACCCGGCACTTGACCAGGTTGCTGCCCTAATTGTTGTAATTGCTGGAGGGCTGAAATGGGTTTCCTGGATGGGGTGTCTGTCTGTCAATCCGGTGACCACTTGGGAATCAGTTTAGCCAGCGAGGCATGCGTTTAATATGCAGCAAAGTACATTGAAGATTCGATTCTACTACCAAAATCTATAGCCAGCACAGCACAGCAGGAGTTTCTTGACCACACACAGACCCATAGCCACATCCACACCCACACCCACATCCTGGGCGCCTTGTACTCGTAGCACCCAGTGCCCCACATAGTGGGTACCATGCCTGGTTTTTGGGGCTCCTAATTCTACTTGTTTCCCCTCAGCACTGGACTGCTTCTTGCTGCCAGTTGGTCCCCACACAATCAGAGCTCCTGGTGCCTCTTGTACCCCAAATGCCGGTCCCCATTTATAGACTTGTCTTAGGGCTCATTTATCCTGCTAGCAACCCCCTTAATGCGGAGGTCCTGTGTGTTCCTGCCTGCCGCCTGCATGTGGCCATTTGTTTAGCCTAGTGTCCTGTATCCTGTGTCCTGTGTGTGTGTGTGTATGTGTGTGTATGTGGTTGCGTCCAAATGTGTTCAATTAAGCGGTAATAAATTGTTCATTTGCTCATTGGTCCGCATGGCCATTACAACAACAGCAGCAGCAGCAGCAGTACAACAGGAGCATCTAGCAGGAGTAGGAGCAGTCCAGGATCTATGGCTGGAAGAGACATTGTCGTCGCTGTAATATTTTATTAGACCCAGCAGCCATGCCCACATGCCCCCTATGGTGGCATGTATACATTGATGCATATCCTGCCATTAGCAAGCCTTTTGCATAATGTACAATTAATTTTCCACAAAGTTGCTATTTTATTAATTGCTTTCATTCCATTTCTTTGGCTCCCCTTTGGGTTCGATCACAAATTGGTTAACCCCAAAAAAGCATAAAGGATACCAAAGGCATCAATACCAAGGACATCAGACAACAGGCAGCCGCAAGGGCAAATCGTTTTTGCCACACAATTGATGATGATGTTGGTGGCATCATCATGCCGAGAAATTGTGGCCATAGACCGCACTGACTTCCACATCAAAATAGAACATTTTGCGGCTTTTTCTTCTAACGAACAAGTGCCAAAATAGACATTTTCCTTTCACCACTTCCGCTCCTTGCCTGCTTGCCACACACTGGCTTGCCGGCATGCAACATGTTGCCAGTTCTTAGATGTGTCAAATGTCACACAGTGCAACCCAAAAGACAATTGCTGCAAGATACCGACTGCTTGTCGAAAGGATGTTGTTACCAAAATGTTAAATTAACAATGGGATTATGTCGAGCTTTTCAGTGTTTGTGTGTGTGTGTGTGTGTGTGTGTGTGTGTGTGTATACTTCCTGTTGCTGCTTTTTCTATGAGTTTTCTTATGAGAATGGAGACTCCTTCTGGTTATTAGTTCCTTCCGTGTATGTCTCTTCCTTTCTCTTAGTTTTTTCATAATTCCAGAATTTCCTCCTGACTGTTTTTACTGCTGCATTTTTCCCTTTTCCTCGTTGCCTTTGTGAAACTTTTTCATGTTTGTTGCCTCTTAGATGGAAGAATGTTTGGAGTTCAAGTGCTTTTCTAATTTTTGATGGTAAGAGCTTAAGTGTAAGGCTTAAAAGCTAATAAATAAATTCACATTGTGACCTTTGGTAAGGTAATGGTATAGACCCACCAGCTATCAAAGAAAGCTTTCATGGATCTCATGGATAATGGGATAATCTCCACCTGTCCATACAGCTCCACTTCCAGTTCCTTTTATTCCATATGCAAATTTTGTCCACTCTCGAAGGACCCCCAACAATCACAACAACGAGAAGGTCCAAAATCAATTCCCCTGCTCCCTCGCTAGGTGCCAACATCTTCCCCAGAAGGAAAGTCAAACGAAATTAGTTTGCTGCTCATAAAACTTTGCCACAAAGTTGGCGGCCCTGTCCCGAAAACCGAGGCACGCTGTGCGAGTACGAGTATGAGTGTGTGTGTGTGTGTGTGTGCGGTTCACATACAATAACTTTTTGGCCAGGATGAGGCCCCGAAGCGGAGAGAACATGCCCTACATTCCACTTGAGATTTGAGATTTGAGATTTGAGACTTGAGACATGGAAAGTTTTTCGTGCGGTCCAACCCGGGCGACCAGTTAGGTCTCAGGGCTTTAATTGTATTTCCAGGTGGGAGGCACCTACGGTACAGGCACAGGGCCTGCCTCTTGTTTCTGGTCTACGCTTCAATTTCCATGCGTGATAAATGGCAAAAAATGGAAAAAATTCCCACGCTTGCTTTTGGCTTTTCCTGTTTTGCGTTTCGCAGTGTCCGCACTGGAGGCAACATTTCAGGGCTTTTGTCTTCCGATTTTGCCTTCCCCCCTCGCCCCAACAAAAAATCTCATTTTTGGCCAGTTGCGGTGGCACTTGCAACTCACATTTCCTATTGCTCTACCTTGTTCCAACGTGTAATCGCTTTGTTTTTGTGGGTGAGCACATAGCTGGGGATTCAGTATCGACATCGGGGCAGATGTGTGCGTATATACCAAGCCATACACATAATTGGTCTGTTTTGGTTCTAACGTGTTCTGCGGGAGTTATTCATTCTGTTTCTGTTCTCCTCCTACTCTGGCTTTGGCTTTGGGCTCTGTCTCTGGCTTCGGCTCCGCCTGTGGCTCCCCCGTCTAAGCTGCATTGTTGAAATGTGAAAAGATTTAATTTATTTCAAGTGCGAGCACAAAAAAAGAAGACTTCACTTTGGATTGGTTTTGGTCTGCGGATACGAAGCCCGAGCTTGATGCGTTCTGCCTCTGATTCGTTCTGGAATTGCATTTATTTAAACGTTTCAATTGCTTTTCCGCTGGCTTCAATCTACGAGTGATTTATTGTGCGGCCCAGACAGAATGAAGCATAGGATGGGGGAGGCTCCCCGTTCCATTCGAATGGGGAATGGGAATCGTGATTGCGTTTGCTTAGGCATAACAATTATCCGCAGTTAATGTAAACGAAATCAATAATTAAATTGTGTACCAAGCCCCGAATTAGTCGCATTACACAACAATACTGTAAAATGTCCTGTAATTATGTAATTATATGGCATAACAAATGCTGCATGTCCTAGCTATAAAGAGTACTGGCCACGACCCACATTACGTTTGTTTAAGGCGAACCCTCGGTTGGTTCTGGTCGGAGAGATGAAGTTCATGAAGTACGCCAACTTCTTCTACAAGGCCGTGGGTATAGAGCCCTATACGACCGACTCTCGACCGAAGACAAACAGCCTCAAGGCCAACATCGTCTTCTGGGCGAATGTGATCAATCTGAGTGCGATTGTGGCCGGGGAGATTATCTATTTGGGTGTTTCCCTCGCCGAGGGAAAGCTCCTCGATGCCGTCACCGTAATGTCCTACATCGGATTCGTTTTTGTGGGCATGAGCAAGATGTTCTTCATCTGGTGGAAGAAGCCGGCCTTGAGCGACATGGTGCGCAACCTGGAGCACATCTATCCCCAAGGCAAAGAAGCGGAGGAAGAGTACAGGCTGCAGAGCTATCTGCGATCCAGCTCCCGCATAAGTGTGACCTACGCGCTGCTCTATTCCGTGCTGATTTGGACCTTCAATCTCTTCAGCATAATGCAGTTTCTGGTCTACGAAAAGTTGCTGCAACTGCGCGTGGTGGGTCTGGCACTGCCATATAACGTGTATTATCCATGGAACTGGGAGGCCCCCTGGTCGTATTACCTGTTGCTCTTCTGCCAGAACTTTGCGGGCTATACTTCGGCGGCGGGACAGATATCCACAGATCTCCTGCTCTGCGCTGTGGCCACGCAGGTGGTGATGCACTTCGATCGCCTGTCGAAGGTGCTGGAGAGCCACGAACTGAGTGGCAACTGGGAAAAGGATTCCCGATTCTTGGTCAACACCGTGAAATACCACCAGCGGATTCTTCGGCTCTCAGAAGTGGTGAATGACATCTTTGGCATTCCATTGCTGCTCAACTTTATGGTCTCCACGTTTGTCATCTGCTTTGTGGGCTTCCAGATGACAGTGGGCGTGCCGCCGGATATCATGATAAAGCTCTCTTTGTTCCTGTTCTCTTCGCTCTGTCAAGTTTATCTGATTTGCCATTACGGACAGTTGATTGCCGATTCGGTATACTCTCCAGAGGTATTCTTTCCGCTTTCGAAATCACCTCCATTTTGTATCCTTGCAGAGCTTTGGTCTTTCGAATGCTGCCTACAAACAGAACTGGAACCACGCCGACGTACGCTATCGTCGGGCTTTGGTCTTCGTAATAGCCAGGGCCCAGAAAACCACTCATCTAAAGGCCACTGTCTTCATGAACATCACGAGGGCCACTATGACAGACGTAGGCCGCTTAATACCTATTTTTCCATCACTATCTAAATGTTTTTCCCGTGTTTTTTTAGTTACTTCAAATATCATACAAGTTTTTTGCTTTGCTGCGGACCATGTATGTGAAGTAGAGAACAGAGATGACCAGGGCCCAGACGAGAGAGAAGAGATTCCTAAGCCCTGCTCTGCACCTCATGCCTCATGCTTTCAAAAGCTCAACGGAAAAATAATTATGCAAAGGCATGAGCTACACGCATGTCCAGTCTTCTGGATGCTTCAACACAAAAAAACTTGTATTTAGTCGTTTTCCTCATTCTGTGCAAGAGCGAAAGATGGCTAGATGCTGCAACAAAGGAAAATTGCAAAGTTAATTTAACGCTTCAGTGCCCCAAAAGTTGTGTTTATAAATTATTAGTGTTCCTTAGCTTGCGATCTATTGGATAACCATACAATAAATCTGTCATAAGAGCAATAGATTGTAAAATTTGCAGAAAACAAAATGAAGAATGCAAGTTTTTGTGATTTGTTTGATTTCTTAATTTTTTAATTTGAATGCAGCTCTGTACTGCAGTCATCGATCCGTCATGCCAGCAACCCTGCTATCGATTGGTCGTGGGCATATCGATGTCTGGCCACCACTAGTAAAGAAAACGCGAAATTAAATCAATAAAAATCTAGACAACTTGATCACACTGTATTATTATTATGCCTTAACTTGCACAGTAGTAAGAGTGATTAGGTGGGATGAGTGATTGTGGGATGAGTGATTTTACAGGACTCCGCAGTGTTTGCTTCATCTTTGATTGGAAAGGCCATTTGGGTATGGCGTGGCGTCTCCAGCTTTGTTATTTGCTCTTTCATTTTCGGCAAAGATCACATCTAATCATCATCGTTCTGGTTGAAGTGATCGTAGACATGGCGAATCAAATGCAATCCGATGTAGGAAATCGCCACGTAGTTTACGAAAATAAACAATTCACTTGAACAGTGGGCCATGTGCATCCAGCAACCACAAAGATCTGCAGAATAGAGACATATATGTACATATAAAAAACCAAAAAGTATTTATTCCTATTAACTAACTATTAACTTACCCATTATCTCGCTCGATTTTCTGTTAAGTAAATTTATACAAGTAAACTCAACTTGCCCGAAATGTCGTAGCACATGCGATGCCACATGCTCGTAAAACGTCACGTCATTAGAAAAACTATAAACGATAGGTGCAGGCCTACTACGAGTGTATTTGATAGTACAACCCACAATTAGGATGAGTTTGAACTCTGAAGGAAACACAGCACAAATCATTATGCGAACTTGTGCTCTGTTGCTGTTCGTGCGGCACTTGGATGCAACAGCTGCAACGTTTCAAAATGCTCAGAAGTGGGCGTGTACTGTCCACCAATGTAGCGTCATTATAATGAGGTATTTGCAATACATTCCATTCATTTTTTCCATATTAATTGATTATCATTTGAAACCCACCAGAAACCCACATGGAACCGCTGCAGCTGTTACAGGAAATGCCAGGAATTACCTGCACTTTCCCACATAATCCCCACATCGATGACCTTGTAAAGGCCAAGGTAATGATATATCTGCAGTATCGTTGCATGACATTTACCCTGACAGATGGGGCTATAAAAGAGCCAAGGACTGCCACAGAGGCGCATTCAGTTCAAGGAAGGACGGCAGCGAAGGACAGCAGCAGCTCAAGAAAGGACATCACATCTCTTTGCTCAAAGATGGATAAGTTCATGAAGTACGCCAACTTCTTCTATACGATCGTTGGTGTTCAAGCCTATGCCACGGCATCCCGACCGCCGAAGGACAGTCTTAGGAACAGGATCGTCTTCTGGGGGAATTGGATAAACTTGGCCATTGTGGGAAGCGGCGAGGCTATCTATTTCTACTTGGCCATTTGCCAGGGAAACCTTCTTGAAGCCGTCACCGTGATGTCCTACATTGGGTTCATCATTGTGGGCGTGAGCAAGATATTCTTCATCATGTGGAAGAAGCCGGCTTTGAGTGCCATGGTGCAAGAGCTGGAGGATCTGTTTCCGCGTGGAAAGGTGCAGGAAGCAAAGTTCCAGCTGGAGGACTATCTGCGCTCCTGTTCGCGCATCAGCTTCAACTATGGCCTTCTGTATTTCGTGCTCATCTGGACATTCAATCTCTACCCCATCATGGAGCTGATCGTGTTCGAAAAGTGGCTGAAAATTCGAGTGGTTGGCAGGACGCTGCCCTATCTGATGTACGCTCCCTGGAAGTGGAATGACAATTGGTCCTACTATCCGCTGCTGGTCGCCCAGAACTTTGGTGGCTACACCTCGGCAGCGGGACAGATCTCCACCGATCTCCTGCTCTGCGCTGTGGCCACGCAGGTGGTGATGCACTTTGATCATTTGGCGAGATCCATGGAGAACCACAATCTCAGTGGCGATTGGCCGAAGGATTCTCATTATATTTCCGAAGTGGTGCGCTATCATGAGCGAATCCTGCGGCTATCGGATGTCGTGAACGATATCTTGGGAATCCCTCTGTTGCTCAACTTTATGGTATCTTCGTTTGTGATCTGCTTTGTGGGCTTCCAGATGACAGTGGGCGTCTCTCCGGATATGATTACCAAGCTGTTCTTGTACCTCGTCTCGTCGATGAGTCAGGTGTATCTGATTTGCCACTACGGACAGATGGTGGCCGATGCGGTATGTTTATAATTATTTCTTTCATCTAAGGCTCTCAGTTTTTTCCTTGCAGAGCTTCGGCCTGTCTGTGGCGGTGTACAACCAGAACTGGAGCAACGCCGACGTCCGCTATCAACGCGCCCTGCGCCTCATCATAGCCCGAGCACAGAAAACCACCTATCTAAAGGCCACCATCTTCTTGGACATTACCAGATCCACCATGACCGATGTATGCACTGAGTAAACTGTTGTTTCCTATCTCCTTTTTAATAATTTCTTTGGTTTTTTTTTCTTTCAGCTCCTTCAGATATCGTACAAGTTCTTTGCTTTGCTCCGTACCATGTATGGCCAATAGAGGACACCCCCAAATCCCTAAAACCTAGGCACTCCTATGCTTTCAGAAGCTCAACGCGAACTTAATTATGCGTCGGCATGTGCCACACACACATACACACACATGTCCTTCGCATTGCTGCCTGAACACAGAGGAAAAAAAAGAAAAAGAAAAACGCTGCGCACTTTTTAGCGGTCGCTGGGTGACGTTGAAAAGGCAATTCTACGAGTACTCCGCACTGGAAACGAGAGGAAATATCGTATGTGGGCTACAAAAGAAAATTGCAAAGTATATTTTACGCTTCACTGCACAAAAGTTGTGCTTATGAGTTTTCTCTTGGTTATTATGCTCTTTACAGAAGGGTATTGGAGAATTTTAGAAGAGTTTTGCCTGCCTACAATACATGGAATGGTTAATGTGGGGAGCAGTGTAAGAGTTGAGTTCAAAAGAATTCTTTGAGGGTTGTATAGAAGTAGGGAAGGGAAGTATAGATATAGTATAGAATCCTGTAAGAAGTACAACCAGATCAGGAAGAACGAACCTGGAAACTCTTCTCTTGGGAAGAGGTTAACCATCAACCATAAAGCACGCATTCCAAACGACTAGTTTATGGTTCTCTTTATAACAATCGAAGCCATTCCATAATTATAGTTTGACTCTTTAATCAAGTACTAATTTAATGGTCTAACTAAAGCAACTACTTTTCTTCAATGATAAATAAAGAATCATGGCTTAACCTGCAACTGAATGGGAGTCTTCAATATAATCTTTCAACGAAAATATATCCAAGATGATGCAGTTTCTAATGCACATTTAAGGGTATTCCAAGCATCGGTTACCAATCGGTTTAGTCCTTAAATCTTGTTGCTAGCCTTCTAACTAAAGCAACTACTTTTCTTCAATGATAAATAAAGAATCATGGCTTAACCTGCAACTTCAATATAATCTTTCAACGAAAATATATCCAAGATGATGCAGTTTCTAATGCACATTTAAGGGTATTCCAAGCATCGGTTACCAATCGGTTTAGTCCTTAAATCTTGTTGCTAGCACTGGTAGTTTTCTTACAATTTTTAGCTTTTCTCAGGGTGACAAGGAGAGAGAGAGGAGAATGGAGTGGAGTGAAGTGGAGTGAGGCTGAAGGCAGTGGACAGCAAACCCCTTTGATGGCATCTAATGCAGTTTTTCCATGGGAAAAATGATGTGTGGCGGTGCGGCTCGGGGAGTACGAGTACGAGAACTACGAGAACTCCTACGCACTCAACAATATTAGCAATTTATGCGCTGAAGCGTGTCCAGGCAGAAGGTAGAATGGAAGCTGTGGGGTGTAGAAGGAAATGGGAGTTTTTTTTTTCTTCTTGCCACATAAAATTTTCATTTTTGACGAATCTCCACGACATTACCTGCACGGCAGCACCAGCCACCCCCACCCCCACGCCTGGATAGTTATTGTTTGCGAGAGCCACGTGCATAAAATATATTAAAAATCTATTTTTTGTCCAATGTCCTGCCAGCGTTCGTCCACCTTCCCTCGCTGTCCCCCGCTGCTGCTGTCAAGGCCTGACATATTTTGTTGCATAGTTAGGAGCTTTACTTCCTTATTTATTTATTTTTGTATGTTTTGTATGTATGTGTACATAGATATCTATTTTTGTGATTTTTTTTTTTGGCTCCTCTTTTTAGAGAGGGATTTATTTTTCATTTTTGTGAAATTTTTATAAAGCTCCCAAATGTGCTACAATTTAATTTCTGGTCACGTTTCGTGTGATTCTCAAATGGGCAACAGTTACAGCCAACAAAAAAAAAAACAGCAACCAGCTACAGAATGGGGCAGGGCGCCTAAAAAAAGATACCTTCAATATCTACCGCTGTCATATTGCATAATTTAAGGCGCCATAAACATGGAACACGTTTATTAGGACCAAAATCCATGGCAGAAGTCAGAGATCATATCAGGACGAGTCAATTACTGATACTGTCAGAGTTTTGCGTTCTGTAGAATTTAGGGGCTGGATATGTACATATATTTTGGGCAACTGAAATATAATTAAATAATTGCATAATTACGTGTATATATCAATAGTTTATTTAGCTAATTGGAAACAAGGCAGAAATGTCTACATTAGTTAGGGCTTTGTGGTTACTCCGCTTTGTCTGTTTCTGATTTTGGGGTCAATGGACATAATTGAAAATAATATTATTGAAGGGAATATAATTGATACATCTCTAGCTCTCTGCGGGATGCCCACTCTCTCCACCCATTTTCCTTATTTCAGTAATTTTCTGACATTTTTTTATTAATCTTTGAACATAGTAAGTATATGTTTCAGAAAGTTCACAATAAAGTTAAACACTATTCATGGAAAAAAATCGTTTATTTAATTATCTATTTATTAAGATATAAAAAAATATATTTCCCCTATTTGATTTGAAATCTTTCGAATGCAAGTCTTTGATATGATATTTTCACGTAGAAATCTTTCTGAAGAAAGCAATAAATTAAATTTTCGCATAAAAATATCTAAAATATTCACCAAAAACGAACCAAACTGAATAGAACAAACTCTCACGATTTTCTCTATCCCTAAACATATTTCCATAACGATTTCCACATGATTTCCACTACATATAATTGACCTTCAGTGCAACATAGTCCACTGGCTGCCTCGACTATCAAAATAAACACTCTTTGTCATTTATGAGCAATTATGAATTTACGTACACTTTTGCATGCAAAATGCAAGCCAACGAGCAGATCAAAAATTGAAAGCCACAAAAAAATAGCACCCATTGTTTTTTCATTTTCCCGAATGCCACACCTCCAGCTCCCACACTTTCCCCCGTGCCCGCCCAACTGGTTGTTAAATCCACTTATCAAAACGTGCAAATAACTCAGCTCTGGGGATAGGGACAAACACACGATGGCTGGCAACAGCAGGACGGCAGGGGACGGCAGGACAACGGGGCACGGGACAACGGACAACGGAGAAGGAAATTGAGGCAACTGGCGACCATGATGACCCAGTGGGGCGTGTTCAATGACCAATTGGCAAAAAACTGTTGGCACTGCAACAATAGCAACAAGCTGGAAAAAATGTGCCGCAATCGGTAGAGAAACTTGCAGGGATCGAAGTGCATTATACTTTCCACATTTTGGTGCATGGGCGGACGGGCACTGTTTTTTCAATTAGCTGCCATTAAATTGAATTCAAATATTGAAACAATATGTTGCCACCCATCGGCCCAAAAACTCTTTCCGCAGCCATTACCCCTCGCTTTTCCAGCGTGGGATTTAGTTTCAGCTTAGCAATCGCACCCTCCCGCACCCCGCACCCCGCATCGCCACACTCTATCGTTTTTCCCTGTGCTCTCTGATCTGGTGTGATTTATTGATTTTGAGTGCAGTTTTTCTTGTCAAAAGTTGACTGCGGCTCATACGCTCCACTGTCCACAGAATAAATATTCCATATATATTTTTTTTATATTTTTGAATGCCAGGGGCAAAAATTGCACCAAAAATTGTTTCCATTTTCATTTAGTTGTTGGTCAAAGGAATGGAAAAATCTCCCTCTCTCTCTCTCTCTCTCTGCCTATCTGTCTCTGTCCCTGGGAAATGTGTGAAAATCCGCACGTATCTATATGTGGGAATCTTTTTCAATGGCCAAAATATACATCGACTTCTATGCACAACTATAAATGGAGACTAAAAGCCTCTAAATTAGTTTGCTCGCATTATTGCCCATACGCACTGTGGTACGTACCAGCCGCAGCGGCACTGATATTTCTATGGTTTTGCATTAAGCAAATGGTTTGGTTTTTGGTGTTTTATGAGGGGCACTACCCAAAACTAAAAGACAGTCCCCTTCCCTCGTTTGTTAATGGGCTACGAGAGAGAAAGAGAGAGAGCGATTTTGGTGGTTTCCTTATTGTATATTGTGGCTTTATTCGATTGATGATTGCTGATGATTTAAGCGTGGGCTTATTGATTTCTTATGGGCCATTAATAGAGGATTCCATCCACTAATAGCATTCATATTTGAAACGATTTGTCAATGCAGTCGAGCATTAGTCGTGCGGATCCCATATTCGGATAATTGTGACAGTAATGTGAGCGATACAAAAGGAGGATACAGCGGAAATGTATATGTGTGCAAGAAAAATGTATGCATACATACATATACATAAATGTGTGTGTGAGAGAGGGGTATAAGCAGAGCTTAGAGCCTAAGTAGGTTGCTGAGCCTCCACGCAGAGAGAAAGAGAGAGAGAGAAAGAAGGACACACACAAAGATGCCACAAAGGCGCGCGGCTTGTATGCGGAAAGATAAGCAAGAGGATTTCATTTGCTCATTACTCAACAGCTTACTACAGGGTGGTGATACGAGGGGTATGGGGTGTGTGTGGCAGGAGGGGTATGCAGTGTGTGGTAAGAGGAGTAGGAGTGTGTGCGGCAGTGGAAGGCACTTGGCGGTACGTTCTCCAGACACAGATGAAGAAAAAGAAACACCGAGGGCGGCTCATAAGAAATGCATGTGCACATAATTCATTTTTTATGCTGGCTTACAGCAACAACAAGTGATATGGGAAAGAAAAGAAAGATTTCAAGAACGAATATGCAGGTGCCCTTAAAGATATATTGTAATTATGAAATCAGACAAAATCTAGAACAATTTCGAATTGTTTTTTCTAAAGATAAATATAAAATGTAAACAGAAAAGTTGTTCTCACTTTTCGATCGATTCTTTCAACGATCTTTTGATGCAGAAGATTCGCATTTTTGAATGTGGCCAGCCTTCAGCGTGGCTCATCACAGTCCATAGTACCCTTTAGGAGTGTATAATGATGGCGGGACTAAGTACAGTTACATGAGTTACACCCACCGCAACTACCTTCACTCACTTACACAAGTGAAAAACTTGCGAGAAGAAAATTTAGAGACGAAGAGGCCTTGTCATCGTGCTGCTGCGGCCGATGGTGGTGGTGGTGCTACTGCTACTGCAGCCCTACTCTGGCAACGGAAACGGAAGCGACATCCAAGTTTATGTTAAAGTTTGATGCAAAACCCCCAAACTCTGTTACTGGGATGGCACACACCTACATAAGTAGCTGTATGGATGTGTGGATGGCAAAGTTTCACTCCGTTTCTCGCTCTCTTCTCGTGTTGACTTTTGCGGCTGCTGTACTCTAAGTGTTGAGACTTGCGGTGGTGTCCGTTGCACATATACATGTACGTGTTTATGTCATAGTGTGTGTTGCATGTGTGTGCGTTGCAGGTGGTAAGGAAATTAAATCAGCTTCGTGCGCCGTGCACATCATTAGTATGTATAGAGAAGAGAGAGGCCCTGAGGCTGAGGCTGCAGCTACCATTGCCTGCTACTGCTCCTGCTCCTGCTCTTGATGATTATGATTGCCTTTTCTGATGGTGGTTTCGGTTGGGTTTCGTCCGCTTCCTGTTCTGCCTTGTCCTGCCCATATAAGTATGCCACAGCTTTCTTATTGCCACTGCAAATTGAGTTTTGCATTAAAGCGGCAGCCTTCTTGATTAGTCGTTGCATACTAAATTGACTTGCATATCCTCTCGATAGATAGATAGATAGATATCGACTATATGTCCTCTATGTCCTCTCCATCTTCTGCTCCAACAGCTGACCAAACAGCAAATGTCAATGGGTCCTCCGTCCTCTGTCCTCACTGCTGACTGCTTGTTTGTTTGAGCACCGGCTCAAAGCGTTGAAAGTGCTCTGACAGGAGCAGGATATTTGCACACTGATGCATTTGTCGCCTAAGCTGCTCCTTATGACATTTATTTTTATTGACTGCACTGCAACCGGGCAACCAACGCACAAAGTTCTGCAAATGCTTTTCTTTTTTGCTTTAGAGAAAAAGAAAAGAGAGACAGAGAGCTCTCTAAACTGTTTGTGTGTCGGCATCGGCATCGGCTCTGCTCCTCTCCTTGGTAAGAGGCTTGGCCAGCAAAGCTTTAAAGCGAACCTCAAACCAATTGCCAGGTTATTGTATTGGCCAAAGGATGGGCTTGGAATGGGACTGGGAATGGAGCCTGAGCTCTAGTGTTCTGGTGTTCTGCTGGCTGGTTCCTCCTATCGGTTGCCTCTGATGTGAAAAATGTTCCGCATTTGTGCAGCAAAATTCATAATTCAGTGGCAACAACAGCAGACACGTTCTACCATTGGGCACTATGGACTATGCAGTATCGCTTTCTCTATCCTCAGGACACTATTCCTCTCCGAATTGGCTGTTCGCCTCTCAGAATTGAGTATCGCTCTCTCCGATCTGCTAATTTATGCATATAACGAGCTAAGAGAGGAAATGATTTGAACCTATTGGTTCATGTGTCTCTCCATAAGTCTCTCTATATCTGCAACTGCCTCTTGCTTCCTCCTTGTGCATACCTTTTGTTGTTTAATTAGAAAAGTGTTTCATGTAAACTCTCGGATGGCAGCTATGACAGCTTCAATAGCAGCAACAACGACAGCAACAACAACGGTGTAATTTCATTTTTGTTGACAAACTCGAGGCTTTTGTGGCATGCCACAAAGACGACCATGCCCCTGGCATAAGACCCACACCTCCGCCCACTGTCAGCTATCAATGGCAATGCAGGCGGACAGGACAGGACAGACAGGACAGACAGACAGGCACTCCCAACCCACCCTTTGAATTGTTGCTGTTGTCCTTTTGTTGCTATTGTTCTTTTGTTTTTGTACTCTCTTTAAGGGTATGGTGATTTCAATTGGAAGGTTGCATAAATGCATATGGGGTAGTTCGTTGAGTCTGCAGGGTATGTATCACCACGTCTTTTCTGTTTCGCTCTTTATTTTTTTCTTCCTCTCGCTTTCGATGCCACACACAAAGTGATCGGCCGTCGGTCTACACATTTGTAATGTGGCCGTATATTTAGTATTCTTATGGTATTATCTTATGTACGAGTGTTGCCGTATTGGCTGAATTAGGTTACCCTACCAAAATATTTTCTTGATCGGGTGATATTCTTATATCTTAAACTACGCGTAGTTCCTTCCTTTTTCTGGCCATAGAACGTATGAACAGAATACCATAACGATATACCATATCCTTTTTTAATATTATCATTAGATCCATTATTATAAGATCGAAAAAATATCAAATTAAGAGCAGTGCTACACTTTCAGTTTAGCAGGTTTTTCCATAGATACATCAGAATGGCAGTCCCCTATCCTCTGTTTTAAGCAAGGGTATTTACGGCTTCTGCTACTGTATAAATATTTTCTCTTTGTTGTTGTCCTGTCTTGTGTTTTGGCTCAGTTTTAATATCATTTTCGTTCCACTCCAGTTGGCATTTTAATTTAAGTTTCATTTTCAATTTAAGACTTTGACTTGCCCCAGCACTTGCATTGCGGCTGCATCATGGTCACCCCACGTCACCCCACCCATTCTGTCCCAACTGCAACTCCACTTCCCCCCCGCAATCCATCCTTCCTTTTCCGCAACCCCTTCTGTATACTCTTCCCCATTTTTGTCCCAGTTGTTTTGTATTTTCGCGCTTTCACGCTTTTCCTTCGTCTGTGTATGTGTGTGTGTGTGTTGGTTCGCAGCCATTTGGCGGCCATTTTAAATTTATTATTTGTATTTGTGTTTGTTGTGGTGATGGTGCAGCCCTTTGTTGTGGTCCACGCCCATATTCCCTCCTTTCCTTTCTGCCCCGACGCGGCTTGCCTCCTAGAGTCCTCCTTGAGCTTGCATTTTCAATTAGAAAAACTTTGCATAGCAAATGCCTGACAATAATTGCGCTTGTCGGAAGGGGGCGGGAGGAACGAGGGGGTTGGCATGGCTGTTGTATTGTGCATAATCAGTTAACGAAGAAAATCTTTGTGGAAAATAATTTATTGGCAGATTTTTAATTAAAACTTTTTGGCCAAACTCAAAGTAAAACCACTGAATGGATCATAAATTTGCATTATTGATAGGACAGTCTCTGGTATTATTCTTGTCCAAGGATATCCAAGGCCCATCAATTGATGAATGGGAGGCCTTCGCAGAGGGGAGGACAGTGTCCATGTGTCAACTGTTTGGCCTAAATTATGGCTATCCTTGGGCTCAGGCGTCAGGTGTGTGTGAAATCCCTGACAATCCAAAAGCTGACCCTCTTTTCGAGGCTCCTTTCAACAGCTGTGTGTGTCGCCAACGATGCTGTTAAAGCTATTGTTGCACGATGGGCTTTCAAATGAAACTATTTTACAGTCGGTTAATTTCTTTCTTCACAGTATTTAAATAGTATCAGTAAATCTAGCAGATCCTTCGCAAATCAATTGCAAAAATAAACCAATCTAATGGAAATAAGAAAGATTATTTTCAAGAATCGTCGGTAGAAAAATCTTCGTTTTTTCTAACATCATCTTAAAGCCTAAAATGTTACCCCCAGGAACCTCCACCCTGCTCACTGATCTGTGTCATTTTCTTTGGAGTCCTGCCACAGTTGTGCACCATTTCAGGTGACCTGACCTCCTTTCCTCCCTGGGGCACCGAAGCATGAGGGTTATTTATATGTATGTGCCACAAATCATTATCAGCTGAGACCGAGAAAGGTTAAGAGATACGAATATCTATCTCTCTCACTCTTCTGAGTGTTTGAGTGTGTGTCTTTGTGTCTGTGGGGGCAATTTGCATTGGATTTTATGCTAAACTTTTGGCAAATTTTCGGACCATCAACAATGCATCAGCGAGTGATGCTCCTGCTGTTTCTGCTGCTTCATCTCCATCTCAACAGAACCCGGATCAGCATCAACATCAGCGACAGCCACTGCCAGTGCCACTGCAACAGCAGCAGCAGCAGCAGCAACAATAACGACCACGAGGCATTTGGCGCAAAAATGCAACTGCTACAAATTATGTGAATTATGCGTTCGGCTGCCGCATGCGTTTGCATAAATTTCCCAACTGCCACGATGCCCTCAGGCAATGCAGCAGAGAAGAGCAGAGGAGCAGCGAGAAGTAAAGTGTAGGAGAGCAGGGGGACAAACGAGTGGCGGATGCAACATTCGTGGCGCGCTTGCCACATATCTTGTCTAACAAATTGCATTCGAGTGTTTAACATGCGCCCAACAGGCGTTGATGTTGATGTACGAAGGATGCGAAGGACTTTTCCATGTTTTCACCCCAGCCAACAGAGCAGCGTCTGCAGCGTCGTCGTTGTGGCAAGTGTTACAGTGTTACCGCAGCTGCCGCTACATGTTGTATGTATATGCGTGTGTGTGTGCGAGTGTGAGTGTGTGCCTTTCTGCTGTGTGTGTGTGTCATAATTTACTTTGAAGTGGCATTTATGGTCGCCTGTGGATAGTCGATGCGAAAAGTAGCAAAAACATCCACAAAAAAAAAAAAAAAAAAACAACAGTATATATGTACACATGTATGTATGTATCGTATATTGCAGACAAAATTTAAATTGCCACAAAACAAAATCAAATCAAATCAAATCAAATGCACTACAAACACACACTGCGACAAACATACAGAGAACCACAATTCATTGCGTAATTGCATAAAATGGACAAAATTTGATTTCGAATTTTGTTGCTGCATGCATTCCGGGTTCCGGGGGCCCGCTCATCGCTCAGCTGCTGCGGCCAGTCGAAAGTCACACGCAAAACCATCAAATAGCTTCCCCGAAAATTGTGCAAATTTAATATGCACACACACACACGCATAGATCAACTCACACAGATACATTTGCACGCATCTGAATTTAATTAAAATTCGCAGTTATTGGCCCCAAAAGTATCGAAGCATCAGTTTTTTTTTGGTTTTTGCTGTTGGTTTTTGCTCTTCTTGCCGTTTGTAATTAAATTAGGCTTACATGGACACACACAGATGACACAGAAACAGTTCCAGTTCCAGTTACATAGATACAGTTGCACACACACAGGCAGACGCAGATAGAAACACAGACAGTGCGACAGTATCTCGCATTGGGCTACTGATTGTACAAACAAAACAGACGATTTAATTACAAATTGAAATTAGATGGAAAAACACATTTATAAATTCAAAAGTCACGTTTTCTGTGCCAGAACGAAGTGGGGGCTATCCTGGAAAATATAATTATAAGAAACAGAATCAATAAAAACCATTACCATCTGTAGAAAATTGTGAAATATTTGAAAAAAATTAAAGAACAAAAGTTTTAAATATTTTGATAAATATGTAGTCTATAATCTTAAAACAAAAAAAATATCTGCTATATTTAGATCCTATATTCAGAATACACTTATTAGAACATTAAGGAAAATATTTAGGATTGCTTATGTGCTCTAATAATATTTTTGGAAGGATTCTTTTGGCATAGCTCTGGTATCTCTAGGTGTTCCATTAGAAGAACAAAAGTAATGCCTAAAGAAAAAGTATTTTAATATAAGAAAAACCACCATAAGTGACATTTATGTATATTAAAATATTAAAATAAATTTTCTATTCACATTAAATATGATAGTCGTTCATAATCCTCAAAGTCAAAGAAATTGGATTACTCGCCTCAGGGTGTGACAGCTCTGGAAAAACAAAAACACGCATGCACATACATACGTATATGCCAGTGCACACCCACACAGGTGTAAAATCCAACACATATGCATTTGGGGATTATTTTGTTGGCATTTTCGTGAATATTTACAATGGATTCGGATGCGGATTCGGGTGCGGATGCGGATGCGGCCATGGTGTTAGCTGTTTAGTGCGATACGTGTAAATAAATATAAGCCAAAAATCGGCCACCAACTGTCAACGCGATGGCCCCATTCCAGCCCCCTCTGGGGGACATCGATTTGCATTAACCATACGGCTGAATGAACTGAAATAAAATACAAAATATATGGTATGTATGAATGATCTGGGTTTTTGGGCTGTGATGCGTTATGGAATCGGATCTACTTAATTATAGCTGAACTCCTGGCCACAAAATATACAAATATATATCCAACTATTCAACCGAAATTGAATCGTTTTGACAATATTTTGTTTACTCTTTCCGGCACCTGTAAATATTTGCATTTGAATTTGATTCATATTTGACATTTGATGCCCACTTGCATTTTAATAAGCTGAAATTAGATTTTATTTTCGATTTTTTAATGCTACATTCAATTTGTGGGAGATTTGAGGTTGCATCTGGCATCATCAAAGAGATATCGTGGGAATATCAAATTATTCATTTCTAGAACTTGATTTTTGCGTTGTAGGATATAGAATGTTGACGAATTTTAATTACTTTTTAACAGCAGTCTCTCCCTACAGTTGATGTTGCAATTACGAGTGGAATTCTTTTTCATGCGCTGTTTGTATTTCTGTTTGCCCAAAAACAGGCAAATATTAATAAAACAAACTCCCGCAGAGAGATTTCCCTGCCTCAACGTTTCCCCCTCATTTTCCCCCCGCAACACGCATACGCCATGTTGGCCGTCAGGCGCTGTCATGTAAGTGGGGTGGCACTGCCTGAATGTGGCGTTAGACATGTCATTCCTTGGGGGCGGCCGCCATTCCAACATTTGGCTTAAAACTGGGCTCAAAAATATCGATTCATTTTGAATGCGGACTGCAAATAAGAACCATAATGACTGGCATGCTTGGGGGTATAATTCTCTAGAATATATTAAGTATAGTCTAGCTATACTATAGCAGTGAAACGTGCTTTTCCCTACCTTCACTGATTGTCAAAGAATATGTCTTTCATCAGAGAAATATCTCTCTAATCGAATCAAATTACATATCCTTTACACCCTTTATTGTTGTGCAATTAATTATAAAGTAAACCAACAATTGTTGCACTTAGTCCTGCATCTCCTGCTGCTGCTGCTCTTTTTTTGGTGCAGGTTTTTCTTGCGGTCATTTCTCAAGGGCTGACAAATCGGTTCTCTGCTGCTGAAGAAATGGAGAACCGGAAGCCCGAAGCTGCCTTCACGATAGATTGTTGTGCAGTCGGGGAGCAGGAGCATTCGGAAAAGCTGTTTGTCTTGTGCCTGGCCTCGAGGACTACTTGTGTGACAATTGTCATCCTGTCACTTGACTTTTCGCCAGAGAGAGAGGAAAGAAAGGACAGTAGCCCACCCAGTGGCTGTTGTGTGCAGTATGCATTATCCCTCCAGCAAACAGCAAAATGAGCAGCCGAATACTTAGAAAGCCAACCAAGTTGTGGAAAATTTTTAATTAAAAAATTGCAAAGGACATTATGCAGAATGGTGGTGGTACTGATGTTTCTTATGATTCTCCCAGCTCCTGCTACTCCTAATGCTCCTTCCTCCTTCTTGTAGGGTTGCTTCTGATGAGACTCTCCTGCTGCTCCTACTCCTGCTCCTGCTCGTGCTCCTTCTGCCCAAGCGAATCACAGTCAATGCCATTGAGAGACATAAGAAACAAAGGACACTTGACAAGAGACTGGGGGGAAGACAGAGCGACAGAGCGGGAAGCGGGGCGGAGCGGAGGAAGTGTGGCATATTTGGTATCGGAGAAAATGCAGCAGTTCCGGGTAATGAAAATGTCAACGCGGCTTAGTGGGCAGCCGGGCAGAGAATTCGCTGGGTTGCCACCACAAAAAGGACTACGACTACGATGGAAAAATACGATGGTTTAGAGGCGGAAGAAAAGAACTCGGTCGGGTCGGTGATAGGATGGCTGTGGCCTGCACGCTGCTTCTTGAAAGCGGAGATTTTTATGGGAATTTATGAAAATTGACGTATTTTATGGGCCATCATCGCCAAAGCAATTATGAACGCTCGAGTGAGAGGCCAGCCCCCATGCTGAGAACCGCTCATTAGGTGGCCATAACCGCATGAGCCATTTACGAGACAGTGAGAGAGAGAGACAGAGAGAGAGAGGATGTGGGTGAATTGCTGAGTGTTTGGTTCGAGATTTCAGGCTTGGCCACCTTGTCGAGTGGCAGCACAGCACAGTGCAGGACGAGGACGAGGACGAGGATGCGAACACGAGCACGGACACGTCGCGGTCACTGACAATGTCAGCAGCAACTCCATTTCCGTCTAAGCATTAAGTGGCACTGGCAGGCCCGAAACAATGGCATTGAGGTGTCGTCGTTGCATAGTCCTCTGGATCCTTTGATAAGGATGCATCTGACATGGCTCATGGCTGTCGGGGTCGTGAGGTTTTCGTTGAGGCAGGGCGCAATCCCTTCTGTAAAGCCTGAAATTAGCAAGGGCTCTTTGCGGGATTTACTGCTGGGATGAGCTGCAGATGCTGCTGCAGCTGCAGCCTCAGTGGCAGTATGCGGTCGCTGTAACGGGCCAACAAACCGCAACAAAAGCCACGGCAACAGGGCCAATCTGTGGAGTTCATAAAAGTGTCAACAACTGGCTGGCCTGGCCAAGAGGCAAAAAAAAACCCAACCTCTACGACTGAATCCAGGACCCTGCGTTGACCACCGCTGATAACGCAAAATGGTCGACAACCCACTCAGGGACACACTAACACAGTAATACGCTAACGCACATACACACACACACACACACACACACACGCACACGCAAAGGCACAGGAACAGGCATACGCGGAGAAGTTGGCCAACTAACGCGCATTCGTTAGGCAAAAGACAAAGTTAACTGGCAGTCACGGCGGATCCGCTGTCGAGACCAGGGCTGAACCAGGCCACGTCTCTTCTTCAGCCCAGCCCAGCCCTTCCCTTCTCTTCCCGTCTCTTCCCTTCCCTTCTCTTCTTTTTTTAGTGTTTTGTTTTGGCCATCGCTGCGGCAATCAGCGTTCAGCGTTTCAACCTTCTCCCATGGTCGTCGTCGGCCAACGCTTTTCCGTCTTATCAGCGACCACCTATATCTACTTTGTTGCCACTCTCTGTGTGTCCTGTGTCTGTTTTTGTCTGTATCTGTGTGTGCCACTGCCACTGCCAGTGCCTTTGGTGCCTCGTTTGGTTTTGTTTTCAGCTGTTGCCATCTGCACCTGCCTCTGCCTCTGCAACTGCCGTAGATGCTGCTGCAGTTTTACTGATGCCAAAGTGAAGGTAGAGATGGAAACGGAAAACGGCAACACGGCCACACGGCAACACGGCTTTACTTCTTTAAAGTCTTGCAGATGGAACTAAATGGTGTCTAGATGGTTCCTAGAAGTTGGTAATCAATTTAGCATACCTTTAAAGTCCATTTATCAATCAATTTTGTTGTGTATATCCATCCAGATACCCGTCTTGAGTTCTAAATTATTACTTAATATATTTCAAATTATTTTCCCATGTTTCTGTTTAAAATGTTTTCATTATTTTCAGCTAAGAAAACTCTGCTCTAATCGAGTTTTACGATCTATCTTAAATGGCATTAATGGTGTCCCTTCCCTTTATATCCAAAATCCATCACTTTTTTACCTTTTTGTGCCCACTCTATCGGGGACCTGCACAAATACAGTCATGTCCCAAAAAACAATTTCCTGATTTATGCAATTTTATGCATGCGCGACATTCTCTGGAGCTCCATCTCGGCCAGAACCTTACCTCTCTGCCTTGGCCAGGGTCTGTGGATAAAACCACAAAAAGTTACCGCTCTGCTGAGCTGACACATGTTGCAATGACTTCTGTCAGCATTGTGGATGCAACGTAAAGGGAGTTATAGTTTCTGCTACCCTCCTCCTCCTCCTGGTCCTGCTGCTGCTGTTCTTCCTGGTTCTGATGCTCTCCTCCTGCTGTTGCCGCTGCTCCTCTTTCAAGCGAATTGAATTCCTGCAGCGGTGAGCAGTTTTGTAATATTTTAGATAAGCTTTTGGCCCAGTTAGTTAGTTAGTCTATGGCTCGGACTCTATCTCCATCTGGGTCTGCGTCTCCATTCGCGGCACTGCTACAGAAGCAGCAGCAGCAGCTGCTCGAGTGAAGGCAGACCAAAAGCCAAAGCCAAAGTCAGCTGCTTGTGGCACTTCGTTAGCCGCTTTTGTGTTGCAAGCAGCAGGTGCACCGCAAATAAAAAAAGAGAAAATCTTTTTAATGAAGTGCATTGCCAGTGAGGCAGCGATGGCGGCCAATTAAATTTTTGCTGGCCATCAAAGAGGCCAAAGCGAATCCTCGAGTGGCAGGCAATGGGCGAAGGAGAGATAATGAAGGTGCAAGAATCTCCCACAGATAAACTAATTGAAATCTAGAGAACCAGAATGGAATGGACTAAAGTTTATGCCACATTTTTGTGTGGCAGCTTTAACAATTTAAGGGCGCATCTGCCTGCGGGCGAAACTAAAGCGAAAATTGTCATATGTAGATTTATAGTGAATGATAAGAATAGTATTTACAATGCCCCAAAGGTTACACAAACACATATGAACACACACACACACAACACAGCTGTACAAAGTTGACTTTATGGGGATACTTAATGTGGCACACAGCCCCACTGTCCACCGAATGGTACAACATTCAGCCTGATGGCACATTATGCCACACGACGACGCCCCTCAAATTACGTATAACGTATTCGTATGCCGAGGCATACCACACCATATTCGTCTGGTTGTGTGTGTGTGTGTGGCATGGTACTTAGTGCTCCGTCGATGGCGAGATGGTGAGATGTGTGCCGCCGCCTTTCAGTCGCTAGTGAAGCTCACAGTTTAATGCACAAGTTAATATCACAACTGGACACTTTGATCGCAGTTAGCGATTAGATTTCCGACTTGACATCCCGCTACACAAATTTATGGTATGCAAGGGTATATCTGTTATGTCTAGGGTGTCTGATAAAACTAAGAGATGGTATGGTAGGGGAAGATATTTCATTGCGTTTTCTAACTTTGTTTGTAGACATCACTTTAAGTACTTTAATCTTAAAAGAGTTGTTTAAAAGGAGATGAGGTGTGTTCCTTTAGATATAGAACACACTTAATTGTTTACCTATATACCATCAAAACCCTTTAAAATTTCACTTATATTTAAAGTTTATTCAAGCTTTTCCATCAATACATCTTTTCTTATTTCTATATTCTATATATTGCCAAAGTTAAAGTACAATTCCAAATCGTATCGGCATTAATCTATTGAATTTCCTCTTCAAGTTTTGTTTCTTTTCCCTCAGGAACTGTGTAGAGCATTCAAACTATAGTCCTTGCGGGTCATTGGCTCTTCATATTTATCTTTGGCCAAAGGACAGTAGTTACTCGTCCTTCTTGAGGATATTATCATATGTCACACACACACACACAAGCACACTCATACCAGTACACGTAATATGCAGCTATCTTATTCCAATCCCATCTGCTGCTGCAAAGGACCTTCCTTCTTGGGCATTCCTTTCGTCCTGGTGTAATAAAGTGTTGCGGAAGTTGGACATATTGGTTTTTAATATTGAGTTACTTGTTTGTCTGGACAACTTTTGAGTGGGAAGCAGGGGAGCAGCTCTAAGCAGCAGACTGTCCAGCGCTCGTTAGAGAAACAGATCAGATTTCCCAGCTTCCCGTGTCCCCATCCCTATACCCATCCCGATTCCCGGGGCCATGCTGCCCCTAGCCCCTAGGCCACCAATCATACGCGGAAAATGGATTCTGTTTACTCTCGTTATAATCGCTTTGCCTGAGTCAGCTTCCCCTGCTTTCCTTCTCCATCCCTAACCAAATAAATTTCAGAATACTCTGGACTCTGGACCAATTTTAAAACAACAAACGAGCCAATGCCCCCCCTCTCTCTGCACCCTTCTCTCTGTAGGGAGTACACCCTTCACGCTTCACTCTCTCTCTTTGGCTGTCGCCATGGCCGCCCCAAATTGGCGCCATTTATTTACTTGTTTGTTTCAACTTCCGTTCATTGCCACGCCGCAAAAAATGTAAGCTATGGCATATACCTCAAAACGATCGTCCCCTCGTGGACAGTGCCCCTCTCGTGGACAGTGCCCCTCGCTGCTGCCCCTTCGCGCATTTCCGCTGCCATTAGCCGACAAACTTCATTTGTCATCTCATTTTTCTGCACGCTCGACAGTTTTCTTCCCTTTTTGCGCAGTGGAAATTTATGTAAACGGACATTCTCATTCTCATTCGCCGGACACGGACACGGGACACAGACTCCGTGGGCTTGGGCTTTCAGCTTTCAGTTTTCGTATTGGATGCGGATACGACTACGGATACGGATACGGGGGATTCCGAGTCGTCGTAGCTGGGAGCCGTTTTGCGGTTATGATGACATAAAAGGCGCTGCTGATAAAACGTAAAAGGCAAACAAGGCAATCGCAATGGCCAAAAACAATTCTCCGAGGCGATTGTGATCTGCGTGGGTGCGGGTGCGGGTGCGGGTGAGTGGTGACAATGTGCACCGGAAAGGGGCAAGAGGGAACACTTGCGCGCGGAACACTGCTGCAGCGGAAATAACATGCTGTGATTTAAGACTTCATTTTGTCGGCTTATGGAACCCATGAACCCAGAGAGAGAGTCAGAGAGATAGAGAGAGAGAGAGAGTGAAGAGGAGCTTCTTTAATGTTTGTACAAACTGTAGACTGCAGCAGCTCCCGTCTTCCCCCGTCTTCCCCCGTCCCCACCCCCAACCCCATTTTCACTGTTCATTTGTGTGGCTTATGGCATTTTCGCTGTTCATTTGTGGCGCCTTCCCCTTCGAATAATTGAATTATTTAATGCTGCCGAAATTGTAATTGTAACTGAAGCAGCAGCAGCAGCAGCAGCAACAGTGCCCGTGCCACTGGAAAACGGAAACGGATATGGAAGTTTCCCACTGCCGCGTTGCCGCCATGCTGTTTGTCCTTTATTTAATTAGCAAAGCAGCTCAATGCTGGGCGTTAAATTTCGCGCTTCTGTAAATTTCCTACAATATCGGATGAGGAGTGCAGTGGAATGCTGCTGGGTTTAGCGACCTCTGACGCACTTTGGAATGGCTTTGGAATGGGGAAACCTTTCATGGCTCGGAGCTGGAGCTCAAATCTCGCCATGGCATCAAAAATCACGTGCGCGCAGGCATTGCCATTCGTTGCAGTTGCAACTGCTGGCAGCATTGCCAGCTTCAGTCGAGCAGGAAACTAAATTAAACCATTTTGCTACCGCTTCCCGGTCCGCTGTCGGTCAGCAATGAATGAGAAAAAAATTGCAATAAAAGGCGTCGAGCTAGCTAAGTGCTGCCGTGCCCCTTTCCTGTATGCCGCATGCCCCAATGCATTGTGCAGCAAAGTGCGTTTACAGATGAGTGGCGGGGTTTGAATGCTTAGCCATTCCTTGGGATTCCCTGGCATCGCCCTTGTGCTCCCAGGGGGCAATCAATTTATTCCACCGTTTTCTGTGCGAAAAAAAACCAATTAAATTTTATAAGCCATACAACTTTTTAGGGTGTTTGCACACCCATGACATTTTCATAGGGGTTAGAAGTTCTTTCTTCTACATTTTCCTCGCGGTTTTAGGAGACGGCTGCTCGCCCTTCCCTAGGGTCCACTAGAAAGTTTACCCTCTCGCAGGAAAGGATATCTCCTCTCAGATGTCTGGCTGCAATTCTTTAACTACTTTTTCAAAGTCATTTCGTAGGCCAAAACCGCAGCACAGCCCCAAAATCGAACAACAACAATGCGAGCGTTAATTATTCATGAATAGAATTCATAGAAAGAATAAGTAGAGGAAGTTCTAGGACCAGACCACCCCTGCAAGATGAAAACTTTCTGTGCAAAGGCGAAACTTTGAGCCAGGGATTTAGCCAACTATACAATTTGCCGAAAGCTTTGCGGTTCTTCGCTCTGCTCCTTTCTGCTCCATGTCCAATAATGAAACGCTCCCTTATGTATTCATCATACGCCACGTGGTACAAGCTGCATATGTTGTTAATACTTTCGAAATGGGGGGCCCCATCTGGGGCAACATTCTGAGACTCTGACTAAGGGGGGCAAAGGCTTTTGGAGACTCCGAATTTGAGGGAAAATACTTTTGAGACTTTCAATCTGAGGGAAAAGGCTGTTGATTGATTGGTCTTTGGCTTGAGGTCAGTTTGATTCGGCTTTTCTCGAAAAGGATCAAAAAGTTGCAATACGTTTTTCAACTTTTTGCGTGGCAAAACTCTTCTCCGAAACCCTTTGGGTCGGCAACAGAATTTAATAAAACAATTTGTTCTCAAATGGAATTTCGTTAAATTAACATTTAAAATGCGTAATTTTCAAATTATTGATGGCCCAAAAATCAATTTGGTTTCTTTGCTCTGGTTTATCACCCAAAATTGTTTCTAGTTTTTGGGGCTGTGTTTTTGCGGCACACACAAATCAATGCAATTTAGAAAATTGCATTTACGGACCGAAATGAATTTGAAATTAAAATTGAGTTGAACAGAACAAAAAAAACACACGAGAAATTAGGTATATTTTTTGGAGTAGAAGTTATAGATACTCTTGAGGTTCCTTCAAGCCTTGGGAAATCTTAGGATAGAGTTTGTTGAACGTATTCAAAAAATTAAATTAATAATTAAATATTGTTCCAAGAGTTTTTCTTTGGTGTTCCGCGTAATATTATCTTCAGAAGAAAAAAGAAATACAACTTTTGGATTTTTGAGAATATTTTATTTTAATGAAATAAACTGGGCAAACATTTTTTACCCCAGACCTGGGCATAGTTTCAATTTGGAAAAAACTAATAGGTGTATAAGAAAATAGGGTGATTTTATCTACATGGAGATATTCATCTGTAATACAAAATTCCTTATACATTATAGTCCTTTAAAAAAGATCGTATTTGGTGCCCTGCAAACACCGCCAAATAATCTGAGTACCCCAGTCTTGTAGAGTATACCTAAATCAAATCGAGAGAAATAACGAATATTCTGTAGATGACGAACGGCATTTGTTTCGATTGATTGCATTTTTGGCCAAAAACACATAGAAACAGAGCCTCGTAATAAGGCATAAATTAGAGAATTTTGTAGTGGCCGGTTGACATTTCGCACAATGTTTATACATCATTTTCAAATATACGCATATATCGCATATATACGGGGCGATAAAAACAAATCCATTTGCATATTCTCCAATTTTAGTATAGCATTGCAAATGGGGAAAAACTGAAACTAATTTAAAGGCAAACAATGCGACTAATTAAGTCGCTGGTGTTCTCAAATCAATTTCAGAACGAGACACACATGAAAAATGGTACTATGGCAGCTCACCCTCCTCTCTCTTGGCCTCCCCGAGGGCAAGGTGTGGCTCAAAACAACAACTCAATCGGGCCAAAAAGGGTCGCACAAACAAATAGCAACAACAGCAACAACCACAGAGCCATAAGGAAGTGGCCCTGGTGTCTTTGTCTATAATTTATTCATAGTCAGGAAATTTCATCGCCTTGAGGCTGGCCCCCTTTTTCTCAGTTTGTTGTTGTAGTTTTCCACTTGGCCAGGTGCCTCTTAACGGGGAGAGAAGGGCACGAGGCGACAGTGGGCTTCTTCTTCTCAGCCCTGGAAGCGATTCTCAACTATGGGAAGAGTTTTCTGAAGCTCCTTGAGGAGCATTCAACTAACGAAATGTCCCCTTGAAACGTTTATCATAAATAATTTATAATATTTGGGGTTTTTCTCTTTTGTTTTCTTTTCAGTTTTCCGCATAATTTGGTAAACTTCGTTGTGACCAGAAGCTAAAGATTAACATACTCTTATTGATATGTATGTCCAGGACTGGGGTCTAGTTTTAATATTTCATAAGAGCTAATTGATTTTGTGCCTAGGAATGTGATGTGTCTTACAAAATATGCTAGTACTTATAGGTAACTTCTTTAGAAGGATTACTTTGCATAAGGTATGGAAATAGGTAGGAATACTTAAGGCATTGGAATACTCTGGAGTTTTAGTACTCAGTGATACCTACATCTCTCTTACCCAATCTCTAAAGCCATCAGCCATGAGGTTGCAACTAAAAAGTGCCAATAAATCAACTATAAAGAGTCTGAATGATGTTCTTTTCAAAGACTTCGTTAAACTTCCATTACATTTTCTTCCAAAACGTTCTCCTAAATCATTGACCTTTCCGCGGAGGTACATTCCTGCCTTAAAGTCTGGCAATCAAGCAAATATGTCACCAAGATGTCATCTTAAAGGTAAGCCTTTCTCTTACTGAACATTTCTATAATATAATTTGCGTATCCCTGTGAAATTCTTGGTATTAATGGCAGTTGTGGTCTGGATGGCAACTGGAAGTAGAACTGAAACTGGATGTGGATGTGGAATTGCAACTGCAACAGCAACTGTGGAAGTGCAACCAAACTCATTAAACTGCGTGCACGGCTGTTGCGGCAGCTTGTGGTCAGCATTTTGGGGTTTAATTTTACTAATTCACATGATGGCTCACACAGATACAACACACACACACACACACACACACACGCACAAAGAGAGAGAGAGAGAGACCCGCACACAGAGGGAGATCGACCAAATGTTAATTTTAATTTATGCGGCCGCCTCGCACATTTGTCGCATTAGTTGTGGGCCTCTTTAATGACTGATTTATTGGTCAAGGGAAAAGGTCGATGCGGCGGCCACACACAGGGGGGTGAGCGGGGGATGAGAGTGAGAAATGGTGCCACAATTTCGAATTGAATTGAATTATTTATTTATGCTCATTTGCAAACATTCAATAAAAACGCAACGCAAGGCTCTGCTGAAATATCTATAGAATGAACTTTTCCAGAAATACTCGTACATACATATGTATATCGTTGGATGAAAATGGGTGGGGGGAGGGGAGGGGAGGGACTTCTGCGGTAAGCTATTGGAAAGCGGAAAAGCGGCTTTTTAAAGTAATTAGGACATTTAACCAATAAAGCGAGTGTGGTAAGGTTTTTGTTGCAGTTGTTGTTGCACGCTGAAACTGATTGATTAGAGGCCCGCATGGTGTGTCAGGCAACCATCATGCTGTGCCCCAAAGGGCAGTCTTTAAATGTGAAACGTGAAAGGGCGAGGGCGAGGGAGGCTCGTTTCGCAAATGGTGCAGAAGTTTCAATGCAAAAAGTTACCACTTAATGCCACACACACACACATACACATCGAACATGGCCAGCATCCATCCATGCCACACACACACACACACACTGTAGCCTCCTCCTCCACTTTCAACGAGCGAACTTTTTCCTGGGGTAAATCAGAGAATGCACAAACGAATTTTAAACACTTTCGACATAAAATCCACTTTACAATTTTGTTTGCGTATTTCAATTTCGGATTTTGATTTCGCATTTGATTGCCAAAAGCGATTTTTACAGCCATACAGAGGAGAGTAGTGGGGGGGCGGCGGTGGGGGCAGTTGTATACCGTGTTGCAAGGATATTTGACCCGGGGTACTCGGGGACCTGGTCATCAGACGCCCGAAAAACTATTAATTTGATTAAAAGTCTGTGCACTTTTTATTTTCCAACAGCACACGCGGAAAACTTTACTGTTTCCAGTTCCACTCTTTGGCACTCTTGTCTCTCTCTCTCTCTCTCTCTCGCTTTCGCTCTCTCCCTTTCTCTTGTGCAAAAGGGAAGTGCAGCCATTGCTGTATGAGTGTGAGTGTGGGTGGGAGATCGTTTGTTTTTCCTGTTGGTGTTTGCCAACGCACATTAAAATGTCGTTAAAGCTGGTGAAAATCAAATGTACGAAATTTTCCATGGAAAATTTATTGCGTTGTGCCAACAGCAGCGGCGCGGAGCAGAGTTCAACACTGTAAATGCCATTTTAACGCCTGGATAGGACCCCAAGCCCCCCTCACCCTTCCTCACCCTCTCCTTTCATCCCACTTTCACCCCGTTCTACCCTTATTTTTCCCCCCTTTCCAGTGCACTCACACACACAAACGTACACCTCTTGTTCTCTGGCTTGCTCTCGGGTTGACTTGTGGTCTTGTTTTGCGGGCACCCGCGAGGCCACCCCCAACCTGTCACACCCCCTCCCTGCCCCCACCCTTGGCACCTCATTTGCATGCAATTCATTTTCTTAAGTGCAATTTCCATTGTTTTCCACCGAGTTTATTTGGTTGTTTCGCTCAGCTTCGTTCTGCTCTGCTCTGCTCTTCTCGCTGTGTGGCATGCAACCTTTTGTTGCAAATTACATTATTATTATGGCTGACTTAGAAAGAGGCAGCAGCAGCAGTAAAAGAAAGAGAAGCAGCCGCAGAAAAGGTGCATTGAAGAGAAGGGTGAGGTGAGTGCGTACGAGAGAGTGAAAGGACAGAGATGGGTGCCTTACCCTCTGTGTTATAGACCTTGCATAGTAGAAGTGCGCTTTCCACCATAATCTGTTCATAAATATATTCCTGGCTAAAAGAGTTTCAGCCTTTTCAAAAGTGCCCTTAAAAAATTCAACGAAATTAATGAAAACTTTTGCGGGAGGAGCACCAAAGCATATGACAGTTGTCTCTCCCGCTCTCTTCGACTCTGTTACTCCCTATCATGCCATCTCTTTTACTCTGCATTTCAAAATTTTCATTCAAGTTGGACTTTTGGCCCCCGAAAATGTTCTCCCCCTTTTTGTTGGGTGGAAGCTATCTCTCGAGCACGAACGCCGGAAAATTATTTGTACTTTTCTTACATTTTTGTTTAATTAATTTTACAAAACAGCACTTCACCCGAACTCCCCTCACTCCTCTCCGCCTCCTCTCACCCCACGCCCCTTTCCCCTTTCCCCTTTCCCGGCCGTTGTCAAAGTTTATGACACTTTTGCCTGGGATTTCATGTTGACAACATTGACAAAATGTCAATGCGATTCAGCTGGGGGGGGGGATGCGAAAGCGGAAGGGGAAGGGGAAGGGGAAGAGAGCAGAACAGAACAGAAGAGAATGCTCCGCATAATTAGCCTCAAACTCTTGACAGTTTTCCTCAGTTATCCTTATTTTTTTTTGGGTTTTTGATGGGGCGGAGGGAGAACATTCTACGAACATTTGCATGAATTAATTAGCAAAAGTTTCGCGCTCGAATTCGTAGTTTGGAAAGTTGGCCTGGAACTGGAATCCAATTGGACTAGTGACAGAAATTAGCTGACCAAGATGCCACAACGGACGGGATGGAGAGGCAGTGCTTTATGTAATTGAAATTGTACATCCCCCTACCCCCACCTACCCACCATGCACGCAAAAAAGAATGGAAGGATACAGGAATGGTCTCAAGGAATTCAATCAATTTCAAGGCAAACTTGAAATTTGTGTGCACAAGCCGAATGGGTTTCCCTCGCCCTCTCTCTCTGGTGTTTTTTTTTCGTGGGTGTTTTGTTGTTGTTGCTGCTGCCGCAGCGTTGCATTTTAATTAAAAACACAAACTGCCGCATGCCGCATGCATATTTATGAAAGTAATGCAACCAACAACAACAACAACAACAATAGCAGCAAGAGTGGGAACACCGTGTACCACCTTTTCTGCACACCTATGTACGCCGCCTGGACGCTGGACGCACGCCTAGTCAAATTATATATGCGCATATTTTATGCATTTCTCCCCAGCGCTGCTCACTTGGCCGCTACGAGTTTCTCTTAGAAGAGGGTACTATGAATTCGAGCAGAAGTTTGCTAAGAGAGAAGAACATTTCAAAGCTATCTTCATAGCTGAAACTATGCACAAACAGAAATAAATCAATCGAAGGGGTATCGATCATACATATATATTTTCTTAAAATACATTTATTTTTAGTTCCCATCATAATCGAGCTAATGGCAGACCATATTATATAGCTACCATAGAACCTATTGATAGATCTTTCAGACGAGTGATCTTTCTTCAAAGGGTATGCAAAGATTCGTCTCCCAGAACAGAGCGTTTCTTTCTTTCTTTTTCTCTCGCCCACTAGCTACCTCTTTCGGTCACTCTCTCTTTCTCCCTCTCCTGTTCCCTCACCCCCCCTGTCACGCTTTCGCTCTGTTTTGCATTCACTGTTCTTTTTTCTATGCGAAAAACGCAAAATCGCTTTGCGCCTGAAAGTATGCAGCAAAGCGTGAAGCATGCAAAAGGGCGGCATACCGATTGGTGTTTCAATCCTCCAACACTATCCCCTGTAACCCCTTTCTACACCCCCCTTCAACGCACACACACACACTCACACACACACACACATGGATGGCCGTGACGAGCGCTCGAGATGAAAAAGTTAAATTTGTTTCGTGTCAAAGCGTCGCCGTTGGCCTGCGCTCCAAAGGCTAAGACCTAAGCGCGTTCGACATTTTTGTGCTCTAGAATTGAAAAAAGGAAAACCAGGGAACAGCAGGATAGCTGCTGCCATCCTGCCGCGTATCTTTCACTGGGAAACCCCCCTCCCTCCCTTCCGAATGCCACCCCCTTTTTGTGTGTGACAGGCATGGCATGGCACATTTCGTATACGCCATGTTGACCAACAGCGGCAACAGTTTTGTGTTTTACTTTAAATTGCATAAATATGAGCACATCATTGTAGCTGTATGGGTGCGTCTGTGTGTGCCTGAATGTATCTGTGTGTGGGTATATTGTTGCATATTTTTGGCCGCAAAAGTGTGGCCTCCCTCTGCCTCTGCCCCTGCTGCCTGTCTCGCTTCTCTGGCTCTCTATCTATCCCTTTCGTTCTCTGGCTGTTGCACGCAGTTGACAGTTGCCCCGTCGCTTTGGGTGACACCTGCAATGCCTCGCATTTTATTACATTTTATGCCACTGTGTGTGTGCTTGCTTGTACCTGTTTGCAAGTTGACAAACGCATTGGACCGCATAAACAAATGATATTCAATTTATTGTTCTCTTTATGGACATTCTGTGGAATGTTATGTTCCGTTCCGTTCCGTTCCGGGTTTTGTGTCTCCTGTTTCTATTATTTTGGCTGTCCTTTTTCAACTGAAAAATGATGAAGGTCAGGCCGCGTAAAATGAGGCAGCTGACTGTCGCTCAAAACTCATTTAGAGGGATTAATTTTGGGGCAAGCTCTGAGGCGATTTAATGGTTCGCAGCAAGAAAGTGTCAGCAGGACAAAAGATACTAAGCTTAGGGTGAAATAATTAGCAAAACGGGATAAAGACACCGAAAGTCTAAGGAAAGAAAAAGCGGGAAAAACGATTTATTTTAGGGAAAGTTTATGTACTGCGAATCGCATGCAAGTTGCCTCCAAAAAATAGAGAATGATGAAGCACAAGTTGCCACCATCACAAAGAAATACGAGTGGAATGATGAGGCACAAGTTTTGTGCTTTGTTCGAAACTTTGGCACCGCAGGTTTTGCCAGGCCAGACGGTGGACCGCCTCCTTCGAACACTTTTCAAAACTTTGCTTTGTCGCGCATATGATATTCCCTCTGACATTCAATCTGTGTGTCTGTCTCTCTCTCTCTCTCTCGCCCGAACTCCATTGACCCGGCCAGAAGCTTTCTGCAATTTGCCAGAGTACATCTTGCTGCTGCTGGTGCTGCTTGAGTGCATTTAAATTTACTTCTCAGCCAGTGTTTTTATGCTCTTCAATGGCGCAAGCAATGGGCCATAGAATAAGCCATGATTTGAAAGATGGAAAACTAAAGGTAATGTCTGATACGAGATGGCGAAACTAAAGGTAGAACTCAAATCAATGAACTCAATACCACAGTAAAGGCAAACACAAACCGAGCAGCAGGTAAAAGCTTCATCTGGCAAAGAGGGTGAGAGTGCTCTAAGGTTTCACTTCCACAAAAAGGGGGAGGGGGGGTTGCCCCCACCCTCCAGTCGGTTGTGTTGGCGTTGAAGTCTACATCAGCAACATCAACGCGAATCGAGCGCCGTGCCGTGCCGCCGGATGTGGCCGCTGTGTTCAGGTACTTAGTAAGCATATCCGTTTTGGTTTTATTTCCGTTTAGCACACACTCATACACACACTCATACACACACTCATACACACACGCAGACACACTCGCATGCTGCCATACACGTTGCTGTTACTGCTCCTGTATGCATACAATTGCAATTGCAATTTGATGCACAAACAAAAGCCAAAATACGCCACTGTGTAGTTTGTGCCTCGCCTCGATACAATTTTTGGTTCTGGGGAAATGCAATTTTTGCCCTGTGGTCAAGTTAATTGCCTGCCACAGCGCTGCAGGCAACGTCTTTTGACACGGACTCGGCTCTCTCTCTATCTCTCTCTCTCTCTCTCGCTGGAAAAGCTCATTTCCGGCTGCCACAATTAAAATGTTAATCCGCGAACTGCAGGTGGCAGGACCTGCAGACCGTGACATGATTATGATTATCATTTAGGTTGTTTCGTGTTCTGTAATAATTATGAAGTGGAGTGCATTCGCATTAGCTTTCAAAAGTGATTGGAGCCTTCAGTTAGGAATGGTTTTTCTGCTAACTAGTCTCTTAATTTGTAAACTTACACAAGAATCAGATATATGGATGAATAGATTTTCATTTCATTGGCTGCCATATAGTAGAAAATAGTAGAAAATATCTTTAAAGAAAGCATTGCTTTATGATTTTTGTTGTATTTAAAGGTCATTATTCATCGTAGCAGCATATTTCAGGGTATTTTCATCTTTAACGAAATATTTCCATTCAATTTTTTTCCACACTGTACCTAAAATTGCAGCAAAGTTGAATAAAAATAGTTCGTTAATTAAGGCGCATTCCCGATGAAAAATTTTCGCACAGCTTAAGAGGCAAAAGCGAAAGCAAATATCGGCAAGCGGTGGTAAGCGGTGGCAAGCGTCTGTGGCAGTGGCTGTGGCAGCATAAAACTTAAATAAGACAAACCCCGCCCGTCCAAAAACCCAGACCCGCATGGAGCCATCAACCATCATCCTCCACCACTCGACCCCGGCGCATTTGCTAGGATGCAATTTTAATTTAGCCACCGAAATGAGCAAGGCAAAATGAGGCAAGGAGTGGTGGAGGAGACGTCTCCACTGCTGGGGGTTTTGGGGTTTGGGCAAACAAAGAGCACCGTCGAATTGTTTCGCGAATTAATTATACCCTGAAAGAGGGTATTACGAATTGAAGAAGGTATTTGTGATGCAAAGAAGAAAGAATTTTAAAGACATTTTGTGTGTGTTTGAGAAAATGACTATGTGAATGGTAATTACATATATCAATATCATATCAATATATCAGAAAAAAGTACTCCATAAATTGCCAAGATTCATAGCATCCCTGAATCATACTTCTGCCATAAGAAAGGGTATCAAACACTTCGGCACTCGAATGAACAACCTTCCTTTCTTATTTTGAGTCATTTTGGAGGCGAGTTGGCCTAATGCACATAGCCAAGTGCAGCTGCGGCCAGAACGGAGCAACGCATAGCGGTTTCCGGGGCATGGCACTGGGAGTGGGAATGGCAATGGGATGACGGGGCGTATGCGCAACTTATGAAGATTGCCGTAGCAGTTGCTGTTGATGTTGCCGCCGCTTCAGATGTTTTTTGTTGTTGCTGCTGCATTTCGCCTAAAAATGTCAAGTCACAAGTGTTGAATTCACACTTGACAAAGCAGCTGCCGTAGGGCGTTTGGGCGTGGTGATGGCGTAAAGTTGCTATGCCACAGACAGAGAGAGCGAGAGAGAGAGAGAGAGAGAGAGACTGAGAGAGCAGAACATTGCAACTGACAGTTTTCATTAAAATGTTATCAAAAACGCAGTTTGCGCTCCCGCTAGCCGCAAATGTGGCAGCCTCCAAGATGAAGAAGAAGAAGGAACATCGAAAAGAAGCCGAAGATCTGGGGCGGCATATCTCCGACTTAAATGACAGAGAGAAACACTAATAACAGCAGAACAGAACAGAACAGAATAGAACCCGAGCAGAGCCGCATTCAGCACTCAGTCTTGCCACATGCCACATCCTTCCACTTCTTCCTTTTGCCTCCTTCCCAGACTAATCTCAGCCAGTCAAAGTGAAATGCGAACATGGCAGCTGCTTCACATGCCACACACTCCATTCTACACTGCAATCCCCTCTGGGGAGGCTGCCACGCCCCACTACAAGTGCTGCTTATTAATTGAAGTTCCTCTGCGGCAACAAATGTTTCCATGTCATTGGCAGGACTTAGTGGAGAAGGAGGATTGCTTGCTGCAGTCACCGCACATCAATAAGTTTCCAAAAATTAACCATATATCAATCAATTTACGGTTGAAAAGTTTTCCGAAAGGTGGGATTACACTGACGGAAAAATATTGGTACTGAATTGATAGGTGTCCTTCTTCATGGCTCCATTTTTAGATATATTTAGACACTCCTCTTTAATTCATCTACAACTATAGCGTATTTCATTGCCTTTCTTTCAGTGTAACTTATTTCTATTTATTTCGAGTGCATCTGCTGAAATTCCTTTGCCTCTTCACTCATCAACCTACAAGCATCAACATTTTGGCAAAACTTTTCCCACTGCTAAATACTTCACCTACACATAGACACCAATCCCTCACACAGATACAGTACTGCCACACACACACGCACAGTTACAACACCCACAGACAGACCCACAGATTCTGCTTAGATAATAATTTATTTAGCGTAAAAAGAAAATGAATGCAAATTTTTCGTGGCGTGGCAAAAAGTTTTTGATTAAAGTGAAAACGAAACTCGGCTAAGTTTCAGTTTTCCGGACGGGTGGGGGGATGATATAGGGGATATCCCCTATACATATATACATATACCACCCAACCCAAGTGAATGGGGGGGATGGCGACAGGAGATGCTCATGTTATTCCAGGTGCTGTGCTGTGGATAGTTTTAGTTACCTTTCCTCTGGTTTTTCCTCCTCCTCCTCCTCCTTCTCCCCTCTGAGTTCTGTTTCTGCTGCTGCTGTCAATTTTCATAGTTGCTTCTGCTTTTCCGGCTGTTTCTGGTGTTGCTGCCAACCTGAAATTTATTGTGCACGAATTTCTGCGAATGTATGCGAGTGTGGGTGTATGTAGATTCACCACTGTATCTGTGTGTGTGTGTGTGTGTGTATTTTTGTGTCTGTGAGATGCATGTTTTGTGTTTTACTGTTGCTACTCTTATTTCTCTTCATATTTTTTGTGTTTTGTTCTACTATTCCCCGTAATTGTGTAAAGGAAGGGTATATATTGATTGTGGAGATGTATGTAACAGTCGAAATTAAGTATAGCTCTATCTATCTTTGAATTTGGGTATTATAAAGGAAAAGGTACTTTTACATTGTTTGTGTTTAGAGCAGAGCTCGCAAATAACCGTCAACCATTTTGAAGTGTCCGAAAAAAACCGATCTTCTACGAACACTTTGCGAACGGGGAGCGAAAGAACACATAAAATGTGTTTTTGCTCAACAACTGTTCTTCTCAGACCAAAACACTTTTTTTTGTGTTCTCTTTGGTTCGCTCCCTCAGGGACTATTTTGATCGGACACTTTCGGGAAAAAGTCTTTTTGTATGTATGCGTGCGTCTGTGTGACCGGCGAACGAGAGCAAGGTATATTTAACAAGGTAGCCGCACTGAGAGAGCCAGTACTTCTTATTTCAGTGAAGAAGAAAAGTAAAGTTAACCTTGTTAAATATACCTTGAACGAGAGCATCTTTGCTCAGGCATATTCTTTTCTCTTTCTCGCACACAGCAAGAAACAACCCTTTTTGAAGACACTTCTTGCGTAGTGGTCTTTCAAAGACCGTTTTGGGTGACCGATCTCTCAAAAAAGTCCCTATCTGTGGTTATTGAGAGACCGAATCGTTTTTTCGGTTGAGCCAAACAGTCGGACCGAAACACACAAGCGAAACGAAAAAAGTGTTTCGCTCAGAGAGAGATCGTGTGTACCAAATTTTTTCTGTTTTGTCTGCGTAAAGACTGCGTTGGAAAAATCGGTTGACGGTTATTTGCATGCTCTGGTTTAGAGTGCGTAAATATTTCGTCTATTATATATTTTTCCCATCAACATTGTCCCAACTCCACAGAACAAGAAACAATTGGAATATCCACAATATTTCAAGCTTAATTGAATATAATTATACCTAATTTTATACTGATTTAGCAAAAACCATTTCAGATATACATTTTTCTTGCATCAAACTAAATGATATTCCCCATAGCTCGCCAATCTAATTCTAGGGTATCCCATAGTCAAAATATTAGCGGTTGAGCATTCTGCCTTTGCTTTTTTCATGAGGCAGCGAAATTGTATGGCGAAAGTTTCATTGACTTTAGCCGCTGTTCCTCATTAGTTGAAGTTGAGCCACCAGTAGCAGCAGCAGCAGCAACAGCAGTGGCTGCAGCAGCGTGGCAGCAACATCAGTGTGGAGTCATGGAAATTACAAATCAAAAAAAGCGGCCCAACTGTAAATCCCAGATCTACCCCTCCTCGCGCGCACAGATTTTGACAGTCGTCGCACAGGACGCACTGACACAGCACAAAAATAGGACAAATTCTGTACAGGATGGATGGTCCTTGGGGCGTTGGTGGTAGGACGTTGAGGGGTGGTGAGGGGTGGTGGTCTAGCGCCAGTAACTTTTCTAATTGGCATTTTTCCGCAATGATTGCAGTTGAACACGCCGCGATAAAAGCTAATCGAATTATGCTTTTGGCAAATGCCACAACAGCTGCACGCGGACCAGCGGAAAAAAAGAGAAAAGCTGGCAAACAATTATGGGTGCTTCGAATGTCGGACAGGGGATGGTGGCTGGGTGGTTATGGTTGTGGTTCCTTCTGGTTCCGGGTCCCTGTACTGCAGAGTCATGTCAACGCCCAGCCAAGCAAAGGAAGAGCGAGCGGACTCCGGCCAGAGTTTCCGGCAAAAAGTTACTCGGGAAAAAATGGAAAAAAAAAAATGTAAAAAGGTAGCTTTTGGTGAGCGACGATTTAGATACACTGAAATTTTTATTTAAATTATTATTTCTAGAATTTCTAGATTTTGAAGAATCAGAGAGCATTGAACATCGTCTAGATGAATCAATTCTTTTCGATTGTTTTTCTGTTCAATTTAATTTCGATTTGCCAGTATTGGGTTTAGACAGGTAACATGAAAATTAAGTGAATCTTTGGCATTTAGACAGAATCAAATTAAAGGAAACCCCCCACAACGAATGGTTATATCCATGTTCCATATCCTTATCTGGAACTTATGTACATATATACCGTACAGAATCGTATTAGCTACCCTCCTTGCATTGCCCATCACATCTCTAATATAGTCATTCTCTCTGCAAAGGGTATGAAAAGCCGAAAAAGGATTTGTGTATGGGAAAAAATTTTACAAGCCATTAACAAAAATGTTGCGCCTCGGCATATGCCACATAAAATTCACTCTCCCAAAAGCAGAACAACAATGCAAAGAGCGCACTAAACCAGAGAAAGAGAAAGAGAGGGGGAGAGAGAGATATGTATGAGGGAAAGAGTGAGGGAGAAAGAGAGAAATCGTTGAATGCCAAAATGTGCAGCGATCTTGGCGCCGCTGCGTCCATTGCGGGCGGATAGACGGGAGGTGTAGGGTCCAAGGCATTGGATGGGCCTTCAGGAAACGCCCGCCGGAAGCAGGAAAAACAAACAAGAGAATGTTATGAAAGGAAGAAGGAGCAGGAGGAGGAGGAGGAGGAGGAAAACACACATAAAAATAAAAACTGCGATACGTAAAGGCATGTGGAAAACATGCGGCAGCAGCAGGAGCGGAGAGAAACACAAGACTAACACCAACAACAATCGCGCCTGTCGTGGAAAATGATAAATTTAAACGCAGTGACATGACAAATCGCCGCTCATTTGTATTAATCAGACAAAACAGTGCAACGAGACAGAGGGGGGAGAAGAATAGGGTAAGCAAAGAGAGTGAAAAACGAAAAGCGAAGAGAAATGGAGAGAAAAATAGAGGGCAACCCTTTTTCCTTCCTCCTCCACTGATGTTGCAATTATTGTTTTATGGCTTGGCTCGGCTTCATCTTTGAGCTTTGTTTGGCTCTGTTTTTTTTTGGCTGTTTTTGCTTTGTTTCTTACAGCTATTTTAGAACTTCCTTGGGACCACGCCCACTTGGAGCTGGTGCTGTTGCACGAGAGGTTTTTTACCGGCGCTTATTCAGACAACAAGTGACAGGATTACAAGAAATTCTAAAATAATGCAAAGAACTGTTGCAAAATCAGACGAAAATAATGGAAGATAGAACCATGGAACCATGATTTATCAATCCATTTTTTGGGGCATCATTCATTTCGACTAGAACGAGTTAAAGATCTGTTATTTTCAGTTTTATCTCTGCTGGATTTGTTTAGATTTTTGGTGATTTGATGCTATTGGAATCTGACTGATAAGTGATGAGTGTAGCTGTGAGTGTTTTATGAATACTGTGGATTCATGCAGAGTTATACTGTGAATACTCTGGCTATACCGACTGGAAAAGACTGCATCGGCGGAAAAAATATGGTCTAACAGCGTCTTGGATGCATTTTTGGGGCAATAGTAAAGATTTGGGGTAGGGGGTAGCATGGGGCACGGGGCAAGTAGCTGTATGCTTGAGTTGTTTGGCATTTGCATTGCACAACGTAATAATTTGTGCAGAAGTTAATTTTGCGAGAAATTAAAATTCCTCAACGCAAACTGCAACTGCAGCTCCCTCTCTCTCTCTCTTGGCTCGTTAGACTACAAGGGAAGGGGAAGGGGGAGGGGGAGGAGGCGGAGGCAACATGGAGCAAGTTCATTATGTGGGCCAAAAGGCATTTACTTGCAAGTGATTTATGCCCCGAACCGACACGACTCGACTCGACACGACTCTGGTTCAAGTAGAAGCTTCAACAATGTCCGATTCTGAGCCAAAGTTCTGTGGCAGCTTCTGTTGCTGCCACTTCATTCCATTTTGCTGTTATCTCCTGCCTGTCAGCATGTGTCAATTTAATAAATATACAAACAAGAACAATGATGAAATGAACTGATGATGAAAAAGGAAGAAAATGATGCAGGGGGAAACAGAGAGAGAGAGAGAACGAAAGATGAAGACCAACAAAGGACATGTGTGTGTGCGAGTGTCTCTGTCTCTCCTTCGCTGAGTGACTTCAAAAAATGAAATGAAATAATTCCAAAAACATGAGAGCTGAAAACGGAAACGGGCAAGTGTCAAATGAAGAAACATGCCCCACACACACACAAACACACACACAGGATACAAGAAGCAGCCGACAAAGGACTCAACCAGATGGAGTGGTCACACACACACACACACACAGAGAGAGAAGGGGAGTAAGGGAGAGGCAGAAGCACATGCACACGAACGGAGCGAGAGGAAGGGAAAATGGAAGATGGTGGAAAAAGTAATATTTGTGATTAATTTGGTTTGCTTTATGCTTTCTTTATTTTTTGTAATTTTTTTTCTTTTTTGGTTTTGTTGGTCGGCTGGGCAGCGCGTGCAATCCTGCAGAAACAACAAGAACAGACGAAGGATATAGCTGCTTCGAAGGGGATACATTTTTGGGGAAACGGCAACAGCAACAGCTACAGCAACAGCAACGTGGAACGTCATCAGCATCGTATCGTCTATGGGGCAGAACGTGAGCTGTCAACAACTTGGTTGCGAGAGCGGTGGGGGGGGGGACACCCATTGTTGTGCTTCCGTTTCGGACTTTTCCCCTACGAAAATGTTTACTTTTGACGAAATTAAATCGATTCGAAGGAAATGCCAGTACAAGTGCTGGTTGAATGTCCTTGCATTCCTTTAAAGAGAGACCAAAAAACTTAACTGAAATGAACTGAAACGGAAACGCAAACGGAAACGGTAGTCGACTGAATTAAATCCCAGACAAGTTGCCAAGTTTTTGATAAATTTGCTTACACTAGGAACTTAATGGAGAGTTTGTCAGTGGGGTTTAATTTTTCTTTCGCCTCTCAAAGACAGTTCGAGAGCGGGAGAGAGCGCAGAGAGCGGAGACCGCAGAAAACTAAAAGTCAACAGAAGGCCATAAGTAGCCAGTGCCAGGGAGAGCCAGGGAGAAGTATGCAAAAAGCTTAACAAGCAAATCACTGAACAGTGTGAAAAGCGAGGGAAAATCATGGGAAAGCAGGCTCCAAGGGGAAGGATTTGCGACTACCAGACAGGACTAAGACCAGATTTTGCAGTTGTCTAATAAAGCTTTGCCTTGAGACCCGGAAATTCAAATGGCAAGACGAACAAAGTCTTAATTGTTGTGAAAAGGCAGAAAATGTGCAACTAAAAACACTTTAAAAACCATTTTCAAGTAAAAGAGAAAAATCCGATACGAATTAGACGCTTCATTAGACAGCCACTGACCCGCATTTCACATACAAACCGATGGGAAAGGGAATGCGATCGATTGTGTATCGGGTTCTGGATTGAGTTTGGGTTTAAGGTTGATTTAAAAAGGACTCCAGGTGCCGTGGCCTCAGCTGCTCGAATCGCATAAATAAATTATTTCTTTCAATGGACTAAGCTGTTAACAATACGCACTGCCACAGGACCCCTGCTGTCCTCGCATACTCCTTCTCCATCTCCATCTTCTCATCTTTTCGCAGTGGCTGTCGGAGCAGAAAAATATTTAATTTTAATTAAAGTACCATCCCGCTGTCTGATTCCTGGTGTGGCAGCAGCCGCTGCTGGCATTTGAGTTGCCGCTGCAGTAATGCAAAAAAATAATTTACATATTAATATCGTACCTGCCTCTGCCGAGTCGCGGGGGCAAGACCACGGACGATGTTCTCATCAAGACTGGCAATGGTGGCAATGCGAAAAACTCGATGGTATTATGGGGTAAGAGAATTGGGTTTTTGATGTCCGTTTCCTGGTTTTTGTAGGCATCGAAGGGGAGTTAGGTAGCTCGGAAAAGGTCTCCTTTCCTGTCCATCTATCCATTTGTTCATTTTTTTAATTCTATCTTAATTTCCGTCCTTGTGGGAGACCGTAATCTACTTATTTATTGCATTCATCAAGAATTTTGAAAATAAGTGCAAAATTATACAAATTTATACGAAAATAATGTAGAAATAATTCGGAAAAGAGAGTATTCCAAAGTCCTGACCTTCTCCATACATTTCTCCAGTTGTTTTCATGTTAAAGTGTTGAAGCGCGGCACAGTGGCGCAAAACGGCAACAGCCACCACACACTTCACTCCACTTCTTTCTCGCTCTCTCATGCCTGTCCGCATTCCTGTCCGCCGGCCTGTCTCCGTGGCGAGAAAGAGAGAGAGAGAGAGAGAGAGTGTGAGAGAGAGCCCCAGCGACCACTTGTGAGCGCACCTAAGCGGCAGACCAGCCGTCAGTTGCCGTCGAGAGCTGCGTCGACTGCTGCCATTTAAATTGTGCGCCACCGCAGAATGAGGAAAAGTTTCAAATACTTTTCGCCACATGTGGACACTTGTGATGGGAGGTAGGCAGGGGCCCGGGGGTCAGAGGCCAAGGGGCATGCCGCTCGCACGGGTGCGGAGTGCAATGACTTTTGCCGCTGTGACAGGCCAAAACAATTTGGGGATGAATTAATTTCCGCGGGCGCCTGCAACTAGGCAACACTTTTTTTGCTGCCACTTTTTCATGCCACCGTGCGTGTGTGGCATAAAGTGAATTTACCATCAGAGCCTAGCCTAATCTCAGACGGGTGATGCTGCATGCCACACTCCACTTCTGTTCCCACTCTCTGGGGGCCAACGAACGACGACTTCATCACTTAGTTAAATGAGAAAGAGGCAACAAATGAGCAAAAATGTTGCCGCTTCCTGTTGTGTGGCACGTGTGGGGGAGAAGCATGATAGCTTGTCTGCCCGCCAGGTGGAAAGCACTTAACAGAGTCCACACTCCCATCAGCCCATCAACCCTTTCATCTGTGCCCTTACCGGTAGATGCTGTTGCAACTCTGAATGTCTCTCTTTTCTGTGGAGCTGCTGCCTCCTACTCTTTTGACTGCTGCAGCTCTGTCTACCTCCTCCGCGGGCGGTAGACACTCTGTTGCAACTCCTCTGTCTGTTGCCTCTGTCCCTTTTGCAGAGTTACAGGTTAAACATTTGTGCCCCCAGTACCCGGCACTCAACACTCGGCACGAAAGTGCCGCATTGAGGGTAGCCCTGTTGTCGCCGGGTAGTTGATTATGTTGCATAATAAAGTGAAATGCCACCAGGCACTTTCCCACTTTTCCCACACAATTATTTTGGCTCTGTTTGTTTTCATGATCTATTTGTAAACGGAAAAAACATTCCCATGCTCGCGGACAACCCTGAACTTTGTTTTTGTGGTTCTATGGCCAGTGTTTATGCCACATGTGCCTTATGGGCCTATGCTCGGCGAAAAACGTTTACGGAAAATTTTCAAAATTCTGAGAATCAGTCGAGCGCAACGGCGAGTCAAAAACTGTTCACCCCCACCCCCACCACCGCACATATCCCTGGCTATATGCGTGTCCCTCTCCTTCTAGTTCTCTTCTTCGATGACGGCAGCAACCGACGGCGCGCAAACGCAAAAGTCGCTGAGGCGTGAACTGGCGACGAACCTGCCCCGTGCCCCTGTGCTCTGTGTCCCGTGTCCCATGTTGCTGCCGCCCTGCCCTACGACTATTTACCCCGAGGTCTGGCGGAAGTCTACACTGGGGAAAACTCATAGAAATATTTGCGAAAGAGACTATGTAAAATCGATGGATTTTCGAAAATTGTTTGTTCGAAACATGTCCATAAATATCAAAAAGATTGAAATCTATATATACAAATCTTGTAAGCTTCTCTGAAAAGATATACCATCTCTTGGATTCTTTGAATACCCAATGGAAAAACGCCTCCAGTGGCTCAATGAAAAGCATTCCATTCCAATAGTTTTGTCTTTTTTTCCAGTGTAGCATAAAGATACCTTCTAGGTTCGCCATTTGAAGATTCATTTCGCCGAGTCTTAGATACATATTCAATTTTATGCTTGGCATGTGCCGCCAAGGTAAACTTTGTCTCTGCCTCCGATTTTGCCTCGGTTTGTGCCCCTCCCCTCAGCAGCTTTGCCTTCGATTCTACCTCCGTTTCCCATTCCGATTGCAGATCTCGGAGTCTGACTTTGCTCGCTGATTACTTGACATATGTTGGAGCTGTTTGCTTTGTGCGGCGGCCTGTAAAACTGTTTTTGGGCTCCGTCTATCCGTCTCTATCTATCTATGTGTTTTTTTGGGGCTTGTCGAAGGTTAATTTTGGCCAGACCCAGCAGATAGAGGCGGGGAGGGAGGGGCTCGTAAGGTTCTACGCCCCGTAAGGGGAGTCTTACCTTCGTGGAGTCTTGGTTCTTGAAGTCACGGTTCTGGCTGCTGGCGAAACTTGACAGCTGTGTGATAAATGAAGCGCATGAACGACACAAAATGCAACAGCAGTTGCAGTGGGACAGTGGGACAGGAGGGGCATGCAACATCCGAAGAAGCAACAGCAGCAAAAGAGGCACTTCCAACGACAGTAGCGACAAGAACACACAGCACAGCAAGCTGCAACAAAAATCCCCCACTGACCTAGGCACCCACTACTCTGTAAGCCACCCCCCCACTCCACCCCCGTGGCAACCATCCCCGTTTGGCTGTAAGTTTGTAACAAAATTTACTAATTTAATTTTTGCAATTTGGTTGAGTTTTTCTCTGCTCTTTTCTGCCATTCTTACGGCGGAGTATCCTCTTTTTTGCATATACACCATAAAGGGCGGACAGCCATCGCCGTACCCATTCCCCAATGCCCGTCCGGGTCTCGAGGATGTCGGCAACGTGCTGCCAGTGGCACTTGCAACGTTTCGCGACTGCTGCAAGTGGCACGTTTCACGTGCTGAATGTTGAGGCTAGCACCGAAATAAAGTGCACAGAGAGAAAATAATGCTTTGCAGATTAACAAAGAAAACAGTAGCTTAAAATGATCGTATGCTTTCCGCGGTCAAACATCTTAGAGTTATATTGGTCTAAGATTGGATCAGATCTAGCTGACTAGGTATACAAAAATTGTATAAAAATAATTTATTTATTTCAGTGGGATATCAGAAAAGATTTTAATTGTTTCATTTCGTTCGAAACTTATTCAAAAATGTTGGCTGCACAAAATGTATATCTATTATAAGATATTGCAGATAAAAATAGCTTGGGATTCTTTCTTCTATCGAATATTTAAAGGATAATATTCCAATATAATTTTAGAACATTTTCTATGAGCAAATTTAAAGCATATAAATTCCATTTGGAAAACCCCATTTCGATTCACGCTTTCACGTAATTTCAAATTTAAGGGTATTTCCCTTTAGTTCATATTTTCTTTCATTGTTAGCTTTACTTCGAAAGAAACTTGGTTGAAAATGTTTATGGATAGGCACATATTGGATATACGAACAAATACAAATTGATTCTCAATAATATTTTCATTCCTATATAATTTTATGAATATTTGTGGTATTGAAGACCTCTTTTAATGAAAGATCTGCTAACGATAACCTTCACATAAATATTCTTTGTTTCTTTGGGTGTAGTCGTGTATATTGTCAACGTCATCGTCGCGGCAACTAATGTTGCATTATTAAGTTTTGAACTTTGTTGTCAGGATGCAGCATCGTGCAGCATCCGCCCAAACATCCTTTGCCTCATTGCTTCCAAGGTGTCAATGTATGTGGGTGTCTGAATCTGTGAATCTGTGTGTGTGTGTGTGTGGGTGTCTGTATCTGTGTGTGCACCTTGTTAGATCATTAAGAGTCCATTAGTCATTAAGTACGGCAGCAGCAGCGGCGAATGTCGCTGCAGCTGTGGCGTCTCCTCTGGCTGTAGTATCTCCTCCCTTTTGGAATATATGAAATTCCATTTGATTTTAATGGGAAATTTGTTGGGTAAGCATGATAGAGGGGCTGTGTGGAGGTGTGTGGGTGGGGCTGTGGGCGCCTGCCTGTAGGTGGCATGCTTCAAAAATCTTGGCAGTTAATAGACACCTGACTGGCGCCGCTCATGTGGAAGGGCAGATAGGAGAGGAGCCTCGAGCGGCATGTGAGTTATTTAGCTTATCCTCGTCGAAAAAATGGGTTAACTGGGTGTCAGGGTTTCTCTTGTCGTTCGCTGGATAACAAAATTAAGTCAAAATAACAAATGGTAACATTTTGGCAGACATTTGGAGTATTATATACTCATTACTTTAAGTAAAAACGAAAGTTTCAAGACTCTTAGAATAAAACTTAACCTTCTGCCTGTCACGGACACCATATACCCTTAACCACCACCATTACCAGGGTATAACAGTTCGTATCGTAAGATTTTCAGTTATTTAGCGGTTTTATGGGCATCATAATGCGTGTGGAAGCCCCCGAAACTGGAAAAACGGTTAATTAAACGTTGTCTCTTTAACAACTGGGTGTGTATGTCACAAAGTGGGAGGTACGGTGTATCAAATCACTTGAGCGTAAAAACTAATTGTAGACCAAAAGACGGGAATACGTCTGCACATACCTTCTGGAGAATACTGTTGCCCCAAGAAGAAGAAGAAGAAGAGGGGGGGAAAAACAATAAGCAGAGGGTCGACAGAATCAGCCAAGCGATGGAAGTCCAGGAAAACATGTGAGCAAATGAACGAAGCAGCAGAAACTGTGAAAATGTGAAGAGGAAGGGGCAAAGAATTCAAAGAAAATCAAATTATTCTCAATATTGCTAAGAAGTTCTATAGAAATAATAACTAATACAGTGAATATACAGATGTTTTCATGGAAATAACAGTTATCATCCACTCTCAAACCTCTTTTTGAGATATGTACTTTTAGTCTTACAAATTGAGCAAATTTCATTCGATTTTCTTCCCATCTTCTTGTTTTTCACTACTTTATTTCCTAGGGTATTTTATCATCATACGTTTTTCGTAATTAAACTTCTAGGAGTTCAATATTATAATGATTTGTCGAATTTAAGCAACCATTATATTAAAAGTTACTTACTATTATATGCGACTTAGCAACATGTTGCTGAGCGCAACAACAAACGCACTCAAACACGTTCGAACGCAGAAGCACTCGAAAAAAAACGTAAACACAACGTGTTGGCGGTCTGTATCGTTGGTTGTGTAACAAGTTTGAGCGTGTTGCCATAGGTTCGAGCTCGTACGACAATAGAGAGGGCCGAATGTTTCAATTCCACGTTTTTCCGGTTTCAGAGCAAGAGAGCACGAGAGAGCAACAGCCGAAGCGACTCAAAGGTGAGAGAACCGACTGTTAACAGAGTCGGACTCTGGAAGTGTAAAAAAATGTTAGACGTGCCATAGGAAAAGGACTTAAATAAATATTTATTATTAAAAAAATATAATATTTCAAACTGTGAGTTCTCTTAGAAAGCACTTTTTTTTTATAATTATAAAAACTTAAAACATTCAAAGGAAAATGTATTTATTTGTATGTTTACAACAAAACCAGAGGGTTTTATAGTACCCTTGACATTTGATCATTCCTATGTTAGATATAGTCATCAGATTTTAATTATATATTTTTTAGCTAATTTTAAAAATATATATTCATATGCAATTTTATTTATATTATCTTCAAAATTACATCACAAATATCTCCATTTTTAGGCTTGCTATTCCAGCAGCAAACTCTGTTAACAGATAACATTGAGCACGCTCTGCTAGTCATTTTGAACATTGTGTCTGCTAACGGTTCGTTTTCAGCCGTCAGTTCTAACGGGAAATTTGCGCGGAACGGACGGAAAACGGAAAAAAGGGGCAAAACAGTCGGTCCAAAAACGTTAAAACGCCTTACGTTTGCCTGCTCGACCAAGCGAACAGAAATCAGAGTGTTATCAGTGCCACAGAGAAATACAAATCATAAATGCATTGGAGAAATGCTGCATCAATATACAGTGAAACAGCCAGTAAAGTACTACAGTGAAATTAAATGGATTGCAGACCAGTGAATGGTCCAACTAAGGTGCACCATCAGTGATTTGGAGACCCAGCAGCATACAGTGAAATCCTAGTGACACATCTGATTACAGTGAAGCACTATAGCATTCTCGGAGTTCTACAAACAGTGTCTACAAACAGTCAGACACCACTCTGTTGCTTAGGAAATTCCGCAAATATTTATAAAGGTATTAAGAGCTGCTCAAAAACAATTACAGAACTCAGTGAATTTTGTTTATTTGAAGATCAAATTCCTTATAGAACCGAACCGAAGTTTATCGAAGGAGTTGTAAAAGAGATTTCTGTAGAGTTTATTGTAAACAATTTGCAATTTGAAATTCCTCGTAGTCGGGCGCATATTGTCGCTATTGTTTTTGTTTAGTTATTGGAGCCTCCTGTTTTTGTTTTTTTTAATGCAAAAATGCATGAAATATTAAAGTGTTTACGATATTTGGCGGTTCTGTCCAGGAAACGTTGAATTATTTCACTTCTTTAATGTTATAAAAAGAATCAAAGGATGTCAAATGTTATACCACATAAAAGAAAACCACAAATTTATCCCATTTTTGTGTGTTTTGTTGTTGTTTTTGTTAGAAGTCACGTGTCAACCCGAAATCTATTCAGAATTGTTATTCCCTCAAGAGATTTAGAGCTCAGCTTTACCCGCTCCCCCTACAACCACAAAAATAGTTAGTGTATTAAGTGTGTTGGTGTGTTCGTAGTTTGACACACTTTTCCCTATCCGTGTGTCCTTCGAGAAAAAAAACTTTAGCGAGGAGCAGAGCAGGAGCAGGAGCAGGAGAAAGAGCAGGAGCTTGAGAGCTTCTCTGCCGTGGCCCGTGGCGCGTCGGTCGGCAAGGAAAAAATCTCGACTGAAATCGTTATTGTCATTGTCGTCGTCGTCCTCGTCGTTGTTGTCGTTGTTCGCTTTTTGGCTCATCAATAAAAATTTCCTTGACATTTTATGAGCCAAAGGATTTCTGGGCTGGCTTACTCCTTTCGTGGAGTCCTTTCCAAGTCCATGGCTAAGAGCGAACGAGAGATATGGCCAATATATTAAATGCGACAACGGATTAAACGGTTGGTTGCCCTTTTTATGTCCGCTCATATTTATGGACAATTATTTAAAGAATTGTGTTCGCCTTTGGGGCTGAAAGTTCAACAAACACACAGTTATGGTCTGTGAATGCTTTATGTTTATGGGGAAGCACTGTACCCGCAGGACTCGCGACTCCCCTGCTCCTAAGAGCTGGCAAAATTTAATTAAGCCTCCTTTCGATTGTTTATAAATTCATGTTAATGATATTTGGACAGCCCGTCGCGGGTGCCGCCGCCCCACCAGAAAGTATCTGCAATTAACTCGAATCGTTGGGCGCGAGAATTCCATCCTCCATTGCCAAAAACTTGTGAGAATTTTCCGCTAATTGTTTTCTTCCGAGGAGGCGCCAGAGCAATCCTCGAGCAATCCTCGCCAGCTGCGGCGGCGGCGGTAAAGGACCTCCCCATCTCGTCAGGCCAGACGCCTACCATTTTGTTTTGATATGCAAATGGCCTTAAATTCCACACTCGAATTGAAATGAAATTGCCGAAAACTTTTCCGTTTTCCATCTCTCGCGGAAAGTTGCCACACAGCACACAGCGAGAGAGAGAGAGAGAGAGAGAGAGAGCGAGAGAGAGAGGAGGCTCGTTCAGTGCGGTGCGGCACGTGCCGTTTACTCGTTTAATTTTAAATGCCAAACATTTTTATTAATGGTTATTGCCGTGAGTGGCAAAAGTGCTGGGGAGTCCCCCAGTGCCCCGGTTGAGGGATGGGGGCGCTGCTCGTAATAATCGAAAATTGTTTCCCCATTATAAGGAGGGTACAGTGGAGGGTCTCTTAAGGGACTGCTGTCTGAAGGCTAGACAGATTTCTGTGGTGACAATCACAGTGTGCTTCAGGTCCTTGAAGGTTTTCTCTTGGGATAGGTGCTGGAATATCCGAAACAGGAGTGGCACTGTTTTGTGGTAGAAATCAGTGCAACTTTAGAGAGATATCACTGTAATATCTGTATTCCTTTGGGAGATATCACTGTTTGCCAACAGTTTTTCCCTGACAACTTATTCCCCTTAGTGCACATCCTCTCGCAGATGTTCAGAGATTGAGATTGAATGCGATTCAAGGACACATTTATTTAAATATTTTGACACACTCTGACGACATTTCGCGCCATTCGATTCGGCAGTGCCAGCAAACAATCTATTTGCAATCCCACACTCCCTTCCGCCCCACAAAATCCAGCCCCTCCATTCCCATCCATATCTATAACGAATATAGGAGTTTGGCCCCCGTACCATTTATATCAATTTCTTTATTCCTGACGGCTTTCTACGGCTAGGGCCTGCATTTGCTAGAGGAGCAGGACTCCTTTTGGCGGCGGGCGGGGGCCTGGCTTCCCTACGAAATTTATGTATGCGTTTTATGGCTACGTGGCTCGTAAATAAGAGAAATGTTGCAGCACCGCCTGGAATATCGGGCGGGTGGGGGTGTTTTTTTTCTATCTCCTGCACATGTGGGGTGTTTGTGTGTATGTGTGTGTGCAGGAAGGTTTTCGAGTGCCTTAACCATCAGGCGGTAAGCAGATTTCATTTCATTCTGCTAGAAATACTGCCATATTTTGCTGAAAACATTCTCTCAAAAATAAATGCCTAAAGTGACACATTTAATATGATTTGTTTATGGGATTCTGCTTTGTTTTCTGCTGACAGTTGCCGCCCAGATATCCAGAAGCTGGTCCGTCATTCAAGACGGCTTACAGCAACGCACATTTACTTGACTTCAAATTGGTTTTTATTTAAAATAAAAAAAAACAGGAAATGGAGACTGTTTTTGGGAGTTGAAAGTAAAAGAATCCCAGTAGATCGATTCTCAAGTATCTAATATTAGAGTTCTTCTTAAGCACCTTAAGACCACTTATTAGGGTCTGTACAAAATTGTATGTACAGACAAGGCAAAAAGTAGGCCCAATTTCAATGCGGATCCGGAATAAATATCATTTTAAGACTGTTTTCAGAAGTAAGACCCTCTAAAAAACGATTTAGATTGCAGGGAAACCCCACATTTTATTCCGAAGGAAGATTGTTGTGGATTGCGAAACGCATACTCTAATGGGTAGAGGGATAAAGTATGAGAGAGAGGGAATGATAGCGTAGGAAAGAGACGGGGCGAATGTGTGTGCAGAGGAGCATGCAATGGGCAAAAGAGGCAGAAGGTGGTAGGGAAGGCAGGGGAGGCAGGGGAGGCAGGGAAGGCAGAGAAGGCAGTGAGAGAGAGTAAGTGAGGCAGAGGGGAGGAGGAGGAGGAGAGAGAGTGGTGGCCAAATTAGTTTTCTGAGCAAAAAGCCCGAGAGTCGTTCGAAAGAGAGCGGACCGAAAAACAAAGCTCAGTTCGTTAAACTCAACCGTTTATGGATATACATATATACACACATATTTATATACAACTATAGGTAGTATAGGTATATAGTAAAGTACATGCATGTACATACCCGACATACCCTAGCTTTTGTTGTGCGGCCGTGTGTTTAGCCAAGCAGAACGTTGAAACCTCCGTCGAAGCCGGCGTTGCGTTGCTGTTTTTTCTGGCCTGCATTTTGTGTTTGTGGCGCAACTTTAGAAAACAGAAATTGGTGGCAAGCAACAGCAGAAATTTGTTTGAATGTTGCATCAACGAAATGCAGCTGCAGCTGCAGAACGCCAGAACAGAATTCAACCCATGAATACACCCTCTATTTGTGAATGAAATTTGAATATTAAAAGATTGTTGGGCAAGTGCCTGAACAAACACCCAACGGAAACGGAAATGGAAATGCCAATAGAGTGAGGGGAAAAGAGGGGGAGGGGGAAAGGGTAAAAGAGGAAAACACTTGCGTGGGTGGGGCCAAAAGGGGCAATTAATGGGAATTATTGATGGAGGAGCAGCACCGTGTAGGAGTCGACTCGAGTCAAGTCGAGTCCTTGAGTCAATTACTGTCCTACTCCCATTGGCAAATTTCCCGTGAATTTTCTTGTCCAATCAAGACCGCACCTCGTTACTCGAAGTCGAAGTCGAACTCGAGCTCGAGCTTTTCCTTTTACCCTTCGATTCCTCTGTACCCTTTTCCCCTTTTTCCTCCGCTTGAATGCGGTCAACTAGAGCCGTGTTTTCCACGAAATGAATCGATCGTCTTTTCACCTGCATTGACGTTTGCTTTTCCTGGAAACATGGCTGCAATTAAATGCAATTTGCATATTGAGTACTTCTGGATGGCCAATAGTTTAATGTTTTTTTTTTTTGATTTTCCAAAGCTTCTTGCCACCCCTCTTATGGTCTGGCAGATCCACTCCGCCTAATGAGTGCCTGCAATCCAATAATTGGAAATCTAAACCCAGTAACCGTGAAGAGATTGCAAAAACATAAACCCCCCCACCCCACTCCACCATCACCACAGGAAAGCGAGAAAAACCCCAATCGAAATGGAAAACAAAAAGTATATAAAGCTCGGATATGGTCTGGTCTGTTCCCCCGTAACCGTTAGAATGGCACCTGCCACATAGCGTCTGCGGCTAAAAATTTCAAATTTCCATTTAGAAAAACATTCCGAGCCGCTCTGCAAAACCCACCTCGCTCTCCCCCCCCAAAAATCACCAAAAACCAGATGCAAATAAAAACAAATTTCGTGTGTGTGTGGCAGCTGCATGCGAAACTTTTCCATTGTATTCGTAGTTTATTTTGTATATTTACGGGGGTGTACTCTTTCGGAAGGGTATTAGGATTATGAGCAGGTATTTGAAACAGGGATTTCATGTTCATATCTGAAATATTCACTTTAAAATGATCGTTAACTCAGATTAATTTTTTGTACTTATTTTTTCCATTTTTCTGGTCAATAATTCCATTTAACTCTTTAATTATTATAAAAAACGTATTTTAAAATCATTGAAAAATGAATTCATTCAACTCGTAAGACCTCATTCCGTTTCCATCATAAGAACTCTTCCTGTTCAAGGGTATCCATAGCCATAGCCATGGCTTTGTTTCCTCAAAACATTGCCTTTTCTTGCTTTTAATATTTTCGTCGAATTTTCCACACCCACTTTTCCATCTGCATAACTTTTCATTTCCATTCACATATATATGATTTTTTTGGGGTGTGCGTTTTGTTTTGTTTTTTTTTTCAAGAGGCGCAGCGCAAATTAATTAAATGCACTCGACTGTGATTTATGTGATCCTGAGTGAATAGGGAGTTGGATTGTGTGTCCGGGATTGGTTTCTGGTACACTCACACAGTAGCTACAGCAATTAGTGGTACTGTGGCAGGGGCAGGGGAAGGCACTTGAGGCACTAATGTGGAAACCATTCCAGCACTCCACAGGGAGGCGTCCAATGATCTCTCCCTCTCTGTCTGTCTCTCTCTCTCTCTCTGTCTGTCTGTTTCTCATGTGTCTGTATGGCATTTTAAAAGCCAAATCCACTTAAGATTAACTTATCAACCGTCAGACTGCCATCAAATTCTCATTGGAATCAAATGTCTAATAATTTTCAGCTTAAAAATTCATTAGATACAAATCGTTGGACCCATACCCATATCAATGGGTGCCCATGAAAGAGGTAAAATAATACACTTATGAGGGTCTGACCCTGGTTTCTACAGAGTCTTGGGCTTGGTCTTGGTCGTGGTCTGTGGTCTGTGGCCTGTGGCTTCTTCTGGCTAATTTCGCACTAATTGATTTCTTTTGCGGCAGGCAGCGCTTTGATTGAACAAACGTCTCAGAGCAGCTCCCCCACCCCCCCTGAATGCTGTCAAATGTTTTCCTTCTGAAATGCGATGACAGTTTGGACCTGGTTTTGGGCCTCTTTTGTGCCTTGTTTTGGTCTGTCTCATAGTTTGTTTTTTTTGCTTTCCCTGACCATCAAATCGAAAACTAAACGCCGTCAAAGTCTCATTAGCTGACGGGGCGGGATGGGGGCGGGGTCGGGGCTCTCGATGCGCTGACTGACTGATGGCCGCGACACGCCGCCTCTCTGATTGGGTTTTAATGCGTTTTGGCAGGCGAACATTGTCCACGATTCCGTTTACAGAAGTTTCATAATTTGTCTCTCTGCCTCTGATTGATGGGGCATGCAATACGATATGATCCCCCTGCCCCCGCTCTAACCTGCCCTGCCACGACTTATTGCTCACTCATTGTCTTGTAGTTTGTCATCTTCGGCCATTACCCAAATGTTTTGCCATAAGCCCAGAGCTCTGAGCACTGAGCCCTGGAAGATGCCGATCTTTTGGCCATACAGACACTTTCTCGTTTCGTTTTTTTCGTATAATTTGCCACGCACTGCGGCAGATGAGGCACGTGTTGTGGCGACCTTTAACCTGCTGAAGATTGCTGCATGCCCGAGCAATTTGAGAGGCGTTTTAATGGTCCTTTCGGGGTTGCAACCCCTATATCTTTTTGGGCAGGGAATCAGTGATAAATTTTGCACTTTGTTTGGCTTCCACGCCCACATTAATTAGTGGAGAAGATAAAGGAGTTCTGGCCCATCCGGAGACGGGTTCTGCCAATGATTTTCGAATGCAATTTCCAGGCGGAACGCGGACGTGACTTAAAGTGGAGGCAGTCGAGGGTCATGAGAGGGAGTCACGATAAAGTCTTCTTCGTTTGGTTTCTCTTCGCTCTGTTGCATGCACCTGTACAACAGACAGACAGAGAGAGAGGAGAAGGGTGCCCCTTCACATGTGGGCAATTTAGTGCCTTGACGCCCACCTGCCCCACAGAGATGGAGATGGTGGCGGAGCCCCACAAACAAAAGAGCTGCTTTCAGTTGTTGGCTCCATTTCAGGGCCCTGGCGGCTCGGCTCGGCTTGGCTCGGTTCGCTCTCTGTAAATTATATGAAAATGCAGGGCATAGAAGCGAGTCGAAATCGGCATTTCAACGCTCCAGTTCCAGTTCCAGTTCACAGACATTGACACACTTTTAGCCACTTACCTGAGTGCCTGCTCACACTCTCCTTCAACCATTCTCCGTTTCCCACTCCACGTTGATCAGTGCACGCCGAACACAGAGATGATCACGTCTCGTCTTCTGTGTGGCGTGTGTAGGAGTATCGCAGTGCATCCACGTACAAAACTCCAAGATGAGCAGCGGCAGCAGCAGCAACAGCAACAGCATTCACAATTTCTGACTGGAATGGAATCTAATTAGCGGCGTGCAACGAGGAGCGTGCAACGTGCAACTTGTAATGGGCCGACAACTTCGTGACGCTGCTGAAAAAACTGGTTGTTGTTTCTCTCTGTATTCCTGCCTTTTGCCTTTGCCTTTTGGCTCGTCTTGTCTCGTTTTGGGGCTGCCTCATAAATCAGCAATTGTCATTATTGTTTGTTCGTTTATTTAACTTTATTATTATATAAAACCCCCTTCCCTGCCCGCTTTCCTCCGTTGGTATCCAGTATCCTCTTTTAAGAGGCTTAAGTGTGGAATGCAGCAGAAGAAAAATACACCTTAAGTATCGATGTTTCTCGTAAAATGAGGTGCGGAAAAGACCTAAAGAATGTATCATCATTGATGATGAGGTGCGGACAAGACCCAAGGAATCAATCTTCCTTGGGGTTAAGATGCAGAAATGAGTCAAGGAAACGATGCTTCTTTGGAAAAAGCTGCAGAAGAGACACAAAGAATTTGTATTCTTTGGGATGTAGAAAGGAGAGACCCCAAAGAATGGATCTTTTGTTAAGAAGACGTGCAGGAAATACATTAAAGAATGGGTCTTGAATAAGTAGAGGGACAGAAAAGCTCTTAAAGAATGGATGTTCCTTAAGTGAAGTTGCTGAAAATACCCCAAAGAATGGATATGCCTGAGGTTGCAATAAATACCGAAATAATGAATCTTCTTTGGGAAAAGACTCCCCCTAATGACCCTGACAGCTGCACAAAACCTCCCCAGCATCCACTTTCATTCCACAAGAAGTCACAAATCTGTGCCAATTATGATAATCTGATTTGATGCCATTTACATTATCTGTTTCCCGATTTTTTTTGTGTGTTTTGATTGTCCGAAATAAAAATTGTGCTGCCCCCGAAATTGCATTAGGAAAGGCCTACAGGGCCTGCCTACAGAACGGGCACCAGAAAATGTGTTAAGGTCAGTGGCAAGAGAGCAGAAATGAGCAGAATAAAAAGATTGTTATGACAAAGAGAATGAAAATAAATGAGGCCGCAAATGCGAGCAGGGGAATCGGAGACAAGTGGATGGCTGGGGCCTGCCCCACAGATAAGCGGAATCGTATACAAATGGTCAACTTAACTAAAACAATAACTATACACCCCACACCCCTCACCCCGACCCACCCCCCTCTCCGACAGGGGACGGGCCCCTTAGAATGCGAAAAGAGAATAACACTAAAATGAGCAAAAGAAAACCTACCCCCCTCCCCCGTTATTCTACTGCTGCTCTCATAAAAGAAAAGCGAAAACAAAAGCCGACAAAAGCGGGCGCCAGTTGTGGCATGGAAAAACAATGGCAGGGGCGTAAAAGCAGGAGAAGGAGAAGAGTTCCAAAAGAAAAGCCAGCCAACTGCAAATGTAAAATTAACAAGAAATCAATGCGAAAAGCCAGAAGACAAACAGAGGGAAAAGCTGAAGCCCAGAGACCGATTCGAGTCCAAATGAAAGCCGAAAGAAGTCATAAATAAAAATTGAATGAAACAAATTTCTTTGCTTTGGCCAAAAAAAGAAAAAATCAGCAAAGAAAGAGAAAAAAAGAAGAGCTTTTGTTATTTCGCGGTTATCAATTTCAACGCACAGCTGGCCAAAAGCAGACATCGTCGTAGATGGTATTAGCCAATAAGGTAGACCCCCTCCGCCATCGCCATCGCTCTCCATCTCCCTCTCTCGTCTATTTCTACATTCGAAGCGCTCCCACGCTCCACTGAACAGCAGCAAGGGGCAGATTGTAGCAGAGGGAGAGAAGAGGAGGCAGTATTGGAGACCCAGACCCAGAGCTAGACGAAGATGTTGCTTGTGCTGGCACATCAATTTGCGATTATGAAAGGCTGCCTGGCCAGCAGCATCCGAAGCAGCCGAAGCAGCAGCAGCAGCAGCTCCATCTATAGCTTCAATTTCAGTAGGAAGCCTCCGCTCCTCCTCTCATACAATGAACCGAAACTCTTTATTCAATCCGAGGAAATCTGAGCATTTAATGCGCCGCCAGCGCAGAGCAGCACAGAGTCGGAGTCAGAGTCGCCACAGAGTCAGCATCAGCATCGTTAGTGGCATTCAGTGTGGGGTCAGGCTGCAGCTGGCTGGCTGAGTGGCTGGCTGAGTGGCTGGCTGACTGGCTGGCTGCCTCACGAAGCTGGTTCGTTCTCTCGTGGCATCTCTGAGCAGAGCATCGTTTGGCATTTCTTGGCTCGAGCGGTCGGCCTTCACATTTACCAATCCCCCCGATAAAATCCATTGATGCCACTGCTGCTGCGGCTGCGCATTTATGAGTCTCGTCTCTGTTTGAGGTTCGACTCTGTGCGGGTCTTTGTTGCTGGGATCTTCTGCCTACCAGATGGTAAACTGGTTATAGAGAGGGTATATCAGGCTAGAGCGGAGATTTGCAGAGGTTTTTGGTTTCATATATTTGTCTATAGAGTGGATGTTTTTAGAACTTAGAGTAGATTGATTTAGTTGCAATATTCCATAATTTTTATGAGTTTCAGAAGGTATTAGGCATATATTTTTTTGTAATTCTATTATATAATTCCTGATTAACTGAATGAAGCCTTTTCGGCGTAAAAAATATATTTATTCCTTATGAAAACTGGAGGCTAATTAAGCAACATATCCACACCCAGAGAATAATTGCATTTAGATTTTAAAATTTATAATCTTTATAGAATAAACTTTACAAAAGCAGTTTTAACAAGAAAAAAAGTTCTTGCTGTTTCTAAATAAATATATTTGCATGTTTATTTATATTGGACTACTATTTCTCATAGTTTCTATAGAAACGATCGCTTCAAATACTTGTTCCAGTCATTGCGGATCAAATTCGAGGTATTTCCTTAACAATCAGTGCTGCCATAAATGAGTCTTTAGCCATATATGTATGTACTTACCAGATGCTAGAAAAATAAACTATGTATACATAATTGTTTTAAATTTTAGCAAATTCGTAATGCAGCCTTTGAAGCCACATATTTTTTAACTATTCCCATAGCAATTATTATAACCTTCCTAAAATTCATAAATAAACCCCCAAAACTCTATCAATCAAAATTTCAACAAATTTTCAAACCACAGTTTCCATAGAAACAAGAACAAATTGGTTTCCAAGGGGTAGCTGCAGCTTCGAAACCCCTCAAAAAACAGTTTGTTTGTTCTCTGGTTATTCGTTTGTTGTTTTTTTGCCGGGGTGTATTTATTGTACATGCCACAAAGCAATGCCTCTGTATATATTTTTTTGTGCTGTTGCTGTGTGCTTTGCTGTTGGCTGTGTTCTTGTTGTAGCATTTGTCGTTCCGCTGCAGTGAAGCGCATCACCGCTGCAGAGTCGTCTGCAGAGTCCACAGACAGCCGCGTGCTGATTCTTATTTATGCTGCAACACGCCTCGCCCCCTCGCCCCTTGTCCCTTGCCACTTCGTAACCCTCCAGATCGTAGGTCTGGTCTCCTCTCATAAAGTTTCCCTACAGATTAGTTGCAATCGGATCCAACTTTTGCCGAGTTATGATTAAATGGCATTTCGTGCGAGTGAGTCTCCTATGCCTCCGAGTCTGGCTCTGGCTTCGGCTATGACTCTCCATCTTTTATGGTTATTTCGTGCCTAAAAATGAAAGAAGTCCACGTACCGCGTCTCCGAATGAATGTTTCTTTCTGTTAATTTAACGCTAAATGAAGTGCGAAATTACAAACAAAAAGCCCCCGTCCTCCTCCACTCCACACCACACCACACCGCACCACTCACTCGACATGAGTTCTTTCGTTTGTTTTGGGTATGGAAAATGAAATCTGTTTCGTTTTTTCTGTTGGTCAGCCTCACAGCTTGAGTCACATCCCGCCTCCATTCGGGGAGTATCGGATATCATAAACCCAAACCCAACAGAGAGAGGAGAATGATGAGGTTGCTTTTGCTTTTGGTCAGTGCGTACGGCCTGTTGCCAGGCGAAAATTAGTTTTGTTGAATGCTTTTAATTGTTCTGCCTGTGGGAATGTGATGATTGGTTCCAGGCCTGCGAGAGAGATTTATGCCTGGGCAGCACTTTTCGTCTCTATGGTGGTGCCGCACGTGCAACGGAAATGACAATATGAGGAAATGGTTGAACTCCCCTCCTGATAAGAGCTCACAGGCCAGTGACTCCCTCTATCTACAGGCTACACAGGGAGGGAGGGAGGTAGGTGAACCTCTCTATATCCGAATGGAAGTCACCAGATTGGAAAAGAGCAAACAAAGGGACAAAAAGCAAACCTCAGACAGGGACTAATGCACATTTAATGTTGTGCCCCCTCCCTCCTCTCACTCTACCTTTCCAGTGATAACAACAGGTGCAACGCAGGGTCAGGTATGGTTCAGGTAGATAGACCAAAGGTTGAGTCATGTCTGGGCCACGTAATTGGCCAAACAATTGCCAAACGAAACGAAAACGTTAAGGGAGAGAGAGAGAGAGATGGAGTATGGAACAAACAATTGGCTGTGTCTATAAATAATTAATGCCCTCAAGGGGAATCTGTCGGGGAAGCGGCGCGCTCTGGTCCATTATCAATTCAGCGAAAAGAGGCGCTCCCTCCTTGAAATTTCTGGACGGCGCAAAAGCAACAGAATCCCGAGAGGTGGAGGCATGAATATCGATGACTGGAACCGGACTCGGACTCCTCCACTCCCTTATGCTCGCATATCGTATGGGAGATGAATCAACGATTCGAGTGGGATACCGGTCCCCTCTTTTTGGGGAGGGGGAGGGCCTGATTGCTTCTTGGTTGTGAAAATAATGCACTCCCTGCGGGGGACCCCACTTGAAGGCCAATCAAAGTGATTTAGCCGCATCATCATCATCATCGTGATCCTCTCGACCCAGCTCATCTCATCCATTTACTAGGAAGAGGAGTGACCTGTGGCAGCTGCAGCATCAAGGGGGCAGAGTTTTCAAACATTTTTGCATAATTTATGCAATTTTAATTTCCAAAAAGCTCCGCCAGAGTCATCATTATGGCAGGGCGAAGAGCGTCAGACAGTCAGAGAGTCAGAACCGAGAGAATTTGCACTTTTGCCTTTTATATTACTTTCCACAAAAATTATATCTGAGGTCGCCTCGAAAGTTTTGCACCTCACCCCCTCCCCTCTGCCAAATTGTGGCATGCCCTTCGTTCCGTTTTCGAGTTTGCATTCAATTTTGCATCCATCTATTCGTCCGTCCATTCGTCTGGCTATCTGCCCGAACGTCTACCGGTCCGTATGTCTGTCTCTGTCCCTGTCTCTGTCTCGTTGTCATCGTCATGGCTGGCTAACAGTTTTCGCCATTGTTCCTCTCTCTCTTTCTTCCACCCTCTCCCTGAGTTTATACCCTTCTCTGTCTGTGGGTTTATGGTCTATGGCCACGAAATTTACCTGTTTCTTTTTCTCTTTTTTCCACCTACCACCATCCATGCATTCGTATTCAGATTTTGATTTTCTGTAGAATTGTTTTCGAAAACTTCATTAGAAAGTGTTTTTGTTTTTTTGTTGTTGTTGTTGTTGGGGTTCGAGTGTCAGGGGATCCATTGTGTCACGGTCATGGATAGGTTGGAGCAACGTAGAGGTCCCCCATACCAAACTCATTGGTTTAGCTGATTGAGATACGATTAGCGAATAAGTTTTATATACTTATAGTATGCCTCCCCCATGCCATAGCACCAAGAGAGACTCTGCGAGAGCTCTAGAGTTTCCCTTAAGGCGGAGGAACTTCCATAGACTAACTATTTTTACAGCAGACAATACTACCCAGATTCAGAACTATACTATTTCCCTTCCTCTAGCTGATTCAAGTTAGAGTTTTGATATTGGTTATAATTACAAACCCATACTATATTCTATATCTTTCCATTAACTGATTGAGGCAGGAGCTGTGAAAAAGCTGTGGTTTCTTATAGTACATATCTCTGTCACACGCGTTCCACTTTCTGATTTGAATAACAGTGAATGAAAGTAAAGCCGTAGCTTTCTATGGAATCTCTTCATTTTATCATAATCCCCTTATTTTTACACACATTTTTTAGTTGCTTATTGTTGCTATACCTTTATGGTATATACACGAATAGTTACTATATACAATAATTCCTTCAATTGACAATCTACATAGTATTTACGCATTCCATAATTCCCTTTATGTTTTAATATTGCTTAACTTATAGTACATTCTCAAAGTATCTCTTCTATGCCATAGTCTTTAGCTGATTCTGTTGAGAGTCAGCCCCACCCCTGCCATAATCTACCTGCTTCCAGTGTTTCCAGTGTGTGAGTCTCTTCTATTCTTTTTCTAGTGTCGCAGTCAATTATCGGACAATTCGAAATCGATTTGCGGTGGCAGCGCTAATCCATGGACACAGTCCTGCGGCAGACAGAGCCAGGTGCTAATTACACCGCCCATTGCTATATATCGTGTATCGAAAGGCGGGAGAGAGAGAGAGAGAGAGGCAGAGGAATCCTACACAGACATGTGTACATATAGGGAGAGGGGCATGGCACATACCTATCGTCCTGTCCATAGACATTCAAGCGTCAAGATTGCCTAAAGTGTTTTCTGTATTAAAGTGTTGTGCGTTGCGTGGCTCACATTTGGCTGTTGTCATTGTCAATGGTCGCTTAATTAGCTTTTGAATGCCCGAAGAGGGTTAGGTAAGGTTTAGGGTCCTGCCGTGGGATAACACAGGGGGTTCCAGGGTGCTCCAGGGGGGTGTTTTGTTTAGGGAAAGTGTAATTAATATTCAATATGTGAGGGGCGAGCCGCCTCCTATCTCTGCCTCAGTTCTTGCCCTGACTATCAGCTAATTAATAGTGTTTGGCTTGACTGCTCGCCCGCTTTCCAGTGCCACAAACGCACATGGTTATGTATTGTATATATGTATATATATATGTACATATGTATGCTGCATGCGTTGTAGTGGCACGCGAGAAGAACCACAGAGACCGCAACAATTTCGTGGTGAATGTTGAACGTATAGAGAGAGAGAGAGAGAGAAAGACAGAGAGAGGGCAGGGAAAACCAGTAGCCAGAAACCGAAACTGAAACTGAACCGAAGCGTAGGAACCACCAAAAGCAACATCATTATCAAAATCACGCAAATATTTACCAAAATAATTTGTCAACTTGACACGGAACTTTAACCTGCTCGCCACACACACCAAAAAAAGGGAGAGTGGGAGAGAGTTTAAAGAGAGAGAGAAAGCTATAGGGAAAAGCTATAGGGCAAGAGAACAATCGCCGGAACAATCTTCGCTTAAATGCAGAATCCCTCCAGGACCCACGGCTCTTTCTTATCCATTCACATAAAGGCTCCAGTGAAGCGGGCATAATCCTTTATGAAATTTGTTTTCACCTTTCTGCCTGCTGGATACTGGATCCTGGCTTCCGGCTGCGGCTTCATCTCTTTCTGCTGGTGCCGCTTTTGGCTGCTTTTAGCTGCTTTTTGGCCGCCTTTGGCTGTTGGCCATAAAATTAAAATTTCCTTACAAGCATTAAACGCTAAATGAACCTGAAAATTACGCAAATCTTTAGCCAGAACAGCGCACAAAAGAACAGAAGAAAAAGAAAACAACAAGAAAACAAGAAAAAGTGAGCAGCGATAAAAAGAGGAGCCAACACCTTGAACAGAGGGCTTAAAGAGGGATGTACATATGTATGTATGTATGTAGATGGGTGGGTGGGTGGTTGGTACTCCCAACATGAGTTGACATTGACATTGTGTGGGGTCGAAAGGGATGACTGAATGCTTGACGCTTTTGTGTAGCGAAGGAACAAAAACGAATCTGGCAACAAAATTTCATGCCTCACTGTGCCCAGGCGCACGCACACCCGCACACTGCCTGCCACACACACACATATGTATGTATTTATGTTTGTATGTTAGAGTATTCGTGCGTGCGTCAAATTATGACAGTCGCTAGATTAAGCGTCCGCTACCTGCTGCTGCCTGCCACCAACTTATCGATGTCGATCTGGCACAAAAGGGCAACCTTTTTTTAGACGCACACACACACACAGACTTTCCTTTCCACTAAATGCAAATACCTTTAGTACTGGCAGAAAGTGGCAGGAGAAGGGTTGAGGGTTGTGGGCTGAAGCTTACACAGATGACTTGTTCTTGCCACAGCGGAACGCCACTGTTGAAAGGGGATACCCTGCCACAACGAAGGGATGCACTACCCTCCTTTATTGGGTTAGTAGGTTAAGCTACGGCAGAAGTAGGGGCTCATCCCTGGAATAATCTAGAATATCCCATTATATATTCCAAATCTAGAAAATTCAAGGAATTCAGGAATTATTTTTGCTCTCTTGCGTGTGTTTTTCTTAGGTTCAAATATAAAATCTCCTCGGAGGAATTCTTAAGGGTATTTATAGGCTTGATGGCACCTTTCTTTCTCCCGGGAACGATGGCTCATAATTTGCTTATGTGAACAGTACGTCTCGTCCCGTTTCGTCCTTCATCCTTGGGGCTCCGCCTATGAATATAGATTTTTGTTTCCACTCACTGCGTGTGCAAAAATCTGCGTCTCTGAGGCATTCGAAAACATGTTGTCCCTAAAAGCAACGACACGCAACAAAAACAAGAAACAGAAGCAACAAAAACAAGGAGAAGGAGCAACCAAATTGAAGGAAAGGCAAAACATTGCCACATATAGAGGATAGGAGATGGAGATGGTATTTCTCTTCTTTTTTTCGGGGCTGTTCTTTGGGGTGTGGCAGCATAAAGGTGTTGACACATTTTGTGTTGATTCTTATTGGGCTCTAAGCCGATTTTTATTCCACACACAGAACGCACACACACACACACAGACACACACACACACACACACATAGACACATACGAATCTAATGGGATTGTCCTTGTGGGAGGAGTGGGTTCGGGTTCTGTCTTGATTCTGGGCCTGCAATCAATTCTCATTTGGCTGCCTCTTTTGTGTCGCGTTAACCCTAGTTTTTGCTCTCTTTTTCACTAACTTAAACGCATTTCCTTTCTGCTTACAGGTAAGCCAGGTCTTATATGAAGATAGACAGAGATCTCTGGTATAAGGAAGAGGTCTCTGACTGATGAGAAGACTGGTCTCTGGCAGATCTATCTGGGCTATGGTGGCAGTTGCTGGTAAGTCTCCTCTATGGCTCTGCTGTGCAGTCTATCGTAAAGTCTGGTCTGGTACACGGCCATTGGACCTGTTGAAGAAAATTCATGGAAAGAGAGGAAGTGTGTGCTTTGGGGAGCCGAAGATTCAAATGCCCTTAAAGATCTGGAAGAAATGAAGCTGCAGTCTGAAACGGTCTTTCCGTTCACAGCTGTATTATATATTGAAGTGATTATGATATTTAATTACTTATCAGATGAAGATAAAGAAAATGTAGAGATACGGCTTTAATGACTCTTCCAAGATGGATATCCAAATCAGAATACCCTCTGTCTTTGCTAGAGTATTCCAAATAATTTTCGCCATGCACTCCGCTTTAAGATGGGGACACAATTCGCTGGAAATTCTCTCATTTCTCTTACAGTTTTTTGTTGCGGCACTACACTTCGAGTACGCGCGCGCTCTGATAAATCTTAAATGGGGGAAAAAACGTATACAAAATAAATACAAAAAAATGAAAACAAAATGGAAAATGGGAAAAATCTAATTTAAGGCGACGCTGCCTCTGCCTCAGCCTCAGCCTCAGCCTGTGCCTCTGCCTTAACTGCCAACTCAGCCGGGCGTCAATAATTGCCCTGAACTGAAATTATGCTGAAAGATTAAAGTCATTTATTATAATTTATTTATTCTTGTTTTGTGTTTTGTGTTGCATGCCACAAGCCCCCTGCTCCTGTCCCACCTTCGTATGGGGCGTAGAGTCCAGACAGGATACCAGGAACGGTAGGTGGGTGGGCCAGGACTGGCGGTAGTCCTTGGCAATTACTTTGAAGTGGAGCACTAGCCCTGAACTATGGGCCGTGGCGGCGCCCCATTAAATTTGCCACACTTCATTGGCTCGCACAGAAATAATAATTTATTATTTAATTTTGGCTCAAACACTGGAGGGTGGGGCAGCAGCAACAGCAGCAGCACCACCACCACCACCAGCCGGGAGAGAGGTGTGGTGAGAGGTTTGCTTTAAAGTAATTAATTTTGGAAAGTGTCAAAGTTGCTGCATGGAAAAACTTTTAGTCTGGCGCTAGCCAGGGAACGGGGCGGAAACGGGACGGGAACGGGACGGGACGGGATCTGAAGACCGTCCAGGATGTGGCCGGAGGTCATGGCCCCTCGAGCTCATCCCAGGCACACCCTGTTTTTGCTTAGGGTATCCGCTGGTCGATTACCCATACCCCCGGCTGTTGTGTGGCATCTTCTTTCGACCTCGCCTCAAGCGACCTAGCAGCAAGTTAATTTCCACTTGAGATTGGACACGTGGACAGTGGCAGTGGCCCCTCCAAAGAGGGAAATAAATTAAAAAATTTAAATTAATTTTTAATATGCCGGAATCTTCCGTTTCCCCTTCCGCCCCCCCTGTCCCCTGTCCCCCGGCCACTGCCAACCCACCATACTCTTTATATTTATAATCTTCAAAGCTGCAATTAGCGTTTAATTTACGATGTGCCACGCACCCGAATATGTTTTTTTTTCCTAAATGTATTTTTATGCCAGAGCAATACCCAAATACCCAAATACCCAATACCCACTCTCCATAAATTAAAGGGTCCTTTTTCCGCTTTTATCTTAATGCCTTAATGCCTCGTTTTTTGTACCTGGAAAATCATTTGAATGCGTAGCATTTTATTGCACACTTTTCTGGAGGGGTATGTCGGAGGGGTATGGCCATTATTCAAGGTAATTTAATTTGAAGGAAATGGCAGACAGCCGTCCGCCAGATCGAAAAGCGCTGTCAGCGGAATTCCAGCCCGAAACCACAGACCGAACCCACAGTCCCAACAAATAAACGCTTGACCCAGTCCTGGGTGCTCCTGGATCCTGGATCCTGTACCAACCACCAAACACAATGAGCCATGTGCCAAATGAATGGCCAACAAAGTTGAACCCCTGGAAACTGGAAACGGGAAACTGAGAACTGAGAACTGAGCAGGCGAAAGCATTTTAAATGCAAATGAAGTGCCGCACTTAGGAGGCCATCAGCGAAAAGAGTGCTGTGGTGTGGTGTGGAGAGAGCGAGAGAAATGCTGAGAATTGCTGATAAATTGGAGAAGTCTGGCTCTCCGATTTTAATAAACTTCAAGCTGGGTTAAAAGTATGTCAAAAAACGCCTAAAAGCACCCTCAAGCGCACCACACTCTCCACCCCTCCCACCACCCCCGCCTGAAATTGTAAAGTTTGGCATCCAAAATTTCCAAATTTCTTTTATGATAAAATATTTTGAAAACAACTTTTTGTTGGTTTTTTTCTTTGTTTTTTTTTCGCGAAGAAGTGTCCGAGTAATGCGCTTATGGCTTTGGCCCTCGAAGAAGGAAAACTCGCAAATTGAAATACTCGTAAATAATAATCAGTGGGGCCACCGGACCACTCGCACAGATTGTGGGGATTGTGGGGATATATACTCTCGAGTTGGTCAACTTGTCGAAAGTTTAGCATACATTGAGCGGGGGGCTTAGCTTCTGATGGACAGCCAGTCGGGGAGAGGAGTGGGGGGTTTTTGGGGTTGCTCATTTCATGGAATTCGCGTGATTTATTTGTTGCATAACTGTGAGGGGTCACAGAATGGAATCATGGCAAATAAAGCAGAAGAAAAAAAAACGTAGAAAGAACTTGCAAAATAAATTGAAAGCAACACAAAAGTTTGTCAGTCGCAAGACACGGGAAAAGTTTCTTTTCTGTAAGTAATGTAGTGGGAGAGGAGAGGCAGTGGCAGTGGCAGGGGCAGAGGCGCTTGTAAAAAATTACTTGCATACTTTTTGGCGCGCTTATAATTGTTTTCCATTCCTCGGTCCTTTAGTTTGTGCACCACCCCTGCCCCTGCCCCTGCTCCTGCCACCGCTTCTGGGTTTCTCATATAACTCATTAGGCAAAAGTTTAATGCAAGCGCCTCCTCCACCCCCTGCCGCTCCGCCAGGGGGGAGTTTATGTTCAGATTTACTTTAACTACTCCTGCGCCTGCAACTATGCAATAAATTTTGCGAAATTTGTGTCGTCCTCCCAGCCATGCAGCGCTCTGCACCGCTTGGTTGCGGCTCTCGTAGCCATGACCCAAATCGTGTGGAAGAGAGGAGCAGAGGAGGAGGAGTGAAAGAGGGGGGGGGGGGGGGGGGGGGGGGGTTAGCGGAAGAGCAATGGTTGAGGCTACAGTGGGCTAGTGGAATGAGGGGGAAAGTTATATAATAAGCAGCATTAGCTACACATGTTCGTGGTGGTAGTGGCAGTGGCTCTGGTAGTGGCAGTGGCAGCGGCAGTGGGACAGCAGCTGCTGCAAAGCCGGACATTATTCAGTCGGCTCCCAATCTCAGCTGCTGCCGGCCGGCCGGCCCCCATGCCACATGCCGCAGAGCTACTTAAGTGCAAGTGCCGCAAAGTCAGATACGCGCGCCCCCACTGGACTGTCGAAACTTTTCCAATCTAAGCTAAATAAAAAGGAAAAAGTCTTTCATGTCTATCATGTCAGTAGGTATTTTATTATTTTTAACCTCTCTCTACCCAGCTGTCGCTCCAACGAAACGAAACCACTGTGCCACCACAGCCACCCAACCCCACGGGTGAAAGAGAGAGAAAGAGAGAGAGAAGAGACGCGGAGCGAGTGCTCCCGTTGTCTTCTGCAACTAATTTGTCAATGTCAAGTGTTATTTCTTATATTTCGCTCTCTCTCTTTCACTCTCTCTCTGTATTTTTCGTGTTGTTGGTTTCGGAAAAAGTTTTGGCGCACGCACACCCACAGCACACAGCACAGCACACAGCACAGCCCACAGTGAGATACATCACTCCAGGGCACCAGGGTGCTGGCTCCCCCTTTTTCGTGGTGCCACACAGTGTTGCACGTAATCTAGTATATCAATGTGGTGTGTACTTTTAGGCGCTCGTGCATGTGGATCCGAAATGACAAACAGCTGCTGCCTTCCTGCTCTGATCCTTTCTTTAGTTTCAATTATGCTTAGGCTTTAAAAATACCCTAGCTTTAAGAGGCACCGCAGCATTTTGCCACGTCATTGCCTCATTGTCTAGCGAAGCTTCCACCTCACTCCTCTCCCCTCCTCTCCTCTCCTCTACAGAGTGTAGTGTTGTTTTTGGGGCACACTGCCAACTTCATTTAACAATCAGCGTCAGACAGAGCAGCCAGGTGACAGTTTTAAGGATACTCGAGGAGGAGACGAGGCTCCTGCCCATTCCCCTCCCCCAAATCTCTATCCCAGGCTGCCTGCCCGCCTAATTGGTGACTCCTCTCTGCTGCTACCGTCTGCTGTTGCTGCTGCTGCTGCTGCTGCTGTCTTCCTCTGGAGTTTTCGCTAAGTAGATTTTCTTGTACGGCATTTCAGTAAGAGTGGCAGCCCCAGCTCGGCGCCGTGGCAACGTGGTACGAGTACAGTTGACACTTTCTGTCAAAGTTCATTGCTGCAGCAGTCGGTCAGGATGCCGTCAGTTTGTTTGGTAGCGTGCCCATGCCGCATATTTCACTTCCCATTCCCATCATTCTCTTGCGTTGTTATTTTTCTTCATTCCTTGCTTGATGCATGCCACTCATTCCCTGCTTGATTCACGTAGTGTCTCTGCCTGATTTCCGTAGTGCTGCTCCTCCTTGATGCTAATTAATTGTATGGTGTTGTGGGGGGGAAGGGGCAGGCACAGACACAGGCACAGACACAGGCACAAAGGCTAAGCTTGTTTGCCAAAATTAATGGGCCTTCCTTGCAGCAGGGCCTGCTTCAATGGAAAAATGCCATAATTGTATGGCACTCGAGTAAAGTACACACAACAATCGATTCAATTGAAGAGAGGGGAGGGGAGGGCAGGGCAGGGCAGGTCATGCCATGACGCGGCATGAGAGCCTCGTCACATGTGAGGCGGCAGCGTAATCACATGCCCCAATGCGCTTATTGAATGCCTGGCAAACATAATATAATAAAAATGAAAATATATGTAGAAATTTTGTCATCCCAGGGCACACACACACATACACACATAAAGAGCACCAGAAACACATACACACACACACATGCGAGTATAATAAATCCCCGAACGAGGACAAGGACGTGTGCTCCCAAATGTCTATTAGGCGCAACAATTGCTTTTCACGCTCATCAACAGCGTCATCATCATCATCATCATCGTGATTGTGATTCAGATTGCGATGGTAAAGCTGTTTTAAGATGATGATGAGAAGCAGCTGCTGCTCCTGGTGCTGCTGGAGGTTTACAGCCATGTTTGAGCACCGCCTCAGAATGTGGCACATATGGCGGGGGCTCCCCCAAACAGCAAAACAGCGAAAAATGCCGTAAAATTGCCTCACAAAGTTTATAAAAATTAAGCGCCAAATATATATATATATATTTACCAAATTACTGTCAAAGGCAGGCAGTACTGGCAGCACGTACAGGACAGGGGGTACAGACTGAGGCTGAGGCAGAGGCAACGTCAGAGCCCTAAGCCCTGAGGCGTAAGGTGCCGCAGAGAGAGAGAGTCGCCTCCTGCTCCTCCATTCACGACCTGACCTGACCTGACTTGACTACTGCCATCACTTGCGCTAAATTAGATTTTGCCCGTTCTAGCCTCGTTCAACGTTGTCGCTTCATTTTGTCAATTGTTTGGACTTGTTAGACGCCGACGAGCAAATGGCCCGGCCAGAACGGACCACGATGGAACGACCCCGTGGCCAAGCCATGCCACACACAATGGCTCTGAAGCTGCTGCTGATGCTGCTGCTGATGCTGCTGCTGATGCTCTGCTGCTCTGTTAAGGTCCATTGTGTGTCTGTGTGTTTGTGGGTGCGTCCTTCTGCTGGCATTGTGTCAGGTCAGTGCCCACCCCCTCCTGAATGCCAAGAGCTAAGTAGATTAGGGCCAATTACAGCGGCATCAGCATCACCGTCACCATCAGAGCGGTTCTGTCACTCCTCCTGCCCCTCCTCCCTCCCTCCCTCCCATCTGCCCCCATTGTCAAGTGTGGGGGGGGGACATTCTCTCTGCTTAAGGTCTCGGGGCCATGGCAAGTATTTAATTGAAGGAAAGTCGCTGTCGTTCCCATCCCACATTTCTATATCTTCCGACATCTACTCTACCTGAGCGTCTAATGTGCCGAAAAGCCAAATGAGTTTGACTGCACAAACAGCGGTACACATCAGCAGGGGGCCGTCGTCCGCACTCAGGCAATGCAAATGCTGATGACGATGGCGAAGGCGATGACGATGACGATCCTGATGAAATGCAATCGTCAACCGCACCACGAAGCACGTGCAATGTATGCGGCTTTTGCTGTAATACGACAGCCAAGGCAAACAGATGCACACACACACACACACACACTCACAGACACAGCCAGAGAGGGAACACACTAATACCCTTGCAACAGAGGCCATGTCATGCATACGAAATAGTCGAGTTTTCCCCGAGTGCAAGCGGAAACCAGAGCATAAGAGTTGGGTTACTATTTTGATACCCTTTACAGTAGGCAGTCTAGAACTGTAACCCCCTAATCCTATATGATTTACAGTATGAAATACCGCCATATAACTTATCATCCTACATATACATGGAACGATAGGATACTGTCCGAATTTTATCAAAATATTGTGGATCGATTGGTTCAAAAAGGAATGGCCAAGATTACTTAAACGATTGTATGTCTTGGGCAAAATGATGCACTTTTCCGCCGAGACTGGGACCGAGAACTGGCTCCAAGCGTCGTTCTCGGACTCGAGCTTTTGGATTTCCTGGCACCGACTGTGTATTTTGTTGATGGATTCGTCAGACCGAAAAGTAACCCTTTTGTGTGCCCCGCCAAGGAGTAGGCAGCCGAGTAGAAGCGTAAAGCCCCATAAAACCCTGCTTAATGTCATATCCTTGTAATTGTATAACATTTGCCACAGCTTTATGTAACTTCTGATTCATTTTTTAGGGTATTTGTCTCGTCGTTTCCACGTTTTTTTCTGCAGTAGCAGCGAAAAACGTAATTATTCATAATTCAATTTTCTAACGCGAGATGGTGGCGCATGGCAACAATTTCACGCCAACCGCCAAACGACGACACAATTGTACGAGTATGCAGATGTGTGTGTGTGTGTGTGTGTGTGTGTGTGACTGCTTTCATATATTCTGTGTATCTGTGTGTATGTGTGCATGTGCGGGTGTGGGTTATCTGCATGTGTGTGCAGTTAATGTGCTTTTGGAATGCATACGGGGTTATGCAATATTAAGCATACGCATTCGACATGTTTGCCAAAGAGGGAGGTTAGAGCTTAGAGGCACAGGACACGGGGCACGGGACACGGGACACGGGACACACGTAGATTGTTTAGTTTTGCCTGATGGCAGGCAGCTGGCAGGCAGGTGGGTGGCAGACAGAGACAGACAGAGAGAGAGAAAGAGAGACAGCAGGTTAAACAAATGTCAAAGCAAACCGAAATTCACATCTCGTCGTCGACATTATATTGCCGTGTGTTTATTTAGTCAAGGATGCAATGCGATTCCGTGCGATTTCTACGAGCACAATCCCCTGGCAATGCATATCCTCCACGTACACAGCACAGCTCTACATGCACACTCATCCATGTCCATGTCTGTGTCTATGTATGAGTATTTGCCTGGGTGTTGGCTCTCGATGCGGCTCAACTAATTGTGTTTCGTGCCGGCAAACAAATCCAAATCCAAATCCCAGCCTCAGCCCCAGCCCCATACCCAGTGGCTTTCTTGCTTGCTTTATGGCCATAAATTCTCATCAATTTATGCATTTATTTTGCGAATCGGAATCTGCAGCAGCATCCAGTTGCAGTTGCAATTGCAGGCTGCTGCTCCGTTTTGTGGTTAAAATGCAATTAGGCCCCGAAGACGGGCGTTTGTCTTGGCCAAATATTTCAACATTATAATTAAAGCTTAGCCATTGCCCGTTCTGGGGTTCTGTGCCAGGTTCTCTGTTTGAGGCACTTGGCATTCAGCCGACGGCCATTTGCAATTTTACGCGACATATCCGCTTGCCGGGCATTTTGGGTTTCATTCACTGCATTCTCACCTTCCGGTTAAGGAGGTACTCCCAATCCCACTCCCTCTCCCTCCCACCCCTCCTCTGTTTTTGTCTCTCCCTCTCTGGTGCTGTGCAAGAGGATATCCGGTGAATGTTGAACGTTGCTCACGTTCCAGTTGCATTTTTCTTCCCCTTCAAAACTTGAAAAGGAGAAGAAGAAGGAGCTGCTGCTGCTGCTGCTGCTGCTTGTGCTGCTGCTGGTGCAAGGAGCTTTAGCTGCATCTGTATCTGGGACTGGGACTGCCTCTCGCCTGAAGAGGACTTACGGCTTTTGTTCCACCCAACCCCGTCTCAGACATTGTAAAACAAGGACGTTGCAAGCAATGGAAATGGCCATAAAAGAGGAAACACTTTTCCACTTTAATTTATTTTTAACGCCTCAGAAAAATGTCAGAGCCAGAGAGAGAGAGAGTAAAGCAAAGAAGAACGAACCCAGAAGGACTCAGGATGTACCCAGAGCTAACGAGTTGAGTGGGGAAAATTCGACAAAAACAATTAAGAGCAGTTTCGTTTCATAAAGTGTTGCCGTTGCCATTTGCCCTTTGGGTGTTGCTTTCCTTTCGGGATAACCGCTTTTGATTACCGCTCGAAATGGAGATTAAGTATTTTGGCTGCTGCTCAGCAAATATTGACTCAAAGTCGGACTCCCCGAATCGTACTACTGCGAAAAGAGCTGCAGTGGCGAATGGGAAAAGGCGGGGACTGGAACGGGGGCTGGGACTAGCACTGGGGCTTGCATGTCTGGCCGCTATCATTTCATCTCTTTCACTTAATTTAAATAAATGCCACACACCATGTGGCATACCCATTCCCGCATTGCCATTCCCCCAAGCCTTTTGACCGCCCGCTGGGAGTCGGGTTAAAGGTCGCCCCGCTGTGTGAAAACGCGACATTTTTCGTGTTGTGTTGCCACGTTGTTCAACTAAGGGCAATTTGTTGTTATTATTTTGGTAACACTTTAATTTCTGTTGTGCCACCACCCACCCACAGACACCCACACACAGAACCCAACCATCAGCCATCATACAACGACAACGACCCCACTGAAACACAGCGTGAAGCTAGTTAGGTGGCAATAAGGATATGGCGTTATCCTTTTACCAGCTATTTAGCATTTAAATGCTTAGCGCTTTGGCCTGGTTCGCTCGCTCGTTTCGCTGGCTTCGCTGGGTTTTTTCTGCTTTCGCATTTTGCGGCAGTGTCGTTCTTTGCGTAGGGTAGGGTTTTGTTTCATGCAGCACAAGGGGCACTGGGGAGTGGCTTCCACACAGACTACTACGTGATGCCAATTTTCGAGAGTGTTATCAGACGCTTATCGAGATTTTGTCGCAGTTCAGAAGAGCTTCTCATTTCTAATTGCTAATGATAACTAGAAAGAAAGTTGAAGAGGAGAATGTGGCAGGAGGAATGTTGATGGAATTTTATATAATATAATAGGGCTTTCTTTCTTTTATTCATTATGGTAATGAATATGACAGGGAATAGCAGTGTTCGTCTGCTTTGTTCTCTCTTTCAGAGTTGCCAGATCTATTACTCCTTCTAATAATGGCAACTCTATGTCCACTCGTGCTCATTCTCCGTCACAAATCCCACACTACTCTTTGTCCTTTTTTGCCTCTATCTTTCTGTTTATATATCAATTTCATGCAGTTCATCAGAACGGAAAAGTCAGTGCTGGGCCTGGCCTGGGCGAGAGTTGATTACACACATGAGCGGAGTCCCCCTCTCACTCTCTCTCTTCCTCTCCCTCTCCCTCTACAAAGTTAAATCAACTCTGCAGTGTAAAAATATTTATGCCATTTATTTAAATTCTCTCCGGGCATCTGTATAGGGGCTTACGCACACACACACACACATGAATATAGTCGTATAGCATAGGAGTTTACGCACACACACGCACTAAGCACATGTAATCTGACGCACTCAAGCCAACAACATTAAAAGCATTTCTTTTGTGATACTCAAAAGGAGGCAAGGGCCTCGGGGCATGCCACTGACAAGCAGGCATTCACAGTTTACTCGCCACACGGCACAGCCCCAACTGCACAGTTCCCTTCCCGCCCCAAAAGTCATCCTCCTGCCATGTAATAAGCAATAACAGTAACCCCTACCACCCTCCGGAAGAAGGACGAACGGAGTTCTGGAATAGAACTGCGGTTTTTGTCGAGGCGCGAAACCGAAATGGCGCAACTTTATTTAATATCCGAAAGCAATGTCAGCCATATAAAGAGACACCCACAGCACGGAGGGGAAGCGGGAATTCCAGAAGGGAAAGTATGAAAATAGAACTGCCAGGGCGTATGCGTAATATTTGGTTCGCTTTGGCAGGTCGCTTTGGGAAAATGTTTGCATTCACCAAATTGCCTTGCGTGTCAACACTAAATAGCAGACAAGTCTAAATACTTGTAGTAGTAGTAGTAGCACACATCCCTCTACACACACACACACAGCCCCTACACCCCGCGAACACACAGCCAGTAAACCCTGCCGCCCCCTCGTCTGTGTCTCTGGCACTTGGAAAACTTTTGAATGTCGCGCAGAGTTGTTTTGCGGTTCTGCTCGTTCAAAAATATTTTCAAGTAAAATTTACGCGTTCTTGGCACACTTTGAACATCCTTTTCGACTGTTTGCCAGTCTCTCACAGACACAAGAATACGCGGACACACACACACACACAGACACATAAACACATACGCACTGTATGCCAAATATTTGTTGCTGTTGATTTTAGCCCCCGAATAAAAGCAAAGAGAGAAAAAAAAAGGAAAAGCAGCTTAACTTATGTCAACCCGATAACATCATGGGACCATAAATGTCTTCCAGGATGCCCCCACAGGACCTCCACCCTCGTCTCAACACCCAAGACACAGGCAGTGCTGAGACGTTGCGAAATCAGTGGAAAGCTTTTCACAAAAGTTTTTGTCAAACATTTGTGCGGCACTTGTAAATTTGTTGTGATTTCTTGATAGCTCCTTATGTCTCCTACACGCACTAGCTCTCTCGCTCTCTCGCTCTCTCTCTCTCACTCTCTCTTTCTCTCTTTCACTCTTTCTGTCTCTCTTGCATACATAGTCGTACATACATGTATCCTGGTGATGTGTAGGCGCAGAGTTTTATGAATTTTCCTGTGCTCTCAAGCGTAGCGCTGGAGAAAGGCAAGCAAATGCCAACATGTTAAGGAATTTCCCCCACCCTCAACACCCCCCACACCACGTACTACCCTCTACCCCTCATGGCCTCCTTCTGCATGAGCTCGAGGGTAAAAGTTTTGCTTTTTTTCAAGCTTGAATAACTTCATTAGAAAGAAAACTTAAAGCAGCCGCTGGCGATTGATTTATGAGCGATAGATAACCCATATGCGGAAATTATTATGATGGAAATGAACCCGAATGGATAAAGGGAAATCTCCCATTTTCTCTTCCCCTTTTCTCTGCGAATATTATGAGAAATATTCCCTCCCCCACCGCAATTGAGTGCAACGAATGCAGCAGCGGCAGCATCCACGAATGGGAGGGGGGGAGAGGCAAATTCTTATCGCTGGCAAAACAGTGAGAAATACAAAATCAATTTTCCCAATGGAACGAAGGGAAATGACATCTCTCCAGCAGCTGCCACTCCCACCACCAATATCAGCCATCTCTCCTCCCTTTTATCCCTCTATAGTTAGCTAACTTTCCACAGCTTGCGGTCAGCTTGACAATTTTTTTTTCCGAGCTTGCAATCTGTGGCAAGGAGCAGCAGAAAGAAATTCCTCTGTAGCTTTTGGCACTCTATAAAAGCAGCAGCCGCAGCAGCAGCAATGGCGGAAGAAAGAGACAGAGACACGCAGAGGAAGAGGCAGAAAGAGAGAGCGGAAGAGTGAGTGTAGCTCTGCGTGCCACACCCAGTCGTTCGTTGGCTGCCACTTCATCATCATTTTTGGTCGCTGCCATCAAAATGAAATGTCAAACTAAATGGCAACAATTTTGATTGAATTTTTTACAAAGTACTCCCTTCCTCACACCACATTTCTCCCCCGTCCTACCCCCTCAAACTACTTCCTTCTCTCTCTCTCTCTCTCTCTCTTCTGGGACTTCTGGGTAATTCTGGAACTGACCAAAAAATGCGCTTCAAATAGTGACACGTTTCTGTTTTGGAAAATCCATCTGAGGTTTTTCGCACTCCTACGGCCAGGATTTTAAAGCCCAAGACGTGACGAGGCTCTAAAGGAAATAGGATTCTCAGAGTAGGGCATGAAAAATGCCAACAATAAAGTGCAATTCATTCTCTAAACAGGGCTGCATGTCTGTCGTCCGTCCCCCCGTTCACCCGTTCACCCGTCGCCCGTCACTCATGCCATGCAAGTGGCACATGGAATTGCAGAATCACAGCCACGTGCAGGGGTCCCGGGAATGGGTTTTCGTCCTGGAAATAGTAAAGGGACGTACATGTATGTGGGTGTTTGGTGTACGGCATTTTATGACAATGCCAATCTAAGCGAGAGAGCAGGGAAAGACGTTGACATATTTTCCTTCTTTTTTTTCCCCCTTCTTGACAACGTGCAGAGCATTTTTTTTCCAGGCCGCCGCTGCCGCTGACAAAATGTGCCCGTTACCGCAAATGCAATGAGACAGTGGCGTAGTCGTAGTCCCAGCGAAGCTCAAGTGGGCTGAGGGGGGAGGGGTTCTATTAAGGGGTTTCCTTCCTGGTGAAGCCTCTCTTTAACCTGAATTGATTCCATCATCAAAATATTGGTTTAACTTTTTGCTCCTGTGGCTCCTGTGTCAACATATCCTCCGACTCCGTCCATGAAAAGGGATGCGGGGTGGTGTGGTCCTTTAGTGACTTCAAATCTGACTGGGGCTTAAGACTGGCTGGCTGCATGAGAGAAACACAGATACACATATACTACATTAACCCAAATGCAAAGCCGTGCCAAGAGCCTGCCAAGTAAATGCCCCAGAGAGACATGCATGCCCCGTATGCGTGTGTGTCTGTGCGTCTATGTGAGGGGAGGGGAGTATCTATGAGTGTGCATATACTCGCCTGTGTGCGTGTGTGTGTGTGGCCCCCATCTGACGAGCGGAATTGATGGGAATGCAATGCAAAATACAGCCTGTTTGCAGTCAGGCTCCGCCGCGTGGGTCTTAAAGGGGAGCCACGAGCACACTTACGCTTTAAGTGCCATCCATTCACCCTCCCTCCGCCCTCCTCTCCGCCATGATAACAGTTGGGCATTTATGGAATCTACTCGATTGATAGCGGTCGTTATTCGATATCACTAACAATTCTATAACAAGGCCCATTCCGCTGAATGATGGATAACTTTTGTTTAATGCTGTATTGTGATTTGTGACTGGCTTTAAACGATTGCAGAGGTAAAATTATAGCTGCAACTTATCGATAAGTGCTAGTTTTCGATAGGTGTTTGATGAATGACTGTCCATTCGATCAGTAGTTTGATAACTGATTGATAATTTAATCCTTTTAGCTGTTATTAATTATTATTATAATTAACAAATCACTTTAACGATCATTGTTATTTTTCGATAACTGTTTAATAACTAATTGATAGCTTCATTGTTTCCGTAATTCAATACATATCTGACTAAATCTCTTCTAAAATATCCAATTACTGTTATCTCCTGGTAACACAATTCCTTAGAATTATCAAAGACTTTTAGCTTGGCAACCTTCAAACCTTTCCTAACCTTTCTTAAGTTTGCAAAACGCACTGTTAGTCGCTCCTTAACGACCTCCAAGGAATCCTCCGTAATGTCCTGCAAACAATGGGACGAGGACGAGGCCGAGGCCGAGTCTAAGCGCCGCATAGTTAGCATTAATGGTAATGCCTTGAACTTGAACCCAATTTCGCATGATGAGGGGGGCCCAAGGCTCAAGTGCCGGCCATTTCATTTGCATTGAGTTTTAAATAATTTCAAGTAAGCTACGAAACCAGGGCGAAAACCCCTTGCAAAAACCCCAAGGACAAGTGCCAAAAGGATGTGTCACCGAAATATGAAATGGACCCCCAAAAAGAAGAAGGAGAAGCCCCCAGTAAACGAGAAGAAACGATGCAGAGAGACAGCGACAGAGGGTGGGATGGGAAGGGAAGAGAAGGGAAAGGAAAAAAGGTCAAAAACACTTGGCAGTACATTATCTGGGCCACTGGCTGGCTATACGGCGGACTACAGACCCCGGACTATGGACTACGGACTACGGACTACGGACTCCGGACTAAAGGCAACTGACAACTGACGACGGACAGACGGATGGACGGATGGACATACTGATGACAGACGCTCGGGCTGACATTTTTCGTTATTATACTTATTGTTGGTACTGTTCAGCATCAGGCCATGGCCGCAATAGATGAAACTGCTTCCAGTTTTGATACACTTTGCAAGGGGTATTGTGATTTTGTAAAGAAGGAAGGAATGCTTAACATGTAGCACCCGAAAAGATGATTCGATCTATGTAGAGTATCAAAAACTTCGACTCGTGCACATGGCTAACGCTGCAGCTTTTCTGCTGTTATTGTTGGCTCAATTTCCTAGCCATTTCCGGCTTTTCTGCTTGTGATTCTGATTCTGGTTCTGCCTTTTGCAAAATTACGTAAAACATACAAAAACAGAAGTTACCGCAAAGAAGGAGGCAAACAGGCGGAGGGCACGGCCCGCCCTTGGGGTGGGGCACAAAAACACACAGACCGTGCGGGTCATTCCACTTGATTTCCGAAAAGGATACTGGCCAACACACACACACAATCACACAACCTAGAAGAGGGGTAGAAAAAAACTGGACCCAAGATCGAAGGATGGAAAGAAGGCGAGGGGAGGGAGGCACAAACAGGCAACCGCAAGTACAAAAGAAATGAACTGCTCGGTATCCGCCTTCATGCCACACTCTCTCTCTCTCTCTCTGTCTCTGTCTCTGTCTCTTGGCACTTTTCTGCCTCACTCTCTCTCTCTCTCTCTCTCTTCAGTTTTCCTTCCTGCTCTCTCTCTTAGTCCCTTTCTCCTATTCTCCGCCTTCAGTCATCGACGTTCTTGCTGCTGCTCACTCAATGGTCCATAAATCGGTTGTCAACTATTCAAATGCAGACAATTGATTACAGCGATAAAGCTGAAGAGCCTTTTGTGAGCGATTCCATCCCACAGCTCCTGCTCCTGCTGCTCCTCTAATGAAAGCAGCTGCGCCTTTCACAGCGAATGAGGCATAGCCAGTGGCAGAGCGAGAGTAAGAGATATCTAGGTGGCATACACACAGTGAAAGAAGGAAAATGGGTTTTCTTTTTCCTTTTGCTTTTGGGCCCATAATGAGATGAGAGTTGGCTTTGAAGGAGGCGCAGCAGCAGCAGCAAGTCAATAGACTGTAAGACCATTTAAGCCAGCCACCGAATTAGGTTACAGCTGCACCCACACACACACACACACACACACACACACACAAACACACCCACACACTCAGACATAATTACAGTCAATACTCGTTGCAGTAAACTGCAAAATCAACACGATATCAGGTATCGATCTGAATGGGATATACGAGATATACGAAGCCCTCGAAAGAAGGTGCAGGTGCTCCAGCAAACTGTGTTTATTCACAGTTCAATAAATAAAACTCCAGAAGCTCCCCCCCAACCCTTTCCTACCCACCACCCATTGGGCTTGGCATCCATCCAGCTCGAATACCGTTCTGTGAAAGCCCATCCATCTTCGGTGTAGTTTTAACTAAGAAATGAATACAACGCCTTCTTGTTCGGAAGCACTGAAACGGACTTAACTCCACAGTTCGTTCCCATTGGAAAACGAGTGGAAATGGGAGTTTCAATTGCAGTTTTTATATGGAGCACGGGGCAGCATTTAACACTTTTGTATTTGTATTTACAAAGCTATATGGCAATAGAAAATAGCAATAGGAAGAAAGCCCTGGCACCGGCAGCGGCTTAAGAACATTTACCATTACAAGCCATAAGCCATGAAAGTAAAGAAATGCTTTCCTACTGCTTACAACAACAACAACAGCAACTGTTGGTAACTGTTGGAGGTGGCAACGGGGTTGGGAGCAAAGTTGATTGGGTTGCATCAAAGCGTGGCATTAGGAAGTGCGGCCACGTCTTGCTTCTGGCCAAAGAAATTGTTATGGCCCTGCGCAAGTGAATGTCCGTCCGTCCGTCCGTCCGTGTCTGTTTATCTATCAACTGTGAGAATGGTCTTTCTTTTTGTTCTTTTCTGTGGTCTCCTTATCCCTTAAAATATGGTCTTTGCTTCACTTCGTTCACTGTGTGTATGGCAGCTTTCCCCCCCACCACCTACCACCTACCACCTACCATCTTCTATCTGCTTAAGTTGTGGAAAAGCAGGAAGGGTTAGGGTAAGAGAGCAAACAAATTGGTAGACATCGCCACTAGTGACGTGACGTGCACTCCAAAAGAAAACCGAAGGAAAACCCAATGACTAATTGGGAAAACTTCATCGAAGGAGTCCATCCAACTGTCAATTGTTGTGGCAGACGATAGACGGCAGTGCAGAGGCCGCAAAACTCAGTTAAGAACTTAACGAAACATAATTTCAAGCCCACGCTACCGCCCACCACCCACCCCCTCCCGCTGCTGCTGCTGCTGCTGCCAGAAATAAAGGAAGTTTTTCTAGTCGTAGGCCAATAATTTAAGAAGAAGTTCACGCTACACAAAGTTCAAGTGAAGTATGCCTGCCTGCCACGGTCGCTGCCTGGCTGCCTCGCTGCCTCACTCTGAAAGATGGCAAACGGAAATTTACTGCAGGCACGAACGGTAAATGTGAATGGGAGGGTGGCGCTGCCACATGAGCGGCGGCTGAGAGTGGAGTGTGTCCCGCGAAGCGAAATATGCACATTTCCACACTTAATAACAAAATATGTTAAACAAAATCATTTGATGTGTTGTGGGTCGGAGGCCGCTGGAGGGGACTGGGTGTTGTGGTAGGTGCTGAGACTTTTTCTTCAAGTGTATGGCGCGCACACACAAACACATGTTTACATGCAAATTACACATAAAGCAAATGGCGGGGCTCTGTGCGGCCTGCTCTGTGGCAGTGCCAAAACAAACGCAAATTATATGCTGCATACTTTTAGGCCTCCGCCTCAGACTCAGACTCTCTCTCTCTCCTCCGCGACTCCTACTCGCATGTATATCGAGTTACCAAAGTAAATTGTATGGGGAATACCGTACCCCGGTATGGTACATTCATTTCCTTAGAAAAACGGCGGCCAGACAATGTCGCGACGCTTCCTTGTGGCCCCCCACCCACTCCCCTTTGCATACATTTAAAGTATTTTCGTTTTTTATTTCGTTTCGTCGCCCTTTGCTTGGAAAAACCCAAGCCGCGGTGGCGGTGGCGGCGTAACATGTAAACAAACTCATTTAACTGATTTTCATGAAAGAAAATGTGGCTCCTGGGCATCCAGGAAGCAGTATACTGAGCGTGGGTTGGGCTGGGCTGGCATGGCATGGCATGGGTTCTGGTTCTCTGGTCTCTGGAACGACCGCATTATCATCATCATCTCGGTGCCTGTTTTTTGCCTGCAACTCTTTCAGGAGCAGCAGCAGCTGCCGTAGCCGCAACCTGGGGCTAGATTTACATGTCACTCGACTTAAGTTGGGTTCTGGGTAGCAGGCTCTCCCTGGGCCTGGACCAGGACCTCACCTCACCTCAGCTCAGCCCAGTTCCAGTTCCAGGTTCTGGCAATCCGTGACCACGGCGACAAGTTAACTTGTCCCGGAGTCGTTGCCTGGCTGCTCCTTGGAGCTGTCTGCTCCTCCCGATGCCCCCCAAGCTGTGCACATAATCTTTGCATAATTTCCAGCTCAGCTTTTTCCTTTTTCCACCATCCAGGCTTTTTTCCTCTGCCACTTTGGAACGTGCTGAGCGGCAAAAACGGCAAATGTCAGCAGAAACAAGAAAATAAACTAAACACAATTTTTTGCCCCAAGTTTTCCTTCGCTATAAGAAAAGACCTGCCGCTCGCTGGACACATGACTGTGCCTATGCCTTATCCTGGGAACCCAAAGGCGAATTAGTGAACGCATTATCCTTACACATATTTAGATACGATACATAATAATCGTGTTTAGAAATGTGAGAATTATGCAATTTTTATGGCCAACATTTGTGGGCAGGGGGAATGCGGAAAGGGAATGAATATTTTCCATATTCCATTCTACCAAAATTAGTAGAAAGGTAAGGTTAATCTTCAAAGAGCTTATTCTCTAATTCTTTCTTTGTAATTCTCACGAATTTTAGCGGAAATGAAATCAAGAAAAAGTCTTAGAGAGAGACGAACAAATAGTTCTCAATTTCAAACGTTTTTTTTTTTAATAACTTGTACAAAAAAGCAATAAAAGGTCCCTGATCCCCCTGATCCCCCAACTTTTGGCTTTGAAATTCGACCAACAAAAGCGCAAAACTTCGAAAGGCCATGAGGGGCATCGTTCTCCCTTTCTCTCTCTCTCTCTCTCTCTCTCCCTTTTTCTGTCTCTCTTCATGTGTACAAAATCAAAAGGATAATTGAGACATGTGAACAATATCCCTAAGTGCGAGAGGCACCAACACACACAACACGAGAGCTCAATGAAAGGTCGTCCGTCGCACATCAAAGGTGGCCTGGCCCCCAGACGGATTTTCCCCCCGCAGATGAAAAGCAATTAACAAAAGTAAAAGCAAGAAGAAAAGTTACTGGCAGGAGGTTGAGCAAGGAAAATGGTTAGAAGACCAAGAGAAAATATTAAATGCTTGAAAAAAGTCAGCAGAGAAAGCGACAGAGGGATAGAGAGAAAGAGAACACAAAGAAGAGCCCCACAAAAGTGCCAGGCACTCACAAAACGGTATGCCAGGGGAAGTTTCTGTAGGGGTAGGGGCACACACACACACGCACGACAAAGCAGAATAATAAATTTCAATTCAGACGACGACATGACGTCTCTGCCTCACGTCGACGTCGACATGCATGTTGATAAGAAAGTGTGTGGCCCGTGCAACCCTTCCCCTAACCCAAACCCACACCGAAAACTCTCTCTTCACTGCTGCACATCTCCACCCTGCTGCACTCCACCCGCAAGCCCTAGCCTGTGGGGCAGCAGCGGCGGCAGCAGCCTCTTTGGCTTTGGCCAGGGTCCGGGGGCAATACGAGAAAAACTGAGCTGCTTTATGCGAATGGGGAAAAAGTCGCGTCGCGCATAAATGCCACGTGGACGAGCACCCCACACACACACATACACACACATACGTACATAAACACATGGGGGCACACAGTGACTGCAAAAAGGAAATGCGCAACGCAGCCCAAAGGTGTCAAGCGGAAAATAAAGCATAATAATAGCTGCAGCAAAGGCTGAACAAAAGCCTCAACATCGGATTGGAGAAGGGGGCCTAGACACACGTCACTCAGTTGAGGCAGCAATCAGGATGGCATTGGGATGGTTGTGTGTGGCAAGATGGATGGGTCGGGGGATTGCTGGGGAGTTCCATGCGTAGTTGACGCATTATCCGGCTGGGAATCGGCTGGGGGGATCAGTGGGAGAGAGGCGGAGGCTTCTCCGAAATGTTCCTAATAAATTATGAAAATGCCACCAAAGCGCAGCTTCAAAGGAAATGCCAAATGAGGAGCCTCAGACTTTTAATAACCTTAACATAAGTCCCCGAAAAGAGTCCAGTCCCCATACGAATACTCATCCCAATTTCTCTTTCTTCTCTCATTGCAGATACACACTTTCGCTGGAGAGAATGTGAGAAAGCAGATGTCAAGACCATGCCGCAGTAACGGCCTCGAGTAAAAAAGGATCTCGAAGCTGATTTCGAATGGCAACAGAACCTATAACAATAAACGGAATAGCAACAAAAGTAATTTGAATTTGTGTGCAGACAGAGACGGCACTACAGAGACATAGGGAGAGAGAGAGAGACAGAACACTAGAAAATTGTGTACATATTTTGTCTCTGTCTGCCCTGTCGTTTCGTCCGTGTAAACAAATGCAATGCAAAAAAGCAGCAGCAGAAAACAGAAAAAGCAACAGAACACAGGAATAATAAGAGAAATGGCAAAAAGTGCAGTTAAGCGTGGAAATTGCATTAAAAATTGAGCAAAAAACGAAACAAAAACGGCTGGAAAATAAAGGCGAAAAAAAGCTAAAAGAAAAGCCAAAGCTAACGAGCGCTAAAAAGCAACAAAAACGCGAAAAGAAAAGCCGCGATACAGACAGCAAAAATTACACAAAAATAGAGTAAAAAGAGTAAAAACTTTTGATTGAAAATTTTCATTGTGCTTTCAGTTTTTGGCTACCATTTTTGATGGTGTTTATTTTTGATTAAAAGAAGCAAAGAAAAACAAAAGCAGCCGCGTGAAAAGTGAAAACAATATCAACAATAAAACGAAGCAAACTACGAGATACGAGATACGAGAATACCCCACTCCCCGTTTGAGTCACCCGTTCGTTTGACAGTCTGTCATGACAGTTCGAGACTTTGTCCTGCTATATTTTTTATTGTTTATGAACAGCAAGATCGGCGCCTGCAGCCATAAACTTATGTGAGACTCATAGCCGGACCACCCGCGCCACCCCACCACATATCTCATAAGCCAAATTGAGACGTGAATCCAGCAAGAAAAAAAATCAAAAATAGTGACTCTTGGGCAAGTGAGTCGTGCAATAAAACGTTGCGTTGCGGGTCTTGGTTGGTGTCTGGCAACAACCATCTTAACGTCCTGAAACGAGCCACTTTTCTCGTTGACAAAGTAACGCATTTGGGCGATAAGGAGAAAAACGACGACCGATAAACGGGAAACGAGAAAATGAGCAGCCTGCAAGGACAGGGACAGGGACAGGGACAGAACAACAACAACAACTACAGCAACAACAGAGGGAGCAGCAGGAGGTGGAGCTCCAGGATGGCGGCACGGGCCCAACTATTGCTCTTTATCAGCATCGCATTCGCATCATGTTTGCCGGGTAAGTGTCAACAGAACAGAAGTGTCTTCTGTCTCCTGCTTCCTGTTTGCCAGGCTCCTGTTTGCCAGGCAACTGACTTATCAGTGGGGTCCTGTAGTCCTGGAGTCCTGGGTCCTGCGACCACCCCCCGGAATTAATGCAAATATTTAACGTGCTTTTTTATGGATTTGTCGTTGTCATCGCTGGTGCGAGTAGAGAGTACAGCGCTCTCCAGCAGCAGCCTACTTAAAGGCATCGTCATAACGTGCCACAGATGAGGGGCAGAGGCAGAGGCAGAGAGATTGCTCCACTTGACATGACTTGTAAATGGCTTTCGATTAAGTTGTCACATTAGCATTAATCTTGAGCTATGGAGAAGCATCCAAGCAGAGTAGAGGGGAGCAGCAGCGTAGAGGCAGCTCATTGAAGTTCAATCAAGTTGTCTGGCGCTTCTATCCTCCTGCTGCTTCCTGCTGCAAGGAGGAACGTGCTAATGAGCCGTAAGCTGATGAGTTTGCTTGCTCAATCTCCCCTCTCCCGGTTCCCTTTCCCTGTCTCCACCGGTTATGACTCGTCAAGTCCTCTGAAGGTGATCTGGGTCAGCAGCACAGACAGATCCCTCTCTCTCTCTCAAACGAAACCAAGTAACGAACGAACGAACGAACGAACGGCTTATGACATTGCGGCTATTATATAATTGAAATATAATTACATGACCAGCAAGCCGCTTAAACCGTTCACCATAAAAATTCATATATAAATGTATTATTTCATTAAGTATTGCAAGTATTTTAAAGGCAGGCCTGCATTTTTAATGAGCCATCAGCAACAGCAACGGCAACGGCAGCAACGGCAACGGCATCAAAAATTGATTGAATAAATATTTTTACGTATAAATATTCGATGGAAATATCAATGAAAAAGGGAGGCTTATGGGCTGAAACTTGAGATATCCTATAAGAATATATCTGGAACTATATGAAAACATGTAATATTTTAATTGGTAAAATATACATGCTTTCATATTCCTCGTTGCTATGGTAGATGTATAAAAAAATCCTTACAGTTATCTATATTTTACATGGATTTATTTTTGAAATCTATAATGTTGGATTGTATTTTTTTTAGATTGTAATTAGGTTTATATATAAGTAGTAGTCCGACTTCATTGCAAAAATCTTCTTAATATCATAGTACCCTTGGAAAGGGTATAACTGAAAGAAAGACCCTTATCCATGTTACGTCTTCTCCTTTCTGTCGTATGTAAAGGAATTATTTAAAAAAAATGATTTTCATTAACGATTTTCCATGGATTTGCATGGAAAGAGGAACAACATTCATGGCAGCAATATTTGCTCTTCCAAATAATAAATAAATTTAAGGCCAAGTTTGCTTTTGACATTACGTATACGCAGCATTGACTGCCGCCGCTGTCGCTGCCGCTGCTGTTGCTGTTGCTGCTGCTGGCACACCCATTGACATTTCATTTCGTTTCGTTTCGTATCGTTTAGTTTTTGTTTTTGGGTTGATGTTTTTTCATGTAAAACATTTTCGCATGGAAAAACAAATGATTCAACGATAGTTTTTGTGCCAGAAAATACTTTTATTTATCCTTCACAGATCAGCAGCTGCCGCTGCTGCTGCCTCCCGTTCCATCCCATCCCGTCTCTCCAAAAGGCTTTGTGTGTCGGCTGCCATTTTGGTTTCATTTCATTTGCAGATCAAACAAGTTCTATTCTATTTGTGTTTTCCCACCCATTCCCTCTCTATTACCCTCTCCATCCCCCTCACAGTCGTATTTGTTGTTTAGCTAATTCCAAACTATTTCAAATGGGATTCCAGAGACAACTATCCCAATATTTGTTGTTTATTCTATGGAGCATTTTGTATGTAGTATTTCCTCTTTGCCTTTCTAATGCGTCCTCGAAACGATGTTAATGTGAAATTAATTTCCAAATTGAACAAGGCATAAATAAAACATTCGCTCGCTCGCTCCTCGATTCATTCGGATACGGCTACGGATTCGGATTCGAAGACATATCCTTTCCCCTTGTCCTCGGACTTTTATGGCAGCGACAAATTGGTTTCAATAAAAATTTACGTTTCATAAAATGTATTATGTATGCCAGACAATGGCAACCAAACAGCAGGACATCGCAGGACGTCGCGGGGGAGCTGGCAGCAGGCAGCAGGCGGTGGTCAAATCAAAGCAGAAATGGCCAAAAAACAACAAGGAAATGAACAACTTTATATGCAGGATAATGGCCAGGACATTATGATGGCGGCGAGGACTTTCTCATATGAGGAATAAGTGCTTCAGAGAGCACAGGCCTCCCTCGTAGGCAGGATATTTATTGTGTGTGTGTGTGTGTATGTCTGTGTCAGTGTCTGGTAAGGATAACGATAAGATCTGTGGGGGGTGAGGAGGCGGCACAATCCTTTGCACTTTGGACAACTATGAGGCTTTATGGGCCACTCGTTGACCAGAGAAATTCTTGAGTAATCAAACTGAAAGTTTTCGGACTGATAAGAGCTTTCAGCTAATGGCAAAAACACAGATACAAATTCATGCAAACATTTGAGTACGAGTAGGAGTACGAGGTTAAGGGAGAGATAGATTGAAGTGCGAGTGGAAGAACTTCCAAACATGACTTTTCAATTTTGGAATGTGTTTAATGGGCTTTTCGCTTTATGCCGGCGCCGTATCGCTTGAACAGTCGACTGCCTCGGTTAATGAAAATGGGGAAAAGCACCATTTTCCCACACAGCCCCGCAGCAGAGTTCATACACTTCGAGCGTGAGCGAGAGAGAGAGACCAAAAGTTGGGTGTGCACCATTTAATGGCACACTAAAATAATGAAAGCCAAAAACTTAATCAATCCCCGGGTCCGGGTCCAGGTAGGAATCGATAGAGCTAGCTCTCTGCCCCCCACACAAACCCACTCACACGTGTACCACACAATTAAAGGGAAACTCTAGCTGCGGAAAAACGTGGATGGGGTGCGCAATCGGGGCGAAAAAGGAGCCAGAAAATATGGAAAAATTGTCATCAGCTCGTGTTCGTTGCCAGGACACCATGGAGCAAAGGGAGAATAGAGCACGTAATGAGAATGTAGCTCACATGTAAATATTCTCTCTCCACGTATCCGTGTATCCTTGTATCCGTATCCGTGTGTGTGTGTGTGTGTGTGTGTGTGTGTGTGTGTGTGTGTTTGTGGACGACTGATTGCAAACAGCTTGGAGCAGTGCGCCTCGCGCCTAATTAAATTAGAAAACGCAAAATTTGAGCTCAATTGAAGATGGAGAGGAGGATGAGAATGAGAATGGGGAATAAGGGGCAAACATTCTGTTCTGTTTGGGGACGACTTAATCCGCAAATACAGGGTATATCTGTGAGAGGGTGAGCAGGAAAACGCGGGGAAACAAAATGCAAAGAAAACTACCATACATTTTTGAACCTGCCCCATAATATACCTTTCGCAAACAAAAGAGCAAGGTGCAAAGAGGAGGACAGGATGCTTAAAGGGTGAGGCATCCGAAGAGCGTAGAGCATGGAGATTGTTGCACTGGTTTTTCGGTTATATGTCCTGTCATCGATTTGCTTGTTGTTCTCGTGTGTTCCTCAAGGACCAAAGCATATTTTCGCCTAACGAAATTATGCAACAAATTTTTCAACCGTAACTCCCAGCCATCAGCCCCTCTTTACCCCTCTGCCACCTTGTGGCAGGCAGTGGGAAGTGGGAACCATTGGGTAAACAAAGTCCAGCAAGTATGCATATGTATAGCCCCCTGCAGGGAGTTGTTCTGCTCTGGGGCTCCTCAATATGGCAGTGTGTGTGTGCTGGTGTGTGTGTGTCTGTGTGTTAGTGCTTTTCTAATGCAAAATAAGCCAAAAAACAAAGCAAAAGCCAAAAGCAAAGGGAGCATCTAACCAGCTTTCAGACATGGTCGAATATTGCCCCCCTACTGCCGTTCCCCTCAGTATTTTCCCTCCGCTCTGGAAAATTTCACACAGATTAAGGATTTTTCCAACTGCAGTCCGGAGTCCAGAGTCCAGAGTCCGGTTCTGCTTCAGCTGCAGCTGCAGCTTCTGCTTATGCTTCTGGTTGTTATATACTATATTTTTGTTGTGCTGTGCCAAAAGGCAGCCATCGCTGTGGGGGTCATGGTCATGGGTTCTCGCTTCTCCTGATGCTCTCCAGGCTCGAAAGACTTTTGGCTGCAAACAGCATTCATTATGCATGCATTTTAAATTGTTTATTTCAGTACCTTTTCGGCACAGAACTCCTCCAGCGATGCCACAACTGCTGCTGCTAATGCTGCTGCTACTGTTGCTGTTGCTGCCTCCTTTTGACCAAAGATGCTGTCAGCTTTGGGCCTGGCTAAGACCTGCTGATGCGCTTGATGAGCTTTTCGCCATATTGTTTGAATTTTTACTCAACTCAGGGGCTTAGATCAGCTAACCGTAAGACCCTGTCGTCTCCCTAATGCTTGAAAATTTAATTGCCAAAATGTATACACAAATGTGGCAAGTGTGGTACATGTCTAAGCCTTACCGGGAATTGGTTTTCCCCCTTAATATTTCCACTTTTAAGATTTGTTAATGAGCTGCTCAGTTCGATGGGTAGGCAAGTGCTCGAGTCGTTGTGTGTGTGTGTGTGTGTGTGTGCCCCTAAGTGGCACACAAATTAGTCGAAACATCGGCATTCCGACATCAATTTGCGGCTGTTTAAAGTGGGTTTTCCAACGAAAAAACTTCAAACTGCTTAGCAAGTATTATGAGAGGAGCCAAAACCAAATTGAATATCTCCTTTCAAAATTGCCATGACAACTGTAGTGGAGCGGGGTGGTAGGGGTGGGAAATGTGGCACGGGGGCAGCAAAAGTTTGTGGCGCCTGGAAACTTTTGTGTGTGGCATAGATCAAAAACGCAAAAAGGGGTTAGGGTTAGAGGCTTAAAGTTCAAGCTGGAGATGGAGATGGAGCAGAAGCAGGAGCTCATGGTGCTGATGGAGATGAGGATAATGGGCATTCAGGCAAATAGGCAAAGCCAAAGGCATGGCATGGACATGGACATGGACATAGACATCGACAGACAGGTTGCCATTGTTGGCAAGTGGCAACAAAGTCAGGCAAACAAAATCTGAACAGATATATCTATAGACTCCTCCGGTCCTTCCCTTTAACACACTCAAACACACACCCACACACTCACACACATGGCAAATCCTTTTGGGTCAAAAACTTTTCAAATACCTAATCCCCATGCCAGCAAAGAGGAGCAGGAGTAGGACCTGCCCTCCATGGCTGGGGCTTAGCTGGGACTCCGTCTCGTACGAGTATCAGTTTCCATCTACCTTAACAAACCTGATTATAAATATAAAATTGCCGGCTTTCCTTGGCGGGGGGGTCAAGCGTGTGTGCTCCAGGGCTGAACGGTTTGTCATAAGTCTGCGACATCTAAGCCGATTCGAGGTTCTATTAATAGGTGATTGGCTAAGGTCCCCCACCCACCTACAACTTACTCCCACACCTGGATGGAAAGGAAAGTCATATTGATTCGGTTATGACACCCCAAACAGACAGCCAAACACCCACACCCTAAGTGGAAAATCTTGTTGCGGCCTTATGGTTTTTGTTGTAGCCGAGAGTTTAAGGAGTTTTCGTTTCGTTTTTTATGACCGAAGATGGTTTACCTAGGCAAAAACTTTTGCTCGACCCCAAAATGAGCTGATTTTCATTTGAACAGGGGAAATCAATTTGGGGAAACAAACTATCTGGGCATTCCACGGGACCTGTTTTCCCGAAATCTAGTGTAAATTGTTGGAGCTGCTGCAGCCACATGAAAGGACAGGCCAGGACTTGGCGGGTAATTGAAACGGCGAGCGGTTGTCCATGGATGTCGATGGAACTTTACCCATTTACCCGGTGGCTGCCACAACAGTAAAAATTAACGACGCTTCTCTCGTTTCTCGTTACCCGGGATTCTCGTTTGCGTTGCGCCAAAAGTTTGCGTTGTGGCTTGCGGGGGTTAGGGCCAGAACAGATAAGGCCAGGCCAGCCCAGGCCAGGCCAAAACAGAACAGAACAGAACACAGAACAAAGTGGCAACTGGAATTGGCAAGCGAATGGCGAATGTCGAACGGCGACGGCGACGGCGCTGCTCGTAAAGTCAGGCCCCCAATCGATATCGTCCTGCGTCACGTCACAGTGGACGGAGACGGACCCTGACGCGAAAGCATATAAATCACGAAAATCTTGTAGCAGTGGACAAGTCACAGCCAAGTGGTCGTCGCTTGAGGTGAGTCCTTGACCGCAGAGCAGCCCGCAGGGGGTCCTGGCAATACACATAGATGATATTGGTCGAAGGAAGCGAGCGTCAAGTTATCAAATGATTTATTTACGAGCCCGCTAGGCAAACAAACAAGCTCTAGAGAGACAGAGAGAGAGAGAGAGTGACTGAGAGTGACTGAGAGTGACTGAGAGGGGTGTACCATAGACAACGACAATTTGCTGGGGGAGAGAAAGTTTTGGGAGGAAGAGTCACAAGTTCAAAACTGTTGAACCCTAGGACTACTAGGACCCTACTAGAAGTTATAAGAGTTATGGCCGCCAAAAATCATTCGGAAGTCTGGGCTGAGTGTCCTTAAAGTGGAGTCACTTTAAGTAGAGTCCAAAGCGAATCGCTTTCGTGTTAATAAACATGTCAATCGGGGACAGGGGGGAAACACACACACAAATCGAACTGAAATTGATAGCCAGAAGGTTGTCAGAGCAGCTGTTGCCTCTCTCTGATTGTCCGCCTGTCACTGCAGAGAATATACATAGTATATACTCGTAGTGCTCGGAGTTTGTATTCCCCAATGAAATTTAATCATTTTAAAAGCCCATTCAAAATTGACAAAAGGACAACTGATGTCCGATGGCCTGTCCACAGAAAGGCCATCATATCTTTTCTGCCAGCCGCCTTTCGCCCACTGAATCTGCTGAATCTCAATCTCAATCTCCAACTAAAGGCAGCCTCTTCATGTTTATGAATATAAATTAAGATCTCTTACGGGCTCTGGCTTCCTACACATTAATTCATTTACCTGCTGCTGTGCTCTGGCACTGGCACTGGCTCTGGCTCTCAAATTGAAAAAGTAATTCAAGGAACCTCTGCCTGCCTTTGCCGCCTCCTCCGACCTCCTTCCACCAACGCAATTTGTGGCAGTAACCACAGAAATTTATGTTTTAGCAGGATGGGAGTCCTGGGGAGTAGAGCGGTAGAGCTGTAGCTGTGTAGCTGCGATTCAAGTGCGAGTCGAGCGCGCGCACATACAATAATTTTCAATTTAAAGGTAATTTTAACCCCGACACACTCTCCACACACACACGGTCACATGGGAGAACGCTCCTTTGGGCCAAGAACAGCAGCAGCAGCCAACAACAACAGCAGAAGCAGCAACAGCAGCAGCAGCATTTTGGGCCATAATTTAAGTTACAACAAGTTTCAATAAGGCCATAGGCGGCGTCAGGTGGCAGTCCTGTCCCTGTCCCTGTCGCTGTCCCTGTCGCTGTCCCTGTCCCCGCTCTCCTTCTGCCTTTCCATGTGTGTGTGTGTTGGCAAAGTGGATTTAGCCATAAAATGGCAGCAACGACGACGAAAAAGCACAACAAAGTTAAATGCAGTTGATGTTGGTAGTCGTGGAAATAGCCAGCACTTGGCCAAGAAAGGTTGAAAGGAGGTTGGGGCTCGTCTTGTGGCGCGGAGATTTTGAAGCAACCGCAATTCATATTTCATATTGCTTATGGCCATAAAAACGGGGGCAGAAAAGGAGTAAATGGCAGAAATAGCGTGAAGAAAATGACGCAAGAAGGCGGCCAGGACCTTAACCTGCAGCCAACTCCTTCTGCTGCTGCTGCTGCTGACTTCACTTGACTTTTACAGCGCGTTTCATACATATATGTACCACGCTACGTTTGCCACGCGACGACTTTGAGGGGGAGTCTCCGCCTGTGACTGCCACTGCCACTGCCACAGCGAATGCGACTGGGAATCAGGGAGTCAGGAGTTGGCGCAAAGTGTTTGCAAAGTAATTTCCGTTTCCTGCTTAGCTTCGAGTGGCAGGCGAACGTCTCACAAGGAACAAGAAACAAAGGGAGGGTGAGGTAGGGAGAGGAGGTGGCCTTTGAGAACTGAAGAGATTATACCTGAAATGCTCATTAAATTCGCATTTCAGCACATGCATAAAACCAGCTGAGAGCCAGCCTCATGTTGTACTTGTCACTCTCTGACCAGCCTTCAAGTGGCTCAGCCACAGCCCCAGCAGGTCCTTGAATGTCCCCACCTCCCCTCCGCTCAGACTATTCGGACACTTTAATCCCGAATGGCATTCTCTGCTCAGGCACGGCATCGGCGACGTAAGTCCATAAAATCCAGAAACGGAAGCGAATTCGCTGCTGCTGCATGTGAAGTGCATTTGAATCGGGGGAACGTGCTTCTCAACAGGATTTCTCGCCATCCCAAAACCCATTTAAAGACCACTGCCAATGCGGCCAGCAGCAGACACAACAAGCACTCGGCTCCAGTGAAAATCAATAGCGAAAACCACCCAAAAGTGGCTAGAACTACGAATAGCAGGGCCAAAGAGTGTGGCCAAAACCAGGGAAAATATTTACATGGAATGAAGGCGCACTGGACTCTTTTAGACTCTTTTGCGGTAACAGCTCGGCCGCCCAGACATCTATCGATCGTTTATTTTTTGGAAGAGAACTTTATTTCGGCTCAATCATATCGAAATCAGCAAAACATCAAAAAGTCATTTAAGGGAAGCAGCAGGCAGGGAGCAATAAGGGAGGATAACCCCTTCTGCAAAGAACAGATCGATGAATGTTCTGTATCCTGGCTACTGGGCACTGATTCGATGAAAGTTGTACCGAAAAATGAAATGTTTACTGATTCCCTGATTATGTAATTATAAGGGTGTTAAAGGGGCATTACCAGGGGCTGTTTGAACATCGATTACAAAAAAAAACAGCAGCCAAAAGGAATCGTGTTTGTCGGGAACAGCAATGGCATGGCTCCGGTATTCAGTTAATTTGATTATGCGGCCAAACAAAAGTAATCATAATAATCCGAATGGAACCGGAAGGCAGCAAACATGACACAAAAAAAACTCCATTAACTCATAACTATTAACAAGTATAACAACAACACAGCTACATGGAAAACAACAACAACAACAACAGCCACAGGGACAACACAGGGAAACATCCATGGGGAGGGGGGAGGGAAACCAACAACTCGTAAACAACAGTGAAACTTATAATGGACACATGTACAGAGGGGGAGAGAGGAGAGGCTCTCCCTCAAACAAATGCACAGATATATGGCAGGGAGCAGGGTATGTTTAAGTGAAAGGTAAGGCACTTACCCTGTACGGTTAGCCTCTGATTTATCCCATTTTATCGCTATCTCTCGGTATATATTTCCCGCTCTGCCCTACCTTCTCTTCGGTATACTCTGGGCTGAGACTACAAAACCACATTACACACACGCACACAGCCAGGCGCGCATACATACATGTGGGGCTTACAACCACAGGCTCATTATCCTTTTTAATAAAGCTTATCAATGCCAGGCCATGCGAGCTGCCAATGGCAGCAGCAGCACTAGCGGCAGCACAGGGACAAGGGCACAACCAACAGCAGTTGGCCAGCCAATTATCCTGACCCACACACACTCACACACACACACACACAGTCACGATATAGCCTGGGCCAGGGGCTCCTCTGCTGACAAGTCTCCTCTCTGCTCTGCTGACAAGAACAACGAACAAGCAACCAACAGAAACAACAACGAAAACTACAACAACAGGGAACAGCCAGCAACGAACAGCCAGCAACGAACAACGATGAGAACGACAAACAGTAAATTCAAAGATAATTTATTATAGCGACACCTGTAATTACCATGAGCCATAAAATAATACCCACCATATATACACATATATATCCATCCAGCTCCTGTGTGTGGGAGTGTGGGTGTGCTCCTGCCTCTGACTGTGTTTGAGAGCGTGTCACAGATCCCTCTGCTTCTGTGTGTGTGAGAGAGGGAGAGAGAGTGGTGTCACTGGTGCTGTCAGTGTCGTGTCCGTGTCCGCCCTTACCGAAGAGATTAATTGTGGATTCTACTACTAGCACAGCAGCTATTGGGGGTACATTTTACAGGGTTCTACCTATCCCACATTGGATGATATATCCCTGCCTTCCTTTTTCTACGCTTTTGTGTCCTGCCACTTAATCAGAACCGGGCACAAACACAGAGGAAACTAAATATGAAATTGCCACATTTAATTGTGTTGCGGCAACAAAGTACAGGACACACCCCACACTGGCGCCCTCAGAAGTTGTCTCAATCATGTTTCTATTGTTTTTGGTTTTTGTTTTTCAAAAATACCCTTCAAAAAAGAATGAACTAGAGAGACTACAATATTGAGAATGGAATTGGAAATGCTCTAAAAATATTGATCATCGCCTAAGAAAATCAAAGATGGGTCAGGCGAGTTATCATAGAATGAATCCCATAATTTTACTATACCTTGGTACCATTTAGATACCTTTCCAAGAGTAAGAGTACTCACTGCTTCGACTCGACTCCTTTGTTCTACTTTTTTATGATTTTGTGCCCCTGAGTTGGCAACACTTTAATCTTGTTCAACCCGCAAACAGAAAGACAGACAGACGGACACACGCACACACATATTTTATATTTATGTTCGTGTTTTTGTCTGTCGCTCTAACTGACTGACTGACTGCCAACCCAACCAACTGCCAGCGAACCAACGGAAGGAAGCACTGATACAGGGCCGACGCTCTATACCCCCTATAAAGCACTATTCCGGACGGACTCCCGTGACTTGTAGGTATTTTGTGGTCGTCAGTGCGGCATGAAACTTACAACAAACAACCAGAGAACAACAATGCACACACACACACAGAACACAGAGAGAGGAAGAGAGAGAGAGAAAGAGAGAAGCAACACTTTCTTTCGCACAATACGCTTATCCTTTCACATCCTGGCCAGAGAACACAACAGAACAGAGCCCCTCCGTCCCTCCCCCCATACCATTGTTGATTGATGTGCTTTTGGCTCTGGCTCCTGGCTCCTTCTCCGGCTGGCTCCTGGCTACTGCTTTGGCGCGGTTTCTCATTTTATTGCTTGTAGCTTTTTGTTTCGTTTTAGCCATGTTGTGCGGTCCTGTTTTCGTTGCAAGTTTTGTAATCGCATATGTCAAAAATTATGTTCCTTTCGTACTTTGAAATGACAACTACTTCCGCCTCTTCCGCCTGTTCCGCCTCCTGCGGCGACTGTCAGTCCGTGTCGGGTCAAAATACTGCTTCCTGGGGTGACAGAAATCTCTGCAGAACTCGCCAGCGTTAAAGGTGTCTCTGTAGGCACACACACACACACACATACATATATATACATATATATTACAAATATGTATGCAGATCCGACTGGGATCTGTCTGCATGGGATATATTTTTAATTACACTAAAACGTGCCGAGTTCCTCGAATGGAGGTCACTTGGGCTAACGAGCGAGACAGAGTCGAGTCGAGTCGTCTCCTCTATGGCCAGGACTCATCCGTCACACCCAAAAACACACGTGGAAAAAATAAAATAGAGAAAAAGGACCGACCCACTAATCCGATTAGTTTGGCTGACATTTTCTGCTGCCGGCAAAGTGCAGCCCAAAGGATATGCCATCCCCACGGCCCATTCATTCATTTCATTCAAATGTGACAAGCCGACAAAATCCAAAATAAAACGAGGAAATGGAAAAGGGGAACAAGGAAGGGCGGAAAGGGCGGAAAGGGAAAGCCCGCTCTCAGGCCAGACAATAAGAACAAAAGTGGAATAATTAAAAACAACGAAAAAGCGTGAAAGCGTGAAAGCGGACAACTACATTTATCCAAGGGTTGGCGAAATTGGGTCGCCAGGGCAACTAGATTTGTTGCCACATAAGGAACTGCAGATTGCACTTGTTAGCATCTGGTCTCAGGTCTCTCTGGTTTCGTATCAATGCTCCTCAATTCTTTATGGTTATACTCGTAAAGCACTTAAAGCCGACACAGGCACCGGCACCGGCACCGGCCTTTCGCTTTGCTTTTGCTCTGGCCCTACAAAAAAGACCTCTCATTTTTATCACATAATATTTTATTTTAACGGCAATAAAGCGTAATTTAATGAGCCTATAAAACGAAAACACATTAGAAGCGAGCAGCAGTCTCAGCATCCTTCTGGTTTGGCCAAAGGAAGGACTACCTGCGCTTGCCGCCTCCATGATTCTGAGGAGGCCAGAGCCATCTGTCAGCGTGGCTCATTTTTATGCCAAATTAAATGTCTACCAGCTTTCGGCTGAGATTTGCCTAGGGGGCGGGAGGGGGTCGGGGTCCTGGGAAAGACATTTATTAAGCGTTGTCCTCGCTTCATCTTTGTCTTGCAATCCCATTTCTTAGACAATTTTCGCTGTCTAGCGATATTACACATACGCTGGGATATTTTCCGTGTTTAGGAAAGACATTCAGGGGCATGATCCCGACTCCTTCCGACTCCTTTTCACATTGCGACTATTTATTCGCTGTCTTCTTTACATGGCATGACATTGACTTTTATTTAAATGATTTCTCTCCACTGCAGACTGCCTTTACTTGGCCCCTTTCCCGGCTCGAGACTTGGGTTGGGGTTAGGGTTCGACTTTGTCTCCGTCTTGCAGTATCCTTGAATGGCAATAGACTGCCAGATGTTTGTACCCTGCCACTGCTGCTGCCGTTGCCTTCGCTCTGTCCTGTCCCGTCCTGTCTTTCAGCTGTTTGTTTTCGCCTGGCAGCCATTGTGCTTGTTGACTGAATGCAACTTGTAATAAATATTGCAGGCGGGTGTCCTTCCTAGTTTCTTTCCATCCACTTGCCGCTCCTTCCTTTGGCTATAAATATTTGTTAGCCGTTTACTTTTGCCATTGCTGATTTGTGATATTTGCTGGAAAATGCTTTTCCCGTCTACTGCCGTGCCAGAGAATTTTGCATTTGTCTCTGTGTCTGTCTCTGGCTCTCTCTCTGACTCTGACTGTCTGCCGCTATTCAGAAAGCAAATTGATCGCATAAATATGGACATGCCCTTGTCCGTGTTCTTTCCGGCAAGCCCCTAAGTATGCAACACATTTGCAATGAATTTATATTAATTACCCCCCCGATAAAAGAGTAGCGCAGTCCCCCGAAAGCTATTTCAATATGAATGCACCATAAATTCGAGCAAAATGCAAAATCGATTGCTTTTTGCAACATTTGCACAGCAGAGCAAAAAGAGGGGGAGAACGAGAGCGAGAGAAGGTGCAGCCTGGAGGCTGATAACTGGTAACTGGTATGTGAACCAGGACAATTCCATTTGGCATATGGAATGAGATCACAATGCAGACACACATACATACGTACGTATGTCCAACGAACAATAGCCAGGAAATAAATTTTTAATTAACCCAAATTTCGAAAACTAATAAAATGGCACAATGAACGCCCAGACAGACCTGACATCCAAATGGGGCGCCTAAATAATTCACTAAATTGTGGAGCATACGCACAAATGCCGTCAGACATGGCCTGGGATGGGGTTGTGTCTCTTTCTGCCCGATTCTGGCTCTCCCTTTCTGATTGGTATCTCTCTCTCTGACATCTGTATATTTCCCCCTCTCTGTCGCTTTTTCCATCCACTCTCTAGTTGCACCTTCTATGTCGCATATTTGTTTCATTGGGAGGCTGGCTGGTGGCGGGAAAACAAGAAACACCGTACAGCGAACATTGTTATTATGCAATTACGAAGGGGGCGGGTCGGGGCGGTACGGGTGGGTGTTAATGCACTGCATGATTATTAAAATATTTTCGAATCCCTCAACAAACACTGCGGGCGGACAGACAGGCGACAGTGGGGGGCGGCTCCTCCTGTGTGTGTGTGTGTGTACATTTCGTATAACAAATCATGTACAAACAATGTCACAACAACACCTACGAGGAGAGAGAGAGGCCAACAGAACCAGGCACCAGAACATACACAGCAGCGCCCCAACCCATTCGAGTTAACAAATATTTGCACATAGGCTATGGCTCTGAGCGAAGGAAGGCAGATGGAGAGGGATTGACAGAGGCAGGGGCAGGGGCAGAGCAGAACCAGATTCAGAGGCGTTTGGGTACGTTGAACAGACCGGAAACCGCCGCTAAATGCAAGCGGAAGTGGTGTGGCTGGTGGCTGGTGGCAGGGGGACAGCAACGCAACAAGCGGGACATCGAGAAGGCCGTTTGCCAAAAAACTTTTGCCAATTAAACCAGAACCACTTAACCCCAAAGTGATAGCCCAAATGCCCCAAGCAAATCATGTCGGGCAGGCAGGGCGGTGGCAATTCTCTCAGCAATTAACTTGGAAAACCCAGAGAATAGCAGCCGGCGGACAGATAAAACTGGGCTTTATTCTATTAACCAATAAGGAGGGAGGAAGAGACCTTGGCACTGCCCTTGAAGCCCACTCTCTCTCTCTCTCTCATGCTCTCTGTGCGGCTCATAAACAATTTAAAATGTCATATATGGCGTATACGTAATGCTGCCAATTAAATTGCGGGTTAGAAATTATTTAAGCAAGAACAAAGGACACGGGGCGAAGGAAGGACTACCTCAAGTCTTGGGCCAAAGAAAGCAAGTCATAAACAGGGCTAACACACACACACGCACATACCCACACACGGGCTTAAGTTTACGAGCTTTGCGAAATACGTAAAGTTGTTTTTACGGCACCCATGACTACGTTTGGCGAGACCTCGAGCTCGAACCCGAGAACATGAATGACATGTGTACATAAGAGTTTGTTTCCGTGTGTGTCTCTGTGTGGGGGTGTGTGGTGGGTGGGTATGTGTGCTGTGTGTGTGTGTGTTTGCGGTATCAGTGGCCAAGTAATTAAGCAAAGTACAATTTCGTACCATTAAGTAATTTCACTCCATTCATTGACTCACCGACCAACTGGCCCGCTTTGACGGGTGTGCTCTCTTTTAGCCCGGATCCACGAACAGCTGGAACAGCTGGATCCTCTTTCTTGGCTCCCCCTTGTTGTTGTTGCTAATTTATCGCTGGGGGCAAATGGACTTTACCGGGAGGCCGTTGTGCACGTTGCGTATGTGTAATGTGTAACCTCATTTAGGTTTTCGTTTCGGTTGCTATTAAAAAGGATTTCCATGTGAGAGCCTCATGTGCTCATGCTCTAGCGCGGAGCGAATCTATTTAACATGACGCTGAGGAGCAGGGTATATTTACGAGCAAGGTATGGCTACGGAAGGTATGTCTGACTGTCGAATGAAGGCTCTGCCTTACCTTCTATTGAATATATACCTTAACCATCACCACCTGTCCCTCTGAAGAGGGTGTACATTCTCTCTCGACTTTCTCTGCCTTTGCTCTTTCACCAAATGTCAGCCGTAAAGTATGCTACAGTAGGTCAGATGTTATCCTTTATTCCGTCCGTGCACTCTCTCCTTTCTGGTCCGCCTTTGACTGGCGTTCTGTTTATGGTCGGTTAAGTCAGTAAGTAAATTTTAATGCTCTTTTCGGTTAGTTTATCTTTGGCTTATTAATGTCTTTGGGAAATACAGAAATGGAGGAGACTCAGACTGAGACTGACCCTTCGATATGCATTTGCGATGAGAGTGGGTCTCTGGTCTCGCTCTGGTCACCAAGACAAACATTTCCTTGGGCAACGGCAAATGGCAACGAATAACAATAAAGGGAGCCAAAAAGGAAAGCCAACTCAAGGGGACTCCGTATATCTGTCTTTGGTCCTTGCCGGCTTCGTGTTGTTTGTCCCCGCACTCAGCAGGTTCCGATACGCCACACAATTGGCCAAATGCCATGCCAACAAGAGGGAGAGAGAGAGGGAGAGAGAGAGAGCGAGGACGAGGACACACACAAAAATTGAAACCAGTGCCGCAACCGCCAGTTGGGTAACTGGCAACTGAAAGAGTATCAACCACATGGAAGGCAATGCACAATGCAAATGTGTGGAGAACATGGCCAAGAAATCGGAGGCAGAGGGGCAGATGCAGAGATAAGGGAGGAGGCATACAACCAAGAAACAGATACAGTTACAGTTTCAGTTAGAGACACGGAATTCAGTTCCGGATTAGCCAAGTGTCTTGCATGTAAATCGAAAAGTAGTTCATGTTGATCGGTCTTTGATTCTGCCCACAAATTTTGTGGACAAGCAGTAAGAGTAGAAGCAGTAGATGTTTTAGCCAAGTTAAAGATAAAAGCCAAATGTTACAGTGGCTCACACATGTACTCGGCTGTGTATATGCACATAAATAATATTGCAGCAGCAGCATGTTGAAATGGAAAAATTTATGAGCATTTTCTATACAGAAACATAAATTAAATTCCATCACCGACAGGCAGACAGACAGGCAGCCAGGACAGACTGGCAAGGACAAAAGTGCTGCCAAGTGCACAAATTAATTTAATCAGAAAATTATGCAAGAGAATGTGCAGAAGTCAGCAGAACAAAAAAACCAAATAAAATCCAAATCGAAATGAAACCCGAAAACCGAAAATCAAATCGAATCAAATTATATATCAAAATAACAAGAATTCCCACATGGAAATTGAAATGGAAATGGAAATGGCAAAATGAACTGAATATCATGAACCTGGCCAATCAGTGGACTCTGACCCAGTAGAACTCCTTGTCCGTGTCCGAGACTCCTGGCTGCATGTATGTATGTGTGTGCATATGTCACATGCGACACGACACACACATGATGAATAATGTTGCCCTGGTTTTGAGCTAAAAACTTTCGCTTCGCCAATGAAACAGCGTGCCAAAAGGGGAGCACTGAAAGAACGGACAAACAAACTTCTATACATTTAAAATGTTTTTCAATAAAAGTTTTGCAGCCGAGTGCAATTGTTTTTCCTGCTCCCCGTTGGTACGAATACGAGTACGAGTTTTTCTTTTAGTTTTTATTTTTTGGCCGCCGCCGGCATTGTCGCGACTCGAGTTCTCCAGTGGCACCTTCCAGCCAGATGTTGCAGCAGCAGTGGCCTGCCTCCTGCTGCCTCTTATACTTCTCTCCGCCATCCTGAATCCTTGTGTTCCTTGTGCTTGGGCTGTCAGTTCAATTGTTTTGCACTTGAGGGGCAATTTATCTTGGAAACAGAGCCAGAAGACGCCGACGACGACGACGACGACGAGGACTAGGACGACGACTGCTTACAATGCATTTCCTGTAGGGCGGAGACCCCCCGCCTGAGTGGCACACACGAGTGCATAATCCTTTTAAATACAACTCTCGACTAGGACATGTCCTTGGCAAGAACTAGAGACAGCATCCTGCGCTTGTCCTACAGCATCTTATAGAAAGAAGCAACTTGTTGTACAACTGCTGCTGCCCCTCCTCTTTCTCCTGGTTTTGGCATCGGGTTTTCAGTTTGGGGAGGGAGGACGGCTGTCAAATCAGGACATTCAATTGAAATTAACATTTAATTAGGCGAAGAAATGTCAGCGTAATCGCAGACAGTCCCCGCTCCCAGCCCAGCCCCGCATTCTACGCCCAAAGGACATAAATAATTTTATGACATAAAGTAGCGGAGCGGAACCAAAGCCCAGGACCAGCAGGACATAAAATCGCCTAGACAAACAATGGAGAGCCGAATGCCCGGCCAATAAAAGCCAGTTGCCTGTGAAAAGCGGACATTTAAAACTTGATAAGTAATTAAAAACTGGGGCGTGGTCGGGGAATACGATATGCCGGACTCTGGGCTCTGGGCTCTGGACTCTGGACTCCGTACTCCGTAGTTGGAAGGATATCTTCAGCCAATGGGCGAGAGGCCATAAAAAATATGAGTGAGGTGCGCGTTGGCTGTAGCCGACCCACAAAGTTGTAAAGGATGGAGTTGCCAGTTGGGGCCGTGGGGAGAGCACATAAACTACAGTAACCAACCTCCTACCATGAAAGGACATCAGTGCGTACGGCGTACATCGACTCGTCAGAGCTGGGGGCTAAATAAAAGAGGAAAACTATGTGACAAAGTGGCACAAACGCACTCGCATGGAGCTTAACCTCCCCGAAAAGCCTCACTAAAAATGTCAAGAAAATAAAAATAATAAAAATAATCGCAACACAACGACAACAAAATGTGACACAAACAAATTCAAACCAAAACGAGTGAAAGAGATAAAAGAAAGAAAAAGAGAAAGAGAGGTAGAGACAGCAGCAGGAGGAGGACTAGAAAAAGAGAGTGAAAGAAGCTCGCGAACGAAATTCTCATAAAAAGTAGAAAAACCAGAGACTGAGGGATTGTAGGTTTTCCCCCATGCTTTTCCAAGTCAAACTATTAACAGAGTAACGGGGTGGGGGGGGAAAAAGAGGTGGAAGTCCCTGAAAGAGAGGGGTACAAAAAGGGAGATGGGGAGAGAGAAAGAGAGAGAGAGAGTTAAACTAGGTGAAAGCCGCACCAAACGACATCGTTGACAAAGGCAAAGGAGGAAAAAGGTAACGCTAAAAATGCCAAAAAGCGAGCACGTGAATGGGTTCACACACATGCACACACACATGTATGGGTGTGGGCGTGAGTGTGTGTGTGCCAGGGATGCCTTTTATGTCCTGGGCAACCATTTGTAGTTGTGTGCGAGTGTGTACCGTTATCACTTTGTGCCTTGTCTATGAGATGGCCATAAAATAATATTTTATGATCTGCGGTCGTTGCTCCCACAAAAAGGAGAAGATATTCGATTTCGGAATTTGTTGCAATAAGTTGTACGGGGCCCGTGTAGAAAGGTTACAAATCTGTGGCAACCCCTTTCCCAGTAGCAGCCCCTAAAAATAAAGAAAAAACTTGAAATAAAGATCCCGGCTTAAGTCAAGTGAGCTTACACGTAAATTTCTCATACTTTTGCTCCCCCTGAAAATCGTGAAATTTATTTTAACATGCGATTCGCCCCACTCGGCAGCTACGTGAGCGCATTTTTGGAACTGACTGGGCGTACAGGGCGAAAAAGGTGGAGGGGGAGAGAGGGGGAGTGGATAGAGTGGAGAGAGTGGAGGAGTAATCCCCTTACCGACCTCTTGTGCACTTGCACTACTTGTTGTTTGCCATTTTCATTTGCTGCTCTCTTGTTTTTCCCGAGCAAACATTTGCATGGGCGCTGGTGCTTAGTTGGTGAAGTCGTGCACTGCTTCCAGCCCTACCCTCTTCCCTGTACCTTCTCTTTCCACTCTCTCTTTCTCCCCCTGTTGTTGAGTGACATCTCAAGGTTGGAGCTGTTACTTGACCCATTTTAAAGGGCACTATATTGACAATTAGCTTGGAGTAGCGGCTTGCCGTGCCGTGCCGTGCGTATGTGTAATATTTAATTGCCATTTTTCATTCATTCGGTTATTCATTCATTGTGTTCGTGGCATTCATTGTGCCCGTTTTTATCAAGGGTACACGTTCCACCCATAATGCCAATCAAAAGTCAATGCTATAAGCATTCAATTGTTTGCTTCCACATTCGAACATTCGAACATTCGAACACACACACACAGCCACACGTACCAGGACTCATGAACACATGAATCATCTGTATGAATTTTTACTACGCTTCCTTGTGCAATTGGTGTACCCTTTAAAAGGGAAGGGTTTATTGGTACTTTGACTGCTGTTTGTTTCCAAGATAGAAAGAGAGAGAGAGAGAGAGAGTACTGGAACATCCAGCAGGTTCTTCTAAGAGATACAATTATAAAATAATATAAACCAACAACAGAACTCTTATACCTGGAAGATCTCTCTGCGAAATCCTGCCAGGGTATTGCTTTTGTCGTTATTCGATTACCAAACAGATTCCTTCTTTTTTGTTCTGTTTCACTTTACTGATTTTCCCAATCATTTTCGCGAATACGCCACCGAGAACAAAGCCATTCCCGGCGAGAGACTCGCCCTCTTTCACACACACCCTCACTCCACTGCTGTGTTCTCCTTTCCTCCCACACCACCCCTTTATCATTCCCACTTCCGTCGCCGACATCGTGCAAACAAATGCGCATAAAAATCCATTATTTTAGCAAACACAACACGCACACATCTGCACCCGTACCCCTGCTTTTACCCTTTCCTCCTCCCCCAGCCACTGTTGCTCCAACCCCTTTACAATACCAATGCATTGCAGCAGAAAGGGGTGGGGTGTGGGGTTTGGGGTGTGATCTGGGTCTGGTGCTACAAACAATTTTTTTTGTGTGCACAAAATAAATATAAAAGCGTTGAAACGAAAACATTTTGGAACAATATAAAAATTGCAAAACGAACGAAGGATACGGACACCCCGGCTTTTTCGGACCCCATAAAGGGAGGGGTAGAGGAGGGGTGGGGGCTGGGTGACCTGGCCTGCCCAGTAGGAGTAGGGGTGGCCTGGAGGACTCTGGGGCCGGCGTTTATTGGCAACAGTGTTGCTATTTGTGTAAACGACTCGTAAAATTTTATGTTGAAGCTGTTTCATAGTACGCGGCATTCTGGGTTCGTTTTTTTTGTTCTACATTCCTCGTCCTCCAGCTAACAGAACCCGACACATGTTGAAAGGTCAGGAGGCGTGGTGGGTAGAGCGGCAGGGTCATCACAATTGAGTTGCAGGACAACTTTGTCCCGCAGGAAGTGTGGCATGAAAAGCGTTGCATACTTTCGGGCGGCGTATGCATTTCAATTGGCAAATGAATGACGCAAATGATTGCAAACACTGATTACAATTACAAGGGGTTGGGGGAGTGAGTGTGTTAGGGAATACCTGTACCCATGTGGGTAGGTACATTATCTATGGTATTCCCTCACCGATCCTCCCCATTCTTTTCAATTTGTTTTGTTGTCAATTCCAGCAAAAATTGACAACTATTTTATGTTGCAGCTGTATTTCAATTTCCCCCCAAACTCCTTCGCCCCACACCACCGACGTGCTATATAGTAGATGGTGGTCTGGTCTTTGGGGGGTGCATATGCAAATATTGGATATTGATTACATTTCGATTCGCCTGCCAACTTGTCAATGTCAACATACTAGATGCGAGCGGACAATGCCAGCGATGTGGAGTGGAGTTGTTTTCCCGGTGCCAGTGCAGTGGTGGGAAATGCCTGATAGATTGCTGCTGCCGGAAAAGTGGGAAAAATTGTATGGAAATTCATTAGTTTCAATGCTGATGGCTTTGCATTTTTACTTCCGCTCACGCATTACTATACATATCATACTGTCGTTTTTTTCTGGATTTAATAAAGTGGCATTTGGACATAATTATGAGTGACGCGGTTGCAATGGAATTTCATAGGAAAAATATGCAACTGTCACCAAATTACAGGGCAGAATAGCAGAGGAGAATACTCTCCTTTTCAGGGGAGTGCTGAATGTATGTTGCTGGGGAAGGGGATGGCGATGGGGGAGCACACTCTCGGACAGAGCAAAGATTTAATTTGCTGATGAAGTTCGTTTTTGTCTGTTTGCTACACAGATTCCTGGCAGGGACCCCTGCCTCTAGCCAGTACCTTTCCGTATCCTTCATCCAAGCAAACACCCAAATGTTGGCTCTGTCACAGCCTGGCAAATATGATCCACTGACCAAATAGAGAGCCCAACTAAAGGATGAGAGCACTGGACATGGCGCATGGGGCATGTGGCATGTGGGATGTGTGCAATGGACTCGGATACTGTGCCCCAAATTAGAAACAAATTTGTTTAATTCAATAAAACGTTGATTAAAAGCAATGCAGGCTAATGAGACTATACAAGCAACAGACAGGACAGGCCATAGTGGAGCCACACAGAAAGAGATGGCAAGAACTATGCAGAAAGAGATGGCAAGTGTATCAGTGAGAGTGAGGAAAAGTCCAGAGAACCCCAAGCACATTCCACTCAATTTTGTTGCATTCGGGTAGACAATTAATTTGGGATGAAATGAAAACAAAAATCAGCTGAAAATTATTTTAATTTCAAAGTTCTTCATGTGTGACCCTGCAACAACCAGCCATCCCGCTCTAACACTAAACAAACAAATAAAAACAAAATGCAACCAAAAACATCTGGAATAACTTTCCATTTGGCAGATATACTCTCTCTCTCTCTCTCTCTCTATGTGTGGCTGGAAAATTTGTTATTTTCTGCTGCTTCATTTGTTTAATATCCTCATGGAAATATAGTGAAAGGTTGCCAGGAGGCGTCCGAATTTTTGGGGAATGACTTAATTTTTGTTACCCATCCCATGAGTGTAGATAAATGTTTTCCCGGGGCAAAGAGTTAAAAATTAATGAGGCATCCCAGGGACCCAAAACATAAATGTTGTCAAAGGCATCAAAGTGCCTCACACACAAGCACACACACACACACACACACTCGCGTTCCCCGAAACGGGAGGCACTTTTCGGGGGGAGTGAGAGTATTTCCAATTAAGCCAATCGACCTGCAAAAACCAGAAATGAGAACGGGAATGGGAAGGGGAAGGGGAACAGGAAACGGAAACCGAAGCGAACACGAGGCGCGCCAAAAAGGCGCGTAATTAAATTTTAATTTGCGCCCAAAATTAGACTATGAAATTTCAATAAGGCGCGCTTTCCGCCGAGTGGATGGATAAGGGAAGAGGGAGCGGGAGCTGGAGCGGGAGCGACAGTTGATGTAGGCAAATATTGTACAACGATAAAAATTAAATTAGTTTAATTTTGAAGCGAGAATCCCTTTGATTAAACGCAGCCAAGTGGATGCGTCCTCGTCGTTGATGGAGGAAGGGGAGACCCTAGCCGAGGCTTAAATAAATAACCAAGACTACAAGACAAACATGACGACACATGCGCTCCTTTTTGCAACACACACACACACACACGAACACACCCTTTCTGCCAGCCCCTTTCCCTACAAAGTCGATCCCCTGGCAAGCAGCGCGCATAAATTGTCAAAACGAAGTGTTTGGATTAAGCTGGGAGTTGGGTTTTGTGCGCTCTGTGCGGTGCAGACCGTGACCTAGCCTCGAAGACTGCACTACCCGTCCACTGGCCCGTGCCGCCCACTGGCACACCCCACTGGCACACCCCACTGGCTTCTCTTCTCCGCCACCTTTTGGCCAATTTATTTATACGCATTTAAAACTGATTTATGTGCGGAGAAAAAGCGACAGCCACTGGGCTTCCCCTTAGCCCATCTTCTTCGCCTTTGGCCAGTAACCACGTGAGTTGCGTCTTTAATTTAGCTGCCAACCGAAACCGAAACCAAAAGCGTTTCTCTTCCCCAGCACAGCCCTCATTTTCTCCAGTACAGCCACCGCAAATGCATTTTCAATGGAAGTTCTCACTTGCCAACGTGTGTTCCAGCTCCAAGAGCTGTGTGCCAACGATTTATGTGCCATGTCCTGGCTACGCTCCTTCTTCTCCTCCTGCTTAAAGCTGGACTTACCTTAAATCTGTTTTGGCACAATAAAAATACCCATACACTCCGCTAGGCAACTGTTCGTTCTTCTTTTTTTCCTGTCTTGTCGCTGCCAAGGAAACCCAGGCAAAAGAAGCTTTACATGATACACACACACACACACACACACACACAACACACACAACACACACACACACACACACACACACACGCTCTGTGGGAAATCTTTTCTGTTATCGCATTAGCAATTTCCTACTAATTTTCGACGCACAAACACACACAGACAGAGTGGCAAAGTGAAGGGAGGAAATCCAGTAAATATAATTAAATTGCGTGCAAAACTAACCAACTCTTGGGGGAGAATTTGTCGAGAACGATGGAGAACAGATGCTCTTCTCTCTCTTTAAGCAATACATTTCTTAAGATTTCCTGGAATAATTTATCTGTTAATTAAAGAAAGCAAAATTGCTTAAGAATGCAGTATTTTCTCGTTAAAAATTAAGTCTCTAAGAAGTTCTAAGTTTCATCATTGATTGAAGTTAATTACTTAACATTCAATCGGTTATTCTCTGCAATAAAGGTAGAGGCAATTATCCAATTAAATGGAATACAAATAAACGATGGAATTAATTCCCAAAATGTCATGGAACTCTCCCCAATGAGTGGACTCCCCCGTCGAGGAGGTAGTGTATAACATTGGGGCATAATAATTTCATTAGAAGACTGGAATCTGGAACAGCCAACCGAAATGCTTTGCCACTTGTATTTAAGTAATTATGCCAGAAAAAACGAAAGCCCAACGGAAAATGTGCCATCAAATATTTGCCTTGTCATTAATTCACGAAAAATACATAGAAAAATCGTTTATATATATATACGAAACTGATGTTTAGCCGAAAGGGGCTGAGCCGCTAAGCTGCTTTCAGGAGAGGTTCCTTGAGCAGTTACTCCCGTCCCGAAATGACAAGGACAAGGACATCGTGTGCACGCAATAGTGCAGGAGTGTGGGCTGCACATCGACCCAATTGATGACCCTTTGGCAGTTAAACTGCCTCCACAGACGCTTAATGTGCACTTCATCAACATAAATCACTCATACGTCACGTTAAACACGCTCAAACTTCAAATGACGTGTATTTAACAAGCGGTCCTGGCCGTGGCCATAAATTAATTAAGCCTAGGCCCAACCCCCGCTGATGCGCCATTTACCATCTACCATCTAGCGGGACTCCAAAGTCCAAGTTCGCGCCCTCTCACTGGGAGCTCTGCAATTAAACTGTAAAAGCGAACAGCGAACAGCGAACATCGACGACGGCGAACAGCAAATTACAACCATTTACAATTAATTTGAACAACACGCCGCCATGCAAATGGCGTGCCATGGCTCATAACTTCCAATGGACACACACACACACACTCACTCGCACACTCTTTCGGCCATTAAAATCGAGGGCCAGGGAAAGTGAAGCCGGGCCATGCCAGGCCAGGCCAGGCCAGGCCAAGAGCTAAGCCAAGTCAAGTCAATGGGCAACGTGCAAATGCTCAATTAGCATATCAATAAATCAAGAAAAGAGAGAGAAAAAAGTGAGAGTGTTGCCTTGATGGCCACGCCCACTGCTAACGCTATCGCCCACCGCCGTCCTGGGGCAATCAAAATTTAGTTAACAAACGCCAAACAATTTATTAACCCGAAAGTCAGCTCAGCAGCGCTAGAACCTCGGGGCTTGGCAGCCAACGTGACGTATACGTAATCTGATGGCGTGCCAACGTAATTAATCAAGACGTCCTGCGGTCCTGTGGTATTGCATTGCACTTTTGTCAGCATACACATAAATATATAAAGCTCCACGTGCGGCTGAATTTATGCGTTCGAGGTGTCACGGCTTTATGGCTCTGAAATTTGAATAATAAAATAATTTAATTCAATTTATTTTAATTGTCAAATGTTACTCTGAATTACTCCAAATTACTCCGAGTCGGGAGAAATTCAGTTCTGTTTGAGATGTCAACGCGGGCATTGCTGCTGCTGCTGCCAATTGTGAGTGAGATATATATGCAGATATCTGTATAATGTAGTCCGAAATGAATTCCCGACTTTTAGCTGCTGATCTGGCTCTGTCCCCTGATGAGTGGCGGGACCAACTGCAAGGCGGACAGAAAAAAGGCAGCTGTAAGTGCGGATCTACCATCCAGAGGGATATTCCGTTAGTCTTCCCCTATTTTTGTCAGGATTTATCGATCAGGTGTTGTCAATTAACCCGTCCCAGCCTGGACAAAGGCAATGCTGAATGCAAAAGCACTGTGCACCTACCCTCCGGCAGAAGGTTCAACTTTGCCGAGCGCTACACGATCAATATGGTGAGCAGTGGATGCCCAGAAGTACTCCATACTCTAAGACTTACTCTGATTCAAGTGCATTGAGGAGTGCAACTATATAGCCTCTGGCTACACGGATGCTGATCCCCCGTATCGCCTGGATCTGGCCAATATCCGTCACAACCTGAAAGAAATAATGCCACAACCGCAGCTGGAGTCCGTGCCCTTCATGATGGATGCGTACAACAAGTGCGAAATATTTCGCACGCTCCATGCGGGACGCTTCACACTCCACCTGCCGGATATTGAATTCATCGAGGAGCCGTGCAACCCCTTCGCCCTGCAGCTCACCATCTGTGTGCGGATGCTGGCCATGCAGAAGTGCCCCACTCGCTTCTACCTGGACACCGAGGAGTGTCGCCGGGCTAGGAACTATTTCACGCAGTGTGTCGGCGATATTGAAACGAATCTTGGCTAGAATTCGAATGGAAATCAACTGCAAAGCTGAAGCTGAAACTGAAACTGAAAATGTATGTGTGAAAGTTCATAAAGTTGTCGGCGGCGGCTGAATGCCGCATAGAAAATTTCAATTCAGACCTGGCAAAAAGTGTTAAGGGAAAAATAAAAGAAAACAGTCGTAAAAGTCATAGATGAAATATGGCAATTTGACTTTATGCGAGCGAACGAGCGAGCTAGCTGGATAGCTGGTGTGGGTACGTCCGTCCGTCCGTCCGTCCGTCCGTCTTGCTGCTGCAGTGTCACAACTGCAAATTGAATCACACACACACCACACACACACATGCTCATGTGCTCACACATGTCAATGTCCTCTGCTGACTTTGCATAACTTCGTCTGCTGCTGATGCTGCTCTGCTCTGCTCTGCTCCATTCCCCAGACACCACCACTCCGCACTTTTCCCCTCTCCCCTCGCTTCTTCAAACTTGTTAGTTTTTTGGCACTTTTTTTTACAGCCACACACACATTCACATGTATATTACTTGTGGATTGACGAGGGGTATATTGCGAGTAGCGAAGGGTTAGATATAGCTATGATTTCATTTGGATCGGTATTTCTCGAATGAAAATCAGATGCAGATTTGCGTTCGCCCTTTTAGTCAATAAATATATTCAACCTCCTTCTCCTTGTGCTCTCGATTTCAAGTACATCCTGACTAGCACTGGGTACCACATATTCGATCACTTTGCCATCTGCCATATCCATCTCCGCTTCAGCAAAGTCAGCAGCAAAAGTTGCCTTTCTATATAACACGTCTGTCCGTCTGTCCGTTTGTCTTTGGTTATTTTTTCTTTCTTTTTTTTTGTCGGTGTCGCAGGACATGTTATGCAACTGGAATAAAGGAGTTAAATTTATGTGTTAGTCCAGTGGATGGTGCCAGGAAGTCCGTCCTCGTCCTCGTCTTCGTCCTCGCTTCTGGTGCCTGGCTTTGCAGCGTCAGGTTAAACGGGATTTATGTCCTTACAAGACATGCAGTCTCAGCCTGTTTTCTTAAAACAATTAACGTATTATACTCTTCCTCTCTTTCTCTCTGTCGGTCTGTCTCCTTTTCTCTGTTTCTCTATCTCTGTGTGCTCTCCCATCCATCTGTGTCCTGTGTTTGTCTGTGTGTCGCAGTAGTGTGTTCTTGTGCCATGTCCTGATTTGCATTTCCTGGCTGGCAAGCTGGCAACCGGGCAACCCAGGCAACACCCAGGCTACCCGGCAGCCCCCAGGCTGACAATCAAAGGACTTTGGCTTTCCTTGGCATTTTTCTTTAATTACGCCCTCGAGTCAAATTAAAAGCAAATGATAGTTGTTTCCCATCATCTGCTCTCCGCTCTTATCCTTCCACTGTGTATCCTTGCTGGTATCTTCGCTTCGGTTTCTTGCTGCGCTTCGGGATTTTCCAGTTTACTTAGTCAAATCAAAGCTTTCAAGAAAATTGTTTTCCTTTCTTTTGCGATGGTCAAACTGCTGACCAAGGACCAAGGAAGGAGCTAGGACCAAAAGGGCCCCGCACATATACTGGTGCTCTCATTACATCTACAAGAACACTGCATGTCCTTGGGTGCACTTGAGTGCGGGGCAATGGCAGTGGGTGGCTGCGAGCTTGGGGTTTTTGTGGCAAATAATTTGTGTAATTAAGTGACCACCGCTTGAACCCCATCCTCTTACATGTCTTACTCCATTTCCCATCTCCATTTCTCTCCGCTTTCTTCCCAGTTAATTGCTTATTTGTGTAGCTAATTAGTTTGGTATTGAAAACAAACATGAGACATGGCGATGCTTTCTGTGTGCTGCTGTTATTGCTCTCAATGATGATGGGAATGTCTCTGTGAGGGCCCTCCTCCTCCACCTGTACCACCTGTCCACCCACTTCCTATTACCTCTGTTTCCTCCTACTTTTCAGACTCTGTCTAGTGCTCGTAATTAAAAAAAGAGCCACAAATGCGATGCTGGCGAACAAACACATCAAAAATGAAAAATGAAGCCCCATCCCATCTCTTGGATGGCTGCATAATTCATGCACTGCCACTGTGCACCGTCAACAAAAACAGGCTTAAAGACAGAGTGACAGAGAGTGCACGAGTGGGGCAGGGACTGTGCAGAGGGGGTGGTATGCAATCAAAATTATTATAATTGCGACGCGTTCGCCATTGTGCGACAACAATGACTTCCGCTTCCGTGCTGAAATTCGCCTCGTGTGTGTCTCTGTGTCTATGTCTGTGTCTGCGTCTGTGTCGTTCCTATCTTCATGTGGCATGTACCCACGCCATTGTTTCTGCAGAGGGGACGCAAAGGGTGGAGTTGGGAGGACGGGTGCAGCCAGCGGGTGGAACAGCGCATTAAGTGCCTGCAAAAGACGCGCAACAAAGTGAACAGCCCCGCAGGGGTAGATGTATGTGTCGCCGTGTCTCCGTGTCTCCAGCTAAACGAGAGATGGGAACAACGTGCTCAAGTCCTCGACAGCTGCAGCAGAGAATGGGGTAAAAGAGAGAGACAGTGGCAGAGGGTGAGAGGTGTATGAGCTGCCACAAAGAATGGGTTACAGAAAGGAGTAGACGTCAAAGAGTGGCTCTCCCTCCCGAAAACTCTCGCAAATTGTATAATGAAGTGCAGGCCAGGAGTTCCACAAGATAAGATACACTGACAGAACAAACCAGGCCCAAATGACAGCCCAAACTCTACCTCCACCTAATCAATCAATCACTTAATCAGTCAATTCATCCATCAGCCACTCAACCAGAGACCAAGTCAAAAGTCGAGAGTGTATGTCTAATGAAATGATTCAATTTGTGTGTGTGTGTGTGTGTGTGTGTGTTGTTTGCCTTTGGTACTCGTATAGGCACAGGCCAGGCTCATGATTCTTATAACTCTAATTATGATTATGTTCATGACAACATGAGAATTTGCCAATGTCGTATTAATTTGAGACAAAGTGTTGGCCCTTCTCTAACTCTGATTGGTAGCCAATCAATAGAAGTGGCAGTGGCAGTGGCATAGCCAGAGCCAAGCCAGGGACAGACGGGGCGCGCAACTTGGAATCTAATCAGTTTAATTAATAAGCAACAGGAGGCAAAGGACTGGGAGCCAGGGGCTGGGGGACTGGGGGACTGGGGTCCCCAGACCCTTGAAATCTACTGTCATTGTTTGTCTGTGGCCATAATCAGATGGCTGAATGGCAGCGTTGATTGCCATTGCAACAAAGTTGTTTGAAATCGTAGACAAGGTCCAACTCCAAGTACAAGTCCCAGGACTCGGACGAGGACACTTTTAATTGACTTATTTACGAGCCTCGAGGCCCACGCGAACCAGAAGTAATGGCTTCATTTGCTCCAGCCACAGCTGCTGATTTATCTAAATGAATTGTTATGGCCGCGTATTTGTCAGACCAAAACCAGAGCGCAACCGAACCATTCCCGACTCCACTAACAACCCCCGAACCAATCCTCAATCAGCCCTATGTCCTGGCCCGTTCGCTCGTTCGCTTTCCGCTTTTAATTGCCTCGCATGTGGCAGGTAAATCCCCGAACCTTTTTGCATATTTAATCTGCTATTCGAGGCTTACTCTTTTGACGGGTCTGAAGCTTAGCTGTTTGTATGCGACATGGTCGGTGTTTTTGGGTCTTTAGTTTAGGTCTATCTTTAGTTTTCTGATCGATGGCCCTTAGACCGTGATGTGAACTGATATGAAACTTTAACCATGGCTGCAGTTGAAGGCGGTCCTACATATTATAATAAAAATTACATACATAAACTCGAGTGGTCACTCGACTGCCATATGAATTCTCCACACACACACACACACAAACACCCACAAACACACACCATTTCCATTCAAGTGGAACTCTCAGACACAAATATTACAAATGGGAGTGAGAGTACAATACAATAAATCAACGAGAACAGGGCTCGGAACTGAGGACTGAGGACTGAGGACCTGGGACTCGGGACTCGAACGCCGCCTGCTACAAATAAATGCATAAACTTCGAGTGTCAAACAATGGAGAAAGTAGCAGAAGTGGCAGCAGTGGCAGAACTGGCAGCACTGGCAGTGGCAGTGGCAAGAGGCGTGGCATGTTGTTGTATTCGGTTCCAAACCATTTCGCGTGCCAGTCAATGAGCTATGAAAATATGAAAAATGTAAACGACAAAACGTGTCATTTATTGTCTAGCACAAAATGTGGCATGAGGCTATCCAGATGGACAGCTCTAAAGAGAGGGTTGCACCCTGTTTAAGCCCCTCAATAAGGTAAGGGTGGACAGGCAGGGGCTAAGTGTGTGCCTGTCAAGTGTGGGCTATTTTGTCAATTTACAAATCACTTTTCATATGCTGTTTGTCAAACAGAACCGATGGCTGATGGCCAGCCCTCTTAACACACAAGTATGCTGTTTGTCAAACATAACTGACGGACGGTTTGACTGACATTACCCATACGCCGCGTTGGCCACTAAAACATGAGTGATTCACACACACACACACACACACAGCTCTAAGGACTGTGTGGTGTATAAACTTATGAAATAATATAAGCACGCATCGATTTAACCTCAACAAAAGGCGCGGCCCCATAATGTCTGGGCGCCCCATGCGAAAACGGGGGAAAAAAAGAGGAAAAGGAAAGCAAAGGCAAACGCTGAGGAGAAATCTGTTGAATATCAAATAACAATCACTTGGCAAGCTAAATATATCATTATGCTTAAGTAGGTGGATGGTGAGGGATGCCAGGCACATACGAAGAACCCAAGGACATGGGATCTCACTGAATGGAGATGGAGATGGAGGAGTGTGTGTGTGTGTGTGTGCGTGTCTGGTTGGGAGGGGTGCGGTGCGGGGTGCGGTGGGTCCTGGTGCTGAGCTGTTTTGTTGTTCCAAAACGCTTTGCGCGTTTGCTGTTGCCTGTGTTGTTGGGCCATCCTTTTTGCTTGCTTCCTTCTTCTGGTCTTCTTTCTTTTTTCGTTTTCCCTCCTTTTTATAATCCTCACAGCTTGCATGTTTGCTTAGCACCTTGCTTGGGGGGAGGAATGGTTTCCAGGGGGCGATGATGTGGAACAGGTTTAAAAAGTTTAAGCCTTAGAATCCTGTTGTTGTGGCTGCCGTGCGGGCGGCCAGAGTGCAGGGGTGGGGGTGGGGGTGGGTGTGGTGCTGCTTATTCCCCCCGTGTATCCTGCCGTATTTTATATATAATACATTTGGTAGAAATTTACAAATCATCTTGCATATTTGATTTGCATACAAGATTTTCGTATCTGCCAATACCTTTTCCCGGATATCTCCTCCTTGAACGAATGCGAGTACGAGTGCGAGTGGGAGTGGGAGTACATATGTGGGTGTCCTTGAGCTCGTTTGTGTGTCCCCGAATTGCACAAGAGATTCACAAATTGCTTTCATTGATTGCCAACAAAGGAGGTGGAAAGAGAAACGGGACATACGCCCCCTGTACTGGGAATTCATGTGCCACTCTCTGTCTCTCTCTCTCTGGATGTGTGGGAGTGAATCTCTCTGTGAATGGAAGCTGAGTGAGTGAGAGCCCTGACTCCCAGCTGGTGATTTTTTCTTAAATTTTCCTCTAACGAAAGCTAAGCTGCAGAAAAGAGCGGAGGAGTTTGCTCTCCCAGGACCACGTTGCGTATGAGTAATGTCGCTTTTGGATGCGGGGGAGGCCAGCACTTGAAGAACAGCCCAAACAGCATTTTATAACTGACCAGATGCTAAGAGAGGTCCCACTCGCGACCAGTTGACCCAGTTGATCCCTGCCCACAGTTTGTCCCCCACTGCCCCAAGGCCCACTGCCCCTTGGCCACTCTTCCACTGCCATTTATCGTTTTGGGCTGCGTGCCGTGGACGGCTACGTGAAATTATTACGCTGCAATGCATCATCAAAAGTAAACAGCAGCAGCAGCCACCGCCTGGCACTAGACAGGGGGGCATGGGGCCAGAGCCAGAGCTAGAGCCAGAGCCAGAGGAATGAGAGATGGTTGGATGGCAGGAGAACACCGAAATGTGCGTCTGACATATTGGAGAGCAGCAGCAGGAGGAGCTGCGGAGGCGGGTCCCTGGCAGAGGCACGGTCCGGTGCTAGAAGCTTACTACAAAATTCATCACGGGACACGGACACGGACACGCATTTCGAAAGCGTACAGAAACGAACGCAATGCCAAAATGTATTTAAACAGGCATTTAAAGCATTTAAGCGCTAAACAATTGAGAATAAATAAAACAACTAAAGTCTACTACAAACAGAAATATCTATACCCTCCTGCTAGAGGGGGCGGAGGAGCAAGAGAGCAAGAGAGCGCATCAAACAGATGAGACAGCGCGGAATGGCGAACATGCTGCTGGAGTAATTGTTATCCTTGTTGGCAGTGCACAGGCACGTAAAGCTCTCAAAGAGCTTGGCAGAGCTGGGCGAGCAGGGGCAGCAGGGGCAGCAGGGGCAGCAGACTAAACAACAACGCCACTTGAAGGCACGAGCCAAACAGCAGGAACAGCAGAAACAATCCTGTAAGCAGCACTCAGCGGCACGCACTTGAAGCTGGCGGAGCAGCAGGAGCAGCAGGACCCAAACAGGCAGCTAAAACTGCAATCGCAGCTGGCGCTGGTCCCGAGTCCTGGTCCTGTTCCTGGTCCTGTCTCTGGTCCCGGCTCAGCCGTTGTCGGTTTGCCTTTGACTGGAAGGAGTAGCATCACTACAGATGCGTCTCCTCCTTCACTGGCATCCATTCCTAGGCGTTTCGCTCAAAATTTCTCCACTGCTTCCTATTTATTTTTAATATTTTTATTTGCCCCATGCAAATAGGCAACGGTTTTCCCCTGTTTTATTTATTCTTCCTGCTGTTGTTTTGCGGCATTGCTTTATTATACACTTTGCCATGGGGGGTACTATGATTTCATCTACAGGTTTGTCCCTCTTTCTGGCTGTAACTGTACAAGAGGCAACTGGCTGTCGATCCTTCAGGGTATCATACGCTTCGGCGCTTCCTGGAAACTTTCCTTTCTGTTTTTATTTACCAGCGGTTTTTGGATAGGCAAATCTTTACATTTCAATGCGTTTCAATTAAGTGGAGCGCCGTTTGTTTGGTCACGCAAAAATTACTTAGAACTGAAACCCCCCGAAAAGTATTTGTAGACTGGGGAAAACTTGTTAACTTGAGGGCGCATAAATCAGGCGTGGAAGTGCAATCCCAGGGAACTCGTCATGCAACGTATTCGGTATCAGAGCCAGAGCCAGAGCCAGAGCGAGCCTGTGGCATGCCGCTCCCCAACGTAATTGAAATACAAAGCCAATTTATACAAAAGCCGATAAAAGGCCCCCAAAAGGCAGCAAAAACCAACAGCAACAATAAGCGGAACTCGGTGGCATGCCACGGGAACTGGCGACACACACCAGCCCCCTCGCGCAGGGAGATCGGAGAGAGCTGAAATAAGGCAGCAAAGTGGCAATCACGCCAATCACGCGTAATAAATCATTGCGTGAGTGAATGTCCGCATGTGTGTGTGTGTGTGAGTGGGTGGGTGGGTGTATCTGTGTGATGGGCTCAGCATTTGGTGGGTCAAAATATGGGAGAGAACGTGAGGCGGAAAGGGATTTGCTTGCTGGCCAGCTAACGGCAGTCACGTGCTGCCTTTCCACCAACACGCAATGCGATTTTTTTTGTATGCCAACATTTATACGAGAATATGTCGTGTTTCGACCCCCACCCCCCCAACTCCTTGGAAAAGCACAAGCACACCCATGAAAAGCGAGAGTTGACAGCCAAACAAAGGTCTATAAGCGGAGGCACCCCCTGCCCTTGTCCCCCTGCCCCAGTCAGGCCCCATTGTGAGCGATGACAACTTGTGACCGAACTCTCCGGCAAACAGCAATTAAAAAGCCAAAAGGCTTCAATTAAGCCTTGACCTTTCGATATCGAAGCCATTCTTTGGGCAATGCACTGGAAGAAATTCTCCAAGAAAGTTTTTAGTATTTAGCGACCTTCTATTCGATTCTCATTTGTTGCATGTAAGCAGGCGGTATTTTTATGAAGCGTAGTATTTTTTGAAGTATTTTTTGTAATTATTCTCCGTCACCCTTTCCCCTCTACCCATACCTACTTCTACTCAACTCCTCTCTCTTGCCCACTCTCCACATCTTTCTCTCCGTCTCGAATTTTCTGTTTGTATTTTCCAAAGAATAATTTCCTTTTAGGTTAGTTTTTCCAGGAAAAATCTTCATTGATTTATTGACAAATGTCTGAAAAATGCCGCATCTTTTTTGAGAGAGAAATTAAAAGGGGATTTTTGCAGTGGACTTAAAAGCCATGACTTGCTCCCTGACTAACTGACTAAACGTTTTTCCTGGAGCTCGAGTAAATGGAGTGTCTCAAGGAGCTGGCTGGCGCAAGCCTCCTCTATCATTAGGTAACCTAAAGTTGCAAGGCACGCCCTGACCCCCTACCCAGCGCTCTGCCTGGCACCGGCACCCACAAGCCTCACATTCATTATCTTGAGCAAGCAGCGCGTGTAATTTTCCACCTGTAATTGGTGTAATTGAGTGCAAGTGCGGAGAAAATATTCAACATGCCAGCAATTAACATAAATTCTCCGCGCTACGCGTACAAAAAAAGCATGTAAAAAAAGAAACTGGCGCGAAAGGGTGAGGGTAAGGAAAAGGCAGCCAAATGATAATGAAAGAAAGGAGTGGCATGGGAAGAGGCACAGGCAGAGGGGCATTAAGGGAGAGATAAGCAAATGGCCGCCATGCTGCGAAGCGTTCATAATTGCCCGCTTTTCCAGTGTGTGTGTGTGTATGTTTGTGTGTAGGTGCGCGTGGGTGCGCGTGGGTGAGGGCGTGACAAATGCAACCGAAAGATGTGAAAGGGAACCGGAAGAAGGGTTAAAGAATTGTAGCATACTTACGTGCGCAGGGGAAGTAGTTCATGTTAATGACAGACCCATACATTTACAAAGTGCTCATCCATTTCTCTCCCTTCTCTCTCCTCTCGTTTGCAGGCATCGAGTGCTTTCAGCGGTTCTCAGAGCAGCCCAAGTACACGGAAGTGAATCCCGGACAGGATACGCTGCTCACATGCAAAGTAATCGACAAGCGGGGCACGTGCTCCTGGCAGAAGGATAACAAGGTAATTATATCAGCCATATCACACACCTCACTCTCACACATCTATCGATGGCAGCGGCGGCTGCGGCGGCCCTAGTTTCTAAACATTTTGATTAAACTCATAACTTGGCCAAAACTCTCACAGCACACGCACATGCACCGACACCGACATCGACACCGAAACACCAACACCCAGTCACAAACCGCCTTGTCCAAGGCTCTGGGCCTCATATCATATTCGTGGCTCGTCCTGTGGTTCAATTAAGTGTTGTTCTTTTGGCCTCCGTTTGTGGTCTCCATGTGGCGTACGTAATTTACACCCCGGCCCGGTCCAGGACGAGTCAATTATGAAAGCCAAAAAGCTCCCCCAAGTCGTGTGGGTGGGCGGGGACGGGGAGTCTGGACTTCTTTGTTTCTCCGTTGATTAGAACCGTGTTGGCCAAAAGAAATGCCGTGCAGCGCAGCGTAGCGCAAGTTTTAATCGAAAGTGCGTGACAGTGCGACGGGCAGGGCACTGAGGTGGCCCGCTGGTGGAGTTGGCCAACTCAATTGGAATTCACGGGAAAGCACTTCGAGGCGTCTCACGCTCTCTCCCTTCATTTGATGGCCGAAAATGAACTCCTGTTCCTGTTTTATGGAATTTATTTGGTTTTTGCTGTCATTTTTATGACAGCCAATCAGATGGGAATACGGTTAATATTTGCAAGGAAATCATTAGGATATCATATGTATTCTGGCATCTTTTAAGGAATCCTCTTTGAATGCAACCTAGTTCTGATGGTTCATTATTTGTGTGTTTCCTTTTGTGGGAATATTTTCTCTCTGTACACATTTATATTTCAATATAATCTGTAAAGACGTCTGCACTTGTCTGTCTTTACCAGTCGTCTTCCATAAAAAGCAATCCAAAGAAATAAATGTGGTTTAATTTCAATGGACATTCAATGTGAGCGTCGCTCTAAAAAGGAAACTAAGAGACTGAGCATTGAATTTGCATAATGAAATAAATATAATCAATGTAGAAAATATAAAGGACCTTTAGCTGAATTTTCATACAGACGTTGATCCGAAAACATACAGGAAAACACACAACTAATTCCCCGTGGTCTGTTCAAGAGGAGTAGTATGCTAGGAAAAGACATATATTTCTAATAGATTTTTCTAGTGAAAATTTTATTAATATGGGTTGAATTTCCAGTGAATTTCCAATCATATTCAGAAATTTTCCGGCTTTCGTTTAACCAGAAAACCAGTCCTTCTGCAATATTCTCTTTCGATTTACTTGGAAATATTCATTCTCCTTAAGGTAAGAGAAATAATTCCCATTTTAACGAATGAAAATATAGAAAATATTTCCCCTCCCTCCCTCTTTTCGAGGATTCGAATAGAGAAATAATTCCACTTCTGAATAGAGACATTTTCTGCTACCTCAGATGTGAGTTTTCCTAAACTTCTTGGCAATTTACAATGGTTATTATGGGGGGGAGGGAGGGAGGGGGAGAGCTTAACTGCAGGGCCATGGCCATCTTAGTTTGCATAGCAATTCCAAAATGGCCTCATTATGAATCTGCTTTAGCCACAAAACGGGGCAGAAGCAGCAGCAACATAGGGGGGTGGTTGGGGGTCGGGGAATATGTTGTATGCTGCTTGTTATTCATGGCAATTGTGTGCGTTTGAGGCATAACTTTTATTTGCTGCATGCCCCTCCCCTCCGTCCACTTGCTGTGTGGCAGTTGCTTATGCAAATGCATGCTCCGCGGGGATCACGGAATACCAGTGGCATAGTGGGAGAGTGAGAGTGTGGGGGTGTCCTGGTCCATTGTATGACAAAAATCAGAAAGCATTTCAAATGTCCTTTTTCATATGCTGCGCATCGCAAAACTCCTCGCTTTTGCAGCACATACTTAAATGTTTACATGCTTTGTGTCTCCACTACAAGGAGTCCAAGGAGCCAAAGAAGGAGCAGCAGCAGTAGCAGAAGCAGAAGAGTGGAACCGGAAACGGAAGTGGGACTGGAAATAGGGGACAGGGTAGCGTAGCAGAAGAACAAGACCAAAGACAAACATCATTTGCATGCATCGAGCGTAGCACTCACATACACACACACACACACACACACACACACATACATGATGCTGATGTTGCTGTTTCGGGTTTCATTTAAAATTCTTCTTATTTTAGCATATTTTTGTACCATTTTTTTGCATGTATTTCGCATACCCTCGACGAGGAGTATGATGATTCTTGGAAAAGGTTTAAAACACATAAATAAAACAGATCATAGTATGCAGAATATGGATTCTAGGGGACATAGCGTTGACCTTCAGTCTCTTTCTCCCACACGCGAATTATTGCTTCTGCTGAATCAATAAGACACAATCATATCATCCCATACAATAAGATCCATCCTTAAGAGTATCAAAGTCTTCGGTTCGAAAGCCTGCCTTCTTGTGGCTTATCGTTTTCCCAAAATTTCTTCCATTTTTGGGTATACTTTCTCCTCCCATAGTTTTTATGTGTAGTTATTATAAGCACAGATACTACGTATTTTTGGGGATATTTTGTTGTCCCACAAAACGAAGGGGTGGCAATGCCCCTGATGCATTATAATTGAGCCAAAAAGGATGCCAGTACCCACCCTGGTCACTCTCTCTTGAGTGCATTTCCTGATAATTTCAAAGCAGGATGGTATCCGCATCCTCATACACACAGACTCCACGTAGTATGGCAGTTCAGCCATTTGAATAAATGTAATTTTTGGGCATCAAACTTTCTTTTTTTTTATGGCAAACAAAACGAGCTTTTTCGACTTTTCCTCTGTACCTCAAGTTTTGTTGTTTGGATGCTATGCAGTTTTACAGTTTTTCCCGGGCTGTGGGGCGAATGTGGGGGGGGGGGGGGGGGAGTGGAAAGTTCCTGGAAAATGTGGAGAATTATGTCGATATGAATATCGATTGGGGGAAAATGGGAAATGTTTTGGCAACATCAATGGGAGGCCAGAGCCAAATATTTACTCGATTTGAGGTTGCTTTTTTCTCTTTCTCTCTCTTTGTGGAAATTGTTTTTCTGGCAGTTCTCTGGCAGGAGCCTGTCCTCTCCCTACCGCTCTGTCTCTATGACTATATATCTCCCCGCTTCCGCCATTGTTACAATATCCACACTTAGCCCCTGGATGACCCAACGTCCAGCCAACAGCCAGCCCATTGAACTATGTTCTCTATCGTTTTGGTGTGGGGTCAAATGGAATAATATCTCAAATATGTGCCAGGCCATCAGCCGCAAGCTATTTAATAAAACAGAGATACCAGAAACCATCGAAAGGTGGTTCTGCCATTGATATTCGCACATATCTATGTATATTCAAGAAATATACGCTTCATGAACATATATGTGACAATCCAAAGTGCATTTGTGGTTGGTTTTCTACAGAATTCTATGCATTGGAAGATGAGATTAGCTGGTTTCCATCTTGTGCCATTTTCATGGCCATTTTCCTGTCCATTTTGTTTCAATAAATGTTGTTCAATGGACACAAATTCAATGTTGCAATTAATTTAACCCATTAGGCCAGCAGAAAACACACACACACAGACACAACATTGAATGCCAAAATGCAATTAGATGGAAGCCCACTCTCTCTCTCTCCCTCTCTCTCTTTCTCTCTCTTTCACTACAGAGGAAAAGAGAGAGGTCTCGGTCTCCATAAATACTTAAATGCGAACGCTGAGAGAACGCTGAGAGATCCGTAATTGTAATTTAATTTCCAATTAGCAAACAAACTAATGCCAATTTGCAGACAGAGAAGGAGCGCTGCAAAATGGAGTTGAAGGGGGGATGGGGATTGAGGGTTGTGATAGGGAATAGCAAATAGGGGATGACCAGGCGATGGCTGTCTGTGGGATGTTTGTTCAAATCGTAGACGAAATTACACGCCCGACTAAACTACATAGCAAAAAGTTAAACATGCTAAACATGTCGTAGAGGACATACCAGCCGCCGCCCAGTTCATTTCATCGCCATCATCATCGCTGTCCTGTCCAGCTCTTGGGCTCCTCCTCCTCCTCCTCCCTATCGTTTGTTTCAGCTTGAACTAATCTGAAAATACCCCCCCGGTTTTCTCTCATCCCTTAGCCCGTTGGCATCTATACGAAGAAATACGAATGGGCCTCACGTATGGGTACGAACGAGAATGGGAATGTCTTACATCTGGACCTCCATCCGCCGCCAGTGCAAATTGGCGGCGACTGTTCGCTGTGGATACGCTCCGCCACGCTGGACTTTGACGACGGCCTGTGGGAGTGCCAAGTGACGGCCAGTGATTTTACCACGCAGGATGCTCTTACCAGTCAACCGGTTCGCCTGGTCGTACGTGGTACGTATACGAAAGTGCTGCCCGGATTCTTGCGGCACCCTTTCAGTCATCATTTAATTCATTTTTCGAGCTGTTTTGGGGAGGATGTCCCCTACTCCCCCTACTTTTAATTGTACTAATCTTTGTTCTCGATTGCAGTGGCGCCACAGCGTCCTCGTCTCGAGTACGAGGCCGTACACGTGCCGCCGGGACACAACATCACCGTCGATGCCGGCGCCATGGCGACAGTGAAGTGCGTCTCACATTATGGTAATCCACCGGCCACCCTCAAATGGTATTTGGGTAAGTGTCTGGTAGCCCCATTGATTGCAGTTGTTATCCTGATGGACACGGACAGGGACACTGACGACCCGACCCCCTGGTCATTGTCCTGTTAATTAATTTGCCAACCATTTCCCATTTCCCTTACTCGGTTCTCATTCTCCCTTCTCTCTCTCTCTCTCTCTCTCTCTCTCTCTGACTGTCTCTGTCTGGGTCTGTTGCAGGCGACCAGGAAATTTCTGCGATGCACCCACAAATGAATGCCACCGAGCCGGATAATCCACGGACCTGGTCCTCCACCTCCGTGGTGCAAGTGTCGGCAATGCGAGAGCGTCACGGCGACATGCTGCGCTGTGCGGCCTTCCACGAGTCCTACTCGGCCAAGTCTACGCCCATCGAAGCCCGTCTCGATGTGAAATGTGAGTACCGCCCCCAACAAACCGAAACCAGAGCCTCCGTCCGAGATATACACTGTTCAAACCTTGAATCAGTTGCATCCCAGGGACATCTAGACAAGCAGAGTGCCATCATTTGATTAGATTTGGCTTAGAGTCAAAAGAACTAAACAGCAACAGAAACAGAGCTGTAACAATTAAATTAACAACAATTTGCTGTAATTTCCTGTTTTGCTGAGCAATTCAAGAGTTGACTTGTCCCAGAGGACGTGGCCAGCAGGAGGAAGCGAAAGCCAAAGCCAGAGCCACATCCACATCCACAGCCAGCGACTTGGCCTGGAGACTGGCTTGTTGACTCTGTTTGCTCTGTTTCTGTTCCTGTTTCTGTTTCTATATCTATATCTGTGTCTGGTTCCTGTTTTTGCTTACCCAACTTGAACGTTTCTCGTCTGCTGTGGGGTCTGGTCTTTTGCAGATGCGCCGAGCATTCGTCTAATTGGCTCACCGGAAATCGACTTGGAGGAGGATAAGGATGCGCTCGTCCTGCGCTGCGTGGCCGATGCCAATCCGCCGGCGAGCATCGTCTGGCGACGGGCTGGTCGCTCCGAGATAGCCAGCCTGCAGGTGAGTTCTGCACCTCCCTGCAATCTGGCAAACCCAGTCCCTAGAGGAGAAATCCTTGCTCTTTCTTGTTTATGTTGTTCCAAAATTGTATTCTACACTGCCCCTCCTCGACTCCCTCGTTCGGCATTTATCTGAAGTGTAACAGAAATTTGTAATTGTATTAAATTGCCTTCTCTCTTGCCCCCTTCTCTCGCCTCCGCCGTCGTATCTGGACAGGAAACTCTACAATTGCGTCCCGTTGGGCGGAGAGATGCTGGACTGTACACCTGCCAGGCGCAGAACTCGGTGGGAACCTCGGAGCAGCTGTCGGTGCAGTTGGATGTGAAATGTACGTATCTTTACCTTTAGCTTTACCTTCCTTTCCGCTTTACCTCTCTCTAGCGGAGTATTTATCTTGGCCGAAGTTTTCACCCAGCTTTCTCTCTCTCCTTCTCTCTTTAGATCCGCCCAAAATTGTTTCAGCTGGCCCGGATCGCCTCACCACCGCGCCCCTGTTCAGTCCGGCTGCCTTCGAGTGCGTTGCAGAGGGTAATCCCATGCCATCCTACAAATGGGTGCAGAAGTGAGTCCCCGATGTATATATATATTCACACATTTATACACAGATATGCACACAGATATCCATCCACTTGCGGTGCACCGCGGTGGCCCGCGTTTCGGTAGGCTCCAGCAATTTCCGTTGCATACTTTTGGGCGGCCCCAACCGAGGTCGAGGCTTAGTTTGGTGGCCTTTCTCCTTATGAACTCTTTTCTCTCTCTCTCTACTTTCCACTCTGCCTCTGCCTCTGATTCTGATTCTGGCCATTGTTTGTGGATTGGCTGGCGGCGCTAATTAAACCCCGGCTCATGCGGCGTATGCGCAATTTTGAAGCCTTTAAAAGGATTTTGCATTTGCACTTTACTCTACAATTATGTGTAAGAGTAGCACACGACCTCCAACCACCCAAGCCGGCCACCCCTCTATGGGAAAAGAACATTTCCCTCTTATGTGAGCGCGTTTCCTGTTGCACATTTCCTTCTTTGCTGAGGCCACACCCACTGCCAGACGACGATGATGATATTTTGCGTAATTTTAATTAGCTGCACAGCGGAAATTGTCTGCTTCTTGAGGGAAAACAACAAGAAAAGTGGAGTGGAGTTTGGCTATAACCGATGAGGGAATACCCTGACATCGATTTAACTATCGAAATATATCAGTAATCGATAAATTAGTACACTACAAGCCAAACAGGCTAAAGGCTTCTTAAAGCCTTCTTAATATGAAGGGTAGTTGTAAGCATCTACATATGTATATGTGTTTTCCATATGTATTTCAAATGAAAAACTTTATTTCATAGCCCATATATCCTCTTTTTTAAGAGGGTATTAAGCAGCACCCCCCCGCTCCGCACATGATGCGTGCTGGATTAGGTTCCTTCCGTTTGCTGCTGCTGTTATTCCCTCCTCTCTCCCGTCTTTCACTTTGTTCCAGGCCAGGCATTAGTATGCAAAGCAGGCAAAGCCTTTGGAAAAATCGAAAACACTCTTCATGCATATGACTGTCTACAGCTATCCATCTCTTTCTCTTTCTCCGACTCACTCTCTCCATCTCTCTCTTTCGCACTCTTCTGTTGCTATTGCCACATGAGTACGTGATTTTTGTGATTCCATTTGTTTGCACTTGCCCCCTAGACAATCAAGCAAACATCATACAACATGCTCGTACTCGCACTCGTACAAGACTGGGTTTTAGATCGTGATCGGATGGGTGTGGAGTGGGTATGGAGTGGGTATGGAGTGGGGGCGTGGCAGCGTTTTGTGTAGGTGTCGCCCGTCTAATAACGAATGCCACATGCAACACATTGACGTGTTGACTTAATGAAGCAAAACGCGCGCGTGTTTATCAGAAATTAAATGTCAATTGTTGAAAACTAATTTCCACGCATGTACTCGATGCCACACCACAGTCTGCCACCCTCTAACACACGGCAGCACCATGCCACCACAATGCCACCTCCTGTGGCACCACACTAAATGGCGCGTGCCACGTTAAGTAAACAGCGGGATTCGCCTCACCATTTGTGGGCACAGGTGGGGTGGGTAATAAATCAATGCCACGGAGTGAGCCGCTGACAGGCCGCAACGTATGCTCAGGAGCACTCTAATCTCCTGCTCGAAGGTCCTCCTCTTTGAAGGTCTTTCTTTGCAAGTTGCAAGTGCAACAACCACGTGGCACAGCGAAAGAGAAAGAGAGTGAGACGGAGTCCTTGTCACTTTGATTTACGTGATTTCTGTTCTGTTTTAGCCTCCTTTCTGGCCAAACTTTTTTGACTTGGCCGATTTGCATTTGAATGGCTTTCTAATTTATTGCTTTTAATTGCTGAAGCCCCAAGGACAGACCCCTTAAAGCAGTCTCTTAAAGTTCTCCGTCATCGAAGGACCACATCGAGGGGATAGCTTTTTCCAGTCCCCATAAAAAGAACCCACAAAGGAAGGCAAAAGGAGAAAATATAGAGAAGCATGGCAGAGGCCAAAGCATTTCGCAGCTTGAAAGGCATTTCTCATATTAAAAATGTATCAAATATTTCTGTGTACAGAAGCCAGCTCTTTGGATAGCCAGAGAGAGAGAGAGAGGGAGAGTCAGAGGGCACTCGATGAGGCAGGCGGGCAGCCTGCACCAAAAAATAACTCATACGCATACGCAATTTTCAATATTGGAAGGCCTGCAGATGAAGGATATGCAACCGAGTGGAGATACACACGCAGACAGGCACACAGGCACACAGCATACAGCGGGGGGCGGTGGGCGGTGGGGGTAGCATGCGTCTGTTTTCATTTTGATGGAAGTATGCATCACTCGGGGAAGGGCACCGCACATCAAATTACAAGGCCGCACATAATCATAATCAATCTCTCTTTGTGCTTCCCTTAGAATCTCGCATGGCTCCAAGTACGTGGAGCGGGGCAACGAGCCCCGTCTGGTCATCGACAATGTCACCTACGAGTACCAGGGCGAGTACGAGTGCCGTGCCACCAGCTACATCAATGGCCAGGAGCGAGTGGCCACATCCGATCCGGTCTCCCTGCAAGTTGTGGGTAAGTTCATGTACCATTACACCAGTATAACTCTGCAGCAAACCGCAGAGACCACAAAATATGACGACAACGTCAGGGTCTGCCATGGCTCAGCAATCAACGAATGGCGTATGCCCTACAGAAGAGAGGAAGTCATAAATCTCCATCCCTCTTCCTGCTGTCGATTTCTGTGGCAGGACCTGCTACCGCAATACCTACAGAGCAGGTGACAATCAGGCGTGAAAAGAAGGGACTTCAGGGCACGCTCTAGCTGCAGCTGCAGCTGGAGCGCTCTTCGGGCTACTCATTTGGGTCCTGGCAACACTCCGTGCAACTAATGCACACTTAAAACAACTAACAAAACTCCATTAAAAGCTGGAGCCGGAAAGCGCCAGCAAAACATTTTAAGCGCTTGCGTTGCCGCCTCGCAACGATACCGCCACTCCATGCCACAGAATTTCGCGGCGGTGGCATGTTGCAACTGGGCAACAGACTAAACCAAAACGTAACACAAAATCAAAATGAACTTATGACCGCAGTGCCAGAGCAAAAAAAAAAAATAAACGGAGAAACTGCCACGGCCACTGCCCGAAGCGCAGAAAAAAACTGGACAGCGCACAGAAAAAATGTAAAAAAAAAAAATAGAGCAGCAAGAAATATTTAAATTTAGTGCTGAATACCACAGCACGTACATAATTTATGACCAACCAAGGACACGAGCAATTTAGCAGCGCCACCAAGGCAAAAAAAGTGCACAAAAAAAGAGAATAAATATATGTATATGTATGTGTATATTATATATGAACCGAAAAAAAACTGGACACCACATTACATCTGGGCACTAAGAGGGAGTGTGCGAAGTAACTAACGAACTTACCAAGTATACATATACATATATATAGTTATGTATGTAGTTGCAGCAGCAACAATCCAGACAGAGTGAGAGAGTGAGAGAGTGTCACCAAAAAAAGCTGGGGAGAAAGTACAAAATTCCTCATTAAAAATGGCAGAGCTGTTGACCCTCTGGAGCAGTACACTGGCCTGTTCTCCCCTTGGATATCCCGAAGAAGCTTTCCTCTTTGAGGAAATAGGTGTTGGCAAACACCTTTCCAACCATTTGATATAATTTATGGGAAGGAAAGATTTACCCCCTCACTTTAAAAGAAAAACTATGAAAGGGGAGAGACTGCAACCCCTTTTAATAGTTTATAGAATTTATGGGGACCTGATTTTTCCTCTCAAAGCTCAAAGTTGAAAGTGGAACCTTTCCAGGAATTTTCCTCTGATTTCCCCCAAGAAAATATAAGGTAAAATGTTTAATGTTGCAAAACTTCCTGGAAAGACTGCACCCCTCCAAACAATTTCGCTCAGCAATGCAGCTCGTTGATTCCGTTTGTGACGACCAAAACTCAATTAAAAAGCCATCTCTTGAGGACTAAACGTTGTTCTCTTGATTCATTTATGCACCCTTAATCTAACTCTTTTTCTATTATTTTTTCCCATTGTATTTGCAGGTGCCCCACAGGTTCTACGTCTGCATCCTTCGATGCACACCATCTCCGTGAAAAGGGGAGAGTCCGCCGTCCTGACAATGGTCGTCTGCGCGGATCCACGGCCACTGCGCGTCGCCTGGGAATGGGGTTCACTGCGTCTGGAGGCCGGTTCTGGAATAGGTGCGTATACACATCCGTACACCCGTACACCCATAGACCCATACACCCACACCCTTTGATGTGGCAGCCACCAGTTAATGTTCAGCGCTTAGGTTGCGCTTCATTGGACGCCTAATGAAAATGCAATTAGGCATTCAGTTGGCCTTAGTTGTGGCCATTCCGGATTCAATTAGCGGTAGATCCTGCTGGAGGACTCATTATGGTTGTTTCTCTCCAACCAATTTTTTGGCATTCAATTCGCGCTGGAGAGTAGCCACAAATCAAGACAAATTACACGAGGAAAACAGAGTCAAAGTCAGAGTTGGAGTTGGAGTTAGAGTTGGACAAGAAAGCTGCCAGTGTCATGTCCGTGTTGGGGATCCGGAATGGGAATGAAGATGCCAGAGGCAATGGCTGTGGCAGCGACAGTGGCAGGCAACGTTAGAAGGCAACCCGTAGCAGCAGACTTGCCACGCCTGTCAGCCACCGAGTAATCCGAGCTCCAACACACACACACGCGGACATTTCCAGCTCGTTTTTGCAGCTGAAACCCTTTTCTGCAGCTCTCCTCCCCGTGGAGGGCATCTGCCCTTGAACTGCAACAAATCTGGTGGCTCTCGCTAGCATTATTCTTCATTTTCAGCTGTCCGTGTCCCTGTCCCTGTCCGTGTCCATCCAGCGGCATCCTTCGTGCGTGTAATCCTGCGTGTTCGCTTGCCACCGACACAAATCAAACGAAGCGCATGCCAATCCCCCAGTCCAAAGCCATTTCATGCCATTGCTAGTTAGCCCATCGAATCGAATGATTAATGTCAGACCCAATTCCCACACCCCACCCCCCGCCCCCCGACAAATTGTGTGTAATTTGAGTGCAATTATTTGGCCAATTCAACAAAATGTCTCTCTCTCTTCCTCTCTCCCTTATCCCCATTCCAGATCGCTTCCGGGCCGATGATATGCTGCAGGACTCTCGCGAGGATTGCTACCTGTCCACCCTGCACATCCATCACGCCGATGAGCACGACTCCCGTCCGTACTACCTGGTGGTGGAGAACGAGCGGGGCACCGATCGCCATGCCATACATTTGATTGTGGAGGGTACGTTTGCAGGTGCATAGAACTTTTTTCTTTGTTTTTCTTTGCCCCCGCAACTCCCTGCCCCTGCCCCTGCCCCACCCGCATCTCATGCACATCTCCTCATACCGCATTCGAATTGCATTTCAATTACACTTGCAATATTCAATATTTACGCATCGACTGCACATGCAAATGCAACTCATTAAATATTATATCATTTCACATCCACACACATCCATAGCCTACATCATCATATCCCAAACGGTTTTAATTAAAATCAATCGCACATACAATACGAGTATGCGTCATATTATCATACTTCATATTCGTTGCAAATGAAATTTAATATTCCTCTTAATGCTTGCATAATCAACACATCGATTACAACCGTATCTTTCTGCTGAATATCCTCCTCCTCCATCGCTGTGCCGGACAGAACCTTACGAGATGAGCTACTTGATGGGCGTGGCCGGTGGCTGCATGGCCGCCATCCTGCTGCTTGTGTGCCTCTGCATTTATGCGATCAAAAGCAAGAGATGTTGCTTCAAGGGTAAGTCTAGAAAAGGGGGGATAAAGATGGGTTCTTTAGAGAGTACGTTCGCGTACATGGGGACACAGAGCAATTATCGGAGCAGAGTTTTGCTATTAATTACGAGGCGTTTCTGTCAAGGCCGCGACAATTAAAACTTCCTTCTTCATTACGGAGCCTGTCCAACCACATCCTACACCTCCACCCACACCCACATCCACACCTCTTTCCCCCTTCTGTCCGCTGTCACACTAATTGCAAAAACACAAAAACTTGCAGCCAACACACAGACAAACACACAAAGCTGGGAAATGCGCAAGAGGGAGGAAAAGCGAGAAAGCGGATAAAATGGCTGCCTAGAAGAGGGGGATGCGCCTCTCCCTCTCCCTCTTCCTCTGTGGCCTTCTTCCTTTTTTCCCTTTGTGCTGCGAATACTCTTATTTCTACTTGAAACTCGAAACTCAAATAAATCTCATAAAATATTCATTAGCGTCCAACGCCTGCGGTCAGTCGCAGTCGCAGTCTGCGTTTCCTGTTTAACCCCCCCGCTCCATCCTGTTTTCTGGTTAGCACACAAAAGGGTTAAGGTCTTCTGGCCAGCTTTTTGTTTGACGCTACAGCATTTTCCATCTAGCGTCTGTCTGTGTGGCAAGCGAGAGCTTTGCCTAATTAGAAATCAAAATTCAGACGAGGAAAAAGAAAAGAGAGCGCGGCAAAAACTTTTTTCGCCTCAACAATTGTAAAACAATTTACAAAAGAAGGCAAAGGATAAAACGTGGAAATGGATAAACTTTTTGTTCGCCTTTGCTCAAGGGCATTCGAGGGGAATACATCCTTCTCATGCATACATACATACATATCCTATGCCGTATCCACATGATCTGTAAACACTTTTCGCCAGCTAATCGCAATTTCTCAGTTGTCAATCAAGTTGTCAATTTGTTGAGCAGAGTGAGTGACTGACGGACTGACGGACTGACTGACTCACTGACTGCTGCAGCTGGCGTCATGTTGTCAAAATGCCGTTTGACAGATCTCTCAAGTGCGACCCGACACCCATCCGACACACACGCCCTTAGCTCTAAAGTTTCACCCCTTTTGAGATCCATCAAAATTTCTCAGCACTTTACACGTTTCGCAATCAATAAGTCGATGGCTCAATTTATCAATCGAAACACGGCGGGGGAGTGGGTTTTCACAGCTAATTTTCTAATATTTTGCAAATAGAAAACCCCTTCGTCGAATACCATTGTATTTGGGGAGGAATAAATTCCTGCATCCTGCCAGAACTCTAATATCACGTTTTCTCTCTTGTTTCATCCCATTTTACTCATATGGCGGCGCGCACAGGTTCCACTGGCTATAAATCATCGGATAAAGACAGGTAAGTTGAAGCGTAATACGTACACACCCAGACACCCAGTCGACCACCCAGCAACCCACCCACCCTTTCCTCCCTAGCCCCCCCCCCCCACCGCACATACACTGGTAACACACGTATTCTCATAGATAAATGACCATTTTGATATATATTTCTTTTTATGCAGCGGCAGCCAACAGGTGGCTCTGGCATGCCAATTTATGCGCCCCTACTGGCCGAATATGGCACAACGCACACACACACACACGCACGCACACAAATACACACCTAGACTTATACAAAGAGAGGAACAATGAAAAATGCTTTTCGCTGCAACTCCGTGCGTCTCCGTGTGTGTTTGTGTGTGTGTGTGTCTGTGTGCTGCATAAAATATTATACATTTTTCATATATTCAATATATGCGGGTAAAGGAACGGACAGAATGGGGGGGGCGGGCTGCAGGGGGTTTGCCTTTTTGGCAAGCGAAACAGTTTTGTTTGGCCAAGAAAGAACGGTAGAATACTCTTCCCAAAGGTGGACCAAGTAGTGGCCTTATGGGTCAAAATAGTTGGAATAGCAGATTGGATGAAATCTGCTTGCATTTCAGTGATCATCCTTTAGGAATCATACTACCGAATTGCCAAAGAATTTTGCTTGGAGTGTTTTTCTTATATCCAATATCGTAGACGTGCCAGTCCAACTTCTGCCAGGTTCTCATACATGTATTCATTTTATAGAGTATTTTAGCAATATTTTTCTTTGTTTTTGTAGCGCAACAGAGCGAAAGAGGAGTAGAGGTAGGACAAGCCTATCGCTCATTGTTGCCTGGCTGCCTGCCTCCTGTCCTACTCCACCCACTCCCCTGCTCCACCCCTTTGTACGTGTAATATGAGTTATGAGCGGTTGTTCGGGCCATCCCTAGAACCAGAGACCTCTGTGCTCCTCCGCTTGTTTCTTCATTTTTAAATTACTATATTTTGTTTATGAAATATGGAATGCACACACTATCATCTCCATGAAATTCTATAGTACACAATATATGGTACTACATTTCTGGTGCCCCAACCAGGGCGGGACGCCAATGTGGTGGGGCGGAGAAAGAGGCGGAAATGGATTTAGAATTTCCGCTCCAAAGGCCACAGCAATATTCGATTTATATGCAACCGAAAACATGACCGAAACTCATTTGGGCCAACGTTTTCAGTTCAATTCTATCTTGGGCCAACATTTTGCTCAGAGCAAAAAGGCCTCCTGCAAGCAAAAATGGGAGAATATTTGGGGGAATATCTAATTTCCGAAACCCCAAGTAAACAATTGCCTGGAGCGAGGCAGCGGCGACAAAAACTAAATAGATATTCAGATATGCGTGAGGGATACAATTTGCCAATCAGCGATAGACGATACCCCACACCCCAGGCCACCATATCAGGCAAATAGGCCACCGACCGAGGCCAGACCCCAGACCAGACCAGACCAGAGCCCACCCAACCACTTAACCACCACCCACACAATTGTCACTTGGGCAAACAATTTTGGCTAACGATTTCTTCTCGTTTTCCCGTTTCCCCGTTTCCCCGCAGCGAGAAAGCTGATTTGAAATCACGCTCCGATAGCACGAGTGGCCCTCAAGGTGATTCGATTTACACGACGCCCGCCGGCTTCCATCATCACCAACAGCAGCAGCAGCAACAGCAGCAGCAGCAACAACAGCAGCAGCAACAACAGCAGGCTGCGGCAGCTGCGGCTGTGGCAGCAGCAGCGGCCCTACATGCCGCCTCGCAGCATCCACAGCAACAGTATCCGGGACATGGATCGCCGGAGGCAATGAAGGTACGCATGGCTGCAATGATATTACAACCGCCCACTAGAGTCTAGCAGGCAATTGATAGCGAAACCAACGAACACCACAAAAACCAGAAACAACAACCACACGAACACGAACACCCAGACCAACACTCACACTCACACAATACCCAAGAACTCGAACTCGAACCGGAAGTGGATGACAGCCATGTTGGGTGTCACAATAACAACAACAACAACAACAACAAGAGCTCCACAACGACCACAACGGGACTGACCAATAGCGATAATACGAATACGAATACTTTAGAGGCAGCTGCCAAAAGTGGCAGCAGCAGCAGCAACAGCAACAGCAGCGGCAAGAGTACGTGCAACAGAAGCAACATTAAGAGCAACAGCAAAACTAGCAGTAGCAGCAATAGCAATAGCAACAATAGCGAGGGTTCCTTAAACAGTAGCAAAAGTAGCAGCAGCAGCAGCTGCAGTAAGAGTAGCGGAGATCTAGAGAACAATATGAATAGTGCCCCAAAGCCCCCAAGTGCGGCCAAGCTGCTCAATCTGAATGTGACCAACGAAGAGGAGGAAGAGCCGCAGGCGGAGGCGGATCAGCAGCAGCAGCAGCAGCAGCAGCTGGAGTCCATCCTCTCGCCGGAGGAAACCCAATTGCTGCTGCAAAGGCTGAGCATTAACAATCCGTTCTATCGCTTCCGCAAGCAGAGCAACTCCTTGAAGGAGCTGCGACGCCTGAAGAGGCGCAACCCGGCCCAGAGCATACGCTCTCGCTCCCGGTCCGAGACGGATTTGGGGAAAAAGATGCTGGTGCCTGTTCCCCAGAAACCACACCAACACAATGAAGCCAAAGTTGTAGTTGTATTAGACAGTAAGCAGCAGCAGGAAGTAGCCATAAGCCAGAATAGATATAGTTCGAGTAACACTAGCCTTAAGACTAGATCCGTAAGCAGTCTAACAGCCTCCCAGGGAGCCAACGATAGCTCCACGGTGATCACGAATCCCTTTTCCATCTTCCACGATGACGAAATCCTCACATTGAGTGTGAATACTCGACTGAGAAGTGCAGCGAGTGCCAGGAGTGCGCGACCCCAGCGCACAGGACGTGGCCTGCGGCGGTTGTTCGAGTCGCCCAGGCCGAATCCCAACCCACCAGATCATCATTACCTACACGGAGTCCCTGTGCGCCGCTTCGAGCGGCAGGACTTTGATCAAGACCACGATAGACGAACCACCACTGGCAAGGCCAAGCGGTCCAAGGCGATCTTCAAGCAGCTGTCCTTGCGGAAGCTCCATCACAGATCCGAGGACCCACCGTCGCTGCCAAAGCTGAAGCTCAGCTACCCCAATCGCACGCACAGCATCCAGAGCATGCGGGCCGCCGGAAGCGGAGGCTACGACATCCAGCACACGGCCTACCATCCACGACTGCAGACCCAGACGCCAGCCAGCACCGCCGCCAAGGCCAACTACTTTGAGCGGCTGCAGGCCAAGACGCGGCAGGGCATCCAGAAAATACGCGACAAGTGTCGCAACTTCAAGACCAGCAGTGGCTCCGAAGGGGGCTCCGGCAGCGAGTTCAGCGGCTTCCACACCCTCGCCAAGGATGAGAGCTTCCGCTTCATCAGCGACCGTACACACATCTCCAACTACGAGTCGCGCTGCAAGCAGGCCACCATCTACAAGAGCTACAAGTCGGAGATAGATCTGAGCAAGAACCTCCATTACCTCGATGCCTATCTGGAGGAGAACTTTGACCAGCACCTGAGCTCGACGAAGCAGTCGGCTCACTCGGTGGGTCGCGTGAGCGGCTCCCAGCGAAGGGCCTTGGCCACGCAGCCTCATCCACACTGCCATCCCCAGCCGGAGACGCCGCGAAGACGCCACAAGCGCAGCCAATCCCAGGCGAACAATGCGGGAGGAGGAGAGCTTCCTGCCAACTACGAGAATCTGGGCACGCTGCCCATTGCCTCCAAGTCCACGCGACGCACGGCGACCCTCAACTCGGACTCGATGAGCAGCTCGGACTATGCCTCCGTCTTCAGTGGGCCAACAACAACGACAAAGCGTGAAAGGGATGCGCCCATTCCCATAGCCATTCCACAGTTGGAGCCACTGCCGCAGGCCGTGGAGGAACTGCGAGAGTCGCGGGAATCCAAGGAATTCAAATTGCGCTACGAGCACCCGGACAAAATGTGCGAATACTACTTTGACAACCTAACGAGTTACGCTCTGGCCCTCGAGGAGAGCGAGGACCTGCTCCTGGCTGAAAGCGCCAAGTCAGCGAGATTCTTCTACGGAGACGACGAGGACGACGACGACGACGAGGACGATGACGACGAGGATGAGGACGATGTTGGAGTTGTAGCTGGCGGAATGCTGGCGGCGGCTGCAGCTGCTGCTGCTGGTGGAGAGCCTGATTACACGGCCCGGGACATACGGATTCGCGTCAGCGTCAACGAATGCGAAGACGCTGATTGGCAGCAGCCGACGACGTATAATGAGAATCTGGCCGAGAGCACATTCTACCAATCTCTCAATCAGCATTTGCAGCGACAGCAGCTGGCAAGTGCCGCAGGAGGCAGGGTGGTCGAGGAGGAGGAGCATCCGCAGAATGAGAACCACGAGGCAGACCTCCTTCTGGCTAGCGGAGCTGCCAGCGGCGGTGAGAGCTACCTGGACCACTTCCAGCGGCAGCGCGGTCGCAACGAATTCGAGCGTGCCCTGTCCTCATCGCAGCACTACCAGCGCGGCGACTACTACGGATTTGGGCGGGGAGGAGCAGACGTCGGCCCGGATGACGTCGTGTACGCCACGAAACAGCGACGGGCGGACTTGATGGAGGCGCACTATGCCCGCAGCTACCAGGGGGAAGTACGAGGAGTAGCAGGGAGGTACAGTAAGGCGGCGGCCACCCGCTATGGACTGGAGATGGAACGACGACAACCACCGATGGCAGGGGCAGTATCAGGAGGAGCCACCGCAATCCCAGCTACTACCGGCAGTGTCATCAATTTGGCTCTGCCACATGGACAAGGACAAGGATTGGGAATGGGACAGGGATTGGGATTGGGGGGAGGGGATGCTCTGTATGCCACCAGCAGCAAACAGCAGCAGATAACGATGACGCCAACCGCAGCATCAGCATCAGCAGTTGAAGGAGCAGGAGCAGCAGCAGCAGCAGTGTCATCTGCCATGCCGCAGTTTCATCCGACAGCAACATCAGCTGCAGCAGGAGGAACAGTAGGAGCAGCAGCAGCAGGACCAACAGCTGCATTAGGAGGGGCAAGCGGAACCGGAAATGCAAACAATCGCTACATGCTAGAGAATTTGCGCAAATACTATGCGAATCAGCAGCAGCATCCTCCCGCGCACTCTGTGAACTCCTCGTCGCTTTCGAACTCCTCCTCATCGAACTCGTCAATGTCGCAGCAGCAGCAGCAGCAGCACCAACACCAGCACCAGCTGAAGCTGAATCTCCCCAAACAGCAGCAACATTTGGTGCCGCGCCGCAACTCCAGCACATCGAATGCCTCCTCCACAGCCGACAACTTTGACACCTTCATAACGTTGCGCAATGCCACGGCAAATACGTCCACGGATTATCTATCCAAACAGCAGATGCAACGTCGCACCCAGCATCAGCAGCAGCAGCAGCAGCAGACCGTGCCGCTTACCTCTGCTCTGAACTATTACGGACACGGTCCGCCCACGCCGACGCCCACACTGACTCCGGCGGTGGCATACAATGGCAAATTAACGGCAACCGCAATGTTGTCACAAGTAAATTTAAGCAGAGCTGCCGCCACGCAGCAGAACTCAGGGACGGGCATGAGTACGGCAGCAACATCTGCCGCCACGCTATTGCCACATCAGCATCAGCATCAGCAACAGCAACATGCAAGGGCCACGGCAAAGCCAGTGACTGCAGCGGGAGTCGTACCCGGAACCGGACTGGGAGCCGGCGGCGAGAGCTTCATACTGGAATATGAATGTTAGCGCTCAATTAAACTGCTATCGATCGTAGGGACAGAGGATGTGGATGTGGACTCAGATATGGATTCAGAGGATTCAGATGAGAACGGGAACGGGAACGGCAACGAGAACGGGAACGAGGACCCATTGAATTGCAATTTTTCTGTTCTCGTTTGGTATTTGTGTGCCCTGCCAAAATTACAATTACAAATTGGCCAAGTTGCCGCATCGCTGATTAGGAGGAGTCGTGTGTACAGATACAGAAGCATCCTGCAGATTGTAAGTGTGTAATATATGAATGCAGTAGAAGCAACCAGGAAGCAGGCAGCAGGCAGCAGGAAGAGGCAGCGAACAGAAGAGAAGCATCGAAGGATATCGAGCAGCCAATTATTCTTATCATATCAGAGGACAGACAAAAGAAAAAGAAAGCGTTTGAATGTTGCTTGTAACCACTCGAATATATTTATGTTTAGAGATAAATTAACGTAAACTACTGACAATAATGCAACAATTCAATTACAAAGATCTTGATCTTGCGAATCGAATCGCATATACATATAGCATAAAGCATAGCAAATAACGAATAGCCTAAATGTATTAGTCACAATCTTTAGCGGGCAGCAGATACAGATTCGGATCGAAGCATAAATCAAATTTATAGTTAAATCAATTACACATACTCCTATACCATACGTATATGTGTGTATGTATATCCATAAGAAGTACTAGAACAGAACCCACTAAATGTATACTATATCCTATAAAGATAACGAATTTTTCGACTGTACTTCATTTTTCATTTATCAAATCAACCAAACAAAAAAGTTACTATAACTACTCGAATATCGAACAAAAGTATCTCTAGATATAGATGAAACACATGAAAATGTAGCCCCTTCTCCACATTGTAATTGATTGTAAAGAGAAAAACTCCCCCGAGCACTTTGAGCTTCCAGTTGATGAAACCCCAAAGAGAATATTCCACATGGGCTGCTGTTTGAGAATCTATAATTATATATGTTGAAGATATTGATTTGACGCGAGAGAGACAGATAGAGACAGAAGGAGAGAGGGAAAACTTTTGCAGTATACGTTATGTGTTATGTAAATACAACTGCAACTACAACTACAACTAAAGAGATGTACGAGCGAGCTGTCCCCTCAACGATCGACTTTAATGAGCAGACAGTGCGTATGCGCAATATTTTCCCATTACAAATACATCTGTCCGTTCGTTCGTTCGTTCGTTCGTTCGTTTGTGCTGGCAGCCACATAAATATTTGCACAGGCGGCCGACAAAAAAAGCCTTCTCTCAGAGGCTAACAAACAGACCGAATAGTGAATACGGTGGGGCGAGGACACGTATGAAAATTGAAGAAAAAAAGTACTGAAAGCCCATCGCGGCGCGGCGTGGCTCGGCTCAGAGCGGCTCGGCGTATGTGAAATGTATTTCATTTCCATGCTACAACGCCTCGTCTGGGGGCCCGACCATGCAATTATCTGTGTGCGCGCAATTTATCTCATTTGCGGTTGAGTTATTTCCGACTGCAGCAAATAATACTGCTCGTGCCACGTACCACTGCTCCCCCCCCCCGTCTCCAACCCGGTCACTGTCCAGAGAGTAGGAGACTTATTTTTTTGTGCCACAACTCCCATGCCCCAGCCCCAGCTCTTTGCCCCATTCCGTATGGCCGCAACACACTTTTCCGCTTAATTTACTGTCAGGCGGCAGATGCCTTGCTCCGGCCACGGCTCTGGGTCTGTGCAACTCCGTTGTCAGTTGACAACAGCAATTGCTGCATAATGCATGCCCCGGACTCTGTGTAAGTTCTCCTGTCAACGTGGCTGTCCTCCTGCCACAAAGAGGGCAGGGGTGTCTGTGTGTGTGGAGAAGGCTTAATGCCTGTTTGCAACAATAATATTTCATTGGCTACTTTATGGCTGGCCATCAACTTATCGGCATCGGCAGAGAGTGGCAGAGGGTGGCAGAGGGTGGCAGAGGGTGGCAGAGAGTGGCCCTTCCTCCTAGTAGCTGCATCTGTTGCATATAAATTAATAAAAGTCAAATTAAAAGTGCATACAAAAAATACTTTCATCATTAAACGGTCGATCGTTGGCAGGGACAAGAAATACCAGGAAATACCAAGGTTATACCCCAACATCCCCCCCACCAGATTCTAGAAAGAAGATTGTTTCCATTTTTAGTTGGACAGAAGACGAGAACAGATACTGAAACTGATACTGATACTGATACTACAGATACAGAACTGAAGGATACCCATAACTTTCCACACAGAAACACTGCTACACAAGAACACATGATTTGCCACAGAATCTGTGTCGAGGACAAGAACTGCCGCCAAGCGTGCATTTGTACAACTTGAATTTTTTATCACTTTTCTATATACTTACATATATATATATATATATACTGATAATGCCTAAGCCCTATGTTCGTGTGTGTTTGCGTTTGTTTAAGAAGCAAAAACCAAAAAAACCAAAAACAAAAAACAAAAAAAACAGAAGACAAAGTAACACAAAAAGTGAGCAGCCTTAAGCTCAAAGTTTATTTAAGTTTACCAATGATATGCATATACATATACATATATATATATGCATAGTATATGTGTGTATATGTATGTATGCCTATTGGTCACATATAGCATATGTACTTATAGGTGTGTGTGATCTTGGAACGCATTCATTATGTTTTACGTTAACATGCTAATGCTCTCATTTAGTTTACATTATGTACATGTATGTATAACTTATGTTAATGATGTTACTACTACTACTACAACTATTACTATAACTACCGACATTTATTCGATTAGTTTTCCTTTTCGATATGAGATTATTGAGATTGATTCCCCGAAGGTGCAACAACAACCAAGTATATTGTAATACTTTCTATAAAACAAAAAAACAAAAACAAAAAAGAAAACGTAAAAAAAAAGAAAAACCAAATATCAAAAGTACTCTATACTCTACTCTACACCATGCGGAATGTTTTACCTTGCCAGAACGACCCCCGAAACCCCCTACAAACCCCCTACAAGTCAATGAACCATGTAAAGCATATTGAATCAAAGCAAATAATCCAGTAATCCATTGCTCCAGTAATATTCCAGTAATCCAGTAATGCTGTATAATCCAGTAAAGCAACTGTCTGTGCTCGATGCATTTTGTGCAACTCAAAACAATTCCAATTACGTTTCTCTTTCTGTTTCTATTTCTATTTCGGTTCGCTCTCATTTCTATTACCATTTCCGTTTCCGCTTGGCATTTCAGTTTGCATTTGTGTTGGTGATTTCAATATACTCTACAGAAATACACCTCACACACACACACACTTTTTGATTGCCTGATCGCGCCACCCCCCGCGCGCCTCTCATAATTTTTGATACACCTTTCATTTCCTAAAAACATGCATCCCCTGCCCGCGTTTGTGCCTGTTTTTGTTTGATTAACGAGCTGCAACATGTTTTGGCCTTATCTTTTCATGCCTTTCGTTTGTGTGTACCCTGTGTGTGTGCACGTGTGTATGCGTGTGTGTGTGTGTTTTGTCTGTTTGTTTTTCATGAGTTTTCCCTATCTGTTGTCTTTATCTGGAACGCTGCCAAATGCTGAGAATGTAACCGCAACGAATGTCCCGTGCCTGATTTTTGTGTGTGTTTTAGCCATCTCTCACACGTGATATCTGTGTTGTTTTTCATATGATTTTCCCCTTTCCACACTTTTACGACTCTTGTGATTATTTTTATTGCTCTCAGTACAAACAACAGAATTTACTACTCTCCTCCCATAAACACATAGCATACATACTAAACTCGTACTAAACTCGTACTATATACATATGTACTTGCGAAGGTTATATTTTCCTGTATTCTCCTGCCTCGCTCCTGCCTGCCTGTGGCATGTGTGTCTATCGAAAGTTTCCTTTGCGTTTTAATTAACCACAAAAGACAGACAGAAGATGGATTCTGAGAGGGCACCGAGTAAATAGTATTATCTTTTGCATACTTTTGCATTTGTTTGCCTGCTCGCAAAAACAAAACTCATAAATAAAATGGCCCCAGACACGCACCACAAACTGTCAGTGCATAAATCAGAAAACAACTTGCAACTTCTGGCCGACAAATGGCCCTGAGATGCCTGCCACTCCTCCTCCACCCCACTCGACTCGACTTCTGATTCCCGACTCCCAACACCCGACAAAAGTTTTCGGCCCATCCGTCGTCGTCGTCGTCGTCCTTGTCGGCTGAACATTTTGGAGCATTTTCATGCAATTTGTTAAACGCAGCATAATTTCCGAGAATCAACAAAAACGTTTCATTGCATCATTTAACAATTTGGCGCGCTTTCCACAAACAAAAGAGGAGAATGCGAGCTGCATGCGAGCTGAACTTTGTCCAAGAACTTTACAGCTGCCAAGACTTTTCAGGCCAAGATTTGGATAAGCTCCAGCTGCAGGGCTCAGGGCACAGGCACAGGCTCTGGACAAGTTCTGCTAATCGCATAATCCAATTAGATGTTGCCACAACACTTTGATACGTTGTTTGGCCAAAACATTCGGGCCCTAGTCAGTCAGTCAGTCAGTCTGTTAGTCGGGCTTAGAGCCCCCCCTTAAAGAGTTTCGTTATGCAAAAGTTACTCGCAAAATAATGATTGAGTAAGTGGCCCGGAAACGAGTTTCGCAAATCCAAATCCGCATCTAAGTTGGAAGGTATTTCAAGCTACGAGCACACCCACAACACCCACACACCCACAGATATGAACACCATTAGGCACAGACACCGAGCACTTGGCATGTCCACTCCACACGAATGCAATGCAATGCACCTTCCTTTTTTGCACTCACATTGGCAAGGGTTGATTTACTTGAAGATACAAAACTAAGCTACTCCAATCGAATGAAGTATATCAGAGACTTGAGATAGTTACTCCATTATCCGATTAAGGAAATCATTGTTAACTCATTTCGGAGCCGAAAACTTCCCATTCATTTCAGTCACAGTCAATAAATATTATTTTCCCATTGCCAATTGTTTGAATACAGTTAAAATGTGGGGGAAAATCGCTTGCAACAATACCAGATTGTTGTATACATTCAATCATAGCAGAAACCAGTGCTGATTGAGCGGAAAACCTCCCATTCTTTCAATAAATGGATTGATTCACCACAAAAACTATCCACATTCGAGGCACACAAAAGAAAACATAAAAAGTTGCCGCTCTCCTGATTTCACGCTCTTTCACAGTTGAAACGCGTTTTCTTTTGCGACCATCCTGGCAGTTAATTACAAGCAATTAAGGACTCGCCTGAGCCGAGCTCGATAACTCGAATATTTTCCATTTTTCGAGTGCAAACAAATCAAAAAGCAGTGCAAATGCAAATAATAACAATAAATATAATCACACCACCACACACGGCCACCTCCTTCGAGCTGCAGTATGCAGTATGTGCCACCCGACAGACACCATCGACAGACAACAGCAATCACCATAATTTGCAATTATTATAATTTCATTCCGCTGTCAGTCATGAAATTGGTTTCCATTCATTCATACATACATATGTATCTCGCATTTGTTGTGCACGCGGAAAAGTTCTCCTCAAATTGTATGCGAACAGAAATTAATTAAAGCCGCGCAAAAAAAGAGCTTCATTTATTTAATTAACAAAATTAATAATTATAAGAGCCGTACCGTACACAAAAAATATATGGGTATAGCGAGAACCAAATGCGCTTTATGCATATTAAAAAGTTTGAATCTTTTTCACGGCGCGCGTTATTTGGTTCCGATTTGGTCCGACTTTTTTCTTTTGCTGTCACGTCCGATTTTTGTTTGCGTGTGCGGGGCCAAAAGGCAGCCAGCAATTTGTTCAAGGATAATTAATTCCGTTTTTGATTTTTTCCGTAGCACCCCACCATAGCCCACCACAGACCACCCCACCCCGAACATCCATCATCTGCATTGTGATTGACTGTGCTTGATTATTTGTTTTGACTTAAATGTTGTATGTTCAATGTAATCCGTATTATCCATATTGTTAATTTCTCAACCTAAATAATACTCCCCCCCTGATATTTAGTTGAAGGTAAAGATATACGAAACGGAGCGTTTGCAGACGCCGGTTAAAATTTACATACGGAAGCGATCGGGCAGAGATCCGCAGATTGAAGCCACCGCCACTGACATTAATTCTGAGAGCATTTCTGATTTCGTTCCGAGTCTCAAGTAAATGCAATGTATAAACGTATGCACCCTGTATTAATTTATGATTTTTATGTGTACAATAAATTTATGAACATTAATATTAATCTTAATATTTATTTTAGCAAAAAACAAAACAAAAAAAAAGACCAAACAAACAGCAAGCGACTTTAATTTAAATAAAACGTATTTTATATCATTTTGTAATCCAATTTTGTTCTTTTATTTATTTAATCTACTAACAAAAGCAGCATTGAAATGTTTTAGTCACCTTTTACCCAAGTTTTGTCTCCTGCACAGAGTTCCTGTAAGTTTTAAGTCGATTTTGGTTTATGTTTTGCGATGTCCCATTGGAGAACTATTGTTCTATATTCCCGTACAGGTCTTTTGGTTAGTACAGTAAGTGTTGAAACTGCCTCCACAATTGGGAGCTTCTTATGCAATAAACTATAGGAAAATATTACTTTTACCATATCATTTTCTTCTACACTTTTTAGCATTTATACCAGAAATTGTGGAACATGAAATCTGAACTTATTTCAGTCGAAAGCCAGTCCATGTAGCCTCCATTTAATCCGTCTAATTTTTAAGGATTGAAAGTAAATACATCAGATCAAAAAAGAAAGGAAACCATTTAATTATTTTTCCTATATTGTAGATATACAACCAGATCAGAACAGTTCAAATTTATTTAATGAAATATAATCCCAGTAGATAAGCATCCAGATCAGATTAGAATTCATTTGTCCCACAATTGAAACGATATTCAATATGATATTCCCTTGATCTGTATCCCAGTTGCAGATCCTTGATTGATCGTCTTCTAAATATTAGAAAAGAGTTAGCATTATCTATCTTTCAGTTCCACCTGCACACACACACACACACACAAGAGAAACACCCACACGTATATGTATGTATTTATTTTATATATATATATATAGTATATACATTATATTACCAATTTTCGATCTTGCATTCAGTCTCTCTGTCGCTCGTGTCTGTGGAATTTTGTCTATTTCGTTTGTTTTTTTTATAGAAAAATCTTCATGGAATTGTTTAAGCAAGAAAACAGTAAACCAAATTTAATAAAAACAAAAACCTCCCCCAAGCCATCCCCCCTCCCCGCAAAACAAATATGTTATATAAATATTTATATGATAATTATGAATAATGCAGAGCAAGTAATTTGTAGAAAAAAAAGAAAGAAAGAAAGAAAAACTAAAACAGAAAACAGAAAACAGCAAACAAACAAAAAAATAAGAGAAACTAAGGAAAATGGGAATAAGTAACACATTATGAATGAAACAAATTTATAACGAATAAAAAACAAAAAAACAATTCAATTGCGAATGCGTGTGTGTGCATTAATATTTATTCATACTCGTGTTCACATTTATTCGGTTCAGTGTGTGTGTGTGTGCGCGCCTGAATGCCATTCCGATACCCTTGCAGAGAGAGCAGGTGTTTGTCTGTCTGTTTCTACGCCAGACTTGCCGCCAAGATACGATCACTATACCCCTAGAGGGGACACTAGACATCCCAATCAATAACTCTCAATTTATCTTCTCAGAATAGAATCACTCGATCTAAGAATGGATCTGCAAGGGTATCCAACGCTTCGATTCTTCAATGCCACAATTTCCTTCGTGTCGCAGTTGCAGTTGCCATTGCAGTTGCAGTTGAGTTTCCCATTAATATTGCATTGGGCATTATTATTAATATTGATTTTGTTCTTTGGATTCCCTTTGTATCTGTATCTGCGTCTGCGTCTGTGTCTGTGTCTGAGCTCGCATATGTGCATGTGAGCCTGCCTGCGTATGCGTATGTGTATGTGTATGCGTGTGCTCTGCCTTGTGCAAACGTTGGGATAATTTTCTCTTTGTATGAATGGATGGATATGGAACAATAAAACATGTTTTTTTTCTCCTTTTCGAGCTATTTTTTTGTGAATTGTGATTTATTCATGAGTGCTCTGCGCTCTCTGCACTCTACATACCTCTCTCCACGCCCCCGTTTTTGCTATTGGTTTTGATATGAATTTATTTAAGGTTAACCCCGCCCCCAAACGCCCCTCACTGTTAGTTGACTGAAAAGAATAATTTTTTATAACACACACTCAAGTGTTTGATGACTGCTGGATGGACTGCGATCTTGAAGCTTATCAAATTACTCACTTACCCACACCTACACACACACACACTCACGAAAACACCTTTGAACACTTACATAGATACACCAATACACTGACTATTTTTGGCATATGCTTCAACTTGAATTTGTATATGAATTTGAACATGAAACCTCTTGCTGTGATGACTGTGATTTGTGTTTTATAAACGAATAACTAGATCTAATAACCAAAAAAAACACGCATCGTATATCGTATGAAACTCGTTTAAGCAGTAACCAACACTGGAAAGAAGCAGAGGAGAAAGCTAGTATAAAAGATAGAGAAAACAAAAAAGAAAAGAATCGAGCAGTGGAAAGCAGAAGAAGAAGATCAGAGTCTAGAGATTCCCCCCGATTCGAAGTGATTTAATTATTGTTTTTCAGTGTACTATTTTTGTGTGATTTTTCTTTTGCATTACGTGGACTTGGTGAGCGAATAACCAACCACCCACCCACCCACACTCCAGCCCAGCCCTCGTCTTGTTCCAACCTCTCTCTTACTGTCTCTCTCTCTCTGTCTCTCTTGTCTCTCTCTCTCTCTCTATACATATATACATATATAATTATATATACGCATACATGTAAATTGTTTAATTGATATGAATTGATTGATTGATGATCTTGTCCTTGAATATATATATAAATATATATATAAACCACCTAAATATATACCAGATATACTAATGAATATGAATATTTATGTAAAGGATTACCTTTTTTCTTTCTCTTTTTGATGAACTTTCGATGATGTAATAATAAGCGAATGAACTGAATTGAATTTTACTTTGATATTAATATATATCCAAGCATACACCCACCCATACACACACAAGAATCCTACACATATATATATATCAATATATATACTATATACGTATATATAAAACCGGAAGTTGGTGACATTCGTTCCTCGTTCGTTCGTTCGTTCGCTCGCTCGCTCGTTCGCTCGCTGATTGATGATTGATGATCGTGATTTGCCAATTAAAAATACTAACTATATATTGTATATGCCATATACTCGTATACTCGTATACCTACTCCCGAAATCCCCCAAGAACACACACACACACACAGCCATAGCCACAGACACACACACACACTGTCTAACAGTTTTCGATGAGCTGAATCATGATTTGTTATGTGGTGCAAGCGGAATACGAACGTTTTTTTCATTGGAATTTCTGTATACTTCTGTTGCATTTTCATTTTGAATATATCTACCCACACAGACACATATATATACAAATATCTATATATATATTTGATTAAATGATGAATTATATTAAAGCTCTAGCCCATAGTGTACGCATCATCCAGTGCATATTGTAATTTTAAATGGAATGTCTTTCTTGTGATCAACCGAAGAGATGTCTCCCGCCCGCAACAACACTCTAGACAATATTCCTGCCCCAATAAGTAGGCAATCAAACACACACAAACACATCACACACCCACACACACTCTGATACCACCCATACCATACACCCCGTGCATACATATGTGCTCACCCTATTCCCGCCTCCCTCTCTCTCTCTCTCACTCGCCCTCCTTTCTGTACTACATCTAAGCCAAAGCACATTCATTCCTATTGCACTTTTTTTATTGGATTCCACACTGCGTATACTTGATATTTGCCAATGCTGCACCACTGCTCTCACTCTATCTCTCTCTCTCTTCATCACTATTCCTGTCTCCCTCTATCTCTGATGCGACACAGATGCCACTGGAAAAACTCATTATAAATTAATTAAGCCAGCAATTAATAATTTCACGTTCAATTTAAGTTGGTAAACGAATTAATGTTGTCCCAACCCAAAAAGAAAAGCCATCAGCGCCATCGCAACCATCAGAGATAGCACCCGAAAAAAAAACTAATAACCCACCGACACGCCCCTCTCATACCGCCTCTTCACTTATTTTTTTCCGCACATTTTCGAAACGCTTGTGTTAACGTAGCCTCTAAGCCAGGCTTGTGCCACTGCCTGCACCGCACCCCGCACCACCACCGTATTGCTATAGTCTCCCCGAAAAAGTAATTTCCATATGGCTCTCCTTTTTCCCTCCTTGTGTGTGTGTTGTTTGGAAACTAGTTGCAGAGCACAAACTTTTTTGAATGTACGTAGTACCTACACTCCTCTACTCGTACTCCTCTTTTGTTTGTTGGTTTTTCAGTTAATTGCAATTTTAAATATATTTTAGCTAACGTAAAAATTGAATTAAGCATTTCACCTGCAGCCACAGAATTATAGTTTATATTATTCTCTGTCTGTGTCTCTCTCGCTCTCTCTATCTATCTCTGATTGTCTGTCTATCTATCGTTGTCTCTGTCTGGTTGTTGTCTTTTATTAGTTTGAAACCATTTTCTGAATTGGAAAAAGTTCATTTCGCTTTTGTTTGGTTTACTTTTTTCCTCACTCAAGTGCACTAATTATAAGTTTTCTAGTTGAATTATAATTTTCAACCGACCACTCTATCTATCTCTCTCTCTCTCTCTCTCTCTCTTTCTATCACTATATTTATATACCTATATATCTCTGCCTCTCTCTAACTCTCACTCTCTCTCTGTCTGCACCACTCTTGCACAAAAAAGATATATTGAAAGCTCGTTGCACACAGCACAACTTTGATTGAAATTTTGTATAGAACAAATCTAGAGTTTAGTCGTTCATATATACGTATCGTAAATGCATAAGAGATCTCCTAGTTTAAGCGCCTTGTGAGCCTTTGTCAGCAGATACCAATAACTTCTTTCAGTAAATAAAAACAACGTAAGTACGTACGATAGATCTGAGATAATTTTTCACACATACTCGTATTTTTAATGACAACCGACCGACCCGCTTTTGTATGCATTTATTTATTCCCTTTGATACTCCACTCTTGAAATATTGCTCATGCGTCACGTGGCCCAGAACCTGAATGTGGCTCCGGATATGATTTATTCGTCGCCTCGATAGTTGACTCTCTGGTGTCATTGCCTTCTTATGGCCTCGTTATTCATGTTATTCGTGCGCCTTCCTTTCAGCGATGCTTTAATGCCTCATTGCATTCACAAATACACCCTGACAGCAGACCCCAGAAATCGTCTGGAGAAACTTCAAGCGAGAGCAGCACATAATGCCTTGGCATTAATTTTATTACATCTTTTGCTGGACTTCTTTTGCTTCCTGCTACAGCATTTGCCTGCTGCTGGTGCTCCTCGTGCGTGGGAAATGGCTGAAAAGGAAAAGCGGGAAGACTTTTCCTCTGAAGAAGTCAAAAGTACCCTATTCATGGATACTTTCCTCGAAAATTACTGAAAAATGTACCCCATTCTGGGAAAAGTAAAACCTTATTCCTCGTAAAAAATATTCTGTAGAAGGTAGCGCGGTTTCTTTTCATGGGGCCCATTCTCAGGGCTTCTCAGACTCTGTCATCTCCAATTAAGCGTACTATTCCAGGGTATTGCCGTTTGCTCAGACGTTAATAAATTTGATTATTTTTATGTTTCTCCGTTTCCGTCTCAGTTGGTGCCGCATCTTCGCTACAAGCAGAGCATTTTATTGTATTTCGTTTTAAGTTCAATGCACCATAAATTTCAGCAAAAAAAAAAGGATTTATGTTGCACTACCGCCCCCAGCTCCCAGCCCCCTTCTTTGTGTTGCACCACTCAACGCAGCCATAATTTATTGCGTGTGCATTTCCGCTCGGAGTTCATCCAGACAGGCCAGTCGATGCTCTCAATGTCTTAAAGCCTTTAATTTAGCCATTCAGCAAACGAGTATGGCTCTATCTTTATGCCTGTCTTTTGTTCTGTGGGAAAATCGGAAAACAATTGGCAATTCGGGGTAAACTTTTCGGCCCCTCAAAATGAACTGTAAGCAGCGACAGGAAAGTTGTCTTTACAGACCACGTGAACTGCTGTGTGAAAAACGGAATTTCCCAACAGGAAACAGCAACATGAAAGCCCATAAATTCCTGCAGCTGCTGCAACACCCACCACTATCCACTCTACACTCTCCACTCTCTACTCTCCATTCTCCACTCTTCTTCTTGTGGAAAACTAATGACAAGCCCCTGGAAAATGAAGAAACAATGCGCGCATAAATTACGCTCAAGGCAAGGCGTTGCCCCGAAATTGCATAGCAATGGCCTGGAAGCGAGAACTAAACGCAGATGGAGGAAAAAAATAATCTCAACTGACACTAGAAGTGGCATGGAGTGGCAAAGTGGTGGCACGAGTGCTGCACGAGTAGAAGGAGCGGTGGAGCTCGGTGGTTCCCTCTAGACCCAAGAGGATTGTGGCACACAATGGGGCATCAAATTACAGCAAACAACAAACAGAAGGCAAAGTCGAACTCGACTTGGCAGACAACTGCCACGCCCAGCCGCCGAACCGAACTTTGCATTGTCGTGTGGCTCGGAGTTTTTTGTTTCAAAGTGCCACACGGCGTATACGCAATTTGTGGGCTTCAGTTGTGCGTGTGTGTCTATGTGTGTGTGTGTGTCTATTGTAATTTGGCGCCATTATTAAAAATCCTTCATGACGCCTGGCAACGTCACAGCAGCAGCACCAGCCGCCGCTCAGATTTCAGTAAACGCATTCTGTGTGCTCTAATTGCGCCATTAAAAGATGACAAACAAAAAACCCCAGAACCCAGACTTCGTTTCCAGATCTCCAGCGGCAGAATCAGTACCAGACTATGGCTCAGGCCACATGGAACACAGGGATTCGGGCTGGGTCTCCATCGCCGTCTCCGTCTCCGTCTAAGACAAAAGCCAAGAACGAAGAACAACAGAGCGAGAAGCAAGAGGCATTTAATATGGTTTTTATGCGTTGCCATTCTCTCACTCACATTTTCCCTACTCTTTTCCTTCGATACTCTTGCAGAGGGTATTACGATTTTGTGTAGAGGCTTGCCAGAGAAGAGAAGAATGCCTTTTTGACCATTAAATGTTGGATGTACATTATTATTTCTTTGCATCTAAAGACAGTCCAATCAAAGGTTCCGAGCTGCAGTTCATAGGTCAAACAATCTTTATCCAAATCTTGATGAAACGTTTCCTCGTCTAGGGCATCTAATTCTTCGACTATAAAAACATTTCTTCTCTGCCTGTTCTCACTCTTTTCTTCTCATTTTTGTGGAGTGGCGGAGTGTGGCGCGGATGTCATAAATGGCATGCTTCATGGGAGTGTTCTCTATGTGTGTGTGTGTGTGTGTGTGTGTGTGTGTATAAAGTTTCCGCCGGGCCTCCACCTCTACCACTATAAATGTAATTTATGTGTGTGTGTATGTGTTTGCAGGTGCATTTTATTTTTTAATATGGCGCCACCGCCAGGCAAACACCACACACAAAATTTGCATTTTATGAGCTCCGCTTCCTTTTTTCGGCTTCCCCCAAGTAAAATAGTAAATATACACACAACTAGTGGCCGTAAAACTAATTCAAACACGCACCGGTATGACGTCCTTCGTGTTCCCCCCCGTTTTGGGGCCAACTTGTTTCAGCAGTCCATAACAGAGTCATTTCCTTGACAGAGTGGCTTGGCTGGCTTGGCTTGGGACAGGGACGTTGCATTTTAGTTCTGGAAGCGAACATAAATGCTCCAGATTGTTATCAGTAATTGGCACAATTAAAACTATTGGCTAAACTTTTTCCTTGAATTTTAAACACTCTGAAGAGCATTTTCCAGTAAAGATCTTCTTAGAATTAAAAACGAATGGATATAAAAGCATATAATGTCTCCATAAATTCTTTGAATTAGGGTTGATACGCATATATACCTGATAGAGACCCAATCCTCATATGCCTGAAGCCTGAGCAATATTTGATTACCCCCACCAATCTCATACCCAACGCGAAATTTCGACAAATTTATTAACCCATTCCCAAGAAGCCTTTAAGAAGGAGTTGAGGAAACTACCGACCCAATGCGATTAGCTGCAACCTGGTTAAAATTCGCTAACAACCGAACGAAAGCATCCTTGGCACTTTCCTTTTTGCTGGTGCGGCGCCCTGCCTTATTGAAAAATTAAACTTGTAATAAAATTTAATGACTTGGCGGTTTTTTTAATAAAACCACAAGAAACGCCCGCAATTTAAGCGCAAATTTGTGTTCATAATCACAATTTCTGTACCTTTTTTTTGGTTTTACTTTTTGTTTTTGCTGTTTTTCTCGGTAATGACCACACGGAATATTTTGGCTTAGTGCTGGGAGCCCCTCTAAGTTTCCTTTAGCGAACGCCCATTCAGTATAGCGAGAGGGTGGAGGGAGGAGCAAGGGGGAAGGACCCGCACAGTGCGTGCAATAAAAAGTAACGAGGCTGTTAACATTAAGGCAAACGTTTGCCTTTCACTTTGGTCAAGAAGTCAGACTGAAAGGAGGCTGAAAGAGAATGAGAAAGAGAAATACCTACAGACAGACGATGACGATGACGAAGGCGTGGGGCCCATGGCCGACTCATCGAGGTTAAGTCGGGGCGTTAATATTTAAATTTATATTGCGGCCGGCCGGAGACGGTGCTGGAGAACCGGTGTTTGTGGGGGATCGGCGTCCATGGCCACGGCCATGGCGGTCGCACGGTCGTCTCGTTTGGCCGTCAATTCAGCGTTTAATGCCTGCGCAAATATTTGCGCAATCAGCAAACAAAACAAGCAGCGGCCGTCGACTGTTTAAGCAAAGCAATTGACCGTCGTCCGAGTCTGGGTCCGGGTCCGACTTTAGCACACCGATACGGACACGAATACGGACAGGAACACGGCAGGACAGGAGGGGACAGAGGCACGTTGAAAGCGACACGACCGCAAGTTGTATTTCCGGTTGACCCCGAACCGTGCTCGTGCACATTCCAAAATGGGCAGCGGAAGTACTGGCAGGTGCGACGGCCCCCCTTTTTTTTATTTCGGCATCAACCACTCTGATGGTCACACTCTGCCACTGCCGCACTCTCTCCCCCCTCTGTATCTGCAATGGTGTTGTAAATATCAGTGTTAATCATTTAATTAAACTACCTTTCGCTGTCTGCCACATTTTGGGTAATTTATTTTGCTTTCGAACAATTACTGCCTCAATATGCTATCTGTTATGGGGGCCATTATTCTGGATTTACAGCGGGGCGTATGCGAAATATTACAAGAAATTACTGTAGCATACTTTTCTGGGCTCCCCGGTCCAGAAGCACGCAACTTTTATTTACTATAACCATTTGGCCTGGCCCCGTTTTTCCGTTTTATTTAAAACTGAAATAAGTACGTGCCTCCCTTTTGGGCCAAGCAAAAAACGATGAGAAGCAGGAGGAGGAGGAGGAGGACCAAAGAAAAGCGTACAAATTCCTGCACTCTTGCAGTGGCTGAGAGCCGTAAAAAGTTTTTTTGGTAAACGCATTTCAAACACTCGCCGAGATAGTTATTACAATTGTACGATACACAAAGGCAACAGCAGCAACACAAGGACGCGTGTTGCAGCGGGGGGTATGGAAAGCGAGGGGGGAGGTTGAGAAAACTTGCTGCATTTTCTTCGAATGAAATGCAAAACGAGCAAAGCCATCTTCCACTTCTGTTGCAGCAGCAGCATCACCAGCTCAAAGTAATATTTACAAAAGAATATTCTTTTTTTATTTGATACCCAGTACTTTAGGGGTGCAAGGGTAAATGGTATATACGGCAATATAGCGCCACGAACTGTTGGCTCGGGACATGGCATGTTCCTTTGTGATCTGGAGAGTCCTGCGAATCGATATACCCTTAGTTATCCCCCCTAGTACCAGGGGTATCTCCTAGTCGCAATATCGATTCCATCACTCCCACTTTCCTTCCATTTAGTTTTATTTTCGCTCGCTCTCTCCTTTGCTTTGTAGTGTAGCGCAGTGTATTCAGGATAGAAGCCATTTTTGAAGTGCAGTTAGCTTTGATCGGTGTGGGTGTTGGCGAGTGGAGAGTGGGTTTCGCTTAGTTTGCTGTTGGGGTTGGGGCTGGGGGCTGGGATTGGAGGTTGGGAGTTTGGTGTGCGGGTGATGGTTACGGTGATTTGGATGCCGGATGTAGCCGAGCTTAGCGGAAGCTTGGCTGCAACTGTCGTTGTCCCTGTCCCTGTCACTGCTGTATCTCTCTCTCTCTCTCCCTGTCTCTTTCTATCTATATCTATGTGCTGTCTCTGTGTCTGTGAACCTAACATCCGCTGGACAATTGATGAAAGCTTTTGTTGTTGTATGCAGAGTGGATTCCAGTTGGAACTCCAGTGGCAGTGCCAGTGGCTGGCTCTCGTCCGCGTCCGGGTCGGGTCTTGCTTCTCGGCCAAGTTTAGAGCAAGTTCAGCTACCATTTGCCGTGTGGAAAACTTTGTGCAGTTGACAGGGAATGGGAATCGAAAGGAAGGGGCGAGGGGGGAGGGGGGAATACCATTTTTATCCAAGAGGTCCTGCGGATCGTCGCCTGATGTTTTTCGTTTCGTTTCGCGCCAGCAGCAAAGTGCAGAGCTCAAAGTTTTGTTTACAAAGTTTTCAAATTTTTGTGGCACTGAGTTGAACTTCCGTTGAGGCAGCGACAGCAACAGCGACCCTTCACTCCATCCATTCCCATTTCCGGCTCCTGCTGCTGGCTGTTGATGATGTTGCTCCCCCGTTTGGCGGCTGTCCTGTCCAGGAAGCCAGGTCCTGGCACAGCTGGTCTTCGATTCTTAGTCATCCATCATTAGCCAGGGCCAGTCAACCGCCAAATGCCGGCCACAATTATGTGGCAAGTCTATTAAATTTCCATCAATTTGCTGAGCGGCAGCTAAATGATGCAGAAAATGCAATGGAAATGGCTGTAAAAGTGCCAGCCCACGGGGTGCACGAGATGGGGCTTGGAGGCATGGAGTGGGTGTAACACTTACTTACGCGCTTATTTGCCTGCACTCGAGATGCAGAGAGAGCCCGAGACATGTAGAGATATCCTGCGGCGGCTGTAGCTCCCCTTTCTGCTCCTTCAAGTTGTCATTGCGCGTAAAATTATGTCAATGCCTGTCAACTTTTCTGTTCCGAGGAGCAGCTCCAAGTTTCCTTGAGAAGTGCACCCTGTAGTGTCTTTGAAAGTGCATTGAGTGAATGACTGAAAGTTTCCCCCGTCCCTCCCCCCATATCCCCTTTCGTAAGAGTACTATATGCTTTTTATATGCTTGCGTTATTGACTATGCATAAAGTGCATTTTCCGAGCTTCTCAGAGCAAAAGACAGAGCGGCAGATAGGCAGATGGGGAGGGAGGGATAGAAAAACAGTTGCTGTTCCCTGGGGCGCCCGGTTCGGCGGAAACTTTTTTAATTTAATGTAAAAATTACCGAGTCAGCCTCAAACACACAAACGAAAGAACGAAGGAAGGAAGGAAGCGTTGCACCCCCCACCGAGGAGACCAGAAGTCATTTAAATGCGACAGCTTCGTGGACTGCAGCTTAAGGCCACTTTTTCTCCAAATTAGCCTGGTTAATTAGCTATATTTTTCACCACGAATGCCACTTACTCCCCGGTTAAATTTAAGAAGTTTCTCGCTCGCCAAATTAGTCTGCTGCCTGCCCCATGCCCCCACTCCTGCCTGCTGCCTGCCGCCTGCCTGCCTGTCACTGCATCCATGCATGAAATATCCAGTGACTCGGCACTCGGGAATCACCCCAAGGAGTTGCCTTTAATATAAGTTTTGAAATCCGCCACCGCCCCCGCACCTTTCCCCAGTTGAAGCTCACAAGGCGCTTTAGATGTAGTCATAATTTGATGTAAATATTGCATTTATAGTGGTTTAAGTTTTCTGTTTAAATTCCTTTCCTTTAACAATGCACCCAAGTAGCCGAGGCACTTGTAAGTGAGTCGAAAGCTTAGCGATTATAGTACTATATGTGTATATATATGAACTACCTAACTGAACAGTCAAATGAAACTGAAAAGAACTACTTTAAACGCGATATGTCCCCACAACTGACGCACTTTTCCCTACTTCCCCACGAATCAATCAATAACACACAAACACACACACACACACACACGAAGATACCTAAGTATACTATCTTTTGAAGAAAAAAAAATTAAAACAAAAAACGAAAAATATATATATTTTATATACTTATATCATACACAACTTATATGATAAGTGTCTACTCTTTTCCTTTTTTCGTCTCTTTTTACGCTCTGACATTTCATTTTCCAACCGAAAAACCACCAAAACCCAACCGCCAACCAATGCGCATTTTAACCCAACCACCACCACACGCACACCACCACCACCACCACCACAATTGTAATGTGAATCCACCAACAACACCACCTGAACAATACCAACAACAACAACAACAATCCCGAAACCAACCAACAACAAAAATCAGAGCGTACCAGTACTACGCACATTTGGCGGTCATCACATCGCGTAGCGGGAGCGGGAGAGGGAACTGGTGGTTGTTCCAACAGTTCCTCAAGGAGCACAAGGAGCACTGGGAGCCACCAGCTGCTCCTCATCGACAGCCACGCCATCGGGTACACCGCCAATGCTGCCACCGCTTCCCAATGCGTTCATTGCCATCAAAACGAAGTCCGAGTGCAGCAACAGCAATCACAGCTATAGCCACAGCAACAACAGCAACAGCAACAACAGCCTCACGCTGCACAGTGGCAACAACAGCTTCAAGTCGAACGGAAACGGAAACGGGAACGGTAATGGCAACAACACGAACACGAACCGAAGATCACCACAGCCACAGCCACCACCGCTGCCGATGAAGAACGGGTCCAAGCAGGTGAACGTGGAATCGCACTATCAGCATCTCAGCTACAACGCTGGCCCACACTTGCCACATCCCAGTGGCACCAGCACTCGCAACACACTCGATCGCAAGCAGCAGAGCGTCGGCGGCGACTACTGCACCCAGATAAATCCCCACTATCTGCAGACGTTCGACAGCCTGGATCACTACAGCGTGGCCACCATGCAACAGCAGCCGTTGCGCAGCCAGTCCAAGTCACAGATATACAGCTACGGCAGCAGCGGCACTGCCAGCGACCATTCGAACCCCCAGCTGCATGTGCAACAGCAGCAGCAGCACCAGCACCACAGCCTGAAGCACACCAAGCACGGCAAGGGCCACAAGAGCGGCAAGCACAGCTCCAAGAATGGAGGCAGCAACAGCAAGTCGCAGGACGATTTCAAGGCCATGCACAAGCAGCAGCAGCACCAGCAAAAGTGCAACAACGGCAACAACAAGCCAATCAAGCGGAATGGTTGCAGCAATCAAGTGCTGCCACAGCCGCCACAACTGCAGCAGCAGCAGCAACACTACACGAGCTCCAGTGATAGCCTACCATTTGATAATAACTATTATTAGACGCACACCCGCACATAACCACGCACACACACACACACACACACACACACACACTCAGCTACTGTAACACGTAACACTAACACCCACACTTAGCTCTGTCTTAGGATGGTACAGGGTGTCCCTTCCAAGGAAATAAACTTTGAAAATTGTGGAAAATTGTTGAGTGTTAAAGAGCGCTCTCTTTTTTAACAAATTTCATGCCAAAAGTGCACGCTTAAAAATCTGAAACTGTTGTACGCAAGCTATCGAAATTCAGTGGAAAAATCCTCTTTTTAAACCCTTTTAGTTACACCTTGTTACAACAAATTTATGATACTACAAATGCTCTTCGATTTTTTTACAAATATTCAATGTAACCACTAAAACTCTTTGTGTACATTGTTTAACCTTCGTTGTTAACTTTTTTTGTGCCTTTTCAATATATTTTTTGCCATAAATACAAATATAAAATTACACAACAAGGAACCTACAAAAAAGCAGAAAATAGATAGAAAAAACTTCCGTATTTTTTATGGTTATTCAACAATGCTTTTTGCAGTTTTGGGACACCCTCTAAATGGCAGACAACAATCAATGAATACACAGACACAAATAGACATAGCCATAGACACTGTAACATCCTGTATTTAGAGGTTCATCAAATGCCCTAAGGACTGCATTTGATTGAGAGAGCTACTCCACACAACCATGCTGAAAACCCGAGCTGTAATAAGGCATTCCCCATGCCCCCATTCCTGATTCCTGTTTCCTAAATCCGTTTTCAATTTGATTTTGTGGCAGCTGCTACGAAATTCTTATATATAAAACGAGTACATAAATGGCTTATTAAGGAGATATATACATATATATATAACATATAGTACATATACATATGTATTTATTATTCTCCAATTGTGGGGCTCGGCAGCTGATTGTGTTGTTTGTTGTTTCATTAAATTAAATATTTAAATAGTCTATAAACTAAATTTAGTTGATAGGATGAGAAAAACACAATGGAAATTTGCCAAAAACAGTTTATTGTTTAATGTTTAATGTTTAATGTGTATATAGAATGGATAAGAGCTCTATATAAAATAGTTATGTATTTATTGTAGATTTAAGCTATGTCCTCCGCCCCACCACCTGTCCCCCTGCCCAGGCCCCGCCCACTGCTCTACCCTGCCCCCCTAAGACCGCCCCAGCTCTCTCTCTCTCTCTCTCTCTATCTCAGAAAAGCTCACCAGCCACAAATCGACAGTACTCTAGGCTCCAACTTGATGCTAATCAGATTTTTTAATTTATTTCATTAACGAATTGCTTGAAATATCTGCCAACAACAACCACACACACAACAACAACTACAACAACAACCACCACCACCACACAAACAACAAACAACAACATCCATCCTCCCAAGCAGTCGACCAGCCATGCCACAGCCAGCGGCCACGATGAGCGGGGCAACCTTCTCTGGCAGCAGGAGGCCTCCGAATTCGTTGAGCAATTCCCGTGCACAGATCCGGTGAGACGGTGTCCGGTTCCCCCGCTGCGCCACTGCCACGCCCATGGCCATGGCCACGCCACGCTGGGCAAACGCAATGCGGATCTGTTTAGCGGGGACCTGGGCATCCCGGAGATCAGCACACATGTGGGCAGCGTGGTGCACACGTTCGAGACGCTGGCCCTGCAGCGTCGACTGGCCGAGGCCGAGCAGGAGCGGGACCGGGACAGGGATCGGGACAGAGAGCTAAGTAAGTACGAACCGAATGGCAATGCCAGTGGCAATGGCACCACCCAGAGCAAGTATAACCAGCTGAAGCGCCGCTCGCAGGAGATGCGACAGCGCCTCATGCAGCAAATGCACCGCCAGAAGCTGCAGCAGCAAGCACGAACACGGGCACAGTCCCAACCACAACCACAACCACAGCCACAGCCTCAGGCACCGTTAACCAACAGCTGCAGCACCCAGACCCTGGCCACCACCCACCTGAGGCCGCCTCGTGCCCGCTCCACGGAGCAGCTGCAGCACCAGTCCACCTTCGAGGACTACCGGAAAAATCTTTTTGGCACGCTAACGCGGCCCAGCAGCGTGGAGGAGGAGCTGCAGGACGAATCGTTCATTGTGAACGCCGCCTTCGATGAGATATTTGCCCGCTACGACGATGACTCCTCCCAAGAGCAGGAGGCAGGCGGCATGACGCTGACCAACACCGATGACCTGTTCGAGGACGAACACATGCTGGTGAGCCTGAGCGAGCTGGACGACGATGTCTTTGCCAGCAAGGCGCAGACAGCCTCGACCACACCCACCACGAGTGCAGCAGGGCGAACGCCCAAGCATAGTACTCCCCAACTGAATCTCAACAAATATCCAGCGCCGGCTCCACCACGGTCCCGGACGCTGACCAATCTCTTTGAGCGGCTCAAGTCGGAGCAGCATCAGCGACTGCAGAAGTATCCCGCGGAGACGCAGCTCCACCAGGCGGCCGACTTCAATCGTGGTTCGACGGTGAGCAAGTCGTTTGTGCAACAGCTGAGGCGACCCTCGCAAAAGCAGAAACGGGCGGCCCCCAAACCCCCGCCCAAGCCCAAGTCGCGCTCCCATGTGGCCATCGCCCATGTGACACCACTGCGACACGCCCTGATCTTCCCGAAGCGCTCCAAGTCCTCCAATGAGCTGCTACTGGACGATATGAATGTGCAGGCGCGTAAGTATTACCGCAGGACGCCGGAGCTGAGCGCAGCGCTGTAGAGGATCAGGCGCGAGCACAGAGTTATGCACCCATCACGCCTCCTCACCTCTTGTTATCCTAGTAAACGCAGGACTCGTGGCTATAATGATTTCCTTTCCATCTTTTTTTTTACCACTTAAATATCCGGCAGAGGCGACGCTTTTGTAGGCTAAGTGATCCCAAAAAACCCAACCAAACCCCAACCAGACCCGACCCAAACCGACCCGACCTGACCCCCAATTTTGAACCTGAACCCGAAACCGTATCCCGAACTCCGAGCCCCGAACCAGATGTAGGATGTGGATGGAGGAGAGAGCAGCTAACCCGCCGCAAAACCGGAACAAAAAGTATAGCTCCAGAGACGTGAATCGAACGCCGAATCCCAAAGAGAAACGAGCCATAACTTGGAATAGGAAAATCTTGTCAGCACTCGTAATACAAAAGGAAAAAAAAAAAACTAATTTCGTAAATTAAAAATTAAGTGAATTACATTATTCGAAACCTGCATGAAAATCAAATCAAACGATGACTAACATATATGAATATATATAGTATATATACATACATTAATTATTGTACAAATAGCATCGGATAGAACCGAAACGAAAATCAAATGGGAAATAATCGTGCTCTCAACCTAATGGGAGCAATCGAGTTTGTCTCTTTCATTTGTAATTTCATCAATCAGATCCGATTATATACATCTATACATTATATGGATATGCATATACAACATATATACATATATATTTAGCAAAGCATATAACTACATAATTTGTTGTAACTTGTAGGATAATTACAGAATCAAATCAAAGCAAATGTAAAACCAATTACAAGAATGAAACATTACTAAATCTTACCTGCATGCAAATAAACAATTTAAAAAGTAACACAAAAAAGCTTTTTATAATCCTTAATTAATTAAACGTAAGGGATGCCCACAGGACGACACAGGAACAATTGGAAGAGGAGTGTGTGTTCCAGTTCTACTCCATTGAAGCAGGAATACAAATCTGCGGGTAAATAAGAGTCTGTTTTACACACCAAAGTATCAAGAAAGGTAAAGTTCACTCACAAGCACTCGATGCCAACGGTTGGTTGGTATTCCTCATAGATCTTCCACGATTGCTCTGTCCTGAGGCGAGAGCCAGACTGTCTGTCATAGATACCAAGTATTACGGGCAAACGTAAGGTTGAAACGCTTTTCAAATGTTGATAAAGGAAAACCAATCATCGAGATCCTGTACTAAACTAAAGAGAAATTCCAACATTAGTAGACGCCTTAAAACTATAAAATGTCTCTTACCCCGACCAGTTTCAGCCTCTTCTTTGTGCCGCATCAGATGATTTTTCAGCTGAGATGCTCGCCCGAAGGTTTTCGGGCAGAACTGGCAGCGATGCCGGCGCTCATTCGAGTGTATTCTCTCATGGCTGCGCAGCACGCCCAGCTGGCTGAACCTTCGCTGGCAATGGTTGCACTTGTAGGGTCGTTCGCCCGTATGGGTGCGGCTGTGCAGCTCCAGCAGATAGACCCTGGAGAACTTGCGCTGGCAGACGGTGCAGTTGTGTGGCTTTTCCTTTGTGTGCTTGGCGGTAATATGGCGCTTGAGATTGCTGGACTCCACGAATCCCTGGCCGCAATAGTTGCAGTGGTGCTGAATCACTTTAAAGTGTCGCTTCTGATGCGCGACCAGTGCTCCGTTCGTCGTAAAAGTCTGTGGGCATTGATCGCAACAATAAGGTCGCTCCCCGGTGTGCAGGCGCAGGTGCTCGGCCAGACTGGTGGCCGACTGCATGCACTTGCCGCAGTGCATGCATTTATGCCGTTCGTTTTGGGCCGCCACCAATTCTGGGGAGCTTTCAGTGCAGCAGCTGTGGCTTTTGTAATCAGTGCAATCCGTGTAGAACTGACCACACTTTTTACAGTCGAAGATGGTTGTAAGAGCGTGGAAGTTCTCAAGATGCTTGCGTAGGTTATGGGCCTGCTGAAAGACGGCACCGCATTTGTCGCAGCTGTAGCTAGCAGAGATTAGCGACTCCTGATCAGCAGCCTTTGCTGTCGTCTTCTCCTGCTCCACAGTTGCCATCTGTTCCGCATAGTCTAAGGGATCGCATACAATGATTCCATTTGTCAGGTACTCGTCGTGCGGCAGACACACTTGCTCCTCCCCCAGGTATACTTCATCCGCCAGAAATTCTTTCTCCTTGCGCCTCAGAGCAGCGTCTTCTTGCAGTCGCCTCTGTGTCTCGAAGCACTTTTTGCGAAACTTGGCCGTGATGAGCAGCTCTTTGGTACACTCCTGACACAAATATTTCGGATATGCATCAGCTGGGTCCACCTAGAACGAGGAAAGAATTCATAAAGGATACCAAACTGGTGTGAGAACTCACTTTGATGTCGCCACAACTCTCCAGCAATGAGCACAAGTCCTGAGTCCTCCCAAAGTCCATTTGAAGCTTTTCCACATTCTCGTAAATGTCCACCAGGAGCTCTTCTTGTTGAAGACACACTCGACACAGAAATTCGCTCAATTGTATAGCCATATTTGCGAAATTACATTTAACTTATTTTGTTTGTAGCAGATCCCACGCAGTACGGCAAATTTAGTACATTATCGGAATTGATGGCGCACTATGGCAAAATTTTTGTTTTATCGTAAACAGCTGCGAAAATAGTCTATCGATAGCGTGGCAACCCTAGAAGGGGAAAACTGAAAAGAAGAAGACCGTTCGTAAATATAGATTTTTCTTTTTGGGTATTATTGCTTGTTCGCGGATTCTGACCATGTCCGAAGCCCACTTGGAAGCGCCACCCTCGGTGCGTCTCACCAACGATGACTTTCGCAAGCTGCTGGCCACGCCACGTGCCCCGCCTCCCGGATCCAGCACGGGCAGCGCAGGAGGCTCCTTGGCCACAGCCACCTTTGCCACGCCCTCGGCGCCGGGCGACAAGAAGAAAAGCCAGAGCAGCAGCGAGCGCAACGACTTGAGGCGGAAAAAGAAGAACTTCTATGCGGCCCTCAAGAAGCAGGAGGATGTCAAGTTGCTGGAGCTGTCGGAGAAGTATAGGGATCGCGCGCGCGAGCGTCGTGACAATGCCAACCCGGACTACACGACCGCTAGCACACCTGGCCATGGAGGGAGTACCAATGCCTACCGTGCCGTGGCCCCGGACATGAAGTCGGGCATCGATGCCGCCGAGCGGAGACGTCGCATCATCCAGGAGTCCAAGTTCTTGGGCGGTGACATACAGCATACTCACTTGGTGAAGGGTCTTGACTACGCCCTGCTGCAGAAAGTGCGCTCCGAGCTGCATTCGAAGGAGACCGAGGAGGAGGAAATCGCTGCCGCCTTAGCTAGGGAGAAGCTGGCGGAGGCAGCCGCTGCAGCCGAGCAGCTGGAGGCGGAGCGCAGGGAGTCGGAGGACATAAACGCTATCAATGGCTCTTTGGCCCGCAACATATACAATGTTGTTCAGGCGCGTCGCTCCAAGGAGGTGCCCCGCAACGAGCTCTTTGCTCCCGGTCGGATGGCCTACGTAATCGATCTGGACGACGAGTTGGGCGAGACGGATATACCCACAACGCTGAAGCGATCAAAGTTCGAGGTGCCGGCATCGCGAGAGGACATTGCCACGCTCACCACCAACGACATTGTAATCAACAAGCTGTCCCAGATCCTCAGCTACCTGCGGGCCGGCGGTCGCAACAAGAAGAACAAGAAGCGCGACAAGGACAAGCCCCTCTTCTACGAGAAGGATATGGAGAGCGTGCGCACCCAACCGGGCATCAGTAGTGCTGGTGCCAGTGCCAACCCAAAGGGTGGCAAGCCCGCTGCTCCCTTGGGGGACAGCATCTACGACGATGTGGGTGACTATCAGCCGACAGCTAAGTCTCGTGGGGATCGACACGCCCGTCCGAACGGTCCAGACACAGCCAGCAAGCCTGCTGCCGGACAGAATTCGTACTTTGGCGATGCCCCACCGGAGACGGTGGAACCGGTCATCACCAGCATACCGCCACCCCCGAAGATCTCCAAGGCAATGGCTTCGCGATTCGCCAACGAACCGGAAGGCTATGCCGAGTGCTATCCGGGCCTGGAGGAGATGAACGACGCCATCGACGACTCGGACGATGAGGTGGACTACACCAAGATGGATCTGGGCAACAAAAAGGGCCCCATCGGCCGTTGGGACTTTGACACGCAGGAGGAATACTCAGATTACATGAGCACCAAGGAAGCCTTGCCCAAGGCCGCCTTCCAGTACGGCGTCAAGATGCAGGATGGCCGCAAGACGCGCAAAAACAAGACGGAAAAGAACGAGAAGGCCGAACTAGATCGGGAGTGGCAGAAGATTCAAGTACGATTTTGTTTGGTCATCGCATCTCCGAATTGCTATTATAAATCTATCTTTTCTTTATATTTCAGACCATTATACAAAAGCGTAAAATGCCCAAAGACCGAGATGGTGGTGGTGGTGGTGGCAGTGGCGGACGCGATGGAGGCGATGAACCCGAATACAAATCGGCCAAGTACTAGGAGATTGTTGGAATCAAAGCTGCGACCTTATTTGGCAACAACGACTCTCCATTTACCGATAAGATTTCTTCGTTGTTAGAATTCAATTTTGGGTAATTCCAACTGGCATGCCAGGATGCCACTCCATTGACGGCTTCTGCTCCGAACAGAGATACACAAATACTATTGATAATTCTTGAAACATTATTCTATATTTGTAATATAATGCTGTAAAACTTTAAATATAAGTATGCGTGTGTGTGAGTTTTTTAGCCCACATGTTTTATCACTAATTTAACTGCTACGAGGGGGAGGATTGGGATTTTGGGGATCATTGGCAGGCTGGACTTATCCACTATGTGCGATATTAGCGCTTGGCTTGTAAAGTTGGACGCGAAACTACGACAAATCGTTTGGAATCGTTTGGCATCAACATGAAAAAGGCAAATTGTTCAACCAAATCCAGAACACAGACAAAAACAATTGCTTGCACTCTTAAGCAGGGCGGCATCCACACAAGGGCAGTCGATGAGAATTCGATCGTGTAGCCAATCAGATGGAAACATTTGTATTCTCTGTGGACCCCACCTTTATGTATGTAGTTCTCTCTCTCCCTCTCTATCTCTACTTTCTAAGCTAGACAAAGCCGTGTGTGCTGTTCTCTTGCTTTCTCTAGATCTAGTTCCTAGACATGCCTTAATTATATGACACACTGATTAAATGTAATTACCATCAAGCAGCAGGGGAATGCTAATATTATTCACTACACTATGTCAAAACTGTGTGGTACATACATACATACATACATATGTACATATATAGAAAAAGAGAGTGTGTAAAGAAGAAATGGCTGCAAGCAAACGTACGAGAGAGAACTCTTCTGATCCCCCGGAACCTGCTGACTAGCTTGGCGTGCACATATCCATGTACATACATATATAATAGTATCTATATAATAAATACATTACGCAAAAGGGCACGCTCTCGGCTCTCTCTTTGGCATTCCCTTTTGTGGCGTGTCGGGAGTGTGGAAGATGAGGATTGGGAAGTGGGAAGTGGGATGCGGGATGTGCAGGATCTAGGTGCTATCAATATTATATCTAATGTATAACATTAAATTGTAGGTTTTTTTGGGCGTTCTTATTCCTATATTTCCTTATTTCCTGTCTCTGGAAGTCGAGTGTCCTTTTAGTCGTGCCAACTGCTGCCGAGGGACACAGACCGCACAGAGGTCGAGAGCCGTCTGCTCTCCACCAGCTTCACATCCTTTACACACAGATCGTGCTTGGAGTTGCTCGCAAAGCGTATCACCGACTGTGTGCTCACCTGGGGCACATGCCGCAGATCCAGCCAGATGAGGCTCTCGCACTTGGACAGATGCTCCAGCGCGTTCTCGGAGACAAGCCGGCAGGCGCTCAGATTGAGCTCCGACAGGCGGGCAATGGCCGTGTTGGAGGTGCCGATCTGGGCCACGCCCGCGTCGGTGATGCGCTGGCAGGAAGAGAGATCCAGGTGCTTGAGATATGGCAGCGACTGTGTAATGTAGCGCACGGCCACGTCTGAGATGTCTGTGCCGGCCAGCTTGAGGATCTTGAGATCACGCAGTCGCGTCTTCGAGTCACTTAGGCCGGGACGCGAGTCCTTGGGCGGTGAGAGAATGTCCCGGACGGCGGCATCGTTCAGACCCCGCACAAAGCTCAGGTCCAGCGTCTGGAGGGGCGGACAGAGGCAGGTGTGGAGGGCCAGCACTGCCTGGATGGGACAGTTCTGCAGCGAGAGATTCTTGAGGGCTGGGAGGCGGGCCACCAGCCACGCCAGTTGCCGCTTGGCTATTTGTGTCCAGTCGAGGATGAGGTGTTCCGGCTGCCTGCGCACAATGGCCGTCAGCAGGGAGGCGGACATCTTGTGCGCCGAGCAGTTCATGCTCTTCCAGAGATCGGGATCGACGGCAGCCGTCGACCACACCTTGCACACCGAGCAGCAGGTGACCAGCGTTTCCTGCGGCAGATACCTGAAGATGATCTTCAGCACGGTGGGATCCAGGGCCAGGGAGCTGCTGTGATGCAAACTGTTGATGCCATTGGAGCCGCTCGTGCCGCTGCCATTGGCACCGCGCTCTCCGGCAGAGCCGCAGCCTGCTCCGCCGCTTTGGCCTGTTCCATTGCTGATGCCATTGCTGCCACATCCTCCGCCGCTGGCATTGTTGCCGGAGGAAGTACTGGTCGCTGCTGGCCGTACCACATACTGTGGCTTCTTGAGCACTCGATTCGAGTTGTTGAGCATCTGCTGGGCCAACTGTGACCGTATCGAGTTTTTCTTTCGGGAGCCTCCTCCTCCTCCGCCACTGCCGCCACTCCACTGATTGCCACCACTGCCTCCGCCCCCACCGCCACTAGCTGTCGCCATTCCTCCTCCGCCTCCAGTCGCTGCACCATCAACCGATGAGTTGCAAGGGGCATCGTTGCTCTCTTGCATGCTGCTGCTGAAGCTCGTCCCATCGTCGCTCTTGCGCCGCTTCACCTTGTCCCCACCCACCGCATTCGGTGATATCCCAGGGGATGGGGTGTCGCAGCTATTGTTCCGATCGGTCTTCACCTCCAGCTGATGGTGCCGCTTCATGCCATGCTTCCAGTGGGTCGTCACATGGCCACCCGCCGATCCAGACTCCATCTCCGATTCGCTGGTGAACACGAAATCCGTGTACTGTCCGACGGGTGGCGGCAGCAAGCTGCCCGTGCCCTCATGGCCTGTTGCCTCGCCGCCAGGGCCATGGGAAGAAACGGAGACGCGACGCACCTCGGAGGATTTCAGGCGAGCACGGAAATGCCGTGGCTGTGGGAAAAAAAAGGAGATTGATTGGCATTAGTATCGCTTTGGGAAACGCCGAGGTATATGTGCGTTACCTTGTAATCGTAGTTCTTGCCGGAGCGACAGCAGCTGGGACACTCCCAGCTATTGGGCAGATCCTCGTTGACAATGCCCTTGGCATCGGCCGCATCCTCGGTCCCGTCCAGCTGCGACAACGCACAATCGGGATGGGCAATCTCGTAGCAAACGGAGCACTCCATCAGCGCCGAGGGACCGTCCACGGTGGCCAGTTGTTTGGTCTGCGGCGACACGGGGGTCTGTCGCCATCCATCCAAATGACAGTAAACACACTGCGCGGTCACTGGAAGCATGGGCGACAGGCACTGGCGCATCATGCACGTCTGCTTGGCCCGTCCCGGTCCACCGAACTTGACCATGTCCATGCAAAAGGGGCAGGTGCCGCAATCGGAGCGCTGACAGGCGGCGCAGTTCTTGCAACGCGTGCGGCGTCTCCTCGGCTGGCCGGTGCCCGTCAGATGAGGCGATAGCTTGGCCCCATCCCCGGGCGAGGCACAGTTGTTATCCAGGGATGCCGCCTCACTGCTGTTCAGATTATTATAATTGGAGCATGTGGCAATCACACTTATGGCATTGCCAGTGCTTGCCCCACCCCCACTTCCAGTGGGTGGACTGTTGCTGTTTGCTGCAGCTCCTCCAACTGCAGCTGGTACTCCTCCTGCTCCACTGGTGGTGGTGATGCTGCTGCTGCTTGCTGCCGCTGCCACTGCATTTGCCAGATGCATTTTCTTCGGCGGCCGATACTTGAGCGTATCCGTGGGCAAGACAAAGGTGGCCTCTGCTAAGAACAAGAGTTTGTAAAGAAAGCCACGAGAAATATCATGATCTAGAACCCACCTGGTTGTGATCCTCCACCCTGACCAGTGGCTCCTGCGCCATTCTCCAGCTGCTCCTTCTTCAGGACTCCATTGCTGTACTCAATGCCAGCCACAACGGCACCGGAGGCAGCCACTGCGCCCTCCCTGCCCGCCTCCAGCTGCTGCTGTTCGCGGATTACCTCGGCATTCTTTCGAACAATCTCCTGTTTGATCTCCTGCTTGACTCTTGTGCGGTCGTACAGCTGAAACCCAGCCAGCTCATCGGAGGCCGTGCGCAGTACGGACATACCCGTGACGGCCTGATCCTGCTGGTCCTTGCAGTGCCGCTCCACCAGTGTACGCACATCCTTGATGAGAGCCACAGGATCCAGCACAAGATTGGGCACATTCTTCTTCTGCGGCGGCAGATCGTACAGATACATTACGATCTCCTTGAGCCCGAACAGCTCGTAGTGCGTGAGATGGATGTGCGGGCGGGCGGCCATCTCTGCCTCGCTGGCCGAGGGCTCCCCCTCGAGATGCGAGTGGCCGAGCAACGTGTAGACATAGCGTGCGAGGACATACCAGAGCATTTCGGTGAAAAAAGGGTAGCGAAACTTCTGCGGCACCTTTGTGTTGTCCTCGACGCTGGCCGTCCTCAGCTGCTTCACGATGCCGAACGAATGCAGGAAGTTACCCCCAAAGACGAGCGACTGGGTGGGTGTGTAGACGGCATGGATCCAGCCGGTGGGTATGAAGAAGGTGTTCCCGGCTGTCAGATAGACTCGCGCGCACTTCTCCACGGTATCGCCGAAGAAGATGTCCGCCTGCTTGCCGGACAGCACCCACTTCTCGTAGAGCTGCAGATTGCGATCGGTGGGCGGTATCAGCCAGAAGACCTTGCTGCCCTTGAGGATGTGATACCAGACTGAGGTGCCGCCAAAGTCAATGTGAAAGTCTGTGTAGCAATTCTTCACCGACATCAGGCAGTACTTCTGCACCTTGGGGTACATCATGCCGCCGAGCAGATTGGTGCCCTCCTTCTGGGCATCCTTCAGCTGTTTGGGCCATACCACATCCACCCAATCGATCTGGCGCACAATCTCTGGACTCTGCACAAAGCGATCCAGTCGCGTGTGCGAGAACTCCAGCGATATCACGTTTAGGAGTCGATCCTTTTGCGGGCACTCGTAGTACTGCTGCCACTCCTTCATCGTCATCTGGAGGTTCTTCTGTGTGTTCACATCCATCACGTCCAGCAGACGACGCGATCCCACGCACAGGCGCACATCGCCCACGGTAAACTCTTGCGGATCGGGCATGCGGAGACCCAAGCCGTTCTTCTCCCTAAAGAGTAAGGGTATGTTGAAGCCATGTTGCTGCAGGAATCTGTAAAGGGTGCAGGGAGAGAATGAAGAATGAAAAATTAACATATGTGTGGACTTCCTATTTCGTGATTCTTTATAGCTTTGCTAATTGGTTACGATTATTGTTTCGTTAATTTCTGTATCACATTTCGTTCAATCTCCCCCATTGACTTTCGTTAAGTACGGCAGATTGATGATCAATCCGTCAACGATAATTGATATACTTACGCGACGGTTAAATCGCAGCCGCGCATCTCCCGCACCATCCCAGCCTGCGCAAACTTTGAAGATTCGAGCTTCTCGGCAACACTGAAACCGCGCGCCCCCTCACCATCGTCATCGCCCAATGACCATTCGTCAAGGTAGAGCTTCCGCTGCTTGCGCTCGCGCTGTAAGAGACAAGAGAGAAAGATAGCAATAAAGAGGGGGGATAAGACAACAACGTTATTGAATGCAAAGCACCAAACCAAAACCGAACCAACCCATGCCAAAGCAAGCCATTCGGACCCCGAGAGCCGGAAAAAGCCGGAGCGCAGCGATAAATGCCTATAAATACACTCCACTCCACAGAGGGCGGCGGCGGCAACGCTAGCTTCTCTGTTGACGCCATCAAAAATGATTCACAAATGAATGCCATGCCTCTCTTCACCACACTGTAGCGAGTGGCACACTCTCTCGTCTCTCTCTCTTTCTGCCAGCCATCTGCCCGCGCCATCACTTTCTCCGAGTACTGCTCTGCTTCGCTACCACCTCCGCAGCTGCGTATATAAAAGCTTGTGGGGCTCGTCATTTCGTTTTCATTGGGCTGACTGGGGCCATGGACGACGCATCATGGGGCCTTCGTCTTCGGGTTTTCCTTAACTACATTCTCGTTGGGGCTGCTCGCTCGTTCGTGTTTTCTGGCAATTTCCGTGCGGCTCTTGGCAAAGGGCAATGGGAATCGTGTTGTGTTGTCCGGGGCTGCAGGCAGGCCTGAAAGCCCGCCCCAGCTATAGCTCCATCTCCTGTTGCTGTCTCTCTTCTGTGCGCATGCACTTTGCATATGCAACACACACACACATTCATATTATTATACAGAACTGCGTTTGTGGTGATGCAGCGTCGCCGGGCAGCAGCACCGACTGTTGCTCCAAAGGAAAACCAGAGGCAGCAACAACAACAACAAAAACAATGTCTCCTGCTTTGCTTTGCGTTTATTTTGGCCGCCGCCGTTGGGGAGGGGTTGGGAAGCGCAATGAAAAATCTATAAAACATGGATGCGACTCTGCCCTCGTTTGCACGAGTATTCGTTTGTGAGTTAATGTTTGTGTGCATGTGTTTGTGTGTGTGTCTGGTATATCCTTTTTAAGCGGCTTGCCACACACTGGAAACTTGTTTGGCATGTTCTAAATGATTTTTTTTTAGTGGCTTTTCATTGTGGTTGCTGTTGTTGCTGCTACTTCTGGCCGAAAAGCTTGTTTTGGTGTCCGGCATCAGGTACATCTGTATGTGTGTGTGTGTTTGTGTATGGCTGTGTGGTGTGCCTATGCGTATGTGGATGAAAGAAACCAAAATCCAAATCCAGTCAAGTGGTTTTATGGTGGCGTCACCCAATCCCCCCACCTCCCTCCAGACCCATCAATTGGTGTGGCCCACCTGGGGGCCCTAATGTATTCTATTTAGGTGCTAATTGCGGACCCTTATCTGCTGCCATGTGCTTTGCTCCCCTCTGGGGGTTAGTCATGCTCTGCTCTATACATTTTTAATGGGGCGTACATTGCGTTCCGCACTTAAATATTCATAGAGATAAAGATAACGAGAGGGGGAGAGGAAGAGCAGTGGCATACATACATAAGATCTCTTTCTTGCGACAAGTGCGGTGGCTCGGTGGCGTGCTGACGGAGGCAACAGCTGTTGCTCTGATCCAATTTCGGTTCGATTGCTAATCAGAGTCTCTTTTGGACTACAAGATATCAAATCGGTTATCGGCTTCTGCACAGAGCAGTGTCAACGTCAGCATTACTTCAGACCCCCTCCTTACCCGTCGTTGACGTGTATGTAAATATGTTGGGGCAAGAAGAACAACAACAATGCCCTGTTATCTACGATACGAAATAGAAACCGAAGAAACACACCACACCGTGCGCTCTCAAACACACACATACACAAATCACACCACATCGTCGTAGCAAAGTCAAAGGCATAGCAAAACGAAAACGAAATGCCAAGCGAGTATAGGCCTCCCATTAGCCGCCGATTTCGATACTCTAACAAGTCAAACACAGTCGATATTTAATTGATTGAAAAATAATAGAGTATACCGGATTTGGGGTCAAACATTTCTGTCTCTATTGCATTGAAACTTTTCGACTAAGTCAACATACCCTCTGGAAGGGTAGTGAAGAGAACAACAAGCACCAGCCAACCAGCCAGCCAGCCCGAACAAGATGAAGAAGAAGAAGAGGTGGAGAGGAGAATAACAAACAGCAGCAAATATGGCAAATAAAGCATTGCTTTTGGTCATGAGGCATCAGTTGAGCTCCAATGCTCAACGGGAGCGAGAGAGAGATAGCGGAAGAGGGAGAATGGGGAGAGGAGTGAGCATGCAATTTATTTATATAGATTAATGATGAGTTTTACGTTTGTTTCCACAACTAATGATCATCTTGTGGCACCGGGGGCCTTATCAATATTTACTATAGGTTGTTGCTTTTTTTTATTTATCAGTTTATTGATAGATGAGGGAAATGAAATGGGAAAATTGTACAGTGGACACAGTCAGAAGGGGTACTCACCAATTGACGGCGCTGAACACCTTTCGGATTGGTACTGGGATTACCATTGCCGCCGCCGCCTCCGCCTCCGCTGCTGTTGCCATTGTTGTTGCTTTTGGCTGGCGACGACCCCGTTTCGACGGCGGTGGACATCGCCACGGAAATCACTTATAGAAAACGTTACTTCACTTGCAGCACAGCACTCCGAAACCGATTTCCGATTCGGATATATGTATAACGAACGGTTCCACTCCGACGAATTAATGTGTAATTGTTTTTTTTTCTGCCTCTAGATTGCTCTTGCTCTAGCTAATCCCGTGTTAAACTGCAAAATGTACGGGAAAATCAAAAGATGCGTCAGCATTTAGTATCGTTCTCATGCAGATTGCAATCTGTCTGCTGCTGCTGCTGCTGTCACTTGTCTTTCGCCCCAAAGAGCGCACTAACAAACTAATTACGTTTATTACTTCATACAAATTGAACGGAGGGGGGCACAGGAACAGTCACAGTCACAGCAACACAGACACACATAAATAAAATAGCGACGTTACATTACACTGAACAGAGCGCACCGGAGCAGCTTGCTCACTCCCACACACCGACAAAACTGAAGAAACGAACGGAACAAATAGCGTGCAGAGCTAGGTCGGGCCCCAACGAATGAAACTCAACACACTTGGGGCTCTGCTGCTGGGCCCCAGCACGTTATAATCATGTGAGGTGAGGCCACTCTCAGACCCACTCTGAGCACACACAGACCATGAGAATATGTCTCACCCCATTCGAACATCACTTGCTGGGCCCCAAAACCGGGTGAGGAAATTCACCACAACGCCGCCTCGCCTGCTTCTACTTCTGTCGCGACAGTGGCTCGCCTGCCAAGGGGTTGCTGAATCCCACGTGTGTGACAGCCATGAGCTACGCCTCTGTTCCGCGGGTCACCGAGAAGAGGCGAGGAAACAGATAAAACAAAACCCAACTGTGGTGACTGTCGCTCTCAGTCGCAGCGCAGCGCAGCGGCTACCTGCGCCCGGGATGTGGATATGTGGATATGATGCCCCTGCCCGCGTGTCTGTGTGTGCGCTGAATGCATTTAACGTGATGTTTCTGCCATCAAAAACGCTGCCAAGAGTAGCGCTACACTTATCACCGTGCTGCACACCTTGGGGGCTCCACGTATTCGCGTCATCGCGGAGCAAGCACTTTCCCATGAACTTGTAATAGGAATTCTAAATTTGCACTTTGGTTGCGTATCTAGTTTTTGTCAGATTTTTTCGAGTCGAGTCTGTATTGGTGGTGTGGTGGTGGGTCTGCTCTGCCCCTCTCTACCAGATTGCTTTTGTTCTGTTCTGTAAGCGTCACCACGAAGCCGCTTCAGTTCTCATCTTCCGCTCTACTCATTTTCAAAATACAATCTTTTCGCTTACGCCGTGAAATACTTTTTAATTATAATTAATAAATATAGGCACAAAACAAAAGCACTAGCAAACACACACACTCACAAACACCATCAAAAAACACGCGTACGTTTGCATACAAATTAAAATTAATTTCGTTAACTATTTCTGCAGCTCAGCAAAACAGTCCAGATGGAAATCGTACGTACTCGTAAATTATTTGCGAGAGCAGCGGTTTTATTTCGCCTTTTTTATTCACGACGACTTTGCGCGCACCAACCGCGCAGCTCGAAAAATTACAGTTTTTATACACGGTATAGGGGTATATTAGTTTTGTGGAGAGTCTGGACGACCCCAACGGTGCCTACAGAGCGGCAAAAAAAACTACAGTCACTTTGGTCACACTAACCACACACCAACCAAACGTTAGTGTGACCGAATTGTGTCGAATTTTCCAAATAAACTGTAAAAATACAGATGACAATCATATTCCCCGATTTTGATATTCTGTTTAATATAATATTGCAATTTATGGCCGCAAATAACAGATTTAACAATTACAATGGCTGATGGGCAACGCTCTGTAACGAAGGTCAACAAATAAGCCCCTTTTCTTACATGGCAACTACACGGTAACTACACATTTGCTACACATCAAAATATTTTTACGAAGTATCGAAATTTGTATACCCTTTTTCCTTTAATTAATGTTAAAATTATTTTTTAAAACGTAATTAATATTGTATTTTGCACATATTTACATTTTTTGACCCAATAATGCATTTGATTAATATATTAATAATAACATATCGATCCCGACACCCATTTTCAGTCTTTATAAATATACCAAAAACCATACAATTTTCTGAGATAGAGACTGACTAGTTTCTGCAATAATTGGTGCCTATTAAAACAAACTTTTCTATAATTCTATAATATCCTTTCCTAACGGGTATGCAAAATGTTGTCACATAAAGCTGAGTATCCAGCACCGCGGAAACTAAAAATTACTGCCAAACTTCATATAAAAAAAACGGGGCCAGTAATTTTTCGTTTGTGTTTTCCTGGAGTCAGTATCCAGCAACGTAAACGGGATCCACGAATTTTTATCGATAATATCGATATTCACACGAATGTGGACTGTGAGAACAGCTGATAGGGGTGCCAGTAAAATATATGTGCCTATTTTTACTGGAGTACAAATGAGAGGTGGGGGCAAAATCTGTGCGCAAAACCAAAAAGAGATATGCAAATTTTTAAAGTGAGGAGAAGATTGCTTTAATAAAAGCAGTTGAGGCAAGACCATGTCTTTGGCGGATCACGGAAAATGAGCATTTTGATCATTTTGATATTTTGGCGCCTCCGACTGTGCTGTACTTCTTCTTAAAACAATATGTGCCACTACCAACACAATCACTTCATCGTCAGAATTACTTTTCTTCCTTTTTTTAATTTTAGTTTAATTTTTAAAATTGGCGCTGTTTACAAAACACAGCTGATTCATGAGAGTGGCAAATCACTTTTTAGGCTCTTGGTCACACTACATCAGTTGAGTTCCACACATCCGAAATAATGTGCAGATTAGCTTCAGTAAAATTTCGCGGTGCTGGATACAGGCCTTAAGCAACGTAAGTGAGCAAGGAATGTAAGGGATATTGTTGCGACGAAAAAGGAAATTGTTGCGATGATGTTGCCTCCACAAAATCCCTCAAAAAGTCCCAACAAGCACGACGGCTATACGGCAACAAAATATCGATATTTTTGTCAAACATCGATTCTTTTGCAATTTGGTTGAGTTTCAAAAAGATAACGTACAGAGAAAAAAAAAAGGCCGGATCGTCCTTGTCCTCCACACAGAAGAGCAGCTCGTCCACAGGATAGTCCATCGTAAAGAAGGTCTCCAGGTTGTGCTGCAAGTTCGGATCCACGCCCATCAGTGGTGACGACTCTGGCAAAATAGCTTAAGCATTCGAATTTCTGAATAATGAATGCGTACCGGCACTTACCTCCAACTCGCTGTAGCTACCCTCCCCTTCCCTCCACTCCACCTTGAACGGCACATGGTCATGTTAGTTGTCCAGGGGTGGCGACTCTCCAATTGCCAATAAGGCGAACACTCCTGTAACTTGTGCTAATGGGATATAAGCGAAACGGATCATATTAGCCGTCTTCGCCATCACTCGCTCTCAATCCTCTCCAAATTTTGAATTTACCATCCTGAGGTGCAAGGACAGGTGTCCTTAAGAGCAGAATTATAAATGATAAACTTACGCCCACGGATCCATCTGTCTGCACTGTCTGAAGTGTCGTCTCACTATATCAGCGATGACGTTCACTTCCTTGTTGTACCGTTCTTTGAGAACGTCGGAGAGGGAGGGCTGAAGCTCAGCGAACTCAGCGTTCATTTGTTCGATGAGGGTAGAATAATTGGTTTTTTTTTTATTCCGCCATTTTAATGTCAAATCTACAACGCCCCTTTGCGATATAGTGGGGCACTGTATAAATTCTAAATACCTTCTTATATGTGGTTCTCTGTTAATATTTACGTGGCATTGTCGGATGGGATGGGATGTAAACGAATAAATAAAATAATAAGATAAACGAATAAAACCACAAAATAAACAAAATGGGGAGACTCATCCCTCCACAAATTGGAAGTGTAACTGCGATGATGGTGGATGAGGAGACAGTGTCTGAAAAGGAAAAAAAATATGGTCTGCGGAGGACACAACAACGGAGAGGATAATAGCATGGAGAGAGGCCACACGGGATGCCAAACCCGAAGAATATGAGCCGGCGTCGTGAATGTCCTCTCTTGGCACTATCACAGTGTTCCAAGTGTTAAGTAGAATAGTTGGCCAACAAGACAACTCAGAAGCTACTACAAAGAAACAAAGGGAAAAACGGCTAAAAATGGCAAAAATGGCACAAAAAAATTACTGGATAAAATTGACCACAAATGTGAAGATTCACATTTGAACAAAAAGGAGAAAGAAAGAGAGAAAATTCATTTCAAGAGAAATTGGCATGTTCCTAGCATTGAACAACACCGGTCTGACTGTAAAGGAGAGTGAAGTCCTCTTAGAGGAAATCATTAGATATTTAAAGACGAAAAAAAAGAATATTGGACAGCAAATCAATCTTCTGTTAATAGAATTTATCGAACAGCGAACCGTTTGTTGAAAGACAAACTACGGCAAAGCATTCCACCCCCCGACTCTCCAGACAACAAAGATCACGAGGAGCAGATTAGTGCCCTCTTCCTAAGTGTTGTAAACGAGGACGAGGCAGACGAGGCTCCACCCGACTCTTATCACAGAGTACAAAAAGGAAAAGAACAGAAAGAGGTCAACAACAAATTTATCATCCACGAGATGAAGTGTCCAAAGTGCTTCCCGACTTTTAAGCGGCAACTTTACTTTGCGACAAAATTTAAAAACGTAAACAAACCACAGCTTACCGTGCAGTTTTTCCGCAGGGCATGCACACTTGGTCACACTCGGCGGACAGTATTTTTATATGGCACGTTTTGCTTGAAAACGTATTTTCCGATCTGAATACTAGGCTTGTTATAGGCTTTTTACACTTGGTGCGTTACCTATCGATATCGGAGAAGACGCAGAGAAGCAGGTTTGCCGTTTACACTACAGCGTAGTTGCGTCTTTGCGTCTTGGGAAGAGGAAGAAAAATTTGTAAACAAAAGAAATTATGTCTCAAAATCAACAAAATATGACAGAAAACGAGCTAATTCTTTTATCTGCGTTGGCGGAAAATGATGCGAATATGTTGAAGATCATGGAAGTGTCTGGGCTATCCTCAGAAAAGTTGCAGTTCCTCTTGCAACTGCAACGTCCTCCTCGCGTTTGGACCCTTGTTAGTAAAGTGCAGATAATCTTCTATTTTCAATTAAATAATGTATTTTATGTGTATGCAATAGCCACGATATGGTTCATTTTGGGAGGAAGATGTTGTGGAGAACTCCGATGCATTCTTTAAGGAAAATCTCCGCATGGAAAGGAGTACTTTTAACATTCTGGTTAACCTGTTGCCCAATTTAAAAAAAAAAGACACTCCATTTCGACAGGCAATCCCTCTGGAGAAGAGAATAGCCATAGCTCTTTATTGTCTTGGATCGTCAGCCGAATATCGTACGGTAGGGAGTTTATTTGGTGAATAGAATGTATTGAATAAATTATTTATTTACAAATTTGTGTTCTATTTATTACCTGTGCTCTCAACTCCGTCTACTACCATTGCCTTGGACGTCTGAAATATCATGGAGATTCTTCCAAAGTGCTCCCATGTTGATGGAGCCCCGCCTGAAGGACCCACTTTGGCTAGTTCACTCCTGAAAAATTAATTTAACAAGTAAATAGGAACTCTTGTATGGAAACTTACCTGTACTTTCTTGTCAAATTGTCCATTTTATTTTTCACCTCCACGGATGTTGGACCAAACTTTTTTAAGGCAATCGCTATTTCCTTATATATGTGGGAGTTCTTTCGAACGCCCCGGAAACCATCAATGTTTTCCTCCCACTGGTCGAGAAGGGATTGTATGGCAGCATGTGTCCACAAAAATCTTCTGTCTAGCGTAATAATTGATTTGAACTATTATTGTATGAATTATAGTATTATATATATGTATATATTTACCTTTTCCATCATCAGACATTTTTCGCGGCAAAATTTAAATTTGAAGCTGCTGTTTTTTGTTGTTATTAGTGGTGATAGTTCCGCTGATTAGGCAGAAAAGTACGAAAATTGCTGTTATGTGCACAGAAATACCACAGAAATACCAAAACGCAGTTGCGTCGGAAAACGACGCAACTTTTTGCCATCACTAGGGCCCTATGCTAAACCCAAGGTATACTAAACAAGGTAGCATTATTGGCTCGCTCACTCTCTGTGTTTAACTACATAAATTTCAGTCTGTTAAAAATTCTATTATACTCGTAAAAGAAAAAAAATAAACATAAATTACAATATACTTATACTATATACTTATACTTATTAAATCATTCCGGTCTTATTTGCAGCACAAAACTCACATTCATATATATGTACATACATTTGCATGTATGTATGTATGTACGTACAAATTTCTTTGTTTTGACACAAGCGAGCAAACGCATTACTCCTTTGAGACTCTTTCTCACAACGCATTTGTGAGTCTCTCTCTCTCTCTCTCTGCTGTCATTTTGAATAACTACTTATTCCTCTCTATAAGCCTACCTTGTTTAGTACAAGGTATACTAAACAAGGTAGGCTTATAGAGAGCAGCAAAGAAGGTAAAGAGATAGAAAGAGAGAGAGACTCTCACAAATGCGTTGTACTTTTCACAACAGACTGAGTCGAAAGAAGCAAAACAAGAGAGCGAGCGAGCCAATAAGCCTACCTTGTTTAGTATACCTTGGTTTAGTATACCTTGCCTGCAGCAGTTGCGAGCGAAGCATCTCTCGTCTCTCTCTCTCTCTCTCTCTATGCTGTCATTTTGAATAACTACTTATTCCTCTCTATAAGCCTACCTTGTTTAGTATACCTTGCCTGCAGCAGTTGCGAGCGAAGCATCTCTCGTCTCTCTCTCTCTCTCTATGCTGTCATTTTGAATAACTACTTATTCCTCTCTATAAGCCTACCTTGTTTAGTATACCTTGAGTCTGCCTGCAGCAGTTGTGAGCGAAGCATCTCCGCGAACAATTTTTTCTTGTTCCCTTTGACTTTTTTTTCGTGTACAATGGCGCCGCCATATTGCTGTTTATGCAAGAGTTGCGAAATTGGTTTAAAGTGTGTGCAAGTGCCTAAGAACGAGTTAAAAAGAAAATTGTGGATTGATTCAGTGGGCGTTGAGTTAAAACCAAATCATAGAGTTTGTGAAAATCATTTTAACCAAAATGATTTTTATTTTGATAAGCAAGGTAAACGACGAAGACTGCACGCAGGTGCAGTTCCTATAAATATTGAAAAAAAGGTATTCAATTGCACCGAACATTTTAATTCGGTTTTGAATAATAATCAAAAGGATTTTAGCTCCCAAACTGAGTAAGTATAGTTTTGTGTGCAGCACGAGTATATGAAAATAATATTGTTTTATTTAATTTTAAGAAAGGAGGTTGTGGAAGCTGGCATTGCCCTTGAAAATTTGCGCCTGCAAATTAAAGTTAAGGATTTGGAGAAAGAAATTAAAAGTCTAAAGCAACAGCTGGAACAGGCTAACAATTTAAATGCCTGTGTCAGCAAAATTTTTACGGCAAACCAGTTGAAGCAATTATCGATTGGAGGAAAGCCCCGTTGGATGCACGAGGACATCGCTGAAGCCATTTGCCTCCACGCAGCAGGGCCACCCGCATATCGGCACCTTTATAAAAAAGGTTTTCCACTCCCCCACGTGTCCACACTGAAAAAATGGTGTCAGAATATCGAAATCAGACCAGGGGCATTAGATTTTGTTATAAATCTGATGGAGAAGTCAAATGATATGGATGACACAGACAGAGTATGCACCCTGATGTTTAATAAAATGAAAGTGGCTTCATCTTTTGAGTCGGATGCTTCGCAGATTGAAGTTCAAGCGCCAAAAGAATATGTGCAAGTGGCAATGGTACAGGGCGTATTCAAGTCGTGGAAACAGCCCGTTTACTACGATTTTGACGAGCCGATGACTGAAACCATTATAAAATCATTAATAAAAAAACTGCACGGTGCTGGCTACTATGTCGCGGCAATTGTGTCGGACATAACACCAGGAAACTGGAAGTTGTGGAATCAACTTGGAATTTCCACAGGTAAGAAGAGCGTTTGTAAAGTTTATAAATTTAATTACTTTATTTGTTTTATACACATTTTTTCAGACAAAACATGGTTTGAGCATCCATCGAATTCGGAACTAAAGGTGTTCGTTTTCGCAAATGTTCCCCATCTTATAAAACTTATAAGAAATCATTACATTGATACTGGTATCTTTATGGACGGAAAAATATTAAAAGCCGACTCCGTGAGCCAAACGATGCAACATTGCGGCTCATCCGATGTTTCCATACTATTGAAAATAACGCAAGAGCACTTGAATGTTCAAGGTTCCGGGCGACAGCGCGTAAAGTTGGCAACGCAACTATTGTCCAACACCACAGCAAATGCTATTCTAAGATGTTTTGCATTAGGCTTGGAGGTGGACAATGCCGTGGAGACAGCAGAATTTATAAAACTAGTAAACGACTGGTTCGATGTTTTTAATTCAAAACTGTCTACACTTGGATATACGTGTATGCCCGCGAAACAGCCATATGGGTGCTCAATCGAAGCGCAGCAGCAGCTGTTGGAGAAAATAAGTTCATTCATGGCTAAGCCCATTATTCCCAATTTAAAGTCGCACTCACAGTCACAAGAGGTGCATCTCAAAAATGCTATTCCTTTTCAAAAGGGGATTATGATAAGCAATAATTCGTTGCAGCAAATGCATATATTTTTAAGTGAAAGATATGGAAAAGAGTACATTCTTACTTCCAGACTATCGCAAGACCAGTTAAAGCATTTTTTTGGCGCAATGCGGTCAAAGGGTGGCTTACATGACCATCCATCGCCAATTGACTTTAAGTTTAGGTTGCGAAAATATATACTGGGTAATTTGAAATACAGTAATTTGTGATCGTTGATTCGTCCAATGTTGTAGTTAGTAAAATGTATAATGTTTTAATATTGATTCCAGTCTATTTGTCAAATGTAATAAATGTGCCATATGTCTCAAAGTATATGTGAATACGTGTTTAATATTTTTATAGATCATTCTCGTAATTATAATATATTCTTCACATTTCAATTCAGCACGTAATACAGAACTTTTAGGAGAAAAGGGAGGTGGAAGATGTCCCATGGCTAAATGTCGACATAACAGCTTCAGCTGGGGCGCTACCTGAATTGCCAGAAGATGTCGCGGAAGATCCATCATTTCCTACACTTCCCGGAGATATTGATGAGCTCACGGAGGATGCTCTTGAATACATGGCCGGATATTTAATTAAAAAATTAAATCTAAAAGAGGAGGACAAGGAGAACAGTTCCTTTACCTATGTCAACCAAGTTTCGGCAGGACATTTAAGAAAGCCATCAGCTATATTTAAAGAAAAAATATTAAATTTAGAGCAAGTTTTCCTGCATAATTATGAGAACATTTCTTTAAAAAATAATATTATATTATAAATTTATTAGTAAATAAGTGCCACAATATATCTTTACAAAAAAAACAAAAGAATTTTTTTTTTAAAACAAGAATTTTTTTTAGAATTAAGTACTTAAATAAAAAAATTAAGCTTCAAAAGCATAAACAAAAAATAATGGGCAACAAAAAATTGTTAAAAATTCTATTATACTCGTAAAAGAAAAAAAATAAACATAAATTACAATATACTTATACTATATACTTATACTTATTAAATCATTCCGGTCTTATTTGCAGCACAAAACTCACATTCATATATATGTACATACATTTGCATGTATGTATGTATGTACGTACAAATTTCTTTGTTTTGACACAAGCGAGCAAACGCATTACTCCTTTGAGACTCTTTCTCACAACGCATTTGTGAGTCTCTCTCTCTCTCTCTCTGCTGTCATTTTGAATAACTACTTATTCCTCTCTATAAGCCTACCTTGTTTAGTATGCCTTGCTCGGGCTCTTAGGTGCCGTTTACACTGAGGCTGCGTCTTGATTCTTTTCGTCTTCCCAGAAACGCAGTTTTTTTTACATAGGTTTAGCATAGGGCCCTAGTGATGGCAAAAAGTTGCGTCGTTTTCCGACGCAACTGCGTTTTGGTATTTCTGTGGTATTTCTGTGCGCATAACAGCAATAATGGTTAGAACAAATTGTTTAAACTAATTTTATTATTAAAAAAAGCATTTCAACAATATAGTTGATTTCAAATTTTTTGCTGCAAATCCCATGTCTTTGAATCCTTTCACTGTTTCCGTGATCTTCTCAGGGTAAGAAAGTCTGCTTGCAGATACGAGTTGAGCAACTACCTCGCGACAAAATTGCAGTAATATGAGGCAGACAAAAGCCCTTGGCACACCAAATAGACTCCCGTGCGATATTCCGCACGCGATCCTAGGCAATAAAGGGCTATGGCTATTCTCTTCTCCAGAGGGATTGTCAGTCGAAAAGGAGTTTTTTTCTTTTTGAGATTGGACAGCAGTCCAACGAGAATGTTGAAGTATTCCTTTCCATGCAGAAATTTTCCTTAAAAAAGGCATCGGAGTTCTCCACAACATCTTCCTCCCTAAATGAACCATATCGTGGCTATTGCATACACATAAAATACATTATTTAATTGAAAATAGAAGATTATCTGCACTTTACTAACAAGGGTCCAAACGCGAGGAGGACGTTGCAGTTGCAAGAGGAACTGCAACTTTTCTGAGGATAGCCCAGACACTTCCATGATCTTCAACATATTCGCATCATTTTCCGCCACCGCAGATAAAAGAATTAGCTCGTTTTCTGTCATATTTTGTTGATTTTGAGACATAATTTCTTTTGTTTACAAATTTTTCTTCCTCTTCCCAAGACGCAAAGACGCAACTACGCTGTAGTGTAAACGGCAAACCTGCTTCTCTGCGTCTTCTCCGATATCGATAGGTAACGCACCAAGTGTAAAAAGCCTATAAGAATACCTTCTTTGCTGCTCTCTATGCGGCTACCTTGTTTAGTATACCTTGGTTGGCTCTAGTTGCTTTTCTCATTTTGGATTTTGGATTTTTTGTTTTAGCATATTTTAGTGATGTGTGCACATGCATTCTCATCTACTTTGCGTGTGTGCTATAGTACTAATGGGTTCTCGCTCTGGGGAAATTTAGAAATGACACCTGCGCCCAGTGATGGACTATTTCGCGCATTTCTGTCTAGAAATTAAAACTGTAGATATTAGAACTATAGAATAAGAAGCTTAAACATACTTTCTCAAATATAAATAAGAAAAAAATAATATAATATACTGCGGCCAATCTTTCGGTCCCTTCTTTGCTTTTATACTTACATATGTACATTGTATATGTAAACTATGCTTACTTTATTATAATTATTTAATATATCGTATACACATGTATTAATCCAGCAGTTTTTCAAATGAACTGAACTCATCGAGAAATGAGTTACATAATAGAAGTTAATCTTTCAGCACTGGGATAAAGACAAAATAAGTAAACATTCTGCATAGTGAAACATTTGATGTACGATTTATATGAAATAAGGTATTCCAATAGAAAGAAAGTCACCACATATGGTGAATTTAAATATTTGAAAAGAAATTACCCAGCCACTCCACGGAAATTTATTCCTCTTGCATTTTGTTATTGAAGTCAATGTTTTCATTGCAGTTACTTGCCGTAGGCACTTTTTTGCATACTCCAAATAATTGAAATTTTGAAATAAACGTGAAATATATTGGGATTTATTGAGGTTTTTGTTGGGAGGGGCTCTAGTAAAAAAAATGCATTTTAACTACAAGAATAAAATGTAGCCATCATACGAGTATAATCTACGTTTTTCATGATTGACTCACTCAAATATTGCCATTCATAGCTGTGGGTTGATCTAAAATTATTTTGTCAGCCTGCTTTCATTAGGCTTAGGAGGGGGAGTCTATGGTCATTATAATGGCTGATTGACGTTCCAATTGAATTTACCGCCTTCACAATTTTATTGTCACCGGGTGTAGAAGTTATACAATGCTCAGAAAACTATAATGGCCGAGATGTGGGGATAACGACATAAAATATACCCAAGATATCCACTAAAGAATTGCTTATTCTTATAAATTCATTATTTATTTCTCTCGTGTATTACCAAATATAATCGAAGTGACGTCTAAACTGTGATCCTCCTCCATAGATTTATTGTATTGTTTGTGGTTTGGAATGATGAAAACCTTTTCAAACCGAACGACGCGTGCCGCGCAAACACCGCCCATGCTCGTAGATCAAACCCATTATCTATTCAAATTTCTGTCCAACAGCAGCAGCAGTGGCAGTAGCATCATCATTATCATCTTGTTGACCCGTCATTGTCATAATCTCTCTGGCGAAAATACAGCACAGCCAAGTGCACTCTATGTTTACTTGAATTGAATGCTTTTTAATGTGGATGAGCCACAACAATTTTCGTGTGTGGGTTGAGGTGAGAGCTTCTCATCAACACAATAGATCATATAAATGATAGGTACATACATACCTACATATGTCTATATATTCGTACATGTGCTATATACATTTTCATTGTATCTGTGGTGGTCGGTCCGGCTATTGTTCGCGAGAGATGGGATTTTGAGCTGCGGCCTGGCCTCGTATATAAAGGTGATCAATCTCGTTGTCTAAAATTCAGTTCAATTCTAACGCTACTCAAAGCCGGTTTTTGCGACAGTTTTCGTGGAATCTTTGCTAATTTGTATACACAATGCGTTTCGCTCTGATTGCTTTTCTAGGTAAACACACATTTGTATATAAGGCAATCATACTCCGGAGGTGTAAAACGCTTGAAAAAAACACGCTCTTTTAAACCTCTAGCCCTGTCCCTGCTGGCCTTTGCCCTGGCTGTTCCAGCCAAGGACACGAAGAAGCAGGCCAACAGCTGCCAGCGCTCCTGCGGCGATGAATACGAGCCGGTCTGCGCCAAGTCCAAGAACAGCAGCAAGGAACGTCTGCTCACCTTTGGCAGCCCCTGTGTGATGTCCAACTACAATTGCCAGCATGCCGATGATCGTAAGTGTTTCACAGATATCATATAATATTACATATACATATGTAGATAAAATTATTTAATTTTCAGCCTACGAGATGAAGTCAAAGGGCGAGTGCGGCGGCGGAGTGAGCGTGCGCCTCTCCTAAGAACTCCACCGCCCTCAGTGGATAAACGATTTTTAATGACTTGTACGTTTCAACTGGTGCAATAAATTATATCCTTTATGTTTTTATTCCAACGGGAACTGTTTATTTCTCTTCGAACGAAGATTTCTACATTAACAAAACGGAACAGAAAATTTAGCATTACAATTAGATCATCCTTTTTAAAAATACACTCTTAGAAAAAAATTCAAACGGGATCGGGTTTCTTTAACCATCACTATTAACGCATCCTGTACTTCCACATTCACTTATCAGCAGTCACTCGACCAATCTGTAAAATCAGAACATTAATCAGTTTGTTCGAGTGCTTTCCCAGGCTATTTCTTACCACTCACAGAGCCTCACACACTACGATCTAATGCAAATAGACTATATATTATATTGTATTGTATTGTATTGCTGATTACTCATAGTTGGTTTTAGTAGTGGTTCCTTTATGTATGTATGTTTCCTATAGAATACGCTCCGACTACATTCACAGATTCGGTTTAGAAGCTCTCTAGTTGGCGGCCTTCTGCTGCTGCTTGACCTTGTAGTCGGCCAGCGCGGCCTTGATGGCATCCTCGGCCAACATCGAGCAATGCAGCTTGACGGGGGGCAGACGCAGCTCCTTGGCAATATCTGTGTTCTTCAGCTGCCCAGCCTCGTCAACGGACTTGCCTTTGACCCATTCGGTGGCCAAAGAACTGCTGGCAATTGCCGAGCCGCAGCCAAAAGTCTTGAACTTTGCATCAACGATTTTTCCATTTTCATCTACTTTGATTTGCAGTTTCATAACATCGCCGCAAGCGGGTGCTCCCACCAGACCGGTGCCGACAGTGGTGTCCTTCTTGTCTAACGATCCCACGTTGCGAGGGTTCTCGTAGTGCTCAACGACCTGGGTGCAAAAGGAGAAAGAAAGAAAAAGCCTGGTTATTCCCTTGTCAACCCGATAACATTCTTATCTAAGTGCGTGCCGCAAGCAACGCGCTGTCTCCCAAAACGAAAACAAATTTCGTATTTACGTATACTATATAGAATATGTATTACGAAAGAACATTCCGGGCGGAAGCATAAGACAACTTACATTTTCGTGATACATAGCCACGGGGACGCTGTTCACACGCTTCAGCTGGGACAGCAGCAGTTTGGATGAGTTTCGTACCAGCGACATCTTTAATTTAATTTAAATGAATTTGTTCTTTGAATCTTTCAGTATAAATCGATCAATTATGGCACAATTGTTGTGAAATTGGAAAACACACGGCACGGCTTACTGCGTGCTAGAATCAGCTGTTAGCAATGTTGCCAGATTTTCAGAGACAGAAATATATCGAAATAAACGTCTCATTTTCAAAATATAACCTCAGATGCGAAAAAAGTGCTAGCAAACAGAATCAGTGTTGATATTCGTATGAAACCGATAAAAAAATTTTGAATGCGAAATTTGTTTGCTAGGGTTAGTTTGAAAGTAGTACTCAGATCACCAAACAAACACGCCGATATATGCTAGAAAAGTATTTCATGGTATATGCGGAATTTTTCAGAGTCGGATCTGAGTACTAGGCTACACCGTAAATATACCGCAGGCGTGATACACCCAATATAATTTTAACAAATATTCATTACAAATAAACATGATTGATCAAAAAGCGCTTTCTTTAACATTAACTAAAATTTTAAATGCTCTTATTCCATGATTAATTTTCTATGCATGTTTTACCGTCTTTTCACATTCCATCATTCGAGTCTGCGCGTGTATAGACCGCCCAGTACACTCAAATTGCCAGCAAGAATAAATATTAGGAGCAAATAGACTAGTTTGCCAAGAATTCGCACATTTCCAGCATTATTGGCGTTAAAATCAAGACAGCCACAGTGGACACCCCAAAGCAACGGACTTGCAGCAGCACAGCCATTATGACCTCACGAAAACGCAGCGGCAGCGGGTCAACGAAACGCCCTAAGGAGAAGGTTCACTTCACCCATAAATCTGTACCGCCCACACCCATTTGCATATTTCATTAAATTTAATTTAATTAACAGGTCGTCTACATATACGAGCTCTTGTGCCGTGGCGAGGATCCCAACACGGAGAGTTCCGGAGAGTTCTGGAATGAATTCTTTTTGCTGCAACCGAACTTTGAGGCGCTGGAGAATGAAATCGGGAAGCTAAACAGCGAACTGCTGCAAGTGGTGAAGCCAAACCTCAATACGTTGTTTCAAAAATGCATCGAAATGCTTAACACGGGTAAAAAGGACCAACTACCAGTGAATTGCTCTTTGACTCCTGATGTTTCTTCCAGAGGATCATCCGAAGCGCTTGTGCAACAGCCTCCAAACGCTGTGTTCCCTTTTCTATGGCATTTTCAAGAAGTCCAATACGGATCCGCCTTTCAACATTGTCAACGAGATCTTTGGTCATGAGGAAATGGACGAATGGCTCAAACTAATGATGCAGTACTGCAATCGCATCCTATTGGGAGATGTCACGGAGAATGCCCGCTTTATGTGCCTTAAGCTTCTGCAAGTCCTGGTCACGGGCACCGACAATGTCAATCAGAATGCCCTGTTCGAGCACCTGATGATGCACAGTATGTTCGATGCCTTCGTAAGGTTGCTCAGCGATCCCACATTTCGTACACAGCACGGACATGATATTGTAATACTACTGACTATTTTGGTCAACTATCGGAAGCACGAGGCCACCAATCCGTATGTGGTACAGCTGTCGATATTGGCTGATGAGCTGGCCCTGAATGGGTATGTTTTTCCACGTTTCCCCCCCATATCTCACAAATGCTCTGATAATAATTATCATAATTTCAGATATGGCCAAATGATATCACAATCGCTTATTGACTTTTGCCGTCAGTACATCCAGAGCCTAAACAATGTGCAATCCTCATCCTGGTTCTCGTCGCTCTCGAACATTGTGGGCAACATGTTTGTCTCGGACGAGGGCTGTGAGCGAGTGCAACAGATCAAGGCCAACAATGGCCTGCTGCTGGCCCTCTACGAGGCAGTGCATCTTAACCGGAACTTCATCACAACACTGGCCCACACCCAAGCCGAGTCTAGTGCGCCGCCCTCGCCCAGCAACACCTTGAGTCTCGCTCAGCCCGTGCCCGATTTGTCGAATGCCCCGATCATCGACATAACGCAGTATCCCACGAATCTGCTGGTGGCTGTCTTTCAATATTGCTCCATTGTGATGCAGGACAACAAGAACGAGTCGAGCATTGCCAATCTGAAGCTGTGTTTCCTGATACTCACCTGCATTTCGGAGGATCAGTACGCCAACTCCATGATGCACGACAATAATCTCACTTTTAAGGTGATGCTGCATCGCGCCCAGATGCGTCACCGCAAGCTGAATGTGGATCGTGTGGGCAAGTCCCAGCCCCTGGCTGCCACCCTTCTCGACCTATTGGTGGAGTTCATAGTATCGCATTTAATGAAGAAGTTTCCCATGGAACTGTATCTGCTGTGCATTGGTGTGATCCATCGCATTCTGTGCTATCAGAAGCGTTGTCGTGTCCGCCTCAACTATCCCTGGAAGGAGCTGTGGTCGGCATTGATTGGCCTGCTTCGTTTCCTAGTCAATCAGGAACAGACGCTGGTCAAGAAGTGTAATATATTCCATTTGTCGCTGCAAGTCGTGAACATTTTTAACCTGTTCATTACCTACGGCGATACGTTTTTGGCCACAACAAATAGCTATGATGAGCTCTACTATGAGCTGAATCGCGAGGAGAAGGTCTTTACGGAAATTCATGCAATGGGTAAGCCTGAAGACCTTCGATCCTTAATCCCTATGACTAAGAGTTTTGTATCTTTTCAGTTTTGCGTTACACCACGATGGGAGAATGCGATTATAAGGACGATGTCATCAAGCTACTAAATTCGTTGGTCAACATCCTAGCCATAGTGAAGCACTTTCAGAACAAGATCAAGGAGTGGCTGGCCGAGCAGGGATTGTCAACGCCCACGGAAGAGCAGATACTCGATGTGGTGCGCAAGAATTATGACCTCACGCTGAAGCTGCAGGATTCCCTGGATCAGTACGAGCGTTATGCGGAGACGCCACTGCACACCAACTTCTTCAAGGCGATGGTGCGTGATGTGGTAAACGATACGCGAAAACACATTTATGGCTATGTGAAGGAGGCAGTGTCCGTAATACCCGAGCAGGAGGTGCTCTTAACGACAATGTCCAACTCGGCAGGCACACCAACTGCCACAGCAGCCCCAACAGCCACAGCAGTCCCAACAGCACTAACAGCCGCGCCTGCCACGTAGGAATTAGATGGTGAAACGATGGAGGACAGACTGATAACAGACTGTTTAATTGTTTCCTTCGCCTAGTTATATAATTGTATTTATATTGTTCAAATCTCTAGAAGCATAAACTGGATGTTATCTATAAGATTGAAAGTGATATTGCGATATCTTTGTTAGCTTTCGTTGTGGAGTATTGCACTAATACCTAAAGATATAGTACATACATATATATTCTGTGCAAGTTTTTTACATACGTATACAAAATATAAAGCTTGATCGGCATCAAAGTTACGGCTATGATATTCCGGTCGATTTTTGACAATTTCACTGATAAACCGCCTAGGTCGGGCCCTGATAAACAAGAGGTTTTAATGTTTCGGTGTAAGTATCTCGGTTAACCAGGGCGATATCGGCGAAGGACCTACTTTCCCAGGATCGTGGGGATGCAGACTGTCGAAGACTGTTATTGCTGAAAATAATTTTGGGGCCCCTGTAGCTTCAAATTCCATCAAAGCTTCTGCTACGTTAAATCGGAGAAGGCTTGGCGATCTAGAATGTCGAAGATCGCCTTGATCTTTATAGGAAAATCATAAAAAATTGTACATATACCTATTTGTATTTGTATGAGATTTCCTTTCTAATTGTTTTTCATTTATTTATTCCCAAGCTTTCCACGTGTGTGTATATAATCTTTAATACAAAAATGTGTATAAATATTTGTATATTATGTTTTGTTGTTCTCGTTATACAGGCGTGTGTATATGTGTAGGTTCTAAGGATATCTCTACGATTTGTAAATGTATGTGGTATATGTATAACTGCAGCATGCAATAATTGCACACAATTAACAATTTGAATGCAATATAAATGGGGGTCGTAGGTCGAAACAATATGCGAATCGAATCGCTAATTAAATGTCAAATACATCATTAAAAAAATGCATTAAAATTATGTAAATTTATAAAATACATAGTAATAAATCGCGTTAAAATATACAATCATATTATTTGATATAAAAATAATTTCTAGTCGCTTTATACAGATATATCATTTGCATTCGATTGTGTATACTCGTATGTATTGTATGTATGTATATCTAGCTCGATATTTATGTAGTATTTAGTTCAAAGGCAGAGCCAAACAATCACTTAAAGGCACAATTAACAGACAATATTCAATTAAATTAATTATTTTATAAGCAATGCCCAAGTTTCAGTTTCCACCTAGCCCTGGAATCGTGGCCTAAACCTAATGGTAATAATTATGGATCTATTTACAATTTCGTTCGAAGGTGTGTTGTGTGTTTTGCTAAGTGTATTCTCGTATGGATGATTGGTTATGCTATGAAACTTAATGCAGTCCGAAGGCCGATGACGATGCCAATGCTTGGTGCTGAGTGCCGCCTTGATTAGAAGTGATCCACCTTGACGGAGACCGTGTGGGCAGCAGCATTGCTTGGCAGATCAATGTTGTCCCACTCGGTGTGCAGGTTCTTCTCGCTGTCGGTCGCCTTCAGGGCCAGGCCCAGCGATGCTGTGCGTCCGGCACAGTGGGGTATATTGAGTGTAACTGGAACCATAAACTCGAGGCCCTGCGGCCCGCACATCACAAGGGGTGATAGCATGGTCTCACCTGCGCATTGCGGAAAATAATACATTTGTTAATTATAATTCTAATAAATTGTGGTAAATATATATATAATATACAATGTGTGTGTTTGTGTACTGGGTATTGTATTTGATATTGAGTGGATAGGTTGTTCTGTGTTATGGCAAGTGTAAGTGAGTACAGGCATAGACAACGCTCAATTTGTGGGAGAAAGATCTATAGCAAGAGATACAATTTCACTGAAATTGTCAAAGGGAGAACGAACAGTAAATAGGTTTTAGGGCAGAAATTGAAGAAATAAGAACTGAAATTAGACAAAACTGTTGAGGAAAGTTTAAAGAATAAGCTGATCTACATATGTATTAATAGATGTGTACTATGGAGGTTACATGCAAGCAAGCAGGATGTTATTACCAATTAGTATTAATTTCAAGACTACAAACTAAGGGTAAGTATCCATTAAAATCACCATCCACCGCAGAGAAAATTAGCTTAAGTCAAGATCAAATATATATACAACGAATAAAACACAAAAATGCTGGTCGCAATCCAAACTCAAAGAGAGAAGACACAGGTGGACATGTGTGGATTGCTTTAGTGGGTAGGTGGTTGTGGTAGTGGTTTTTGGTGGTGGTTGTGGTTGTAGTGGATGCATACAGTACGGGGAGTAGAGTGTGTGTTAGACCAACCATTTTCCATGTCCAGCGGAGGTCCGCCGACGGCCTGTCCCATGCGCGGATCGCTCACTGTAAAGTAGATCTCCTGTCGCACGCCAACGGGAATGGCTCCAGGCGGGATCTGCAGCGAGACATGCCACACCTTGTCGGCCAGGGTGCCTCCATTCGAATCAAAGAATCCTCGCATGGTGCTCGGCTCCCGGGGCATACTGGGAAAGGGTCCGTTCGTGGAGGAGCCAGCTGCTGGTGCGGCTGTGGGCACAGGACCGGCTATCGGCAAGGACATGCTGCTGCTGAAGGGTGTGCTCGTGGCATTGGGCGGGCCAACGGGCAGGCTGGCCTGCGAGGTGTACTGGGTCTCGATGGAGGTGCAACTGTCGCCAATGGGGGAGCTGGGCGGTGGCCCTGTGCGCTTCAGTATATTCGAAATGTGGAAGGGTGCTCGACCCGAGCGTGGGGTCATAGGATGGCTGGGTGGTGCAGGCGGGGCCAGGGCTGATACCGTGTCGGCCGCCTCGAACACATCATCGGACACATTCTGCGTCTCGTTGGCCAGCATTCCCTCATTGTGCTGGTTATTCTCAATGGCCGTTGCCTCCTCTGTGGCCTCTGCGGAGCTCTCGGCTTCGGCTTCCACATCGGCTTCGACTCCTGACGCCTCCTCCTCATCCTGGTCATGCTCCTCAATCTCATCTTCGACAAGGGGAGCTCGTGCTGCTGTATTCTCAATGACCGTGTCCGAGGACTTTTGCAGGTCCGAACGACTCAGAGTCGAGTCCTCTGTGGGCTCCTCTGGCTGTGCATTGATCTCCACCTGCACTTGCTCCGTTTTGCCCTCCTTCTTCTCATCCGTCTCGTTCTCGCGCGATTGCAGGATACTCTCCTCGCGCGACTCGTATATGGGTGCCGGTCTGCCCACGTCTCTCTTGGACACATAAATGGGCTCCGCCATGCTGTCGTGGGCCTCGCGACGCGTCTGATAGATCTGATCCCTCAGCTGAGTGCGCGTCTTTAGGGCGCTCTCCTTGGCCTCCCGCCGGCTCTGATAGATGCTCTCCGAATTGGATCGCTCCGAGCGATCGTCCCGCTCCGACTGGCTGCTGCTCTGGGGGCTAAACTCTCGCTCCATGTCCCGCTTGCCCTGGCTGATGCGCTCCTGCATCTCCCGTTTCGACTGGTACAGATGATTTCGCTGCATCTCGCGGTGCATCTCGCGACGGGACTGGTAGAGCGGCTCCTCCTCGGTCTGCTCGTTGGCCGCCCCCGGATAGAACCGTCTGCGGGTCATCACCTCCGAGTTGGGTGCCCTCCTCTGGTCGGGCATCATGTAGGCTCCCTGTCGCGTCTGATAGATGTCCTGTGGATCCTGCTCGTAGCCTGGACTGACCAGGGGTCGCCTGTTGGGCGGCTGGTTGCCTCCTCGATCCGCTGTGGTGGTGCTGTGACGACGCACAATCCTTCGGCCTCCATTCCGTGCTCCAGCTGCTGCAGCTGCCGCAGCCTCTGCCTGCCTCCGCTCGAGATCGATGCAGGCTCTATTCGCATACAGATCGTACTGATCATACCCATAGCCATTATCCTGTGGATGGTGTGGCATGCGCTGTGCTGATCCCCCAATATTCCCATAGATATCCTCACTTTCCAGATTCTGATACGTGCTGTTCATCATCATCTCCTGCTGCTGCTGAGGAGGATAGTGCCCCGCGTAATAGGGATCCTGATGGTTGGGCGGCATCATGCCACGTCGCGAGTGCTCCTCGAACCCAGCCGGATAGGTGGGGAACTCGTCCGGATAGTAGGGCCTCTGCACACCCCTCTCCAGCATCGATTGCTGGCGTCGCAATCCCTTGGGCTTCCGTTCCGGTTCCACCATGCTGTTCATCCGCCTCAAGGGTCGCGTGGTCTTCAACAGCGCGTTCTTCAGTGCCGCCAGTGGGCTCTTTAGCACCGATTTCTTCTTCTTGTGCGGCGGCAGTGGCGGCGGCGGCATGGCCACCTCCATGCCATGATCATCGTAATACTGCTGCTGTGGCGGACCATATTGCTGCTGCTGCTGCTGCTGTTGTCTGGGCTGACTGTGGCCCCTGCTCGTCCCATAGTGGCTGTAGTAGTTGGGATCTTGGGCATGCGGTGGCCTCTCATGGGGATAGCGTGGCGCTGATCGGGATCTTTGCATGGAATGACCGCCCTGTGGGTGGGGGGCAGGCGGGGGCATGGCATAGTATTCATCGTATCGCTCATCGTACGGCTCCATTTCGCTAAAGGTATTTTTTATATGATTTTTGTTTTTTGTTGGTTAGCAGAGTGTTTTTTAAGGGTTCTGTTTTTGGTGGGGGACTTTGGATAAAAGAGCTCATATGGACTTTAAAGAATCAAGGAATCGATGCAAGATCGGAAATGGAAGCTCTGCTCTTGGCCCAAAGAGAAGGGGGATCTCTTTGTGGTTCAGTTTTGAACAGACTTTTGGGGAAGAGAGTTTCCCTCTTCCATCTTAAAAAGTTTGAATGAAGAACCCTAGACCCTGTCTGCTGTTATTCGCGTTTCATTCCTGCAAAAGTTTCGCCAAAAAAAAGACACACAAGCGCATATTTTTTATATACAATATCTATAGAGACCCATAGATTCTTTATAATAGGTATATTGTATAATACTTTGCAAATTAACCAAAACTGTAGATAATAAAAGGAATACCAGTAACCAATTGTAAATCAAACATTTAAGTTTAAGCTAAATTCGTTTGTTAGTTAAGTTTTCTGTGACCCAAACACCGCAGTTAAGTTAGAAGATTCAAGATCAACTTTCAAAATACCCGGAGAAACGTATTCAGTGTAGAAATACGGATATATGTTCAAAGAAAAACATCAGCTATAAAGCATGATCCATAAAATGTATAATAGATAAATACAAGATCAAGTTTTGAGAGTAGAGAAATATCTGTAAGAAGTTAACCCGAAAAATGTTTTATTTTCGTTTGATTTTTTTTTTTGTCTGGCGTGAAGCGCTCTTAATTTTTTTGTTTTTGTTTTTTTGTTAAGCTTTTTTTTTTGTTGGTTTGGTTAATAATTTTGGTTATTGCAAAATACAATAATTATTTTTTTTTTTAAGTTTTTTGTACGATGTAATATATGCGATTGTTGTGCGATTTTTTGGTGTGAAATTTTGTTTGCATCGAATATCGTATGTGAATGACCAGCAACCGCATGAAAATATGAAATATATTGGCAGAATGATTGATTGATTGATTGACCGATTCGACTGATTGGCTGACTGACAGATTGACTGATTGTTGTAAATTACAAAAATGGCATATAACAAAAATATAAAACATTTTTCGTTAACACAAATGTTGAAAATTGAAGAAGGATTCAAAAAAAAAGAGAGAGTTTTTTCTGTATGTTTTTTTTCGTGTATGGTTTTTGAGTGGAGCGTTTTTAACGGGGATTGGTTCTCCTCCAAGAATTTTTGTTCGAGTGAGAGGGGGGGAGGGGTATCAGAGTAGGATGATAGGGACATGGACTAGTAAATGCTCTCTTCACTCACCTCATATTGTGATGGTGCCCTGCGGTGGCGCCGATTTGCGGTTTACGATACAGCTCGAAGGCGGAACCACGCTGCTCCCTACTTCCGGCCAGATCCAGGGCATGTCGTTCGGGCGTGTGCGGCGGCAGGTTTCCTATAAATTACATAAATATTAACATTTATAAATGAATATTCCACAATTGGGGGTGCAGTATATGCGCACCTATGGGCGGTGGCATGCCACGATGTGGTGCTATGTACGGGCCCGTTCCGCTGCCTCCATTGTAATGATGGCTGTTCCCATTATATCCATTGGCCGGCGGATACGGCTGTGGTGGTGGCGCCTGTCCGTAGTTCCCGTTGCTGCCTCCATAGGTGGGCTGCTGCTGTGCCTGCTGCTGTTGCATGTGTCCATTGCTGGGCGAGCCCGGTGTCGCCTGCTGTCCATAATGATGGTGCGATGGTGTTGGCGGATAGTAGAAGCCATTGGGGGAACGTGGCGAACCAGAATCCTGGGAATGCAATCAAAACATTAGCCAAACAATCAAAGGATCCCCCACCGTCTCTTTACTTACGCCATTCTCCCAGGGTGTGGTGCCACCGCTGCCACTGCTGCCACCGCTCTGCATCGGGGGACGATAGTTCTTCGGTTTTGGTGGCGGCACTGGCTTAAAGGGTCCACTGCCATTGCTGCTCGGCGTCCCGCTGCCGTTCATCTGTCCTCCTGGCCCTGCCTGGCCATTGCTGACCGTCGGTGGTGGCACCACCACTCCGCCATGCTGCGGCGGGGGCACATTCTTCGGCAGTTTACTGTAGTCCGCTTGAGAGACGGAATTGTTCCGACTGGACGTGGTTTTTGGGTGGTGATGGGTGCGTGGCATTATGGATGGGTTGTTGTGTGTGTGTTTGTTTTGGGACAGGTGTCGTACAAAAACATTTGATGATGTGTGTGTGTGGCGAGAGGCGAGCACAAAACATAAGCAAGAAAGAGAAAAAGAATTTCACATAATTATAAGGACATGTGTGTATTACAAATATGTTTCAAATGGAGATATGCAGGGGTCTATTTGGTATACAAAACTCTTGGACAGATGGGTCTCGTGTGGTTATTATATTTATATTTTATTGCACTTTCAGGGTTTCATGGTTGAGGGTTTTATATACATAAGAAAAGAGGTAGGGTTCTCCCTATTAGGTTTAAATTCTCAAGACGGAAACATAGGTATTTCATTTCAAATAGGATGGAGTACAAGGATGGCTTCTAGTGCAGTTTCGTTATCGTTTCTTAGACGAGCGTATCGTAGGCGGAGACATTGGACATCAGGGCTGGTGGTTGTGGCATCATGGAAGCATGCAGACGTGGCGCAGCTATGGGTCGCCGATCGTAGCCTCCTCCTCCTGCCAATCCAGAGGACAGACGCAAACGATGGCTGCTGATTTGCTGCTGGTTCAGCTGAAGGGCACATGGCAGAGGCAGTGGCATTGGCATTGGAATGGGCAGTTGCCTGGTAAAAGGCGCTGGCGACAGCTTGGACGTGGTGGGTGAGAGCGAGTGCATTAAATGCAAGTGGTGCAAATGGGGCACATGTAAATGATAGCGTCTAATGGGGCACAGTACACATATTATAAAGGTTTTTTATAGAGAGAGAGAGAGAAAGATACAAACGCAATCGAGAAGAAATGCATGCGAAAGTGAAACGAAACGGTACCAACGGAGCAGGAGAAAGAGAGAGTAAAGAGTTTCTTTTTATATTACAACCGATTCACGGGCTATATACACAGATTCCTAGAGCGGATAAATATCCCAGGATAGTCCCGGACATTACCTGTATTTGCCGTAATCCGTTTTGGTCTCCACCAAAGGCTTGCGGGGGCTGCTTTCGAGACCCAAATTCGAGGGACGTTGCGGTGTGCCATTGCGTGGATCTATAGGGAAAATCAGACATAGCCTTCGGTTAGATACGGAGCTGAAAGATCTGTGGATGGATGGACTTACCGATATTACGGGACGCATTCATTTCATGATAGTGGGGTCTGCCTGGACTGCTCTGGCGATTCAGATCGTTGGCGCCACCAAAGCTGCGATGATCGTGCGGTGTGCGGCCATAATCGTGCGATTGGCCAACAGGCGGCAAGGGGCGACCACTGAAAAACCCGAATAAATCATTAAAATTACTGATTTGTTGCTAATTTCGAAGTTAATGTCTGGCTTACCTTGCATTTGGCACTGATTTGAGATCATCGGGTGCATTGGGACCTAATCGGCCCAGGTTCTGCATGGCCATCTGCGTATTGTTGTACGAATCGTAGCTGGACACACTGTCGTAGGTGGAGGCGCCTCCTCCGTTGGCCTTCAGCTGGGCGGGACTGCCCATGGCCGCGTTCATACGAGCCTGTCGCTCCAGAGAGGCCTGATGCTGCTGCTGCCGTTCAATGGTGTCGGCAGTGGACCCAGATCCGACCAGAGCATTGCGGGTTATGTACTCCGCTTGGACATCATCCTGGACCACTGGCTTGCCGAACAGACGCTCTTGTGCCGAGCGTCCCAGAGTGCCGCCAGAGTTGCCATTGCGCGATGAGGATCCAGAAGTGTTCAGTGGAAGATCTCCTGGCTTGGACTGACGATCGATGCGTGGTGGCAGATCGGGGGCATTGATGCCGTACAGGGATTGTGGTCTGGCTGTGGCAGGATCTCCTCCTGGCTGCTGCTGCTGCTGTTGGGGCACACTGGTGCCGTAGATCGCGTACTTGCTGGCATCCACCGTTTGGCGGCGATTGGCTGGATTCCCTGGAACGCCATGATCGTAGGGTACCTGTGTTGGAGAACGGTGCAATCACCAGTGCATTGCGTGTGGATTGGATTGCAGATTGGAGATTGGAGATTGAAGGGTAGCGAAATAGATTAGATACTGAGTTTGGATCATTGATGGATGGTTATTAGAGACTGGGCGCTTGAAAAACTCGAGATGTTGTTTTCTATTTTCTGTTTTTTCTGTTTTTTCTGTTTTTTTTGAATTTTTTTGTTTTAGTGGAAGCGCATGCTTGAACTGATTTGTGGTTTCTTCTGTGAGTTTTTTGTTGGCCTCTTACCGTATATGGAGGTGGTAGTCCTTCACCAATTATGTCTCTATCCCTATCCAAGTTATCCTGATTAGTGGCAATCGATGGATCTGAGCTCGCTTTCACCAACTGCGGCAAATTGCCAAGCGACAATGATGCGGATGGGCCCGGACTCAGTTCCAAATCGGATTCGGGACTTGATGCATACGATAGACGGGATGTGGTCATGGGGAATAGGAAATCATCGGAGAGGGATTCTACGGGCTGGGGTTTTTCGGTTCGTTTCGGTTTTTTTTTTTTTTGTGTTTCGTTTTGGTTAGGCGTAAATTTTGGCAGAAAATTATAGTATTTTTAGCAATAAAAATTGTGGTAATTTTGTAGAATTTAGCGCGTTTGAGAGAGCAACCAAAACATTTGGTTTTTGATATTTGATAAAACGCAATAACAGCAACAAGAAACGTTGATGAAACATAACAGATTATGCGATTGATTGATTCGATTGATTGATTGAGAGACGATTGCGTTCGATTGCCAAGCATTTTGTTTGTTTGTAGATGTATGTGTGTGTGTGTGTGGACGAACACAAGATATTTTTGGTATATAGTATTTGTTTTTTTTTTGGTATATTTTTTGGTTTTGATTTCGATTTTAGTTGGTTTTGGACGAGGACATTTTTGATTATTTTCGTGTGGTTTTAATATATGCATCGAGTTTTACGGGATGATTAAGCGGGAAATGACCATGATGATGTATATTTTTTGGTATTTTTGTGGTTTTTTTTTGGTATGTAAATAAAAGAAACAAATGAAAACGAAAAACATTTAGTTAGCAACTTTATCGAAAACAATTGATATATAGTGCAAAAATGTGTAAATGGACATTTTTGCAGATATATGTAGACTTAGGCTAAAATATGTCAAATTTTATAATTTGGGAGAATAATTTGTTGAATATTGATGGAGAGTTTTGCGGAGTAGAGATGGAAAATTGTCATTCAGAGAGAGAGACGAGAGGGAAATGCAATGAGGAATAACGAGTAAGAGTATTTAAATTTCGTTGCAGAAAAAAAACGAGTAAGAAATGCAACGAGCGAAATTCAAAACTACCAGCGAGTAGCATTTCGTTATCTTTGCAGAACGCAAACGAGTAAGAAATGCAGCGAGACTCTCAACGAGTAGTATTTGATCTCGTTGCAGCAAGTGACGTTTAAGATACGTTACTGTTTCGAGTATTTGGCTTCTGTTAACGTTGAAATCTCTAAGAATTTTCCAATTAGTTTCCCTCCGAAGGAATGACAATTTCTTGGCTCTCCTCAGGTTACATGATATTCATGATATCTCTACATGCATTTAGTCACACAAATATTATATGTACATACATTACGGAATAGCGAGTAGAGGTTACACACAGATCATGGATGTGAGTGTTGGGGGGGGGTTACCTTATGAATAATTTAGTATTAACAACTACATGCAATAATTACAAAGAGAGTAGGAGGATAGACAGAGATTCTTCATTCAGTTGAAAAGCCAGTTGTGCCGCAACGAGAATGATATAAGCCATTCTTTCGGGGAAGAAGCTTTTCCTCCAAACTTTTCAACTAAATTAACACCGATTCTCATGCAATGCATTCGTTACTTTGGCCAACATTGTTGTTGGAATCAGCATTATTATGAGCATAATTATTATTATTGTTATAGTTATTAATATTATTGCTGTTGCTGTTGTTGTTCTGGTTGTTCTGGTTGTTGTTTTGGTTGTTATGGTTGCTGCTACTACTAGTATTATTCAAACTGGCAATCTGATTGGTGAGATTATTGAAGGCCAAGCTAAAGTTTCTAGCATTCTCGCATCCCCCAATATCATCATCATCATCGACCAAAGTGCCATCGCTGCCGCCCTCGTCATTCCCATTCGCATTGCCATTCCCCAGAAGATTGCTGACAGAACTAGTGGATGAGGTATAACAGCCGCCGCCACCATAGCTGCTCCGTGGATTGCCGCTTAGCAGTCGCTGCTGTGGCTTGGCCATGGGCGCCCTCTTGCCCACCACCACATTGCTGTCCAGGACAGACGATGGCTGCTGCTGCTGCTGTTCCAGCTTGAGGTTGCTGTTCTTGTTCTTCTCTAGGAGATTCAGACTCGAATCAAAGACATTCTTCTGCAGCAGCTCGTGGTAGTAGTAGGGCGTGGTGCGGCGCTCAATGACCGCACCGGGTCGCAGGCCATAGCGGCTGACTGGAGTCGGTGCCGGAGCTGGGTTCGAAGTCGGAGCAAAGCCCATCGATTGAGCCGTGCTCCCGCTCCCGCCGTTCCCATTCTGATGCAGATTCATATTCGAGCTGGAGCGATGGTAGTCATGCTGCGGTGTGGCAAAGCTATTGCTCAGGAGATTCGGCTGTGAGCTGTGATACTGGGAGCCGGCAATGTCCCCATCTAAGGCCCCACCCTCCACCTGCATCAGGGAGCCGCTATTGATGATAGGCGCTGCAGGATGGGCGGCAGCCAAGCCGCTGGGCATCGAAGAGGCTGGCTTAATGATGGGCACCATGGTGTAGGACTTGCGATTGAGGGGCTTCTCTGCCAGACTCTGGCTATGCTGGCCCTGGTACACTCTCGTGGTTTCGAATCGCACAGGCGGAGGCCTAGGCGGAGGTGGGGTCTGGCACTGGCTCTGGGAGAAGCTGCTGGGAGAACTACGACGGTTCGTATTCTGGCTATAGCGCGGCACAGAGGTCGATATCGATGTGGAGGTGCGGCAGCAGGCAAATTTGCAAGGCTGGGCAATATAGGGAGGGAACAACATTTCGGTTGGGGAGTCGGGGAACTGTTATGCCGGGTATAATGTGGATGGTTCCAAATAAAGACAGAACGATCACGGTCATTGTATGGAGTTTGTATGTGTGGGTCAGTGTGGAGTGTGTGCGTGTTTGGGTGTAGTTTTAAAGAACGGATAAAAAAAACATTTGAAAAAGTAAAAATTAGAATATTGACCATAACCAGTTGTAGAAAATTATAGAGTTATACATAGTAGAGTTTTTTGTTGTAAAATTAGTTCAAGAATTACTACAATAAATCATTAATACTCGTATTATAAAAGTTGAGGAGTGTCTGGGGAAGGGGGGAAAGAGTTCTTCTTCTAGATTGGGATATTAATCTAAAATTTTGCTATAAATCATATACGAATCGTGCTTTTGTTTGTTTGCTACTTATGAGATAACATTCTTTTAGGTTAAACTACTTCAGTGGAAATGTTTTGGTTACTATTTTTAAAGATCTCTGATTATTTCGGTGTCAAACCCATGCCTGAATATCTTTGAAGACAAATCTTAATCATAAGCTAATTCTGTTAAATTATTACTACATTTTGCTTATCCTGAAGGGGCTAATAATCTTCAAAATATACTTTAATCTGGAGATTACTCCAGCTACTCCATAACAGCTATCGGTGGGGCAGCTCCTACTGGTCCTGCCAGAGGTGTTGATGTACGACTCGAGAATGAGATCGGCGGTTGGTCTCAGGAATCAAAAAACGAAATACATGTCTTGTGCAAGACGAACGCATTAAAAGCGTGCTGACGGCTAACCAATAGTGCCTATTGTCTCTCTTAGGAATTGCTTAATTTTTGACACTTAATAAAATCTACTTCTAATTCACTTTTTGTCTTCACCTTAGCAGGTGAGTTTTCATGTCCCTGCAAGTTTGGCACAGAGCAACGAGTAACGAGAGCACAACGAACGAGTGCAATGGCTATAGCAGTAGCGGTCTGCTCCCGTAACGCTCTATTTTATATTGCTCTTGTTGCTATATTAAATCCCAACCTGAAACCCCAACTATCCTCAAAACACTCACTTCCCATCACCTGTTTTTTTTTTGTTTGTTGGACAGTTAGGACATCGTTAAAGTTAAAGCTAATGAAGTTATCAATCGAATCACGACAGCAACAGTTCAGACTTAAGGACTAACTACAAGACTAGACAACACGAAGACAACAACTAGAATGGAACTATGACTAAGACTAGGAGAATGGAAGACTGGTAGGGAGGCGTGGAAGGACTCACCTTAGACTCGGACATCCAGACGGCGCCGCTTTGCTGCAGATCGATCGAGTCGCGTAGCTTGCGATACCACGACTCCTCATCGTTCAGCACAATCTGTGTGCTGAAGATGTGCGACCAGACGCGCTCCAGCTTCTGGCATTGCTCCAGCAGCTTCTTGGAGCTCTTGTGGGCGGCCTTGGGCAGGCCGTGGCGCAGCTGCTTGATGACATGTTTGCTGTCGGTCTTCAGGAATATGACCACTGGATAGAATTGTGCATAATTGAGACGATCGACGGCATTCGGGGTGATGTCCAGCAGGGCATGCTTGCCGCGATCCATCACATCGCGTATGTTCGAGAGCCGCACAATGCGGCACTTGCCGCTGGCAGCGGACTTGTCGTCGTCCTGCAGCGGTGTGGAGAACTTGTCGGGGAAGTCCTTGGCCAGACGCTCCCTGGCCAGATCGGAGACGGGGCCAAAGAGTACGACGGGACGCACAAAACCGGGATGTCGGAGCACCACACGTTCGTAGGCGGGGAACTTGGAAATGCTATCGGAGAAGACCACATCGTCCCAGTTCTCGCGGGACAGACTCTTCGAGCGGCGATGAGTGGATCTACAGGAGAGAAAACAGGTATTAAAATGCGACTCTGGGAATAGTTAAAGGAAACTTTACCGTCGTCGTCGGAAGAAATTGCCACGTGATTCATTCGCATTCATCTCCTTTTTGGTGGCATTGAACTGGGCCGTGGCCAGCTCTTCGGCCCTCGATTTATTGGGTATCACTCCGCGCTGCATCTCCTGGTGGCCCCTGCCGATCTTCAGGACCTGCCAGGAGCCAACCACTCCATTGTGGAGCGTGTCAATCACTCGGAATACGTCGCCGGCTTTGAAAGCCATCTCGCCTTTGGAAGGATTATCGCAGTGGAAGTGGGTCTTGATGTGGAACGAGTCGCCGCGCTGATTTGTGACCACCTCGTCGTACTCCTCCTTGCAGTACTGCACAATCAGATCGATGCGATCCTGCAGACTGAGCAGGAACAGCACGGCCTCCTCGCGGGTCACCCCATTCATGTCCATGTCGTTCACCTTGAGGATCTTGTCGCCCGGCATTAGACCTTGAAGAGAGGCTGGGGATCCCGGCTGGACAGCTGTCACAAAGATCCCGGCCTCATTTCCTCCCGTGAGACGTATGCCCACACTGCCCTCCTTTTGGAATGAGATGAAACGTGGCTCGGCGCTCTGCCGCTCCTCGTACAGCTGTCGCCTCGAGCTGTAAAAGTCCTCTTGGGCTGCCCCGCCACTGGTGCCGCGTGGTGGCGGCGGTCGCGGTGGTTCCTCCACGCCACTCCTGCCCCTGCCCCCATTGGTGGGGGACACAGGTCTGTCTAGCTGCTGCAGGGACACCCCATCCATGAGGGGACCCCGGGAACGGCCACGCGGCGTGAGATTGCTCTTCTCCTCGTTGAGGCCGTTGCCATTGAGGCTGGGACCGTTGGAGGTTCGTGTCGGGGGCTGCACATAGAGATTCTGGGACGAGTAGCTGGCCCCGCCCGGCAGATAGGCATCCTCCAGGTTGTTGCTGCAGCCGGACACCTGAGCCTGGTGGCTGGCATAGATGTTGCTGTTGGCCTGCTGATGGTGGCCCGAATTGTTCAGATTCATCTGGCTAACGGCCGCCTGGTTGGTGATGTCGCGCAGCACCACGAGATTGAGGCGCTCCTTGCAGCCGTCGATGATCTTTTTGGCCTCCTTGAGGCTCATCGTGTCCCCGCAGTTGGTGTTGTGGATGCGCGTGATGATGTCGCCCTCCTGCAGACTATAGCCATTGGCGTTCAACTGCTCTCGGGCCTTCGAGGAGATCTCCTTGACGAACAACCGACAGCCCAGCACCACGCCGTAGTCGTCCTTCTTGTTGCCCTTCGTGAGGGTCACCTTGATCGGCTGCCCCCCGCTGGCATTCTGCACGAGCGAGGAGTTCAGGGAGTTCGGCTGACTCAGGCTGGACATCACAGCGCCACTCGGCTGGCCGACGCCGCCGGTCAGGACTCCACCGCCATTTCCATTGGCCACCAGCTGTCCCACGGAGCTGAGGCTGTGCGAATGCTGGTGCTGATGCTGCACTCCCCCCGGCAGACCCGTGTTGACTGTGTTCAGGGGCACGCGCCTCTTCACGACGAGAGTGACGGTGTTGCCACTGTCCCGAAGCACCTGCACCGCTGTGGCATACTCCACATTCTCCAGGGAGACGCCATTCACCGAAATGATGCGATCATTGACTCTGAAAAGGGGAAGAGAGAGCATAGAAGTTTCGTTAGTACTCTGGTATATACATAGATTGCATTGTCACAGCACTTGGCCGACTAGTGATTGCTGGGTACAGAGATCTAAATGGTCCCTCGTAAACCTCGTTCTAATGGCCAAATCGTGACCGACTATACAGAGAGAATAGAAAGAGAGATACGATACAGGTTTCTGGCCACCAACCCATGCCATAGGCCAGAGAACATATCTCATAGACCATATGCAGGTCATTAGGCAGCAACGACCTTGTCCATTTTACACTGTCATTAGACATGCAGCCATAATTAACAACAACATAGATGCACTGAGAGAAAACAGAATATGCTGTGTACCTGAGAACATGTTTTTGGGGTCGAATCCTTCAAATGAGTTTAATCTTTAGAAATGGAAATGAGCAATAGAAGATCTGTATTCTGTAGCTGTATCTGGTATATAATTTTGATAATTTTTCTCAGTGCATCTGCAGTACAGTAGCTCACACAGCAGTTTCAGAGCTACAGCTAATGCCGCCACAGATTGTTGCGGATCATTGAATCGGCAATCCAATCCAATCTGCCAGGTAGAGATCTTGGACTCCGTCTCGTGTGTTTGTCGAGAAAACTCAAAGTGAAATTCAGGTTAGACATGGATTGAAGTCATACGCTAATAAACAGGCAAACAGACAATTGTCTGCGGCTATTCAAGTGATGACTAGACTGGAAGTGGAAGTGGCAATAGAAGTGCAAGTAATAGAGAGAAAGAGAGAGAATCAAATGTCTGTCTTGCTAAGCGGCTTCCGAATGTTGGTTTTCTATGGAAGATACCCTGAACAATTACATACCGTTCTTGGAACGGAATATGAACAGACATGCAAGAAAAAGTAATAGCACAAATAGCACATGACGAATTAATGACAAGAATGTTATAGATACAAGATACAGATACAGATAGATCTAGAGAAAAGTGTTCTCTCTCTCTCTGTCTCTGTCTGTCTCTTTGCTTTTGCCAGACAAAGTGGTTAATAATTTCTATCATTAAATAGCATGTCTCGAGGCGAAACATAGCCATCCATAATTAAGTTGTTCACAAGTGCAGAAAGAAGAGAGGCACTAAACCAGTGGAGTGAAGGAAATGTGTGCCGTGCCGTGCCGCATTTTACTTTCTGCTTGGAACCATTGAGTCTGGCTCTCAATCTGTCGCTGTCTCTGTCTCTGGCTCTCTTCTGAGCGGCTTAACAATTAAGCTGTGCAAAAATGCGGCAAATGTGGCTTGGAATGGTCTTACTCTGAGTCTTAGTCTTCGTCTACGTCTTGGGCTTTGGGAAAACCGAGCTAACAGTGAAACATGGGGCGTAATGAACCCCACATGAAACACCACCACCACATGCTTTCCGGCAAGGTCTGATCTGGTCTTGTCTGGTCTGGGCCTAATTTAACAAATATTTTTCCAGGCCAGCAGCCAGCAGACAGCCGACAGCAGCGGGTTTTTCCTTTTGAAAATGTTTGCAGCAGGTAAGCCAGAAATTGTTCTCCAACTGTCGGTCTGTCGGTCTGTCCGTGTAAATAGTTTCTTTGGAAAAAAGATTATGACAAGTTTTTAATCACGAAGCAAAGGGCCTTGCCTTGCTGTGCCGGGTTCGGATCAGGTCTGTGGCATGCTGTCTCTCTATTGAAAAACGCTTTGGAATTTTTATTATCAACAAGAAAAAACAGCTTCAGACGAGACCGAGAGAGACCAAGAGTTTGGGGACAAACAGAGAGACCTTAAGTGCAAAGCAACTGTGGAGCTGTCGAGGCAGTCGAGCAGTCGAGGCGTTGGTTTAATTATATATTTTATACATCTTTTTTTTGGGGGGCCTCTGGCTACGTGAGTTGAAGGAGTGGCAAGAGGTTCAGGTCGGTTCTAAGCTGAAGATTAACGATGTCAGCGGAGTGATGGTTTGTCAATTGAGTCAAGAGAGCGTGTCCAGAATTTTGTAATGCTCATTAAGCAGCGAGAGGGAGAAAGAGGGAGAGGGTCACTTGTGGGGTGGCCATAGGAAATGCTTAGTCTGCAGTTTATTTGTTGAATCAACCTGCAGCAGCAGTAGCAGCAGCAGCACATGCGGGGCACATTCAAGACTCATGTCAGAGCAACAATTAAGTTTCCTGCCCCCAAGAGAGGGTCACTTCTGCCTAGTCACTGGCTGAATGTGGGATGTTCTGTGAATGGTTGGAGTACTTACTGCAAACGATCCTCGGCGGGTCCACCTTTGAGCACATCGCTCACAGCTATCGAGGGATCACCGTTGGCAAAATGGGGATTATCACGTCCACCGGAAACGGCAATGCCAAAGCCATAGCCAGGGACTCGGGTCACCGAAACAGTGTGATACTCCCATGTGGTGCGATCGCCCTGCAAAACCAAACAAAAAATAATTGAAAATATTATTAAAAGAGTACATAGATAAAGGGAAATCGGTAAAAATGTTTTCCAATTTATTTCAATATATTTTAATTGGAATTTGTTAAGGAATGATGGATACCATAGCCAGGCGGAAATGCACAATGTGACTTCCGTTTCTCAACGACCTGTTGCCCATCCCAAAAGCCACTCAAACCAGAAATATGTACAATTTTATGCCCCACAGGTTCCATTTCCATCAGCCAGCAGCAGCAGCAGCAGAAGGGAATGGGTTTGGGTATGTGCATATGCGTAAAAGGGGTAGATAATACCCATAAAAAATATAAATAAAAATAGATAAAAGTGGAATGGAGTAGCACTGTTTGTTTTCTGTGCGCGGAATTGTTTGTTGTTTACCCTTATATTTTCTCTGTGTGTTTCCTCTGCACTCGACAAAAGGTTAAACTAGTCGTAAATAAAGATTCGAATGATTTGTTTATGGTATGGATTTTTATTCGAAAATTCTATGAATGAAATGAGACTGTTTAGCTATTGTGTGTTGGGTAAATTTTCGTGAATGAATGCGGGAATTATGAATGGAAGTGGAAGAACTGATATGCAGATTGATTGAGTAAAGAACTGTTCATGTGGAATAATAGTAAATGATGTATGGAAATGCAAATCAAATGAATCATTCATCTGGATAATATATAAAACAAATAGTAGATACCCAAAGGGTAAGAACTTTGAATGGAAATTCATTCATTATTTCATTCTTTATCTTTAAATCATAATTAAATACGCCGTATATGCATATGGGTGTTTTATTGCGTGATCATATCATATCTTATCTAATCTTTGGAGTATTTTAATTAGAAAAACACACACAATAGATTGCAGGGCTAAAGATATTTGTATTTCCATACCACTTCCCTTTAAATTGTCAGAGAATTCTACTAGAATGTACGAGTATCCCCATTTCTATCTTGTGCAACACTCCCCTCAGTGTTGATTAACGTTGTAATAGTAGTACGTACAGTCTGCCATTCAACACTTGTTTGAATGGAATTTATTTACTTGTTCCCCATTCAACCATTTGTGGCATTTCTATGCCACATCTGCACCCCACCTGCAATTACAACATCATTTGGGGTTCAACATCATTTACCCTCACAGCAGGTGGCGCCCATGAGGCAGCAGGGCGGAACAGCCGTGCAACCCCCCGCCTGATAAACTCAATTGAGAGATCTCTCAATCATTTACACAAATCCAATATAAAATAAAACGAGAAAATAAATCAATTAAATAACAAATCCCATTCGAAATACTTTTCCTCCCTCTCCTGCTGATGCTGCTGCAGCATGGCATGCATTCAACATGATTCGCTTGAATCCGTGGCACTACCACTTCATGCCCCTCGCAATCAATTTCGAATCTGTCATTCAGACAGCCAATCCCCTAAAACAAAACCAACAAAAAATAAAGCGAAATGCCTGGGTCCCAGGTGGGCGCCTGAAAAATAACAATAATAACAGACGCATCCAATTTCAAAATTTTTCTAGAGAAGCGTAGCAGCCTTTTCATGAGTGGGCCGCCGCCAGACGCCAGACGTCAGACGAGAGCGGCTCAAACACACAAAAACTACTAAAAAAAAAACAAAATAATAAACAATAAACGAAATAAATGAAATTAACTAACAAAAAGCTGTGTGGGTCGCGTGGGCCAGCACCAGTTTGGAGCAGAGTTTATAAATATTTATAAAAAAACATATATATTTTTTAGTTGCAGTCTCGACAGAGTCTGGTCCCCCATCTGTTGCAGGTGTAGCATTGGGATGCGGCTATGCATCCATGAATTTGCATCAGACTCTGACTCTGACTTTACATCTGCTCGCACCAGTTTTTTTTTTTTTTTTTTTGGTTATGCTTCGTTGGAAAAAACGACAAAAAAGAAGATTTATGAAAGATTTTTTGACCGAGTTTTTTTTTGTGTGCATTTTGTTGTGTGGGGGCGGCGGCGGTAAAATTATAATTAACTTAATTGCAAGTGAAATTAGTTGGAAACTTAATGGGGTGTGCGCACAGCCAAAGACTTTCTTTGTGGAGTTCCGGGGGTATAGTCTGAAGGGAGGAGGTATACATATGAGCAAAGATATTCATAATTAATCTTGCCATACGCTGTGCACATTGAGAGAGAGAGAGCATATATTTTTTTGGGCGGAGTTTTCTGAAAATCAAGTCTAGGGGAAATGGCATCACGGTAAAGACTAAATGAAACTATGAAAAATGGATGAATGAAAGATTTCTAGAACCTTGGAAAGGTTATCTTTTATTTAAGAAATTTCCTGGAAGACCTAAATCAGAGTTTGATCAAAGTAAACCCAATAAAAATGGGAGAACCTTTGAAAGAAAGACTTCTGTATCTTTACTTAAGAGATATTTAAAGAGATACTTCGTATTTCTTAAAGATCTTTATTTATACCTTCAAGATACTTAAAGCGATACTTCTGCATTGTATCTGTAAATTAGTTTCTGCTACCACAGAGATCTTACATGTTCCTTAGAGACATAGAAGTATCTCTTTTCTTGCAGGCCAATCCCAATTATTTAACTTATGGAAAAGGACAATTTAAGGAATAGTTTCCCCTCAACAAAACCCTTAAAAATGTTCAAGACCCTAGAAACATAAGCAACTCCTATACTACATTGATAAATCTCTGAAAAAGGGAACTTTGGTTGAACAAATCTCTTGTAATATCTCTTGGAACTTTTGTTGAAGAAGTTTTCCGTGTCTATGCCGTACTATCTCATGATGAACCACAAACCCAACATTCCCGAGACCTAAACTCTGTGTAAAGCAACCTTCATCTACCGCAACTAAAGCATTCATCAGATGTTTTATCTACAGAGTTCTGTCTGCTCATAAGTTAAGTCACAGGCCCAAAAGATTTATTGCGCATTTTCTACACACACTCTGGGCATTTAATGGCGTTTAATTATAAGGAAAAATAAGTTGTTGTGCTTACCACCAACATGTTGTTGGGAACATAATCCGGAAATTTCATTTTTTTTTTATGAAAATGAAAAGTGTTTCTTGAATGGAACTTTGAACGAATCAAAGTAACTTAATTTGAGCACTTAATTGGCATCGTATCGCGTATGGCATACTCGTATTTATATTTTCTAAGCGAGAGGAGTCTGTAATCTTATTTGTGTTTCATTTGTGGAAACTGGAAGCACAACAAGAAAGACAAAATAAAACATATGTACGAGAGAGGGAGAAGGCGGATAATGAATAAATATTCAAAGATAATAAAGTTTCTGTGGGGGGGAAACCGGCGGGCGGAAAAGGCTGATGTCACTTTCAATTGTTGTTAACACGAGGGAGAGCACAAATCACATGAATAATGTGATTAATATATATTATACGTATTGTTTATACACAAATTATATACATATATATAAACAAGAAACCATAGATTGATTGCACTGACACTGAGATAATGATTTATAAATATATATATTGTTTTTCTTGAATTTCAATTTCGTTACGGATTTGGTTTATTTATTTAAAACTGTATTTGTATTTGTATATCTGTGGAAACTGCACTTTAACTTCACTTAAAGTTGAGTTTCGTTTAAATGTAATTTTTTTAGTTATGAATTTCATTACGAAATCATATGCATTTGCAAAAATCCCATAAATACATAAATACTATATTTTATTTGCATTATTTTATATTCTTGGCATTTTTCGGTTTCGTTTTCGTTATGTGCCTTTTGGGGTTCTTAGACTTTGGAATTTATTCTCAGACAATTTGCATATTCAAATGACAGGCGACACGAAATATCTTAGCGAGGCGTCATCGCGTACTACAGTATCGCGCAGATACTTTTTGCACTTTGTTGCGATTAAAAGCTTTTATATGGGTGTTGAGGTGGCACAAATTAGCATGAAACTAAAATATATATATAGATGCATAGATACAAAGTGTATCTCATCGGTTCATTGAGAGTGGCAGGCAGGCAGGGGGGCCCTGGCAGACAATGGCATTTCTTTATAGAAACTTTATAGTGGCAAAAGCCAATGACCAGTTGGGAGGGGAGCGAAGGGAAAGGGCACTGCGACTGCGACTGCCACTCTGGGATCTGCATCTGAGTTTGCGTTGCAAATTTGGAGCAACAACAATTGGCTTTGCCTTTGCTTCGCAACGTATCTGTTGGATGCACCGAAAGTGAAATGTTTTTCGTTTCGCGCCTCACAGCTGCGCTTCGCTGAGCGCATTTTCCATTGCATCGCACCGTGCGCGGTGCACGCTGCAGTCGGTTTCTGCTTCCCGGTTCCCCAAAAGCCACTGCCAATCCCTTGTTGCTAGTCTAGATTTTCGATTTCCTTATACACTGCGTCTTTCAGTTACGGAGTATCTTTATCTTTTCGATTTTTGGAATGTCACTTGCTTCGTTCGAACAGCTGCTGGTCTTCGAAGCTTATTAACATTTTACATTCTTAAAAAATGAACAAACACAAACACAGAGAGAAGGAGAGAGAGAGGGCGCGGTATATAGAGAGGGACCCGTGGATACCGTATCTATCAGATACGTCGTCGCGCCGTCGCAGTTGTCCGCTCGCGGCCACGGTTGAAACTTGATTGGAAACTGTTTTTACCTACACTCCACGCGGCCATGTGGATGCCAGTTCCACAGACAGTCAATGCGATCCAAGCACACAATCACGCAGAGAGAAACACTGCATGCTTGTGTGTGTGTGTGCTGGTTACATTCCACAATCCACAAGGCACACACCTACACACACACACACACTGACATAAAGGCGGCCGGAAAGGCTGCAGCGAAAACGAAAATGTAAACAAAAATGTGAAAGAAATCTCTGGCAAATAGAAAATATTTGATAAAAGTTGTGCATGAAAGAGATTTCAAGATATGGGTCTTTTGTTTTGCTTTCTTTCATTTCTTTTTATGAACTGCGGGTCAGTGGAATGTGTTGGCAGTTGTTGGTGTGCATGTTCGTTTGTGTGTGTGTGTGGAACCCATTGGCGGAGTAGAAACAGAGGAGCGGCACAATCGAGAATGAGAATTATATGTAAGAAAAATGATCCGGTTTGATGGTCTCTGACGTGTTTTCTGAGGAGGATCAAAAGAAGGAGCTGCTGCTGGCAAAAGATCAAATAAAGGCAGGAATTTCATCATAAATTGAAAAACGAAAGGAGAAAGACTTCTTTTAAGGAAGGAAAAGCAGGAAAAATAATTACTAAATTATAGAAAATTGAAGAACTTCAAACAACTTAGTTTTTTGTAAAATTTCATCATCAAAATTGAAAATCGAAAATTCTTCCTAAGAAAAAAGCGAATAAATCTCTTAGGAACCAATAATTTTTAAGAAAGTTCAGAACTTTAAATACCTCTATCTTCTATTTGTCTTCAAAGTTTTATATTTCATCATAAATTGAAAATTAAAGTAAGAATTCCTTAAAAATTAACACCATTAACATTAACAACACAAAAATTAAGATTTTTATACGTTCTGCTTCCCGAAAATTGCATCAAAAGATGAAAAATAACTAAGGAATCCTTTTACTTCAAATAAGTTTTTATCTAAAACTCCCCAAAACTCCCCTCATGCTTTTCAAGTAAAAGGAAAGAGTTCAACTTTCTGCTTGAAAAAATCTATCTATTTTTATCTCTATTTCCATAGCCATAAAACCACATCAGTTCAATTCGATTATGGAGTAAAGTCAACAAGCGCCACATCTAACACTTTCCTCAATCGATGCCATAAATCTTCATTTGAACACACACAGATTTCTGCATATATTTCGCAGTTTTTCCAGACACTTCAAAGGCAGAAGAAAACAAGTTGAAAAGTTCACAGTTCGTGGAGGAGACATCTTGCAACTTCAATTCAATTTACTCTGTCTCTGTGTCGTCTCCGATCTGTTGTGGAGCAATGGTGCAATGGGGCAACAATGGAGAGCAGAGAGCGTATTAATTCAATCAAGAGGTTCGCTTATTAAACGTTTAAAGTGACAAACATGAGACCCTCGACTGAACGACTGAACGACGGAAAGATCACTCCATTAAGCGATGTAGAGGGGAGGGGAAGAAGGGAAAATTTCTGTGAATTAAATTTTATACGATTAAAGTGCAAACTATGCAGAAAATGCAATGTATTGCATTCATGAATTTTTTAAAGACAACAACGAAAAACGAAGACAAAAAAAGAGTGTCAGGGGTAGAGTTCTGTGCACTGTATCTGTATCTGTGCAGATTTCTATTCATATATGTAGATATAGTAGTTGTAGACGACTCTCGCCTGGCTGTCAGCAACTGGAGACTGCAACTGACAGCAGCAGCAGCATTCCCTCACTTCTCGAATATTTATGCAAAATTAAAAGCAAATCAACCGAGGCAGCTTTCCTAGTACCAGTCTATAGTTCTGCAGTTCCCATTTCCATTCCCATTCCCATTCCCATTCCTAGCTCCATCTGCAGTCACTCCTCAACATCAACATGGCAGTAGAATATATGTAAACGATTCTGACGCCATTGCCAATATCCACAACAGAAACAGCAACAGAAACAGATACAGAGACCCCTCTGCTGATGCTGATGATGCCAATGCTTTTAAACAATGGAAACTCTAGACTGGAATTTCTATAAAGTACAATTTCTAGTTGCTGTTGTTGTTTTTTAGTGGAGGAAACTCCATGCCATGCCAAAAAAATACCAACAGAAACCAAAGACATGCCCTCACAGGCAATATAGTACTTTTAGTTGTTCACTAAAACAAAGGCCAAATATTGTTGGGCAGCAAAAAGGAATATTGATTCAGTTTTATAGGCATTTTTTGGGTTGGAGGTCAGACTTTGGACAAAGGTATCCCCCATATGCAGCGACACTCGTAAATCATGGGTCATGCCCTCTAGTTGGGGTCCCTTTGGCTCTCCGATCGAAATAATTGCCTTTAATTTGTTCAACACCTACTGAGATTCTCGATTTAACCTTTTCTTTCTTTCTTTTCTGGACCCCACAATTTATCAACATTTTAATGATTTTTTAATCTATTTCTTTTCTAGTTTCGCTCTGTACAGTCTCAGGCGATCGATGGATCGATCAGGTAGGGGAAATGCTAGGCACAAATTCAGGCAGAAAGAACAGGCAGAAAAAAAAGGTTCTCAAGGGTCATTTCAGGTACAGAAAAAGAGCAAGACCTTGCCTTGCCTTGTCTTGTGTGTGGATGGTAATCTGCAGAAAACATATTCCACAACATACACAGAGACCCCTATGCTATCCCTAGAGGAGTGTAGTGGTTGTTTCTGCTATAGATGGCTTTCCTCCTCTCTCTCTCTCTTCCTCAGTCTCTCTCCCGAGTGTACCTCAATTGATAAACAATTGACTCTTGTGTGTGCATCCCAGCCATACGAACATCGACACCGACAGACAGACAGACAGACACACAGATATACCATAACAAATACAGGCACGGAAATGCAATCAACCATGACAATTTTAATTTAAGTATTCCCTCGCCTTTCCCCCCCTCTCTCTCACTTTCTTCCTGTCTCTTTTCTCTGCAGTGGCAGGATATACGAAGAAAAAAAAAACTTGGCAAAAGTTGTTGCATTTGGTCTTTGCCAAATATTCCATACTCTGCTCACACCCCCACTTCCTTTTGGCGTCCCTTTCCTGTCTCTCCTCTGTGCAGTAGTCTTTCTGCTTCCTGCCCCATGTTGCATTTGATTCATCGACGAGACACGAACCTCGAAGTAAATAAGTTTTGGGGATAAATGGATTTTGGGAGTACGTTTTTGTCTTTTTTTGTATTTTTAAGGATGAAGTTCATGAATTCCTCTAGACATAAGAGTATTTTTATATGTGTGCCTTCTATAGTTGTACTTTTTTTGTATTAGGGTGATTCACAAGTTTATAAACGTTCAGAAATATAGTGGATCTTTGTGATAATGTGTAGTACTTCCATGGAGATAAAAAGCTAGCTAGATCTTTATTTTAAAATTTTTGAAATATTTAAACGGTTAACAGCTGAGTTTTTACCATGGATTCATAGCACCAATCAGCACTTTTGGATGAGCGGAGTATTCAGTTTTCGGCTTCTCCTTTTCTCTGTGATTCTCAATTAAGTTTATCATATGTCATTGAAACATGGCTCTATTAGTATGATATTTACATACCTTTATGCTGCAACAATATTCTACCAAAATAATATCCCAGATATTAATATATTCCTACAAATCCAATCAATGATAAACTCCCTCATAATCCTTTCCAATTCTCTTTGGATTTCTCTTTAGTCAAGAGTTACCATCGAAAACCCCCCATAATATTTAGAGTTCTTTCCACACATTGAATCACCATAATGTCAAATATTAGTACTAATGCCTATCATCGGCAGATGGTGACCCCTTTCGAAAGCTACTTTCGTATGCAAGTCAGATGTCGATGGAACCCTCTGCTGTAACGTGTACCTGCCCTATCCTCACATCTCCCACCTCCCATGTGTCCATTTGTCTGGGTGTTAAGCGACAGTGTCCCCTGCTGCACCTTCTCCCTGCTACTGCTACTGCCTCTAGTCTCTGTGGTTGCACCATCGTCCTGCTGGCATCATGGCAGTAATATTGTTGGAGGACATCCACATCCACAGGAAGAACAACAACAACAACTGGAGGTTGGAGGTTACGTTGTCCTGCCGCTCACGTAGATGACATACGACTTGTCTGCGACGATTAACAAGTCGCAAGAGTGGGTCTGTTGTCGATGATGAGAGAAGGAGGACGAGGAGGCGACAGTCAGGCGACAAAGAGAAGAGAGGAGAGGGGAGAAGAGCAGGCGACAGAGAGTGAAATGGCCACGTGACGGCTGGGAGAACGAGGTAATGGCCAGGCAGAAAGCGGAAAAGGCTGAGGTTGAAGCTGAAGCTGACCCACGCCCCTTTGACATGTCGAGGCCATTTTGGGGAAGCGCTTTTCAATAACAACATTTGCATATTCCATGACATTGATGTGTGCAAGTGGGAAGTACTTGTACACTGAGCGAAAAAGCGAAGGAACTGAGGGTTAAAAAACTAAACTTTAAAGATAATTGCAATCGAAAAATGTATGTTCAAATTAGTTGGAAATTCTGTAGAATTATGTAAACTATTTTAATGGAAATATAATGAAAACTATATTGGGGAACAGTTATTAGAAATAGACGCCTATCTTTTGTGGGAGTAACTATCTATGTATCTTAGAAAAACGTATCCTCTTAAATGATTCCTTTTCTATGTAACAATCATTTTTGATTGATTAAATATTTAAAGCATCATAAGATCGCAAGAATACAAGTCCCTAGGATTGTTTTCACATACATAATGTTCTGTATTTTCGCATTTTATATCACCCATTTTTCTCAGTGTATTTACGAGTACACACTTGTATTTATGTGGCACTGTTGCCGGGCCAAATGATGCGTCTGAGTGGCTTTTTGGGTTTACTGTTGTTTCTGTTGCCGCCATTGGAGAGGATCCTTTGGGGAGCATTTAACGATTTTTATGCCGTCGCGACGTGTTAATGTTTTTGCAGTTTGCAGCCAGCAACAAATTGGAATGATGCTTAAACTGTAGCACAAACACACACGCACACGCACACGCATGGAATGTATCTGCCAGATAAAGCTTTTGAACCAAAAGCAAACCCACTCCATATCCATAGAAATTATTTGGTTTTTTTTCTATAAAGAATTTCTATTGGTGTCGAGTGTTTTTTTCTTTTGTTTTGTGCGTGGTACGTGCTTGAACTACAAAACTCTAGATTTCATAGATACACCCATACATTCATACATTCATACATCTGTCTATATGTATGTATAAATAAATTAGGCAGCAGAGGAAACGCTATAGAGTAGTGCCCCCTCCTCCTCGTGCATTCGACTGCAAGAAAAGTGCGTTCTTCATGTGTTTGAATTATGGTGCGCATGCGTGCCATGGAGGGGCCCTTCTTCACCCCGGGGTATACACAGAATGCCACTTGGAATCGTGCCCTCTTCTCAAGTGTGTATCTATGTGTGTATCTATCTAGGCCTATCTATAGATACACGTACTCGTAGGCTGTGGAATGTGCCTAATGGAAATGACCTTTACTCAGATTTGGGTCAGTCATGCAGCAAGGATTACACATGGCTTGGCTACCTCTTCACTGATTTCTATCATTTGAAATACGATGCCACAAGAGAAATTCCATGATTGAAAGATCTAATGGAAGATTAGAGGAGCCTAAGCCCAAGATTTTGGCACGATTGAAACATTATCAGCGGTTGCTCTTTAATCCAAAACGGGAATCTTCGTTGTTGTATGAAAAAGATCAAGATACGCGTAGGGATAAGTAGATTTCAACCCAAGAATACGCTTGATTGAATTATTTCAACAGATATTAAGGGAGATTTTCTACATGCAAGAAGCCCTAAAGAAATAATGAACCTTTGAGAAGCTCCTTTGTATCGTAGAACCTGAAGGAATCATATGTTCATCGCATGAACTAAAGAGCTTCCTTTCGAAGTGACAAAAATCTCTATAAATTGTATCCCCAATCGCAGTTTCCTTTAAGAGGCTTTCCCTTTTAAAAAAAACATCAATATATTAAGCCCCCACTGAGTCCTTAAAGTCCAAGCAAATGTATCCGCTGCCGTGTCCATTGTCATTTGGTGGATAACACATAAGAGCTCTCAAGCATCCTTTCACTTGTCACGACGTGTTATCCTCAGCACACACACACACACACAGATCCTTACATATCCTCCTCACACAATGCTTGTTCTGGTTCTGGTTCTTGTCCTATTATCTCATCTATGGCCCAGAGCAAACACCTACTCCATTTTTTTCTTCTTTTCTTTTTTTCCATGCAATGGATAAACAGGAAATGGGATACAGCAGGATACAGGCTAGAGAATATGCATGTAGCACCCCCTACTCCCCCCATCACTCGTATGCAAAAAGTAAACACTCTCAAAATGAGTGTGTAATTTTCCAAGGCAAACAGCCAAACAGTCAAACAGCAGTGTGTCCCTCTTCAGAGGAGTGAGGCATAGCCAAAGGAAACATGTGTGAAGTGTCGCAAGGAACACAGGAACCGGCAGAATGTCGCCGCCTTTGACATATCTCTGAATCGAAATCATTATTTTTCCATTCTAATCAGTGAATGCAGCAGCGGCAGCAGCACAGAGAAAAAGTGGGGCAAAGGTAAAGTTTCCTTCAGTCAGAGAGAGAGCGAGAGAGCTCTGGCAGTTGTAAAAGAAGCAAATAAAAGATATTTAGGAATGAAAATGTAGTAGTGGCATAAATCTAGTAGAAAACGGCAATACATCTGCTTAAAACGAACATTAAGAGCTCGCTACTTGTCTCATTTGGGGGTTTCTTTCACGGTGTGGCTTAGCAGATAATAGAAAAAGGGAATAAATCATGCCTTATGGACATTAGAACATCAAAATGCTGCAGTACACCTATAGAATATTTCCATTTGCATTTCCACTCTCCACTCTAGACTTTAACTGTGTCATTAGTTCTACCCATTTAAACGGGTTAAAATTATTAATGATTGTTTGGACAATCAATCGTTTCATTTGTTCTACCCCATACTCTGTATTTGATCAAGCAATTAAATGCTCGACACGACACGAAAAACCCACGCAAAAATACAAGTATTTGCCGCTCAAGAGAGCAAAAGCAAAAAAGAAAACGAGTGGAAAAAATCCATAATATTTAATGTTACTCGTTTGTAATAAATGCAAACTATGTGGCAAGCCATCAACACAGCCACAGCAAAGAGCGGCTGGAAAAAAAGAGCCGCAGGTACAGTCACAGCCACAGGCCACAGAGTCAGAGAGTCACAGAGCGATTATCGATACCCACGCAATCGATTTATGTGCAATTTGCATGGCTGTGCGGTGTCACTTTAGATAAACGTCACACACCACGTAAAAATAATTGACATGGGTTTGGGGTTACAGTACGGAACGGTATAGTATGTACATACATATTTGCTATGCTAATTTATGATGGTACAATGCGTGACAGAAATATGGGTTCAAAAAATCTCTATCAAATACATCACATATTAATTTTTGTTTGTGACTTAATTTAATTGACTTGTGCTCATACTTTCGTTACACACTGTGCACTGCACTGTATTGTGGACCGCAACATTGTATATACTCCCACATATTTGTTCACTGGTTGTCCACACCTTTTGGATGCATCAATGATTCCCCTTTTGGGGGACAAAAACTGCACACAATTAAGTGCAATTTGCTTTAGAAAATATTTATCCGCGGCAGTCAACTGGAAAATGCAGGCTCCCCAAAGAACAACTATTATTTTTAATGCATGAGAGACGTCGCTCCATCCATAATGAGATCCAGTCTGCGCTTCGTTTGTGCTTCTGCCTTAATTAAGCTGCAAATTATTCATACTCACGAATATGCATGCCGCCCCAAAGGGCATGCGAAAAATATTGTTTTCTAAAAGAACGTTTAACTCACCTGCAAAGAAAGAACAGAGGAAAAATATTAAAAAATTATTATAATTATACGTATTAGAGGTAATAATAATATCAAAGAGCCCTCTAGACATATAGGAGATTCCACCTAAAGAGTCTTTCCCATTCATTTCTGTCGCTTTGCATGATTCATAAACATCTGTCTCAAGAGACAATCAATCTTGATCTTTTGGCTTTTGTATTCAAATTCGAATTTAAAAGATTCAGTATTCAGAGCTCAGTATTGAGATGCGTACGTAAATCCCATTTAAATACAGAAAATACACAAATAAAAGAATTTCAATTCGCAGAAAGACCGCAACGAATCTTTCCACACTTTTTCAGAGTTTGCCTTATTGGCCTCTTTTTTTTGGGGCTCATCAGTTGGCTAAAAGCACCCTTTACCTCTCTCTCTCTCTCTCTGCCTCTGCCTCTGTGTCTCTTGTCTGATGTTTTATTCAATCTGCGATTGATTTGCATATAAAATTGCTTGTTAGCCCTGCTTTCTGCTTGCTTTTTGCTCACTTTTTCTGGTTCTGTTTTCAGTTTAAATGCCGCCAACTTTCACATGTAATTCTGCCCCACATGTTCCCATGAATTCAAATTCAAATCAAATTCAACTTTGACATTTTGCTGTGTTTCAGCAAAGGAAAGGAAAAACTGAATCTAATTTAACCCACACATCAAAATCTTTAAGGTGTGCTTAATTGCAATTGTCGGGAGATAATGTCCCAGAACGAATGACAGAAAATTACACAAAAAATGAGTGGAAATTTGTGGAAAATAAAGGAATAAAAAAAGACTACGATAAATACTAGAGTATTACCACAAAGGCTTTCATTTTAGACGCTAGATACGTGTACATCAAAAAAGCATGAGCATCCAGGGTTAAAATTGATTCGATTCGAATGCCCCCATTCGTGGCATTCATTCCCCAATTGAATTTCAATTGAAGGATTGTATATTCTGGCCCCCATTCTGCCGCAGACAATGCAAACAACAGTGAAAAAGCCAATTACTTTTTATCACAATTCAACAGCTTGGCCTGCCAGGGGAATGTCCATAAATATCAACACAAAAATGCGGAAAAAGTGTGGAAATGGCATGGAAAAATAATAATATTTATGGCGAAAAATCAGGCAAACAAATCGAAAACAAAAGAAAAATACATACACGTCAAATAAAACAAATACGAGTATCTGTATCTTCATTTGAGTTGAGGTGTGGGAAGGGAAGGGGGAGTGCAATGAATCATGGGATAGGCATGGAATTCTGGCTTAAAGAAAGGCAAACAAAAGGACGGGCCGCAATTAATTGAATGCAAATATGGAGGGTCCAAGTGATAGACATCGAAAACCGCAGGTGGAGTCGTCGATTGGGGGAGGGGGCGGACTGGGGAATGTGTACGTTGTGGAGGGTGGGGGGCTCTGTTCTGTTCTGCCTGATTTGATGTGAACAAAACGAAGGGAACACCTCATAAACAGAACCTTTTTGTTTTGCCCAGACAGCAATCGAATGAGTGAGGGAGTGAGTGAGTAAGTGAATGAGTGAGTGAGTGAGTGAGTAGTTAAAAAACTATGCAAAATGTGTGTTGTATGCGCTATTCTGATAAAGTATTCAGCTGTTTCGGACAGCTATTGGCATAAAAAGAGAATAAAGTCTGGATTAGGAGGCTCTTTTCAGTACGTGCTCATGGTAACAATTTGATTATCCTCGTTACTCATCTTGTAATCTTGTAATGTCTTTGGTATAAGCCTGTCCATCTGTTGCTGGCAACCACAATCCACAAATGAGCATATTCCAATCAATATCATAGATAAACAAACATAAACAAATTATTTGACTCTTTGAACACCTGAATATTCAATGCTATCTCTTAAAAAAATATCTGTGAAGTGCCATAAATTGAAAAGAGTACATAAACTTCGTATTAAAGAAATTACTCTTCCCGCATTTCTTGTTAAAAAAAAAGAAACAGGTTTCTTCATTATGAATCAATCGGCAAGAATTTGAAGTTGAAACTGGGTGCGGTATGTGCACCGCAGCGCGGCATGTGTGTGGTGCGGTGCGGTTTGGGGCAGGCATGTCAAGTGAAGTTTTCATTTGGTTGCTGTTGCTATTGCTGCTCGTATCTGGAAACTGCAAAGATACAACTACAAATCGCTGCCATTCATTTCCTAATCAATGTGGCTGCTGCTGCTACGCGAATGCTTACTGTTTTGTGTGTGTTGCTTGGTTTCGTAAGCCAAAAAAAAAAAGAAATAGAAAAAACAAGTATCTTGCCCCAACACAAAATGCAACAGAGCTGTTGCTTTCAACGCATTTTACATGTCTTATTTTATATCTTTTTTTTTTGTCGTATTTTTCCGTCTTTGAAACTATGCAACACACAAATTGCTGAATGAACCACACATTGTGCCGACTTGAAGGGGGCAGCCCCCTCCGGCAGCCAGTTTTAGTTTTTGCCGTATCCAGATTGTCGCCTTTTGATTTCAAACCGCTAATAAATCTTGGCTTGGCTCTTAATAAGATCGTTTTGCGTACAAATATTGTGTGTGTGTTTGTGTGAGAAATTTTGCCTGTGAGAAGTGGAACAAACAGGTGGAACAATCATACTCGGAGAGGGTGGGAGGGAGTAGGTGAAATGGGATATAGTATTTACAGTGGGTGCAAAAATTGATTGTTTGCTTGCTTGGATTCCAAGAATAATACTAGAAAGCTTTCCGTTCTTCCCAGAAATAACTTGAAGGTTTGCATAACTCTGCTTAGTTTCCGAATTCTGGTTTTCTTGGTTTTAAATGTCACTTTTGTTGCGAAACGCACAGTAAACAGATAAAGGGAGAGCTACTTATGTATACATATATCGCTACTTAGTTTTGTTTTGGTACTCCTAAAAACATTCTCATTCTTCTTCTGTTTTATAAAATTCCATTCCCAACTTTATTTATTTTTTAGCCACAACTGAATCGAATCCTCCCCGCACAAATACGCTAATTGCAGGTGGAATGACTCCAACCACATCAACAAAAATCGTAGTACACGAGGCACAACACCAAGATACCCTATACTAAATTATGTTATGTGCATTTATACTCTTATATCTCCTATTTGGTTTATATGTTTATTTTAGTTTATTCATATTTATTTATTTACATGTTTTTATTTTACTAGATTTAGTTATATTGGAAACGCTTTCTTCGCGAAATCAATATACCCCTTTACTTGATGAGTACTGGGTACCAAAAAGTTAATTTGAAGCTCACGTGACTAACACAAGACAGAAGCTAAATTAACAATTTTACAGCTCAATTTCGTGGGGAAAGGGTGCAAATAGAGGGGTAAAAAAGGGTTACAATTTTTATCCATTTTCCACGTTTTTTTTGTTGTTTTTGATTGCAAGCCCAAACAATTATAAAGGCCCAACATGGCAACAAACCACGAACCATGGAGGTGTAGCTCTAGCTGGGGATATGTTTGGTAATTGCCTCGAAACATGGGAAGGGCCCCTGCCCCTGGCCCCCATAATAGACATGGAAATCACTCAATTGTCTGGTTCAATGCAGCACGGCACAGCACAGTACACAATGCAGTTCATGGCCTCCCCCTTCAGTTAGATAACTTTCCCAAAAAAAAAAGAGTCCAGGAGTGGCAGCTGCACAATAATGGCGTTAAATTACCAATATAAATCAATGGGTTAAACGTTGGAGAAACACCCGCATGCAGAGAGGGACAGAGAGAGTGCGAGTCTCCAAAATCAAAGGTCTCCAAAGGGCCCGGCTATGGTATGTGTGTGTGTGTGTGTTTGGTTCCAATTCGCCTGTTCCTTGCCCTCCTCCTCTGATCTTCGGATCGGAAACCAGTTCAACAACAACTTGACTTGACTTGACTTGGATTCTGGCTCTGTTCAAAGACTTTTTCTTTCTTTCAAAGCGAGTTTTTCGGTTTCGAGTGGAAAATTCTCACTCAAAATCCCGCCACCAATACCCCCCACCCAATATCCTTGGAGAGTTCTTTTTGTAGAGTTTTGTATGTGCTTGTGTGTGTGTGTTGGGAGCCCTCTCGAATACGTGTTTCTTGTTCTTTTGGTCTTTTATTTTTGTTGTCAGAGATCGAATCCGTTGTTGGTATTCTTTATGGTCATGTGAGAAACTGGTTTCTTTCCTCCTCCCGCTCTCTCGCTCTCTCTCTCTCTCTCGATAAAGTAGAGGTAGAGATTCTTTATGGCAAGGCATGGGGCTCCTCTTGTGGCTCTTCTGTGTATATTTGCTTTTCCAGAAATCGGTTTAAAGGATTTGCTTTCAAAGCTGGAGCATAAATTGCGGTTTTAAAGCATCAGCTTTAAAATGTCTTCATAAATATTGAGGGGATTCTCGTTGCTTTGAACTTGGCAATGGAAAAGGGTAGGCTTTAGAATCCGAAAGAGATGTTTATTGGTGCGGTTGCTACTTCTACTTTCCATGTCATTATACATCCATTATCCATCTATTCCCATGAATTAGCATTATGTGGGATGGGAACCCCAACTTCTACTTTCTATACCATATCTGCATACATATCGCATATCACACAGTTATTCCCATAAATAGTCATCAGGCCATAAAAGCTCTATACCATCAGTGAATGGCCATAAAAATAGCATAGCAATCCAATGGAATTCCATCGTCAAGTCTCGGCTATAATCAATATATTAGTTGTAGCCATGAATTATGCATTCCAATATGTCGCCCCAAAGATTGCGGCAGGTCTTGGAGTCAACAGCAAAAAAACAACATATATAAAAGTGAATGCCAGAGCTATAGTTGGAGCCAACAGACAGCCAGAGAGAAAGAGAGAGAGAGAGAGGGACAGAGACAGAGTCTAGTCTACTGCTAGTCGATCATCAATGTCAAGTTTTTCTACCCAAGAGAAGGGGTTCCAAGTTTACGAAGGGGAGAATGCAGTGGGTATGTGAGAAAAAAAGGTGACAAAATGGTTCTCTGTAAACTCTGGAGCGAGCATTCGAGTACTACAGTGAGGCAGGTATTTAGGAGTTCCTTTGATATCATTATTATTTCCATAAATATTTCAAGAGAATTTTCATATATTTCCATTCAAATTGTCATGATCTTTGGGGATTTTTTATTCTTTCCAACTTTATTATAATTTTATCTCCGATTGGGGCCATTTTCCACCTAATTCCACTTCTGTTGTCACTTTTTCAACCAGTTTTTCTTTCAGCATTTTCCCCATCTCTTTTATTTTAAATATTCAAAATGTTTCACATTCATATTCAAAGGAAACAAAAAAAGCGCCACTTCATCAAAAGTTTCACTTTCGAAAAGTTCATTAATTTTACGAGTACAAGTTTTATGGTAGTTTTCCTCCTCCCCTCCCCCCAGTACCATTGGCATCGCATTTTCCTTGCCCATACTCGTATATTCATTTTGGTGTCTCTCTCTCTGGTTGATTACCCCAGCGACAGATACAGAGGCAGACGCAGAGGCTGAGGTACAGAGTCCAAGCAAACAGGCAACAGGTTGCAGGAACGTAATGACAGTTGCAGCAACAGTTTGCCCTCTCATTCGCTCCATCTCCCCCTCTACTAGTTGCAGTAATTTGTTGGCTTTTGTTGATTATTTTATATATGTTTTTGCCATGTGGAAATTATACACTCGAATGTTAATTAACAGTTTCTTTTCGGGCTTTTCGGGCTTTTCATTCGATTTTCGTTCGCTATAAAAAGTTAATTTCGGTGATTAAATGGTAGGCATCCATCCGATGGTTGGATACGATGTAGATATCAGTTTTGGGTATCGGATCGGGTTTTCTGGGAGGGGTTATCAAACTTTTGGCATCGCTACTAGTCGAGCCATCAATTTGTTTAACTCGAACTCTCTTTCGCGTATAGCGTATAACCTTTACGGGGTCGGTCTGTCTCTTTCTCTGTTTTGTTTGTCCATAAAACGAAAAAAAAAAAGAAAAACCGTTTCTTCTTCGTGTTTTTTCAATGCATTTTCACTTAGTGCAAACTTGGCACTTGTTTTCCCTCCCCCCACACCCCACAGCCCACTCCGCTGAGACTCTTTTTCTGCCTGATGAGGTGAGGTGAGAGTTTTCGCAAAGCAAATGAGGAGTGTAAACAGATTTGGCTTAACTAATGAGTTGAGAGGGAGATCTTTACTGTAGGATGGATGGTGTATGGATACAGATGGGTACAGGCTGGACACCAGGGATTGCCGTTTTTAAGTGGAGTGTTTTTTTTATAAATATTATTTATTGCTTTCTATTGGAAATGCTTTTGCAGTATTTCATTTAAAATAAAGATATGTTTATTAGAGGTTTCCTTTCAAACAGAGAGAAAACCTACGATTTATTTCCAGATTTTTTTTGTATTATATTAAAGAGAATCGTTCTATACACTCATGTAGTATCCTGGGGCTATAGATAGTTATTATTTGCCATGTGCTAATGATGATATCAAATTAGGCAAATCGAAGATCGATTTAACCCTCCAGATATCGATTCAAAACCCAATTAAAATAATGCCTTCAATTTGTTTAATTTTCCTTAAAAATATCTACCAAAACTAACAAAATTACATTCCCCCAATTTATAGATCTTCTCTGGTTCTATCCGTTTGTTACCTGTTGCTGAAATGATTCATGGCGAAAGTGATTGTTTGGCAGAACGTGTTGATTGCCCGCTGCCGAGCCGCTGACTATGTCCATCTCTCAGGAATCTCTCAGGAGGAATGTAATGCGCTGCAACAATTATTGTATGATTTTCGATGATATTCCTTTCGTTTTGTAGAGGTTATGATGGTTGCTGTTGCTTTTGCTTATGCTCAGTGCAACATGCTGCACAGACATTTGAAAATCTTGTTCTTGTGGCAAACAGACAAAAAAAATGTCAATGCAAGATTTTCTCTTTCTTTTTTTTTTTTGGTGCAAGAACGGGTTTTAGGCACTGTGGCATATGACACTTGGAATTACATTTTTCTTTCTGACATTCTTTATGTATGATTTTTGAGTGGATTTTTTGTGTTTTTCGTTTTGCGTTTTGTGTTTGTTTGTTGTTGATTTTGTTAATTAATTGAAGTCGCGAGACACGCGCGTGACAACAGCAAACTAATGCCAAAGGCACGGATCATGGATCACGGATCGCGGATGGCGGATCGCGGGATAATGCCAGGCACGTTCGTTGGCATAAAAAAAGTACAGGCGCCCCCGAAATAAACCGAACAAACACCGACACGAAAAAACCGATGAAAGAGCAAGCGAAACAGCAATACAAATCACAGCACACACACACACACACACGTAAATATCACTGAGAGGGGGGTCGTGTGGTGGGGTTGGGGGAGTAGGGTATCAATATATCGAGAGAGCTCGCTCCGAGTATCACCAAAAAATTTTCATCCGTTAATCGCGTCCATTCGCCACCAACTTTTGTCGACTTTTGAAATGGACGCCGCGGCGCGGCACGCTCAAGACGGCGGCTTGTGGCTGTGGCGACGGCGTACGTGTAGGTACGTTCAAAGACAAAAAAAATATGCTCAAAAATGCTCACACACAAACACTAACACACACACGCACCCATGCGCCCGAGCCCCTTTGGTTCAGGTGTGCGCGCTGCTTCGGTTTCGGATTCGGATTCAGGTAGACACGTACGTAAACTTGTTGCTGGCAACATGAGCACAAAAATGTTGCCAGGCAACTTTTCGGTTTCATCTGTATGAGTTTCGAGTGTGTGTGCCTTTGTGTGTTTGTGTGTGTGTGATTCCACTCAAAGCGACAAAGCTACAAAATGGGCAGCACTGGCCAGGCTCCTCGACGTGCGCTCTGTGTGAAGGAGTTTTTTTTTTTTGCAATACCCTTGCAGAAAGGGGTAGTATGATTTGAATAGGATATGAAGTGAAGGATGCATATAGGGACACTATAAATTATATCCATATTTGAGTGCAACTTTGCGCAGATCAGAGTTCTCTTTTTGCTATAGGCAGTATACAGGCATAGCTATATCTATTTTATAGCTGTCATAGCGACTATCAGTCATAGAGTAAGTATTTTGGGGAATTTTATTATTAAATATTTATTAGATATAAGGGATAATTACGGGTTTCGGTTCTTTTTAAAAAGAGTCCAACTAAACTGTATTTTATATATATTTTTTATACAAATAAATATAATAGTTTACTATTATATTTAATTTGAAGAAAATCGAAGGACACTATCCTATAAATGACAGTTTTCATAAGTTTTCTAATTCACAGATTATCCAGATTTATTTTGAAATCTTCAGATGAGTAACGCCTATACATTTCAATGGCACACGATTTTCTTGGGCTCCAGGCTCTCATGTCGAATGCATCTGAAAGAAAGGGTATTGCTCCAGCCTCTGAAGCCAGTCAGTCCTCCTTTCTTGTCTGTTGCTGCCCGTTGGGTGCTGCCTGGTGCGCTCTCTGTTCAAGTTTGCAATCAAAGATAAAAGAAAAACTTGCCAGCTTTTGCTGGAGCTGCAGGCCCTGTAGTCCCCGCAAGTCAGTGTGAAGTTGGTATTTATAGGAATGCGATGGAGGAGCTTTTGTTGTAGTTCTTCTTTTTTTTTTTTTGTTGCAGTGGCAGTGCAGTGCCTGCTGCTGCCTGCCTGCTGCTATGAATTTGCAATGAGTGCAGCAAATGCTTAAGGAACTTGCGTGTATGTTAAGGAGAGAATTGTAGAGTTCAGACATAGAGGGAGAGAGAGGGAGGCAGAGTTGGAGACCAGATGGTTGGGGCATGAGCCATGAGTCAGTCACCGGTTGCAAGGGCGTTAAGTGCGGTCAACAGATGTATATATGTATTTATTTCTTTGATTTATAGGTAAGCATTTGGTTAAGCATTATCATAAATATAAAGTAATAGCATTGGAATATCTAATATGCCACAAGGAGGGCTAGAATACCTAAGTAGTTAAATCGTAAAAATTCCAACATAAAGACACGAATGAGGGAGGTAACAAGCTACTTCTTGGAGTCTCTAAGGATCTCTATATTTGAAAAATACTTATACATATCGGTGCAATATCTGCCTGCTTCTCCACTCAAACTTCTTATCATCCACTTGAATGCCATTATGCCTGCCACTTAACCTTGTCTTTCAACATATCCTATATCCTTTGCCATAAACAAATCCACAGCAAAACAAAATCAAAACACACTCAGGAAATATCCATAAATAGCTGGCTGTCATTGAGGGTATGACTATTTCTAGGTCTCTACTACTTTTGACCGTAATACTGACCAAAAAGGCACCACCTCCTCCACATCCACCTCCTCCCATTTTTGTTAGTGACGTGGTTTTTTTAACGGGATGATGTCCATATGGCCATTGCTCCACAACACTCTGGTAATTACTTAATTCGTATTATTAAATACTCTCACGAAATATATTATGCATTTAGTGCATCTTCCAATGAAGCGGATAATAACAAAACGATTCAAATTAACTGATAATTCCCATCAAAAAAGATTTCGGTCAAATTGAGCTGTAATTAATCGAAACATTTCCCCTGAAAATTGTCGAGTGACAAACATTTCCAATATAAGTCGGTCTCCGCACAGATTACAGTACAGTTCGTACTGTACAGTTCAATGCAGTTCAATACATTAATCGGTGTGCTTTTGGGAGTGTGGATAGCAATCAACTTTGGCTTAAATGTAATTACTGATAAATCTTTGAGTATGTGGAAAATTGAGAAATATTTGTGAGACGATTTCAGGATGCCGTCGTCTTCAAGTTTACGAATGTCGTCTGCGAGAGCTACAATAAATCCTGGTTTGTGTTTCATCAATGTCGTCTAAAGGCCATCAATCGGAACAAAGTAGTCTGTAATATGAATGGAACAGTGCTGCATCCGGCCAACGATGTAACAATTCATGGCCGGATATTCAAAAGGGCAAATGGATACAAGCCCTGGCTAGCAGACGTTTATTTTGATGCCTGTCAGTATTTGCGAAAACCGTATAACCCCTGGGTTACGATAGTCTATGGGTTATTGAAACAGTTTACCAACATAAACCACACATGTCCCTATGTGGTAAGATCCACAAATAACTGACATATCAAACAGTTTTCATATTTCCTTTACAGGGCCCACAAATTGTGAAGAATTTCTATCTGAGACCGGAGCTGTTGCGTCTTCCTCTCCCGACGGGGGATTATTTGTTGACGATTCAGTGGAGCTTCGATAAAAAGCCACAGTTTGATACAAATGTGAGCTTTAAATTCGAAGAGGATCTCATGAAGAGAAATTAAGCCAGAAATGGGTTGAACGTGCATATATAAAATATACTGACCAAAAAGGAACCTCCTCCTCCACATCCACATCCACCTTCACCTTCTTCAACACCTCCTCCTGCACATAGACATGACCTAAGCCAAACAGAAATATCTTTCAAAACAAACCCAAGAAGACTTTTCCACCGAGTCTGCTCAAGTGCTTCTGCATGAGTAGACAGAAAGCAAACGGATGGAAAATGGTGGAAAATAAGGAAACCAAAACAATACCGTTACTCAGACTCCGCCTCAGGAGTGTGGTTGGGTGGTGGTGGTGGTGGGTCAATGGGTAACATATTAACGTAGGTTATGGGCCAGACAGCAGACAGTAGACAGACTAGAAAGAATTTCAATTAAATACTTGACTTGTGCTCTACACCCTCCTCTATGATCATTCTTCATAGATAACCTCCTCCAACTGCAGTCAAAGTTGAGTTGTTTATACTTTATTTTCACCAAAATTCAATTAAACTAAATTGTTTTTCTTGTTTTTTTTCGGGTGGAAAAAGTCTGAGGCGTTGATTTTTATCTGGCGGCGCGCCGTCCGCCGTTAATGACCTGGCTTATGTGAAGCAATTACCCAAAAAGTTAATGCCACAGCAATTATATTATCAGTACCTCTCTCTCGCTCTCGCTCTCTCTCGCTCACTCTCTCTCTGTTGCTTTTATTTATTTTTATTTTCTTAGATTGCTCATAAAATTTTGTGAGCACGTGCAACATTTCAAATTTTCGGCGTGTCTTTTAATTTTTGATACCCAGTACTCAAAGAGAGTACACAGGGGCATATTCAATTCGTGTAAATGTGTGCAACAGCCCGACAAAAATGGTTTTCAATACCATATTTAAATTTAAAAAAAAATTGGTATACCAGAAATCCACATTAGCTGCCATGCGAAATTTATATTTAATCAGGCGCCTTTTATTTTGTCATCGATCACATATCCATAGGAAGTGCTGTTCATTATGTGGAATATTGCATATATATCTCTTAGCTGTAGAAGGCTTTTAATCCAATAGTTTCTCGGGGTTTTAACCAATTAAAATTGTATTAAAATATATGTACGTATAATGCCCCAAATGTCCCTATTCGGTAAACACTGGTCCAAAAAATTAAACTTTTTGAACCAAAACAACTTTTTCTGTTCGATAGGGACCTTTTAAAAATTTTAATTTTTTTTAATTGTAATTTTTATTTTATTAAATAATTTTTTTAATGGTTTGGTTTTTTTTACGAATTTTTTAAAATTTCATATTTTTTGTATGTTTTTTTCAAAGGTAATGTTTTTGTGACATAAATTATGTACATATGTCAGCATCTCGATCTGGTTTTATTCAATTTTGATACTCTGTAAAGCTGATAAAGGCAGTTTTATATCAAACCCAAACACTTGTATTTCTTGGGACCGAATTTTTGTTTTAAAATAGGTATATTCATTAGACGTCGTTTAACGTATATTTTGTTAAAATCGATGTATAAACGGCTAAATTTCTGCGGTCTGACCAAACCCTCTAATGCCGCAATAATCTTTAGTAAATTTTTACTCCTAATTACAATTTTTGGTAGTGACGGGGTTTTTATTAATGTGATGTTCCACTACCCTCTGGTAATTAGTTACTTAATTCGTAGTTATAAATACTCATGTCAATATATTATGTATTATGTGCATATGTATGTTTTTTTTTTGTTAATCTACAAATAATTCCATCTACCAGAAAATTACAAAACGATATAAATTAGGTAATTCTCCATAAACTAAAATACCGGTCAAATTGAGCTGTAATTAATCGAACCATTTCCTCTAAAAATTGTAGTGTAACAAACATTTCCAATATAAGTCGGTGTGCGCACAGATTACAGAATAGTTGGTACTGTACAGTTCAATGCAGTTCAATGCAGTTCAATACATTAATCGGTGTGCTTTTCGGAGTGTGGATAGCATACAACTTTGAGTTAAATGTAATTACTGATAAATTATTGAGATAGATATGTGGAAAATTCTAAAATATATGTGAGACGATTTCAGGATGCCGTCGTCTTCAAGATGACGAATGCCGTCTGCGAGAGCTACAATAAATCCTGGGTTGTGTTCCGTAACTGTCGTCTGAAGGCCGTCAGTCGGAACAAAGTGATCTTTAATGCGTGTGCAACAGCGCTACATCCAATCAACGATGCAACAGTTCGTTTCCGGGTATTCAAAAGGGCAAATGGATACAAGCCCTGGCTATTCGACGTTCATATTGATGCCTGTCGGTATTCGCGAAAACCGTATAACCCCGCGGTTGCGATAGTCTATGGGTTAGCTAAAGAGTTTACCGACATAAACCACACATGCCCTTATGTGGTAAGATATACAAATGATTTATATATCAAACAGTTTTCATATTTCCTTTACAGGGCTCATATACGATCAAAAATTTCTATCTGAAGCCGGAGCTGTTGCATCTTCCCCTCCCGACGGGTGATTATATGTTGTCGATGCAGTTTTTTATGGATAAAAAGCTACAGTTTGATACAAATGTGAGCTTTACATTCGAAGAGGATCTCATGAAGAGAAATTAAATCCGAAATGGATTGAGCAGATGATCGGATATATGCTTAATTTGGTTTGTCTATGTCCTGTCTGTCTCTGTCCTCTACAATTAAAGACACAATAAAAAATAAAATGGAGAATCATACTATAAGTAATTGTGTTATTTAAAAGTTGCAGCAGACCTTTCGTTTGGCTCTTTAAACACCTGGCTTACCTCATTATTAACGCTAGAGCAATTTTTTAGTGCTGTTCTATTTTCAATATATAAAATCGTACTACTGGGTATTAGAGCGTCGATGTGTCACGACTCTAAACGTTTCAACTGGTTTCTCGTTTCTTTGTCTCTCAATTTTTTTTGACACTATTATTGCTTTGTTTTGGGGCTTTTGGAAACGCCAGCTGGTGGCTGCTGTTGGTCACTACAACCTATACATATATACATATATATATATATATATAAGTATGCATTCGTATGTATTTTTTCGAAGGGGAGGAGGGCCTGGAGGGTTTGTCTTACTGCAGTTGGGTAATTTGATTTGTACACCAAAAATGTGCACACGCCTCCGGAGGGGCGTAATTGTTGGTCAAAGATATTTAGACATTTACGATTCGGCGGCGGGTTGGCAGATTATCCACAGAGATTGTGTCATATTATATTGCTAGCTTAAGGCGGTTAATACGGAATTTGTGGGTTTATGACCGCCGTAAATGTTTAACGATATACCAAGAGATAACGAAATTATTAAACTTTAACAAGCTTCATTTATCAAGAAAATGCTAAGAAGATTTTGAGTTTTTGCAATCATTAAAACTATTATTCTTAAGCTTTTAATTTGCTTTGAAAAATTAATTAGTCTTCCCTTTTAATTCCCCCAAACTTTTCCTTTTTTCCAGTAATTATAAAAACTTTGAATTTTAATTAGCCCTAAAAACCGCTAAAGCAAACCAAGCCAATTCTTTAGGGTTTTCACACTCCTTCCCCTCCCCTCATTCCACCAATCCTGCTTGATTGGAGCTCACAGTCCGCCTTGCATTTTCAATCAGTTGCAGCAAAATGCAACAAAAAATATTGTATCTTGGCACGTGACTGCCTTGAAAGATAAAAATGTAAAACCACAAAAAAAAGCGAAAAAAAGACGAGCAAAAAGACCATCTGTGAAATTTTGTTAACAAGTTACTGGGCACAACTTTCTTCGAAGGAGAGGAGGCGACGGAGAGACCCTCAAGAAAATGCCACAACACATGCCAATGTCAGAGCCAAAGGGGAGGAGGATGACGTGCAAGGCAAGGCTTTATTAAATTTACGAGTAACTGCAAGAAAAAGGGGGGAATTCCCCAAGCCAGAGACAACCTGCACTGCATTTCCAAAATGCTTGTGCTTTTGGTTTTTCCTTTTGCTTTTGCATATGGGAAATTCCTTCCTCCGATTTGGCTTAAATTTCTCAACTCTTTTGAAGCTAGAGCTTGCATTCAAAGTGCATACATTTATGCTCATTTCGTTGGGCTTATTCCACTTCCATTTCCAGTTTATTTCATTTCATTTGAGTTGATGCGAAATTCTAAATGGAATTTTACACACAGCCGGAAGTTGAGTCATGGCTGGGAGCAGGAGATTGTACAGTGGTTGCAGAGGGATTGCGAATTGAGTTGACAAGGGTCTCGTCTCTCTTGGACAGTCAGACAAAGAGATAATGGAATGGGATATTTGTAGATAATTCGAATAATTGAAATTACATAATCTTCGAAATATTGTAGAAGGAACAAGCCCATAAACAATTATTTATAATTATTATAAATTAAATATAATCGTACATACATATGTAAACTATCGGACCCGGCAAAACCTATTTCTGTTTTTTCTTCGAACGATATTATTTGTAAGCAGGAATTGAATGTACGAAGGGACTTTAGGAACAGGTTTGAGTCCTATGTTTGAATTTGAGTACATGACTATGGGGATAGCACTTCAATCAGCACTTTCGAATGAGCGGAATATTCAATACGAGGCGAATGAAATGCAAATTTTCGAGAACACAAGATTTTTATAGATTTACATTTAAATAATATATTTTTTTTTATTTATTATTTTTATTATTTATTATTATATTATTTTATTATTCAGGTAAATTTTGTTTTAATTTATTTCAGACCTAAACATTAAGCTTTCAAGTTCAAATTTCATAATCCTCATTTAAGGTATTTTTGTTAAAATCGATGGATTAACGGCTAAGTTGCAGCCGTTTGACCAAACCGTCTAATGCCGCAGTTCGCCATTAAATTCCGTTCTTCGACATATATGTAACTGTTTTTTTTCTTACAAAAAATACCAAAAATCTGCATTTGTAATAGTTCTTAAGGTACTGAACGGAATTTTAGGGCAAAATAATTATTAGGTATTTTTTTTAAAGCAAAGTTCAGTACATTAACGCAAAATCACATTTTTTGTATTGACGGGTTCTTTTTAATGGGATGATATATGTACATATATATGTATGTACATATATGGCATCTGCTCCACTAATTTCTGGTAATTACTTAATAAATACTCACCTAAATATAGTATGTATTATGTGCATATGTACATATGTTATTTTGTTAATCTACCACTAATCTACCGGACAAATACAAAACGGAGCGACAAAAATTTCGAATATCAGTCGGTCTCCGCACAGATTAGAAAGCAGTTCAATGCAGATCAATCCATTATTCGGTGTGCTCTTCGTGGTATGGATAGCATTCAACTTTGGCTTAAATGTAATTAAAACATTAAGATAGATATGTACATATGTGGAAAATTCTGAAATATATGTGACACAATTTCAGGATGCCGTCATCTTCAAGTTTACGAATGTCGTCTGCGAGAGCTACAATAAATCCTGGTTTGTGTTCCATAACTGTCGTCTGAAGGCCGTCAGTCGGAACAAAGTGCTCTTTAATTTTTATGGAACTATACTACATCCGGCCAACGATATAACAATTCATCTCCGGATGTTCAAAAGGGCAAATGGATACAAGCCCTGGCTATTCGACGTTCGTTTTGATGCCTGTCAGTATTTGCGAAAACCGTATAACCCCGTGGTTGCGATGGTCTATGGGTTATTTAAAGAGTTTAGTAACATAAACCATACATGTCCCTATGTGGTAAGATACACAAATCGTTTAAAGTACATTTATCAAACAGTTTTCATGTTTCCTTTACAGGGCACACAAATTGTCAAGGATTTCTATCTGAGACCAGAGCTGTTGGGTCTTCTCCTCCCGACGGGGGATTATATGTTGACGCTTCATTGGTTCTTCGATAAAAAGCTTCAGTTTGATACAAATGTGAGCTATACATTCGTAGAGGATATCATTAAGAGAAATTAAACCAGAAATGGATTGGGCAGATGATCGGATGTCTGCACAGTTTGGATTTTATGTACGTTCAATCAGTGTTTAAAGTAATTACAGTAATTAAACTCTGTCATGCGTAAATGGACTTTGCAAAAAAATCACATTGGTCTCTTTTATTTATTGTTTTTACGAATCTTTCAAAGTCAAGTCTGATTGTCTTCTACAATTTAAGAGACAATGAAAATGCTAATTATATCATATATTGTAATTATGTTATCTACCAGATTGCAGAAACCAATTGAAATCGGATCATTATTAGAGCGGTTGCAAATGTTCCAGGAAACATGATTTTTATAGATTTACTTGAAGAAGAATTAATTTTTTAATATTTATTATTTATATTATTTTTTATTATTATTATTTATATATTTTATTATATAAATTTATTATTTATATTTTTATTTTATTATTTTTATATTAAAATTAAAGAAAATGCCATTTAAAAATATTCTTATTTTTCAGCGATGTTTCCTTTGATTGTTTTCATTTCGGTAACACCTACCACATACTCGTACCCTCATAAATATGCCACCATTTATCATCCATTTTAGAACCACTGTTCTCTGTTGCTGCCCCAAAAGCACAATCAACGAAACCAATTTCTCAAACTCGAGTGCTCCTCAGAGTCGGAGACTCGGAATCCGTAACAGAAGCGCATAAATTGTGCCCCAAGCGAAAGAGGAATTAAGCCACAAAAATAAACCAGAATAAGAAACAAATCCACTAATGACGAAGAAGACACCACAGCAAAAAAACGAAAAAAGAAAATAAGTTTAAAATAAAATCTAAAAAATAAAACAAAAACGAAAATACCAAATCGTCATGGATGCCTGGTCAGCAGTGGTTTAAAAAATGCATAAAAGGACACAGAGAAAAGTGGGGGAGGGTGGGGGAGACAAAGGGTTAAAGGAACCGCATCAAAGAGCGGGCTTTTCAGAAATTGAAAAAGAATCAAAAAGAAAGAGTGGAGTGGAGCTGGAGCGGAGTGGAGTTGGAGTTGGAGGAGTCCCAAAAGTAGAGTGAATATCTTTTTATAGGGCAGGTGTGTTTCGTTTTTGGGGATGGCAAATTAGCAGCTACTGTCTGTGGACCCTGCGCCCCTCTACCTGCTGTTCTGCACTTTAAAGACCAACCCAACCTACTACCAATTTCCCCCTTTAGGCCAGAGGCAAATTTCGGAACATCATTAATTTTAATTTTTGCGCAGACGCACCCCAGGGGCCGCGCCACAGACACAGCCCAAATTATGTCTGCTTGCCAGGCTTCAGTGCCGCTTCAGTTCTGTCCACTGCAGAGGCAGAGGTGACTGCCGACTGGCGACTGGCGGATCGGATGAAGGCGAGTGTGATGACGGATGGCCTGGCGGAACGAGGTGGCCACAAATGTAAATGTAATTAAGGTGCCTCTTGCCACACACCACCGACAATTGAAAATGTTGCAATGCATTGGGTTGACAAATGCAATCCATGGCGGGTGATTGATTGCACCATTTCAAGACATGTATATTCAAAAATGTTTGGAATTTGTGTGCCTACCTTTTTAAAGCGTCGTCTCTGCGATGCCGTGGATGCTGTTTCAGCATTTGCCTCCCTTTTGCCCATTGCCTTCAACAGATCATCCACATTCCGTATATAGGGACGATCCCGGTCCCGATCCCGATCCCTGTCCCTTTCGCCACCGCCCCCACCGCCGCCTATGCAGCTGGCCAGCTGGCTCTTGTTGCCCGCACTGTTGCTGCGGGAACGGGAGCGGGACTTTTGCTTGCCCAGCCAGTAGACCTGATTGGCCAGATTTATTTCGGCAGCGGCGGCAGCTTTGCGGCCCTGTCGCTCGTGTTCCTGCTGCAGTTGCACCTGCTGTTGCTGCTGCTGCTGTTGCTCCTCCAAATACTCCCCGGCAATGTGCACCTTTGGCGTGCTGACCAGCTGCAGGCCAGTGGCGCCGAAATGTTGCGGAAATTCGTGCAACTCCAGCGGATAGCGCGGATCCATGGGCTGGCCGGGCTGGCGGGGATACATATAGCCATCGCGGAGGAACATTTTGTTGGTGGTGTACACCCGGTCGTCGATCTGGTAGATGCCACTGGAGCCGGGACCCTCGCCGCCGCCAATGATACCATTCCGCACATAGGCCGTCGGTCGGTAGCGGACCAGGGGATTGTAAACATTCGATTTGGGTTGTTTCGTTTTGAAACTACGTCGTCGCGGGGTGGGTTTCATATTCGTTTCGTTTCGATTTATATTTAGATGTATTTTTTTTTCTTTTTATTTAGCTTTGTGATTACGTAACTTTAATTCTTGTTAAAATCCATGCGGGGGGGTGAGGAAATCGAGAGCTGATTAAATGTCCAATAAGGCTGTTCAAAAGTCCAAGAAGTAAGCGTGAGCATGTGTACTTATTCGCATTTAAAACGACTATACACAAGCGACCGTGTGGCCTAATGGATAAGGCGTCGGACTTCGGATCCGAAGATTGCAGGTTCGAGTCCTGTCACGGTCGAATAGAAAGTACATTTTTTTCACTTTTTTTTCTTTTTCAGTCAAAAAATATTAATCTCAAGAGAATAAAATATTTTTTTATTTATCAAAATAATTTAAACAAAGAAAAAGAAATTATAGCCTTTAGGAATGTATTCTACTTGAAACATGGCCATCAGTCGTAACTTGACATGACTATCTACATGATAATGTAGTTGTACGGTCACACACCTTGCATATCTAGCGTAAAATGTAAGTGTTGCTGAAAATGTTGCGGAACATTTTTAATATTTGATCTCAAAAGTATGCAATGATTTTTTAATGTTTACTTCTGAGAGCGCGCCTAAAAGATGCCACAAAATTATTATTTGGCAAACAACTTTAGGAAAGTGGGGGAAAATATTTCATTTTCTGTCACAAAACCTCACAAAAATATAGAAAATTATTGGTTTTTTTTTGTTTTTTGCCAGCGCACACGTTCAGCACACTTCACGTTCGATTTTCCACTGCAATTGTTTGATTTTAATGCAAACACTTTTTCTATTATTTGCTGGAAGTCTGTCTTCTGCGCCCAGGCACGCACAGAAAATCCAATTAGTCAGAGAGGGGTTCGGTTTCGGTACCGCCACTTGTTCACCTTTCTAGCCCGTCCATCCGTACGGTTTGCCTGTGGCAAGGTAAAACGTTTTTCGAACCAGGTACTCAAGTATTGACACAGTTTTCATGTCACTTGTTTTGTTAGAGACATTCGTCTTCCTGAACACTGAACACTGAACTGTCGTTCTGTCTGTCTGTCATATGCACTGCACTCTTAGCCAAAGAATAGAACAGACAGAGAGAAAGATGTGCGGGGGAGAGGGAGAGAGAGAGAGTGGGGTGAAATACTATGCTAATCTGTCAACTCTGAGTTGGTTAATTAAAGCTTGATTTGCAAATTATTTGTGGCTTAGCCATGCCCCATCGGGTCTTCTGTTGGCTGTGACCCCAATTCCCATTCGAAATTGTGAGGTACGATTACGTCGCTGAAATGTTCTGTCTATTGGGATATTCAGATAATACCATTGACGCCCCTTTTTTTTGGAAGTTCGTTGTCTAACCAGAATTGAGTTCAATTGAAAAACAGATACTACATATACATTCAAGGTTATGCTCAAGCTTCAGAGGTTGAAAAAAGGTTGCTAGACCAAGAGTTAGAGATCAATGGAAACTATGATCATTGATTCTCTATTAATTAACGAGAATTATGGTAATGATTGAATAGGGAAATCATTTCATTGGAAGTTCAATTTAATTGAATGGAAAACAGTCTTTCCATTAGCTTTTAAAGCATCTCCAAACATTTTCTATAGATTTATCACTCCACTTGAATTTATTTCCCCCCGCATGTTTTTCCATTTTATCTACCAAAAGATTTGTCTTTCTTACACTTCCGTCCGCCAACGCAAAGAAATAAATTTGTTTTTGGTTTTTGGTTTTTTTTCTGGGATCTCGAACCGCCGCCACGAGCTACAAATATGAACTAAACCGTAAATAAAATGTATTGCATTTGCAGAGCCGCCGCCGCCTATCTATCCGCCGGACTTCTCTGCCTCTTCCAATGGATAACATTTCCAGTCCGTCCCCAAAGAAAAATAAAACAAAAGCGAATGCCGATAAAGCCGAATGAGCAGAGCAGTGCAGAGGCAGAGACAGAGCTTCAAATGAAATGAAAAGCTTGGCAGGGGAATGGTAGGAGGATGGAGGAGGAGGAGGAGGTGGCCCTAAGCCAAACAAATACACCCCCTAAATGGGGTACGAGATGTAAGGGATGGGATGGATGGAAGGGCATTAAACAAAGGGTAGAGGCTTTATAATGATTCAAGAGCTTTAAAGATATTAAAAGTTAAGGAAATTATGGATAAACGAACATTATATACAGATCTTTTATATATTTAAAATAATACGATCCCCAATTCTCAAACTGAGTAATGGAAAACAATAGAAATTGTGAAAGAATAACAGCAATTGATATTTATCGATTATAAATCGATTACCCATACAACTTAACTTTAATTCATTCAATTATAGCATTCAATGAGAAAATATTCTGAAACGTTCTGTTTTTTATACATTTTATAATCGATATTTATCGATCTATAAAAATCAATCCTATAAACCCATTAGAATCGACTCTTTACCGAATTTTTCATTAGTATTTTGGTCACATTTTCAATCGATATTTATCGATTTTTTAAATTTAAAATTCTCATCTTGTACTTACAAAAAACTCATCCTCAATGACCGGATCGGCCAGCATCTCAATGGCCTCCGTCATGGATCTGCATGTGCGATTCGTGTTCTTCTTTTTCTTGAGCTTGCGCCCCAATGTGGCAGCATCGCTGAATCGATGCAACAGCTTGTCCCTCTTCCGTACAGCCAGCGGACTGGCCGTAGAGCTGGCATGACACAACAGCGATCCGTAGCCATTGCTGGAGGCAATGGTCCCAGTGTTGGCATAGAAATTCTGCGGCTGATATTGAGCCGGGGCCGTCAGAGTGCTGTTCGAGTCGATCTTCTGGATGAGATTGTACTCGGACTGGGGATACTTGCTGCTGGCCAGACACGTGGACGACGAGTCCATGGACTGCAGCGAGGCCTTCGACGTGAGCTGCGGCTTCGGTGGCGGCGGTGGTGGTGGCTCCTTCATCAGGGCCACCCGACGTGGAGCAGCTCGGGGAATGGTGGCCGATTGTATAGCGGATGGCATTTCCCCACCGCCATAGCTGACAGCGCGACGATTGCGATCGTTTTCCTTTTCCCTGAAACAGAAAAGAGAGACACGTATATTAGTGGGGTTCTATTTCTTTTCTAAGAAGATCTATCCATCCCATTCCCACCTAAAACGCCTTCTTTGCATCGGGGGACTAAAGAAACAATTTGGCGACAGGGGCACAAAGTAGCCCCATTGCGGCGGTGTCTCTGGTCCCTCATGGTACATCCCCAACTGCGGGGTCATCTCTCTCGATTGACTGGATCTCAGAGCAGGCATTGAAGCCCTCTGGGGTCCATACTGTCGGCAAGTGCTGTTGCTGCGATACTGATTCCTATAGATGTGTCGTCGCTCTAGGGACGATGTGGTGGTGGTGGCATCCGATTCTTGGGTACAATCCGAGTGATCTTTATGCCCCAAGGTCCCATCACTACCCACCACATCATCCACATCATCATCATCCGTTGAACACTCGGGCACTGTATAGCAGGTATAATCGAATTGCGACATTTTTTGTTTTCTTTTTCGTTCACTTTAATTTAGTTCTTTTGTCATTGTCTTGTGGCTGTTCCCACGTAATTTTTTCCAATTATTTAATTAGTCTGCTACTTGTTGTTTTTTTTTTGTTTTAATTTTTTAATTTTATTCTCCCTTGACAAATGTTAAATGACAATTTTAGTTTGTCTCGCACTTAATTGTTCCTTTTCGGCCTCTTGTTCCCTATAGGAAATGTTGATGTTGGAGAACATTAGGACTGGCATTTATTATGTTCACCCTCTGGACGTGTCGTGTATCTTGTTTCCTTTCATTCAGAGAGGGACAGAGAGATGGTTGACAGATAGAGAGAGGAACTCCAGTGCCCAGTGGCTACAATTAAAAGTCGTTTTTGGGTCGCAATCTGGAAACCATCCCTAATGAGGTGTTGAATGGAGGAGGAACACAAATCAGATATAGTTTTAAGTATGGTTAACTTTTTTCACTTGTTTTCCATTTTCACAGACAATTTCCTTGGAAAACAAAGCAAAGGCAGCAAACTGATGGAAATTTGAGGTCACTTTTTTGAAAGAGGGTAATAATATGTACATACATATGTATGTATGTGCCCTTGCAGAAGAACGCTAATAAATGGTTTTGCCTGAGATGAATTAATTATTGGTTGAGGATTTATTTTAGGAAAATTTGGTGGAACTTGGGAGCTTGGGATTATTAAGAATTTTCTCTAGATTTCCTTTAAATTCTTTTGTTTTAAGAGGAAGATTCTATTATTTTATATAGCTAATAAGATATAAGGATCCATTCTTTAAAGTTATATTAACAGATCTTAGAGAAGAGAGCCTTCCAGGTTAAGGAATAAGGAATCTTCATAAGTTCTTAATGAAAGATCTCAGAGATAAATGCAATACATAGAAAATGTGTAATAGAATGATAGATAATAAACTGATCAATGCTAAGAGTATAACTTTTAAATCTTTTTCTTTAATTAAAGAATGAAGGAAAGCGATATTTTGGGTGGACTACACTTGCCCCAATAAAACATCTCTCTAAGCAAAAAAATTAATGACAATCTCATGCTTCTTTAAACATTAAACACCTTCAATCATATCTCTCCCAGCGCGACAAATTCTTTAGTAAACAAAAAGTTCTCTCATTGATTTCCGACCAAAAGAACTTTATCCTTTATATTCCAGTAAATTTTCACAAAATACCCTAAACAAAACTCCACTTGCCTTCCCACTAAACAACACAATAAAACTTTCACAAATGGTATAACTTTTTCCTCTGCTCATTTCCATTGGCAACCCCATCATAAACCACATTTGCAGACCTCCTCCAGTCAGTACTGCAGTCAGTAGCATCTGCCACATCCACTTAAAACCCACAAGCTCACAAAAATGGTTATTCTGTGCTTAAAAGTTCATTAACAATTGATGGGGCGACCAAAAATAAAAAAAAAAGGCAAAAAACGAAAGTGTCAACAGTGAAATCCATCAACAATGCAATTAAAATGTCAAACAAGGAAGCAGAGTCTGCACTCTGGCCTCTGGCTACCCTTTAATCCTCACTTCCTATACACGCAGTGTCCACACTCCTCAAAGAGAGAGAGAAACAGAGACTCCATCATAAGCAGGGAACACCCCTCTAAGAAGGGCAAGCAGGGGACGAATGTAATGGTAGTTGGTTGGGGTTTTCCCTCACTGCCAGATGTCTGGCAGACAGGCAGACAGACAGCGAGACAAGCCGGATATGCAGATTACAACGGATAGGATCGGATCGGGGTATCTGGGGATCTGGGCCTCTGCTGCTGCTGCTTTCTGCAGTTGTTTATATTTCTTTTATTGCTGCAATTACGAGTATTCTCCTGTTTACGGCATAGAATTGCATAGCGAATTGATTAATGGCAAAACGAATGAGTGAGAGAGGGGAGAAATGGGGGGAAAGCACAACCGGATAGGAAAATGCGAATGATGGACCATTTATGACTGCATCTCGGACTAGTACGAGTATATAGAGGAAGCAAGGCGCCGCCTTTAAAGAAATAATGGCAGCAGAAGTGAAGGGATCGGATACCATGGGATAGGAACTCGGATGGAGTATGAGTATCAAGGGGAAAAGGGATCTTTTCTAGTGGGGAAAAGGGATCATTTCTAGTGGGGGAAAAGTGGAAGGAAGTTGGAACTTGGAAGATCTAGGTTGAATACTTTACAAAAGAGGAACTCTTGGTTGCGGTCATATTATTCATTATTTTTTAATGCTTTCTTTTTATTTTTATTTATTTAATTTTACAAAAAATTGCATAAAATGTTCACATTATAGTCGAAATTAAGCAAAAATATAGTATAATGTCAAATAATCGTAGCTGAATTGGTACTGATCGATTTTCATATGTCATATACATACATATGTATAATATATAAATATATGTTCATTAATGTATGATATATAAATATATATTCATATATTTATGAATCTAAAGAATTTTAGCCGTTTTCCTCTTTAATTATTTTATTTTTAGATCATTCTCATATTCAATTTTCTCTATTCATTTTTTGTATTATTTATTTAAGATAATAATATTATTTTTATTGCAGTTTTAATTTAATTTATTAATTTACTTTGAATATTATTTATCATATACATATATGTACATATGTACATACATATGTATGTATATTTTCATTTAATATTTTTATATTTATGTGTTTTATTCCATTTTGTATACTATTTTAGTTTTCAGAATTTTTTGTAATTCTCTTTTAATTTTTTAATAATTATATTTCATTTTTTAGAATTCATTATAAATTCTATAATTTTCGATATTTTCACTGTAACCCTTTAATTATTCATCCCAAACATTTTTCCATTTATTCAAAAAAACAATTATCTCCAAATCCCGTAGACGTTCTCCACCCATCAATCATTCTATAAATATAGGGATTGGGTCAGAGAAAATTCCCAGTCATGTATGCCAATTTTCCGGCTAGTATTTTATTTACACAATTTTTCATTAATAAAACGCACGACACACACACAGACACACACACACGCGTGCACGTGCAGAAATACCGACGAAAAAGTTCAACAAATGTATGTCTGGGATTCTTTTTTGAAATATGTAGGATTTTTTTTTATTCTGGCTCTTGAGACGCCACAAGACGTGTGCGCTGACCGGCGAGTAATTTTCAAACTGATTTTCGAATAGAACAGCGGAACTTTTGAGGCCGGACCGGGCTCGTACCCTCCCTCTGACATGCGACATGCGCGACAGACTCTGCAAGCGACTGAGAGACAGAGAGAGACAGTGAGAGAAAAGAAGATGCAGGCAGACATACACAAGAGATAGAGATGGGGAGAGAAGCAGAAACATTGAGAGGGAGAGAGAGCCAGGGGAACGGTACAGAACAGCAAGTGGCAGAAAGAGAGCGCAAGAGACTGCGCCAAAATAAGAAACAAACATTTTGTTTGACTAAATTGCTTAATATTTGGGGACCAAAAATAAAATCAACACACAACACGAAAAGTGGCAGACAATAGGGAATAAGAAGCAGAAGAAAGAAGAAAAAGAATCGAAAACAGAACAAATGAAAAGCTAAACTGAGATGAGAGAATATTATATACCCTTTTTTGAAGGGAGAAATATATGTAGAATTTATTATGGTTTTTTCTTCCTTCAAATGTCTCTGAAAACTAGATTTCAGATCCGAAAATTTCGGTTATATTACTCGCTCACTCTCAATTGGCTTTTTTCGGTTTTGTCTGAAGAAATCATTCGTAATGATCCAAGGCCTTAAATAGGGCTCAAGTGCAAAATGTAATCGTAACTTTTTATCCTTATATCTCTCTTTCACAGTGTAGCTAAGCAGTAAAGGGTGAGTTTTTATACATTTTACGGCTTCACAGCGTTCAAGAAACCGTCTATAACATCAACTGGAAAGTGTATTCCAAAAAAGAAACCGTAAAACGATTGGAGACAATTTCCCTGGATAACAAGGTGCCGCCCGACACACAAACACACACACACAAGTCTCACCGCCCAGCCACAGTCCCATTCCCAGTGTGTGTGTGAAATGTCATGCAAAATAAATGTCAGACACTTTAAAATTTGTACCTATCTCTCTCTCTCGCTCTCTTTTAGTCTGTTACTATCCCTCTACTCTTTCCTCCCACTTCCACTCCCCTTTGTCTTTGTCTCTGTCGCCCTGCTGCTCAGAGCAGCATGAAATTGCCGTGACTCTTAAAAAAACTTAAAAAAAAAACGTTGTTATTAAAAATAAACATTGGATGAAGTGTTTCGGTTTGTGTTTCTCTGTGTGGCACGCCTCCTCCTTCTGCTCCTACTCCTACTGCTCCAGTGGCAGACACAAACAAACGCAACATTTTCACTTGTCACGCATTTATTTTCCCATTTTCCATGTCGGAAAATGTGTGTCATGCGACGGGAGACGAGTGCGACTACGACCACGACCACGACTACGTCGCGGTTTTTATATTGACATCTGCTTGAGTCTTTTCGGGCAATTGGCGTGATTAATAAAATAGAGCAGGGGGGGGATACCCTTAACACAGACCACACTGAGCGAAAAAGACAAGACATATGGATTGGTGGATTGATTTAAGAAAAGGAATATGGGAGATATAGTACTTTAAATAAGAGTAAAATCGTGATTTAAGAGATGTTTTAAACATGAAATATACATATCTACATACATAATATTTTAATATTTTAAAGACTTTATTTTCGTACATATTTCGTTTTTAAATAAAGAATGAGTGCCATTTTTTGAGACAAAATTAAAAAAAATATATATTTATGTAGCTAACAGCCTTATCTCGTCTATTCTATCTGTCTCTCTTGCACAGAGTAGCTTACTAGCAAAGTCAAAATTGTATCCATCAACCATTCTTTCCGTCTCTCTTTCACAGAGTAGTTTAGCAGTAAATGCTGAGATTTTTCATGCCTATCATGGATTCAAAGAGACAGCACCCTGGCATCTCCATCTATTTACTCTCTTTCAGAGTAGCTTAGCCTGACAGACTAAGTTTTCACATATTTTCGAATTTATACCTTATTTTTCTCACAGTGCATCTTATTTTCAGTTTCTTTAACTGTAACTTTATCAATTACTCGTACACTTGTTAATTAAACGACTGTGCCCCGACTCTTCTCTCTCTCTCTTATGGGTGTGTGGATTAGCCCGCATTTCGGGTTTCCACCAGTGAACGAGGCACGGAGAGAGGGGGTGGGAGGGAGGGTGCCACAGGGTGACGATATTTTGATATCAATTGCATGTCGACTGCCTGCCGCACTCGCCATCGCAATGGCACTCGCACAATTGCAATTAAATCAGTTCCTCGCATAAACGGGCGGGCGGCGTGCATGAACACGTTCTTAAGCCTGCAATTGCCTTCGAGCGCGGGCTAAGCTAACAATGCAGGCAGCAAATGGAACGGAATGGAATGGAATGGGTTTCAGATTGGGAATGAGAATGGGTTCTTACTATGGGCGTCTGGCCATGCTCTGTCCATGGTCTGGCTTTGGCTATGAGGAGTGCTCCCTGCATCATGTGGGTTGGAAAGAGAATTAATTAAGGCAAGTGGGGGGAGGAGGAGGAGGAGAGACTGAGAGAATGAGAATTCGAATGAGATCTTAAAGATAAGAGAACTCGCTTTCAGCGTCAGGGGAATCGTGCTATAAATATCGCACATAAATGAATTAAAAAGAGTATACGATTAATCAACGATTAGCAAAACATTACGTGGCTAAAATGCAACCAAAAAGAAGTTTAATTATCTCCGAAGCAAAGTGATTGCTAAAATATTTTGGGAATTTATTAAAGATTGAGACAAAAGTTGAATGGAAGCAATCAACTATTGGTACAAAGAATTCGTGAAAAATTCGGAAAACATTTTAAGATTTTCAGATATTTCCGTTTAAAAAAGATTATGATATTTGATTAATGATAAATATAAACTTAAAAAGTACAAATATCTTGGTTATGCAGCCCCAACATGGGATGACTATACGTAATGGTAGCTGCTGTACTTATCTTTCCTAGCTGTAAGCTTAGGGAAATTCCTATTTAAAAAGTTAAAAGAATCTTAAAAAGTGAATCGAAACTCTTAAATATTCACTTTCCATTAATTTAAATGACAATGCGGGCTGCATTATAATGATTTAACAACCATTTAATCCATCTGGTTGACACCATTTACTACCTTTCCCGAAGGCACCAATGTTGTATGTATTTATGTGAGGCAGGCATTAACCATTTATATAATCGATTCGATTAGTGTCACTCGATGAATAATTAAATTAAAGCCCCAGACCTAGTGGTAGTCGCAGACCGATCCGATCCGATCCCAGTCCAATGCACTATGAATGCAGTCTAGAGTGGAATGGAGTGTAATTATAATGCACAAGATGTCAAATGATTTTAACCTCTTAACACAAATCGAGAGACAGCGACTGGGGGCCAAAGAGCAGAGAAGACAGCTGAACAAAGAGTGGAGTGGAGCAGAAGAGAAGCAGAAGGGGGAGCAGAAGGAGGAGCAAAACGAGAGCAGAAGGGGGCAAAAGAGAGTGCTGTGTGTGATGGTGGCAACCGTCGCGACGCTCCTCACAGTCTTTGGCAATTTGCAGCTGACTTTTTATGAGACATTAAACCGGTGCAAAAAAACTAGACAAAGAGAAATGCATATAAAAGAAGAAAAAAATATATTGTATCTGTATCTTGTACGTAGTATACTGCTTATTAAGTCGCATTGAATGACTCAGATATCAGATAGTGGCGGTCTCTTGCTGACAGCCACAATGATAGATGCTGGCACGTGGTCCGAACGGGCACAGTCGCTTGACTGTGGACTTAATTTAATTTTTGCTTTGGCAGCAGCAGAAAAAAAGTGCTACAGCTTCTAAGCTATGGAAGGTATAACGACTAGAGGGTTACCTAGTAATTTTTGGATTTTTATTGTACTATACAAGGATTACTAATGACGAAAAAAAATATCATAGGATTGAAATTAGTTTATGAAATTGATAGAAACCAAAATAAATGAGAATATATTTTTTATATGGATTTAAATATATGTGCCGACTGCTATAAATCTTTGTAGAGCTACTAAAGCTTCATATCTTTAAAATTGCGAATGCCACAAAAAATTCTCCATTTTCAGTGTTGAAAATAAGCTTTAGAGAAATGTCACCAAGAAGAACAGCTGTAGATCTCGGTTTTCAACATAGAAGTACTCTTTGAACCAACTATCCAATGTTTATAGATTATGGAATCTGAATTTCAGGATCTTGTCTGTTACATTTACTTCCAAAAACACAATATACCCCCTTTACCTCAACCACTGCCGACTACAAAAAGATAATTAATTATGAAAATGAGTTGGACATTTGTTACATGGAATATATACATATATACACATAAAAGATATATACATATGTATATACATATATATAGAGGTATCTATATCTACGAACAGGTTTTCCTTTGACTATAAAAACACAGAGGCACAGAGAGGGAAAAAGAGAGCGCAACTGATCTAAAAAACGGGTTCTGTAAGAGTATTCTTTCCTATAAACACCTCCAAATCTCTGGCTACCCCAGAAAACTTTAGTGATTTCCATTTGTTTCGATCTATAACTCATTTCCAGCAGCAAATAATAAATCAATTCCGAAAATATCACTGCCTGTAAATGCATAAACATTTATGTGCTTTGGTTATTGGGTTTCAAAACACCAACCAAAAATTCCAAAAATCACTAAAAGTTTTCCCCCTTCCCCACCCCAAACATGAAAATAGTTTCAGAAAATACAGAGCTGAAGGTGGGGCATCTGCCCTGCATCTGTCGCTATAAATAAAGACGCAAACGGCAAAAATAATAATCACAGACTGAATAGACTGACAAAACTTGGCAACCCTTTTTAGGATGGACCACAGAGAAGCCGTCGCTGCTGTTGGGTGGACCACAGAGTGGGCATCGCTGGCGATGGGTGGACCACAGAGAGAGAGAAGTCTCCGCCAGCTGTTGGGTGAGAATATTATTTAGGAGACAATGCGGCGCTGGCGCTGGCGGCGGCGTCCGTTCAGTGGAATTAAACACGAGCCAAAAACAAAGATAAATTCAATGAAGTTTTTCTTTCTTTAATTGCAGTTCATAAATCACCGACGGTTCCCGGCAACATCTTAACTGGTTTTTGGCAGAAATCCAACCCGTTTTATTTTTGTTTCGTTTCAAAAATTATGAAAAATTAAGCAAATTATTGGGGTATCTTCTCAGTGTTTTGTCTGTTGATTACTTTTTGTTTGCCATTCATTTACAACACAAACAAAAGTATCTCTAATGCTGGTATTGATTTCATATAACGAGTAAAATTGTAAGGGCCTGACACGCACGTGGTCTCCAGGGGGGGTGCACCGTGCTGCACGTCCATCTATTTTAAAGAGCTTTTTGATGAAAGAGGCCACACACCCACCCGCTGTGTGTGGATCTTCTGCGGTGTCTCTCACGCTTGATCTATGGAAATCACTGAATAATTATGTGAAATGTGTGAAAATTCAAAGAGGGAAAGGCTCTTCCATACATGTGGAGCAGGGAATGATTTGAGGTTTTGGTGAATGATTTTGAATGGGGTTAAAGAAAGTAAAAGTTTCGTTAACTTTTACTAAAACTTTTCTAAGTGTTGATTTGAAGATTTCTTCGATAAATATCTCTAGCAATCCAAGAAAGATCGGTGTATCATACCTATGATTCGAGGTCTTAAAGTAGGTATATATTTTTTTTGTTTAAATATTTCTGCAATACTCATAAAGCCTCATCATTATTTTCAGAATAACAAACACACATAAATTCTGCACTAAAGCGATACAAAATGTTGGTTGCAAGCCCCTAAAAACTTTTCTTGAACTAATCATAAAGTTTCAACACATTAAGGCCACGAAAAAACAGAATCCCAAGGTTCCAGTATTTCTTTATGATTATTATACTGCACCAGTAGATACATATGAGTATTTTTTTGAGTATATTTTTGTAAAGACTTTGAAATGTGCAAACAAGTTTCTAATGTATTTTTGGTGTATGCATAATAATTCATATTTCTTGTTTTTGCTAATTTATTAACATTTTTTTCCTCTTTTTTTTTGCATAACATAATGCACATTAGCAGAACAACGAAATAAACATTTTCATTATGAAGAACAGGTACAGGAATGGAATATTCACACACACAAACGAGGGGAAACGTTGTGAGCCGCGGCAAAGGCCGCGGCTCTACCTTATACCCGGTACTCAGTCAGTATATACATACATAGATTTATGAGCCTACGATTTATGAAATTTATTATATGTTCTCAAAAGGAACGAAAATAATATTTAAATTAAAAAAATGAATTTTTTTGAATTTTTATACATGTTTCCATTTTTGTTTACATATGCTTTGTATATCTGCGCCTACATTTCTACATGACATGTATAACTACATATTTGAGACGTACAAGTGTTTACGACAGAGAGAGAGAGAGGGAATGAGTCAGCGCTTGGCAGGCGTTGCGTAGCCACTGAAATTTAATTTGTTTCTTCTGTCTATAATATTGATCCGACCTGATCCATATTCGGCAATCTGGTAGATATGGTAATTTTCCATGATTCTGCGTTTTTGGTTTTCATTTATCTTAAAAATTGTGGATTCCACAGATTTTCGTTCTTTGTGGGGGCGGAAAGGGGCGTGGCAAAATTTTGAAACAAACTCGTGCTGGTTTGATATCACAGGAGTTTGGATAGAAAGTTTGGTTGCTCTAGCTCTTATAGTCTCTGAGAACTAGGCGTCAAGAAATACGAATGGGCAAAGCAGATGGGCCGCGTGTGAGAGAGAGCGAGAGGGAATGATGACTTTCGAAATGGTTTTCTTCATTGTAGCTATAATAATGATCCGATCTGATCCAGATTCAACACTCTGATAGAAATAGTCATTCTCTATGATTCTGCGTTTTTAGTTTTAACGTATCTTCAAAATTGTGTATGCCACAGACTTTCGTCCTTTGTGGGGGCGGAAGTGGGCGGGGCGAAATTTTGAAATACACTTTGAGTAGTGTGATAACACAGGAGACTGAATACAAAACTTGGTTACTCTAGCTTTAATAGTCTATGAGATATAGGCGCAAATGAAGACGGACAGACGGACAGACGGACGGACGGACGGACAGACAGACATGGCTATATCGACTCGGCTATTGATGCTGATCAAGAATATATATACTTTATGGGGTCGGAAACGCTTCCTTCTGGACGTTACACACAACCGTTATCCCCACAAATCTAATATACCCCTATACTCTTCGAGTACCGGGTATAAAAAAGAATGCATAAACAGGTAGTAGCCACAGGCTGAAAGGTGTTGAAAGTATACCAGCATAAGAGAGAAAGAGAGACACGCAAGACACATCCAAAATGATTGAATGATTGACACATGTTCGTTTCGCATCACACACACAAAATAATTGTGAAACAAATCACGAAAACTTAATGAAAAATTTAAAGTAAATTATCCCCTGAAACGAAAATCAAAACTCTCCTTCATTCGAGAGTTAGTTGGAGCTACTAATTTGCTTGCAGGCACAAATTGTAGACACAATTGCGAGTCTTGGGGTGTAGTCACAGAGCCAGGCACAGTCATACACTGCAATTGCAATTGGCCCAAAAGGATTGATTGAGTCATAAATTGAAGGAGAAGCCAATCAACGGCTAGCCTGGCATGGCCTGGCCTTTTCTCCTGCCATCACGAGTTGGGCCACTGGCCAAAAACAAAAAAAAAAAGGAAAAATAAAAGAAACTATTGGGTGCATAAGAGAAGTTTGAGAAGTCAACGATAAAACCAGTAGTTATTACCATTTAAATCAATTAGCCTCGAGTGGAAAAGCTCTTACATTTCCCCTTCCAGCCAAGCATTTCCTCTCCTTTTCCTTCGAGAGTTAATCAATTTTTGGGATAATTAAGGCACAGAGTTAGAGCTGGGACCAAGATCAAGACTTTATCTTTAAAAGCTGGCCAGAGAATGGATAAGGAGTTTCAGGGGCTTTGCCTGAGAAGAAGAGAGTGCACTTCTTGTTTTGGGGCATCTGCGACGCGTGTTGCCAATTTATCTTTGGAGCAAATAGTGATCCAGCGACCCAGCTGGGTTTCCACACAGCCAGTCACCAGTCTGCCAGTCACCAGTCTGCCCGTCTGCCAGTCTGTTGTCTGCAGATTTGCTCAACCATGACTCATTCACCAAAGATAATCCTGTTTTCCTCCGCTTGCAAACGGGCCATATACACTGCCCTAATGGAAATGGGCTTTATATGCATATCAAAGGTGAGACACTGTGACTTTGACTTGAAAAGAAATTGGAAAATACTTAAATATACAAGAATTATCAGGGTGGATTAGCGATTTACAATGGCTGAATGGGAAATACGCTGCCCTAACTTTTTCGGGATATCCCCAGTAGATCAAGCTGGTCTTTAAAGGGGTTCGGAATATAGTAGAGATAATAGATTATAGATTACTTTATAATAGATTAAAGGTTAAAAGCTTCCAAGTAGTCTCATTGCTCCAAGATTTATGAAAGGGAGAATGCCCGAGATTGCAAAAACAAAATATGAACATGCGCTTATGAGACCAAGTATTGGATCGAAATCAATGTAAGTTCCAATCGAATACTATTTTAAAAACATTTTTAGAAGTTTTAAACCATTGCTAGGGTATTCAAATCGATTTTAGTTTTGTTGTTTTATCTAAAAGTCTGTAAATTAATGTTAAAGTGGTTTAAAAAATATATAAAAACCAACTACAGCTGTAAAATGTTCGAAAATACCTTTACAAACTCCAGGCAATCGAAATTGGTAAGTTATAGTCCTTTATAAACCTTTCTTTCATCTAAAACCTCTATAAATCATTGCTAACTCCCCCTCATAAAAACTAAAAACTATTCCCAACTACTGGCCATATTTTTTTGTTGTAGCCAAGAATTATGAGTGTACGCATATCCTGGTTATCCACGCGATTAACATGCCATGGACCCATCCACCGATAAATAAGGCAGAGAGAGAGGACCTGGCCCTCTCTATAATAAACTCATGCCAGTAGTCAATTGTTGACGGGTGCAAGGCATACAAATTTCGCCATAACTCACACACCTCTCTCTAGCACACTGGACGGGACTCTCCCCACCTCCCCCTCCCCATCCATAAATGTACATATGCAACTCCACAGAGAGCCCCTCTTTTGTTAGCTGGTTAGCTGGGGCTTTTGTTTATAAACTGGTTCAAAATTTGCACGTCTCTGGCATATAAATCCATGAACAGAAAAAGAGCTTAACGAAAAGAAGAAAAAAAAAAAACGAAATATAATCATACAAAAGTCTTTGGAAAAGGCAGTGAGGCAGCGAGGCAGCCAGCAACTTGTTTGTCTGTCTTCTTTTTCAGCTGGCCGAATGGCAGTCCTGTGGCCCCTCCGTGTCCTCCTTGGGTTGGTTGTCAGACCAGCGCCAACAACAGCTGTCGTGCGAGTTAACCCCCGAAAACGGAGGGGAAAAGAGTGGGGAATATACCTATCGTATATGGGGGCACATGGGCACAGAGCTCGAAGTCCAAGTAGTCTCCAAACGTTGCAACGTTGATGTTGGATGATGATGATGATCGCTGGTTGCATGCTAAGCCCCATGTTATATGGCCAAACAGTTTATAGTTATGTTTTATTGTTGTCTTCCCTTCCCTACCCTTTCTATTCTCTCCATTCCCTCCTCTTCACTCTCTCTCTCTCTCTCTCTCTTTAAGCCTTTTCACGTGCACTTTTCCTACCGTTCTTCTACAGCCTATGCTCATGGCTTTTCCTATGCTAATTTTCTCATGTGGCAAACGTTTTCTGAATATTAACTTTTCATTATTCTTAACCATTCGAGGGGGGGGTCGGAGAAAAGCGAAGGGAAGGAAGAATTAAGCCAGTTGGCGCCTGTCATGGCCCATAACGGTTGTGCTGGCAACCCAACGGAACTGCACTCCGGAGAGAGGCGGCATTTTCCAGCAATTGAAATTCTTTTCTCCACTGCACGGCACTGCAATCTGCATAATCAACAGTGATTGAAAATGCAGTTAGCAATTTTTGTATCACAAACAGTTTTGACACCAAAAACGCCCAAAAAAAAAAAATAAATACTATGGGGTGTACAAGGGACACAAGGGAGTGTGGGACTTGAAGAGAGAATTCCCAGGCAGAAACTTTTAAGAGCCGTGTGGCGTTGCCACATGAGGCATGCCGCAATGATAAAATTATGGAAATTGGGGCAATGGTGAGGTGAAGCCAAAAGGAAGGGAAATAAGATCAGGGAAATGAATATATAGATCCTTCCTTTGTATGTTCTTTGTAGATCTTTCTCAGATCTAAATATTATTATTACAGCAACTATTCTATTAAATCTCTCAATTTGTGTACTAATTATTTTTTAATATTAAATAAGCAAAAAAAAATCAAATATATTAAAAAAAATGTAAAGCAGCAACTAAGAATTTATGTAACAAAAATCGGAATATAAACCATGTGAATGGCCTGCACCTAACAGTAAAATATCTAATCATTTGGGGATGCCTAATAGGGCTTAAATAAATCATACCCAAAGAGAAACATAAATATATGTACCTCCAACACTATATAAATATCTAAAATATAAATATTTAATTTCTTAATTTTTATTTAATTTCTTCTGAATTTTTCGTATATTAAATCTATAAAGAGTTTTCCCCCTATCAGTCATAATATTGTGGCAGTTTCCTTGATCATCTATTAAGAATTAAGACAGCTTTAACGCTCAAATATATGACATTAAAGTAATAAATAAAAATACATAGCATGTGGATTATAAAATCTAAATACATATGTATGTATATATGTATGATACAGTATTAAAATATTTACAATCACCTAAAACTGGCAATTAAAATTCCATAAAAAATATTCATAATTCAGACGCGGAGGAACAAACTATTCCTGATGCAATGTTTTTCAATTTCCACAAACAATGTTGTTTTTTTTTCATTTTTTTTTATGGGGAAACATACATAACTCCCCATGACCCAAACTGCAGCTCCAACTCCAAGACAAAGTCGAAGTCGTAGTCGATTTGGGTATCCACCTCTTAATTTACTTGTCTCTCGTTTGGCCAAGACTCGTGCCACATGCCCCCGCAAGCCATACACAGATTTTTATTTTCCATATTTTTTATGATTTTTCTTTTATTGTTGTGAAAGCGTTTTGTGCCAAGGTGTGCGCATAGAATACAAACAAACAAAACAAAAAAGAAGAAAAAAAAAAGAGAAAAAAAAAGAAGTAAAAATTTGGCAACTTTTGTGCCTGATGTTTGTCTGTGTTCCAATAAAAATGCAACATTTATTAATGGCTTATAATGATTGTAGGTGGTCTCAAACCAAAGCCAAGAAAGGAGGGCAATCTACGTGTGAGGAGGCATTTGATACCCTAAAACAGCGATGGACATCAGTCTAGTTCAGTCTAGTTTGTTTTGGCAATTGTCGGGCATTTTCTTTTGCACTTTTCGTTTGCGCGTTCGGATCTCGGTGTAATGAAAGCTGTGGAAAGAAATTGGCTGCCTTGAAAGATCAAACATTTTTATATAGTAGCTAAAAGTTAACCCTTTAGAACCCTTTAACAGGCGTTTCAATTTCAGATAATATTTATACGTTTCTGAGAATTTTTCATAGAAACAAATTGGGGAATATGGCTGTATCTCCTCTATTGTTGACTGTGGTTAAGAACAACCTTAAACCTTTCATTTGGATGGCAGATGAATGATATATCAAGACGAAGATTTTGAAGAAGATATTGCGTTTACAATTTTGTACATACATACATACTTATATCAAAGCGTCCTTCTGTATCATCTCCTGCGAAGAATCATAATACCCTCTCTGCAAAAAAGGGTACACAACTACAGCAGAGCACTGTCTGAAAAACGCCCACAAATATTGTGCAAAGCGAATCATTTTTCTCCATCCAATTTCTGTATTCGGAACGCATTAAAAAGCCATAAAATATAGCTTTCAAGCACGTTTTGATTGCATTTCAGGCATTTGCGCAATGCCACAGAGATCCGATAAGCGTTAAATGTTTAATTAGACCGCTAAATGCAGTGCCAGCCTCCAACCCCAACCCCTCCCTCACCATCTGGCACTCGCCATCATACATATATGAGACAGACAGACAATAATGCGATTGTCTTTTCCTCACATATTAATTTATCATTATAAATAGATTTATTGTCTTTTGCGGGTCTCCCTCTGTCTCGCTCTGTCTCTGTCTCTCTCTCTGCCTCTGTCTCTCAGTTTGGGGTTGCATGACAAAACAAAGAAACGAGTTTGTCGCCTCAGTCTTTTGTCTTTCGGTTTAAGGAAAATCTATTGTCTTAGTCAAGAGTTTTACAGATTTGCATAGATTGCATGATAGCCTTGATTGGGGCTTAAACTTTTGATGGATCATCTGGGGGGTAAAGGTTTTAATTGCTTTAACGGTGGATAGAAATACATATATGTACATATGTATATTTTGGGGGAAAGTTGGAAAACATTTGATGGGAGTGTTGCGTAAAATATGCGAAAATTCTACGTAGATTCTAAAGAATTTTTTATTTCTTTATACTATTGAAGAGTAAAAAATTGGGCAAAATCTTTAAAGAAATTTCGAAAGGTTATATGAACTTTCCAGATAGATTTCTTGGCATTCTCTGCATCTTCCCAAAGTCATATTACTGGAACTTCTATCAGAAACCCTATAGCCCTTTCTGAAGAACCGCTTTACAAAATAAAATTATGTTTTCCTTACTAAACTCTGATCTTTAGCAGAAGATCCTCTTAAGCAACCCATTTATTATTTCATTTTTCGTTATTTCTGTTATTTTTGGCCTGGGGTTTTGTTTTTGTTATGCTAAAAAAAACCATAAAATTGGTGGCCAACCTTTTGGTATTTAAACTTGACTTGAAAACAAACTTCTCTTTATACGAATCGAATCGAATCGAATGCTTTGCTTTGCTATTTTTTTTTTTGTGGCTATGATAATCCGTGTGGAGTATCTTTCTGTCTGTCTGCTTGTCTGTCTGTCTGTCTGTCCATCTGTCTGTTTGGGGTCTCTCACCCATCAAGACATCACGTAATAGACGATCGGTCGGTAGTTTGGATCGTTCGGTCACTGGTTACACCTGTTTCTTTTCTGTCTTTTGGGGAGCTCTTTTTGTTGTTGTTTGAAAATCGTGTAATGATATGCCACCATCAGGGTTTTTACAGTTGCATGCCACCTCTGCAGGCATCTTGCATCTCTCTCTCTCTCTTGCACTGTTGCACCGCCACCTCTCCATGAATCTCTCTGTCTTATGAAAAGTTCATCAAACGCATTGGCATGCCACAAAAAGCGGCGCGGCAATTGCTTTGCCTAACCGAAAATCAATGGGAAAAAAAAGGAAAAACTAAGGAAAACTCAATAACATTTAATTTGAGGAAAAGCCATCCCATAAACACTCCTCCTGGTCCTCCTCTTCGGCGGTACTCTCCCTCTTTTTGTCTGTCTCCCAGCAATTAAAAATGTTTAGTGAAAGTTTTTTATGGCGATTTTCGCATGGATATCGCATAATCAAATTTCGATTAAAAACTCGCTTCAATATTCGCACGTTTTTTTGTAAATTCACAAAAACAAACTTGTATGCTAATTCGAATGCGTTTCGTTGAGGCGACAAATTGGTAGTCCGAATCGTTAGGAGGGGAGGGGGAATCGTGCGTTTGTTGAACTTCATTTGCATACAACAGACAGCCGAAGAGTGGAATCGAACCAGTTTTCTGTATATATATTTGTATACGATTTTGATACCAAATAAAAGGCCGATGGAAAGTGAAATCCATACCCAAGAAAGAAAGTGTTTCTTCCTTCTGTTCATGGAACGCCCCAAAACCCGAAACACATTAAGTTGTAGGAGTGGAAGTGGAACTGGGAGTAGGAGTTTGTTCAATTTAATTTGTTACTTTTATCTAAATTCAAATGCATTTGATTAGTCCCCCATAGATAATATTCTAATGAGTGACAAAAAACGCTAATGATGATGTTTTAATTTATGGTTTAAGTGGTTTCCAGATGACATTTAACCTACACCAAACACCAGGCAGGTAGATCGTTATTTAATGTGCATGATGGATTTTTTGGTGATTTCTTGGTTTTTTTTTATAGCCACAAAAAACACTTTGACGCCTACGCGGCTTGGAAAAAAGGTGCAACTAAAGTTAATGCCTTTCAATTTAATAACGTAGAATATACCTACAGATTTGTATATTTTTTTTGTTATTTCACATAAAAATATTCAATTTTGACAGGCGGCTTATCTGCCAGCGAGAAGCGGAAGACGGGGGAAAGCAAACACAAAAGCTTTTTATTTGAACATTTTGCTTTGATTTGGCCGCTGCAATGCAAACAACTTGGGCTGTGTGACGTCACAGATTAACGTGAGGGAGGGAGATGCGCTCAATTAGAGACACGCTCTATCGTTTTTGAGCACAGGTTTCCCTCCAATTAAACGGTTCATTAGGTGGCTCCCATATTTGAAGCATTTCTCACATTCTTCGCCTTGTTAAACATTTTTATACGAGGTACTCGAAGAGTATAGGGGTATATTAGATTTGTGGTGATAACGTTCCCCCTCGTTTATTGTGTCTTTAAAATTGTAGAATACATAGACAGACAGGACATAGACAAAACAAACTAAGCATATGTATATCCGATCATCTGTCCAATCCATTTCGGATTTAATTTCTCTTCATGAGATCCTCTTCGAATGTAAAGCTCACATTTGTATCAAACTGTGGCTTTTTACCAAAGAACCACTGAGCCGACAACAAATAATCTCCCGTCGGGAGAGGAAGACGCAACAGCTCCGGTCTCAGATAGAAATTCTTCACAATTTGTGGGCCCTGTAAGGAAATATGAAAACTTTTTGATATGTCAGTTATTTGTGTATCTTACCACATAGGGACATGTGTGGTTTATGTTGGAAAACTCTTTCCATAACCCATAGATTACCGTAACTCAGGGGTTATTCGGTTTTCGCATAAACCGACAGGCATCAAAATAAACGTCTGCTAGCCAGGGCTTGTATCCATTTGCCCTTTTGAATATACGGCCATGAATTGTTACATCGTTGGCCGGATGTAGTACCGTTGCATACGCATTAAAGAGCACTTTGTTCCGACTGACGGCCTTTAGACGACAGTTACGGAACACAACCCAGGATTTATTGTAGCTCTCGCAGACGGCATTCGTCATCTTGAAGACGACGGCATCCTGAAACCGTCTCACATATATTTCAGAATTTTCCACATATCTATCTCATTAATTTATCGGTAATTACATTTAAGCCAAAGTTGACTGCCATCCACACTCCGAAAAACACACCGAATAATGGATTGATCTGCATTGAACTGTTCTCTAATCTGTGCGGACACCGACTGATATTCGAAATGTTTGTCAAACGACAATTTTCAGGGGAAATGATTCGATTAATTGCAGTACAATTTGGCCGATATTTTTTTTTACGGAGAATTACCTAATTTATATCGTTTTGTGATTTTCCGCTCCATTGGTAGATTAACAAAAAAGAGACAAATTCACGTAATACATAATATATTTACGTGAGAGTATTTAGAAATATGTAGTAATATATTTAGTAAAAGTAATCTTTGGCATGCAAAAGTTTAAAGATACAAGAAAACTACAAGAAAACGCGGCTCACAACGTTCCCCCTCGTTATTTATTAAAAGAAAGCTACATAGCTCTCTTCTGGTAATCACACAATTTGTTTCAATTGCGTTTGCTTGCGATTTAAATATCGGGGATTTCTAATTTAGCTTAAAAGCGTCACCTGATGCCGTTTCTGTGCTTTTTGTTTTGTTGGTGAGTAAGCTTTTGTTGTTGTGCCTTTACGAGCTTTGCTACTCTCACCATTCTCTGCCTCTCCCCCACACTACATCCCCACACTCATCAAACGCTGCTTGACTCCCACTGTTCCATAATCCCTACTAGGCTCTCTCATACCATTCAGCTGACTCTTTCTGCTTCTGCCTGTGCTTATGCCTCTACCGCACACTTCCCCTCTCTTCATGCATGCATAAGCTTCTCTCTTCCCCAATTACTCTCCCTTGTCCTCTCATACAGAAGCTGATCAAGTGAAAGAGAAGAGAGAGCTTACGCAAATAGAAGACATGAATGAACTTGAATCAATAAATGGAACTTCCACTACCTGTTACACATCCCCATTCAGTTTTGGTTTCTTTCACATTTCTTTTTACATTGTCTTCTCCCTAAGTTTTGTTTTTGTTTTGTTTCTTCTTCCTTTGGCAAGCTGTGCTTCCAGGCCCTTGGGATCGGGTCTTCAATCTCAGTGTGAAATTGATATCGTATGGGAAGCTAATTAAGAAGAAATCAAAGAAGAAGTCGTTGGCAAAGGAGAAGCTGAAGCTGAAGCAGACATGTGGGAACCTGCTTTTGGTTATTGCATCAATTGGTAACCAGAAACCAAAAAAGTGTTGCACAGCCACCACACCACTCTCCGTCCCCTACCCCTGCCCTCCTCTGCGGGAATATCATAATTATTTAAAGTCATTAAACTTCAAGAAATCAAATCTCGACTACATATCAAAAGTTAACCAACTGAAAGCAGAGATCAGGGGGCTGAGGGGACCGAAAAAAAATATAAGGAAAAATCAGAGAAGAAAAAAAAACCGAAACAAGAAAATCTCGCCATCGATAAGGAAATTATGTATTAAACACATTGACGATTGGACAGGCCGCCACCGCCCGTCCGTCCAACAGCAACAACATGATCCCCAGGACAGTTAGAGAAAAAAAAAAATAGGAGATAAAAAACAAAAAAAAAACAGAGTTAACAAGTTGCTACAGCCGCAGATAAAACGGGGAAAGAAATTGGGGCTACGAGAACCGAAGTGGCGGATACTCTTAAAGATTTTAACCGATTGAATATACTAATGGAAGATAGTTTGTGTTGATAGAGAGAGTACTGCAATCTATGCATTTTCGTTGGGTTTCGTTTTTAGAATATACTCGTAGTTTTCCGATTTTGAACATACATATGGCGAAGGACTATATAGAAACATAAAATTACAGTTCGATTTCATTATCTTAAGAAATAATTCCAGTTTCACAAAGATGGATCTTACAATCGAGCGTTTTTATAGCAGCTATAGATCAAAGATACATTATAGACCATTCACTAACTTTTCCGACTTATGACTGCTTTACATTTTCTTCTTTAGAGAGGAAGTAGCCTTCTAATAGAGTAATCAGACGTTCTTCCTTTTTCAGAACATAACCATTTCGACTTAAATATCAATTCTCTTCAGTAATATGAAATCTGTGTGTGTTTTTTCTTTTCTCCAAACCAAAATCATCCTAACTCTCAACATACTCTTCCCTTCAAAGAGCATAGCAAAAAAAAAGATTGAATAAAATAAAACTTCAAGAAAATCCCGCGCCACACACCACAACTGATTTTGGCGGCTGTCTCTTAAGTGAATTAAATATTGCACAATATCGCAGTGAAGCCAAAGGAAAAAACTCTACTACTCGATGGCCAGAAAACCCGGGCCGTGTTCATTGGCCATATAAACGGTAACAACTTGGACGCCGACGACGACGATCTGGATCTCCCTGATGTTTTGCGGCTTCGTTACTCTTGGATTTTGTTGGTGTTATTGGTGTTGCTGTTTCTGTTTTAGCTGTCAGTCAATTGCAGTCCACAAATGGCTTAAATGCGCGCTCATGACCGCAAGCAATAAAATAATTAAGATGAAAATAAAAAAAAAAAACAGGCAACGGAGAAACATGCAGAAAAAACTGCAGTATAATTCACACTTGGAGCGTGTTTTCCAGTGTGTTTTCCCGTGGTCCATAATGAGGCGTGGATGAATTTTAGGGGTGCAGTTGAAATGACTTCAATTATTGAATATGGAGTGGTATCTCGGAGTCTTTCGCAAATTTATTGGCATCATTAAGGGGTATGAGAAACATGGGAAATAAAATATTTTTCAAAAAGGAAAATGATTACAGAAAATCTTATTGCTATTGTACAGATAATTCCTATATTTACTTTTAAATTATGGACTCCTTTATCGAATCTTAAGATTGAAAAAATATATTGCAAAAAGACAAAAAACATTACAGAAAATGGTTATCGATTTATGATCGATAATCTTTCGATTTACTTTTAAAATACGTATTAAGAAGTCAATATTTATAGCTTTTTGATGTTTTGGTAGCTTTCACTTTTTATGGATATATTCCCAGGGGAAATAAAATAATACTAGAGCAATATGATCAATTTTTAAGTCGATAACTTTATTGTGCCGCATCCATTTTATCTCTGAGTTGAATATTTCCCGCTAGGTGTTGCTCCACTTACATCTATCGATTTCTAAAGCAATCTTTGATTACTTTTTCCAGCAAAAAACTAACATCAAAGTATACCCCACACCCACTTTAAGATTTCCACATTCGATTCATTAAAGTTTCATCAAATAATCAACAAATTGTAGAGCAATCAACAAGAAAGAGAGAAGGAAAAAACCCCAGCCCCGAACAACATCTCCAAGAGATACGACGATAATAACACCCAACTGTCATCAAAGTGTTTTGTCAATTTTTTCCAAGGATTGGTCAACCAGTGTGTCGTATAGTAGAAGAAAATTTACACAATTTATCCGCGAGATACACAGCATACGAGTAAGAGGCAGGGAAACGGCAACTGCCACAGAAACAGCCACAACTACGCCACACTGAGATTAGCAAAACAATTATGGTGTTTTTTTGGTTTTGGTTTTTCACGAAAATTGCAACAAGTTAATTCCACTTGGTAATTGGCCAGAGACTGGGCGATGGCCGAATAAATCAATTCGTAGGGCGGCGCAAGAAAACTGCCGCAGCTGTGGCTCAGTAGTAATTTTCCACTTTACAGACATGCTAATGGATCTGTTTTTCTTCTGAGGTTTTTCCATACCCCCCAACACAAACAAACACACACACACACTTACTTGTCAATGTAATCGATCGATTCGATTTCCTTTTGTAGTTTTCCCTCGCCGGTACTGTTCTCCGCTGCTTCCGCATTGACAGCATCTGTAAGATAGTGAAAAAGAGAGAGAGAGAGGGGGTCTATAATTAGTAACCAATCGATACATATATCTGGTAGAACATTGTTGCTGCATAAATTAAAAGTTGTAGACAAAATTTATGAGTTCCATTCGCTGGAAAATGGTAAACACATGTCACATCTAACTTGGCCAACATAAATTATAATTAGCCACAAAGTCAAAACAAGAATTGTACGAGTACAAACTTACGCACAGACGGCCAAAAGGAAAAGGTAGTCTACCTTACTCGTAGTCCCATTTAACCTTAGAATCATATCATATAATATACAAACAGACACTTTTACAGACATATAAATCGTGGTTTTGTGGCATGATTTATGCCACAACAGACACAACTGAGCGATGCATATAGATCACTTCAAAATGCCGAACAAATGTCAATCCAAAGAACACAGAATATGCCTTAAAGACGGTCTTGTCTGGTCTGTCTGACAGACACTTCAAAACGAGTGCAGACACACGGTGTTCAAAAAGAGTGAGATCAAAGTTGGTTGAAACTAAAGGCGTTAAAGATAAATAAACGAACAATAGATACCCTCGCATGCAGATATTTGATAAAGGAGTTCACCGAGAGATCAAAAATCTCTCAATTCATTGTTTTCTGTAGATATATCTCTTTCGTTTTTAGTGTATAGCCGACCTGACAACTCCAAACAGAAACAGACAAACTGGTAGCATGCTATACAGTACAGTGCGTCTCGTAATGATAATACGCTTATATGTTCAACTACAGAGATCTATTTAAGATTTAAGGTAAATTCGAAGATATTATGGACACATGTCTAAGGAATCTATGAAAAACATTGTATTGATTGAATAGCAAAAATGGTTGATATTTCAATGTAATCGATAAAGATCCACAGTAATCAACAGTTATCAAAAGTATTAATTCATCGTTTATCGTACAAAGGAATACATCTAATATAGAATGTCAAGGGATAGGCAAAATCATCAATTTAATCATTATTTATCGAATGGGTTATCGATCAAATTAAAAACTTTATACTTATACTTATAAATTATCGATATTTTAATCGATCAACTCATCATTTATTGATAAATTTGTATGGTAACCTTTGTATTTAGTTTCCAAAATTTATTAACTTCATCGATAAATTATCGCAAGAATTAAGGTATCCTTGTAATTTAATCGACCAAATCCATTCACCAAAATGTAAAGAATATTTACCATAAGAATGGTATTATCAGAGGTCCAAAATCTCTTTTACACATGTTCAATTTATGGCATTATGGAGCTCAACACTTTGATTGTATATCACACCTGTCTTACACTTACGAAACGTATTGTACTTTAACAGAAACTTGTCTAAATCTAGGCAAGTCTTTTTTGGGGTCTCTGGCTGTCGGAGTGTACAAGAAGGTGGCGAGGAGGTGTCCATACAGAGTCTGTCTAGTGGCTGGTGGCTAAGACAGAGACAGACACCTCAAGTTCAATTGAAAAATGCGGCAAAGAGATCGCAAATATAGTATTTCGCGAATGTAAAGACCAACCGCATTGCCAGACAACAGACAATGGATAAATACGAGTATGAATGAATATACGAGTACAGAGATTGGGGCTAGGCATCGGAGTTGTAGTTGGAGTTGGAGCGCCCAGCTGTGGCAGTATGTTTCAGACAAGTTTTGCTGTAGCAGAATATGACTGGAGTGACTGGATGTCTGTCGTCGTGTCGGGGCCATGGACTCTGTCTCTTGCTCTGAACGTGTCTCTGACGGCGGAGACGGAGACCCCAAGACAAGTCGAAGTCAATGCAATTTCATGCATGCAAATTAGTTTTTCAACCTGCTGCAATTTGTTATATGAACCGAACGAACCCCTCCCTAATAAGCGCGGAAAGTGTTCCCAAGGAGAATTCTAATTGGAGCGACTCATGAAAAATAGTTCACAAAATTATAATAAAACTCTTGCAAAAGTGCTTCAAAGTAGAAGTTAAAGCTGATGCAGAAACAGAAACAGCGGCGGCTCATTCGTGCATATCCTAGAGACATGCGTGAGAAAATCATCGCAGAACTTCTCACGGCATCGAGCGGCGGCACCTAGAAAATTTATGCACCGCCAGAAGCCGTACCAGAAAGGGGTCTAGACTCCATCTCCTGATGGCCAATGCCTGATTTTATACTTGTAAATTACCCACTGCTCTGCTCTGCTCTGCTCTGCACTTGGCAATGAAGATGCTCGCTGCCATTGTCGGATGGGTTTTCTCCCACTCTCCCCCCTTTGGGTGTCTTCTGGGCTCTGTGGAATGAGGCGAGTGTGTGGCAGAGAAAATGTTTTTGCATCTCTGGCCAAAGGCGGAGTTTGGCACATTTTTAGGTTGTTGCCTTTGCTCTGCTGAAATTATGTCTTACACAAAATTATGATAGCAAAGAAAAAGTGTTGGAGTTGTGCCAGAAGCAACACACAGCTTTTATGGCTAGTAGGTGCTATGCTTTTTATTATGATCGTAAACGAGGACCAAAGATGGTCGGGGTCACCTTTTTTTTGTTGCAGAAAACGATATTGTGGGTAGGTATTTGTAAGAAATTGGAAAATGCTGTTGAAGAACTGGAAAAGGTGTGTTTAACATATATAAAACTTAATTCACATGATAGGGAAAACTGTTGATGGTACAGCGATTTGGTGGGTGGATGTTTGAAGGAAAAAAAGCTATTTATTCGTAGAAACTATAAAATATTCCAAAACTTGGATTCCAGAGCATGTTTGCCAGCAGCATGTTTGCCTTAATGGGAATTTGACTTAAGAACTTTCAGAAATAATTATCTGAACATTTCAACGATTCTATTTGAAATAATTTGATAGATTTAATGCTTTTGGTGGAAGATTTTAGTCACTTTTTTAGAAGGCTCCAATGAATTGTGTGAATGATTGAATATGAATATATTTTCAGAGGTATTTTTATAAGATTTTAGATCATTGTTAGACTTACTCAAAAAATTTTAATGTGTTTAAAGAAATTATTCAATAATATAATATAATATAATATATAATATTCAATAATAATATAATAATAATAATTTAAATATTCTTTAATACTTTTCCTTAAGCTATCTTCAGTTTAAATCATTTTTAGATTAATTTTACAACTGAAAATAGCTATTAAATATATTTATTTTTATTTACATATTTTTTATTCTAAAAAAAAGTTATATGTACTTTAAGTAAAGATATTTCTCAACATCTATTACATTTTTCCAGCTGTTTTTCACGAGTTTTGCATGAGTGAAACCAAATTTGTTTTCTATTCCGGAGGTACATATGTATGTACATATGTATAACTGTAATTGTTAAACAGCAGGCCATAAATGGGTTAACATTTTATTAGCCAACACGTCACAAAACAAACAAAGACGAACCATTTCTGCGGTTGCTCCAACGAAAGGTGTTAAAACATGACTTGAGCAACAAAATTCTCAAGTTCTGAAAGCCACAAAATCCCTTTGGCACCGAAATGAAGGTAAATCAAACCACAAACCAAAAAAACAATCCAAGAACTATACCAGAAAAATTTACTGAAAAAAATACTAGTAGGAAAAAGTAGCAGTTGGAAAAAGATAAATGATGCGGCCAAAAGCGGAAGCGGAAATATCTTAGCCAAGTTACGGCAATTTGTGGTTTTTAATAGTCTCATCGGAGAGTCTACTAGTGTGTGTGTGTGTGTGTGTGGGGGGGGGGGGGGGGGGGGGGGGGGGGGGGGGGGGGACTTGGGGGATCTGGTCCCATTACCCCCGTTACCAAACACTGCTGCCAACGAACGGTTTTATGGGCGCTGTAATTGAGAACACTGAACATGAGACTAGACACATTGGAAAGACAGAGAGACAGCCAGACTGAGAGACTGAGAGACACCCCATGCAGGGAGACAAATGCCAGGGAAGGGAGGAGCACGGTGCACGGGCATGGGTGTGCTCTCGTGTGTCTTCATTTAATCGTCCAACACTTTGTGGCAGTCAGAGGAGAGGCAGAGAGAGAGAGAGAGGGAAGATCGCCGCCTGCAACGTGACGAATGATGTCCGATGAAATATGCAAAATATTTCTACCAGAAACCAGAAAGAGACAAATGTAGGAAGATGTACGAGTAGAAGGGAGACAAATGGTGGAATAAAGACAGAGACAAATACGGGAAAAATACAGGAAAATGGCAAAGAATGGTTGCGGTGGCTGCACAGGAATCGCGCGAAAAAAAAAACAAGAAAAAATAAGAAGCAAAGAAGTTTACAATTACTGCAAAAAAAAATACAGAAAAAAAAAAGTTTCCAATGACTAAATAAATCAGCGTGGGAAACGATTTATGTAAGCGACAAAAAATTCACAAATAAAATACAAATACCGAGAGTGGTGGAGGGGGGCAAAAAAGACATAGGGGAGGGAAGACGAAGAGCCGCAAAACAATTATCATAAATTGTATTGAACAAACTAAATGCAGGCAAAAATAAACACCAAACAAAAAGAGCAGTGGAAGACACCAGAAGAAAAAAACACCAGTCGAAATGTTTAGATCGAGGCACACGTGTAGCGACACTCTGATACCCATGACTTAGTTTCTATGTATATACATACATATACAGAAAATTATGCACTAAAAAGGGTATTACTCTGGTACTAATAGTACTCGAAAGCCAGGTGTTCAAAGAGCCATGCGATTGGTGCGCTTTGAAAGGAGTTTCTGGGATATATTTGGTAGATCATTTAGTGATCATTCTCTATAATTCTACGCTTTATATACTCAGCCAATATGTGAGTACAGGGTATACAAAGCCTGCACAAGTTTCCCAAAATGAGGCAAAGCAATACCCCATAAAAAGGGGTAAAGAGATACCCCACAAAAAAGGGGCTAAGAAATACCCCACTAAAAAGTGGAAATATGAAACGGCAAAAAGTCAAATATAAAAGTCACTTCACCCCAAGGCCCTACGTATATCTTTCTTCTCCCACTTTGGGAGACCCCCTCTTTTGGGGGTCCCATTGCCAGACGTTGCCAGACAGACAAACATTTGTCGCCACTATTTCTACTCCGAGTATCAGGTTACCACTCGAGACAGTTTTTACAATGAAAGAGATATATGTATGTATTTATAAGTACTGACAACAATTGTTGTTAACAATTACGCTGTTTAGGGCTCACACACAGAGTGGGGCGAGGGCGAGGGCGCTGGCGGGGGTGAGCCAAAGTCGCGAGTGACATAATTTTTTTTTTGGAGTTGAAGATTGAAAAGAGGTTTTTATATGCCTGATTTTCAATTAAAGAAAAATTGTGTAAGAGAAAACGAAAGTTGAGGGATTAAGTGGGGGATTGTCTGGTGTGATATATGATATGTGGCCTGGTGTTATATGAGATGAAGATGGTTCCCATACCTTTTTTTTGGCAAAGAAAAACAGGAAAATGCCTATGAAAGAGGGGGTGTGGGATATAAGTAAATTTTAATTGAAAAGTTGTTAAAAATGCAGCATTAAATGGATATATAATAGAGGTGTGAATGTGAGAAGATTATACGAGGATTATAAATTAAAAAATCGTAAAAATGCCAAGGAAAAAACGGTAAACTTTTCCTAAGACTATTCAAATTTTTTCCGTAAAAACAAATAACACCAAAAACCCCTGCAATTAAATACCAATCCAATTATAATTACAAATATCTCATTAATGGAATCCAATGTCTCAGGGGGCCATTGGAAAATCGTTTTCACACACACACACACGCATCTCAAAAATATTTCAACAATTAAAGTCTCAAAGCATAGGCTCCCCCCAATCAACAATTTATGAATGAAATATTGTCTGTCAAAAATTAATTCAATCCAAAAGCGGAACATGAAATTTCACAGAGATTAAGCCTCGAAAAGTGTGGCAATGTCAAAGATTTCTGCCCCCGAAATGTGCCCCCTGAATGTGTTCCCAAAAGGGGGAAAGATTAGACCCAAGAAACACAAATCGATCTGTGTTTCGTTTGTGGGTTTTTGCTGTGGCGTTGACTGACAATTGAAAGCAGATTTATCTACCGAAAATCTATACAAATGTACATATGAATACCCTGTAGTTAGAGAACAGTCGGGTGTATTGTATTCGTAAGGCAGAAGTCTAGAGATCCCTCTAGAACTTGAAAATATTCATATATTTCTTGTGAATTCTAGATCCAGATCTTTGTGGTCAGTTTTTATCATAGCATCTACAATTTTAGATATGTAAAGCTCATATTTAATAGGCTTGGATCTACCTTAACCCCCAAAGTTTGTATGATCGGATCGCAACTAGAAGTTAATTCAGTATTTATGTATGTAATTTATTCCTTATATCCATACTTAAAAGTAGATCTCAAAGGCTATAAAAGCTGAAGGATACAGATATGCCTTAAAGATAGCTATGGCCATATATTTTCCTGATTCTAGATCGATTATTTTTGCAGCCACAGGTAATCCATAGTCGAAACATCCAGCGAAACTTTCCTTCCTGCTTATATTGATATATTCATTGCGTTCTGGTGGCCCTGACATTCATCAGTCTGCGTCATGTTAATCAATTTTATTAGCATTAGATACAAAATATTGTAGGTATCCGACGAGATTCTGTTCCGTCTTTTTTTTTCTATCGACTGGAAGTGTTCGAGTGCTTCAAGTACAAAAAGTACATCAAAGTCAATGCTGAAGTGCGCTTCAAGTGCGGCAACTCATCAAAGTAACGAATGGAACACACACACACACACACAAAAAACTTTGAATTTTGATTTTGAAATTATGAATGAGCGTCTTGTGTCTTGTGGGGGAGATCTCTCTTCTAGATCTTGGCTGAATGACAATGCCGATTTGTGTTGATTGCTGTTCGAAGGTCGCTCTGTGCCTCCTAGCTGTGGCTAGGCCTAGAGGGAACCCATTATGGGATCGCTAGTCTACCAGAAAATATTGAAAATGAAAACAAAAAACGCAAAGTGGCGATTAATTCGATGGCACTTCCATATTTGTAGGCATATAATTATTGAAGAGAGACTTCACGAAAAAGAGGAGAGAAAAAAAAACGTTAAAATATACAAAAATTAAAAATAAATAATCATTTTTAAACAAATTGGAAGTCTGCGCTTTGATCTGCGTGTGGGATTTAAGCAGCAAAACAGAAAGAAAAAACAAACGTGGATGAGAGTAACATTTTCCATTTCAGGAAACAACAATTTTCAGAGCTATTTTTAGATGGAGCGATTGTACTTTTGGTTAGGTTTCTCAGAACCTCATTACTCATTCATCTTTAATTTGTCTTTAAATCAATTCTGATTCATCTTTGCACGCGAATTTTATTACAAATAGTCCATCATTTGAACACAATTTTAAGACCAAATGAAGTGCAAAAATTCGAAATGTTGAGTTCGATTTTTCTGAGATATATTTCCATTATTGGTCGCAGTTTTTCTTCCCACACACATCACATTTATAGGCCAAAATATGTTGCCAAAATACTTTCCAAAAAATATGACCCTGAAATACATTTAAGCCGCTTCAATGGCTTCAAATATTTGGCTTAAAATCAAAGATTATGAGTCGCAGAGATCGGTTTTTAAAGAGCGATTCGTAGAGAGGGTTTCATAGAGACTGTTCCAAAGTATCGTTTTAATAGGATCGATTCATAGACATGGTTTCATTGAAATTGTATCTCAGGAATCTTCTAATAGAGTTGGTTTCATTAAGGGATCATTCTAACATTCTCTTACCATTATCATTCTTTAACTAAATAAATATTTGTTATAATTTCACACAATTCAAAATATACCTAATATTTGGAAACTTTTAATAAAAAATACAACTATTTTACAAAAAATTTTGGTATTATATTTTTATTTGGTATTTTCCTGGCAAATTTCTGATATTTTCTGTATTTAATATCTATCAAAAAGTATATACCAAAATTAACTAATATTTCTATAGGAACTTTAAAAAGATATCTCCCAATATCTCTTATATCTACTCAAAAGAAAAGTAAAAACCATCCGCTAAATGAATCAACCCTTTAAAAAATCGTCACTGTACTTACAATTTGCTACCCAAACATTCCTAAAAATCTGTAATTTAACAAAAGTTCTTTAGGTTTAACCACAAAATATTGCCTAATCAACAAAATACTGTCTACAACCGAAAAAAAAACTGCTATAATATTGCTGATTCCCACAAAAAAAAAAAAATCATATCCGTCACGTGTGTGCCGAATGAATTTTCTGTATTATTTTGCTGTTTTTGAGATTTGTTTTCCTTTCAATTGAAGCTTAAGTCGAAAGAAATGGGCCACCAAAAGGCAGAATTCTGTTCAACAGAATTCAATTTATAAAGAAATCCACAACGAGTTTACTGGCATAAGCATTTTTCTCTTTTATATGTATTTTGCTCAGCCAAACATCCTTCCTCTGGGGGGCTTTAAACGGAATGAAATTCGGCTGAAAAGACGACAAAGATTCACTGAAGCGTCGGACGACAGCTGCAGACGACAAAATTTCGTATATTTTTTGGCTAGAAATTGCAACGAAAATTGACTGAAACTTTAATATTGCACAGGGTACAAAAAAGCAGGGAAGAAATAAAGGGGATGGCATGTACAGGTCGCAGGTCGCAGAATGTGCAAAAATGGTTTGCAAAAACATCAGCCAAGGGTTGATGATGTCTGCCTGGCCACGTGGGGGTGATGTTTAGTGGAGTGCCTCGTTTGGGTATCAAATTTCCTTCAAAATCATAATGAAAAACGTTATTTGCAGAGCAGCAAAGGCAAAGACGATGGAGAGGGGCACTTGCCATATGGCCGTTTGTGGAGTGGAAAAAGGGTTGCAGCAGCAAAGCAATTACAAGTACAAACAGACACACGTTACACACGGACCCTCTTCCCCCCACTCTCACTCTCGCAATCCACACAAAACACTTGTTGTAATGTCAGCTGTCAATAGCACGCGTTGAGTCGAGTCGAATCGAATCGAGTCGAATTCTGTTTCCTTTTCCCCCTTCAAGCCAGAATTTGAATCAGTTGGGGGGCTTGATAATTGGGGAGATTTCTATATATGGCCCCAGGCAAATAAATGATGAAATCTAATGAGAATGCAGGGATTCATTAAGGGTGAAAATTGGATGAAATTAAATCATTCTAAAGGTTTTAAGATGGGAGTTTAAGGAAGATTGTAGATTTAGAAGTTATTTTTAGGGATACGTTTATGCGTTTTTACGTTAGACATATTAATATCACTGTTTTAAGAAAGAAATCTCTTTTATAATTTTTAAGGAATACAAATATTAAATATTCAAGATTTTAATAGAAAACGTTTTTCATATTTGGATACAATTTATTGTAATTTAATCATTCAAATTTAATCATTAAATGATTGATAAACATTTTACATTTCCGACTTTTCAATAGAAACGATCTTTATTATAAAATGATCTCTTGATAATAATTTCAAACCATTTATAATATGATATTTCAGTACCACTTAAAGAGAACACTTCTTCATTTAAAGAACGACATCTCTATTGCCTCATTTTTCCAGAGGTTTTCTTTCATTCTTATGAAGAAATCATGTCGACACTCGCTTAACTTCTCTTCTCACGCAATTATCTCGCTCCACTGCCCTGGTGTTCCGTTCCACCTTTCCCTCCATCAAATGCATTCCCTAAGTCTTCACTTAAGAACTGCAATATCTCTCTATTACAACAAATGGGTAAAATTAAAAAAGAAAAAAAAAAAGAACAAAATGCGTTTGCGAATGTGAATGTGCAAAACAATTATGACAATTCTTAACCCAGTTTCAGTGCCATTCTATCCCATTCCCCATTCCATGCCATTCATTTCTGTTCAACGATTTCTACGCAATAACCTAAAAAAAAAGAGGAAATTCTCCCCATTCCATGAACGGTTCGGTTCCATCATGTCATTAAAAGCAAATTTCCCCACTAATTGCATTCTGTTGTAGGCTAATTTTAAGTTTTTCCCAGTTGCAATTGCATCTGAACTGGAACGTGCGACAAGAGCGACAGAGAGAGAGAGAGACAGTCTGAGAGAGAGAGAGAGAGGTTTCTAGATACATTTGCCATTCGTCATTAGCCGCCGGCGGATATACGACTAAGTTTTTGTTTTTTTTTTTAGTATAAGAGACGGGGCACTCCATTGATCTCGGGTTCAAGTTTCCCCCCGTACGAGTACGAGTGTGTGTGGTATGTGCCACCGATTGTAATTAAATCAACTGCAAAGTGCCGCCAAAGTTGCACACGATTCGTGATCTGACCAAAAAAAAAACGGAACGAAACAAAACAAAAATATGGAGAAGTGGGTTAAAACGAGACTACAACGGAGTGTGGAATACTCTCAAAAAAAGGAAATCAATAGGAAGTCCAAAGAGACTTGGACAATTGGAAGAGATTTGGCTATACTTAGTCTTATTCTGTATGAAAGAATGATCTGAATAGGTTTAAAAGAAAGAAAACAACCCCTAGAAAATGTTTATTAAAGAAAATTCCTGCGGTTTCCACAATTCCCTTTCAGATAACGAACTAAAAATGCAATTAGCGATTTGGAATGATGGAAATGGTACATTAAAACTCGATAAATATATGGTTTATGGAGTTAAAAACAAAAGATTTCCATTTAAATAATAAAATAAAAACAAAATAATAAATAAAAGATAATAAGAATAATAAAAAATGTGAATTAAGAAATATAAAAAAAGAAAAATAATATAATAATAATAATAATAAAAAAATGATATAAAAAATAATAAAAAATAGAATAATAAAAAAATTGATTTTTAAATAATATCACAATTTTTAAAGATTTTTTTCTAATAAAAGTGCGATAATTAGGAGTATAATTAGGAACAGAAACCCAATAGATTTACTTTCATAGATTTAAATAATATTCTAAGAATATTATCAAATATAGAAATCGATTTAGTAGCCCCATTATACCCTCTCAAAGAGCACCATATAGTATTTTACTTGCAAAACGAAACCAAATTCAAAGAGAAACAACATTTACAAAGCCAAAGCCAGAGAGCCCCAGCAATTATGATGACGACGACGACGACGGCGGTGGTGACTGACTTTTGGGCCTGACTTTTGGGTGACTTTGGTAATTGTTTGAGTTAATTGCACTTGCCATCGCTTAATTGCAATTCAATTGTCATGCCACCAGCAGCACCACTGGCACAGCCATCGCAGTGAGTGCTGCCTGTGCCTGCCTCCATGTGTGTGCTGTGTCGTGCCTTGAGTCGTGTGTTGAGTGTGTTGTAAGATGCCGCTCCGATGCCACCCATTTGAAGGTTACAACAAACCGACAAGCGACAACCGACATCCCATGATGAGTGTCTCTCAATGAATGTGACTTTGATGCATCGTTTTCCACTGAATATTGAGTGCACTGTGCTGTGCACACCACAAGTGCAGGTTACATATGATGTTAAGAGATTGATTTATTCATATATACATACGATACATTTACAATATACAACCTCATGTACTTACATCGCATATAGACACTATTATCGTCAAACGATGATCTTTGGTTTTATTGATTTTTCAATCACCTGGTAAATTTTCTTTAGAATTCCATTGTTTAATTAGCAATAGTTGAGGTTTATATATATGTACATACGGGAATGGCATACAGATTTATGTGATGACTGATCTAATGAAATCCGATACCAAGGGAGGGGTTTTTGAGCTATAGAATTTCCATGAAACTATTTTAAATAGAACTAATGGCGGGTTTGTTTGAGATTTTTCAAAGTTATAGAGAGGTATGCGCTGTATATTTCAATGTCAAGATCGGTTTTATTTATTACTAAAAGGTGAAAAATGTTTTTTCAACAGCAGGAAAAGTTTAATCCAAAAACTAGATTATTTCTAATAGAAATCTATAAATGAATGCATTATTTAGTGCATAAATTCTTTAAAAAGAGTTCCCAATCATTGACAAAAGAAATACATGGTACTTGCTATGGGGAAATGTAAAGATAAATCCAACTAAACACAAAAGATACAATAAACCCGAAAACACAGCATCATAAAAAACGAACACCTCGCTTTCCAACACTACTACACTGAGAGATATGCGCTTTTGAGTGAATACTTTTCAATATATAGAAGATAACTACTGACTATTATATTCTAATTTCATTAAATATTTTCATATTTAAACATTAAATTAAAATATAAGCAAAAAATAAAAAAAAAAACACCCACCATCTACCATCTACTACCCTCCTTTTTTCTCCTTAGTTTGCAAAAATCTCTCTCTGAAAGAAAATAATTTCTCCCTAACAAGCAATCATCTTTCTGTCAATCCAACTTTCATATCATTTTTCCACCATCTTCATCGGTTTTTGTGTATGTTTTTCACTACAAAAATGACTGCAATTCAATCAGAGATCCAAACACTTGTCAAAACAATTGACAGCGAAAAAAAGCGAAAAAAGTAACTAGTTTTCTTGACTCATTTCAATCGGTGCTGCTGCTGCTGCTGCAGTTGTCACTCGGTTTGCGGGTCAAAGCCACAGAAAGAAGTCGCATCCGCAGCAGGAAAGAGGTGAAGAGGCAGGCAGCGCACTCTTCCTCAGGAAAAACCAGTTGCTCTGGTGGCATTCTCTCTGTGGCCGATTCCTTGGAAAATCATTAACGTGTCTTAGGCATAAATAATTAAAAAATCAAGCAGAGCAACAGAGATACAACAGATATGTAAGTCTGTAGACGGGTAGACTGTACCAGCCAGACGTCACGTCAATGTCTTGTTTGTTGGCCTGCATCCTGGTCCGTTTGCGACGTTGAAAGCCTTTTCAGCAGACAGACAGACTTGCAAGAGAGATAGATACAAAGATACAAATGTATCTCTGTGTTGCTCCCATTGCTTGGCCGGCAATTACACATGGGAGATAGATGGATGGATGCATGGATGGTCGGTCGGTTGGTTGGTTGGTCGGTAGCTGTAGAGATGCGAGGAATCACGCTTGTCAATATGACATCCCGTGTACCTCAAAGAGTCAACAGATCTCTCAACTAACAATTGAAGAAAGTTAACCTCAAAGATACAGAGAGAGAGACTCTCAAGCTCTCAGCTGGGGGATATCGCATTTCCGGTGCGGCTATTGCGGTACAATACAACATACAATACACATAAATATGCCATTGAATTAACGAGCTTAGAGATAAACATCTGATAATTCTATAGCTACTGCTTTTGGCCATAAATAATATACGGACAAGACTTGTTCCGAAAGGTATTTAGTGGCTCGAAACTCTAATGCACCAAATAAATCAGCATTCAACAAATATTTAGCATTCGTTTAGCACTCAAGCACACACTCAAGAGAGACGGAGAGAGAGAGAGAGAGAACGCTGAGTCACAAACTTGTCTTTTGTTGCACGCTCCCACATTTAATAAATATTTAAACATTTTTATAATCTCAATAGAGTGGCGGACACATACATAGATACAGATACACAGAGCTCGACTCGACGCTGATTTTGTGCACACGCAAATACTACGTGAGCTACTGTGCTACAGGCTGTAGCACCCAACCCCCATCCCCCCCAGCCACCCGCCATCGATTGTTTACCATACTCGTAGCTCTCGTATTTACTCGTACAATTCTCCTACACTCTATTTGTATCTCATAGATGGCTAACAATTGTAGGTGCGCTTTAGCAAATATGTATCCGAAAGATACGCACAGTAAAGATTCATATTGTGACTCAAAGTAAAGGCAAATAAAATGGTAAGCAATACCCTAAAGACGCTACAACAGGTCTTTTTATTAGTTCAGCTAAAATCTCAACATAAATCAACATATTTTGTGGCATATTTTAGTTCATTTTAAACTTGAAAACTTAATTATTATATTTAAAATCTTTTTTCAAAGTACCCAATATATGTATGTACATATGTATATATTTTTAGACATTGTTTGCATTTTTAAATTTTTAAAAATCATAAATTTATTGAAATATAACCGAAATCCAACCAAAAAATTTTAAGCGCTATTTTTGAAGAATATTTTTGCAAATTTCATCATTCCTGTCCTGTTTCGATTTGTATTCGTTCTCAAACATATTTATAATATAGTTAAAGCTCTACATTATATTTAAGATCATTTTGAAATAAACCTATCCTGTATGAATAGTTTTCACAGTCTCAAGTTCTCAAGATTGGTTATAAGTTTTATAACATTTTGAAAATCAAATTAAAAACAAAAATATTGCAAAAAATAACCATTTTATAACGATATTTGTGATTAATTTGAATGCTAATGTATTTATTTTGTATTTAAATATCAGACCAAGCGTCTAGGCTCCCAATTCCGAATGAAATTATTTTATGTTTTGGTTGTACACTTTGTGGTTGTTTATAAAGTTTATTTCAAACCCTTCCCTTTCCATAATCATCATGTTTTTGAGCACCACTCGATCCCCATCACATTTCTAATATAAATCATAATACCCTCCCCTCCAGCTCATGTACATAAAATCCATAAACAACACAAAAGACAAATGATGTCCATCAGTGTAACAAGCTTCACAACTTAGCTAAGCCACCTTCGATCTTTCTTCTAAATACATATAAACATATACATATGTATGTATGTATGTATGTACATATAAGTCATAAAAAAAAACAAACCCAAGTTGGAGTCCGGAATACATAAATTATGTGGGTGAAGTTCTATGACAGGCCGCCGCGGCCGCGGCCACTGGCGTTGTGTGAGTTGTCAGACGACGGGCCGGGCGATGGCCAAAAAAGTGATTTAAAAATTGAAAATCCGAAATCCAAAAAAAAAACCGAAATAAAAGAACAGCAAAACAGAACGGGCACGTTTTGCCATCAAAACGTCATGGAATAGGCAATAAAAAAAAGCAAGTCCCAGTGTAGAAAGAGCTACTGCTAAGCTACACTGTGAGAGGGAAAAACATACCCCCACCCCAGTCTCCAATGCAAATTACATGCATATACATACATACAAAAAGCCCCACACACCCAGAGCCTTTCGGGAATTGATTCTCGATTTTATACGTTTATTTCGCTGCTTGCTTTTCTGCTAATGAGTGGAGTTTTCAGTTTGGTTTCTCGTGTATCCGTGTGTCCGTGGTCCGCGGCTCTCTCGTAAAATTTATGAGGTGTTTTGTTATGTGTCAAAGTTATATTCTGTTCGAAACCAGAAACCAGAAAGCGTGCTCAAGAGGCTATACAGCCCCCAGCCCCCAAGCCACCAGTCGCCGGACTGAACGACGATTCATTAGCTTTGAAGCTTAAGCAAATTATATGATCGATGTCTGGAGAGAGAGAGAGAGGGGAGAGTTTTAGGTTTTTTGAGGTTGCCTGGAAATCACATAATCCCCCGCCCATTAAATAATCACATCACAGCGAACAGGATTGACCGACCGACCAGTTTCCAACAGCCTCATCTTTCTTCGTCTTTCACTTCACTTCTCTATTTATTTATTTATTTCTTGTGTGCTTTTTGATGCAAAAGTGTCAAATATTTTGTGTTTATTTTACATGCCATGCCCTTCACGGATTATAATCATTTTGTCGATGGGGGAATTTCGAGGCTTGTTCGCATCTTGTGGGTCATCTTCACAAGTTATTTGCCATTTGGAAGAGGCGATGACGAGCCCCCATCATATTTTGATGGGTTTTATGGGAGACTAAGCGAATTTCGTAACTTTTTAAGATGTATGTATTTTTTTTTTGTGGGAAAGTTACAAATATTTATGGGAAAATTTTTTGGTTAAGTTAATTGGAAAAGTATCTTTAGGGAAAATAAAATGTAAGATTAAGTTTAAAATGCATTCAAATAATAGTTATAGACGATCACAGGGGTGCTTAAGCAGCATGAAACGTTTCCAAGGGAAGGGAAAACGTTTCGACAACTATTGGTATGATTTTGAAGATATACAATTTGAGATATCAATAGTTAAAGATATGAGATACATGGTTACAATTTGAGATAGATAATTTGATTGATAAAAAAAGCAAATTTATATATAGAAATTATGTATATGTGATAAAATATATTTAAGTGATATATGGATATGATATATAGATATAAATTAGATAGATAAAAATACAGCTTTCAATGTTTAGAAATATGTATATAGGGTTATAGATATATGTATATATACATATGTATATGTATTAGATACACAGAAATCTATACATTTATCTCCAAACCTTTTTTAAATATATATTGAAAATTGTTAAATATCATAATATTTATCGAAAAACTGCTTTGAAATTTTAAGGATAATTGAATTAAATAGAATAGAATATAAGTAGTTAGATTTACACCAATATTTAGGATTAAGATACCAAGATGTTGCTGTAATTCTTAATTCCCTTATCCCTAATTTATCCCTAAATTCCTTTGCAATTTTCAGAATAATTTTAATTAAATATCTTTACAGTGTACCTATCATATCAGCCATCTTCAAATCATACCATAAATTTTCGAAATTAGCTATACTCGTTCATTCTCGTAAACCCCTCATAAATCGTAAATGTTTTATTCCAGTACTTGTCCTCTGATCGCTACGTGATTGGAAATCGCATTATGCGGCCTTTAATTCCCGAAAATTGAATTCATAAATTCCAAAGTTCCAAAACAAAACAGAAGCCCCGAAACTCACACACACACACACACACAGAGCAGATCTCTCAGCCAGAATACGAATTGATATATCAGAGCGAAACGGTTCTACTACAGCCGCACCTGACATCTTACAAATGTATCTAAATACAAAAGTATCTTTGCTGTGCTGTGTAATATAATACCCAGCAAAAGATAAAAACACATTTTGTATGCCAAGAGCATGGCGTATTAATAATATTATTTAAGTTTTTTTGTGTTTTTTTTTATGATTTTTCCATACCCGGAGGCGGCGGCAAATTGCAAAGCAATTATTCGAATCACACGTTTGAATGCGGCCCGTGGAATGGAGCTGTTCTACGTGGCAGGCAGCGGAGGTGGCAAGCGAAAAATGTTTTGCATCGTTGCACCTGAAAAGGCGTCAGAAATATTTACACTTTCAGCCACATCTTGAATCATTTAAGTACACTCCCCCGATGGCCCGATGAAGCCAACAAAAAGCTGTAGCTGTAGCTGATGATGAGATGATGTCATTTGGCTCTGGTCATTAGACCCCATAATGAAGATAAATTTGATTATCTTTTTTGTTTTGTTGTTTTGTTTTGCCCAAACTTTGGCTCTATCGAGACATACACACAGTACGGATACATATGTTTAATGGTAATAAACATTTATAGGATTGTTAACCTTTGTTTTAGCCTGTCCCAAGTGACTGCCGGCTTTTGAATGGCCATACTACTTCTGTGGTAATACCTTTTATTTTTGGCTTAAAAAATATTTATTGGACATAATGAAGGAAAGGCTAGTTTATTTGTTAGAGAAATAAATCGATTTTAACTAAATATATTAAATACAAAGGATTTGCGGCACTAAAATACTACTACTAAAAATCCTACTACTAAAAATCCTACTACTAAAAATCCTACTACTAAAAATCTTACTGCTAAAACGTGCGGTTTTATTGCTTTACTACTAAGCCACTCTAGAAAAGAGCAAGACAAGTTTATTCTGTTGGATACCAAAGTTTTTAATTATTATCTACAATTTTAATGTAACTTTTTCTATATTTCTACTAGCTTCTATATCACTTCTATATAAATGCTATAAATATTCCTAAATCATTTTGTACTATCCCCAATCACAAGATACAGCTAGCTTTTTAAGACTCTTTCTACTCATAGCTAACACTTTACCAGAAAAAACTGCCACAATTACAGAATCATACAATGTAATATATTTTCTTTTTTTTAATTGTTCCGCAAAGGTTTTGCAGACTTATCCGTACGTACAATATTTACCAATAATAATAGGTATCTCTTAATTGAAACACTTGTTTATACGTGTGTAGCTCTCCTCTCCGTATATACATATCTCTTATTATTTATCCATTATTTGTTCAACATACTTTTTGGCAAGACTCTGTGGCGCCGGTTTCGTTATCGGGTTTTTTCTTTTGTTTTTCGGTTTTATTGTTCTCTTTTTTCAATTATTTTGCGGTGATCAACAATATAAACATAAAATTGGCACAGTGTAAATATTTCATAAACGAAGAAACCAAATAAAAAATCAAATAAATTGACCCGCATAAGCGGAAAATCAGAATCTGCCATTTTGTCAATATATTTTCATTATTTTCGTTATACCCTGCAAAGAGGCGTATTTGATACAGCCATGATTTGAAATGTAGAGAGGAGAGGCCAACATCTTCAAAATCATACAATATATATCGGATTGGATCATACATCGCATTAATCGTTAGGTTCCATGGGAACTGCTGTTCGAAAAACTAAGAGGTACAGTAGGCGCTCTCCCAGAAATGAAAACTCACCCTTCAATGATAAGCTACTTCGTGAGAGAGAGGGAGAAAGTACGCGGGACTGAGCATTCAGCCATTGGAAATTGTTTTCTTTATTCTTATAGCTCAATATTCAATATTAACGATTGGAACACTTCAATACCCAAGCTGATATCAAAAACAAGTCTTTGTGCGAAAAGGGTTTTTCTTTTCAAAGATATTCGAACCAATACTCTATGGTTCTATAGAATGTTTCTTCATAGCATAACCAAATATCTATGCATATCTATGCTATATCTAAATTTATCCTATCCTCTACCCAACACAAAATCAATCAATCTTTAAGTGAAGTGTATCCAGAGCTTCGACTCCACCAGCTACCACTCCTTTCCTGGTTTTTTATTTTGGTGTAGTTTTGCGCAATGGCAAAAAAATATTTATAAATTTATTTTGGTGTTTGTTGTGTGTATGTATTTCTGTCTAATTTTGCCACCTGCATTTTGGCATATTTGGTGGGCTGTATGGTTCGGTGTGGTGTGTGGTTTTTTGGCTCTGTGGTGGCTAGTTTTTGGCCAATTGATGAATTGGTTTTGACCAAATGCAGTGTAGCGCAGTGGAGCGCCGAAAGCCGAAAGGGTGTCTCGAATTGGTCAGAAATGATTTATTAACGTGGCTAGTTGTTTATGTCGACTTAGCCCCCATCATTTATGGTCAAACACAAATTTGTTATTTAACAATTTTTCCCATTTTCCAATGCAATTGCAATGCGATATCCAATTTCAATTGCCAATTGCAATTGCAATGCGTGTAAATGTTAGAAGCCAATTTGACAATTGGACAATTTTCGCATTCAATTTGTAATTTGTAATTCCGATTTTACTTACAAGACGAAACAACCCAAAGAAACATATTGATATAGTTATTAGATATGGTTACGCCCAACAATGCTGGGGGCTCAACAATGCCACCCGATTGAGAGCGAGCGGAGGGGATAGCTGGTTGATGATTTAATTACTTGAAAAATAGTAAAATATACTACAAGAAGGGAAGGAATATTGGGAGAGCTTTAGGTAGTCTGTGCGAATAATGTTGATAGAAAAAGTCATTGCTGCTGCTCTGTCGTTCTCTTTGCTGCGCCCTCAGCTCTTGCCATCTCGTTTTTTCTAATGTAAAGCAATAAACCGATTTCTCCCGCAGGTATGTTCGGTTTTTAGCAAAACACACCAGCGCACTTGAGTGTATGCGTGCCGAGCACTCGAATAGATAATTTGTTGCTTGTATTTCAGAGGGTTTATGAGATGGTTCTCGTCTTAGCTTCCAATTTAAGAAGACATCTCTCAATCTTAAATCTTAAATCTTGTATTACTCTCTACATACAGGGCTTGATTTTAAAGAAATTTTCCTCTGAGATAATCCATGAAACCATTAAAGATGTTTGAAGAGACTTCTAAGCATAAATACTTCTTTCCTTTAAAAAATGTACAATAATTGAGAGCGTAAAAAAGTCAAACCAAAAATGAACAATCATTTTCTTAGCCACAAAAATCATCATAATTTAAACTTCAAAGACCACCAAAAAAAGCGCTCAAAATTAGCCAATTGGCTCTATCCTTCCCCCTTCTCCTACTTCCAACCGAATATCTAAAGTTTTTCCAAACACGTGCAGAAGAGAACGAACAAAAAAGCTAAAAACGAAGCTAAAAAAAAACCACAAAGCCAAAGGCCTAAACAACAATAACAATCATTATATAATGAAAGAGTGGGAAAGGAGAGAAGAAAAAAAACCTCATAAATAAATGTTCAAATAAAGAACAAAATAAAAGCCATGGCAATCAACAAAACAGAACAACAAACAATGGCAGAGCAGAGCAGAGCCCCGAAATGATTGTTAGCCAGGTTTCTGACATTGGTTTTTCTTTTCTTTTTGGCTTGGGTTGGGGAACTTGGCCAGAACTCAACGATTGGCGAGATCTTAACGATTATAATGAAACCATTCTGAAAGCATTTGAAGGAATGACTTCTGTATTCGGCCTGGCCTGCCTTTGGCGAATGATTTGTAAATTGATTTACATATGTATGTATCTATGTATGTGTGTTTTTGGCGCAGACTTTTTTAATTCCTTAATTGTTTACTATTCATTCAAAAGGTTCAAATGTTACCTACGGATTGCATGGGCTTCCTTACTTACATTTTAAAGAAATAGAAATTATGTTGTGAAAATTAAGGGTATTCGTTGACGTTTGGCTAATCATCAGAATGTACAGCAAAACGAAAATGAATCAAAATAAAAACAGAAACTACGCAGAAAACAAAAAGAGTTCCGTTCGTTTTTCTTTATTCCTTCGCACGCGAATACTCGAATTGTTGCAAAGAGGGAGAGCAGCAAAGGAATTGGAATCAGTGTTGCTAAAAATGCAAACTCAAAGCTATTCCACTTACAAAAAAAAATCTCTAGCCTGAAATAAGCTTAAATGGCAGCACTGATTTCAAGAGTGTTCAGTGCGTGCGAGGAGTAGCGATGCTTGTGATCTGCGGGGGACAGAAAACAGCAACACTGATTCTAATAAGGTGACGTCTCTCTGGAGGAGAGCCGTGTGGATGATGAACGACATCACCTTATTGGAAAATTCATCTTGCGCTCGGATTGTTGTTTTTTTTGCTGACAGAGAAATATAATGAAGGATAGATAGAGAACTCGTAGATTAGAGGTGACGCAAAGAAACACTATTGTTTGTGGCAAACATCGATACCTAGTTTCTAAATCTTTTATCGTCTTTGTGAAGTAAATAATATAAACTTATTTTAGATAGCTGCATACATAAGCAGAGAGTAAAATCATTAAGCGATGGACAAAAACATGAAGCACAGAAAAAATGTTCATTGACGTTTCGGCGATATTTTTTCTCGAAAAACATCGATTCCTTTAAATATCGTGTCTTCACGTTTCTTTTAACATCAAAGTTTTTCCACCTCTAGCGAGAAGTAAAAAAATAAAAGCAGAGTCACGACTGAACGAGGAAAACTTCAAACGAAATTAAAATATTGTAGTCAGGATACAGTGATTTTCTGCGCGCAAATTGACAATCTGTTTGAAGGAACTTCAGAAGGAATTTTAAGGTGGCTGCAAATTATTTTCATTGGACGGACTGGCAAACATCGCTACAATTCATCCATTCCGGAATTTTCTTTTCTGCTGCTTCAAAATGATTTCAAATTTACCATTGGAGATAATTGACAAAGTTTTTGGATATCTGGAAGAAGAAGAACAACTGAAATTGGCTCAAGTAAACGAAAAACTTGGAAGAGCCTTTGGCTATCACGCTAGAGAAAAATATAAGTCAATTTCCACCGGGACTAATCAATGGTTCAGACACACAGTCGAAGAATTACAAGTAATTCTGTCACATTGCGGATCCACAGTTCACAGTTTGATTATATCTGACGACAAAAGCTTGGATATACTTGGAGAACTCATCAAAAAGCACTGCACTAATCTCTCTAATCTCATTGTCTGTGTTCGAATAACAAAGAAAAATATGAAAATGTTAAAACATATTTTAAACATTCCAAGCATACAACAATTTGACTTAAAAACAAATCCGCTGCAGTACGTTAACATATACTGTAAAGATTTGACTCTAGGTGCGATTTCAATGAACGAGGGTAAGAATTGAAAACAATTGAATGCGAACAAAATTTTCACTGACAAGTTCTTTGAATTTGTTTCAGTGCAACATATGCGGCAGCTGATTCACCTGGAAACATTGAGTGTGGGTGTAATTAAACAGGAAATTATAAATGTTTTCGAAAAATGCACCCATCTTCCAAAACTTCGCGAATTAAAAGTTACCCAGTTTTATGATTATCGAACTAAAGATCTAAAGCCGATTAAATTGGATTTTGTATATCCTGAATTGGAAAAGTTGAAACTTTCGTTTTCGAATATTAAATTGGATATGCCAATTTGCCCGAAACTAAAGGAACTCGAAATTTGTGCATCTCCATACATAATTGAAAACATTGCTGACAATATTATTGTCAAGTACGGAGACACACTGGAGTATCTAGCGTTAAGGGATTACGGTGAATCTAATGGATTCTATGCGGACGATATCATAAAAGTTATCCGAAAATGTAAACGCTTACAGTGTCTTACGACCACGTTTGTAGTTCTAAAATCTTTATTCTTATTTCGGAAGTCATTTATTACCGCTTTAAAAGAAAATGGATTTAACCCAGAGAGACGTTTTCAATTGAAAGCTGTCGGAGATGACGCATTTCTTAAGCTGAAGCTGGTGAGTGCTTTCTCTGGAATGCATTTTTACCGAAATTGAAGTTGTTTATTTATGTTTATTGCAGATGGAATTATTTCCAAACTCGGAATTATGGAACTTGATTGAGCTTATTTGGGGAGTAGAGTACATCGCAATTACTGTTTAAGCTCGTCTCTACTTCAAACTCAAACCCCAATCAATCGTATTTCCATCACCTTTAAACCAGGAATCCACAACAGATATCTGAACTGAAGCCATTAAACCAACCATAAAAACCGTCAACAAATGAGTGAGACGGCTTAGAGTCGCATATTACACATTCTATAGACAGAAAGACAATAGCCCCTCCATTCCAGATGAAAGTTTCGTGCTGTAATGCCCCATCAATAATACTCGTTCATCAATTCTGTATTTAACGACATAATCACCTGACGACCGTGATACCAAAACCTTCAAATTTCAACGAAATAAACCCAACAAAATCGATGGATAGTTCTTTTGTTCAAGTTTATAATAGTTTATAAAGGAAAATGGTAATTGATTTAAATGTGTTCAATTAAATGCATTTTCAGGATAACAAAAGAGGCCTGCGGGTAATGGAAAAAAAAAACAAATCTTGTTTTTGTTGGAAAGGAAATTGATTTTGGTTTCGATTCGGTCACGCGTGCCGCTTTGGTTTGGTGCCTCCTCTGGTGTCTGCTCGGTGCACCGCCTCCTGTTCCAATCTTGGCTCAATTGTCAGTGGACTGCTGCTCCTCCTGCTGCTGCTGCTGCAAGCCGACACATCTTTGGGAGTATTCAAAGCACGCGCGTTTACAAATTGAAAACTTGTTAAGTGCCAGTCTTCGAGTCTCCGGCGACTCTCTGACAACAGGTGAACCTGCCTGCCTGCCTGCCTTCCTCTGGTTGGGTTGGTTGGGCTTTGTTGGTCTTCTCTTCTCTCCGTCTCTGTCACTGTCTCTGGGGCCCAGCCGTTGACAGATTTGTGTTGCCAATTTGCGTTCAAGTTGTTGGTAGCAGGCCCGGCCTCTGTGATAGAGTTGTTTGACATTTTGGCTTTGCCTTTTGGTTGCAGCCCAAAGTTTATGCAAATTTAACGGGCACCGCACACACACCCACCCGCCACATAATGGCTGCAGATACGGTTACACACAGTTGCAGATACATACCTGAAAAAACAAAAAATGCATTAGAATGTTATAGATAGATAGATACAAGTGTATGTATGTGTAGATATGTATGTACTTTTTGTTATTTTTTTTATTGGTGGCTGCTTGAAAATTGGGTTAACGCATTCTTTTGGCTTTGGGTAAACAATTCTCGTGTCGAGTGCTGAGTGCTGGCTATACCTGAGAAATTGCTTTGATTTTTTGGTCTTTGGGGGTCTTTTCTGGGGTCTCTTTGGTTCTTTGAAAAACATAAACATAATTTTTTTTTGGGTTTCCCTTGCAGTGCAATTGACCCAGTTCCTTAATCGTTTATAGACTTCAAAAATAAACCATTTCCACAGTCTATTAAGTGGCCCTGCACTTTGCTCTCTTTCGGAGCAGTCGAAGCAGTTGGAGATTGCAGATGAAGTACGGAATTGGGGGCCTAGAATGGGAGTGGAGTCCCGGGGAGGCAGAGATTCCAAAACTCAATGTAAATGCAGTTTACACTTCAGAAACACTTGAGTTTTTTGTTGTTGTATAAACACACACGAAACGGTTTTGCTTTACAACAAATATTTTTTTAAGTGCTTTGAAAATGTTTTTCCTACGACATAGGAAGAAACTGATTGTAAAAAAAATCTTATTACCATTCCAATTGGTCTAATGAGAGCCATTCACAGAGGAGGAAGAAATACATATGTACATATGGTTACGGGAAATTATTTTAAATGGCTTTTACATGGGTTTGTTCTGTCCTATATTTAGGAATATCTACTCCAAAGTTTCTATTCCATTTTTCGATAAGATTACAAATCTTCTGTTCTTTATGGATAATGGTGGAAGGCATGCCAAAAAGGGTTCGTTTCTATGGCATCAAGTAAATAATATTTATTATACAAATTATAATCCCTAATCACTATATGTCCTAATTTTTATTATATTCTGCTAACATTTTTGTACAATATTTAATTTAAAATTTCATTAGGTTTTCCCTATTCTTATAACTGTATACTAAAATGTGTCACGCCATACAAAATTTGCAGCTTGATTTTTTCGGTCAGGAATTATACAGAATTCCTGACTGAAAAACAAAAAGACAGAAAGACAGAGAGCGCTCTAGTGGCAAACGCTCAGTACGTGAGGCGGAGCTATAACGGTATGTGTGCACATACTCTATCCTAATCTCATACTCTATAGATACTCAATCCCTCTGTAGATTCTGCTTTATTTACCACAACTTATCCCCCATCTGCATATCTTCCATTTTATATTTATTTCATATAACTTATCTCCTCCTTCCGCCCAGACTTTCTGCCATATCCAGTATCTATAACTTACTATCGTTACCATACCACGTAAATTCTATTCCCAAAGTTGTCGCACACAATTTCTATTCCGTATTCAGTTACAATAACTTCCAGCGCAATCTTTCACAAATCACAATTCATCATTTATGGCAATGCCCACCCCACCCCACCCCACTCCACACCACTGGTGCTTATCCAATTACAAAAACCCCGAAGATGAGGAGCGGAGGAGCAGTCCTGTGACCGGCTCTACAAAAACAAAAGCCACTCAAAAGGCGGCGGCATTTACATTGATGTGTAAGCATATACCTCGGACCATATGCATATTGAATGTACATATGTACACTGAAAGAAAAATTGCATAATATAAGGAAGTAGAGCCACATTTTGATTAAAGATTTGTTAATCAAATAAATTCTATCTTTGATTTCGGAATACATTAGATTAAATTAAAATCTAAGTGTAAATATTACAATTTCAGGGTTTTTGTTCTCTTAGTGTACACATAATATATGTATGTACATATGTATGTTCAAATGCTATATGTATGTATGTACATATATGTATATAGGGAGTAGCATGCATTATGGAAGCGATCGAAGCGATGTGAAGGGTCCGGTACGTCCGCTAAGGGCGTACCACTTGACCAGCACACACACACACACACACACACAAGAGTCGGAGGACACACACACATACATGATTCCACACACGAGTCCAGTCCAGAGAGTATACACTACGGGATGTGGATGTGGACAAAGTGGCCTGTAAGTAAACCCAATTGACACTTGAACATCGCCCAGTAGCCGGCGGCGGGTCTGAGGCATCAACGTGGTGGGTTCTACCCATGGAATGGGTCCTCTCTCTCTTTCTCTCTCTCTATCCCTCACTCCTCTACTCGCCTCTCCTCCCACTCGCACTCTCGTTTTCCATTTTGGGTTTGACGTTTTATTTGATTTTACGCTTCGTTGCATTTTTTTGCACTCTTGGAATGGGAATTGGAATGGGGAATGGGTAGAGGCGCAGTGTCGGAAGAGAGAGGGGAGGGATTGTTTTGTAATGGGAAGAGCAGGGGAAGGAAGAGCGGGAATTGGTATATGGCAATGGCAATGGCAATGGACACTCGATATGCATGGGCCGCCCTTGTTCATCGATTTTCAAGTGCACTCTGGGATCCCCTCTTATCCCCTCCCCTATCCTACTTATACCATTCTCTTATCCCTATTCCCCGATCTCTCGACTCCTGCCACAACTTCTGCATAATTTATAACTATGACACTACCATGGAGCTGCATGACACTACCTTTTGGTGGGAGCTGCTGCTGCAATGGCAGAACAATGCCTTGAAGATTAATGGTCACACACACATATCGAGTGAGTAGCAGGACAGGATGTGGCATAAGGTACGACGGTAGAATGACACTTTGGAAAATCCATGGAAATTGGTGTGCCAAAAAGTGTACACATTTTCTCATTTAAAATGACTTGAATATTTGAATTTGGGTTCTAATAGGGGAGCACAACCATCAGACATCAGACAGTAGACATTCAGCTACTGCAAGGACACATAATATATGGTATAGGATGTTTACGACTTCATTAAGGCTTCCACAGTGACACCTCTCCACTGCAGTTCCATTGTCTAGGACTGTCTCTGACTGCGTCTGTCTTTCCGTCTGTGTTTGCCGACTCTTTCCTGCACTTGACATTGTGTGCTCTGTGGTGCAAAATAAACTAACAGGATTATTGCGGCAAAACGGCCTGCCGTGGCATGCTCTCGCCCTGGCCCTGGCCCTGTAACTGGCTTTTGTAATCCTTTAATGCCGCAGCAGCAGGTCGGTCGGAGACCCTTAAACCTCTAGGCGTTCTAGAGCATGCTCCTTTGGCAATTGTTTTGCCTGTTCTGCTCCTGCTGCTGCTGCTGCCTCATGTGTATGCAAATTTATTTACATTTTGTGCTAAAAATATACTTTTTACCATGCCACGGACAAAACAAAGGATGGCATGACGGGGGTTGAACGGTGAGCGGGGGGATGGGGGCTGTGCTTGCAACACGCCACAATGCACAAGGACAATGACACCAATTGTAGTAGGCAAAAGTTGCCTCCACTTAAGCTGCACTTTAAGTTAGGGTTAAGTTAAGGAAATGGAATGGAAATGGCAGAATAGCCAATGGAAAAGCCAAGGGAACGAGCTAGGATTTAATTGGATATTTAAGGATAAAGGGTAAACGGTTACATTGATATTTATTCATAAGGAAACTTTAAAGGGGAAACCCAGGCAGAAACGCAGCCCAAGCGATCGACCGATGGGTGCTGCTGCAAGACGTGTGACACCTATAACCGTAGGTTTTTCCGTAAAAAGGATCTTACCTATTTGACCAAGCGGGGAGCGGTCCCAAAGGATTTTCTTTATCCAAAAGTTTTTATTCGATATTACATATAAATTTAAATTTAAATTTTAAATTTTGGATATTAGTTTCAGCATTATTTAGAGTTTGTTTGTTTCATCCCACTGTTCCTAGGTTTAATGATCTGATCTGCCATATATCTTGCACTTTTGGGACATTTGTCTTCCCCGCTTGCTCTAATTTTTCCATTCCTTTCCATCATCCCACCATTTCAAACCATTCCAATCCCACTAATTCGAAAAAAACGCAATCCAATGTCCATGATCACAGTTCATTATAACCGATTATCGAGTAAACATCCAACAATATCTGTGATCTTTACTCCGAAAAACGAAACAGAAAATAAACTTCAAACGAAATCTACATATGCATAAATTGATACCCAAAATCGAATCAGACAAGAGTCAAAAGAAAAATCAAAACCATTGCCAAAAGAAAACCAACCTCTACATTTGCTCCACAATTGGTTTTTGGATTTTCCGTTTTTTCCATTGAGCAGGAAAAAGGAAAATATTGTCTACTCATGACGAGGAAAATCAAACAAAACGAGCAACAACAATTCGGTATAAGGAAAAGCCAGACAGCGAGTGGAAAGGGGGGACCAAGGAAATCAACGAAAAAAAAATGTAAATGTGGCACGATTTCGAAATGTGCAACAAAATGCATTTAATGGATGTATGGATGCTGCTGGTAAAAATAGAGTCGTTCGGTCGGGCGGAGGGGGGGCCGATTCGAAGAGGGAGCTTATAGACGGACGGGGTGGAGTGGGCTGGGGTAGGGCACCAAAGCGGATATTTATATACAAAAGTCTGGGGCACTTGCTTTAATTTCAATTTTCCAAACGGATTTTCGTTTCGATTTGCATACAGCCACAAAGTTCTCTCTTCGCTTCGATACGGTCGGTGGCCCTTCACGCTGGCAATGTGGCATGTGGCACGTGGCACACATACACATACACACAGTAGCCCGCATCTACATCTGCATCTGTTACGTTACCCTCTCCACCAAAAAGACCTTCCCTTATATGGCATGCATTTCCCTTTTGTTTTGTGGTTCCCATTTTTGGGCATCTGTTTTACACACTTGACAAATTAATAATAATTACGCTTTACATTTTAAACTCGTATATTTTTTTTTAACTCTTTAGATATTTTTGTGGCATGATTTTCTTCAGTCTAGACTGGTAGACACTTCCCTGAAACGAGCGGATCTTCCCCTTAAACATTTTGTGGTACTTTTGTAACACATTTGTGGTTTATTTTTGATTGATTTGAGTACATTTCTCGGGTCTGTTTGAGTGTTTTGAGTTTCTAATGAACGTATGACGTGGGAAAAGAATGTTAATAGAAGGTAATTCAAAGATTAGCCCTTATATAAAGGTTTCTCGAACCCATGGATCATCATTTTGTTACACCTCAAAGCTTCATTAACTTGAGAAAGATCAAAGAAATACTAGGAATATATGTTTTTACAGTTTTCCAAGATTAAAAATGAATTACTCCATTATGAAGTATTTCAAGTATCTTTTAGTATTTCTAGTATGTTTTAACATTTTCCCAGTACATTTAAGCATTTTTTCTAGTATTTGAAACATCATCTATGGATCATTTTTCACTCCTAAATATATATTTTTTTTGGTGGTAAATCAGTGATTTTAGTATTTTTTGGTATGCAAGAACTTTAACTTTATTAAGATCAGTAAAGACTGCTTTAACATTTTTAGTATATTCTAGTATCATTAATTTCAAGAGAACTTTTGTTGATTGGAAATCATATATCGTTCCATCATTAGTATTTCTAGTTTATTCTTAAAAATTGTAGTATAAAAACTTGTATTCTTCTAAGATCATTCTTTGTTCTTTTAGTATTTCTGGCATGTTTTATCATTTTTTCTAGTATATTTTAGCATTTTTCTGCAGGTTTTTTTAGTAGTTTTCCCTATAGCAGAATATTTATTCTGTTTTATTCTTAATATTTAATAGAGTCTAGCATTTTTGTAAAGTAATTTTAGTATTTTATCCATAAAATAATTTAAATTATTCGTACCCATCAAAATACTTTTAAAATTTAAAAAATTCTAAAAAAAAATCTTTTCTCTTATATCTTTCCTCAAACTCAAACTTTCTTTAGCTTGAAACTCCATTCCTCTTCTTTCAGATCCACTTACCCTTAAGAAGAACACTAAGCGCTAACAAAATTTGCATATTTTGTTATCCTTTGACCGCATCCAAACACCTTCGCTTCCCGCCCACCAAATTGAAGTTATAAATTACCGCAAAACGCAATTTCAATAGAACGGAGAGAGGGAGAGAGAGAGAGAGATTGGAAATCCCCTCAAAGCATTTAGAAGCTAAAGTACTTCCATTGGGGCTCTGGGGCACTGACTCGCATTGATATGCATCTTTGGAACGGAATTGAACAGAGTCCATAACGATCTAGCGTTCTGTCGTTCTGGGTTTCTGGCTTTCTGGCGACTGCAACTGCAACTGCAATTTATACCACTTAAGCACTAAAAGTTGCACCATTAAAGCCAAAAAGGCGTTAACCTGACTCCGCAGCCAACTCCACCCTGATCCATACTCCATACTCCACTCTACGGGCGAAAAAAAAAATGCAAACGAGGCTGCTGCAAATGTTTTATGGGCTTCTGTTCGGCGGTTCTCTCCACTCGGCCACAACCGCAAATGCAGCCGCTAAATAACAGCAGGGAACAAAACAACAAAAAAAAAGAGATGGAAAAGTTAAAACGTTTTGGCCAAAATACTACTACCACTCGCACAATGAGGTAGGAAGAGTGGCAGCGAAAGATAAATGTGCGAGTATGGTATGGTATGTGTGTTGCGGAGGATGTGTCGGTGCCAGGCCAGTGTCCTGGCGCAAAAACGTTTTTTCAACGTTGGGGGTTTTTTCATACCCTTTACTGCGGGTATTCAAGTTTTAGGTGTTCGTTTCCTACAGATGCATTTTGAGATCATTCTTCGTTCTAGTATTAATTCTAGTATTTTTCAGTATTTTTTCAAATTTCCTTGCAGTAAAACTTTTACAATTTTTAGATAATTTGTCTATCTTTTATTTTCCTGGTATTTTTACTTACAACATTCTTCATTATTTAACTATTTTTAGTATTTTTTATAATTTTTTTTTATTGCAAATTATTTGTTATAGTATTTTCGAGTTATTTAATTATTAATTTTAGTATTTATTTATGTCATTTTTAAAGAGAATTCTTCGTTTCTTAATTATTTATAGTATTTTTTACATAAAACTGTCTCTTTCTAGAACCATTCAGTTTTAAGTGTTTCTGTTTCTGCTATCCAATATTTTTATCATTTTCTACTATTTTTTTTCTTGTCTCTTTTTATCCGATTAATCTTTAAAATGTTAAAAACTTATTTATGAAATATATGTATATATACATATATCAATGGATTTATAAACTTCGACCCTGTTTCATATCTTTTTTGTATTCTGTATTTTTCCTCTCCATCTTCCTGTATTTTGTGCCAACATGCAAAATGTTAATTCATTTTCAAGTCAACGTTTCAGTGGGAGTCCTGAACCGGATTCGTATCTTTCGCACGTGAGCGGAAGGAACGATAGGCACAAGGCTAAAGGATATACACACGTAAAGGATAACTAAGCAAAAATGTAATGCAATGTCTGTGGATGGACTAAAAAGCTCGAAAATGGTACGGACGTCAGCACATTTCCGTTTCCTCTGTGGCCGCAGGGAAAAAGATACATAGATATTTTTAGCCATAGTCCCACTGCCAGTCTTTACAATTTTCTGCCCTATCAGCTTTATTTTCCCATACATTTTATAACCTTTCCAATATCATTTCCTATCGCTAAAGTTTTCCCCACATGCTTAAAATCTCATCCATCATTTTCGGGTCTGGCTGCCTGGCTGCTCTCAACTTTTTAATAACTGAATTTCCGTCATTTAACTTCATTGCAAATGAAAAATATTGACTTTTAATAACTTTGTTGCCGCCGGCAGTGCTCTCTGGTCCACCACCACCGCCACCAAGCACCACCACTGTGTGGCGCTGACTTGTGAAAATTTGACTTAAATTTAATTGTATCTACTTGTAAAAAAAAAGGTGGAAAGGTAAAGCTAATTGACAATAATTTAATATTTTTAAAATATTTAATTTTGAGCAGAGTGACTCGTATTATTTTGAGGGGAGTTTTAAATTAACAGAATTACTTTGTTTGGAATGGTTAAGTCAGCTATTTGGACTTACTGAATGTAAGAAGGTATTGTGAGTAGTAATAGTAGAAGAAGGATTGAAGATAGATTATAGATTATAGATAGATCTATATTATAGATTCCTATAACTTCTTTCCATTCTTCTTATGCAAGTTTAAAAAAAAAATTTGAAAACTGTTTTAAAGATCTTTCATGTTGTTCCAAAGGACAGCAGATTTGAACCTTAATATTATCTAAAATATTTCCAAAACTTCTTTTAAATCTATTAAACTCATACCAAACTCAAAGAATTTTATCAATATATTCTATCAAAAGACCACAAATTCTCTAAAAGATATATAAGATTATATCTTCATATAAAATAACACCAAAAATTAGGTAATACAGAAAGTTTTGTATTAAACTATAATCTTTATCTGTCCTTAAAATGTCTCTTAGCAAATGTTTCCTTTTTTTCTAAGTTAACCTTTAATCCTTAACCTTCAACCATTAACACTCTACCGACTTTGATTTCTCGACCTACTTTTCTGCCGACTTGCAACCCACTGTGCTGTGCCCTGTCCCTGACGCCTGGCACCGACCAAAGGCACTGACCAACGTGGATGTCGAGTGCCTCTTGTCGCTGCCTCTGTTGCTGCTGCCAATATGCAAAAAAGAGACAAAGACAGGGGAACAGAGAGAGAGAGAGAGAGGGAAAAACGTACAGCAAGTGTGGGTGCCACACTACATGTGTATGCCCCACAACAACTGCAACAACAACAACAATGTGGAAACCACTTCGACATCGATGTCGTCGTTGTCGTCGTCGTCTTTGGTTGTCGTTTAGTTTGGCGCCCACTCGGCTCTCGCCAAATGGCTGACTATCCAACGAAATGGATAGGAAAACAAGCTCCAGCTCCAGAGCTACCAGAGCCCGGAGCAGAAAGCAGAAAAAGAGTCTCTGTCTCTCCCCATCGGATCCCAGTCCCATATGTGGGGACAAACCCATGGGTTGACCAAAACGTACGTACGTACGTACGTCTGACGTACTAACTATGGGGAGAGCGTGGTCGTTGTCAGGTTTGATGCTAGTCTCTGGAGGAGGCTGGAGGATTGGATTGGGGCTTGGGGGATAGGTGAGAGCATTTACATGACACAGCGAAAGTGAAACGATGCTTGGGGGCTATGATTAGATGCAGGTTCCTGCTCCCCAATAGCGGACAGGAAGGCAGGAAAGCGAACGGATACTAGGCTGTGGGGGGGAGGGGGAAGACAGGCACCGACATGCGGCGACAGGCAACATCAGCAACATTTGACATGTGTTTGATTGGAGCGACCAAAGCAGAAGGAGGAGGGAGGAGGAAGAGGAGGATCAGGGAGCACTGCTCTCCTGAAGACCATAGCAGAACATAAAATAAGATGAACAGCGAGGCCGATGCTTTAAATACCCTGAAAATTAATAAAGACGCGAGAAACTACGCAGCAAAATAGAGTTACGTTCGTTATTCCCTATTCCTTCACACGCGAATTCGTACAGTACAGTTACTCTCTCTCTCTCTCTCTCTCATCAACATGGCGGCGTCAAAGCGCTGAGCGTAGTGCTGAGCGTAAAATAAGACCCGACAGAGAGAGAGAGTTGGCGGACCACCTCGTGGTTTTTCGGCATTGCAAACCTCTCTTCATCATCATAGTACCCTCTTCAAAGGGTATCCCACAAGGCAAAATCAAAGTCTAGTGGTTGCCATTTTGTACAGTGGGAGTCGTAAAATGTCGGACTAGCGGGCAAAAATGAATGTTCATAGCTAAAGGTGCCGCCGGAGCAGAAGCAGATGCAGCAGCAGCAGGAGAGTGTGGAGCTGGGAACAAGTAAAGTAGCACTGGAACCACGGACCCGCTCCCCTGCTGACGTGTGCCTGAGCGATGAGCCGACAAGGCGTGCCCCCAGACACCAGATCGACCCCTTCCTCCCCACTAACCACAGACAGAGTTCCCGGAGATCCACTGATGATGTTGCTCTCCGTCTGATAATGACGACGACGACGATGATGATGATGGCACCAGTCGCTCAATCAGCCCCACAAACAGCACCCGAACATCTGTTCATCTGTTGCTTGTGGCAAACGTGACAGAAGTGACATGAAGGCGGTCGAAAGCGGCGGCATATCTCTGTAACCCTTGGAGGGGAGGGATAAACGAGTTGGCGAATAGGAATATTTGATAAATAGAATTTTGCTCATCCATTTAAGGAGATTCATCCGAACCTCCTTGACTTGGGAATTCTCAAAAAAAGCCCTCCAGTTGCGCATTCAATCAGCAATATAAATAAAATGTCCAAGGATCCCCCAGTTCTATCAAATATTTATACACTAAAGATATTCCTACATTCATTACTGATGGAAATTCTTGATATACACCTCTGGAAAACTCTATACCTTCTAGGAATTCCTTGCAATCATCTCCCACGCCCACACACACCCAATAATATCCAATCGATTCCTCCCCCCCATTCGAATTCCAACTTTAAAGTATTTGTACATTGTTATTTTTCTTCTTTCCAGGGGAAAATCAACTGAGGCATGAAAATGCATGACGATGTGCATTGTAATTTATAGCAATTTCCTTCTTGCTGTGACTGCAGTTTTCATGTTTAGGTCTTTGGTATGGAAATCAACATCCACCATACCCATCCCACCACACCCTTCCACCATCCGATCCCATCGCACCAACTCAAGCAAAGAAGAGCAGCGGGCACTGGGGAAATTTATTAATTTATGCAACACTTGAGTTTATGGTACAATGTTTTGGTATGATTTTACGCTACATTGGAGAGTGTGGGGTCCAGGGCGAAACAATTTATTAGGTCTTAAGGTCTTTGGGGTCTTCGATGTGGTCGAATGAGGGAACGGCCTGCTCTCTATGTCGTCTAACTGATGGTATTTTTAGAGAATTGAAAGGGTATATTGAAAGAAAGAAGAGTTTCTAGAACAACTCTGAATGATTTAAGCGTGTTCCTCTGTCAATATGTTCTCGATTTCTAAGATTCTATCAAATTCCCTCCCAGAATTCACTATTAAACAGATATAGCCTGTCGGATCTTGGATACTAAGAGCTCTAGAATTACCAGGTTTTTCGTATTTTGACTTTTTTGATGCATTTTATTCAATAACTCCTAAAAGCTCTTTTCCTAGCAAGATACCTAGCGAGATTTCAAGATATTACGATGATTTTTTGTAGAATTGTACTCTTTGCCTTTATCTACATCTACAGCAAAAATCATTACAATCAGATAATTATTATAGCTTTAATAAAGAAAATATTATGACATAAATTCTAATACAACTTGCATTTATTTTTCTCTCCTTCTAAGACTGCTTTTTGGATACTTTTTTCTATTATCCTATACATTCTTTACCGTTCTCTCCTCCAAGCAGACTCTTAGAATTCTTGTCTATTATTTTCTTGAGTTTGGAATTTGCTCTTGTTTTGTGGCATGCACTTGATGCCACACCTCCTGCTCCCACCATGACCCATGTATAGTATGTGTATGTTTTTTTTAGTAGGCGTTTCCTGCTGCACGCAACGCTTTTCAGCTGTTCAAAGCTCATACACAAATGCATAAATTTCCATGTTGGGCGTCATGTAATTTTCATTATTTGTGAGAGAGAGAGAGAGAGAGAGACAGAGACTGTTACATATCTGGTTATTAGCGCTCTAATGAACCTCTTTACAGCTGCCAATCATCGCAGGTGGCTAAGAGGAGAGGAGAGGTGAGGAGGTGAGCAAGAGGGCCAAGAGCAGAGAGTCTTTATTGCGGCTAGTTAACACACAGAAATATGGGAAGTGGGAAGCCAAAACGAAGCTGCGACTATGGCCAAGAGTGAGTGGCAGAGGCAGTGAGACAGAGAGGCATTGGCCAGGTTGTGCCAACGCTCAGACACACGTACATACATATGATGATCGTTTTAGATCTGATATTGCAGTCAAGTGTATTCCGCATGTAGGAGGCGTGAAAACTATGTTTGTATGTTTGTATGTTGTTTCATTTTTTCACTCTTTTGTGCTTGCTCTCCTCTTTATCGTAGTAATCCTCCACCTACTTGCTTCTTCATCATCATCATCATTCATTCAAATTGGTCATTGACACTGGGACTTAGATTAGGGGACTGGGGCTTGGAGCAGGGGAATGGGTCAGCGTGGGTAAATGGTTTATTGAGGAAACGCTTAGAGTTTATCTAGAGCTTACAGATAAAGATAAAGATGTTAACGATATCGATTTCATGAGGGTTTTTAACAATCAAGAAGAAGGGTGTGAGATATATTGATTAATAGAGATCAAAACGATTTAAACGCATTCATCAATTTAATGTAGAGTGATTTCTAATCGTTAGCCGATTAAAACGATTAAATATCGATAATTGTCGTCAGAAAATCGTTTCGACTTGCAGCTCTTCTGGCGTTCTCTTTGTCATGTACTCATTCATTCGGTTTAACGGTAATTTATTGATACTCATTTAAGCAATCGATCACTTATCGAGGTATCAAATCGGTAATCACTCGATAATATACAAATGTTATTAAAGTAATCAAACAATCGATTTATAGAATGGTGTGGTTATATGGGAAATCGAACAATCGAAAAATAATAGAGCCATCAGTGATATCGATTCATGCAACAAATTGAGTCACTGAGTCACTGAAATAACCCATGAATAAAGGAATTGGAAGAGCTTTTAAATCTTCTCCAGATTTCTGTGCTGCACTGAAATCTCATCTCATTCTTCGTACCATTATCAGGGCCCCCCATATACATATGTGACGTGTGGGTTGGTGTGGGGTGGGGGACAACCATGAACCATGAACTTCTTATCATCTTTCAGGCGGCCATGCAATGATTCGCGTTAATCTCTGATGAATGCACATTGCAATTGAAAGCTCATTCATTAATCAACAAATCGCAGAAAGATGAATACCCACATTGTCTGGCATTTGTCATTCAATCATTATGAATAAATTCCCCAGTTAATCAAATTCACGCCCGCCCCAAAGTGCAATAATAATAATAATACAGTGCGTTGCTTGGCGGATCAACAGAGGGATAATAAATTACAATAATTGTGTGAAATTAAATTATCAATTGCAGACAGAAGCAATAAATAAATAAATGATGCGTGTGAACAGAGAGAACCAGGGAACCTCCTCAAAAGGGAAATTGCATTTTCCCACAGGACTGGACCGCAGGAAGGGCGAAAAGGTCAGAAGAGAATGTGAGGGTGGGATGGAAAATTGCAGATGCAATAATTGCACGAGCAGCCAGGCAGCCAGGCAGCCAGGCAGGCGAGTGGTTTCTGTGGTGGTTTCGCATTTCCGTTTTGGCAGCCACATGCAAAGAAAATATTTGCACATGCATTGGACATTCTACTCCCCCTCCAGATCCTCCTCCTCCTTCTCCCTTCCTTTCCAGCAGGATGTCTGGTCCCATATATCATTCAACATTCAAATGTTCAGCAAACAAACAACATTCACGCCCTACGAGCGAGCTATGTAGTTCCGTTGCGCTTGTTCCGCCTGAAAATACATACATATATACCGTTATGACGTCAATGCGTTAACACCCAGCACACCAACATATACAAATACACACACACACACACAATCGGAACAATCGAGACCCGCCTCTGCCGCAAAACTTGCTCTAATTTAGCATTGTTGGAGGGGGAACAGTAGAGGCTCCAATTTATAAGAAATACGAAAAAACGAGCAAAATTCATGGCAAGCAAAGTGTACCTATTAGCTTGACCGCAACTGTAACTGCAAGTATATGTGTCTGTACGTGTCTGTGTGTACGCTCAAAAGGCCCCCAAAACAAATGGCTTCCAATCAGCGAATGTTTGTTCAATGTTTGGCGGTGACGGCAACGGGGCGACAGGTGCAACAAAAGCGGGGGTGGAGTGGAGTGGGGGTGTGGTTAAGTATAGTAGATATATTAACTGACGCTTAGGCATTCATTACGCCCACCACGGCATATCAATGGCAATTATTTCTGTTTTTCTATGGCATGAAATTTGCATTCAACTGAAATTCAATTGAAAACTTAATTCAATTAGAAATAAAAAAACAAAACAAAAATCAATAAAAAACAATTTAAAAATAAAAACAAATGAAAATCAAAATCAAAGAGAATTGAAACGGTTTTCAACTAAATTTAATTAAAATAAATCAGGGACCGTAACGATTCTAAATTTTATAAAATAAAATTTAAAACTACAAATTAATTTTTGTATTAACAAAAAATTATTTTTAATTATTAAAATTTATTTATATGATAAAAATAAAAAATAATTATTATATATCAATTTTTATATAAAAATGAATTCATTTTATTAATAAAAATTGGAAATACAAGTTATTTTTCAATTTTTCTTTAATAAATACAAACAAAAATTCCGAAATTAAAATAAAAAGTAATAAATTCAGAATCAATTTTCAATAAAAAAAAAAACCAATTTCCAATCAATTTATGGTTTCCATCTTCTCAGTAAAAATTGTGTTTTTTATTTACAATTTTTTATTCGAATTTTAAAAGATCAAAAGTTTAAGTTTAAAGTGGAAACGGAACTGGAAATAGCCAAAGAAATCATCAAAAGGGAAGTGGTAGAGATCTCCGAGTGATTTTCGAGTGATTTTCGAGTGATTTCTATGGCGTGGGGGCGTGGGCGTGGGCGAAGGCTACCTTTTAAACAAAATAAATATGTATGTATGTATATGGTGTTGAAATAAATAAAAAAGCAATAAATTTGCATAAGCTGCGATCACAAACAAGCCAAGAAAAAAGCAAAAAAATAAAAAAATAAATAAACCATTCAAAAATCTGAGATAATTTAATCAAAAACATTCGCTTTCTACAGACAGAAACCACACACACACACACACACAAGGCATACACACACACACGTACACACAACTCTTGATTAATATAGATCAAAATCAGAGAAAATCAGAGGAAGGAACCAGTCTACAGTGGCGTCTGGCGTCTCAGTGGCAGCTGCTGCTGCTGCGGCTTCTGCTGCTGCTGCTTCTTCAATTAAGAAATTTCATTAAAGAGACAGAGAGAGAGAGAGAGAGAGAGACAGGAGAGAGTGAAGTATGAACAGAGAGGACCGTCCATGGATGATTGAGAGACCTTTGCCGGAAGCTGTGGCGCCCCTTTTGGACTCCTCTACCATACAGGGTATCCCCATTCCTTACATCATTTTTATAGATTTTTATAGGGTTGCTGGGCATATTAGTTTTTTTATGAAGCGAATTTATGGCCCAAGCTGTTGAGTCGACGCCTCCTCTAGGAATAATGATAAATGTTCGCGGATCACTAGTCTGCTCTGCTCTGCTCTGCTCCGATTAACATCTCACTAACTAGTTAGTGGGTCCCTCCATTGGCTGCATTTTCCACTCACTTAATGGTGATTGATAATCATATATAGAGAAAAGAAAAAATCGATTTTAAACTGATTTATGCTCGTGCAGTGCAGTGCAACTGAAAATTGAACAATCTTCGATGGCTCCTTCGATCTATAGAGAATACCCACCACTCCCCACTCCGTACGACGACGATATTTGTGGATCCCAGACTGAGCTGTGATCAACGTTTTATGATTTGTTGTCGGTTGCAATTTATAGAACACTTGAAAATTAAACAAAAAAAAAAAAGATGGATCGTTTAATGGCTCGATGGGAGTGTTGGGTGTTTGATTGATTTACCAAGAGATTTACTTAACATATTATTAAGGGGAAAATATGCTGATAATTATATCAATAAAAGCTCCTCTGGATTAATGGTTTATCTAAGCGGAAGTTCTATTGATAAATCGACAACAAAATACAAGATTAATCATTCGATTAACTTTATTCGAAACGTGTTCTCGATGAATAATTGCATTCATTAATCGACTATTCATAAGTAGAAACCAATTTCCTCTAAATTCAAACTCTGAACTTCAGAAATCTAGTTTTATTTTCAACATTATTTGGCAAAAGTCAGCAAAAATCTTTGTATACACAAGAGCTGCCTCCTCCGCCGCAGACTTCTTGGAAAGTTCAGTTTAGTTTCTTGGAGAATCTGTGTGTGTGTGCCCCACTGTGGAGCAGCCATAAAGTTTGTATTACCATTTCCGCCTCGAGGCGGCATAAAAAGCTGTCATATACCGCACTCTTCAACCACAAGAAATGACCACACACACAGTGAGATCTCTCGCATGGGAAAGAGAGAGAAACGAGAAACGGGGAGAAAAAGTGCCACAGAGAAGAGTGACATCTGGTCAATGGCAGACAGATTGAACCCCAGATGACCCCCACAGAACACATAAAATGAAGAATAAAATCAATGAAAATCATGTTCATTTTATGTTTTTTTCTTTCCATTCGATTAAAAGTAAATAAATTATTGATAACGATATCGCATTACTGTTCCCTTTAATGCTTTCCACTCGCTTAATGGAGTGTTTAATTGTTTATTGTTTTTATTGAAAGCATTTTGTTCGGCTTGTTGTTTAAGGGGAAGAAGCTGATTGTTTACTGCATTTTTGAAATATTTGCAGATCTGGTTTCTTAATAAAAGCAAACATTAACCGGGGAATTTGATTCCCAGAATGGAATGGAGCTTTTATTTCGTTATTAATGTTTACATGAGACTGGCAATCCAACAATTCTTAGAAATATCGAATATTGATAATAATGATTGCATTTTCCATCAAATAAACGAATTTTAAGATAAACGGATTTTAGGATAAACGAATTTTAGGATAAATCAATTAAGGTTTCGATAACTTTTTAGTATTTTTTTTAACAAAGAATACCACAATCACGCTCAGGGCAAAGACAATATAAACACTAAGATGTGTCACGCCATATGACATTTTCAGCTCGATTTTTTTCGGTCAGGAATTTTACAGAATTCCTGACTGAAAAACAGAGTGACAGACAGACAGAGGGCGCTCTAGTGGCTCTGCATGTATTTTCTCTCTTTGTAAAAAACGTCGTCCCTTCTAAACAGAATCGTATGAGCGTTACACATCTTAGTATTGATATTGTCTTTGCTCAGGACATGTCTTTCCTTTAAAGGATTGCCGTATTTCATCTTTCCTCATGTAAAAATCATTATCCCATCAAATCAGCGACTGTTACTGATGTAAAGAACTTGAATTATTCATAAATATATAGTATTTGTTTGCAAAATAAAAAATACCATAATTACTCCCAGTGATGGTGGATTATGGTATGGATATCTAAGGTCATTCAACCCTATATCACATTTTCATATATCTGCACAGACTTTCAATGTTATACCTCGTACTATTTTGAGCTTTGATTTAATTGATTTAATAATTGACATTCAAAAAAGTGAGCTACGCTTGGTCGTTTTTTTTTTAGCCTTGGAATTGAATGATTTATTCAAATTAATTGAATAAATACTCCATAGCGAGGCGAGTACTGGTTTTTACAGTAGCTGCGAAGCGTGTCAAATTTTATTTCGAGCTTGCTGTTGACATTGCCTCCTCACCCACCCACCCATAGCTCTCTCGATTTTCCCCCCACCAACAACATTTTTAGTTGTCATCAGTAATCACCTAACATCCGAGGGGGAAGGCTAAACAAAGGCCAACACAGCAACAACAACAACAACAACAAAACAGGAACAACAACCGTATCTTTTGTGTGTAATTGAAAAAAAAAAGAAAGTTTTATTTTTTTGCAAAAATTAGACTTTGTTTTGGGTTCCAGAAAATTGCTCCATCAACACACACAGACACACACAGACAGAGGAAAAAAGCGAATTGCTCTACAGTTGCGGTCATTGTTTGGAGTCCGAGTTCCATTTTTAAACGATTGTACCCCCCTGCTGAAAAAGGTAGGGAAATAATGATCTAGTGGTGGGGTGAAAGTACGGGTAATTTGAAAATAATTGAGAGACATTGCCAAAGAACCTGAAAATGGGGCATAGAAAAAGATTTGCTTGACCCCTAGATATATTACAGAATTGTAAGGTATAAAATGTAGTCTTTAGAGTACCTTGAAAACTGAATTGTTCTTTCGCCAAAAATGATCATTATAATACCAAAAATTTATGGTATTTACTTTATAAACAATCATTTGAGTTGAGTTGATTGAATAACCCAGCCTCTATTGAGTTAACTCCATTAGTCGCTGACCATTTCAGAGATCAACGAAGCGTTAAATCAAACATTTGCCATCGCGAGTCGAGCGTTCGAATTGATCAAACCCAATCAATCAATCATAATTTTCAACAACCCAGAGAACCAAAAACAAAACAAAATAAAATGAAGATCGCAAATGAAGTTCGAAAAAGTTGGAGGGTTACGTTCTGGAGGGATCAATGGCCCACCAAGAGTTCCAAAAAAGAAGGCTTGGTCTCCATTGAGCGCAATGGAGCGGTAAAACAGATCAATCTTGTTGATGCATTTCCCATAGAAATGAAAGAAAGAGAGGGCTAAAGAGAGGGAGTTCCAAAAGATACAACGAGTGGCAGATCTTTAAGGAAGCACCTTAAAAAGTATTTCCATTCCATTTTGTTGAATCATTTCCTATAGAGGAACTAACAGTAGGAAAAGACACGAGAAAATCTCAAGGGACCATGAGAGCCATCGTCTATTAGGAAAGACCTTATAAAGGTAGAGATACATATGTACTTCTTCATGAATGAAACTACAACCAGGCGTTTGTTTGTATTGGTTTTTTCTTCTTTTTGTAAATTAAAGCTAATGACTTGTACAAAATATAACACAAAATAGAGAAAGAGAGAGAGGGAGAGAGAACACATCTAGACATCTCTCGAGAGAACTCGGGTAGAATGATGCTGCTGCATTGTTCAGCTCCGACTGTGCGCTCTCAGCAGGTCAAAATGCAGTTAATAGAACGGCTCTGGCTCTGCTCTCTCCTGTGCTTCTGCCTCGCTCCCCTTACACCTTTCCTCATCTGCTGCTGTTGTACTCTTCTTTTTTCCAGTGGGAAAAGAACAGAACAGCAAAGCGCAGAGACATCAAGCAGAGAAACAGTTAAACTGCACTTCCATCTGCAGCCGCAGCAGCGCTAAGGCGCTGCAGCAGAACAGACGCCAGCAGCAGCAGCAGGCAGCCAGCCAGAAGTCTGGAAACGAGTGAGCGGCGTTTCTGGAGAATGGCTTTACAAACGAATGAGTCATAGTGTTGCATACCCTGTAATCGAAAGGGGTTGTAGGGCATGCAAGTAAGAGTGGAAGTATGGACAATAGGTAAAAGAAAGTACATATTCCTAACACAATGAATTCTTTATGTTTTCACTAAGAAATTCCTAAAGTTTAACATCACAAAATAGCTTTAGTATCCATAATCAATATTCCTCATATCTAGTAGAGTTTTAAACGCTGCTATTACCTATCTATGTACATTGCAAATCTTAAACCCATCGGATGAATATTCTTAGATCTTTATCTTTTTGGATCTTTAGTTTTTTCTTTTTCTTTTCGGAAATTCCAAGTCCATCAATTATCGAGTATCAAGACCACTCCCAACTAAAGGGTAGCCTCCTCTCCTTTACTTGGTTTTTTCTTTACGTCTCTGTTGTTGTTTGGGCTACAGAACAAGCGTAGAAACAGGCAAAATGGTTGAAAGAGAGGCAAACAAGTTACCTGCTGCTACGCCTGCTGCCTGCTGCTGCTGCCGAGGATCGTTGGCTGATTGCGTGACAGTTGTGTGGGTAAGCGGCTTACGAGATTGTCCCAGAGTCTGTCCGGAAAGAGACATAGACCCTCCCTACCATGGGCCACATCTGACCATAACTTGCGATCAGAGCTACCGAAATGAATAATGATTAAATTCGGGCAGGCTGATTTGGCTGACGGAATCCAAATTAAATAGTAATCACGAGGGAATTGCAATTAATTTGAAGGGATCGGATCTACAATGCCACCCAGAAGATCTAATTCGATTCGAAATAGGAATATGCTTAAATCTGATATCAAAGAATCGCTGCTTAAATGGAGCAACAACAGATTGTAGCACGCTTCCATTAAAAACGAAAAAATTAACACATTTACTGGAGATTTTACGAGGCACAAACCGACAACAAGAACCACTTTGTTGCAAACGAACAAGACCGAGAGTTAAGATTAGACTCTTAACAGAAACGTAAAGTTAAGTAAGGCTCAGAAGTTGCACAGAAAACATAAAAAAATGGGGAAGACTTGTTCCCTACAAGCCGACGGTTTTGATACTCTTATAGAGCGATCGTATGCATGATATCGTGTAACGATCCTGAGTTATATTTAAACCAGAAAAATCATCATTATTTGGAAGTACGTCTAGGGTTCTTGGTGGTTCTTCTTGGGTTAAGCCAGGAGTTTGAATTCTCACAAAACTAAGGTTTTATCCTTTCCTTCATTCCCAACTACTTTTACACTCTCTCCAAGAAAGGGTATACAAAAAAATAAGAGCTCAATGGCAAGACAAGAGACGACCCACTTCGCCTCTCCTCCTTCCAGCATACTCTTGCTCCCTCTAGCATAGCCACAGCCTACAGCTCTATATCCTGCAGCTCTCTTTCCAACAGCAGCAACTGGAACGGAAGAAATCAATGGAAAATCAGCAGGCAACAACAACTGCGAACCTCAAGAACCTCAGGCAGCAGGCAGCAAGCAGATGAAAACCCACTTATGCCAGGTGGAAAGAGAGACGATGTTAACGCGCAGAGAGGGTCAAGATCAAGAGAGAGAGAGGGAGAGAACGAGAAGTAGGACACAAGCAGAAAACAAAGAAACAAAAACAGGATGCGCCTGCGCAGTAGAAACGAAACGAAAATGGAACGAAACTAAAGGTGAACATCATTATGATAAAGTCAGAAAGAGAGAGAGAGAATAAAAGAAACAACACAACTATAAAAGGGGAAGAGAGAAAAAAAAGCGAAATCAAAGAAATCAACAAATAAAACATAAAAGGAAACGCTTCACAAAACAGAGACACACACAAAAGATGAAGCACAGAAACACGATAAGAACCACGAAAGGAAATCGAAGGGGGGAGAAGGAAGAGAGGAAGGAGGTGCACAAACATAAGCAGAGAGAGAGAGAGAGGTAGACGGGACAAATGGGCATGGCAAACGATAAACGTCATCGGCCAGATTATGCTGCATAAATTATCAAATGCAAAAAGAACACACTACCAAAAGGGAGCGCCGCAAAAAAAAAGTAAAAGAAGAAGAAGTGCGGACGAGAGGGAGAGAGAGGGAGTGCAGGAGCAGCAGCCGTTCGCTGTAAATAATTGTAATTTACGTGAAGAACTAAAAGAAACGAAAGGGAACCGACTCTACGGCCAGAAGGAAAGAGCATTTGTCTACCTGAGCAGAGAGCAGCGGCAAAGGCAAAGAGACAGAGAGAGAGAGAGAACGACTCACAGCGAAAGGCGGAACATTTGATACACTTCTAGTCCGATCGCCCTTTGGCAGCAAAGAGAAACATGACAGTAGGACACTTCTCTTCTATATCTTTAATATGGAAAATCCCTTGCCCAAATCCTCATCATACTCTCTCCGAAAGAGTATAGCAACCGCAACGTTGATGAGCAAAAGCATAGAACCAGTCAAAGGGTAGGCAGTGGGGAGGCAGCGCAATGGCAAACGGCAGAAGAGCACGTACAAGAAATTAGCAAACAAACAGTACAGCGAGAGCAAGAGCAAGAGCGAGAGGGGGGGGACAGGTAGCAGGAGCGACAGAACCCAGCATTAGTAAGAGTGGGAGAGAGGGGGGACAGATTACAGGTAATGGGGAAAGGTGAAGAGCGGCGGAGAGCCAACAAAAAAGAACTCGTAAAGAAGTAAAAGCGAAGCGAAACTACCAACAAACGGATTATGATGTTCTTTCCAACGTGATCATGATGATGATGAATGGGATTGGTCTACGACACACATATGAAGAAGGAGAGGGCAAGAGCACCGAGAGGGGGATAATAGTGGGGGAGTGTGTGGCCCGCGGGGGCCAGCACACACACACACATACCCGTTGACATGGACTTGGACATGGAGCACGCGTAATGCTAACGTTTCTATGTCTGTCTCTTTTCCTCCCACTCTCCGTCCCACAATGGTTCTTTTCCTTTTTATTTCTGTTCTGTAATCGTGTTCGGAATCGTAAAACGTGATCGAGGGCTTTATGTTCTACCATACGATTTGCCATGGTTAGTTTCTGTTGCTTTTTTCGTTTTTGTTTAGGTTTTTTCTGCTCGTGTTTTTGGGCACTATTGAATACCCTATAAACATATAAGATGCTATGGTTCTTTGAGGGTTTCAGAGGTATTAAATATAATATATCCTATATAATACCTTTTAGATATATGATATTTGATATATTCGTACTATAGATATGGTCGAAGGTAACTTTTTGTTGTTTTTAGCCCTAATTTCTATTCATTTAATACCCTATACCAAAGGATAACAATTAAAATGTTTGTGATCCTAAGAAACTCTGAGGCCTTTAGATAATTAATTGAGTCCTTATAGATCCCCATCACATTCGCTTTTATTTATTCTTTATAACTATCATTGCACGTTCAATTTCCTTATAAATCCATAACCATTGTGTGTTTGTGGCGCCCCATAAACAAATTTTACTTTCTTTATCGGCTTTACGAGATTTCCCTTTGTTTTTCTTATACTTTTCTTGATTTTCCCTTGTTTTTCTTCTACTTTTTCTAGATCTTTAGATTTTCGTTTACTTTGTTGTATTTTTTTGCTCTTGCTGTGATTTTATATCTATTTCTTTTTGGGTTCTTTTGGTTCTTGTAAGATTATTTGGTTTTCCCCAACTATAAGCAATATCTAAAGAACAACAAGAGTTCTGGAGTTCTTCTTCTCCATCTATCCATCCATTGTTTTTGTTATTTTAGCTGTAATCTGTAGTTTCGGTCCTATACTCCTCCTCTTCGTACTGCTGCTGCTCGTCTTCCTGCCTGATTCCGTGTGTTCTTTGGGGCAATTTACAAGTCTGGGCAGAAAAATTTACATGCAGACACCGCCGACAACATGTTGTTTTGGTAGTTTCGTGTGGAAGACGACGACTTTCAGATGGGATGGGTATGGTATGGTATGGGCTTGGCTTCAGCTGTTCGTTCAAGTTGTGGGTCAATGAATCAGCGCGTGGCTGGCTCCTCTACAGCTGTGCAAAAGTTTTAATGGATTGTTGGAGGAATTGTTGGGAAAAAGGGAGTGGAAAAAGGTATGATCTCAGACAGTTTCGTAAGAGTGCTTGGCCAAAGAATAATCTTCCAATTGAATGTGGATGTGGTTCATATAATATTCAATCAAATCTCTATAGAAATGCATTAAAACTTTCTTTTAATAATCTTCCATTAAACAAATGTATCATTTCTTTCTTCTGGTAATCTAAATCTGTTTCAGAATGGTTTATGACCCTGAGAAACCATCTAAAATTTCCATGGAGAGGTTTATCTTCGGTTTTTTTTGATGAACCACACATCAAGAGGGTTTTCCCCTTATCAACAGACAAATATAAAAAGAATAAATTCTTTTGGGTTTTTTCTTTCTGTTATTTGAATACCAAACTCCTTGATAAGAGTTTTTCTTGGGAATACGAGAAGACACAGCACAGATTTCAGGTTTATTTTTCCATGATATTTCACATCTTCTGAAGAACGTGCTTCAAATGCCACCTGCCACATCATAAAAAAAGAAGTAATCAGAATTTGCATAAATTCTATGGTGTGCATAATCAGCTGAATAATCTTTAATAATGGCAATTATTTCCGACGCGCCACTGTAAATGGTGGGGCCCCCGTGTCACGTCACTCCCCCACATAACACACACACCTTCAACGCCCACAGTGACTCTAACTCCCACACGGCCAGAGATTGGCAAAAAGAGCAAACAGAAAGAGAAAAACTGGTAAGAAAACCAATTAGCCGAGATGAGAAATTTAAGAACCGATCGAGCACAATTACGTGAATAATTTACGGCCAAGATATGGGATACTAAAGCTGCCAACGCGTTTTGTCGCGCGAATCAGGTAGATCGGAACCGGTTGGATTGGAGAGGAGAGGAGAGGAGAGGAGAGGAGAGAGAACCGTGTTTAGAGGTAGAACCTAACGGGAACCGAAAGTAGCAGAGAGATTCCTGTTGCGGTCCCCAAATTTTACTTTTATGAGCGGGATGGAGTCATAGTTCCGTTTCGAAATAATAGAAGAACTTACCACTTTTGAGACGATCATTGATCAGATCCTCGATCAGCTGCGGGCACTCGCACTCGATGGCATAGCAGAACTGCTTGAATTTCTCGAATCCGTTTTTGGCTATAATCTCTATGAGATTGGCGCACTGCAGCCGAAGGATCTCGGCATCGTTGAGCCCCACCACACAGGCCCCACCTCCGCCGCCAACAGAGGGCGTCAGCGAGCGATTGTCGCTCTGGGCATCACCATTGACGCTGGCACAGCGGGAGGATCCCGAACCGGCCAGAGAACCGGCACTGTACTCTCCACCCGTACCGCTGCCGCTGCCGCTGGCACTTGTGGAACTTCCACTGCTGGCAACAGCACTTAACTTTCGCTTGGTCAAGGCGCCCACGCTAGAGGGCGCACTGCCCGGAGGCTCCTGGGTGGAGACTGGAAGGGCAGCGGCAGCATAGGGCTTCAGCAGGAGATCCTCTTCGGACTGGCTGAGCACCGAGTTCTTGACGAGCACGGCCAGGAGATCGGTGCTGCCCAGATCCAGCATAATCCGCTCCTGGTGCCGGGAGAGCAGGGATCGCACCTCCTCCTCTTCTTCGCGCGTCATAACGGGAATTTCTTTTGATTTCGCTTTCGAGCGGAGACTTACTTCCACACACAGAAACACACACACGCGGCGCACAAGCACAGTTGTTGTTAGCTTTCTATTGCACTTCTTATCTTCTGTTTCATTTCACTTTGGCACACACGAACACATTCTGAATGCACATAGTTGTTGCATTTTTCGTATCAAATTTGTTTAGATATTAACTCGAAAATATTAGTAAGAATATTTATATTCGCGCCATTTATGTTCGCTGTTCGTTCGTTTTAAACGTCCGCGCTGAAATTCGACAATTCGACAATGCGAGCTGTTTTTAACGGTTCGAGCTGCTTTGTATCAATTTGTATTTATAATTTAAACATTGCACTTGTCGTCATTCAAATGGAAATGACTTTCGAACGTTTTGTAAAATGCTCCGCGCGACATCCGCAAACACGTCCACACCGTATGAGTGATTTTTCGAAATGTACATGTACATTTGCTCGTGTCGAAGTTAGTTGTTTTGGGGGCTATTGGTTTATTTGTTCACTATAATTTGCGCTATGAAGTGTTGGGGCTACTCCCTGGAAGGAAACCCATAAATTATAGTAAAAAGATAACATAATCGAATAACTGATCTCCCACGAAACAGTTTTTATTTATTTCAGCAATTTATCCACTATTTTAGTAACTCCCTTGCTCATTTCAAATCCGCCCGCTGTAAAAAATCCCCGCCGTCCTGGGAAGTTTATAATATTCTTCCCTGGGAAATTGCTGAGGCTCTTCGGAAAATGTCGGGTATGGACAACAGGCAAAACGGCCCAGAAAATGCAAGGCCTGCAAGGTAAAATCCACCCAGCTGACTAATAGGCTTTGAGGGGCGCATGCGCCTATCGGGGATTTTTTCGGGTAGGGTGAAAATCGTGCGAGCCGTGAAATTTCCCTGGGCTAAATTTACCCGTTGCCCATACCTTTTTTGGCTCAACCCAAGCTCAAACCAAAATGTTGTGTCGAACCGATCGGCTTGACACTGGACGCGCTCTTTTTCTCATTTTCGCGTTCATGTATGAGCTCTTACTCTCTTTTACTCTCACGGTATGAGTTCGAGTGTTTTTTTTTTTGATTGTTGTTGCGCCGGCTTCGCTGTGTTTGGGAAATTATAATAAACAATGTTAGCTCACATTGAGTCATGTTAACGCGCTGTGAGTAAAAACAGGTATTTAGCAGAGATGTTAACGCTTTGCAAAGCAAAGAGATACCGGGCAGCTGCAATTGTGTTTGCGCTCTCTGTTAATGTATTTGACTTTGCAACTGCAATGTACCATTAACAGAGGGTAAGACTGTAATTGGGATTACATTACTCTCTCAATAACATAACATAACATGTATGAATAACGTAAGCGGCTGATGTACGATAAGTTTCTTGCCGACAGTTACTATAAATCTTATGTTAAACGAAACATTTTCCACCGACCCTTTTTAATTTACAGTACATTTTGCACAGATCTTGTTTACTTTTCCCTTAATACCATTTACATATGATGTTTGATTTAAAAAATAAACTATTGATACGTGATTGAGGGTCTTGGCTCTCTCTCTCTCCGGAGTACCGTAAGCACTCTCTTATCATATTGTGATATTGAGGACCCTGTCAAAACCGGAATCGGAAGCAGGCGCCCATAGCCTTGATTAATTGCCATCAGGAGGCCAGGCCACACATTCACATCGGGCCGACCGACACATGCTCAATCACTTAACTCAAGTGTTATTGCCAATCTGTTTCGACCAGAACAGAATCTGGGAAACAGGCAATACAAACAGGCAGGGCAGCACAGACACACAAAAGGGCTCTAATTAGGACTGGTTCGGGTAAGTAGTAGGTAATGCGTAGCACATAATAACAGATGTTCAAGCCAGTCTCTGGAAACGGATAAAGGTAATTATTTGAAATGATTGGAAATTAGTGCATTGAGAGCGCAACCAAAACGGTAAACTGATTCCACTGGCATTCCAGTTTCACATTCCGCAAATTTTCAAAATATCAACAGATTAACAGGTGTCAGCCCCCTGCGCATACCACCCCCCACAATCCCCCCCACTACGATAATTGTTTGCATAAATTTGATTATATGCTGCCGCCTTCTGCCTCGCTGCCGTATGGCGGCGGCTGCTTAAGCTTGAGCTTTATCGACTTTAAGCGTCCATAAATTATGCAAAAATGCAGTCGAGGAGAGCCCAATGAAAAGTGTCGCTCATAATTCCAGGCGGTAAATTGCTCTTTGCAATTCTAAACGCGCCCACTAGCTCCCCTCCCCTCCCTCCCTGCACCACCACAGCAGAACTTGTCAATCAAAGAGAGGGACAAATGCGGTTGTTTGTTGTTGTTGAATCAGAGCAGTGAATGATTAAAGGCAGAAGTGCGGAAGAGGGAGAAAGAGTGTGAGAGGAGGATAGGACAAAAAAGTGCGAGGGAGCTGGCAGGGCAGGTTTTTAGAAGTTGAGGGGACGGGAGAACCACAAGCAGAGCAGCTAAGAAGAGCGGGGTGATGGAGATTAGAGACTTTCTCACAAATTTGTGCAATTTGTGGAGAGCACTACTTTTGGCTCAGCGACTATAACTGGATAAAATAGAATAATAAACTTATTTGGAATATAAGAGTTTGTAGAATATTAAAGTGCAACTGCAATCAAAGCTCACCTTTTTTTATGCTCGTTTAGCCAGTACTTGGAGCTCTGTGCTGTGGTGGGTGGAGAGATGTATGTAATGTAGAATGTGAGAGAGAATAAGAACTGGTATGTGTGTATGTATGGAATGCATGCAAATTACAGTTATTAAGCGGACAATTGCTTTGAGTCTCGAATGCATTCAAAATATATTAGGAAAAGAGAACTTGAAAAAAATATGGAACAAGGGAAAGTGGAGGAACACGCAAAATATTTGCTGATTGCATGACTCTTTATACACTGAAAAAAATTGACTTAAATCCAAATTTCAAAATCCCTAAAGCTTGATTTCATTATCCACAGTGCAGCTTTGGGATTACATTTAGCAAATGGCAATAATTCTGTGTAAGTCAGGACTTTTGGGGGAGTGTTATCAATTGTACCACATGTTCTTGCCCAATATTCGCGTTTAGTATTGCTCGTCACGTCTCTCCGGTTTCCTCCGCAATTAAGAGAGTGTTGAGGGGGGAGAAAATGGGAGGAGATTTGGTCAAAACAGGGGGGGATACAACTTAAGCCACTTTCCGACAGTCTGTATCTCTTCCTGTGGCCCAAGTAAGGGCTGAAGAGCAAGCAACCCATAATAGACGGGGTGACTTACTCCCATCCATCAAAGGCTGTCCCTTACCCTTACGATAAAACTTCTTCCAGACTCTCCCAACATCCAGGTGCACTTGTACGATAGACATCTTGGGGGAATTGTTTGCAACTCCATTTACCGATTGCCCGAGCGCACGTGGGCCACCGGGCTCGGGCCCTGGTCTCATCGGAATTGTTTGAGGTATTGTTATTTTTATTGTTTTGTAATTACTTGTAATGCATTTGCTTATCGGGTTGCGTTTAAACCAACTGCCAAGCCGTTCTTTAATGTGGTATTAAAGACCATAAAATGGAATGTACAGTACAGCTGATTCAAAGTGTTGGTTTTCCAGGTGATAGTTTTATGGAATTCTGTTTATTAGATTATCGCTTTATGGTAGCTCTTGAAATGTGTTAATCATGTAATAAAAACTGTATTTTCCGCATAGTTTTAAAGCACATTTCAGTTAAAAGGATTGAAAATGAAAAAGTCAAGTAAGTTACTACTTAAATAAATTCCTCTTCTAGTCCTATAAGTCCTCTTTGGAGATCCTTTTTGACTGGCTTTCAAATAATAAAAAGAATTTAAAATGTTCTACGGAAATTTCGATGTAAATAAAATTAATATTTTAAAAACCTAATTTATAACCTCATATTTCTGTTCTTTTTTGGCTGTTTTCCTATTAAACAATGGACTAATGAATATGTGTACAAAAATGTCGCCCTCTAAATATTCCATAATATATGTACATACATACGTATGTACGTATATGACACAAAATCTTAGGATATCCTATAAAATAGGTAAAATTTTGATTATATTTAGGATCCACAAAGTGTCCCACCCTAATGCATGTAAATCAATTTTTCCTTAAACAGTGCACCACCCCAATGCAGATCTCTTGCATTCAGAGCAAATGAGGAATCAAAGCGCATCACACGCTAACGACTCACCGTTACTTCTGTTTCACAAAGGTCTTCTAGCACCCATACACCTGCAACGAAAGTCTCCAAACCTCCCACACGCACACAAACACACGTGCACATGCAGATCATAATGGGTATTGAAATGTAGCGGATCCCGTCCCCTCTCTCACTTTCGTTTAAGCGATGGCCACATATAGAAGTGTCCACAGCGAGCCGTACACGAGTAAAAGTAGCAGCAGCAGCAGCAGTCGCCTGACGGCATTGAGAAAACGCCTGACCACGTGTTTCCAGCAGTGGTGCCAACAGTTCCAGCAGCCGCCTGCCTACCGCAAAAGTGGCCCCAACCATCACCACTTTTACAAGATCTTTGTGCAAGCCGACTACAAGGCATTTGGCGACAAGGCCAAATACATTCGGCAGTTTAAGAGGATTTTCAAAGGGAACAAGGATTTGTCGAAGAAAAGTGAACCAGAGAGGGCAGTGGTAGTGCCGGAGAAGCGAGTGGACGTGACAGAGGAGAGCCAGAGGAAGCAGCTACAGCTTGTGGCCAGACTCTTTTCATCCACACTGATATCCACGAAGGAGGAGATATCCTGTAGCTACAACAGCAGCAGCATGACCATCATTGATGGCAATTACATCGAAGTGCGAGAGGAGTACCCGGAGATTGACAGCGAGATACGGGCCATATTGCTGGCCAATGCCCAGAGTGGCATCACGATATCGACCATCAAAAGTGAGTATTCATCATCAGATCCACTCTTAATCTAGAAAGATCCCTAATCCGTAATTCCGACGACTCTGATCATCAGATGAGTATCGAAAATTGACGGGCTATCCGTTTCCGCTGCACGAAAATGTCACCGACTTTCTGCTAACCATCCCCCACGTGACCGCTGAGTGCTGTGAGTCCGGGAAGCGAATTTTCAACATGAAGCCACGCCCGGAGACGCGGCACCTATACGACATGGTTGTCCATCAGAAGCGAAGCAACGATCTGGGGAGCAACGACCATCCGGTGGCGGCACCACCACCACGCCTCTGGCGCTGTCAGTACAAGCGTCGGGCTCTGTCCTCACTGGACACCAACAGCAATACCAACAGCAACACCAACAGCAACACCAACGACACCAACAACATCAACAACAATCTCAACGAAAATATCAAACACATCGAGGAGAAGGCACCGGCCCGTGGCGGCAAAGAAGACACCATTCCAGGCCAGACGGTTCCACTGCTGCAGCTGGCCAGGGCAGTGGCGGAGTCCAACTGGTGCTATCAAGACAATTGGAATCATCTGTAAGTAATACGTTCAATACCCTTTAATCGGAACCTGTATGACCCCAGGTTTTAAAATTGAAACGATCGATTTCCGGTTTCAATTCCTTATGAGAAAATTGTTATTTCAATTTCTTTGTCTTTCCACTCTCCCAGCAAAAACTGCTATCAGCGAGCAAACATCTATGCCGATCCTCCAGAGAAGCCACTGCCGTTGCCGGCCCATGAAAGCCATCATCGTAATCACAACAGCCAGAACCACCAGGAAAATCTAAAGAACCAACTGAATTTTCTAGTGAAAGGAAATCGTAACCTTCAGCAGGAGTACCAGTACCACCCCTCCAATAAGCGACGCAATGATTTCTCGCCCACACCCACACCCACCACCATATCGAGTGGGGAGACGCAGTACGACTCCATGTTCACCATCAACTCGGACTACGACGCCTACTTGCTGGACTTTCCCCTAATGGGGGATGACTTCCTCTTGTACTTGGCCCGAATGGAGCTGAGGTGTCGTTTCAAGCGGAGCGTGAGGGTCCTGCAGTCGGGTCTGTGCGTATCGGGCCAGACTATAAATGGCGCCCGATCGCGTCTGCATCACGTGCAGGTGAACAAGGGTACGCAAATAATTGTGAATATTGGTTCTGTCGACATAATGCGCGGCAGACCGATTGTGCAAATCGAGCATGACTTTCGTCAGTTGATCAAGGACATGCACAAGCGTGGACTGGTCCCGATCCTAACCACTTTGGCACCGCTGGCCAATTATTGCCACGACAAGGCCGTGTGCGATAAGGTGGTCAAATTCAATCAGTTCATTTGGAAAGAATGCGGCAATTACCTAAAGGTGATCGATATACACTCGTGCCTGGTCAACGAAAATGGCGTCGTGCGATTCGATTGTTACCAGTAGTAAGTGCAGCGATCATATCACTGATAATTGCTAATGAAATGATCCTTCTATTGACAGTTCATCCCGCAACGTGACGGGCTCCAAGGAACCCTATGTGTTCTGGAACAAAATTGGCCGGCAACGTGTTTTGCAAATGATTGAATCGAGTCTGGAGTATTGATCGTATCTTAGAGACTGGTCTGGCACTGGTCTCCTCAGGAGGAGAAGGATGAAGATGTTTTATAACCACGCTGACGGCGCGCACAAGCTGTGTTTTTAAACGAAATTCGCTTAATATTTTTAATGTGTTTTATGTTCCATGTTCATGTCTATACTTATGTCTATTTTGTATTCGTCCCTTGTACTTGTCTGTTTGTGTAAGTCCCTAGTCTAAATAATTGTTTAATATTTTGTGAGTTTTTTGTGTTTCTTGTTTTTTGTTAGATTTTAACCTTTTCCGAAGTTTTCTGTTGCTTTGGATCGACTTTTGTTGTTATCTTGAATTTTTTCATCTAGTTTTTGCCACTATCCCAAAAACTACAGAAAAGTTCATTAACAAAAACGATTCGAGACGATGGAAAACTTGTCTAAAAATTTTCTTTAAATTTCATAAACATTTCCCATTGCAATCCACGTGAATGGATTGCAAAGCGAAATGATATTCAAATGCAAATGTCATTGCAAATGTTATAAACTGTTTTCTGTTACTGTTTTTCTGTATCCTTTGTTTGGCAAAAATGTTGCATTCTCCTGTATGGCAGCCCCTCCCACTCCACCAATGTACGGGTGGGGGCTATATACATTTGAGTCATGCGACATTTTGACCCTAAGAATGAAAATGCATTTGCTTCACTTGAGAGCCTTCGCTTGCACAGAATCAACGCCGCGGCTGATTTATTATTAATGTGTGTTTAAGCATATTCAAGTGAAGCCTTTGCGCAATTTTCGTTTTGTTTCGTGTTTCCGTTTCCGTTTCCCCAAAAGTTTATAAAAAGTTTACACTCTGCTGCAGACACGCGGTCAGAGGTGCGCGCGCTGAAGCGTGTTTGTAGGACAGTGTAGCATGGAAAACTTCTCTTTAATTATCTAAAATGAATTCTTTACTATTAACTATTTATAAACTAATTCTCTTTTGCCTTGAATGTATGTTAATTGTATGTATTGAAAGTGATCACGTTTTTTTTTGTCCTCATATAACAAGTCGCAATGTAAAATCCAAAAAAAAATTTAAAAATAAAACCTGAAGGTAAAATCTGAAACAATTTATTTATTTATTCACCTATTTCCTAAAACTTATCACTTGCTAAAATATATATATATATACATATAAAGAGTGGCTGGTATAACTTTAAAATTAAATTCAAATGAAACCGCCAACATTGATCGGCGATTATCTACATTACATGTAATTTCTTCCTTGTGTAAATGCTATGTAGCGAAATGTGCAGTTGCCATGCAACAAAATGACCCTGACCTCTAAAATAATATTTAAAAATAAGGGGGAAGTACTAAAAAGCATATCTTATTGAAAATGATTAAATTATGTGTTCAGTGCTATGAGTCCTTGTTCGCTAGTAATTTTAGGCGGAATATCAAAAACGATTAATATGTTATATTTGCGGTATATTTGTGGTATATTTTGAAAATGTAACAGTATATTTCGGTATATATTTTTTTTAGTATCGGACGGTATTTTTTATCGTTACCGGTGCGGTCACACTGGCATGCTGTAACCAACTAAAAAATATTTCAAATTTCAAAAATTGCGAAAACATGGACCTAGCGGATCTACTACTTCAGGCCCAGCGCCTCGCAAACGAAACTAGAATGGACGACGATATGCCGTCCGTCGATCGTACCCTTTCGCAAGTATTGGAAGCCACACAGGAACTCCACTCCCGTGTAACCCGCACAGGAACCCACGATCTGCAAGCGTAAGAGCCAACACGAACACCAACCCGAGCAATCCACATTTTTTATTTTCCCCCCCAGACACATGTTGCTGGGCTCCAAGGGCGTGGATCTGCCGAAGCTGACGCAGAAACTCGAGTCACTAAGTGCACGGAAGACCTTTGAGCCGCTGGACCCTGTCTGTGACACCGATGTCCGTGCCTATCTGAACAACGAGCGCGAAAACGCCATACTTTCCGTACTTGATGAGACCAATCGAGGGATTTTCGAGTCGGTGGAGAGGAAAAAATGGAAACGAATTCATGCCGAGTGGGGGGAGGAGAAGGAGTCCCTGCTGAATGGCCTGATTGGGCCCAAACAGAACGAGTTTCCCGATGTTCAGCGTCAGATAGCGTCCACAACAGTGGCGGAAAGTCCAACGCCACATTCTCGTCTCAATCGAACCGAGGAGCTGTATGCCCAGGAAATAACCTCTTACAATCAGTCACAAATCCAGAGGGGCCATCGCCCCAACCTTTTGGCAGCGTTCGCCAAGCTGGCAAAGGAAAAGTTCGATAACGAGCTGGTGTCCGAAATGTGGAGCGTGCTGCAGTTTATGGCCGACAATGCGCCGCTCTCACGCACAATAGATCCCGTTAAATCGCGCCTGTCTACCCAGAAGTTCGTCCAGCGGGCACGGACCTATCTGGAGCGACGATACAAAACGTACATAAACACCGTCATCGTGGAGAATCGGATGCGGGCCCAGCGCGGTGGCATTCCGAGCGTCTATAATATGGTCAACACATTTGTGAGCATTAATTTCGTCGCACCGGCCACTATGGTAGGCCTATTGGATGTCTATAACGGGCTACCGCTGTGGGCTCTTGTCTACTACTGTCTGCGTTGCGGGGATTTGGGTGCGGCTGGAAAGTACCTCAAGGAAACTGGCGTCTGCTACGATCTCTACCGCCTGTTGTCATTAATGAAGGAGGGCACCAGGGGAGAGCAGTATTCCCGGCTCAAGGGTAACCTTAATTTGGAGTACAGCAGTCACTTGCGGAGTTGTAGTGATCCCTACAAGAAGGCGGTATTTGCCTATGTTCTGGCATGCGACCCACAAAACTCGCATGCGGAACTGATGAGCAGCATCGACGACTTCCTGTGGATGCAGCTCTCCATTCTGCGGCAGGAGGACGATCGCGAGTACAACATCGAACAGCTCACCTACAGCGGTCTGCAGAGCCTCATTCTGGAAAAGTACGGCGAGAACTATTTCAATGCACGCGAAAAGGCGCCGCTCTACTTCACTGTACTCATCCTCACGGGCCAATTCGAGTCGGCCATTGAGTTTCTGGCCCGAACCGAGGCTAATCGTCCGCATGCCGTTCACATGGCCATTGCCCTGAACGAGATCCACATGCTGGGCACACCGAGCTCCTCCATGCATCGTCCGCTGATTAGCGTCAATGTCGGGGATCCGGCACCTATGAAGCGCCTGAATATGGTCCGCTTGCTGGTATCCTATGCCAAGCGCTTTGAGATAACGAACACGAGGGAAGCGCTGCAGTACTACTTTCTGTTGCGCCACTTTAAGGACGACTGCGGTCGCAGTCTGATGCTGAGCTGTGTCAGCGATCTGCTCGTCGAGAACTGTGGTCGGAAAATGGTCGATCTGATCTTTGGCAACGAAAACGATAGATCAGGCCAGAGCGGAATCTTTGCCAAGTTCCACACGTTGGACTTTGACAAGTATATACTGGCTGGTATGGTGGGAGATGAGCTGGCCCATCGGAGTAGTTTCGAGGCGGCCATTCGATTGTACTTCATTGGCGGCCAGCTGGACAAGGTGATGCGGTTGGTATGCACTCTGCTGTCGCAGGTGGTCCATCAGCCCCCGACAGAGTCCAGTATGCGAACGCGGTTGCGGGGGATTATCGATCACCTGGACGATCTGCGATCAGTGCAGCGAGTCAACGTGGAGCCGAATGTCCTTGCCACATACACAATGCTGTCGCAGTTGCTCATATTCTTCGATCATTTCCACAATGGACAATCACAGCGGGCAATCGAGCTGCTGGCCAATTATAGAATAACGCCGAACGACTGCTCGGAGGTGGACGAGTGTGTGACCAATCTGAAGCGGCTCGGTCCGGATGTCGGCAAGGTCCTGCCTGACATACTACTGGCCGCCATGGATCTCGTCTACGAGGAGTACAAGAATATAAAGGGAAATAGTGGCAGCAGGTCAAACTTTGGCAGCCGCGAGAGTACCCAGACTGATGATTGGAGGAACGAGAACAAGGAGGGCTCGCTAAGGCATCTACGCACGAAGGCCAAGGCCCTCACGAATATGGCTGCCACGATGTCTTACAGGCTGCCCACGGCCACCAATCAGCGGCTCGTCCAGCTGGAGATTCTAATGCATTAGGATTAAAGAAAAGAAACTGCATGACTCTTGAGATGTTCTGGACATCCTTTCTTATAACGTATATGTATTTTTTGTGGATCTCATTAAGATTAAGAGCCTAGGGCTCCAATAAATTCAGAAAATATCTGAACGAAATATTGCAGTTAAAGGTCTCCTTACAAGAGAGCTAGCTATTAATATACTATGTAGAGATCTGGGATCGCGATATCGCGGTTGACAAGCAACAAGTGTTCAATGACGTGACATTCCACTTTCATTTTTTTTGTTTACACCTTATTTTAGATACAACACAATAAAAGGGAGTATCAAAATCGAGGAATATGATTTCTGCTATGGGAGAGGACGATAACCCATTGTCGACCAGTGGGTATTAATATATGTACACTCCACGAAAATTATGAATCTTGAAAAATTTTAGCACAGATATGGTAAAAGATATCGTGGTGTGGTCATTTTTTACTTGAAGAATTGAATGATCAGTATTCTTTTCAGTTGCTCACCTTTTTAAATAGTGGGGGGTAAGTGGGCTAAGCTCGTTTTTTCATCGGTATTTTTCTGAGGGTCAGAAAGTTTTTTTTATCAATCCGCGGTCACACTGGGTGTCCCTAATAAAAATAAATAAATAAATAACTTAAAAGGATTAGAGAGAATTAAATTAATCAAACCTTAAAGGACAAAAAAAAATAAAATAAATAAATAAATTCAAAGAATTAAAAAACAAAACAAACAAACAAAAACAAAACTAGAATACCTCTACTGAATAAAACATAAAATACCTTTTTGGTATTTAAAGACAAATAAAAAATACGCAAGAGTTACCAAATTGCCATCGCTAAGTTGGAAAAGCAAAAAACAAATAAATAGATAAAAACGTACCGAACCGAGGGTTTTTAAACTTGCAGAATCATTGCAATTAGAATATCGCAATCTAGTTAAAGTAGACAAAAAATTCGCGCTGTTGGTTTGTTGTTGCAAGTATCGAGCATCGATAGGGAAAATCGTCTAGTGCATTTGTGTACAGAGCAGGTGGTGTTGTCTCTCTCAGGCTTGCACGCTCGCTCTTGATGTGCGAGCGAAACAACAACAAACAAGTTACAAGGTGTGTGTTGGTGTTGTAAATACAGTCGTTGTTGTTGTTGTACACTGCTGGTGGATGTTCAGCGCCTTTTTTTGTTCGTGTGTTGATTATATTACTTGCGTGCGTTTGCTTCTCGTGGGCGGCTGTGGGGACGATAAAACCGTGAAAATATTGGGGAAAATCGAAAAGTGAAAAGTAAACTAACAGCCCCATAACCACAAGTGCACGACCAGCGCGATAAGGCTGGTTAAAGTTCTGCTCAAGTGTCAAATTGGTAAAGAAAATCAATATTATATTGCCAGTGCGAAAGGTGTTTTGTTAGCACCCCAATAAGAAATCTACATAGTACTGTGTGAAAATAGTGTAACAAAAAAAAAGAGTGGAAAGAATTTCAAGTTTTTGATGAACCGCCCTCCCCCCAGCCGACGCTCCCAAAAAAAAGAGATATTTCTTTATATGCGTTGCTTGACCACTTTTGACCGCGCGCATTTTGCCCTCGCCCGAAACTAGTTTTTTATTCAATTTGCCTTTTGATGACGTTTTAAAGCCGTGTTTTTTGTGCGTACGGTAAAAATTTAAAGAAATTTTCCCGAAAAAATCAATAAATTCAAGCTTCGGGTATACACACATTTTCCGTTTGAAGAAATTTAACATGCTTTAAGCGAGAAAAACGGATGCGAGAAACCACCCTCGCACTCCAGCCGCCCCATTGACTCCACTCGCCCCCCTCCATTGAGAGCATCTTTTCAAGGAAGAAAATATATAGAGTACATATAGTGCCGTGCCGCTTATATTCCTCCCCCAAAAGCACCCAACGCGCCCCCTTTTGCGGCATTTTATATGCGTACAGATACATGGGTATATGTAACATCTTCTGTATACATATGTGTGTGTATGTATCTGGCTGAGTGTTTTGTAGGCGTGCTCCGTGGAAAGTGCATTGCTCTCCCTCTGCCTCCGTCGCCCCATTATTGTAAACATTACAAAAGCGGCGTGCAGAGCGGCGGCCTCGTTTCATGAATAAAGGTGAGCGTGTGTATGTGTGTGTTTGTGTGCTTTTACACCGTTAAAGTTAAAGTTCTCGCGCAGTTGGTGCGTTTTTCGGCAGTTGGCAACACGTTGACCCAATAACGGTATAATAAGAAATTCAACTCTCGCTCACACATACACACACACACACATACACACACACACACATACACACACACACACATACTACAGAAAGCCCATATGCATGAATGAAACGCCCGCATGCCGTTATTATTATTATTGTGAAATCTCTGCAGATGCTGCGCCGGCGACCCACATAATTCTGCTACTTACATACATGTGCCTGTGTATGTACGTATTTAGATGCTGCACAGTGGAACCAAAATTAGCCCCGATTTGTAATACAGGGTTTTTCCTGTTTTATTTTTGGTGCTGCCTTTTGTTTATATCGAGAAAGCAATTTTTTGTTCAAGTTCAATGAACCAGCAGTCAATGGAATGCGTCGGTTGTTTAATGTGTGTGTGTGCGTGCGTGTTTGTTAATTTTTAGTGTGTGTGAATGTTACCGAAATTTGTTGAGCGTTTTTATCACCGTCAATAAATTAAATATCAATATGCGGTGGCAACGTGTGCTGATTTGTTTATGGCCATTTTTATTTACATAAATGATTCAACAAAAAAGAATTGCGTGGCTTATTAAAACGTCGGCTAAATTACCTTGACATTGAGAGATTTTCATGTACATTGTACAACAGTGCCTTTGTGTGAATGTGTGTGTGTTTGCGTGTGTCAATATTTTGCGAATGGATTCCATGTGCCAGGGTATTTTAAATTTAGGGTAAGGCATACCTGCTTGTCGGTGGCCCATTTTCCTATCCTCTCTCGCTTTTATTATGGAGCTCTTGTATACCAAAACAGGCGGGAAGGACTAGTGTCTGACTGTCTTACCTTGTATTGTATACACCTTGTCACATGCCATCTCCCTCAGACATTTGTTTTGAAGGCCGCCAGATTGTAATTGCATAATGATAATGGTCGCATTCCACTACATGCACACTTCATGCACACTTGCAATGCGACACCTCCATCGATAGCTTGGTGTCGCGTTATCGGTAAAGAAACCGGGAATAATAAGTACAATTCTTTCTCCTCTTGCTATTTGCAGTTCCAACACAATTCCATCTTCATTCAATGCAAAACTGGAGCTAGACTCCAGCAAAGACGACACCATTCACTCCGCAAACTTGAACAAAAAACTCGTCAAGATTAAAAAGTTCAAGCTGGACGATATGAAGGAAATGGTGGGCGGCTGTTGTGTTTGTTCGGACGAGCGGGGGTGGCCGGAGAACCCGCTCGTCTACTGTGACGGCCAAAACTGCATGGTTGCCGTGCATCAGGCATGCTATGGCATTGTGACGGTACCCACCGGACCCTGGTATTGTCGCAAATGTGAATCCCAAGAGCCCGCCTCCCGCGTCCATTGCCATCTGTGCCCCTCAAAGGATGGGGCGCTCAAGAAAACAGATCAAAACAAATGGGCACATGTCGTGTGTGCTCTGTATATACCCGAAGTCCGATTCGGTAATGTCACCACCATGGAGCCTATACTCATATCGCAGATACCGGAGGAACGCTTCCACAAAGGTGAGTCGAAATGGTAAAATTTTAGAGAGTTAAATTGGTATTAACATTTTGGTATTTCACAGCCTGCTACATTTGCATGGAGATCGGGAAGACTGGCCGTTCCACTAAGGGTGCCTGCATGCAGTGCAATAAATCCAATTGCAAGCAACAATTTCATGTAACATGCGCCCAGAGCCTGGGTCTGCTCTGCGAGGAGGCAGGAAACTATTTAGACAACGTCAAGTACTGCGGCTATTGCCAGCATCATTATAGCAAACTGGTGAGTATGTGGGGGGAATATGTTTATGATCTCCACACTAATCTGATTGCAACTTTGCAGAAAAAGGGCGGCAACGTCAAAACCATACCGCCATACAAACCCATACAACATGACACCTCATCCGATTCGTGTTCGTCGCCCGAGAAGGATATTGACTCCACACTGAATGCAGCAGCTACCTCGGCAACAAGCATTAAGATAACCAGCAGCAGCAGCGGGAGTGGCAGTGCCACCAGCAATGCCTTAAATGCCAGCTCTTTGGGGGCAGTCTCCGGAGGTGGCAGCGGCAGTGGTGTGTCATCGTCCAAGCAGCGCAAGAGCAATGCATCGAGCAAGTCATCGAGCAGCAGCAGCAGCAGCTCCTCATCATCATCCACGGGAGTGGTGAATCCCACCCCCAGCTCCGCAAGTTCGGGCTTAGCCAGCAATCTAACAGCCGGAGGAAGCCTACTACCATCGAGTAGTAGCGCTAGTAATATAAGTAATAGTACCAGCACCAGTCTGCCGGCTGTCACAGGAGGAGCTGCGGCAGCTTCTGGTGGAAGCGTGCCTGGTGGCAACGCAAGTGCAATAAATATACCTTCCTCTGGCAGTGGCTCTGGCTCACAGAAGGCTTCCGCCACCAGTCAGTCGACAACATCGGCAGCCGCCACAACAAAATCCTCGGCCAGCAGTTCGAGCAGTAGCAGCAGCTATAAGGATAAGCATACCAAAAGCCTAAGCAAACAATCAAATTCAAGCAAGGAAAAGGATAGCAGCAAGGACAGCGGGAGCAATCCCCCTAGCAGCAGCACGAGCAGCAGTTTCTCCAATACAACAGCCACCTCAACCTCTACCAGCTCCTCTTCGTCGCGGGAGAAGTCATCATCGAAATTATTGAAAAACAAGGACACCGCACCCATTCAAATGCCAAGTGCCACAAGTAGCAGCTCGAGTATCAGCACATCTAGCAGCAGCAATACCCAGCCCAGCAACAGTTCGTCAACCCTAACACCCGCCAGTGGTTCTGCCGCAGTAACCAGCTCTGTGACTGCCCTATTTGCCGCTGCATCAGCCAATATCTCGAATCATGCCCAAAACCTGAGTACGAATGGAGGAGCAAGCGGCAATGTGAGCACACATCTGAATACCAGCAGTAGCAGTACGGGATTTGGTGCAGAACTACGTCCGGGCAGCAGCACTTTAAATGACTCTTCGTCGGCCTTTGCCACAAGTAGCAATGCAGACACTTTAACAGGCGCTGGTTCGTCTTCAAGTAATCTGACTGCAGTCCTGGGCCAAGGGTTAAGCGGAGGATCAACAGTCTCCTCCACTGTGGCCACTAATTTGACCACAAACAAGGCATCATCATCATCATCTGCAGCAACATCATCGTCGTCTTCCGCCAGCAATCCCACACAAACCACGAGTGTGGCATCGAAAAAGCGTAAAGCCGATTCGGTGAAGCAGTCAAGCGGTAGTGGCAGTGGCCCCCCCATCATCGCTCCATCGGCCTTGGACGATAGCAATAGGTGGGCTACTACGAGAACGGCGAAAAAAAGGTCTTTTATAAGCTACAATTTTTCCAAATTTAATTAAGAAGGGTTTCCCAATGTCCACTGATAAATGATAAACTTACCAGCGGACATTGGAATGCCAGTAACTCCGATAGTTATCATTTTGTAATTTAATTAATAGTCGTAAATGGCTCTCGTTGGAGAACCGAATTTGTTTAATTGTAGAAATTATTAATCGAATCGACTAACATCGTATGAGACCTATTTTTTTACCCAAAAAATCGATCATTGAAAAAAATATTTATTAATTTCTGTTTTTTTATAAATCTGTAGTTCATTTCGTGAAATGATCAAGGATACACACGTGACACTGACGGCACTAACAGATTTCGAAAAGGAAATAGAAAAGAGCTCCAAGAGGGTAAGTTTTAAACAACTTGTTTATCTTTAAGTATATATTTTTTTTCTATAAATATACGGATAAACAATCTAATGTATAAAGGAAAGAGAATGGAAAAGCTTTTCCACTCTTGAGTTATAGATTTTTGTATCTCTTGAGTTACTTTTCGGTATACTTTTCCGATCTCTATCGAGATCTCTCTCTCTCTCTCTCTCTCTCTCTCTCTCTCTGGCTACAATGTTGTATTTTGAATGATGCGTTACACTTTGTCTAGAGCATGTCATGTCCATATTGTTTGCCAGAGAGAATACACTATAATATTAGTAATAGCAAATATCTATATATTCGTTTCACTTGCCAAAAGTATAAGGCGCAGGCGCATTCTACCGCTCTCGTATCATATTTATAGGTGGAAGAAAAATGCAATTATTTTGTGAAAAGAGCAAGGTGTGCGTGGAATTATACAAAGGTGGGATCTCAAAAGAATTCCTTGTTTTTCCACATTACCCTTTGAAGTATATTTTCTGGGGGGATATAGAATTTGATATAAAAAGAAAGAGACTCTCTTTTGTCTTAACTATTATTAAAATTATGGTATCATTCCCATCTAAAGATGAATTAAATATTTATATAGAATGTGTTTTGGGCTTTTGGTTTGATTTGGTAACGCACAGATCGCGCGTAATGCAACATATCTCAACGGTCCTTCTGCGTTTCGTATACCACTTTCTCAATGATGGTGGAAACCGTTCAGGAACTATCTTTTAGGGTAAACTACAGTCGAATAGCCTCTGTCTTTACCGCTGGTCTATTTCTATTTTCCCCGATTTGATTGATATACATTCGACGTTACCCCCATGCCCCATTAATTTTCTGTTTGAATCACAAAAATGCATGGCAAAAATACCATTGAACTGAAATTTAATTAAATGCAAATGTGCATGTTAATTTATTGATCGACATCGACTTTGAGCCAGACAGCAAGCACTACCACATTGTTGATTCAACAGAAAATCTAACAAAAATATACCTATATGCATATACACCATATCTCTTTTTGCCTTGTCATGAGAAGAGCCTCCACCTGGAAAAATTCTGAAAAATTCAAAACGAAAATGTTTCACAGATAAATTTTATTGGAATATATATGTAAATATATTTTTTGATTTGTTGGGTTTGTTGGCTCATTTATTTATTGTTGTGTTATTTTTCTCTGCTGCTGATGGTAGAATTGTTGTCTATATAGTCATCCCTATCGTGTGGCTTTTGGCGACATTTCGCTGTGGTTGTCGTTGTAGCCGTTGTGCCGTGTGCAGACAAAGACTCATAGGCAGCGCCACAGCGACAGCATTGAGAATTATGACAATTTTGTAGAGCGATCAGTCGAAAATCGTTGTTAATCGAAGCTAAAACTAAAATTAAGAATATATTTTTCCTTTGCGAATCTTATTATTACGAACGAAAAGTAATTATTTAAAACCATCATAGAATTGGAGGACAATCACAATCCCCCATCCGCATCTCATATAATCCAAATATTCCAACGATTCAGTGCCTGTGCAAAAATATCGGTTAAAGGAATCCAATCCAGTTTTGTCCTCAAGTTTTCCAGTTTAATTTTAGAAATTGTGTGAAATTATGGCTCTTATTTTTGTGACCCACAAAAAGTGGAGGAATGCTGTTGTGTGTGGCTCCACAGAGGAAGCAGCGTTCATTCCCACTCCTACTCGTATTTATAGATTTGGATATTTTTTAGTGGAAAATCCAACACACGCAGCTGTCTGACTCAATGAAATTTGAATTGTCTATGGGGAGTTTTCTATATTTCGGTACAGTGGACAGTAGCGAACAGTTTAGTACATATACTAAATGTGGTACATATAAAAATAATGACAACTAAATCAATTTGAAGAAGTTTAAATAGGAAAACCAAAATTAAAATTGAAATATTTATGAAAAATCAAGAGGATTCTCTGTTTAAGCACAGCATTTTAGTTCACAAAAATATTTGTAAAATATATATATATTTTTTTTATAAATCACCAAGAAATGTATGTACTAATTTCAATCAAACTTTAGATCCCGGAAATTGGTCTCAAGCTTCAATAAATATAAAAAGCTTCAGGGATTTCATGTAATAAACACTATCAGAGACACCTACAGCAGTTTAGATCAAGGAATATATCTCCAGCTTTATTCCATATTAAAATTCTATCAGAATTTGGATCACATTTTGGATCTTGTACTAAAGGCTAAAAACAACAAAAATTATAAGAAAACTAAAAGTAAATGCTGTGGGGAACAACGGTGATGTTCTAAAAATCTTGAATCAATGAAATTTATAACCTAATGAGTTAACAAACATTTTACTTAAACGTTTCGTATGTTTAGATTTCAGTATTTAGCATTTAAATTCATAGAAAATATAGTCAAGGGAGGGTATAAACAAATTCCCAGATGCCTAATTATGTACGTGTACTCCCTCCGAGAAAATGCAGCTACCGCAAACTTTATGATCTCACGTCCTCCTTCACACCCCAGGGGGAAAACATTTTCACACAACATTTTTACCCTCAAAAACTAAGCGAACATAAAAAATACAAACTGAAACGGCAAGAGGCAAGAAAAAGCGATTGTAGAATGTGAAAAAAACGAACAAAATACAAGTTGAAAAACCGCAGAACTGCTGCTGCTGCTGCTCCCCAATACAATCATAATATTTTCCATCCCACTCTCTGGGCGAGATGATATTAGATGAAAAACTGAAAATGAAGGAAAAGTGCTCCGTGTTGCTGCTGTTGCCGCCGCATCTAAAGTTTCTCAACTCAAAAAAACTGTGAGCAGGAAGAATCATCTCGGACTCGGCCGTGCCGTGTGCACTCAGAATTATATAGATTAGTTTGCTTTGAGCAATCTTCCAGTTCAGTACTCGGCGCTTCCGTGTGTGGTTTTAGTGCGTTGTGTAGGTTCCGTTCCCGTCCCCGTCCCAGTCATATATCTATATTTGTAGACACAGCTTTTAACCGATATTTGCACACGTCTGTAAACTGCATCAAAACCCCCACCTGCATATCTAACTCTAATCTAAACCATCCCCAACGATTGCTATATATGTAAATCATAGACTGTGGTGTTTCGGTGATTCAGATCTGAAATGTGTTTTTAGTACACACTCTCACACACATCACATCACCAATATATCTGTCATAGCCTCGCGGTCACTTTTTTGTGTGTTTCTACCTGTCTGGGTTTTATTTTTATACAAAAATATTCTGTATTCTGTGTAGATACACATTTATTGCTCATGTTTTTCTGTGATGTTTAAAGAATTTTCTCTGAATTTTTCTTGAGAAAAAAGTGAGAAAGAAACAAGGGAAAAATCTTCATTAATATTACGTATACGTCTGTGGTTGGGTTGGGTAATTTTTCTAGCACCAGCCGATGACGTTTTTGACGACTGACAGATAAGGTTTTTGATAGATGATCTACATAATGTAAATTGAGGGATAAATTAGTGAAAAGATCACTTTGATTTTTCAATGAATGCAGACAAGATGACCCAGATGGAGGCCACCGTGGGATTTTAATTTATTTAGTTCATGCACTACATTTTTTTAGAGGTGGAATTATTGTTTTCTATAAATTTGAAAGGTGTTAGTACGTGATCTAAAAGTTAAACATCTGGAAATTACGGTTTTAGAACATTAAAAAGCTGTCTTTGATTAGATCACAACTAAAAACCAATGTATCAAAGCGATACAGACTAGTGTTTCGTTATTAAAAAATGTACTAAAACATATGTAGTCTTTCAAAACCAAATTTTTATTAAGAAATTAGAGTTTACACATGATCTAAACATTTAGATCTGCACTAAAACTTGTTTGGTGGATAAAAAGTTATTTGATTGGGGTCTAAGTGCTGATTTCTTGTGTGTGCTAAAAATGTACTAAACCCAGTTCTAACCGCTAAACACTGAAAATAGGATCAACTTCAGCAGCAGAACAGGCAGGTGCTTGCCTCATTCATCGCTTTCATCATCCACCCAACGCTTTCGTCCCCCAATTCCACGATAAAGCCCCATGAATCGATTCTATGTGTTCTCTTCTGCTCTCTTTGTGCACTTTCAGATAATAAGAATAGTAATTTGTACTCTCGAGTAAATCCTTTCGATAGCGAATACACACATAGAAAACGAAAACAGAAATGCCTTTCCAACCGATCGAGGCCCCCAAATGTCCGCGCTGCGGCAAGAGTGTGTACGCGGCCGAGGAGCGTCTGGCCGGTGGCTATTCATTCCACAAGGATTGCTTCAAGTGCGGCATGTGCAAGAAATCGCTGGACTCCACCAACTGCACAGAGCACGAGCGTGAGCTGTACTGCAAGACCTGCCATGGACGTAAGTTCGGGCCCAAGGGCTACGGATTTGGCACCGGTGCCGGCACACTCTCGATGGACAATGGACAACAGTTCCTGCGCGAGAACGGCGACAGTCCGTCGGTGAGGAATGGCGCACGTCTGGAGCCCCGTGCCATTGCCCGTGCCCCCGAAGGCGAGGGATGCCCACGCTGTGGCGGCTATGTGTATGCCGCCGAACAGATGCTGGCCCGCGGTCGTGGCTGGCACAAGGAGTGCTTCAAGTGCGGCACCTGCAAAAAGGGACTTGACTCGATCCTGTGCTGCGAGGCGCCCGACAAGAACATCTACTGCAAGGGCTGCTATGCCAAGAAATTCGGCCCCAAGGGCTACGGCTATGGCCAGGGCGGCGGTGCCCTCCAGTCCGATTGCTATGCCCATGACGATGGTGCACCGCAGATCCGTGCCGCCATCGATGTGGATAAGATCCAGGCCCGTCCCGGCGAGGGTTGCCCTCGTTGCGGCGGCATGGTCTATGCCGCCGAGCAGAAGCTGTCGAAGGGTCGTGAGTGGCACAAGAAGTGCTTCAACTGCAAAGACTGCCACAAGACGCTCGATTCGATCAATGCCAGCGATGGACCCGATGGCGATGTCTACTGCCGCACCTGCTACGGCAAGAAGTGGGGCCCCCATGGCTATGGCTTTGCCTGCGGCTCGGGTTTCCTGCAGACCGACGGCCTCACCGAGGACCAGATCAGCGCCAATCGTCCCTTCTACGCGGCAGACACCACATCGATCAAGGCGCGCGAGGGCGAGGGTTGCCCCCGTTGCGGTGGCGCCGTCTTTGCCGCCGAGCAGCAGCTCTCCAAGGGCAAGGTGTGGCACAAGAAGTGCTACAACTGCACTGACTGCAAACGCCCGTTGGACTCGATGTTGGCCTGCGATGGACCCGATGGCGACATCTATTGCCGCGCCTGCTATGGCAAGCACTTTGGCCCCAAGGGCTTTGGCTATGGCCATGCCCCCACTTTGGTCTCGACCAGCGGCGAGTCCACCATTCAGTTCCCCGATGGCGGTCCCCTGAACGGAGCGCGCACCTCGGGCGGATGTCCACGATGTGGCTTTGCCGTGTTTGCCGCCGAACAGATGATCAGCAAGAGCCGGATCTGGCATAAGCGTTGCTTCTACTGCTCGGACTGTCGCAAATCTCTGGACTCGACGAATCTGAACGACGGACCCGATGGTGATATCTATTGCAAGGCCTGCTATGGCCGCAACTATGGCACCAAGGGATGCGGATATGGCATCGGCGCGGGCGCCTTGACAACGTTCTAAAAGAACACGTTTTATGTCTGTGAACCGTTCCGTTCCGAATTTTCTGTCTAATCTATCCTCCCCCCCTCTATCAATCCCCTAACTGTTTTAACTAACTTTCAAAGGAATTAGCTAACTTAGTCTTCGTTTTCTTCCAACGATATTTCGATCAACGATGCAACAAATCTATTTTTCTTTTAGGTTATGTGAGAATAAGCTTAAAAAAATAATAAAAACTGAAAAAAAAACCGCAACCAAAAGAACTTACGAATCAAAAAGCGAAACTAACCATCGAAACCAATGATCTAAGGATCTACTACGACAAACCAACGGCAGAGGCCCATGAAAAAAGGCTTAACTTTAATGAAGGTACAGTCCCAGCAAAAGCACAGGACTTATAGGAGATCTTATAGGGAAACGAAGCGAGCCAAAAAGTCGTTTATATTTATTTTTTTGTACACAAAGCAAAGTATGTTTCATGCTCCAAAAAAAAAAACAAAGAAACATGCTTTGAAAAATGTTATATTATATATACTACTCATGATATGATAAATTATGAACGATGTTAAAATTATTGATGAAATGAAGAAATGATGATTGATATATGAAGATGATGTATATTTAGATGATTTTTAGTTCTTACGATACATATATACTTACGAAATCTTGATTATTTATAATGATATATTTTCAAACCCATTTCTCATCACTCTTTAATCTCTTGAAAGCAATCGCTCCGAATTCCAATACGGATTTGGATATAGAAAAAAATACTTATATATCATACAACAACACACACACATAACATCCAAATAATATATGCCCCAGTGGGTTCCATGAAACCAAAACCGAAAAAAACGAATTTCGAAATTGTTTTTCGTAGTCTTAATTGATTTAATTGGGTGCAACATACCACAGATTTTTCTACCTGTACTCTTTGTTGAATGCCCCCATCTAGTAGATGGACGTATAGATGGATGGAATGGATAATGACCTGGTGCTATGGATGGTGGATGGTGGGTGGTTTTCGGTCTTCTTGAATTAAGCCACCTCATCGGTTCTATATATAGATTCTCCTCGATTCTCGGTTCTCGACCGACTAAACATCATGAAAAATTATTTCTCAACCATACGCACAAGGGAAAAAAAAACATTCTCTAAATATACATATGAATATACAGATCTCTAGATCTCTTGTGCGTGCGTGTGTGTGTGTTTTTGAGAGAAAAACACATTCGAAAATGTTCCATAATGATTTTCTAAATATAAATATGATGCTGATGCTCATATCCCCAAAAAGCTTTTCATTTTCCACTCGTTGATTTTCCACTCAAGAGAAATATTAAACTCTTAAGAGAGAAGAAAAACTCTTTAATCTTTGAGGAAAACCTCTTGAATCTCAAAAGAGCTTCTGAGTGAAAAAATGTTTTTAGAATTTGTTTATAAGGAATGTTTTTAGCACGTGCCTGATTGATAATGGTTGTATAATAAGTGAATCACTCGAGAGAAACGATCCTTAAGTGAAATACCATTTAGAATAAAGTGCATTTTCGTGTGACGGAAGGTCGGAAATATTAGAATTAATGTTCTTGCACTTAAGAACGATACTAGTCGTGTACACCCACCACCGAAACCGAAACAAACATTATTCACATTTCTATAAATTATTTTGGCATTCTATAGGGAGGGCAGCATCTCTTCTTGTGACGTGATGTTGCCATGGGTGGTTTGGGGGCCAAAAACTAAATCATTTATTTATTATTATTTGTGTTATAAATATTTAAATAAATGGCAGTTGTTGGCCAGGTGTGTTTTTTTGTTAGTTTATGCGAATATTTATAGAATTTTGATTTTAGTCAGAGTCTATTTTTGGGTAGAGGGATTCTGTTTTTGAAATTGTTTCGCCTATGACACAGCACTTGAAATATTGATCAGAAATTGTTGTTGTTTGTGGATGCTTGATGATCTCTAAATATACTACGATATGTATTTTATTTTTTATATGGCTCTTCTACTGTTTAATTAATGTTTTATTTGTGCCCCGTTCAATGGTGCGAATAGATTTATGGCTTGTTGAAATATGCAACTATTTGTATACTCGATTATGACTTTGGGGATATAGAACATGTGCTTGTGTTTTTGGATTACGGAAGACATTTTTGCAAGGTTTCAAGTCTATTTGAGATGTTACAGAAAAGGAGATGTGCTCTACGCTTGAAATGATTAATTCAGGAAGTGGAAATATCCATCATATCTATTACATTTACGTGACTTATGTACATGCATTTAATGGGGGGCCACAACTTATTGATTTCCCATTACAAATTGTCGGAACAAATCGGTTGGGGAGTGGTAGAGGAGGGGTGCCCAACCGAGTGGAACGGAACGAAATGAAACTCTAGAACCCTTAGCCACAGAAATACCAAACAGACTACTGCTGGGCTGACAAAAATTATAAATTCTAAATTGCGATTGCTATTTTTCATGTCCATTCTTTATAGAAGACAACCCCCTCGGTTGCAACCACATTTATTGGATCAGCGGGGGGTACAGTCGAAAATCAAACGGAGGGAAAGGACATCATGCTGATTTTTTTTGTGCTGTTTTGCGGTGGTGTGTACACACTGTTTGTCGATAGTGGTGGAACGAAAAAATATTCGCGGCAACGGTAGAGTTTAGAGTTAGGGATGGGATGGGTAATAACTCAAAATTTTTTCCCTCAATTATCAGCGCTTGTCCAAAAAAATCAAAGGAGATGGAGAGAGAAAAACTGAGTCCAAACACCACGTGCTACCATTCAAGATACACATGCATATCTATAATAAAACAATTTTTTTATGATACGTGTACTCAAGGCAGGGTTTTTATGGCATTGCCTCTGTAAGTCGCCTCGGATTTGGGTATCCATCTGCTAAGCGGTTCCCTTTAAATGACCATAAAAATCAATTGGACAAATACGTTTTTCCTTAAGCAATTAATTTATGAGCAGCAATACGCAGTTCCTTTTATGATTGGTCGAGAGGTCCACCATACAACACCTTGTTTGGGTGTTAGTCTTGGGGTGTGCTGTGGGTTCTCGGTTTCGGCTGGGTCGCGTGTTGCCTGAGTTTGTCATATTCATGGGCCCGACACGTGTCCCGTTATTGCGTTTTATTGCCGTGACTCTTTGTACCAAATGCTGTCTCCACATTGATCTCAAGTACAGTTGCCGTGGCTGATAATGCTTTTGCTGTGTATTTCAAAATGGTATTAATGTTGTTTTGGTGTAATTCCGCTAGATATAATCTAAGTGATTGTATGGTTGAGTTATACTATGGGCGGAACTGTTAATTAATTGATAACTTAAATTTTAATGGGAAAAAGCACTCAAAATCCTTTGGATAATACTGGAAAATACTTCAGGTTACACAAACTTGCAGTATACAGTTTGTTCAGGAAAATATCTATATGCATACATATATCTATATTGACTTCCACTTTTGATGCTTATATATAGGCTATATCTCTCTTGGTGCTTAATCAGCTGCACAAAATCAATTGCAACCCTGCCTCAGTTGTGTCTTATCATCTCTTACACGCACACCTCTCTGCATATTCTCCCACGATCTGGCAGCACTTCCACCCCAGCCATCACTTCCTTTGACCAACAGTCCTTTCGACACTTGTTCAAATATTTGATTGTTGACATTTTTTGGTACGAGTATTTTCATTTTAATTTGATTTTTGGAAACGTATTTACATACCCTTTTACATGTGCCTTTGTGCACACTTTTAGGTTGAGATCAATAGTGCGTACGAAATGGGTTTGTTTAGTGGCGTGTGCAAAGTTAAAAATGTGCACGCTTGACGGTTGCCTGTCTCAATATTTGCACATTTCATTTTATGCTTTATGCCTTGAGTGCTTCTTGCTCCTGGGAAACCCTTTTTCTGTAGACAGAGGGGGTTGAATGAACCCAAACGAAGTAGAAGTAGTCTTAAAAGCATCAGGCACCTGTCTGAGCCCTGGGATTGCCATAATTAATGCATGTGGCTTAATATGCTTTATGCGGTCTTTATGTTCTAGGGTCTGTTAATTAGGCATGCCAAATTTTTGAAGGTGCTGTCGCGTCGCGTAAAATGATGTTTTTCTTTGTCAGAATATAGTTTTCTTTTTGAGCTGAAGAAGCTGCTGATACCCTAACAGATCTAGAATTTCTATGATCAGTACTTATGATATAATATGGTACACTGATTTCGATTAGTCCATATCTATAAAGACTGGATGGGAAGACCAGACCAGACTTATCCAGGATAAAGAAACCCTTATATACAATATATTTATCTTTTAGGCCTACCCTTTCGGCATGGCAAACCTTCCATCTATATCATAAATACCCATCTCCAAAAGAGTATAAAAACAACGACGATTCGATGTTACCTGCATATTAAAATTAATTATCCCGTTGTCGGCGACAAAAGACGGCGCGCCATTGTTGCCACCTCTTCTTATGATTTGATTATGGAAACGAAACGGTCGCTCGGTCGGTCGGTCAGGTGATGTCTTTGGGAGGGTTGGGGCTATGTGGCCACGGCAACATTAGTACCGTTCCTATGCAGCGGCGGCGCTGCCAATTTGTTTTGTTTGTTTTGTAAAACAGGCACGTTCACCCACCCATCTGCGCTCCCCCGGCCCGTCTACTGCTCTCCACTGCCGTCGCCAGGTAAATGCCACTTAACGTTCCTCTTCTTTTTATGCTTTGTTTTATTTTCTGCACCATGATTTTTTGGGCTCTGGCTTTGGCCACATTCCCCATTTATTTGCATCGCAAATTATGCTCGCGATGTGGCTTCTTCTTTCCCTGCCCCTGCTGCTTCTACCAATCCCTCTTCCTCCTCCTCTTCTTCTTTCCGTTCCAGCTGCAAACAATCTTCTTCGTCTGCTGGTGCTTCTTTTTTTTATTTATTGCCAATTGCAAACGTCTGCGGCGGCGGTGGTTCCTCTGCTGCTGCTGCTGCTGCTGCCTGCCTGCTGCTCCTCCAGTCTGTGTCTCTCTCTTTCCTCTCCTGTAAATATTGCCTTACAATTCAATTATTTTTCATTTTCCTGTTTTGTCTTCTTGAATCGCTGTCGCCGTTGTCTGGCAGCAGCAGCAGCAGCAACAAAAACCACAAGGGAGTGAGAGAGAGAAGAATTAACCTGCATGCAGCAGCAATCGTCACCCGCACACCCCCGTCGACCGACCGCCATCGTTGACAGAGCCATTGCATAAAGCACACACACGCACATACACACACACTTTCAAATATATATCTACATTAATGCTGAGAGCAGACCACCGCTACATTTGCTGTTGTTTTTATGTTGCAATGCTTTTCCGCTCTCACACTCTCCCACTCTGATAATGCAATGCTCTCGCACCGCTCTCTCACTGCTACGTTACGTTCTCTGGCACGCTCGCTCTCTCTCTCTCTCTCTCAGTCTGTTTGTCTAGCCAAAAAACTGTTCTCAGGCAAATGTTGACTGGGAACAGTGGTTCTATCCCATAGGCCACCAGAAGGATGATTTTAACGGATAAACCTCTTCAAAACCATTTTCGATAGGGCTCGTAAAAAACAGATGTTGCAATGTGCTAGAAGGTACTTGAATATAAAGTATCTTTTACGAGTATGCCTGCTTCCAGTTGATACTTGTATCTTTGGTCTAGACTCTAGACTTGTTTCAGGTCCAGTGATTTTGTTTCCTCTGCTGTAAGTCGGTGCCTCCTCATTTTTTGAAGTCTCCTTTCCTCCTCTTCTCTTAGTCTGACTCTTTGTCACATTTTGTTTTGCTCAGCTTTTCCTGTCTCCTGTTCTCGTCTTCGTCATCGCTCTTCCTGGTCTGCATTGATAACATTGTCGTTGTTGCTATCTCACTCGCCCGCTCTCTGTGTGCTTTTTTTATTACATCAACAGCATTACGAAATGCACACTGCAGTCGTTGTCTTGCATTTGAATCTTTATTTGTATTTGTATTTGTATCTGCTAGCTCTTGTGTATGTGCGCTTGTGAAAGATTCACTTTTATGTGTTCTGCTTTGTGACGGTACGATGCACAGTGAACATTTTGGATGATGGTTAAATGTTGAGCTGGTTTTTAACTGTTGTCACTGCACAGTCAACATTTTTAATGCAATAAAATGTGAAGGTGGGCTAACCCCAGGAAAGTCATACAATTTTATTGTACTCCTAGTGCAAAGGATCAGGTGGTTTAATGGAAATAATAAATTGAACAGTTTTTTAGATGATGTTTAACCCTAGAGCTGGTGTATCTTAAATATCAATGGCCCAACAGGGTTAATGCTCTTGACAGTTGCATAGCTTTTGAGCTTTACATTATTTACGATCTCTTATAAAGTGCTAATTGCTCACTAAAACATTGTCTAGGACTTCCTCTCACTCTGCTCACTGGGTGACGTTTTTCCAGTTAACTTTTGTGCCTCCGTTTGTGCGCCTCACCTCTCCTCACCCTCTTACTATAAGTATGTAAGTATAAATGTTTATTTTTATGCTGTCGCAGTGTGTTCTTATGCTCTTGGTGCTGTTGTTGTTGCTGCTGCTGTTTCTTTTTGTCTGCACACCGGTATACGTGTGGTTGTGTTGGTGCGTGTCTGGCCTACGTGCAGACATAGCACACACTTACATATATACTCTTGCACTCTCAAAAAATATACATACATCCATATATACGTTTCAATAATCCCCCACTGAAAACCGGCTGCCACGACAGACGATGGGCCATGGTATAACTGGAATAAAAGGTTCGGTCATCCCTCATTCTCTCGCTCCCTGATGCAAGACTATAACTGGGCTCGCTGAGTTTTCCCTTACCTATTATAATTCTACCTTGCGCCGGACTGCCCACAACAACAATGCACACTGTGCCGTGCTCTTTCATCGCACTCTGAGAGCTGCGCTCTCTCTGGCTTACTCCCTGCAAAACGTTTTTGGTGCGTGCAACGCTTCTAAGCAAACGCTTCACGGCAGCAGAGTTTAATGTTTAATACAAATTCAACTCCGAACGGCCGTGCACCAACGCTGCTGCAGCTTCCGTGCATGTGCAACCAGCCCGTCGAGTGGCAATTGTTGTTTCCTTTCAGAAAAGTGCATTTTTTGTGGCTTTTTGTTGTTGTCAATTTAAAAAGCGCGCAAACCAATAATAAGTGGCTTTTCCTGTCTGGGAAAATTAACTAATATTATAAATCATTTACGTTTTTCCTGAAACAAAAATTAAATCATTTACGTTTTTCCTGTATGAAAAACTAACAAAATTAAATCATTCACGTGGCCACGCACACATGCTCTCAGAGCTGTAGAGAAAATCCCACAAAAAATATATAGTCGCAAGTTTCCATTTAAAAGAAATTAAATTTCTGTGAAAAAAAAAAACGAAAAAGTTTAAACGCTGCCAGAGAGCGAGCGCGAAAGAGTGATAGAGCCTAAAGAAGTGAGTGAGAGAGAGCGAGCCAGCCCAGTCGCCGCCACGCAAGTTATTCACCCCAACAACAACAGAACAGCTACTCGCCAGCGGGAGAGTGAGTGGAGAGAGAGAGTGAGAGCGCATGAGATTGCGGAGAGAGAAGGTGGAGACGGTTGGTTGTTCGGTTTTGGTTCTCACGTATGCGCGCTGTGATTTGTGACTGTGTGTGTGCGAGTGAATACAAAAGACAAGAAGCAAAAGCAGCATACAAAATAATAATATTGAAAGAGGAAGACAGAGCGTGTGAGAGAGAGCCAAAAAGAGTGAAAAACTGAGATTGGAGCCCAACCTCTGGGGACGACTATGATGCCGTCCAGTTAATTACAGACCACAAAACAAAATTGAAGCTAAAAGAGCGAGCACAGCGAGAGTGAGAGAGAGGAGAACGAAACCAAAACCTGGCTTACGGGCCACAGGGCCAACAACAACACCAGTAACGTAACCCAAAACGGAATAAGAATAAAGAACAAAACGAAGAATAAAGGGCCAAAAGCGAAGCAGCAACAAAATGATGATGATGGACACTATGGACACCACATCCCAATCACAGCCCATGGATGTGGCACCCGCCATGGCGGTGGCCGCCACCACCGTAGGCAGCGCCACTCTAGTGGACTTCACCGCCACAATGGTCTCTATGGCCGCCACAGCGGAGAGCAACAACAATCACATCGATATGTCCGAGTACAAGGAGCATCGCAAGAACAAAAAGAAGAAACGTGACAAGAGGGAGAAGGAGGGCAAGGAGCATCGCCATCATAAGCACAGGGATCGGGAGCATCGCGAGCATCGGGAACATCGCCGGCATCGAGATCGGGAGCAGCGGGAGCGGGAGCGAGAAGTGGTATCGTCGCATCAACACAACAGCCAGCACTCTACATCCGCCTCGTCCTCGCCCTCATCCGCCTCCACCACACCATCGGCGACCATCGAATATGTGGGTGGTTCGGCCTCTGCATCGCCCTCCTATTTGGGAGCTGCCACCGGAGGAGGAGTAAGCGGCGCCAGCGGAGGAGCTACCACAGCCACTGCCACCACCACATATCCGCACAATTTAAAAATACGCTTCCTGCTTTCCGGGGTAAGAGAAACGGTCGTAGATCTACAGCCTACAGCGCCTGGCAGTCGCATCTGTCCATGCCAATCCCTCAAAATCTATTTCGGGAAAATCCCTGGAAGAAACTGTCGTGTCTGCCCTGGCAGAAGAAGACGCTGTGCTGCAGATATAAATGTGGCGAGTTGTTCTTTGAAAGAAAAAGATATTCCTGGATCCTTAAAGGGAGGCGTACTTTCGGAATGGTTTAAAATTCATTCATAGCAAAGAGCTAGAATAATCTTGAAGGGAAGGCAGAAGCAACTGTTGTGAAGAAGTGCAAGCAAAATTCATTCTAGATTAAAGATAATTCTAGAAATGAGAGAGAATTCAATGGAAACAACTATTTTTAGAATTAAAAATAACTCCAAGCTGCAGGAGAAGATGTCCCAAATGTCCCTTTTAAAAGTTCACTAAAACTCTGGCCTCGAAGGCCAAAGATATATTCTACCAAAATCGAAAATAAATCTTTAAGATGAAAACAATGATTGATCTGTACAGTTTCCCCCCTAATCCTGAAGGTGTTTATCCTTCATTAGGATCTCGTATGCTTCACTTGGATATTCCCATCGGGTAATCGAAGCAACCCCCATATTGTGCTTCCAATTCGATTGTCCCTGTCTTTGACACTCCATCAATTATTTAACCGCATTGCATATACTCGTATATAGTATTCCACTTGTGTGCGCCGTGCCACATGCACCTGCACCACCACCACCACTTTGGATGTATTTGGAGGCGGTGAGAGCAAGCCACCTGCCACATGGTCATAAAACAAAAGAAATGTTGGCTAGAGAGGGGGAAAGACACCTTCAATTATGCCCGGGGAATGCCCATGCCCCGCCTTTGTCCGCATTCACATCCACACTGAATGCTCCAATTGTCGGGGAGTGCATATCCTTTTATTCTCGTGTATACTGTATGTACATTTATCGGAAAGGGAGTTTGTATTATTGATTAGTGTAAGTGCCTACCAATCGGGGGGAGACGAGACAGCTGTTGTGCCACGTATCACGTAGCCTCTTGTTCCTTGAAGGTAGCGCAAAAAAAAAAAAACATACATATATTCCTCGTGAGCCCAAGGCCGGTTTGCGCTGGCAATATCCTTGGATCGGATAGCCCTCTGTATCGTTGGCACATTTGTGCCTAGTTTACGACAGCTGCGACAAGATGCTTCTTTATCTTGTTCCTCTCTTGCCTCATGGCTGCTCTCACTCTTTCTTTCCCTTCTTCGCTCTGGAGCAGCAGCCTACCCTTAGTTTTTTGTACTTGCTGTTGCTTCCTGGGCGGGTGATTGATCCTTTCCTTCCATTCGATCTGGTTACAGCTGCTGTTTCACGTCCTACCTGAGGAAAATGTCTTGAACTCTGCCTGTCAGGACAACGAGTCGTGTCTTTCTCAACTCTTGCTCTAATTGTTATTTTAATTGGCATTCATTGTTTCATTTGCCTTTCGTGTTTCCAAGGAGAGTAGAGATTAGAGATGAAGAAGATATCTGTATAAACTTTAGATGGTTTCCTTTCTCTGTTTGGGATTATAAAGATTAAAGAAATTTTCTAAATGCTTTATTTGTGGAAGACCTTGAAAAAACACTTGTTATAACAGGGGATATCTATGGATTCCTTTGATTTCAATAGATTAAACATCCACTATTTTGTGAGGAAATCCTACATAAATCACTTCACTTTGATGTTTGATGACTATCCCAAAGATACTGGTATCTTTTACGAGTACTCCCAACCTTGTTAGACATTCCTTTGTTAATTCCTTGGAATCTCTAAGATTCCTTTTGATATTTCGCTTTCCCCCAACAGTTGTCTGTCATTCGGGACAATCCCGCTCCCCAAAAAAAAGAATGAATTCTCAATTGAATTTGAATAATTCTATCGTTCTATGGTTCATTTGTTGTACGAATCGTCTCTCATGTTTTCTGTGCGAAATTCTTCTGTGCCGCCAACGAAAAAAAGGGGACAAGGACAACCCTTTTATGCGACTATTAACCCACAGCATTGTTGTGAAAGGGAAGTACCAGCTCTATAGAGAGGGTATGTTTGGATGGATGGGGGATGAGGAAATATCCCAGACACACGCTAATATAATATTTATAGTTGGTATTTTATTTCCGGCTACCGCTCGACAATTCTTCTTATTGAATTTTGTTGGAAATAAAATTGAAATGTGTCGCGGAAGAGAATTCCGACCAACCAGCAAAAAAGAAAAGGGGTTGATTGTGCCGGCCGGTATCGCGTAGCGCTCCGCTCCTCGTCTGCGTCTGGGCCTGGGGGTTGTGGGCCATTAGCTTCAGCAACAGGATAATCAAAGCGCGCGCCTGAAACCTCCGCTCCGCCATTGTTTGTCCGACAGCTGCCCCCGAAGGGAGAGTCTCAGAGACTGGAATACGATAAGTGAGAGAGAATGAAGCGGGAAACTGCGAAAATCTTTCAGGAACTTGGCCATGAAATGGTTGTAGTAGTAGACAAAACTTTTTATCACACCCCGAATGGCAGTACCAGCAGAGGGTATTATAATTTTCAACAGATGTTTTGACCAGATGTAGAACAGGAGGAAAGCCCGCTGGGCGGACAATTCTATAAAGATATAATTTTTTGCTGATTAGCGTTGACCTTCTGTCCAATTGTTAATCTCTTTTTAAATGCCTTCTATTCTCTCATATTTCAAGATAGAGGGCTGGAAGAGAATAGTTTTCGCTTGTCACAATCGGAAGAGTCATGTTATGGATTACTGTTTCATACAAGAACAGATGAAAAGTTGGTTTCATTCAAGCTTTATAGAAAACATCTGTTAAAACTGATGCAAAAGATGTATCATATTACTATTGTAATTGCAATCAATCCCTCTTCAGGGACCCCATTTCTTGACAGATACTCTCAAGACGTAAGGACTAGACCACACACACACACCCAGAAGCATGTAGCATGTATTTCTTCCTTGTCGTTGTTTTTCCCTGTTATCTCTTGACCCAAATCTAATGAGCCATGAAGGTGTTTCTTTTGGTTGGAAATTTGACACTTTTTAAAATGTCATTCGTGTGATCTATCTCTCTCTCCAGCAACAGGCTCTAGGGCTATGGACTGCCAACTTGTTGGAACCAAATGGCAATTCAATGGAACAAATCCTATTGGAACAAATGTCATCAGGTGGCAACGCCATTCATAGTTTTTTTGTTGGCCTACGTGACCGAAAACTACATTGTAAATGGGGGTACATACAACGTGCAACAACAGCAGCAACAAAAACAATGGAAACCCCATCCCTCCCCGAAATTGAAACAACAACAACAAAAGAGGAACACTTCCCTCTCGCTCTCTGTTTCTTAGACTGTTCCCATAGACAGTGAGAAACCCTTCCCGTCGTGAGATGAGAGACTGTGTTCATAGTGAGTGAGAGAGAGGTCACAGAGGGAGAGAGTTTGAGCTGTGGATTGGAGAGCGGGTGGGTGTTGTTGTGCTCTCTTTCCCACTCTTTTGGTCTCTTGATTGTTTTGTGCATTCGATGCATGTAACATTTGTTACACTCATACATACACAAAAACATACACACGATACATATATAGAGAGAGCGAGAGCGCAGCAGCGGTGCAGCATATGCCAAACCACAGGGAAAAAAAGTAAAGAAAAACTCGCCTTGTCCCAAGCATTGCACACAGCAACATTTGTTGCTGTTACTGCAGCTGCATGCAGCGCTGCTGCTGCCTTGCCTTGCATTCTTTTTGACTCTTCTGTGACTCATGTTGCATGTCGTTGAATGTTTTTTATTGTTTTCAGAGCAACAGAGCAGCAGCAGGCAACATCAGCGATAAGAGCTTTTCGAGTTGCATTAATGTGTCCGTCCCTTTGGCAGCTTTTAATCTATTTGGAACACATGCGGCGCCGTTTAAATCCCCCCCTACCCGTCTCCATCATGGGTTCTTCCGCTCTGCCATGCCCTGCTCTCTTTTTGGTCACCCTACATACATAGTATGTACGTTCCTACTCCTCTTTACAGAGCTGTTTCTACTTCTCTTCCCAGTGCTGTTATTCCTCCTCCAGCTGCTGTTCTTCCTACTGTTATTCTAGAAGCTCTGTTCTAGGGTATCAAAAAACTGCTTTCTGTAACATTTAACAGCCCTTTTTTGTCGGAAACTGTTGGAAGGAGGCCACTGTTAATACTGGTGCTCTGCTCACCCCCTAGTCCCCTTCCATGTGTGCTGTATTTGCTTATTCTTTCGGTTGTAAACATGTGTTTACACGTCTCACCATCAAAAAACATCAACCATTTACCAGAAATCCAGCAACACACAGCCAACGACAGCCACCGGATGTAGCTAATGACCGCAAAGCCAAAAGGCAAATCTGAAAGAGAATCGTTTGGCATTAGATTCACACCGAAGCGAGGAATACACTTTTTGGGAGGGATAAAGCTAGGTTAAGCGCATTAGAATGTCGAAAAAAATAAGGTTGAGAGATGATTTTTGTACAAAGAATCATTGAAAATACCATATTTTCCTAAATGTCAAGAATATCTCATCAAATCCCTTGACAAAGTCATGCTGTTATGCCTGTTGTAACATGAAATATGATGATTGTTTTTTATGATCGCCCGCTTATCAGTCGAGGATTTTATCAGCTGTGTGGATTTACTTGTAAATGAATCACAAAAAACTAACCAACGAAAAACCCTTTGCCTCCCTCTTTGCAGCAACGAACGGAACTCAGTCCGCCGACCCATCAAACATCCGCCACCGCTGAAGTGAATGCCACATTAGCACCCACCACAAGCGCCACAATAGCTGCCACAACGAGTGCAGCAACGACAGCAGTGACATCAGTGGCAGGAGGAACCACAACGGGCAGCAGCACTTTGAGCAGCAATGCGACAAGCAGCAGTACAGCAGGAGGAGCAGGAGGACTGGCAGCAGCACCAGCGGTGGGCGGGGGAGCGGCAGGAGTGGGAGCCAGTGGCTATCCAAAGACAGATTCGAGTAAAGCCAACACCAGCGGAAGCAGTAGCAAACACAGCAGCAGCAGCAGTGGCAGTGGCGGTATTAAGGAGAGCAGTAACAGCAATCCACCGCCACCTGCAAGTGGGAGTGGCAGCAGCAACAGCAATGCCCCAAGCCTTTATGTCTCTGTGCCGCTGTCAACGGCCAATGTACCTGGAATCAATCTGCCATCGAGCAACAGCAGCAGCATCACCACGAACCCCAGCGGTGGTAAGTTTTTTATTTTAATCATCAGGTTTAAAACAGAAATAACAATCCTTTGGCCACAGATCCCCATGCGACGGCAGCTTCACGCAGCACTCAGCAGCAGCAGCAGACGAATCTGTCAGCACTGAGTACTGCAGGCGCTGCAGGAGGAGCGTATGCAACAGCAACAAGTGGCGGTGCGGCCTCAACGGTCATTCAGCATCAGAGCGGAAAATCATCACCGGCTCTGGGCGGTAGCGGAATCGGTACCGGCTCCCTTGTCAGCGGTAATAGCGGTGGCAGCATCATCTCCGCCAGCATCGGCAGCTGCAGCAGCAGCGTCGCCCTGTCCACTGGAAATCTAACGGCCACAACCACAGAGAGCGGGAACCTAAAGATCAGTTACGAGAAGCAGACAACGCGAGTGCAACAGCTGCAAGAGCAGGAGGCATCGACAGCCACGTCACGCAGAAGCAGGTATGCAGAGTAATGAGAAAAGGATATACGCCGAATATCTTCATGTGTTGTTGCCTGTGCAAGCTGCCTTTTAGTTTATAAATAAGTCTTAAACGATAGAGATGTATTCCTGCATACCTTTATTGATCTTTGGTTACCTGTAAAGGTGGTCCTATGTTTTGTTTTTGCTGTTTCTGTTGCTCTCGGTTTTTGTGTGAGTTTTGTGTGTATTTTAATCAATCATTTTGCACTCACCACTGCACCAGGATGGCTGGACTGGGCTGTGATTCATTTTGGTTGGTTTTTTTTTTGGTTCCAAACGGGCAAGCAGCTGCAGCTTTTTGTGTTTCATTTCAAAAAAAATACATAAAGCTGCGATCTATAAAAAAATTATTCTCTCTTCTCTTCCACTCTCTATATCTCTCTGTCTCTCGGTTTGCTTAATGTCTTCCCATAACACAAAATCACACCAATCACATTGAATCCCCCACCCACACCACACAAGTAGATCGCGCTCTGGTGAGAGCAGTAGCACGAGTAGTCATCATCATCACCATCATCATCATCACTCGCAGAACCACCACCACAACAATGTCAATGTCCCCTCAAATCATCCAGCACAGGGGCAGCAACAGCAGCAGCAGCTGACGGCGCTACAATCGTTGCACTCTGCTGCAAACGTAGGCAGCACCTCTTTGACCACCCCCAATACAGCCGCCAACAGCTCTGCCACCAACGCGTCGAATACCAAAGCCACATCGGGTGGACGTTCTGGTAAAAAGCGTGGAGCAGCACTCAATAAAAACGAAACCAATGCTACGGGATCAGCATCGGCAACAGGGAACGTTGCAGCTGCAGCTGCTGCGGCTGCGGCAACAACAACAGTAGCTGAGAAGCAGAGTCGACATAATTCACCTCATCAATCGCCAAGTGCTGCTGGTCTGCCCGGAGGCATTGCATCGCCAGTGGTGCTGTCGTTGTCCTCCTCTCAATCTTCGATAGATTCGCCGCCCACTGTGGCACCCGCAACAACACCGACTCCTCGAAGCACGCGAAACAGCAGTAACAGCCTTCTGCTGCATAGCAATCATAATGGCGATCAGACCTCTTCCTCGTGCTCCTCATCTTCCACTTCGTCATCGTCTATGTCCTCGAGTGGGGGTGCATCCAGTATCCCTGTCGTGAATCTATTGGATTCCCCCGTCAATATGTCGACCAGTGTTCCGCCAGTGGGTTTCAGAGGGGGGAGCACGAGCGCGACTACTGCCAAGGGAACAACGACTCCTGAAGGGAACTATGGCGGAAGCAGCAGCAATGGCAGTGGCACCACCACCAAGCCTTTGAATAAAAAAATGCTGCGTGCACAACAGACACAACTGTTCCAACAGCAACAGCAGCAACAAGCACAGACATATGCACCAATAATCCCAGTTAGAACCACATCCCCCACAAATCTAACCCCTGCCTCATCCTCCGCCTCAGCATCAGTCTCAGCATCAGTCTCAGCCACAGCCACAACTCCAATTCAGGCTAACTTTATGCACTTGCAACAGCCACAACAGCCACAGCAACAGCAGCAGGCACAACAGCAGAATCAACATGAAGATCTAGAAATATTACAATTCACTAATTCGATTCCTACCAATCCTTCTTCCACCTCCACGACAACAACAACGATAACGAAATCAAACAGAACTCCGGATCTTGCAACGTCATCGGCCGCAACGACAACATCACTGCCAAGCACAACAACGCTGACGAGTCAGCAGTCGAGCCAATCGATGATGTCCCTTGGAGGTGGCCTCAAGTTCACCTACGAGAGTCAGACGCAGCAGCAGCAAATGGATGTGGCCATGCTGCCAGTAAGCTCCATCAAGGACTCGCCGCCCAGTTCGCCAGGATCCGAGGCTGGTGGCGCAGCGCAGTTGCATACGACAGCCACAGCTTTGGCTGTACCCGCTCCCCAACCTGGAAATGTACGCAAGCGTGGACGCAAGGCCAAGGACTCGACAATAGCTGCGGCAGCTGCAGCGGCAGCACAAGCAGCCACAGCAGCAGCCGCAGCAGCTGCTACAAACGTTCAGCAGCAGCCAGATCTCAAGGATGTGCGTATCCTGCAAAATGGAGCTGCCAGCAGTAGTTCATCGAGTGGTCCCATCAATACCCCCACGCCGCCGGCAACGCCTGCATCGTCGGCGAGTTCGATCATAGCGCACACGGCCACCCACATGCTAGGGAATCATGTGAATCCAAATAGTAGTGTGGCCCAAAAGCTGTCGGAGCAGCTGCACATGGAAGTGCAGGATCATGCCGTTTACACGAGTGACTCTATGAGTTCGCAATTCGCGGGTGTGCCATTCCCTGGCAAACAGGTAAGCAGAATTTACGTTTTGCAACACTGCTCGCATAGAGTTGCAGGGCTGCCAGCTGATCTTATCTATTTCATCTCTCCTTCTCTCAGCGAAATAATACCAGCGCCGCCTCTACACCTGCACCGAATCCACTGCAATCAATGTTCAGCGGTGGCGGAATGAATAGCAATATGTCGATACCCCAAAGCTTAGAGCAGCTACTGGAGCGCCAATGGGAACAGGGCTCACAGTTTCTCATGGAGCAGGCGCAGCATTTTGACAGTGAGTATGAGTCGCATTGTGGATGCCTTATGGCGAATTCCTAATCTGTAATATTCTTTAATTGCAGTTGCTTCCCTGTTGAATTGCTTGCATCAGCTGCAGAGTGAGAATCTGCGCTTGGAGGAACATGTGACCAGCCTGATAGCGCGACGTGATCATTTGCTGGCGGTAAATGCCCGCTTGCAGATACCACTGAATCCGATCGCCAACAAGGCCGAGGCGCATGGTAAGTAGAGAAGGCCATGTCAATACCATGTCCGATCTCTCTTGTACTTGGTGTCGGTACACACACACAAACACCTCACACATGGTAATTGGCACTAGAGGAGGACCGCCATGCCATGCCATCCATCCATCCCACAAACAAACACACACAAACAGCCACTGATAACAGACCAAATTTTTACGTTTTTTATTTGAATATTTGTTTATAATATTTTGTCTGTTTGCATCCGTTGTACATACAAATTGCACCTGAATAAATCGATATGGATAGTCTTAAGTTATTCCTAAGTTAACAGTCAAACTCCATATTGTATATAAAATATATTTACACCTTACGCTGCATAACATAGTCAAGAAATGATCAGATACTTTCCTCATTTACATACATTTTTCTTTGCCATGAAAAACACTCTTAAGTTAAGCATTTGACACGCAAAAAATACCTTAATTATTACCTTATAAAACACTAATATATTTACAAGTAATGTATCTTTACTTAATAACTAATCATTTTTGATTTTATTTATTTGAAAAATGAATAAAATGTTTTAAAACGAACACAAATTCTAAATTCATTTCTCTAAGTTCGAACAAGTTTACACCGTTTACGTTTCTCACCTCTGGCTGGTTGGTGCTGCCAAACTACTTTTTTTTGTGCACACAAAAAAGAGGGATCCTGTTTCTTTTGATTAATATTAATGTTAGAGGGCTTCTATCTCTCCTCTCCCGATTTTTGTTAGCTTATAAGTTTGTTGAGTTGCATGCCAAGCCACCAACACCTAAGCACTCACATATACACCCGCACACACAAACTAAAATATTTTTTTTGGTGAAGATGGCCACAAAAGATGGGTGATAGGGGAGGGAAGATACTGTTACTCACAATCTAACCAAAACAACTTGTACAACTTCTGTCCCTTCCACATTAGCAGCTTCCAACATGAGTGCTCTCAATGCGGCAACAACAATAGCGGCAGCCGTCTCCCTGGCCACTACAGCCATCAATACGACCACACCCACAATGGTGAACAGTCGCCCCACTGTGGCGCCGGCCAGCTCTAGCGGTGTACTGGACTACCGGGGCACGGGAAGTGGAGGTGGCAGCAACAACAATGGCAACATGAGCAATAATCCTGGAGTGGCAGGAGGAGGAGCAGGCGGAGTAGCCACATCATCCTCGAATGTCAGCTCGGGCACAACCACCCCCATGTCTCTGAGCGGAATGACAATGAGCAATGCAGCCAGTCTGGGATTGAGGTGAGTGTCCATCACCCGCCCACCCACGTGGTGTAGACAAAAGATATCTCTAATTCGTAATCTCTATTCCCCATAGGCACGTATCTGCGGCCCATGCAGCGTACAACAGCACCAACAGTGGCAGTGGCAGCGTAAGCAACAGCCTCCATCAGCATCCCTCCCAGAATCAACAGCAGCAGCAGCATTCACATCCGTCGCAACAACAAGTCGTACAGCAGCATTTGCAGCAGCAGCATCAACAGCAACAGTCGTCGTCGTCGCATCATGCCAGCGCCGCTGTTGCCGCCTCCCATATGCTCGGTGTGGGCGTGGGCATGGGCATGGGCGGTGCTGGCGGAGTGGCGGCGGCGGCTGGTGGCAACATTGGTGGACGAGGTGGGTCAGCGACAGCTCTAGCTGGTGCAACATCAACAACAACAACAACAACTACTACATTTACAACAACAGTGGGCATGCCACTCCGCGTGGGCGGAGTTGGCGTTGCCGGCATTGGCCTTGGCGTTAACCTTGGCCTGGGCCAGGGCGATTTAAGTAGCACCACCACCACTTCCACCTCCTCCTATGCGGCGCATCACGCGGCGCTCTACAGCACGCATCATCAGGTAGTTGAGTGCGTGCGCGCCTGTATGTGTGTGTGCCTGTATCTCTGTATGTGTTTTGGTTGTGTGTGTGTCTATAAACCATGCATTCCCCGAGGCTTTGTGCAATTTTCATTCATTTTGATTTTATGCTCATGATTCATATGTGCCCCACTCATCTCTTGCATTCATTACGAATCAGACAACCATTAATTCAATCAATTAATCAATCAAAGTCACTGCTCTAAAGAAATTTCTAAACACGCCACACACAAGTCGTATCCATCCGCTTAGCCCCCCCCCCATCTCTTTTTGCATTATAAATATCTCATTTCACGGCTGATAGCACCAAATTTCGATGTGGTTTTTTTGTGTGCCAGGATGAAAGAGAAGACTATTGATAATCGTTATTGAATTAAAAAAGAACCCCATACGATATGTACAACCCCTCTTAGAATGCAACTCATATTTGGGTGTCTCTCTGTTTTGCAGTCCCAGCTAAGGCGCGACGATAACCTCGCCAAAACCAGCTGAAAGTCATACCGTGAGCAAATGCAGCAGAAGCAGAAGCCACAGCCAAAAAAGAAACCGATACTGGCCAGACGCGGAGGTCGTAACAGCAAACCATTGCCACAGAAAACGATGCCCTACTACAGCAAGCCGAAGCCAGCGGAGGCACTTAGCTTTCAGCAACTGCGCGATAAAAATGATGATGATGTGAGTAACACCGAATGATACCCCTATAGAAATAACTAAACAAAAATCAAAATTACAGCTCAGCAGCACCAGCAGCAGCTCTTCCACGTTTTCCTCTTCGTCGCCACAGCAAGAATCTTCGGTGGACTATGAGGCAGAGGATGAGAACGAGGACAAACAACGTAGGCCCAAGCATAAGGATGAGAATGAGAGCTTGTTGCATGTACAGAATTTTCTAAAATGCTTTGGACCCAATGCCTTATCAGCAGCCACCATAACAGCAATACCACCACCAGCAACAGCAGCAGCAACAGGAGGAGCAGTGGTGCCAACGGGCAACCAGAATGTTGTCAAATCGCCGAGCACAGAGCTGCGTAGCTGGCGCCAGAATTATCGCAATACAATCCAAATAGGACCCACAACAAACACAATTGCAACATTAGCCACCACAGCAACAACCACCACACCCGCACTTTTACAAGCCCAACCGAATCACAAACCACAAAAATTTCAAATAAACACAAAATTTCTGCGCAAGCCACGGAATAAACTAATGAAAATGCTGCCAACAACGACAACCACTACAACAACGGACAATGGAAAAACAACGACAGTGACGACGATAGTTGTTCAGGATGAGGAAAAAGATGAACAACAAACTAGGGAAAAACTGCAGCAGCAGCAACCGCAGCTATTTAACGATGATTCCAATGCCAAATTCAAAGACTTTTCAATTGATTCGCTATTGAATAAGTAACAACTTGTCCACTTGGATTAGAGGATTGAGATCCAGAGGATTAGATAATGAAGAAAATTACGAAATTATTACTTAAAATGTAGCCTTATTATTTTTTTTGTAGAACAATTCAACGAAAGAAAGAGCCCAAACCGCGTTCCTAATTTACCCCACTGCCACCCCACCCACCCCAAATCCTGAAAAGCGAGCACACAAATTTTGTTTTAGCCAATCGTACCGATAACAACATGAACAATATAGCAACAACGTATTCTAATTATACGATATTACACCTAGGCTGTTTATTTATTACATACATATTGTACAACTAGTGGCGCAATTTCATAATTAGCCTAAGCATGTAAATATTTACTTAAATACGAGATAATAAACGAAGAGTGACGTGCTAGAATTTAAGAATATATTCTTATATTTCATATTCTAAATTTCACTATTGGGCTTTACTTTCGAGGAAGCGACGACTCCAGGGCTTCGCGCACGCGTAGCATCATCTCCTTGCGCACATTATCGGGGACCAAGGCGCGGGCCTATTAAACAGAAATATAATTAAATTAATATAGAATATATTCTTATTGGGGTCCACCTACTTGCGGCACAATCTCGGCTGCCAGTTCCTCTGTTGAGATGGTCTCCTTGTTTCGCTCTTTTTCCGCAATTTTTTCTCGTATAGATAATTCAATTTGTTTACGCCAGCCGCATTCATTAAGACGTGTCTGCAAAAGGTCCTTCAAGCTATCGAGGTTTTGTTTATGTAAAAAGAAACCTACTTTAATAATAAGAATACAAATATCTTACGCGACGCTTTCACGGTTTGTTAGTTTAACATCTTCCTTTGGCTGGGCATCCGTGCCAATTTCCTTGCTGGACGGCATGATTCTAATTTGTATAAATATATGTTCAGTTCGTAACTAACTGTAATATTAGTTTAATATTACTAGCCAACTAGGACCCTCAGGCCTGAGCACATAATTTTATACAATAGGTAAAACAATTTTAACAATATTCAGGTAACTCATGGCACTGTTGATGTTTACGAACCAGTTCCAAGTATGAACTGCTTATTCAAAAAATTCAGCTGTTAATTTTAACGATTGTGCTGTTAACCGTCTGTTAACGATTGTGCTGTTAACCACCAGCTGTTAGCTATGTTAACAGTCGCAACGGCGGGCTGTACGCCCAACGCCCTGAATCTTTACCAGGATCCTCTAATTGGACTTCTACCTCCTGCTGGTTGGAGGCCATGGATTTGTTTTCCAAAATTTAATTACATAGTATATGTTTATGTTTAAAGTTCATTTTAAAGGTGTTTTAAAGAGCAATGCTTATTTTCAAAGTTACCGCCACATCGCCAAATATACTTTGTTGTCGATGTTTTGTTGCATGCTCGATCCTCCTCAGCAATTTACCAGGGAAAAATATTATAAACTTCCCAGGACGGCGAGGATTTTTTATAGCGGGCGGATTTGAAATGAGCAAGGGAGTTACTAAAATAATGGATAAATTGCTGAAATCAAAGCAAACTGTTTCATGGGAGATTAGTTTATTCGATTATGTTATCTTTTTAATATAATTTATGGGTTTCCTTCCACGGAGTAGCCCCAACACTAGCCCCCAAAACAACTAACTTCGACACGAGCGTTACAGAGCGTTGCCCACCAGCCATTGTAAAATTGTTAAATCTATTTTTTGCGGCCATAAACGGCAATATTAGATGCGTGAGCTAACAAAACGTTTTCACTCAATTTCACCTCCTGTCCTGTTGGTTGGAGGTTATGGATTTGTTTTCGACGGAGAGATGGCGTAGGATGGTGTGGCTCCCAGGAGGTCGAGTTCTGGGGCCCATAGAGTTACAGGTTCCAGCTGAACTTTGTGGCCAAATAGCCCTGAATCCCTGCGAGGATGTGGATAGGTGGTCACCTTGGGGGTAGTGGGGAACGTGGCGGTGCTGACAGTAATATCATTGATTAGGTCAGAGTTATACAATTTCCAGCAGCAGCAGCAGAAGAATGGTGTGCTATTCTTGAACACAATGGGTATTCAGGCCCCCGGCAGGATTTACTCCGTGCTAATGTGCTCGCTGACAGCGAACAGGGTAGTCTCTGAGATCTAGGAGCTCATGGACATGAATATATTAAATAGGCTGATGATGTTGATCAAGAATGTACTTTATGTGGTCGGAAATGCTTCTATTTGGGTGTTACACACATCCAGACTCACCACAAAACTAATATACCCCTATACTCTTCAAGTACCGTGTATAAAAACTGAGTACCTCTTGTTGTCTCACTCTTGCCAATTGCAAAAGCAGGTCATGAAAAGAGGCGCTCGAGACAGCATATTTATGTACATCCCTATCTACATATTTATCTATGCATGTCTTTTCAGCCGAAATATTCGCATTTCTACTTTTATTACTATTTTCTTATATTGATCAAACTTTTTTTATGGAAAAACTCATTGAAGCGCTTAATGGTGGGTGTGGGGCCTTCTGTGTATGTGCGCCAACTGGCATCCCACACAACTTATGCCGCCCAAACACTAGCTTGATATTGGGGCTTGTCGTCATCGTTGAATGCGTTGGCCCCGTCTATGCACAAATATGGTTGGTCTGACGGCATCGCAATCTGTTTTGTTGGCCTCTGGCTTCACAAAGCCTGCAGCTGCTACTCGTTTTCTGCTGAACCAGCTTCATTTTCTGGTAATATCGCTAGAATTTCGTCTTAAAACCATGAGTTTTCAGTAAATTTTACGACAGGATTAAGTCCTGGGTAATTATCCTGTCTCAAAGAAGAGGAAATCGCTTTTCTTTGGACATCTGCAGTAATGGCATTAAACCTAACCTCAATCGAGGTCGGGTCGCCGGTCTCTGCCGGCACTTGTATGTACATGTGTGTATGCATGTGAATGGCCTGGGTGGCCCTTTTCTTGCATTTCCTGCCTATTTCATTTCATGTGTATTTCTGGAAATTCAATAACATCTGCAGCAGCTGCCGGTCTGCTTCTCGAAAATGCCGCAGCGCAGAGGTTGGGGGCCTGTACAACAACAAGCCGGTTTGCCTAGGCTTCAATTTTGTTTTTGGAAAAGCAACCCCCATATAAGGCACGCACACGCACGCATACATTTGCGTGGCATACGCCAGTATGTATATCTGTGTGTATATCAGTTAGGAAATGAAGTCATCGCAAGATTTTGCTGTGTTGGCGTCGCTATGGCGACGACCATTATTATGCTTTCACGGCCTACACTCCCTTCGCCCATGCGGCCTGGCCTCCTCAAACGAATGACTCATCAGGCGACAGAATCGATATACGTATGCACTCTCCCCCTAGGAATTCAGCTGCTCCCTGCTGCAGCAAGAAGTGCCTGCCGCACCCTGTCCTGGTACAGTCAGCACTTGCCCCATGCAGCATGAAATGGAGCAAATTAGAAAGCGCCACTATTATTAGACACAGAGTGCGGCGGCTGGTCCGCTTTCACGTAATTATAGCTCCTCCGTTCAGTGAACTCTTTGCTGCTGGAAAATTTTTTAAAGGAAAGAGACGGGAAAATGAAAAACGAATAGAGATTTTCTTTTGCTATCCAAACTGCATTCAGCCGATTTTATTCTTTTACACAATTCATCGCTTTTATTTTTTTTCTTTTATCTCCCCTTTATGAGTTGTCTTGGTGTTGAATAAATACTTTTTGTGTTATTCTTGTTAGCGGTTTCTTCTTTTTGTGTTGCAGTGGAGTTTGTTCTTGTTTTGAGCGTAGACACGGTTTCGACGAAGGCTGGGCCCCCACCCACCAGTGACGCCCCGGCTGTGTGGATGTGTGAAGTGTTTAGTACTCTTCGGCACCCTCGCCCTCACCATCGCCAGAGTCCATGCCGACCTCCTCGTAATCCTTCTCCAGAGCGGCCAAATCCTCACGGGCCTCGGAGAACTCTCCCTCCTCCATACCCTCACCGACGTACCAGTGGACGAAGGCACGCTTGGCGTACATCAGATCGAACTTGTGATCCAGACGAGCCCAGGCCTCGGCAATAGCCGTGGTGTTGGACAACATGCACACGGCACGCTGCACCTTGGCCAGATCGCCGCCGGGCACAACAGTGGGTGGCTGGTAGTTGATACCGACCTTGAAGCCAGTGGGGCACCAGTCCACGAACTGGATGGTACGCTTGGTCTTGATGGTAGCAATGGCGGCGTTGACGTCCTTGGGCACAACATCACCACGGTACAGCATGCAGCAGGCCATGTACTTGCCGTGACGGGGATCGCACTTCACCATCTGGTTGGCTGGCTCGAAGCAGGCGTTGGTGATCTCAGCAACGGACAGCTGCTCGTGGTAGGCCTTCTCGGCAGAGATGACGGGGGCGTAGGTCACCAGGGGGAAATGGATACGTGGGTAGGGGACCAAGTTGGTCTGGAATTCAGTCAGATCCACATTAAGAGCACCATCGAAACGCAGAGAGGCGGTGATCGAGGAGACGATCTGGCCGATCAGACGATTCAGATTGGTGTATGTGGGGCGCTCAATGTCCAAGTTGCGGCGGCAGATGTCATAGATGGCCTCGTTGTCGACCATGAAGGCGCAGTCAGAGTGCTCCAGGGTGGTGTGCGTGGTCAGAATGGAGTTGTAGGGCTCAACCACGGCGGTGGAGACCTGGGGAGCTGGGTAGATGGCGAACTCCAGCTTGGACTTCTTGCCGTAGTCCACGGAGAGACGCTCCATCAGCAGCGAGGTGAAGCCAGAGCCAGTACCACCACCGAACGAGTGGAAGATCAGGAAGCCCTGGAGACCAGTGCACTGATCGGCCAACTTACGGATGCGGTCCAGCACCAAGTCGACGATCTCCTTACCGATGGTGTAGTGACCACGGGCGTAGTTGTTGGCGGCATCCTCCTTGCCTGTGATCAACTGTTCGGGATGGAACAGCTGGCGGTAGGTGCCAGTACGGACCTCATCCACCACAGTCGGCTCCAGATCGACGAAGACGGCACGGGGCACATGCTTGCCGGCGCCAGTCTCGCTGAAGAAGGTGTTGAACGAGTCATCACCACCGCCCACGGTCTTGTCAGAGGGCATCTGACCATCGGGCTGGATACCGTGCTCCAAGCAGTACAGCTCCCAGCAGGCATTACCGATCTGGACACCAGCCTGGCCAACATGGATAGAGATACATTCACGCTGTAGGCGGAAGAGAGAAGTAACGAAACGATGATTAATTACACGCCCAACAAAAATCAATACTCCGCAGAGCCGCGCCCAAGATGATGCGGCCCTGTATCTCGTAAGTATGTATGTGCAAGTGAGATGGCAATATGGTATACCAGAAAAAAATCTTTTGCCGACGCCGCACTTTTCTGTATGTATGCCCAGGATTGTTCACGAAATTTCCATAGAAATTTGCCGGTTTTCGGTTTAGAAAAATTGTACTGTACAGTTTTTCTACTTTTCACACAGTTTAATTGGGTTCTACAACTTTTTCTGCTAGTTTCATGGCATGACGTCATCGTTTTTTCTACCGAAAACGCGTGCTGTCGCCATTTTGCAAAAACTTGGCCGACGCCACATTAATTAAATCTAAATTTCAGTTTATTCCCTATTCATTGACTAAAACTGCAGTGGATTACTTACCATATTGAGTTTGTTCTAGTTTATTTTCACACACGAGCACGAAAAAAGAAAATTCACAACTTGTGATTTAGTACTGACTTGGAGATACGTTACGTTCGAACTGCCGGTTATGAGGCTTCACAAACATAGACGATTGAAGTAAAAGGCGCCGCGCGTGCTTTTTATATTTGATTTCGGGCTGGGTTGGCAGTGTGACCGGGCTAGAGCTTCGGAAATATGCCGAAAAGTACGGTCCCACTAAAAAATATACAGTAAAAAATCAGATTCCTCGATTTTGATATTCTCTTTAATATTACTAGCTAGCTGGGACCCTCAGGCTTGACCACGTAATTTTATACGATTGATGAATCAATTGTCTAAAAGATTGGCTAAGTTTAGGGACTCTTTTTTTTTAGATTGTTTATAAAATAACGTTTAAGTAATAAAGGTCAAGGCATAAAACGTAAGTGAGCATGAAATGCGCCGTAAGAAAACGTTAGTGAGCATGGAATGTCACGTCATTTGGAAACTTGACCGGTGGTATGGACATAATTATACCCTTTTTCATTTGATTAGTTATAAAATTATTTTTTCCCCAGCTGCTTTAAAATATACTTAATTATGTGTTTAACACAGATTTACATATTTTTACCCATTAATGGATTTGATTTGTTTTCTGTATTCCCAATTTATATTTTTATTTATATTTTCACACTACAAACTGCAAAATATCGTTGAGGTAGCTTTAAAACTAGTTTATGCACTACTGGTGCGTAGTATGACAAACATTTCCAAAATTCTATAATGTCCATGCCCTAAGGGTATGCAAAATGTTTCTAATTATGTGCCCATGTTGTGGGACAATGTCGCTAATTTCGGGGCACATGTTGCTGGCCCATAAAAATTAATGTTGCCAACGGTAAAAAACGTAAGTGAGCATGGAATGTCACGTAAGCAACGTAAGTGATCATGGAATGTAGGAAAATTCGTGAGATAATGTTGCCTCCATAAAATCCCTTAAAAAGGCCCCAATAAAATATACGGTCTGACCTCAAAATATACCGCAAATATTTCAAAAATATAATAATACTCGATTTTGATATTCGGTTCAATATTACAAGCTGAATTGGATGGTCAGCACTGAACTTATAATTTTATCTAAAACACAAATAAATTTCCTACAAGACTGGCTAAGTTTTAGGACTCCCTTTGGTTGGATTGTTTACAAACGACAAAAAATTCGGACGCGGTGAATAGCTGGTTGAGTTTATTTTGGCCTAACCTCTATAGTTTCTACCTTGCGTGTGGTATGCCAACTTGCTTGGAACATGCTATCAAAAGAGGTGCTACCACGCACACTACCAAAGCATTTAATTTTGTGTGTGTAAATTTACGTGTCCGACGCCATTTAGTGAAACGGAATTTTGTTTTTAAATTATTAGGAACTAAGAAGTTAATTTAGAGCCACCATGAGAATCGAAGCGCAAGAATCTTTTTGGTTGAACAAGACTGTTTACAGCAATGCCGAGAGGTTATACTACGAGGAACTTAGTCAGATAATCGAGCGGGTAAGCATATAAATGCACATATATACATATCGTGCACGAGGCTCGTGTTTGTATTGGTGTTTACGCGCCGACGAGTGTTGCCAGACTTTCGCGTGTATTCGTCAGCCACTGCCTGATTTCTATCAAATAACCCCCACCACTACCGGGATCAGCTGTTTTTTTTGCGATGTCAGCTGGCCGTTCGCTTTTACTGACAGTTTAAAATTTCTGGCACTCAAACAACAAGCCAGGCCGGGCGTAAACACAGCACACAAGTTTTGATAAAATTATCATTTGCTTTGACCCGTCCCGTACAGGTCCCAGCCGTCCGCACGAGAAAAAGCAAAAAGAAGATCAAGGCGATGGCGGCAAAACAGAATACACAAAATTTACTATACGTGAGTACCATGAAGTGAGCTTTTGCCTTCAAATCCAGTTGTAATATGCGTTGCAGTTAAATCCTCTCACGCTGGAGGCCAACTTCTTCCTGGAAACCCTGGAGGAGGTGAGCGGCAACAACAACGAAATCGAATTGGATCAACAATTGGCCTCGCTGCTCGAGCGCATCATGGTGGGAATCGAAAAGTATCTGGACCGGAAGCCCACCTATATATTGCCCGCCAACGGAAACGGTGAAGGTGTGCAATTTGTGCCTCCGATGGAATTGCAGAAAATCAGACGGACATTCAATTGCACAGCATGCTCCAACCAAATGGTTGGCACACACATTTCCAAGGTTGTGGCGCATTTGTCCGAAAAGCACAACCAGAATCACAAAAACGCGGCACAGGGACAGGGGAAGCAGGATAGGATACAAACCAAGGTGCCACCACGCGGTCGATTGATAGAAATTCTGCCCAAGAGTAAGTAGCGTCTGTGTGTGCTTTTGTCTGCTCTTTTATCTGACTTTCTCTCCCATTTTTTGTTACAGAAGCCAAAGCCTTGGTTACGTCCGATCTCACAAAAGTTTTCAAGGAAAGATATGGAGTGGCCGATAAGCTGAAAGTGATACCCGAATACGATGCCATCGAGGAGGATCTAATAAGCGTGCTGTCACCAGTGTTTCCCCAATGGTCGATGCGCATTTACAAGTTCGGTTCACGCATATCTGGCATTGGCACACGCTGTTCCGACCTGGATGTATTTGTGGACATTGGTAAGTGCATTCGCATTTACTCACTTGATTCGATATCCTGATGTCTCACTGGCCATTGCGTTGCATTGACAGGCAACACATTCGATACATTTGAACATCGCGCCTCCAAGGACACGTTGGGCAAGCTGCGGGCTATGCGTCCCGTGTTTTGTGCCAGCAACAAGTGGCGCATCATCAATGTAACAAATCCCTAAACTCACGCCATACGTTTGATATTAAATTGTGGTTTTTATGAGCAGGTCATCGAGCAGGCGCGCGTTCCCATCATTAAGGTCTCGCATCTGTCCACCGGCATAGAGTGTGACTTATGCCTGAATAGCCTGGGCTATTGCAACACCAACTTGTTGAAGTACATATTCGAGACACAGCCGATGGGTAAGTAATCACAAGCAAAAAAAAACAAACAGCAACAAAGTCACGTCCATCGTTTCGTTCTTATCTTTGCTGGGCAGCTCAATACATGTGCATATATGCGAAAAACTGGCTGGAACGCTGCAAGTTGACGGACATCTCCACTTACAGCATTACACTGATGGTGATATATTTCATGCAGCTGCAGGGCTTTCTGCCCTCAGTTTTTGCCTTGCAGCATGAACAGCCGTTCAATAAGTTTGTTGGACGTAAGTCATAGTTTCACGTCGGATAGTATATAGTATAGCATAGATCTAATTTTGTTTTGCGATTTCAGCTTGGATTGTGAACTTTGCTCAGAAATCACTGAAGGATCTGCGCCTGCCGGAAGCCGATACGGATGCGCCCGGAGTTCGGAACCTTTTAAGACAATTCTTTACCTTCTATTCCACATTTGATTACGACAGATTATTGGTATGTCCATATTTTGGTAGCCCTGATGTCCAAATTCAACATGTAGAGAAGTTAATGCCAAATCGGTAAGAGATTTACATTTACATACAGCATTTACAACATTATAGTCAAATTGTTACTTTTTTAAATTGTAGTTATAGCACATACACCCGAGATAATCCCGAGTGTACTTTACAATTGCGAAAGCCAATGGTTGTCCAGGATCCCATACAGCTGAATCATAACGTAACGAAGGCAGTAACCCGATATGCACTGCAGTCGTTTATAGACTATTGCGGTCAGACGGCGGCTCTGATGGGTGAGCCGTCTACCAACTGGCGACAGCGCACATAAACACAAAACCGAACCCTCCATCTCTTTCATTAGTTCAGACTTGGTGTTTATCAGAGTTTCTTAATGTAAATAAAATGGATCCCTTGTCTGCGCACTGGACAGTCCAAGTGCTTGCAACAACAAGAAAACAAAGTATATTGCTGACTTTGTATATTTCACTAAAAGGCGTACAAACATCGCTCAATTTGCATACTTTTTCTGCCTTATGCAGCAGGATTTGGTTTCAATTGCACTAACACACTAAAAAGCATCGAATGGCACACACGCTGGATGGAGGCCAGGAACAATACGCCACGCTCTTACAATGGCTATACGTCGGGTACGCGACTAAAGATCTTCACGAACATATAGATGGTAAAGCCCACGATCATAACCAGGCCCAGAAGATACACACGATTGCGCCAGTGCTGCTTGGACTCTTTCATCATGTTGACCACCCGTATGGCCGACTCTTCCGTTTCTTCAATATCGCCATTATTGTCTATAACAAAGTGCGATTGTTCGCATTTCTTCTCCAGCGGCATTTGGGACTCGATCCGGTGGTTCGCCTCTGCCTCGGAAAGCTCATTGCGGGCTTTCAAGCGCTGCAATTGTTTGTCCGAATCGCTGAAATAATCAATTTTTAAATAGAAATTCAACTCAAATGAGAGGGAGTAAAAGCGTACCAAGAAACGCAGACAATTTTGTAGATAAAGTCCATGAGAATACCAGTCTCGAAGAGCAGCGGCAGGTCTAAGACAATCCACGAATGTCCTGTGACAAACAGTTTGAACGCCCTCCAGAATATCTTACGGTGTATTTTGGGGTGTGTAATCTGGTTCAGTTTTCCACGCAGTTCCTTGTCCTCGAAAATCATGCGTGCAAGGACAGCACGATTTATCTCCTTGCTGGGGAGCAGCACATCCTCGCCAAAGACAGCGCGTATCTGTTCCCAGGCAGCTTGACCTGGTTCCACGACTACGCAAATTAAATACGTTAATTAACGGTAATTGCTCTCGATTACAGCAAAGCACATAATCTTTAGATTTTGGCTACTCACTCTCCCTGGCGATTTTATCTGCATCTATGACGGGAATTCCGTGCCGTTCAAACACTTTGCTGACGGTACTCTTGCCCGTGGCAATGCCACCAGTTATGGCCACAATAAACATACTTCAGAAATATTTAATATTAAAAGCAAGCTGGGAATGTTATTCTTTTCCTTTTTTTTTGTGATTTTATGTTATTATTAGAGCTGGAGAAACATCGATGTTTTTTCCATTTTTTAAACATTGATTGTTTATGGCGAAACATCGATGTTTTTCCACCTCTAGCGGAATATTCCATGTTCCTCTCTTTTGATGTTCTGTTTTATATTACTAGCCAACTAGGACCCTCAGGCCTGAACACATAATTTTATGGAATAGATAAAACAATTTTCTACAAGACTGGCTAATTTTAAGGGCTGCGTTTGGTTGGATTGCTTATAAAATAACGTATATAAAACTTGCGACATAAGAAAACGTAAGTGAGCATGGAATGTCACGTCATTTGGTAACTTAAAAGTTGGTATGGACATATGTATACCCTTTTTCATTTAATTAATGTTAAAATTCTCTTTTTCCAGCTGCTTTAAAACGTATTTAATATTGTATTTTGCACATATTTACATTTTTTGACCGAATAATACATTTGATTAATATATTCAAAATAACGTATCGATCCCGACACCCATTTTCAGTCTTTATAAATAGACCAAAAACCATAAAATTTTCTGAGATAGAGACAGACTAGTTTCTGCAATAATTGGTGCCTAGTAAAACAAACTTTTCTATAATTCTATAATATCCTTTCCTAAGGGGTATGCAAAATGTTGTCACATAAGCAACGTAAGTGAGCAAGGAATGTAAGGGATATTGTTGCGACGAAAAAGGAAATTGTTGGGATGATGTTGCCTCCACAAAATCCCTCAAAAAGTCCCAGTCCATGTAACACTGCCATTCCCAAAATCTATTATTTTCGATAGAAAATATTACATCCCTGGCTCCCAGCATTTTACAGCACTTTTTTTCCGAAAACAAAGATGGCGTAGAATTTCGTGCGTCGTTTTTGCACCAGTTTGTGAATTTCCACGCGCACTTTTTTTTGTGAAAAAAGCAGTTCTCTACGCGAAATTAAGTTTGCACATCAAGAGCAATAGTCAATATAAACTCAAAGATCTCTTTAGCGAATTGAAAACAAAGCAAAGATGGTGGACAAAATTGAAATGAGCCTTGACGATATCATCAAGTCGACCCGCACACAGAAAAAACCACAGGGTGCTCGCGGCGGCCCCGGCGGAGCACGTCGGCCGGCTGGACAACAGCGTTTTGCGGCTGGCGGCGGTCCACGCCGCGGCGGTGGATCTGGTCCATCGCCAAGGAAACCAGCGCCAGCAAGCGGTGCTGGCGGCGTGCTCAAGGGTCGCCGTAGTGGAGGTGCCGGTGGCGGTGGAGCCGTTCAGAAGGCGAAATTCGCACGGGTAATACATACGTTTTGTCTCATGTAGAGCCAAAGAAAAAGCATCAGAGCAGCAAGAAAATATCCATGCATTCACAAGGACACTGCCATGTGTGCAGCTCGGAGCGAGGCGCGGCAATCGGTAATTCGATCATGTCCGACATCTGCATTCCAAACACTCACACCATTGCGTTCATTGGATTCAAAATGGCCACCATGCATGGCAACTAACGGGTGCCAGAGCGAAAAATGTAGCTGTTCAAATGGACTCCTCCACACTCCTCTACTCCTCGGATCGGCTGTTTTGAAGGGAATTCCTCGCCAGGGTATCACCTCGTCGAAATCAAGTTCCTTTTAATACAGTTTTTCCAGACAGAAGCAATGAACGATCGATCAGCGTTGCGTTTCGTATTGAGTTCTTTCTTTCCCCAGTTCCCAACGTTAAATATTTTTCATGCACATATTTTTTTGTGTGTTCTGCATTCGATGGCGCTGGCGCTGTCCTCATGAGGCTAGGATACCGACAACTGCTGCGACTGCTACGACTGCTACTCCCACAATATTTGATACCCAACGCGCTCAAACCAACATACCCTTCTACCTAATACTACCCCCACCTTTAGGGCGATGTGAACAGCGCTTGGAAGCACGATATGTATGATGGACCCAAGCGCGGTGCTGCCAGCTCTGGATCTGGCCCAACCCTCCTGATTGTTAACAATCTGGATTACGGCGTTTCGAACACTGACATCAAGGAGCTATTCAATGAATTTGGACCGATTAAGAAGGCAGCTGTGCACTACGATCGTTCCGGTCGCTCTTTGGGTATGTTTTGAAAGCTCTCAAGCATCCATCTAATGAACCCATCTAATGCTCAATCTGATCATCCCACAGGCACCGCTGATGTTATATTCGAACGTCGCAACGACGCATTGAAGGCAATCAAACAGTACAACGGAGTGCCATTGGATGGACGTCCCATGACCATACAGCTTGCCGTTTCCGATGTCAATGCCTTGACCCGTCCAGTGGCCTCTGGTGACATCAAGCATCGTGTGGGCGGCGGTGCCGGTGCAGGTGTTCCATACAAACGCGGTGGTACGTACACATCTAGCGATCACACAAATCCCAAACCTAGCACTTAAATTTCGATTCATTTTGTAGGTGGACAGGCTGGTGGACCGCGTCGTGGTGGCTTGCGTCGTCCGGCCCCGGGTGGTGGTGGTGCTGCCGCCAAGTCCACTGGCGGACCACGCCGCGAACGCAAAGCCCCACCAACTGCCGAGGAACTTGACGCCGAACTGGACTCGTACATTAATGACATGAAGATCTAAATAGTTAATAGTCTGATATTTTAGTCTAACAAAGAAAAATGAACACCCCACTAGTCTTAAGGTCTACCATAAAGACGCAATATCCTTATGGTACAATAATCTAATTCTGGATCAGCAACGACGCCGCGCAAAGAAAAGAAACACGAAAAGGAAGTTTGGACAGAGCACTCTTTTTTTATCTAAGTAAAAAGATAGAAATGTTTAATTTTAAATGCGCCTACTGTGTGTGCGCATGTTAATATTGCAATGTGGCGAAAATAGTTGAAATACAATTGAGCTGTATTTATTTAAAATAGAAATATGCTTTAACTATGTGAGAATGGATGAAAATGATTTAATGAACACTTTTTGAATTCTTAGGCTGAAAGTGTAAAATATAATAGAAATAATTTCGAGCCTGAAGGATCTCTGGCTCGGATCATGCATTCTTGATATAAAATAAAACAAACTCGATTTATAATTAAATGTGTTTTTTGTTGTTTATTTTTGGAATATTACATCGATAGTTAGAAAAGAATGTGGTGTTTATTTTTTGACAATTGTTCCTTTTGTGGAAACTCCTTTAAGTACAAAATGCAAAATGAAAAGCTTCGTTTTGGTTGTTTTTCTTTTACGTGGTAGAACTTTAGTCATGGTTCGTTTTATTTTTTGTTAGGGCGGAATCACGAGTCACTTCGATTTTCAACAAATGCGTTAGACGTTTAGAATAATGATGAAATACATGAAAAGGCAACGAATTATGGGTTAGGGGTTTATGGTTGGGGATAGATTTTAGGGAGTTATGTATTCCCTGCGACTTCCTTTTTCCAGCAGATCCGTGTTTGAATATAGATAATGTTTCTTTTAATATATATATATAAATATAGGTGTAGGTAGAGGTGTATACGTATGTTTACAAGCGATTTATATTTATAGGTTTATGTTTAGTTCATGATTGTGTATGTCGGGGTGTCTGAGGATGTGTTGTTGTTGTTGGTATATGAGTCATTAAATGCTTGTCTGAGGACTCCTCGTCTACCAGAAGCCGCCCGACGAGAAACCACCAGGTGGTACTCGTCCTCGCGCCTCACCATTCGTGGCTGCCGGCTTGTTGCCAGACTCTTTGGGCTGATTGTTGGCCGAGGTCTTGGATTCCTCCTTCGGTGAGGTTATCTCGTCGCGCAACTTCTCCACCACCTTGTTGGGGTCAGTCGATCCCATGCAGTCATTCATATTGGAAGAGTTTTGCTGATTGTATTTGGGACGCGGGGCGGGTACGGCAACTTCTGGCTCCGAGAAGATATTGGTATGTCCGCCGCCTGGTGGCTTCAGTACACGGCTCGAGGGACGAGCGCTGTTGGTCATGCCAATTTTCAATTCGGTGGATGTCATGTTCTTGCTGTTGTTTTGTTTGTTTCTGCTGCAATCTAAAAAGAAACAATAGTGAAATGAATATGCGGCGGACCTGTCTGCAGCTCTCACATTGCAATAATGGCATACAATAAATTCTAGCCTATGGAAATAGTACCTACTACAGTCACGCCACTTGCGGATGTGGCCAGCAGAGAAATAAAGCGAATGACGAAGCGCGCCTGTCGCCCTACTGAGGAAACTCTGGTTTCGAACTGCTAGAGAAAATGAGAAATTCACATGTACCAGAGAATGTGTACGTTTGTGTATGTGTTTGTGCATTCTCCACCGCGCCAATGGGTGTCTGGCTATTGGCCCCTCTCTATACATATAAATTTATCATCTTTATCTATCTATTTTTGCTGGTTTGCGTTCGTTCTCTTTACACTTTGCCGTTAACTGTAATTGCGCGTTTTGTTGCTGTCGCACTTTCTTTGTTGTTACTGTTTTTCGTTTTTGTGTCAAGCCTGAAGGCACAGTGGGCCAAATCTGCACAAACATTGCCAATAAATAGTGGATTTCCATGTGGTGGTAGTTGCTTTTGCTCTTTTTTTCTGCATTGCTTTCATGGTTTGACTGTGGAGAGGGGGTAAAGAAGTCATAGTGGAGGCGATGACATCTGCCAGAAGTGCTGTAAAACGTTTGTAATGATGCGTCATCATCCTTTGGGATGGGGATAGGATGGCGCAGCACAGCCAGCCCCAGTGGTGTAACGCAGTGGGGTGGCAACATTCACCACATAGACATACACACGCGCAATTATGTTGGGGGCACGGGGTAAAACAAAGCAAAGTGAATGACCGCATAGAGTCAAAGATTTTCAACAGCGTTGTTGTACTTCCCATAATAAGAGCTAAACGGCAAACGTTTCTCAGCTAAGCAAATCGTTTAGAGCAGCAGAAACAGGCAAAAACGGCAAAGCCATACCAGAGCTGTGGCGGCGTGATTTGTTATCTAGATTTTCGGACGTTAATTTTGAGTTGGATTTTTAAGGCCAGATATTGCGGGAAGGAAATTGAACTGGCAACACTGTGCCTGCCCTTAAGCGCGCTTGCCGGCTCACCCATACACGTGCACACACACGCACACAACACTCATGAATATAAATAACATTAACGGTGACGGTGTGCTGGTATTTGCTGTAGAAATTATGAGTAATGAGCGATCTAGAATCTAGATATACATACATATGTACGTCGAAATTGTAGGTACTCTCTCGATCTTTCTCTCTCTCTGTCTCCCTTTTCCTCTCATGTTACCTATTGTACTTTGCTTTGTTATGGTTTCGCCATTAGCCAAAGACAAGGCGATCAACAGCCAAATTATATATGGAAAAAGCACATTAAGACAGTCGGAAATCAAGTCTAACCAGTGATTGGGGAATGGGACCTACTTAAACGTATTTTCGATTATAGCTGAAGCCGCGATGCACACCGAAACTGGCAGAGCAGAGGAAGGGGCAAGGCAGGCAGATTTTGTTTTGCGCTGTTGCCCGAGATGGCGGTGCGGCGTCAGCGTCACTTCCATAGAGTAGAATGGCGCGGCTCGCAAAAATTTCGGTTTAAACTGCCTCTAGCTAGTTTTTCAGGTGGCTGGCCCCCAGTCAGCCGATGCATGCAATCGTTCCGACCAAATGAGCAGCATGGCCGCTAAAAAAAGACAAAGGAGAGCGCAGAATGGAGCATAAAGCCCAAGAGGATGTTATTTATATGCATATGGCAGCTGTGCTAAATAAAATTTAAAGGCAGCTGCACCACACAACAGACAGACAAACGCACACACACACGCACACATAGCGCTTGCGCTTCGGCACATCCCAAGCCCCGCCATAGGGACAAGCACAAAATTCCATGACACGATGATGCGAAGCTATGCGGAAAATATTGATTTATTTTTGCTCACATGGCAATTAATCTATCTGTTGGTTCACCCATTAGCACAACTTCAATGCTTACCTTACAATATACTTTGAACACTTATTAAATGGTTTGGCAAACAAACAAAAATTTTACACAAATTCCGCAGAAGACGACGCGCACGGGTTCCGTTTATTTTCAAATTAGTCTTGGTTCATGAACGTTCATAGTTCTTGAAGTTCACCTTAACCCACTTGAGCTACCTTTAAGAAATCACATTTTAAACAGGGTTACACCTTTAACTGTGGAAAATAACACTGTTTGTTAATTATTCTTGTAGATCCATCCTCTCCAATTCCCCACAAACAACATTTCTTTCACTTGAACTGTGCCAAAATTTTTGAAGATTCATCCTATTCGTGGAGAGTTTTAACACCCACTGGTCGACAGTGGGCTAATCGTCCTCTGTCCATATCAGAAATCAAATTCCTCGATTTTGATATTCGGCTTAATATTACTAACTGAATAGGATACTGAGCCCTGAACAATTAATTTTACACGATAGATGAAACAATTTTCTACAAGATTGATCAACTTTTAAAACTCCGTTAATTAGATTTTGTCTGCAATAAGGTTTAAACAAGGTTTATGCCTTTTCTCATAAAAACCTCAATCCTCAAAAAAAAAGTCAGACCGTTCTATTAAAGGCATCTTTCTAGGCAACTACATGCTAGCTACATATTCGGTACAAATAAACTACATATGTAAAATCGTGAATCTGATGTCTTTTTTGTCTATGATGCGAATTGGTTAGCAATACTGTTCCGATCAAAAAAAGTATGGCACGCCTAGATAGGCCGAGATATAGCTAAACAAAAAGGGAAAAATTGTGGAACTTTTCATCGCAACTACACGCTAAATACAAATTTGCTACAAATTAGCTACAATTAGTTACATAAGGTATGTAATTAGCAACAGAGACCTCTGACGAGGAAATGTGTACGTTTCAAAAACAAAATGCCGTCAAGGACCAAGGATCAACGATCTTTATCTGAACACAGGTTGCCATTGCTTGCGCCCATCGGATCACAAATAACGGAGAAAGCAAAATATAAATGTCTTGACAAAATGTCCTTGATCCTTAGTCCTTGAAAAGGATTCTATAAAATCAAGGACTTTCTACCGACACGCGTCCCGTTCGAACAATAAATAGCGGAGTTATGCCAACACCTAAAATTAATAAAACAAAATAAAGCTTTTTTAAGTGTTTTTTAATTCAGTTTCTGATTGTGATTATGATTATTTTTATATTTTTAAAGGCGATACCTTAAACGACGCCTAATTAATGTGTCTATCTAAAACCAAAAATCAAGGCATTCAAATATTTTTTCATGAGCTTTCAAAGTCAAAATTTCGGGGGGAAAATACCGAAAAAAAATTATGAAATTTCAATTTGGAAGCTTAATATCTTCCAGACGTTAAGTTTCAGCTACAAAGTGTCTGAGTCGGATTTATAGCTGCACTTGTCAGCTTTTTTTAACTGCAAAGTTCAATACAACCAGTTGTAGGAAACTTAAGTTATGTGAAAAATAGAAGCACTACCTATGACAAAAAATACCAATTTTTTTAAAAATTCTTTAAAAAAAAACTACTCCATAAAAAAAAAACCATAATTCTTTAACAAATTTTAAATCTCCAAATCTATCAGAAAAAGTCATTTTTGGCCACAGCGGAAAAAAAAAGTTGAATTTTCGTCGAGTAGTGTTATTGAAGGATTGAAGGAGGGTCTCTTCCTTTTATTGGATTTAGAAAACATCTGTTTGTTGTGAAAAAATGAAAAAAAACATTAAAAAAACAGATGATTTTCAATTACAAATCTTAGAAAATAGCCAACTTTTATAAGAAAAAGTGAACGTTTTTTGCACAGTTTTAGAATTAAATATTACAGCATAGATAAATATAAATTTTTAATAGCCGATTTCCGGCTAATAGAATTTTGTATAGAAATCGTAGCCAGAAATACTATAAAACAGCTGCTTTGGCAACACTCTGGCATCTCCATTCGGTCATGTTATTTTGCTCTTTCCAACACTAAGTACAAAAACAAGTGTTTTTTGCCGTGATAAGAGAGCCGCAATCAAAGATTTCATTATTTGGTTAAACAATTACAAAGCAAAGCCTTAAAACTATGCACTGAAAATATTCAGACACATAATTAGTTTACATAAAAAACAAAATGCAAAAGCAAGAGGAGGTTCTATCGCGCCTCAGGCAAATCTTGGACATATTTCTGCGCGATAACTTTTCTACAACCAACAATGTTTACTTTGAGAAGCTTCTAACGCACCTAAAGGCTAAGGGTGAGGGCGAGAGCGTGTTTCTATATGTACTATCTACTAATCAGAGATCTAAAACACCACAGAGAATGCGTATGTGCTCCAGGCGCCGTTTATCGTCGATTGGGTCGACAAATGCATGACCATGGTAACGGAGGACTTTAACAAAATCCATCCGAAGGTGACATCGTTCATGTTGAATCTCACAAGCTACTTGGCGTCTAACGAATGGATGATTGTGCGCCTCCGTGAGCTGGATATTGTGGGCAGGTGAGTCTCCTACCCAGTACTGGTGCTATTCTAATCCATCTCCTGCAATTATCTTGCAGAACCATTAAATTCCTGCAGTCGGAAGATCAGCAGTTTAGCCCGTCGATCAAACTCGGAGGGATACGGCTGATGAAGGCCGTAGCTTGCTTCAGTATGGGTCTGGCATTCATGAGAATCCATCGCACGTGGACATTGCTGATTCAATACTCGAATAATGATCACACTCTGTATGTGGTGCGGGAGGCTAGACAGGTGCTCTACGAGATGCTGTACAAATCGTGCGACAAGCTGCACGACAAGGCTGTTACCCTGGAAATACTGGCCGAGATAATGAAGCCCATTCATGATAATCTATACAAGACCACTGATCCCGAGATTCAGGAACGCATTCACATCAATGTTGATGACAATGAATTGTTGCACAAGATCTCGGCCACATTGGACCTTCTTTCGTACGTTCTGCAGCAGACGCTTGTGCACGAGGAGCGCACAATGCTGATCTCGCTGATAAAGGAGTATCACGACTTTGAAATAACCATTTGGAAACTAATCGACATGACACACAATCCGTACTTTATGGAGAAGATCTTCACGACCCTGAGCAGCTACTACTTTGCTCTCCTGATGCACGAAAAGCTACTCAACCCGGACGTCACCGAGCCACCCGAACAGTTTACCGACTTTGGCCTGTCCTTTTTTAATCTCATGAAATTCTTTATTACCCGAAGAGACAGCGTCGGCTTTGTGAAAATGGCTGAGCTAAATCATATACTGTGGAAAAAGCTTGGCGCTCGTGCCCCCAAGGAGATCATCATCCAGCAGGAACGTGTGACGTTTGAGAATCAGTTGATTCTCTTCCATATGCTGCCGCTGTTGTTCTCCATGAAATATGCCCAGAGGCAGGCGGACGAGGCTTCTCGCACCGAACTGTTCGATGCTTACGTTCTGAAATTAATGGAAATGTCCTGTGAACAGACATTCCGTATGTGCTACAGTATGCGCGATGCATTCTTCACGCCCGAAGGTGTGGCGGGTAGTCTGTTCACGCCAGAGTTGGCCAACAAGTGCATTCACAGTATACTGTCGCTGGAGCATGTGCTGGACCGTGAGCAAGCCATTACCGTGTGCCAGGCATTGCTGTATGTGCTCCGCGAGGTGGTCGCCCTGAGTGCCCTCGGCAACTCGGGCCAGGATGACTGTCATAGCGTTAGTAGTGCAGGTAGTGCTGGAAGCATCTACCGTGATCTCTATCCACGCGGCACGGAGCTGGTGGTGAATGATCCCAAAGTTCTGCATTCCGTAATGGTTGGCCTGCGTACGCTGATCGAACGCTTCAAGATCACGTGGAAGGAGTCGGTGGAGACGATTGGCCTGGTCAATTGTCTGGCCTTTGTGCTGGAGAACACCAACATGGATGCCAGAGTAAGGATATGGGGAGATATTCCTCATTTGTCAAGAGTTTCAAAAATTTTTGCTTTAATTCCAGTGCAATGTTCAAGCGTTGAAGCTCGTGCAGCTGGCTGTGGAGCACTTCCTGTCCCCGAATATGGCTCTACTGGTGGACAATCTGCAGGGATCTGCCTTGGTTTGCCTGGGTCCCATTATTGTCAAGCGCATGCATGATACCACGTGGGAGGTGCGTGATACCACGCTGGAGTTGACCACCTCCATAGCCAGCATTTCCCGTATTAGTAGGTTTCTACCAAAAAAACTATGATAAATTAGTATTAACACAGATTTATTTGCTTTCATGTAGAGTTTCCCGCCTTTCAGCAGTTTCTGATTGACTCAAAGATACCTCCGATTGTCTACGAAATGGCCAAGAATGATTCTGAAAGCTATGTGCGCGCCTCCGCCTTCAAATGCCTGTCCCAGATGGTGTCCATCAATCTACTGTGGGAGAATGGTCTCAGCCAACTTGATCTTGTGGTAAGATCTTAATCTTCGTATTCCCTCAGACTCTTAACATTCTCTTTTGATCTGCTTCAGGATCATTTACTGTATGTGCTGTATCGCGACAACGATGATCTTGTGCGTGCAGAGGCCGTTATCACGCTGATGAAGATCTACGAGCATCGCAAGATCCACCAAAAGTACAAGAATACGCTCTTCTCAACTCTCAACTACTGCGTGGTCGGTGATCATCATTCAGAGGTGAAGTTAAATGCTCTAGTGTTCTGGCGTAGGGAGTTTTTCCGACAGTTCAGCAACCAGGGCATGATCGATGGAGTCTTTCCCACAGTGACCTTCTCCAAGGAGCAGAAGAAGATTGTTACGCTGACGGAGAAGGAGATTCAGACGAGCATTGCCAAAGTGTTTGGAGAGGTACAGCAATATGGTTACTTTGGCATCATCATCAAGTGCCTGCGCGAAGAAGTTTCGGTGGAAGTGCTAGAACTCATCATAAAAGGCCTCAAAATAATGAATGAAAAATTCGAGCGTTTCAAGGGCATTATGGAGGAGGTTGAGTTAAGGTCGCCACCTCCGAGCGATGAACAATGTTCTTCGTTCAACTTTAAACCCCAAGAGCCGACCCCACAGCTATCATCTGGACGTAGCTCCCCCATGAACCCCAACAAAGCGGATGAGGTTATCGAGGGTATACTAAACTCGCAGGATGCACAGCTGCTAGAGACGGCCTTTCAGACGCAAATGCAAATCAACGACGAGGATGACGAGAAGCGGCACTTGGACGAGTTCTACTATAAACAGTTCGCGATGCCTTTGCGACAATTCCTCGTGGAACTGAAGACAATTGACTTGGATCAGTTGATTAAACAGCAAGAGGAGCGGTTTGACTGCATTGAGAACTTAACATCGCTCCTGGATGATATTTTGTGTGCGATAAAGCGTGATGATGAGAATATGATTTCCGATTGTTACTAACTTGCTGGTTAAGCTGCACTGTTAAGCGAGCTGAAAGTGTTTTTTCTGAAATAGAAACTATTTTTAATATATTTTTGTACGTCTACACATGAAATGAGATTTCATTCCGAAGAAAGAACGGTTGATAATAAAGCACAGCACCGGTTAAATTTAAATATTCAAAAATGATCACACACTAATTAACGTGCATGCGTAAATCGATAACAATATGGTAGGAGCTTATATGTGAACATCATAGGTGATATATTTTCGTGCATTTTCTGAGTGTTGTTAAAGATAAGGCAGTGACAACCTTAATGGAAAAGCATGCAGTATAATCTAGTCAGGCACAGCTTGTCTTTGTGCCATCTTTGTCTTGTATTAGAAAACACTTCTACTCACAAATTTATACCTTGCGACTGGGCAACTTCACCGATAAACTCTGATAGGTACCAGACAATGTAAACGCACATGTTACGCAGGTTTCGGCACACCTATCCATTAATATACTATTTTGTGCAGCGAAAAGCGGATTTGTTTGAAAACTGTTTTCGATGTTTTTAGACCTTTGCCAAGAAGGAATCCTTTCCAATCTCGTAGAAAATTAATTAATTTGTCAGTTAAAATTATGTGGTTAGTGCATAGGGTCTTTGCTAGCTATTAATATTAGACGGAATATCAAAACCGACGAATATGTTAGGTCAGATATTTTATTGGGACTTTTTGAGGGATTTTGTGGAGGCAACATCATCCCAACAATTTGCTTTTTGATCCCAACAATTTCCCTTACGTTTTTTACCGTTGCCAACATTAATTTGTGGGGGCCATCAGAATGTGCCGCGAAATGAGCGACATTGTCCCACAACATGGGCACGTAATTAGAAACATTTAGCATACTCTTAGGGCATGGATATTATAGAATTTAGGAAATGTTTGTTATACCAGGCACCAATTATTGCAGAAACTAGTCAGTATCTATCTCTGAGAATTTAACGGTTTTGGGTCTTCTTATGTAAACTGAAAATGGGTATCGGGATCGATATGTTAATATTAATAAATTAATCATATGCATTAACGGGTCAAAAAATGTAGATTTGTGCTAAATACAATATTAATTACGTTCTAAAAAAGAATTTTAACATTAATTAAAGGAAAAAGGGTATACAAATTTCAATACTTCCTAAAAATGTTTTGATGTGTAGCAAATGTGTAGTTGCCATGTAAGAAAAGGGGCTTATTTGTTGACCTTCCGTGTTTAAACCTTATTTCAGACCGACTCCAGTAAGCGGCCTTTTTTGTAATTAGTCAATCTTGTAGACAATTGTTTCATCTATCATCTAAAATTATGTGTTCAGGCTTGAAGGTCTTAATTAACTAGCAATATTAGTCGGAATATCAAAATTTGAGAAATTTTAGTTTCGTTGGTATTTTTCTCATGGTATATACTGGAATTTACCGCCACGCTCATACTTTTAACGCGAAAATTAGTAAAAAAGAGTAAAAGAGCGCGTCTACTACTACTTTTTGGGTTGAGCCATAAAAGGTGTGGATAACGGGTAAATTCAGCCAAGGGAAATTTCACGGCTCGCACGATTTTCACCTTACCCAAATTTTTCCCCGATAGGACGTCATGTAAGTCAGGTGGGGTGGATTTTACCTTGCAGTCCTTGCATTTTCTGGGAAATATTATAAACTTCCCAGGACGGCGAGGACTTTTTACAGCGGGCGAATTTGAAATGAGCAAGGGAGTTACTAAAATAATAGATAAATTGCTGAAATCAAAGTAAACTGTTTCATGGGAGATTAGTTATTCGATTATGTAATCTTTTTACTATAATTTATGGGTTTCCTTCCAGGGAGTAGCCCCAACACTTTATAGCGCAAATTATAGTAAACAAATAAAGCAATAGCCCCAAAACAACTAACTTCGACACGAGCGTTACAGAGCGTTGCCCACCAGCCATTGTAAAATGTTTAAGTCTATTATTTGCGTCTATAAACTTTAAAATTATATTAAACAGAACATCAAAAGCGAGGAATATGGTTTTCGTTGGTATTTTTTTTAAATGAGACCGTTCTTTTCGGTATATTCGTTTCACGGCGAGCGAGCGAATTGGCTGAGGGCGAATTCGTCGCAACATATTCGCCTCACATTTCACTCTCACTTACGTTGCCTTACGTCATATTTCACTCTCACTTACGTAATTCGCCGTAGACAACATTTTTCATACCCTCTACGAAAGGATGTTATAGAATCTAAAAAAAGTTTGTTTTACTAGGCACCAATTATAGCAGAAGCTAGTCAGTCTCTATCTCAGATAATTTTACGGTTTTTGGCTTTCTTATAAAGACTGAAAATGGGTATCGGGATCGATTTGTTAGTAATAATAAATTCATCAAATGCATTATTGGGTCGAAAATTGTAAATATGTGCAAAATACAATATTTATTACGTTTTAAAGCATCTGGAAAAAAAGAATTTTAACATTAATTAAATGAAAAAGGGTATACATATGTCTATATTACCTTTTTTATACCAAATGACGTGACATTCCATGCTCACTTACGTTTTCTTACGTCGGATGTCATGCTCACTTAAGTTTTATACCTTGACTTAAACATCATTTTAGAAACAATCTAAAAAAAAAGAGTCACTTAACTTAACCAGTCTTGTAGACAATTGATTCATCAATCGTATAAAATTATGTGTTCAGGCCCGAGGGTCCTAGTTAGCTAGTAATATTAAACGGAATATCAAAAGCGAGGAATATGAGTTTCGTCGGTATTTTTGCGGTATATTTTTAAAATGAGACCGTACTTTTCGGTATATTTCTGATGGTCGGACGGTATCTTTTATCGATAATTCCGCGGTCACACTGATACTCAGGCGGTGCAGCTACATAAATATTTCAAAAATAACAAGAAACATGCAGTTGCAGAAACGAAAAGCAAAGCAAAAATATGGCCTGTAAATTATGTCATAAATGTGAAAGTGTTTTCCAGTTGCATTGCAACAACAAACGCAACATCGTCCACGGCACGCATGTGAAAAAGGAGTGCGAGTGGGTAGAAAAAATCAATTGAGAAAGAAAAATTGCATTTTCGCTGCCGCGGCCAAAACGAAAATAAGTGAAAAAAATAAATAGAAATATATATATTAAGTGCGTTCGCGTGTGTGTGTGTGTTTTGTGTAAGGAAACAACCAGAGGCAAACAGCAGAAATAGCAAAAGGAGACACAGCAGCACCAGCGAAGACGGCGACGACAACAACAACAACACCAACACCAAGAGAAACCCGCCGCCCCATCAGCCGACAGAGCGGCCAGTAATAAAGAGGAGAAAAAATGAGTTCAAGTTGTGAAAGGTGTGTGCCGTTACACTACAACTAGCATTACAACAAATGGCAGCAGCAGAAGCAACAACAAAAACAACAACAGCCTCTAGACAACGCAAATGTCGAAATTGTGTATACAATTTATTAAGAAAGCTAGCGGCAGCAGGCAACAATGCAGATGCTTTTGTTAAATAAATTGTCTTGAATGCAGAAAATTTCAATGCAGAGTGCAGCTGGGTGACCCACCACCCACGGTGGGTGGCTTTCGCAAGAGAGAGAGAGAGAGAGTGTCAGAGCGAGGTCCTCCTCTTTAAGGCGAGCCGCCTGCCGCTTTGACAGCTGCGTGCTGAAGAGAGTGTGTGAGTGCGTGTGTGCGTGCGTTCCATCGTGTCGGTTGCTAGTGAGCCGCCCTCTCCCCGGTCGCTCTCCGCATTTCTTTAGCTTGATTAAATGCTAGTCTCGAGACGGGGCCGGCCCGGGTCTTGGCAAATTTATGCATTTTTTGGCTTTTGAGCCAAGCGTGCCTGCAAAATCGATTTTCTTGCAAGGCGCGGCAACAAGCGTCGTGCTGCCAAATATGCCAAAAAGAGAGCCGCAGCCATGGCTGACACCCTCTCTTGCTCGCTCTCACTCCTTATTTGCTTGTGTGTGTGTAGGAAAGGACGGCCGTTCTCTAACTGCAATTTTCTAAAAAGGAAAAACCGGATAACGCTTGACAAAATATGTCTGTGTGTGTGAAGAGAAAAGTCCAATTGAATGTGGGGGAAAACCAGACAAACACACACAGATACACGCGCATAGTATCTATATAATGAATGGGATCTTACGCACAAAAGCCGAATTTTGTCAGCTTTTTTCCGTACAGAAATTTGCCTCAATGAATGAATGAGTGAAATATTGAATGACAACAGCGGAGGGTGGGACTTTGTCCTGTTCTTTTTGGGTTTCCCTTTCCTGCAGATTGCTCCTTTAAAGTGTATTGTTGGTGTTGCTTTTTGGAAGAGTATTTTCTCTTCTTTTTGCTTTGGTAAGAGTGTTGTTGTTGCTGCTGCTACTGCTGGGGCGGGCGTGTATTACAAAATATCTTGTACTTACGGTGCATGAAGAGGAGCGCACGGGCGTGAAGAGAATTCCTGAAATGCTTATTTGGGCGCTCTAAAATAGAAGCAATCGCATTTTATGTCTTATTTATGTGTATTTCTTGCTCGCTCGCTTGCTTGCTATCTGTCCTTGTCTCTACATCTGTATCACTTTCTCTCTTTTTGGCCTTACAGAATAGAATGGGTAGAAATCATCGAGCCACGCACCAAGGAGCATATGTATGCCAATCTAACAACTGGCGAATGCGTTTGGGATCCACCAGAAGTAAGTTATTTCATTTAAATATACATAATATATATGTTTCATAAAGAGATATCCCAAGAGTGATATGATCAGTCACTAGTTAAGAGAGATTTCTCCACCTAACGGAAAATCAGCACAGCAATCGCTAGCAAAGAGAGAGAGAGAACTGTAATACATATACGATCACTCGCTCTCCTAACGGGGTTCATTAACCCTTCAAGGCGCTGTGTGGGTGGGGGTGGGTGGATCTCTCTCCTCAATGATTACATGGACAATTTGTTGTCCGGCTGGTTTCTTAATTATTATTCTGGGTCACTTGTTTGCACAATTTTCATGCTTGTGGTTTGGCTTGCAAATTTTCATAACCCAGTTCGTAAAGTGGCGTGACCAAGGTTAATTATATTAAAATATCTGTCGAATGATATAACTATTCTGATATAACAGTCAGCGAAAGCGTGTTTGCCGTCTTGAAGTCATTTTCTCTTTTTAGAGATTCCTTTCAACCTTCAGTGCTTACAATTGCCTTTTCTTCACCTCCTTTCATCTTTAAAAGCTTACATTATCCTTTTCTTTACTTCTTTTCATTTTCTCTGTCCTTAGTCCCTTTCATCCTTCATAACTAAGATTTTCATAGAGTTTATTTTCTGCTCTCTATTTTAAATCAAAACTAACATTTTCATAGAATATTCTTTGCTTTTTCCACCATTTTAAATCAAAACTTTTCCTTTTCAAGAGACCAACAAGGAAAAAAAAGGAGAAACTATCAGGTTGGAAATTGTTTGCTCAAAGCCTTTGCTACAGTCTCCTGCTCTCTTTGACTCCTCCTTTTTCCTGCTGGCTTTCCTAATGCGGCAACTTCCAAAAGGTGTTGCAGGCTAATAACTTCGGTCTCGCCCGCAGGCAGGGCAGCCATCCAGCCAAAGCAGAAAGGCAAACACAGACCTGGTTATCCTCATTTTGCCTCTGTACGGTTTCATTTTTATTTTTTGCCCGTCTCAGTGCCGGAAGTAGTGAAAATTTCATTGATTTTGTTGTTGGCTCCAATGTCCTCGTCGACTGCTGGCGGACGGCCTCGTTTCGCTCCTGATTGCACTCATACATGCAGTTTTGTGTGCATGTGTGAGTTGAGTGCTGGCTCTGCTTCCTTAATGAGAGTCCTGCTTGCATGCTGAGAGAGTGCCGTTCTTGTTTGCCTTGGGCCTGGCCGTCCGTGGGTGTCCATTTGACGCCATGATTTATTGCATGTGGTCTGGTGGTGCCTGACCCTTTCTCATATCTCCTCTTCATCCATCTGATCTGTGTGTGTGTATGTTGTGCTCTCTCTGTTACTCTTTCGAGTGTTTATTTGTGTGCATTTCATTTCGGTTTTTGTCACTCTCACTCTCTGTTTGAGTCATCGACAACGTCACGCACACAAGCAGACACTGACGCAAACATACCGTTCTTGCTGTTGGGTATTTGGCGGCGATTACGCTTATGACACTTACCGAAAACAACGCGGAGAGAGATGACAACAGAAATCTAACAAAGTAGGTCCCCCTTGATCCATTATTCCTGTGCAGTTAGTACACCATTAAGGAAGTTTTAACAAGAAAATTAGTCTGAATGACAGAATGTACTTTTGTAGGTCCCCATCGCACCATTAATTAATTAACAATGAGTAAGTGTCATACCTGGTCCAACGAAAGAGAAAAGAAGAGCAGAAAAATAAACAAATATATAGGTAAATATCAATGGCTGTGCTTCGCAACAACAATTTGATCAACAGAATTAATTAATGATGCTACATGGTTTATAAATATAGGCAGGAAGATATTCCATATTTGCGTAGAACATTTCCCCTTAGTGAATCCTTCTCCCATTCTCTTTCATTCGTGTACTATAAGCACCCTAAGCGGCAGCAGAAGCCCGCCCTCAATTCAGTATCTGATTGCAGCGACGTCAACGTCAGCGTATGCTGCGAAGCCAGCTGCACTGCAATTGTTGCTGCTGCTGCTACTGCTTCCCCATCGCCACTGCTGCGGAAGCGAATCCTTTTCACTGCGCAATATAATCTAAAGACTTTATGCAGAGCAGCGTGAAAAAGACATTATTAAAGGAGTCAAGCGGGCAGGGAAGGGGGGTGATCACACTCCACTTCCTCTTCACATACCCACCGATGATGCCTCTCACCTCTCTTTGTCTTCATTATGCCACCCCCGCAGCTGTCTAACGTGCTCGAAATTAGCAACATTCTCTCTGCCCGTCATACGCTTGCCGAGAGAGAGAGAGAGAGAGCGGAGGGTATGCTTATTTTAAACAGATGTTGGTAAAGCTGAATGAAATGTTATATATTCGGCATTATAAATACAAAAGCCGAAACAATAAAGCCATAGATTTGATTAAAATCGTATAAATATATTAAATGGTTGCCATAAGAAGCTCCGGCAAGGGTATTAAATGCGTCGCTCCTCTAACTGAAACTCCCTTTTTGTTCTCTTGAAAGTTTTTCTATGCTATTGCTGCTGCTGTTGTTCTTGTTTCTGTTGTTGTTGCTGTTGGCCAACTTGCAGCTTTTTGTTTTAGGTACGCTGCCGCGCTGCTTTTGTTGTAGCGCTCTTTTTGGTGTCACCAGCAGAAAGCAGAAGCAGCAGCAGCAACAGCAGCAACAACAACAGTAAGAACTGGCGGACAGCGTTCATTGTACGTGATTTGAAATTTATTCACAGTTGGGACTACTTTTTTTTCTCACTCTCCACTCTGTCTCTCTCTCTCTCTCTCTTTGCTTTTTATTATAACTCGACATTACTCCCTGCCATACCCACCTCTCCCTCTATCCGTGGGCACTTTGTCAACTTTTTCATACTTTTTCTGTTGTTGCTTTTTGCTCGTTTGCCTTTGTAAAACTTCCGGTTAATAGGGACCAGCAGAAGCAGAAGCAGAAGCAGAAGAAAAGGCGACAGCAGAGGAAGCAGCAGAAGAAAGCACACAAGAAACAGTTTTGCCCTCACGACGAACGTCGGTCGCATCGCCCCGTTTCATGTTACAAAATTCGCCTCGAACGAGAAGGCCCCCGAAGTCAGGGGAAAACGATAATGGACGCCGTGCGTCCGCCGGCGTCACCCAAAACCAGGAGAAGAGAGGGGTTAGGGGTAGTCCAACGATGAGGGTAACCAAAAGCGGCGCCGGTGGTTTTGGACAAACCCCGATCTGGGCTCTGTGGCCCCTCTTGCAACCTACCAACAGGTCGCAGGGGGGGGGAGACAGGGGGCTGGTGTTGTCACTGTGCTACGCAATCGTCAAAATATTTCAAATTGTTATTAGTCGGTATTTTGTTGGGTATATTAGACTTAAGAGTAATATGAATAATTTAATTGAGTGTATTAATCATTCATTAGCAGGTCATGCGGAGAAAACTCGCTTTAAAATGGATTTTAAGGACAGTTTAAACTTTTCTACCGCCCAGTATGCTATTAAAGCCATTAGTCCTCTGGGTTGAGCACTCTTCTGGGTCTGATTATGCTGTAGATGCACTCTGTTGCAATCCCTGGATGTTCAGTCTGCTGGGTATGTCATAAATCGATGACTTTCAACTGCAGCAGACATGCTTCTTCTCTTCCTCTCCATCGTCGGGCTATTGCCCATAGCCTTCTTGGGCAAGGTATGGCTTCCTGTCTTGGCCAAAGTGTGCTTTTGGGTTACACACACACACTGACAGAGGCACAGCCACATCTAAACATTTCTTCCGCGTTGCTTGGCATAATTTGAAAGCAATTACGAAGCCAATTAAATGTGCATAAATATTACTAATGAATTTTTGGGGCTATTAGAGAAATGTACTTTCAGGCATGAAATAAGAAATTGGAAAATGCCTCATGCCTCACATAACTTGAGGGGAAAACCGTCTACTCTAGATGCCACAACATGCAGATGGATGACGTGCAATCTATATATGGTGTCTGGGATTTGCCTAGTCATAATTTATGGTTTAGCTTCGAACCGCGATAAGACCTCCATTATAACCCACACAGATTCATTTGAATATGACAACAAATCAAGCATTTTTATTTGTTTGATTAACGATTATTGATATTGCACACATTTCAATTTCATTTTCGATATCTGAAAACTATGGGGGGAACGGAAACTGGTAGAAGAAAACCCATAAATAAGCTTAAGACTGGGCTCCTTGCACTGCCCGCCCGTCCGTATATCTATAAATAAAGCATTGGAAATGGGAATATATATTCTCGAGATCATCTGCATTCCGCTGCCTGCTCCCTCGAGAATGTGAAACATGTGGCAACGTTGCGATAACTCCTCTACCTCTGCCGCTGCATCTGCCACTTCCTCTGCCTCTGCCTCTGCCCCTGGCCATTATCGATAAATCCAAGAGACCTTTGATGGTTATTGCTTTTGTCTGGAAAATGTTCATAGGGAATCACAGATCGTATTAAAAGTTTTCGATAATTGGAAATAACTTCCATGCATTGTTCGGGTTCGCTTTTACTTCAGCATAAAGATGTCTTTTCAATCGTGCAACGCACTGCCCCCAACTCTGTTTTTCGGTCGCCAACAATTCAATTCCATTCATTGGATACCAATTTCGGGGACACACACACACACACATTCCATTCGAATTCGCACAATTCTTTGGACAGTAGTCGGGGCAGACCCTCCATTCATTAGTCCCTCAGATGTTATCGGGTGCTCCGTTTTGGGTATGGGGAGGGGGGGTCTATTTTCAGATCTATGTTTGCTGGGCTTCAAACATATTCGCTCTGATGATGACCTAATTTACGAAACGGAAAAACGAAATATTTCGGTTCAATTTTATTTGTTTTTATGCACGAGAGTATTTCTGTGCGTCTGTGGATCATTTAATTTCATTTTGGACTATTTCTACCAAGCATGATTCACTGACGGATCGGGGAAGAGGAGGAGAAGGCGGAGGTTGGTCCATAACTGACCTCGGCAACAGTGTTGGCTCGTGCGTGGCTCCAATGCTTGCGCCACCATTTTCCGCTGATTAAAAGTTGGAATTGTTTTTCAATAAGCGCCCCAGACGCACCAGAGAAGCCAATAGCTATGAGTATGTATGTATTCCATATTCCATGAAATAGTGTAGCAAATTGAAGGCACAGATAACGCGTAAGACTGATCTATATACATACATATGTACATATGTATGTATATAAAGTTATAGCTCCGTTTGACCACAATCATCTCATCGTCAATTGGGGGAAATTAGTGGAGGCTTGATAATGGCAAATAGTAAATGGAATCAACATGCTCATTCTTATATTTATAATTATGATATTTGCCAGCTCAGTTGGGAAATTCTTTATCTATCTTTTCCATGCTTCATCATATGAATATGGATGACAAACAGCCTCCTCTCTATATCTTGATATCTTTTGAGGTCTTTCATCTTCACTCGGTTGGAACGGCATGAGTAAGAATTCTGAGTAAAGTTTTCCACAACAAAAAAAAAGAAAACACAAATCATTGATGCCTTTATACCACACAAATACTACGAATATAAAGGAAATATGACGAGTTCTGTTCAACAATTTTGCCATAGTCAAGTGCAATGCTCTTGAAAGCATTACTCCCCTTCATATATAGGCCCAAAAACGATTTAATTTTTGGGAAGTGAACAGCTGAAAAGTATCAGAATGGAGCATACTCTACTCGGTAACAATATATATTCTCGTGGAATATAATGGAAGAAACCAGAAAGGAATTTCACAATTTCGAAGGAATAACTTCTTTTAGTGGAATGATAAAGGTCTAAAAGTCAAGGTCTCCCTCATCTAGGGGAATTATTTTGCCTGTTTCTCCAATGGAAACCAACTCGTTTGTGAGGTATACAAAGTTCCATCAATCTGAAACAGTATTTTCTGCTCTCTGCCATATGAGATAAAGATGTAGGCCATCGAACGGCCTATGAGCGCTCTCCTCTTCTATCCCATTGTTGTTGCTGTATTTCCATAATTACAACAAAATATTTGGAATATCGTACAAGGCCATAAATGAGGCCAAGTTGTTTTCTTATAAATAGTACAATCTCTCTCACGCTACTGGAAAAGGTAGAGGGAAGATCTGATAAGTAGGGGGATGGACAAACTGGATGACTGACTGACTGAGTGACTGACTGATGTGCCGGACTTGACTGACAGTTGGAAACGCAACAATGCGAAAAGCGTAACGAGACGACATTGCCCATCGCTGGCTGGCATCCCATAGCATCGCATCGCATAGCAGACCCCCCTTTCTGATGAGTAGCCTTGCCCCAATCAGCGTCTGGTCGCGCTCACAAATTATGCAACATGCGACGCGCAGTCGAGAGGCGGAATCCCGGGCTCCCGGGCTCCCCTCCCAAATGGAAAGGGAAATGGTAATGGAATACCAGAAATGAAAAGCAGCCAAGCTGAAAGCTTTCATTTGCAATGGACAGCCAGCAGTAGTGGGTTTGGGGGATGGGACAGGGAGGGGGGTGGATTGGGTGCAGTTGCAACCACAATAACAGTAACAGTAGCAAACAAAAGCTGCAGATTAAAAACGAAGCGTGGGTCAGGGCTTTGAGACACGGGAACAGAGTATGTAACAGCAAGGGTAAGGTCGAGCAAAAGACTGGCAAGAGAAAACAGATCGAGTGAGTGGTATAATAGGAGTGGGGCCCTTACCCTACTATTTAATGCACCTTTGGCTTGACATCTCTTCCTCTGCACCAGCCTTCTACCGCTCGTATGCGCTCTTTATCTCTCCTTCTCTTTTTCTCTTTAGCTTTCTTCCTTTTCCTCTTCCCACTCTTTAGCTTTCCGCCTCCTCATCTCTTCCATTTTGAGGTCTGGGCCTGTGCTTTTGCTGTGGGCGGGCGCATCTGCAGTGCAAAAAGTTCAAGGTCAGCCCATGCTGCTGCTGCTACTGCATGTATTTTGCAGAAATAACCCTGACTTCTCTGACAGTCCAAACACAGAGAGAAAGAGAGAGACAGAGAGAGAGAGAGTGATAGAGTGAGATGGAGCGGATTAAACACACGCGCCTCTTGGACAAGGCCATTGGATGGATAGGGTGCGGCGGCATAGGGGAGTGGCTGTACCAGGAATAATCGAGAAACCTTGTTTGTTTGTCAAGGCACTTGTTGTATTTGCTCTAAAGATAAAACCCTTCAGATTAAGATTAAAAAACACACAAAGCTCTTTGTGCTCTCATCCTCTCTCTTTCTTTCTCTCCCTCAAGTTTGCTGATTAAGCCCGAAAGAAAAGCTCTTGTGTGCAAAAAAAAAGAAAAGATACCAAAATAAATTCGTTTTGTGTAATTGTTGGTTATAATTCAAGAGGGGTATAAGCAGAAACAACAACAATAGAGGATCGAACAAAGCTGGGCCAGAGACGGAGGCGACTTATCCATTGCCCAAGACATCACATAATGTCGCTTTGGCTGTGTCTGTTTCTGGTGGGGTCCAGTGTCAGTTCTCTTGAAATTTTGCGAGACAGTTGTGTGGAAACGTGCCAAAGTCTTTATGGCGATAAGATGACAAGAGAACTACAATGCATTCGCGTACTAACCCAAAAAAATGTAGAAACTATTTAAGCTTAACTGAACTGGAAACGAAATTAGAAACAAGAATAGAACAAAAACGTCTATTTTTTATAGACTTAGTATGATTTATCTATAAAAAATTAAAGAAAGTTTCGGTAGTTGAGGTAGTTATCATATCCTTGCATATAGGACTTCTTACCTAATCATACTTTTCTATCCTGCAAACAGCTGCTAACAATCACAATACTTTCTTTGTGGGGCATAACGGTAAGGGAGGGGGAAGAGGGTCAGCTGTCAGCTAGTCAGCTGATTCTAGGGCTGTACAGTTGCCAAATTGTACGTATTCTACAGACAAGTAACGGCCATCAGGAGATGGCCGATCTACACTTTATAACACATAATGTACATATGTTCTCGCTTTGATCTCACATGTGATCTGGTTTCACACATTCCACATACACATATGTCCCCCGCCGATTCGATACACCTACACATAAAATATAAATGATAATAATAATCCAAGCTAGTATAATGATTTGCCACGCGTTCCGTCTGGTTTCGTTTCATTTCGTTCCCGTTCTCATTCCCGTTCCCGTTCCGTTTGTCGCATTACAGGATGTGCCAATTAAGCGGACCGACTCATCGCAGTGGTGGGAACTGTTTGACACAAACACGCAACGATTCTACTACTATAATGCGGCCACGCAGAAGACCGTGTGGCATCGGCCGAGCAAGTGCGACATTATACCGCTGGCCAAGCTCCAGACGCTCAAACAGAACACCGATCCCAGTGAGCGGCGGGAGCAGACAACGCCCCAGAAGCATCCACCGCAGCAACAGCAGCAGCAGTCAACACCACAGCTCCAGCCACAGCCACAGCTACAGCAGCAGCAAAAGCAGCAGCATCCGCCACAACAGGCATCGCCCATGTCTGGACCAAATAAGAAGGGGCGTGGCCAGAGGATCAGCGGCGGCAATGGTGCGGTGGCCAGCTCCGAGGAGAAGCTTCCCGGCACTGAAATGATCTCTAGTCCGCGTGGACGTCAAAGCTTTCGGTGAGTTGAGTAAACCCTGGAATGTACCTGCCCACCCCTCCACACATTTTGTTTACATATATCTCTGTTTCGAATTGTGTTTACATTCCATTTGGGGGCATCTTTTGCAGCGTCGGCACGGGTGACTCATCCCGCTCGTTGGACCTGCAACAGCAGCAGCAGCAGCAGGCCTACGCCTCACGACGTTCACAAGGTAAGCTGCTCCTTCTTGTGTTTTGGGAGAGGAATAGTGACTCATCCTTGAATTTGTGATTGTGTGTTTTACAGACTCCTGCAATCACTACAAGGAATCGGGGAAATCCAGTGACTCGAGCCTATCCAGTGCGCATGGCTACAGACGCTTCAATGATGCGGGCAATGGTATAGGAGGAGGAGGCGCAGGAGGAGTGCCAGCGCCTGGACACTCCGAGGGCTTGCGTCTGGGCTCCTTACAAAAGCATCAACGCAGCGGAGGCAAGGATAATGGAGCGTAAGTCGACACCCAAATGTATACCTCATGTCATTGCCCACATTTTAATGCTTGTCCCTGGGTTTTCGGTACGCTTATAGCTTTGAAATGTTGCAAGAAAGCGCTAGCTCGCATAATTTACCGCATGGCACCACAACGTCCACATCCTCATCGTATATTGGTGGCGGCACGGGCACAGGCACTGGCACTGGCAGTGGCAGTGGCTACGGCGACAAGTACTTCGATCATCAGCTTCTGCCCAATCACATGCAGGGCTATTGCTCATCCAAATCATCGGACATTGCCTCGCCCACCCACTCCATCCATACGCCGCAGTCGCAAAAGAAGAAGATATCGCCAGATGCAGCACCTACATCCACCCCGTACAATTACGCACAACAGCAGCATCAACAAAGAAACGCACAACGCAGTGGAGGTGGAGTCGGCGGCGGCGGTGTCGGTGGAGTGGCAGGAACACCAGTGGGTAAATCTTATGGAGGAGGTAAAGTGAAATGAACTTTGTGTTGCACTATGGAACCCATTCTAAACCAATCTATCTTGTAGATCGGGAGTACAAAGTGTCGTTGGCCCGCTCTGGGAGCTTCATGTCTTCCTCGATCAATCCCGCAGCCGCTGGACATCATAGCAAATCGTATCGCAAGAGCAGCGCCGAGGCGGCCAATGGCGGAGCAGCTAGCGATGATTCAATGCACGAGAAGTATTTCAAATCGGTGGAGAATACACCACTCTCCAGGCGACGGCACACAACCAATGCTACAAAGAGTGCAGGCGGTGGCGGCGGTGCCAGTGGCAGCAATACAGCCACCAGTACAGCCGGAAGCGGCAGCAGCAGCCACAAGAAACACTCGAGCGACTCAAGTCCCCAGAGTCCGATCAGTCCGCAGACAAAGAGCTCGCGGCAGGCCAAGACGAGTGCCACCAATCCGCTGCCCCAGCTGCAGCACTCGCCCAGGATACAGGAGCCCAGCCATAGTCTGGATCTGCTGAGCCTCGAGCGGATTACGCTGGGCAAGGCGGGACCCATATCGCCAGGTGGTGGAGGAGGAGTTGGCTCTGAGAATTTGGGCCTGCTGACGCATTCCTCGCGTGGCTCCAACGACTCTGCCCGACAGCGCCAGAAGTCCAACAACTCGACGGCAAATCGCTCGCAGTCGCATCATTATCCCGGCCAAGGGTCGCTGCGGCACAGTGCCAGCTCCAGCCTGGATAAACGTGGTGGCTATCACCACAGCGCTGTGGGAGAGAAGCGACGCTCCAAGCAGCAACAGCATCACCTTCAGGCGGAAAACAGTGATCCAGAATACGACAATGGCAACACTTCGCCGCTGTACAGCAACTGGGATCAGGAGATGCCGCATTTGCTGCCCCTCAAGTACTACATCATGGAGCAGGCAAAGCAATCGGGTCGCTACGCCTATCGCGGTGGCGATGGCGGCGACTCGGACTCGTATCACTCGGACAGCCAGTCGGAGCACTCGCTCTCTGGTCATGAGCCGGACAACGAGGACTCGGATGGCGGCTCGGACACGCACGGTGGCTACTTGGAGCACAACTATGGCATGATCGAGGACTACATGGGCGACAGTGTCTCCTACTATGCTTATCAGTATCCGCCCTACGATCCTGCTGGAAGAGAGGACATGTAAGTCTCCCAAGAACAGTGACTTTTTAAACCAAAACTAATCCTTTTCTCCCTCCGTTAGTTCCGATAATGTTGAGGCTGTGCTGGAGGGTATTGGCGGCAATGTGGAACCCTCAACACAACCCTCTTTACCCAAACCAAAGCCTCGCTATCAGATCTCATACTACGACACCGTATCGCACAGTCCCTTGTCCGGCGGAGCCTACCATGGTCAGCAGCTTTACTCGAATACCCCACCCTATCAAGGTCATGGCCATGGACATGGCCATCACGTCCAGCCGCCAGCTCCGCCGCATCAGCAGCTGCATTTGGACCCGAGCGATTCCAAACAGAAGCAATCACAGACGCTGCCCTCGCCCAATCGTCAAATCTCGCGTCTGGCCGGAGCAGCAAACCAGGGATCAGCAGCAGCAGCGGCAGCCGCAGCAGCATCAGCCAAAGATGTGGCCGATCATGGCCACAGCCATAGTCTTGTTGCTGGTCAACAGCAGGGCACAGGCGCAGCCGCTAGCCTCTCCCGTGCGGGAGGCCATAAGCTGGCACCGCCATCGCTCAAGCCCACAATTCAGCAGATCTTTCCGCCCAGCGATCGGGCACCGGGTGGCATCAACAGTGGAATGGGACATGGCGCTACGTTGGCCTGCATGAAGGAATGTGATATCGAGAAGTTCGCCGCCGACAATCTGAATCTCCACTCGAAGGGCATCTTCCGGAAGAAAGCATCGGTGCGGGATATGCTTAGTTGGACGGCGGAGGCTATCAGTCGGCCCATGTTGACCCTCTCACGGGACAAGGCCGACAAGAAGACGGCCATTGAGCTGTTCAAGCTGGTCCAGATCTACATGGCTGATCGAAAGGCACGCATGGGCATGAATCTCAATTCTGTGGCCATTGACATCATCACCGCATCCTTGCCGCAGCAACAGTTAGTCTTTAAATCTATATAAAAAAATGGAAATAGTGTCTAAATATTTGAATATCCCTTACAGATTAAGGGATGAGCTGTATGTGCAGTTGTGTCGCCAAACGACGGAGAATCCCAAGCGAGAATCGCTCATTCGTGGCTGGGAACTAATGGCCATTTGTTTGTCCTTTGTGCCGCCTTCGCCCACCTTTCAACCCACGCTGCTCAAGTAAGTTCTGACTATCCCATCTCTCTGGATGTCCATTCTTTAACTCACTTTTTATTCCCTTACAGCTATGTCAATCGCCATCGCGATCCTTCATTTGCCACCAGCTTTATGGAGGTGTGCAAATGGCCCATCCATGTGCAGATCTCGCATTATGCCACAGTCTGCTGTCGTCGCTTAGATCGCATAGGTAGCTGCGGCAGAAAGCTGGCCAAAAAACCCACAGTGGATGAGGTCGAACAGGCGAGAGTGAGTGTAATACTTGATCATTTCAAGAGCTTTCCTTAAACCATTTTTTGTAGCAACAAATCCTGCGGAACAGCATGTTTGGCAATACGCTGTCAGAGGTGATGGATCTGCAAAAGGATAAGTTCCCCTTCCGCAAGTTGCCCTGGATACAGACCACACTATCAGAGCATGTAAGTAGCCCACACCGAAGTGTCCCCGAAGAAGATAACTAACGATTGACGATTCTTTCAGGTTCTGCTGCTTAATGGCAAGCAAACAGAGGGCATCTTTCGCGTCTCTGCGGATGTGGATGAGGTGAGCTGCATGAAGAATCGCCTGGATCGGTGGGATGTTCCTGACTATAAGAACACAATGGGTAAGAGGAAAATCCAGCTAACCATTGGAGTAAGAGTTTATGAAGGTGTTGTCCCATTATATCTTACAGTTGATGCCCATGCCCCGGCGAGCCTGCTTAAGCTGTGGTATCGCGAATTGTATGATCCGCTCATACCAGATGCCTACTATGAGGATTGCGTGAATACCGAGGATCCCGACAAAGCCAAAGAAATAGTTAATAAATTGCCCGAAATAAATCAGCTGGTAAATATAATACAAGATCTATAGATCATCAGAGAATACTTCTAAATAATTCCCTTAATTTCTTGCAGGTTCTAACGTATCTAATACACTTCCTGCAACAATTCTCCAATCCTGAGGTGGTGAGCAATACCAAAATGGACTCTTCGAACCTGGCCATGGTGTTCGCACCGAACTGCCTGCGCTGCACATCCGATGATCCCAAGGTGATATTGGAGAATGCGCGCAAAGAGATGTCCTTTATGCGCACCCTCATCCTCCACATGGACACCACAAAGGTGGAGAATCTGGTCTAAAGAGACTACACCTACTACCTACCTAACAACCTATCCTTATATGTAAACGTTATTAACCTATCCTAACTTGACTATCCACCAAAAATCTTAACTTAAACTTGAATTTTTGTATTTATATGAAATGACGAAACGATGAATCTTAACTCCTACTTTAACTAATTTTGCTACTAGAATTTTCTCACTCTAATTGCTACCAAAACTCGAATTTTATTATTATTTTGTATTTGCATTGTCTAGGCAGCTTGTTCAGAACAAACCAGCGGCAAACACACTCGAATTACTCGAAGAACTTGCAACAAATAGTGCTTTTTGAAACCAAAAACAAAAAAAAACAAACAACAAACGAAAGTTAAATGAAAATAAGATATCAAAACTGTTAAACTCAATGTGTGCATGCCTAGTTATGTGTCAAATTGTAGTTGAATTAATTTAATTTGCATTTTTAATTATTGTTTTTACATTAAATGGAATTTAAATCAAAGCAAAAGCAAAAAGCAAACCAATACTCAAACAACTCTTAACTCTCAAGTGAATAAAAGCCAATCTTGAACAACTTCTTGCAGAAGCCTATAAATAGTTATAAAATAAAGATAAAAGCTAAAGATAAATATAAATATTAAAATAAATAACAAATCTATATATGTATGTATGAATTGATGAACAGAAATAGAGAGAGAGAGAAAAAGAGAAGTGGAATCAAATGCAATAAGAGGTCAATGATAAAACTGCTTATAAATTACATTTGCAGCCAACGTAGTGCTATATACGAAATATTTATTCAATTTGCATAAAAAAAGAAACAAAATTAAATTAAACAACGTACCCGTAAATAAACCCAATTAAAATGGAGAACAAAAAATCAACTGAAACAAAATAAAAATATATCTACATAAATATATTGTATGGGAGAACCAACAAGTTTCGAAGGTGATCGAATAAAGTTATATATGTATAAATTAAAGAAGCCTCCTACGAAATGGAAAATATTTCATTCCAGCCTTATCTCTTTCAACGGGCACACATGCCTATAAGACGGACACATTATAAATTCAGGCAGCTCTTCCTTGGCCACAATTTATGCCCAATTTTGAAGTCATTTCGAACCGTTTGTCTCCTGATAATTGCTAATAATTTAGCGTCACTTGACGACCTAAAGCCCCCTCACAGCCCTGGGCACCTTATCAACTGACAAGAGGGAGAGAGAGAGAGAAAGAGAGCTTGTACCCACAAACTGCCTGCCATCCACCCAAAAAATATTTCACTATTTCCATACAGCATGTATATTTGTGTGTGTGCGTACTGCTGTTTTTTCGTTATCAGCCTTCATTATTCATTATGTTCGTTTAATTTGGCTTAAAGCACAAAATTGTTTGTAAATGGCAGTTATAGCCTTACCATTGAGTGGTACCCAAAACCCCCACTCGAACCATTCATATATACATATATCGATAGTTCTGAGTACTCAAACTCACATTCACCTTGTGATTTATCATAATATGGCCGCGTGCTAAATATTATATCTTTTGGTTGGGCTAGGATTGTATGGATGGGTTACACAACTGATTCTCTGATAACCAAAAACACATGATACATCTGAGGATATCGAGTGCATAGAGGGGTGATATTATATATGTAATATACTTCTCAGATGGGAGTAGAATATACATTTTATTCTCAAAAACAATGGAACTATATAATCTACAGAAGTTATCTGTAACTCCAAAAAAATACCTTTAATTGTAAGAGTTTTGCAAATATTATTCTGTTTGAATAATTTTCTTATCTTTCCCTCTTCAGCGTATCATTAAGATATATTAATTGGATATTCTTCCCCCTTCCCTTAAAGGAGTACATATAGTATTTTATAACTTGTGGGGAAATCAAAAGATAACTATAGAGTTCTCTGAATGTCGTTTCATATGAAACCCAACCTTTATTTGAAAAGTTATGAGAACGCGTTCTTTTATTATGAATTTTGGTAGAATCATAAAAACTTAATCGGCAATCGATTGAGTATATATTTCATTGCCTGATTCAGCCACAGACCACCCATAACAATCTATTTGTAAATTGGTTCAATCATATTTAGTTTCTAGGGAACCCTATCGGAAGGAATATATTGCCTGAAATCATACCGAATTGAGTCATTGAGGTAAATCTTTTTCGAGAAATTAGCCAATCTGAAGAGTGAGTCTTGAGTCTTGAGTGAGAACTACATTTTGAAAGGGTTGCATCGTGTGAAATGAAAACATGAAAATCTCATGATCTCTGCCAATAATAATGAATGATATTCTAGTGGCCCTGTGAACACCCCCTTCTCTTTCAAAGTACAGCCAAATTATCTAGAAGATATACTCGGTTTTTCTTTTTTTTGGGGGCGACCTGAAAAACAATATCAGAGTGGTATCTATCTGGTGAATCTGTTGAATCAACAGCAATAACAACAATTAGAAGCATTTATAGACGCAGTTAGGTTTGCTTTTTTTATCGCCAAAGCAAAGGCCGAAATCAAAAGTAATCCATCATCTGGTAGGCTTTAAGGGGGAGCCCGAGTGCGAGTACAGCTGATAAGGAGTACACCTCCACTTACACCCCAAAAAAAAACCCTCTCGGGAATTCCGAATTCTCTCACCGAAAAAAAAACAATCAAGAGAAGGAGAGCAAAAGAGAGATCAGAGCCAATCAAAGCGATGGTTCCTTGGCGTTAAGATAGGCGGCAAGGGAGGTATAAGAGAGTAGATAATTTTAATTTGTTTACAACAACAATAACCAAAAAATATAGTAATAATAGTTCAACAGTAGTACAACGAAGAGAAACGAAGTGAAAAAAAATGCCGACGAAGTCAGATTCTGATAACGGGGGTGATTAACAATTACTCGATCAAACGCACCGACACGCGCAGGAATCGTCGCGATTTGAGGTGGGTTGGGTTGGTCGTCGGCAGCACCCGTTCGAGGGGTTGGGGCCTTTGATTTATATGACTGCTGGGATCGGATCGCCGCCCACCGATTGGGTGTATACAGGGTCTCAATACAGAGGCGGGTATCGCCCGTTGTCGGAGCTGTCGTTGTCTGCAATTGGAAATTGGGGGAATTGGAATTGGAGTGGAGTGCCATCGAGCCATTGGAGCGCCGCGAGCACCTCCTCTTCAACCATCAACCACCAACCACTATTTCCCTTATCAATCCCGATGGTAGCTCGCTGGGGCATTATCTATATCGGTTTCTCTGTCTCTGTCTGTGTATGTGTATGTGTGTGTGGGTCTGTATGGGTGTGTGTGTGTCAGTGTGTGGTTCATATCTACATACCGCTCTATTATTGTTAATATTGATATCTACCCATTAGCACAACATTATATGTACAATCTATTATATTCTGTGAAATCAGATTTAGAACAATTTATTGGGCTCTGGCTCTGGCGCTGGTGCTGGGCCTTCTGCTGCCGGTTTCTACTGTTCATCAATTAGTTCATCGCCTGCGGCCAACGCAGTCGCTTCGCCTCTCTGCGCCTCCCTCGTATACCTGCCGATCGTGCTTAGGTGCTCTATAGGGATACGTCTCCGATCCCCACTTAACATTTTCATCATGGATATTGGCACCAAGTCAAGCAAATCTTCGTTCTCCATCGACAACATATTGGATCATAAGACGCGAACTAGTCACAGTCCCGCCAAAGAAGCCACAAATCGATCGATATCGCGTCGCACCTCCACCCACAGTCCTGTGGCGGCGGCAGCGGCAACATCTGTGGTTACCATGCCCAAGGCCACCATGGCCACTGCCGCGCCACCAACCTCCGCATCCGGAGCATCCATCTATGATATATCCCGCGAGGCAGTCGCCGCTCAATATGCCCTCAAGAATCTGGAGTCCAGTCAGGTGCTGTCGCCCACGACGCTGCGCTTCAATCCCATCTATCCAGATCCCGCCTCGTTATTCTACCAGCAGATGCTGAATCTACAGAAGAATCCCTCGCTCTTTATGCCCCACTTCCAGGCAGCAGCCGTTGCCGCTGCAGCCGCCGCCCAGCCGACGGGCTACTGTGATCAATATAGTCCGTTTGCCATGGATTGTGAAGGTGAGTACAGGTTGGAGATCATTATAAGAGATCATTATAAGAGATAATGGAGGAATATATGGAATAACAGAGAGAGGACAAGACCCATATGTAGAAAATCTAAAGGATAGGGTATAAGGAAGCAATGGATGGGATAACAGAGAGACGACAGGACAATATAAGGTGGAATATTTCTAACTGACGATCTCTAATAGTTATTTAGAAGAACTCAGTTGTTACAGTTCGTTATCTAGAACTGCAGGATGTTTATTCCATTGGAAAGGATGGAAGGTGGTAATATTTATATTCAAGAAGGATTTACATACATATTACATCTTCCAAGAGTGACTAAAGTATTTGTAGTTTTCTTATATAAATTCCCAATATCTCTCACAAGGTTTTGCTAGTCATTTTTCGTATAAAGAGATTACCAACTTCAACAAGTTAAGCCTTTCCCATTGATCTTTGACTCGTAACTTTCCCCCTGGGTATTGAAAATGGTGCCTAGTCTTGGGTCCACCCATTATTAGCATTCGGTCATAGATATTTGTGAAATACCGGATATGACTCACAGAACCTCATATCATATATCATGAATGAATGAGCGATACAATTATCAATTAGAGGCTAAACATGCTGATAAATGTAGAAACTTTATAAGTACATGCTCGTACATTCATAGACAAGTGAGATGTTAATTCCATCAAGATATGAGGAATTGTGAACCTGAAAATTATGAATACTTTAGCAAATAAATGGGGAAACTTTGGAAAGGTCTTATGAAATGTCAAACACAAAATTCTATTGAACTTTCACACAGAATTAGCCAGTTTTTATGTATCTTTAGGGATTAAAGTGTAACCCCTGAGAGAGTTACATGTTCAAGTCAATGAACTTGGGGGATAACAAACCCCATGGTAATCCGTTAAATCAAAACTGACATATGGAAATTGATCGACCTTGGTGGGAAAAAGTCTGAAAATATGTTCAAATTCTCATTTAAATAGAGTCCAAACCGGGCAAAGTCCAACACTTTTCGATCTACCAAAAATATTACAATGAGGATCCCACACAAAATGGGCCATAAACATGATTAATGTGTATGCCCAGTGGGATGTTTGTCAAAGTCAAGTGTTGGCGCCAATGCCACTTGAAATCTGACTTTCTCTCCCCATCTGACTCCCCCCTTTTGCATTCCCAGTGCAATGTAACGGTAAAATAACCCCAACCACCTATATAGAACTCAGCCCAAAAACCAGGGGAAGTTGTATTACTGATAATGTTGCCGCCCTAATTCTTCCCCTGACTCTCCTGCCATCCGTCGAGAGTAGACAAACATTCGAAATATTTTTTCGGGTGCCTTATCAAAATGACAAATATTTGAAATTGAGGTGAGAGCCGATCAGAAGCCGTTAGAGGAGTGCGTTCAATATGGGGTATATGGCATCGCTGACAGTTTGCGACTATCTATGGGGGATTATGGTGATGTTAGTGAAATGGATCTGTTTGAATTCATTCATTCATTGGAAACACTGTGTAGAATAACTATAAAGTGAAACCAGAAAAGGCTCTACTAAGATTAACTGAGAAGAAATATATGTAAGTAGTTATGGGAAAAATTTAAATGAGAATCAAAAAAGCATTCATATGTACATATAGAGCCACTCTATGGCTCCGATATACACATATTGTACTATGATTGCATGTAGTTTTTGTGGGAAACACACTATATAATAATGATTTAATAAGTCATCAAATGATTCAATATTCTGAATCATTTGATTTCTTTGATACAATAAACTGAATCATTTGGTTTTGCACTTGAACAATATCTTGCTTTCTAATAGTACTTTATGATCCAATACCTCCGGCCTTCTCCTGTAATATTACTGATTTAGGATTTCTGCATATGTTTTGTAATCTATTTTTTTTAATTACTTTAAAACGAATTCATTTACGCTCTTTGTGGGAGTCCTCATTTCATGAAAACTTCAAAATCTGTACTTTATTCTCTACTCTAGCCTCTCAAACTTTCTGAATTGACAGAGCATTCATAGCTTCGGTCTGACCATTATGAACTTTATTGAGCCATTCGCATTCCCATTTTGATTTCCGATTTGTGTGTTGGCTTATCTAAACGAAAAATGCTATTAGAGGCGATTAATAGGCGCTGTCCATCATCTTCTTGTAGCGACAATTGCCATTTGATTTCGATAAGCTCGTCCGTCGTCCGTTGACGACGCTTGTCCGCGCGCCCGTTCGGCGGGGTGGTGGTAGGGTGGGTGCATGGCTCGACAAGTGCTTGATATGATTTGGTTTTTTAGACATACACATTATAAAATAATAACAAATTCAATTTTCAACGATTAAAAAAAAACAATAAACAAAAAACAACCCGACTGCTGGGCATGGGGCAGATCTTTTTTTAGAAGGGGTGTAGACGTAGACGACCACCGGGCTTATCGCGGTATACGCCACTTAATAAAAATAAACGTTAATAAGCGTATATTTGTAATAATTTAAATTATGATCTCTACTTATTTTTATGACATTTTGCAATTTCCACAATATACTCGTATATTGTATTGGCATACATATGTATGTACATATAGAGGTCCTATCTTCGATACGTGTCTAGGGTTATGAGGTAATTGAGTCCCAAAATATCAGATTAGATCAGAATTATTGAATGAGCGCAATTTAAATCTTTCGACAAGTGCGAATTTCCGTTACGTCAAAAGAAGAGAGAGGGAGAGAGAGCGGAGAGCGTCTACCCCACTCGACAGTGCGTTATCAGCCCACTCGAGGTCGTATACTCATACGAGTACTCGGAGTACAATCGGATTGCTTGTCGGGTGGTAGCCGAACCTTAATTACCAGCAATAGATATTCCGCTCAATTGCCCCTGGGACATGCATACATATGTATGGGGAGGCAGACCGATATCGAAACCGAAACCCACTCGTGTACTCAACTTCTGATTTCTGATTTCATTCATTTCGCAATGGCGACCAAACATTTTTCACCCACTTACAAGTGGGCGTTGACATATTCCCCTGATACTGATACATATGTATGTACATATAGTATATGTACGCCAATACACATGTATATTGTGGAATAGTTTTGTCTGATTACTTTTGATAAGACCTGTTCGATAGAGTGGGACGCAGAGAGATAACGGGGGGAATCGGGCAATTCGAGCGACCAATCGAAATTGAATGAGTATTCCAATTTATATCTACTAGATAGCTACAACATATTTGTATTGAATTGCTAAGAAAGAACAGTCTAGAAGTGTTTTTTTTAAATTACGGTAACTAAATAAATACGTAGTTTTCTGGTATTTGGTTATAAGGAATTTTTGGCAGCGATGTAAGATAAGAATAGATAGACCTTAACAATAGACCTTAAACCCCAAAGTTTTAAAGGTATTTCTGATAATTGAAAAAGTAATTTTTTGGTAATACACCGGCAGGGAATCCCAAGAATCCTTTACGGAAATATTTTCTTCCGCTTGGGATCCTAATAAAGATTTATTACTGTCTAACAAAATACAATTTGAATAAATCTTTAAGTAATATTAAATTTTTAATTTAATATGAAATATCAAATGATAATGCATTTTTTTTAAGTTTTTAAAAGGGTTTGCTAAAAATGTATGTATCTTCAGAGGGAAAATAAAGAATGTTATAGACATTCAGAACTGAAATTGAAAATATTACAAGTACTTACTTTTGCTTTAGTTATTCCCAGAAATACCTAAAATCTTCTTTCAACTCCAACTATGTTCTTCCATTTCTCCGCTCTCTATTTCTCTCTCTCTCTCTCATAGGCTTCCCCAATCCGGCCTCCGCTGCAGCCGCTCTCTACTGCAACGCATATCCGGCGGCCAGCTTCTACATGTCCAATTTTGGCGTAAAGCGCAAGGGCGGCCAGATCCGATTCACGTCGCAGCAAACGAAAAATCTCGAGGGCCGTTTCGCGAGCTCCAAGTATCTGTCGCCCGAGGAGCGTCGCCATCTGGCCCTGCAGCTGAAGCTGACGGATCGCCAGGTGAAGACCTGGTTCCAGAATCGCCGGGCGAAATGGCGGCGTGCTAATCTTACGAAACGCAGTGGATCGGGTGCAGGATCGGTGGCAGGAGCATCCTCAACGGCGCCCAGCTCGAACAGCAGCACTAGTTCTGCCTACGGCACAGCCCTGGCTTTGAGCAGTCGTCGGAGTGGCAGCGGCCAGCAGAGCGACGAGGACGATCGCATGTATCTGTCGGAGGATGACGAGGACGACGATGATGAGGAGGAGCCGGCGGAAGCATTAGCCGAGCCTGTGGTCAAGTGAAGCTCGTGGATTGGGATGAGGGATGGGGGGACCTACTCATAAGATAGTTCAGTTTTTAGTTTAGGTTAAATAAATTTATTTCAATTAGCATAATGGATGCGATCCTAGTGGAACTGGTAGCTGTCGAGGCAGGCGCAATTTGGCAGCGTGCAGCGTGGGGCCAGGTTCGAGAGGTGCCCCATGGTCACCGGAAACGAGAGCGGCACAAACCACTTGGGGTAGGCACAAATGGCCGCCGCAGCTGCCGACGGGTTGCCCCCAAAAGCGGCACTTGGAGGCTTCAGCTCCATAAGAGGTTTGTTCGGGTACTGCAAGGGGTAGCACCTTTAGACGACTCCTCTCTACTCACTGTTCCAACACACTCACCTGATCCGCTATGACCGGCCTGAATGCGCTGCTCCTTTGGGGCATGGCCAGCTGTAGGCTTTGCATTGGTGTCTCTGCCACTGGTAGCTGAGATTTGGGGATCTCCATGGATGCAGCTGCTGCTGCTGGAGAGACATTTTCTATTGCCCGTATCAAATCGAGATCGCAGCGTTTGAGCACCAGCTCCAGGACAGATCTTTTCCTTTGGGGAAAAAGCTGCGCCAGCATATCGATGGCAGTCTGAGAGACATTCTCCCGTCGGGGAGCACTTAAATCCTGGGCTACAGCCGGCTGCTCCTGTTCCTCCTGTTGTTGCTGCTGCTGTAGCTGCCTTGCCTCCATCATTGGCGGCTTCTCCAGCTGTTCATCTTCCTTGAGTTGTTGGGGAGAACTCGGCTGCGTGACGGTCAGGCCGAAGATGTTGCCCGGCGGCAGTGCATCGATGGAGCGTCCCGTTTTGTTGGCCACCAGACGCATGGCTATCGCATCCTCCACCGCCTGCTGGCGCTTCAGGGCGACCTGGAGGCCACCAAACAATTGAAATTAATATGCGACAAGTGAACATCTTCCTCTGACTGTGCTTCTATTTGACTTTTCTACAAACAAAAGCCACAGCAATTCCTTGGGGTATCACACGTCCCGTTCCCCCCTTCATTGCTACCCTAATGAAATGCGAGACCAGGCCACACTTGTGCAAACAGTTTTGGTAAGCGGATATTTTGCTCGATTTGTTCCTACGCTTTGACAACTTTCCATCATCATCATCAGCAGGACTCAGGACTCGTATATAGCACCGACTGGTTTTTTCCGACTAAATCTGTTCTAGGTATTCCATTTCATTGGTTGTTTGAGTTGTGATGGATGGGGGTGTGTGGTATCTGCCCATCGGGTGTTTGTGTTTCAAATTAGAGCAAGGCTAGCATTTAATCTAAAGACAATATGAATGGGATAGCTTATAGGAATAGTTTCCTAAGGAAGCCAAAATTGAATTCTGTATTTGATTGATTGAATTTAATTGTAATTGGAGATATTTTAGTTTAAGGGGTTTCAGGTGATCGAATACTTTGAAATTTGTTAAATCTTTCGAATTATGGTTTAAAGCGTTGAAGATTGAACATATTTAACATTTAAGGTACACATATGGTAAGTGGCTTGTCCTGACAATAGCCTTACATAAGTCTGTTGATATGCAGATAAATATGTATCTTAATGTATCTAATCGGGGTGTTCATTGCTGCGGCATTGAGACGGTATATAATTATATATTGTATGTTGATTTGACTGACGCCAATTCAAAGCGGATGAGGGGCGCTGCTATAGTACAACCGATCGCATACATGAAGGAAAATTATACATTGGACTAAAATTCGAGGAAAATTGTAACTGAACCGAACTTAAAAAAGAGCTAATCATACATTCAAAATTACAAAAACTAATATTAATTACGAGAAAGGTGTGTTAGTATTAGTAATTTAAGAACATAAGACCCTAAACGGTTCATGCCAGAAATTATTCGATCTACCATGCGGAAGGAACTACATATATCCATAGTTCTCCCTTGCTTACCTGAGCCGCCATTATGCGCTGCCTCTCGAAGATCAGGACACACTTGGCACACTTGCAGTTCTTGTAGGTGCAGAGCTTCTTGTGGCCCCTCAGCTCAGAGATAATGCCATGATTACGACACCGGGCGCACTTGGGCACTCGATTCGAGACCTTGGGCTGCTGGGACTCTACTATTTTGAGGCTTTTGCTGCTGGAGCCAGATAAACGAGAACGCTTGCTGGGCACTTCACTGATGGAAGCATCACTAACACTGGACATGGCGTAGCCGTGGAAAAGATTCAATTAAAACTGATAATTGACCAAAGAAGTTGCAGCAGCGTCGAGGCAGATTTGTGTGGCTTTGTTGGGGGCAAGATAAAAAGAAACTAAATTTTGGAAACACTTGGACTCAGGATTTGGAATTGTTTCAAAGCCAAGTTGATGCTGAAGCTTTGTTGACTTACGCAGGCGCTTTGACTCAGCGAGTATTTGCCAGGTTCTATTCGATTCGATTGGTGGTTGCTTGGCTTTTGGACTCCACCCAAAAGACTCTGGGTGGGGGTTGTGGGAGGAGCTAAAATTTGGAGGTCCTTACTGCTTATTGTGAAATCTTTAATAAAATCTTAAATATTTAACGAGATAAGGAGTACTTTAAACGAAAACAAAATCAAAAGGTAGATTTTAATTCAATTTTATTCAAATGAATGCGTTGGCGCCAAACAAATTTAAAAATGTACCATAGGGTGATGGTCACACTTGAAGTCGATAGCGCGAGAATATTGATATAGATAGTTCCACAAAAAACGTACCGATATATACAGCCCTTAAGAGAAGTGATCCAAATTAAGCTATTTCATAGCCAGTATTCAGTAAATATTTTAAGACATGAATGGATTAAAATATATATATATTGTTCCTTTTGTACAATTTTTTTAATTATTTAAAGCTTCTTGTTAACAGTACCTGCAGCAAATTTGTAGCAACTTGCTTAATCAGGTAAAATGCAAATAAAATTGGTCAAGACTATGTGATAAATTCAGCCAAGAGTTAACATAAAAAATACAAAAAATCAGCTATAAAAAAGCTGAATACGCAGCACTACCTGCCGCACATGTTATTGCTGTTTCCCTCACAAACCCCACACTGTTTCTCTTCAGAAAGCACCAATTGGACGTATCATTAGAGAGACAGCCAGCTAGCACGTGTCCCCAAATAAACCAAGTTGTTGAAAGTGTTTAACTGAGATTTAGACTCTGCCGATAAAAATGGTTGCCCAGGAGTCCGATAAAATGAAGGCGCTCGCGCTCAAGTTGTTCGAAATCAATGCTTTCAAATTCGGTGACTTCAAGATGAAGGTGGGGATCAATTCGCCGGTTTACTTTGATTTACGTGTAATTGTCAGCTATCCGGATGTGATGGTGAGTGTTTGTGTGTGTGTGTTGCAGTGGCCGTGATCTCATCATTAATGTACTGTACTTAATTTTACTAGCAAATAGTGTCTGATTTGTTAGTGGAGCACATCAAGGAAGTGAAATTGAGCGCCAAGCATGTGTGTGGTGTGCCCTATACGGCCCTGCCCCTGGCCACGATCGTCTCCGTGCAGCAGGGCACGCCCATGTTGGTACGGCGTAAGGAGGCCAAAGCCTACGGCACCAAGAAGCTCATCGAGGGCATCTTCAATGCTGGGGACACCTGTCTGATTGTCGAGGATGTGGTGACATCAGGCTCAAGCATCCTGGAGACAGTGCGTGATCTGCAAAGCGAGGGCATTGTGGTCACCGACGCCGTTGTGGTTGTGGATCGTGAGCAAGGCGGCGTGGCCAACATTGCCAAACATGGCGTGAAGATGCACTCCCTATTCACGCTGTCCTTCCTGCTGAACACCCTGAATGTGGCGGGGCGCATCGAGAAGTCCACCGTGGACGCGGTGGCCAAGTATATTGCCGCCGTCCAGATTAACAGCGATGGCTCGTTCGTGGGTGGCGATAAGCCCGATGTTACCGGAGGTGTGTATGCTCTATATTTTTTTACGTTCACCCCCAGATATGGTAAAGATAATGAAGACATGACACGCGCGCATGTACGGTTTAGTCGGCCCCAATGAACTTTGATTGCCCAGGGGCCACGAATCCCCATGCCACCGCGTCTGATTCAATTAGGGACGTGCCATAAACCACCGCCTAAATTAGCTTTTTTTCCCTTTGATATAAATATTTGTTATCAGCCGTCATAAAAGCTATTCACCCCGACCGGTTTCCAATCTGACTCTAGTGGAGAGCGAGAAGATCAAGTTTGGGGCTACTTAAGGCTGGCACGTGATGCCAGAAGGCGTTCTATGAATTATGTCATGCTTATCAGCTAATCGAGTGCCAAAGACCCTCTCTATATGAATCTATTTAAAGGCAATCTCCCTGCTGATACTAAAAATACTCAAACGTTTCTTGTTCTTTTTCGCCAGCCAATGACTTGCAGCGCACCAAACTGACCTACGAGAGTCGCGCCAATCTGGCCAAGAGCGCGGTGGCCAAGCGCCTCTTCAACCTGATGGCCAGCAAGCAGACGAATCTCTGCCTTGCCGCCGATCTGACCAAGGCCGATGATATCCTGGAAATGGCCGACAAGTGCGGACCGTACATCTGCCTGCTCAAGACGCACGTGGACATTGTCGAGGACTTTAGCGAGGGATTCATTACCAACCTGCAGTCGCTGGCCAAGCGCCACAACTTTCTGCTTATGGAGGATCGCAAGTTTGCGGACATTGGCAACACCGTTTCCCTGCAGTACGGCAAGGGCATATACAAGATCTCTAGCTGGGCGGATTTGGTCACAGCCCACACCCTTCCTGGTCGGAGTGTTCTTCAAGGCTTGAAGGCGGCTCTTGGCCCCGCTGATGGCAGCAAGGAGCGCGGTGTCTTTCTCCTGGCCGAGATGTCGGCCAGTGGCAATCTCATCGACGACAAGTACAAGGAGAACAGCAACAAGATAGCCACCGAAGGTGCTGACGTGGACTTTGTGGCCGGCGTGGTGTGTCAATCCTCCAAGACGTTCGCCTTCCCGGGACTGCTGCAGCTGACGCCCGGAGTGAAGATCGACGAGAGTGTGGACAAGCTGGGACAGCAGTACCAGACGCCCGAGCATGTGATCCAGGAGCGTGGCGCCGACATTGGCGTGGTCGGACGCGGCATTCTGCAGGCCTCTAATGTAGAGCAGGCGGCTCAGACTTACCGCGATCGCCTGTGGGCGGCCTACAAGGATCGCGTGGCTAAGTAGGAACAAAGAGAGTCTTCCCCCAGCATTCCGTATTTCAATTTGAATTAGAAATTTTCCCCTACATTCGGTTTTGGTTAAATAATTTAAGCGCAACAAAAGACAAATTGTTTTCACGATTTTAAAATGCATTTATGAATTGAACTCTAGATAAGAATTTCCCACAGAAAAACGTATCCAATGTTAAGATAAGAGTCACAACAAATAGAAGATAAAGTTACAACAATCGATGCGTGTGTTTGTGTAATGATAACAATATTAGGTATATTATCTGATTCCTAGTAAGAAGCCAGACACTGCAATACGTAGCTATAGTCGCCGGATATATCGTCCTGTAAATGAAATCGAGAGGAGGAGAACATTGTTGAATCTTACGTATGTAGTTTTTCCATCGAACTAAGCAAACTTTATTGTTGTTAATAGCAAGCACAAAACTATATATAGTATATATATATATACGAGTACTATATGCAGAATAATTCACAAGAAAAAACACATGTATACAAAATAAAACACACATAAAAAATCAGTATAATCGAGACGTTAGACGTTATTGCACAGTGGAAATACTAAGAGGGTTTTCTTTGAGAATTACATTTGGAATTAGAGAACTACATAAATAATTTAATTCGTTTTTTTGTTTTGTTCTTTTAAGTTTGTTATTTCTTCGAAATGCAACATTTTCTGTTCGTTTTTTTTGGCTTTTTCTATTTTAGCAGTTGGGGGTGTATATTGCGTATGCTGGCTGGGTCCGCTCTACCAAGCCGCTAGTGTGACTAGCACATATCCAATATCGGTTTCCGCATCCTCCTGTGATGGTTGCAGGAAAGATAGAAGCGTGAAAAGAGCAATCAGAGCATTTTATTTTGTATACATTGCTTAAGGCTTGGCTTTAAGCCATAAGTAGTTCTTTTTAGGAGAATGTTATAGGTTAAAATCGTGTAAAATGGTTGAAGGAAATAAATAGCATATATATTCATGATCTGATAGCGACAAACATTTAAATCTGCGCGCGTTCTTATTTTTACATAATTTCAAGTAACATGTACATGATATCTACATGACATGTAATTCTCATGCGTAAGCAGTGCAAATGGATTGAACTCGCTTTTAAATCAATTTTAAATTATTTTTTACTGATCAGGAATATATATCCATGAGAATAACCATTTTCTTCTTCCAAAAACACATTTTATATAAATTTGAAACCTTGCAAAACCACTGCCCAAGTTAATGAAAAGTGTTAAGCGACTAACAGAGCGCTATTAGTGACATGACAAGCAGTGCAGGAGCTAACAGAAACTCAAATTGAATTTTATATTTTTTCAACGGTTTTTTTTATTTTGTTGCGTTTTTTAACGATTTATATAGCAAATGAGACTCGAGAAACAAAACAAAACCATAGCATAGGCTAAAACATAGTCAAATGTTATGTATAGTATATAAAGATAAAATTATGTGCATGTTTCGTGCATAGTATAGTTTATGTATAATAATTAACATGATGCGAGAGACGTTAGAACTGATTTCGATTTTGAATCTGATTCTGTGGGCCTTAAATGCACTGTACATTACTCCTGATCCAGTAAAAAATCTACACAAAAGTGTTAACTATTCGATATCTGAAATCTCTCTCTTTTTGTACATTCTATTAAGTGTATGTAGTAGATAGAGCTTAAGGCATGGAACAGACGACAGTGAAAAGGTATTGTTGGGGCTGATTTTTGATTTTTGGTTGGGGATTTCTTTTCTAGAATCCAACAATGGCCAACAATGCACGCTTATAATCGCCAGATGTGTCGCCCTAAAAATATAGAATATGCCAAGTTTTAATGGTTTTTTTTTATGCACACAAATGAAATTCAATCAAGTTTAGGGGAAAGTTATGGCATTGCGATTAAGCACTGGGAAAAGATTCAACAGAATATACATATATATCGATGCATTGCGAGTACAGAAGAATGTGTGATGAAAAGAAGAACAGCACCAAAGGCAGCTAAATAATTAATGGATTATACATATGTATATGTATGTACATATGACAGATACGCATTCAATGGGGTGTTATTTTTGGGGTATCAAACCCCGTGGAAGGCACAATCAAATGAGTTAATTATAAGAGATATGAAGTAAAAACCGGTATTTACCTTGATCCACGACTCCAGGCTCTTGCCGTACTTGTTCTGGAATGCCTCCTTGATGTCACCCAGATCGATCTCCGAGCGGCTCACAATGATGCGGATCAGCGTCTTGTCCTTGGTGCCCATGCCGGCCATGGAATCGTGCAGACGCTCCGAGAAGTAATCGATCTTGGACTTGCAGCACTTGACTATAGGAAGAATTTTAATCGTAAGAAAAGAATTCAATCAGTTAAGAGTCCAATGCATACCAATGGCAAGGAATCCCTTCTCCACAGAGCCGCTGAACTCCCTCTTGATGGCCTTCTCGATGTCGTTGCCGGACAGGTTCTCGTATTCGAGGAAGATCTGACGCAGCTGCTGGTACGAGCGGGTGATGAGGATCGAGTTGAAGGTGGACTCATCAGTGCCCCACTGTCCCTCGCCGGCGTCGTGCAGAGCCTGAGCATCAGCGATGGCCGCAGCCTCATCGACGCCCTGGTTCTCATCACGATTGCCTTGGACGAGGGACACGCAGAGGCGCTTGAAGTGTCCACTGGTGTCGCCCTTCAGGTCCGACTCCAGAGGCTTGCCAAAGCTCTGCTCGTAGAACTGGGCAATGGTCTTGATACCATAGTTGGACAGGGTACAGAGGATCTCAATGATGGCCTCCTCATCGGTACCGAGTCCAGAGATGGCGTCGTTCAACTCCTGGGCATAGAACTGTGGCAGCGGTGTCATCAGTGCCAAAATTACATCCTCGAATTTTCCGCCCAGTTCCGACTTGAGGTCCGAAATCAGATCCTTGCCGTACGAGGTCTTAAAGGCCTCGGCAATCTCCAGACGCTGCACAATGCCGCGACGGGCCAGGATTTCAATGATGGCCTTCTCATCGGTGCCGAAACCCTTCATGGCCTTGCGCAGAATAGCCGCATCCTCAACGGGATCGAAGGGATCCGCCGGGTAGACAGTGGGTGTGCACTGAAGAAACAGAAACCAAAGAGATCGAGTAAGTAAGTGAGTAACAAGCCTGAGTAATCATCTCGGAGAAAGAGTGAGGCGTTGTGCATAATTGGGTTTATTTCTATGTCAGGCACGTAATATCCGTAAAGATTCTGCTCTCTGACTCAACAGCATTAAACAGAACAATGTTTTCAGAACTTATACTATATACGACTATTTTCCTCTTTTCATTTTATCTTTTGTTACGCTAATTTTGCTTTGTGTTGTACATTCTCTGCGGTTGTTTTCTTTTTTTGGCACTGCTGACAAACTCTTATCAAAAAGAGACCTGATAGGAATTCCCTATCAACGCCACCTCCTGCCATATCTGTCAGTACTTGTTTTTCTTAGTAATTATCTCGACTATGAGTACTCTATACAATATAATGAACGTGTAATTGCTCCAGTAAATTACAGACAATTGGTTATCATTTGATTCAGATTAGTATTCAAACGATTGTAGATAAAAGGAAAGGACTTGGACTTTGGATTACGAAGGAACTGATAAATACATAGGAGAAAGAAACACCTTCTTTGGCTTTGGAATGTAAAGAAATATAAGACAATTCCTCTTCCAATCAATCTTACAATCTCTAAGATACAATCTATAATTTACTCACCTTGAACGGATAGTATTCAGCGGAGCTCATTTTGATTTGGTTGTTTGTGGAAAATCTGTAAATGGGATGTAATAAAGCATAATTATTATGTTTGACGTGTACAAGGAAACAAAATCGTGTTAGAGGTCGCTTGAGAGCTAATGAACCTGTCCCAACTCAAGACCGGGGCCCTGCCCTATGACATCATCCTAGAGAGGCCGTTTGGAAACCATGGAAACTCTCGCAGTACGCATACGCCGCATAGTCCAGTTGGCTCTGGACTCAAACCAAACAGTTTTCCCATTGATTTTACCTCCTACCCAAAGTGCCTGATGTTTCTCTAGTTTTATTACTGTTTCAACCCGAACCAAGTTCAACGAACAACTGGAAAGGAAAGTGAAAGTTTTTAGTGGTTCAACGTCAGTTAGGGAAATGGAACTGGAATGTGAATTGGGCTTGTACTTGGGCTTGTCTGATAAGTAAATGGGTTTTTGTACAAGTCTGTTGTTTCGTGATAGCTGCAGCAATGAGCAAGACGAAACCCACACACGAAATGGCCTTATAAACGGATGAGCTCATTCCGTTCTGCTGTGGAACACATTGCGGACATGACACGTTTATGGCCACGAGAGAGAAAGCTCCAGGGAAATGCCGCCACCCAGCCGACATACTATTCCCATCACCTGCCTGCCTCTAGCATAACCAGTTGGGTTGTCAACTGGGACACTATCTTTCTACTTGTTTTTTGGGCACTTTGAGCTGATATAATCCGGAAAATCAATAGTGCGAAATGACTTTATAATAAATGGTATTTTCGGCACCGAGGGACATGCACATGTAGCGCCAGAAATATGCCTATGTTGGGCCAAAGTAGAAAGTCAACAAAAGATACGACAGAAAAACATTAAAAAAAGCAAAGACGTGGCGAAGCTCCCAAACAGGCCAAAACCATCAACAACAACGCCTCTGCAGGCCGAAAGCTATAGGAAAATCAACAGACGACCACTTGAATGCCCTTCATTGGGGTTGGGGATGGGAATGGATTACACATCCAATCATTCATTCATGACGTTCTTCTATAAATAGCCTCCAAATGATCATTAAGTATGAATCATAGTCTGGTGAGATCTGTGACGTCAATGTGAAGCTTCAGTCGTGACTCGACTTTTGAGACCAGAGAGAGAAAAACTAGACAAAATGGGCCTAGCCCATAAAGAGAGCTTTGGAAATAGTTTAGCTCGTGACTAGTTCAAAAATGTGTGAATAATTTCATAAACAAAAGCTTTTTGACAGCGAACAACTTCTTTAGAGTCAACTCTGGTTGGACTGTACCTCGGATTCATATATTCAAGAGTGTGTTTTATGGCAATGTTTAGCAATTTAGTCGCTAGTAAACCTTGATGGCACACCTTTATAATTGCTCGACCTAAAAATTGCGATACCAATTGCAAGCAATGGAATGTCACTTGACAACATACGATGCAAAATGAGTAATACAATATATACTGGAAGTGCACTTTTATAGATGTGTCAGACTGTAGTTGGAATGGAAGCTTCCTGGGAGGGCAATTGAAGTTGATTGAATTAAGTAGAGAGATCGGATAAGTAGCACGTCTTTCTTTTTTTGAAAGAACTCAATTGGAAATACTTTAGAAAAAAGTAAAATAGAGTAAAATTGAAACGAGATGAACTAAAAGTCACACGCGTCTGCGGCTGGCAGAGGAGGAGAGCACAAAGCATTAGACAGAGAGAGAGACCGAGAACCCACCACATCTGATGATGTCATCTTTGGCTAGCAAATTAAGTTTTTTTTTTGTTTCTCTCCTTTTATCTGGTTGTTGTTGAATGGGGCGGCGCAAATTTCAATGGAAAAGTAAATAACTGTGAGATTTCATCTCTATCCCTCTCTCTGTGTGTCCCAAGGTTGTGGCCACGTCCACGTACAAGTGTTCTCTAGCTAATTCCTGAGATACCGCACCCAGAATTACTCGTTTGGTAATGCCCTTGGCATACGAAATCATACACTTTCTTTTGCACTTTTCGTTTGTTTTTGCACTTGAATTTTGTTGGTGGTTGGACATGACGGAAAGGCGGGACACAGCGGGAACAAACAAAATGGGTAATCTAGGAGAGAAATTCCACAATAAATTTACCAAGTGATATTTTTAACGTACAAGTTTTTCGAAGCGAACTGTAAGCGAGAGAAGAAAATACTGAATCATTTGGCGCTCGCGGTCGTCACTTTTATATGTGGGGCTCTCTCGCTCTCTCCCGCTCTCAATGTGGGGCCACTGTGGGGAGACTGTGGGGCCACTGCTTCCATTGGAATCAAATGTAAAAGCCGGTGCATGGGATCCAAAAGAGAAAGAGAGAATGAGAGGAAGTATTGGGGTGTTGGTGAGTTGGCGTCTTATGAGGGCATTGCTGGTTTATAAATGAATTGAAAATATCAGATTTTGCACTGGTTTTCGAATGAAAGAAGATTAAATTATATTCTATACACAGATGCATGTTAATTAGCAGCACTAAAAAGTTATATATCTAAAGCTATCTTCGCAGATCTCGTCTAGATTGGAAAACCGTGCTCTTCTACGCTCTAGACAAATATTGTATCCGTATGAATCACCCACCAGATCAATGGAAGCTGCTGAGATGATAACCATGACGTGAACCTTAATATAACAATGATATTTACATAGTAAGAATGACGCCACAGGGGAAAATGCTATGAGATTATGAGTTATCTGTTCCCATTATATAGTCAGTATAGGTCAGATCGTAACGGCTCAAATTTTGAACCGCTGTCGCAATACTCTTTTATCGGTGTTTTCGATATACTCATATATTAACACTTAGCAAATGTGTAGTTTCCGTGTAGTTAACGTGTACTTACCGTGTAGTTTCCATGTAAAAAAGGTAGTTATTAATTTACCTTCTTTGCTTAAACCGTTTTTAGACAGAATACAACAAACGGAGTTTTAAAAATTAATAAATTTTGTAGAAAATTGTTTCATCTATCAGATAAAATTATTTTTTTAGGGTTCAGTATCATATTTAACTAGTAATATTAAAGAGAAGGTAAGAATCGAGGAATATGATTACTCACATGGATAGTAGACGATTAGCCCATTGTCAACCATTGGGTATAAATATAGGCGCCATTAAAAATTATGAAATTTTAAGAGTTTTATCGTAGTTAAAGTAAAAGATCTCATGGTCATTTTGTTGTTAGGGAAAGAAAAAGAATGGATGTACAAGAATAATATACAAACAGCAAAGCTTGTTCGCGGGGGGTTAGGTGGGTTAAATTCGAAAGTGACCGAATATTTTCCCGACAAAACCGCTGTCACACTATTCAATATCTATTCCTTTTCGGCAATTGTTTAAAAAAATTGTTTAAACATTTCCCGACACACATTCGACAATTCTGCAGCTTTTAAAGCATCCGTTCTGCATTTGTAGTTAGTCAGCAGCCCGTAAGTAAATCATAAATGGCCGGTATGCAGTTATGCAGCGACTCAGCCCCTCCCATTTATTATCTGGAAGTGAAAGAAAACCTGCCCCGCCGACTAATGTGTGTGTTTATCTTTTGTGGCAGATAAGGATAAGCCAGTAGTATGTGGAAAGCAAGTGCTGGACATCAGATACAGGCCACACAGGCCGCCGAAGATGATGACTGGGAGACTGATCCGGATTTTATCAATGATGTCAATGAACAAGAGCAGCGCTGGGGATCGAAGACGATCGATGGCAGTGGCCGCACAGCGGGCGCCATTGAGTGAGTCATTATCTTATTCATTTCGCTGGAAATACGAGTTCATTGTTTTCATTAATGTTCTTTCTGTGTTCTCTCTCTGCATTACATCAATGTCAGCATGGACAAGTTGCGCGAGGAGACGGAACGCTCGGACTTGGACAAGAAGAAGCAGTTATTAAAGGATCAGAATGCTGGCTATGGCTACGGCGGAAAGTTCGGAGTGGAAAAAGATCGCATGGACAAGTCGGCGGTGGGCCATGACTACCAGGAAAAGGTGGCCAAGCATGCCTCGCAGAAGGATTACAGCGACGGATTCGGGGGTAAATTTGGCGTGCAATCGAATCGTGTGGACAAATCGGCGGTGGGCTGGGATCACATCGAGAAGGTGGAGAAGCATGCCTCGCAAAAGGATTACTCGTCGGGCTTTGGTGGCAAATTCGGTGTGCAATCGGATCGAGTGGATAAATCGGCCGTCGGTTGGGATCATATCGAAAAGGTCGAGAAACACGAGTCGCAGAAGGGTAAGCATTTGTCATTCTGATGACCTTTCATCGCTATAGCCAAGGTTCTTTGCTTCAGATTACTCCAAGGGTTTTGGAGGTAAGTTTGGTGTCCAGGAGGATCGCAAGGACAAATCCGCGGTGGGCTGGGATCACAAAGAGGCCCCACAAAAGCATGCCAGCCAGGTGGATCACAAGGTCAAGCCAGTCATTGAGGGAGCCAAGCCATCGAATCTGCGTGCCAAGTTCGAGAATTTGGCCAAGAACTCCGAGGAGGAGTCGCGCAAGCGATCCGAAGAGCAGAAACGTCTCCGAGAGGCCAAGGACAAGCGGGATCGGGAGGAGGCAGCCAAGCAGACGGTCGCGGAGAACACTCCTCGAACCTCTACTGAAACGCCGCCACCGAAGGGCAGTAGGGCGGCCATCCAGACAGGCCGAGCTGGAGGCATTGGCAATGCCATCAGTGCGTTCAATCAAATGCAATCCCCCGTCTCTGAGACACCTCCGGCACGCAAAGAACCCATTTTCATTCCCAAAGCACTGCCCGCTAAAGTGGAAGTGGCAGACGAGCCCCAGCCAGAGTCGCCAGCTGCTGTAGCTGCTGTTGCTTCTCCCGCTCCCGCGCCTGTTGTGGTTAAAGAGGCAGCACCCCCGGCCAAGGTCATTGCACGGCCTCCGGATGTTGTGCCTCAGATTGAGGTTGAGACCGTGGACACGCCCCCCAGAAGTGAACCAACATCCCCAGCGCATGAGCCGACGCCTCAAGTAAAACGTCAGGCCGAACCGCAACCGGAATCGGAACCTGAGGTAGTCCCAGAGCCAGAGCCAGAGCCTGTGGAGGAACCACTCTATCAAAATCAGGCAGAGATTAAGGCAGCCTCACCACAGCCACCGGCAGCTTCCCCTCTTCCACCTGCAACGAACGGTGCCACGCCTGAGCCTGCCCCAGCAGCTGGTGCTGCTGCCACAACCCTTGAGGAGGCCATCTATGCCAACTCTGATAATCTTGCCGACTACTTGGAGGACACTGGCATACATGCCCTGGCGCTTTTCGACTATCAGGCGGCTGATGACGATGAGATATCGTTCGATCCCGACGATTTGATCACCCACATCGAGAAGATCGATGACGGGTGGTGGCGTGGACTGTGCAAGAACCGCTATGGCCTCTTTCCGGCCAACTATGTGCAGGTTGTCGAACAAAATTCTTAAGTTCCATAAATCAAAATGCTTCCGTTTGAAATTCACGATAGAACAAAATCAAATTGTATTTACTTTACTTTACTTACTAACCGAAACAACAAATAATACAGATGTTGGATTATAAAATCGATTCACTACTAACCCAAAACCCATTATGTGCCCCCATCCATTGTGTCCCATTTTGTGTGCAACGAACTGCTAGAGATTGCAATTATTGTTGTAATTTGTTATGTCTAGCACTTTAACGAACCATTCATTCATGGTATTCCATATATATTTGATATATTATTTAAAAAGCAAACCCATTTTACATTCTTTTTGTATGTTTTAATAGTATATTTTTTCAAAGAAAATACTATGCCAAACTATATTTATGCTTTTCGCCTTAAGAAATCACATGTGCAAAAAATTTTTACATTATTCATTTTTGATATTTTATTCGTTGCTTATGAAGTTTTTGATGTGTGTCAAAAGAACGTTTTTGCTCTTTTTAAATTGTATAAAGTCTATGAATGTTTCCCATGTCAGGTAAAATCTAATGTTAAAGACAGTCACAACAGAAAAGTCTGCTCATTTTGATAAAGAAATACTTAATAAAGTTTATCAATAACGAATACGATTTGTTTAACGATGGTTTTCAGAGTCTCGCAATTGTGGGAGTAGGGCCCTTTCAAGGCTGCTTATCTTTTGTGAAGTGCCTTTTTTTCGTATCTTTCTGCCTACAAAATCGACCTAAACTGTAAATACTTCAAGGGATACTTACAATTGCTGAAATGGCGTACCATATACATATACTGGTCGTTTGTAATGAATCATATCATTTATGGTGCACTGCCACTGCCACTGTCACTGGACTGGCGGCTGGACAAAGGGAATGAGAACTTTGCATTGTGCTGATTAGTCAGTTTTTTTATTTATTTATTTCAAGAACAAGCCATATTTCCAGAGCATAGACACAGCGACATGGTATTTAGCTTATCGCAAATATTGGGCGGATCGCAATCGAAAGAAATGTCAGACCAAATCAAAATCAGTAGCCGATAAAATTGATTTATAAATTATGGGTAAATTTTTGATTTTGTAGGGTATTACGATAAAGTGTGCGTGTTGTAGCCACCGTTGAGATTGTCTGTCAAGTCAAATGATTGTGTGGGGCAGGGTCTAAATCTCGTAATTACATACGAGTAAACTAACGGTATACCTGTGGGTAATGATAAAACAGACACCAAAATAGAGAGGGAGAGAATAGTTATAGCCCCTACAGCAAATTTTTAGTACGTCATGAGGCGTGGCCAAGAATCTGTTGAGGGTCCTGAGGTATTATCAAAAAATCCCCCATCAAAAAACGCTCCAGACTGTTGTTGGTGGGCACGGCACGTTCTCTCGCCGCCGTGCCCTCTTTGTTCCTAGGGGGCTGTAATCAGCAAAACATAAGCCTCGCGAGCGAGCCGAGTGCCGGCGGCCGCCAGTGAGAGCAGCATTTGTATTTCGAATAAATAGCGGCTACAGTAAAACGCCAGCATTCGTCATTCAGCGGTGATCGTGTTGAGAGGAGGAAGTCAGAGGCGCGCGCAACGTTCGTTTTGAAACGGCAGAGAGTTTGAAACAATAAGGTACTAAAAATAACCAGAAAAAAGCAGCGGACTAGCTAAGTCCGCTTTTCATCGGTATATTTCGGTATATTTTATCGCGGTCACACTAAGCAGCTGGTTGCAAGAATATATTGCTCTCGACGAGAAAAAAGTTATTAAACAAAGCAGGCGGCACAAGGGGGAGTGAGACACGAAACGAAACTGCATGTCACGTCGCTGGTGGTGGCCGCCAGATACTCGTCAATTGCCGTTAAATAAGTCAAACAATTGGAGGCGAAGCTGAAGCAGACGCTCTTCCTCCACTGTGCTCTGCTGGCTGCTTCTGCTGGTGTTGGCTGTGTTCAACGTCACCGTATTCGTAAATTGTTTCATGAGCGCGGGTCTTACGGCATGAATAAAATGTTCATAAAATGCATATAAGTGCTGTGTCGTCTCCATTTTGTGCTCTTCTTGTGTGTGTGATATAATAAAGGCAAACACAACGGCTTTAATTATTAACCAGACCAATACTGTAATTTTCGCCGCTGCCATCCATCCCATCCACCCGTACCACCCAATCAACAAGCTGTTGCAAGTAAGCCAAATTATGTTGAAATTAAAACTAATTCTCTGTTAGGAAGTGGTGTTAACCTGAAATATTCAATAATTTACATTATGGCTTATCTTTTTGGCCATCATCTCTCTCTGGTCTTTTTATGTTGAGAGTGAATAAAACATATGTATGAGTGTGCCCGTGTGTGTTTGTGTGTGTGTGTGCGCACGCAGGTGTGTGCTAATAACAAAACGTGTGGCCCAAAGTGTATTTTGGGCAAGGTGAGGTTTTTTAAACACAGCTCAAGGAGTGAGAAGGAGTGAAAAATATAAAGTTGTACAGAATCCGAGTTCTGGATTTGTATATTTGCTCCATCCAAAATAAGCAACTATGTGTGTTGAGAGCTCTACTTCAGAAGACCTTACCTTACCTTGAGTGAGGCACTAAAACAATTGTTTTTCTGTGATAAGAAACGACTTTTAAATTGGTAATTCATCTACAATAGGTCGCAAATATTCTCAGTGTTTGTGCAATCGTGGCCGTACTTTAATAGCCTGCAACGAATTCTAAACCAAAACCGAATAATTACAGTTCAAAAAGCAGTTAACACATCGTTAGTTAGTGGAAAATTTGCTTATAAGCTAAAGTAATTTCAAAGTTGTTATCATAATTTATGAATATTTTCGCTTACATTGTCATGAGTTTTGTTGTCTGTTAAAAATGGAATGCTTGTTTTTTTGTATTTTCCGCTGATTGAACAAATTGCTACGCAGTTTTTTAGATTTTGTTTTGTTTTGGACAGCTAAAAAATAAACAACTTTTATTTTGAGGGAGGACAAAGTCAAACACAGCAAAATATACAAAAAGAAATGCTAGAGATGGAGGGACCGACACTTTAGATACCCTTGCAAATTGATTGTTCCTGTTTCGGACATCAGCGATGCTTGAATGCTGCAAAATAATAATTCCCTCTTTTTTAAGGGTAAAAAATATGGGAAATTCAATTGGTGTGGTCTTTAATTCAGTGGATTTCTTTGTTTGTTTTGGGCATACACGAGTATTTCATCTGCAGTAATCAGAATTTATGACTTCTGATATGTACAATCGAGAAACTATCAACAACGTTTTCCGCTTGGCGAACACGTAGCTGAAATAAGTAGGTACTATATATCGAAATGTGCACCAACATGTGTGTGTGCAGGAGAAACACACATCTGCGTAAACAGAACCGATTAAATGTTGTGACAAATACTACGCTTATGTGTTCCAATGAACCAGACAACGACACCAACAGTTGGATTCGTTAAAATTTGCCTTAAATCTTGACCATAGATAGCAGCCAATTGGCCATTAGTGGCCATATCTAGATATGACCAAACTCGTGTGGTGTTTATAGTATACATGTAAGGCCTCTACATAATTAGACATTCGCCCGATGCGATGCTCTCCGAGTCTTTGTCTTGCTCTGTCCGTCACCAATGAGGCGATGTGGAAAGCAGCAACTGCAAAGCGATGGCAGAGGCAGATGCAGAGGAGGAGGCGGCCAGACGAGAGTGCCGTGCCTGTCAAGGTGAACCAGCTGATGGTATTTCCAACCTGCTGGAGGGAACAATATCTTTTGAAGAGCTCTCCAACAAACATGCATTATACAGTTATCCATGTACATACTTTTACTCGTATATAATGTACTTGTAATCAGCTTTTTATCAGATAAACAGATGGAGAGAGTTATAAGCAGGTCAATAGACTGCTTTAGTTAGTACTTGGAATTTGATATTTATTGCAAAAAGTATTGAATTATTTCGATAAAATCGCAAATCAAACAAAAATACCGACTCTTAGAAATGATTCACAAGGCCTGTGGCTGTGGTGTTATTTCCTCATCCGTACATACTATACTATATATGTACATATGTATGTATTACAGCGATACTGTAGCAGCTTTAGACGGAACAAGTGACTGTTAAACTTCGATTTTTCTGATTTCTGTTTTATTTTTTATTGCCACATATGTATGTACATATGTATACCGGGAAATTATTGTAGTTTTCGGATGATTACTGTCTGCTTTGTCGAAATTTAAAACAGAATATGGAATGTTATGGCTGCAGAAATCACAGTCGATGATAATTATATTTTATAACTTTTTGTTTGTTTGTTGTTTTCATTATGATAATGCTAATTGAGGCAGAGATCAGACGGACGTAATAGTAGATGCTCAATTAAATGGAAATTGTGAGAACGGCAGGTGCAACAATAGCGTACATTGAATATTCTTTGTATGTATAATTAAACATCGAGCATTTGATGGACTGTCAAAGCAATCAAAGCAGAACCGAACAATAGATATTCATGTATATAGTATAAATGTTATGTATAAACTAAGGCTGCTATCTCTTTCAGCATGTCTTCGAATGAGGCCTATCACAAGAACGTTGAGCCGGGCGCCGGTGGCGATGGTCCAGGCGGTTCGAGTGGGAGTGGGAGTAATGGAGGAGCATCAGGGAGCACCAGCCATAGCAATCAATTGCATCACCAGCAGATACTCAATGAGACCACATATTTGAAACCGGCCGCCAAGCAGGCCTATTTCAGCGATGAAAAGGTCCTCATACCCGAAGATGATCGCACAAATGTAAGCCTCAATACAAACACAAAATAGAAGAAAAACTAGAACTAACAGATCTTGACCTTCCCCCTTCCAGATGGGTTTCAGTTTTCGCAAGCTATGGGCCTTCACGGGACCCGGTTTTCTCATGTCCATTGCATATCTGGATCCCGGCAACATCGAATCCGATTTGCAGTCGGGCGCCGCCGCCAAGTACAAAATCTTGTGGGTCTTGCTATGGGCCACCGTCTTGGGTCTACTCATGCAACGCTTGGCTGCAAGGTGAGTTTGTGTCTGCCTAATCTATCTCGCTCTCTTTTAATGTTGCTTCATTACATTTTTCAGGTTGGGTGTGGTAACGGGCTTGCATCTGGCTGAAATGTGCTATCGCCAGTACAAGCGTCTGCCGCGTTGGATACTCTGGATCATGATTGAGATAGCCATCATTGGATCCGATATGCAGGAGGTCATTGGCACGGCCATTGCCATATATCTGCTATCGAACAAAGTGTAAGATTCGTTGAAGCTCTATGGTGATTCTATGTATTTGATAATTTGGTTTTTTTATAGTGTGCCTTTGTGGGGTGGCGTATTGATCACTATTGTCGACACGTTCACGTTCCTGTTTCTGGATAAATACGGTTTGCGTAAGCTGGAGTTCCTATTTGGGTTCCTCATCACAATCATGGCTGTCACATTTGGCTATGAGGTAAGCCACCTCAAAAAACCCCCCTAAATTTTAAGTAGATTTATTCGAAAGAGCAAAAGTTCCCCCAAGAGACACTCAATTGCCGGTCGGGCGTGAAAATAATAAAATGTTTAAACAATTGCGATAAAAACACAGACAGAAAACAAAAACCAAAACTGAATTATGTGTGTGCTTATCCCCAAAAGCCATTGTCACGAAATTTGCAAAAAAAATCTAATGGCGAGGGGGATTTTCGTGCTATCGATGGGTAAACCCACAAAACGAAGCCCTTAAAACGAACCTAAATATTTCTATTGCTGCTCACTTTTCTTGTCCTGAAGATCAGTGACATAGAGACACATATTTACAACCGAGATAAAGATAATAAGTAATTGTACATGAGTCGTCTATCTGCCCCAGTCAGAACAAACCCCCGGAGATGATTAGATAAGCTTGCACTTGCACATTTCATATCATGTGGCAGATGTGGAAGCACATGATGCTGCCCGGAAATGAGACAAACAATTTCCAGATGGGACAAAGCAATTACAGGCCTTATCAGTTTGTTGTATAAGCCAAAATATTGTATGCTTATCCATGCGGGACTTTTCTGTGCAATCGAGACGCAAATAATGAGAGAATACTTGAGGCATTTCGGGGAAATTTTCTGTCTAGCAAATATCTAGGTAGCATTTACTAATCCCATGTTTATTTCCAATCCTTTTAGTACATCGTCTCGGCACCCAATCAAGTGGAGGTCCTTGAGGGTATGTTTGTGCCCTGGTGCTCTGACTGCAATTCAAATGTACTGCTGCAGGCAGTCGGTGTCGTAGGAGCTGTCATCATGCCACACAATCTCTACCTGCACTCGGCTTTGGTCAAGGTAAGATCTACATTAGTAAAATCTCTGAAGGAACGTATAATTCATAGAACTCTTCTCTTATTATTTACAGTCCCGTGATATAGATCGTCGCCAGCCGAAGAAAGTGAGCGAAGCGAATTTCTACTTCTTCATTGAGGCCTCCGTGGCCTTGTTTGTGTCGTTCATCATCAACCTCTTTGTGGTGTCCGTCTTTGCCCATGGAATGTACGGCAAGACCAATAAGGATGTGGTGAGTAGAATCGCTTCGTTTCCCATCTTATGTACCTAATCATGGACTCTCTTTCGTTATTGTGTTAGCTCGATATCTGCACTAACAAATCGATGTACGAGGATGCAAAAATGTCGTTTGTGGACCAACAGAATGGAACGGCCATAATCGATGCTGATCTGTACAAGGGCGGCCTTTTCCTGGGCTGCACATTCGGTGCTGTGGCCATGTACATTTGGGGCGTGGGTATACTGGCCGCTGGCCAGAGCTCCACCATGACTGGTACCTATGCGGGTCAGTTCTCGATGGAGGGTTTCCTAAATCTGCAATGGCCGCGTTGGTGTCGCGTGCTGGTCACGCGCTGCATTGCCATCATCCCAACATTCTGCCTGGCCATGTTTAGCAAAATGGAGGATCTAACCAACATGAATGACATTCTGAATGCGGTGATGTCTCTTCAGTTGCCCTTCGCTGCAATACCCACCATAGCGTTTACCTCATGTGCGGCAATTATGGGAGAGTTTGTCAATGGATTGTGAGTGTCTCGCGATGTACCCTTACTCTGGGCTTTAATTGATTATATTTTTTTTGTTTCTTTTAGGGGCAACAAAATCGTTTCTATCTGCCTGACGATTGTGGTAATTGGTGTCAATCTGTACTTTGTGATTGTGCAAGTGGAGAATATGCAGATCCAAGGCGGCCTACTGGCTGTAGTTTGTGAGTAGTCGTAAATCTGTCATTATTCTGAACTCTGCTAATGATTTCTTTTCTTTCTTTTTTGGATTCCAGGCATATTTGCCATTCTATATATACTATTTAATTTATATCTTGTGATACACATGGCCGCATGCATGGGCAATCAGCGTCTGATGAATAGTCGGGTGAGTACTCCACATACACACACGAGACGCGACGGGCGGCACTTATCAATTGGTCTTAAGAAATCACACATCGCGAGATATCGTCCATCAACTGGCGGTCTGACACTATCTATTTACGTGACTCTGACCACCATATGGTGCTTTTTGGAGGCTTAGTGTGGGGCTTATGCCCTGTACTTGGGGGCCCACTTCATCTACTGGTACTAAATAGTATTTTCTGTCTCTCTGTTTTACAGTGGGTGCAGCGTTTTGTGTTGCCAAGCCAGAACAGCTTTTCGATAAAGAATGCCAACTCAACGTATGCCAGGTATGTCCAAGAATATTTTCATCAAATGTCAACCACATCGCCACCATGCACCCACACGCGCCGATGCACAGACACACTTCATCCTCATTCTGTCTCTCTCTATGTCTATCTCTCGTTGAGCGCAATCTCCAATCTAACCTTTCAGTAAACTATCTGATCTGCACTAAACTACTCCGAATTGGCTTTAAACACTTCAAATTTATCTCTTCTTTCCTACTAATTAAACTCTTCTACTAATCGTTCATCTGGTTACGAACACTCTCTAAACTGAAACTAACATTTCGAAAACATCTTGCTATGCTCTCTCTCTTCTTTCGACTCTTCACAGTGATGTAACCTTAGTTGTAGGCGAATCAGCTACTAACAAAACGGTCAAAGGTCTTGAAACCGTTTCGGAGAAGGTTCCTAACTGAATCATCTTGGTGACTCATTATGGCTAACCTCTCGCCCACACAAATTCCCTTGTGATATTAACACTAAATCACACGCTTAACAACACTAACAAGTACCTAATAGGGCTCTACAACACTCTAGAATTTATGAGTATAAGGCATGTCTTTAGGGGATCTGTACATACAGCATTTAACCCATCAATGGTGGGATCCTATAGATAGTAAGAATAATTTAACACTGGTAAGTCTTTACTGATTGCTTTATCAAGCATTGTGGGGTATTATGTAATTTATAAGGCTTTTGGACGCTTAGCACGTTGAATAAAGTTTGCATTTATGACTTTGAATTACTTGGAAAAGTCTTTAAATTTATTGTTGATTGGTCTCGGCTTTAAGTACTAAGAGGAGACCATTCTAAAACTGGATTCTGATTGGGAAGAAGGATGGAAATGGAGCACCTATCTAAAGTGGATGGCCAAAGAATTTGAAGGAAGACAATTGCAGAGCTTTCACACCAAATATTTCTTATATTTATTAAGTTTCAGAATAGTTATAGTTCTAGTCATCTGTGGATTAGCTTTAATTTAAGGGTTTCTGGTTTGTTGGTTGGTTCAAGGGCTATCAAAAGCACAGTGGACGTGGTTCCCTCAATATTTAAATTAATCACAACAATTGAATTAAAATAAAACTAAAAACAAAACAATATTTTCTAAATTTTAAATTATTTTATTTTATGTGCTCAACAACCCTGTTTTCTCTTATATGTGTTCTGTGTTCTATCACTGTCTCTCTCTCTGTTCTCTCTCTTCATGTACTGTCTTATACTACACCCCACTCTTATACTCTGTGTCTACTACTGATACCGGATTGATTGATGTTTCCCATTCATTTTGTGGCTAATTGAAATGTATAAAAACAACAACAAAAATACAAAAAAAAAAATATTCCAAATTGACACACAAAAAAAAAAAAAACAAACACACACACACGAACAACAAAATTGTATATTCTATTTATATGGAAATGGATTTTTTGGCATTGATACAAAAAAATGAGAAAACGTTTTTCAAAATTATTGATTTTCTAAAGAATGGCGCAAAATATGCAAAATTTCAATGCAACATAAAATAAAACGAAAGAAAAATAATAATAGAAATCCAAACAAATTGATTTCGGAACGCTTTGAGAACGCGTGCCATGAGAATTTCAATTAAAAATCCATTTTTGATTCCCCGAAAATGTGCTGCTGGCCAAAATCTGATTTTCTCTCTTTGTTGGGGTCTCGCATCAACATCTTCAACTCTGGATCGGACATTGTACACATGTAAATATGTATAAATAGCGAGCTGACGCTTAACGATAATGGAATCTCAAGAAACTCGGTACAGAATCAGAATCAGAATCAACCCCAACGAAGCCAACTAAGATAGTCTTAAGCGATAGCAATCTCCTCTTGATTTATACGAATTTTGTTTGCACTCACTCTTCTGTATGTACTATATGTAAATGTTGTAAAGAATTTATGCTCCTTCTCTATAAGTATTAGATGTTCTTTAATCTCTATGTAGCTTACTCGTATTTATTAGAAAATTTGTACGTAGTACTTTATTGAACATATTTGGTTGATATTAAAAGTTTTGTACAAACCTGTATGCCTGCTGTACTTGACAATGGAGTATCTATGCCTAGTTATATATCGTATATGTATTTATTAACTGTAGAAAGAAATAAATATTACAAATATTTTACCCGCCCTTTGCCAGACAATAATAAATACGAAATTCGTCTTAGTGTGTGTTTTGACTTTGTTATTAACTTTTAATTGTTTCTGTGTGTATCTATCTTGTTGGATCTGTTTGAATTTCAATGTCTTTCCTAACTATATTTGTGGGATTTGAAATTGATGCTGTAGAAACAGAATTGTTTATATATGTAACCATATCTTTTCTCCCTTATTTCTTGAGGAAAAGAATATCTGATCTAAAATGTATATAGGGTAGTGTATTACTGTAGTTTTATAACTGAATAACAACTTATGTAATTGATCTGTATAATAGCCAAAATCCGTATTAGCTACGGTTGCCTCTCTTCCCTGTTGATTCAGTTTATAGTTTAAATCTCACAGAGTAAACAAATAAATTAATAAATAGATCTAGGCAAATATTGATATCGAAAAGAATGGTTTACATGTTGATCTAAATATGTTTAGAGCATAGAAAACATGCAAGATACATAAAGTATGATAAATGTGTGTGAAATAGTATTTACGTATTCAGATGGAAGTATGTATATAATGTATATAGTGATCTGTTGAAACGATCGATTAGTAGAAAGGTAGAAATATCGTTATAATTGATCGATACCAAAATAAATGGTTGTATTTTGTTCAATCGGATTGATTGAATGGTCAGGAAGTACAACGAAATTAAGTAATAATGGCATAAAATATGTATGAGTAGCATCAATCGAAAAGAGGACGGATCTGTTGAGAAATATGTGATCTTTAAATGGTACCAAAATCTGTAGATACATTTGTGTATATATTGCTGAATAAATGAAATCAACCTTTCGACACATTTGATCATCTGAATCGAAACGCGAAACCATTTCCCCTACTTTTCTACCTAAATTGATTGATTTGCTTAAAGAGTTAAGCGAGAGAGAGATAACCCACCTACACGCATTCCACAGTCATATCAATCAGCACATACATCAATCATCATTCACTTATACTTCCAAATATCCTTTGCAGGATTGCCACAAACGGCGACAACGAGGCAGACGTGATGGATGGCGAGGATGATGCGTAGCCATTACTGTGCTGCACTGATTCCGATGGCAGTGAGGAGGTTTGTTTCACCAACAGCAACAACAACGAGTCCGGGTGCCCCAGCAGTAACGTGAACGGCGGCCCTGGTCACCATGTCGTTATCAGCTAGCATTGGCATTTGTATTGGAATTGGCATTGGCATTCGACTGCACGGTGTTTGCCACAGCAGCAGAAGCAACAAACCACTCGACAATGGACACAATGTGGCAAAGTTCCCCTGGAGCCCAGGCGGAATGGATTGGGTTTTATTGTAGCTTCGGGTATTATTTTTTAAATGGTTCTCCAAGAGAACCGGGGATCAGTGTAAAACAATAACTAAATTCGACTTTTAATGCATACCAAAAGAAAAGCAAAGAAAATATAAGAAAAGAACGGAAAGCACATCCATAACAGATCATCATTGTTCGAAATTTTCAAATGATCGAAAAACACTTTTAATTAATGCTAATAATCATAAAGTCTATTAATAATAGGGCTGTGAAATTAACTGAGCGTAAATCGAACCACATTTATTGTCTAATCGTGTGTAAATTTGTCTATAGAAATTACATACATTTCTGGAACCTATAGAGAGCAAAGCAATTATGTGCATTTCGTATTCCTTATTTATTTTATACTGTTTTACTTAAGAACTCTCTCTATGCAATGTTGCACCTTAGTCCATTGGAGTTCCATCATTCTCCTAGCTAGTTCATTTATTAAAAAATACATATTTCAAAAATTGTTGTGTACAAAAATCACCATAAATAATAAAAATTGTATTATATTAAGAGATTGATCTTTGATGATTTTTGGGAATCTGTTTGAGGGATTTGGAAGGAAGACATGGAAAAATATACGAGTTTTCTGCGAATTAAGTTTAGATAAAAGGGAATATTATTATAATTGAAAACCTAATTTTAATCAGATTCTGATGAAAGCCTTTCTTTACGTTCCGAATGTATCCACACATTTCAAATGAAATGTCTTACGTCAGAAATTGGGAGGTTACCTAACCCGCTACAAACAGCTAATTATTCAATGTAATCGACAGTTAATAGCTATTAGCCTAACTAATAGTTTAATTGATGAAAGCAAAAATCTCGAACATCATTCATTCAGCTTTTTGAATAGCTTGATCCCCACTGATGAGGTGTCAGCTGTCAGGTGTGGGCGTGGGCGTGGAATAAAACGGTAGTTAAAATCTCTTGAATAGCCCCATCCAATTTGTAATTGAATGAATCTAGAGCTTAGGGATCTATAAAAGCGGTTGGCTTGTTGCATGCATGCTCATCCATTAATTAGCCGACAACAAGAACGAATCGTAATGAGGCTTGTACTTTTTATTGGATGTCTGACGATAGCTTTCGTTTGGGGACAGCAGCTTCGTAAGTTGAAGAAGATCTATCAGTGGAATAATCCGTACTTAGGTTTTTCACTTTATAGCTCCGGATATAGACAAATGTCAGGCTGGTGATGCCATTTGTATTGCGAAAACGATCACCCACATTTTGCAGTCCTATCCCAAGGGAATACCCTCCATAGGACTGGATGCTGTGGATGCCATCAGCTTTGAAAATGTGATCGTTAGCCGGAAGGAATCATCAAAGTTGGATCTGAAATTCAATACTCTCACTGTGCGAGGCTTTGAGAACACCACAGTTCTGGATGCCAAGGGATTCGATGCAGACTTGCCACGGGTCTTCGAAGTGAGTGCCTTTACTCCTCTGCTGCGACTTGAGGGGGAATACGAGACCCAAGGCATTCTCCTGACGATGCCCATCCAGGGGCGAGGACAGGCGTTGGTTGAACTAAAGGATTGCCAGCTCCGTTGCAAAGTGAGGGCTGTGGAAGATCAACGTTTGGATGGCAAACGCTATTTGGAGATACCAAAGGTCAAGTGTTTGGTCGATGTTCAGAGGTAAGCGAATATCCGAACAAGTTTAAATCACTTCTAGTATCTTAATGGACTCTCATTTTGTCAGCATGCACATCAACTTTGACAATTTGTTCAATAATAAGGATCTGAGTGACACGATTAATGATTTGGCCAACAATAACTGGTTTGAAATCTGGAAAACACTGCGAAAAGGCATCCACTCAGCATTGGATCAGGTGGCCGGAACAATACTCAGGCGAGTGGCCAACAAATTGTCTTATGATGATTTCTTTCAAGTGTAGAATTTCATGTTGGCTCGAATAAAATAAAATATATGTACATACTCGAATAAAAGCTGGACCTATTTGAATCGCGTTGCCTAACTTCACTGATTTTCTTAACACAGTGACCGATAATGATAGGCCTCTTCTGGAGAATACTGCAGTTTAATCCAGATTGACGGGCGTATTTTATTACGTGGTATGGGTTAAAGCTCAAGTGATCAAAGCTTTTGCAGTTCTCAACCGATTCTACAATGACAATTAGCCAGCAATTTATATTGTATCTATATAGTATTGCTCGAATCGAGAACTTGTTATGATAATAGCAGCTGGTTTGATTTCCTCATAAATGTTTTCTAGCTGTAAGGAAAAACGATTCTACGGGTCCAAGTAGTTGCCCATCGGCTATGAAAGTGATTTGGCTACGATCTGGGGTTCGGACGTTTATGAGAGCTTGAACGTTTGTAAGATGCGTTACCTGCCCTATATACTGGTCATCCTGGAGCTCTTTGTCGGCCTGCAATGCCAAAAATTTCGTGAGTAGGCCGCCATCAATGGAAACCCCTTCTACATATCCTTTTGTTTGCAGCTGAAAAGGTAAAGAAGTGTCGTTACGGAGATGGCAAGTGCCTGGCAGAGTCGGCCAATGCTTTGATTCGCAATTATCCCAAGGGCATACCCGAGATCAATCTGAAACCCTTCGATGTAGTTCCAGTGAATGATTGGGTGCTGGTCAATGACTCACAGGTGGGCGGTGCCTGGTACTACTTCCAGCTATACAATCAGATAAACCTTGGCTTCGAGAACACCACAATCACGGAGATCAAGGGCTTCGATCGGGATCCCACACAGTCTAAGATAGAGATACATGGCAGGATACCCAGACTGGTGTACAAGGGCAAGTACCAGGCCAAGGGTCGCATGCTCTGGTTTGTGGATATCGATTCCCAAGGCGATTCAAGTTCGGATTTCCTTAACTTTCGCTTCGATCTGACGCTGAAAGTGCGCACCGAATACAGGAATAACAAGCGATACATGAAAATCTATGAACTGGTACCAAATATACGCCTGGATCGGTGAGTAGCTCTCTACAGGCACTATGGTTGCATGGTTTGATCATTCTAATCGTTCTTGGCAACAGCTGGATCATGTGGATGGATGATTTCTTTCCAGATAACTTTGATATGACCATAGCCATTAATAATCTATTCAATCGGAATTGGGTCGAGTTCTGGAACGAATTGGAGCCGAGTATATTGCGGCTGTTCGAAACGGTGTTCCTGGGCATGATTGAAGATCTGTTCTACAATATACCATACGATGATCTCTTTCTAGCCAACTCGGAGTCCAATTAGCCTTTAAGATATCGGATGTAGAATTTTTCTATGCATTTAACTTTGTATTCAAGTTTGGCATTAAAGGAAGTGGAAAATGTGTGAAGAATTCTTCCCGAATTCCAGTGCTTATAATAATATTATGCCAAAGAAAAAAGTTGCAAGTCTGATTCATATTTGTTTTGTTCGCATACACCCCACGGATTATCTGGTAAGCTCCACTATGTTGATGGGGGGTCGTTTTGTGAGTCGAAACTGGTTTCTAGACTGATGCACATTCCTATTAAGTTTGTTGGTCTTATAGAAATGCTATCTATTACGATTATTATCGTCATTTTATTCGCTGATCAACCACTGGGGCCAGCACATGTACAGTATTCCTATATACTTGAATTGATTCAAGCAAAAATGCTTTTCATTTCGAGCACATTAATAGTCCTAAGTCTACATATATTTACCTTCTACCGATGCCAAGCACTAAGTGAGTATTTTGTTCATTCTAAATTAAATCGTTTCCTATCTTACGCTTTTCCTCCGAGATATAACACGAGATATACAAAGATGTCGCTTTGGGGACTCCGAATGCATCATCGAGAGCATGAACAGCATTATCAAGAGATATCCCAAAGGCATACCAGCACTCGGAATGAAACCCATAGATGTAGTCGATATATTGGACTCCCAGATATGGGACAATGTCCAAAGGGGCCCCGTTTGGTTCATGTTCAAGATGTTCGATCAGGTCAACTATGGTTTTGAGAATACAACGATCACTAAAGTTAGGGGCTTCGACAAGAATCCAACTACATCGCATATTGAGATTCTTGGCGAGATCCCCAGCCTTATTCACAAGGGCAAGTACACAGCCGTTGGAAAGCTGCTGTTTATTAAAATGAATACAACTGGAGATTTCATATCGGATTTTCAGAAATTCAAGTTCTCCCTGAAACTGAAAGTCCTGCTGGAGTATCGGAACAATAAGCGGTACCTAAAGATGTACGAACTGGTGCCACGCGTCAGTTTGGATCGGTAAGAAATCTCTATAGAGAAACCCATACATAGTACTGTACAGTAGCGTGGAAACACATCTACTTTCAGTTGGATTATATGGCTGGATGACTTCTTTCCCGTGAACACCGATCTTACAATACTCGTGAATCAGGTGTTCAATGCCCATTGGGTGGAGTTTTGGAACGAGCTGGAGCCATCGATTTTAAGGGTATTCCGGAGTGTGTTCACCCGCATGATAGAGGATATATTTGAAAAGGTCCCCTATGATGATCTGTTCCTCAATTAGCTATAAACCTTCATAATTTCCACTAGATTACAAAGATACTTGGAATCCTTGTACTTGGAAAAAAATTAACTATTTATGTTAGATAATTTTCATTGAAAAACAAAAAACAAAAATGCTAATAAAACAAGTAGTAGAGCTTTCGACCGGTTCTCTAGACATAACCCACCTCATAGCCAAGTTCTTGTTAGTCGCGATTTCACATCGTAATCGACTGCTGAAGGCGCTGGTAGTAAACTGAATACCAACTGGATATACATAGTCTATAGGAATGCGTGATATATTCATTGTAGTGCTGTGCTTACATCTCATCAGATCTTTGCGGGGTCAAATATTACGTAGGTAACGCGAACATTCGACTTTCGACTTCTATGGAATATCTGTGTTCTCTAGCAAAGGACATACCAAAATGCCGTTTCGGAGACTCGGATTGCATTGTGGACTCAATGAATAAGGTGATACGGCGCTATCCTAGAGGAATACCCGCCTTGGGCATGAAGCCCATCGATGTTGTGGATATTCGGAACTCAAAGTTCTGGGATAATCCGAAAGTCGGGGCCTTCTGGTTGCAGTTTGATCTGTTTGATCAGGTCAACTATGGTTTTGAGAACACAACGATCACGAAGGTCAAGGGTTTCACCAAGAATCCCACAACGAGCCTGATGGAAATACACGGCAGGATACCGAGCCTCATCCACAAAGGGCGTTACATGTCTCAGGGTCGCGTATGGATCGTGGAATTGAATTCAACGGGTGAGCAGCTGTCGGATTTCCAGAATTTTCGATTTGTTCTCAAGCTAAAAGTGATCATGGAGTATCGGAATAACAAGCGCTATCTGAAGATATACGAACTGAATCCCATTGTCAATATGGATCGGTAAGTGGGGGATACACCTCTCCATTTCCGATTCTAATCAGGGTTTGCATTGCAGTTGGGTCTTCTGGCTGGATAACTTTTTTTCAGAGAACACAGACATGACGATTGCCATCAATCAGGTTTTCAACTTGCATTGGGTGGAGTTCTGGAATGAATTGGAGCCCACAAATTTGAGAATATTTGCGAGAGTTTTTCGTGATTTGATTGAGGACATTCTGCATAAGGTACCCTATGATGATATGTTCCTACCGGATGAAAAAGAGACTCGCGTGAATGATTAAAATCGAATCAATACACGTTTACACGTAGACTTATATTTTTTCCAGAGAAGGACAAAGACTAGAACCGGTTTAATAGATGATTAGCAATAACAGTAGCCCGATTGCATTCATGCTAGGCATTCGATTGTTATTAGCAGTTGAGCGGTCGGCCAGAGACAGAGACAGAGCTGGTTCTAGTTTGAATATAATTAAGCAAACCAATCGTGACTAAAGTTACTTCTCGTCTGAAAGTCAGAGGCAAATATTCAATCGTAAAGTATGAATAAGCGTATTTGGCTGTGCTGTATCTCTATCCTAGGCAGGCTTGGTGCATCCCTACCGGCGGAGCTACGTGCGTAGATGAGTTCGAAACAAAGGTTCATCTTTTATTCATTGGAATCAACATTTTCCAGCCGGAGATATAGAAAAGTGCCGCTTTGGCGACTCCCCCTGCTTGGTGCGGACCATCAATGCCCTGATCCAGCGCTATCCCAAAGGCATTCCAGAGATTGGTCTGCCTCCGTTGGATGAGTACAGCTTTCCCGATGCCTCAATACTGGACTCGCCCCATCGCGGACCTATCTGGATGACCTTTCACACGCGGGACAGTGTGTACAAGGGCTTCAACAATGCCACCATCACCCATGTCGAAGGCTTTCTGCGGGACCCCACCAAGAAGCAGATAATCCTGAAGGCCCGCCTGCCACGACTCCTCCACGAAGCCACCTACGATATGCAGGGCAGGTTTCTGCTGTTTGTGGCCAACACGACGGGGAAACTGCAGTCGGACTTTCAGAAATTTCGCTTAACCCTGACCATCAAAGGGATACTGGAGTATCGGAACAACAAGCGATACCTGAAGATCTACGATTTGGTGCCTGTCATCGACATTGATCGGTAAGTACAACCGGAGGACAGAACAGAGAGGATCTAGAAGTAATCTCTGAGACTTGCAGCTGGATCGTTTGGTTCGATAACTTGTACAGGGAGAATGAGGATGTCACCATTGCGCTGAATCGGTCCTTCAACCAGCATTGGGTGGAGTTCTGGAATGGGCTGGAGCCGCGCCTGCTGAAATCGTTCTCCACTGTGTTTACTGTACTTCTGAACAAGGTCTTTGAGCAGGTCGCCTACGATGATATGTTTCTGCCGGACATTGATATACGATTTGGATATAGAGACGATTAACACTGAGAAAAGGTTTCATGGTTCTGAATATATCATGATTTATTCAGACTGTATTTATCTGTTTCCCGTATTTATGGTACTGTCCATCGGCTTGGAGATCGTCATAGAATATGTGATCGTTGTAGGACTCATCCCGATGATACATGTGCTGATATCCCTGGGAGCTGCTGCCTCGCTTGAATTTTCGATGGTCTGCCTTGAGTTTCAGTAGCTTCTGTCGGATATGTGGCTGCCCCAGATGCTGCAAGGGTGTGGACTCTTCCTCATGATCCCTATTCTGTTGACGTTTGCGGCGACGATATGACCTCCGCATTGCTGGGGGTCGCAGCGGTCGGAGGACAATCCGAAAGGGCACCATTTGCAGGTGTTTCTTTGGCTTAGGCGACGGCGGCTTCTTCCACATCCCCTTGTACTGGTCCACCACACTGCAGGTCTGCATGTCCTTGGGCTTGGGTATGCCCGCATCTAATTTGGGTGGACACTGCAGCACAAAGTACAGGTCGCTCTTAACTTTTTTGGAATCACTGCTGCTGCTGCTACTGCTGCTGGGTTCCTCGCTGTCCAGAAGCAGTTGAGCTGCCGGCACCTTGTAGTAGGCAAACATGTTCCGCTCCACCACAATGGCCGTGGCCGTAGAAGGTGTCGGCGGTGCATTCAGCTGCTGGAGCAGTCCCAATGCCAATGCCAACTGCCACATGATTGCCGCTCAACTAGTAGTTGCCGCTGCAACAGGCACTTACAGTTTATATGTCTGTGGCACTTTCAGGCTTGGCTGATTTCTTGCATAATTTGTTCGTGGTTTGCGGGGTGCAAGTTCAACGAACCGCCACTTAGACAGAGACCTTGGTCAATCGATAAAACACGTTATTAGAAGTGGCAAAAACGGTATTTTGTTGCCGGAAGACATGCAATTATCTGTTGCTTGGCTCAACAGTTGAAATGTATTTTTTTTTTTATATTTACGGCCCACGTGTTGCAGGCGCCTGCGCCTGTGGTTGCCATAAAAAGGGGTTTTTTTTTATAGAAACTTTGTTTATTTTTTGGGTTAGGGTGGGGAGGTGGCCAATCTTACCCCTGACCATCTGTTGCCAACGAAATGCAACAATTTTTAGCGTGTTTGGAAAGCATTTGCTTTAATCCAAAAAAGTTGTTTGCGGCCCAGGTGTTTGACAGACTTTTTAGCGGGTCCTGGCAGTTGTTGTTGTTTGGCTTATTGCATGTTGAAGAATTTCAGTGTTTAGGCAATCAACTGCTTTAATAAATTCGTAAATTATTCATCTTATTTTATGAGTATTTCTGTTGAAATACCCTCTGAACCAAAATCAATAGCCGCTTGCTTTAGTCGTTCTCCCTAAGCTCTCTCACTCTCGCTCTCTCTCTTTTTGTATTATCTACATTATCTATTACTTATCTTTGCCGACCGAAGCTACGTGATGCTGCGCTCAGCATTCGGATCGGCATTACATCATTTTCAATTGAAATGTCAGGTAATATTTGTACATATGTAATTGGAAGAATTAATATGACAATTCTTCTATTTAGGAAACTAATCGATACCAAACAAAAGTGACATTTAGACACTCTATCGTTTCTATAATTTCTATCTATTTGTAAATGACATTCCTACATCCTTTATCATTATGCTTAATAAAAAACTTAAAATGTGGTGATTTAGAATATTTTTTAAGAAGCAGACGTTATTTTATATAGTATCTGCCGTATGGGAAACCTTTTTGCTTCAATGGCAAATTATGGATAAACTAATCGCCCATTTAATTATAGTGATTGGCGCACCGCTTCCCTTTGATTAATCTAGCACTCAATCAATCAATGGGCTTCGTGCAAATCAAAGCAACTTTATTCGCACTCAAAGTTGCACAAATGGCGTGCAATTTGTCATCAAAAGATGGCCGTGCAACAGGTCACCACCAGCCGTGCCAACCTCGTTAGCAACGACTGTTATGGCGCAGGGGAAAATAACAATTCCCAAATCCAAAAGAGGGCCAAAATCAACAACTGCCTGGCAACGGGGTCCTGCCACGATCACTTTTCCAGCCAACGGCACAGGCCCATGGCTGCTTAAGTAAAGCCGCATTCAGTCGCGTACCATCGCCGCAGGTAAGCAGTCGCAATTAGGAAAAAGGAAAACTGTGGATACATTTAAGGAAAATTAAAAAATATATTTAAAATATTTAAAAAAAAGTCGAAAAATCATTTCAAATAGTCAGTGATTTAATTTTCTTGAAAAGTATAATTAAATAATCAATGAAGTTTGGAAATTTGTAATGTTTTCATGGAAAAATCGTAATGTAGTGATTTTCCACGTTACGTAACTACTGAAAATTGTGTGAAAAATGTTGAATAAATTGGACAAAAATATGCAAAAACTTTTAATATTAAAAAAAAAATGTTTTCTTATTGCATCAGTGCAAAATGCAAATGAATTTTTCCGATTTTTCAAATGAAACCATATTGATTTGCAACGTTTTATTGATTATATAAGTAAGTGTATATAGTTGTTAGTGGTAACAAGGTCACCCAAACACTTGAAGCTAAATAATATGCATGTGCACATCCATCGCCCCACAGCAAACACAACAGCAGCAGCAGGAGACAACCAGAATAACAACTGTAGAAGCAACAACAACACCAAGGAGTAGGAGTAGGCCCTGCCATGGAGCCATCCACCAGTGCCGAAGCCGCGGCTGCAGCGGCTGGGGGCGGGCCGGACCCAAGGCTAGAGCTGATGGGTTCGTTTGTCATCAAGTCACTCAAATTGAAGCCGGAGAAATGGACGCGTGTTATTACGGTGGAGGAGCACAAGGGGATAATCAAAGAGTTTCTGGACAGGAACGTCCCCGTGGTCCTCATCATTATTCTGACGCCAGCGGCACAATTGGTGCCTTCGACCACATTCCCGCTGTCGCAGCTGAAGAGCAAGGGAGTGTACTTTATAAAGCGATATGCAGAGCCCATACCACGCGAGGATTGTGGCAATTTTATCATCTATGGCGACCTGGCCACCCGCACCATCGACCAGCTGTCCGCCCTGGTGGAGGAGGTGCTCGTGCCGCTTCTTTCCAACGAGGATAACTACAGGAGCTGGCCCATCATGGTGGCCCAGGATGTGCAGAAGCATGTGCACAGCCTCAAGAGCACCGTGCATCAGGTGAAGGGGCAGGTGAGCGGCGAAACCATACTGGCCATGCCCGTGGGCGTCGAGAAGATTGTGAAGGCGGCCAAACAGCTGGTCGAAACGGAGCAGTGCCAGTTCGACTTGTATCTGAAGAGTGCCATCGAGGGTGTGGTCATCAAGTGGGCCACCCAGATCCATGAGGTTATCAAGGAGAGTCCCTCGAACGCATTCGCCAATGGCCAGAATCCAACGCCACACACGGGTGAGTCAATGCCGCCACACCAAAAACACACACATGTTCAGTTATTTTTGGGCTGCCTCCCCCCACCATTTATTATTTATTGATAAAATTCAAGTTTCCAGATATCCTAGCAACCCCAAAAAATTTGCATGTTCATGCCCATCCTTTTTTGACTCCTCACAAAGTTTCGTTTTTATTATCTGTTCACGAATGACATTCCGCGTGCATGCAATATTTATTCGGTTATTATTGTTCCAAACTACCAAAGGGTTTTTTGCCCCATGTGACATGTTGACATTTGACGCAGGCAATCGACTCCATGGAATGCGAGTGGCTAAAGGACTGACTGGGCCTAAAGCACAAGCGATTTTTATGATTTTATCTGGGGAAAAACGCGAATGGTATCAGCGGGATTATGGAAATAGAATTTATTGAATACGGAAATTCTAGCTGCATAAATACTCGAAAGACAAGGGAATCGCATATAATATAATAATAAAAATAAAATATTGTTCTAGGTATAGATATTATATTAGCGATAGCTCTCCATGCTCGTAGATGATGCTGCCCTTCTATCTAGTATTTCTTTCTTTTATCCCCATACAATTATTCCCCCAAAATTTCAAGACATCCCAAATTTTGATATATTCTTGAAAGATAACCATTTAATATCATAAATAAACATATAACACTCGTCTTGCCATTCCAAAACAGAATTTACATTTTGGAATAATCGTCTCAAGAATCTGTCCTTTATCTACGACCAATTGCGCAACGAGCGCATTCGGGCCATGGCCCTGATACTGGAGTACTCGATGAGCGCCTACCATCCCTGCTTTCAGACCCTCTTCAAGAACGTCGTTACCGGTGAGTGTGGAGCACCATGCTATTGCCATCGTGCCACATGAATGGAATGTGCCTTTTGCATGCCAATCAGTAATTTGCATTTGATTGAAACAAAATCATCACAGCTCTGGCGGAGGCAAAGGACATAACACTCTATTTGAATCCGCTAAAACGTCCGCTACAGCACCTGGAGGAGATTGATTTCGCCGAATGCAAGCCCCTGCTCATACCGTTCATGAATATCGTGTGCATTTTGTGGGGCAACTCCCGGTACTACTGTCAGTCGGCGAAAATCACAGTACTGCTGCAGGAGATATGCAATTTGATTATATACCAGGTAGAGGCAATCGATGATGGCCATCGGTGATGCAATTACCCAAATCCAAATTCGATTTCAGGCCAAAAGATATTTGGATCCATCGTCCATATTCCACAGCGATATCGATGAGGCCATGCAACGCCTCACACTGTCCATACAGATATTGAAGTTCTTTCGGGAACTTTTCGACTACTATAAGGAACGTTTGGCCACATTCTTTACGGAGCCTGAGGAGCGGCCACCGATTTTATGGACTTTTCATCCAAATTCAGTTTTCAAGCGCTTTAATGCCTTCCTCGAGCGCCTCACAACGATTCAGTGGTATGTGGACTGGATTTTATTTAACGTTTAAAGACTTCCGCATATTATTTTATATTCATTTAAAGGTTCTTTTTTACTGTGATTGAATTCCTGAAATTAGAGAAGGTCGAAATCGGTGGACTGCGTGGCCGCCAGCTGAGCACACGCATCACAGATGTCTATGTGGAGTTTAATCAATATTTCACGGCGTTTGCCTCGAAGAGCTATGATGTCCTGGACCCGGACGATCATGAGTTCGATGAGGACTTCAAGGGCTTTCAGACCCGCATACTTGAGCTGGACATGAAGCTGGCCGCCATCTTGTGTCAGGCCTTTGACGATTGTCACAATCTGGAGAGCATTTTCAAGGTGTGCCATTCGAAATAAATTTATTTATTGATTTCTTTCCAATGCAATGTGTCCTCTAGCTCATAAGCATTGTTGGCAGCGTGCTTGATCGTCCCAAGATCAAGGAGGAGTTCACCCAGCGCTATGCCGAAATCGTGCGCATGCTCGACGATGAAATGACCGTGTGCGAGGCCATCTATGACAAGCAAATGGAACTGAGTCGAGAGGGGGACAATCTCTATCCCAACTACAATTGTCCGCCAGTGGCTGCCTTTATACGGTGGTGCCATCAGCTGGAGACCCGAATAACATCGCCAGTCAAGCACTTTAAGGCACTGCAGCATGAGTAAGCATCACTTTGTCATCACATATCTAATCCTACAATTAATCAAACGCTTATTTGTAGAATCACCAAGACAGAGAAATCATTGGAGATCGTTGAACGTTACGAGTGTCTTATGGTTAAGCTGGGAGCCTGCAAGACCAAGTTCTTTGATGACTGGGCCGAACAGTTGGCCGGACAAATTGAGGAGAATCTCAAAAAGTCCTTGATAGCACGCGATCGGTGCAGCAACTCATTGATCCTGAACTTCAGTTCCGCCCTGTTTTCCATTTTGCGAGAGGTGCACTACATGCAGCAGATGAAAATCGATGGCGTGCCCCAAATAGCCATAGACTTTGCCGAGAATAGCGATGTCTTTCGCTCGTACACCCTCAATCTGGAGAAGACCATTGACTGGTACAACAGCATACAGGAGGGCAGCTCTCCCGTAGAGCTTCGGCTGATTGAACCAGAGATTAAAATGATCGATGATCTGGTCACAATCGGCGTGGATGAGCTGGTCTGGAATTCATCAGGTGAAAAGCCACAAAAATTGACTTGATAAATCCATGCCTAAGTAATCGTTTTCTTGTAGATATCATGACTTATCTGGAGAAGCTGCGCAAACCCGTGGCCGCTCTACAGAATCGCATGGATCACACGCAGGGAAATCTTCGCCAGATACGCAAAATCATGGGCGTCTGGGCCAAGCATCCGTTGTTCGAGCGACGGGACTGCAAAAAGGACTCGGTGCTGTCGATTGACGAGCGGCCAGATCGAACGGCCAAGCGCTATGCCGAGATCCAGGCGGCCTCTGTGGAGATCCACAAGCTGCTGCACGACAATATGCTGCAGTTCGATATGGAGCAGAAGCAGGACGATGCCGTCTGGCTGAGCTATGTGGACTTTGTCGACAATATTGTCTATGAGAACCTTTTGCGCACTGTGGGCGTGAGCGTGGGCTATCTGGCGGAGAACATGGATCCGGACAACAACTATGCCCCGCTGTTCGAGTCGCGTTTGGAGCTGGTCGAACCGAATCTGGTGTTTGTGCCCTCCCTGGACCCCGAGGATCCGATGGGCTTCAACAACATGCTGATCGAGCTGATGAGGGACATTATGAAAATGGGATCGCTCATCAAGCGACTCAAGCCCAGCGAGAAACGCAACTATGTGGAGGTGATCAAGGAGAACCAGGACATTATCGATATGCGCCGCGAGATACTCAACGGCGTGGATCTGGTCATGGAGGAGGCCTCGCGTTTCTGCCGCCAGTTCGAACGATACTCGTATCTGTGGCTGGACGATCGCGAGGAGTGCATGGAGTACTTCCTGGAATACGGTCGAATGCTGGACCCAGATGAAATAGAGCTGGTGCTTATGAACGATCCCAACATGCCGCCTCCACAGCCCTGCCAGCCCACAATCGAGGCATTCCGGGAGCAGATCGACAACTACGAGTCGCTGTTCAATGAAATCGAGGATATAGCTGCTTTCCAGGTGTTCAGCTCCTGGTTTCAGGTCGATGTTCGACCCTTCCGCCAGGCACTGCTGAACACCGTCTGCAAGTGGGGCAACATGTTCAAGGAGCATCTGGTGACCACGGTCACGTCCAGCCTGATGAATCTCAGTCACTTCATACGCAAGGCTGATGAGGGCCTGCTGCAGACAGTCAAGGAGAAGGACTACGAGGGTCTGGTCAGCATAATGGCCTATCTGATGCAGGTGAAGGAGCGTGCGGCCAAGACGGACGAGATGTTCGAGCCGATGCAGGAGACCATACAGCTGCTCAAGTACTACGACATGGATATACCCGAGGAGGTGAACGTCCTGCTGCAGGAGCTGCCCGAGCAGTGGGCAAACACCAAGAAGATTGCCAGCACAGTGAAGCAGCAGGTGTCGCCGCTGCAGGCCACCGAGGTGGTCAGCATTCGCAACAAGATCGCCCTCTTCGAGATGCACATACAACTGTTCCGCGAGGTCTTCAAGACCTACGACTTTTTCCGATTTGATTGTCACAAGCCCTACCTGCTGATGGATCGCATCAACGATGATATGTTCCTGTGCGAGAGCGAAATGCGCGATATACAGGAGTCTGGCAGTCTGTTCGAGGTCAATATACCCGAATTCAAGGTCCTCAGACAGTGTCGCAAGGAGCTGCGCATGCTCAAGGTACCATTTGATTAGGTTTTTGCTTGAAATGAAATGTTCTCTTTTTATCTAGACTTTTTGTATGTGCATGTTTTTAATCTACTAAATTTATACATACCTATGTACTGCATGCCCACATGTGGAACTTTGAGCTTTTACTTTACTCCTTTACTCCCGCCCTAATGCATTTACTAATCCTTAACCCTAATGTTAATCTTAAACGATGCTGTGGCTCTCCACTAATCATTTTCCACTTGAAAATTGCTTAGCAACTTTGGGATTATGTGAACATCGTTGCGACCAGCATCGACGACTGGAAGACAACGCCTTGGCGCAAGGTCGATGTGGAGAATATGGACATTGAGTGCAAGAAGTTTGCCAAGGATATACGTCTGCTGGATAAGGAAATGCGTCCGTGGGACACTTTCATCAATCTGGAGTCGACGGTCAAGAACATGTTGACCTCACTTCGGGCCGTCGGGGAGCTACAGAATCCGGCCATACGCGAGCGACACTGGAATCAGCTCATGAACTCAACCAAGGTCTATTTTGTGATTCTATTTTATATGATATGCCATATCCTTTTCTATCCTTAAGCCAACCTCCAAACCGATTTGGCAAATTGTAAATAATACATGTAAATCTCTATATCTAATCTTCGCACCTGAGCTCTTCTCTCAGTTGGGATGCTCGCCAAATGTATAGCAAAAAACGTTTTAATCATTTTACTTTCTCCAAACCTTCTTTCGTTTCCGCTTGATTTTGGGACACCTTGTTGTGCCCTGGCCCAAAAAACTGTACAGTTCTTGTAAATACCATTTCATTGCAGAGTCTGGCCGCCCTGCCCAAGGAAGTTACCGTAAGTGGTTAACGGCATGTCGCTCAGAAGTAGAATCCTAGTAGAATCCTAGCTATCGAATACGTAGTGTAGTCCTTTATCCGCAGCTTCTCTTTGCTTGATTTTTGTTGACATTCTCTGGTGCATTGTTTTAGGTCAAGTTCATCATGGACCACGAGACAACGCTGGCCGAATTGCTGGGCCTGAATCTACACGAATGCGAGGAGGAGGTGAAAAATATCGTGGACAAGGCCGTCAAGGAGATGTCGATGGAGAAAATCCTTAGAGATTTGAACACAACATGGTCGGCAATGGAGTTCGACCATGAGCTGCATCCGCGCACTGGCTGTAACCTCCTGAAGGCATCGGAAGAACTCATAGAGACGCTTGAAGATAATCAGGTTTGCCTACAGAATTTAATAACATCCAAGTACATCGCCCATTTCCTCGAAGAAGTTTCAACTTGGCAAAACAAACTTATGATCGCCGATCAAGTGATAACCGTTTGGTTTGAGGTGCAACGCACTTGGACCCATCTTGAGAGTATCTTCATGAGTTCGGAAGACATACGCAAACAGCTCCCCGTCGATTCGGTGCGTTTCGATAACATCGATGCTGAATTTCGCGTACTCATGGATGAGATGTCCATCTCATCGAATGTGGTGGCATCGACCAATCGACCTGGGCTGATCGAACGCTTGGAGCATTTGCAGAAGGAGCTTACGCTATGCGAGAAGGCATTGGCAGAGTATTTGGAAACGAAACGTTTGGCTTTTCCTCGTTTCTATTTTGTATCATCGGCCGATCTGCTGGATGTCCTCAGTAATGGCATTCAGCCGGAAATGGTCACCAAGCATCTAACCAAACTATTTGATTCGATTGCCCGTCTCAAATTCAATCGTGACCAGGCCAATGAGATCGACACAGCTTCGGGCATGTATGCCAAGGATGGCGAATATGTGGAGTTCAACGAACTGGCCAGCATACGGGGACCCGTCGAGGTTTGGCTGAATCGCATCCAGGCGGCGATGCGGGCCAGTCTGCGGCACTACGTCACGGAAGCTGTGATAGCTTATGAGGAAAAGCAACGGGAACAATGGTTGTTCGACTATCCTGCCCAGGTGTCCCTCTGCGGATCACAGATCTGGTGGTCCACGGAGGTGAACATTGCCTTCAGCCGCCTTGAGGAGGGCTACGACAACGCCATCAAGGACTACTACAAGAAACAGATATCACAACTCAGTTTACTCATAACACTTCTGCTGGGCGAGCTTAGCAAGGGCGATCGTCAGAAAATCATGACGATATGCACCATTGATGTGCACTCGAGAGATGTGGTCGCTAAGATGATTCAGGCCAAATTGGATTCGGGCTCAGCTTTTATGTGGCAATCGCAGTTGCGGCATCGTTTCGACGATGTCGAGAAGGACTGCTTTGCCAATATTTGCGACGCCGAGTTCCACTATTGTCACGAATACTTAGGCAATACGCCACGCCTGGTCATAACGCCGCTCACAGATCGCTGTTACATCACTCTGACACAATCCCTCCATCTAGTGATGGGCGGGGCCCCGGCTGGCCCCGCCGGTACGGGAAAAACTGAAACCACCAAAGACCTGGGACGCGCCATCGGCATCATGGTCTACGTCTTTAACTGCTCCGAACAAATGGACTACCAGTCGTGCGGCAACATTTACAAGGGCCTGGCCCAGACTGGAGCCTGGGGATGCTTCGACGAATTCAATCGCATCACTGTCGAGGTCCTGTCGGTGGTGGCCGTACAGGTGAAGTCCGTGCAGGACGCCATACGCGACAAAAAAACCATGTTTAATTTCATGGGCGAAATGATTAGCCTTGTGCCCACGGTGGGCATATTTATCACCATGAATCCTGGCTACGCGGGACGCACAGAGCTGCCGGAGAATCTGAAGGCACTGTTCCGGCCCTGCGCCATGGTCGTGCCCGATTTCGAGCTCATCTGCGAGATTATGCTGGTGGCCGAGGGCTTCCAGGATGCCCGCGTGCTGGCCCGCAAATTTATCACACTCTACACCCTGTGCAAGGAGCTGCTGTCCAAACAGGATCACTACGATTGGGGCCTGAGGGCCATCAAGTCAGTGCTCGTTGTGGCTGGATCACTGAAGGTAAGGTGGAGCATTCCAATACTTGTGGATTGTGTCCTTAACTTATGATGATTGTCTGTGTTTAAGCGCGGTGATCCTGGCCGACCGGAGGAGGAGGTACTAATGCGAGCCTTGCGTGACTTTAATATACCGAAAATAATCACCGACGATATGCCGGTGTTTATGGGGCTCATCAGCGATTTATTTCCCGCCTTGGATGTGCCACGCAAACGTGATCAGGACTTTGAGCGCACCGTAAAACAAGCTGCCTCCGATTTGCTACTGCAACCAGAAGATAATTTCATTTTGAAAGTGGTGCAACTGGAGGAACTGTTGGAGGTACGCCACTCTGTGTTCATCGTTGGCAATGCGGGCACGGGCAAGACCCAAGTGTGGAAGACGCTGCTGCGCACCTATCAGAACATCAAGCGGAAGCCAATATTCAATGACTTGAATCCGAAAGCGGTGACCAATGATGAACTTTTCGGCATCATCAACCCGGCGACACGTGAGTGGAAAGACGGTCTGTTCTCGGTGCTAATGCGGGATCAGGCAAACATAACGGGCGATCAACCAAAGTGGATTGTTCTCGATGGCGACATCGATCCCATGTGGATCGAGTCCCTGAATACCGTAATGGATGACAACAAGGTATTGACTTTGGCAAGTAACGAGCGCATTGCGTTGACTCCTTCGATGCGTTTGCTCTTTGAGATCTCCAACCTGAGAACAGCAACACCGGCAACCGTATCCAGGGCTGGCATATTGTACATTAATCCACAGGACTTGGGTTGGAATCCGTAAGTACTAATCCACTTACAGTTACTCTTGTATTGATTCAAATGCATTACATCAACAATTTGTTTAGCTATGTGACGAGTTGGGTTGAAACGCGTAAAATTCCAGCCGAAAAGTCCAATTTGGTCATGTTATTCGATAAGTACATACCGCCTTCATTGGAAACGATACGCGTGCGTTTTAAAAAGATCACGCCTGTCGCCGAAATGGCCCACATACAAATGCTGTGCCATCTGCTAAACTGTTTTCTAATACCAGCGAACACACCAGCCGATTGCCCAAAAGAATGGCACGAACTGTACTTTGTTTTTGCCTGTATTTGGGCGTTCGGTTCGGCCATGTTCCAGGATCAAGCCATTGACTATCGCGTGGAGTTCAGCAAATGGTGGGTAAATGAATTCAAAACTGTTAAGTTCCCCTCAGGTGAGTTCTCCTACCCGCGTACCCCCTCGTACCCGCGAGTCTAATATGAATGCGATCCAAACCAAAAAGGTGGAACAGTTTTCGATTACTTTCTGGATAGCGAGACAAAGACCTTTCTGCCCTGGACGGAGAAGACCCCGAAGTTTGAGCTGGACTCGGATCTGCCGCTGCAAGCTGTCATAGTGCACACCTCCGAGTCGATACGCCTGCGTTACTTCCTAGATCTCCTGATGGATAAGAAGCACCCGGTGATGCTAGTTGGGAATGCCGGCTGCGGCAAGACCGTACTGGTTAACGAGAAGCTTCAATCGCTTTCTGAGAATTACGCTGTCACTACAATACCATTCAATTTCTATACCACGTCCGAGATGTTGCAAAAGATACTCGAAAAGCCGCTGGAAAAGAAAGCGGGTCGCAACTACGGACCGCCCGGCAACAAGCTACTCTGTTACTTCGTGGACGACATCAACATGCCCGAGGTGGACTGCTATGGCACTGTCCAGCCGCACACCCTGATGCGGCAGCACTTGGACTATGGCCACTGGTACGACCGGAACAAGTTGACCCTGAAGGACATACACAACTGTCAGTATGTGGCCTGCATGAACCCCACCTCGGGCAGCTTCACCATCAATCCGCGTCTCCAGCGACACTTCTGTGTGCTGGCTGTGAGTTTTCCCGGCCCAGAGTCCATAACGGTCATGTACTCGGCCATTCTGGCGCAGCATTTTGCCAATGCGGAGCAAAAGTTCGTGCCGATCGTCCACCGAATGACGTCCAATATTGTGGCAGCCACGATAGCGCTGCACAACAAGTGCCTGCAGGTCTTCCTGCCAACGGCCATCAAGTCGCATTACATCTTCAACTTGAGAGACATCAGCAATGTGTTTCAGGTGGGTTGATAAATGGCAGAGCTCGCAAATAACCGTCAACCATTTTGAAGTGTCCGAAAAAAACCGATCTTCTACGAACACTTTGCGAACGGGGAGCGAAAGAACACATAAAAAGTGTTTTTGCTCAACAACTGTTCTTCTCAGACCAAAACACTTTTTTTTGTGTTCTCTTTGGTTCGCTCCCTCAGGGACTATTTTGCTCGGACACTTTCGGGAAATAGTCTTTTTGTATGTATGCGTGCGTCTGTGTGACCGGCGAACGAGAGCAAGGTATATTTAACAAGGTAGCCGCACTGAGAGAGCCAGTACTTTTTATTTTAGTGAAGAAGAAAAGTAAAGTTAACCTTGTTAAATATACCTTGAACGAGAGCATCTTTGCTCAGGCATATTCTTTTCTCTTTCTCGCACACAGCAAGAAACAACCCTTTTTGAAGACATTTCTTGCGCAGTGGTCTTTCAAAGACCGTTTTGCGGGACCGATCTCTCAAAAAAGTCCCTATCTGTGGTTATTGAGAGACCGATTCGTTTTTTCGGTTGAGCCAAACAGTCGGACCGAAACACACAAGCGAAACGAAAAAAGTGTTTCGCTCAGAGAGAGATCGTGTGTACCAAATTTTTTCTGTTTTGTCTGCGTGAAGACTGCGTTGGAAAAATCGGTTGACGGTTATTTGCATGCTCTGATAAATGGAATATATAGATATGTATATTGTGATTGATTTGTTGTATATTTGTGTTGCAGGGATTGCTGTTTAGTTCCACAGAGTGCTTGACGGGATCAACAGATCTTATACGTTTGTGGCAACACGAGACACAGCGTGTGTACGCGGATAAGCTAACTGATGATAAGGATATCGATAGCTTTACCAAAATGCAGCATGACATTGTCAAGAAGTCGTTCGAAGAAATTGACGAATCCGTTATATTCGACAAGCCGAATATCTACTGTCATTTCGCTGGAGGAATTGGTGATCCTAAGTACATGCCCATCAAGGGCTGGCCTGAGCTTCACAAACTCCTTCAGGAAGCAATGTCATCGTATAATGATCTAGTCGCTGCCATGAATCTGGTGCTATTCGAGGATGCGATGATGCATGTCTGCAGGTAACTGCAGACTCCTTCATATTACTTCCTGAAACCAGGACTAATCTGTTTCCTTTCAGAATAAATCGCATATTAGAATCACCGCGTGGCAGCGCCTTATTGGTTGGTGTTGGTGGCAGTGGCAAACAATCTCTAGCGCGCTTGGCAGCATTCATATCCAGCTTGGAGGTCGTGCAGATACAGCTTAAGAAGGGCTACTGCGTCAACGACTTGAAGGTTCTCTTTCTTTCCATCGATATAAATCATCGAGGATCTTACGGATTTTTTTTTGTATTTTTAGAACGAATTTTCCGGATTGTATTTGAAGGCTGGTTTGAAAAATGTTGGCATTATGTTTTTAATGACGGATGCCCAAATTCCCAGCGAGGATTTTCTTGTCCTTATCAACGATATGTTAGCCACTGGCGAGATACCAGATCTATTTCCGGACGACGAAATCGAGAACATAATAGCTGGTGTGCGAAATGAGGTCAAAGGTGCGGGACTGGTTGATACGCGAGAAAACTGCTGGAAATTCTTCATCGATCGCGTGCGCAAACAACTGAAGATAGTTCTGTGCTTTTCACCAGTGGGTTCAACATTGCGTGTTCGGTCGAGAAAATTCCCTGCCATCATTAATGCCACATCCATCAATTGGTTCCACGAATGGCCTCAGGAGGCACTCATCTCGGTGGCCATGAACTTTCTAGCCCAGAACAAGGTTCTGCCCGAGAACCATCGCGATTCTGTGGCCAAGTTCATGGCCTATGTCCATACGTCGGTCAACACGACGTCCAAAGTCTATTTACAGAATGAGCGCCGCTACAATTACACAACGCCCAAGAGCTATCTCGAGCAGATTAACCTCTATATCAAGCTGCTTAATCACAAGCACAACGATCTGCAGAGCAAAATCGAGCGTCTGGAAAATGGTCTGGAGAAGCTGCGGTCCACCGCCTTGCAGGTGGCCGATCTGAAGGTGAAACTGGCCGTCCAGGAGGTCGAGCTGAAGGAGAAGAACGAGGCGGCCGATGCTTTGATCGAAATTGTGGGCATTGAAACGGAGAAAGTGCAAACGGAGAAAGCCGTGGCCGACGAGGAGGAAATGAAGGTCGCTTTGATAGCCGACGAAGTCAGCAAGAAGCAGCGCGACTGCGAGGAGGATCTCCTCAAGGCAGAGCCCGCTCTGATGGCCGCCCAGGATGCCCTCAACACCCTCAACAAAGCCAATCTCACAGAGCTAAAGAGCTTCGGCTCCCCGCCGGGAGTCGTGACAAATGTGACCGCCGCCGTCATGGTTCTGCTCGCCCCTGGTGGCAAGATACCCAAAGACCGCTCCTGGAAGGCAGCCAAAATAGCAATGGCAAAGGTGGACGCCTTCCTAGACGCACTGATCAACTATGACAAGGAGAACATACACCCCGAAATCATCAAAGCCATTCAGCCGTATCTCAAGGATCCAGAATTCGAGCCTGAGTTTGTGCGCTCCAAATCGGGAGCTGCGGCCGGCCTGTGCGCCTGGGTCATCAATATAATCAAATTCTACGAGGTCTACTGCGATGTGGAGCCCAAACGGAAGGCCCTGGCAGCGGCCAATGCAGAGCTGGCCGCGGCCCAGGATAAGCTAGCGGGCATCAAACGGAAAGTGATGGTATGTGCCAGAAATGAGTTCTGAATTCTTTGAAGGTTTTCTAATTCAAGCGGCTGCCACTTACAGGGTCTCGAGGAACAGCTGGCCAAGCTGACGGCCGACTTTGAGAAGGCTACGGCGGATAAATTGCGTTGCCAACAGGAGGCGGATGCCACACAGGCAACCATCGCCTTGGCCAATCGATTGGTGGGCGGTCTGGCCAGTGAGAATGTGCGCTGGGCAGAGGCTGTCAATAAGTGAGTGTCCGAATGAATATCTCCCGTGTGAGTCCAAGTGAATGTATCCGTATCCAACAGCTTCGTGAAGCAGGGCATTACCTTACCCGGCGATATCCTACTCATTACCGCCTTCATTTCCTATGTCGGTTGTTTCACGAAAGGATTTCGCATCGATCTACTGCTTAAGATGTGGACACCCTTTCTCAAGAGCATTGATCCACCCATACCCACAACAGAGAATCTCGATCCCCTATCGCTGCTCACCGACGACACAACCGTTGCCGTATGGACCAATGAGGGACTGCCCAGTGATCGCATGTCGATCGAGAATGCCACGATACTGTCCAATTCGGATCGTTGGCCTCTGATGATCGATCCCCAGCTGCAGGGCGTCAAATGGATAAAGCAAAAGTACGGCGAGGAGCTAAAGGTTATACGGTTGGGTCAGCGCAGCTACTTGGACATCATCGAGAAGTCCATTAATGCGGGCTGCACTGTGCTGATTGAGAATATTGATGAGAATCTGGACCCAGTGCTCGATTCTTTGTTGGGTCGCAATTTGATCAAGAAGGGAAAGTAAGTGTGAAAGGATTTACACAGCCAGTTCTTAAATGAAATAATCTAATCATAATTTGCAGAGCCCTCAAAATCGGGGACAAAGAGGTCGAATACAACTCAAATTTCCGTTTGATTCTGCACACGAAACTAGCTAATCCGCACTACAAGCCTGAGATGCAAGCACAAACTACACTCATTAACTTTACCGTTACACGCGATGGCCTCGAGGATCAACTGCTGGCAGAAGTGGTGAAGGCAGAACGTCCCGATCTGGAGGAGCTGAAGGCCGAGTTGACCAAGCAACAGAATGACTTTAAAATCATGCTGAAGAAACTGGAGGATGATCTATTGTCGCGCCTTTCATCGGCGGGTGAGAATATTTTAGGTGACACAGCGTTGGTGGAGAACCTGGAGACCACCAAGAGCACGGCTTCGGAGATCGAGGTGAAGGTGGCGGAGGCCAAGATAACATCGAAGAAAATCGACAAGGCCCGTGAATACTACAGACCAGCAGCGGCCAGAGCCAGTCTACTGTACTTTATACTGAACGAACTAAACACGATCAATCCGATCTATCAGTTCTCACTGAAGGTAGGCTAATAGAACATACATATGTAGGTTATATAGGGGTGGATTCTCAATGCTCTTTGACTTACAGGCTTTTAGTGTAGTGTTCCAAAAGGCCATAGCCAAGGCTGATCCGGGCGAAACTTTGGCTTTGCGTGTTTCCAATCTGATCGATTGCATTACGTATTCGGTCTTTCAGTATACTTCGCGTGGTCTTTTCGAATGCGACAAGCTGATTTTTGCTTCGCAAATGACATTTCAGGTGAGAGTTCTCAACGCAATTAAGTTGATCTTTGATTAATCGACATTCCCCATAGATTCTTCTCATGAACGAGGAGTTAACATCCGCGGAACTGGACTTCCTACTCCGCTTCCCGATCAAGCCACATGTCACAAGTCCTGTGGACTTTTTAACTAACCAATCGTGGGGCGGAATTTGCAGTCTAGCGTCCAAAGATGAGTTCCGGAACTTGGATCGCGACATCGAGACGTCCTCGAAGCGTTGGAAGAAACTTGTGGAATCAGAGCTGCCGGAAAAGGAGAAGTTCCCACAGGAATGGAAGAATAAAACCGCTTTGCAGAGGCTCTGCATGATCAGAGCCTTGAGGCCGGATCGTATGACTTATGCTTTAGCGTAAGTATCCGCCAGATACTCCGAAATGAAGTGCGAATAATGTGTATTCCATTTCCTTATAGGGACTTCATTGAGGAGAAACTGGGTTCCAAATATGTGGAGAGTCGTGCTATGGAGTTTGCCAAGTCCTACGAGGAAGCCAGTCCATCGACACCGATCTTCTTTATACTCTCGCCAGGTGTCAATCCCCTGAAGGATGTGGAGGCTTTGGGCAAAACACTGGGCTTCACAATGGATCTGGGTAATTTCCATAATGTGTCATTGGGACAGGGTCAAGAAGCCATTGCAGAGGCGGCCATGGATACGGCGGCCAAGAATGGCCATTGGGTGGTGTTGCAGAATATTCATTTGGTGAGGAAATGGCTGCCCGTCCTTGAGAAGAAACTGGAGTACTATGCCGAGGACTCGCATCCAGACTATCGCATGTTTCTGAGCGCAGAGCCAGCATCTACTCCCTCAGCTCACATTATTCCACAGGTTTGTTTACATGTAACAATCTCTCAAGTTATGATAATTCACTTTCCCTATCGATTCTAGGGTATATTGGAATCATCAATTAAGATCACCAATGAGCCACCGACTGGCATGCTGGCGAATCTCCACAAGGCTCTGGACAACTTCACCCAGGAAACCCTCGAGATGTCGGGAAAGGAGGCCGAGTTCAAGGCCATTCTATTCTCCCTCTGCTACTTCCATGCCGTGGTGGCCGAAAGGCGCAAATTCGGCCCTCAAGGCTGGAACAAGATCTATCCCTTCAATGTGGGTGACCTGAACATCAGTGTGTCGGTGTTGTACAACTATCTGGAGGCCAATGCCAAGGTGCCGTGGGAGGATCTGCGCTATCTGTTCGGGGAGATCATGTACGGGGGGCACATAACCGACGACTGGGACAGGAGACTGTGCATCACCTATCTGGAGGAGTATATGCAGCCGGATCTGGTGGATGGTGAGCTGTTTCTGGCGCCATTCTTTCCCGCACCGCCCAACACGGACTACCAGGGCTATCACAGCTATATAGATGATATGATGCCAGCGGAGTCGCCGTATCTGTATGGCCTGCATCCCAATGCGGAGATCGGGTTCCTAACCACGCGAGCGGAGAACATCTTCCGCACCGTCTTCGAGATGCAGCCACGCGACGCAGGCGCCGGGGGCGGGGCAACGGTGACGCGCGAGGACAAGGTCAAGCAGATTGTCGATGAGATTATTGAGAAGCTGCCGGAGGAATTCAACATGATCGAGATCATGAACAAGGTGGAGGAGCGCACGCCGTATGTGATAGTGGCCTTTCAGGAGTGCGAGCGCATGAATTTTCTGACCAGCGAGATGAAGCGCAGCCTGAAGGAATTGGACTTGGGCTTAAAGGGTGAATTGACCATTACATCGGACATGGAGGTGCTGGAGAATTCACTGTTTTTGGATCAAGTGCCGCCCATTTGGACGCAACGTGCGTATCCTTCGCTCTTGGGTCTCAACAATTGGTTCATCGACTTGTGCTTGCGTCTGCGAGAACTGGAGACCTGGTCCACCGATTTTGTGGTAAGTCCCCCATCCCACTCAGTCTGAAAGTCTCTTACCTGATTCGTTTCTTTCCCGCTGCAGCTTCCCTCTTGCGTCTGGCTGGCTGGGTTCTTCAATCCGCAGTCTCTACTCACAGCCATCATGCAGAGCACTGCGCGACGCAACGATTTGCCGCTGGACAAGATGTGCCTGCAGTGTGACGTGACCAAGAAGCAGAAAGAGGAATTTACGTGAGTGATGCGATACGAAATACGCAATACCCAATTGACTTTTCAGATGACCCTTCCAGCGAGAGAGTGCTGGTGGCATTTCTATATGCAAAAAGTATCACTGATTGCACATAGGAAGAATGCTATTCAGCAGGGGTATTCCAGCTTTGGCTCTTTACTCAGCAAGGGTAATCGGTTTGTCGACCCTTCGGGGAGGGGTTTTTTTTCTATGCCATGTAATCTATTCCATGTTATGTTACACCATGAAAGGGGGGCACCACTGTGCTGTGAGGAAACTGCGGCCAATGGCCAGCGACTGGCACTCATAGAGTGTGTCTATTAATAGCCGCCATGCTATTTCATAAGAGCTAATTTTAAAACACCACATGGAGTATAAATAGGAATTATTAATAGCATTGTAATTTACAATTGTCTGTGTGTGTGTCCCCTGATTGTGGCTGTGGATGTGCTGATTGCTTATTAAGTGGCGCCCTGGTCGACAAAACGTCGCACGTTTCACATGGCGTCGACTGCCGCCTGTCGCCGCTAAGCAAACAATGGCCCCACCGTCGCGACGTACAAGCAGATTAGCATCGACACCAGCAACAGCACCAGACCCAGACCCAGCCCCAGCCCCAGCCCCGCCCCCCCTCTAATTAAACATATTAGATGGACAGACACACGATTAAAAAGATCCACGATCTTGTGTAATTACAGGACGGCACCGCGCGATGGTTGCTGCGTCCATGGCATTTTCATGGAGGGCGCCAGATGGGATATACAGCAGGGCATTATCATGGAATCGCGGCTCAAAGAACTCTATCCATCAATGCCAGTGATCAATATTCGGGTGAGTTTTTTGTAATGCAAATTCTTTTTTGTGGTAAATGCGAAAATTCAAGAATGCTGAATTGAGAATGGATCTGTGGCGTCTCCAAGTTGGCGCATGTTGGCATAAATTCTCAATTCTCAAAACCAAAAAAAAAGCAAGCTAGATTCCATTCCGAGTTTCGAATTTAAACAACGCCCCTTTGTCTATTGCAGGCCATTACCCAAGACAAGCAAGACCTGAGGAACATGTACGAGTGCCCCGTCTACAAGACCCGCACTCGAGGCCCCACCACCTACGTATCGAATCTGAATCTGAAAACCAAAGACAAGCCTGGCAAATGGATTCTGGCTGGTGTGGCCCTGCTCCTGCAGACCTAGATCGGAAACTAATTAGCTTTCTTCCCAACTTATTTAGTAGAATTCTCTAGATGAAATTTTGGAATAGTTCACAATTTAGAAAGACATCTCTGTAGTACAATAATAGACCTAAGATTCGTAGACTTACATTTATAAAACATGTTTTTTTGTAGTTGTAATTCAGACTTAACTTTGATTCAACTTCTTTGTAGTGCACTTTTTTTGAAATAAATCACATCCTCAGTAGTCTTGCCTTAGGCGCACTAGCATAAAAACCGAACAGAAAAGCGACATTTTGTTTACCTTTCTGGGAATTCTCCAAGGCCAAGTCCACAGATTACTTTCTCTGGGTAAGAATGATGCATATTTTCATATGATTGTGACTCAATTTTTGTTTTATTTAAAGGGAAAAACCCCAAGGAAATCATCTAATTACTCATGCAACAATAGACCCCATCAGTTTGGATTATATTCCTGGAAACAAATTCCATTATTGAATGGGAACGACTATGTCGCAGATAAGACTATAAATTTCATACAAAAATCCCAAAAATGTAAAAGAAAAATTCTAAATCAAAAGCGTCGCGTATCCATAAATAACAGACCAACATATAGATATGGTATGGATATACATATGTACATATGTATGTACATATACCGCAATACATATGAAATGTCTGAAAAGGAACCATCAAAGAAAATTCATAGACATTTCTGGGGTGGATTGAACTCGTGGCCGTCGCAAATTGAGACAATTTTCACATATTTTTCGCTTTGGTTTTATTAAATTTTTTTTATTTTTGTTGTACCCCCCTCTCTCTCTCTTTCTCTCTGATAAGCGTGCGGTGGCTTTGGGGTACGGTACGGCCGGTCGCTTATGCTGACGAAATTTTCAAAGATGCCACAGCATCGGGCATCGGGCATCGGGCATCAGGCAGCATCGCGAAACAAGAGAGAGAACAGTATTGAACGGTACGTGAACCAATTAACAGCGGCTGGCCGAGGACGAGAATTTTTAGCAACAGCATTTCTGTGAATGCATAAATACATGAATAATTCAAATACAAAACTCCAGCCAGCGGCAGCAGCAGCAACAGCAGCAACAACAAGTTGGACAACGACAGCGACAACGACAACGTGACGTGACTTGCCTATAGAGAGAGAGAAGTATCGATCAAACGATCGCCCAATCTACCGATCGATCGATCGATCGCATCGGATCGGATCGGATCGGTGTTCGTATGAATGTTCCAGCCAAGCTAACAGCAAGCCGCCGCCACCACCGCCACCACCATCGCAAATACTCGTACAACGAAAAATAAAAACAAAAAACAATACAATACTCGTATAAGAATAAGAATAAGAAAAAAAGTAAAGAGTAAAGGCGAAATGTTGTACAGAGAAACAAAAAGAAAATTGAAGACGACGACACGAGCGTAAATCTTTTTAGCATGAAAAAATTCTATAAAACTAACAGACACTGTGTGGTCGGACATCATTCGTGCGCTACGACGGCAAACGGCAGACGACAGCCATCAGCCATCAGAGCCAGATACAGATAGCCAGCCATCCAGTCAGCCAGTCGAACGAAGAGACAGGACAGTCATTTGATTGATTGATTGCTGGACCCAAGCCCAAGCCCAAAACCCAAACCCAAACCAAACTCAAACTCGAAACTGAAATTGAAAATCGAATCGCTGTGCAGCCAACAGTATCCGTATCTGTATCTGTATCTAACAGCGGACGGACCACAACCCATCCATTCCCATACCAACCTATCGCAGCATCCAACGTCCAGTCGCAGTCGTCAAGCCATCAATCAGGCAGTCAGTCATTTAGTCAGTTCGTCAATCGACCACTCGGACGCTGGCTGGAGGATATCTTTGCGCGGCGCTTTAGTTTCACTTCGCATTTGGACGCGTGCTGTGCGGCATCGCCGAGACAGAGAGTCGGAGTCGAATCGAATCGAATCAAAACGTATTGGATTGAATCAGAATCACAACCCAGAAGCAGAAACAGAAACAGCAGCACAAACGGAATCAGAAGCAGAATCAGAATCAGAAACAGAACCGTGCGCGATTAAACATTATATACGTAACAACAAAAACAGACGCACACACAAACACACACACGTGTCTGAAGTTCAGTGACAAGCCCCAAATCGGGAATATATATTTTATAGAATATATTGAATCATTTCGGTTGACTTTTAATCAACTCAACGGCAGGCCACGGCATAATCAATTCGGCTGGCACCCAAAGTTCACACAGAGCAAAAAAAAAAAAACAAAAAACTATTGTGCAAAGTGCGTTGAAAGCGGCTAAAGTGCGGAAGTGAAAGATCCTAAAATAAAATACCTGCGACAATTAATCGGAAGTCCAAAAAATAATTAACAATATGAAGCTGTTTGCAGTATTGCTGGCATGTACGTAAATTTGGGAATATGTATTTAAAAAAAGTTTAGTAAGAATTCTAGATAGCAAACGTTCTATAGGTCATAACTTAGAAATTAGTTCCTTTGAAATTTTAAAAAAATCTAAGAATGAAAACACTTTAATTCTTTCCATAGTAAAATAATCTTCTCATTGTGACATTTTTTCTATACGAGTATCAATGTCCAGTGCAGTGTGACTCATTTATTGACAATTGCTACAATCAATCTTAGAAATATGAAACATGACTAGGAATTTTTCGCCAAAGCGGCAACAGAAACAGAAACAGCAACAGCAAAAAGAGTCTGACCTATTTCGACGATGAGCAGCGTAGACGATTCGGTTTGGGGAAATCCACATTTCCCCTAATCTCAGCTCCATTCAAATGCAATGGCACAACTTATGAATGGAAAGTTTCAGAGATTGAGTGACATTGAGTCATCCATCAGATTAGGTCGTTGGGTGGGCAAGGCCAGATTCTCGGTTTTAGTTTGGCATTGCGTGCTTCTGAAATGGCTAATTGGGTATGCATCACTAATACTGGATTGCTGGAGACGGTCCCAGATCTAGCCCCAGACCCAGACCCAGCCGTTGGGTATGCCAGACGCTCTGGCGTCGCGAAGAATCAATGGGCGTACTGGTGCTGGTATTGGCGGAGATGTGGGTGATATCATGGGGGATGGGACTGATCAAGAGCATTTTGTATGCGGGTCTGGTCTGGTCGACGGGGTTCGAGTGATTCTTTTCGCACGCCGTCTGCCTGCCTAACTAACACACTCTCTGATGTGATGTCTTTGTCTATTTATAGTGGCGCTGTACGCCCTGACGGTGGTCCAGGGCCTCAGCCTGCCCGATCCCAATGTGAAGTGCGCCATGGACTGTGATACGCAGGAGTATGCAGCCATTTGTGCCGCGGATGACAAGGGCACCACCAGGACCTATCGCAATCTGTGTGTGATGAAGACGGAGAATTGCCTGCAGAATGCAAGTGAGTACCGAAGATGAGAGCTGTCTTTTTATCCTTGTATTCAAACTTTTTCTCTCTTTTTTGTGATTTCTACAGGCTTCCAAAAGATCAGTGACAAGGAGTGTCCGTAGTCCAGCAGGAAGAACTCAAACATGAGGATGCTGGAGGAGTCTTCTTTCTGGCGTGGTATTTGTGTGTGATATTTTTAAGTTGTACTTCAGCGGAATACAGAACACGCCCCCGAACGAAATGCATAACTATACCGTATTCTATAATTATTACGTATAATTTTAAATATTAAATAAAGTAATCTAAATACGCACCTTAATCCCATGCTTAGTCCGTCATAGTTTTCCTTTAATAAGCGATGACTTCACTTCATTCGCATTTCCATTCCCATTCACCCCAGCGAACAATCAATCCGTGCTCCCCCAGCCGTACAACCACCCTGATCTCCTAATCTCTGCCCTGCCCTCGTATTGCTCAAATTGAAATTAAGTCATCGGACCGATTTAGCAAATCGTTTCTTGATAGTCCGTCCGGCTTTGCTCACACCCTACACACAACACACGCGCTGTTGCTACGCATCACGTGTTTCGTCGCTCGGCTAACATAAAACGGATCGGATCGTCATCCGCGTCAGCATTCGGAACTGATAATAGACACCGACACCCCACCCCCTCCGGACCATTAGAGAGATGCTGTAGCATGGACGAATGGGAAAGGAATTGATTAAGAAATGCGTAGAATTATCCAGAAATCTGAAGCGTTGGCTTTGGTTCCTTTCTCCTTTACAAGAAAGTGATCAACTAGTGCACAACTGAGACCTCAATGTTTTTCTTGACCCTTTTGATCCGGATTTGAATTCAGCGACCCAAAATACTTTTCATTTTCTCCGGACAGACAGATACGTTTTTTGTGTAGTCATTGTGATAAAGATTGAGTGCACGCCTCCTCTATGCTTACGGAGCTTTTAGCTGTTTTTTAAATATTTAAAGGGAAAAGGTCTAGCTAAAACTATTTAATTAGTTTTATTTTTTGACACTACAGCGCCATAGACGCTTTTCTTGGGAACTATGCATTGCAGCCACCTGGTGGATTTCTTTTGGACTATGCTAGCGCCAAAGCGGCAGAAAATTGAACAGACAAACCGATAATTTCTGTTAACTTAACAGTACTTATTGGCTTGTCACCTCGCAGAAGCTGACATGTATGAAACTTAACGTGTTTTTTTTTGTGGAAGAAAATTTCAGATTTACTCGATGAACGGCTTGCAGGATAATTTCTTGTAATGATTAAAGGAAAAAAGTTATGGTATTCACAGAAGCAGCTTAAAATATTTGTAGAAAATTAAATCTATGTAGAAGGAAAAGAAACCAAAAGCCTTAAGGTAACATTTGACTTGCCTTGGGCAAAGTTATTTTGCAGGGAAAATATTTAAATGACCCACCTCAATCCAGATGTATTGTTATACGTGCGGCGTCTCCTAATGGCGGGCTTTATCTCTCAGCCAGCGACCCCATGCCCCACCCCATACATACGTAATATGTATGGCGCTCTGAGAAATGTGAGCATATTCCAGTGATTAATGCAGGACCTGGCCAATAAGGCCCCTCCTCATCGAGGACCCTCAGGGGGGTCCGCGTCTCGCGAGTCGCAGCGCGAGTGGATAAGGAGTCGGTGGGTGCGGAGGTGCGCCCACTTCCCCCGTAATTAAACTTGATTAATTGTCTAGTCAGCATGAAGGTAAAAATCGGCGTACCCATGATAACAAAACGGAAATGGAAATTAATTAATACGAACCCAAGGAACACACAAAAAGAAAATAATGAACAAGTTTTCTTTGGGTAATCGAAGACCTAACACCCAACACCCATTAGGGATGTGTGAGGATAAGATGAGGATCTAAAAGCCTTCTCCTAGCCGTCCTAGGAGAACGGCCAACAAGAGATCCAAAAGGCTAAAGGGACAGTCAGTCGACTGTTTCCTTTTAACACAAATATTCACCATCCAATTTATTTCTCACCTGTCTCAGAGCTTACGATTACGTAGAGTGCATATCTCAGTTATCCCCCCCCACCCCTAGGAATCGGCTTCGTAAAAATTCCATAATCAGCAAACAAATAAATAAACAGCTGGAAAACTTTCTGGAATGGAAACTTTTTGCACCTTGTGCACGTAAAGGGTTTCATTTTGTCTTGGCACGCCAACTTCTGGGCCAAATCGGGGATGGCAGCCAAAGAAATTTATTTAATTTGCAGCATTTGCATTAAGAAGGTAAGTAAAGAGTAAGCCGGCAGTCGGCAGACGGCAGGGCGTAAGTCAAACCGATGTTATCGATTAATGAAGCTGCAGAAAGGTGGCTGGATCAGGACCGACAGACCTGTTTGCAGTTTCCGGATCCGGAAAAGAGACATGTCGACAGATCTTATAGTACATGTTTAAGGACTGATAGCCCTGATCATCCTGTTTACCAAAAGAAGTGCATTCGTAATAATTCGTTTTATATTCTTCACATACTACGAATATAAATTGTATAATGAGATTATACGGAGAACTGAGCTGTTTGTGGGTTTTTTTTTTGTATTCCCCCACCAATTGACTTCCTTCTGGTAGTCCTGGCCAATTAATTTCGGCCTTAACATATTCATTGAGCTATTCATTTTGCTCCTTCTACCTTTGTGCCTCTGCTGCATAAATAATTCATTATTTTGCCGAAGGCGTTTCGTTTCGCTTATCGTCAGCAAACAAGCCACACCTACTACCTGTACATGCCATGCCCCATGTGCATGTGCCCACTCCTTTGGCTGCTAAAAAAAAACAGAAATGTAATATTAACAGCTTTATCAATCGCAGAAGACCCCAAAACTAAGCCAGCGGCCAGCAGGTTCCAGACATGGAGGCAGGGAAGGTGCGTCCGATTCGGTTTCCGATTTCGATTTGGATTTCGGACTGCATGCAAAAGTTTCGCGAATGAAATAAATAATGGAAACAAAGGGCGCATAAATATTTGAAGATCGCCCAAATAAGCAACGTACATACATATAAAGCGTACGAAAGTAGGTGGGAAACAAGTGAATTGAAAATTATTTCCAATTCGTTTGCTTTTCTCATTATAATTGAGGATTTGCGCAAAAGTTGCATCTTGCATCTTGGGTTCGGCTTACTCTCCCTCTCCCTCTTCCTTCTTCTTCATCCGAGACTGTTTCCCCCTGGTTTTTGGAGGCTGCTCTTGTTTCTACTTCTGTCCCTTCTGTCTGGAGCCAGTCTTTGGGTCTCAAGATTTAACACACAGATTTTGCTGCAGTTTGTTGCGCTTTTTAATGAACTCGACTTGACTTCGATTGCCAACGGCCTACACACACACACACACTCGTATGTACATGCTACATATATGTATATATAGGGTCAGATATCGGTTACATAATAATCTCAGTCGGATTGCAGCATTGGCAGGTGAAGGCACTGCACCGCTTTGAGGCAGATTCCTTGGATGAATTGTCAGTTGTTTCCCCTAAGATTGTTTTTTGATTTGCATACATAATTATTTCTTTATTCCTTTGTTCCTAAAGTTGGATCCCACTATATAGTATTTTTTGTTTAAACAATCCATTCAAAACGCGACTTTTTTCGACAGAGGGTCCGACTCCCTTCCCTTCCCTTTCATTTCTTTTCATATTTATTTAGACGTAACAAAATGCGATATGAAACCGAAAACTGGGGAACAATTTAATTTCAGTTTCATTTTGCGCAAGAAAATGCAAATCAAATTTTCACTTCCCTTTGTTTACAATTTTCATTTCATTTTTCCTAGAACCCCACCCGAGTGGTAGGGACCGAAGGGCGGTGGGGGGCGGTGTGTGCGGTAGTACGAGTACGAATTCGTATAAAAAAGGGACTGCAGCCCTTTGATAAGCAGATTATACGCTTTTCAGCATTTTCATCCTTATTTTCTCTGCGTCCCCGGTTCGTGTCTGTTCTGGCATAGGATGTTTTAGGGATTTTCCTTTCGTCTTCGAGTGTTGTTCTATTGACATTTGTGGCATATTGTTTTCAACTCAAGGAAACGATTGGCATCCCATCAGGTTTCATAAATGGTAAATGATTTCAACTTAAGAGAGGAATGATATTGAATATTCGAATACAAGTGAGAAGCTGTTCATAAGGAGATTTTCTTCACTGTTCTCTCACTACCGTTTAAAGTAAACTTTTCTTCAATGTCCACAACATTTTTTTCTGCTGGCTTCTCTGTTCCAGGGTCCGAACCATTTGTCTTGCTTTGTCCGCAAACGCTAACGAAACAGAATGCCCACAAAGCTGACGAGGACGAGGACGGGGAGAGGAAGAGGAAGAGAGAGAGCCACGCCACGCAACAGCCGTCAGGAAGCTTGTCAACCATGCCGCCCACAAACCATTCCACGTCAGGATAATTAAGAAATTTTTCAGTTCCCATTTTTGGGATGGCCGCCACACTTCCCCTCCTTCCTCCTTCCACTGGCGGCCCCTGATGGGGCGACCTTCCTTATCGAAGTAAATGGAAATTGATTGAATTCCATTAGGCCAGGGGAAGGAAACGAACTCTGACCTTTCAAATTAGGCAAAAACTAATGAGCTATGCACATGACCACCGCACCACCGCACCACCACACCACCGCCGCCTCCAGTCGAGACATTAAAAGTTGTTCAGCATCCTCCGACTATCATTTGCTGGGGGGAGAGACGAGAGATATATGACCGCAAGGGGAGACTAGGACTTACTTACTCCCTCGTCCTTTGAGGAGTGCATTGAGCCATCAAGTGCTTGAGGAGGAAGAAGTTCTGAGGGTTCTGGGGGAATGGGCTTGTCTATTACTGGTCTGGTAATGGATACGCATTACAGAGTTCACTCTTTTCCAATATATAATTGATTGAGAATCGATTGCCATACTTAGTTTAGGCTTCCACAAATTTCCAATCAATTGTTCCACTGTTTTCGATCGGGAGATGAAAAGCATCGATCCCTGCACATATCTGTGTCTTCCTGTATCTGTCTATGATGCCACAACAGGTGCAAAATACCTCAAAAAGTCACAAAGGACTGTATGCCGATCCCTATATCAGTTTTTATATATATATGCACCCCCCACCCCCCTTCGACTATGATAGAGTGGATACGAGGACCTTAGAAAGGGAAGCATAATTCGCACGCACGGAGCCGTGACAGGATTGTCAGTTGGTCCGTCAGCTAAATCAGTGCAACGCATGCGTGCCACATTCATCATCGTCAGTGGCACACACTCACTCAACATATTGTTGCAACATATTTTACGTGAGGGGTTACCGTCAGGGCTCCACTCACACCTCCCAATGCCTCCCCCCAACCCACCCAATTGCTGCCTGCTTGCGTGGAGATTTTTTCAATTTTTAGCGAAAATTACATCATCACTTATGCTGAATGAGATTTTCTCTTGTCCTGATCCTGCTCCTGGTCCTGACTTGGTGAATTATTAAAAAATTTCTTTGTCAACAAATCACTTTGTTCAGGGGTGGTGGGGGGCAGGGGGGTGGGGCGGAGTTCCGCACTAAATAAGGCATGGGTCATACCCACATACCACTCACTCACATACTCGTACGATTTACATTAGCTGGAAGAAAAAATTTAAAAACGTCGCAAAGAAATTTGTTAACGTTGGAGGGTTGGTTTTTGCCTCGTCTCTGAGGGGTACGTAGCCCCCTCCATCTCGTCCTCCTGCTCTTTCCTGATGATGTATGACGGCAAAGGTGGAAAATCGTTTCGAAACATAATTTTGTTTGCCCGACACCTACAACAGGCGCATAAATCTCCCACATCTTTAATTCTGGCGGCTTTAAGGATACACAACTGAGCCTGAGCCTGAGCCTTCGCCTAATTTTTGGGTCCAGGCGCCTGCGGCAGGCGTTGACAAATTCAATAATTTTTCCCATTACAAAGGATATTCCGCTGTGTGGCTATGTGTGGGTGTGTGCAGTGCGGTGTGGCTTGTTTTTGTCTGACGACAGCCCAGCAAAATTGATTGACGCTGATTTGTGTGTGGGGCGGGGGCAGGGGCGGGGGCGGTGGCGCAGCGGTGGAGAAGGAATCCCTGGATAAATTTAATTTCAACCAAAGAAAAATTGTACGAAATCGACACCTGCCGAGGCGCCGGAAAGTAATCAAAATAAAATATGGATTTTTCTTTGTTCCACGCCCATGCCGCGGGGGCGACGACGACGAGTCCTGTGCGTGTGGAGTCTACCAATCTGCAATTTGTCTTGGCTCTGATGTGCGGAGCGAGTGTGTCTAAGTGTCTGTGGATGTGCGAGTTTGGGGCTGCGAGTGTGGGGCTTCTTCTAAGCCGCTCAGCAAACAAGCGGAAGTTGCCCCACGAAGCGTTAATACTTGCAAATTTGTGATAAGACTTAGACTCAAGTTGGGCTCCCACCATTCCCCATTCCCCATTGCCCATCCTCATCCTCTCTGGGAGATAATGCAGGAAAGCTGGCTTCCTCGTAGAGTGTGTGTGGGGTGGGGGTGTGGTTAAGGCCTCCTTAGAAGTGCTTATTAAATGCCAGGATAGCTTTAGCCAAAAGGGGTAACAGAGGGACGGGTTTTCGCCTATTATTATCCTCTTTTTTCCGAGAATCTTCCCAATATTTTCCCTTGTTATTGATCTGAAGAAACTATACTTGGCCCAAACTATACTTTGGCCCACAAATAACCAAAAAACTTGCCAAGATAATCGCGAAAATAATTTGCCAAAAGTGGCAGGAGATTCGTATATCCCTGCAGCACTCGTAGACCAAAAGTGGCAGACACATTACCCCGCGCTTCCATTTCAATAATGTGGAACATTCGAGTGTGAACACAAACGTGCTCCGAAAACTATTCTGAGCGAAATAGTTTTGCCAGGCTGCACATCTGCTGGCATCTCTCTGGCAGGCAGGCAGGCAGTCAGGCAGGAGAAAGGCCAAAAATTCGTATTATTGAACGGCAATAAATTTGACTAGAAAACAAGAAGTGAATGTGCTGGGGAAATGGCGAATGGATTTGGGTGTGGGTCTGGGGATTGGGCAAAACAAAAACCAACTTTTTGGGCAAAAATAGGGAAAAGTTTTAATTACCCATAAAGATGTTCGTACACGAAACAAAAACTACTCGGAGCAGGGAAAACCAGGACGAAAGGCGAAATCATGGAATGGCAATGGCACTGGCAATGGGCTATGGCAAATGATTCTCGGTTTGGCCTCGATTCGGTTTCGGTCTCGCTTCGTTGGAGGAGAGAGAGACGGAATTGTAATCGACGGAAGCAGGCCAAGACGGGGCAAAGGAGCCTCTTGTCTCGCCCCCTCATAAAGATCATAACGCATTAAATTGGCCCACAAATTGGACTTCTCTCATGGCCCCTGTGCTTGGCCAATTTTTCAGAAATCAATGGCCAATAAGTAGGCAACGCCAAAATCGTTTTCTGGTCAGTCATTCTTTGTGCGCTGGACCCCGAACCAGAGAGCCTTCTGGTGGTGTTGTTCTTGTAGTCGTTGTTGTTGAGTAATCGCAATTTGGCGCCGTTTACCAGTTACCGACTGCTCAAATGCTCAAACTGGCCCACTCGCCCACTACCCCACTCGCCGGCTCGACTCCTTTGCGCTGTCATCCATGGCCGTGTCCACGTCCACGTCCACGCCCTCGAGATATCTTTGGCCTGGCTGTTGTGTGTCGGGGGCTTTGAGAAGTTAAGAATTCAATTGACCACAAAATCAAGATTATTGTACGAGCACAAGAACTGAAGTGTGGCAGCGGCCAGTCGGCCAGCGGACAAGGAAAAGCCACTTGCCTTCACTTGTTTTTTCTCCCTCTTTTTCCCATAGTCGTGGGTGGTATTTTGAAGTTTATCCATGACGAGAGGCGGAAGCGCTTCTAGCTATCGGACTGACCACTGACCACTGGACCGACTGTCTTTACGGACTTAAGAAGTGGTCATTGAAACTCGTCAACTTTCCTCTTGCGGATGCGGGCGATGATCTGGAAAGTGTCGGATAAATTCGATTTCGCTAGCAGCAATGGACTTATTAAACTGTCAAGAAGGACTCATTAAGTGTCTGGCAAGTTAGAGACGAGAAAGAGTTTGGAAATTATAATACTAATTAGAGGAAAACCCCATGAAACAGAGGCCCATTTATATAGTTTGATTCGCCTTCTAATGATATCTGAATATTCCCATGCTAATAAATATCTATTTACACTTTCAATCATATTTCATTTTAATGCTTGTTCAACTGCCGACAACATTCTGTGTGTGGCACCACTCAATTAGCTGGCAAACGTCACGACCAGACCATGAAACAGAGTGGACTTTACCATGCCATAGACTAGACCAGACCAGATCTCAGATCAGTGTCCCCATTCCTGTCCAGCGACAACGCACCCAATTCGGCGCTGTCCATGTCCATGTCCGCGTCCATGTCCAGTTTTGGTTAATTGAAAGCAAACAAAACTCAGCGGAAATGTTGCTCAAACACGCCAAGCGACACGACAGCAGGGAGGGCGGGGGATGAGGGATGCCAACCCCTAAATATTATTTATGCTTCCACATATATTGACCATTCATTTCTGGGCTTTTAACGCCTGAAAAACAGTTTGGTTTGGGTTTATTTTGGTTTTCGGGTGCGCCAGACAATATTTATTAACTCGTGACCGGTCGACCGGCTGGCTAGTGGGGGCTAAGCATTTAACATTCGCCGGCCGCTGATTGTCGGTGTCGCCTTGCACGGAAATTAGTGAAATTGTATCGTCCTCGACGCTGTCATCCTTGTGGTTGTAACTTAATTAAGCCCACGCCAAATTGGGCAGGGCCAGCCAAAGCAGCGGCCAAGGCAGAGCCAAGGCAATTGACACAGTGACACCCAGGGTTTCGGAGCCCAAGTCCTCCCCCATGCAGAGGCCAGAATGTTAACATAACTCATCGTTTCTTATGCAAGCTCTGAGTGAAGGGTATGGCCGGGTATGTGGAGTTTCGGTAATCGCCAAAACTTCTACAAGTTAATGCATTCCCTTATACAATAGTGCATTAACTATTCGGCTTTGTCAACATCAAAATATCCCTGGTTTGTCGTTAATTTTTTGTGGTGGTCTGGTTCTTTTGCCCTTTCATGTTGAGGCAGCATAATTTTCAGGCATTTAGCCTGGGCCAGCCCGGAAGCATTTGGCTTAAATGTCTGGTCATTTGTAAATAGGTTCGTGTGCCACAGCCCCACAGCCACAGCCACAGCCACAAGGCAACACTTGACGGAAATGACCAAGAAATGAGCCTCCGTTTGCTTGGACACACAGAAAAATGTCACGACTTTCACCTGACGGGGCGGAGTGGGGGTGGGGGTTCACCTCTACCTGGGGGTGTGTTCGGGGTTCGGATGTGTGTGCTGCTTCGTTGACTTGGCCAGAAATTAGCACAACATTAAATAACACGATTTTGTCGCTGTGATAACCGGGCTTTATGCTCTGGACATGAGTTATGATCCTGTAATAACTGGGGGCCGGGGTGTGCACCCCATGAATATTTTATGCGACTTGGACTACGTTTTAATGGGCTGAGTATGTGAATTATGTCTTAGTCTGTTTTAGTTTTAGTTTTAGTTTGGGCCTAATTAGGTCAATGCCTGGTGAAGTGAAGGGAAGGGAAGGGAAGGGGTCTGCCGTATGCTATGAGAAGACACTGTGATAACACCAATAGATGACAGAAATTTCAAATGCTTATCCATTTCGTATAGATCAACAGATGGATTCCTCTCACATCCCTTTTTCATCAGCCACTTTTCCAGTGCTTTGCATAAAAGTTTTCCTCAATTAGCCAGAGTCTCGTCCGCCCACGCAGTTGGTAATTTTTGGCCAGCGAAACTTTTCTTCTTCGGGTTGGTACACTTCTTCCAAATGGTAGACATTTGTTTCCACATCCAACATGGCCCTCGAGTCGGTTAGTCAGTCCGTCAGTCACTTTGGTGCATGGGGGCATGGATTGGGAGAAGCATCAGCATCGGCCCTGTGGTCGTTCATTTCATGGCCTGGATCATCAATAACTCATGCCAAGCCAATTTGTATACTTTGGACAGTTTTGTGTGTCGGTTGTTCGGCATTCTCTTGACTTTTGGTCAGGCCATCGGAGCAATGCCAGTGGAGAACGATTCCAGCAATGAGCCTGGGACCGACTAGAGAGCAGAGCAGAGCAGAGCAGAGACGGAGACAGAGACTAGGCTCAGAGAGCCGAGACTGAAGCCACATTTCAAAAACAGTTTCCAAGGCATAAATCACTTAAATGCTTCAGGAGCCAAAGAGCCGAGAGGAGGAGGAGGAGGAGGAGGAGGAGCACCAGTCGGCGGAACAGTTCGATTTGCCAGCTTCAAAAGTTTTCCTTTTCCCTTTGTTGCTGTCTTCATTTGGAAGGTTTTTGCCTCTTTTCTCCAGCTCTCCGGAATGGTCGCTGGTGGCTCTGCTGTTGCTGTTCTTTTTATCATAGGGTAAATTGATTTTTTGTTTTGGCTTTGCCAGAAATAACGATAAATTGAGCAGATGTCACCAAGAGAGAGAGAGAGAGAGAGAGAGAGAGAGAGAGAGAGAGACAGAGGGGACCGATAGGCGAAACTCCCGAATCGAGTTGAGTTATAGTTGGAGTTGATGTGTGGCTTTCAGTTACCTGAACTCTGGATTGGATTGTAGTGGAGTGGAGTGGAGTGGAGTGGTCTTTCTTTGGCATATCGTCGCCTAATTTGTGGAAAATTGAGATTTATGGCCCTGAATTCGGTTTTGGCTGCTTCTACTAGCTCTTTAAGTTTCCTACGCAATTTAAATCCACCCGAAAAGGGGTTCCACAGTGGGTGGTTGGGTGGATCTGTTTTAATTATGATTAATGACCGGCTAATGACTGTTCGCGCCCTTCGATGGCATATCAATGTCACACATCAGCGACTCCTCTCGCAGCTCGAAAAAGTTGCAAATTTATTGAAATTCTCTGTAAAGCAGAAACCAATCAATAATCGATACACCCCATACCCAAGCCATATTTAAATCCTAACATATTGCTGCTTAAAAAAAACGAATACAAACATAACGACAATTTCACGCTACAAATGTTTCGATTAAAAATTTCTCGTTTCCTTTTCTTTTTTTTTTTGCAAATGTCGTTTTGGGGTTGCCAATAAACCACACCCCTGCCATTCCACTCCGATACGCCCCGCTCATACGAGTATATGTGTATGTGTGTAAGTAACGGAGAAAACAAAATACGGCGGAGAGTGAAGCATAGAGAAGAGTAAGAAGGAATGAATACCCGGCAGCCACTCGCCGGACTCTATTTGATATTTGCTGAAGCACGACAATGAATAATAACTACTGCTACACGGAATGCATATGGTATAAAAAAAAAAGGAAACCAGCAAAAAAGGAGAAGGACAACCCAGGCAGGGACAACCCTGAAAGGATTGCCAGGGGTCTTGGGTTGCAGTTTAAAATGTTACTCTCTTAACGATGTTTTTTTTCGAAAGATTTATGTATATATTATATGTGGTTGATAGGGTGGGATATTTATTGCCATTTGGCTTAGGGATAATTAAAACAGAGCATACAGGGAATACAGGAATGATAGTGGGATGATGTGGCTGAAAATCAATATCTATCGCGTATTATCTGTCTATATGCCTAGTCCTTCCATTCCACCCTTGTCTGCCCTTACAGCAATTACTTTAAGCGACCTGCACAGAAATTGCAATAAAACTTTTGCAAATATTTCATATTGGAGACAAAGCTCTCCGCCGCCGATCCACTGGATTCTTCCTTCTCTTTTTTCTGCTGTTTCAGTATTTATTTGCCATTTGCCAGAGACTTGTTTCATATTTATCAACGTCTGTGGCAAATAATTTTATTAACTTTTGCGCAAAACTTCAGCGATGCAACCAGCCTGATTTCGACTGGAGAGAAGGGAGGGCGGAGAAGGAGACCAGGCCAGACTGTGAACTGTACGCGAAAAGTTGCAGTAGGTACAGTTTCGTTACCTTTGCTTCGGGTCGCGGGGGTCTGGAGACAACCCAGGGACAACTTTCCAGCACTGGCACTGGCGCACTGGCAACTATCTGTAGCGCATATTTTATTATTATCCTTTCGCACAAATAAATATACTTTTGCGCAAATTACAAAGAGCACAACTAACTGGTGACTTTAAGTTGGAAAAGGCATCTATATCTATGTCCATGTCCGTTCCCAGTTTCCCGTCCATTGCTGGCTGCTGGCTGCTGCTGGCTGGGGCTGTGCGACAAAAAACTTTCGTCCAGATCTAATCAAAAATTCACTTAAAAAGTTTGCACCACTCGCAGTATGAGGCTGAATGACTTCAAGTGCAACCTTCGCAGTCTGCGCTGCTTGTTTTTGTTGGGCTATGGGGCATTGTTGCAGTTTCATTGTTGCACAGCCGGGCACACAGAGGGAGCACAGCGTGCACACTGATGGTAAAAGGACTTCCACAACCAGCACTTAATGAAATCTTCTAGGGCCAGGCCAGGCCAGGCCAGGCCCTCTTTTTGAGGTAGTAGTAGCGAAGTTAACTAAAGACAAAAGTTGGCAGCTGGAAACACCTTATGAGGTGGGTGAGAGAATGAACCTGTTGGGTTCTATCAAAGGGAATTTGACATAAAATGGAATCGTTGGTTGGGGATCACTTTGAGAATTTTGGATTGTGAAGGGCAAGAAGGCCCCGAGTAGTGCTTCCTCAGGGCTTCTCTACAGATATTGATGCACTCCCAGTATTAACTTAATAAACTTCAAACCCAATTCTTAACCGCAACAACAATTCCATTTTGATTGCATCAAGTCCCAATGGAAATAGCAGTACAATCCACAAACAATGCGAACAACACCAGAAGCTTGAAAACCATTTAAAATCGTTAAAACTTGACTGCCACATTGAGAGTGGAGTGACATAAATGAAGTGTCAATTTTAATATCCCGAATGCAAAAAATAAACCAGCAAATTGAGCAGCTGCAAGCGGGCCAGACGGCGGGGCAGTCTCCTGGGCAACATGGGGCATAACAATACCAAAGCCCTACTCCCTCCCTACCTCCCTCCCTCCCTTCATCTATCCATCCATCCATCCATCCTTCCTTTCTTGCGCCTTCGTTCAGGAACAAATTGCATAAAAAATTTCGCGCACACTTAAAAAATTTTCAAGTGCAGTGCCAAAGTCCCCAGCAGGACGGAAGGAAGGACGGCAGGAAGGAGGCGAGCGGTGCTGTCTGGCGGCATTTCTCTCTCATTTTGGTCCTTTTTGCCTTTTTTAAATTTGCACAAAATTGCAAATAACTTGCAATCAAGGTGCAAGGAGTGGCGGGGCACGGGCCGGGGCTGGGGCAAGTAACTTTGGAGTCACAACAAAATGGCGATGTCTGAGTTGAGTTTCATTTTGCCGGGAAACGTCTGGGAATCAATTTAAGTTAACTCGAGTCTATTGTTTCAGCATCGCTAGCCGCGCTTTAAGCTCTTTCAGACTCCTCCCTATATAGTATATCCCCCTGATATCCTCCCCTTCCTATCCCAGTCCTTTCCCTGGCCCGTAGCTTTTGTCGTCAGCTAAGGAATTTTTATGAGCTGCCGTCGCGCTGTTGCAGCTGCCGTCCTCGTCGGCTTTCTGTCTGTCGCACAAACTTCAGTCTCGACTCTGCTTGTTAATATTTCACCTAGATTGATACTGGAAAAAATCTGAGGCACATAAAGAGACAGAGCGAGAGAGAGGGAGTGAGAGAGGGAGTGAGAGAGGGAGTGCGAGGCATGCCGCCAAGTGGCTTGGCTTGGTCCCCGGTCTGGGTCCACAAAGCAGCTAGGAATTTCATTATATGCCACCCGAAGCCAAAGGACAAAGACATGTTTTTAATAGTTTCGCATGTTTGGGCTGCCGAGTTTTTACTTTGTTTTTTTTTCTGCTGATAGTTTTCACTGGTAGTTCCTCGCTTTTCGATTGTGCTCGGCTGCAGTCTGCAGTCTGCAGGAAAAGTTTGCCAGATTTTTGGCCCATGCATTTCTGAATAGTTGCATTTTTAAGCAGTCCATGTAAAGAGCATAAATTCTGGGCCCAAGAATGGGTGCATGGGTTAATCATAATGAGTGGCGGAAATTGTGTGCGCTCTGAAAATATTTGTACTTGAAAGCTAAAGGGATGAGGATGAGGATATGGGCAATCTGAAAGGGACTCAAAAATGCATATCACTTTTCGATAGAGTAAAATTAAATTTGTATTGCTTAAAGAAAAAATAATTTAAATAATAATAATAAATTGAAAATGAAAAAATTGTAAAATAAGAATGGAAAATAATAAAAATTTATAAAAATAAAAATTTAACTTTTGCTTCATTTTTATTATACAAATTATTACTCTAACGAACCCTGCTATCAACTGATATGTATAATAGCAGCTTTGACTCAATTGAACTGAATTTAATTTGAACTTCCAGGACTTCCAGGACTTCCAAGTCCTTAGTTTTCTTTCATCTCAACCGCAAAACGTAAGTCTCTCCATCCAAGAAAATTCTCCCAAAAAAAAGGGGGACTTTATTTATGAACCCGGTTTTTCCAGGGCGTAGCTCTATCGAAATCGAAACCTTGTTGCACATCTATTAAGAGCAAATGTCAAAATTAATTGGAACACGTACGGACTGGTGGCAGGGCAGGGTTCACTTGATGTTGGCTCCGTCTAACCCTTTGCCTTAACCCCAGCCATTCAGCCATTCAGCCATGCAGCAGTCATGTGGCCATGTGGCCTGTGCCGTTGTGCCACATTAACTTTCGTTTTCAGTTTTCGATTTGCTTTCTACTATTTCTTTCCTTCATTTTTCTGGGGCGTGGCTGGCTGGGCGTCTGGTATGTTTGGAGAGACTTTTGCAGAGTCATCGCATGATTACGTCGATTTTGGGGCAAGTAATCATGTTGTGCACACTTACCACCCCATAGTTTCCCCCACCCCATTTCTTCTCCACCAAAACGTAGAGTAGGATCGGTGGCAGGCAGTCCTGGGGCAGGCGGAGCAACAGCCGGACACAATTATCGGCAAAAAGGCTTTCAATTTCACTTGGCTTGCTTCGAGTAAACAGCTTTGCAGCGAGCTCCTTTAACCACTACCACTACCACTTCCATGGCCACTGGGTACTGGGTGCTGGGTCCCTTCGGTCGGTTTTCGGTGGCGCTCAAGTCAAGCATGCAACAACCGCAAGCGGCACGCAAACGCATCAAATCAATGAAAGTGCCCTGCTATCGCTACCCGACGCCGTCGTCCACTCTTTTGCACTTCATTGAGTCGTCGACTACTGGCCAGCAAAACGGGACCAGGCCGGGTCCGTGTCCGGAGTGGAGGCCCAATGAAGCTGAAGCAAAAATCGCTTCGAGCTCTACTTAAAGCATTTTCCATTCGCTTTATTTCGCCCACCTCCTCCTGCATTCTCTTTAGACTGCAGTGGGTTTATGAAAATGAAAATTGCCAAGAAAATCGATCCAAAAAAATTCCTCATCCTCATCCGCATCAGCATCTCTGGTCATATTTCGAAGCTTTTCCTTTCGGCACTTCGGGCAACGTAATTGCACTGGCATGCGCTTACTGGGGCCGGAGTACTGGGGTACTGGGGTACTGGGGTTTGCCCTCAGCGTGCATCGAAGCAGAAACCCTCGCTCTATTCCTCTCAATATGCGTATGCTTGATTTAATCGGAATACAAATCGCTTATCAGCCGAAAGAGTAGAGCGAAAAAAACAACTAAGAGAAGGAAAGACAAAGAAAACTGTTCAGAGAACTCTGAAAAACTAACACTGGACAAAGCGGAAACAGGAATAGAATGAAATGCGCTTTAAGGTTGGAGAATCTTTAGCATTTTTAATAATTACATATCACATGTACTCATAAATTCATTTAAAAAATACTAAGATATATGCTTAACATTATAGATAATTGTTTACCTACATTCTTTGGCCCAATTTCTTTATGATCGTATGATATTCGACCTTTATGATTCATATCAAAGCTCAGTTCAACGGCCGAAACTGGCAACAATCCTAATAAAGATTTCTATGATAAAACGTTGATTAGAATTTCACGTAACATTTTGCTATGACATAATTTACACGATAAATTCCGGGTGTACTCAAACTACTTAAAGTAGGCGCACAATAGGAAAGCGAGTCCAATTACGAATCCCAAAGAGGTTGCCATAGTGGAGGCATTGCACTTAGCCAGCGATTGTTCCTCCCAGGCAATCTGGGAGCCGATCCCCTGCTGATCGGCTGCCGCCTGCATTACCGCTATTATAGTCTGGTTAAGCTCTCGTTGGCGTGTGAAGAGCTTGAAGAGGGGCACCGGGGATATGTTGCCGTAGCCGCACATGAAGGCGTACGTTGTGTAGTCGGTGATCATCAGTTTGTATGTGACCGTGATTCTACCGTACTGTAGCTGGAAGATGCCGTGTTGGGTGGAATTCACCCAGGGAAATTCGACCTGTTCTTCGGTGTACTGCCAGCCGCCGTTCACGGTGCTAACGTATTTCAAATCCAGCGCAAGCTGATCCTGTTCGATGGCATTGGGAACAGATACATTCAGGCACTCCATCACCTCCACGTTCGGCACTCGGGCAGCCTCGTACCAGAAGCCAGAGAGCTGCAAGGAAAGTCAATTGCAATTAGCCTAGAGTTCGTGGTCACCATTCTGGGGGGATAACGGTCAGGGTCACCACTACTTACAGCTGTCAGATTGAAGGGGAAACCGATGTTGTCGGCGCGACAGTCTAACTTTTTTGGCATTTCCGGTATAAGGGGTATCTTCATGCGAATCGCTTCCATGCTCTGCGGCATGCCGCAGATGCAGAATGCGAACAAAAGTGCCACAACAAATGTTTGCGTCTCCATTCCGATCCGCTCACTCCGACAATCTCCAGACAACTGAACGCGCTCTCAATCACATACACACACAAGTCTCAATAATCTCATGCTTATCAGCATGAATGATGAAATACTATACGAGCAGTACTATTGTCCTCAAACTGTACTTATGTATATATCATTTATAATACATATGTATGTACCTAAATAAATAAATAAACATTTCTATACATTATACATGTGTAGTAGTATATATAATTCTATTTTTCTAGGAATGTGTAAAAAAACTACCGCTATCTATCGCTTAGCTATCTAACATGATGATTAATTGAGGGGGATCTTTTTTTATTGTAATATTTTTATGATACGCTATGGTCATTCTAAGGGTGTATTGTGCCTTCTGCATTATCTCCACTGATCTAACAAAATGCTCAGCGATCGGATATTTTCTACAGCCACAACATAGAGAGTGTCTGGTATATAGGAATTGATAAGCGGGTAAATATCAGTAGGAATATTTGATTATAGCCATAGGTTTTGATTACTCAAAATAAACTTTAGATGGCCTGTAGACGGCGCTGCAGCTTTGCTGCTTTTTATTGATTTCCCCGTATTGGCATAATCAGATTGTTATTATCTGTAATAAAGGTTTTATTTAAAGGTATAAGGAAAGAAAATAGTCTGCGTTCTATTTATAAATATTTACCCTTATCTTTATTCGATTGCACTCCGAACAGTCTTCAATGACCACAACTATTCACCTAAAAAACGTTTCTCCTCGAACCAAGAACATTCTGCGGACACTAAGGAAAAGTCAAAAGTTGTGTGGAGAAATGCTTTTGAAAATCACATGAAAATCGATTGACGTTTAAAGTGAAATTGCACAATGTTTGCAATGAAATGTTGTCGCAGTAAAATATATCGCTGAAGCACTGCTCTTCCACGGTTGCAGTTGCAATTGCAGTTGCTGTTGCATTTGGAGTGCGAGTGTGAGTGCGAGCAGGACCTGGATTGGGACAGTGGGCCAGTGGCATCCACAGGGGCAGGAGTCAGGGACAGAGGCACGGCACTGCTGAAATGACGAAGATAAAAACGCAATCAAACAGCAACAAAAAAAAAAAGACAAAAATGGCAATGGCATCTGTTTGTATTTGTGCAAGTGCAAGCGTGTGTGTGTGTGTGTGAGGAGAGAGTGTGAGTAAATGCACTCGAGCACGCGCTAAGGCGACCCAAGAATCGCACAGTATCGTTGCAGTAACGAATAATTGAGTACCTATTAACTAAAGTTGTACCTTAAGGCCGTAAACCTTGGAATTGGTAGTGTTTCTTGTAAGGGATTTGTGTACCTTTGTAGATTTCCATTCTTTCTAATATTTCTTTATTACTCCCATTACTCATACACTCAGAACTAAAATGTATAGAAAAATTAAACTCTATTTAAATGAAATACATATGTACTCTGTTTTTAAACAAACACAATTCACTTTGATTGAAACATAAATTTATAAAAAGGTTTTTTTAATAAAGCCCAAATGCAATCTAAATATAAAAACACTTTGAAATAAATATCTTAAATAAAACATATTCAATTTGTACCAAATATATTTAATAAAAATATGAAAATATTTAATTTAAATATGAAAATATATATATTTTTAAATCCGAAATATGTATATTTTCAATATTTTGTTGACATTTTTATTTTTAATGTTCACCATCGAAAGAAAATGTAAATTTAAATGTTCCAATTTCAGGTATTTTTTCCCCATTCCTTTCAATAATTTCCTCAAATCGTATACTCCCCTTGGGCTTTTGGCCATTTTGATTTACAGGGTATGCATGGGCAAATGGATAACTGTACATCGACATCGATTGTCGCTGCAGCGCTGCCAACTTAACTGTGTTAAAGAGTTGTCATTGTGTTGTTTGCAGAGTTGTCGTTCGTGCGTTGGTCTCCGCCTGTCTGCCTCTGCCTCCACCTCTGCGTGTGTGTGTGTGTGATTGTACTTGTGTTTGTGTGCTTGCTGGCTTTTGTAACTGTAAAGATATTGCAGCTGCAACGTGTTGAAGTGGCGCCTCGGTAAAATTGTGTCAAACTGTGATTGCATTTTTGTGACTGACATTCAATGGCTGTGGCTGTTTGGCTGTTTGGCTTTTGGGCAACTCTCACTATCTCTGGAGTACTTCCCTACCCCCACCCAATGCTTCCTATGTTTGCTAGGGCGTGTGGGCGTGTGGGCGTGGTTTGAGTACTGTCACTTGCCAGATCATAGAGTTTTAGCACTCCCCTGAGAGATCAACAAGGATGTGTCATACACAGGACTTACATGGTACTCGTCCAACAGTGTAATAGAGTTCCCAATCCCCAGTCGATGGCCACAGTTAATCAGCGAATATCAGGGAGCAAGCTCCGCTAATCCCAGCGAGAATCTGTCGCCCCACCCCACCCCAGATTGGCCATGGAAATCCGTATAAAGACCCAAGTGTCGCGCAATTAACTGAGCAACTTTTTAAAATCTCCCCAATGATGGAAGCACACCATACCACCCACCCCTTCCACAAGCTACAAAAAACAGGAAACTCCCCTCCTGAATAGTGGCACCTTACCATTCCCCTCTGCCCCTGGCCCCTGTCCTGGGCTTCTCTGCCGCCGGATACTTGGGTTATGATTATTACTTATGATAATTCAACTTGACGGCGCAAAAAGAACTTGACACCGCCACCACCACCCCGAAAATAAAATGGAAGGACCGCCGGCACAGCCGCTGTCAAGACAACAACAAGGGGCGACGGCGGCCACTGGAGATGGTTACGGGGAAAACCACCCCTGAGGGTAGAAAATGTGGGCAAGTGGGTTTTATGTTTCGTTTACTGCAATCGAGACTTCCCTTCTTTGTTGCGGCCAGCCCAGGACGGTCCCAGGACGAACATGAAAAACTCAAACCAGGAATGAAACTGTTGCGTATTTTGCATTTGTCTCAGGATTCCCCACATCCTCATCCACACAGCCTCATCCACATAGCCTCATCCTCATCGTTTATTGTTTTCCGTTGTCTGGCACGGGGTGCGAGTGCGTCGCATTTGCACCTTCAATTAATATACTGGCAGCAGTCTGGGCCAGGATTCAACCCTCGTTCCATGATTCGGTTCCCTGGTTTCTTGACTTCTGCCCCCCGTCCGTCCATCGGGTATGCTCCTGCTCTTTTTTTTGTTTGTGATTTATGAGGGTGCGATGGCAAAACAAAATTAAGCCAACGAACGAGCGAGCGAGCGAACGAACGACATTTGGCGTCAGCATCTTAGGCAGAGGTTATAGCCACTGCCACAGAGGTTTGAACTTTTAATTAAAAGTCACTTTTGATTTATAATTGGTGAGCGTTTTCCTTCAAGTTTTGCATAAACAAAAGGCCAGCGCTTATCCAGAGTTGTCAGAGATCAGTTTGATGGGAGACACTAAACAGAGTTGTCAACAAAGTTTACTCTTGATATCACCAAAGAAGTGCCAAATATTCTAAGATCTTGTTTGTTTTTCTTGTAATATTTTAAAAGCAATTTTTCGGTCTTGATTGTATCTTTTTAAGAGGTTTTTATTTCCTTCTGTCGCCAGTGGACGACACTAAGCCTTTATCTGTTTCTTAAATGCCATCTAAAGATCTACCGAATTACCATTCTTCTCTAATAAGGTCCTGGGGGAAACTCTTTCCACAATGAATTCCTAAAAAGAGAATCCAGCACGCATATTGGTAACCCTGACAATAGACCGTTTGTTGCCATATTGTCGCAGACGAACGGCACGTGACGTATGGAAGGAGATACATGGATGGGTGGGAGTGATGTTTAGTGACGCGTGTCCCGTGCATAATCAGGATTTGCATGCATCAACTGTAACGGCAATGGCATTATGAGCCGAGCAAGAGAAATACATCATCAAAAGAAGGCAGACCTGTCTGGTGCTTGGTCCATCTTCCAGGAGCAGATTCCAGCAAGATGTCGTCTCACTGCGGCGATCGGGCAATCAATTCTGGTCCCCAGGCATCAACCACCGAGAAGGATTCGTTGCACGTCCCCTGATGCGTGAACTTTGCTTGTGGCAAACAGGGTGAGGAGAGAGAGAGAGTCGGTCGGGTGGGAAAGAGATACTCAGACAGCGGCGGACTCATCCCAAGAGCCAACAGCCTGACAGCCAACCTTGACGACCGAAAGTTGCATGCGTTGCACATTGCCATTGCCGCCCCCCTTAACCGAAACCCCGGCCGCGTGTCCTTCTAATAAGCCTAATGCATGGGAAAGCCCAGGGAGGAAAGGAGTGGGAGGTTACACCAGAGAGATGACAATATTGGTAATATTTTAAAGTGGTCGCCAGCACACGACCACGACAGAGGCGACGTTTGTTGTCATAAGGAGACCTTTAATTAAATTCATATTTGGACACACAACATTCTGCTGATTTATGGTTGGGACGGGGAACAGGGAGTGGAGGTGGGAATGGGGCAGGACGCGTGTCGGCGGCCATTGAAAAACAATCAAGGAACTCATAATTGTTTGCATTTGCCTGCATTAATCTAATTGGATTGCCATGGAGATCCCATCTCCCCAAAGCACCTTGGAAAATTGATAATCAAAATGTATATTTGAATTTAAAAGCATATTTAAATTTAATGTGCGACATCTGATACCCAGATGGTTTTAGATTGATGAAAATTGGTTAAATGGATGCCTTGATCTTCGTAGATCTTAGAGGAGTATTGGGGGCATAAGAAAACTTTTTTTTTCAGCTTAAAGCTCTAATCACATACCTGATTCCTCTTTAGAAATTGACCCCTTAATCTGTGGTACAACTAACCTTCAGTGGGGCTTTGAGGGTTGCTATCCTGCCACCTGTGATGCATATTTCTCTCTCTCTCTCTCTCTCATGTGTTGTTCATATTTGCATAAGCGGCGAGGAGCAACCTCAAGCATATTGGGTCCTTCGTTTGATGCTGCTGCTGCTGCATCATGGTCGTCATTACTCAACTTCTGGGGCCCTGAGTAAATAGCAGGCACTGGCACTTTACGACCTGGGTTGGCAATGGGCGGACATGGGCGTGGCTGGGCAAAAGGTAATGCATGATGCTTGTACGGAGAGATGTAGAGATGGCCGTAAACAGCAACTGCTGCTGCTGCTGCTTCTCCTGCTGCCATGCAGACGAACGAACGTGCCGGGCATATTGAAATTGGTTCCCGAAATCCAGCGAACTCTGGACTCTGCATGCAGCAAGCATGAAGCATCAAGCAGCAAGTCAGCGATGGGGTGTGGCAGAGGCGGAGAGAGAGGCGGAGAGAGAGGTGTGCTGAAATTTGAAAAATGGTCAAAAGTTGTTTCCTGTTTTTACCTTCGCCGGGCTGACAGGCCCTAAGGCCCACTTACACCTGTACGAAGAGCTATATGTACATATCTATAGATATATGCCAAAGATCACGCACGCTTCCTCCTCGAACATAACGCAGATGGCTTAACCCAGTTCCAGTTCCAGTTCCGCTGCAGGATGCACTGCACGTGAGTACTGGGTCTAATCATTTGTCTTCCTCGACTGCATTTTCCACTTGGCAGCAGTGCAGTGCAGTGCAATGGAGTGCCGTGCCTTGCCTTGCCTTGCATTGCCTTGGAAAAACGAAAACGGAAAACGAAGTTTCCATTACGCACTGACAGCTGATTGCTAAGTTTATTATTGCTTTCGTTTGCGTTTCCGTTTCCGCTTTGCGTTCGCTTATGAATCGCCCCGGCATTTTCGCAGCTCAACGATTTATCAAGTGTTGACCTTTGATGGCATTATGGGAGTTTCAGTTTAGTTTTTCCCTTTTCTTTTTTTGTTTTTTTGCTCGCCTAAAATCATTTGTTTTCCCACTGACACTTGTGCGCAAACTTTTCTGAAATGAATTGAAGTTTCGAGAGAAATGAGATTCGCAAATCAATTTGGAAATGGTAAACGGGAATCTGCGAGAAGTCTCGAGTTGAAAAATCTATTCCAGAACTGATTAGTAGTTTAAGATGTACAGAATTTACTATATACAAAAGGAAAGATGAAGACAACTTTCTGATATCTTTTTTCAAGGTTTCATCTGCACAAACCTCTAAAATCAGTATCTAAATATGCACAAAAAAAAGGTCTCTCTACTTTCTCTTTATTTTCATAAGCACACTCTGTCAGCAGAGGACAAATTGACACATCCTTTTGCATAAGTACTCCACAACAACGGCTGCAGCGATGCCAGACAAAGGACCTGACAATACCATCCCAAACCATACCATACCATACAATGGAAAAGCAGACAGAAATGGAAGTGGAACTGCGACTGCGACTGTAAGTTGCATGAAATTATGCTTTAATCTAATTAGCATAATTTGGCTGCCCTGCTGATGATGATGATTATGATGGAGATGGGGATGGTGATGGGTATGGTGATGGTTATTTTGTTTGGGCCCCAAGGAGCCGCACTGTCCTGGCGTTCTGGAGGTCCTTGTGCGCGGCGACAACAATTGAAATTGAAACTGCATTATGCACAACAACAGGAACAACTATTTGGATGCCGTTGTATTCTCGTTGTCGTTGTCGAGTGTCTGAGTTGTTTTTGTCATTTTGGTAGGTTTTTTTTCCATACACTGTGCAGCCAGAGGGGTATTATGATTTTCATGAGGAAATTTAGGAAATATTACCTACTTTGGCGCTATAAAATATACCTATTGTGTTCTCTAAAAGTAGGAAAATAATGGATAGTAAATATGTATATATCCAATTATAAATCTAGCATTTGTGTAGCTACCATAGAAACCATCGATCCCGCAAGGGTATCGAATGTTTCGACTACAAAAACTATCTTTTGTTTGCTGTTTCTTTTTTGTTTCGCATTTCATTATGGCATTTTTGGTTACACTTTGTTCCGTCGCGTCTGTTGTCGCTTTTATGGTCGTATTTGCATTGCCTTTGTTGTGTTGTTGTGTTGTTGTGTTGCTGTGTTGTTGGGTTTGCTGTGTTGCAGCGCTCTCTTGTTAATGCCCTTTTGATTATGATTATGAAATTTTGTTGGCTTCCTGCCACTCTGCCACTCTGCCACACTGCCATTCTGCCGCAGAACCCTTTCTTCCCATCTGCATCTGCTGCCACAGCTCTGTTGCTGCTGCTGCTGCTCTGTTTACATGGCTCATTGTTGGAGCACGCGGCGTATCCGTAATGCTGTCCCGCCGCTGTCCCAGCACTCGTCACGGCTCTCCTGCTGCCACTTAAATTCATATTTAAATTACATTTGTTTATGTAGAAATTTTCCCTCTCTTTGGTTATGCATTTTCATTTGCAATTCCTTTCTTTTGTCTGCCCCCAACGACACCTCCTCCCGCCCCCCATGGCTTTCTGTGTGTTTTCACTTCTTTGGGGCGTCTCTTTCCATTTCTATTTTCCATTCGCGTTTCCGAAATTAATTTATTAAGCTTTCTTTTGAGCCAAACGAAGGACAAATCAAATTCGCATATCATTTCTGTTAATATTTGTCAAAGGCGGTAAATAATATATGGTTAATTTTTGATTCAATTTAACAGTCATTCTTCTATAATGAAGATAGTCCAAAGCGGCTGATAATAATATGGGAAGCAAGTATTATTCTCTCTGAAGAATTCTTGATTTTCTAACAGAACAATTTTGAAATCTGAGAGTAGCTTTTAGGCTACGAATAATGCACCCAATATTAAGAAAGTATTCCCTAAAAAGGGTCCCATTTATATGTCGAGTTCCCATCTTAAATATAAAATGTCATTCCCACAGCTGTCCTTACTTTCGCCTTCAATTTCCGTACAGGAAGATCATATAAATTTGCTCGTGTTTCCTTCCTGGCTTATAAAAATAAGCTCCTCACAGATCCAGTCAAATATCCCCCGCCCTCCACTCCCACTCTCATCCATATAATTACACTTGCGAAAATTAACTGTAACAAAAAGAGCGCAGACAAAAGGAATACTCAGAGGCTGCGGACGACTGTTGACATTGACGGTTCCTGGTTCCTGATTCCTGGTACCTGGTGGTGCGTGGGGAGACAGGATCTGTCGTTGATGTCACTGCTGCTGCTCCTGCCGTAGCTCCTGCGCCCTGCCATATGCGCTCACGTATTGCACGTATCATAAAAAGGATAACAATATAATCAGCTTAATGAGTGGCTCTGCGATGCTCCGCGATGGCTGCTGCTGCTCCACTGCTTGTGGCACTGCCGCGATGCCTCGAATTCCGGATGCGACAGAGCTTTACTTTTACTTTTACTTTGTGTTTTTTTTATGCACTGCTTTGTTTTTCCTTTCCGCTGCGGGGTGCCCTTCATGTGCGGTGGGTGGGGGGGTGGAGGGGAAAGGGTGTGGCAATGTCGTTGCCGTTGATGTGGGGTCCGGGCCGCCGGCTGTGCGTTGTCGCTGGCTGCTGTTAAGCTTTGTGTAAGCAATGTACTTTGTCTGCCAGCAGCACCAGACCCCCCCCCGAACCGAACAGGCCAGCCTTGCACCCTTCTACCCGCCCTCACCCCTCTTTAGCATTGATTTACACACAAAGGCAGGGCACTGCGAGAGCGAGAGAGAGAGAGAGTGGAGAGAGGGAGACCAAGAAGAGGATGTGGTGGAGGGTAAAGTTTAAAACAAGCAAACGGAAACGGAAGTGGGCTGCACGTGATGCTCGTTGAGGTGCCCAAGAGGAAGCGCCGAGTCCTTATGCTTCATCGTCTTCTTGTTGCTCTATCACAAAACTTGACTCCTCTCTCTCTCCGCTGTATGTGTGCCTGTGCGTGTTCTGGTGTGTGTGTGTGTGTGTGTGCCAGTGCGTGTCTGTGCGAGTGGGGCGCACAGCTGCTTTTTATTACACTTTCAATATGGGGAAACAGGATATGCGGCATCTTGGCCTTGCAGCTTGTTTGTTGCCATTGTAAATTGGTTAAAAGTTAATCCGTAAATTTATGACATGCCAACAGCCATTTTGGCCATCTCTCACTCACTCTCTCTCTCTCTGTCTCTATGTGTGTGCGTGAGGTTTCCGACTTCTTTTTCTTCCATAATGGTTTTTCTCTGTTGTGGCGTGGAACGTGTCTGACTAGCTTGGGGCTAAATGGATAATGGCAATTGCACTCTGAACTTGCAATTAATTGTGGCGCACATTTTCCTTAAGGAAATTTACATTTTATTAAAAAGAAAACGCTTAGCTAAAAAGGGAGGGAATATATAGCAATTACCCAACAAATAAGGTACATTTAAAATGCTCAAAAGTAAGGCTGATTAGCTCTTTTAAAGAATTCCCAGACTCAAAGTGAAACGGTTATGGTACACTGCGTACAATGACTGTAATACGATTTGGATATTGTGCCCCAATTTGTAGTCAAGTGTGGCAGCATTCAAGTGAAGTTTAAGCCTCTCCAGCGTCGGTCTTCCTGGTTACCGGTGTTTCACTTTTCACTTATAAGTCTCTCCACTTCTCACTCTCACACCTCTACTCTATACACCTTCTCTTTGTGTGTGTGTGAGTGTGTGTGTTTGTGGCCCAATCCCCACTGGTGGTCTCAATAATAACGTTGATTTTCTTGGCTTGATTGGCAAACGGTTAATGAGCATCGAGAGCTCATTTCAGAATATGCAAAATATGATTTAATTATGGTAACCCAAAAGGAGGTTGAGGCTGAGGCTGGATACTGAGCTGCGGCTGCTGCTGCCGCTGCAGGGCGTGCCAATGCACAGGGGAAATCCTTGAAAGGGCAAATTAGGGAACCATTGTGTTGGGCAATTCATGAGGAGAGCAGACCTCTTTATGGGAAGGTACTGGTACTGGTAAAAAACGCTGGTACTGGCAGCGGTAGAGGGTTGGGATTTGCAAAAGGAAAAGCTACTTTAAACTGCGCCACCGCTTAGGGGTGGGTGGCAAGCAACCACCGCACCGCACCGCACCGCACCACCGCCGGAATCATCCCCCTCGAACGTCAGTCGCTCCGTCAGTCACCGTGCCACTTGTTCGCGCTGTCACGGTGAATCCTCCAAGGATTTAACCCAATTTATGAAAATTCGTTTTCGCTGGCATTTTCCTTTCCTTTCGTTTCTTTTTTTTCTAAAGCAAAATATTTGATTTTGTTTTGCACTTCATTTTTCAGGCGGAGGTTGGCGGGAAAAAAGAACTGCCACCGGGACATGGAGTGTCAAGGATAACGTTGCCAATCTGATGGGAATGCGAGAGGGTTGCCAGTCGCCTGTCACCCCAACCACCAGCGAGAGAGAGGCCTGCTCCTCATCCTCCTGCTGTCTCTCCTGGCCGCCTGATTGTGACAGGTTCACGTTGGCGTTACATTATTTTTGTCGCATCTTCCATACAGAAGGGAACAACGACAGGAGCAGCGGCAGCAACAGGAGGCCGAGGAGGCCGCCGCCGCCGCCGCTGCCTGTCACCTTAACAAGCTTAATGAACAACTCATTAATCATGCACATTTCGCATTCATAAACTTGCCGCGACAAATCAATCCATCAATCAATCAATTGTCCCCACTTGGCCATGTGACTTTCACCTCAGACCTCAGTCCTCAGACAGAACAGGGAAATGCTTTTGTCACAACATCCTCGCCACAAGAGAGAGGCTTTAAAGCGCTATATAGTCCGTTTTGCAACATGATTGATGTGGCACGATACTGGTTTTAATTCGGTTACACTTATGCAACGATTTTGGACTAAGCTCCTCGAGTAGATCCATGGGATTTACTCGTAATGAGTGGGAAAACTGGGGAAACCAGACCATAAAGATTGATGGATTGCTGCTTGCGCCGTGAATTCTGCCAATGAAAGTTGATTAGAGAAACAGTTGTTGGATATATGAATACTAAAGTTGTGGTTTCCAGTTCTTGTCAGCTTCCTTGTCAGACAGGACACCTTAATCTTCAAACGAAAAGCCAAAACCCAACCAGTAACCAAACCCTAACAAACCACAATTCAACATTTTCCATTTCTATTTGAATTGCTCGCTGGGATGCCTGGAAGCCGGGAATCAGCCATATCAGCAAAAACGGAATGCGAAATGCACGAAAAATCTGCAGAGCTGTTATAGATACAGATACTCGTGCTCTCGTCGTCCTGGCAGATACTTTATTGCAGTTTCAGCACCACAGTCCTGTCCTTCCTGTTATCGCGAGCGAGCTTCTCAAATGACATTTAAATATTTCCCACAAAGCCACAAGCTGTCAGAGAATAGTGAGAATATGGATGGAGCTGGATGAAGCCTCGGGCAAGGACACGATGCCAGCCCCAGGCCCCAGGCCCCAGCACCAGCCAGCAAGCAGGCAAGCAGGAGATGCCGCAGCCAAAGATGCTGCCTGACAGCGCACAAAGCTCAAATTAGTGGCTGCCTGTCGGCGCCGCTGCCATGTCCATGCCCCACTCCGGCACCCTGCAGCAGCGTCATCAAAAAATCCATTCTGGTGTTATCAAAAGATGGCTGAAAAAGAATATTATATCTATGGCTTTTTCGGGACATCAAAGTATATCATTTTTTTATATCTTAATGGATGGAAATTGCTTAATTACTTGTAAACATGAATTGCCAACACCTCCTCCCAGGCAGGGTCTGGCCAGGATAGAATATGACAGGCGACAGGCTAGGCAGGACACAGAGTAGGATGGAACGACCCACCGACCCACCGACCTAATTCAACGCTATTAACGCCTTGACGCCCGTCAAAATTGAATATCAACCTCCTGCGCCCAGGACACTCTTAATTTAATTAGAAGCCAGACCCACTCGGAATTCTATGTAAATTTTGTCAACTTTTAAAGTAAGAACTTCAAACGAAAGTCCCCCCACCCCCCCTGCTCCGGCTGTCCACGGGCTGGGGCATACATCATTTGCATTTTCCGTTGGGGAGTGGTGAATTTCTATAAGCCAGATCGGAATCTTTGGGGGGTGGATTAGGGGATACATGGTACCTGATAATACTATACTATAATCGAATTAACAGCTGGAAAAACTGTACAAGAAAGGAACTTGATTACCATATGGAAAATGATCTATAATATGAGCTGTTTCGACTTTGACGAAACGGTTGACTGCTGATCGTTGCTATATGCAGATATTTCTCCTAAAAATTCAATATTATAATCCAGAATCTAATCCAAAGAGAGTCTTCAAGCATTCCTCAACTTTATCGACTAAAATTAAAACTGCACAAATATAAAATTTAATGTTCAAATTCGCAAAATACTCCCAAAAAAAAAAGTCTGCAACCATAAAAAGCGAAAAGAAAACCCATTCAGTTCTCTGTCGTCTGCATTGCGTTTTTTATTCTTTAGATAATCACTTTTTTATTTAATCTGAAGTCGTCTGTTTTCGGTTTTTAATGACACTGACGTGTCAATGCGACAAAAATACAAAACACAAAAAAAATACATGGCCTCAGAGCGTTGTCCTTTGGCATTGATTCAACTTGTGTCTGTCCGGCTTGGTCCTGTCCTGTCCGGTCCACTTCAGGGCCAGGCCAACGGCTGTCTAGCCATTGGGATGAATGTCAACGTATTGATTTCAGACGAGGTTTTCGCTCTCTTCTCTTCCTTTTTTTTGACCCAAGCATTCAGCATTCATTTCGAGGCTTTAAATTACTTTTCAAACTGTCAGAGAAGCTTGATGGCGACAAGGAGGAGGGGCGATGGCCCCTGGCCAAGGGCCTGTAATGATTGCATTCCGAATCTGTTTATGATTGACATTTGCCAGCTAGTATTTTTGCGTCTAGACTCTCGACGGAAGTTTAACGTTTATTTTGCAATTAAAAGCGCTCAAAGGCAATATAACCGCACATTTGTTAATTCCGTTTTTTGCCCAAGACCAAGCCCTTCTTTGCCTAGAATCCTTGTGTATTTTAGCTGGGCAGGGCTGGGCCTGGCCTTTGTCTCTCAAGGCTGTTATCTTTATCGTGCTGTTAAGTGTTGGCACGCTTTAAAGTGACATCCAAAGGGGCAGCTGCCAGCTGCTCCCTGGACTCCACATCCACCCACCCATCCATCCTTCAGTTGTTGGGCTGCCATAAAGCTCTGGGCGATATGTTTGCAGCTCAACTCGAAAGCACTTTTGGTTTATGCCATGCTCAGGCTCGAATAAAACTTTAGTGCATGCTGGGCGCAGCCCTCGACATACACAGGCCCACCACGTACCGGCCCACACTTGACTCGAAACTAAAATCTAATAACACTTTTAGCACAAAATACATGTTAATGTGGCCCCAAGGAGTAGCCGCAGAGCATAAAACTAAATGCAAAGTCACGCATCCTAGAGGGAACCGGACTACGTATCCTGTGGACTACGGACTGCGGACTCCGCTCGAGGCTTTCATAATTTCTGCGCCTCCATAAAAAGGACGAGGACGAGAACGAGAACGGGGATGGGGCTCTGCTCTCGGCCAACCTGTGTGCCAAGTTTATGCGCCCACTATTAGCCCTGGTAAAAGTTGAGTTTTTAGCCGAAAGCCCGAAAAATGTTTGCCTCTATTTCCACTCTGGTTTATTAGATGGCGGACTTCGGGTGACCAAGCTCTCGTAAACTTTTCCTACCGCCGGAGAGAGCATCGGAGCATTAAAGTAAAAATGCCCTAAGAGAAAAGAAAAACGGCAACTTTTGGATCCATTCCCAAGAAAGGAAAAAAATGCTGAACTTTCCTATTTTCCTATTTTTTTCAGGGGGAATGGTACAAATATATTCCTCTTATTTTGTTTAATATGCGGCAACATTGAAAACTTTGTTTGCCGACTGCAAAAAGTTTGGGCAACTAGAAGGAGATTCTCGAGAAAACAAGGCAAAAGTTGTAATTGTTGTTGAGGTAAGATATTCGTTAGGGGAACGCCCCAGAGAAGGGGGAAACAATCAGCGCAGGCTCGCCAGAAGTTATTGATGAAGTGCCCTTGGATGGGGCTGATGTGGGGGAACCACTTGAGAAGAAAACCAAGAACAGAATCTGTCAGCATTCAGATAGTCCATTCTGGTAGTCCAGCCGCAACTTTAATGAGTGAACTTTAAGCCGCAACCGGAATGCAAATTGGCAATATGCAAATATTTTCAGCGCTTCATTATCGCAAGTGCCACACCGCAACACTTCAGTTTTGAGTGCACACGGATATGCGGATATTCCGGGCATATTCCGGGGCCACCCCACCCACATCGCAGCACAACAACGCAATCGCCATCGCCATCGATATCGATGTACAGCCAAAAGCTGCATTTCCCGCTCCGGTTATGTTATGGCCGAGGCATTTCCGGCAAAGGCCATCGGGCATCGGGCATCGGCCATCGGGCAACGGCCAACAGCCAACGGAATTTTTATGTTAATTAATTTTACCATTAAGTGTTGTCATATTTCAAGTGTGATTGGTGGAGCAGGCGCAAGAGTTCACTTCAGATCGATGTTGCCTGCTCCTTCATTCAATTAGCAAACCAAAATGATCCTAATAGGTAATCCCAAACCATCGCCCACTGATTATACATATGTGTGTACGTATGCTCGCCCTCGGGCAGACAAACAAGTATCTGTAAAAGAAACCAAAATCAGGTGAAATAGATACAAACGCGGATACGGATACGAATACGAAGACAGTCGTTGCAGCTGGCAAGGTTAACTTGTGGCACACGCTCTCAAAATACGTGTAACTATGCCCCCAATTGCTGGCTACATTCCATCTGGGTTTCCATCTCGTTCGACGTCTCGGTCTCGGTCTCAGTTTCCATCTCATCCTTATCCCCATCCTCCGTGGTCGTCATCGTCATCACCTGGCAACCGCCCGACTAATGAGACATCAAAGTAAGCGGCAACCTTCGATTTGATTTGTTTCTGGTTTCGGCTGACTGTCGGCTGCCTGCCTGCTTTTGAGGGGTGGTATCTGTATCTGTATCTGTATCTGCCAGATATGTACGTGTTTCGCCCAGATGTACGTGTTGTGGATTAAATGAGCCGCAAAATTCGGTTACCTTTGCCTCAAATCAATAACACGACTAAAGTTTCCGCCTTAAAGAGTGTTTTTTGGGGGAGAATTGAAGAGATGAAAATAATAGGTATTATAATGAGCAAAAACTAATGAAATTTTAGGATTAATGAGGCAAGTCGTTGATATTCATTTTCCATTTCTTGCATACTTTTAGGGGAACTGAATGGAATGGAGTACACATTCTTTAAGGTACTTGAACTGGCTTGTACGGACATAAATTTAATCTCCACATTTATAAGATCCCTTTTGGCACTCAACTCGCTGCAGATGGGAGCAAATTTAACCATTAAAGGCTGTCAACTACTGAGCCAGCAGCAGTAACTTATGGCCTTGTTTAATGTGCAACAAATGAAGCAACAAGCCAGAACCAGAGAACAGAGACAGGAGCACAGACGGGAGCAGAGACCAGAGACAGAGACAGAGCCAGCGACAGACTTCGTGCAATCCGCAGTCGAGGAAGCCAGTTCCCAGATGAGAGTTGCCGCCAGTGGGAAATGCGAATGCATTTATTTATTTTAATTCCGCCACAACACTTCCGTTGTGCAATCAATGCAGGACTCCGGCACAATGAGACATATTTCCATATGCATATTTATGTATGTATTGTACGCACATCCTTATATAGAGGGAGAGCCTACATATATGTACATATGTATGTATGCAATGTTGTTCTCCTGTCTCCTGTGTCCTGGGTCCTGGGTCGTCCTGGGTCCAAGGCAATCGCTGATCACTTTTCGCACACAAAGGCACAAAAACAATAAATGCAAATGACGATGGGATGACTATGATGATGACGATGATGATGATGATTCGGGGACAATGCCTTTGATGATGATAATGATGAGGATGAGGTTGACGATGACGATGACCAGAACCAGACGCTGACGCGCCCACCAGACGCCATTATTGCCCCAGGGACCACGACACCCCATTGGACTACACTACGGCTGTGGATATGGCAAGAGAAGCCATCAGCCATCAGCCAGCGGAGCAGACACGAAATGCATTAAAAATTCACAATTTGCAGATTATTTTTAACGATTTTAAATACACATAAAAGTGGCTGATGCTACCGCTCCCGTTCTCCCGTGCTCCCGTCTGATGCTGTCGGAGGAGGAGGAGGCTGCCAAATGGATCACAAATGCGGACTTTGGCTGGGGTCGAATGTGGTTCGAATTGGTGGTCTGGGATTTGGGGGGGGATTTCCCCCGGCCAAACGGAAGTAGGTAGCCGAGCGGAAGTTGCACGGCATCCAGTTGCATGTTAAACCAGCAACAGCCCAAAAGATACTAAACGGATGGGCGAGAGACTGGCGTGGACTGGCGAAATCAGAAAGCAGAAATCAGAAATCAGCGACAAATGCAAATAATTAAATGTTCCGACTTTTGGGCATTATGCGGGTGGATGTCATGAATGTGTCCGATAAATTAATGGTGAAGTCACCATGAATGATAGTAATTATTACCTTATTAATGAGGGATTAATTTAAAGGGGGACTAACAATAGATCATAAATCAATAAAATCCCACATGGCCTTACGATAAATACTTTTGTGATGCTCATTTGCAGCATTCATTCATTGAAATGTCATTTAAATCCTTGCGAATGAGTCTTTAATCTAAAGATAAAGTTTTCAAATAATATTATTTTATGCATTTGCCAGGTCCCACCTCCAGTTCTAGAACAACGGAATCTGCCTGCAATATGCCCTTTTCCACTTCGGAGTCAAACCACTGCCAAGTGCACACAACAATTGATAAAAACATTTCAATTAAAATCCATAAACAATGAAGCCCCATAGCACTTGAGCATTTTGTTTAATTAATTTTAATTTCGATTCTGTACAGCTTCGCTTCCGCATTGAAATCAAGCCAGGGCCAGCGCTTGGGCCAGGACTTGGGCCTTGGCTTTGGCTCAAGTCCCAATTTGGGGAATATTCGGTCAGAAGTTCAACTCCTTGAGGACTTCCAACGGCAAGGCGAGTGCGAGAGAAAAGCTGATTGCTTCAGTTTCCATTTGTAATTGTTGTTTTCCCTCCCCTCTCCTCTGCTCTCCTCCCCCCTCTCTGTTATAATTGTTGTTCTTATTATGCGCTGCACTTTAATTACACACTTGCGGTCATTTAAAATGATTTCAGTGTAGTTGCTCCGAGGGAGAGGCAGCAGCAGCAGCAGCAGCAGCTGCCACACAATCCACGGCACGACCCTTCCACGGATTTTCCCCCATTTTCTTTTGCGCATTTTCCCCAGCTTATCTGTGAAATGAATACAAAATAAAACCCAAAGAAATGAAAATGAAAATGGCAAAGTTAACACTTGTTAAACTTTCAACGAGATCGTCGTTCTTCTTCTTTTCGCTGTTGCAAGAATATTTTTCCTTTTTTTGTGTAAATGATACCAGCCGTGGGGCAAGGCAAGGGGACGTGGATGCAACAAAGTGGGCAAGTGCCCAGGCGAATAATTAGCCAAATAACCGTGGGGCATAAGTTCAAGTGCAACAAAGTTTTTGTGCAGGCAACAACAATGTTGCCGCTCCGCCCTGCTCTGCCGAGTGATAGACAAATCAGCAAACAACTATAACAAAAACTCACTACACTGAGAAAAATTATCTTTATTTGCAAGCAGAGGAAAATGCGTAGGTCCGGGTTTATAGGAAGTTTGTTCTACAGTGTAGCCGTAGCACTAAAACTAAAACTGTAAACTAGTTCACAATGTTGTTGAGGCACGGGACAGGGGACAGAGGACAGGGGCATACATTTGTAATGCAATACGTGAAGCTCTGCCACGTTGTCAACATGTTGCTGGCGACCAGGTCCAGGTCCGGGGCTGGCCCGCACCGATATGTTGCCAGCACAATTGACAGAAAATGCAAAGGCGCTTGGCATGCACCGCATGTTGTCTGCGAGGAGGAGGAGAATCGGAGGGGGCTCCATAGTGCAAAAGACTTCCCAAAGCCATAAATTGTTTATAGTTTTGCAAGGTGGGCGCCTGTTTGCAGCGTCAGGGATGAGGCCGGGGAGGGGAAGGCGATGGCGAAGCAGGGGGGCCACGTACAATATCATTCATTTAACACTCGGGCTGAAGAGACGCTGAAGTTTTGCTCAGTTTTGCTTTTGCGTTGGCGCTGATGTTGAAGTTTTGCCGACTCGACTGCCTCTGCCGCTGCCGTTTGACAAATGTGCCAGCCACATGCGCCGCTTGCCACAAAAAGAGTGTCGGGCCCCGGCGGTGCGGGGTCTGTAGAGTGGGGTTCTGGCACCTATCTGGTTTCTACCTACCTCGATGCCGCCTAATCAATGCAGAATGCATTGCTTGGCTAATTTACAACAAATTGCTGGGGATATTCCGTAGGAAGAATAAAATAAAAGAAGGGGAAGAGTGAGGCGAAGAATGGGTAGAATGAATACAGAGAAGAAGCTGTTATAAAATTATGAAGAAGTAATTGATAGTTTATTTTCAGTTAAACAACTGCTGCTCCCCACCCCCCAGCAAAAATCGTATATCCATTGCATTATCTTTTCTCAGAATAACAAAACCGCTGAGGTATATATACGAGAATAACGGATACCAAACAGTCAGTTTTCGTGCAGAAATCCAGCGATATGTACACCCATCGCTTGATAGCGTTGTTAGTACTGTTTTTGCTTCCCTTCGGAAGTGGGAGTGGAAAATATTGCAATCTATCCGACTGCGGGGAAAATAATCTGGCCTGCGACAACGACGGCGTAAGAGGAGTACCACCAAAATGATCAAGAAAAAATGGAAATGGAATAAAATGCTGGATCTTTTCCAGAAATTCAACTCAAAATGTATGCCCAATTCAAGGTTCATACCCATGACAATCTACCGCAGTTCCCTGTTGAGTGTCTTCAATGAGTTCCGCAACAGTGTCGCCAGTGGGAAAATGAAGCTGAGGCCAGCCGCACGCATGTCCCGCATTAGTTGGTCCAAGGAACTGGAGTACATGGCCGAATTGGCAGCCATGTCCTGCAGCAACGAGAAGTATTGCTTGAGCACGGAGAATTTCTATTATGTTGGGTCCATCATCGATGTGTTCAAATACCCAGGGAGGCTAGACGAATTTGAAGATTATGAAATAATGAGAAAACTGATCAGCGGTTGGATGGAAAGGCTGGCGGATATCCCCTTGGGGATGGTCATCTATATGCCGGCAAATCTTGAAGACATGTAAGTAAGGTTGTCTACTGCCTTAAGAATGTACTATTAAGTGTATTCACTTGGTGACATTTACAATTATTTTTTTAGAAAAGCCAATGCCGCTATTCTCATTTCGGAGGCCAATACCCATGTGGGTTGTGCGGCCATGCGATTCGTCTTTGTCCACTTTCACCATTTCGTGTTTGTATGCGCCTTCAGCACGGATGTTTTCATCAATCGAAGCCTCTACAAGCTGACAAACAAGCCGGGCAGTGCCTGTCAGCGTAGGGACTCCACGTATCGAGCGCTTTGTGCCCCCGGGGAGAGGTACCGCAATGACCGGAAAATTCCCAATGGGACGCTCCTCAGGCCATACGGCAACGCCAAAATGCAACGCAATTCGGACCGGAGTGATTTTTTCAGTTACAATTTTTATAGCTACAAATAAAATTTAAAATAATGTTTTAAGCCCGTGTCTTGGAAGTTATTTGGCTTAGTTGCATATCATCGAGATTCCAGACTGATGTCCTGTCGTGATCGGGAGAATTCTGCCCATCGACTAGCACCCGAAAAAGTAGATATATTTCTGTACGATTTTCGCGAAAAATCAATTTTAAATTTGCCAAAAATCAACATCTTTTTTGCACTTTTTTACCATTGAAATTCTTGGAAATTCTTGCTGATTTCCCTTAGTATTTTTCAAGCTAAGCCTTGGTTAAAGTGGTGGTTTTTACGTTAAAAAAATGACCTGGAGACTTATGAAAGTTACAAATTTTACAATTACAGTCGTACTTTAATTAAACTTTAAAATTTAAACTAGAAATAATTACTGGATCACAGTTTGGGCGGTTTTTTTTCCGGCTGCCTGCTGGCTAGACAAAAGGACACGCCCCAAAGAAGGGGAACATAGCCCAATAAAATCAGCGCACAAAAACAAATAGTTAACACCCAGACATGGTCATGGGTGAACTTCCATGAGGCTGCAGCAGGAGAGGGAGGAGGAGCAGGACCAGACAGACAGCCTCGATAATCACGGGACGCATTTGCATATCAACGCGCTTCCGGGCTGATGTCCTTCGCATGCAAATGAAAACATTAGCGGAACACACGCGCATCGCAATTCCCATGCCCATCCTTGGCTGCCATCCGCCATTCGCCACTCGCCATCCGCATCTGCTAGATGCAGATACATAGCCAGCGAGACAGCGACAGCGACAGATGCAGATGCAGATACAGCTACAGATACAAGTGACATTCGTCGCAGTTTCCCTGCTTAAATATATATTTCAATTAAAATTTTACACACGAATAAATGCAAAGCCACGCCCAGCACATTAGGTCCCGTCCCTCTGCTCCGCCAACCCACCATTTATACTTGTACTCTCATCCTGGTCCTTCTGCTGCTGATGCTCACAGTCGCCCTACTCCTGCTACTACTCCTGATGCCACTCTGGCAGTGTCCAACTTGTGTCGCTTGTTTATGAGCGTCTGAAGGCCACGAGAGCAGACAGGGCCAGGACACGGCCATAAAATGGTCCGAGCTTACGAGAGTGCTGTATGCATAGGGATGAGGATGAAGATGAGTACGAGTACGAGCATGAGGACAGGGATCAGTCCTGGCACCGCTGCATACAGAGGCGGGGCAGGCACCAATGGAGCATGCTGAATGTCGCTCTGAATGTCCACAGAATTATTCAAAAGTTTCACCATGGCCATCGTGCAGAGACAACAGACACCAGAGCAGAGCAGAGCCCCCTGAAACGAGGAAACGAGGAGTTTGGCATTGTGACAAGAAGGAGCTGGAGGTTCCCGAATGGCAAATGATGAACCAAACGACATAAAGTGTTTATGTAGTATATACCCACATAAAGGAAGTTGGATCATAGATACTCCTTATGAGGGTAAAGCTACTGACTTGAATATAACTAAATGAAAAGGTTTTATAGGTATTTTTACGAACAAATCTTTTAGCCAAACAAATCGAAAAATCATTCGCATAATATCTTAGAAAATGCCAGAATTGAGTAAGCCAAAATGACCTCCAGTCCTCTGCTGTCATATCTTACAATTTCTGTATCTTATCCACAAATTGGCTGCTCTTTCCCCTTCTCTCTCACCATCTATCGCTCTATCCCTTTGTGAAGGTTTCCATTTCAAGTCGAGGCCACGGTTTTCCAGCCATGAACTTGAACTTGCAACTGTAATAATAATAATAATAATGCAGATCCCCAACTAACAATCCTTCCCGCCTTTCCGTCTGCTCTCCACGGCTGCTACTCCGGATAGCTTTTATTTCTTTTTCATATCCAGAGCTCCCTTTTAGTCCTTTCATGACTCTGTCCTTCCGTGTCTGCGGCCATTGTCTGGCTTGCATTTCAAATTCTAAGCAAATTTGTCGTCCAACGGGAGAGGGCTGGCTGACTGGCTGGCTGGATGGCTGGCTGGATGGCTGGCTGGGGGCAGGCGCAACATTTTATGAGCGTGCCCGTGATGCAGCGACTCAGATATGGCCAGAGAAACGTCTGTTCTGGGGGAGCCAGCCACGCGGATCCGACTCCAACTGCTCCAGTTTCCACAGAGCAGCAACCATTTGAATGGGTTCTGTTCTGGGTGGACTGCGTCTGCCGTTGGCACACAAAGATGTCCTGGTGTGATTTATCGCCGGCATAGCTGGGATAATGGCCACGTATTATAATATTTGCCGCGCCCAGGCGTATGCTTATCGGCGGCGACACCACCGGCAACGACAACGTCAACGTCTAGACTCCTGCGGTGCAGCTGGGCTCCTGCGCCCAGCCCAGCCCAGCCCAGCACGGATTCTCCATTCTTCATTTCATTTCTCTGGCTTCTGGCTTGCAGTTTCATTTGCATTTTGCCACAGCAGAGCGGAAAACTGCATGCAGTTTATTAAATAGAAGCGAGGCACAAAAAACGGATGCGAGAAGACAAAAAGAGAGACCCCGCACAAAATTAAGTACATCATTTCGGTTCGGGGAGAGTTTTGGGTTGATTGTCGGATGCTTTTGGCGCATATCCTGTGGCCAGGATGACACTCTCTCGACTCTCGCCTTTCGCCTCATTGTTGGATTTTATGCCGCAACGAATGTCTTCTGCTTCGTCCTTCTAGACACCACACAGACAGACAGACAGACATACAGAGGGGCTTAAATCGTGAGCCAAATACATAAAATCTACGCATGCATGGCCCCTATGTGCGAGTGTATCCTTTGCCGCATCCTTTTCCACTTAATGCCGACTGCATTGTGCCCAGATATACATATATTCTTATCCATATATGTATATATATGTATATATATATATATTTGATATCATTAAAATTTTCAGCTTGCCACTGCAGCAGAAGAAGCAGCTTGTCCTTGCCATTGGTCCCCTTTTGGGAGGAGTCTGGGCAAACATGAATGGTCTGAAAAGTCTGGATTTCTCCAACCCTCCCTCCCAGAAAAAAGGGAACGAAAACTATGCATTTATGATATTTTCAAGTTTATTTGCTGAACGGACTTTGCACTCCCCGAATGGCTTACAATATTTCTGCATGTGTGCACAAGATCTGGCAACTATGAGAGAATTCCGTCTGAGATACTTATTTGCACATTTCCCCCCAGTAATATTCTTAAAGTTTGCTTTGGCGAAATCTCTGCAAATCCAACAGATCCCTTCGCAGCTATGCTTTCTTTTTATTGAGAAATTCCAAAGGTATCCAGCGGGAAAGTTTAATTAAATTTAAATCCAAATGGGACTTAATATCCAGTCGCTTCGTTCATAATTAAAAAATACGCAATATCCGATTTTTCAATAACCCCACCAAAAACTCCCAAGTGTCCAAGTGTCAGGATGATGGGAAAAAAATCAGACTCTGAGTCGGCAGCAGCAGAAGGAAAAAGAGCCAGGACGTCCTGTTCACGGCCATGGCCATGGCCATGGCCAGGACGAGTGCCACTGATAGGCGACGACAACGCTGGCCAGCTGCAAAGGACAAACGGGCGTAACTCAATCTGTGGATATGCAAAAGGGAATAACCAGCCAGACGCACTACCGCAGGACAATGATAGCAGAATGTGCTCACTCCGACAGAAAAAATCACTAAAAGAATAAAACCAATCCCATGGACATTTGCTTCTCTCTACTGGCATCAAAAGAAGGGTATATATGGCTGGATATACAGGAAATATATAGAAAATAATCGTATGCTTACTTTTAATTGATTGCATTACTCTCTTCTACATTTTCTAAAAAATATTTCAGCAGGGTACCAAAATTTTCATTGATTTTCGGGGCCCACTAAGCCGTCGAGTCGTCTCAATTGTTTTCCTTTTTATTCGGATTTCTGAGTAAATTAAAAAGTAAATTCTTTCACTGCAACGACGACGCATCTTCTCTCGTCCGGCCAATAATTCAATCAATTTATTTGCACTTTTGTGCAGCGGAAAGGGAGGGTGCGAGCGGAGTAGTGGGAAACTGCACCCGCCCAGAGCCGTGAAGCTCTCCGGCAAAGAAAGCTGCCGACGATTCGGGAATAAAAATGAAATCAATTATGTTGAAACTTTTTTGAGCGCCAATACCGCTGGCTATGTTGTAATTAATACAAAATGCTGTGGCCTCAGACCCATAGTCCTGAGTCCTGAGTCCGGACCCCGTACTCCGTACTCAGATCCGTACTCCAACAAAAGGGAAGTGATGAGTTGTGGGTCAGGGGCGCGGAGCAGATCCCTCTGCACGTTATAGCCGGGGGCATGCCAAAAGTTGAGTCTTTGCCGCAGTGCCGTTGCCCGAGAACTCAATTTGATAAAAATTTCATTTACAATTGCCGACGCCACTGTCGCCTCCTCGTGGCATTTGGGGGAATGTGCCCCAGTCCGTGTGGGAGTCGCCAGTTGGCGCTTTCGGCCAGGACTCGCAGTAGTCCACTCGCCTCCCTCTCCCCTGCCAATTGTTGTGTTTATTAATTTAATTTGACAGTCGCGAAGCCCTGCCACGCTGCGACTTTGCCTTGGGGCCAATCGACAGCAGCTGTGGACGGTTGTGGTTGTCCAAAGGGTATGGTCTTCAAAATGTTCAAATTGTTCGGGGAGGGGGCCATATTCATTTTGTGGTTTCCGCTGAGGTTGTAATTAGAACATTAAGGGGAAAATTCGAATACGAATATAGGAGTATTACTGGCAGGGTGGAAGAAATTAGTTGGTCATTCAAGATCCGTTAACTATTAAAACGAATTTTCCGATCCAGAAAAGGATGGGACTTTATAAATCTTTATCCTATCAAATATTTAGATTCCGATCGTCAGCATGAATAATAATGATCTAAGCAAAGTAAATCCTTCGGCATTCTGGCCTAATTTAAACGAGATATAGTTTTTTTCTGTACGGTCGATTGGCATCAGAAAAAATTGACATATCTTTTTGACGATATTCACAAACAATCACTTTTATATATAGTCCGGATTTGGATGTCGATCGATAGTCTGGATACCTGCGGTCCTGGAAAAGTAGGACCTCCCGATCAGGCTCTATATGCTCGATTTTTAGAATTCAAGTTATTTCGAGTTCTAAAAACTTATTTCAGGCAGACCACCATGTGATTTATCACTTCAAACCCTTTTCTATACACCCAAAGTAGATCATTCATCCTATTTTATCTAAGTGCTCTGGCTATCATATCTCTGAACCTCTGGGATTGTCGTTTGGGCATATTTTACAATGTGTCAGCAGGATCAATCGAAGAATGTCATTAGGGATGTACTCATTAATGGCACAGCAGTTGGTGATATTCGAAAAATCCATTAGAGCGCGCCTTATGCCACAACCGCAGGCGAGCCAAAGTCCTGCCCCCGCGCTGTCTGTGGCATACTTAACGCTTCGTGTGGCATACAATTTCAATACAAAAATTTACGTTTGAATTAAACGAGAAACTCGGCTTGGGGTGTGTCCTGCCCGAGCGTTCGCTGGTGTTGAGGTGTTAAGCATTAAAAAAAAGACGCAAGGAAAATGTAAATTCCAGAGGGGTGGGGTCCACTCGGCCAACACTTGGTCATGCCAGTCCCTTGTTGGCCCAGGCCGGCGGCGGCGTTCGGACGCTCGCAATGAATGTCATTTGGATTAAGCGTTGGATAAGTTTTTAATTTATTGTGCATACAATACAAGGTCTGCTCCTCTAGGTTAAGTGGGGGTATATGGGTGTGGGGTTTATCTTGGCGTGCTTATCCAAGCGTTCCCATCGCTTCCGCAGGCCACGTGCCGCGTCTCACGCTCCGTCCACACAGAGGTGGAGATCTCCTGGCTCTACTTTTTCTCTTCCTTAGCCATTTAGTTCAGCTTGAACTGGCTGGGGTCGGTGCCGGCATGAAGAACCAGAAACTCGGGTGTCATCGGGGCATTGAGAGTGACCCACGCCTTGGGCACGCCGGCATCATCGCGGGCCGATTGCAGGGCTTGCTGCAGAGCAAAGGCCACCGCAATGGCTACACAGATAGCGGGTTCACCGGTAGCTGGAATAGGAGAATTCTCATTTACTTGCATTTCAGTGCGGAAACGGGTTTATAAACTCACCCTTCGACCTCATAAACCCAACCTTGTTCGGGCTCTTGGGCAGCATTTTGATGCGCAGATCTACGGGAATGTCCTTGGCGCCCGGTGGCTTGTAGGTCCAGGTGCGGTTCGAGAGGCATTCGCCAGTCTGCTTGTCGACCACAATCTGCTCGCTAGTCCAGTAGCCCAGGCCCATCATTAAAGCGCCTTCCATCTGTCCAATATCCACATTGGGGTTCAGACTCTCACCTGCATCTTCCAGGAGGTCCACACGGCTGATCAGATAGTTGCCGGTGAGCACATCAAACTCTACCTCTGTGAGGCAGAGGCCGCATACCGCGTAATTCTCCATGTCGCCCTGCTTGTAATGGTCATTGGCAATGAGGTTGATCTTCCGGTTGTACGCCTCATTGATAAGCTGCTGCCAGTCGTTTGGCTTTATCTCCTCCTTGACAGGTTCCAGGCGAGAGTTCAGCGTCTTGCAGGCCTTGCGCACGGCATAGCAAAGGGACTCACTGCCCACAGAGCCACCGGTTCCCATTGCGTTAGCTCCATTGATGGTTTCGCTGGCTTCAATGCGCACCTGATCCATTGGAATGCCCAGAGTATGGGCCACCACCTGGGATATCTTCGTGTTCATGCCTGGAATGGAATGGCACCCTTAAGTTGCGGAAAACTTTTTGGGATATTTGACACTTACCTTGTCCCATTTCGATGCCTCCGTGAGACACCACCACTGTTCCATCGCTGTGATAAATAGCTACTGTGGCGGGGTACTGTCCAAAGTAACCCATCTGGTACTCCATAATAGCTAGACCCAATCCTCGCTTGCGCCATCGATTCTCTTTGTTGTAGGCAATAATCTCCGAGCGACGTTCCTTGTAAAGGGTGCTCTCTAAGAAGCCAGGCATCATTTCTCCTATTTTATGGTTGGGCAAAATATTGGCATACCGCACATCTGCGGGATCCTGCCCCGTCTCGAAGGCGATGTGCTCAATAATGTTTTCTATCATGGCAATGGCCTCCAATGACCCAGGAGCACGACACGGGGTGTTGGTTGGGGCATCAGTGTAGACGAGGAAGCCATCCAACTTGTAGTTATCACTGAACTCGTAGCAGTTCTTGGACACCGCAACACCATGGCCCATGTGGGACTCGTTTGATAGGTAGCCTGCATCTTCGAAGAAGCGACTGACGAGACCTACTATCTTGCCCGACTTCTGAACGAAGAAGTCGTAGTCACAATGAAAAGCCCAGCGCTTTCCCAAGGTGCTAATCATGGACTCTAGCGACTGGACCATGCGCACAGGACGATTCAGTTTGTTGGCGGCGATAGCAGTGGCCGCAGCGGCGAGATTACAGCGGGTGGCCTTGCCTCCGTATCCTCCTCCGATGCGGCGAGTCTTCACCTGCACCTCGTTGGCCTTGAGATTAAGGACATTGGCGATGATGTCCTGTGACAGATCTATCCACTGGGTGGCCACATACACTTGCATTCCCCCTTCGAAGGGTACTGCCACTGTCGTCTGGGGCTCCATATAGTAGTGGTACTGCAGACCCATGTCCAGCTGACCGGAGGAACTCAGATCGAAGTGTTCCCCCTCCAGGTCGAGGTTGTTCAGCGTCGACTTGTACTTATGCTCGAGTCGCCCGCTGGATGAGGCTCCAACATTGTTCAGCACATCCTTTAGGGTGGCAAGCACCTCCTTGGCACCTCCTTCGTAATTCAGTTGTACCAATTCTGCCGCGCGTTGGGCTAGGGAGTTGGAACTGGCGACAATCAAACCGACAGGCTGGTCGTAGAACTTGATCTCGCCTGTGGCGAAGACCTCCTCGTCTTGGGCAAAAAACATAGGCTCGCGTGTCTTAGGTCCCAGGTAGTTCGGTCCCGGTATATCATTGGCATCCAGATAGGCTACCACTCCGGGCAGAGCCAACGCTGGCGTTGGATCCACTTTTGTGACCTTCGCACCAATTTTTTTAGCGTGGACAAAGGCCGCCCACAACTGATTTTGTTGCGTGGGAAGATCGTTGGCGTAGGTTGCCTCACCGGAGCACTGGATGAGGCCCTCGTGCTTCTCGGTGGCCTTGGTAACCGGATAGTGCTCCTGAAAGGTTTCGAAGCTCTGCTTTCCACTTGACACCGGCCGCTGCAGCAGGGATCCGCCCAGAGCGAAGCGACTGCCCACTCCCTGTTTCCTTTGGGCGGCGGTCTTCAGCAGGAACTTGTAGAAGAGTCCGCAGGCAAGCTTGCGTCGGTACACGGGCGAGGCATCAGGCAGCACCTCATCGGGTTTCAGAAGAGTCGATAATTGGCCAAAGGCCTTCTCCACCAGTCCATTCTCATAGGGATTGTTTCCCAACAGTAGTTTCTCGATGGCCGTGGCATGGACAAACTCCGGGTTGATGCCGCCGAAGCAAATGCGAGCAGTCTTCACTTTGGAAGCGTTGTCCAACTCGAGAAGAAAAGCGGCATTGACATAGGCATGGGCGTTCTGGGCACGAGGCATGATCTAAGGATAGGAAAAAGGATAAGTTTCACAGCTCGAAAAATAGATCCATGATAGATCTCACCTTGTAGGAATCAAACAGGAATCGATCCTTGGGATAAGCAGGCAGCACAAATCCTCTTATGATCTTGCCCTCCATCGGCGTCTTCAGATAGCTGGCAAGGCTCACAGTCGCTTGCTTGACCACCGACTCCTGGACAATCACCTGTGCGTCGAGGGCCTCGAGGACAATGAACACGTCCGAGGGGAACTCCGGGTGGGCATGCTTGATAGCCAGATTGCCCGCCAAGGTGCCGGCCTGGGTTAATGCAAAAACCAATTGAAAATACAACAGTATGAGAGTCGAATGAAGTGCCGGTGCCTCTTGATAAGATAAGTTGAGTAGTTGGAGAGCCAGCTTACACCTTATCGGGCAGATAACATAACAATCGTCGACTTACATTGCGCACTGGGACGTTGGCGATCCAATCGAGGTGCTGCCACACCTGCGACAAGTACTCGAAGCCGCGGGTCTGCTCCAGCTGGCGGCAAATGTCCATGGTTTCTGTGAGGCTCAAGTTGCTCCCAAGCCTAAGGGAGGAGGAGTCAGCAGCCAGCTTGTGTTCCTTGAGCTCTGCTAAGGCACCGACATCGATGAACGCCTTGATGTCCGCACTGCGCCTGTACACTCCGTGAGCCGTGTTGCCGGCCACCAGCATGACGGGCAGCTTCTCTTTTGCAGCGCTCTGCAGGGCCTCAAAAAGCTGGCTCAGGCTCTCCGGCCAGCTCCAGCGGCTGCCGTCCAGGTAGACCTGACTTCCCTTGGGCGACTGCTTCTTGCAGGTGCCGGCGCACAGCTGTCCCGTCTTGGGGCACTGCTTTGTGCTCAGATCCTCGATGTCCGCACACTCCGCGGGCACCGCAATGTCGCTGTCCACCGCAAAGGACTTCATGGCATCCAGAATGGGGCGGTAGCCAGTGCAGCGACAGATGTTGCCCCCGAAGGAGTTCTCCACCTCCGCCATGGTCACGCGACCCCCCTTCGACTTGAGCAGCCCGTACATGTTCATCACGATGCCCGGCGAGCAGTAGCCGCACTGGGTGCCGTTCATCTTGGCCAGCCGCTCCTGGATGGCATGGTAGCCCACCCGTTTGTTGCCCAGACCCTCCGATGTGGTCACCTCTAGACCCAGGCAGGTGTTCAGCATAGTGAGGCAGGAGTTTACGGCCCAAGTGCGCACCTCCCCCGCTTCGGGATGTTTGCCGGTCAGAGTGCACACACAGACACCGCATCCGCCTTCCTGGCACATGAACTTTGTGCCCGTCAGACCGGCATGCTCTCGGATGAAGGTGTTGAGCGAGATGTCCGCAGGCAGGGCAGCCAGATTAACTGTGCGAAAGAAAATATTGCATTAGATTTGGTTTATCTAATCTACATTTATAAATCATTCCAACATGCAAAACATTTCTAAAATTAGGGCCAAATTTAAACCAGAAATAACATACCGTAATAATATATGTTTTAAATCGAAAAATCGCATATAACATAGAAATGGGGAATGATCTTCCGACACCATAATCCAATTTTCAAACGAACTCGAAGTGGATCTCGTAATTATATGGGACCCATAACTATCATGATTATCAGAAATGTTCACCTCAACATTTGTATGCAAAAAAACTATGTAAATCATTTTTAAATTTTAAATATTGTTGTTTGCAAATCACTTTCTATTGATACACTAAACTTTTCATTCATCGTTGTAGGAACACGTCAGTGCGTAGATTTCTCATTGAAAGCGATCAATTTATCAATTAACTGGTCACGTTCTCACCTTCATAGCTTGTGCCGTTGATTGTAATGCTCTGTACCATTATCTGTGTTTTATATAATCACTTGAAAGACGCCAAGACTGTTGTTTTAAATTCAATTGAAGTCTTTCTCGAATTTTATTGTCGTCCGCTGTGTTTAATGAAAGTGTCCCGTGCGTTGGCCGCGCTAATCTCTGATCAACTGTAGGTAAGGGTCGCCCGAATCGAGCTTTTATTTGGCGATCCCCAGAATGTTCTCACGAACCTAAGTTCAACCTGCTCCCGCTCCGCTCCGACTCTGGCTTTTAACTACTATTCGATTGAGAGGAGAGCTCTCGTGGGAGTCTCTCTAAAAGCTACATATAAACTATATATAATTCATACTGGATCGTTATCGCACGATCTCTCAGCCACTCTCTCTCTCTCATTATCTGGGTATACTGGGTATATTCCCACTCTCCAGGTATACTTGTAAAGCATTATCAGCTGTTTGTTTGCACTTTTTGTTTTGCTCGAGCTTCTAAACAAAATACGGAATGCGAGTTTCTTCTCTTTTTAAAGTGCTGGAAAGAGTCGAAAGGTATAGATTTGTGAGACGTGCCGCGTCTCACGCTCCGTCCACACAGAGGAGGAGATCTTCTGGCTCTACTTTTTCTCTGCCTAAGCCATTTAGTTCAGCTTGAACTGGATGGGGTCGGCATGCCGGCCAGAAGCTCGGGTGTCATCGGGGCATTGAGGGTGACCTACGCCTTAGGCACGCCGGCATCATCACGGGCTGCACGGTACTTAATAAAACGACACACGCACACAAAGTCACATCCAAAAGCTGTACATGTTGGACAGCTGTGCGTGGTCTGGGGAAAAACTGGCAATGCAAATATTGCTAAATATGCTAAATTGTGTAATAAGTAAATAATTCATGAATCTTATTTACTTCGTCTGCAATAATACGAATTGATCAAGATCAACAGCTCTACCAAGCGAGAAAGCACTACCCTTACCTCTACTCTTCAAATCGATATCTCTTGGCTTTGTGTGCGCGCAATCAAATTGAGAATCGTCTGGGCGGCCGATTCAATGATTTGTCAAAAGAGGTAGAATAGTACCCCATATATTCACATTTATAGTCTTATTCCACTACACTTAATGACCGCACTAGTCTTAAAGACGCGATATATTGCTGTGCTGCCAGCAAATCGAAATCCAAACTACAGCATACATATATGTATGTACTAATATATCTCGCTCACACTTTCTGCTTTTTTCATAAAGGCTTCAATTCCTTAAGTAGTGGAATAACAAAATAACAGTGATTTGAATTGGAAACTAAAAATACTTGGGCTTCCCATATAGTTTTATTTTTGAGCCTTAAGTGTGGCCATACATTAGAGTCCTGCTGACGTTTGTCAACCCTACAATTAACTGTAATTTCAGTGATCACACACATACATACACACACATATGTATTTTATTTTTGCGACGTTAGTTTTGCTGCGCAATCAACGTTTTTTGATTTAATAAAATAAACGATGAAGGTCCTAACCAGTAAAAGAATAAATGCAACAGCCGATCGCCGTGGTGGGCCAATGAAGGCGCAACCGAAGGACGCCCTGAGCAACTTAAGGAAAAACTTACAAGACAAGGAGATTATGAACAAGTACGTTCAAGCTCTGTTGTCTGCATCTTCACACGTGACTGCCGCACTCATCCTCCGAAAGCTAGATCGCATTTCTAGTCAGTACCGGACAACTAATAAAGCCATTGTGCGGTGGGCCACGGTGGAATTGTCAGATTGTGAGGGAGTTGCCGACGCATACATTTTCCTGGCCCTTAAATACATTGTGACGCCCGAGGTATTTAATCCGTTCAATTACAAGCGCAGTGGCTCGCGCGGATCCTTTTCTTTGGACAACAAATTGATTGCCAATCGGGTGAGGCGGCTGCAGAATAAATTAAACTTGATTTTTAGCTGCCAGAAAATTCAGGTACGCGTGATTGAGGGCTTACCCGAACACACTCTGAAAGCTGAAATTTCTTCTGAATTCGTGGTGGCTGCCAAAGATGCTATGCATTCCTCTTACGATGACGCTACTGGCACTCTGAACCTCTCGCGCTTTCACGCCAAGCCAGAACTGGGCCCCCACTTTTGCCCCTTGCACGTGGATAAGTTTTTGGATTGCGTTCTGCGTTTAATATTGAAACACAAGCCCCAGGTGTCTAAAATCGTTCTCAGCGACAACCACTTGTGCTCGCTAAAGGCATTTAGTGTGGTTCCTTATGGTTTGTTGGCCGGCTTGGATTGCCTGGACATAAGCTCGAACAAAATTGACGATCTGAACGATCTACGGTATCTGGCCAATCTGCCATTAAAGAATCTAATCGTACAGAGGAATGGGGTGGCTAAGCTCAAGAACGATATTCTAGCCATTCTTCCCCAACTCCAGAACGTGCAGGGATGTCTCCAAACGCAGAGCAAGGAGAACGTTTCCGCGGGTCTGCCAAAATTAAAGCTGTTAGAGAGTACAGTACCCAATGACTGTGACAATAACTTCATAAAGCAATTCTACCAGTTCTTCGATCATCCCGACCAACGTTCCCAGTTGGGGCAACTCTACCACGAGTTGGCCATGTTCTCCTTGAGTGTACCGGAGACGTTGAAGCATGTCTCTGCCTACAGGCTCTATAATCGTAATTCCAGCATCCAACAATCTTCTGTTGCCCGCTCGGCAAAGCTGCAGGTTGGTCCTAAGGCTGTGGTGCATGCCCTGTGTCGCTTGCCCAAGATGAAAACCAATCTGCCAGGTGCCAAGATTCATGTCCAGATGTTCAAATCTCACGTGCGCATTGTCACCATTACTGGAAACTTTTTGGAATACAGCTCCACTGGTACAGATCACCGTAACTTCCAGCGCAACTTCGTATTGGAACAGAAGGAATCCTCTTCCGTCTGGTTAATAAAGAACGATATGCTCTGCATCATTCCACCCATTGCAGAAAAGCTTATTAATCAGAATATTACGGCTTTCAAAGATTCCCAAAAAGACACTGGCCTGGAAATGGCTACGCAGATGGAGCAAATGAACATCAATGTGGCATCACCCAGTCCAATAATTAAGCAAATGAATGTCATGGCTGCGAACAAGCCTCTGGAACCAAATGAATTGGATTATTTACCTCGTTTTAGAGTGCCTGGTGCACCTTTAGATTCGAATGAAATGGAACCCCTACGAAAAAGTACCCAGCTACCAGATAGCGATGAAGTTTGGAAGTTAGAACGGGAGATCGATGATACCTCATTGTCTGATGATTCCGATGAGCTCGTCATCACTGAAGATATGCTCTTTGGCGAGTATGATCTATAATATAGTTTATAATCATAATTAATTATTTCTCAAATAAATAACGCAAGCGTTAACATAATTATAAAAAGAAAAAGATGTCGCCAGTTTACCAACCAATCTTCTAGAAGTATTCCTCAATCCTCAACTTGTATTTTTCCCATACAAAGCGTACAAACACAACTCGAAGACCTTACCCCGCTCTAAGCGACGGAATCTGGATTTCGTGAGTACCAATTCTTTTTAATTTATCATGCTAAAGCTTTATCCCGTCTAATGCCCAATGTATTTCTGCAGACCCAAAATGCCTCAGCAATCAACGAGAGTGGACCAGGCACTGGAGCGGTCAGCGGCACACCGTCTATGCTGCATCTGGAAATTGGAGGTCTGGTCCCGTCCCTCTTTGTTATATTTCAGCTTGAGCGTTAAGACTGCTCCAGAGGTTAGTCAATGTCATCTATCTATGTATATTTTTTGATAATTCTCAAATGAAATTCATTTTGGCCTTTCAGAGCCTTTCGTCAGCCTCCTCGCCCGGCAGTCTCTATGGTTGTAAGGACCACAGCAATGCCGCTGCTGCTTCCAATGGTGGAAATATTCTTCAGCCGAATCCATCACACATGTTCAAAACCCAGGAACTCTCCTCGAAGCTGACTCAAGTAACAACGGGTGGCACAAGCACGCCGAAGCCATTGGGACTGCGGCCGCCCTCGCAAATGAAACGCAGTGGCTTGCCACGATTTTCCAGCATTGTTAGGCGGTAGGGTTGCCACCTACTCCGCCACCTCGCAATTGTTTCCGTGACTGTATCTGTATCCGTGAAATATCCTTTTGTTTTGTATCCTATGTTCCGCTCTCTTTATGTTTATGTACCAACCAATTAATATAGAACAAATGCACACCCACACCCCACACACACTAACTTTGCCTTAAGAATTATAAAAAACAAAACAAAATAAGAAAAGCGACGAAACAAGATGAAAAGAGAGAATGAAGATTGTAAACGAGAGATAAATAGCTCTATATTTTTGTAAAATCAATTCAAAAATTCTATAAACGTTCTGAGTGCTGCTGCAAAAGTTAGAGAAGAATCGAATCGAATAAAGATTACTATAATTAATACAAATATGTATACAATAAGCTCTTCTCAGTGGCAAAATATAGAACGAAACGAAGCGAAGCGATGAAAAAGAAGCCTAACTGTTAGACAAGAGCAAGGGCGTACCCTCAGCCCTAACTTTAAGTTCAATCTGCTCCCGCTCCGCTCCTATTCTGGCTTCTAACTACTATTCGATTGAGAGGAGAGCTCTCGGGAGGTCTCTCTAAATGCTCCAAACAAACAATTTGTACATCGTTATCGCACGAGCTCTCAACCACTCTCTCTCTATCTCTTTCTCATTATCTGGGTATACTTATATTCGCACTTTCCAGGTATACTTGTAAAGCACTACATATAAGCTGTTTGTTTAGCACTTTATGTTTTGGTCGAGCTTCTAAACAAAATACGGAATGAGAGATTCTTCTCTTTCTAACGTGCTGGAAAGAGTCGAAAGCCATAGATTTGAAATATATCACATTTAAAGGAATCCGATTCGCAGACAGTTTTATTTGACTCTTCCACACCAAAGTGTGCGCCACTGGCGGAGGGAAGTGATACATGTAAGATATAACGGCTGGTGTTGGTGTAAGAAGCGCGAGAGAGAGAGTGAGAGAGATGGAACAGTGGAATAAGAAAAAGTAGCAAAAAAAAATGGAAACAGATAAAATATTTTAAAATTCTAATCATATTTGATGGAAAGAGAATATATGATACATTAGAACATAACTTGTCTACATTTCGTTGCCATATGACATTCGATTTTCCTAACTAGCTGCGATGGCGTGCACGCACTATGTCTTTGGGTGCGGTGTCCAGCAATGAAGAGTTTGGGGCGGGGAGTGTATCTTCCCGAAGCTTTCGGTGGTGTTAAGGTGTTAAGCATTAAAAAAAGACGCAAGGAAAATGTAAATTCCAGAAGGGTGGGGTCTACTTGGCCAACACTTGGCCATGCCATTCCCTTGTTGACCAAGGCCGGCGGCGGCGTTCAAACGCTCGCAATGAATGTCATTTGGATTAAGCGTTGGATAAGTTTTTAATTTATTTTGCATACAATACAAGGTCTGCTCCTCTATGTTAAGTGGGGGTATGTGGGTTATCTTGGCGTGCTTATCCAAGCGTTCCCATCGCTTCCGCAGGCCACGTGCTGCGTCTCACGCTCCGTCCACACAGAGATGAAGATCTCCTGGCTCTACTTTTTCTCTTCCTTGAGCGCTTAGTTCAGCTTGAACTGGCTGGGGTCGGTGCCGGCATGGAGAACCAGAAGTTCGGGTGTCATCGGGGCATTGAGAGTGACCCACGCCTTGGGCACGCCGGCATCATCACGGGCCGATTGCAAGGCTTGCTGCAGGGCAAATGCCACCGCAATGGACAAACAGATCGCGGGTTCTCCGGTAGCTGGAAAACGAAAAATTAATACTTACTTTTATTCCAGATGAAACATGTGCTTATAGCTTACCCTTTGACCTCATGAAGCCTGCTTTGTTGGGGCTCTTAGGCAGCAGCTCAATGCGGAGATCCACGGGAATGTCCTTAGCGCCCGGAGGCTTGTATGTCCAGGTGCGGTTCGTGAGGCATTCGCCAGTCTGCTTGTCGACCACAATCTGCTCGCTGGTCCAGTAGCCCAAGCCCATCATAAAGGCGCCTTCAATCTGCCCGATATCCACATTGGGATTCAGACTCTCGCCCGTGTCCTCCAGGAGATCCACGCGGTTGACCAGATAGTTGCCAGTGAGCACATCAAACTCCACCTCAGTTAGGCAGAGGCCACATACCGAGTACGGGTCCATGTCACCCTGTTTGCACTGGTCGCTGGCAATGAGGTTGATCTTCCGGTTGTACGCCTCATTGATTAGCTGCTGCCAGTCAGTTGGCTTTATCTCCTCCTTGACAGGTTCCAGGCGAGAGTTCAGCGTTTCGCAGGCCTTGCGCACGGCGTAGCAGAGGGTCTCGCTGCCAACGGCGCCTCCAGTTACCATTGAGTTTGCTCCATTTATAGTGTCGCTGGCTTCAATGCGCACTTGTTGCATGGGAATACCCAGAGTATGGGCCACCACCTGGGATATCTTGGTGTTCATGCCTGGAATGGAATAGCACATTTAAGTTGCGGAAAACTTTGTGGGATATTAGACACTCACCTTGTCCCATTTCGATGCCTCCGTGAGATACCACCACAGTTCCATCGCTGTGATAAATAGCTACTGTGGCCGGGTACTGTCCAAAGTATCCGATCTGGTACTCCATAATGCATAGACCCAATCCACGCTTACGCCAGCGATTCTCTTTGTTGTAGGCAATAATCTCCGATCGACGTTCCTTGTAGAGGGTGCTCTTGAGGAATCCAGGCATCATTTCTCCCATTTTGTGGGCGGGCAGCATGTTGGCATATCGCACATCCGCTGGATCCTGGCCTGTCTCGAAGGCGATGTGCTCGATGATGTTCTCTATCATGGCGATGCCCTCCACTGACCCAGGAGCCCGACACGGGGTATTGCTGGGGGAGTCCGTGTAGACAAGGAAACCGTCCAGCTTGTAGTTGTCGCTGAACTCATAGCAGTTCTTGGACAGCATCACGACGTGTCCCATGGGTGACTCGTTGGACAAGTAGCCTGCATCCTCAAAGAAGCGACTGACGATGCCCACGATCTTGCCCGATTTCTGAACGAAGAAGTCGTAGTCACAATGGAATGCCCACCGTTTACCTATGGTAGTCATAATGGACTCCAGCGACTGGACCATGCGCACAGGACGATTCAGTTTGTTGGCAGCGACAGCAGCGGCCGCAGCGGCGAGGTTGCAGCGGGTGGCCTTGCCTCCGTACCCTCCTCCGATACGGCGGGTCTTAACCTGCACCTCGTTAGCCTTGAGGTTAAGGACATTGGCGATGATGTCCTGTGACAGATCCATCCACTGGGTGGCCACATACACCTGCAGGCCACCCTCGAAGGGAACTGCCACCGTGGTCTGGGGCTCCATGTAGTAGTGGTACTGCAGACCCATGTCCAGCTGACCGGAGGAACTCAGATCGAAGTGTTCCCCCTCCAGGTCGAGCTTGTCAAGCGTAGACTTGACCTTCTGCTCCAAGCGCTCGCTGGATGAGGCTCCAACCTTGTCCAGCACATCTTTCAGACTGGGTAGAACTTCCTTGGCACCTCCTTCGTAGCTCAACTTCACTAATTCTGCGGCGCGATGAGCCAAGGCGTTCGAGCTGGCGATAATCACACCGATGGGCTGGTTGTAGAATTTTATCTCGCCCGTGGCAAAGAGCTCCTCGTCTTGGGCAAAGAAAAATTGGTCGCGGGTCTTAGGACCAATGTAGTTAGGTCCCGGTATGTCCTTGGCATCCAAATAGGCCACCACTCCGGGGATAGCTAGTGCAGGCTTGGGATCCACCGTCACGACTTTCGCACCCACTTTTTTGGCTGTGACAAAAGCTGCCCACACCTGATTGTGTTGCGTGGGCAGATCGTTGGCGTAGGTTGCCTCACCGGAGCATTGGATGAGGCCCTCGTGCTTCTCGGTGGCCTTGGTCACCGGATAGTGCTCCTGGAAGGTCTCGAAGCTCTGCTTTCCACTTGACACCGGCCGCTGCAGCAGGGATCCGCCCAGAGCGAAGCGACTGCCCACTCCCTGTTTCCTTTGGGCGGCGGTCTTCAGCAGGAACTTGTAGAAGAGTCCGCAGGCAAGCTTGCGTCGGTACACGGGCGAGGCATCAGGCAGCACCTCATCGGGTTTCAGAAGAGTCGATAATTGGCCAAAGGCCTTCTCCACCAGTCCATTCTCATAGGGATTGTTTCCCAACAGTAGTTTCTCGATGGCCGTGGCATGGACAAACTCCGGGTTGATACCGCCGAAGCAAATGCGAGCAGTCTTCACTTTGGAAGCGTTGTCCAACTCGAGAAGAAAAGCGGCATTGACATAGGCATGGGCATTCTGGGCACGAGGCATGATCTAAGGATAGGAAAAAGGATAAGTTTCACAGCTCGAAAAATAGATCCATGATAGATCTCACCTTGTAGGAATCAAACAGGAATCGATCCTTGGGATAAGCAGGCAGCACAAATCCTCTTATGATCTTGCCCTCCATCGGCGTCTTCAGATAGCTGGCAAGGCTCACAGTCGCTTGCTTGACCACCGACTCCTGGACAATCACCTGTGCGTCGAGGGCCTCGAGGACAATGAACACGTCCGAGGGGAACTCCGCGTGGGCATGCTTGATGGCCAGATTGCCCGCCAAGGTGCCGGCCTGGGTTAATGCAAAAACCAATTGAAAATACAACAGTATGAGAGTCGAATGAAGTGCCGGTGCCTCTTGATAAGATAAGTTGAGTAGTTGGAGAGCCAGCTTACACCTTATCGGGCAGATAACATAACAATCGTCGACTTACATTGCGCACTGGGACGTTGGCGATCCAATCGAGGTGCTGCCACACCTGCGACAAGTACTCGAAGCCGCGGGTCTGCTCCAGCTGGCGGCAAATGTCCATGGTTTCTGTGAGGCTCAAGTTGCTCCCAAGCCTAAGGGAGGAGGAGTCAGCAGCCAGCTTGTGTTCCTTGAGCTCTGCTAAGGCACCGACATCGATGAACGCCTTGATGTCCGCACTGCGCCTGTACACTCCGTGAGCCGTGTTGCCGGCCACCAGCATGACGGGCAGCTTCTCTTTTGCAGCGCTCTGCAGGGCCTCAAAAAGCTGGCTCAGGCTCTCCGGCCAGCTCCAGCGGCTGCCGTCCAGGTAGACCTGACTTCCCTTGGGCGACTGCTTCTTGCAGGTGCCGGCGCACAGCTGTCCCGTCTTGGGGCACTGCTTTGTGCTCAGATCCTCGATGTCCGCACACTCCGCGGGCACCGCAATGTCGCTGTCCACCGCAAAGGACTTCATGGCATCCAGAATGGGGCGGTAGCCAGTGCAGCGACAGATGTTGCCCCCGAAGGAGTTCTCCACCTCCGCCATGGTCACGCGACCCCCCTTCGACTTGAGCAGCCCGTACATGTTCATCACGATGCCCGGCGAGCAGTAGCCGCACTGGGTGCCGTTCATCTTGGCCAGCCGCTCCTGGATGGCATGGTAGCCCACCCGTTTGTTGCCCAGACCCTCCGATGTGGTCACCTCTAGACCCAGGCAGGTGTTCAGCATAGTGAGGCAGGAGTTTACGGCCCAAGTGCGCACCTCCCCCGCTTCCGGATGGATGCCGGTCAGAGTGCACACACAGACACCGCATCCGCCTTCCTGGCACATGAACTTTGTGCCCGTCAGACCGGCATGCTCTCGGATGAAGGTGTTGAGCGAGATGTCCGCAGGCAGGGCAGCCAGGTTAACTGTGCGAGAGAAAATATTGTGTTAGATTATTATGCGATTCAGTCTTAATTTATCTAATCTATCTAAACCACTTCAACATGTAAAAACCGTCTAAATTTAGGATCACTTTTATAAGAGTACTACCACCTATAATAATAGACAAATCTTCTGGAAAAGATAATTACTTTCGACACGGTAAGGCAGTTCGTGAAAATGAACAGCAAATCTAGCTTAGATCTCTGAAATTATATGGGATATTATATATCATAATTATATAATATATAATGTATAATGTATGCAAAAACAATGACATTATTTTAAAGATATGTTTATCTTGTTTGACACAGTTTTGTTTATATTATTATCTACTATCAACTGCCTTTAACGTACAAAATAAGTCAAATTATATTCGTTACTCGACAAATGCGACGTTGCTGATGACAAAGTTCTCTACAAGTTCTCATAGAAAATGTTCCTGTTTGAGTGGGTTGTTATACACGAAAACAACAACAAAAACATGAGTACGCTGCTCTCATGGTAGGAATATTAAAATATTGTGTTGTCGTTTCGTATCTATCTTTTTGATGACACTTCAAACAAATAATCAAACCTATCAATTAACTGCCCACATACTCACCTTCATAGCTGGTGCCGTTGATTGTAATGCTACCAGCCATTATCTGTTTCTTATATAATCCCTCGAATCACTTGAAAGGGGTGGGCCTTTATTTATTGTGAAATTAATTGCAGCCTTTCTCGCATTCAATTGCCGTCGGCAGTCTGTTCTAGAAACTATTTCACCAATTTCACAATTTGAGCCAAGCGATCTGAAAGTTCCGTTCCGAGTGTTGCCGACGCCGAGTCCCGAGAAACTGTACGTTAGGGCCCGTAGAGTCGCGCATTTATTGCCCAAAATGTGCTCACGCTTTCAAGTTCAACCTGCTCCCGCGCTCCGGCTCTGGCTCTGGCTCCTAACTACTATTCGATCGAGAGGGAGGAGAGAACTTCTACATGTTATATACTGAATCGTTATCGCCCCTCTCTCTCAAGAACTCTCCCTCTCACTCTCTAAGTGTACCCATGAGTATAGAGCTTTATCAGCTATTTGTTTGTTTAGAATTTTCTGTTTTGCTCGGGTTTCTAAACAAAATGTGGTGTCGGTGCGGTCTCGGTTTGTTTTTGAAGAACTGGGGGAACTGGAAAGAGCGGAAAGCTTTCGGGTTCCATTCCAAGGAATAATATGGGCACAGATTACAGATGCCGTCTGCAGGCGATAGAGCTTCGCGTCAAAGCTGTGACAACAACAGGTTACAACACACCTATTGATAGTGAGGTATTACATATTTCGCTATAAAAGGGCTTTTGTTTATAGAAAGAGCTCGTTTTTATACCCATATGAGTGGAAATAAAGGAAATTCTACTAAATGTAATCAGAGATTATAAAATTCCAAGAATTTGCATTAGGAACAAATTCCATTTCAATTTTCTTTAGTTTCAATTTTCGTTCGGAGTACTGGCACATACTTAAATTCTCTATTGGGCTGTCCTTTGTCTGTTCTCTTATTTTGTTTTTGACTTCATAGGACCGACATTTGCGTACCGCCAAGGACTGTATTTGTTGTTATATAAAACGCATTAAATCATAAGAACTTATGAGTGATATGTAGTATGTAAGAAAATATATATTTCCCTGAATTCCTCAACCAATCTAAATCTAATAAGCACATGGAGTGCTTAGTTTGGGTTTAGTATACCCAACCATATCGTATCTCACTTCAGGGCAAAGCTCTGCACTTGATGGCCCGCATTCAGAACCACAGTCTCCGGCGTTGTTGGAGCCCCCAGGCGAACCCACTCTCGAGGTAGGCCCGCATCCGTTCTGGCCGATTGGATGGCATGCTGCATGGCAAAGAGTACGCCCACGGAGAGACACAGGGCTGGCTCACCAGTCGCCTTTGAGCGCATAAAACCCACCGGATTGGGGTTCTTTTGGAGCAGTTCGATGCGGAAATCGATGGGAATGTCCTTGGCCCCTGGCGGGTGGTAGTTCCATGTGCGATTGGTGAGATTGCGGCCCGTCTGGCGATCGTAGACCAGCAGCTCCGTCAGATAGTAGCCCAGGCCCATGACAAAGGCACCCTCCACCTGGCCCACATCGATATTGGGACTGAGACTCTCGCCGGCATCCTCCAGGATGTCGACGCGACGAATCAAGTGGTTTCCAGTGAGTATGTCCAACTCCAGTTCACTGAGACTCAGCCCGAAGATGCCGTAATTAGGAATCTCCCCCAGTTTATAAGAGTCACTGGCTATGAGATTAACGGACTGCAAGTATGCAGCCTGCAGGATCTGCAACCAGGTTGCTTTTTTTCCAAGCCGTTTCTTCACGGGATCCAGGCGTTTGTTCAGCGTGTCGCAGGCCTTACGAACGGCCAGTCCAATCATTTCGCTGCTCATGGAGTTGGCCGTGATCATGGAATTGGCTCCACTTACCGTGTTGCTGTTCTCCACGCTCACACGCTCCAGGGGCACACCCAGGACGAAGGCCGCCACCTGCGCAGCCTTCGTATTGATGCCCTGGCCAATCTCTATGCCACCGTGTGTGATGACCACCGATCCATCCTCGTGGTAAATGGCCACCGTGGTGGGATACGTGAAGCCAACGGTCGTGTTCAGCGGAAACTCCATGAGAGTCAGTCCCAGTCCACGTTTACGCCATCGATTCTGAGCGTTGAACAGGTTGATCTGCTCCCGTCGCTTGCGGTACTCCGTGGAGGCTAGAAATCTGGGCAGGAGTTGCACCATCTTGCTGCCAGGTCGGAGGTTGACCAGACGGACATCGGCAGGATCCAGCTGACAAGTGAAGGCGATGTGCTCTAGAGCTGTTTCCGTCATGGCAATTGCTGGAGAAACAAGGGGAAATCCTGAGTTTGTTTAAGGAAGGAAAAGGGGTCGAGCAGGGCTCACCTTCTGCTGTTCCAGGTGCCCGACACCATGTGGAACTGGCGGCATCTGTTAGGATGGCACTTCCTGTGGTCTTGAAGTTGGAGTTTGTGAGGTTGTAGACATTCCTGAGGGCTGGTAGTGTCAGGAAATCCACCACATTCTCATTGAGATTGCAGCCCGCATCCTCGTAATAGTTATTGGTCAACATGGTGATCAATCCATTAGCACGGGCTCGGAACTCATAGTCCGAACGACAGGCCCATCGCTTGCCATTGCTCTCCATCATGGATTCGATGGTCTGGACGAATCTGGCGGGTCGATTCAGCTTGGAGGCCACCAAGGCGGCGGCACAGGCCACCGGATTGGCGCGTGTCACCTTTGCGCCATAGCCACCTCCCACACGACGCACCTGGAGCTGCACTTTGTTCACATTCACCTTCAGCATGTGGGCAATGCTGCCCTGAGTGCCATCCATCCACTGGGTGGAGCACCACACTTGCAGGACGTTGTCCATGGGCACCACAATCGTTGTCTGCGGCTCCATGGTGAAGTGGTACTGTGATTCCAGTTCGAGAATACCCCGACCCAAGACATCGCCAGGCGCCAAAGGACATGGATTCGGTACCTCCTTCTCCGCAGTCTCCTTCTTTAGACAGACGATGCGATCGTCTAGCTTGGCAGCCAGCACTTGGTTGATGCTCGTGTAGATCTTCCGCTGATCGTTGGCGTACGTCACCTGCACCAGGGTGGCCGCATAGACAGCCGCATCATGCGAGAGGGCTGCAATGACACCCAAAGGCTGGTCGTAGTACCTGACCCGACCAGCTGCAAAAATCTCATCCACTTCAGGCGTAAGCTGGCTGACCGTCATGAAGTTATTCGATCCCGGTATGTCCTTGGCCGCATAGAACGCCACAACGCCCGGGTACTGGAGGGCAGCCGAGGGATCAATCTGCTCGATTGTGGCTCCCACTCGCTTGGCCGTGACAAAGGCACAGTAGACGGCATTCGAAGTGGTCAAGAGATCGTTCATATACGTGGCCTCGCCCGAGCACTGAATGAGACCTGCAAGGTCGAAGAAGAACTCAGTATCCGATTGCACTCATCTCTAAATGGGACTTACCTTCCAGCTTCTGTACCGCCTGTGTGACTGGATAGTTCTTTTTGATCGTCTCGAAAGTCTGACTGCCCGAAGACAGAGCCCGCTCCAGCAGTTGGCCTCCGCTGCGATATGTCTCTCTTACCAGATCATTGGGAGCGGAGCCCAGCAGGAATTTATAGAGCAGAGCACAGGCCAACACCTGACGATACTCTGGCGAGGCCTCCGGCGGCCTCTCTTCGGCCTGGAGGCTGCCTTGCAGCTGCTCAAACATCTGAGTGACTGTGGCCGGGTCGTAGAGATCTCGCCCCGGCAGGAGCTGCTCCAGTGGCTGATCGTGCACGTAGTCGGGTCGAATGTTGCCAAAACAAATGCGAGCCGAGCGCACAATATGCCCCTGGATGTCCTGCCATTCGATAAGGAATCCCGCATTCACATAGGCATGAACATTCTGCGCTCTAGGCAGGATCTGTGAGAATATACATAATTAAGAGAGATCTTTCAGGAACTGCCAAACCTCACCTTGTAGGAGCTGAAGAGATATCTTTCCTTGGGATAGGCCTTCAGTATGAAGCCCCCAATTACCAGTTTGGGCGTGGCATCCCCCAGATATGTCAGCAGGCTCATAACCCGTTGGCTGCTGGGATTATCGTAGACCAGAACAGTGACATCCAAGGCCTCAAAGGTGATAAACACATCCGAGGGGAATTCGGGATGCTCCTTCTTAATGGTGATATTCCCTGCCAGTGTTCCGTTCTGCAGAAGATGTTATGCATGGTTTAAGTAGGTGTTTTTTCCTCAGTGTAGCTTTGATTTACTATCTCTGTGACATCAGCTTGTGAAAGTTAAATGAATTTCAAGATACATATATTCCCTAACACAGAGAAGAGTCTATGCGAAAAGAGTTGCAATTTGTCAGCATTGAAATGGGAATAAATAAATGGGGATCTTTTCACAGAAGAATTGTAAGAGTATCAACGAGTTGCATCCACTAATTAGTTGAATTTATCTACTTATTTGGTCTCAGCCAAAACGAGTTTTGTGGATTTATGGACCAGCAATCTACTCACATTTCGCACTGGGACATTGGCAATCAGGTTGAAGTGCTGCCACAACTGTGCACAATACTCGAATCCCGGCCTCTTGGCGGCGATGAGAAACAGTTCCATGGCATCGGTTAGGGTGAGATTGCCGCCGAGCAGCAGATGATCCGTCTCGAGGCTGTGCTGCTTCAGCTCTGGCACCGCATGGACGTCGATGTAGTGGCGTATGCCCCTCGGTCGCCGGTATACCCCGTGAGCCGTGTTGCCGGCCACGAGGAAGTAGAGCTCTCCACTCGCCACCTGACTGAGAGCCGAGAAGAGCTCCGCCAGCGTCTTGGGCCAATACCAGTGGGCGGCGCCATTGTCCTGCCTGCGCGCCGGTCTAGTGCAGCTGTCCCGGCAGGACTGTCCCGTTCGGGGACACAGCAGTTCGAAGGAGTCCTCAATGTCTACACACTCCGCTGGCACCTGAATGTCGCTGTCCACCGCAAAGGATTTCATGGCATCCAGAATGGGTCGATAGCCGGTGCAGCGGCAAATGTTGCCACCGAAGGCATCCTCCACTTGGGCCATGCTCACCTGACCCCGATGCTGCTCCAGCAGCCCGTACATGTTCATCACGAATCCCGGGGAGCAGTACCCGCACTGGGTGCCATTCAGCTGGGCCAGACGCTTCTGGATGGGATGGTAGCCGCTCAGTTGATTGCCCAATCCCTCGTCCGTTATGATATCTACATCATCGCAGGTGTTGAGCAGCGTCAGGCACTTAAAATAAAGTTTTATTAGTAGCCAAGGGAAAGCCAATCCGCGTCGACAGTACTTACCGAGTTGGCTGCTCTCGACTGCACCTCGTCCGTGGCTGGATGACGTCGTCGGATGACACACACACAGGAGCCGCAGCCGCCCTCCAGGCACATGTACTTGGTGGCCGTCAGGTGGAGATGCTGGCGCAGGAATGCGTTCAGGGTGAGGTCCGGGGCGTAGTCCGCAGCCTGCACCTCATAGGGGAAGCCATTCACAGTGAACCTGATGCTCATCGCTGCAGAGTCGCCAGCCAAATGGTCCGAGGTCTTGGCCATTCGTTTATATTTCAAAGCGTTGTCTAAAACCTGATTACCCGTTAATTAGGCTAAACGAGTTCCAGCAGAGGAGCGGATAAGAGCGCCATCAAAGTGGGCACTGTGCGAAATCTTCAAGCTAATTACACAGCCCCCACAGTATTTGAACTGCTTTCTTTAGGAGGATACTCATATGTAGTATGTGCATGTAGAGAATATCCACGGTACCTACGGTACTCAAAGAATACACACTGTAACTTTTTGTTGCCCTAAAAGGCATAAGAATATATCTAAGCGAGCAATCAATAAAGAGACATGAAGCTAATAAGACGTTGTGGTCTTTTGGTCATTTCACATACAGTCGGGTATATGAGTTACACGATAGAAATGCACTGAATAAACGAATAGTAAGTATATTTGGAATATATGTAAAAAGAAATGCCAAATCCCATTTGAAATTAGAATCTACTTAAGCCTAAAGCTCGTCGCCTCATGTCCCGCATTCAGCACCAAAGTCTCCGGCGTAGAGGGTGCTCCCAGGCGCACCCACTCGCGCGGCAGTCCCGCATCCTGTCGGGCCGATTGCAGGGCCTGTTGGAGGGCAAACACCACGCTGACGGCCAGGCAACAGGGCGGCTCTCCAGTGGCTTTGGAACGCATAAACCCTGGCCCATTGGGATTGGGTTTCTGGGCCAATTCAATGCGAAAATCAATAGGTATGTCCTTGGCGCCAGGCGGCTTGTAGTTCCACGTGCGGTTGGTCACCAGCCGTCCCGTTTCGCGATCGTAGACCAACTGTTCGCTGAGCCAGTAGCCCAGGCACATGACAAAGGCGCCTTCCACTTGGCCAATGTCGATAAAGGGACTGAGGCTCTCGCCAGCATCCTCGAGGATATCCACGCGCTTGATTTGATTGTTGCCGGTGAGGACATCCAATTCGATTTCGGTGAGCGCCATGCCGTACACATGGTAGTTCTCCATATCCCCCTCTTTGTAGTGATCCGAGGCAATCAGATTGATGGACTTGTCAAAGGCAGCGCCCACGGTCTGGACCCAACTGTCACCGCTCTTCTTCACCGGCTGCAGTCTGGTGTTGAGGATCTCGCAGGTTTTGCGCACTGCAAAGCAAAGACTCTCGCTGCCCACGGCTCCGCCAGTGACCATGGAGTTGGCGCCATTGATGGTGTCCGAAGATTCTACCTTGATAAAGCTCAAATCGATGCCCAGGGTATAGGCAGCCACCTGAGCCACCTTGGTGTTCATTCCTGGAACAATACAATTCATAATAAAAGATAAATTCATACTAAAGAGTTACCCCACTCACCTTGCCCCATTTCAATGCCTCCGTGGGTGACCACAACTGTTCCATCCACATGATAGATGGCCACGGTAGCGGGGTATTGTCCAAAGTAGAATATGGGATAGTCCATCACGGCCAGGCCCAGGCCGCGCTTCATCCAGCGGTTCTTGGCATTGTGGGCCTCGATCTCCTTCTTCCTCGCGTAGTACTCTCGCGACTCAAGGAACTGCGGCAACAGTTCCGACATTTTGTTAGTGGCGGCTATGTTAAGGAGTCGCACAGCTGCCGGATCGACCTGCACCTCAAAGGCAACATGTTCAATGATGTTCTCCATCATGGCGATGCCTTCAACCGATCCCGGGGCACGACACCAAGTGGAGCTGGGAGCATCTGTGATCACCGCGTTGCCATTGTTCTTGAAGTTGACGCCAGTAAAGTCGTAACAATTGGTCGCCGTTAAGGTTGAGTGCCCTTCGATGGGACTCTCGTTGTTGACCCAACCAGCATCTTCGTAGAAATCATTCGACAATCCGACAATCTTGCCGTTGGACTTCACGTGGCACTGATAGTCGGAGCGACAGGCCCATCGCTTGCCATTACAATCCATCATGGACTCCAGAGTCTGGACAAAGCGTACAGGTCGATTTAGCTTAAAGGCAGCCAGGGAGGCGGCGCAGGCCACCTGATTCCCGCGGGTGATCTTTGAACCGTAGCCACCACCCAATCGACGGACCTGAAATGAGAAAAAGGTATTAAAGAAATCACAAATTTAAGAGATTAACTCACCTGTAACTGAACATCCTTGGCCTTGATCTGGAGCATGTGTGCAATGACAGCCTGAGTGTGGTCCATCCACTGCGTAGCCGAGAAGACCTTCAGGCCATCTTCGAAAGGAATGACCACAGTCGTTTGCGGCTCCATTGTGAAGTGATACTGCAGGCCCATCTGAAATATTCCTCTAACTTCCACATCGGGAGTGTCGGAGAATGTCACTTCCTTCAGCTTCGATTTGGCCACTGCAATGATGCGTGACGGATCCGGACTTTCCGTAGAAAAGACATCCCCAATGCTGGGCATCAATTTGAAGTCCGAGCTCGGCAGACTGTAGGTGATCTTCACCAGCTTTGCTGCCCGTTGAGCCTGATCGGCAGTGAGGGCTACGACCACACCCGCTGGCTGTTCCGAGTGACGCACCTGTCCAGAGCAGAAGATCTCCTCTGCCTGGTAGCCAAAGCTTGGCTCACAGAAGGTATTAGTCCCAGGCAAATCCTTGGCACTGTAGAAGGCTAACACTCCAGGTTGCTGCAGCGCCTCCTTGGCATCAATTGCATCAATGGTGGCTCCCACCTTAGTCGCTCCTACGAAGGCACAATATACGGTGTTGGATGCGGTCAGCACATCGTTCATGTAGGTCGCTTCCCCCGAGCACTGGATCATGCCCTCCACCTTCTGCACGGCCTGGGTTACTGGATAGTTTTTCTTTTGGGTCTGGTACTCCTGAATTCCCGATGATAACGGGCGCTGAAGAATCTGACCTCCACTCTTGAAGTTCTCCGCGACCTCTGCATCTGGGGCATGCTTCAGAAGAAACTTGTAGAGTAATCCGCAAGCTAGTTTCGTGCGATATGCAGGACTGGCGTCAGGCAGGACCTCGTCTGGATTGAACAGACTTGGAAGCGAATCAAAGGTCTGTTCTATAAGGCCACTCTCGTACGGACTGTGTCCCACCATCAACTGCTCAATGGCAGTGGCGTGGACGAAGTCAGGACGAATGCCACCAAAGCAAATCCTGGCATTCTTCACCTTTGAACCGTTGTCCAACTCGAGGAGAAAGGCAGCATTCACATAGGCATGTGCATTCTGGGCACGTGGCATGATCTATGAAACAGGAAAGAAACGATCTTATAGACGGGAGTTAGTGAAATAATCAATGGATTACCTTGAAGGAGTCGTATATAAACTTATCCTTGGGATAGGCAGGCAGGAGGAATGCCTTCATCACAAGTTTCCTATTCGAATCACCCAAATACTCGGCAAGGGACATTTCCTGCTCTTCAGTGGCGTTTTTCATTGCTAGAACCTTTGCATTCAAAGCTTCGAAGGATAGAAAGACATCCGATGGGAACTCGGGATGCTGTTTCTTAATCGAAATGTTTCCAGCCAAAGTTCCCGACTGCAAGGAAGAGAATGTTAAATGGTGATACTCGCTCGGAACTGATTTTAAACTCACATTTCGCACGGGGACATTCGCAATGAGATCCAAGTGGTTCCACAGAACATCCAAATACTCAAAGCCAGGCTGCTTGGAAGTCGCACGAATGATGTCCATGGTCTGCGTCAGACTGAGGTTCGCTCCCAGCTTCAGCTGCTGCCCCTCAGTGCTGTGCTGATGCAGCTCCTCCACTCCACTCACATCGATGAAGTGCTTAATGTCCGTCGATCGTCTGTAGACACCATGGGCCGTGTTGCCAGCCACCAGCATGAATTTATCTGCATCTCCGATCTTGTCCAGCGCCTCAAACAGCTCCTTCAGGGACTTGGGCCAGTGCCACTGGCTTCCATCCTCGTAGACCAAAGTGGGACGATGACAGCTGCCGCTGCAGGGCTCCCCCGTCTTGGGACAGTTGCGGGCCTCCAGGTTCAGATCCTCGATATCCGCACATTCGGCGGGAACCTGGATGTCGCTGTCCACCGCAAAGGACTTCATGGCATCCAGAATGGGACGATAGCCGGTGCAGCGACAAATGTTGCCACCGAAGGAGTTCTCCACCTCCTCCATGCTCACCTTGCCGTCGTGCTGCTCCAGCAGCCCGTACATATTCATCACGAATCCCGGGGAGCAGTACCCGCACTGGGTGCCATTCATCTTGGCCAGACGCTTCTGAATGGGATTATAGCCGGTGCGCTGATTGCCCAACCCCTCGGCAGTGACGATCTCCAGCTGGGCGCAGGTATTCAGCAGCGTGAGGCACTGCAAAGAGAGAACATAAACGATTTCTGGTTAGAGGTTGAGCGAATGACAGGATTGGATCTGTTCAAACCGAATTGACGGCCCAGCTACGGGTTCCATTGCGGACTACGCACACACAGGCTCCACATCCTCCTTCCTGGCACATGAACTTCGTGGCCGTCAGTTGGGCATGCTCCCGAATGAAGGTGTTCAGAGTGATGTCGGGTGGGAGATTGGTGAGATTCACTGTGGAAAACAGAGGGAGAGGAGAGTTGTTAATTTCTGCTAATGAATGTGTTAGAGAGTAAACGATTGCGTGCAGTTTCAGAAGCTCTAATTGAATAATTACTATCCTTATCTGAACAGAATACATAGGTATCATTTTTAATAATATATGATCAACTTTGTAAACAATCAATTTGTTTACATCAGAATCGCATATCAACTCTTCTGCGTATGCAACTGGACACTACACCAAAGACCACTATAAGACGAAAACAATGGGGATAGATTCCTTCTGACTGTTTTAATTCTATAAATAATATTACGATTTAGATATAGATATAGAACAAAAAAAGCAAAGCAACGAGCTCCTGCATTCTTACCAGATTTTTCGCACTTTCTTCTACGATTAAAATTAGTATTTCGTTAATTTTATTACGTCTCACCGAATCTTATATTAAAATATTTCCCTACTGTGGATTTATCTATGGCTCTAAATATTTCACCAAAATACTATATTTCTTGTATATGTCGGAGATGGAGAAGTAATATTATTATTATTATGTTTGTAAATAACTAAGCAATGTTTAATAAATGATATTCGAACGATACTAGCTATCGATATTTTGTTAGTGCGACCCAAGGTTGCTAAGAGCATAGTCGGAGAGCGAGAGAGACTCTCAGATGAGCATGGCCCAAGTGTTGTTGTAAAAAGAAGGAAGCACAAAAAGAAACAAAAAAAAAGACGAGCAAAGCGCCGTGCAAAGAGGACGACAAATTAGGTCTAGTCATTCTGTGCGTGGAAACCGAAAAGACAACGACTTGGGACTTGCTGTGCTTTGGCGACAAAATAATATAAAAATAATAGAAAAATGAATAAGGAAAATGAAGAACATGATGTGCCATTGAATGCCAACCTTACTCCGATATCAGAAGTGGGATCGGCCTCGCCACCAGACCACTCTGGCAATCATTGGCGTGCACTTTTCGAGGCGCAGAACCGAAATTTTATGGAGCTCATTCAATCGATGCAGGCATCAGGAAAGGCTGTTGAAAAAGCAAAATTGGTCACCCTGCCAAAGTACAATCCCGACGCTGTGTGTGCAGATGCTGCGGCCTGGTGCAAAACGGTGGACATAATCATGGCTGAGAATCCGATAGAAGGCAGCGCACTTGTGATGGCACTCAGTGACTCGCTTCAAGGTGGAGCATCACAGTGGCTATCGCAGATCTGCTACACGGGAATCAAATGGCCTGAGTTTCGAGATCTGTTTGTTCAGCGTTACGAGGGAATAGAGACGCCGGCAGCCATTTTGCTGAACATCTTCAACGGGAGCCCAAAGCCGAGCGAGTGCTTGTCTGTATATGGCAGCCGCTTAGTGACGTCACTGCTGTCTAAATGGAAAACAATGAATCTGGAGGAAATAGCGGTGTCCGTTGTGCTAGCCCACGCATCCAAAATAGACAACCGACTGCAGCGCTTGCTATTCACTACCAATATCAGAACACGCAGTGAATTGGAGCAGCAGTTGCGAGCGTATGCGTTTGGCAAACGGAACGACTACTATAGTGTGAATCACACCCCCCCCGAACGGAAGAAGCAAAAATTAACGCCGAAGCTACACTGCCATTTCTGTGGCAAAGTTGGACATAAAATGGCGGAGTGCCGCAGCAGGAAAACTGGAGAGTGGAACGCGTTCAAGGGAAGTCAGACGCATGGCAACGCGCCACAGGGCAAAGAACGAGCAGCGGTGACATGTTTTAAATGCGGCAACCCTGGACACATTGCATCTGTATGTACAAAGGGTACTTTAGCGTCGAGTAAGAGCGGCACATACGAGAGGCGAGTTGATGTCTGTACCGTGGTGGAGCCAAAGGGAACCCTGTATCAGTATGGTGAGCCTGTTCCATTTTTCTTCGACTCGGGTGCCGAGTGTTCATTATTGAAAGAAAAGCTGGCTGAAAAGTTCGCAGGAAAGAGAATCAATAATAAGGTAGTTTTAAGAGGCATTGGCGATAATTCAATATCATGTACGTTGCAAATCCTATCAACTGTTAAAATTTGTGAATACTCTTTAGAAATCCTTTTTCATGTGGTAATGGATGAATGTTTGAAGCATGACGTGTTAGGCGTATGATCGACTGGAAAATGTGTTGAACGTTCTGACTGAGGCCGGATTCTCATTTAATATAGCCAAATGCACATTTATGAAACCAAGTGTTGAATATCTGGGGTACAAAGTTGAAAATGGCGAACTAAGGCCGAATCCGCGTAAGATAGAAGCCTTGGAAGCTTTGCCACCACCACAGTCTGTGACTCAACTAAGACAGTTCATAGGTTTGTCTTCTTACTTTCGGCAATTTGTTCCACGATTCTCCGAGCAAATGAAGCCATTGTATTTACTGACCTCTAAGAACAACCAGTTTGAATGGGAACCAAAACACGAACAGGTACGACAGAAAATCATTTCAACACTAGTGAGTGACTCCGTTCTGATAATCTATGATCCACAGTATCCTGTTGAATTGCATACCGATGCTAGTTCGATAGGGTATGGTGCCATATTGATGCATAAGGTAAACGGCAAATCGAGGGTTATCGAGTATTACAGCAAATGCACTACAGCGGCAGAATCAAAATACCGCTCATATGAGTTGGAAACGCTAGCTGTGTTTAATGCTGTAAAACACTTCCGCCATTACCTGCATGGCCGTCCTTTTGTGGTATACACTGATTGCAATTCTCTGAAAGCTAGTCGACATAAGATTGAGTTATCGCCTAGGGTACATCGCTGGTGGGCATATCTACAATCATTTGATTTTAGCATAGAGTATAGAAAAGGGAATCATATGGCACATGTAGACTTTCTTTCGCGCAACCCCTTACCGGCTGATAGACATTCAAATGTGGTAAAGAATAAGGAATTGCGCGTGGAACTAGCGGAAATAACGAATAATTGGCTATTAGCAGAACAGCAGCGAGATCAAGAGTTAGCTGAAGTAATTTTAAAAATGCAAAATAATGAATTGCAGGATGAGATTGCAAAGACATATGAGCTGCGAGCGGGTATGCTGTACAAGAAAATACAAAGAAATGGTCGAACCAGGTGTCTGCCTGTAATACCCAGGGCGTTCAGGTGGTCAGTCATCAATCACGTACACGAAGCTATAATGCATCTCGGTTGGGAAAAGACTTTAGATAAGGTGTATACTCAGTATTGGTTTGAGAACATGTCAAAGTATGTGCGAAAGTTTGTGGAAAATTGCATCACATGCAAATTGACGAAACCTGCCACAGGCAAAGTACAAATAGAATTGCATTCCATACCGAAGATCGACATACCATGGCATACGATACATATTGATATTAGCGGAAAGCTGAGTGGCAAGAGTGATCGCAAAGAATACGTGATAGTGCAGATCGATGCTTTCACTAAATTCGTGTATCTTCATCACACTCTTAGTCTTGATACTGATAGTTGCATAGAGGCAGTAAAATCTGCCATATCTTTATTCGGTGTTCCCAATCGTATAATTGCTGATCAGGGTCGTAGTTTTGCAAGTAATGACTTCCGACAATTTTGCTCGATACAAAAGATTGATTTTCATTTGATAGCAACTGGCGCTAGTCGCGCGAACGGTCAGGTAGAGCGCGTTATGAGTACCATGAAAGCAATGTTGACGGCTGTAGAGACAAGTAAACGATCTTGGCAAGATGCAGTAAAAGATGTTCAGTTGGCTTTAAATTGTACAACGAATCGAGTCACCAAGGCCAGTCCATTGGAGATGTTAATTGGAAAGGAGGCAAGACCTTTGGGTATGATTTAGTGGAAGAAGAAAAAGTAGATATGGAAGGTGTTAGAACTCGAGCCCAACGAAACATGATAAGTAATGCTGAGTATGATAAACAGAGATTTGATAGAGATAAGGCCAAAATTGTGAGATTTGGCGTAGGCGACCATGTCTTGCTCAAGTGTGAAGAACGTCACCAAACGAAGTTGGATCCTAAGTTCAAAGGACCATTTTTGATAATTGAAGTACTTGAAGGTGACCGTTATATGTTAAAATCTTTATCTAGTAAGAGAACGTATAAGTATGCTCATGAACAGCTGCGGGCTATGCCAAGTGGGCTAGTCGCAGCTGAGGTGGATCACCTGCTCGAGGGCAAGGATGATGAAGAGGTACCATGCACTGTGGCACCGGTGGGTGCGTTGAATTGAATCATACACGAAGGCTACGACCGCACCACGATGGTCAACCGATGGCACAAGTGTAGGCTAGTGAGAGTCGAACATGGCGTGCGGCGCGGTTGATGTCGCGTGGCGGGGGTCAAGAGGGTCTAAAGAGAGACCATGACGCAAAGAGTGCGTGAGAGCGTTGTATTGAGACAGCAAGAGCCTTAGAACGTGGTATGATATTGATGATATGATATTGAGAAATGTAAAAGAAATATGAAACAGTCATGGTACGATGGTACAGTGGTACTAAAGAAGAACAAAAAATGTTAAAGAGCAAGAATAAAAAAAAAAAAAAAAAAAAAAAAAAAAAAAGAGCGTATGGCTCTAGTATGATGTAAGAATAGAGATAAAGATTTGAAAATGAATTTGAGTTAAAATTATCTATTGTTAAAATTAAATGTTAAGTAACTTGAGCAAGGCAGGAAGCTACTAAGTATTTGGTTGTTATTATGTACGTCACTGCACACGAGGACGTGTGAGTGTCAGGAAGGCCGTGTCGGAGATGGAGAAGTAATATTATTATTATTATGTTTGTAAATAACTAAGCAATGTTTAATAAATGATATTCGAACGATACTAGCTATCGATATTTTGTTAGTGCGACCCAAGGTTGCTAAGAGCATAGTCGGAGAGCGAGAGAGACTCTCAGATGAGCATGGCCCAAGTGTTGTTGTAAAAAGAAGGAAGCACAAAAAGAAACAAAAAAAAAGACGAGCAAAGCGCCGTGCAAAGAGGACGACAAATTAGGTCTAGTCATTCTGTGCGTGGAAACCGAAAAGACAACGACTTGGGACTTGCTGTGCTTTGGCGACAAAATAATATAAAAATAATAGAAAAATGAATAAGGAAAATGAAGAACATGATGTGCCATTGAATGCCAACCTTACTCCGATATATATATCAAATAATTTGTTTGCACCATCGTTCTCTGATTTACATATCGGAACTAACCATCTTTAAACTAATTATAGGTATTGTAACACTCACCCGTGTACGGCTGTCCATTAATTGTGAATTTCGTAGTCATTTCGTTAGTTAACACCACAAACAGAATCACTCAAATGTCAGCTGCTGTTTTTTTTTCTATAAATAATTCAATTAGTTGCCACTTTTTATGATATTTTCCAATATGTTCCGTCTGCGAAATGTGATTGTTGCCTCAAGCACTGCCGTTGCTTAACTGAACGATCGATTCGATCGCCTCTTGACGATCTGTTCAACAGAATTTGATTGCGATTTTTGTGGCAGCGGTAGCTAAATGTCAGTTGGACGGGAACTCTGTATAAATTAACAATAATTTTGTTTAATTTTCATGCCTCGCTCGCGATCGGAAATAATTGCAGTCTATCGCTTCGACGGCCCCGTTACGTTTCGTTTCGTTTTAGCTGCTGCGGCTGCTGCTCCTCGGTGAAAAAACTGTCGGCGATTGCCGGCTTTTGAATGTTTCTTTGCGTTTTTTTCGCCATTCGTCAGCTGTTTTTGTTGTTGTTGTCTTTTGGCAGCTGGGCCTAGTCACGATACTTTGCGAGAATAGCAGAAAATAAAAAAAGAGAAAAAGAGGTCAAGCTTTGGCACAACGAATCATGGAATACCCTTTGTCTGGCAATGATTTGGGAATGGATAAACAAGTGACGTTTTCGGCTCAGGAAAATGGATTTCAAAAACAGTTATTGATGTCATTTTTTAATTCATAGAAAATGGAAAACTATATTGGAGAGATGTCCTCGCTCCTCGGTTTTTGAGGTTGTTACATGAATTCTGCCAGCACTAATGGACTCCTAATTCGCCCTACCTTCCAAGACTTTGGCGCTTCGTCGCGGCAACAAATAACAATGTGAGAGAGGCTATTGTTAGAGTTACATATGTATGTATATATAGTATTTGTGTTTTGATTGCTTGCTGGGGATAATAGTCGTTATGTCTGGCTTTTCAGCCTCTAAACATTTATATATTTATTTGCTTTGTGTTTATTCAATGACTTTTTAAAACACACAGACCCGCTAATCTGCCTTTGAATTGCGATAAACGCAATACCCCGAGTCACGTGTAAACTAAATATAGAAGTATAGTTATAGTAGTTGTTCTCTTCCAAAATTAGAGGGAACGCTTCTTAAGAGTTTGATAGAGAGAGAGACAGAGGGAGAGCGTGTGAAAGCATATGCCGGCCGGCATGAGCATGGAGCATAATATTTGCTCTCTCACCATTTCAGCAGAAACAACAAAAACAAAAAGTATTTTGAAAGCTTCAACATTCGAAAAACTAGAAAAACAAGCTTTAAAGTGTTATTAATTAAAACACTCAAGCAATCGCTCGAACAAAGTCAAAAGTTAAACAGCAATTGAAAAAATGCCGAATAATTAATGTTTTTTTGTGAGAGAGCGGAACGAACACACAACAATCGGGACGGCGTGAAGCTTTTAAAGCTTGTGGGCAAGAGAGAGGAGCTACATACATACATACATAGCTACAAATATTGAAGCTTTTTTGGAGCAGACCTGCCAATGCTGTTATTTTATTCGAGAGCGACGATCCATAAATAAATCACGAAAAAAACGATAGTTATAAGAGTTAAACTTTTGGGTGATACAAACAAATTTTAATCGGAATCGGTGAACGATAAAAGATAAAATCATGGGTACATAAAACTCTCAGAAGAACTATTCAAATAAATACATATATTTCAATCAAAATCCATACGATACCTATTTGAGCTTAAAATCCGTAACTTCATGGCCCGCATTGAGGAGCAGAGTCTCGGGTGTGGTCGGAGCTCCTAATCGTAGCCACTCCCTTGGAAGCCCCGCATCCTGTCGAGCAGATTGCATCGCCTGCTGTAGTGCAAATATCACACTCACAGCCAGGCAACAGGGCGGCTCTCCCGTGGTCTTGGAACGCATAAAACCAGCCCCATTGGGTTTGGGATTGTGCACCAGTTCAATGCGAAAATCAATGGGAATGTCCTTGGCCCCAAGTGGATGGTAGTTCCACGTGCGATTGGTGAGCAGGCGCCCATTGTCGCCCTCGTAGATCAGAAGTTCGCTGAGCCAGTAGCCCAGGCCCATGACAAAGGCGCCCTCGACCTGTCCGACATCGATATAGGGACTGAGACTTTCGCCAGCGTCTTCGAGGATATCGACGCGACGGATCACTATGTTCCCAGTGAGCACATCCATCTCGATTTCGGAAAGGGCCAGTCCAAGGACATGATAGTCCTGCATGTCACCCGTTTTGTAGTGATCGGAGGCGATCAGGTTGATCAAGGCGGCATTGGCGGCTTCAACGGTTTCCACCCAGCTGGCTTTGCTCTTCCTCACGGGCTTCAGGCGAGCGTTAAGGGTCTCGCAGATCTTGCGGACTGCATAGCAGACACTCTCACTGCCAATGGCATAGCCAGTCACCATAGAGTTGGCTCCATTGATGGTATCCGAGGACTCCACTTTTATGTAGCTCAAATCTATGCCCAAAGTATAGGCAGCCACTTGGGCGATCTTTGTATTCATGCCTGCAAAGAGATCAAAGAGGGATCAAAATCAGTGTACATTCAGAAGATGGTTCCATAGCAAACCTTGACCCATTTCAATGCCTCCGTGGGTGACCACAACTGTTCCATCCACATGGTAGATGGCCACTGTGGCCGGAAACTGTCCAATATAGATGACAGGAAAGTTCATTATGGAAAGACCGAGACCTCGTTTAATCCAGCGATTATTGGCGTTGTGCGTATCGATATCCTTTTTCCTGGCATAGTACTCCCTCGAATTGAGGAACTCTGGCAGCAACGTAGCCATCTTGGTCTTCTTGCTGATGTTCGCCAGGCGCACGTCTGCAGGATCACGCTGCACCACAAAGGCAACATGCTCAATGATGTTCTCCATCATGGCCAGGCCCTCAACAGAGCCCGGTGCACGACACCAAGTGGAGCTGGGGGCATCTGTGAGCACCTCATGGCCACTGAGCTTGAAGTTTTTGTCTGTGAACTCGTAACAATTGCCCGCTGTGTAGGTCGAGTGACCCTCCACGGGACTCTCGTTGGTATTCCAGCCGGCATCCTCATAGAAATCGTTCGACAAGCCGACAATTTTGCCAGTGGCCTTCACATGGCACTCGTATTCAGACCGACAGGCCCACCGCTTGCCATTGCAGTCCATCATCGACTCCAGAGTCTGCACAAAACGCACAGGACGATTCAGCTTAAAGGCAGCCAAAGAAGCTGCGCAGGCCACCTGATTCCCGCGGGAGATCTTTGAGCCATAGCCACCGCCCAATCGACGAACCTGGAATGAGGATTATGTCCTGGAAAACTTGCGGACATAAAGGAAAACCAACCTGTAATTGTACATCCTTGGCCTTCATCTGGAGCATTCGGGCGATGACAGACTGCGTGTGATCCATCCACTGCGTAGCCGAGAAGACCTTCAGGCCATCTTCGAAAGGAATGACCACAGTCGTTTGTGGCTCCATGGTGAAGTGATACTGCAGGCCCATCTCGAAGATGCCCCTTACCTCCATATCAGGCTTGTCGGAAAATGTCACTTCCTGCAGCTTCGATTTGGCCACTGCAATGATACGTGACGGATCCGGAGTTACAGAGGCAAAAACCTCCTTCAGAGTGGGCAACAATTTGAAGTCGGAGCTGGTCTGACTGTAGCTGATCTTCACAAGCTTTGCTGCGCGCTGAGCCTGATCGGCGCTGAGGGCTACGACCACACCCGCCGGTTGCTCCGAGTGACGCACTAGCCCCGAGCAGAAGATTTCCTCCGCCTGGTAGCCAAAGCTGGGATCAGAGAAGGTGTTTGCCCCAGGAACATCCTTCGCACAGTAGAAGGCAATAACCCCAGGTTGCTTCAGCGCCTCTTTGGTATCAATGTCGTCGATGGTGGCTCCCACTCTTGTGGCCCCCACAAAGGCACAGTGCACGGTGTTGGAGGTTGTCGGCACATCGTTCATGTAGGTCGCTTCTCCCGAGCACTGGATCATGCCCTCCACCTTCTGCACGGCCTGGGTGACTGGATAGTTCTGCTTTTGCGTCTGGAAAAGCTGAAGACCGGATGACAGCTGCCGCTGAAGAAGCTGGCCGCCACTCCTGAACTTCTCCCCGACCTCTGAAGCTGGGGCATGCCTCAGAAGAAACTTGTAGAGTAATCCGCAAGCCAGTTTCGTGCGATATGCAGGACTGGCATCAGGCAGGACCTCGTCTGGATTGAACAGACTTGGAAGCGAATCAAAGGTCTGTTCTATAAGGCCACTCTCGTACGGACTGTGTCCCACCATCAACTGCTCAATGGCAGTGGCGTGGACGAAGTCAGGACGAATGCCACCAAAGCAAATCCTGGCATTCTTCACCTTTGAACCGTTGTCCAACTCGAGGAGAAAGGCAGCATTCACATAGGCATGTGCATTCTGGGCACGTGGCATGATCTATGAAACAGGAAAGAAACGATCTTATAGACGGGAGTTAGTGAAATAATCAATGGATTACCTTGAAGGAGTCGTATATAAACTTATCCTTGGGATAGGCAAGCAGGAGGAATGCCTTCATCACAAGTTTCCTATTCGAATCACCCAAATACTCGGCAAGGGACATTTCCTGCTCTTCAGTGGCGTTTTTCATTGCTAGAACCTTTGCATTCAAAGCTTCGAAGGATAGAAAGACATCCGATGGGAACTCGGGATGCTGTTTCTTAATCGAAATGTTTCCAGCCAAAGTTCCCGACTGCAAGGAAGAGAATGTTAAATGGTGATACTCGCTCGGAACTGATTTTAAACTCACATTTCGCACGGGGACATTCGCAATGAGATCCAAGTGGTTCCACAGAACATCCAAATACTCAAAGCCAGGCTGCTTGGAAGTCGCACGAATGATGTCCATGGTCTGCGTCAGACTGAGGTTCGCTCCCAGCTTCAGCTGCTGCCCCTCAGTGCTGTGCTGATGCAGCTCCTCCACTCCACTCACATCGATGAAGTGCTTAATGTCCGTCGACCGTCTGTAGACACCATGGGCCGTGTTGCCAGCCACCAGCATGAATTGATCTGCATCTCCGATCTTGTCCAGCGCCTCAAACAGCTCCTTCAAGGACTTGGGCCAGTGCCACTGGCTTCCATCCTCGTATACCAAAGTGGGACGATGACAGCTGCCGCTGCAGGGCTCCCCCGTTTTGGGGCAGTTGCGGGCCTCCAGGTTCAGATCCTCGATATCCGCACATTCGGCGGGAACCTGGATGTCGCTGTCCACCGCAAAGGACTTCATGGCATCCAGAATGGGACGGTAGCCGGTGCAGCGACAAATGTTGCCACCGAAGGAGTTCTCCACCTCCGCCATGCTCACCTTGCCGTCGTGCTGCTCCAGCAGCCCGTACATATTCATCACGAATCCCGGGGAGCAGTACCCGCACTGGGTGCCATTCATCTTGGCCAGACGCTTCTGTATCGGATGGTAACCGCTGCGTTGACTGCCCAATCCCTCGCATGTAACGATCTCCAGCTGGGTGCAGGTATTCAGTAGTTTGAGGCACTGGGAAAGTGATGGGAGATCTTTGTTAGAGCTGGAATGATTCAGTTGATCTCTGACCCAACCGAATTGATGGCTCTGGGTCCGTTTGCATCGCGCACAACGCACACACAGGCTCCACAGCCTCCCTCCAGGCACATGAACTTCGTGGCCGTCAGTTGGGCATGCTCCCGTATGAAGGTGTTCAGAGTGATGTCTGGGGGGAGATCAGCTAGGTTCACTGTGGAAGATAGAAGGAAGTACCTTGTGACTAGAGTTGGAATAAGTTACAGAGGAAAGGATTCCTTGGCTGATTTTTAGCGATATCATTATTCTATCCTTTACCCACCCGTATATGGTTGTCCATTGATGGTAAATGTTGTTGACATTTTACTTTGTTGGTAACTTTTTGTAGAATTAATTTATGGGTGGCTGCAGCGACTATCTCTGGCCAACTGATGGTCTCTCTGGACGGTCGACTGCCCTATATTTGTTCTGCAAATCTGATAACAGATACAATATTTGCCAGAGTCGTTTATGAAATTAAGAATAATTTGTTGAAATTTGTTATAAATTGCATTTTCTCGCTTTGTTGCTTCCATTTTGATTCCCCATGCAACAGATTTGTTTGCCATTTGTTGGCTTTGTTGGGCTGTAATTTCCCATTCAATGGATATAATGGGATTATTTATTGTTTGTTTGTAAGTAATATTCATTTAGGAGGTAAGTTATTCCATTAGCTATCAATTTACGAGTAATTTAGTTATGTTTTATAGATGATCTACCCTTTAAGAGGAGTTCTCCGGTTTGGTCATCATTTTGGGTTAACAAGCCTGAATATTTTTCAATTTTATTGGCCCTCTCTTATCGTGTATCTTGACGCGGCTTAATTAATTAAATACATGTTCTCTTCTCTCGTTGTTTTCGTCTTTTATTAACTCGCGAGTCTCGAACCGAAGAGGCACGAATAAAAACTGTCAACTCATTGGGAAATCATTTGTCAAAATATAAATCGATGTTTCCTTTCGGGGAACAAACGGTTGGACAGACGGAAATCTTACATAATCATTCCACAAAACATGCAGAAAGAGAACAACAAAGAGAACGTTCCGCCTGTGCACCTTATCGATATTCAAGAATCGTTTTCCAAAAATACACACACATAAAATACGAGTAATAATCAACAAAAAATGAAAAAAATTGGGGAAAAAGAGTGAAAGAATATTTTGAACAAGTAAAATTAAAATATGAATAACGCAATCTTTTCTCACATGGCTAGGCATTTTGGTATATCGGAGAGGCAACCCGCTGTCAAACAGGTAAGCAGCCAGCCAGCCAGCCAGCCAGCAGGGTCTGGTGTCCAGGGTCTGGGGTCTGGGGTTCAGGCCCAACCGCTCCTTGTTCGGGGGAGTGTCCATTGTTGTTGCTTGGTTGTTTCGTTCTTTCGTTTTGGAGCTGTCATGCATAATAAAATTCCAATATATTTGACCGTACGCCTTCGCCTTCGTTTCTTCGTTTTCGATTGCGGATCCTTATCAAACACGAAAAGTGACGTGAGCCTCTCCATCTCCATATCATATCCCCCCACTCAAAACTTTGAACCCGACCCGAGAAGATGATGCACACAAACACAAACACAGCCACAGTCACAGTCGCACACACCCATAGGAAAGTGTTGGGTTTTATTGGCCAAAGGCCATTTGATGCTCACAAGTCCAGCACGGATGATGACACTGACCCACTGAAAAGGGCAGAACCAAAAGCCAACAGCCAAGAGCCAAGCCCAGGTTCTGGTTCAGGTCCCAGGCCAGGGCAAGGTGAGACAGACGCCTCACTCAATTGGCAACATCTTGGCTCATCCCATAAATATGTACATACATATGTACGATGCGATGCCTTTGGGGGCCTTAAAGATTAGCTAAAGTTGTATAGCCAAAACTTTTCAGATTCAGATAGTGCAGGAAAAGGTGAATAGAAGATAATAAAAGTTTCTTTCATTTCGAAAATTCAAACAAATGTTCATTATATGTACATCTTTCAATTCCAGGATCACATTATCCATCACTCACCCTTTCATTGGATGTTACTCCTCTCCGCTCTTCACTCTCCACTCTGGTAGGGTTCAGAGAAATAAATGGATAACTACTCGATGGTGACACTGTTAACCCTTTGTCACTTCCATTGACAGTTCAATAATGCGTCATTTGGCGTGTCCCATGGCTGGGGGAGATGGGACTGCGACAGGAAGAGGGTACACTGCTGTCACATCAGAACTGGACAGAGGAAGACTTGACACTGCCAGCATGTATGAAGAATACTCTTTTTCTTGGATAGGGTAAAGATGGGTGTACAGACGAGATTATTAGGAAGCTTAGTTGGGTTTATGTTTGTAAGCGATTAAAGGTTTAAGATGCTTAAAGAATATATAATGAATTAGTGAAATCAATGACTTAAACAAGAAATGTTAATAAAAGTTAACAAATAGTTAAGGAATATTTTGTGTATAACTTAAGAATATATCTAGCTCTTTAGTTCCTTAATCTCTTCCAATTTATATTTCAGTTCTTGCCTTTGTACAAAAGTGTTTATATCTTATATTGATCTTAAGAGTATCCCCACTTCTATATGCCCCAAAGTCATAGTTTCCCCCACACTTGTTCCTTTTGTGAGGTCCGTTCTTAGCCATCGTCCTGGCATTCATTGGCTTGTTGGCCTCAGAGCTTCAGAGAGTCTTCAGTCCGCAGTCGCCGTCGCAGTCGCTGTCCTCTTTCCGAGTCTCTGTCTCTGTCTCTTGTCGCCTGTCGGATGTCACATTAAATTCGCATTATTTGCTTGAAATAATTTCTGCGTTTATCGTTTTGGGGGCTCCTCGCTTCGTCCTCTTCCTAACCTCCTCTGCTTGTTGTTTGATGCATGTTGCAGCCGGGGATAAGGAGACAGACACCAGACGACGACGCTGCATTTTAATGACTTTTGGCGGATTCGCTGGCAGCTTCTTTATGCGAATCCATGTGATAAATGGCTGCTCTTTGGAGCCGAAATGCCATTTAATTGATTCATCAGCGCTTCATTATTGATTAGTAACGATTTGGGGTTTCGGTTTTGGGTTACTGAGTCGCAGACCGGAGACCCCCCAGCAAGGTGCAGCCGTTGAGGGTTGGGCTTGGGATTGGGCTTGGGTCTGCAGACTGCACCTGCCACCGATCACCGACCACCGACCCTCTGTGGCTCTGTGGCAAGCAGCAACTGTCGTCAGACTCATTTGCGGGCAGACTATTTAACATTTCTATTTTTACGAGTTCAACGAAAAATCTATAAAAACTCTTTAAACGGAACCCCCGCCCGCACAGAGCTCTGCGGAGAACACCCGCTGTCATTTTATTTGCGACAAATAAACAAATAACCAATTCCTCTATATTTAAGTGAAATGAGCTTTCCATTCGACACAAAAGCAGACACCAGACAGCAGACAGCAGACAGTGGATAGTCGACAGTCGAGAGGGAACCGAGCGGAAACCTAATTGAAAGAAGCCACGCAAATTGAGTTAACCAAGCGGAAAACCAGGCCATTAAATTCCAGCTCGCTCCGAAGGGAGTGTGGGAGTGTGGAAGTGGATGTGGGACTCACTTCGGGTCACAACATGGACATGGACTTGAACATTGGAACTCCATGTTGGACATGAACTCCACTGCGACTCGATTCGATTCGTTTCATTTCAATCCCATTCGATTTATGGCATTTTGCAATTGTGTGGCAATTTAATAGCAATTTGCTGCTGAACCCGAAAAAAAAAGAATTCGACGAAACTTTTTGATGAAATGCAATTGGAAAATTGTCACGGCTTGACGACCGACCCACCCACCGACCGTCCGACCGACCGACCAAACTCCTCTCCTTCAATCATTCCAATCCAACAGTCGTCGACTGTCCGAACATCGTAACAATGGTAACCACAACGACCCGACCCGACCGATACGAATGAGTAACAATCACTTGTCATCTGCTGTGTGCCCTGACAAACTATTTCGATCAGAAATCGAAAGTTGAAATGACGTATCGACAACTGGTGGCGGCTCAATCGACGACAATTGACGGACAGACGAGTTTCCTGTTTTCCTGTTTATGCGGCAGTCGAGGAATCAAAGGATAAATGTACATATATCCCATTCAATCTGATTAATTATGGATTGTTGCTGTTGGCCAAGTGGAGGATTGCTGTATCATGTTTTTGATAGTCCTTATCTCCCCAGTTACTACCTTCATTTCGAGTATTCCACCTATGTTTTCGGCTTGTATTTGATTTGATGTATTTCCTTTTACTTATCCCACACAAATATCTCTCGTTTTTTTTTTTTTTTTTTTTTTGCACAACTTGGCAAAGCGCCTACCTAGCAGATACATTCAAAGATAACTTGGCCGACTCGACGAACAGCAAAACATTAAGATACAAAGATAATATATAAAAACAAGAGAGGAGCTAATAAACGGAAGGAGTCGAACAGTAGATGCTCTAACAAAAACACCTTCCTTCAGGGAAATATGTTATATTAATCTTCAATATTTGTATCTTCTATATTTCATAGTCTCAATCCCTCACCCCCTTTTTGGTGTATCTTCTGAGAGAGTATTCCGAATTGGAGAAAGAAAAGCACACAAAAAAAAGTAGGCGCGATAAATTATTAAGTGACTGTGACGGCCGGAATGACCCCCTGCCCAAAAGCCTCTGCCTCCTGTCTGTCTCTTCGCTCTCTCTCATCCTCCCTCCCTCCCTCTCTTGTCTGCCAGTTTTCGGAGTCATCCTCCTGTGGCGTGGATTTTGTCACCCAAACGAGGCGGCGGCAGACGGTTGTCTCTGGTCTTATCTTCCGATGACGGGCATTATTTCTCTCCTTTATTTTTCGTTTTTTTTTATTTTATTTGTATTTTTTTTTTCCTTTTTCCCCTCCCAACCCCCTGGTTAACTGTGGGAGCCAACAACTTAATTTGTGATTTATTTTGTATACCCTCGAAAGGTACTCCAAGGAGTTCAAGGGGTGTATATTATATTCGATTAAAAGATAGCATATATCAGGACAAATTTGTACTTTGATATAGGAATTTAGAATCCCTGAAAGAGCTATATATATTCTTCCAGATCTTAGAGATATTTGTATCTCAGTACGAGGATATCTCCCTGTCGTGGCACACCCCTTATAGCCTTTACTCTTATTTGTTTTTAGTTGCAAGATTTATGCAGCGCTGCGAAGAGTTTCTTAATTTATAAAATGAGAAAAAAATTAACTTGCGTTGATAATAAATCAATTTCCTGCCTACACATTAAATTATACAGTTAATAATAAGCCAGCCGTTTGGCTGGGGCCCACGTTGGACCTGGCTCTGGACGGGGTCTGCGTCTGCGACTGCGTCTGGACTGGCTCTGCGTCTGTCCTGTCTCCGTCCTCACTCGGAAACTGGTCCCCCGATCTGCTGGCTGGCTGCTTCTCTCTCTCTTCTCTGTGTCTTTGGGGCCGGCCTGCCTGCTCTTTATCTCACAAATCCATTTGCATCTCATCAAGTTTTGGCTTAACACTCAACTCAACTCAACTTGGCTCGATTCGATTCGTTCGCTTTCTGCGGTATTGCGTGTCTTTGCCAATTTGTTGGCAGTTTGAACAAATTTCCTGCCAACGGGCCACGCAATTTGTTCACATATGCTTAGGATCATCATCAAGTCCGGAGATCGTCGAATATGAAATGGAAACCAGTTGGCGATTTCCACAACAACATTGTTAACAACATCTTTGAAAGATCGCTGGTATGGGATAAGTTTTCTAAAGAAAATACCATCTTTCCACCACTAATTGCTACTGGCAACAGATTCCATTCCCTTCCCTTCCTTTCCAGCTGGAATGTTTATATAAATTAATCCTTGAAAAATGTTATGGCATTCCATCTTTAAAGAGGCTTTTTATCCTTCTGCCCTTTTTGAGGGGGTGGCCCCCATACCGCATCTTAGCCGCTTAATGCACACTCGTTCGCGTCCTTTTTTAATTAAAAACTTGCAGACTGCTTAATTTTGTTTGCCCAAATCCCGGGACAACAATGAAACTTTTTTTTATCCCCCAACTGCCTAAGAGGCAGACGCGGACGCGCACGACTCTTCTGCAATTCCTTTCGAGTGTGCCTCGAGTGAGAGCTTTTCAATTTGAGCAAGGTACGAGTGCCACACAGGACTTCCAGGAGTGGCCACGAATGGGGATGGGGTTTTTTTTACACTTTCAACGGCTCAGCGTATCTCCTCCGCCGCCCCCAACGTTTCCGAAACTACTTACGATGCCTTGAACTTCATTTCCTGGCCGGGACCTTTCTGGCCTTTGGCCATAAATCATTGCTGCTCTGCCTCAAAGAAAGAGCCAACAAGAAAATGGGGAAAACAAGCAAAAATACAAAATAAATAAAAGAAAAGAAAAGGAAAATAAAAAGGTACGAGGTAAAATTTTTATTTTGAAAACCCAAAGGCGAGCAACAAGTTTGAGTTTGTTTTCATCTTTGTCCGACGACGAAAATAATACGGAGAGCGCCTTCGGCTGCTTTATTATTAACCAAGGTAAATAGCAAAAGGGCTAACACACACAGCGAAAAGGTAGCCCGATCCGCTCGAGTGTCCTCCGTCGTCGTAGTCGTCGTGGTCCTCGTCGTCGCTGAGGATATTAATGAGTTTTGGCGTTAAAATTAATTGCATTCTGGAACTTTTGAGGAAGATTTCCATTTCGATGCGGGGTCTGGTCCGCTGTCCTGTCGAGGTTTATCAAAAATAAAAGCAAAACAGAGTCCTGACCAAAAGGATGATAGTTTCCACTCAGCAGCAGGATGGGTCCTCAGCCATTTTTTGGGGCTGACACAGCAGGCGGTCTAAATATTTAACATAAAACCGAAAAATGAAATGAAATGCGACAGTCTCCACACCCGGTGGAGTCCTGGATTTCCCTGCTCCTTTTCCGAACGGCGAAGGATGGCAAGCAAACCTTTGTCAAGCCCTCAAAGGACATTTCCAGGGGGTTTGAGCTTTGGCCTAATGAGCTGCTCGGTAAATAACTTTGCTTTTAATAGGGCGGCAATGAGGGCCAGTCGCAAAGAGCTGTAGACAAAGTTATGACAGTCAAAGAATGTTTTGAAAATAAATTAAAATTCTCTTACCTTTGTAGTTCGTTTAGGGAAAGGTGAAAGCCAAAAGGGGGTAAAGAAAAGCCAGTCAGGAAATCAGGAAAGTAGAAGTTTATTCCCTTCAAACATGATCCAAGATATATCCTCTAGTTCTGTGGAAAATAAAAGAAGTAAATGATATATACATATATTTGGAAAATCCAAAAAATACTCTTGATATAACTTCTATCAATCCTAACGAAAACTAAAGATCACGAATGATATTTAACTCTACCAAATATCTGTAATAAACCGGGGAAATTACCCAAAAATATCTGAACACTTTACCAAAGTTGTCTGGCATATCCATGCCCCATCTATGGGGCTCTCATGTCCGCCACCGCTGCTGCCGCTGCAACCTTGTTTATCATTTATGTTATGTGCCAAACTTAATGAAAGGCCCGAGCCGAAACGTGTAAAGTGCTTTTGGTGTCTGCTCGATGGACCCACAGGCATTATAATGAAATGGCCCCCATGTTAGGGCTAACAAATATGAAAATTCTACCTCCCCTCTCTGGCTCTCTAGGAAAACACCGCATCAGGGAGGGGGGCAGGCTCAACGAAATGGGGAAAAAGGACGACTCTTTGTCTCTGGCACTCACCCTCCTCCTCCGCTCGCTCTCTCTGGTCATCAGCATAATTTAAATGCTTTTTAATTTCGGGACAGCTAAAGTGCAACAACAGCAACATTTGACAGCACAGCAGCGTGGTGGCAGCCCTGGTTAGCAACCCTGCTCTCCACTTTTTGTCCACCCCTCCACCCCTCTGTAGAGGGAATAGAGCAGAATGAGGGCTTTTACCCACTAGGCCGTGGCTTTTTAAGTGGACTTTTGATGCTGCTGTCGCGTTTCTCATTACAAAAGCTGAATCAATATTAAATTTATTTTAACAAGGAGCGGGGGTGCTGGTCCGCTAAGAATTAGGGGTGGGGATGGGCATGCTGGACGGAGTTTTGTTTGCTGCGGTTGTTTGTATCATAATTTCCCGAAATGGGGGCGGTTGGGCATCCACCAGGCCGCAATAAACAATTGTTTGGTCTGCCTGTCGGTCTGTCGGTGTATGCTTAACGATTATTAGCTGAAAACCCGAGGGAGATACAAAGACAATGGAAGTGGTAGCTCTAGTTCTCGTTCAAGTGGAGGAACTAGTTCCTGATAGTGGCAGTGCTGCTAAGCTCTAGCAGTGTTGTTAAACTCCAGCAGTGTTGCACATCTCCAGCAGTGTTGCTCATCTCTAAAAGTGTTGTAAAGCAGCAAACAAGTGCCGTGTATATTAAAAAAATTATTTCTTAAAAAAATTATGATTCGGAAAATTTAAATAATTGTTTTTATTTCGAATGGAAATGTTCATATCTCATATGAGCCCTATTTACTTCTACGAGTGCGAATGAAACATTTCACCTGCTCGAATGAACTAGTTTCCACCCAGTAATTTACACAAATCTGGCCATCAGGTAAATGGACAAGACCCGGAGCCAGAGCCAGCATCCAGGCAACACCCATATCCCTCCCTCCGAAATCACTCGATCCCTCTGCGGACTGGAGTCCACCAGCCCTCGCCAATGCTTACCCGTAATGCCTGCATATAAATTGGCTCACGTTTCCTTGGCTTTGAGGATTATTACACTTAAATTAGCAACTTGGGAGCTCTGTGCGTGCAATACGGAAGAACCAGGAATGGGCGGATGGGTGGATGGGTGGATGCGTGGATGGGGGCATGAAACGGAGGCAACATTGCATAAAACATGCGTTTCGAGGGTTGCTTTTCGACCATCCCGAAATGTTTACGTGCCTCGGCAACGATTCTGGCCCCCACTCTCTGTGGCATCTCTAGCAGCGCCGTATCTGTATCTTTGTCTGTGAGTGGAGGGTCTCCCCCGCTCTGAAAATCTGACAAAATCAAATTGTTGCCATTTTTACGCATTTCATTTAATTTGAAGAACGTCCGGGGCCGAAACACCTGTGGGACCCTGCCTCATGATCCAGGATCCAGGATACAGGGGGGATGCAGGAGTTGGGCTTCGTTTTTTTGGGGTGTGGAGCGCTTTAAGTGCCACATTTGACGTTTTATGGGGGAAAATTATGGCCGGGATGGTGCTGGACCGGGGAGGGAGGTGGGGTGTGTGTCTGTGTGTGCCCAAGTAATGAGAAAATTTTTGTGCTTTTGTTTAGCTTAAATTAGCTCAAGTGATGAGTTTTCCTTTTTCAGAAAAATGGGGGATAGATCTAGACGTGGAATGGGCGGCGGGGGCCAAAAGGAAGTAGTAGACAAACACTTTTTCCACTTATGCAGATACCATCTGATGATTTCCATTCCACTCTACGCTTTTCCATCAGCAAAACTTCATCCCATAGACGACTGCGGGAACTGCCACTGCCACTGACACTTCAAGCTCCATTTGGTTGCATTAATTGAAGTTTTTCTGGTGTCCAGACAGGGACAAAGACCAGGAACACTTTGATGGCAATCCTCTGGTCGCTTTGGCTCTTTTAATTAATTTTTTTTTTTTTTGTGCGAAACAACTCCAATCCCTGGGTGCAATTCCGGATTCAACTCCATCGATATCTTTGTTGACTTGTACTGGATTTTACATTAATCTGGAGCCACCATCGAGTGTTGCTATCAAACGATTTTTAATTCCATTTCTCCCTGTGGTTCCCCCATCTCACTCTTCTCTCTCTCTCCTCTTCTCTCTCTGTCTTTCGAGTAGTGGAATGCAATTTGTAACAGAGACATTGTTAGCATTGATCCCAGCGACGACTTTTGTGGTCAATAATGAGAAATTCCTTTGGCTGCGCTTTGTAATCATCGAATGAATGAGAAAAAAGTCCCCCGAGTACTGGCAAAAAACAAAGCAAAGTATTTGCACTCAATTCAATTAAGTAATGGCAAAGGAAGGAAAAAACGGAAAATGTCTTCCTTTTTTTTCTGTATCAAATAATTTGAATTCTTGACATCGCGTTGGGTTCGGGTTGGGGCTCAGGGGGAGTCTGCCACATCCGTATACGAGTATGACATACGAGTGAATTTCTTGTGCTTCTGCACGAACAAGAAACGAATGTCCCCCCTTCCCCACTTCCTTTAACCGAAGGGAAACGAAACTCCTCTGCCATTCAGGGATCTCTTGTCTTGGGGATCCCTAGAGTGTCATAGAGTTGAGTATACAAACACTTTTGGGGTCCCGGCACTGACTGTTTTTCCAGGCATTTTCCAACCGCCTTTGTGTTTGCGTTTGCGTTTGCCTCTGGCCCAAGTTTTTGTTTTGACGCTTGCCTAAATGTCAGTTACATGTGCATAAAACTTATAAGTTAAGTCCACTTCAACGGCATAAGGAATATGCAAGTCAGAGCCGAGCGGAGCGGAGCATGGCCAGGGCCCCCGAGGAGACATGTGAATGGCAAATGATTGCCTGGCTCCCACTCCGCCACTCCGAGTGGGTGAGTGAACATCTCCAGTTCTGAGATGTTTTCCGGGAATAAGAGAGTATCTTCAAGCCATTAACAGTATTAAAATGTTGATATGGAGCTACTTGAAGTAAGATTTTACAGAGGGGTTTCTTTTTTAATCCTATAAACCTTTTTGAGAGGTCTACTGGAATGGGATATGCAGAGAAAAAGAATTTTAAATACACATCATTTGGTAAAGATGAGATGTAAGATGGCACTCTTATGTTTCAAGTAATTTTCTCGTTTCTACAGTTATCAAATGATGACCACAATTGCAGTACTCGATCGAGAGACTCATTGAATTTCAAAGAAAATGCACAGGAATCAGGTAAAGACCAAAAACTAATACTAATACCTTATATTGCTGGAATAATTAAAATCAATGTTTAATAAACTACACTATAAGAAAAATGGCATATTGAAAAGAAACGCACACATATTCAAATTAAGAATCTGGTTTCTAAATACAAATACAGTAGAATTAAATAAATTAAAATTGAACTAAATAAAATAAATTACACTTTGATTGAAATAGAAATGTGTTAATGTGTTTAACCAATTTAGTCTAAATTTGTAGCAAATATATTTAATTTTAATGTAAAATATTTAATTTAAGTATTAAATATAATTTTCACTTTAACTGTGAAATTTATTTAGATCAAATATTTTGATATTAATGTTACCACTCTCATAGATAACATAATATAATAATAATAAAGAAAATATTTAAATCTAAGTGCAACTCTTCCCTTTTCACTGCTCTATTCTCTGGTTATATTCCATGTTTAAATGCTTAATTTAATAAGATAATCTTCTTATCTGGCTCTCAATAGTTATTGCACTTAGAACTATCCATATGGCAGTTAACCCATTATCCTCCTCCTGCTTAAAAGCTCTCTTATCTGTGGATGCCATAGGCACATTCCCATTCACCAAATTACCTGCAGAACCCAATCGCTCTTTAATAGAACCATTCAACTTTCACTTAGCTCTCCATCGCCCTACGAATTTTCCGAATCTAATTAGCCTTTCCAGTTCATCTGATGGCTTACATTGTCTTTACCTTAAATTCTGTGGATTTTCGAGGAGCTGGCAGCAAAGTTTCTTCATCAGCGATTTGTCGCCTAATTGTTTGGACAATTAAATCATTAAAATGTTCAATGGGGAAATAAATTCTTTTGTCTCTATTTGTTTGAGTGGGTTGGGGGTTTGGCCACTTCGATCAATTCTGCCTCCCCTCCCGAGCGATTGGGTGCGGGGGGAAATTCCTTGTTTGTCCGCAAACTTTTAATCAAATTAAGTCTGCAGCAAAGCCGGAAATGTAGCTGACACAAAGGTGGACGGACATGTGGCTTTGACGGTTCGAAGGAGGAGGGGGCACGGCACAAAAGTTTCTGGCCTGTCAACTGGCGGCAATTGGTGGCGACAAGTGGCGCTGTGGGTAGTCCCTCATCTGCTCCATCTTAAGCCTGCCCAGGCCCAGGCCGAGGTCCTGGCCCAGTGCCCTGCCAGGATAGAACAGAAGCCGCACAAATGCTCAATTAATAGAAGTCCGCTGACTTAATGAAATGGCGAAGGAATTTGAGGCAGGCATAAGGACAAGAGCCGGGGATCATGTGGCTTAGGGAGGCGGCGGCTACTCTGCTACAGCTTCACCCTGGCTTCTGGCTAATTGAATCAAAGCAATGTCCTCGCTGGCAGGTCCTGGTGTTGTGTCCTGGCACACGCGTTGGCTTAATTGCAAAATTGGAAAGCATACTTTTGGGCGTGCCAGCGGCTGTCAAAGACATTCAATATGGCCTGGCCTGGCCCTCAGTTTGCTTTTTTACACTCTCTCTCTCTCTCTCTCTTTCACACACTTTTCCCACTCTCATACTCTGATTCCCTCAAATACTCTCTCCCTATCAAAGGGGGTGCCCCGTGTAAAGTGGACAGACAACAACCCTTTGCCCCCTTTTAAGTGCTGAAACGGTAAAAACAATTAATATTATGACCTGCAGGCACATTATCTACCAAACGGTCTCTGTCCCGCCCCACGATTTCCCATGGTTGTGAGCTCCTGCCTCCTGGGTCCTGGATCCTTTGCTCCCCCATCATTTTGTGTGTGTGTGTTGTTTGCCTATCGCCTGTCACTGACAACACAGCGAAAAGGGGAGAAAACTCTGTCAGAGAAGAGACAGAGACAGAGAGGGAGAGAGTTGGTTGGTGCGACTGGGGAACCAGGGATTCCCCGGCTTGCCTTTTAAATGTCGAGTCTGCTCCTGCTCTCTGGCTCTCCGGCTCTCTGGCAGTCGTGTCCTTGTTTTTGCTGCTGATGCTGCTGTTTGTTGGCTTAGAATCTCCTTAATTATGCACTTGTTTACTTAACACTAAAATGCGCTTAAAGGGTTTCTGGGGAAATAGACTGGAAACAAGAGGGCGGCGGATAAATAGTTGTGTGCGACCTGCAGGGCAATCCGAGCACACAGCACAGAGAGAACAACAAGAAAACGCCTTGGGTTCCAGCATAAATGGTATTTTGACTATGGCTTATCGGGAATATTCTATAAAATAAGGTTCAAATGTTTGTCAGCAAAATATATGTAATCCAAGTACTGGAACTATCCTAGAATGGAATGCTAATCGTAGAGCTATGAATCTGGAATGACTGTTCATAGCACACAGAATTTGTCTTACAGTAAATGGCATACGGGCATCATTGTTTGTTTTTGCTTTTGCTATTGCTTGTTCTTGTGGCTGCCTCTCTCCATAAGCTCTCTCTCCCGCTAAAGCTTGCGCTCTGGTTTATCTTTGATCGCTTTTGCGTTTGATTTGAGCTTTCGACTGCTGCTGCTGCAGCCGGGCAGCGCTGACGGATTTAGTGCAGCTGCACCGACCACAAGCATTTCATTCAGTTATTATATCCTTCTTAAAACAACAACTTTAGGAGAATTATATCTACTATTTCCACAGCTTTCCATATCTTTGTAGCCATTTATATAGCAGAGCCATTCCACAGTTTGCTAACAAGCTGCCAAACACACACAAGTTGCAGCAGCCTCCAAATTCCATTATGCTCACACCTTCCTTCCCATGGAATCACTTCACGAGAGAGGGAGACAGAGATAGACAGAAAGCGAGTGAGAGAGAGAGATTCTCAACAAAACTTGAATTGTTTGAGAGTGCACCCGAGGCGGCGGCGGTTCACATTTCGAGGGGCGAAAGCTTCACAGAATTTCCATACAGCCAGACGCAAATAATTGCATTTCCCCCACCCATGCTGCTGCCTTCCACATCCACACTGCATTGCAATTTCCTTAACAAGTTTTACGTGCAACTTTTGGGGGCTACTGCTGAGAGAAGAGTGGCTACTGGTGGCAGAGTGGATGAGTGGGTGGCAGAGTCAACAATTGTGGGGCGTTGGCCATATGATATCAATTAAAAATTTGTCTAATTAAATTTGAAACTTGTACGGGGTAACAATGCCGGCCTGGCCTGGCCGGCACAAGCCACTTGCCACTTGAACCCTGAACTCTCGACAAAAGTGAGATGCAAGAAGAATTGTTGGAACAAAAGGCGACACCCACTCAATGCTAAATGAACAAGGATGAGGACTCCACTCCTCTCCAACCTTTTCTGCTACGAGAGTGCACCTTTTTCAGTGATTGCCAATTTGTAGTAAATTTCCAGACAGCCACGCCCCCTTCTGGAAATGTCAATAAATGCTGAGAAATATTTGACTACTCGAGTGGGAGAGAGTATATTCCAGGGAAAAAACGTGAGGAGCAGAAGGAGTCTGCACTTTGGACCTCTGCCTAATTGCTTGCTGCACTTTTTGGTTGCTAGCAGCAGCAGCAGCAGCAGAAGGAACAGGAGTCAGAGACCAGACACCAAAGACCAGAGACAGTCGACACTCCATCCACTAGGATCCACTAGGAAGCTGTTGATTTTTACTACCAAATGAACACACACTCTCATATTAAAAGTTGCTAAATGCTTGTCGGTTGATGTGCCAGAGAAGAGAGTGGTAACGGAGTGGTAGTACAAGGGCCACAGCCAGGGCCATGGCCAGGGCCAAGTCAAGTGATTGTCGGTTGGTTGCTAATGAAGTTATTGTCAAAACTGCACAAAAAGGATTTTAGTTGCGGCTCCAAGACAAATAGGGACTGCGGTTACAAATAGTGGAGGGATATGGCTAGACAGAGCCATAAGGTAGCAAATAGAGTTGCTAAAAGGAAAGTATCACAATTTGTTCAAAGCTAAGTATAATTACACTGTGATAGTTTTTAAAAAAAAAAAAAAAAGACATGACCAAACTCGACGGTTTCCCCCTATTTCGGGTCCTACAAATCGAACTGCATCATTAGTTTTTTGAGTTACAATCATGGTTTCATACAAAATTTTTTGTTGAAGTTTTTCATCCAAGTGGCCCATTGTAAGAGAAAGGCACATTTTTCTTCGGTCTCTAACTTTTGTAATGTTGACTTTTTTGGTAAACTTTCTTTGGCAAAGCTTCTCAGAATAAATCCGTCTTTAAGTTCTTAGAAGACTGTAAGCCCCAAAATCAATGTTTTGGGTGTCCTTATAGCCAATATGTCGAAGAAACTGAAATATAACCCATTTTTTTTAATGTTTTTTCCCTCACGTTTCGTCAATATTTTAATTTACCCTTTGATACTTATACATTAAGTGACATCTTGTAATAGTAAGAAACTTAAGCAAAGACAACGTTTTGGGCAAACTAACCATTAGAAAAAAAAACTTTAAAAAATTTGAATTTTTTAAAAAATCTACTCCAACTATGTTTGTGTGCTGTTTTATTTTTCTTGTATCTTTTAAGTGTTATTAATAAGTATCATAAGTTTGTACACAATATTTAAATTAAATTTAATAAGACACATCTACCAATGTCCAACACAAATCAGTAGGCAATGAGTCAAGCTTTTTGCCGCTGTACCAATGCTCAAGGGGAGCGGCGACTTGGTGAAATCGTTCTCCATGCTCATCGGATTCAGTCGGAACTTGCTGCTCAAAACGGTCCTTGTGATGATGAAGGAAATGAATTTTTAAGGACATATTCACACCTATTTCTTTAAAAGCGTCTAACATGTCATCCACATATTTTTTCCAACCTTCAGACTGGTGCACTCCTAAGCAATGGTTTATAACGGTCATAACGGAGTTCCAGGCAATTTTTAAATATTGTGTATATTAAATATTTATGATACTTATTAATAACACTTAAAAGATAAAAGAAAAATAAAACAGCACACAAACATAGTTGGAGTAGATTTTTTAAAAAATTCAAATTTTTTAAAGTTTTTTTTTCTAATGGTTAGTTTGCCCAAAACGTTGTCTTTGCTTAAGTTTCTTACTATTACAAGATGTCACTTAATGTATAAGTATCAAAGGGTAAATTAAAATATTGACGAAACGTGAGGGAAAAAACATTTAAAAAAATGGGTTATATTTCAGTTTCTTCGACATATTGGCTATAAGGACACCCAAAACATTGATTTTGGGGCTTACAGTCTTCTAAGAACTTAAAGACGGATTTATTCTGAGAAGCTTTGCCAAAGAAAGTTTACCAAAAAAGTCAACATTACAAAAGTTAGAGACCGAAGAAAAATGTGCCTTTCTCTTACAATGGGCCACTTGGATGAAAAACTTCAACAAAAAATTTTGTATGAAACCATGATTGTAACTCAAAAAACTAATGATGCAGTTCGATTCGTAGGACCCGAAATAAGGGGAAACCGTCGAGTTTGGTCATGTCTTTTTTTTTGACTATCACAGTGTTATTCATAGCAGCATCTAATGTGTGATCGATCATTATTTCAGCCTAATCCCAAATGAATCCCACACGATTTCACAGTGCAACGATTGTCGATACAATGCCAAATCGATTGGCGCCGCACAGATTTTTGACAGACAAGCAACCCATCTATCAGCAAACATTTTGGTAAAAGCTTTTCCCCCCCAACCACAATCCCTACCCCCCACAACAATCCCAGCAGCTCGAACAACCTGATTGCATTAAATCGCAAATCGAAATCGACTCATGTTTTATGGATCAAATGTGACTGTGAACCATGAATGCGGTGGTCCCTGGCACTGGCATTGGCACGGGCACTGGCTCTGTCTCTGGATCTAACTACACATTTGAATGGACATAGCAGGAGAGCAGGGTAGCAGGGTTTTCGGGAGAACAACGAACGGGCATTTTGCATAAATATTCCCTCAAGTGGGGACCAGAACAGAGCACGATGATGCTGCTGCTGATGATGATGATGATGAGTTGAGTGTGGGATTTTTGCAGCCTTGTCCTTGTCCACAGGCTAAACACACATTTTCCACAACAATTGACGTTGTTGTCGATGCTGCTGCTGTGATTTTCATATTTGCGTGCAAACAGCAATCGTTACAGGAACAGGCGCCTTTCCCTGGGGTGTGCACTGGGCCCTGACTCCATTTACACATACTCCTCGCATCGCAGTCCCAGCCCAAAAGACAATACTACAATACTATACTGCCTAAGCTGTCTCGCGGGGCGCAAACCCCAAACAACATTGACGAGCAAAACTTCGCCGGCAATAAACGAACTTTGCCTTTGATTTTTGGCTGGCAAAAAGGCAACACAACTCTTTTTCTCTTGCCGGCACTTGCCATACCCATACCCATACCCGTACCCATAGCCGGACATAGACCGAGAGACCCAGAGTGACCGAAAGACAGGTCCCGGAGGAGCAAGACACTCACATCCACATCCACTCACTCGTGTGGCTGTGCCACAAAAATATGCAAATGTTTTTGCCTGCTTCACTGCCGTGTTCCGCCTTCGGTCTTCTAACCAATCTAACAACCATATTTGGCCACTCCGCTTGACAGACAACAAAAAGCTGCAACAGTCTACAGTCTACAGTCCCCAGACCCTAGACCCCATTCCCCAAATCCCAAATGCCAGTCTCCTCTCTGCCACACTCGCCTGCCACCGCCGCAACGCCCCAAACATTTTGGTAGCCACTAACGCGGCAAGACTCTTCTTTGACTTTTTCCAACTTGTTGTGAGGTTTTTTCTGTATGCTTTTTTGGTTTTGGTCAGATCTGGAGGTAGCTTAACTTTTTGATAGGGTTTGTGGTTGAGCCAGAAGGTAGTGAAAAGTTATTTGATTGGAAATCTGTCCAAGAGGAGTGCACTTTCTCGTTCAGAGTATCCACGCTTCATTCTACAAGGGATTTCCTTCTGTCGCTCCTTTTGTATTTCTTGTGTTGTTGGTAAATTCTCTGCGGCATGCAATTTTCGCTTATGCATGCAACTGTGTGGCGTCTCCTCTGCCTCTGCTTGCACCCCCAGTCCACTCCCCGTCCAGCCCCAGTCTCAGTCCCAGTCCAGTGTGTGTGTTTGTGTGTGTGGTGCGTCCGGTGTGAGTGGCTAACTTGATTTACTACTCAAAACCCACAACTCCATTTAGTCTGTCAATATGTCGATTTGCCCCGCCTTGTTGTCCACCTCCTGCCTCCCCTTGGATCGCTCTTTTTTCTTTTACATCCTTTTTGGTGCGTCTCTTTCGGACTGCCAATCGTATGGAAAATACGCGTTTTGGTTACAGCAAGTAACAGAAACTATAACAGAATGAACAACAGATGAGAGAAAGGAACTTCAAGGGATCGAAGCATTTGATACCCTGCCGAAGAAACTTTCTACGATATTCGAAGACAAATATTCTCACATGTTCTGCACATAAAATATGAATATACAAGTAGAAGAAGACTTTGGAATAGAAATTTATTCTCTAAGAATCTTATGGGTCAATAGTATGGACAGAGGTCTATGAACACGAGCTAACAGCAGAAACCATAGAAATGTCAAGTGAATATCCACCATTTATAGGAATAAATATTATGTATGCTTACGATCCGAAATAATTTAATTACCCATTTTATTTAAATTCGAATTTAAGCAATTCCAAACTGTTTTATTTCTGTTCATATTTTTAAAAAAAAATCTGCATATTATTGACAAACAAAGCCGCTTTATGGCCGACATATACTGATCCGATCTTGGCCCTTAATGAAGGACTAGTATTTAGAAAGAGCCTCTATAGATGTAGATCAGTTGTATATGTATATCCAGTAACGCTTCAATTCTCCCCGAAATCCCAATACCCTCTCTGCAAGAGTGCTACCGATTACAGCTTTTGCTCTTGCTTTTCCTTGATGGGTTCCTCTGCTGTTGGCCGTTGGGTGTCCTCTGCTGCTCCTGTCTCTGGCTCTTCCATAATTGACTGACTGTAAAATTCCCGTCATTTTTTCGTTACCATATCCCCGTTCTACTCTTTCTTCTGTCTCCCCTACAGTTGCTCTCTTCGTTTCATTTCGTATATTTTTTTTTGCGTTGAGGTTACCCTGTTGAGGGCGTGATTTGTGGGCGTTACGGTATGCCGTCTGGAAGACAAACCTTTTGTTGTCTAGCCTTTGATTTCGGGTTGATTTCCTTGTTTTTTTTCTGTGTGTATGTGTGTGTTTGTGTGTGTGCTGTGGGAAAGGACATTTGGTTAAGCTAATGGGCTTCGACTGGACTGCAGACCGTAGTCGGGAAACAATCGAAAGATGTTTGGCTTTGGGGTGGAGTCCGTACGTCTGATTGACACTCTACATGGGTGCGGTTGGGGGAGTGAGAGAAGAGGAGTAGGGGAGGAGCTTTGAGATGGTTTTCTGATACGAAAAAGGGTTATTTCCACAGAAGTCTTCTCGTTATCATAGACTCTGTTCACATTAGAATTCACCTTACAAATAGCAAAAACCACACCCGTTGTAATTAGACAATGCTCCCTCCCCCCTCTCTTCACCCAAAAACCTAAGAGAACTCTGAACATGTTTTCGCAATTAAGTTACGGTTTTTGTTGTCCAAATATTAGCACTTACATTTTCAATAAATGTCCGGTATCCCGGACCCGGACCCAGACCCTCGATGATGACAGCAGCAGCAGCAGCAACCACTCATCGAATTCGATGTCGATGTCGAAGGCGAGGCTCTGGCTCTTGGCTCATTTGCATGGCAGTCATTTGTGTTGGCAGTTCAATAAGTTGTTGGAGACTTCAGGTTCAGGTTCAGCTGCAGACACAAAGAGCCACGCTTCATTTAGCCAAAGGGGGGGAGGGAGGGAAGGAACAGGACGGAGTCGAGTCGAGTCTGATGTCAGGAGCTAAGAGCCAGAAGGTAGAAGGCAGAAATCTGGACATGGACTGACAACAGTTGAAAGATAAACAACAATGGCACGCACTGATTTGACCGGGACGAGGACGAGGACTTGAACGGGGGGGACAGACAGACTTTCGGCTAGGACAGCTGATAACACTTGAGCGCTTTGATTGGCAAGTGGAGGGAGGAGGAAGGAGTCCGAAGACAGAAGGCAGTGCGGCAGGGGAAGGGGAATAGACCGGGCAATTAGCAGAGAGAAATCCATCCGAAGGTCCGTCTGAAATGAAGCTGAAGCTCAAGCGTTGAATGCCTCACTAAGTGCATGAATAAATAAACCCAAAGACACTTGACGGGGACTCTCCACATCCTATATACCATCCTTAGGCACCCCCTCGGCCATCTCCCTCCCGTATAGCCAACACATGTTAACAACTTGATGGACGAAAAGTCAAACTGCCCAAAAGCTTACATTGTAAGCAAACAGAGGAACAGGCGAGGTGTGGGGGCCACAGCCATGGGGCAGGCAGGCAGCAGCCTCAAGCCGCAGAGTGAAAAAAGCCCTCTGTCCCTGACGGGGACACACACACTGGGAAGAGTCGGGTGGGGGGGGAGAAGGCATATGCAAATTGAAAGGCAAATAAAATTATTATTCACATTTTTGGCATGCCCCATGAGCACTAAACTAACAGCCGACAACAATGGACAACATGTCCACAAGGAGGACCTACGACGACCAAGAGCAGCAAGAGCAGCAAGAGGAGGTGTTGTGGGTTCCCCTCTGGGGACAAACTTTGATGGTGTGACAGTCCGAAGGAACTTTTCAGAGAGAGAGAGAGAGAGAGAGGCAGAGCTTCATAAAAGTCATCAGCATTTTGAGGAAGTTGATGTGGATGTGGCTGCAGATGGAACGGAATGGAATGGAATGGATGGGTGCAAGAGTTGGGTTGGAAAAGATGGATAGTTGGCCTTTTGAAGTCAAGTGAATAATTGGTAGGGAAATGGGGGGGAAACTCAGGAGATATCACTGCCATGAATAGAAAAAGCATAGCCCAAATATCGTTCACTGAACTTTCCAGTTTTTACATCCCTTGGAAAGCCTTCGCTCTTTGCATTCACTCATTATTCCCGTCACTCATTAAAACATTAAAAATTCACTTGGCTCCACACTTAATGGACAATGGATGCCATGCCATGCCATGCCGTGGCATGCCCCCGTGGGACAGTGACAATAATTTCAACAGTTTTGCCAATTGGCCAGCTACTAAATAACTAATTTCCCTCTGAGATCTCTCTGAAATGGCAAAGGACAATGGACAGGTCAACGATGACAGCCGCAGCAGCAACAGCAGAAGAGAGAAGAGAGTGCAGAAGTACAACAATTTGCTTTATGTATAAATTAAATAATGAAATTTTGCTAATTGCAAAACTGAAAATGGCAGACGGACGGAAAAGTCAGAAAGCATCTTGAGGCAAAAACTTGAGGATTTAATTTAATTTTTAATGCTTAAGTTTTTGGCCAGCCATAAATAAATAATGCATCCGAGGAAAGCCAACAAGATGGCCATATCTCTGCATGTGTGTGTGTGTGTGTGTGTGTGTCTACAAATGTATCTACGAGTACATGTAATCTTATCGAACATCTTGGGCAGAGCAGAGAAGCCAAATGCCAATATTTGTCTGGCTTCAAGTTGGCCAAATGATTGAATGAATGAGTACGAGTATGGACGAATGTCTGAGTGGGCGTATGAGTGAGTGAGTAAGCGAGTGAGTTGTTCACTTAACTTTTTGCCCTGGCCAAGACAAGATTTTCAATTAAAATTGATTTTATGCAAATTTTCAATTAGTCCAAACACTAGACCCAGGAAAAGGGAGAAGAGAAGGCCAGCGAAAGGGCAATAGACAAACAGACAAACAAACAAACAAGCAAACAAAATTGTCTTAAAGGATTTTCCTTGGGCTCTGGTCTTGGGCTCTGGTTCTGGATATTCGTATGGTAGTTGCATTTTCTTGGTAATATTCTCCAATCAAATATCCTTGACTTTGGACTTCAGATAAATGGATTTGATGTTGCATTTCACTTCGTTTTTTTCCTTTATGTAATATATGTGTCTCTCTGTATCTCTGGAAGAGGCTGTGGGGGGAGGGGGGCGGTCTCTTCTGCCTGTGAATGCTGATTACGTAATTGCATTTTAGACGTCGCAAAATTTTCGTACACCATTTTGGCGTTGACTTCATTTGCAGCGCCTTTCAGCTTCAATTAGAGGGAAGCGACGACAAGGGACGAGGCACAGCGACTGGGACTGGGAGGCCATGTGTGTGAGCTCTCTCTTTCTCTGTGTGTGCGAGAGTCTGTCTTTCTCTTTGTGTGTGCGTGTGTGTGTGTGTGTTAAATGTTTTCCAGCATTCACTAATTGCATTAAAAAAGAAGTTCGCACCCGCCTTTCCATCCCCATTCTCCATCCCCCATCTTCTGGCGTTGTCTGGCGTTTTCGCTAAATTATACAAAATAGAACAGACAACAAGGATACAAGGGTTAGTGGGGGGTAGTCGTCCTGGAGCATGGACACGCCTTTCAGCCGGGATGGCTTCTCCTTTGGCTGTCTTTGCCCGTTTAAGTTGCAATTTGGTTGCATGTCACTTGGAAATGCTTTCAGACAATGTTAACCAGCTGGAGCAGCGAGCAGCAAGCAGTAGTGGCAGCAGCAGCCAGGACACGGGACAGGACACTTTATCCTCATGCTTCAGCCTCATTCTCTCAAGCCAATGCATTAGTCAGAAGCGATTCAAACACTTTTGAATCTGAAAAGAGGGGGATGGGATGCCTGATGAATGCATGCCATTGTAGAGGGTATCCAACAGGTAGATTGGTACTAGAAAAAACGTACAAGATCGAAATATTATTGTTACTTTAATCGATTTAATCGTTAGAGCAGAAACATATCTTTGGATGGAGATATCTGAATTGATTCTCAGGCTTCTACATATTTTCAAATAATCCCTCATTTTACATTAACTATTCCCCCAAAAACTACTCTCAAATAGCGACTAAAATTACCCCGTTTTAAAGGTTTCAATAGCTTAAACCAAAAGTCCAATTAAAAACCATATATCGATGTTATCACACAAGTAAACATTAACCCATTAAAGCCCCGTATTACCCCTAAGAGAGAGAGAGAAAAGAGAGAGGGGCACTGTGACACCTACAAGTGTCGCTGTTGCCAAATCCCAATCCCTGACACTAAAAAAATAAAAACTAAAACTAAACGAGAATTGAGAACACACACAGGCATACACACACAGACAGCAGCGGAAACATACCCAAAAATGACAGACAAACTGGTAAACCTTTCAATGAAACTGAGCCGCAAAATTGCTTTTTAATGCCACACAGAGCGGTAGCAGAGAGCAGTTCAGTGTAGCCAGAGAGAGAGAGAGAGAGAGGGAGGGAAGAGAGAGACAGGTCTAGCCATCCTTTTCTATTCAGAGTTTGCCTAATTTCCGCTGCCAGCCATCCCGACTAAGCCATCAGATCAATTGGGAAAACTATGTCAGCAAAGGGATTTTTGTGTGTTTTTGGCATGCTGATGTCCCCCAAAGGGTATGATGATTTTGGGCAAAAGAATGGCAGGGAAATGGGAGAATGATGTGGGAGTTGATACAGTCACTTCAGTGGATCAAATATAGCCATCAAATAAATGGATATCTTGGAGATATATCATAATAAAAGAGGTTGTAGTGGGATTAAATCTCAATCAAACAATCATGTGGGGAATCTCTGATTCTTATTTCCCTTTATTTTCGATGTTCGCATTTCGTGTGGCCCTCAGTCCCGCTGACGGAGTGATCCAATCGCTCTCTATGAGAGTGGCTGGTGCCTGCCGTGAGGCTACTACACATGTGATCATTCAAAGGGTACTTCCATCTTCGACCTGTCCGTTACATTTCGTTTCTTCACCCAATTTTGTTTGTGTTGACTTTCCCAGCCTCGTTTTTGCCGTGAAAATCGGTTTAAAAATTGTTGACTCTAGCGAAAGTTCGGGTCATGTTACGGGCTATCAAGGGCAATTAGGAAATTGAATAAAGGATATTGCCTGGGCGCCCAAAAATATGCTACGATTCAATGAAATGCAAGCGATTCAACGCATTCATTGGAAAAACAGAATTGAAAAGGATTCTCTCTGTATATCTGTATCTGCCACACACAGGCAGGGGCACAAATTTGAATGCCACTGACATTGTGGCAGAGTCTTGGCCCGGGACGGGACTGAGACTGGGACTGGCGACATTTACTTGTCCGGTCCTCAAGCCGGATCAACACATGACAGGTGTAAATTGCCGAAGCTTAACAAAAAGCCACAGCAAAGCCAGCTCTCTCCCATAAGCATAGGTGCAGTGTGAGATCCCCACAACAGGAGCCTTGAACGTCTTTGGTGTGCGTTTAATTAATTTGACAGCCAGTTGCCCCCATCCACCACCGCACCCATTCAGAGTCTGTACGCCATTCCACTCCATCCCATCCCAGGCAGTCCAGGCAGAACGTCACTTAATTAATTTGCCTGCCCTGACTGCCTGCCTGACTGCCCGTCAGTGTGCACTTAATGCCGGAAGTTGAAGAAATACGGCCGTATTTTGTGTATGTGTGTGTGTGGCTGTCTGTGGCTTCATGGCGAATTTCATCACATGACCCAAAAGGCAAAGTATCTGCACATAAACACAACCCCAGGCGGCAGCTCCTACAATTCCTATACTCCTATTCCTCACGCAGATGCCAGATGTGTGTGTAAATCAATCAAAATGCTTCCGCCGAGTCAGGTCGAGAGAATTCCCAGTACGGTACCGGGGGTGGTTGGGGGTGAGGGCCACTCAATTTATGGGAAATCTCATGCAAAAGTCTAAGAAGCTTACAACGCCCCAAAAATCGTTTACGCATTTTTAACCCATTATCCGATGTTGTGGGCCTTCCCCAAAATGGATGGGCGCGTTGCTCTAAGCTGCTTTTTGGGGGCGCCTATAGCCCATCCTTAGACATCTCCAGCCACATCCACATCCACAGGCACATCCATTCCTACCTCTTCTTCTGTGAGTGAAGCCGACAAACTCATTAGAAGCCAAAGGCAAGTCATAAATTTACAAACAGTCCAGAGACCAAAACCAAAGAGGAACTCCCTACCGACTGCCCCCCAACTGGTCTCTCTCTCGCTCTCTGCCTGTAAGAGCTCCTCATTCTCTCTCTCTCCCTCTCTTTGTCTGTAAGAGCTCTACTCTCCACTTGGCTCTTTGTTGGCTTTCGGTTTGGACTCCGTTCTGTGCCTTGTGGCACGTGGAAATGCTGTTAAACTGCAACTTCCTTGAACTGTCAGAGACTCTCGACTCGGGTTTTGTGTCGACTCCAAAACTCGAAGAAGAAGTGCCCGAATTTCCTGAGTATGTTTTTGATTGAAATGTGGAGCGACGAGTACGACTCGAGCACACATGAAACTGAAAGAGCACCAGGACTTCTAGTCCTTTTCTGCATACTCCATTTAATTGAATCCTTTAATCAAATTTCTGTACAGGTGAGAACTGCTAAAGGAATAAAGCTGAATGTTGGTTGAATTTGAGTCAGAACTTGGCCATGTTTTAGCCATATTTCTGTGGTATCTACAGGCTAAAGCTGTGGATATACTCATAAGATTGATTCCTTTCTCCCATGCTATAATCCTCCTATATTACTCCTCTCTCATTTATGACCATTATCTGACCATGTCCATTAGCTCCCTGTCTTATTTAATTTTCAAATTATGCAAATCGAAAGGTCCTTCCCCCCACTCATCATTCATTAATGGCTGCCAAAGAACAAAACGCATCAAGACGGATTACCCCCACACACACTCACATACACACAGGAATATCCTGGGGACTCCAGCTACTTTCCTGACATCATCATCATCATCGAATGGTGTTGAGAAATCACTTCAATGCACTAAAATCCTATTAAATCTCGTGTGCAGTCAAAGCCAAACACCAACAAAGCTAACAAAGCCAAAGCCAAAAAACATTGCTCAAGTATTCCTTTTTTTTATTTTTTTTGACTCACGAATAATGCAAATAAGTTCCACTTGTACGACTCTGCGATGTGGAGCCCCTTTTAGTTGTGGAGTGAGTGAAACATAATGAATGCAATCCCGTTGTTGCGTGGCTTTTTAGAGTACATATTTCGAAGGTGGGTTTTCTCGCTGAGTGGGTTTCTGGCACGTAAAAATGAAAGGCAATACCCCCACCCACCCACGATGAAAACCATTTGAAATTTAAAACCAACAACCAAGCATCGACTACGCATAATTTACTGTACAGTCAGTACCCACGGTGCCACCTCCTCCTGTTCCAGCTTCAGTTCCAGTTCTCTCTCTCTCTCTCTGTCTCTCTTTGGTAGAAGGCAAGGCTGTCAAATCGTCAGCTCATGGAAATGTTTTATTCCTTCGCCAGGGAGCGCGTGCGGATTGCGTTGAGATGTGATCAGGCGGCGGGCAGGCGCTGCTCCTCTCCTTGGCGCATTTCGTGTGCGTGGGTGGGATTTGGCTTCAAGTCTGGCTGTGGCTCTGGCTTTGGCTGTGGCTGTGGCATTCTGCCCCACTAATGATTATGGCAGCTGGCAGCTGAAGTCAAGTCCTCAGCTTAACCTCTCTTCTCTCATTGATGGCTGCTCTCTGCCTCACGTGCTGCAATCGAAGACGCAAGCCGAAACAAGTGAGTTTTGAGTGAATTACGATTGGGATTTTCGACTGCCAAGAGAGTGGGTTGGATTTCCTAGAATTTGTGGCAAGAGAAGAGTCTGCTAGCGGTTTGACCTTGTCCAGGACTTTGATTGATTGTTAAACGGCAACCAAGTCATAATTGGTTTCATTTTATACCCATTTTAGAACTGTTTCAGGGCCAGCTTTATGGCAGTCCTCGACCATGCCCTTAAGCTGTGTTCTAAGTCAGTTTCGTAGTAATTTGATAACCACAACTAATGACCAAGCCAACCCTCGCTAGTACGTGTACTTGTACCTCTACTAACTTGGCCAACACGGACCACTGGAACGCCCGCTCTCTAAGCTGAACCAATTAGCCAGCAGAGCCACACAGACTTCAGGGTTCCAGCTGCTCCTTTTGCTCCTCTGCTGCTCTGCTTCGAATATTACATTAAACATATTTTTATTTAATTCTCGTTTTTAAGCCACACTCTTCTCGGCCCTCCGGCTGACCCTCCCTCCGCTCCCTCGGCTCGTGTTGTTCATGTTGCAGTTTTAATAATTTATTAAATTTATATCTCTCTTGCTCTCCCTCTCTTTCGGCCTCTGCCTCTCCGTCTGCCCTGTATCTCTGCCGCTGGTTGTGGGATGCCCTAAGAGCTTACTTGTGCGGCTTCTCCGCTCAGTTTCCTCTCGCATTAGCTGCAATTAATTAAGTTTTGCGCTGGCCATTTACAGTGGCCGCTGTATGTGTTCGCACAGCAAATTAACAGTTCATAAATATCCCACATGCAGCCGTAAATAGTTGTGGGGCGAGCCAGAGCCAGAGAGCACATGAAGGAGCTCCCAGATATGCCAGAATCCTTGTAGGGGCTTGGAGATGAGCAAGAAACTAGTAGGATGAACAGAATGAACAATTCTTTGTAAGAAAGGATCAAAAACCATATATAATCATCGTTCAGCTATAGATCATTGCTTAAGTGATCTTTAAAACCAAATCAAAGACCTTCAAATGAAAGGCAGAGCAATTTTACTTAAAAAATTAAACAATATTCAATACTTGACCGCATTTCAGTTCAAGAATCCAGATCCCGCTCTAAATGATCTTAAGAATCTTTCAACTAGGCAAAATGGGATCATTCTAATAATATTCAGCGAAAAAAAGGGAAACCCACAGCTGCAAGCCGATCATTTTCTTGTAGTCCAAGGATCATGCGTTTCCCATATCTTTCCCAGGCAATATCCAGCAAATATTTATGCTGTTTATAAACCTCAAACAGGCCGCAGACAGCACGTATTCAATTTGTCAAAAAAAAGAGGAAAAAGAGGAAAAAACATGCCCAAATAATAAGCCAAAGCCGAAGGGCAACAATCCAAAATCAAAATCCAAAGCCGAGTGCGAGTTCGAGTCGCTGCATTCGCATCCGCCTTAGCATCAGCATCAAAATCCGCACATTGTCGCCCAGTCGCCCAGTCGGCCATTCGGCAAAGCAAAATGTCAATTGTGTGCGCCCGCCTTTGGGACCAAGGACCAAGGACCAAGGAAGCATCCGACCAGAAATGAGAGGAATAGGGAATGGCCAATGGTGGGGTTGAGGACAGAATGGAGGCATACACTCAACAAATTGCATGTCAACAGCTCTCTGTCGCTCTCTGGCACAAATGTCAGCGCATTGTGGCCCCGACAGGATTATCCCCGAGGTGCACCTACAGCGCCGAGCCAGAGCCAGAGCTAGAGCCAGAGCCCAAACCAGGATTAAGGATGACAAATAAAGGAAACGAGAGACAGAGATAGAGACAAAGAGAACAGAGGGGAAAGGATATATAGGGATATGACAATTCCTAGCATTTGTATTTGTATTTCCCCCAACGACATGAAAGTGGAAAATAATTACCCATAGATGCAGCCAGGCAGGCAGAAATTGCAGAATCAATCGAGCCTGTAATTCTGTTTGGTTAGCGAGCGACCTCTGACCTATGCATCGCCCACGCAGCTGTTCATTCCTTTTATGGCCACTCGAAAATGGGTATTCTATTTCGATTCAAAGTCTAGTTTTATTTTTTACGAACTGTCCATCAAATGGTATTGTCAACAGTCGCCGCAATCGTAAATTATTTTCCCCCAATCCACGACCCCAAAAATTAATTGTTATCACTGAGAGTTTATCGCTTGGAACTTGCAGTTTTTTCTTCTAGAGTTTCTTTCAGCTTTTCTTTGTCCCCACCGTCGTCTACCGTTAGCGAGTGAAACTAATTAAGTTTCCACAGAGTTTTCATTTTGGGTAGTCCAGCCACTTGGTTTACATTTTTATGGCTTTATTTACGACCTTTCCTCTGGGGAATTGTGTGTGAACTTCTACCAACTTCTTTTTTAATGCATTTTAATACTAATTACCACGCGATCCACATCCAATGGTTTTTTCTTTTCTTGGCCGTCTGCTGCCCACTACCAATTTTTAGTTTACGACTTTTCCACATTTTAATGGCCATCCCATCACACAATCCGTTAAGAGAGTTGCAGCCTGAAATGTTTGTTTGCCACATATATATCGTACAATTTGTGAGGCATCATTAAAACGTAAAATGTTTGCGTCTGCACGAATTTCGTTTCTTAATATTTTTTCAAACACCTGAAAACGAAAACTCACTCTGACTCCGATTCCGACTCTGACTTGGGCTAAAAGGTATCTGACGGATTCTAATGATCCAACAGACAGACTCCAATCTCAGACAGACTCCCCATCCATCCATCCATCCAACTATCTGTATGTTAAGTATACAATTTTATGGTTCATTTTGTGGAGGATTTGTTTGTTGTTATTTGGCTGCGCTCGCCGCTTATTGCACTTAATGCAGCGTGTCGTTTCGATTGGATTCTTGTAAAGTGTACCTGTTCGACGGAGATTTTGATTCGAGAAAAAAGAGATTGTCTTGGTTCTCATTGTTGGTTTTTTTTTCGTTTGGAAAGTAGATCTTTTAACAATTTCTTATGGTTTAAGCGAATCAATCTATAGTAGGAAGGGGAACTTTCTTACACTTTTATCTATCAAAATGAGTATGAAATGAGAGCAAGAGATGAATGCCTTTGAGAGTTGGCCGAAACAAAAGATTTCAAGTATTTTAAATTTAATTAACTCAAAATTTGAAAATTCTTTCTTTAAGATAAATCAGGAGAAGGCTTTTCTATATCATTTTCTTCACCAGAAATACCTTCTAAATCTTCATTTTGTTGCGTAAATATCAAAGTTTGGTCTCACATTTTCCTTTTTAGTAAATATTTTAATCTAATTTTTGACAATTACTAATTTTCCCCCCCAATCTCCCCCTGGTTCTAAATCACACTGAAAGCTTTCTGACAGGAAAATGGTGTTAACCCACAAAACCAAATTACTGGGCAATTAGTTGGACACCCAGAGACACACGAACACCAATCCACCAAAAACTCATTCGGTGAGGCAGGGGGAGGTGGGGGCAGGAACTACCATGACAACTTTGCTGGCGGCTAATCTCTCGTTTAGACAATTATTTATGAACCTTTAAATGTTAGCAGTGGGAGAAGTGGAGTGACTGTGACTGGGAACAGTCACAGAGACTGTGGTTGTGACTGTGACTATGACTGCGAGCAGATTTATGAGACTTTTTGCCGAGAGTGGGAGAGAGAGGGTGCGAGAGGGAGTCAGCCAAGTGCATTTTATGTGATTAACTTTTTATCAAATCCGTTCAGAGGAGCAGCAGCCACAGCAGCAGCGGCATGCACTTCCTCTCCTTCCTTCCATATTGCAGAGAGAGAGAGAGACAAATTCCTCCCCGAAGGACCGTTTTTCGGGCGAATGTTACGAGTATTCTAAATATGCGTTTATTTATTTATTTACGCTGTGGCCAAGGATCCATCCACACAGATGTTGCCACTGCCTCCTCCTCTCTGCCTTGATGTTTGCACAATTTTCTGCTCCAAATCACTTTTGCCCGAGCGACGGGGCAACTGTTGCATCCTCCTTTGGCTCTTCCTCTGGTGTGTGTGGCAGAGCAGGGAGTATGACATGTTTGCAATTAAGGAAACTCTTAACTAAATGACAATGGCAAACGGATGGCACACTCACACACACACACAAACACACACACCCCAAACTACTGCTCTTGCTGTTGCTGCTGCCTTTGGAGGCATGAAGCAGAGTTGCATGCATTAGTTAGATCCATTTGCCCCTTTTGGTCTGCTCTGCGGATGGAATTGTTAACTCGGAAATTATGCCATCTACTAGAATAAATGTTGACAAATTGTTTTGTAAATTTCAAAAGTTATTTACATTTATTTAATATTATGCCAGCATAAATGTTTATCTGCAGCACTTCAGGGCACACAGTTGGAGCGCTGGACATCGTCTGGAGGCCATCAATAGATACGAGTAACTGCCACAACTGCTGCAACAGCTGCATGTGGCAAGTGGCATGCGGCAAGAACTGGCTATCCCAATCAAGGAAATGCTTACAAAAGACTTAGATTTAGATATGAAATTTAATTTGAATTTTAATTTACATTTTACATAAATAAAATCATAAATGTTCAACGGTTTGTCAATCGGTTAAGGAACGATATGGAATTCCTTCAGGAAAAGAAAGATTACTCGGAATTTCATTTTTTATATCAGCGACTCATAATATGTATTCCATTTCGAATAAGTATATATTTTTTATATTTTTTAAAACTATTTTTACAAATCAAATACATGAATTTTACCGAATTTTACTGGCTGAAAATATTGTATTACACAAAGTTGAAGTTTACTTTTAATTTTTATTATTATTTTTTAATGTTATTCAACTTTATATACATTTTTTTTTTATAAAAATTCTTTACAAATGAGTAAAGTACGAGGACTAATTAAAAGATAATTTTACTAATATTTATTCAATTACCTATCGATTCTCGTATATCAATCGAAGTAATGATAATAAATATTCTTTTTATTTATTTATTAGTGGAATTTCGACTAGTTTTATTTAAACTGTTTGTGTAATTTACCAATCTGTCAAAAGCATTTACCATATTCTCAAGTAAGATCCAACCTATAGAATTTTCTCACACTGTCAACCAGCAGTCACTCGGCACTCTCGAGGGGAAATCTCTTACCCCGAAAATGTGTGGTAAATCTTTATCAACGAACACATTGTCCCGCTGTAATGCCTAACCCCTCTCCACGACAAACCCCTGCCACTCGTAGATGCCCCTTCCCATACGTTGGACAGCCTCCTGCGAGCGCAGATAACATTAAAAGTGCATTGCGAAAATTGAACTTGACTTTGGGTTCGGCTCGGTTCGGAAGGGTCTTTCTGGACTCTGGGACTGTGTGCCTGCCTATCGCAGAAATCGTTTGCTAAATACGCAAACACACCCACCCACACACACCCACACCCACACATCGAGTCCTTGCAGTCCTGATTTGCGGCCTGTCATTTGTTGGGTCTTATCGTGATGGGGTACGCCCCGAGTTGCCTTGAAGTATGCATTAAAAGTGCGATTGCTGCTCGTGATGTGTGTGAGTCTGTGTGTTGGCAAGGATGTAGGACTCTGAACAAACCAAACAAATATCCTGCCGCTGCATGCATGCTGCACGCTTTTATCCTGCATCTGACACTTAACACTTGAACGGATCGGAGCAGAGTCCATTAAAGGGGGGGGAGAGAGACCCTCACTCACTTTCTCACTCTCTCTCTCTCTCTCTCTCTCTGTCGTGGCAATATGCTTATCGAGGCAGTGGCATAACAATTATTATTATTATTGCTTGGGAACTGCTGCAGTTTCTTCCCCCATTTTCCAGGGAACTTTTTCTCAGTCGATGGCTGTCGCCCTTCGATTTGTGATTTCTGATTTGTGCATTCGATTTCATTTGAGTGGACAATCGAATTATGATGCCTGGCGTTTTGCTGCCTCCTTTGTTCCTTCCTCCTACCGATTTCATAGGTACGTTGCCCAGACACATATTTTTTTATGGCCTCTGCTGTGGCTGCTCATTTGTTGCGGACACGTTTCGTTCTGGGATAAAAAAGAGAACTCTCTCGAGTGTAAATTAAAGTATGATTCCTGATGCACGCTCATGAAGCCACACGACTGCGGAAGCGAGTGGCTCTGGTCGTCGTCTATGCCAAGGATAAGACCAGTGACAACATATTTCCTCCCTTCAGCAAACGCCAAACCCAAAGCCAAAGCCAAACCCAATCGCCAACGCCATATCCATCGCCGCTCTGTCGCCTTTTGAGTGGCAACTTCCTTGCTGCAGCATTCTATTTGTCAGGCGTCAACTTCTTCATTATCATCCTCATCATTGTCCTCTTCAATCCGCTAGAGACTCGGCTCCGTCTGCTGCCAGGTTGATTATTTTGATATTTCCTGGTGAATATTTATTTCCTCAATGGAAAAGAGTGCCCTGGTGATGATGTGAATCCGCCTTAAGCTGACTTTTATAGAGTCAAATGAATTAGCATATTAGCGTATCACTGAATTGAACTGAATAGAAAATTCTTCAAAGGATTGCCAGTAATGATTATAGTATTAAATATTTGGGTGGAATGATTCCTTGAGAAATCAAATAAGTCTAAAAGATAGCTGACTATGAAACACACTTCCTTTCTTCAATTTGCTTTTCTACATCTATTTCTGGTGTGTTTTTATCGTTTTCCCCTCACCAAAAGCTGTTTACCGATTCCTTTGATAGAAATCACTCTTTTCACTCTCCACTTCCTCTGTAAATCTTACTTTTCTTCCCAAAAACTGTATCACTTTCCCCTCAGAACATCCCTGAAATCCCAGCCCAATCGTGCTGCCTTGGCTGGCATGCTAATTTCTTGGACAAGCCTAAGCCCGGGAATGTCGGCTTATTGTCGATTACACAATCACCTTTACAGGGGGGGACGGGACTCTGGGACTCTCTGTTTGCCCTCTGCTCCTCCTCCTCCTCTCTGGGAATCGGCAATTCCTTGTAGTGTTTGTCGAACGTCGCGCGTCGTTTCAAGAAAAAGGTGCAACGGATTTCGCTCTCTCTCTTTCTCTCTGTGTATTTTTGGAAATTCTCAATCTCTGTGTGTGTGTGTGTGGGTATGTTTGCCCCCAGAGAGTGAGGGAAGCGCAGTGAAGTGTGGCCAATGCAGTTTTACAATCTTTGAATCAACAGCCGAAAACTGCAGCATCCAAAAATTTCAGTTCTCCGTCCGTGTTTGTGTGAGGCTCTGTTTGTGCAACGTACTGTGGCACTGTGCCCTGTGCCTTGGGCTGCGTTTATCCGTTTGCCATAATCAAACAAGAAATGGTAATAAAAGGAGGAAAACAACAACAACCACGAAAAAACGACAGAAATCTCGAGTTGCATGTGCCACAAGCGACTTCAAAGGGAGAGACCGTTCCCAATCCTTGTTTTGGTGTTTGATCAACCTGCTCCTCGTTAGGTTTTTTATTTTTTCGGGATTTGTGCTCGTTCCCTTTTATATTTCTTTCTGGTTTTGGTTTTGGTTCTGTTTCTGTTCCTTGTTTAATTTTCTCGTTAACGCCGAGACTCTTTAATGATCTGAACCTCAGGGTGGCAGGGGGGATGGGCTATATCATCGCAAAGCGGGGGGGATGGTTTCCTTGGTTGATTCGTTGATTCGATGCAATAAATCAATAATTAAATATTATGGCCGTCGGTGGTCGACGCATCGGTTCGCTGGAACGTGTGAAAATCCTTTGCCAAAGTAAACAGAATAATATTTTTCCAATTTCCAATAAACGCCGTATGCATCAACAAAACAGTGGGAAAACAATAGCAAACAAACACAAGCGACCCTCGGGCTTCCACAGACTGAAGGGGGGAGGGTTGCTCTGTAAGTTTGTGAAAACTTTCGTTGGTCGGATACGGCTTTCCTTCACGTAACCCTCTGGGATTCCGTCGATTGCACTTACCAATTGCTCACCCGCTCACACACACACTCTTGCGCTTTCCCGTCTTTCTCTCCATCTCCGGTTTGATTCGGAAATTTGCAAATTTCGAATTTTGATTAGAGATTAAATTGTCTCTGGCGATTAGCATCAAATCATCGTTCGCTCGGATTGCTGCGACTCATTGCGCGGAGAGCAGAGCAGAGCGGAGCACAGCAGAGCGCTGTGCAAACAAGCGTATGTTTGCATTATCTCTCCCACTCTCTCTTTCTCTCTCTCTCTCTCTCTCTCTCTCTCTCTCTCTCTGAGAATGCAATAACGACGACCTCCCATTGCACCCTATCCGCGGGGTGGCTGCTGTTGCACAGTGGTCAATCCAGAGGCACCACCAAGGGGCACACTAGAGCCAGAGCTAGAGCCAGTGCCAGAGCCAGCCAAAGGCGCACTTTCTGCTTCGTTTGATTTTGTTTTATGCTCATTAATTTTGCGGTTTTGCGGTACAATCTTCATTGGCAGGGCATATTTGTTTATCAAGGAAATACATTTGGAGAAAATTATTGAAAAATAAACAAAATATTCATCAAATATTACAAAAAGCCGTAAAGATTGAAATATTTAAATTTAAATATTAAAATGGCAGGGGTTCCACCCACATTTTTGACATTAATATGAAAATATATGATTTAAACGAATTAGATAATTGAAAAAAATATATTTAATATTTTAATTAAGTTAAAAAGTGAATTAGAATTTAAATATAATATATATAAATTAAATATTATTTTATTTTATTAATTATAGGCTTATATAAGATATTGCCTTAAAAATATTCAAGCACTAGCTACTAGATCCTTCAGCTCTTAAATTAGAAATATTTCTTACAAATTGAAAATATTAGATTTATTTTAAAGTGTTTTTTATTTCGATAAAATATGGGCGGTATTAAAAACTATTTTTAAAACATATTTATAAGTTCTACCTAATTGCACTTTTCTTGTATTTAAAAATGGAATAATTTATTTAAATATGTTTGTCTTTGCTATTTTTTTCTCAGTGTAAGCAAGGAAGGAGTTATGTATTTAAAAAAAAAATATTTTTAGAATAATTTCCAAACTAATTAGTTATAGAAATGTGCATTAAATATTATCATAATCAGCATCATTTTAACTAATTTTTCTAGTTATATTTCAGATTTAATTCCGATTTTCTCCTTACTGTACCACACTCTCAAAGTCGTCTAAATCCAACCATCTCTCTCTCTCTCTTTCTCTCAATCTCAATCTCTCCCCCGATGGGCAAACATCATCGCCTGCTGCAATCCCCAGAGAGATAAATTCTGTGCGCAGAGAGGCGGGCGGCTTATGAATATAATCCTTAAATTATTGCAATAACAACATCAACTATTCCGAGCAAAACGGGACAAAATAAAAACCCAACTATTACGTGTGAATAAGCCACAGACACAGTACAGTCCTGTGTGGCTGGCAACGACACCCCTCTCTTGAGAGAACCCATCCTAGAGCCAGGACCCAAAGCAATTCCCGTGCCAGAGTGTGGCATGGCTCGCGTGTCTCTGCAATTATGAGGCAACAATTATGAGTGGAAATGCTCTCGCTCTTTCTCTGTCTATTGGTTGGATGATTAGCTTTTTGGGATGCGGATGCGGTGGCAGCAGGGACGAACAATGGTGATGCTGCTGCCATTATCCTGCGCATGGACAGGACAGCCGCACTATGGAAACACGTCACATGTCAATATTTTTGCACCGTTATGTTGCGGCGCATCTAATTGATGCGGTCGGTGGGTTTTTGGACCCTTCCTTAATGATACTGTACCCAGTACATGTCCCAGCCAGCACCGCCCATAAAAGGGACCCATGCTAATCATCGTAATGGAGGCTGGACAATTATGCGGCAATTAAATGAGCTCAACGGTGGAAAACGATTTGAGTTTCCCCTCCGTAATTATAGAAAAATTATGCAAATTTCTAGCAAAGTTTTCCAGATATTTTCAGGCATCCATCGATTGAAACACACATTCGCTGCGTTTGTCAATCAGCATTAGAAATCCATGGGAGAGAGAGAGAACTGGGAGTCCTGCCAGAGTTAGGCCTCGGGACATAATTCTCCCTATATTTCATCAATCGGTAGGACGAGGACGAGGAGTAGCAGGAGGTGGAGTAGTCCCTCAGGCTAAGGATTATGAGCGTAAATTAACCCTTATTGCAAAATATATGCGACAGTTGATTGACAGACAAATGACAGAACAGAAAACACACACACATAAAATACACATTTCCCGAAAACAGAAAGGAGAAGAATGTCCCCCGTGCCCTGTCCCCTTTTGCCCAGTGTCGTCATTCGGCTGCTGTGAAGGGAAGTTTTCCATTTGTTGATTTGATTGAATTTGATGTACAATGTGTTCAACATGACACTTAGTAGCGGCTTAATGCTGTTTAGACGTCTCTCGATTGGCAGCCGGCAAGATGTGCAATATAGAAATTTTTATTTTGAAATGGTACGAGTACTATATTCGTAAGAACGGGAAAGGGACAGAGGAGTAACCAAATTGAAATTGACATAACGTTTTCAGAATTGAAAGTAATAATATTATATTTGGAAATGTCACTGAAAAGAATAAAGAAGGTATGTATTGGTATACGAATGGAAAAGGTTAGGGATTGAATATGTGTTGGAAATATATATGCATTTTTTAAGGGTAATCTTAGGTTACATTTGGAAATGTTGGAACACTATAATACTCGTGGAAATTATATTTAAAATTATGATTTATTATTATAGAATTATTAAAGAATTATTAAGCAAACTAATATTTGGTATATTTTCAAATTCAAGCAATAAAAACTAATATTCCAAATATTAATAAAGAAAATGAATTTAAAGATCTTTAAGAATCTGATATTCTTTCAGATAATACATAGATATGTATATATGTATATTTTAAATTACCTCTAACATCCATCGATTTATATAAATATAAAAAAAGCCATAAATAGACTGAAAAATCTTCAGGATACAGCAATCTTCTCCTCTAAGATACATACTAGTTATAGCACTTTCCTCCTCCTTTACAAATATTCATTAACTTCCAACTTCAGGATAAATAAACCTCACACTTTTTTTAAAAGAAACAATAATTTATTTCCATTCAAAAGATCTCACTTTCTTTGGCTCTCTGAATAATACGATATATTACATAGATGTATATGTATGCAAATCTACTCTTCCGAAAAGGGGTATAGTCATTGCAACTTTCACACTTTGCTGGCAACACAAACCAAAAAACCAAAGCCAAAGATTAACACCATCTTAATGAGGTGTCTCTCCTCTTAATTTTCAGCATAATAATATAATCAATTCGAATCGAGGCGATCGATTGAGCCATTGATAAAACAGTAAACCGTAGAAACCAATTTGAGGGAAACGAAATTTGTTCAATCAAAGAAAAACAGAGAGAGAACAAAAAAAAAACTCACTAAATGAAGACGTTTCCGAACTGGTTACAGGAAAAAGAGTTTGAGAGTTGAGATAAGGAAAACTGCTGCTGCTGATGCTGGGATGCTGCCAGACGACGACAATAGTGTCACATTTGGAGCCCACATATTTCTACGCTTGGACATGGGATTTAGGAGACTCGAACCTGAAAGGGCCAAAAAATTAACATATCTATGCCCCAGCTGACTGCCACATTGATTGTGGGTCTGGACTGTCGTCTGGGTCAGTGTCTGTGTCTGTGTCTGGGTCTGGCTCGTTGTTGCAACTTATCAGCAGCTAATCAGCAGCATGAGGCCAAAGTCAATTTGGAATCTCAGCACCTAATTTTTGTCGGGTAGCCAGAGATGCTGATGCCGATGTCGATGCCTGCCTGATGGCTCCTCTTTCAACTCGATGTGAGATACATTTTCACGGCCTTTGTTTGGGTTTGAGCACACACTCCTCCGTTGTGTGGTGTGGCAGACAACCCACTGTGTGAATGCACTTGTTACCCTCCTCCTGCTCCGCCCGAACTGTCTGATGGAAAGCAGCTTTTAATTAAGAACCAAAAACTCGAATCGTTTCGAGACGGTGTCGGAAAATGTTAATGCGCAGGTGTTCAGCGGGAGGTGTTCCTTTTCTTTCTTTCTTTCACGACACCTACGGTTTTCACAGCTCGTTCTCAGTGTCTGTTTGTTGTTTGGCTCTGGCTTTGGCTTACATCATCTGGGATCTGCTCTGGGAACTGGGAGCAGGGAGCAGGGAGCTGGGAGCTGCTGCCTTTTATAAATAGCTCAATTATGTTTCTAATCATATCGATAATTCTATAAAGGGGTCTAACACGACCTACGCCCACCAAAACGGAAACCGTGGCTAAGCCGCTTTCCAGAATCCAGCATTCTGTGTATCTTTAAGATGCAAATGAAGTGGCTGATTGGTTTTGGTCCGGTTCGGTTCGGTTTGGTTTGGTTCTTAGTCTTGCTTGATCTTCTCTAGATTTCAGCTCTGAAGATTTGAGCCCACAATTACAGAATTACAGCCGGTAGGCACTTAAGTAGGCTTTGGCTTTGTCTTTCCCAGAGAGTACGCAGAGAGTATCCTTTAAAATATCCTATAATTAGTGTAAAGTACGCCTTCTGGCACTAGGAAAAACTACCTGATCTTCGGTCTTAAGATTCCGCATAATCCCCTTTACGAGTACGTTTTGTGTGCAATTATGGCTCTTAAATTTTCTTCAGAATTTTTCAAGTTGATTTGCGCTGCGGTGCTTATTCGATTTGCACTTGCCACAGGACTCGCCCGACCCCGCCCCCGCCCCCGCCCCCGCCTCCATACTGCCCCTTCAATCACTGGTGCCGTGCCGTGTCTGTGTTAACAATGAGCAGGCAAATTTTCATGCCGTTTGCTTTGCTTCCGGCAATGAGTCACCAGTCACCGGCTGAGATACGAAAGTATCTTTGAGACACAACCATTGAAAAGATGGCAAATGCCAGTCACTGTGATTTCCAGGGGGTATTCATTGTTATTCTGTGACTTTTGAGCAGACAATTTTGGGTATTTGATTGATCTAAATGGGAGATTTATGGAGTGAAAGTCTTAAAGTGATGAATATTTTGGCAAGACTGGGATATGTGTGTAGAGCTGATTTTTACTCATGATATTTATAGCTTGGGCTATTATAATATTAATTAAAATATTTAAATGTAATATATAATATTAAAATATATATTTATATATAGGTAAAGTCGATGGTCCTGTTACTAATACTCCAAGCATCATTCAAACCTTTTAAATGTAATGTTGTATATTTTTATAAATAAATTCTTATAAATAAAAATAACTAAATATTTCAAGCATACATTATTGAAAATTGCTAGAAATACTCGTACAAAAACCTTCAGAGGTTACTATTTTAATATAAAAATAAATCCATTATAAAAATTTGAAATATTTTGACACACATATTCTCTAATTATTATCTAATTATAAATTTAAAGAATACAAAATATATAAAAATCGCACTTCTTCCATTCCTTAGTCACGCTTTTCCCTCAGCATTTTCTCATCTCAAACATTTCTCAGGCTCTTTGGCAATAAAATTCGCGATATTATTTGCCTCTAGTGTCCCCTGCCCCGTGCGACATAATTAAGCGGCATGGAGGAAAAAAAAACCGCACCCCAACCCCCGCGAGGCAATACGCGGGGCATCTTGTTCCGTTTCGCTCCGTTCGGATTCGCTTCGTTTCGTTAGGTTTCCTTGGGAGAGAGAGAGAGAGGGAGTGTGTGTCCCGTGAGTAAATTGATATTCCTGTCATTGCTGTAATGATTTCTGCTTCCTTCGGATAGATGTGCCGTGTGCCTTCGCGCATCCTGTCTGCGGTTACTCCTTGGGGTTTTTTTTCTATCTTCTCTCAGCCAAACAGGATATTGAATTAGAAGAATGGCAAACATTTTCACTCGAGATTACACATCGAGAAGGCAGCGAAGCCATTGATAGCCCAGAACCAGAACCTTTAATTGAGTTATTAGAGGAATGGAATGGCCGATTGAACAAAGCACTGGAAAGGAAACATAAAGTGAGTATCCTCTTTGAGATTCCTTTTCCGAGGATGAGAACATAAATTAAAAATGTGAGGATAGGAGCTGTTGATGAGGATGTCTTCTCCTCCTCCTCCTCGTTCGAGATGGGGAACATTTGTAGGACACATGTTAGACACACAAAAAAGAGAAAAGAAAGGACGATAAGAAGGCATCCCTCTAGGCCGCTCATCTGTCGGCTCTGTCCGGCAGACACACACACAAAGGACCTGAGGCCAGCAGCAGCAGCAGCAGGCAGGCAGTCAGATGCAGTCCTGTCAACAGGATATGCATGAGTGCCGAGAACAGTTCACACCTCACAATGCAACAATACAACAAAGGCGGCAGCAGGATATCAGCTGCTGCTCTGTGCCAGCTCCCTGCCTTTGAAAATTGAGTGATACCCAAAGGAGGAGTACTACGGAGAGTAGATGAACCGCAAAAGGACCTCAAAAAAAAAAGAAAGAGAAAAGAAGGAGTTGACACACACAAATGAAAAGTCAGCCCAGAAATTCAATGATTGATGGACCCATGATTGAGCCACAAGAAGTCAAAAAGTCAAACTTCTCTTTCACTTTAAAAATACCGATAATCTGGTGAAAACTCGGGATTCCCTTAACCATTATGATCGATCGGTGGTGGAGGTGTGAACAAGGAGCTGCCACACCCCCCCAAAAAATAATCCCAACAATTTCTCCTTGTCTCTAGGGGCTGCCATGTGCTGCTGTTGCTGCCTCAGAGGCGGCGGCGGCTTCTGCTGCTCATTTGGTACGTGATTCGACCGCAAACTCTGTGTTTTGTGTGCATATTTCCTTGGAAGACCAGATCCCAGAGCCCAAGTGCCCAGAAATGCGGATAGATTCCTAGCAGAGACAGGGACCCGGACAGTCCGAACAATTGGAGCGCAAGAAACTAATTAAATTGATAGAATTAGACAAAAGACCAACGCCAACGGCTGTGCAGCAGCCACCACTTCTTCGATGAGGGATCTCTCGCTGCGCCTCCCCATACTAAACATTCTGGCCAGAGTGTGGCAAGTGGCATGTGGGGCATTGGTGAACAGTTGAATGCACTACAATGCTGAGGAATCGAATGCGTTTCAGATGAGCAGATAACACCAGAATCAAGCCTTAAGGACTTGCTGCTCGGGCTGTAAATATTAATTACAATTTTATAAATAAATAAAAGAAATAAAAATTATTTGAAAACAAAGATACATTTATGGATGATGCTGCAGATAGTCTGAAAGGATATAGGACTCTATGGGTAGCTCCCCTTTTCTCCGCCTTTTCTCCGCCAACTCCTTAATTTTTCTCAGTTTCATTTGCCTAATGATTGGCTTCCAATTAGCTTCATTTATTGAGCCTCCCATTAAGGGTAATACCCTTTTCATTCTGCTAGGATATGGAGCCAATGTACAATGTATATCCTGTGGATATATTAAATTAATTACAAAACGAATTTCGAATGGAATAATGAAATTTCTGCGCTGTGGTCATTACCCGGACATGTTGGGCATCCACAAAATATTCGGTAGCCAGGCCGCAAATGTGGCCAAAAGTGAAACAAAGTAGCCAACGGGAGGGGGGGCTGTGGTACAATGGAAGCATACACCCCAGTGCATAAATCAATGGCCAAAGGATGGACAAGGAAATGGGAGCTCCCAAAAAAGAATGGAAAAAAAGAAATCAACCAAACGGTGGATAGAAATGGTAGCTCCTGTAAAAGGACGACGGACAGATGTGAGGAGTGGCATGTGAGAGGAATTGAAAATGAGAGTAGAGCTGCTGTTGCTGCTGCTGCCGAAGGTCCTTTGGCCTGTCATATGTATGCGACGACGACAACGACTCCTTTTCGATGTCTTCAGTGGCGCGTAAAAACAAAGGACCTCGGACTCTGAGGTCAACCTCCCCTCTTGGAAAAGGTAACCTCACAGGATTTACTCCATAGGACATCTTAAGGATTTAACTTGCCTTTGGCTTCCCCTTCTGCCGTCTGTCCCTTTGGAAACACACACACACACAGGAGAAGGAATGAAAGAATGAAATGTGGCCGAGCAATAGATTTCTCATGTCCGGGATTTGTGTGTGAGGGGATGTCCCTAAAGTCCTTTTCTAGTGCAGTTGACATTTAATATGGCATTATCCCTGTGCCGCTGAGTTATAAATAATGTTACATTTTGCCATTAAAAACATAAAAAAAGAAACGAAAACAACGTGCAACAGCGGCAGGGAGAAAGAGACACAGAGAGAGGCAGAGTCCAGAGGCCGTCCAAGAGCTTACAGAGGGAGGACTCGGGCTCCCCCTTGTGGCTAAGAACCAAAAATGTACCCTCTTCAGGACGGGGGAGAGGGTGGGGGGGTAGAAATCTTGTTATAACTTATATGGGGACTATTATGCCATGTGTGCTGCCAGGCATCGATGGCTCTGGTCCGGAAAATGGACTTTAAAAGTGAATTATTCTTATATAGAAAAAAAGGGGGAGGAACATATTTTGAATGTCCTGCGACTGAAAGGGGAGTTGAGTCCCTTTTTCCAGTGGGGGAGAAAGTGAACGTTTTGTATTGGAAAGATTAGATTACTCTTACATTCGTATGATCTAATAAGGCACTAGATTTTATCTTTCCGATGCATTTAAAGGATGTTTTATGATCCATTTATTTTAGAGTGATATTACTATCCAGATACTACCACCCAGACCCAGAGATATTGCTACCCAACATGTGAATATTAAAGTTTTTTTTTTAAGATTTTGAGCAGTGATTTATTTATTGAATGAATTTTTTTGAATATTTTATGAATACGAAATGCAATTCTTTATGAATAACAATATTTAAATAATAATAAACATAAATAAATGTATATAAACATAAACAAATATAGAAATAAATAAATATTATCTGGAATCGAATTTGCAGGGCTCCAGCCCCCTAGTTAAATATTACTAATATTCTAAATAATATTTTAATATTATAGAAGGATAGGTTTTCGTCAAGCCAGAGTCATAAATGATGTGTGAAGCAATTCTTAACGGTTCTGGTTCTACTTATATTTTTCTTATCCTTAAACTAAATACTCGAGACAATTCGTTCGGGTTACAAATATGAAGGCCACTGCTGTGGGATCATTCCTTCAACATCCTTTTTGGGAAATATGAAGCCTAAAACATTGCATGAATGCTGCATCTGCAAGATGAATAATTAACACTGTGAAATATCCATTTCATATGCTTTAAGTAATATTTATGCGCTTGTTTTCCAGCAGATCCAAGAAGATTTACGAGAACTGCGACAGAAACCCATTTCACAAGTACAAGTGAAGGGATCTGCTGGGATCTGGCTCTAGATCTGGTTGGTAACAAGCGTGTGATGGCTGCCCACACAGCGGATCCTAATGAGCTGCGAATGATGGGCATGGACATGGGGATAGAAGGTCCAGGAATGGAATGGGAGAGGATGATGATGATGAGACAGCGACAGGATGTGTCCTATCCAATTGCCTGAGGGGCATGCTGACACTTTTAAATATAAACACACGCGACGAGACTTTGAGCCGCATCCAATTTCCCTCTCGACCTTGCAACGCGTTGAAACTGCCTGCTGCCTGCCCCAGCCCCAGCCCCAGCCGGCCTGCCACTGCCACGCATTTGACAGTTGACACTGCAACGCGTCGAGCGACGAGCGAGGCGACGCGATACGATGCGACGCATAAAATTAGATGGTCTGGGAAATCAAGTGTCGGGCAACACTTGATGACGCCAGGCCCAAAAGGACACAAACAGCACATCCCTTACCATTCCATCCCATCCCACACATCCTTTTCATGTGTGCAACTGGAGCCTGTGCCTGGGATTCCGGGAGAATCCGTGGGTTTCGTTTTTTCGGGTGTTGTGTTGCAGCACGACTCCTCCCTCCCTCGCTCGCTCTCTCATTAGAGGAAGTGACAACAGGCAACGACTTGTGATTAGTAGCGTGTCCTGGGGGAGTCCTTAGACCCAAATGAAAACAAACATGAGCGCAGCTGGCAGGACCCACAGAGAGCCATGGATTTTATGCATTCTATGGATGAGATTAAGCTGTTCCATCAATCGAAGGGAAGGGACAAGGACAGGATCAGGGATAGGGACGGGGGCCAAAATCAAAGTAGCGTAACTAAAGCTTGTCCAGTATCCTGTCAAGGATATGGTTGCCCAATGCCCGAGTCATTGATAAAAATATTGTAAGACCGAAAACGGAAGACTCCTGCGGCTACCTGGCGACTGAGAGAGAGACAGAGAGAGAGAGAGCGAGGACAAAGCCTTTACAATGTCCATGGCGACTCGAATCGTTGCCAGGATGTGAGGTCCTTCTGCGGCAGATGCGCTCCCCAAGATTTTGCATTGTGTCCCCTGAAAAGGAAAGATGGAAGATGGGTTACAAAAGAAAAGATTGAGAGGGAGAGCGGAGGGGGAAGAGGAAAGACAATTTTTCTTGCATTTCTTAAGCTTTTTCCTCTGGGCACCAAATCGCTTTATAATCTTTAAGCTTGAGTTGAGCCTGCTGCTCCTGCTCCTGCTCCTTTACCAGCTCCCTGATTAAGTCATTCAATTTGTTTCGATTCTCCAGTTGAAACATATCTCATGCCACACTTGGCCCTTGGGGCAGGCACCTCTCCACCATTCAATTCCTTTCGAGTGCCATTCCAGCGCCATAAAACCACATCATTCTGTGCAATTTCTGCAATCTTGGACGCAGCTTGGGGCACAAAGCGGCAACAAGAATGATTATGGCTAAAATCAACAGAAGGCCGCAGTACCGGACTGGTACTGTCCAAGACCTGTTCTACACACATGAAACGGTAGCTCAAGCCACTGACAACTTCATCATAAGACAAACGCCCCGCAGATGATGGGGGATATCTGGGGATCCTCTGCAGACTCCTCTCCAGACTGCTTCTGCTAATTGCCGAGCGCGTAATCAAAAGGCAATGAAGGGCAGACTTTCCTCTGGTTATACTCTTTATAAAGGGTATGAGATCTCTTGAATTGTTAAAGAACTTTGGAAGTAATTTGATATTTTCATGAATAAATATATCGATATATGTAATATATCTCTTTATTAAATGCAACATTTTAGGATCGTCGTCGTAGCCCAATATTTTGCCCATATCGGCACGAGCGATCTAAGCGAGTGAGCCGGGGGCTGGCGCACTACGGAAGCGACTGCGTAAGGGCCTCGCCTCTTAGTAATATATAATATCTTCTAATATATAAGGTAATATATAGAAACTACGAAAAATATAGGTGTAAATACTATGGTAAATAATATGGTCTCCAGTGTTTATTTGAGAATCGAATTTTGAATGGATATACTTCCCCAAATTTCCTTCATGTCCTCTTTCAACTCTGCAGCTCTTTCCTCTCCTATTCCTACAGGGTATCTGCCATTCCATATGTAATTTTTTGTGCTTGCTCCTCTTGTTATTTGTCTTTTGCATTTAACTGGTCTCTCTCTCTCGTTCTCTCTCGCTCTCTGGTCTGGCTGCCATGGACAGGCTTTTTGAGGCCCTCGAGCCAATTCCGTGGTAAAATTCATTTGTTAACAATTTCATTTCATTTCGTTTTGTTTTTGTTTTCGGTTTCGTTTTATTTTGAATTGGATTGGAGTTTGAGTTCTGTGCAGAGTTCGGGTTTTGGCCCGTTTGGTGCGGCGCCTAATTACAGGGTGCCCGACTCGATCTGGAGTCCGTGTCCTGCCCTGTCCTGCCCTGTTGGCTGCCATACGAATGTATGGTATATATGGTATATGTGTGTGTTTCTGAATGTAAAACTCTCCAAATTAAGACATCAACTTTAATGAGCAACACTAACACAGTAATTGCAGTCCCTCCGGGGGGCGTGGTCTGGACTGCTTTGGTTTCCTCCCCCCGTGTGTCCCGACCGATCGTGTGTTCTTTTTCTTTTCTGTTTTCTTTTTTTGGGTTAAAAGTTCCGGCAGGTGGGTGCTCTCTTTCTCTCTCTCTCTCTCTGGGATACCTTCACTTTTTCGGGCCTAATTTTTGGGTAGAGCCCGTACCCGATCGCAGCAGCAGCAGCAGCTGGAAGTCCAGTGGAAAAAGTAGCGCACCAGAGAACGCCTCCGACCTGGCATCTAATTAAGTAAATTGTCCGTTTTACATATGTTTCCCTGTTTCCCCTTTGTTTCCCTGCTTCCTTGCTTCCACGTTCACTAATTTTGATGACTTTTTAATCGAAAACAATAAAAATGTTGGATATTTATGCACAAGCCACATTTATGATTCGTTTACGCTTGGCTAAATCGAAGTCGGTTGTGGGTCAAGTCCTGGTGGCCTCAGTTGGTGGTCAAGGAATTATGTAGGTTGCCACCTGGCTAGAGGGCAGGTGAAGAATGTCCTTGGGGAGCCCGAAGAAGGAGCAAAGCTTTTGTTGAATGGATAAGATATGGTTTTTGGGATTATAAGGAATATGTTTTTAAAGATCTATAATTAGGAAATGAGCGACAGAAGCGGATGGAATAAATATAATTTATCGAAAGGATATTTCCATTAAATTAGTGTATTTGGGTATTTAAAAGAGTTATGACTGCGTTGTAATCAATAAAATATGAGCAAAGAAATGGGTATTCATAATCTATCTTTGGATCGGAACAATCACAGAGATATCACATCTGTAAGATACGGATAACCGATTATTTGGGGTTATTAAAAATTAAGAAGAGCAGAGAGAGAGAAAGAGAGGGAGAGAGAGAGAGCTGGACTCCACAGTTGGAGAGCTGTATATTTTGCACACTTCATCCAGTCTCTCTCTCTCTCTCTCTGTCCATCCCAAAAGCAGTAGCTCCAACCAACCGTACAGATTTTAGTCATTCCAGTCACACATGCCACATTCCGCATTCCACCTGATTCCATGCCACTTCCTGTGTGCAGTCGTTAATCAATTCTGCTCATACTCCTCCCAAATGCGAAAACAAAAACATTCAAAATTCAATTGGAAATTATGCATTTATTATTAACAATTGTAGTCTGATTGCCCCCCAACCAACAGAGAGGGGGGTGGAGACTGTCCAGTGTCCAGCGTCCTGCCCTTACCACAGTCATTACCATCAATTCCCCCCAGTGCCACCAGGGGTGTGCAGGGGGGCATGCAAGGCGGCACATGGGTCATTTGTGTGCATTTGTTTTCGGGTCCCCCTGCTGCTGTCCTGGACATTGGTTATCCTGTACTGCTGTCGTTGATTTTTCCCTACTGCTGCAAGGCAGCTTCCGTTCCCCCCAAAAGTTTGGCATTTGCCAAACATTTGCATATGGGACCAACTGTTTTGAATATCCAACGATGTAGAGGGGTGGAGGACTGCAGGGCTTACAGGGGTGTGTGTGTGTGTGTGTGTGTGTTGGCCAGGGTTAACAGAGTTGCCAATGCAATCGTGTAAAAGTGCCATGCATTTATGCAATTTTCACTGACTTGGGTGCTTGGCTGCTGCCTCTGCTGCTACTCGAAAGCCACTCAAATGCCATGGCAAGGCACTCAATCAAGTGCAGCCCTTGCTGCTGTTGCTGCTGCTGCTGGTGCCGCTGCTCCTCCCCCACCCACACTCCCATCATAATCAAATTGTATTGAACATTTGCAGTTAGCTGATTCTGATTCTGCTCCCCCTACTGCCACTCCAGCCGCTCCTGCTGCCATTATTCAAGTGATTGAAGTTGGCCCCCACCCGAAAAGCCCTGCAAATGCAACTTGCAGTAAGCTGCAGCCCACAGGCAGGCATTCATTGATTCATTCATTCACTCATTCATTCATATAGGTGTCCTTTCCTCCTTCCCACAGATCCTGCACAATCACGTAGCGCCATCCGTTTTTATGATTGGAAGCCCCGTTCTTGGCCTTATTGAAAATTGCATAAATAAACGTTATTTCAATTTTCTTGCGAGCAGATAAAAATGTGGAAAATGTTCTAGAGCTTCTAATAAAATAACTAATCTGATCACGTCGCTGCCCTCTCCATCCCTCCATCTGCTCCCCACATGAGGGATAATAGTCAGCTGCCACTGCCACAAGTTATTACACATGCCCCCAAGGGAGGATGCCCATCATGGCGAAGGAGGCGCCACAGCGCGCTGGGGCGAGAAGGTGAGGCGCGGTGCGGCACGGCGCATATGCAAAGCAGTTAAGTGAAAATGCAGCAGCACACAGGATGGGGCATGGGGCATTGGAGCATTGGGAGAACGGATGGCCAAAGGATTATTATGCTGCACATATGGGGCAAGCAAAGGGGCGGTAGGAATAAATTGCCAGTGGGGGAAAAGGCAGAGAGGCAGAGGCAAGACAGCGGCAGGGCCGGACCGGAACGGGCCCTTGGATATAGTTCATTAGCATGCCCCATCTATGCATAAGCCAAGATATTAAGTTGCCACTAAAGCAACGGATTACTGTGCCACAGGAGTGTGCCACACGATGTGTCTGTGTGTGTGTATTTTTTGGGGGGGTGGGAATACTTAGAGCATTTGGGATAACAGCTTAACTTGAGATTATAGGAAAGATTTTGGTATACAAATTACTACACCGTTCAAGGCTTCATTTTCTGCCTGCAGATTTTTTATTTCTAGGATGTAAGGAGAATGATTTTAAAGAAGTTTTACAAGGAATAATTTATCGAATTTATCGAGAGTATCATCTTTCGAAAATGGCATTTGGTAGGGCTCAAAATCGGCAATATTTTATGATATTATTTCATCGGCAATCATGGAATGAAAGAATGAATTAAAGAAAGATATGGAATTCTGTAATTTCATAAAGTATTTGAAAATGCTAAGAAATTTTGTTAAGCTCTAAAATTGTGGAAACTCTCTGCAGTTGCTATTACCTTATAATCCACCTAGAACACATTGGGTCCCCTTTCTATATACCATAAATTCCTAAATAATTTCAAATATTCTTCAACAATTTTTTTGTGGCATCTTTGTCATTCCCATTGTCACCTCTTGCGGTGCACCAACACCTCTCCACCTGTCGCTCATTCTCTGGCAGTGGCAGTGGCAAATATGTTGTCTAGCAAAGGTAAAAAGAGGTAAATAAAGTTCCTTTGCAACACTGACAGCTGTCAAAATAGCAAGGAAAAAAATAGGAATGAATGTCACAGAGAAGAGCACAGAGAAGGGGTAGGTGTTGCTATTGGAAGACTTGACAGTGGGGCTTCAATTAACGCACACACATACAGGCACGAAAAATATATACAGTACAGTGGCTTATATTAAACGCATATGACACGTTTGTGAGAGAGAGGGAGAGAGCAGCAGCATATACCCCCAATGGACACATGACAGAGCCTTCCATTAGCGTCATTTTTGGTGTGTGTTTTGGAGTCCCTTCCCCCCCATTTCTACTTGATGTGTGCTGTGTGCAGCATTTTGGCAAACAATTTGCTAAAAAACGTTTTTTCTAAAAGCAATAAGTGTGAGGGGGAGGCGAATGAGGCACACACACGACGCTGCAAGTGCAGAAACATTTGACAACTGAGTGGCAACTCCTGCTGCCGTCTTCTTTCTCTTCATCTCCATCTCCATCTGTGGCTGCATTTAGCTGTCAAAAGCGAAAGCCGAGCAACAAAAGCAGAGCAAAGAACAAGAAAGAAAGGATTTGTTTCGGGGGTCGCAGTTATGATACCCTTAAAGATTCCTTAGATCTATATACCGAAGAAAACTGAAGGTATTCTCCAAAACTTATCATAAAATGTTTGCTCAAGAGTGAAAGAGTGGCTTGTATAGACTTGTGTGAATCGTTTTTAGCGTAGAAGATGTGTTCAAGACATACCACCCTCTTTCATTAAAGGGTATCATAAAAGAAGAACCGAGCACGGAAGGCTCCCACTGGCACATCTTTGCACCCACATGACACAATCCCCCCTTCCAGGGTGCCCCCCCTACGACACCTCATGAGTGACAGGTCGAGTGAAAAAATGCTTGCTTCGTGCCAAAATACTCCTGGGATCGTGCACAGGCACAGGATCGTGTGGGATAGGAGTAGAAGGGGGGAGTGGCAGAGGGAGTAGACGGGTCGTAAAATGCATGAAAATTCATATGCCACAAGAAATATATATTATTATGGGAAACAATCGTCTGGTTCTGGCGGAGTTCTCTCTCTTTCTCCCTCTCTTTCTCTCTACTTTTGCCCAAGGCAACTGTCGACATTTGTTAAAGTTTTCCCCATGTATTTTTATTTTCATTTCTTCTGCTTTTGTGGACTACAATTCAGTTGTCACTTTGACAGCTCACGCAAAGGTTGATGGACACATTAGGGGGGATGGGTAGCAGCCCTCGGAAGGAAGTTCGTTTGGCTACAGAGGAGGGGTTGGGGCGGTGAAACTTTTCTCTTGGTTATTGGCAGGCATGAAACGAAACTCAAACTAAAACCAATTGCTCGTCATGGATCACGCGGCACACAAAACAAATAGAAGGGAACACACTTTTTGGGGTATGTAATTAATTTTTGGGTGCATTTTGAGATTAATTTTGGCCAGAGATCGCCATTAACCGTAAACACCGTAAACAAGATACATTCGGTTCTGTATTGGCAATTTCCCTTCATTTATTTTTAATTGATTTAGATTGTGTTTTGGGCTGACCACCTGATCGATCCATAGCCTGTCTGCCATAGCATTTATTTTGCGTATTAAGTTTTGTAAGGTCAAAAGCAAAGCTTTTGTCTATTTCTCACTCTCTTTGTGTTTCTCGATTGAGAGGTAAGCTCTGCAGCGGTTCTAGTCTGTCTCTCTCTCGCTCTGACTCATTTGCAAAACACTTAATTTGTGTCTCTTGAAGTTGTTGTTGTGATGCATGTTCATTCTTGTCTGTTCAGAGAAGCGAAGACAAAAAGTGTGTTCGGGTCGGTGAGAGATCGGGTGGGTGAGTGTTCTGTGGTTATTCGTTATTGGGATTTACAGTTATTGGCGAGTGCTGCTTTTGGCTTTACAGAGAGAGGGAGTGAGAGAGAGAACTGAAAAATTAGGCCTTGATTGAATATTGAATATGGATAATAATTATGTTCGAAAAATCACACAAATTCTACAAAGTTGTGAATATATCAATAACCGAATCATCACCCCGATGTAAGCCAATCAAATGCCAACCATATTCAATTTGCAACAACTTCTAAATAAATATAAATAAATATCACAGTATATCCCCAAAACATATATACATATATATTACACGACCTCAGTGTAGGTTGCATTTGAAATATTCCATCCGCTTATTCGATTTATTTACTTCGAAATACAAAATTGAAAGGAAAAAATAATAAAATGAGTTGGAAAACCGAAACCAAATGCAGAATTCAAATCAAAGCTAACAGCAGTAGACTTTTCAATGCCATGCAAACAGCAAATAAATAAATATATTTTTGTAGAAAAAGAAAAATCACACAAATTGAAATATTGAATTATTATTGGCAGGCCAGGCTCCATGGAGTATATCCCACCACCCCCAACCCCAACACAGCACACCATTCCCTCTTATTGTTGGGGCAACAGATTTATGGCATTTGCCAAATAAACAGAAAAGTCAAATTCGCATTGAGAGTCGAGTCAATTTTTGAATGTGTATATGTGTATGAAAAAAAAACTCCTGCATGATGTGTCTTTTGTTGATGCGTGCAAACAAAAAGGAATTTTATTTGGAAAATTTATTAGAAATTTTCTACGTTTCCCCTTTTTGCATTTCCCCATTTGCCCATTTCCCTGGTAGGTAGGAGGCATGCCACTCCACTCGGCTTCCTCTGAGAGGACTCTCCGTTGCAGTTGCCACTTCCGCATTGGCATTGGCTTTTTATGCAATCCTAACCGTGCCGTTGAAGTGCTCGGTAAAAATACAGAAAACAAAATACATAAAAAACAAACTCCAAAACAAAACAACAACAAAAAAACCCAAAAATGAACAAACAAAAAATTCTAGCTAAAAGCATATAAAAATGGCTGTGGCGGGGGCTTTTTTCTGGCTTGTTTTCTGCCATAAATAAAATCTTGCATGTGAAGCGGAGGAGAGCCGTCCAGGCGGAGGGGGGTGGAGTGGGGGAATGATAGTGGGAGTAGAACAAGGAACGGGGAAGGCAGAAGGATCGTCTGTTTCAGTCGTGAATTAAGATTAATTAAACTAACGTAACGGCAACTGTAACTGTAAACTGAAAAACTAAGCAACATGACTGCTGCCTCACGCCAGGAGAAGGCAAGTGGGAGTGGCAGTTGGTGTGTGTGTGTGTAGCAAGTGGCATGAAATAAATGTTTATTTATATGCCGCGGCGGTGCGGCGGAAATTGCAATGCGAGTGTACGGTTGTACGGCCGTAACCGTATCTGCGTACCCCGCGAAACCGTAAGCGAATACAAAATGGCGGCCATAACGGTGCATAGGGTATTGCGTAACCCTAGCGCCTGCCCGCCCAATGGGAGATCCCATACAAATGCAAATTGCAGTTAGGGTTTTGCTTATGAGAAAATATGGCAAACCGAATGAGAGTTTCCATCAGGCGCGAGATACACTTGCAGATGCTGTGTACTGTATCTTTAAGTTTAACATTTATTGGATATAGAATATAAGATACAAGACATATGGCAAAAGGCAGGAGTAGTAGTATCCCAAAAATTTCCTGTCTGGGAATTACTATTCGAATGTATGGAAAGCTTAAAGAAACCCTTGCTTCGCTCGTTCGGCTCATTTTCTTCGCTCATTCGGCTCACTTGCTCCGCTCGTTCGGCTCACTTGCTCCTCTTCGAGTCGCATCCACTGGCTTCGCTCGATCGTGCCCATGTAAGTAAAATATCGTGCCACAACGAAGATCCAAAGCTTTTTTATATAATCGAGATAGGATATCTGAAACTTCTGGTAAGCCGAATTGAAATGACATTTATATTCCAAATAGATCGATGGAATTGCAGATACTGTTCCTGAATCTAAGCAACTAATTTTTCCTTTAGGAATATATGAGAAGTCAGTAGATCCTGGAATTTGCAGTTTGAAATTTCAGCAGAAGTTACCGCATCTTAAAGCTCCAATTGCAATAATATCTTCATTTTAGATATCTACTCGTACTATCCCGTATCCCGTGTCCCGTAGCCCAGATTCCGTGCATTTCCACTATTACGTTTTGTGGGTGACTCTTTTGTTTGTCTGCCCTGTCGCTTGTCGCTTATTTGTGGCCCGGATATAGAAACATGCAACGGAAATGCAAGAAACACTGGCCGCTGGGACACCAACTGGAAATGGGTTAGGGGTCAGGGGTAGCCCTGTACAGGGGGGATCTGGATCTGTGGGTAAGGTAGGGAGAGGAGGCATGTTTATGGCACACAGAGAGTCGCTTTTGTGGAGCTGTGAAAATTTATTGTACAATTTTCTCGCCGAGAAACCTTGCACCCAAGCAACAGGAGTGAATTTAAGAGCAAGAGAATGCCAGAAAAAAGTACGAATGATGGTGGAAATTTAAGGATATTCAAGGGTTCCAAGTAGAGGAGTCAGAGGAATTTAGGTCAAGGAACAATCACTCAGCAGGATAAGGTCTAGAAAAAGCATCACCAAAGAAGGAATTTATGCAAACACCTCATAAAGCATAACACAATTCAGAAGAGCTCCCTGAAGAACTATCTCCCCTTTCTCTGAGCCCTCTCCAAAGGGCACTTCCTATCCACTTGCCTACTCCTTAATTAGCAGCCAGCATTCTTGCACTTTGTCTTCTGTTAAATTCCCTTCCAACATTCCATCTTTTCCCCCCACTTCTCCTCTTAAACATTCCACAATCTATATACTTCATTAAGGTACTGCAGAGGCACTCTTCAGTTGCCTCTGCCACACACACTGCCCCCTCGCTTGGAGCACCGCAAAGGCAATAAGATGGGGTAGAACGGGTAGGGAGGGGGAGAAAACCCTTTAAGTACTCATATTATTTGCACATTCCAACAAAAAAAGAAAACAAAAAGGAAAGCGAAAAATGAAAACTTAACCAAAAAGAAAGCAAGGAAAGGAGAGTAAAAGAAGCAAACGAACCAAGTCAAGTGGTGTTATTCATAGCACACACACACACACACAGAAGCCCACACAGATACGAGAAAATTGCTAAAAGGTAACGGTAGCCAAACAAAACCCCCACACACACACATAAACACACACATGTGGTATACCTCCCCCTAGAACCTGCAGCATCCCCATTCCCTATCCAGCATTCGGTGTGGAGGAGGAGTCAGATCCACGTTCACGTCCTTGACAATCAATTCCCCGCGCACTCAATTAAAAATATGCACAGTGGGCGCTGCTGCATACGACACACACAAAAGTATCAACCCCCTCCCACCCACACATGCACATAAGTCAACTGCCGTAGGGGCTTCTGGGGGTTCTCTGTGTGTGTGTGTGTGTGGTGGGGGGTCTCCTTGGGAGCACTGCTGCTGCTGTTGACTGCATATGAATGAATATTCGAACATTCGCCTTCATTCATTTTTTGTTCGTTGTTGTGGCTGTTCGTTTTCCCGCATAAAAGTTCATCAGCGAGAATATTGGCGGGTGGAACGGAACAGAACACAAAAAAGTGGAAAAAGGAAAGTCCCCAATGTCGGATATTTGTATACATACGAGTGCTCGTACTCGTACTGGTACTCATATGTGCGGGGGTATAACAGCTATGGAGTCGAATATGATCAAGGGATTGTCTCTGCGAATGAAAGAGATGGATGTGCAAATGTTGCGGATTGGATTTGTTGGGGGAGAGCATATGGAATGGACAACAAAAGTTGAGACAGGAAATCATGGGCTATAAGGGATATGTTCTGAAAGGAAAAACAATGATATGTGGGATGTGATATTCATTGCCTAACAGGATAGGATTGGTGTTGTTTCACATTAGGAATGAATGGTAGAGCTATTGGGATCTTTACTTGTTTGATAGTATATTTTATTGGATGATATTGAAGTAGAAATAATCAATTGGAATACACAGGATTCATGTATAAGAATGTATCTCTCTAATATACTTAGAAACAAGTTTTGGGTCATCGTTGTTTTCTGAATATCGGCGCTACAGAAGCGAGTGAGCCGGGGGTTGGCAAGCAAATTGCACATAGTGTACATAAAATAGAAAAGAAAAGAAAAAGAAACTAAGTAATAAAGAAGGGAAATGTTAGGACTGAAAGGTAGAAGATCTCCCATAAAAATATAGCAGGTACTCCCCAAAGCTACAGTAACGATTGAAAGATTAATGGATATCCTATATATATATAGAATACTTCCATATAGTACTCTACTCAATATTAGCTGTTCTCCCTATTGCCCATTCGAAAGAGTATCTTTTATTACAGTATTTCCCCGTCACATATTCCCATCTCTCGTTGTGGCAATTTTTTCGCAATATTCCGGTGAAGCACGTAAGCGCGTTTCTATCTGTATATGAATGTAGTACGTGTGTGTGAGTGTGTGTCTGTATACAGACGTATACGTCCTGTATGTGTGTGTGTGTTTGGATTTGAGCATCCTTGGGGGTAATAGTTTTCCACGGTTTATAATTCCGCATTTTCCCTCCCGAATACCGAATCCCATTCCACGCTCGCGCGAAGATATTTATTATTTACAGGGGAATTTTTTTTTATCCACATTTGTTGCTTTTCTTTTTCGTTTGCTTTTCCTTCGGTTTTTCTTTTGGTTTTATTTCCTTTCGCGTTGCCTGCTGATGATTTGTGTCCCTCTGCTGTGTGGTTGCCACATATAAATATTACAAAATATTGCACAACAATTTCCACTCCTTTCTCTTTCTCTCTCTTTCTCTGTTTCTGTTTCTGCTTAAGCGAAAAATAAAAATCGCGCTTAATAAATTTTTAAAAAGTGTGGCAATAATAATTTTGAACAAAAGAAAGAAAATACCTCGCCAGAGAAGGGGAGGAAATACGCATGAAATGATAATAATAGCAAAAAGTGTGCCAAAGGGTGACCCCGATCGACCGGTCGCCACCACAGAAGAGCCACAGGAAACATAAACATTTACATCTCTATGGCTTTTTCTCTTGGTTTTCTATCCCATATACTATACGGAGGGGTGCTCTGTGGGTTTCCTTTGGTCCTTGTCTTTAATGTATGTGCATTTATATCCTGGCTTTTGGAATTGCAATTTGGTTTATTGGGTCACCAAAAGTATATCAAGTAGTTCATGTTGTGGCAAGTGACTTTCGCTGATCTCAGATTATCTGAAAAAAAATACTACAGGATTTGGGTTACTTAAGATTTTTTGTAATTGTCTTAAGAGATTTTTCCCAACTTGTGCTTACCTTAGGGATTTATCTTCTTAATAAAACGACTGGAATTTTGAAATCTTTCTCTGTCTTCAAGTTAGAAATACAAAAGCAAATAATGGAGCTTTTATTTGACTCACAAAAACAAAGGCTTAGGATTATTTGGATTTAAATTTAGTTTTTTCTGGCAAGAGTCTTTTCATTATTGATTCCTTTCTTCAATCCCTGTTTGTATCCCTTCCTCATTTGCATCTTCAATTCGATCAAGACCTCAGCTAATTCGGTCAACAGTTTCCAGTTGCCCAATATTTAATTCAATTTTTTTAAGACCATGAAATGTTTCGCTTTTTTCTGGCGCTAATTAAAATAAATAAAATGTGCACTTGACTGGGAGGACACTGCCGCCGAGGGAATTAAGAAAACGTTGCATGTCTGATGGGGAATGTCAGCACAGAAGGACACGACGACACAGCGATGACACAGAAGGATCAGCTTCAGTGGAAATGATTATTTTTTTGTATTTTATCTACGCTGTGATTGACGACGCTTCAAATGATTTTACACGCACGAGTGGCAGGCGACAACAAAGGGAATGAAGGACCGAAGGAACCTGCTCCAGCTCCTGCTGTTGCTGGTGCAAGGATAATGCGTAGACAACGCCGTCGTCGTATGCCTTTTTATGCTGATGTTTGCACAAGGCAACGCGTTGGCAATCCTTTTCGGTATTCTCTCTTGTTTGTCCTGCGTCCTCTCGTGCGTGCCGCCAGTCGCGTGTCTGCCCAACGTCGTCGTCGTCGTCGTTCTGCGGCTCTGCGGCTCGTCTCGGCCTCGGTTTGGCACTGTTGAAAAGTTAATCCTTTGGCCGCTGAAATCACATCAGTCGCCTGAGTGTTTGCCAACTGCCAACTCAATGGCAGGCAGGATATGCCCCTTAATCCTGCCACTTGATCAGCATCTGCCCGTCGCGTCGCGCCGCATCGCATTCAAGTCCCCAAACGACAATCCTTCTCGCCGCTCTATAGGTAGCATCAACAGTCTATTAAGGACTACCCCATAATTCACAACACTTTCAGTTCATCAGAAATAAGGAGGCAGAAAAGGATGCGAAGTCCAGCTGCGACCAAACCCCACACACACACAAAAAGGAACACAAAAAGACGAGGAATACATATTATTATTATGCAAATTTTATTATTTTTATGATAAACCGCAACATTTTCAATGCCCCTCCTCACCCCCGCACACACACACACACCATAAACACCAACAGCAGGGAGAAGGCTACTTGGAAGGGGCTTCCTTCCCCTACCGCTCTCCCTATGCCTCCCACACACACACAGCTGGGCGCACATTTTTGGCATTTTTATGAGTCATTGAGTCGATTACTATAGTGCTTGGTTATCCGTATACTCGGATATACAGCTGTGAAAGAAATAATAGCACCACCACCACAAAAAATTTTTAAATAGTTGCCAAACTCACATTTTTAACTTTAAGGAAACTCTAAGCACATTTTTAGAAATGGAAGACTCTTATAAACATATGAATATAAAAAAAATCGTCTTCCTTTTTAACGTTTTTAAGTTATTTAAGAAAATTCCTTGAAAGTGATCAAATTAGGCGAAAAAAATAATAGCACCACTTTTCAAAAATTGAGTTAAAAACAAAATAATGACCAAAAAGTAACGAATTCTTTAGTTAACTATTTTTAACTATTATTACTAAATCTATATTTATCATTTAACATTTAGTACAATGTCCTTTTTTGGCAATAACAGCTGCGTAGCGTCTTGGCATGGAATCAATCAAGTCCTGGCATCGTTTTAGGACCAGGACCCTTTAATTTATACCCAAAGTGATCCGATAGTGGCTGGCTTGGAAGTAGCAACCGCCTTCTTAACGTAGGACCACAGATTTTTGATAGGATCAGGTCAGGTCACTGAGCAGGCCACTCCAAAACGTTCACACAGTTTGCCCTGAGCCATTCCTTTGCTTTCTTGCTGGTGTGTTTGGGGTCATAAACCTGTTAAAAGACCCATACGAACGGACTTTCATATTCTGCAAAGGGTAGCATTACTGTCTCCACGATATTCACCTACACGTGCTAATCCATGATGGTTTTTATCCAACCTAGTGTACCTACATCATAGTGGAAAAAGTAGGCCCATACCATTACACTATACCCTCCATACTTATCGGTTTTTGTCGTGTACTAAAGTTTGTATTCTACTTTCCTTGGACCTCCAACGTATGATCGAGATCCTTTTCCACCAAACATAGCCACTTTGGACTCATCTGACCATAGAATATTCGTCCATTGTTGGGATGTCCGATTTGCTTGAACACTGGCTAACCTCATGTGCTTAGTAATAAGTGTCGCGTTTAAAAGTGGTACCTTTCTTGGGCTGCAGACTTTTATATTATGTTGGCTAAGATATGTACTAACTTTTTGATCCATCGCATTAATTTTAAGCTCTTCTTTAAGCTCGGTAGCTGACTTAAAGGGACCCTTCTTGCTCTGACGAATCCGTCTTTTGCCATGAAGAGGGGTCATAAATCGTTTTCGTCCGCGTGTTTCAGCCTTTTCTTCATAGTTTAAGACGTTTTTAATCATTTTATTGGAATATCATACCAATCGACCAACTTTTCTGTAAGTTTTTCCGTTTAATATCAGTTTTTTGGTCAGATCTCTCATCTCCGCAGTGCAGTGCTTTCCACGTCCCATTGTAATGATTATTATTAACTTTTATGACAGAAACAATGAAATCTTAGTCAAAACTAATGAATACGTGCCTTTTACAAAGACAATTTTGATAAATATAGAAGCTTCACTAAGAAAAGTGCTAGTGGTGCTATTTTTTTTTTCGCCATTTTTTTGACATTTTTTCTTAAAATCCCAAAAAAAAATATATAGACAGAAATTTAAAGAACGGATACGCAGTTTTTGTTTATGGGGAATACTAAGCAATATAAAAAAAATCAAACTTTAAAGAAATCGATTATGATTCGCATTTTTTTCTATCACGAACAAAATGTATAGTAGTGGTGCTATTATTTCTTTCGCAACTGTATATATATTCCTGCTCTCTCTCTCTCTTAGGCAAATGAACTCTCGGGCTCCCCCCCTTGCCGCTCTTTTTCGGATCTTTCTCTCGAGTGGTTTTCTTCATCTTTGTTGGTGTTGTTCTTGGCTTGAGCTTTGGGGTCCATGGAATCGCCTTTGGGGATAGTGTTGGGCTTAATGGCATTTTAGTGGCTGGATCAACAAATGGTAATGAGCAGGGGGAAGGGCAGGGCCGGGGGATGGGCGATGGAAGGACAAGCTTTAACATAACTCTTAACTTTATGTTTTTTGGCTTTTGGGAATATTGTTTTGAAATGGGTTTGTTTAAGATTATTTTTTGGGTAAGAGATACACAGACAAAAGAGGGAATATATGAGTGAAATTTAAGGATAAAAAGATGTATGAAAACTTATTAAATATATTGTAGATAGTAAGTCGAATAAAATGGTATTGTATTACCTTAAAGGGCAGGTGGATATTAACAAATTGTTTTAAAGACTGTCGTAAGGAAGACAACAGCTCTTTCAGTAATTTCGACAACAAAATGTAGAGTTCCAAAGCTGATTAACCCTGCATCGTCAATCTTTTTTGATGTACTTTTGATGTAAAGATTAAAAATCGACCGTTTTTATGAAGGATGACGGTTCAAGGTTAAGGACAGCAATCTATCAGCTGAACAGCCTAATTGTCAGTTTTACGGCCAGTTTAATCAGCAAATGTTCGGACAGTCGCACAATCATTTAAATGATGAATAATACAGAAAGATGGACTCTCACTCGTTCACTCATAATTCATGGCATACATTTTCAGTGTGTCCTGTCAATCATTTCCAAACACCTTATTCCAAAAGTTTTCACATTACCATAATAAAGAATGCTTTTCATTTCAAATATCCCAACATTAAAACCCATTTTGAGACCTTCATTTCATTTCGAATCCCTTTTCAGACAAAAAAATAACATTTTATAATGGAATTATATTTCCAGGAATTTAAAAGAGAAATCATAAATACAAAATCCAAAAAGCAATCCTGCCAGGGGATGCATGATCTATGGGCATATATTTTTATTTAGCTGCATTAACATTAACTTTTTTTTCGGTTTGGCCCAAAGACAACTCGCATTTGCCTCTGGACCAAGTTTTATGTGGGGGCGTTCCGTTCCCCCTCCATCCACATGCCAAATGCCAAAAAATCATGATCCACAAATAAATTCTAGACGAGGCGAATAAAAATGGCAAAAACCGAATCAAAATTTGAGTAAAATCCAGAGAAATAAAAAGAAGAAGTCCCTCCCCCCGGAACACATTCTGCTTTTCTCTGGGATATTTATTTAAATTTTGATTTAAGGACATCATCAAAACATTTTTTACGTTACATAAATTTTCGTGCTTTGCTTGTTGCTCGTCCTTCTCTTCTGCTTTTTCTTCCCTTCGAAGTCTGGCCTTAAGTCTGGTTTTTAACTTTTCATTTTGTAAAATGGACCACAAAATTTGTACTACAAGTTGTTTCTACTTGAGCATATTTGTCGCCAGTTTTTTTTTATTTTTGTATATTTTTTGTTGCCTTCCTTATTTGTTTTTTTTTATTGTTTCTGTCATAATAAAAATTGTTGCTGCTTAGAGTTGCCCCATGCCACAGCTCTGGCCTTAGTTTCGAGGTCCTATGGCCTCTCCAAAGTTTCAATCGAGTTCCGTGACTCCGTCCCTTAGTTTTCCTTGCAGTCCTTGAAGTGCTTCGCGGTCCTTTGGCCCTAAGGCAAGACAAATTAAAGACATCAAAAATTATAAGGCGTAAAAATGCCCAAAATGTTGTTGTTTCAGTAACTCCAAAAGCACCAAAAGATGCCGTCAAGTATGCAAAGGAAACAAAAAGAAAACGCACACAAGCATGAAAGGTATAAACGACTAAGAGATACCCTCCACTCGGACGATCGGAACGGGACTTTCCCTGGGGGGACTCAAGATGTCAGAGATTCCTTTAGACGAAATACCCTTGCTGTTGCGCGATTAACAGGTACCCAAATAATAAAAAAATCCCCCAAGTAGTTTGACCACAAAAGAAGTTTCCCCCAAATTGAAAATGGAATTTTTTCCCCAGCTCCCAAAATAAAGTTAAAGTTTTCCAAGAAGCAGGCGAAAGAAACGTTGATGGGATTTCTAAAGCGGATTTGGGTGCCAGGGCAGCAGAGCAGCCGGGAACCTGGGCATATGTACATCCCCATCCACCCAGTGCCTCCCACCCTGCAATTCACGGTTTCTGTTTCTGGCAAATAGAGACGTCATCAAGGTGTTTTCGTTTATTAATTATCTTATCCTATGTTTATATACATTAAATATAGGGTAGTGTGTAGGTGGAACATGGCATTGGCGGAACGGTCGTGAGGTAGTGCTTCGCCGCTGCCAATGTTCCGCCTACTCTACCACTCCTCTGCGCTCGCGCTCAGCCTTGCGCAATTCGGTCATGACTGCCGCCGCAAACGCGCCGACCGCTTCCCAGTTAGCGCCGCTAGCCAACATCGACGTCACGAGGCTGTCCACTGAGAGGCTTCCTAAGGTCCTCTCCAGGTCCGCTCGAGGCCCAGAGAACCGTCCGCAGTGTAGCAGGACGTGTTCGGCATCCTCGACGCTGTTATTACCGCAGAAAGTGCAGTACGGGGCACTCTCGTGCCCGAAGCGGTGCAAGTATCCCCTGAAGCAGCCATGACCACTTATGAGCTGTGTGGTGTAGTAGTTCAGCTGACCATGCCGCCTGCTTATCCACGCTGCGATGCTCGGGATGAGGCGATGTGTCCACCGCCCCTTGCTAGACGCATCCCACTGCCTCTGCCAATTCTCCACCGTGCGCGCTTTAGCCGCAGTGCGCACTGCCTGCTTTTGGAGGGCAGGCAGTTCCCTGCCGTGTGTTCCCTCGTATATATCTGCCCTTTCCCTAGCCAGTTCAGCTATGGGTGCTACACCCGCCAGAACCAGGCAAGCGTCGTCCGAGATGGTTCGGAAGCCGCTGCAGACCCTGATCGCTCCAAGGCGGTGGGTAGCTCTCAACCCGCGGGTGTAGCTGCCAAAGCTGCAGGCCAGGTGCCATATAGGAGCCGCGTATAGCATCGTGGCTCTTGTAACGCTTGTTAAGAGGAGCCTCTTGAGTTGCTTGGGCCCTCGCGTATTGGGCATGATCCGCGAGATTGCCCGGTTAGTTAGGGCGGCCTTTGTGCTGGCGTAGTCCAGGTGCTCCTTGAAGCTCAGCCTGGTGTCCAGCATCACGCCCAGGTACTTGATGGCCCTCTTCGACCTGACCGTGGTATTTGCAACTGTGATGGTGGCTGTCTCCACTATTTTCCGGCTGCTAATGAGCACAGACTCAGTTTTTTGTGGTGCTATCTCCAGCCCTACAGAGGAGAGCCACTGTACGGTTTTCGAGATAGCCGCGTTGCATCTGTCCTCGACTTCCTTAAGCTCCTTGGCGACAACTACTATCGCCACATCGTCGGCAAAGCCCACAAGGTGGACGTTTTCAGGCATTGCCAGCCGAAAAACGCCATCATACATGACGTTCCACAAAGCAGGTCCCAGAACCGACCCTTGCGGCACGCCTCCAGTTACCTGGTGCTCCTCTGTCGCCTCGCTGGTGTTGTACCGCAGGATTCTGTCCCTGAAGTAACTTTTTACGATTCTCCGCAAGTACTCCGGAACGTTGAGCGCCTCTAGGGCCTCCAGGATACGGCACCATCTGGCCGTATTGAAGGCATTTTTTATATCTAGCGTTGCCACAAGGCAGTACTGCTTGGCGCCGCCTTTCCATCTGCTTCCTTCGATCGCTCCCGAAGCTAGCTCGACCACCTTGCCGATCGCATCCAGCGTGGATCTCGCCTTCCGAAAGCCGTACTGCTGCGGTGACACACCGCCAGCAGCAGCGATGGCGCTGTCAAGGCGTTTGCAAATAAGGTGCTCCAGTAGCTTGCCGACGGTGTCGATCAAACAGATCGGGCGGTATGCTGCTGGATCTTCGAGCTGCTTCCCAGGCTTTGGTAGCAGGACCAGGCGCTGTATTTTCCAGCGACTCGGGAACACTCCACTTTCTAGGCAGCTGTTAAACATGCCCGCGAAGACATCGGGGCGGAGCTCCACTGCTAGCCTCACCGCTCGGTTGGGGATCCCGTCCGGGCCAGGCGCCTTGCTCGGCTTCAAGCGGCTTGCAGCGCGGCGTATCTCCTCCGGTGTGATGGGCTCGGTTGGGGTAGGCCCGCTAGGCACAGGTGGGGGCACTCCGATTTCATCCGTCATGCTAGGAAAGAGGTGTCGGACAATCCCTTTCAGCGAAACGGGATCCATGGGGTGGCAGCGGGAAGCGGCGTTGAAGCGTTTTGCGACTAGCTTGTACGCGTTGCCCCACGGGTACGTCATCAAGGTGTGTGTGGCTGTGTGTGTGCTACAGCCACATCCTCGCACATCCTCGCACAGTGGGCAACTTTGATTGGGTCCTTTACATAAGCGTTTAATCCTATTTCGCGGTGAAATGCATAAATAGACAAAAGGGGGATGCATAATGCCCCGAAAAACCCAAGCATATGGACTGTCTGCTAACAGAAGAAGAGCTGCAGAGAGAGGGAGGATGAAGAGAGAGGGGTGTACAAAAAAAAAAGTCCAACTGCAAATGCAATTTTCATGTCACGTAGCCATTTGGTCGAATCGGAATCGCAGTTTGGGTTCCTGGTTCTCGGTTTTGTGTCTGTTTCTGAGTTCCGTGTGTTCTCGGGGGTTACTAAGCGGTCATAGCCGTATAAAAATGTATTTAAAAGTAAAGCCTCGACAATCATTTTCATGCAACATGACAGTAAGTAAGTAAGTTGTTTCCCCCCTCTCTCTCCCTCTTGCCTTCCCTGCCGTTCAGTGACAACTTTTGCCGAATGCAACCCTTAAATACAAAAAAACAAAAAAATACAAACAAAAGTTGGTTGAAGGATTAAATACGCTTAATGCGCAAAATTAAAGGCATAAAAGTATGCATGAGGATGCGTTCCATATATGTATATCGTATGTACCTTCCCTTTACTGTCCTTCCCTCTATGGAAGGTAGACCGTTCTTCAAAGGCCACAACTCTCGGGGCGCTTTAGGGCATTTAACTTGAAGTTACCTCTGGGTTCGGCTCGTTTCTGGGTTCAGTTGGACTCTCCTCTCATTCAGTTCAGTGGCTGAAATTTATTGTGCATAAAAGCCAAAAGCGTGGGCCATAATTTGCCAGGGTCCTTGTGCTCAGGGCTTAAGCAAATATTAAATACATTAAAACTGACATACGAGGTCGAAATACGAACACGAATACGAGTCGAGAAATGAGTAAACAAAGCTCCGAGAGCGGGGAGTTTTATTCAAATTGGACTTTGATGTGGTTTTCATTCCTGCCGCTCCTGCTCCGAGGTTGCGGATTACCTAAGGACATCTAAGGATTAAGTGCTCGAATTGGGGTAGATACTCGTACTTATTTAAGCTTGAAAGTAGTTCGGGTCATCTGTGTGGTATACTATCTGTAGAGTAAAGTAGTTCAGGTTAAGGTCCGTTTTTGCTACCCCCAAAAAGATTTGTTACATTCACTGAATGACTCACTAAATCATAGATATGTTAAGTCCTTTGATGATCTGATAAGACACGCAAGGGATTTAAGAGAGTAGTTTTCAAGGTTTTAGTATTCACTGAAGTCATGTCCGTGTGTCACGCAGGGGACTTATAAATCATGGAAAATTATTTAACACAGTTCTCGGTACAGCATCTGCCCTTTATGTTCTCTACTATATAATCGGTTATAAAATCGTATGAAATCGAATTTATTGAATATCTTAAAACATGATCGAAATTTATTTAAAAAATAGTCGATATGAATCAAAAATTTATTTCCAATAGTACTCGGCTTTTACATATATCTTTCTTGTAGTGCCATATATCGATTCTTTATCGAATTTATATATTTATATATAGATTATATTTTCATTATCCATAGATTTTCATGGTCACATATTATCAGTTTTATTCATGTTATTAATAATAATCGATTTTCAAAAAGTTTTAGCTTTATATTCTTTTTCAAAACCTGTAAATCTACACAGATTCATATCGTTTTCCCTTTAGATTCCCGTGGTGCACCTGTTCATTTTCACAGATTACTTTTTGAATTATTTTCGGACTCAAATTTTCCAAACAATTGCGAATTTTCTATCTCTCAAATTTCCTTTTATCGACCTCCCAGTTCGATTTGTGGGCAGTGTTGCAGTGTCAGCGTTGATGTTGGTGTCCCCTCAATGGATGCATTTGTTCAGCCACTTAGCAAGGAATTTCCACAGTTTAAAGCTAGACAATGCAATCTTTTCATTGGCATTTTCCAATCAATTGCATTCGATGATAAGAGCAACAACTAGCAAACTATCAACCACCCAAGCGGCAAATGCCGCACATAGCAGCATATGCCACTCTCTGCCACTGTCCCATCTAATGGTGATGGCGGAAAAACCCACAAAAATCATTATTCGCGGGTTTTCGAGAGAGAAAGGGAGAGAGAGAGAATGAGAGGGGAGAACGTGGCACTTAAAATGCTTAAAATACAAAGCGATAAATACGGGCACCGACTCGCAGTTCGCGACTCGCGGGGGTAAAGCATTAAGCCATATGCCCAGGCGATGCAACCAAATTCCCCGAGTCCTGATCGAAGGGAGAGTCGGTTCGAGTCGAGTCGAGTCCTGGCTCTGGTCTATCGTTCGCGAGCGTAATTGTAATTAATTTCCTGTGATTTTCGTTTTTAGTAGGAACCAAACGAACACTCACCCTGTGGGCAACCATCATCAGAGTCGTTGTGCCCCTCGTTGTCCTTGCTGTTGGTCGTCGTCCTGGCAACGTCCTGTCCCCTGATGTCTGTCCCCTTTTAATCGCCAATCGATAAATTTGCGTTAACTGTCAGCAGATTGTTGTTCGGTCGCTCCATCTCTCTCCTCTCTAATTTTTTTTCTCTTTTGGGAAGGACGGGAGTCCTGCTGCTGCTGCTGCTGCTACTGCTGCTCATTTAATGCGATTAGATTTAATGGCCAGTCTCGGATCCTGCTGGATGCTTTTTTGCGTTTTATTCGAACACAGCAGGACATCCAACTTGGGACCTCGTCGTCGTCGTCATCATCGTCCTGGGTCCTCCACTTAAAACTACTTATTAGCCTCCATAAAAATCGCCTTAGTCTAATTGGCTATGATTGATTTTTGGATATGGCTTTGGGCATTGCCTTTGAAGCTCTTTCCATGGCCAGGACGATCCACTAATTTGGCCTCAAGTCCCGTTGGCAGAAAATATGTTTTTAATATGCAAAAACTTTTTAGCCAAATGGCTTTTAACTGTCATTAAGCAACTGTTGCCCGCCCGTGCTCATGGTTCGGGCTTCTGGCCAATGAAATTTTTATGACCCAACAGCCAAAATGTTGCCACGTATTCCCCTTCCCCATCATTCGGAAAAAACCAACGTCATGTGGCACAGCTGTTCCACTAGTTCCACTCGTTTCCAGGTCTTAGATGGATGTGGGTTTTTGGTGGCAGGAGGAAGGTGCCAACAGGATGCGAAGCATACAACAAATAACGCTTAAAAGTTGTTCGCTTTTTTACCTGCTGGCCAAATCCTGCGCTGTCCTTTTGTTGTGGCTGTAAAATGGTTTTTAGAACCGTTTACATGCTAAATGAATGGATGCACTGAGAGAAACTAGACAAAAGATGGATTGGGCTGTGACGTGGGGTTCGATTAATGGAGCTGTCTATACGGCAGATTTGTAGGAAGAAACTTTTTATAGAGCTCAGAACTCTCAAAACGTTTCTTCCCCTAGTTTTACTTAATTTAAGTTATTTCCTGTTGAAAACCCCTTCGGAAATTTCTCCCAGTGCTGCTAAATAGGTGTACGGAACGTGCTCCAACAAACTTGTCTCGTACTTTGTCATCAGAGCGTCATCTGGTCTGGTCGCTCCCTCTGGCGCCACTCCTCCTTATCCACTCTGCCACTCGGCCCCTCTTTGGGGCACCCCTCCGCTTTTATTACCTATTGGAAAAGTGGCCAACTAATCAACGAACATTTCGCTGGCATTTCATTATCATTCGCCGGACGTAGAATCCGTTTAGCTCCTCCCCACCGCCACATACCCCGTTTCTTTCGCTTGCAGGAGAAACCACAAAAATGGCAGCAGTTGGTTGCAGTTGCCGTTGCCCCGCCATGGCTGCTCCCCTTTCCCTTCCCTTTGTGTGTTGCATTGGAATTTTAATTTGGTTTCATTTCGGGTTCGAGCAGCAGCTGTTGCACGAAGGAGTAAGGACCAAGGACGCAGGACGCAGCATGGCAGAGAGTCCAAGGACCAACCAACAAGTTGACCAAGATTTAATTGCATTTTGAGTGCTCAACAATTAATAATTTATGAAAACAAGAGCAAAACGGGGAAAATGTTACCAAAAAAAAAAAAATCATTAAAAAAGGGAGCAGAAGATTTTAGGAGGTAGAGGATTTAGATATCTTTAAGGATACATTGTAACCTTAAAGACGATATTGTTGACTGAATTAAAAATGTACTCAGTATATTTAAGTAACATGAAAAAAGATATTAAAAAAATCGATTAGCAATAAAAATGAATATTAAAATAAATAACATTATAGGTAATCGTCTTTTTATCAAGACTATCTATATTTTATATCTATGCTTTTTAGAGTCTAAAATGAGTTCTCTCCTACATTATAATATCCTCCAGATCGGTGGAAAACTCTAGGTTTTAAATTAATTTTCCTCGATTTTGTTAGTGCATTAGAGCCGGTGAGAGAAGCCAGGGTAGATAGTGAAAGGATATGGGTTCAGTAGAGAGTGTTTTCCTTGTGGGTGGGGCTACAAGGTAGAGGAAAATACCTATTTCCTTATTTTTGGTGGGGGGAGGGTTGCAATTGCTGACAAACCGCAGCGAATTGCTAAACACGTGCTTCCTTTTTTCTGGTCGGACAAAGCGCCCTGAATGCGGCAGTGAAAAATTGTAAATTGAACGAACAGAAGAGAGAGCTCCCCCCTCCAGTGTAGGAAATAGTCAGAGGGAGGGGTTAGGGTAGTGTTCAATGGTTAAAGAGGGGTAGAAGCACGTGCAAAAATGCGTTAAAATTGCGCATTCAACATTTCGAACGCAAACACAAACGCAATTAAGCGCGGGGCGTCAATGTAATGAAAGTGTCTGGAAGACGGGTGGCACAGAAGAGCACAGAGAGAAGGGTGGTGGGGGGAGCTATGCACTGGCACCCACCACCCTAAAATATCCCCGCAATCCACTGCTTAAGCGCCTGCCGAGGCAACGGAAGCGGAAATAACGCAACAGCCCAGCCAGCCTCAGGACGACGGCGATGGCGATACCGACGGCGTTGCTGGTCAACCCGAAAGGCCGTGTGAATGCATCGGTCTTGGATGTGAGTGTTCCTGGGAGCAGGAGGAGCTGGAGGCTACAGTCGAGTGATCCTAATGTGGTTTATGGGAAGGTATATTCATTTGGTGGAGAGTTTGGTCACCTTCCAAAAACTTTCAAATTCACAGTCTCTTCTTTATGGTCCCACAGGGTATTCCCCAAGTCTACTCTCTACACTCTCCTGGCCATGTTTTGTTTAGCTAACATTGGCCTACCGAGCCATGTGCTGGCACTGGCTTCTAGGCGAAGGGTAGTGGGTGGTTGGGTACGGCTATTGGGGGTAGTGGGAGTTTGGCCACCAGACGGACCGACCGACCGGTCAACGCGGTTTTGTAAAACGTTTAATTGCAATTTGAAAAGCAAACCTTCAAGGGTTTGGGGGTGCTGTGTGGGGTATACGCAAGGGGTTGATCCTGATACTGATGCTGTGTACAGGATTTATTGCTTTTGGGTCTACTGCATGTATCCCCTCCCCCCCCACTCTCTTCTCTCTGCTATCCGAGTGGTGTGTCTGGAGCACTGGCGACTGCAATTGAGGAATTTCATTTTGAAACATTTAATTTTCAACGTGCAACCCCTTAAGGGGGTTTTTGGGGGGGGACATGGAATGAGTCGGTGTTCGGAGGCTGTTGCTGATAGCCGGAAACGGATATGGGGTAGTCTCTTCCTCTCCCTCTCTTCCTATCTGCCCCTCTCCATCTCTCTTGCTCTGCTTTGTTAAACATATGTTTTCATTTGCAATGCAAAGTTTAATAATTGACAATTCTGTTGAGGGTTGCTTTTTGGAAAGCCTTCCATGTGTGGAGTCCTCGTCCTTCCTTCCATGTGTATGTGAGTGTGTGAGATGTGTAATTGCCAGATCGCTGGAAATACTCCCATTTTTAACCTGGGTTCCTGACAAATGAGCCACCAGTCTGACGGACACCTTTCAGAGATTCAGAGGGTAGAAAACGAGTCTAACACCTAAGGATGGGTAAGAAGCTTCTTCTGGTTCCTGTCATTAAAATTAAGTTGGAAAATAATGAGATTTTAGCTGGGGGGTTGTTCTGCCTTGGCCTAAGGGTTGTTTTTGACTGAGAAACAATAAAGTTTTTGGCTAAAAATTTACTTTTATTGAGAGAAAATTCTTTGGATAACTTCAAAAACAAACGGAAATGTTTGGAATTATTTTGGAAAATATTTGTGTACCATTTACATATATTTACAATATAAAAATAACAAAATTGGGAATTCAATTTATTTTTATTGTTGAAAAATCTCTGAAATATTTTTCAAAAAATCAAAGAAATACCCTTATATAATTTGCAATTCTTTTAAGATTAAGTGGTTTTTTCCACTCCTTAAACCGAACCCTTAAGCACCATAAAACATTATTATTAATGCCCAAAGATATCTCCCCCCCTTCCTAGACCTTTTGTTTGCTATAAAAAATGTACAATACTCTCGCGTGCAAATTTGATTACAAAATGTTACAATTCCGCGTTAATTTCCATTATTTCTTCTTTTCTTTCTGCTGATTGTCATTGTTGTCCTTTGCAATTTGTGACCGTTTTTTCAGAGTCCTTCACCCTCTCTCTCCTTCTATTTCCCTGTCGCTGTCTGTCGGTGTCTGCATTCTGCTCATTTTTGAACCTGATTACAACCAAAAATATCCTTCGTCCCTTCAGGCGGCAGCTTTCACGCGCCTTTTTTCAATTTGTAACGAAAAACAAAAGCAAAAACAAAAAGGAGCCAAAAAAACTCATTCAACTGTGACAACTTTTGTTCCGCGCCATACTCCTTTTTTTTGGGTATTTTTTGCATAATTAATATATGTATATCTTTTTGATGAAACATATTTTTGGGCAGGCGAATGGTAACGGTGGAATGGGTAATGCAAATAAATTTTGGGGTTTGGGGTGGAGATGATAATGCTACCTATTGCGTGGCGGGAAATAATATTCCCCTTCAGATTCGTGGGGCAAGGTCGACTTGGTGAATGAGCTATGCGGCAGATGAGAAGGAGATTGCAAGGCTCCCATTTCGTCTCATAGAAGTCCATGATTATTCGAAAGCACTTCGAGCGGATAAACGGTCAAGCACGCCTGAAGATGGTCGTCTCGAGCATGTTGGTTCCAGCTCGAACTCGAACAAATTTGCTGTCTGAAGGCAGCTGCTGCAGATCATGCGCGCTGGCAGGATCGATTAGGTTCGATCATACTCAAAGCAGTTCTCTAGATTTGTTTGGTGTCTTATTGGGTGGAAATGATTGAAATATGTATGACGGAGATAATAATAAATGAAAATAGCTATATGGATTGTATATAGATTAAATAATTGGATGGATAGATATTAGATCGCCTACCATTCTAAAAGATCATCTTTCGACCCTTTCCAGAACCCTCTCCTTTCAGATTAGGTTCCGATCTCATCTAAATATGTTTCAATTTTAAGCTCTGTCACGATCAATAAATTACGACTTTGTGCGACTTTACGTCTCCTTTAATAACCCACATTCCACTTCTACCATAACTAATCACCTATGTATGTATTTATTTCCCCTTTCAGAGTATTCGAAATTTCCATTCAAAAAGATGTAAAACGAACCCCGAAAAAACTGTCAAAACCAACGAAGCTTGTGCTGCCTTCATTGTCATTGTCATTGTTCTTGCCCTTGTTGTCATTATAAATGTGCGCTCATTTGCCTTAAATATCGCAGGACCTCTGCGAGCCACTAAATTAGGCAGAGCCCTACTCTAAGCCTGCCTTGCTCCTTCCCCAACTCAAAGCCATACCCCTAGGATATACATATGTATGCATGGCCACGAGAGCCATTCTCGTTGACCTTTTGGCCATCAAGTGGAACCAGTTTGATGGACAGGCGTGAAAGGGTTCGGAGGCATTCGCGGAGGCAGCCAGCGCGCGACACAAAATGTTGACAGCTGTTTTTCGGAAATTAGTCAGCGATGTCGAGAGGAACGACGATCTGACGACACATTCGAATAGCCAGGCGACATTTCTTAGCCATGTTAACAGGCGTAAGGGCAAACCCTTTAACCCTTCTGGCAACGGGTGTTGCCCCTGGCCTTTTGGACGGGAGGCACTTCATTATGGTTCTGCATGGATGGAGCTCGAGCTCGAGCTCTCTCTCCCTCCCTCTCTCGAGGTTGGGACTGGGACTGGGACTACTACGAGTGTGCCTTGGCTCCTTTGGCTCCTGCTGATGGCTGCATTAACGCTTTTATTGCATTTTAATTTGGCTTGTCCTTGTCAGTGAGGCATGCACAAACATGCATCCAGGATGTGGTCTATAAGGGGGGGCAGTGGGGGACTGGGGGCTCCAAGCCTGACTACAAAATGTTGCATGTTACCAGGCCTGTCAAAGGCCACTCAATGGGTACCCAACCCCCGCCCCCCTCTTGATGCTTGATGCTTGAGGCGGGGGGCAAAGTCAAACATGACAGGACCTGACGAGTGGAGAACGATACCGACACACAGAGCAGGCAGGCGAGCAGACAGTCACTGACACTGGTCAAGGATCCCATCCATGCATCCAGGATGTGCAATGGCATATTGCAATTAGTTGCAAGCTGAGAGAGGGAGAGGGAGAAAGAGTGGCTGCCTGCGATTGTGAGACTTGTGGCATGTGTGGCCAGCTAATAAGCGGAGGGGGGGGCAGAGGGCGAGGCCAGACAAGGATGCGCCTGCCCTCAGGCGTGTATTATCCTTTTGCCTCGACACACACACACACACATACAGAGACACACACACGGGGGGAAATAATAATTCCGTCTGCAGCTTAAAGTAATTAGAACGCCATTTTCCAAGGAGCGTCTCCCTCCTTCCCTCCAAGTGACCTCCAGCCCTGACCCTGCCACTGGCCCTGCCCCTCCTTAGGCCACCCATAAATTCAGTGGCAGCAACTTAAGCCGCCTCCTTGCTGTTGCCGCTGCTGTTGGTGCTTCTCCTCCAAAAATACAGAAAAGGACACCTATAAATGCACAGCTTTAAGCCATGAGGATAAACGGACAGGACCCCCCGAGTGGAAATGCGGAAATGCGGCAGTGGCAAGGCAGCGGTTGCAAGGCCCCAGCTGCATTATTACGGTCAAAGTAAATTTATGTGCCTTGTTAATTGAATGCTGCTGCAATCGCCGCTGGATCGTAGGGGGTCGAGACATCGCCTCCGCCTCTTGATCCTGAAATGCTTTATTTTGCATAAATCCCAAATTTATTAACAAAAAAAAACAGCAAAAAAAAACTGCGAAAAGCCAAGAAAAAACGAAGAGGAAATACACTAAAGGTAAAGGGAAAGTCCTGAAAGAGGAAGAAAGGCAAAGACAGAAGCTAAAAATCAGGAAAATATATTAAAAATACTAGAAGAAAATATAAAAATAAATATAAACAAAATGTACAGGATATAATAGGTATTAAGGATCACTAGAATCACGAAAAACTACAAGCAAATCCAACTTTTCTGCAAAGAAAGCGTATCCCCATAACCAAAAGGAAATATCGATAAATGCCTGCAAATATTCCAGCAAGGAAAGGCCATTGTCATACGAGGAGGCACGACCTCATTGTTGGCCATTTTTCATACATTATAATCAGGCAGGATAATGTTAACGCCGCAAAAGAATGGCAGCAGAAGCAGAGAGCGACCACAGATGAGACAGCCGCCCCACAATAAGGAGCCCAGGACTGACCACACATTTGTGGCCAGGACCTTTGAGTGATAAACGTACGCAAAGGATGCGTTACAGGCAGAAAACTTAAAGTAGCTGCAGCAGAGAAAGTCAATGAAGAACTCAAAGTGAATGGAATCTGAATATTTCAATGATTCACTCGATTAACCAACGAATAATGATGAACCCCATGCCCGATTTCGTTTTAGAGACACTTGAAAGTACTCCAAGCATAGACCATAAAGCAATTTTATAGCTGCAGCCCCCAAAGGAAAGTGGCCGGAGAAACCAAGAAAGAAAATCTCTCGCACAACAATTCCACCCAGAAAGAAAGAACAGTGGAAAACATTCCTTTCCAAATGCCAAACTATTTGATAATTAAGTAGATGCGCGACCTCCAAGAGCATAAATCACTTAATTAACTTGACGACACATCGAGGCAGGCAGGCAGGCAGACGCTGCCTGTCTGTGGCACCACCACCACCGCAGGAGGGGAAGAGGGGGGTTGCCCTGGCATGGACTGACTGCATCCTTGAAAGTATTTCAAATATCTTGAAAGAAAATAAAAATACGGCCTCAAGAATGGAAATCAATGCAAAAGTAGCAGCAGAAAAATACAAAGAAAAGAAAAACTATCAAAACGGGGGGCCTGGGACCTGAGACTTGAGACTGCGGCCCACTGGGGAGCCATCAATTCATCAAAAATGCTGTGCCTTCTATAAATAGCAAAAGTGAACTTCAATAAAATGCCAAAAAGTTTCCAACAAACACCAGCCGAACGGCCACATCAAAAGCGTAAGGCAGGGGAGAAACCAAACAAAAATCAAGACTGACAGCAGCCACGGAAATTGGGAATCGGAATCGGGAATCGGAATAGATCTGGGAAAATGTCAACGACTCTGTATATAGTCGCAGTCCCCCCATCACCATCATCATCAATGGGGCCCTCATTACCACGCCTATTTTGTGTTGCGGTAGCCAATGTGCGGTAGCCAAAATACCGAAAAGTGCCATCCATCCATCCGTGGCACCTCTCGCAATAAGACGCTTCCCATGCCTCGCCGCCGCCGTCGTCGTCGTCGTCGTCGTTGCCGCAAGATCAACTCTTCCTGGGGGCAGGAACGCCCTCTTTTTACAAGTGATCGCGCAACTGTTTTGGGCCATATGTCTGCCTGATGCCCTGATGGAGATGCTCACGGGATGGCTGACTGGCTGGCTGACTGGCTGGCTGAATGGCTGGCGCATTTTTTGTGCCTGAACAGCATCAAGTGGGCGTGACCGAAGACTGTCGCCCCAGCCCCCAGTCCACACATAAATAACCCAAGTTGTTGACAGTCTTTGGCACTGAAAAAATATCATTAAAAGTATATATTATAAACGACTCGAATGATTTACTGACTGGATTTTATACAGCAAAAAAAACAGAAACAGAAAAGAATATGAATTTAGTGGAAAGAAATTTGATTTTGATTTAGAATTTTTATGAAGGAAATAAAAAAAGGTATTCCATTTGTAGAATTCTAAATAAATTCAAAGGATTTTGATGGATATTTAATTAATATGATCTCTGGAAAGGTATCAAGAAAAAGAAATTGGAATATTCTCAAGCGAAAAATCTATAAATCCCTTAATTTTTACCACAATTTTCTGTCTGAAAGAAGTCTCGTAACTAAGAATTATTTTAGCATAATTCAAAATCTTTTGAAAGCAAAACAAAACCAATTACGTCACTTGCCTCAGATTAAACAAAAACCTATTACAATTGAGGTCTCCCCAAAAGGTAAAATTCATCAAATTTTCCCCACCAAAAACTAAGTAAAAGGAAACCCTGGCTGCACACACGCTTCAAGGATTTCCCTCTATTGAAAAACACCTCCGAAAGACACCACTGGGCCAGGTGATAAGCTAATCCCCCAATCTCTGGCAAATGACATTACCAGCGCCTTCGAGACAATCAAATTTGTTTTGGGCACAAAATTGAAATGAAAATGAAAATTCAACAACTTATAAATATCTCATGTGATGCTGTCATTCTCGATTCTTTGGCCCAAGTATATCCTTGTCCCAGTTCCCACCACCGCCATCGCCACCCATCCAGTCCTGCCCGACCAACACCCTCTTTGACACTCTCTGAGAGCCTGCGTCTGTGGCTGACACCTTTCCGGATAGAATCATCTCCTGCTACTGCTCCTCCCTTTTTCTCTTCCGCCTCCTGCGAACCATCTGCCCTGCTGTTTGCATGCAAAGCTCTCGAAAGGCACAAATTTATCTACACATAAACAAATATTATTCTTAAATATGACAACATTTTGGGGGGCGTGTCAATGGAAATTTGGGGGCGTCACAAAAATAAAAAATATGTATATTATGCCCTGCAAGAGTGAACGGGTATCACGGTTTTGGGAAGATGTTGTAGATATTTGAAAATTGATTTATTTTTATATTTAACTTGATTAAAATATTGACAAAAACAGTTAAATGTAGGAGAGGAGCGGAAGAAAACAGTGTAAAAATTGGACAATAGAATATTGGTAAATATTAGAAGAAATAATTTTATGTATTAAGAAGATGATGAAGGGCCAAATCAATAAAATAAATCAATAAAATTTTATACAGAATACTTAGACTCAATTTTTTTATAGATATTATGGGTATATCTTTAAACAGACATACATACCTACAATTACAAGTCTGAAATCCTTTTCGATCGTAGTATAATATAATGTTATATCCTTTAGCTGCCAAAGAATTGATAAACATATAGGATTTTGTTGGAATTACTTCCTTTTTTCTCAAGATAATCCGTCCAAAATATATGTATATTTTCTTTATGAATATTTGATAAATTTCTTAAAGAGACATGAGGGTATCTGGACCGTCGGTTATCGAATCTGATATTACTGTCCGTTTAAAATTGAGTTTTCCAAAGTTTTTCCTACTCCCCCTCTCTCTCTCTCTCTCTCTCTGTCTGTTTTTCAGGGTACATTTTTGATTTGTCTATGTTTTTCTTGGGCTTTGCGAGTCTTTTTCTAGCCTGTTGTTGTTGCCGTTGTTGTGGGGGCGTATATAGGCGTGGTCGTGTGTCGCCCCTGCCTGTCATTGCCTGTTTTGCAGTTGACATTGAGTGCCATGCCCCTGCCCTGCCCTGCCATGCCCTGCTGCTGTGCCATACAGAACCCATCCTCAATGATATGCAGGCCGATGATGAGGCTGTCGTTCGTTCCTGCCGATGATGATGATAATTGTATGTGTAAGCAGCACTCGTATGTGTATGTGCATGTGTATGGGTATTATGAGTGCCTGTTTACACAATCCTTATGTGGTGCGTTTTTCCATGGGAGGCGGAAAAGTGGGGGAAATATTTAATAAAATGCCGGTAGAATTTAATTAGATTTTAATTGCATTTGTGCTACCGAAAACCCAAAGTGACAAAAGCGAAAAAAAGAGAAGAAAAACTGAAGGGACACAAGGAATCTGTTTTTGAGTGATGATTTCGATGGGGGAGGGTATTCGTACTGTTATATGAGGGTGGTATTATATGATATTGTATGACTAATAAGGTTTTCAAAGTCAATTAGTATTCGACGGAAATTTGAGCTAAGGAAAACCCCTGGCAATCATTTCGGGCAAAATGAGTTTGTATATGACATTAGAATATCATTAATCATCATTCAATTCCAATTTTAGTGCCAGACATTATGGATTAAAGATTTAAGAAAGGTTTGTAATACTCCATTGGCTAAATATGATATCAAATTATTGGATATTTGATGAGTTTTTATATGAGCTTTAACACCTTAGAGCTGTAGAATGCGGAAGAATTGATATTTCTTTAGAATTGAAGCTTCGGAATAGATAATACCTCGTAGAACATCTATCAAATCCATTTCTTTTGGTTGAAGTCCATTCTTTCAGATCCTAACACACCTTCCATTCATCTCAATTACTCTGGCGAACATTCCTCATTACCTTTAACACTCTATAGCCCTTTTCATCTTTCATTTCAGATAACAAGATTTATATTGAAATCATTATTCAACCTTCTTTGATCTCTTTTGATCAACAAAAAAGAGAATCTCCTTTTGTAAGATTTATTCAGCCGAAATCTTTTCAAGCCAATTAGAGACGCATTTCGAATCGGAAGTGATATAAACACGAAGAGCATTCTTTTTTGTGATTGGAGTCATGATTGGGCTGCGCACCGACTTCAATCGCTTTGCCGAGTCATCATCAAACGAGGTGCAACGGAGATGACACCTACAGAAAATAAAAACAGGCCCCCGAAAAGGGGTAACCTGAGGTTAATTTAGCAGAATGATATAACGAGAGGTCCAGGGATAATGCACTTATGGACCCCGCGCTAAAGGTTCAAGGTTCACTTATTAAGTCATTACCTCAATTAGAACAGGAAGTACTTGCAGGCACATACATACATATGTACATATGTATGTGGTGATATGATCATTCCCTCAGAGACACCCTGTATATGTATATGTATGTGGGTATGGTTTACTAATTTCCTTTTAATTACAACTTTCCAACGAGTTGTTTTGAGCTGCGCCAAAGCCAACAGAACTCATCTGCAATTAGGTATAGCGGGGGGCAGGGGGACGGTATGTCTTTTCGTTGTCGACTTTGCCTTTATAAATATGCAGAAATTAGTGGCGTACAAATCTTGTGCAAGTTTTGTGGCATTAACACCTTTCAATCTGAGCGGAGTTGCAAAAACAACATTGTGAATATGACAAAACGAATTGGGAGAGAAAGAGAGAGCTGGCCAAAACAGTGAAGGCTCCTTAGGGAAGGAAATATGAAAGAAACTTGGCAGAGGAACCTGTGAATTATTAACCCAAGGATCAGTTTGATCTGGTGTCAAAGAGAGCAAAGGGAAATGGAAGTAGAACTTCTTAAAGGAGTCCCAGAGATCCGGGAGTTCTTACCCTTTTCTGAGCAGAGGAAGATGCTGGAGTTTAGAGCAGTATTCCAGAATCTTAAAGAATATATTTCTAAAGTAAATCCAATGAATCAATCGGACCTATGAACCCTTCAAAGACAGGGAAAGTTGTTAGAGTTAAGAGTATGCCAAGGAAATGGCATTCCTCTACCAAAACTTTCACTGACAGTCCCTGCTATTCTTCGTAGTCATGTCCCACTGCACTTTTGCTGCCCCAAACAGCAGGCAGGCAGTCAGCAAGGCAGGCAGAGGCAGGCACGCAGGAAATGTCACGACATCTCAAGCATTTGAGAGATTTCAGGTTTTTCGCACTGCACTTTTGAATATGCATAAAAAATTGGTATTAAAACGTCGCATGTAAGACATTAATCAGCTGGCAAAGTGGCAGACAGACAGACAGACAGAAGCCAACGCAGGGATCCAGAGAGAGAGAGAGAGAGTAGGAGGCCAGGAGGAGACGACTCCAATCGCCTGGCCTGGCTAGGTAAAAGTCAGTGAACAGCAAGTCAGTGAGCGCTTGCATCATGCGCTTGATTAATCTGCAATCCCCAGTGCCCCCAACCCCCAAAAACCCCCAAGGAAAAATAAGTAAAATCTGTGAATAAGCAGCTTGACTCTTGCCAGATAGGATGCCAGATAGGAGGATACTGAGGGGGTAGGAGCTAAGGGGTATTTGGGATGGAGACACATGCAAACCCACTTCACAGCCCACCGCGCACTTTGCTTCAACTCGGAATATTTTGGCCCCCACGTTACCACAAAACGTAGACCCGTAGCCCCGTACCCCCGTGGCCCCGTAGACCCGTTGCCCCGTAGTCTGTGGTTTTATTTTTGAGTGCCCACACAGCACGAATGGCACGAATGGCGCAAAGACCGCAACTCTTTGCCCGAACAATAAATTCACATTAAGGAAAAACAAAAAAAAAACAGAGCGGGGGAAAAAATGGGGAAACAACAAAACTTTGATTTCATTAAAAACATTAGAATGAAGCGAATAGGGAATGAAAAGCGACAGCAACAGACGTCTGTCTCAGTGCCCCCCGTCCCCCTGCCATCATATGCATGATGCCCCACAATTTTGCATGGCTCGGAGGAAAGCATAATACGAATGTGCCTGTTGATTGTTTTTAGCATCTGTAGCATTGAGTGATGAGAAATGCAGAGCCCTCCTCCAACCATGCCCGACCATCTCCACACACACACATGGCCGCCCTGCCCTAAGAACCCCAAGAAATATCTCCCTCTGGGGATCTCTAGCTGGATGGATCTCGATCTCTATGCGAGACGATTTTCCAAAACATTTACAATCTTGAAGATTTCACTGAGGCCAAATGTTTATCGAAAACAAAGAATGGTTCGGATGGTTTATGGTAGAGTACAGAATGTGGAATACCCTCGAAACATTTTTAACTTTGGAAATTAAAAATTTTAGATTAAACAATTTAAACCCATCTGTTAATGGATTCATTTTCGATAGAGAATGATTAACACATTTTAGAAAAATAATAAAATCGTATATTAATAAAAAACTATACAAAATCGCCCACACTAAAAATATCGATTATTAAACAGTCGAAACAGTCGATTATTAATCGATAAAGAGACGTTAAAGATACAAATTCGATACAAAAACCGACTATTTATCAATAGTCGATAGCTTATGTACATTTAATATTGACACAAATATCATTTATTTATCTATAAAAAATTACAATACCCTAACAAAAATAGATTAATTATCGATAAATAATTTTTAGCACACAATATCGATACAAAAATAGATTATTTTACGATTAAGAATTGTTTACAAACACAATACCGATACAAACAATGCTATTTCGTCTAAAATCATCTCTTAAGATCCCATCATACCCTCTGCCATAGCCCACCAATAAAGCAAAGAAAAAACTTTCATCACCGCAGAGACGACTCTCCAATATCTGTCTAGATTTCGATATCCCGCTCCTCCCTCCCCACCCCCCCACAACGCCCCATTCAAGTGGCCAGACTTTCGACTACTCGGCAGCTAAATGCACCGCATAATTCACAATGAGTGATTCTTAAATTGTCCATTAAGATAATTTTTATGGTAGAGCGAGCCTGAAGGAGAGGAAAAGCCAGCTACTTGCTACTGCTACTTGCCACAAAAGGGGGAGGCCAGCCACCAGACAAACATACGCGTACAGCCTTGCTACATTCCCCGCGACTCTGACGATGCCTCGTAGTGCTCTCTAGTGCCTGGGCTGCTGGGTTTCCTTCGTTTATCAATTAGGGCGGCAAACACTAGGGCCTGTGCCTGGGCCCGGGCCTGGGCCTGGATCCCTCGCTAATTATCAGCAAAATGCCTACGAGAGTACATATGGTGCAAAAGTGGCATGGATACCACTACGCGCTCTGCCTCTTTCTTGCCTCGTGGTCCAAATTTAGCAATGTCTAAATGCATTTACTGGCTGCCTGGCTCTATAGATCCATGGGTCCATGTGGATGCGTTCCAAGACTGCGTCATGCTCGACAATTTTTCACGCTTTTCTTGCGTTTGTTTTTCTTGGGCCCATGCTCCTCCACACTCCTCCACACCCCTCCCCTCTTCCCTCGTTCTTCTACGAGAAGACAAAGCAATGTCTGGGGGCCCCAACGTTTGCCGGCCTATGATTGATGTGCAGTTGATGACTATATAACTTTGTATGATTTTTCGAATCGCTGAGGACTGAGGGAGCAGGGAGCAGGGTACAGGAGCACTAGTCTTGGGGTTTTGTAGGTGGACGCGTCTTTAATTAGTTTGTTTTTTTCTTTTTTCGAGAAGGAAGCACTTCTTCTACTCATTTGCCTGGCGTTAAAAATGTTGAATAATTGAAATTTCTTAGAATTTTTCATTACCCAAGGAACCGCCAAAGGAAAGTAAAATTTGTTTTGTGGTCGCGTGTCTGTCTTTTGATTTTCCTCATTCCTCGCTTTTTCGTTTTCTTTCTTTGGGTTTCCCTTTTTTTCTGGTCGACAATTTTCATTGGAAATTGAATTTTGTGCGCGCTTTTCCCGTTGAAAAATTTAGTGATTGTGACTAATTATGCTGTCGCAGTCGGAACTTATTAGTAAACTAAAGCAATTAGTGCGATTTGCTTTTGAAGTTGCCCAGAGGAAAGCCAGTAAAAAATTCGTTCGATTATTGGGAAATAGTTAATTAATGTTTTGGCAGGAAAAGTTTTAAGCTTAATAGCTACTAAAGTTTTTCGTAGATAGTTTATCTTAAAAGTATAGAATCTTGGGGTAGAATGATCGAAAGGAAAGCTAGGAAAAGTTTCAATGTATTTCGAAATACTTCAAATACATTTTGCCACAAAAAGACCGCTCCGATGTCACAAATATTTTCCCTTGCAACTGTCAATCGCATACTAAATGACCTGCAAGGAAAAAGTTTAAAGGCTGATCAAAGGGCTACATTCCTTCCTTCCTTCCTTCTTTCCTTCCTTTCTGCACTTTGTCTTTGGGTTGCATTTTGACGAACAGGTCACGTACGGCGTGTCATTGCTGAGAGCGGCTGCCAGCCAAATTGGCTGGAGTAAGGAAGGCCATCCATCCGCCGCATTATCTTCATCTTCATCAGAGTAGAGGAGTATACCGTCTCCTGTGCTGTCCCACTGTCCGTCCTGTCCAAAATGAACCGAAACGAGGCGCCCACAATTACGTTTGAGAACTGCAAACTGCAAGAATACTCGCCGCTCCGCTCCAGTCCGCCGGAAAGGTTTTGCTGCCAGTTTTTCTATTGAATTCTTACTTTGAGTTTGTTTGCCACTGGAGTGGCTTTCCTCCTGGCCGCCTGCGCCTCTCCTCTCCCTCTCTTAGCCAACAGCGAGGCACGTGCTCCGACTGCCAACCATGGCCGAAAGGGGCCTTTGGATACCCCAACAATGTAGTAGCTGCCACAGTAGCCAGCCAGTCAGCCAGCCAGCCAGCCAGCAGTTGGCAGTTCGCAGCTCAAGCATTATGATTGATAAGTTCGTTTTGTGAATTTTTCATAAATTAGGCAGAGAGCAGCTGTGTCTGGCTGCTAGGCGAAAGAGAGGGGAACGCGGGTGTCATCGAGTGCCCAATCGTGCGCCATTTGTCTATTTTAATTAAAGCAAAGTTTGGGGCCTGATCTCATACCATCATCATCATCAGATGGATCTCCATCAGCTCCATCATCTTCCATCTATTGTTTGGTTCCCCTGTTCCCTTTTGTTTTCCATCACGCACGTCTGCCACATCCTCCTCCTCCTCCCCCTCCTGGCTGTTAATCAGCTGCTAAGCGGTGGGACTGGGTTGGGGGATACATTTTTAATAAAAGCTTTAACATAAATCAAATCAGTTTCACTGACCAGCAGCTGTCGCTGACGGAGACGGAGACAGAGAGATGAGAGCTGTGATTGGTAACCCATTTGCCATTTCCAATTACTTAATTATTTTTCCTTTTATATTGGAAAAGCAGGAGGGAGAGCTAGTTACTTTATATAGCTATAATAATCTATCAATCTATCTATTCACCATGAATCTATTCATTTCAATGGGTACGTCGTCAATGGAAGAGCAGAGCCATCATCTGCTGGATTATCTACACAGCGGAATATAGGTTTATTCACGCGCTGACGTCACATCCATATGGCTTTTCCACCTAAATCAACTTTTAAATCTATAAATAATTCGAATAAATCGAACTGTTGTCTATCTTATGAGTTTTGTGCCAATGGCTGATTTTTCCTAAATGGTGACCCCAATATCGTCAATATGGTCAGCATGCTGAAGGCAGACATTTTTATAAGTATTTTTCCAGAATTGGCAGATTGTAAGGCAGATTCTTAATGTGATTCACTTTGCATCGGAAATTTGAAGATTTTAAAACTGTAATGAAGTAAAAACCACTAAGTTTTTTCAAAATGGTGATCCAAACATGGTTAGAAAACAGTTTTTAATATTCCTCTGCAGTTTAAGTAAAATAGTGAAATAATCAGCAACATTACCTCGATTAAGAGTTTCTATATAACAATTTCTGTAGAAAGAAGACGTACAGTCTAAAAATTGGTGACCCCGATATTTGTATAAGGCTATATTTTAGCTAATTCTTTAAAAATAGCTAGTAAAAAGGCAAAAAAACAACGCGGAATCGGAATAGGTAAAATCAGAAGTACCTTATATTATGATATCTCCAAAGTATCTGTTTCTTACTTAAAGTACTCCCAACCTTGCTTTTAGTTTCACTCCCCAAAACATTCTTTTCTTTGAAGTTACCTCCAACCACAAAGATCCTTTGAGTTAAGCCGCAAGGCTTTTCCGCCAACATCTGGCTCCATACTCTCTCTGTGGCTCCCAGTGATCTCTCTATTAACGCATATTGCATGGGGACCTGGCCGAACTCCAACCCCAACCCCAACGACCAACCCGTTTTGTAGGCATTCTCATTCTCACATTTGCAAATAATTAAGTGCTTTCTGCGGGGCAATTTAAATCGCGTGCTGTCCAAATGCATTACGGGCACATCAAAACAGAGTTCCTCCCGACTCTGGAGGAACCGCCACTTCTCCACTGCTCCTCCCTCACTGATTAACAGCAGCGGCGTAATCTGCAATGTGAAATCAAGTCACAGAATAGCAGTTGACAACTGTCGTTTAAACGCTTGTCAAAATTATATAAACTGCCGTCAGGCAGACAGACAGACGGATAGACAGGGTGGCGGGGGGGAAATACTAGGGAACTCTTTTAAAGAGGGAGGCATGGGCACTCCTTTGGATTGCAACATGGTAAGTAGGGGTAGCGGTTGCAGGAGTCGGAACTCCACGCTGACATTTCTGTGGCAATTAATGCGAATTTCGACATCATAATTAAAGCGCATGTCGCTGGTCTGATGGCCTGATGTCTGAAGGCTGGTGGTGACGGCGACGACGACGACGACGACGCTGGGTCTCCTCTTGCGACTTGGTCCATTATATTTAATGAGTGCAAAACCAGTCCCAGACCCGACCCGGACCAGCAGAAGTAGAGCGAGAGTGCCAGACCAGACCAGACCCATTCATTCACTTTTGATATTTGCATATTTTCACATGTCATTCGTTTTTGGCATTTCTTTTCCGCCTTTTGTGTAATGCAATTGTGCTGCACACACACACACACACACACACACACATCTTTGGGATGCATGGGGGATGCAGTGCCAGTCTCTGTCTCTGTCTCGCTCGCTCTGCCTTTCGTTCGCATAATTAGCCACAGACTTTTGCCGCTTGACAAACTCTTTGAAGCTGCAGCAACGCATCTCCTGCAACCGCAAGCACGTGCACCTCTATGTAATATCTCTGGGATTTCACTGTTTGCATTTCTTTATTTATTGTTGAATGTCTTAATTTATGAACAACTGTCAGGCGGCAGAGGCTTGCCATCGGTTTGTTTGGAGAGTGAGAGAGAGATAGAGAGAGATGGGGAGAAAGATCTCTCATCAGAGACAAGCGGATCCATTCATTCCCTAAATATGACTCAACCCCTCCTTTGTTGCCAAATGATTCATTCAGATAGAGATGGAAATGGTGATGGAGGAGTTGGGAGTCTGCTGCAATCTCGATAAGCATTATCTCTGTTGGCATTTGGGCATTCAGAATTTATGACTCGCAAAATACTTTTGCCTTCGGGCTCGAGAGAGAGAGACCCATCTCTCCAGTTTTAGTTTTTGGATTCTCAAGTGCAATCAAATAATTGTAATCTCTTTCAAATTGCAGTTAAGTTTCACTTCCACTTTGGCCCCAGCAGCACGGCCCCCTCCCACACCCCATGCCACACTTCCACTGCCACTAGCATTCCCCCATCTGCCTCTTGCCACTTGCAGACGCCTCTCTTGATTATGCTGATGAGCACGTAGCCGCCGCAAAACCCGAAATGCATTTCTGGTTCGAAACCCCTCCACAGTGCCACAAAGTGCTTGGCAAACTGTGTTTTTCGGGTAATCTTAATTAGAGTAGATAATGCCAGATAGTTGCTGATGGCTTTGGGAGAAGCTTTTCTGGTTTTCTGGTTTCCGGTTTTCCGGTTCTCCGGACACTTATTTGCTCAATTCGATTGTAAGTGTTGGTCAGCGAACCGAAGGCAGGGTGGGAAGTGTTGGTAAAAGTGCTTTAAAAGTGCGTTAAGAAAACTTATGGGAGGTGGAATCTGAGTTCAGCAAGAAAGGGGAGTTTGAATAGTAATGAAATTGCTATTGTTACATATTGAATTATAGTTATATTTACAACACTTAATTATTTTTAAGGATTACGGAAATACAATCTATATTCTTCAGAAAAAAACCTTCCATCCATGGCATATCCAATGCGTAAATATCTGGAACATCCACTCAACATAAACCAACACTGGCACAAGCATTCAGAGAACTGTCCACTTGTCGAGAACTTTTGTATATCCCAATCTCATCTCTGGACGTACCACGATCCAGTCCCGTCCCTGCTTCCTGGTCTTTTCCATCAGCGGAATGCACTTGATAAATTGTTGACTTTGAAATTAATTACTCCACTCATTGTTTTCTTGGTCGGAAGTTCTAGCCATTGACCGGCAGGGCAGGGCAGGACGGCAGCGGTGGTGGCGGTGGTGGCGGAAGTTCTAGCCATTGACCGCCAGGAGGGTTGGGTCGGAAGGAAGGCAGTGTTAGCCATGTTAGCAGGAGGCCGTGTTGCTGCTCTTTTGTGTTGCATAAATCAAGTTTGCAGCGCCGTTAGGCAGTTGTACTTTCAACACTTTTGTTGCACTCGCGCCGACTGCTGCAGTGCACCTATTTTTCTGTTTGTTTGTGTATGCGATGCCTTCCGATCGTGGCAATAAAATTGCATTTAATTATACCGAATGCAGTGGTGCTCCCGCTCTAAGTGGATGAAAAGGGGAGAACCATAAGGGAGGGAGCAATGGGCAATGGGCGAGCGAATGGGGTTCGGTTCGGACCATGGCCCATGCCCTTCATTGTTGTGCGCATTTTTGAGCTCATTAAACCCACTGCTGCCTGCTGGCTGATGCCTGCTACTGCTGCATGCTGCTGCTGCAATTGTTGCCCATGCAATGCGTGGCGTAGCGTGGCCCTTTGTTGGATTGGATGCCTCATGGCTGGCAGTGCTTGGGAGGCTTGGGTGCCTGTTTGCCTGGTTTCTGGTATCTGGTGCCTGGTGCCTGGTTTCTCTCGACTCTGGCAATCAATTTCCAGTCAGCAGTTTGCCTGCAAAAGATGCAGAAATGCAAAAATGAAATTATATTTGTGGGGCCCTCCTGGCACATCATTAAAATGCATCGACCTGCGAGGAACAATGAGAGGAACAACACCTCTCTTGGCATTCAGGAATTTCTCACGAAATTCCTCAACACTGTCCAGAAGCCAACAACAGAATCCAAAAACAGAAACAAGGACCACTACCAGAGGCAAACAAAATCAGATTGGTGCACCCCGAATGCGAAAGAAAAAAACAATCCTCGAAACTCTCTGAGAAAAACAATGAAGAAAACAAATCAGAAAATGAAAGCTGAGAATCGAGTAGAGGTTCATCAAAAAATGTGGAAAAAATATCTCCACAGAAAGCAATAACAAGGCGTGATTTTAATTGGATGGAAAATAGTGCGTATTTTTGGGAAAGCCAGAGCATTTTCTCAACAGAAATTTCAAAACAATTTTTGTGGAGCTTTCGGGAATTTGTGGTGTAAAAAAAAGTGTTTGGGCCTTTCTGGGAAGCAATAGGGGTTAAGGATAATTAAGATTCTATTCTGGAATAAACCTTGAATAGGTGGAATAATTCATATGCATATGTGTATATGTCTGGCTTTACGGGTTACCAATTACTCTATAGTTAAACGATTTTTACCATACTATAAGCCCTTTAGAGCAATTATTTTTTAGTTCCATAATTTCTGCATTCCATTAAAACTCTCATTATCTACATTCTATTATTTAAATTAGTTTAAAGGTTTGAAATGTATTCGAATAAATAGTCTTAGTTATAACAATATCCACTTCCCTTTGGTTTCTGCACAATATTTATACAGCCATTTCTTTGGTTTCCCTGCCAATGTGGCTCTGGTTCTTCTGTCAACCCTATGCCATGTTTTCTTGTTTTGCTTTCCCGGATCGGATTGACTTTTGCATGCAATTTCCATGTTTTTCCCGTCAACGCTTCAATGAATGCCAACAATGGCCAGAGAATTGCAACTCTGGGACTTCCCAAGATGGCGAATGGCGATGGCGTGTGGCAAAGCCATAAAACTTCCCTGCCTATATAGAGCTTATAAAGAACCAACAAACAGCAAACAAACAATGGTCGGAGGGGCAACAGCGTCACTATTCTTTGGGAATGCGCTAAATGAATGCAATAAACCAACTAGAAAGAAGGGACAGGCCTCCAGTGCCAGTCCCACTACCATTCATTGTTTTATGGCCACGCTTCGCTGGCTACCACTCTAGGGGAAGGCTTTTCTACCCCTTCCTCCTCCCTCTCGCCCACACTCTCTATGGCCATCTCTGTTGCTCTTTCGTCAGTCTATCTCTCTCTCTCTCTCTGTCTCTCTGATCGCCGACAAATGGCAACAATCAGCGTCTGAAACTTCAACTTGGACTTCAGCTCGAGAATTGTTGTCGTTTTGGGGCCTGTTTCCATTTCGTTTCGTTGCGTTTATTTCCTTTTTATTCCTTTTTTTTTGTTTTTTTGGTGAGCGGGAGCAATCAACGCATTGTCGACAGGTGGAAAACTTCATGGCCAATGAATTGTTGTTAACCATGTTTCAAGCATTTTTTGCGACTGTCTGTCTGTCCGTCTGCCTGTCTGTGCTGTTGTTTTGCATGGCCTGAAGCTGATTTTCTGACAGCCGCAGCAACAGTTTCGTTTTGTGTTTTGTATGCCCTTTCCGAGAGAGGGTATTACGACTATGACTAGGTGATTGTGGTGACAGAAAAATAACCAATAATGGTTATATATTAAGGGATAGAATATTGACTTTTTAGGAAATAGTTATGGAAATAATCAAACTTTTCGTTAACAATCTTAACAAAAGTATATATGTATGTATGTATGTAGTTATGTAATTACATATTTTTACAAACCTGCAATCGGATCATTATTTTTTATGACAGCCTTAGAAAAATATATTTTAACTCATGGTTTTGTAAGAAAATTTCGTTTACTTAAAAAGCATATTCCAAAAAATTTTAGAAACTGTTTGACTCATTCCAAAATATGCAAATCTCGGTTTAATAAATCATATATCTTATAATTCTTCCCCTCCGATAGGTAGAAGACCATTCTTCTGAAGAAAAGCGTATCTATGTATTTCCAAAGATATTCCAATGCCAATTCAATAATCTACAATCTTTCACCTTTGCTTTCTAATCGGTTCATTCATCAATCAATTCATTATAATCGGAAATCTTCTAAATCATAAATTTAAATAAATATTTATAAAGTGATATAAAGATTTTTATAGATTTCCGCAGAGATTTTTATAAAAAATTATGAAAAATCTTTATGTTTAGAGAACGATTTTTTATTTCGTCTTCCATGTTAAAGAGTATCTATATCTTCGGTAACTGCTGGCTCTTTTTTTTTATTGTAGCTTATATATTTTTAGTGTGTGTGTGTTGGATGTGGCCTGTAATTTGTTGTTGTTGTTGTTGCTGGCTGTTTGTTGGTTGGCTGGAAGCCTTCGCAAGGGCAACGACAATGGCTAACAAACACACATGCAATTTTGTGCATTAAAATTTCACACTGCATTCGGCCCCCCCCCATCTTTTACCCCTTACCGCATCGCTGGCCCTTCATTTCGGTTTTGGTTCGTTGGTTGAATGCTTTTTTGGCTTTTCGGGTTTTCGGGTTTGTGGCTCCTGGCTCCTGTCTCCCTCTTTGGCCTTCGTCTTCTCTCCTTTAGCTGCATTTACTGTTTAATTTGGCATGCATTTTGCTCTCCCTCTCTCTCTCTCTCTGCCCCATGGTGCTGTTGCCACTGCAACCGCTTCTGCTGTTGTCGCCTGCCACAAGCAGCTGACAACAAAATGGCGATAGTGTCCTGTCCAGTCCAGTCTCGTCCCTCCCCCAAACCCCCCGCAACCCCTTCTTTCCATCACTCATTGCACCTGGCCGTTACCGTGGACGTTCCTGTCAGCAGCCTTGTACTTTTTTTCCAGGGGGCCCCTTCACATTTCGTGGGCGTGGCCAAGGCGTACAGGGGGGGGGGGGGGGGGGGGGAGGGGTGGTAAAAAGGGTTAAAGCCAGGTAAAGGCAGCTTTTAATTTGGCGCAAATTTAATTAAGCCAACTGAACGGACAAACGGACGAACGAACGAGTTCGGGATGGAAGGATGAAGAATGGCGGCTGCCAAGAGGTGAAGGAGGAGGATGAGGCTGATGGATTTCAATTATCAAGGTTGAGGTTTTTTTGAAGAGAAAATGAGGAGTAAATATTTGTGATATGAGTGTAGCAATCCCTTATGCATACATTCGTAGGGTTATAAAGAAAGCCTCGGATAGAAATATATACTTTCGATACTTTTCTCCCCGAGATACCTTGAAATTTTCTATTAATTAAAGTCTACTTTGAATGGGTATTCTTTTATACGAGTACATATAATATACCTAATATAATATAATTGAATACAGATTTGTTCCTTGATTTTTGACTTCTTTAATGGCAAAATGTAGCTCTTAAAATATCTGCCAATATATATTCCTCTTTAAAGCCCTTACTAAAAAAGTCTCTCTCCTCTTTTAATTTAAGAAAAAGTCTCTCCTTAAATCGTGGAGCAGTTTAAAATGCAAATCGGTGGGTGGGGTGGTGGCAAGCCTGGGCTTTGTCATCATGCAAATGCTTGCCACGCGCATATTTAATGCACACACACACACACGCAAAAAATACTCGCACTCGTTACAGAAGAAAAGTGCGGAAAAACTGTTCCCGCTTGCAGTAAACACTTTTCACGATCAGTGGGGCACACATAAAAAGCACTGCTACTGCTGCTGCTGGTGGTACGTTTACGCCGACGACTCTCTGGGAGTGGAATGCATTACGCTAATTAATTCTTGATATATGTATGTACGGGTATGTGGCAGAGAAGCTGTGGCCAAAACGAGGCCACAAAACCCTGCAACTGGCCATAAAAAAAACGACAAGGAGGCGCCGGCAATAAAAGAAACCAAAAAACCGAGCAGAAACCAGTCGAAATGTTAGGAATCGAGGCACACGGGGCTCGACACTAAGATACCCAGTAGGCAGTACTGGATATGCGAACGAATCCTTATAGCATGACGGATTGCCCTTGAAAGCCAGGTGTTCAAAGCGCCAAACGGCAAGTAAACCTTAATTTGTTTTGATCCTTCTGGCTATTTTAATGATCTGATTGCTATAATGTTTCTATAATCTAGTAGATTTAAGCCTTATATATGATTCTGCATTAATATATATTCTTTAAGTTCTGCCACCGAAATTCCTGAATTTAATATACCCCTGAACCCCTTTGATTTAAGGTTATAAAAAAAGACGCTTAAAAAAAGGGAGCAGATAGCTGGAAAAAAAGGAGTAACATCTACATTTGTTCCAATTTCTTGTGTGTGTCTCCTCATCTCTCTCTCTGTCTCTGTCTCTCTGTAAATTCACGAGAGCAATTAAAATTTAGCAGGCTTTAAGGTTGTACTCCTCCAGGAGGTACAGTGGCTGTGGCAGGACAGGGCCAGAGGTGCCAGTGGCAGTGATAGATGCCGCGGTTAAAGTTTAATGACAAAACGGAAAAAATATGAATGAAAAAAAGAAATCACTAAGAGGAAGCTGCAAGGAGGAGGAGGAGGACGGGCAACAGCAGCAGCGGCGGGAGCAAGAGCAACATGAGGCAGCAGGAACAGCACCGGCAGGAGTCGCATCCAGCGAAAGTGAACAGTTGTCTGTATCCTGGCAGCAAGGATGCAGCCCAGCTACTTCTACTTCATCTTTTTCGCCAACAAGAGAGAGAGACAGAGGCAGAGAGAGGGAGAGTGCCACATGTGTCCCTTCCGTATGGCAACGCATCTCCGACAGGAAACCATTCGCAGCAACCGCCAAAATGTGGCAACAAGGATGCCATCCCACGCCAGAGACAACAGAGGATGAAGGAAGCTTACTTCCTATAGCCATACACCCCACCCCGCCACCCCATGCCATCCCGCCACCCTCGCACTAACCAAGTGCTAAACGCACTGAGAACTTTCCCATAGACATGCCTCCTGCACCAGCACGAGCATATGTACTCGTATATATGTATGTATGTGGTGGCATGCAACATTCTGTTGCTTGGGCCTCAGCGAAAGTGCGCGGAAGTAATAAAACATGCGGGAGATTTGGGGCTGGAGCTGGGGATCTCTCTCTCTCGAGAGAGAGAGCGAGAGCGGGAGCGCGAGAGGAGCGGCAACTTTTGCGACGCTTGTTGCACTTGCTGTTGCAATTGTCTGGAAAGTGTTGCAAGTTCCAAGGAGCAGCAGACAGCAGTGGGAGGACCAGACGTTAGTGGGAGGTGGGTGGCGCGGGCATTAGGGCGTTCAGCAGCAGCAGCAGCAGCATTTGTGTTTAAGTGCCGCAATATTTGTTGGAACGCGCGAATATTTTTCTCATACTATAATTTATGTCTGCGGTTTGCAGCAGCAGCAGCGGCAACATATGGGAAAAGATGGAAAACTATGACTCAAAGCTCAAGAAAAGTTATATTTTCTTAAGAAAAAGAAAGATTCGAAAGTATCTACATTTTATATCTATAAGTATCTATAACAGATACTGGAGACATTTATGGGAAAATGGGTTGTCAAAAGGGAAGTTCTCGCAGATTTTTGCATAACAAGATTAAAAGTAATTTTTATATTTACAATTATATTATTATTATTATCGATTATTTTATTGTATTATTTTTATTTCAAATATATATATTTTTTTATTATTATTTTTTTATTTATTATTAGTTATCTTATTTTAACATTTATGAGTTTTTAGTTATTTTTTATCAGCTTTTAAAAACCCTGTGTAAAACGAACTAATAGATTTTAAACATAATATCGATATTTTATATGACGTTTCTGCCATATTTTCTGTATCGAGAATCTTATAAATACATATAACATTATTTGAGTTCCAGATGATCGCCATATACTGCAATATACCAATGTTTTGTTATCGATAATTATCGATAAAAGATAATTTTAGCATAAAAAAGCAATAGAATTTAAATAAGAGACTTTTGTTAGGTAGCTTTCGAATACTTTGATTGATATTCATTAAAAAAACCTCACAAATATTAATGTTTATATTGTGTTCCATGAATAAAACATTTTATACCCAGTTTCTGCAACGATATTTATCCTTCAAATATCCTTTATCCGTTTCCTGAAAGATACATATATTATCCTTAAGCCAGAGGCTGCTTCCAAGTAAAAATTATAACCATTTCGGGGTTTCGATAATTGCCTAATGACCCCAGACCCAGACCATGCATCAGGTGCTATGCAGCATGATTTGTGGCTGTTTCTGTGCGTGTGTGTGTGTTTTGCCAAAAAATGAAGTCATCGAAAGTGAAGTTAATGGCTGGATGGCCGCAAGAGTCAGGGCTACACCTACCATGCAACAACAGCTGCCACGCCACGCCACACAGTACAGCACAGCAGAGCACAGCACCACTCGATCCACGATCCTCTATCCCCGATCTTGATCTAATTTAGGCGTATTAGTTGCCCCGAAACAAAGACCAGACTTCAACCCAGACAAAGGCCAAAGACAATACTTAGACGGAGGCCAGGGACCAGTGAGAGCCTCCTTGGTATCCTTGAGCTGTGTTCTGCGCTGCGCCGTTGCGATAAGGCGCTGCTAATGGCTTCATTAGGTTCCAGGTTCCACTCATCTGCCTGCCACATGCCGAGAGGCATCCGATCTCCGATCTCTATGACCGCTTTGAAGTGACCGCAAAATACCCAAGAGTGGGAAGGAGAGAGAGAGAGAGATCCTTCAGCAGAGTCTCTGTTTAGATACATTTCAATGATTACAATTCGTTTCGTGAAATTGCATCCCAGATGAAGCCACTAATATTTTGGCATCCCACTTCAAGTGCCACAGAAAAGCGAAGAAAAAAACTGAAGAAAGATTTTCCTTTTAAGAAAATTTCCCATAAACGTCCAAAGAGACGTCGGAGGATACAAATCAAGCTGTTAAATCATAAAGATGGAAAACTCAGATGGAACGAAAATGAAAACATTTTCATTTTGTGAAAGTTTTTATTACAACATTTCCCTTTTAATTTTTTTTTTCATTTTGATGACAGGGACATGGACAGGGGCTCTCAGTCCTTAGGCCCTGGAAAATTCACACCTTTTGGCCACAAACACAGCACCAAAGAGCCCTCTTTGGCCTTTGTGGCTGATCTTTCTTTTTATGAGGCCCGCCCCGCCCGACCCCTCTACACTTGACTTTTATGGCACTTTTCTTTTGAAAAGAAATTAAAATTATATGCCATAATATATCGTATCGTATACGTGTATAAATACATTATCCAATAAAGATATGAAACCAGGAATGGAAAAATGCACAAATTGTGTTTTAGATTTTTGAAGGAAAATCCCCTGCCTCTCCCTCGCGCTCGGAAAAACAAGTGTCATTAAAACACTACATACATATAAAGGAGAAAAACATATATAGATATTTGTATGCAAAAGCAGTGCCCCAGACCTCGTAAAGTGCACATAAAAATTGTAATCGTTAGGAGTACTTACATGCATAAGGAATGTTCGACCGAAAGGGGGTGCCCTTCTGCCTCTCCTTGTTGGTTTTCTTTTTTTTTGGGGCATGCTTCGTGATTAGACAGCAAGGCTCGTTAAAATTGCTCATGAACTTGGAATCGTAAAAACCATTCAAGATCGTATATCGTTGCAGATATAACGTACATATATCATTGTTTGTTGTTCGTGGAGTTATGATTGCTGGAATAATAAAGGAAAATCGATATTTGAGACGCAATGAATGCACTTGTAAAATGATAAGCAGGGGACCATTTTTATAGATTTCTTTTGGTAAGGAAAATGATTTGAGAGTTCGATATGCAGGGGGAGTGAAGTGCAGCAGATCTTAGATTAAATATTTTATGATACAAAGGGAAACACTCTTGGAATAAGTCAATTTTTTAAGTATTTTTACCCTGAAAATTTCTTGGAAAAAATAATCCTCACATTTTTAGAAAAATATAGAGTTGATATGTGAAAAATGTATTAAAAACAGTTCAATTCCTAAATATTTGTACATTTTTGTAGTTAATAAACTATATAAATTTATAAGAAATAATCATTTACTCTTTTACAATCCATTTATCAATATATCTATCCATCTACACATCTACCTATCAGTCTACCTATCAGTCTATCAAATAATTGAAAGTTTTATCTTCATTTCAATTTAATATAATTGTTAACTAAGGACTTTTAAAGATCTATTTTCAACCAAATTCTGATCCTTTAGGATTCTTTAAAGCATTTCAAATATTATACTATTCAATAGCTAGAAAAACTGTTGTTTTCAAGCACAAAAAAATTCGATCTTAAGATGAAACTCTCTAGAATTTTCACTTAGGTCGTCATATTAAGAATATTCTCCTTTTGATTCCCAGAACTTTTACTGTCTCTGAGATATCTTTCTTCTTCAGATTTGTATCATTCGTATCTTAAACATATCTTTCTTTTTCACTTCCTAATTAAATATCTTTCAACACTCGTATTTGCTGCCTCAATCCCAATCAACACTTCCCCACAGGCCAGAGAGCCATAGCCAAACCCTTTCCCTTTGCCCAACAAAAACCGAATAGCCAATCCCATGATAATCCCCAGAAAGGAGTCACATTGTTAACAAATGTTTTTTTTTTACAATATTCACACCAAATGTTCACACTTGAAAGGCAGAAGGCAGCAGTGGCAGCGGATTCCTGGCAGACAGAAAGAAAAAACGGAAAAGGTGTTAGAAATCAAAGACCTTTAGCGCCGCCGCGCCTTCAGAGGCCATGCGCCATGTGTTCTGTTCTGTTCTTGGCCCCAAAGAGATCCGATTTTATGGCCTTTAATTGCATTTCGATGGCCAATAAAACATTCTGAATGCAGAGGCAAATTAACGACGGGAAGTGCCAACAAAAGCTGGAAACATAATTAGCGTCTTGTCGGGTGGTGGCCTTTGAAGAGGCGCCTGGCATCCCTGTGGCAGGAGGAGCAGGAGGGAACAGCACGATTGGCTGGGATTACGCACCAATGCAACAGACACTCCAACTGCCACTGCAACAACTGCAACTAGAACTGCAACCTGCAGTACTGCCACAACAATTTTGCATTGCAAATCCCCACTCGATTAATTTGTAATTTCAATCTCTGTGTTGCATTCGTAATTTGTGTAAAATGCAAAAATTATAAAAAATTATTGCATCTATTTTCCCACAAAATTTCCACTTGCTCTGGAAACCTAATTGAATATTTATCAATTTCGGAGGGGGATTTTATACGGTTTTATTCTGTGGATTTTCGTGCATGTTTATGCAAATAAGCGGCAAATGTTTTGCATTAAATGGTATTTCAATTTGTTGGCTCCTAAATAGGGAAAACATTCCAGAGAACACTCCCCAGCAATCAGAGCCAAGCGATCGCTGGGGGATTAGTATTCTACGAGTACTCCTCCCGTATGCGGGTGCACTGGCAGAGGCTCTGCGTAAGATGGATAACCATCGCAATTAGCCTGGTAATGATAATTGTAGCCTCGATAAGGCAGGCATGCCTCTCCACTCTCTCTCTCTCTCTCTCTCGCTCTCTGTAGATCATTGAGTGTCTCTTTGAAAGTCTTCTCATTAAAGTGCCATTCTATAATAGTTACCATCACTCTCTCTCTCTCTTATGTAGTCTCTGTAAATGATTTTTACATAAGTATTTCTCAACAATGTTCCACGTCGCACGTCGAGTGTCTCTGTCTGTGTCTGCTTCTGCTTCGTTACTTTGGCTGCCACTTGAAAGTAATTAAGAATCCTTTAACATATTTTCTTATCGTGTTAAATGGCCTGATGATAGAATGGCATGACAAACCATGGCTGGCGATTGAGAAGGGGATACATTTCCATATACATGTCCGAGTCGTGTACCTGTACTTTTCTGGGAAAGTGTTTCTTCTTAACATTAGAGAGGATCTTAGATGAAATTATGGGGGATAGATGCTGAACAGAACCTTAAGAAATTGTAAATAAAATAACTTTATTTCGATTAATTTCGATTGATTTATATATTTTCCTATATTTACCGCTCAAAGGTTTAATATTTAAATTGTTTTAATAACAATTATATAATTTACATTCGAAATAATACATTTATCATCAAAATTCGAATCTTAACATACAGAAATAAAATAGAGTTATGATCTAATGCATAAACTATTTTAAATATCTTCTAAACGTCCAGCAAAATATTATTTCACTTGAAATTACCATTAATATCATTCTCCCTTTCCTCTCGGGTTAAAAATTGTTTTTCTTTTCCATAAAAAAAAGGTTTTCAAAGCTGATTTTTATCTTAAATGCCTTGATATACTTTCCATCAAAAACTGCCTAGATCCGCCTACATAAATGCAACCAAAATGCCCATCCAACACCTGTCTGAAATATGTAACATTCTGTAACGTTTCTAAACACCTCAATTGTACTTCTACCGAGAATCCCCCCTCTCACAAACAACGCCCCTCTTTCGAGGGGCAATCTACTACCGCCTGAAGCACCAGCACCGACTGGCATTCAAGTGCTCAATTGTGCAAACTCCTTGAATGGCCACTGAGGAACGCTTCTGCAGCTGTTGGCTGCTCCTCCATCGCACCATCGCAGTGGCGTGGCATGACTCCTGTTGCCCAGGCTCACGGGGAAGGCGCAGGCCCAGGCGCATCGATGTCGTTTGTCGTCTGTCTGGGCTTATCGCCACGCACTTATCTCAAACGGAGACGGAGACGAGGCGGACAAGCGAGGAAGTCATAGGGGTAGAGGCAGGAGGATCCAAAGGAATCGCTTGAGCGGATCGCCAGTGTACCCCGTCCAAGTGTCGTCGTAGCCGATGGCATCTGTACTTCTCCTTACTGGCAGCTCCTTCCTTTTGGGCAGGTTTGTATCTTAATTTTCAGGCGCGCATACGTGGAATTCTCGTGGGTTGTCTGTCGTCTGGGCTCCTGGCTCTGTCCCTCCTGGCTCTCTGTCTTTCTGGCGTCTGAGTTACGAGTTGATGGCGCTGAAAGTGACACAAGTCATAAATTCCTTTTGTTTGTCCCTTTTTGTCCCTTTATTTTCGTGTGGTGCTGTTGTCGGGTAATCGTCCTACTTGAATATATTTACCTATACCCGTGCACAGAGGTCCCAGCCCAGCCCAGCCAAAGCCAAAGCGATCGTTTATATCGTTGACAATTTCGCCTGAATGAAGCCTGAATCAGACTCGACTCTGGGTACGTTTTCTTATCTGCTTGCTGCTCATCCATCTGTATGTCGGATGAGTAGTTCTGGTTTCTGGTTTTGGATTACCGCTCTCAGATCGGAGATCGGAGCGGATCGATCGGTAGCCATGTCAGTCGGTTTCCTCTGGTCTTTCTTTTGTTTATTTTCATTTTTTTATTCAATATTTGAATTATTATTTGGCGCCCAAGCGGTAGACCAACAGGAAGTGAAGGGTAATAAAATCGTTTGTGTTTGCTTTGGGAAATCGATCTGTGGTTTAAGGAATTCGATGAAGTTGCATGAGGAAGATATCAAGAAAAATAGATTTATTTATACATCACACGTTGCTGAACGAAGATTAGTTTATGGTTCATACGTGAGGGGGGTTTTCTGAATGGCTTTAAGGAAAGGTTTGACTTTGATTCCCATCTAACATGGTAGATCTAGAGGTTTCTTGACTTTAAATTGGGTCCATTTCATAAATCTTCAGTACGTGGACTCCTTTAAGATGAAAAGAGTATCATAACCCCAAGATCCTATCAGATTTCCAGCCCATCATTGATCCAATGTCATAACACGCACACGTATCCCCCCCTCTAGCGATCTGTGATACCCTCTTCTTCTCTTACCCATTGATCTATTGCTTGTCATTCAGACATTATTCATATCTACACCCCAGCATCGCACTCATAAATATAGCCCCAGGAGCCAGGCACCATATCCCATTGGCACTCTCTCTCTCTCTCCATCTCTCTGGCGGCGGCTACTACTACAACTTGTTTACAATATCCAATTACCCCCACAAGAACGAGAAAAAGAGTTCCCGAAGGCCCCCCGAAGTGACACAACACACGAAACGATCCTAAAGAGATCCCAAAGATCTCCTCTCCTCACATGCAACGAGAAGTAGGAAACATGTCAACAACTCCACTCTGACTCTGACTGGCAGCTCAAAGGTAATTGTCTGAGGACGGGTATTGGGGGACTTCACCTGACTACCTTCTATAAATTATTGAGAGTACCCTTAGACAGAGAGAGAGAGAGAGAGCCCAGCTCCACATCGCGTGTGTCTCTTTTTCCAGTATCCAAAAACGATCTTCCATTATCTGATCATTGAGTGATCTGCCTTCCTTGGTCTCTGACTCCAGAACGTGGCTCAGGGCCCAGTCTTTGTCTCTGACTCTGGTCTCTGGTCTCTCTGGCTTCGACTGCGACTTCTCCTTTGGCTTATCAGCTCCGAAACCATCTGGGCATCAATAATGTCTTTGTTTAGGACAGGGCAGAACCTCATGACAGGTCCAGTAAACACTCCCCCTGCTAGCCGCTGCATCTCCTGGTCGATCTGCTCTGAGGGGGAAAAAATAACAAAATTCAGTGTTGACATTTTGCCATAAAAATAAAAACAATAAGAATGCCAGAGACAGAGAAAGAGAGAGAGAGATAGATAGAGAGAGACTTCTAAGAACTCTTCGAGGTCTATGGGATACTCCTACTTCTGGGACAGGTGGAGGAGGTTCTGCCCCCTCTGTCCCCTTCTGTACGAGTGATAAATGTTGAATGCTGACAGAGAAAACTAATTTCTGGTTGTCTTTGTGCATCTATAGGATGTATCTCCATCTAATAATCGCCATAGCATTAAAATCATCTCTTTCTCTCCTTCTCCCACCACACTCTATGTCCGTCTCTTTCGACATGTAAATTGCTTCTGGCTGTCAAGTTTTTCTTTCTTTTTTCCTTACTTATTTTTTTGCTTATTTTCCATTTGCGTGCCTCCTGTTGGGCGGGGAGGACTGACTGTACTCTGGTTTATTAATTCGGGGATTTGGGGAATTAGCTTTGGGGAGAACCAGTCGCTCTCTTGCTCTCTCTTTCTTTCTCTCTTTCCCTGTGGCTCTCATTTTGTGTTTCTGTTATTTGTTTGCATACGAAATGGACATGGCATACACACTGGTACATACACATTTTACTTCATAAATATGCATAAATTTATGTTATCCCAAATAAATATATTGTATATTTTTGTGTTTTTTTTTTGTCTAAATATGAAGCCTCATCTCGTGGGGATCAAATGAAGCGCATAAACAAAATTAATTGCGTTGGGGATTTCTTTTAACCACACGAAAAAAAAGTATATCCATAGAACTAGGCAGAAAAGATACGAGTACCTTTACAAGCTGAAGCATCAGATACTCTTACAGATACTTTTTAGATACGCATGGGGATATACTATACTATACATATATTGGGATATAAATAGGATATAGTCCTTCAATATCGAATAAATTTATAAGAATTGTGATAAAACGTATGAGAGCAAGTTTATTTACTTTCGTTTGGATTATTTCTATAATTAAGTAATCCATTACTACCTGTTTCTATATAAATACACCCTATAGATAAAGAACGTTTTTTTATTCAGATATTCACATCTAAGAGCCTGTAAAATGTGATATATCCACTCGGTTGACATTAACTACCAAGAAAATAGTCAAATATTACTTCTCTGAGCTCCAAAGAAAACCCATAATACCCTCTTAGATTATAGAGTATTCAAATTAGGTCATAGATATAAGAAAACCATTCATGTGTATGGTTTTCAGGTTAAGGTTAATCCCATCAAAACCCAATGTCCAATTCCGTTTCCACTCAAATACGAAATTAGTTGCAAATTCAAACCAAAACTAATAAAATAATATTTCACCATGAATATTCATATTCCCATTGGGTATTTACAGGATACGCACCAGAGTATCTGCAGGATACTCAATAATATTTTAGGATTTTGTTGTTGGCAGAATGAATAATTAAATTAGGTTTTTACATTGATTTGGTTTAGGTTGATTGCCTAATTGCAATGCAATGGAAAATGTGGTAGGATCTGCCTTACCCACAGGAATCATCATACCATTCCATGAAATGCGCCACAAATGGCACAATTACTGTGGCAACTTGTCATGGGGCATATGGGGCATATATCAAATCAAATGGCAACACTCATAACTGAATAATTGCTGAGCAGATCGCGATGCCAGGATGCAACTCTCCGCTGGTTGCGCCTAATTTAGCAACTGCAACGTGCCACAAGTGCCGCATAAATGTCTTGTCAAATGATGCGACTTTTCCAAGGAGTCGAAGCAGCAGCCAAGAGCCCCAACAGCAAATTGCATTATTAGCTGCAGCCATAAAATGACAGACGCAGGCACCAGGAACGGCTACCCTGCACCACCACCACGACCATCATCATCATCATCAGAGCAGCACCACCCTCTTCCCTTCACTGTACTCGAGAGACGAGGTCTTCTTTAGTGCCTCCACTGTACTCGAACGACGAGGGCCATTCAGTTTGATGTCTGCCTTTTAACGCGAATGTCATGCAAAATACTTGCAGATACTTTGAATATTCCACACAGCCTCAGACGCCTCCTCCTGCTCCACCTCTCCTGCTGCCGCTGCAGCCGATGCTGCTTCTGCCCTGACAATTTGCCCCAACAATGGATGCAGTTAGTGGAGCTGCCATCCACCAAAAACGCCTTCTGATTGAGGAGCAGCTCAAATTATAATTGGTTTTGGTGATGATCAGAATGGTTTAATATCAGAGATTGCAAATACTGAGGGTTCGCTTAGGAATATTTATACGTAAAATAAGAAAAACCCAAATCGAAATTAAAATTAGGTTTTAATATAAAATCATGATTAAAGAAAATTAAATATAATGCACTGTAATTTAAAAATAAAATAGAATTAATATAAACATAATAATATAGAAGGAAATTAATATTGAAAATTTTCAAAACTAAAAATTTATAAACTAAATTTATTAAAATAAACCCAAAAGTATTTAAACTTATTTCATATTCCTATCATATTTTCTAGTTCCTTTCGCTCTAATACGGATCCATTTTTATACTCTAACACTTTCCGACTTCCTATAATCGATATTTCATTAAACATTTTAAATAAAACTTTGATACAAAATCGAAGACAGCTAAACTAATCGTTTGCATCCCTACTTGCCCTTCAATCATTGCACTTAATGATCTTTAATGCCCTATCTCTAATGCTTCAATCAACTTAAAGACAACCTAGAACTTCTGTGTCTCGAATTCTAACTGCACTTTTATTGTTTCCTGTCGATAGACAACCGATATATCCCGTTGTTTCCCTGAGCCCAACACAACAGTTAACCGAAACCCAGTTGCTGGTTCCATCATCAAGTGCATCCCTGTAAATGTCTCAATTTCCATGCAAGTCACAGCAGGGCGGCAGCAGCAGAGGCAGCATCAGAGTCTGCAACGGTAGGAGCATCTGCATCTCCCTTCTCACCCCCCACCCAAAGAAACCCGCCCAAAGCTAATGACAGGTTATCCGCAAGAGATGCAAAAAAATCCCCAGAGAGGGAAAGAGAGAGAGAGAGCGAGAAACAGAAGTAGAAGTTGATGCAGTGGCAGTGGCTGGGGCAGGGGCAGGGACAAGGAAGTCTGTTTCAGTGGCAATGCGGCAATGGGAGGGGGCAAGTCAGGGCTCTGTTCCAGTGGCCAGTGCATGATCTCTGGTATGCCTACTGCCTCCTGGCTACCTGCTAACAGCAATTTTTCGGAAACCCCTCGCCACACCGGGGGGCGGCATAGGACTCCTCGAACAACTCAGTTTTTTTCTGTTTTTTGCCAATAAGTGGCCGATGCTCAGGCCCAAGCCCAGGCGTCCGTCTAATGTCTAAATTTTCTGGAACCTTTCGACTGGAAAGAGAAAATCTCTTGAGTTTTGTTTTTTTGGCATTGCATAACCCATAATTACCCCAGGGTGTAAGGGGCATGCAACGAGGCAACGGGGCAACTGGTAACTGGCACTGGGACCTCTCTCTATAGAGAGAGTGAGTGATGTGTTCCGACGCCTTTTGTTTCTCTTCTTCCTTCATACGATATCATTATTATTTTTGGTGCCTGGTTCGTCGGGTTTTTTTGGTTTTCGTATTTCTGGGGTGCTGTGCTGTGCTGCCTGTCTTGTTTTTCGGGTTTAACAACTAAATTTGAAAATTTGACACAAACAATGTCGGGATCTGCCACAGAGAAGCCTGCCCTGCTCCAGCCCTGCCTCGGATGCCTCATGCCAGAGTCTCGGATCTCGGGTCTTGGGCCACGTCTTGGGCATATTTAATTAATTTATTTCCATTTTCGAGAGTCTCTGGCGTCCGTGTCCCGTCCCGCTTTGAAGTGTTTCGAAATTAATTCGGATCGTCAGAGGATCCCAGATCCTAACCGCAGGGGGTGCTAAGCAGTCCAATTTTCTGACTCTGTGGCTTCCTTCGCGGCGCGTGATTTCGCCTCTCTTCTGGGTTTTTGTTCTGTATTTTTTCGATTGAATTTCTCTCGTGATTAGCACACGAATGAGATTCTGTTTTCAGGTGGGGGCGTGTCCCGACTCCTTTTTGCAGCTGGAGCAAGGAGATCAGTCTCCAGAGCAAAGGAGGGTTTTCAGATCTCAAAGATTTCGGTATGAATATGTATGTGATCGTATGGGAGATTTATGTGTGGCTGGCTGGACGGACTGGGGGCGAATAATTCAATCCTTAATTTTGGCTTTGGGCATAAGGAGGGTTCTGGTATCCGCTATATCTTTCATCTGCTCTACTTCAAACCAATTAATTGTATTCCTTGAAGACCATTCCTTCCTGTACTAGCTATATGTACCATAATTTATTTACATTTTACCATTAATTTTAATCTCTATCATACCAACTATATTCTGTAAATACTTACCATAGTTTTATAATCTTAAAAGGGGTGCCATTTCTACCTTTATGCATTTTTTTTAATATTTTTATATCTGTTTTCTGATATATTTTTCCTTATTTAGTTCTTTTCCTATAATTCTTATATGGTACACACTTTTCTCCAGTATTTCCTTCCCTTCCAAAGTTCATTCCCCTTTTAATTCCATCCCCTCTTTTCCGTTTATGACACTTTGATCCTTTGATTTCCCTACACTTTTTCTGCCTACACTTCTTGATGCCTTTCGACACAACACAGCTCACACGCAGACACCTATCCCTACTCTCTAATATTAATCCTTGTCTTCAACTGTTCCCCAAGTAATCCATATCACTTGGAACTCCCCCATCATATCATTCCGAAAACACCCCCCTTTTTGTCAGCTTTCAGACATCTGCTGGGGATTATATAATTATACAATTATATTTACATTAAAAATCTGTTGCATTTTGGTAATTTGTTACACAAAAACACAGCCAGAAGATGAAGGAAAAACACATGTTTTCATAGAACCGAACCTCATAGAACGGAACTTGTGGAACTCTCGAAACGACGACCTCTTCGTAATTTCATTTGTGTTGTGGAATTTTGTCCGTGCCACAAGTTGACAAAGAATCGTTTCTTTTTTTTTGGACAAAACAAACATTAGTTTCAAATGAATTGAGTGAACATAGGAGTACTATAGTCTATAGTTCTCGTACAACAGGAAACAACAGAGCAGACAGACAGACAGAGGGTGACCTGAAAGGAACTCAGAATCGAATCGAATCGGTGAACAGATCGCCCTGGTCTTCCCAGGTCTCTCCCTCTCTCTGTGGAGTGGAGTGGTGTGGCATTTGTTATGTCAATTCTTTGGGACAGCCATCAATCGGTGGACTGACGGGCCTGTCAACGCTGCTCCTCGAGAGACCTCGATGACTGCCTGGGGACCTCCCTGAAAATATTCCACCTTTTCCACATGGCAATGGACATATATGTATCTTAAGTGCTATTTCCCTGGAAAACAGCGCTGAAAATTGATTTCTGCGGTTGCAAAAATGCATTAGTTCCATGTGGCATGCCTAATTGTGCGTTTGTGTATATGTGTGCCCCCTTTTAACAAGTCTAACTGTACTAGCTTCTTGCCACTGCCACTGGCACTGCCACTGCCACTGCCGGCCACTGCCACTGCGGGGCATAACTGTTAAGCGACCCACTCAATCATCTATCAAACCGTAGCATCGCACAGTTCTGCCAAAACGCCGCAGGTGGCAGGCAGCAAGATAACCTTGCAACTGCAACGCTGCTGCCACCACTGCTACCTGCCATGGGTCTGGGGCACTTGCCACTCAATCAGCAACAGACTGGAAAATTTCTGTGTGAGTGTGGATTTTCTGGCTAGATTTTCGCACTCTGCCAAATGGCTTTTGTTGTTGTTGTGGCTTTCCCTCGATATAAAAATAATATTTTTCTTATTTAAAATTGAAAAAATAATAACTAAAAATTTTCATTCGTTTTTCTTACGTTTTTTTCTCTTTGGACCAACTGTTGTCCTTTCGTGATCCCGCCCCTGCCCCCATATTGATCCTTCTTCCAACACATGTTGTCCATTTTTTGTTTTATTTTGTTTTCCCATTTCCCGATGACAATTTCTGTTCTAGTTTTTCCCTTTTTCTTTCGCTCAGATTGTTATCATAATGACTCTATAGACCGTCTGTTGTTTGGGGCATACAAAAATACAATATTTCATTTAATTTCGGAATACTTTCGTATTCGTATTTCAACAACTGTTCTGTTTTTTTGGAGATCCTTTTGTTTGCCACAGATACAATACTACAATACGTGCATTTTCCACTTGGCAGCGGAAAACTCAAGTGTTTCAGTTTTTTCCTTGGGTTTTCTTTTGGGTTTTGGGATTATCTTTAAGGTTTAATACAATAATTTGTTTCTAATTTGTGGTTTTTAACGGAACCCGCACACACACACAGGTACTGAAAATTCTTCGAGTGGCTTCTGGTAGACATATGGTAGGGATCGAAACGGTATAATGTCTTTATTCAGATGTAACTAAGTTTTGGCAGGTTGATCCTGGAAACCCTGTGAGAGCATGCTTAAAAGGATTTCAAATTTATGCGATTCGATATGGGATAACCATTGGGAGCTAATGGAATGATCTCTTGGGGAATTTTGACAGGTTAATCCTGAAAGATCATATTTTTGAGTATTTTTAATCTATTTGCAAATGGACTTTTATCTAAGGGTCTTGGAATATTCGTACCTTCTTGGCTTCCCCTTGACCTTTCTGTCTCTGTCTCCCTCTCGTCTCTGACTTTTGGCGGCGCCTTCCATCCTGTTGGCAGCAATTAAACCTGACACTGAGATACATTTTTATGTGGGGCATGCGAGCTTCCATTGTTTAGACAGTGGCGCGGCGGCCCACACACATGGAACCGCATGCACCCATTCCCCCACGAAAACCAAGGTGTCCACCAGTGGCGTCATCCATTGACACGGGGAGCGGCAGGCAGCCGGGCACGACCCAGGGGAGACGCTCCCTCAGATGCCGCTCCAAAACTGGGGGCTAGCTACCTTCTCTCTCGTTCACTCGCTTACGCATTCATTCATTGCATTTCATTTAGGTTTTTGTTACTGTTTTCGTTTTGCTTTCAAAAGTTTTGCTCTCCACCATCCACCCGCCTCCCCATTCCAATGCTGTCTGTCGTACTCCCAGTTCCCATTCCACTGCTCTCATCGGAGTACTCCCTCTGGAACGCCAACAACTCGACGCACTTTTCCAGTGCGTTTTGACAAACGACTGACATTCATCAGTGTCAGAGCGGCTCTTCCCCTTTGGAACACACGCACTCCATCTCTATCGCTCTCACTCTCTTTTTTCCAATTCCAGGGGCTCCAACAAATCAAAGGCACATTCCGAACGAACGACAAATGCCGCTCTCTGACGAGTGCGAGAGAGTGTCTGTCGGGTCTGTCTGTCCGTCTGTCAGAGCATCTGGAGCGCATTAATCGACACATATTGTACGAGTTGATCAGGCGGCGGACGGGCTCCAACCAAACACAGAGGGACCACAAGAGAGAGGGAGCGACACAGGAGAAGAGGGAGGCATTCACCAAAAAGAGAGGAAACACATAGGAGAGTGAGAGATTGAGGGGAGGCACTGCTTGTAGTAAAAAAACCAACGCACATCCTGTACAAAACGCTTTGAAGCCGCCTCCCTACCAAAAAAAACCCCGAAACAAAAATTTATAAAACATAGGCCGCATGCTGCCGCACAAGCAACTTTTATTATAAACAAACGGGGGCAGTCCCCATCCTATTCCATGCATACCCCTCCCCCCTCGCTGTCACACCGCCCATGACTTGGAGCGGCAGTAAATTTTTGCATGACAAATTGCCGATAAGATCAGCCGGCAAGCAGCCAGCGACAACGGGGCATCACTTCCAAAAGAGCAAAAAAGCACAAGCAAAAAAAAGAAGACAAGAAAGCTCGTGGCAGGGGGTCGAGCTTTCGATACCCTTGCATGTGTAATCGAATGCAAATTGCATCTGACATGACGAGAAGAAGCAAGATAAGAAGCTAAGGATATAGGTTGAGAATCGCAGTTGTTAGTGCTGATCCAGAAAACATAAAAATTTTTCATGCACTTGGAACTCCCACCATCACTGCCTTGCAAACACCTGAGAAGAATCAGCATACCTTACCACCCAAAGGTATCAAAACTCTCAGCGAGTGTGACGAACGATGAGTGCAAGAGGCGCGCTGCTACTCCCTTCACTTGCTCTCTTTGCACCTCTCTCTCTCACTCTTTCCTGCTTTGCTTCGTGACGTCGTGTGCTGTGTGGGGGCTTTTGATGCCGCTGCAGTTGTTGTTTCTGCTCAATGCAAACAATTTCGCAGCAGCTTGTGGCTGCACAGTGGGCATCAGAGGATCAAAAAGTAAAATAAAAAATAATACTACCACTAAAAAATAGCTTAAAATGATCATGGTGCAGTGCGGAAAAGCAATTATATTTTTTGTTAAGGCCATTACTCACCTCTAGCCCACTGTACTGTGTTCCTGCACCTATGTTTATCTGATGCTGCAGCGCTACGTAACCGTTTATGCCTTTGGGCAGGCCCATGCAAAGAAGGGAACAAAACCCAAAGACAAGTCAAGTCAAGACAAGACAAGCCAAGCGAGTCGCGAATCGCAATTCCTTTTAACGATCGCTCATTTAACGCGTTTTGTTGGGGCATCGTCGTGGCTTTTGATGAAGACATTTTCCACTCTCCCTCCACTAGTTTCCACACTCCACCTCTTCATCATGGTGCACTTGCCCTGCCCGGGCTATCACTACACTACGGGCAAATTGAGACATTAAGTTTTGATCGCTTCATCCCGCACTTCGGCTTCGTGTGTTAAATTTTGCTGCTCCGCTCTCGGGTCGTCTTGCTCTTTTCTTCTGCTTCGTGTGTGTTTATGTATGTGTGTGAGTATGGAGCTTTGCCTGGCTCCATATCGCTCTGGCTGTTGGGCTTCGTGTGATTCGTTTTGATCGCTTCATCCTCGGTCTTTTTTCTCACTCTTTCGAATGCGTATCGTTTGGTTGGGTTTTGATCGCTGTTTCTCACTTCTTCCTTTTGGGTTTCGTCTGATTGAGCTTGACTCGTGATGATCTTCGTGTGGTCAGAAAATTTCATGGCATCGAAAAGGAAGATCAGGAGGAGGAGGAGTGCGGGCAGAAGAAGCAGAAACCATCTTGGAGGAGTGATATTTACAAAATTCGTACGTTTAATGCCGAGGCGAGCGAATAGTGTGAATGGCAAGATTTGCCGACAGTAAAAAAAAGCAGAGTATATGCCAAAGGTGTGGATGGAAGAGCAGCAGAAGATCCGCAAAGCTTGATTGAGCGGAAAAAGGAACAACAGATACGAAGGGAAATTTAATTAAGGTCGTTGTGTATGCAACTTCCAGCTGCAGCTTATCACTGGCAGTTGCATCATCATCTGCTCATCATCATCTCGTCATCATCATCAGCTTCAGCCTCGGTTTTTGGTCATCAATATGCTATCAATGTTTACGCATACATTTAAAATGAATATTAAGTTACGTTACAGACTCCCTCCCTCCCGCACTCTACCCAAAACACCACCCGCAGATCTTGCTCTTGCTCTCTATCCCTCGCTCTCACTCTCTCTCTTTGGGATAGACATTAACAAATGATATTTGATTATGAGACAAATTGTGTGATGCGCCGACAGTTGCTGCCTCCCTCTCTTATCAGCTATACTCACAGCCTTCCTCCTGGGGATCATCAGACGTTCTCTCTCTCGCTCGCTCTCTGTTCTGTTTGCTTTTAATTAGGCAGCGTGAAGAGCAGAAAGAGAGGGATGCCACGTTAACGAGAATTTATGGGAAATTATTTTTTGTTGTTAATTTTTAATATTTCTCTGATAGCAAGCGCCTCTTCCCCTGCCTTCTCTATCATCTCCCACTCTCTCTCTCTCACTCTCTATCTTTTATTTGTTCCTTTTGTTTGTTATCGCATTAGGGCGTTGATGGGGGGGCGTACTGTGTTGTTGGGCTTTGCAATTAAGTCAATTAACGGTTGCCTGGGTCAAAAATTCTACTTGCAACTTGCAACATCTTTTTGTTGCCTGCTGCTGCTGCTTTTGCGGTCGTTCTGTGTGGGTTTTTGTAGCAATTGAATTGATATTAATGCCGGATTCATAGCGCCATAAATCAAAAAATTAAATGTAATGCGCACTGAGACGACAATAAAAAGAGTTCAGCGAGAGAGATCTGTGATCATCTTTTGGGTCATATTTTATAATGTTTTATAGGTGTTAAGAACTTACAACCAGTAGATTTTATAAGGTATAGCTTATATACATTACGCTGAAGTTCTCTGGGAATTTCAGAAAAATTCTTCAAAGGAAAGTTGAGTTCTGGATAGGTTGGTATACATTTTCAAGGTTCTTAATGGATAAACTTACCATATTTTATACAGTTTCATTAGGAAATACTTTGGATTCAGTCTCCTGAAATTTTTGAAAAGATTTAATTAGTAAAATATGAGTTATGAACACCTTTACGGAAATATAGAAGGGAATATATCTCTAATTTAAATGATTTCGTTATGGTCTTTTAATCCTTAACTTCCCTGGAATTCAACCTTGAGTCCCCTACCAAATGAAATACGATTCAATCTGTTCCACGCATCAAAACCCCAGAGAACTGTGTGACTAACGCAAATTTTTGGCTAACCGTAGAACCATATGGTACCCTGGCCACTTCCACAAAGACCTACGACCTTGTCACCTTCTCCTGGACCAGAAGGAAGATCTAACCGAAATCGTAACCAAAAAGCAGTGAGAGAGTGAGAGATATCTATCCAGCTGTCAGGCAACGCCATATGATATCATACTGAAGAAACCGTCGATAATTTGTTTATGCTCGGTCATCCCAGCGATGAGATCGACGAGAGAAGAAGCCCCCGGAGAACCATCCGAGAACTCAGCAGGTTCCCGGCACTGCAACGCAACTGCTATTTGTTCAAGGTTAAGCGTTTAGCACCACTGCCTCAAGGTCGTAAATGTGCAATGGCCACATACAAATTGGCAACTAACTGGGCCTCATAGAGCATCATGGAGAGAGGGAGGGAGATAGAGAGACCCTAGGACAAGACAATCTCAAACTGTGTCTAGAGGTCGCGGATGGATTTACGATCTTTGCTACGTCATAAACCATTTTGTTGTTGTTGTTTTTTGTTCCGAGGCCAAGCAGCATCTAGTACAATGACAAAAGACCATAAAAATCAATTACGACACGTTTGTCTCTCAACTTTGACATGACCATAGAGACAGACCATGGAAGGTTTCCCTTTTTGCCTTCATCTTCATTTCTGTGGACGGTTCTCTGACTCTCCGACTCCGACTCCGACTGTTCGACTCTTCTGACTCTGACACTGAGGATTTTATGACAACTCATCATAGCGTGACATGGTGTGTTGCTAGAGAAGAACCAACCCAACAAACCAACCCAACCTCGAGATCTCTGGGCATAAAGTCCGTCTATAATTAGCCATTAAAGCGTGCATTGTGGATCGCTCTGCAGAGGCATGGGATGGTATGGTTCTATAGAAGATCTTGTGTGATTAGAGCGGATTGTAAATGAAGAAATCGAACTGTTTTCTGTTGGAATGAAAATTTTAAAGTCATTTTCTCGAGAACATTTTCTCCATGTCATGTGCCTCAATGAGGGCTGTGGGCTGAGATGTTGTGGGGCTGGGGGTGGGGTTTACCATGTTGCGGCTTCGTGTTGCGTGTTGAGGATTGCATTTTGAGGAAATTCTTCACGCTACCATTATCTTGGGCATCTCTACGGTACTAGTTTACAGCTCAATTGGTGATATTTTTGTGCCTTATATTAGCCATGCTTGATTAAGTTACCAAAAACTCTGTTTGACGCTGTGGGCTGTGGGTCTTTTCGTGGGTTTTAGTCCTTTGGTCAATGTCCTGGCGTGAGGAGGGACAGCGACTCTAATATGCTGCTAATGACTCTGGTCGACCGTCGATAATGGAGTGTGAACATTTGTCTCAGGTACCGTACCAATCCCCGACAAGGACACATTTCTGCATAGACATTTTCCCAAAAATTCCGGAAAATCCATAGTGTTTCCCGCTGTTTAGGGCCAAGTGGTTCCCTCTCTCATTAATTCGTTGCGGTAACAAGGTCGCAACCCACAGCCCACCTCCTACTCTCGAGAACTTTATTTCGTAAATCTCTTGCCATAAAAGATATATTTAAACATTTACGGATACAAACTAAATCCTAGGGATTCCCTTGGTCTATAGGGAACCAAATGTTTATAGCTCTGGGGTCCTCAGGTTCTCAGCTGCTGGTCTGCACCTCCCCCCACCGAAAGGGGTGTAATTATGGACCATAAAAAGAGAGAGGAAGACCCAAGGGACTAGAATGGACTGGAAGTGAAACTGGAAGCATGCTTTTGGCATTTTGCGCCTCTATAGCGTCAATATTTTCAAAATATTCAGAGCATTCGGGGCATGAACAGACCATGGAGATGCTACTGGTGCACTGCGAAAAGATTTAAGGGGTTTAAGTAAATAAAAAAATAAATAAATAAATAGAAAATATATGTAGGACTTTAGGTCCTAATTCGGTGGAAGATTCCTTGATATTTTGGTTATTTTTCATCTCAACGTTAGTGTTTTTAGTTGAATTTTGAAATAAGGTTGGAATCTGGTTACTGCAAAACCGTAAGATTTCAATTCTAGAATATAGAAAATCTATTTTGAGTTTCTATCGGAGTTCTGATGATCTTCTTGGTTCATATTTAATAATTTTTTTTTATAGATTTTGCTCAATTTGTACCTATTTTTATCATCTGAAACCAGGGACCGTAAATAATGATTATTTTGTTTTTTTTGTAATAAATAAATCATCCACTTCTAATGGACGTAGAAATAAGTGAACCATACCAAAATCTTTAGCTTTGTAAGAAGTCTGCATTTCAGCCATGATTTTAAAAATTCTGATTTTTAGGATTTTCCTCACGGATAATGATTAATTTTGATTAATTTTATAATAATCATAAATAATTATTATTTTTGATCAAAAAAAAAAAAACTCAAAAATAATGATTATCAAAGATTTTTATTTTTTTCGCTTAAAATAAAACTCAACAATAGCTTACGGCTTCCATGTACCACTTTCCGCCGATGTGATTACATACTCTTGATCTGCGATTTAATGACTTTCATATAATACATCACATGTCCTTCAAGGACGACTTTTAAGGATTCAACTATTTTCTATCAAATTTCATTTATGCCTCTATAGTCTGTTGTATGTTCTTTTAAAACAAATCTTAAGGATCAAATTTGTGTGTTTGGTTTTGCCACGCCCCCATTTTTCTCCTCTGAAAATGAGAAAAAATTTAATATTAAACAAAACTTTTTTTTATTTTTAATTGTTATTTAATTTGACAAAAAGTAATTTTGAGAGGGACTCGCTTGAGAGATTGCACCTCTGATCCGTTAACAGCAATTTGAGTGCTGAAAATGATCTTTCAACGCTCACTTGTGTTGCTGGTGCAGAGTGGACCACCTTGGCAAGTTGATAGAGATGGGGGTATTGAAATTGGTTTTCTTTCCAATATTCCATTATATTTTTGTCCAGACTGACTCGTTTTGGACTATAATTCTCAATTTCAGCATAGCCCTTCTTCAGGTTCTCTAAATGCAAATCATCGTCAGCTTCTTCATCAGAAGCAACCTCAATATTATTCAAAAACTCGTTTAGAAGCGAGCAGGTGTTCGAGTTTTGAGATAACAATTCAGTTGGAGCTTCTGGTGATGTTGCTTCCGTCGGACTGATTGGGCAACTCCTAGCTGTTGGATTCATCTGAAATGTAGATATATAGTATATTCATATTCGAAAAAACTGTTTAATATAGATATAGATACTTACATTTTTTTTCAAATTGAGAATTTTACTTAAGAGCTCCTTAAGCTGAGCTCTGGCCATCAACACGTTAATTGGCTTTTGCGACAGAACTCTCCTAGTGCGGGGGTCCAAGTATATGCTAGAAATAACAGCATTATTTGCCAACAAACTGTCCTCCCTATTCTCGATGCATTGGCTTAGGGCTTGGCTGTGCACAGTTTTTGTTGAGGCGATTGTGAGCTTAAGCTCGAGCCATAACTTATAAAAATCGCCCATAAACAATTGAGAGCTCTGTAATTGTTCGGTTGCTATAAACGCCGGCTCCAAAGTCTTTGTGAGGCATCTTATTTTACTCCAATCACTTGAAGTAAGCTTTAATGATGATTTAAAGTCCACGGTCACTAAATCGATGCAGGCATTTTTGGCTTCGTTTTTGCCCATCGTTACTGAGAATTTCATTTTTTTCTCCTCAACTTGTCCGCTTTCACTTTCTTCCACTTCTGCCTCATATTCATTTTTGTGTTTTGCATCTAAATGCCGCCTTAAATTGGACACATAATTTCCCGATAAATTTAATTTGCAAATATTGCATTGTGAGACATTTTTTTCCACGTCGAATGTGAAAAAATTGCGCGGAGTAAGATTTCGCTTGCGACCCATTTCGAAACGCGACAAGAATGATCTTAAAATGTAAGTATTAATGCATTTCTACTCTCGACTTAAGATAAGCATTTTAAAAATAGATAACAACAATGCATGTGCAGAGTCAAGCGTCGCCAAAATAATAATCCCACTAACGGGTCTTATTATACCCTGCACTTAAATAGTCTGTTGGGTGTGTTCCGACTAAGTATAAAGCAAATAAATGTTGAGGAAAATGTTCAAGTGCAAAAATCATATCCTAAGATTTCATCATTTGGGCCGAGTACCTTACATTGACAATGTTATTATTGTTAATTGATAAGTACAGGGTATTTTACAGTCGTGTAATCTTTTGTAGGATTTCCTACTTACCTTAGTGGCTTATCTGTTTGATCATTTGTTTATTATTGCAACTTTAAAAGCAATCATTGATTTTAAACGAAGCAAAACCCTTTATAGGTAAAAATTGTTCTAAGAAATGTGTTCGGGGCAGATCCCCGCCAAATAGCGGCTGGCCAAATAGCAGCTATTTTTTTGGCCTTCAACCGTACATTTACATTCCTACATATTTATACATACATATGTACATATGTACATATTATGTTAATTCTTGCACTTGCTTGCCCTGCTAAACGTTCTCTCAAACCTCGCGCTTCTGTTCGTTATCTATGCTCGGCCTTATCTATGCTCGGCCTTATCTATGCTCGGCGTTATCTATGTTTGCCCTATGACAGCCCGTAATATCCAATATTACTATTATTATATCCAAAATACTAAATACTACATATGTACTTACTACAACAGACTATAGAGGCATAAATGAAATTTGATAGAAAATAGTTGAATCCTTAAAAGTCGTCCTTGAAGGACATGTGATGTATTATATGAAAGTCATTAAATCGCAGATCAAGAGTATGTAATCACATCGGCGGAAAGTGGTACATGGAAGCCGTAAGCTATTGTTGAGTTTTATTTTAAGCGAAAAAAATAAAAATCTTTGATAATCATTATTTTTGAGTTTTTTTTTTTTTTGATCAAAAATAATAATTATTTATGATTATTATAAAATTAATCAAAATTAATCATTATCCGTGAGGAAAATCCTAAAAATCATTATATAATCATTATGACGTGATTTTTAAAATATAACTTATAATGATTACGGTCCCTGTCTGAAACTATTGTATTTGTGGGAATTTCTTTAGCATAAATTTCTAGTATCCAAAAGAGTTCCGTTCGAGTCTGTAGAGCTCTCCCATTTTGATCGATGAAAACTTTTTTAATTCTTTTCGGTTCTTACTTTCATATGCCTTGGCATCATCTCCACTGTTTCTCCCCGTGTACTCTTCTATTCCTTCTAGCTATAGACCTGTGTCCTCTGCTTCTCGGTTCATGGCTGCTTTAATCAAATTATGCTCCTAGTGTGGCGACACTCTCCCTATCTCTTTTTCTCTCTGCTGTTGTTGGCCTTGGCCAGCGGCATTTTCCGCACATACACATTTTTCGCATCTGCGGACATCAATTTTAATTATTTTCGTTGGCGCAGATTTTGCATTTCACACGGGCATCCCCGTGTTGCGGTTTTCCTAGAAGTCTCCCCACTCCGATTCCCGCAGATTCTTTTTTTGGGAGCCGCAAGAGAGAGATCTAAGATTCCGCCGACCGACTGGCGAGATAGTTTCATGTAACAATTGTTTATTTGTTTCGCAGTCAAGCATAAACATTTGTGTGTGTCACAAACAAACAATCAAACAATCCGGACCACGGAATCGGCAACAATTTCAAAAGTTTTTGGTCTTTGAAGTTGGACCCGCAAAACCCACGGAGACCCTGAGGTATTTCTGGCGAAAATCTTTAACCTCAAGGAAAGCCGCTTGGATCAGATCATCGTTTTAATTGTGCCAATTGCACAATGTTCTGTCCTGTCTCTGTCCTGTCTTGTGTTTTGTCCCTTTTGTGCATTGGCCTGTGAAAAGTGTCCTTTGAGGTTTAGTTCTTTTTTTGGGTCCTAGGTCCTAGATCCTATACCTGTTTCCACACCTTTTTTTCAGTGTCCGCGTCCCTGCTGTTTGGTCTCTGATAAACGCCGCTTTTTTTTGTTGGCCCGAGATGAATGTCTCAATCGAAGTCGTTGTCATCGTTGTGTCGGTGCCTGTGTCTTTGACCCTAGAAATTGAGCCGTAGACACTGGACTGGCGGCAGGTTAAAGGATTACCTATGGCCGGCCCCTCCCCTACACAGCCTCCAAGTCAGCAGTTTTTTTTTTTATTTTTCTGTATCATTTGTCAGGGGCCCTAAGCAGACGGTCGGCTGTCACCTACGTTCGGGCCTGTGGTGACACCATAATTTCTCGGCTAACTCTGAATTGTGGCCTTAATTGTTTGGTCTGAATGACTGACTGAAAGACCTCTGGACTGACTCGTGGAAATGCTAAAGGTTCTAACACTGAATCAATGCAAGTTGCTTGCCTCGATTGTTTATTGACCTTTTGAGCCAAGCCGACGACGACAACGACGACAGACAGCAGGAAAGCCGATCAAGAGACGTTGGAAAACTGCCGTTTAATGGGGCAGTCCACAAAGGATTAGAGTGTGGGAGCGGGAGGAGCAGGAGCGGGAGTAGCAGGAGCCCCTAGTCACAGTCACAGATAAGATTTGGCCTAATGAGTAGCATTTGTTAATGGAAACTTCTTTATTATGCGGCTGAGCGACAGGAACGGAGAAAAGGTGATAATCAGTGGTATTCCGGGGTTCAGAAACAATTAGTCGAATGATTTCAGGTGGCAAATCAATCGCATATAATTTGGGGATTAGTTTAAGGAACAGAACGCCAAGGAACAGATGGTTTGAAAGGTGATTCATTGGAAGAGTGGGACTATTTCTGTGAATAAAAGGTGTGGAATGGAAGGATAGTAGTACGCACTTTAAGGGGTATTCTAAAGGAGTTAAGTCGTTAAAAATAATAATATAAAAATGAAATATAAAATAAAATACAATAGTTGTGCAAATTCTTTGAAATATTAAAAAATCGGTTAGAAAATTGGTCTTAATCGGTTTAAAATTGAGTTTAAATAGCATAAATCTCCTGTAAATGGACTCTTTATAATGAGTAGAATCCCGATTTTCGTTTAAATCGGTCAAATTTTAATATGTTTTCGACCGAATAAGGGTAGCTACTGGCAAGAAATTGGATATGACAGAGGCAAAAACTTATGTTTTTATCTTCCCAAAGTAAATACAATCGGTTTAAAATCGTATGTATGAGGGATCAGTCTAAAAATCCATCAAATATATTCCAAGAACACATTCACTTACTTCCCCTTCCAAAGGGCATCCTTCAGTTAAACCAATTAACCCTCCACCCATTAAGTAAATGCGATGCCTTTTTCCATTCAAAGAAAGACTTTCCCTTTCATATTTCTTTGCCTGCCACCCGTCTTCGAAGTTAAGTGGCAATACTTTCTGCGATACTTTCTCAATTTGACACTTTGCAACTTTATTTGCAACAACCCCCTCTCTACACCCCTCTCTACACCCTTTGGTGCACACTGTTAATGTAAAGTGCCGGTTGGGGGAAAAATGTTCGAAATTTAATTAAACTACGCTACTTGAAGTGTGTTTGCTCTTGCCACGCTGCTGTCAACCTCCTCTCCTCCCCTCCCCTCCCCACCCCTCCTGCCACGACCAGCAGCAGCAGCTGTCAGCTTTCCCTGCCTGCCTGCCCCCGCATGTTGCAGAGCCAGGCCAGAGCCAGAGCCACCTTCTGCTGCAGCATTGCCAATTTTTGCATGCGTCACTCAAAGAGCAGCGGCAGGCAGCGGCTGGCAGCAACCAACAACTCAACTCTTTTTTGGCGGCATCCACCAATGTGCCTGTGCCTGTGGCTGTGCCTCTGCCACGCCTCCTCCAAACGGCACACCACAGTCTATGCTCTATGCGCCTTTCCTTTCGGCTGTCAGTCCGCGCGGCAGCCAATTTGCCGCGCTTTTGTTGTCCAATGCGACAGAAGTGGCAATTTCTAATTAAATTATTCCATTTTTCCTCCATTTTTATTTTACTCTTTTCGAAAGAAAGACATTTAAGAGAAGGTGGTGGTGGGGGCATGTCGCTACGGGTGGTCCATGTCCATGGGACATTTCCACTTGCATTTGTTCCTCCGTTTGTTTGCCAATTTTCTTATTTTTTCTTTTCTTTGGGTTTTCTCTGTGTTGGTTTGGCTCAAAATTTTATGAAATTTCATTGGAAATTATTTCTGTTGGGGAAACTGCAATTTTTGTAGATTTTTTGAAAAGAAAACTTGAATGGAAAAAAGTAATTTTTAAATGTTTTAAAATAACGAAAATAAATCCTTGAGGATTTTTTGAGTGCCATTTTTGGGTGTAGAATTTATAATAAATATTCAATTTTTTTAGGAATTTATGGCTAAGAAATATATTTAAAAGATTTTAGATCTAATTTCCCATAAAACCTTCAACAAATGCTCAATAATCCATATAAAATACAACCAAATATGTGAAAAATCCAAGTAAAAACACCAAGAAAACCGAAGAAATAATACACCATTTGAAAAGTAGCGTAAAATGGCAAGAACTCTATCATTATATCCTAATTAGATTGAAATATCTAACAATTTCCAAACCGCAAGAAACTTTTCTTATCGCATTTTTCCAATGCCAAAAGCACAAAGGGGCGAAAAAAATCTGCAGCAAAAGAAGTGAGCAAAATTAAATTGAGAAAATGGGGGGGAAAAAAAGAGTGTGGAATGCATGCGGCAGTGGGGTTTGGCGGCAGCAAAATAAAATTGCAGACGCAGTTGGAAATTGAACAACAAAAATGCATTTAGAAAATATGAAAAGAAAAGAGAGTGGGAAAAACCCAAACAGAAATGGCAGATAGACAGCCAGGAAAACTCTACAAGAGAGGGGGGTAACAGAGAGTGAGTGCTGAAAGGGGGGAGGGTGGGGAATGGTGGCACTGCCAGTTGTCAGGGCGAAAGGCCCAAAAAGTATCTTTTTCTGTTCCATCTTCCTTCTGTTCTGTGTTGTTGGTCGGTTGGTTGGGTTGGCTGTTGTCTCGCCTTGGTGCGAATATTTCCGTTTCCGGATTTGCCAAATATGTTTGCCTCGGTCCCTGCCACACACCCTGCCCCTGCTCCAGCCCCTGCTCCTGCCCCTGTCCCATCCTCCCCTCTGGTACTCCAGCAAACACTCGCACTTTCCACAAAACTTCCTTCAGCTGCAAAACTTTTACCATCGCCGTGGCCGGCATGCATTGCACATAAATGAAAGGTTTTTTCTGTTGTATGTCCTGGGTAGTCCTGGGTCCTGAGTCCAGGGCTATGGGTCCTTGTAAAATGTGTTGCCAAAGTGTCTTGCAAAATGGTCATGTCCAAGGTCTGGGTGCCAGCCGGGGCAGGAGCTGCAGGCGTTGCAAAAGGAGTTACAGGAGATACAGATACGTTTTGGGGTGTGAGTGAAATCAAAGCTTTTGACAGGCATTCCTTTCGGAGAGAAGGGTGCTCTCAAATGGGAGTTTATGAAAGTGAGAACATCTAAAAGGAGATTGTGTGTGTTTTTTCTTTTTAATGAGGAATGTAGTGTGGGGAGTAGTTGTGCTTTTCTTTTTGTTGGAATTAAAGTCCAAGTTAAAGAATTTAACAGGAAAAGAAGTTTCAGAATTTAGCCAAAAGGAATGCAATGCAATAGACCTAAAAGAGGGCTGAAAATATATTCTGAAATCATTTGAAAATATAAATAAAGTCTGCCTTTCGTACATATAAGTTAAAATATAGGGGGATAAATAGTGAATAAGCCTCAAAGTAAGTGTGTAATCCCAACAATTAATACTCAAATATCAAAAATATACTTCCCTTTCTTCTCCAGAACACAAACTTCATCTACCGAGAGGCGCCACAAATTGCTCTCTAAATCAAACAAGTGACTCCCGGGCATAGTCCCCAAGAGACTTTATGGCTGCTTTCCTGGCGGAAAGTGCACTTTCCACTAATCCATCCAATTGATTGGCAAAGTTTTTGCTGATGTCATCACATATTTCTTCTCGGTCCTTTAATAAACAGCAACAATACTTCAGAATGACACCTTGCTGCGACCTCTCTTTTCCACCCATCCTTTCCGCTTTTCGCTGTATATATCGCTGTACTTCTTACTCCATCTCGTTCTGCCTCTCTGTCTACTCCTCTCTCTGTATTGCTCTCTCCCTGCCTCTCTTTCTGCTCCGCTCTGTATATCCTTTCTCCCTGCCTCTCTTGGTCTGAGTGCACTTCAATTACCAGAGCCTGCTCCGCCTTATAAATCTTCTCCTGGTGTCCAAAGTCAAGTTCTGGCCCCCCACCACCACCACCCCCACTCCTTGAACTCATCAGATGTGCCCACTCTTTGTGGGGGAGCTGGTATCTTCCTCCCATTGGCGGCTTAATCGTTTAATTGCCTGGCATAATTACGAAATGCAGCTCATCATCAGATTTCAGCTCGATTTCTCGGCTCGTGTTCTGCCACCTTTCCATAGTCGAGCCGTCTTCTTTCCTCTACTTTCTTCCCGTTTCCTCTTTCTCTTCCTTTTTTTTTTGTTAAGCACAAAAGTTGCTCGGGTTGCAAATTGACCCCCACAACTCCACCAATTGACCTCCTTCCCACCCCCGTAGCAAAAATGGAGAAAAAGAAAGGGAAAACCATTGAGCTAAATTGTCCTGCCGCCTCGGGGCCCCCGAGCCTGGCTGGCTGTATCAAAAAGGCGGCTACTGTTCATAACTCACACAGGTCCTGGCAAGTGCGAGGGGAGCTGGGTGGCCGAGGGGTTGCTGCTGCTGATGGGGCAGATGGGTAGCTTATCTAACTGCAGCAACTATAATTTGCTTTCAATTGATTTTGTTGCCACTTTTTCTATTTTTTTCTTCCTCGTTGCGAAAAACATTTCTCTTCATTGATTTTCCTTTGCTTTTCTGTTGGACATATTCATAAATCGTTTTCCCCCTTTTGTGGGGGCGGGTGGTGTCACCCTCTGACACTTGTTACAGCCCAAAGAACCCTTCGATGTCCTCCGATGTCCGTGGACAAATGTGCATTAACGCCTTTGACCTGCATTTTTGGGGGAGGATTTCCTTTTTTCATTCCTTTTGCAGGCGTTTTCTTTGGCGGGGGGGAGTGATTGGTATTTTTGGTAGTTTTTGCGGCAATATCCTTGGGTATCCTTGTAGCCGTAGTGGTGCCTTGTAATGCACAGCTGACAGCTGCTTTTTCTTCATTAGCCCAAGTCAACCCTCCTTCGGACAGGATCTGCAACTGCCTCTGCCTCTGGGTTCTGGTTTACCGGGGGTTCTGGGGTCCTGTGGGGCGTCTTTTGTTATTTTTGTTGGTGGGTGATTTTGAGGCGACCTTTTAAATTAGTTTACATGGCTGCTTGTAATGGATTTTCCTTCTCCCACCCACCCAACCATCCATCCATCGATGGGTGGCGGCAGCGACTCTGTTGCTTTCTGAAAATTTCATATGTTGCAGCCACAGGCGGTCGGTCGGTCTCTGGTGGCAGAGGCGGCAGCGGCTGATTGAGGGCCAATGAACTGTAACTAGTTTTGTGGGCAGCATACAGAAAGGAGGGGGCGGGGTTACAGCATTTCGGCTGTTCAATAATTTGGCCTATGCCTTCGATATTCATTACATGGCCCCGCAGCAACAAATATTCATGTTAATGAGAGCTTAACTTTTTGCAAATGAAACAATAGATGTCGGTGTGTGTCCCGTACGAATTGGAGGCTCTTTTGCGGAGGTTAAAGTTCATTCAGGTGTAATTACAACATTAAAGCTGCTCCTGAGGCTAAAGGTTTATTTCGGGGATTAATCATTTCGATTTCATATCAATATTTAGGCTACAGTTAAAAAGGTTAACTCCTTAGATACAGGATAATCGACTCTGGAAAGCAAGAATATTTTGGCTCTTTTCCTTCAACTTTAATCCTTGACGTTCATCTCTCAAAACACGATCTACTGATTCTATGTTTTATTAAAACCTTTAGCTATAGTCCCATATTTTCCAACCCAGAGCATAAAACACCCCCAAATAGATCACCTTTTGTAGTACTGTGGTACTTTAAATACAAAACACTTTCTGGATTTCTTTTGCAGGCCATAAATACCAACTACTTACAGGACATAAAATACACACCTATTGTCTGTATGTGTGTGTGTGTGTCTGGATCCTGACCCCCTGGAACAATTTATGGGCTACAACGATAGCAGGCACCAAAAGGGGGTTGGGGGATGGGGGCGGAGCGTGTAATTATCAACGGCATTAACACCTTTAATTACGGCCAAAACCAACTGCAGCGTGGAATGTGGGCCAAAATGCGAGGGCCCAAAGGAAGAGAAAGAGATGCAGAGATGGGTCCAACAGAGGGCCAGGAGTGGGCCGAGTGGTGGGCGGGAGGCCGCTCTGAATGTGGGACAAAGCGGAATATGCAAATGAGATGCTGGAACACACACACCACACTGTGGCAGCCATTAAGGTCGCAGATCAGAGCAAACAATAAGACCAGAGAGAGCAGTGGGTGGAGGGGAGTGGGGAGGAAAGGTGTAGCCTCCCTGTCGGGTATGGATATTAGAATAATGCAACAAAAGGCATGCGATATCAAGGATATGCGCATGCAAATGAAAATTCACAAGAAAAACCTTCAACAGCAGCAGCAGCGGAAAAGTAGCTTCGGAAAGTCATTGGCAAATATGCTGGACACACACACAGTCCAAGAGAGAGACAGAGAGAGAGAGAGATTTTTTGGGGCCAGGAAGTGCGCCTCCAGCAGGACTCCAGGACACATAGAAATGTCAGCCAGTTGGGGGGCGCTGATTTATGAGCCACATCCATATACATACATACATATATACACTTATGTATATATGGATCTAAACTATATGCTGCACATTTAACTATATATACATATATGCATCTGTTTCTATGTGTTGCTATATCTTTGTGTGTGTTTTACTATATATAGGTGAGATCCTGGCCATATCCTGCGTGTGTGCTGGTTGTTTGTGATACCTCCGGTATGCGTGGAGGTGTCTCAAAGGGGTATGTTGGGCTCTGCGAGAGGTATGCCATAGGTAGTGTGGAAGACTATCCAATTCTATGGCATATGTACATATATACTTATTCTGAAGAACAGCAGAAGCAGTAGAACATTCAGACATTTTCATTAAAGAATATCTGTATCTCAAAGATTATAGTTACTAAACAGCTATGTATATTGCCTTCTCAGATACAGTTCTTATGCTATTTGCATTTCTATATGTCTGCATCTTTATATAATATTTCTTATATGATAATCCAATAAATTCTGCCATCTAGAACTTCCTAAACATCTTATATATTCAATTCTCATACTTAAATTGAATAGTTTCCACAATCTGGTAATTCTGAAAACTCATACATATATGTACATACATTCATAATATATATGCAAATTTTTTGTTGTATTTTTTTAAAGATAATTCAAAGAAATTTTTCGATAGGTTTTAATGAAATATCTGCTTTAGAAACCATCTAAAGAAGGTCCAAAAGAGGGTCTAAAAAGGTATTTAAAAGTGTTTACTTTTAGGGAAAATTGGTACTATATACATACATATGTATTTAGATTCTAAAATATGTGTCTTTGCCTTGAGATTGAAAATATTTTAAAAGAATATTGTGTAGAGAAAAATGATACTGAAACGCATTTTATTCTTATACATAAATCTTATTAATGTCAGTAAAATCTCATGAATACATGATATGTATATACCAGGGACCGTTATTCTTTAGTTAGATGCTTCTTTTGCTATTGAGGATATAGTTATGTATAAACGACTGTCTGCCACAACCACTTCAATTTTAATCTGTATTTTTGTTTTGGTTTATATTTCTTATATTAATAACTTCATAGATACATAATAATCTCATTTAATAAGTACCTTTTGGTCGTTATAATCCACTCTGCAATCATCTTGGTTGTTTTCTCCCTCTCTCTCTGGCTTTTGTGTGACTTTGCATATTCCACTTTGGCTTGTAAAATTTATTAGAAAAGGTTGAAAAACTGTAAAGTCATGTGCCGAAGGACATGCAGGACACACTTGCACACCTCTCTCTCTCCCCATGTCTGGGTGGTGGTTACCTTCTACCCCTTTCAGCATCCCTTACTATCTGTAACTCTCTTTCGCTCCGTCTCTCCTTCCGTAACTCTTTGTATCTCTCTGCCACTCATGCATATGCAAATTGCAATGGCCCCCAATGTGTGACCCAGTTTGATTGTGGGCGTGTGTGTCCATCCACACCCCGTGTGTCTAAACCCACATCCACACCCAACCCCAAACCCCATCCCTTTCCCCAGTAAAGACCTTGCCCTGCCACACAATTCCTGCCGCCTGCATTTTGTTCCTGTGTGCGTGTGTGTATATTTTTCCCCATTCTGGAGCTGTAGCTCTGTTGTTGCCACTTGCCCCATTGTCGATTGTTTTTGCTTGTTGATGCTTTTGCATGACAAACAAAAATTATAATTGCACTTGAAATTGGCAGAGGGGGATGGGGTGGATTGGGAGTTCCAGGGGGCTGGCTATATGTACTATAGATATTTCGTATTTGTTGTGTCAAGTGTTATCTCACACGGGAATTGTGCGAAATCATTGAGAGACAGAAAGAGAAATTATTTATGAGCTAAATACTTGCCCTGTAAAAAGAACCTAGCGAACCTTGAACTATATAGATTATGGGTACGATTTTAACAAGGTCAGAAAGGCAGATAAGATATAAAGATACATATGGGAGAAACTTATGGGAAAAACGATAACGATAATGCAGATGTTACATATACATATGCGTTGGAGATACAGTTTCCCAAAGATAGAGATACAAAGCATGAGCACAGAGTAATATTTGTGGATGAGTAATGAAGATACCATTTTTGGTGACCCCGAATGTGGCAAAAAAAACCTTTCTCAAGGTTCTTTTGTAAAGATCACAATTGTAAAGACATAAGCATTTTATTCAAATATTATCTATGGATAAATATTATTATTCAGATACAGATACATTTTAAATCTAAAATAAACAAAATATGAACTGTTAGGGCTTTATCTTTTCCCCAGAATTCTAGCATTGACTCACTGTATTAAAGAAGCTGAAATAAAATGAATTAACAAATAATAAATAATAAAATAAAAATGAAACAGTTTAAATAAATTCCAAATTGCAAACTTTTTAAACCATTTTCCGTATCTTTCTATTTGAAATAAGGCAACCAATGAAGGAAGATTGTTGGTGTATGATGGAAAGGACGGCTATATAGCAGAGGCCTTATAAGAGGATTTTTCCAGTAGCAGATACTTCGAAGACCGATATTTTCGACTTCTCCATAGTTCTTACATAGTTTTCCCGTATTTTTCAAGATGAAAACCTACTGCTAAATATTGTAGAATTTTATGTCAGTTCATCCCACAATCAAAACACAAATATTTCTCCAACACAAGAACCAATTTCCATTGAAATCGGTTTCATTTAAAAATATTTTTCACACAATTTGATAGAAGAAATAATATTTTTCTTAGCACTAATGAAGTTTTATGCCTAAAATTTCAAATAATTTTGAGGTAGAACCTCCCTGCCTTCCCTCCCGCTCCCTGAACAGCTGGAAAATAATCAGAAAATGTGTCTCAGGAGCAGGAGCAGATACAGATACGAAACGTGTGCCCGAGTCAGATAGAGATTCGCCAGCCTCCCCCGATTGCTATTTTCTGTACAATCGAACATCGTTCTATGCCAAAGAATTCACCTCGAACCTTTGAATCTATAAGTATTTATGCAGATGGTTTTAGGCCAACATATCTTTGGCTTACACGCACACACATGCGAGTATTTAAATCTTTGTATCTGCATGCCTGAGTGTGTGTGTGTGTGTAGGTGTTTTTCTGTTTCAGGTTTTTGTGTCAAACATATTTTCTCCTCTCCTCTCTCTCTCTCCCTTTTCACTCTCTGCACATTTTCTGGACCGTATCACTTTGACAAACATGAGGATTATCCCCGGAATTATTAATTATTATATCTGCAAACACGAGCTTGGTCAGCTGTCCCCCGAGCTATGTATCTCAGAGTGTGCGTGTGTGTGTGTGCGGGTGTATCTGTGTGGGTGCTCACCAAAAAAGAGCATTTTGTTGGAGGGATGACTAATTGGTAAGCCAAGTGAGAGATTTGTTAACTGGAACGCTTTTGTTTTCGTGTGCGAAAGAGTTGAATTTTTGGGTTTTTGGGTTTGGGAAATAATTTTTCTGTAGATACTTTTGCATCTTTTCACAGAATTATTCCAAGTCACTACTTTAACTGCTCGAACAATTGTACCTTTGGTTCTCCTGCTACATTCAGATACTTTTGTATCTTTTGCACCCAAAGCTACAATTTTAAGCTACGGATATGCACAGTCTGCATCTTAAATCCATACTTTTGAGCTTAGAATACTTTCGTATCTCATAAACTCATAATTCTTGAGAGTTTTCAATTCCAAGGATTGTTCTTAAGCTGCAGATTCTTTTGTACATTTGTAGCTCCTCCCTTTGGTAACTTTTAAGAGTTCTGCAACCTTAAGATACTTTTCAGTTTTGTATCTTTCTGCGGCTTTGGCTCAAACAAAACTTCTTTGAGTATTTGGCCGCCATTTGTCGTGCGGCAGCCCGTACCCCCTGACCGCTAACCTCTGCCACTGATTGTTACCCCCACCCCCCACCCCCCCCCCTCCTCCCCTCCTCTCTTTTATACAACCCCCCCTCTTAATGTTGCTTTAATTTGCGCCTGCCTCTTGCCCCATGTGGCATGTGGAATGAGCTGCTAATGTGTTTTGGTGGATCCATTCCCCTACTCCCTTCCCTCCTCGGAAAAAGGCCCAACAACATATCACTTGACGCGCCTAATGAGTGTACGAGGGGGTGTGTGGTAGGGGGGTGTTGAAGGGTCAACCACAGGGCGGGGGAGAGGGTATTACCCCCTTGGACTTTGACTAAGTTGCGGGCTCGAAAAACATTTGTTGCCAACAATTTATTAAGAATATTTCTTCGACTTTTTGTGCACCAAATGTGGAAAAGGGCCTCAACCACGCCACAGATATCCCCCCACCTGCCACCGACCCCACCGTATGACCCCACCGCATGCACTCTCTCTGCATCCCCCGCCTCCCCCACCTTTCAACGGCTGTTCCACAAGAATTGCATAGAAAACAAACACAAGAAAAATCCCAGACAAAAGGCGTGGTGTGGGTTGTGGTAGGGGGGCCAAAAATGTTTATAAACAAAACACCGAAAGAATGCAGGGGGTGGGGGGGTTAAAGTTGCAGTTGAAGACAGGGGGTGGGCATTAGGTGGGGGTGGGTGTGCTGAGGAGTGCAACGAAAAAGGTAGAAAGTAGAACTGTAAACAAAAATAAGAAGAGGTGCGAAAAAAATGCGTAAACAGAAAAATTGCACCAGCAGCAACATCAAAATGTTGACAGCAACATATAAATGCGTAAGCAACATGTAAAAATGTATAGACACGCAGCAGCATGCTGCCAAGGTATTTAAGCAACATCAACAAAACAGAAAAACGAGAGAAAACGAGAGAGCGAGAGCAAAACCCAAATGAACAGCCGAGAGAGCAAAAACCGAGAGAGAGAAAGAGAGCGCTAAAAGCAGAATTCATTTTCGAACTCGAAATTTGGGTTCATTTTGTATCTTTTGGCTTTGCAAGTGTGTGTTTGTGTGTGCAATATGAAAAATAACATTGCATTTTCATTCGAAAGCCGGCTGCTGTTGTTGTTGTTGTTGCATTTTCATTTTCCATGCAGCGGAAGAGAGAAAACAGCAGCAGCAGCAGAGGAAAGGGAAGAGGCAGCAGCATTGGGGAAAAATCTGTAAGCTATGGAAAGCACTAAACTCCCGCTGCCCCCCCACTCAGACATTGACCTTGATCATGTTAAACCCTTGCCAAGGGAGTGTGGGGTATGACGATTTTTACCAGATGTTCGGAATGGCTAATGGGAAGGATTTCTCTACTGCAGAAAGGGCGGGAAGACTATGTAACTAGTGTGGGACTAGTCTATCGTGTAAAGGCACTCAAAAGGGTATCTTATCATTCGCATTCCCAAAGCTAAACTTTCCTTCAGAGTTTCTACTGTATTTGTTTGTTTTTCCACGATGAAACCTGATGGAACATGAATAAACCTGATACGACATGATTGGCTTTTGTTCTTGGGATGACTAATATGCAATTTTCACATGAAAATTGTCTAGGAATTGTTTTAGTTGGCAATTAATTGAAAGGTACAAAACATTTGTGGCAGGTGTTTAGAAAAGATAGAACTTGGATGAGTTTCAAAAGAGTCATTGCTCTCTTTTTGAAAAAATAAATACATATTTATGTATGTATGTATATGTATATATGTATTACATATATAGAAGATATTCAAAATACAGCAAAAAAACAACCAAAGAAAACAATTATTGCCTTGTTAACAATATTTAAGCCATTTTATTGCCTTGTTAACAATAATTTAACATTTTTTTTGGTAGCCAAAAAAATCGGTTATGGTTTGCGTAATACGATCTCAAGTTCAATCAGCAAAAATTTGGAATAATTGTAGACAATTTTAATGGTTTTAATGCCAGAATGTTTCATGAAGCCCCCAAAAATCCAGGCAGAAAATCAAACAATTCAGAAACAAACTCTCTTTCAACTTGCAACAAGAGCGAGGCTCTCTCTTGCAACCCGAAAGGCAGGCCGAAATACGATTTGAGCACGATGAGACAGGCACGAACATGTCTCTGTTGCCGAGCAACATGTTCGGGCAGGCAGGCAGGCACCAGCAACATTTGAACGGCGTGCGGCCTTGTCTTGCCGCCCGAATGAACGTATCTCACAGAACCGGCAACCAGTTACCGTTCAGTTTTTCCATCAACGTCGCCGACATCGGACGTGGTGCGTCTCGCGTTACTTGCCATCTGAGAGATCCGAGTTTTGGTGCAACGGAATACGAAACATTTTCAACACACAAGACTGAGTGAAGTGGAATTTCATTTTATTGGAATAATATCTAACAAAAATTACAACTAAAGATTAACGCGCGTCGTGCAAAACTCAAAAAAGAAAAGTTTTGAAAAAAAAGGAAAATACAACAAAATATATTGTGTTTAGTGTTTTGAGAAAATCACGAAAATCTGAAAATAAAAACGAAAGAAAACCAAGAAAATACGAAATAGAACATAGCATTGAAAACCCGTAAAACATTTTGGAGTATTATAGGAAATAGCGGGTAAGTGGCCCTAGGGAAAAAGTGGATACAAAAGAAATTGGAAAACTTTTAGCCAGCCAATCGGATTACGTATTTGAGAGATACATTCATATGTATCTCAGGCTTAGAAAAACAGATCATAAGTTGAGCTTCTGGCCGCTTTCGGGCCTTTGTGATTAGGGAAAAATATATTTTCTAATCTTCAAAGTGCGGTGACTAATTGAAACGAAATCCAGAGAGGAAGTAGGGCCATAAAAAGTGAAAGATTTATGAGAAGTAGGGCGAAAAAAGCCAAGCCGAGTGAAAAATTTTGATTATGTATATTGGAAAACCCCACAAAAAAATACAAGTGTGTGGCACAAGTGTGTGGCACAAGCGGCTATTGGATCCATCCGATCTTTGTGTTTATCTGTGTATAGAATTACAAACGATGAGTGGAAGATATCAGTTTTTATGGAAGACCCAACAGAGCGAACTCTTGGATCAACCCAAGCGCAGGAGACAGAAGAGAATGTAAACAAATCATCTCTCAGGGGGCTTTTGTTTTGGGGGCCTGCATTGCGGTTCGGTTCTTCTTCATAGGTCCAAAACCGACAAAGCCAGAGACAGCGCGAGAGGGAGATGGCGAGACTTGGACTTTAATTATAATCAAATAATAGTTGAACAGAGAGAGAGAGAGAGAGAGAGAGAGAGAGAGAGACGACGGCGACACCTTTGTTTAACATGGACAAACATTTTCACTCTAGTGTTTTTTGTTGTTGTTGTGTCTCTCTCATTTGTTTAAATTATTAGCAAACTCAAGCAACAAGTGCAATAGACAGACAGTTCATTATTTTTTCTACAATTCTCTGTGTACTTCCTTTTTCGGTGTTAATCCTTTGGTAAATATGCTTACGCACTCCACGTAGCCCCTCTCTCTCTCTCTCTATCCTTCTCCGTCTGTCTGCAGCGTAGCTCATAAATTCACGCAAAATAAAATTTATGTTGCCGACAAGAGAGCAGCGTGTGGCAGAGGAGTGACACTGGAGGTGCGGGGCGAAGAGATCTTTCAGATCGCAGATCCGGCGATAAGATCGGTTCTCTGGTGCCGCATGTGTCTTTGCTTTTAAATGAGTTGTTAAACGGGAATCGTGGCCGCCAAAGATATAAATAATAAGCAAGAAGAGTGGGCATGAAAGAGAGACAACGACTAAGGGAATACCCTGTACAGACTTAACTAAAAGTGATCCCAATCAAGATGATTTTTGTCAGTTAGAAAGCCAATAGCCAAGGCTATAATCCCCCCTAAAAAATCACCAAAATTTTGAAGATAAATTTGTATATTCTCTAGAGGAAATCCCTGTTCTTGTTTTGTAGTACAATAATAACTCAATTTAGATTGCTCCAACAATGGTCGCTCGCTTGAGAGTTCACTCTCTCTCTCTTTCTCTCTCGCTCTCTTTGCGGTCAATCGGTTTAAAGTTGAAATTTTCCCCAGACCTTTTTCTGGGTGTTGGTTACCTGTTGGCAAATTGAATTTTAATTCAGAATTGAGTTTTACACATGTTAACCTTTTTCCCTCCGAGCGAGCCTTTTTCCACAGGATTTCCGTTTGCTGTTGCAACCTTTTTTCAATGGAAAAAGAGTGTATGCTGGCTCCTTCTAATTAGTATTCCCATCTCGTGTGCCAAACATTGGATAAACTTTGCTTCTTTGTGGCTGAAACATAAATTTCAAGTAAAACCAAGTGTCTCCAACTTTATTTCTGTTTTTTGTCTTCTTTTGAGAACTCAATTGGTGGACAGTACTTCTCTTCTTCATCAAAACTCAATCGTTTGGTGGGGGGGGGGCGTGGATGGGTCTTGGAAAGAGGGGAGCGTGGGAAGTGGCAGCGCTCTGCTCTTTGAATCTCTGGGCAGCACCTTCCAATAGGCCTAAGCTACTTACAAGGTAAAGTCCTCTCTGCCTCTCTCCGCTCTCTCTCCCCCTGACATGGAAAAACCAGAAAGTATCTTATGCAAATAGGTCTTGAGGACAAGTGGAAGACGAAGAAGGAGCAGCAGAAAGATGCGGGGGGAGCAACAGTAAGGGAAGAAGCAGGCGATGCAGGAGGAGCAGGAGTACAGGATGAAGTAGCAGAGTGGAGAGCGGCAGAGAGATTATGAGGGGAAAAAGCGGAAAGAAAGAAATTGTAAACACAAAACAAAATATTTGTTATACGCTTGTAAATTTTCTCGCGTGAAGCACAAAAGTAACGCTCAAGGAAAAGGAAGAGAGAGGGAAACGGAAGAAGCAGGAGAAAAAGGTAGAAGGAAGTGTACAAAAGAAAAGCGAAAGCATAAGGCAGGGGAGGGACAAGGAGGGAGATGGACGGAGGAGGCTGCTGATTTTCATGCCTCAGCTGCTGGCTACTGGCTGCGTGCCGAATGACAAGGGAATGGAAGAGAGGTTGCAAAACAGAGAACAAAAAAAAAACTTTATCGCAGTCCAGGCAGGACCCCCCCTCACTTTACCCTCCACAAATCCACAGTTCCTTTTGCCATCGCTCGCTCTTTCTTACTGTTTAACGCTTCCCCGCTTCCTCTCCTCATCGCTCTCTCTCTCCTCTTCGCTCTCTGCGTTAATGCTGAGTGACATTGATGTGACATGCCGTCATCTTCTCATTTCCCTGTACCCCCCACTCCACACTCTCTCTCTCTCTCTTTCTCTCTCTCTCTGTACCACCTCTCAACGCATTCTTTGCTTTATTTAAAAGTTTTCTTTTTCCCATCTCTTTCTGTCTTAACGCCTCAGGGGCGTGGCGCAAGTTTTGTTTTGGACACACACACACACGCACGCAGACACCTTATATAACAATAGAAGAGCGCCACTCCCCTTGAGGCAGGACCCTGGACCCTGGCCCTGGCAAAAATAATAAATGATATGTAAACTAAGTCAAAAGTTGCCGTAGGTTTTTGGAGGCGCCCCAGATCTCTGTAATTTGTGTGTGGCAAGACAATGCTGCAAGGCATTTACTAGACAGATTAAAGTGATGGCAGTGCAGGGCAGGGCAGGGAGAGGGAATGGGAGAGGCTGAAAGTGGGCTTCAAAATTAATCCAAATATAGAGAAAATTCTACAAGTAAAGTCAAGATATAATACACCCTCTAAAGAACACTTTTCCTATAAAACTTTAACTCCAAGCAAAGAAAACCCTTGCCTAAATCTTTTGGAACACTTGAAACTTAACCTTCAAAAACCAAAACTACTTACAACTACTAATCCCCTCTCACCAGGACAGAGAACAGAACCCTCGGGTCCTGCCTGCCAGAGATAGAGACAGACAGAGATTTTGCAACACAATCAAGGCCAAGGATAAGTAATTTCCAACTGTCTGCCACACATTTGTTCCACTTACGATCTCCCGTCGAGTTATCAAATACCAAAAACTATAATGTCTCAATATGTGAAACGACATAAAGAGAGAGCGGGACAGAAAGAGATACATAGAACAGATCGATTTTTTCTACCTGAGTTCTAACCAAAAACTAGACGATGTCGCACCCATATCAATTTCCTTTCTACGAGACCCAAAACGAATTAAAATTACACATCGACGGACGGTCCGACGAGTCGAGAGAGAGAGAGATCCTTTTTAGGCCTGAAAGAACATTTATCATTGTAGCTAATAAATGTGTTTCCCTTACCTGAACGGACGGACACGGACACGAACCGAAGAACCCCCGAAGAACCCAATTCCAATTGAGTCATTTTCCATTTTCCAACCCCCCCCCACCCCCCACCCCTTGATGGAGATATGAGGTTTGACTCTATTTAATTGTACCTTTCCTTTTGCTTTTTGTTTCTATTTTTACCAATCAAACAATTCAATTATAGAAATGTGCATATAAATTTCGGGCCTAGAACAGCTGTTGTGCGTTTTCCTTCTTGTACTTGAGAGAACGAACCGCAAAGAACCGCACAACAATTGTCTTTTTGTCAAGTACTGAGAACGAAAATTGGGTAGAATTTTTCCTATATAAATCACAACTGAAATGCAGTGAAAGTGAAGGGAAAGTATAGCCTTTAATTGGCTTGAAGTGCCTTGGCAAGGGGTTGAGATTGAGGGCTTCGATTCAAGTATCTCCCTGAATCTCTGGGGGGCAGCTGCTGTTGGTCCACCCCTCCTGCCCCGCCAGCTTTAAGACAATTATCTAAGTGCTTTCTGCTTTGGGCTTATCGAAAGGAGGAGGACAGAGGACAGAGCAGAGACGACTTCACTCGCTAATTGCCCAGAGAGGCTCTGCTTCTATGGCTTTGATTTCCATTACGCCTTCTCAGAGTCCTCTCCTGTCCATAACATTTCCGTTTTAACTGCCTTCTGCCGCTGCAGGCTTTTAGAATTTGAAGGATAGAGACAGGGTCTAGAGAGAGAGAGAGAGGTAGAAGGAAGGTATGGTTTTTCAGTCTCAATCTCAGACTTAATCTCAAAACAAATCGATTTCGTTGACTCTCTGGCTGGCTGTCTGTCTGTCTGTCTGTCGTTTCCTCCTCAGCCTTGGAGATGGTCTCCGTCTTGGTCTTCGTCTTGGTCTCCTCTTTTTTTCCAACACGATTTATTTCATTATACTCGAAACGTTTTCTTTTCTTTTGCTTTTTCCTTGGCTTTTGTCTGAGTCTGAGTTAATCACCCAATGGTCCAGACAATTCAATCGATTTTCAAGCGGCCAGATCCAAGATACAAAGATACAAGATACTTCTTCTGCTCTCTTAGTTAAAGAGCTTTAAGATTTTTGAAGAGTTTTTCGTTTTTGGTTTTTACTTTTATTTTGTCGATTCCGATTTCGATTCTTTGTTATTTATTAGTTTGCTGCGAAGTTCAATTCAATTCAATTCAATTTTTCCTTTACAACATTTCATCTTTGACATGTTTTGTGTCTGTCCGTCTGTCCAGTGTCCCCTCCCCCCATCCTCTTGCCACTGTCATTGTATCCAAGACGCTGCTGCTATCTCTCTCTCTCTCTCTCTCTCTCGCTCTTTCGCTTTTTCCTCCTGGTTTGTCGTCTTCGTTTTTAATATCTTTTAATCTCCAATGTCAACAGCGGCTTACATTTGATTGCAAGACAAGACACACACACACACACACACACACAGAGACAGACACAGAGACAGATACCCAGAGATACTTACAAAGATACATAGCTACAGATACAAACAGTTTTTTTTGTTGTGAGAGAGATCTTATCAGAGAGCAGAGCAGAGAAGAGCCGAGCTCTGCGCTCTCTCTCTCGCTGCTTGGCTGTATAGAAATCTCTGAACTGTCAAGCTAATTAAATGAAAACCAACTGTGGCCACCATATGTTGCAAAGCGTACTGCTCTTGTGGCAAGCGGCATCAACCTTGGACTTGGACTTGAGACTACCCCAAAGACAACAGCTGGGGGGACCAATCAACCAACGTTTGATTCAAGTAAAAACCCCACCAAAAAAGGAGCATTCTTCGAGATATTTTTCCAACTCTTGAGCGTCGGATTACAGCCATAGAACCTTCCTTCCAACCATCAATCAATCAATCATCTGCCGCAAAGGTCAATTTCTCTTCTGTTCAATTATTATTCTTCGTGGGGTCATAGATATGTGTAAAGAAAAAAAAATCAACCGCACACAGGAACCCTACACAAAAAAAAGGATAATAAAAATCATAAAAGGCAAAGAGAGAGAGAGAGCAAGAGAGAGGGTAAAACAATTGCCCATGAGTCGACGGAAAATATCCTAAGCAGGGGCGGGGGGACCAAAAATAGAAATAGGATAAAGCGAGAAAAAAAAATAAATGCCCGACGCACAAAGTAAATAAAAATAAAATGGCAAAAAACTGGAAACGCATTAAACAAAATCAATAAAAATTAACATTGGGCCAAGGGGATGGGTGGGGAGATGAGGTGTTGTCCTCAGGGGTAGGTGTCAGGTCAGGGCATTAGGGGTGGCAGAGTGGAAAGCGCGCGGCATGCGGCGGCACCAGGCGTGTGTGGACTGAAATGGTCAGGATCAAGCTAATTATAGGAGATCCATACGATATGTAGGAAGGACGACGCTTGGCAATGGTTACGTGCCAGGACATTCATGTGTCAGATAATTGGCAGGACAAAAAAAAAAAGAAGAGAACAACAGGCATGCGACAACAAGGCCACATGCTGTCCAGGAAGGAAGGTCCTTCCATTGTACATTCCTTTAACTAATCCGAATGTCCTTTCTTGCCTTTCTTACAGCTCCCAGAGAGGCCGCCGCCGACGGCTGTGCAGCGATGACAGCAGCCGACATTGGGCAGAGCATTTGACCCCCAACCAACAACCCCAACAACAACCAACGAAACAACAGAAAACCCCGAAAAACAGGACTCCTAACCAGCCAGGACTCCCGCCATACCGAAAATATAGTTGAACCGATTTGGTGCCAAATGTGGAAAATGTTGGATATCATGGATATGCCCTCCTCCTCGTCCAGCTCCGATGCGGATATCTTTATGTTCGAGTGCGATGACTGTGCGGGGGGCATGATGCCCATGCCCCTGGCACCGCCGCCACAGTTCCTTATACCGCCGCCGCCAAGGCCGCCAGCGCTGGCCGAATACACGGTGGTGCCGCAGGACTGCAACGACGAACAGTTGGCCCAGCAGCAATGGGACAGCGATGTCTGTCAGGCAATGCCGGTGAGTAGTGCCACAGTGCCACAAAGCCAGTTAAGGCTGATTATAATTTCGAGGGCGTTGCAAATCCACGAACAACCCAAGGGGTGGTGCATGGAATGGCATGATTATGCGGCAACCCTTAACCGATCTGTAAATCGTAATGAGGCGCCCCTGCACACCCCCCACCCCCCCTGCATTTTGCCACAGCTGTTGGGATTTTCCTTTGATATTCGTTAGTGAGGTGTCAGAGAATTATGTTTCCTTATTGAATTATGTGTTGCATGCATATTGCAATAGCAACAGCAACAATAGCAGACTCTCTCAAGTGGTAGGTTGGAGGTGGGCGTGGCAAGCAACAACACCCATAAATGTTAACAGTTGAGTGGCAAAAAAACACTCGAAAAACATGAATATGAATTTATTGAATTGATTTATTGACAAGTCAAAAAAATCTGTTTCGATTTTTCCCTTTTGTAGGGGAAAGGGGGAAGTGAGAGGGAAGAGGCAGGGCAGGCAATAGATTTTATTGGTAGTTTTATCTCTCGAATTGTTTTGATTTTTCCTCAATTTAAGGTAGGTTTTTGTATTCTTAATTTTAAAATCAAATTTCATTTAAATTTTCCACAAAAAGAAGCTTTTTCCACATTTTCTTATTTTGAATAATTTTCCTTTCAATTCAAGATATTTTTCCCTTTTATTTTCAATTTTCTTACTGGAAAAACACTTTTCCCTTCAATCATTCTTCACTTAAAGGATCCATCTTTAAGGACATTTAAATTTAAGTCTCTGCCAAAAAAAGCAAAAGGGGATGATGAGAAATTGCCAACATGGCACCACGCCCACACACACAGAAGAGCACCCCCCACCGCCCACCGCCCACATTTGGACCGCAAGAAAATCACTTTAAAGCAAAAGTGAAACAAATTTTCCTTTTTGCGTCCTTCAGAAAAGTCTGTTGCCCGAGCAACACAGCAGCAGCAGCGGCAGCAGCTGTTGCACGGCCATGCCTTGACGACTGTTTCCTTATAGAAATGACCCCGCCCACCACCCCCTCCAGAGATGATGATGATGACCATATCCCTCCCAGAGACAGGGAAAGCGAGAGAGCAACAGAAATTACAATAACAATGAAAAAGTTAAGCGACAGGCAGCAAAAGGACAACAAATGTTAGTGGGCCTCGGAACAAAAAAAAGCCCTGCCCTGCCCTGCCACAGGACTCCTGCCTCGTTCTGTGGCAACATATGGGATGGCCGGCCACTGCCCCGAAATCAACCCTCAACTTTAAAAGGCTGTCAGCGCGGTTACATTTAATTTCTGTTTTCCTAGACCAAAAAGAAAAAAGAGATAGACACACAGATAGATAATTTTTCATGTGGAAAAACTCGCCGTCTAATCTGTGGGGGCAAGTGTTTGTTTAGGCGCTGCCACACGGGGCAGGGGCAGAGGCAGAGGCAGAGGCAGGGGTATGTTATGAGTAAAACAAAGATCAAATTCCACTGTGGAAAATGGTCATTGATAAAATTTCGCCCCAAAACTAAACGAAAACTCTCTGGACTCCGTCGAGTGTTTTCCACTTAATTTTCAACATGAAAAATTAAAATAAATAACACAAAAAATGTATCCATATAAGCACCGAACCAGAGCGGTGTGTGTGGTCCCGCAGGCCCCTACCACCGCGCTGTCCCCTACCACCGCGCTGTCCCCTCTCGTGAGACGAGACGTATCTCTCGGATCTGGAGTATTATTTCTGTGTGTGGGCAACACTTGAGGCTGTCTCTCTGTCCGTTGATTTATGCTGACAAATCAAATGTTAACATGCAGTTTATGTCTCTCGTGGAAACTGTATCTCATGGTTAAGGGATTATATTTGATCAAATTTTCATATAAGCCAAGCCCTCGAAAGCCCCCCATTAAAATCTCTGGTTAAATCAGCTTAAAATCAGGCAAAAATCGAAGCATTCGAATCCAATTTAATGGATTAGCATTGGCAGGGGACTGAGGGGGGAGTAAATTGAATGGCAGGAAAAGCGGGAATTGTGCCAATTTGCAGGGGGAAAAGCGGAAGCGTGTGTGCGTGTGCGGGAAAAACTCGTCAAGGAAGGAAGGAAGAAAAACCTTTGCCTTTAAAGGAAGACGAAAAACGAAAGGCGAAAGGAATGCTCCAAAGTGAAATTAAATTTCACATGTGTCTGCGTCTGCCGAAGGAAGAGGGGCCTGGGGGGCAGAGGGGGATATATGTATATACATATATCCTTGACAAGCAGCTTCTGATTTGCTCCAATGGGCGTGGCAGCAAATAATCCTTTTTTTTTCTTCTCCAAGAAATATTTCAACGAAGACGACGACGAAAACTGTTGAAGATGATGATGGGGTTTTAGGGGTTCTATTTTTATGTGAGGTGAGGGGTTAAAGAGGACAGACAGAGGGAGGTGGGGGGTTGGGGGTTTTTGTGGCAAATAGCATGACATTGATATCAAATGTCGTGAGAATGCGAAATTCCTTAGCTCTACTACTCTATTTCTATCTCTATCTTTCACAGCAATTTCTTGTTGTTGTCTGTAGGTCCTTGGGCTTCTAGGAGATATTTTCGGGGTTTTTCACTGGCTGTTTTTCCTGGGGTTTAGTGTTGATGTTGTTTACAGTTGACATCGCCAGACACAGCTGCAGACAGACCAGCAGCAGCAGTAGGAAAAACTACCAAGGGGAGGGCGAAAATGAAAAATGTTGGAGAGGCAGCAATGAGTAAAATGTATCTATGTATATATTTCCATATATATAATATACAAATATTTATTTCCTGTTGGAGAAATTTATATGATACTCAAGGGACAAATGAAAGGATTAAAGCTGTAGATAAACGACAGATATTTATTTCTATTTATTTATTTTCCTATTTAAAGGCCTTCAACTTTTTCACCAAAAGTTTTCTTCGACTCATTACACCCTTCAGATCCGTTGATGGGAATCTTATGGGAATGGTTAGAGGGTAGAGGGGGTAGAGGGGTGGGAGAGCTGTTTCCAAACAATTGCACTGCCAAGTGGTTACGCCCCAAAATGGGGGCTTGCACGTGCAACTGAAAATCGAACTTGTTTTGGCGGCGAGGGGGCGGGGGCTGTACAGGATGTACAGGCAGGAGGAATAGTGTTGAAAAAAGCCACACACATCGCACTGCATCGCATCGCATGTTTGAAAAAACTTTTGCCATGTTATCAAAGCAGCAGCGCCTCCACCTCTCCCGCAAAAAGTTGCCTCCTGCAAGTGGCACGTGCTTGTTGCAACGCACCAGGCAACATCATCAGGCTTTTGTCTATCGAGGGGGGGGGAGTGTGGGGGGTGTGTGGGCAAAACTTTTGTGTTTTTCTCATCAGGCACGCTCTCTCTCTCTCTCCCTCTCCGTTTGACTTTTGCGAGAGAAAAGAAAAAGTTGTTAACTTTTAAAGTTTTCCCCCCGAGCGGGGGGCCCACAACATTTTCACGACTGATTTTGATGACTCTCTGCCAACCGAAAATGGTTCTGCCTGCCTTGTACTTTGTTGCCGCTCTTTTGACGCTTTTATTGGGTCAAAAGGCACTTGATGGCCTATACTTGAAGGCCTTGAGGACTGAAGACTGAAGGCTGCTGGTCCGGGGTCTGGGTGATTTTTCATGATTAAAAGGTTCCCGCACACAGAGCATAAAAGTAAACAGCATTATGCAACACTGGCTGCGTTTTCCTGGTTTTTCCTTTGCTTTTACGATTATTATACTTTGGCTTAAACTTTAGGCCATAATTTTACATTTATCCCAGAGTACAGGGCTGCCCCATCAGTCCATCTGCTCTAATGGGGTTTTTTCCTTTGTTGGAGAGGGCCTTAATTATTCTCTGACTTCTGCTTCTGCTTCTGTCTCTGCTTCTGTCTCTGTTTGTATTTCCTTTATTTGCCGTTTCCTTCCATAAATCGTTCAACAAACTGTTATCGCTATCTGGCGCTGTTTGTTTACCTTTTGGCCTACTCCTTTGCCTATGCCTATGTATGTTTTTTTTCTCTTTATTTAATTTAATTTATGGAATGCCTAGAGGGGCCAGATGGAAGCCCTTCAATCATACATACAGTAGGGCGCAGTGGCAGGCCTACTGTTGCACTGCTTATCTGCACAGAAAGAGGGGAGGGGAGAGGGGGAAGTAGGGGTAGTGGGCAACTGTACTCTGCCGCCGGCCTCGTTGTTATCGATAATGCGACGCTGTTTGCCTACAACTTTTTTTTCAGTTTTCAGTTTCTTTCTTTCTGTATTTTATCTTTTGGGTTAATCCGTAAGGGGCATGGCTCTCTCTCTCGCTCTCTGGGGCAGCTGGAAGCGTTTCGGTGGCAGCTTCTGGCACTCCACACAATCGACACAACTGTCGCAATGTCTACAGCTACCCCTCACCCTCACCCCTACCTCTTCCACTCCCTCTCCCCTACCAATTTATTTGCTTGGCCCCAAAAATATCAATGAGCATTACAAATAGGTAAACGCTGCCTTTCGGTGCACAAGTATTTTAGATTTATCGATTATCAACGCACACGCACACACACCCTCACGCACAATGCAGTTCAAAGTTGACTTGAGGGGGGAAAAGCATGAGAAATCTTTAGACAAAAGAAAAATTGTTTGGTTTTTCTTTTTCACGACACACAAAAATTCAATGATGCAAGTGTGTGATTTCTATATAATTCAATACAGTCTGCGTCTGGCTCCATTGGGGAGTGGAAGAGATGGTGTGATAGAGAGAGAGAGAGAGAGAAGGAGGAGGGTGGGAGAGAGAGAGACAGAGCGGGGTCTTCAAGCTTGATAGTGGAAGGGGCCATTTAGTAGGAAAACATAAATTTATCGATAGAATAATCGATTCGAATCGATAGAATCCATCGTTTATAAACGAAACAAAATGTGAAAAAAATTGAAAAATGTTAAAGATAAATAAATCACAACTTTCGATTTATTATTAATTAATGATGTAACGATTATTTATCGATAAATAATAGAAAAATGTGTCAATGTCTTTCCTTGGCCATATTCTTGGATAATTAATATTTTTAACCGATTTTATAGCATTTGGGGGGCATAATTATCCACATCAGCTATCGCCACACAAAACCTCAACCCATCGATACCTTTGCCCCTCCAGCATCCCCCCCCCCTCAAGCTGGTCCATCCACTGCTCCACATTCAATACAAAAAAAGCCAAAAAAGCATAAGGAAAAGACTGGCGTCAGGTCTCATTAATCAATTTGATTACGGGCATTCGAGGGGCGGGGGGGAGTGCCACAGCTTTTGGCGTTGCACATGCCGCATTATAATTGTTTAATTTATTATTATTTGTATTTTGGTTTTGCCTTGAGATTTGTCTTTGAAAATGCGTTTCCAAATATCAACAAAACAATTTCTTTCGCTTCGTTTCGTTTCGTTTCGGTTTTTTTTGTGTGTTTGTTTTGGATTGTGATAAGCGTCGTTTGCCCTCCCCATGGCACTCCCCTTTGTGGATCGCCCCCCCACTCTCTGCATCTTTGCTTTTCAGATAGTTTAAACAATTTCGCCATTTGGAGCAACGGCTAGGGGGGGGCTCTCCCCTTCTCTCCATTGTCTCTCACTCTCATTGGAATATTAATAATATTTATATTTGCTTGCCAGCGATTGATTAATTATAAACCAGAATCGGCCGCCCTTTTCTTTGGGGACGATAAGCGATTGGAAAAATGGATGGATGCTTCCGCATTTTTCTGTGTATGTGTGTGTGTGTCCTACATTTTCCATATTTGTGTTTGTGGCTGGCAAATAAATCAAAGCCGAGAGAAAGAGCTAGAGGGAGAGATGCATTTAATAAATTAGTAAATGCACAAAATGCATTACAAATTAAAGAGTAACCCACATACACACACACACACAGATGCACATACACATACACAGAAATGCAGCACAAAGAGCACCAGTTGAGTACACAAACACACACACACACAGATACTCGCATACGCGTACTCTCAGATACTCTTTCATGCAATCGCCAGCGAAATTATTTGCACAGCTGTCAAAGTTTGACCTCAATTTTCCCTCTCTCTGTCTCTCGCTCGCTCACTCTCTGTGTTTGAGTATTCCCTCTCGTTCTCCATCTCTTTCTCTATCTCTCTCTTTTCCCCAAAAATACATCATTTTTGAGTGATTTATGCTGCGTCTGTCTCTGTCCCCCAACGACAGGTGCATTTTTGTGTAGGAGTTTTCGATTTTTTTTCGGGGGTCAAAACGCCAACAAACAAAAACACAATTTAAATAAATAAAACTACTTAATGCAAAAATATTTCAAAACTAGACAAAGGGGGGTGAGGAGGGGGGTTGTGGAGTAAAATGAAACAAAAAGTCAGTTTATCTCTTTCTTTTGACAGGCGACAGGTGAGAGGCGGCCTGCCTCTCTGTCTCTGTCTCTGTCTCCCTCTGTCACTGCTTTTCAGATAGGCAAAAAAAGTTTTTGTTTTTTGTTTGATTTGAAATATGAGAAAACTAGTTGGGAAAGACAGAAAAGGTATAGAGTGGATGGAGTTTTTTTACAAAATTTCAAAGATTTTTGGAGCCAGGAGTTGGTTAGTTTTACAATAAAAAATAATCAAAAAATACAATAAATAAATATACAAACATATTAATATTTTATGAATATTTTCCATAAATTTTGTGAATTTTCTGAAACACAAGATCAGGTTTTCCAAGGCAGCCACACACCTTTTCCAGCTTTGGCCAGAGATTTTTTTCGCAACTAATTTTCTTTTTATCAACTGGATTTCCTGCCCATCCTTCGTAACTTCTTTCTTTTTTTGCATGTTCAAGCATAAATTCAAAGGCAAATTGCTCTTGGTTTATCCTCGCAAAAGATGACCTTAATTTTCTGGCGAGGCCCAGGCCAAAAAGGTAAACGCCTACACAGTGCTTTTGGCCTGGTCTTTAACCCATACTCCGCTCCAGTCCGCACTCCTTGGAGCAAAAGAAAAGAAAAAGCCGAAAAGTAACAGAAAAGGTTAACAGCCCAAGTCGCGTGCGCTGCGCTTTTGTTTGCATTTCGTTAGGCATATTTACCCCAGAAATATACATACATACATACATACATATATATATATATATATTTTCCCTCATTCAGCAGTGCTGTTTTCCTACTTGCGGCTTTCTTTCGTGTCTGTTTTTCCTACTGTTGTTGTTGTTGTTGTTGTTGCTATGCAAAATGGCTTTGTGTTTGAGTTTTGAACATTGATTTAACATTTAACTTTTACTTTTTCATTAACCCCAAATGTCTCTCTCTCTTCCTCTTGCAGATCTTGGATGCCAGCCTGTACAGCAGTCAATCGCTGGCCACATCGGCCATGATTGCGGTCTTCTCGCTGCTGTTGGTCTTGATTGTTCTCATCTCGTCGCTATTCGTTTGGAAGTAAGTAAAAGATACAATATCTAGTACCTCGCAATGACTCAATTATGGTCTTGGGGGCCACACACAGACCCCCTATCCCCCTCACCCCCTTCCATTCGTCCATCCTTCCATGCAACGCCTTGTGTGGCTTTGTCTTGACTATTATCGCGGCCCCCCTTCTGGCAGCAACTTTTACCGCAGTGGAAGCTCGCTTCGCTGCTGGGGAGGCGTTAACCATTGCCATGCAACATGTTGCATGTTGTTGCTCTTTTGCTTTTATGATTTATGTGCAGCAGCAGCAGCAACAAAACTTTTGCACTGCCAGATAACCGAGTAGAGATAAAAAACGGAAGAGCAGGGGGGGTTTTTGCTGGGGGGTAGCAGGAGTTCTTGAGATGAGGAATGGAATGTTTAAGAATGAAATCAAGTTTGAGCAATGCTTCCTCCTCAAGTGGTGAATAAAATACAGCTTCAAGTCAATGTTTATAACAATTTAAACCATTGTTTTCGTCATTGAAGCTAAACAAGTAAACATGGGAGTAAAACAATTATAGTTTTCATCATATATTCAACTCAAAGACAACTTGCGGATGCAGTTTGCATCTTTTGAACCTAAAGAAAGCCTTGAGCCCCTTTTTAAATTAAAATCAATAAATATTTTCATCATTTGAATAATATTCTCAATGATTTGTATCAAATATTGAATGAAATTTGTAGTTAAAACAGTTTTGATGACAAATTTTCATTCATCCGACTAGTAAATAAGCTGCCCAATAGCTTTTCATCAATTGATTAAAACCACCCGTAAATGCATTTACAAACGTTTTTGAGCAGCCATCCTAAACGGAAAAAAGGGAAAATAAAACCGTAATTAAATCGCAGACAGAGAGAGAGAGACAGAGAGAGAGCTCAAAGCATTATGCACTTATTCCACTCGCACATACATAGGAGTGGAGAGGGTAGGGGAGGAGCGGTAGAGGATAAAAGTGTTGAGCCACATAAATGTTAGCGCCATGTAAAAAATGTGCATGAAAATTATAAAAAATTTTATAAAAAAATGTGTGTAAAACACGCGCAAAAAAAAATTAGTGAAAAATGTACTAAAGGAATGAAAATCCATTTGTAAAAGTTATACCCAGCGATAGAGAGCGAGGGAGAGGGAGAGAGAGAGGGAGGGAGAGAGTTGTAGCAGGAGCCAAACGAGAATTAATGTAGTCTACTTTTAAGCGGAGCCACACAGTGACCTCAATATGGGAATGCATATACATACATACATATATATGTGTGTTTGTGTGTGTGGGTGCACTTAAAACCCGAAACTAAATTAAATTGAAATTTTAAATAAATGTTGCAGCAGCAGCAGCAGACTACAAGAAAAAAAAAAACGTGAGAAATGGCTCACAAAAACAAATCAACTTTTGGTTGAAAACAAAAAAAAAAAAAGAAATAAAACAATTTACTTTTACGGTCTCTGGGAGAAAAAAACCACACACACACACCATGAGATTGCAAACGAAATGAAAATCTGCTGCAGAAATAAACCACAAAAGGAGAGCGCAAAAAAAAAGGCAAAGGGAGAAAGAAAAAGGGGTAGAGAGAGAGAGCGAAACAAACTCTGGACATTGTTTGCATGTAATGCAGTGTGGAGCCAAAGCAGCAAAAGATTTTTGCACGCACAGCAGAGAGGAGTAAAGGAGAGAGCGGGAGAGGGCGATACCAGGGCTAGATAACAGTTATATGTATGTATGTAGGCAGAGGCACGAACACAGCAATGATAGGGATAGAGAGGAACCAGACCAAGGCCAGAGCTAAGGCTCAACACTTTTTTCTTATGGGCACAGGCTTTAATGGGTTAACGCTTGAATAAAGGACTTATTTCAGATGATGAAAAAAAGAGAGGGGATCTCCTAGAACGGATTGCTAGCTCTCCAATCCCCAAGGACTTTTCAAGGGAAACTATATACATATCTTCGCTCTAAGGCACAATGATGCCACATGGTGATGGCCATCGATTGCCAGGTGTTCAAATAGGCCCTGAAGGAAATGCCTTTATTTTATGCACTTTTGTGGTATCCTAAATCCTATCCAACGAATATCTGCCAAACCCAAACACTCCGATATGGTCTATCTATCACCCACATTGATTTCCCCCACAGCAAGCCAAGAGAGAGAGAGAGCGAGAGAACTTCTTCTTCCTTTCTTGCTCCTCATTAACATCAACAAGTGTTGAAGTAACATGTTACACACAGAGTTTTCCTCTGTGTTTTCCCTCTGTCTCTGACCAAAATCGATTTTCTCTTTAGCAAACAACAACAACAACAGAACCGAAAAACTCTTGGGCGCAAAAATATTCATGAGACTCTTGTCCATCATCAGAATCCATTGGGGTCTGTAGGGGGCGTGTGCTGTGGGGTCCTGAGCATCAGTTGTGCTACAAGCGATTTTCATACATATTCATTAAAGTTGCTGCTGACCACAGAAAGAGACAGAGACAGAGACGGAGACAGTGGGGAATGGGGAATAGGAGGAGGGACAAATGTTGTGCTTGTGCTTCATCATTTTTGAGGCAAACAAAAGGCAAAAAACAACAACCAACCAACACAAAACGGGCATCTTTATTACATAGTTATCTATGCATATACATATATGTGTGTGTGTGTGTTTTTGGGTGGAAAGGAAAAGCTTTAAGTGTCAGGACCCTCCCTCTATCTCTCTCTCTATGTGTGTGTGTGTGTGGGCCATTTATGATGTGGCGCATTATTTGTGCTTTTATGTGTTGCGTGTCCTGCCGCCCCCAAACAGAAAAGAAGAAGAAGGAAACACATAAATAAAATAGCAACTAATTTTATTTATATTTTTATGTTCAAGGCCTAATACAAATCAAATAACCATAGGGCTTTGCTAGCGAGGAATACGTGTCGCGACACTATGATAACCCAAAATAAAATACTCAAAAGAAATGCTAAAAAATTACCTTTCTTTATGCATTTTCAGGGTATTATTTGTTGTATTTTTTGTGGCCGCTTTTATGGCTTTTAAATTCTTGATAAATATTTAATTAAAATGCACCCGGACGCCTGCATTCCAAAAACGATTATCATATAAAATTCAAACCATAAATTGCATTTATTATGATGCACTCCATCCCACCCCTCCCGCACCCCCCTGGCTCTTTGTCTACAATCTCTGGGACTCATAATTACCTTAATTATTTTAATAAACCCCAACAGACACACGCACACAACACACACAACACACACACACACACAAATGTTGTTTGCATATTGGCAACTTTATTAATTACACGAAAAATGTTTCCATGTGCAACATGTGGATGGAAAAAAAAAACTGAAAATCTGAAGCGCTTGTCATTAAAATTGTTAACATTGTCGCCAGTTAATAATATTTCAATAAATGCGTATGAGTAAATGCTTAATTTAAATAAATATGCCACAAAAAACACACAAAATATACACTCGTTAAATGCAAACTCAAAAGCCAAGTCGAGGCTGCTGCTTTGTGTGTGTGTGTGTGTGTGTGTTTTGTGTGCTAAATGTTTCATTTATATTAAATGAGAAAAGGCAAAGGACTCTCATAAGGAGAAGAAGCTATGGCTATGGCTATGGCTATGACATTTTCTTCTCTGTTAAATAAATAAAATCAATTTCACCTGAATGGCAATTTTTATGAGTACTGTACTTCTACCTCCCTCTCTATCTCTCTTCCTCTGTGTGTGTGTTCTGTCTTTCGACTGCTTTTCGCATACATATGCTTACCGCCCTGAAGTATGCAATAACAATCACAATTTCTGCTTATTATAACGGGGGGAACTTTTCATTTTCATCCTCCCTTTTTCCACCCCATTTGTTGCCCTGGCAACTTTGACTTTCACTTGGGTTTTTCTTTTGTTCTTCCTGGCCATATTTTTAATCAAATGCTGGTTGCCATGTGACTCACTCATTTGCTGTCAACAGCTGTTCCTCCCTCCCTCCCTCCCTGCCACCTCTCTGGTGGTAATTTGATGCCTTTTCAGAGTCGGAGACTTGCATTTGCGGCCTGGTCTGGCTTGCGGTCAAGTTTTGTTTGTTTTTGTTGACTGCTGCTGGCTGCTGGTCAACTGCAAGGCCCCGCGCGCACTCCGTCGTGCCAGTCAGTCAGTCGTTGTGCAATGGTCAAAACCACTGGGAAAACAAGGGGGGGGGGAGAGGGCTTAGAGCGCGAGGTAGACCACCAAAGTGGCTGTGGTTGTGGCAGTGGCGGCTTGTCTGTTTTGTGGTCCCTTTCTGTGAGTGCAACTTTAAACAAGAAATCATCATTATTGGCCTAAGGAAGTGTTTTTTATTAAGTTTATGGAGAGAGAAAAATATGTAAAAAAGGGAGAAAAAAGGGAAAAAGTAGGAAAAGTGGGAAAAAATGATTTTAAAAATCTTCAAACATTGATTTATTTTTACTCAAAAAAAAACCAACATTTTTTGTAGTTCTTTTTTTAAAGAGATCAATTTCTCAAGTTCTCCTGTCATTTGCATTCTTGTGTCATTCCTTCCCTTCATCTATGCAGATTCTTTGCATGCAATTTCCATATCAAAGTCTTAACACGAGGCCTCCTCCATGCCTGCCACTCCTGGCACTCGTTCTGCCACTTTGGTGTGGGGGCACTTTCTGGGGAATACCTCTTTTCTGCCAGTGTTTCCTTTTCTTTTATTCTTTGTAGTTTTAACTTTTTTACGTGCCAGGGCTTTACGTTTTCTGCTCTTCTGTTGCAGCAACCCCCCAATGAGTCTGTGTGCCTCCTGTGGAACTTTCAGGCGATTCCGAGGAGTTCATAAATAAAAGATTCGCCTTCTTTTGGGCAAGCCGTAACTTCAAGCCACACACACACACACACAACAATGTTGCCCCCTTTCCTTTCAAGCTACTACTTCTGTTTTTTTTTTATTGTAAATTTCTTATGTGTCTGTGCTGTGTGCCCCGCAGCCTGCCTGACTGACTGCCAGTCCCCCAAAGGTAGCTTAAGCTTCTGCCACACAATCCTTCCATCCCTTAAATATACAGCATACACCCCCCACACCCCTTCGAAGGAGCATACAAATGGTTTACTTTCTTGCCAAATTGTACGACACTCTGGGGGATGCCTCATGCCTCCCAGCCAGGACCATTCGGCCATAACGCTTAGAAATCAAACAGGACTCTCACTCCCCATCTCTTGCCCTCACTTGCAAAGGGTTAAGCAAACACAATCCTTACCCCCCCCTACCCTGTCAATTCTCCCACACTCCTGCGTTGATTTGGTTTTTACGCCTCGTAAGTGAAATGAAATGAAATGAGGTACACACAGAAGTCAAGAGGCACACAGACACAGCCACACACACAAAGACACAGACTGGCTGCTTGTGCTGTTGCTGTGAAGTGCTTTGGCTTGTGCGGCATGCCACATTATTTAATTTACTTTTAAGAATATTCTACAAGGCAGACAACAGGCGGTAGTCCTTCTCCAGCCACCACCTCCTCCTGTCTCAGCCATCGTCTTGTCTTGTCTTGTCTTGGCCTCCTTCTGCTCTCCTTAGTCTCAATCTCCAGTCAAAGTCAACAAGCAGCAGCTATCAGCTAGCTGCTCTCCCTCTCACTTCAGCTATGAGCAGGCTAACATGTAATGTGAGAGCTGCCTCCCCCCCCCCCCCCCCAGTGGCAGCATGTGTGTGTGTGGTGTCTGTGTGTGTGCTGTCATTTATATCCTTCAGGGAATCAAGGGCATAATACAATATCAGATTGAGTTTGTTACGATGGCCATTGAAAGCGATTCAAGAAGGGAAAGATGAACGATTCAACATTCATATTTAAAGATTTCTACCTAAAGATACCATGAGAATCAACCCACCTCCAAAGGGAATTCTTCTAAAATCTAAACCCTTATTTCGCTTAAGAAAAATTCATAAAAATAGAAAAAAAAAGAGTTTTCTTTTAAAAGAATTCATACATTTTTTTCCACAACTTCTTTTCGAAAAGTCTTTAGCATATTCGTCTATTGCTTCTCTCTCTTGCTTACTCTTCCGGCAAATACCCCTAAAAGTAGGCAAGCATATTTAATGTCCTCCCACAATCAAAAGCCACTCGCTCTCGCTCTCTCTATCTCTATCTCTCGCTCTCTGTTTGAGGAGCTCGTTTTTTACGAGCGACTTCCGTTTTGACATCGCAACATGTTTACCTTACAAGACATTACAAGGATGTTAGCTCATCTCATCCTGGGGGAAGCCCCAGCCTCAGCTCCTTGCTACGTGTGGCCTGGCCTGGCGTGGCGTCAATTTAATTTCACATTTTTCATTATGCTTATGCTGCCACATGAGGGCAAGAGAGGGGGGGTGTGGCAGGCAGGAGTTTGAGAATGTTTTCTGGTTACTTCAAGGCATCTTCAAGGCCTGTCTCTGTTTTGTCTCTTTTTTTGCCATGGGCAACACTTAATTATGTTCATTATTTTCATGGCACGCGGTTGCGATTCCACTGCTGCCTCTCCGGGCCCCTCTGAGACTTTGGGCCATTATCATTTTGACATGCTTGACGCTTTGTGCTCATTTAAATTGAATTTTCTTGTGGTGTGGGCGAAGCATTCTTTATTAATCAAATTGTTTTTGGGCAATTTTCTTGGGAAAGCACAGCACAGCACAGCCGAGGCGTGGGGGGAAATGGAAAAGCGTGGCTTGTTTACCTGACATTTATCAAGGCTGAGCTCCAGAGACCGCCTCTTGCTTTTTGGTCATTACAAATCGATTTATCTTTTGCTTTGGCTTGGACCAAAGCAAGAACTTATGGCTCTATTAGCCACTCCTCCATTTATCTCTCTCTCTCTCTGTTTGGAGTCTTTATTAATCAATATCCTTCTCCCTCTCTTTCTCTCTCTATCTTGCAGAAACAAACGTAAAGTGCAGAATCTCCTGCCCTGCAAGACACCCACCCGGGGACCCCTCACTGGTGCCATGCCACTGGGTGGCGGTGGAACACTGGGCTCGGCCCATCATCATCATCATCATCATGGACTGTATGAGGATCCGGATGCACATTTGGGCCATCATCGGCCATTGGTGATGCATCGCCATCATCATCATCATCAGCAGTTGCCGCATCATCATCATCACCATTATCAGCAGCATCATTCAGAGGTTAGTATCTTATAACCATTCCCATATCCCATATACCCCATATACCCCATCCCCTATCCTTTCTTTTTTTGACAAATATTACGACAAACGCTGTCAAAACATTGCACTGTCATTGTTTAGTGTCCTGTTTGTCCTGTTTGTCCTGCTGTTGTTGATCCTGTCACATGCAATTCAATTGTAAGATGAAACCACATTTCCTTCCTTCTGCTGCGGTGCGGCGGTGGTAGTGGTGGGGGGGGGGGGATATCCCTTTCTGTCTGTATTTTATTCATTGATGTGTGCTGTCTTTATATGCCCATTGTACGCCTCAATTTACACTTGAACTTGACATGGGGATATACACGCCAAAAGGACATAAAAAGGGGACACATACATATTCATAAAGAAATATATAAATATATGAATGTAGGCCATATCCTCCCTCCTCTGTCGCTCCTCTTTTGTGAGGCTTAATTTCAGGTCCTTTTGTGTGCCTAAATATTTTACGACTCTGACGCCTGGAAGGCTTTTTTTCGCAGAGCGCGTCCTGCCTCTAGAAACGTGTTTTCTTTATGGTTTGTCCTCCTTCCTCCTCCCCCCTCTTGTTCTGCATTTTTATTTCATTTTTTCATATTTTATGTGCCAGTTTTTTGTGTGCGGGGGAGAGACACAGCAAGAGAGAGAGAGAGAGAGAGCGAGTGTTTCCATGTGGAAGTGTGTGTTTATTTTATTGTCTGATAAACAGCTCCTTTAGGGAAGTCCTTCCTGCGGCCAAAGGGTGTGGAAAATCTGCTTAATATATCCCCCTATAAAGGATCTCTATATGTATATAGGCTTTCAATTAGTTTTCTGGCCTCGATAGGACAGGACTTTCTCGCAACTTTTTCCACTTTCGCTGGCCCCCTATTTATTATTCATTTCTTGTGGCAGTTTTACTTCTTCTCTTTGCTGTTTCAACAAACTGCTTATGCTGCCACAGGACCTACCACTTCTTTCCACTCCTGTCACAAAGTTCTGCCCCAGGGTACAAGAGATCTAAAGCGGCTTACGCGAAACGGGCAAAAAAAAAAAGAAAAAGAAAGGCAGTAAAAATTGAAAGTTGTTCCCAACACAACCCTCTCGCCCTCTCCACCCCTTTTACAACCCTTTTACTAACTGGTATTCTCCCTCTTTTCTTTTTTGCAGCTGCTTCAAGGCAAAAGCATTCACTATCCCAGTGGCTATCCCATGACACGGTCGCCACCTTTCCTCGTGAGCTCCTCGCCCGGACCCGATCCGTATCGCTCCAATGACAATGTGTACGAGGAGCTGGGGCCGGGACGCGTCGATTCCGATGGTGAATCAGAGCCGCCACTACATTCCGATGATGACTTCGCCGAGGACGAGTTGTCGCTGCCAGGCGAATGCAGTTTCCAGAAGGAGCCAGCAGCATCGGCTGCAACAGCGACGGCAGGCAACACCGCAGCAGGTCCTGGGGCCACGCCCTATCATGAGAGGGCTGGCGGCAGTGGCACACAGGGCGTAGCCGGTGGCAGCCTGCTGCAGCAGGCACCCCAAGAGCGTCACAGTGTCCTGAGCAGTGGGTCGTCGACGGGCCAGGATGCCTCCACGGCCACAGCATCCTCGGGCTCCGGCAACAACAACAACAACAACGAGGTGCTGCTGGCGCGACGCACTCCCCGCACGCGACAGCAACGCACAGCAAACCAGGATCAGGATCTAAACAACAGCAGTTCGACGGCAGAAATCGCCGACCTGGCGCCCCTGTACGACAACCGCAGCAACCTGATGTCCCTGGGGTACATGGCCCGTTCGACAGCGCCCCAGTTCTACAACACCCTGGAGCACGAGGTGGAGCGAAGGAACCGCATCAATGCGCAGCTGAGCAAGGCCCCCGTGCCGCCCCTGTCCACCATCTACAGGGAACGCATACGATATCCGACGGCAGCATCACAGCAGTATCCCTCGAACAGTGCCAGTGGCCTGATGGCAGCCACAATGCGGGCGAGAACACAGCCCCGGATAGTGGATCGCCGGTTGGCAGCGCACCAGCATCAGCACCATCGCATCCATGCGGCGCCGATGCATCAAGAGCCCGCCTACGGGTATGCCGAACCGATGTACAATGCCAACTATTACTACGAGAGTGCTGCTGCCGCGGCCAATCATCAGGCAAGGGCCGTGCCCTATGCCACCTCCACGGGTGGCGACTATCGTCATCCGTATGGCGACTCGAGCTTTGGCTCCGATTCGGGGTACAGTCACCACACGCCCGCTAGCTCCATTGGCAGACAGGACTACGATCTGGCAGAGCCTCAACAGCAGCTTCAGCTTCAACAGCAGCAGCAGCAGCAGCTGCAGCCCAAGCAGCCCAGCAAACTGAGCTCCGCCTTGAGCTTTGGCTGGAACAGGGGCAGAGGCAAGGCCACACCCATGATGGGGGTGGTGTCAGCAGCAGCAGCAGCACCAGCGACAACGGCCTCCGGCAACAGCAGTAGCGCTGAGGCCACCAGCCCCAACAACAACAGCAGCGCCTGCTCCACGGTGACCTCACAGCTGGACAATAATAATCCTGTTGGTGTGGCTGTGGCTGCTGCCAGTCTGTCGCCAGCGTAGATGATAGATCCTTTCAATGTAAATACAGGAATACCCCCGCCCTTCCTTTGTACAGTTAGTCATAGCGTTTAAGTTTAGGCTTCCTATAACCCCCAAAAAATCTGATCTGTCCTGCGTGTACATCGTCAAAGCAATAGATAATAATAATCATAAAAAAGAAGAGCCCAAAGTTTCTTGATAGGTTTATTATTATACCGGAAACGGATCGAATGAATGGATGGATGGATGGATAGATGGCCATATAGAAGTTTTCGCTCTGTTTCAAAAGCAAAACTTTTCGTCTCGAAAGCAAAGAACTTATAGATCCTAAGTGTTTTTCCAATGTGATTGCCAAATTCTACAATATATATTATATTAAAAAAAAGAAAAACAAAACAAAACTAAGAACTACAATTAAAAACTAAAGCAAAACAACTAATTTATAATGTATTATTAAACTATCAAATATCCATTATCTTATAAAATAATTTTAAGTTCTATTTTTAATTTTGTTTGTTATTTTAGTTTTTAAGAGAAGAAGAAGAAAATCAATGGAAAAAATGCAAAAAAAAAACAAACAAAGAAAATCGTTGAAACGAAGATCAACGGAAAATATACCAAAATATCAGAAAGAAAAACAAAAACACAATACAAAAACATAAAAATCAAATCAACAAAATTGGCTTTTTTAATTTCGATTTAAAAAACAACTTTTTAGGAAGAAGCAGGTATAGATAGATATTTCTCATAATTGAAGTACAGAAAGTGGTGGATTGGGCATTTTTCTTCATTATTGAATTTTTTTTGCTAAATTTTGGTTTAAATTTATACTTATTAACAGTTTTTACAGACAAAATTCGATGCCATTGAATTTCTTTTATATTAATTTCTCTGCTGCTCAGTGGCGCCTCTTCTAATTGCTAGTAGTAAATTTTCGGAACTACCAAACGGCACACCTTTCATAGCATACTTTTGAACGGACACTAGAATATGTACATTCTCCAGGGCATACTTTTGAGCGGCCTCATATGAAGTATAGTGTGACATGCTTTTGGGCATTTCATACCCTTAACAGAACACTGCCACTTTAACAGGAAACTAACATTACAGACACATTTACAAATTTATAATTTACTTTTTTCAGCAAACTAAAATGCATTTAACCCAAAGCCTTGACACACTCACACACATTTAGAGGCTCGAACAAGACTGTTTAAATATACATATACGAATATAAAACCTAAAACATATTTTACTTATTGCCGAAACAATAATAAACTGTATAAGCGGAAATCTAGTGGTTAAGGCTTGTGTAAACTATGACTAAGCTGAGCAATCAGCTGAGGAGTAGAAAAACCAAAAAGAAAAACACCCATTAGGTATATCGAGTGAACCATTTTTAGGCGGGCAGCATCCCTTGCATTCCCCAAAAGCACTTGCTAGGTTGTAACACCCCCGAAAAAAAGCAAAAAAAACTGTACATAGCAGGACGAGAAGACCTCCACAGAGGCCTCCCTGCACAGTAATCGGAATATATGTATAGCCATAACCAATCCCCAAAAACCGCTCCTTGCAGGCGTCATGTGTGCGAGAGAGGAAGCGAAAAATGTTAAATTTCTTAAATGAGCACAATGCAATGTATCCTATAAAACGTAGTCTATACATATACATATACATACCATATACCATATAGCTTAGAAACGAGAGCAAGCCCCCTATCCCTCCCAAAGGATAATCACCCCTCCCCAAATCGGATTAATGTATGGAAACCCTTGCTTAGAATAAGCTTCTTTCAGCCATCTCTGCCATCAACTACGATATGCAATAATTGCTTTAGATCAAGTTCAAGTCGTTGTGATTTTTGGAAATCCGTAAAAAAATAAAAAAACAAATATAAAGCGTATGGATAACCGAGAATAAAACTATGTAAATGCAGTAGCACAATCATCCAAAGCGAGTGACAAGAAAAAACAAAAAGCAGCAGCTTAAGCAGGTCCTAATCCTACAAAAGAAACCATACTACATATATGTAAAACTAGGCATACTTATACTTTCCTTAAAAAAAATCAGATGGAATAGTGAGTTTCAATAGCTTAAACATGGCTATAATTTTCATTTAAATTTCCTTTTTTTATGATACATTTTTCAGTTGAATTTTACATATCAAAGATCGTATTTATGTAATATAGCACACCTGGTTTCTAATACTATCAATATCAGTACAAACAAAAAACGAATCACTATTAAATTAAATACAACCTTTTAGCCATCAGAAATGAAACCTTTTCTCCATCACAAGCCTGTACTGTACATACGGATAAGTCAATAAAAAAACACACACATTTTTCCGTAGTTCTTCCAAACAAAATAAAATAAATAAAACAAAACGAAACTTAAGGTAAAAAATGTTAAAAAATAACAACTAGAAATTTTAAGTTAGAAAATCAATTGAATGAAATTTAATTGTACATAAATTGTTTTCCAGTTTTATTTCCTAAAAAAAAAAAGAGAAGAACCTTTGGACAGCATATCAAAGCCCATGACTCTACCATAAGGATTTAAATAATTTTCTACAACAACCACAACAAGAACCGCTTAGACTTTAAATGGAAGGAAGATCTTTTCAGTGGTAAACAAAAAAAGTAAAACGATTTAATCGAATTTATAATGTTTAATGGCAGTTAATCGAAGTAAAACAGCAAACATCTACATATAAATATCAATTAAATTAACGAAAATGATTAGCAATTAATTAAACATGACCCCGAAAAATAGTTAGTTTATACATTTTTTTATGTAAAACCAATTTAACAATTAGTTTCACCCTTTTTCTATAAGCCAATATGGATAAATAATTAAAAGAAATGACCGAAAAAAAAACTGAATCAAATTATGGAAATATGAAAAAAATGTGCGTTATTTTTTCTCTGTTTTCCTTGAGGCAGGGAAATTAATTGCTGCTGCCGCAAAGTAGGCAACAGCAAAGTGTAGAAATGAAGGAACCAATTAGCATACTCTCTCACTCTGCAGATAGTTTCCCCCCCTCCCCCATGTGTGTGGGGGTTGGGTGGGGTTCTGTCTGGGTGATATGTGACGACGCATTGCCCACATTGTAGCAGGAATTAAAAAGTAGAAGATGAAGCTGCAGCCAGGGTATCATGAGAGAGAAGCTGCAGCAAAGAAAAAGAAAATTCTAGGGACAAAAGCAGAAGGCGTAACATCTCAAGTACTGCCTAAACAAGGCAGCAGCAGGAATGGAAAATTTAGAGAATGCTTACTAGGCTTTTGGTTTTGCCCAAAACCCTTCATTACAACATTTCCAGATAGCGTTTGCTCTAAAAAAGTTCTCTGATTGTTCAATCAAATATGCTAATAGAAGAATAGAGGGCGTTGAATAGTTACAGATATTCTATATATTGAATATGATTGATTTCCTGCACTTCGGTACAAGAAATATTCGTTAAAGATGACGAATGGTCTTATGATTCTGGGAGATTCTTTTAAGAGACTAAGCCAAGTAGTTTCTTCAATCAAGGCTATTTTCATTGCAGGCCAAAGCAGCTACTGACAGCCTGCACTTTAGCTGCTACCCCGTTTAGCCAGTACTCAAAGAGGCAGAGAGAAATGGAAACAGAGAGAGTGAGTGAAAGGCAGCTAAGAGGCATCGGTGGAGGCGTAAATCTGCAGCAAATTAAATATGCGCGCGTGTGTGTCAGAACGTTGGAGAAATCGTATGAGTAGGGGAGCGGCAGGAGCAGCTTACGTACCCTACTTGGTGCGGGTGCAGGAGGGGACTGGGGGACTGGTACTGCGTTTGTTTTGGCGCTTGTGCATGCAGTTAATGTGCTTATTTTAAAATTTAAATTGGCTTGCGCAGTGCGGCCTTGAGTAGGAGCCCTTCACGGAACCGAGAGAGGTGGGGAGGGGGGATGTGAGTAAGAAAGGCAGTCATCATTTACATGTGTGTGGTGGAAGGAGGCGGGAGGGGGGAATGTGTGTGTTTTGTGTGTTTGTGTTGAGGCTCCAACCAAGATTCACTTAAATAGAAAGTTTGCATGGCGCTTTTTCGTGTTGCTTTTTGCAGCTGCAAGGTATATTGAATGGAAAGGTAAGAATGGTAACACTTTTCCCGTAGATTTAACACTCTCTTTTAGAACAAGATTATATTTTACCTTCTCTCTTTTTCTGTGAAATGCAAGTCAAGCCGTTTTTGACTGCCACTCTTTTGCACTGCCTTACGTTGTCTTCAATATACCCTGTGCTACTCCTTCGTCTTGCACTTATGCCACTCTTGCTACACCTCCTTCTTGCACGCTACTTCCTCTCTCTCTCTCTTACGTTTTTCTTTGGTTTTGCATAAGGCTCTAGCTGTAATTAACAGTTACTTGCAGTGAGACCATAGCTTGCGGCAGTCAGACAGAGAAAGACAGATAACAGGGATATGTGTGTGTGTGTGCGAGTGTGCCAGATATAGCCAGTGTTCGTGTGTATGTGTGTGTGGGAGTATGTCGGGGATATGTTTGCATTAAGATAAACAACTTAATTATTTTCGCAATGTGAATGTGGCTGCACTTTTGCTGCGGTTGCAAAGGGGAGAAGGAGAGAGGGAGAGTGCCGCTCAAGTATGTTTGCTGTTAATGAAAGAAGCTTCAAAGCTCTCCAGTCGAGCTAATTAAATAAAACGGGGAAAGTGCGTGACGAGTGTAAGGAGATTTATAATAAATGCGATCAATTAGAGCTCAAGCAGAGTGAAAGCTTAACGAATAGCGAATGTAAAGCAGGAGAAAGTTATATTAGGGGAACCCAAAGCACCTAAAGAGCTCCACAGGTGATGTCCGCCCAAGAGAGATGTTCTACAGATTACAGTGAAAGCTTACTTGTAGAAATATCTATATTCCAAGGGGTTCCACAACAAAATATACTCTCAATGGAAAGTTTTTGTCATGTACAACTCACGCAAAACTATATTATTTATTGTAAATAAATTTATAGATTATAGAGTCTTACACATGTCACAGAAAAGAAAGATATCGGACCCTGGCACCTGGTTACATCACTGTATTCGTAGCATATACCATACATTTCTTAGCTTTGTTTGCCTCAGACACGTGCCCACATTTATTAGATAAAAGACGCCGAACACAAAAGCACACGCAATTGATTTAAATTCTTTTAAATTTGACCAACAAACAATGACCAACAAACATTGACCACATTCATTTAAACTTAGTCACATTTATGGTACACATAAAAAGTTTCTGCCTTTCCATTTGTGACTAAAAATAAATGCGATTTAGCAGAGCATAAAATAAATAAATAAAATAATTCCCAAGAAAACTGACCCCGACAACGAGGAATTCAAGCAGAAATTTTCTTGGAAACGAGAAGGTTGACTTCTTGGCGTTTTAAAACCCACTCAAAGACTCTCCACACACTCATTATTTATGTTTTAAGCGAAAAATTAATTGCAAAAAAAATTATGCGAAGGAACAAATATTTAAATTTGCACTAAATGGGCATTTCTTTTTAGAGAAAGTCTCCAGCTATGGTTATCCCACAGATTTATAGTTGGTTTACCTTAAAATAGTGCTCCAGCAATTTCTACTAAAAATGTAGTACTCAATTATTTTATATTCCTTGTCAATCTGTCATATAAAAGAAACCTAAACTCTTTACAGCCATAGAGACACGAAGCTAATTAGTTTTTGAACTGTGCACAGTTCTGGCACCATTTTGTGTTAATCAAAAGTTTAAAAGGTCACAATTTCCCACTCTCCCTCCCACTCTCCAACATTCACCTGCACAAAACCTCCGCCTGCACCGAAAACAAATCCAAAAGTTGTACTTGGTTGCCAGAGAGGAGCGTTTTGTCATTCATTACAAAATTTTCACACATGCCCCAATTAAATTATTTAGACACACACACACACACATATCCCCATACAAGAGAGAGAGGACTCGAAATAGTTTTAATTAAATAATAGATACACCCCCTTGTGCGAGTAGTACCAAAAAGTCTTTGTTTCGGCAAGAGGTGTGTGTCTGTGGGTGGTGGGCCTTCCCTTTTTTTTAGTTGCAATTTTGGGAAAAGTTTTGCGAGCAAGCGAAACGACTCCCAAGACAAAAGCCTATGGCCGAATAACGGTAAATGTGTGTCAACTGTACCTGGAAAAGTGTCACACAAAAACATCGCTCCTTCTCTTTCTCTCTCTCTGTCTCTTTTTCGAGAGAAGAAGCAAGAAGCTTGTAGGACATTTAAAATTAATGTGATATGGAGGTGTTTGAGAGCTTACAAGACACAAGCCTGAAGACAAGTCGAAGACATGAAGACGTTAACATAATTGTCACCCTTGAGAGGCGCTTTTCAACACTGTTGGAAGAATTTTAAAGTTTAAAGTTTGAGGATAGTTTTTGGAAAAGAACACTCATGAAAGTAGGTCATTGAAAACTACTAGAGTAGCCTTATTTGTAGTTCAGTATTTTATCTTTGCAAGTGATTATCTAACATTGATATCCATCAGTGTTGCAAAAATACCCCTAATGAGAGACCTATGCTCTTGAATTGTTTGCCAATCACTTGAGGGGGCCCCTTCAATGTGACAGTTGGTCTTATCACTTATCTAGCTGAAAAAAAAATATGATATCGCAGTCACAAGTTACACAATTATCAGATCAGTGAGTGGGGGCTTTGGAGTGAGGGCTAATTGCAGCCACACTTTTCACACTGATGGACTTGACTCAACAGATACAATGAAAGAAAAAACGGACGATCACATGTCACTCCAGAAGTGCCATAATTCCAAGAAGTCCAAGACAGAGATACTTCCACTAAGTAAATGCTAGCTCATATTTCAGGTGCAGATTCGCAATATATTACTACATGATCATTGCCTTAGCTTACTGTTCGGACATTAACCAACACTGGCGATTCATGATTTTATCGTCGTTTTATTTGGAGAGCTTTAAGATATCACTGTTTGATTGATTACAGACACTGCTGTAGGGCAATTATTCACCCGCATGAAAATCCTCATTATGTGGCCGCCTGGTCAGTCGCTGATCTGTGGCCGAGTTACGCGCAACATATTCGCATAATGCTACTCAAGAGTCAAGTTTTGGGTGTGGTCTGTCTTCTGCTGATCGTACTGCTGGGGGATCACACCACAGAAGCTCAAAATGATGTTCTACAGGCCTGCAATTTGAGCTCAAGTGTTGCCCTCGATTTGGATAAGGTGAGGAAAGGTGCAGCAGGATCCATATAGCCCCCAGCATAAACCCCTATATCCTTCTGTAGTTTGCTGGCATTTGGTGGGAGGTTGCTCGACTGCCATCCACCACTTATTTCTGCACTGAAGTGAACTTTACCGTGTTGGATCAGCCCGAGGATAATGTACAGATTGCCACGACGTATGGCGTGTCGCCGGACTATCCGTGGGTCAATCAGACGATGAATGCCACAATCACAGTGCCGAATAATACAGTGGCACCAGATGGTTACAATTTTACCTACTGGAATCCACCCAACTATTCCCCATACACCGTGTTTAAAGTGCTCTATACCGACTACACTGACTTTGCCTTCATCTGCGGCTACACCAATGCCACGGATAATTCGACCTCGTTTGGTGTGGTCCTCACGAGGGATCGTACACCCACCACCGACACCCTCAACCAACTGGAGGGCAATGCTTCGGCTCTGTTCCCCTTCAACTTTTTGAACGGCACCATGTCCGCAATCACTCAGGGCGCAACGTATGTATTCGGATCGATTCATCATATCTGAATATGGGACATCTTAAGGTCATAGTTTTGTTTATTCCAGTTGCTATGCTCCAAGCAGTGCCAATCCCCTGACGATGATCTCCGTTTTCTTGTTGGCTGTGACTGGACTATTGTGTCTACTGGGTGCTCATCATTAAATGTTATTTTGAATGAAAACTATTAAATAATAAGTGATTGAAGCGTTGTTCAACACTTTTCAGGCAATAAAGAGCAGCAGAGGGAATGGGTGTTTTCCCATTTTATGTTGTTTCATTTTTATTCAACCCATGCATTTTCCTTACCTACATTACTTTTATTGACCTTAACTAACCCTGTTCAGAAAATTGAAAGCATTACTCAGCAATGATCCACACTGAAGACCATAAGTCAACACGGAAGAGAAGTAATCAACACTGATCCACAATTGAAAGTAAAAAAGTAACTGCTAAAAAGCATTCATCAACACTGAATAGCAGTAATCAACTCTAATAAGCGTTTAAAACTGATCAAAACGATTGTAAAGAGAGTAACTCAACATTGTTCAAAACTAATCAACACTGGAGAGCATTACTCAAATTTGAACATTTATAAAAGAGACAGCTTACACCACTGCACAGCACTGACCAATACTGGACACTGATCAATAGCTGATCATTGATCATCTTTGTTCAAGATTACTGGATTACCCCACTTTTACACTCTTTCAGAGGATATACGGGTATACGGGTATATCAATGAAGGAAGCGTCCTTGAGCTTCTCTTTTAGCATCGTAGCGTCGTAGAAATATAGTCATATTCATTGTCTTACTTATACTTAAGTACCATTTCCGCTAATATTAAACTAACGATCGTATCGCTAAGGGTATCAAAGTCTTCGGTCGCGCAGAAGCTTCCTTTCTTTCCTTCCTTCTTGTATTCCACTGTGTATATTTCCTCCTGTACTTTTTGCACACACTGATTGCAATTTATCAACAGAGAGCTAAAAAAAAAAACAATAAATAGTGCCACTATCTGCTACGGGTTTTTTGCGTTTCCGATTTATTCTTCTTTTTCCATATTTTTTTTAATGTCCAACTCTGACTCAGCGTCTGGGGGGCTGTGATAAAAAACAATCACATGTCGATGCTCTTGGGAGAGCCACATAGGGAGGGGCTCGTAGATCGTCAAAAGATTTAGATACAACGTGTGCGGCTCCAATTAAATAGAGGTCGGGGTTTTATGTACGCGGTATCTATTGATAAGAAATATACACTTTTTTTAAAGGATGAGTAATGCTAGAAGTCATAGAGAGAAGAGAGACAAAAATTCTAGAAAAATATATCAAAATATGTGTTTGAATTTTCAAAAAATTTAAGGGAAAGCAAGAATTTTGATAAATTTTAATTAAAAGAATCTGTAAGCTATATTTATAATACATTTTTAGTTATAAAACATTTTTCATTCGGCACTTTTATGCAGTCACGAAATGTAGACTGACATAAAAGTATACATACATATATCCATATTGAATAAACGTTCATTTTATGACCTTTTTCCTTGCTCATAAGAGAAGGAGTGATTTTTAAATGTAAACAACATTTATAGATACAAAAACCATTAAGATAGTCGCACTTTATAGTGGAGAAAAAGGTTCAGCCGCACCAATTTGTTGAATCAATTAGACAATGGATCTATTTCTGGCCAAGTTCATAATTTCCTGGAAAATCTATTGTGGCCATGTCAATGAGCTTTACGGGGGGAATTTTCTGCAGGTAGCTAGCCAAAAGAACATGGAAAATCAGTAGCGAACACTGATAGCCCTAAGCCTTAAGAGATTACTCATGCCTCGGTCTGGGCCATGATAACGGAGACATCAGATGTACGTAAATCGGTGACAGAATACCAGAAACCACTCTATGTGTGTGTGTGTTTTCGATAATGGGGTGCAAAAAGAGGACAAATGATACACATGGCTATAAAAGCAAGTTCTGTGTGGGATCCGACCTCAGTTGAACGACGCACTTGCAGCGAAACGAACGGAGTAGAACCGAAACGGCAAGAAGCACCGCTAGCTATACCGATACGGCATACCAGACAGTGAAAGATATCATCGATTTAGATAGAAAACAGTGAGAGATCATAATGTGCAAAAGTGTAATGATTTGTATCGTGGCCGTCGTGGCGGCAGTCCTTGTGTCTGTGCAGGGACAAAACACTCCAACTCCAGCCAGTTGCAGCAGTATTGCCAGCAGTTTGAGTTTCAACGATTCTGCTGTAAGTGAAAAGACATTCGAGATTATAGTATAGCGCCCCGCAAATCTAATGTCTGTTTCTTTTGCCCATTACCATCACCAGTTGACGGGAACGTGGCAAGAGGTTGCCCGCCAGCCTAAAGCAAATGTAGCCTGCATCACGATTAGTGTGGATCTGTGGAATAACACCAATGTCCTGGTCAATGTCAGTCACTCCAGCAGCGAGGCATCGCTCTACATGGATGTGACCGAGAAGGCCAACATTACGCTGGCCGCCAGCACTGATGTTGCCGCCTCCACGGCCGGCTACAATGTGACCTTCGTAAAGAATGGCGTGAACGAGTCGCCCGTCTACATCAAGCTGCTGTCGACTGTCTCGAATACCTATCTATTGGGTTGCGGCTATACCGATGCCAATAATGCGAGCACTGGCTATAGCTTTATCCTGGCACGCGGCGCTTACACGGCGGCAGGCATCGAGCAGGCCAACAATAATGCCTCTCTGTACTATAGCGACTTCAAGAACGGCACCTACGGCAATGTCACGCAAGCTGGGTGAGTAAACGCCTTTAGGCCACTTTAAGATGACTTTAAGGATCAGTTCTAACTTGTATCCTTTATTTTTCCTTTAGATGCTATGCCAGTTCCGCCAGTCAGACGCTGCCATTGATTACTGGCTTCTTGGCTCTGGCCATGGCACTGATCTTCAAGGCCTAAACACCTCTAAATCAAATGTAGATACCGTTAATTATTTGCCTGCAAGAAAAAAATAACACACACACCAACCAAAAATCGTTTGCCTAAGTTATTACGTCAGCTGTTTTATTTAGTTTTTAGTTTAATTTAAAAACTTCCTTCAATAAAAGACCGAACCGAACCTAAAGAGGAGCGCTCCCCCACCCCCACCCACAACCCAACCAACACATACAAAAAATCTGAAGCTCGATAAAGAACGATGATGATGAGGAGCTCCTCCAATCAGTGCCTTTAATTTTGTTCGCTGGAAACTTGTAGCTACACAAAATGCCTGATAAGATAAATGGGAAAAGACACATACGCATAAAAGAAAAAACCAACAAAATAGATAACAAAATTTATGATGACTCTTCGGGTACACATTCCATAGATACATTCGATGGTATCGTCTCGTATCCGTGTTTTTTTTGTTTTGTTTTACGTGTTGCCAATTTTATGTACCAGCCAGGTCGTATATCAATCATTTGACTGCTTCCATGCGTTTCCTGCCAACTGATTAACCGATTGACAAATCACTACGATTTCGATTTTTGTATCGTTAATTACCCTGCCCTGCCCCGATGACAGCTCACGGCTATCGCTGGTTTTGTTGCTGGTTTATCTATAGACTGGCTGCTTAGAGTATATTTTTTTTACACCTTAATTAGGGCCATTATGTGATTAGGATTCCATTTCGAGTGGTTTACAAGGGCTGTGTTTGGGCAACGGTAGCCGTTTGAAGTGCATTTTTAGAGGCCTCTAATCAAACGGAAAAACTTAATTGAATTTGCGGTAGGACAGAAAATAACAGAAGAGATTTGTTGGAGTAAAAAATTTTGTTTGATTAGATTTGACATAACAAACAGGTACGTGTAGGTGGCCTGTCACTGGCAGTAGGCGACAAGAGAGAAGATGGCCTTGGCCAAGAATATAGGGTATTTTTCTATATCTTCTCATAAAATCTCACCCGCCATATCGTCACCGTCAAGAAAAAAGCACACACAATCCACCAGACACTTAATTGTCAGTAGCAAGTCATGATTGGAGTGGTTTTTTTGGGGGCCAAGACAACGACAACTCACTCAACATATATACTCGAAACATCCACTCGGACTGCTTTGGGGTTTCTCATTCAAGATTCTGTGATTTGTTTAGCCTTCCCCTCCCGTGACCTCGCCACAAGACTCCTCAAATCAGGATACAAAATTCCTCGATGTAGCGTCTGCTACTCTGCTTATACACTTATCGGGGCTTTCAGCTTGGGAGCGGAGCTGTTGCTGATTTCATGTTTATTTATTCTGCTTTCAACCCAATCAACCCACATACTGCCACACACACACACACACGCACACAACGATTTCCTTGTAGATATACAATATATACAATATCGATGCAAACAAAACCCACACTTATGCAAACAGAAGGCCACTAAATCACTGAACACTCCTCTCCCACAACAGCACTGGCTGGCATTTACACCCAAGGAAGGACCTCTTCTGCTCCTGTTTCTGTCGCAGTTGCTGTTGCTGTTGGTGTTCCTCTTACCCGATGATTTCTTTTGTTGCTGCTTGACCCGCGGCTTCTGCTGTCCTCCTCCTTCCGGCTGGTGGCTTCTCCGCTCCTACTCCTTTGCGGACAGGACACCCTCTTCGGTCTTCGGTTTATTTGTTGGCACAATTTGGTTACATTGTTTGCTTACAATCTTCTTCATTGTTTGCCCGAGTGTTGGGTGCTGCTGTTGTTGTTGTTGTTGTTCTTGAAATCAAGTTTACATCGATTAAGTAGCTGTAAAATCTGTTGGCCAAGAATAACACAAAAGAACCCAAGCCCCCCTGCCACTTCACACAAAAGTATCTGATGGATACACAAGGTAAGCCCCCACAGGAAGATGTTGTCATAATTCAGGGGAAAATCAACTAAAAGATGCCAAGGTTTAGGGAAAGTGAAAGTTAGCATTGGATCACTTGAATGATAAATAAGTGCATCGATAACATATCGATGTTGAATTGTTACAAAATCGATCAAGTTATTAATTATTGAATTTTATGCGATACCATAAATATAATGAATCAATACTGAATATATAATTTATCGATAACATGTCAATAATTTATCGATAGCGGATATATATATTAAATCAAACATTTTTAGATAACATGACGATGATATATCGGTTAAATTTCGATCATTTATAGATAATATTTCGATTAGTTATTGATAATATGTCGATCATTTATAGATACCATTTCGATAATTTATGGATGACATGTCGATTACTTACATACATAAAAAATTTTTTATATCTTATCGGAAATATATCGAAAAATATAAATTACAATCGTTAAGACATCAATTTCATTGACTGATATTCTATTTAAGCTCATTATTGAGGACAATCGTGTATTTGAGAAAATGTTTGCTAGAGCGATTTATTCGCTAATAAAAGTGGAGGAGGAAATGTTAAAGATTAATCCGTCTGATAGGAAACTGTTCCTCAAATATTCGAGGCATCCCAAGAAAATTCTCTAACCCTAAAACCTATACTTTAAAACCACATTTCAATGCACTTTAATTTATTATAATTAGTTCATTGGCTTGTCTCGAACATAAATCAACCAATAAACATCAATATTTAGGATAGATGCCAACCAAAAGTAACCATGAAGCACCATGAAAATCTTACACCTCTCTGTCTCTCTCCACTGATATTCATGCCACAAGCAGAGACCCATCCACACACACACAGACTTTCGAACACATAGAGCCAATAATTATACACTCTCAAGTAGCTAATCATCAAACGAGCCATCACCAGAGGACACCACAGAGGAATCAGAAGCAAAACCCAGACCCAAGAAACCAAAACTCCGACCGCAACAAAGTCCAAGAGGCCATGGAGAGAGAGATAGAGAGAGAGATAGAGAGATAGAGTTGGGGCTTTTGGTCAAATGCCAGACAAACAAAGGACGCCTCCAATCAATGCTAATAGCAATCGTCCTAGCAGAATCCTCTCTCTACAATGTAGTACTCAAAGTGCTTAGAAAACCAAAAGCCACAGATATAGATAGATGGAGGTGGAGGGAGAGGGAGGGCTACATAGGGAGGGCTAGGGAAAGAGACAGGAGAGGAGAGAGATAGCGAGACAGGAGAGAGAGGAGTGAAGGTGGGAGACAAAACTATTAATTAATTTGCCAGTCACTGCAGGGCAGCCAATCGACACGACACACCGCATGCCGTTGACATTTCAGTCAAAAGCAAAACCAATACAATTTCCCCCTCCCCCCTCCGGAGAGATTTGAGGAGTGGCTAATGAATTGCCAAATGGAGTGAGAGTGAGAGACAAGTTTTTATACCGGGGAAATTTGCTTACACATTCATTTCATTTCAACTTCTGTGTTCTGGCACTTCAAAAGTAGAAGATGTGTAATTGTTTGGGAGGGGGTGGAGAGAGAGAGACAGAATGGAACGAGTAGGAGGTTTGGGATTATAGGGTGAGAGTCCCCGCCCCCAAGATGTTATCATATAAATTGAAATCTTAGACAAGTTCCTCTGGCACTCCAAAGCACTCGACAAGCATTTCCACAGTCAAGTGTCAGGCCAGGGCTCGAGAGCTACTCATTTACACTGGAAGAAAACCATATATAAACCCCAACAAGGCTTTGCTTTCATTGGCATTGATTTGCTCTCAGTGTTCCTAATTTATGCTGATCTCTGGCCCTGAGAAAATTGCAAGACCCTCTAAGCATTTGCATAGATTGCCCAACACTTGGCACATGAAAAACATGATTTGATTTTCCTCTCCCCACACACAAAAAGGTAACAGATAATACGATACTATATATATGGAGATCTTTTGGGCTGCCACAGGTTGTGTTTTTGGGGGGTGGGAGGTAATTGAATGGGCGGTCCTTAGTCATTTACATTCAATTAACAGTTGTACGGCCGGCCATCTATGAGATACTTGTACTATACTCTCCTCTCCCTCTGGTCCGGTAGTATTAGCTTCTGCTTTACCCATAAATATTCATGGACAATAGGCAGGGCCGCAACTCGAGAGAGAGCAAGGGGCTGGTGTCTATAGTTAATTCATGGCAACCCCCCTTATAACGCCGCTTATGGTTCCATAATTTATGCCTCCATGAACTTGGGAGTCCTGTGCGTAATGGAACTGTGTTTTTGTCCTTAGTTTTGGCTTTTGCCCTAATGCATAAGATATAATAATTACGGTTACGATTGGTTTCAAGCGAAAGTGTATCAAGTGTATCAAATATCAAGGATTAAGGTTTAGGAATCGGTTTGCTTTTGCTTTTACTTCCTTTGATGGCTCTTTTGCGGACATTTAGAGACCTGTAAGCCATGTTAGCGATTTCCTGGGAAGAGAGTTGAGATGGAGTAGAGGAAAGTGTGGCAGAAAAAATATCTAATAAAAAGAATAATAATTTTCGTTAGATTACACTGGGAGAGCGAATAATAAGCAGGGACATCAATAAAAATTAAAATAAATAGCCTCAAAAATATTATCGAAAATACTCTAAAATATATCATAAAACACACACAAAAAAAATATAAAATATGTTAAAAAAAGTATAATATAAAATATCATTAAAATTAGCCTAATATATATCAATAAAAAAACATATCAAAATGTTATAAATTACTAGGAAAGTAGCCTTAAAAATAAAAAAATAAAAAATCCGTAAAATATATCATAAAAAACTGCAACAAAATTGTAAAAAAGCAAAAGCCTTAAAGAGTAGCCCATAAAATATCTTCAAAATGTTTCCTTTAGAGCACTTTGTTTGCCTTCCTATTACTACTTCAAGAACTATAATTCCTATACCCATTTCTCTTTGCCTTTAAATCCCCTCCTTCTCCTTACCATCCTTGATTCCAACTATGACTCTCTCTCTCTCTTTTTAAGACTCACACCTGCAAAACGTGTGAATCCGCTTTTGACAGGCCGTCACATTCACAATTAAAACAATTAATTAAGTTCGAGCGACCGTAAACCACAAAATGGGACGGAGCGACTGTAAAAGAAGAAAGCGATAACTTGAAGTACGAGGTGATACTACATCCTACTATATCTTACATCCTCTGGCAATCCTAACCATTATTTGAAATGCCAATTACAGTTGGAGAAAGGAGACATGGAAAGGCGACACAGAGACATAGAAAGCGACTGAAACAGAGAGCATAAAGTGGAATGTGTGTGCGAGAGGGGGGTGGGGGGTAAAAATGGCGCAAATTGCTGTAAATCCATTTCGGAAGGCTTTTCCACTGTTTGCTGTCGATTTTCCCTCATCCTCCTCCTCCACCCTCTCCGATATCTTTCTGTTGTGTGTGTGTATTTCACGGCATTATTCGTAACGAGCGACATGATCATAAAAATAAACGCAAAATGCAAACACAATAATGGGCCTGGGCCTGGGAGTGCCTTAGTTTTTATTTTTACACCTGTTTTTCCTAACAAACAAACAAACAAAACAAAACGAACGCAGGACGCTACGAAGGACGAAATTTGACTGCGCCAGCACGCACACAACTAAATTTCCGGTACAACACCTACATGGGTGGTAGGTGTCCTCCATCTCCATCCACCATACACCATCCGCCATCCGCCATCCACCATCCTTTCCGGGTGCCATTCCACCAAATACACTTTGATTTCCGTGCACCAACTTTACCTATAGCCCAGCTATAATCGAAGAATCATCGAGGGTATATGGAATTTGTGGAGGGATTGAAGTATGGGCTTCCTAGACTCTTAAAATTATGATATAGGAATGATCTTTGAGGCTAAGGAAATTCATACTAGTGTTTTATTGCCCTAAACATATACATTTTGTTCCAATAATTCCACATTAGAAATTTAATGAAATCCTGTGTTATCTTTACATTTTTTTTAGATGTACAACTCTTTAAGAATTTTCTAAAGTCATTATCCATCGAGATACTTACAAAAAATCATGAGGATTGGATACACTTTAGAGCCTGTATAATATATAACATATGATACGCACATTTTCAACGTTGTGCAACTCTGATGAAGGAGGGTTATGGTATATACAATCAATACATCATTACATTACGAAACCCTTAACAAAAATCAGGTTTACTATTATATTTATTTATCTATATATTTATCTTTTTTTATTTTGTGGCTAGCACTGTGAAAGTCTCTTTTAGTTTGAATATATACATGGATAAATGATCTAGTAGTTTTACAGAAATTCCTTGGGATCCAGCAAATCTGTTACCCAGAATAAAACAAAGAACACTCTGTGATCACTTTCAAGTATCCTTTCTTTTACTGCTTTCTCTGCAAGAATATAGATACCCGGATTCACTACTTCTAATCTGTACAATTTTATCCTCTAAAATCACACAAAAATTAGTATTTATTACTGGGTATCTCATAGTCCAACTATTTGTATTCAACTTTTTCTGTCTGGCGTGAGTGTTTGTGTGTCTATCTGTGTGCTTGCATCGTGTTTGAGCCATTAAAATTACGCCTAACGGAGTCACACACACACACACCCAGACACTCTGGCAAATCGGAGGACGTAAAAATGTGCGATGGCTCACGCGGCGTATGAGTATTTTACTTTTACAGGCGAAGAGCCGTTCTCTAACTGCTGCTGCTGCTGCACACACACACACGTTTCATTTGAAATCCATGGCACGTTTTGGGCCCCCACCAACAGCAGGAGCAATTTTCAATCGTAACTCCCAACAGACAAGGGGCGTAGCGGTGTAGGGGTCTGTGTAGGACTGTAGGCGTGGCAGGTGGCGGAAATAATGCGGCTGGCAGTAAGGATGTCAAAATTGGCAAAAATCGACGAGACGAGACTGCCGGCGATGCCTAACTAAAAATCAAAGCCGTCTTTTTCCTACTTCTTCGAGTCCTGCCGTGGAGGTCTCTGGGGCCGCCTACGTGGCACACACTCGCACACACGACGTATACGTAATATTTGCAGAAGATTATTATAGGCATGGGGTGGAGAGCCACTTGAGACGCACAAACACACACACATAGTAGGTGCCACACGCCTCCTTCAATAAAAACGTACGAGTATGTGTGTGCCGTGCCTCTCTCCCACTCTGCCTCTCCCTGTGCACTTAATAATAAAATTTCGTTTAATTCCGAGTTTTTGAATTTCATTTTTTATGATTCCCCAGCATTTTATTCGTTTTTCTTTTTATTTTGTACGCGCCAGGTGTGTGTTTGCTTTGGCGTGTGATAAAATTTTAATTATATTTGTTGCCGTCGGTGGAAAAGCGTTGTGGAAAAATTATTAGATTTCCTTGGGGCTCATAATTTTTGGTGCTAATCGGAATAGAGACGGGAATTTTGATGGTATTTTCGTCTGTTGATGAGGATTGGGGATCTATAAGGTGCAGTTTCCATGAATTTTATGGGCATCATTATATATTTATAAATATTGCTTAAAAATCATAGCTCAACGAAAGGCTAGCCGTAAGATCTTAACTTCATTTGAAAGCCTTTTACTTTATTCAGCGAATCTTCTGAAAAAAACGACTAAAAATGTATCTTTTCTAAAGAAAAACATTTTATAATAAAAGCTAATGATGATTGAGACTAGATAAGATACAGTTCCCTGGAAGACAATCTCTACCATGGCACAAAATAATCATTTAATCAGAGAAACAAAATATAATTATTTTATTAGATAAATAATGAAAAAATAAAAAAAATATATATATATGTAGGTGTTTCGATAGATTTTATAAATTCGTTGAAGACAAACAGAAAACTTTTCCTGAATCCCAAAATGTACGCCTAATCTTTATCAGTTTACAAGCAATTAAAATCATTTTAAATTCTTTAAAGTTATGGGTTTCTATAGGATCTACACTAGATGGATATCTAACAATGAAATAGTTTGCATCTTTAGTTGATTTGCCTCTACATTTGCTGCTGCTAAAGTACCTCTATTATAACATATCCATAGCTGATTGAAATCCTCTAAGATTACGACAATACTCCTAATATCTGTGAGCCGCTCTTTATATATGTATATATGTATGCACCCCCAATCCCTAAAATATCATCTCCAATTGTTGTTGCATTATCAAATTATATATAATTTTACTTTCAAATAAAGATAATACGACGCACTTAGTTACTTCAAATAATAATCAATACAAATACACTAATAATTCCAAGAATTACTCATCCATTCAATCAGTAGACATTCGTTTGTTGCCACTTCAATTGAAAATCTGTCATATATTAATCTATTAGTTCAAGACTTTCTGCCTGGCAATTGATTTTGCACATCGGCTGTTCCCAATATCTCAGCCATGAAGCCCCATTTAATCAGCTTGGCAAACAGAGTACATCCGATAATAAGCAGGTCCAAAAGTTGGCTGTGAATCACAGCCTGTTGCGAGTTGATTGCCTGTTGCTGCTGCTGCAATAAAAAGCGGAAGAAAGTACTTTAGTAAAAAAAGGTTGTTTAATTAGTGTTATCTGTGCGAGTGGGTGTCGTGGGGTTTGTTGGATTGCAAAATAAATAAATAATCATAAAATGTGCAAATGCATTTTGGTTGCTTATAAATTTCATTTAGGCGTAAAGCGTAAACGTTTTGACATTGATGTTTGGGGGGGCTTAAGAGGCTACTTGGAGCTGGAGACCCAGACGAATGTCTGTCTGTCTATCTGTCTATCCTTCTTGGCCTAGGTCCTGCGTCTCGGACTGTCTAGTGTCTGTATTTCTGGGACCAAGTCCAGCGTCTCGGACTGTGTTCTGTCTGTCTATTTGTGTGTCTGTCTCTCTATCTTTCTGTCTAACCCTCATGTTCTCAATTTCATTTTCGTCAAAGTTGTATCCAAAAAAGGCGATGCTGTTTTGCTTTTTTGAAACGGTTATGAATCGGTTAGGAACTTGACTTAAAAGTGTTTTAAAATTGCAATAAAAATTCCATTGCAGAATTTCTGCATAAACATTAATCGAAAGTGAAATTGAGAACAACGTTCTCTCACTCTCTCTTTCTCTCTCTCTCTCTAGCTCTCTCAGTGTTTGCTTTTGCTGCTTTTTGGCCTTGTCTAATGGACGCCTGCCAACAGTTGGCTCAAAATCTACTGGCTCCTTGGGTGGCACCTACCTCCGCCACCTCTCCACCACATCAACTTGAATACCAGGAGGAAGAAACATTGTATTCGAGTCAGGTGCGTTGTGAATTTTGCTGCAACAGTCATTATAATAATGCCACAACGAAGTGTGCTCGGAAATAATAATCAACTGGAGGGTAAGAGAGAGAGAGAGAGAGAGAGAGAGAGCGAGAGAGATAGAGTGAGAGAGAGGAGGGGAGTAGGACCAAGCACAGCTGCTGCTCATGGGGCTCTTTGATGCGGCTGCCTGGCTGCCGGGCTTCGTGTGTAGCAAGTCAGGCACTTAAAATTTCATTTAAATATGGACTACTCCAAGCCACTCGTTGAAAGTGCAATCGTGCATTTGTTGCAGTTGCCACTGCCACAACTAGTGGCCCTGCCACTGACGTTGTTGCAATAATCGCCTCAAATAATAACTTTAAGTGCATAATTTTATAAAAGTTCTTGCAGATCCATTTATAGTTTTATTCGTATACTTTTACAATGCTCGTTCTTAATCTTTGGTAAGGATATGAAAGCACGTGAGAACAGTTAGCCGTTTGCTACAAGGATAAATGCAATTTTGAAATTGAGTTGAAGAAAATGCAAGAAAATATATGGGTCATAAATGGAAGGAAAGAGGGTGCAATAGAGGCTTTCAATGCAGCAAAACTCAATGGAACTTGTACTAAATAAAGAGCTTTAATCGTTTTTACCAATACTTGATCGTTTGATAGTTTAGGATGGATTAAAATCCAAATGCAATTTTGCTTAAATTCCATCAAAGGTACTTTTACTTTACTTTTCCCTATTGATTTTGGTCTCAAAGAACACACACTCAAAAACCCACCCAAAAATTCATGAATTTCAAACATTTTCCAAATTGTTTGATGGACACTCTAATAAGTGGGTTGCAGATTAACCCTTGGTATAGCTTTACAGCCCACCAAGGCTTCCCACTTACCTTTCACCGCTTCCCCCACTTAAATTTCCCTGTCTGCCTGTCTGTCTGTTGCCATAACATTCGATTATCCCTTTGGCTAGCCATGGATTACAAATCCTATTTCTGTTCCTGATTTTCTGGCGGATGTTTTGCATTTCGGTTTAATTGATTTTGTGCAAATTTCCTAAAAATCTACAAACTTTTCAACTCGCGCTGTTGTTGTTGTTGTTGCTGCTGTCGCTGTTTTTGTTTTTGTTAGGCAAATCCATTTATCGCTAATTGTTTGCATATATAGACGAGTAGTATCGTTTTTTCGTCCTGTTCGCGTTTACATAACGAATTGGCAATGAGTGGATGTTGGCAGCAGGACTGCACACAATTTATTTATATATTTTTGACACGCACTGCGCACAAATGGCGACGGCAGCCGGCCGGCTGCTGCTGCTATTCTGATGATTAAAAGCAGATTTGTTCGGATTGGCTACCCCTATAACAGTTTCACATAAACAATTCAAAATTTGCGACTTTGAATTGCAAATTAGTCGATTACCAAATGGGGAAGTTTTTGGGAAAAAAGGTTTGGTTTTTGCCGCCATAATTAGTTGTGGATCAGGGGATAGACATCAGGACTACATAGACTGGTATATTGAATAATTTATGCATGTGCATGTTTCATACACATCTAAAGCTAAATTGTACTAAAGCTAAATCGGAAATAATTGGTTTAAGCTTGTATTAATATAATATTTTCACGAATATATTAATTTTACTATGCTTTAATTATTTTACCACATTTTAGACACATCTAGAGAGTTAGAAGTTATCACTTATTTCTGACGTTGGTGAATGAATCCGATGGATAGAATGTAAAAGATTTGGTTTGTGTACTAACCAATACGATACCCTCTATAGAAGGAGGCATAAGCAAAGCACAGCAGAGCAAGAGGGAGCCCTCTGTGATTCTCTGCGGCGCTGCCCGCTCCGCTCTGCACCCCAGGAAGCCAACAGAAGCAAAAACACTTTTGATTTTGCCAAATGCAAAGCAATGACCCTTTTTCCCTCTTTCGTCTCCTTTTTTTGATTCTCTCTTTCGCGGACTGCAGGCCGACATGTTTGTGCTTGTCAACGAGAGATAAGATCCATTCTCTGTCGTTCTCTTTCTCTCTTATACACTGCTCATTTGCAGACCACCTTTTTTGTGTTATTACAAATTGAGAGCAAAACACTCCACTCCACAGACTGCGATCTATCTCTGACTCTCTGCCGCTTACACAAAAAAAGTCATAAAAAGTGGCAAAGTCAATCGAAACTTTTGTAATTTTAATTTACATTAAAAATTATGTTGACATTTTATTTTTGCTTTTGCCATTTGTTGGGGTGTCGTCACGCCCTCGCGCTTTTGATAAAATAAATATGTATATATACAATTTGCATACAAAATTTCCACACATTTCAGGACACGCTGCAGTCAAAGTTTTTCTTTATTTTGTTCTGAATATTTGCATAACTCAAAATCTAGACAAACAGCAGGAGGAGAGAACATTAAAAGGAAAGGGCACGAAAAGCAAATATGAATCATACGCCACATGTGTGGCGAATGTTCGTGCAAATGGAAAAAATAATCTAGAAATATAATTACATTAAATGGAACCAGACAGAGAGAGAGGGAGAGAGAGCGAGCGAGAGCGGTTGAGATAAAGGTTAATGACATTTTGGGGCTGTAAAAGATGGTGATCTTTTTTTTGGCAATTATTATGAACATCTGGAGGGAAATGGAAAAGTTATCTTGAAAATGTTTAAACAAAAAACATATCTTATCTGAATAGGAATTATGATTAAGATTTGAAAAATACTTCAAATATTTACCTATGCTAAGAGTATGATGAAATATCAGCAGCTCTGATAAGAAACATTCATTGATACATCCGCAACTCGAAAGTCATATGTTATACATGTTTTCAATATCGTCTACCAGGATATTAAACAATTAACAAATCAAATTAATAAACAAATGATAATTTAGATAGCGTCTGTTGTGGTTTAGATATAATTTATGATTATTGCCCGAGATCCGGCAACACAGAAAGAGAACTCGTAAAGAGAGCTCGTAGCGAAAGAGAGAGAGAGCCAATGCCAATTGAGGCTCTGATATGTAAGGTAAACACCAGAAGAGCAAGAGCAAAACATCTCTCTACAAAAATCTACAATGATCTTAAATGACAATCTACGTTTACGGATTTACGGAACGGTACATAATCATCTAGCAGATGAGCAGGGTCCCACACAGTAGTATCATTCGACAGTCGCGTTTCGCGGCTGATAGACGTGTGTTGTGCTATCCGATCCGTTGACATGTATCCCCAATTGGAGACAGATGCTGAGGCCCTAGAGAAGGCAACGGCTCAAAAGCTGTTAACCTCGAGACAAAGCCAAACAGAGGATGAGAAACCCCCACCAGTACCCAAATGGAAACGTCGCCTGCATCGTGCCAGTGACCCAATGGCTACCTTTGTACTCTACCGAATGGGGCATCAATGACTTTATAGCGGGCATTACCCTGGGCCTAACCATCATCCCGGAGAGCATGGCCTGTGCTCTGCTCGCGGGACTGCCGGCACGCTATGGCCTGTGTTCGGCCTTCATTGGACCTTTGATCTATATAGTGTTTGGCTCCATCGATAAGGTGATCATCGGACCCACAAGTCTGGTGGCTTTGGTCAGTGTACAGTTTACGGTGGGTCGACCCATAGAGTTTGCATTTCTGCTTACATTTCTCAGCGGCATTGTGCAGATCATTATGGGTGCCCTAAGATTAGGTGAGTGTATCTATCTATCTCTCTATCTATCTTTCTATCTATCTGTGTGTTTTGTGGTGTGATCTCATTGCTAAATTGATTCAAGTGTTTCCTTTCCCCCTGAACTTGAGACAGAACCGAAACGAAACCAATTGAGTTGTACGTCAGGCCTGTCTCACTTTGTGGGGCATCTAATTTATTAAGTTATATGATAATTCATATGCGGTTCGAATGCGATTAGCACTATTTAGCATCAATTAGCACCTTCTTTAGGTGAGCATTGCTCTGTTTATTTTTCATTGAAACCACAACAAATTGAGGTCCATCAACTTTGTTATGATAAGATTCGATTCAGATCGAGACCCAGACCCATTGTAACAATTTCCTGATATTTTTAAAAGATTTAATAAATGTTTTTATTTATTTGGTTTTTTATCCCAGTGCTACAAACTTTTATTATTTTTTATTGCATTTGAGGGCACTTTCATTTTTGAATTATAATATTCTTAATTTTAATGTGAATATTCTTGCCTTTGTATGTAGTTTTATGTTTTAATTTGATATTTTTTTCTTCGTTGCAGGTTTCATCTTTGAGTTCATCTCAATGCCCGTGATCAAGGCCTTTTCCTCAGCCACTGCCATTCTGGTGATCGAATCACAGCTGAAAGTATTGCTGGGCATCAAGTACTTAGTGGCGGGTCTTTTGAGCTCCGTCTCTACCCTAAGTTCTCGGATCGACGAATCGAATATGGGAGATCTCATTATGGGCATTTGTGCTATAGTTTTTCTCCTCTTACTTGAGGTTTGTCCATAAAGTACCCTCCTCGCTCTCTTTTCTAAACATTTCTTTTTCCTTTTTCTAGCTACTCGAACGCGTGGCTCGCAATGAAAATCATGGAAAAGTTCTGAGGATCTGCTGTCGTTATTTGTCCACTTCTAGAAATACTCTGATCGTTCTTATAGCCGGAATTGTGTCCTACTTTTGGCTGCAACAATCGGACCATGTACCCTATGCTCTTAGCCAGAAAGTTTTAGCCACTTTGCCGAATTTTACGATCCCCAGTCTGTCGATTGAAACGCCTGAACGGAACTACACTTTCTGGGAGATCTTAAGGGAGCTCAATATGGGGATTATAGTCATACCGATTGTGGGAATACTCACAAATATATCTATTGGAAAGTTGAGTGAGTAATTCTGTTATTTCCTAAGGTGTCTAGACATCGTTTTCTTAAGGTATTAAAGTGAATTTGTGGTGTCATACGTATTTTGAAAGTAAACAAAGATAGTGTCGGAAGAAAAGTTCGTATATTTATGGGCTACACAAGAATGATACACAAAATCAAAAGTATAAATCCTAAAACCTATTGATTTTTCTACTACTTCAACTGAGATATATTCCCAGGGCTTCGCGGTCCCCGAGATTGCTCTTTCCATCAAAATAGTGCACTTTAAGCCCAGAAGAACAAATTGTATCTATAAAATTTCCATTTTTAAAAACATCTTTCTATGAAATCTCTATCGCTCTCTTTTTTTCTAGCACCCAAAGGGCTGGTGGATACAAATCAAGAGCTCCTCACCGTGGGACTGTGCAATATGTTTGGCTCCTGTGTCCAGGCCATGCCCTCATCGGGTGCCTTTACCCGCTATGCCATTAGCACGGCCTGTGGCCTGAAGACGCCCATGGCAAATCTGTATTTGGGTAAGCAACAAATTGACATTTAGTATCCTGAATAAAATTATATACATATCTTTTACTGTATGCCTTAGGTGTCATTGTGCTGCTGGCTTTGAGCTTTCTCAGTCCGTACTTCATTTTCATACCGGAAGCCACACTGGCGGCCATTCTGATATGCTCGCTATTCACGCTGCTGGACTTTAAGCTGCCGCTCCGTTTGTGGCGTGACTCGAAGCGGGATTTTGCCACCTGGCTGCTGTGCTTCTGCGTGTCCGTGCTGTTCGGCGTGGAAGTGGGTCTGTTTGTCAGCATTGTGGTGACGGCTTTGCATCTCCTTTTCCTGTGGGCACGTCCCGAGATTAGGGTAAAGATTGAGCAGCTGGACGAGATGCAGTACATCCGCGTGACGCCCGGGAATGGCATCTACTTTCCGGCCATCAATTACCTGAGGGAACGTGTCCTCAAGGCCTGCACTCAGGCGGATTTCCGTATAACCGTTGTCATCGACGGACATCGCATCACGGGTCTCGATTACACCGCCGCCCAGGGTATATCGAAGCTGTCGAGCGATCTGTGCCGTCAGGCGGATGCGGCCAGTTCCACTCTCCTGATTCTGTATAGGTTCCAGGAACCCCTGCAGCGTTTGATCGATCACACGGATAATCTAGTCTTTTGTGAGACCGAGGACAAGGTCAAGGAGTTCTTGACCCAGGAATCGCTGCGCAATGGGTTTATTAATCTCAAGGAGCACATACGGGCCTCCATAGATTTGGGCTATAAAATAGACATCGATTAGGGGTCTGCTCTCCTCTTTAGCTAGTCGTTTGTATTATTTATTTAAGTTTAGTTCGGAGTTGGGGAAAATTGTCGTCTGGCAAATGGAAATAAAAAGTGAAAGAAAAGTGGAACAAATGCCTTGATGGGGCAGCAATTTATAAAATCCAGCACGGCGGCGGCGGTGGCTAACTCTGCCACTCAAAGAGAGCAAGAGAGATGGCTACACAATCGGTGTGAAAGAGATGGAGGAGGGTATATATGTATGTAAGAGAGAGACAGTTAGATGGATGCTGTGCGGTGCCGCTGGCGACGCCGTCAATGATTGCCCAGCTAATGGATTTCTGTTTACTTTTTCACTTAGTTCCGGACGCCAAAAGAGGGAAGCGAAAAATAGGGAATAGAGAGGAAAAGGAGAGGAAAAAACTCTGTGAAAAATAACGCAAAAGAAATTAGACAGCAAAAAAAGCGAAAGCTCTAAGCCAACTATTCAGCCTCTGCCACCCCCCACCATCCATAAGGTAGAACAAAAAAAAAACAACTATAGAAAAGTGCAAGAAATTAAACTAAAGTCCTAGCCGTAAAGTGGATCAAACGCAGTAAAAACAAAGTGAAGGAATAATTGAAATTTCATTAAGGAAAAGTCGAATTGGGAATGCCCTTTAACTAAACAATAAAAAACGTTTCTAATTGGAGAGACATTTATAGAATTTGACTTAATTTGTTAGTACCTAAAATTGTTGTTTATTTCAATGTAAGTTTTTGTTATTATTATTTGTTTTGTTGTATTATTTCTACCTGCATTTTTAAATGTATGACGTTAAACCCTATTTTGGGGTGATCATATAATGTAAAGTAAAAATAAAATAAAATTTTCTGACCCTAAACTATATTTTAGTATGATCTTTTTGTGTTTAGCAACAAAATAATTTCTTAATGTAAATGAATTATAAATTATTAAAAATTGAATTAATAAATCGAAATATGAATATTATAACTTTATATTTATTTGAATAATCATTCTATTGACTCAATTGGTTCAAATTAGGTGTGATCATATTGCGTATACAAAAAATACCTAATTATATAAGCTGTAACTATACCAAAACTATAAAACAGTTTGTTTTAGCAAATTTCCCCTTATTTTCGGTAGGGTATTCCAAAGAAATCAAGAAAAATAAGACCAACAGCGAGTTAATTACGAAAGGTTAAGACGAAAGAGCGAGAGACTGAGAGAGAGAGGGAGAAGAAATAGTTAGAGAAAAGGAAAAAGGCAGAACCTACAACCCGTAGGAAACCCGCAGCCGTAGGCGACCCAAAGTCATGGGATCTAAGTAGATTTCAAGCACTTGAGGCGTTGTAAATGAAATGCGGCGGTACCCACTACCCTCCTTAAACTTCTAGCCTTATCCTGCCGTATCCTTTCATTCCGCCGCTGCCGCTGCTGCTGTTGTTGATTGCATTGGCAAACGAAGTGAGCAGATTTAATGAAATTTAAAACGCTGTCCAGCACTTGTCCAAAGGATAAGCGACAGAGACAGCCAGAGGGATAGAGAGAGAGAAAATCCAAAGGATAATGCGGTCAGCCGAATGCAGATTGGCCCACGCCCCCATCCGCCCGGACTCCAGATGCAAATTCCCGTCCCACTCTGGTAATTATTTCAATGGACTCTATTTGCGTTGCTTTTGTACTGCACGTCTGCACGTCGATTTTCCGCATTGTTAAGCTAATGAGGATTTTGCGGCATAAGGAAAATCAGCACGCCAAAGAAAAAGGTAAAGGAGTAATATTATAATTAATATATCGATTGAGATAAAAATCACTTAATGGACCCAAAACCGACAAAAAAAAAACCAATATCTTTCGCCATATCACAAGTCCAGTGGACCACAAAAACCAAATATCATTCAAATTGCGGTTCATGCAATCAAATTTTCACACACAACAAAAAAAAAACAGCAACCACACACAGACACTCAAAATGATCAAACGTGTATGCGGGACATTCATTTTGCGGCCAGACGGATCAAACAAAACTTGTTGACACACAAAAGCCGTTGGAAAAGCCATTGGAAAATCGCCCCCAAAGCCACCCAAAAACAAGCCAAAACCGCACTTTATTCGCTTCCTCTCTATTTATTGCTAAATATGCAATAATTTTTGTTAATTTTTTTTTCTATTTCCTGCCACACACAAAATGCGGCATACCGGATGATATGGTGGATGGGTTTTAGTAGGTTGCACTATAGTTAGTGGTTATATTTTTAGTTTATTTTTCAACCTAATAACATTTATTTTCCACATGCGGTTGGCGAAACAAAAAACCCTTTAGCCTTTTGTCCCCCTTTGACTATATTTTTTCGACATTTCATTTGAGGAAAAAAAACCTACTTTCTTTGTTAAAATTCCTGAATGGGCATACATGTCTGATCTTCGGTCTGGCTAGCAAATTAATTCTTTGTTAGATATTATCCATATAGTCTGATTTTAACATACGTTTACAGACAGAATAATAGTAGTATTAGCATAGTTATAAGTGTTAATTAATTATATTGGCCACACATATTACAGAAATTTTGTTTTATAGTTTAAATAAAATAAGCTCATCGAACATCGGCCAACGGCACCCAACCCGCGTGTTCTTCATACTCTTCGAACATGTTTGTCCCTGCATTCAATGTTTCGTGCTGTAGAGCGATGGGTTCGAGCTGCAATGAATTTTTTGCAGGGTTCGATCATACTCAATGCAAATATTTTCGGCCACGATCGTGCATTGCGAAGCTGAACATCGGCAAACGATTCGAGCAGGTTCGTTCATACGAAATGCAACTGCAACTCTGATCTGTAAAGACATCGAATGATTCGTATGATAGTAAAAGGTGTAAGTAAAAAAACTTTAGAAAATATGAAATTTTAAGTGAAAGAGGAATTTAAGTTATTGAAACAGTAAACAGACATTTACAATAACCGATTTTTTTTGAAGGTTTATCCTATCATGAAAGTGCTTCTGACTTTCTGTGTATATTTTAGGCATGAAATACATATGTTGATTTTTTAGTTTTAGTTTTAAATGCATTTAATAAATATTTCTTCTATTTTTCAAAAATAAATAAATATCCTATAATTTTGACCACTTCTGTATATATTTTTATATATTTTTTTGAACCTAATTCCCATGCATTCAACGCCAAAGAAACGCTGATACACATAGCAGAGCCGACAGAAAAATAATACAAATTAAATTTTCATATGAATTATATTGCTGGTCACGTAGGCTGAATAAGGGAGGGGGGAGGTGTGGTAAGTGGGGGGAATGGCCAGGAGTGGGTCTGGGGGAAATGTGAGGGGCGCGGCCACAGAGGAGAGGGGGGGAGAGTGTCAGAAGGGAATTGACCATTGATAGGTATTATGTGACTGGCTGACCAAAAGGACAGACCAACTGACCGAAATTTCATTTCCTTTTCCTGAACACTGCCACCCACAACTGCCTGCTTTTCCTGCTTTTCACATCTCCCTCTCCATCCCTTACAGCAGAATTTTCCTGCTTTTTCCGCATGCTGCCTTCAAACCAGCAGCAACTTAATTGCTTCGCCTACGTCAATGCGACAAAACGGCAAAAGACATAATTAATAGCAGCCAGGATTGGGGGGGAGGAGTACGAGGAGGAGGAGCAGCAGGCAAAGCAAGTCTCATTTATCGATTTTCAGATGCCAAAAAGGAAAACCCCAGCCGACAGGCAAGGGGCTCCGCTTCACAACTCCTAAATTCCATTTTCCCCGGCAATGTCAATTGGCCTTTGGCCATAAAGCGTTTTAATATGCGCTAAAGTAGTCAAAGTACATCGAGACAGACAGAGAGAGAGCCGCGTGTTTGCTTGTTTAAATTGTTTAAAATGTCAACTTGATTGCCGCCTAATTAAATGCCAGAAATCCTAAAAGACAACAACAGCAACAGAGAGAGAGGAAAGACCTGCACGAAGAAGACTAAGGCTGAGGGTAGTCCTAGGGGAGGAGAATGAGTTCCAAAGACTGTGGGTAGACCTGGACGAAGAGATCTCGCCTCTAAGCGAACAAATAGAAAATTTTCAAGAAATGAAGGCTACTTTTGGTAGCCGAAACTAAGAATACCCTAGAAGATCGATTAAGTCCTTAGATTTCAATAAAAAATATGAATATGAAAACACATGAATGTATATTTTTAAGGTTTGAAAGTAGTTTTTCTTACAATATTGAATGGCCGTTCCCATGGAAACGATGCGATAAATTCTTGACAATTCTGAAATTTACATTCAAAAGAAGGTTCTGAATGAACAAAAGTTCATATTCATTTCAGATCCTCCACAAATTTTCTGATATCATTCAATTTTATATTAAGCATCACCTAAAACTTTAAACCCTTCTACAATTTTAAAGTATATTATTTGTCCCTAATGGGGCAGATTAAACCTTTATTTCCACAATCTCCTCTTAGGAAGGGTATAGATACACGTAATTAACAATTTTTTCATCCAAAAATCCAATGGAAAGCAATGTCATTGAGACACAGACACAACAACAAAGAGAGCTAGGGGCCAAAGCTGCTTAGGGACACAACAGTTCACGCGGCAGAAGCAGTTTATAGTAAACATCAGGGGTAGGTATTTAATAGACCCCACCCCTTTCCCCGTCTGTCTTTGGTTAGTGCCAAAAAACATGGCTTAAAGGGCTTCGTGTCCGTTCGTAGACAAGCAACCAATCAAGTGCCTCTGGGCAAGGGTAGGGTAAAACATTTAATTTCAATTAGAAATCATTTTATTTTCAAGGTAAAGCCAGGCAATACATATTTGATTGATTCGCAAAGGAAAAGAAAAGGTGTATTGGTAGTGTGTTAGTTTATTGCTTCATTCTTAAGGGTTGGATGGGATTGGGAAGATTGGAGAGACAACTCAGACAAGCAAAAGTGTTTGATTTAATTAACAATTCATTAAAATTTTAAAACGATATAATTAAACAAATACCTTAATATGAAACAAATAATTAAAAATAAATAATATTTACAAAAAAAAAGATTGCTAAATTGAATAAAAATAAAGAAAAAGAAAAAAACAAAAACTGAATAGAACTAAATAATTTAATAAATTTTTATTAATTTCTGGCCGTAATAATAATAATTCACATAAGGGTTTTTTTTTTTTTTTAATTTGCGATTTTTCTTGATTTTTTTAAAGGTAGATTTTTTTTTTAACCGAGTGAAAAATCTAAATTCTCTTCAATTCTTGTAAAATTCTTGCTTCAATTGCCATCGCTAAAATCCTTCCTCAACAATTGCTTTTACCACACACAATTCAAAATTCAATTAATCCGATTTCCAACTGAAATGACCTCCTCAACAAAAATTTACCCAATTTGTTTGGCCAACAAGTAAACACAACATATTTTTGCCCCTATTGATAAGGCACTTAATTAAATGCAAACACAGTTCTTTTCTGATTTTTGTTTTTGTTGTTTTCCTGGTTGTGCTCCTCAAGGGCCAATAAATTTTTGCAATTTCATTTGAACTTGCACTTCAATTAGAAGTGAGCAGGGGAGTTTGCCCGGTCCACACTCAATCATCAGTCAGTCAGTGGAGAGAGGCAATCAAAATCTTTGGCAACACTTGAGAGCACACGGCCGAACATCTGCCACATTATGCGGCAAGATATGGCAATGCAAGAGCAACAGCAACAGCTTGAAATGATTGCACTTGAGTTTACGTTTCAGTTTAGAGAGAGAATTCACTTGAAAAACAGAAGTGTGGCAATCAAAATATGGCCTACAAAATAAAAGTTAAGGCTTAGAAATACATATAAAGCCCACACTTTTGTGTGTATTTTTAAGATACGACTACTGGCACAGACACTACGTGTGGCATACGGAATGTGTGTGTGCGTGTGTGTGCGGTTTTATGGTACCCAGCTGTGGGCCAAGGGGCTTTACGACTGCTGGCTGCAACATCTGTCATAAATTGTACTTCCTTCTTTTGTGGGTTTTGCAAACTTAAAGCCCAGCACAGAGCCAAAAGTTAAACGTACATCAAAAGCCAACTAATTTGGCTGTAAAAATAACATTAAATCACATTCAAGAGCACACACACATTCAAGGAGTAGATACGTATCTGTATCCATAGATAGTTGGAAAATCAAATACCCATACGATACGATGCTCGTACAAGTTTTGGGGTTGCACTGAAAGGTAAGGTGGCTGGACTCCCTCCCCTTTCCGCTGCGCCCCCTCCATCACGATCTGGTCTTTAAGCTTATGTTGCACTTGACTGAGTTTTATGCTTTGATGCTCAATGATTTTATTATTAAAAGCAACTTGTCCCGGACCAAGGATTCGCCCATGCCCATGCCCTCACACTTTCCTTTCTGGAGGGTTTTCGCTCTTCTCTTTGGGTACGTTTTTTGAGGCCAGGTATTCTATAGGGCAATAAGGGTATAATGTATTGTGAGATCTCTTATTATACGTAATTCATATGCATTACAAATAAATCTATTAATTCTAAAACAACAAATAAAATATAGTAAAAAAAACTCTAGAATAAAAAGAAATTTATTAATTAAATAAAAATTAATAGATAAAGAATCTTAATTACAATTTAAATAATTTACTAATTCAAAGGGAAACAAAATACAAAATTTTATAGGTATATGAAATCTTACATTATTAAATTTTAAATACTGCTTTAATTAATTTAATTGTAAAATAAGTATGGTAACCCATGAAAAATAGCAAATTAAAAATGTACTTTACTTATATAGTAGTGACAGGAAATAATCAAAATAAAATACTGAGATGCATCACAATTGAATGCCAAATAATGACTGAAAACGATTAGTCATTATATTATTACTACTATATTTATTATCTTTATTATTATTTATTTATTATAAACCTATTTAACAAAGTTTTTCAAATAATTATATTAGTTTTTCCCTAATACTGGGTAACTTTTTGTCTAAACACCAACTTTTCCATTGTTACTTATTTCCACTCTCTTTTTTTGGGGGTTGCCCATAGCCCATCCTCTCTCCTGTGGGGTGAAATCTGCTGCTACCTTGGTCTAGAGTCTAGACGCTGCAAAAATTGACAATGGCTTCTGGCTTTGGTCCCCTGACTTCTGCTGCTGCTACTGCTGCGTCTACTTTCAGCTTCACCTTGGGAGTCGCTTAGCTGTCTAAATATGTCACTTGAATTTGATGACGGCCACTTGGAAGGAAAGAAAAGCCACCCCCCCATCGTCTGCCCACACACATACGATTAAGTTTCTCCCCTCTTTCGGGTGTCCTGTGCGTCGCCGTGTTTTCTTAAAATATTAGTTCCCTTTTCTCTCCCTTTTCTCTTTTTTATTTTTTTTTGTTCTATGGGGAAATTGTTTTGCTGCTTTTTATTGTCATCTTTGTTATTTGTTATGGCTCTCCCTCCCCCACACACGCCACGTGTGTGCCCCGTTTCCGTATCTGTATCTATTATTTGCTTTCGACTTCAGTTACAACGCGAGTACTACCTAAGGCCAAGAGCAAAAGTTGTCATGAATAATGAAAAAGCAACGTGAATATATTTCCTTAGGTAGTCAGTGCAGGGTGGGTGGGTGTTGGCGGAAGCAATAGATTGCGGAATACACAGAGGAAAGATGTTGTCGCAAGAGAGGAGTGTTGATATTGGGTAAAGAACTGTAATTAAAAAAGAGCTCTACATTTATAGAATAAAACGGAGAATGAACTGAAGAAAAGGAGACTAGAGTCGAGAGTTCTTTGAAATATATAAAAACTTTAGAGGAATAGAAGATTGCTATTCATTTTTCTCCAAGTAAATTCCAATCCTTCTCTTTAGAACTCTCTTGCGATAGCTAAGAACACCAGACACTTATCTGAGCACGATTATTGATAGCTAGAATGAGAGTATTTAAGCACAAGGCTCTGCCAAAAAGAAATCATTTCTTTCAGTGTTTCACTACCCAGTCGCAGCCTCTGTTTGTGCAGGTTGCCAATTGCTAATTCACTCAACAGAGACTCTCAACACTGGCGGAGCAGTCCCCAGTCCAGAGGAGTCCCCACTGCCAGAGTCCCAAAGTCTAGTGTGTCTCTCCCGTGCCCGTGCCCTCTGTCTGATGCCAAGTCATCTTCACAGCCTGTCCCCCCCCAAGAGAGTTTTCTTCTCCGTTGTTTTCCTTTTTGTATCTTTTTTTTGTATTTTATGTAGAGTCACGTCAACTCCAAGTTCCTTCTTGGGTTCCACTGTTTGTTTGCTTTGGAAATTCCTTTGCCCAGTCGTTGAGAAAATCGAAATCAAGCAAAGCAGCAAATAAACATTCAATAAGGCAGCAGCAGCCGCAACGGGAGAAGCAGCAGCCAAAAAAAAGTGTCAATACGGGAGATGGAAACCCCAATAGATAGAACCTCAAAATGCTAATTAAACGGGGTAGCCTTAGTCCCGGATAAACTTTAAATGAACTGCCAGCCAGGGCCAAAACAGAATGACAGCAAGTGTCAGCGAGTGTTGGATGCAAACACAAAATATTTTCCGCCGTTTAATGAAAAACTTTGGGTCGGGTCGGGGCAAACGTCAGGCAAAATGGCAACAAAAACAAGGCCCCCGAAAACTGAAAAGTTGTGGTCCATATCAGTGGCAGTGAGAGGCGGAGAGGGAAGGAAGAGGACTGCAATTTACCCTCAAACCAGAAACCAAAGAATACTCAAACCCAAAATGAGTCCCCGGATGTGGTAGAACAAAGATGCTGCCTGCTGCCTGCTGTTGCTGTTGCTGCTGCTAAACCAACAAAATATTACCCAAAAGTAAAAGCAAAAGCAAAAGCAAAAGATGTTGCCTCCTGTTCTGCTCTCTGTTCAAACCGCAATACAGATAAAGGCCAAATTACTTTCTGGCCAAGAAGCAGCCCATAACCACAAAGACCGCAACTTGAAAACCATCGGACAAACAACAAACTTCAGCTTCAGTCTACAGCCTCCTGCCACTTGCCACCGATGGAGGGGCAAGACCATGATTTCTACCTCCCACCGAAGGAAGGGCACGACCAAGTTGTAGTTTTTGAATGCCCCAGGCCGAGATCCTTCGGGGAAAACATCCACAGCCGATGGAAGCCTGCCCCTGGGATACCTCAGTCAGGATGGGAGGAGGAGGGCGATTGGTGATTGGCTCTCTTTCTGGCTGATGGCCTCTGGTGTTATGGCTGTGGTGTGTGATTTATAAAGATCTACTGGACTCCAAAGTGTTGGACTGACAGAGGGTTATGACTGACACTTAACTTCGCAGTGGGGGATGGAATACATGCAATACAGGTCTTGGCTGGGATGAAACTACTGTGAAACTAGCTATAACAGATCCCCAAAGGGTTTCAGAGTTTACGGGGATTGCTTTTGCGACAATTTTTGACCCTCAGGTAAGAGAATATTGGAATGGATAAAGCGCCAGGCAATGAGGTTTGATTCGAATGATTTGAGGCTGAGATTAAGGTCATTTTGGGGGCTATTATAGGGATGATGCATGTGCAATAGCTTACAAGAAGGAATAGGAGCAAGAAAGGAGTCCCTGAGAACCTGAAAGTGCACTGCTGGTTTCATCGAATGTTAAAGAGAATGCCCGAAGACGCTGCTGGTGATCCCTTTCGGTCCCCCAAATCCAATAACAAAGTACACACAGTGAATGGCGTCACAGACTGCGGATCACTCCCGAGATTCGTAAAAATAATTGATGCTCAACTCGAGTATCACTTTTATAAGTTTAATAATTATAAAACCTTCATTATTGATGCATTAAAATGTTATAGCACTGCCATTTTACCTACAAATATGCCAATCCTCTAAGTACCTCCAAAAAAAGTGCAATATTACTGTATCCCAAACACAAAAAACCCCTAGAAACTACAATTTTTAAAAATTAACCCAAATTCCACCCAAAAACCTCCGTCAACCTCCATAAAACTGCAATTTCAGAAGATTTCCCCAAATCTCTTTCGAAAACTTTTCCTGTTTAAGTTCTGCGTAAAAAACTTTACGTGTTTTTCCAATAATCATTTGCTTTTAGGACAGCAGCAGCCATATAAAGGCCAGGCATTAAAGCCCCTACCTTATACGAGTGCAAAATCCTTTCTGGCCGAAATTGTGACCACAGAAACTGTGGCAAACACATACACACACGCGCACAAACACAAGGGAAAATCCTCTGCAACAAAAAGCAGTTACCGAGGACTCCATACAATGTCAAAGGACGACAGCCAAAAACTTTGCTCTCGTGTCTCGTGGTACAAATTGTAGTTTGGATCTGTGTTCGGTGACAACCACAAAAATAAGTGTTTACAGCATTGATTACAAGCAATGGGCGTTGGCTGCAGAGTGGCACAGAGGCAGAGTGGCAATGGCTGAGGTAGTGTTGATTAGAGCCGCAGCAAGCCGCAAACATTTTTGCATTTCTCAAGGCACGGACGCTAGCAGCAGCAGCAGCCAGCCAGTCGGAGAGCCAGCCAGAGAGCCAGAAAAGTTGGCAGTCAGTTAGCGTGTCAGTAGTGCCAAGGGATTGTTGTGGCCAGAGGCAGAGGGAAAGGCAATGGGATTGGGGGCTTTGCGGCGAATTGGTTTAGGTGTCAACTCTGCGGCTGCCACCACCGCCACCGCTGGCGTTGCTGCTGCTGCTGCACACACAATTGACAAACAGTGAAACCCTTTTTGTGGCACTTCCGTTGCGTTTTGTTTGCTAGTTTACAACACAACACCAGCAATGCCCTGCCCTGACTGGTTGCAAGCCTGTTGTGGCAAAAGTTTATACCCCAAGCATTTGAACTGCATTTCATTATGGGCAGAGAACGACGACTGCTTCTGGACTTGCAGAAAGAGGCAGCAGACAGTAGAAGGCAGCAGGAAGCGGATGGTGCGGATGGTGCGGAGTGGTGGCTGTGGGGCAAATGCAAATGGGGTTGGCGCCATATTGAAAGCTCTCTCTCCCACACACACACACAAAATTCTCTCATTCTCATTCCCAGCAGATCCTCCTCCACCGCCCTCACAATCCTTACTCCTACTCCTACTCCAATTTCCATTCGCCCCGCATTAGTAGCCGCAGTGTCAGTCTTTTGTGGTCGATGCAAGGGGCGGGTACCGGGTACTGGATGCTGGTGCCTGTTCCCCAACGAAGCGTATAAGTGGCCCTTAGCCCCCGCTTGAAAGTTGAAGCTGGAGCATCCACTCCACACTCCTCCTGCTGTTGCTGTAGCTGTGGCCTGTATATTGTATTGGCAAATATTCTCATGACAATAGGAATTTTTATTGAATTTATGCAAAACAAGAAAAGGATGCGTTCACCAAAGAGCACCAAAAAGTGGTCGATGGTTGGGATACACTTTTTCCCGGGTTTTTGCAGAAAGAAAAACAATATTTGTATAGGTTGTTCCTTTGGCAGGATCCTATGCCTATACACATATGAGTTTGGTGTAAAAAAAAACCTGAAGTTTCGAAGGTTTTATTTGAATTATTTATTTATTCACACTTATTTATTTATTATAATATTTTGACCATATTTTCGGAAGACTTTTCATAAAAATATTCAGATAAATCAATTGATGACCCAAACACCTCATGAAAACCCCTCAAACCCTTCTGGTAGAGTATACAAATTGTGAATTTCATCAGAAAGCGGCAGAGTGCAGGAGCAAGAAAAAACACCAAAAACATTTTCCATATATTTTTTCTATTTTTTTTCCATCTAAATTTGTATGTTTATGAAATGCAGTAGCAGCAGCTACCAACTGACATTACGAGTAAATGAAACGAATTTGAATGGCATTTGATTGAATTCGGAATTCCGTTTTTCAATATATTTTGTACAGAGAATTTCCCCCAAAAAAAAAATATATAACAAAATACAATTAAAAAGAAGAACTAAACAATGAAATTGAATTTTTACAATTCAGAGCGCATTTTTTCCACAAACATTTGAATGTAGCGCTGATCCTGGGGTTCCCTGTTGAGGATGAACGCATTCCGTATCGACACCTGGGACTCGGATTCATTGTTGAGGCGTGCCAAGGCGCCAGCCCTATAAAGCCAGCCCCTCATGTTGCGAGGATCCAGTTTGAAGACCACAACATCCAGATCCATGATGGCCCCCTTGAAGTCTCTTTTCCTTTAAAGACAAATAAGATATTGTTTTTTCTAGTTTTCCTTTTGGTTTGGGAAAAACCTACTTAATCTTGGCCAAGGCCCGATTGCAAAAGAGCACTGGCGTATCGGTCACATACTGAAGACCCTTGGTGTAAAAGTAGATGGCTCTTTCAAAGTTACTTTTACGGTACTCATCATTGCCCAATCTGTTGAAAGTAAATCGTATTACCACCACTGGAATGTTGCCTATAATCGAGATCTGCGGCCTACCTGCGAAAATTGTCTGCCACCAAATGGCGTTCCTCATGGGCTCTGCGGCGCTGCTCGCTTGTCACATCGATCTGTCGCATGAAGGGCATTAGAGTGATATTAGTGGTAAAGGTCGAGTCCTTTTTGGTGGAACGACTTTGTTGTTGGGACCTTGTTGCTGTCTTTCCGCGAACCACCACCAAGAAGTTGTCGTCTGTAACACCCGCTGAAATGTCCACTTCCTGGGCCTTGGCCTTGGCATCTTTGCCACGTCTGGGAAATATGTGTGTTTTAGGCTGATTTCAAAGGATTTTGGTTGTGATTACTCTTTATTGGCATTGGCCATGTCCTCCAGAAACTTCATGGTATCCGCGACCAAGTTCTTTTGAGTGAGAAATGCTTGCTCGGGATCCACTTTTCCCTCCATTTTTTCAATCTGTTTTGTGAATCTGTTTCGTTGAGAGTTTCAGTTTTGGAAATCTACTTTTTCCTGTATATTTTTCAGTTTTGAAAATCAACTTTTCCCTGTCTAATTTTTGTTGTCGTTCAGCCGACTTTGGTTAATCTTTTCAAACCAAAGGCAGTCTCTAATGCCTCTTGACTGCACTGCCAGCATCAGCCAGTGGAACATGTGCGCCACAGCTGACATCTGGCTCGTTAGCCAGGCCAAAAGCAGGCAGAAGCAGGCAGCATGTGGTTTTTAGGATTAGCTCAATTAAAAATTGTGTGGCATTAAAAGTGTCCTCCCAGTCTGCTTGCCACAAGGAGTACGTCTAACATTTCGGATTAAAAATAGACAAGACCCAAAAAAAAAAACTCCTGCCTCTGGTCGTTTTCATCTTTATTTGTTTTTCCTCTTTTTTTTTTGTGTCCCCAGAAAATTATTTAATTGAGTTTGTTTGGAAAATTTCTTTTAAATTAAGAAAGTTTTTGCGCACGTGACGTTAAGTTTCCATTCCACTTTTTTTTTCGTGGTGATTCATTCACAACTTTATTTGTCGCCTTTGGCAGGGCCAAGAGGGAAGGGAGGAGGGTGGCAGCAACGCTTTGGGGCAGGCAGGCGGCAGCACGTGCTGCACACACAGTTGCCAAAGTTTGGCTGTGGGTTTTTCTTCTGTTTTTTATTACAATTCTAGGGTTTAATCCAAACGACAATAATCTTATTAAATCACGCATATGATTAAGGAACAAAGAGCGAAAGAGAGAGAGAGAGAGAGAGAGAGAGGGAGGAACTCTGAGGAGAAGGCGAGAGATAATTACTAAAGATACTTTAGTTTGTTTTAGACGCAGCTTTCAGGTGAAATTTTTGGAGCACACAAAAGTGTTTTATAACATTCCAAAAGCAAATCCCAAAAAAGTTTTCAGCTTCAAAAGTTTAGAGCATAAGCTTTAACGTAAATATTTCTAAAAAGAGGAAAACTGGGTCAAGAGCCAGCCATCCACTGGACTTTAATTAATGGTTGTGGCACCTTTTTACCTAGTGCCGTGATGGCCTTTCGATGGTTAAGGATTTTGAAGCCATTCCTACTTGAAATGTGGGTTTAAATTGGGATGTGCAAGGAATTTTCATAGAGTTGTTATAAAGTTACAAATTGCTTTAAGAATTATATTTAATAGCCTTGCAAGAAATATTATCATTATAAAATATTAGATGTTATTAAATTTATTGCGTTTCTTTTCCATAAATACCAGATAGAAAATATTTTAAATGCTCCATTAAGTTCCATATTGCTTAAAAAAAATTATTAAATTATTATTATTAAAATATTAAAAATTTAATTGATTTAATTAAAAAAATAATAAAATACATTAAAATTTTTTTAAAACTATTTATAATTTTTTTTATTAAATTTATTTCATCTCCTACCCCTAAAATATATTTAAAATATTCTTTGCATTATTTTTGTTTCATTTTACAACACCTTAACCAACACTAAACAGCTTAAAGCCACTTTTCAGGGATACTCCCCAAACACTTTTAGCAGTATTCGGTCCCCCTTTTGGCATCTTTTTTTGCGGGTCATAAGGTTGCAAGATTGTTTCATCTCCCATTTTTTATGGGACGCATATTATTTTCAATTTTCCGATGAACACAGCAAACGCTCATTAATATTGGTTAGGAGTCGCTCTCTTGCCCTCGTTCTTCGAAACTCTCTACCATTTATGATGGTCACTGGCACAGTAACCTACACACACACACACACACACACAAACACACACAGTGTGTGTGGCATGCAACACGTCTGTGGGTGGGGCGGGGATGACTAAATGTGCGAACATTGCAAAAGCTTGGCATAGTTACAGGCGCTGCGAGGCGATGCTGTGATGCCAGTGATGCTGTCACGGCCGACATTGATGACTGCGTTGACAAGTTGCTTGCTCCTGTGGCAGCTGGACCACTACTCGCAACAGGAGGCAACAGGAGGTGGCTGGAGGAGGCACGTGCGGGCGGGTCTCTCTGGAGAAATGTGTCAAGCGTGGCGACTTGAGTTGCATAAGCAAGCAGGGGGCCCAGAACAGGAAACATGCCACAGAGAGCAAAGGCGAAACGGGGGTTGGGCTTGGGATTCCATTCCTGGGCTTTAAACTTTTCGCTCACGAGCGTCGAAAGTATCTGCAGATTCGGAAACTATGTTAAAGTTCAGGTTAAAAATGGTGGACAGGCTAAAGCGGAGGTTAAAAATGGTTGGAGGTCCTGTCTAAACTTCGGTTTGTTCCAAAAAGCAGGTTCTTCCTTAAAGTCTTGTGTTGGTCTCTGAGGCTGAGAGGTGGCGAAAAGCTGACCCGCCGCCTCAAGCTGTGCGACTTTTCCAGCTTCGCTTTTCCACCTTTCCAACCGATAAAAGAATGTTGTATACAACAGGAGAAAAATTGCCAGTGAAAAAAAAAGAACTCAAAGTTCAATGTGAAGTGCTTTTTATGGATACTCTTACCAAAGAGTCGATTCAGTTTAGGGAGAATGAAAGCCAAAGATGTTGAAATATGTATGTTGAAAGAGGGCAGGGTTTCGAGAGGTTTCTTTAAACTCTAAATAATTTTACTCCCCTAGATTATTTTACTGAATTCACAAACGATTCAAACCACTTTGTTTTCCACTAGTGTTTCATTGGTTTAAAAATTGTTCTTATAAGTTCGGTATGTTTTTTCATCAACTTTTGATACTACTTTCCTGTCCTGTCCTGTTCCAGCACAGCATTCACTTCTCGATCTTGAACCAAGACCTACTCTCTGGTTCCCAGGCCCTTTAACCTCTTTTTTTTTGTTGTGTGGCGAAGGGCAGGGATGCCAGTCAAGAGTTCAACTTCAGTGGCAGCCCAGCCTCACCTTCTCTCTCTCTCTCTCTCTTTGAAAAGACAAGCAAAAGATTATACATTGCCCAGCCGCGGGGCATGCTTTGTAACCGAGGAGCAGAACAGAATACAACACAGAAAAAAAGAGGCAACATAAGAAAGGAGCAGCAAGAGACAGAAAAATATGGCAGGACTAAGAGAGCAAGAGACTGAGAGAGGGAAAGAGCTAGAGCGAGAGAGATACAGGGACGTGAAAGGGAACACGGGAGAAATAAATTGCATAAACGTTAAGGCGCGCGCGGCGTACAACAAAAAAACCAAAAGGCAAACATGTTTAAAATGTTGTTATTCACACACAGAAAGCACACAGAACGTACCCCCCAAAAAACCATTCGCGTAGGCCCCTCCTGTAACCCTCCCTGTAGCCTCTTTCCTGTTTGTACCACACGCCAGAAGTCCCCCCTTTATACAAAGATTTGCATGGGCCCCTCTCTCCTTTTGCACCACATTGTTGTGGGCCTTATTTCTTGATTTTTACATGCTTTCTTTTTGTATCCTTTGGTATCCTTTGTTACCTCTTCTACCTCTCTTTCGCTCTTTTTCTCACTTGTGCTACCTTTTGGGCAGTGTTTTATTTACCTTGTTAACCTTTTCATGTTGACAAACTGCGCGAAAATGTCTGTGTAAAAGCGATATGGAAAAGCGAGGAAATCTGTGCAAGTCACTTGCAAGAAAAAGGGCTGAGGTTGAAGCTTTCACTGAGGCGGAGGCTTCCGAAAAGATAAATATAACAAAATATGGAAAAATATAAATAAAACCAAGAACATAAGAGATAGAAAATTACAAAAAATTATTTCAAAATGTTTACAGTATAAGAGGAAAACATTTCAGATGGAAAATTCTAAATAAAATATTGGAAAATACTGCGAAGAGATTAAACAAAAATAAGCTAAAAATGTACAATAAAATTTTTAATTTTTCACAACAAAATATTTGTATAAAATTAGAAATAAAACATTGAAAAATAAGTAGTAGGTATATAAATATAAAATTATTCCAAAAGTCGAAATAATCGAAAATGGAAAATTAAATTTTAATTAAAGCTACAAATTATTAAAATTAGTACAAATTACATTAAAAAAATTCTTCGAAAGTTTAAAAATTACATTGTCCTTTTTGGGGGTCACTGTGCTTCTTTCACATCGCCTTTTTTCACTAGGTCATTCGAATTTTTAAACTTTTGAATATCGATAATTAACCAAAGTAAAAATTTATATTTTCATAGCAAAAAGTTCAATCCTTATTATTTTTTTAAATGTGTTTCTGAAACCAGAGAAATTTCTTTAATTTTATTGAAAATGTTTCAATAATATTTAATATGATTTCATTAAACTATCCCGCACCAAATGTGAAAACCCCACGCACAAACACACCGCAAAAGCCGCGAGAAAATGAAATAAAATTTGAATATACTCGTACAATATGTACCTCAAAATTTAATATGCAACAAACAATAACAAACAAAAAAAAAGAAAGAAAGAAAATTGGAATACATTTTGTATAAAAATTTATACTTTAATAAGTTCAGCTGAGAAAATTGGGACGGCTGCACGCGAGGGAGTCAGAGTTTGTGTATTAATATCAAGTATACGCCATGTGTTGCCCCGCAGAAAAGAGGCAGCAGGCGCTCTTCCACCGCCTGGAAACCAAATTAAATCCTAAATTAAAAAATAAGATCAAAAGGATTTTGTTGTATGCGTAGACGGCAGCAGGGCATAACGGCAGGACGGCACCATTTTTCATTTCGAATTTCTGGTTCTGTTTCTGGTTTCTCTTCTGAAAATTTTAATATTGCGCCATACTAGAATTTGCATTTGATATTTGCATGTCGAGTGTGTGTGCAGGAAAGGACAAGTTCTTTTGCCAGGACAGGATAAGCGTATTAACATGCAAGGCATATTAAGGATAACTGCAGTACAGGCACAGGCTCAATATCAGAATGGGACCATCCAAAGCCAGGACAAAACCAATAATGCGCATATTAGACTTGATGATGATGATGCGGCGACTCCTCAAACGATTTCGAAGCTAAAGGTGCACTCTTCTGTTTGCTACCATCTAGCATGCTGTTCTAATACACTTCCTAAAAGTTATCATAGCAGAAGGAAGAATGTTGCCCAATTGGAAAATATTTGTATCCTAAAATCTATTCCCAGCTGCCACAGAAAGGGTATCTAAAAGCTTCGTTCTCTGAAGCCTTTTCTTCCTTTGTTTTTCCATCTGAATCTTTTCTTTTTCCCTCCTCTCAGGCTGTTGTGGGTGATGGAGGGTGGTGCTATTGTTTCTTTCGAAATGACCGCAGTGAGCTCTCCGTCGGTTGCATTCTGTTGTATCTGTGGCCGAAAACCTGAGCTGCATTCTGATGCTTCAAACGCACAGAGAGAGAGAGAGAGAGTAAGGGGGGGGGCAGGAAGGGAATGCAATTGCAGGATGGGGCAGCAGGACAGCACTTGCTGGACTGGTGCAACAGTTACAGCATTGGGAATAGCAGGCAGCACTTGCTGGACATGGACTGGATGGGGATACGGGGCAGGGAGTCGGAAGGCGGCAGGCGGCCGGCAGGCATGGGGCACAGGCGGCTCGGTGGCTCTTTCGTCTAAGCCAAAAACGTGCACAGTCTCTGGCAATCAACTTTAATAACATCACAGAATGTCAATAAATCCACAAAATGGTTGAGAACCAACCATCTCCTGCTGGAACAGCAGCAGCAGCAACTTCCCTTTCCTTTTATAATGTTTTTCGGGGGGGGGCACATCCTTTCTGGTTGATGATGATGATGATGGGGATGATGCTCCTGTCGGGATATTTGCTGATGTCCAACAAGAGTATCATTAACAAAAGGAACTGCGTGCTGCAGCTCTGACCGAAAAACTGAGGCCACAATGGCCTGATCCATCGCTGGGTACAGCTTCCATCCTGACCCCATCCGGCACATCCCCTCTGCTCCCTTGAGCTGCTTATTGGATAGCTCCCTCCTCTGTGCCCGCCCTGCTCTATTATGCCCAGCAATTGATGTTGGTAAAACTTTAAAACGTTTTTACACCCAAATTATGGCTAAAAACAAAAGCAAAAACCATTCCTGGGGCTTTAAATTGGGTTTGAGCTTTTGTTCCTTAAAGATTCAATGTTCAAGGGAAGGCAGGATTAAGACCTGATTATGAAGGATTATCAGCTGATTTCTAAGGGTAAGATATGGCCAAAACACAGGAATCATTCAGAGATTGTTTTAATATGCACAAAATGTATTGCTTGTAGTCATAATTTTCTTTATCCATTATTAAAATAAATTAGTGTGCAAGAGGATTCAAATGTTAGTGGTATTTTACAACACAGGTCGTAAAAAAATCTGCAACATTTGTGAAAGTTGTGCAACACTCTTTGAGTTAATGCTTGTAGCGATTCAACCGATATTTGAGGCTTTGAAAGCGATTTTTCTATACTTTTCTTAGGAAAAACTTAAGAGATAATTCTTTAGAAGTTAGCTATAAACCCTTGAAAGGATTTCATAGCCTGTACAACCTCTGCAACCTTCTTTCTACTCTATAAATATTCGAAATAAATTTAAAACTTTACTTCCAATAATCTTTCAATATCTGTTTGCTGCAGAAGCAACAAATCAAATAATTTTTCGCATTGATTTGAGTAACTTCAATTTACAATTAAATAATTTAATGCAACCTCCTTCCCCACCCCTACTTCCACCCACCCCTTAGTGAGCTGTAAATCTGTGTGTGTGCACACGATGCTGACCATAATATATGGTTTAATCTGTGTTTTATTTATCCGCAAACACACAATTGACACTCGGCGCGAACCCTAAGCACATTTATCATCCAACAATCATTCCCTCGCCAATGGGGGGTGTACGCTTACCCCTACCCTTCCAACCCATCGCCATAAAGCGACAAAATTGTTTATGATTATCATTTACCAAGAATTTATGGACGACACAAAAAAAACATAATACAAAATAAAAGACTGCACGAATAAATAAATAAATAAATATCATTGATTATTTACTTTAACTGCTGTTCATTCGATAACAGAACGGAACAGAACAGAAGAAGAATGTGGAAAAAACGGCATACCACTGCATTTCATTCCACTGAAAAGTAGTGCTGGAAAACGACAGCCGTAGTCCTATTAGTTAATGATTGATTAATTGATTGATTAATGATTGATTAATGAAGCAAAAATCGATTTTTAAAAAAAAGTATTTAGATTTATGTATTTATGTTGTAAGGGTAATTTGTGGATGTGCCACTTGCCAACCTCGCTGTTCGGAAATTCTCCTTGCGATACTTTTTGTATCGATAGTATCTGGTCATATGCACACGGCGTGCAACCATCCATCACTATCAGCTGACAGCTGATTACCAGAAAAAAAAAATTAAGAAATTCAATATAAATCAAAACTATAATTTAAAGCGAGCAAAAGGTGTTTAATATTCGGGTAAATTTATAGAGTTCACGGTAATACTTTTTTTTTCCCCGGAAAAAGGCAGGGAACACCGAAGCCACCAAGCCGGGGGTATCTCTGTTCCAATTGGCATTGCGAACAAGACTTTGCAGAAGCCCTTTACTGTCATAGGACGATGTACTCAGCTCCATTTCGCAACCGACGTCCTTTCTTACCTCTTTTCTCAATTTACAGATTGGTCGAAATGTCCTGAAGGAGACACAAGAGCGGGAGGAAATAGAAGAATTGGAGAATACTGTTGACAAGTTAGAATACATTGTACACAGCCACAAGATGAATTCTTTCAAATCGTTTTGGTGTAAAATGAAGCTGCGGAGTGTGAAGAAAAGAGCCCACATACTAAAGAATAAAATGAAAGAATACATTGTACACAGCCACAAGATGAATTCTTTCAAATCGTTTTGGTGTAAAATGAAGCTGCGGATTGTGAAGAAAAGAGCCCGCATTCTAAAGAATAAAATGAAAGAAACAGATAAGAAAAAGTTGGTAAATGTATCCAATCTATCGATAGAAACCAATTCAATTCTTTTTTAATTCTTCAGTGACGAAATGGATATTGATGCAGAAGAGGAAGGCAAGGAATCAGTGCCTTTTCCGATAACTAGGGAGCAGCAGATCCAAATAGATATCCTATTCAGTCGTACGGATGAAGAGAGTGTAAGTCTATGGCATTTCCGTCCCACCAGAAAGCGAAGATAGCCAAGATGAATAAGTAATAAGGTGACGTCATCCGCTATGGTGAGGACTATCCACGCTCTCTCGGATATCGGAGAGAAAAGCGGTAGAAAGACAGAGCAAACGTTTTACGTTCTGCAAGTGGATGGTCCTCGAAAAAGAGCAGATGAGTTGACGACGTCACCTTAATACTGAACTAATCTTGTCTGCAACCCCAATGATGGTTGCATGCAAAAATAACCATGAAATGAATCGTACTCTAATCCATCACTAATGTCTGCCACTTTATTTCGGTATATTTCAGATTTTGATCGACAAATTCAAAAACCCCATCCAGGTAAAGGACCTTCAGAACCTCAAGCCAAAAGGTTTGCTCAACGACAAAGTGATTAACTTTTATATGGAGCTAATCAGCGAACGCTCAAGACGCAAAGAGAACATCAGTTTACCGACTGTCTACTCATTTAGTACGTTCTTCCTGGAGCGCTTTTTGAGGGATGGCTACGAAGGAGTTCGACGATATACGAAAAAGACAGATCTATTTAGCTATGATTTGATCTTGATTCCAGAAAATAGTAACGACGACCATTGGTGCATGATTATAATCAATTTAAAAGGGAAAACCATCCGCTACTACGACTCTTTTGGAGGGAGTCACGATTTGCTGCTCGAAAGCCTCGCGGAATACCTCGAAGAAGAGTCGATGGACAAGCGCAACGTGGCATATGACACAACGGAATTTTTGCTCGAAACTGTGGCGGATATGCCACAGCAGGGAAACAGCTACGACTGCGGGGTCTTTGCCTGCATGGCGGCGGAATATATAGCACGCTGCCAGCCTCTAAATTTCACGCAGGAGGACATACCTAATCTGCGCGCCAAAATGATTCTGGAGATCTCAAGTGGCAGACTTTTGCTGGAAACAGAATAAAATTTCATTCATTCAGTGCAACAGCCATACATTCCATTCCTACATCGTCTTTGTATATATATTATGATTCTTAGGCCACCCATCGCTCACCCCACACCTATCGAAAAGCCCCTTGCAATCACAGAACATGGCCATAAATTCCTCTCAGATCTTGGCTTTTGTTTTGAATAAACCTCAATAAACCCCCCATCCATAACCGAAGAAAATGCCTGAAATGTCTGGGAAATATTTGCGCAATGCATGAATGCAACAAATTGCTGAATAGACCTCTGACCCCTTGAACCCCTGACCACTCCCTTGATTCTCACCTGATTGTTCAGTCCATGTGCAAAGGTGTGTAATTTATCATTCGACCAGAGCCATTTTGCATTGCAGATTGTAATTTTTGGGGATGGCGGTGAGGGCGGACTACGAGATTTTGGGGGATTTAAGGGATAGCGGGAGAACTAAGGGATAATGTGGTTAAAGAGGGAGAATAGCTTTGGAATTATATGTTTGGCTTTGGAAAGGGCAAACCATATGGAAAGTGAGGAAGTGCAATTAAGGAAAGAGCAAAAAGCTGGAGAGCATAAACTAGTAAAATTATCTGAGAAAAGAGTATATTTAAACAAGGAGTATATCTAAAAGAAATAGGAAATGAATACCTGAAAAGTGTAATGGAAAATACAAAATAAAGGCAAAGGCGTAGGTAAAATGTCGTGTCAAGCACTAAAAATTCAATCTTGTCCGCAATTTCAATTGAACATTTGCAAAATTTATCGTACGCAACGTATGCCCCAAACATTTATTTAACACAATATTTAAACTGTAAAATGTAAAATAAAGCAGCCCCCCGCCCGATGTTTGTTCATTGAATTCAGAGAGAGAGAGAGAAAGCTCTTTCCCCCAAGCCCCCCTGAAAACGTGGCGATAATAAATTTATGGAAATGGCACTAAATATTTTATTATTGCTAAATATGCAACAATGCAATATCGGCTGCTGTCGTTTGTGCGTGAGTGCGTCTGCATCTGTAGCTGTAGCTGTATCTGTATCTGTGTCCTGTATGTCCTGTGTGTGCAAACGCATAAAACAATCGCCTGCCTGCCTGCCAGCCTCTGTAAGGGGCAGGAGAGCTGGCATGAGAGATGGCCAATGGCCAACCTGCGCGCTCGCTGACAATGCATATAAATTATAAATACACAGATACACCTCACAGATACGCAATATACACGCCAATGCCAGCAAAATGCAACGGTGTGAGTCATTCGATAAAGTGGAGGAAAAGTAGGAAGGAGGAAAAACGTGGCTGGGCACAAATTTAATTTCTGTTGAAAAACATGCGGAATATGCGGGTTAACTCAATATGGAAATGATTGGGAGGTTTATAATCGTATGAAATTATGTATGGCTTCCATGGGTAGCGCATACTTCTCTTTATACACCGATATTTTGGGTTGCGATTACTGAAAGTAAAGAGATTTCATTTGAAAGGGAAGCAAGAGGATTCTATCTCGCTGAGGGCGGCTTTTCTCCATATTTTGCCCCAGTGTAGCTTAGCAGTAAAGAGTGTTTTCATTTATTTTGTATGTTTTCCGAATGTACTCCGAACTTACTCCAAATTTACACCAAATGTACTCCGAACTTACTCTTATTATACTCCAAATGTACGACAAAATTACTCCGAATTGACTCTGAATTTATTCCTAATTTACTCCGAATTTACTGAGAATTTGCTCCAAATTTCCTCAGAAGTTACTCCAAATTTAATCCGATTTTAATCAGAATTTACTCTAATTATACTCAAAATGTACTTAAAATTTACTCCGAGTTAACCCGAATTTATTCCCAACGTACTTATTATTATTATGCTCCAAATTTACTCCAAATTTACTCCGTTTTAACTCTGTATTTATTCCTAATGTACTCTGAATTTAACCCGAATTTATGCCTAATGTACTCTGAATTTTCGCGGAATTTAATCAGAATTTATCTCCAACTTACTAAAAATGTATTCCGAATGTACTCTGAATTTGCTCTAATTATACTACAAACTTACTCTGAATTAACTCTGAATTTATTTCTAATGCAGTCCGATTTTATTCAAAAGTTCCTCCAAAGTTATTCCGAATTTAATCCGAATTTACTAGAAATTTTTTACCATTCGGATTAATCCGAATTTACTCCGAACTTACTAAAAATTTACTCCGAATATAATCGTGAACTCCGAATTTACTAGATGAAAACCTACCAACCCTCCATCCTTCTTTCCATCTTTCCTTTCATTATAAAACGTAGCTTTTATCCCAGTGTGGCTTAGCTAATCTCCCCAGCTCTCTTTCTGCCACTTTCTCTAACATTTCCTCTAATATTTTTCCCATCAACTAATTATGTTTTTAGTTTGCGTAAACCCTCAATCATCTTTCCGTTTTATTCAAACAATAACCAAATGGTATTTGTCAGTGCATTAAATGAGAAATAAATTCTCTCGTTTATGGAAAATTGAGCCAAAAACAATATTTATTAAACATGGATCATACTACATACTACATACATATATACGGCGCAGTAGGGATCCCTCAATCTCCTTCTCAAATATGGAGGGAGGGATGGCCATTAATTTGGGCAAAGCCGCGTAAATATTGATACACAAATTGCATATGTCTGGGGCTGAAACTGGAACTGGAACAGGGTCTGGGATTCGTGCGTTTGCTCATTTGTGGAAGTCAACAAGAGATTTCCATAATGCCCGGAGGCGCAACGGAAGGCGGCTGCAGAGGAATGGGCACACCTTCTGCCGAAGAGGCACCAGCTGAGGCTAGGATTTCCCTGTGGGATTGGGCTACGGATTGGATTGGATTGGGGGCATGTGGTCAAAGTCTCCGGGAGTCGCCAATTCGCCCGTCAGGGTATTTGTACGTTTGTTGATTTATGCAGCAAAACGGCTTCTTCTTAGAGAAGGAGGAAGGGCGCGGCCGCCGACTCCCACCTGCAGTGGCAGTAGCACCCGCAGAGAAAGTGGGAGAGAGAGAGAGAGCGGTAGAGGAAGAGGTATGGCCTCCGGCGTTGCAGTTGCATTATTCAAAATTGGAAAATCTCCTCTTGCTGCTGCATGGTCGCTCTCCTCTGTCGCTCCCCTGCTGCTTCTCTCTCTCTCTCTCTCTGAGTGATTTAGCGTGTGCCTTGCCCGTTAACCGCAATGCAATTGTAATTACCCCGAATGGCTTCCGCACCCACATTTTCCACCCACTGTTCATCCTCGTTCCCCATCTCGGCATTACCCTGGACCTACCTAATTTTTATACCCGGCATTCGGGAAGTCCAGAGGGTGTGTTCGGTTCGTGGAGATGTATGTGACAGGAAAAAGGAATCTCTGAAAGATGGAGAGACCATCTTTGTCACATGACTGTGTATTTTGTTGTTGGATAAGTTAGACCGAAAAGTAAGTATATTCTGCTGCTGTCCAAAAGCAGTGCAAATCGTTGTTGGAATCTAGGGACCGACTGCTCCAGGCAGTCTGACGTACAGAAGAATGCACATCTTTTTGGTCCTCATGAAACATCTAGGCACTATCTCTGATCCACAAAGAATAATCTAAAACGTATAACATCCAGAATGATCCGAAGCTTCAAATATTGTTTGGTTGTCCCTTTACTCCCATTTGTTGTGTATTTTATTCAAAACCCCCCCTTTTGGAAGGTATCTTTTAGCCGTAATATCCACAGTACTGCATCCACTTCTTCCCACTTGACCTGCTCTCTGCTTTGCGTTTCTGCGCTGTGTTTATTGGTCGTGCCATGCTGCAATTAGTTCCAAATCATAAACGCCACTTCCGCTTGGTCAGTCGACCCTCTCTCTAGCCAGCCCCAGCCCCACCCCGCTTTTATCTACCAACCATTTTTGCTACTGCATTTTCACTGCTGAATTGCGTGTAAATTTAAAATTTTAATCGTTTTTCTGTGCACACGCACTCAAAACGCAAAAACCGCAGCCAAAACACAGCCCAACACTACAACAATAGCAATGAAAATTGTATGCAATTTCAGAGAAAAGTGGAGCGAACCATAGAAAAAGGATTCATTCCCCTCTGGAATTTACGGGGATTTATCTATGTATGTATATACAGGGTGTCATCGTTAAGGCTGCTTCTTTAAGGGGAAAGATAAAATAAGAATTATCTCAATGCTTTACAGCTTTTGGAATGAAGAGAAAAGATGAGAAAGAATTCGACAAGGGATTTCGGTAAAGTTAATGGGTTTTGTGTAGTTTAATTTCTGGCTGAAAGTAGATAGAAATTATTTGTAAAAGTAGTTTTTAAGTGTAGAAGGAGATGGTTGTTAAATTTTATTCTTTGCTTTTTTATTCATATTTTATTTATTTTTATTTCATTATTTCATTAAATATTTGCATCTTATGGGTATTTTCCTCCCAGATTAGGAGAGGTTTTTTAAAAAAGTAACAGCCTGACATAAAATCCTTCACCTTTTACTGCTAAACCACACTGGAAGAGGAAAATGAAGGAAAGAAAATCTGCCTGTATGATAAACTTTTAATAAAATTCCTATAAAAATATTCTGTAACAATCCTTAAAAAATTAAATGTAAATTATAACATGTACATACATATTAAATGCAACACATACAATTTTTACACCTCAAAGCCGATTGTCGCTAATTTTCCTCATTTATTTTTTTTGCCCGATTATAAAATAATTAACTCTAAACAAATGTTTCATTCAGCTTAAAAAAATAACAACAGCTGCCGCTGGGTAAAATATTACAAATCAACAAAAAGAGCGAGAGAGAGAAAGAGAGAAAATATAGAAAATTCCTGGGGAAAAATTACATACTAAAGATTTTGCATAAATAATTGAATGCACACGATGGATTTTTCTATTAATTTATGCAGCGGAATATAATTAATAAAACATGCTTATTCGAGGCGATTCACATCACTTCAATTCACTTTCACGTCACTCATTGCACAAATTAAATAATTAAATGAGATTAAAAATGTTGTGCCTGCTTAAACAAATTGTTAAAAAGGTACTGCCGATAGAGAGAAACGAGAATCGAATTAACAAATTGCGCACTCAATCAAAGCGATGTTGCGGCCGGCCTTGTCCGTCTGACACGGGAAATTCAATCAAAACTCTACAAATTGAACCAGAAAAAAAATAACTTAATGAAAAGTGGCTGTCTGGTGCTTCATTAAATGAATTTAAAAACACACGACAGAAAACAGACACCCCACTTTTCCCGTGGGGCTTAGAGGTGCATCAGTGATGTTCCCGGAAATGTTTTCCCCAAGGAAACGTTTATAGTTTTTATTTAAAACTAAAAATGAACAAATCTATGGAAACAGTATCTGAAAACATTTATTCTTTAAACTCCTTTGACAGCCACATAAACTCCTGATTTGGCTCCTTGTTCTTTTTGTGATTATCTTTCCTGTTGAAAGCGATTTGGCTGGCCCCATTGAAATGGAATTGAATTTTCCTGCGGGTACAGCGTATTTCAAACAAAAAGAACATTTTCACAGATTTGTTGTTTCAACAGATTTTCCAGCTGCACCTCATCCCATGTCTGTGTATCTGATCTCATATGCATATATAGATTTTTCTTTAATTTTATTGTTTTGTCGCTGCTGTCCAGACGGTCAAATCCAAACACAGACAGCCACAGCCACAGGACAGACGGCGGACAGCGGACAACGACGACGGCGACCCATTCGCATAGACAAATAAACAAATCTCGTCAAGTGCCACACACACACACACTCACAGATACAGATACTTCTGGCGTATCTGGCGAATGGTATGGCAAATGTGTTTGCGTTTGTCACTTTTGTGGGTCTCTGCGGTTCTTTTGGTGGGGTTCTATGGCTTAGCAAAGCGTCAACATTTTGGTAACACACTCTCTCTCTCTCTCTCTCTCTCAGTCGGTATCTCTGTCTCTCTAACTCTTTTCTGGCCACTCGATCCACGCAATTAATTTCTGTATCAGAGAGCAGTTGAAGTGCTTTAGCGATGGATGGCATAGGGGCTCGGGCTATGGCTCTGGGTCTATTTCAGGTGTGGGTTAAAAATTCCACACAAGGGTTGCTGCCACACGAGTATTAAAAATGAAACCAGAACAAACAGCAAACATCAAAAGCTGGCCGACGCGACGCGACAAAAGGCAGCTGCTGGGCAATATCCGGAGGACCTCCTTCTCCTCCTTCTGTCATCTCCGCCCCCAGGAGGCACATGTGTGTGTGTGCGGGAGGCCATGGCCTCCTGTCTGATTTTTAAGCTGTTCTCTCGGTTTCCGGTTAAGTATATGACAGTTGCAAGGTCCGTTTCATCCGTAGTCGTAGTCATAGTCTATGAGTGAAAAAGAGCTTAAAAGGGCTGCTAAAGAGAGAGAAAGTGAAGAAAAAGAGATTAAGCGGGCTGCTATAAAAAGAGAGAAAGTAAGGTTTAAGCTTAAAAATATTGAGAGGAGTGAGGAAAATACAAGTGAAAAGTAGCCAAAATTGGATTGCGGCAAGTGTTGAAAGTTGAAAAGAGATTTGGTCAGGTATACCATAGGTAGAAAAATGATACTGTGTTAAAGGAGCATTAGAAGAAGGATAGAAGAATGCAGTAAAGGTAAGGATACCTTTTAAAGACAATACAAAATATAATCGGTATTTAAAACATCCATTTAGTAGAAGAATATAAATATAAAGACCTGAAGTTGTTAATATTTACACTTGGATTACAAAATCTATACCAATAGATTTTTTTCGAAAGAGAAAATTGTTAAATAAAGTGATTTTCACTTACATTTTCACATTTATATCCAAATATTTAAATTAAATATACATACACATATCATATTTAAAAAAAATTAATTTCTTATTGAATGAATGTAATTTTAATACTTATATTAAATATTTTCGTATGTGGATTATAAACATTTCATAAAAATTTAATATTTTACATTTAAGTAATTTTATTTTTTTTTATATTAGTAAAGATTTATTATTAATATATTTCCATAATTTAAATCAAAATGAATTCTATTTAATTTCAATATTTTTTTTATTTAAAAACAGAATATTTATTTTAACAATGTATTCCTCTACTGTACTCAGTAGAGGAATATTTCCTAAAAAAAAATTGTAATTCGTCTCAAGGGAACTAACTCTCTAGAAATCTTTAAGGAAACTAAAAGTTCCTTAATAATAAATCAGACAGGATTTCAAAGGATTATCTCGGCTTCTAAGTGTATTTTTGGGATTAAAGTCTTCTATATTCTTGGGAATATGTAGGTATGTACTTTCTACCAACGATTTCCTTTATCAAATTCATGAAGGTAAGAGCTGAAAATCCTCTAAAATCGTATGAAATCAAACAAAAAAAACGACCAATCAACGGTGCCCCCAAAGCCGTACCCTTGAACGAAACAACCCATACATTCTGTTAGTTCTACTTAGTCCGAGTGTTGTGCCTAGTCTGTGACTAGGATTTGCAGCTGGAAAGGCTTTAAAGGCTCCATGATGTATGTAGGGAGGGAGGGAGCCCAACAAGGCAGACACGCGACCGCGAAACGCAGACCGCCAACCGCTGCTAGTAGCCCAAAAGGGGGCTTGGCACGGCACCCCCAATCGCCCTCTGGCTGTACCCCTTAGCTCAACCCCCACTAGCCACACCAGCTACACTCCTCCTCCTTCAGACTTCAGGGCAACAACGAAAACTGATGTTTTTCACGCGCGAGATTTACGAGCGACGTGCATTTCGGGGGCTACAGCGAAAACGCACTTGATGCGCGGCTCTACTCTTCCCTATAGCCCTCTCTCTTTCACTCCCACTATGTCTATGTGTGCGTATGTATATGCGTGTGTGTGTGTGTGCTCTCTGTTTGAGTATGTTTATCTTGGACTGTGGCTCTTCTGTTTTGCAGCGGGCAGGCGGCGGGTGGCCGCGGATAGGCCTTTTCTGGCATAAGAGGAAACAACAAAAATGCGGGCTGCCGCTTGTACAAAACTTTTTTCACAAAAAATTAACAAATGGGAAGATCTGACGTCTGTTAGATACCCTGTAAGAGAGAACTTTATAAGCCAGCCAAAAAAGAGGACAAAAGAGCATCGTTTGGCACTTATTTTCTTAACTATGCCTCATAGAATCATAAACACATATATTTGCTATGATAATACCTATATCTTATCTTTATTGCCCCTTAAGTGTTCCTTAATATGCCTTTAATATTTAAAAATATCCAATCTATCGTCCAACTTTTGTCTGTTTCCTCTACCAGATTTTCCTTTATTTTAAACAATTTTAGATCATTTAAAGTACATATGTCTCAATTAAATTAATCATTTATTTTATTTTTTTTTTTTATTTTAAAAAACATTCAAATACAATTAAAGTTTTGATAAATAGGTGATAAATACTACTAAAAACCAAGTTCTATATCTTTAAAACACCAAATTACCACACTCAAAGGAAAACCAAATTTAATTCATTTTACTCTTTCTTAGCCAGATGCTCCTATAAACAACATACCCGCTTGAAACCCCCTCGAATACCTCGCATAAACATCGAAATGCGCTTTTGTGTGCTGTGTGTGGTGCCTTCTGTGGAAGGAGTTGCGTTTTTAAAGCATTCATTCTCATTCATTCAAGTATTTCGCGCAGTTTTCGGTTTTCGCAGTTTGAAAGCATTTAATTTTAAGCGAAAACAATGCCCAAAGAGAGCTCACGAACTTACGGCCAATGGGCAACATTAAAAACTTCCGTTTCCGCTGGCAAACCGAAAACCCAGATGCACACAAACACACACACAAAGAAATGCAACGGAAATGCCACAAAGTTCAAACAAGCAAAAGAGGAAAACCAAGATACACACACACACTGGCAAACAGGAAAACCGCCAGGGCAAATACTAACAACATTAAGGTCCTGCCCAGGTCCTGCTGTTGCTGCTACTTCAGCTGCTGCTGCCACTGCGCTTGCAACACACTCATTACCAAAATTGCAATAAATTTTTGTGCACTGCACAAATTATTTGAAGTGGCCCCGACGCCGCCGCCATACACACATAAAAACGTCCATTTCGAAATTTACGAGAGTGTGTCCAAGAAGAATGCGCTAAACTTTTATACGCTCAAAGGAGCGGAGACGCGCACTGCTCAAAGAGAGACAGAAAGAGAGAGAGAGATAGAGCAAGAGACAGGAAAATGTTACGTTGTAGTGTCAAGTGTTTTGTGGGCGCCCCCGAAAAACCCCGAAAAGGAAAACGTTTTAATTGCTTTTTGTTTGGCGGGAAGCTCCTTTTCTATACTCAGAACCAGAGCCGTGCCCAAAGCCAACTGTCGTGATCGATGAGTTATGGGGCGGCAGGGAAAATTGAATTTTTTGCCACTGAAAATGGTTTGAAGGTTTCTTGTCTATTTATCTGTCTGTAGGTTAGATTTAAAGATGTTTTAGAGATACAAAAGGCAAGAACTATTGAGTCTTAAAGTTCCATGTTTTAATTCCGGGGAGAACTCGACCCTGCAGACATATTTCATTACTCGAACAGTCGACGACATGTGAATGATTCTATCTACCACATTTCACACTAAAATTAAACATTTTTCTCTGGCAATCAAATATAAATTATACGATTACTGGCCTCTCCGTTCCCACGCGACTTTCTTTCATTCTCCTTCCCATTTGAATAATCATTTTGCGGGCGCTGATTAAACAATTGTTGCATTAAGTATGCATTTTGTTAGTGGAATATCGGCTACTTAATCGAATTAATTAAAATTTCATAACAACAAGGAAATGCCAAATTGGTGGAAAAGTCCACCAGCACAAAAAAAAAAGACTGAAACAATTTCAAGTTGAGCGCCTGCACAAAAGTCCAACCGCATATCAAAAATGCATCTAGGTAAAAGCCTGACATGCCATTCATTGGGATGAACGAGTGTGTGCGGGTGTGTGTGTGTGTGTATCTGTGTGCATCATTAAATGCAAATTTATTTAAATTTCATTATAGAAAATAATCAGAGTGCAGTTCTGTGCAGGCGGCTATGGGAAATCGGTTACGGTAATCGCGACCAGTGCAAAACGGGTTGAATGTTTTCACTTTGCACCAATTAAATCCACAGATACACCGAAACAGTGGTGGTTGGGGGTGGTGGGGGGTGTTGGGGTGGCGGTGCATCTGTGTGTAAATGCAAATATCCGCAATTAAGCAATAATAATAAGCATCATTAATAAATCATTGCGAATGCAACAACAACAACAACAAAAAGTTCACTGTGAAATGTATGAATAAATTGAATGCCATGGGCATTCATACGCACAAAGAGTAGCAATATGGTTGGGTGGTTAGTGGGTTTTAGGGGTTGGGTGGATCCTCCTTTCATCTCATTGAAAACCCATTGACAGTTGGGTGTGCTATGTGTCGGTATGCCGGATCCTTTTGTATGTTCCCTCCACTGAGTGGTAGTGCAATTAACATTTCCTCTGCTCGCAGTTTTATTTAAAACTTTTGCGCCAAGAATGAAAGACATGTTTCTGCCTCACAAATGACAGAATGATATGAAAAGCTTTTTAGCAGCAGACAAAATGATGATGAATTATACGCGGTCGGGTTCGCCTTTGGTACACAGATAAATGCCAGTGCAAACATTTGATTTTTGACGATTTTCTCTTTTAATTAAAGATATATGATTCCATGATGGAAGCATTTCAATGAAATTTCCGAATTAAAAGTAATGGAAGGAGAATGGTATTTTGAGAGAGACAATGCAAAATATCGATTAGCTATCGGACAAATTATAGGTCAAATATTCCAGACCTAATCGGTGCATTAACGATTTATAGTTGATAACTTATCGATCTATTACCGATAGGTTGAATGATAATCGATTTCCCTTTTTTATCTGTTTTTTCCTAATTTATAAAATTTGTATAAATTTATCAAATATTAAAAAGACACCAACAAGATTTTTCCTCCCATTTTTCTTTTCCCATTATACCGTAAATGACTTGGTCCGAAGAAGGCTTGCATTTTTCCCCCGCTCATTGAAAATTTCTCTCTCTCCCTCTCTTTCTCTGTGAATCTCTTCTCTGCTTTTGTTGTCATCGTGAAACGCACTTTTTGATTGCAAGCGATTTTTAAACGATTTTCGGGTTAAAGAACATTTAATTAGTGCATTCAAATCAGGCAAGGCTTAAAAATAAAATCGAAAAAAAATCAAATGAACGAACCGAGCAGAAATGCAACGAAAAGAGAAGAATTTTTCATGCACTCATTTGCATAGGCCGATAAATACCATAATCAGTTGGGGTGGCTGATCAAACGTGGGGAGATTTGGGGAGTATTGGGGGTCTGGACACTCGTTAATCAACAGAATCGAGAGCCGACTTTATGGGCAGTATTGTCTCTCTCGCCTGATTATGCTGCTCCCCATACGATCCATACGCTCCCCCCCAAACGGAACGGATCTGATTCTTATGCAGGTTTTTTATGCGTCCGCGACATGCAGACACATAAATTTAACAGCGAAAACCCCCAAACCCCACAAACACCAGCCTCAGCCAGCACCAGCCTCAAACACTGAAGCCAAAACCCTACCCCTAACACCTCTGGCCATTCTTTTGGGTCGAGAGGGAACAATGCCTGGGAGAATGTTATTGCGGGAACGGAAAAAAAAAACAAAAAATCAAAGTAGGAATGTCTACATTTCGACTAAAAGATACCCTAACTTAATCACGTTTCTTAAAACTGTGAAATATCCCAAAGTACTATACAAAATCTTCTTTTCATTTATTTTGGCTATAAATATTTAAACCTTTAACCCGAAGCGGGCTTCAATTTTTAGGCAGTTTATTTATTATTGATTTTTTTTTTTCAAATTTTTTTTTTATTTTTTAGATGACAAAGAGGCTCAGATTTTAGTTGAGTAAAAAATATTCCCATATTTTTCAAACTTCAGCTGTTTTCTCCTTAAAGAACACACAACAAATGCTTGCCTTATACTACTGTTATATTACATACCTCGTATAAGTACCCCCACACTACCGCATTCTATCAATATTTTTATGGTAATTTTCGTCTCGAGAGGCAAAGACCTTTAAGGTCCTGCCCCAAACAAAAAACAACCAAAAAAAAAAAATGGAAGAACAAATGAAGAGCATAAAAGTAAATGCGAAACTGAAACTGAAACCGAAAACCGAAAGAGGCAAGTGGCGTGTTAACCAACCCCAATAATTTAAGCAGAATTTATGGCATTAAGCGGCGGGCACATCCCAACAAAAGATACGCATAATGGGTCCTTGGTCAATGGTCCAGGCAAATGTTGCGGCTCTTCTTTGGGGCTGTCCCGCTGTTATTCTTTTTTCTGTCTCTCATCTCTAATCCTTGCAGGACACACACACACACACACACACCACGCACCATAGGGCAGGGCATGCTAGGTTGGGGGAGACATAAATCAAATGGCAATGTTTTCTGTGCGTAGTGTGTGGGTGTGTGTGTGGTTGGGTGTTAATTAGTATTTAATCTATGAACCATAAATAAATCCCTTCTGCAAGGACACTCAATTTCCGTTTGCTTGAGCTCTGAAGTGCGGCAAGCGCAGGGGAATGGAAAAGAAAGATGCCGCCTGATGTTGCCGCCTGATGTTGCCGCCTGATGCTGCGCTCCTTTGTGTGTGGTGTGTGGCCCAATAAATTGCCAATTGTGTGTCATAGAAGTTAAGTCAACTAATTGCACAGTTTACTTTCTTTCTTTTCTATACATATGTGTACTATATGCTACTCAAGCGATTGTAGAGTATGGTGTGGGCGAGAGGTACATGGGTTTTAGGAGAAAGCTAAAGATACGAAACTTCATTTGCATTCCATCCAGCGTATTGAACCAAAAATCTAGTATACTTTTTACTTTTTAAATTAATATAATTCAGTATAATTGAAATTAAAGATATAGGTGGAATCTGGAATAAAAAAAAAAAAATAAATATTTTATGGAATTGTATTGTTAATTGTTTACAAAAACTTATTGTATAGATAACAAAGATATTTTCAGGATAGTTATATAATATAATTATTGGATCGCATATGATTATTCAATAATCCAATTAAGACCTACTAAGTATTTAATTTATGTATTTAATCTTTATAACTATCAATTATATGTATATAAAATCTTTATATATTTTATATATTTAATTCATTTATAAATTTTTATATATGATTTACTAAAATTTTGGCACTGAATATTGGCAATCTTTGATACTCGGATGTCTGTCAGATTATTGGTAATTTTTGTGATAATAATTCTTTCAAATTTTCCAATTCAAATGTTTCTCTTCGACTCTTCTTACCTTTGGCTGAACGCATTTTTCTTTCAGTGTAACCAAAATTCGTTATCTTTCGTTTAGGTTAAAACATTTCACCTGGTTTTTACCCCCATTTTCCGTTTCCGTTTGCTTTTCTTTAGCTTCTTTTTGTACTAGATCCAATCTCTGTCTGTGCCGCAAGTGTGTGTTCGTTTTTATCTGTGTGTATGTGTATCTATGCCTCAAGTGTGTGTGTGTCTGTTCCTGCGTATGAATCTGTGTGTGTGTGTCTGTGTTTGTGTCAAGGAAAAGTGTCAATAAAACAGTTTAATTGATTGTGCGCTAAGCTGTTGCCAAACATTGACAAGCTCTACCACCCTCCCCTCCTCACACTTTTGCGATGGGCGGGGAAGGGCGCTATAAAAGTATTTTCATTTAACGCGGTGGCGCCACCATCTGTTGACAGCCTGTGGTGGGATTGTGGACGGGGTGGGGTGGGGTTTTATTGCTAAACTAATGCTCTCAAATGCTCGATGCCTCGACATTTGCATTGCAAATTGCTCATTTTGAAAAGCGCGACAATTACATCTCACACGCACAGGATGTCCCCTCCTCCCCACCACCACCCACTCCTCGCTCAAGCCACAATCCCCTCTCAATCTACCTAAATCCCACAGTTTTCAATTCGAAAAATCCTCCGTTTTTCCCATACTTTTATATATTTTCGCCTGTTTTCCCTTGGCCCCACACCTCCTTGCAACAGTGTCTTTAAAAGCAATTAGCGATTAGCGTGCGAAACTTTTCAGCTTTTCTGCAACATTTCAATGAAAAAAAGGAGGGGTACAGAAAGAGAGAGATATTGAGTAAAAGCCTTAGAATACCCTGGAAGATCCATTCGATATTTGTGTAAAAACTATTTAAGTTTATACAATTTTACATTTTTTGTACAAACTTTTTTTATACCATGTTTTATCTATAATTTTTTTTTTTTTAAATATTCTTTAAAATTAATGTCAGTTTTGAATGAAAAACATGTTTTTCCCACTAATACTGGAGTATTTCCAACTAGTGGTTCACAAACACTTGTTTATTCGCTTAGTTCGACAGTTTTCAAACTTTTTTTCATATAAAATGTATAATATTAATCACTTTTAATATATAAAATGTTAATATTCAATGGTTTATTCCATTTATGCTGATTATTTAGAAGCTGATGAGTTATTTCGTTTAAAGGATATGTTTTCTCCAAGAGAAGGATCTGTAGATCAAGTTCAAGTTCTGTAAGTCTAAGAAAAGTCTGGAAAAAAAGCTTCTAATAAAAATCATCAATCCTCCGTCGGCAAAGAAGACCCTTGCCATACCCTCTAAGAGCAGATGCGTAAGGGCGTGGGGCAGACACTGCAGATGCATATGTATGTGCTGTCAACTCTCGTCGTAAATTCTCTTACTCTGACATTAGTTTGATTTGCATTCACTTCATTTAATTCTCAATCCATTTCGCTTTTCTCTCACTCATTTTGTCGGGTTTTCCTTTTGCTTTTCCCAGCACTCTCTCTCGACTTGGATTTTCTCTCGCTTGGGGTTCTTTATTTTTGCGCAATTTACATTCACAATTGCTCATTGATTTTTGCATTTGAATTTGGGATTTTCCACCATGGATTTTTAAATGCAATTTTTTTGTTGCCTCGCAATTTCCTGGCCTTACCGCTTGCCGCTTTTAATTGTGTGTGCATTAAAATCGCAAACGCAATGATGCATTTTTAATTCAAATTAAAAATCGCCAGTGGCGCGTGCAAATTTTATGCAAAAATCAGTCCCCAAACGATAAAGAAGAAATTTTCCATTGGTTTAGAGTGGAAATATAAAGGGGGGTTGGTATTGGGTTGGGTTGTGGGTTGGGTTTTGGGGTTGGGGGTTTGTTGTTTTTCTGTGGTGAAGCGTAAAAGATTTTTGTGGGTCGGCGACAATTTCATTTCCTGATGCAAAAAGTCAATTAATTTAAGAAGAATATTTAATCACAAGATGATGACAAAAAACAACAAAAGAGAGAGAGAGCGAGGGAGAGAGGGAGTAAGCAGGAAAGTCAGCAAAGGACTTTCATTGTTTTTCCTGTCAAATTTCCTTAACACTCATACATTTTCCAACTTCTAACACAATTAGAACTTACTCAGCAACTCAAAATATATAACCCACAAATACATAAAAAAAAATCACACACACACACACCACAAGAGCGAAATGGACAAAAAACCCGATCCAGAAGAATTCTTGAAGGGCAAATCTTTGGTCGATGACGTGCTACAGCTTATGGAAACCATAGGCGATGCCGCCAAAAATGAGTATGGAGATCTTTTCAAGTATTTGTATTACCCTTAAATACCCTTCCTCTCTAGGGCCGCCACTGCTGCCAAGGAGAGGAAAAACTACAGTGGAAACCTGACGGATGACAACTATTTTGTCACCGATCGTATTGATCGGGTTCATGGCTCCAGTGTCTCCAGTAAGCGTAGCAGATCAAAGACCAAAGTCGAGGAAAGGACAAATACGTTTACGTTCATGCTTCAGGTCGATCAGGATCTAAAAGGGCGTCTAAAGGCGCGTGACGAGCGGGAGCGCGTGGCCGAAAACTTCCGGCGTATGGGCAATCATGAGTTTCGCAAAGAGAATTACGAGCTGGCCATGTATTATTACACCAAAGGTCTGGCCAACATCAACGATACCCCCGTACTCTATGTGAATCGTGCCCTGTGCTATCTCAAGTGGGTTTTCCCCTCTTAATTTCCCCCAAAAACTGTATATACAAACCGCCTCTTTTTTTTTTGGTAGGCGCCGTGAATACAAGCGTGCCATCATCGATTGTGATTATATTATAATGAATTTGGATCAGAAATATCTGCGTGCCTGGCTGTACAAGGCAGCCGCCCATAAACGTCTGAATGATGAGGCTAATTTCCAGTTGAGTATCTATACGGCCAGGCGTTCAAACTACACAGAAAATGAATTTATTGACGACTTTTTGAATAAGATGCGATCGAACCTTTGAGCGAGACCATCAGTAAAAATATTCAGTTAACAATTTAGTTTAGCTTTAGTTTCGGTTGTAGGGGAACAGTTTTTTATCGGTTCTTTCTTCTGTTTTGACAAAAAATTACAGTTTTTCAGGGATTTCTAGGGACCGTACAAATTATACCTAATAAAATATTTAAAATGAAAATTAAATTTTTTTTTATCGTGTTCCATGATCCAAAATGATTGCTTTATAAAACCAGATACATCTCTTAAAAAATCTTCGGTTAAAAAATACTTTCTTTAAAATTTCTTCCTTTAAAGATTCTTCTCTTCTTTTCCCATCTTTGGGCCATTTCAATCCATTCTTTGCTCTGTTTTCTTCATCTCATCTTTCATTATGATGCCAATCAGTGGAAAAAACTCTCTTTCTCGCACTGAATTTTCCTCATTTCCGCTTTGGTATTGGGGAAAGCCAACACCTTTCGCGGCGATGATGTTTCAACAACTTTTCAGTTGATTAGCCGGGCATTTTCTTTCACTCATTTTCTTTGCCCGTAATTAACTGCCAGCTCATAAAACGAAAGAAAAATCTTCAACAAATTGATAAAAGGATGGGAAAGAAAGGAAAGCCAACGGAAAAGCCATCGAAAAAAATTAATTGAAAAAAGGTTTTTACTTGACTCCTGAGGTGGATTTGGTGTGTGTCTAAAAACTGCACTTCAAATCTAAGGAAAAGCAATTTTATAAAGTCTGATAATTCCATTTGACTTGTGCCTGTGCCTTCTGCCATTCTGCTCTGGCCATTAAGAGGACCAAATGTCGGCCAGAAGTTGACCCAAATAATACTCCAACAGCTGCACATTTCGTAGGCAACAAAAATTGGACAAGGACTGGCACTGGGACTAGGACTAGGACTACGACTACGACTGTGGCTAATGTTTCTACTGACTCCAGAGCTTGACTTTTGCCCACTTTTAGTGCCTCTTTTCCTGCTCTGCTCGACGCTGCTCTGCTCTCTGTCTTTCTCTCTCAGTCAATTTGATTTTTTAATTAAATTTATTATGGCAAACAGCATAAAATTTTATGTGGTTAGGGAGGTCCGTCTCCGACCCATTTCTGGGTCACATTGCTAATGACTCTTCGAGATGCAGTTGCAAGCACAAGCAGAGGGAGAGAGAGAGGGAGAGGAGCACTGTGTGGCAGCCTCCTGCTGCTTCTGCTCCTGCCCCTGCTCCTCCTCTTTGGACAGTAATCTGCTGCTAATGCCTTTTGGGTCTCTCTGAGTGTATCCTCTGTATCCATGTCCTGCCAGTGCGGTTTGTTTATTCAATTATTTTTTATGAAAATTGTATTTACCATTCCGGATTCGTTTCTCTCTTTTTGGATTTATGAAATATGCTTTTTATTCCACATATATATTTTATTTCATATTTTTATAGAAAGTGTCCAACAAAAGGAAAGAAAATCTTTTGCTGAATACAGAAAATAATCTGAATTGTAGTTTAAGGAATGTTTTTTTTTTTTTGTAGATTATTCCACAAGTATTTCCATATTTTCTATAAACGAATCCTTTGATGAAAAGGTGATTTTTCTCTTCGTTTGGTAGAGAAATTTTAGTGATTTTTCTTGAATATCAATTTGGAAATTGTAGGAGTTTTCTTAGATATATATTTTATTTGTTATTTATTGGGTTTTGGATTCTTGTTCAAAAGATATTTCTTTTTTTTGATAATTAATTGGGATAAATTTTAGTTTCAAATGTGTCTAGAAGTTGCTCATGCTTTAAATATTTCATAAAAGATTTCCTACAAATTTGTTGTACTTGAAATTACTTTCCCAAATATGCGGCGGACCACACCTGAGCCAAAAGGCGGATTCACCCTCTGGATGGACATAAAATAAAACGAAATTTAATTGAGGGCCAGAGACCAGGAGCCACCGCTGCCTCTCTGGCATGGACCAGGCCTAAATCCCAAATGTTTATGTTCAGGTCGTATCTTTAAAAGAGATATATGGGTATTGTTGAATGAGCCACGCGCTCCATTTACGAGTTCGTGGCTAAGAGAGCACACACTGTGCGTATACGCAACATTTACAACATTTTTCTTATACGCCTCGTGCACGAAACAAAGCGAACACATTGCGTATACGCAACATGCAGGCACCATAAACATTCGACAAATAAAATTGTGTTTAATTGCAGTAGCCCAAAAAAGAAAGGGAAAAAAATGGCAAGTAAGGTTAAGAATAAATAAAAGTGAATGAGAGAAAAAAAGACCGACTAAAACCAGAAAATAACTCTACTTTCGAAGGTCGAGTCATATCATACCCTTAGGGATATTTAGCTACCATAAAAGTTAGTGATTTATAGAGGAACAGCAACATCAAGAGTTACCTATATTCTCTGTTCTGCCATATGATTGCTAAGAATAAATATTTTGGGACACATTTTCCTCTGTGTAGTGTTATCGTATTACCCTCTTCAAAGAGTATAAAGTCCTGAACCAATAAAAAAAGCGAAAAAGGTAATTAAAGCTTCTAGACGACAAAAGCTGGCAGCTGGAAGGACACTCCATGCAGCAGTGAAAGTTTTCACAGTCCAACATTGTTAGTTCAATCGCATGGAATAATTTATTAATTAACTACAATTCGAATGAATGAATGAATGAACGATTACGAATGGCACAAGGAGCAGCAGCACGAGGATGGGATGCCTGCCTGCTGAATCGAACACTGGTACGAACAGAGACCAATTCGCCATCGCACGTAACAGGAAAATCAATTAAAAGCGCTTTATGTGTGCGACAGTCTACGTCTTGGACTTCGCCTTCGATTCGTTTCGGTTTCGGTTCCGGTACGGTTGGGTCCTGCGGATCTTAGGGGAGACTTCTCCTGGTACAAGTTTAGCGCCTGGCAAGTGGAACTTTCTTAGTTAGTAATTAATTGTTACAGTTCCAGACGACGGAAAACTGAAACTGAAATTGACTGCTGCAGCAGCTGCCAGACTTGAGCTCCTTCTGCTGGCTTCCCTTTCCCTTCATTTCCTGCCAATTTTAGCATCCTTTGGTTATTTATGTCAAATGCCCAACATTATTTATGTTGCATATTGGCGGGGCATTGTAGTAAATTAACCAACCCAAACTCCAATCCCCCAAGGCAGGAGTCGGAGTCGGAGTAGCAGTCTGAGCCACAGCTGGCATTTCGCCCTCGCGTTTATTGGAAATGTCACAATAAGTTTACAGTTATGACAATTTTATGGCCAGAAAGATGTTTGCCTGAACGCGGATTCCATACCCGATTTTGGTGGGTAATCAAAATATTCGCTTGGATAATTGAAATTCCTTTGGGGTATAGGGATTTTGTTGCGGAGTGGGGGGGAAAGACAGTTAAGAAAAGTTGGTGGAAGACAAGTTCTGTATTAGTTTTCCATTAATGTAACTGTGGGGAATCCAATTATTGCTTTAAATCATCTGTAAGTTTTCTTCCCTATTGAATTTCTCCAATATGTGGTGACCCCGACCTCCGATTTACAGCAGATAAAATATCTGTTTTCTTATAAGTTCTGTATTAGTTTTCCATGTAACTGTAGGGATTTCACACTTCTCTTTAAATCATCAGTGAGTTTCATTTTCTTTCCTTTATTTAATTTCTTAAAAATTTGGTGACCCCAATCTCTGATTGACAGTAGATTCTTTTTCGTTTGGTAGCCCAGATTTAGTTTGAACCTTTCCATCGCAGAACCAATTACTATTTCCTTTAATTCATTCCCTTTTTCAGTATCATCTTTCAATCTTTTTTACATCTCTCTATTTGGTGACCCCCATTTCTGCTTATCTTTAATCTTTGATTCACTTTTACCCCCAGAGTACATTTTCGATAATTACCCGTAAAATGTCGAGCTACACATTCAGTATCCATCCGCCAATGGCAATTGAATGGTATCGTCCCCCGCCCATGTTCATTTCCGTTTTGATGGCCATAACCAGGAAGCTGCTTTTGGCCTCTCCACTGCCCACAATCTCTCTACACTCTGCTGCTGTCAATGGCATCTCAATACTATCAATACTAGGCGCCAAAGTCAAGTCGTGAAATAGAAAAGAATGCTCTGAGTGGGCAACAAAAAAAAAAGGAATAAACGCCAACGGAAACGGAAAAGGCTTAACAGCTGCGCTCAACCGGACACTGAGAGATGATGATGATGATAGTCCTGCCTCTCCGTCTGGACACTCTCTCTGGTAACCCGTAAGCGCATAATCATGAAAATTGTCAGTACATAATGCCTCAAAAAAAAAAGGCCGATGGCCAAAAGCCGAAAAGGCGGAAAAGGTTTTTACTCGCAACTTTACTTACTTTTACACGCTTGAGTTTGAGGACGGGCACCAACACCACCGATTGGTGACGTTGGACGCTGCCACACGCACAGTGGCACCAGTATCTGAAATTTGGGAAATTAAATGAAAATTAAAGCGGTCTTTGGGTATGGTAACTGGCTTCACAGATACATAATGCTTCAGGAACATTTTCCAGGACTATCATCAGATATTTCTTTGCTTTTTTGATGCTCTTTCGCCCCACTGTACTGCCCCCTTTGCAGGAGATTTTGTAGAGCGGAAAGTAATTTTCTTGCGCTTTTTATTTGCTCTCGTTTTTTTATGGGTCGATTTTCCCCATCTCTGAATCTTCTCCACTACACTCGACTCCACTTTCCTGGATGGTCGTCCTGTACTGTGTCCTCGTATTAGCTTCCCATTCCAACAAAACACGAGGAGAAAGGAAAGGAAAACTTTACTTTCACATGCTCTGGCCTGGCCGCACTTTGATTTTTTGTTGTCTGGCTGTTTTTTTTTTTTCCTCAATTCCATTTGCCCAGCAATACAGGAGGATGAGGACAAAAAGGACTCTCCCTCTCCCCTCTGTACGAGTGGGAGGTGGATTCTTTGGCTTTTGCTGCTGGCGTTGGCAAAAATCAACTTTTGCACGTTTCGATTGTGTAAAGTTTTTATGGCTTTTTGATTTTTTTTCACTTATTGCCATCGCTAGAGGGGGTCCTGAAGGATGTGTCGATGGTTACGATGACGATGACGATAGGCGGTGTTTCTGGACAGAGGTCTTGCTTGTGTTCTTGGGTTTTTGGGTCCTCCTGTCATCATCAATATGGTACCTCATTGAAGGCACTTAAATAATTACAAGATAATGGGAATGCCTATGGCAATGGCAAAGACGTCACTTTTTAGCCACTTCGATGGCAGAAGGCTTAATGCAAATCGTGCCCAAGTGCCCTCTGCCCTCCTCCGCTTTCCTTTGGATTCGAAAACTTGTCAAAGGGAAATGGTCTCTCCAGAGACACAGAGAAAGTGTTCGGATGATGGGGGAAACGGTATGCAAATATTTGTGTAAAGCGAAAATCAGTAAAAGTAAAAAGCCTCTCACTGTTTGTTGTCACTTTGATTTGTTTGCCTCATTGTAAATATTTAATGGACCAGAAATAAGTGCAAAAGAGTTGTCATTGAAAGATGGTATCTCCAGACGGAGGACCTCCTGCTCTATTATTCTGTCCTGTGGGGCCAAAATCAGCCTTGCGAACAGGTCTCGTCCGTACGTCTGAGTCGAGGCACACGTGATTCGACAATAAGATACCCAATAAACTCCAAACTGATTTCTTGATAAATTCCATGTGATAAAGCAAGCTCTGGAATCTTGAACTCTCACAATTGCTACAGTAGTTCAAGCTCATAATCAAAAAATATCTGTTATGTTCACATCGAACAAATTTTAGAACGTAAAATAAATTTTTTTGTTGTATTTAAGTTGAATTTTAAAATCCAAAATTTTTTAAACCATAGACTAGAACCATGTCACTTCCATACATCTACAGCTTGTACGTCGACAAAAAGCAGCGCGACCGACTACAAAGTCTCCGCGAGCAGTACGCGTACACGAAGAATTTCCACGAGCGCCCCATGGAGTTGAAGATACAAAAGATAAGGCTGCAACGGCTCACACGCAAGATTACGCAACTCAGGGAGGCGAGGCCTACGAAAGCCCTCGATGAAAAGCCAGCGCCCGTCATTATACGTCGCGGACAGCTGCCGATGAAGCCGGGCAAAGAATTTAAAGTGTCCGAGGATCGAAAGAAGCGGCTTGACACGCTGGCAGCCGCCAAGAAGAAGGGCAAGAAGCAAAGTCAGGAGCAGGGGCACTATCTCGAGATTGAGGAAGTCACAGCGCAAACGTCTACCGATTCCTGCGACGAAAAGCCAGCGCCCGTCATTATACGCCGTGTACAGCTGCCGATGAAGCCGGAAAAAAAAAAACTAAAAGTGTCCGGGGATCGGCAGCAGCGTCTGCACACGCTGCCAACCGCCAATAAACAGCGCAAGAAGCAGAGGCGCTATCGCGAGATAGAGCAAATCAAGGAGGAGATGCCTACCGATGCCTTCGATGAGAAGTCAGCGCCCGTCAATCGCGGACAGCAGCCGATGAAGCCGGGAAAAGAGGATCGAAAGCAGTACCTGGACACACTGGCAACCGCCAAGAAACAGGGCCAGAAGCAGGGCCAAAAACAGCGGATCTCTGGCGAGATCGAGGAAATCGAAGAGGAAATACCAATTCCCATAAATGCCTTCGGTGACGGGCCAGCACCCATCCCTATAAGTCGCGAACCGCAGTCGATAAGGCCAATGGAAATAGAAGTCTTCGAGTTTTGGCAGCAGCAACTGCACTCGCTGGCAGCACCGTCTGGACACGTTGCCAACCGCCAAGAAGCAGGTCAAGGAGACGGCCAAGCAGATAACACGTCGGATGAGTACGCAGAGCTTGTGAGTTCTATACTACATTTGATCCTCTTCAAAGCTTTACGAGCATGCCGAACCTTGGATACTACTCTACAAACGGAGAACAACGATTTTTAAGAAACTTTTGAATACATTTCTTTGTGTGATTTGAAAATTAAAGTATTAGTATAATTTTGAGGCACTTATTTCTTTCTTTTTATCTAATCATGGCTGAAACATCTTAAAGAAGAGTCTTCTGTAGGATACCATAAGTCTCATATTGACCATCGCGTTGCACAAGAGCAGAGGGGAACCAGAACACCAAAGTGTAAACGAGAAGAATGGATGCGGTACCTGAAAGAATGTCAGCATCAACGACTTAGACCCTAAAGCCCTGCGTGAACGGGCAACCGAATCGATTCGATGGGATTCGTTTCGTTCGGTCCGACCGAATCAGCTATTCGGCTTTCTCATAGATTCGGACTGAACGAATCCGGCCCTTTCATTTTTACTGTGTCAGATCCGAACAGATCCGTTTCGGATCTTTCTCTCTCCCTCCCTTTGATTTTCTTGTTGTTATTGATTCGCAGTACTCAGATTCGGTTTTTAGTGATTCGGAACGATTCAAAACTAACTGAAGGCAGGAATCAAAATGTTCGAACGCATTGAAGTGGCATGAGTATAGCTGTGATTTTATGAATACTGTGGATTCCTGCAGGGCTCTAGTAAACCCTTCACAAATGTCAACAAATAAATGGAATTACCTGACAAATTGTTTCCAAAATACCTAAACAAAATCAAATATTTACTCTGCATTAGCAGCCCCATCAAATAGTTTTGTAAAAACAAACGATAATTGAATTTATCAAATATAAGTAAATCCAAACTCTATTCAATTTAGTGATTTTTGTGCATTTCGTATACCCACATAAATACAATATTTGTTTATGAAAAGCGTACTCCATTATTATTTTGCATAGTATTTTTTTTTTATTTTCTTGGTGCGAAATTCCATTTTCACTTTGGCCTGAAGCGGATCAACGCCCTCTCAAACACACACAAATAACTTTTATTGATAACGAATTTGCAAGAGTGCCCCTCACACATACATATGTACATGTCCTCCAAAACAAAGAAATAGTTGAAATATTTAAAATTTATTGCGAGATTCCACTCCTTTTTGTTGTTTGCTTTATTCGTAAGGCCGTAATAAATAAAATTAAATTATATGCACAGGCAGAAAAAACTGGTGAGCAATTAAAAAAATAAACACGTTTGTAAGCATTTTTATACGCAAGGAAAAAACTCTATAAAAGCGGCAGATAAATAAATACATTTTTGTGGATGGAAATGCGATTGAATCTTTTTGGTATACCCTGTAAACAGAGGAGGGTACGAGTATATGGGACTTGAAAAGGGAAAGACTTTTCGATTCATTTATGGCTGTGTGGCATACCTTTAAGGGGTATCTAAAGCTTCGTTCCATATACACCCCTTTCTTTTCTGTTTTCCTGTTGCTGTTTTTTTTTTTGCTCGGTTTCCCTTCGATGTTTTACAATTTCCACAATGGCCAGAAACAGGACAGTAAATATTTTAAATGTTGGCTAGTTTTTTCCCTCTGAATTTGTATGTTGCCTTTATTTTCCATTGCCTTGTTTTCCATTTGTATCGTATCATTTATATTTCAATTTTAATTTATATTCATTTGAATATTTGCATTCGTTGGCTGCTGAAGGCAGTGCATTTTCGTTTGGGGGAAAAAAGCTCATAAGTTAATGGAGAGGAGAGACGCCAGCAATTGGCTTTAACATTGAACTGCACTTCAAAAACTCCATTTTTTGTGTGTGTTTGCTTTATTACTTTGTAATTTTGATCCGATTTAAATCATTTTTAGAACTGGGTCAACATTGTTTACCTTTTGACGGATGTCGTCGTCAGGTGCGTGCAACAGTTTGTTGTGTTACAATTTCCCATAAATATTGATTGGTTTTTGTTCAATGATTGGTCTGTATTTTCATTGGGAAATCTCGTAAAAGCCTTCAACCCAACCCCACCAATTAGCCTTCAACAAGTTCTTTTCGTAGTACTTTCTCTTTGTTTACTTATGATTATCATGTTGAATCTTCCATTTCTATCTACAATCCACCCCCACCTTCCACCAAATTCCATTTGCTTTCCCTTTGAGCTTTATGCGGTTTTTCGGCAAAAGTTCTGTGGTCGCAACGCGAGCTTTGATTTGCGAATACGAATGCGGGTCGGGGTGGCATTCGCTTCCCCTCCGCCCCCTTATATTTTAGCATATTAAATTAAAGCAAATGGCTTTGAAGGCCCAGTATGGCCTTCTCCTTCTGCCGCGCCTTCTCCTGCTCCTCCTGATTCTCCTCCTTTTTCCTTGTGCTGCTGCTGCTGCTTCTACTGCTGCTGGTGCTGGTTGGGTGATAAATCTAAGTGCTGCCGTCTAAATAAGTGATGTTTGAGGCTGCGAATGCGAAAGAGAATGGTGATTTCTGTGTGCCAGGAAACAAGAGAGACTGTGAGCGAGAGAGAGAGAGAGACAGACTACGATGGGGGCTTAGAATTCAGAGGAACCCAAACCAAAGCCCGCGCCACTGAGCTGCTGAATAAACACATTTTTGCATTTTCTTTCTGATGAAAACTCCACAGCTGTGGAAATCGGCTTAGACATCTGGTAAAACGTCACTGCCGTTTGTCATTTATGCTCTTTCCCAAACAGGGTATATTAGTTGTGGAAATTATTTAAATAGATTCGTAAACAATTTAAATTTAATTATTTATTATTATTATTATTTTTTTATTATTTATTATTTTATTTTTTAATTATATTTAAAATAAATGTTCGGCTAAGCGCCTACCCATGGCAGCACAGAGATAGGCATAGCTTACTCTCTTTACATTGCTCTCAATGCATCGCTGTTGCTGCTGCTGCTGCCCTACGCCCTACGCTCTCAATCGCCACATCGCCCTTTCCCTAAATTCGTCGTCCGACAAGAGCTGTGGGGGAGGCTCATCAGCAGAGCAGAACTTACTTAAAATTTGATCGTCTTCGTGAGCAAACGTCGTATCGCCAACTTTCGTGTCGTATTGTCTCTCGCTTAGAACAAATCAAGCATACCCATATACACAATATACATACATACATTGAAACCAAACCCATTTGTGTTTAATTAAATTTTGCAAAATACGCTGCTGAAGAAGATCAGTAGCTCAACATTTTGGTGACCCCGACGTGATTAATAAACAATAAAATCATAAAAAACATAAACAATTGCATTTATCCAAATTTTGTCGTTGCCTTAGTCGCATAAAACCACGGTTGTTCGGTTCCTCAGTTGTGCACAAGCAACAGTAACGGTTCTCGCGTCATCTGCTTTACCTTCTGCTTGCTGTTGTTTCGTTACGGTTTCGGTGCTCTCAGTGTGAATGCCATTGTTGTTGTTGGCAAAATTCGAACTCTCGCTGCTGGTCTGTGCCCGTGTGTTCGAGCGCTGCGATCGATTGAGAAGTGCCTTTCAAACTGTTCGAAGCTATTCACTGGCTCTTAACCTCGGCGTTTGCTTTATCAAACACACACAATGTCTTCTGATGGAACCCCCTCCCCTATCGCTGTCGATTCCCCCTTGTCTCTCAATGTGGGCATTGCGTACTACAAGCGCAAGGTGCAAGCCATGCTAAGTGCAGCGCGGGGAGTTGAAAATGCCGTCGGCAAAGAGAAGATTGGGGAGCTCACGGAGGAGGAATTGAACGTCCGTTTAAAGTCTGTATTGGATCTTGTCGTGTCTTTCAATGAGCATCATGATGCTCTGGAAAGAATCGATCTTGATGAGATCGGTAGTCCGTTAAGAAAAGAGTTTGACGAGTGCGTGGTTATGCTGGAGAGCAGAATTAAGCATGAGTTGAACAAGCGGCAGCCCACAATGCTCCCTTGCTCAACAATGCCGACGGACCATATTGCAGAGGCCCCAGCAACGATTGTAGTGCAGCATCGGCCTCGCCTACCGGAGTTAAAGCTTCCGGAATTCAGCGGGGACTACTCACAGTACTCTGCGTTTTGGAGCATGTTTTCTTCCATAATTGACAAGGATCCTGACCTAACGAATGTGGAGAAATTACAGCACTTACGATCCTGCCTGAAAGGACCAGCTTTAGACACGATCTCGTCACTTGAATTTAGCCAGGCCAGCTATCTTATCGCACTAGATTTGCTCAATAAACGATTCAATAACAGGCGTTTAATATTTCAGAAACATGTCGCCGACATTCTAAGTGTGCAGCGAATTGAAGAAGCATCTGTGTCTCAACTCCGGGTCTTGGCAGATACCGCAATTGCTAATCTGCGGGCTTTAAAGAATCTAGGGACAAAGGAGCAGGTCGCTGACTGCATTGTGATACAAAGCCTGCTGCAGAGGGCGGACAGTGCCACACGAGCCAAGTGGGAGGAAACGTCGTCTTTGGATAGCCTCTCTACAGCCGAGCAATTTACTACCTTCTTGGAAGAGAGATGCCAGAGATTGGAGACCCAAGAGCATGCTAAGAATATGTACACCAATAGTCATCGGAAACACTGCCTAATCGCAACTAGCTCCAAGCCGAATCTTTGTGCATTCTGCGGAGATCCAGAACATTCCACGTATGGGTGTTTGCAGTTCTGCAATCTTTCTCCTCGCCTTCGCTTTCAGGAAGCTAAGAAGCTGTCGCTGTGCATCAATTGCCTCCGAGCAGGCCATTGTCAACGTGCATGTCGTTCTCGATCCTGTCGAATATGTGGTTCCAGACATCATACTTTGCTTCATTTCGAATCTCCGTCCAATGCTTCCAATTTCATTGTGCCTCAACTCTCGACTTCAACATCGGCTCCACGATTGCATGCGATACCATCTCGCAGTAAATGTACTGCAACATCATCAGCCACGTCACTTTTCGCCCAGAGTCACAGACAGGACTCCGTGTTGCTGGCCACTGCCGTAATCAGTGTTAGGAATAGCTCTGGTACATTCATTCCTTGCCGTGCCCTGCTCGATTCTGGATCGCAGGTGCATATCATTACTTCAAGTCTAGCTCAACAGTTGCGGCTGAAGAAGGAAGAATCGGAAGTTTCAGTATCTGGTCTGGGCGATTCGTGCGCCATGTCAGAAGGATGCTGCGTGGATATACAACTGAGATCACACGCGTCGAGCTATGCCACGACCATTTCGGCATTGGTTGCTCCCACCATTACGAGCAACCAACCCAACGGTACTGTTGACACAACCCGATGGAACATGCCCTCCAACATATGTTTAGCTGATAAGATGTTCTACCAGTCCCAACCTGTTGATATTCTTATTGGAGCGGCTCTGTTTTTTGAGCTTCTCTGCATTGGCCAAATCAAGTTGGGAGCCGGTCTACCACATCTTCAGGAAACTAAGCTAGGATGGATAGTTGCTGGAGAGATGTCCCAGTCCCGAGTTTCTGCTTCTCTATTGACAGGTAACTCATCTGACATGGCCCCTCGTTCGAGTGATAGAACCTATCATCGTGACAGACATAGTGTCCGGAGTATCTGCGCTAAAGACGTTCCCCGGAGCAAGAAAGGAAGTGCTGCCAAGAAGGATGTTGAAGGCCCGTGCTCTTCAACGGGGGGAGTATGTTCGGCTAAGCGCCTACCCATGGCAGCACAGAGATAGGCATAGCTTACTCTCTTTACATTGCTCTCAATGCATCGCTGTTGCTGCTGCTGCTGCCCTACGCCCTACGCTCTCAATCGCCACATCGCCCTTTCCCTAAATTCGTCGTCCGACAAGAGCTGTGGGGGAGGCTCATCAGCAGAGCAGAACTTACTTAAAATTTGATCGTCTTCGTGAGCAAACGTCGTATCGCCAACTTTCGTGTCGTATTGTCTCTCGCTTAGAACAAATCAAGCATACCCATATACACAATATACATACATACATTGAAACCAAACCCATTTGTGTTTAATTAAATTTTGCAAAATACGCTGCTGAAGAAGATCAGTAGCTCAACAATAAATTATTTGTAATTGACCATTTAATTAAAATTAACATGCATTGGTGGTGAATTTTTTCTACAAAATCTCTTTGAAGTGTCCTTTAGATGACCATATTTTTAATAAACTCTTAAAACTAATTATTATATTTTTATAATAAATATTACCTATAATTTTGGTTATTTTAGGTTTATTTTGATTATTTTCTAATCGAAAATATTTACTTTCAATAGTACTATTTTTTATATATTATTTATTTATTATTTATATAAAAAGCAACAATGAAATTTATTTTAGAATAATATTTTGAGGGTGCTCTTTTATTAGTTTGGTTATTTGTAATCTTTTAGAATTTTAAAATTGATATTTTCTTATAATATTTGTATCCGCAAATTGTAAGCGATTTAAAATTGATTCCAATAAAAACACATAACTATACTCTACTTTTCCATAAGAAACTTTGAATAGGTTTACGTCTAGAATTTTAAGGTTGTCTTCTACCGCTCCAATCACAGCTTTCTAACCAGCTGTAAAAAGTTCTATGAAATTCTAAAGAAAATCAACATTTAAATGAGTTCTAAAATTACAAAACAATTATTTTGTTTTGTTTTAGGGAACACAGAATGGGTACAAACCACATAATACCATTCGATATCGATTGCAGCTGTTTTGTGTGTTTTTTTTTTCAGCTCTCAGTTTCAGGAAAGGCCTATAAATTGATGCTGCATCGAGTGAACCGCTCATAGTCGTAGATTGTTTCCCCATCCAGAATGAGGATCAACCTGCAGTTACTAATCCTACTGCTGGCCGCCACTGCTACGATGACAGTACTTAAGAACAAGAACCGAGCCAAGGATAATCGATATTGCACCTCAACGATTTGTAGAACCGCTAACATAGCCTGCAATAACAATGGCGTGAGTTTTACCATTCCACAAAAATAGATCCAAAAACTATTATTTTCTTTTTTATTAGAGTCTCCACAATTGCCATCACAGTGCAAAATATATTGATATGAAACCGTACCAAAAAAAACTCGATTTCACATTCAATACAGTGCGGAATAAGGTGGCCAGAGGCGGTTATAGAAATCTCCCAGTGGCCGGTCGCATGTCTCGCATGTTTTGGTCCGACGAGTTGGCCTGGTTCGCCAAACTCCACATGAGCCGCTGCCGTTTTCGCAGAGACCAATGCATGAATTCCCCGTCCTTTTACTACATTGGCAACTTGGCCGATGAGGAGATCAAGCCCATTGGCAATGTGAAAAAAAGCGATTTTTCCTACATGAAGTCCATGATCGATGTGTGGTTCAGTCAGGTGTCTGGCATACCGCGATCCGACACTCTCCGATTGCCCAGTTCCTATAGCAAAGAGTAAGTAAGAGAGCATTTCGAAACAATGAATCATTTTATATTATCTTCTCTCCAAATAGGTCCATGTATCGCAGCACTTTGCTGATAAATGAGAAGAATTCTCACTTTGGTTGTGCCGCCCTGACGTTCCAGTACACGGGCTATGCGTATTTTTTGTTCAGCTGTGCCTTTGCCACCATGAATATACCCGAACAACCCATCTACAAGTGGAGTTCAAGGCCCGGCAGGGAATGCTATAAACCGGACAAAGAGTACCAGAATCTGTGTGGTCCACAAGAGCGTTACGGCAATGATAAGCCCCTTAGAAATATAGCACCGCATATTGAACCCATTTATACGCTGTAGAAATAGGGTGTGGAATTTAGGAATACGTATGTTAAATAACAAATAAATAAGATATGTACTTAAAACGGGATGAGATAATCCTAATGGAGGAAATCATTTTGAATAAGTGTTGAGCGCTTATGATACTCGCAGCAAGATGATTTTTCTTATTATCAGATCTTTTTTTATGGGTTACTGAAAACTTAAGAATTTCGATATATTTTTGAACCTTTATCTTCCTTTAAAAGCACTTTTAGATCAAGAATAAACCATATTTTTAGTAGTTAAGTTTTATCTATGTTTGAGACTCCTCATCATTTTTCTTATTTATTTTGTAGGTCATATTTTCCTTTTATTTAAATTTTTTCTTTTTTATGTTTTAGATCATCCGATTTTTAGATCACATTTATATTTAGGTCATATGGCTCTTTTAGCTCACATTTGGGTTTTGCTCTTTTACGCCCTAATACCATTTCAAACCAGATCTTCCTTTTTGATACATTTTCTTTTTCAGATCTCCATTTTTAGATCATATATATCCTATAGATCGTCTATTCGGATATCAAATTTTTTAGATCATATTTTTCTTTTAAATATTATTCCCTTAAGACGTGTCTCTTATAGATCATTTTTATGTTTAGATAAATATTCTTGAATTTTCTTTACGACTATCTTTTAGATCATTCTTTACTCTTCGAAGCACAAAGTCGGGTTTTCGCGCTACTTAAATTCAGTTTTTCTTTAGCTCTGTTAGAAAAAACGTAATTCCAATGAATTTTGTACACAAAGCGTTATTTAAGTTATATTTAATACCTTTTAGAGCCTTCTTTTCATACAAATTCTCCCTTCAATACCTCAATTTATCTTCAGAAAAGTTATACCCAAATATCCGTACCTCTTGAAATGTTTAATTTTTCTCTTTTTTTTTTGTTCAAATTTAATTCATATTAAATTCACAATATAACGCTTGCGATTCAATGATTTGTCGTCCGGTATCAGCTCCAACTATAATTCTCCTTCAAAAACCCTCAAAAGAACCTCCAATGGACACGCGTTTAACCGTCTCCATGCATCATCATCATCTTTATCGTCGCTGGCGTCGTCGTTGTCGCTGTCCTCGCTTTATCCTTTAAAAGCCAGGACTCTTGGACTTAATGTTTAAATATTTCATGAAATGGAGAAGCAGAAACACGAGCAACAGTGGCGGTGGCGACAGACAGATGGAATAAAAACCAAAAAAAAAAAAGGAAAGAAAAAAAAAAGGACGATGGAGCATATAAATAATGTAAAAAGTGTGAAATGCGCCTAATGGTGTGCCAAGGATGGATCCACCGCCAGGAGGGAGCCGGAGACGGAACTGGAGCCATATGAAATGGCGCATAAAATGACAATTGACAGCTGATGATATTTTCAGTCCAGTGCTCGTTCCTTTAACCATCCCATGTATGTCATACATTTATAATAGAAATTCCACACAAACACACAGGATCTATGTAGCATTTGTGTGGGCTGTCAAAGACATTCCCGTAGACTTTCATTCCTACCCAGCAACTAGAACAAAACAGATCAAAACTACCCAAATTTACCTAACGTTTTCAATTCAGATTTTATTTTATATATCATTGTGATTCTAGTGCAATGTCCTGCAAAGGTTGCCCCCCATATGAAAAGGACAAATCTGGGTTCTTTTTTCCCCGCTGCTTTCAGTGGGTTCGCGGCGGGTGCACCAAAAAGAGTCCCGGCAATGTGGCAAATCTTCACTCTCTGGCCCAGAATGTGATGCCCAAGTTTTTTGATGGCCTCGAACTGGATTATCTGCATCGTCTGGGACCGCACAAGTACATAACTGGCTCTTGGGTTTTGAGTCACATGAAGGCAGCGGGCTTTCGCTTTGGCGGTATCTATACATTTCGCCTCACAAATGATGTTATGGTATGTGGAAGATTAATCTATGACTCTATATGTGTAGTCCTCTCTCTCTCTCTGTTGTGTTAGCTTACACCCACAATTGTCGGGGATATACACCCCTCGACGCAGGCTGCCAATCTGAATATCCTTTACTATCCGTACGAATGCCTTCGCTTGGAGGCCACCTTGCAGAGGACCAGCGAGAAGACGCCCGTGGAAAGCCAATATACCGTCGAATTGACACGCCCCTGCGACACTTGGTCCGCTAATTTCTATAATGTTCGCAAGGATAATGGTCGCTGTACACTGTCCATGATGCGGGCCGTCACCCAGCATTGGGCATTGGGCGGCGAGATGCTTTTGGAATGGAATTCTCCAGAGAAAGTATCGACAGACTATGCCCTGGCAGCGCGGTAAGACGGGAGTATAATTCCAGGGTATCTTCGGATTGATCCCTTTCGCTTTCCCTCTAGTTATTCCAAACACAATTTCTCTCTCGCCGCCACTGCCTCACGTAATGGCCTGGATATCAGCTACTGGCAGCGCATCTATCCTCAGATACAGATGGCCAATCTGTTGGCCTACAATAACAGCACAAACAAGACCATTGCCACAGTTGGCTATCAGTGGAACTTTTCGGATGCGGCCGTACATGGCATGCTTGATTCGGATGCTTCTGTGGGCTTTATGTGGACCAAGTGGGTTCTAGAATCAGCAAATATCTTTTCACTATGTAATTTTTGTTTTTTTGGCAGATACCTCAGCAATTTTCCTCTACAAATGGGCTTGAGTGTGGTAATGAGCATTCCGACAGATCGTTTTGCCTTTGGCATGCGTTTTGTTGTCGATCCGAGTGGCTATCGTCGCGATAAATAATTTGATTTATATTTTATATATTTGTTCTTAAATTTTCATCCACCAAATTAGCAATCGATTTGGAAGTTTGGAACTACATTCAAAAGATATTAAAAATGATTTCAGCTTTCGACAAAATCACAGTTTTGTTGGAGTTTTTCTGGTTTCTTTCCTTCTTTTTTTTGTGTTTTGTTTTTGAGGTTTCCTTGCAGCAGACACTTTGCCACACGTTGCACACACACACGCACGCATGAAAGTTTTTCCCTCCACGAATGCATTTGATTTATGCTCGGCAAAGTCTAGACACTGTAAATATTTTTTAATGCCAACAGAAATCTCAGCACTCAAGAAACACACAGCAGCGCCATACATTTCAGTAATCTATAAATCTTAAATAAATACAATTTACACTATAAATCTACACTCCATTTGGGGCAGAGAGTTTTACAAAAAGATAATGGCTGTTAATCCGTTATAGAGTTGGAAAATCGCCCCTCCCTTTCCCCTCAAATGGACGTCCACTGCCATGATGAACCATAAAGCAGTCGAATCGTATGTACTCAGTATTTAATCTACATCCCAAAAGTATACAACAAAAATGCATTGGTCTAGCATTTAATAATTTTCGAAGGCCAGGTGTTCAAAGAGCTTTAACTTGTTTTCTTCATTCTGGCTTTAGTAATTATCCGATCAAAAAAGTGATTTTAAAATCTAATAGATTACTTACTATCTTTCTCTGATTGTATCCATAGATCTACAGGCTCGTGTTTCTCCCTTTACTTGCGTTACAAACACCTTCTTAAAATCAAAATACCCTCTCCACAGAGTACTAATCTGCAGAGCCATTAAAATATGTAGCCACAAAAGCCCAAGAGCCATAACTTTCAATTGATTTTTGGTCAAAAAAGGGTTCTCTGAACGGGTCCTTTTTTTGGCCCAAAGAATTTTCTTGGACAAACATTTGGTCAGACTTTAAATTTCCATGGTTTTACCCCTACAAAAAACTTTCCAACACACGAGTAGAGCAAATATTAATATTTCAATAAATGCTGGAAATCCCTTTTCCCGCCCATCATCAAGGGGGTAAAAGTTTTCTCAACAAGGCCCCGAGGCACCGGCAACTCTTACTCCACACTCTGCGCTTATCGACGCCTTTACAAATCATTAGATTTTCATATCCGATGAATTTTACAACAATTTTTGGGAAACAACAACAAAAAAAAAGGAGAAACTCGGTCGGCGACATGTCAATTTGTTTGTTTTTTGCGTCCTTTCAATGCGAGGAATGGGTTCGGTTCTGGTAAAGGGGGAGGGAGGGTAGTCATGCATATGCAAAGGATATATTTTATACCCACGAACGTGTCGTCGCCCATTTTATGTTTATTTAAACTTCACTTCGTAGGCGGAAAAAATCGAGGAGAAACCGAAAAATCATCGTCGAACAATGGACGGAGGAGGCGGAGGCAAAAGAACAAAGGCAAAGCAAAATAAAGAAATAAAAGAAAAAGAAATAAATAAACGAACAAAATTTCATATTAAATAAATTATATGGAAAGGCGTTTCGGTTCGGGGTAAAGTTCTTTCGTTCATATTAACTTTATAAGGGAATTAAAAAATGGAAAGAGCTCTGAAACGTAGTATGTTTTGGGAGGAAAATAAGGGGAAATGCTCTTGAGTGTCTATCATGTGAAGAAAACAAGCAGCTCATAATTTGGTTTTATTAAAAATTCCTTTCAAATTCAAAGTTTCGTTGATTAAACAGTCTTTTAGTCACTCTAACTAAACGATGCATGTGTTCTTGCAGAAATAAAATATGTAATTTGTCTTGCTAATTCGGTTGGAATTTTTGCTTAAATTTTCCGAGCACCTTAAAATGTAATTTAATAAATCAGAAAAATATTTTTTAAATTATGAAAGAATTTCAAATGCAAAAATCTTAATAAATACATAAATTCCTCATACTTTTTTCTGTCCAAATGCTAGAATAAAATCCAGAGCAGCGGCCGCACATTTCACTACCAAAACTAAAAACCCAAACCCCTTGATAATAACATAAATTCTCATTTTAAAGACATTTAAAATATTTAAGCTTAAATATGTGCATATATAAAAAAAAACAGCAACAAAAGAAATGTATGCCAAAAACCAGAGAAAAGTAAGTCAACAGAAAAATTAGAACCGACTAAAATAAAAACAAAGTAGCGTAAACACACAGCAGCACAAAATATACAAATTTTCCTTCAGGCAAGAAGTTTTTCTGCTTAAATAGCAAAAGCAGGAAAAAGCAAGCGCAAAAGATGAAAATAAATAGGAAAAAAATACAAGGGAAAAACTTGTTTGCTTGCCCACATCGACCAACATTTATGTTTATGTTTTGAGTACAGGAAAAAATGCGGAAAACCTCTAAAAAAAAAAGAAACAGACACACACAAGCACATACAAAATGTTGGGCTTTTGTTTTTCTTTTGTTTTTCTTTTGCGTTTTTGGGTTCGCCGAGTGGAAAACATATTTAATTAAAGCTATCCGCATATTAAAAACTTTTCCCTCCCACTCGCCAACCCAGGGTGGGGGGGAGTTTTTCTCTCGTTGCTGCAGCATACTTTTCGACTAGCAAACTCTTAAGCTTTGCCACATTACGGGGCATAAACATGAATAGCCAGACACTCAGTTTGTTTTGGTGGCGAGGCATGAGATACCCTCTTGAACGAGGCTTTTCATCATTAAAATGAAAACTAAGATTCTTTCTTTGGTAAGCGGTAAACAGTTCCTTCAATCACTTGGACTCTGGTTTGCTTTTTTCACTCCCCCTCTTAGCAGCATGTCATCGTCTTAAGAGAAAACGACACAGAAATAGCAGATCCAGCAAGATCCAGCACTGAAAGAATTGCCACGTAAATTACAACAACAATTTTTCATAGTTTCTTTTCAACGTCTCCTTCGTCTTTCGATGCAGGCAAGGGCTTGCCAGGCAGGGGAATAGTCGCCTTATAAAGTATTGTGTTTATGTGTATGTAACTCCATAAAGTATGACATTTCTTTGTATTAAGCTACAGATCGTCGGGGGAATTGCAATAAAAATTTCTCGCCTTTTGAGACAAGAACGAACATGCAAGGCTTTGCCAGGAAGAGCCTGAGAAGAGCCGCCCCATAAAGTATGATATTTGTATGTATTACGCACAAGCATACGGACAGGAACAGATCAGCAGATCAACCAAAAGCCAGACAGAGAATAGACCCCATCAAGTATGAGATTCATCTACATTTTTCTTTGAAAACTAGTCCCTTACTAATTAATTTCTCAACTGGTAGTCGTTTTATTTATTAAATTTTATTTATTTTTTTGGGTTTATCTTTTTCTAACTAGTGACTAGATTTTTAAAAACGTTTTTCTCTATATAAAATATAGATTTATAAAAGGTTTATTTTCCGCATCAATCCCCTCCCAAAATACTTTCTTTTCTGTATTAAATATCTCCTAAAAATCATAATACCCCTCTCGTTTAATAACAAGGGCATTTTTGGACCCTGAACTGGTTTCGAGAGCTTTAAAAAACAAAAAGTGCCCCAAGGCGCCAACAAGCAAGCAGGCGGGCAGGAGGGAAGGCGGGTGCGTGGGGGGTCACGGGTCACTCTCTCAAGTTTTATAAATATGCAAAATTTTAATGAATTTTTGTTTGCTACCCTGCCCGCAAATTGCCCCCCAATTTACCCACCCCTCCGCCTCCCCCCAGCCTTTTGTCGATTCCCGCAAGACAAAATATTCATTCATTTCAATGCGGGGTCGTCTTCCCCTGTACAGAGCAGACAGAGCAGCCTTTTAAGCAGCTTTAAAATGCGGGTCAACTCAGGCTTTTCACTCACGGCCCGATAAGAAGGCCAAAAGTGGAAATTAAAGCAAACAAAAGGAAAGGTAAAGGGCGAGTACAATTATGGAACTGCTGTTGGTGGAAGCAAGGAAGTCTGAAGGTCTAAGGTCTGAAGGTCTGAAGGTCTATGACGAAGATTGAATGCTCTCTGAGGCGTCAGACCTATTAATGATAAGTCACTGTGGGAGAGAGACTGTGACTCGTAATTAGAGGTGGGAATGGTGCTCTATAATATCCAATAGAAATCAGCCTTCAAATTTCTACAGAATCTCCTGCTAGAACATCTCTTTCTCTATCTTTCTTACTCTCTCTCTCTCTCTCCCAGTGTGTCTACGTTGTAAATACCTGAATTTCAATATAAGAACATAATCTTTCTGAATCCTTTTGATTTAACAGACTTTCTACCAGCCAAAAGCCCTGGAAAATCCTCAATATCCCATTTTCCTAGGACTTCATTAAGACAAAAAGAAAAACCTTAAAAGCAAATGCCATGTAACGAGCAGAGACACACACACCCACTCACACAGATGGAACTGAAGGATGCCTCTGACCTGATGGTAATTTCACTCACCTTTCTTTCTTTTTCCTTTTTTAAGTGAAAGTCATAAAATCGTAATAAAATTGGCCAACTTTTAATTTAATTGCGAAAGAGAGAGAGAGAGAACTTTTACACACTGGTAGTACACAACCAACCGCTTCCCTTCCGCCACCCTGTTTTAATCTTACATTTTCCCTTTCTGTTGTTGTTGTTTTTTCTTTTTTTAAATTCAATTTTCCAGCCACCACAAAATGCCATTTGACTTGGCATCGCATTAAACGGGTCCACGCATTAACATAATCAGCTCTCACACACATGAAGGGGGTTGCAGGGAAGGTGCGGGGTGGGTCTTGAGGCGAGAGAAAGCCAGGCAACAAGTGGGCACGAGTGGGTGAGTCAGAGAGACTGCCACAGAAGGAGTGTGGCAAAGTGGCTGTGTGTCTGTGCTCTCTGGCACGATTTTCTACTTGAATTCCAAGCAAGTAAGTAGCTCTTTCTCTCTAGGCCAAGTAAATGCGCTTAAACGCATTAAAAGGCAGGCAAAACGTTTGACCAACGCCAAAGGATGTTGGCCTGTTGGAATAAAGGTGGCTCGTATTTGAGTTTTTTGACCAGGTACTAAGTGCACACCCCACCTCCCCTTGCTAAGTGCCTGACTAATGCTGCTGCTTAGCTTTTGGCTTTTCGTCATGATATGAGGGATAATGTATTGGGGCCAGAGGATTTGCTGAGAGTCTAAGGGTTTCAATCAGTTGAGTAAAGGCTGAAAGATAATGGGAGAAATCCTTGCATATTACTTTTTATAGTTTTTATTTCTTAAATTTGATGAAATTTGTGCACCATCTCTGTTCCAGTGTGTCTTGGCAGTAAGGAGTGAGTAGAATCTGTGAAACCTCCATAAACACTTACTCTTCCATTGAAGGATTCTCTAACGGGTCGTCGCCCACTTTCACCGCAATTGCTGGCCATTTTTATTGGCTCGATTACCTCTGGCGCCTTTCCCTAAACAACAGAACGAAGCAACAGAAAGTAGAGGGAAAGTGGAGGCATCCTCACACTGGAAAAAGAGAAAAGCCAGCAGGCAACCAACAGCTGTTCATCTTACAACAGGAAACGGAAATTGTCTATGGGTTCCGTTTCGTTTTTCTGCTTTCGTTTTCTTTCGGCCTACGCAACGTGTGTATGTGTGTGTGCGTGTGCCAAAGTTTATCCTTTGTTTAGGTGCTTTTTTCCGATATTGATGTTTGGGGGGAAATGGTACGAACAGTTGGACAGTTTAAGTGCAATGTCCAGATAGATTGTTGCCACTTGCCACTTCGGGCAAAAAGACCGAACTTAAGCGATCATTCCCATCATTCTTCTCAGCAATTTGCTTTGGTAGAGGTATTTCCTAGGAATAAAGTCTCTTTTTCGAGTCTCTAAAAAATTTGTGCATTTTTACACCTTAAATTGAATAATGAAGATTCCACGACAACTCCAGAACAAACAAAACCTGAAATTCAATTCCGTTTTTTCAGTTTTTTTTTGATTAACCGCAGCATAAAAACGAATTAAACTGTCATGAGGCCCCCCGTCAATTACCAGCAGAAAAACAGACTTTTCCTCTTTTCCGATTTCCAGAGGCGCAAAAAAGAGAGGCATTGGCAATGGCAATGCCAAATGCAGTTGATATGCTGCATATAATTTTTTTTACCATATTTAAATTGAAAATCAAACAGCATTTGACTGGGAGAGCCGGTGTCCTGGAGGCGCTCTCTCTCTATCTCTCTCTCTCTATCTCTCTCTCTCTATCTCTCTCTCTCTCTCTCTCTCTCTCTCTCTCTCTCTCTGGCATTTCTGTCTGTTGTGCAATTGAAGTGCAAACTACATAGAGTTCTGTCCTGTTCTGTTCAGTTCAGATCCCAAATAGAATTTCAATTAAATTCAATCAACTTTTATGGTGGCCTGCCAAATGCATTATTTCCCATAAAAAACGACTTAAAAGACAGGGGGTGCCCCCTGGCACAATTTGCAGCACCAAATGATGCTCAATGATAGATATTCTAGTCTAAGCGTATGGAAAACTAATTTCCCCATAGGATACTATTATCTTGAATCAAATAAATTTAAATTTAAATCAAAATATAAAATAATACAAATATTAATAATAAATTCATAAGAAAACAAAACAAAATAATAATAAAAAAAATATGTTAAGAAATAAAAATTAATTGTTTAATTAAAGAACAAAACTTATAATTAAAGAAACATATTTTCAATTACAAATAAAAATAAAATAACTTCAGTTATACCTACCTACATAAATATTAAAAAATATATTAACAATATATAAAATATTAATATACATATATAATAAATAAAACAAATAAATAATAAATATAAATAATTAATAAAGAAATAAAATAATAAAAAAAAGTATTATATATATATATATTAAAATATTATTAACATATTAAATTATAAAAGAAATAAAAATAATAAATAGATATGTAAATACAAAAAAAAATTATTAAAAAAATATATATTAAATTTAAATATCAACAACAATGATGTTATCATTTATTTCTTGTTATAATTATATTTCATAATCTTCCCTATAAATCTAAAATAATTATTCAAATTCCAATATATTTTTCCTGTTTGTAAAAAACCAATCAGAGCTTTCAATTTGTTCACAACTTTAAGATACATTTTCTAGTGCATTGCAAGGCTCTTTCTGATCTCTGAGGGTTTTGGGAAAATCTCTGGAAATCCCCTTGAGAGTGCATTTGTAATCAAAAGTCAAATTTCGATGATCCAAGCAACTTTGAAATGAAGTTTTCAGCTTAAAGTTCTTCTCCAAAAACTAAAACTTTTCAAATGCTCTTAAAAAAAAGATGCAAAAGGATGAGGTAGGGAAGAGAGAATCCTCCCCACCCCATGGGTTGGGGTGTATGTGTGTGTGTTTCTAGGATACGCTGCGTTTAACACAAATGAATATGAATGCGGGCACGACCACGGGAGACAGGAGCCAGGAGACGGGCATGAGCGAGAGACCGTAGATGTGCCATCAGGCTGCCAGAGACGGAGGGACGGGAGGGAGAAAGTGCTAAATAAAATTTAATGTAGTGCGAAACGTTTATGAGCTGCAACCGCAGCTGAGATGAGAGCAAAGGGGGAGGGAGAGAGAGAGACAGGGTTGAAGGGGCATGCCAGGACGAGCATAGAGAGGGGAGCATAGAGAAAGGGTACCCTATGGGTGCTCCTATTACGAGGGAGAGAGAGAGAGAGCCAACCAGGCGGAGCGTTAAATAAACAAGTGGCAAAGTGCGCAAAAAGTTGACTGGGCGTATCACGCAGTACCCTCCCCTCCCTCCCCAATCCAGCCCCTAAACGAATCCCAGCCAAATAGCTCCTTCGTTTTTCCATCAGCATTTTCATTTGGCAATTGAAAAAGTTGCAACAAAACAATGCTGTACTTTATGAGGCATTCTAGCGGTGATACTTTTTAAGGTTTCCGTGTGTTTTGGCAATTCACATTGATTTTCTTTTTAACAAAAACTCTTTAAACTTGTTTTTTACTTTAAATCCATTTTGAATATGCCATTTTTCTCAGAGGATATTTATGTTTTTCCTGCATAAAAGATGTTGCCTTTAGCCTTATTTTCAACGTTTCCCAACGAATGGCTAGCCACAGCTGAACATGAAATAAACATCATTTTTTATGATTCAACAACAGATACCTCGTGTAGCAAAACTATAAAAGTACGTAATAATAATACCCCATTTGGTAGCCTACAGCATCACGCACATCAAATGAACATTACGCATATGCCATGGACCAGGACATGGACATGGACATGGCCCCGCATGTCATGCCTGTGGACAACAAAGGCTGCCCTGTCTCGTCATTTAAGTCAATTGCCAGAAGTCAACAAACCCCCGCCAAAACACGGGACGCACCGACACAGTCCGTCGATATTCCTCCCGTAAAATGTACATACATATAGAGAGAGGTGTGTGTGTGTATGGTTTGCCTCTTCCTATAGATATGGTCAACAACAACTCATGCAATTGCGTGCAAATTACCGAATTAGCCCCAGCCAGCGTTCACCTCAACGCGCTTTTCCCTCGATTCCCTGGTTGATGTCGATGTTTTCCTTTCAATTAAAGCGAGAACCAAACGGCATGGGAGGTGCCACCAATAAAAGCACTGAATGACAACAACATGGCTATAGAAAATTAACTTGACCAGCAGGAGAGAGCAGGAGCATCAGACGGAGCAGGGGGAGCCATGACCAGCAGCATTCCGTCTGCTGCCCAGGCCCTCATCATCTTCTTGTTTTTTTTTTTCATCACGTAGTTTGCTGCCAACTGTTTTATTGCCAAATAACACACAGAAAACGTTAGGCGATAGTCTGGCAATTTAGCTGGTGGAAAAACGAAATTCAATTGACATTAAAGTTTATTTATAAGAAAAACTGCAAATAATTTCAAAAAATTACTAAAATTAAATGAAAATTCAAAAGAAATGAAATATATACCTATAGAAAAAACTAAAGATTTTATATTTGGCAATAGATTTTATAACCAAAATCTGTCTATAATTTGGCAAAATATAAGAAATATATAAAATAATTAATAAAAAATAAATAAAAACTAATCTAATAATATACATATATAAAAAGAAATAAGTTTTTAAATAATAAAAAAAAATCGTTTCTTAGTTTACCTTCAAATTAAATAATAAATAATATATGAATATGCATAAATAAATAACTAAATAAATATAGATAAAAAAAAGACAGACATTTTTCGAAAATCAAATAAGAAAACCCCATTTACAGCTCCTAGAACCGAACAGCCATCAAATATTTTTCCTTTGATCAAAACTATACAACATTTGTAAGGTTCCATCACAAATAACCTCAAAATTTCTTAAAAATCCAATACAAAAATAAAAATTATCGAAATCTGTCTTTGTGTTTGCGCACATCTTAGCAATGTCCAGTTTTCAAAAAAAAAAAAAAAAAAAATTCCCATTAAATTTAGTTTTTGAACACTGAAACCATATCATTTCACAAAAAACTCCACTGACCTTTCAGACATCATCAACATCAACGGAGTAGAAAGAGCAACACGCATGCGTGGCACCACACGTAGGATGTCCTAGAAGGTCCTGGAACATCCAACAGCCACCAGGAAGCAGCACAAACAAACGTTGATGCTTCTATTAAAATTGTCTGGCACGTTTCGAAGTCAAAATGTCATTAAGAGCATTTCTTTGCTCCTTGCTTTATTCTGTGTTTTTTTATTTTTGGCATTAAGTTGTCCAGTTTTTGGGAAAAATCAATTTTCATAAATATTACATCCATGTGGCAGGCAGGGCATGGCAGGGCGCCAGTTGCATATGACTGGCCCTGGCCCTGCGTTGTTGCTCTTTTTCACCTTTCGTCACGAAGTTCTTGCCACTTTCTTGCCGCCTCGCTTCCCTTTTCGGTGGCAAAGTTCGAGGAATTGCCAAAAGTTTTTCTCGCTCGCTTTTCCAGCGGGTTTTTCCGATGGCGCATTTTTAAATGGTCACGTTTTCCAGTTTAAGCGCCACACGGCGTGGCCGTGGCATGGCACCCGAAAAATACATCAAAGCCAGGGCGCGAAAAGTGTAAACAGGCGCGTGTTGCAAAGGCGGGGGCCTGGGCCTCTGCCACAAAGTTGCAGGGCGGCATGAGCCAGAAAAAAAAATGCTGTGCAGCAGCAGCAGCAGTCGCTTGACGAGAGAGAAAAACTTGGCAAAAGTTTTGTAAACTTTTTAAACGCGCATTACACGGGGGCTGAAGCGACTTAGGGAATGCGCCAAGATTGGATCCAACGATGATTGGGGGCATTGGGGGCATGGGGCATGTCTGAGAGGGGCAACTGTTGAGAAATTGTACCTGAAACGTAAGCGTAAACGAAATACGACGATGCTTTGGTATGTTTGATGCATGGAAGGACAGAGGAGACGGGCAGGAGGAGAAGAAGTAGGAAGGAGTGTAGAGGCACCCTTTTTCGATTAAGCCAACAATAAACATTCGATTTTGATTGGATCTCATGGTAGGTAGGAGAATCTTCCTGTGCGAGCAGGTCCTTTTGACACCAATAAACGAGATTTCTGGTAATTGAAGTTGACAGAGAAATGCGTTAAATCTCTCTCTTTCTCTCTCTCTCTTTCTAGAGGCAACATTTTGTTGTCAACAAATAGTGAAAATGTAGGAAATTATATTTGGAAACGAAAATATTTCTATGGGATAGCACATCCTGGCTTGCAGAGAATGCCTGAGAATCCAAAACAAAATACATGTCTTGTGTATGACGAGGCACATTTTCTTCAATTTTCTGTAAACCTTTTGATATATTTTAAAATGTTATTTATGCAGGTCTAATTCAAATTCTAAAAACTCACAGATACATTAGGTAAAGTCCTTGATAGAGGTGCTATTGTTTGATATACTGGCTCTCTCCCAGCGTGGCTTAGCTATGAATCGACTAAAATATCGCAAATATCAAAAATCAAGGCATTCGTATCATCATTACAGCCAGTAAACAATATTCTGTGGCTCTACCTCTCCCAGTGTGGCTTAGCTTAGCCTTTACCCGTTTATAAACACTCAAACTGTTAAAAGCAAGGACTTTCACCGCCTAAAAACAGCCCGCGCCATCAAAGCCTGCCACATTTTGAAGCAGATATAATAACGTGTCATCTCTTTAATCTAACAAGCAGTATCCCCCTTCCCGACCCGCATAAATCCCGTCCTTCTCCCAAAGTTGGGGCCAACCTGTCACCTCGTCTAACAATTTCCGCACCTAACACCCAACACCACTGCCACCACTGGAGCCGCCACACACTCACACAGCACTGGAAAAGGGGTGGATTACAAAAAAAAATGGGCCGTCATTTTGTTGCAACCACTTAAATGGCAACTGTAATTAGCATCATGGCCGCCTCATGGCAGCTGCTATTAAGTAGTCCACACTCAAAGGCGGAGCAGGAGAGAGAGAGCGAGCGAGAGAGAGCGGAGGTTGAAGCTGCGACCGCTGTGGCGTATACGCAATGCCAGAACCAGGGACCAGAGCAGCGCGAAGGAGAGCGCCAGCGCCTCTTCTCTCGTGTTGTCGTAAACTCTGCTAAACTGTTTGCCACTTTGTCGCGCAAAATGCTAAACTTTCTCGACGTCGACAGGCAGCCAGCCCCCGGACCCCCTCACCCCCCAAACGATGGCGATGGACCCCAGGAACAAGCAAGCAGCCATAAATATGATGGAAGAAGGGGCACACAGCAGGGCTAGAAGGAGACAGAGAGAGCCGACAGTTGGGTTTTTGAGGCGTAGACCGAAAACCAAGAGGAGTGCAGAGCCATCATCAAAAGGCTTAAGCAGCATCTCAGTCGCAGTCGCAGTCTACCAACACCCAAAAAAAAAAGAAAAAAAAAACTTTACGAAATAATTTTGCATAAATTTTGGGTTGAAAATTTGCTTTTGGCTTTGCTGGGTTTTCGGAGATACCCTTTGTCAGAGAGGGAATACAGATTTTTAGATGGGTATGGAAAAAGTCCTTTCAATGGAAAGTCCCTAAGTCGGGGGACCATAGATGGATCAATCTTTAATTGATATATTTTATTTACTTATATATTTTTTGTATTGTTCCCGCAAATATTCAACGGTTTTTTTTCGTCTTAAATCATGAAAAATAGGAGCTACATTTCCTATATCTTCCTGAAGACTTTTTCGTTGAAAACCCTCCCAAATAGGTTTCATTCCTATGCCCCAAAGTTTCTCTAACAAAAATCGACCCTAAAAGAGTATCAAATGCTTCGCTACCTTCCAGTTACCTTCATTTCTTGTTGGTTGCTTCTCCTTCCTGCTAGACCATGGCCGCGATCTGACCTGCCCAGGCGCTGGCTCTGGCTCTGTGTCCTGTTCTGCTGTGTTCTGGTCCCTGCCTGATGTCTTTCCTTGTCGCCCATCCAGAACCCTGCGTTGTCGGCAGCTGCGGCTTATTTACAAGTTGCCATCATATTTTGCATGCCCCGAGACAAAGTTGGACCCTCGTACTCCCGTTTGTTGCTGCCCCTTTGGATCCCTGTCCTTACCCCCTTCACTGCCCCCTTACGCCCCTTGGTTCCACCAATTTCTGTCTGTTGTCGACAGCCATTTTCACGCTTCAACAAATCACAAGCTGCTTAGTTTCATAATTAGAAGCGTCACATTTTCGGAGGAGACAGCATTTAAACTGGTTGTGCATTATGCCCCATTCCATGCCCCCAAAAGACGCACAAGCGAACCTGGCCAACATGCAAAGCAACAGCAGCAACGGCAGCAGCAGTTGAAAGTTGAAAATCCCTCCTGCTGCTGCTGCTGCCTCATCAGAATCAGAACAGAGGTGTAGTCTTTAAGGAAAAGAGATTCAATGTAGGGAAATATGATGCCAGTGCTTAAGAAAAGGTTTCGAAGGCTTTTCCATAGCTTTGAATGACCGCCCTGCACTTTTATGATCCTTTTTTGAGTCTCACATGATTATTGGCTCTGCTGGGACCTTTTTAATTGACGAATTTCATTTAAAACCCCAATTACCCTCAAGAAAAACCCTCACATTCTCGCTCTAACAAAGCGGTTAGCCTCCCACGTAATAACCCACAGCTACGCCCCTGCACACATAACAGTAACAGTCAATGTCACGCACAGATCACCTCTCACCGCAAGCCAACAACAGAACCCAACCAAAAAGCGAGACCCCAAATAAAAGAACTCCCTACCATTCTTCCTGCCTCCAGCAACAGACTGTGTGGCACGGGCACTGGCAACGGCTGCTGGGCGGGCTCTGGCACGGGCTCCATCGCTGGCTTGTCATTATTTTAATAAAGTTATTTACCTGAAAGTTTGGTGGTTGGGGGGGGGCAACAACATTTGTTTGCCAGCCCAAGAGTAAAGCATGAAATTAGGCGCAATTGTAAGAGAGTTGCCAACACAGTTGTCCCATAAACACAACGAACGGCAATGCCACAGACCGGTTGGAGGGAGAAGAGGAGGGAAAAGCAAACAAGTAGTGACAAGCGCCAGAGAAGACTTTTTTAATAGTCGAAGGAAAAGATACCCTAAAATATAGATTTTTCTTTTAGAATTGTGAAGAAAAATAAATATATATGCAGAGCACAACACAAAGGAAATGTGTTAAAAACGTTTTCATCGTGATTTTTAAAAGAAAATTAATTGTATAATTATTTATTTATATACATTAATTTTTATAATTTATGAGTAATAATTTAATTATATTCTCAATAATGTCTGAATCATTTTGGATATATTATGATCTCTTGTTAACTTCTTTCGGACTCTCAGACCCCACAAAGAGGTTTTGTAGCAGCTCCCTTCCCATCGTTTCCACCCCTTTCCTCTCTGCTTTGCCATAATCTAATCAAATATCATAGCACCCTATCTTTCCAGGGTAGCCGAAAACAAACTTGGTCCTTGTCAAGGGAGTTGGGGTGGAATCGGGAGTACTCTACCTTAGAGCGTAAAGAGCTTGTAGCCCGAACAACTTTTGGCTTATTTATGTTGATTTTCTAGCCAGAGACTTCACTGCCTGGACCTGGACTTTCAGGTTCGGGAAATGGCAAAACATAAATTAAAAGAGTTTTTCCTTGACAAAAACCCCCATGGAAAATTATGATACTTATTATTTTGGAGGCAAAAGTTTTCATTACTTCTCGGCTACGTCTCGAGAGGAGCACAGGTGCCAGCACAAAAGGCGACAAAAGTTGGGCAAACATTTTTTTTTCTTATATTTTGGCAATTGGCTAAAACGTTAAATTTGGTCCGCCATTCGGTCGGTCGGTCGGTGCATATAAATTGCAAGAGGGCTTGGCCCACATTTTATGGTGGGTTTATGGTCGGTCCACTGATAGCCAGGCTCCAGGACTTTATGCTCCTCTGCTTTATCCCCAAAACATACATTTGCATGTCAGGACACACATCTAATCACAAACGGATAATGTCATGAAATGCATTCTCCCTTGTCCGCCTTTTTGGACTTGCAAATCTTAAAGGAAAATTAGCTTTTGGCTTTAAAAAGGCTTAAGGCGTTTTCGTTTTTTTGGCAACGCCAAGCGAAAATCCTTTTTGGCTGTCAGCACGCCACTTGGCAAACAAGGAGCCAGAACTAGACAAGATCCAGAGAGCCAAGGAGCAAGAGGACCTTCAGTCAGTAGTAAGTAAAAGTGGTTCTAGGGGCTGGCTGGATGGTTGGATGGTTGGATGGCTGGATGGCTGCCTGGCCTCAGAGGAATGGCTGTAGCTCTGGCTGTGGCTGGTGTGAATCCCAGCATCCTAAGTCAGCATAATGCGCTAACAAACACTTTACTGTCGTTGAGGACACGACACTGGGGCGTCAAGATGGTTGAGGAAGAATGGCGTGGGGTTGGGGTATATGGAAGGGTGCCACAGAGTTGAAGGCGAATAAGGGACTTTTGTGGATTCTGTTGTTCTCTCTAGTAGCTGAGTGAGATATCAAGTTAAATGACCATAAAAGACACACGAAAGTATGGCCATGAATTAGATAATTTTCAAAATGTTTTCGCAGTAATCTACAAAGTCGGTTAGAAATTATGGGGATTATTATGGGGAAAATCAAATAAATAAGTTGGAAAACCATAGTTGAAGCTGGTTTTGTGAGCATCAATTGATAAAGGATTCTAATAAATCCACTTAATAGGAGAGGCTGTTAATGCCTTGGACTGCTGAGTCGGTCCGCAGAATACAACAACAACAAACACAGTTATTGGCGAGGCACAGAAAAGGCTTATTTTTCGGTTCCCAGAATCCAACAAAAAAATACACTTTTGGGCGAGGCAAACAACAAAATATATATGTCGACATTTTCAGGAATTTTTCGCGCACATTTTTCCCTCTGAGTGCAGTAGAGTAAAAAATATCGAATTCAGCTTTTGGCCTCCTGCCAAAGGTGGTCGCGGCTTTTAGGCAGTCTATGGCTCTCTATGTCTGTGTGTGTGTGTATGTGTGTTAGCTGATTTGTGAAATTGCCATCCGTTTAGCCTCTGTAATTGGGTCAATTCTATTTTTCGAATTTTTTTTCAACATTTGCCAAAATGTACCAAAACCGCAAGGCGTACACAATTATTTTGCCAAGAATTTCCATCACTGTGGCAAGGACTTCAATAAGGCATTAGGGAGAGATAGAGAGAAAGAGAGAGACAGACAAGCAGATCTTTGAAAAGTTGATGTTGCCTGTCGGCTATTGGTAGTCGAAAATAAACGTGAATCTGCCAAGCCAGACGCTGCATCTCGAGGCCAAATACTTTGAATGTCTGTGAGGCGTGTTTCCAGTTACATTTTCGCACAAAAAGTGATTGAAAATGAAAGAGTTTTCGTTGCAAAGAATACCTCAATCATAAAAAATAAATGTATATTCGGCAAAAATTTAGTAAAAAAATCATAAAAAATTATTTAAATTATTTAAAATTATTTTATTTTCACTCTTTTTGGAAAACTCATTTTCATATACATTTTCAACGCAACTCATCTTTAGAACACCTTGTAGCCCTCTGTCTCTGTCTGGCTCTGTAGGCAAAGTTTTCACTACCATTGACACTCCGACTGAAAGACAGAAATCCATGGCCAAACTATGGAGATGAAGTTGCCCCAAGAAACAAGTTTCTTGTGGCACGTTGAGATGCTACTGTTTGCTGATTAGTTTCGAGGCTTATGGCTATTTGAGTTTGGCATTTATTGATAGTTGCCGACAGACGAGACGAGCCGAGAAGTATAATGATTGGATAATTGATGATTGGCATCTAACTAGGCATTGATTTCTCAATCAAATGAATTAAGTAGGTGGGAGATGATTGACAAAGACAACTCTTTTGGGGGTCACACAAATACTATATTTGACAATTGGACAATTCAAAGTGTCACTTTGAATTAGATCAAAATAGCATCCAAATAGCCCCCACAGAGTAGTGGGCGAAAATTGGTCCAGAAATCAAACGAAAATTTCTCAAATCGATGCAAATTAATGCTCAGGAATAAATTTAAAAACAATTCATAATTTTTAGTTTAAAAGTACAGTTTAAACAAACAACATTTTTTAGCTTGGACTTGCGGTATATTCAAATATTATTCGTAAATAATTGTTTAAATTGTTTATAAAAAATGTTTAAAAATATATGAAAATGGTTTACTTTTGTTAAATTGTTTAAATTTATATATTTGTCTATCAGATGGTTTAAAAATTTAAATTTAAATTCAATTTAAAATATAATTTAATTCAATTAAGCCGCGAGCATGTAACTATATGTATATTGTGCTCTGAAAGAAGGAGATCGGTGCTCCGCTTTAAATACATTTTATTGTGCTTGTCAGCAATCCATTGAGCAATTTTCCATTTTTTATTTTTAAAGCAAATTTAGATTAGATTTTTGCCAACAAACAAATCTCACGCTTGACTACCTACACACAACGAATAGCTGGTAAAAAATTGAGCCAGTAAAAATTCTAGTTATGCGGTTGAAACACAAATGAAAAATGCACAATTCCAAAAGGTCCAAAGCAAGAGAAAAAAAAAAAAAAATCACAAATGAATGCTTTAAAAATGTATAACTCAATGAACACGGGAAAATACAAAAACAAGAAACAAAAATATTCAGTCAAAAATCGTTTGTTAGTTCTTCCTCTTTTTTTGTTAACATTTGAATGTTAAGTCGTTGGCACACAGAAAAAAATAAAACAACAACAGACGGAGGCGGAAAAGGAAAATGTGTTCAAGTGAAATAAATTACTTTATGTGCTGCCAAAACACAACGGGAAAAAAGAAAAACAAGAGAGAGAGAGATGTGTGGAATCGACAGATGGGATACCCAGTGTTTCTGAAAAGAAAGGGGATTCTGCAGTATTTTCCCTAGATTTAATGATTATAGAATGAATCTGACATGGAGTGAAAGAATTATAATTTTTATAAATAAATAAAAATTAGTTTCTTTATTTATTATTATTATTATTATTTATTACTATTGTTATTTATTATTATTGTTATTTATTATTATTATTATTTATTATTTTTTATTATTTATTATTATTATTTTCTTGTTTCAATTTGAATTATTCCAGCTTTGTAGGTGTTCTCTTTCTTCCAGTGTGGCTTAGCAGTTGAGGTCGAAAGCGGCTTAAGAATTAGATAGACAAGGGTGCAATAGAGAAAGAAAGCAAAATCAGAGTAAACGAGTCGCTATTCAAATCTTTTACAGTAGCTTAGCAGTAAATCTCGGTACATTTTCCAAACTCCTGTTAAATAAATCTACATAAATACAATATACCTTCCCTCTGTACCTCTCTCCCTTTACAGGGTATAACAAAAGCAGTGGCAGCAAAAATAAAAGGGGAATCCCACAAAGCGAAATCACAAACGAAAATGAAATAAGAAACAGTGCGAGGAAAAAGGACATGCAGACAGAGAGAGGGAGAGAGAGAGAGCTAACGAAAGAGAGGCCGAAGCGAAGCGCCATACGAAAATGGCGAAATGAAAAGCGCGTAAAAATAAATAAATAAAAATTTCAAACCTGATTATGCATGGCGGAAAAATCGGATCGGATCTCTCTGCTGCCTGCCTGCATTCATTCTGTTCTGTTCTGTTCTGTCGTTTTGCCTCTTGCCACGCCCACAACTAAACTGTGCACAAAAAGGCAGACAGCAATCCACACACAAATCACAACCGAAAAAAAAGAAGCGTACGAAAAGGCAACAGAAATTTGCATTTTAATGCGCTTCACTTGTTTTGGCAACTCTGGCGAAAGAGCAGAGAAAACTTTTTCCCCAGAGAGAGAGAGAAAGAGAGAAAGGAAAATGACACAGAGAAAGGGGTGGAGGGGGTGGTTGGGATAAAGAGACAATTGCAGAGGCAGTGGCAGTGGCTGCCTGCTGCAATGGAGATACGAGGGCACTTCTTAGGTTGCGAGTGTAGTATTTTTCACACAAGAAATTCCAACCACAAAATATTTAAGGACATGTGAAAACAGCAAAAGGAATCGAAAGGGGAAAACAGATCCCTTTGTTGACTCTTCAGCTTTGCCCGTTCTCTCTCTTTCTCTCTCTCACACTGAGGCTTAGCAGTTTTGGTTGAATTTTCTTCACTCTCTGTTGTACCGTTGAAAATCCGTTTTAATAAAAAATGTTTTAATATATTTCCTAATTAAATAAATATTTTTACAGATTTATTGTTTCATATTAAAATAAAAATTTAATTTTTTAAATGTATTTGTTTATTTAATTTAATTTAAAATAGTTTTTTCCGTTTAATACATTACGTTTCAAATCAAAATAAATTCTATGTAATTTAAATAAGTATTTAATTTACAACCTAATGTTTAATATGCCAATATTTCTCCGAGTGTATGACTAAACTTTTATCTAAAAATCGCTCATTAAAAAGAACCGAAACCAGCCATTGTCTCTAATTAATTATCTTGCCAACAAAAGAGTGCACTTCTTTAGCTTGCAACCTGCCATTCCATTCAAAAAAAAAAAAGAACCAAAAGAACTTTTCCAATGACCGGCAAAAACTTTTCACACAATAATATTTTTTACGAATGAAAATTACCATCAATTTGTATAATATTATGTTGAAGTGCGCACCACCAAAAAATATGAAAAACTTTTCATATAATATTACAAATAATACAGCAAAATAAGTGGGGGAAAAGTTTTCCGAACATCCTTTTCATACTTCATCTGCCTTGTTGGCTGTAAGTAACTTTTAGGTGATTTTCCACCCCCGCCTGAGGTGATTTTCACACACAACTCGTTGGATCCAAGGGGCTGACCAGCACTTTTCCATAGCAAAATGCGAAACACAATAATCCAAAATCATGGACATTGAAATGACACCTGCCTGTCCGTATGTCCGTCCGTCCGTCTGTCTGTCTGTCCCCTGGCATGAACGCGCTTGATTTGCCCTGTAAAACTTTTCGAAATTTCCATATTTTAGTAGCCGGAAAAGTTTCTTTCATATTCCCCCCCGTGCTGACTGTCGTTTTATGTTTCCCATTGTCTGTGAAAAGCTGACTTTTCCAATGCCATATTGGTTGCGGCAGCTAAAAGGAGTTCTCTGGCATCTACTACCCTCACAGGCATTCATCTAACTTCGTTCCTGGAAAGGGGGATTTCCTTCTCTATTGGAGTGCATTTTTGTGGAATTATTTTGCTGCATTTCTATGAATTTATTGATTGGGGATTGAGAACAAAGCGAAAATCAGCAAAAGAGCAATAGATAGAGCCACATTTCAACATGGAAACAGAAACACAAAACGAGAAAACAAGAAAATTCATAAATATTCTGGGGGGCAAAGTTACACTGGAAGAAAAGCGTTGTTGTAAGAAGGTTGAAAAACATTTATCCTTCAACGATTTCCCTGCTAATTCATTTTATTTTAAATTTTAGTTAATATAATTTTTTCTATTTTATACAAAAATAATTCAAAAGTTGAAAAATTATTTTTATTTTTCACTTTATATTCAGTTTTTTGTTGTCAGTTTTTCTAAAAAAAAAAATCATATTTATACCTAATAAATTTTATTTTCAATATTTATTCTAAAATATATCTTTACACATTTTTGTTCAGTTTTCCCTCACAATTTTTCTATTCATAATCTTTTTACCTATATCTTCTGCATGTCCCGCACAAAGAACTACACCGACAAAGACAAAAATTATCATGCCACATGCCACATGGATAATGCCCATTGAAACATTGAACAACAATTCCAACAAAAGACAATAATAATAATAATAATCAGGATATGCAACACAACCCTGTCAAGGAGGACTCCACATCCAGGAGAAAAATGCCACATAAATGGTAGTCGTATCTAAAACAAAAGCAAAAGTTGAACATTTCTTTTTTACTTTCTACCAAAGGGAGAGAGAGAGATTGTGCCCCTCTCGACACTTCTTATCAGCGATAGGTGGGGTGGTTGCTGGTTGCTGTCATAAAAAGTGTGGAACATTTGCAGCTACGTCATCATCTATGAGTGGAAGGGAGGGGGAAAATGCAAAGACATCATCCAGCAACAATGATACGGGGGAAAAGGGACAGAAGAAGAGAGAGAGAGAGAGAGACATCATCATCATACCTTGCCCCCCTGCCACATGCGCTCTCATATCAAGTTTTCCAAGGCGAGTACGGGGGGCGGTTTAGAGTCTATAATCTTCAAATAATGGAAAAACTTTTGCTGTTAAGCAAAAGGAATGCCAGAGCTTAGATTTGTCTTTTATTTTCCTCTTGTTTTTGTTGGTTTTCTTTTTTGTTATTTTCCTTTTTTTCAGACCACATTTCCCAGAGTTTTTTGGTATTTTTTTGCTGTCCTTCTTTCTTGCAGTTGACAACCCTGGCAAGTGGTGTTTTTTGTTGTTGCTGCGTGCTGCTGTGGGTTGCTGCTCACTCGATTTTCAATTTATTTCGTTTCGATGTGTGTGTGGTAGTCCTTCTATTTTTTCTGCATTTTGTATACACTTTTCAGGAGAGAAGAGTATTACGATTTTTAAAGGGTTTTTGGTAATAACTAGTAGAAAAAAGGAATGCCATAGGAAAACCCCTTGACATACTATAAGAATCAAAGGATATTTTATGGATAAACGGAAGATAATTCTACATTCTACAAATAAAAAAATAAAAAAAAAAATTTATATTAAAATTCAAATAATAGGATTAATCTTTTTTTATTGGCAATGGACAATATTGGCAGTAAAAATTTTATACTTTTGATCTGGAAAATCGAAGTCACTTTTGGTTTGAAATCACTAACTCTCTTTCCATACCTCCCTCTCCCAGTGTGGCTTAGCAGTAAGCTGTTCCCGTAAGGGTATTCTTATATTCGGTTCCTATATTGACCCTCAATTTTTTTCCTTCTTTCATTCGTTTTCCATTTTTTTTTTACTTATTTTTTGTGCTACTTCTTTGAACGAAAAACTTCATCAACTGTTTTGCTGTTTCTACCTGTGGCTTAAAGTCTTCTAGCCATCCACCAATCCATCCACCTCCCCCCTCCATCCATTGAGAGCAATCAGGCAAAATTTTTTTTTTTTTGCTGCAAATTAAGTTTATGTCAAACGAGTGGCAGAGCGGAGGTGGCATATAAAAAAAAAAAGATGGAAATAACAGAAGCCAGGAGAGCCAGCAGCACCATACAGTTATGCCTTTGTGGCAAAGTTAATTTCAATTTTATTGCCAATTGATTGAGATTTGAATGGAACTTTGAATTGTGCAACACGAATAAGCCATTGGCTGTATGCTGTGTGGCACTGTTGCAAGTGGCCGTGTGGCAGTGGCATTTGCCCCTAAGCCATGGCTGATTAATTTCTCAAATTTCGCTGAATGAATGAATTGAATTGAAATTTTCCAACCAATGTAAAAATGTCAATAGCAAAAATACAAAAAATACATAAAGCTTTTCCATTTTTTTTTGCACCTTTTGGCCATAGAAAAAAACCTTGAAAGGTTTTCCATGCTAGAGATGGCAGCGTGAGTTGGTGGCCAAATGCAATGTGCCTCTCTCCCAATGTTGTTTAGCAATAAAGGTAACAAAAAAAACCAAAAACTATAAAAGAAAACATTCCAAACTTTTAAAAATGTTTAAAAATATTATTTTTTAATCTACAAAACCACAACAAATTCTCGGTATTTCCATCTCTAATATGACCTGTGACCCTTAACAAAAGCGCGTTATTCCAAACACTCAATTTGTAAGCCACACAATAAAATGCCCCTAAGCCCACGTTCATTTCTCTTTCCATAGATTTCCCGCCCATCAAATAATAAAAAATCAAGAAAAAATTACAGAAATATTTAACGAAGCAAAACGGCTTTTTTCATGAGGGTCAGAGGCTGCACAGTGGACTAGGGGCGTGGGGGCAGGAAGAGGCGGCTTATGAGTAGAATGGCAACGACAGGTCATGGAACATCAAGCGCAAGCAATGTGCCCCGCCAAAGGTTGAAGGTCAGCCCCCCAGAATAAGGCTAATGGAAAGGCCACTTAACGCTTGAGCTTGCAATTCATTTCGCGGGGGCCCATTCAAAGCAACAACTGAATCAAAAAGTGAAATGTGTAAAGTGGAAACCTTTAAGTGGAAACCAAAAACAGTGAAAAATTTGAAGTGAATTTTGAAAATTATGAAATTTACGAGCAAACGGCTAGGATTGAGCTTTAATTTAAAATAAAAATGTATGAATTATTTTCAGTGTAGGCACCAAAGACACTTTTTTGTATCATGTGATGCGTCTAGAATCGACATCAGTGATTCTTAAACTGACTTCAGTGCTTCTAAAACCAGTCCTAAAGATTTTAAGACTGATTTCAGAGCTTCATAAACTGTTATTCTGTGTTTCCAGGGCTTCTAGTACTTTGTCCTGCTTCTAAGACTGAAACCAGTTGTTCTCAAACTAATCACAGTGCATCTAAGACTCAATTTCCGTAAAACTGATCTCAAAGCTTTACAAACTTATATTAGGGCTTTAAAGTTCTTCTTTTACTTTTGATTTCAATAAGTACAGTCCTTCTGAAACTGGTCCCATTTCTTGAAAGACTCTTTCCAGACTGAGAACTAGTTTGATTCCTCTCAATTCTTCTTAAACTTATCTCAATGCTTCTAAAGCTGTGGCCCTAACTTCTGGGACTGCTTTCAGTACTTCTTAGATCGATCACAGTGCTTCTTAGACTGTTTAAACTGCTTCTAACACTGGCTGCTCATCTTTCTTCCTCAAAAATTGTAACCATATAAAAATAATTCCATAAAAATAACTCCCAAAATTCATCTTTCGACCAATTTTCTAGCGGAAATGCCAGAGGGGAAACACGGCTGATATATTTCCGCTTATACCGGTTTTGGGTCTGTTGCCAAATGTTTGTGCCGTTCGCCCCGCCTAATTTGCGTCGAATATGTGCCAACAACAACTACAAAACAAAAGCCGCACAAAAATCCGGCAAAAACAATTGCAAAACTTGGCTTATCCACCCACTCTCCCCTCTCCACTCCCCTCTCCACGGGGCACGGTTTCGGTTCAATTTTCTGATGTCAAAAGGCAACAACAATTTTTGGCAGCGAAATTTTCACATTTGTGCTGGCATTAATTTCCCATTTCCGCATTTTTCCCCCGAGTGTCAATAAGCCAGTAATAATGCACTCGATGGCATATTTTTTTGGGAGGAAAAATGCAAAAGAAAAACCGAAATTTAATTTCGCAGAGAGATAAAAAAAAAACTGAAAATGCAATTTGTGTGTCCCACCAAAAATCGTCGCCGCGTTGTTTCGGCCCCCGAATGCATCAGGCTGCAGTGGCGGCAGCAGCGGCAGCACCGTTTGGCTGCCGTTTTATTGGCCTTGGACCATCCGTTTTCTGGTTACACGTTGACATGTTCTCCTTTCCCTTCAAAAACCCGCTTTTTGATACCCTATATTACAAGCACTATTATCGTTTTCGATGGGTTTCGGCAGCGGAGAAAAAAAGAATATGTTACGATGTACAGAAGACATGAATCTTCTTTTAATCTATGAATTTTTATGTTAAGATCTCCCCCAACCTCTTTTTTTATAGCTGGTCTGACTATCTCCCAGTGTGGCTTAGCAGCAAAGAGTTAGTTTTCGCTTGAGACTCACCAGAAAGACTGTGATTTCTAGGCAAACTCTTCACATCTTCAAATCTGGTTTAAAATTCTAATCAATATCTAATTTTTGATCTCAAGACAAGTATCTCTATCTTTCAGAGTATTTCCTGCTTCGTTCAGTTTTTCCTTTCTCCCTTTTGTGGCATCTCGTCTCGTGGTAAGTTCTGTTTGAGATTGCACCTGCATGGCATATCCGTTGCAGACCTTCTCCCTGTACTCACCCTCATCTCGTGGTCATCATCGCCGGCTTCGTTGCATATTCATATGTCCCTATCCCTATCCCTTTTCCTTTCCTGCTAGCCCCCCATTGTTGCATGCGGGCAAGAGCTGATTTTTATGTGGCTGACCAAGCAGCGCAACGCAGAGCAGGTTTTTGGTTCCGTTTGGCCATTTTCTGTTTGGTTTTTATGGTCTCCATGAAACAGAAAAAGAGTAAATCAAGTAAGACCATAATTTGAAGGGGGTATTAAGGAGACGATTGAATGCTCTTTTGGAGGGAAGAATAGGTCCTCAGATAAAGAACTTCCTTCTCCAGAATTGGCAGATATCAACGACATTCCTTCGGTGAATAGATCCCACCCTTAGGATAACATCTCTTTTCCAAAGGCACTTTTCAATCGGTGCTCTCTCTCTCTCTCTCTCTCACTTTCTTCGTTAAGTCCATTCTTTATAGTTATGTCAAATCTCTTTCCGTAGCCATCATACCCTTCGTTCGTTCTTTATAGAACATTCAAAAGAGCTCTCGCTCCGTTAGCGGGAAAGAGAGATATCCTGGCACCAAAAAGGTCCTTCTGGCTGTCTGTCACGCGTTTAAAATATGCGCATTTTCTGCAAATGTCATTTGCAGTCGCACCGCACTATCACTAATTGATATCATATGATGGAATTTATGCACCAGACACCAACAGACCACGCCAGACCAACCAAGCCAGACACGGCAAAAAGGCAGGCCTTTCTGGGCAGGCCTACAGGACTCCATTCCTCCTGCCCCATCGATCGGTAATCGGTGCTTTTCATGAGAGGAAATGTTTTTTCTTTTGGAGGGGTTCAGTTCATTTTTGCCTTTTGTTGATGTTGTTGTTGGTCGGTCGGTCGATTGCCGTTTCGCTTTTTGCGGTTTGTCGACGCGTCAGGTCCGCAACCCCCATCCGTTTTCCTGGCTGCACGGCCTGTCCTGCATCCAGCATCCAGCATCCTGCCTGATGTCTGAGGTTGGCCGCTATGCGGCGGCCCCGATCATTCATTTGTCAAGTTGTCACGGACACGGGAAACGGCACCAGACCAGGCTTTTCCAGATGCGATGTCTGTCTGTCGTTGACATAAAGTTGCAAACCATTTAGAGATTTCACAGAGATGTTGTTGTTGTTCCTGCGTGCTTTATGGCACGATAAACGTATGGAAAATCATATTTATGGTTCAGCCTATACCTGAAAAAGACATTCCATAAACAAAACCTCAGATATGTCATCTATTCGGACTAAATTTCGATTTGCCACGAAAACAAATGGGAAACATGGCCTGCATTCGGCTAAGCCACGATTTGTATGCCAGGAAATAAATGGTAAAAGGTAATATAATGGCAATTTTAGTGGGTTATATGTATGCTCGCCTGCTATATGCTTCTTTTGGTGACAACCAAATCGGTTGAAAAAGGGAAATATTCGACTTCAAGATTTGAACCATTCGTCCCATATTTGATAACAAGTTTCCCACAAGTTTATGAGTAAAGTTAGTAAGTAACTAACTATTTAACTATTTAATTCGAAATATGGTATATGTGCTTCTTGATTGAATTCGTTTTTTGGAGATGAATGAATGAGATTTTTAAAGTCGATGCTACTTTTTTTTTTTTTTTGTATTTATAAATAAATAAATTGTTACTATTGATAGTTTGCATTTTTTAATTATTAATTAAATTGTATTTAAATATGTCATTTAATAAAGACTAAACAAATTTTAGCATTAAGAAAAAAAAAAAAAATTTTTTATTTAGATCAAATTTAAAAATAATAAATTGAATAATAAATTATTATTATAGATAGTTTGATATTTTAAATTATGGAAGAAAATAATATTATTTTAAAAATTAATTAACTTAAGAAAAAGCGTTAAAAATGTATCCGCTTTCTCTATAAATTGCTACAGTAAATATTAAATATTATTAAAAGTTATTAAATATTATTATTTATAATTTTAAAAATTATTAAATATTATAAACCATATTAAATGGATGGATCTTAAGCAGAGAAATTCACTTTGTATAGTTCTTTGTTTTACAAAAAGTTCAAGGGATTTTTCGTATTTCTGCCGCTTTTGCTTCATTTTTAGGTGCAAAATGGAATTTATTTGTATGGAAATAATATCTAAATCCTTGACCAATGCCAACAGAACTGTTTTCATGTCATATATAGTAGATTTTCGTGTCAAATGCCCTTCCATTATGTATTTATAACTCTGAAATGTGTTGCCGTATCGATAACCCAGAACTTGGGTTTCCGCATCAGCATTCAGGACAGTCAGGACATTTAAAGGCCTAAACAAGCAGACAATGAGAGTGGCAGAGAGGCACATACCGAGGCACCAGAGAATGCGAGGCGCAGAAGGGCATATACTGGCGGCAAATGCAGATACAGCAGGCAGGACAGACAGGACACAGACAGAGAAACAGACAGACAGAGAGAGAAGCCATGTTTATGTCCTGGCACAAATGCAATGCCAGTACCGAACAGGACAGTACAGGAGTCCTCGATTCCCAACACCCTTTTTCAGGGAATATAGTTTGCTTTCCGTTTTGTCTCCGTCGTTGTCCTTGTCGTTGTCCTTGTTGTTGTTTCCACCATTGACCGTGACGCTCGTTTCGACGGCGCGCGGATGCTAACTTTGTTGCCACTTTGTTCCCAGCACCCCTATCCCCCCATCCCCTCAATAGTTTTCCCAAACTTTTCACCGGGAGGAAACTCCTGCTCTCGTGTCTCTGTCCCTGTCCCTTTCTGTGTGGAAACGTGCGTTGTCTACCACCTGACGGTTGACTTTCTTCCTTTCTAATGAAATGCGGTTACAAATGCAATTTTACATTTTTCACACTGGGAAAAAGCATTTTATCTGTCGTCGACCAGGCCCAGAGCAGCTTCGAGAGTTGCTGCTACTCCGCTGCTACTCCGCTGCTACTCCACCTCCTGCCCCTGCCCCTGCCCAAAAGGACACCACACCGAAAACCTGTACAGTCACTGCACGTGACATGCATGTGCCGCTGTCTCGGTTCCCACTGCCTGTCCATACACTCAGAGAAAAATGGCATTAAACTAGATTAAATATTAAATATATTATATTAAATTTCCTAAATATATATTTATTTTTAATACGAAATATAATTTAATCAAATATTTTCAAATGAATGCCAAAATGTCAGTAAAGATCAACTTCTTTTTACAATTTCCACTCACAAATCTATTGTTATCCATTTTTTAATCTAGGTGTAAATATTCGAACCTTAGGTCTCTTTTCTCGAGGTGTATCTATATGTTTGTGACTGTACTTCCCCCTGGCATTGTCTGTATATGTTTGTGTTTCGTGTGCATGTCCTGTGTGTCCCCAAAGCTCTGCTTTCTCTCTCTCTCTCTCTCTCTCTCGCTCGTCAGCTTGTTTGCACCTTGTCGAAATTAGTGTTTGTACCGAAATGAACACGATTTGTTTGACCAGCAGCAGGTGTTGAAAATACACTGGCGCTCTGGCTCTGGCACTGTGTCTATGGTTGAGTTGGTTTTCCCACACCTCATGTGGCCTGGTTTTGCCCCCACCTGGATGTCATACATGTCGTATGGGTAATGTTTTTCAAATTGTTGCGGTCACTCTTTGAGAGACATTTTGTTTGGGGAACACTACATCGCCGGTCAGCCTGGTTTCCCACTTGATTGTTCGTACAATTTTTTGATAAACATAAACGAACACGAAAATGTTATGTTTGAGGGTGCCATGCCACACAATGTTGCAACAGGAGTTCGTACATATACGAGTACGAGATAAAACCTCAAGTTGGTTCCATTTTAACATTATTTTTGTTGGCACTTGAATTCAATAGAGTTTGCTACGGGGTCCTGCTGTCCTGCTGCTGCTGCTGTCAACGACAGGATGGCACCGCACCGCAGGCGTCCAACAAGTAGGCGTGTCCGGATCATAAATCAGAATTTATGTTGCGTTGACGCCCCAGACAGCCAGACACACGGACAGACAGATGGATGGATAGAAGGGTTTACCCAAATAACTCAAGTCTGCTGCAATAGGTTTTTATTTTTTATTTTAGTTTATTTTCGGGAAACCATTTAAAAAAGAAATCGTTGAAAAGAAAAAGTTTCATTAATGGAAAGAGGTTTTGAAATTTTTAAAACTACAAAACAATGCAACAATTTTTCTGCTGATTTTAGATATTTTGAACTAATTTTGGGCTAATTCAATAAAAACGAGAGAGAACGTTGCGAGCCGCGGTAAAGGCCGCGGCTCTACTTTATACCCGGTACTCAGTCAGTTTATGTACATATGTATATGTATATGAGCTTACGATTTAGGTAAAAAGAAGCCCATTGAAGACGAACAGACAGACATGGCTATGTCGACTCGGCTATTGATGCTGATCAAGAATATATGTATATAATTTATGGGGTCGGAAATGCTTCCTTCTGGGCGTTACACACATCGACTATCACCACAAATCTAATATACCCCTATACTCTTCGAGTACCGGTAATACAAAAATCTTGTATTGAGATAAAAAGGCTTTCCTAATTTTTAACTTGTGTGTTAACTTGTAGAAAAATATTTAAATCTTTAATGAGGGACCATTAACAAGAAAATTCTTTTTAGAATAAACATCTTCCATTTTTTTTATAGATTTATTTCCTTCCTTATTAGTTTATTATATTTTCTTCCCAATTTCTCTAGTTTTTTCCTTCCCAACCTCTTAGTGGTTTATTCACTTTTTTTATTTATATTTCGCTTCAAATATTCCCTCAAATATTTTCTACCATCTGCCAAAAAAGGAAAACTAATTCCATAAATTCTGTGGAATATCCTTTTGGCATCCGCAATTTTTCATTGCCCAACAAAACTACTTGTCGCGCAACGAAATCAGTTGCAAGTGCGGCCAAAATATGTCAGTCTGGGAATCAGAATTGCAGACAGGACTGACAAATAAACAGTCAGTCAACAGCCACCACGGCAGTCAGTCAGTCAGCCAGTCATTCTGTCACTCTTTCAGGGGCAAGGGCAAAAGGATTTCTGTCTCTGCAGCCACGAATGACAGACAGCCAGACAGACAGGACAGACAGGACAGATGCCACAGTGATTGCAACATTTCATTGCCAACAAATACGAGTATCTCTCTGAAGGTAAGTAAGTGCTGAATAGAGGCCTCTCTGACTGTCTGCCTTCCCTTTTGGCCCCTCTGCAGTTGCTTGGCAAACTCATTAACGAAGTTGGCATTACAAACTTGGCTATAGCCCGAAAAGAGGCCAAGTCGCATGCCGCAATCATCCAGAAGCAGCCGCAACTAATGGCTGTCAGAGTTGTCTCCGTTTTAGGAAGAAGTCTCTCCGGCCATTCCTCCATTTTCGATGACTTCTAAGGCCCTCCCTCTTCCATCCCTCAACTCCTCTTAGCTCCTTGCCATCTCTGGCCCCAACTTAACTCCATTCCAAAAGAGTTTTCCCAACAGTTTTCCTATTTTTTTGAGCAAATACTTGGCTGAGTGCAAGTTTTATTAAAAGCCAACAGTCGGCGACAGTCTGTGGGCCCAAAAGGGTGTGAGAAAAGAGGGGAAAAACTGAGGAATGGCAATCCAAAAGCCAACTACCGCGAAAATTATGGCTCACATGTGTTGCCACAGTCTGGCCGCGAAAAACTACTACTCACAGCAGCTGGAAGCTGGAGTTCGCCCCCCTCTAAGGACTTCAGTACTGTGAATTCAAATGATCCTGACAGCACGTATAGTTTTGCTTGACAGAGCAGCGACAGTAGCCCACCGGGCAGCAGCATTTCCTGATGATGCTCGTACTGAAGGGAAACACAATCATCTTCCAACTGCCACCGATATTGAGGGCCTCGTAGTGGTAACCATTCTTGTACAGCACCGTTTGTACCTTAGCCATAAAGTATGGCATTATGGCCAGCATACAGGCATCCAAACAGTTCACATAGATCTGATTGCACTTGATCAGACCTGCCAGTGTATAGACACTGGCGATACCCTCGTCAAAGTAGTAGACGGCATTGAAAGGCGGCTGCTCTTTGCCAAAGATGGCCGCCGCCTCTTCTATAGTTTCGAATGTGTGCAACGTTGTGACGCCCGAGGCGCCGCTGGGAAAATACAGATGCGTGACGCCACCCGTCACCAAAACGGGACTGGCACATGGGGGGGCATCCTTCACATCGGCTATAACATAGTCCACAGGATTGTAGCCGCCTTGCAGCATATTCAGGGATCGCTGGTAGTTCGGATGATTGGCCACGTGGGGCTTCAACTGACGGAAGCGACTCCTGACCATCGCAATGAACTTATCCTTGATCGACTGATGCACGGCCACAGTGGCCAACGGAAAGAGTCGGAATGGCTCTTGCATGAATCCTGCCAAGCTATAGGCGGCCGTATTCAGATCCCCCTCCGGGCAGACGATCATAAAACGGGCACCAGGCCACTGCTTTGTGGGTCTCATATCGGGTTCCTACTTGGGAAACGTTTCTTAAGGATTTCTTTGGGTGTATTTCTGATTGGTGTTTACCGTCTTAAATTTGCTGTCGTCGTAGCGCAGGTTGTGGACCATCTCGTAGGACACGAAATTTTCGCGTTTTTCACACATTTCAATAAACAAAGAATTTGTTCAATTTTCACTTGGAATTTTTGAAGGAAAAACGAATGGAAAATGACAGAAAAAATCATAGAAAATAGCAGAAAATACTAAGAAAACTTTTGCTCTACAAATCTATTTTTCAAGTTATGGCTTCTTAAAATATTAATAGAAATTATCTTAAAGGTAAAAACGTTTAACAAATGCATCTTTAAGTGAAAAATTCCAGCCCGCACTCTTCAGAAATATTTGATAAAGGGCCTCTACCCTTTGGAGATAAATTCTCAGTAAAGTACTCGAATATAGGCCCCGAAAACCGTTATTGCTGTTGAGAATTTTCATAAACACTGAAAAGATTGATCGATTTTTTTGAGAAAACACTTAAAATAACCCACAGATTATCAACACATATTCCCATTGTTCTTAAAACATCATCTTAAATATGAAAAAGCAATCGATTCTCACAAAATTGAGCAATCAAAAGTTTTAGGAAAATTAACTCCCAAAGGCCGTCGCTTGCTCTCCAAAAAAAAAAATCGTAAAATAAGTTAAAGGAACTCAAGTAAAGACAGAATTACCAGGGATTAAACGAGACACTGGCTCCCACACACACACACACACACATACACACACACACACATACACACACACATCCTATGAAAAAACAAATCAGGCGCAAAATAAACCCAACGAAAAACATTTTTCTAGCGATAAGAAAGTTGCACAGACTTTCCAGACGAGGCCACAAAGAAGCAACAGACGACCCCACAGAAGCAACAACTACGGAGTATATATGGAAAGATATGAGGATATCCCCCTATCTAGAGAGGATGTAGAGGGGCAAAGACAATGCTAATGTCATTTGCTCTCAAGTGCCCTCCACAGAGGCAAAGGCGAAGGCAAGGGGAGGCGGGTGGCGGCGTTGTGTCATATAAAGTCTCAAAACAAAGGTAATAAATAAGTTTGTGTTTATTTTTTTCGTGCTACCCATTAAACGGGGTGGCAGAGTATATTGTATTGCCAAGAACGGTGTAAGAGTCATAAAGGAAATATATTTCGAAACCACTTTTTTGTTAAGAATCAACAGATCTGAGGTATTATCTGAAATGGAGCCATACTATTAATTAGATGCCTTTCTTGAAGAACTAAAAAGATTTTATGATACTATTTATTAAACCACAAGAAATTATTGAAATATGTTGGGTAGATATTCGTATTTGAAGCATAATATAATATAATATAATATAATATAATATAATATAATATAATATAATATAATATAATATAATATAATATAATATAATATAATATAATATAATATAATATAATATAATATAATATAATATAATATAATATAATATAATATAATATAATATAATATAATATAATATAATATAATATAATATAATATAATATAATATAATATAATATAATATAATATAATATAATATAATATAATATAATATATAATATAATATAATATAATATAATATAATATAATATAATATAATATATATAGACAATCGTTCGATAGTTTTTCAGCTTTTAAATACAAATAAAATAAATTTTTTTCTTAATAACCTTAATACCTTTATAGGGTATATTCAAGTCTCAATATTTGTAGCATTTTTACTTCATTCTTTTTCGTTTGTGAGCAAGTGGTTCCCTTCCGTGTGGGCCTGGCAACTGCTTAGCTCTTAAGCACATAAACTTGAAAAAGTCATCTCTGAATCTCTGGGACATTTGCGACCAGCCATAAAGGAGATTTATAAAGCAAAACCAAAAAAAAAAACACCAACGAACGACCACAGAAGATATTTACATTTCCAAAGGGCTGTAAATTTATTTAGCAGCGGGAAAAAAACCGAAAACAAATACTGAAAGTGCAATGAAAATTGAATTAGTAATTTGTTTTTTGCGGTTGATTTGTTTACTGACTAGAAAATGAACAGTTAGAGCTGCGTACAGTGGGACGACAGACTCAGTGGTCGTGGAAAATATAGTGAAAGGAAGGAAGGGCTTAGAGGATAGCTAGGGAGAGAACAAGGCAGCAAATGCTGAGGAGACAGTGATACTTGCAAAGACAGGGATGCCAGAGGTGTGCCAAAATAGACAAGAATACCAGTTCTAAAAATTATGAAAACCTCAAGATCCCATCGCTGAAAAGAGACCCTTCAGATTAATATAAAAAAAAGAATTAAAAAATTTGGTGCATCTAAATCTTAGCAGCTACATGAATTCAGGGTTTTGATAGATACAATGTTCAGACTATGTCTTAAGATTAGATTAGGATTTAGGATTCAATATTGACAAACCATTCAGCGACTTTAAGGACCATATGCTGATCATTTCTTTTACATTTCCTATCGATTTGATTTTATTCTACAAGCATATACTCTCAGTTCGCCATTTCAATCATATCTATGTATATTTCCATGGAGTATCTCTGCTTATTCTCTTTCAGAGTCACTGTAACGATATATCGCTGTAAAAACTACCAACAGGGCACAGAATCCACTCATGCACAGGGAAATAAACTGGGGAAAATCACTGCATTTCCCAAAAGGACCGAAATGCGTTGACGAAAAATTAACTAAAAACATCAGTCGACTAGTTCTGGCAGCGACTGTCGACCGTCGACTGGCGACTGGCAACGACTGTCGACCGTCGGTGTCCATTCAATTATTCATTTTGCATGCAATTTCGAATTTTTGAATTTCTATTTCATTTATGCAACGTTTTAATTAAATTTTTTGCTTCTTACTTTTTTTTTGTGGCCGACACAGAGGCAGCAGGCGACAGACAGCTGCCGCTTAAAGCCACAAAAATTACGCATACGCAGTGTATATATTAAATTAAAAAAGTTAACAGAGAGGCAGGCAGAGAGATGTGGCGGGGGGAGGTTTAGAAAAAAGTTGTGTTCCGACTTTTTGGATTTTGGTTTCAGCAAATTTGGAAAATTGAATTCGGTTTCCATTGCCCGTTAGGCGGGGGGGGAAGAGGGGTTTGTAATTTGTTGAAAATGTTTGACAAAATGGCAATGACAGTGATTTTTGTTGTGAAATGATATCTGGTTTCGGTGAGTGGGTTCACGATTTAAACGCTGTACAAGGGTCAACCGGGAATCAGCCGTTGTATCCTAGAATCCCTGTGGAGCGTAGCACTTGAAACCATTAAGCGTTGGGGCACTTATCGAAGGATAAAATATGAAAATGCAATGAAACTGCGCTCCATTCGGGGGTGGGTGGGGCCAAGTGCAAATAACTGTTGCCAAACATTTTGCAAACGAAAAATATTCGCATTGCATACATTTTCGTTGGGGGGTTGGGGGCATTCCATGCATGCAATGCGGTGCCTGGTACTGTAATTCTCCTGCCCTTCCTCCAGGACTCCCTCTTGTGCAGGACTTCCTCTCTAGTAGCGGCAGGAGCTGCAGCAGGACTCTTCTACAGCAGTACTTTCTCGATGCTCCTCCCGATTCTGCCGCTCTCCCGCCTTGTTCCATGCATGGCAAACAAGATTTAACGATAAAATTTTAATTAGTGCATAAATGGGCGCCTGATTGTATGGGCGTGGCCCTACACAGTGAGAAAGAGAAAGAGAGAGAGAGGGAGTGTGAGAGCGAAAGAGCAAGATACACCCAGACACATTGCGGCTTTGGCACTTTTGTGCCTTTTATTTGCCATCTCTGCCAAAAAGCATCGACTGAAGAGGGTCCTGGGTCCTGGGCCCAGGCATCGACAAAAATAGAGAGAGAAATGCATAGAGGGGTTAGGGGTGGGGAACGGAGGAATCCTTTGCTCTGAAATTAAGAAATTTTGTGTCCCCCGCGTGTTTGCATTTGTGGCATCATCGGATGCGATGCGTACACACTCTGTGAATGTGCCTCCGCCGATAAGCGTTAATTTGAAAGTTTCATTTTGGCATTGGCTGATTCCAGAAGTACATAGCATATCCGGAAGAAAGGAATGCCACAAGAGCAATGCTAAGGGATGTACATCTTTTAGCTATCCTTTCTATCAGTTTCTATCAATTACGGAGAGAAAAAGTTCTAATGAAGTTAGAGGCCAAACATTGGTTAAGATCTTATACTATAAAATTGGTTAAGATTGGAGATAGAATTATGTACCCATGGAATGGTCCTGAATAGGATCCATCTGTTACTTTGCAAAAATACTGCAAAAATGTATGGAAGAAAATGATAAAATGTATTAAAATACTAATTTTGTTTAGAAAAATACCAATTTTTTTTTACAAAAATACTAAACAAATTAGAAAACATATTACAATTTTATGGAAAAAATTCGAAAATTATTGGAAAAAATTCCAAAAATGTATGGGATAAAAAAATTATTGTATGGAAAACTTACTGCAAAAATATAAAACAAATTAATGGAACTATAATTAAAACAATGTATAATAATAATACTATACGTATTTAACTTTCTGGTCGAAAAAAATACTAGAAAATACCAAAACGTGCTTAAAGTGCCTGCATAAAGGAAGCATTCCTCTAGTGTTTTGAACATTTCGCAATCTGGATTTTTGCGGACAACCCATGACATATTCTAATCATATTTCCCTCTAAACTTTTAGTGACATTTCAATGCATAAAAATCTGTACAATCGTAACCGCAGCAGAGCCCCAAAATAAATTGAATATAAAAATGTAGATAAAGGATGGAAACAACAATCTGTTTCGAGTGCGGTGTGCCTACACACAAAAAATAAAAAATAAAACCAGACCAGAATAAAGCATTATGCCAAATGTGCCGGCAACAACCAGAAAAGAGGGGCAAACAAATTTACTTTCAAGTTGAAACATTCCAATTGTCCCTCTTGTCAGTCTTTCTCTTTCCTTGCCCCTATATCTGTCTCTATCTGAATGGTAGATTCATGCAGCATTCGTGCGCCTTTGTTTATGCTACACTTTATTGCGCTTTTGCAATTTCGCGTTTCCGTTTCCTGTCAAATCAGCCATAAAAAGCAGCCGAAAGCAAAGCAAAGCAAAGCAGAGCAGATCTGGAGTCAAGACCCGCGCCTTCCCACCCCGCTTTAGGACTGGCAAGGACTCGCCGTGGAAGGCGCCTATTACATTTCGCAGTCGAATAAACAATGCCAACATCATTTGCACCTCCTTCATTATGGGGCTTTCCTCGTTATTTGTCAAACAAATAAACAGCAGGCCAGGCCAGGGCAGGCCCTCCGTTGAAGGACGACAGGACAGAACGACAGGAGTCACTGTTACGTGCAATTGTCTCCGTCTTGGGCCCCATGATTTTCCATCATTATCATGGAGAGAGGGAGACGAGGCTGGGTTCCTTGGGTTCCTTCCTTCTTTTTTTTTCCACTATGACAATTTATTGTCATCGTCTCTTTCATTTCGAGTGTTGCCTTCTCCATCTCCTACTCGCACGCTTGTTTTGTTTTGTTTATACACTTTCGTATTTGCATTGCCTTCTGTTTTCCCCTGCTTTTATGTACCTCGTATTCGTTGAGAATGGGGGTGTATCTTTGAGACGGACACTTACCATTCTCCACCTTCGTAAGTTGGGAAACAATTTTGAAAAATATACCTAAATATTGTGTATATTTATAGGTAGTGTGGAAATATTATTTTTTCAGAATATTTTTTTACAGAACCTTTACTAGTTTTTACAGCAGTTTGCTGTACATTTCAGTATTTTTTGCTGAGAACACATTGATTTTTCAACATTTTTTCTAAAAAGTAAAGTATTTTTTCGAGACGATAGAGAAATAGACAGTATTTTTCCACACAACTTTATATTTTGCCTAGAAACTACAGTATTTTTTTCCAAAAAAAAGTTAAGGATACTACCAGAAATCACAGTACCATTCCTTTCAGCAGTATCTTAGTACTTTTTCGGACCTCTTTCTAAGTTTTATTGAAATATATCCCTACGACCAGGTATCATCCAGCCGTTACGTTTTCTATGTTTATCGCTCTTGCTTTTTTTCTGAACCTTTTTTTTGTGTGTGTATTTTTTCTGAAGAGAAAATTGCGAACTTGCGAAATGAAGTGCAAAATTCAAACGGAAATTGAAATGGCAATGACAGAGTCCTTCTCTTTTTCGCTCTAAAGCTGGTTTTTTGCACCCAAGATTTCCCTTTTTCCCTTACTTTTCCTACACAGAGCCAGAGCCAGTGCCAGAGCCTTTTCCTGTCGAGAAGGCTCTTTCGGACTTTGGCTTTATCCCGTAGGACCAGTTGGAACATGTGCCGTTCCCTGCAGTTGCATACCCGAATATACATATATATACTTAAGTATTTCTACAAAATGAAGTTGAGAAAATGGCGATTTTCTCAAGCGTAAACTAAACACTTGAAATGCGAAAATAAATAAAAAGAGTGGACATCTTGGGCGAATTTATTGGTCATGATGATGGTCCACAAGGGCTTAGCACAAATGTTGAATGCCACTGAAGCATGCATAATAATGGGCCACTGAACCTTTACTTTTCCAACATCAAATTGGGTTTTCGGGCAAGGGCTTCAAAAGAGTTGGGGTGGGGGAGGGCGAGTGGGAGGAGAGGGATTTGCTAAAGACTTTTGATGGTTTAGCGTTCAATTTTTTATCGAGTTTTCCGGCACTTTTAACCTTGAGCGAATAAACATGCAGAATGCAGCATCCAGCACTTTCACTAAAGCAAAATTCCCCACAGGCTGGTCCAAAATAAATTCGTTAGCCGCATACTGTTTGGAATGGGCAGGGGGGAATGCAAATAGCTAGAGAGAGAAAGCAATGAGAATGCTACGGAGGGTACATATGATCCCGAAAATAGTAAAATAAATTTCATGTTTTTGGGAACCGAAGTTTGGTATACCCTTTTATGTTAATGTTTAAGAAATGTTCGTTGAAAATAGAAGAGTGTCTGCTTAGTATTTTTTTAGAATTTCAGTATTTTTTCGAAAGTATATTTTTATTATTATTTGTGGTATGAATACAATTTTTGAAATTTAATTTTTTTGTTTTAGATATAGAAGTAGTAATTTTCCAGTAATTTTAGTTTTTTTCGACAAAATTTCGAAAAATAGTATTTTTAGGCTTTTTTTGGAAGTTGTTGCATTTTTTCACTTTATCAGTCAGTATTTTAATGTTTTTTTTTTGCCTTTGGTATGTAGATGTGGGATATAGAAAACACGTTTGATTTCCAAAGTTTGTTGGAATAATCTTTAAAACAAAACATTTATAGAAAAAAATCTTAAGAAATGAAAATTAATTTTCTTAGAAAAATATCTAAGCCAATTCTGATTTTTATGCAGATAAAAATACATTCATACTCACAATTTGGGTATGACATTTCGGGCCATGCAGCAGCGCCCCTCCGTCGCTTGGGTCACGTTGCGTAAAGCTCCTCTCCGAAAAAAAGAGTATACAAATCAGACAAACTGTTGTTTGCAATTAGAAGCAAATAAACTAAATTGTTTCGTGGTCCGTAGCTTTCGACCGAGAAGAGAACCATTTTCGAATTTGTTTAGTGCACACACACACACACACACTCACACACATACAGATGCAGGCGGAAAACCACTCACACACAGATACATAGTGTAGCGTGGTGTTCGTTTTTGTAGCAATTGCATTATTGGTAAATGTGTGAAATGCGTGTATTTTTGGCTGATTTTTCCCTTGTCAATTTGGGGACTAGACACTATCGAGTCCCCTCTTGACCGGTTTTGGGGCGGCGATTCTACACGATTTGTCGCATTTACATATTTTAATTAAAACATAAATTTTGTGTTTTAGCCAGGCCATAGCCAGAGCCGAATATCGGTTTTAGTTTAGTGTGTGAAAAGCCAGAGGGAATATTTTGAATTTTTCTCGTGTGTAGATGGATTGATTGGAGATGGCCGGAAATTTAAGCCAGAAAACTCTTTGGGTTTGGATTTTAAAACTATGAATATTAATTTAGACCCTCTTTTTACAATTTTAAATCCTTTTGGAGAATCAAAATTTAACTATTTTCAAGGGTAAATAAAATTTTGGTTATAGTAATTATATTTTATCTTTGTTTCATTTTTATTCAAGAAAAATTAGAAAACGGACGTCATTTTTTTCTGTTATTCAGTTATTTTGTCTTCTAACTTTCAGCTTTTCATCAACGAATTGTTTTACTACAATCTTTTCACCTTTTCTGCGTTTGCCATACCTTTTGGTTTATTTTAATAAATATTTCAACAGCCGCACAACACGCACATCACCTATCCACTATCCCACAGATACATCCTTCTGCACATGGCAAAAGCAGATACTAGTTTAGTAGGTACTAAATATTTAAACGCACCGTCAGATCGTAAAAGCAAAATGTATGCAAAGTGCATGTCGTGGCAGCAATCGAGGTGTAAAAAAGAGCACAAGATAAAAAAAGCAAAAAAGAGAAGAGAAAAAACTTTAAATAAATAAAACAGAAGACAAGAAGAAGACGTGGAGGAAGCTGTAGGGAAACCTGTGTGGAGGCAGGGGGAATGTTGCCAACAATATTGAATAAAGTTAGTATCTGTCGGTCTGTTGCGCCTCATCGTGTGCACTATATAGTACATACATACATATATACTAAGTATATATATTTATTCCATGTATATTACGTTTTTCTAAGCCATTTCTTGCTTACATTTTGGTTCAAATCGGTGCCAAGCAAGTCAACTAGGAGGGGTTTTTATAGTTGTAGCAGGTTGATGCCTTAGAACGGTGTATCTGTGTGTGGCATAGATTGTTGTATCTGTGTGTGCGTCTTCGAGTAACGCATCTGTCAGTTAGTTGTGTGTTTCTCTGCCTTAGTCTTAGAGACTAGCATCTACGTGTCTGTGTATCTAATATAAACGTAAATGGGCAAAAATTGTTGCACCAAAGCGTTTTTCACATGTACTTTTTATGGTATTTCAGTGGTATGCAGATTTCCATGAATTTTAAGCATTTCTTCTCTAAGAAATCTAGAGAAATAAAAGTGCTTTTAAAGTATTTTTCACAAAAATGCAGTATTTCTCTAGAAATTGAAATATTTATTCCAGAAAGAAGAGTTTTAGAACAGTTCTTAACAATTTATTTCAGAAAATACTGAACTTTCAGTATTTTTTTCTCATAAAATATTGCATTTTCAAGAAAAAGCAATTATTTACATTTTAGTAATTTCTCCTAATTTGATTATTTTTCTTTCAAAATTTCACTAGTTTTTCTACAAATGTATTTTTTCCGTACATACATATATTTACATACATGTATATATACATACATGTATATATTTTCAAAATTTATACGAAGTAATATACCAAATATAATTGATATATGGTCTTTGGTATTTCTTAGGCTTCATATAGCAATAAATATTTACGATTTCCATAGATTTGCCCCGTCTCTTTGTTGTTGTTGTTTTGCCCAACTTGTTTTTCCACTTGATGGGCATACAAAGCTCTCTCTGGAAATAACAAAAATACCTCCAGCCATGTCCGTCAACTCTGGATGCGAATGGGAGAATGTGAATATGAATGCGAATGCGAGTGCGAATGCGAGTGCGAATACGAGTGTGATTGTGTGGAGCATCCATTATGCAGAGTCAGCAATGAAGAAGAAAAATAAGCAAGAGAGGGAGAGAGAGAGAGGGAGATAACATTCCCAGAGGATTGCAGGAGAAGTACTTGGATTGACGCATGGCATATCTCTTGAGGCTGAGGCTGCGCATATTTATGATTCGTGTGTGTGTGCATCTTATAAATAAAGCAAATGGCAAAATGGAAATGCAACTGCATCCAGGATCTGCATCCAGGAGCATCAGAGGAACATCTGAAACTGTGTCAACAATGCGTGCCATAAGGCACATACTCGAACCCGCTCGCATCCGCATCCTCTTGGCCATCACCTTTTGTTATTTTGCATGGATGGCGGAAGATACTTCTTTGGACTCCGAGTCCTTCCTACAGAAGTGTTCAAGTGAGATTCTGGGATGGCAGACAAGCGAGTGAGGGAAGAAAACAAGACCCTTGCTCCGATAGCGTACACTCGGAGAAAAATGGCATAGTATAAAGGTAATACAACCATATTTAAATGATATATTTGGTTTAAAATACAAAACATATTAAAATTCAATAGAACAAATGATTTAAAATAAATAAAATAAATATAAATAAATTAAATAAAAATATTAAAATTATAAATAAATTTTTAATCTTAATATAAGACTCTGGAAAACACAATAAACCTTTAAAATTTTAAATAAATATCAATGAATAATAAATTTGTTGTATATTAATAGAATACATTTTTAATTCCAAGTGTTAATATTAACATTGCATGACTTTTTACTCTGGCTGCATGCGAAAATATCTTGAACGCATTTGCTGACATCAGCAGGACAGCAAAACACCATTGAGAAAAAAATATATATATGTACATATCCCCAGAATTAAGGGTTGCGCACTGTCGGGGGATCAACAGTTGGTTATGCCACAGTTACACTTACATCCACAGGCCACCGCTTGCTGGACGCATTGAGGCATGGCATGGCATGGCATGGCTTGGCGGGACAGGACAAGGACAGCACAGGACAGGACAGCGCAGCAACTGCTTTATCGACGCTATGTAGGTTGCCAAGCGACCGTAACCAAAGCGTTTGCCTTGCTCCAAAGCAGAAAATCCAAAACACAAGAAGCACAAACACGCAGAAGCCGCACAGCCGTAAGAAAAGAAGGAAAAACTCTGGTAAAAAATGGAATAACTCGAAGAAAAAAGAAGAAAACTCTGGTAAAAAATAGAAAAAAAAAGAAGAAAACTCTGATAAAAAATAGAAAAAGGAAGAAAACTCTGGTTGGAAAAGATAAACTCTGCAGAAAATGGTAAGAAATGTAGCTTGAAAATTGTTGTCAGATACTTATGCGTTCGGCCACAGATACTTTCACGTGGAAAAACCGACTCGGCCAGCTCTAGGAATGCCAGCAGCACCAGCGGCGTAGCAGCCCCTGGCGGCGCTGGCAAGCAACGCAAAGCCCCGGCACCGACCACCCTAGAGGATTTCATCATCAAAAGGGACTACACAGGGGCCAGGGCATTTCTAGAGGTATGTTTTTGGAGAGGATTAAACTGGAATCTAAATAAATAATCCATTACGAGCTCCTGTAGTACACCAACGATGATGACGATGAAGAGAATGAAGCGGTAGGAGGTGCCGCAGAGACGGGCTTAAAGCAACGACAAGTGGATCAATGGATTGCCTTTTGCAATTTCCATTTGGGTGACTATCAACAGGCCCTCACGCAGTACAAAGCCATCAAAAAGACGGAAAAGGCCAACGTAGAACTCAATCTGGCCGTGTGCATGTTCTATTTGGGCCTCTACGAGGAGGCCCATCAACTCGTGTCGAATATATCCGAAGACAGTCCTCTCAAGCAGCGTCTGCTCTTCCATTTGGTTCACAAACTGGGCAGCGTGGAAGAGTGGGCGGAACTGCACGATGATCTGGAGAATTCCTCGAGTGTGGAGCAGCAGTTGAGTCTAGCTTCGATGCACTACCTGCGGGCGCACTATCAGGAGGCCATCGATGTGTACAAGCGTGTCCTGGTCGACAACAAGGACTACATGGCCATCAATGTTTATCTGGCGTTGTGTTTCTACAAATTGGACTACTACGACATGTCCCAGGAGGTCCTCGATGTGTATCTCAGTCAGCATCCGGACAGCACCATCGCCATTAATCTGAAAGCCTGCAATCGCTTTCGTTTGTTCAATGGCCGCGTGGCCGAGCAGGAGATCAAAAATATCGCAGATAACGGCACTTTTGGTGCGGATCTTTTGCGTCACAATCTGGTGGTGTTTCGGAATGGCGATGGGGCCTTAAGAGTCCTGCCAGGACTGCTGAATATTGTCCCCGAGGCTCGTTTGAATCTGGCCATCTACTATCTGAAGCAGGGAGATGTCCAGGAGGCACATGCTCTGATGAAAGAACTGCAACCCACATCGCCGCATGAGTACATACTCAAGGGTGTGGTTCATGCGGCTTTGGGGCAACAATTGGGTTCGGTAAGGCATGTAATTTTCAATCTTTATATTCCTTAACTTTTCTGTTACTTCTTTTGGCAGAAAGAACACATCAAAACCGCTCAACAGAACCTCCATTTGGTTGGCAGTTCGGCCACAGAATGTGATACGATCCCAGGACGTCAGAGCATGGCCTCCGCCTTCTTTCTTTACCAACAATTCGAGGAGGTCCTGGTGTACATGAACTCCATCAGGAGTTATTTCGTCAACGATGACGTTTTCAACTATAATTTCGCACAGGCCAAATGTGCCACAGGCTACTACAAGGAGGCGGAGGAGCTGTTGATGCAAATCACCGATATGGATATCAAGAATCAGCATATATACTGCATGATCCTGGCCAAGTGCCACATCCACTGCAATCATCCGGAACTGGCTTGGAATGTTTTCATCACGCGTGACACAAATGCCGAGGCCTTTCTGCTACTGCAGCTGATTGCCAATGAATGCTACAAATGCGAGGAGTTCTGGGTGGCCGCCAAGGCATTCGATATGCTCGAAAAGTGAGTTTATCTTCGGTTTTATATATTCCAAAATGTAATCTATGGCTTATATCCTTTCTTAGACTCGATCCCAGTCCAGAGAACTGGGAGGGTAAGCGGGGTGCCTGCGCGGGTGTCCTGTATGCCATGGCCACAAAAGCACATCGGGGACGTCCTGGCGGTGGCATATCAGAGGTTATTGGGATTCTCAGGGAATCAAACAATTCTCAGGCAGAGGCCATGATCAAAACTATACGTAAACATATAAGTAATTTTAAATAAGCGATCTATAGTGGTTGGAAATAAAGTTTACTGTAATTAAATGTAAGGAAATTTTTTGAAATTAAAGAAAATTAATAGGAAATTAATTTAGAAAGCCTACAGATTTATAGTCTCTCCCTAAAGAGCAGTAACAATAGTTTATGACAATATAGCATCCCAAAACCATCTTCGAATCGGGTTATTCCCGAATTAGCACCCAATAGCCGAATAAAGAAAAACTATCAGAAAATGTACAAAAAGATTTCCAGCACCTCTAAGATTCCAAGCCCCAAAAAAATAAAGAAAAATGCCAAATCAAAACCAAACCAGAAGAAGGCAATAAAAAAACAAATTTCTATCTACAAAAATTAAAAAATATAATTAAATCAATATCTTCCAATCAGATTTCGCTCATAACCACCAAAACACTTTAAGGGTGCCTGCAAAAAAAAAAACATACAAAATTCTTTTACGGACTAAATGCAAACTGAACCAAAACCGAGGAAAAGCCTTACTTTTCGTCTCCTCTTTGACTCTTTGTTTTTGCAGATCTCCAGGTCGATCCACAGGCTTCCCAAAGTCTACCTTTGCAATTGTATGTGTGTGCTTTTGCTCGAGAAATAAATACTAACAAGCTCCTTGTCTCTCTCTCACAAGCTCATTTGCAGACACCTTTGCTTTGCTATTGCGAGACAGGTTCGTTTAAGCTTCAGCGAAAAGCTCTCTCGCTCTCACTGTCACACCTATTTTGTGTCTCTTGAGGTTGTTGCTGTTGTTTTTTTTTTTTTTTTTTTTTTTTTTTTTCTTTAGGACGTTGATATGCAATGACTGCACCATCAAGTGGCCCAAGCGACACCAGCCTGTGGCTGTTACGCGCGGATCCCAGGCAAGAACGCAGCCCACCTCCCGCCCAACCGACCGAGGGGCGCTGCCGCATGACGCGCGACTCGTAAACCGAACCGATCGCGGACATGCAGGAAAGATAGGTGTTAGACTAGTGTTCGAGGAAAAGTAGAACTAATCTAACTAAAGAAGAAAAGTAATTACTAATTACGGGAAAGATGTAGGAGTATCAGTAATTTAAGACTAGGAAGGGAGTTAGTGGTAGATATAATATGGTAGAGGGAATTATAATCCGAGCATAGGACCCTAAATGGTTCATGCAAGGAGTAATTCGATCTACAAAGCGGAAGAAACAACGGTGTATAGTTCCTAGTGCTTCTAATAGGAATCGTGAAGTTTATGCGGCTCAACAGGTCAGGGCTATCTACGTCACCCTTGATCAAGTTGTGCACAAAAATAACGCCAAGCATTTTCCTACGATTAGCTAAGGTTGGAAGGTTTATTAAGAGCAATCTATTAGAGTAAGACGGCAGTCTCACACTTGCATCCCAGCTGAGGCCGCGAAGAGCAAAAAGTAAAAAGTTTTTCTGAACTGATTCTATACGGTCATGGTGTACGTTGTACTGAGGGCACCATACACAAGAGCCGTATTCTAAAATCGGACGAACCAGAGAGGTGTAGAGAGTCTTTGTTATATAGGGGTCGTCAAATTCCTTTGACCACCTCTTTATAAACCCAAGCACGCCCATGGCCTTATTCACCATGGTAGAAATGTGTTCTGAAAACTTTAACTTGGGATCTAATAGAACACCAAGATCATCAACCCGGGTAATTCTCTCAAGAGAACCACCACAAAGGGTGTAAGGAACCAGAAAGGCGCTGGAGCGATGAAAAGTCATTACTTTACATTTTGAAGCGTTAAGGTTTAATAAATTTGCACAACACCAAGACTGAAATCTATCGAGATCGGATTGCAACCTGGATTGGAAAGAAATGTCCTTATACTGGACACAGAGCTTAACATCATCCGCATACATTAGTACTCGAGAGTATGTTAATACAGAAGGTAGGTCATTTATAAAGAGAGTAAAGAGTAAGGGGCCTAGATGGCTGCCCTGAGGTACACCCGAAGTCACCATAACTGGAGAGGACAGGGAGTTTTTGAAAAGGACTCTTTGAGACCTAGAACACAGGTAGCTAGAGATCCATCTCAGGAGATTGGGCGGGAACCCTAGAAGGTCGAGCTTTTGTGCTAGGAGAGAATGGTTTACAGAGTCGAACGCTTTACTAAAATCGGTGTAAACAACATCCGTCTGCAAATTACCTTGAAAGCCTTTTATTATAAAGGAGGTAAACTCCAATAAATTTGTAGTGGTTGATCTCCGCCTTATAAATCCATGTTGAGTTGGAGATATAAGTGATCTGCATAGGTGCTGCAGGTGCGGAGTTGGGCGATACATGTTCGTTCTTGTCTGTTTAGAAAAGACAAAATACAGATAAGAAATGTCTTCAGTATTTGTATTTCTATCTCTGCCTGCTTTTAAGCGCATTTATCGAATTAAAATTAGTTTCAAGCCTAATTAGTGAAAATATTTTCATGATTTAAGTGATGGAAAATCCTTTCCACTTAACCATAAATTTCTGGTAATTCAATTTCAATAATTTGTAACCCAATTATCAGCCTCAACCGCAGGCTCCAAGTAAAATCAAATTGATTTTGAGTGTTCATATTTCCGAAATTGATTAAGTCATAAGCAACACAAAAATGATAATAATTTATTGACAAATTTTCTCAGGCATCAATTTTCTCATCATTATAGATTAATCTGTGGCACACACACACACGCACACCACTAAAATGTGGCATCCGCAAAAACACTTTGTCTAATTAATTTAATAGAAATTTGTGAGGGGGAAAATTTGCAAAAGTTATTTCCGCTCTGTCCACTTAATAAATCTGGGCCAACATCTTTCAAAAACTAATTGATAATTAATGAAATAAAATTCCATCTTCATCTTTTGCTGCCGCTGCTGCCAACAAAATTCTCTGCTCAATTTAATTCCCTTGAGAGGCAATTATGCTTGAAATGTAGCCCCCATCCTAACAGCTCTCTCCCTCCCACTCCCACTCTGGACTGTGTTCTTTCTTGCCTGCAGTTTTGCTTTTGTTCAATTTGCTGGCCATTTGCTTGCCTGCAGGCTTTGGGCCAACACCAGTGAGACACAGAACATGAACCAGGGCCAAAACGAGAACCAAAGGCCCAGCAGCAAATGAGAGAAACGCATAATTAATGCGATTAGCAAAATGCGAAAGTGTGACAGCAATAACAACAATACGGACTATGATAATAGCAACAAAAGTGGCAGAAAATTTAAAAGGATTTGGGGAATCAGGGATACCCTTGTAAATGTTGTCAGAAAATACAGAATTTAGACGATATGAGTATACCGATAATGCAGAATCATTAATAATGATTTTATCTACTAGGCCCTCAAAAATAGGGGCAATCGGATCATAAATACAGTCGGAATAAAGAATATTTTCCCAGTGTGGCTTAGCAGTAAAGGTTTAATTTCCCTGGCACTTGATATAAATTAAATATATCAAAAATTTAATAATATGTACTTTCCTCTATTATTTACCCACAATCTGTTAGGTTAGATTAGGTTTAATTTTTCGGTTTTTCTCGAAACACCTCATATATTCTCGTCAAGTAGAAAAATAATACAACTTTAAACTTAGATTACTGGTAAATATGGAACAGCTATAAAAATGTCTGTTTAAATCTCCCTTTTAACAAACGAATCACACATTCAACCCACCCCAAATCCTACCCTAGATTTCTCTAGAAGTAAAACAACGCATGATGCCCACATTCAGGGTATCTGTGGGGTCCTTCTGAAGCTCAGTTGGAGCCTAGGCAATGGCTCTGCTTCTCCCGTAGACCAGCGGAAATGTGTCGCAGCCATTTTGTCTAATTGGCTTTGGCTGCTTAGTCGAGAGAGAGAGAGAGATAAACCGGAAATGGCGCAGCATTCGAGTTAAATATATGTATGTATAGATTTTTCCTGTAACACTTTTGCTAATTAGTCGAGCAAAATATTTAAACAGCAGTTTTGCGATGAGAAGGAAAACTTTAAGACAAATGCCAAGCGTGCGTCTGATGCAATTTTTATATTTTTTTTTGTGCTCAAACAAAAAGTTTTTGGCCTGGCTATAAATCAGCCGGCCTCGGTCTTCGGTTCTTTGCTCTTTCTCTCCACTCTTAACAATTCCATTACAAAAATTAAAAGCAAATGCAAAGAGAGAGAGAGAGAGAGAGCGAGAACTTTTTCCAGCTCGAAAGATAAAAAACGATGCAAAGAAAATAGTTATTAAATATTTCTTTGGCTCAATTGCTGAGCAAACTTTTCGCACAGACAGACAGCCAGCCAGCCAGCCAGCACCTTACGAATAAATGAAAAGAATTAATTGCTAATCCAAAGAAAGACAGAAAGAAGTTCTCCTGATCCTGAAAGTTGTTCGTATATTGCATATAAAGCGGATATATACACGCTGTTTATTTCTTTGTATAAGTTTTTCATTTTCCTGCTGAAAAGAGTACTTTTTATTTAACCAAAAAAACGAAAAACAGACATAATCCATTAAAAATGCAGTGGAAACGATCGTTAAATAAAAAATGGAGGCAAATATAGCTAAATAAATATCCCAGTACTATAGCTCCCATAGCAACAATCCGCGTTTTTCTGGAAAGAATTCTTTTGATTTTCAAGACATTTCAACAAAAACTCAACAAGAAATAGTTGCACAACTTTTATTTAGCGATATATCAGATATCCCAGGGTATGTCCATTCTCCACCTTCAAAGCGTGAGTTTCTCTCTGAGTTTTTCTGCATTTTTTCCAAGCATTTTCTTTAGTTTTTGTTAAACTTTTAATTTGCATAATTATCGTTTCAGCATTTAAGCTAAGTTTTGGACTCTTTTGTACACAAGGATTTAGATTCAAAGGACACACACAGATACTCCAGACCATAAGCCTCCGTTTTCGCCTTCGTCTCCGCCTGCTGCCTCTGCCGATTCACTGAGCAAACAAACTTTTAAATTCCATTAAGTGCCAATAAATTTTGCAACTGATATAGCCGGACGGACGCCCTCTGGCGGTCATTTGCTGGCCACCCAAGCAACTTAAAGCTATAGCTTCAGGTGTTTAATTAGGCGCAGCAGCTAATTAAGGTCTTCCAAAGGTGTTCCTTTGCCTTCAAGTTATGACCAGAGATCTACAGATAGTTTTAAGAGCAAGAAAGAGAGAACAAGAAATGGAAAAGGTAAAACGAAAGTAAGGAAAGTGAACGAGCAGCTAATGAGTGCTGCTGCTAATGCAGGAAAATTGCAAGAAAATGAGCTGCTTTTGCAGCGAAATACCGACCCATTTTGACTTTATTAAATATTAAAATCAAATCCAATTTCTCCCACATACAAAAACAATCTCAAGTCAAAGTTTAACTACGTTAAACAAGGCCTTAATCAGTGTTAATTTGGGTTGAACTTTAACTTTAACCTTGCTCCTGTCCCAAGTCAAAGAAAACCATCCAAAGCAATCAGCACTAGACGGGACAGCCACAAAAAAATACTGGGCTCCCAGACGACCCTCAACCTTAACCTCAACGAATGGGCGGCTAATGTATGCACGACAGAAGGACAGACGAAAGGACGAAAGCCCAAGGTTATCTGCATGGTTAACGAGTTTCGAGGTTGAGGTGGGTAAAAATTAAATAAACTTTCCAGACATTACAAGAAAATCTGGCCAAAGGCCAAATGGAATTCGAAATATTTCATATTCCGAGCATAAAAGAGGTAAACCACACTCGCATGTGACTGGCAATGCGACGTTCACATGTGACTGGCATTTTGACTTGAATTGTAACGTTTACACGGGACAATCCATTTAGACGTTTACACCTGACTGGCATTTCTGGCAACATGTGACTGTAAATGTTGCGTTTACACGTGAATGGCAAATCAAAGTTCAGTTCGGACTTTCAAAAACATTTCCAGCATATACTTTCCGAAATTTTTATGTTTCCTGTTTGTCTTTGTAAAAGTACTCTCAAAAGGTCTAAAAATCAGAACTCGAAACAAAATCGTATAGTACACACAGCTATACACAAGTAAAATTTCTCTAGTTTATAATCCATTATTTATTTTCTGAATTCGAACAAATTTTTGTAACGAACGAAACGATGAGTGCGGACGAATGCAAACCCAACGTCTACGAGCATCTGACGTATCACAGCATCAAGCGTCAGTTCGAACAGAATGGCACAATGTCAGCCCTGCGCAGTGGGATTCATGCGAAAATCCTCAAGGTAATCAAAGAGAATCTAGGCGGCAGCAGGGATGACCCTTTGGCGGGGCCTGACGCCGCACCAGGCGATGGTTCAATCAGGGAGAATGGTTTATCGAGTCTGATCAATCAACTGATGATGGAGTACTTCGAATGGTTCGGCTATAGGCATACACTGGAAACATTCAAGATGGAGACGGGAGAGAAGACCGCCTCACGTAAGCAGATTGCAGAGGGACTTTCCCTGAATGGCCAGTTGAAGGATCTTCCCATTTTGGTGCAATTAGTATTACAAATTAAGGACAGTCCTCCTGCAAAGAAGAACTTAAAAACGATCCCAAAGAAGATTGTGAAGCTCCCACTACCAGGGAAATCCATGAAGAACCAACTGCCAGGGAAATCTGTGAAAGACCAACTGTCAGTGACATCTGGACGCAGACTCCAACTCCCTCAGAATTCCATACCCGAACGTTCCACCAAACTGAAAGAGAAGCTTGAGACTCTGCAAACCCTCAAAGAAACGGCCAAAACGGATTGGAATACACCTGCTCCGAAATTGGTTCAAAACAATCGAAGACTCAACGGTAAACAGGCCGAGGGCCGGATAAAAAAGGCAGCCAAGGTCGTTGTGTCAGTCAAGACTCAAATGAAAGAGAAGCCAAATGAATCTTTTCCAACAGCTCCAAAGGAGTCGCTGGAAAAACGGATTCCACTCAATAGTTCAGAGTCGGATGAGCTTACCAGCTACGATGAACAGAGCGATGTCTCATCGGATATACCCGATAGGCACTACTACGTCGAGCTGGAATCACCGGAGGTCAGTTACGCACCAGGACATGGCGAAGAGGGGCCATACAATGCCAAGCAGGACAAGGCCGAGACGCTCCTTCAGATTTATCAGCAAGAGAAACTTATCGAATCATCATCGAAAGCCATAAGCCAACAGAAATCGATGACTCCCAAGCGGTCGCAATCGAAAAAATCAGCGACAACAACCACAAAGAAATCAACCACCAATCGTAAGAATCCCGAGCTCCTTATCACGAAGGCACCGCGTAATAAAGCCCCGACGAGTGCCCGCCAAAGCCTGGATCTAAATCTGAGTAAATTGGCGGCTTGCAGAAACCAGATCTCCCCTGGTCCGAGCACCCCCTGTAAGAGTCCGCTTTGGAATAAGATGCCAGTCGAGGGGGACGATCTGAGTCTGCCAGTGACCAAGCCAGAGTGTCCGGAAACCCACATCAATAGCATTGATCCGGATACCAGCTCAGAGGACAACGAATCCAGCGATGAAGACGATGAGAGCGGGGATGATTCCGATGGTTATCAGAACGAAGGTGATTCTAGCAATGATGAGGATGATTAATTTCGCTGCAAATCTCTAGAGGTGCCACAACGGTGACAAACCCTCTTTTTATTATTTCAAAATTTTTAATTTTTCTTAAATCTGGCTATACAAATCCTCTTTTATTCAAAATTTGTTTTTACAATTTTGTTTTAAAATCTGGTTCTACAATTTGGAAATATAATTTAATTCATAAATTCTAAAGGTACATATTTAATTTTTTTTGTAATTTTTTAGCTTTAATAGTATTTTTCTGGTATTATTATAGTTATTTCTGGTATTTTTACTGTATTTAATTATATTCTTTAGTATTTTTTTTGTTATTTTACGGAATCTCCAATTCCACTTACAAAGAAGTTCGTGTCCCACTCTCAATTCCAGTGCCACTCATTTCTATTCTCAGTTCCACTGCCTTCAATTTGCTTATCTTCCCACCCTCCTTGGACGACCCCTCCCTTGTGGAACTGCTCATTTCACATGTCAAACACAATGCCCCCCACAATGGACTGGGCTCTTAAGTATTCCCCACTCGGTCAGGCCCCGCCCCACATCTATCTCAATGTAAGTGAAAGCCCCTGGGGCGCACCGTTCTTCCTTTCAACATCTGCATAAAATCAATCAAATTTAGTGAAATGCTGAAAAGGTTGAGAAACGTAAGCCCCAGCGACAGTAGATAGGTCTAATTAATTGATGGAAAATGTCCTTGGTAGTCTCTGAGTCCTACGCCAACTTGGCGATCCCTACCATTGCTGGGGCTTGTTGCAACAGTTGCAACTGTCATAATATTGACTCATTGCTGGATTTAATTAATGGTGTTAAGGCTCGCACGCCATTTTAATGCAATCCAACTGACAGGCAACATCCGTTTTGCGTTACTGCATTTCCGCCAGTAGCCACCCCTTCCCCCCTTCAATCATTGGAGCCATCTGGGTGATATTGATTTCAATTATAATGATGTAACACAATGACCAATGGAGCCCACCATCTCCATTGACCCCCAAAGGCATGTTAACTAATTGTTAACCTCCTTGTTTGCCGTTGCGAATATTAAATAGTAGATACTCGGTAGGAGAGGCTTCCTCGGTTTCCTAGAGGAAACTCCAGCCAGCATCATTTAATTGAATCGAAAGGGGCGATTAAGGTTGAATGGCAGGGAAATGTTACTGATTGCCGTTTTAGGCTAATAGGAAAGGATAAAGTTTCAGATTTAAATGGAAGACAGTGTAGAGATATGTATGTACTTTCGATGTGCGGTATTCGATTTTAATTGAGTAATTGCTTTTAAGAAAGTATTTAATCATTTAGTATTTATGGAATAAGTTACCATTAAATTATAGAAAATACTATATAATACTGGTAAATACTGGAAGAATGGCACGTTTCCATTACTGTATACATTTTCTAATCCACAACTCCCAATATCATCTCCCTGTCCTCCACCCATCTAAAACTCCATCAAAACCCACTGAAGAGGCACCCAAAAATATCACCAAAACATGTCCAGGATGTCAGCAATAAACGTTAGCCAACTGGTGCCACGATAAATACATGTAAGAGTACGTTATATGCTATATGTATATACGTCCTTATGTCGAGTATACGTACATACATATGTACATATATCCATGTCATATCAATAACCTGTCTGTGGCTTCCGCTGCCACCGCCCATCGCATGCCACACACCCATACCACACACGAACGGAGGAAAAATGCAATTTTAATTAGCCAAACGTGCGACAAACGCACGTAGAAGGCATAACCACAAGATGGCGCTGCAATTAGGCGAAACGAACACATCAGCAGCAACGGAACCAGAATGACTCCACCCTCCGACAGTCCTCCATCCTTCCTTTTCTTTCTCCTCTGATTACACCCCGGTCAGTTCTCCTCTGATCACTCCTCTCTGGTCTCCGGGTACTGGTCCCTGGTCACTCTTCTTCTGGCTTCAGTCACTCCGTCATCGACTACGTGCTGCTCTGCCAAACAAAATTATGTGGCCGAATGTTCGCGGATTCGGGATTCCGGTAAAGGAGGATGGAAACAAGCAGTGTGGGGGCTGGCACTGAATAGTGGGGCAAGCAGTGGGTGGCACAGTGGCCCCTCCCTGGGGGCCATGTCCAAATTACTTTATCGATTTGCCTGGTACATTTGTACAATTTGGCTTGTTGCATACATTATCCACCCGCTGAATGGGCATGGGAGAGAGTGGGCCCTGCTGGATGACCACGCTAACGAGCCTCATTAGTGGCATGCGTGGCGCATTGGTGGCATCTCTCCTCTGTGTGGCTCTCAATCTCCTCTCCGCTGACATGTGGAATCTGCCCCGAACGTGATTTCTTATTGGGTTTCAGCGCAATAATGATTGTCAAGCGGCAGCGGCGACAGCGCATGATTGAAGGTTGAACCAAATGCCACACAAGGACAATCAGATTGGAATCAGATTGGTGGTATCATTATCTTGCGGAAAAGGATGTTTTTTTCAGACAAATTTTAATTGCTTAAATGGAGAACTATTGAATGATAAAGGATGTTGAAAGAAAATGATTTTTGGATGATTAAAAAAAAGAAAATGAAACTCTAACTTAAAAAAAAATATCTCTAAAGATACTTGGATATAATCGAAAAAATACCTACCTATTATTTTATAATAATTAAAGTACGAATAAAGTGGGAATTATGCTCCCATAAATTCACGCTTAAATCACTTCAAATGGTTGCCAAATTCCGATTATTCTTAGCCATATTGCTTTATTCCAAAAATTGAACCACAAAATGATAGCCAAGCGAAACTTTTGGCCAAACAATAAAATTGCTGTAAACAAACCTCAACTAAACTAGGCTTTTCCTCCCATAAGCTTTTCCCCTCAAAGGAAAAACCGCAAATCATTGACTCCGGCCTTGACTGGAGGCCACAAATATTACACATACGCCATGTGTTTCTGCTTTTGACTGAATTGCTCTCGAAATTCATTTAAAAGTGAATAATTTTTGCCAAATTTACTCAAGTTTCAATGGGCATCCAATGCCTAAGCAGGAAAATTGACTTGAGAGATTATCTTGTTGTTGTTGGAAAATACCCTGAGAAGAAGTTAATTTTATAGTTGGAAAAAGCCTCGAAATAAACAAATGAAAGTTCTCGTAATTTATTGAATTTATTTACGGTTTTTGGTATCATTATTTTGCTGTAAATTCATGATTCGATTTATTTTGGAGTTTATTTTAAGAGGGTTTTTAATTACTCAAAGATTAGTTTAAAAGGTTTAAATGTTTATGGCTTTGCAGATTTAATTGTTTTTTGTTTGAACGTTAAGGAATAGTTTTATGTTTGGTCTGAGTTATTTGGAGGGTTTTTGAAGCGTTATTTATGTCTGTATAATTCTTGCTGTAGAATTGAATCTTTTGTAGAAACAAACACCAATGACTTGTCGGATAAATCTTCAAACAAAATCAAGGGCCTCCCATAATGACACGCAAATAAGTATATGTACAGTCTGTGCCATAACGACAGCTCTATTGAAGCGGAAAAACGTATTTTAGTGATTTTTAATGCGAAAGCAATTTGAAAAGTTTTGCCTTCAAACGCAAAAAACTTCCAACGATAGAGACATGTTGCCTGCCTTTGCGTGGCTTTTCTTTTGCAGCAGTAGGGGGCATGGACGTGGGCGTGGGTGGTGCTTAAGTGGGTGGCTGATTAGGCATTTGCCTTTCACCAACAAAAACATTCTTGAGGCTGTTTCTGTCTGTGTGGAGTTGATTGAAATAATTGTCTACGCTGCTGGGTGCTGTGGAGGAAATGCAGGGAAATTCCATTCGCTAATTGCCAAATGTGTAAATTGGGGAATAAATGGCAGAGGCACGCACAAATTGGTCGTATCAGGTGGCATATACATTTCACTATAAATAGAAAAAAGCGAAGATATTGGTGCTCCCATTAGCTGTGTCCGGAGTCGGCATGGAGCTGGAATTCTCCTTCCCCTTCCAGCAAAACAAGATCCGTGACTGACTCTCCTGACAGGCGATCGGTGACCTTCCTCTCATTGCTCCCAATAATTCTCATTTATTTCAGGACCAATTCCTATGCCAACAATCAATAGACACCCTCCAAAAATCTCTCCAGTTGCCCCACGAAATCTGTGAGCCCATTCGAATGAAAGTAATCCGCTTACCCCGTAAATTGCCACCAGACAGGTGTGATTTTCCCACACATCCCAAAGAGGGGAAAGCGCATAAGCGTAAATCGGAAGTAATATACGATTAAGATAGGGATTACTATATCTAGAAGGCAGGGCAGAAATTGCAATTACTACCTCGATTAACGTGAAAGAAAATTACAAAAAAAACAACACAAGAACTGTTTCAGCCTTGCCTGTCTGTCCATTAGGTTTTCCATTACAGGAGATACCGATCGGGAAGGACACAGGCTGTCTGCTGTCTCCTCCAAGGATACACGCATATGGGACGCAACTTCAAACGTAAATCGAATAAAAGCAGGCGGCCGTCCAAAGTAAAAGCAGTTACCAATAGCTAAAGACTTCAAGCCTTCCATTTCCACCGACACCTCCCATCCCAGTATGTGTGAAACAATGTTCTACTATGTGTGTATGTATGTGTGTGGGGGTGGGGGGTGCTAGTGCCATGACAACAATGGCATTTTGATACTTTTGTATGAGATTTAATGAAATTTGAATCCTTTTGTTGAGTGGAATGACAGCAGCAAGGAAGCTGCCAGAGAATGCCCAAGGAGCGTGGCAGCAGGAGACTGGGGGAGGAGGAGCAGGAGGGCGGAACATGGCGAAGTAGCAGGCAGGAAGCAAGACGCAGGCAAGAAGACAAGGATGGAGCAGCAGCATCCTGCCTGTGGGCAAGTTTCGTGTAGACAACACTTGCAGAAATTTTAAAACTATTTTTTTTTTTAAATAAAATAGTTAAAAATTAAGGATATTTGCTAATAATATTTGTTAATAAATCTATAAAAACTATTAATCTTTAAATATTTACAGATTTGTCTGTGCTTAAGAGAAATGTGGTACAAATTAAGGTACATTCTTGTGTAACTTAATTTAATAATTAATTGATTTATTCATTAAATCTTTTTATTTATTAAATTAACATTTATTTAATTATTAACAATTTTTAAATTATCAAATATATTTGAAATACCAGTAATGTTTTAAAATATACTAAAAGAATACTTTTATTTATTATCTTTTCATAAAACTTTATTCGATAAATCAAGAAAAACTTGAACTTTTCCCCTATTCTTTCTTCTCACCCGCAAATTTCTCTCAGTGCCCGATCCAATATTCATGTAGTTAAGGTATACCCGTACATACACGTATACTACTATGCCTTGTGTATAGATATTTGGGTGTCTTACAACAATAGTAAAACAATCTTCTTAATGCACACTTTGGCCTAAAGGAATTTTTCCACTTGTAAAGCGATACTTGTGCCCCACTACCACCCAGAAACCCCCCGAACCGCACAGCAAACCTCCCCATGCTGAGGCCCATCATCATTGTCAATTTGGCATTAGATATACATGTCTATATATAGAATGAAACACACAGAAGAAACATGTTAATAAACAGCTGGAAGTTTTGGTTTATTGTCATCAGAGAAGTCTCTCTCTCTCTCGCTCACTCTCTAGAAATAAATATCAAATTGATGGGAAGAACAGAGAGAGAGAGAGAGAGAGAGAGAGAGGGAGACAATATGCTCGAGGGAATATGCTTGCCAAAAAGGGTTCCCCTTGTTTATCCGGGGGTATGGCTGAGGGTATCAATAACATTGTTGGTTCCCTTCCATCCTGCTTCCAAAGAGGGGAAACAACATTGCTCTTCTTCAGATATTAGTTGCCTGACAGCCATGGCAGTGGATGATGAGTCTCCCCCTATCTCTCTCTCTTCATCTTGGTTGTCATCTCTCACACACACACACACACACACAGAGTGTGTGTCTCTTCCTTTGTGGCCCACTTTTCCTTGTTTGTTCCACAGTTAAAATACATTTTCAAGTTTAATTTTGTGTTGCCAATACATTGTTGAGGTGTTTTTGTGGCATGAACTAAAGGAGTTGCAAGTGTGCAGCACTTGCGAATTGTAGGGGATTTTCTGGAAGGAGTTATTATTGTTAGAAGGGGTTCGAATCAATTGGGAAACGTACATTAGAGAGCTTTGCGGAATCAATAATTGTCACAAATATATATATTATTTATCGATAAATTATTTTGTATTTAATTATAGAAAATTAAAAGTAAAGTAAATATAAACAAAATAAAATTTTTCATAATATTCTAACAATTTTCAAATAATTTTTAAGATTTATTTTCGCTATTCTTATCTATGACTAGTGTAAGCGATAAAAAATAATTGTTTTATTTAGTAAATATTATTTATTTGTATGCATAGGAATCCATTTATTAATTTTATTTTTTATTTTTATTGTTTTTTTTATTATTTTTTTTATTATTTATTATTATTTTATTACAACTTTATTTTTAAGGGTCAGAAATATTTTTTTAATTTATAATTTAAAAAAACTAGAAAATAAAATACAATTTATTCTAATATCCCCTACAATTAATTTCCCTTCCATTTCAGCATGTAAGTTCCCCCAAAACCGTACCTATAAACCTGTCTACGACTGTCACCAGTCACACCAAGTCCCCCCTCTCGAGAGCATCTTCAGACAAGTGCCAATACCCTCCCACACAGGCGCACACACACACACACACAGATACTCGTACTCGTATCTGTGTTTTGCAAATTTACATTTAATTTTTGGTCCTAAACTCCAGACAAGACACCGAACATGCAATTACGAGAACTACTACCTCAATATGCAAGGAAATGGCAATGGAAGTGGCAGTGGCATGTGGCAGGGAAGAAGGGTTGGGGGAGACCACTTTAAGGCAATTTTCAACTGAACTTTGAACTGATTCAAGAATTGCCTGAAAAATGAAACATTTGTCGTCTTTTTTAGGGGTACAGTCGATGCCAAAAAGTAAAATTAAATTTGATTATATTGTTTAGTTATACGAAAGTGGGAATTTTAGATGTTTTCGTTAACAAATGACAATGTTTAGAAATCCTTACTTTTGGAAGATTTGTAGGTCCTTTCAAAAAGGGATATTAAAGCGGCAAAAACTAATAATATTGTAAGCAATTTATTTCTATATCATTTGCCAGATGATAAACAATTTTAAGTACATATTTTTAATAATTAAAAATGCAATGAAAGAATGTAACTAATTTGAAGGAAGAACTACACATTGTAAAATTTTTTTTGCATTTTTTCTGCGCGTTTTATTTTTGCTTTTTTGTGGTTTCCTTGCTGTTTTTTTTTCCAGCCAGTCGAAGCCAAACTAAAATTTTAATTAAAAATTACTCATATGATAAAAAAACCGAAAGGAAAAACTACTCCCAGTTATCCTCTAACCATTTTCCCTCCCTCCACAGCAGAGAGGCGCGGCGTAAGATAAATTCTGGCTTGACGCAATTTTCTTGCAGTAGCCTCGTTTTTCCTTGACGAAATATTTCGTGAGGTTCCCTGTCTTTTTGCCTGTGAAAAACTGTGCGGTGGCGGTGGCGGTGGCTCTGGCTGCGGGAAAGTATGCAGCAAGTTTATGAAAATTCTTTGTTTATGCCAAGGTGTGTGTCCATGTGTGCCTGTGTGTATGTGTGTGTGTGTGTGTGGGTATGCGCTTGGGAAAATTGTGTCTGGTTTTGTTAATTTTGCGTTGCTTTTCCCCGTTGCTGTCAAATTTATATGCTGGTTAGCTCTCAAGCAAGCAAAACTTTTCCGTTTTTGCCTGATGAACACATATACATACATACAGACACACATACAGAGTATCTACGAGTATGAATACGATTACGTATCTGTGTGAGTGTGTGTGTGGTTGTGTCTAATTTATGAGACCAGTTAGATGTGGGACAAATTTTCGGTAAACAACAAAGTTCAGAGAGCAGTGAGCAGTCGTTTTTGGTATTGAATAGAGAAATTTTTGTTTAGACTCCAAACTAATTAGAAAATGTGGGAGAGGGACAGCGAGAGGGAGGGAGGGTACAGAAGAGATGTTTAGAATTTCGAGTTGTTTTGAATTTCGAATTTTCAAAACATAAAACAAAGCAAAAACTAGACACTACATCGCTATGGTATCCAATATCCAGAGTTTCCAACAGATAGACAACCAGACGGACAGACAGGACGGTTCTGACTCGGTATATTGATGGGGATGCGGAAACGTTGCCTTCTGCTGAGAGCCAGCGAGAAATGTCTAACATAACCTAGAAATAATATTACAGCACGTGATGTTCGTGGAATAAAACGGAAAACAACAACGGAAGCACGCGGATTGCCTTCTTTTTTGGTTATGGTGGACCCTTTGGTAAGTATACCAAATGGAGTTCTGTTCCGTGACTCAAAAGATAGGAATAGAAGAGCACCAGAGCAGAAATGACACCAGAAGGATATATTTTTTAAGTTACTAAAGCGCTGATTGAGTCTCAAATTAGGTCTCTGCATGGAACCCTATCTACCATTAAATACCCCACTTTTTAAACTCTTTTATTCTACAAATATCAAGTGTCAAACGTTTTTAGGTTATTTTACATATTGGAAGAGAAATGTCCCTTTTGCTCGCTCTCAAACAGAAAAGATGATGGAGAAACACGTGCCAAAGGAAAAATATATTTAGATAAGGTGGGGAGTTCACGATATTTGCTCTTACGATAATTTCAGGTTTTGTTTCAATGGCGTGAAACAAAGAGAGGTACACGAGAGAGTACCAGATATACATATGTAAATACATACATACATATGTATGTAGCTTTCATAGCGGTTTCAGAGAGATTACCTCACCTTTAATAAATACACCTTGCGTAAATATAAGCCGCTGCACAGCTTCTACCCACCCTACACACCCACCCATGCACCCACTCCCACACTCAATCGTACATTCCCATTTGAGCGCTTAAATATTTCACACACTAATATCAATTCAATTTGTATGCATTGACATGAATGTATGAGTGCGTGTATGAACAGGACAGAGTGTGAGAATGTGCGTGGGAGAGGAGAGAGCCCCCAGTTCGTGTGTGTGTTTGTGTGTGCGCGGACAGAAACTTTGGTCAAATGCAAATAATTTATTCAATCCAAAGAAGAAAAACAAACCAACAGTTAATAAAAGGTGACAGTAAAACTTACCCACAAAAGGCACACCTTTTTTTGGTTTTAATGCATTAAAAGAACATTACAGAAAATAGCTAGATCGCGAGCGACGATAAGCCGACGACGGTTTCGTAACGAAGAAGACGAACGACGATTTGGGGGAAACAACGAACGACGATGCGAACATTATGACGAACGAAAGAGGCACTCGCTCACTTTTAACATTGCTCTTTTTTTCCACACATCTGCTTTTTCCACACATAATTATTATTACTTTCTATCGACGGGTGTTTCGGAAATTTTTGCACAATAAAAATAACAGCAACCAATAAAACCAAAAGAAAACCAAGCAACCAGAAAAAAAAACACTGCTTGCACTACACACATACATACATATGTACATAACAGCATTTTTCCCTCGCCGATTTGCCTTTTGTATTCCCTTTTGCCACTTGGGCCGCCTCTGCACTTGATCACGCACTTTTTCTTGCACTAAAAAACTATTTCTTGGCCATTCTAAGTATTTAATCAATGCACCACTACACTGCACTTCACTTTTAGCCCTTGATGCCACATTTTTCCATCGCCGATCTGTCATTTTACCTCGTGGACTGCCTTCTCACTGGATCAAGCACTTTTTTTTACACATTTTGCCAATTTTCAATGTCGAATCACTGCACCTTTACACTACACATCACTGCTCTACACTACACTTCACTGCGCGACAACTTGTCCCGTTTTATTTACGGAACTTTCCCGTTTTTCGCGGACCAAAACGCGGAGCTGACCTTCAAAAAAAAGTAATAAAATGGAGGGAAAAAATGTGATGGCGGTGCTAATGCGTGGCCGGCTTAGCACACGTGCATTCTCTCTTCGTACTACAGTAGCGGACAAAGAAATCCGGACAGGCAAAAAAAAGTTCGTTTCGTAAATTTTTAAAAATTGTGTTTATTGTTTCAAGAAAATTTGTATTAAACTTATTAAATGAATGTATTTGCTAACCAAAACAACACTGTTTTAGAATCCAGTGATGTTTTTTTTTAGAAAAAATCTTAAATTAAAATTATTGATAATATTTCAAAAACTAAGGAACACAAACAAATTTTTTTATTTTTTATTTTTAAGTGAGTTACAAATTATTTGAAAATATTATTTTTTTAATTGAATATTATTCTACTTAAAAAATTAGATTTCAATATTTTGTTAGACCTCCTTTGTTTTTTATTACCGTCTTTATTCGTTTCGGAAGTGAATCCACTAGATTTTGAATTGTTTCGATGGTTATATCGTTGTACCAAACATTTTCCAAAATTAAATCAAGCTCTTTTACAGTTTTGGGTTTCTTCTTCGTTATTTTAACCTTTAAAATATGCCAAAGATTCTCAATAGGATTTAAATCAGGACTATTGCCTGGCCAATCCAATGAAGATATTCCCATTCGCTTCAAATATTTTTTAATCTAAAAAGAAAAAAAAATTTTGGAAATTTAAGAGTTTAGGTATCATTTATACAATAAATAAAGGAATTAAAAAAAAATATGACTTACCGATTTTGCACGATGGCAAGGAGCAGAATCGTCCTGAAAAATGATATCATCGGCATACGAAAGATGCTCCTCAATTGATGGTACAAGATGCTCGTCCAAAATTTGTTGGTACTTTTCGGCGTTTACCGTTCCATCAATTAGTGCCAGATCTCCAACTCCAAAGTAGGAAAAACATCCCCAGACCATACGGGATCCACCATGCCTGACCGTCCGTCGTAGGCACTCATTTTTGAATCGTTCCCCGACTTTGCGTCTCACGTAGGCCATACCATCGGAACCAAAAAGGTTTATTTTGGACTCATCTGAAAATATCACGTTTCTCCAATCCTTTAAGGTCCAAGATTCGTGCTCTTTAGCCCACTGTAGGCGTTTTTTACGCATTTGAGCGGTCAAAACCGGTTTTTTTGCTGGTCTGCGCCCATTAAGTCCTGCATCCTGAAGCCGTCTTCGTACTGTTCGAGTGCTAATATCGACTCCTTCCGACTGCACAAACTCGAATCTAATGTCTTCTGCAGTTTTGAAACGATTGGCCATGCTTAAGCGCTTTAGAATACGATCTTCCTGGTCGTTGGTCTTCTTCTTTCTTCCTGTCCCAGGATTTCGCTTCAGCGATCCGGTTTTCTCAAAATTCCTTAAGAAATCTCCAACAGAAGATTTACTAAAGCCAACTTTAGCGCTTATATCGCGGAGGCTTACATTTTCCGATCGCAAAGCCAATATGGCACCTATATCAGATTCAGTCATTTTCGACATTTTTCACTTTTTATTTTTTTTTTTCACTTTCAAAGTTACACCCAACGAGGTGGGCATTTTGAAACTTAATACTTAATAGACAACGCGAAAAAAGATCCAAACCGATTGAACCTTTTTTACATATTTTACGCCCGTTCAAAGTTTGCATATAGAGGCCATACCGAGACGAATCTAATGTCTTCTGCAGTTTTGAAACGATTGGCCATGCTTAAGCGCTTTAGAATACGATCTTCCTGGTCGTTGGTCTTCTTCTTTCTTCCTGTCCCAGGATTTCGCTTCAGCGATCCGGTTTTCTCAAAATTCCTTAAGAAATCTCCAACAGAAGATTTACTAAAGCCAACTTTAGCGCTTATATCGCGGAGGCTTAAATTTTCCGATCGCAAAGCCAATATGGCACCTATATCAGATTCAGTCATTTTCGACATTTTTCACTTTTTATTTTTTTTTTTCACTTTCAAAGTTACACCCAACGAGGTGGGCATTTTGAAACTTAATACTTAATAGACAACGCGAAAAAAGATCCAAACCGATTGAACCTTTTTTACATATTTTACGCCCGTTCAAAGTTTGCATATAGAGGCCATACCGAGGTGTCCGGATTTCTATGTCCGCTACTGTAGTTTCCACGCTCTCTTTTTCTTCTCGCTTCCAATTGCATGCTCATTAAAATCAAAACGTTTGTTCTGCTCCTGTTCACCGTCTCTCAATCCAAAGGGTGATGGAAGGTGTGCGGTTGGGAGAGTGTGAGGGGGAGTTAGTGGGCTACATTGCGCTCGGTGTCTCGCTCATTCTATGCTCTCCTTCTCCCTGCAATTGCTCTCGTATTGGATATGTTCTCACTCTTTCCCACTGCAAAGGAGGGAATTGGAAATATATACAAATGTTCGCGCCAACCTTCCACTGACAACGTTTTACAACAGTATGGCAACTCTGTATTTTATACTCTGTATGGCAACTCATTTTTTCAAAAAGTTGGCAGCTTACAATATATTGTATGGTTAGTGGTTATATATTAAAATATTTACGCGAAAATTATATTATTTTCATATGAATTTTAAGCTACAAAACCATTTTGTTAAATTAAATAATATTCGTTTCAAAACAACAATCACAGAATCCCATGTTTCTGCTATTATTGCTATTCAAAATTATCCGCCATCCATATCGCCCAAAAATATCGATAACAGCTACGGATAAATACATATCGATACAGTGATATATCAATATTTGCACATCTCTAATTCATCTAAAAAGTAAACAACTACAATTTTAAATTATTATTTATAAAATTGTTGAGAATGTCCATGCAAAATGGCAAGATAATCGACCAGAAGGCATACCTAAAGAAGTATTTGTCCGGCGACAAGGAGAAGAAGAAGAAAAAGAAGGAGAAAAAGCACAAAAGGACGGCCAAAGTGAAAATAATCGACGACGATGCCTACGAAGATAATGGCATGGAAATGGACGAAGATCTGTTGCTGGGCGGCGAGGACGCCCCTCAAATAGTGGGCGAGTACATCGAGGACAATCCGGATGCCGTGCGCAGCAAGTGGCGCAACATTGCCGTCAAGGATGAGGTCAAAGAGGAGGACGACAGAGAGGAGTCGTCTGCTGTCCAAATCAAGCAGGAGCCGGCGGACCAGGAGGATGAAGAGGAAAGGTGGGGTCGCAAGGCCACTGCAGTAAAAATAAAGAAAGAGCGTTCTCCCCAAGGCGCTCTGGCCATCAAAATCAAGCAGGAAAAACGCAGCACCTCAAGGGATCTGAGTCCAAAGCGGAACTCCTCTTCAGCGAGAAGAAAACGCAGCACGGATCAGAGTCCGCCGAGGAAAAAAAGAGATTCAGATCAGAGTCCACCACGTAGGAGGCGAAACGAAGATCAATCCCCACCGCGACGGAGACGAGACGAAGATCAATCCCCACCGCGACGGAGACGAGACGAAGATCAATCTCCACCACGACGGAGGCAAGACGAAGATCAATCCCCACCACGACGGAAACGCCTTAACTCGGATCAAAGCCCGCCCAGAAGGGGGCGTAAAAGCAGTCCCGACCAGAGTCCTCCACGGAAACGACGCGACTCTGACCAGAGTCCACCCAGACGTCGTAGAAGCCGCAGCCCCGACCAGAGCCCGCCCAGAAGAGGGCGTAAAAGCAGCCCCGACCAGAGCCCACCCAGAAGACGCCGAGATGTCGATCAATCGCCAGTTCGAAGGAGAAAAGACTCGGATCAAAGCCCGCCCAGGAAACGTGAACAATCTCCACCTCGCAGGCGACGTAACTCCGATCAAAGTCCACCTCGAAGACGTCGCTCTACCAGCAGGGAACGCAAACCCCGCATCAAAGAGGAATCACCGCCGGGCCGACGTAAGAGCCGCTGGGCTAAGGCCTCGCCCTCTCCGTCGCCACCGCCCACGCACAAACCCAAGTCTTCCAAGACACTGGATGGTAAGAGGGCGGGCCTGCAGGATGCGCAGTCCCTGAAGAAGGAGTCCGATGAGAGGCGTCGCCGCGAACACAATTTGTTCGAGCAAATGTCCAGCGAGGTGTCGGGCCGCGATGCCGAGATTCAGATGCGCAGCACGGGCCGACGTGGACGCAGGGCACGCGAGGCGGCCGAGGAGGATCCGGTCGAACAACGGCGCAAGGAGGAGCACGAAAAGAAGAAGAAGGAGCTGTACGACCGCTGGGGCAAGGGCCTGAAGCAGATCGAGGACCTGAAGGTACGCCACGAGGAAATGGCCCATGAAGCATCGAAGCCTGTCGCCCGCTATGCCAACGACGAGGATTTGGATCGGCATCTGCGGGAACAGGAGCACGCAGACGATCCCATGCTGGAGTATATGCGACAGAAGCGCAAGAAACAGGACAAGCTGGACAACAAGCCCGTGATGCCCAAGTACGAGGGCAGCTTTCCGGAGAATCGCTATGGCATTCGTCCAGGATATCGATGGGATGGTGTGGACCGCTCCAATGGCTACGAGCAGCGCTGGTTTGACAAGCAGAACGAGCGCAAGGCCATGCAGGACGAGGCATACAAGTACAGTGTGGAGGATATGTAAATTTCACAAGAATTTGTATATTTCTGTTTTGCAATAAATTTCTTTACTTTCCGTAAACTGTTGCCGCCGATAGTCGATTACATTTATTTTTGAATCCACAGCTGGCTTGCAGCACTGGGGGCTCGGGCCACCTGCAACACTGCTCCCCACACAACCCTGTGTGTAGAATAGCAATGCAAAAGCAAATGATAAATACATAGTCTTCATCTTCAACCTGCGACCTGTGTCTTCGATCGAAAAACAACCCAAAAAATCTTTGATTTCTTTAAAATTTAATTAAAATAATTTGTTGAAAGTGTGTCTCTGCCACTGGCTATAAGATTCAAGCTGGTAAGTTGCGTTAAGTTTTAAATTAAAGCCATTTCATTTTGTGCCTTGTAAGCAGTGTATGTAAATAGCGCTGCTGGCTTTGTTTCTGTTTGTTGCTGCAGCGAACAAAGCGTAACAGAACTAGATGAAAGTGCGTGTGTATGCGTGTGTGTGTGTGTGTAAGAGTGTTTGCCCCGCCCCCGTTAATTAGCATAAAATGCTCGTAACCACAAAACCAACAGCAACGATAGAAACGTGTTGTTGCTTGCATTTTCCCTCCAAGAGCACACGAGCACACGCGATGTGGATGAGGAGGCACCCGTGGTTTTCAGCTGCTGCCTCTACCTGCCCTTCGCCTTCACCCATTGTCGGTCAGCCGTTGCAAACCTGTTTGTTTGTTTGATGCTGCTACTGCTGCTGTTCGTTGTTGTGATTATGTGTCTGTGCAGTAGGGGCTACCATTTCCATGGCCTGTGCAAAAACCAAAAATTGGCGCGAAAACTTTTCCAGCTGTAGAAAAATGTGTCAGTCAGGCAATCAGCCAACGGGCGCATGTCGTTGTTGTCTCAATTTCCATCTGGCTGTGGGTGTGTGTGTGTGTGCGAGAAAAAATTGCATGCTTTGCATTCATCTCCATACCCCTTCCACTTTGCTCTCCTTTGTCTCGCACTCTCTCTCTCTCTGTGTTGCTATTTGGCATACATAAGCTTCCGCACATGGTCTTCATTCATGGCACTGATTGTTTACTTCCCCCATCCCCCTCTCTCATTGCTGCTGCTGTTTTGCTTTGCTTTGTGTTTGTTTTGACTTTGCGAAAAACAGCAAGTCTAGTTACTTTGATTATGACGAATGGAATTCAATGAAAGTTGCGAGCATAAGCTTTGAATCGAAGCAAAATAAATAAATAAATTTGATTGGAAATACTCTAAGCTGCTGTGGTCGTATTTCAGCTGACTTCAAGTGCAATCTAGACTGCTAGATAGAGATAGCAAAACAGAGAAGAAGGAGACCAATTAGTGTTGTTGATTTTGGTAAATGTTAACTACGTGGACAACCTCTCCAAAATTCACGAAATTTTTTTCCTGGATAGACCCCGATTTATCATGAATTTAGGTAAAAAAATGTTGTGGCGGTCGCTTCTAGTTTTTTTTTAAACATTTTTTAAAGTTTAACTTTTTTCAAGCCAAAAATTGCATGTTGTTGTTGGTTTTTTCTGTTTATTAGTGTTGCGAAGTTAGCTATAAAATAGCTAATTTGAAATTAAAACTATATTTCATTTGAAACATGCTAAAATAGCTATAAAGTAGTTATACCGGCCTATAAACTAAACTAAACTAAAGTAAACTAGCTATAAGTGATGACAAGAATAAGAGTCGTCGCGACGCTGTGGCCATGGCACCACCATGGTAAATGGTGGGTTTACTCCTCGGCTTCAGAATCCTGTGGGAGATATGAATGTATTAAAGTAGTTGTGCTGTATTATATAAATAGAAAAGTAGCGCCGCAGGCGGAAAATTAAAAAAACAAAATCGCGCGATTTTGTTTTTTTAATTTTCCGCCTGCGGCGCTACTTTTCTATTTATATAATACAGCACAACTACTTTAATACATTCATATCTCCCACAGGATTCTGAAGCCGAGGAGTAAACCCACCATTTACCATGGTGGTGCCATGGCCACAGCGTCGCGACGACTCTTATTCTTGTCATCACTTATAGCTAGTTTACTTTAGTTTAGTTTAGTTTATAGGCCGGTATAACTACTTTATAGCTATTTTAGCATGTTTCAAATGAAATATAGTTTTAATTTCAAATTAGCTATTTTATAGCTAACTTCGCAACACTAATAAACAGAAAAAACCAACAACAACATGCAATTTTTGGCTTGAAAAAAGTTAAACTTTAAAAAATGTTTAAAAAAAAACTAGAAGCGACCGCCACAACATTTTTTTACCTAAATTCATGATAAATCGGGGTCTATCCAGGAAAAAAATTTCGTGAATTTTGGAGAGGTTGTCCACGTAGTTAACATTTACCTTGATTTTTGTTAATAATTATTTATTTATATTATTAATATAATATTTATTTTGTGCCAAAACGATATTAACCAACACTTAGTACAATGCTGCCGCTGCTGTGCGGCACAAACAAACTAGATCATATATTTATCTCGCTCACACTGTCTGCTTTTCCCATAAGGTCATACGATTTTTATAACGGGTCTAACCAACGTGTCTGTCAGTTCAAGGCTCAAGGCTAGTGGAATACCGCCATTATTTGGTGTTATATTCTACTAACAAATATTGACTTTATTTTTTTTGTACTTAATATTAATTTTAATAATTAATATTAATAATTAATTTTTAAGGGTATTAGGCCTTCGGTTTATTAATTTCTGTTGCCTTTGTTGCCTTTGCCGCGTTCTTTGCCCATGAGAAAGTTCCTTCAACTTGTTGGCTCTTGTGCGAATCTGCTCTGGGGATCTGCCCCTCAAAGATCGCTATGTGCCCAGGTGAGTGCGAAAGGGATGCAAAGATCCCTTGGGGTTTCCCCCACGTGGCCCCCAAAACAACAAGGAGAGGAACATTTTATGCGAAAAGGCACCCCAAAAAGAACCTTCGCAGGTCCACCAAAAACATCCCCCAAGGCGCCGAAGCTCAACCCTTGTCCTTGGCATTTTCTACAACTTGCATTTCCTTGGCTTTCCCGATGCTGCCTTGGTGTCGGGTTTTGGGGGTGCTTCCAAGGACCCACTGACATGACATTGTAATGGCATTACACACACATCTCACGCTGAGTGTACGGGAAGGGAGGGGTGTGTGGTGTGTGCTGCTGCTGCACCCCTTGGAAGGATCTCCTCTGCCGAGGGGTTGATTTTGCCATTGTGGAGAGGCTTTTGGACCGGGATACGAGTTCTTTAAAGCGTTTTTTAATTCCTTTACATGGCCAAAGAGTATTCAAATTCCCATTGTTCCGAATGGGAACTCTGTTGAATGTTGAATGGGGAGGGAATCTCTGGAATTTCCTCTCCGCTGCTGCTGCTGTATATGGCACCACGTGCTTAGATTTCGGGATTTCTAATGAGTCATGAGAGCCGAGCCGGTAAGCACAAAATGGGGGCTGTTATTCCTGTTACTATGAAGGAATTCAACATCGAACTGGATTTCAAAAGGAGAGACAAAAAATCTTCCAATCAGTTCCCATTCGAATGGACTCTCCCTCACTCACTAATTCCTTAATTATTACCTCAAAAGGAAATTCAAACTGAGCGAGACAAAGAGCCAAGAGAGAACCCTAATATGCAACCCCCCCGCTAAGGGAAAAACAATCAAATTTTCATAATTTTTTTTCCTGTCCATCTGGTTTTTCTATTCTGCCCCTAGGCCCTCAGGGGTACCGACATCTAAGAACAATGCCGGCGCTCTGTTGGAAACTAGTTTCCCCCTCATTTTCTTGAGGAAAAACAGAAGGCAAATGCCTTGTAACCAGTTTTCGCTAATTTGTGCACACGTGCAAATCCTTACACAAAAGATCCTCCGATCTTTTTGGACAGGAACTGGTTTGGTTCCTTCCTACTTCGAGACAAAGAGTGAAAGTGTTAGGTTCAAAACGCCGCCGGGCCATTGACACGGGAAATTAAGGTTAATTCATCAAAATATACGAAAAGTTTTCTTGTAAAAAATACAGTTTTCTTGGCTCATTTGTCTCTTGGATAATTGGGATTTTTTTTTAAATACATTTCCAGGGGGTTCAAGTGGTGTTAAGATGATGCAGCATTATAATATATCAAATTTCAGCAAATTGGATGGTTATAAATGAGAGTTTAAGATGGGGTTCAAGGGCAGGGAGAAAGCTGAGCTCAAAGCGGGGATCTCTTTAAAAAGGGATCACTCGTTAGGGGCTATAATGAAACTAGGATCAAAAGGAATCTATTTAAAAAGTGATTATTTAAATTATCTATGGGTGGTTATGGTTCTTGAAAATATTGATTAATAGTAAGTTAGGATCGATATTAAATTTAAGTAAATAATATTGTACACGAATTATAAGTTGAATAATAAGTTTAAACTTGAAGCGCTGTAAATATATTGCAAATTGTATAGTTTAAAGTTTCAGTATCTATAAGAAATTGTTTATTTATTTATGTAGGCTAGAACCATAGTTCCTTACGAAATTCGGCTGGCTATACTTGTACTTGTTTTTAAGATCGTGTGTATTTTTTATAGTAATATACATACTTATATAAAATGTGCCATATATGTAGATGGATAGAAACTAGGGAACTGTCCTAGATTTTAGATTGATTGGCACTATAAAAAACTAAAATATAAATATATTCAGATACATAAAACTACATTTTTAGTGAGAAGTGAAAGAAGTTCAAAGTTAGAGATCGCTAGACGAATGTTTTGAAAATCTGAGCAGTCTTTCATAATTTTTTTAAATAATTATAAGAAATACAAACCACAATCCTTATATTATACATCAGAATTGAAATGAAAACATACCTAAAACTTGCTTGATTTTAGCGAGAAATCTTTTGATCCCGTAGCCTGGAATCTTGAATGAAATTCTATCTTCAATCGTAGCTTTGAACCATAAATCATGGGCCAGCCATTGTTCTCGATTAGATTGTTCCACTTACTGCTTACAGAACTTTGTAAGACAGGAGAGAGACAATGGACAAGGACTGAGGACAGCCCTAGGAGGCTTGCCCTAGATAAGCATGAAAAGCATACGGAATTCTGAATCCTGATAGAGGACTGCCAAAAAATTCAATTACCAGTTTGTTCAGAACAAAAGCACATATATACGGCACGGCACACATATGGATCAAAAGGCATTCGAGGCGAAGACAACTCGAGGAGCAGGAGGAGGAGATCTACTGAGGAGAGGAATCAGGACAATAACAATAACTAGGGAGCACAGAGGACAATGATATGGAAGCTACCCTTAGCCTTAGTTTTACATTTTATGTTACTTTTATGTTTTTCCAATTTTTCACGTTCCGGCTATAAAAACAGTTCCCGATTTCGTCTTTTCTTTTCTTTGCATTCGTTTGTTTTGTTTGTAGCTTAGGTGCTCAGCGCTTTTCTTTCCCCTTTATTTCCATCTCCAGCTCGATGGAAATGTAAATATAAAATTTTAATAATAATTGAAATGAATTTCGCTCCGTAAGGAAACTTTGAGGGTTGTTGGAACCCCATGTTAAAGAATGGAAAAACTGCATGCGGCAACCCACAGTTAAGTATGTAATTTTCTGCCATCCCATATGCAGATTCCATGGTGTATTCGTACAGGGTTCCATTTCCACGGAACTGCCACTGACAAGCGATGATTTATAAACGGTTTTTTAATCGTCTGCGACGCTGCTTGTCGCCGTGATTTCCCATTTAAATTTAAATTTCAGTTTCGGTAAACATTCTCAATCGAATCTATACAGTAATTGAGCGTTAAAGAGCATGGATAATGCATGGAAAAGGGGAAAAACCGGAAAGCGAAAGAAAGCCGAAGAAAATTTAATTGAAGTGACTCTTTAAGCAGTGTCAACTGTACTCCGGAAAATGATAATCGACTGGAACTAAAGGAGGGGGATTTGGAATGCTAGAGAAATGGGGGAGAAAATTAGGATTATGGGAGATATACTTTTATACTAAAGAGCGATATCTATGGCTTATACAGAAGTGTACCATCATGAAACATATTTTGTAAAAAATATAAACATGTAAAATGTAAACTGAGCCCTCAATCAGACCATAGACTAGTGAATAGTACAAGGAGTTTCAAGTAGTGTTAGATTACCCTTTGAATGGATTAAAGATTTCCTTATAAATATTCTTAGACCTGTTTAAGATATCCTTTAGAATAGATCCATTGGCAAATTCACATTTAATATTTATTTATTTGATTTACAAGCTCAAAAATGTTCAAACTTCCGTCTCTTACATGTATTCAAACTCTTTTTCGGTGTAAAAAAAAGTTGTATTTCCAATTTAACGAACTATATCTAATGGATTTCCCCATCCAATAACTTTTTTTCAAACATTCTATCCACCCACAAAGTCCATAAAATTTGCAAGTTTTACTGTACTTTTTTTTCATTCCTTACTTTTTGGGCTGCATTTCCACGTTTTTCCGTGGAATGGGAAAACCCGCTTACTCCTCTCCATTCATAGAATTGTACTTCTTGCCTTCGCCCGCCAGCGCTTTTCCACCCCGCGTCGTTTGATGGCCAAACAAAAAGTTAAATCGAGGAAAAAAAAAACAGAAAGAGAGAGAGAAGAGATTTTTGGCGATTGAATGGATATTCTTCGTGGCTTCGGGGTTAGTTTTTGAGGGTTCCCCCGCCCTTCTGGCTGGTGGTTATCTTCGAGGATACTTCTTTTTGGCAGGACATTTCTCTTGTGCGCCGGCTCTCCCGCATCGACTGGCAGGGTAATACCCTGTACTTGTCGAGCATAAAGGGAGGGTATGGTAGACATAAAATGTACAGCAAAGAATCGAAAGTTTAGTGACTATAAAATATAGAAAAACAAAATGTTTCCGTGTATGTTATGCATATTTAAAACTGTAACAAAAAATCTATAATTAGATCGGTACGGGTAGTATATCAGTAATATATGTACATGGAGATCTACCAAAAGTCGTCAGATCGTATGGGAAGCGTTTTGAATGTAGAAGGAGTCCATCAAAAAAAAAGAAAAACAACTTTATAACCAAAATTCCAGTTAAGTAAAATTCATGCACACGCAATGTATGTTGTTTTTTTACTATTCTCGGGGATTCTCATTCGTCTCGAGTCGAGTATCAATACGGGACGGGACGGGAAGCATTTACATCCTTTATTATTATTAAGAGTGCTGCTCGATTCCTTGTTCTTATGCTGAGTAGGGGGTATCCTTTAGTCCTCTAGCTCTTCTTCTAATCTGTCTGGTTCATCCTTGTGTTTTGGTGGTGGAAGTTGTTGTGCCAAAACGCCGCCACCAAGCAACCTGAGAGCACATCTCCTGCCTGAATCGAGACTCGGGACGGGAGTCGAGACTCTCTAAGCATTCCGCCGCTAGACGCTGACACAGTTATCGACTGCAATTCAGACAGGTCGGTTGTGTCTTCGTCGTCGTCGTCGTCGGTTCGTTTTCGTTCGCGGTTCGTCCTTCTTGTTCGCGTCGCGTATTCCGGTTTGTTAGGGTCTCCCGTTGTCCTTCGTGCTCGTGTTGTTTTTGATGTTGTTCTGTTGCCTAATCCTTAGGATAGAGTTATTCAAGCATTGTATTAAATCAAAAGTCTCTCTTTTACGCGTCGTTTGTTTTCGTTAATCGCATTTCGCTTAAAAAAATACCGTCTGTCTTGATTTTTTTATTTTGGGTAAGTTGAAAGGAGTAAATCCCTGTCTCTGCCGCTGACGCTGTCTTCCGTGTCTCGGCCGCGGCACCGCTTTTAACCTTGTCAGTAGATGCAAGTGCTAGTCATTAATTACACAAAGCAGAGATACCAGGCGCTATAGAACTACATATACTCGTGCATATATGTATATCTTCTGTATATATACGTATAAACGATCCATAGACACACAGACAAGAGAGGGAGAGAGTGCTGCAATTTTTATATCTGTCGTGTCAGCGAGTCTACAATGCACATACATATATGCAGTTCTCTTTGTTTCGCTTTGGATTTTGTTATAATTTCAACAACTTCCGCATTGTCAAACATATGGGAATGGCTCTATATATAAATTATATTTTCTATATACTATGTATCTTCTGGCGTTCGTCTGCCATCAATGAACCCACAACCCACGCAAAGTTCTTCTATACTTGTACGAAAAAATAATAAAACTAAATTTCTGTTTATGGATTTTGCAAAACTCATTTTCGCACTTTGTACTTTTCCACCGTAGACTTCCAAGTTCCAATTGGTTTTGAAATTAAAATTTTTGTTCTCTATTCCAATTCCTTTTAGGTCTGGCATTGAATAATTTACACATTTGGAAATAATTACAAAAAGTACTTAATTTTTGTTGGAGAGGTAAGTTTTTGATGATTGATGAGGATTTTATGGGTACCCAACATAACGACAAAATGTAAAAAAAAAAAGTCAAATTTAGAAAAAAAAAAAAATAAATAAAAATTATTGTATTTCAATAGTAACAGATAGGCATCCGGAACACAAGGCCATTTGCTTTGCAGTCCTTCAATAGGATGTTCTTTATTCACAAATCTACCAATATCCGAGATTGGTTTAATTTTCTGGTATTTGTTTTTAATAGTTCAATATGTTAGAGAGATTTTGAGGTAGACTTTTTATCAAGAATCATATTTTTTTATGAAAGATAATAGCAAAGGACTATACATAATACCAAAACAAAGTTGAGCTTTGGCCTTTTTTAATAGGTTGTCACATCAAAGTTAATGAAATTATATATCAGTTGGTCAAATTAGTATACTTTCAATAGATTCAGAATATAATATCGGTACAAAACTATATGGAAATCAGTTTTTATTGACTTTTAATGATTTTTGGCTTGGTGAACCTCACGGCGGAACTGCTCATATGTCTAATTTTAGGGTATGACAAGATAAAGTGGTTTTCAAGTGAAGATATTTATTGATCATAATTTACTAATATTAATACACCTCTTTAGTAATTAGTATTTGTATTTGTCATTTTTATGTACATATGTTATGATACTTCCGTTCAGTTCGATTATAGCTTTTCCTCGATAATGAGTCAACTTTTATCCTTATACGAGCGGTTCGGTTATACGTGTCACGCGTCATGCAGCAGCGCCCCTCGGTCGGTCTGCTTTTATGCCAGGGCTCTGCAGGTAACCATTTCCGATTTTCCATTTCTCTTTGACCCCTACAAAATTACTGACAACCGTTTCCCATATAAATGACTTTTTGCTATTTGCATCGATTGCTGTGCAGCACATTTAATTTCACCAATTGATTATATTTAGAGCTTGAGCTTTGTCCATTTTTCTGCCACGCGATGACGTGCGTTATTAGATAATGATAATGCCTAACCATGCACAAAAAAAAAAGAAAAACAAAAACAGAAAAAGTCCATAAATAAATAAGCAGTAGCCCCATCAATTGGCCCTGAACTTGGACTTGAGTTGGTCTTCTTTTTTTTTGTGGGAAACAAAGTCAATGCCTCTGCAGCTCTATGGCATGGTCCGATATACTGTGTATAATAATAAGTGCCTAGTTGCCGAAAATATTTTGTGTGTTTTTGCTGTTTTATTTTATCTGATTTTTTTTTTTGTATACTGTTGGGGCCATTGAACGCCGTGAACGGCGTTTTGGCAAATCAGCAAAAAATAAGAAAATCAAGAAAAAATTGTTTATATGAGCTAGCAAAATTGTTAAGGGTTTTTTTGTTGCTTTTCCTATCACATGCAAAGTGCATGTGAGCATTCCCTGATTTTGAGTGCCTTTGAATGCTAAGGGAAATAGCTCATCGGTAAAGGGAAGGGGTGTATGGTCATACGTGTAAATGTATATAACAATTAGAGGGTAAACTCAGAGAAGAAGGTTTAATATTTGTAGGGAGGTGCTCCATAATTGTAACTTTTATATAAGAAAGAGAAACATATATCCGAAGCGCGACACGTACATATGTATGTATAACCGAACCCTTTCGTATACTTCTAGTAGAGGATAAGTTTCCAAAGTTATAAAGTTTCATTTTCCTTACACAGAAAATTGTATTACTTATTATTAATTTTTTTAAATATTTTTTTTAATATATTAAATATATTATTATACTTTGAGAAATATGTATATATATATATATATATATATATATACATACATATATACATTTTATTGATGAAATATTGTTAATTTGAAATACATTTTTTTTAAATATTTTTTTATTATTAAATGTTCATTTTATTTATTTAATTTAAATTTAATTTGTTTCATTTAAAAAGTTTCCTTAAAATATAAAAATATATGTCTGTAAAGTTCGTAATTATCTTGTTCCTTTCACAGACATTTTTACAAAATTTATTTTCAAACAATTTTTCAATTTAAAGTTTATCAGGAGATTTCTGAAAATTCCCATGATTCACATTACAAAGAAAAATTCTAGGAACTGGGGGCTAACATCCCTCTCCCCCCGATAGCCGACTTCGTATTACCTGATAGAAGCGAAATTCTAAGAAATATTAAGAAGGAAAACTTAAGGGGGTACTTTACCTATTTTCCACAAAACAAAAGGAAAAAGAGAGCGAGAGTGTTAAAATGTCTATTGTTAAAAGCCAGACCCCAGCCGGCCGCCCCCCTCTTAGGTACATATGCACGTCTGGTGGGGGGGGCCTCTTGTGCCAATTTCCTTATGATAAACATAAACAAATCGATACGCGTCACAACAACGTCCATAAAAGAGGCCGAGAGAGGAGGAAAGAGAGAGTGGGAGAGTGCGAGAGGGATACTTGAAAGGACTGCTGTGGCATCAGTATATAGACTAACGAGCTTTGTGTACACATTTGCCGGTTGCCCCCCACGCATAAAGCCCACTCCCACAAGGGTTGCTATAGAGAGAGAGAGAGAGAGAGAGAGAGAGAGAACGGGAGAGAGAAAGGGAGCCATGATGGAAAATTACGACGCAGAATTGACGTTGAGAAGGATGTATCCATGAGCAAACGATGGCACCTACCAACTACTCTCTCCCTCTCGCTCTCCCTGTCTGTGCTCCTGTCTGAGCTCCCTGCGACCACAGAGCCACCCACCGACCAGTCGAGTGTCCTTGAGAGTCTGCTCTGATTGGCATTTTGTTATGCTTCTGCACATTCATAACAAAAACGAAATGGGCTTCAAAACTCATCCTTTGCGAGTACGCAAAATCACGCAGAAGCTTAGGGAAAGGCTTAGACGAAAAAAGCTTTCCACCCCATCCCCTTGTCCTTCGATTGGGTTGCCAGATGGTTTGTGATAAAAAGGAAAGATTCAACTGTCGGCCCCCAAAAAGTAATTAATTAATTAAAAGATATTTATGCTTTGCCACGCAATCAAATTAAGAAAGAACAAACAGAATGGAAAGTCCGCGCGCCCCTCAGCATAAACGGTAGACGGGCCCAGAGGCTACGCCCACCACAGGACGCAACGACCGCGAAGGACAACGCCCACAAAACAGCCGTTATTCAAGGTCTTTGGAAGCTTTGCACTGCCTTGAACTTCCCTTCCGCCAAAAGAGAAAGTGAAAGTGCGTCGATGAGGGATGAGTCGATGGGAGAGAGCCGAGAGCGCCGTTCAGAGCCAAGCCCTAACCCGAGCTGGCTTTTGGGCGGCTCAAACGCCCACGTAGTCCTTAATGGATATATTATATATGTATATGTACATGTATTTTTCACTGGAAAATATCGTGCATATTAAAAACTAAAATTTCTTCCATGATACAAGGTAGATCTTGTATCGTTTTGCGTTTCGTTCAGTGTATGAAACATAATATGTACACTCCCACGCTGTAGCTGTCAGGAATATCGGGAATATTTTTTCCTCAAGCTACCGGCGCCCACGTCCTTGACATATGTACATACATATGTACATACATACAGATATGCATGTTGTGGGTTGTGTCATGTCTGTTTTCGAGTGGATTGAGCGTGGGATTTGACTGTTATCCTTGGGGCTCCCTATGTATTCCTGAAAAGGCCGTGGACGTGGCCTCTACTTCTCCTGGTTGTTGCTGTGCGCATTGCTTATGTCGCAATTTCGCATTCAAGGACTATGTCGTGATTTTCCCAGAATACGGCGGGAGTGGGGGAAATAATATAACAAAAAAAAAGGAATTCCGTGCGTCAGTTGGTTGTTTTCCCCTCGATTGGGTGGGCGTTATTCCCAACTTCCACACTCCCAGCCATTGTTCCTGTTTTGATATTTTGTCGCAAGAGCTTAACGTCATGGAAAACCGACAATGTTCACAATGTTTTGGGGAATTTTGGAGAGGATGTTGTGATGCCGATTAGTTTTGATCACGGATTATCGATTATAGCTGGTAATACTCAAGAATAATGATTGAAATGGGATCATTATTATATCCGGTATGAAGTAAACTTCAATCAACCTGCCTCAATGGTACAAGATTTATTTAGGATAGATTTCAAGCTGTGGATCACACAGAGTAGCTTCGCAATTAAGGTTGCATTTTCATGTCTGTATTGAAAAAAAATATTCATAAGCCACTGAAGATATCATACAAAAATAGAAGAAATATAAAGAGTACATATGTATGTATCTGCATAAAATGGTCTTGATTTTTATTGTAGTTTCCATAAGAAATAATTTAAATCTTAAACTGGTTACAAAAAATTCATTTAAAAAAACCCAACAATTTCCTCTGGAAACACCATGCCATTCCCAAAGGGTCTGGGTCGGATTTCCACAACCAATTATTTTTTTATTTTATTGCAAGCCAAGCTCTTTCCAGTGTTCAATTACACTCTAAAAATGACAGATACAGACCTCCTCCCTCAAAAAAAAAACAAAAAACAAAAATCGCAACTAGAACCAATCGCATCGCTCAAAAAAGAGAAAAAAGAAGGAACAAAAAACAAAATATACAAATACATATACGAAATGCGAGAATATCAAACGATAAAAAAATAAAAACAAATTGATATTGTTGTTGCTGTGGCTGTCATCATTTTCTTGTTGATTGTTGAGCATTTGTTGTTTATAAACAAACTAATAAAATAAAGTGCAGCGTCAGCGGCTAAAAACGTTCGCTTTTTCGCTTGAAATCGGTCGGTTCTTGCAATTTTCTTTCCTATAAATATGTGCACTCGGTATAGATACATAGATACAGATACATTTATTGTTGTATTCATTCCAATGCTGTAAACAAGTTTTATTTTTACATTGGCGAAAAAATAAAAAGAAATCAGAATCAAAGCGCCAGACAATTTCATAACAAAAATTTGCATAAAACAAAAACAAACCAAGCCACTAAAAAAGAAAACAGAATATAACAAAGAAAACACCATAGAACGGGGATTATCGACAATGGGGATACCCCACAGGTAACTTTAACTAAAGAGGAATCGTATATCTTCTTTAGAAAATATATATTAGTTCTTAGATAGAGTTCCAGATAAGTCCAGATCGATGCTGTGACATACGGTATCCCCTGAAACCTTCTACCCTTTTACCCTACGAATACCGTGTATAGTGAGCAAGAAAAGCAAACCAAGCCGAAGTAAACAACAAAAGTGACGTCAAAAGAGCACAAGAGAGAGGGAGAGACAGAGCTTTGCTCAAGAATCAAATGCAGAGAAGAATAATAAAAGCCGAAAGCAACAACAAAAATACAGACTGTACTCGGAGCTTTTTTGTGGTTCTAACTCGCGACCGACATCCGCCCCCGCTCCCCCACACGCCCACGCTCTTGCTTCGACCGGCATACATATAGTAGTCAGTGGAATGGAAAAGTGGAAGTGAAAGAAGCAACAGACAACGCAAACTAAGTGTACATATGTGTGTGTGTCATGCGCACTCAAAGCTACACACACACACAAACTCTCTCTCTCTCTCTCTTGCTCGCTCTCTCTGCATGGGACGGACACAATCAAAACAAAAGCCAAGTGGCAAAGCTTTTCGCGCTCTGCTTTTAGTTTTGTCGTGGAGCTTTGTGTATTTTTTATCAATCGGTCAAGAACAGAACGTTTGACGAGGCGAGCGCAGAACCACACAAAAAAAAGAGCAAAAAGAATAGGGAACAAAAAGCAACAGTGTACAAAAAGAACAGTTCATATTGTTCAACGCGTGCTGTTGTTCCACAAAATACAAACACACACACCTAAGGAAGAGTGTGAATAACGAAAACAATTAAATTTTGTATAAAGTAAAGCAAACAACAATTAATAAATGTACATAAATAGTTTGCTTTCAATTAGCAAGCAATTAAAAAAACGCGCGCGCAATCTGTATTCAATAGCAGAGTGAGCAGCAAAAATTCGAACTAGTTTTCCCGAGGCAAAAGTCGATATGAAACCACCATAATTTGCATAAATAAATAAACCAACAAACATAAACGCTGCCAAACTTGATGAATGCTTTGGAATTTTGTCCACAAAAACGTATATAGTGCCTATACATACACATGTATATGTATATTTATATGAATTCTTTTTAGAAGCAACCAACCCCACACACACGAACACACACGACTACTTACCTACTCCAAACAACCCGAACATCGCCGAACAACACACGAACGAGCGCAAAGCTCTCTCTCACGCGATCATCAATCGGTATTTCTTCCCCCTCAATCACAACAGATCGCACAGCTGGTGGAGTCAGTCGGTACCCAGCAAACAGCAAAATTGACAACAAAACGCAAGAAGGCTAAGAACAAACGAAAATATTATGAAAATTGTTGTAAATTTTTGCCAGTAATTCCACAAAATCGAAACCCTGAAAAGTGACAATGCGGAAAAAACATACATAATACAGATACAAACACAAATAATTTCACGAAAATATATTCAAGTGACTGGACTGGCTGACGCTGATAAGATTTACTTATCAAAAAAAAAATTCATACAAAAGTGTGCGTCTAAGTTCTGTTGTGTTATGATTATGTTAGTATGTGCAGTCGACGTTGTGCTAATGTGCTTCATTATAAATAAATTTCAGTCTTAATCTCTGCCACATGTGACCCAGTTTTATAAAGAAAGAAACAAAATAAAACTGAAAAATACACAAGCAACAATGAAGTACATATGTACCAGCGAGGCCCTCCCCCTCCTTAATGCGCGTGTGCCCATGCATAATAATTAATTATTTAAAAGCGAGTGAACAATTAAACTGAAATACAATTTCAATTAATTTACAAACCATCAAGGAAGTAATATAAACGATTTTTACAACAAATCCCACACCGAATACATATATTTTTTCCGGTCTTGTTTATAAACCAACGAGGTGCCAAAAATCAAAAAGAGGAATATATAAGGTTGGTAAAATTAAAAAAAAAAAACAAAAACAATCGTGTGTATACTTATGAATATATGTATAGAAAAAAAAATGTTGAAAGATTAAACGAACGATCCGAATAATTCACCAAAAGAAATCCACAATGAAATTAACAAAAATTTAAACCAAACATTAAAAATGATGGGCTATCAAAAAGATCTGGTTTTCGGATAGCAGCAGAGTCAGAGCAGAGAGAGGAAGTGTGGGGGGATCCATTGGGAGGGGAGTATTATAATGATCAATGATCCAAAGTTGGAGCCTTCAACTCGTGTAATTCAAATACTTTTGTGTTGTGTCCCATTAAAATTATACAACATAAACCCTCTGATCAGTCATGACTTTCTAGGGAAGCATTCATTACAAATTTGATTCCTCCCTCAGACACTGTAGATGCCATATATACTTTCCAAAGCTGACACATTTTGTAATTTACGATCCCGTCGAACCAATTAAAACATTCGTTCGAAACAGATCTCTACCCTACTTCCCCCCACCAAAGAAAAACCGAAACAACAACAAAAATATAAAGCAAAGCATAGCTCCACACATAAGCCCGACTATAAACTATCAACATTCTCAAGTTTTATTTATGTATCGGGAACAGAGAGAGAAAGAGGCCTCCATTCAAGAGGCCATTAGGCCAGAGCTCAGGCTTACGCACAACCACAATAATTTTGTGTTTTTTTTTGGGGATCTATTGAGCTATCAAAAAAAGAAATCTTTCAATCCTTAAGTACTTTTGTTTCTGGAGAAGGCTCTCCACCATCCCATCCATCATCTATTCTTTCCCCCAGCCCCAATTTGTGCAAATAATCAACAGAACAGATACACACACACACACACACACACACACGCAGACACTGAACAAAAGAAAACCAACAAATTTTCTGCACTGGTGTACGGGCAACAAAAATTAAATTAAAATTGATTTCAATTTGAATTTTGTTTGCTCGATTTGGTTTTGGTTTTTGCTTTGCTTTTTTTTGGGTTCAGTGTCAGTGCGAAAATTCAAGGTTGAAAACTGGTAATGTTGACTAGTGATGGTCACTAAGCGAATACTAAAATGAAAAGAAGACAAAAAAAACCAGCCTAAGACCCAGTCCATATGTTGGGCAAATAACAATTTCCCCCTCCCCATCTACAGCCAGTTTTGAATCGAACCGAAACCGTGCCCCTTTGTTGCCTAGGCGCCACAATATTACGTATACGAGGCCTGTTGGAGAGGGTAAACTTTCAGCTCTCGAAATCAGTCGACTGGATGCTGAAACCCTCTCAATGACTCAACAGTTGAGCGCACGATAAGAATGTTGGAGGCACAGAAACAAATACACAAAATTATAAATTAGGACAGTGCTGACAGGGGAAGAGATTGGCCGCCAGATTAGGATGTTGATTTTGTTAAAAATGTTGCAGAAAAATAACTCAATATTTGGGGAGGCATTAGAGACCCCAAAAAGGTTTCACAAGCTTCATAAAGAGCCCATTAGAGAATCATCTGGGAATGAAATGGAAAAATAATTGGCCATTGTTTAGAAATCTTCTCTACAATCTTGCCATATATTAATGTACTTCAGAATGCCATTCTGTATCCTGAAACTCTGTGTAAATTGATTAATAAATCGCTTCAATCAGAATATAATATCCATTGAATACATACATATATGCATATAGATTTGTTTCCATCATATCAAACAGTAGTAGTTCCTTATCATAACAGGTTCTAGAATCTATAATCCCCACATCGCGGGATATCTAATCGTTTTGTCAATCAGTTTCAGTATATTGTTTATACGATTTCCGATTCCAGAGATGATCTCTCAAGCTGGGATTATTGCATCATTAAGCAAATGGATTCCCTTAAAAAGCTATATGTATATGCCCCAATCGATTGGTTTTCGAAATTGAAATTGTGTGTATTTTTTTTTTAGGTATATTTTATATTATTTTGTTATATATTCTATATACGGTCATTTGCTTTCGATGGCCTTCAACTTTCTTTGTTGCCGGCGCGCTGTTGGGAGGCGTAGGTTTTTTTTTTTTGTATGATCTTTCCAAAGGCTGTGCTCTGTTCTGTTCTGTTCTGCGGATGCGGCCATTAAGCAAACTTGTTTGCTTTTCTTTGAAATTTCTTCAACAAAAAATATTTCATTTATATGTATATAATTTTTTATTTTATTTGCTACCGTATGCCCGTCTTTTGCCCCTGTCTCTGTGACTCAGATGGGATTTTGTTTTATTTGTTTACCCCCACAGAATTGTGGACACACACAAACGCACAGATACAGAGACATTTTGCAAGCAAAGCCCTTTTTTTCTGGGTCAATTCCTGGAAGGAATTTAAATTCTATTTTCGTTTCGCTGATAAACGATTGTCAATGGGGGGGCGGGAACACTTCCTGAAGCCAAAAAATATAAATATAAAACATACATACATACATACATAGGTTTTCCATCTTTTTGGGTTGGGTTTATCTTCTAATTTTGTCTCGGATGCCGAACGATAAGATAAGTCCCCCCTCTCCTCCTGCAACCCATTCCGACAAATGTTTTGTGTGGAACGAAACGAAATTTGCAAAGTGCCTCTGACCCATTGAGCGTATTACTTATCAATTCTCATTGTCGTTGTTCGTCCGGCACGCGGCTATTAGCTGATAAGAGGGCGGGACAACGACGACAAAGACAGCTGACAAACCAGACGCCTCTGGAGAGGGTCTGGTCGATAAGAGCACAGCGAGAGAATCGCCTGCGATGTCTGGGATAGCTCACGTGTTCCTCCACGCCTCCCCGTGGAGAATCAGCATCAGACGGGCTGATCTCCTGTTCAATTGAATTTCTATTTGTCCATCTGTCTGCGCTGTCTTCACAGTCACGATTTGTATTCAGAAAGAGACTGGGAGAGAGAGAGAGATAGGGAGTTCCTCCCATACATATAGTAAGAGTACGAGTATATACTGAATATTTGTTTAACTTTTCAGCCGACTTGTGCTAATTTCCTTTTGTGTGACGTACAAATACATGTTTGCTAAATCGATATAAATTGATTTTAATTATTTATCTATTAGCGAATCAGTGGGGAAGCAAACATCTTGTAGATACTTTATCGATTGATTGTGGTTTCGTTTCGCTTCTCGCTGTTGGGCGATGATGCTGTGGAGCATTTTATCTCGCGTGCTGTTACTCTTTCTCGCCCAGTGTGGCTTAGCAGTAGAAGTAGGGACTTTTTTGGATTTTTCTCTCCCTTTGAGACTCATAGACTTAAAAATAACCGAAGGGGTCTGCTTGAGTTGCTTCTTAGGAATTTGGATCTCTCTGTTCAATTCTCAAAAGTTTGACTGGATTTTATATATTTGAGAAATGACACGATTTATATTTTTTTTCTATACAAATTATAAGAATATACTAAACAAGTTCTATGGAAATATTCACGATAGAGAAGGGAGGGATCTCTTCTAGACAGACAGAATGAAAATGACTCATTCTTTCTGCGATTCTTGTAAAATGAACATTGGGGGTGTCACAGATTTTTGCGATTTAATGGGGCGTGACATAATTATGAAAAATACTTGATTCAATGCAAATTCACAGGAGTCTGTACACAAAATCGAAATGTTTTTCCTTTTATTAGTCTTTTGGAAAAACTAATGATCAAAGTTTAATTTCAAGAACTTTTATAAAGTTACAAGGTTCTAACATCAAAGTTCCTATATGTATATTCCACAGTTCTCTTCCTCTCTTTGTGTCTCTTCCTTCCTTCATCGAAAACAACAAATTTACAATTTGCGTCAGCTGTTTGTATAATAAGTACGAAGCAAAACAAAAACAAAAAACCGAACGCGACAGAGCGTGTTATATCATCAATTGCCTGCCCAGCCCAGACATTTGCCCACATGCTATGCTAAAGCATTCCTCTCAATGTATACAATATAAAAAATGTAAATGAAAACTATAGGGAATCGAATCGAATAAATATCCCCCCCCCCTCCAACACGTGCACCCACCCACCCACCCTACACCTACCCTACCCCATAATACACAGTTTTTTGTTTCTATTTTTTGCACACTAAAAATAAATCGAAGGAACTTGCACTTGGCTCTGGCTCTGCCTCTGTTACGGTCTGTTCTGGGGCTACCTCAACATAAAAAAACATTCTCTATCTGGTATGAGTGTGTGTGCCTGTATATGTGTGTGTGTGTGTGGCGAGGTGCATGCAAAAGTTGCGTGTGATGGGTGGGGGTGTGCCTAAAATTAAAGCAAAGAGCACGACACAAAGAGTGTAAAGGTGTAGGAGAGAGAGAGAGAGGGGGTGGTGACTTGCACAAAATGTTCAAGAACAAAGAAAATGGCCAAAGATCAAACACAGTTGGTGAAAGAGAGACAGAACGAATGCAGTTGCGGAACATGTGACGGCGATGACGAATGTTGACAATAACAAAACAAAACGGACAGAAATAGAGAGAGAGAGTGAGAGAGAGGTGGGAAGATGGAAATGATAGAGCCGTGCACCTATGTATGCGTAGAGGAGCAGGCAGTACCCCCCAACCGCCCATCCAATCCCAACCCATCCCCCGTCATCAGGCATTGACCACTGCCACTGACCCATTGATAATGCGGAACGGAAGTAGCCGCCTTCTGCCTGAGCGCGCAACGGGCAACCGTTATTTTTTTGTTTTGTTTTTTTTTTTGTATTTAATTTTAATTTTTTTGTGAACTTTTTTTTGTTTTTGTTTTGAATTGAATTTTTTGCTGAGCTGTTATAATATTGTTATCAAAATGCAAGCGTAATCTCAAGAGTGAGGGGTGGGGAAAGAATATGATTCAGCATTATAGATACAGTTCTAGAACAGAAATGACCATAGATATATAATCGAAGCCTTTCAAAACATGACGTAGAATGATGAAACAGTTAACGGATACAGATGATGGGAGAATAAACAATTCCAGAAGAGAAAAATGCAACTCTGTAAGAAACATCTGATCCACGAAATCCATGTCTATGAAAATATGATTTGGGCTGAAAAAAAACGAAGAATTTCAAGCGGGAAACCAATGTCCATACATATCCAGAACAGAAATATGATCAAAGATCTCTAAAGTACAGTCATAGGTTCTTCTTTCTGTTCACATTTCGTCATCTTTCTTCCATAGTCTTGTGTGTTGTTTCACAATCGTGCAAATATGCCCTAAGAACGCTCTACACTCCGTACCGTACCGTAATCAGCAATCCCAAGCATGAAATCCCCACACACACACACACACACACACACACACACATCTACAGCCCGATACATTTAGTATAAATTCTGGCGAAATGAAAAAGCTTCAACACTTGTTGTTTTTGTTGTAATAACCACAGACAAAACTCGTCAGTCAAGCAAAGCTACAAAAAAAATAAAAGCTTACTCTCCTATATACCCTACACAAATATACACATTATATATTATATATGTATATATTTGTATGTGTGTATAACTAGATTCTACGAAGATGGCGACAAAAGCAAATAGACGGAAAACATATGTTGCTCTGTGAGAGCACAGCACCACGCTAGAGCGAGAGAGAGAGCGGGGGAGATAAGCGCCCACACAGGGCTTGCTCTCAAAAGCTCTTTACAAGCGTCTGGTTTTTGTTTACAACTTTTCGAATACATGTGTTTTGGCGTGTTTGTGTGTGTGTGTATCTGAGTGGAAAACCAAAGCAACTCTGCGATAAATTATACATTCAAAACAAAATATAAAAAATAAACAGTTTTGACCTTGAGTTTTGGTTAACATTTGGTTCTCTCGCTCACAATCTTGCTCTCTCTCTCTCTTTACTTTTTCTCTCTCTCTCTGTCTATCTTCCATAAATTGTTGATAGCAAGCCACGCTAACAATTTATTTGTGTTTTTTTGTTGTTGTTTCTATTTCTATTTTGCTTTCTTTTATAATTGCTATTATTGTTATTGCATTATTTCATCGTGTGTTAAAATTGTTTGGGAGGCGGCACATGTGTTTATAGAAAAGCTGAAAATTGATTTTGATTTATTGACATTTTCCTTTCCCCTTAATCCCTTGCAATTAAATTAAACGCCCGGCCAAAGTGGTGATTGGTCACGCCTCTGACCGGAGATTTGTACTTTGACCCCCCCTCCACTGGACATGCTATGCCTCCCAAATGCTCTCCTCCCCACGTGCACTGGTCACAGTCGTGCCTAAATCCATGTGACACTCGCTTTAAAAATTTGACTACTGTCTGAGAATAGGGAGCCCCGGACCCCCTTTTATATAACTAATAATTCCGCATGGAAAGAAGAAAACTGAGAGTGAAAAGTGAAATTCATTTAGTAAATAATTCATCTGGGGAATCAGTTTATTTGTAGCTTTATTTTCCTCTCCCTCTGGCCGCCATGTTTTGCCATAGAGCGTATACTATAGCTGTGCTCTTTTAATGAACAATTCCAGCTGATTAGAGTGGGGGTTTTATACATATGACACTGTGGTTTTAGCAGACATACAGATGTATAATATTTGGTATTTATTCATATTTACTTGGCTCTCTGTTCGGCTCTCGGTTTGCTGCCTTTTCGGTTATCATATGCTTTGAATCAGATGTTCATTTAGCCCCCCATCCCCCCCAAAAAGCAGTTCTCTCTCCATCAAACATTTCGCGTTCATTAACTTTTTTCCACACATGCGGCTTTAGAGAGTGTTTGTCTGTGTTGGGGATTTTTTTAATAGTATTATTTTTTATATAGAAATGTTAAAAGTGTCAGTTTTTTTGGTGTTGCTTCTCTTCCACTTCTCTCGCCTCAAATTGAAATGTTTGCTTGTCTTCTCTTTAGGGTTTTTTTTTCTTTTTTTCTGGTTTTTTGTAATAAATTCTTTTGTATTTTTTGTATTCCTTTTCCTCTTCTATTTCTACATATAGTATGTACATATGTGTATATGTGTTTATCTATACATATGTATGTTTGATAGTCATTTAATTTCGTATATAAGCACCCCTTTAGACGATTTTGGTTCCTATGTTTTTTGTGTGGTTTTTTTTTATACGAGAGTATTGTTTGGCCTTCAACGCGTTCGACTACCTTTGACGAATATTAAACAATTTGAGAAGGAAATAGCAATAGGCAATCGGCAATAGGCAGCAACAATGTAAAGCAATACAAAAACCAGAGAAACCAGAGGCAATCACTTAGTTAAAGTAGAATTTTCCCATGTGTTTATACGAGTGTTCCCTCCCTCCCCCCTGCCCCCTGCCCCCTGCCAGCGTGTGACCTTCACTTGGTCTGTGGCGGGGGGGAGGGAGCGTTACAAAGTTCAAATCGGAATGGAATGGTTGTGAAGCGAGAGAGAGAGAGAGAGAGAGTGAGAGAGAGGCGCTATCAGCCGGAATGTGTTGACTTATCGTCTGTAATGGATGAAAGATAAGCGAAACGGAGGGACCCCAGATACAGAGTTCATTGCAGAGCAACTTTTTTTTCTTTTTTCGACGAAACACCAACACTTGTACACAGTCCAGTATTCCAATGGGGAATTATAGAAGGATACAATGCAGTTTTTCGATATGGAATATTTTTGGTAACAGGAATATTAATATTAGGAATTTTTGTACCCTTTTAAGCTGTCCCATATTTTAATTTTACTTCCAAAAACTTCTATAGTTTAGAAACCTGATACCAAAAACAACTTTCATGAAAAAAAGAAAAAAACAGGAAAAAACACACAAACAATTTGTTGATTTGGCACAATTTGTTTTTGGTTTTATTTTTGCCAAATCCAAGAGCCTACTTAACAATTTGTTGCTTTTGGTTAGTGATGTTATCGCTGTTTAAAAAAGAAACAAAAAAAAGCAAAAAGGAACCACGTCAAAGGCCCCGGCTATATAATCTCCATTCTTCCATTCCCCTACCTACCCTACTGTGCAGATTTTTTTTTGTGAACAACAAAATAGAGAAAACAAAACCTTCGAAAAATCATCAACAATTTTGTTTTGACCAAAAACAAGAAAATAATGGAGCAAAAAAAAGAGAAGAATAACAACAAAAATAGTGCCACAAAAACTATTGGCAAAATTAGTAAGCAATTTTATTTTGGGTTCGATTTTTGTTGTTCTTTTTCTCGGCTGTTGAGGAGATCAGGTGAAAGGCCTCGATCATGAGGCGGGTTGGTTCCATACCAAAAATTTAAATTAGTTTGTTTACTAAAAGAAACTATCATAATTTGTGCTTTTATTTAATCAAGAATTCATGTATTAAGATGAAAAACTGCATCTAGTATTTGGGATTTGGGAAAATGCAAAATACAGGAAATATTCTCATTTTGGAAATGAAAAAGAGGTTCCCAAAGAGAGATTCTTCTACAGACATTTAAGGTGTATTTTATATGAGGATATGAAATATATTTTTGAAGCGATATTTTTACTGAAAACATTAGAGAAGCTTAGCCTCAGTCACAGACAGCTTGAAAAGTTTACTTCACGTTCGATTTGCATTTTTAATGTGCCGCATCATGCACATGACATGTATGCTGAATACAGCATTCGCTTGTCCAGCGCGAGTCGAGCATCCAATAAGAAAATCCACTACATTGCAGTGGTATTCCTTGAGGCTGTTTTTCGAGCTATGTACATATATTTGACATGCCCTTGAATGGAAGTACTTACTTTTGACCTTGCTTGACGCTTATCATAGCGTTTCAATTACTTCTCTAATCATTATTTAATCTAATCCAACACTTGTTCGAACCAAAAAGATTGTACCCATGTGAGTGATCAATAATAGTAAAGGGGGGATATGTACATACTCTTATATGTATCTCTTGGTTCCGGCTGCATAGGATTTGCATAGAGGCTAATGCAGACAGAGAATTGGGGTCTCGATAATGTACGAGTTGGCGCAATTTCCATTCCCAATGGAAATGCCAGTTGGCAGACCAGTAACCGAGTAACCAGTGCTAGTGTCAGTGCCAGTGCCCCCCGCTCTGTGCTCTGTGGTGGTCCAAGGTTGTCTGGCTGGGCATAATAAAAAACCAATGATAATGTATGCGTTTAATTATTTCTGCTCTGACTGATCCGAACCATTCTCTTTCTCTCTCTCTCTCTCTCTTTACAGAGATCGTAAAGTGTGAACTGCGCAGTCGCAGCAGCGCCTGTGCGCCGGCGCACAGCCGGAGAATTCACCCAGTCGGAGCTGAGAGATTCCTTTCGGGCCAATACGATGACAGAGAATCAGCTGTATCCCATGTCATCGGAATTCTTTGACACCGGCTCCAACAGCAGCAGCAATACTTTGAAATACGATCTGTATTCCCTGGGATCGAGCGTTGTTGGCGTTGCGGCCCTGCCCACATTGACTATCAATACGGGGTATGGGAGTAACAACATCGGAGGAGGAGGAGTCAGTAGCAGCAACTGCTCGACGAGCACCACAAATACCTGTAATGTAATGCTTAGTACAACGGCCATAACCATACCACGTAGCAACAATCACAACCAGAGCCATCATCATCCGTATCAGCAGCCGGATCTACAGACGCCGCGACATCATCCCAGTCCGTTGCATATATTGCCCAGCATGGCGACCCACCAGCACCAGCAGCAGCAGCAGCAGCAGCATCAGCAGCAACAACAGCAGCAGCAACAACAGCAGCTCCAGCAGCAGCTGCAGCAGCAACAGCAGCAGCACTCGCATTTGGCTTTGGGAGAACTCTCTGATTTCGGTTTGGATGCCCTAGATGCGGCCTCCCTGTCGCCCACATTGCTGCAGGACGTTAGCCTGAGTGCTGCCTCGCCACTGAGTGCACCGCTGTACAATGGTGGCAACAACAGTGGAGGCGGAGGAGTAGGAGGAGGCGGCCTGGCTGGGGGCTACTTTACACCCGATATGAGCCATACGCTCAGCCTGAATGTCGTCAGCGGACAGGTGCTGCAGCTGCAGGAGGGCGGCGTCGGGCAGAACGAACTGCTGTACGATATGACGCCCAATTCGAATGCCATGTGGAGTGATATCAGCAGTGCCATTATCCATACCAAACACGAACCATTTAGTCTAGACGATGATTACATTTTCCCCAACGACAAGGCTGAGATACAGGCCGATCTGGCCGATCTAAATGGCGGTGACTTTCTGGATGTCATTGGAAGCATAGAGGACTTTCTGCCCCCAGCGACAGTCTCGCAAAGTGTCAATTTTATGTTGTTCCCACAGGGGGCCCAAGGACAGGACCCGCTGGTGTCACCACCAATGGAGTTGCTTCAGCAGCAGCAGCAACAGCAACAGCAACTCCATGTTGGAAGCCTGCCGCAATTGCAGACGCTCCTCACACTGACCCAACAGTCGAACAGTAGTTCCTCCACTAGTCCCTACGAGATCTACCACAGCACACCGCAGAAGTCGCAGCAGCAGCTGGCGGCCAGCTTCTCACCCGGCAGCCAGGCGTCGCACTCCCCATTGACGCCCCCACCGCCGCCACATGCCAATCGCTCCCAGTACCAGATGGTCAAGTCCCGGAACATGCAAGATCTCATCAAGAAGGGCTTTCCCATGTCTTCGCCGCCGGAGAGATCGATGCTCAGTCAGTCGGCCGCCTTGAGTCCGGGCGGCAGCAGTGGCTTTGGCAGTGCTGCCTCTGGGAACAGCACTGCCCCGGATGGAAATGGTCCGAGCAGCAGCGGCAGCAGCAGTCAAGCGGTCGTAGCGGCTAGTAGTGTACGCAAATCGTTTGGCTTTCAGGGGGGACCCATGGAGAGCAGCAGCTCGCAGCTGACCCGACTGAGCTCGTCGGCGCCCACCCATTTGGGTAATGAGCAGATTTGGATGCGACGAGAGCCGCGTCAGCATTTACTCTCTACCGGCTCGCTGGCCGAGGCCGAGAGCTTCTCATCGCTGAGCACAGGCAGTGTCCTGTCGCCGGATGGCATTGACTACTCGCAGGACGATGAGGATGACAACTCGAGCGAGAATAGCGACAACTATGATGACTTTAGCAGCGACAATGGTGGTGGATCTGGCGATGAGGACGAGACACGCACCTCAACGCCAAATCAATTGTCCAGCAGCAAGGGCAAAGAGCGTTTCTTCTGGCAGTACAATGTTCAGGCCAAGGGACCCAAGGGCAAGCGTTTGGTCTTCCAATCCAAGCTCGAGGATCCGCATTTTCTCAACGAGGTCACCGATCCCGTTTTCAGTCCCACCTGCTCGGTGCGTGGCATAAAAGTGTACAAGGTATGGACCATTGAAACCATAGAAATTCTATGCAGCGGACACTAATTTTCCTTTTAATTTTCAGCATAGCGGCAAGGCCCGTAAGGGCGATGGCAATGACCTGACACCGAATGCCCGAAAACTGCACAACATTGGCAAGGAGCTGGACAAACTGAGTCGCACCATCAACGACATGACCCCCGTCTCGGAGTTGCCCTTCAATTCGCGTCCCAAGTCGCGCAAGGAAAAGAACAAGCTGGCCTCCCGTGCCTGTCGCCTGAAGAAGAAGGCCCAGCATGAGGCAAACAAAATCAAGCTGTATGGCCTTGAAATAGAACACAGTACGTATATGGGACTCCTCTCCTGAATCTATTTTGTAATCCCTAATGTTTTTCTTATTTTTAGAGCGCCTCATCAATGGCATTGCCGAGCTCAAGCAGGCGTTGGCCCTCAAGGCTCGCGCCAAAAGTCTGGGCGAGTCCACGGAGGAGGTGGATCAGCAGATTGCACGCATTTATACAACGGCCAAAAGTAAGACCTACAAGACTCTCTTTATATTTTCCTTTCTGATTAATAATTTTATAATTTCTTGTAGCTGGTGTTTGCATTGCGGGCGGCTCAACGGATTTTGTGAACAAAGTGCTGGAGAATATGCGCGGCGGCTTGCACAATGGCGGGCTGGAGGAGCTGCGTAAATCATCATAGACCAAAAAACAACAACAACAAAAACAGATTAAAAGCTAACGAACCGCCCATCAAGAATAGAATAGTCTTACGATGTATAGATGTCCCACAGATTAAGCTTATAATGTGGCAGGAAGATAATTGGAATTCAGAAATTCAACCGCCAGTCAAGAACCAATAAGAGAACTCAGGATGGCTTCACGATGGCCCGATCCTGGCTGTAAATCTGCACCCCCGAAAACCCTCCTCAAAAAAAAAGATACAATAGATGTTTTTTATGTTTTTTTTGATAATGTTCTGCTGGAGTGATATAATATTGATAACCGATATATAACTGTGATTTAAAGAGCCTGGGCTTTAGATGTTTTGTATGGTAGGCAGATGAAAGCCGTCAAAAACCGAAGAACCAGAGCCAAAAAAAAAAAAAACAAAAACAAAAGAAACACAAAATTCCTTTTGAAAATGCAACATTAACGAAACGAAACAAAACAAAAACCGAAAAGAAAGAGGCAACCACACAAAACAAAACAAAACTAAAAAGCAAAAAGAAAGAAAATACTAAAAATACGAAATTTTGTTTAGCCATTAAGTTTTTTGTTAAGGAAAGATGACGAAAATATGTATCCAGGAATGTGAAATGGATTGAAGAAATGAAGGAAGGAGAGCAAGTGAATCGCTACCAGTTTTACCTGCCTAGCGAATAAGAAAGGAATAAGAAGGATTAGGGATGGATAAACAGTTTCTAACGAAAAATGAATGCTATAAATCTTATATATGAGAATAGGTTTATATACAACTGCGATTTAATTGTTTAAGTTTTACATTTTGCTATAATCATTGTCGTATCTATCTAATTTGGTTCACTGTTTTAGGTCTTAGGTTTATCTGAATGTGGAGAAAGAGCTTTTATTTAAACCGACACATGAATACCTTAACACTTATTGGTAATCCTAATTGTTTTGGCCCCCCTCCCCTCCCCTCACATACAATATTCAATTTAATATTAATATATTTAATGGTCCTAGGTTGTCAGTTTTTAAGTTTTTCTTTGTCATTTTGTTAATGCAATTTTAGCTGGATTCCAATCGATGGAAACTTGATTAATTTACTTATAAATACTATACGAGTAATATCTATACTGTAAACATATACATATATATTATATACATATTCGTGGTGATATAATTTTAATTTTCCTTTTATGCTTTTATTTTCCTGATGTTAAAACTCTAGGTTTCCGATACAAACCATACAAACCTGAGAATGAAATATTTAATCTTAAGTTTTTTTTCTATTATCCATACCTTCAAATACAAGTTTAATCTTTAGGCCGCCACACACACACAACCATGAGAATTCATTTATCAAGTATCTATTTAAATTGATTTTCCCCAATTTCGCGGGCTACTTGCAAAATTAATTTTTATAAAAATACAAAAAGAAAAGAGAAAAAAAACACCAAAACGTAATCTTATTTTGAGTTTTATTATTAATGCTTTCTACCTTATTATTACATATTATTATTTTTATGAATACTTTTGCTCTGCTTCGATGCTAATTTTGTGATATTTGTATTCAGAAGTTTTTTTCTTTGTTGTGCGGTTTTTTTCGGAGGCGGGTTCCTCGCACTTTGGGTTCTATATTTTCTATATTGTATATTCGTAGGCCTTGTTTCAAAACTGCTATTTGTTGCTTAACGAGTTGTGTTCAGTTGATATCAAAAAGAATTAAATTACATTCTAACTGAGGGAAATAGGAAACGAAACGGATCGATGAACGAAAATACAAATTACAAAGTGATTCAAGTTAAAAACTTAGAACTTAGGCGACGAACACGTGGACAAAAACAAATTGTAGCTGTTAAAAAATAGGCTTAAACAAATTAAACACAGAAACAGAAACAACAAATATGCGCACATAAATTAACAAAACAAAAAAAAACAAAGATCCTTAAATTGGCCATCAGTTTTCTAGGGTTTTCAAATGTCTCATGTCTTAGGAGCTTAACCTCATTACATAAGTGATAAGAATTCAAAATTACAACAAAAATTAGGAATTAAAACGATTATGGGATAGACACACACACATATATACACTCACCCACACACCCACACACACACAAAGTACAAGCGAAAGCAAAAATATATGGTACGAGTATATGTATTTGTTGCTTAGATCTTAGGTTTGTCTTTGTCTAAACAAAAGAAAGTACAGATACAGATTTACACACGATACGATACCGATACCGAGAGTAAAATTAACAGAAGAAATTCAAGGCAATTGGAGCATTGAAATAAGCACGACAGTTCCTCAGTGTTTAATATTGTATACTTAAAATATTAAATATATACAGTAAAAAACTAATATGTACATAAATGTTACGGTTATTGTCAATGTGTGTGCTTTATATAAATGTGCTTCAGAGAAACAACAACCCATTTTTATATAAAATAAAATAACGAAACAAAGCGAACTACTACCTCAAAAAAAAACAACAAAAACAAAGCAAAGCGAAATTAAAGTTTCAGGATTCGGTAACGATATATTATGCTATGCAGCTTAAACAAAAACAAATAATAATTTGGGAACTAAATTTATACATAAAATAAAAATAAAACCAAGAGCCTGATTCATGTGTCCATTTAAAGCATAGATTTATATTACGCATATAAATATATATATACATATGTGTACATTATAATTATGTATTTTCAAATAAATTAACATTAGGTATGATACGATAAAAGGAAACAAAAAATTTCAAATTCAATTATAGAGTACTTCGGCAAGCCGAATAATTGATTAAACTTGATGAGGCAGCAGAGGTTCGGATTCAGACAACGAAACTCTCAAAAGAAATCGTTCGGAAAAACACTACCAGAACCAAAAAAACATGAAAACACAAAAATTAAATATTGATAAAATCTCCAAATCTGGATTGGATCGATCTAATAAATACACAAATATTCATACAGACATATACATACATATATTGCTAAACAATGATGAAAATATAAAAAAACAAAAACTGTGTTGAAAATTGCAAATTTTGTAAGATTCTAAGGAAACGAAAAACATAAATGTTATGTCTAAACAAACAAACGTTGGATGTATGTGTGTCAAAACGAAATCATTTGTCTATATATATACATACATATACATATATACGCATACAAAATACATACCAAATTGATAATAAATAATAAAAAAAAATATGCCGAGAAAGCAGCAAAAACCCTAAGGATATTTCGTGTTTACTATTTCCCCCTCCTTCTGCATATAGGCAAAAAAATGTGGCAAAACCATCAAGAATCTAATAAAAGAGCAATAAATACTATAAATATCAATTAATTTTATATTAATTTAATCAAAACATTTAATTTAAATTCTAATTAAATGTATTAAAATGGAAAAGAAAACACAATTTGCAATAAAAAAGAGCAGAAAGAGCAAAAAAGAGCACGGCCCAAGCTTCTTCACGATTGTGTGGCGCCAAAAGTCAAGCAACTCTTTGGCCAGAACCTCGTCGCGCAGCTTGATAATCCATTTGTTGTACTCCCACGGATCATAGAACGTGGCATCGCCTTTGTATTCCTCCAGGAGCTCCGATGCCTTCTGCTGTGCCTCAGTGCCGTCGCCGTTCGTGCCGGGTATCGAAGCAGGCAGCAGCACTCCCTTCCTGTGCATGCGTATAGTCCCGGCAACCTTGTTGGCAAAAAAGTACCGGGTAATGGACATAATATATAGGAATGGACATATAATATAGAATTAATCAGACACATGGCGAAACACAAGAGTTCCAACCATTAACAATCCAACCACAAAGGGATGGATGACGTTAAGAACCGAATTGAAAATGAAATTGAAAAAATTAAACGTATGGTGGATGCAGATATGGGGAGTTCTTATGGCATTGGTATATACACCGGATCTGGCTTCTTCGTGACCAACTCGGCCATTCCCACCATGGTGGTGAGGAACAGGCGATTGTTTGCGTTGAATTGGTCCCATGCCTCTCCATGCATATATTGGATTATCTCGCGAACCAATTCCAAAATACAATCCCCAAATCTCTTCATGTTAAACGAATTGCAGCGATTCAGCGTTCTGAAATCGCCTGCAAACCTTCCAACAGTGTAAACGCGTTCCACCATCCGTTTAATTTCTTCAATTTCATTTTGAATGCGATCCTTAATGTCCTCCCTCGGACTGTTAATGGTCGGATATCGTGTGTATCGCCATGTGTCTGCTTTGAATTCTAGATTATAGGTCTGCTCCAGAATAGTGTCCATTACCCGGTACTGTTTTGCCAACAAGGTGCGCAAATGGACAACATCCCACAGCACAGGGAAGTCCTCTGCCGCCTTGTTCTTCCCTCTGAGGTTGGCGGGGCATCCGTCCGAAATGATCGCCATAAGGCGTGTGCCATACCCATGAGTTTTTATGTTCTCCAGCACGAACTGCAGTCCGGTATCGATGGCCTCACTGCCCAGCACTTCTTCTTCTGTCAATGTCTGAATATATATGTATATATATATATGTCGGGTCTTAGAATTGTTTGCAGTGTATTTTCGGTTATTCTCTGTCAGCTAGCTCGCTGAGTCCCTTTCGTGTCTTCTTTGCACTTTACCGTTGGTTATCGGTTACTGCTTGTCTCCTAGCTTCGACGCTCCGTTTCAGACACGGGCTGTCTCATATTTGTATTGGTGTTAGAGAAGGAGATGATGTGTAATGAAGGAGGTGTATTGGTGTTGGAGAGGGAGATGATGTGTAATGAAGGAGGGACGGAATTGAGAGAGAGGCGCATGAGCGTGTTACTCTGTAGCTGGCCTGGGTGGATAGAGAGATAAATTGAGAGAGGTACAGGCAATTGTGTTACAGATAATGAGAGGCTGAAAGAGCTTGCCCTCGATTCTTGCTGTACACTCAGTTTTTGGAAGCCTGCCCAGGCAGTGGTAAAACAGAGCAATTCGGCTGTTGGTGCGCGAAATAAAGACGATGAATACCTCAAAACCAGACAAAAACCAAGAGATTCCGTTTACTCCGACATCAGAAGTGGGATCTGTGCCTACTCCTACAATATCTGAGGAGCAGTGGCGTGTGGTGTTTGAATTGGCAAAAGTCATGCAGGCCTCAGCCCCCGTTCAGAAGGTTGGCGTCACTTTGCCCAAGTTTAATCCGGAGGGTGCCTGCGACGACGCCGCGCAATGGTGCATGACTGCTGATATCATTCTGGCAGAGCAGCCGCTAACTGGAAGCGGGCTCATCATGGCGCTAAGCAATTGTATGGAGGGCAGTGCTTCGAAATGGCTAACCCAAGTGTGTTACGCTGGCATACAGTGGGAGCAGTTCAAGCAACTTTTCAAGCAGCGGTACGAGAGTGAGGAGACGCCGGCCGCCATTTTGTTGATCAAATCTGGACCTATCCAACAGAAGAGTATTAACCAGTGCTTTGTGTCAGAGCCGAAGGGAAGTATGACACAGCGAGGTATGATCTATCCGATTTGTTTTGACTCGGGAGCTGAATGTTCTCTGATTAGAGAGTGTGTCGGTATCAAATTATCAGGGAAGCGCATTAATAATATTGTTATGTTAAAAGGTATTGGTAATTCAGGCATATACAGTACATTGCAAATTCTCAGTGATGTTATTATAAATGAAAACGCTATCGAAATATTATTCCATACAGTGCAGGACAAAGAGCTACAAAATGATATCATAATTGGGCGTGAAATTCTCAAACAAGGTTTTAACGTTTTACTTTCGTGTGATAAGTTTGAAGTCATAAAGTCCAAAGTAGTCAATAAATGTGCAGCATATGAAGTGTCATACCACCCCACTAATGTTAATACCGATGTAATCGATAAGAATAGAGATAAGTTGATTGAATTACTTAAACATTATTCTGCGGCTTTCATTAATGGAACACCTTGTACCACTGTGGGGACTGGTGAAATGAAAATAAGATTAATTGACCCTAATAAGACGGTGCAGAGGCGACCATATAGGCTCGCCCCTGAAGAAAAAGAAACAGTTCGGTCACAGATAAGTGAGTTAATGAAATGTAACATAATTCGACTCAGTTGTTCACTGTAAGCCAGTCCTATTTTGCTCGTGAAAAAGAAAAATGGTTCGGATCGACTCTGTGTTGATTATAGGGAACTCAACTACCCCTTGCCACTTATTGATGACCAGATTGCCAGATTGAGTGGTGCCAATTATTTTACATGTCTAGACATGGCTAGCGGATATCATCAAATACCCATTCACCCAGATTCTATAGAGTATACTGCTTTCGTAACGCCTGAAGGGCAATATGAGTTTTTGAAAATGCCTTTCGGAATGAAGAACGCCCCTTCTGTTTTTCAGCGTGCAGTTATGAATGCGATCGGCAGTCTTGCGCATTCCTATGTCATCGTTTATATGGACGATATCATGGTGGTGTCACCTACAGTTGATCTAGGTTTGGAGAGGCTGAGAAATGTTTTGGATATTGTGAGTAAGGCCGGATTCTTGTTCAATATGAAAAAGTGTAGCTTTCTGAAAACGGCTGTACAGTATTTGGGATATGAAGTGAGTGCCGGGGAGATAAGGCCAAATCCAAGTAAGATCATGGCGTTGAGCTCTTTGCCGCCACCAGGGTCAGGTAGTAGTTTGAGACAATTCATTGGGCTGGCTTCATACTTTCGGAAGTTTGTGCCCAGATTTTCACAGATGATGAAACCACTCTATTCGCTAACATCGGATAAGGAAAACTTTGGTTGGAATGCAAAGCTAGAAGAGATTAGAAAGAACGTTATCACCATCCTCACTAGTGAGCCAGTTCTTGTTATCTTCAATCCAAAATATCCAATCGAATTGCATACCGATGCTAGTTCCAATGGTTATGGAGCTATACTGCTACATAAAATCGATGGTAGCCCTCATGTGGTGGAATACTTTAGTAAGACAACCTCCTCCGCTGAATCAAGATATCATTCTTATGAACTAGAAACGTTAGCTGTAGTGGAAGCTATAAAGCGTTTCCGTCACTATCTGTTGGGCCGTGAGTTTGTGGTTTATACCGATTGTAATGCCTTAAAGGCTTCTCGCACTAAATTGGAATTGACTCCTCGAGTGCATCGCTGGTGGGCCTATCTGCAGTCTTTTAACTTTGACATTCAGTATCGAGAAGGGAAACGTATGGCTCACGTTGATTTCCTATCAAGGAATCCTTTGCAAACCAAACCTGATTTAATAACAAGTAAGATTCCTGAAAAGAGAGTGAGTTTGACGGAGGTATCCAGCGACTGGTTGTTGGCTGAGCAACAACTTGATGCGGATCTGGTGAACATTGTTACCAAACTCAATGAAAGCGAGCTTTCGGATGATTTGACAGGAACGTACGAGTTGAGAAAGGGTGTACTGTTTCGGAAAATTCAAAGGAATAATAGAACCCGTTGGCTGCCAGTGGTACCCCGAGCGTTTAGATGGTCAGTAATCAATCAGGTCCATGAATCGATTATGCATTTAGGTTGGCAGAAGACACTTGATAAAGTTTATCAGTATTATTGGTTTGACAAAATGAACAAGTATGTTCGCAAATTCGTTGACAATTGCATCACCTGCAAGACTGTAAAGGGTTCTTCGGGGAAAGTTCAGGCAGAGCTTCATTCGATTCCAAAAGTCAATATACCTTGGCATACAGTACATATTGACATCACTGGAAAGCTGAGTGGCAAAAGCGATTTAAAGGAGTATATTATTGTGCAGATTGACGGTTTCACTAAGTTTGTTTATTTGTTCCATACTCTCAAGTTGGATACTGATAGTTGTGTGGCAGCCATGAAGTCATCTATTTCATTATTTGGAGTCCCGAATCGAATCATCGCCGATCAAGGTAGATGTTTCACAAGCTCAAGGTTTTCTGAGTTTTGTTTGTCTCAAAATATTAAGCTTCATTTGATCGCTACTGGTGCGAGTCGTGCCAACGGTCAAGTTGAGCGCGTGATGAGTGTACTAAAGAACTTGTTAGCTGTGGTGGAATCAGGTCAACGATCTTGGCAAGACGCTCTGGGAGAAACACAGTTGGCCCTAAATTGTACAGTGAGCCGTGCAGCTGGAGTGAGTCCTTTAGAGCTTTTAATCGGCAAGGAGGCTCGTCCCATGGGTTTGGTTACACCGTATGATACTGAAGATCAGATTGATGTGGAGAGTGTGAGAACTCAAGCATCTAAAACTATGAAGGAGTCGGCCAGGTATGACAAGTTCCGATTTGATAAGAATACGGCAGCAGTTCACAGAAATAAAGTAGGCGATTATGTTTTATTGAAAAATGAAGAAAGCATTAGACTAAGTTGGATGCAAAGTTTAAAGGTCCGTTTCTCGTATTGGAGGTACTTGAGGGAGATCGTTATGTTTTGAAATCGCTAAGTAGGAAGCGAACTTATAAGTATTGCAACGATGACATTCGTAATATGCCAGAGGGGCGTATTCCCAATGAACTAGACTGTAGTGAAGATGAGTTGAATCTTGAATCTCCCCAAGAGTCCAGTGGAGACTGAATGTGAGCCGTCTGAAAAGGACGATGATTTGTCCGTTACGAATAACGATGTAAAGATGTTATGTTTGGAGAGTGCCGTCTAGTTGAGACGATGAAATGATGTTGTATGTGGAGAGTGCCGTCTAGTTGAGACGATGAAATGATGTTGTATGTGAAGAGTTCCGTCTAGTTGAGACGATGAAATGATGTTGTATGTGGAGAGTGCCGTCTAGTTGAGACGATGAAATGATGTTGTATGTGAAGAGTTCCGTCTAGTTGAGACGATGAAATGATGTTGTATGTGGAGAGTGCCGTCTAGTTGAGACGATGAAATGATGTTGTACGTAAAGAGTTCCATCCAGGTGGGATGAAGAGTCATGTGCGACTGTAAAGAGTTCCATCCAGGTGGGATGAAGAGTCATGTGCGACTGTAAAGAGTTCCATCCAGGTGGGATGAAGAGTCATGTGTGACTGTAAAGAGTTCCGTCCAGTTGGGATGAAGAGTCAGGTGTGACTGTAAAGAGTTCCATCCAGGTGGGATGAAGAGTCAGGTGTGACTGTAAAGAGTTCCGTCCAGGTGGGATGAAGAGTCAGGTGTGACTGTAAAGAGTTCCGTCCAGGTGGGACGAAGAGTCCAGGTGGGACTTGAAAAATGAATGATGATTATCTGTCAGCAATGAGGTCTGAATTGAGTATCGGGCAAAGGTCTATAAGGTGGCAATTGTGGATTTTTAGTAAAGTCATTTTATGTTCTGGTAAAGATAAAAATGTAAAGTTAAGAAAACAAGAAGAGTCGGTGAGACTGTGTGAGATAAAAGGAAATGTAAGTTGTATTGGATAAGAACTTACAAGAGAAAATGAAATGAAAAAAAATTGTTGATTTGGAGGGGAAGAAATGAATGATGATCTATGTCCTAATAGTTTTAATGATATTACAGTAGCCAATAATTTTTATTGAATGGTGACAAATTGTATTATGTTATGCCCAATCTATTTATTGCTGCATTGAAATGATTACACGGGGACGTGTAAAGGTCAGGATGGCCGTGTCGGGTCTTAGAATTGTTTGCAGTGTATTTTCGGTTATTCTCTGTCAGCTAGCTCGCTGAGTCCCTTTCGTGTCTTCTTTGCACTTTACCGTTGGTTATCGGTTACTGCTTGTCTCCTAGCTTCGACGCTCCGTTTCAGACACGGGCTGTCTCATATTTGTATTGGTGTTAGAGAAGGAGATGATGTGTAATGAAGGAGGTGTATTGGTGTTGGAGAGGGAGATGATGTGTAATGAAGGAGGGACGGAATTGAGAGAGAGGCGCATGAGCGTGTTACTCTGTAGCTGGCCTGGGTGGATAGAGAGATAAATTGAGAGAGGTACAGGCAATTGTGTTACAGATAATGAGAGGCTGAAAGAGCTTGCCCTCGATTCTTGCTGTACACTCAGTTTTTGGAAGCCTGCCCAGGCAGTGGTAAAACAGAGCAATTCGGCTGTTGGTGCGCGAAATAAAGACGATGAATACCTCAAAACCAGACAAAAACCAAGAGATTCCGTTTACTCCGACATATATATATGCAATTGATATTAATACGAACACTTACCACTTTCATGTGCAGCACATGAAAATTGCTGCCATCGAGGTCGAATCCCGCTATGAGAAGCACCTTCCACTTTGCGGAGCAGCAACTTATTGGCGCGTGCAACTCATCGTATATTAATACGAAGGGCGCCTTTTGGAAGAACTGCAGATTCGAAATATAGTTTAGGATGCCCCGTTGCAGCTCGTGGGCGTGGCTAGGACGCGTTACGTGATTCCACGCGTTCCTCAGCTGGTCTGCGTTATGGTCCGGGCAAAAAGAGGCAAAAAGCCGGTCAAGAGTTGCTTCCTCAGCCATTTCAATAGTAAATAGTAATTGTAAATAGTAAACAGCCGGGACTGGAACCAGAAACCAGAAAATCGAACCAGAAATCGTTGTAGATCGTTGCAATGTAGATCACACTTTACATGTACATTACATGTTCACACTAGTTCCGGTAATCGAATCCGGGACTGGAACCAGAAATCGTTCTAATGTTATGTTAGTTAACGTTATGTTAACATCCGGGACTGGAACCATGCCAACAAGATCGGCGGTTGGGAACAGTTGGCAGGTTGGTTGCTAATTGGAAATCATGTTTTGAACCCCTTGAATCTAATTTGAATGCATTGAATCTGACTGATCTGGGTCTTGAATAAGAAATGTATAACCATCCATACCCATATCCTTCTCCATACCCTCCATATCCTTCATATCCGGGACACTCTTCATACATAAATATAGTTTGTGCTCCGTCGCCCCAACCGGCCGGACCGCAGCCCTATGCACACGGGATGCCCACTGCATTCTTTCCGCCCCCCGGCGTGGGATCGGGACACCATATCCAGCGGGACACTACAGTCCGCCTGTCCCACCATATGGTTGGCGCCACTGTCTGCCGCCGACCATCACAACGAACTGCAAGGAGGTGCGCGATCTGACCAGCGATCATGCAATCCCCCGCTCGGGTGGCTTCAATCCCATCTCCGAACATTTGCTTTCCAGTGAAAAAACTTGTATGACTCACAATAAAACTACGTTCAGAAAGCAGAGCATGCAAATAACCGTCAACCGATTTTTCCAACGCAGCCTTCACACAGACAAAACATAAAAAAATTTGGTACACACGATCTCTCTCTGAGCGAAACACCTTTTTCGCTTCGCTTGTGTGATTTGGTCCGACTGTTTGGCTCAACCGAAAAAACGAATCGGTCTCTCAATAACAAAAGAGAGAGACACTTTTGAGAGAGCGGTCACTGCAAAACAGCCCAGCGGCGAACAGCATATCCAGTACGCCCACAAGATGCATTTCGTAAAGGCCCCACGTAATGTATTACGTGTATGCCAGGTTGTAATGGGAAGTTTAGCACAGAACTGTTGTTGTTTCGTTCGTTTGCTACTTCGGCTATAGAGTTCATTCCTGTTCGTACATTTTTCCGAGTTTTTTTTGACGTTTACGCATGTTATTACGCATACAAGTGTACAAATACAGCTATAGATGTAAGTGTGACGTGGCATTTCTGTTCATCCCTTTGTGTTATACATTTGTCGTCACTCTGATTTCTTTTTTTGAACTGTGCGGATCTAGTCAACGTTGGGTCAAGTTAATTTTAAGAAACTTACTGAAAATCGTATCAGGTAAGTGTTTACAAATATTAATAAGTAATATACAGTAGAGTTTGCAATAAAAGTGTTTGTTTTTCATTAGCAGGCTTGTCTACCAGCATACGCCACGCTTTTAAAATTCAGAAAGGCCGTCTGTCAAAGCGAAAATATGATGCAAAGATGAAAGTATCCAAAGATCCAGAGAATTCTTTATTCTATTCAATAAAGATCAATAGTTTTTGTATTTCTTCCAGTATTCGCATTACTACTTCAATAACATAGTATATTGGATAGTGTAGTATTCGCATTACAACTTACATTACGTTGTATATTGGGTAGTGCAGTATTCGCATTACAGGCACGCACACATTTTTTAAATCGTGTGTCGTACAGTGGAAGGTCTGCCCACAGCCAGCATTTAAATTTAGGATATGTATAATTGGGTGTAATGGAAGCCCGAAATGAACCCGAGTTTCTTTGCCCACTTTCTCGATGAGATTGTAGGCATTCACTCCACAAAGCGGCCAAGCAACGTTAAATGTAATGGGAATCGTAATCCATTTTCGAAGGTAGTAGGCATACCAACTCATGAAGAGGTAATGGATTACGTGGGGTGTTTTTTCGCCGCTACTTAAGTAGTCATGTCTCCTTGAAGCTAGAGCTGGGAAAACATCGATAGTTGAGATATTCGATATTCTCGAGGTTTTTCAACCAAAAATTCGATACTATCGATAGTATCGTTTTTTTAAACATATTATTCTTTTTATTTAAAAAAAAACCAAAAAATTCATTTGACAGCCTGGTTTAACAAATTAAGATAAGATTTATACTCTATGTTAACAAAAAAAAGAATTACTTCAAGTAAATCACGTCAGTTGAGGTTAGATATAACTAATATAACTTATAGATAACTGATTTATTTGGAGATCCACATGTTTTTGTTGAGGAATGCCAGCATATCCACATTTTTTGGTTTTAGCGATGCTCTTCTATCGCTAACTATTAGGCCAGCCTTGCTAAACATTCGCTCCGACTCAGTCGAAGTGGCCGGAATGCATAAAATTCTTTTTGCAATACATTTTAACGAGGAATTGGTTGCAGCGCACTAAAATAAATAATATAAATATTATTTATATAAATGTAAAAAGGTATAATATATATATATAAATACTTACCTTCCAAAACTCTAAGGGATTTGCTTCTTGGGGAGAATGCGAAGCTATCATATACTGGCTTAGTTCAGTTAATGAATCGACCCGATCTTTGCTCCCCATATTGGCTATATTGGTGCTTAAAAAATCAAAAAGTTTTTGCCCTGATGGAACTGAATGGTTTGGTGTTGGTGGCTCCGAAGGAACAGTGTCCAAATTTTCTTGAGTCAGCAATTCATTTTGCAATGTTTTGAGTCCATTATTGGCGTTAAGTGGGGATCGAAAACCTTGCTTTTTAAATCTGGGGTCAAGCAACGTCCCAATTATTGGAAGACTGAGCTCTTCATAAGGCATGAGACGTTTCATAATGCGATCAATCAAAAATTGATGAACTTCGACACCCTCTGAAGTTTTCATCTTTGATTTGACGATATCCAAGTTATGAAGCAACCCACACACAATTGGTATGATCAGCGATATTGTGGTTAAGACACTTGATGAGATCTGACGAGTAGCACTTTCAAACGGTTCGAGTAGCAAGATTAACTCTTTTAACAAACTGATTTCATCAGCTGTTAATGGTGGTGGTGCTTTGGAAGTGGTAAGCAACACTTTTACAATAGCATCGTTAGTTAAAATTATTCTCTCTATCATATAAAATGCGCTGTTCCACCTTGTGGACACTTCTTGTTTCAAGCTGTACTTTTCTTCGGTCTGTTGCTCTTCTTTTAATTTGCTAAGTGCAATTGGACTAGACTTGAAATACGTGACAATCCGTTTGCACTTTCCGGAAATATGTTTTAAGCAATCGAGCGCCAGACAGTCCTGCACAACCAAATTGATTGTGTGTGCAAAGCACGGTAGGCGTTCTTTTTTCAGCAATTCGCAAGCTTTTTTCATGGAACTTGCATTATCAGTTGTAATGGCTGATATTTTATTTGAAATATTCCGCTCATCGAAGACCACCTGAAGGGAAGCAGCTATGTTTTGAGCTGACTGATTGGAATTGTCAAGTAATGGTTTTGTGGCCAACACTGCTGCGCGCAAAACAAAATCCTTCGTAATAAAGTGGCATGTAACCGTAATATAAGCCTGATTAGCTCGCGAAGTCCAACAGTCCGTTGTTATGGCACAGCTTTCAATACTGTCTAAGAGCACATATAATTTCGTCTTTACTTCATTGTAAATGGCACTCATAAGGACGTTTCGTAGTGTTTTTCGTGAAGGTAGTTTGTACCGAGGATCAAGAACTTTTACAAACTCACGAAAACCGGCATCCTCCACAATCGAAAATGGATGCATGTCTTGCGAAACAAGTATGGCCAAAGCCCTGTCGATCATTTTTTTTCGTTTAGAAGATGGGTCGTAAGTGCCTGCCAAAAATGGAAAAAGGGTCCTAGGCTTTATTGACTCTTTGGGCGATTCATCCAATGAAATGCTCGGGTGCAGTCTTTTTACGTGGTCGAATAAATTGGATGTATTGCCACTTGTTCTGTAATCATTGCAACAGTGGATGCACCTGGCGGTCTTACCATCTTTGGACCTCTCAAAATGAAGCCAGACCTTGGACTTGCCAAATCGCCGCCTTTTCAATGTGGGTGATTCGCCATCACTGCTATTGTCGCGATCTGCGTATGATCAAAACTAAAATAAACATTCAATAGCAACAATTAAATCATGCACTTACTCTCGACACTTGCACTTCGCACAAATCTGTCCATATTTTGAAAATTTAAAGCCACCAACACCAATTGCACGCGTCTGTTTGTTTACAATGAATATCCAAAAGTGATGTGAAAAAAAAATTTTTTTTGTTACTATCGTTTACCATCGTTTACAATCGAAGTCAAAACATCGATAGTGTAAATCTGACACAAAAATTCGATGTATCGATAGTGTAGTGAGTGGTCGACCCAGCTCTACTTGAAGCTATAAAAAGCAACAAAAGTAATCCCAATCCAGGGAAAGCAAAAAAATGTGGAACGCTTCACGATTTTGCGTGTCATCCTTGCGCAGGGGCCATGCTAATCTTCTCTGTATCGTTCCAATTTTAGTATATGTTCTGCCGAAGCAAGAACGAATGTAGGCAACAAAAATCGCTATATAAACTGAAAAAGTGGGGAAAAGGAACTTGGGAATTATTAGCAATAAGCACAAAATCCGGACGCCGTCTGTTGTTCATACTCGATACGAACAAAGCATAGTGCCGCCATCTAGCGTTTGTTTAGCATTGCTCAGAGATGAATATACACAGCGCGAAAATAACAAACTTGTTTATTCCTTTTGCTATTCCTAAACAAAAATTGTTTCCAAAAAAAATAATCCAAATTATTATTGAAAAAGAATAAGAAAAAATAAAATACTGGACTTAGAAATTATTTTAAGGCACTTGCATCCCCCTTGTCTGGATTCGAACCATCATTCATTAGAATCTATGTTTGAGAAATAAAATGCCTGTGGTGTGTTCATTAATAAATATTTAAATAGAATAAATATTGAAAGCAATGTCCAAGTCAGTCTTTGTTAAATGTTTAAGGTCTTACGAGACAGCTGCACTTCTCTCTCTTATTTCTTGTTGAAAGGTGAGCCATGGCTGGGGTATGTCCACAGATACATGTCTCCTTGAAGTTATAAAAAGCAACAAAAAGTAATCCCAATCCAGGGAAAGCAAAAAATGTGGAACGCTTCACGATTTTGCGTGTCATCCTTGCGCAGGGGCCATGCTAATCTTCTCTGTATCGTTCCAATTTTAGTATATGTTCTGCCGAAGCAAGAACGAGTGTAGTCCTAGAAAAACCCTATATATACTGTCAAGGTCAGCAAAATGAATTTGGGAATTATAAGGGGTTGCAAAAAACACGGTGGACATACCAAAGGTCATCTGCGTTCGGTAGGCCTTTTGCTAATTTCCGAGATATATGTATAATTATAATTGATAAAAAAGAAAAATTATATATTCATAATTTGGAAATTATGTACAATAATAATACTGGAACCAGCTGTAAATATTAAAAGAATATGCATATTTTACACCCTAAAAGCCTATAAATTAAACGATGCTTTGTTGAAAACACAGTTCGATTTATTTGACTATAATAAATTGATAGTTATAAATATAGAGGCACGACTAAGAGATTTTAGTTTGGTTTCGGTTTGGTTCTAGTGGCTCCGATCCGACCAAAAGTTATAGTACACATAAATACATATGTAAATTATACACAACAAATACAAAAGGCTTCAAGTGCAATTGGTAAAAAAGTGATTAGTTCTTGGTTGAGTTGAGTTGATTGATTGTGATTGTGCTCTTGTGTGATGAGGCAGACTCCATTCCCCCTCGCGGATTCATTTGCCAACGAATGAGATGCCTCACTGCACCCACTGTTCACTCGTGCCGCATCTCGGGCTGCAGGTCGAACCATGTATTCAGACCCGCTGGTGTGGTAATCTCACTGTCGTCCAGAGGTATTTTCAGCTGGAAAAAACAAGATAAAAGGAAAATTCCAGTTCAGGGAATGTGCAAAAAAATGTGGAACGCTTCACGATTTTGCGTGTCATCCTTGCGCAGGGGCCATGCTAATCTTCTCTGTATCGTTCCAATTTTAGTATATGTTCTGCCGAAGCAAGAACGAAGGAAGACCGAGAAAATCCCTATATAAACTGAACAAGTGGGGAAAAGGAACTTGGGAATTACAAGCTAATCCTGTCTCCGTCTGCTGTGGAGGGTTGGTTCCTTTAGGGGTTGTTGGTTCTTACCATGCCAATGATGGGACTGCCGCCGGACAGAAAACCCTTCTGTGTGCAGACCGTCACCTCGAGCTCCGTCTGCCTGAGCTCTGCTATGGAAATCAGGTACTCGAATGAGGCATCATAAACCGGATTGCAATTGTCCTTGATCACGCCCGTCTTCCTCTTCGATTCCTTGGTGCGTCCTGGCAGCAGATACAGCTTCACATAGGGATCGGGTATGTTGCTGGGGTCGCGCAGCGGTATCTTCACGATCTTGTGCAGGGTCACGTCGAGCTTCTGCCTCTGGGCACTGTACCGAATGGACATCTGAATGCGTCCAAGGCCGTGTTCGCCCGCCGTCGAGCTCGTCTCGGGGAAGCGATGGGTCAACACTGAGGCGGCCAGCTCGCTAATCGGCTTCTCGCTGGACGTGGAGGCAGACATGGCCGGTGAGATTTTCATTGGCACTGTCAGCTCCTCCTCACTGATGGGTGACTCTGTGGACTGGCGTTTGTTGGGTGCTTGGGGGTCCTGTAGAGGGGAGAGAGGGTAATATTATATAATGAGTATGGCAACTGATTCTGTGACCCACCTTGAAGGTTGGTGGTGGCACCACAGCCACATCGGGTGTCTTGACAGAGCTGCTGCGTGTGAGGGCTGCCACCTGCTCTAAAGCATCGGATTCCTTGTCGATTTCGCCCGGTTTCAATATCCGCAATGACAGCGACATATAGAGCTTGGATTCAGGGCCAGATTTTTGGAGTTGGAAGGGTTGCTGGATCACCTCCATGTTGAACTGCTTGAGTAGGGTACTCAGCGTGTAAGTATATTGACCGATATCGTTGCCAGTCTTCTGGTCGTAGATTTTGATGTTGAGACTCTCGTTGTCGGGATTGCTGACCAGGAAGGTGAAGCCCTGCTCCCAGACGGGAGAATCATCCCTCATGATCATGGCCGTCTGCTGCTTCTGTTTGTTCAGGCTGCATACCAGGTAGGGATCTGGCTTGGAGCTGGATCGAGCTTGCTGTTGATGCAACATAGGATATCATTGTCTGTGGGTAAAAGGAGATGGTGCTATCTCACCTTTAGATGCCTGGCCGAATCAATGAAAACGCTGAGTACCGCCGAGCTCATGGAGGTAACGCGCAGGAGCTGCGTTTCCAGCAGGATCTGCTGCAGATCATTGGGATCAGCGGTGAGCTTGTACCACTGCAAGCGGACATGCAGCAGACCGTGCTTGGCATCCTCTAGGGTCAGCCACTGTTGAATGGTTTCGGGAGATTACCAAGGATTATTCAAAGGATGCATAATTCCAGGCTTTACTCACGCTATCCACAACGCCTTTTTTGATCACGCTGGCTATATCGATGCTGGCTCTGTGTTCGATGGAATGACAATGAGGATTAGTTCAACGAAAAAATATATATCGAAAAAGTAGCAAAATGAAATGAAACGAAAACATTTTTGGGTTAAAATTCATAGCGGGTCAGGGGTCAGAAATTCCCTTGGAAATCAAACTGTTTTCTGTTGTCTGTATTCTTGTGCTTGGTATTTTTGTTCGTATTTAGGGCGGGGGGGTTTCAGTGTCTGGGTGTGTGTGTGTGTACTCAATCAATCAATCAATCAATGGGTTGCCTAACCTGCCGAGCGACTCATCATCACTAGTGCGGTCCCAGTCAAAGAGTCTGAGCACGAGTATGGCATGCTGCGAGACCTCGACCACAGCCTGTGCTCCGTTCGCACGTTCGAACAAAAAGCAATGTAAAAGACATTTGTTTTTTCGCATTAATATTGGGGATTAGTTCCAGCGCAAAACTCTACAAAAAGTACACGTTCATGGGGGCGGGCAGGGGGAATATTTACAGGTTCGGCGGTTCTAATCTACTAAAAAATGGTCAAAGGCATGCTCAAGTCAGTGTTCTTATTTTTTTTTTGGGTGTTTATATCCGTGTCTCGTGGGTAGAGTGTCTGTGGTACAGGGTGCTCCAGCTTGGGCTGCTCGTGGGTGTCAAAGGGCATGCAAATACGAGTAGTAGTTTCATTATACTATAGTTTGGAGGAGATTTGCAGGCAGTTCAAGTCCATTTTGTGAAAGTGTTGAATATTTGTATATTTTATATCTCGGATATTGCAGTTTCCGTGAAGTGATTGATTCTTCGATAGTGCTGTAAAGAGTGGGGTATAAACCGATGGAAGTCTATGGTTTAATTTATAAATTAAACAACACTCTTTAGAAGTCTTAGGTAAGAAAGTTTTACGTCTTAAATTCTCAGGAAGTAATTCTATTAAAACAAGTCAGGAATTCTTAATATGGTTAGTTACAGATGCTATTGTTTACCCAGTCCTAGATAAATGGGTCCTCAATGGATCAATTTAGAAACTAATATTGCCAAAAAGCTTTTAAAGTTATAGTTTCAGTTATTTGGATCAAGTCCAGCTCAGGAATATCTTAAAAAATCGATTCGAATTTATTCGATTTGATAAACTTTTGTGAATGAAGCTATTTATTTATAATATTACTAAAGGGCGCCCGCTTTGGTCGTGCCAACCCTTGGCTCACTAGCTTTATTCGCTGGCGACGATAAAACTAAAATATCGGGCAGCGATGACTACTCAAAACATTTGTAATAAAATAGAGGGAAATATAGTTCCTCTAGAAAATCATTCCAAATCGAATAAAATTAACTTAAATTGGGTCACATCTGTCACTTCCTTCAACGGAAACTACCTCATCTGTTGATGGCTCATCGCTCATCACTCTGCAGTGTGTCAGGCGAGTGCATGGTTAGTACTATGTATATAATATATTCCATGCAGAACAAAAATAAAAAACTCAAGAAAAAAAAAAAACAGGTTACAAAAGAGAATAGGAAATGTGAAGAAAATGCAGTTTTCATGCGGCAAATACAACCTGCCCAATACATCATCGTTAAGTACACCTGGCATTGTCTGATCATAGTCCCACAAAGAAAACCCAATTAAGTGGCCTATGGTGGTAAAAATACACGCCTAGAAAAATACATACATATGTTGTGTGAGAGAGTGTGTGTTTTTGGGTGGCATAGAATATAGTAGAAGATATACATATATGTAATCTTGTAGTGTAGTAAGAGTAGGAGTATACATATATAGTAGAAGGAAGAGAGGCAGCACTCTCCGCATGCAGCATGCAATCGTTTCAAGGTCAATCATCAACAACAAACATTACTCACACAGAGAAATGGTGGGGTTCGGGGGGGCGGGCGCGTTCTCATGCGCGAGCATGAGGTGTGGCATAAACATAAAGTAACAGAAAAGAAAAGAAAAGAATATATTGCTTACCTGCCCAGGTTCTCGTCTTTCTTGGAATCATCCGAGTCCTTCAATTGTATCTCGACAAATTGACCCATTTCAATAAAAACTGTTGCCTGTTGTTCAGGCGCAACGCGCAACGCAATGGAACACGAGAGAGTACGAGGTATTCGAGTGGTAAAAGAATGGGAAAATCAAAATGGAAAAATAACAGAAAGGCAAACAACAAACTACGCAGGAAATTGTGTGTGGCATTGTGTGTGTTGTATGCATATGCACATCATGCAGCAAATCGATCGACAACAACAGCAGAGCTACAGTCCACAAAAAGCAATGCAACAAACTTTTTTCTGTGGGGGTGGAGTACAAGGACGCTCCTGCAATACGCACCTCACACCAGTAATCCCATTTCGGATTCACATTGTTATCAATTATCTGGGTCTTAAACTCCTGGGCGCCCACATTGATGATGGCATAGGGATCGGATTTACCCTTGCCCAGAACACTGATGTCCTTCTTCATCAGATCCTTGGCCTCCACCACATGAATGCGCAGAATGCCCTAGGAAAAGGTGAAGATTTAGTGATTTCTTTTAGCCCTTCTTAGAGGAGAACTCCTTACCTCTGGTTCAGGCATCTTCAGAGCCACCGCGGATACCTCTTCGCTCAGGGAAATGGGCAGCTTGTTGGGCAACACCATCACAGCACCAATCTGCTCCACAATTATCCTTCTCAGCAAATCACTGAGGCCCGGCATGTCCATGAAATCAATGACACCAACCAGATTGAAATCGATATTCGGATTGTTCAGAAAGAAGATCTGCAGACCGCCCACCAGGGGCATTGAACGGATCAGGGGCTTCATTACGACACGCACCCAACCATGGATCTGGAAGTCCTTGATGCCGCCCTTCATGCCACCCAAATAGAAATTGATGTCGCAGTCGCTGGCATAAAACAGATCCAGATCCATGATGATCTCATTCCGATCCACATTCTTGTCGTAGATCTTTACGCCCCCAATGCGGGGTGGTATGGTGCCCAGGATAATGCGGTCAAAGCGAAAGCCGTTCATTTTGTAGTTCGACAGGGCCAAAGCCACATTCGGTTCGATGGTCTCCTTGACCAGAGTGCGAGCAAAATGATTGGCATTCGGCCAGACCTGCTTCAGTATCTGTAGGGAAAAGAATGGCTAATATCTCTGGGTGATCTACCAACCAAAAACCGCACCTTATTCAACCACTCGCATCGTTCTACATCGGGAAAGTAGACCCAAGCGGGCAGTTCATCAATTCGCGCCAGGATCACATCCTTCTCGCAGGCCAGAGCCGAGGCCTTGGCTATGTCCCGCTTTTTCGCAGATGTCCTGCCCAGCTGGTCGCGTGCCACGGACAAGATGACCGGCGCTATCAGCCATGCCACCGACCAGCCCATGTATCCCACAAGATAGATGGAACCCACAATTGCCACCTTTTTTCCAATTGTATACAGAATGGAGAAGATGCTGTTCTCGCTGCTGCTGGTGGCCACAGTTGTCGTGGCAGCCGCCGCCGCCGCAGCCGTCTCCGTGGGAGTACCATTGCTGGTGGGTGTGGTGGCGGGCGTGGGCGTGGCAGTCGCTGCCACGGGCGTATCGTTCATTTTTCTGGGCTCGGCCAGGGGTACGAATGGTTCGTCTTCGGTTGGGTTGGGTGGCTCTATGAAGTCAGCCAAGGGCACAGAAGGGGTGTTATCACTACAAAGCGAAAGAGAGAAAGAGAGAGATTTTCGTTAGACTTTTATTAAATGTTTACCAGATATTTCCGATTGTAAAGCTTCTCAGAATGTGCGGCAGGCAGCTGATTCATTAGCATTTGCCGGCTAAGCTGCCGCCGGCATCGAATGGCGATGATGATGATAGAGATGATGATGTCATACTACTGTGTTCGCCTTTAGCTAGAAATGTGATCTTGGAATGCCTCCCCAGTCGCTCTCTATACTATATAGAGTATATTATATATACATTTATGAGCACTTGGTTGTATTTTCTGTTTTGTATCTGTATCTTTTGTTGTTGCTTTTGTTTTACCTTTTGTTTACGTATCTTAATTTCTTTACTAGACCCCCTCGTATTACTCACACAACAAGTACCCGGGTACCCAGTGTGGGTGAGGCGAATTGACACAGTTTTACGAGTTTTCTGGAGGGGATACGCAGCCCACCCACAGGGGAGTTACCTGTTGAGTGAGAGGGGGACACGAAATTACTTTCATTTCACCGATGGGTAAATCTACTATTTTGATAAGTTTGTACCAAAGGAAACTAAGGATCTAGGAACCAAAGATTGAAAAATAATTGAACATATTTTAGGGGAAATATCTAAATTGAAAGCCTTTTTGTGGAAGTTTTTTTTTGAAAATGTTTCATAATTTCAATGAATTAAAAAAAAAAAAGTAAGAATATTAAGTCTTTAAATGGGAATCATGAGATTACTCGTACATTACATGATTGAAAGATTACTGAACATATTTTAAGAGATGTAAAACAACTGATTTTAAAGGGTTTTTCTCTAGGTTGGTAGAAAATCCTTCATCCTGTCAGTTCATTTTTATATGGTCTCAATATCCATAATTTTGCTAATTAAAAATATGTACATACATAATCCCATAGCAAATATTTATTTCCAAACAGTTTATTTTCATTAAATTATGTTCTCATAATTTCTTTGCGTATTTACTCTTTCCCACAAAATTATTACCTTATCATTTAATTATCCTTCATCCTTACATATTCTTCTTTTAAAGGAAAAATTAAGATAGTCAAGTCTTTAAATGGCCTTAAATATTTTTCACTTTGAGAAAAATCAAAGCTACACAATTCCATGGAACCATTTTAATTTCTAAATTGTTTATTTTTATTAAATTATGTTCTCATAATTTCTCTGTGTATTTATTCTACCGCGCAAACATTTCTGTTATTTCCTTTTTTTCTCGTTTAATTATTCAGCGCTTTGGCAGCTGTTGACTTTATTCAAATTTTCCCCAGAAACAATGCCTCGTCTCGCCGCACCTCCTGTTTACCTTCCTTTCATTTTCCTCTTTTACTTTTTGTGAGCTTTGGGGACTCATTATAATACAAGTATTGCTGGTTGTAATTTCTCCCGCCCGCGCTTGCTTGTGGCCATACATTTTATGCCCTAACCTTGACTCGAATAATCTCCAGCCAAACCGAAACTTTTCCAAGGGTTTTCTGTTTCCCCTCTCGAAAAACATTGTTTTAACGCTGCTGTTTAACGCTTTGTTTGCTGTAAACAACAAAGAAAAACCAAACATTTTCTCTAAGCTGAATTCTGGGAGGGCTTTTTAGCGAGGGGGGGGGCAGGCAGCTCTGGTTACAAAGCGAGGGCTAATTTCGAGTGTTGGCAACATTAAACTTTCAACTGTTTTGACAAACGGGAGGGCAATGGGGAGGTTCTGTGCTGCTGGGCAGCACCTGTTGAATGGAGCCCAGTTCCATTCCCCCTCCCAAACATAAGGCTTTAAAAAATAATACCAGGCAGCTGCCAGAGAGCAAGCCGAAAAGCATGAGCCAGAGAGTGATTTCAAGTCTGGCCCAAAGCTGTCTACCTTCGACTGGCGGGAGGAGGGGTAGCCTCTTCCCATTGCCAAGAACTTGAACCGAAAACTTGGTCGTTTTTACCCAGCAAATCGTAGAGCATGAGGGCATATTGTATACGAGTGAGTGTGTTTAATAGACAGAAGGAAGAGGATTTCCCATTAAGAAAACTTATAATATTTTAAAATTATTTGAAAAAGTTTCAAGTGGTTTTTGGCTAGTTTCACTTTTTTTTCGTAATACATATGGCACACTTTTCTTTGAAGTCTCAATAGCTTGGGTATCTTTAAGTCGGAACCACAGACTTGTTGTTCCTTAATAGTTGGTGTTTTTTTTTGTACACAGCTGAAATTTCGCTTGCCGTTCAGGTTTCTTACTGATGACGTCGTCGCCATCGCAGACGTCGTCGTGTATGTTGTTGATGTTAATGCCGATTCTTTATATGAAACAAATGTACGATTGAACGATGTGTGTGTGTGTGCGAGTGCGTGTGTGTAGCCATGTGGTTTTCATGTAATGCGCATAAATAAATCATAAATAAATAAATATAATTTCAATTAATTGTTGCATCACCTCATCGTTGTGGCTCTTTGGTTGGGGGTGTTGTTCGCATTCACTCGCTGTTTTGTGTGTATTGTGTTTTTTTTTTTTATACGTTTAAGTTATTTATGATCTTTTCTTTTTTGAGAGAAAGAAATTTATGAGTGTGCATCTGAAACAAAAGATTTCGGTGCTTAATTAAACAAATTGCTTGATGAGAAGGTCAGTCAGGCAGGCAAAATTGTTCGTGATGGAAATAAATAACAATTGATTCAATGTTGATTGTCGTTTTCGGTTATTTTTATCACTATTATCACTTTTATTGTAATCTTAAATTTTCTGTTTTCCTTTAAAGATATCCAAACATTCGAAAATATTTAAATAATTTCCATAGTTGTTTTTCCAGCATGCCTTTTCAACTGGAAATTTTCTGTGAAATTTATGCATTTATCTATGAACAAGAATATCGTTTATATTCTATAGCCATATCTCACTTGCGCAGCAAAAATTCTTTTATTTAAAACTCACACACAAAAACCGAAAACGAAACCGAAAAGAAAACCAAAATATATTCCACATTTGCATATATTCGAAAAGAGACTGAGGGCATAGCGAATTCCCCTCTATACGATACTTGTACAAATACATATGTGGGGTGCCTTTATCGGAAACAAATTGTTGTATATTTTTTTATCAACTTCTAATTTGCAAACATTTTTTTTCAAATAACAAAACCGGATTCTGATTACACACCCAAAATAGTTGTGTTTCTTACGCACCCAAGAAACAACTGAAATATTTTATGGACTGGCGCTGATTGCCACACACAATTTATTTTCAATTTTTATTCAACTGTCTGTCCCGAGCGATTTTCAGCGACTTTTCATTGTGAGCGGCGTTTTCGAATTGAATTCAATTCTCGCTGAGCATCATCATCACATCCAGTTCCCCACCCAGAGACGACCCAGTACCAGAGGCAGTTTGAGTCTTTTTGAGCGAAAGCTCTTCGCGCATTTGTGTGAAAGCTCTGCCACAAAAGCCACACATAGACGCAACGCTACACACAGTGGAGTGGCGCCAGTCAGTGTGGATTTACAGTGGAGAGTGACAGCCAGCTTGTTGGCGCCATGAAAGCCCCAGCACTGGGGCCTGGGCATCACTGCACAGCCTTGTTTCGGGACGACCACAAGGACGATCATTATCATTACACACAATTAATTATGGAATCAAAGTACAAGTGCCACAAATGGAGAGCCAGTTATCCCTGCCTTTGTTTAGTCGAAATCCTCCTGCCTATCCATTGTTTGACAGTGTAATGGTATTAGCATGCCTGGGTCCTGGGTCAAGTAGTGGTAATTGTTGTTGCTTCTGCTTCTTTCATGGTTGACTCACTGGCAAATGAGATGAGAATCTTTCAGTAGCTGTGTGTCGAGTAATTAGGCAGCAGTTTGAGAGCCACTGTGTGGCATAGTGCGGGTGCGGGTGACGCACACAGCCGTAGAAATTTCCAGGTTTATGTGAAGTCATGAATAAGGATTAGAGGCACTTTTTTGGTAGTGTCTCTCACTGTCTCTCTCTCTCTCTGTTTTGGTATTTTTCATAAATATCAAATGGAGGTGTAACACATGACGTATGTGTAATAATCGTGGCATATGTATTTTTAATGCTTCGAATGGGAAATCGAAAGGTACACACAGAGTTAGTGAAGTAGTGGGGCGGGTGAAACTGAAGGGATACAATGTGGCACAGCATATTTAAGTCGACATTCCGACTGAAAGATATCCCCTATGAAAAATAATATAATAAATAATAAGCTGCGTAACGAGGACGAACCAAACATGCCACAATAATACTCAATTTATGGCAAGCACGAACTCGTCCCCAGGCAGGATGTGTGCTGAAAATTGCTCATTTAATATTCAAAAGGAGAGAAATATGTATAAGGAGAGAACATTTACATGAGAGCATCAATTAAAATTCTTCAGAGGAACAGAAATTCCTTTGACATGGAAAATGGTTATTTTATGGTTTCTGTGATAATTTTCCTATTAATATAATTATTGGTAGATACACTTAAAGAAAAATGGTTTAGAAAACAGAAACATACCTATATTTAAATTAAATATTCTGTTTAAATAAAATATGTATTATTTGAATAATTTTCTAATATTTTATATTATTTTGTATGCAAATGAAAACATTTTCTTTTTACAATTTCCACTCTAGTAGCAAATATAAATTTTTAAATTTAAGTGTAATAGTAATGGAAGTCCTTTTTCTTAAGGTAGGTAGGTGTAGGTAGAAGTAGATTATATATGTACTTGTCCGCTCAAATGCCAAGCCTCATAACTTAGAAATTATCGATATGTACACAGATGTTTCAGGGCTTATGAGGCTTATGAGGGTACAAATGCAAAAACTTTCTCTGCGTAGGCATAACAGTTTTGGCTGTTAACTTTTTCTACTTTCACTTTCCCCTTTACAGACATAAGCTCCAATAGAACACGGCTATACCCTTGCACTTGACGTGTATCCGTGTATGAAAAGAGCAAATCAAAAGCAAACAAGCTCTCAACAGAAAAAAAGAGTATCTTCCCTTTGGCCTTCAACACTCCAAATACACACACACAAAACACTTAACCACCCAACCAACCACCTACACACACACACACACATATACACATACAAATACAGACTTTGTCTGGCTGCAGGACATGGAATGCAGTGCAGGGAAGCAAAAGAGCTTCAATGAAGGACGCGCTGCGTGCGTTGCCGTTGCTGTTGCCGTTGCCGTGGCCGCCGCCAGGCAATTGCAGCCAAGGGTTGTCGGATGCGGGTCCTTGTCAATTATCCGCATCCGTGGCTTATCCTCTGTTGGCTGTTCCTCAATTCTACGGATCAACGGAAACACAGTCTCAATTGTTAATGACAACATTGTAAACCTCGGGGAAATTCGTGAACTTGTGAACACCATGTCGTCCTACATACATCCTTTTTTGGGTGTCTTGTCTCCTTTGCGTCTTCCTTTAATTGCTCTATAAATATTTTATTTGCCCAACTTTGATTTTACTTTGGGATTATGTGCTACCGGCTGCAGGATTTGGAACTTTGAACCCGCCTACTGGGTGTGGAGGTTCTTTATGACCCTGCCATAAAACCCAATTCAAAACTATACTGTGACAATTTCCAGCCCATCAACGAGTTCTTGCTGACGACGACGACGACAGCGCCTTGGTTTTATTGAGCGAACAATGTAAACAAATTGAACATTTTTCTTTCTGTTTAGTTTTTCCCTAGCATCATTGGGTGTTGCAAGAAAATTGCGTCACATTCGCCTTTGATTTATGGAGTCGTGTCGTACGGGACGCAAGACAGGGGGAGGGGGGAAGATAGACATCTGACCTGAGACCCAGCGAAGGTATGGCAGATGTGGAGCACTGAAGAAGCAACATTGATTGCAGGCAAATGTTCTTTAGATACATTCAAAGAGCAGCAAATGAGGTCAGAATTCAATTAAAAATTCAATGGGTAATTCAAGGTCTTTCCGCTAGGTAATGCAATAAGAAATTCTTGAACAGAATTTGATTTCAAGATGTGCGTTCGATGGATTTCGATTGGCATGGGTTTTGGTATAACACGATGTAGTACAACCAATGGAAATGTCTCTAGGTTATACCTAAGAATCACATTTAAAAGTGTCATCATTCCAGGGGTAAATATTTGATTAAATAACTAGAAAAAACAGCCTGGGCCTATGACTGTGCCTGTGCCTGGGCATTCGCTGTAGTTTGCTTTCAGAGCCATATCTGGCTGAGAGACCTTTAATTTGCTCGTAAATTCTAATCACTTGTATGAATCACAGCTGAGCTCACGTTTCAGCCATTTCAGCCATTTAGGCAAAATGCTGACTTCAAAAATGTCTGCCGTCTCCCCAAAGGCCTAAAAAGAAACCTGCTCGTTTATGGCATGTCAAAAGGTTGCTTTTTGTACATTCCTGACTCAAAGACCTCTTGCCAAGGTTGTTATACATATGCAGATGATGTTAAACGTAAAATGGCCGCAGGGATACATATAAAATAACTGAAATAGAAGCCTTCACACACAACACACCAGACGGCAAATGAAAGTTTTGCCACACAGTTTTTCCATTAAGTTATTCCTCCACTTCCATAACCTTAGCGCCATTATTGGGCTTTGATATCAGTCCAAAACCAAACTTGACATAGGCAGTACTACCTACTGACCATAAGTACGATACTAACGGAATGTTGGGGGGGGGTGGGGTGTCTCTGGCCTTATGAATTATACACAGCTTGGAGGTCGCCCATCTTTTGTTTTTTTTTGTGTTTGGTTATTGCCCCTGAAATGCCGACAATTCTCTGCACAAAAAAAATACCGAAATAGAGTAACACGCACGTAAATCGTTGATTAAGGCAGTAAAGAAAAGAAAAACACTGGAAGGCAGGAAGTCAGGAAGCCAGGAAAGTAAGGAACATTATCAAGGAAGTTCAGTGGGGTCAACGCTGGCCATGTTGGAGTATTTCCAAAAAGGGAAAATATTTAAGAACGCAATTACTTTTTCGAAGTACTCGTATGTATAGTTTTTTCTCTGCTTAAGATTGGTTTACATTTTGGAATTCTTTTAGCAAACATTTTAAAGTTCTATGGGGTTAAGGATCAGGCTAAAATTGTGTAATATTGGGAGATTTTTCTAGGGGAAATATATATTTTTGTAAGACTACTTCGTGGGTAGCTTTTGGGCCAAATTTTGAAGTTCTTTTGAACCGTTCAACGTTGCTGCGAATGGAAGGCGGTCGGCATCTCTGTGTATTTTTCAAAATTTCTTCTAGCAGAATGACTTCTCTCTGAGATTTTGTTGTTTCTTTAAACATATTCTCATAATTTTATAAATTTAAGAGATTTGGCGACCATTGAAAGTATTTTGAGATGAATATTGATAGTTCCACTAGACTAAAACTAAGTGTTGATCCTTGTCCAAAAAAAAGAGACCATATGGACAAATTACAAGTTAAAAACATCATAACATTAAAACAATATAAATAATAATCAAATAAGATAACGCTCAAAGAGAATTGATTAAACTACAGGATACAATTATTATTCTTTTAAAAATCGCTCTTTAAAAAGAAGTAAGCTGAAAAGTTAAGTGCCTCCTGTTCATATTTTATCCCAGGCTTAATTGTTCACCTCTTGAGGGTGGATTCCGTATTCATTGTTAAAAAATTGCATCACTTTTTTGAAAAGCGTCACAAAAAAGTTTTTCAGCTTAAATATAACCAGCTTTAAGCCCATAACAAGGCTACCCCTTGTTTCGAAACTACTTATCACGATCTCCCCCTCTGTCCACCGTCCTGTAGGCCCCCCATTTCCTTTTTCACATGCTTTTAAAAGTATTCCTCTCTAGAGGAAAAAACTTTACCAAAACTCAAACACTAAACTTCTTTTTGCAGCTCGACTTGTCACCAGCTTTAAGGAGCAGCAGCAGGAGTGAAAATTTCTCTGCTGCTGGCTGGTTAGGTGGGAGGCCTTCTGTTATGTGGCCAACCACCAGACCCCGAGCCTCCCTAATGAGTCCACATTTTAATTACCCTTGATGTTGAGTCGAGGGACGGCTGCGGCAGCCACCAAAAAAAGGGTAAGGGTGGGAAACAAGAACCGCAACAAAATGTTGAAGGATTCATGGAAACGCGCGCTGCTTTCATAAATATTTCAAATGCCTACTCGGGCGCCCTCCCTGCCTGGTGACAGCTCATTCTGTCACTTGACATTGCGTTTCAGCTTTACTCTTTCTGTGGGGCAGCCCTGGGTATGGTGTGTAATTTCCATAGCGAACACAGGATACAGGACTCGACTCGTCTTGAATGTGCATGGATGAAACCAATGAGATGGAGGCGCGATAAGAGCAAGAGACCTTTTCGCAGGTGGACCCGGACCCCACTTAGGACTTTTGCATTTTTAATGCTGATTCTGTCCCCTCGCCATCGCCATCGCCTGCCACTTGCCTGTGTCTATGCGACTGTCCGCCAATGTGTAACCAATGTCAATGGGTTGCCAAAAATAAATTCCAATTGTTCGACCCCTTTGTGTTCTTTCTTTTATTTCTTTTGGCCCGGCACAGCAAAGCACACAAGTCGCAGTATTGATTCGAGTAAAAGTCGCGCGCGAATTTCCTTTACAGCAGCAAAAGAAAAGCCTTTCTGCGCGTTGTGGAGCTTACATTTTCCGAAAAGGTGTTGACTGCTGCACGCGACTGGCACAACTGAAACTGAAAGGCGGCAAGGTAAAAGCGAGATTCCGTGTTGCGTCTTGCCCATTTCACTCATACGCAGTGTTTGACCTACATCCTGTAGTATACGTGAATGAGAGGATGAGACTGTTAGCGAGTGCCAGAGAGAGCTTTCAGCTTGAGTGTTTTCTTTTCTGGCTAGACTTTTGTTTACGTTTCTCTGCTATTTTTGGCGCCAAAATAGAACAACTGTTGCAGTGTGTGTTTACACAGCGCTGCAGAGGGGTCGAAATATACAAAGCCACACGTCCACAGAACGCATTTCCACAAATATTATCGTATTTTTTGTTCAAAACGAGGCTAAAGCAACATTATATTTCCGATTTTAATTTCATAAAAATTATATTTTAATAAAGTTTACAACTAGATTTTTGTTATAATTTCCAAGTTAATTTATGAAAATTGCATAAGTTAATCAAATGTAATTTAAGTTAATTATGTAAATTGCATGATATTTTTAAACTAACAAAATCGATCTCCAAATTTGCATTACATATGTAAGCTCTTACATGACATGTAAAAAGCTTCAACTAGCTAGCTCTCTAGCAGTGTAAAAGCACTCTCTCTCTCTCTCTCTGTCCCGTCCGATGGAAGTTCGTAAAGAGATTCCGTTTTGTGGAGTCTAAAAGTTGCGATTTGGGGAATATTCAGAAAATTTCGAAGACTAGAATATGTCAGGCGTTGCATCGATGATTTATAAAAATCTATAGCTAATCTTTTGTTGGGATTGCAGAGAATTGAACTAATACCAAACACTTAAGGTATCTCAAAAAATATAAAATGAAATAAAAAATATGATTGATTTAATCAAAAATTTCATACATTTGACATTCTTTGGACAATTTTAATGTTTAGTAGCTTATTTTGTTAAGAATTAATGCTGCTAAATAAATAAAGTCTGAAAATATGACCGTACTGTAAAGAATAATTATAAAAAAATGTGTAAAGTTGAAGAAACATCAAAAAAATGGTACAAAACTTCAAATTTGGCTCAATATATATATATGTATATTCAAATAACAAATCATATAAAATAACAATATAATTCTATTTTCAAGCAATTAATTTATTTCGGCTGTACAAGTGCCGAGGGATAATTTTGAAGTGTGCAAAACGCCATTTTTAATTTTTCAAGTAATTTCAGGGTGGAGTCTACAAACCCAGACCTACAACCCCCAAAAGTTTTCATTTTGTCTCCCAGTGTTATTAGAAGGGTATTAAAACCAAAGTATTTTAATGCGCGGACTTTGTTTACCATAATATACATAAGATATAAAATACGGCCATAAATCAAAAAAGAAAGTTTCCCCATTATGCAAATAAATTGTTATCGTAAATTAGATAGCAATAAATCGCAATATTCTTAAGATAACACTAGTCAGCACGACATTTCCGCTTTCAGCCAAAATTATTTTATCCGATAGATTTGAAGATTTAAATTTTTTTGACGAAATATGGTTCTTTTTTCTAGGATTAGTATTTTTCAAAGAATTTTTTTAATTTGTTATGTTTTTACCAGAGGTAGTTTTGTCGAGTAGTGTAATTCATGTTACCATACTAAATCCCTGTAGGCCAGTGCATTCTGGTTCGCTTTAGCTTTACTTTGAGTGCTCTCTCTCGCGCTCTCTCTCTTTCTCTCTCTCTCTCTGCCATTCGCCCGCTCTCTTGGAGCATGGAGCTTTAGCCCCCATTTCGTTATGGGCAGTACGTATCGCGCGGATTTCTGTTAGTTTTCTTTCGTCTGTCCATCGTTCCGTTTCGTTCTTTCTTTTTTGTGGGGGTAATTCTGCACGTGCTGACGCCGCGACTGTTGCGAGTGGTACACAAATCACTCGGTAGTGGAAAATAATTAATGCTGAAGTAGTGTTTGTAAGTGGCCCGATGATTTGATTAATTTTATCGTGAATTGCTTAAATCGTGAAGTTCCATCGCCCTTTTCGCCCAGCAATTGTCGGTTCTTTGTCTCTTTCTCTCAGTCTTTCGCGTAATAAATGGCATATAAATACATACTGTGTGCACTTGTGTCTGTGCGTGAGCACTTGGCTTTTGTTTTTTGGTTCCCCGTCCTCCTGATCCGTTCCCCAATATGCTGGCTGTCTCTGTTGCTGTCTCCCTTTGGTTTTTACGTCATTAACCGTTATTTAATTTGGTTATGGGCAATTGTATGCAGATGAGGACAGTGCAGTGCAACAGCGAAAGAATTTGCAATGCCGGTTTTCCCCACACACCCTCCACCCTCCCCCCAGTGACGGCTGTCTGGCAACCACTTGTTTGCCTGTTTGGGGTTCGCTTCGGGTTCGCCAAAACCGTTTGCCTCTGTCTGTGTCTGTGATTATGTGTGTGTGTGTGTGCGAATTGCACGAGCACAACTGTTTGTTGGTATGTGTTACATTAGCCGGCAAAAAAATTAATCATTGTTTTTACAATCGGTGTTTGTTTTCACACAGAAAAAACAGCAGCAGGTATTTTTGCCGAAACCGAAAGAAAAGTTATCACTAATACGTTTGGGAGTCGGTGTTTGAATTTCATTTCGTTTGATATATGATATCATACGGTAAATTGAGTGGATGGAACAACTGTTGCTCAAAGCGGCAGCAGCTAACTGTAAAGTGAGTGGGGGAGAATCGAACAGAAGCCTAGAATTCATTTGAAAACGTGGTCTAGTTTTAACCCTATTTTTACCAAAAAATTAAAAAAAATGGAGTGCTGTGCTATTAATGAAAAGATAGACAATGGTATGAAGATCTCTAAGAAAATTAGGAACGAAAAGGCAGACCTACTGCCAGCCCTGACTACCAGGACCTAAGGATCATAAGGATCTTCAAGTGGCATCCATTTGTACATAACCTAACCTAATAAATATGCTGAATCTCGTTTAGCCGGCTGGGAAAATACTCTACTACTCCGTATAGATAACAAAAATATGTAGGCCAATTTGTGCTCCTTTATCATTTCTTTCAGCGATGAAAGATAATTTTAATCAGCTAATAAACGTACTCTTTAACTCTAGACTCTAATACATAGGTCTAATCGGGTATAGGATGCTCGAGAGCAGTAACATTCATGGAGTAGTAAGGCAGTTCTTTCTTTTCTGTTTACGTAAATGAATTCCCATTCATTGGATAGCAATCGCCCCAACAATTAAGAACAATTGAAAGAATCGGCTTACGTACGATATGTTATGACATTCCCGACTTGTAAATGGTGAGGATATTACTTAATTGTCGGCGCCAAGCGCCCCGCCCCCATGCAATAATGAAACTTGAACAATTTCGCGGTCAATCACTTAACTTTTATTAACTGAAAGCTGAACTGAAGAGACTTTGTTTGGAAAAGTTTGAATGCAATGCACTGCCTCGTCAGCTTTTCATGGGAAAACTTTCAATGCGAAAAGTGAAATTTCCTTTAGCGCATAAGTGGGTCAAACTGTCTGTTCGTCTGGCACATGGCCTATAACCTTCCGAAAAGCAAAACACACAACACATTCACACAAGACATAACTGGTATCTTTGTGGGGCTTATCTGGCTGGGAAGGTCTCTGTACTTTTGCTTACCAATTAATAAACATTATGATTCCTGTCATGCGAGTATGAGGAGGAGGTATACCCTGCGTTTTGATTTACGCTCTTCGTGTCATATGCTATCAGTTACAGACAAAGCAAATAAGCATGGCTCAGAGCTAATGACCGATATCAACGTCAGAATGGCAGTGTGATTGACCGTCTCATCTCGAAACGCGTTTGTGTGTTTTGGAGCCTATGTTGGAACAAAGTTCGTCTTGATTTTTATGGTTCATATTCGTACATTCGTAGTACGAGAATTTTTTTCTGAATTGGAATCATTTTGTGTGAATACATTTTGTTCTAATCTAAGCTTAAAAAACGGGAAGTATTTTTGAAAGCTATAAAGTATGGATCTGTCTGTCTGTCTAAGACGCGTGCTGTGATGTCTGGGAGCTGTCTGTTTTTCTGAAATGTGTGCCAAGTTCTGAAAAAATAGTATACTATTTGGTAAGGCTAATATTAAACTGATTGTAGATCATAGAAACACTTTTGGCTTCTTGGATCTATCCGTTGTTTTGAAGTGAATTTTTTTTTTGTACATAGTAACTTACTTTAAACCTCAATTAGTGGAAGAAGGAAACCTTAAATTCATTATTTGTTGTACCCTATCTTGAGATCTTAGTATAATGTCACTTACTATAAAGATTATTTCCATTTCGTGCCTTAGCATATTATATTAAAGCATGGCATATGCGAATCCAATCAATATTCAAGGAAAGGGTTCTACTGTGTCTTTTTTTTCTTTATAAATATATTTGTATTTCTTGTTAAATGTTGAAACTTGTTTGAAACCGGTTGAGAGTACGAGTAATTGAGCGAGTATTAAATGATAACTGAGAACTGAATGTTCCATAATCTTTACTGTGATTAAATCCCTTATTAATTGGGTTATAAGTTATTGATCAAGGTCGTCGTAAGTGATAAGAAATCAGTGATGTGTAATAAAATACAATATATCATCATATTGCTATATGCTGTATAGGGTATTGAAATGCATGGCATTACTTGCGTCTGCTGATTATTTCAGCCTTATCGGAGTCATGCCGAGTCGCAGCAATGAGACTGGAGTCTATAATTGTTTTTCTTATGTTTAACATGAGTTTAGTTTTGATTGTCGCCACCCACAGGTGGAACCGCAGACGCTGACAAAACCCAACAGCCATATGATAACATGGACAGCAGTCCAAAGCCGGAACGTAAAAATCCGCGTCAGGGTGCAAATATCTTCTCACAGTTGATATTTGCATGGGCGCTGCCAATGCTCTATCGAGGATCGCGTCGCGGCCTAAATACAGACGATCTAACGGAATGCCTCGAGGAAGATCACTCCGAGCAATTGGGCGATCGTTTGGAGGAGTAAGTATTTGACTAATGGATCATTAACTCATCTAAAACTCTACTCTGTTTGCAGTGAGTGGTACAAGGAAGTGGAACGAGCCCATCGCAAATCAAAGAAGCCTCGACTAAGGAATGCCCTATTTCGTTGCTTCCTGGGACCAACGATCGTTAATGGTCTCATTTGTCTGATTTACATAGTGATCAAGTGAGTCGAAAAATATGGCGAATTCTAGTCATTAAACAATAATTATGATCTGTTTTTTAGAACCTTAATACCCGCTGTTCTGGCCCAGTTGTTGCTTCAGTTCCAGAAGCTGCCATCACCCACACCCGTCAAGGAATTATCGTTAACAGAGCCGCTGAACCGAACAGCCCGCTCCATTGGTCACTATGTGCTGTCGCAGGCTGTGGCAGATGCCAGCGGATCAACCTATCATAATTCCTCCAATGCCCTGGACAAAGGCCTGGACCCCACCAAGGAATACGTGAGACTTTCAACTGCGGAGGAAGCCCCTGGAAATGCCAGCGTCTTGAGGAATAGCTTCGAAGAGGCCACCGAATACATTTGGAACGACACCTACAGCCTGGGCTGTGTCCTTGTTGGAGCCACCCTCTTTGGCTGCTTCCTGCTGCATCATGTGGATCTGCGTCAGCGTTTGATGGGCGCTCGGATGCGCATTGCCTGCTGTTCGCTGATCTACCGCAAGACCCTGAGGCTCTCGATGAAGACAGCGGGTCAGACCCCGGCAGGATATCTGATCAATCTGCTCTCGAACGATGTGAATCGTCTCGACTATGGCTTCATCTTTGTCCACTGGATCTGGATAATGCCCTTGCAGGCGGTGCTCACGTGCTACCTGATTTGGCTGCGCATTGGAATCCCAGCGCTGGTGGGTGTCATTGGGCTGCTGCTGAAGACCATCCCAGTGCAGACGGCACTCAGCAAGCTGACGTCCGTGCTACGGATGCGGATCGCCGAACGGACCGACGCTCGCGTGGGCATCATGAACGAGCTGGTGCAGGGCATACAGGTGATCAAGATGTATGCCTGGGAGCGGCCCTTTCAGGCGGTCGTGGCCGAGGCCCGACGCAGCGAGATCCAACAGATCCGCTATGCATCCTACCTGCGTGGCTTCTACCTCAGCACCATGGTGTTCACGGAGCGTTCCACGCTGTACATCACCCTGGCGGCGGCTGCTCTCATGGGACAGACCATCACAGCGGACTTTGTGTTCTCTGCGGCCAGCTACTACAACATCCTGCAGCTGGTGGCCGCCATCTGGTATCCCCTGGCCATTAGTTTCGGGGCCGAGGCTTTGGTCTCCTTGCGGCGTATCCAGGACTACCTTCAGCTAGAGGGGCGTGACGAGAAGACCCATGGACTGACGCACAAGCAGAACCAGGATGGCGGCGATACGCGTGCCGTCATCCTCAAGGACATCAATGCCAGTTGGGACATCGAGAAGCCGCCGGCACAGCGCACCCTCCAGAGCATCAATCTGCAGATCGAAAAGGGTCAACTGTGTGCCGTAATTGGAACCGTCGGAGCCGGCAAGAGCTCTCTGCTGCAGCTCCTGCTCGGAGAGCTGCCAATCATTGATGGTGGAGTCGTGATTCAGGGCGATCTGTCTTATGCCGCCCAGGAGCCCTGGCTCTTCACGGGCACCGTGCGCAAGAATATTCTGTTTGGGGAGCAGTACGAGCGGAAGCGCTATCAGGAGGTGACTCGATGCTGTGCCCTCACCACCGACTTCCAGCAGCTGAGCAACGGCGACAAGACGGTGGTGGGAGAGCGAGGAGCCTCGCTTTCGGGCGGTCAACGGGCGCGCATCAGTTTGGCCCGAGCTGTATATAAGCCTGCCTCCATTTATCTGCTGGATGATCCACTGAGTGCCGTTGACGCCCATGTGGGGCGGCATTTGTTTGACGAGGTGATTGGACCCCGAGGCCGTCTGGCCCAACTGAAGGCCACCCGTATCCTGGTCACCCATCAAGTGCACTTCCTGTCCGAGGCCGATGTGATTGTCATTGTCGATCAGGGACGCATCTTAAGGAAGGGAACATATCAAGAGCTAATCAACAGCGAGCTCGATTTTGCCAAGCTTCTGGAGCGGCCCAAAGAGGAGGAGGCGGAGAACAGTAGAATGGAGAATACATCGTCGCCTACGATCAGTGGGCATGAGCTGGAGGATGATGATGAGGATATACCCTACATTGATGGCGTACGCGATGGGTATCAACCGCTGAGGAAACAGAGCAGCTCCACACACGGCAGCAAATCGGTGAGATCTAGAGATTGGGTGTGTCCTCATATTTAATTATCTGTATCTATATTTTTTCCACAGTTGAACAGCAGCGATCAAACCGAATTGGATCAGGATGATGATGATTTGGCGGAGGCCCAGGCCTCGGGTGGTATCTCCCCGAAAGTCTGGTACGAGTACTTCCATGCGGGCAGCACTTGCCTCAGCTTCAGCTTCATGGTGTTCGTCATGCTGATGTCCCAGGTGGTGTGCAGCAGCTCCGACTTCTTTTCGAGCATTTGGACACAGCAGGAGCACCAGCGATCGTTGGGAGAGCCCACCAGCTTCACCACATTCGAGTGCATGTACATCTATGGAGGCTTGATCATCGCTGTTGTGATCATGACCACATTCCGTGGCTTTCTGTTCTTCAAGACATGTATGCACGCCTCAAAGGTGTTGCACGATCGCATGTTTGGTTGCATTTTGCATGCCACAATGCGATTCTTTGACACGAATCCATCGGGTAGGATACTGAATCGTTTCTCTAAGGATATGGGAGCCATTGACGAGCTGCTGCCCAGAGCCATGATGGACTTCATACAGATTGCTTTGGTGATGTTTGGTATCCTGATTGTGATCTCTGTGGTGAATCCAGTGCTGATGGCTGCCATGCTTGTGGTGGCCGTCATCGATATGCTCATCCTGAAATTGTATCTGCGACCATCGCAGGATCTGAAGCGTCTGGAGGGCATCTGCCGCAGTCCAGTGTTCTCGCATCTGAGTTCTTCTCTTTCGGGTCTCGCCATCATACGCTCCCGCCAGCTGCAGGATGTCGTGGCCAAGGAGTTTGATCTCCTGCAGGATGTCCACAGCAGTGTCTGGCAGCTGACGATGGCTGCGAATACGGCGCTGGGTCTGTGGCTGGACTGCGTCAGCTGTGTCTTCCTCACGGCGGTCACATTCAGCTTTATCATCAGCAACGAATGTGAGTATAGGAAAAGTATTTTTGTTGACATTCTCCATTAATATTTCAACTCCTTTACAGCCACGTACAGCGGCAATGTGGGCCTGGCCATTTCACAGGCTATGATACTCACAGGAATGGTGCAGTATGGCGTCCGCCAGGTGGCCGAGTCCCTGCAGCAGATGACCAGCGTGGAGCGTGTGCTCCAGTACACCGAACTCGAGCAGGAGCCGGCGATCAGCGAGAAAGAGCCACCGGCGCAGTGGCCCACCCATGGCAAGGTGGAGCTGCGCGACATGAGCTGCCGCTACGATCCCAATGGATCGCCGGTGCTCAAGAATCTCAACCTCACCATCGAAGCAGGATGGAAGGTCGGCATCGTGGGCCGCACAGGTGCTGGCAAATCGTCACTGATTGGAGCCCTCTTCCGATTGGCTAACATCGAGGGCGGCATCTATATCGATGACGTTGAGACGGGCACAATTTCGCTAGAGATCCTGCGCACTCGCATCTCGATTATACCGCAAGATCCGGTGCTCTTCTCGGCCACCATTCGCTATAATCTTGATCCCTTTGAACGCTACACGGACGCTGAGCTCTGGCATGCCCTTGAGGATGTGGAACTGCGTGGCGCCATTCCCGGACTGGACTACTTGGTCACGGAAAGGGGCAGCAACTTTAGCGTTGGCCAGCGACAGCTCCTTTGCCTGGCACGGGCCATACTGCGGAATAACAAGGTCCTGGTGCTGGACGAGGCCACGGCCAATGTGGATCCACAGTAGGTTCTTCAATCTATATTTTTTTGGTTTTATCTCAAGTTATTTTCTCTTCCCAGAACCGATGCCCTTATACAGCGCACCATTCGCGTCAAGTTCCAGCAATGCACCGTCCTCACGGTTGCCCATCGGTTGCACACTGTAATGGATTCGGATCGCATTATTGTGATGGACGCTGGCACAGCGGTGGAGTTTGATGTCCCGCATCTGCTGCTCAAGAAGTCCCGGGGCCATCTGCGACAAATGGTCGAGGCCACGGGCAGTGAGGCGGACGGTCTCAAAAAGGTTGCTAGCGATACCTTTAAGCGGATGCAGCGACAGCGGGAAGACCAAAGGGCTGCGGAGCAACAGTCGTCGGATGACGATGAGCGACAGGAGGAGTGAGTGGGAATTAGGGGGAGTGGAAACTCCGGGATTCGCATTTACCCCACAGCTGGTGCTGTGAAGCACGCCGCAAACCGTACCAAAATGATTTTCTTTTCACACAGATACATATTTGTATGTAATATTCATGTTTCCATGTACTTAGCCCTTAGTTTATAGTAAGACTCGATAACAGTTTTGAAAACCGAAAAGTCTAGATTGTGTGCTGCCTTATATGTATTGTACTTAGATATTATGTTATCTCTCCACAACAAAAAATGGGGGAAAAAGAGACCAGGGAAAGCCAGTGAAATGTTCACAAAGTATACAACATGACATACATAAATAATCGTCCGAACAGACGGAAGCACTTTTCACTTAATCACCCATTTAGTTTAGTTTTTTCCAAATGTACTTATATTATAAATAATATACATTGTGTATGGACCCCACTTGATTCAACTGTGAACAATTGTACTTGAGAATTGTAGTTAGACGCGTGTTTTTTGAATAAATAATTGCCGTTTATTAAAATATAATATATAAATACTTCCGTTGTTCCGAAGAAATGATTTCGCAAATGACAAGCATGGTTTGAATGTGCGATTAGACTTTCATAGAATAATCAGCAATTTCGAATGAGCGGTATATTCAATAATTGGCTCGTACTCGAATGGGGGAAGTGGATGAACTTTTTGACATTGTCTGCCGCTTTCTCAGTGACTGTGCGTACCGTCGCGGTTGTTTTTGAATAATTAATTGAATAATTGAATTAAATAATTTATTAAAATATAATTAATTGTCATACAAAATTTGTTTCTAAACATTAAAATCCCTTGAGCTATAATCAATTAAAATCCCTTGAGCTATAATCCATAAAATAATCATTTTTTTGGTGATCAGGAGGTTGGTTTTCGTTGAGTTGATATCGATGCTGATTGCCGCTTCGGTTCCGACTTTGGTGGCGACTTCAGTGTGGGAGCTGTGGAGGTGGTAGCCCTCCCGCTCGTATGCCTACTCTGCTGATGATGGGATGCAAAGGGCGGCGGTGTGCCATCCGGATAATTGATCAAAGAAATGCGACTCTCGCCCGAGAACAATTGTGAGTTCGTGGGGGAGGGACCCAAGCGAGGCGTTTCGTGGGGTGTCGACCGTCCAGACCTTTCCACGGCTGTCTGGAAAGAGCCTCTAGGGGTCGAGGTCTTTTGTCGATCATTGGTGGCCCCTGTGCCATGGCCTAGGCTGGGGGTTTGAGGTGAATCGGAGCGGGAAAGCGAATCGATGATAGAATGCAGGAAATTGCTCTTTAGGGAATCATCAGAGCTGTCTGCAACTCCCACATGATGTTTGAGTAGCTCACGCGTGAGAAACTCGCGCAAGTTTAGGGAACGACCAATTTGGCTGGCCTCCTGGCCGGATTGATCTGAGTTTGTGTGGGTGGACTTCCTTGCCGAGGATCGACCGTGACCGCCATCTAATCGACTTGGCCGTGGTTCTGGCGAACTGTTGCTGGTGCTGCTAGCATCCTCCTGGCGTTGCCGCTGACGCGTTGTGCTGGGCCACTTCACGCCAATGCGTTGCAGTTCGCGATCCAGTTCTCTGGACAAACTACTGCCAGAGATGGGCTCAATGCCGCTCTCATTGGGCGGTTCACACGATTGATGCGGAACGCTCTCCCTGCGGGTACTGCTGGCCACTTCCTGTGTGGTGATGACTTCAGTGGCGCCATCAGAAACCCTGATGATGCGCCGTTGACGCAGTTCTTTTTCAACATTGAATGAATCCGATGAATCATTATCCAGACTGATCGTATCAATCAGTTCCCTTTGATCGGCGGGCACCTTGTCGAGCAACTTCTGCATGTACTCCCGACGGTCGGGAAATTCCTGGATGGGAACACTGCTCAGGCGCAATTGTCGCATCAGCTCTCCCGTTGTCACAGTGCCTTGTTCCGTCTCCTCCACATGCAGCCGTGTGGTGTTCACATTGTGAAGGTATGCAGTTATGCTGGGAAACTCCCGATAGTCGAGGCCTCCACATCGCTGATTGATGGCCTGAACGAGATCGTTAAAATCCTGTTTCAGCTGCTGGCTTTGATCGGCATCCAAGTGGGACAGATCCAGCTGCAGTTCTCGTGCGTAATCATCAAAGTTGGGAAACGCCTTTGGCACTGGCGTGGCAGCCACTATATGCGACTGACCGGGTGTATCCACCTCTGCTATGGTCGACAACTCGTGGGCCAGATCCTCCGCATCCAGTTGGGGGCTATAGCGGCGTATGGTGGCAGGAGGTGCCTTTGTCCGTCGCGTGGTGCTCTGTGCGGAGGCGGGGGTCTCTGCATCGGCATTCACCTGACCCATAGCCGTAATGGGGCGGGATTCGGAGATTCCACTGTCCCTGCTGGCCGCCGTTGGCTTGTGTTTCACCAGCGGCAGAGCCTCCGAGGTGGAGGGAGTGGTAATATCGCTGCGCTCTGAGAGTGTTCTGGATCTGGGCTGCTTTTCATTCTCCTTATCCGGCTGCGTCTGCCCGGGCGGCAGTTCCATATATTCCGTGGAATGGCGCTCGCCATCACTGGCCGAGGTGAGGGTCACCTCCACCAGACGCTGCTTCTCCTCGCGCACTTTGCTGATCAGTTCCGTCAGCTCGGCGATGCGTTGCGTATAGTTCTCGGTAAGCTTCGCATAGCGCTCAATTTGTGGATCGGCCGGCTCCTGGTCAGGAGGATGCTTATTAGATTTCTCAACTGCAGACTGGGCCCTCCTCTTGGGCGGGGTAGCAATGGTAACAGTCTTTCTGGCAGGACTTGACTTGCGGCTGGAGGGAAGAGAGTGCTCCTTCCCATGTCCTCGCTCTGTGCTCTTCTTTCCCGTATCCTTTGACTGGCGACCTTTAACGATGGCCCCCTTTTTAGACAAACGCTTGTTCCAGATCTGATCAAAGGCTTGCATGCTGCTCTCTTTGTCCTGTTGCTGCTGCTCCAGCTGACTGCGCAGAGTTTCCTCCAGCTCGTTGACAAAACTGCGATTGTCCTCAATAAAGGCCTGAACCCGCTCCACGCGAATCTTTTCAGCCGCACTCTCATCTGCACGCTCCACGTGTAGGCTATCGGCCACAGTCTCATCTGGAGCAATATTCTTGGACGAATTGATGATCGACGCAGCAGGTGTGGGCACATCCGAACTGCTGACACTCAGTTCTTGTATGGAGCGTCGGGTCATGCCCAACAGACGTTGTATATAGTGGGCAATGACGGGATCCACTTGAGTGGGCAGAGCCTCAGGTGGTGGCGCTGGGACAACCGGATTCTTATAGATAATCGGCGGAAGACTACGGTAGGCTGTGGAATTCGAGTCGATGGAGTTTTGACGCTGATCCTTGCCGTCCGATGATGGCAAAGTCGTTGGCGTGTTTTCCCTGGTGAGACCCGATGTGGATTCCTTTGTACCTTCAATGTCAATAGAAGTCGATCTTGCTTTTGGCTTCGACTTGTGCTTGGGCATACACTGCTTGACAGTGCCATCGCTGTTGACCTTGATGATGATCACGGGATTTTCCCTATCCCTCGACTCGACATCGGTGCTCTTCTTCTGCTTTTGTTCTTTGTAGAATCTCCGCAGACGCTGCTCGAGTAGGGCTTCCTTTTGCTCCAGTTCCGTTTCCCGCTCGTTTAGGGTACGCGCCTTCTCTGTCAGGATATCCTCCCGCTCCTGACGTATGGCGTCCAGTACCTGCTTGTCCTTGTCTGCGTGGGAGGAGGTTCGCTCGCCGGCTTTCAATTCATCCCTCAGCTGCATGCGTATCTTTTCCACACGATCCAGCAAATTCTTCAATCTCTCGGATTTCGAGGTGTTGGACTCCGTTGCCCTGAGATCTGAACGGAGCTGCTTGCTCTGATCATCCACATAGTCGAGCAGCATGGAGCAGCAGCTCTCCGAACTCTCCTTAAAGTCCGCTGCTCTATGGAGATGTTCCCCCAAATTAATGGCACTTGGGGCGGCGGAGACCTTGCTCTTTCTGGGTGTCGCAAGTCTTGGATTGGTACCGACCTCGGGGCAGGTAATAACGGCCGGTCGCAGCAACATCTCCTCCATGGCCTCATTCATTTTGTGCTCCCGCCGTACCGCCAAATCCTCAAACCGATGACTGGGTATAAAGTTCGCCTAAAAATGAATCGATTAAGTACATGAAAAACGTAGAAACTTATCAACTTACATCGGTGGGCAGTAGATTCGGTTGATGCTGTATCAAGGCATCCAGTTTATGGGTCAATTCGTCACAGTCCCGACGCACCTGCTCGCGCTCCAAGGCCCTTTGACCCCGCTGATCGCATTTTTTCCTGTTTGCAGATAGGATTATTTTTGTCCTTGATAGATTTTATGCGGAAACACTTACCTGAGCTGGTCCAGCTCCTTTTCTCGCAATTCTTTCAGGTGATTCTCATCATGCGCCTGATCCATGGCAGTCGGCAGTCTGGAATCCTGCACATTTAATTGCACAGCCTTAGGAGGAGCCTCATAGGTTCGACGATACTTATTGTTATGATCGTAGAATTGAACGTAAGTGGCTGGATTGGATTGTTGGCCGGTTTGTCGCAGGACAAATGTGGAGGCGGTGGAGGTACAGGATTGCGTTGTTGATGATCGTTGAGCAGGGGCCGTGCCAGGGATAACAGGTGGGGGAGGTTGTGGCATACCTTGCATCTGCTGTGCGTAGACGGTATGAGGCGGAGGTGGAGGTGGTAGAAATTGCGGATGACCAGGAAAGGGCATCGGAAATGTTTGCATTTGCATCGAATGTTGTGAATATGGCGCCTGAGCCAGGGGATACGTAGCGTAAGTCTGGAATGGTGGTTGTTGCTGCTGCAATGGAGGTGGATATAGAGGTGCTTGCTGCATTGGATTCCGTTGCTGCATTTGTGGATACTGCTGCATTTGCTGCATTAGGGGCTGCTGCATTTGCTGCATATGAGGGGGCTGCAGCATTTGCGAATTTTGTTGCATTTGCTGTTGCTGTATTTGTGGACACTGCTGCTGTTGCAGCATTAGGGGGGGCTGCTGCTGCATTGAAGGTGCTTCTTTCTGGACTGTTGTTTGTGGTGTGGGTTGTACTGTTGTCTTGGAAGCTGACGGTTTAGTGGTAACTTTTTTTGGCAATGCTTTTCGTTTAATTCCCGCATCGATCACCTTGGCAGGCGGTGGATCTGTTTTCAGGCCTGTGCTTCGCTTCGTTGGCTTCTGTGGCTGGGACGAGCTTGCTTTAGAGCCTTTGTTGGACCTTTGGGGAGATGGCGCCCGCTTGATGGTTGGCTTGGCAGGAGGCGCCTTTGCTGGCGGCATTGCTTTTTTGGGCGATCGGGGCAGAGACTTTGTGGGGCTCGGTGGTGGTGGCACCTGGGCTTGGGATGATGTTTGGGATGGTGCTTGGTCTGGTGTTTGCGCTGGCCGAATAACCGTCTCGTTGCGTTTAACTAAGTCCGTGATTTGGGTAAACCGTTGTCGGCGTGGATTATCTCTTCGGTCTGGACTGGTCCTAGGACTGGGATGCACCACATGGCTGAAATTGCGATTGGTTTGAATGTATCTATCGTTGATGTCCAGGCCAGTGCAAGTGTTGACCACCTGGCAATCGGCATCGTCGATGTTCACATCTAAAATCACTGTAGGGTTCTTCTTCAGTTTGTTTTCCGCATTAGACTTAGGTGACGTCGAGCTCGATTTGTTCTCCCCATCCTCGTCGTCCAAATGCAGGATGGAGGAATCGCCGCTCTCGCTAAAATCGTCACAATCATCATCATCTGAGGTCAGGCAGAAGCAATCAGGATTGTCATGGCAGCAGCCCTTCTCCGGCAAGCTTTTAAAATTGTAGTCAATGCCGCCAGTCGTACGGTTCTCCTTGTCCTCGGCCTCCTGCTCCTCCGGCAAAGGAGTTTGTGTGCCAGCTGTGGCGCGACCTTGTGCGTTGAGAGCATTCATTCCACCGGCTGACCGCATCTTCACTTGAGTTTTTGCAGCGTTTCTTTTCATTGCCCGAAGCCTGCAGTTTTTTATTTTTTCGATTCTCTCCTGCTTTCGTTTTTCGTTCTGCTCATTCTCCGCTTGGGCTGCCCGATGGGCGGTACCCACTTGAAATATGGCTGACCGGTAGTCTTGGTGCTTTCTGACCAAAACATTCTCACGCCACACTTTCAGCTCATCCTGCTTGGTCTGCTGCAGCTTATTAAGTTGGCGCTTCTTTTCCGCAGCAACATCCTCGCGTATTTTTCGGGCCAAGCTGTTGGACTTCTCGCGCACCTAAACAAACAACGTAAAATGTTAGAAGACCTTCGAAATTAATGCGTCGTAGACTCGCATAGCGTACAGCGTACCTGCTGTAAACGAGTTATGCGACGCTCGTTTTCAAGATCTTTTTTAACACGAACTGGATCGTCGAGTACGCTGACGGGTCTCCTGCAGCTACTGCCAAAGTGTCCTTTCACAGATATTTGCAAAGCCATCAGCTGTCGATATTTCTTAACAGTAAACACATACAACACGAGTCAAACAAAACAAAGAACGAATATAAAAGAACACGATGATAAGTAAAATCAAACAGCCAACGTCTTCAAATTCCAAAACAAGCCAATTGAAGCGCAAGCGCAGGGAATGTTCAATGCGTATATCGATGCGGCGTGCTATCGATGGATCGGCTGACAGAAATATCTATCGCCTACCATACTGCACAATAAATCATCGCATCGAACAGCTGGACTGACATTGTTTTGTATTACGAGATTGTAAATAAAAATTTCGAAGTTATTTTCTACTCATCTGAAAATGTCGTTCCTAAGGCAGTTGATAAAGCCGGGACTTCACAGGTAATTTAAACATCAAATTCGTGAAAAATCTCTTTAGAAGTATTGATCTTCTGCAGACATTTACTCCAGTCAGCGGTTGCAATCCGGCATGCCGCCTCGGCCAATCCAAATCCCGAACAGAAGCTGCTAGTCAGTGAGAACTGCTTGAAACGCTTGCGTGAGATCTGCATCGATGGCTCGTTTCTGCGCATAACCGTTGAGGGTGGCGGCTGCTCGGGATTCCAATACAAGTTCGATCTGGACAATAAGATGAACGAGGACGATCTGCCGTTTGGCGAGGACAAGGCCAAGGTGGTGATTGACACCGTGTCGCTGGAGTACTGTACTGGCTCTACCGTGGACTATCAAACCGAGCTGATACGAGCGGGTTTTCGCATGATGGCTAATCCGTTGGCCGAGCAGGGCTGCTCCTGCGGCTCTTCCTTCTCAGTTAAAATGTAATCGGGCTGTGTTAAACGTTAGTGAATTATTTAATACATATATATATGTTCAGTTATATACACGTCGATGGTGGACAAAACAAACAAGAGGGGGCCGGGGGAGAGGATATTGCATAATAACGCAGACAGGCTGGGCCTGGGTTAGTTTTTACAATAATATACAGGAAAGCCGCACAACAGGAGCTCGAACCCCCTCGATTCATTTGCAGGCAGCCAACTGGTCGCTGAGACTAATTACTTGTTCGGTGAGAACGCTGATCTGCTCCTCATAGTTAATGCGTGTCGTGGTCTGCAAGGAAAGAACTCGATGGTTAGGTTTGGGGCGATACAACTTGGCTTGGGCGGGGGCAACCTACCAGTTCCTCTTCCAACATTTGCAGGGCACCACCCAGGCTGGCCAGCTGCTCATCCTTGGCCTTCAGCTCATGGGTGGCGTTCTCCAGGCAGTTTTGTAAATGCTGCACCTCCAGTTCAAAGGATCGTAGCCTCGATTCGGCCTGGACCTTTAACCGCAGCAGATCTTCGAATTTTTTGCTGAATACGCTATAAATCAGTTGCTCTTTCGAGGGTGGCTCCGGCGGCTCCTGCATGGAGTCCCGCGCCCGTTGGCTCCCTCTGGCCTCCAGTTCGCTTGGCTTTACTGTTATGCCTGCGGCGGCCGTGCTGCAGCTGCATAAGCTGAGATCCTTGCTTGGGTTCGCATTAAAGTTCTGGTGCAGTTTGGTGACCTCGTATTGGGCCCGCCAGTGTGCCGCTTCCTTTTCCAGCATGGCAATGCGGTCCTCGGCTGAGAGCTGCACGACATTGTTCGAGTTGTTTTGCTGGAGATTGTGCAGTGGAGTAGTGTCACTGCCAGTGGCACTCAAAGCGTCCTCGCTGCCAAGCTGTCAAGTGAATGATGAGGTAAATGGCTTGAAGAATGAGGTACTACACCTACCATGCTGGCTGCATCCACCAGTTTGGTCTCCAGTTCGCTGTTTCTGTGCTGCAATGTTTCAACTTCTTTTCGCAAACGTTTCTCAATTTCGTTTTGGTCACCAATGCGCTTCTCCAGTTTCTGTTCTAGAGTCGCTATCCGCTCTGTGTGCAGCAACAAGTCACGCTGCTTGTCGTCAATCTGTGGGTTGGTGGGTGTGGTTTAGAGGACGAGCCTTTTGTTGTTCTCTCGTATCGCTTACCAGTGACGTCAGCTGGGCATTTTCCATAATTTTTTTTTGCAGCTCTTCGAATATGAGCGCCTCTTGGGCGGCATTCGGTTCATGGGATGCCTCGACAGAGGCGATGTCGCTAACATCCTGTTTGGTGCCACCCAGCAGTCCCCGCCTTGTGGCGGGCTCCTTGTCCTTTTTCTTCCTCTGCTGCTCGTGCACTGAGATTTCTTGTTGCAGTTGCGATACCCGAGACTCCAGCTGCTTGTTGCGGAAGCCCAACGAGTCCACTTCCTGTTCGGTGCGGCGCAGGGAGGTGGCATACTGCTGCAGTTGCTCCCTGAGTCCACCCTCCTTGGCCTGCTCCTCCAGTACGGCCTTTTTCAGCACCGTGGCTTGGGCTCGCAACTGTGCGTGCGTGCGGATGTGTGGATTAAATTAGATTAAGGCCAGCCGTTAATGGGCGTAAACTGTTGCTGCTGCGGGCCGAATCTTACCTTTGAGTATTCGCTGGCTAGTTTCTGGTACTTGTCTGCCGACACTGTGCCATCCATGGTCATCGCTTTCTCCGCCATGCAGGCAGCCAGTGAGAGTCGGTCGTAGGCGAAAATGCGTTTCTTGCAAATATGCCGACTGATTGTTTTAAACAAAAAAAACAACACCAATAAAAACAAAAAGTAGAGCTGATATTGTACTATCGATATGTCCAATTCGGTTCACTATCGATGAAATTTCTTTCACTATCGATATACACCATTTACACTAGGCTAGGGTTGGGGTATTGAGTTTTAGGCAAAACTCAGTTTTTTTTACACATAATAAGCAAGATGATGGCCCGTAGATTTTTAAAATTCTTTTAGAAACTCACGCACGTTACAGCTCTCAAACTTAATAACGCAATAACTCAACTTTGTACAAGTGTAAACACAAGTTCTGCTCAACTATCGATATGTAGCTCATGCCAGTGTAAATAGCCTATAAAAGAAAGAAACGATAACGATCACATATCGTTAGATTTGAATTCAAAATCCGCACTCAGAGTAAGTATATTAAATGTTATACAATCCTTTATTGACTAAATAGTAACATAAATTAGATGCTCAAAAATCACCATTAACTTAAGAATATATTATCGAAGGGTACCTTCTCAAATAGTTTGTTAGACAGCTCGCGGAATATCAGGCCAAAGCTCTTGGCATATCCCGTTTTCAGCTCATTGAAAACCGTCTCCCAGTTCTCGTTCAGAAAGCGATTCATGCCATCGGAAAGGGTCTTGTCGTTAAAGAGATTTTCGAAGTTCAGGTACACCCGCTTCGGTTCGAAGTTGACGCGATAGTCCTTGAGGCGCATGTACTTGACGCCGTCCTTTTCGAAGGGTTCGCCGATCAGGCGGTGCTCGATTCTGGTGTTGAGCAGCGTGACATTGGCCTTTCCATGGCCGGTGATGGGCAGAAGCAGGATGCGACCGGACATCTCGTATTCACCGATCATCTCGATACGATCCGTTTTGCTCTCACAGATAATCAAATGCTTATCCAAATCGGTTTTGTAGCGCAGGATCTTGCTGGTGGAGATCATGTCGTGGACCTTCACATTCTTCAAGGCCTGACGTAGATTTATTGGCGCATTGCCGGCATCTATAACAAGTTTCTTCACGGACAGCGGCTCCAGTGGCGGAATGCCGAATTCTTTATTGCCTGCCAACGGTTAAAAGAGTAGAGTAAACACATTTTAGCACGTCATCCCATTGTGTTAGCATCAATACGAACCATTTTTCAGCAAGACTATGGCCTGGTTGACAGCATCCACCAGACACTTGTCAAAGTTTGCATCTCGCTTACATTTGGGGAAGCCTTCGGCTGTGTGGAAACAAAACAGAAACAAAAAAAAGATACTCAAATCAGTTGGTCATGACATTGAAAGTGGAATCTTGCGGTTTGCGGAAGTCCCAGAGCAGAGCAGTGCCTGTCTGCCGCCTGCAATTGGGCCAGCTGTGGCTGTAGTGGCCGTCCACTTGGCCACAGAGTTCGTTGGCCACAGAAACAAGTTTGGGCCCGACCGTAAACAAAACAGAAAACAGAAATGTCTCTCTAAAGAAGCTGAGCTAGCATATTTTAGTGGCTCAATGTCAAGTTGAAGCGCACGGCGATCGGCTATTTATCATGAATAAATTATTGGATTGTGAATTTTGAATTGTGCGGCAGACAAAAGCAACAGGCATGACCTATGGCAACATTTTCCATTAATCATCTATCCGCACTCAATGGAATGCTGAATTTAATTTACACTCCATCGATATTGGATCGTATCGTATCGATTACATCTGTGTGTGTCCTTCTCTGGCCGCCGCATGCTGAGGTGACACATTTTTTCTGTCACTTTACGCTCCGAAGCGGAAGTGTAGGACTGGACTGGACTGGATGTGGATCAGTGGACTGTCTGCCTCAAAACCCGTCGCCTCGCTGTCAACCTGTTTGAAAATTGAAACAGCCGCCACAATTGCATAACTTGCACAATAGTCTGCAAACACAGGCCTCGATTTGCATGCCATGCCCCCTGTCAGGCCTGTCATTAGAGAGAATATTACGGAGAACTGACCTCCAAGTGTCGCGGGCCAAGCGCCCAAAACGAAGTTAACTAGCTAATAAACAATATCTATCACGTTTTAACCATATAACCAAATGCCTCTCGGGGTGGCGTACAAAGTGCGCAAATAGCAAAACAGTAAAGACAATAACCAAAGGTTACAACAATATTATTTTTGCACTTTTGACTCTCTCGCTGCCGCTCCAAAGGGAATGTGGGAATAGTGTAAATGGGGGGAATGGGATGGTTGATACTTACGCAAATCTTGCGTAGCCGTTACAATTAACTCCTGCGCAACCGCAACGATTAGCAGCAGTAATGAAGCTGTTGCCGACATTCGGAACATGTTTTTTTTTTATACGAAATCGGATGTACGAGTCGAGAGAGAGAAAGAGATCTATTTCCTAAGTGTAACTTTTTGATTCACAACCACACACGCTCACGCACACACACACGCACTACTCCGACAAGAGTCTCTTCCGATTCCGTTTCCAAGTCCTAGTCCCAATCCAATCCGTCTCCAGCTGGTGGTTCTCGCCGCGACTTATCACTGTGCTGTGTACACGGGATGCGTCGAGCGCTCGAGTTTTTATACCAAGCTTGAGCCGGCAGCGTCGGCGTCGACAGCGCAGACGCGACGAGCAGAGCAGAGCCCACCAAAATTGAAAAAGCTTCCAGCAAAATCAATGAAGCTCCGCTCCTCCTCTAATCGAGAGAAGAGAGCTTTGGCCCAAAAACCATGTGTGTGAGCGAGAGAGAAGCGTGTGACCACCCCAAAAAGCGCATGCGGACAACTTTTGCTTTCCGCCTGGTCGCATTTGGCAATATAACCACTGGTCAAAGGCACCACCGTCTCCAGCACTACCTCAAGTCACAGTTCCAATGCTAGCATCAGTCCCAGTTCCAGTCCTAGTCCCCGGGCCAACCAATGCATAAGCAGATCCAATGGGAACGAAGGCAGAAGTGAACCCAAACAACCCTGTATTGCCCTTTCATTTTCGATTTTCGATATGGTTCATTGAACTTTACATGCGTTTAATGGGCAACGGTTGTAAACCCTAATTGATGGTTTTTTTTCAGCCATGTCCGAGTCGGTAGTGAGCTGGGGATCCATGATAACTGTGACTCGCTTGTTGTTGTCTTATTCAATAAGTGGGGCGTTTTTTTCAGAGCTTCAGAGGCAGACAGCGATTTCTGGTTCATTATCTTGCAGGAAGTTGAATCGGTTGCCTTAATTCAGTCACCTGATTGCTTTTAGTGTATGTTCTACCACTCATAGCACTCGTACTCGCACTCATACGAGTTTTTATTGGGGGCAATATTTAAGTGCATAAATCAATATAGCAGAAATGTTGATTACTTGTTATGGAATTGGTTTGAGGGAATTGGGAAATGCAAATTGGAGTTCTTGTGCGACATTTAAATGTTCCATTTAATGTATCTTTTTGATGTTGAAATGGACAGAAGAAATCCAATCATAAGAAAAAATAATCACTAAGAAACTAACATTTCAAATCCAAATTTATTTATTATCCATATTTGTATATGGACACTTCATTAGCAACCAAACAACTTTTGAATATTGAGAAAATCTAGTTATTATTAGGGAAACCGGATGAGTTTTTTTTAAATATATAGGGTTGGAATATGGAGAACAAAATTCCAATTTAAACATTTATTATTACGATATTTTATTGTCACCAAAACTCTGGCATATTATGAGGAAGATTTATTCAAATTGAGAACTTTTGTTCATATTTTTATGTATTTGTGTATTAGTGTATTATTCTAAGTTGTGAGACGATAATCGCTCCTTACCAAATCCATTTTCAGGGATTGGAAATGTGTATTCTCTAAATATATGAGAAAAACATCGTTGCTATGGATTTTATGGCTGGTATATGGTCAAAGTGCAAGGCCGCCTTGTAATTATAAATATAATACTCATATGGTTAAAACTGGGGAAGTTCTACAACGCATTTTGTTCTCTTGAAACATTTATAGGTTGAGAAATATAGTAGTTTCCCGATGGGCACCAGAACCAAATACTGTCGATGCTGTTAATAGAAATACAAAGTTTGTTGCTTAAGTCATTCGTTTGGCCAGCAAATTCTTTTGTGTCCAGTAGCAAGTGCTTTTTGGCCGAAAACAAAAAAAACGAACGGCCCAAGGACCTCGGGGCAAGTGTCTATGGAAACTGTTGCAATTGTTGTTCAAATATAAACAAATGATGCGTGTGTGTGTTTGTGTGTGTGTGTGTAAGTGTAAGCCGGCTAACGGTAAGTATGTATATGGCCTGATGATTGGTGATAAAGTGCCGAGTTTTTTTGGGCACCCAGCGTGTGGAACATGTGTGGAAACCGGTTGGCGGCAGTCGTCTCTTAACATTCTGTGAGCACGCAATCCGAGTGAAGAGTGGAGCAGAGCCACACACCATTTACCACCAGAGGAGATATTACAAAACCTTACAAAACCTTACAAAAGCGAAAAACCTAAAAACCTAATGCATCGCTGCTACTGCCGAGGGAACTTTGGAGCTGGAAGTGCGATGAGATCATCTATGCTGCAGCCACAGCCTCAGCGTCCACGTGGCGATCTCATGTCGGTGACGTCTTCATCCAGACAGAGTACGAGACCCACGCAGTTTGTGCGGAGGCCGAGTCTCAAATCGAATACGCCAGGACTGGGTTTGGGCCACTCCAGCACCGGGCTGAGCAACGACTTCAGTCGACGCAACTCCACGGCCACATTGGTGAGTCATTGCTCCAGCTGCAGCTGCAGCTCCTCCCAGCAACGGCAGCAGAGTCGGGCCAAGGTTCTGCGATGGGGCTGGGAGCGAACAGGAGGTGTCGACAACAACACCACCAGCAGCAGAAACAGCAACAGCAATAGCAGCTCCCCTCAGTACACCGACAATCGACGTTTCTATGAGCAGAGCGCATGCGTTGCCAGTCGCCAACCAAGTCGGAGCCAAGGTCAGGGTCAGGTTCAAAGTGGCAGCTCGGCAGCGTCATCGCCATCACCCCAACCCCCAGCAATGCACTCCAACGCCAGCGACGAGCTGCAGCAGCTGCAGGCACTCCAAAAGTTTCGATTGATGAATGCCCAACAATGCTTCAGCGATGTGCGCCAGGATGAGCTGCGACTGCAGCAGGCCTACGACAAACTAGAGCGCACCAACACCAGCACGGACAAGTGGCACAAGAACCGAGCCAACGAGGCCAATAGGCAGCAGCAGCATCAGCAAATGACGACAACCACACCCTACGCCCTGCGCCAAAAGATGCTGCAGTTGCGGCTGCAGGCGGATGAAAAGCAGGGCAGGGGATCGGGTGCTACTTGTGCACCTCTGGGGAAGAGCTGCGCCCTGCGATATAATAAATAATAAATTACTAATAAATTATATTAAAATGTATAATAAAGGGAATCAATCAGGATATATGTAAGCTAATTTTTAGTATTAAAAATCAATTAAGATTCAAATCATTTTTGTGACTAGTGCCCCAAATATAAGTACGTCTTGTATCCCTAGGATTGACGATACAAATATTAGATAAGTAAATTAAGAAATTTATAATTATAAATATTAAAAATAAATAAATTAAATAAATAAATATAGATATATTATTGCTAATAAAAAAGAGAAAAATACAATTATATTATTAGTTGCCCTTTAATTGTTGAGGTGTAAAATATGATTGAACCTACGTAGTTAAAACTTTAATTATTAAAATTCTGGAGAAAGCTCGTACTCTTAGCAAGAAATTTCAACAGGTAATAATGGAAATCTCTTACTACAAAAATGAATATTATTGTACACTCAAAAACAAACAAAGAATTACTGGGATTTAATAAGTTTTTACGGGATATAGTAATAGTACTATATTATATTTTAGTGCTTGTTATTTGCATTTATTTTTACTCGAAAGTATCATCTTGGTCATCTTATTAAAAATATTTGTGCCGCTATGGTCGTCTTAGAATAAATTAAAACCACAAGTTTTTTGTTTTTTTTATTGCTAGTATGTATTTCATTTTTCTTTTTAATAAAACAGTGCTATTTTGTTACAAGTGCTTCGTCATTGAGTTCTTTTTTTTCGGTTTTTTTTTATTAATTTTTTTTTTTAATGCATTTAATGTTTTTTCATACTCTTTTTTTTGTCTTTTCCAAATTCCCATTTTTGAAATAATTTTACGATATTACATATGTTATATATTTCTTATGTCTTGTCTTTTTTTTTGTGAAAACAGCCGATGTCATACTTCTTGATCTTGATATTACGAGTACATACAAACAACACATACATACAATACATATATGCTTGTAAATATACGTGGAATTCAGTTACAACATTGAACAGAGTACGAGTACTACGTAGAGTGTGATTTAGACAAGGATTCGCTTTGGGTTACGTGAGGCGACTGTTGCTGGTTGAATTGGCTGTCGGGGACAGGGGGTTGTACAAACGAAACCATTTTGGAGGGGGCAGGAGGTAATTTCCGTCAGGTTTGCGTTGCATCTGCAGCGCTTGGGATCGTAATACTTGGATGTGATGTGGATGTGCCGGACTTTCAGCACTAGAATGTTCCGACCGTAATCGTAATACAAAATACACAAAAGTAAACAAATACTTATACGACAAAGTGTGTGTGTGTGTGTGCCTGCTGCGCTGCGGCTTACAATTATTGTTTATATTATTTTTGTGAATGTTTTCCATGCATTTAATATGCTTGTTTTCCCATCGCCGTCAAACAGGAGATACAGGGATAGGGGGGGGATAGAGAGTAACATTATCTGCCGCGTCGCTGACATCAGCAGAGGGCACACAGTGCCGCTCAAAAGTATGCGCCTTAACTAACAGTGCTTCAAGAAGCCTTTTTGATATATTTTTCCATGTGCTGTTTTGGTTTTTTTTTTGTTTTATCGTTGAAATTTTTAATGTGGCTTTTGGGAAAACATGTTAAGTTCATCAATTGTGTCTGTGTGGGTGTGGTTGTGTGTTGGTTTAACGCAAATAGTTTTAAAAAAAATATACACAATGTTTTGTTTATTTTAATATTTTTGGTGTAAACAATTGAAACTTATGTAGAATTGCAACTAAAAAAAAATTGCCTTCCTCGCTTTTTCTTTTAAAACTAAGTAAACATGTAGTACAATATTTGATGTAGAGTTTTGCTAAGACAAATATTACAAAAATATATAGATAGATGGATAGATTCGTGCTTTCGAGTACATATGTAATATGTAATTACCCCTCGCACACACATTTTAAAAGCATATTCCCATAGAGTTAACATTTTTTTGATGTTTTTCTTTTTCTAGATAAAAACAAACGAAGTTGAAAGATAGTAGAAAAAAAGCCTAAATAGAAAATTCTTTGCGAGATATAAAATGCGAAATAAAATACAACTGGTGCGTGCACTCTTTGTACCTACTGTAGTGCGTGTGTACCTGTGCTATGCATATGTGTGTGTTTGTGTGTGTGTGTTTTGGTTTTGCGAAAAGGGAAAAAACTATAACACAATTAATACATTATAGGAGATACAAATATTCATTCCTCCTTGCTTGCTTATGCAGTGTCTTACACTACCATTAGTTTGAACTAAAGTGTCTCTCGATTTGTGGTTTAATTTTAGTTTTTTTTTTTGTTTTCTTTTTTAAATGAAAAATAGGCTAATTTGTATAGATTCATATACCCCATATAACGTTGCTCACGATTCGATTCGATTACACATCTATATATTCGATAAAAACAAACTCTTTGCGCTTCCATGTTCTGGACTCGTTCTGCCCTTCCTTTTCCCCCAGTGGGGGCTATGTGCAGTGTGCTCGTGCTGTGCGTGTCTGCTTATTTTTTCTTGTTTTTATTGTTGGCACCGCGGGGCGGTGTCAGGGGACGGCCCGAGCTGCCGAAATTGGGATACACAAAGCGTCGTTTATCGGCGGGTTTCAATATCTGAAAGGAGCACATCAGCGTGTCGTCAACGGACATCATGGCACCTGAAATAACAGACGCACAGAAACATGATCAAGCCCCTGCAAAGACATGCAATCAAATGCGCAGTTGTCGCTTGAAAATTGAGGCGGGTGTTTAGATTTCCGATTTCAGTTTTTAGCTTTCACTTGGCGTCGCTGTGCAGTCGGTCTGTGAGTATCTCTGGGATCAGCGATAACCTTGTGTGACGCGTCTCCTGCTTAGGTTTACTCTCCCATCACAGACAAGCCAATAATTGAGATAAGATTATCTCGGGACTGAAGTCCAGCTGCGTGCACACTCACGTCAATTGTCAATCAACTCACCCGCATTGTCGAATTCCCCGCAATAGTTGGGCGCCGAGAAGAGCGTGACCAGCTGGCGCTTGGCAAAGAACTCGTAGCCATCCTCCACCACCTGATGGGCACGACAGATGAGGTCGAACTCGTGCTTCTGTAGAAATTTACCCACAACCTAAGCGCAGAGGGACATTCGTTAGCAGCGCATCTCAGGATACTCGTAGATCGACTCGAACACTTACCTCTGCTCCAAATGTGAAGCTTACGCCGCGATCATTTTCGCCCCAGCCCATGGTATCCTTGTCTGGGTCGGACCACAACAGATCGCACAATAGCCCCTGATCGGGCACATCTGTGGGACGCATAATACGACGGATTTGCTCCATCGAGGACAGATCCGGACTGAGGCCGCCGTGACAGCAGAAGATCTTCTCATCGACAATGGCCGCCACTGGTAGACAGTTGAAGCAGTCCGTGAAAGTTTTCCACAGCTTGATGGTGTAACGCCGCTTGCACTCGTCGTAAAACCTGTCATCAGATCAATTAGATTGAGTTATGCCTTCGATAATGCAAATGTTATTGCGCCTGGCTGTGGGCTTACCCGTAGATGCGGTTGATGCTGGCGCACTCGTGATTGCCGCGCAGCAAGAAAAAGTTCTCCGAATATTTTATCTTATATGCCAAGAGGAGGCATATCGTCTCCAGGGACTGCTTTCCACGGTCCACATAATCGCCTAGAAACAGATAGTTGGACTCGGGCGGGAATCCGCCGTACTCGAACAGGCGCAACAGATCGTAGTACTGTCCGTGTATGTCGCCGCAGATCTTTAGCGGTGCCTCCAGCTCCAGCAGAATCGGCTGCGACAGGAATATCTCGCGCGACTTGAGGCACAAACTGCGGATCTCGCTCTCCGACAGCTGTACATTTTTACCCGGACGAGCTCCGCGCACTACAGTTGAGGAAAACGAATGAAAATATGTAAATCATAATCCAGCAGGAGAAAGCAGTGGGGATGGCAGCACACCACTTACCCTCGAGCAGACGCGAGATAATGCTGTCGATATTCATAATATCTGACATGATTCGGCTTTGCTTTGTGTCCGCTTATCAGTTATCACCTGCTGCTGGCTGCTTGCTACTGTATACCCGTCTGCTTTGTGTAACACTCTCACTCCGTTGCCCGATATGCCCCGTTTTGCCTTATGTATTTTCGGTATACGTTATGTATGTTATTTCATCGATGGCTGGATACGATGGACGAATGTGGGGGGGCGATGGGGGCGACGACGAGTACGAAGGTGCGTATGCTTGTATGGGTGTGTGCGCGTGTGTTGGGATGGATTTCGCAGTGGATTAAGGTACTTTTCTGAAATGCCTCTGACTTCTGCTGTTGAGCCCATGTACGTTTTTCCCTATTCACTGGTTTTCCTCTTGCTCCGCAGCCTTTTTATTCCATTTAATTCACGTTAATTCGCGACCGAATTTTTTCGTAGACCAGTGTGACCGCGGAATTGTATATAAAATATACTGTCCGACCATCAGAAATATACCGAAAAGTACGATCTCATTTTAAAAAAAATACCGTAAAAACACCAACGAAAATCATATTCCTCGCTTTTGATATTCCGTTTAATATTACTAGCTAACTAGGACCCTCGGGCCTGAACACATAATTTTATACGATTGATGAATCAATTGTCTACAAGACTGGTTAAGTTTAGTGACTCTTTTTTTTTAGATTGTTTCTAAAATGATGTTTAAGTCAAGGTATAAAACTTAAGTGAGCATGACATCCGACGTAAGAAAACGTAAGTGAGCATGGAATGTCACGTCATTTGGTATAAAAAAGGTAATATAGACATATGTATACCCTTTTTCATTTAATTAATGTTAAAATTCTTTTTTTCCAGATGCTTTAAAACGTAATAAATATTGTATTTTGCACATATTTACAATTTTCGACCCAATAATGCATTTGATGAATTTATTATTACTAACAAATCGATCCCGATACCCATTTTCAGTCTTTATAAGAAAGCCAAAAACCGTAAAATTATCTGAGATAGAGACTGACTAGCTTCTGCAATAATTGGTGCCTAGTAAAACAAACTTTTTTTAGATTCTATAACATCCTTTCGTAGAGGGTATGAAAAATGTTGTCCACGGCGAATTACGTAAGTGAGAGTGAAATATGACGTAAGGCAACGTAAGTGAGAGTGAAATGTGAGGCGAATATGTTGCGACGAATTCGCCCTCAGCCAATTCGCTCGCTCGCCGTGAAACGAATATACCGAAAAGAACGGTCTCATTTAAAAAAAATACCGTAAAAACACCAACGAAAATCATATTCCTCGATTTTGATATTCGGTTTAATATAATATTGCAGTTTATGGGATTATTGCCGCAAATAATAGATTTAACAATTTTACAATGGGTGGTAGGCAACGCTCTGTAACGCTCGTGTCAAAGTTAGTTGTTTTGGGGGCTATTGTTTTATTTGTTCACTATAATTTGGGCTATAAAGTGTTGGGGCTACTCCTTGGAAGGAAACCCATAAATTATAGTAAAAAGATAACATAATCGAATAACTAGTCTCCCATGAAACAGTTTACTTTGAGTTCAGCAATTTATCCATAATTTTAGTAACTCCCTTGCTCATTTCAAATCTACCCGCTGTAAAAAATCCTCGCCGTCCTGGGAAGTTTATAATATTTTTCCCTGGGAAATTGTAGAGGATCTTCGGAAAAAATCGGGTACGGACAACAGGCAAAACGGCCCAGAAAATGCAAGACCTGCAAGGTAAAATCCACCCCACTTGATTTACATGACGCGTGGGCGCTAGCGCTATCGGGGAATAATTCGGGTAGGGTGAAAATCGTGCGAGCCGTGAAATTTCCCTTGGCTGAATTTACGCGTTATCCATACCTTTTTTTGGCTCAACCCAAAAATAGTAGTGTCGCTCCCAAAAATAGTAGTGTCGAGCCCAAAAAGTAGTAGAAGTAGTCGTAGACGCGCTCTTTTACTCTCTATTTACTCTCTTTTACTCATTTTCGCGTTAAAAGTATAACCGTGGCGGTAAATACCAGTATATACCATGAGAAAAATACCCACGAAACTCAAATTTCTCAAATTTTGATATTCCGACTAATATTACTAGCTAACTGGGACCCTAAGGCCTAAACACATAATTTTATACGATTGACGAAACAATTTTCTACAAGATTGATTAAATACAAAAAAATCCGCTTATTGTATTCGGTCTTAAGGCTTAAACAGGGAAGGTCAGGGCATAAAACGTAAGTGAGCATGGAATGTCACGTCGTTTGGAAACTTTACAGGTGGTATGGACATATTGATACCCTTTTTCATTTCATTAATGTTAAAATTATTTTTTCCCAGCTGCTTTAAAATATACTTAATTATGTGTTTTACACAGATTGACATATTCTGACCCATTAATGGATTTGATTTGTTTTCTGTATAAACATCTCGATCCCGATTTATATATTTATATATATTTTTACACCACAAACTGAAAAATTTCGTTGAGGTACTAGTTTATGCCTATATGACAAACATTTCCTAAATTCTATAATATCCTTTCCTAAGGATATTAAATGTTTAAAATTCCGTGCAAATGTTGTGGGACAGTGTCGCTAATTTCGCGGAACTTGATGCTGGCCCATACAAATTAATGTTGCCAACGGTAAAAAACGTAAGTGAGCAAAAATCGCAGTAAGTATATACCATGAAAACTATCTATCACGGATGAAACTATCGAGCCTCTTGAAAGTAGGCCAGTGTTTTCATCACTATTCGCGAAGTTGCCAGATGGTTGAGAAAAGGTGTTGGCTTTGTTTTAAAATGTATTTAAGTAACCGTCGTATTGAACATGACTCGTTTTCGCGGCAGAGGCACTGGCCTGGAAACTTCACGTGGAGCAGCCATGGCTGCGGGCTTCACAAGAATTGCCTCCAAACGGGCTTTGAAATCGTCATCGGCCTGCCGCTGCGGACTCGAGCCACGCGATTCCGACTGTTCGCTGCTCTCCGTTTTTTCTTCTTCCTCTTGGGAGCTGTCGGCCACCGTAACAGGCTCCTGAATTGAAGCTGAGCGAAGGCTTCTACGTTTGGGCGCTTCAATGGGCTGCAGCGCCGCCCTGTGCTTCAGCAGATCCTCGGCCCGTTGCGGCAGCTTTGCGCAGCAGAGCTTCTCCACAAACTTGCGGATGCGATTGCGAGTGGCATAGAACTGCGGATATTGCTGGAAGGCATTAAAATGTACTTTAAGTTCTTTAAAAGATTTAATCGGTCCTACCAATTTCAGTTTGCTGCGCTGCTCCGTCAGTTCCGCGTTGATGCGCTTCATGGTCGTGTGGGATATAGTCTTGGATTTCAGGTCGTAGCCATGGGAACTCATCTTCCGGATGACCAACTTGCGGACTTCTTTGCGTGCTTCCTTGCGGGTCAGCGGTTTCTGTGGACTCCTAAGAGAAGGGGCTGGAGGCTTGCTGGATACAGCCTTCTGGACTGGCCGCGATGGCTCCGCCTCGGAAGTCAACGTTTCACTGTCAGCATCCGAAAGGGTCTGATCTGTATCCTCCTGCACTACTGCTTCATCCTCCTGGCTGAGGCTCTCATCGATGTCTGTGGTTTCCCTTGCCTCTGGCTGCTCTGGCTTGCTGAGTGCCGGCTCAATGGCAGCGGGTTTCGTGTACGTTGGATGGCTGCTCGAGCTGCTGTCACTTGGTTGCTCGTTGATTTCTACTTGGACTTCCACTGGAGGAGGAGGCGGAGCCAGAGACTTTTCCTGCGGCACCTGCACCTCAATGGGGTAAGTGTCATCGTCTGCCTTGTCCTTGAGGAACTCGCTCTCCACTTGCTTCCGGATACGCTCCGCACTCGTTTCTTCCTTGCGGCTCACAGGTTTGGGTATCTTAAGAGTGCCTGAACCTTGGACAGGCTCCACAACCGGCTGAGGCTTAGCAGCCTCCTTGCGCACTCTTAGCTGCTTGAGTTCTCGTTCCAGGGCCTCCAGTTTATCATTGTAGCCCATCTCCAGGTGGTTAACCACTTGCTCCAGTTTATTGGCACTGATCTTGCCAATCTCCGTCACCTTCTCCGTGAGAATGCGTTCCAAATCTTCCAGGCAAGGTGTGACTGTTTGGCCTTCCAGGGGAGATGCCGCTGTGTTGCTGGTGGTCTTCTTGCTCTGCTCGAGGGCATGGTTGAGACCTTCCAGCTTCTGATTGATATCCTAGAGGAGAGTAAAAACGATGTATATATCAAAGAATAGATACAGTACTCGTGTAAGGTCCTACCAGGATGAACTGTTCGTTGCTTTGCTTGAGTTGCGTTTGCCAAACCTCAAAGTTGCTCAGTCGCTCCGCCAGGCCATGCAGCTGCTCCTTGCGCTCGCTGGCCTCACTCTCCAGGGCCTCGGTGTGGAGTTCGTCCTTCTCTTTGGTCTCGGTCAGATTGCTTTGTATGCCCACATTGCGCTGATCCTGGCGGGGACTTGGCCGCTTGGAACTACTGCTGCGTTCTTTGATGTTCCGTTCGGCGGCATTGAGTCGCTCCTTCAGCTGCTTGATCTCCAGCTCCATTTTGATGGTATTAATCAGGTGCATGTCGTTGTCCTTGTCCTTGGCATTGGCGTTGGCGTTGGCGTTGCTGTGTGCTGCACCGAGGCTGGGGGGTGTGCCCACGCGATGCTTGCGCCCCATGTGTATGTTGAGGGCATCGTTGCTGATGAAGTTCTTGGTGCACAGGTGGCAGGGGTAGACCACCTCGCGTATGGCCTCAATCTGGGTGATTCGCTTGTTTAGCTGCACCACCTCGTTGTTGGACTCCACCAAAGACTTGCGCAGATTGCCAATCTCCTGCTGGGAGATCTCATGCGCCTCGCGCAGATCCGACACATACTCATCCAGGTAGGTCCGACAGCAGATGAGATACTGGATGGCGTACTGCGACATCACAAAGTACTTGGCAATGCCGCTGTCGAGGATGTGTGTCTCCAGGACAGTGCCCAGTGGTGCCTCTGACAAGTGCTGCAGTGCCTTGTCAACCAGCTCGAAGTTTTGCTCCCTCAGTATTCGGTCAGTCTCATAGGAACCTACGAGTATACGGAAAATAAGTCAGCTTTGTATTTGTACCTATAATATCAATAATTTACCCATTAAACGCCAGTCCAAGGGCCCATCGCGGTATTGGCGCAGCTTGAATCCCGCTTCCCTCACCATCTGCGGATAGTTGCTCTTGTAGCCCATTCCGTTGACTCATAGACACTTTCGATTTCAAGAAAGTTTGGTTTACTTTTGTTGTTTTGCTTCTGTTCCTTGCCAGAATTCGCCACTTACTGCTCTAATTTCTTCCCTTAATTTTCGTTGTCACAGTAATGCCCGTCGCCTTGACGACCCCCTTTGGCAGTGACAGCTTGGGCTGGGTCTGTTCTGTGGTTGCGAACTCGGCTAGGGTTGACGATAGGGTCAGACTGTACGAAGCAGATTCATGTTTAAGGGCTGCATTCTCAGGTAATATTAAAGCACACATTGACCTTGTTGATTTATTTCCCCCGGCCGCAAATTGCAGTCTGGGTTTTCCTGAAAATGGTTTCGATAAAATCTAGATTTTTTTTAAAGAAAATCGAGTTATCGATTATATGTTTTCTGCCATACAGAGGTTTTTGAATTGTCGAATGAAGCCTTCGCTTCAAGGGGGTATCGCTTTAGCACAGAAATGGGGTACATTTCTTCCATATAAACGAACAAAAAATAAAACATTTAATTGTGAAGTGGCTGTGCAACACTGCCAGTAACAGGGCTGTAATTGGTTGTAGTCAAACAAAAATTATTAAATACTACCTCAAGCTACACTTCAATCATTTCAGAAATGAATATATAATTTAAAAACTATTAATAATTTTAATAACTATGCTAATTATAAACTTAATTCTCAATTATAAAAAGAAGTAAATAAGTAAATGTATGGGTTTTATGTTTCCTTCTGAGTGTTGGAAAATAAATCATTATTATAAGAAAATTTTGGAAATTTGTACTAGAATACTAAAAGAAAACTTCTTCAAATTTAGTAGCTTAACACATATTACGAATTGCTAAAGTTTACAAGAAAATATTAATTTCGTTCTGACTACTCTCACAATTTGATACTTGACACTTTCCATGCTTAAATTAATTAAATCGAATATCGGTTGCAGGAAATTGGCGCCAAGCGCTAAGAGTACAGCAATTGGTACAGCAATTGCTGAGCACCGCCGTTTGACAGTTGTCAAGCATCCTCTCCAAGGAGCATCTGTCAGAATCCAAACCTCAGTTGCGATTAAACTCTCAGAGCGTGAGGTTGTGCTGAACTGCAAGGAACTGCTAACAAGATGCTACAAATTGAATAGATACATTTAAAATTTGTAGCAAATATTCGACAGTTATGAGGATAGAAACACAGCGGAAAATGTGGCACTGGAGTTTGCTGTGCGTTTGCCTATTGGTGCCATTGGCAAGCTCAACGGGTAAGCCATAAAAAATTCGTGTCCGAGTCTATGAAAAATCTGTGAAAATTCCGATACCCGAGTGTCAGGCAGCTGTCAGAAGGCTGCGCCCACTGAGAGCCTAAGAGAGTAAGAACAGCGTCTGCGCAGAAGTTTGTTTTGGGAAATTTGGAAAAGTTTGGGAATAGATTGTGGCTTTGTTTTGGGAAATTAATTCGTTACCCTTCGCATTTCTTCTGCCCTGCTGTCACAGCTCCAGTGAGTTTTGAGGCGAATCCGGACACCAAGCGGCTATACGATGACTTGCTGAGCAACTACAATCGTTTGATACGTCCCGTCGTGAACAACACGGAGACCCTGACGGTTTGGCTGGGTCTGAAGTTGTCCCAGCTGATTGAGGTGAACCTCAAGAATCAGGTGATGACCACCAATCTGTGGGTGAAACAGGTTAGTATTAAAAATGTTATAAAATGGACAGTTTCTAATGTTTAGTTTCGGATAGCGCTGGTTCGACTACAAGTTGCGTTGGGATCCCGAGGAATATGGAGGCGTGGAGCAGCTTTATGTGCCCTCGGAACACATTTGGGTGCCCGACATAGTGCTCTACAATAACTGGGATGGCAACTATGAGGTGAGTGTACCAAAAAATACGGATGAATTTCATTAACTACTCCCACTGTTAGGTCACTCTGATGACCAAGGCCACGCTGAAGTACACGGGTGAAGTGTTCTGGGAGCCGCCTGCAATTTACAAGTCTTCCTGCGAAATGAATGTCGAATATTTTCCCTACGATGAACAAATTTGCTTCATGAAATTTGGTTCATGGACCTACAATGGGGCCCAAGTGGACTTGAAGCACTTAGATCAGGTTAGGATTGATCTCTGAGGGCAGAAAATCTGAAATGATTGCTTACAATTTTTATCAGATTCCCGGCAGTAATCTTGTGCAAGTGGGCATCGATCTAACCGAATTCTATTTGTCCGTGGAGTGGGATATACTCGAGGTGCCAGCTACCAAAAATGAGGAATACTATCCAGACACTTTAGAGCCCTTTTCAGGTGAGTTCTGCTCTATTTGACGGAATAATTCTTAAATATTTTGTATCTTTGATGACATATGTAGATATAACCTTCAAGTTGACTATGCGACGTAAGACATTATTCTACACTGTCAATCTGATTGTGCCCTGCGTGGCCTTGACATTCCTCACGGTGTTGGTATTCTATTTGCCAAGCGATTCTGGCGAGAAGGTAACGGAGAAGGATACGTCGATGTGGAAATCTATACTCAGTCTGAACTGAGTCAGAATTTTTTTTATATATGTATTTCTCAGCATGTGGCATGTCCTACGAAATTTATCTAATGTAAAAGTGTTAGTTAGAAATGTTTGCACTTTATGTAGAATAGTTCTTTATATTTTGTATTTTTGTAACTACATTCTGTGAGATCTATCGAAACAATCCACTATCCTACACTGATTTTAAAGCACTCAACTATTTCATACTATTACTTTCATCAGCAAAAAATACTATTATCTCCTACACTCTGAAAAACGAAACCTCAACCATACTTTAGATAAGCTATCTATCTACCTCATCTGCACATATCGGTCTACTTTCAATAGCTTCAACTCTCACTATAATCCTTCTAGTCTGCTGTCCCTTAAGCTGAGCTCTCAAAACTCTAAAACTGTAAATTGGCTTTCAACGAAACTCGAAAACGAATTCTAAAAAAAAACTAATAAAAAATCGTATCCGAGAAGAGCTCAACTTGCATTTCCTGCTCTTTCTAAACTATGACCTTTTCTATTTTATACTCAACAATTCTTAACTATTAGTTGTTCCTTAATCCTATTAGATAGTCCCTAATGCTATCCATTAACTTATTAAATCTGAAAGCCGCAGCAGCGTCGCCATCTGCATTCATCCCAAGCAGCACACATATATTTGACGCCCCCATATATAGCATATATGACTCCTATTTTGCGTTGAATATCATTTGTGCTGTCTCCTGAGTAGTGAAATCTCATAACGTAAATTTTCATCGATTTGATACCAATGCTCCATCGATATTCATATCGAAATGAATCGAATCGAATTGGATTCAGAATGTCAAAAAGCCACTCTCAAAATTGAACCCATAATATCGCGTATTTGGAATAAAGCAGCGCACTCTATCACACACACAAATATAGGATACACCTGCATACAGCACACTCACATACTCACAGTTACTCACACAGCGACACGTAACAAACACGTAAAGGACTCGTGCAGTTTGTTGTTATTCTCGTATTCTTGTTGTCGTTGCCCTAGTGTTTGCTCGTTCATTCGTATCGCTCGCTTGCTCCAGTACCAGTACCATCGATAGTGATACTCGTACATGAACCAGATACCAACTGAATCATACAATTCGTAAGAAATAAGGGAATATCACAGACAGAGCTGTGAGAATTCTGAGGTCATTCAATTCACATCTTCTGCATTTGAGGACTCAGGGAAAGCTGTGTTAAGTTTTTAACAAGAAAGAGTAATAGTTGTTCAGGAAAAACTAACTATTTCTGGAACCTACATATCAAACTTGTACCGTTTCGAATCAATCGTGACTGAAAAGTATCATCAAAGACTATAAAGTTACCAAGATGTTGTATGAGGCCACTGTTTTTGCTTTCTTGTGCGCCAACAAAGACTTTTTATTTTGTTGTTGAATTCTTGGGACCGACTCAGCTGCATTGACGAACAGTCGAGGCCGTGCCGCGATCAAAGTTGAAGATGAAAGAGCCCAAGAGAGAATTGAAGTTCCAGTAACCCGCAATTTCGTGCCAAGAAGCATCGAATGAAAATTGTAATGGAATTTATTCCTAATGGAATATCTGCGTATTTTATAGTCTTCGGTACATAAAGTTAATTGTTATTAAACTATAACTCTGAAAACTGTGCAAAATGCCACACAACGAAACATGTATCATAATCAAAACCTAATCACGATTAGAAATGTAATGGAAAACATTTAACAGTTCTTGTTTCCTTGATAGTTACAATGTAAGTTTATTGTGATTGATAGAATAATTTTTCATAGGATACCTTCGGATAGTACTCGTTGTACATGAAAACTTTACCCAAGCCAGAGATAAGCTCTACAAAATACGAGTTCCTGTGACCTCTACTCCATACTCACACACACACACACACACGTACCCATACACATACCAGTAAACAGAAAGTTCACGTGTAAACGTAGTGAAATGCGCTTTGTTGCTTTGTTTTGTTTTGGTTTTTTTTTTTGTGTTGATTGTTTTCGTGTAAACTTGAAATGATTGATGGATGTAAGTGTGTGGGGTCGTGGCAGGGGTCACACGGAGCTGTTGTCTGGCTCTGTGTTTGTTCGTGGATCCATGGCTTGCTTACAGCATACCCGATGCAGTGTCCTTAGGCATATTTAGATTATAGTTTCCATATTGGGAAAGAGTTGGTTATGTTTAAATTTGGTTGGTCTTCAGTTGAGTCAGAAAATTATGTTCAATTTGTAATCGATATGCAATTGCCTAACTTAATTCCAACAAATTGTGGTATTTGTATTTTTATTTTCGTTGCTGTTTTGTACTCTTTGTTGTTGTTTGTTGATTGTTCGTTTGATTGTTTGATGGTATTTTTTAGTGCTGCTGATTCGAATCGGTTCGCATCGATTCGATTGATCAGTAGGGCGAGGGGGGACTGGCAAGTGTGCGATATCGAAAGGAAGACATTGTGTACGAAATTTCGTTGACAGGTTACGTTATGTATTTCAATACTTGTGTCGTTGACCGTGTTCTTCTTGTTATTGGCCGAAATTATTCCGCCTACCTCGTTGGCAGTGCCCCTGCTGGGCAAGTATCTGCTCTTTACCATGATACTCGTCTCCCTGTCCGTCTGGACAACTGTCTGTGTGCTCAATATACACTTCAGGTGAGTCAATCAATGCCCTGCCCCCAGCGGAGCCCCAGCTAATTGCCATCCGGCACAGATCTCCCTCGACGCACAATATGTCGCCGATGGTGCGGAAACTGTTCCTGCACTTTATGCCAAAACTGATGATGATGCGGCGGACCCAGTACACACTACCCGACTACGACGACTCCACGCCTAGCAATGGCTACACCAACGAGATCGATGTGCGGTAAGTCGGAGTTCTCTCTTCTCCAAATTGAAAGCAAACACTTGACTTCGCAGCCCCGTGCTACCCGTGCTCCCCGTTTCCCTCCTCCTTTCCCATATGTGCGGCTATTTTTTTTCGCAGTGACAGCATCAGCGACTTTCCCAGCGAGTTTAAGGACAGCCAGGATGGCGCTTACGATAATGGCATGCAGAACTCTGTGGGTGAGTGCGGTACGGCGATATCTAGCCATAAAATACACAAATATTTTGCGAACCCGCGGGCCCCGAAAATTGAAATGAAATATAACCAAAACCAAAAAAAAAAGGAACTAAGCAAATAATGCAATAAAATGACAAAAAATAAGGCAAAATCCCCATGAGAGAGAAATGTGAGGAGAGGATGATGCGACGCTTTGATGACAAATAACGCTTACGCGGTCCAAAGCCAAACATAGACATGGACATGGCAGTGGCGTAGTCAGTGGGTGGGGTGGGGTGGCGAGGGGTAGACATTCAACTGATTTATGGTTTCGCCAATCACATTCATGTCAGATTAAACCCCTTTTGGGCTGGGTCCTACACCCGTGGCCCACTGAGTGTTGCCATGTTTGTTCTTTATGAGCAAGTGTCTGCGTACAGGATCATAAAACAAGCCAAGCGAAAATAAAAAAAAAACCAAGGCTGCAATCGACATACATACATACATATAAACATAAGGAAGTTTTTATGAACCTCCTTTGTATAGTGCATAAAATGACGGAAAACTGTCGACCAACGTTGACAAATAGATTAAACAATAAAACGATGCGAATTTAATGGGATGTTCAGATAAAAATAAATTTGATCTATAGATCGCTGGATGCAGTGCGATTTTTCACTCCAGGAAGGTAGTTAAAAACCTGCTTGATATGTACATATATTCGAAACTAGTTTTTTTTTGAATATTTTTTAACAGCTCCTTTTACACGAAAGATAATTGTAGGTATATTTTTAGAGAAATTACACTAAATCCCTTTTAAAAAGTATTTATTTCTCAATGAATGGACATATATATTTGTTAAATGTATTATATTTATTAAATATATTCTGTATATATTTTTAAATTTGGACTGTCATATCTTTATGATAGCTTTAGGCCCCCATAACCTAAGGACTATGTGTACAAGTACATGTCCAAAAGCATAAACAATCATTGGTGGGCATAATTAAGTTTTTCTAGTGGGAAGTCCCATTGCCTTGAGGCGGTACTCACATAGGTCAAAATATTTCTTTACTCCTACACAAACAACACGTAAAAATCTCTATAAGATACACCCACACACACACACACACACACACATGGTATATCTGGCTCCCCATATAGCCCATGGGGACGCGTATCTACTTGATTCTCACATTTATTTATTGTTCCAATATTTTATTTCAATTTCTGTGCATTTTCATGGCGGAAACTTGACAGATTCTGACAATGTGATACCGCGCAACTTAACACCTGAAGTGCTGCAGGCGTTGCGTGCGGTCAGATTTATTGCGCAGCATATCAAGGATGCCGACAAGGATAACGAGGTGGGTACACAACAACACCGCCACCACCAGCACCAGCAACACAAGCACCTCCCTGGTCCAATGTCCCATATCCCATATCCCATCACCCATCACCCATCACCATCCACTTCTCTTCAGCCTCATGCTTATTTTTGTTGCCCATTTTTATTGACGGGACCACTCCTCGAGAAGCAGCGGATAAGAGATGGCTGAGACTGGAGTGGAGTGGAGGCAGTCCTCGTAGAATCCTTGATGCTGTTATTGTTCACATTGCCATATTTGCGGCGTCTGGCGGGAGCTTTTTCGCCTCTTTTTTTGTATTGTTTATTACCCTTAACTTCGACTTGAATGCATTGGACGGAGGAGGAACCGAGTCCCGAATGTGCAGCAAACAATTGTAAAATATATTAAATCATAACTTTATATTTTTATTGCGCCTCAAGTTTATTGAGAGGCAGCCGCCGCAAAACAATATTTTATTATCCCCCAAAATATAAAACCAATTTCGTTCAGCCCCGCACAAAAATGATACGGCAAATGATATTAAAAATCTACTTTTTATTATTTCATCCTCCACCCGCCGCCGCCGTCCCGACCATACAGATTGTGGAGGATTGGAAATTCGTGTCGATGGTGCTGGATCGCTTCTTCCTCTGGCTCTTCACGTTGTCCTGCGTATTCGGGACCTTTGCCATCATCTGCCAGTCGCCGTCGCTCTACGACACCCGCGCGCCAATCGACCGCCAGCTGAGTGAGATTCCGCTGCGCAAAAACAATTTCATGTTGCCCCCGGACATTGTCCGGCAGGTGCTCACCTAATTGGGCGACCACAGATCACGCCTGATGGAAAATCCAGCTAAAGTTAACAATTCTTGTCTCACAGAATGCGAACAAATCAAGTTTTCCAATGAATATTGCGTTGATTTTTGTTATTAATGTTTAACAATCAGCAATACCTATTATTAAAATAAACTAGAACACACACAATACAAATAAAATGATTCTATAATAATATAAAACTATTTAAAGAATATCCTTTGGTTGGTTACAAAATAAAACTGTATTTTTGCGGTAAAACTTTGAGTGAAGGAACGCGGGTGGGCGGGGAATGCTTAATAAACAATAAAATGTACAAACTTGTCCCAAAGTCTCGCTTAGTTTGAGGAGCTCAACTTTTGTAAATTTTCCTTAATATGTACATAAATATATTTTCCAGCTGCTATCAGACGTAACCACAATGACATCTGTTCTGGGTCCTTCCGATTGTCTGCTGTTAATTTTCAATTAAGAGATGACTTTTCATAAAAGTTCTGGGGGAAAATAAAACGTTTTTTGGGGGGAAATGGCGGCCAAGAATATGGCAAGAAGTTTCGCATTTGCTATGTCAAACAGACATTGTGCATACGCCACGTCGGCTGCCTAAATAATTTGCAGTATCATTTATTTGACTCCCAGTCGCAGTCTCCGTCTCAGTCCCAGTTCCACCCGCTTCTCATTCGCCTTTGTCTCTGTCGCTTCACTTGTCTGACTGGCTGCCGCATTAAATTAGAAAGTTGAAATCTCTCTGGCCTCGCATTCATCAACATGTGTATGTAGGTCCTGGCAAAGCAAAAGACTTTCTTTCCTTCTTTTTGGTACTGTCAACAGACATAATTTCGTGAGCTCCTTAACTGGCAGGGGCAGGACGGATAACATCCTATACAAATGTGTTGATGAAGAAAAACAGGGAATCGGGTTGGAGGGGGGTGTGCCAAAGGTCGAGGCTTAAACACTCTACGGTAGAAAGCAATTGAAGCTTCAGTACGTGAGGAAAACACCCAAAAAGAGTAGCGTATAAGTGAGGGTTTTCATTATATCATATTTCATAAAAATTTACTTATACCCTTTCAAGCATAAGTGTGCTCCAGATATTATTAAGATTTGCTTAAGGATTCCGTGCTGCCTGCTGCCGTGCTGCTCCCGTCCCCACCCTCTATCTTAATGTCGTTTGCTGCGTTTCCTTGTTGTACTTTATTTCTTTTTTGGTGATTTTTGTTTTGTTTTTTTTTGTTTGTTGGCAGTTTTAAATTAGAAAAGTTTTTTGGCCAGATTTTTGTTTTACATTTTTCATATTTTCTACGGGCCGTGCGCATGTTGTGTCGCTGCTGCCCCCACTGCTGTCGTTGTTCCCAGTGTTTTTGGTGTGTCAGTGCGTCACATGCGTAGCAGCTTCAAGAGTCGCCAGCTCCATCTTCATCAGCCCCAAAACGGCATGGCATTCGTGGGACCCATTCCCGGCACCAGCTGAGCTGAGAGCTGAGATGAGAGCTGAGGAGCTGAGGAGCTGCGAACTCGGGCGAAGTATGTCATGTTAATTTCTATTTGTTTGCCATGCAGAACGGCAAACTTGTCCCGGGGTCCTGTGCTCTACGCAAATCCACTAACAGTGGAGGCCAAGCATGGAAGAACCCCCTGCATAAGGAAATTATGCAACGAGTGAATCACAAACACTGCACTGGATGAAAACAAATGGAATATATTGGTCTTTTCAGTGTAACTTCTTCACGGGCAAGAGGCAGTGTCCTGCCAGTGCCCACTGTAATGGTATTTGCATAAAGCCGCAAAGTATGCAACACATTTTCGGGGCACAAGTTAAAGTTCAGCAAAGCACAAAACAATATGCAAATTTTGCCTCGCCTCTTACTGCTAGTCGAAAAAAAAACAAAAAAAAAAAGAAAGGGGCATCGAGAAGATTCTTGGGTCAGAGCAGGCAAGTGCCTTTTTCTATGTGCCATCCCTTCAGTTTCAGCTGCATGTGTTAAGCAACTGTTAAGTGACTTAAGCCCAGTTTACACGCTCAATTACACCACAAGGAGCAGCAACATCAACAGCTACAGCTACAGTAGCAGCAGCAGCAGCAGCAGGAGCAGGGAAAAAGAGCGAAAGGGATGTCATGTCCCTGGTAGCTAATTAAAAAACGAGTTGCGCAACGGAAATCAAAACCATAAACTGTGCTGCCGCAAAGGAAACGCAGCGGCAGCTGTGTTGCAAGAGCAGGCAGAGTTCGGACCAAGATTGAATCGAGTCTAGCGAGCTGCTGCTGCTACTGCTGCTCCTGTTGCAAACGGCGCCCGGGAGAATCACGTGCGAGGCCAAGTTTGGCCAACCAACTAACCCACACAGATACACACCAGTACAAGCATTAGTACCAGCACCAGCACACACACACACACACACAATCGGCGGAACACCACCCGTAAACACTCTCCAAAATGCACTCGTGTGTCGCCATGTCCGGCGGCGTGACAGCCAGAAACTATATTCTGAAAGCAGAGAATTGCTACATTTGACCAAAGGCACGTCAATTAGAGTTTCAAGGGGGGGCGTGGTCGATGTGTGAATGACTTTGATGTGCCACCGGAGGGTCACAGCCGGGGTTGCCCTTCCCTATCAGCGGGTCGTGTGTGGGGGAGAGGGTGGTGGCAAGGCCACAGCGGGTGGCTGGCTTCGTTTTTTGTTTGGTTATTTATTTAATTTGAAAGCAATTCTTTGTTTGTTTTCTGCTTCTGTTTCTGTTTTGGGTTTCTGTGGGTGTTTTGGGGCATAAGCCGCCGGCGATTTCTGTTCGGTTCGAGTTTTGAATGATTGTTAGCCCGTTTAGGCTGCCATTAACCCGTAGCTGGGGTCAGGGGTAAATTCATATGACTATAAACTGTTGGTGAAAGTTTGACTGCTAAACCAACAGGACCAAACCAAACGCTTTCCAAGCTACATTTAACTAGAAAAATACAAATCTATACAAACCAATACCAATTTAAAAGCAGAATAAATAAAATTATTACTTACCGTACTCAAAGTAATAAAATCGTACTTTAACTAACCAAAACAGGATAAAAAACTGAAACACCCAATCTACCGAAACAGAAAGGTATTTACCGAATGTCCTTGCCAGGGGCATTTCATCAAAATCTAATTTAGAGTTAATCTGTGGTCATACGTCCTAGACTTACTTACTTAACTTGATTTCCATGAAGTGTGTGTGGGGTCATTGCTGGGTTAAAATAGTTAAGTCTCGGGTCCGTTTTCGACTCTAAAGTTCATTTCGAATGAGCGAGGGCAAAACCAACAATAAGCATGGGAGTATATGTCCGTATTTGTGTAATGATAAATTACAAAATAGCTGCCTATGGCAATGTGGCATGTGTGTGTGTGGTGTGGTGTGTGTGGTGTGTGTGACCCAGTCCCAGGCAGTGGCCACAAAGGCCATTTTGTTGTTATTAAGTTTGGCTTGAGCCATTTTTTTTTTAGACAGCTGCACATGGCTTTTGTCTATGTGGGGCAGAGAGCAGAGGGCAGCGCGAAGGAGGCTCGACAGTTGTACGCTGCGTGAAATTAATGATGCGCCAAAGTTGTGTGCTGCTTCATCTGGGGGCTTCCTTCATCTTCATCTTCATTTCATCTTCTTCATTGTTGTGCAGTCGAAACGGCAACGAAGATGTCCACAAAATGTAGGACTAAAGACGCTTTTATTAATAGTCCTGGTACGTGGTCACGATTAACTGCCATTTTACGCACTCGCACTCCTGCCACTCGTACCGTACCCGTACCCGTACCGTACCGCATGCTCCAAATGGCCGATGGGCGGTCTTAGCCTTTCTGAAAGCTTTTTGCTGTTGCGTAAGTCAGAAAGTCCCATCTCTACCACGCTCCCTCCCCCTTCTCTGTGGCTGTTTCTGTTTCTGTCTATGTTTGTGTGTGTGTGTGCGTGTGTAATCTGCGTGGGATTTGGACACGACTTTACTTAAGTTCATAAAAATTCTATTAAAGGCGAAAAAGCTTAGCTTTGGGGCGTGCCCACGCCCCTCTATCGTTCCATTCCTTTTGCATGCCAAAGCAGTTTCCGTTCTGCAATTCATAATCGACTAGATCTTTGATAAGAGAGCATTCAATAATTATTATATAAGATATACTATTCTTCTGGCCACTTCTCATTTAATCTTTCGACTCTGTAGGTCCTATCCCTTTGGTTTTGATGGAGACATCATCATGAAACCATCTTAAAAACACAATCGTTTATTCTTGAGCGTTATAGAGGAGATTTCGAGGCCGGAACAGCTGCATGATTGAAGTGCCCATCGTCTATGGCATTGTCCCTCTGCTATTGCTCTGACGGTCCTGTTTCGCCCGGAACAATCAGAGTCAACTGCTTTTAATAACATTTTTCACTGTGGCGTCTCTTCTGCTCCGCACCTACTGTTCCGTTCCGTTCCGTTCCTTCTGTTTTCTGCCTTTGTCTTTCGGTGTTTTTTTGTCGCTTAAGTGGGGAGCCCCGGCGCTGTCAAGTGCTGCTGCTGCCACGCCCACCGCCTTTGCCCAGCCGCCCACCATTTTACATGACATTTTAAATTTACGATTTACATTAAATGGCGCAATGCAAAGGCAACAACGGGACAGAGGAAGAGACAGGAAGGGAAGGGAAGCGAAAAAAGTACGCCGAGTGGTTGTAAAATGAAATTGCTCAGCCGCTTCAAGGAGGCTCAGATGCCGCTGCTCCACCACCCAACCACCCGCCAGCCAGCAATCCATCCATCCGTGCGACCACCTCTCCAGGACCCGACGATTCCTTCTTTGGGTTCGTTCGCCGGTTGTCTACCCGTCCTCGAAATACAGTTAAAAACCAATTTCGTGTATGTAAAATATATCAACTATATATTTAAGTGGCTCTGCCGTGCCGCTGATTCCGTATTGCCCGTTCCTTTTTTTCTGCGGCCGCCTTTATTTGTATTCTTTCCTACTTGTCGCTTGTCAGGGATAAATGCATTAGCGGGCGTTACAATTTACACATTAAGGCGTGACAAAGGGGCGTGGACCAGGGTATGGGAAAAGGTAATATATGAGAGTGGCACTGGGACAGGGATGCTGGGGTTGGGATTGGGATTTGGATTTGGATTGGGTTGAAACACATTAAGGATAGGAAGTCTATTTGGGCGGGGGTTCAGCCCGAAATCTGCTTGAATAATCACACAAATTTGGGGGAAATAGAGGTTGAAAGAGTAATCAGGATATCTGTTTATCAAACTAATAAGAAATTGTTTGATTATTATGAAAATAAATACTAACGTATTATAAGGTTAATTCGTAAAATTGTGAATAAATTGTGGAAAAATGATTGTATTCCTATGGAGATCCTTAACCATTCGATGCCATTAATTATTCCCTTTCAGAGTTGTTTCTTTTTCTTTCACAACACATTCAACATTTCCTTTAATCTGTAGCATCTGATAAAAATCATAATATTTCAGCGAGTTACCCATATAAATCTACACCAACGACTAATTAAACTTTGGGGCCCAGAATTTTGTTTTTATGATGATTCCTGATGAGCCAACACCAATCCCAACCCTCCAAAAAAATTCTGGCAGTCAAATAAATAGTTGTTTCATCTTGTTTTGTTACTTTCTCCCAAACACACACACACACACACACACACACACACACACACACACTGACAGACAGGCAAGCACACCTGTCCGCACACTTGACGGGTATTTCCGTTTCCGTTATGCGAAAAGTTTGTTTTTTTTTGTGAGCCTAAGTCGTCCCAGCCCCTTCTCATTTTCGTGTTGTCGAAGTTGTTGAGGGGAGAAAGTTTCACGCTTAACATTTGCGCCGCGCAAAAGTTGAAAAGTTTATCCCAACACACGGCCCAGGGACGGGTGGACTTATGGACAGGGCTGAGGCAGAGGCTGAGGCTAAGGCTGACTAACTAACTGGCAGACACCTGTACAGTGTAGACACACACACACGCACACACATGTACTACAGGTATATGTATGTATGCTGATTAGCGTGGGCCGTGATTAAGGCGAAGGCGAAGGTAAACGTGCCAAAGGCTTCAGCCGAGGAGGAGTATGGTTGAGAAGTTGTGGGCGAGAGACCGCATTCCCTTCTCTCCACCAAACTGACGCTTAATTAAATTTAACAGCTGCTTAATTGCACTCGTGCCAGAGGGGGCGGCCGAGGGGGTGAGGGCGTGGCTAGGCCACATTATTGCCGCTGCCGTTGCTATTAATAATTTTGACCAAAAACGCTAATGAGCCAAACTCAAGCTAACTTCAGCCAGCTCCGACTTCGCCTTCGACTTCAACTTCGAGTCAAGTTTTTCAATTTGTACAAAAAAATACATGAGGCTCCCGGCAGCGGGCATAACCATTTAACCATAGAGTTTGCACTTTTCAAATGAAATTAATTTTCCTTCGTTTTAGAGTGCCTTTCGTGGAAGCAATTTTCCTTAGAAAGTGCACTTTTGAGTAGCAGCTTGAGTAAGATTTTGAGGGAAGGGTAGTTGGTGGGTTGGGGATCGTTGGAAAAGGGGTAGTGCGGATACATGTACATATAGCAGAGTAAATTAATTAATTAATATTACAAAAAGAACACTGTAAGGTCAAGAAATTATTGCTTTAAAGAACGTTCCCAAATATAGGACTATAAGATATAATACACAACAGATAGATACTAAAACGCATAATAGAAATACCGATTAATCCTTAGATTTACTTGGATATAAACATACAAGTTTATAAGTGGTATAAAGAGATATATATATTAGATATAAAAATAATGAACTAAGAGGAAAGATACAAACATAAATAGATAAATTAGTGGGAATTCTATAGTTCAGAGTTTTCACTTTCATTCCCAGTGTTTCTCAGGGTATTTGCGCTGTTCCACTCTGTAGGCCAACTTTTGTCAGGGTTTGAATGCTTTCATTTATCATCGTATACTGGCCGCTTCCTTGTCCTGTCCGTGCGCTTCAATTTCCCCGTCTTGCCTCAATTTCTGGCCAGTGGCAGAGGCTATTAATTTCGCGTCAATTAAAAATTAAGCCAATTATTTGTGCCTGCCCCGGGGCTGGGGCTCTGAACTGGCTCTACTCTCTGGCCGGCCTCCACAACAGACCTTGTTCTGTGTCCTTTCCGTCCGTTTCCTTTCCTTTTCTTTCCTTTGCTTTCCCTTGACTGCATTCGAAGTCCATTAGAGCTTCATTTGTTTTTAATGCTGTGTAACCTTTGCCTTTGCCAGAAACGAAAATAGCATAAAATAAAAGACAACCAAAAAACGAAAAGAAGGAAAAAGAACGCGAAATTTCTAAGTTGGCACTTTCACGGTTTCGTTTCAGCCTCGGACTCCGAGTCATAGTCGGACGGAACCTCCCTTTCGTGTCGCGTCGGTGCGGGGGTCGCGCCCGCCGTTTATTGGCTAATTTAATTTGCATGTCTTGCGTTTGGGCAATTAATCAGCAGAAACAGCTGTCCGTCGCTTTAACCCTTTGCCACCCAGCCACCCCATCCACCCACTTCATCCTGCCTGGCTGCCTGGCCCCTAGTTGCCCCCCCTAGTTGTTGGGCCTGCTGCTCAACGTTTTATAGAATTTTTTCTGTTCGCTGTATTTTTCGTTGTCGTCGCTTTTTCGGCACTTTATTTCAATTTTCTTCCAGTCACTTGCCACGAGTATGCTCTTTGTATTGTGTAATCCTTGTCTTGCTATTCCTTATTGAATTACATGCCACGCCCACTGTGACTGTGACTGATGCCTTCTGCCTTCTGCCCTGTGCACTATGCCCTTCGCCTTTTAATTGCATTTTCCTTGAGCACAAATGCAACACTCAAGTGGCTCCCGACTGCTGCCGACATGCCTGCCACCTTTTGTGATGTCCTGGTCCTGGCCCAAGACCTCTGCCTCTGCTTCTGCCACTGCCAGCCTCTTCATGGGCCCTCTCCTTGGGCGGGAGCTTCATTTGTTTCGCTCGAGTTGAAATTAATGCAGTAATTTGTAATGAGTTTGCCTCTTTGCTTTTTTGCTGTTATTGTTTGTCGGCGGCATTGTAGGATTTATTGTTGCATACTTGATGGCGCTGGCTTGGGCCTGGGCTCGGATCTACTACTGAATATAATTCATTTCTTTTCGCAATCCAATTTGCAGCCATGCACTTGCCTGCGCACTGCTTGTCCCTTGTTATGATAATTTATTTTATTTAGTCGGCCACTAATTGTGCGGACAAACGCTGAACGCTAAACATAATGGGCCAAGACGCGTTCTGAATATTCAAGCATCATCGAATTTCGAGCTTCACAAATCAAATTATTCAAAACCAGTACCAGACTCAGACCCAATCCCAGACTATGCTCCACTAAAGTGCACTGATGTGTCAACAGGATGTCTCTCCTATGTTTATTTTCGCTTTGGGAAATTGTACTCGTTTTTTTCTTAAATTTTACTGAAATGTGACCATTAGTGTTTAGTGTTTAGTTTCCTGGTCCTCTGCTATATCCTAGTATCGCTAAATCATTAAATTATATTGTGTCTACAGCTTTAACTCTTTTCTCGATACTTTTCCGCCAACCACAGTGCCATAAAATTGATAAAAATCTGAATCGCTGGTATCGTTTAGTCGAAATACTTTTGTTGTAGCTTCATCCTTTTTTTTTATTTCCACAAACACAACTCTGACACCTAACAAGGGGATCGACAGAGCACCGAGGGGGGTCAGAGGACAGCGGAGGCGACCCCGTTTTTATATGCATTGTCGAGCCATAAATTTGTTTGGCTGTGCAGTATAAATATTTAAGCAAATACGAGCCACGTCACGCACCCTCCGTACTATAAAAAGCGCCAAAAAATTGAAATAAATTGAAAATTGCAGAAAATATAACAAAGTGTTGCCCAGCAGGGGATGGGGACGGGTGTGGGGGTGGTGGTGGTGATGAGGGTTTTCACAAGGATGGGGCTGGCCATTGTTTGCTGGCAAATTCCCTCCTCTGTAAGTTGAATCCTTTTGCTATGTCCAGCTGTCTGCTCTGATCTGTCAGTCCCTCTCCACGCCAGAGTGTGCGTGCATATAAATTAAGTTTTAAAAGTAAGCATACTTCCCTCCCACTCTCACTCTCACTCTCATGCTATCTTCCTCTAGTCTGCTTTGCTTTTGTGTTGTATTTGAAATCAAAATAAAATGCAGCAGCCAGTTTTCCGTTTGCAACTTGATAGTCCACAGCTCAGGTGGGAGGAAGGTAAGTTTATGTGGCTTAGTCTCTGGCTGGAGCTCTGCCTTCAAACTTGGTCCAAGGCAAGACCATACTTTGGTCAGCTTCTTACTATGCTGAGCCAATCGCCGCATCGGAAATGCATTAACATGTCAAGGGTGTTTAAAGATAAGCATGGAAAACTTACTTGGAATGGTGCACGACTTTGAATGCTGATTGATTTTGTGTTGGCTGGTCTCAATGTTTTCAAATTTACTTGATATTTTAATTCGGTTAAAAGGAATTCAATTAGGAGAAAATGTTTTTAAGGTTTTGGTTTCTGTCTCTCTGGAATTAAAGTAGATTTAAAGTTTGCACCAAAGTTTAGATGCTTCTAAAGAGTTATATTTCGATTTCTTTGGTATGTGGAACTTTAGACAATAGTTTTTCTCCTCAAGAAGATGCTTTTCAATTAAGATGAAGTTCTCAGATAGCGTTGGTGAAAAGTTCAAGCCTGCGGCCTGCCCGTGGCATCCTTGCAGTCAGAGAGCGCATTCATTAGCAGAGCTTTCCTTTATCGATGCGAGTGACAATTAAATCCGAGTTTGCTTTCCAATTAAACCACTTGATTAGCTTTTGCGAACGAACTGCAAAAAGGACAGTCAATGGAACGATCTCCTTGCCTCTCTTGCCGATTGTTTGTCACTGTGCGTGCCACAAGCAGGGGCGTTGCAGTGTGACCAGCATGGTGCGTGAAGCATGTTAATGGCGCCTAATCAGCGACAAGAGCATTAGCACCACAGCCACAGCTACAGCTACAGCCACAGCATTCGTGTATGGGCGGGGCCCTCTCGCAGCGCTTAATTACATAAGTGAAGAGGGGCCTTGGAGGGTGCTACCCAAAAATCCCGCTGACTAGTCAGCAAGGACAAAATTTCCTTCAAGTTTTCTGCTGATGGCTAGATTTCCAATTCCCGCATTATCCGCAAAATGGGAGCAGAAAAGACAATTATTTACTGGCTAAAAGATTTCGGAGAATCAAAGGCAAAGAATCTGTGTCACGTTGCAATTTCGCGCTGATGACTTGATCTCCAATTGCCGTCTTATTCCAAAATGGGATAAGACAAGCTCTAATCTAAGTGTCGGGGACAATTTGCTAGTTCACCGCATTCGCTTTTGGTTAACAGATTTCTTTTCGTGCCACTAACTCAATAAAGTCAACGTTGTCTTGCATGACAAGAGCAATGTCGACAGACACTCAACGGGTTATTAGCGTGGGGGTTGTGGGTGGGATGGGCTACGGTGGGGTCGTTTTCGGTGGGTGGGTGAGGAGTTGCGTGGCGGCCAACGTTGTCTTTTGGCCCCAGCCATGATGATGAGCTCTTGTTCGTCTTCCTGCCGTTGCAGTGAGCGCCTCGCTAAATGGATTTTTAATGTCGTTGCCAATGCAGGAAAAGTTTCCTCCAAAAAGGTTGTTGTCATCGCCAGAGCGAGTATCCTGTGTGTACGTGTTCGTGCGTATCTGTGTGTGTTTGTAAATAATAACACTTAAGCGCTCAAATCGTCTAATGGGTTCAGGCGAGGCAACCCTAGAGATGGCCAAGAGAAGGCGTCTGTCAATCAGATCGCAAGAATGTTTTTGGGATGATAGGTGATCATGATTTGGATTAGGACGAAATTTGGGGGTACGTTTTAGGAAATAATTAAAAAATAAATAAAATGAGAATAATTATGATATATTTATTTCTGAATCGTTTTTTCGTTTAATTAGAAAATGTGATTTAAAGCGTATTGAACGGGGCCAACTTCCGGTAGAAAGAAGGTGAAGTATGAATTAAGGTAACATGAACACCACTGTGCGATGCAGCCATCTCTCCCATCTCCAAGAGCAACTCCATGCAGCAGTTGCTGCAGCAGTTGCTGCAGCAGTTGCCGCTGCTGTTGCTGTTGCTGCCTCAGCTTCTATGGTTAGGTACGTGCAACAATCAAGTGTCAGCGTAATGAGCTATCAAGCTGCAAAATATGCAATTTGAGCGCGACTGAATTGTGCGACAAAGAGACCCGCATCCACATACACACTCACACACAGATACACGCTGACACTCACACAAATGTGAGACGGTTGAGACGAGAACAACGACAACGACAACACCTCGCTATCGCAGGAGCTTTTGCTAAATTTTGCGTGTAAGTGACAAGTCCCGCATAAAAGGGCATAACAACTGCAAAATGCTGATGTGAGTGGGAACTAGTGTACATATGTACATATGTCCTGCGGTAAGCACACACACACACACCCACACAGGCACGGACATACAAAGGCTGTAGTCAGACAGAGAGAAAGAGAGAGAGAGAGATAGAGAGAGAGAGTGGTCTAGCAGGATGGGCGAAGCGTTTTTGTTGCACTTATTAATGAACAAACAACAGAGCGGCTACGTAATCATCGTTGTCAGCCAAGCGCCATCATAATCAAGCACTCAAGCGCATAATTATGGCATGGGTACGAGGGGGCAGGGCCGGGGGCAAAGGCATGGGCATGGGCATGGGCATGGTCGCGGTCCATGATGAGGGTTGAGGAATGAGGTTGGCGTCCTCTGCTGACGTTCGTTCGTTGGCTTGGTTGTCGGATTTTGGGTTTGAGGTTTCAATGTTGTTCTGTGGTTAGAAACCAACGGAATGCACAGGGGCGTTGTCGCTAAGGAGACAGCCATTTAAATTAGCTTAAACTATGAGAATCGCATAGAAGAGCATTCGATGATTAGCTCCAGGAAGAGCCGCATTTATGCAACAATAAAGGAGGAGTATACTCCTATTTAAAGTGAGGTGGAGCACCATCCTTCTGCCAATTGTAGTCGACGCCCCTGCTTTTGTCACTGACCAGCGGCAGCGCCAGCGCCAGCGCCTTGCACATGGCGCTATATTTCCAGTCTCTGGGTATCATTGCTCCACTGCTTGTTGCTCTACGGTTTTTATTATTTTTGTTTTTTTGCAGGTCCTCATAATTTACAATTAAAAATCATGACACTTAAACATAATTAAAATATGAAAACGGTTTTTGCTGCTACGCAACAATAAAGTGTAATAAAAGTTAATTAGAAGATGTGCAAAATACGAGGCGAACCCTTAAAGCCAGGCCCCCAAGGAAATGGAAAACCCACAAAACCCATTAAATTTGTTTGCCATTGGCCAAGATTCAGCTAGCAATCGGGCAAAAAGTATTGAGCACTAATGAGTTTTTAATCACCAAATGCGGTACGGTACGGTAGGGTGTAGGAGCCGGTGCGATTGCGATTGCATTTACAATTCGTTGTTTATTATGCCTTGAATATGCAATGCAAGAATCTCCGCTCGGGGCTGATGACCACAGAGTGAGAACAGCCAGAACAATGCAGTCATCGGGGTGTTAAATGGTTTTGTCTGCATGTCAAATTACAGGAAGCATAATTTCAAGCCTGGTTGCGCCTGCTACCGACCCTAACCCAAAGCCAAACCCACATCCACAGCCACACCCAAAGCCAAACACAACATCCAGTCAAAACCCAACTCAACCGGGTCCAAAGTAAAGCAAAAAGGGCACAAAAGGTGCAAACTCTTTGAAATTATGCATTGAATTTTTGGGCTTCAGCACAGCTACAGGCAGGAAATGTTGTGGGAGATCGTGTCAGGAGTGGGACTGGTATTTATTGCTGGTCATTAGGCAAACCCATTGAGCAGTTCGAGAATAATCAACAAGGATTATTGAAGAAGGGAAATGGCTATATTGAACTTGGAAGAACATCAAGGGATCATCAATACATGATTTGTTTTAAACTATTACTTTTTGGATTATTATATATGTAGTTATTATAGATATTGCTAGCTGACTCTTAGAACGACTGGAGTTGGATTTTATTTTCAGCAGAGTCTCATTTCTTAGACTCAACTCTGAGTCCTTCCGCTCAATTTGCTCGGGAAAAGCTCTCCATGCCGCATACTGGAGTTTCGAGTGCATTATGCAAATAATCCTTTGTGTGTTGTGCTATTAATTAGGCTTATTAAAATCGACGCTGACAGCTTTGTGGTTTACCGGTTTCGAGGTTTGGGCCTTAGCCAGTCAAGGATATTTTAATCAGGCCAATTGTTTAAGGGACGAATGCATTATGCATTCCCGCTGGCGGGGAGGGAGCGGCAGGATCGGGAAGCCGCAGCTGAGGCTCATTACAAATGAAAATTACCACTTAATAATGTTCCAAGAAGGGTGGGAATTTCTCATTACTCTCTTTCTGGCCAAAAAGACGAGCTGAACATTTTGCGGTGATCTGGTGAATACAAAATCATTCAAGGATATACATACTCGTATATACCTATTTACATATATACTAGTTCTCCTACATATTTCTCCCTGTGCTCTGTTCTGCTCTCCTTTTTTTTGTGGGTCATAAGCCATTAGCCAGGGCAAACGGAAAACACGCTAAGCCGCCGCGCGGCCTGTGAGCGGACTGTGAGTCCTTTATGCATGCTGGATGAGGAGGATTCTGGCTCGGAGACTGAGGCTGCGGTTGCGGCTGCAAATGGAACTGGCACTGGCACTGGCACTGGCACTAGCACTACTGGACAGTGGTGTGAGAGGGCGGCGTGGGCGAGGCGGCGGCGGCATTGAGGGCCAAAAAGTTAATTGTAAACATGACCCAGTTTGCAGTGGACCCATACCCATACCCATTCCCGGCTCCACTGCTGCCTCTGCTCCTCCTGGTTGTGCCAGTCACTCATTCAGTTCGTTGCCGCAAACTATCCTACGCTTTGTCTGGAGACATCGGGAGTGGGCTGCAGCATCCCTGAATGAAGAATGCTTCTCGCTTTATTATGCGACATTGGCCCCAGCAGAAGGCAGCTGCTTCAAAAGGATATTTGTAATGCTCCATTGTGCAGCTCTCTTGTTGCTGCTACTGGGGCAGGGGCTGAGGCTGGGGTGGGGGCTGGGGGCTGGGACTGGTACTGTTGCCGCTGTCACCTTAGTCATTTTGGCTTCACTTGAGTAATGGCAGCAACGCCTTAAAATATGCAAAAGCTCGAAAAATGTTTATAATATCTGCAGTGCAAACAAGACGACGCCGGAGACGAGAGAGAGACAGAGTGCAGTGCAGTGCAGTGCCAAAAGGATTTCCATGCCAGACCCCGGTCTGGCCGATCTGTATGGAGGCGAGGCTAGGCTGTTGTTGTAGTTTCTTAGTTATCCCGAAAAATGCCCGCCAGGCTTCGTTGCAGCATCCATGCGGGTGGACTTGAATGGGGCTGTGGCTGGGGGCCGAGGATGGGTGGGTGGGTGGGGTGCGTGTGTTGGCTGCAGTTCAAGTTAATTGGATTTGGGCAGAGTGCTGCCAGAGGGCGACCTTCGAAGGCTGTTTGCAGTGGAGCTTGGCTGCATTCAGAGTGTGTGTTTTGAGGGCAGATGTAGTTCTAATGGTTGCAAGTGCCTTTTTAATGACACCTGAGGCCATTCGCCAAGCTTAAGCACTTGAACTGCCAGTGAAAGTTTTAACGGCAGAGAAAGAAGTACGCGGATTCGAGACAAGTCGGGAATATTTTCTCCAGAAAACGAACAGAAGCCACAAATCGTATACGTCATTTGTAATGCACATTGACGCAAAAAGTTGGCAACGTAGCAGGAATTGAAGCAGACAGGATACGTCCTCGTTCTTGTCCTCTCCATGGGTGTCTGGCCCCCTCTTAACACGCCACATAAGTCAATTTTCAAGTGGATGTCCAACATGAATGAATAATGTCTGTGGGGCCAGAGAGAGACAAGGAGAGGGGGAGGGAGAGTGTTACAGTCAGAGTCATCGCAAGGGGATATCTATAAGCGGAATCTCTCAAGAGTAGAAGTCGGAAAACATTGCTCCAAATTAAATGGGGACTCAATTTCATAATCAATTTTGGCCTTAGTCTCTCCTCCGTAGTCTACGTCTCTGTTCTCCACACGCACACACACACACACTCCTGCATTTTCTAAGCATATCAATTTGATACATATAGAGTCAAATATGCTTACCGTTTTGGGGCCTGGGGAGGGGCGGGGGTGGAAAAACGTAAAGTAAATTTTGCCTCAGTGCCAGTCTCCAGGATGTGAGGTAGAGTTTCCTTCCACCAAGGAACATTTACATGCACACCCCCCAGCACAGAGTTATGCCACGACAAAGACGTTGCACATAGGACTACTTGAATATGCATAAAACTATGCTACATTGGCACTAAAACAAACAGCAGAACGGTACATTGGATGGAATGGTATGGTATGAGATGGTATATGATGGTATGGGGGCGGTGTGCGAGTGTGTCTGGGTATTTATAAATGTAAAAAATGCTGTGTGACACGAGGACGACGATGATGATGAAACTTGCCAAGGGAAAGGTAAAGATAGCTTCCCAGGGTAGCAGAATTTGTTTGGATGATTGGATAAACCAGGATATAACTTAATATAAGGTCTAAAACTATAATCTATCTCATTCCATATGAAAAGGAATAAATGAAGGAATTTATAACAATTTTCCAAATACGAATTTGCGAATGGAACTAGTTCAAAGGGTCACTCTCAGCTCTGCTCATCAGTACCTAGAGCCCAGCCCCCCAACCACACCATCCAAAGCTCTTATGTTGGCTAAGTAAATGTTTAAAATATTTGGGCTGCCTGACGTTGCTCTAGCTCCTGCTCCTGCTCCTGTCGCTCCTGCTGCTGCTGCTCCTACATGTACTCGTAGTTGAAGTTCTGCGCCCAAAATTATTAAGATGAGTGGCATAAATTATGAGCAGACCAGCAGCAGCAGCAGCGGCAGTAGTTGAAGCAGCAGCAGCCGGGCACAGGACACAGGACTCGTAAAAGCCGCTGGCATATTATCCATGGGGACTTTGGGGGAGTGCGGGGGGTGGATTGTTTGACGAGTGAATGACTAACTGCATGACAGTTTAGTCAGTGTGTGTGTGTGTGTGTAGAGTGCCTGTGTGTGGTCTATATGTAGGGTTGATCACTTTAAGTATTGACAACGTTGGACTGCATGTCGTATACATAATGTTCGGGTGTGTGTGTGTGTTTTAGTGTGGCTGTGTGCTTGAGGTTTCTCTTGGTTGGGGTGGCCTGCGGCAGTTAGTTTAATATTTATTTAATTTAATATGCTAATTGGATGTGATCTGTGTGTATATATATGTTTGTGTGTGTGTGTCTTGTGTTGGGAGAGCAGCAGCAACAACTTTACGAGCGAACAATTCATAAATAAATGAATACGAAAGTTTTCACATGTCAACGAATTGAGTTTGTGTGTGTCTCCCCAGTTTCCCCGCTTCATTCTTGGCAAACTACTACTGCAACGACTTTTATAAATCGTTTTGAAAAATTTGCCACCAAAGACGGAAAATGCTGTCAGCAGACAACTTCTGTCGCAAGGCACCAGCCACAGGCGACGACAAATTGTTTTTGCGATAAAATAGGACAAGTGACACGCGGCCCTAATCGTTCTGGGGGCGGCGGCGGCACCGAAAGGGGCGGGCCCAGTTGCAACCTAAAAGGCTGCCACTCCGTTAACGTTAATTATATTAGAGACTGATGGGAGGGGAGGGGGGTGGGATTGAACGAGAGAGAGAGAGAGAGAGAGCTGCCAAGTATAGACATAGACTGTGGAAAAGTTGCGTCTGACCGTTCCAGAAATTGCATTAAAAGTGTGAAAAACAGCAGTGGATTTGCCTCGGATATGCGTGTCCGCACTGTTTTGCATTCTGCAATCAAATTGAATTTGTCAAACGACATAAATAAATGGTAATTCAAACGAATTGCAAAACCCTGCTGTCAGCGGGAAATGGAATTGCATGCCAAAAAGTATGCAATGAATTATACGTGAGTGAGCGACGAAAAAAGAGGAAAATGTAACAACTCAAAAACATATACCGGGGAGGTCCGGGGAGGAAACTCTGGGCGCTGCGACTCTGGGCTGGGAATACAAATAAAATCTTTAAAAAATCCATATCGATAATATAAAAAATTCTGCATCACTGGGAAATGTTTTTCACAAATTGTAGGGTGCACAGAGCAGAAATGGTTGGCGTGGGCGAGGGAGGTTTGGTTTGTGGCAGACATTTGGCAGGACACAACAGAAGTGTAGGTGTAGTTATGAAAACTAGTCCCGGTTTGGGGTCCTCCGCTGGCTTTTGTCCGAAGCTATGATGAAGTGATTAAATGGAAAAGGGGGCGTTATAAAATATGCATCTGAAATCCGCTTTTCTATCGATCTATCTATCATGAACAGATGGGGGAAATTATGGAAAAATACATACAATGCTGGAGGATTTGAATTAAAATTTATAACAGGGTTTGGATGGACAAATTCAATGTATACAAATATTATTCAGTGTATTTTTGTATGGTTTAACGTTTTGATAGCATTAGTTTACGTAATTTGTACATTTTTGTTTGAGTTTCATTTTTAGAAATATTTTGTTGGTTGTGATTTGTGAAATATATTATTTTATGCAAATGAAACGCTTTTGTATTCTAAGATTAACTTTCGTTGGTAGACTTGACTTCGGCTTAACACCTTTTCGCTTTGATATATGTACGGATATTTATGTTTCGTAGGAGAGGTCGATTCTATTCATTTGTTTACGAGTATGGGCTGGATTTTCGGGTTGGGTTGGGTCTATTCCGCAGTAGGGCATTCGTTGGGCTTGTAAATCCGACGTTCCATATGGTTTATCGCTCCTGCTGGTGCGTACGCTTCCCTGCGTTTCCCCTTGGCACCTTTTTGTGCTATGCTGTATTTTTCATATGTGAAGCACAAATAATATGAATTTAAATTGATGCTAAGAAACAAAAAAAGGAAAAAAAGGGAGGATGACACAAAGAAGAGCAGCAGTCAGCAGTCACTCGTTGAACTGTGAAAAGTAGACGGGAAGTAGCGAAAATGATGCACACTCACACACACATGGAGTCAACAATCGCAGTACCAGTGCCGCGTACAGTAAGCGACATGCTGGCAAAGTCAGTCAGTCAGTCCGTTGGATGAGTGAGGCAGTCACTGTGCCACTGGCAGCATATTGAGATTGTCAACATGACAAGGGGAGCGGAACCGCGGCACAGGCACAGTCACCGTCACAGGAACGGGTACACTGAATGGGTAGCGGGTGCGTAAAGTGATTCTCGATAGTGGCAAATGTATGCAAAATAAATGCACACAGATACGAGTACACACATACAGTCGTACAATCCCTCCAAGGTGCCACCTCCTGAAGAGCTGGAGAGACTTGTTGAGCTGCATCTCCCCTCCCCTCCCCGTTACTCACGCTCATCTATGGCACCGCGCTCCGTTTCTTTTGTTGTACAGCGTACAGCGTACTCGTGCCAGTAAGAAATTGCAATTGCTTTGCGCAAACTGACATTGACAGCCTCTGGCATGGTATGGGGGGAGGGGGGCAGGGTAGGGCTGTGGCTGGCCTGCCACTCTGTTCCCCATCAATTTGAATGACATTCACAAACAGCTAGCATACAAAAAGGAAGAAATATATGTATATATACTATAAACTACAAGCACGAGTACGAACAGCTGTATGTGTGTGTGTGTGTGTGTCGACAAAACGAAAAAGAAATTGTGACATTTGTATAGAAATAGTTTTGCAGTTGTAGCAAATAGTTGTGCAGACATTTTTTGATTGCCGCATACTTTAAGGGGTTCGGTCGAGGCAGTCAACTAGAATGGATGCCAGAGCAATTCCCGAGCAACGAATAAAAGTGAAATATTGCGCTCCGGGCAGATCTTTAGAGTTCCTCTGGTGTGGCTTTAAAATTTTAATAAGTTGGCCAGCGATTTTCTTCATTATCTAATAGCATAAATACTCGTACACACATACACATATATGTACATATGTATGTGTATATGTGTGTGTATATTTTTATCCTCGACTTCCCATGTCCTCGTTCTCGACGCCATCTTCCACATGAGCTGGCATCCGTTGCTTGTGCATTTGCAGCATTTTGCAAAAAGGTTAATTTTCCAGTTATCAAATAAAAGGCCAGGCGTAGCCATGGCAGCAGCAGCTGGCTGTTGGATACACTTGCTTGGCAAATAGTTTTGACAGGCATCGAGAGAGAGAGAGAGAGAGAGAGAGATGCCATGAGGTGAAAGGGGGCGGGACTGCAATGTGTACGTATGTATGTACACAGCATTTTCCACAGAATTTTTCTTGTAATAAGTTTAGCTCTAGCCATCCATCCCCGGCATGCTACCCGCAGTGCTCTGGAGGAAGAGAGAAATTTCTGGCAGAACTCGTTTTGCATTTTAGCATTTTGCTTGGCTGCTTTGGGGCCAACATTTTTATTTATTTTCCATGTATAGTAGGTATATTAATTTTAATTCGAAAACATTAAGCTAGGAAATCATCTTAGGGTTAATATTTTTATTTTTTGAATTTAATTCTTCTTTTCGGTTAGATTGTAGATTTGCTTGGCAACATCCGACAGCTGGACATCAATGGCCTTGGTGTCGTCGTACAGCGACGGAGCCTCGCCCAGGATCACAAAGGTCCCTACCAGCGAAGCGATCATGAAGAGCCACAGGAAGAGCCGATCCATTACCATGGCCACAAAGCCCCAGTCCTGATCCTCCTGCAAAAAACCCGGGATAATTGAAAGAAGAAACATTTTAGTCAGACCGAAACGAATGATATATAGCAGCTAATTGAGCTTTGAGCCCACACTTTGAGCGATTGGCTTTCATTAGGCACTTGGCTTAATCTACTTATGCCCCGGCATCAGTTCTCGGTTATCAATCAAAAGGCGAAATCGAAGTGGAGGCGGGGCAAGGCGAGCCGAGCCGAGCCGAGTCGGGCAAAAAATACAATAAATGGGGAAAAAACCAGAGCAAAGCAGAGGAGAAAAAAATAAAATAGAGAGAGTGAAAAGCAGAGCAATCGCACAACAAAGAACATTTTCGGGTTGTTTGATTGAAACGTTTTGCTGAGCTCCCTCCCCGACGAAGAGATGAAGTGGGGAATGTGGCAATGTGGCAGCAATGAGAGATGAGGGCTCTACTGGAAGCTACTGCGCCATATGCCAGTCAATTGAACAAAAGCAATTAAAAGTGGATTTGCCGTGCCGTGCGATGCCGTGCCGTGCCGTGCGGTCTTAAAGTGCAAATATGAGAAAAAGCTTAAATAAGTCGACAAAAGAAAAGCTAGCCCCTGCCAAGGATCAGAGACACTGATGGTCCAGACAGGGAAAAGCGATTTTTGTGGTTTTCTCTCTCTCCGGTTCCGGCTCCGGCTCCAGCTCCAGCTCCATCATCGGACTGAGCCTGTGTCTGTGCCTGGGTCTGGATCCTGGAGCCTGGGACCCGACAAACGGAATTTCCAATTAAAAATTCAATCAGCTGCTGGTGATGCTGATGCTTCTACCGAGGACTCACCGCATTGAACTCGTCCTGCCGCTGCATGTGATGCTGTATGAACATGACGTTGTGGATGGCCTTCTCCAGCTCGAAAGGATACTTTTTGCGTGCCGCCACATCGCTCAAAGAGTCGTCCAGGCCGGACAGCACCGATGGCAGTCCGTTGTAGCCGCTCAGTGTGCTCAGGCCGCCACCCAAAGCGCCCACCAAGCCGCTGAATCTGTAAACGAGAGACAACATGTCCTTCCTCTGTCATAAGGAACAGGATAGGTGCGAGGTGTGTGTGTGTGTTTGTGTGTGTGTGCGAGGGCTGCCTGAAGGGATAGTCTGTAGCCAACTCTTTTATCTTCCTTCCCCTTTCCGCCATTTGAAAACCTTCTCGAGCAACCCTCGCACTGGGATTATCTGATTGGATGACATCTTACCTGTTGGTGGCCGTCGTAACATGCATGCCATTGCATCCACCCACCCCGACACGGCCTTGCATGCGTCGAATGGAGTCCGGACTGGAGCCGCCCGAGTTCATTTGCATCTCATCCATCAGGGCCTGGCCAAACTTGGACTTGCTGAACTTCAGGCCATAATTGATCTTATTAGCGGCCAGATCACGCAGCAAATCCTTGGGGACACGCATCAGCAGGAGCTTGGGCAGCCGCTTGATGAAGAAGGACCGTATCCAGGGCCGCATCTTGTGGGTGCTCGGCTTCCGATAATGTATATTGAGTATGATGATGGTGATGACGACGCTCAGCCCCACCAGCAACATGGTGAAGAGGAGATATTTGCCCAGCAGCGGCAGGGCCAGCGACGTTGAGGGTATAATCTCAGATATGAGCAGGAAGAACATGGTCTGTGACAGCAGGATGCTGATGCAGAGGGCAATCTTTTCGCCAGAGTCCGCGGGCAGATAGAAAACGAGGACCGACAGGTACGAGATGCCCACGCATGGAATGATCAGGTTAACCGTGTAGAACAGAGTCTTTCGCCTTAGAGTGATGTTGAAGAAGATATCTGGAAAGCAAAGTCCAAGCCGAATACCAGCAGCAGCCGCAGAGTGATTGATAGGAAGTGGGAGATTTGGAGGGGGGGAGGAAAAAAAATGTGAGGGATGAGTTTGGGTAGAGCTTTCGCGTAATTTAATTGTCGGCGATTGTAGGCTTTAAACTCCACAAAACTCACCCGGATACGGTTCGGCACAGCACGGATAGTATTTCTCATGTCGCTCTGCCGGCACACCCAATATATCCCATTCGACACTGGGATAATATTCGCGCAAATCAATGCCAATCTCCACTTTGTTGTCCTTGTCGTTCTTCTGGCTGATGTGCTTCAAATCGATCTGCAATATGAGAAATGGCCAGCGTTGATGGAGCCGTTAAAGTCCGCCCATCGCCCCATAGCGTTACACAGCGTCAAAGGCACTTAAAGCCAACGGGCATGACATCTTCATTCCCGTTCCCCCAAGTCATCGCTGAGGCGTTCCTTGCCTGCTCCTTGAGTCCCGGGCTCAAGTGCAGTCGTTAAAAGAGTAGCAAAATTTAAATGCGTTGACAAACGCTGTCCGCATTGCCACCGTGGGCAAGAAGACCCCTATTCAACCTGGCTGGCCCACTGTGTGACTGTGTGACCGGAGGGTCAGCGGAGCCGGAAGCGGAAGGAGCTGGCTTTTGCTGGCTGCGAGTCGCACTTTGGCTTAATTTATGGCCGCGCATTTTTATGACAGCGACACACAGCTGAGAGGAGAGTCTCTGTGTGTGTGAGTCTCTCTCTTAGTAAATTTATGTGTGAGTGTGTGTGTGTGTGTGTGTGTGTGTACGGGCATAACGGTTAGACAAGTTTCAATTACACTTTTACAATTTCTCACATTTTAATCTGGAGAGACGCCGTCGCCGACGCCTTTTCGATGTTCTCACGGCATCTTAGGCGTGTAAGTCTTGGGCTCTACTTCCCAGATAAATGGTTGCCCATAAATCGCATGCCACGCCCATTTATCTAGGAACCAGAGGCATGTCGAGCCCTCAGATGAGGCGGAGAAGAAGGAGGAGCAGGCGGATAGGATGGGCCATCACTTACCTGATCACCATCATAGGTCCAGGAGCCGAATTTCATAAAGCACGTCTGCTGATCGAAGGGAAAGTAGCGGACATCAATCTCGCAGCTGGATTTGAAGATGGCAGGCGGTGTCCACACCACTTTGCCCGTATAATGAAGTATGGCCTTGGTCATGGTGGTTACCACATACTCCCCATCGGCACTGGAAACGGCGCGGCGCAAACAGAGAGAATGAGGATAGTAGGAGAATGGACACTCGGACTGGGGCTGGTCACTCACTTATTGTAGAGCACAATGTCGGGCAGCCAGATATGCTCAGAGGGCACATAAAGCTCGGTAACTCCGCCATATTCCGAGGGATCCCACTTGAATTTATGATCCTGCCACTCATGCTCCAACCAGACGTTGGTCGTTAGAATTTGATCTTTCAGATTCTGTAAAAATTAAACCCACATTCTGGCATTCTAAATATTCCGCAAGCCAAACGAGAAATAAACGATAAGAAAAGAAAAGAAAGGAGTGTAGTCGTCGGGGACTAAGGCCCAGTCATGCATCAAGGGGGATTTGCATTTTATTTTATTTTTTTTCTCTTCGTGAGTTCTCTCTATATCATTTGCACTTCTCCTGGCAGCCACTCGTCCCCTGGCTAATGTGCTTTTTGCTGTCAGCTTACGCTTACGCTTTCGCTTCCTTTCCTTTTTGGCTTGTTTTATTACCTTTTAAGCCTTTTGGTGGCGCTTCCACCCATCAAGAGCCACCCATTGGCTGCCATGCAGCCCGGAATTGCAGTCTGGGTGCCTGTCTGACAAATGGCTTCGCAGGGAACTTTAAACGCAGCGCAGACAGCATTATGCTTCAGTCCCTGTTTCAGAAATGTACCGAGAAAATTTTATCAAAATCTACTGTTCCCCGTTCGCTCAAGTTTTTGAGAAATGCGGATAATTTATCTGGTGGGGCAGCATCAGCATCAGCAGCAGCAGTAACCAGTGCTGACAGGAATAAAGCTGATGTTCAGAATTGAAATATTGAACTTAAATACAGGAAGAACCCCCCGAACACTCAGCATCAGCTTTTGGACAACTTAAGAGTGTCATTAGGACCTCTCACAGATCCGCTTTGGCCAGACCGGACCCCGACTCGGCTCATTTGTTGCTGTTTATTGCTTAGCATATTTTATTTACGATCCAAGGAAAGTTTTTGGCAACTTTATTTGGTTTTTTTTTTTTGGTCTGGCAGCAAATGTAGCGCAACGATGCCCCATGGATGGATGAGTGTTTGGGTGTTTGGATTAATTAAAAATTCTGTCAATGCCAGTGGCTGAACTTTTGGCAATTGCATTAATTAATTCCCACCCCTCTTGGATGTTAATTTACTCACCAAGTCGATGAGTTGCGACAGCCGCAGACCCAGCTTGACCAGTACCGTGTCCGTGTTATTGCTGACGGGTCGAATGAGGCGGTTATAGTTACTCAGAAGATCATCGTAGAGCCGCTTAGCATCCGGATTGGCCTGGACCGTCTCGCAGAGCAGCAGGAAAACGACCAGTAGGCAGAGGAGCTTGCAATGCTGCCACATGGCCGAGAGCATGGGAGCCAGATGATGTGGGCGTGAGCAGCGGGCCATGACGTCACACGCCGCCTACTTTTCGAAGAAGAGGCCTTGACGGCGACCGGTGTTTTACGTATATTGATACAACACGCGCACACAGGTTTTTGTTTACCTTTTTGGCTGTTGCCTCAATCTCTGGATTCTCCGGACGACGGCTACGGTTACGGCTCTGACGCAGTTCCGAGCGACGCGCGACACCGAGAAGAGCGAGTAATTTTTTTGGTTTTAGCACATGAGCTAAAAGCCTTTACAAGTCTCCAAGTCTCGAGAAAGATACAGCCACTGCCTGTCGCTGCTGCTGTCGCTACTTCTGCCGCTGCTGCTGCCGCTGCTGAATCTGACGTCGGCGCAGACGGTCGGTCCTCATCCGTTCAGAAGCTGAAGGGAACTGGGAGCTGGAAACTCTCGTTGCCACAAAGGACGGAGCCAACTGCAGCGCCCATGCAGCTGATTTTTGTGCCACCGCCGTAATATTTAAACTGCACAAAATTTCAAAACTTTTCACTGGAAAAATTCGAGCAAAAATATTTGTAAAATATTTGGAATATTTTAATATATTTTTGCTTTGGTTTTGCTCCTTTTGAAATGTAGACTTTCACTGGATTTCGCCAAACTGCTGCAGTCCGGCTGTGCTCGCTCCGTGCTGTCCTGCATAGATATTCACAGGATTCATACTGATGTGCGTATTGTTTTTGTAGCCTTGCAAGGACCTCAGTCGACAGTCGGCAGCCGCAGCAGTCTCAGTTTTGTAGCTTTGTCGCCCCGAAAACGTCTCGATTTGTAGCGCCGCAGATGCTGCGCAGCGCCTGCGCCCTGCAGGTCACCCTGTTTTCGTGTGCGGCAGGGTCGGGCAGCGAAGAGTCGAATGTGGCTGAGGCTGTAAGCGCCGCTATTCACTTAGTTACACACAGCATCTAAGCCAAGCCCTAGTCTGACCGCTCTCAGCACTATCTTTCTCTCTCTTTGTATCTTTGCTCTCGGAGAATGGCTCTCTTTGGTGGGTCCAGGTCTCTCTTTAGCTGGTTATCCCCTCTCGACTCCATTACAACTTTAAAAGAAGAATGTTCTCTTTTTGTGAGCTCTCTCCCGCAGTTCGTATGAGCCACAGCCCAAAAAAATTCCCTACAAACACTGAAAAAGTAAACTCCAACAACACACACACATACACTCAGTACGCACACAAGGACACACACTCCAGCACACATACCGTTGCACATTTAGCAAATACTCATACGCCCCCCGGTAGCTCCTCTCATACTCGGCACATTTCGTTTAACCAGAAACCAAATTTTTCGTAATTGTCAACATTCGTTAAAATCTACGTTAACATGCAGCTAGACCCGGCCACGACACGCACCCGCAGCTACCCACCCACACCACACATACCCGTACACCTATCAGCACTTGTGCATTTTACATGCTTAACGTTGCACTGCTGCTGCTGCTGCTGCTGCTGCTGCTGCTGCCCATGCTCCAGTACCAATACTCCAGGCTGTGGGTTTGGTGTTCGGTTTTGGTTTCTCTTCGTTTCGTTTTGGTATTTTGCTACGTCTGTTCACATATGTGTCATATTGCGATTTTGAGTTGTTTCTGTGGTTTTGGTTTTGCCACACCAGCCACACACACACACACACACACACACACATACAGAGGCTGCCACACGGACACGCATAGCTGCTCGTTGAATTCTTGCTTTGCCTTTTCCCAGTAATGTGCTCGCTCTGATGACAACTATGTCGCACTGGCAGGTGATATACCCCCTCCTCTTTCCTCCCCTCCCCTCCCATCTAGTAGGGCTTTGACTACCTTTCTGTTTTGTGCAGTTCTGCAATTTAATTATTGGCATGTGATTGAATTTAAGCAGGGTTTGGGTTTTTTTGTCGCATCTGTTTTAATTGAAAATTTACAACTTTTTTAACCCATCAATTATTCGGTTTTCCATTCAAAAGAAGAATCTGCTCCAATTTGTATTCACCCTGGACACTCTTACGGCAGAAGTGGTCTACAGAAAGTTTTCCCCTCCACAGCAGTGGCTCGCCAGGACTAGCCTTTCGGGGCGTAGTGGCTGCTGCTGCTGGTGCTGCTGCTGGAACCCATTTTGGGCTCAGTGTTTTGTGTTTTGTTGGTCAGTGTTTTTGGCTGCCCTAGCTGCCATAATGATACATGAACTCTGTCATTTGGTTGGGCCGCCATTGAGCCGCGTGTGTTTTATGGCTTACGGTCATTGAAGGCATTTTTAGCTGCTCTGTGATTGTTTTTTTTGTCAGATTGGTCACATCAGCGTTTTTACTTCTGACGGAATTCAATGAGCAATTTGGGTGCCTGCTGCTGCTGCTGTTGCTGTTGCTTTTGCTGTGCTTTGTTGGAGACAACTTTAATCTACTCTATTAGCTGGTTTATTGCTGTTTTTGTGGCCACCCTTTATTTATTGTATCCTTCCTTTGTTTGAGCCTCATTTGAATGAGCTGATGATGCTGCTGCCGGCTCCTGTTATTGCTTTCATTAGCCAACCTATTCTGTGGGAGTGTTCCAGTTGATCGTTGAACAACAACGACGGCATAGAATGTGTGGCTTGTTCCTCATGTTTTATTGCCACTCCCACACTCACACTCTCACCCACCCACACCCACACCCATTCACATCCACTCAAATACACTCAAACACACCCGCACACAACAAAGCAATCAAAATTACAGCAACAATCGTTTGCCACAATAGCAAACAACAATTTTTAGCTTGTTTGCAACTCAAACTTTTATTTGTATTCCCCCTCTTTTTTTTACTAGTTTTTTAGTTTCTCTCTCTTTTTTTTTGCAGTATTGTGAAAAGTTTTTGCCCTGATAGATCAACAACAAAAAGGAGTCGAAGTCGAGTTGTGAGAGAATTGACTTTGATATACCCTGGAATCGATTCCTCATCAATATGGGTACATCTTTCCATTCTCTCAATAGTTTTTCCTATGCCATTAAATATGGTTTCAGTGTGGACCACAAAATGAATAAGTTAACAAAACCTTTTATATACAGCAATGCCCCAGCCAGTGGAGGGCAAAGTTGAGGCCAACACCTGACTGCCTGACAGCCTGACTTTTCGACTTTCAACTAGCTGTTGGCTGACTCCAGCTACAGCTCCCCCCCTACTATGCCAGCCCCGCTTTCGGCTTCACTTCCTGATGGCAAGAAAACTCAATTAAAATTTAAATTTTCGAACGTAAATGACAAAAGTTTCTCAACTATAAATAATCGGCATTCGCTCCACTTGGCCAGCTCTTGGTTTTTCGGCTATCACTTCAAAATCTGACAAAGCCGCGACCAGAGTCAGGCAGCGACAGGCAGCGAACCCTCTCTATCAGATTGATAGAGACCTCACCCCCGCCGCACCACCCCCGCCCCGGTATAGTAAAGTGCGTGCGTGGCTGCGTGATCGAAAGTTTTTGTCTATGGCTCGAACAATTTATCCAACTTTTATGGCAACCACAGCAGCAGAAGCAGCAGCAGCAGCAGCAGCAACGAACGCTTTTTCCTGCTTTGGCCAGAAATTAATTGCAAAACTGTTTGGTGTCTCTATATAACCCATCTATACACATAGATACTCGTAGATATGTAGGTATGTGTGTGATTCTGGATCTGTTGGCCGTGGCAGGCCAATCACAGTGGGTGGGGTGACTGTCTGGTAGCCACTTGAAGAGCATAAAACTGATTGCGAAAATCTGTGCCGCGCAACCCTCTCTCTAGCTCTTTATCTCCAGGGGGAAAACCAAAAAATTGGGTGGCACCTCCGCCACTGCCCCTGGGATAGCTGGGATGCTCTGCTCCTTTGTTCATCAATTTGGGGGGTGGGGGTGGGGATTGCTGCTGCTGCTGCGCTTGTCGGGCCCATTGTTGACACGTTTAAGTGCCGTTTGCTTTTATCAGCACTGTCCACATCGACAAGCGACAACGGACAGCCGACGAGCGACAGCCAACAACAGACAAGCTGACATCAGACCGACCGATGACTGAGAGGACTGAGAGGACAACAACAACCTGCATATAACATTTTTATAACATTTTTAATTGTTTTTGTCGACTGTGAATTCCGTGGAAAACGGTGGAAATTGTGCAAGTCTCGACGACCCATCAATTTAATGGCGTTTTCGCGTGGGTCGCCCAACACAAACAGCCAAAAAAGGGGACCTGGAGAAAGAAAATCAAAGCCAGAGGCGAGAACATTCATTGCGAGCTGTCGTTTTGGTCCCAGTCTGGGTCTGGGTCTGGGTCCTGGTCGTGGTCCCTGGGCTCTGTTTGGGTGTTTGGTTCGGTCAAGTCAATTAATGGAGATACCCGTTTTATGACGAGCAGTGACAAGTCGCGTTGAAAATGGAGGCGCATTACACGCCCATTGGTGGCGTGTTTATGGACCCGTAAAATTGCTGCTCGACATAAAAATGTTGCATAGTTTTTGCGAACGCTAAGCGGATGCCATTAATTGCGCATTAGTTTTGTATGTGTGCGAAATCAAAGCGAAATTTGAGTGCGCTCTGTCATAGACGATGGGCCAGCCATCAAGGCGTATGCGCAATCTAATTTGCCAGAGATCTGAGTGCTTGCCACTTGAGCTGCTGCTGATGACTTGGTGGTTTGCACTTGAAGTGCGGGCTCGGTGGGATATCTTGAATCTTTAACTGCGTATGTGATTGCGGTTTAAGTTGGCCAGCCAGCTCCACGCTAGCTCCTCTCCAGCCCAGAGAAAGCTGCAAATAATAATGGTATAGCATTATTATTATAATATTTTTTAGCAGCATCAGCAGTGGCAGCCACGCCCTGCAGCTTAACCACACGTAAACGCCCACGCAGTTCCACTGGAGAAAGCAAAGGAGACTTGAAAGGGAATACGAGAGAGAGGGGGAGCGAGTTATCTGGACGAGTGCTAGTGACGTAGAGCCATCAGGCTTGTGACTTAACAACTTTCCACTGACAAGTTTGAATGTCCTGCCGCTTTGTGTGCGGGACGCGAACGCGCTTTACTATGAATACTTTGTCAAGTTTTTGCCTTTGGACCGGACCGGCTCATTGTCGGCTGTCATCATCAGCATTTCTCCTTTTCCTGCGGACCACTCCTCTGTAAGAGTGTTCTGTGCCAAAGTCAGTGGAAAACATGCAAAATAAATTAACTGTTACAAATGTGGGCGTACTGGGCGTGGCTAATCGGGCAACGGCAGAAAGGCAGAGCGCCTGATGGTTTTATGACTGGAAATCAGCCAGGAAGGAGCTTGGGCCGAGACCTACTACTAACCATTTGAGATCCCTGTTTAAGTTCATTTGTCACACTTGCTTCGTTATCATTATCATCCTTGGCGAATGGGAATACCCGAGCAATGTTTAGTTTGCTCCTGCACAAATCCAACAACTTCTTGGTAAATGTTTTGCCAACTTCTAGCAGGACTCAATTTACCCAGCAATTGCCATTCCACTCTCAGCTTTTGTCTTCTCTCCACAGTCTTTGTCGCAGTCTCTCTGTCTCTATCTCTGTCTTGGCACTGCCGCTTGGCATTTCCGGCTTCCGGTCTGTTGTTAGCAGCGCCACGTAGTCGTCTTTATGACTGACCCCCCTACTACTCCTACTACCCCACCCAGCAGCAGCAGCGGGAGTATCTCCCAGCAGCGGCATTCGCCACTTTATTATATTATCTTATGCCGTTTGCCTTTTGCCGTTTGCTCTTGAAATATTTGCGCTTCATTAACATAAAAAATTTATACAAATTGACAAAAATCCAAGTAAATGCATAAATCCTACCCAGATCTCAAAGTTTTAATTGCGCGTCTTGGATTTTATGGATGTCAATATATGCGCACAGATCCCTTTGCAAATTCATTGTCATCCTCATCAATATGGCGGGGCACGAACACGGGAACGGTCACGGGCAGGGGCAGGGGCAGGGGGCACGGGTACGGGTACGGCAGCTGAGACATTATTGCGGCCACTCACTTTTATTGTTATTTTGTCAGGGCATTTTGGGGGTGACAGATAGAAGCTTTTGGGAGACGGGAGATGGGAGTTGGCATTGAGTTGTTGGGGTAGGCACTATCGTGATTGAATGCCATTTGTTTGGCAGGTGGTGCTGCTGCCGCTCCACTTCCTGTTACTGCCTCCTATCTCCGCTGCACTCCTCATCTCTCCTGTCGCGTCCTGTCACTGTAAGCGGTGTGATTTATGTGCGTGCGCGTCTTGACGTCAATTCGGCTTATGAAATAGTCTGTAAATTGGTTTGACATTGATTTCGTCGTCTTCCATCCATTAGTCATCAGCGTATTGATTGACATATGATAACCACCAGCCGTGGTGCTATTCGCACAAAGCTTTTATCCTTGCAACAAGCACAAGAACGCCCAAAAACAAAAACAAAAAGAAAACCCCCCACATGAACCACAAAATATGCTCCAAATTGCATTCAAGCGTTGACACCCATTAGTCGACAGCAGCAGCAGCAGCAGCAGCAGTAGATGGGTGGGTGGATGGCATGGCGTGGTAAAGGAACAGAGAAAAACTGAAGCGAAGCCCAACAAACGGAAAATGGAAATGTGTAAGGGGGTGAAGGCATGGGCATGGGCATGGGCATGGTGGGAGGGAAAGGGAGATCCAGCAAGGCCTGCACTTGGCATCAATTTTTATATTTTAAGCCACAGGCTGCCTAACACTTGAGTCGTGAGAACAATGCAATGCCCATGCAGCAGCATCCGAATGCGAGATTGCAGAGACTGCACAAGGGAGAAGCCACAGAAGGCACCGAAGGCACAAGGCACATGATGGCGAAATGCGAGAAATCCCCCGAAAAACGTAAAATGCAAAACGAAACCAGCAGCAGCAACAGCAGCAGCAGCAACAGCAACAGCAGCAACAGCAACAGCAACTGCAACTCGAGATATCTACCAGTTTGATGTAGTTTTGGTCGAAAAATCCCAAAGACAAAGTCTCTCTCTCGCTCAACTGCAGGGCGGGCCTGGAAAAGTAACCGAATGAAAATCAGTGCGAAATGCTTTGGAAATTTTAGCAACCAGATCCCGCTGGCTCTTCTTCCTGCTGCAGCAGCTCCTTCTGCTCCACCGGCAAGTGCTTGGCATCTGTGCACTGCTGCTGCTCTGCTGGGCTCTGGCATCGTCTCCTGCACTGCCTGCCATCGCTTTGTTGTGCTGCCTGTTTTGTGGGGATTTATTAACTAAGTGATCGGATTTGTAACTAATTTCGAGTTGGAAATCAAATCTTGGCTAAAGCTGAGTCACTGCTGGGATTGTTATTTAATATTCACAACAAATATCTTGGACTCTAGCTTCACTCAAAAAAGTAACAGGTTGGAAAGTGCATGATATCCGTGAAATGAAGTTATTACATGGACGTATTTGTTAACTTGTGTATAACTGTAAATTCTATAATTAATTTACACCATTTTTTTTTAGTTTGATACAGCCATTGTAGCCTTTTTAATTGGTTAATTATGTGACTCCAGTCATCTACCGCTTATCCTAAATGACAATAATCATTGTAGAATTATTGGATCCAATTTAATTGAGCGATCTTCACCAAGAGTATTTAATCCTCGACTCGTTCGCCCTGTTTCGCTCTTTGATTTTGTTTGCTCTGCGAATGGGTGTCGGAGTGCGTGCTTTTGGCGTTTATGTCAAATGCAGAATTTCCGTTTCATACTTTCTGCACTTGCTGTTTATTGTTTGCCCTCGGTGTCGAGTACTGCGGCTTCGATGTAGCTATATAGCCATACATATGTATATGTATCTCTGGCTATGTCTGTATCTGTATCTAAATCTGTATTGCATCTGTGTGTGTGTGTGTGTGTGCGTTCTGCATAGCTGTCTGTGGCTGTGCGTTTGCATCTGTGGGTTGGGTTGGGCTGGGCTGGTAAGAGTATTTTATAACTTGTTGGCTTAACTTCCATAGAGTTTTGTCTGTTTTGTTTTTGGTGCCCAGCCCAGCCCAGTCCCACTCCCAGTCCCAGTCGCAGTCCCACCGAAAGTGCCAAAGTGTTTGTGTCTGTGGTTGCGCTTAGTTTGGCAATTGTTTTCGAAAAATTCCTTAAGCTGCAAAATGTTTGTTATCAAACAATTTTTCTGTGGCTTTTTCATGAGTTGGATGCTGGATGCTGGCTGACTTCTGCCACGGCTGTTGCCACTGCCACTGCCACTGCTGGCTCACTAATGAGAACGATCCCAGAAGTAGTTTCGCTCCTAATTTGTTGGATTTTAATAGGTGCAGTTCCGCAGCAGTTGTCTCGAGTGCTCTGAAATAATTGAAACAACTGTGTTGCGAGAGCCCAAATTATTTGCATAAGCCTCAATTTATGAATTCTTTAACTGTCCTGCAAACGTGTAGTGTAGTGTACATACATCAGAAAATAATAGAAAATCCTTTCATACTTTTACCTGGCCAATAAATCTATCTGCAGACAGAGAATAGCAAAGCATTTCGATTATCAAGTTTTTGCCCATATCAATATTTGGACAAGCGTTTCCCATTGATAATTGAAAAGTGTGCGGCCAACGATACGTATGAGTAATGTGGAGAGGAGACCATTGTTTGAGGTGCAGCACTAGTCATGTGAGAGTGTGTGTGTGTGTGTGTGTGTGTGTGTATTAGAGGATTTCCGTATCTCGTATCTGAAATGAAAATCAAATATCAAGTGGAAAGCGAAATGAGTAAGAGGTTGGGTGGGCAGAAAGTGGGTGTAGCGTAAGGCAGAGGCAGAGCAAAGGCAGGACGAAATTAATTTGTGTGCAAATATTTTAGTATATTTTTGAGTTTTTGGGAGCATCTCTTCTCGCTCTCTCTTTACCTCTTTCTCTCTTTCTCTGAGTGTGTGCTGCTGGTAATTTCAATTTCTTTTCGAACGTAATGCTTCAACAATTCGCCACGCCAGAGGGCACTCACGTGCCCGGTCGGTCTGCTGATTAAGGTGGATTGCCAACTGGCCAGCAACTTGTCTTGGGATTGCATTTTTTGTGCAATAGAAACGGCACAAGGGACTGGCACAGGCAATGCAGCGTGTCCTTGCTGGCTTCCATGGGGTAAAGCATTAAATTGTATTAGCCTAAAACATTTCATTACCTCAGCCTCAGTCCAACTAAAGCAATCAGCCTGAAACAGCATTGGGAGATTTAAGAATATCCAAAAGAGAAGTGCAGAAGAGAGAGAGGGAGGGTTGGGGCAACTCGTAGCATGCTTTTCAGTGTTACTTGCCCCTGGCGTGTGCAGCTAATAAAAAGGAAAATATTATGCAACAAGTAAGCAAAAGTATACAGCCCTCAATGGCTCCCAGGCAGACTGTACCGAGTGGCGCTTTATTAGCTGACCCATCTCGTCCTGCTGCTCGCAGGAGGAGCGTCTTCTGATCCTTGTCCCGCACCCCTCCTACCGCCCACTCATAATCCCGTGTAAAATTGTTTTCAAACTGCAGAGTGCATTTCGTGTAGCTGTAGTTGCTGCTGTAGTTGCTGCTGCTGTTGCTGTTGCTGCTGCAGGGCAGGCGTTGGACTGCTTGTTCCTTCTTTTGTTGGCCAGGACCAAAGAACACACACAGACACACCCCCACCCATACCAGCAAACGAAAAGAGGGAAAAAAGCAGATACGAATGTGTTTGCCAGAACACAGAAATAATTTCAATCATGGCACAGTAATTCCCCAGAATACTTGCCAGCACCTTCAATAGCCAAACGAGACAGACCGAGCCCGACTGCCGGCCCCAACATCAGTCCTCCGGGTCGTAGACTCCTAAAGATTCAGAAATGAATGCCGCAGCAGCAAGCACTTGATTCTGGTCTCATTTAATTGCAAGAGTGCTGCTGCTGCTGCCACAGCTTGCAGCTCAAGTAGATGAACAGAAAAGAAAATATATGTATGGCATGTGCACATACTAGTATACTATACTATATACGAGTAGATTTAAGTAGCTATTCAGGTGCTGTACTTGAGAGGAGGTATTCAGCTAAACAAAATGTGAATAGGTGGGGCGAAAAAATGAATTGTTGCTGAATGAATCTGCAAGCAGCAGATAGCCATTCATTGATACATTTAAATACATAAGAACAGTATAGTTTACCAAAGAATATCTTCTTCTACAAGCGCATTAAATACGTCGCCTTAAGATACAATATTCAATATGTGTGAACAGTCAGCATACATCCGTAATCAAGACCTCTGTGTGGGACTCCATATCCATTTTGGTTTGCTCAATTAAGATAATGTTTCAAAGATCTCTTTATGTTGCTACTGCTGCTGGGGAAAGCCTTTCATGTGCCTGTTAAAGGCATTGCACCGTACATGTAACGGATGGAACGGGTGTAACGAGAGTTTTTATTTTATTTAATAACTCCCTTGTTCAGGACTCTTCCAAGGACTCTTCCGCCTACGAATCTGTGTTAGGCAATAACTAATTTTCTGTATTGAGTGCACACAAACTTATTTCCACTAAATAAATTTTAATTTGCTTGAAGAAGGCACAGGACTGTTCATGCATGCTCGAATTCCCATATAGCCACAAAAAAGGACCAAGTGAGCAGAGGATGGTTCGGGGGACAGGGGACAGGGGACGGGGTAGAGGATATGCCAACACTCGCTATTTATGAGTTAATCAACCATGAACTTTAAAGCCCTTGCTCTGAAATGCAAAAAGGACACCAAAGCCACGGAACAGCAACCGCACTCCAGACTCGATAATGAATTTGCATTTTCTACGGCTACTAGAGGCATTTTCCGGCTGTTGTGTCGGGCTCTGTTCATGCACATGACCACGGACCGACCGACCGACCGACCGACCGAACGACCGTCCGACCGGCAAACAAAATAACACAGAACAAAGCAAAACAAATGAAAACCAATTAAAATTTAATGATTATGCAGTTCGCATAGAAAAGCAGCATTTTCCACGCTTCAATGGCAACACAAAAACACAGTGTTTCGACCAAGGTTTTTGTTGATTGTAATGAATTTTTGCTCTATATCTAGTATCGGTCTGTCTGTCTGTCTGTCTGTCTGTCTGGCCCTAAGCTGTATTCCAGCCGTATGCTGGAACCTGTTCGCTTACAAGTTTTAATTGCAAGCTTAATTCCGCATGAAATACTCCCTCGAAATTCCCTCGAAACATCATTTATTTAGCAATCTTTTAACCAATGATTAAAAATTGCTATCCACTTTCCCCACGTGGACTCGCCATTGCCATTCCTCATGGAGAACCACCTTCTGCATTGGCATATTGTGTACACTGTACGGTGAATTCTACATCATAAAGCAAGAGGAAACGATTCAGAGACAAACAGGAAATCAAACGCAAACCACAGCTGAAAGGCAATACCGAGCCGCGGAAATACCCAAGATGAAGAGACAACAACGGACACTGCCGGAGAAGAGAAGAGAGGAGAAGAGAAGAGAAGAGTGTATTGGATTGGATTGGAGAAGCGGAATGAAGAAGAATAAGAATAAGTAACTGTGGATGGAGCTGTAGCTGTAGCTGTAGCTGGTGGCCACGGGTTGATGACAAGCAGATTACGTTTCCGTTGCCGCTGACAACCGAAACCGAAACCGGAAGCGAATGAGTAGCGTATAAATGTATTTATAATACAGAGTGAAAATATGTCCCCGAACCCCAGAGTACGGTGCGTCCGAACTTTCCGACTTGAAAAGTATGCTACTTAAAGCAAACCCCGACGTACACCCCCACCGACACACACATAGACAGACGCATACATAGACGCCTGGTTGGTGGTTGAAGGAAAAATTGCAAATTAGCAATTGCCATGTGAAAGTGAAATGAACGGAAACGGCCCACCGCCCAACCCCATCCGAATGGCCGTAAAAGGGACAGCGAGCAGAGTAAACAGAGCATTTGTAGAGCCACTACAAAAAATAGAGCAAAGAGAGGAAAAAAATGGATGGGATGAAGGCCAAGTGTAAATGCGGCCATCAATTAGGGGACGGGGCAGATCGATGCTTGGCTGGATTTGCTATTTATAAACATCAAAGTACGGGCCGAGCCTCACTCGCAGCGGTTCATTTGACCCCAAGGCGAGTGCCTCAAACGGGTAAAGAGTATCTGCAGTTCGCACTAACAGCGGGTACGGCTCGTTTGTCTATTTTTCCCTACTTACAGCCAATTTAAAGTGCAAGTTTAGAGTGGCCAGGCCAGGGCAGGCCGGGGCAGGCCAGATTGGGCCGGTTGAGACCGGAAGAAGCGGCCAACAAGCAAGGCTTAGGGCCTAACCCAGGCCCAAGACCTCAAGTAGCTATTGACAGCACACCCTAACACACATCTGTATGTGTTTGTGTGTACACGAAAGTACGAAAGTATGCATGTCACTGTGGTTGAGTGTAGGAAATGAGTTCCAAAGTGCTTAAAAGTGCCTGCTGCTGCTGCTGTTTGGCTTTCAGTGCGCTGGCCCGGAGTTTCAGCGTTGCGCTACATTAGATTAAACAGCTTAAGAAGCCAACCAGGAATACCAGGACATATAGCAAGCAGAGCACCAGCAACCAAAATTCATGGCAACGTGGCGTATGAGCAATGTCGCCCTCTGACTTTGGTTTTCCCTTGACTGGGACTGAGACTGGGACTGGGACTGAGACTGTGATGCTGATGCGGTCTTCTTGTGCGATGTGGCAGAAAAATTAGTGACCCTGAATTAAATTGTCATTATTTTCAACTCACTCGAAAAGATGCGCAAAATACACACACACACAACCACACACACGCAAACACAGGCACTCACACACGCATGAGTGTTAGTATTTTGAGGGCCTGCTGAAAAGCGGATTTAATATGAAAATTCCGCATTACGAGTTGTTTGTCGTTTCACTTTGTGTACACCACATACATATGCACAGAGGCAATCCCCTGAATATGTCTCTGTGTGCGTGTGTGTGTGCTCGTATCTGTGTGAGTTTTGCGATTGAAATTCAATTACTTGTGTCCCTTTTTGCTGCCGCCCCAAAAGTGGAAAAAAAAACCTATACCGAGAGGGCTGCAAAACTTTTTCGCCCACAAAAAAAGTCGCCATATTCAGGGCTCGATGTATGCGTGCATGTGTGTATCTGTGAGCTTTATATCTGCTGAATGTCATCTCGCCAGAGCTACAGCATAACTTTGAACAACTGTCAGCGGGGGTCAGCGGGTGGCAACAGGGAGAGCCAGAGCCAGATCCAGAGCCAGAGTATTCATACATACATGCCCTTTGAGGTTGGTTAACTGTCTCATGCGTGGTCCGACGTTTACAGTTTGAGCTTTTAGCGTGCCTCTGTGTGTGTACATTTGTGTGCGAGTGTAATCTACGCAAAGGCTACCCAAAAACACAAAAAAAAAAACCCAAAAAAGCCATTCTCCTACAGAACGAAAACGAGAACACACCGTGAGACATTCCCAAACATGACACATGAAGTTATTGCCTCTCGTCTGGCAATCACATAAATCAAACTTTTGTCTTGCAGGTGGCAAGAGGTCATCCTGTACCATTGTCTAGATGGGATCAGGCAGCGCCAGTGGCTGGACCATGATATTGTCAGCTCAGTTGAGTGTTTGGAGCTGCACGAGAGTTTATTATGCCACACATAATTGAGATTTCATTTGCATTTCGTGTGTATATTATGTATTTCAATAATTTGTACAACTTTGACCTTCATTCGAATCAAATTACTCGTAAATTTGATACATTTAAATACGATTAACCAATCAATGGATGGAGAGTACTTGTAATTAAATATGTATCTCCCTAACAGAGTTACAGTAAATGCACAAAAAAATATGAATTCATCAAAGGCTGAGCAAAGCAGATTCAGAGAAGTGAGATATTTATTTTTTATCCCCAATGATTGATTATATGATGAGCTGCAATTTATTAAAGAGTTCTAAATTTAAATAAGGCAAATATTCGCATTGCAGGAACGTTTTTTTTTTCAATATTATTAGAAATTGTATCTGTCATGTGACTTAGTGTTTCTCTCAGATAGGACGAAACAAATTGATGAGTACTCAATTGAAAATCTAAATTAATTTAATCAGTGCTTATTTCGACGTTTTTGCGCTCAGTGTAGGCCGTACTCCTACCACATTGGATTGTGTGATCGACACATGCGTTTCAATCATAAAACCGCCTTCGGCTGCAAGATGTTTTCGCCCGGAGTGAGGAGCAAATAAAATTAATGATACGCAAATGCAAATGAAGGAAATAAATCCATAAAATCATATTTAAACCACGTGGCCTTATCCTCCTCCCGATCCAATACTCATGTGCGAAATTATTTTTGTTTTATTTTTTTTGTTGTACCTTTTACGTCAATTGGAATGCCATACATTTCAATGATTACGACGCGCAAATATTCAATCAACTGTTTGTCTGCTGGGTCTAGACCCACATCCACCTCCACCTTTTCGGCTCCCGGAACCTTTCCTCTCCATTTATTTATGGTCTTGTTTCTGTGGTCCGTCCGCCAGCCTGATTGTTCGATGTGCCTCAGAGCAACAGCAGGCAGTAGCAGCAGCAGACAATCGAACGATTTCAGCATTTTTTCCACGTTTATTATTTTAAATAATCGATTTTGTATCCACATATATACATACATATGTACATACACATAAGGACATTTTGAGAGAGTGAGAGAGAGAGTAAGGCGGCGGAGGGGCATATATTTTATGGCCGCAAGCTAAGGACACTCATTATGCGGCTCGGCCAGTAATAATAATGTGAATAAGAAACAAGAGCGGTTCCCCAGCTGTGGCAAGCCGACGTGGCAATACGCTTTTAATAAGAAGATACCCAAATATATGCATATAGAATGGTGCAATCTTTCACTGAATTAGTTCCCAATGAATGGTCTAGTCCCCAGGATGATCTATTGGGAAGAGTACTCGGATCTAGAGCAATTTGTTTGTGGCCACTAAATTGGCCAACAACTCTCCCCGTCGGCCCCTTTTCTGATGTGCTGTGTGTGTGTGAGGCGTCACAGCTGCGGTTCATAAATAAAAATAAATACATCGCTTGATTTATATGGCCCTAATGAGCTCAGCGCCCAGTTCAACCGACTTTGAACCCCGAAAACCCCCAAAAGGAAAACCACCAAAATAAATAAATAAAATCCGCTAGCACATCATGTAAATGCTGTGCAAATAAAAAGATACTTTCGGCTGGCGAATGGCGAATGGTGAGTGGCGTGGCAGAGGCAGCAGCAGAGGCAGGGGCAAGCAGGAAATAAAAGATGGCTATGCAGTTGCCGAAGAGTCGCAGTGTTCCCTACTTTTCAGCTGCTTAGCCGCCAGGCAGAGGCCGTTTATTTGATACGTGCGACACACACAACCACACACTCTCATAATCAGGGGGAAGACCACCACCACCACCACCACCACCACCACCACCACCTTCATCTACACGTACTAGTAGTAGCCTGTCAGGCAGTGAGTCCTCTCGATTCTACCAATTTGGTTCTGCGAGCTCTACGTTTGATTTGCTTTCAGTGCGTGCCCATCATCATCAGCATTAGGCATGATTGTTTTTGTTATTAGACAAATATATATAAAGAAAGAGATAGCTGTCAATGAAGCAAGACAGACAAGGAGAGAGAGAGAGAGAGAGAGCTAGAGAGATGGAGTAGAACAACTGTTTCTCGCATAATGAGGGTAATTTTGTATGGTCCGGTAACGTAGCCGTTAACATTACCATCTCTACTATCCGGCACAGCATTCATCCCGAAACGAAACAAAATAACTTATGAGGCAAATATTTCAAGTCTTGGCCGCATCCCGGCCTAATGTCAGGTGATTTGACAATGGCATTTATTAATTAAAACATGTGTCGCACGCACGAGCGCACACAGACACAGATACAGATACCGACACAGCGGGGCAGGTCAGGTCAGGACCGGCCCAGACGCCATTGATTTGTCGTAATACTTGGAGGTAAAGGAAAACAAAGCAGTTTATTGTCAGGCCCATCAAACAAAATAGCAGGGTGTGCTCCGACTGACTAGTTTAATTGGGAGGCTAATCATGCGATTTGAATCAGAGATTTAAAAAATAAAAAATAGATCATTGATCATTGATTGAAGGTATTGATTAAAAATATATCAACATTTTCTAAAAAATTGTTGATACCGCAAAACTACATATGAAATAGTCACAAGCTATCGAGATATGGTAGAATATTATGAAAGAATTGATTAAGGGATCGATTGTTTGCCGCTTGGCAACTCTGCTTGTGGCAAAACTGGTGGCAACTCTATTTCCCGCTTGCACTGCTGTGGGTAGAGCACCGGACAGGGACAGGGACGGGGACAGGGACAGGACACGCCGCAGGCAATGGGACAGGGACAGAGCAGAGCAGAGCAAATGAAGTCACGTACGTGCGATTTTTCTTCTGCTTTGGGGCACATATTAAAATACGTGCGTCTCGCTTTTACTATAACTTTTACACACACACATACGCACACACACACGGGGACAGAGAGGCAGGGAAAGGCACACACATGCACATTAATGGCGGCATGATGAGGCAGCTAAGTTTGCGTGTTTGTTGCCGCTGTGTTTGCTGCCCCACTCACAAAAGGGCTACAAATGACTTAGGCTTCTGGGCGCTAGTCCCTCGTTCCCCCTTTTGTTTTTTATTTTTTCTCTTTTTTTTCTTTTTTTTTTTTTTTTTTTTTGGTTTTACGAGTATGTGTGTGCTTGCGTGCGTGTATATATTTGTTTCAATTTCAATGACTGCAAGCAACATTTGCACTTAGTAAATAAAATATAACAAACGCTGGCCGAAACTTTTGTGGGGCTTCGCTTCGTTTAAAGTTTGCCACACATTTTGCTAAATATTTTGTATTCGGTTCTTTGTTCTCCAGTTGGACAGCAGCCAGAGTCCAGAGGAGGAACCAGAGATCCAGAGCCGCTCATTTGCATTTTGGCTGTTGGCTGCAGTCTCAGTGCTCGGCAAACATAAAAGTGGGAAGTGGGAAATGGAGAATGGGAAATGGGCCAATGAACTTGCAGACAAAAGACGGGGAACGGGGCCTGGAGCGGCGACCACCACCAAGCGCAGTAGGACACAGAATATGCCTGCTCCATTTCGCTCCAGCGAAGAAGCGAAGTAGAGTGGACAGCGTAAGGGATGCAGGACATTGTCCAAATTTGATCACTATTTTGGGATCACAGCAGGCAGCAATTTCAATAAGGAAAGAACTGACCCAACCTCGATGCACGTTTTTTTTCGATAAAGGAAATCCCCCTGAAGGGGCCGCCAAACACTCTCCAGCCTGCTCGAGACAAGCCAAACAAACAGAAACAATATCGCATCCTCTCGCCTCGTTGTCTGTAGTCCATGTTCTGTGTCCCGTGTCCCGTGCTTTGTACTCTGTAGCCCGCCCTTTGTTGACTTGATTTGTATACGCTTTGGCTTAGTCCAATGGCCACTTTGGGGTCCAGGCACTTGAAATTCCCTCATGCAGGCAGCTTTATTGAATTTCCTGTGATATGTAAAGGAACATTTCTCAAGGCATTCCGGTGGCTTGGGAAAAGCACTAGCTATTAAAGTGGAAACTGCAAGAATATTTAGTATATTATCCTCTTAAATAAAATACATTCATAGTTTTGTATATATTCGGATGATAGTGAAGCAGAGGACAAGTACGCTGGCTGGGCAATTTCTGGATTCATGATTACCCGGTTGACACTGACACGACTGCAGGCAGATCTCACAGGTCTCCTCCTCCTCGCTCTCGTCATGCCCGAAGCTATGTTCGTAGTTCAGTCCCCTAAGCTGTCGGCATCCTATTTTCGGATTCCAAAAGCAGCACCAGTCCCATATGTCACCTGGAAAAGATGAAATCAGTCAGCTAAAACCGATAACCGATCGAAATGCTAACCAGTCACGTCGCGATCACCAGGCACACATGCCGCATATTTACCCTTAGCATCTTTATTTTTGGAGTTTTTGTCTTTCATTTTAATTTTAGCTAAATCTGTGATATTTTCACAGTACATGCCGTAGTATTTGACTGTCGGACAACCGAACTGAGTATCCGCACAGTCCCCACACTTCACTGTACCACAGAGTGAGTTCCATATCATGTTCAAGATGCTCAACAGGGTGAGTAGACCAAATTTGATAATCATCACTGGTTGAAAAACTTTCAAATTGAAAGGAATCTCCCTGGCATTTTGTTAGTCAAAACAACGAGCTATGATGCCTCAGAACGATCCTGACATTACCCCAAGAAAGAGGTTTTATTGAAGGTACAATTTCCCTGGTAATTCTCAGGGCTCATAGTCTCCTACTGACTTGGGACAAAAGCAGTAACTATGTACCAGTTTATTTAGATTAAGTTTAGTAGGTTTTTAGTTTAATTTATTTATTACATTATTTTCAAAAAAAAATATCTGAAGTGAAGCAGAGAAGAAGAAGCACTCTGGCAAGGCAATTCCTGGCTTGATTTGATAAGGAGCAGTCACACCAGAACAGACAGAGCTCGCAAGTATGATCATAGTATTCATACTGCTGATAGTAGTGCCCTGCGAGCTGCTGGCATCCCATTGTTGGGTTCCAAATGCAGCACCAGTACCATATGTATCCTGGAAAGTACCAAATCAATCTAGTAATACCGATATCTGATATCTGATCGAAGGGCATACCATCGACTACGTACTCATCAGGCACACATGCCGCAAATTTTTCTTTATTAACGTCTTTATTGGTGTTCGTTTTTGGTTTAATATTCTCTCGATCTGTTGCATTTTTACAGTAGATGCCGGATGTTTGAGCACCGGAACACCGTGACTGAATACCGCCACAGAACCCACACTTTGGTGGATACAGCTCAATCCCATTGATGGCTTGAAGGTATTCAATTTAATTGAATGCTCTAACTTCAGGTATAAACTTTAGGACTTACCACAGAATGAGTTCCATATGACTATTGAGATGCCCAGCAGGCTTACTAAACCCAATTTAATGAACATCTCCGATGAAACCTTTTAATGTTGAAAGGAATCTCCCTGGCATTTTGTTAGTCAAAACAACGAGCTATGATGCCTTAGAACGATCCTGACATTACCCCAAGAAAGCAGTTTTATTGAAAGTACAATTTCCCTGGTAATTCTCAGTGCTCATAGTCTCCTACTGACTTGGGACAAAAGCAGTAACTATGTACTAAAAAAGTTAAAGCTGCAATAATATTCAGTAAATTATTATATGTTTAGTTTATTTATTACATTATTTTGATAAAGAAATATATGAAGTGAAGCAGAGAAGCAGAAGCACTCTGGCAAGGCAATTCCTGGCTCGACTTGATGAAGAGCAGTCACACGAAAACAGACAGAGCTCGCAAGTATGATCCCAGTCTTCGTGCTGCTGATAGTAGTGCCCTGCCAGCTGCTGGCATCCAATTTTTGGGTTCCAAAAGCAGCACCAGTCCCATATGTATCCTGGAAATTACCAAATCAATCTAGTAAACCCGATATCTCATATCTGATCGAAGTGCATACCATCGACTACGTACTCATCAGGGACACATGCCGCAAGTGTTTCTTTATTAGGGTCTTTATTGTTGTTCGATTTTCGTTTAATTTTCTCTCGATCTGTTGCATTTTCACAGAAGATGCCGGACTTTTGAACACCGGAACACTCGGACTGTATCGGGGCACAGAGGCCGCACTTTGGTGAATCCAGCTTAGTCCCATCGATTGCTTGAAGGTATTCAATTTAATTGAATGCTCTAACTTCAGGTATAAATTTTAGGACTTACCACAGAATGAGTTCCATATGACTATTGAGATGCCCAGCAGGCTTACTAAGCCCAATTTAATGAACATCTCTGATGAGATATTTTAACGTTGAAAGGAATCTCCCTGGATATATTGACTGACTGGAAATTTTTTTTATTTTACTCGTACATTTACATCAACATTATTTATGTGCCCAGCGACCTTCCTTCTACCCTACGAATACGTGCGTGTTCATGTGTGCTGGAGACGGCGTGAAGGTGAGATCTGAGAGCTGGAAGCTGCGAGCTGAGAGGTGGTGAGAGGTAGGCCCTCCAAAACTGATGAGGGTTAATTTGCCAACGGCTCAACAATTCATCAGCCAGTCCAATTAACTAAGCGCGACCCATTTCCCGGCCGCTGCCACGCGACTCCACACCAATCCTCTCCATTCCTCACCATTTCTCCGCCATGCCTCACGCGACTCCGCTCGTCGTCGAGTGTTATAAATTTAAATTTAAAAGCCAAGCAAGAGTCGCATTCTCATTTCCGCACTCCTGGTCGAAAGCGTTTTATCGCATCTGGCGCAGGACATTCTCTAGAAATTAAGAAAAACTGCCCGGTGCAGACTGAAATGGAGAGTGATTCCCTTTTCCAGTTAGATGTCGAGATACCGGACCCAGTCCAACTCTGGGCGGAGAGGACACTACTCGTGTTTGGCCGTACTCGGATGACACCGTTTGCACTTTATCCTTGTCAGTTGTTATCGTTTATTGTTGCCTTGCCACGGCGAAGAAGAAGAAGGAGCCACCTGCTTTGAGAAATTGTGGCACAAAAGTCAAAGTGTAACGAGAAAATAATAAATGCCATTAATACAGCAGGCAGACAGACAGAGGAAGCAGGGCCAAAGGAGAGGGAAAGCGTGCCGGATGAAAACGAATGGAGTATGAAATTGAAAACCACGAAACAAAGTTGAAAAAATAAATAAAAATAAAATAAACACTAAAAAAAGTGTGGAATAATGAACAGGATGGAAGATGAAAATCAAAAATGGTCAACGATTTCTCACACTCGACTCGGTTTTAAATAATAATTTGTTACACAACAAATACACGAAAAATATAATTTTTCTTTGATATATTTGAAATTATATTTCGATCAATTGACGGGTTGGCATACACCCTCCTACGCACCCCTTCCTTTCTATAAGAATGTGTGCTGCCAGGTGGCGATTGTCACGCACTGGCAGCTGGCCTAAAGGCTGGTCGGCAACGCAAGGAAAGGCAAAGGCAAAGGCAAAGGAAGGCTCTTCACTTTTATTGACAAACTCGACGAGAATTTGTGCGAAATGTGCGTGCGCGACTTGGCCCGGCTATCCTTTATCCTTTGAGGCTCTTCTCTCTTTTTTTTGGTAGCATACAAAAAAGGAGCTCTGCATGTGTATGTGTGTGTGTGTGCATGGTAGTGTTGGGCGTGGCCCACAGGACACGAAATTTTTTTGTGTGCCGTAGTTGTTGCTTGTGTCTTTTGTTTCCACCTCGTGCCACTTGACATTGCTTGCGGTTTGTTAGCGGTCCGGGCAAAATTCCAGTGTGCAACAATCTCGTACGGAAAATTTTGTTATTCAAAACACGACGGATTACCGTTCATTCCGCTTACACACACACCCATATACACCCTTATACAGAGAGATAGAGAGAGAAAGAGAATAAGGAAGTACATATACATCGTCGCATGTGGAGACCGCAGGCGGCACCTTTCCCGACTCATGTCGCTGGCGTTGTCACACGGCACACATTTGTTAGACACTAAGCCCGTGTATGCCTCTCCTCTGCCAAGGATAAGAATGTTTATTATCTTTATCACACACACATACTCTATAGAGAGAGCCACACACAGATACAACTACATTGAAGCCAAACCGCAAAGCAACCGCACGTACAAAACTTAAAGGGGCTGTCGGCAAATGACAAACAACAAAACAACAACAAAATGAAGTCGCCGCATCCGTATCCGCATCCGCATTCAACTTCCCTTTGCCGGCCATTGTCTTGCGTAACTAACTTCAAAATGGCGCCACGCCGTGTCACGCAATTATGACCACGCCTACGACTTTGGCATTTTTCAGTGTGGCTGGGCTCCAGCTCCCCCGCTCCGCCGCTCCCTCCTTGGCTTTTCCTTCCCAGTTTCCAGTTTTTATTTCGCTTTATTAAATGCTTCAGGTAGCTACTTAAACACGTTTTCGATTAGAGCAGCTGCTGTCATTACTCAAAGTCGAAGGGGGTCGGGGGGCCGGCCGACGGATTTCGGGACGAGTCTCGTCAGTCTTTCACCTGTAGGAAGATGGCGGCGTTTGCCTTTCCTTTTCCTTTTCCTCCATCTCCTTCTGCTTGGCTCTTGGCTGCGGCTGTGCTTTCTTTTCTTTTCTTTTGCTGTGTTGCTTTTTTTTTTTTTTTTTTTTGTTTCTTCCTGTACATCTTCAATATTTTATAATAAAGCGAAATTCCAGGAAGAGAAATACAAAAATGTGCAGCAACAGCGGCATCGGGGGGGATGGAAAATGAGGCTAAGATGGGTGGCTTGGTGGTTACTGGAGTGTGCTGATAAGGTTTAGGATCGGCTTAAAAGAAAAGAAAATTTCTGTATTAAAAACTAAGGAGAGCTGGAAGCACAGTATAGGGGTATTATATTCTTTGAATCAGTGGGCTTACTGCAGCAGGGTACTCTTGCTAGTCTCTGAATAAAACCGTTTGCATATGCTCTATCTACATATGTTGTACATTTTAGCATTATTTGGGGACTCTGCAAAGATCTGGCATCCATAAATTCATCTTGATTGCATGCACTGAAAAAGTTTATAGCTCCATTCTCCCCTCCCCAACCAGCACGAGGGCAACCTCTTGGGCATGCCAAAAGCCAGCTAGGACACTGAGCATCAGTGCAGGCCTGCGATGGATGCCACAACCTGTCATAATTTTATGTTTTAAGCCGCAGAATGGCTGGAATGCAGGGCCACGGAAGTGAAGTGGGGAATCTTTAAAAATAAATCTCAAAGTACTTTAATGTTGTATCCTGTTATCGCTGGCGACGTGCAGCTGCCGCTATTAGCGTTCGACTTCCAAGGAGGCGAAAAGATGAAGAGGATGAGGTCCTGTCTTGTCTGTTCGGTTCCGTTCCTTTCATTCTTTGTTGCGGTGTGGTGTTGACAGGATATTTACAGGATTTCTATCAATATGCCGGCATTAGCACGTACGCCTGCAATGAACGTGAATGTGAGTATGGCCGCGCCTGAGGAAGAAAAAAAATGGTGAAAACGTATGGCAGCAAAACAATGCCAGCGGAAAACGTACCTTGAGCTGGGCTGCTAATATAATCATATTTCGGCAATACTACTGATTCCATTAGTATTCAGAATAAACACCAAATAGGCACTACAGATATTTAGCGTTTGCCTCTTCACTCCTAGCCCACGGCACAATTTATTTATAAACTCATTAATTTTAAACAATCAACAGGAAAGCTGTGTTGCCTGCAGATTCAAGACCCCCCAAAGAAAAACTTGGAAAAATTCCCACAAATTTTAGCTTGATTTATTTTCGCTTTTCACCCACTTTTGCTGATTGCTTCTATTTCACACGATTTCTTTGGCAAATTGAAAGATCAACAATACAGTGCTCGGTAACAGATGACCCCTTAACTTATTTCTGTTGAATTATTTACTTTTCATTTGTACCTGGCAGCTCCAGTAGTCCGAGCAGCCCCAGCAGCCCCAGCAGCCACAGCAGCCACCGGTGGCCCCTGTTTCCTGGCAGCTGGCTGGCTCAACGGGTTAAACCGAGGACCCAGTCAATTGTTGTCGGTCAAACAAAAACTGGCACAACACGAACAACGAACTGCGAACAACGAACAACGAGAGAGCTCAAGTATTTGTGCTATTTAAAATTTGCTTTACCAAATGTCAAGTGGTTAGCAACAGCAGGCCGGGCGGGCTGAGGCTGAGGCTGAGTGGCACTCGGTCCGAAGCTAACCCCCAGCCCCCGCAGCACCAAGCATTCCGGCCTGGTCCAGTGCCAGTGCTACCACCCACTCGAGCTCGTGGGCTGGAACGGCTGGCCTATGTGTGCGACAGAGATGGGTATCTGTGAGTGGGACTTGGCTGGAGCCTATTGGCCGTAAATTATTAATGATTACTAGCCCGAAATTACAGTTAACTCACTTATTTGCTCATTCGCAAATGAAGGCCAATTGCAGCAAAGCCAGAGCGAGTAGCGAACAGCAAGGGGAAAGAGCGGAAACAGGGGACTGGGAACTAATTTATTTTTACCACAAACTGGCCAAAGAGATAGGTAATAGAGCCACGAGGGGTGCGGAGTGGCTGGGACCCGATGGAAGGGTAAGGTCTCTGGCTAATTGTGGGTCCGATTATGTTTAAATATTTATTTTGATTGTTGAAATTTGCGACGAGCATCAATCCGAAAACTTCCCTCGTTTATTCGTTTGAAATCATTTCATATTCATAAGAGCTTGTTGTGGACCGGGCCAGAGAACTTTTTGCTATTTATATTTTATATAATTTTATGCCTACTGCGTATAAACAGAACTCATCTCATCGCCATCCAAAAATTATGTATATTTGCCATGTAAACATCCAGAGCCAGTGCTGTTTGTGCTGTTTTTTTGTTGTTATTTTTTCTGTGGACTTCCGCCTAAAATGGCAAGCGCCTGAATTGATTTTCATTAGGTAGGCCTACGCATCCACATCCACATCCCATCCACCATCCACATCCACATCCGAATCAAAATTCAATTTTCCAGTCTACATTTGCTGATTGTTTGATTGAGGCCCGTAATTCGCTGAATCTATTATGCCGTCTTTGAATTGTCAATGAGCTCGAAGAAAATTTCACTGATCTGGAATCTGATTTGGTCTTGTTTGCTTTATGTTTATGATTGGCTCCAGTCCTAGTCCGCGCTGCAGGTTGTCCTTCATCCATTATCCAATACTCTCAGAAACGTATTATGCGCCTCGTACTGATTCCATCCTGGCATCCAGAATCTAGTATCATCTGCCAAATATAATTAAAATCTACTACGTATCGTACTATATCCTATCCATTATCTGTGTGCATGTCTTTTCAGAAACCCAAAACAGGACTTGCAATGAATAGGAAGTGGAGGAGGAAAAAAGGCTGGTTGAAGATTGAGAGAGTGTTGACGACAAACTATTGAAGAACTATTGAAAAGTATTCAAGCGCAGGCAAGTCTTAGCTGGGGCATGGAATAAATGGGAGATACGAGTGGTTGGGTGACCCACCCTATGCCTATAAGGCACACACAAACATAAGAATGTGGACAAAAACAAAAATTCTTTCTAAAGCACCAAAGCACTCAAAAGTCCAAAAAGCGTGGATGCACACAGATATACAAGCAAGCAAGCAAGCACACAAACACACACATAGAGAGAGAGAGAGAGAGAGGTACACACACGGATGTGAGAGGAGGCCTCAGTTAGTTGCAGTGAAAAGAGGATAAACTGCATTTTTATCTTTAAACACACTTCAAGTGCCATAGGCGTCAGAGGGAGTGGCAGGGAAGCTCAGGCCTAACAGGCACGAAAACAAACACAAGTGCAGCAGAGGCGCCTCTGTGTTTGAGTGTGGCAGCTGTGGCAGGTGTGTGTGCTTTTGTCAGAGCCATGTCCTTGTTACTACTCGTACTCTGATTATTATTCAAGTCATCAACGACGTCCATAAAGCAAGTTTTGGAGGAGCTACCACCGCTGCTGCAGTCGCTGCAGTCGCTATAGCCGCTGCACTTGAAGCGCAATGAGAGCAGTGATGAAGCGCCTCTAAGTATGCAGAGCAAAGCATTGGGACAGCTTGGATTCCTATTAAATTTATCTGCTCGGATTGCAGGACTCAGAAACGCTTTGAACATTAATCACCTACCGTCGGATCCAAGAACTTTCGCCACAGCTCGACGGTGGAAACTATTTATGATATTTGTCGAACGCCGAGAATAGGGACTGTCGGGGAATGTCGAGGATGTCGATGACGCTGTTTAAGCGAACCGCGATATACGCTTGCCAGCCATTTGCCAGCCACACCCATGGCCCAGGGAAGACATTATGCGATAAGCCTCAAGGTAACGACATTGTTGCAGGTTTCTCCACTCTACTTTTTGCCCGTTTCTCTCTCTCACCCTCTCTCTCTCTTTCTTTTTTTTTTTGGCAATTTATTGCCAACCTTCAAAAGGCGAACTATGCCAATCTCGGGCTGAGACTGTGTGTGAGAGTTGGCAGCCGAAAGGACTGAAAGGACTGTAAGCAACAAAAAAGAGGTTTTGCATAACGGCAAGAATTAATTTTTTAACACGCACACTGACAGAGAGTGAGAGAGAGGAGAGTGAGGTGACTCAAGAAGAGGAGCGGAAAGCCCGCTGCGCGTTGACACTGATTTTGACGCATTGCTCCCAGAGGATGTGACCCAAAAAGTCAGTGCGGCAAATGAGCAAAATGTGGGTGGCAGGCAGCAGCAGCGGCAGCAACTGAAGCCGGTTAAGTGTTCAGCAGTCTGGAGTGCCGAAGATCTAAGCACGAGCAAAATATGAGAAGTGTCAGGCCAAGAGGCAGCGGACTGGGAAGTAGAGAGCTCACCTAGTCGTTATTCGGGGTTTTTAATTTGCGCCTCCGCTGGTGGTGGCTAGATTCAGACAGGGTGAAAGGCAGACAGACAGCCAACCGTAGAGAAAGCATTTTAATATGCAAATGGAAGAGCGAAAAGCAAAATCTTGGATTGTGGCAACCTCTTTGAGGTGGAGTACAAGGCCCCTAGATGCTGCCACCAATTGATAGAAGCAACACGAGGAACGACGCGGAATGAACCACCAAGAACGGGTTCAATGCCAGCTCAAATGCTGAGCTGCAACTATAGCTCAGGGCCTCCTGCAAGTGAAATGAAACAGTGCCCAGGCCAAAAACTGCAGACTTCTTGAAGCCCCAGCAACAAGATTCGCTCGGAGCGTCACGCAAGTGCTTCAACGAGCCAAAGCAAAGGAAAGCTGCATGCAAAAAAAAAAAAGGAAGCAAAATGGGTGGGGGAAAGTAAGAAAATGCTGAAAAGCATGTCAGTTTCATGCTCGCGGCCGCACTTAACATTATTTTTGCTGCACCAGCAACAGCAACAGCAAACGCAGCGGCAACAAGAACCCACTTCTTTTGTGGACGAGCAACAGCAACAGCAGCAGCTGCAGCCTGCAAACTGCATGCCCTTACAGGCCACCCACCCACACACTCACACACCCACACAGCACTGCCTTATAACGCATACGCAGCGTGGTACGTGTGCGCGAGCAGGTCAAACTTAAATATTTAATGAAGCGCTTAATGTGCGACTTCCCGTCCTCCCGACCCTCTTTACCACGCTTTACCCCTTAAGAAGCCTTAATTGCCGAGCTCAGGCACGGAATTTTGCCCTCTCCCTCTCTCTGCCTTTGTTTCTGGTCAAGCTGAAAAACCTGCAAATATTTTCAGCAAATTTTTGCCTAATGCTAAAAATATTTTATTGTGCTCGCTCCTGAAAGCAGGGGACAGATGGGGCTGAATTCAGTACCATAAATTTGAACAGAGACAAAAAAGAAATACGGAGGGAGAGAAGGTAAGCGTAAGCGTTCTCTTGGTAAGCAGCCCCAAAATATTTGCGGCGGTCCTCTAAGCCCAGGCATGCGGTTGGCCAGGCATGTGCAGCATTTCAAGCAGCGCACTTCACACAAAAGCAAAACAATAATACAAACATACATACATACAGTCTCCAACACACACACACAGACACAGAGTCGCACAAACAATGGATGTAAAGGAAGCCATTGCCATACAATTTTCGGGCGCCCCCTTCCCCCGCAAAGGTAACTAGATGCAGGTGCTGGATTAGATATGTCCCGGCTCAGAATATGCCCGAACAGCTAAGCGAGTTAAACAGTTGGCTACAAAAAATTGTGCACCTTCTTATTAGGGTTTAAAAAAAGGATTATAGTAGCAGGGTATTATAAAGAATTCTTTAATAATTAGTAAATTGAAAACAAAATTAAATTATTTCGAAGTTTTTTAATTTTTAGTGAATCTGCAGCGCCCTAAAAACATTTTGTGAAACCAATCAACTTAATCAACTGATTTAAAATATAAAATAATTATTATAAGAGTGTCTAGTAGTAACTTTCTAAGTTAATCTATCTGTATAGGATTAGCATATATTCAGATATATATTTCTTTTCATAATGTTAGATTATACGTATACAATATATAGAAAAATGTACATCTAAAATATGTATATGGTACACTTCTTTTAATACAATTATTTTCCAGCTTCTGTAACTGTTGTAAAAATTAAGTTTACAGACCCAAGGATTGACTACGCCATTTGAGCCCTTAATGGTAATTTTATGGGCCAGTTTTAGCGGGATATCAGACCCCAGGCCAGCACTGAGCGTCGTGTTGCAGCCAGGGGATCCAGGCAGAACCATGGCGACAAGGCATTAAAACATTTGCATGAATCTGCTGGCTAGCACATTCTTTTACCAAGCCAGAAGAATGCAATGGTTGGGCCTGTTTAACATTTAAAGTGAACAATGAAATATGTGTGCCAGACTGGACTAGATTCAGTCTCAGACTGGGACTCGACTTCGCTCTCTCTCCCGCTCTTCTGCCACAGCGCTGGGGCTGGAGGATTTACCTATTTACATCAAAGGACCAAGTCAAGGTGTTTCGTGCCAAGTACTCTGTTTATGCGGTGTCCCCCGCTGAATGAACATGCAGCGTGCCCCACCAGTCCCAACCCACACACACAGAAACCTCCCACAGAGGAGGGTTTCTTATTCTACTTTTTTTTTTTGTTGGTAAGGCAAGAGACGACATAAAGGGGAACTTGCCAACGTAACGAAATTCGGTCAACATGTTGGCCATGACTGCGACCGGTGGCTCGCTCGCTCGCTCAGCTTAGTGCCATACTGCCCACATGTGGCCATAATTTTTAAGCGCCAAATGAGCGGCCATCCATTGGCCATGATGTCCGGCATGGTATTTGCCGTTTGCCATTTGTCCTTACCAGTGTGACATTGTCCTGGGCCGGCCTGGGTCTGGGTCTGGGTCCGGCCAACACGAATACCTTTGGGACGTGGGCCAAATGGCCAAACACCGTGGAACGTTAGCCCGATCTTGAGCCACCAGCATTAAAGCCAGGAAATACTGTGGCCCTTGCTAATTGTTGTGGGTTGACCTCTAGATAAAACTTTACAGTATACTCGTAATTGGAAAAGTATTGCAATAAATTTGTTCAATATTGTCAGTTAAGAACTGGTCAATACTCTTCTTAATTTTTAAAGCTCATTTCGAGGCGTTTCATTTGATTTTCATTGCACGATTTGTGACCTTCCTGCACGTAATCAAAGCCTGATAGTGTTAACCCTTTGGCTACGCCCAAAAATCCCGTTGGACTCATTCATGTGTTGCACAAATAAAATAAAGTTAGCTTAGGACACATTAAACTTGTAAATATTGTCACACACTCTCTTTCAGATACACGTACACGTGCAGATACAGATACAGCTACAGATATACATAGATACATACTATAAACACATATCCGGTTCGGTAAATGTAAGGTCAGTTTTGTTGTCAGAGGAAAATGCTGTATTTTCAATTCATTTATACTTGTGGTGCGAGGAAATCGAAAATATGAGGTACCCTCAGACCTTGGATACTCTGAATTACAAATCAAATATAAGAATTAAATAGGTATTACATATATACGTTTATATTTTATTTACAAAAATAAATATTTAAAATATTAATTGTTTTTTTTTTTCAATTAATGTCTGAAGATTATTGATCTGATCTGCCTTCATTACTTTCATTCGGATGACAGTTTCTGATAATTAAGTTAGTTTGACGTAGTGTATAGCAGATAATACCTTTATTTTTACAAAAATTAAACAATTAAATTGACAAAGCATTTAAAATAGTTTGTTGGTCTGCTCGTCTCTCTATGGATTGCCCAAATGAAAAAAGCTGGACAAATTACACCTGTAAATATTGCAGCACACACGCAGAGATAAATCCAGATAAATACCTGGGAAATTCACCCTTTTGCTACGCACCCTGAATGCATTAAAAAAGCAGAAGCAGCAGCAGCAGCAGCAGAAGGAAGAAAAAACCGGTCTCATGCAACATGAAGTGGCAGGGATGGACAGACAAGGCGAAGTGGGTCGAGCCGCACATTTTGTCAAAATTCCCCCCCTTAACACAGCAGACAAATGGAAGCCAAACAAAAAGAGGCACAAGGCAGCAGCAGTAGCAGCAGCAGCAAAAGCAAAAACAAAGCACAACAAAGATAAAGAGAAAAAGGAAGGTCCAAAGGGGGCCGGAGAGAGGGAGAGGAGGATTGGAGGGCCGGGTGGCCGGGTGGCCGGGTGGGGAAAAGAAACCACAATCGAGACCATTATCAATTACACGCACAGCAGGACACGGTGGCAGGACACAGAAACACATGCAGACGACGATGAGAAGGAGAGGCGAAGGGAAAATGAGAATGGAGATAGGGAGACTGTGGGACTGGGTAACTGGGTGGCTGGGTGGCTGGGAGAGAGAAACGCAAACGAAATGAAAATACGCATAAAATTGCAATTTACATCACATCCATTTGCACCCATATGCACACACTCGCACGCACGCACACACACACACACACACACACACCCAAAAACACAACAGAGTTACAAATAAAATTCATTCATACGCATAATGAAACTCGCTCTCTTTCTCTCTCCTTTCTATATCTGTCTCTCTTTTCCCTCCCTGCCTCCCGCCTGGGTACAAAAGTGGAAAGCGGCAACAAAGGAACACCGAAATAACGACAACAATGTTTAGAAATAAACAAACAAATGCGACTGGACGAATGAGTGGATGGATGGATGGATGGATAGTTGAATGGATGGACGAAGGAGAGTCAGATGATGACCAGCAAAGAAGGGGGGCTGAGGCAGGGAAGGAGTTTCGATTAGGAATGGGAACGCATTCCTCGCCGCTGGAGAGTTGGCCGGAGAAAAATCCACGCCCTATATGTAAATTATTAGCCAGGCCACTTTTTGTCCGCCGCCCAAGCTGAGGCTCTGGTGCCAGTAGCCAAGTAGCCAAGAGCGGGCGCAGAGTCCCTGGAGTTTCCCAGCAAGAGCTGAAAAAAATTCAACCATAAAGGGAGCAAATTGAAGCCGTAAGCGGTGATGGAGAGAGAGCATAACAAAGAGATAGAGCCAGAGAGAGTATGAGAGTGTGAGAGTCAGAGAGTCAGAGAGTGAGAATGGGGATGCTCTCGCTTTGTAGACTTTTTTGCTATGTGGCCCAAAGTAAAACGCCCTTTTGGAGTTGCTTTCGATTGGGAGCTAAGAGAAACCTGATCAAAGAGAGTATCAGCTTTAATTTTTAAGCTAAATTATAAATGATAAATTGTGGAGTCCGCAATATAGTTGCTATACAGATACTATATCACTCGAAACAAACATTCCGATTCCCTTGGATCCAAAGACAACCAAAAACCAAACGTAATTCTTCCATCAAACGCTGATACTTAAAGTATTGCCTACCTTTAGGCTTGACAAAATAAAGAGAGAGTGTTGGAGAGAGAGCCGTGTTTGTGCTCTTCTGCTTTGTCGCTTTGTGGCGCCCAGCATGCGCAGAGTGTAGCGAGAGACGCGCGCCACACGACCACATCCCGAGCAGCGTCCGCACAGCATCAGCGGCGGCCCCAGCTGCGAAAAACTCTGCCATGCAGCGGCGGCCATCAGTAGTTGCCTCAGAGCCCGCGGGTTGAAGAAATCGTACGCATCGAGCGAGAGGCAAGCGCCGCGTCAAACCAAACAAAGAAAAAGAAAAAGCAAAGCAGAAAAAGTACATAAAAGCGAATAACAACAAGAGTGCAGAGTGCAGAGCAAATAAAACAGACATCAATTGGCAATTTCGAATTGACCAGGATTTCCCCACAACTGTGTTCAACTCAACCATCAAGCCAATGACCAAACGTTGCCACAAATCGCAGGCAAATGAGCCCGCAACTACAAGACTCCAATCCGTTGCTGCTGCTGCTCCTGCTCGTGCTCCAGCTTCACCGGCGGCTGCTGCAGAGTAGCAGAGTAGAGTGTGAGCCCGGTCCTGGTCCCGTGCCAGACTCCGTACCTCCACCCGCACCCTGTCCCGCTTTTCGAGCAGGGCGTGTTCTGCTTCGGAATCCGTGTGTGAGGCAGTGCTTAAATAATCCGCATCGCCAGCCAGTGCAACTTGAGGCGGCCGTAAATCACATTTCAGTAAACTAAAACCTCCAGTGCTGTCGCTTGCGGCTCATCGCACAGCGCCTCAAATTGAATCTCGTTTCCGGTCCGTGCGGTACGTCCGCTCCCTCGTTGGCCAAGTCGGTCGTTTTGGTCTGTGTATCGGTCTGTCGTTGTTTTGTCGGTGTATCGGTCGGCCGGACTGTCGGTGTGTCCATCGCCAGACATTTTTAGCTGCTCAAAAATTGATGCCAGCAACCCCAGCAGCCCAAGAAGCCCCAGTGACAGTCGCCTAGGCAGCGCTGTAATGTAAGTTATTGTACTCCCCTGAGCTCCAACTCCAATTCATCGTACACCTCCACCCCAGGCCACTCTCCCGGCCATCAAGCCATCCCTGAGAACAGCCTGTAAATGTGCTACATGATTTCTGCTTAACTGTTGCTCCAACTGCGGCAACGTTCAACGCCCCAGACAGACAGACTGGCGAACCGACAGCCAAACCGATAGCCAACCAGCCAGCAGGTCCATCGGAAATGTGTGTCAGTGTGCGAGCTCACTGTACTTGAGAGAGCAAGCGACGTAGTATTGGGCCAGAAGCGGCCTGAATGTTTATAGCAGTCGAAAGTCGTGAAATTGTTAAGGAATTTATTGGAACCAACTTTTTCTAACCTTAAAATATACCCAGTTAATGTGGTTCTAGAATGCTTTGTTATGTGTATTTCCCCAAGATGGAACTCGAAACCATTTTGTTATTTATACTTTGAATATGTATATTTTTGGCCTTGTTTTACGCCTTAAATATTTTAAATTAAATGAGTAATCGTCCTAGAATATCTAGAATTATTTAAACAAATTATTGCTTAATTTGAAATTAATGTATTGGTTTTGTTTGTAGCACATTCAAGATCAGATTTGTATTTCTTATAAACACTATTACACATTTATTTTTTTGTAACCCCTATTATTTTCTATTCCAACTAATTCTCATGGTAATTTCATCGCAATTTTGTGTTGCGCATAAGCAAATGTGGGCTTCATTTTGCTCACATGTCTAGGTGGCTTTTGTGTTGATTTTCCCATTTTATTATTACCTCAAACGTTTTTCTCGTTTGCTCTAATGAATGCGCTCCGACCTGTTATCCCAGTTTTGCCAGTCGCCCTCCTCCTCCTCCATCCACATCCTCCAATCCTCCAGCCAACCAACCATCTTCCCTCCCTCCAGCCAGTCAGCCAGCCAGCCAGTCAGTCAGACAGCCTCTCAGCTTGTCGCGTTTGGCTTTCGCCTTCTTTTTTCGTATTCGTATTCGTTTTCGTTTTGGTTTTGGCTTTGTTTTTGCTGTTATTGTTTTTAACGTAAATTCCCACTTGCTTAGAGAGTCCTGACGGGTCTCGCCCGGCTCTGTTTCTGCTTTTGGCCCTGTTTTACTCCACTGGGGTGTAGGCTGTTCCGTTGTTCTTGTAGGCACGCTGTTGCCATTGTCTTTGGCCTGACACAGAAATGCTCCTTTATATATATACATATACATATGTAAATATGTATACACGCACATATACATTGTGTTCTGTGTATGTTCTGTGTATGTGTGTGTGTGAAAAGAGAGTGTGTCAGTCTTTGTGTGTCGCCATTGCCATCTTTGTCCTCAGCGTCTTGTTGTTGTGCAAATATTTGCCTTTTTTGAAGTTGATTTTTGGTCTCCACCGAAGCGTCTTTTGTTGCCAGTTCAAGTCCTGCCAGTACAGCCTCACACCGCAGCCAATATGCTGATGAATCGTTGCTAAATTGAATATCGAGTGTTTATTTATATTGGCCGGCAAGTGTCACGCCTTCACCCCGGCCACTGCCCCTGCCCCTGCCCCTGTCACTGTCACTGTCACTGCCAATGCCTGCAGCAAGAGTTCTGTAAATAATTTGAAATTGATGTATTATCTCTCGCAGAGAACGTGGCAGGGCACAATTGTTTCAGTCTGTGTCTGCGTCTATGTCTGTGTCTAGTGTCTCTGTTCTTCTACATTTTATTGTTGCACGCTTAAGTAGTTTGTGCAGCGCAAACAAAATTAAGCAAGTTGCAAGTTGTTTGGACAAAAGTTGCTGTCACAATTGTTATTTTAGCGATTGGAGCTGGGGAGGGCACATCCAGGCAAACAATTTATAAAATAAACTTTGAAGGAGCAGAGCAGGGCAGGGCAGAAATATTGTATGTACATTTCTCTAGAATTTTCAAGTGGAGGGTTATCGGTCCTTCTCAGTCAATATACAAATGATTCATCCCCGGAGGAGACTCCAGACAATATTCCGCCATAGCGAAAGAATAAGAAAAGTAAATTCCCAAATATTCGTAGTAGCACGATACGTACTCGTACTGCACCGTCAAACAATTGCAATCGTTATTTATAACTATAAAATCTGTCACAGAGCGCAATTCGATTGTGGTCGCAGTTGCCATGAAATTGTTTTGTCGCCTGCCACTAAAATTTATAGCATCCTCGTGCAACCCTCCTGCTTCCCAGACGAACAGGCGAACACGGACCTACGCGACTCCGACTCCGACTCTGGCACAATTCAATTTATGCTTCCGCTTCGGCGTCTGTTGCTCTGCGACCAACTAAATATTTAAGCCAACTCATTAGTTGGAGACTCAGTCAGGGATCCCCAGAGAGTAGTGGATGCTCCGAACGTGCTGTTGCATTAAATCTGCGCTTTAAGCATAAACTCCCGTCCACTCAGACGGCACTCGGACTCCCGACTCTCCAAAATCGAGTGCATTATGTGCCACTTCTGCCTGTATTTTTCTGTGGAGGAATCTCGGCCATTGTTGGCCACGTTGCACTTAGCTGACCCGCAGTGCCGACCGAGACAGCACCTAAAAAAGGAAAACATCCCCCGCTGCTATCCAGCTATCTCGCTGCTATCTGGCTATCCGTCTATCCCGCTACCCTGCTATCCGGCTATCCGCCTATCCCACTGGCCGCATTGCCGACTGCCTGTTTACTGCTCGCAGTTCACTGTTCGCTGTTCTTTTATGCTGCCCGTACACACAGATACAGATACGAGTACGAGTACGAGTACTCGTGCAGACACACTCACAGATACACAGAGCACGCACACAGTTGCCATTGGCTGTAGTTGTTGATGGACATTTGCTGGCAGCTCTTTTGCCTTCTGCCTGGCTCTGTCCTTTATGCGCCACAAATGAAAATGCAGACAGACAACGGGCGCCAGGCGATGGCGATGGCGATGACGATGGGCACGATGGCAACGGCAACGGCCATGTCTGACGATGACGTCGCATTTGTGGAGACAATGAAACAAACTGAACCCGGCACAGATCCCAGCCAGCGAGTTCGTTGACAACTGTGCCGTCTGTCCTTCTGTCCGTCTTTCTCTTTGGGTCCATCTATCCCATTTCTGTTGCTTTTCCCATTTATTTCCTCTCTTCTACATTTATTTAACATGCATTTGAATTATGAGCCAACAAAAAAGGAATATAAAAACCAGACAAAAAACTATAACACAAAAAACTAAACAACTTTGGTTTTAATTCATAATTATTTTTATGTCAGCGCACTCATTAAGAGTTGCATTTGTAGCTGGTGCTTTTCATTCTTCCCTCCTTCCCTCCTTCCCTCCTTCTCTGTTTTCCCCCAGCGACCCACAGCCCACATTTCCTCTTCGTTTTCTCCATGCACTTACTCTGGCATTGTCATTTGCATTTCACATTTCAGATCCTTTTTAGCATTTCACAATTTTTCAACTGCACATTTTTCGCCTGTTTAAATGGCCCCTCATATTTTCCGGTCCCTGGTTCAGTTTTGTGACTCCTAATTGCAGTTCTCCATTGCTGAAGGACAAAGGTTTTTGCCACTTCTGGGGGTTGATCGGAAATTCCTTTAAGTAGAAATCAATTATCTGGTAAAAGTGTTCGTTCGCCCAAAAAATGCGTTTTTAAAATGTTAGTCATTCGAGGCTACGAGTGTTGTAATTTAAAAACTGCAAACAAATTTAATTTTCTCCTGGCAATTTGTCAACTGGGTGTGGCCCCTCGCAGGGACCAGACCACACCAGACCAGACCAGACAGCCCAACTTGCAGATACAAGTTACAGATACAGCTACAGATATGTACATACATCCGGGTATACTCGTACATATATAAATTATCATTGCCAGCCAAAACTCAAATACGATAAATTGTGAGGCAACAGCAGCAGCAGCAGCAGAGGAAAAATCTATAATTTACACAAAATTCGCTTCCGCATGCGAACGCCTTCTGCCAATATAAATGCTTCCCCATGCCACGTCGTCTGTAATATATGCATATTGATGCCACCAGATATGGCAATAATCGTGCCAGACCTACAGACATCCGTACATATGGCGACCTTAGCCAGCTCCCAGATAGGACGAGTGCCAACAAAGCGCAAAAAACTGGCGAGTTCTCGACAATTTGGCAGCCATTTTTGGTTAATTTCATTTCGTGTAGCATACATTTTGGCTGCCCTGCCTTGCTATGCCCTGTCCTGTCGTCTTCCATCTTCATGGCTAATTGAATGTGCTGTTTTCATTAATTTTTGTAACCATTTCTCTTCTGTTGCAGCCATGCCAACATTCAAGACTGCTAACTGGAATTGTTTCAAACGTAAAACAACAACAACAACAAAATAACATAGTGCTGCCAGCAACCAACAACAAAATAAACGTAAAAACGTAATCAGGAATTTAAACAAGCCCACGGGAACAACCCAAGAACAAAAAGCAACCGACATCATGTTCATGGAATTGTCTTTGGTAACGAGCAACTGACGCAGCAACCGCTAGAGGCATGTGGCAACAGCAGCAGCAGCAGCAACATTGAGCGGCAGCAGCAGCAGCAGCGACACTCAGCCGGTAGCAGGAGCAACCAGAACCCAGAGTAGATACAAGGGAGCAGGTGGCGTGCTGCTATACAGCAGCACCATTGCTGCCATTAAAATAGACGCCGCAGCGCAACAGCAACGCTGCCGTCGTCACAACCAACGCCAGCGCCAGCATCATCCACATCACCGCCATCGCAGACGACGACGGCGCAGCAGCAGCAGCAGCAACAGCAACAACAACAGTCACAGCGGCGGAGGCGGCGGCAGCGGCAGCGGAAAGAGAAACGGCTACGGCAACGGCTACGGCAATAGCAGCAATCAAAGCAGTGCCACTAGCAACACCAGCAGCCTGTTGGCCGTAGTGGGTGTGGCAAGCAGCTGCCCCTTGCTCGCCACTCAGCAGCTCATTGACGACAGTGGCAGCGGCGGCGACGACGAGGGCGGCGCACCGACAACGCGGCTGCAGCATTGCGGCGACGAGCAGCAGCAGCAGCAACAATCAGGACGACGGCGACGCCGGCACTACAACGGCCTGTCATTTGTAGGCAATGCAACGCTCTCGGCAGCAACGGTGAGTGGAAAATAAAGCCCGTCATAATTTTTTATAATTTTCGGAAGCAGTCCCTCGGCGACTTTCCTATGAAATGTACCCACCCACTATATAGGTCCCCACAACATACTCAATTATCTCATCTTTACAAGTCACTTCCCAGAATTCGCCACAAGCATTCCGTGCATTACGTGATCTCTCGCTTCAATCTAGCACCAGCCCGGGGGCAACTGCAAAATCTGTGCGCTCAGGCTGCCGGGCTGTCGCTCTGTCTGCCCATTAGCTGTCAGGTTAATGCACCCAAAATGTTAATAAAACAGGCCTACAGCCACCCGGCATACATATGAATTTATGATAAGCACACGCAGGGGGCATGCAAGGGGCCTGTGTGGATGGGGCATGACGGGGGCAAGAGCAGGCACTTTAAAGTTGCGACAGCGTGACGTGGGCCAACTTTCAGCGTGCCCCCCGCACCAGCACCAGCACCCGCACCCGCACTCTCTTGCCTTGGGTTTGTGCTAATGAATTCCCCAGCACACCCGCACGCGTACAGGCACAGGCACACAGGCAGGCCGCCACACACTCACAAATTCCCACAGAGTTTGCCAATGTATCTGTGTGCTTGCCACCGACAGTCGTATAATTTCTAATGCGATGCTTTTATGATCGCCATACACAAATACACTCGGAAAAAACACCCACGGGTGCTGGCAGTGCCAGCAACGCACGTGGTTCAGTCTACTGCTAGTGCCCGTATATACGAATGTTCATATGCGTATGTGTACGAGTATCTGTATCTGTGGTTTGCTGGAAATTAAAATGCATAAAAGGATAACAGCAGTGCTGTTGTCGCCTGACAATCCACAGGCCCAAAACGGAGCTGGAGCACTGCTCTTGCCTTTGACTGTCAGCATTGTCATTGTAGTCAAATTTCGCCAGAGACTGCAACAAAAAACGACAGCCACGGCAGCGAACGAAAGCCCCTGACAAATTGTACTGCAGGGAAAATTGTGATTTTCGCGTTCATCAACAGCAACAGCAGCAGCAACAGCAGCAACAACAGCAACAGCAGCAACAACAACAATAGCAGCAACGATAGTCCAAAGTGCACGTGTTGCTGTGCGGGACGGGCTGAGACGAAAGCCACGTCTGGTTTAATTTTAGTACCGGGGCCGGGGCCATAGCCAGACCCAGAGCTACAGTCGGAGTCGGGTCCCTGAGCAGAGCCGTGCGCGCCTACCTACACCTTGACAGTACGGAAAACGGCTCGTATACGTAATATACATTGCATACTATTAGGCGCTCATAAAAATGTAACGTCACATAAAAATAGATGCCAAACTCACGTCGCTGTTGTTGTTGGAGGAGCTGTAGCTGTAGCTGTTGCGGCTTAGTAAAAAATAAACCATGCATAATGCCCCCCGAACGTTGTTGTCGTCGTCGTCGTCGTTGACATCGCCATCATCAGAATTTGAGATATAAATTTTTATATGATTTGAGGGACGAGCCGTACCATAATTATGTTTGACAACGTGTGTACGACTATGTGTGTGTGCGTCATAACAAAATGTTGAACTTTTTTATGGGTGCACTTCAAGTTTTGTGTGTTTTTGTGTGTGTTCTGTGTAATTCAAAGCCTTCAGATTGTAGCCCTATCTCCCTCTGTGATTGCGTCTCACTCGAGGCAGATTCGGATCCGCCCGGGGTAAAGGAAAACAGCGATTATTATTGCCAATCAAGTGGAGTGCCATGCCGCCTCTGGCTAGTTTGATCTCTGATTGCAGTCAGCAAGTCAAGAGAGAGAGAGAGAGAGAGAGAGAGAGAGAGTCAAGAAATTGCTTCGACGAGTTGCCAAAGGCATCTCCACTGACGTCGGGAGCGAGTTGAGTTTATAAATAGAAATAGAATCAACCATACACTAGTACCAGAATCGAACGATAGAAATGTTGGCATCGATAAAAGAAAGATGATTTCAGGTTAAATATTTTCACGTTTGCCTCGCTTCCTTTTCATCAACATTCGTTGCCCCAAATTCGAATTACACGCCTCACCCCACCCAGTCACAATCCAATCTTCCATCACATCTTCCTCTTCTCTGATATCTTTCATCTCTTATGCAATGTACTCGTAATTCATAAGCCACTTCGGTGCCCTGAGAGTTCATGCACAGAGTAGCAGAATTTCCGAGTAATATGCTTTCGATAACATTTTCCTCGTATGACAAATTTTTGTCGTAGCAGAGAAAAAAAACCCGAAAACAGAAAACAGACAAAAAATATTTGAGTGAAACAGGAAAAGTTTGCCACGAACAGGAGGAGGAAGAGGAAAATTGGGAGGAAGGTCTGGGACAAAGTGTTAAATGTTGACATGTCATGACATTCCAAAGAGCGGCAAGCGGGCAAGCAGATGGGACTTAGCCTTAGCCTTAGACCGGCAGGCCATCATGGCTAACGAACGCAGGAAGTTCGCTGAGCAGAAAATGATGAAGAAGAGCAAGATTGGTCAACAACTGTCGAGAGGGAGGGAGATGTAAAGGGAGATTGAGAGTGAGAGAGAGAGAGAAAGAGAGGGAAAAGCGCTCGGACGAGCGGCTTACGTGCTGACAGCTGACAGGCAAACCAATGAACTACGATATGACATGGCAACCATTCCACTCCGGTCCTCTTTCCTTCCTAACCAACGCTTCGGCTCGTCTTGAAATAACATTTGCTATGTGCCAGTCCCTGTCTGTATCTGTGCGTCTATGTGTATGTAATGTGTGTGTGTGTGTGTGTGTGCGGAACATCAACTAATATTGTCAACGCAACATTCGACTTGTTATCCCTTCCGCTTGCCTGGCCTGCTGCCTCGTCTTCATCTGGATTCGGTTCCCAGCATCTCTGCTTAATTTCGTTTTGAACTGCTCCTCAGCCGCCATTTTGTCCTCTCTGTCTGTCTCTCTCTGTACGGCTGCTGCTTCCCGTTCAGTTCGCCGTCTCTGTCAGTTATTTGCAGAAATTTATTGAAATTGTTTGTCAAATTCCGTTTACTTGTTTTTCGCATTTTGCCAAAAAATTCTCTTTTTGCTCGCACCAAATGATGACAATGACAACCAGACTTCCGTCGATGTCCTCTTGCGCCATTTTCTTTTCTTTTTTCTCCTCTGTTCTCTTTTTTTTGTGTTTTTTTTTGTTTTTGTGCTTGGCAGTTAATCTAAGAACTCGAACTCTCTGGGAACTGGCTGTCGGGGCTATATGGCCGCTTCGTGCCATATCAACTACAAGTTTTGTCCTTACTGTGACCCCTCCCTGCCTCCTCAGTGTACTCATCTCCGCCCTTTTCTTTTACAAGTTGGCGCTATAAAATGTTGCGCCATTTCCCATATGCATGATGTGCGTCGCGTCTCGAAAATCCTCTCTGACGTTTTTCCTCTCCCTTCAGTTTATTTTTTGCATGCAATTTTCGCATATCGCAGCACACTTTGTCCAGAACCAGCTTCCTTTTGGCCTTTCTTCTCGCTTCATTTGTAAAGCGAAATATTATATTCTCTCGCAAGTACATATGCGCATCCATATATTCAGGGAACGATTTTATTGATGTTGCCTGAATTTGAATGACATTGTAAAATTATACGCAAATACTCAGATGTACATACTCGTATCAAGATATGTGCAGCCAACAAAAGGACAACCCTCTGAATATCGAAAAACTTGTGGAAAACAAAAACAAAACTAAAAAAACTGAAAAATGGCGAAAGAAATGTATTGTGAAAAGTTTTATGTGTATATCTATTAAAACTTAGACGAGTATGAGCATGTGTGTCATATAGGACAACAGTCATATACAAAACCCATCCATATATGTATATGGATATGTACTTACATGCATATATCCATGCTTAAACCCAAATAAAACTACCATCGGGCGACTGTATGTGGAAGTTTTGTGGGGTTGCTGCTCCACCCGTTGGTTCGATATTTATGGCTTCCATGTATTCGCATTATGCGAGCGATTGCCATCAGAGGAAGAGCTCTTTTAATGATCAGTGTGACCCTCAGTATGGAACATAAATAAAGAAATTCAATCTGAAGAGCATCAAAATATAATGCTCATTATAGATTATTTATTTTAATGTACGATTGAAGATATGGGAATTACAGATAGAGTCAAATTGCCTTAAATATTCAGTTTTTAAATACAAAAATAGTGCAATTAAATAGAATAAATTTTAATTAAAATATAAATGTATTTAAAAGTCCCTTATTTAATTTAAATATAAAACTCTTTTATATAAATATATTATATTACATTTTAAGGTATCTAATATATTTGATTTAAATATGAAATATATTTTATTTATTTATTTATCATTTTAAAAAGAAAACATATTTAAATGAAATATTTTGTGTCACTTTCAAAACGTAAGTGAAAAAACAACCAATTTTAATATTTCCACTCTTGGGAATCTCTCTCTGGCATAAATATTTAAACAGAATATTTTATTAATAACCATCTTATATATCAAGCCACATAATTCAAGCTTAGATATTACAGACATATCATCTGAACATATTAATATCGTATAACCAACGACAAACTCTAAGATGCGTCACGCCATACAAAATGTTCAGGAATTTTTCAGAATTCCTGACTGGAAAAGAGGGAGACAGATAGACAGAGAGCGCTCTAGTGACAAACGCTCTGTACGTGAGGCTGAGCTTTAACATATTGTAGGTCTGCTTGTTTGTATTGGTGATTACTTTAGATTGATTGGAGATTATGATTTTATGATGCCGCTTGCCCAAAATACCAAAAATTTTATATTTTGTATATCCTTTATATGCTAATTTTCTTTAATGTACTATAAACGAATATAATATAAAGTAAAAAACGTCGCTAAGTACACCTATATCGAAAGAAAATAATAATACTTTAAAGATCTATTAAAATCTAAATTTGTGTATTTATTAGTGACATTCAATTAAATTAAGCTTATACCCCGGACCAACCCCCATTTAGAACTTGTTCACATGGCCCACTATTGAGTGCATCCCCTTTGTTGGTTATGTCATCTTTGGCAGATTTTCGTCACTTAAGAGATTTCCTTGTTTCCAATCTGCCTGCTGCAGAGGAATTATGTGGCATCAGGGACAAAATCATAGCAAAGTGTGTGTATGGAAGTGTGTGTAAGGTTTTTTAGTCCGTCAGCCCAATCTCGGGAAACGCTTTTTTGTCAAGTTAAGCAAGTCATGGATGGGCGCTGGAGGAGGAGAAAGAGGAAGGAGCGAAAATTGCACGATAACACTAGAGGCAGCTCTCAGACACACATCTAAATATAGGCTATGGCCATAATAGGCTCAAGACGCTTTTATTCAACACTTTTCAGGCAGCCAAAATGGCGCCAGCCTGAAAAGCATAGCCAGAATACATACACACACACACACACACACAGAAGAAAAAACTGGAGCCGAATGAATGGGGCAAAGAAGCAGGGCCAAAAAGAAGTACTCATAATAGGCACACGCACGAAAGACAAAGGCTAAAAGAAGGACCAGGACCAGGACCAGCATACCGAAAAAAAGTGCCAAAACCTCTTTCAAATTTCCATTGGATTTTTCTTTGTTTTTTTCTTGCGTTTTCTTTTTTTCTTGTGTTTTCCCTGCTCGTGCTGCCGGACAAAAGGCAGCTGCGAGTATTCATTTACACGGGATATTTTTGTTTGGGAGAGACGCGGGGGTGAAACTGAAAACGAAATCCCTGAAATCCCTGAAACAAGTGAAAAAAGTATTGCGTGCCAAAAATAAAAATGTCAATTTGCCAAATGTCGGCAAAACGGAAGTTTATATTCTCTGCTTCTTTTCGACGTTTTTGGCCATCATTTTGTGTTGTTGTTGTTGTTGTTATTCGGGTGCAGGTAAAACGCGGAAAACTTCAAAGCCAGATTCAGGTGCGGTGTCAAAGTTGCCACACCAACCACCACCAGCAGTGCAAAGTAATTTCCGAAATATTGTACTCAGAGACACTCATACTGACTCGCATTCATATACATACATACATCCACATCCGCACCCGCACTCGCTCACACAAACACACAGCCGCAACGAGTTATACAGATATACAAAAGCCAACCCCCAAATCCAAAAAGAAAACCACTTTAATTTCCTCGGGCCGGGCTCCGGGTCGGGCAACAGAAACAGCAATAGCAACAGCAACGCCAACAAGAACGACAAGAAAATGGACGGGAACCCTGGATATATGTAAAATATATCTTTCGACCCAGTCACAGTCACATCTACAGTCACACTAGCAGCAGAGTCACAGTCACAGTCATTGAAATGATTTTGGCTAGGATATTTGACTGAGAAACCTTTAGATATCTGTCCATTCCCATTTCCATTTGCCAATTGCCATGACTCTCTCTACCTTAAGCCTTTAGTTTAAAGTGTATTTAATTTAAATGACTCGAGGGGTAGCAATTCGTTCACTAGGGGTGGAATGGGACTGGTAACGGAGCATGGACCACGGAGCATTGCGACAGTGAAGGGGAAATTTTATGTAATGAGTTGAGCTCGTTTGAGGGTTGGGAATCGCCCCAACCTCCACCCATTCGTTGGAGGGGGAAAAGTTTCCAACGGCAAATGAAGACCAACAAGTTTAGTGGTGGAAGCCAAGCTGTCAAATTGTGAGGCAAAAATGTTCCCAAAGACCTTACGCAAGGAAAGTTTTTACAGAAACGGTTAAAGCTTAACTGCCTTTTGGCTTACTGGGGGCCCAAGACCAAGATTTGCCACTGACGTATCGGGGAAAATGTTCGCCTAAAAGGTAAATTTATAAACTAAATGGTTGGAAAACTCGCGTCGGACCGGCCCCATTTAAAATCCATCCTTCCCACTCCCGAGCTTCTCTCCTCCTTTAAGCTGCCGCTCCAGTTGGATTCACTGGCCAATTTCGCAGCATTCACTTTGGGGCTGGCTGATTTCAGTTCGTTGACTGGAAGCAGTGCAATTCGCGCGTGCAACGTAATAAACTGTCTTGCCTGCACAGAGAAGAAGGGAGAGGAAAGGAGAGAGAAAGAGAGAGAGAGAGAGGAGTTGTGGATGGGGGTGTAACCGCAGTCAGCATCATAGCCTTGTGCCCATGCCCGTGCCCACAGGCGAGTCAGCAACTGGGATCTCGGATCTGGAAACTGGAAACTGGGGGATCTGGGCCTGGCTGGCTGCGTTTAAAAACTTACTTCCTTCCGGTTTGTTAGGCGGCAGAAATTGTCGAGGCACAGTGAGTGGAAAAAAGAAGAAAATGCCAAATGCAGTGATACAAATGCGATTTTCTGGCAGCGGTAAAGGCAGGAAGAGGTGTGTATTATACACACACACACACACACATACACAGAGAGACACAGGGATATAGAGGGGACACACACAAAGTGGCAGGCAGAGATTTAAGGCTTTGGTTGCTGACACTTTTTCAAGTTGATGGCGCCTCCACACACAAACACGGACACAGACGTTACACTCTATTTGGCAACGGCGCCAGCACCAGCGCCAGAGCCAGAGCCAAAGCCAGACCAGGCCACGCACTGTACGGGTACGGTACCCAACTCAAAATGCCGTGCCGGAAATTATTGAACGAACACACACACACACACTCATGCTGGCACAGACACAGGCACAGTGAAGCTTACAAGTGAACAGAGAGGGGATTCACACATATTTAAAATGCAAAAAGTCAACGACTGCGCAGGAAAAAGCCACTGAAGCTCTGCCTGAGCATTATAATGCGAGAAATATATTCATACGATTACAATAAGAATCGAATAATGTGGAGGAGAGAGTCAGAGCAACCACAATCCACGGCTTCTACTCGCACATGTGTGTGTGTGTGCACATGGCACATGTAACGAGCCGCTGCCTGCTCCACAAGGGGGTTAACCAGACGGAAGTTGGCTTTGCCAAAAGAACTGGCAACTGTCGTTGCTTGACATACCGGAGGGCGCGAAATCAATGCAGGATGAAGTCAATTGAATATGCTGGAACGGCTGCGTTGCTGGAAACGGAATGTACACCAAGATATCAGTATGATATGATATGATATGCCTTTGATTTATGGTTATTTTCTCCTATAATTGATCAGCAGATCACCATCAGCGATGGACTGTACTTGTGTACGGTTCATGTGAAATCATTCAGTTGGTTAAAGATTTGCGACTCCATTGACCTTAAATCCAGAGTGCACTGTGGTGCTATCGTAGGACCATAAATAACACTTGGAACAATGGTAAATTGTTCGCCTGCCCTTTGCCGTGTTTGCATTACGCATACGCCATGTGGAGCTGTGCGGTGCGGTGCGGCGCAACGCGGTCGGGCATCGATTTGCTGCCACATTTCGATTGCTGTTTTCTGTTTTTTTGTGTTTTTTTGCCGTGGTTCTTTCTGGTTATTTCTCTTTTCTCGCAGATGGGCCATAACGAAATATTTATGCGACGTCATTGGGGCATCATTTAAGTCGCTTACATACATATCTGTCCCTACATGTGTGCGCCCCAAATCTCTGCCCATCTGCCCATCTGTTTTGGGCTTAGGGCCAGCCTTAATTTGAATTTAATTGAAGGCCCGCTTGAATGCGGGAGGATGGGCTATTGAGTGCTGCGTTGAGGTTCCGGGGGGATGCTGTGGCCGTTGCCGTGGCCATTGTAACTGGCACATCCAATTAATGGTGGCCGAAACTAGCGCTGAATGTGTGTCGAGTGCACGTAGAGAGAATGTTAAATAAAATATGGAGAGAGCCGAGAGCAACAGAGTCGAGCCAACTCTCGGGCCCAGTCCGTCCCTGTTTTTTTTTTTGTTTTTTTCGCTCTAGCTTGTTTGTTTGCCGCTTGTTCGGCTTTCGTTTACTTTTTCTCCTCTTTTTCCGCTTTTCCCTCTTATTTTTCCTTCCATTTTTCCCTGCACATAAAGTGGTTGAAAAAAATGCGTGTATGTGCCACTTAAGTTTACATTTTCATTTGCTTGCCCCAATGACTTTTGCCGTTTACAATCATTTTTTTCGCTCTCTCTCTCTCGCTCTCAGTCCCTGGCCCCTATGGAAATTGCACATTAAATTAATTTTCAGCTTGTTTGAAGTTTTGACCCAGCCAAGCCAGGAGTAGAGAACAGTAAAAGCAGCAAATAGAACATAAAATCATGTAGTTTATGCCAACATGCCAACACCCTCTGCTCCCCGCTCCCCGCTTCCTGCTTCCTGCTGCATGTGTGTGCTGCGTGTGTGTGTGTTGCGGATTTGTGGCGAGTGTAGCAAATTCGACAGAAGCCAAGATGCTCGGCACTCACGGCTATTAGCTTTGGTTTTTTACTGCGTTTGCCTCCAAAAATGAAAAGGCAGACGCTGGCTGGGAAATAGTAAAATGTCAGCGTAAAAGTGTAATTTATGTGCATGTGTGAGTGACTGGAAGGAGGGCTCTGACACTTCCGGTTTCCCTTTTTTCTTTTTATTCCCATTTTATTCCAATGTTGCCTTTAGGATCCGTTCGGTTAGGTTCAATTCAAAGTGGTATGTTTCCCAACCAGAAGCAGAACCAGCAGGCATACATCAATCAATTCATTGACTTTTCTGAAAGGATAAAACCCATCTTTTGGCCTAAGCAACAACAAGAATGCTAAATTTTCATAGCCGGGGGTAATAAAACTTTTGCGCCAGCCTAGTCCCTACTTGGTATATAGAATGCAGCAGCAGCAGTAGGCGCCATAGGAGCTGTACAGCACCTTTCTGCCAACCATCGATATGTGTGTACATTTGTAGTTTTATGTGTCTCAGAGTATGAACAGGAGTGGCTCTGTGTGTGTGTTCGGGGCTATAATTCATGGGCTGCCATCAAAGTAATCCCTCTGGCATAATATCAGTCAAGGGCAGAATAAAACACGACAGCCAAAGCCAGTAAAGCGAAACGAAAAAGGGGAAAGAGTTTTTACTCTAAAGAAAGTTTTGGAAACTTTCTAAAAGTACGACAGCAAGGGAAACTTCATCGCAGAAATCTTGTTAATTATTGGTGCCAGATCCAAAAAATCTACAAAATATGTTTATATTGTATTTAGTCGAGCGTGCATGAAATATGTTTGGTGTATAATATTTCATTGCTTCTATGTCGATGGGAAAACTATTAATAAGATAGAATATCTCGGCCAAGGGAACGAACGGGGAAGAGATAATGCCAGGCAAGGTCCACGGCCTCAGTGGTGTCCTGACCCACGAGCAGGATCCAGGGCAGGACATGTTCACGCCCCACTTGTTAAGCAAAAACACAAAAGCAGCACAACAGCAAGGGAGCCTAAGGAGGAGGGGTTTGGCCACGTTTTTCTTGTGTAAACAACAGAAACGAACGTTCGCATAAATTTTTCGTTTTGGGGCCACATAAAAATTTATATAATTGAGCCGCGGCAGGCGCCTAAATGTGAAAGGAGAGAATAAAAGGATGCCAGGACACGCAGCAAGGATGGGCCTGCCTCAAAAGAAAAGCCCAGTTCATCTTGCCCCACACGAACGGCAGTGGCAGAGACAAAGGCGCAGGCCGAGAGAGAGAGAAAGAGCAGAAGTGAAGCAGAGTGAAAGGAAAGTTTAAAGCAAATCAAAAACTTGACGATAAGCACGAGTTCAGCTAACAGTCACGCTGATTGGTATTTTTTCCTCGTCTTCTAGCCCTTCCTTTTCTGTTCATCCGCAGCGTTTCATCATCGTTCCTTTTTTCGGTTAGACCATGAAATATTTTACATTTTTCTCCGCACAAAAACCATCAGAAATGTTGTGCCTCTGTGTGTTGGCAAGTATAAAATGTGTAGCATACTTTTCGGTGCGCTGCCAAACCACTTCACTCCATTGTTCTGTGCGTGTGTGTGAGTGTATGAGGCAGCGATAGAGAGAGAGAGAGAGAGAAACAAAACTAAGCTCTGGCAGAACCTACCTGAAGCTACGCCCTGCTCCTTGTCCTGGTCCTGGTAAACACGTAATTAAGCTGAAAATGGCTCAAGGATTATACATTTTGCCTGCCTTTTGCGCTGTCATCGGGAAACCGACACCCGAAAAACCGCCAATGCCACGCCCTGTCGCCCCACCGTCACACAGGCATTGCCAACAGCTGTCGCATGCTTATTATGTTTATTATAAATAATTTTGCAGCTGCTCACTGCCTTTACCTTTACGATATTGCATATGTTTTTGAATCCTCTTTCGTTAGGCAATTTCATTGCTGCATCCGCAGCCAGGTGAATGTTGTATGGGATTCTGAGCACAGATATTCACGAAAGGTAATGGGCCAAAGCCCACTAAAACCGGTGTGTGTGTGTGTGTATGCGTGTATAGTTGCCACAGCCAGACAGTAAATAAATACTTGAGCAATGACATGTCAACGTTAATAAATGATTAACTTGTCATTTGAAGCAGCTTGGAATGGATGGCAGTGGAGTGAAGTCGAGTCGAGTACAGTGGTGGGGTCTGTCCTGGGTGCCAAGTGTGTGTAATCTTTGGCTCCCTATGTGACTCTCCCGCTCTCTCTCTCTCTCTATCTGAATAGTTTGTTTGTTTTCTTGAATGTGTTGAGCGCTGTCTATGCCTGTCTTAGATTTCGTTTATGTGCGTACTTAAGTTGTCAGTTTGCATATTAGATACGAGTATCTACAAATAGCTTCACTTGCCCGCATGCCCGTCCTGCCCGTCCTGCCCTGCCCTTCCTTGCCCTGCCCTGCTTTGCCATCCCCTGTCCAACTCAATCAATGTTATGTCACATACGGCTTCCAGTGCGGGGGGCAACCGGAAAGTGTGGTCTCAAGGAAATAAAGTATTCTCTGTCCTTGTGTGCGTGTTTGTGTGTCTGTGGCTGGACACATAAATCGTATAAGCTGCTCTCTGTGTAAAAATGAAGACAGACATAATATTTATGATGGCAGCCAACTACTACAACACTAACCAGGCAAGGCAGCAAAAAAGCTGAGCAAAATCAAATGGATACAAGAAAATCATAATCATAAAGAATCAAATATCCTTCTGCAAAAGGAATGGCAGTAGTGCTGGGCTAAGGACCAAGATGAAAGAGATGGCTGAAGCAAGGGCTCAGCCTTTCAAGCGTATCAGATCAGACTCGGCATATTCCCCCTTGTCCTGGACCTAATTAATTTCCATAAAAATGAAATTTAAATTTGAATTTGCACTGCAATCAAAAAAGCTACGATGTCCATTGCCATTTGGGGGTATATTAATGGCGCAATTTAATGGTCACAAACACACACAATCTGTTCTTCTTTCTGTCGGACAGATGGGAGCGCCTTTTCATCCCACTTCTGGGACACCGCAACAATAACATTCCCCACTAATTTTAATGAAACAAAAAAATACGTGTAATAAAATATAAATAAAAGTATAAATACGCAAACACAAAAGAAGGAACAAAGGGCGGAAACCTTCTGGTTATTCCATTAATTAATGTTATGATTATTATCTGGTTTTCTGGAGTAACGAAGGAACACTCTGATGTGGCCTCTGTTGCACGTGCCACTCGATGTTGCCACCGGTCCCCGTCCTTGTCCGTTCGTTCACCCAACCAGGTAAACTTTCATAATTAGTTTTATTGCCGTGGATGTGCTCCCAAACCTGGACCTGGAGCTGGAGCTCTTCCCTTTTCGACAGGCACATGCATAAATCTCCCGCACTTGCACACAAACAAATCACGCTATGATGGGGCAAATGAATGAATGAATGACTCCCCGTGTAGTTTACCCCCAGCAATTACTTACACAAGCCAACACAAGTTTGGGGCATTGAACCGCCCCGCACCGCATCGAAGGTATCCGCATTGAGAGGGAAACACAAATCAGCTTATTCAATGCCATCGCATTTTTGCTGGCCAGTGTTTGTTGTGAGTCGGTACAAAGAATTACGAGCCCGGACTTAGTCAGACCTGCCATGTCCTTGCAAATTTATAAGCGCCACATTTCCTATTTTCCTTCTGGCCCCGCGCATTTTACGAGCACTAGAGATATAGAGGGGTATATCGTACATGTGGGCCCCGTGTCCCGTGCCCCGTGCCTGAAGCCGCGCACGAACCCGACTCTGGTGTTAGATTGATGATGCAGGTGAGTTACGCAGCGCCCTGGCTGATATATGGCCGGATGGGATTGCCACCAGGAAACGCTTTTAATTGAAAACCAAAATGACTTTGGCCCTTGGGAATGAGGCGTGGTCGCTGATGATTTTATGCTAATCTATGCAACTCAGCAGCGGAAAAGCTGGGAAAGCCGCGCAAAGATCCAGAGCCAAGTGCCCAGGCCCAAGTCGATTCATTGAAATTCTGCATAAAATTATGCGACAGCGTAAGTCGCCAGTCGCTCCTTTTGTCTCCTCGAATATGTCAAAGTAAAATAAACAGACTCGTTATAATTATGCGAAGCTAAAAACCATCCAATCCATCCCTGCCTGGTATCCCCTCTGTGCTCAGGTGTTTGTGTCTCAGCTCAGGACTTTTTATCTTCGCCTGCACCTGCTGCTGCTGCTGCCCGGCAAGTGATGAAGTCGCTGGCTGCATTGTGGTTGAAAATTCAATTAAGATCGCCGAGTCCCTATTATTTTTATGATAATTAGCCGGGCTGCAACTTTCGGTCTTCGCTCTTGACCACAGAATCCGGTCAAGGCGACTTGCAGGACTTGCAGGATGATGCAACTGGCACGGGACAAAGGATATACGGCTCAGCCGCATCCAAAACTTTCCCCAAACAAAGCCACAACTTTGGCCGCAAGTTGAGTGGAATTTTGAACGACGTGGTAGTGGCAGTAGCAGTGGCAGTGGCAGCGGCAACGGCAGCCTTCGCCCAGGCTGCATCGACTGGTCGCTTAATTGGCTTTAAGCCCCTAAATCAATTTATGCTACCAAACAAAAGTCAGGACCAGAGCCAGACCCAGTCCCAGCCGACATCCGAGCCTTGGCTTCAGTCAATCAGGCCAGGCCAATGCTGAGGCTGAGGCTAAGGCTGGTGGTCCCCCAATTCGGGTTGATTGGCATCTGGCACTCGGGTCAATTGCGTATACGCAGTGTGCGCAAGTTAATCGAATGGTTTGGGAGCCTTAACTGGGAGTTGAACCAGAGAAGCTTAAACGAGAGTTTAAATAAAAAACTAAGCTTTCTTAAGATTTTTCATATTCTATTTCAGAATCTCGAAGCTAAGAAAGTTTTCTTCCTATCCAACTTTTGCTTAATAAATTATTTAAAAACCACAAAAAATGCGCTAAATGCAAGATGATTTATCAGCGAGTACTATATCTGATGCAGTTTTAATTATTTTTTTGTGCTCCTCGACATTTTCTTTCTATTTTTAGACGAAATTGTTTTTCGCTCTAACTTTTGTGCAGCCGAATGAAATATTTTGATTTGCCGCTGCCTGTGGCAAAAGTTCGTTAAAATATTCATAATTACTTGGCGTGTGATGCGACGCCACTTCAGGCATCGCCAACTCCCGCTGCCTCCAACTCCCGCTGCCCATTCCTGTCCCCATTTTCCTTTCGCGTTGCTCCATCCGCTCAGCCCGCGAGCGGACCAGGGGAAAACTTGCAAAAGAAAACAGAAATTGTGCTACTTAATGAGCAAGGATGGAAAACTTTGGACGAAAGTTTCGCAAGCCAAATGGGGGCGTGGCCACCCGGGCACATTTAAAATAATTACGAATTTATTTAAGCTGCTTTATGGTGAAAAAATAATTTACAATAGATGTCGATGTCGCCATCCCCACCGGAAAAGGAAAATGTCTGCCAAAGTTATATATTTTCGCTCGCTTCTCGCTTAACCCTTGAAAGACGTGAAAATAAAATGTATATTTATGCTTATGTCATAGATGTACAAATTTGCACAATGCTTAGTCGTAAAAAAATATTAGTATTCGTTGTGCTCCTCCTGTTGTTTCCTATTTTACATTTTTAATGGCTGCCAGGGCCATTTCATTGCCACACACAAAAGCTAACAGTCGGCCGATATCCCACATACATATGCACATACATACATACATATATACTTGTATTTACGAGAATATGTATAAGTATGTACCTCTGCACACAAAGACGCAATTATCTTGGCCATCCCCTGCCACTCCATAACTACAAGGAAGCCATGGCATCTACTCGCAGAAGAACCGAACCCGAACCCCCCTTGCCGCTCCGATAACATGTGTAAAGCGCACACAAAGGACAAGTTTCGCTTTCGCCAAGTCCATTTGCAGATTCTGTGCTGAAAGCGGGTTAAAGTAACAAAACCAGAACTCAGACTCGGACCAGGAACCCCAGACTGTAGGACCCCGTACTTGTACTCAGTCGACTCCAGCCTGCCATTCTCATTGTGTACGCTTTTTCCAGCTCTGTTCTGTTCTGCTCTGCTCTGTTCTGTTCTGTTCTCGCTCTCTCTCTTTCTCTCTGTCTGTCTCTCTCTAGCCGATTGCTGCTGCCTGTACATTTTTGTGTATTTGTGCGTAAAAGCCTTATAAATAAGTAATACACGTGACAGGAGACGGGTAATGGGAACAGGAACAGGAACTGGCACTGGAACTGTATTGTCATCCAACTGGGGAAATGGACTGAATGTTGCTTTAAACCCATATTTCAGCCACAATTTTACAGAGCTTAACTCTTTACGGGGCTGCTAAAGGAGACAGGAATGTTGGTCAGAAACGTGAAATAGCTGTGGTCAGATTCACGACTATATATATGTACATATATTTCCCATGAATTGCTCTATCCTTACAAGATTATCATAAGAGCACTTTCAAGTCATCCTGCTTACAGCATCCTACATCCTACATCAACACAGCAAAAAAAGAGCCACACGCTCTTACAGTTACTAGCCAAAATTGTATTATTTGTTGCTTTGGCAATTTTCCATACCCGCCTTTGGTGCCATTACGGCCAAGTGTGAAATGGCAAAAATCGAATGAAAATCGTTGCAATAAAAGCAAAAGTCATGCGGCAAAGTCGAAAGTGTTACGTTCTAGCCATTTCTAGCCCTATTTCAACGGCCTGCCGAACTCATTTATAATTTACAATATTTACGTTACCCGAACGAAGGGTACAACGAACGCACTCACATGCGATAGATTCCATCGGTTGGTGGCCTCGAGTTTTTGGCTGAGAGATTTCGGGAATGAGTGGGCGCATTCATTTGAGTCGCCGCCTGCTTTGCATGGAAATTGAAAATTACTGCCTGGTAGCAGATCACACTCGAGTTCAGGCAGCACCATGGACAGGGGCTGGGGCAGGGGCAGATGCCGGGGATGGGGATGGGTCTCAAAGAAATGTAAGAGAGACGTGTGCCATCCATAGGCGAAGGCTTAGCGGAGGCTCAAATGAAATTTACACAAGTAGACCTAATTGTGAGAAAGAGAGTTCCAAGGCACTTGAAGTGAGCAATTAGCAGCCAGCAGCCAGCAGCCAGAAGCCACGCCTCGCCATATTGATTTGCAATTAAGCGCAGCGAAACCTCGTAAAAAATACCTATAAGGATATTTCTTTTTTGCGCGTGGGAGTGCCGTCGGTGCGGTGTGGTGCGGTGCGGTGCGGTCCGGGTACAGCGGTGACTTTTCATGCAATTCAACTTAATGATGCGCGAACTATTAAGCGCATTAAGGGCCGTTTTTTTGCCCTTACTTCCTTTTGTCTGCCATGCAACCAATCCGGTTCGACCCTCCAGTGGTACCCACTCAACCCTTGTGGCATTCACAAGGTAAAAAAGTACTCCTCGCAGCACGAACATTTATTACCTTTGACACGAGCCATTAAATAATTTAACGCGCTGCGTGGTAGGCCAAGTCGAGAAAAAACGAGAGAGTCAACACCATTCGCTGATGACACCTGGCACACGTGAGTGTCAACCGGAAATTAAATTAATATTTTTTCCTAACTACTTATAAAGCTTTTAGCAGGGCTTTGTCTTCCCCCGTCAGCCTACATATCTCTGGTTCTTTCGTATACCGAAAATGTTGCAAGCCAGGGTTCGCCTATCTGGGATCTAGGAGCACAGTATACCCGTACTATAGCGATGGGTATTGCCTAGTCGGGAGCATTTACTTACTTTGGTGGCTCTGGGCGAATAATCGAATTGAACTCTCAGTCGCTGAAGTCTTTTGGGGGTGTGGATAAGCAATTGAATTAGGCTAGAAGCTAGGAGAAGCTCCTGCTAGCTGGCTGGCTGGCTGGCACCCGCGTGAGAAGCAGTTAAAAATTGAAATTTAATTTAAAATACATCAAGCAGGCATTAGGGGTGCGGCTGGCAAATGGCAGATGGCTGTGGCAAAGACAAACCCATGCAGCAAATAAGCAAATAAAAAGCACAAAAAAGTAACGTACACACACATACTCTGGAAAACAAACCAAACAGACACAAAACGAGAAAGAGAAAGAGAAAGAATGAGAGAGGGAAGAAGTTGACATATGACATTTAATTTAGTGTCTTTGGTATGTTGCCTTCCTTCGCCTGGCACAATGCCAAAAGCATTTGCTCGCATTCATTAATTTTCATTTTTGCAAAAAGAAAGCAAACGAAAGAGCAGGGCAGCAGCAGCAGTAGGAGCAGCACAACGAACCCTGGAATACTCTACCAAAATGTTCATTATCCTTAAATTTCCATCAATTCTTAGAAGCTCGGAGTACCCGTTTCTGTAAAGAAATTTATGGCTAAGCATCCGAAAAAAAGGACGCGAACCAAATGCTTCTTCTGTGTTTGAGTTGAGTGGCAGTTTTTTGCGCTGCTGGCGCTGTCGACGTCATTATGTCGGGGCTCTTTCCACACTTTTTGTTCAGAGCTCCCCCCAGTCCCCCCCAGTCCCCCCCAGTCCCCCCAGTCATCCAGTCTGCCGCCAGGCGAGTGCAGTCGCTGGCTAATAAAATATTTTATGCCGGGCTTATCTGCCATATCAAAAGCATGAGTTTTGCAGCTGCGACAGCACACAAAAAGCCGAGGCCCACCGACAACGAATTATTAACAGACTGGCCCTGGCCCTGGCCCTCCCGGTCCCTGGTTCCTGTGCTTTACACCACACCATACCTCACCATAACCATTAACCACCCATCCAGCCATCCACACACAATCCCCCCGCAACCCCCAGCCCACTTTAGCAGCAACATAAACAAAAACCAAGCACCAAAAGTAAAACAAAAAATTCCCAAAGACTCAGACACACGCTCTTGCACACACAGATGCTCGCACAACACACAGATACTTTCACACACACTCACACACAGACATTAGAGTTTATGACAGAAAGCAACAGTCCGGAGGGGGGTGTGAGGTATGGCCGTGAAGGGTGGAAGGTTGGTCGCTAATTCAGGCTCAGTTTTTGGTCAAGTGCAGTTTCGCCAAACAATTTTTACGCCATGATAATAGAACAACATGTGGTTCCACCACATGAGTGGAAACTTTCCACCTTTTCTCCATCTCTCTATCTCTCTCTGTCTCTCCAGTTCTCTCTCTTTCTCTGCTGAATAGGTGACAAGAGAGTGTTTTTCGGTGTGTGACAGCTGGCAGCTGTTTTTGGCTTCCTTTCCCCGCTGGCATCAGCTCTACTTCATTTCCGCAAATGTCATGTTGCATGTTCTTTGGACAAACAGAAAACAGAAATTTTCAATTAAATCCCAAAGCGGTGAGCGGACTTTAAGGCCATTTAACTTCCATTCAATCTATTGACTTTACGGCCTTTTGTGTTTCGGGATTATGCGAAGCTTACTGCTCGAAGTATGGAGCTGGAGCTGGAGCATTTGTTCAACTAATCTCTTAAGAGCATAAAACAGTTTGCCCGACTAGCGTCGATTGTTAAAGGGAATTTGTAGGTTTTCATCTTTTTGAAGATGAAATAAATTATTTATAGAATATCTGGTTTGATTCAAATCATTTGCTAATTGACTTTTGTACTTGTTTTCTTGCAGGTGAGTCAATCGATCCAGCGAATGCTGAGACAACATCTCTCTGCTTATAGCTAGATTTTGTGAGCCATCATCAGCTATCATCAGCAATAATGCTGAAAATTCTACGAGAAGCTGCAACGAGAGCCAGATTACAGCCTTTTAAATACCCAAAGCCCAGCCAAGGCTCAGTGCTCATATTTATTTATACATTTCACTCTCTACCTTTATGGGATGTCGCCGCTGAGATACCTGCCATGGCGACAGGAGCCATGGCAGTGACAGATAAACAATCACTGCGCCGAGATCCCTGTAGTTGATGCTAAGGATGCTGGAAAAGCCAATGCCATTGCATCATTTTATCCATCAATTTTATACCTTTTGCAAATTGTTTTGCTCTTATTTTCACCCATGTTCTGTGCTGCTACAAAATGGCAATTGTATTAAGCGCGCACAGCAAGGAGAGTAGAGGAGAGGCATCGAAGGAGAGATGCTCGTAGGAGAGGGAGATGGTAGTAGTAAGAGACATAGTAACTGCCACATAGACACATCAAGTAATTGAATGCAGTTGCGACACGCGGCGACAAAGGGCACCAAAGGAAGTGGATTGGTGGATTCGAAGGATGGATCCATCCGGATGGAGAGATGGATGGAGAGAGTGCTAGTGTCTCAGCTGGATATCGGGGGCTTTGATTTTGAGCTCGTTCAATGCTATTATCGCAAGTAAACTACATTTGCTTGGTGGGGGAGGGGGTGGGTGGGTGAAAGCTAGAGATGTTCTTCGATACCGTTTGCTTTGAAATTCGACTTTGAAAATACTTCGCGCGTATGTATTGTATGCAGTGCGAGTACACACACTCGTACTCTGCGTGTGTGATTGATTTTTATCATAATACGAGTGCAGACTAAATTTTTGCCGCAGAACTCATCGAAATTACCATAAATTCCGCACTTAATTGAGGCGAATTCATTACTCGGAACTCTTTTCCGCTCCTCCTCCTTCCTGTGCACCGTCTGTCTCGTCTGTCTCGCTCTCTGCGGGTCCTGGCATTGTCTCTGGCTCGGCTCGTCGGGTATTTGCTCAAGTGCTTTGACGCTATGGGTCTCTTCGTGTGGGCTTGGGTGTCTGTGGGGGTGTGGCTGTGGGTGGGTTCTGTGTCAATAGATGCCATACATAGAAGGCATTTTATTCTCCGTGAGGGGGCGAGGGCAGAGCAGGAGTAGTAGGAGCAGCAGCAGCAGCAGCAGCAGCACCAGCAGGAGGAGATTGAGTGAAGGATAGGATAGTCATCGTCTACTTTGCATAGAATTGAAATTTGAAATTGGAAATTGAAAATCGCTTTGCCAACTGCTACGTCGAGTGCGGATGCAGGATGGAGATGGGGGTATAGGGTATGGGGTATGGGGGATGGGGATTCTGTCTGTCTGATTGACAATGCATTGGATTTACATTAAATAATCGAACTACGCGCTTCTGTTGCTCTTCAGCCATTAAGTTGAGCAAATATGCCCAGATCCATTGTATATATGTAGTACTCCGCCCAATCACGTCATATAAGGCATTATCAAAACTACGCACAGCGATTGCATCGATGGCAGGCAGGCCCAACAATTAATCAATTTGCAGTGGCAGTGGCACAAACTCAGAGTTATCCAATAATTCTATATACGAGTGGCTTCCATTTTCCATGCTGCTGAAAATAGAGTTAGGAAGCTGTCCCCTGCGGCACTCCGACTCCGATGATGCCAAGTAGAATTGGAGTTTTGTTGGTATTTGCGTAATCGATTTTGTAGCTTCCACTGTGGCAGCCAGCACGGCTTGTTTGCTTGTTTATTCACTGCAAGATTTCGTTTATTTGTTTGCAATATGGCCTACGAGAATGCACTGCTCTGCACTGTGGGGCCAGATTACAGCCAGCGCCTGCGTAAATTTCCAGAAGTTTCAGAATTCCGGTCAGTCAAATCAGATTCAAATGCAAAAATGTTTGATTGGCAAACTTGCGGCCTACACTTTATACCACTGTATTCACATCATAGTTCTGTTTTACCATGTCATATTCCTATTCCTATTTGTGTGACTTCAGGCCAGACCAGGCCCATTTCGAATGCCACACATGCCTCATGCCACACCCTCTACACATTGCGGTAGATTCATATTCATCCAGCCAGAAACAGCAAGAGCCTGAACGAAATCCGGGGCACAGTTGCAGTGGCAGTTGCAGCCCAGAATCAGAACTCAATCCCAGTTCGAGTGGCTGCAGTTTGTGTGCTGTTTGAGTTTTGGATCTCGTTTTCATTTCGGGTGCATGCATTTTTCCCAGCCACCGGCTACCGGCTACCAGCTACCAGCAACTAGCAACCAGCCACCAGCCACCAGCTATGCATGCGCCATGAGTATGGTATTTGAATAATTCATGCGTGGCAAATGCATAAGTCAGAGCCAACTAGACCACACCACACCACACACAACACAGAACACACACCACACACTACACACCGTACACCATGCCGGACCACACACATCCATCCGTCCGTCTAGTAGATGGTGCCTGTCGTTGAATGTTGTCCATTTTATTCAGGGCTTGCCATTGCCATGCCAACGAAATGCTCCAGACCCAATCAGCACGGAACCCGATCCCAACTACATGAGTTTAAGCGGCTTGAGGGCAACTGAGCTGAGTCAATAATGCTCTCACTCTCGACTGAAGTTGGCCCGGACCCGGACCCGGACCCCGGGGCCCCAATTGATAGAAAAATTATACCTAAAATAGCAATCGATCTGCTGCTTAATTGGAAGTATATTGCAGCTTCCGGTATATCGATGCCTCGCCTTTTAAATCGTACATATGCTAATGAATTTTAAATGTATCTCACTTTTTCGCCCTTTTCATTGCGAATAAAATGGCATTTAAAATGACACAAGGACAGCGATTGTCCTGATTTCCATTGCGTGTGTGTCTGTGCTTTCTATGGGATTAATTAGCTGTCATTTATTCATTTATCGATTACATCGCTCACATCCTACCTACGAGTCCAGCATCCGACGGTCCAACCGGTCAAACATTAATCAAGCGCCAAACTTTCGACCCCGATATCGAGCCTAATTAAATAACAATGAAGTGGGAGCGGAAACATCTGTTTTACAATATCAATTCCTGCAAATAATGAGAACAAAATATTCCCATTCCAAGCCCAATCCATCAATCAATCAATCAATTCAACATTCCGAAACTCCGCACATAATTAGTCAGACCTCGTCTAAGCCAAGGCATATAAATCATCAGTGTACATTTTCTGTACACTACTTAAATATATTATATATATATAGAGAAATATATACTTTTAAGCAGCCATCTGTTGTCCAAGATTCAAATGCCGCCTGTCCCCCTTTTTTGATACATTTGCAATCGTTTCTGGGCGCCTGTCAGTTGGCTTGATTTAAATTTATGACTATGTTTTGTCCGAAGCAGGAGGCGCACAAAAAATAAAATCTTTGCATATCAAAGGCGAGGCTGACCGACTTGGAGATACTCTCTTGAATAAATATTCAAAGTTTCCTATTTGTCTTAATACTTCTAAGAGTAGAGGAATCTTAGTTCTTACTTACTTTCTATATATAAAGAAATACATATACTATGTCTCTAAAAAGCATGCTTTCCTTCCCCACATAAACTCAATACCTCTTGCCCAAGATGGATGAGGGTAAGAACATCCCTTACTTCACTGGGCAGTTTCTAAGTTTTTGCTGCCGATAAGATACGAGTATACAAGAATTATGATGCTGCAGTTAGTGTCTGTGTGTGTGTGTGTGTAGAGATAGGAAATGCCCCATGCCTGAAGCGATTGTTCAAATTTAATTTTAAATTCAGTATAAGCCATGGACATAGAAATGGAATTTTTATGAATTGACCAAACAGTTTCTAACGAGCGAACAGGGGCTCTTCAGAGCGGCCGCCATTTTCTAAGTATGTCAACTTCCGGTGTATCAGCGGCAGCAGCAGCACGGAAAATACAGTGTAAGTGTCCCAGGAGCAGCTATAATCAATAAAGCTGATGGCGAGTGGCGAGTGGCGTGGCGTGCACTTTTTACCACAGTTTATGTTAAACTATTAACAGGATACTCGGCTTCCGTAATGAAGCAGCTGCCGCCGTAGTAGTCGTCGTCGTCGTCGTAGCCATCGATGTCCTCATCCTCATTGTCGACATCGTTGCAGTCCGGACAAAAAGCGGGTCGCAGAAAATAGAGAAAGAAAGGAAAACAGCTGCATTGTTCAGACACAGACACAGACACACTTACATATACATACATACATATGTTTGTATAGTATAGTGGCAAAAAGAGGGGACCGGTGGAGAGAGACATTGGTGCAATGTCCTGGGCTAGTGTGGTGGAAAATCGACACTCAATATTAGCACCGTTTATGAGCTATGAATGAGTTACGACTACCAAGTGATGCGGCACCGTCGTCGGCCGCCTGCTGGCAACCGCATTTCCTCCTCTTCCTGTCGATGAGAGAGCATGGCTCTCTGTGTACGAGTGTGTGTGTGTGTGTGTGTGTGTGTGTATGGGTGACCCACATTGATGCACACTCCTCGCTAATGCAGCATAAAGTTCACACTTTGTTGATACTTTAAAACTAAGACCAACAGCGGCAACAGTTTCCTTTCCGGTTCCGGGCGGCAGTAACCAAAAAATGTCACGCTCATTAATCACACTCAACAATGAAGCACTTCCATTTCTACGCTATACTTTCCCCTCGATCTCTGCCATATTAATTAACTCATAAATCTTTTGTGCATATCAAACGACAGAAATTGGCTGTGGCAATGGCAGTGGGCAGTGGGAATGCGGCTGGACTTTTCGTGGTCAATGCTCTTCGCCCTCATACTATATATGTATAACCAATTATTTCTGCTCAAATCACTCGACATAGGTGAGCGAGACAGAAAGACGATAGAGATAGAAAGAGGGAGAGAGAGTCAGTGGATAGGCAATTTGATTAATGTACGAGAAGCCGCACCTCTGAAATATTGACAAGCCCTGGCAGCTGTCGGCATTGTTTTTCCCTTGGTTTCAGCTGCTCGTCTATCCCATCCATATATCCATCTATCCATCTATCAGAATGGGCAAAAGTCATTTCAACAGCCTGTTATGCCTGTGTTTCGAACTGGGGGATATCAATTTTTTGGCCTGACAGGGCTTGAAAGATGAAAGTGGCGCCAATTTATGAAAGTTGTGGCAGCCATATTTTGGCACAAAGATTCCTCCCAAAGCAATTTATGATTTTACACAGAAATAAATATTACTTAACTATCAATTTAGAATAAAGTGATTTCAAAGTTTCCAGTTCAAGGATCAGGCATCATAAATTGCTGACAATCCTGCCTAAAAGTGTAAGATTAAAACTAAAATTCTATGGGGCCATGAGCCACGAATCAGAATAGTAAGCGGATACATGTTTTTTCCTCTGTGTAAGTTCCTGTTCTCGTGGCAATATTACACCCATCCCATTAACCTCTATCAGATTTGAGATATTGTACGTACCTCAGAGGAAAATAATAACTTTTTTTGCTCGTTTGATGCACATTTGATGGCAGTAAATGAAAGTACACCCCCTTTGACGGGGGTTGTGTTGCAAGTATTTTCCCTGTGGAGGTTTGTCTGCAAAATGGCGTGTGTCTTGATTTTATGGCGTGTCGAGTTGCTCAGCGCGTCTCCCATCTACATTGCCATCTCCCGGCACAGTGCCTTTTCCATCACCATTTTCAGTTAGTGCATCATTTGTATGCATTAAAGATAAGCACGGTGGCAACACCGGTACATGCAGCGGGTGCACCCCGGTGTCATCCCAGGTATACATTAAGCCCCCCGCCCGAAATTCGGGAGTTGCCTAGAACTGCGGGCTGGTGGTGGTGGTGGTGGTGGCTCCATCAAATGTGACATCAAATGAGACTGAGACTTAGACTGGGTCTGAATATGAGTGTGAGTGGTACTGGGATTGCGAGTGCGAGTGTTTGTGGCTTTCCATTGTGTGGCAAGCCAACTAGTGGGTGTGCCATGGAGGCATGTATGTATATAGAGTACTTATCACGATGATTATAATCAGAGAGCAGCCAGCAAAAAGCGGCAGCAGCAGAGGCAGCGGCAGCGGCAGGGCCACTTGGTGCTTGTAATGTTGTTTGTTGCTGCTGCTGGCGGCACTTTACGACGGCTTGCTGCACATCAAAGGCACCGCGTAATGAGCAGCACACGCTCAGCGACCAACTTTCTCCACTCTCCCATCTGCCAGGCTGCTGTTCTTGTCCCCGTCTCCAGCTCCACCCTCCTATTCCCATTGCCATTGCCATTCGCTTTTCCCATCCCCGTATCTTGTCCTGTCGTCTGCTAGCGCAAATTGACTTTGTCTGTGTGTTTTTGACACCTGCGGCAATTCGTTTTCATGCTCATCCCCCTGCCCACATCCCACATCCCCCATCCCCCATCCCAGGGCCAGGACCACAGGCGGCTTTCGCATCAAAGATAATTTAAAGCGAACGCGAAACTAGTTCACGGGTAGCCAGCCCCAGTGGGGGCTTTTGCGGCCTGGAATGGGATGGGGCGTGGGGCAACCTACATATTTTCTGCCTGCTACTTTTTCGGGGCATGGTAGGGCCCGTGGATCACTATTTGCTTTTTGGCATGCTGCTTCATAGCCGCAAGTGCCGACATTCTTTAGTTGTTAGTTTCTCGGCAAAGGCAGAGGCAGAGGCAGCGGCAACAGCGGCAGAGTAGTTTCGGTTTCTCTGCCAGCGACGGAAAGTATGCCACGAATTTTAGCTGCGTGCATGAAACAATTTCTCGAGAGCCTTAGAGCCTGTTAGAAAACAGAGAGCGAGGGGACCACACCCTTTGTGGACAGGCTGGCATTACCTTGCCAAAAGCTATGCAGGCCGTGTGGGCTGCAGGTTCCAGGAACTATCTCTGCTCGTATTAATCCACCTATAGTTGTACTCCCACCTGCCTCAGTCCTAGTCCCTATCTCTTTCCCTGTCCCATTCCCCCGCTCAGACAAATTACTTAGCATAATTGTTGATTATAAGTTTGTTTTATGCTAAAGAGATATCACCCGGGCATTAGCAATTCCACCCGTGACATTTCCAGGTCCTGGCTCTTGTCGTTTCATGTTTTCGTAATTTGTTTATTAAATTTACACCTCGGGCTATTTATGCATACATATTTCTGTAGCCTGTAGCCTGTCTGCAACTTTGATGTACAACCAGCAGCATTTTGTTCCTGCTGTTCCTCTGTATTGCGTATTGCGTATTGTATGTCACATACACTCATACACTCGTATTTTGTATTTCGTATGTTGTCTGGCGCTGCTCTTTTGCTCTTTCTTATGCAAATGAGATTACATAAACATAATTAACTTCGGCCGGCCTACGTGTCGTATGAAACTTTTTTGATGGTCATATAAAAACGCTTGAAAAGCTTTAGCTTTAGCGGCTTTTTGCTTTTTTTTTTGTATTTCTTTGGCAAGTTGAGCGCCCAACTTTGGCCATCAAGTCGCAGGGCTCAACTATGGCCACCGTATAAAAATATCTGAAAATCTTGCACCTGCGTCGCCTCTTTCTTTGGGCAATAGTTTTACAACTTTCATTCACCCAAGAGAGGGGAGGCGACAGAGTGACATGAAGGAGAGAGTGCCAGGGCCGGGCCAGCAACAGTTTGGCGGTTGTATGGTCCTGTGGGGAGTGCAGTTTATTGATAAGCAGCGGGGATAATGCAAGTGCCAAGTGCATTCGATCTGTGGGGGTTGCGAACTGCTTGAGTGCACGGCTCTCAAATTGAAGTCAACGGGCCATAAGTGAGATGCATTTCGAGCACAATCCATATCCATATCCCATTGTGTGTATCCCCCCTCTCTCGGCCCCATGCTGCGCCCTCCATCCGAGCTGGAGCTGGAGCTGGAGCTGTCACTGCTGCCGATTGTCCTGGTTACTGTTGCACTTACTCTTTGTCTCTCTGACAGCCAGGCAATCTGAGTGTGTGTGTGTGTGGTGTGTGTGTATATGTGTCAGCTGTGCGTTTAAAGCTCAATTGGTTCAAGTGCGAACGCAATTGTGCCCTCTCCCTCGAGGGCGGCCCTCAACTTACAAAGCAGTTACTTGCTGCATGAATTGCGTATTCTCCAGTTGCGTAGCTTCCCCTCTTGCTGCTGTCAGTAATTTGTGTGGCTTTAAAGCAAATTAACCTCACAAATCCCCATTCTCCCACACTTTCGAGGCAGACATGCTGCAGGCTGCTCGGGTGGGGGGTGGGGGGCTGACTAATGAAGCAGCTACTCCAATCGGACAGATGATCCATTGAATAATTGCCAGGGGAGGTCAGCTGCAGGACTGAAGATAGATTGAAGCGTACATCCCCGAATAGAGATCAGAAATAGCATCGGAGGAAAATGCTTAAATGCTTGGTGGCACTGGCACCACTCGCATATTGCAGTTGCAGCTTCCGCCCTGCAGCTACAATTCACCTGGGTCGGCCAAACCCTTTTGCATAGCACTTAGAGCGAGTTACGAGCTCCATTTCATACTCCAGAGCTCTCCCGGCACTTCCCTTCCCCCCTAAATAGACCGTTGAGTGCAGAAGGCAATAAATGCTAATATTTTATTTAAAACGCTGATGCTGAAAGCAAATGCATTTCATGTCCCCACACACACACACACATACACACACCCTTCTGGCTTCCCGTTCACGGTCTCCCCTCTTTCTTGTGGAAGCTTTTGGGGCGCAGCGAGCGAAAAATTAGCTTTGTCTGAGTCCCGCATCCCACGTTCTGTGCGGGTGAAAGCTCGAAGCACTTGAAATTAAATATTGCGCATTCGCCCCATTGTACGGTTCTGTGCCGCCATAAGGGTAGTATATGTATGTGCACTTCACGCACATTTGCACATCATTTGCGTTCCGTTCCTCCAGTGACTGCTCAGCGCTCAGCCCTGTTACGTACGTAAGCCTCTTTTCTATGCCAAAGTTTTTCCCGTTTGCTCAATTTCTGGTCCCCAGTTGTACTAATGCTTCAATGTTTCAGCTCATTTGCAACCCTTTGGCCACACAACACGCACATGAGACTTCAAAAACGTTATTTATGCAAAAATAATTTTCAAATGCCTCGAAATATTTCTTAACGTTGGGGCCGTCGCATATTCATAACCTCAGTCGGGCAGTCAAGCCACAAGAGTGCTGCTTCCCTCCCTGCCATCGCCTCCTGTTTTTTCACGAATCAAGAATCTAATAAAACTTTTCCCGGCTACCTGGCAGCGACTGCGGCAGCGGCAGCGGCACCTACAACAGCAATACATCTGCTTATTTGCTTATCATATGCAAATTTTCGTGTTTCAAGTTGAAGTTTTCTTTCCCGAGTATCAAAAAGTACGCACACACACTGTTCCTATATATGTATGTTTATAGTATATATGTATGTATATAGCAAACCCAAGAATGTTTAACAAGCTACCTGAGGGCGCTCATGAGCAAAAGTTCAAATAACAAAATTTCTGCTTTTACTTTTACACTCAACCCAACCCAAAAAAAAAAAAACGAAACGAAACGAGAATATATGTACATAAACATATATACCAAAAAAACTCTGCCTGGTATTTTGGCTTAGCTCTTTTTCGCCCCTGCATCCCCATCTGCATCATGATTACGTTTTTGTGTGTGTGCTCCTTTGATTATACAACTCTCTCTCTCTCTCTCTCTCTCTCTCTCTCTCTCTCTCGCTCTGCCTTTCTCTCTCATGCTATCTCTATCCTTCTATCGATTTGGGTCCTGCCTCTGGCAAATGTACTGCGGAGTATTTACAGAACACAGAAATTTTTCCTACAACTACGAATCACTTGGCCCGTATTTGCCAAGGAAATTATTACAAATATCTACAAATTATGCATGCATCAAGATTTTGCACATAATTCACAGTGCTCATTGAAATTTGCATAATTTCCCAAAAAATGCACTCATCCAGATGGTAAAGTCGACTAATAACAGGGCAATCAATGGCAGGAGAGGGGGAGATATACACAGGATAGGGACACTTGGCAATTACATAAAATAAATTTGAATAAATCAAGCATCTCCTAGGACCGGACTACACTTGAATTACCATCTCCATCGTCCTGGAAAATGCGTATTTCAAATCGAGAATGCAGTTCAATCCCATGCGGGGGTGGGGGCAAAACAATTGAGTGTGCTGTGGGGGCGTGCATGTGGGTTCTTTTGAGTATTCCTTTCGCAGGCTGCCCAAATGAAATTCAATTACAACTGACAGAGACAAAAGCAATTACAAAAACAATGCCAAAAATGGCGCCGACTGCCATTGGGGCCGTGTTAATATATCTGCCTGAAAGTATGCAACAAAAAATTTCAAAAGAAACAACGTTGGGTTCGGGTGCAAGAGAGAGAGGAGAGGCGCATGCAAAACAAATAACACGGAAATGAAAAACGAACTCAACTGGAAAATTGCAAGAGCCCCCCTTCCCAACACACAGAATATACACCCACACATACATATACACATACACACACACACACACACAACAAACGGAAGTTGACTCGCCAGCCTTGTTGCCGTCGACGCCGTTTCCGGCAGAGTTTCACTCTCTCATTGTTGCTGTTGCTTTTGCTGCTGCTGCTGTGGTTGCTCCACCGAGCGTTGCCTACTAAAAAATTTACTGGCGCTTAAAAATCGCAAACAAAGAGAGAAGAGAGGGAAAGAAAGAGAGGGAAGGAGGTAAAAACAAAATAGAAAGAATGTCAGAGAGAAAAGAGGCAACTACAAGTAGCCCACAAAAGACGTGCACAAAAATGACATAAAATATTTACCACGCTGAAAGACATTTTCATTTGGGCAAAACAGCAGCAACTGCAATAGCAACAAACAAAAAAAATACCAACAAATAACAGACAGGCTCAAGCCCAGACTCAGACCCGGACACAGCCGCAGCTCATTACGAACAAATTGACGGCCAGCTAACGAATAGTTTCTGTTCTAAATCCTTGTAGTTTCAGTTCAATATTTGCTGCAAAATGGGAAAAAGAAAGGATACGTCCACAAGTCCTCCCCGCACGACCGCAATACACCCTCTTCTGGCCACGTTTTTACGAGTGTTTTTAATGCCACTTTTTGGCTGCTGCTACTGCTGCTGCTGCTGCAGTTTTCTGGGGAAGTGATTGAAATTGTAGCTGCCGCCGGACACGTCGAGTGCATTCAATGTACGACTCATTCTCTTTATAGCCCAAGTGCTGGTCAGTTATTTTTGATACTTATTATTTTTATGCTGCCATCTCGCTCACTTATCCACTGCCCCCGCCTCTGCCAGAGAGAGCTTGAGGAGAGCAGACCAACAAGTGATAATAAAGTGGTAGAAAAAAATGGAGGGAACAAGACGGGAGCATGGCAGTGTTGGTTTGGTGTCATATTACAAAAGAGAACAATATATATACACATCTAGCAATTACATAACAATTTGCTGTGCTGCTGCTTGATTGAAGTGCTTTCGGGGGACCCTCTTCTGGCTTCTGCTGCAACTAATCGGGGTTGCAATTGAGTCGGGGAAGCGTCGGAAACATCCCTCCCAAAATAGAGAATTGTATCAGCTTTATCCAGCAGTAAATTATGTTTCAATTCTCTTCCAATTTAGCCGTCCATGCAGTCAAGTTTTGTGGCTTCATTATGCCTGGAACGGCCACAGCCAAACGCAAATGGAACATTTTGTGTAATTAAAACGAGTTTCAGTTTTTCTATTTTCATTACGTTGGACGAAACTTTTCAAACGAAAAACCGAGCCATGAGTGGACTCTCCTCTCAAAACAATAATTTCCAGAGCACTGGTAGAAAGTTTTTTGCAGTTTACATTTTTCATTAATGGCGGGGAGAACCATTTTTGGGGGCAGGACACGTCATCGTCTGGTTTTTATGGTGAGCAGCACAACCAAACAAAAAAGTTTGCACATTCCTACATCCATACCTACATATGTACATACATATATGTATATGTATTAATAAATAGTCAGCAAATAATATTGCGCATACGCAGCGTTGACAGGCCAAGCCAAGCCAAATTGTGGCCAAGCCTGTGCGTGTGTGCGTTGCGTGTGTGTTTGTGTTTGTGTGTGTGAGGGGAAGAATAAATAATAAATAAATATAAATGGTCATATGGAAATGAAATGAAATAATCTGCCAACTAAGAGGCGCATAAATAGCCCTCGAAATGACATTCATTTTGGTTGTCGTTTGCTTATGTTGGGTTGTGCTGTGCTGTGCTGTTGTCGCCCTGTCGCCATTTTCTGTATATGTCATGTCCCTCGTGTTGCTATTATTTTTAGGTGGTGTGGTGGACTTCTCCCTGCTGTTGGCCTTTGTTCTGCGGTCACAGACACGTGTTTTGGGCGCCGCGACTGCTGAATTATGCAGACGACGGACTTTTGATTTGATTTATTTTAGAGACGGAAAATTGAGGCATTTTTATCAAATCAATGCACAAATTACAAACAATTTACACATGGAATTACCATAATTAATTTAGCATTGCCCGCTAAAGCCCGAAATTGATAAATGTTATTGCCCCTCGGGCGTGACCAGTGTGAAGGGCCTTGCCCTCGCCCTCCCTCCATCTACCAATATCCACATAAGTATTTGTATGTATACTCGCAACGAATATCTCAAATTATAGTAAACTTTCTTTGCGAAGACTTTGTGGCCCTTTTGCTTCTGACACGTAAAATCTTTTGCGCAAAAACTTTTGGCATAGCAGACAAAATGAATCAGAGACATTTCCAACTGAAGACTGCAAAGTTTTCAGTTCAGTTTTCAGTTTCTCAGTCGAAAGTTTTAGGTTACAGTTTGCCATTTTCCCTGGCTGGCGAATCTTGAGTCGGCATTCAAACCACTTTGGCAAGTGGCTGCTTGAGTCCTGTTTGTCCAAAAGAAGGGAAGGAAAATTGAACGAGTTGGTCATGAATTAAATATAAACAACAGTTTATTTGCATTCAGTGTGAACGGATTTGTATATTGGACAGCCGGCAGTTGCAGTTGCAGTTGCACTACAATCCATCTTATCCTCATGTGCACGGAGGGACTTTTGCATAACCAAACAATATTCTAATGGAACTTATACATACGTACGTATACGATTGTCTCAATGGCTGGACAATTACAGGAGTAAACAAACCAATATTTGCTTGTGAGGATTTTGAGGAGATTTTTGATATTTTTCCTGTGTACCGACTTCTTCTGTGCACTTCTCCTAATTGGCTGGCAGATTGAAAGGAATGAGAGGAAGGAGGAGGCGAATGCCAGGCAACGAATTGATTATAATGGCTTGCTTGTGCTTAATGTGGCTGCTGTACATGACAGCATTTGTGCTTGTCAGTGGAAATAATACTGGATTTTTATGCATAAAATGCAGAATCGTCGAATGTGAGGGAATGGGAGATGGAAATGGGAAATGCGAGAAGCATCTCCTTCGGATAGGGCAGGACCCAGACATTGTCCCCTGGCAATTGAACAATAGCAAAAATGTTGAGCTCATGTGCCTGGCAGCAAGAAAGCGCAAGAGCCGAAAGGATATGCAGGACCCAAACACACTCAAACACAGACAGCAGGACAGAGGGACATGCATGCTCTCGCATGGTGTCTTGAGTGTTTGAGCCAAAGATTAAATGGTGTTTATGGCTGCACGCTTGTGCCCAAAAGGGAACAAAACCCTAAGACTTTTGACACTTTTGCAGAATTTACGACTCCCTCTTGTCTGCTCCTCCCCCTTTTTCGCACTCTGTTTCTCTCGCACAATTGCAGCGCAAAAGTTTTTATGTTTTATGTTGAAATAATGCTAATGCAAGCACAACTAAAGCGAGGAATGCAGAAGACACTATTATCCGAAACGAAACGAAACGAAACGAAAAGAAACTTATTTCCATATTTATTTTTATTTCTATTTTTATCTGCTTACAGGGTTGGACCTGGCCTAAGATGGGTAGCGTGCTATTCGCAGCTGTATTCATAGCATTACACTTCGCCACCGGCGGCCTGGCCAACCCAGATGCAAAGCGTCTCTACGACGACCTGCTGAGCAACTACAATCGCCTCATCCGACCCGTGGGTAACAACTCGGATCGCCTCACCGTGAAAATGGGTCTGAAACTGTCCCAGCTGATCGATGTGGTAAGTACTATTTCATTAAACCTTATAATACAAAAATCACTAACTACATTCCTGTCCGATCATTGCATAGGGAATATTTATTTTATGACCAAATAGAGGCTGAAAACTCTTAGAGCAGGCCCTAAATGACTGATGATCCTGTGACGAGGAAATTAATGATTGAAACTTAAAGTTTATCCTTTGATCTCTCGAAACTCCTGCTAATATCGCCTGCAAACTCGCTTTAATTTGTTGTTAATGATGGCCTCAAGTTGAGGCATTCATTTGTTTGACAACAGCTCGGTGCCGCTGCCGTTGCCAGTGCCTGCCAGCAGTGACAGAGACAGTGGCAGTGGCTGTGGCGCCAGCTTATCAAATGACAATCATAACAGATTAATTCCCCAAAGCCCCAGCACGCCGGTAAGCGGCCAATGGCATTTGTATAAGCCACAGCAAACAATCGGGTGCGTAATTAATAACTGTTTACCGAGCGATTAAAAAGGCGGACAAACTAAGCCAGAGCGCCCGCACCCTCCGCTTCCACTTCCATCGAGACTCATCTACTCTTCCATTCATTTTGTTTACACAATAAATCAATGGGCTTTCCTCTGTTGATTGTTTTCTTGATTAACTATGCAATTGCAGTTTGGGGGTGGGTAGTGGGGCAGGTGAAGGTTTGACGTTGAGGGGGAATCCTGAATTAAGCTATCCTTTACATACATATTTCAATGTGGTAGAGCAATATCAGCTAAAGCAGCTTATATTGCAGCTGCAGCAGATCGGCCGGGCTAGAGCACAAATGGTGCCCAATCTTCTGCTCGGTTTGGCTGCACATGACAGCCGGAAATGGGAAACCGGCTAACAGTTACGTGCTGTTGGCCACACTGTAGCTGTAGCTGCAGCTGAGCTTTGCTCCTTCAGCCCGTCCCGACCCTCTCTGCACTCTCTGCACATTGTGCTTTCTGCTCTCTATGGCACTGCCTGCTGCTCGGGCTTCTTTTTTCGCTCTCTTCCTTTTTTTGCTGTTATAAATCACGCGCTAAGCACCCCAGACCACTGAAGGGCATGCCAAGCCAAAGCCAGCAGCAGTCAGAAGCAGAAACAGTCATACGAAATGCACATTGGGTTGAGATCTATGGGTAGTAAAGTTCCAGATTCACCTTAAATACATTGTTGCCATGCCGTTTTGTATAAAATGCTGTAACCAAATTTATAGAATTTAATTTCATATATTTCCAACCTATTTCTTTGGTTTCTTAGCTGATCTGATCCTGTGCAGCCGCCCAGAATGTTTTCTTTTTCTTTTTTGGGTCCCAACAAGAATAAAGGTATTTAGGTATTCGATTATTTCGATGGTCTTCCATTTTTTAATGTTCGCAAGAGATGTTTCCATACTCATAAGAAAACATATGCCCCAAAAACAGGCATTCCATTTACTTACTTTGGTATCTAATTCTTTACTTCATAAGGCACGTAAAATGTTTATTCTTTTGTTTTCAGAAATGTATTGTATTTATTTTAATCGTTTTTTACCCCAGAGTGAAGAAATATTCTATAATCGTACAAGAGACGGCTGACTTAAATCTCCTGCAGGACTATTGCTTTCATTCATTTCACTCCACATTGATCCCGTAGTATCCGTCATGATTCCGCTTTCATTCCACTGTGGACAAGGCATTTGGGCATCTGGCATAAGGTGCTTATATCGAAATTGCTTTCCCTGTGTGTCTGTGTATTCCTGTACAAAAATATTGCACAGATACTCCGTGTCCGTGTACGTGTGTGTGTGCTTGACTGCTGACTGGCTTGAAATATTCGCAGAATTTCTTTTATTGCAATAGTCCACTGGTAGTCCACGTTCTTTTTGCCCTCTTCTTCTCAATTTCTTTTCTCTCTCTCTCTCTCTCTCTCTCTCTGTCTTTACTTCCTTCTCGTTGAGTTTCCCTGTTGGCTGTTGTTATGGGAACACACGTGTTGCCTGCTTTTCCTTATTGGCATACAATTGCTTGTAAATTCTCCACACAGAAATCAGTGCCTGGTTTTTTTTTGTTGCAGTGGAAATTGCAATCAACTGTCAGAGAGTGAGAGGGGGATGGAACGAACGAACATGTGGAGAGGGTTATGTGGACATGGCCAAGAGTGTAACAACAACAAGGAAGAAATGCGTTTTGGCCATAGAATTTGTAATTTGCAATTTTCCATCCGCCTGATTCTCGCCTCGGCCTTTTGATCCATGGCTCCTTGGTACCTTGGTACCTCGGTACCTCGGTACCTTGGGCTTATTAGTTGCATAACTGCTGCCCAGCCAGGTGACACATTTCGGATTGTGGCTGGTCAGGTGGAGATGGGTGGTCCGGTCCGGTGCTGCTGGCCCACGTTTGCTTTCCAAAGCCCATTCAAATGGCAAATGTTGCACATTTTCGGGCATGTTAATTGCATGCCTGCTCATAAATTTTAAATATTAGTGGAGGCAAAGTCGAAACCGTAATTGAGTCCTTGAATTCGGGCTTTGCCATTATTTGAAAGCAGCTTTGTGGGTAAATTACACCCCGAGTATATTAACTTTGCTTCTGGCAAACAAACGAGCATTGTAAATGTGTGACATCGGGTCTTACGATTGGATTATTATGGAAGTTCGAAATATTATCACTTCAAGCATTCACGCAAGCAGAGGGCAGTATTTATCAGCTGTTTGATTACAAACAACCCTGCAATCAAACCATTGCATTCCTGAATTGAAAAAGATTAAAACTCAAGAGACTATGCACTTTGCCTGAACAGCAAGAATCTTATTTGTATTGGATAATGACTGACCGGCTAGGACTGAGGATGGCCAGGAACACAAAATCATTTCAAGAAGGTTGCTGAAATTAATTTAATGCTTATTCAGGCTGCCCCACCTTTTCAGTTCCATCCACAGTACACTTTTTTTTGTGTGCCTTCTACAAACTTTATTTACAGCAACCAGGAAATTCGATTTAAATTGTAAACAAGCCCAGTCTGGCCAGAAATGGAAGGAGGTATGAAAGGAGCTAGCCTCCTTCCTGCCTTGCTGCCTTTGAAGGGGGCAATGGAAGAGGGCAGTTCCTGTCGTGGCACTGCCCTCCTTCCGCCTCATTCCAGTGGCCACAAGTACACACAAACCGACACACCGAGAATGCAAATCCAGTTGCAGGAGGAATGCTTAAAGTGTTTGGCTCCAGCAATTTAAATGCTGTATATCCTGTATCCTGTGTAGGGTAATGCAACCCGGCAGTCGTTTCCTTTGCGAGACACACAACAGGCAACAACAGCAACAGGAATTAGAAAAGCAACACCAATTACAGTACTAGCTAGGTGTGAACTGCCCGAGGGCCCCGACAGTGGAGCCCCGGCCTCTGTCCCATGATTGCAAATTTCTCAATTTCTTACGGGATAAGCCCTGAGCCAACCACTGTGGCGCTGTTACTCCTGCTGCTGCTGCTGCTGCTGCTGCTGGTGTTGCTACAGTGCCACATAGAATGCAGCGGATGGCGCACATAAAGCATAAAGGATACGCGCAAAGCTTTGCTCCTTCTCGTTTTTATCCCTGCCTTACGCTATTCCCATCGCTGTCATCCTACTCCTCGTCCCCGGCATCGTCGTCGTTGTCGTTGTCATTGTGCCTGGTTCTTGGCTTTGTCGTTTTATTGCCGGGCTTCCGCAGCACCCTCGCCTAATGACCCTTCCACGAAGCGGGTCCAGGACCAGGACTAGAAGCCAGGAATGGCTGGCAGCGCTGGCAGCTCTGAGCGGGTGATTAGTAATACGATGGCCCACAGTGCGTGGCTGGGAAAATCTATTTACACTGCGTGCGCCTCGACATATTGCTCGGGTCTCTGAGGTTTCTATCATTCATTCTACCAACCCGCTGTCAGAGGAGAAGGAGAGCGAAAAATGCGTTACGACGCATCATTATCATTCTGTCGTTAATTACATTTTTCAACGCTGCTTAAGTGATTTATTCCGCAATTTTATCGTTTTCTAATTTTTCCTACTGAGCACAAGCTCCTAGCTCCTGACTCCAGCCTCCCTCCCTACTCCTCCTTTAATGAGTTTAGCCAGGGTGCGTAAATTAATATGAAGGGGAAGACAGCTAGCGGGAGCCGCATAAGTAATGGCAGCTTCTTCCCTAGAGATTCCAGATATGGGGGATGATGATTGGCTGGCCTGTCTCCTTATCCGGGGTATCCATTTCTATGGCTACCGGTTGGGCGTGCGTCATGTGTGTGTGGAGCTGTTAGGACGAGAATTAGAGCACTTCCTTTGACGTCTGACGATGTGCTTGAAATATTTATAGCTCAAGGTATCCGCATTTCAATGCATAATTAATTATTTCAAATGGCAGGATATCCTATTGCGATTAAAAACAATTGTAATGCTGTGAAATTTGTATAAAAATATATATAACAACGTATTTATATTCACGTGAATCTTCTGGGAAAGCGTGGTCCCCTTGGCTGGGGAAAAGTTTTCATTCACTTCGCGGCTTACCACAATGGATGCTTAAGCTTGATGCTTCTTTTAGCTGCTCTTAAACTTAATTGCATCATAGAAAGAGAGAGAAAGAGGGAAGGAAAGATTGTATGTACTGTACCACATAAATTGATTAAAACTCAATGATGCTTTAAGACTGCAGCTCAACTTGGCCAGAACAACTAGTGAACTGAACCCGCCCCAGCCGTCACCAGACCAATCCCTCCGTGACCCACTTGTACTCCACTCTCCACTGCCACCATCCCTGGAGCACTTTAAAATGCATTTGTTAGGCGACACGAGCTGGGGCAGAGCTAGAAACAGGGGACCGCCCCCACAAGGAGCCTGCAGCAGTTCAGTTCACTAAAACAGCATTAGATCTGTGCCAGGCAACGCTTTTCCATTTGATGGTTTGTCCCACTCAATGCCGTAGCTGTCAGAAATGCCACGCCTCCTCCACCCCTCAGCTGAGTTGAACTTTGTAGCAGAAGTGGCAACTGTCTGACTGAAATTAATGAAATCCTTGTCTAACAAATGTTCTCTCTTTTCTATCGTTTATTTGCAGAACTTGAAGAATCAAATTATGACCACCAATGTCTGGGTGGAGCAGGTAAGCTAAACAAGAACAAGAACTTAAATAAAACCGCTAGTTCTCTACTATACACACACACACATATTTTATTCAACTGGAAATCAGTTTGCTCAACTGTGATTTGGCTTCCGAGCAACATGATTTTGCCATTTGCATGCCTCGGTGCCGTCGAATGCGAAATAATTTGTGCCAGCCAATTCCAACGCGCGCTCGCATTATGCCAAAAACTCTAACTTGGCCAAGTGGCCGAGCTCTGAATGACTCTGGTCCCCGTCCGTCTGCTCTCATTCCAGTTCCCGACTCTACATGTCCATTGGCTTTGCACTAATGCGCCGAGTAGCAGCAGCAGTTGGTCGAAAAAACAAAAGAGGAATATCAATTGGTCCGCAATTTGACTTTCATCCCGAGCCGAGCTGCTTTTAAACACTCAGTGGCTGTTGGCTGTAAGGGTTGCCAATCGGGAAATGGAGAGATGGGAGATGGGAAATGGAGGGAGCTTTAAACTTTTCGGGTTTTGCATAAAACATGCATAGAAAATTCCTCGCCTTGCCTCGCTTCCAAATTGCAGTCAATAGTGCGCACAGCTTAGCCAAAGTATTCGGTTTGAAATTCGAAACAGAACCAGAAACAGAAACAAATGCGGATTTTCAAATTACATATAAATTATGCATTCACTATTGCTGTTGCTCCTAAATTTGTATTTTCCATTTGGCAAATGCGAACCTCATTATGAGAGGTTTCATAGCTATTTCGCGGCTATTTGTGTTCCGCGAAATAGTTTCGGCCGACAAAGTCGTTTCGCGAAAACTCTAAGCAGAATAATAGAGGTAGCAAATAATGAGTATGCACAGGAAAAGTCATAAATTATTGTACAAATAAATTATATTACATAGAAGCCTTCATGCTCTTTTATTTTATAACCCAAAGCCTTAAAACAGCCATTATTTTCAAAATTATCCTATAGCTCTTTTGGTAATTGAAACTGCTTTTAAGAACACCCCGTCCCTGTCAAATAATGGTGCACTCCATGCAATTGCAGTCTATGTTTGTTTTCGCATTTGATCTCGTGGCACGCCACGCCCATTCATAAATAGGCAACAGTCTGTCAATAAAGCCGCAAACGCTTGCGCACGTATACTCCCATCAATGTTTGAGTTTGTTTGCTCCACTTATCTGTGTGAGTTCGCGTGCAAGAGTATCTGTAAGTACGAGTATCTGTGTGCCCAGCTATTTAAACAGCTGCCATATGGCCTGGCCAACCGCAATTAAATGTGCAATGTATTTCATTGCAAATTCGTGTAGTCGCAGCGTCGACTCCAGTCGAAAACACAATTGAATTGCTTTCATGAATATCGATTCGTGCGTTCTTTGGCTCATTTAATTCAATTAATTTATGACTGGCTGAATTCGATCCGAAAGTGTTTGTAATCTGTTTGGCAACAAATTAATTGCAGACATTTACGAGCACTCAGTTTGCGAATGCTCGAATGAGAGGCGACTAAAGGATGTTCGATTCGTATTAGATTTCCGCCTTCTCACGTTTTGATTTTTCATAGAATGCAGACAATTGCTGGCACTCATGTAATCACAATTAAAGACCGATTTCGTGTGTAAGTCGGATCAATAATAAACCAGTTGGCGAAATCCACTCTTCAATTATATTTGCAATTATCGAGAATTTCATGCTTGGTCAGCACACAGGCATATCTGACCACCGCCATCCAGCAGCCCCCTTAATCCCCAGTGTCATGAGTCCCGCATGTCATGACCAGGATATAAATATATACTCGTGTGCTTTACTGTATGGAATGTGGCAATCAACATAATTACAATTATATACACAGATACACAGATATCTAGATTCAGAAAAAAATATCAGAAAATATATCAAAAGGATTCGACTATATGATACCTGGAACTGAGTAATAAAGGCATATCCACTCACGAATCAAAAATCGTGAGAAAGGTCGAACAATTCTCTCTCTTTCTTCACTGCAGATGCAGACAAAGTCACCAAGTCGCGGTTTTTAATTTTTCAAAAACATTTTTGGGGGTATATCGAAAATTCTGAGCAAGTGATCTACTCATCTATGCCTATATACACATAAGTACAGTGTAATATACTATAGTTTTCAATGATTGCTCAGTATGGTCACAGTCGGCACAACAAGCAAGCGGACTGCAAACATTGAAGCACAATTGTATTATGAAAATGTAATTTAATGCCAGCAGCTTAGCGACCAATGAATTAATGCATAATTAACGAAATTGAAATTGCAGCAACACGAGAGTTAAACGCCCTGGACCGCAACATGAAATATTCATGGATGGAGCAAGCATAGAATACTTATATAGAGAGCACCCCCTATGTGGGGGTGTACGCATATATTATATTTCGAACTTTTCCTTTTTACTATTTTTCTATTATTCACTGCAATCAGGCATAAATAATTGCTATGGCGATTCTGTCATGGCCATTAGCATATTTGCGATTTGCTGTGTGCTATTTGCCATTTTCCATTTTTTTTCCGTTATAAATTGTTGTTCTGTTTGCTACTGACGCTACCACTTTACATTTAAATTGTACTACATTCTGCCCTTTTCAATTGCAGGAATGGAATGACTATAAATTGAAATGGAATCCCGATGATTATGGCGGTGTGGATACACTGCATGTGCCCTCCGAGCATATATGGCTGCCGGATATTGTGCTCTATAACAAGTAAGTGCCAAACTAATTTTCGCCGCGCTCATTGATTCGTGGTCGGGCCCCATCGGTCCACAGCCAGTCGCTAGCCCGGCAGCTTCCTCCGGGGTATTGGGACTGGGGCTGGTCGGAAGCCTGGTCGCGTACCCACTTTGCCATTTGCATAATTGGCCAGAATGGGGCGGCGGCATAAATCAAAGCAAACTGTTTCTTCGTCGGCCATTTATCAGCCGATGATTAACGTATTTTTATTTCAATGTAACTTGAGCATTGCGGTTGGCGCTCTCGGCTGCGGCTGGCTAAGTATCTGGAGTAGGCTATTAGGCCTTTATCCTGCGTAGGCTCCGTCCCTTTAATTGTGTCTGGGTCTGATTCTGTTTGCTGCTCTCTCAAATTGGACGTTTTGTGTTGCTATTCTCGCTTTAATTATTATAATTTGCCCTGTGTCGTGTTCTGGTGCTGGAATGGAGCCAAGGCACTGAAAACACAAGAGAAAAAAGCAGTGGAACGCAATAGAAAATAAGCAATGTAAATTTATAAAATTAATTCAAAATAAATTAAAAAATATTTTAGATGTCCACAATATTTATAAATATCTCTTCACGAGAAGGGTTAAGAGTCTTTAATTATATAGGAAATAATCAATACAACTTTACAAAACAATTGCGCATAATTAATTTATAATAATTCAAATATTCCAATATATTCATGGATTGCTGTTGGTTTAGCTGTGAAATCTTGTCTTTGAAGCCCTTGCTAAAGAATTTTTCTCCAACTAATGTTTGCCAACTATTTTCCTGTGGCTGCCCACTGTGTCTGGCTTCAGTTTGAGTGGCCCAAACACTTGAATTTGTCGATGTGCCAAGCGGCCGAGCACTGTGCGGCCCAGGACATCGGTCAGGATATCTTGGCCATGGTTGCTATTGCTGTTGCTTTGGCAGATCGGCTTACGCGCTTTATGTGCTTTTTATATATACATATACATACACACATAGAGGAATGGCAAAAAGAGAAGGATATGGTTTTTTCATGCTGCCGCTGGCTTGGCTTGGCTCCGGCCAACTATACGCATACCATACATACTTTTTTTTTGGGCGTTTCGCTGGCAGTGTCATAAAAAGTCGTAATTTATCGCCTGGAAAAAGCTTAAATTTCATTTGCCAGCAACGACAAAAGCATTGTATTGCCGTTGTAGCTGTGAGTAACTATACCCACTCACACAGACGCAGAAAAGAAAAACATATACATATACATACACCCTTATACACCCATTGAAAGAGTGTTACTTGAGGACATTGCGTGTTAGATGGCCAGCTCTGGTCGATGGCTTTGGTATTTCTTTTTTATTTTAAACTGCAAATAATTTGTACGCAACATAATAAAGCCATGGCTTAGTTTCTTGCCTCTTTCCGCTCTCGCTCTCTCTCTCTCTCTCTCTCTCTCTCTCTCTCTGTCTCTCACTTGAAATTGAAGTTAGAATGTCCCTAATTGTATTTGCGCTTGGAGCTTGTGATCCTTGCCAATCTAAATGGCCTTCGGAAAGTCTATTTAAGTTAGTGGCAAGTTGAGGTGATGGCTTTTAGCAATTTTTATGGCATTTTAGCTGTAAAATCGTAATCTCAGCGAGACACATCTGCCCCCAATTCATAAAACTCAGATGAATCTTTTCTTCTATATTTATTTTTTGGTCTTTAATGTTTTCCAGTGGATAATAAACGTAAGTCCAAAGTCAATTTCCGTTTGATTTGTTTGCTTTGAAGAGCCTGCTCATTTTGGGCCCTCGAGCAAACAAATGGAGTAAATAGGAAGGAAAATTTATGCAGAAATTAAGCAGCAAGCTGCACGGCAAAGGCAGAAACAGAGGCAATGGCAATGGCAATGGCAATGGCAAAGTGCAGTGCTGGAAAAACAGCTCGCGGAAAAGCATGATACGCGTATGTTCCGGCTCTGTTTGTTGTAATTTTAAATGCAAATACATGTGCGCCCCAAAGTATGCAGCGGCAGCATCCAGAAGGCGAGTGGAAAAAACGCGTTTATTGTTGCGCGATGCACAACGGGTACAGGACACACAGCGACAAGGACAACATGCAGTCGACGATGGCAATCTATTTTACGATACAACTTTCTGCGGGGGAACGGGAACGGGAACTGGAATGGGAATCGGAATGAATGGGGGTTTGGCACACCAGCCAGCGCCCATTTGTATGCAATGAAAAATGTTTAATTGTCTGCTAAACGCGCAATGGCGGCAAAATAAATAGTTGGTCGGGCTTCTGGGCCTTTTGTAAATGACCGAAATTTTGTGGCAGCAACCAGCACAAATACCTGCGTGCGTTAGGCACTTAAACCGCATGGACATACACGCCCTACATATGTACATGTGTACATGTCCAGGGCCACCACTTTGGGCCACAAAAGAATTTTTTGAAACAAGCGTCAAAAGTTGTAATTTATTGCATACAGAGCTGAGCCCTTACGCTTGTTTTGTGCAAATGTTTTGCGGCAACGCAATGCAAGCCAACATTTCTGGCTACATTTTGTCAATTTTTAATTGCAATTATCCCTGCATTTGTTCCACACTCAACTCGAACAGCCCAACCAGCCCGAATAGCCCAGGCCGCAAGTAGCCTCCCGGGAACCGGCATAATTTTCTATCCGTATGTGAGCTCATCAACAGCGCATTCAAGCGGCAGACGTGACTGCCAAACACACAACACAGCCGAACGTGGAGCTTCCTCTATAATAGGCTGTCTGCCTATCCCTATCTGCAACCCCAGCCCCAGCCCCAGCCGCAGTCCCCAGCCCCTCCTTAGCCCAAACCACTATGCCACCATCATCCCCCATGGCCTGATTTTACCCACTGTTTGTATTTGTGGAAGCCGCTTAATTCCAGCAATTAATTTTCATGTTGATCCAAGAAATTAAAATCGCACTCGACTTACTCAAGACTATGGCGGCACGAGTAATCACGGACTTCGGTCTCTGTGTGCCACACGGCTTTCGGTCTACCAGCCTCGGTAGTCGGTTCGGTCGATTCGGTTTTGCATCTCCCGACCAGGCTTACGTATATTCAGGCCGCACTTAGTGGTTTATGCGATTGGTTATTATTCTGGCTTGCCAAGCATGTGGAAGGTTGCTAAATTCAAGCAGCTTTAAGTGATTACCCGAAGGCTTCCATGGGTCGATTACTGACATATCTGACTAGCCATTCAATACAGTTTAAAGGCCCCCATTCCAACCCACTCCACCCCCGGGCTCGGATCTAGTATAAATCCCACACATTGAGAGGGTCGTGAGAGGGTCTTCTGTGAAGTGGCCAAAACGCATTACCATTCCGAGAGAGACCATATTAGCCAACAGCATAAATCTCAGCTGAGCATTAGACCACTCCCATCCTGCCATATTTTGCACACTCCCCCGTGCACTCAACATACTATTCCCAAAGTGCTTTTTCCTGGCTCTGTTTTCTTTAATTAAATGAATGTTGTTGACAACTTTATTATCAGCTGAACTTTGGCGAACGAACCCTGAGCCTGAGCCTGGGACTGGACCCAGGGCCACGCCCACATCAGGGAGGGCAGAAACGGGCGCCACCACAGCCATAGCCACTTTAATTCTATTATTGTATGTTACTAGACGGTCTGCTGGTGGCTGGTGATCCTACTGGTTTCTTGTGTCGGTGCCCGTTCCCTTGTTCCCTTCCTACTTGGCAATGTCTCCTCTCGTATCTATGATTCTTCTTCAACTGCTGTTGGCTTTTAGTTTTTAGCATGAAAGCTGACGACAACTGCGTTGAAATCAAAAGAAACGAAATAAAATTTCATTATCTTTCATTAGATTTATAAAAATAAAACTGGCGTGGAGAAATACGAGCTATGGGACGGGGTTGAGGGTTGAGAAGTACAAGGAGACAATGGTGTTGGGTTAGGGTAGGGCAGGGGAGCCGAGCGGAGCGCGGCAACAAAGTCAGCAAAAAGTTTTCTGGGTCGGCAGCGGGTTGCTAGGTTGCTCCCTTGATTTAGTTTGGGCCTCTCCACGAAGTACAGTGGTTACACTTAATATGGGTTCGACTGTGCCGCAGCTCCTATTATAAATTATATGCTAAAAGATGTTCCCTAAGATTTCATTTATTTGTAAATTTATTAAATAAAAGGGATTATACAATTTCGAAATATACGTCATTTGCATAGAAAAACGTTCACATATGCACTTAATAAGAATATAATATTTGCTGTTTATAAATAATAAATTTGCTGTTTAGTTCTTAATCTCATTTCGAATTATTATTCGTTCTTATTTTCTGAAGATTCTATTAATTATGAGGACGGTTAAAGGAGTAATTTCTAGTGTAGATTAATAAGCACAAGAATAATTCTGATTCAAGCCAATAAACTGAATAAACGGAAATGGTGTTACATATTCGGATTTTCAATACGTAATTTTTCAATCTCTGCATAATGAAGATATTTGTAAATCGACCTTTCTATATATATATATTGTGTAGCGCATCTGTGAATTAAGATTTAAAATGTGACATACAAAAGAGTGATAAGAAATCCGCATTGAAATTTTTCCAGCTTTCGTGGCCTTGTAATTTTCTGAACTCCTTGAAGTAAAACTTTTCAGTACGCCTTGCCACACTGTGCGTCTGCTTCGATTTCTGCCTCAGCCTCAGTCTCAGCCTCGAAACTTTGACTGGGGCTATGGCTACAGATACAAAGATGGCGCTCGCTGTGTGGCGCTCAGATTAACGCGCTGATAGACGCGGCGGCAGGCGCCGTCGGCTTGGGCTGGATAACTGCCTCGACCACAGCGATGACACTCATACGCCCCATTGTCCAGTGTGTATATGTGTGTGTTTGCTTCTCTGTGTGTGTTTGTATGTGTGAATCACCGTTAAGATAATGGCTGCAATTGCGGTGACCCCCAGGCGTGGTTTTGGCTTTTTTTCGGTTTCGGTTATAAACTTTTGTTCTCTTTGTTGATTTTCTTTCTCTGTCTCTGTCTCTGGCTCTCTCTCCTTCTTTTACATTTTATCTTCATCTCTTTCCCCTGTGACCATGCCTGTTCGTGTGTCTGTGTCTGTGCCTGTGCATTGCCGACAGCCATTTTAAATGGTTTTTAGCCATTAATGGTTTGCTGCTCGTTGCTCGGATCTGCTTCTGGTGCTGCTACTGCTGCTGCTGCTACTGCTGCTTCTACTGTTGTTGTAATAACATTTTAAAATGCTTTGCTTTGGATTTAGATTTAGTGTATGTCTGGCCAGTGGCTATGGCCAGAGGAGATCCGCAAAGACCTTGCCTGCTAATGGACTACAGCGTCCACTGGTGCTGATGCCACAGTCTGCGGATACTGATGCTATATCCCAGATATGCCCAGTGCCTGGGCGTGTTTCAATGGAAACAGTGGGAAAAAAAACATTGGAAGCAATTTTTGTATTAAAATGAATTTGTAATTAGAAGCTGAAATGTATTTTTAATTAGTTCAGCACTTTTAGTGGAACCATTTCGTGTGGGGAGGATATAAACGGGCGGGGAGGCACGGCACATAAAACGGCAGTTGCTTAGTTTTTGAACTTCAATAAAATTAAATGGATGAAACAGAATTAGCTGGGAACACTTAGCTAAAGATGTTCTGTAGCTCGAACAATATACTCGTAAAATGTATCCTCATTTAATGCATTGCTTATATCCGTTCTTACCATTCCAGCGCCGATGGCAACTATGAAGTGACAATAATGACAAAAGCAATTCTGCATCACACTGGCAAAGTGGTGTGGAAACCGCCGGCCATTTACAAATCCTTTTGCGAAATCGATGTCGAATACTTTCCCTTCGACGAGCAGACATGTTTCATGAAATTCGGCTCCTGGACCTACGATGGTTACATGGTAAGTGATCCACCCACCCCCAAGGCATCCTCCTAGTGAGTATAGTCCCACAGTCTGTCAATCAATTCGGGAGGGAATATAGCGGCAACAGCTGGCAACTCTGGTCCCGCACAGATTATGTCTCAGCCCATCCATCAAAATCGAAAGAGCAGAAAAAAAGTTGAGTCGAGGCCTGGGTCCTGGGTCCTGGGTCCTGACTGACTCCTAAGCAAACGTTACTTTCACTCGATTATAAAAACATTAATATTAAAAATTAGGTGGATGGAGGCAGGGTGTCCGTACTGCGCCTAAATGACTATTTGAATATGTTAAAAATAAAAAGAGAAATTTAACGCATTTTTTATGATTTACTTGAGCGGGATTTGCATTGGTAAAATGTGTGCTTTTTATTCGAATTCTGTTGTTAATGTTCATTTTGTTTTTGTACACTTGACACGTTTCACTTTCTGTCATGTGATAAATCACACAGATGTCCTCCCCTCCAACCCTCTCTAGTCTCTACCCCTATACATCTTTATATATACAGACATACGTATGTATATACATATATCTCTCCTTGTACGTGGCCACATACATATGGACGTGAGTGTTTGTGAGATAACTGCTAGCAGCTGCGTTTAATGAACCAGCCACGCCCACGCGTTTTGAAAAACTTTTTAGAGACACAAATTGGGGGGAACTGTTAAATGGGTGGAGAGGGTAGGTAACGAAAAATAAGGACCGAAGATTAGGTTACCCTTTGAATCACACTAAATGAATCTATTTGTTGTAACAGTCCGATTTCAATCAATTTCTCAGCAATTTTTATTGTTGATGATACATTTAAAGCTTTAAAACTGTTTAAAGAATTATGTTTATGGGTTCCTACCTTTTTCAAAAATTTCATTGTGCTTTTTTGGAGGGAGTTTCATATAGTTTCCAAGCCCGAAAAGCTGATACATGACGCTATAAATTGGACCCAAACACCATCAGGCTTACTATCCTGGAATATAATAACCATTCAAATGTATACTTTTGTATACTTGCAATCTGAGAATTATCACTTTCATTCTTACTTGTTCTTCGAAATTAATGAGTAGTAAAAAAGGAACTAAGGAATTCTTCATTGAAAAACAAAACACCTTTCGAAAGTTTTCCGCTTTTCTTTAATACAGGGTATTCAAATGTTTTGGTGGCCTGCACAACTGTTGCGCCCCTAGATCCTGCTACTACTCTTCTCTCTTGTTATTGTTGTTGTTGCTGCTGTGTTCATTATAAGCAATAAAGAAGAAGAAGAAAAATCGAAAAAATGACAGCACATTATTCTACATATAAATTTTCGCTTTCTTCCCTTTCACGCATCACAAATTTCAAACATGCTTCATTGACTTTCGACTTCCTTACGGCCCGGCCCGGCCCGACCCCATACTCGGGATATGGGATGAAATTTTTCGAGCGACTCTTTTGGGCATTTTACACTGTCAGCGCAAATGTAGGACGAGGTATTAATGTTGGCTGTCTCAGCTGCCTGGGAGGCTCATTTATTCCGTTCGGTTATTGTATTTCAAAAGTTGTTATGCAGTTTGCCAAGTACCATACCGAAACGAAAGAAAGTAAGCAAAACTCCCAAGGCTAGCCAGGGAATGGGTGGATGGATGGATGGACGGATGCTTGGCTTGGCTTGGCTTGGCTGATTTCTTGAACTTTTCCAAAAGGAAACTGCAAAGTTTCAAGTAATAAGTATAGAGAGTCAACTTGAGTTAGTTTCTGTTGCTTCCAGATGTGATTGAATGGCAGAAAAAGTTTTTCTAGTTAAATTAATTGAGATATTTCAATTATTAATATGTGAATCCGTCCAGCTTCCCTTCACAAAAATCCTCCCACCTCAAAAGAGCATCTGACAAATGAGCCCCGACAGCAGGGACAATCAACCCGAAATGGAAATGAAATAAAGGTTACAAGCGTAGATGTCATTTGTGTTTTGGGGGCCGCACGTGAGCCAAACTTATCACGGTTACAGCCATCTGTCGCTGAGTTAGGAGCCGGAACAGGAATAGGAACCATTCTCTTGGTCTCTCTCTCTCTTTCTCCTTCTCGTTTTTCCATTCAGCAATACGATGTGCAATTGACGATTGTCAAAAATTTGTCAAAAGGTACGTTTTGCCAACCATCACCTTTGATTTCCCCTCCAGCAAACGTCGGAGGAAACCGTAAGCGACGCTTGCGGCAAATTATACTCTCACGGAAGGGAAATGGCAGGTGGAACGAACAACAAATCAACATAAATAGATATATGATTGGGCTGGGCTTGTCTTTGGGTGGAACAGGTGCAAAATTTACCAAAGTTGTGAGGCACAAATGGGCAAGTTCAAGGAAAACGGTAGCTAAGGTGCTAACGTGGCTGAGAGTTACATATGTATATATCTGTACCGAGATATATTCGTAAGTCATCTATAATATCGTAATTTTTCGATCCTTCCAGGTTGACTTGCGGCACTTGAAACAAACCGCCGACTCGGATAACATAGAAGTGGGCATAGATCTGCAGGACTACTATATATCGGTCGAGTGGGACATTATGCGAGTGCCGGCGGTGCGCAATGAAAAGTTCTACAGTTGCTGCGAAGAGCCCTATCTGGACATCGTGTTCAATCTGACGCTGAGGCGGAAGACCCTCTTCTACACCGTCAACCTGATCATTCCCTGCGTGGGCATCTCGTTCCTGTCCGTGCTCGTCTTCTACCTGCCCAGTGACTCCGGCGAGAAGATCTCACTGTGTATCAGCATTCTGCTGTCGCTCACTGTGTTCTTCCTGCTGCTGGCCGAAATTATTCCGCCGACCTCGCTGACGGTGCCGCTGCTGGGAAAATATCTTCTCTTCACCATGATGCTAGTCACGCTCTCCGTTGTGGTCACCATTGCCGTGCTAAATGTGAACTTTAGGTGAGTCCAATCATTGAATTTCAAAGAAATAACCAACTGAAGATCCGCTTGTTTTTCGTAGATCACCTGTTACGCATCGCATGGCGCCGTGGGTGCAGCGTGTCTTCATCCAAATCCTGCCCAAGTTGCTCTGCATCGAGCGGCCCAAGAAGGAGGAGCCCGAGGACGATCAGCCGCCCGAAGTGCTCACCGACGTCTTTCATTTGCCGCCGGATGTGGATAAGTTTGTCAACTATGACACAAAGCGTTTCAGCGGCGACTACGGCATACCAGGTACCAGAGCAGAGCTAATGCTAACCCAGTCCCAATCCCAATCCACACACCATCCAGACTCTTAACAATTGTTTACCCTCCCCCCTGCCGAGGCAGTCAAAGGGAATCCTACGAAAAACAAGCAAAAGTTTGCCTCTATTTTCTCGCTCTGCTTGAGGCAAACTTTCTGTGTAAGAACTTTTGTCGCTGCCTGGAAATTTATGCATGTTTCCAACTGGCTTTAGTGGGCACATTACCAGCGGAGCATGGAGCACAAGAAACGTGCAGCATGCCAGTTTATATTCCCTTTTAAATATGCACCACAACATTGAAATTATATGCATTCAGAGGAGCCACCGCTTTATAATGCTGCCGTGCGGGCGCGGTGGCAGGGCGAAATAATTTATGACAATTAACAAGTGCATCCACAAGGACGCGACGCCGCCAAATGAAAACTTTCAGCAGCGGCGAATTATAAGTTTCTCAAAATTGGTTTCGTATCACTTTGTCACCGCCAACTGACAGCATTTAGATGAGTCATTAAAGTGCAGCCTTACTCGTAGTAGAAGTAGAAGTTGGTCCCATGAAACCATATTCCGTCTTAGAAAATAAATTAGATTTCTCGAAGAAGAAAGCTCGATCTCGATGGGAGAATCGAATTGCAATCACAAAACATAGATAGCTCAGAACTGGACTGCAGCTCAAGTTTAAGCTCACCAAATTTAATAATTTCCTGCCACTCCAGGGGCCTGCCGCCCCCATCTTCTCCAAGTGGTTTTTCAAAAGGAAAATAGGAGGGCGACAGCAGCAAGGGGAGAGGCGAAACTTTGAAATGGCCAAGCGAAATAAATGGAAAACAGAATGCTGAAAACTATTTATTGAGTTTCCTTATTGTAGCCGCTGTAGTGCAGCTTCTGTTCTTGCTTGGTCTTGTACTCGGAATCGGGGTTGAGATGGGGATGGGGATGGGCTCCTTTTGTCCAGTCACTTCCTTCGGGGACTTTGTGCCAAGGAGAATTGCACCAAAGACAAAGCAGAAAAGTTACAAATTGCATTTACAACTTTATTTGCCTAATGCTGTTAAGGTTGCCGTTGCCCCTCCCCCATTCATAAGTACGTCTTTTCTTCTTCTTTTCCGCAGCACTTCCCGCCTCCCATCGCTTCGATTTGGCCGCAGCGGGCGGAATTAGCGCTCATTGTTTTGGGGAGCCACCGCTGGCCTCCTCACTGCCACTGCCAGGCGCCGACGATGATCTCTTCAGTCCAGCAGGTCTCAACGGGGATCTCAGTCCCGGCTGCTGTCCGGCAGCTGCACATGCCGCTGCGGCCGCTGCTGCCGCCGATCTCAGTCCCACGTTCGAGAAGCCCTATGCCCGGGAGATGGAGAAGACCATCGAAGGATCGCGCTTCATAGCCCAGCATGTGAAGAACAAGGATAAGTTTGAGAGTGTAAGTACCAGAGGAATCTAGTTAAATTAGAGATTAAAAATATTTTTAGTATTTTCCCATAGTCTCAGACCACCCTTTAGTAGCTCTCTCTCTACTTCCAAATAAAAATCTGTAAGCCGCAATTTCATCGTCAATTGGATTTGGTGGAAGTTCTGCTTCCACTGTTGTAATTAATTTTCCATGCAAAGAGCAAAATGTAATAATCCATGGACACTCTACCACAACGTTCGCTCCATCCCATCCCAGCAACATGCGAGTGCGGTGCGGTTGAATTTCTCGCCTTCTATTGCCAATCGGTTGCAATCATTGTCTGACAAACACGACCAGAACTGCCATACCCCAACCAAACCACACCAGAGAACAGCCATCCTATCCTCCATGCTGGAAGCATGTCTGCCTCTATGACTGGGCTTCGTGTTTACGTCTGCTCTTGATAGCCCGCATTAGCCGGTGTCGGAGGGTCAGACACGACACGACCCGACACCCAGCCCAAGCCCACCCGTCAGCGGCCCGGACCACACCACGACCAAAACCAGTTAAATCACGTTGCCTGCGTTTTCTCTAATCAAAAATCGTAAACGAGAATGACGCTGGCTGTTCCGCTTCCGCCACCGACGCGACGCTGCCAACGGATCCCGGAGATGGTTTGGCTAGCCGAGGCCAATTCAATCCCTCCTCTGCTCTGCTCTGCACTGCTCTGTGTAGAGTTGAGTGATGTGATTGAGTTGTTTGTGCGCAAATAGTAAGAATTTGCTACATGCGGTTGCAACAGCGCAGCAGTTTTCCCCATTTGTTGGGGATTTCATCGAGTGTGGATTGTCCTACCATCGAGCGGGAATAGGAATAGGAATACGTGTTTGCTTTGTGAACTTTCCAATTGAAACTGTTTCTGCGAAACCGCAAATTTCAATTTGATTTATCAAAGGCTTTTATATTAGTTTTCGAATAGTGGAAATATTAACCAACACGAAGATATTTAGCTATTGAAACCTTACTTGTTCCCGAATTATATCTATGTTTGTTTCATTTTGCAGGTGGAAGAGGATTGGAAATACGTTGCCATGGTATTGGATCGTATGTTTCTTTGGATTTTCGCAATCGCTTGCGTGGTCGGAACAGCGCTTATTATATTGCAAGCGCCTAGTCTGTACGATCAGTCGCAGCCGATTGATATACTCTATTCGAAAATTGCCAAAAAGAAATTCGAGCTGCTCAAGATGGGCAGCGATAACACCTTATAGCGACCGCTAGGGTTCGCAGCAGGCTGGTGGAATCTAATCCTCAGCTCGTTGCGAACCCTGTTCGCCGCTCGCGAGGATGATCGTGGATAATATATAATGAGCAAAACCATGAGCATTTCATCGGCGTTGTACAACACTAACAGCAGCAGCAACAGCAACAACATCAGCAGTAGCAACAGCGGTAGCAATGACAGTGGCAGTGTCGGTGCCAGTGTTAACAGCGCCAACGGAGATATCCCAAGCGAAACCTCATGGAGCCCATTGTAGGAACAGCCCGAACAGAGCGAAGCGAAGCGAACATTGCGAAATGAATTGAAAACACACACACAATCGAGTAGAGTGCAAGCAGTTTTTGGAGCAGTTGATCAAAATATGTATGTAATGTAATGCAAAGATGCTGTAGTGTTGATTAACCGCGACCAGTGCTGGACAGCGACTAACAGAAGATCAAGACGCTAGCGAGTGACCAGCGCAGCCAGAACGAAGTTTAGTTTGTAAGTTTCTGATGAACGTCAGGGGAGGTATTGGATTGGGAGTCAAAGACGGAGTGGTACGGGTGTGGTGACCAGTGTTGTAAAAAGCGGATGGAGTTTTGTAATTTATATTGTATTTTTGAGCGCCAAAAAGTTCCTTGTTACATTTTTTAGTTTTAGCGTTTCACACACAACACACTCAAAACGGAAACGGAAATCGAAATCGAAGAAAAAACAAAACAACTAAATCATAAAGAAAAACAAACAAAAAAGACAAAAAAAAATGTTTTAAAATTGCATTTTAAATTCAAATCTGACTATATGTGTTCAATGTGTGCGTGACTGTATCGGTGTGATAGCTTTTGTGTGTTTGTGAGTACTTGCGGGTGCCTGTGGTGCTGTGGGTGCTGTGGGTGTGTGGGTGTGTCTGATTGCACTTGTGTGTGTATTTGTAAGCGAAAATCAATTTTAATTGTTTATTTATTTCTGCATATTTTTCACATTGTTTTTAGCAAGAGAAACACGTCGTTGAATGGGTAAAAGGGATACTGCATAAAATTCAAAACTACGATATTTTTAGCAAATAAGTAAACTAAATATGATAAACTCTACATTTAATTAGCCAATAAGTCGTACATAGTCGTAGCGTAGCGTAGCTAAGCAAATAAACAATTAAGTGAATTAAAAATCTAAAATTAAAGAGCATAAAATAACAAAACGAGTCCCGGACAGTCTGTCACAAGGCAACTCGGTTCGTAGAAGCGCGAAATTCTGAACTAAATTTAGTTGGATGTTGTTCGAAACGAGACATCACAAATTTTTAAAGCCACACACACACATTTTTACGATTACTATCGACACACGACATACACTTACATACCCACATTTAAACACACCACACATAAATATTTATATTATTATATATCGAGCATATATATAAAAATATATATAGTACGTATTTATAGGATTGCAGCTAGAAAAAAATCACATACTACCAACAAATACTCATGCTATATAAAACAATTTCAATTAAAAACACACTCTCACAGCCAGACAGACGGACAACAATAATTCTACGAATAAAAACCCATTCCCATTGGTGTATTGCGAGCACTTTGTTTGTATAATTTGGATCACTTTGAATCAATTAAAATATTGACAATTATACGAGAGTACGCACTCATATGTATTCTATTCTTCTGTTCGGTTTGATGGGATTGTGGTGGATTTTTGTTTTCCCATTCAATTTATATCTGTAGCAGGAAATCCTTTTAGCTTTTTGAGAGCTCTGCAGCTCTGAAGTGCAGACTCATTATGCATTCAGCGGAGCATTCCAAACCTTTGCCAAGTTCAATTTAAAATAAAAACTTTTTAATTACCTCAGGGAAAGAAGTATATGTGCACTGATATTAATTAGAGAAACACTATTAAAAACAAAGAAAATGTTTTGGATTGAATTTTATTTATCTAGTATGACTACATACTAACAAAAAAATAACAATTATATTTCTGTAAACTTTTACGATAACTTAAAATTTAATAAGCAACTTTAACTTCGAATGAAATAAGTATATGTGCATACTGAATGAAAATTCAAAACACTATTGGAAACATTTCTTAAATATTTTTTTGTTTACTCCTTAATAGTTGATATGCTTTCCTTTTTTAATAAAAATTTGATTAATCCGGTTTCGCATTAAGGCTGCCAAATTTTGGAGAATTTCAGGGTTAATTTGATCCCATTCCTGGATCAATGCCTTTTTGAGGTCATTTACCGTATCAAACTGGCGGCCATTCTTATAAACTTTATTGGATAGTATTCCCCAAAGATCTTCTATTGGGTTTAGGTCCGGGCTGATCGCTAGCCATTGCAATAATGGTATCTTCCTAGCTGCCAAGAAGTCTTTTGTTTTATTCGCCGTGTGGATTGGCGCGTTGTCTTGCTGGAAGATCCACTCATCCCCGTAAAGGTCTCCAGCAAATTCGATGAGTACTGTTTCTAACAACTCTATATACATTTCTGCATTTGCTCTGGTTGGTATAAAACAAAGTGGAGACTTTCCAGCATACCCAAATCCTGCCCAAACCATTAATGATCCTCCACCGTGGTTTCGTTTATGGCAGACCTGCCGTGGTTGCCTTTTATCGCGCCAATACTTTTGGCAGGAGTCAGGGCCGTCCAAGTTAAATTTTTTTTCGTCCGAAAATATAACTTTACTAAACTCCTCTGACCAAAATTTGTACTTCTCAGCAAATTCTAGGCGAGCGGTTATGTGACGCTTCAGCAGCCTTGGTACAGCGTCGCGGGAAGCATATGTAACCATTTCGTTCTCGTTCAAAATTTGGTTTATTCGTCTTTTGGATATGTCAAGTTTCAGTTGACCTTTGATCTCCATGCAAGACTTATTGTTTTGAACAGCTAGACGCCGAATTTGCCTCTTACACCGTGCGTCGATTTCAGTGGGCCTGCCGCTCCGCTTAATTTTTCCATACATTTCCGGATTTTTGAGAAAAATCCTTATTGTGTTTCTATGCCTATTTAGTCTGGCAGCAATATAGGAAATTGTCTTGCCAGATTCGGCCAGCCCTTTGATCATACCGCGATCTTCCTCTGACAAATGTGTCCCACGGGGCATTCTACCGTAAAATCAAAATTATTTTCCTTCATTTATTTCTCGAAACATTTAAAAACAATTTTACTTACGTTCCGCTGATTAAAGAATATTTTTAGATCACACTTCTTAGCTTAGCCACACTCAATAGTACAATAATCTCAATTTGCACATATACTTATTGCCTATGAAAACCACAAGTGGCTACACATATTATTAAAAACGGTACAAAGAATGAAGCCCAAAGAGGACCACTGGAGTAGGAGATCTTCATAATAGATAAGAACACAAAATTGCATACCTACAAAAAACTTACCGTTAACTTTTGAGAAAATATAAGCAAATTAAAAAGTGCACATATACTTCTTTCCCTGAGGTACTTTCAACGGGTTCGGAGGCATTCCTGTAGCCATTCTGAAGTGCCACACAGAGAACACCTTCAATTTAAATGCCAAATCCAACGAAACTTGCCACAAGGTTGGCCGTTGCCCCACACCGCACACCCCACTAGAATTTCTGCATTTTTAATTGATTTTGGAAAAGTTTTTGCCACTAGAGCAACAAGAACAGTAAACATTAACCGAATGCGAATGGCCTCCGAGCGGTGTGTTACCAAGGGGGCAATACCGCGAGGCATGCAACAAATTAAATGCGGAATGCAATTTCCATTTGCATGAGGTTGTGCCACTGTACGTGTTCTTGTGTGTGTGTGTGTGTGTGTTTGTATGAATTTATAGTTAATAAAAAGCGAAAAGTAAACGAAAACGAAAACACACACAATCCGAGAAAACACACGAAACTTGGCAACCACCATAAATGAAAACTGCAGAAACTATTAGCCAAGAATGCCGCGACAACGACAACGGCAACTCAGTGCGCCCTTGCCAGGACGAAGAGCAAAGCATTATTGTGTGCGTGCGAATGTGGGCTGGCAAAAGTTTAATTAAAATTCCTAATCGAAAATATTCAACATTTGTGAATGTGAATTAATTAAAATAGTTTTCCAAGCAAACGATTGTGCCACGACAGAGAGCCCGAGAGAGAGTGCAACACTGGGGAGGAGAAAGATATTTTATACACGAGTGCGAGTACGAGTACGCATGCAGGCTCTGACTTGAGGAATTCTCTTTTTCCCCATACCAACAGGGAAATCAAGATTCCATCCAAGTGTAGGGAATTTCTTGACCGCAAATCATTCAAATTACATAAACAAAGTCGCTCCATACCCAAAAACAAGTAAAGAAACAACTACACTCAACAGAAAAAACTTAAAAAAGAATGCAAAAAAAATAAAAGGAAGAGTGACAAAAACCTATGTGGATAATTTAAATAGAGAAATGCCCGGTTGGGTGAATTAAATGTAAAGTGCATAAAAATCAACAGTTAACATTTTTTAAATACTTAGCTATTAAACTAAACGTAATATAAATGTAATAAATTAACAACAAATATCATAAATGAAGTACCATAAAGCGATGCAACTGCAAAAAATTAAGCAAAACGAAACCACAGTCACATTTAAACTTAAATTTACACGGTGAAAAACTGCGAGAAAACTACAACAAAAACGACACGACACAATTAAATTAACACAAAGAAAACATCAGCTCCACACACTCCACACACGGCATTATAATTGTGCATCAAATATTAAAGGTATTAAACTGAGCTTATAAAATTTAAACAAAACCAAAAACAAACAAAAAAAAGTACACAAATGCCAACGCAAATTGGACACAAAAAAAAATAAGGGGAAAAAACAGTTTGACAAAAGTCTCGACATCCGTTTTGAAAAGCATACCGTATAATAAAAAAAGTCTGAAAAAAAAATATAGAAAACAGAACACCACAAACTACGACACCTAAAAGTATACATATAGTACATATGTAGGATATGTATATATATAAATATAATGAAAAACTGAATAACCACTAATAAAAAGCATCGGCGGCAGCAAAAAACGAAATAAATAAAGCAACTAATTGCTACCAGATGAAAGCAATTGGGAATAAATGCAAAAAATGGAATTTCGGGTACGAAGAAAATCCATGAAAAAATATAAATACATACATACATAGGTATAGTTTAAAAGCGAGCACTCAACAAAGCCCAACCAATTCTTAATTTTTTGTAATTACACGTAATGGGTATATAAAAACGATATTTAAAAAATATATATATTTATGTAGTGGAATTTGCTTTTCTACCACTTTGTATTTATTTGAATTTGTATAATTCCTACAGTGTCGGTGTTTTTATTTCTCTGTGTTTAAGCTAAAGCATTTTATTGATTGAAACCAATTTCAAGCTTAACAAATTTGTTTGTTATAGTTTTAGACAATCAGCTATTAAAGTATATAAACAATAAAGCAAAAAATAAATAAAAATAAAACAAAGAACTAATGACAAGTAAATGGCGTAACTTTTCTGTGAATAAATTTAACTAATGAAACCCAAAAAGGATTAATGCATATTTAAATTAAAAATGTGCATGGCGACAGGAGAAGAACTAAGGCAAAATTCATTTCAAACAAAAGAAAAACCATTTTTGTAAATTATTTCACTTGGGAAAATCGACACGCTACAGCAAAAACCATATAAATAGAGAGATAAATTTAAACACACATTTTACTGAATAGTGAAAAACTAAACACAACACACGCTAAGGAGTAGGAGAAGGACAACACACGAAGGACAAAATCGAATTAAAGTCAAATACATAGACGTGTATATGCTCTCATTGGTTGTGTTTTTAGGTTATAAACAAATAGGTTTGGCCCAGTGTGCGTGCGTGTGTGCCGCGTGTGTGTGTGCGGAGGAAAGGCAGAGAGACACAACACAAACACACTCACCGCACGGACAAACAAACAGACAAACAATCGTTAATTCAATCAATCATTCAGTCAATCGTTGAGTCGGACCTTCGACCGATAGGTGTCGGTCCGCTTCAGAATTGTACAGTTCATTTGCACATTGATTCATTGAAATATTAAATAATAAATTAATTATACATTAAATTTAGCCTATCGAAAAACCGAGGGAGTAATCCTGTTTATGTAAGTGTAAATTATGCTAATAATGTCAAACATTTTGAATTTGCCTTTTTAAACGTGTTTTTTGCTTTTCACAGTCTTTTAGGTTTATAGCTAAATATTTAGTCTGCTTGATATACAAACAACAAATTTCAAAAATTTAAACAAACAACAAAAAAAACGAAAACAAATAGGTATAAATGAGAAGAAACCATGTAATTTAAATACTGCCACAAACAAGACAAAATGAAATGCAAAGAGTACATATAAAATATATATACAATTATTGTATCTGTTTATGTGTCTGTACAAGATACTGATACTCATAAATGATATACGAACTAGTTAAGAGCAGAACACATTTTTGAAGCGTGTCCACATCCAAGCACTCGACCGATTCGATGTGGAGAACATAGATACATACATAGATACATCTAGCATAAAGATATACTTAGGTGCAGCAAATCAACTACTTAAGTAAGCTCAAGTAAGCTAGGAACCTGCAGAAGGGTGCTCGAAGTTAACATTGTGGCTAAGTACTAAATAAATAGGAAAAATCGCAAGCAAAAAAACAAATCTCTGTATATAATAAACAACTATCCAACACCAACAATGCACAGCACCACAATACCGCAAATGAAAACACAGATGCAATACAGCCATGGTTAAAGCATTTCATTCTTGTATACATACTCGTACGATATACATATGTAGGTACGTATAGATAATTATCGGTGATCCATCATCAATTGATCAGTCAGCAAGCAACAAGAATTTATTTCGAGTACAATTCATTTCCCCGATTACAGTTAAAGCAGACAACGAAATTGTGTACACACAGAATTGATAGAGGGAAAATCTTAGATAACGCACAGGGAAGCCCTTGGCGAACAATTGTCATTGCAAACTACCAATAGTTGGAGAATATAATGCCCTTCCTTCGACGGGGATGTACTTTCCAACTGACTTCGGCAAGGGCATTCGTTTGAACCGCAAACATGTTTCATTTTAGCCAGAAACAATTTTTAAGGCCACCACACACTTAGTACTAACAGTAATCATAATTAGTTAAACGAGAAATAGTTATTTAACGAAATATATTAAAGCAAGCAAATGAGAAACAAAACAAAAAAACTTATGGTGTAATCAAGAAATTGACGTATTTGATATATATGCGGCTTGACCCTGAGATTCAAAAAACATAAAATCGTATGTCTTCCAATCAAAGGTCGTCTTTTGTAGCAAACACAACAAGAATCAAAGTCTGCGTATTGCTAAAGAAAAACCAACAACAGTCAACAGAACAAGTCAGATACAACTGGAAGCCGCACTGTGGAGCTGGTAGGATAATCCGCAGAAATGTGGATCAAAAAACGAAGAAAATTAACACACAAACACAACTGTACCCTCCAACCACACCCACACACACTACCACTACCACTACACTACACATACATACCACTCACTGCACTGCAAATTCCTTTGATGCTCATAAATTGCATACTTTTAGGAGTTAGCAGCCAAATCGATGCATATAACAACACTTTAGGCAACTCTGTGACTCTCACTCTCCTCTCGCCCTATGACACTCTCATCAGTTCCCCAGCAACTAATCAAGTACCTGACAATAGATGAATTACACCTTTTCTAGAATTCTCCATCAACTTCATCAACTTCTCCTCCCTAGAACCAAACAAGCCGATGCCCGTCTTGTACATACAAACGACAAATGTTTCATCCGATTTGGCTAGCCAGTTTGCGTAAAGTAACAACAAAAACATATAAATTAATTATATTAAAAACGGTTTCAACAGCAGCAAAAAAAAAAGAACAAACTAAAAACAATTTCGAGTACTAACAGACACACACCACACTCATGTCCGAGCAGCAATAAGCATCTCATCTGCCTACCGTAAGCATGATTAATGACAGCAAAATGCAATTAAACGAATTTGAAATGTTTTTTCCTGTACAAACGAACAGTGACACACGACTTTTGTAAAATATTTCTGAACAAAAAACAGACATAGGAATACGTAAACCCTATTTGAGGACCTTTCATTCGCAGCATCCACTTCTAGCAATAGAGTTTTTCGATGAATTTTCAAAAACTTCAAAGTTTTGCAAGCAGCACCAAACACACATACACAGCCACTCACCCACACACATCGCCCGCCCACACACACACACATAGACCCAACACAACACCCAACAATCAATGTACTCAAGTAGCTAATGTTTGTATTTATGCATCTGTGTGAATGGCATTTGCATGTGCGTGTGCGTGTGTGTGCGAGCGAACGAGAAGGAAACGGAAATCAAATGTATAAATTCATAAACTGTAAGCCACTCGAGTATATTAACGATAAACAACAACTATATACATATACCAGTACGTACGAGTATATACATATATGCGGGTATTTATATAGATATAGATACTATACATATACACGGGTGTGTATATTTTTTGTATTAACTGTTAGGTGCCGCTAGATGTAAGCGCTTCCGTTGCAACTTTTTGTGTATTGTACATTTTACTTTCAATTCGTTCAAGTGCAAAAGAAACGTGAAAAAAACCAAAAAAAAATTCAATTTTAGCATCAAGATTTTTAACTTATATAAAAGCAAAAGCAAAATGGTAAATCTTAAAAATCTTGCAACTCACTGGGGAAAACAACACCACAACAATTAAATGTAAAAGATAAAAGATACGAGTAAAATGCCCAAAGGCGGGGCAGGAGGCATACATGTATGTAACTAACAAATATTTGCTCAGACAAAAAACGGAAAAAAACAACAAAAAACAAAAAATATATGAATAATAATTATACCTACATATACGGAGTAAATGAAGCCGGTAAATGAATTCTAGTTATATACGAGTAGATATGTGGAATCGACTTTTAGTTAGGCGTGCCGAGCGCTCACTAAAACTCTACACCAGAATCAGTCTTAACTAAATTGAAAATTTAGTTCAAGGAAAAACACATAACGTAAGTAGGATAAGGGGCGAATGAAGCGACGACGGGATGTGTGTAAAATATTTGCAACTAAAACTAATACTAAAACTAAACCAATGTTAGACCTAAACTTAGATTAAGCTAACTTCGAAACACCGCAAATCCCTGCAAGAACAGCAACAGCAAACCGAACCCGAATGGTTAATGAAACATTTGCGCATCAGTATTTCAAATAAATGTGTCAAAAAAAATTAAATTAAATCTAAAAAGAAAAACGTTGCATTTACATTTCACATAAACAAAGGAATACCTAACAATACTTGCATAAATATGAATACGAGTATATACATACTATATATATATATTTAATATATATTCGAAACTCTCTTGAACAACAAAAACAAACAAACATATTACATACAAACTAAAAACCCAACTACAAAAATTACACTCACGCGCAGACACCAAGCAGACAATTGAACATTGAAAATTAAAATACTAAAAGAAAACTTGATCAAAATTAACAAGCAAACAAAAAATTATGAACAAAAAATGCTAGAATAAAATATGTTAAAAAACAAACAATTTAAAAAAGGGAAATGAAAAGAACGAAAGAACGAAAGAACGAAAGAACGAAAGAACGCATTCAAAACTTAAATGTAAGCCACTAAATAAAATAAAATTAAACCTATGCTAAATGCAAGAACAAATTGAAATAATAGCAACAATTGCGAATGAATAACACTAAAATTGAAAACAATTTAAAAAAACCACAACAAACCATAAAAAAGAAAACAATTAATATATAAATAAATGTTACGCGTTATTAAATAAAGAAGAATGAAATAATTTGTTTTAAAAAAAATCTTAATTGTCTTTTCAATATGGAAATGGGCAAAATTTGGAAAGCGGCTAGACAACAGGTTGGGAAAGAAACTATAAGATACTAAGTCATAGCCTTGGGCTATATCTCAATAAATCTTGGGAGAGGTATAACCTGATTCTACAATTTTGTTTAGTGGTAAAGCAACGCCGAGAAGTAACCATAACTATAGATACATTTGATCAAGAAATCACTTCGAAATGAAAATATATAGATAATCCAGCTAAATGGTAGAAATCGGATAATAATTGGATTAATAAGAGACAAACCGCAGGATAAAATTTGCCTGTGAAATTCCTTGCTACGATAAAGATCTAACGTCTATAATTAAGACTATACGATTAAAAAATTTGATGTCTTTTGATTCATTCCTTTTTGCAAATATCCGAGCTGTGTCTCGTGGAAAATGCAAAATGCAAAAGTTTTCACAGAATTATCAGTCGAAATTAATATTTTATTGTCTCAGCCAAATTGCGTTTCTTTGCAAACAGCAAATTCACATAAAATTAAAGGCACTCAACTTGGTTGTGGTGGCGGCCATGTACTTGCCCAGCGCCAGAGCCAGTAGGGAAAATGGGCATTCAGGATAGATTTCGTGGCACTCCTTTGAGGATCGCTTGGAGCGGCGGTAGATGCGATCGTACTGATGATGCGCCTGGGGCTCATGGACGGCCACTGGCGTCGAGGGCAGGCTAAAGACAGTGCGGACCAGCTCCTGGAGCATGTTGCCCCGCTGTTCCTGGGGCAGCATGAACCTGGCACTCTCGCAGAGAGCTCTAGCCACACAGGAGTGCCCATTAAAGCCCATGCTGAATGGAGAGTATGACCAAATGAGATTACTGATGTAAATAGTGTACTCACTTATTGAAGATGGACTGAACTTCGTCGTAGAAGGCGCGTCGCGAGCGCCGCTTGATGACGTCCTTTGTTAGGGTTGCGTTCAGGCCATGGGCATGCTGGATCACCCATTCACGATTGGGTAGATCGTAGGCGACGCCCCAATTGACCGCCCAGCTGAGAAAGTCCACATCGGGATTGCCAATCATGCCGATCGTCAGGCAAATGGCCGCCTGCGCACCCACAAAAGATTAGTAAGCTATCGGAGGTCCTTAACACCCACACACACTCACACCGAAACCGATGAACCATCCGGAAATGCCAGATAACGTTTGTGCCGGCGCAAAACTTTGGCCTCCACCTGCGTGGCCTTTGCATCTGTCAGAGCCAGTGATTGGGCCTCCACCTGCACTCGCACTTGCATCTGCCCAAGTGCCAGGAGATATAATGCCAGCAGATTGAAGTGGTAAGTCGTTGAGAGCCGCCTCATTTTGTCGGCACCGCGTTCCGTTTCAAACTAAACTCGTTGACCGCTTTAAATTGGTTTCGTGTGGCAATTCTTGCTCCCTGTTATCGGCTTATTAGCTTAAGTACTGTACTCTATTGATGGCCCTGATTAGCGGCTGACTGCCAACTCTATCCCACACAGAGGGGACTGCTCTTAACAGGTTTCCCCCATTCGCGCTGCCCTTCCCCTTACTGCCCGGGGGCGGGTACGGGCGACTGTTCGCCTGCTGTCAACACGGCGAACACTGATTGCAGTAGCATGTAAATTGTATGTCAACAGCGGGAGATTCTTTCTGTTTTGTTTCCACTTCCAGTCCAATTGTCAGCGTTGTAAAATCAAAAACAAATAATACAAATTATAAAATATACATACAGTGCGGGAATCCAGAAAGCAAAGCGCAGGAAGGGAACTGCATTTTCGGTTCGATCACTCAGTCCTGGCAGTCCCTACAGATTTTAAACTATGAGTCATTCAAGAATCTTACAGCTTACGAAATAACTAAATATAAATAACAATATTTATCGTTAAAAAATATATTTAATAGTCTGTGGGTGCAGTCTATATATGTACATATGTATATTTTAGAACCCATATCCAATCCATTCTACATTGTAGGGCACAAAAAGTGGTCGAAAATACTGACAATAAAAATGTCACTTTGGGTATTTACTCAATTTCGAGTCCACTTTTTGGCACGACACATAATAAAACATAATTTTTTCACCAATTTTATTTTGCTACTCTGTGAGAGAATATCGATTTTAATACAATTACAATTTCTTATAGCCGATGAACTGGAGTTGTGCTGCCCGGACAGCTATGCGATTCATCCGAATTCAATAAATTCATTTATATGTGTTTTTGGTTTGTTTTTATTTAATCAACGGGCATTTTTCTCGCGAAACGGTTCCGTGAAGAGCAGCAAAAAACTTTGACGGCAATGCGGTCCATACAGACTGGCGCATTCCTGTAGCGAGTGTCCGGCGGTAAAGGCCTCCCGATATTTCGGTTTATGGGCAATCTCGGGATGTACGTAGCGCAGCATTATGCGGAATATATCGTGGAAGAGCGTCAGGCCCGGTGGAGCCAGCAAGAGACGTGCCTCGCAGAGCGTCCGCATGATGCAGTAATTTGGCTGGTAATTAAACCTGCCAAAAAAAGAGGGAGGAAAGGAAATTCCGTTAAGGGGAGTGGGGAATGATTGGATATAGCCCGCTTACATGGTGGACAACAGAGTGACCATATCGAACAGCATGCCATGCGGACTCTGGCTCTCGTTCACCACATGGGCACCATTTCTCTGGAGTTCGCGTCGCAGGCGTCGGGACATGGCCGATGGCCGGCAGTAGAAGGTTCCATACATATCCTTGACCAGATGCGATGCCGGGCAGCCGGCCTGCATTTGATGGGCAAAGGACTTGCGCCGGTTCTGTGTGGGAAGTCCTTGCGGATACGCAAAGTAGAAAGACTGTATGGGATCCGACGGACTAAGGGGCACAACAACAGTTTGCGGTTGTAAGGCAAATGCTGTGGACGCTGGTGGTGGTGGAGGCGGTGGAGGAGGAGGTGGCGGCGGTGGCGGCGGTGTTGGTTTTACTTTTGGTTTGCCCACCCGACGGGGTATCCAATCCTCAACTGCCGCAGGTAGCTCGTAGATACTCGTAGCCTCACCCAACAGAACCAGGCCTCTCGGTATGGTCTGCAGAATGGCCTTGGCACAGTTGGCTGTAAGCTTTAAGCAAAAGATACAGAATATACATATAAGCAAATAATTTGTTATTTTAAATGCTAAACCACATCTAACCGTTAGAGACGAGCCCAGCTCAAAGGTGAGCCAACGCTTCTGGCGGTGCAGGAAGTGGGTCTTCTCCTGCATGTAGGTGAAGCGACTGCTGGACGTAGCATTGGAGCTGGGCGGAGATTCCGCGCAGACCAGAGCTAGCAGAAAGCCGGCGAGGATTAGTCTCAACCAATTTCGATTCTCCATAGCGAGCGGAGCAATGCCCACCGAACAACTGAAAAACCGGACGGCCACCGGATCGACGCTAAACTCCAGAATGGAACAGTGGCCGGCTTTCGTGGTTGTTCAATTTGTTGGGGATCATGGCTTGACCGCAATGCAAGCCTCTGTTTGGCCAAGACATTAGTCGGGGCGCGACGTGGAATGGGGTCAGCTGGCCAAGTTCTAATTTAATTAACAACTTGGCATTTTGATAGAACGATAAAACAAAGAGATAAAAAAAAAACAGCGGATGGCAGTCGAAATCAATGGCCAAAAACTTCAAATCAGTTGAAAAAATGTCTACAACTTGGCCGAAGCTACTGCTCACAGCATTTTTCTTGGGCCAATGCCAAAGTCAGTCCAAGAGCGATGTTCTGCATGTGTTTGCCCCGTCGCTGCTATCGACAACAAGTCACGAAGCCGGCAAAGTCAACAATGTCACGCTGACTCCGCCAGGACTCATCACCCAAGGACGGGACCTGGAACAAGACGTCGAGCTGGAGCTGGAGCTGGGACAGGGACAGGACCCACTGACACCACATGCTGCTTCATCGTCGCAGCGCAAACTCTCGAGAGGCAAACGCTTTGTGGCCTTTCCCGTGGGTTCATCGGCTTCGGTGAGTCTTACCCTGACTGAAGCTTTGGAGTTCAACATTAAATCAAATATGTATTTCTGACAACATTTAGGGCGCTGTCTGTCTGACCACCGGTGTTATCGGCAACCCCAACTTGCTCTATCTCAGTCTGGGCATCAATTGGGGCGTTGCCTACGACCTGCCCAATGTCACATGGGTCCTGCAGAATGCCCATGGCTGGACCACAAAGAAGTCGGCCCAGGCACAAATCAAACGCAGACATCGACGTGAGCTCTACAGTCGACTGGAGACAATGATAGACAGGTGAGTGCGGGTCATCAGCTTTGAGGGAAATTATCTCAAGTTCTTATGTGTGCGAATTGTAAGGGAATTATGCTCTCAGATTTTCTATTGAAATTTTTGGCTATAAGCAAGATCAAGCTCGAACTGACTTTTAAGCGTTCTTTTCTGGCTTTTGTATACCATTTTAGGCTCAAAAGCCAAGCCTAAAAAATTGTTTACCATCGAAGTGTTTGGGAGTTACTCATATTACTATTTTCATTGTCCTTGGTATAAGTAATATCTAGGTGAGATCCAAGGAACGAGTAAGTCGTCAAGCCTTCAGTTTTTTATTATAATATGTTGATTTAATGAGATCTCTATATTCGAATACAGTGATTTTCAAACCCAATTATTACAAAAATAGTTAGTAGGTATATAAATTCAAAAAGTACTGCAATTATTATACATTATCTCGCATTCCTATATACCCAAGTATATACCTCTTTATTCAGTCATTAAACAAATACTTATCTAATTAATAAAATAGCATTGTTACTTAACTACAACTATTCCTGAATATTGAACCTCATTCGATTTTATAGGCATAGAAATAGAAAGCACTAAGTAAAGTTATTTTACTATACCCAACTGTCTTATATTTCCGAATCGAACTGTATATACGGACAATTGTACATACATTCATGCAGATGTATGGGTATGTACCCCCCCCCCCCCCCCCCCCCCCCCCCCCCCCCCCCCACTCATATGTGGATACTTTACATGCTTCAAGTGGCAGACCCTCAGCCCCCGTCATATTCCACTCACCGACTGCCTCTCGGGGTGGGTGTGTCTGTGCCAAAATCAGCCAAGCCACTTGGCTTATCACGCACAGTGCGACCAAGAAAACTTCGCACCCGAAGTGGTCGTTGTCCCTACCCGGCTGCTGTCCTGCTACTCATTGAGGAGAAGGAGAGGGAGGGATGCGTGCTCTTGGCATAATAATAAAATGTTGGTATTTTATATTAGCATTTAAATTGGCTTTTTGTATGCTTCGGAAATAGTTTAATATCCGTAGGGGCGAGGACTATCAGAGTCGGAGTCTGTCTTCCTGCGGTTTGGCAACTTTAACTTTGAGGCCAATGCTCGAAAAATGCATAACAAATTAGGCCATAATTGGGGGAGCAGAGAGCTATGTTGCGGGCCATGTTAAACTATCTGCAATCTGTAAAATGTCTTATCAACAAGCGGCACGGCTCGTCACGGCACACTCACCCACTCACCCATACACACACACTCACACAAACCCATTTCACCCGCACAACCGCATACCAGCTCCCACAGATACAGTGACAGTAGTGACAGTGACAGGCATTGTCATGGTAATCAAAGGACTTGAGCCCTGTTCGAATTTAAGCGTCAATTTCAGAGCCCTGCTAAGCTTCAAGTGGTCGTCAAAAAGTTACCATATTTGCCTTTGCCTTTGCCTTGCCTCTGCGCCAACTTTGTCCTTCGTTCTCATCTTCATCTTCATACGTACACGCATCCTCATCCATATTCTCATCCGCATACTCATCTGGCTTTGGTTTTGACCTTAGCACGGCTCCCATCGCCTTGATTCACGTGTCGAGGATTTTCGGTGTCTTGTGTTCCGTCTTGTGTTTCATGATTGTTTTCCCTCGATTGGTTTCGCTTTTCGATTGTCTGCTTTGCTTAGCGTCGTCCCACAATTGATGCCTGATTCCTGATGCCAAGCCATTTTCCCCACTGACTTTTGGCTCCTTCCCTCTGCCTTTACGAGCGCTTTTCCCTCTAATGGGTCAGCTAAGCGGGGCCTGGCCTCAATTGCCTCTATCCGATGTGTATATACCATGCCCGTACATATGAGTGGGAGTGTGTGGTGTGGGTGGATATGTGTATTGGATGTATGCCCTATGGGGTTAATGAAGTTGTTTGTTTGTTTGTTCGCCCCGACCGCAACATTGAAGTTGACAGTCGCACAGTCGCAATGCCACAACTCGCTGGGGAAGGGTAAAAAGTTTCTGCCAGGCTATGAATGGAATCTCCTTAGGAAATTAAACAGCATACTTATGCTAGCCCACACACACACACACATATGTATATATATATACTCGTAGTACACTGAGAAACGAATATAGCTATAAGAAAAAAGTTTGCGAAATTATTCCATAAAACAGAACAGTTATCGTAAAAATATAACTAAAATTTCATTTTTTTTATTGCTAATTCTATAAAAATATAGTGATAAAAATAATTCCATGAAGATCTGTGATCATTTTTATGTGTACTATACTTTTCCTGGTACGAGTCTTGCCGTCATATATGAGAAAAGCCACCTGGAGTTTATCAGTGCATAAGCCAATCGGTTTATTATGAGCCAATGGCAGTCTCATATAGACTGTTGGCAATTCAGTTAGCAAATATAAACGCTATAGGATCCAACTCAATTCCCTGCCACGGCCATCGATCTATGTCATCGCCGTGGCACAGGCAGTTCGACCTTTTGCATGGAATCGACAGGTGCTGGTGCAGGTGCAGGTGCTGGTGGCGGTGCAGGCAATTCAATTAAGGTGCAGCACACGCCTGGGCCTGGGATTGGGGCTTTACCAAACAACAGGGCCTTCACCTTCACACCCGCTGAGTGGCTGTGTTTATTGTAAACGTGACTGCTGCAAGTGTCTGCAAGAGCATTCTAAACGTTAACTGACAATTGACACATTTGCACTTTGCCAATTTTACTTCCACGGCGAGAGCCAGAACCAGAGCCAGAGCCAGAGCGCAGCTTCTCCCCGTCTCTCTGTGTCTGGCCCATTCATTGTCTCGGCTTGAGTGCAGTTTTCAGTCGCTTTTCGAGCTGCAAGGCAAACGGCACGTGCTATATAGCTTTGTCATGATTTACGCGCACTCCGCATTGTTTAATTATCGTTTAATTGTTGCAAAGTTTTTGATTTACGATTTAATTGCACCGACAAATGCAACGCCCTCGACTACTGCTCTGAGTCTGGGTCCTTCGCTGGCTCCTGGCAATGTCACCCATGATTTATGGCCGCCGCCAACATTGATGACTATGATGGAACGTGCACCGGCCACGGCAGACAACCCGACTCCATCCTCTCAGCTGTTGCACCACCAACGCTGGCGACGAGCACTCAGTCGTCCGAAACGTTATCTCAGCTTTCCCGAGGGCTCCTCGTTTTCCGTATGTGCCATTCCCATACACACATAGATGTTTGTACTTGCACCCACATACAACAGTTTGTTACTTTGTCCTTGGTCAGGTTGCTGTCTGCTTCACGGTGGGCCTCATCGGCAATCCCTACTACGCGTACAACAGTTTCGGCATCAACTGGGGCGTGGCCTATGATTTGCCCAACACCACATGGGTGTTGCAGCATTTGCACGGCTTCTCAACGCATCCCGTGGCACCGGCTGTCCTGAGACGACGCTCTCGGACTGCCATCTATCAGAAGATCGAGACAATAGTGGATAAGTATGGGAAACCTACATACATACATACGTTTCCCCTTTTCCACTTTCCTTCTTGTTGAATCTTTAATCTATAATTAATTAATATATTTCGATTCCCCATATTGTAGCATGGGTTACAATGGCCGTGATTGCGTCTTGCGTACCCTCTGCGAGAGCCGTCAGTATTTTCAGCGGACAAAGATGAACATGGTCGGTGAGATGCTACGCACGATATTCAGGTAATCTTAATTAAACCCCGAGAATCCATATAATCGAATTCGTTTTATAGTCTACCGAAGCAGAGAATTTTTACACGGGAACTGCACGAGAACTCGGATATCGTCCACTATGACAAGGCCTATCGCCAGGCCCACAACGATGACTGTGCCGCCCAGTACGACTGTCACTTTTCGCTGCTTGAATTGGCCTTTGGCAAATACACGACGCCACCGAAAAATTATTATGCCCAATAAATTGTACGATACTTAAAAATGTTCCCCATCAAATTATTCTTAAGTGTCCACTCCGGCTGGCCTGGGAGTCTGAGGGGGGAGTGAGGCGGACTGGCGGGCACTTGTTGAGCCCTGTTAAAAAATGGCACTTCATATATCTTTTTCTCAGCTGCAACTTGGCCTCACCTGCCAGCCTCCAGCTCCTTTGTCACAGCTGCTGCTTCTGCTGTCGCCCCGGGGGGGAGAGGGATTGATGTTGCCTGTGAGACTGATGTGTGTGTCAGTCCTGCTGGCACCTCCTGCTCCCCATCATTATCATTCCGGCTTCCTGACGGGCTTTAATTGAAAAGAAATAAAAATACGTTTGGCAAACTTTGTTGGCTTTTTCCTTGCTTACGGAGCTGCCAAAAGTTTTATTCAATCAACAGACTTGGAAGATTTCCCAGCATTTGTGTGCTCGAGTGGGTGTGGGGAAGATTTTAACGACTATTGCCCAAGGACTGCAACATTTTGTGGCTTTTGGAAATATGGCTACGCATTAATCGTCCAATAGACGAAATCGGATTCTGAAGGATTGCATTTTAATGATGATGCTGCAGAGTCTGCTGCTTCTGCTCTATGAAAAATGAGTTTACAGACTCCTAAAATAAGAGTAAGAGAGGAATTTGGTCGTAGAAAATATGAAATTTTTCTGGAGATGAATCGATTCTAATTTTGTGAATCTAATGCTGTCCCAATAATCATATATAATTTACTATTATATTACTTGAACTATGTACAAATTAAATATAACCATTTTAATTAGAATACAATGTGTCTTATTTTATTATATTTTTTTATTTTATTTATTTTATTTTATATTATTATTAAATGAAAGTTACAATTAAGACTATTATTAGCTTAGGCTTTATTTTAAAATATTACTCATTAAACTATATTTTACATAACTTATTTACCACTTAATATAAAACACTATCAAAAAAGTATCAACTTCGAGTATTAGTGGGTTGTTTTTATCCACACTTCTTAGCCTTATCTCAGCCTTTCCAGTACTAAAAAGAGTTCACACCTTTTTCTATCATCTCCACCCCTCGGCGATGCTTTGGCCCCATTTAAGCTGGTAAACGGGGAAATTGTGGACGTCAACAAGCGTCAGCACAAGCAGCAGCAATGCCAGGAAAGATGGAGAAAAAGTGTTAACAAGTAAATGTCATGTCCAGAACTAGAATTCCAAATCAGAGCAAAACAGAAGCAGTGGAGTAGAGTGTGGAGACATAAATGGAGAAGACACGAGATGTCACCAAACCACACGGAGCAATAAATAAATAAGCAACGCCACCAATAAACACATAGAATACTTCACGTTCTTTCTTCGTTTGTTTGTTCGAATGTTCTCCTTCTCCTCCTCCCCCTACAACTCCCCATCTGGTTGATTCTTATACTGGTTTTTGTATTTTTGTCGGGCAGATTAATATATCCGAGCTTATATCAGTAGCCTGGGGGAACTGGACAGAAGCGGGTCTCGAAGGCAGAACAAAACACAGCTCGAAGTAGAAATGTGAACAGCAATTGGTATAAATTGAAACAAAAGCCAAAGTGAAGATATTTGAGTGAATTTCGAGCAGCCATCAATAGTATTAATTAGTGCTACACACAGCCCAATCAAGTTTATCTCCATGACGCATCTGTCAGCATGGACTTCCGCAGCAGCAATGCTGATGTTGCAGCTTGTTGTGCCCTTCCTCCTGCTGGCGGTTCAACAGTTTTCAACCTGCTCGGCTGTCAGTCACAATGTTGACAATTTGGATGGGCTTGCTGAGGCATCCATGACCGGGTCCAGGTCCGGGTCCAGGTACAGCGCCCACAACGAGAACAGCTTTGACATGCATTATGACAACTCGAATCCCGACTCCAGCCCTAGTCTGCTGCTGGGCAACAATGAGACGAGGATACTGCGACGTGGCAAGCGATATCTCCAATTCAGCCAGGGATCCCGTATGTCGGTGCGTTTTGTCCACTATCTGAAAAGGAATCCCATTTTAATTGGCCCCCCAATCATCCGAGTTCAATGTGTTCTTTGCAGTGGCGCACTAATGGCAAGAACACTCTGCTGAAAATCAATACGTTGTACGCCTATGGCTATGGCTTCCGCACCAATTATCCCTTCCCGTCAATCGAGGAGCAGAAGAAGGATAATGCCGTCTTCTTTCGCCTCTTTAAGCGGGATTTATTCTCGAAACTAGAGACTGCTCTGGATGGGTAAGTTCTGTGTTAGTTGGTTAGTTGACTCCGCTGTAATTGGGTTTCCACTCTCCCACCCTCTCAGGCATGGATTCGATGGTCGGGCCTGTATGCTGAAGTCCTTCTGCACGGCGGTTCTGGATGTGGACAGGTCCGAGCATAAGAGCGGCATGCTCTTCAAGCTTCTCAAATTGGTATTCAGGTGAGTACAATAGAGCGAGAGAGAGAGAGAGAGAGAGCTCCATCAATCCCTTTCTAATTAGCACCTTAGTGATAACTACTAGCCCAGACTCAGTCAGTTTCCATTTCTTGTGACACCAATGAAAAGCTCTTAGGGGCTACGTTTTCCTGTTAGTTGAGTTCTTACGTCGGTTACAATGTGCACGCTTCGGTTATGTCTTCTTCTCTCCCTGCTCTCCCTTGTCGCGGGTCTAGGAAATAATTCTACCATAGCACACAGTCGGGCAAAAAGATATCTGGATATAATAGACACCACACGCATATTTGTGGGTAACACTGATACATTTTATCAGGGAAATCGCTAGTTGCTTATTCAGAAACGCTTTTCCTATTCCCCATTTTCCCCCATGAAGTTCCGCGTGAATGCCAAGAACAATGTGATCGCCTCGCCCATCGTCTGGGCACATGGCTACGGCTTTCGGGCCAATACCCCAGTACTGGTTAAACGTGAGAACCGACCATTTAGAAGGGACACCTATGAGCTGCTCCACGAGCTAATCGATCGGAGTGGCCTCGATGGGCGGGCGTGTGTACTGAAGGCATATTGCACGGCTCTGGCCGGCGATCATGGTCATGGATTTCTCTTTAAGCTTTTAAAATATGTCTTTACGTAAGTCTCAGACTCTTATTTGCGACGACCATAACTATTTTCTTCACAAATCTAATACCATTTCAGCCTGGACGAGCACGAAAAGCGTCATATGCCGCATTTGCGGGAGGAGAACTGCGAACAAATCATGCATAGCCATTGCCCATTGAGCTTTGACAGCATTTCCCCCTACACGGATGATGTTTAACTATATCTATACCATATGGTATATGTATTTGTTTCCTTTTGCTATGAAAAATAAACAACAACTGAGATTGAATTGGATGTGAAAATATAAATATAAACACACGTGTTTGACTAGAACCTAAAATAATAAAACGTTTCATACTAGTGCTTTAAGGACATAGGATGGAAGAGTAAATCAAATTTAACTATTTGTAAAGCTGAGAGTATCAGGCAAAAGAATCCTTGATCAAGCCATTCCTTTTCGATTTTATTGGTATTACGTAGGCTGCGTGATATATTTCTGGCCTAGGCAACACTAAGTGTTGCCAGGTGCAATCTGATATTTCCATTGGAAAGGTTGACATTTTTTAGCATAACATCTCTCGGAACGTGTTGTCATTTAATGGTGAATTTTTTAATTTACAGTGACTTGAAAAATTCATCTCGGCCAAAAAATGGAATTAACACGCGAACATTTTCGTGCGATAATTTTTCACAACTTTCGACGTGGATTATCAAGACAAGAGTGCATCGATGAACTTAAATCGTTATACGGGGATCAAGCACCATCCTTTAGCACCGTAAAAAATTGGTACAATGAATTCAATCGTGGCCGACGCTCGCTCAACGACGAATTCCGTGGAGGTCGTCCAAAATCGGCCGTTGTGCCAGAGAACATTGATGCCGTGCGTGAACTGATAATGCAAGATCGTCATGTGACATACCGTGAGATAGAGGCAACCTTGGGCATTTCTACCACCAGCATACATTCGATATTGCATGAACACCTGGCCGTAAAAAAGGTTTGTTGTCGTTGGATCCCGCACAATTTGACAATCGCTCAAAAAAAGGCTCGTGTCGATTGGTGCAAAGAAATGTTAAAAAAATTCGATCGCGGTGCTTCAAAAGACGTTTATAAGATCGTCACAGGTGACGAATCATGGATCTATGCGTATGAGCCCGAAACAAAACAACAATCGACCGTGTGGGTCTTCGAAGACGAGCCAAATCCAACGAAAGTTGTTCGTGCAAGAAGCACTTCGAAGCAAATGGTCGCCTGTTTCTTCGGAAAAACTGGTCATGTGGCAACTGTTCCGCTTGAGCAACGAAGGACTGTCAATTCTGAGTGGTACACTATAATTTGTTTGCCTGAAGTCTTCGGAGAAATTCGAAAAGCGAACAAGAGAAGACGAATCATTGTTCACCATGACAACGCGAGCTCTCACACATCGGCACAAACCAGCGCCTTTTTGACTGGCCAAAACGTCGAATTTATGAGTCATCCGCCGTACAGCCCTGACTTGGCACCCAATGACTTCTTTTTATTCCCGCACATCAAGAAAAAAATGCGTGGTGAACGATTTTCGTCCCCAGAAGATGCTGTTGAAGCGTTCAAAAACCATGTTTTGAAGGTGTCTCAATCGGAGTGGAAAAAGTGCTTCGACAATTGGTTTGAGCGCATGCAAAAGTGTATAAATCATGCTGGAGAATACTTTGAAAAACAATAAAACCATTTTTGATGATAAATAATCGCATTTTCATTATTAGGCCAGAAACTTATCACGCAGCCCTCGTATTCGCTTTCTTCTATCCTTGGCTTTGCTTGCCAGTGTCTTCGGCAGCTTATTCGGTCCCCAAACTCAAAAACAATATACACAGTCTTTAGCGAGGCGCATAACATATTTACTCTTTGGTCCGAAAAATTCATATAAAAAAAATTTTTGTATAAAAGAGCTAAACAATAATATTCTCTTCTTCATATTTCCGTACTTTGGTTAATATTAGATCACACACACAGTAAAGGGTATTTTTAGGTCTTCATTATTAAGTTTTTCTTTGGTGTTTACTTAACATTTACTGGAATGGCACGTGGCTGCTGTTGATATTTATTCGCTGTGGTGTTGCCATTTGTAATTTATAATTAACTTGTGTGCTATTTGTCGGTTTTTGCGTGTTTCGAGTGTTTTTCCATCTTTTTTTGTAATCCGTGCGGTGCAATCAGCAACATGCATTTAATTGGCATTTTTGTTAAACAGCTGAAAGTGAGCAGCAAGAAAAAAAGCCGGATAAGGACAAAATTATTCTGTGGCCATTGTTGACCTCATTGCATGACAAAAGTTTCTGCTCCTGCTACTGCTGCCTGCTGCTGCCTGTTTCTGCTGTGTGGCATCCACTGATGCATCCACGCTCCGCCTCTGATACTGTCACAGTCTCGATGTTGCCTTTGCGCTGTTGCAGTTGCAGCTGCAGCTGTTTAATGTCACCAGCATGAAAACGGGCGGGTGGTGTTAAAATGTTTGCGGACGCCTTTGATGCACTTGTCACGCCCCCATGGCCACAGAGAGACCAGAAACCTGTCGCCCGTCGTGGCAGGCAGCATTAAAAATTAACTTTAATTAAGTTGAAAAACATAAATTACATGCACGCATACAAGGGCATTAAAATGCACAAAACCCACACAGAGGCACTTGCCCACACATACACCCACACACTCACACACACACGCACTCCGACAAGTGCAATTTTCTGATGGCGCTGTTATTGCGGCTGCTACCTCAAGAGCTACCTCAAGTTTGTTGCACACAAGGGGAAGGAAAGAGAGAAGCAGCACACGCAGAAGGTAAGAAATTAGAAAGAGAAGGGAGAAGAGTACTCAGGAAACGAGAGAGAGTGACGGGTAGAGTGAAGGAGCAAGAGGTAAACTCCATCTTGGGCGATGTCCGCACAACTTCAAGCGTTTCGCCACAACTTTGTCACCCACTCACACATGAATACAGGCACATATACACAAGTAGAGACCAATATATATATACATATGTATATAGTATAGTCCCAACCTTAATCATGTATTAATCATATGGCCGTGCGTTGAATTGCTGCAGAGAAAGAGGTCAGCACCATACCAACCCACACACGACTCTACTGACGTGACCCAATCCTTCGTCTTTCCCTCGCCATCACCCACCCACTCATTACACATTACCTTCACCTTCTTATAGAAGGTACTATTATAGGTCAACGGCTATGTTGTGTTCGTGTTGATGTATGCAACGGATAGATGACTTTTTGGATGTTCAATGGACTTGCAGATTCTAGAGGTTCCAAGTAATGTTCGTCTAGTAAGACTTTACATATGAGTTCTTTCCGAGTATCGGAAGATCTAAAGATCAAAACTTTTCTATCTTGGTAACCCGTAATCCTTGGTATTTCTTTTTATTTTAATTATTGAAAAAGTGTAAATTAAAATTAGGCAAAATTATTGTTAATAATTTCATACTAAATAAAAACATATGTCACAACAGTGGGCAGAAAAAGTCCTGGAATATATGTATAATGTAAGCCGTCAATTTTCCATTACTTTCTTACTACTACCAACTACCAATTTTGAATATTTTTGAAAAATAGCAACACATTATAAATGAATCTACCAACATTACATTCGAGCAGGTATGGGTTTTCAAACCATAAATCTTTAAAATGCCGGCAAACAAATATAATACTGGCTCTTAGAATCAATAAAAACTATTAAAAAATATTTAGATATATTTATAATCATGAATCATATATGTATGTAACATAAATTGTAGTGGGCATCTTTACTTCGATTCACTCTACCACAGAATTTCCAACTTGTTACATTTGCTGACACCACAAACTTAAATGCCAGTTTGTTGTTGTTCTTGTTGTTGTAGATGCTGTTGCTGGTTTCAGTTTAATTTTCTCATTTGGTGATGTTTGCATTTTTCTCCTCCTTTTTTTGGCAGTGTGTGCAATTATAATTAATTTTAAAATGTCCTCGAAGTGTGGAAAATTTTCATTGCAAGTGACACTTAACACAGTAGGAAAAGCGAAAATGGAAATGAATATATTCGTACGCCTGTGACTTTAACTAATTGAACAACATAGCAGTGGAATTATAATGAAAATGGAAAAACCAAATGACTTATTCAATATTGGGTAATGGGAATACCTTGTCGGTTCGTTATAAATGTATTTGCCCTTCCCCCTGTCATTTGTGAAAAAACCTCTGAATACACATTTTTATTAAAAATATAGCTGAAAATCGATTTTCAATTTAATTGGACAAAAACAAAAAGAACATGGAAAACCATTCAAACGCCTTAACACACATTTTCTCAATATTTTCCGAGTTGACTTTTGCAGCCTGAAAAGAAGCTGCGAGCGTGTCCAAAGCATCTCTTAGTTAATTACTTGAAAATATTAGTATTAGATTTATATTTTTAACATTTCAAAAAATAAAATAGTAATATTTAGTTTCAATTCAAGATAAACGTTTATCCATAGTTGCGCTGAAACGATGTTCTTTCTTTATTTCCTTTAAATGGTGCATTTTATTTCAAATATTATTCATTTTTAACCTTATTTTATGCAAATCAACACAAAACCCACAAATATACGCAATTAAATTTGGTGTAAAAAAAATGAAACTCTAAAAGCATTTCATGTTTTCTAAATAGTGAATTAATACAAGCCCAATGTCAATGTTGCAAGGACGTCCAATATAAATAATTAAATTTTGAAAATCAATACTTTAATTGTCAGGTGAATATGAAATTAAACAATCTCATTTAGCTGGCTCAGCAATCTCAATAATGTGAGCCAAATCAGTTGGCCCAAATACGCATATGAGATAAGTGGGAGGACTCTAAAATACATTTGGCCACTGGCCAGGGGGCTCGTTGATATCTATGTGGTTGGCCTACATATAATATACACGAGATTAGCGCGACCTGACGCACACCTTGGATAATTTATTGGCCGTCAAAGGAGCAACAAAATGCGCACCTGCCTCATTATGGATGCGTAAAGTACCAATCGGAGTGGCACAGATCGACCCCCAGACCGCAACACCTCATCCAGGTTGCACTTCCATTCGTCTACCAGGCCACATTCCATTCGTTCATTCATTAATCGTTGTCTGGTGGCGGGCGGAGTGACTGGCATGCAAATTGATTTGATGCGTTGTCAATTAAAATGTGCAATTAATTTCATTTGGTTTGCCTCACATTATCGAATAGGTAATTGGATAGGGGAAAATGCCTCCTACTCACACACATACACAGATCCATATGTATATACATACATATGTATGTATATAGGGATGCAGAAAGGGAATATAGACCCTGACAGCGGCTGCTAATGAGCTCAGTTAGCCAATTCAGTTTGTGGCCATGAATGTGGCACTCTCTCTGCGTTCGTATGTGTGCCCTTCTCTCTATCTCTGTGTGCGTGCGTGTGTGTGTGTCTAAATTAAACCGTCTATTATATGGCAGAGAGCATAGCGTATACGCAATTAGTTAGTCAAACGCTGATTGCCACACTCTCTACAATGCCGGACATTCGAATAGAGCTGTCTCACATGGATAGCCTTTTCAAAGCCTTAAATTATGTACTTTCAAATTGCTAACTCCATTAAAACAGTATCCTTTCTAAGGATAACCTCTTGGTTTCGTAATGAGGTATATACTCGTATAATAGGGCCTTGTTAAAAATTATTTCCCTTTGAATATTGAATATTTATAGGATTTCACAGAAGAAACAAACAAAATCTTGAGTAATTTTTTTATGGATCAGTTTTCCATCTAATCGCTTTTTTTACTCTTTTTTAAGAATTATTTTGTAATAAAAGTGTAAAAAATCCAATGGGCTTTCTTAATATCTGAGACTTTTCTAGTCGCCAAATCTAATCATATGACTTGAATTATATGAACCAATATGCCTAGACTTAATTTTAAAATGCCAAGATTCTCGGCATCAGCATCAGCTTCGTTCTTCATTTTGCCTCTAAATTAGTTCAAGGATTAGTGCAATAAAACTAACGGGCCACGGATTTGCGCAGCCCTTTTGTTGGCTTAAGGGGAACCCGAGAGCCGAGAGTCGAGAGTCTGGGGAGATAAGGGGGGAGGAGGGAGGAGGCAGAAGCGCACCGAAGAAGAAGGCATGTCACAATTTCCCAATTAGCTACTCATTGAGATAAATTTCTTATGCAAATGATGACAAGGCCAAGTAAAGCATTTGGGGAAGACAGAGCCAGAGCCAGAGCAGGGCCGTGACAGGCGCTGAAGTGGCATTGGCATCCAAATACATTCCCATGCCTGGTCGGGGAGTTTGGGACCCGACCTGAACCAAACCGAGCAACCCCAGCGCCCTGACAACCACCAGTGGCAAGAAGGAGAACAACTATAGCGACGGACGGACAGCGGCAGAGTGACATTGAGTGACTCGCGATGACGCCGATGAGGCCGGAGAAGACGAATCCGTTGACAAGACCGACAAGGAACAGCAGCAGCCTTTGACTCACTCGCTCTCTCACTCTTTCTCTCTAATTGGCTGCTGACATTTTGACAATAACAACAAGAACATCACCGGAAAGGCGGGTAAATTTGACATAATTAAAATACTGAAACCAGGCAACAACATTTTTGGATATGAAATAAGCGAGACAGGTCGACGCAGAACGCCAAGAAGCCAAGCAGCCAAGCAGCTTTCTCACCGGAAGAATTATCATGGAAAAAGAGGCAAAGCAAAACATTTTGTTAATTTCTTTGACTTATTAAAGCAGAGCGCTAATCACTTGCATCAACTAACCCATATTTCTAGACTGATTCAAATTGGAGCAGTCCCATGACGAAATACTGTTACCGTTAAGAGCTATATGGATCTTTAGTTCATTGAACGAACCTCGCACTTCGCACCAAAGTGTGAAGACAACATCGAGTCGGAGTTCAGTGACTCAAAACGAGAGCTGCTAATACTATGATCATGACTCTAAGAATTTTCTTGAAAGTAAGACAGTTTCTAGATAAAATCATTCTTGAGATCTTTGGTATGGCGACATGATGTCATCTGTATTTTTGCTTTTGCCCCAATTAATTCTCTATTAAATTTGGTTAAAGAACTGATATTTAATAATTAATAAAAAATAAATATAAAAATAAAAAAATTCAAAGTTCCAAAGGGTTTTCCTCTCAGTGTGGAAATTCAACTTCTTTGTTGGATATCTGGTATCTGGTTGCGATAAAATTCACTTGAGAGCTTCGCACAGAACTTTGCTTTGGGCGAATGCAAATTGCTCACACGCCATGTGGACCAACGACACGAACAGCAGAAATGGCGCTTATTAAAGTTTGACTTGTACTTTTGGGGGATTTTCGTGTGTTTTTTTAATTTTTCTGCATTGTATGTGCGTTTGTGTGGGGGGTTGGCCTAGTCGGTGCAGGTGGAGATGGAGGTGCAGTGAGGCAAAGTTAAACTTTTGGATAACAAAAATTAAGCATTGTCGTTTGCGTTCCATGATAATTGGGAACAATAGAGGCAGGCAAAAGGATGGAGGAGAGTGGAGCAAAGGGCAAACCATGTTAATGCTTCCGCATTTGCGTTCAGCTGCAACATTGCACCAATGCCGGGGCATGTGTGTGTGTGTGTGTGTTTTTGTGTGTGTTTCTTGCGTCCTGTGTCCTGTACACATGCAGAAGTTTGTGTGTGCCAGCGACATTCACGCCTCGCTGCACTTTTTACATGCTGCATGTTGCCTGCGGGCATTAAGTGTGATTTTATGCGATTTGTACCAGGCAAACACCCGCTCAACCCGCTTCCACCCCACATCGGCCACACCCCCACAAACACCTCCCACAGAGCCATGGCTACGAGGAAAAACCGCAGCAGCAGTAGCGGCAGCAGCAGTAGCAGCAGCGGTTGCAATGCCATACCCTTGCCTCCTCCTGCACAGTTCTTTGCTAATTTACATTTGACAAATGTTTTGCATGCTACAAAATTTTTGCCACTGCTGCGACGACGACTACGACTAGGACGAGGACTGCTGTTCGTTAGCCTGGCCCGATACCCGTCTCCGGCCTTGCCCCTGGGTGTTTTGTTAGCTGCATTCGTTTTCATTTGGTTTCTCTGCTGACATTGTTTACAGTTCAACTTGGCTTGGAAATTAGTAAAAATCTCACACGAGCACCCGAACCCGCCACCGCCACCCCCCAACGAGGGAGGGAAACAATAAAACTGCAAATAAAGCGAATCGAAAAATACAAGCGGAAACAAAGATACAAGAACGAATAGCTGCAGAAAAGTTCTAACAAAAATTCAAATTGATGTAAAACAAAGGTGTACGGTTAGGAGCATCTACACTGCGGTAAAAAACCTTCCCCTATAGAGAACCGACAACTAGGAATAAATATCATAATAACAAGCTGAGGAGTTAGCATTTGCTTTACGATTTTCATCGGGATTTCAGGTTAAATAAAATATACCTTACTTTGGAATACACCCTTAACATTCTTTAAATTTTTTCAGGATATTTATTGTACCTACTCCTGTCCTCAAAGCGATATTTTAGATATATGGTTGAGCTGTCTCCAGAGTTTATGGCTGCAATCGCTGTAGGTCCTCCGACAATCAGCGCCAGCACGTCCGCCATCCCTGGCCTGCAGATACTTCCCTGCCACATTGTCCAAGGGAGGTCTATGCAACAGAGTGGATTGAATGATAAGAGGAAACACCTTTTATAAAACGAAATGTACTTACACCAAGACCGCATTGAGTATCTCGCTGAAAATGTTGCTCTGCTGGAAGGGGCGCTGGGATATCTCACAGATGCTTCTCAGCAGACACACTGCACCATTTTCGGCATCCAATCTGAAAGAACATTTTGGAGACCATGTAAGCCCAATTTGACATCATCTACTCACTGTTCCAGGCCAGTTTCAATGACATCGTACAACCAAGTGCGGGTCTCATCGTGTCGAAGGGACTTTTGCATATCCATACGCCACTCCCTGGCCACGGACTCAAAGCTTGAGGTATTCCAAAAACTCCACCAATATATGGGCACGGGTGGGGGCGTAAATTGGTTTTGGTAGTTGACGAAACCCCAAACAGAGAGCACAGTGTCCTCCTGCGGAATGGGATAAGCTATTCCACAGACAAACTGGAGTAGAACATCTACTGAGCAATCGATTGCCACATGTTTTGATTAATGGACATTCACCTTGAGCACGCCTTGACCATCGAAGAGTGCCACTCGCTTTGAGCGACTCAGCCTAAGGTTGGGCATGGATGTGGCATTCCCAGCTGGTGTGAAGAGGCTATTGACGGCGCCGCTGCATCCATACACAGCCACAAGCAGCAGCAGCAGGGCGACGTGAACCGTCCGATCCAACTTTTTGGTGCTAGAGTGCATGGTCAACTAATTTTTGCAGTTCATGCAACTTGTGGCAGCGTGGGCAAATTACATACATTTTTGAGTTTGCTCAAGAAATTGACGGAAGAATTGCAGAGTTGACACAAAAGCTACAGCATTACACTGGTAAAAAGTGTGGTATGCTGCAAGTCTTTCATCTCAAACAAACACATGCATGACAGTTGTTTTTGCAATTGACACTTTGGGTAAAACGTACATTACAGTATATACCCTATTTGTACCCTTTTATTACGAGTATCAGTGTCAAATGATACCCATTTGCTTAAATATCCTCTTCTGTTCCAATTGAATTGGAACTTGAACTGGGGCTTGGGCTTGAACTTTACAAGAAATTTAAAATATAAGTAAACAAAATTATGATAAATTTATGAATCTGTATCTATTTATGAATATGTGTTCTGTTTTCTCTGTAAACCTGTAAGGCCATCGCTTACAACCCAACAGAATCGACAACGATATCGCTCTGAGTTCAATGCAGGCCAGAAACCAATCGCCACTAGGCCAGGACTAAACGTCCGCTACCATTCGCTGCTCTGTACTGAATGCGACACATTCTGTTTCCGCCTGTGCCTCTCTGTGCTAAAAGCACCTGCGGCACTCTTTGAGTGCCGACAGTGTTGCTACCCACAAAAAGATCTGAGCCTGCGGCGTTGAGGCTGGCGGTCCTTTTGTTCTGGCTTACAACAGGACATTGATTGGTGTCACCTCTATTGTCCACAAAAAAGGGGAAAAAGTCAGGTGCCACCAAACCGTGACTCTGATTTAAATCCAGTGGAGCAAGGAAGATATCGTCTCTAAATAGAACGGATAGTTTAGATAGTTTTAAATTTCAACAATTGGAGGAATGAAAATAAGGGAAAGCAAGTTAAATAGTAGAACTTATTATTCATGACGCAGAAAAACAACAAAAAATGAAAAATTAATCTGTTTTATCTATCGCTAAAGCGCTAAAAATTAAAATGTTTCCGGTTCTTAATATAGTTAACCCATTTATTCAGCACTAAATCAAATGCTGGATTCATTAAATACTCATATTATTTATTACACTATATCCATTTGTTTCTAACAGCCGACCTGTTGTCACAAAGCCAACACCAATCAGCGCACAATCTTTCTTCGCTACACAATTATTCAACGATTTATGGATAAATGTATGAAAAAATCGTTCTATATTGCTGCATGGGTTATAAATGGATCGATCCAAAGTGGCCAACTATTTAGCACCTTTTAAAGAGCACTTTAAATGACACAAAAACGAGTTAACGACCCTCAATTGGGTGCTAATTGTACAATTAAACTTTGCTGTCCAAACTGAACCCAGATCGAAGCGCCGCGGGCATCCAGAGTGTGTGTCCGAGTAGCAGGGATTGTGCGGCAACGGTTGTGCCATCATCAGTTCGACTCGGACAGCTAATGGCATCAACATATCGTAAAAATACAAAAAAAAAAAAAAAAGTACGGACCAAGCCAAACCACACCAAACCAAATCGAGAGCCCCATTCGCTCGGACTCGTCGGTGCCTCTAATGGTAATTATCTGCTTCATAAATTCCCGTTCAATTGCGCTCAGAGCGGCGGCATTCCGGCATGGAAGTGTTTTAATTGTGGAACCGCTGGATCCTGGTTCGAGGTCGCTGTTGGTCCGGCCCGGTCTCGGTGTCTCGGTCTCTCGGTCTCCCATTTCTCTCGCATCGAATGTTGTTGAAAATTGCATTAATTTAACGCATGATTGGCAGAGCCAGAGCAAATGGAAGAAGCGAGCGTCGCAGATAGAGTGAAATTATGCAAATTTCGCGTTATTTTTTCCTTTTTCGAATGTGAGTGGCCCAGGCCAAAGAGATGCCAAAGTATTGACTGTTCAATTGCTCAATTACACTGGCCCACAAAACGGTGAAATTACAAGGAGTGGCGGAGTATCTAAATTCAAAGGGTATCTAAATACAGATCTAAGATTAAGATCGCATCACTAAGTTCTCTGATGAATTACTTTCCAATGAAAAGTATCCTGCTCTTAACGATTTGTGATATAATTATGTTGAATATATGAATCGACTCTGGACTCAAAACCTTGTTGTTAGGTGTTACTTTGGTAACGTTTGCTCGTTTTCATTCCAGAAAAATGGCAAAAACAATCAGAGTAATTGGATGTGCTGCCGGAGTCACTGCGATGCTAATTTTGCTGCTGCCACTTTGCCTGCTCCGAAATGACAGGCCAACGGCGAACGGTGATGGTAACTCCAATAGATCACATCAGGTGGTCAGTTCGACTCCTTCTCCAGCTCCAGCTCCAGGGCCTGCTTCTGCATCTGCTTCTGGTCCTACTTCTTTGCTGGTTGCCCCGTCCAACGATTCGTGGCGCCACCAGATGCTGCGACTGCATCGACAGAAGCGCTATCTGCTCTTCCCGGAGGGCAGCTCGTTCCAGCTGGTCTTCGACATAATCATACCCATTGTGGACTACACGAACTATGCCATCCTGGGCATCACATGTGCCGTGGCCTGGGAGCTGCCCAGCAAGGCGCCCAGCGAGCTGATTGAAAACGTGCTCACTCGCATCAATGACGGCACCATCGGAACTGTCCGGCGCAACGGCAGCGCCCCCGACCCCGACCCCAACCCCAACCCCAACCCTGAGGAGGCACCCAATCGAAACCCTACTAATTGGCAGCCAGTGCACGCACCATCGGCAGTACGGGCATCGCAGACGCGGACAACAGATCGGCCAGCAGCATATACAGCCAATAGCCACGGCTCCTACTACACGAACATCCTGCGCGGCTCCGGTTCGGGCGCGGCAGGCACTTCTGCATATGCAAATGCGAATTGGAATGCAAATGCAAATGGACAGCAACAGCGACAGGCGACGTTCCAGGGTCCGAGTGCAGGTCCTGTTCCGAGTCCAGCTAATTGGCATGCGCGACAGTCGGTCGCAAAGTGGCAGCGACCGCGGAAGGGAGAGCCACCGCCACCGCCGGACAATTGGTGGCGGCGCAACAAGGACCGGCTGCAGCAGAATTGGCGTGAAAAGCAGGCCATGTGGAGCCCCAGTGCCGTCCAACCAAAGTGGGAGTGAGTACGACTGGCAAGGATGGCAATCTTGATATTTTCCCGAAATCTCTTTAGTATACTCATATACACTTATATTCATTCCTTCCACAGCATCGACTACACCCAACGTCCTCGCCGTTTACTAAAAGCGCCGCCCCAGCATCACATTTATCCTGTCTTCGGCAAGCGACGGCGACGACGACGGAGTCTGGAGCAGGATCCCATCTTTGAACGCATCCATTTGCAGCAACATCTCAGCTCTCGTCAGTTGCTCTTTCGCAAAATCGAACGGCTATACAGGGCGTAAGTGAAATCTTATCATATCGAAACTTTTGAGAACTTTGATCTACTCAATCGTCCGCCTCCTCCTTTCCTTTCCACAGTCGGCAGCTCAATGGCACGGCCTGTGTGCTCAGAGCTCTTTGTGAGTCTGCCCAGAGGCAGCAGCATTCAGGCGGAGGCGGAGGCAGAGGCAGGAAGGCCTCTCAACCGCAGAGCTTTATCATGGAACTGCTGTCGGCCATCTTTCAGCTGCCTGCCAGCGAGGAGGGGAATGAGTTGGAGGCACTGGAGCACATTTCGCCACATTACCTGGAGGCCCATCGCCAACAGGGAAACTGTCCACAACTCTACAGCGATTGTCGGCATGCATTTTGGTTCGATTAATCTGCAAATGATAATTAAAAAAAAAAAAAAAATGTATTAATTTATGACTTTTTATTTATTTAAGATGGTGGGAAAGATTAGGAAACCCCAAAAATAATAATCAGATAGTGTTCAAATGGAATGAATTCCAACGGACTATTAGGTTTCTGAATTTGCACATTTCTCAGATGATGAAAGTTCTTTTGAAAATCCAACACTCATGGAAAAATATGCGGTTTATACCTACCTATCTACCTGAAATGAAATATAATTCGCTTTGATTTAAACATAAATATTGAGAAAATCTCAACGCTTTAAAATAAATATAATATATTAAATTTTTAGGAAATATATTTAGATCAAATACTTTCATATTAAGGTAATATATGTGGAAACCCTTCCTTTTGAATATTTACACTATCGGCGATAATGGTTTAAATCCAAGTGTACGTTTATAATATTTGATCTTTCTTAACTAGATGATACATTTTCTATAAGAAATACAATGACTTTTCATTCCTCAAAGATAATAACCTAAGGGTTTTATTAAAGCTAAACTACAACTCCTTACTTCACATTTCTTTTGTTATTTTTCTGTAAGCAATACAACAACTGTCCTGTCATCCTTTTTGCAGCTCATTCATAGAGCCACTCGGATATTTAAGAGCAACGCAATAAGCTCGATTATACAAAAGTCATTTGGAAGTTTCTTCGCATTCCACGAGTCAACACGACCTTCCCTTCTGTCCAAGTTTATCCCCTATACAGAGATGGGAGAAAAACTGCGACTAGTGATCAGATTACTTCAACTTGGATTCCTCAGCTTCAGCATCAGCATCGGCATCGGCATCAGCATCGGCATCGGCATCTGCAGCATCTGTGAGGTAAAGAGAAAGACAGAAGTGTGCTACTTTTAAGATAGAAAGAACAAAGTTGGAAAACAGAGCAAAGGCCAGAAGTTTGGAGCGTGAAAAAGTAATTTGAACCTTTAAATAGTCCAATGAGCGCTCACGGACAAGACGCACAAGACAAACTACTCGCCAAAACACCAGAGACGAAAAGACGAAAAGACAAGAAGTGTGAAAACTAATGAAAGAAACAAAAGCAGAGAAGAGCAGAGGAAAGGAAAGACCTTTAACGAACGTAGCTCAAACTCAAACATAAAAGTTTCTTCTGGCCCAGAGCGGGAGAATGGCCAATGGAGAAGCAGAGTGTTTTACAATTAACAAGCGCCACGCCACGGTCTTACAATGGGCAGTGCCGTGAGAGTTGGGCTGACAGTTGGCGTATAGACAACGCGTGGACCGCAAGTCGAGTGGAGATGTGCATCACCAGCAGCAGCAGCAGCAGACCCAAGCGGAGTTTCCCTGTCTGCCATGGTTTTCTACTCGCTTTGGCGCTGATTTTGGCCTGGCTCGAAGCCGCCTACGGAGATGATTTGAAAGCCAGTGCATCCATTGAGCACGCACCAGCAGCCCTCCCATCAGTCGGCCTACACAATGCCGATAGTAGCCTGGAGCAGCTCATCGAGCAGAAGCTGAACGAGTCGTCCAGGAGAGCCACGCAGTCGGATGAGCTGTTGTCCAGGAAACGGCGCTATTTGGTATTTCCGGAGGGCAGCTCCTTTCAGATGGGTAAGCCAGCAGTCAGCAATCATAAACGATGCAAATTACACGCCTCACTTGCCCCTGCCTTTGCCTCGTCTCTCCTTACCTCCTGTGTCCAGTGTACGATGAGATTGTGGGCGTTGTGGATCACACCAACTATCTGATTCTCGGCATTACTGTGGCCCTGGCCTGGGAGTTGCCAAGCAAGCCGCCCAGCGAGGAGCTGGATGATCTGCTGACCAAACTGGAAGACGGAACCCTAGATGTCAGTCGCAACGACACTGTGTCCAACATAACCTATGTGGACGATGCTACGGAAACAACCACCAAGGCAACGTACTACAAGCCGAACTACATCAACTTGAGCTCTGGCTCTGTGTCTGGCTCTGGAGGTGGTAGCAATTCATATTACAGCTCATCGCCCGTCTTCCGTACACCCATGCATCCGTCACATCAATATGCGGACAGTTATTACAGCCGCCCCAAGGGTGGCCGGCGGAAGGACAACCACTACTACTACTACAACAACCGGCCGGGGGCTAGCTCCAGCAATCCGTTCTCCAAGTGGTCAAGACCCTACTCGCCGGCCCAGAACTCACGTTATCCCTACTGGGCTCTGTCCTCGCGGTAAATATCCGGGAAATACATAACTCTCACCGACTTCAACTCATGCCGCACTTCTGACAGACTCAAAGATCGCTATTATGGCCAGCAGGCCAGCTACAAGACCCAACAGGCCCAGAGACGCCAGGACCCGCCAACGACGACAACGACGACAACGACCAGTCGACCCACCCGGAAGCCGGCGCCACGTCATCATCGCATATATCCGGTGTTTGGCAAGCGAAGCCTGCCGGATGCAGCCAATCCACATCAACGTCAGCGACGCAGTGGAGTGGCAAGCCCCCATGATGATGGCATCAGCAGGCTGGAACAGCTGCAGATTAAGCACCATCGAAGAAGTCGACAGGCGCTGTACGAGCGCATTGAAAAGTATTTGGATAAGTAAGTAAAATAAGTTTTTCCAACTAATGTTTCCTTTTCTTTCCTATTATCCACCTATTATTTCCTATTATTCTCACCTTAGACGCGGCCATCCTGGCTATCATTGTGTCCTGCGCACCCTGTGCGAAACTGGGCAGAAATCGAAACAAGAGCAAGAGCCGGGCACCTTTGTGGGCGAACTGATGCGTGCGGTATTCACCATACCCGAGGCCATGGACAACGAGCCTGTAGCCTATCGAGACACTCACTATGATAAGGCGCATGCCGCTGGCGGGGACTGTGCCGCACTTTATCCCGAGTGCAAACAGTCCATGTGGCAGGCCCATTTCGTACAATAAAATACCATTCCCCCAGTCGGTTGTGTGCCAAATGTGTTTTATTTACCGCCCAACAGCCAGGCCAGAATGTTGATCTTACACGAGTCGCGGAACTGGCGATCGCATTCGTCCGAGTCCAAGTGCATAGTCCGGCTATAGTCATCCTCCACACCCGATATGGTGGGCAACCTAATGGTGGATGTGTTTCTTAGAAAATGGTAATACATGAGTAACAATTACTTACGTGAAGATCAGGCGAACAATGTCCTGGATCATGGAATATCCTTGCGGCAAGAGCAAACGCTTACTATCACAAATGGCTCGAAGGACACAGGCCTTGGTGTCGATTCCTAGACTGTAAGGATAACAGGATTTTCAGAGCTATCGGTAGAGATCGTCAAACTTTAACTTACAGCTTACTGAACCCATCGAAATGCTCGAACAATTGGCGACGATCGCGGTGTCCATTGTAATGCCGCCAATCCTCCACATGTTCCAGTTCCGAATAGTGTGGAGGCTTGTGCGGTGCCATGTCAGGATCGTAGGGATCTACAAAATGCTCGGACGGGACGGACCTAACATCTTCATAGGGCGTCACCTCGGGATCGTAATACTCCCCATCTACTACCGATCTGTGCCATCGTTTCGACCACTTTGGCGACTCCTTTGTCCATTTGTTCCATCTCTCCGGTTTGCTATACTTTTCATATTTCTGTGCAGCCGGCGACCAGTTCTCGTAGCGTTGTCCGTACTTTGACCAATGTGCCCACCTGCCAGGATCGACATAAGTCGGCCTCGGGGGCCTCACATCGATGCGCGAGTGTAGCCTTATCGGTGTCGGTTTCTTCAGAGGAGTAGCCTTGAATCTCCAGTTCGTACCCGGTATCCAAACATACGTTGGCTCTGTCGTGGTCTTTGGCTTCTGCGTTGTTGTCGTCCTGGCTCGATAGCGCTTCGGGTAGACATCCTCCCGTTTTGTGGGCACGGGATAGTAGCAGGCCTGCTCAATGTTCATGGCCACACCTTTGGGAAAGGCTGAGATCAGTCCCTTGCTTAGCTGGCCGGTAAACTTCAAATTGGAGCCCGGGGGAAAGAGTACAAAGCGCTTCCGACGCGAAAAGACCCGTTCAATTACATGATTCAGATTTGTCTGATTCTTCTCCGCCTGGGCCAAAGCCAAGGCAAGCAATTGTAGGATTAAGATGAACACCAGAACGCACCGCATAGCAGATTACCACTGATTGAGACATCGAGATCTGTGGCAGCTTGGCTCGATCGGATTTCAATTGATTTGTTCACTAGTAAATGGAAATCAATGAGGTTCTAGGTGTGAATTGTACAGTAAATAATTGAAGAAGCTTTCTGCTTTGAGCTCATATGAAGATTGTAGTAAAAAAACAAACAAAAGTATTACTTATAATGGGTGTATAATCATTCTTTTCTGGTCTGAATTTAGAGACATGCCACGCCCGATACTTTATACTACACCCAAGGAATAGATTACATTTATAACAGTTATAAAGTATAACAATCTATTTTCTCTGATTTATTTAAATATATTTCATATTTCAACTAAAAATATTTCATATTTCAACTAAAAATATTTCATATTTAAATTAATAATAATAATATAATATATTAAAATTATATTTATATTATATTTATATATTTATATATTTTTAAAGGTTATATTTTAATTTAAGGCGTCAATTAATATTATAAAATACATTATTTATATTTCAATAAAATGTAATTATATTTATTTTCACAATTATTTTGTTTAAAAACCGAATATTAAATTGAAATATGGGAGTGTTTTTTCTTATATGGTCTTTTTCTCGGAGTGTTCATGGTACTAAAATATTTATTCTACTCTACCGCTCAGCAGCCATATTAATAAGTTCATATTACATTTAGTTTTTAATTCGGCAGCACAGCCATCGGCATCTTGATCCATTAGGCGACTGTACTCATCCTCCAGACCATCTAATCGGGGCATGCTGAAATCAAAATATTCGTTAATCAATCGTTAATAACCATCAGGAAGGTGGTTTTAAAACTCACGTGAAAACCAGCCGCAGCATATCCTGTAGCATGGAATATCCAGGAGGCAAAAGCAAACGCTTGCTGTCACAGATGGTTCGCAATATGCAGGACTTCATATCAATGTTGAACCTTTAAGAGGGGAAATATAGTAAGCGAATGAATATAAATAATAGCATAATGTCTACCCACAAGGAACTCAGTTTGATGAAACGCTCGAACAGATCTCTCCGATCTCTGTGACCGTGGTACTGATGCGACTCCCAAGCGCGGCTGGGAGTGGTTCCCCACTTGGGTGCTTGTGTTATCCATTTGGACCCTTTCCAGGGTCGTTTTTGCCACTTTTGTTCCTGCAGCGAGGCATACTCGCTCCACTGTTGCCACTTGGCTGGATTGGCATAGCTTTCATCATCGATTCGATGCGTCTTAAGGGGTGATTGCCGCCACTTGGGTTTGGGCAAGGTCTTCGCCTTGAAGCGCCAATCGGTGCCGGGTATATAAACATAAGTATCAGGGAGTTTCACTGGCTTCTTCGTTGTTATTTTCGGCAAATACCGCTTGGGATATATATCGTTTACTGATCCTGGCATGGGAAAGTAGACCGCTTCCTCCAGCGCCAAACTGATGCCACGCGGATAGGTTGACAGCAACCCTGTGGCTACATTGCAGGTGAATTTCAAAAATGATCCTGGCGGAAATAGAACCGCTCTTTTTTTCCGGGTAAACACTCTTTCTACAATCGAGTTCAGTTGAGTTTTCTTTTCGTTGGCAAGCTCTTGTCCCTGACTTGGGAGAAATCCAGCAGACAATACCAGAAATACAAAGATCTGCGCTCGTAGCATCTTAAGCATCCACGCGTTGGGGATACAACTGAAAAATATAAAATGAGTTAAGTTGTTCACTTGGCCAGGTATTCAATTGGGAGCTGTAAAGAGATAGCACAAATATTTACCCAAGACTGATTGATGTCTTGATTTTTTTTGGAGTACCAACCCGACCCAATTTCTGCAGTAATTGTGGGACTTGTACTTGTACTTCAACCAGTTTCCGAGTCTGACTCAAGCCGAACAGTTCTGTGAGATCTCAAAATGAAACTCCTTGGCATATCATCATTTATTTGGATATTTTCCCTGGTGGATTACTCGGAGGAATCTTTGCTCTGGCCAGCATCTTCTAATTTAGGTGTAAGTAAAGCTTACAGATGGAATTTCCTGGTGAAATTATTCTTTTTTTTAGCTAACCCTCTCAGTTTCTACGCCCATTGCCGAACTATACCCAGAGCGTCGTATACTAATCGATTGGTGTTTCGCCATCTCCTACAACTATCCATACAACCTGACCGAATTCTACAGCATACCCATCTGGCCGGGCTTTGCCAACAACAACAAAGTGAAACGCCATGTGCCACAACTGGAAGAAACGGATGCCAGCTTCTACGCTAAATACGGACACGATGTGCTGTCGGGCATACATCCCAAGGATTTCTCAGCTGCCGAGCTATATGCCTTCCTCGAGGATACGTTGGCAGGCTATGGCTACCATGAGACATGCCTCCTGCGTAGTGTCTGCGAACTAGCCCAGCATCCGTTTGATGACAACCATCAGCACATGCTGACTGATTTTGTGACATTTGTCCTAAGGTCGGTGTTACTCTTAATACTCGATTGCCTCGTATGCCCTCTCACATACATATGCTTTCCTACAGCCCCTCTCAACATAACGGATTCCGGGATGATGAGACGGTCTACAAGCACGCCTACGAGCTGGCCGAGCAGGATGGGTTCTTGGGCAGGGACTGCCAGCAGCTTTATTCCCATTGCAAACACGATATCTTGCAGCTCATAAGCCAGGTTATATTTCACTAGAACCGAACGAATAAAAGGCTTAGGCATAGATGTAAATTGCAGGGTCTGTGTGCGTTTCATTAGCGACTGTTTTTGAGCACTAATTAACGCAGTGCGTCAGATTATCATGAACTCCACGTGAGATTCCGGCTCCAGAGTCACAACAAAATGTATCTCAAGCGCGTCCACTTCATTTGTGCTCTGCTGTCACTAGTATTGCCACTGAGCTACGCGGAATTTCCTCTACTCTTTCCGGCCTCATCCGTGTACCAGGTTACCTCCGCTCTTTCCGTGCCCGTGGTTATACCAGATCGTAAGCTCTTCTGGGATTGGGGTCTCCAGATGAACTATGCTTTGCCCAACAAGCCCGCGTCCTTCTATGCCGCCACCATCTGGCCGGATGAGTTCTCGCGGCGGGGAAAACGCCAGCTGCGGAATGAGACCACAAAATACATGCCCCAGGGCACCTCCACAGACATGCATCCCAGCGACTTCACGGCCGGAGAACTGTACGAGAGCCTGGAGAGCATGCTCTCGCGCTATGGCTTCGATGAGACCTGTCTGCTGCGCAGCGTTTGTGAGCTGGCCCGGCATCCCTTCGACGACAACCACCAGAACATGCTGACGGGTCTGTTGACCTTTACATTGACGTAAGTAGCTTTCGTAGAATCAGAGGGTAGCACATTGATTTCTGTACCTTGCAGGCCATCCCTGCACGCGGCTTTTGCTCCCAGCGAGACCCTCTACAGGGAGGTCTACGAGCAGGCCGAGCAGCAGGGGTTTCTGGGTCAGGATTGTGCCAGTCTGTATCCCAACTGCTCTGTGGACTTTCTAAGCGGAATCAGTAGACTGCTAAGCTAGCTTTGAGTATTTAAGTATGGAAGATATTAAATGTATCAATGCAAAGCGACTGACTAATGATGAATCAGTCAGAGGAACTAATTGTTGCAGATAATATCAGAAATACAAACTCAGATATCTCTTATTTGAACTCAAATAAATGGCACACACACTCGTATGTTTAGACTCCAAACTATTTTTATTTTATCTGACTATCCTAGTTACTAGACTTACGATATCCATCTCACAGCTGGAATAGGTACGCTGGCAGTCGCCACCAAGGAAGCCAATCTGCTCAGCTCTTTCATAGCTTTCGCGATAGAGCTGCTCGGCCTCCCCAAAGCCTTCATGCTGCGACGGCCTAGAGTGCAAAAAAAATATATTAGTAACCGCAAAGCTTATGGGGCAGGAGGCTACACATACGTTAGCAGGAAGGTGATGACTTGCGTGACCAAACCGTAGATGTGATCCTCGGCGAAGGGATGCAGCGACAGTTCGCAGACACTGCGCAGCAGACAGGACCTGTGGTAGCCGTAGTTCTCCAGCATACGCTCTAAGCCCTGGTAGAGCTGTCCCGCAGTGAAATCACTGGGATGCAGGCCGGTGTCCATCCGGGTGTCCAGCTGTCGCTTGTGACGACGTGCCAGCTCATCCGCCCAAATGGTGGAGTTGTAGAAGGATGATAGTAGATTAGGCAAATTGTAGTTCATCTGGAATCCCAGGTCCATGAAGACCTTTGTTCTCGTTGGCAGATCGAGTGGTATCGATATGGACGACGTCAATTGCAGCACCGTCGTTGCAGGAAACAACAAAAGGCCGTGTGTGTCTTTGACCGGAATCAGGCCGATGATCAGGCCAATCAATATCAGGGCCGACAGGTTGTCGTTGTGCTGCTTTGGGCGACGCATGGCGTTGTGAGCCATTTCACATCCGTCACCGATCCGAACCGCGCCGCGCTCTTCTTTGTCTATTTGGATCTTTAATTAGACAACCAGTAAATGAGCGGAGTGGAGCATTGACCAGTGGACCTGTGGACCAGCATTCCGTATGCGTGAGCAACAATTAGAACGGTCCAGATGCTGAAACTGGAACGCATGCTCCTCAAAAGATGTGGTCAACATGTGTCTTGATAAAGCGTGATCTTGGCAATCAATCGATCATCTTTGTCATATTTTTCACTTTTCTGCTTTTTTGTCTGGAACCTCCATTCATTATACCCAGTACTTGTTGAGAGCAAGTTTATATTGTATTCGTTTTAAATACTTAATTTATCTTTGGGAAAAACAATTACACTTGAACTTTCGAAATTGAACTTTTTATCCGCTGTGAATCAAGCCGACTTTTTCTGATAGATTTGAGGCTTTAAAAAGCATTTTTTGCATTTTTATGCGTTTTTATTTTTATTTGATATTTTATTTAAATTTTTTCATAGGTAGTGTTTCTTTTTATGCTCTCATAACTTAGTATCTTACATCTGATTGAAGAATTCGAATTTGATTTTTATTGTATTTCAATACTTTGAAAACTCAGGAAAAGTCGAAAAAAATATACAATTCTCTTTTAGAGCCACAGTAAAATCTCTTTAGAATATTTATTTTATTTTGAGAGTAGCAGGCCTTTCATACATTATATATTAATCGCCTAAATCTCTATCTTTTGTTTGTATCTTAAGCGATGAAAGGCCATCAATTAACAGCAGAAATAAATCTGATTTGTTTTCCATGGGGCGAATCGCGTCATGTTCCCCCTCAGCTGCCAATTTCTTAGGCAAACAAATATTGCGTTGTCTCTGGATGGTTCTGAAAGATGGTCCGAGTTTCAACAGCGCAATATTAGTTATAAATTCGACTCAATACAAACAAGATGGTTCAACGAGTTCAGCCCTGGCTGTGGCTCTGCCTCACAGTGTTCTTCAGCCTCGATTTTGTGACGGGTCACACCAAAACCATCTATGGCGGAGATGGAAGCGGGATCGGGAATTGGAATAGCAGCCATACCACACTGAGTCGCTCGAAGCGAGTGGCCATCTTCGATGGTCAAGGCGTTGTCAAGGTGGGCATCGGCATTGGCACGGGCATCACCTATCAAATGTCCATATCATTTCACATCGCAATTTACAGTTCGTGCCGAGTCTAGCGTATCCTGTGAAGCAAGTGGATAAGGATCAGTCGTTTTGGTGGTTCTTCAACTTTCAAAGCCAATTCATACCCACAACGATTCCGCTCTATTGGTGGAGTTTTTGGAACACCACCGCCTTCGTGTCCACAGCCCGTGAGTGGCGCAAGGATATGCAAACCAAACTTAAGCACGATGAGGCCCGCTCCTGGGTCTACGATGCCATCGAAACGGGCATGGAGCAGTAAGTAGATGGAATCAAAGCTTCGATTCGGATTCTTCAACATTTTTTTTTCATTTAGATTGGATAGCGACAACGGAGGTGTGTGCCTGCTGCGCAGCATCTGTGAGATATCACAGCGGCCCTTCCAGAACAGCAACATTTTCAGCGAGATACTCAATGCGGTCTTGGTGTAAGTACCATACATTTGATTCTCATTGAAAGGGCGCACCTCAGCGCTTTTTAATCACCTGATCTACAGGCCCACCCTGGACAATGTGGCGGGCAAGTATCTGCACGCCAGGGATGCAGGACGTGCTGGTGCGGACTGTGAAAAAACCTACAACGACTGCAGTCCGATTCTATGGACACTGATCACGAATATGGCAAAGAATCCCTTCTGAATAAAGTCTACATATAATCCGAAATTTGTTTTTTATTAATTTTGTATCAGATTTGGACTCCGGACCATGACCCTCTAAATTGTTTGTCGTTTCTGTTTCAGTTCTTTGGTCATCAGTTGCTCTTCGAATGTCATATCTTCAGATCTATTTTTTGTACCGTTGTCGTAACTCGGCCCACATCTCGCACTTCATTGGATATCTAAGGCAGGTACACTCTCGAGGGTGCCGAGGACAGGGTTTGACGCGTAAACACTCTGAGAATGAGGGGTAGGGAGTCAACGGCTTGCTGCACACCTTGGGAGGAGGATAGTATACGCAGCTGGGGGGACTGCGACCCTTCTTGTGGCAGCGACGCTCCAGCCTCATACATTTCATGTCCTCCGGATTCGGACAAGGTGGCGGCCCGCAAGTGGGCTTTGGTTTGCGGGGCTTGCGGCGTTTTATTGGCGGCCCCTTGGCCCGGTCGTGGCAGCAGATCTTCTTCTTCTTTATCTGGAGAGGCGGACAAGAGACCCAGGTCTGCCAGTACCGGCGCTTAGCCTTGTCCGACTCCACATAGTAGATATCGTCAAAGCGTGGATTGAACGGGCAGTGCGACTCATCCGGTTCGCAGAAGGGGTTAAGCCACATCGACTGGAACTTAGGTGGCGCCTTCTTCTTCCTGGGCGGTGCCTGCATTTCCGGTTTTCCGCAGGCGAATTTTAACTTTTCGCATTTGCTCTTACTCGTACCTTTATTACACCCCTCGAACGATGACTTTAAACGAACGCAGTTTGCCAAGACGCGATAAAAACTTTGGGGCCGTAAAATCCCTCTTGTTATAGAAAGCACCGCCATTTTTCTGCTCTGCGACTTATTTAATTTTAAAAAATTGTTAACGACAAATTTAGAATTTTCGAACAAACGAAAAAAGATGTGTTACCCGGGTCGGTCCGGATACTGAACTGAGGCTATCCCCTTGCTGCGTTACACTTCCCCAATGACACACCGTTGAGAGTAATTTCACAAGCTACTTGTTTCTATATTTATTCGTATTCTGTGTGAGGAAATCCAGAACTCTATATGGACAGCTTAGGGCGTAGAATTGAGCACAGTCCCTTATGTCCATGCGATGCTTGTACCTATCATCTGTCACCTCATTGGGCACCCTAAAACCGACGATTGGGTATTACTCAAATATATGCTTATTTCGCTATATTTACGTCAGTATAATCCGCATTAGATCTTCCATTAGGAAGCCTCCATTGATCCGCGACCTCATTTCACACATGGCTCGCTTTATGCAGCTTCTGATGTCCAACTGGAAGCTAAAAGAAAACATCGATTTATATCGCTTCGGACATATATAGTATCCCAGTGCTTACACTCGTCCCATGGCGTCGAATTGATCGAATAACGCTCTACGTTCTCTATAGCCGCGATTTAACTTCCATCTGGGAACATGCGACCAGGACTCATAGGTCTCCTCATCTTCTTGATGCAGTTTCCATGGTGCGGTGGTGGACAAGTGCCAGGGAGTTTGGTAAAATGAATTCGCATCAAGTTGGGAACTGAAACCTTTCAATTGGCATTTATTTTTATAATTTCGCTATGGATATTACCTGGAATATGGTGTTGTTTGATGTATTGGTGTCTGCGGTAAATCTTTATATTTAATGGGTCCTTGAGAGTCATACCCATCCAAACGTCGCTGAGTAGATGGTTTATGTTTATGGCTTTGCAGAATCTTCGGCTGCCAACCCTCGACTGTATCCGGTAAGGGGACATACATATCAAATTCCAGGCTATACTGCAGCCCACTGGGTCTTCCGCCCACAATGATTTTGGTCAAGGCGGCTGTCACCAAAAGCGAGGCCTTGTCCGGGAAGACAAGTCCTCGCACTCGACGCGACAGTAGGACTTCCTGGGGGTCTACTGATTTATCGCACAATTCCGTTTGATTTCTCAACGCCACTGTCCAGACGATGTGGAGATAAAGGAGTACCAAGGTAACGCACCTCATGCCGACGTAACCAGAAATCAACTGATCTTCGACCAAGCTGCCTGTCCAAGAAAATTAGAGCCAGACGACAGAAGTGCGCTAATTGATCCAGAACCGGGCTCTTACAGCATTTCGACCGACAACGTAGGCCCCTGATACTTTTTATGCTTACATACATGTCACATGGTAAGCTGAAATATCAGTCTTCTAGTCAGTAACGTTGAGACAATAAAGAACAGAATACAAATTTCTAGTTATAGTTTTCAACAATTATAAAAATTTGTATGAATTTTAGAACTCTTCTATACAAAATTTCTTGTATACAAAATGGCACGCACGTATTCCAAGATTGCGATTAATCGCTGCATACAGCTAATGCGAGCCCGCATCAAGGAGGCCCGGAGTCGACACGTCGGTCACCGTGAGCAGAATCAGAATTCTGCAGTCACCAGCTCTATCTCCGTGAAGCAGAAGATGCACGAGCAGGAGAAGATGTCATCCTTCCAAAGGAAAAAGAGTCGTTCGTTGTGGGACCAGGATGAGAGCAAGCAGAGGTGCATGGAAAACTGTCGTCTGGACCATAAGTATTACCAGCAGAACGCCAACGCAGATGGGAGCTGGATTAACTTCGCCAAGGGTCGTCGCTCGGCCAACAATCGTCCAAACATGGCCAAACCTTGTAACGATGAAGCCAAGGCCTTCATACAATTTCAAAATACTTGTTCTTCTAAATATCTAAATACTTCATACGCCGGTGGGCAAACCAAAACCATTTATACTCGTAAATTCAACTGATCTAAATTTTTTGTAAACATAGCTGGCTATTCCATTAAGTTCATACGCCGGTGGGCAAACCAAAACCATTTATACTCGTAAATTCAACTGATCTAAATTTTTTGTAAACATAGCTGGCTATTCCATTAAGTTAATCCTAAATACAATTTCAAAATACTTGTTTAGGACGCACAACTAAAATTTTTACTTATCTTTAAAGTTGATATCTTGTAAGTTTGCAGATGTCGCTGTTTGGCTTTGTGGTCCAACTAGTTCGGTGCACCGATTTGCCGCCGATCCCACTTCTGCTAGCGCGCATAGGTTGTCCACGGAAGATACCGCACCTGCCCATCAAGGGTCCCAGGGACTTTGACTACTGGCGCCGTTTGAAGCGGAAGAACCCAACTAAGCCGACCCGGATACCGAAAGTGCAACCCTCACCATCACAACGACGAGTCCACAAAGTAAAAAAAAAGCCTACAAAAATAGAAAGGCGAACGGAAAAGTAAGAAAAAAGAGGAACATCGTTCACAACCCATAACCAAAGACAATATAAAATATAGCACTAAAATCATTAGAATCCATAAGAACTTAATAAACGAGTGCTAAATTTTCTGCAATGATTAACCCTGATTGAAATAAAAACGTAGGTTGACTACTGACTAAAACGAGTTTGCGCGTCGTTTTTTAAATTTAAATTTGCCGCCAAGATAACGATAATACCTTTAAGTACTTTTCTAGAACATATGTTGACCTTTGTTTAAACGTTATTTTATAAAAAATCGAATGAAAAGCTGTCAATGCAATAAACCAATCTTGTAGACAATTGAATCATCAATCGTATTAAATTAAGTGTTTAGGCCTGAGAGTCCTAGTTAGCTATTGATATAAGACGGAATATCAAAATCGAGGAATATGTTTTCTGATCGTGGACAAGAACAATTAACCCATTATCGACCAGTGGGTGTTGAAATACTCTCCACGAAAATGATGAAACTTTAAGAATTTTAACGCAGTCCAGGTGAAAGATATCGTGGTTTTTTGAAAGGATAGACCGAAGGATAGGATGGATCAACAAGAAGAATTTACAAACAGTATTATTTTCCGCGGTTCAACTCAAGTTTTTCGCTAGTTTCAATAAAGGGGCTTAAGTGGGCTAAGGCAAAACCGCGGTCACACTGCATCCAATATTATTGTTATTGTTTAAAAAAGTTATTTAAAAATCCGTTTTTCGGTTCATACAACCGTCCTATATGGCGCTGCTCCGAAACATTTCAAATAGCTTTTGCAGCAGCTTTCGACGATATGCTAGCAGTGGCTGCACCATATATAGCCTTAGCTCGGGCCACGTCAAGTGCGGCGTCTCTGTGATTCGCGTATCCGGTCCACAGACAAAGAGGGCACTGCGAGCCATTGTTGGATGCAGCGACTATGAACCCAAGGCACGACAGGCGTATCTGAAGTCATTTTTCCATCCCATCAGCAAGGAAATGATCGACAGGGGGCTGCTGCTGTGGTTCCCTGGTCCAGCCTCCTTCACCGGCGAGGATGCTTGCGAGTTCCAGGTGCATGGCTCCCTGGCCGTGATAGCGGCCATGTTGGACGCCCTTGGGCGGCTGGACGGACTGCGACCGGCCGAACCTGGCGAGTTCACGAAACGTGCGTTCTTTGGTGGCAAACTGGACCTAACGGAGGTCGAGGGCCTGGCTGATCTCATTCACGCCGAGACCGAGGCACAAAGGAAGCAAGTGAGATTCTCGGAAATCAATGACTAAACATGACCTGACGCTCCTTTCTCTTTAAGGCACTGCTCCAGAGCACGGGAGCATTGGGACGCCTATACAACAAGTGGCGCAAGCGACTCATCCGATGCGCCGCCCACTTGGAGGCCTACATAGACTTTGCCGAAGAGGAGCAAATCGAGGGCGGCGTCATACTGCAGTTGACCAAGGAACTGAAGGCTGTGAGAAGCGAGATTCGCAACCATTTGAATGACCAGCGGCAGGGCGAGCTCCTGCGGGATGGTGTGCGCACCGTCATCGTCGGAGCACCCAATGTAGGCAAGAGCAGTCTGCTGAACCTGCTCTGTCAGCGATCTGTTTCGATTGTAACCGACCAGGCAGGCACAACGCGCGACATCATAGAGACAATGCACAATTTTGGTGGATACCCCGTCATATTTTCCGACACGGCCGGCCTGCGGAGGCACACAGCGGACACCATAGAACGGGAGGGAATGAACAGAGCAAAGCAATGTCTCGCCCAATCTGATTTAATACTGTTACTGACCGATGCCATGGCCGTGAGGGAGCTGGACAGCAAGGAGATGGTGGCCGGTTACGTGGAGAGCTATCTGAAGGAATTGGATATTGCCTCGGATCTGTGGAGCGGAAAGCGAGTGCAGCTGGTGGCCAATAAAACCGACACCCTCTCACCGGAGGAGTGCCAGCGCCTGGACAAGCTGAGCAATGTTCTATCCATCTCTTGCCACAAGCCTGCCAATATGCCCACATTTCTCGGCGCCCTCGAGCAGCAGCTGCAAGAGCTCTGCGGCACGCCACGGGCCGAGCATCCCCGCATCACGAACACGCGCTACCGCCAACAACTGGAGCGGTGCATCGAGAACATCGACATATTTTTAAGAGATTACAAGCCAGATGTTTTCCCCGACATGGCCATTGCAGCTGCAAAGCTGCGGAATTCTGTCCGCTGCATCGAACGCATCACAGGTCACGTCAGCTGCGAAGACATACTCGACGTTGTATTCAAAGACTTTTGTATTGGTAAATGACCTGATATTTACAATAGATAAGATGTAGCTCCTATAACTTAATTGATTGTTTAATTTAATTCACCCAGATAGCCCGATAGTTAACATAGCTAACAGCTGGTGGTTAACAGCACAATCGTTAACATTAACAGAGATAATCGATAGAAAATTACGTTATTGATGCAATAACAAAGATATGGATTAAATAATGTAGTTATCGATTTTACATTTTTTTCACTGATCTGGCATCACGGACTTGGAAATAAATTTCTCCCTTAACAGCAATGGGTAGCACTGTTCAGTGTGCTGTTAATGATATAAGCGTGCTGTTAGGCGCGCAGTGAAACTTTTTGTTTACGTGTTTCACAAGTTTTATTTTTGTTTAAAATGTCATCCTGGATCACAGGATTGGCAGATAAGGCCGAAAACATTCTGAATAAAATTGACCAGAATGCGGCCACGGCACTGCAGCTGGAAACGACAGGGTCTGTCGCCGGGGATACCATCAGTGCCATGAAGAAGAGCATGACCAGCAGCACAAACTCTTTGTCCATGAAGGCGACGACGCTGTCGCCAGCGAAGCGATCGAGTGCCAGCCCAAGCAATGCGTCCAGCGTGAAGAGCGATCAAGGCGCCCCCGTGGCGATCAAGGAAATGAGCAAACGGATGACCACATCCGCCAGCTTCTCCACGAATCCGGATAGCTTTGGCGCCATGGACACCCATGAGCTGGCGGCCTTCAAGATTGCACTTAATGAAATCACCGCCGAGCGGGACGAGCTGCGACTGCGACTACACGAGCTGAACCACGACAGTGAGAACTTGGCCCTTCAGGAGCGCAGCCAAGAGCTGGAGACCCTGGCACAGACACTGTCCGAAGAGCGGGACAAAGCAGTCCACGAGCTAAACGAGGCCCACACCGCACACATGGCGTACGTGCACTCCATCTCGGAGTTAGAAACGAATCTGGCCAAGTTGCAGCAGGAATACATGAGTGCTGCCCACAAACTGCAGATGCAGACAAAGGAGACGGAGCAGCACCGCCTCGAGCTGAACGAGTACCGCGCCAAGGCACAGCGAGCCCTCCAGGCCAAGGATGCCCTGATAGCAGAGCTCAAGGCTAAGCCCACAGAAGAAGCGGGTGGAGAGGCCAAGGACAATGAGAGCCGTCTCCTGCAAATCGAATACGATGCTCTCAAACAGGAGCTGGAGCATGCCCACGAAGAAGTGGACAAAATGCGCCTGCAGCTGGAGGATAACGTGGCCCAGGAGAGGCAGCGCGAACTGGAGCTCAGCTCCGCGCGTCAGCGTGAGGAATCTCTGGCCAAGGAACTGCGACAGGCACGCGAATACAGTCTAACCTCCGAATCGGGGCAGCGCATGCTCACCCAGGAGCTAGCCTCGATGCGGCAGCAGCTCAGCAATCAGATGGCTGCCGCCGCTACTCGTCTGCAGGAACGGGAGCAGCAGGTTCAGCAGCTGCGCCAGCGCCTCAGCGGTGAGGTCCACACCAGTGCCAAGAACGACTACGAGAGCCGACTGAAGGCCCTGACACAGTCGCTGGTCGAGCGGCAGGGTCTGCTGGAGCGCGTGACGGGCGAGAGGAATGCTCTGCGCCTGCAGTACGAAAACATCCAGATGCAACTACAGCAGAACCAGCATCTGGTGCAGATCGACAACCAGAGCCAGAGAGGGAGCCGACACACAATCCTCTCGAATAGCACAGATGATGGTGGGTAGCTCTTATTCGATCATCAGAGATTTGTATGATCATTTTTTCAATTCCTTTTCACAGCCAAGGCCCAGTTCCCGGTGCTGATGCATCCCAGTCCGTTTGATAATCGTGTGGCTCGTCGCTTCAAGCGTGCCCTCCGCCAAGCCGACTCGGTTGGCATACGCGTGGGCACCTTTCTGCGTCGCTATCCCATGATGCGTGTCTCTGTGATTGTCTATGTGGCGCTGCTGCATCTCTGGGTGATGTTCGTGCTGCTCTCGACGACGCCCAATTAAGCATAAGGTCGTAGGTTAATCTATTTAATTGAGCAATGGCTTTATTTGCAAATATTTGTGTGTATGTGTGTATTGTATTGTATTTTACATAAGCTGGCGTCTGGGCCTCTTCTGTAGCCAAAATTGGGGATACAGATCGCAGCGAGGCTCTACAAGAGTACGTGTGTGTCATGTTTTGGAGTTGCAACAAGTTGTATATATCGTATCGTATATCATATATAGCGTATTTGTATCCTTGTATCATGTGTATCGTTCTAAATTCAATAAACATCCACTATGTACAGAAATTGCGATTGTTGTTTTAACACTAAAAACATTTTTTAAGCAAACAATTATAATAACAAGGGGCCAAAAAATTCACACTACTAAGTTAAGTAAAAGAACGTTTTGTCACAGTTCGAATATTGCATATAGAATTCCACTATCCATCCACTAAAGATCTCAATATATGGAGAGAGCAGTAAGTACTTCATAAATATGATCTAGATCATGGCTAGTCGTTTGCATTGGATTAACACGGAAGTAAATAGGGAGACAAACAGAGAGCAAGTTGGCATCAGTAATTAAGACTTTTGGGGCGATTAGCGTAGAACAAACGCTAGATGCCCCTCAGGCGCTTATATCAGTCATCGGAATAATAGCTCACATAAACGGCATCGCCACCGATGCTAATCAAACACTGGCCCTAAAAAAGAAAAAAAAGAGAGTTAACAGAGCTGGCAATAGTTTCAGCGGAATAGCGGCTGTCTGCTTACCTGATTCTTGTGCTGATTATCGAACAATATAAGTTCGGTGATGTAGAAGGAGACCATTGCATTGCCACCCAACGATGCTATGTGTGCACGCACCACTGCCAGCAGTTCGGTGATGAAGCCATGGACAAAACCACTAATGCCGCCAATCTCCCGTATGGAAGTGCTCTCCCTGATGAAGAAGAAGTTCAGGTTACCCAAATACTTTTCGATGCGTCCGCCGGGTATAAAACTCAGCGGCGTCAAATCCACTCCATAGCGATCGCGCAAGGGGAACTGCGTCGAAGAAAGGAAGAGGTCGAGCTTGCTGTTTAGCTTTCATTACAGTCACCAATGTCTCTAAACTTACATATCGATTTCTGGACACTGCTCCACCCAAGTTTAGCGACTTGACTCCTGTGGAGGACGGCGGCACACCCGACGACAGGTTGCCGAGACGTGATGGCGATGTTTTGCGCATTTTAAACGAGCTCATACCAAACGGTGGTATGGCCGTGCTGGTCGGTGTCGGTGTGTCCACCATTTGATCCTCGTCCAGTGGGAAAATGTAATCCTCTTCCTGTAGCATTCGTTTGCCATTTGCCAACTCTGGCTGTGAATGGGCTGCATGCACCGTTGTGGCGGCCTCGTGGAAGCCGTTCTGCTGTTGCACCGGTCGTCGACGGTATTTCATTTTATTGGCATCGCTCAGTCCCATGGCCATGCCAGTGACCAGAAGTTGGATTTGATCCTAAAGCAAGATAAAAATGAAACCTCTTGGTATCTTCGTATATTCTCTGGTATTACTATTACGCACCGTCTCGGGTAGTTCCAGCCTAAAGCGTAGATCGCAGATGGCACAGGGTATCATGGTGCGCAACTTAAAGTAGATGGTCTGGAGCAGACTGTGGAAAAAGAGAGCCATATTTAGTGGGCTCGTTTTAAAGAAGGAGACCCCTCCACTCACCGCTGAAAATGTTTGGGGAACCCATTGACATTCTGCCCAACCTCAAGACGCGCCCGCCACACTTGCGTGAACATCTGTAGATTCTTCACTGTGTCCATTTCGAGCATGCCTGGCACCTGTTGTGTGTTGACCACGTGGAAGCCCTCGGGGGGATACGGTTCCATGAGCAGCGATATGATCTCCAGATCCTCTATATCATCCACCTCCAGGACACAGAGCTCTTTGTTACCGCAATTCAAATCGATTTCGTTCATTTCCTCTTCATCCGAGTCGTCTGTGTCCGACTGCTTATCGCCAGAGGCGCCACCAGGCGCTCCGGCTGCAGTTCCAGTTGCAGCCGTATTAGGAGCCAAGTCGGGGTCCATGCTCTTCAGCTGATAGATCTCCTGATTGCGCTCGAACGTCTCTTGCAGTTTCTTCTGCAACTCATTCAGCTTTTGCTTGTCCGTCCACGAGTTCCCGGCCACAATTTTTGGCACTTGCGGCACTGGAAGGGCCGTGAGGAAGAGTGCCGTGCCCGTGGCTATCAACGCTATCATGCGCTCGCCAATAGACACCTGGGTGCGCAATCCGAAGATGGCATTCATGCCCTTGGCCTTTAGCTTGTTTATCAGCACGCGGTGCAGTTCGTACTCCAGAAATGGCAGACCATCGGATATCTCCTTGGCATTCAGCTCGGCGCGAAGATCCCGCTTGGCGCGCACCACTTGGGCCTGCATGAAGCATCCGCGTCCCGTGACCTGCATGTACTCGGGCACCTCCAGCGTTGCCAGAAGGACATCTGGCACGCGTCCCTTCCGGCATATGGCGCACTTCTTCATCTTCACATTGAACGGCACAGAGCTAAGGTTGTAGGGTATGTGGCAGATAGCGCAGGCGTTGCGCGGACCATTTAGCGGTGGCATGCCGTAGCGCTTACCTCCCGAACTGTTGCCAGTGCCCACCGAGCCGCTGTCCTTGCTGGCACTCGGCTCACCGCTGCAGCTGCCATTTGCCTCACGCTCCTCCAAAGAATTCGTCATGGCATTGCCCGTCGTGGCCTTCGACATGGCGTACAGATCGGTTTGCGAGACCGAGCGATTAAACACCATGTTGATGACGGCGGCCGTTCCAGTAGCAGATAAAACACAGACATCGTCGCTGCAAGCACTCAAAGTATGAGAATTGTTAATGGACAGGTGGGTGGGGTGATCTCTTACGATATGGTGGTGGCCTCCGCATAGCCCAGGACTACATTACAGCCCAGGGAACGGGCATGCGAACGGATCTCCATTCGCAGCTCTGTCCACCAGCTGTCCCGCACTTCTGGCTCATCCGGATTAGGCACTCGCTCCAACAGCTTGACCGAACTGGCCGCCACCGTCGCCCCCAGGTGGAGGATGAAGCCCGTTGGATATTTTGTCATGGTCAGAAACGGATACTCCAGCATATCCAGGCTGTCCGCCGTGGTTCCAGTCTTGGCACCGACAGCGGGCTGCGTTAGACGCATCATCGCTGTGGCGGCCACCAGACGCTCGCTGGCAACACAAATTGAGTTTCCTGTGAATTGAATATTAAACAAAATCAAGAAATCAATGAAATAGGAAGATAGGTTTATAGCCAGTTGAAATAAGTAGGAGTAAAGGCTTACACATAGTGAATACATTTATGTATATATTTACAGAGTTATCTTAAGTCTAAAGAGTGGGATTCTTAGAAATGGTTGGGATATGTATGCAATGAATGAAAGTTTGCTCCTTCGTTCAAATATTATATCTTTCAAACGTTCATAGTTCATAGTTTATAAACTATACATATTAAGGTGCTGCTCGTATCAGCACAGTTATCATCTTTTCTTTAATCACTTCATATCAGAAAAACCCATCAAATTATCCAGACTTTTCACTAAAAATTGTACACTATAATTTCTTCAGCTTTGTAGATTGAAGAATTATTCCCTGGATGAGCAGTTGGGTTTTCGTCGATCATTAGAATTTGGAATTGGAATTTAAATGATCTTAGTTTAGGGTATAAATATATATGGCAGTACATTGAATGAACGGATGAAACATTCGCAGGAGATAGCTTTAGTAAGGATTGAGGAGAACACAACGAACAACCAGAGAGAGTCAGAGAGAGATACACAGATGCACAGATACACAGAGAGAGGCAGAGTGAGGCAGGCAGAGGCACATTTAGACGACACACAATTAACATCGAGAATGGACATCGAGAGAGTGTTAGGCAGAGAGCCACAGCTACTTACGCTTTCGATGAAGGAATGTAAAGGCTATGCCTGTGTTGGTGGAGTGGATTGCAGCAGCAGACGCAAAGAAAGAACGTTGAAAGAGACGTTTATCGTTTTCGATCGGTTACTCAAAGACAGAGGGACACAGACACACACACAAGGGGCAGCAGCAGCGGTAGGTAGCATGGTGGCAGGTGGGCTTATGGGAAATGCTTAGCCTAGAGTCTTAGCTAGGGCCTTAACTAGCAGTAGTAGTCCCCCAGTGACTGTCCCCGGACATACCTTTGGGCGTGACACTCAAATCGGAATCGGAGGAGCGACGACAAATCTCTCCAACGGTGGCCGGCACCATTGTGGTGGCCGTTGATGCGGTCGATGTGGAAGCACTGTCAGCATTCGTTGCGGCAGATATCCCACTCTTGGATGGACTGGGCGTCATCTTAAGGCGACTGCTGCTCACGGGCGAGGGTAAGCGCCAACTTGCTGGCGTTCCTGGTGGTGGAGTGGCTTGAGCTGCGGCTGCGGCTGCTCCCGATCCTGATCCTCCTACTGTCTGCTGTTGGATGTCAGTGCTGGACCTAGGTTGTTGTCGTTGTCGTGGTGGTTGTTGTTGTTTTATGGCAAATGGAGCAAGCAATGATGATTCATTATTGTTGTTACTAAGGTTAGTACTATTAGAGATATTTACAGAATGATCTAATTGGGTAAGAATAACAAAGGGATTATCATAATCAAAGGAGGGGACTAGTAGCTCGGACTTTGTGGGTGTCTGGGGTGTGGGTGTCGAGGGGCAAACACGCAGCTCTGGTGCATTCAGCAGCAACGTGTTGGGCGGTGCAGGAGGTGCTGCTGCTTCAGTGCCTGTCGCTAAATGATTGAATGAAACACTTCGCTGCATGATCTTCTCGTAGCTGGGCAAATTATTCAACTGCAGCATGGAGGAGGATGTGTTCAGGCTGGACCCCAGCCAACCCTCATCGCTGCAGCAAGTCGGCAGCTCTGGATGTGAACTGTAGTATGGCTTCCGTTCCAGGGAGAGCATGAAGGGTGGATGCTTGGGCTTCGGCTCGAGCTGGATAATCTTCGGCTTGAGGTGCACCAGCTGCTGAAGGCGTCGCGAGAAGCTCCTCAAGTCCTCCAGCAAGTTGTGGTGCTTGGGTACCAGATCTGGCTGGCTATTCTCGCAGCTGCGGGTCTCTCCCGGCCTAATCCAGTTGTCCTGCAGATTCTCTTCCTCCAAGGACCCTTCCCCGTTGCTATCAGGTGGTAACAAGGCCATTTGCAATGACTCTTCCGAATCAGTGGTGTACGTAGAAGAGCAACCGCTCTTCAGTTGAAGAAACTCGTCCACAGGCAGATCAGGGGCTGAGCGCGTATTCTCCTGAAACTCCGTCAGTCCCGGGACAGTCAGAAAGGTTTGGCTAGCTGCCAAATGGCCGGATCGTACCCCCGAATCGTTGCTTATGGAGCGCACAATGTTCGGAGGCGCACTTGCCTTCAGGGCGGCCATGGGCAAACGTGACCTGCGACGCCGCTGACGAAAGCTGGACGGTGCCGTTGCTGCTCCTCCGCTGCCGCCAAAGATGCTGCTCAGCGACTGGGTGGCATTCTCGGGTATCTTCGGTTCGATGCGCTTGATCAGCGTGGCATACTTCTCGCTGAAGACATTGCGCGAGGATAGGGTTAGGCGGCGCACTCGATGCCTGAGCTTCTTCTCACGGCACCGCTCGCCTCGCTCGTCCTCCTGCCTGATGAGATTCTGCATGAGATCCGCATCCTCTGTGTCACTGCTGCCACTTTCCAGATAGAACAACGTTGCCGCCGCTGCTGCTGCCGCGGCCGGAGTGGGCACCGAAATGGGCTGCCGGTATATGTTGAGACGATATTGAGGTGTACGTCCGGACAGCGGCAGACTGTAGCTGCTGGCCCCCGCACAGTTGAGAAAGTCGAGATACTTTTGGGCCACTCTACTCGTAGATGGGGGAGCGTGTAGATGCATTTTAAAACACAAAATACGAAACGACAAAGAAAACAACAACGACAATTGGTGCGTGCAAAACGATACGACAAGGAGCGAGGTTTTTACAGAGATTTTGAGAGAGGATGAACCATTATCGAAGATTTGATTTTGGTGTGGGGTAAAGAATGTTCAAGAGAAGAGAAGAATTGCTTTAGAACATTGTTGGAAATTGGCACATTTCTCGCACCTACAAAACGACTACAAAACGAAGATTAAAAAACACTTAAAAATCAAGTTTTCGTATGGATTCTAAGCACAAATTACTTAGAATACATATTAAATTGACAATTCTCTGTGTGGAATACTCACTCCTCTATGAGCACTACATCTGCGCTACTTGGCTGACTGTTGCTGGTGTCCTTGATCAGGGTGACGGCTGTGCCCACACCACGGGCCACCACACCCACATCACCCTCGAGGTCAAAGCATTGGGTATAGCCAATCACCGCATTGGCCCCCATATTGATTGCCTTTAGTCCCATTTTCCGCTGCACCTGGCCGGACAGCTTCAAGAAGACCACTTGCCGGGCCTCGTTGGAGGCGCGTGGTGTGCGTATTTTGTCAATCCATTGGTACTCCGGATCGTCGTTGACCACTAGCTCCTCGACAAAGCCATGAATCACCTGGGCACGATACCCAAACGGGACACATTGGGCTGCGAAAAAAACGGCAAAGATGCTCTGAATTTTAAGGAATCGCAGACTCGGAAAAGTACATACAGTGGAAGAAAGGGATTCCGCAGGAGCTTTGTCGGAACTTGTTGACATCCGAGAAAAGATCCACCTTGACTATCACATTGATCTCGCCACGTATTCCGTGCATTGTGTCGAAGACTGGTATCCAACCGGAGAGGACAGTGCCCTTGCCGTGCACTGCCTGACTAGAGCTCTCCAGGCACAGGGGATTTAAGCTAATGTTCACCTTGCCAATGGCATCGTTGGCCGAATACGTGTCGTAGTCCATCAGTCGTATCTGCAGGGGCTCATCCTGGAGCTCTGCATCATCCACTTCGAAGCGAAACCTTGAAACATTAGAAGACACACTGTGGATTAAGAATCGACTCTTGGGGAGCAGCATAACACACCAGTCTGTGTTCCATGTGGGATTCAGGCTCTTGCGGAACACGTCTGTCTTGTGGGTCACCGAGGCTAGCTTTATTTCCACAAACGCGTCCGTCGTTTCACTGCTCTTGTCCATGACAGGCAAATTGCGTGCCGCCTTGATTTTCACACCCACTTTGCCAGGCATCTTGTCACGTCGCTCTCTCGTCCTTTTCACCAATTTGTTGCTAAATCTGCCAATCTATTTTTCCCAACTTGTGTTTTCCATTTTCCTAGTTATTAGTGTGGCTGCAATCGGGAAGTGACTAAATACCACATGCAACACTATAGAGATGGGAGTATGGTGGCACCTAGCTGTATGACATTAGTCTTAGCGAACTGTCAAATATATCGTATTATTGCCGATACTTTTGCTTCTAATCCTGCTGCATCTCGCAAAAGTCTGGCATCACTACCATAAATACTTTATGGTATTTTTTGATGCCAAAATTGTGCAAAAAGTATTTTAATTTGTCATGATATATACTGGTATTTCTGAAGAACCTAATCGGCGCTTTGATGCTTTCGATATTTTTAAACCTTTGCCAAGAAGGAAGACTTGCCAATCTAGTAGAAAATTGATTAATTTGTCAGTTAAAGCTATTAATATTAGACGGAATATCAAAATCGACGAATATGTTACGTCAGGCCTTATATTTTATTGGGACTTTTTAAGGGATTTTGTGGAGGCAACATCATCCCAACAATTTCCTTTTTCATCCCAACCATTTCCCTTACATTCCATGCTCACTTACGTTTTTTTACCGTTGCCAACATTAATTTGTATGGATCAGCAACATGTCCCACAACATGGGCACGGAATTATAAACGTTCTTATTATTATTATTAGGATATTAGAATTTAGCAAAAGTTTGTCACACCAGGCACCAGGCAGAAACTAGTCAGTCTCTATCTCAAAAAATTGTACGGTTTTTGTATGTGTGCACATGCATTCTCACGACTCTCTCGGGCGCTGATACCAGCCCGATCGGTGCGGACACCTACATATGCACATGTATTACCTGTCTCATCTGTATACTGTATGGTTAGTGGCATAAGAGAATTTATTAAATGTCTGTCCAACGAACGCCATAACTGATTTTATAAATTTTTATTGGATATTTTGTAGGTATTCCAAAATAATCTCCACATTTGTAAGCTATCGAAATGAAATTTTGTAGTTCATAGTCTTCCTACTGATACTAAATATGTGTATAGGGATCGAGACCTACGGGAATATATATACGGGAATCTAATTAAATGCATGAATAGGTCAAAAACATTTCAATACGAGAAAAATGCATTACTACCTACTTACAGAAGTAGGGTATACGAATTTCCATAATCCGTAAAAGGTTTCTAATGTGTAGAAAGTGTGTAGTTATCCTGTAGTTACCATATAAGAAAAGGGACGTATATGTTGACCTTCCTTGTTTAAACCTTATTTTATACCGAATCCAATTAGCGGGTTTTTTTTTGTAATTAGTCAATCTTGTAGAAAATTGATTCATCAATCGTATAAAATTAAGAATTCAGGCCTGAGGGTCCTATTTGGCTACATATATTAAACCGAATATCAAAACCGAGGAATATGTCTTTCGTTGGTATTTTTCTCATGGTATATACTGGTATTACCGCCACACTCATACTTTTAACACGAAAATGAGTAAAAGAGCGCGTCTACTACTACTTCTACTACTTTTTGGGCTCGACACTACTAAATCACGTCATGTAAATCAGGTGGGATGGATTTTACCTTGCAGGCCTTGCATTTTCTGGGCCGTTTTGCCTGTTGTCCATACCCTCCATACCCGATGTTTTCCGAAGATCCTCAGCAATTTCCCAGGGAAAAATATTATAAGCTTCCCAGGACGGCGAGGGTTTTTTACAGCGTACAGCGGGAGATTTGAAATGAGCAAGGGAGTTACTAAAATAATGGATAAATTGCTGAAATCAAAGTAAACTGTTTCATGGGAGATTAGTTATTCGATTATGTTATCTTTTTACTATAATTTATGGGTTTCCTTCCAAGGAGTAGCCCCAACACTTTATAGCCCAAATTATAGTGAACAAATAAAACAATAGCCCCCAAAACAACTAACTTTGACACGAGCGTTACAGAGCGTTGCCTACCACCCATTGTAAAATTGTTAAATCTATTATTTGCGGCAATAATCCCATAAACTGCAATATTATATTAAATCGAATATCAAAATCGAGGAATATGATTTTCGTTGGTGTTTTTACGGTATTTTTTTTTAAATGAGATCGTACTTTTCGGTATATTCGTTTCACGGCGAGCGAGCGAATTGGCTGAGGGCGAATTCGTCGCAACATATTCGCCTCACATTTCACTCTCACTTACGTTGCCTTACGTCATATTTCACTCTCACTTACGTAATTCGCCGTAGACAACATTTTCCATACCCTCTACGAAAGGATGTTATAGAATCTAAAAAAAGTTTGTTTTACTAGGCACCAATTATTGCAGAAGCTAGTCAGTCTCTATCTCAGATAATTTTACGGTTTTTGGCTTTCTTATAAAGACTGAAAATGGGTATCGGGATCGATTTGTTAGTAATAATAAATTCATCAAATGCATTATTGGGTCGAAAATTGTAAATATGTGCAAAATACAATATTTATTACGTTTTAAAGCATCTGGAAAAAAAGAATTTTAACATTAATTAAATGAAAAAGGGTATACATATGTCTATATTACCTTTTTTATACTAAATGACGTGACATTCCATGCTCACTTACGTTTTCTTACGTCGGATGTCATGCTCACTTAAGTTTTATGCCTTGACTTAAACATCATTTTAGAAACAATCTAAAAAAAAAGAGTCACTAAACTTAACCAGTCTTGTAGACAATTGATTCATCAATCGTATAAAATTATGTGTTCAGGCCCGAGGGTCCTAGTTAGCTAGTAATATTAAACGGAATATCAAAAGCGAGGAATATGATTTTCGTTGGTGTTTTTACGGTATTTTTTTTTAAATGAGATCGTACTTTTCGGTATATTTCTGGTGGTCGGACGGTATATTTTATCTACAATTCCGCGGTCACAAAAATCAATAGTCGCCATATTTTTTCACCAAAAACTGCAGACAAAAACGCGCTTCAGACTCCTAAATATGTTTAGATAAGTTAATACAGATAAAAGATTGACAAAAGTGGTTAGAGTGTGCTGCAGCACATAAGAGTGATACGACACAGTTGCATTATCCAAGTTGCATGAATTAAAACGCTTGGAATCGCATCTCCGGCATTTCTGTTCTTCTTCTTCCCTCATTCGTGCTGCTGCAGTGTGCGTCCGAGTCCCGCGACTGTGTGTGTGTTTCTGCTTGTGACTGTGTGTGTGTGTGTACCAGTGCTGGTGTTTTTGTGCGATAATAAAATAATAGATAGACGAAAAGCATGGAAGGAGCCCAAGTATCTTCCCCGTCGGTCGGTGGCCCACGTGGCGGTGGCTTTCGCGGACGCGGGGGAGGCGCTCCTATGCGCGGCGGATTCGATCGAGGCCGTGGGCGCGGTGGTCGCGGCCACTTTATGGGTGGCATGCGTGGTGGAATGGGCGGAGGACCGCCGGGAATGCAGGGAATGATGCCGGGTCCTCCACGCGGCATGCGTGGTCCCAGAGGTGGGATGGGCTACCAAGGACGTGGCGGTTTTCAGCCCCGCGGCGGGGCTCCGATGGGCATGCGAGGCGGACGCCCGCCCATGTACCAACAACGTAAGTGCAACCCCCACAGCTACATAGAATAGGTTAAACTCCCCTTAGAACATAATGAAAACAATGTATACCCCATTTATACGGTCGTAAGCAGCTCCCAAACAACACACAGGTGCCGACAACAACAAGACGGTGTCGCCCGTTCCCACAACAGCGACGCCTGGCGAAGCACAGACCGGCGAAGCCGCCGGAGAGCAGGAGACCACAGATGCGCAAGCCACAGCGCCAGTATCTGTGTCCAACAACTCACATAGCAGCACTGCTCCAGGCAGCAATGGTGGTGGAGGAGGAGGACCTCCCCCATACCTGGGACGCGGTCGTGGACGTGGCGGTCCCTTCAGTGGACGCGGTCGCGGCGGTGGTTACAATCCCCATATGAATGGCAGTGGCGGCGGCATGTACGGGGGTCCGCACTCTCATCACAGCAGCTCCATGGGCGGCGGTCCTGGGGGCGATCACGGACAAATGCCACGACGTGGCGCACCCCGTGGTCGAGGCGGGTACAATCAAGGTATGAGTCGGCCACCCATGCATCACCATCAGGCACATAATCCCAATACACAAATTGCACCGGTACCAGCTCTCAAACGTGGCGCACCCGGTGGTCCTGGTCCAAAGCGTGGACGCTATGAGGGTGGTCCCTATGGCCAGAGGCCCATGACACCCAAGTATCATAACTCTCAACAGCATATGGGCGGCGGCGGTGGCGGTATGGCCTCGCAGTCATCTTATGGTTCAGCCCCAAGCCATCATTCATCGGCTCAAAGGTAATATTAACATCAGGGAAAAATACTTAAAATACTACTAACGGCCAATGTTTCCACGCTGCAGCCACCATGGCGGCTATCAGACCCACGACCAGACACAGCAGGTCGATCCGTATGCGCAGAGCAGCTACGGCACTGCAACCTCGCCGCAGGGCTACAATGGCTATGGTCAGAGCAGCAACAGCTATGCAGCGCACACATCTCAGACAAGTGCCCCAGCCAGCAGCAGCTATGCCACCCATGGCACAGAGTACGATCAGAGCCAGTATCAGAGCTACAAGTGGGTGTCTTCCTCTATACTTAAGACGTCTTCTAATTAATTTAAGATGTAATCTAATTCACTTTTGGTTGATTTCGTATAGTTCGACGGGCTATGCCGCACAGCAGGATACACGCTATCCGTCGTACAGCCAGGACTACAGCCAACAGTACGGATCAACGGCTGTGGATTACAATGCAACTGGCCAGACAGACTACAGCCAGCATGGACAGCAGAGCGCCGCTGGCTACGATGAGCGAGCCTATGCAGGCTATGGTATGTGGACTCCGTACGCTGCTTGTATCCTCCATCATCCCCGTTTTTTTCCCGTGTCTCTCTCCTCTTGCAGACTCGCAGGCTTATTCGCAGAACTATTCGAATGCCGCTGCTTACTACTAGACAACCGCATACCCGTCTCTTCACCCGCAACCCTAGTGGCCAGACACCAACCAGACAGAGCAAAAGAACGCTGTGCGTGCTCCGATGATGGGCGGTCAAGTAACCAAATAGAAAAGGGAATTTTAGGGCAGAAAAAAGAAAGTAGTAAACTGAAATCATGTACGATTATAACAGGAGGGAATGAAGGAAGGAAGTATATGTTTAATGCATAATTAATTTGCTATATATAATATATAATACAATACCAACACACACTCACACCTAAAACACACACACACATAACATATATAACTGTAGTCGTAAGGATAAAGTTCTTCTTTGCATAGAATTTAAGCATAACCCAACCATTGTTGCTGCGTCTCTTTCCATAATCTTCTACCATCAACCAAATCGAATCAAATTTCTCACCCCGTTTGTTTTTTTTCTTTGTTCCTTCATCGAATCCAACCCCCCAGCATCCGCCCCTGCAGCTGAAAATCGATGAAAATCGATCTCAATGCCCCTCTGTTGTTTTATGTTTTGTTAGTGGACAAACGGAGCCTTGTGCTCCAGCCTAAAAAAAAAAATGAAAAAGAGAAAACAAAAATATAGTATGTTTCTCCTCCCCTCACCCCCTTAGATTATTTTACAATATACAATTCAAGTGTGTGACCAAAGTATGTTTATAGATTCATATTTTTTTACATAAACTGAAGAAACAGAATACCACATTGACAGTCGCGATCCGAACCACTGGATAGAACTGAAATAAAACTAAATTTATATATTGTAAATCATGTCATGTCATGTATACAAAAGAATATTCTATTCGATGTATAGATTTTAGTTGATAAGCTCAAAAAACCCACACTGAAACCACCCCAAAGCATACAATAATTATGCATAATCTGGAAACGGCTATGATTTTGCAAGATTGACAAAGGACTTTTTTTTTTGTTTTCTTTCACCTTCTCTCCCCAAAAACAAAACAAATTTCACTGTAGCCACAATTTAAGCAAACCGGAAAAAGCACGTAATTATATGTAACTCTTATCAAATAAGCCTGGGGAAAAGTGACGAAATATACAAACAAATATATTAGCAAAAGATGCAAAAATCATAACAATTATCAAAGTCAATAAAATAATGTTCAAAAATGTGTGTAATGCATTAAACTTATTTACACGTACATATTATTATTTCAAACAAAACAAAAATACTATATACTATTCTGTTTAAATAAATAAGCTAAACGAAAAAAAAAAAAATTAAAATATTGAGTGCAAAAAAACACTTAAGCAAAGAACAAAAAAGAAGAAACGAAAAGAAAAGACTGAAATATTCACGAAGCGAAGCAGCGTAGAAAAACTACAAAAAAGACTTATCAGAGATAACAAAATACCCTCAAGTACTAAGTATTTACCAAAAAAAAAATATATATATACATATATATATATTGCGATCAAGCAAGCAAAAGAAAACTGAAGTGCAAAAAAAGTATACCTGAACCACAAGAACTTACCAAAAAAAGTCAAATCTGAAATGAAAAACGAAAGATAATACTATACGCTTTGAAATGTTCTACGATTCAGTCAGTCCCTAGTGTCGCGATTAAATTTGATTATTCTGAAAACCCATTCCATTAGATATATATCTGAATCAAGAGAGAGAGATAGCGATTGACAATTGAGAATTGAGAAAACTTTAAGTACAAAAACAAAACGAATATCAAATCTATTTAATCATTCTTTGGTAAGTTAAGATTGAAGCCAAACAATATAATATATACAAAACATTTTTTAGCTCATGAAGAACTCAGCAAGCAACAAAAACAAAAAGAATCCTACGCATAAGTTTTATTTTATTATGTTTGTCCGATTTTAAAGATTGAGATCTGTAATACTGTTTCATATATTTTTATTAAGAAGTAAAGAAGCTGCTGAGTTCGGCATTAATCTCAAAGTTCGGCCCTTTTTGCCGCACTTTACCATATAAACTGTAGCCATTTAGTTGTTTTTTACAGGAATGCGAAAGTAAAGTAAACAAAATAGCGTTGATAGCGTTTAAATAGCGCTTATCAAGTGTGAAGGAAACGAACAAGAATGGATTTGTCAATGGTGGTAATATTAAATTAAACACAACACTCTGAAAAATGACAATTAACCAAAAAAACCAAAACAAAAAAAATACCAACAAAAACTGAAAATATTAAATATTTGGTTTTCAATGTTGCACTTTTATGTTATTATATTTTTGTTTATGTATACGATGATTTTGTTTGTTATAGTTTACAAAAAAAAAGCAAGCCGAATAATTGATCTAGACCTTACAAAGGCCATGCGAAGGTGATACAAATATATATATGATTAAAGATCGAAAAGACTGAATGATATTCCAACACAAGAGACCAAAGTCTCCACAAAAGCAAAGCGAGAACTTAAGTCAGTTCTGAAAACAATACAAATTCTAGTCATAAATGGATTCACATTAGTTTTGAAATATAAAATGTTCGAAATTGAACGAATTTATAATGAATGAATTTATACCTAGAACTGAACCCATTTGGTCATGTTCACATGCAATCGGAGCTATAATGCTCCCAAAAACTTGAATTGCTGTAAAGAAATGATACACAATAATAAGCGAAGATGTCAGTAAATCGAAGAATCAACTGAAATGTTAAGAAATTGGACAAATATAACAATTTGTTAATGACATATATATTTTATTTTAGACATATATAGTTATCAGATCAGATACCAACAATTATTTCACGTTTTTATGTCAAATGATTTGATTTAAATTATTCTATTATTTGTTTAATTTTTATTTGATTTAATAAAAGCGTTTACAAAAATGGCAACAACCAGAATATAATTAAATGCAGTAAAATGCAAACTTTTAATGATTTTTTTTCAGCAAAGTTCAAAAGTAATGAAAAGGCTGAATAAAATACTACAAAAACCGAAACCGGAGCGAAAATATCAGTGATCTGCGGCACTCTATATACTCTAATAAGATAATAACAATAATAAAGATCAATGGTGTGCTAGATCTAACAATCAAATTTCAGTGCAATGCAGTTTTAAGTAAACTTTGAATAAGTACCTTAAGTACTTCTATGTGCCGCGAATTCCGTTTAAAACAGCTCCTAAAACTAAAACTCATATATTTTCTAGTAATTTTGAGTTCTAATTAAAAAAAACCATAGGAAGAACAATTTTTGCAATTTATAATAAATTTTGATTTTAAATAAATCGATTAGAGGATAGGTGCAAATATAATGATGGAAAAATAATGGCTGCATAATATAACCGAATGGAGCGAGAATATCAGTGATGGGCGGAACCCTTTTATATTACTTTAATAAGATTAAAACATTATTTTTATTTTTAATCCAACAAAAAAATGTTAGTAAATCTTTGAATGTTTACTTCCATGTGCCGCGTTTTTCATTTATTAAAAGCATCTGAAAATCACACATTATTTTAAATATTAAAAAAAACAAATATCTTACCAATTTTTGTGCATTTTGAGTTCAAATAAATTAATTAGAGGGATAACATATGGGCATTTCTCTAACGCGGTCGACCGAGGCCAAAAAATTAAAATTCAATAAAAACGCATTTGAATATAGTTTTCTCGGGATTTTATTTTTAAAAGATATTGAAAATCCGCCAATTGAATTAATTGACATATAATTTCATTAACCTTGATCTGAAAACCTATTAAAAATAGCAAAAATTCACTTTTTTGGTATTTTTTGTCATGTTCTCCATTATTTTTTTCGCCTATAAGAAAGATGATTCCTGATAAAAGTTTTTCTTCAAAGTCTCCCTTACATATTGAACTATCTAAAAAAAATCCCAGAAAATTTTTTCAATATCGGTTAACGGAATTTTTGTAACATTTATATAGCCAAGAAATTTTTGTCCCGTGCGACAGAGGTTTAAATTGAATTTAAAAAAAACTACAAGCCATATATGCTTCAAATTATAACCATTTTAAAGAGTCATCAATGCAGAACATTAATCAGAAATTCGCATAAATATATCGCCTCAACTTACGCTGAAATCTGAGTTTGAATTGGTCGCCGCGAAAACCACTTCTATATTTGTCCCGTGCGAATACCATGGTTTTTTGCAAATATCTCGAAAACGAACAGTAGCCCAAAATAGCCCTTAGTACCAGCTATAGAGCTAGTCAAGTGGCGAATCATAACGGTAAAACAATTTTGAAATTCGCCTTTTTTTTTACATTTTTACAACTTGAAATGCGTACGAACGTCCCGTGCGACATCAGAGAAATGCCCATATACATAAATCTAATGATGAACAAACTAATGAAAAGGCTGAATCAATTATAACCGAATCGAGCGAATATAACAGCGATATGCGGAACCGTCATATACAATAAAACTATTGGAAAACATATATATACACTTCTATGCGTTTGCTTGAGCTAACAAGGAAATTTCGGTAACCATTGAATTTGTACCTTAAGTACTTCCATGTGTCGCGGATTCCGTTCAAAACCAGCATATTTTTTAAATTAAAAAAATAACGTTAGAAGTTTGAGTTTTGATAAATAAATTAGAGTGATAAAATCATTATAATTGATACGTGAAACGTAATACAGGTGCCTAATAAAGCAAATTATACAAAATTACAATATGATGCTATACTTATTCAGATTTAATTTTAAAATATACTTATGTTGCGTTCCAATTTAAGGTGCTCTATGAAAATATATCATCGAAGAACACATGTGGCTTCCAGAAGTACCGACATTGACCTCTATTGGCAATATCCCCTGGATTTGAGGTCTCCTTGGGATGTCGGAGAGAAGTCGTTGCAAAGGCAATGCTTATGGAGGATAAATCTGTAGTATCCTAAACATCAATCTGGATGTTTACAAAGTTGAATTCAACTTAGAGAACACATAAAGGGATATAAATATATTGTAAATATATTGTAATGCTTTCAATATCAGAGAATTGAAATTTGACTGCGTAGACTATACATGTGATCAATTGTCTGATATTTGACTCATTTCCCTATTTAAAATAAAAGTAAAAGGGAAAACCTATACCTGGGGATCTCCCTATACATTCCTAACAATCGCGAGAAATTGCAGTGAATATTTTATAAAGCATATGATATTATGACCCATCGATGGGTATGATTACGATTATGCTGCTTGGCAAAAATACAGTCCAAAACATAAAAACATACAAGAATTCTTGCTGTTGAAAAACGGTTGCAGCAATGGAAAAATAAAGTATCTCAGAGGATTTCCCAGAGACTAGTCGAATAGTCGAACGATGCAATGAATATCTCACTATTTCAACATGTGACTTTTACTTAGTTATCCAAGTTATTTGATCCAAAAACCTACCAGATAACTGCCAAACTAGACAGATCCCGATAATAAACCCTTCAATACAAACCAGTTTCAATTGCATTTTGTCATGCATTTCACAAATTGAGAGGAAAATCTTGCTGCTTTATTGAAAAAACCAATTGTGGAATAACATTGTCGTTGAGTTGATATTTAATAATAGTGCTTCATGCTAGGGAAATATTTGTGCGATATTTGTAACTGTAACAAGTACGTATTATGCATTGCATTTGTATTATTATATCAATAAATATCGAACAATAAAAAATAAGAGAAGAAATCTACCCATAAACAAAACAAAATAGAACATTTTCGGGGGTCTTTGAGTATATACAAATATGTTTTTGTGTGTTTTTTATGTGCAAGTTTCTAGAGACATTGGATACATCGATTCGCTATTTAATGAACTAGAGAGCTTCCAATTGAATAAGTTTTGTATGGTGTTGTGTTGGCATTGATTACATTTACATAACTATGCTGGAGACGCCGAAAAATAAATTGTGTTCTGTGAACAGAAACGCTTTTAGTGCCGCTCGCTCGTTGGTCAAGGTCCTGTGTCGTGGGTCCGTTCTGTGGAGGTCGAGGTCGTAGTCGAAGTTGGAACTGGGGTTGCGGTGGAAATGTCGGCGGCTATATTCTCCTAACGACGCTTGCCGAACCGCAGAAAGACGTGATCGACATCCGTACGTTTGTTGTAGTTCTTTAGCAGATCTTCTGAGGTGCCCACCAGAGCTTCAGTAGAATGAAAAATAATTCGGTGCTCAGCGACTTAAGAATGAAAAGGAAAACCATGCTTACCCGAGGCCTCGTTGTTGATGAAGGACTTAAAGGCCGTTGTCAGCTGCTCCGAATTCTCCAGAGCCGCGCACACCTTCCTGATTTGCGAGGGCATCTCCTCTACAATGCCGACCTGGCACAGTGGCTGGCTGGCTGCTTGGGTGTTGGCCACTGAAGTCAGGACAATGGCCAGGCAGCAGGCGACGAAGAACTGTGCGATGGACATGCTGCAGTAGAGAGGAGGGGGATTAGAAATGTGCAATAGACACGATTGACATCGTTGGCAGATGTCAAGCGTATTCGATTAACAGCAGCAAGGACAGAATGCTCGGGAATACGAGGTATATCCTGGCTCGAGGGCAACAGTAACAGTCCAAACCAACCATCCATCCAACCCCAACTAATTTTGATTAAGTGTAATGATCTTAACGCTACGTGCCTGATTGCCCGCCGCCGTTGCCAGGACGATGTCTTATGCACAGACAGAATGATGCCCGACTGCAGGCTTGCGGCTCTGATGTCCCCCCTCGAATAGCGTTTTAAATCCCCCTCCAAGGAGACAGCCAAGCCCAGCCCAGCCCTAATGCTCCTGTAATATATTTACGCGGCAGACAATTTGTTTCCATTATCCCAACAATATGTTTCACGGCCCTCCCCTACCATTAGTGATGATGCTGATGAGATGCTGAGAGAAGCGCACTCATACGCACCGTGTGACGCAGCAGAGGTGCAAGTGGACAAACACCTGTATGCGGGCATGTGGGACATATGTATGAACGTGTGGCCCGTGCAGCTGGTTAGCTTAGAAGCGGACGCCTAGCCAAGGCTGAGCATGTATGAGTGCAAGTGGACATTGATGGAGAATTACGGGAAGATGCGCCCTGGGCACGTTCAAAGGCTCTGTTGCTTGTTTGGGGCTTTCGAAGGCCTAACTAATGCGCTGTGCATGCAGAAACATTGCTTGGTCAGGCTCTTGTATAGGAAATAGTTTTAGAACGTGTATACTGAATATTTTTCGATAGTTTCCGAAGAATTCGCTACAAATCTCGTATATTTAGTTCCAGAAGAATTAAATATAATACTTTGAAGACAAGCTGCGCCTAGAAAGGGTTCAATTACGGATGTGCAGAAAATTTTGCAATATATCCCGATTCTATAGTTCTACAATATATTTAAAAGAAGCAACAGCTAGAAATGGATATCCACCGAAATATATGGTGGATATCCATTTCTATCTGGTCCCAATACATATGTAGATACATTTTTCTGTTTAAAAATATCCATTACACCTTTTCCGAATATATCCATTGGATAAAAAAATAGTAGTTGAATGTTTAGAAAATATAAAATTCAATTGAATTGGATCTATACAATTATAATGCGATTTTAATCATTTTAAAAGGTCTAAAACTCATAAAAAATGTTTAATATATTTAGTTTTAAATTATGTATATATTAAAAATGATCTGTAACATAATTTTATACCACGAATCTAGCAACATTGAACATTGATGTAATTCAGTTGTCGAAAATGTATATATGATATTATTATATGTAAAAAGTACCATAAATAGTATATAGTAGTAAAAGGATTTTATGGAATATACTATACAGATACTGTTTTGATATTTAATAAATAAAATGAAATTTCATAAAATGTAACTCCATTAAATGCTATAAGGATGTGGTTCCGTTGTTGTTATTTGATTCAAGAAAGTTTTAAGAGTTCCTATTTCAAAATATTTTCAATTTTTTAGAGGAATCCTGAAGCCGTGGTTTTTTTTCTTTTGAAATAATAATTTACAATTTGTTACTGTATACTTGAAAGAATTTAAAATAAATCGTCTTCCAAATATTATCTTAGGCAACAGGCAATATTCATTAATTTTTTTACATTAAAATGTGGAAACACTCTACTAGTGTTGCCATTTAATAACTATTCCGAAACTATGCGAAATTTTAACTATTTTGTATATTAAGTCTGTCTCTAATTTATTCACTTTAAAATCTCAAAACGTTCTCCAATCTAGTGACGGTCTACGTTTATTTACTAACTATTTTGGCACTATACAAACTACACAATTATACAGTATATATTCTCAGTTCTAAACATCACTCCACTCAACACAATAGTGAATCTAATACCAACCTGATAATAGCTGTTGATATATGAGGGCTTCTGAATAGAATTTATAGGCAATAAAACTAGATGTAGTTTATTTAACGAGTGTAGTCACTGGATTTTGTATTCTATGCTGCTCCTTTGGCTGGACTCGAACGAACTTGTTGAACGCTAGTACTCGAATGATGGTCTGTCGGGACAGGACATCCGCTTTTATTTACTTCCGCTGCGGCAGAATCCTGGACTGCCATTGGCTGGCGCGACAAAGCGAAGACCCCACACACACACACAGTCACACTCAGAGGGGAAGAGTGGGGGGTGGGAGCAATGGGAAGGCCACATGTTGCGCTGCTGCTGCCAGGACGCTTAGTGGGCGTGCTCAAATACTACCCATACGCCATGGACACCGACCAGAGCACGATGCTCTGCTCTGGCATTGTGTGTACTTAACAAAACTTTGCGACTAGGAAACGCACTGACTCGGGGTACGGATGACAGGCGGTGCATATGCAGACCCCACCGAGTGGTCCAATATGTTTGTTTATCTATTATATAAGTTTATCAGCTTTTAATTATGTTGTAAAAGTTGCTTCTATTTTATGATCAGTGGCCACCGTCACAGTATCCATATTTATAGGTAGCTATTGCGATTAATGTACTCGTAAATGCGTCCATCGAAAATGGCAGGACTCGACTGCCTTTAAGAACCCACTTTAAAATTTCTCTCTCCTCGTTGCTGCTGCTGCACTGGCTCTGATGCTCTGCAATGTAATCTTCCGTTTATGATGGTGGGATTTGCAGGCGAAGCGCTGCAATTAATTTTATCCAGTCCGTGTTTCGCATGCCAAGCATCATCCCATCCATTCATCCATCCATCTGTATGAGGACATTTTCGACTGTGACGTCAGAAATCCATCTCCAGCCACGTAATGCAGTGGAAATACCAGAAAGTGCCAAAATGCTAATCAAATTGCTCTGTCTTTGACGTTCAAGGCATTTATAATGAACATAGATGGGTGCAACATTATTCGCAATCGAAATTATGGATGTGGTCAGGATTGCTAATTAGTTAACCATGTGCTTCATATTTTATTTTAATATCCTCGCTTTTGTGACTTTGAGGAGAATGGCTTTTAAGGTCACTAGAAAGGAGCTCGCCGATGATAAACCATGATCAATGGATCTCTGTGAAAACGCTCTGGGTCTATAGAAAGATATATTATTTTTTATGGGAGTTTTGAAGGAAACCAGGGACATTGAAGTGGCGGCTCTCTGAAGGCTTAGCGTTTGCAAATGCTGGCTCTTCCAGCTGGGTGAAACTGCTTCATTTTATATAATTACACCTATAACGACTAAACTCTACCTGGAAGCTTATTCAGGTTAAATGTGTCGAAAAATCTGATAGACTGTCTCACGGGAGGCGTCATTCACAGCTTCCATAAACGAACATCACTGATCCAATGTCAATCCACCGAAGGCACCGCAGGACTAGTACAAGCTTAACCTTAATCCTTAATAAAATTTTGTTTATTTTTCTTCTGTATTTCCTCTGGGCTGGAAATTCGTAAATCGGAGGCGAAAGTCGAGGTACAAAAAGTGGGACAGCGGAGTCGCTGAAGAAACGCTGGAAAGTAACCTTATCTCATGGTTCTTCGTCTCATTGACGGTTGCGATTGAAGATGCCCCAGTTAATCCCAATAGAGATGCGGCGCATTCCACACGCGAGACAAAGCCAGAAAGTAGTTGAACTAAGGCAAAGCATTGACCAAGAGCCTCATGCCAGGTCCCTCTAGGAATACTCGGAAATATTTTTGGGCTTTCCCAGAAAATCTTCTTTCATTCTTCAGCCTTGTACTCCATGTAATAAATTAGATAATCAGATAAAAGTGTTCGTATGTTTTCCTTTTCCATTCCCTTTGGTTGGTACACCATATTGTTGTGGATGATTCGCCCACTTTAGTGGCACACTAATTGGGTTACGATTACGCTGTCATCTTTCATGTTCTGAGAGCAAACATCAGACCGAATAATGCAATGGCATATGTGCTGGGAAAAAGGGGCAGTGGCAAGTGGGAAGTGGGAAGGGGACTCAACAATCCACCCAACAATGTCGCGCTGTCGCTCGAAATTTGCACAAAATTTGAATAAACTGATTGGGTGCCGAGTGGTACGAGTATGCGAAATAGTGCGTCACAATAGTGCCCGGGAAGGAAGGGAGGGATCGGAAGTGGGTTGGGAGGGGGGATAGGCCATAGTGCCTGCCCAACGATTACCATTTAAATTAAAATATTCTTCCAATTGACGCGGCCTACGCAGGGTAATCGATGGCACCAGCATATAGAAATGGGTTTAACTTTTATTATTTTGTTCAAAGGGAATGTGCACAATCTACGACTATTATTCAATCCAACAGTTTGGCCACAATGGGATCGGGGGCAGACATCGCATAGCCCAGCTGCTGCAGGGAACGCCGGACCTCAGTGAAGACGCTCGCATCGTCGATGGTCGCCGGAAGGATGACACGCTCGTTGCGGGCAAAATCCGCCATGGCCTTGCGCATGGTCTTTCCGGAGCGAGTGCGTGGAAGATTGCTGACCTGAGTAACCAGCCGGAAGGCGGCAATGGGTCCCACTACATCGCGAATCAGTTTGATGATCTCCGTCGAGAGTTTGGCGTCCGTTTTCCGGCAATTCTCAACCGGTATGTACAGGCAGAGCGGCACCTGGCCCTTGGTCGGCTCGGGCACACCAAAGACAGCCACATCGACCACGTCGGGGTGCCTGAGAACGGCATCCTCCAAACTGGAGGTGGACAGACGGTGTCCAGCCACATTGATGACATCATCGTCGCGTGCCGTCACGAATATATAGCCACGTTCATCCTTATAGCCAGCATCCATGGTATCGTAGTAGCCCTAAAAATAGGAAGATTTTAATACCTAAAATATCAATATACAATATCTAAAAAAACTCACTGGAAACTTTTGGAAGTAAAGCTTGCGGAAGAGGTCGTCGTTCTTGTAGAGCGTGGCCATGTTGCCCGGGGGCAGGGGCAGCTTCAGCACAATCCTCCCCAGCTCCGAGGCTTCACACTCGCTGCCATCGGATTTTAGGATCTTGACTACAAAAGGATAATGTTCATTAGAAATACTAGTAATTTGTGTAGCTAGATCTTACCATCGTAGCCCATCAAGGGCAGACCCGTGGAGTAGGTAGGCGGACTAAGGCTCTGTTGATAGCCCAGACAGGTGGCCGTCACTGCCGAGCCCGTCTCCGTCTGCCACCAGTGGTTTAGCGCCGGCACCTTGAAGGCTTTCTCGATCCACGTCTTCGTTTCGTAGTCGCAGTGCTCGCCGCCAAGAAAAATGGCACGCAGGGATTTCATAGAGTACTGGCGGCCATAGCTGATTTCCGGATCGGCGCGACGTATCACCCGGAAGGAGGTTGGCACGGAAAAGATCGAACGGACCTTGTACTGATCGATGATCCTGCGGGGAAGACAGTAAGAAAATGAAGGATTCTACTCATCCGAAAGTGATCAGCGCTGGACTTACCTGAAGTACTGTCCAGGATCCGGAGTGCGATCCGGCTTGCCCTCGTACATGACGCTGGTGGCGCCCAGGCAAAGGGGACCGTAGCAGATGTACGAGTGCCCCACCACCCAACCCATATCGGAGGCAGCCCACCAAGTGTCGCCCGGGCCAATGCCGTAGATACGCTTCAGCGTGTACATCAGGGCCACCAGATGACCTCCAATGGTGCGGAGCACGCCCTTCGGCTTGTCGGTGGTGCCCGAAGTGTAGAGGATGTACAGCGGATCGTTGGCCTCGATGGGCACACAAGCAATCGGTTGGCTGGCATCGGCCATGGCCAGGACATCGGACCAGAGCACATCCGCCTCATCGTCCACGGTGTCCACGGAGACATTCTCCCGCATGAAGATGATGTTGCGCTGGGGCGGACGCCAACGCGACATGTTGATAGCCGAGTGGAGGATGTCGAGATAGGGGACCACTTTGCCCGGCTCCACGCCCACATTCGAGGCAATCACCAGCTTCGGCTCGACATGCTCGATCCGCGAACAGAGCTCCCGTGCGGCAAAGCCGCCAAAGACCACCGAATGAATGGCTCCCAGGCGAACGATCGCCAGCATGGCAATGATCGTCTCGGGTATGAGTGGCATATAGATCACCACACGATCCCCCTTGACCACACCCATTTTTGCAAGGCCACTGGCCAGGAGGATGATCTGGTCGTAGAGCTCCTGGTAGGTGACACGGCGCACCGTTCCCGTCAGTGGGCTGTCGTGGATGAGGGCCACCTTTTCGCCCTTCCCAGCCAGAATGTGCCGATCGATGGCATTGTAGCAGGCATTCAGATAACCCCCGACATACCACTTGCTGAAGGGTGGATTGCTGTTATCCAGCACCTGCTGCCAGGGCCGGTCCCAGTCGAGCAGGTGTCCCTGCTCCTCCCAGAAGGCCACCGGATTCTGAATACTCTGGCGATAGGCCTCCATATAGATGGGATCATGTGCCTCGATGGGCATGCCACCGATGGAGTCACCTGTACGGAGGCAAAACGAGACGTAACGTTGAGCATTAGTAAGACGACGATGGGTTCACTGTCCTGCTGCGTCCAAGCGTTTGTGTTGGATGTTCTTTTTGGCTGCATACTAAGTTGGTGCATAAATTTAGGCGTCTAAACTAATTTACACCATTTTACCACCTTACACAAGGCACGCCTTACATGGGCCCTTGGGCCGAATTGAATTTAAAATACCTCTAAATGTCGCGGTCACTCAACTGATTTATGTATATACATACTACTCGTACTCGTACTCGTACATACGACTATATGGTATATAGCCCGCCCCATGGGGGTATACACGCATATGCCAGACAGAGAGACACACATAAAAGACATAGCAGACATAGGAGCATAATCCACCACATGTCATTGTGGGTCTCCTCTAAGTCTACTTCGTGTTGCGTAAGCCAATGAGCCTAAGAATTTGAACTCCAAACAGTTATATCATTCAGTGGGAATTTACGCATTGAATCGAAAGTTTTTATATATACATAGATCGTACTTATATATGATACGGGCACACACAGCTTTAAGGTTATTTCGCCATTTTCAGACACAATCAATCACACCATTTTATTATATCCAATATTATATGGTACTCCTATTAGTGTTTTGAATATATAGAGCGAGGGTGTACTGTACCCATAAAAAACAGCTAATCTCAAACTAAAGATTCACACGTTCTTTCAATCGTTTTTGGGGAAAACTTACTGCCTTCGTAATTCACATAATTCACTGCACTTGCACCCGGTTCCATTCTACGTAGATATGGTAGTTGTGTTTTTTTTTATTAGAAAATAAGATTTCTGTGCATATATTAGAGGGTATATCCTATATGATGTACCCGTTCAAAAACCAGCTGAAAATAGAACACAACCGTCGCACTGTAGTCGAGACCTTGCAATGGAACTGGTAAATGTAGAACGACAAGTAGACAACCAGAACCTTTAAGAATTAGTCGGCGATCAAAGGTGCTTTCTGGAAATTCTCAGCAAATACGCATCGAGCGAAAGAGAGAGAACTGGAACGATGATATTACGGAACGCTTTAGCAAAGAGGAGCAATCCCCCAATATTATATTGAGTATAATCAGTACCATCAAGTGACACCATCCCCCTGGCAGAACGTCCAAACAACCGAGGGGCGTTGTCGTATGACGCGCGGCACTTGTAGGAAAGCTAGATGGACTAATGATCGAGGAAAAATATAATTAAACTGAGCTTCAATTTATAAAGGATTGTTAGGATTTTTACTTTGAATTAGTGGTAGATGTAAGGTTGTACATGGAAATCGATTCCAGAAATAAGGCCCTAAACAATAGGGTTCCATTGCACATCTGGGAAGTCTTTCCTGATATGGAGTGATTAAAGATTAGATGATAATTATGTATGCTGATATGATAGGTTCTTAACGTACAATTAAATGATTTAAAAACAAGTCATTCGTATACAAAAAATATTAATTTAATTTAATATTTTCTCAGCTTAACCTAGTTACAAAGTGAAATTTTAAAGTGAACCAGGGTGGATTAGTCCCTTAGTTCTTCTTCTTAGTATCCTTCTTGGTCTTTTTTGTGGGTGGAATATCCGCATCTGTAGATGGCTCTACACTAAATCCCTTGATGTAGGGTTTGACCAGTCGGAAGACCAACTTCTCGTGCTGCACATTGGAGGAATCCAGACTCAATCGGACAGTGACTGGATCGAAGGAATGGAAGACCACATTGCCGCATCGCTGCGTGTGATCCTCCTCGTTGAATGTGAATATGATCTCGCTCTTGGTGCGCTCCACACCATCCTTGCCGTCCTTGTCGGTCTTCAAATACAAAGTACCCTCGAGACCGTACTTGGGGATGAGCACTTGCAGGGCATTCTTCCGCACGAATAAGACATAACTAAAAAGAACAGAACAGTGAAAAACCAGAGTATACTAAGTATACTACTATATATAGTAGTATACTACTACTAATACCTATATATTCTAAAACATACCCTTCTTCGTCCTCCTCCTTGCCACGGAAGAACAGATGCGTGTTGAGACCCACTGAGGCTCGAGCCGCATACTGTGCCATCTTATGGCGGTAGTTCAGGTTGTTGCACAGCTCCTCATTCGACTTGCGCTCCAGCAGCTGGGCATATGTGCTGTCGGCCCCAATCGATGCGGCCAGCAGGCGATGTACCATTATGTCCGAGTACCGACGAATGGGCGACGTGAAATGCGTGTAGATGGGTGCGGCCAGGCCGTAATGGAAGAACTCCTCCTTCTGCAGGCTGCCGCTGATGAAGTAAACGGCCTGCATCATGCAGCGTGTGGTTAAAATGCGAATCATCGTGTTGAAATAGGGATTGTCCTCCTTGACGCACTTGTCCAGCGAATGTGACAATACCAGACCCGACTCCGTGTCCACCTGGAAGCCCTGATAGCGGGCAGCCTTCACCAGTGGATCAAAGTTGGTGGGCGGGGGCTTTGGATGGCGACGCAGAACTGCGCATTCCGTGAACTCAGCAGCTATGTGCTCCGCAACTGTGATATTGGCCAGCAACATGAATTCCTCCACCATGGAGTTGGTTTCGCGCATCTGTTTGGCTTCCACCTCGAGGGGCTCATGCGTTTCGCTGTCCACCTGGAAACGAATCTCAGGTGAGGCCAGAACCAGGGCACCATTATCCATGCGTCGTTTCTTGAGGATCTTGGCCAATCGATTGAGATGCCTTAAGGATTTGGCAATTTCACTTTGCTGCGTAGCATCATCGATCAGTACCTGCGCCTCCTCGTATGTCATGGCTCGCTTGGACTTGATCACACTCTTGTGGAAGCGTTTGTCAATCACATTCGCCTCCTTGTCCACCTCCCACACACAGGAGAAGGCGAACCGCTCCACGCCACCCACCAGGGAGCACAGATTGGAGCTGAGCAACTCGGGCACCATGTCGATGCGCTTGCCCACCAAATAAACAGTGGTGCCGCGGGCAGCAGCCTCCTTATCCAAGGCATTCCCGGGCCGGATAAAGTGACTGACATCGGCTATGTGGACGCCCACCTCGAAATTGCCATTAGGCAGCTCGCGACAATGGAGAGCATCATCAATGTCCGTGCAGCCGGGCGGATCCACCGAACAAATGTCGAGGTCGCGCAGATCGACACGCTTGGCATAGTCCTCCGCGGTGATGGACCAGGGCATTTTTGGCAAAAAACTGAGAACTTCCTCCGAAAACTTGCAGTGGGGGACATCGTGCTCCAGCAGGATCACTTCATTCTCAGTGGCCATGTCCCCGAGCGGGCCCAGAGAGCGCACAAAGTGGCCCTGGGGATAGCGCGAGTTTCGAGGCCATGTATCGATGGTCACAATGATGCGCTGATTCTGCAGCTTGGCCGCCTGACGCGTCTCGATCCGGATGCGGGGAATCTTACGATCGGCGGGCACAAAAATATGACGATTCGTGTCCTCAATCAGGCTGGGCTGCAAGATGCCACAGTACTGTCGCCATTTGCGGCGCACGATGCCCACAATCCGACCTGTGGGTGTTCGCTCTGCGGAGGCGGCAGCGGCCGCTTGCTGCACTTGCTGCAGCATTTCTTTCTCCTCCTCGGTGCGCTCCTCGCTCGGCACATCGTCAGCGTAGACGTTCTTCTCCTCTAGGACAATCTCACTGGGCGCCGACCATTCGCTCTCCGGCAAAAGTTCCACTGCCACCAGGTCTCCATCCACGGCACGGTTTAAACACTCTCGACCTTGAATTAGAATCTGTGCAAGAGAAATGCAAATTTGGAAAAGTTATCAGCCAAGAGGTTGTACTCTGGAATACATACCCCCTTCTCATAGGTCTCCACATTGACGCTGCCCTCGAGGTAATTTTCCCTGGACGCCTGAAAGGCTCCCTGCAGCAGCTTCTTTAGGCGCAGACCCTCGAGGATCTGCTTCATGCTTAGATGTGCTGGATACTGCGGCAATGCCTGCTTTTCGTTGTCGAAGGTTTTGTGTGACAATTTGTCCACCAGCAGTGGGAATTCTTCAAGAGATTTCACATACTCTGAGGCGGAGGCCACAAGAATACCTTCTGCTTCCGCTTTGGCACGATTACCGGCATCGTCGGTGAGCAGGACGACCCGAGTTTTTGCCCTGCCGCGTTGCTCAAACTCCTTGGACGACTGAGAGGTCTCCAGATGGGTGTCATACCACTTGGTAGCCATGCGAATGGCGCGATCATTACGATCGTTGGCAGTTTCACCCGGATCCCGATCGGCATAGGTGTCCCTGATATTAGCACGTTTTTGTAAGATGTGTGCTCCATTGAGGAGAGGATTCCCATTTCAACTTACTTGTGATGCTCATTAACGAACACATAGAAATTCCGGGTGCGATCGTGAATGATCTCGTTGAAGCGCTTGTAGATGGACGAGCTTTTATGCTTCACCTCGTTCAGCACTGTGGTCAACACAATCACATTGTGTAGCACGTCTTCCTCCAGCACATCGATCTGATCCAGCACCACATTGGTGTCCAACACCAGGTAGTGGGGGAACTTGAAGAGGCAGCTAGCGCTCTCATGCTTCGATGTCAACTGACAATCATCGTTTTGAAAGCAATGGTTGCACAAATCTGAGCCGCAGCCGATGTCATCGCGTAGGTAATGCTCTCTTACAATTTTTAGAATGTTTCCACGCTTAGTTTTACGCGTAAATTCACGTAAAGTCTGCATTTTTACAAAAGTTTCAACAGGCACATGTGTGCCGTTTGATATTATATCGATATATCGGAAAACTACTCCCACTAGCAGGTTGGACTTTGCGTACTTTACAGCACTTAATCCGCGCAACGCAATTTTTGAATATATTTTTAATAAAACAAAACATATCTGTTAAATATTGGTTTATTCCTTAGTGCTGAGGTTGATAATTAATATTCCATTATTTTTATAAAGTTACCATATAAGAAAGACAACGCCGATTTCCATGCACCAACAATGTTCAGCGACCTTCTCTGTTTGCTCTGTTTCGTTTACCAGCACTGTCACAGAATTTGTTCGTCGATGCACGTGTGCAAAGGAGGGCACGTTGATGTTAAATTTTTGATATTTAAAGGCAATTAAATTCAGTTTCAACAATGGTTCCTAATGAAAAAAGTTTCCCGCGTGGCGGCACAATCCATGCAGAAGCTAAATCAGCTAACTCCAACATTGTAGGCTTGAGCATCAACAGTTTTTCCTCTCCGTTTGTACAGATTTTCCGCCTGTTTTGCAGATTTTTGGTGCGACACAGAAGAAGACTAAAAAGGGACAACAAAGCAAGGCAAAGGATAGTTTTCTGAAGGAACTCACCGAAGAATACAATGATCAGCTGGAATCGGCATCCGCGGAGACGCTCCGACTGGATACCCTACAGGAGGACATGCTGGTTATGGGAGTTGTCAAGGAAAGCAGCGCCATTTCTCTGCAGATCGCCATACCCGGAAGGATGACAGCCCGCACTCAGGTGGGGGAAATATCGGAGGCCTACACACGCGTCGCTCAATCGGCAATGGCTGGCGAAACGAGTGATTATCACGATCTGACAGAGCTCTTCCCCGTGGGCACCATTGTGTATGGCAAAGCCATCAAAACAGATAAGCCAGGCAGCAATCGACCCTCCGTGCTGTTATCCCTCAAGCCAGCCGATGTCCATGAGAGGCTGCACCACAAGAACATCAAGAAGGGATTTGTCTTTTCCGGTGCCATTTCCGAGGCCCTGGAACACGGTTATGTGATTGAAACGGGCATTCAGGGCCTGACAGCCTTTGTGGCCTGTGAGGCAGCAGAGCAAACACTCCATGTGGGACAATTGGCGTTCCTCAAAGTGAAGCAAGTCAAACACGATGCCAGCACTAGCAGCTGTAACTGCGTCCACGTGCAGCAGGATGCATTGAAGATCAAGAGCCAGAATGAATCGAATCTGGACTACATTCTGCCTGGCAGCATAGTCAGGTTCAAGGTGTCGAAGCAGCTAAAGGACGGCCTCAAGGGCAGCATCATGAACGAATCATTTACGGCCTACGTAAATGAACATCACCTTGCCAATGCCCTGGAAACCCCCGAGGACTACGATCTGAACGAGGATTACAATGCCCGTGTGCTGTATGTCATGCCTCTGACCAAGCTGGTCTACTTGACGCTCAATCTGGACATCAAGCAGAACACAGAAGACGTGGAGGAGCAGGAGGAGGAGCCACTAAAGCCAGGCTCAATCGTGGAGAAGGCCAAGGTCCTGCGCCTGGGCAGTGGTGGTGTGGTGCTGCTGCTCAATAAAAAATTTAAGGGTATCCTTTCCTACGGCTCCATCAAGGCAAACTTTAAGGGAAACTACGACAAGGACGAGGTGCTGTCCAAATACGGTCGCAAAACCAAGCACAAGGTACGCGTCCTAGGATACGATACGATCGAATCACTGTTCTACTGCTCCGACGATCCTAATCTAGTCAATGAGAAGCTGTATAGCCTAGAAGATCTTAATCCAGGCGACATTGTCACCGCAAAGATGATCAAAAAGGACGAAAAAATCAACGGCTGGACGGTGAAGATTGGCAGGCTGAATGGCATCATCGATCAGCTCTATTTGGCCAACAATCTCCGCTACGAGGTGGGCCAACGCGTGCGGTGCCGCGTCCTCGACATTAGCTTGGATCGCAAAATGTGCTATCTGAGCAATCGCACCGAATACTTGCGAAAGGATGCCAAACTGTTGACCAGTCTATCGGCTGCTCAGGAGGGCAGCGTCTACCTGGGCACCGTTGTCCGCTGCGAGCCTGGCTATATCCTGGTCAAATTCGGGGATGGCATCAAGGGTGTCCTGCATCGCCAGAACCTAAGCGAAAAGAGCTCGCTTTCCTTCTTTGAGGGCCAGACCACAACGTTCCGCATTCTGAGCCGCAACAAGGATCAGATTACCTTGACTCTGCCCGAGGATAAGTTCCAGCTGGGCGAGATCTGTCCCGTGGAGATAACCAACGCTTTGGATGCGGGTCTCGAGATGAAAATCACTTACCCCGCCGAAGAGGATGAAGATGCAGACGAAGACGATGAGCAAGAGCCAAAGGTAGAGGAATTTCTAGGTCTCATTCCATCCAGTCAGCTGTCAGATCACGTTGAACTGATTGCCGCCCAGAAGCGCATCCATCCGGTGGGCTCGCACACGGAGGCCGCCTGCATTGGCCAGAATATTTTCAGTCTCCGCGATGTCCCGTATTTCAGTGGCCAGCTCACCAAAGACTGGAAGACCATCCAAGTGGGAGACATAGTGCGGGCGTATGTAAAGAATGTATCCACCGATCAGGTGGTGGATCTTATGGTGGCCATACGCGACTACAACAAGTTGGTGAAGGTGCATGTAAAGATGCTCCGCCTGAATGCCGTGCGGGCAGTGCCCGTTGATCTTTCGCCCGATCAGCTACTGTACGTGAAAATTCTCAGCAAATCGGTGGAGACCAAGACCCTCACAGTCTCGGCTAAACTCACGGATGTGTGGAGCGGGGATCTGGGCGAGACGGCCAAGCTGGTGGAGAGGTAAAAGAGCAGCAAGAACATACCCCGAAGAAATATTTATTTAAACTTGTATTTCCTTTACAGCTATTTCGATGAATTGATGCAGATTAAGTCTGTGCTGAAGGATAAATCCGCTCCCATTGCCAAATTTACTTTGGGGAAAACCATCAGCGTGATCTTTAAGGGCATTGATCCGGTCTCCAATGATTGGCTCTATACAGTAGAGGGCTCTCCAAAGGTGAAGGCTCTGCTGGTCTCCAGTCTGGCGCCAGCAGGCACCACCGTCACCCCTCAGGTGGGCAGCAAACAACCCGCCGTGATCTTGTGGATCGACTATGCCGAGGATCTGCTGCTTGTCAGCACCAAGAAGGTGGATATTGAACACATCAACACCGAATGGCTGATACCCAGCAATCTCATTGGCAAGACCGGAATGAAGGCCAAGGTTTTGCTTAAACTGGACTCCGTTATCGTCTGCTCTCTGAAGAAGGGCATCAATCCGCTGGTCATCTGTCCCGTGCGGCTGCATGCCAATGATGTGGAGAACTCGGGAAGTGCGGGTCTGCGGCCCGGAGACTTCTGCAACATTGGATTTATTCACGAAGAGCTGCCTATCGCTGTGCCGGAGACGGTCTGGCGGCTATGGAAGGGCACAAAACGAGCAGCCACAACGACAGCAGAAGAAACCCTAGGTCCAGTTAAGGCTAAGAAGGCCAAGATTGAGGCAGCTCCAGTCAAGTCCAAGAAGGCTAAAGCGGAGCCAACTCCCACAAAACGAAAGGCGGAAGAGGCAGTACAGCCACAGCCGTCTACCAATGGAAAGAAGAAGATTGAGTCCCTAACAAATGGCACCTCCAAGAAGCAGACCGCCAAATTCTTTGAGGACAAAACTCCAGCCAAAAGTGCAAAGGCAAATGCAGAGACAGCCAAGGGCAAGGCCACACAGATTGAGGCGACCAAGGTCCGCATGCCAGGTGTCGCCAATTTCTGGGAGAGTGACTTGAGCCAGACAAAAGATGCATCTAGCGACGAGGAGGAAGAGGATGCAACAGCTGCGGAAACCCAGACGAACTCCACTAAAAAGAAACGCCTCAGTGCCAAGGAGAAAGCCAAAGCAGAAGTCAAGGAAGAGCAGCGACTGCGCGAAATTGAGGAACGCAATGCGGATCCCCAGGCTCGACTGGAGACCATCGACCAGTACGAACGTCTGGTCATTGCCCAGCCCAACAACAGCATGTCCTGGCTGAAGTACATTTCGTTCCTTCTGTCTAATACGGAGATTGAGAAGGCACGCGATCTGGCCAGAAGAGCCATCGCAACGATTTCCTTCCGCGAGCCGCAGGAACTGCGAAATATTTGGAGTGCCCTGCTCAACATGGAGCTCGCCTACGGCAACAACTTTGATGAGGTGCTCAAGGAGGCACTGCAGAGCAATGATCCCCTGGAGACGTACATCAGTGTGGTCGACATTCTGAAGAAAAACAACCAACGGGAGCGCCTCGCATCAGTGCTCGTTATCCTTCTGAAGAAGTTCAAATCGGAGCCAAAGGTGTGGCGTCTGGTGGCCGAAGCCTACTTCTGGCTGGGAAAATCCGATCAGGTTCATTCCCTGCTGCAACGTGCCCTGCACTCGCTGCCGAACCCAGACCGTAAGCATATCCATATTCCTTTTTAAAACTAAACTTTATCCGCATCTTTCCCTTAATCATTTCAGACATCAACCTCATTGTGGCCTTTGCCAAGTTGTATGAAAAGAACGATGACAAGGACATGGCCCAGACGCTGCTCGACGACATTGTGACCTCGTATCCGAAACGCATTGACATCTGGTGTGTCTACGTGGATATGCTGGTCAAAACAGGACAAATTGACTCGGCGAGGTAAGCTAATACAACTAGAGATGTAATGTAACCTGAGAAGGTGTTCTCAAGGGAAGTCAATTGAGTCTGCTGCTATGAGTTCCAGTTGTTAATGATCTATACCTCCAGCTATTTCCTTTGCACTGAAATATGCTTTTTAATAATTGTTTGCAATATTTACCAATAGCTAGAATTTCCCTGCCCTTCAATACAAATATCCTGGCACAAATATTAAACTTTTATGGATACTCTCCTATACTCCCTATAGAAACGTTTTGGATCGTGCTGTGCAGCAGAAGCTGAAGCCCGAGAAGATGCAAGTGATGTACAAAAAGTATCTGGAACTGGAGAAAGAACATGGCTCCAAGGCGACAGAGGCCAAGGTGATGCAGGAGGCCCAGGAATGGGTGAAAAACTACGCCAAGTCAATCTAGTTCTACTTCTAGTTCCGTAGATACGTAGATAGATGATAGAAATTAATGAAAACATTTAAATACAGTGTTTTTTTTGTATGAATACTTTTATTCTAAAACTAATTTAAATGAAGTATGATATCCGAGAGTTCGCTATTTTGTTGTTTTTTATGTATATGATGTCTATATGTATATTATATATATATATATATATATATAGAGATACATATAAAAAGTATGTCCCTGTGGCAGAACACAACACAACTCAACCTACATGCCACTCGATGTAGAAGCTTCTGCAGACGAGAGAGACGCGGACTGCCACAGGAAATGAATCGTAGAAAATAGTATTCTTGCAGTGCATATAATGGATTCCAATGGATATGGGGCGACTACTACACATTACAACATAATGCTTAAGATTAAGAGGGGCGATAAGGAGGCGTCGCGTCGATATGCCTCTGGATCCTTGGACGATTACAATGACAAAGTGGTTGTTGACGTGGTTTTTACTCTTACACATTAATCAATAAGGGAAAGGGATTTCATCAGAAAAGGATTTTACCCTTGGATTTGCTGGCTCATTTTTATATTTAATTTATACATAAAACAGTCTGGTGTCTGGTGCATATGGTGGTCTGGTCAGTGGTCCAGCGGTCACTCCTTGAAGATGCCACGCGCCTTGGCAGATATCTTGCGCACTCTGCCGCGACTGCTCACGCTTACCATTTGCTCGTCGCTGTCCCCAGAGATGTCGCCCCCGCCATCCGGCTGCTCATCCTCCTCATCTTCCGCTCCGGAATGCTCTTCCGGCGTTTGCTCTCCTCGTTCCTCCTGCGAGCTACTCGCATGGGCATCGCCATTGCGCATACGTTTACGCTGATGCTGTGCTCTGCGCGGATCGGATTGCTCCTCATCGGACTGCTCATTGTAGCGGGGTCTCTTCTGATTGCGACCGCCGCCGCGTTGATTGTTGCTGCGCCGATTGGCATGGCGGGAGGATCTACTACGCGGCACCACATAGTCCTCATCATCGTCGTTGTCGTTGTCATTTTCATTGACCAGCGAGTTGTTCGAGGGCGGACGGCGTGCCGCTGGCGGTCTTCGCTGACGCTGCGACGAGCGCTCATGTGTGGCCGCCGTCGCTGATGACGATGAGGATTTAGTCTTGGTCCGGTTCCGAGTCCTCCCATTGCTGGGCGACACATAGCTGGTCAATGGCTGATTGTCTTCGGAATCGGTGGCAGAGGCTTCCTCATTTTCTTCCTCCTCATCATCATCGTCCTCGTCGTTGGTCTGGGAACTGGACCCACCATCAGTGCCCTCATCAGAGGCAGCCGCATCCTCATCCTCGTCCTCCTCCTGCTCCTCCTCGTCTTCCTCGTCCTGAGAGTTGGCCTGACTCGTGCGTCCACGTAAACCCCGTCGGGTCACCACATTGCTGTGGCTATTGCTATTGCTGTTGCTATTTGTCGTGGAGGTGGGTCGCCTGTGATTGTTAATGGCTTGGATCAGTCGTGTGCTCTCCAGCGGATCTGTGCTCGTGTCCAGCTCATCGGCATTCCGTTGATGCCGCGACAAAATCCGTCTCGGTGGTGCCCTGGAGGCGTTCACAGTCCCCAGATAATTATGATCATGGGTGGCCACGGCAGGACTGTCTGCCCGTTGGTTCTGTGTGGAGGAGGTGGTCGTGGAGGTGGCATGTGAGCGCGTCATATGCGTGCTCCTTTGGGGCAGCGGTGAGGCCAGTCGTCGGCGCAGAGCCAGAGGATGAGGTGGTGCTGCCGCCTGTGAAGCGGCTGTACTACTTTTTGCGGGTGTTTCTAAAAATGATAAGAGACTGTTAGCTTTTGACCTTTATCATTGGACGGCTTTGATGGCTGCTTACTCTGCTGATTGTTGGCCAGCGGCTCGTTATCGCTGTCATCGTCATCATCATCGTCCTCGATTTGGGCCCGATTGATGGCCATGCCGCGATTCGTACGCAACTGGCGAGACGGAGCAGATCCGACAATACCGAAGGCGGCACGGCTAGTCGATGGCATATCGTCTTTTGTGGGCGTGGGAAGGATCTGAACGATAAAAGAGATTTTTATTTAATCAAATAACATTTCTGGGATGCCTTCACACGCACCTCTTCAGCCTCGTCGCTGTCCTCTTCCTCCTCTTCTTCAATATCACTGCCACGACCCCAGTCGAGAATTGCCCGTTTGGCGCTCTGACGCGTGGGTCTCGCCACGGGGCCATGCGAGTCCGTGTCCGACTCAATGATTCGACCATTGCGCACGGGCAGGTGGTAGCTGTGATCATTCTCGGCCGCATGGTGGGACGTGGATGTGGTGGGCCTCCCACCATTGGCCCGCGTGTTCCGTGAGGGACTCTCGAGGCTGGGATCGGCGGCAGTGAATGCAGCTGCAGCCGCTGCAGCAGCGGCCGCACTGGTACTGGGGCCATTGTCTGTGGCCTGAAACCTGGAATTTACCTGGGATCTGCCCTTTCGACGGGTCACATTGGTGTGGCTGTCCTGCGTGCTTTCGTCGTGCTGCGAATGGGAGGCGGCCTCTTCGGAGCTGCCCAAACCACGACGCGTACGTCGGGTGGGGGCCGGGACTCCTCCTCCGCGGCTGCTGCCCGCAGGGCTCTTGTCCAGGCGGCGACGTTTCGTGTTCGAGTGTCCGTTTCTGTTGGCGGACTTACGCTTCTTCCCTCCGCGGCTGCTGCGTCCCACATTGGGATTGTAGCTGTCCTCGGAATCATTGGGATTGGACTCATCGTCCATGAGACGCTGGCGCGGTCTTCCACGTCGCGGTCGCGCCTGCTGCGGTGAACTGGCATTGGTGTGGGCATCGTCCTCTTCCTCCTCCTCCTCACTGCTGGCATCTGAGGTGGCCTGGGCACTGGTTTCCTCATCGTCCTCCTCCTCCTCGTCACTGCTGCTGCTATTGTTTTGATGGCGTCTCTGTTGGGCCGCAGATGAGGAGGAGGTCACACGGTTCGAGCCCGAGTGGCTGGAACTGGCCGTAACGGCCACTCCGTTGCGGCGTCGCGAACGTTGGGCACGCGCCACCGCCTCCTCATCATCATCATCGTCATCATCATCATCTTCATCCTCATCCTCACTGGAGTGCGGTAATGGTAGTCTCCTGGGTGCCGCTGTCGTCTTCTGATTGCGACGCGTGGCCCGCTCCTTGTTCGGACGTTTGGTGGGACTGCTGGAGGTTCCACGACCGCCCCCACTGCTCCCCGACTTGTTCTTGTTGGCGCGTCTGCGTGCCGCCTTCCAATTGGTGACGACCGTCTTAATGTGCGACTCGAACAGGGCGCTCAAACGCAGTGTCATGGAGTAGATCTGCAAGAAAGCGAACAAGGAGAAGGCGGACCATTAGGCCCATTAGGATTAGGATTGGTTTTCAATTGGTTCGTTGGATTGTTAGTAGTTAGCCCCCCGACGGGGGAGACAAAAACCTTACCGCTAGATTATCCTATAGATAGATGATAGAGTCACGTAGATCGTCATTCATTTGGTTCGTTATTATATTTATATTTTTGATATTCGATATACGATATTCGATAGATATTTTAATGGTTTATGAGGTTTTGGAGAGATTAGGGTATTCGAGATATTCGAAATGGAAGGCATGTTCACGGTAGGCAAAAGAAACGTAAAGAATAGATGGATGAGCTTTTGCATGTGTGTGGCTAATGTGAGCGTGTGTGTGTGTGCTTCAGGAGGGTTCTTTCCAGTAGGGCTGCATAACTATCGATTTATCGGCATTTCTATCGAATTTTTTTAAATAATTAAAGAAATAAACTCAATGGTCGCCTTTGCCAGGACAACATAGTCCATGATTAGTGATAATAGTTTTTAGAAAAGTAGCCTAAAAATAGTACGCCTTTTCTTGATACATTGCTTTTGGTATGTATATTGATAGCGAACAGATCGATAAAACCAAATTAGATCGAGAACTTAAAATAGAAGCCGAAATAAAAATACTACTTTTCAACGGCGCTTTAGTAAGGAATTTATTATAGCCGTTCAGCAGAGCTCAAAACATGCAACCTGATATATAATCGAAGCGTTGACCAGCACAACTTGATCAGCGATCAGTGAAACATCGCAATGATCATGTTTTCAGTGCTGATGAAAGCGTACTTTTTTGACGCTACATGTAAGATCACTACGCTGGTGAACGCGCCCAATAATTTTGCGCAGGAAAACAACAATACTAGATAGATGGCGTTGTTTTGGCGTTTTCTCTTTACAAAGGTCCTTTTCCTGACCTACGAGGTCCTCCCATAAAATCTTGATATATAGAATAATTTCAATCGATTTGTAGATTTGATCGACTCTGTCATCGAAGGTTTTGCAGCCCTAGTTTTCAGTTACAATTTGAGAAATGGAAAGAACAAGAAGGAACAATGAAAACGATAAAAAAAAAAGTTGCAAGCCAACAGAAAACAAAATCAAAAGCCAAAGCAACGAATACGAGAGATGCCCCCTGTGATCGCTGATCATCTTAAGTCATAGAAAGCAATAAATGACGATCTGCAACCGATCTGATCTGTCGCCATATCTACAAGGGACAGATGCGAGTGGTCTCTGTCTGTCCCACGCACTCACCCGCGAGCGTTTGTTGGTGTTGTAGTTCTTGGAGTTTTGGAATATCAATCGGACATCCTTGGCAAAATCCATCGGATCATCATAATTTCCACCCAGCAAGTCCTCCTTCACCGTCCGCAGATCCATGGGAGTGGCAATGATTTCCAAATAGTCCGGAAACTCAATAGTGTCGACAGGCTCACGGAATGGCAACGAGTCCGGCCGCTGCCACATTAAATCCAACAGCTGCCGGCAATCAGAGCGCCAATCCCCATCCGAGTGCATACGAGTGGACCTGCAAAAGGGACCAAACAAGAGTTAACATTATGATATTTAAGATTAAACATTAAATGTACCTTCTGGTGGATGAAACACGTTGTCGTGCAGCTGCTGCCGCCGCCGATGTGGTCGGTCCGGTGCTAGTTGAGGGCACAACATCAGAGTCTGCCTCATTCTCGGACTCGGACGAATGATAGACATCCACCAGTTGATGATAGACGGCAGCCACATCAATCTCATCCGCCTCCCTGATGATGCGCAGGCACAGATCCGTCACAATCCGTGCATGCTTCACAATGATCGTGTGTCGACGATTATACTGCTCCGCATTGGTGGCCAAATACCGCACATCGAACTGTGCGGATGTGATGCGACGGTAGAAGTGATTCTCGAAGCGTGACTTGACCGTGGTCAGATCGATAGGATACTCGATCAGGTAGGCATAATCCGGATATATGTTCAGGTCGACGGGTGCTAGAAAATGCTCTGCTATGGATAGACGCATCACCTGTTCGAGGCCATTGATGATGCGGCGACAGGTCCCATCGCGATCGCCTCGATGCCACTCCTCGGACTTGGGCTGATAGAGCGTTGCACGTATTTCCTCGGGCAGGACTGGCACAGCCCCACCGACTTCATCCGGCACTCGTTGCTGATCAATTGGCTCCATATCCCAGGGACTCATGCGTTCGTACTCTCCATTATCCCAACGCACGCGAAAGCACATGAAAAATGAATCGGGAAAGTCGGCGCACAGGGCGTGACGTGACTCAATCTGTCCCATCCACCAGCCGTCGCCGATCATGCAGCGGAAACGATCGCCAATGCTCCAGTTGCGCTGCACGGCCAAATCGAAGGTCTGGCGCAGCACCAGAAAGTCCAGGACATCTGGCATATCATGATATTTGATCTTAAACGAGGTCCCAGTCATGTTGCCATCCTCATCGATGATGGCCATCTTCAGACAGCACAGCCGTGGCGGACGTATCTCGTACTTGATTCCGATAACCCGCACCAGCTCGTGGTCGCGCAGCGTGTGAAAATTCCATGGTTCCGAGCTGTGCGACAGTTTGTAGACCTTCTTTAGGCGCACGGCATCCAAGTAGCTCTGATGGCCCTGTCGAAAGTAGACAACTTCATCGCCCATTTGCGGATAGTACGGAGTCTTGCGTGGGATCACCTCCGACAGCCATTCGGCGGGTCTGTACAGCTCCGGGATTTCACCATTGAGATCCGTGGGCGGGAACAGCACTGTTTTTCGGCCCACTTTCCTGGCCGTCACTTGTCCTTGGCCACTAGCCCCGCTGGCACCAGCTCCGACAGCTCTGCCGGCTGCATCTTCATCACTGCTATCGTCACTACTGTGGGGGCGACGGGACAGTGGCTTGCGCTTGGAGCGTTTGGGTGGCTCTAGATTGGGTCCAGGCGTATCCGCCACCCAATCGGAATAGTCAGAGCTGTCCGTGTCCGAATCGTCGCTGCTTTCATCTAGATTCTCCTCCACGTTCGAGTAGCTGGTATCCCCCGACGTATTACTGGACACATCATCCTCTTCCTCTTCATGTACCGGCGGAACATCCTGTTCATAGTGGTGCTCCTGTTCTTGATCCCTCACCGCTCGGGTACGATACGCTGGCGCCAGTGGGCCGACCACTTGTCCAGGTCCAGGCGGAACGTTACGCCGCCTGCCTGGCCGGCCGGCGCCATTGGCCCGCGTGTTCCGTGGCCGGCCCAAGCTGCCGCTCGTCTGCTGGGCCGACGCCGCACTAGCAGTATTGATCATGATGGGGCGCCGTCGCATCTCCCGTTTGTACTCCTGCTTCTCGTACAGTCCAGCGGAATAGCTGACCTGCTTGATGTTTTGCAACTGGGCATACTTCATGGGACGCACGTAGGTGCGACGTACGAACTTTAAGGGCAATGCCTGCTGAGGAGAAGACTGCTGCGCAGCTGGTGCTGCTTCTACTGGAACTGCATCCTGGGCCAAAGCAGGCTCTTCCGCCGGCGCTGCTGCTCCCCAGCCCTGACGTGGCGTGCCCAAACGTCCGCCTAAAACATTTCCGCGCGCAGATTGTCTACTATTTGAGTTGGGCTGTTGCTGTTGCTGCTGCTCCTGACGCTGTCGATTGGTCAAACGTTCAAACGATTGATTGGCATTGCTCGCATTCGATTCGTTGGCATTGGCACTGCCGACCGACTGGCGATTGGCCAAAGCCGCAATCATGCGATCTATGTGGGAATAGCCTGAAGGTCCAGCAACAGCTGCTGGGGCGGGTGGTACAGCTACACTGGCATTCAGCTGGGGATTCACAGCGTTCGCATTCAAATTATCCTCAATGACGACACCATCTACACCCACAGTGAGATTAGGAGTCAACTGATCAATGGTGCAGCTCTCACGGCCGGGTACGAAGCGTTGATACTTCGTGGGATGCGGATTGCCATCAGCATCAACGAGAAATGGTGGTGGCATCAAATGCGGCATTATCTGTGTCTGTTCGTCCACCACATGATGCTGGGCATCGCGCAGCAGGGGCCGGAAATCTGTGTGAAAGAAAAGCTCAGCGGGGAGCTGGCAAAAGGAAAGGAAAACAGATTAAATAAATGAACGAGAGATGAGAAAACTCAATTAAACACTCACCATTGAGTACTTGTCCTTGCACATTCCCAGGCCAAAGATCATGATATGACCATGCGAATCGGTGGCAGCTATCATTGTGCCATCCGGCGACCATTTGGCGTCGAACACACTGCCATGACCCTGCCCGTCGATGTCATTGAAGAATTCGGTGACCATCACGCCCTGTTCGATGTCCCAAAGGAACACCTGACCATCGTGACCGGCGGACAACAACACATGCTCGTCCCTTGGATTGGATTCCAGGACATACAGTTCATCCTTGTGGCCGCGCAGGACACGATGCAGCTTGGCTGATTTCGAGTCCCAGATTTTGATCTGTACCGAGAGAGATACGCATTAAAAAAGGAGTGCTCTGTGAGTAAGCGACGGCTACTCACGGTGAAATCATTGACGGCCGTGATGACATAGCGATCCGAGGCATCCCAGGCCACCATTGTGACCTTTAGCTTTTTGCCCTCTTCAGGCTCCGGGCAGCTGTTAGGCAGAAGAAAGAGTTAGAAAGGAAAAGTAGAATAATCTTGTGGCTGGAACACACCTGGCCAACCGCTCGGTCATGCACAGCTTTACGCTCTTCCATTGCTGCGACTCAAAGGTCCAAATGTGTGCCGTGCCATCCTTGCTGCCAGATATGAACCTCAGTCCCCGATGCGACCACTGCACCGAGTCCACGGCATCGGTGTAGGCTTCCGTTTCCAGTATTCTTTTGGGCCCATCTTCACCCATCATGTAGACACGAACATGATGGTCCGCAGAGCCGGCAGCCAGAAACATGCCGCCCGGCGAGAAGGTGGTGCACATCATCTGCGCCTGCCCCGGTCGCAGTTTCTCGTGGTACTGTGTGGGCTTCGGTGCGAACGTAATCTTCTGGCCACGTGGCGTCGAGTACTGCCAGAAGGCAATGGAACCGTCTGTGCTGGTGGTCACCAAGTACCGTAAGTCGCTGCGTGGGGATGGGCAAAAGTTCACCGATGTTATCATGCCCGTGTGGGCGGCAAGGACAGCAATGGGGGAGGTGGTCTGCATATCCCACACACGCAGAATGCGGTCCACCGATCCGGCGGCCAGCATTGTGTTGTCCAGGTTGATGGCGATGTCCGTGATCTCGGCCGAGGCACCGCGCAACGTCGCCAGGAGGCGACCATCCGCCGCAGACCAGATCTTGATGAGCAGATCATCGGCTCCTGTGATAATATAACGTCCAGTGCGGTCGAAGAGCACACAGTACACGGAGGATAGGTGGCCCACGGTGCGGCGCAGCAAAATAGTCTTTTTATACAGCTCCGTGGGCACCAGGAGCTTCCGACGCACTTCCCCGCCATACTCCCGGCCAGCCAGTACCCGGGCTAAAGGAAACAATAAGACAATAAACAATTAATATTTTTCATAAGATCATTCGTCGTTTACTCACTGATATTGTGGGTGCGCTTGGTATAGTCTGCATCTGGCAGTGATACGTCATGGAGGCGAGTACAGTAATCCCTGAGAGAACGATGCGTGTAAATGGTGTCCTGTGTACGCAGAAGATTTTGCCGACCAGTGCCCAGGAGAGAAAATATGCCTGGCACACTTCCCGGATATTGCCGTTCCACTAGCGGACCTAGACGACTGCATAATTCCTGCAAATGATTGTCTCCAATATGCGTGAATTTATTTTCCTGCAAGAGATAAAATTCAAAATAATAACGATGCTTTTGTTTATCGATAACCATAGCCACGATGAATTGAACGCAGCTGTTTCGCACTCAAGCGATGTACGTATAACCGTCTCGCTCTGGCGAACACAAGTCCGGGGGTTGTTTGTGTTTGTGTATGCATGTGAAGCATGCTTATGTATGGAAAAGCAAGATGTCGGCTGCTGGCAGACTAATTGTTGTAAAAAAATTACTATGCAATTTTTGGTTTTGGTTATTTTTCAAAAATTACTCCAATTTACAATTTTGGAACATTTTTGTAGATTAATTTTGCACTTCAAAATTTTTACTTTTTTTTTTAATCAATGTTTATTAATTTACTATTTAGCAATTAATTAGTTTACCAAAATGTTTTATTAATGCACTTTTAACTTTAAGATTTGCAACAAACTAATTTACACACACGCATGCACTTGTACGGTGTCGTCGCTCAATCAATCGATTTGCGCGTGACGTCACAAAAGCGCACGCACAAAGAGAGAGGAAGCGCGACAAGCGAAAGAAGTTTTTCCACTTATGCAAGACACACACCGCACACAAAGAAAATGCGAGGAAATTAAACTAGAAACTAATGAAAACACTCACCAATTCGGCAAAGGTCTGCTGATGCTCATTTCCCAGCCAGTCAATGCGTCGCGGCAGAACCTGTGGAGAAAGGTAGAAGAGGGGGGAGAAGGGGATATAAGCTGTTATCACTTGCACCGCTGCCTGCCTGCCTGCTGCGCTGTCGAACATCGAAACAATGACGTCGCCACCAGGCGCGGGGGGGGACTAAGTACGTCACCGACATTTCTTCTTTTTTTTAGCAAGCGGACAGACCAGAGGGCTATCCCGGGGGCCAAAAGCTAGCGGACTACGGTTTCTGTTCTCAGTATAGCTTGAACTGTGATACAAAACCGACGTAGGCTTTGTGTCGCTGCTGCTTCTGCTGCCGGCAGCAGTACCAACAACAACAAAACCCAAACAAAAATATATAAACAAACGCAGGGCAGAGTTTTTGCATAAACCGTGATACCGATACCCCCGCCCCAAATCAGTTGTAGCGGCAGCACGGCCCAGGAATCGCCAATACCCTGGCCTGTGGCCCCCACTCTTACATTCTTCTGCTGCAGCTCCTGGATTAACACCTGTAAGGTTGAAAACGATGGATGCAGTTAGTATAATGGATGTAAGCGCAAACCAAAAGATTCAAACGTTGAAAATTGCGCTCTTTTTTGTGGAGCAGCAGCCTCAACGCCTTCCGATCACACCGACCTTTGCCGTCTCTTGTAGGGGACCCGCTGTCAGGAATTTCGATATAAGGAAGTATAACTCTGCAAGAAGAACAATTTCACAGAATAAGTGCAACAGTTGGGTGGGAAAATAGCTTTATAATACGAAAATTGCAATTTTTCGTCTAGATGTTCTTGCAATTCGACTCGCGGCCATTCAGCCCAGGCATCGCGAATGCACAGCCAGCGAGCCCATCGCAAAAGCACACACCTCTCCCGGGGCTGCAGGAGGCTCTGGGCATTCATATTTTTGCACACACTTATTGTATTCGTACTAAACGTACCTGGCACTATCACATCATTAGAACTGGCCTGGCTATTTGCCATTATTCATTGCGAACTACAGCTCGGATTATTACAAAATTGTAGTTGCTTTCTTCCAAAAATTCTTTTTTCAGCTTCTTCTTTCTGCGTGCCCAAATCGGCATTCACACGGAAATGGCAAAATTGATCGATATCCGGATAACACCGATAGATTCTCAACGTTTGAAGCACGAAATGTAATGATACTTTCAAAGTAACAAATTCTGACTGAAAACACCAAGGTCAATAAAGGTAATTCTTGCCATTTTAGGATCAAAACATATAGATCTTTAATGAGAGGGATATAATATGCTATGAATGCCAACTTCGATTAAAAATGGGACAAATATGCTGGAATTGAAACGATAGGATGCGATAGTGCCGACACTGGTCATCTCTAGTTAACGTAGTTGCGATAATTATTTTTGGGTGATATTTTCCAATTCTCATGTAATAAAAACCATTTGGTACACGAATAAAATAGCAATAAATGTGCACAGTAATTCTCGTTCGAAACAGATAGTGCGAAAACTATTACCATGGAGTGCAACCTGGGCAGCGAAATAGGCCTGAAGATGCGCGTAAGTTTCTTTTTGCGGAAAATCAATGAACTTCGTAATCCAAGCAAAAAACAATTTAGAGTGCCGTCAAGGCGAAGCTGCTGGAACTAGGCACGGGCGGCTCATCCGGCTTTATAGACGACGAACTGCCTGACTATGTGATGGTGATGGTGGCCAACAAACGCACCAAACAGCAAATGGCCGCCGAACTAAATCTCTTCCTGGGTGACCAGACGGATCTCTTTGTCACCTGGCTACACGAAGTTCTCCAGAAGCTGCAGGAAGTCACATTACCCACAGCAAGTGGTGAGTTTTATGGTTTTCTTTATCTCTCGTGGGCCACAATCTAATCAAACCTGATCGATTTGCCAGCTTCCAGCAAAAAGCGCAGGTCTCGTCAGCTCGACGCACGTTCCAAATCGAAGGAAAAGGACAAGAAACACTCGAAGAAGGACAAAAGGCTGCAAAGAAGGTCGGGCGATGAAATGCCAGATGCCAGCTCTGCCGATGCCATGCCCGTCATTAGCTCAATAACCGATGCCTTTGCCGAGGAGCTGCTGGAGAAAGCCAAAAAATCCTTGGACATCGACATCAATGCCAAGGATGAGATTGTACACAAAAAGAAACGCAAGTCCGTAGAGAGCGAGGAGGAAATAGGAGACACAGATGTGCCCCCAATCTCAGAGATAAGCTCAACAAACAACAGCGGAGTCAATCGGCAGAAGGATCTGGCCGAGCTGGCTGAGATTCAAAAGAAAATCCATGCGGCCAAGAAGCATTTGCGCCAGATAGGCGAAATAGAGGACGAAAGTGATGTGGAGGAAGATGGCGACGAGGATCTCTTGAACATCAACGAACATGAGGAGGAGCCGGAGATCCAGCAGTCCTTTGTTGAAGATATACAACAAGAGGTTCCTCCCGCACGCAAACCCAAAAGTCCTATTATTTTCAAGAGGCGAGAGAAGACACCGCCGGAGCAGCGTGCCGAGCCGGAAATTGTAGCTCGCCAGGCGGTGGAGATGGACATAGAGATTGAAAAGGAAAAGCCCAAGGAAGAGCGCTCTGAACGACGTTCGGTTCACGACCGTCTGGGCTCCAAACAGACGGCACAGCCGCCAACAGAGCGCCCTCAGCGCAGCCAAAAAGAGCTATATGTCCCGGCACACCGAAGACGCATGGAGGCCTCAGAGGCGCAGCCCCCCAAAGAGCGCAGCCAGCGGGAACGTTCAAGGGAACGTCGCTCCAGCCGCGACAATCTCCGAGAATCGAGTCGTGCCCATCGCCAGCGACGTTCGCTCAGCCCAGAGGCCCCCAAGGCGAAGCATCGCATTGGTTCGCGTGTTATTGTGGCAGTTCACAAGCCGCCAGAGCCCTCGGATGATGAGGATATGGCAGACAAGCCTGTCAACTCGGTCATCAAGATCAAGCCCAGGCCCCAGGTATCGCCCAGAAGACAGGCCTGCAAGAATCTACTCATGAGAGCCGTGGCCGATGCCCAGAGATCCACGATTCTTGCCAAGTCGTCGGCGCCTTCGTTAAAGAAAGATGAGGAGGTGGAATTGATCAGCAGCACGTCGCTGGGCAAACGCAAAGCCCCAGAAAAGGGGGATCGCGATCGATCGCGAGACCGTGCCAAGAGGAGTGCACCCACCCCGGAGCTGTTCAGACGCAGCACCCGCGAGCTGGTGGTCAATGTCCTGCAGCGGGGGGATGCGGCTGGAAAAAAACACACCTCTGCCAATGTCCGACGCTCCAACGACAGTCATGCCGAGATGAAGGTGAAGCTGGTTGAGGAAGAGTATGGGCCCAGTGTCGTGGCCGAAGACTATGAACCGTATGTGCCCCAATTGTTGAATCACGTGGATGATATAGACCTACACGTTCGTTCGCCGGAGACGAGGCCCAGTTCCAGAGGGCCAAAAACTCAATTTGTGGTGACCCTGAATGGGGATAAAACGTCAACGTCGGGCAGCAGGGACAGGGAGAGGGACTCGTATCGCAAGCGGAGTATCTCGGCGAAACGCTCATCCTCGCCTGTATCCATAACGCCACAACACGTGACCTCTTCCAGTGCGGAACCAATTGCTGCCACAGCTACTGCCTCCTCCTCTACGGTCGACAGACGGCGCAAATCTAATCGAGCATTGAGCATCACCCCATCGCCCACTTCAAGCCCATCTCATCATCAAATCACACGAAGTTTGAAGCGTAATGAGGTGATTAGGAAGCAGCAGGAAATCAAAAAGATCATCATCAAGAATGACACGGACGAGGATGATGAAACGCACAGTGCACAGCCGCCAAAGAAGTCCCAGTTGCCACAGAAGCGACCATCGAGCGGCAGTTCTTTGGCCTCGGCCTCGGCCAATGGTCACAAGGAGAAAAGAGCTAAGGCTGCCACTGAAGAGCGCTCTAACACGCCACCATTGCCGGCCACTGGCCGTCAAGCCTTGCCTAGACTGGAGAAGCGAGCCGTCAGCAAAGAGAAATCTGCAAATGCAAATTCAAGTGTAGAACCATTGACGGCACCGGTGTCCGTAATCATCCCTGCCTCGCCCAAAAACAAACACACGCCCATTCGCTTTACTTTGAGGTCCGAGGAAAAGTCTCAAGCACAGGCACAGTCACAGCCACCGCCTGCCCAAAGGAAACGTCGCTCGGGCAGTCATGAGCGTGATTCCTCCTTGGAAAGGCGCAAGGTACCAATACGGAGTCTAGAGGATAGAAAATATGATAATTTGCCGGCATGTAAGTGAAGCCACAAATAACATACAAACGATCCTATAACTTCAACTCTTCGCTGTTTGTTTCCACAGTAAGTGCCGTCAGCGTGGACTCGGCCGTGATGAAGGTCAGCAAGCCCAAGGAGCGTTGTAAGTATCATCCGAGCTGCACAAAACAATTCTGCGAGTACTACCATCCGACAGCGCCGTGCAAGTCTTTTCCCAATTGCAAGTTTGCCGACAAATGTATGTACTCGCATCCCAAGTGCATGTACGATATGTCGTGCATGAGCATTGACTGCAATTACGCACACAGCGGCCAGCGGGATCTCAGTCATGTGCAGCTAACGGCTCCGCCTCTATGTAAGTGCATTATTTAATTATTTATACATAATTCGCCCCAAGCAATCATTTCTGTGTCTCTTCCTCCAATAGCCTCCCATGTCATACCGGTGCAAAACTATAAATCAATATCGGCTCCCTTGACGGCCACGACAGCAACCACCATGTGCAAATACTATCCCAATTGTACCAAGGTGGGGTGCACCTTCTACCATCCAAAGCCATGCCGTTTTGGAAAGAATTGCGTCAATAAGCTGGAGTGCGTCTTCTATCATCCGGAGATGCAGAGCAAGTTCAAATGGGTCGCCTCGATGGGCTGAGAGAACATACACCCCATAAGTTTTAACAATATTTAGCTAATGTCATTTTATCCACTACTCCCTGCTCTTGGCGCCCGGCTCATTGCTATGCCAGATCCCCGTTATATCCCAAACTTTACACCAAAACCTTTTTTCTATTGGATCTTTAGAGCTGGGAGTTCTTATACACTACACAGAGATCTGTGTAACACCAATTTCATTTCATTTATGCATTTGATTTGCACACATTTTATACATATTAGACATTAGCTGCTATCTATCTGTATCACGGCAAACAATCGTTCAATCAGATCTTTTTCTTGCATACAATCATTATCGACACGTCATGCAAAGATCTGCGAATAAAATTAGCAATAGTTGCTACAAATTGGAAAATGAAATTGCGTTTCTCTACCTGCCGATCTCTAAAATGCTTAGGGAATTCTCTTTTGCAGCATTCGCTTGTGCGTCTCGAGTCGAGAATCAATGTGCCGCGTTAAGTGTGCTTTAGATCACGTCAATGGTGGAAATATACGATACTGATCTGATTTGATACAAGAATATCAAGATCAAGAATATTCTAATATATGGAGTCAGTAACATTTTCTTCTGGCTGTTACATAGATCCACAACAATATAATATACGCCTACACTCTTTGAGTACAGGGTAAAATGAATCAAAACAAACAGATAAAACTAAAATGAAATGATCTGAGGACAGCAAAGAACAACAAAGTGCAACTAATAAACTAATTGTTCCCAAACCCAACCAAAATCTCGTCAGTCTACCCTTTTGAGGACCGCGTATTTATGCAAATTAAAAATGTATTATTAATTTATTATTGGAACGTTTTTGTCGAGGCAGAAGTCCCTCCAAAACTCTACATAAAATAACATACGAAAATGCGACTATTTCTAATTAAGTTATGATCTTATAAATTGCTTCAATCTGTGTGTTTAAAAATATGTTATTTTTGGCAGAAAATACCTATGTATGCTTTGAAATATTCTTTTAGAACTCGAAATCAAAGAATCGACAAAGGCTTCTCCTTAAATGCCAATAGACATATGTAGCAATTGCATTAGAAAATCTTTGAGGCATTCCTTTTTGAGGGCAAAAGCATTTTCGTTGGATTTTAGTAACAAAATTCGTCAAGCTCGAAACAAAATTTTATATTCTACAAATGGACAAGTACGAGGAAACCAAGGAGCTGCAGGACTTCGCAGGCATCTACTGCTGCGACTCCAAACAGAAGTTGAATTCCCCTCAGCTGTTCGACGACAATTTGGAGGACGTTGCCAGGAGCCTCGCACAGATAATGATGATTTGTGGGATCAACACAAAGAAGAGCTGCCAGGCCAGGGCCATCATAATGCGGGCATTTGTGTACCACGAAAATTTGCGGACACAGAGCAGCCCGAATGCGGCAACAGAGTCGCGTCTCAATCGGGATGAAATGCTGCAGGCGTTGCGCATTAAATGTGGGATGGAAGGCGCGGAGGCCATGTTGTCGTATTCCATCATCAGGCTAGCATTTAAAGCCTTCTTCCACGCGAGGCTACCGGTGTCGCTTAGCAGTCCGAATTTGGATGCCATGGCGATTCAAAGGCAGCAGCGGGCATGGATACAGGCTGCCAACGAAACGTCTAAGCTTTTTAAAAACTATCAGTCTGTCTTCTTTTGGGTGCACAAGTCCTACAAGGAGCAGATTGATGCGACCTACAGAGGGCTCTACAATCGCATGGAGGCCCGCTGTAGCCCGATCGAGGTCCCACTTTGCGCCAGTCGTAGCTGCTCCAAGCAGGTTTTGTCTGTGGACACAAAGACCCGCGTCAGACGGGTGACCAAGAAGCTCACCCTCAAGGATAGCTGTCATCTGAGTAAGGTCAGTATTCTGTGTGGCCTTCAGGTGCCCTAACAAATGCCCCCCAAATGAATACGGGCACTCATACCAAGTGGTTGGAGGATGAGCCACCGCAGCCAAAGCACCAGTGGTACCAGAGAATAACAGCTGCAGTGAGCTGCCTGTTAGCGATGCAGGGATTGAAGATTCAAGCTCCAATTTGTTTCTTCCTTTTATCTAAGATTTCGGCAATATAAGGAATTCGAGTAATCTTCGTTTTCAGCTTTCTGTTTCCTGCCTCGTGCCGCTTGTGGCATAGTTTCTATTGTTGCGAGGCGTTTTGGTGTGCGTTTTTGTTTCGGGTACTGAAGGACTTCTTTCGTCAAGTGTGGATATTGTTCAAGCCGGAGAATGAATTCTTTAAGTGATTCGGACTAGTTTTAGCATTTTTTCCCCCAATATTTGTCCTCCCGTTGTTTCTAGTTACATTCGGAACTTGAATTATCTCCATGGAGTACATAAATATTCTCAAGATTATATTTATAGGACGGCTGGCTTTTATATTCGTAGCAATCAAAGATAACATTGAAGAGTAAGACAAGCATTCTTGTCTTGAAAATCCATGCCGAAAATCGTGAAATGATGGATATCGAAGAATAGTCAAATCTTTTTGGAAAAAAGTCGAAATATTTAATATTTATTATATGTATAGTACAGTCTTAAGGTTACGCTTAGAAATTCTAGAGCAAAATATGTCTTTCATTTAATTTGAATGCTTAACAAATAGTTCTGTTCTGATAGTTGCAATTGCTTTTCGTTACTCAATTTTTAAGGTTTAGTTTTACATAATGCTGTTTTTTTTATAAGGCCACATTTCCTAGTTTATATACTTCAGTATATATAGGCATATAGAATTTTTTAAATGTTGTTTTCTTTTAGCTCAGCTAATTTAAGTAGGTGTTAAAATCGGGTATACAATACAAATCTATTTACAAAAAAAATACTTGTACAATACAATTTGAAGATAGGTCTACGCGTGGGAATGTGTCGGTTTTCGGTTGTCGGTGTCCAGTTTTCAGAGCTATAACTTTGTTCGCTGCTTTAGGATTACGAGGATTACACATACTCGTGGACGAGTAAAGGAGGAACCGAATACTGAAACTAATCTAATCGGAATCGTAACTACATAACGACTATAGAGTGGTTTTTGCCATCTAATTACTACAAATAAATAGACAACGGCATTATTAACTAACTAAAGCATAGGCATAGGCATCGAGGTGGTGATGGGGGGGTTTGGGCTGCTGCTGGCTTTGAGCACCTTAATACGAACTTACGTACAAAAACATTGCATTACTCCTACTTCTCTAGGCTATTACGATATGGGCGGACTTTAGAATATCTTTTTGTTTGCTTTGCTAATGGAATTTCACTCGAAGCTTAAACTAAATAAGTCGTTCTTCGGGTGGCGGCTTCAGCACATTGTCCATTTCCAGCCTCGGATTGCAGTACTCCTGGGCGCTGGGGCTGTAGGTGCCGCGTGTGGCACGCTTGTTGCGCGCCATCACCAGGAAAGTGCCCAGCAGTCCGCCAGCAATGAGAAGCAACACCACCACAACGGGTATAACAATGATGGCTATATCTGTTGTCGATGGGCCATCCTCCTTGGCAACAATCTACATAACAGAGAAGAGTCAGAGAACTATCAGTATCATACTCCTATAAAAATCTTCATCATTACTTACAGGTGCCGTGCAATTCTTGCCCGCAAATCCTTCCGTGCAGATGCAATAGTAGTCCGGTTGTGTGCCGCAGTTCTCCATGCAGCGGCCCCCATTGCCGCAAATATCAGTGGCATTGCAGGGATCAGTAAAGTTGCAATAAGCCCCGCAGTAGGGATTCTCGCATATGCACTGGAAGGAGCCGGGCTTGTTGAAGCACCGACCCAGTCCTCCACAATACTCCCCCTCCACACTGCACTCGTCAATGTCGGTTTCGCAGTGGATGCCCTCGAACCCAGTGCCGAGGCAGTTGCATTCGTAGGCGCCCACCAAATCCCTGCACTGGCCTCCATTCTGACAGGGGTTCGATTCGCATTCATTGATGTCCTGCTCGCACAGACGACCCGTGTAGCCCAGGCTGCATTTGCACATGGGTGACTGGAATCAATAAAGCGTTAGTATATAATCGATGGGGATTGTATGTATATTTCCTTACCACGCCTGTGGTTAGGCAGAGTCCTCCATTATCGCAGGGCGTACGCTCGCAGAAGGGCACATCGCACAGGGAACCCTCAAAGCCCGAGGCGCAGGTGCACGTAAAGTTATTGCCAGTCAATCCATCTTCAGGGAAAAATACTGTTTAAGTGTGTGTTCAAAGAAGGCATATTAACCAGGTGGACTTACTGAAACCATTCTCGCAGGTGGAGCCATTTCGGCACGGCTCGTTCTCGCACGTCATCTGCTTGAGGACATCGCACTGGGGACCGGTATAGTCCTCAGGACAGTCGCAGTAATAGGCCGCAATCAGATCCGTACAATTGCCACCATTTTGGCAGGGCTGCATGGCGCATTCGTCAATATTCTGCTCGCAGTAGCGTCCCTCAAATCCTTCGGGGCACTGGCAGAAAAAGTCTGCGACCTGGTTGATGCAGGTTCCATTGTTCTTGCACACCGTGTTGAGGCACTCATCGATGTCGATGGAGCAGTCATCGCCCTCGTAGCCCGCCTGACAGGTGCACGCATATTCGTCGGACGGGGCTCGACAATAGCCATCGTTCCGGCAATCGTTCTGGAAGCACAGGATGCATCCCTCTGCGGGTCGCGTTGTATTCAAACGGAACTGTGCCTTCAGCTGCACGGACACGTTCTCGGTGCGGGGATACAGTTCGGCATTGGAGAAGTACGGCAGCAGCAGATCGCCCACACGCGCCTCGCCCACGCATCCCTTGAACTGTGAGCCCTGCTGGGCGGAGAGCGTAGATCCACGCGATTGACGGGACTCGGGCATGCCGCCCAGGTAGACCTGGGTGCTGCTTGACAGCAGATATTGGATCGCTGCCTGGTCGATGTCGACGGAGAAGGCTGGGGCCGGGTCCACCATAGACTCCCAGCCCTTCCAGCCGCCTTCAAGTTTGCCATTGTGGGCTCTCAGGAAGATGCGGCTCCACTCTCCGTCGGCGTTCTCCTTCTCGAAGCGTGTGGATTCGCCAATGTGCAGTTGTGTGAGCTTCCAGGTGATAGTCACACGCCCCCCATTGACGCCAATCTCAAAGAAACTGTCTGCATTGTCGATGAACAGCAGAGTACCGCCGGCCCGTGTCCGATAGGCAATTTCGATGGACGGCTTGAGGGTCTGCTTGGGGCCAGTCTCTCCACCAGTTTCCTCGGTCGTTTGCGGCTCCTGGAAGTAGAAGAAGGCCAGCGGGCTGCGTTCTCGGCCCGTGAATGTGGTATTGGTCAGACATTCATAGCCATCGTCCAGGTTCTGGCACACACTCTCGCCGGGGCAGGTAACCAGCTGGCAGAATTCAATCTCCTGGCAATCCTTGCCCTTGTAGCCATTCGGACACTTGCAGCTGTAGTCGTTCCATGTGTTGCGGCATTCCGCGTTGTGTCGACAGGGATTCTTGCGGCACAGATCGTCGGATACCTCGCCTCGCAGCACCGACGTACGATCAATGCTGACGGCCCCAAGTGGCTTGGCATTCACCTGAACATCCGTAACATTGAGCGGATACATCTCTACAATGAGATTGAGTGAGCCATTGCTCACTTTAACGTCCTGGATGATCCCCTTGAAGTAGTCCTTGCTGTCGTCTGTCGTCTCCTTGCTGAGCACCGTGGCACTCTCGTCCACTCCGGGCTCTGTGCTGGCGGGCAACAGGGATTCACGCGTAGGCGCAGGGCCACCCAAATACAGCACCTGTGCATCCAGCAGACCCGTTGTCGACAGCGTCTTCCGGAAGTACTCGGTGCCATTGAGCTTCACCTGCACCAGTGTCTGATTGCGCACCACCTCGATGAGATGATTGTAGCCATTGTCTAGCTTCTGGCCACCGACGGTGTAGGCCTCGGGGGTGCCAGAGAACTGCATCTTCACCAGTAGCTCGCCGCCATGCAGCTTGGCCGATACATACGAGTCACCAATGTCTATGAGAAGGGAATGTCAGATTAGAGATTATAGAAAGAAGGGCTATGTATACCCGGTAATAAAGCATATACATCTATTCTATACGACTATAAGAGCTATAGTAACCGATTACCCCATTTTTGTGAGCAGACTGGAGCAGATCGGATCATAATTATACCCAATTCCCCATGGTTGACTGCCCTGCCACTTTTTCCGCCCTAAGGCGAAGTGAGCGAGATAGATGGTAATTTGTTGGTTGAAAGTTAGAGAAAAAAAGATGTAATGGGAGGATGTGTGGTATGTATAGAGCTAGAATCTATCTCTTTCTCTATGCTTCCGCTATCATCATTGTGTCCCTACCCCAAGAAGTGCATGGGTACCGGGTATAACCGGCTATTATAGTCATCGAGTCACGAATAATTTTACTCACTTTTGGTGGGCGTCTTGCGTGGATCGCTGCCCAAATAAAACACCTGCCCTGTGGGCTCTCGCGTGCGTATAAACATGGATATATCCAGAATGGAGCGTATGGCCCGCCTGCCTACATCGGTAGTCTCCACAATCACAGCCGAATGTGTGGTATTCTCGTGGCCAAAAGTAGCTGCTGTCATATCTAAAGAAAGAAAATGAAACGGTCATAAATAAGACAGTCAGTGAATTCCTTAATCCATCCACTCACTGTGCTGACAGGTGTGTCCAAAGAAGGGCCTCGGACAATGGCAGGCAAACGTGTGCCACAGATCCGTGCATTCGCCATTCGAGTGGCAGGGATTCGGTTTGCATTGCTCGGTACGTGGACAACCGCTTTGGACATTCTCCAGCTTGGTATCCCCGTACGTGTAATTGGCACTCTGCTCGTCGGGGAAGATCCATTTGCCATTGACAACAATGTCCTGCATGCAGCCTACAAAAGCCGACGGCTGGTGCGTTAAGTGCCGCAGATATGACTTTAGATTGGGTATCGTTCCGCCCAGATACGTGCGCGGAAACGAGGGCTGGCTGTTATTGGCCGTCTCGTAGGAGCCCACAGGGAATATGGCCTGCTCATCGTTGGCGGACAACACCAAATGCGACGTGTTGATGGCCACAAACACCTTGTGCCAATTGCTGTCGTTCAGCTTAGAGCCAATGAAGACACCCTCCCATTTGTTGAGCAGCGACGAATGCAGATTCAGGCGTCCATTGATCAACTCTAGTATATAGCTAACGGGCTCATTCTTTTCCCCGGAGGTGCCAAAAGCTAGCACGCCATTGGGGAGAGTGGTCCTAAACTGTAAATTAATGTCGTAGCCTTCCTCGCGCTCGGTGGTCACAGAGATCAGACTGGTGGCCACCATCGACAGGGTAGTGGTCTTCTCGCAGGTGTCACCCTGGAAGCCATTCTCACAGGTGCAATTGTACAGATGGACGGTCTCATTGACCAAATACGGCCGACAAGTGCCATTGTTCAAACAGGGCTACAATAGATAGATCGTAAATCAGTAAAGATTTAGGTTTAAGATTCGATTTCAGACATACATTTTGTAGACATCCAATCAGTGGCACCGAACAGTTCTTGCCACCAAAGTTGGCATCACAGTCGCACTCGTAGTCGTTGATCTGGTCAATGCAGGTGCCGCTCTGGCAGGGATTAAAGCGATCGCACTCATCAATGTTGATCTCGCAGTGGGAGCCCTCGAAGCCGGGTTCGCATTCGCAGGTGAAGGTGCCGATGCCGTCGTTGCACGTGCCATGCTTGGAGCAGGGATTACTCTCGCACTCATTGATGTTGATCTCGCAGTTCTTGCCCATGATTCCGGGCACACAAACGCATTCGTAGCTGCCAATATGATAACAATTAGCAATAAATTCAGTTGGAGTTGCTTGAATTCGACTCACCCGCTGGCATTCTCATAGCTGAATGGCTGACTAAACACCTTGGGCAGGTCCATGAGGCGACTGAGCTGGTACAGCGTCTGATTGGAGCGCTCCAGGCAGTTGCTGTTGTACTGACAGGGATTGCTCTCACACTCGTTGATGTCCTGTTCGCAATTCTTGCCCTTGTAACCCGCATGGCACTCGCAGAAGTAATCTTTGACCTTATCGAGGCACTTCGCTCCATTCGTACACGGATTGGACACGCACTCATCGATGTTTAGCTCACAATTCTGTCCCTCGTAGCCAGTGCCGCTGCAGTCGCATCGGAAACCGCCCAACTGATCGATACACTGGCCCCCATTGAGGCAGGGATCGCCCACACAGTCGTCGATGTCGATGTCACAGACACGTCCCGTCATGCCCGGTATGCAGGAGCAGGTAAAGTTGTTGATCATATCGATGCAGGTGGATCCGTTCGAGCAGGGATTGGTGATGCATTCGTCTATGTCGATTTCGCAGTTCTCGCCACGATATCCGGGCTGGCAAACGCACTCGTAGGCATTGATCTGGGCGTAACAGAAAGGATTAGAGTGGGTTAAAGTAGAGGCATAAAGAGTTTATGTTTCAGTTAAGCTTTAGGTTCTAGCAGGGGATACGGGGATTGGCTCTAGCGGTAGACCTACAGGAAACTGTTCCGTGACTCACTTGTCTCAATATCCGATGCTTTCCGTATTTAAAGAAAAACAACTAATTACACTTTAGTAACCAATTTAGTCGTCGACCCCCCATCCGAAAGGTCCCCACCCCCCCTTGATTACCTACCTTGTTGTGGCACGTGGCTCCATTCAGACAGGGAAAACTGAGACATTCGTCTACATCCGAATCGCAGTGGATGCCCGTGAAGCCCGGGGTGCAGTAGCACTTGTAGGATCCCTTCTCGTTCTTGCAGATGCCATTGCCGCAGATCTTTGGATGCAGCGTGCACTCATCCACATCGTTCGCACAATTCCTTCCCGTCCAGCCGCGGGCGCATTTGCACTCGTAGTCTCCATTTGGCAGATCCAGGCACTCGCCGCCATTCTGGCAGGGCTGGGTGGCGCACTGGTTGCACACCTTGTTCTCGGGGCAGATGCACTGGTTCTGCACACACACCATCGGCTCCTGGCAGTTGAGGGGCGAGCAGTTGTCGGCCTTTTCGCACCGGTCTCCGGTGTAGCCCACCGAGCAGTAGCAGTGGGTGCCGTTCATCGAGCAGGTGCCTCCGTTCAGGCACTTGCCGTTCGTTGCATTGCAGTTGATAGGCGTCAGGGCCATGGCGGCGGCTGCTCCTCCATCGCCTGTGCTCTGCTGGCAGTTGTAACCTAGGAAGGAATTTCGAAATTAAAAGTGGTATCATCTTTGGGTGAAGATCGCTAGTCGGTAGTGTTCTACTTAATTTTTTAGTAATTAATTATTTAAGTATATCTATTGCTACTACAACGCTACATATTTACAGTGGGACTTGCAAGGGTTGCACTAAAACGTTTCAAGGAATCGTTAAATATAGAGCTCTGACTGAATCCTCACACCAAAGGATTTCTACTCTCTCGCAAAACTTTCTCTCACGGCTTGTGTTTTATTCGCATACAGCAATTTCATAGAGAATAGAGACGATCCGCTTTATTCTGCTAAGCACTGGAGCTCGTCTGATAGTTAAGCAGTGTTGACAGAGATTATTAGAGATCGATAAGATTTCAAGTTCCGTTTATTCTGGTAAGCAGTGCAGGTGTCGCCCGGCAAGGATTTGCTTACTCTGATAAGCAGTTCAGGTGTATTCTAGGCAGTAAAGCAGTACTCACTCCTTAGCTATTATCTCGTCTACTTTGCATTAAAAATTAGGCAATTATAGTATTTTAATATTAATTTAAGTTAATTTTAAACTTCTTAAAATAACCACGACTGGTGGATTCATTTAGAGCTCTAATATTAATAGAAATTAAATTATAAGTAGAAAACACTACTTGTAGTACAGCCATTAACCGCATACAAATTTCAAACTACATTTAATTGGATTACACGAATTTTAGGACAACCCTTTGCGTCCATCCATTTTGTCGTATATATATGTATATGTACATATGTATATATGCCAAACCTGTGTATCCACTAGCACAAATACAGGTATAATTGCTACTATATCCCAGGCAGGTGCCACCGTTCAAGCAGTTTTCTTGGGGACATGCATTCAGGGAGGCCGATCGATGGGTTGGTGACTGTTGTTGTTGTTGTTGGTTTTTGTTAAGTTTACTAATTGTTGTTGTTGTAGTTGTTGGTATTCTGGTTGTTGGAGTTGTATTTGTATTCGCAATTGCTGGTACAGTGATTGTGACTATCGTTGTTGTTGTTGGCAGTTGTTCTGGTGTCGGTGTGGTTGTTGTAGGTAGACAATGACCAATAGGGCCTATGGGTGTTTTTTTTAGCCATATACGGGAGGATTGTTGTTGTTGGTTGGGTTGTATATAAGATTAGGGGGATTAGCGTATATAGCGAATAAATCAGGCGTTAGTAAAAGCAATGGGAGATTATCCAAAAAAAGCAGATGCACATTAACACAATGCATTTCCGGAAGGTTGAAGGCAGTCATCATTATGTTTTTCTGTATGTATTTCCAATGAATGATAAATGTATGGAGGCTCAAGATAAATGCGAGGCTGATAATGTCTCACTCTTATTGGAAGAGTAATAATAAACAAATGTGTCCGTTCGCTTATGGGACATTCGAATGTACGAATGTATCCTTTTGTTTATAGGAAAATTACGACTAAACAGCGAAGTATGCATTCGATGCGCCAATGTAGTGGAATAGGAATGAGTTTAGTCATTGGATAGACTCTCCAAATAATACCGATGTCTGGATAATGTGTCTTCAATCAGAGCATGGTCTAAACATGCTTATGAGGCGATTTTTGAATGAATAACTCCGTTTATCGAATGGAAAGCAATAATGAATCGATTGATGCCATTTAACCATTTAACTTTTACGTTTCTTTAATGTATTGACATTTATCTGCCTTAAAGCTTTGAAATGCACTGTGGATGAGAGTCCCCCTCCAATCTAGTCCTCTAGCCTATCCTCTAGCCTCCAACCACCATCCACGTACTCAGCTTCAGTTCGCAACGCTTCCGCTTGAGCCACTCGGGCGAGATGTAGCGCTTCTTTTTCTCGCTGGCGCACTGTGTTGGATCGAGCATCTCCAATTCGATCGAAGGAGGCGTTAGCGGCTCCAAGTCGGAAGCTTTTAAGTTACCAAAAACCATTAAACCCAAAGAAAGAAAATGAAAGACCAAACGCTTTATAACCATGCATCGCCCATGAACAACCATTACCTTTATAGCTTTTGGAGAGAATGAATCTCCTCGAGGAGAAGTAGGAAGAGTTTGACTTACCCGTTGTGCCTGGCTTACACACGCACTTGCCGCCAACGCACTCCGAATCGATGGGACACTGCTGGGCACAGGTCGGGCCCAGCTGGCAGAGCTCTCCACTGTACTCCGGTGGGCAGATGCACTGGAACCCAATGGCCTTGTCCACGCAGGAGCCGCCATTGAGGCACTGCTGCGTCTGGCAGGTCATGGGTCGATCGCAGATCTCGCCGCCCCATCCGTCCAGGCACTGGCAGGTGTACCAGCCGTACGTATCGAAGCATCGTCCTCCGTTCAGGCACGGACTCTTGTCGCACTCATCCACATTGGTCTGGCAGAAGGCGCCCGTGTACCCAGTGCCGGTGCAGTCGCAGCTGAAGCCATTGATGCGGTCGATGCAGCTGCCGTTATTCTGGCACGGCTGCGAGGCACACTCGTCCGTGTCGATCTCACAACGGGGACCCGCATATCCCTTGGGGCACTCGCAAGCGATGCTCCCAGTGGTACCGAGCACCACGCAAGCGCCGTTATTCAGGCAGGGATTCGACTGGCACAACGGATGGATGTTCACCTCCGTCTCGCAGTGCTGGCCACTGTGCTGGGCATCGCAGAAGCACTGGTAGTCGCCGCGCGAGTTCTCCAGGCAGGTTCCACCATTCACACAGGGACTCTTGCCGCAGGGCGAGCCATTGTCCTTCTGGCAGTTCTTGCCCGAGTACCGGGCCGTGCAGCGGCACTCGTAGCCCTCGGAATTGGACGAACATGTGCCATGTCCCATGCACGGATCGGTCAAACAGAAATTGTCCGGCAGCCGAGTAAACAGATCATGATCGCTGCAGGGTCCGGGCGTCAGCGGGCAGACCCCAAATACTACATTCTGTATGGTCGAATTATTGACGAACTGCAGTCCGGGTCCATCCAGAAGGCAGCCGGAGAAGGAGTTTCCCAGTATCAAGATGGCATCTTTGTAGCCAATGTCCTGATTCGTCAGGAATTGACTATTGTATGTGGAGTTGGCTAAAGAAGAGGAGAGGGAAAACGCGTTATCAGTATGGAATTATTATTCAATTATTTAACCCCAAAATATTGGATAATCTATAGTGTGTAAGATCGATATATGTCCGTTCGTTTATGGGAAAGTCTGCAGTGCATTGGCATCATTAATCAATAAGCACGATTCTAGAGCGTTTCTTCCCAGTCTATCAATTGATTAATTTTCTATGTGGTTTGCCTTCGTGATGATGGGAAGCGGAATCCCTTCCCAAAATTAGTTTACAAAACATTTCACGATTTATTTCGGACCCTTTTGGACAACCACGACACACACAGAGTTCGTGTGAGAGGCTCTCTCATCCCGTTGTAGACCCGATTTGTTTTGTGGCTGGATTATCACTTACCAAATATGCTTGCCGCACGATCCACATGCAAATAGAGGTTACCGTACTCGTATTTGAACTGGAGCGTATGCCAGCGATTGTCCAACAGTTGGTAGGGCAATTTCACATCCAGACGATTGTTGGGTCCATGGACGGCGGGGCCGGCCAATGAGATTTGCAGAAAGTCGTTGAGCACTGAGATTACGATTGAGTTTTTGTTGTACTGCTGGGCGAGTATCTCACCGCCGCGGCACGAGCGGAAACTAATCGCCGAATGGTCCCAAATGGGCATCGGCGTGGTCAGGCGGAGGTAAGTGGAGCCATTAAAGTATGCCTCCTTGGTCTGTACCTCCACGGAGGCAACATCTGCAAAGAGAGAAGAATCAAGAGTTTAGTTGTGGGATTTACTTCAGACTGAATAAAAGACTCAAATGAAAGCATGACAAGGCCAGGCCAGGGCAGGCCACAGCCAGGCCAAGTCGGATCGGAGGGCGTACTCTCATTTAACTAATCGCATTTCATTCGAATCGCGGGTAGGGGTAGGGGCTGTGGGCTGGTGGTAGGGGGGAAAACGCATTTGTAACCGTAGACTTCTTCCTCATTTCCTTAGCGACTTATTTGGCCACACAGCAAAATGGCCAATTGGTTTACTTTGGCTTACATTTTGTTTCCCCTCTATGGCATTTTTCTCCTTCCCTCTCCCACTCTCTGCGGCGTCTTTCTCTCTCGGGCATTTTCCTGCGCTTCTCGTTTGGCTAAGAAAGTGTTTTTCGACTAGCATTGACCAAATTAGACAAGTTGCCACGGCCAGGCAGGCAGGCAGGCAGGCAGGCAGGCGCATGCATGCCACATGCCACCACACTTAAATGGTAATCAGTTAGCATTTCATTTCAAAACTTTCATTTACCGCCGATCGCCTGTCAAGGCGCGCAGAATCAATTCCCATTTCCCCCAAGCAGCAGAAAGAAGCTGTAGACCAGAAGACGCCGTCCATAACTTCGGACGACGAGTGGTTTTCTAATTCATTTTTCAACCGAGAGGGAAAGGCCAGCTGTCGGCTGAAGACCGATGCTGAAAGCATCGAATGACTGAAAGGCTAGGGGTATCATAGCAGTTATGGCTATAGCGACTGTGTCGTATAAGAATCAGGAATTACATCCATTTAACTGCCATAATTCCTCATACCTCGGATAGTGTATAGCAAGATCCAAGCTAAATGAAACGAACTTTCTTGGCTGAAGTGCACAAGGCGTAAAAATAGGAAAACGCCAACTCCGACTGTTCATATGTTCGTGCCTAGATAGGTACGAGATACACGCATAAACATTTGCGCAAAAGCCGGTTTTGTAGACCGTTCAATAAACTGCAAAAGGCAAACACCAAAATAAAAAGCAAAGAAAGTGGCCAAAAGGAAAAGTTATTAACGAGAGGAAATGGCAACTGTGAGAAATAGGGAACTAATTAGGAATTTTCAGATGTAAAAACTGTAGGGAATCTTTGCTAAAATGTTGTGCATCCGAGTTGGTCCGTTAATTCAGCGAGGTTCAAAAGGGGAAACCCTGATTCTCTTCGGCCCCGGACTGCGTCTGCGGATCGCCATCTACTGCTTGCTTCAGAAAGCCTTAGAATTCGACATAAATATACTGCTTGACTCTGACATATACTGCTTGGCTGCTTAGCTCTGCAGATAATTCATTAATAAATTATTTGAACATCTACTCATATTGTGTATAATTAATTTAATTGATTTGGAAACCATTTGCTAGTGTGGGAAGTACGTAGAAAATAATCAATCTATTTCATTGCACTGTACTTCCCCTTTTAATCTTAGACGCCTCGAACCCAGGCATGTATTTATTTTGCAGTCCATCTTTTGATGACCATCATTCAAGTACGAGTATACTCTCCATTAAAAAGACAAATGAAACTGCTGGAAGCCACCCAAAAAAAACTTGAGAAACCTTTGGCCATGGCTGACTGATTGAAGTGGAGAGGTTTATTGCCAAAACGAGCATAACCAGATTGAAGTTTGGGGGGGAATTTGTGTTAAGTGGCGGTGCTATTTGGCGTTAATAAAGTTTTAGAAAAACTCGTACATATTTTTGCACTTCCAGAGCATTTTAGCGCCTTCACGGCTTGCTTGAACCCACATGTTGGTACGATGGCACTATGCTCTTTGGCCGTGCTGCCCTGACCCATGGCCTGATGGGCTGGCAGATCCCGGGCTTAGAAAGCGCTCGAAGCGACCTCGTCGCCAACAGAACCGAACCTGAACGACGAACAGCATAATATAGTGGAAAAAACATTATGAGGCCATCGATTTTGCCACGTCTCGCCTTGTCCGGTCTTCTCAAACATTTCGTACGAGTATTTGTTGTATTTGTTAAAGGCGATTTGTGGTATTTGCATTGACAGTTGTTCGTCTGTCGTTTTCGGTTAATGTATGCCACAGGGAGAGGGGCAGTAGGGGGGAGGAGAGGAGGAGTGTGAGTGAGCAAGTAAGTCCGACAGTAAAGAGCTCATAATTATATTATAGTCACGTACGAAACTAGGCAGAAACATATTCAAAAGTTAAACAACAAAAATGATCCTAAGACTATAGAATCCGAATATGGGGTACCCATTACTTAGATGGAGAAAGATAGTCTAGGAAGATAGTCAAGTTGATTCACTGCTAAAATTTCCCATAAGCAAAAGGACACAAGCGGACTTGCAAGTACTTAACGTCCTCGAGTTGAGAGCCATCACTCAAAAGTAAGCAACAATCAGGCTATACAAATATTTCTATATAATATCAATAGAATAGAATAAATTAAAGTATCTTCTAGATTCTGTTCGAAAACCGGCTATGCCTAGTACAGCGAGTGTCATTTTACACATTCATACACGTATTCCTTTGCTTGTATTTATTTACTACAAAATATTGTGGAAGTTAAGGTATAGATTCTCCTTATGCTTTGGCATGCACATTTTTTCATATACAAGTCAGACCGTACAAATGCGGAATCGACGACTGTTTTGTGCTGTTGTTCTTGACCGTAAACAAACGGAACGGAATGAAAATTTCATAATCATAACCAACAAAAAGAATTCCATTTCCACCTCTTTTTTTCATTATTATTATTTTTTTTTCTACTTTTTGCGTGAGTTTTGGACAACCGTTTGTTCGTTTGTTTGTATGCTTCTTCGACTCATGAATGACTTGACTCTGAGTGAGTCCAAAACCCGATCTTAAGCCGTCTCTGAGCGAATTTTGTTTAGCGGTGCCATAAAAAAGAAACAGTTTAATAGTGTCTTTTCAGCTATTCTATTGTTCGGGTTCGAGAACGAGAGAGAGAGAGAGAGAGAGAGAGAACGAGAACGTTTGCTGGAAACACTTTTCGAGACTTTAACGACTTCTCGGCGCTGTGACTTTTTTTCGGGCACAAAAGCGTTTGTTCTGCCGGTTCTTAAGTAGGGGCGTGGCAAATAGCTGGAACTTAGCTAAATTTGAATTTGGTTTTTTAATGAATTATTCCAAGAGAGAATATAATTTTAGGTATTTCTGGGATGAACCATCGTATTGTAATGATTTATGGAGATTTCTGGTCGGATTGAAAAGTCTTAGGTCTTCAAATTCTCCATCAATGTTATTTTGTATATTTTCAATGTATTTTGTACAGAAAACCTTTATAATTTACAGTACACTTAAGAGATTAATTGAGCTACTTAATTACCAAGGAAATACAATTTTCTCTTGAAATTTTTCGCCAACAAAATTATGTACTTTCCCCCACAATCGTACCTATGTACATATGCCGGCACCGTACCAAAAATTCCGTTTCAAAAGAGAAAATGCTCGAGATCTGCAAAGTTTTATCTGAGATGCATAATTACACTGCTTGCTTTTCCATTCCCCATGCTATGAAGGGGGAAAAAAGTGATTTATGCAAAATGAGATAAATGCACGCAAAACACTCAAAGGAGGAAGCGGTAAATGTAACAGAAAGCAACAACAGACTCCTCCAGGTACACGCCTACACACTGGACAGCAAGACAGCAATGAAGAGAGAGTGTGGTAGAGAGGCGGAGAGGGAGAGAGCCAGTTAGGAAAGAAACACTCAAATCATTGCAACACTTACCAACACTTGCATAAGCTTGTACAGCATAAGTACTCCAAATGCATACACATATGTACATACATACATAATGAAACATACATATGCAAATTAGCTCAACTTTAGCTTTGCTCTTTCCCCTTCTTTTTGCACTGCATTCTGCTTGTATGACTAATCAGCGTGTCTGCATATATGCAAAACAACACCAAATGTAAGGACATACATATGTACATATCAACATACATATGTACATACATACATACATACACATTTGCTTGCTTAACCCCATGTGGCCGCTGGCTATTGCCGTTTTGCATGTTGGCCACTTTTGAACTAGATGCAGTTCTCACTCCCCTCTCTCTATTTCTCTTTCTCCTGCTCATCTGCTGCTTCGACTGTTTTAATAATACCTGGTACAGGAACACGTGGAATGCAAGGAGGGTATATAGAGATCGTGCCGCAGGAAGAAGAATGCGTGCTTCGAAACACCCCGAAGATTCTATTTGAATCGTTTAGAGTTACAAAAACTATTATTATTATATTAATCGAATCAAATTCATCGAATATTTAGCTCAAATATGGCAAAAACTTATTCCATCAATTAAATTATCTTCAAATTATCTGTATATTTATAACCGTTTTTAAAAGATTGCCTTTTATTTAAGTATCTGTTATCCAATTGTAGAAATACTATACTTTTTAAATGCTCTTGTTGTTGATATTGTTTCTGTGGCAGGTGCCGTTGCAGTTGCAGTATCCACCCTCTCCCCCTGCGGATTTCTCTGGTCTAACCCTTAGCCCGAAAGACGAGGGGGGTGGGATCCAATGTGTTGGCCATAACAAAACGTTGCACGTTGCCAACTTCGGCTTGGGTCTGACTTGCGGGTGGGTGGGTTTCGTGTCCGGTGGTTGGGTTGCCCGGGGACCCGGGATTGTTTTTTTGCCGCTATAATGTTTTCCCCTCCCCCCCCGCCTACCATCCCACTCTTCCACTCTCCGAATATGGTCATACTTCAATTGTTTTCCCGTTGTATGTATGTACATATGTATGTGTTTGTATCTGTGTTGCCTCATTCAGTACTCAACCCACACTTTGCTGTTGTTTTTAATTTTTGCTCTAAATACTTTTAACTTTTTACTTTTTTCGTTGCTGCTTTTTTTTGTTGTTGTTGTTGCTTTTGTGTAACAAACCGCCCACGAAAAAAAACAGTTTCATTTTGCACTCGATTGTGTGGTACACTTTCTTCAGATGGGGTACACAGATTTTGCCTAGAAGCTGAGCGATGAAGGAAGAAGAAACACTAAGGACTGCAACCGTTTTTCCCAATTTCCAATATCCAAAAATCTTAATGTTATAATTCTTAATCAATGCCATAAAAAGTACGTACTCTTATACGATTACTAGGAATTAAAGCGATTTAAGTGATATCCGTTAAATGGGGGATTAAATATGGCTTTAACCAAAGATCTTCTGGCTTTTCAGCTAACAATCCAGACCAAAAACAGCCATGAGCAGCCACACAAAAAATGCTTATCTGCAAGTTTAGAGTCGGGCAGCAATGTACTTCGTCATGTACACGACATGTATTTTGTTTTTGCACTATCGGATATTCTCTTATTCACTTATTCGGTTGTCGTAGAATACATTTTTGAATAAGTAGATCTTTAATAGAAAATTCCATGATAGAAAGAGTATCTAATCATCGGTGCATCGACTGTTTTATTTCTACTTCTTTCGGATGTTCAGAAGTTGCATAAATTACCGATGACCGATTTAACTTGTTTTCATTTTCTGAATTTAATTTGTTAGCAAACAACAAACAAAAAACAACAACAATAACAATATTTTCGTGTAATTAAATTCGAAATTTTTAATTGCATTTTAATTGTTGCGTTTTCGTTTTTCGGTTCACTTTTTCCCTCTCTCTCTCTCTATCTTTCTATATATAGTATTGATGGAAAAGTGAAAACGTGTCGCGATTAAAATTTAATTACAGCTTAAAGATAATACGATTATCGAAACGTTCCAAAGGGTTTAATTATACTACTAGACGATGTTCAATAGTCGTGATGTTTGATATATAAATAATGATACCGAAAGATCTTTGGAAAGATTTGTGGTAATTGTCGAAAAGTTTTCCATTTGGGAAAAGTTTTCACATTATTATTATTATTGTTTGTGTTTTTGTGAAATTTGGCTAAGGAAATACCATATTAATAAACAGATAAATTAGTTTTACTTTGAGCCAATTTGGAACAGGAACTAGGCTTCAAAGAGCAATTACCCCAAATATGGTTGAAAACAGATGAGTTTCCGCTATGAATATTTATTGTGTTTTGTATTTAGAGTTTTCTGCAAATACGCGTCGCATTTTTGTATTTCATCAGTCCAATTCAGGTTTAAATTAAGTCTATCCGGACACCATCAATGGTGTGAATCGGACCAGAAGTGATTCAGGGCTGTAACTCTGGGAGTATTTCAGTTTCAGATAGTTAGTAAATATTTGAGACAGGGAAGGAAATTGTACACAAATAGATACCAGATACAAAAGAAGATTAGTTAGGTAAAGTCGGTCGAATTTTAGAGAAGGAGCTGCCACACAGACAAGGTTGTTTCTTAATGGTGCCGAGAGTTTGTTCGAAACCTTAAGTATTTTTTCAAACATATTAACGTTCCCATGCCCCCATCCTCATTCCCTATACTTTCATGGGCTCTTTCATGTCTGAGTGCACTTTGGATCTGGTGGAATAGTGGATCATTTGTTCCGACACCTATGTATGCTATGTATTTTTCAACGAAGAAAGAACGAAACGAACGAAACAAGTTTCCCACACTAATTTCCGCTTTTGCTTCCAAGAAATGTGCTGAAGAAATGTTTATTTTTAAAATATTTAAATGAATTCCGCGCTTCTATTATATAATATGAATACACAATACTACGCGTATGTAGTGGTGGAAGCTAATTAGTTTTGATATTCCATGAAAGCGGCAGATTAACTTCCCAGCAAAAACCACAAAAACTGTTCGCACCCACAAAAAAAAGACAGTAGGAATGCTGTTTATTGAGTATTTCAGACTATTAAATACCCTCTAGTCGCTCATATCATCTATGCATTTGTATTGTATTATTTGGAATTCCAATCTGAAAGATAAGCATCAAAGGAGTATAAAGACAAATTTTGGTTGCTCTACTTTATCTCTTATCTCATATGTACACAAACACATTACAAACTTGTATATACTCTAAGGGTGAGGGGTATCCCAGACATTATTATGTCAACGGTTTTGCCGTGAGCAAGCTCCACCCTGCTTGCTCTCATGAAATCATGATTACAGATTCGTATGTATCGTACAAATCTATAGTACATTCCCACTTCCACTGCTTGCTCTTCTCTTTTATCTCCTCGTTCTGGGAACAACAACAAAACTAACCACAAAAGCAAGCAGACAGACTCCCCCAAAAAAATAACTGCTTAGAATTGAGCACACTCAAATAGAGTCGGAGACTCTCTCTCTCTCTCACACACATTCTCCCTCTGATACTGCTGCTGCGCAGCCGCGCCTGGGAACCCGTTTCTCTGTTGTTGGAAACAACAATTGGCCATGGTTCCAACTACGCAGCGACTGCGACTGCGACCTGGCCCTTGTACTCGTCGTAGTACATGCTCTGAGCCTGTCTGCCAGACCCGTCCATCCATCCACGAACTGGCACAAAGCAATGAACTGTTGAATAAAACAAAACCCAAAAACCTGAGAATCTTTTCCGGTGTACGTTCCAGAAGAACAGTCTGCGCAAACACAGACCGTGAACAGAGCCTGGGCCTGCGACTGGTACTGTGCCCTGGGGCTGGTGCATCAGTGGGCGTTGCAGTGCGGAGTGGGGATGCCCCAAACAATGGAAATGCTTTTAAAATAAATTGTGGAGTCATGATTAATAATATTAGCATTCATTAAAATGTGTTGGAGATATCAAAATATTCAAACGTATATATTTAGAGCAATGCAAAGGTTCTACTTGCACTGCTTTAAGTTACTCTCTAGAGAAGAGACACGAAGGCAAAGCATAACCATCCCGCTGTACCTGTATTTCCCACCACAATTATCACACACACACACCATATTTATGTCCAATTCGTGTGCGTTCCATTCCACTGTATCGTCTCGCTGCTCGTATGAGTCAATGTTAACAATGGCCGTGTTGTTGGGCTGGGATCGCGCTGCGTATGCAAATAGCTAGAGATAAAACGCAGCTACGTGAGGGCCGCGATTAAACCGACATCGCGCAGCATTGAACAACGCCCCCAACCTAAGTTTTAAACATTTGTTTGCATGAAAATTTGTTTAAAAAAAATTGGAATCAAATAAAAGCGAAAGCCGCAATGTTTTGTAGTGTCGCCCTCTGTATGATATTTGCGGCTTCTGCGGTCGTGTCGGCTCTTCCCAAGGCGGCCCTGCTAATCGATGGAGAAACTGAAAACTGGCAACGTTGCTGCTGCAACCTTTAGGTTCTCTATTATAGTCGAAGGGGAAAATCAGTAGCACTTTTTTTGTAGTTCTTTTGTGGCTATTTTTATAGAGCAAGCTAACGACTTGCACTAATGGCCAGCGTCAGGCAATGGTCGCGGCCCGTTGCGTAGCCCCGGATTCACGGATACACGGGGTCCAAGGGGATGACCAGGCCCTGCGTCACGGCCGATTGCACTTTAACACTTGACCAGAGACCAGGCCATAGAACGCACGCGGGTGTGTACCGTCGTCCCCCCCCCCCGCCAGCACACAATTTCCATAGTTTTCCACTAACCCGCGGGGTCACGTGTTGTCGTCATTAGCGCGATGCAGGTAGCACAGGTAATTTGTTTCCCTCAAGAGGAGGGTACCTGCGCCGCGATTTTTTCACTTGAAAAGATGGATCATTCCAATTTATGAGAAAATTCAGTGGAAAAACTGACACGAAACCACTCTCAGAAAATGACGATGATCGACGGACGATGTCTGGATTTTTACAATGGAAGCTGACAGGCCCAAAAACCAGTTGTTTGGGTGGAGTGCAGGGCTTTCCCATCTATCAACCTTTCTATCTATTTCTCTGTTTTTCTATACCCTTGAAGAAGGTGTTTTGATTTTTCCAGATGCTTGACAGCGCATATAAAAACCAATTTCCCATAAGCATATATTATGCAGTCATGGTAGAGATAATTTTTAAAGGGCATCCACATTCTCAATACTCCCGGTTCTGGTTATGGAATTGCGGTATTGCTAACTGCTGACGTTACCGGCTTCGGTGCTTTGGCAATTGTTGTTGTCACTGCTTTCCGGACAGCGATAAGATTGCGGGTAACGTAACAACAAAGAAACGATGGTTAGCTGACTGGTTGACTGGTCCGATCGGTATTGTAAATAAATAAACCAAATTTGAGGTCGTTTTTGCACAATCCCATTGAAAAAGGGGGGCACGGGCACACGCAGCACACACATAAATGCCGCGACAATAAGTGTGGAAGCCTCGGTCAATACGAGTATGTAACTGATAATTACGCATAATGATTCAGCAGCAGACGACATGTGAATCAATTCATTATTCAATTATAATCGAATGTAGGAAATGAAATGAATGACGGAAGAAATAAAGTGAAATTCACACATTACAGTTAGCAAGCAGTTCAAATTTAATAAAGAGAACTTAAAAAGAGAATATGGCAAGCAGAGCAATCCCTAAACGTACTGTTGACACTAACAAACTGCTTACCCGGCTGATTCTTCTTCAAACATTATCTAACCAAGCAAAATCTACTTCTTTCAAGCATTATTTTCGTTTAGAAATAGTCAAAAACCAATAATGCTCCCATTAATAATAAAAATTATCGGATAATTAACACCAACAGACTTTAGGTATGTCAGATTTATGAGTCACTTCTTTATAGGAAGGAGAGATGGAAAACCAGCTCAACAAGTTTTCGGTTACCGAAATCCAATGAAAAATCATTCCCTTCAGTCACACACACAAACACACACTCACACTTTGATTCTCGACTCAGAAGTGCACTCAAAAAAATGCAAGTGGTTCAACGGAAAAAACAACAAACAAGAATCGGGAAGAACATTTCAATGGTGTCAGGAAAATACACAATACAATGATAGAGGAAGAGCAGCTACTTCGCTCTCTCACCACGTAAAACGCCCTCTCCTCTCTTTTTCGCTCTCACCTGTTGCTAAATATATTAATATGAAGAGAAATATCCATTGAGGCGCTGAAATGGCGCGCTTGAGCAAATGCTGTGCTGTCGACTTCGTAATTTGAGCTGCGCTTTTCGTGCGGGCACGGCTCTGCATTCTTCTTGCTGCTGATCTGCTCCGCTGCTGATGTTGTAGTCGTTGTTGTTGCTGTTGTCGTGTGACGTGCACAGTTGCTGCGGTTGCTGACGCTGACGCATTCACGATCTTAGCCATGATCGTACCTTTTTGTTGTTTTCGGTATTGGCCAAGAAGGGGTTTCGTTTTGTTTCGTTTCGGTTTGTTTGGTTTACATTGGAGCCTTTTGGGCCGCTTGGAATACGTTTATTGCTCTTTTACGCACACACACGCACATGCATGCTACACACATACACTTGCACTTGGTCTAGAACGGGTTTTTTTTCGTCCAGCTCTAGAAAAAAACACTGCTTGATTTGCACACTTTCGCACGCGACACTTTCTAGCCTGAATTTGAATATTGAATTGAGCACAGATTCGGATTGAGCCACTAATTTCCCATTTCGCAGGTTAGAACTCACACTAGTTGGCTTAAACAATGCTGAACAGGTAGTGGTGGTGGTTGTTCTGCCCTTTTGAACTGCAGGCAGTGCATTGAACACACACACACACTTAGGCGCGTTGGCTAACACCAACACTAAGGCACGGGATTGTGCGCATAGAATGAGAAAAGCAACAAAAACTTTCGGCGGCCTCTGTTGCGAGAGCGACGACAAAAACGTACGTCCGACGCGGCCGAGAACAAACTGTGAAATGTTGTTCGTGTTAGCTGCTTGCCACTGTAGTAGTGTGTGTGCACAACAGGTAGCCTCATGGTGGTTTTTTTTCGTTGTATCATTTAAGCCTCGCTATCGGCAGAGTGTGACCAGGCAGCACGAAACTACGGCTACACTGCCCAGTCAGCTGTGGTTTGTTTACAATAAATGCATTTGGGCCTTGGTCCTGTCTTACTACACTTCAAGTTAAGGCAGTGAGATAAAATAATATATAACTCAGATATTATGATCGTATGAAAACAGCATGCAGTGTGAGCGGGAAAAATATATTCCTTAGTTTAGATTTGTATTCGATCATTTTGCAGAGACTTATCGATAGTTACACTCTGAATCAGCTCTGCTCTGCATGTTTGTACAAGCCAACAACCAACACTAACACATTTTTTTCGCTGTTGTGTCTGTCTTACAGATTAGATTAGATTGGTCTTGAAGTGAAGTTAAAGTGTTAATTAATAAAGAACATTTGGACTATTGGATAAATCTATACCTGCGGGAAACAACAATTAACAAGTAAATAGCCCTGCAAATGCCATAAACTAGTGTTGCCTGCACATTCTTGTGAGTACCGTCCCTGTGCAGACTGAACGAAGAGAAAGCATCTGTTAAGAACGAGTCGGAACGATACTCTAGTGTTGGTGGCCGTCTGCAAATAATATTTTGGCGCCAATATGAACAGTTATGTGAAGATACATATGTGGAGCGATGAAAACACTCTATTTTTAATAAAACTTGTTAAGAACTCGCGATACGTTTGGGATGCCAACCATGTCTACTATAAACAAAAAACGAAAAGGCAGAATTTCTGGCTGGAAGCTGCCAAAAAGATGAACAGGGAAACTGGACTGAAAATGGAAGTTGGTAGGCCTATAAAACAATTATTATTAACTATATTTTAAAGGTATATTTATTTGTTTACAGGTGAAGTGAAAAAAAAATGGCAAAACATCAGAGCGTATTACTATGCAGAACGCAACAAATTGATGAAGGCTGCACGCAGTGGCAGCCCGGATGGGCAAGTTCGTAGCGCTTGGAAGTACATGGACGAGATGAGTTTCATGCAAGACTGCAGAATCCCACCGGGTTACAATCCCGATACGTCAGTCAGTCATACGAGTACGGTGGGTTTTCTGGTATTATAGTCAAAGGCAGCTTATTAAAATGTGTTACTGATTTGTATTTTAGACCTATAATGACGGTGAGGAGGAAAGCTACGACGAAGAAAAGTTCCCGATTGAGGAGGCTGGTTCCCCAGTGCATGAACAGCTGGAATTCTGCACTCCATACTCGCCTGCCGCTTCGAAAAAAAAGAGAATGAGATCCGATTCTGAATCGAATGAAGAAATTCTGACTAAATTGTCCGACTCACAGAAAATCCTCACCGACGTCCTCGCGATGCCGACAAAACCAAACCCTCACGGCGATTTCGGAGCATTCGTGGGTTCCGAATTAAAGAAATTAGACGAAGATTTGGGAAGGCGCTTGGAAATCAAAATATTACAATTAATTACCGATTACAAAATCAAGCAGTTGAAACGCGACGATGAAACCCAATAAAACTAGACCTAAAATACTACATCAAAAAAAATTTAAATGTAGAAAAGTCTCGTTGCTCGTCAACTTTCAAATTCCACAAGCAATTCAGAAAAGTACTCCTTCAGACCGTCTCTCGTTTGGGGACCAAGACCTGTCGATTTTGCAGTCCGATGATCCACCACGTGCTCCACAAAATTCTCTTCTACAATGCGCTCCAATTCAACATTTGGAATGACATCCCAATGGTTATTCGATCGTATGGATTCCTCTCGCAAATAGTTATATAGACAAAAGCAGGTGAAGACAATTTTGCTGAATGAGGTCGGTGCGTGCTTGATGGGCGAAAAAATAACCCTGAAGCGACTGGCCAGAATCCCGAATGCATCCTCCACAACGCGGCGGCTCCGCGAAAGCATGTAATTGAAATGCTGTTCACTTTCGGTTAGATTTGTGCTAAAATACGGCTTCATGTTGTACTCTGTGAGGGGGAAAGCCTCATCAGAGACCAGAGTATATGGGGATACACGGTTCGAGTGCGGAAGAGCGCACGGTGAAGGTACGTATATGTTGCAGTCCTCAAAACTATATCTCAAATCAGAGTGCAGCCACACTCCAGCGTCGCCGATTTTAACGTCTGTTGCGACGTTTACATAGACGAACCTATACTTGGCGTCAACGATGACCATTAGCATCATAGAGGGTTCTCCATTGCTTGGCATGGGTCGTGTTTTGCAATGCTTTCCTGAAATTGCAATGCTAAAATCAATACTAAAGGCAAATATTTTTCCCTACCATCTATAGCCCCAATGCAATTGGGAAATCCCCAAATATCGTAGAAATCTGAGGCAATCTGTTCCCATTCTTCTGCTGATGTCGGAAACTGTAGGTATTCTGCATTAAGTACTTTGTGCAAAACAGGAATAGTCTCCTTTAATATCCTCGTAATTGTCGGTATATATGTTTCACGAAAGGGCATACGACCAGTGGACAAATAGAAAAGAGTGATCTTCAGTCGCTCCTCCGGTGTAATGCTCTTTTTAAATGGAGTTTTCTTTTCCTCTATGTGAGGCCGCACCATTTCCAAAATTAAATTGAACTGATCCGGCGAGATACGTAATACTCTCCCATAGAGTACGGAGTCTTCATCCACTATTTCACGCCCTAACGTACATTCGAAGCCTGAAATTGATTTTATTAAGTGAATTTATAGAATAAACCTTTTGACTGTTTTACTTGCCTGCTAATTCACTTTGCAATAATAGCCCTTTCGATGACCGCAACTTTCTCTTGCGCTGGTTCTGCTTTCGCTGCATGAGCAACGCAATCAAATAATTATTTTGCATTAATAACAATGCTGCACACAGTCGTTTTCTTTTGTCTATTTCCATTTTGTGTATTTTTGATTGTTTACATTTTCTGCATTCTTCTTCTTCTCTTAATTTTTCTGTGTGGAAGTTAATAACACTGTTTGTGACAACAACGGTGTTTACTAGCACGCACAGCTGTTCGTTCAGTCTGATTTTGTGGTTCAAAATTAAATGCTGCACTGCTCTGAAAGCAATCCAAAAAAAGTTGGCGAAATTGTGGCTTTTCTCTGCCTTGAACTGTTTTAAGTTGTTCAAAATGAACTGTGGCGGCTTTTACTACTTTAAAAAATATCAGAAGTCGTAGTCAAAGCAGAAAAACTAAGTGAAAATTGTGCAAGTTGTGAGGTTTTCGACGTTCGTCAGAATCTCGCGTGGCTTCTGAAGTTTGTCGCAGTCGCGACGACAGTCGCTGTCGACATTTGAAAGTGTTTCATTAAGTAAATCACTCAACAGACAATGACGCCAAAAAAACGCGAAAAAACAAATGTTTGGAATTACTACGTAAATAATACAGAAAGCGAGCGGGCTACGTGCAAAATATGCAATGGCACCCTAAAAAATGATAGGGTGTCGAATTTAAAAACACATTTACGGAATCGCCACAACGTAAAAGTCAAAGATGTAAAAATTGAACCGATCGAAACAAAAGATGAAGAGTCTTCCGATCTGGATTCCGTGAGTTCTGACAGAATAATACGCAAGCAGAAAATACGCAGATTTTGCTGCAATAGGCCAACTCTTAGAGAAAAACGTAATGCACTTTGGAAATATTTCGAAAATAATGTAGACAGCGGTTTAGCCAAGTGCAAAATATGCAAAGCGCCACTTCGAAACCGAGTTTCGAATCTAAAAGGTCATTTATTTCAACAGCATGATATAAACTTGTATTATGCCAAAAAAGGAACAGTTAATGTGAATAAAGTGTTACTTCGAAAAAATCGAAATGATGTTTGGAATTACTATGAAAATATGGTAGACAGAGGTTTAGCCAGGTGCAAGACATGCAATGGCACACTCAAAAATAATAGAGTTTCGAATTTGAAAACACATTTATTTAAGATGCACAATATAAAACTAGCAGTTTCCAGAAATCAATCGATCGAATCAGACTCTTCAGTCGATCAGGATTCAGTGCATTCCCTCAAAATAATACCCAAGAAAATGTTAAAAATTCACGTGAATAAAAAAAAATTACTTCGATCGTTTATTGGGCTTGTGACCGAAGACTGCATACCCTTAAATGTCTTGGACTCACCAAATATGAGGAATCTCATTGACCCCATTTGCGACGGGCTGGAAGTTGCGGATGGAAATCCAATGCACTTGAATGTCTCAAGCTGCATCAAATATCTGGAATCGGTTGCATCTAACATAAGACTTGACATCCAAAATGAATTGAAAAACAAGTTATTGTCATTCAAAATGGACAGTGCCAGAAACATAGTGGCAATCAGTGCACAATTCCTCAGCGACGGTCAAATAAAATCCCGCTTTTTAGGAATAATTGAGAACACACTCGAATATGTTGAATTCAAAATGCTCGATCTTTTAAAAAAGTACGACATTGACCTAAAACAAATAGTGTCGGTTACGTTTGACAATGGAGAGCCCGTAGAAGAAAGCGGAGAGGACTGTACCAACGAAGAGTATTTACAAAAAATCGAGTTGGTGGAAAAATTCCCAGACGACCTATTGGATGATAGAATTCAAGTCTATCGCTGTGCTGCTCACATAGCCCAGCTTTGTGTCCTTGATGTTACAAAATCACCGGAAATAAGTAATTTCTTGTTCACTTGTCGTAATTTGACGAAATTAATCAGAAAAACATCGAACCGATATGGCGAAATTTTTGAGCAGAAACATTTAAAGATGCCCCAGCTAGACTGCCCCACTAGATGGGGATCAACTTATGCGATGTTGGAAAATTTGAAACTAGCTAAAGACGTGATAACCAATATCGAATCGGCGAGAAGACTATTTCAAGATTCATTGAAAATAGCTACATTTTGGGAATTTTTGGAAAGCTATTGTGTTGTCTTCGGTCCTTTGCATAAAACAATAAACAAATTTCAAGAGGAACAATTGCATTATGGCAATTTTTACGCTCAATGGCTAAAGTGCAAAATATGCACAGAAAAAATCGTAAAGGATGGCAGTCAAACTTATATAACAAGAATTGGAAACATCATTCTGAAATCCATCGATAAGCGTACAAAAACATTGATGAAGAATAAATTTTTAATTTCGTGTTTGTATTTGGATCCTCGATTCCATCATACCTTGACAACAGAACAGAAAATGTGTGCTAGAGATTATTTAAAAGAAATTTGGGACACGTTAAACGAAATTAATACCGAGGAGACTTCATCTTCAGCATCCATGGTTTCGATTCCAGATCAATCTGTTGACTTTGACGATGAAGATGAGTTACTAAACCAATTCCTGTCTCAAGAATTTGAAGGGAACGTTGGCAGTAAAAGCGATGTCCATACAAAGATCGAGACTCTTCAACTTCCATTCCAAAGAATTGATGTAGACGTCCTGTCGTTTTGGCGAGGGAAAGAGTACTCTGATCGGGAGCTGTATGCAATAAGCAAAGCTTGCTTTGCAGTACCTCCAACTCAGGTAAATATTAATCATAATTTGTATTAGAAATCCAAAGTTTTATAATATATTTCCTTAATAACAGGTGTCGATTGAACGGCAATTTTCTACGCTACGACTGATGACCACTGAGGATTGGAATCAACATGGACAGGAAACATTGGAAAACATATTGTTGGTGAAATTGAATCCAAATTTTCTTGAAGCTGCCATTGACCATTTGCCGATTTTTCAAAACGACCAAGTAGACCCAATGGAATAGATGAATAATACTAAATGACTTTTCACTCTTTATTTTATTTAATAGAGAGATAATAATAACGAATTTTCAAAACGATCAAAGTGTGATGGACATTTAACAATAATAATAATAAATAAATAATAATATTAAATGTACAAATTAGTATTAAAGTTATAAAGAAATATTATTTAATAATATAAACATAAAAAATAAAAATTTTAAAAATAAAACGAGGGGGAACGTTGTGAGCCGCGGCAAAGGCCGCGGCTCTACCTTATACCCGGTACTCAGTCAGTATAGACATACACATACATATATACACATATATGTATGAGCAATGTTCGCAAAAGGGACAAATTAAATTTTGGGCAAAACATAATATTTCAAAAAAATGAAGTCAAATCATTTTTTGGAATATTATACATGTTTTCAATTTTGTTTGCATATGCTTTTTACAACTGCTTCTAAATTTCTACATGACATGTATAACTACATATTTGAGACGTACAAGTGTTTGCGACAGAGAGAGAGGGAATGAGTCAGCGCTTGGCAGGCGTTGCGTAGCCACTGAAATTTAATTTGTTTCTTCTGGCCATAATATTGATCCGACCTGATCCATATTCGGCAATCTGGTAGATATGGCAATTTTCCATGATTCTGCGTTTTTGGTTTTCATTTATCTTAAAAATTGTGGATTCCACAGATTTTCGTTCTTTGTGGGGGCGGAAAGGGGCGTGGCAAAATTTTGAAATACACTTTTGCTGGTTTGGTATCACAGGAGCTTGGATAGAAAGTTTGGTTGCTCTAGCTTTTATAGTCTCTGAGAACTAGGCGACACAAAATACGAATGGGCAAAGTGGATGGGGTCGCGTGTGAGAGAGAGCGAGAGGGAATGATGACTTTCGAAATGGTTTTCTTCATTGTAGCTATAATAATGATCCGATCTGATCCAGATTCAACACTCTGATAGAAATGGTCTTTCTCTATGATTCTGCGTATTTAGTTTTCTTGTATCTTCAAAATTGTGTGTGCCACAGACTTTCGTCTTTTGTGGGGGCGGAAAGGGGCGGGGCGAAATTTTGAATTACATTTGGAGTAGTGTGATCACACAGGAGACTGGATACAAAACTTGGTTGCTCTATCTTTAATAGTCTCTGAGATATAGGCGCAAATGAAGACGGACAGACGGACGGACAGACAGACATGGCTATATCGACTCGGCTATTGATGCTGATCAAGAATATATATACTTTATGGGGTCGGAAACGCTTCCTTCTGGGCGTTACACACAACCGTTATCCCCACAAATCTAATATACCCTTAAACTCTTCGAGTACCGGGTATAACGGGAGAAAGACGAAGCATAAATCAAAGGAGAAAACTGTCGACTGCCGAAGTTGAAAATTAAAGCAGGGCCAAGAAATAAAAACACTTGCTTACCGACTGTGTATCGGCTGTCGTCACTTTTCGTCACTCACGAAAGTAGTGCAGTGCTTTTCCTATGAATTCTCATTTAAGTCGCTAGCTGTATAGCACTATAAAAGTCAACATTTGAATTTGGAAAACTCTCAACGAGCGGATAACTACAGATATAACTACAATACATATTACATGTGTGATAATTCAAGCAGGAAGGTATAGCATTTTTTTCAATGTATTTTCATTCATTTTCGTTCGAATTTATTTGGCCCAAAGGCCTAAGGAAAGGTACATCGACTGTCGCGCAGCATGTGCACTGCGGCGTATACGCAATATGGCAAAGTACAACCAAGGTAAACAAATGGGGCAAACTCAAGTGTTGACGTTACGTGTTTTTATTTATTAATTAATATATTTATTAATTTCTGTCGTGCCATACTTCGTTCCAAAACGCTTCCACCAAGCATGCCGTGCACGTTCATAAACAGTTGTGACAACAACTCCTTCCTTCCTTCCGTTGTGAAGCGGTCACCCAGTTGTTTTCATGTTCCCTCGAAAAAAAATCTATTATCTCATTCATAAAACACATGCAGTCCGATGGTGTTGGAGCTATTTTGTTTTCTATGAGGTATTTCGTGATTGCTCTCGTTATAAAATCGCGCTCAAGATTTTTGAGGGCAAATTTTAAATTGGCTTTTTTTATTATTGTTTTAGCCATCTTCATAGACATTTCGTCCTTCTGGTTTTCTGTGTTGAGCTCCATGTTTGAAATTTGTAACACGGTTATGGTTCCCAAAGTTGAGCTCCATCTTGGGGCATTGCAGTCATTGAAATTTTTAAGTTTTCTGTTCTTCTATCCATTTCTGGATGTCCACTCCAGACATCTGCGGCTTAGTTCCTTCAAGAGCTGGTGAACCAAGAACTACTTCCGTCTCTTCGTCCTCCTCAGCACAGGAATGGAACGTTAAATAAGTCTTAATGCTTTTGGCTCGGAAACGGTGAGTGGAAAAATCAAAAGTTGTAGGATCATAATGTATTCCTCTGGATTGCAGAAACGGTATCAGCGATTGATTACTTGTAAATGTCTTGGAGCACGGCGCGATCAGCATGGTAGTCCAATATCCATTCTTGCGCTGTGCCAAAGCCTTCCTCCATCCTTTGGGAAGCCGCCAGTCCGGCACCTCGTAGTACTTTACCATACCATCTCTTCCCATATATTCACCTTCCTTACCAACTGGCTTATCATTTATCCAGTGGCAGCACCACTCCCCGTTCTGAGGTATTATTGGTAATAAATCCTATGGGATCTTCTGGGTGCCGCCACTGACCAGGTCTGCATCAATGGGTTGTGAAGATTCGGCAACCGATGTGGGAGGGGGGGTTTCTTTGTTGGCTTTGTTTTTCATAACGTCTTTTTCCATGAAGCCCACGCTGTCCTCCATGCGACGCTTGCGCGTCTCATCTATGCAGCCATGCACTGACTCCATGTGCCACACCAGCTTAACGAATCTTTTGGAGGCATACATGCACATTGTGCACTTGTTGACATCCCTCAGATGCATCAGATGGTAGCGCGGATTGTGGGTGCAGTAGGCGCAATGCTTCCAGTTATACTGCCGCTTCGCCTTGCACTCTGGCAGGCCCTCCTCCTTGGCATCCATAGAGATGACCTTCCGCACAGAGACGGAGCGCACTTACCTTCATCTTTGGCTGTATAATTTCATGCGAATCGTTTCCCGCAGTTTCATGACTCACGTCCTTTACGTCCATTTCTTCATGGCCCTGGGATCGATTGTTCGTCGGTATACTCCGAAATTGCAAATTGGCGCCATTATCATTATAGTCATGGGCATCTGCCAGGGAGCCGGCTGTGGCGCTGTTGGACTGTTTAATTATCTGCTGGGCGCAATTTTGGATGGATCCGAAGACAACAGCAAATGTGTCACCACGGGCGCTGTTGCCAGGGCCCCCGGGGGCAGCGGCAATCATGGACAAGTCGGTGCTGACAGCGCCACTAAAGGCGGCATTGCTATTACTGGTGGCGTCGCTTATCTGCGTCTCGCAGTGGTCCGTGTTCTCCACGTGCTGCTGGAGTCCGTCAACGCCGTCATAGAGTGTGGGGCACTCGATCACGTCGGGATGCTTGAGCTACACGTGCCAGCGCAGGTTGGCGGCCGACGAGAAGTTCTTGCGGCAGTTGGAGACGCCGCTGCCTGGGGCGCGCTGCTGATGGGTCTGCGGGTGCCGGTAGAGAATGGCCTTCGACGTGAACGTGTGATTGCAGATGGTGCAGATGAAGGTGTTGGTCTTGGCGTCGTGGGTCTTCATGTGCATGCGCAGCCTGTCGTGACCCTTGAAGCTCAACAGGCAGATTTGGCACTGTGGCTGCTTCTTCCAGTTGGCCCGAATCCAGTTGGTGTGCGACTGCACGTAATTCTGCTGTCCCTTGAACTGCCAGAACTCTGTGCTGCACAGGTTGCAGATGTACCGCCCCGATCCCAGCGGGGATGTCAGCTGTTTAATGAACTCCGTCACGAGATTGGCGTCGATCTCGTAGTTGTCGTTCGCACCGGCAACGGCTATAACGCTGGCAGTCTGGACTAGCTGATGGGAATTGGAAGCCGCCAGCTTGCTGCTGATAGGAGGTTGACTGCTCTGATGATAGCACAGCTCCAATATGACGGCGGCTGGCGATGTGGATGTGGAAGTGGACTGCCTCGTTTGCCCCGCTTTGGCGTGGGACTGGGGGAGCTGACGCTGAGGTTGGGGGTCCCCATATTGTCGTCTGTCGTCGCCTGACTGAAGTCGACCATGGCCTTCTCCAGAGATATGCTTTACAGCTCCATCCCCTCCGTGTCGTCTTGATGGTGCTGGTGCAGATCTACGTCATCCGCATTCATGAAGGCTTGCTCCATGTCCGCACTGGCCTCCCCATCTGCTGGTTCCATGAAGGCCTGCTAGGCGCCTCCATTTGCTTTTGCCGTTGCGTGTGGCGTAGTGCTGATGATTTGCGCCATCTGTGGTGCCACAATCTGGGCAGTTGTTATGAATTGACCATTGGGCAGCAGAATCAGCTGGGTCATCGTCCCGGCGGTTGTGGTCGATAGGAGGTTGTGGGTAGGGGCTGGCTGGAGAGTTGGGAGTTGAATTTACTGAAGTTGCTGCTGCAGCGTGGCTTGCGGTGGCGGGGCTGGTGCTGGCTCTGGCATGAGCTGCGCCTGGGCAAGATGCGACGCTGTGGCTGGTTGGAGAGTTGGCAGTTGAACAGAACCGTTTTCCAGGGCTAGAAAATGAAGAGCAACAAATAAAAACCTTACGCAAGGCCTGTGTATGGATTCTTACATGTGCTGTGTTTTGTGTCATTCAAGTCTTTAAAGTCGCCACCGAGTGGTGGGCAGGTGAGCAGCCGCTGCTGTTTAGGCGTTGTTGCGGGATGTGAGGCAGCGCTGACTGGACCTGGTTCCTGCAGTTAAAAAATAATTAATGTAATTAAATTAGGATAATACCATACATCCACATTTGAATGGCTTGATCGCGGCTGTGCGGTAGCGCTGGAAATACAAAGAAGATAAATAACAAATTTACGCATGCGAATGCGTTGCAAACATACATGTAGATGGTTTTACTTCAATCATATGTGGAGAGCTTTCCAATAAGACCCACACACCTTCTCTCTCTGAAAAATGGAAGCCGTCCCATGAAAGCTGTACATCCTGTACATCCAGTTCGTACAGAGATTTTATGTGTTCTTGTACATCCTTAACGGTCTTGTGGACCGCAGGGTGTACAAATACGACTGCTTTTTTGCGATCATCAGCCGTTCACCCATTTCCGGGCGTTTAGGCGTATCAACGTCGCAATAGAAGGGCGGACGCTTCGGAACTCTATTTCCTATATACATATATGCGAGAGCCCGACATATCGCGCGGTGGGGTGATAAATCTCACCATCAATTTAGATTTGTTCCAGGACGCTTTCATCATCATGTTTGACGAGTACCACGAGCCGCACTTTGTAAGCCATTCATTCGTAAGTCATACGAATTTTTGAAAAATGTTTGTTCCTTTTATTCTCAGTGCGAAAGACAGACACAATGGGCAGGAACGAACCGGTAGAAGGTCCTCGCCATTGCGGCCCAAACCCTCGACGATTTGCTCTTCCAGTACATCCTGTTCCACGTTGTAAGACGAAATAAAAATTGTTATAATTAATGTACTAATACGTTCTTAATAGGTCCCAATCTGACGTAATAAACCAAGGAGTGCAGATAGTGCTGGGAGAAGTTGCAGGAAGAGGAATGATGTCGAGGGTCATGGCCGTGGTGTCGGATGGCTGCCCGGCAAACGGGAAAGCCCGCAACAATGCGGCCATCCCGATCCCCACCGCATGGGACCCTAGCCACTACGTGCCGCTACACAGCGTCAAATATTATCACGGTGGCTGGTGGCTTTCCAAAATGAGTATTCCCTCCTTCGACCGTCCCTCACAGAAACACTGCAACGGCGTTACGACAGGGAAATGGCCACGTTACAGGATATAGTCGTACGGCACTTCACAGCGACCAACAGCGATCTGAGCATGCGCACAGATGTCAACCACGACAGTATGGAAAGAATTGGAAAAGAGATTATGTCAAAAACGAAATGAATGGTACAGTTCGCTGATTCATTTGCCCCTGGCGAAGATCCGTAAATTTGTATAACACAAATCGTCGGGGCATTCGCACTAATGGCGAACCGATGGCCGCCTACACATCGACAACAACGAGAGAACGCCGACAATCCCCCTGGTGACGGACAACAGCCGGGCAATCAGCCATGTACATTTATGATTTAATTTAATTTTAATTTAAGATTTAAGTTAAAAGTTTGTTTCTGAACGAAAGCTTGGAGCTGTTTTAAGTTTCTTAAATAAATTTACAAAGTTTTAAAGTGAAAAATGTGAACTCATAGTGTGCAATTTTGAATTTTAATTTTAAACGGCGGGAATTTGAATGTGAATGTGGCCTAAAAAGAACCCGTATAAAGATCATCACCAGAAGCGGTCTGAGGATCAGTTCAAGCTGCAACCACCAGAGAAGTATCGAGGGGCTGGATATCATACTTCTCCAAAGAATCATTCGCATGGGAGCCCTCAGAATATGAAGCAGTCTACACAGCAGCCATATGATGAACAGACTCCAAAGAATCCTGACGAGAAGATGCAGCAAAATCTGCAGACGGAATACCAGAAACCCTCTAAAAAGGATATTTATAAAGATCATCCTCAAAATCGGTCTGAAGATCAGTTCAAGCTGCAACCTCATGAGGAGTATCGGATGTCTGGATGCCATAATTCTGAAAAGAATCATTTGCTTGGGAATCCTCACATGGAAAAGAAACAGAACGTATATCGAGAGGCATTCTATTGCAATTCATCTAATCAACAGTAACCTTCGAATAACTCACAGAAGAAGCCGTTTTCGAATGTTCCTCAAGAGCAGGCACAGCGTCATCTAAGCCAGAATAAAACGACTCAAAGCCAAAACAACTTAATAGTCGTCCCAGTAAAGTCGTCTCAGCACAACTTCCGCCTGGCACCGGCTATCCCAGAGTCAGCCAAAGAGAAACGCGGGCCATCACCAACCATCATTCATCGGCGATAAACACAAGGATAATGTGCAAGATTCTGCTGTTGGACAGAATAGAAACGAATCGGACAATTACATGGAATTTTCACCCGAGTGCTACGAAAAGTGCAACCACAAGTTGGGAGCCAAATACAAGCTGTCTAGAATCAAAAAGAATCGGGTTTCTGGTGCACAGTCGAACTCCTCGAGATCGAACATAATCAGTTCAAAGAACGGGGACGAGCTCCGTTCCTTGGTCCGGAACCAAGGGCTTAATGGGAATTACCGATAATGTGTTGTTGCATGCCAAGAAGATGGGCGTATTGAATCAATCGGACATCCGGAGTATGAAGAAGAAAGCGCAGGAGAAGGTGCCCATGGTCTAGAGTGTTACTCTAGATAATTTAGCGAGCTCAACGACCATCAGTCCCATGATCCGCAAGATACAGAAAATGTATATTCGAAATCTTCGGGACGAGATCTCTCTAACGTGTCACGTTCATCCTCTTCCGGTGTATGCTCTTGATAGTGATCGGCACAAAGGCCCCCACTGCATCGGGGCCCAGCATGAGACCGTCGTTCAACTTGAAGGTGCCCTGGAGGCAAGTTCCCGGCAAGTGGAAAAGTGGGCCAACATATTTCAAAGTTTGCCCGAATCTAGTTACAAGTTGACACAAATATGCACATGAGCATAAAACGGGCTGCATAAATACGGCCATAAATCACGGGGCGGACGAGGATACGCAGTGCGTACGCTATATGCAAATGAATACGGCTTCAAACATAGTGCCGGCGATAAGACACTGCAGACTTATCGCGAGTGGAAGCGCCGCCAAGTCGCCGCCAACAATTTTTGGAGGTCTAGGTGAGAGACTATATATGGGCTGTCGCCCCAGCTCGGAGCCACAGCAAGTGAGGGAACGTGGCGTAATGGCAAAATTGCAACGAATTCTCACGTCTTTGTTTCTTCTGAGCGTGGCCGGGGCCCTCCCACTGTTGGACTTGGACTCTGAGGACGCGATTGACTTGTCGGACCTGGGCGAAGCCATATTCGGTAATCCGGACAGCGAGACTACGGGTGTTCTGGTCGATGCCCACGATGAGCAGTCCCAGCAGAATCCCGAGGAGCTGGGAACCTACTACGAGGGCGACATCCTTGTTCCGTTGAGCTATCGCGAGGCACGTTCCAATGGGACACGCAACGGCATACTCGCGCAGAGCTCCCGCTGGCCGGGAGCCGTCGTGCCCTACGAGATCAAGGGTCCCTTCACGGCCCAAGAGCTGGGGAACATCAACCACGCTTTCAAGGAGTACCACACCAGGACCTGTGTTCGTTTCAAGCCGCGCACCACCGAAAAGGACTACATTTCCATTGGGAGCGGAAAGTCGGGCTGCTGGAGCAGCATTGGGCGCCTGGGCGGACGCCAGGAAGTCAACCTGCAGTCGCCCAACTGCCTCCGCACCTACGGCACACCCATCCACGAGCTGATGCATGCCCTGGGCTTTTTCCACGAACAGAACCGTCACGAGCGGGACTCGTACGTCAAGGTGATGAGCGACAACATCAAGCCCGAGATGATGGCCAACTTCGAGAAGGCCAGCTCCAGGACCCAGTCGGCCTTTGGCGTGGACTACGACTACGGCAGCGTGATGCACTATTCGAGCACCAGCTTCACCCGCAACGGGCAGCCCACGCTGAAGGCGCTGCGCCCTAGTTCCGCGGCCACTCAGATGGGACAGCGCAAGGGATTCTCCGCTGGAGATGTGCGCAAAATCAACGCGATGTACAAGTGCACGGTGTAACTGATTGAAATGATCTCTCTGATCCGATTTGCTTTATTGGAAAAATACAATATATCTATATATAATTGATTAGATCATTAACATTCGCCTAGATGTGCTGTCTATTGTACTGCGCTCCGCTCCGTTGGCTGATCCTGTGCCTCCTCCTAGTGGTACGGCAGGTTCTTGTTCGTGTCGAAGAAGAAATTTCCCTGCATGTTGAGCTCCTTGCAAAGCGTGGAGAATCGTCGAATGGCATTGTAGGTGCTATTGCCGCTGCTGCTGCTTCCGATGGTATCTTTTACAGAGAAACATAAAGTGTGACATACATTATATGCTAGGTCCAGACCGATGGTCGCTTGGCCGCATGCAGATGGTGATTAGTAGGTTTTTTTCTGTTGCTAGTAGTAAACATTGTTGTGTTCCATCCAGTTGTTAGTGTGGACGAGCCTTGCTGTGGAGCTTGTGGCTGTTGGCCTTACCTGGGCCCAAAATGCTTCTGGCATTCAAGTCCAGATTCATGTAGAGCGCCATGTTGCCGGTGGAACCAGGCCGTGAGCGATTGTTCAGAAAATCCCGAATGTGCTGCACAATCAAATCGATGGCCACTGAAAGGGGAGAAGCAGTCAAACGTTATAGAGGACTCAGTTCCAGTAGAGGTACGTTTCGTATGTTAGATCGTTCTAGGCATTTGGAACTCAAACAACGGAAACAAATCACTTACCTCCCAGTTGGCTGCCCATTTGCAGCTCAATACAACCGAAACGACATCCAAGCTGTCTACGTGGCTAGGACTTACTCTAGCTCTAGTTAGTATGTGGTATTACCTAAGTCGCATCTAAGTTACGCTGGGCGGCATTTGTCTGTTAAATTCTACCGATCGGAAGTTGTGTGTGAGTGTGTCGTGTGCTTTACAATACGATTTATTATAACGCCTGCCATCTCTCAGCCGTATAATTGTACTTACTAAACGAAACATTTATTTATCCACACATCTTTTAATGTATATTTAGACTTTTGTTTACGACTAGGTTTATCAGTAGCAACAATTAGTGAACGCTATAGTCGAGTGATCCGACTGTGTGGAATACCCTCTACTTGATTTAGTGAGCGCTAGTCAAAAATACAGGAAGAGATTGCCTAATGGTTGATAAAACTCTTAAGATATTTAGTAGGTGCAACGTTTTTGTGTAATTTAAAGGCTTATTATTAAACATTTCTAGAATGTTAAAGCAAGGACCGTACAATTTTGTTTTGTTTTTGGTTTTTTGGGACCGAGATGTGCCCGTCCACAATAACTGTATTTTGTTGTTGGATTTTTCGGAACGAGAACGGAAAAGTGAGTCTTTTGTTGTGAACAACCAATCACCGTTGTCAAAGACTGTGTTTTGGAATCCGGGATCGACTCAGCTGTCCAAGGCATTGAGGAACAGACGACGCCACGAGGCAACATTGAAATGTAATTTATCCCTAATGCAATGTATTGGTATTTTATAGTCTTTGGTTAATCGTAGCGCAAAACGTATGCCTTATTCTAAGGCACATGTGAAAAGAACCGTAAAACACTTGGAACTATGTTAGGAATATATTCGAAAATGTGTGTAAATGGTATTCTAGTGCTTTAAAAGATAGACAGACGAACAGACAAACTAAAGATTGGGTTGATTGCAAGCAAATTATTGATCTACAAGTATCGGGTATATATATAATGAATATTACAATAGTTAGAGTTGTGACATGTGTTTGTGTTTTTTTTTTTGTTTGGGTGAGTTGAGTGCTTAGGAACCTTACAAAAAGTCAGAGCGAAGGAGCATTTAGGTTAGACCCAGTTTTGTGAAAATTTATCACTGTAACAATTTCTTCTATAACTTAGGCCAGAGTTAGACTGGAAACGAAATCATTGGGTTATTGATGGTTCATTGATGCAAACAGAAACGAGCTTACACTACCATGTATATTTGAATATAATAATAATAGTAGAGTAGATTAGAGCTATAGATAAAGATACTTTTCAATCTTATGGCTACATTAGTGGTGGGTTATAAGAAGGAGCGAAATGAGGAGCGATGCCCGCGCTTAAAGTATAGATAAGGAGGTTCTTTGTTTGTCTCTGTTTCTGTTTGGTTTTTGCTGCGATTCTTAATTTTGGCAATTAGTATAAGCATAGAAGACACGGCGCGCCTTAGTCTGGGCCTTGGAGGGGGGTGGTGGTGGTCGGTTAGGCTTAGGCTTTTGCACTTTAGTGATCTCGCTTCATGCTGGACGGCGCAGCTCGGTTTGTGTGGCTGTGCTGTGCGCTGTTGGTGGTGGCGAGAATCTCCCCGATATGGTGTACAATGAGATCAATGGCAACTGCAAGAAATACAATAAAAACAACAGGAACAAAACGAAAAAAAAAAACCAACGTAGACAAACCGAAAAAACAAAAACATAAAGAGAAAAGAGAGAGCAACAAAGAAAAGGAGAACTTTTTGATAGGAATATATACGTTTAAAGATAAATATATAAATGTCAAGCAGACTAATTGATTGGGTCTTGCCTGTCCTTAGATTTAAGATTGTTAATTCGAACAGGAAACAAAAAAACCATACAAAATTGTATTTAACTATTGTTATTTACATAACAAAACTCAACGAATCACTACAAACGCTAGACGTGTGAGTGTGTTTATGTGTTATATGTACATAAATATATAATGTACGGGTATGTGGAAAGAAAACAGATGTGTCTCTGTGGGGATATGTGTGTCGAGCTCACCTGTGTTGTCGGCTCCGCGCGGTATGATAACGTCAGCAAACTTTTTCGTCTGAAAAAGATGAAGGAAAAGCTGTCAAATGGTCACTGAAAATGGTTATAGATACACTTACGGGCGAGCAGAACTCCTCGAAGGCGGGCTTCACAAAGGTCATGTACTGGGTGAGCACAGCGTCCAGGTCCCTGCCACGCTCATTGATATCACGTGGCACTGCCGGGGAAAAAACAAAAGGGGTTATGGCATCTGGATGCTACAGTAGCAATGCGGCCATACTCACCGCGTCGCGCCAGTCTAGTATCAGAGTCGGTGTCTACAAACAATTTCATGTGGAAGAGGTCTCGTATCTTTGGAAAGTAGAACACCAGTATACCCTCAAATAGCACCACATCCGCCGGATAGATAACTAGCATGTTCTCAAAGTCCCTGAATAGAGATTAAACATAATTTACACATACTGAAACACATAATTGCGGGTACTTACAGCGAATTGGTGCGGTAGTCGTAGCCGGGTATCTTCACCTTGTGGCCCTTGAGGATGCCCTGAAGTGTATCGTACATCAGATCCTCGTTGAAGGCGTCCGGATGGTCAAAGTTGAACAGTCCTTTCTGTGCCTTGGCCTTCTCGGCGGCTGTCAGCTCGCGATAGAAGCTGTCCTGGCTGATGGCCACTACCTGACGTTGTGTATGATCCATCTCAGCCTGGCCCAGCTGCTCCATGATTTTCTTGCACACCGTGGACTTGCCGCTTGCCGTGCCGCCCGCCACGCCAATTAGAAACGGTGACTTGACTTCATCGCCGGTCAGGGCATCGCCGTTCGCCAGACGCAGATTATCTCCTTTGTTAGAATCGCTCATTGTTCGGAAAATTGTTGGAAAAATGCGTATTTTTCTTTTCTGCCGAACTCACAAACAGCTGATCGATAAATATCGAAATTTTTTTTTTGCACATTGCCAAGGTGAGATTAGAAATAAGGTGATGTCTTATGAAGTGATGAGGGCCCATCCAAGGCGAACTTACTTATTACTTAAGTAATTACTTGAGAAGTTACATCATGGGTCTATCCAGATTTTTAACCCCCTCTTTCGGCTCTCACAAGCGCTAGAAAAAGGTATTGAACGGTTTTCCATTATTTTAGTGTGGTGAGACGTCACCTTATTAGTGACGTCAACTTGGGATGGACCCTCGAAAGAGAACAGCTGTGATGAAGACTTCACCTTTTCCTTGGCGTAGCCCATGATTTTTATCGCTGTCTTCTTCTTAACGAACACAAACAATAAAAAGAGAACGCAATTATTTAAAATTTTTGGACATCATGACGACAAAGTATTGTATGTTGTGTCGCGCAAGAACTACGGAAAAGAATATTTGCGTACCGAGAGACGAGAGAAGACGAGAACTTTGGTCTAAAACCTGTGGCGTTGAGTTCACGGCCTCAAGTAAAATTTGTGGCAAACATTTTAAGGACACGGACTTTTTAAACCCTGGATCGGATAACCCAAAAAAACGGAGGCGACTGATGCCAACTGCTGTACCGCAGAAACTTCCTTTGAAAGGTAAACAAACTTGTAATCCTTAAAACTAATGCCTTTAACTTTAATTAAACTTCATTAAAGTGCTTACCGAACACATGGCATCTGATTGTGGGTACTATGTTATGGATTTCACCTCGCAAACCGAGTATGTTTACATTTCAGTTATTATTTGATTGTTCTTAATATGTTTAAATTTCAGCGAAGAAGTTGTTGACTCTGGTATTGCCTTAGAAAATTTGGTTTTGCAAAGGAAAGTAAATGACTTGCAAAGGGAAAATGCTAAGCTCCTTGAGCAGCTCGGGAAAACGCAGACGCTTATGGATTCCCTTAATACCATTTTCACTAAAACGCAGATCAGGAAACTAGAGAACGGAGGAAAAAGAGTTCAATGGAATCACGATGACATTTCGAATGCGACCTGTCTCCATGCTGCTGGTCCCATGGCGTATCGCCATTTGATCGAAAAGGGGTTTCCATTTCCACCCTTATCCACTCTGGACAAATGGCTATGAATTTTATAATTAACATATTTCCTTGAATTTGCTTTGAATTGTTTTGTTTTATTTATTTGCGAATATGTTTTATTTCCTGGCGGCCAAAACAATAACAAACGAAGAGTGCAGAACTTGCTATCTCTTTCTAGCGCTTGTCTCCGAGATCGGACAGAGCGAGTTGAAAAAGTGGATGACAAAATGTTGAGATCCACAGCCTTCCAGCCGATCCAGCTGACACATATATCTCTCTCGTTCTCACTGCGTGCTTTTCCCATAAAGCTGTCTCTGTTTTTGCAAAAGTCCAGCTTCTAAGTCTAATGTCATGGCTCTTATGGTTCTAAAGACTGCATAAATTGCCAAAACGATGCCTTCCAACACACACTGATCAAAAGGAAAACTAACATAACTCATAAAACGAGACATGTCTAATGTATTATAATAATCTGTGTCAAAGAGAAGAGATTTAGTTAAGTGTAGTGGTTTTTGAAATCAGTGTGAGCGCGAAATTAAAGATAAAATATACCGACCTTCAGAAATATACTGAAAATTACGGTCTCATTTTAAAAATATACCGTAAAAATTACGACGATAATTTCGTTAATAGAACATTTTGAATTCGATAGCTCGAACATATTGAAAAAAGAGACACGCTAGATGGCGTTTATGTTGCAACCAATATGCGCATAGGTGGCGAGTTTAATGTAAAGATTTTAGATTTATTGGTAAATTCCATTCGTTTTGATTCAATGCACATTATATGACTTAATTTATCGTTGATTTTGGTACTCCCTGGTTACTGTGAATTTATACCCATTATCCGTCCTATTTTTATCACTAGCTGGATGTTCTGGCGCTCTGCACAGCGGTGGCCGCAATCAAGGCAGCACCCTTGCCTGATCCGTCGTCGGACTCCAGGAGCTGAAACTTCATGCCAGGCTTCAACAACTTGGTCATGTGGAACATCAACATATTGTGATAATGGGGATGATAGCGATACACACTCCCATCAATTCCCACTGCTATCTCGTTGATGTTCATCTTATTGATGAGTGTGACCAGGCCGCAGGCGCAGAGCTTTGCCGAGCGCGAAGAGACCGCCTCGCAGATGTACCGCAGATGTACCTTGTCCTTTGCCTTGCCGACGAGTCCCAGCTGATTGATGATCTTGCTGCAGTTACGAAAGTCGCCCGGGGCATCGCCCTCAATCTCTGAGAGGTAGCTGGTTTGGAAATTCCACTGCGTCTGTACTTTCTCAGAGTTTTCGCCGACAAACATGTGCCCCTTGGCCATGAGATCCACCAGTATCAGACGCACCAGCTCGCCCATGTACATGCCAGAGATGCACTTCTCGAAGGTCTGCTTTTTGGGATTGGGCGTCCCCTTGTCCACAGCGCGGTCGTAGTCGGTGCGCACGAATTCCAGCACTCCGTTGTCCCCGAAGGCGCCCCACTCCGCGTTGATGATCATGTGCGGCTTAGGACTGGTCTGGTAGCCCTCGAAGCATTCGGCATTCACAGTCTTCTCTACGTAGCAGGCATTGGAGCCGGTGCCGACGATGAGGCCGATGCGGCAGTTGCGTGCCGTAAAGGCACAGGACATAAGGGTGCCTACGGTGTCGTTAAGGATAGCCACTATGTTGATCTTGATATCGCCGCGCCGCTCAATGGCCTCCTGGAGCAGGGCAACCACATTCTTTCCCACAACTCCCGGACAGCTGAAGCCCTTGGTCCAGGTGACCAGGATGCCCTTGGTCAGGCCCTGCTGTTGCAGGGGGAACGAGAATGTGAAGCCCAGGGGAATTTCTTGGTTCTGGAGGTTATGATCCTTGCAGAAATCGGCCAGACACTTTGCAATGAAGTCGAACAGATCAGTGCCGGGACCCGCCAGCATGGTACTTGCAATGACAAAACTCTTCGAGATGATATCGATATCCGTGTTACTCTTTAGGTCGACCAGGAGCACACGGAAATTGGAGCCGCCCAGATCAAGAGCCAGATACTTGCCGCGCTCCTTTCCCGTTGGAAGGTCCTGCACGTAGCTGACGAAGCACTTGATGACCGCCCGTGGATGGGTGTCTTTGGCCAGGCCCATCTTGACCTCCTTGGTCATGCGTTCGACCACCTCGAGCATCTGGGCCTGGGTCAGCATGAAGCCAGCCACCGCCGCCTCCACTTCTGGGGCTATGGTCTGGGGTATCGTCGACATTTTACCGCCCTAGAAAAAGCCCCACAAAATTCCTCACAAAATTAACTGAAAATTTTGTTCAAAAGCCAAACGAAGCAAATGGAAAATTATCCAACTGTCTCGACCTGCGAGCGATTTTGAAATAAATGGTATTGTGATTTTAGATATAAGATATAGATTGCTTGGATGATTTCTGGCTGGATGTTGAGGTTGAAGTTTGAGCACAGTGTGCCGTGCCGTGCCCCAGACACAATCCTCTACTTCGATGTACTTTCAAGCGGCTGATTTGATGAACGGAAGAAAAGGTGAAAGACAGCAGCTATCTTATCGCTAAGGAGAATACTTATTTGTACTCGTCGCTTATCAGTGTCCAGTTGGGCCTCTGATCGCCAAATGGTACATTAAATAAATAAATAGTTTAGTTTAAATTTCTTACTACCTAAAATCTTCAATGCATTGAGATTAATCGAATTCAATGTGAGGCAGATTCAAGTTGAGAAAACCCAGTAGCACCTCTGGTTCTAAGGCTACTGCAAATAAATAATACATTCTTCAATGGTTCTCCAACAACCAAGATGTTGTATGAGGACCCAAACAGTTGTGGCTTTTTTTTTTTGTTGCTTTCTGTGCACCGACTTAGCTTCGAACTCAGCGGGGCCGTTGTCAGAGGCGACGAATAGCCCAAAAGAAATCTGAAGTTCGATGTAAGCATCAAACGACGAGAGATGAGAGATGTACGTAAATGTATATCTGTATATCTGTGGAATTATCATTCAAGTAGACTGCTTAAAACTTTTGAAGAAAAAGAAGAACAAAGTACTCTTTTCCTTTTATTGCTAAACAGTAACAAAACTCATTCCGTTTGGATAGCTCTCGAAATAGTCAACTCGACTCTAAACTGAATCAAAATGACTATTTTTAAGCCAGAGGTGGACTTTCCAGAGGTGTTCAAGCTATGCCAGAAGTTTGTGCCCAGCGAGAATGATCTGGTGAAGACGAGGGACCTCATGCATCGCGAGATGATGGCCGGATTGAGCAAGGAGGGCCACGATCGCTCCACGGTGCCGTGCAAATTGAGCTACGTGCAGGACCTGCCGTCGGGTCGTGAGCGTGGCCGTTTCCTGGCCCTGGAGATGATGCCAACCAACTGCCGGATCATGCTGGTGAAATTCAGCAGCGAGAAGGATGTGTACATGAGCTCCAAGTGCGTGATTATACCACACTCGGTAGCGGCCGCCAAGGGCACAGAGCTGTTCACCTTTCTGGCGTCCAACATAGCGACTTTCGTGAAGGACAAGAAGGTCGACAAGGAGAACCTACCGATGGGCATTGCCTTTGCCTTTTCGCTGAACAAGCTGGCCCTGGACGTGGGCATACTGGTCTCTTGGACGAAGGAGTTTGGGGCCACGGGAGTCATCGGCAAGGATGTGGTCCAGCTGTTGCGCGAAGCCCTTGACAAGTTCCCCGAGGTACAGGTCAACATCTTGGGCATTATCAATGTGGCTGCAGGATCTCTCTTGGGGCTGTGCTGGACGCTGCCGGATACGCGGATTGGCCTAATCATGGGCAACATCACCAACTCCTGCTACGTGGAGGACATCGACAACTGCCAGACGTACGTAAGCACTAATGATAGTAATAAGACCATAATGATCGTCAACACGGACTGGGCCCACTTTGGGGATGGCGGACAGCTCGACTTCCTACGCAACGAATTCGACAAGATCCTGGACGAATCATCCACGAATCCCGGCCAGCGCATCTACGAAAAGTTCAGTGGAGCCCTCTACTTGGGCGAGCTTGTGCGTATGGTCGTAGTACGTCTGATGCAGAAAGGCATCATCTTCGAAGGGCAGACGCTCGAGTACATCGACCTCAACTGGAGAATGGATATGTCCGCAGTTTTTGATCTTGACTCGGATCCGCCTGGCGTCTACATCAAGGCCCAGGAGGTAATGGACCGTTACCGCATACGCCACTGCAAGGATCGCGACCTGGCCGCCGTTCGCTACATCTGTCACACAATCATCTGCCGTGCCGGCATGATTCTGTCCAGCGGCGTTGCCTGTCTGATCAACCACATGAAGAACCCCCAGTGCTCCATTTCCGTTGACGGCGGCATATACCGCCTCAACACTACATTCCAGATTGTGATCAACAAGTACACTCTCCTACTCGCCAATCCCCGCTACAAATTCGAATTTGTCATCAACCAGGATAGCTGCGGTGTAGGAGCCGCCATCATGGCCGGCCTGGCCTATGCCGATCAGAACCGCGGCGAATCAAAGATATTTGAATTGGATTTCTAAACCATTAATCTTTATAGCATTACTATTTATCATCATTACTGTATCATCAAATCATTACTGTTGTTTACACTTAATTGCCATGTGCAGTTTTCCCTTTTAATGTATTATATATAAAGCATATTAAAGTATTGGTACTTTAATTCTCATTCGCCTTTGACTGCGGCTCCGCTGCGTATTCCGTTTCGTATGTTCGAAGCTGAGTCGGTCCCCAGAATCTAACAACAATATACACAGTCTCTGGCACGCAAAAGAACAGCTTTCTAGTGACATCTTGGCAATAGTTGAGCCTATGTCTACTGTCTTTCCGAAATTTAATTGGTTCCTATATAGGGTTCCATCTAAGAAAAATAATGGCATTAATCGCAATAAAAAGCGTACGATTTCGTTGAGCTTTTGTCGTGGGACAACACTTGGTGCTTTATTTACATACACGATAACGAGAAAAATGCTTCACAAAGAGAAATGCTTCTTAGTTCACTAAATTGAGTGGTCGAATGAGTGTGGTATGGTATGGTGCGGTCATCGATAGATACATAGATGTGTGGGCCCCATCTACGGGGCATACAAAATGTGCAGATCTTTCTATAGCTGTTCTTTTTGTGTTTATCTTAAGGCTGCTTTTCTATGACACAATGAATTCCGCGCCGCATGATCGCATGGCTAAATGGCTAAAAGTGTAATCACTTTATCAACTAGGTTAAGGCTTAAAACGAGAGTGTAACAGGGGCTTCTCCGAGCGACAGTAGGAGGCGGCACGACTTGACACGGGTCCGGGCCGCGTCACGTGAGAAACATGTCGGAGAGATCGCCGGGCAGCAAATCCCCGAAGGGATAGCAGCCGTCCAGCGCGGCCAGGGAACTAATGCATGCCGACGGCTGCTGGTCGCTGGCAAAGTCGAAGGAGTCCGTGGAGCGATCCGCATCGAGCAGCCGTAGGCTCAGCTCCACATCCGGCTTATCCAGGCAGCCGGGCATGGGCATGTCGCCGCGACACGGCAGTATGGACTCGCCGCTGGTCAGAAGACCCTCATAGCTGGGACTCAGACAGTGCAGGGACTCGCCGTCAGACTCAAGGAGCAGGGTGTCCAGGTCACTGAATCCCTGCAGACCCATCAGGTTTCCGTCGGGCTCGAGGCCGGGACTGCTGTTGCTTCGGTGGCTGCTGCTGCGGTGGCTGATGTTTGAGGCGGAGGACGAGAGCGAGGCGTAGGCAGAGCTGGGGGAGCAGGCAGCGCCAGCACAGGATCCCGGCGAGCCTATCGAGGAGGCGGCATAGCAGGACTCGCCTGAACTGCCCGAGGCACTCATCGGAGTCGCTGTCGTCGTCGTCTGTGTGGGCGTGGGATGTGTTTGCTTGGCCTGCTTTTGTGTCTGGCGTTTGCTGGCGGCCGAGGACTTTTTGCTGCCCGCAGATCCCGCCTTGGACTTGGCTGGTTTCTTAGCCGCTGGCACCACTGGCACCTCCGCTTCCAGCTCCGGTTCGGTGTCCACGCTGACCAGGGCCTCCCGATTGGCGCTCTCCTCGAGACACTCGCCAATGAACTCGCTCTCGTAGCTGGGATCCTCGATGGCGTCGCTCAGCATCTGTATGTACTTCATGGCCAGGCGCAGGGTGGTGATCTTGGTCAGCTTCTCGCTGGCATTGGCCGCATCCTCCCCGGTTATGGCCTGCGGTACACTGTGCCGCAGCGTCTCGAAGGCCGTATTGATCTCCCGCATCCGTGTCCGCTCTCTGGCATTGGCCGTCTTCCGGCGGTACTTGCTCAGGGGCGGTGCTTTCGTCTTGGCCTTGTTGGGGGAGGAGTTCTTCTTTGGCCTGGTCGCTGCTGGCTCAAGGCTCTCCAGCTCGAGGTCGAGGTCTGGCAGCTCCTGGTCCGCTTCGTCGGACACACTGCGCTTCTGTCGCTTCTGGCGCAGGGAATACTTCTCGCCCCGGGCACTGGCCGCCTTCCGCTTGCGGGAATCCTTCTTCGCGGGACTGCTGTCCATGTTAAGGTCGGCGTAGTTGTGCAGCTCGTACGTGTTCGACTTCATCTGAAAAGTGGAAAAGAAGAGAACAGACATTAGTTCAGAGTTCAGCTCAACCCATCCCATCCCATTCCCTCCCTCAGCGGCAATCAGCCAAGGCAATTAACAATTTTGTTTTAAATTGTCCCCGTCCCCCCAAAGAAGTCCAAAAAAAGAACAGAACAAAGAAGCGCACAGAAGATAGAAGCCCAGAGCATGGGTATGGGCATGGGCATATGTAGGTCTCGTAGATGGCTGGGCCCAATGGAGCGTAACGAAATTCGTGGCGGAACTCATCCCCTGGCCCCCAACCCCACGGGGGTAACTTCCGTAAACGGCTCTCAAAAATTGGCTTCAATGAACTGAAGTCGATTCTGGTGACTCTTGAGCAGTGTGTGTGCTTCCGCCATAAAACATAAAACCCACTGAAGCCGAAAAAACGCATAAATACAATTTATTTCTGGGTCTCCTCAACGAAAATTCGAATCTCGCAATGGAACACACAAAAATCAAACTAAAATTGATCCCATTGATCATCGCATTGCGCAATGAAGAGGGGGCAGAATGGCTGGATCTTTGCCCGCGTATTACTCAATATGTTGACATCGAAAATTAAAGATCAGAATCAATAGAGTGTAGACGGTATGGTTCGTACAACCATCAGGATCATCTTGGGGAATAGTTTGCGTTTTGCAGATTGAAGTAGAAATTACACACAATAAGTGATATTCTTATATATATTTAAATATATTTGGACATGGCCATGTGACACCAAGCCGAAGTCCAAGCAGAGACCCCACCCGACCGATGGGCGATCCAGCATGACCCCTGACGCATATAGCTGAACCGATTGCGTACATGCTAGACTAATATTCGAGGAAAAGAAAAGAATAATAAAAAGGGGAATTATAATCCGAGACCCTAAATGGTTTATGCCAGGAATACTTCGATCTAAAGGGAAAACGGTATTCAGTTTCTAGAAATAAGTGCTAGAAACGGTTGTGTTGGCGGTTTAAAGACTGATTATGATGATGTTTGCGTGGATGCCCAGAAATAGAGTACATTTCCCCCCTGGGAGAGTATTCTTGTCATGAGCATCAGCCCCAAATAGGTATGGCCCCCCATGGCCAAGGGCAGCAGCCAAGGGTTTCCATCTGTGTACTCTATTACAATGTTGACGAACGTTTTTGAGAAAGTTTTCCGTGTGTCTGTGTGTGTGTGTGTGGTAAATGAAAAGTTGAGTTTATGGTTTCCCTTTGTTGCTTTGCGGTAGGTCAACTATACCAACAAATATTTTCCAACGCTTTTCACTCACTTTTTCCCTAGGAGAGTCTCTGGGGAATGTATATGCGAGTGGTTTGTGGTTGATGTGGTGCTGGAAATGAAGAGAATGCATGGGAGGGGCGGGGAAATGTAAACAAAATACTAACAGTAACAGTTAATGAATGCATTTTAATGCAAGAATTAAGTTACATGAAAAATGTAACACGAAGCCAACACAGCGTCATCACAACAGTCACAAACAGTCAGTAACAACAACAACAACAACAACGTTTTTCACCTCCCATACAGAAAGATTGAAATGTTTTCTGCACCAATGCTAACGCCCTTGCATTGTGCCTTGGCCTCATAAAATCACAAACGGCCCCGCGGGTCTCGCATGCAGAGGTGTAAACCTGAGCAGATATACAGATATACAGATTGATTGCAGTCCAAGTTGATCTAAGGAGAGCAGGCGATCGCAGCCACTCGACTCGGCGACTCCACGTTGTCGTACTGTCCGTCTGTCTGTCTGTCTCTCTGTCAGGCTTCACTTAAATGGTCAATTTAGTGCAGATTGTCCAAAATTGGCGCTAGACGATTCTTGTTGCTTGTAGGCCCGGCTTGGACCGTACCGGCCTGGCCTGGCCTGGCCTGTTTGACACTTGCTGCATAGCTGTGACCATTCAAAGATGTTGGTCTTGGCTTGGCCTAAACAAGTTATGGGGCGTTTTTGCTGTGTTGCACTTTTCTTCATTCACCGTTAATGTGTGTGCCTCGCGGAGATCCAGCGTTGCACAGCGAAATGTTGAGTTTGGGGGGAGTTATGTCAATAGTTTTCCAATCTACAATACTTAGCCATTCAAATTACATTTCCCTGCCCCACAAAACGTTGCCATGTTTCAACACGGTGGAAAGCTTTTCACTTTGTTTACGTGCCGGCGATTTTCTGCTGGCGTCTCGCCTCTGATTTGAGTTTATAATTAATTTTCGCCACGCGATCTTTAGAAATGGAAATGCTTAAAGACCCTTAGGAAAAGAAGCATCAAACTTGAGAACTATGCGCACGCGAGGTATGCTCTATGCTCAGAGAAAACGTTGACTTTTTTTTCTCCATGAGGCCAGAATTGAGCTTATACATATATAGTTATTAGAAAACGCACACAAATATTTTCTATTTTATGACCTGTAAAAATAGAGGTCTCAAACGATCGATGACGATTGAGCATTAAAATTTAATTTCTTTAGCTTTTGAAGAAGTGATTAAGAAAAATGAATATGGAATGCAATTTTCTAGTTTAATTTAGGAACAAAATTAGTTCTCAAATGGAAACAAACGGAAATTGTAAAGAATTGAATATTAAAACAAATTCTAAATATTAAAAATCATTTAATATTTTATTATTTCAATTACTAATAAGCCAATATTATTCTTGTTTTTTTTATTTGAAGATTGAAGATTTTCAAGTGGCAATTATGGTTGTTCAATTAAATTTCTTGTAAAAATTATCTTTTCAATAATTTTTCTATATTTCTATATATATTTTCTATATTTATGCAAATATTTCGGTTTAGCTCTTTCGGTAATCGGAATGTAAAAAGTCATTTAAAACTTTGCGAACTCTAATAAATACCATCGAGATCTTCTGTATAAAAATTCCAAGCCACATTAGTGATTCTTTTGGACAAGAGCTTCCTGGCATAATCAAATGTACTAGTACCCAGTCCGGTGGAAAGAGTAGCGTCAAAAGTTTGCGACATGCAACAAACAAGCTGCAATTAAGTGCACAACACAGAAAGAACACAGAAAAATGTGCACCTTCTTCAACGTAGGGCGGCGGCAGGCAGGCAGGCAGGCAACGCGTTGCAACGTAGCCCTGGCACCGCCTTCGCTCAACTCATTTCCATTCCAGGCAATGGAAAACGACGTGAAAATTACCGAGTTCCGTGCGCTCAAAGAGGGGGTGGCAATGGGGCAGAGAGCGCTCGAGCGGTCCGTTGGCCGGACAGCAGGCAACAAATTGCATGCGATTAAAAGTATTCGCGGCTAATAAACGTTTGTTCAACAAACAGCAACAAGCGGCGCTCTGCTGATTCGTTGGGCATGGCATGGCCCAGTGGTAGCCGGATTCCCGGATCCGGGATATAGGATGTTCCGGACGGAAAAAGCACAGGAAATGAATGCAGAAGTGGGGGGCATGGGCATTGAAGTAGGCTTGCCTTTCTTTCTGTTTTCTGTTGATTGGAAAATTTGTTGCGCATTTTTCGATAACGGTAAAGGGGGTGGGGATGGAGGGGGGTATGTGGCATCAGCTTCTGCTTCTGCTTAAGTTTTCAATTACTCGCCGGGCACAATGCACCAATTGAAATGCGCAGACAACAAACATAGAAGAGTTCCTCTTCCCATGACTCTCTGCCCCACGCTCCATTCTGCATTCCCCCCTCTCTTTCTCTCTCTCTGCCCTTCTCCCTCTTATCGTTTACATTGCCACATGCCAACAACGAGGTAGACAAAAGGCGAGCCGTGCGTGCGTCGAGGCGTGAAGGGGTCGTGTCTGCTATGGGGCAGGGGGGATTCGGGGGAGGAGACGATGCAACGTAGGCGGGAACCGTGGGTGGAGCGGTCCGTTTCACATGTTGCTGTTGTTGTTGTTGGTCTTGTTAATACCCTTTCAGAGGGTATTATCATGGGGCGTAAGGTATATTCACTCGAATTATTGATTTGAATTCAGAGACGAATTTGAGGGAGACATTTTGGGTACATTCTTCAAATGCTGCATAGATTTCCCATAAGCGAACAGACACTCGCGAATGCGAAGGGTTTTGTTTGGAGAACTGTGGTATAGGATACATAAATAGATAATTCTTCTAAGATAACCAGAAAGATGGCCCTGAAAATAGGACAAGATATGAACAAAGTATTTCAATATGCTGTAGTATCGCTCTTTAAAACTTAAAAACCTATACCATATAGCTACCATCGCTATCTGATCGATCTGAAAGGGTATCAACAATTTGGAGGCCTTTTTTCTGTTAGATTTCATTTACTTTTTTTTTTTTTGTTGGTAGTTGGAGGAGTAGCGGGAGAGTTAGGCAGGCCTAGCCATAGTGCACTTGAAACTACCAGCAAATGGATCTGCTCCCCTTTCCCATTCCCCGCTCCGCTCCGCTCAGCCCCACCCTGTCTGCCCTTCACTTTTTGGTTCGGTTGCAGTCGCTGCATTTTTAGGTGTAGCCATTAAATTTAGAACTTTTTCTGCACGCTTGTCTGCTCTCCCCAGAGGGGAGGGAGTGGTGAAGGGAGTGCTGCACTGGCGCTGGAGCTGGGGTGGCGTGGAGTGGAGGGGCATGGCGTGATACGGGGCAGTCGGGTGCGGTTAAATGGAAAATGAAGCGTCTGCTGCTTGAGCCAGTAAAAACTGAACCACACGAGCGAATGATAGCCCGAGGGAAGGCCAAGGAGTTCTGCTGTCTCTGATAAGAGACAAGAGCCTTGGGAGCATTGAATAGAACATGTTCGACCAAAAACGTCCTACAGTGATAAAGATTTATTGTTAAACCAAAAAATATGAATATCTAAAAGCTTCTGAAGTTTGCTGGAGCAGATAATACTTGTGAGATCTGTGATAGCTCTGTTTTTGATCCCTTTTTCAGATTATAAAACGATTTGTATTAATCCTCAAACCGTATAAATGTAAACCAATTAGTCATTCAGTAGGAATAATAATTGTTAAATTATTTCCCATTTATACACACTTCTCAGACCCATTGATCGCCCCTCGAGAATGATCTGGCCACAGTAGAATCTCTGCCTGACTCAGATTGTCTCTGTCCCTCTGTCCGTGTCTATGGCATGAGGCATGCGGCTTTTTTTTTTTCGTGTATATCTTTTGTTTTTGTTGTTTTGTGGAACAGCTCTAAAATTAGTTTTTATTGTATGCAACTTGAATTCTCTTTCTCTATTTTGCGCTTCCTATTTTTTTTCCTTTTCGATTTGTGATTCTTAATTTGCTTTTTTTGTGGAAAAGCGTCAAAATCTTTCATTTGCTTTTGGCCATGCTGTTGTTGCAGCTGGTTGATGTTTTTCTTTTTGTTGTTGCTGCTGGCTGTTGTCTCGTGCTGTTGCCTGTTGCCAGTTGCCAGTTGCACGTTGCCGATCCCCACCTCCCCACCGGTGCTCGCTCGCCCTCGGGGTCCGTCTTTGTCTCGTGTGTGTGCTACCGTTGGCAGCTATTATTTTTAGCCAGCCTGCGGCAAGTTCTTATATTTTTTCTTTTCTCTTTTTTGCATCTTTTATTTTCTTTGATTTTTTTTGCTTTATATCTATTTCTATTTGATTTGTATTTGCTGTTTCGTTTTTTATGCTGTTGATTTGTTGCCATTGGCTTGGCTGTTTGATTTTCCATTTACGCTGAGTTTGTTTATTAAAATTGGCACACACTGCGTATGTGTGATGCATGATGTATGGATGTTCGTGTGCCTTACAGTCACTGATTGTCCCTTCCTCTCTATCTCTATACACATATGTGTCTGTGTGATTCTGTTCGCATTATATTTTTTTGGTAGCTTTTGTGGGGGTTTTGTATTACCCAGCGGCTTTTGATTTGCTTGGGTCTTTGACAGGTCTTTCGTTTTTGGCAATTGCCTTTTGGCTAATTTTTTGTATGTTTTTCGTATTTCGTCTATTATTGTTTTTCTAGTCTTTAACTGAGGGGTTGGGGTGGGGGGGACAGACAGTTGTTCCCACATTCGACTGAGATTTGGGTCAGGGGAACAACAAAATATCTGACTGAAAATATTATATAGAGGGCGGGAAAAAACAAAACAATAAAATAAGTTTATAATGGAAACGTATGTATGTATAGTTGGAATTTAATGTACAGTTTTGGGTGGTCTTAAAGAAAAGAAACCCATCAAAGATTGATGATTTGATAAATTAAAAATTAATTGAATATTTAGGTATTTAGATGTAGATATAAGGAATGTCTACAGGATAACAGATACAACTTGAATGGTTGTCAACGGAATGGTTGTTCTTTATCAGGAATACTCAAACATTTAGCGGATAAACTTTTCAGGGGCTATACCAAATATTATTTCATTGCCAATTGATAAATCTGTTTGTATGAATACTTATTTAACAATGTAATTATATCTTCTGGCTTGTATCAGATTTCATTTAGGGTTTCCCTAAATGGTTGGTATGTCTCTTTGGCCTTTGTTGATTGAACATTCACAACTTTGTTTACACATTAATTGAAATTCCCATTCCGTATTTCACACTCATCTCCAAGCAGAGATCCAACAAAGCTGGAACCTTTCAAATCAGTTGACAACTTGCTGTCGTCACAGTCCCCCCAACACTCGCTCTCTCTCTCTCTTCCCACCAACCACCAGATGTCTTTCATTTCAACACCTTGGACAACTAAATGTTTCAGTCTCCAAAAAGTTCTGCCCTGACCCAAACCCAATGGCACCCCTCTCTCTGTCTCCTCTCTCTCTCCCCCTCTGATGATTGGCCAAAGGAATGCTTTTTGTCTATTTTTATTGGAGCAACAACAAGAGATGGAGGAATTCATGAAGAATATTCCTATATCGCTCTCTATCGTATATCGCGCATAGGTACCACATATGTTTTGATCTATAGAGATGGTATGCAATATTTACCTTTTTGATTTCATAAATCCAACAATGTCTGGGCTGCTGTGTGTGTGTTTGTTGCTTAATTTGAATTTAGATGAATTTAGATGATGCTTTCGGGGTGGTGGCTCCACTCTGATTAAGATTTGTCGATGATTTTATTTTAATTTTCGGTTCATTAAAGCGCGTTCCAAAAGTATTCGGCGCGTCCGTTAATTAGTCACCAAAAACCAAAAACCGAACTTATTTTTATCTTTTTTTTTCTATCTTATTTTGTTTTGAATTAAAGTTGTTAGCTCATGCATAAATTTGGCATTTTTTTAACACAACAAAAAATTTGCTTTTATTCAAAGATTTATTTTTTTATCATTTCCTCGAAGTTTAGACCGAAACTCGTTTTGTAGTATTTTTGAATGCATTAAATTAACTTTTAGACAAATTTGTTTGTGCGCGAGATTCAATTATTGATAAGAACTTTTTGTTTGTTTGTTTTTTGTATTTTGTTTTTTTTGGTAGATTTTCGATGCAGGAAAAGCCTCGAAGAATCGTTTTTCCAAAACGTGCGAGCCGCGTGTGTCGGCAGCGGTACTGCGGCCTGCCTGTTTGTGTGTGTGTGTGTGTGTGTGTTTGCGTGTGCGTGAGGCCGGCTGCTAAAAATATCTATGAGTACGCGCCGTGCTGTGTATCTTTAGAGCAGCATCTGTAGTTGTATCTGTATCTGTATCCAATAACCCGACAAAAATACACGGCCAACGGCTCGTCGTCGCTTGGAGAAAATGCTGCTCGTCGCTGCCTGCGTCCGCTTGCTGCGCTTGTCCGTTGTGCACTGAGCAGACAGGCGAGATCTGAGATCTGAGACCTCAGATCGTTGATCGTCAATGTCGTCCACTATGCAGTATGCTATGTGATGTGTGATGTGAGATGTGTGTGGGGATACCACACTTGGCTCTGACTCCGTTAGCCAAGCCAGGCCAGGCCAGCGCGAGACCTATTCTGACGGTACGGTACGGGACGGGACGGCCCACACAGTTGCTGGACGAGCGCTGGATGGGGCTGGGTTCGAGCCGGCGGCGGCACTTGTCTCGAGCGCTGAGCGTGTGGTGCGCTATTGGAACGATCAATGAATGAAATGCCGCATTAAAAGGCAGGCCAGAGGAGCGCACGTATCTGGTGGATACACAGATACACTCGTACAGATTGTAGGTGTGGAGGAGGTGGGGAGAGGAGGCCGCCTCGCTGAGCGACCAATAAACCGAGAAACCCACTGGCGCTCCGCACACACAACACAACACAATACAACCCAACCAACGCCAACACACAACGTCATTGAAAGCCGCCACAGAGAAGCAAAGAGAAACCAGTTCTCTCGCGGGAGAGAGAGAGAGAGAGAGAGAGAACGGCGACTGTGTCTCTCCCCAAATGTGTGGGTGCTTTTTGCGTTGGCTGGATCAGGTCTCAGCGGGTCTTGCTTGGTCTTCTCCATCTCTCTTTTTAGTCTCTGTCTCTGGTACACTCTTGAGTGGTTTCCCATTCAAATTTTCGATTTCGTTTCGAGTCGAGTCGAGTCGAAACACTTTTCGGCTCTGTCGTCTGTCGCCTGCTCTCCTGAGATTTTGTTCGGAACGAGCATGATCTAATATCGCCAGGCAGTTATTTATTTAAATTTATTGCTAATTTTTTATGCTGCTGCTGCTGCTGCTACAGCAGCGTTTGACATTCATTTGTACAAGTCAAACACTGTCGTAGCGAAGCTTACTTGAGAATACTTAAAAAATGTTTGTTCATCTTTCATTGAGATGGTATACCGATACCGATCTGCGCCAACGCTTTGCTTTGCTTTGCATTTGCTTGATTGGAGGAAACTCCATTTCCAGAGCTGAACTTTTGAGTGCAGAGCCACGTCTCTGAGAGATATTCATGATCGAAATTTATTTAGATTATCTTGCAATTGGATGCGAATTATGATGCATGTCAAATCAAAGTTCAAGGAAATTACTCTATTTGGGTGTTAATAAATAAGGCTATGTGGGGTTAAATGGAAGTAAAGCTAACTATATCTATTCTCTGATGTTACCATAACATTTTGAAATAAGTTTTATAAGTTTCAACAGAACAGAAATAGTCTTCATTCTTTTTTTAAGGTATTTTCTACTAAATTAAATCAAATGACATAATTTTTAGCATTTCTATTAGCAACGTTCTAGATAATACAGATTAAAGAATTAATTAGAATTATTCTATTTATTGTTAATGTCTTGTGATAAGATCTTTCACATATTAGCTCAGCCCCAAATATTCTGCCAAGAATACTTATTTTCATACTTATTAAATATCTTTATAACTAGACCTTCAAAATTGAATGTTTTTGTCCTATTTTTTTTTAAATTTCATTAACAACTCAATAAAGACTTATCGATTCATCCATTCCTTGGATTCTTCGCATTCAATCCTGCATTTTCGATTGCTTTTAATTTAAATTCATTATTCATTCATGGAATTCATTAAATTGAATCCATTATGCACATATATTTGTCGTCTTCTTTCATTAAGGGGAAGATCATTTATTGGCAAAAATTATACTTTTATCTTCTGCAATGATTTAGATATGTCTCTATCAATTCAATCTTAATTGGAAAAATAAATAGTAGAACTTGTATTCCATTGAATAAAGTATCGAATGAATCTCTTATCGGTAGATCACTAAATTAACCATTTGGCTAATCGAATTATGTCTTAATCAATATTTAAGATTTTAAAATAATTAAGTTCTATTTTAAATTACGCTTTGATATACATATGTAAATATTTATGAAATAATTTGCTTAAATTTGTTTTGAAGAGATCTTTAAGAGATCTTTCGTGCAATAGACATTTGGGTTATCTTTATCCATCAGTTGGACCATAAAACATGTTAAGAAAGAGAACTGTTCTACACACATGAAGAAGATACTAGAAATGAAAATATTTGTGCACCTGACATGGAAAATGCAGTGAAAACGAGTGAAGAAAATTACAATATTTGCATGAAAAGAGATAATGAAAATTCCTCACAACTGATATGGCATATAAAAAAGATTTATTTATTGCTATTCCATCATTTAACCATGATTCACACATTGTACTAAATTTGATTAATATTATTCAGATTGTTTGTAATTTATTCTAATTCGTTTCGATCAATTTCCGCCCCGCAATCGTCCCCTTTGGGTGTGTGTGCCTCTCCGGTTCTCGCTTCGTTTCGTTTCGTTTTGCTTCTAATTTCGAATCGCTAAGCTGATTTCAAAGTCACATTTGATCTGTTGGCACTTGATTTTTTTTCATATATTTTTTTTCTTTGTATTATGAAACAATTGTGTTTTATAGTCACTTATTTCTGTATGGTTTTTATGCATATTGTTGCTTCACAAATAATTATAATTAACTGACAACAGGCAAATAATTGCAAAATGGCTTTGCTCCTGCGGGCGAAACGAGTTGATTTTTCTGTGGATATGACGACATATGCCAGTTCTGTTCGGCTTAAAAGTCGGCTTTTGAGCTTGCTCCGATATGCTCATATAAGTGCTGCTGTAGATAGATTGCTTCCAGCAATACTCGTAGACCGATCGACTGAAAGTCTGACTGACTGCCTGACGATTAATTTATGTTTTGGCTTCTGTCTGTCCCGTTCCGTAGGTCGATTGTCTGCGAGTTCGTCATCGTTTGTCGTGTTTTGTTCTTGAGCAAATAAATCATGATGACAACAGTTAAATTTGATTATAATTTTTCCCTCCAATAGCATATATTTTTCATGGCACAAGGTCGCCACAGACACAAGTCGGACACGGACGCGGTCGGACAAAGAGAGTGGAAAAGTAACGCATGCAACATTAATTTGATTTGCGTGCGAAGTGGCGCGGTCCAAAAATGAGCTAAAAATTATATAGTATATACATATACATATATCTGATTAACTGGATATATATTTAGTTGTACGTACAAATTGGCCAATAGTGTTGTGTTTGTTTCGCTGACAGCTTAATCTGCAGCCCCATGACGACTCCCCAAGACAAGAACATGAATAAGCGAGCCATAATTAAAAAAACAAACGTCACATTTGAATGTTTGCTTTATGATCAAGCTATAGATCGTCCACGAATGGACACAGTCGTGGCTAAGAGGGATTTCTGGTAGAAAGGCGGAAGAGGGAAATAGTTGGGCTGAGTAAAAAGGAAAGAACTTTTATTGGCATTATGATGAATGATTAATGAAACATTGCTCAACATTGTAAGCTTCTAATCCTTTAATAATATACATATGTATATAATGTATGCTACCAATTACAGGAAACATCCCCTTTTCGACCCCCCATTCATTCCATTCCCTTCTCCACCCATGTCTATGGCAATTGCTTATGCAAATGTTCTAAGTTTTCTGCTTTGGCTCTGGCTTTTAATTGCCAGCTTCGGAAATCACATTTGCCTTAATATGGTCACAAAGCGCGATGCCAGCCAAGTCCAAGTCCAGGCCATAAGCTGCTCCACCACCATTCTCCCGCACTCTCTCCCGCTCTCCCACTCTCTTAACTGATTCGGATACAGACGGATAGCCGGAGATCCCGCTTAGGAGGTCGGACTCTGAGACGTGTCTGCAACCATTTATGGGTGTCGCTTGGGAAAGCGGTGAGAAAGCAAAAGATACTCTCTCAGATGGCTAATTGTGAGCATCTCGTATCGAACTCCGTCCCAAGCAGGCTTCTGAGTTGTGTCTTGGCCCCGGTTTTGTTGCTGTTGCTGTTGCCAATGCCGTTGCTGGTTGGCTTTGCCTCTCGGTTGTTAGCTTGAGTCTGTGTCTCAGAGAGTGTGAGTGGGTGTCAGTGAGTGGGCGTCGACCGGGGCTTGAGTCAACGTTGATTTTGTTTTATATTTTACGTAAATTTATTATTACAAATATCGTTGTTGCCGCTTTCAAGCGGAAATACACTCGACTTGGCCGCGGCCCACGCTCTCCCATGGCCATAACCACCTGCACTTTGCGAGCGCCCTGTCTCCTCAGCTCTGTGTTTTATTCGATCTTTGGTGTTTTTGGATTTTTGGGGAAGTGGAAGCTGGACGGAGCGAACTATTAAGAGTGGAATTGGACAGAGCGGAAATGCCGAACGATTAAGTTGTTGTTTCTCAGCTCGGTTTCAGTTTCTATTTTCTGTTTCGTTTCGTTTCGTTTCTTTACTTTTATATGTGTATTTCCATTTTGTTGTTTAATTAATTTTGTACGCATTTTGATACTTGTCATTTGCATAAGTGAGGGACGGCACCGTGTGGGTGTGAGGCATACATATGAATCAGTCGTTAAGTTTATGAATGGCATAGTAAAGATACTTTGTAAGACCCTCAGATACGGGGCAACGTTGCCAGTTTTCATTAGGGGTGCACACAATGGGTAATTAACCGATATTTGTGTGGAGATTTTTTTAATTTATAATATTCATTGACTCGTCACATATTGAAATGACAAGAAATGGTGATGGAATATAAAAGTCCAAATAAATAAGACAAGACAAGATAACACGTTTGAAATTAAATCAGCTGCCATTTTTGCAAACAAAGTTGCAGTTTTCTACCATTTTTAAAGTTTCTTCCACTTTGAAATTTAAAAAAAAATTTGTTTGTATGTTATGGTTCTATTATTTGACTCTAGTTCATAAGTGGCATTAATTCCCAAGAAAATAAATTATAAATCATTAAAATTGTCCAAAGAAATTGAAAAATATACGCTTAAAAACCTAATCCTTCAGGTCGTTTAAGGAAACATTTACGTAGGTAAAGATGAGCACAAAAATACATTTAAAATATAATTTAAATTTGTTTAGTGATTGAAGAAAGTTCCCATGAAAATGCGAACCCACTTTCCAGCCAATTCCCACCTAATATCGGTTGATCACTGTTTAGGACTGCAACTCTTTCCCAAATGAGATCCTGACATGCAAATCCATGTCTCACATAAAACCCCACTCTCTCTAGCCATAACAAGGCTAGCTTTAAGGTAAATCGTTGGCCTGGTCGGATCAATCAACGCTTATTAGCCATGGAGAGCGCTGAGCAGAGACTTTGGCTAACCTAACATCTTAACAGCAAAAGTTAATCGTGTGTAAAGAATAATGAATATGTCTGGGCATTGACAAGGCTCAACAAATCATAGGAAGGCGAAAAGTGAAACTGAAAAAAGTCAAAGCACCACCAAATGGCAACCAAGCACCAAAGATCGTGGCTAATCGTGAACAATGCTGCTGATGGTGTTGTTGTTTGTGTTCGTGTAGTGGTGGTGGTGGTGTTGGCTGCTGCTCAGTGAAACGTGATTTTGTGTTTTTTTTTGTTGTTGCTTTTTTTGTGTGCTGTTTGGCCCCCGTCAATCAGCCATTTAAGTCATTTAGCATTATGTATCACTCGGTGCGATGCTGGTGCTGGTGCTGCCAATTGTAATCTGCTATGGCAACAAAACAAAGCAGGACTGTCGTCATTGTCTGCCTGTCTGCCTGTCGGTCTGTCTGTCTGTCTCTGTCTTTCGGTTGGCTGCTGCTGTTGTTTTTATTAATTTTGTTTCAATTAATTTCGCTACAAATTGTCAACAAAATCGAAACCGCAAACAAACAGATACACAGACACAAGACACACACACACTGGCGGAAACCCCATCCTCCCCATACGAACCACGAACCCCCCCAATGAGCGCAGCTGAGCTAATAACCAATGCAAATCTCCCTGGACAGTAACATGAGCAACAGCAACGGACATTCTACATGACAGGGCGACATGCACCAGAGAGGATGGAGAGATGAGATGGAGGAGATGGAGCTGTATCCACTGATCCATCTAATGGTTGACTGTTGGCGGCATTAACCCATCATCGGACAGGGGAATCGGCCCGAGGCATATCACAGAGGGAGACGTATAAATATTGATTTTGAGTCAGTTGTATGTGGGAAGGGAGGGGTTGGGGGGTGGGTTGGATCAGCCTGTGGCTCATCTTACCTAACCCACAGCCAACCACCCAACCACCCACCCACTCACCAACCGAGTATAACCGCCATCCTGTCCGAGTGCCAATTATAAAAGGCCGCCCCCCCCGCGTAAAGCGCGAAGAGAGTGAATAAATGTGTATGGCAGCCGACAGTCGGGTCGGGCAATAATTTCAACAACATGTCAATGCTGATGCTCATCAAAGTGATTTCTGTTTCAGAGACTGTTCGGGGTTCCCATGTATCCACAGAGGGGATGCACACATCCCCCACCCCCCCAAACGTTGACAAAACGCCAACGCATCGAGACATTTCTCATCAACGATTGGTTTCGCTCAGACATTAAACATACATAAGAGTATATGTGTGTGCACATACGAGTATGTACTAGTGTGTACATACATATGTATGTATAAATATCTGTGTGTTGTGTGATATATGTGGGTGCGTGTCTGTTTTTATAAATAAGTGGGCTCAAATAAAGAGGTAAGTGTGTGCTCTCGAGGGTGGCAGGTGAGTTGATTATTTTCTTTTTTATTATTATTTGTATTTGGGTTACCTCTGGGCACGGGCTATAAATTTTGATATATTTAGCGGTCCCCACATTGGGGCCATATGTCATCATCTACATATTTTACAGCGTCTGCATCTGTGGGTGGGTGGTGCAGCAGCTCTGAAGGGATTAACTAAAGTAATACTACATAATTGCGTGCGTTTTTGTGTCTGTAAAGCTTTAGGAAGGATTATAAACTGCTTTGCATATGGGGTGGACTTTGGCTGGCAGTAGATCAATCATTATTATCTATAATGAAAATATCATGCAATTTGCATATAAAAAGAGAATAGGATTAAAGTATGAATATAAAATATAAAATCCACATATACATATATGTATAGAGAAAACTATTTGTTCGATGACTGAATTAATTCTAGTTCTCGTTCTACCATTTTCACACAACATTTTTCAAGACAATTCCTAAATTAGTGATGTTCATTTTATTTTAACCACATATGTATGAATTGTTAATATTTTTTAAGCCAAAATTTATTAAAGATTTTCAAAGATATGGTGTGAAAACTAGATTTGGAAAATTAAATATTTTCTTTTATTTATTTCGGATTAAAACTGCATCTCCATCTAAGCACCCATAACTATAAATCAAATATTGAAAATTCATAAACTGACCGAATAAATTTATTTAAACGATATTGAGGCATATTTGGTGTGGGAGAAGGTGGGATTGTGGCTAGATAGATGACAGAGTGAGGAGTATTTCAAAGCGAAGAAGGCTATCACTTAGAGATGAGAAAAGAGCGTATACCTTTCGCTTATTGAACTTTTCTTTTGTAGAGTTTGGGTTATTCCCACATGGGTAGCTCTGCCGTGTAAAGACGATCTTTTTATTTTTAGCCAATTGCGGGATGTATTCTTTGTTTAAATGGTATCTATATGGTATGGTATCATATCTAATTTCATACAATTTAATTAAATATAATTTTCTATCAAAAATAACCCCTCAAGGTCACATTTTGAAAATTGCAATCGCACTTGATCAATTGCCGGCGATACGCATTAAAATGCTTAGCATAAAAAGCTCAGAATTCTTGATTAATTGGCCAGCCTTTGATGTGGGGCACCCATGCATTTGGGTGTTACGCACATCAAAATTCAATCAAAATACAAACCAAAATGAAAAATAAAAACGCTTTAAATGTCTCTTAAATTATTATTATGACAGAGTTTATTTTTAGGCGAAAAGAGCATCGCCGTGCTGCACGAACAGCGCCTTGGGTTGCCGGCTCTAATTGCAAATAATAAGCCTCAATTGGCGTTGGCCAAAAACAGCGGATGGCCATCCACAGTCACAGTCACACTTAGACTCACACTCAGACTCGTAGTCGGAGTCTGTGCTCCGTGGAGTGGGACTGGCCTACGCACACGGCCATAGCATTGTGTAGTATAGGAAAATGCCAACCCACCAAAACACACAATAAAAGCGCGTTTCAATTTCAAATTGATTGCCAGTCGACTATTATTATTATTTGCTATACTCTTGCCAGTACTTTGGGTATTCTGATTTTAATGGGAAGGTTATTATAAATTATGACAATGCACCATACATTGGTAGGCATTTTTCAATTTAAATGCAGTTCTTCTGTCGAAATATCAATTATCGGTTAAAGATTATCCAAAGATAGTCAAATTGTAATGATATGTGGATCAAATATCACAAGAATGATACAATACAGAATCCTTTAGGGTATCTAAACTTTCGGCGCCCAATGCTAGTCTTATTTTCTTGTTATTTTATTGTTATTTGATTTTTATTTTTTCATTTCTTTTTACTCTACAGAGCTCGTTGTTGGTGTCATTTGGCTTTTGGTGCTAAATACTCGTGCGAATTTTTGTGCTTTTGGAGGCCACCAGCGTTTGCTTGGCTCTGAGCTGGAATCCGAGTCTTGGCTATGGGTCTTTGGCTTGGCGCCACCCCCACAAAAACCCAAACAGAAATAAATATAAAAATTTATACTTGGTATTTGTTTTTCATGCTTTCACGTTGGCATTGCCATTGGCGAGGTAAAACACTGAGAGACCCAGGCACAGATAAAGAAACAGAAACAGGCGTTGCCTCAATCGAAACATAAATAAACTGATTTCGGGAATATCGTGGGATGCCGGCGGAGATACTCCGAGTACCACTCGCAAGAGTACCGGATTGTTTGCCAATCCAAAAAGAGTTGCCAATGGCAATTACATTTTGGCTCTTTTGTTCAACGAGAATGTACAAGTGGCAATCACTCGATTGTAATAATATTGTTTCTATTGCATACCCAAAGGCCTCTTGCTGTTACATCTTGTGGGAGACATGATTTATTATTTGGTCAAGGTATGTTTACCATTTGGTTAAATATTTGTTTTGGTTTTTTGATGAAAAGTAAGCTTGAGGGTTAATTTTAAAATTTTTATTATTATTATAAATTGTTGTTCATTTTAATATTTAATAAATTTATATATGTAATTTAGGAATTTGTACAATATTTTTAAACCTGAATTGATACGAATTTAAGGGTCTGTTAAGGCTACATAAAAGTGTTGATGCCATTTTGATTTAGAGAATCTGTTTAAAGAATTAAATAGGATTTAGATGGTATTAAAAATAAGAAAAACAAGGAATATATTTTTCAAATACTACTGATAAATGATTTGCCAAATAAAGCATAAAATTAAGTGTGTTTTCTTTAACACAAATAAATAATACATTAAAACTTATAAATAAATAAATAGTTCTGATCAGGCATGATAAGTGATTTAAAGAGATTGTTTTCTTTCTAGATCGGATAACCAGAAGGTCATTCATATTCTTGTGCAGAATCATAATAATCATATCATATAGATCATCATATAGATTAATCATCATAATCATCATCGTATAGATTAAATGTTTGGCGAAAAGTTAATAACTGATAGATAGGAAGCCGTGTTTTCTAATGACTTTTGAGGTAGGGTAGCACCCTAATTTTGCATAATTTTAATCTTCTTCTGGAACTGTTTGCAATCACAATTCGAAATTACTTTCATATCATTCTTCTATGGCATATTCTTCATTCAGTAACATTAATGTACCTTGGAACAGGACAATCTTGCCACTTAAGTCAACGCTGTGCCGTTCCTTGAGCTTTACATCTTTCTACTATCCGGCATCTATAATTCTTGTTAACATCCTTGGCGATGTCTCACACTTTCCCATTGCACAGGATTTGTGTGTGTGTTTGTGTGTGTAGTTTTGGGAAGCATTTCCATTGCATACAATTGGCTGGGCTGGGGCAACACTTTCCCACAAGCGCAGATTGAATCGAATGAATCAAAGCTGCTCATTTTGGAGTGTAGTTCTTACTGCCTTGTAGTCGTCATAGTCATAGCCGTTGTAGTCGAATGTTTGTTGGCTGTTTGGCTGCTGGACCGCTGTACCCTTTCCTAATATGGCCGACAGCATTGGCTGCGGCGGCGGCGGCGGCGGCGGCACACACTTGTACACTTGTTTCGTGTAAGCGAGATTGTGCCGTGTGTGTGCCGTGCCGCTTGTGCAACACATCCAATTGGAAATGAAAAACTCTGACCTACTAATCACCGAGCCAAAAAGCCAATAAGAGTCAGCAACGAAAGACAACGGCAACAGCAAAAGCAACAACGAAACAAGTGCCACCAACCAGAGACAGCATATAGCTTATAGACAACAGCAACAGCAACGACATTGTCGATGTCTGTCCGAGACTACAACATCAGCCGACAGCCCAAGAAAAATCAAATGATGGACAATAACTTTAAACCAGTTCCAAATGGCGAAGCCTTGTTGCCAATTTTCGTACTCGATTCGTCCGTCGTGTACTCGTGTACGCCGAGAACCGTTCGCACAAGTCCGGACTCCGGAGTGCACACAATTTGTTTCGAATTTGATAATGTGAGGCCATTTGGGTTTGGGCCCACAGGTTGCCGCCGGCCCAATTGACATTTCATGCCGTATTAAGACAGCAATCGGGACAGACAGCCGGGGAGCCCGGGATGAAAGACAGACAGGCGGCGGCAATTTGTGCCATTTGCTTTGTCGCATTTTGTTTTACTTCAGTTTTCACTCAAAAATTATCATGTTCCGAATGGATATCGAAAACGAAAACAAGAAAGAATTGTAAGTGAATGCAACGACTAAAGGATACCCAAAAAAAAAAGATCTATTCGTCAAAGAACACCGATCAATACCGCTTTGAAAACTATACGATTTCAATATTTTATGCAATATTTTTAGTGAAAAAAAAACACCAATAGCCACCACAGATTATAATTTTTAAGAGTTTTTATCTTCTATCTTGAAGATCAATTGTAAAACTTTCCAATAACACATTCCCTCCATTTGTCACATATTACTCCGCGAATTCAACATACCCCTGCACTTTGAGAGAATAAAAACTGAAAATAGCGCACAAGGACATTCGCGCATGCGCCCCAGACGGCGCCAAGAAAAACCAACAACCAAAAAGACAGCCAAGAGACAGCGAATCAGCCAACGTAGCGGTGGCGGTGGCGGCGGCGGCGGCGTCACCGATTTCTGGCTAAATTGAGTCCCCAGACTGGGGGTGAGGCTCGGGGAGTGTGAGGTGGCAGGGGCACTGACGATTATCACGGTTTTTGTTTTGTCTGAGCTCTGGTTTGTGGCATATAAATTTCAATTGCTCGCATTTAACAACAATTTAAAGCAAATTAAATTTCTGTTTTGGTCGATTATTGCCTGCTGATAGGCGAGGCTTGAACGGGCCTCCCACCATGTCCCGTGCCAGGGCTCCAATGAACTCATAGCTCCATCTATCGGCAGTTCTGTCATGTGCATATAAAGTAATTTTCTGGTACATTAGGTTTCGCCTTCCATTTGGGCTCTGTAGCTCTGTGGAGATGCATAAGTTGAAAAAATTGATCAAATTTTTGGCTGGTAATCAGTTGCCGTTGAACAAGCCGAATGAAGAATAACCCTATAAGAATATGTCAGATTTAAGTTGGTTAGGTATCATATCCAAATGCATATTCTAATATCTAGAATTTAAAATCTAAATAATATCTGTAATATATGTACTTATAATGTTTAGTAGATCATAAGCTTTACTAGTACTTGTTCTACAAACTATTTAAGATCACAACTTTCAGAAGTCTTTCGAAAACTAAATAAATTCCCAATGTTCCACTAATCCCTACCAACTCTATACGTCTGCCATGGAGCTCCAGCCCCAGATAGAGCAACAATTAAAAGAAATTATTATAGATTTGTTTTGAGAACTTACTGGTGCTGCTGTTGGGTCTGTTCGTTGGCTACATGAGCTTCTTGGGCTGCCAAGTAGAGCGCCCACCAACTCGTGGGGCTGCCGCGGCCACTGCCCACATCCAATGCTCCACTTAGACGCGCTCCATTGTTTCCGCATTCGATTAAAAATGATAAATGCCTGGCTGCGCTCAAGTAAAAATAAGAAAATACAGAAAAATAAAAGAAAAGCACCACTAGCTGGCCTGCTGCTTGGCCCGCTTGACTGCCCTGGCCATTGGCTTCGTCTGGCTTATTTTCTTGACCATTTTTAATGTCTCGTTTATGAACGCTGATAAGTCAAATGCTCCCGGGCTCTGGGCCCTGTCTTAGAGTAATTATTTGATTAATTTTATTGCTTGTTAAGTGTGTGCGTGTGTGTTTGTATCTGGGTGTCTGCGAGTGTCGGGGATGGCGGTTAAATATATCGTTTATGCTTTTATTAAATTGCACGCATTAATTAACTCTGGGGCAGGGGGACGGCAGGCGCGAGAGTCAAAGCCAAAGCAAAGTCAAAGCAAATGCCTGAATTAGACATTATCGGATGGCTCCATTCCATTCCCATCCCCATCCCTATTCTCATCCGATTTCTCACTCTCCATAGCTGTACGGCTTCTAGAGCCCTACGGCCATTTTCATTTCAATTAATTACCCCAGCGTGGAAATTAGCGTTCTCCATGATTGTTGGTAATTATTGATTATATAGCGCACATAAATCTGTGCCAATTGAATGGCCGCCAGGTAAGCTAATCCACTCACTTAAATCGCAATACCTTCCGATTATCCAGAGCCATTATACCCCAACTAAGACTAAATTGGCCGTGATGTGCACAAGTGCCAGCACCTCAACTACTGCCCCCACCACCTGGAATTGGAATTGGCCAATCTCAGTGCTCGGGTATGACAACATTTCAATTTTACAAACATTTGCTGGTATCCAGTATACGCTTTGTCTCCGCCCAAAGCCCCAACATCTCCAACCCCACCCCCCAACTGGCCAAGGCAGCCACAAAATGGGCCAAAGTGGCTCCACGACACAGTGGGACAGTGGCCCCAATGGGGTTGGGTTGTGTCTGAGGTCATGGGATGTGGTTGGATGGTCTTACTTTGATATGACAGCCAACAGAGGGAGAGAGAGAATGAGAGAGACGAGGGACAGAGAGGTGACGGCCGAGAGTGACTTTAATGGAGATTGGCGGATAGGGTAAATTGATTGACAGGAACTTTAAGAACATTTCATTTTGATTGTTATTATGCATAGCATATTCTTGTAAATACTATTTTAGATAAATGTCAATCCAGACGGCAAAGATTTATTGAAATTAAATCGATTTAATTTACAATTTCGAAGCAGAAGAAGAGAATATTTGATTTCGGGAATGTACGCTGAAGGAAAAATGGCATCGTAAAAAGAAACAGATCCATATTTATATTAAATATTCGGGTTTTTAAACACAAATAAATAAATAAAATTCATTTGGATTTTAATATAAATGTATTGAAAAGACTGATATTTAAATAAATCTCTGCCTGTTGTATTAGTGTCTTGGGCCGTCTGTTATTTTACAGCGAAGCGAGTGAGCCGGGAGTACTTAGTAGTTACATATATTAAATGTTTAGCAAATATATTTAATTTAATATATGTGTATGTTTATTTTAAAAATAAAAATATTTCATTTAGCACATTTATTTATTTTACTATATTTTTATTATTTATTTTTATATATTATTTTTTTTTTCTATAATATTACTTGGAAATATAAGTGAAAATCGTTTTTAAATTTTTTTAATTTGTATTCTCAATGCAAATAGATTGGTATAAATATTAAAATCGAAATCTCATGGCCTTTTCCTCTGGGTCCATGCTAATTTTGTATTTTTGAATATCTATTCATTGAGTTTATTTGATGAAAAAACTAATTTACAACTTCTATTTAAGCATCAATGAAATTGAAATTCTCTTCGACAATTTTCAATATTTAAGTTATTACAGAAATTACAGAAATTTAAGTACCTTTACCTTTTCCACATAGCTTATATCTATCCCTAAACAGTTTAAGAATATTCCTTGTATCTACATGCCACACACTCATTTATCTTTACAGTTTTTCCTGCAACTCACGTTCTTTCAGCACTCCTTTACTTGGACTCTCCCACTTATTTGCCACACACTCTTACACAATGCATTGAAAAATGACTTAATTTCACTTCACAACAACCTCGGACGATGACCAATAACGTGCCCCATTGTTGCGGCCTCATGCCCGAAGGAGGCAGTCCAGTCAGTCGGTCAGTAGGCGTTCGCGCTGCACTGCACTGCACTGAACTACACTGCACTGCACTGGAGTGGACTGGAGTGGACTTGGACTAATAAACATAAGGAGTAAACAAGTCCATATACGGTCAAGTCGGTCAGCAGTATCTTTTTCTGTCTTCCACGCGGCAGTTCGGGCATCATTGTGCGGCTGTTGCTGGAGTTGGGCAGTGGGTTTTTTTTTTTCGTCACTTATGCATTTTTCATGGGACGATCCCGACGACGATCTCCCGACTTCTCGAAGTTGAATTGGAGTGACAGGCGCAGGCGCATTGCAAATTGTCAACCCGTTATGTGAGGGGGGTGGGGGAGGGGGAGGGGATTCGGATTCAGAGAAAGTCCAAAGCGTTGGCGGCGTTGCGATTTATTGTGAAATATTGAAATTACACAAGTTCCTCCGATACGAGCCAGTGAGAAAATGAGCAATGCGCCAGTTGCATCTGCATTTTATGCCAAAACCAAATCGCAAAAAAAGGAAACCAAACCAAAAGCCAAAAACCAAAACCAAAGTCCCTCTGCGGTTATCGCCATGACAGCTGTCAATCTTCTGATGAAGGGGGCCCGCAAGTAACGAGAAAGTTTTTTCTTTCTTTTCCCTTCGAAAAGATTTAATTGTGGCGGAGATTCAATTAGCAGGACAAGTGATTTTATAGCGCCCTCATCATCGGCTTGGCTCGGCTCGGCTCCTCAAATTAGCCACCAAATGTGGCCAAAGTCTTACTCTCCTTTGGTGTTGGCCCAGAAATTAAACGGCCATAAATGGCCCCGCGGACAATTACTTTATTTGTGCACTCAATTTATGCTGATTTATGGCACAGACGGACGGACGGACGGACAGACAGCACAATGCAGATGCAACCCATTGCATCCATCCACAAATGTTAATTGCACTAAAATGCAGATTTTCCATATATTCCATTTGAGGTCCAGTTTCGGGGGCAGACTGTCCCCGACCGGCAAAAGATAAACAGCGACAGTTTTTTTTTCCACTACCGATAAAGTGGGTGGAGGTGGAGGTTGAGATGGAGAGAGACCCCGCCGTTGGGCTGGCCTGGGCCTGGGCCTGGACTGGGGGGACCTTGTTGCCTTGTCTGCCAAACTCATTAAAACGAATCTTTTTTAATGGCCAAAAGTTTGCCTGGTTGCTGCCATAATCAGTAAAATTAAGGCCATGGCAGCTGAAAACTGTTTGCTGCCCACCGCCGCCGCCGCCTGCCAATGTCGTTAACGCTGCTGCCCCACCAAAAAAAAAAAAAAAATGTGGAAGGAGGCATATATAAAAGGTCGCCACTGCCATGACTGCTAAAAGATTTTAAAAACTATACAACTGATTTGGTATGTAACGAGTATTGATTACTTTAGACAAAGCAACCTAAGGAACATCAAAAGGCAGTTGTTTCTTTGTTAATATTTTGATATTTGCTAGAGCCATAAGCCTCCAAATACCATTTTATATTCGCATACTTTTTTACTTCTTTGAGCACCCCTTTATCCACCTTCAAACTCATTGCCAGTTCAATACTCGCAAAGAGGGGGCTTAAGGATCGGGCTTGAAGGCGACAACTTACAACTTACTTAGATCAACTGCAGCAGTGGCAGTGGAGCAGTGGAACAGTGGAAGAGGTAGTGGCAGGACCCGACACAAGCAGGCGATAGTTGACGCAGACGTTGCCATGGCCATGTCACACTCCAAAAGGCCAAAAAGGCAGCCCCACATAAACGTGAGCTCCAGCTAAACTCCGAGGAGAGTGTTTGACTTCTTGTCTGCCCCAGCTCCAGCTCCAGCTCCAGCTTTAGATCCAGCCGCATGCCTCATGCACCATGCCTCGTGCCCCATGGCCCATCCTGAATGCTGCACGTGGCCATCATGCTGCACTCTTGTGCACTAATTACGAAAACTCAGCACGTTTTGGCATGGCACGGCTCGACTCGGCTTGGGTTTGGGTCTGTGTCTGGTCTGGTCTGGATTGGTTTGGGCTGGCTGCCTGGGTTGCCTGAGTGGTTAAATGCTGTGCTGCAGTAATAGCAGCAACATGCAACGCGACAGTTGCCTGCACCCGGGGGAGCAACACTAACAGCAACAGCAACGGCAACAGCGGCGGCAGTGGCAGTGGCAGTGGCAGCAGCAGCAGCGGCGGCGGCGGCGGCGTTCGCACAAAAGTTAAAAACATTGCGGCAAGCAATAAAATCAACATTGGTTTCGGTTTTGGCTTTGACTCCAGTCCCAGGACAGCAGCACCAGCAGCACCAGCCCCCAGTCCTGCACTTAGCCCTGCCCCTTGCCTACTGGGTAGGGGGGTCAACTATGTAACTGTATTACTGATGAGCTCCAAAATGTGCCTGGCCTGCCACAATTTGACCAAAGTCAATGTCTGAGGTTGCCGCAGTCCTGGCATAAGCCGCGGGTAATGGCTAAAATCCCCATTTTCCCCATTTTGCCTCATTTTGTTGCTGATGGATGCAATAATTAGAACCGAAATGAAGTTTTGCAGGCAAGCCGAGCACACAGAAGCTGCCTGCTGTGGTCAGCCCGCAAATGATGATTAAATGGAAATATTGCAAAAAGACTTTCTTTGATAGCCTGTGCAGAGAAATTGCTTTCAAACAAATATTTAATAATAATTCGGAGGACGAACCTTGCTTTTAATATCGCAATCTTATATTTCCGTGGAAAATCGCATTCTGTCATTAACTTTCTCTATAGCAGTCCGATAGGCAGAGTACATCGATGAAATCTTGACACCCTTATAGGGTGATTGGTACCCCTAACCCCTAGCGTAACTAACGAATCGCCCAGGTCTGGTCAACTACATATTTGCAATCTGAGCGTCGGCAACAGGGGCTATAAAAATAAATTACACACAGCTTAAAACTTATGTGAAGTAGGAAGAAAAATGGCTTATTGACGCGCGCAATGCAACAAAAAAAGGAGGAGAAACAGCCCCAAATCGAGAGCTAACCGTAAGGAACGACAAAATGACCAATTCGACCTCAACCCAAAAGAAGGAAGAGCATGACCAATACCAGGCCCGGGTAGGTGGCGGCAAGCAGGGGGAGTGATGAACGTTATGGCTGTTTTGTACGGTGCTCAATCGAAGTGATTCACCCATACACGCACGCAATCACCACCCACAAAAGGGAGAAGGCAATGGCAACAGCAACAGCAACGGCAAAGGTAAAGCTTGAAGCTTGAAGCCGACAATGAAGACATTAACATGACCAACGACAACGGCAAACGACAAAACTCTGTGTGCCCCACAGCTCATCACATTAATCTTCCTAATACGCCCATCAATAATTCAAAGCCAAAGGCATGACCAGAGACGAACGAACAGCAATCTTTACCCCGAACCGAACGACAATCGACCACTGACCGGTGACCAGTGACCAGTGGCCAGTGAGCAGTGGAGACCACTGACCAAGTGAAGAAGTCGCTCCAGACACGCAAACCATACTGAACCAAACCAAACCAAACCACACGTCACCGTATCCGAATCGAAAACCCACCAAGTGCTGAGTGAATTATGACGCACTCTGCTCATCGCTCTCGTCTCTGGTCAAAGCTGGAGATGGAATGGAATGGGATGGGATGGGTTGGAGAGGCCACCTTCGAAAACAGTTTGTCGTACATCAAATCGAAACTATAACATACAAATATTGAACGCTCGTGCATGGCCTGACAATGAAGCTTTATGGCTCGTTAGCATTTGATTTATGCGCAAAAAAATTCCCAAAAACTCTACACAGAGCACAAATCATTAAGAGCTAAATATAAATAGTTTAGTGTAGATTAAAGCTGTGATTTTAGTGGTCCATGTCCCAATAGAACTGATTATGCTAATCAACAAAACATAATTTAAATAAATTATTCAAATAAAACTATTGTTGGCCAATTACCAATTGCAGTGCACACTGAAGACTGAAAACCAGCAGCAGAACGATTGAAAATATTAATTTTAAATATAATAATTAAAAGTGTAATAATTAATACTTATATAATATAAAAATACATTTTAATTCAGTACCATTACAGGGGAATTGTTATCAGATTTAGTAATTAAAAATAGTTATTTGTATGTATGTGTGTATGTATATATGTATTTTTATATTTTTTATATTTTTGTATTATTAATTTGATCTATGAATATGTAAATATATATGTAATTTGTATATATCTTAAAAATATTTGAAGAATAATTAAAATAAACTTCTTCTTCTTAAAATACACTAATTTCTTACCAAGAACTCCTTAAAAAATAAATTTAAGGAAAATGTAACATTTTTTATTGGCCATAAACAGCGACCCAAATGTTTAGCTTTTTGTTTTGCAGCTTTTTCCTGCAATAAAAACTATAAATACGGAAAATATTTGAATGGAATATCACGTAAATTTTGTTCCTATTTGTATTAGTTTAACAAATTCATCAGCTGTTCATCTGCAGCAGATCCTTTAACACAAGAAAATCAATAAATTGCGGTGTAAATACTTTGTTTTCAGTGCACTTTACACCCACATTTCGCATCTTGCAACTATTGTAATTGAATAGCGAACGTAATTGTATACGAATGACATATGCTGGGCACACAAAAGCGCAGAAGAGAGGCGACGATGTCCGCTGTCCCATGTCCATGCCCCTGTCCATTGTGCTCTTGCGAGTGACAGGCCGCCAACCAGATCAGATGAAGGCAATGGCGCGGCGCCCTCAATTCTCGGGTCCATTGTTAGGGCCGGACAATGCCAAAAGTGCTCCTTTAGATCCACATTCAGCCCCACCTCCAGTTTCACCTGTTCCCGTGACAATTTGACGTCAGTCTGTTCCATGCGGAATTTTCGTTGCCATCGACATCGTCATCGCTGATTTTTCACGCCTACTCCGGCGCCTATTCGATCCCATTCAAAAGCCGTGTGCCCACCCATGCAAATGCCTTTTGTTGATGCTCCTCCCTCGTGGATTGGTGCCAACTTCCTTTGTGGCAGATGCTCTGCCACAGCTGCTTCGGCTATGCCGCTGATGAAGATAGACATCCAGCGTGCCACACATGTTGCCAAACAGTTCTAGATGCTTCACCGTTGCCTTATCAATAAAGCTCTAGTGGCGCTAATTGTGTCAAAGGTTCGACCGGGTAGCCGGGCGATAAGATTTTGGGATGTGTTTTCGGGGGTCTATAAAAGAGACAGCCAGCTGCCGAAATATTTCAGTTTTCTCATCTACAAAGCGACGACAACTAAGTAAGTGATGGAGGAGTACGGTTTAAGTGTTCAACTTGCGATGGATTCAAGGAAATTGCAGCTGTGATGCGGGATTAAAAAACAAATGTTAATCTGTCGGATATTCTAGAAATTCCATCCCTGAGTCAGCTCTAAATAGTTTCTAGAATCATTTTATATTAAATACTGATTAATGAATATTTCTTTTTACTTTTGTATTACAGCCTCTATCAAAATGAACTTCTCCTGGCTCGCCGTCTTCATTCTGGCCATCATTGCTGTGGCTGTTTCCGCCAAGTCTCAATGCCCCGCACCATTCAAGAAGGAGGGCGGCAAGTGCGTAACCGACCGTGCCATCCACAGCTCGTGCCCACGCGGTTCCGAATACAAAGCCAATATCAACAAGTGTGTCTACCAGTCCTAAACAATATTCATCGAACATCTAATCTGGCAAAATCAAACAAAAATAAACTAAGCGAAATTTAAAAACAAAATCTGTGTTGTTTTGCTGCCGTTCTGCGTTATCAGTGAGTCGTGTCATATGACCATAACTAGGCCGAGGTCGAGTCTGTGTAATCAGCCACTAGAACAAATGCACTGTTCTATATAAGATCCGTTTCATTTGCACTCCCACAAATAGTTGCATTTGTAGTTTTGTCTGAGGTGAGCCGAGGCGTTGGTCTCTGTTTGTTGGTGAGGTCTGTGGTCTAAAGTGTTTACTCCCCGTGTGCAGGCAAGCGTAAACAATCATCCATCATCATGCTCTTGAAATGCACTTGGCTCATGCTCCTGCTGTTGTCCCTGATGGCTGGCGCCTGGGCCAGCAGCTGTCCCGCAGGATTCAGCGCCGAGAGCGATCGGTGTGTCAAGGAGCGACCTATCCACGGCACCTGTCCCCCGGGCTCCACCTATTTGCTCAACATCAACAAGTGTGTGCACGCCTAAGGCGGTCATCGAAAGGATTTAACAATTGCTATTGTTTTTAATGTGAACATGAATATATCTGCAAAAATGTGAAATAGTTTTTGTGTATTTCGTGGATTTGGGATTATAATTTCTCCGTATATCTGCTTTGTTAATCCGGTCACACAGTTCCAGTCTCCAGTCCGTTTCGCTTCCTAGTTTTGTCTTCAACTTTTGCCTTTAAGCCGCAGCCGAAGCCGAGGCTGAGTATCGAATCAACTTAATTTTTGATCCAATTATATTTGGCATGGAGAAGTTCAACAAGTGTTAAAGACCAAATCTGATGATGGGCTGCTGAAGGCTAAACACTGAACACTGATGGTGCTGGCGCTGGTGATGTGATGTGATGATGATGGTGAATGACGTCGTCGCCAGGCGGGCACGTTGGCCATTAGTTTATTACCATGTAATTGACTCAACGCTTGTCAGCCGTTGTCGGTGACGATGGCTCCTGCGCGGCTTTAATGTGCCTGCATTTAATGCCGAAACCAGCGCCGACATCAACACCAGAAATCCCAACAACGACAGCCCATCAAAGTCCAAGCGGTCTGTCTTTCTGTCTCTCTGTCCGTGTGTCTATTCATCTGTGTGTCTGTCTGTCTGTCCAGCTGGCGTGATTAGCTTGAATGGCTTGCCTGCACCTTTGGCCTGGCCCCCCTTATCACGGCTTGGAATAACCCAGAGTTTCGTAAGCTCTGTATCGGGGATTGAATCGTCTCACAGCCTAACACACGGCCTGCTATAAAATTCATTAAAAACTTTGCCTGACCGCCTCGAAATGCCCAAAAAATATATGGGGGAGAAGAGTGCAAGAAATAAAAAGTAAAAAACATTTAACAGTGGAAAAACTTTGGCAAGTCCAAGCTGTCGACAGGATGTGCTGCAAACCCAATTGCATATGCCAATGTTGCAAAGTTTTCCTCCAGCAAAATGTCCCACGCCACACACAACAGTGATGACAGCTTCAACAGCTTGAAGTTAAGGTTAAGGAAAGTTAAGGTTAGGGAAAGTTAGGGTTAAGTGGAGATTCCAATTGCAAAGACTCCAAGACTCAAATGCATGTCTATATATTGAAAACAATATTTAAAGAAATATTTATTTCCACACAGAAGACAAAAGAAAAAGAAAATTTGACAATTCCAGATGATGGCAAATGGTATAATTGAAGTGGCATTTTGGAAGGATTTGGTATGGCAAATATCCAATAATATGTTATATAAATATCTGTAATGATTTATTTAATGGCCGCTCTAATTTATGAAATTATTTTACCCGCAGTTGAAACTGATTTTAAGCTGAAAAATATATTGTGGTTGGCTTTGCCAATTGGTTACAGATTCTTTTTCAGATATTGATTTGACTTCAGCTCTTTTCTGGTGTTTTTTTTCTGTTTATAAGAAAAGCCAAACTGTCATCACTGTCTGCCGCGTAGCTTCCATAAACTAAACGTCCTTGTCACTGGGGCTTGTAAATTTCTATGACTTGCATAAAAAAGGGCTCCCCAGAACGCCTTCCGCTGCTCTGGGTTTCCTTTTTGGTCTAAAAGTTTCCTGTCGCAAAAGTCGGCCGGCGGACAGAGGACAGAGGACAGCGGACAGCAGACAGTGGAATACAGAGGACTATGGACGGGCAGGAAATAAGGAAATGTTTTCAGTCGTATTTGCTGCCTTAGCAGCGACATTTATCAGTCAGTTGTTGCAATGTCCATTGGGGGTGGGCAGGTGGACGGTGGCAGGATGGGGCATGGTGCCTTGTTGGACAATTTTCAAAAGGAGTCTCAAGTGGCTGCCGCCCGAAGCCTTGCAGCTGACAGCAATCGTTGCAGTTTGTTGCAGGAGCCGCATGGTCGTTGTACGAGTATTCTCTGGTATCTTGGTCTCGACCGGTCTCTGGGCTCTGGCTCTGGCAACGGCAAAGTTCCGTTCCTTCTGCAAACTCACGCGTAAATATGATGAACGTAAGCAGTAAAGTTCTGGCCAACTGATAGCCAAACGTTCTTACTTGGCCATCTTATAAACACAAGCTGGCCCTAAAAAAACTTTACCCCAGGACGGTCGGGAGACGGGACGGGAGAAAGGGGGGGACAGGCTGGGGACTCCTCTGGTGACGGCTCAACTTTATGGAGGCCACATAGTTGCGGCTTGGCTGCATTTCAAGAATACTGCATCGCTCCCTCAACTCCTTCCTCCTTCCGTTTCCTTATCTCGTTTGGGGCATTGTCCTGACCATTCCACCTCCACCTCCATTGCCGGACCCGGACCCCGATTCCTCTCCAGCTAAAAATGAAAGTGTGGCCATAATTTTTGCACTGCCCTGGTGCCTGGTGCCTGGTGTGTGTTGCTGTTGTGTCCGGGTTACTGGGCTTCGGCCCAAAACTTTTCCGTTATTGATGCTGTCCAACCAGAGTGCTGACGAGGCTCACCAATGGCGCTTCGAGGCTTCTTTTGAAATAGTTTAAATGCACACTTAAAGGATTTTTATGACGTCAACGCTCCGCTCCGTAATTGTTCGGCGTATGGAGTGTTAATGGATGCACAGGCTCTGGCAACTGTAATTACATCTACGACTACTTACACTAGACTACTATGCAAATTGTTGGGACATTGTTTTACGTGAGAGATTGTGTGTTATGTCTGTGGATAGAAAGAGTGTAAATGCCACTTCTACATTGGGTCTAAACGATTCGGAGCTGACTAAAAGGTACAACTTTTTATAAAGTACTATACGGAAAATAAAAAATTATTTTATCCGATAAACGAATCGATTTTCTATGCATTTTTATATTTAAAAAATAATGCTCACTTATTGCTTGAGTAGTTATTTAAAATGAGTAGATACATTTATCAATATATTACTTCTTTAAATATATTTCAGTGATAAATCCTGAAACCCTGTGGACCAGTGTCTTACGTATCCACGAAGTTTGCTCGGGAGTTATAGTTAAGTAGTGCCTTACGCCTTTCGGTCATGTTTGTCTGCCTCGTCGTGTGCGTGCTCTCAACTTTTATCCGAAAACTAAAAACAAGATGGCGGTCGCTGTCTGCCCCAGTATGTCTGTGCTTATATGTATGTGTGTGTGCCCCATAGGCACAAAAACTTTAATTTGAGTTATTTGCATGAGTAGTACTCGTACTCGCAGTTGAAATTATATTATAATTTTACCACCCGAGCAAAAACAAAAACTTTATCAGTGATAAGGCGACACACACACACACACAGTACAGGAGGGAAAAGAGTCCCTTTCTATCTGTCGAAACTCTCTCTTGCTCTATTTATCTGCCTGAAATGCTTTTAATGTGAAACTTCAAAGCGTAAAACGAAAACTAAATCGGTAGCCGGGAACATATGCTCCATGAATGCAAAAACGATGTCTATGCATGTGGCTCTCCTCTCTCCGCGTCTTCCTTCGCCTGTCGGTTGGTGTTTGAATATGAGTATTACCATGTGTGTGGTTTGTGGGCCAAAGTTTTGGTAGCCAAAAAACAACAAAAGCAAAAGGGAGCATGAAAATTCCACAAACTACGCGATGCAAAATGTTCGCTTAGTTCCCGAAACCGATGAATATTCGAAACGTTGAATTTCCCCTCCACTCACACACACCTGAAAGAAGTAAGCGCAACATATTGGACTGTCAGCAGCTGGCCATTTGACAACATTTAAGTCGCCTGTGGAAAATTTTGTGGTTTTGGGATACATTTAGATGTGGATCAAAGAAGACACAAATTCAACGTTTATTTAGGATATTATATGTTTTTAAAGTCTCGTTCAGTTGCTAGTCATTTGAATACAAAATTTTGATTGTATAAAACACCAAAAATAATACATATAATAATATTTCATTACAAGAGCGTCATGCTCATACCCGAATTACAGTTTGACGCATGTGTTGAACTACCGAGCTTTTTCGGCAGCGTAGTTTGCGATTTATTAAAAGACGAGAGTTTAGTTTAATACGGTTGATATCGAGTCGAAGGAATAGTGGAAATGCACGACGAGTCTGTTTAGCTCGATTCAAGACGGGGTCACGAGGGGTCGGTTCAACGACAGTGTCGGTTGAAGAGCTAGGTCCAGACGCTGCAAAGGCAGGCGGGCCGAATTGCCCGTGCCCTACTCCAAGCGAGAGTGCGACAGAACCAGAGGAGAGAGCAATAGCGAAGACGAAAGATCGAGAGAGTGATAGAGAAGTCGAAAGAAAGAGGAAAATAAGACGAGAGAACGGCTGGATATGCTGCTGCCGTGCGGGAGTTTATATGTACATATATATGTATGTACACTGTGCAGTGCAGTGGGCAGTGCGAACAACAAACAATAAAAAGGGAATTTAATTTACTGCTGTACCACTAGCTATAATGTTTCGATCAAGTCTGTTAAAATTGGGCTGCGAAACCCGATAGCATGATTGGGAACTTGCCAATTGTTGGAAATAAAACATCAATGAAATCTGATGTCTTATGGTAGGAAAATATCATCCTTTCATTCACTTATATATCTATCGTAATAATAATAATAATAATACAAGTTAGTAGTTCGAGATCTGTATAGTATTTTTTTCTCAAATAAATATGAACACCCAGGGCTACACCCACGGAAAAAAGCAATAAAAATCGAATAGTTACATATATGTACATACAGTAGCGGACATAGAAATCCGGACACCTCGGTATGGCCTCTATATGCAAACTTTGAACGGGCGTAAAATATTTAAAAAAGGTTCAATCGGCTTGGATCTTTTTTCGCGTTGTCTATTAAGTATTTAGTTTTAAAATACCGCCTAGTTTGGTGTTACCTAAGCTTTCAAAGTGAAAAAAAAATTAAAAAGTGAAAAATGTCGAAAATGACTGAATCTGATAAAGGCGTCATATTGGCTTTGCGATCGGAAAATTTAAGCCTCCGCGATATAAGCGCTAAAGTTGGCTTTAGTAAAACTTCTGTCGGAGATTTCTTAAAGAATTTTGAAAAAACCGGAACGCTGAAGCGAAGTCCTGGGACAGGAAGATAGAAGAAGACCAACGACAAGGAAGATCGTATTCTGAAGCGATTAAGCATGGCCAATCGATTCAAAACTGCAGAAGATATTAGATTCGAGTTTGTTCAGTCGGAAGGAGTCGATATTAGCACTCGAACAGTACGAAGACACCTCCAGGATGCAGGACTTAATGGCCGCAGACCAGCAAAAAAACCGGTTTTGACCGCTAAAATGCGTAAAAAACGGCTACAATGGGCTAGAGCACGAATCTTGAACTTTAAATGATTGGAGAAACGTGATATTTTCAGATGAGTCCAAAATAAACCTTTATTGTTCCTATGGTATGTCCCAGGTGAGACGTAAAGTCGGAGAAAGATTCAAAAATGAGTGCCTACGACGGACGGTCAGGCATGGTGGATCCCATATGGTCTGGGGATGTTTTTCCTACATTAGAATTGGAGATCTGGCACTAATTGATGGAACAGTAAACGCCGAAAAGTACCAACAAATTTTGGACGAGCATCTTGTACCATCTATTGAGGAGCATCTTTCGTATGCCGATGATATGATTTTTCAGGACGATTCTGCTTTCATTTAAAAAGTTTAATGCAAATTTTCTTGAAACAATAAACACAATTATAAAAAATTTACGAAACGAACATTTTTTTGCCTGTCCGGATTTCTTTGTCCGCTACTGTATGTAAATAGTTATGTGGTTTAAAAATGTTGGTATTAGAGTGGAAGTGGAAGTATTTTACTCATATTTTGTTATATTAATATCTATTAATATAGTGTTTATCTATTAATATAGTATCTATTAATATTAATATAAGAGCTGTACATATTTCCTTTTTAAGTTAAATATATTTTCAATTTAAAATTAATATATATATTCTTAAATATTTAATATATTAATTTAATATTGTTTTCTAACTGGATCAAATATTTTTGGTATTAAAAAGACTTTTTGGCGAGATCGAGATCAAAGTCAATTCTTATTTTATTTCACTATTTTTGTGAGTTTCTCTTTATTATCACCTTTTTAAGTTCACTCAAATCAATCGGATAGCTAAGAAGAAGCCATTCTGAAGTACACAATTAAATCTGTTCAAAATCTCTGTCTTATCAGTCACCTAATGTTTCACCTGAAGTGATCTCCTCTCAAAGCCAGACGACTTTGTCCAGGCCATCACATAATGTCATAATTGACTAACGTTGAGGGGCGCCATTTGTGCAACTTATGTCCTGCCAGTGGGCAGGATTGCGTCCTCTTGTGTCCCTGCGCAAGGTTATCGCGACACTTAGCGCGACAATGTCGCATCTGCCCTTGGCTAGGGATTGAATCCCAGACCCAGACCCAGACCCGGACCCGGACCCTAATCCGGCAAATCACCAACAGCTGTTTTTTAATTGCTTTTCTGTTATTTTATTATTGCTGCAGTTTGCTGTACTTCAAATTTATCCCACTCCCACCGATTCTCTGACTCTTTGCCTTTCCCTGTCTGTCTGTTTCTCTTCGTTTTCCGTTCCTCTCTCTCCTTTTAGCCTGCACACTTTTATAGAAACTTATTTTGGCTTAAGTTTTTATCTTTATTTCTTGCTTGCGGATTAAAAAACAAATACGATGGAGGAGGAGGAAAAAAAGAGTGAACGAGCGCCAAGTCAGGGCGAAAAGTAAAACTTTTTATTTGCTGTGACAAATTTTTGAGCAGATAAAGCGCGCGAAAGTTCTGATTCTGTGCAGGAGGTTTGTGTGCAAAATAAATTCGGCATGCAGGTCCCCTGCCACTCCTCTGAACCATCTTTACCTGCGAGACTGCAACGTTCGGAGCAGCGTTAACCGTGAATTAAGAAATTTTTTGGCAGAACTAATGTCCCGCATTAGTCAAATGTCAAAATTGTTTGGCGCGGAGCAGGCGGAGGTGAGTCTCCGGGTCGAGGGTCTCAAAAACAATTTCAAAAGAAGTCGAAACTCAAGAAATGGTGTACACTGGAGAGCAGGTTACGGTGCCTGAGGATGAATGGCCCAAAACGGAAAAGGTTATCGATGGCAATGCGAAGAATGGCTTCAGAGAATGTCAAAACTTGTACGTTTTCAAATACCCTGTTGCAAAGTGTGATTTCCTGAGACAGGTACGGGGCTACGCCTTAGCAGGCTTCGACATTCCCTTTTCGGCTTTAGCTCATTTGGTCCGCATTGCGCATACGCCTCGCTGCCCGCCCTCTCCACAACAAATGCCATGCTAACACCGGAAGTAGCCGGGAAAGCCAGGCAATACTCGTATATTGTTCCCATCGAGATCGAGGGGAAAAGAGGTCTCTAAGAGCTAACGATTTGCAATTGAAAAATCCACCGTGACAGACAGGCAGGCAGGCAGGCAGGCAGCAACAACCACAAAACGTCATGAGTTATGAGCCGTGGCATCGTGTTGGCTTTGTCATTTGGCTAATTGTGGCTCTGGGCAGCTATTAATGCAATATTTTCTATTTGCTGCTCTTTGGCAGCCCACTCTTTTGCCCCTGCTGCCACACATGTCAGACATAAATTTGTTGCAATTAATTAAGACCGCAACTATCATTTTCCACGGCAGTCGTCGGAAAATAGAAACATCACCGCATCGGCGCCCTCGGGCGGCCAGTTTGTGTTCGATTTGGTTTTCCGTTTGACACTTGATTTATATTACACTAATTGATTTATTGACAGATTCTCTCTTGGCCACGTCTGCAGTTTGTCGCCAAGCTGCGGCCTTTTAAGGCGCCACCTTTTATACTCGTATTGTATGTGTGTGTTTGTGTGTGCCTCGCTTCAGTCCTTATTTGATTAACGTTCGATTTTCACAATTTATGAAACTTCATTAAAGAGCGCGAAACACGCCACCGCCGCCACCCTCCGTACCTGCCACAAATGCTGGCTGCACGTGCAGCATGCGAAAAATGTTAATAAAGTTTTTCCCTCTTGCTTTATTTCACCTTCACCTCAAACAGCCCACTTTCCACTCCCCTCCCCTCCCCAGTCACCCCCCATCTTCACTCCAGCACGCACTTGCCGTCCGCGTTGGCGTCGCCATCTTCATCATTGCCGCCATTTTTCATCCGAAATTGAATTCATTTGGTCTGTGTGTGTGTGTATCTATCTGTGTGTGTGTGTCAGCCTTTCTCTGTCTCTTTCTTTCGTTCTGCGTACGTGATGCCTTGTATTTTATTTATGTTTTAATTTTGATTATTTTTATGAATTTGCCTGCGGATATTTGAATTTTATTGAGTACTAGTTTGCCCGGATGGAATACCATATTTTCTGTATCTAATGGCAACATTTCTATAATGCAAATGAAGGCAAAATCTGCTTTCTATTTAAATGAAAACTGCTCTACTCGCAGCAATAAATCAAATACAGTCCTGTCTATATAAATTAGAATTAATGTCAGTGAAATCAACAATTAAAAATAAATAAGATTTTGTGGAGTGATACAAAAAAATCCTAAAAACAATTGAACATTAGATTTAGTAAAAATGGTTTATCTACATGTTTAAATAGTTAAAAAATCTAATTAAGTTCAATAAAACAAAACTAAATATATTCTCTGAATTTGTTGCAAATTAAAGCCTAAATGGCTGACCGTATAAATAATTTATTTAATATAAATAAATCATAATCACAATATAAATAGATAAAATTAAGTATAATAATTATAATGTTCTCAATTTAGACTGACTGCACTTGTTTCCTGTTAAGGAAAGCAGGAAACCTTATTTCATCCGTGTGATTGTCCCACAACCAACTAAAAAGAGTTTGAATTTACAGGGAAATTTAGTTCTGAAGTCCACTTGCATTTTACCCAAGAAATAGTGAAGGTATAAAGACTAGAGAGTATCAGTTCCGTCCCACCTTTCGCTCAATTAAGACCGATGATCCCACTGGCTTAGTGACTGGCCACGCCCTATGTTTTTCTTCCATTTTCCAAGAGGGAGGCCAAGAGGCTGTGATGCAACTGCAGCTGTCCGTCTACGATGGTTTTGTGTGTGTGTGTGTGTGTGTAAGCTACATTTCAAAATGCCAGTTGGAATTATTTAAATTGCAGATTTTTCTCATTGAATTTGTCGAAATACTTTGGGTGTATAATTTATTTTTGTTGCTGTCCGACTACTGCACACACAATGCCCCTGCTGCTGCCGCTGCTGCAAAAATTGCATACAATTTACAACAAAAAGTGTACTTTTGTTTTTTTTTGTGATTTTTATATACATTATTTGTTGTTGTGGTTGTGTTTTGGTTGGGCTGTCAACGTGCGCTTTGCCTATGCATGTCTGAGAGCCTGTCTGTCATCCAACAAGAAGCAGCGGAAAAAAAGAGTTTTGCGTCGGCAGCATTTGTCAGAAATGTCGTACGATTGTCAAGCAGACGACACAAGATGCTGGGATGGTCGGGCATCTTGTGGGGGCCAAAGAAATAGGTAGATGGATTTTTATCGCTATACTCTGTGGCTAAGCGAACTCAACTTTTTCGGCTAACTTTTGGTCCAGCTTCGAGTTTATGCAACCCCAAAGCGAATCGAAAACGAAAATGAAAATTCACCAGCATTTGCATAAAGGAAAGGTAAGCAAATGTAAGCGAGTGACAGACAAACGAGCCTACACCTGACCAGGGCCTCTCTGAGCGACTGCCAGAGACACGCCTCTCTGCCGGAGCTCTCCTCCAATGACGGACCGACCGACCGAGCGACCGACTGGACCATTCGATGGCCAAAAAGTTTATTTAGCCAACATTTGGCAGCAACGCTGCTGCTGCGTTTCTCTCTCTATAGATACTCGTAGTACTGCTCGCTCGTACTTTTTCCTGCTAAACGTTTTCGAATTGACATTTTGACATTTTGGCATAGCAAATTTTGCCTCAGTCTCAGCCAGCCCCCGGGGGTGGGCCTGGAGCAGGGACCAAGCCAGGAAGCTTGAATGCTGCTGGCTCTGGTGACAGCTGAACAGGCGTTTTGGTGATGGGAGGGGGACAGCAGCAGGCCCCGAGGCAGGAAGGTAGCAGGAGACAGAAATTATTTACATACTGCTGTGTCAGTTGTCGGACATTAAAGCTGATCCCAAAGATGTGTATAAGGTAGTGAAAGTTCTGGCATTTGCATCTAACAGATACTCCAGAGTCATTATTCGGTTAACTAGGCTTTGGGTCACACTGGAAGAAGCATCATTAAGTCATGTGAGAAATGGAGACAACTGTACTCCGTACCCGTACTCGTACGTGATTCAGTTGCTGGCATTGCCCAAAATTAGCATTTTAAACACCTCTTACTTTTGGCCAAATGATGTGGCGCATATGGGAAAAAAAAGCGAAACCAAGACAGCGGTACTGCCGCCTCTTGGCGATTCTACCGTTCGTCCTGCCATTGCCATCTGCCGGCCACACGACGCGTGTGCTGTGCTGCCGTTTATGGGCAGTCAAGTCGGCAACATTTTGGCTATCAGCAGACAACCAAATCGAAATCGAAGGCGACTGATTTTTGGCTTCCTCACTTTATATGGCCAGGCCTGGCCAGGCCAGGCAGAAACTTTCAATTAACACAAGTCGCATCCTCAGCTGCACAACCCAAAACGTTTTTCACGCTCCATGACCAAGTTTGGGCCGCCCAAAAGCCAGCGACGGCCAGAGAGCAATGCCAAGCGATTGGCCATTAATTGCCGGACGGTACAGGATTTGTGCGGCCGGCGTTTATTAACACCAAATTAATCAAAACAAGCGTTTGACAGCTGAGTGATTTGTGCCTGCCCAGCCCCAGTCCCAGTCCCAGCCAGTCGTCCGAGCCGTGAATTAAACTCTGGCGCCACCGTTGGATTCTAATTATGTCTTGGCCCCAGCCCCAGTCACAGCCACAGCCACAGCCCCATTCCGGGTCCCACTCCCACTTGTCGCACACACTCGTTTATGGCCAGGCAGAAATCTCGTTAAAGACCAAACTCAAATCGGGTTCGAAGTTTGTCGGCCATATGCCTTTGATCTTCGGCAAAGTCTCTCTGTGGAAGTCTCTTATAAACGCGTGCCGCCGGCAAAGAGCAACATTTTGCTGCCTGCCCCTCAATCGAGGGGCAGCTTTGGCTTTGCAACTATAGCTGTAGCTGTAGCGCTGTATTTGTATCTGTATCTGTCTTGCCACATTAGCAGGCGGCACGCCCATAAATCTTCAGTGCCAAATTGAAAGCGCTGATTGAGTAAATGAATAACGGAGTGATTGAATGGGTGAGTGGAGAGCTGGAGCTGGAGAGCGATGCATGTGATTAAAAAAGCGCTGCCATAATTTGCCTTTAATTGGCTTGACGCGTCGCGTGCTGCTGCCGTTGCTGCCACTGCCACTGCCGATGCCGACGCCTGGAACGGAACTCAGTGGGTGTTGTGTGCCACATATTAAGCAAACATGAGCATAATGGCAATTTACACTCGCACACATACACACACAAATATACGCACTCGTCAGCACACAGACACAGAGTCGCAATTAACATGACATGTCGTACGCGTCGCCTTGATTGGGATTGAGGACTGTGGCATGGGAGGCAGAATGGTGGCAATCTCGCGGCTTCAGGATACATGGCGATTGCATTAACCACAAAACTCCATTCGATGCTGCAGGTGAAAAGATACAGCAAACCGAGAAGGGAACACACCAAAAGGATACCCTATAAAGCGAGCTTTGAAGCAATATGCGGGAATAAATGGTATGGAAAGTAGATCTCCGATTACGGAGAAGATTTCTGATGAATACAAAAGAAAGCAGAGAAACGGCTTTAACCAGGAATAGAATGTCTATAATTAAAGCACATCCTTGTCAGAAATGACTAAGAAAACTAATCGGAAAACACTACAACACTTTGCAACACCTTAGCCACAGAATTTGCACAAATTCCTCAATGATTAATGATGATACATATATCCTTACCGCAACCCAGACAGATATGCCCTCTGATGCCTCTTGGACTGCTTAAAAATTCTGTGCGTGTCAACGGGGAGGAGCCACGGCTTGGTGCCACAGAAGGCGAGGCTATAACTTAGTGACTGCTTTAATTTTAATTATTGCGATTTGCCCCTAACTTCACCAGAGCCAGGCCCGAGAGTCTGACTAATTTGCCAACAACATGACACCGACTTGAACGGCTCTGAACGGCTCTGAACGGCTCTGAACCGCTCTGAGCCGCTTGATTAAGTCGAGGCACTCAAACCATGGTTGTTGGTGTTGTTGTTGCTGCTGTTGCCGTTATTGCCGGTGGTGCTGCTGCTCGCTGCCACTGCCACTGCCGTTGCACATGGTCGTCGTTTTGGTTTTTGGCATGCGCTGGCGTTAATTAAGCTGCAGCTAAGAGCTGCGTGGCAGAGAAACGCAGCTGCGTGTCGCTCGGTCGTCTGGTAATCTCCGCGGATTAAGCCGACACTCTGGCACAGGCAAGAGCCATGTTGTTGCCGTCGTCATCGTCGTCGTCGTCGCTGGGACCGAGCCGGCCGCTGCTCTTTTGCAGGCTTGTTAACAATATTTCGACTTGTTCGCCGACTGACGAGCGGGCATCAAACACGCGGCCTGCGGCCAAGTGTCAGCCACCAGAAGTCACAGCGGAGCACTTAAACTATCCCAGTGACAGGGACAGGGACAGGGCAGGTTTTGTTAAATGAATGCAAAATGCTCTACATACGAGTATACGCGGTAGCACTGAGCGAAAAAAAAGCTCTACAATGCGGATAAAAAAATGGAAATCGCGGTCTGTTTAAAGGTAATTTTCAAGCAGCAATCAATAAATATGGTATTAACTTCAGTTAAGTCTTATTTTGTACTTTATTTAAAGACATTACTTTGGTATGTAGTTAACCATTTGAAGGTGTTGCACTTGTGTGTTTTACCTAGTATTCCATAGCATCAAGGACCAGCTTTTCAGTGCCCGCCGAGCCTTCCACAGAGCCAGGAACGTATTTGCCAATGCTGGCCAGGCTGTTGGCCTACAAGTTGAGTTAATACCAAAGATTAGGTCTGTATTAATTCAAGTTTAGAAGATTATAACCACCTTGCAACGTTTAATCAGCTCGATTTGGGCATTGCTGATGTTGTCCTTGCGGCCGCCCCAAGAACGCAGCACCGACGACTGTAGGGCCTTATCGAAGGCAAAGGTCATGGCCCAGGGCTTGCACAGGGGCACATTGTTTATGGCATTCAGATTGACAGTGGCCTCCTCCTCCGATTGAATGCCAGAACAGAACATGACACCTTTCAGATAGAAGATGAGAATCAACACAAGTCATACTGTCGTTCGCCTGTTCTAGATCTTACCCGGCACCGCCGGCGGAACTGTGCGACGTATGGCGAGGACTGTGGACAGACCTATTTCCGCCGGTAAGTGGGTTTTATTGCTCTGCATTCCGGGTGTCACAATGCTGGGCTGCAGGATAGTGCCCTCAAGGAAGATATGATGATCGTTGAGAGACTTGTAGACGGCGGCCAATACGGTTTCGGTGACCTTCTGGCACCGGTCCAGATCATGTTCGCCGATGGCCAGGATATCGGGATTGACAATTGGAACCAGACCCTGCGATTGGCAGGTGGCTGCATAACGTGCCAGGACATTGGCGTTCTCCAGAATGGCCTGGTGGGACGGCGTGTTCTTGCTGATCTTCAAGACACAGCGCCACTTGGCGAAGCTGCAGCCGTCCTTCTTGTACTGGGAGCAGCGAGCAGCCAAGTCGTCCAATCCCTGGGTGGTGAACTCTTCCTCCGAGCCAAAGAGTGGCACAAACTGCTTGTCCACCTTAATGCCCGTAAGGATGCCTTTCTGGCGCAGCACATCGGCAAAGGATACGCTCTCGTCCGTCTTCTGTTTCAGCGCCTCGGTTGGGAATATGACACCAGATATATTTTCGGCTATCTTCGGATCGGTCGTGAACAAGATCTGACGATACGTGCGACGATTCTCTTCTGTATTCTCCATTCCAATCAATTGTAGTCGCTTTCCCATCTGCGTAATGGACTCGTCCGCGGCCATGATCCCCTTCCCGGGGGCCACCAAGGCCCTGGCTATGCAGCTGAGCTCGTCCTGCAACTCCCTGTCGGGGTAAAAGAAGTGAGTCGTCATTTTGTTAACTGGGAAATTTTGTCTGTGTCGAAAAGAATTTGGAAATGAGAAAAGACCAGAAAGTATAAAATGGCACTCACTCAAGAGTGACAGTTAAATCTTGGCAGTTGAGTGGAAAATTTGGAAAGCTACAAATAATTATAATTGGGAGAAATATATAAGATAAGTAAGAAAAAACATTATTATATGGCATTTAATAATATTAAAATAATCTTATGGCAAAATGCGATGTAATAGCCATTATGGCTGGACAATTCTACTGTCTGGGTACAGAAGTTCAGGTACTATAAAGCGGTCATAATGAAACGAATGGAAACGCAGTAATCGATAGAAAGGCCATTAATAAGTCGCTTCTCAGTTAAATGGTTTTCAGTTTGTTTCTTTATTTTTTGTATCGATGCTTTTAATGCAGAAAATATGGAGGAGATATCATCATACCATCTAGTGATACTACTTCTTTACTTATATTTGTTGTTCTTTTTTCAAAAATATATTCTTTGATTAACAACATCGCTGTTTATCATGTTGATTTATTTATTGCCCAATTACTCAGATGTTTTGTAATCAAGATTGAACCAAATTTATCTTTATTTATGAGTGTATATTCCACCTGAACATTTAGCGCCTTCGTTCGCCTAATGGCATTCTAATTGGACTTTTAATTGCTTTCTCAGAGCGGGTGTTGGCGGGAGGTGGGGATTTAGCTACGATAGCCAGAGATAAGAGTCGGTGGATTAACCTCCCATTAATTATCTTTGACCGCAACGAAAATTTAACTTTTTACGAGTTTTGCTTTGGACATTTTATGGCAAAAGTTTTTCTAACAAAAATTAAGAAAAAGAAGCAGCTTAATTTTGTCATAAAAAAATTATGAAAAAAACGAAATAACATGAAGATATTAGGTTGAAGTTGTCGGACCATTTTCAGAGCGTAAATTGAATTTTCCAAATATTTTCTTTTGCTTCTGTGGTCGAGAGCAATTATCGGACGGAACTCGGTGCCTGTTGAACTCAATTGATTTCGACTCGACGCGATCTGATGCGATCCAAACCGAACCGATCCGAACCGATCCGACTAATTCTAATTGGCGTGGGAAACGCATCGAGTGCTCCAAAAAGCTGTAAAAGGTCCGCTGGCTAGACAGTTGCCTAATTTTGTGTAAATTATCGCACGAATTATGAGTCTCGTACGTGAAATTTTCCAAAAATAGTCAGGGCAGCCCGAACAACAGCCGCGAAACACACATCGCAAATATTTAATACGATAAATATCAGACAACAAAAAGTAGCAATATTCCCAACAAAAAAAAAAAAAAAACAAACAAAAAAATCAACCATTGCATTGCATTTCAGATTGTGTGTGTTTTTGTACGATCCGACATCGTCATCAATATTCAAGTTTAGATCTCTCTGAGCCGAGTCCCCCAATTAGGCCAGAGGCAAGACGCCAGCCAGGTCGATTCGAGTCCGCCGAGCCTAATCGCAAAGCCAATAAATATGATCAACTGCAAAAATCCCCAACTGCAACAGTCCCAGCCCCAGCCACAGTCTCAGCCTCAGTCTTCGCCAGCCAAAATGTCTTAGCACCTAATTGAGCGAATCGCATGGAGTTGCGACTTAGTCTGAGTCAGCTTGGACGACAGTAGACTGTGGTGGCAGCAGCACTGGGTACATGGCTGCCAAAGTGGCTTAAAAATTATTAATTGATTATCTATAAACGTTTTAATTGAAAATTGCCTGCCCACGTAATTGTCAATACGAACTGCATATACTCTTTGGCAGCAAAAAACTGAGTAAAGAAGAAATAAATAAATATACTAAAACAAAAAAATTAATTGAATTCGCAAATAAATAAATAGAATTATTATTAATTTATCAAAAATGTTCTAAGTTTTTTAACAACACAAAGGTGGGAGCTGGGCACAAGCAAAGCGAATTTATATAGAATTACCTTTAATTTAAATGTATTGAATATTGAACATTCCGCTCATCCGAAAGTGATGATTGGTTCTAAGGAGAAAAAGGTACATAAAATACCCCATATTTTCATATTAATATATCCAGGTTTCACTTACTTTCCTTTTACAATTTCCAGTCTCAGAAATCTATCGGTAATACATTTTTAAAGCTTTTTAAAGCTGAAATATTAAAATTTTACGCCTTTTTGCTCTGGGTGACACATTAAACCGCCACTAGTTTTCCATCCTCACATTTTTTTTTAGTTTTATTCAATTAATAAAAACAGTTTGGATAAATACTTTTGTTTTTACTGCCTTTTGCTTTACGCACTGTAATGACCATTACCAGTTGGTAATACCCGCAGAATCGGTTAGGGAATTCCAATGGGCAGCCACTTGGCTCTTGTCTTTTCAATATTAAATTGGCCGCTGGTCAGCGTTTAGTCAGTCAGGCGTAATTATTGTTATTACCAAATTAAGTAGCCGATTTTTTTACCCATTCGCGTCGACTCTTTATCAGACAGAGGCTACTGTGCGGACGACTATAATCCGCCGACTACTGCTCGTACTTGGAGTCGAATGTGGAGTCTGTCTGGTAAGAAGCGTGCAGGAGTGGAGTATGGCAAGGAGGGAGAGGGACTTACTCACGCTCTTTGAGCCAGTGTAATTTTTTTACGATTTTGGGTTTTCAATTTTGAGCACAATGTCGTTTTGACCAAAAGCATACGCAGGCATCATTTTCAACGAAAATCTCTTCATTTTTAATGTGCCTGGCTGGCACGGCAAGCGCTCTCGCATATGTTGCACACACACACACACAAACTAGAGAAATCAATAAAAAAAAATACAGACTCCTTAGCAGACGATGGCTTAAGCCGCGTCTGGGATTGGATGGAAAGGGGGGAACGAGGCTAAATCGACTGAGATTAAATCGAGCGCACATAATCATATTTAGCTTTTTGGCCACAGCGTTCGTGGATGTCAACTGCAGGCCACGGGTCGACGTTGGCCCCGTCATCGCCATCGCTATAGCCGCCGTTGTCGTGGATCGTGCCTCTAGCCGCCTGGCCTGGAGTGCCTCCGGCTCTGGCTCTGTGGCTGTAGCTGTGGCTGTGGCTGTTGCTGCCGCATGACCAAAAACAATGGCTAAGCGCCACCATCTATGAATTAATCACGTTCATAATTTTGCTATCGTGTTGCGTTCGCTTGTTGTTCATAATTTCTTGTGTACTTTTCGGTTATGGTCTGTGCTTAATTTGCCTAAAAAAGGATATTCGCGGACAGTCGAGAGGAGTGGGAGAGAGAGAGAGCGCGCCATCTTTCTAGCCATATTGTTGCATAATTAGGCAATGGTTCGGGGTGTTTGCTGTGGCATTTCTTGGCGCGAAAAAGCTTGTGTGTGGTCATGTTGTAACAGTCCATTGTTTTCAGCATTTATCGTTGCATTTGCATTGTTCAATATGGAAATTAGGTGTCTCTCTGGCCTGGCGGTGGGAAAGTTGTGCCTTGTGAAAAGATTTATGCTATTGAATTTCATGATACTTTGGATGCTGTTCGACTACTTTATACTGGGATAAATTCTAGTGCTTTTGATGGAAATTGAGGCTTGGCTTCCGCTCCTAAAGATTCTCTCAATTGAAATTCCAGCCCAGGCACTTGATCTGACAGACAGCACGTGCCGAAGCCATATACATCAATATCTAAATTGTAATGTTCGACGCCTGTCGTGCATTTTCTCACTAAGTTATTTTGAAGTTCAACGGTTTTTTTTTGGAGACTCGTTGGGAAATAGTAAAAAAAAAATACTGGGATATGATCGTAGGAGCTTTCATAGAGCTTTCGGACCGAACACCTGTTTTAGGAAAAGGTGGCAACGCCGTTCTATTGTTGTTATTCCGTATGGCCCTGATATTTATTGCCAATCTCCTTAACCTAAGGAAACAGGGAACGAAGAATTCAGAAAAGAAAAAAAAAAAGAAACGTGGGCTACTGTACCTCATAGCACAGGCCTCGATCTCTTTCTCCTCGTGGTCGTCAGCGTGAACGCAAGTACCAAAAATTGATAGCTCTGACCCAGACAAGGGCAACTCAAAGTGCAAGCCAAGGTCAAGTCAAGGTGCCAAGTGCAGCGCACCAATATAATTTGGTAGACTGGGATAATTGCCCATCACCAAAACTGCAGCGACACCAACTAAGACCGGCTGGAGAAAGACGTAACAAATTGTCTCATTCGGTGTGCAAGTAGTGGTGCAATTCCCTCTGGGTAATTATCAACCGAGAAACGGTCGACAAGGTGATTAGCTTCATTTCTCTTCCTTGTGTAGGATTAGCACCACTAATTCTGGCCTAGAAGCAGCCGATCTGCGTGCGTGGGTGCATCGCCCTCCTTTAGGGCGTTCCTCGACAAACCGGGTGCAGCAGCCGTCACGCCCCAAGCTCGGATAGGCGTGCTGACCCTGTAATCGCCCTCCTGCAGGTGAATTTGGAACACTGTTGAACTGCCGTCTTTCCTGTGTGGGACGGTCAGCGAGAATTTTCCGGCCTTTTTCTGGCGTACCCCCAAGGAAACATAACCCCAACGACGGCCCAGTGACTCGGCTAAGTGCCAATCTGCAAATATAACCTGGAGTAGCGGTTAGCAGTTCGATAAAAAAAAAACATACTGAGGGCATCCGTGGGCCAAGACTTAACAGCAGTTGAGCTGGCTGATATCGTAAAACGTGAAATTTGGAACTTGACATGAGTTTTTTCTGGTTATTTTAGAATTAGTATTGAAAAACAAAAGAAGTAGAGTAAATTATGGATACTCCCTTGCAATAGATAATGTTCTCACTGATTGAATATTGAAAGTTATATACCTAGGAGAGAATTCATGTCCAGGTCAAAAAAGCATTGGGTTAACCTCGTACTAATAATGTTATATCTACTATCCCAGAGACGCACCATCACCTTAACATTCATCCATTCATGCTGATAACTATTAATTTATTCATCCATCTACTCATCATCATCATCACAGCGAACACAAGGAAAGATCTTTCTGCGTGGAGCAACATTATAAACAGTATCGTAAGTGATTAACCTATATGTACGTAGAGCCATATTGAGACATGAAGAAGTGAAGTTGCTGGTGTGCCTACCTTGTGTTTGTATGCCATCGTGCACGAGTCTCCCCAAATACTAATGCCATTTTTCAATGACCGTATGACATGAATACTTTCGATTGTATCATTAAAGGGAATTTCTTAGTATTATCTTAACTTAATCTATTGTCATGAAGTAGACAATCATGTCGCGTTGCTAAAACGTAATTTTTATTTTTTTGTTTTTTTTTGCACTAGCGACATTATTATCATACATTATCATCCTACCCATATGCATATTACTAGAAAGTAAGCCCGTTGAGTTTATATAATATTAGCACTTTCTTTCTGTTAAGAAGCAATGATTATTACCCTATGGATGCAACTATGAATTTCTTAAATAAATTAAGTTTTGATATGAACCAAGGTTAGGCGTACATAACGGAAGCCATGCAGCATCGTCTGATAGCACGGTGATCTACCGACATCTCTGTTGGAGGGATCCTTAATATAGATTGTATTGGCCCTTAAGGATCATGGTAGGGTGGGCGTGTTCGTACGTGGCGATCACACAACCAGCAGAGACCTGACTATGGACAATATCCCCTTTCTCCTATAGCTGCTGACCTTTTCCTTTGACCTCCTGCATCCCATCTCCCGTTCTCCTTTTCCTTCTTGTACGCGATATATATATAATTTTTAAACACTTCTCCCTGCAACTCTACGCGGGAGCCCCAAATTGGTGGTACCTTGTCCTCAATGCCCACACCCAGCCGACCAGAGACAAAAGCCGAAGCCAGCGCGTACTTCCTTCCATCGATTGGATTTTCACCTGCTCCTAACCCCTGTACGTTGTATGCTACAGGTAAAGAGCGATTGTAGAGTTTGGCCATGTTGTCAGTGGTAGAATGGAAGTTGTATTAAAAAAAAAAATTATTTGGCGCCCAACGTGGGGCCATTCTTCGGCTTGCCCCGACCAAGAACATTTCATAAAAGTCATCAACACCTATGAGTGCTGCATATCAATGTAGTGTCTTGTGACTTATTCCCTCACCCTTTTCTCCTTCTAGAGATACATTGTCGTTCAATGTCCGGCTGATTAAGATTTGAGTTGCTGGATTGTGTGGCAGTTTGTAAAATAACTGAAACCCCCGCGCTCAAGGTTAATCAAAATACTGGGCATCATAACGAACAGTTAGTATCTGGCCGAATGAGCAACTCCGCTAAATAGCGCAGTTCAATGTTTTTGTTGGATGTAGGTTCCAAAGTGGACTAGCTCTACTGCCTACCCACGAAAATGGGAACGTGTTGTTTGGAGGATGAGCTTATTCGTACCATCGCTGATCATTGTCGGAAGTTTTGGCCTGGATCAGGTTACTCAGTGGCTTAACGCTACGGCCTGCCCGCGAACGAAAGTAATAGCATCGGTGATGGTGTATTCCTTGGGTCAGCATAAACCTTCCTTTTTCACTTCTTTCTTCTTTCATTTCATTCTTTTTCACTTGTTCTAATCTTTGATGTATCTTTTTTGTGTTTTGTGACCTACTGTGTATCAGGGTTTAGGATTGCTCGGATGTCCGACAGTGGATGAGAACTACCGTACGGCCCCAGTAGTTATCCGATGACCCATTGTATTGATTGTCCATTGTTAATATTGTCAAAAAGTCAGTTGGGAGAAACACTGTTGTTGGACGGTTGCTTGCATGGTTTCCGAATTTTAATTATAAAGCATAGTGAATTTATCGATAGTTAGAAGTTACCAATAGAGTGTAGCAGAGGAAGTATATTTGCTAGAATTAGAATAGAATGTCCCTAGATTGGAGCTTTGAAGAGGTAAATCAGAACGACAATTCCGATATTATCTGCTGTATCTGCGTGAGACAGGTAGAATATCGAGCCCAGCTGTTCAGAACCAGCTGTAATCACGTGTTTCATCAAGTGTGCTTTAATACGAGAGGCGGTGAAAAGACAGTGTGCCCGGCGTGCAACAAGCATCTTCAACCATCCGCTCCTAGCTTGGCTGAGGAATTAGCCTTAGCACAGGCGAGCGTTTCAAACGACGATCCGTCTCAATTTCTGATGAGAACGCGATCTCAGGGTTTGGCCGCAGATACATCTGTGAGTATTGAGAATCTGCCGTCCGTTGGTCCACCTGAGGTCATTGTACCAGACATGCCACCTCCAAACCGCGAAGCAGCGGATGCAGCCAACCCAGGCTTGGCTCAAATGTCACAGGCGTTGACGGATGCCATGGCTCAAATCAGTTTGTTGTCCCAAGCCATGACCCAAATGACTCAGACAATGGAAGTAGGTTTCCAGCGTTTGGCAAGTCAAGCGGTACCACCGCAAACGAACCAATCTACTGGAACAGTCCAACCTAGTGGAGAAGCCCAAACTTTCGAACAGTTGTTCCAAATACCCCCTCGAGAGTCTGTTAATGCCCAGATGAGTCAGGCTAACGATTCGAATGTCTCAGCCACACCATGGGGATCCCAACAGTTAGCGGGACTACGACCAGATAGGATTGGACAGATAATCGCAGGGTGGAAGGTACGTTTTTCCGGGAATTCATCCATGTCGGTAGAAGATTTTATATATCGAATAGAAGCCTTAACCAAGCAGACCTTGGAAGGAAACCTTGATCTGGTTGCCCGAAACGCTATATATCTTTTTGAAGGCAGTGCTAGCGAGTGGTTTTGGCGCTATCATAAAAGCGTACCCTCGGTGAACTGGCCTCAGTTAAGTTCAGCTCTTAAAACCCGATTTAGAGATGGGCGTACCGATCTAGAAATTCGTACGGCTATAGTGCAACGAAAGCAGAAGCAGAACGAGCCATTTGACACGTTCTACGAAGCCATCGTAGCGCTAGCAGACAAGTTAGTAAACCCCATGTCCGAAATGGCACTGTTGGAAGTGTTGAAGTCAAATCTCTTGCCAGACATCCAACACGAGATATTGTATATTCCGGTTCTGACGGTAGCGCAATTGCGAAATATAGTGCGCACACGCGAGAGGTTTATCCAGTCTGTGGCTAAATCCAGTGTCTGCCCGGAACCGAAGCGTATTCCTATGCGAAGACAGGTACATGAGATTATGGTGCAGACAGATCAGGAAGATGAACCTGAGATCGATAGATTAGAACCACTAGAGGTCGCAGCAGTCAGCCTTTCCTGTTGGAATTGTGGTACTATTGGACATCGATATCAAGATTGCGTAGGGGATCGTACCGTCTTTTGCTACGGTTGTGGCAAAAGAGACACGTACAAGCCATCGTGTTCCAAATGTAACGATCCAAAAAACTCAGCAAGCCGTGCACCATCGACGAGTGCACGCAGACCAATCAGTTCGAAAGCAACGAACACCCAGTGATCGAAGCTTCGACAGTTTCATCACTCCCTGATATACCCAATCTCCCCGACTTTCCCTCACATACTCGTATGTTAAACCCGGATTTGAAAGAACCCATTTTTCCGACTCGATCCCGCAAGCGATTGCTTCAATATCGCCAAATGGTCAAAAACGAGCGCGCAAATGTATTGGCGTCCGTCGTTAATGCGTCTAATGACTGGAGACCCTATGCACAAGTGACCATACTAGGAAGGACGCTCAGTGGACTTATGGACACTGGTGCATCCATTAGTTGTATAGGTGGAACGTTTGCAGCCGATCTGGTCAGGGATCAGACTCAGTTGAAGCCTGTGAGAATAGCAGTACGAACGGCCGATGGTCAGAGTCAGCCAATAATTGGCAAGATCACGACTGAGGTTATTTTTCAAGGCAAGAGTAAAGTATTAAAATTGTTTATAGTCCCTTCTTTGGCACAAGATTTATATCTGGGCATCGATTTTTGGTCATGCTTTGAATTACTACCGGCGTTTCTAGCAAACAAGTCATCCAGTCCAGAAATGGCCAGCATTTCTTTTGATAGTACGTTGCACGTACCATTGTCAAAGCCACAGCAGGATCAGTTGGCGAAAACGGTCAGCATGTTCCCCTCCTTTGCAAAGCAAGGTCTTGGGAAAACAAGCTGGTTGTCTCACGACATTGATGTGGGCAACGCTAAAGCTATTAAGCAGCGACATTATGCTGTATCTCCAGCCGTAGAAAAGCAAATGTATCTAGAGATAGACCGAATGATAGCTCTTGGGGTAATCGAAGAGTCAGATAGCGCATGGTCCTCACCCGTAGTCCTCGTTCGTAAACCTGGAAAGGTGCGATTGTGCATTGACAGCAGGAAACTCAACGAAGTTACCGTCAAAAACGCTTATCCCATGCCCCTAATCGATGGCATTCTGAGTCGTCTTCCTCGAGCGGAGTACATCTCCAGTATTGACTTGAAGGATGCATATTGGCAGATTCCGTTGGAGGTGAGCGCGCGTGAAAAAACGGCGTTTACTATTCCCGGGCGTCCGCTGTATCAATACACTGTAATGCCATTTGGATTATGCAATGCCCCCCAAACCATGTCCAAGCTAATGGATAAGGTGATACCGCCAACATTAAGAAACGAGATATTTATTTACCTCGACGACTTACTGGTTGTTTCCGAATCGTTTGAGCAGCATATACAAGCCCTCAATATCTTGTCTGGCAGATTACGAGAAGCGGGGCTGACCATTAACGTGGAGAAGTCCAAATTTTGCCTACAGGAGGTCAAATATTTAGGACATGTTATAGGCCACGGAACGATTCAGACAGATGTTGAGAAGGTTCAAGCGATTCAAGAGTTTCCGGTACCGCGATCCGTGAAGCAAGTCCGTAGGTTTCTAGGTCTTACTGGTTGGTACCACAAATTCATAAAAAACTATGCTGGTATCGCTGCCCCAATTTCAGACACGCTTAAGACCCGGCGAAAATTTGAATGGACCGATGAGGCACAGAAAGCGTTCGACACCTTAAAAGAAAAGATGTGTGACGCGCCCGTGTTACATAGTCCCGATTTCACAATACCGTTTTCCATCCATTGCGATGCGAGTCACACCGGTGTTGGTGGCGTCTTGATGCAAACGGACGAAAATGGAAACGAGGTACCCATTGCCTTTATGTCGCGCAAATTAAACCAATGTCAACGCAATTATTCCGTGACAGAAAAAGAGTGTTTGGCAGCGGTAATGTGCGTGAAGAAATTCAGAGCCTATGTAGAAGGGCATCAGTTTTCCATTATTACCGATCATGCATCGCTAAAATGGCTGATGTCCCAAGCCGATTTAAGTTCTAGGCTTGCGCGATGGGCACTGAAACTGCAGGGCTTTACTTTCAATATTTTACATAGAAAAGGAAGTCAGAATATCGTACCGGATGCATTGTCACGAGTGCATACCGAAGATCTCTCGTATATTGGAATTGATAGTCTCGTGGACCTAAACTCTGATGCATTTCAATCAGCCGAATATCGAGAACTCATATCGAAAATCCAGGCTAATCCGTCTCGGTTACCCGATGTCAGGGTAGTGGATGGGTTCCTTTATCGTCGCGCGGAACACGCCGCTGGCGATAAAATAAGCGACGACATGTGTTGGAAACTTTGGGTTCCCAGAGCTCTGGTGACAGAAGTGCTTACGCAAGGCCACGAACATCCATTAGCGTCACACAGTGGGATCAATAAGACGTTAGAAAGGATTCGACGTTTTTATTATTGGCCAAACTTAGTTGGCGATGTTAAAGACTTTGTCAATAATTGCGAGCTGTGCAAGTGTTGCAAGCATCCCAATCACCCTCTTCGTCCGCGAATGGGCAAAGCAGGAGAAACCGACCGATTGTTCCAAAAGCTATACGTGGATTTCTTAGGCCCGTACCCTCGAAGTCGATCGGGGAATATCGGCATCTTTGTAGTGCTTGATCACTTCTCCAAATTCCCTTTCCTTAAGGTGGTGAAGAAATTTACGGCGGAGGCAGTGATCAAGTTCATGGAGGAAGACCTGTTCCATTGCTTCGGAGTACCGGAAGTGATAGTGTCGGATAATGGTGTTCAATTCAAATCTCACAAGTTCAATGACCTGTTGGAAAAATACCAAATTCGACACTCCTACACCGCCGCGTACGCCCCACAAACGAATGCGTCCGAGCGCGTAAATCGCTCCGTACTAGCCGCTATTAAGGCGTACATTAAGCCTGACCAATCCAATTGGGATGAACAACTTAGCTTCATCGCTTGTGCGTTGCGATCTAGTGTGCATGCAGCTGTCAAAAGTAGCCCATACCGTGTTGCTTTTGGCCAAAACATGATAACTAGCGGTTCCACGTATCAACTGTTAAGAAACCTAAGCATGTTGGAAGATCGATCTGTCGTTTTTGATCGGGACGACTCCTTCGACTTAATTCGGAAAACAGCTGCGAAGGCAATACAAAAGCAACATATGCGAAATGAAACGACGTATAACCTTCGAAGTCGAGAAGTTAATTTTAAAGTGGGTCAAGAGGTCTATAGACGAAATTTTGAACAGAGTAGCTTTACCAAAGGGTTTAATGCGAAACTGGCCCCTACTTTTCGGAAGGCACGAATTAAGCGAAGACTCGGAAACAGCTACTACGAGTTAGAAGACTGTCAGGGTCGTTTTATTGGAAAATACCACGCTAAGGATATCAAACAGTAAGTACAACTTGTTACCACTGCTTATGTCAATAGCACTCCAAGCGCGGATCACGCTTTGGTAGGTTGAACCCCCAAAGTGTGATTTTAGTGGGGGGGTGTAATGTTCGACGCCTGTCGTGCATTTTCTCACTAAGTTATTTTGAAGTTCAACGGTTTTTTTTTGGAGACTCGTTGGGAAATAGTAAAAAAAAAATACTGGGATATGATCGTAGGAGCTTTCATAGAGCTTTCGGACCGAACACCTGTTTTAGGAAAAGGTGGCAACGCCGTTCTATTGTTGTTATTCCGTATTGCCCTGATATTTATTGCCAATCTCCTTAACCTAAGGAAACAGGGAACGAAGAATTCAGAAAAGAAAAAAAAAAAGAAACGTGGGCTACTGTACCTCATAGCACAGGCCTCGATCTCTTTCTCCTCGTGGTCGTCAGCGTGAACGCAAGTACCAAAAATTGATAGCTCTGACCCAGACAAGGGCAACTCAAAGTGCAAGCCAAGGTCAAGTCAAGGTGCCAAGTGCAGCGCACCAATATAATTTGGTAGACTGGGATAATTGCCCATCACCAAAACTGCAGCGACACCAACTAAGACCGGCTGGAGAAAGACGTAACAAATTGTCTCATTCGGTGTGCAAGTAGTGGTGCAATTCCCTCTGGGTAATTATCAACCGAGAAACGGTCGACAAGGTGATTAGCTTCATTTCTCTTCCTTGTGTAGGATTAGCACCACTAATTCTGGCCTAGAAGCAGCCGATCTGCGTGCGTGGGTGCATCGCCCTCCTTTAGGGCGTTCCTCGACAAACCGGGTGCAGCAGCCGTCACGCCCCAAGCTCGGATAGGCGTGCTGACCCTGTAATCGCCCTCCTGCAGGTGAATTTGGAACACTGTTGAACTGCCGTCTTTCCTGTGTGGGACGGTCAGCGAGAATTTTCCGGCCTTTTTCTGGCGTACCCCCAAGGAAACATAACCCCAACGACGGCCCAGTGACTCGGCTAAGTGCCAATCTGCAAATATAACCTGGAGTAGCGGTTAGCAGTTCGATAAAAAAAAAACATACTGAGGGCATCCGTGGGCCAAGACTTAACAGCAGTTGAGCTGGCTGATATCGTAAAACGTGAAATTTGGAACTTGACATGAGTTTTTTCTGGTTATTTTAGAATTAGTATTGAAAAACAAAAGAAGTAGAGTAAATTATGGATACTCCCTTGCAATAGATAATGTTCTCACTGATTGAATATTGAAAGTTATATACCTAGGAGAGAATTCATGTCCAGGTCAAAAAAGCATTGGGTTAACCTCGTACTAATAATGTTATATCTACTATCCCAGAGACGCACCATCACCTTAACATTCATCCATTCATGCTGATAACTATTCATTTATTCATCCATCTACTCATCATCATCATCACAGCGAACACAAGGAAAGATCTTTCTGCGTGGAGCAACATTATAAACAGTATCGTAAGTGATTAACCTATATGTACGTAGAGCCATATTGAGACATGAAGAAGTGAAGTTGCTGGTGTGCCTACCTTGTGTTTGTATGCCATCGTGCACGAGTCTCCCCAAATACTAATGCCATTTTTCAATGACCGTATGACATGAATACTTTCGATTGTATCATTAAAGGGAATTTCTTAGTATTATCTTAACTTAATCTATTGTCATGAAGTAGACAATCATGTCGCGTTGCTAAAACGTAATTTTTATTTTTTTGTTTTTTTTTGCACTAGCGACATTATTATCATACATTATCATCCTACCCATATGCATATTACTAGAAAGTAAGCCCGTTGAGTTTATATAATATTAGCACTTTCTTTCTGTTAAGAAGCAATGATTATTACCCTATGGATGCAACTATGAATTTCTTAAATAAATTAAGTTTTGATATGAACCAAGGTTAGGCGTACATAACGGAAGCCATGCAGCATCGTCTGATAGCACGGTGATCTACCGACATCTCTGTTGGAGGGATCCTTAATATAGATTGTATTGGCCCTTAAGGATCATGGTAGGGTGGGCGTGTTCGTACGTGGCGATCACACAACCAGCAGAGACCTGACTATGGACAATATCCCCTTTCTCCTATAGCTGCTGACCTTTTCCTTTGACCTCCTGCATCCCATCTCCCGTTCTCCTTTTCCTTCTTGTACGCGATATATATATAATTTTTAAACACTTCTCCCTGCAACTCTACGCGGGAGCCCCAAATTGGTGGTACCTTGTCCTCAATGCCCACACCCAGCCGACCAGAGACAAAAGCCGAAGCCAGCGCGTACTTCCTTCCATCGATTGGATTTTCACCTGCTCCTAACCCCTGTACGTTGTATGCTACAAAATCTTTATACATGTCTACCGCATGTCAGACAACGCCAAGGCAAAATACTATTTTGTGAAATCTTCATTAAATCAACTTCCAGGCGATTGCACAGTGGGCCCAGACCCTCTTCGGTGAACTTTACGACCCCAAAATATACACTTTTGTCTTCATTTTTGTTTCGTTTTCATTAAAATTTACGCATTATCGCATAAGTACTACTGTATGTCGAGAGGTGCTGGCACCCGAGGTTCGAGAGGTTGCCCAATTTTTACCAATTAACTGCGGCACAATCTCACGTACATCGGCCATGCGTTCACAGGCCTTACAGGGGATGGCTGGAGTGGGTGGCAGTTTCAATTTCGCGCTGAATCTTTTTATGGGCTGGAGGCCTGTGCAGTGCCTGTTTGCCGTATCGCACCCGGCGCATATCAGTCGTTAAAAACGCCTCACATAATTCCGCTTATGTGCGTGTGACATTTAGCACCGACAATTCCTGCCACGGTCTGGTCTGGTCGCAGCCAAGAGGAGGACGTTCCTGCCATGGCAGATGGAAGGGGCTGTGCTCTGTTGGTGGTGGATAAAGGGCGGGGTCCATGGATGGGTGGCCATTCCCAGGGGCAATTATTTTTAAACTGTGTGCTGAACAAGCAGACGAAAGGGCAGCGCCCTAGAACAGTGAAGCAAATGCACCTGGGAATTATTTTTCTGAAGAAATTCAAGCTTAGAACTTTTACAGAAATTTAACATACAAATTGTAGATAATTGCAGTGATTTTAATAGAGAAGTTCTGCGAACTGAAACGCTTTAAATAATTTCCTTAACTGTTTGTTTTTCTGCTACAAAACTGCTACTAGAAATATTTGAAGAATATGTTACAAGCACGCTCTTTGCTGGTCATTCAATAACTTTTTTTAACCACTGTAGAATCAAGCTCAGTCCGTTCCGAAATGTTAAATGCTTCACACTCAATAATTTAAAATTGCTGTTCTTGATAATGCGCTTGAAAAACAGCAAAAAAAAATACATAAAACCTTTTTGGCTTCGGCATGCAGTGCGTATGCGTAATGCCAAAAGGTATTTTGCTCTTTTGCATCGCATCAGTGTGAGACTGTGTAAGTGTGTATGGACTGTGTAAGTGTGTATATGTGTATGTGTGGCATGCCAAACATTTGCGCGGCGGCGGCTCTGTGTGAGCCATAACCTTGCCAGTTAGCAGTCACCTGGTAATTGCCATCGGCGTTGGCGTTGGCGTTCAACTTGCTGTCGATGTCGATGTGGATGTGGATGTGGACGTCGGTTCGAGGTGGATGTGGACGATGTCGTTCGCGTTCGCGTTGGCGTTGGCGTGGCGCACGTTTTGATTTGCAGTCAATGGAGGTGCTCGTAAAGTCGTGTAACACTTTTGCTGTTGTTGCCATTGCCTACTGCATTTGGCTGTGGTCTTTTGGGGCATTTGCATTTCGGTTGAGCCCGGGGGCGACCAGACCACCCACGCGCAACTCCGCCAGTGACTCAAGTTTTTTCATTCATAAAAAGCGAGAAAAAACAGCGACCCAGGCAGGTGTCGCTGGCTTTGCCGCTGGCGGCCCACCTCATTTGGCATTCAAAGTGCAAGTGCTCGTTGGCAAAAGTTCAAGCGAAAGAGGTGAGACGTGCTGCCAAATCAATCAGGGCCCTGGATCTGCTTGGACATTTATTCAATTGGGCGTTGCTGGATCTTTGTGTTAATTGCATGACAAGAGCTATCCCCCTCTATACCTATACCTATATCTATATCTCTCTTTCTCCTGCCGTCAAGCGGGAAAACATTTATCAAGGCTGCTTTTATTGCTTGTTAATTGCCCGGCAGAAACACAAACAATAGCACGCCCATGCCATGCACCTGCCAGCCTCCTACCATCCCTACCATCCGCCTGCATTGGTGCTACAAGTGCTGTTCGAGCTGCAAAATGTAATCAGACTGCCAGGCATTGGTGGTCAGCCCTGACTTTCCTTTTGATCGGAAAGCTGGTAGTGGCAGCGTGACACGAACTATCTGTATCTCTGGCTTGCATGAAACCTTCGTAGGGCTTTCCCAATCACGCTACCATCTCTGGCGGAAATGTTTGTTCCTCTGGAAATGTTATTACCTGTCTGCCTGGATATGTGGATATGAGTGGGATGCAAAGTTGGGTACGGGGCGTGGCAAATTTCGTTGTAAGTACAACACATTGCACATTTGTTTGGCTTGGGCCCAAAATAGACGGAGAGAGACAGAGGAGAGGCAGAGGGGGTGACAAATAACTCGGATGGGCTCAGCACATGCTGGGGACTGGCGTCTATGGGTTATGGCCAGCATATAGCATGCAGCATCCGTATCTGCAATTTGAATGGTTTCGAGTGCATCTGTGTGTGTGCGTGTGTGTGTCTGTGTGTGTGTGAGTGCCCGCTATGAGATTTATGCATCGTGACAGGAAGGCTGTTGATTAATTGAACTTTAATGAAAAGATTTATGTGGCTGCATTATTAAAACCCACCAGAGAAACAGACACAGCCACACGGCCATACATAGCGGGAGCGGGAGCGGCTAATTGCCTGGGTATTGGTTATAATTGCTCTCGTGTTCTGCAGATCCAGATCCAGAGATGACAAGATTGGCTTTAGCAGGCTTTAAGTGAGCTTAGGATGTTGGTTATACGGAAATTACATTTGAATTGAATGTGGTTTCAAGCGGTTGCAATCTGTGGTTTAATATGCCTATTGACTGAATTCTTTGGGCACACAAAAAGTCTTTAATTTATCATCGAGAAACTCGAAATCCCATTAAGTATTCTCGGCACAGAATGCATTCTGAGCCAGGCCATATATCATAGCCTTTGGGTTGGCTTTGTGAGTGGGGCCAAATCTATAACTCATTATGAGCGCCTGCTCCACATTAAACAAAGACTTAGGAACCCCCCAACTAATTGATATTCTTCGGTGATTATCGGTTTGAAATTTATGCGACAATATGTAAAATATTTCTTTTGCCTCATTCGTTGAGCGTCGCGTCGCGTCGTGTCGCATCGCGGCAGCCCGTCATTGTTTCTTCAACAAATTGCAATTGCAGCAGTTTGTGCATATTAATTTTCCAAGCCGCTGACGTAGACATTGTTGCTGCTGTTGCTGCTGCTGCTGCTACTGCTGTTGTTGCTGGTGGCACGAGCTGCATTTGGTGGCATGTTGTCAGTGCTGCTGTTGCAGCTACTTAAGCGCCGCATCTGACAACTGGAACAATGCACTTTCAAATGATAATTGTTACAACTTTTATTGCTGATACTCGTCGTACAGCCAGCAAGCAAAAGTTGCATGTGTTGTTGTTGTTGTTGCTGGTGGGCTGGTGGCTGCTCTGGCTGTTGTGGCAGCAACATTTGCCGTTGGTATTATTATGATTATTGCATTGTTATTGGCTTTTTATTGCATCTGCAATTGTTTCTTGTCTTCCCGCTTAAAGCGGAAAAACTTGGGGCATGGCATGCAAAAGTAGACCGACCATTAGTGTCATTCCCCCAATTGTTTACGTGCCCGGGCGGCGGGCGCTGATAGGATGGGACACACACACACTCGTAGGGCTGCGGGTCTGGTGGCGGGCGGAGGGGGTTTGGGGCCCTACACGAATTTTCATCATGGATTTTTATTCTGCTTGCCATTTGATTTTTTTCGCTCTTTTTCTGGGGGAGTTCGGGGATCTGGACGGACCATCGTTCGCTGTTCTTTGGATGTTGTCGACCGACATTGTTGCGATATTGTCAGCGCATGTAGGAACACACAAGCAACGCCGTTTTGTTGGCACAAGCGTGCCGGGCCAAACATATTTGTGGCAGGGGTGGGGGGATTGGGATGTGTGCGGCTTCAGGAGGTTTTTGGGAGGGGTCATGGCCCTATCATGGCTCTAGCCGCCCTGTCGCTTATACAAAACGTGGCACTTGAACACGATTTTGTCTCTCTGTCCTCTCTGTGGCTATGTGTGTGCTATATTTTGTCAAACTTTTTGGATACTCTTGCAATTGGTAATCGAAATTTTACTGGAGGAATATAAAGCTATAAAGCATCTGACATTGGAAGGATCTAAAGAGTATCCACAGCTTCGTCTCTCTCGAATGTAGCTGTTTTTTCTTTTGGTTGGCTGTCCACTTTTATTGTTTTGTGGTCTGCATATTATATTTGGTCATTCCATGTTTTACCTATGTGATTTTTATTCGTTTGTTGTTGTGGTATTGATTTTCGGTTTTTATTTATTGCGGCTGTTTCTGACCATTTTGGGTTTGTGGGTTATTAGAAATGAAATGTTTGGAAATTATGTGAGTTCAAACTCAAAAGCAAAAGTCATTTCAAACGGGTTATGGGTTGAAGGCTCTCCTCTCGCAGCGAAACTTTTTCAATATCCCCTACAAGTCTCCGTTTATTTAGGCGAAAACTGTAAAAAGTTTCCCAATGTATGAATAGCAGCGGCTGGTTTTTATGAAGAACCATTTCTAAAGAATAAATCAAACAAGGGTTTATTAATCCAAGACTTTGATGAACACGTTGATGATCTCACTGTATTCATCATCGTTTATTCTGGTCCCCCAACTATCGGGCATGCCATCTCGGTGGCAGATCTAATTATTTCTATGCAATTTGGTCGGTCTTCTATCTGCGGGCGATAATCAGCAAGCCGGCAACTTGTTTAGCATACGCAATTATGTATGAATTTATATCTTATACATGCATATATATATTTTTGATATTTTAGCTGTGTAATTTCGCATTCATGGCTGGTAAGCTCTGACTCTGGCTAATTGACACTTAACATGGCTTGAAGTATTTTGAAGTTAATTGTGTGTCGACGTCAACGATGTTTCTGTCTCCCCCTGCCCCCCGCAAACATCATACGAGTACACATGTTGGTTTACCGAATTTTCGTGTGTTTGTATTTAAATTGCCTTGCTTGTTCACTGGACTGCTGTGCTGTCCGGTCTGTCCATGCCGTTCGCAGTTGCATTTGATAGGTATATATATATACATATGTATGTGTTCCATCGATACACCTGCGAAAACACAACATTTGGGTGCTACGCACAACAAAGCAGAGTTGGGGATTTCTAATCAAAATTTTATACACCCCAATTTGAATAGAGCTTTTGTTTGCATTTATTTGAATATTTGCACCTAAATCATATTATTTTTTTACTCAAATTTCTGTCTAGATTTGTAAAATATGTAAAAATGTTTTAGCTTTGGGGAAAAGAATAATATTTGGGGAAAAGTCAAATTTAATATGTTAAACGGCTTACAGAAAAGTTGAATATATTTCTAAAATGTATTTCCATTTCTAATCAAATTGGTTGGGCTGTCGAAAGGTTTTGATAGTGATGTGAAAAAATATAAATTTAGTTTTAACTGTTGCGACTACTTTTATTTCAAGAAAAGACACGCTAGCGACAGATGCTGGTCCAGAAACAAATTCTGGAGCTATATTCTACTTAAATTTATTGGAAAATTATTGGATAATTATATGTTTCACATAAACCCATAAATATACGCCATTTATCTATTTAAATGTTAGTATTACCATATGTGAATATAATCTAAATTTTTATTTAACATTTTGTAATTAAAACTGACTTCATTTTAGCAAAGATTTTCGTGTTAAACGGAATATTTTGCACATTTGGTTGTTACCAAAATATATAGACTGTCAACTCACTGTTGTTCTTTATTTATTTTCAAAGTTGTTGTTTCTGCTGGAACGCACTCAATGCGATATTTTTGTTGTTGTTCTTCAGATTGGCCAGACACTTTTGTGATATATATATTTTGCTTATTTGTTTTTTATTTGGAGCATGTTCCATTTTCGATATCAATTCGAAATATTTCGCAAAAACCAAAACAAAGTATCGTTAAAAAAAGCTCCGGCTCCTCCCTCCACTCAATGGACGCTCGTGTCGCCCGACAATTGTGACCAGCCGCCAGTCGAGTGGATATAACTTGACAGTATTGTGTTTTTTTGGGAGTATCTGAATGATAAGTTGATTTTATCGAGAGCGGGGCAAAACCCGCAAGTTGGACAAACGAATCGTTAAATTCGAGTGTTTTTACACTTTGCGTGTGATAAAGCATTTCACTCCAAATTATATTTGGGTTTTTATAGATGAGTGGGAGCGGTAGATTCATTTTTATGTTCTGTGCGGATGAGTAGTCGTGGTGATGATTTAAAGTTTGGAAGTTCGGCTTAAAGAGTGGGCAGTTGGGATTGATATGGAAGAGCCCTGAGTAGCATTTGACCATTCATGAAAATATTAGGTAAAAATATTAAATATAATAGTAATTGTAATAATAATAATAATGTAATGTAATAATTGTAAAAGCTATAAACGCTGCTGATTTTGATACATTAGTTATTATAGTTTTTTTAATGCCTTCCATAGAATTATCAATAATCATGAAAGTGCCCAAATACACCAAATCATGGTTTTTGAATTTTTCGAAAAATGTTTTGGTGGTATATTGTGAATTCTAAATTCTATAAATAATTTTTATCTTTGTCTCGTGCAAAGAACAAAATGCCTGTCGAATAGTGTTATGATTCCAAAAGCAATAAAACCAAAAATAGTTTTAAATGAAATAGGTACTTTTATATTTTCAATTTAATCAATTTACCTCCAAAACGATGACTTCTGCGAGAGAAAAGAGAAGATTAAAATATATGTACAAGTTGCATTCCATTTTAATTCCATTGCTAGTTAAGGTTTTCATTTATTGACTGTTCCCTTGCCAGCCGTCTCTCGGTATTTCAGGTATTTCCAGGTACTTTTCGGGAAACATTTTTGCCGCTGTTTCTTTCGTGGTGTGTCAAATGGAAATACCAATTCGAAAATGGTTAAAATGTCGCTCGCTGTGGGCGCCAGGCATTGTGATTAGGGAAACAATTTTGCCTCATTGCATGTGCAGAGATGCATAAATAATTGAAATGTTCGCATTTGTTTTTCATACAACTGCGCATGTTGTCAGCTCAAATTTCAATAAGCACTCTAATTGTTTTTAAGTGTTTTTCCAGTTGCAGTAGCAGCAGCAGCAGCAGAAAAGGCAACAGAGCTCCGTGCTGTGCTGCGCAAATGAGCCGTAATTGCATAATTCTAATTTAGCGTCGGGCTTCTAAGCACCAAAAACATGTTGACTACAATTTATGCACATGCATGAGTGAGTGTGTGGGTGTAGCTATGTGTGTGTGTGTGTGTGTGTGTGTGTGTGTGTGCATGTGTGGGTATGTGAGACCCCTTATTCACTCATTTTACTTAATAACTCACGGCAATAGCAGACTGCAGCCGGGGCACAGGAGCGAGCACAGCGGATCCGGACACGGACGCGGACACGGACTCAAAGTTGCAGTTACAGTGGGAGTGGAAGTGGGAGTGGTATAGTTGTTGGGTTGACTGGTTGTCGGTTGTCGGTTGTCGGTTACCTGGCTGCCATAATTGAGCCAGGGAGTTGGCAGGTGTCGGTGGGTGGGGAACCTGCCACTTTGCCAGGCGTCGGAAAAGTTTAACGTCCTCCCGCATGAGGCACAGGTGGCAGCAAGTGGCGGAAAATGTTTCACTGGGAAAGTTGATAGTCAAAGATCAGAGCTCCATTAGCCAACTAAACTCCCTCTTTCACACCAAATACTTTTATTAAATGAATGGATTAAATTATGTGTAAATCTGCAGACAATAAAGTATTATTCTATTAGTAAAAGTTTTACTGAAGTTTTTCAAAAAACAGATATATTCTGCATTGTGGATTCTAATTGCCATAATTGAACATAATATAATATTTAACTGTCCTGCCTGGAGTCCTGCCTGCAGTCAATTATTAATCTTGATGAAATTGTCGAATTGCATTTTTGCACCTTGATTTTTGTTTGTCACCTGGTCTGCGAAAATGTCTGAAAATCATACATACATACATACATATATGGAGATATCTACACAGCCAACGCGTGCCAACATTACGTGTACGTGAGCTCTGTTCGGGTGTTTGTGTGTGTGGATTTAAATCCTTATTGCGACACCTGCACAAAGCAAATACCAATTAAAGGCTTTTCACATGCAGCCCCACGTGAGGCAGTCTTTGCCTGGCGACCGCACTGCCAACACACTGCAACGGGGAGCGGTGTGTGTGTGTCACGGTGTGGGGCAAGGAGCAGAGACCGCACTCACATGCTATTAAGTTGCCACATCCCACCAACGTCCACATCCACATCCAAGCCCACACCCACTTCAACCCACACACCAGGCACTCCAAACTGACAACAAACAAATTTGCCCAACGAGTAGCTGACCGTGTCGTGCCAGACCAATTTATATGGCCGGGTCGGACAGTCAGCCAACCTCACCAGTCCGCAACGAAGGCCCAAGACCTTGCGATCGGCTTATTGAACGTCTCTGGGTCCAAGCAGCAGGCAGCAGCCATGGTACAGCAAATAGATGCGGCGGGCAACGGCCAGAGGCATGGACAGAGACGCAGTTGGAGGGAGTTGGGTTGGATATTTGTAACCTACTTAAAGGATTACTGCGCCAATTGTACTCTGGTCGGTTTCTCCTACATTGCCAATTCCAGGTGAGTTTTATGTGTGGCACCTCTTTGTGGGTGGATAGCCACCGAAATGAATCTTCCTCGATGGTAGGCTTCATCCGACGGAGCGCATCGTCTGGCTGATTTGTGTCATACTCTCGGCCATGGGCTGTTACTATCTGATCGCCGACTATCAGCGCAGTTTTCCCATACGGGCCGTTAGCATTGTCTACGAGAGTTTGCCCCCGTTTTCCAACTGGAAATTTCCAACTGTCAGCGTCTGCGAAGTTGTCTACAAATACGATCTGGGACCCGAAGTAGAGGACTACGTGAGAGGGTAAACCATAGATAGATACTCTCGTTTGTGGTTCAGATACATTGCCAGTTTTGTTCCCAAGTGCAGTTTGGGACGAGACGTCGATGGAGATTATAACTTCGATGTGGAGACCCATGTATCCTTTATACTGTTTCCCCATCAATACCACGAAGGCACCATCAAGTCGCATTGCCAAACCCCCACAAATTGCGACGATTGCGCTACCTGTCCCGAGTCGGACTATCGAGAATTGTTGAACAGGGTAGGTGTGAGGGAAAGTGGTGGCTTTTCCTGCGGCATTCCAAATGTTTCTTATTTGTTCTTCCAGTTTGGGGCCAACTGTTCAGAAGTGTTTATCGAGTGCAAGCTGTCGCATCGGGTGTTCGACTGCTGTCAATACTTTCTGCCCTTGATCACGCCCTACGGCCGTTGCTACATGCTCAACTCGCTGCAGAACAACATACGTGGCTCAGAGCACTGGCTGCCCACCAGTCTGCAGCCCGGCATAGAGACGGCCCTGATGGAACTGCTCACCCATCGTCCAGTGCAGGTGAATCTGCACAACGAGGAGGATATACCACACACGGCGCTGACTGCTGTGGGGTTGACTGTCACGGATCCGGGCCAGCACAAGACCTTTCAGTTCCACATGGAGTCGATGGATAATGATTTGGATGTGCACGAGATAGATCCGAAGGCACGCAACTGCTTCTTCCCCGAGGAGGTGTTGCCATTCACTCTGTACAAGGCCTATAGCTTCAGTACCTGCATCACCGATTGCACGCGACAGTTCCAGATGCGGATGTGCGGCTGTACTCCGTATATGATGAATCCCTTCGCTGATCCGCGCTTTCCGGACTGCGATCTGGCCGGCTTCCACTGCTTGGAGTCGCATTTCATGGTCAAACCGGACGCTAAGCTGCTGCTGGGTAAAACGAATGGCAAGACCAACTGCGAGTGTCTGCCCTCCTGTAACGAGGGCGATATCCGAGCTATTTACGAGTCGGTGTCTGAGTGAGTTTCCATCTATTGGACGTAATTGGATTTAGTCATCATTTTCCTTCCGTCCCTCCATTTCATAGCTTCAATCGCAGCAGCACTGCTCGGAATATAACGCTTTCTATGCCGGCCTTGCCCACGGATCGGTACCGCCGGATGGCACTGCGCACACGCTTAGACGTTGTGGTGTCCATGGGCGGTATGCTGGGCCTCTTCCTTGGCGCCAGCATCCTCAGCGGCATCGAGTTTATCTACTATTTTACAGTGCGAGCGCTGAACAACGTGCTGCAGGCGCGCTCTCGCCGTGCGTAATTGGTCGCCTGCCAGGAGCCGATTTAAATTATCTCCGCGATGTTCCCAGAAGCAGAAACTCTGCCAAAATGCACAGACAGACAGATAGATAGACACAGAGACAGAGACAGAGGTGGGGAAAATCTGGAAGAAAACAGAATCTGGAATACACATTCGTTGAGTTGGGTTATGCCTTGACCTGAGTCGCATGTGGCATATGCGCAATTTAAAAATTTTATTAAATATTTGCTTGTCTCGGTCACTGCAATGCGCATTAAAAATTCAACCATGGCATGCAGTCAGAGGATGCCAAGGATAGCAAGGATACCAAGGATACCGAAAACGTGAATGCCACGAGCCACGAGCCAAGTGTGAAGCTGAAAATCAATGAAACTCACAATTTGCACAGTCAGCAAACGCCTCTTGGCGACAACTGCAATATACATATACATACATACATATGCACATATATCTCTACGAGCATGTACATATCTCCTTATATATATATGTATATGTATGCTTTTGGCCCCCTCTCAAGCCTCATAAGATTTTCATTTGGTTGACTCGTGTTGCTTAGTTTTAAATATTTAAAAAGCCATAACAATAGAAACTTCCCCCCGCCAGAAGGCAAAACTCACTCAAAGGCAGAGGAAGAGAAATGTAATCACATTAAATCTTTGCCGGTTTTCCTTTTGCAGTTGCCTTTGCCTTTTGCCCCTTTTTCGGCTTTGTTACTTTGGTCACCTCCACAAAGGTTAATTAATTATGCTCTACGCCAATTAACGCCGAGCTACGGAATGGAAATGGGCCTAAGCTTTTACCATTTGGAAAACGGCCACAAAAATAAGGTTGCACTTTGCTGGAATTCGCTTTGAAAAGCTGAGAAAGTTGGACAAGAAAGAATCATAAATAAATGATGCTTGAAAAATACGAATTATTCTAATGATGATTTCAGTGCTTAAGAAAACTCGTAATTAAAAAAATATTAAATTATATAAAGTCAGCAATACAAGAATACATATAAAGTTTTTTCTTCATTCTCTACTCGTAAAAAATTAATTCTTTTATTAGTATTATTTCCAAATGTTTCATAGTTAATTAAAAAATACAAAAATAAAATAAATAAAATATAAAATTGTTATAAAAAATTAAAGTATAATTATCTTTTTTTCCAAGCCAAGCTCGTAAAAAAATTAAATATACTTTAATTATGTATTGAATTGCACTTGCAGGGTATCATTTTAGCCTGGAACAGTGACCCCTGAAAGGCCACAAGAAGGCCGAAATAAAATTGCTCCCCTACCGCTTGCCGCCATCACAAACATATATATGTACATACTTATATTGTATGTATATATGTATATGTATATATGTATATATAATATATTATATGAATGTATAGTCCTCTCGTCTTTTAGCCTTTCATTTCATTTGCCAGTGGGTCCGCTGTGGCATCCTTTTGGCTGGGCCTTTTACTTTAGCGCATTCGCATTCACATTCACATTTATATTTATTGTGCATTTGTGTTTGGTTTATGATGGAAATCCCCTTAGCTCACTCAAAGGCTTTTCCGCACAATGTTGAGAGAGGTCTCCCAATGCCCGGCCCCAGTTGCAGTGAAAGTATTTCGCCAGCGGAGCGGCAGCGGCAACAATGTTAACCGTATCTGTCCGGCAAAACTTTTGTGGGGGGGGGGGGAGCGACGTTCAGCCAACATTGTCGGGCGGCGTTGTATCATTTATCAAGCTCAGCGCGGGAAAAAAGGGAAAAACGAAAGCAAAGAAAGGAAGTGGGGGGAAAAACACCTAAAACAGAAATAAGAAAAGGAGAACATTTTTGTCATGTTAAACTGTCAGAGTGCGCATTTAGTCATTACTTACATTTTCTGTTCTTCCGCTGGCACTTTCTCTGCTCTCTGTACTTCTGCCTTAATACCCTCTCTCCTTATCTCTTTGTCGCTGTCAGTTTCTCATGCAAATGCAGACATACACATACATGTCATTCTGCGGACCCACACACACCTACACATGTCACACACTTGTGTGTGCGAAATGTAATTAAAAGTTGGCATGCAAGTCTGCGGCTGAGCTCTCGGCCATGGCCATTAGCATAGCGCTAAAAAGTGTGCTACGCTATATATATGTATATAGCATATACACTCGGAATTTAAACGGAGCACCGCATCGTCATTTATCAAAACGGCTCACAAAATGTTAATTATTATGTTTTATTGCCCCAAAAGTCAGAGCTGGAATTCGTTGTTGTGCCTCAGTCTGTGTGCTTGGCCGTGATTTGGCTCGACACTATGAAATATGCTGCCGGCATGTGGTCGCCTGACCAGGCCATCACTGGGATTGCCACGAACTTAAATCATTCCGGCCAGCTGACGGACAGGATACTCCATACAAGTCTACGAGTATATAGCCATATATGTATGTATGTATGTATATTCTCTTCGTACATATAATAATTCTATAATACTTTCCGGTCATTGAATTCAGCGGCGCCAAAGTCAAGCATCACGGCGTGGAGCCAGAACAAGTGCGAAATAATTAAAATTCAAATAACTTCATTAAAAATTTAACTCGAGTGCCAGAGAATTGCAAGTAAGTGGGCAGGATCTGGCTCTTGGCTGCATTTCAATTGCGTTCAGCCATTGCAATTGCCAATAAGAAACGCTAAAATAAGCAATTGCCAGCGAGCCCGTAAAAGAAATCCACGTCGAACAAGAGGGAGGGGTGGAGGGCTGAACGAAGGAAAACTTTGCTTTTCCTGCAGAGCGTAGAGAGGAAATGGTAACTATTTTTCAATTACCTTTTTCGCACGCACGTTTGCTTAGCATTCGGTTCCTTTGAGAAGGATATTTGCCAGGTGCAGGGAGCAGGAGCAGGCGGAGCAGGCTGCCAGAGGTATGCTCTATCCAGACCGGGGTAGATGATGATCTCAGATGAGCTATGGATAGATTAGAGTAGATCTCAGTATGATTTAAATGATGAATAAACACAATTTGTGAGTAGTGATTGCTTTTTGTGTTTTGCCAAACTATAGAGAATATCAATTTCGTTGAAATATACTGCTCAAAATTGTTATTTCTCTTCGTCGAGTTTTCATGTTTATTTTTCCTGTTGAGCTCATCTCAATGCATGACTGTTGCAATGGCTTTCCTCTTCACCCAGGCACACACACACACACACACACACACACACACACACACAATGATGAGCACACATAGCTATGGTTGAGTGTGTTAAGTGTCTGTAGTTAGCAGTTTTTCAATCAGCATGCCACGCCCACACTTCCCATACAGCAACAACATCAACATCAACAACAACAGCAGCAGCGGCGATGGAATAGCGGAAATAGCTCTGAGACGCCCCAGCAAGCTGGCTTAGTGTTAACAATTGCCTTCTCTGCAGGTTTCCACCCTCTTCTCATTCTTCTACTCTTCTTTTTTTTTTCTTTTTAAATTTCCCCTAAGCGGAAATCTATTTAAATTGAATTCTATTCTTCGGCATTGCAATTCATGCCGAGGTGCATGCATCCTTGTCTGTGAAGCAGTGGCATCAGCAGCCGAGGCGAGCAATGGGAAGCACCAGCCCGGCTCTTCTTCTCGTTTGGTTGAAGTTTGAAAAGTTTTGCGCACAGCAGATCGCACTTTACGCATTGAGAATTATATTAAATCCTTGGCTTGCATTTCCATTTCAATGGATAATCATTATGAGTGGAAGCTGCTGATGCTGTTGCTGGTGCTGCTGTTTCTTCTTCAGCTTCAGCTGCTTTCACTGCTGCTGCTGCTGCTGCTTCTGCTGCTGACGGCACTTGCTGCCACCATATGTATTGTTGCTATGCAAGCCATTTTGCATACACACTCCCACGCTCAGATGCTCATGGATACTATGCATTTTTCACACATTTATGTAGCTTTTGATTGTACTCAGCGTAGGTGTAAATACTTGCCTCTGGCATTTGCACAATGTTGCACAACACACAACGTATGAGTAATATTTATTCACGTTCTGCTTTTGTCTGCCCAGAGATGCATCTGTGTACATCCGAGAAAAGAGAAGCAGAGCAGAGCAGAGCAGAGAGGAGCTGCTGAAGCATTCAACATATGCCAGGCATAAACATAAGCAGGAAATTCATTTTTCATTTGTTTGCTTAAAAAGTTCCCCGAGCTAAGCTGAGCTGAGCTGAGCGATGAAGATGCTGCCGTAACCTCATCCTCAGCACAGCCTGAGCATTATAAATATTCATCATATGCCAGTGTGCTCGCTTATTATACACAAATTAAGGCAAAGCCAACGTTATTTTTTGGTGCAGGATGCAACCCCGAACACCCGAAAACAAATTTGAAATTCCAACTAGCGCCCCGCGTGCCTCGAGTGTGGAAAGGCATTGCAATTTGCTTTTGCCAAAGCAGTTCGACGGCCTTTCGAGCCGTTTCGCGAGCGCTCTCCTGTTGTTCGGAACGCCATAAAACATCAGCTGTTTAACGCACGGCATTTTGCAAATTTATGTCTTCAAAAGAGGTGCACCAGCACCAGCACAGAAGCACAGGCTCAACTCTGCCTCAACCTACACACAGAAAACTTTAGAATACGTGTATGCATATAACACGGCTGACGGGGTCCTTGAGACGAGCCGTCTACCGTCTACCGTCTGCCTGCTGGCTGCCGTGCTGCTGCCGCGGCTGTATGTGCGACTTGTTTTGGCAAGTGTTTTGCGGGTCGAATGCTGCTGCTGTTGGATCGGGCCAAAAGGAGTTGAATGGCACGACACACGGCTCAAGCAGGATGAAAAACTTGGCGGGGATTTCGAGCTGTTATCTGGAGTTCTTGGCTGTGGCTAAAGTGGCGGATTCGCTCTTCCATAAGCTCGGAGAGTGCTCACCAAAAATATTGAATAGTTCTGAATGTATTATCCAACTACTCGGCAAAGATATGCCAAAAACTTTTCAGTGGAATCTATTATTCAGTTGGGGGGACTTTCAACCAGTACAGCAAGATCCGTCTTTCTATGAGTTTTGTTTTGAATTATCTTCCACAAATTGGCAAAACTTTTGGATGGAATCGGGTTTGCCATTGAACTATTTGAATAGCAATGCTTTTTGGGGTTTATTTCAAAATCTACATCTTTAAGTATTTGGATTATATGATCTTTTTTCCTGCTTGGAATATTTCGTAGTTTATATTTTATAGATATATTTTTATTTACGACTTTGCCACCAACTAAGTCGACTTATCTTTATCAAGACAAACAGAATATTGTCACACACCATAAACGTGGGCAAAAAAATATGGCCAGCAGTCAGTCAGCCATAGCCATAGCCATAGCCATAGCCGTGTCTGTGGCGAAGCCAATCTTATCGCCTTGGCTATTAACGCGGCAATCCAGGGAAGCCAAGTTAAGACCGCACAAAGCGTGCACGTGGCCATTTTTGATGGGCAACTGTCGACGTGGCATTATCAGTGTCAGGCCCGGGCATCATCATCAGCCGGCTGTAAACTACGGGAACGACGATTCAAATCCAAACAGAATAGCCACGACAAATGTTTGCACGTGCTTTACCTTGCCCCATAAAGCAGATCCAGATCCCATAGACAGAGACAGAGGCAGAGGCAGGAACAGAAACAGAGAAGCCGCACAAACAAATCCCCTTGGCCCGGGGTATCGGTATCTCTGCCGCAGTGCTGGCATTTAAGGAGAAAAGAAACAAGAAAAAAATAAAGAGAAGTTGAGCGGCTGAATATAAACGCAAAAGTGGTTTTTAGGCCTTAAATTGGTTGTCCAATTTATGCGTTCCCTCGGGTGAGGGAGGGCCCGATGGCAAAGGAGCCGAAAAGCGAAGACGAAGACGAAAGCAGGGAGTGGCAGGGAAATTGTTATAGTGATTTTTTCGGCTTCCCCCTTTTTTGTTCCTGGTCTGGTTTTTCCCCTTTTTCCACGAAAGAAACGGTTCCTGGTAAGTAACATTTCTCCTGACCAGCCTGCTGATAGCTTCCATGTCGACTCTGGTTCTCTACAAAACTTTTGGGATTAGAAATGATTTCTTATGGCTTCCTGCCCCAGCACCAGCACCAGCATCAGCACCAGAACCAGACCCTCTCCATCGACCATCGTCCGGGATGCTTTCTGCCTTTTGATTTATATTGACATGCTGTGGTTGTTGTTCCCATTCTTTCCAGTTGTTCTTGTTGTTGTTGTAGCTGGTGGCCTTCGCTTTTGGACGGGCGTTCGATTGCCAGAGACCAAGTGCACGCCTCAATGGTCAGGTGGTCGACCGACACAAGAAATGCCAGAGAGCGAGACAGAGAGAGAGAGAGAGCGAAACCTAACCAAACATTTCTTGGCAAACACTTGCCCATTTTTCATGGGGTTCATTTCATTTGAGTTGCTTTTTATTGCCAGACCAAGGCTCAGCTCAAAGGCACAGTGGCAAGAGCCAGCCGGAATCGAAATCCAATTCCTGCCTAGATTATGAAGTGCCCCAAAACGAGTTTTTGGAAGCTCTCGGAAAAACTTTGTCCCCTTGAGTTGCTTACGGGGCTCTGCTCTTCATATTTCTTTAATTGAGCAGAAGTTTCTCTTGACCCACTGTGCCGCTGGAGAAAAAAGTTGTAGCCAACTTTTACGAGGCGTACGTTTTTGCGGTTCGCTTCGGTTTGCGGATCATTCTTCTTGCCTCTTCCGGGACAAACACGGGGAGGCGGAGTCCAAGTCCAAGTACAAGTCCAAGTCCAAGTCCGATTCCAAGTCCAAGTCAAAATGGCGACCGGAACTGGGCGACATTGTTGCATGTCCTTTTCGTTGCTGTTGCTGGTGTTGTTGTCAATCGCAACCGCATTACATGTCAATTACCGTATACTAAACTGTAAGAGGGCTTACGCCAAGTGCGTCCCGAACGTGGGCCCTCGATGGCACTTCAACCGGCCAGGCTTCTCCAACTTCTCCAACATAATACTCTTCTCCCTTTGGCTCTGAAATTGGCGAACACTCAGACAGTTTGGAAAGGAGAGAATTTTGTGGCACATGAGTTTAATTTATGGGGCTCGCAGCTATTTTGGCTGCCGGGGCAGATCGGAAGTGTGGCTGTCAATTGGGATTGGCAGTCAGCAGCATGCGGGATTCCATTTCCCCTTCTCTGCCAAGTTCTTTTTCAGTTACTTCCCCCTTTGATAGAGATTGACAAATGCGTGCGTGTTGGTGACTTTTAAAAAATGTCTAAGCCGTCGCTGCTGCTGCTGCTGCCGCTGCAGCGGCGCCCGAAAAAAGTGAAATGAAACGTGGCAGAGTGCGGTTGGCTGCTGCCATGCCACAGAGCACCGTAAATAATGCGCAAAATTTGTTAAAGGGACAAGCGTAATAAATCCCCTCCAATGGCACACAATTTCTTGATAACTTTTAGTGGCTGATATTTGCTCTTAGCGCGTGCTTTGAAAAGTCGGAAAAATTAAAATTTATATCAAAAGATCCGGCCGGCTCCACTCGAACTGTCTGCCCGCTGAGTGATGGCAGGGATGTCAGTGACAATTTCCCCTTTTGGGGGGTATCTTCATTTTGAGTGATATGAACGGGAAGCCATTGCCTCGAATGGCTGAATGGGTGGGGGTAAATGTTTTACCCCATTTGGCCGGAAATTATAGGGATTTGTTAGAGCGTTGGCAACCCTTTTGAAAACTGCAACTTAAACACATGTTTTGGTTTTTATTGTGTGTATTTACATGGGTAATTCTGAGCATTTTTTTTTGAGTTTTATATACTTTAAATTGTGCCTGAAATGAGGAAAAATTGTCTATATGTAAAGATGTTTACAGAAGAAAACCATAGGAAAAGAGTTAGTGAAAAAAAATGTGGACTCAAAAAAATATGTATTATTATAATTATTGTGTGGCTGTATAGCTATTTGGAATACCTTTTACAATTTGATTTGTAAACCTTTACTTTTACCGAAATAAGCCGCGAATTTTTGCCTCAATAAAGTAAAAGTATAGTAAACCATTATTATTCCCAAAATGATGACGACTTATTGAAAGACTTAAGATTTACTTGGAGTATTCGAAATAAATTCTATTAGTGGGTATTATATAGTCGGAATATGGCCTATAGAGCTCTGACTTGCTTTTAAATGAAGTTTGCTATGCCCCAAGCAATCTTTTCTCATACCTTATGGAATATTCGTACATATGTGGGTGGTATATTCAAACCCCTGAACAATTTTCAAGCCTGAGGATATATATTTACAAAGTTTACCCAGTGTATTGATTGGCATACAAAAATGGTACTTAATTATTGATGTGCCCTTTATGCAGGTGTGTATTTTAAACAACACAAACGTAAAGCATCACGAAATGCATAACTTAATTCCAATGTATCGTCATGCACGCAGATGTTTTGCACAGTTTCCACATCGAAAATATTTACACAATTTTTACCAGACTTTACCCCGTCCCGCCCTTCAGCTGTTCTTCTCCGTGTGGGAGGATGTCGAAGCATTTTACAAGTTGTCAGAAACTAATGCAACTATCTGGGAGCTGCCAATTCCGTTCAATGTTGAACGCTTGGGCCCGTACCCGTACCCGTGCCCGGGCGCTTTGGAGCTGCCAGTCCGTCACCGTCACCGTCATCGCCATCGCCATTGCTGGCATCATCCTTGCAACCAGAGCAGATCCCGGTGGTAGGTGGAGCAGAGGTTAGTCTGCTCCTGCTCCTCCTCCTCCTTCCTGCCGCATGCAATTTGCGAACGCTTTTTTTGTGGCCCAAACCGAAACGAAAATATGAGATTTTTCTATCAGAGCCCCATGGAGTTTACACAATTTTGCGGCACAGGTGAGGGCAACTTGGCCAACTAACTAACTAACTAACGGTCTAATGCATAATTTGTCTGAACTTTTAGGCCACGACGCAGTCAGGCAGGCAGGTGGGCAGGCAGAGGGATAAGGCGTTAAAGCCTAGTCGAAAGTGTTAGATTTGCTGCGGCTTTGTCCAGGTGCGGTAAGCCCCGAAAACTTTTCCATTGAATTCCATTTCATTTTGCGGCTTGAGTTGTAGATGTGTTCATTTGATTTGAATGCGAATGAGTGTCGGGTCGGGTCGGGTCTGGGCGGAGCGGAGTCTCTCTTCTTACAGGAAAAAGGCATAAAAGTTCGCACATGAACTTTTCCCAGAGTGGATTGAGAGGGGAGTGGGAGTGTGCAGGTGCTGGGGGCATTAAAAACTCGACTAGCCGTAAACTCCAGGTGGAACACACAGATCTAATAGTTCTCAGTTCTCAAGTGTCTGTTCTCTATCTGTCTCTCACTCTCTATCTCTGCCTTAATTTATGCGTATTTAATAGAGTTTTTATTGTTGTTTGCAGTTCTGTTCTGGGAAGTTCTGCCTCGTCTTTGATTGAATATTTATGCGTGCCTGACTCTCTCTCTCTGTATCTGTCTCTTCCCATACTCGTATATATGTTGTCCTTGGAGTGCACGTGTGATGGTATGCGTAAGTTTGGCTATGAAAATGTTCTGTCTTACCCCGAAACTTGTTTTACAATTTTCCTAATGGTTAGCTACATGCAGACAGACTCCAATTCCCCAATGGAAATAGTGCTGCCTGCTGCCAGAGATGAGTGCGTGACCGAGTTTAAGGTTGAGATTCACCTACTTATGGCTAATCCTGTATTGGGTTCTTATTTCCTTCGATTCCAGTCCATGCTGGGTCACGTTCCCATCGATAAAATCTAAATGTCAACGAAATCTTTTGAGGTAATTGAAAATTCTCCAACATCCGAGCACTCATTACATGGCATTTCCCCAGATACTCGTACTCCTGCACTCCCATACTCCTGCCATGGAATGTCAGGTTACATTTACTTGTGGAAATGAAAATTACCGACAGTGCGTAAGGAAAAATTAAATTTCCTCTGCCCAAATATTTGAAACTAATTATGCCCAATAGACTGGAGGGGGTAGGGGCCGCAGACGCTGTCACGTTGTACATCCGTTCGTGATTTAGGGACCATCTAGGCGTATACACACAAGGAGCCTGCTCCTCAGGTGACAGGAGCCCGTGGAACAGTGGCATTAGGTTCAACATTAGACCAGGTTTCTGGGTTATAAACAAAGTACGCGTGACTTCCTCTTGGAGCCATTAAAGCGACATATCCTGCGGATGAGACTCACTCTCTTTCTCTCTACAACATGTCTTGCTGTCTGGAACGATGAGCAGCGGGGGCAGCGGGACAGCGGGGGAGAGTGGCAGAGTAAAAGGTGAAACAAAATGGATTTAAATTGTTGATTAGTGCAGGGATAACAGCAACAGCCGTGACAGCACCTGTGACCCCTGTGTTCCTGTGTGGCTGTGTGTGTATCTGTGTTATTTTGAAAAATAATCATAATAATGACGGCCATTGTTACGAAAAATTCCAAATGCAAAACAGAACAAACTAAGGCCCAAAACCTTTGCTGAAAAGCAATTTGTACCCAGGTTGTGTCTGTGTCTGTGCCTGTGCTTTCTCTTTCCATTTCTCTGGCTCTCTCTGTATGTATATGTGCTTGAGTGTATTTGTGTGTGACCCTGGCACGCACACTTATGCCATGCATTATACTTAAGCTTTATGTTACTTACGCGCTTAAAAACTTGCTCTGTTCTTGGCTTTTGTTTTCGTTTTGGTTTGTAAAAATTTCATGAACTCATTGAAACGTGTGAAAAGGTATCTGGAGAACGGCTCCTCGTAATCCTGTTTCCAACCAAGTCAGAACCAGCAGCAGCAACAGCAACAGCAGCAGAAGCAGCAGCAGATCAAAGAGTAAGAGCTCGAGGGGTCCGTCCGCTAAGCAAATTGCGCCAAAAATGAATTATTAGCGCTCAGAAAATACGGCAAAATGTTGGCAGTCGGCCGTTTGCCGAAATTGCAACCGAGAACCCCGCGACCCGCAAGAAACCTTTTACCACTCCTGTTACTTTCTTCTTTTTTTTGACTCTCACAATTTAGTTAAGAATTATGGCTGTAAGAAATGAAAATGTGTCTGCTACGAGTCCTGGGGTTGCAACAGCCCAGACCTCGGGCATTTCCTACACACAGCGACAGCGGAAACGGGAAAAAGTTTTTCTTTCTTTTGGCTTCCTGGCATGAGAAAATGTTTTCTACATTTGCGGGTCGGTTAAGTTCATTACCCGAGTTCCAAAGAGATGACTTTTGTTTTAGGGAAGCATCAAATTCAATGTATGACCACTTCAAGTACTAAAGAGATCTTTCCAGAGAAGCAATAGCTGATGATCTTTATTTAAATTTATTTCAAAATATTTAAAAAATTTTATAAATATAAAACATTTTTGCAGAGTAATTTCTTTTTTTTATGGTCTCTAAAAACAGTTTATGACATGCCACTTGTTTAGCTCACATTCCGACATACCTTAAGCATTATTTTCATAATTTTTCGTACATATTTCTTCCCATTCTTCATTGAATAAGTACGAAAAGTCTCCTTTCTTCCTGTACTCCCACTGCGTACGAGAAATGGTGCAAAAATTCTTTTGACAGAAACAAATGAAAATGCTGATGCTGTCATTTGCTAAATTGAATTTTTGGCCAAGAAAACAAATGAGTGAGGATACTCTCGCACGCACACACATAGCACACATACGAATACGCAGAAAGCCAAAAGTTAGCCTGCTAATGGAGACAAAAGTCTTGACATAATTTCTAATTTTCATGTGAATAGCAATTGCATTTTAAAATATGTACTTATGCTAACGTAATAGGGTTTGCACACAGTCAACAAACGAAACTGTCAATTCAGCCGGGCGAACGAAATGTTCGTAGTAGGTGGGCGGGCGGGTGTGGGGTGGGAAATAGGGGGGCAGCGCGAAATGAATTCACACCAAAGGCAATGTCAGAGTCGGGAGTCTTAAAATTGCATTTGCTTTTGTTGGTGAAGTTTTCCCCCCAACTAATTATGCCAAAGCCTCCCTCCCACTCAAGTGAGTGCAACTCGTGGAAAAATGAGTGAGAAAATACAGGGAAAATTCACAAAGAGAGAGAGGTCACAAAACCGAGAGCGAGAGAGAGAGCTTCGGGTAGGAAGTTCTCTCTGCGGCAGGACGTTCGTGTCTCGGCTGCTTTTGGCTTTCTGTGTCAGTCGGTTAGCAGTCAATGTGCGCGGCTGTTGCCGATGCCTGAAAATTAAAATGCCACAGAAATGAGGCACAGGAAGAACACAGATATGGGGCATGGGGCAGGGCAAAATAGGGGAAACTGTCGCATATTAATGACACGCTAGGCAAATGTGTCATTTTGACGTTTTAACAGTCTGTCATGCAGTCACCGAACCACGCTATTTATATAGTCACAAATATATATGTATATATGGGAGGCTGCAGCTGTATCGCAATACTTATGTTCCACATGTGGAAAGGCAAACGCAAAGGAAAAGGAAAAACTTAAATGTGTGCCATTTGCTTATCACTCAGACAGATACGACAGATGGATGGACTGACAGCCAGGCAGAGGGACAGATTCGTCGTCGGAGGAGGAGGAGTAAGAGGAGGAGGAGGAGGGAGGCTGACAGTTTTGCGGAGCACAGATTTGTCATGCATGGATTTATGTTAATGCATAGTTTTGGCCGACCGGTCGACGGCCTGCCATTTTTCGTTGTTTTTCCCTCTTAACAATATATATGTGAAGGTTTTATTTTTTATTTTCGCCACATATAACTGACAGATACATGTAATTGTTGTGCAAATGGATTAAAAAGGCATTTGTCAAGCGGTTTGCCTGCTGTGCTCTGTCCTGTACTGTCCTGTCCTTTCCTGTCCTGTCCTGTCCGATCTTTTGTTGTTCTGTCCTTCGATGTCTGTCTGCTGCCAATGACCAGCAACCGACAATGAAGGGGGCGGCATGAGGATGTGGCGCTGTGGCTATGCTTGGGGTGGCGACTGAGGATGCAGCCCAGCGGACTCATTGCGTAGCATATTTAATTAAAAACAATTTAAACCGGGAGACGAGTATTCTCTTTAGTGAATATCAGATACTCTGGCAATGGAGAAGGCTTTTCACATACCTCTTCAACACAGTTAAGTGACTTCCCAAATAAGTATGTCCCCACCAGAGAACCCCTATTTCCAGCCTAGTGGAAGGTCAAGTGTTATCTATCCTGTGGCAGCTTACACTCAATTTTGCCTGAATAACGAGGAACCTTATCGGGTAATCAGGACACCGTCTGCGACAGTGGGCTTATCCATAATTTGAACAGCTGCTTTCCCCCCGAAGGTCTCGGATGCTTCCCCCCTAGGGTCACGGCTTATCGTTAATTGTGGCTGCTGGAACAGGCAAAGGCAGCGCCAAAGTCCAAGGACCTTTCATGTTAATTGCTATCTCCCTCTGTGCCATCTCCGTCTCCGTCTCCATTTCCACGCCAGCCCAGTTTCGGTGTCGGTTACGGTTTCGGGTGGCTCCTCTCTTTCGCTCTCTCTTGTGCCGCTGTTTTTTAGGTCTTTGGTTTTCGGTTTCAGCGCCTGCCTAATTTGAAAATAATTTTAGCCTTTGTCTGAGCCAGCAGCCAGCAGCCAAAGCCGAACGAACGCTTTCTTTATCTGGCTAATTAATTTATGTACAGGTCCTCGTCCTCGAGAGAGGAAACTTGGCCCAGGACTCACACACATTTTCGCTCAGCAACTTTCAGCCTCTTGAGCTGCTAATGCGTATTAGTTATAAATTCATAACTCTTCCATTAGACGTTCAAAACGGACTGCTGTTTCTGCGAATTCGTAGAGGAGTTGCGGGGAGGGCCATGGCCACGTGTCATTTGGTTGGCGACCTTTATTGCCTTTGCCCTTTGGACTGATGCTGGAGTCCGCCGTTTTGCAAGGTGCAACGTTATAATAAAGGCGCCAAAAGGCAAATACCAACAAAAGCATTCGTGGACGACCAAAACAAAGTGTACAAGGTGAAAGCAAACAGAGAGGAAAACCGAAAGGGAAACAGAAACAGCAACAGAACAACAACTGAAGGACACAGAAAACTAACTAACTGCACAGCTGGAGGGGGAAGGAGGAACACAGACCCCCAACAGAACGATAACTCAGGGTCCAGTCCGGGGAAGGACAGCAGAAACTACCACCTGAGTGGGGTGGAGGCTGGAGGGGCCCTGTGAAGGTCTGGCTAGGTCCGAGTGGGTGGCAACTCGCTTTTGTTTGCCGAAAGTGCCAAAACACTAATTTACTTTTTTCCCCCTCGCACTTTCTCTTTTCTTTGCCATCTCTTTTGCTTTCCCTGTCTCTCCCTCTCTCTCTCTGTCTGCACCTTTGAGAGTAGTTTCAAGCTCGGCCCTCGGCGGTCCGGTCGCTTTTTTGGTCAGGATTCAACGATTCCCTCCCTGGTTTTAGGCCTCGATTATAAAACACAGATGTGCCAGAGCAGAGTAAACACACTTGGGGCCTTCGTCATCCTCCTCAAAGACTAGGAAACACCAAAAAAAAACTAAAAAAAAGTGCCAAAAAATTTTAACAAACAGTTAACAGACTTTGTGGGCAAAGAAAAGAGACACTGGGAAGATCTAGAGAGGCAGAGACAGAGAGAGAAAGAGAGAGAGAGAGAGAGAGAGAAAAAGTGGAAAAATTGTGTGGTGTGTGGCAGGGCGATTGACAAAAGGACAATTTTCCCTTTGTTCCGTGTTGTTGGTGGGTTTTCATCTTCGCCTTCGCCTTCGTTTTTGTTGGGCTTTAAAGCTTTGCCTTGTAGTCGACGACGCTTGGAATGTGTTTACAACATACACAAAAATTCTGGGCTGCCTCCGAGGGGGTCCTATAAGGAGTTATTGTGGTGGGGGAGGTGGCGGGGAGGGGGAGTCGTTGGCAACTACTTGAAATTGTTGAGATGCCATAAATGGTCGTCTGCCCGGACCGGACGGAACTGGCGACGGAGTGGAGGCTGGGAGTGGGGATGGGGCCCATGAGGCATGAGGTTATTTGAGGTTGTTAGCGCGTGACGCGAAAAGGGAATTGGGAATTAACAGTGGAGACTGGAGAATGTGGAGTGGGGGAATTAAGTGCATCAAATCGTTTAACTGCGCTTATTCAATCGGAAAGGACACTGGGACGGGGGGCCAAAACACAAAGAAAAGGCAATTTAGAGGGTATAAAGTAAGTGACATACTTGATAAATACTCAAAGATCTCCTTAAATAACCTGATCAAAGTCCAATATAAAAGCAAGGCGAATATAATGGTAAATTTTTAGGAAAATAAATGTAAGAGATAATTCCTTGAAGGAATCTTTGGGGAAAGATATCCAAAAGAGCGAGTCCTTTATAATGTTTATTTATTAAATTCCCATCGCCCTCCCATAACAGACAAAGTCTTTTCTTGAGATTGAATATAATTGCTTGGAGATTGCTTCTCTTTTTCCTGCTTTCTCCTGAAAGCTGCATTTGCATTATTTTTGAAATCTTGAAATAGAACTCGACCCTGCTTATGGCCAAATTAAATAATTGCTTTTGCCTGCCGTCGCATGAGGTTAGCCCTTTTACGAGTAAGAGCGAGTATTTCTGGTTCTGGCTTATCCCCAGGCAATCCCCAGTTTCCTTGGCTTTTCCTTCGAGTGCGCATTAAATTCATTAAATTTTCATCAGAGAACGAACATATTTAAAATTCTAATAAATTGCAAAAGCAAAAGCAAATGTTTTCGCTGCATGCTCGAAAAAAATGCTCAAAAGATGAAAACCAGCGCATTACATAGATAACAATTAGGTTCTAGGACGCACGAGGCACGAGGCACGAAAACACAAACACAGGGTGATGCGGAGAGGGGGGAGCGAGGCGAGAGGCGAGCAGCAAAGTAGATGCCACACAAAGTTGCCACACAGAGACGGCGCACATTTTTGTTGTTATGCGAGAGAATGGCATAAATTTTCATTGCGCCGTTACGCATGGTGGCGAAAAATTTAAATTTTCTACTGTCCAAAATTTATGCAGCCGGCGCCGAAATATTTCACAAAATTATAAACCAATTTTTAGTAAATTACGAACGGAGAGAACAGCTGCAGCAGGACCGCTGTTTGAAGGACTCGCGGGCCTTTTGTCGGTTTAATTAGGTTAAAGAGCCTGCTTGTATATATGCAATATATGTTGTGTGCTTCAGTGTGGGTGTCTGTGTGTGTGTGTATCTGTGTGTAAACTACATTCAAAGGGAATTTTAGCCCGCGCCCCCATGGCAGTCGTCGCAGTGTGTTGACCGAAGCGACCCTCCAATAGGAGAGAGCCCCAAGCAAACAAATTACGCGGCTTTAAGCAGGCCTTGCCCCTGCCCCTGCCTCGTCCTCGCTCGGGGGCACTGCCCTGCCACTGCCACACGGCCCCAGATCCCTTTTGGTTAACTCAGTCGCTCTGTCGCGGGACTATCTGCTTTGTATCTGGAACAATGGCATATTTATTTTTAGCACACACAAACCCCCGCAGACCCCTGAGCGATAACGTGCCAAAGCCACCTGGCGGGGGCCCTGTCCCGTGCCACGTTCCACCGAAAAGGAATCAAAAGTCTTTGGCCATAAATGCTTTGCGGCACGTTTCTGCGGCATTTTTCAATTGTGGCCCATTAGATAATGGACTGCAAGGAGTGCCGCGAAGGATCGAAGAAGGAGGCGAGTTTGATGAAATATGTGTTTATAGATTGCAGGAAAGAAAAGGAACTAACTAACCCACAAAAATCGGAAAGCATTGTTGTACACGTAATCCTTTGGGCCACATTTTGTGATGAACATGAGAATTAATTTGCCAAAACCATTCACTTAACTGGGATTGAAGTGGAACCGAATTTGTGGCCAAACGAAGTTCATTTTCCATTTCGAAACCAAACTCCAGGTTCAATGATGAACCTCAAAATCTAGATTTTCTCCTTGTTTTTCTGGCAAACTGCAGGTATATACACATACATAGCTGGAAGCCCATCAAAATGTTTTAAGTGCTTTTTTCATTCTTTTCTGTTGTTACTGTTGCACTTTAAATAACCCCTTCGTACACCCACATATAGCAAAGTCCGACATGAAGATGTAGGGGTCCTGTATTAGCCCGGACAACTGTCAAAGGCAACAGGCGTGACGTGCCAGGAGCTAGCTGGTCCACATTCTCGTATATATATTGAAACATTGGCCAACTGACTGCCAGACTCTGACCAGAGATGGGGCCAACGGCAAACGGCAAACATTCGAGAGAGTCAAGTGCTCCAGAAAAGGGCTGCTGCCCTGACGAGCGGGTGGCCAAGCGGAGAATTGCCATTAAGCTGCAACTTAAAGGCAGCTAAAAATGGCAACAAATAAACAGCCAGCGTGCCAGGGTAGCCACGGCAAAGAAGAGCATGGCAAGGCAGAGAGACATTTGCTGCATTACACATCCGACCCGTAATCCAGATGCAACACTGAATACTGTCGATGCTTTCTGCTCTGCTTTCTGGTCTGCTTTCTGGTCTCTCCTGCGCAACAGTGTGTGTGTGTTTGTGTGTGGCATGCATGTGTTTGTGTTTGCATGAGTCATAAGCAAATGTGTGCGCAAGGATATATGCGGATTATGCCTGTTCCCTGTGCTCTGGCTTATGAGCAATGCCAAGTTTACGGCAAAACATGTCAATAGTATCCAGGACCGACTGAAATTTAAGTCATTTTGTCGGTGCCCCGCCTCCAGAACAATTCCACAGGCACGTCCGGCCGGGCGTCGACACGCTTGTTACGTGGCTGGCTGCACTGACCGACCCATTTGACTTCTGGAACCAGGCAACGACCAACGACCACCGGCCAGGGTGAGGCATATTATTGCCGACCCGGCGACAGAGAGCACATTAAACTGATGAGCTTAATTGGAGGTTACCTTCGCAGCAGCAGAGGGGGTTTGGGGTGCCCCCCATCGGGGGCCAGAACTCTAGGATCACGTACCACTAGAAGGCTGCCAATTCCACATCAGCTTTGGGGGCCAGCCAGGCTTTTCATAAGAAGCCAGTGAGTGCTGGTTTTGTGTGAGCTAAACGGCGTGATACCCAGTAACTTGGCCACAAAAATTTGTCATATGAGGATAATACGCAAGGATAAATATGGATTTTTAAATATAATGGGAAACTTTATTTTCCTAAAGTTCCTAGCACATAATGAAACTATCTTAATCTGCAGTAATGTTTAAAATGTAATTATTTGTAACATCCTGGAAACTGGCTTTTTTTCCTAATGAGAGTGGCTCCTATCATACCACACGCAAAATCCTTTGACCAGATGCTGCTGGCCACTGTCCAAAGTAGTTTCACAGACCAGACCCAGCTGGACGCTCCTGGCAGAGACAACCACTGTGCTTTCACTCCAGGGCTCTGCAGTTTTTATTTCCGTTTCGTGCGCGCTTTGTGCGGTTGTCATGCGTTTGCCACGTAGCTTCCTTTTGGCTTTGTACTCCCGGCGGCCTCCTTTGCCTCGTTTCAGACTCGTTTGTGCTTCGGTTCTTTTACCTGGTACCTGGGGTGGCCCCTGAGCCCCTAAAACACAGAGTCACTTAATTAAGAACATAATTTGTGGCAAATATTTAGCTGGCCGAAACAGAAGGATGCAAGGAAGGGGTTGTAGTTGTACCCCATGCCCAGGCGCAGACCCAGACCCAGGCCCAGGTCTCGTTTCCTGTACGAACACTATTTTATTTTATACGACTTGCTGACTTCATTAAGCGCACATAATAAAAAAACACGAAAATAAAATATGAAATCACACAAAAAGAGAAAAGCACTGGACTCACAAAAAAATATGCAAATTTGTTGGGCGACTATAAAAAACTAGCGTCAAAATGCAAATGTAAAATATTTACTTCCCGAGTCGTGCGATTTCAACATTTTTAATGGCATAACGCACACCCATCCCATCACACACACACACACACACACATACACTCTCACCTGCAGAGTCGTCTCCCAGCAGGTGTTCGAGCATTTTTCAGTCCAATTACAAAACTGCCAAAAACGAACAAACGAGGAACAGGAACAGGAACAGAACCAGAAACAACGAGGAGAACACACTTCCTCATCGACACGTGGAAAAATTACTCAAACAAATAGTCGTACTATGTAGTCGTCGGATGAGTAGAAAGGGCTGTTTGTTCTTGTTGGCCATTCGTGTTTGTAGGCCAACTTCATTAGGGCTTACCTGGCATCGGTGGCGCCCTTAATGAATTGTAGCATTTAGCTGCTAATTTGGGCACGAGAGGATGGTGCAGAGTGGTGCAAATTGTAGGAAGGATATACCGCACAGCATGACTGACACTCGACATTGAAGGATGAGGTTGGCTGGAACTAGAAATGGGGATTGGAGTGGGTATTGTTATGGGGATGTGTGGGTGTGTGTGAAGGCGCCAGTTCCGGGAATCAATTTGCAACGCCATGTTTGTAGTATCCTCGATTCCAAGAAGAAGACTCCATTTCGAAACAAGCCATAACATTAAATTTAATTCCATCTAAAAACAGTTACGTAATTTCTATTAAATTTTAATATAATTTAAGTCGTTCTTTATGCTATAGCTAGTATTTAAAGAGTTTATCATTTGACAGCCAGCCAGGGAATCAGAAATAGTAGCAGCCGCAGCACACAAACAAAATCAAAGCCAAATAAATACGTATCAAAATATCACATTAAATGGAGTCACAGAATCCGTGATAACGTTAGTTTTGTTTGTTCATTGAAACACCATATAAAAAAGGAGCCAACAATGGCAAAATTGTTGCGGGTTTCGCGTTGCCGTTGAAACTGCATAAATATGCAAATTATGTATATTTGTTTAACCAATATTTTAGCACTATGAACTGGCAGAGCAGAGCTCGGCTTTGCTTCATTTTGTTGGCCATTTATATGGCTCGACTAATTGCGCACATAAATAAATTGTTATTAATTTGTGCCAAATCATCGTTGAACAATCAGCAGCGACAACAATGGCAGTAGTTTCACACCCCAGCTGGAGTCCACAAAGGGGTTTCCCGACACCGCGTTGACAATTGGGTTTAATGGTGATTGGGGGTTTGGCATGGCCCGGAACTATGTATTCTGCAGATGCTAAAAGGTGGTACTTAAAATGACAAACTCTAAATGGAAAATATGAAGCTTTGACAATATTATAGGCAAGGCTTGACTGGGAAAAATGTATCCTCGCATTCAAATACTGCCTTTTGCAGTATAAATAAATAAGTGTTTCGTGAAAGATATTTTATGGCTTGACTCTTTAAATTTTACTTTTTGATTTCCCCAAAACTTAGCCACTTCCTTTGTCATAAATGTATCTCAGACTCAGTGACTGTCGACAGAAAAGTTATTCCTGCGTTTCCTCGAATTTTCATTCACTCTAGTCGCCGCGTTTCCTCCTGTTCCACAGCTTGGTTTCAGTTTTTGCCTTTTATAAATAATTGAAAACCTTCCGAAATATTTTATGATAGTTTGCCCAACCTCTGCCCTTCCTGAAGGCCAACCAATTTCGTCCGTTTCATTGAGTGGAAATATCGAATAATTAAAAATTCAGTTCGTTTTTACAGCCTTCTCCCATTCGGGTATTGTTCGTTGTTCGTCTGTTGACGCTGCTGCAGTCGGTGGCCGCCAGCTTATGAAAAACTTTATCAAGCTCATGAAAATTGTACATCAAATATTCGGTGATTTTTTTTTTTTTGATTTTGTGCGAAACGAAACCAAACGACAACCAGGAAAACAAAGGCATCAACCGTCCGACTGACTGACTGAATGACTAACTAAGTGAGGAACAGACTCAGGAACTGGCTGCTTTTAGTTGCTGAAAAGTTGGGCGGCACTCTTATTGTTTAGATCTTCTCAGAGAAAATGGTTTACTGTATTTGTACGGGAATCCAAACACAGAAAGATAGCTGCTAAATTGATTTTTGGCCAAGCGATGCAAACAATTTAGTTTGAGAAACTGAAATGATAATAATACTCCTTTCCTTGGGCAGACATTCTTGAAAGGGTATCCCATCTTCATGGCAATCAAGTGCCTGAAGGCTGTGTCCCGCTTCTTGTGCTTTCATTACTCTTTTTGGCGGCTGTTCTTTCTTTTCAGGCGCACGCGATATGCGCGCTAATCTGGCCAACTTCAAAGCTACTTAACTTTTATCCGTTTAAGCCATCAACGCAGGCAGGCAGCTGAAAACAAATGGTAAAGAAAAAGAGCAATGGCAAGAAGTTGAAAAGAGAAAGAGTGCTAGAGAGAGTGAGAGAGAGAGAGAAGGAGTTGTACAGAGCGAAAGAACGAATGTATTGTGTGGCCTGGCGACATTCTCGCTTGACTGCACTGAGAGCTTAAAATGTCTCTCGGCTTGCTGCTGCTCCTTGCCAGGCTGCTGCTGTGATTGCGATTGCGGCAGCTGTTTATGACATTACTCATACGCCTCGTTGACCTTGGGCATTGTCAGTGGCGAAGTAGTCATCTATCTCTCTTGCTCCCGATATCTGTCCTTCGTACTGAAAAGGGCCCAGCACTTAGAGTGCAGCAAGAGCTTCTTTAAACATATGCTGGTCCATTCGACTGACGAACAAGTTGCTATTGCTGTAGTACTGCAGCTCCACTGTACTTCCGCTTCCGTTGCGAGAGAACGGAAAACAAAAGGGAGCCGAAGCGACTGCCATGCACTCTTTGGTTTTCTTCCTTTTACAATGTTGCCTGCCTCGCCTGCCAGCCTGCTTAGAAATGCAAAGCAGCGTGCGCGGCAAACACAACACACAAAGTGATTTTTATATTAAGACCACAAGTGCCTTCAACCCGACCACGACCCCCCACGTGCCCCAATGCCCCCCATATCCCACTCAGCTCTGGGCTGCTGCCGCTTTGCTGCCATTATGATGACTACCAAGGCACGCTGATTGCTACAGAGCCAGAGCATACCCCCGTCTCAGCGTCTCAGTCGGCGGCGGAGACGGAGACGAAGGTGGGTTTGGGTTTGGGTTCGGGTTCGGAAACTGCTTTGGGTTTTTGCTTCTATGCGGGTGCGGGGGGTGGATGCTAGGAGTGTGTGTATGCTTGAAATACGCGTTGCATGAGATAATCTCTGGCTATGTGCGTGCCACACGCCAAGCATCCTTGGCTTGGATCCCGGGGGCAGCTTCCAGCCAGACCACAGTAAGCGCGGATTTTTTGATGGTTAATAAAAATTCCAACATTGTCTCGTGCAGTTCATCATGGCCACCATATAAGCAGGAGTATGCACAATATGAAGCTGCAGCAGCAACGAGCGATGACAACATTAAGAAGATGCCTGCCACAGTTTTCTATTTCCCCTGTTTTCTTCCTTGACATTTATGTAGTTTTATGATAAAGTTGCCAGAGATTTCCTTAAGACCATACGTCTGCACATACATCTTTCCTTAAAATTATATTTGAAATGGTAGCAAAATTGTATGCCAGAATTTATCTTCGTTTGGCGTTGATTGTTTCACTTCTCAGGCTATGTTTTCCAATTAAATCTGGGCCTTGGTGTTCATGTGAGTGAGCCATTTACTTATGGAAGCTCCAGAAATACATACAGAATATACAAGGTGAGAGTCTGCTGCGCTTTGCTTTCGTTTTGTATTTCGCTCATAAATGAAAATGGCAAGCAATCACCTGCAGCCATTTTCCAATCAACCTGCGTAGCTTTTTCCCATCATCCACCCGGAAAATCCTCGCACATTTAACGCTGAGCTTTCAGCTCAGCTTTATGACCAAAACAAACACAAAAGGCAAACCATGAACTCTCGGGGACAGGATCATGCACAGCTGCATTCTAGTCCTCGTCCACATCGTCATCATCATCATCATCCATGGGCCATCGTCAGCGCCGCTTGGAATTTAGATTTTCAATAATCAGGCATCATTGAAAAACAAATACGCTTTGGATTTTTGGCTCCAATTGAATTGTTGCGGATGCTCAACTCCTGCTCTGTGTGGCTCTGCTGGTGGTCCTGGGGCTCCTGTGCTGATGCCATGATGCCATTTTTGGATTTGTTAAATAAAACGTGATTGGCTTTGTAGAGTGCGTGAACGACAGCACGACAGCCCGACAGGTGGGGGCAGCGAATGGCAGCGAATGGAGTTGCGAATATGCTTATGGCAGAGTTCATTCAGCTGCAGCTGCAACATGTGTGCGCAGATCAACAGTTGACGACTGGGTGGAACATTCAACTCAATCAAAGATTTGTTCTGATAACTAAAGTTGAGGCAGAATGAAGTCTTGCTTCGAGCACTGCCACGCCCAAGTTAAATTTTGTTGACTAATCGGCCTTTTATGCCGGTCGGGGGAAAGTTTTTGCTTTTTGTTGGTGCCTGCTGACCCAAAACTTACTCACGTAGTCCCTCGGAAATTTCTGCTGAATACGAGCAATCAATTCACTTTCACTTTGGATAATTTACTCACACACTCTCTCAAGAAGAATATATGTGGCAACGGCATCTGCATTGACAATTTGCTGTAAGGTCATACAACATTTGCATAATTCAATGAGCATACAATCAATGGCTGCCACATAATGATGCACGTGGCACTGGCAACGGCACCAGCACCGGCACCGGCCGCACAGGAAAAAAAAACGAGCACACGGAGGAGGGTCGAGTGCGGCAGGGAATTCTATTCGAGCAATTTGGTGCGATTAACTGCTCAATTATTTAAGCATCCCGTGGCGCATGGCAGAAAGGAATCAAAGAAGAGAAAGAGAAATCAGCGTCCGGCTGGACTCATGCTCCACTTGCTCTTAAATGGCACGGCAATGGCATCGGCATCGGCATCGGATTGGATCGGCCAGCACACAAAACACTTAGTGCTGCTGTTCGTGCCGCTGCAGGAGGCACTGCCCTTCTGCCCCTCTGCTCCCATGCCTGACCAGCTCTGGTCCTAGTCTGAAAAAGGGTTGGTTGCAATCAATTGACATTGATGTGCGCCAGACCAAAAACTATTTCAATACCCCGAGCAGGGACTCGCAGCCTTGGACCGAGTATCAGTCTCAGTCTCAGTGGCTCGTAAAATCTAACATTTATGGCTGATGACTTTTTGGCTGTGACTGTGCCTAGTTCACGGCTAGCTAGGCATACTTTTAATGGCCCTGGCTGTGTGTCTCTGCCGCCACTTCAACGGCACAGATCCATGGCTGTGGCCAACCTTTTTATCATTATAATCCGTGGCCATTTAGTGGCACTATTTGTCGCTGATATGACTCCCTTTATGGGCTGAGACCGAGCCGGGGCGGACCCTACCGCCCTGCGGCCCGCCATGCATGCAAAGTGTGGCACTCGAATGGGAGGGCTCGTAAAAATACGTTTTATTGCCCAGCAGGAAGCGTCTCAAGACATGTCCATGTCCCGACCAAAGCCACTTTAATGTCATCTGTGTGTTTGTGGGAGTCTGGGGTGTGAGTGGGAGTCTGCGGTGTGTGTGTGTGTGTTTGGGGAGTGTGGCAACTAATTTATATCGGGTGGAGGGCGGGGCCGCCTGCTCGTTAATTCGCAACATGAAAACTAAAGTGCAAAGTATGTGGAAAGAAGGAAGCACAACAGCAACAACAAAACTATGAAACGACAATAAAATTTAATGATTATGTCAACACTTACAATACACACGGCCATGCCGCTTTACAACACTGGCCCTCGCACCATTTCCCAGGGACCCTTTAAACTTGTCGCCGAGCTGTCAGCAGCATTTCTGTCTCTGTCTGTGCTGCCTCTCGGCGGGCTGTCAAGGCGGTGCTGTCGATGCTGCTTCATTGATTTTTATATCAATTTTCACACTAATATCTTTTAATATGTAATTTTTATGCATGAGACAACACACACTGACGCACTTACACCCGTTAGCATGGGCGACGCCTGTCCGCACCAGATCTCGCCTTTCGTTTCTTCATTGTCATGCTCGTGCCGCACACGGCGTATACGTTATATTTGATTTTTATTATCAGTTTGCTTCCCTGCTTTTCACCGTGTTATTTTTTGTGTGTGTTATTTTTGTTGCTTTTGTTGAGAGGACAAAACGGGTTTTCAATAAAAAAATGTTCAATGCATTTCTGCGCCGTTAATTAAGTTAATTTTTGATTACATTTTAATAATCAAAAGTTTTGTAAGTGGCTGTCCTCGTTGGCACGTCCTTCACAGCCCTTGCATCCTTCGCATGATGAAGTTTTTTGTCCCGCTGTTGGCTGTTGCTGGCTGCTGCTGCTGCTGCTCTTGTCTCTGTTTTTTATTTATTAATAAAATTGTGTTGATAATTTAAAAGTGCTTTGCATGCGCATCATGTGCATCGATAAGCCCCATCATCGTCTTCTCGTCCGACAAGCGGTGGCAATTAAATTGCATTTAAAAATGGCATTAAAAACATTAAAAATGCATGTGGATCGACTGGAGCTTGATAAGCTGCGAGCACATACATAACATAGGGTATCCTGGTGGGGTATATGGACTGGGCTATATCAACATAAGTGACATGTTGCTCTGTCATCAGAGAGGTTGCCTCGCAGCGGCTGCCCTTCCTTACTCGCGATATCCACACAATACCATTTCGGGTCACACAAATCACAATAAGGTATAAAATACCATGCCTATCATTCACATGCACTCTACCCATGACTGAAATTGATGTCTCTGTTATCGCATAAATTATTACATTCCGCTGCATCGATTGAATAATGTCCAATGCACATTTGATTATACCAATATGTTGAATACGCACTTAAAATCGGCCACAATGCGTTTTTATTTAATTTTTATCCCTTTTTATTGTGACGTGTGTGTGTGTTGGTGTGTGTGTACGCGTATGCCTGAGTGCTGGCTAATAAATGAGCCTCGGGCCCGAGACCGGCAGCGTGTCGCAACTTAACGTGCCACATGGCAGATGCGTGATTCGATCCAGGCACGTGTCATTTATTGATTTCTGAACCGCCATCATTGCCATCGTTTTTTTTTTAAACATACCTATGTATAAATATATAACGATGATTACAATAGAATAGGGAGGGCGAGGGGTGGCAAGAGACTAAGATGCTTTAAGCAATATTAATGGAGGAATTTCGGTTAATACAGATAAAATGCTGACGGCAAGGAATGACAAAAGGAGCAATAATTGTGTAGACAAATCTAAAGCGAGGCATCAGTAGTAGTATGTGTATGCTCTTTTAAATGTTAGAAAAATATTTGTTTTAAGTCGATTAAACATCGATTATTCATTTTATATTGCATACTTTTATGCATTAATTTTTAATTGGATTATATTAAATATCAATTTGTGACCTGGTATTCGTTTAGCCAATATTTTCGTTGTTATATTTAAGAAAGAACCCTCTTTGGGCCATTCCTTGTAACAAAGTTAAACAGCCTTCGGTAGGCTTCGATATGATTCGAGTGTATAAGTACACAGACGTTCCAGAACGTGCACTTTGGCATTTCGAAAATCATAAATATTTGAAAGGAAATAGCTGAAAATGAGCGACCAGTCGACTGGTGGAACAACGGCAATGGCTACTGCCGTTGGCATTTCATTGAGCCAAGCTGTGGAAATGCTCACAAAAGAGCCATTAGCAGGGAATTGGTAGACTCAGCCACAGTCACATTCACATTCACAGTCACATTCACATCTCCAGCCCTCCCCCTCACATATGCCAGACGACGGATGAGCAGTCAAGTCAGCTGCTTAGCCGGGGAATCCTCCTGCATCCCTGTGTCTCTGTTTCCTTGCGAGGATGTGTGTCAGATAGTCAGCATTTTTCAATGGCCCCCTCAGCAGCCAGCGGCCGTTATTAGTATGGGGCGTGGCACACCAACAGCAACACCGAGCCAACACAGCCAGTCCCCACACAAACAAAAACAGAAAAGGATGGGTGGCGAATTGGTGGTCGCAGTTGTTCATACCCTTGCAGGTCCAAATACTATCTTTATAAAGGCTTCGACTCGTTCGATAGGGTTTGTGAAAGCTTTGAAAATAAAAGCTAGAAGCCTAGCTGTCTATCTGTTTACTTGGTTGTCTACCTTATGGACTCAGAAATGCTTTATTTTCTGCGTTGCTAATTTTATTGTAAAATCGTTATACCCCAAAAGCGGTATAAGTATACTTATATTTATGAGAAAGCCGGCGATTCCTCTTGGCTGACTTTTGGCCATGTTTATGCTCGAGTTTGGTGTCATTTTCTCTTGAGCCATTAGCACGTACTCGTACTATCCCAGCAGCAGCAGCGGCAGCGGCAGCAGCGGCAGCCTGAGTAGCCAAAAGGGATACGAGTAGGTTCAGATAGGGATTGGGATTGGAATGGCGCTGGTGCAACAGCATAAAGAAACATATATTTACGAATAGCACCCGCAGGCTGTTGACGGAATTGGCTTCATTGTTGTAATGTTTGCCGCGGGCCGCAGAGGAGTGGCAAGAGAAAAAAACTAAGTAGTTCATCTTAAGATGGATGGAGGGGGGTCTTTTGTTTTAAATTTTAAGTATCCGACTAAGTAAAAAAGCAGGCAGCAAATTGTTGCCAAAACAAAGGACTAAATGTGCTGCCAAAGGAAAATGCCTAAAATGAAAAGCGGACGGGACAAAGCCCCCAAAGATGTTGGCGAGGAAATGCAGGGTCCTGTTTTGGGGTGTACGTCCCCTTGGCGGAGGCGGAGGCGGAGGCAGGGTAGCGGAGCAGAACACTCGCTGCGTCTTGACACAAATAGGTTTCCGCCCTAAATCCCAAATATCCCCGGAAGCCGATTAAGTGTTGCCCGTAAGCGCGCGCAACAGCATGAAAGGCGACGTGGACGTGGAACGTCGGCGTCAACGTCGACAGAGACTGCAAATTGTCCTCATACATTGGTAGGGGAGGAAGAGGGGGGTTGGTAGGAGTTTTGGGACAAAGTCGTGGGAGGACTATAGAGGCAGCAACGGCGGCTTTAGATCCTGCTTGGAAAATAATAGCAATACACGCTCTTTTGGCAGTTGCCATGGGTGTGGCGAGGGAAGACTGAGAAATACTCGCTTTATATGTACTTTTTCTGATGCTCAACCTACCATGAACACATGATAATTGCGGCATTCTTTGTCCATAGCAATCAGCACTTTCGGATGAGCGGAATGTTCAATATCTGACGCGTACTCGAATACGAGACGAAGAAACGAAGGGGATGTAAATGGTCGATGTAATTGTTGGTTTTGTCCACCTTTTTTCTCTGTGAGCGTCAATTGTGCAACAGCGCGCTTGTCTCTTTCCAAGTTGTTAATATTGAAAGCAAATATAGAATTTATCTGGCCCTAAACTTTAGTCGAAATAAACTCTTAAAGCTGCCCTCGCTGGCTGCCTGGCAGAAGGCACAGCCGGCATGTAAACACTGCAAAACACATTACAATAAAAAATTTATCGTTATTATCCTTTTCCAAAGTGCTTTTCAATTGAGGTATGGACAGGCTGGAGAGATGCCCCACAACTGGCAACCGGCAACCGGCAACTGGCAAACTGACTCACAGACTCTTCGCATGGCCTGAATGACTGACTGACGGTCATATCCTGTCTTCCTGTATTCTTCCTTGCCTTTATCTTCTGCTCGAAGCCGCTGAATGCCACGCGAGCGAGAGTGGGTGTATGTCGAAGGATGATTGATGGTGTCGCGTGGCTTGCTGACAGTATTATCTGTGCTGGGGGGGCAGTATTGCCGGACGACTTCATCAAAAACGGTGAAAATATCCGAAATACCGTAATAGATAGATTAATTTTTGTTACCGCTAGATTGCCGGCTTACCAGTCGTATGTGTAATGTAATGCTCAAACAATTACCTGCGATGGCGACACCCAGTGTGCCCCCAGTGTTGATTTCCCTGATCATATTTATTTGGATTTCGCCAAGCAATTTGCATGCGAATGTGCTCTAAGTGTGACAGGGAATGGGAATGGAATGGGAATGGAAACGGAGATACGAACATACATACTCGTAGCTTACATGCTTAAGCTGGGAGCGACAACTCCATTTATATTATTTCGTTTCCCCTTTGGAAATTAATATGTCATTTTTGCCACCTACACCTTCATAGACACAGACACAGACACACAGAATCCGAGCAACGGAGCGGAGGTCGACAGGAGATAAAGTGAGAAAAGGACACGCCAGAAAGGAGAGCCAAGAAAATGCCGAGCAAATGTTGGGGGGTTGTGCCCCGAGCAGAAGCAAAAAAGATGAAGCTGTGAAAAAATGGAAAAAAAAAGGCGAAAAATAAACCAGAACAGCCAGCAGCAGCACAGGGAGAGGGTGGAGTGAGGGTGGGGCTAAATGGTGAGTGAGCCATGGGTGGGCCTAGAGAGAGAGCGGGTAAAAAGAGCGAAATAAAAATGCAAATAAAATAAAATAAAATAAAAATGTGTCTGTCATGTCAATATTTGCCGCCAGCAGATGAACTCAATTTGCAATTGGCATTGAGTGGAACAGCCCCATCCCTGTGTGTGACACAAGGTGTAGAATGGTCCACACAACCAACACACGCAGACATACATGTATAGAGGCACACTTTAATGGCAAATCATGGGAAAATTGATTGACATTTTCATTACAGAATTTCCCCAGACAAAGCAAACCCAACCGAATCGAACCGAATCGCATTGCATCGCACTGCATCCAGAAACAGAAATCGAAGGGCTTCTCAATTTTGTTTGCTGCTGGCACACAAATTGCACATTATGCACCGCAAATAATTAATGCCACTCATTAAAATAATAAAGTGCACACGAGTATGAGCGATGGACGCATGAAATGTGCCTTGAGCAATCCGGTTTTAATTGGGAATGAATAATTGAAGATATCTTGAAGTGATCACCTCTCAGTGATGGATGCTGATGGATCTGTGTGCCTAAATGTTAATTATCCAGCATTAATAATAGTTCAGAAATGAGCAAGATCCACAGAGGGGAGGGGTCATTCCCACATCACCTGGCAGGCTATTAATTTACATGGTTATGTTGACCCCAATCTAAACAGAAAACGGTGGCACCAAAACCCTAAAGGATCCCTTCGGTGCGTTGAAACTTTGTGTAGAGTGCAGGCTATTGAAAAGAACAGACGATTGACTTTTTGGGACAGCAACCGGCAACAGTCAGAGTGAGAAGGGAAGACAGTCTCTGAGCATTAAATTAATTGTGCAATTAATTAACACACCATTCGTGGAGCAGCGAGGAGAAGTGTGAGGCTGAGACGGCAACTGAGATGGAGATGGAAGTGGCACTGGAGTGTGGCAGGAAAAGCTGAGCAGCTCAAGCCACAAACAAAGGAGCAGCCATTGAAGACAGCTGCCGACAGAGATGTGAATGGGAATGTGAATGGAAATGGCTGCAGAAGCACATCTCGTAGATGGCGGTGGCGATGGCTGGGATGGCTGAAGGACGCTGTTATTAAAGCTTCACGGAGCACGTGAAATTATGAAGTTGAAAAATTAATTCAGCGGCAAGTCAAAAACTTTGAACTTTCAATTATGTGAAAGGGCAAGAGATAGGAAGAAGACGGAAAGGAACGGGATCTCTGGCTGAAATGAAAATGAAAATGAGATTTTTGCCCCTGGCTGCTGAATTTTCCAATTTATGTGCTCGAGTGCCGCCGTCAGCTACACTCGAGTAATCAATGGATGGGCAAGAGAAAGAGAGATCCACAGACCCAGACACAGACACCAATACCGAAGGACTCGAAGACTCCTCGTTCCTCCTCCACTTATACACTGAATCAATCGAAAGAGGAATGTGGAAAAAATAATGGCAAATGCGACTCCCGCTGCTCCTTCTGGTCCTTCTGGAACTTTTGAAATGTTATATAGATTGCTGACGGATATCTAATTGTAAATGCACACGTCTCGGGCGCCATTCTGAAGAAGATGCCAGCCATCGTCTGACTGATTTGCCAGCGCTCCAGCGCAGATGATGGACGACACTGGCCACAGGGTCTGGGGAGGAATGAAGTCTGAACTTTGCCATCGATGCAATCCCAACCGAGAGTGACAGTCACGGAAACGGACGACATGTGGATCAAGTAACTGTTGTTTCAGCCACGCCCCATGCTGGCCTGACCTACATATGCATATGTAACACCTAAAAGCGCAAGCCTCTCTCTCCCTCTCTCTAGTTACTCTACTTTTTTGTTGTTTTTGTGTTCAGTCGGAACTCCATTCCGAGTTCTTGGCTCACCAGGCACTTTGTTCGCTTGTTAAGTTGAATTTTCGTGTAAACGGATGCTGCCTCTCTGCCTGCCTGCTCCCCGTGTGTCCGTGTCCGTGTGTGTGTGTGCCACTCACTCACTCATGGTCTACATGCATTTCCGGCTTAATTGATTTTGCCACAAAATGTGAAATGTGTCGAAAACGAGTCACCCTCACCCAACTCCTTTCTGTGGGGCCGCACAAATAATGCTGGAACTGGAACTGGAACAGGATTCAGTGCAAGCTGTGAGCAAAAAATAGACCAGATGGAGCTGGGGGCTCCCTCTTCTTTCTGATGGTCTTTGATTGCAGATACTTGGTAAATAAATATTGGCAAAACCAATGACTGATTGAAAGGACCACAGGACCACTTGGCTTCAACTTTCACAATGAAGCCAGAGACTGGGCTGGGGTTGGCTGTTGGCTCTGGGAATTTTCCGAGTTTGCTTGCCGTGCTCTCCGTGTACAATCAAAGCAATCCCATAGCTTAGTCCTAGGTGAACAAATCACAATTACCAAATCAAAGAAAACGAAGAGTTTTCTCGCATTAATTTGTGGAGTAAATCTTTTGCAAGAGTTTATCTATCAATTTTATTCAAATATTTTTGTTCGCAAGCTTAAAGGCATAAATAAAATGTGTTCAGATGTAATTACAGTTCTCATTGTACTGAAAGTGGATATGAGGATGTGGATGTGAGGACTTAAACCTACAAGGCACAACAATTTCCATGCATAGTAAGTGACATAGTTGAATTCCGGAACCTATCTTAGATTTAAACATTGTACAGGAGAGACATAGTGTAAGATATAGGGGCTACGGACTACCCTTACAACCTAGTAAAATCATTAGAGGTGTGCTCTCAATTTACAGCTCTAGAACTTATCCCTTCTTGAATTTGAGCAAAAGAATGGTGAGCACAAGGAAGACCAGCACCCAGGACGAAATCGAAATGAAGCCATTGTAGACAGTGGGGTTGTCGATGCCCCAGCCACGTTGCAGGATGGAACGCATCGATTCGGTGGGCTTGGTCAGCGGCAGGAAGGCGGTGGCGAACTGCAGCAACGGGAACATGCCCTCGATGGGCCAAATGATGCCACACAGCATCACGATGGGCAGGAAGGAGCCCATGGCCACATAGGTGGCCGTCCTCTCCGTGTCAACGGCGCACGAGATGACAAACCCGAAGCTCATGCCGCACAGGCCATTGAGGATGCAAAGAGCCACCACCAGCCAGATATCGCCCACCAAAGTCAGCTCAAAGAAGTAGAAGCTGACAATCAGGACGAAGATCGTCTGACTGAGCATAACCGTGAACTGTGTGACCACCTGTGAGAGCAGGATTTCGGGTCCTGTGATGCCTGCCACCAGACACCGTTCCAGCATGCCCTCGTTGCGTTCAATCAGCATAGCACCCGATGTTATGGCCACGGACAGGAAGAAGATGATGGTCAGTATCACGCCGGGGGCGGCGAAGTCCGTAAAGTTGGGATTCCGATAGCCATAGATGGGCTGCTGAACGTCGATGGGCACGCGTCCCAGTTTGGGGTTCACCTCGCATTCGTTCAGCATGCTCTCCACAAAGTCGAAGAATGTGTACTGTAGGTCGCGGTATAGCAGAGTAGAGATTTGTTGATCTGGGAGAAAGGGTGGGGAGACACTTATCAAATGAAAATCACATGGCGACTAAGAGGGAGAGAGAGTACTCACTGGACCAGTCCATGCGCACATCCAGATCGGATTCGTCGATGGTGGCATCCTCTGCGTAACGGCCATCCTCCACACGCTGCATTAGGGCCGAGGTGTAGTTGGGTTGGATTACCAAAGCGGCCCAGGCCTTGCCGCGCTTCACCTCATCGTAGGCGGCGTCGTCGTCGTCCACATATTTCTGTGGAGAACAAAATGGGGGGGGGTACGGTGAATTCCAACAGTCAATCAAATGCTCATTCAATTAGCTTAAAAAGTCATTGCACCTGCCAGACAGATGCCGGAATGACTTGTGTTGTTGCGCAATTAAAAGCAGAGCAGAGCAGAGAGGAGCCCGGGCCCAGGCCCGGTCCCGAGCCGCTGAATTATTGAGTAACGCATGTCGGGGATTCAGGCCGCGATGCCTGCCTCGATGCCTGCCTGTGAGCATTTCCTTTCTTGGAAGCTTTGTGAGTCAGCCATCTCTTTGTGCCTCATTGTGTTTCGCTATGTGTTTGTGTTTGTGTGCGTGTATGTGTATGTGTATGTGTCGCTTCATTTCCTGTCGCATTGTTTGTTGCATGTTGGGCGTTGTAGCAACAATAAAAGTAACTCCCCGTAATTAATGTGCGTACTTTGCGCAAAGCGATAAATTCAGCGAGGCAAACAAATCAAGAACAAAGGACACCAGCAGCAGAAGCAGCAGCATCAGCAGCAGCAGCAGCAACATCCTCTGCTCCGCGGAGAGTGAGAGAAAAGAAAGCGTAGCCTACTTTCAGGCGGTGTTGTCAACAATATGTTCATGTTATCTTTAACAATTTCATTTGGTTACATTCCCGGCACACTTTTTTCTCTGCTCTGGTCTACGCAAAAATAAATAATGAAGTGAAAGCCCTCGGAGGAGTGGAGCTCCCTCCTCGGATCTTAAGCTAGTTTCTGTAAGTGCTCACACATTGATTAAGTTGCTCTCTCGCCGGAGATTCGCAGCGGAAACTTTTGCCCAACTTTTTGGCAGCCACTTGTGTACCCACAATAGGCCGCAGACTAGGCGGGATTTCTTGCCACAAAACGTGCCATGGAAATGGTTATGGTTGTGGGATGGGATGCGATGGGATGGGATGGGTTAGGTTGGAGCGTGTATTGGCATTTGTATTTGGGCTAAGCTTGAGCAATTTTGCGGCTTCGATATGCAGTTATTTAAACCCAAAAAGGGATAGGGATAGCGATAGGGATAGAACCTTTCCAGCAGGCGTGAAATTTACGCAATTGCCGCATTAATGGCAAGACAAATGAACACATTCCGCTTCTGATATGTGTGTGTTGTGAGTGTGTGTGTTGTGTATGAAGATTTCCGCATGGAGTACGAGTATGTGGTTTAATTGGCCTCATTAGATTTAATGGCTGAATGGTATGTGTTTGCTCCAAGGAAACTTTCTTTCGCCAATGGCCTTGTGCTAAAAGAAGGTGAGAACACCTTAAAGTTCTCCAAGAGGCAATAGTTGCTGCGTAAAGACCCCAGAGACTTGGCATAAATTATGATATTAAATAGTCCTTCATCAGCAACGAAGCAGCAGACAATCAAACCGCAAGACTTGAACAACTTTTATGCTACTGTTTAACCTCAACTTCAACATTGTTTATGACAAACTTGAGCCACAAACTATGCGCAAATGAAGTCAACTTGGTCAGAGGAAGCTCTACGCAAATGAGCTCGACAGGCACCGAGAAGGAAAAACTTTCCCTATCCCTGGCCATTCCCTAGCTACTACCTTGGCAATTTTTGTTTCGACTTTACCTCCAAGTTTTACTCATAAAATCTTTCTAGTAAGAAAAACCCCGCAAAACCCAGCAAAACTCTTTTCACTGTAAGTTAAAGCTTGTCGCTAATCAAGTGCTATCAGAAGCGTAGCCAAGGAGGGATTCCTATGAAAGTGGATCCAAGCAGAACACCCCACCCCCCTCCCACCGAAGTGCAGCTTCTGCGGGATCTGGCCACACCCCCTGGCCTAATGAGCAGCGTTGTCATGCCTAATGAACTTTTAATTAGAAGCCAGCGACAACAGCCCAGCGACCGGCGACCGGCGACCACCGACCAGCTGACCACAATATGTTTTTCAATTTTCCCATAAATTAGAAGGCAGAACAGTTTTCGCCCCTTTTCGGGCAGAAGTTTTGTGAGAATTATTACAGCAGCCTTTCAGTCGGTCGCCCCCCAGGCAGGGATTCCACAAAACAAAGGCCAATTTTTGTGTCGTTAAGACGAGGGTAACCGAAACGCGTTTGATCTACAGAAAGATGAACGATAAAGGAAAAGGCAAACAAGTAACCACAAGGCGAAAAGCCCAAAAAACAAGATGCGCTTTTCCTTTTTGGCGAGCCAAATATATGCAAGCTGTCAACAGAAATGTACCCAAAGGGAAGGGAAACCCAAATTGTTTATTGGACTACGGAATACCCTTGAAATATTGCAAGAAATTTGCCAGGTATCCGGAGGTCTCTTTCACACAAAACACAATATACTCTGACTGTTTTTTGGCAGAGAAAAGGCACGGAAAAAACTGTTATTGGAAAAGCACGAAGCGCTGTGGCAAGGCGGCAACAAAATTCAAATTTCTTCAAGAGCCGCCTCCAGCTCTTCGTTTGGCTGGGGTGATCGGGAAGGTGAGATGGCTCAAGGTCCTGGAGATGGCCATGTGCTGATGGCACGTTGATACGCTGTTCATTGACCAAAATTAACTTTGCTTCCTCTCTCTCTGTCGCTCTCTCTCTCCTTTACACCACCATTCGCTTTGGTTGCGGACTGGAGGCTGACCAGGCAGAAGGAAGGAGAAAGGAGGCGAGAACGGGCGGGTCTTTGATGCGGCCTAAAGATACGCGGCCGCGTATTATTTTTCCGTATTTTTATCTCCAGTCTCCGAATTTATACAAATTAAGTATCATGGGTGGGGGGACTCGAGCTGCTTTTCAATTTCCAAAGGTAAAAACTTTTCTTCACAAATTGCCAGTTGAGGCATGCCACTGCGTTGTTGTTGCTGTTTTTGTTGTTGTTGCTATGCCGCTCTTTATTATATTGTTATTTGAAAATTTAAGAAAGTTAAGGAGGTCACGGTCTGTTAGAGGGAACCTTTTATATTTCTTTTTTTATTGGATATCCCCCGATAGGGCCACTGTTGTTTCCGTTTATTGTCTTTCTGTGGAGGCCAATTGATTGTCGAAGGAAATTTGCTTGAACATTGGATGAAGCAATATTTGAGTATAATTTTTGGGGGATTCTAAGAACGAGAGTCGGAAGTCCTTCTTCCAAAAAAACCTTTTAGAAAACTTTAAATTTTGCATGAACTTTTCCAGCAAAAAACTTAAAGTTTTGTTTGTGTTTTCCTCCAGACAAGTTTCCCGAGAAAACTAATGGTGGAAAATTTTGGACTTGGTGTTGGTTTGCTGTTGCTTGAGAGTCTAATGTAAAATGCATGAAATTATAAGCAGAAGACGAGAGTAAAGCCCTCGAACTGAAACTCAAATTAGGCAACAAAAGATACTTTGTTTTTGAAGCGTAATTTGCAATAAATTGCCACAAGCGGCATGCCTCCCACTGGATGCCACTCGACTACTACTTTTGCCCCGGCCCAGAGCCAGAGCCAAAGCCAGAGCTACAGCCAGAGCCTGGCCCAGGGTCGGGACAGTAAATTTATTGATGATCTCGACCGCCGGCCGGACAGTCGGCCCCGTTGTTGCTGTGCCAAAGATAAGCAGCTGTAATTTGTGTTCGGCCAACACCAAGGGCGAAGCAGCAGCAGCATACACATTTGTGTGACAGGAGCAATGGCATGGGAGGGGGCAGGGGTAGAGGTAGGGGGAAACAGTAGCCAAGACAATGCCAAGTCAATACTCGGCTCGAAGAGTCCTTGAGGAGGAGTTGATTTAGGAGTGCGGGAGGACGAGATGATGTGTGCAGTAGATTGAAGAGCCGCCAGCACAAGGGCCAGGGCACCCAACAGGAGCAGCTCTCTGCCTGTCCTCACAAATTGAAATGAATTACATGAATGGCCAATGGGGTTGGGTCTGGGCAGCAGCAGCAGCAGCAGCAGCAGCAGCAGCAGCAGCAGCAGCAGCGACGGCGTACTGGGAGCATCCTTGAATAAGCTACATGAGTGGTTATTGTAAAGTTCGCACTGCACAATTTAACCGAAAAGCCAATGACAGCTGATATTGCACCCCCGGGTGCCGGGTGCTGGTTCTCCTGCTCCTGCTCCTGCTTCAACTTCTGCTTCTACTCCTGCTTCCCTCTAGAGGGGGGAAAGGTAATTTACATTGCACTCACCACAACCATGCTCTTGTTCTTGACCAGCATTTCGAGATAGCGGCAGCTCAGCATTGTCTGATTGCATCCGTTGTTCACTGGACAGAATTGTTGCATAATCATTTCCTCGGACATCTCGTGATTCGCCACGGCCAATTTGAGGCCGGTAGGATCATGGCCGATGGCATAGCAGAACAGCAGTATCTGGACCACAGGCAGGCCCACAATGAACAGCATTATCCTGTTGGAAAATTGACCGAAAGTCATAAGTATACCCGTACTGATGGATGCATAAGATACTTTACCACACCAAGACCGAACTCTAGTTCAGTTCAAGGCTTAGATGGGTATTCTTCTGGCCAGCACTTACCCCACATTCCGCACCATCCAGAGGAAGTTCTTCCAAATGAGCGCGTGCAGATGATGCGATTGCATCACATTCAGATTGTACCAGAAGGAGGTGGGTATCTCATCGACAGGCGGCAAGGGTGGTGCCACTGGGGCTGTGCTAGTGATGGGGTCCCGGGCAGCCGAGGACATCGATATGTTGTCGCCGAACTCGCCGGAAATCTCAGCTGCATGCTGTTCATCAGACATGTCCAGGGCGGGATTGGAGATGGCCGGGACCGTCACCTGTTCGACGATTTCCTGGGCAATGGACGAGCGACGACGCTTGCCCATGTTCTGCATCACCGAGAGCTTAAGGAACACATCCTCCAGTGAGTCTGCATTGTACTGCTGCCTCAGATAGTCCGGCGACTCCTCGGCCAGCATCCTGCCACCGCGCAGCAAGCCAATCTGTACAGACAAAAGGGGGAAAGCGTGAAAAACGGGGAAAAGAGAAACATTTTGTTAGCAAATTGATTTGGAGCGTGCTCCTCGCAGAGTGTCGCCAAGCCAATTAAACTTTTTGACTTTGATGGAGAGTCGTTCACGTTCCAGTTCTCGCTCCAGAACCCCTCCGACAGACAATCTTTGTAAAGTTTGCCCTCTTTCCAGTCAATGGCGGAATTATGCACATCCCGTTTGTTGTCGATGAAAAGTTTTATTGACTCCGTCCCAAGTTCAGGTCCTAGTCTGCTGGTAATCCCTTGTCCTTGTCCTTGTAGTGCCTGTCGATGCTCACGCAACGTGCGGAAATTAACTTAATTGATTTCTGTGTCCGTACATGACCAGGCACACCCACATATAGGGCATCGGTCTGCGCTGTTCAGTTCTCTTATGTCCTGCCCTGTCCTGTTATGTCCTGTTCTGTGCCAAGTCCTGGCAAAGTTTGCCGCCTGCTACGAAACTTCCCAGGCGGCGTCTTCTTCATCGTCGACTCCTTGCTCATCAATTCCAGCGCTCTCTGGATGGCTTCATTAGGCATGCACATGAGTGGGCCCAGGCCCTGCAGTCTCCGTCTCTGTCTCTGTCTGCCCCCCGGAATCTCCACCTCTGACTGCACATAGATATTCTATGCTAAATAAACCACAGAGCTAGTTACAAAAGTTTTGCTGCTTGATTTGGCTTCGTTTTGGGGCAAGGGCAACGGCAACGGCAACGGCAAAGGCAACGGCATTGGCAACCAATTCTGATTTTGGCCTGGTCGCCAGGAAATCGTCCATTTCCTCGGGCCCAGACCACCGCTGGCTGTTGTGCTTTTGGCTAATCCTCTATTTTCGCATCCTGGTCTATGGGATGGGTCTCTCTCTGTGTTTTCGACTTCTCCAGAGCCAATTAACGTCTTAATTGAATTGCAATCTCAAACGAAATTAGAAACTTCCTGGGCCGAAACAGGCAATTGTAATTTTATTGGCCCAACCTACGACGAGTGGTATGTGATGTGCATTATTATGGCCGGGGCAGTTTTTGCATGCCATAAATAATTTCCCTCGGCACACGCAGAGGAAATGGGAAAATTGAAAAATGCACACGATATTTATGGCCTGGCTGGTTACGTACCGTACCACTTAGTGGATGGGTGGACGTCGCACTGGCAATTTATTCTAGAATATACATATATTCAACGTTCTCTGAAGGCTTCAAGGTTGCTTTTATTATTGTCTGTAGTTTGGATACCATATGAGGATTGTTCTTAACAGCAAATGAGTATATTCCATTCCATTATGATTATATTATACCCAGGGGGATATATCCTCCTCAATAGAGTCTAGATTTATATGCTGAATATTTTCTGTGTATTACTACAAACTTAAACCCTAAAACTGAAGCTAGAATCTGAACTCGAACTCCTCAACTATTCCATTTGCTTTTAGAGCCCACCCTTAAAACTTTAATGCCGTGGCCATAAAAAGAGGTAAGTGAGGCGGCCACCCTGTGCGGTCGTTAACTGTTATATGAATTGTTAATATTTTTTTTGTGCACCAATTTTTGCGGAGCAGCAGCAGCAGTAGCAGCAAAGGAGCTTAATGCATAATAACATGCCACGTGCAACATCGCATTAAAATGCCAATCAGAGTGGTTGTGGCACCCATCAGCACTTCATCAGTGCAATGCAGGAGATTCGGCCAAACCTGTGGCCCAAGAGATGTTTTCCTCGCTTTTGTCATTCATCAGCTTTAGCAATTATTCAACTGTCCATTTGCATTTTGGCAGAATATTCGTTTCGTGTGTTCGTCCCTGTTTTTTTTTTTTTTAATATTCAAAGGCAACATGCGGAAAATTACGCGACAGAACGGGTGGAATAAAACGGAGGAGGACCCGCCACAAAAAGGAAATGCAACTGGAAACAATATAAACTATTAAGGGCGCAGGGCACAGGCAGGACGAGAAAGAGTCCTGCTGGCGTAGGGCCCCACTCGTATCCGTTACAATATATCCATCACATAATGTTACGCTCCCTGATTTCATTTATTAGAGCTGAAAGTGCTGCATGTACAACTGGGGACAGTCGGAGACAGTCTTCACTCTGTGGCCATGTGGCCATGTGGCGTATACGCGATTTTCCTTTTGTCTTTCCCTTTGCTTCAGCTGGCCCTCTGTATGCTTTGCTCCTGGTCTTTCTTTTTGTTTTTTGGGTTTAGCTTCTCTTTTTTTGTTGTTTTTTCTTTTGTGTGAACCAACAATTTCCCAGGAGCCAAGGCTGACATTAAATTTGGGGAGCAATGTCTGTCAAAAAAAGTGAAGCGCTGCACTTTGTTAGAGGGAGGGCGTGGACGACGGCACGGAGAAGCCATTTTGTTGTATGGTCCGGGTTGGATGACCCCGCGAGGAATGTGGGGAGCCATATGGCGGGGAGGCGAGGAGATTCTAGAGATTGTATGGGGAGCAGTCTGGGGCTAATGACGACACCATTGCAGGCGCTGATGCTGTGTCATAATGGGATGGATGCCAGCTTTGATGTGGGTTCCCATATTCATACGAATTTGAAACGGAGAATGCTTTTAGAGAAGCAACAAAGAAGAGTACCGAAAAGTATTCCATTAAAGACCATAACTAAATCTGCTTTTAGTCCAATTATTTGGCCAGCATTCAATTTGCGCACCGAATGGAAACGGCTTTATGCCCATAAATAACGCATAAATAAACATGCAGATACTCCGTTTTTAATACCTTTTTTGTAACATAATAAATTTTAATAATCGGCATGGCAATCGTACTCGGCTATTGTGAAGATGATGCCACTAGACATGTGATCGAATGCACAGAACAGACCACACTCTCATCATCAACTCTCAACTCAGCAGCACACACGTGTGTGTGTGTGTGTATGTGTGTGTATGTGTGTGCGGGTTTTGAATGCCTATAAATATATTTCAATTAAAATAAAACTCTTAATCGCTGCACCGTACAAATAACAATAACCAAAATTTAAGCACGGAAACACACACACACACACTGGAAAACACGCACAGATACGGAGATACACACAGTCGTAAATGCATTTACGATTATGTTTAATGCTTTCTGCTTTTGTTTGAGTGCATCATCAACATCAAGAGTGGCAACAGCAGCAGTAGCAGCAGCAGAAGAAGAATCTGAAAAACTAACAGCTATTTTTTGTGGCACCGTGATGCGCATAATTTTTATTGCCACATGAATTTTCAGCTTATAAATTGCCAACATGCAATAATAACATTTAATGCCAGACCGGGAACCGAGAACGGGACTAGGGGGGGAGCGGGAATAGGTAGATCAAGTGCCATGTAGGTGCCAATTGAAGTGCCTCGCTCAATCAGGGCTCGCTCGGAGGCTGTTAAATTTACGAGTATTGTCTATCCATGAGCTCCAGCTCTTGGCCATTCAAGTGGTTTAGCATCTATTGGTCGGGGAATCCCATTCGGGACACGCAATTCTGTTGACTCAACGGAAAAAAGCGTAGCCCAACAACAAAAAACCAGAAAAGAAAACATGAAAAACAGAGCAACACAGAGCAAAAACCGGAGAAAAACTCAAGTGAACTCCTCGTGACGTGCAGAATTGGCGAGAAAATATGTGCACATAACTACCTTGGACCGAGAACTGACCGGAGGACTGAAGTTGCACTGTTGTTGGCCTGGAGTCCTGGCCAGAACTTGAGCTGACCAGAGCGGAGACCCAAAGCGTGCCACGAAAAAGTGACAAAGCTGAAAAAGCAATTTGCTGCCGGCCACAATACTCACACAGAGAGACGGCAGTCAGAGTCGGAGCAGTCATCAGAGCTACTGAGGCGTGCCCAATCCCAGGCTGAGATGCGACTGTTGTTCCTTCCTGCCAACACGTGTTCAATATGAGCAATTAAACACTGTCACCAAAAGTAACACAGACAGATCTCCAGTCGGTAAGTCCCCCCTCCCCCAGAAGGGGGTCTATGCATACACGTGTGGGTGGACACGTAGAGGAGTCTGGCATTTTAATGGTCTACCCATAAACCATAAATTTCAACCAACAATTCGTATTAAATTCGCATTTCAACGCGCTGCCGATAGATTAACTGAGCGAGTCTCCACGGTGGATCGGATCCCTGGGTCCTGGTGCTTATTGTTTTATGGACTGCGACTCAGTCGATTGTTTTGTTTGTCATCCGAAGGGGCTACCCATAGATATAGCCATTGGAATGGCCAAGTGGCGAGTCCCAAGTGTCGACGAGTGCCCGAATTTGCCGCAAACAAAGCCCCGTGTTTTCTATTCCTGGCAGTGATTTTGTTTATTGGCCATAACTCTTTACCGCAATGACTTTTGCCGGGGTGGTGGTGGTGGCGGTGGCGTGACAACGGTGTATCTTCCGAGGGGTCTGTCTAGAATGAGGGATGCCACACAGCATGTGGGCCATTTAACTCTTTGAATGTCCTTCGGGGGGTCAAGTGGGGTTACAGGTCTTAGGGCCTCAGCCCGGCAGATTGTTTCTATTGGGGGTTTGGATTTGCTATGAATTATGTTGACATAAAAGTTCCTTAAAGCTCAACATTAAATTTATGTGGAATTTAGTCAGAGAGGAGTGCAAATTATGCGAAATATTTTTCGATAATATATCATATTTGTTGGCGGTCTTCCTTGTCCATCCTAAACAAATGTCTTTAATGAATAATTTCTGGAAGAAAATCAATCATTTCATTTAAACGATGACTGAATAGGCTCCGTTCGGTGTGGAGTCGACTCAAGAGTCGATCGCACACTTGCCTCTTGTCTGTCTCCCTGCATCAATCTTTTTCAAAGTGTTGTCATTGATATATTCGTTGCTCAACCATCTCACACTCCACATGAGAGCTTGTAAGGACTATGTTTGTTCTATATGCATATGTATGTGTGCCCATGTCCTGTGCGTGTTTGCATGTGTTTGAATGTCTCAGCGCCTTTTCCTGTATCTGTATCTGTTTCTGTATCTGTACGAGGAGAATACATATCTGCCTATCGGGGTGTCCATTGTGATGGGCGTTTGTTTCTGTGAGCTTTGTCACGATTTATTCGTATATTCTTGTATTTCTTGTAGCCAAGTTCATTGTTTGCTGCACGCATTAAATGACTAACGCAGCTATATTTCCCTATCCCCATGGACCACGCCACTCCTCGTCCCTCTCAACCTGAGCCGCTCTCATGTGTGCGACATAAATAAATCTGAAGTAAATTTTTGCAATGTGTCTCGCTCGGAAATGCCCCGTAAATCTGGACCCCCGGCCATGGGTCAACAGCGGCAGCCGGCTGTAATATTCTACTCGACCGTTTTTTTTTGTGCTCCATTCTTTTTTGGTTCCGACAGGACACAGATTTGTTGCAGCGCGCAGGATACAAATTTGCCATGACACGAGAGGGCGGGCGGAAGCACTTAGCGCCGCATGTTGACAGCCCTCACTTGAGCTGATAAGCGCGCTGCCAGCTGAACTTTCACCTCAGGAAAGAGCGGAAGTAGCAGCAACAGCAACAGCAACAACATCAGCGGCAGCGGCAGCGGCAGAGACAGAATAATATTGCTCATACGCGGCATAGTACAAATAGATGTGGGAGAGCGGACAATAAATCACCCGTACCAACAATGCGTGGGCGCCCCGAGGCCATTGACACTTTGGCCGCCCTAAAGTGCCACTTCCACAGCTATTTCCCTTCTGGTTCCACTTACCATATGCGCCTGGGCACACTCGTCTATGTAATGCGTGGTGATTATCACAGTTGTATGACCATTTCTTGTAATGTCCACCAAATGATCCCAGATGCTGTAATAAACGAGGGAAGAAGAGGCGTAAATGAAAGAGTTAATCAGCCGTCACTGGCACTCGAGCACACATGAACCCTGGAAGGTGAGGGATAGCTCACCTCTGTCGCAGCACCGGATCCACGCCCACTGTGGGCTCGTCGAGGATGAGCAGTTCCGGTTCGTGGAGCAGGGCCACGGCCAGACTCACGCGTCGCTGCTGGCCGCCGCTCAAATTCTTGACAAATTTCGAGCCATTTGGCAAATTGAGCAACTTGAGCAGGAATTCGGTGCGATCCTCGATGTCGCTGCGTGGCATGGCCGCTATAATGCCAAAGTATATTAAGGTCTCACGCATTGTGAACTCGCCGTAAAGGGCTAGCTCCTGCAATAAACCCAAATTGGAATACGGATATTGTAGTATTTGCACCTGCACAAGTACCAAGCACTGCCGCATGCCCCAGCTCGCTGTGGCACATGCCCCTCTTCCCCTTCCATGCACAAGCGTAGTGAAAAATTGTTGCCTACTTTCCAGCGCTGTTTGTTTATGACTTCACTGTGCCCCAGGAGATGGGCGAGGAGGAGCAGGAGTAGGAGGAGGAGGAGGACCAGAACCAGAGAGTCTGAGTTGGGTTAGAGTTGAGGTATTCTTATGGATTGTGAAAATTAAAAGTTTTGTTTGCTCTGTGTGTGTGTGTGTGTATGTGAGCGGCATTTAAAACTTTTGCTGGGTATATGTTTTCTTTTGTGCTTGCACCATTTTATTGCGTTTATTTAATTTAGTCGAATGGGGCATGAGGTAATAAAAAGCGGATGAAAAATTCAGCAACTACCAGCAACAGAGGCAGAGGAGAGCCAGCACAGTGACTGTGAGGTCAACTCACCTGTGGCATATAACCAATTCGGGGTCCTGGCACACCGGAACCACGAGATCCCGGCCGTCCGCCGAGCACCCATATCTCTCCCGAATTGAGACGACGCCGGCCAACGATGCAGCTGAGCAGAGTCGTCTTGCCGCATCCAGAGGCGCCCAATAGACCATAGCTTTAAGGAAAGATGGGAAGGGAATACGGTTAGTGGAGTTTTAAAGGCGTTCAAATAGAAAACATTTATATGTAGGTAAATATATACGACTCTTTGTGAATATAAGACAATATAAGAATTATAAGTTTATTATTAGGGAATTTTTTAATTGGAAAAAAAATACATATAAAAACTGCTTTAATTTGTTCAACCAGCCCTGAAAAAAAGTGACCCTCCGGAATCTACTCTGCTCAAATGCAAAATTGCACCTGAATGTGGCACTGCCGCACTTCTACGCGCGGCAATGGATCCTGCATTTAAGTTGGGGCCCTATGAAGGATGCTCTGGGCGGCTGTAGGCCAAAGTCAGGTACTCGGTACTCGGCGGGGAGTCTGGCAGGTGGATGCCATTTGGGCGGACAAATATTTTAAGCACTCGCATACCCACTGGACTCAGAGTCAGCTGCAGCTGCACTCACACAAAGGCACTCGCTCTCAAACGCACACACACTGGGAACACACACAGACACTGGGCAAAGGAGGCACGAGTACAAGGATGAAAAGCATCAGGTGAAAAATCAACTGTGAATAGTTTTGCAAAAATATTCAGGCGCAAAAAGTTTCATTGCTCTGTGCGCTCTCTGTGTTCTTGTAGAGCCATGGCCCCACCCCTCGAACCAAGAACCGCACCTTGCAACATCCCAAGCTAAACCGCCAAGCCACCACCCCCCTAGTTCAGGTTCAGGTTGGTGCGGTATGTGCGCCGCTTATCTCATGTGTGTTTTTGTGTGTGTGTGTGTGTGTGGAGGAGCTGCTGCAAAATATATTTAGGGAATGTTTAGCACAGCTTAGCGCGCCAGTCGGCCTCCGCTCTCTCTACTAGCATCCACCTAACACACTCAAAAAAACGATCATGTTTTATTATATTAAAAATAGGAATTTACACCATATATGGAACCATTCTATGGTTTTTTGAACTGTCCGAACGATCCATAGGATCCTTAGATTGAAGCCTTCTAAAATATATAAATAATATATCCTTTTTTTTCAGTGCAGTTGCACCGACAAAAACCTGCCCCAAGCTGCCGTATTTTTTATTACGTGCGCAGCGCGCGAGTTTAGAAAATTGTTGGTCTGGCAGTTGGCCGAGACCAGATGGGGGTGGGGGTGGCGGTGCGGGTGGTCTGGAGGAGGGTAAGGATCGCGGTTAGAGGTCGGTTAAGGTAGCTGTGGCTGAGAGTGTATCTCTGTGTGCATGTGCATGTGCATGTGTGTGTGTGTTTAGTCATGAATAACATACAGGTCGAAGTGACTGCACTCACTATTTGTGAGTGTGCGTGTGTGTGAGCGCACCGAAGGGGTAGGGGGAAAAAGAGCCACACTTGTTTAAGCCAAAGCAAAAGCCAAAGGGGTAAATAAAAGCACAGCTCTGCACTGGCCAGCTTAAGGACACCCGAGTTGGCCAATGGATGGGGGAGTGGGGTGGGGGGTGCATCACCCGCAGCAGCAGGATGGAACAATGAGGCCAGATATGATTAAACTCTGCTAAAGCTGAAGAGCAGTGATAAAAACTAACTAAAAGCTGATAATTTGCTGGCTTTTATAAAGCGTTTCAGCGCAAACAAACTCGAGTTGTGCGTTAAAAAAATTTACTTTAATTAAATGTATTCAATTTTCAACCCATTTCAGTACAATTATATAACGAATTGTTGGAAATAAATTGCAAATGTTATTTAAAGCATTGGAGTGTATTTTCATCAGTTCAGTTCAGTTCATCAGTTTCATAGGTAAAAAATAAATAAATCTTAAAAGAAAGAAAATACTAGACATTTAAAAAATATGCTCAATTAGCAAAACAATTGAAATTTCGACCATTTCCAATTTCAAAGTTAAATATAAATGTTTTGTGTGCAAACAGTACTTTGGCAGGGAAATGGATTCGAATTTAATTCCACTTAAATCCAGCTTGTTTAGCGAATATCTTTAAAAATATTGTTTAACAGCGAACACAAATATTCAGGAGGGAAAGATAGGATACATTAAAAACGAAGAGGCTCATAAAATGATTCCCAACTAGTTTGGCGGATATCTTTCGATGCGACATCCTTGCGAGTATGCACCCAATTGAGTATTCATTCCCGGGTTTTATTTGCAGTTTTCCTGTTGGAAATTTCCTTGCATTTAGCGGCTGCATTTGCATGCCACGGCATTTTGCATATCACGTTGCATAAATCCAATGCCGTAAAGCGTTAAATGGCCGAGTGTCGTGTTAGAAAGGGCCGCGGCCGTAAAAACGATTGCAGTGCGGCTAAAAGCAGACGCTAAAAAACATTCCAACTCACAAATTACCCAACATAGTCGTACCTGCGGTGTGCGCATATTTTAGCTCCCTTTTCCCGGTGTTTTTTGTTGTTGTTGTTTTTGTTTTTGTTCGGAAAATAATGCAAACAATAAGCAACGATGCAGACGTTGACGCTGACGACCCGAGTTGAGGTTGATTTTTTAACCCATTAACCTTTTTTGCTGCATTTACTCTGGAGCTTGATGCATTCCGCGACTCATTTCTGGGGGAGGCCGTGATTGATGATTTGCGTGAAGCAAATGGCTTCTGACATGCCGACTGCAACTGCAGCAGCAGCAGCAGCAGCAGCAACTGCAACTGCAACTACGACTGGGACCGCAGTGAAATATGCGCTAATTAATTGTCATTTGCAGTATCAGAGTCGCGAATCGCGAGGATCATTAAGTTCATATTTGGTTTTAAAATTAAAATTATTTTTCCGCTATCCAGTAATGGGCGGCTGGCGGGCGGCCGTGTCTGTGTCCCTGTGGTCGAGGTGTCATTGGGTAATTAAATTTAATGTTTGCTTATTTCTGCCATGATATATTGACGACTACGGTGAGCCCCCGACTGTGCATAAACTTTGCACTTGACTTTAACAATTAGTTTGTGTCCCGCTCCCCCCCATTTGCCACTGATGCATTGGTGGTGGGGTGTGGTGTGGTGTGGAGTGGAGTGGAGTCGAGTAGTGTTTCTAGTTGCTGCTAAGTAGCGCGTCACAGGCAATTACAGGGGCGGTAATGCGTATTTAATTAACAAGCTTACTTAGTAGTTTTCCATGGAAAATTTAGCTCATTGTTTGGCCGAAAGCGACCAACCCTACACCTCCGTGAAGAAGCTGGGAAAAACTGGGGAAACTTACTGACATTTAGACACTCAACGAGTCGTTGCCGCCGCCTCCTGCAGCAGCAGCAGCATCAGCCTCCTACTGCCCTCCCACCCTGCCTTCCTGCCTCCCTGCCTCCTATTTGCCTGTCCAATTAAACGGTAAACTTTTCTTATGGCCATTCAATTCCCACACCGAACTGTTCAGCTGTTCAGCTGTTTAGTAGTTTGCCCCAACAATGCTGCCTGCCATCCGAAGGATGCTCGAAATGTGGAAGGGAAGTTTGCTCTGAGATGGAGAGAACTCTCCTCTGCATTTTCCAGGAATTGGAGGGATTCCATTGTGCGGGCTATGGGCTCGAAGCTAATTGAATTGTCATCGATTAATTGAGCCTTCGACTGAGATAGTCTGCTCTTAAATTCAAGCTTTACATCTGAAACATTCGTGGTGCAGGAATAATAGCCAATTGCCAGGGACAAGGCCAAAAAGGACTCTCAGTCAACATTTCATTTCATTATTTCCTCCTCGGCTCCCACTCACACTTCGGGCAGGCAGGGCCCCTGGGCTAAGTGCACTTGTAGCAGCTGTGTGTTATGACCATCCGATTGCTAACCTCTCTCCTTTGTCAGAAACAATGGCACAACATGGCGTACGCTTGATTTTTTCAATTAGATACAGACGTACGCACTACGCATACGCAATGTGAGCAGCCAGAGAGTCCAGAGCAGAACAGAGAACAATCAAACTCATAAAACTCAGACGGGGTCTCGGGTCTCTGGGAATGTATGCTAATAATTAAAATTTGCCTGGGACCAAAGATAAGCCCCAAAGACAGAACAGAGTTGGAAAAGGACACACAAAAAGTGGGAAAGAGAACGAAAAGTTATGAACTACAGTTTTGGAGTGACTACTGGTCCACCAGCACTCTACTGCCACTCCAGCCTCCAGTCCCTCCTATGGCCCATGACATGTACGTGCTAGATACAACATAGCAGCACTTGACCCAAGCAGTTGCAACAGTCATAACAATGACTGGCTGCTGCTATTCTCCCTCCCCATAACCCCATAACCCCCTCTCCACCCACCACAGCAGCTGTCCATTTTAATTTTCCAGCTTGTGTAAATAATTTAAACAATTTCATGTCCTGTCCAACAGGAATGCGAGCGCAGAAGAGCAGGAAATGCTCGGTTATTATTTGTTGCTTCGCCGCTCGCCGCTCGTCCGCCGTTCGTCCGACCTTCGCCTATAACTTGCGGTTGCAGAGTCGGTTCTTTTCTTTTTCCGTACGCTTTCAACAAAATATTTTTGCTGGCCAAGTTAACCCGAGACTTGTGGGGGGTTGGATGGGAGGTTGGCATGCAGAAACAAATGCAAACAATAACATGTTGGTCCTGCCTCCTCCTGGACCTTGGCTTCGGTTCGGTTTGGTTTTCTGTTTTCTGTTTTTGAAACAGACTTTTCTTTCACCCTTGTGGAGGGAGGCATTCATGTCCAGTCATTTCTGTTGGCCTGCTTCTGCCTCTCTGTTTGTTTGTCTGGCAGCGTGTCTGTTGCATATCAGTGTCCATCCCTGCTCCCAGCAATCTAAACAATTTACCCCTTCTGGCATGTCCTGCTCCTACGAAGTACTACATGTATTCCAATATTTAGTTTCTCTTTCGTTTGTTCAACAGTGTTTTGTTTTGTTGTTGCTTTCTGCATGTTAATCAACTCTTCCTGGATAGGCAACAATTGCTTATTAAATGGCAAAAATCAAACCGAGCTTGGAAGAGGGCCGGCCAGCCGGACCGCCCTGTCGACTATCTGGCTATTTGGTTTATGGAACTTTGGCCAAATATTTGATTTCAGCACTCGGTGAACATTTCTCTATTTGCTTCGTTAACCGCACACGCAGCCCAACCGCAGTTGAAATACCAAAAAAAAACAAGCAAAAAGAATATATAAAAAGGAATGTATATTTTCTGCGACTGAATGTTTGCAAAAAACTTTGTTTGCCGTCCGTCGCCGGCCATAATGCTAAACTTTCTTGCGCTTGATTCCATTTTTTGTTCGACTCTTTTTTTGTCAAATGCAGACCAAACCAATTACAAAATCCACAACCACAGCCGGAGAACAAACAAAAGTGGGCCATGGACATGGACAGCATGGAGCAGACGCCGCTGAAACCCCCGGGAGTCCTGAGAGGGGGCCCACCCAGGGAAACAAAGTTTAGCTTGCAAACAATTGCAATTTATTAAGCCAAGAGCCCAGGCGAAGCGCAAACAATGTCTGTGCCCGTGCCCGTCTCCGTGTCCGTGTCCATGTGGCCGGACGGGGTCTGCTGTCTTGCAGCATAATTAAAAGTAAGTTCAATGCGCCGGGGCAGACAGCGTTCGAGAGTGCAGTCTCTTCGCCAGAGATGAGCAGAAGGATAGGCGGATAGGGAGTGCGAGGGAATGCCAGGGGATTCTATCTTGGAGGAAATGCCAAATATTTGCAATTTAATTTGTATTCAAACACAATTACTCTGAAAGAATACAATTTAGATAAGTAATTAGATTCGGTTTGGTAGGAAACAATCTGTAATTGCATTATAGAGTGGAAAATTCAAAGAAAATATCCAATCCCCTAGCTCGACCTGTCGCCATCGCTCATACGACCCGCTGTGCCCAAACTTATTATGCACCACAGCACTTGCAACTTGTAATTATGTTGCAATAAGTTGGCCTGGGTCGAAGCCATGGCCGTCTTTGTACGAGTGCTGCTGCTAATGCGCTTGTTACAAATATGTGAGCTGGCGTTCCAATTGCGGAGAGAGGGAATCGGAAACAGAAACCAAAGGAAATAGAGTGGACGTAGACACTGACAGAGAGAGAGAGAGAGAGAGAGAGAGAGAGCTAAACAATGGGGCTACTGATTAGTTGTGAATTTACTGCTGATTAAGATGCTTTTTAAAAGAATTCGCCGCCACCCACTTGGGCCAAATGAACTTTTCCTCGAACTTTTCTTCTCCGTCCGTCCGTCCGTCCATTCACTCGTATCGCATCGTATCTGTGTGTGTGTGGCTCGCGTGTTTGCTGTTGTGTGCTGGTGTGTGTGTAAACTTTTCGTTGAATTGGCAGTTTATGAAAAATTCAAGGACTGGCATTAATTTCGCACTAAACTTCTCAGGGAATCACCAATGGGCAGCACATCCATATAAATTATATGGAACATGCTACTCAAAGTATGTGAAAGCTCTGGTCCTGTGCCGGAAAGTACAAACACGTTGAAAAGTCAGCACTAAAAAAGAAGGCAAACAAATCAAGAATGCTGAGATGGCCAATTTCGCTGTGGCACGTGTTGACATTTGCTGTTGGATTCTTCTCTTGTTTGTCTCTTACTTATGGCCAACTCTCACCAACTATCTCATGGGATTATATATCCAGGATGTGTATCACGTTTATACCCTTCATGACTCTGTAAAAACTATGCATATTAATGGGTTAATTGTTATCACCGTAGAGCCAGCCTAGCCCTTAACATGCGCACTTTTTTCCATATTGAACGAGAGTTAATTTATTATCTAATTATGCACACATTCTGTCCCACTTTCTATCACACTTTATTGTCTATATATCTCACTCTAGTCGGGCTGCTGCTCATTTAATCAGATTTTGTTTCAAAGTGTGGCCCACTTAATTATAGCATAGGGCTTTTTTCAGCCTTGTTCAGGGCTTGTGCAAATATTTAGACATTTTGAATGTGCCATTTGTTGAATGGAAAATGTGAAAATGTTATTTAGAAAAATCACAGTGTAGGACTTTTGTGTTGGCCAGTTGTTTACAGCCTAAACGAAATCACGACAATGTAGCGTGAATCAACAAAATCAGCCGAGAGACAAATTGCCCTGAACACGCAGCCCCCACATCAGCCAGATACAGATACAGCTACAGATACAGATACTCTCGTAACCAGCTTCCAGCTTCATCGGCCAGCTGCACATGTCAATTACTGTTTTGTGATGATGTTTGCAGCCCTGATTCTGCCTCTTTGTTGCCTCCATTCACGAGCTAAACGGTCGAGGGGGCGTCTCCTGAATCCCGTACCAGTACCCCTACCCCTACCCCTACCCGTATCCGTTTGCCTCCCCGCACCTCGTATACTAGTACGTATTTATTTAAATTTATCGCATTGCATTTTTGCGTGCGTGCGGATCCGAAATGAATTGGAAAATTCCCATGCAATTTGGCGTTCATATATGTATATATGTATGTACGTACGAGTACGGGTATTCCATGTAATTAACAATTTAGCGATTGGAATGGCAGCCATTTTGTCATAGACAAAATTGCACAGACGGCGGGGGTGCATAACAATGCGTATACGTAATGTACGTGCATACGTACATATACGGGTATTTTTGTATACCTATAAAATAAATACTCAAATTAATGCAAATTCAGTTTTGATGCACATAATTTCATTTTAATGGAAATTTTATACATCCACGTAATTCGCGCTGCCATGGCGAAGGGGGGGAGGGGTGAGCCATGCTGACTGTTGGCCCGAGGCGCTGCAGCATATAAATAAAGGTGCTAGCCGACGTAATTTAATTGCTCATTCTCCCATTATGGCCATGGCTGCAGCAGGATTCTGTATTTTTATATATGCCATTTATGCAATATTTCTAGCGGAAGGGGGGTGGCGCATACGCCACCGCTTGGAAGAAAGGTCAACTCGAAATAATGCCTCTAGCTATGCGACGGGAGCATATGGCATATTCTAATGGTGGAAATAAAAAGGGTGCAGGATCATAAGAAGCTGCTGGAATGTAGAGCCAGAGCTGGTAGCTAATAGGTTGCCCCTACAATTCTTTAGTATTTCGAAATGAATTGCTGTCCGCCCATAAATACACGCATACTACACACATATATGAATGTGTATGTGTATGTATATTTTCTCTGCACTACAAATCCTTCAGTTATAAATCCTTCCTATCGCTGGGCATAAAATATATGGCACAAGGTGATTTATATACATTTTGTCTGAGTTTATAGGGAAATGGGCATAAAAGAGGGAAAACTATGTTGCTGCAGCGGATGCCCGGCGCAGCTTTGACGGATTTTATTGTACGTCCTGCTATGGGTATGGGTATGGGTATGGGTATATCGGTATGAGAGGCAGGTTCACCTGTGGGTCTGGGTCTGTGTGTTGGGTGAGAGGGAACGCTTAACTTATTAAATGCGCACACTCCGTTTTAATTACTCACACATACAGCTGTGCACATGTGAGTTGCTAATTGCGGGCACACAAACATACACACAGACACACACACACACATGCAAGCGGAGCACAATTTTAATGCGCACTTCCGTTTCCGCTGTAATGCCTGCGGCATAGTTTATTTTTATAACCTCCCCACCGACCCCACAACACGGGGTTTCTGGCACTCCGGCTGCCTCCTTTTTGCAGTGCGTAATTGTTAATTTTCAACCTGAAATGATGAACGACTCCACTGGCTGACTGACAGACTAATTGACTGACTGAATGACTGACTGACTGACTGGATGATGCATTGGCAGCGGCATACAGCTATTTGCTGACATTTTTGACGGGAAATTAACAGTATTTTAAGTGCGTGGCCGTTACACAGAGGAAACACGTTAACACAGGATAAACATGGACAGGCCCAAGCCCAGGCCCAGTGGAGAATGCACACAGAATGCAACCACAAAAGAAAGCCAAGAATGAAGTGCAGCAGCTTACGCAAATTAAGCGTAAAATCACAGAAATGACAGCAAAGGGATGGACAAACAGAACGAACCGAAAAGCTGTAGGAGCCAGCCCTCGAATTGAGATTGAGACAGCCGGAACATCATTGAGCAATTATTTAAACATTGTCGCGGCAAAAGCAACAACCGAGCTTAAGCAAATTGAATTCGTCGCATTCTCCTAATTGCGGCCAACACTCAAATGCCCCCGCCCCGCGCCCCCCCTCAACCACTCCGAGCCACGTTCTAGCAGGACCGTCACCCGCACAAAATTCGTTTCATTTCTGGATAATTGCTGCTTGAATTTCAATTCGAACTGCGCGGTGCGAGGGCGAAAGAATGGCTGCAGAACCTTAAACTCCTGCTGAATGCTCTCCTCGGTTATCCTGCACTTGTCACAGGCTGTCGGGCAAATTGAATTTCCAGCAAACGAAATGGGGTTACAGCCGCCAAAGGAGATATCCTTTTGCCTAGCTACGATTACAGCTGAATTGGATGACTGTAACTGGCTTATTATTTCGCACACGCTGGGATGAAAAGCGAGTGAGAGAGCGTCTCACATGATGTATCAAATTCGCTTGAATAATCCTGCTAAAATTCTGGAATTTTCAGAGATAAAAAGAATTCTTTGAACTGAATCAAATGTTTCAGAAGAATCTCTTTCTATGGTAAACGAATTCCTTGAATTTGAATTTCATGCGACTTGCAGATATCGTATCATCCCTTGTCAAACTTCTCCCACAAGTCTCCAAGCTCTGTGGCTGCCAGTGTATAAGTAAAATTAACATTTTACCTCTTGGGCAGAACTAATTTTCTATGCCACTTAACGGGGGGCGGGAGAGTGGGAGGGGAACTCGCTGGAGTCCGACATCGTTTTGCCTTCCGGCGCGACCAGCACTTCAGCCTTCTTTCAATCAATTAATTATTGTTTTATGCCGCTTTCAATCCTTCAAAAGAGCCCAAGAAGAAGAAGAAGAAAAAACGCAAAAGCAAGAAGGAGCAGCACTCTGTGTGTCCTTAGGCCACACCAATGCGAAGGCAAAAACCAAAGCAAAATGGACGCATACTTTACAATTAATTTGCCATTACGCCTGGTCGAGGTCTGGCATGGGCGGGGGCTGCAGAGAGCACTCTGCCATTTTTAATCGATTTTCATTACAGACTCGTTGGGCCCGTCGTCCTTGTCCCTGTCCCCGTCCCCGTCTCCGTCCCTCCGTCTGCCTCCGCTCGTCACTCACTTGACGCCTCAATTGGCCTCGTCTAAATGGGCAAACAAACTCTCGACGTGGCGGCATCTTCATTCCCATCTCCCATCTCCCATGCCTGGCCCTGTCCCTAGCCCTGGTCCGCAGTTGGTTGCCTAATTTGACTAATAAGCTGGCCATTGCAACGGCTGTTGAACTTCCGGTGGGTTGAAGTTGGGAATGCGAATGGGGGGCGGGGCGGGGCGGGCCTGAGGATTGGATGGCTAGGCCGGTCGTCAGCCACTTTTGGTAATTATATGCCAAAACAGTTCAGCGGCGTTGAAGCGGCTGTTGGGAACTACTCTCTCGCTCCCCTCCCCTGATTGTCCGTCTGATTTCGGCTGCCCTTTTTTTTTGTTTGCTCTTCCTTATTGGTTAATCATTTGCCGTAAAGATTTTAATTTCCGCTTTTTAATAGGGAAGCCTGTCTATCGTTGTGGTCTGGGATTCTCGCGGGCTTAATCCCTGCGCCACTCCTTGGGTTCTCTGTTTCCCTTTGTTTGCCTTTTGAATATTTTTTGTAGAATTAACCGAAGCTGTAATTGGTTCGCCAGCGAGAGTAGCTGTCAGTCAAGATTAAGATTTAGGCGGACAGAAAGGGGCAAGAGCAGCTCATAATTTCAATCTTTAGAAATCTTAAAGAGACAAAGCCAGCCATGAACAAAGGATTTGAGTTTGTGACTTCCATTCATTAGCTTAAATTAATTTGGCCCGACAACGTCTCAAGGACGGCACGTGAACCATATTGGTGACAATAAACAAATCACCCCAAAAGTGATATGATTGCCAACAGGCGAAGGTTGGGTTAAACGATTTGACCTGCCCACCAGCCACTTGAACTTCAAATAAGGCCACAAGTATCGAATATTTGATGTGTTCTATGGGTTCTATGGGTTCTGGGGGTGCCTTTTGTGTTTGTGTTGGATAAATCGTAGGCACACACGCAAATCGGAGAACAAATACGAGTGAGAGTACGAGTGCACGACAAGGGACAGGGCGGTGGGGGCGGCCATCGATTGACAGGCAGGGCAAGCCGTTCGTTCGGGTATGAGTTGCCATTGAAAGGCATTCAATAATTTACTAATATCTAACACACAGCGGGACTGGTGAGGGAAACCCAATCACATCAGGGGTCCGTCCACACTGTAATAATAATTCCAGTGGTTCACAGATACAGACTACAATCGTATCGTCAATGATTATTTTCCAGGCAGGCAGGCATGCGGGCGGGCAGGCAGGCAGTCAGGCAGTCAGGCAATTTCTTACGCAAATAAGGTTCATTCAAGAGGCGTTCCCGCCGTCATCAGGAATACCTACGACTAAACACACACTCGATTGATTGGCAGGTTTTGTGCCCAGCCTAATGACCACATGCCATGATGGCCAATACTTTATACTCGTAGTGTGTAGTATGCATTAAATGTAGATTTGCTTGTGCATAAATTGAGCCGTAATTAGTGGCTAATGATTTTGATATTGACCTCAAATAAATACTGACTCTCTAGTCTGACTCTAGATATGTATACATAAGTATAACGACAATGAACAACTGGGGAGCAAATGCAATTCTCTCTCTATGATATCATATCTACATATATATTTGAGGTCAGTCTAGAGTTTCGTATCTGTTGAGTGTCTGCAATTAATAAGCATAAAATACAGATACTCGTTCTGACACAGGAACGGATGGCGTACTAATTGGCTGTGAGATGGATAATTGGAATTGACATGTACACATGTGTATATGTACATATGTATGTATGTAGCTGAGTAGTGAAACGATTCTGGAAACACGAATCAAAGATTACGCTGATTAAAGCTTATTTTGCAATAGAAAATCTTGTACTTTGTATAACCTTTCTTAATGTCAAAAGTAAGTTCGTCAAAACGGTTTAAAAAATGTACATATATGTATATTCTGAAGTCATGCGTTCAAAGATCACAAAAAATCTAAAAATAGCAAAGTTGTGTTTCTACCCATATTTAAATTAAATATTCAATTTTAAAATACAAACAGTGAAATTAAATAAATCTTAATTATTTTTTAAATATGTTGTAAATTTATTAAACATTTTTTTTTAATAAATAAAAAAAATATATAAAATTTGTAGAAAGAATATTTGATTTAAATATTTAATTTAATTTAAATACGAAATATATTTATTTTAAATTTTTTCATATATTTTAATATTTTCTTTTTTATAACTTCCACTCTCGGAGAAAATCTATCGGTAAATGGGTTTTCCTATGGGCTTTTTCTATGGGTGTATAAACAGTAAGAAAATACGAGTTTTAATTGATCTTTTCTTGCTGTGTAGCAATTTTCTGAGTCCTGTGTCTGTGTCTGTATCTGCCATTCTTAATCGCAGAGCAGCTGCCCATCATATCCATGATTTCCCTCTCACAGTCCACATTCACCCCATCATTTGTATGTGTGGTTAATAACCTATAATTTGTACAGGCCCATCCAAGAGCTTTTCTTCCACACACTCGTCCACAGACTTTCCCAACCACTCACTCGATTCACTGCTGATTCTTGGCTTGACTTTGAGTGTGAGTAATCATTACTTTTACATACATACACAGACGAACTCAAGGCCTGTAATTGATATGAGAATCAGAGGAAGAAATACAAAGAGGGAAAGAGAGAGAGAGAGAGAGAGAGAGAAAGACAATTAATGGCAGGCCTCGCCATGGCGTATACGTAACGTCCTACAAAATAATTATAACCATATTAAAATGCTCCGCAAAATGGTCAACACTTAACCTCAGACCTCGGCCTGTTCCTGAACCCTGGCCCTGGCCCTGACTTTGGCTTTGGCTTGAATAATTCAATAACAATTTACAATCAATTAAAATGACTCTCAAAGATTAAAAATCTCAGACATTGGCCAAGTTTATTACGTGTGATTCGGAGTGTGTGCGTACTCGCACTGTGGCCCTGCCTGAACTCAATTTAGCGTTACTCATGGTCCATTAATTTGCCATTTTCATGGTAGGTGCAATAAAGTGCAAAGGGAACAAAGGCAGAGAGCACAAGGCACAGGGGAGAAGGGAGAAGAAGCATAAACGAAACGAAACGAAACAGAAGAGAACAGAACACCCACCAAAAGTCGACACCATCAAGGACCCAGAAAAAGGGTCACTTCCAGTCGACAGGAAAGGCACAGGCACAACACAACACAACGAAAGCAAGCAGCACAAAGCCCTCTAACTGTCTCGACCCCTCTCAACGACCAATTACAACTAAACAGCTTTAATTTAATTTGAGCCCACCCTGGTAACTGGTCCGTTCGGGCCTACCCACAGTCCCTCCCCACAGCATCTAACTCTTCTTCATCCTGATGCCGCTGCTGCTGCCACTGCCGCTTCCACTGCCACCGCCGCTTCTGCTGCTGGCCAAGAACAATGGCGCGGATGTAATGTTCGCATTATGCTCGTTCACAAATTGTAAGCAGCCATTATGTTTCTTCATGTTGCCCATGTTTCCCATCGCCCAGCCCCTGCACCGGCCAGCCTTCCCCTGTGTTTTCCGCATTGTAATGCCCATGGACCTAAAGCCCGAACCCCGCCCTAACATCAGGCTAGCCTTGCCGTGTTTTCCATTGTTCCTGTCGGCCCCTTCCTTGCTGCTCCCCGACTCTGGTCTCTCTGTCGTATGTCAAAATAATGGCGGCTATGGGCAGTCATTGCGTTTGTTTTGGTACTGCCCATTGCCAGCAGCACAATCCTCACCTGAAGGGCTCTCCTGGTGGGTTGTAAGACATACAAGACCAAAAACATTTCTAACATTACTTTGGCTGACTCCAAAAGGTAAAGAGTTGTGAGGTTCGAATCGATAACTTGGATGTAAAACAAATTAATTACTACTGAAGATGTGTTTTATTATCTGCAACATTGCATTCTGTGTTTCAGATTTTCCTTTCAGAAAAGGACCAGAAAATGGATATACAATTCTAAATGTATTTCCATCGATAATGCCATGTGTGAGGGTGTTTGATGTTGATTAAGAAACCCCCCAAGTTTTCCCTATTGAGGGCTTTTCATTTGCTTGCAACAGCTTCTCAATTTAGTTAATCTACTTGTAAAATAATAATAGAGCAGGCCCAAATGGTGATGACCACAAGACAGGCTTAGCAATCAGTTGGAGCAGAGACACTGCCTACACTTTGCGGTCAAGAGCAACAAGTGGAGGAGTCCGAGTCCCCGAAGAAGTTTGAAACAAATGTGGTTTTGTGTGGGCACAGTGGTCACTCGATTTCGAGGTCACTGAAATCACTGTAAAACAGTTAATGACACGCACAAGACGGGGACAGAGGCAGGCAATTAGATGATGAATTAACTTACAAACTCCACATTAAAGGAAACAATTTTGTGCTGAAGTAATTGAGTGTGGCTGGAAGGAGGAGGAGGAGGCGGATAGTGGTTGTCGGATTGTGAAATCATCAGCAAATTACGCAGCCCAGTGATTGGACCTATTCAATTGAAAATTCGATAATCGACAATTGTGAACCGTGGAAAACCACAGGAAACTTTCGATTCTACCCCCCGATGTCTGGCACTAATTAGGCTCACTCAAAATGCAATTAAATCAGGGAAATATTGAAACTGAGTGGCAAACTTCCAGCCAATAAAGAGGAACAAGTCAAGGTAGATGGAAAATTCGAGCCAGCAACTGAGAGAAGAAAATTTTTCTGCCGTTCTGACAGTTTGCTCTTCGGTGCTCTTCGTATTTGTGCCAATCAAAATTTGTCTTTCTGGTTTTGTTTGCCTGCCATTTGCAAGAGCATTTTTCGCAATTCAATTTAACCATGGCATGGCTTTTCAATCGGCCAAATCAAACACACTCCGATGGTCATAAATTCTCGGACCGCGTAATTTCTGCGCTTTATTTATACATCAATGGCGTGATTTATTTGCCAACACTGTCGCCCAGACCACAGACCAGACCACAAACATCACTTCAAGTGTTCATTGTTGTCTACACTTGTCTTGTTTGTCCTATAGCCCATACCACACCATACCATACCATAACATATCTATACATATGCATGTGATTTCTGCTGCTGTATGGCTGAATGCTCGTATATAAAAAAAAAAACTATAATTCATTGTAAATAAAGCAAGAAAAACACAATTATTTATCACGGAGTAGACAGACATCAGCCTGATGCCCAGAGGCTCACTCCCAACACATAGGAGTCCCCTATCTGTATACCATCCTATTCCATACTCCTTCTTCTACCTTCTGCCCACACAAACAAAGAAATTCAACAATACAAATGTCAGTCAGCAGACAGAGAGACAGCGGGGCAGAGAGGCGAGGCAGGGTGTTTGGGCCTCGGAACACTCTGTCTGCCTCCGTGCCGCGCCTACCAAAGCGGCTCAAAGTTTCGGGCGACAACAAAAACACAAATCTTCTCGTCGTTTTTTTTGTGTGTATTTTTTTCGTGTTTGGATGAGGGGACTCTCTTTTTGGCTTTGGGTGACGGCCTGACAGGACAGAGAACCAAAAAGAGGGACTGGGGAAGTGAGCTGACACTGGGGCGGCTGGAGCCCCGGAGTTCCGAGTGTTCCGGAGCGAGTCTGGGCGACATATTTTGTGCTAAATCTTCTTGTTCACACTAACGCGTTGCTGACAGTTTTTCTTTCTTCATTTTTGTTATTGTTTTGCTGCTTTTGTCTGCCTCGGACTCTGGCTCTGACTCTGACTCTGTTGTTGCTTTTTCACAGATTTCAAGTGTGACAGTCAGTCCGTCAAGCAGGCGGCAGGGCAGACACAGTCACTCAGAGTCGTCAGTGTGAAATATCTCGGTAAATGACCAAAACAAACACCCACCCCGCCCATCCACTCATTTAGACACCTTGTTATATCACGGCCACACTGTTACTGTTCCTGTTCCCCCCCTGTAATCTGTGGCTGATCTGGCAACGCCAGCGATCATGCACGATGTTTGGTTTGTGTCTTGGCTGTAAACTGGTTTTCGTCTCTCTCAATGGATGCTGCGAGACGTTCGCTTGTGTTTTGTTGTTGTTGGAATTTACGCTGTTGTTAATTTGGCAGTTTTTCAAGCGCTGACATTGACCCAGATTCCGTCTGTCGACTGCCATCGTCTTCTGGTCCGCTTTGCTGCCTCATTTGCCGCTTGGCAACTTTTCTGCCCGACTCGATCGAACAATGCTCGTAAATGTTGAGTGCTAATTGCACTAACATTTGGCGGCCATTCACACAGCCCAGCAGCAGAGCGGACAAACAATAGCAGCAGCCGCAGTAGCAGCCATGGCAACAACACCGGCAGATACTCGACTCATCTTTGGGAAAATACATTTGCATTTCGTTAGTGCCTCTGTTCCTGCCTCCCGTAACCCCAAGCCAAAGCCCCAACAACCTGCCTGCCCATCGACCACATTTGCATATTCGATTTTGGATTTGTGTACACACTGAGGTGTGTGTTCGAGTGGGCTTCTGCTGCATCTGATTTTTGGTTTTGAATCATTTAACAGGAACATAATGCGCTTAGTCGGAGAAAGTGCATCTCATCTCTAATTATGTATACGAAACATATGCATATGCAGATATTCCAGAACTCATCATATTCTCCATGGCTAATATTGGGAATTATTTTTTGTTCAAATGAAGATTTAAGAAAAAATTCATTCGAAGCGAGCTGCATATTTTAATTTTGTGAAATCTGTTCCTCATGCTTAAATTGGCACTGGATAATAACCAGATAATGAGTTTTAGATATATGTAAATATGATGCTATTGAACATTTTGTACCATAGAAAATATCATATTCTCTTTTCTACATAATTATGTATTTCTGAATATATCTTGCCTTAAATTATTCTTCTAATTTGAAGCATGCTCATTTCCATTTTGAAAAATTCACTTTTAGTTGAAGATACATAGATGATATCTTATAAGCATACAAATCATTAAAATATTGAAATTCGAAAAAAGAAAATAGGTAAATAATTTTCATATTTAAATTTTGAATATTATTCAAACCCGTAAATAAAAATAAATTGCTTTTTAATTTGTTATCAGATATATTTTTGAAATAAATGCCCAGAGTCACGTAGGCCGATATCCAAAATAAGCCCCAAATTATTTCAGAGACGCAAGACTATGGGCTTTATCGAATTATATATGGATTTGCACTCACATGGACCCCTTGGGCACCGTCATGTTCAGGCCGTCGAGCACGACATTGGGGTTCTTGCTGCTGCCGTACATTTTGTGGGCCCGCCTCACACACACCGCCTGCTGGCGTCGCGTCGCCAGTGTCGAGGGCTGTGAGATGAAGAGGCGGCGACGGGCCGCCAAGTCCAGATCGCTGTTGGCCGCTGTCGCTGCTGCTGTTGGCGCCGCTGGCGGCACTCCATCGGCGGCTGCGTCCATGTCGAAGCAGTCTGCAAATAGTGCATAAATCGATATTAGTATTGTATATGGGGTCGAATTGAAATAAAAGAACCTAAAATTGGCACAACGCTTCGGCTTGGCTTTGGCCTGGCATTGTTAGTCATTGTAAATGGCGTTGGCTGTTGCTGTTGTGCATTGACAAGGAAAGTGAATATCGATAGTGATAGCCCGACAGGGCCTCACGCAACGACAGGATCTACCGGGGAATGTAGGTGCATTCTCTATATCTATAGTTTAAGGGGTACTTTGGTTTTTCATATAGGTTGATGCTCTCAATTCAACCTTAAAAAGATTTCGCCAGTAAAACCCTTTAATTATGGAAGAAAGATGTGATTTTGATGTGAGGAAATGCAGTGAAATTATTGCTCTGATCCTCTGATGCCCCTACAGACTTTAGAGTATATATTTCTTCTCCCATCATATATGCAGTCTGTCTCCCAATACTTGTTTATTGCTGCTGTTGCTGCTGCTATCGCTATCCCTATTCCTGTCACTGTTTCCCCGCCCCGCCCTAGTTTTAACCTTTGTCGCCCCGTTGGTGCTGGCTATTTTGGCAAGTGACGTTGCAGCAGTTGTTTCACAGTTGATTAAACCAATTTTTGTATATCGTCAAGCCAGGACGGACTGGAGGAACAGCGAAGAGCAGGCGAGAGTAGACCCGACCCGGTTAGAAGCTTTAGCCTCGTGATGGATATTGCTGTCATGTAGATTCGACCCCTCCTCGATGTTGTTGTTGTTGCTGGGTGCTTCTGGTCGCTGGCTATTGGCAATTTTTGGCTCGAACGAAATCAAATTTTGAAAATGGCTTCGCTTGTCGCCAGAGACCCCCATGATGCTCTCTAACTCCTGTCCAGTATTCAGTGTCCGCTGTCCAGCATCCTCTATCCTCGGACTAACAGCCATTGGCCCTGTCCTGCCCTGTCGTGCCCTGCCCTGTTCTGTGTAGTGGCATTTGCCAGTTAACGACAATTTGGCCAAGTGCTTTGGTAGTTGGTTTTTATTTTCGTTTTCATTTGAAATTGACATTTTGCTAATCGAAAATGCAGCAAACAATTTGCCCGTTTGGGGCAAAAGTTTTGCAATTATTTTGCCCCGCAAAAAAGGTCCAAAATAGAATGCGAAAGAAAACTGAAATAAAATCCAAAGCCAATAGCAAAGCCCGAATGCCATTTATTGATTTACTTCTCCTATAACAATGGGCCCGTTCCAGAAACAAATAAATAAAAATAAGCATACAAACAACTAAGTAACGGAAACAACAACTGACGGGATGTGGTTCCCGGGGTTTTTTTTGGCTGGGATGGGTTTTGGTTTTAGTTCGGTTTCGGTTTCGGGTCGGTTCTTGTTGTGCTCTGTACTGTTGTGTTTAGTTTGGCCTTTTTTGGCCGCTCCGGCTCCGGCTCCGGCTGCAAGAAATAAACTTTCTTGATAAATGACTTCAATGTAATTAATTTCTGCTCAGCTCGCTTGCAGCCATCCCGTGGCAAGGAGGAGGCGACCCAGACAATGCTTTGCTACTGATACGCTTTGGGTTGGGGTTGGGGTTTGTGCTTTGGTGTTCTGTGGCAACCAGCAAGCAGCTCATGAGCTATGTCTTGGCAGCGGCAGAATGCTGTCATTGCTGGTCCTGGCCTCTGTACGGGGTCTCCTGCCCTGCAGCATTTCAATTAAGAATTATTGTTTAAAGATGTAAGTAGCCAGTAGCTGGGTCTGGGTCGGGTTGGAGCAATCATCATTGTTTTTCCCCCGAATGGCTGTCAGATTGCACCCAAATGATAGAAGTAATGTACTGCAGCTTCTGTGCTAAGCAGATTATAACTGAATTAGTGTCAGAAAAGCACTGCAAGTGAGTCGGAGCTCAAGTCTCTTCAAGGACTTATTCCCCACTTATTACTCATACGTCGTGTGGAGGGGTTTTGGGTCAACCGCTGACGAATTTTGTGTTAATTAACTTATTTTTCAGCCCAATTAATATGCACAGCACAAGAATGACCCATGAGATGTGCCCAGGGAATCTTGGCCTCTAATTAAAACTTTATCTTTCTTCTTAGCCAGAGACTGATTGAGAGACACCGCAGCAGCCGCAAATTTAATCAAACAACTGTAAAACTAAGTCCATGCATTACACACCCAGATTTCTGCGGGCAGAACAAACAATAAAAGTTTTTGTGCAATAATTTTTCCGTGCACGAAACGAAAGGTGTTAGTGGAAAGCCACTTCGCCAGGACACCGGCCCGGCCCGGCCCGGCACCCTTTAATGTAATAATAAAAAAAAACCTGAAGGCCAGAAAGGGAAACTGTTTGCCAAATCTTTAAACTTGTCCTTGCCCAGAGCGGGTATCTCTCTCTCTCTATCTCGGATATGGGATTCGTATCGGCTGCACAGATTTGTATTCGCTTTCTGGCAATCTTTTCGGGGGCTCTTGTAAGAGAGAGTTCTGCTGGGGATGGTGGTCGGAAACAGGTGCCGACTTGGCAGGCAGACGGAAATAAATAAAATCACACATAGCCCGGGATAAACCGAGGGAATTGCCAGCGGCAGAAGGATGGCAGCAGGGGGACAGAGACAGGGACAGGTGCGCACATGCATGAAAAGTAAAATATGTTTATATAAATAAAAGACAGCAGCGGGGCTAGGGCGAGGAGGCAGGATGGCAGCCGTGAGGCCCAGACCCCGAACAAAGTTTGAAGTTCGGCAGCATAAAGAAGTGCAAATTGTTGCGTGCTGCGATTGTATCTATCGAATGTGAGCACACGAAAGCTATTTCCTGCCAACAAATATAAACGCCGCAATAAAAGGGAACACAACCTCAATGCCAATGGCCACGCCCATAAAGCAGGCGCGACAATGAGTGGAACTTGCTGCGGGATGGAGGGGGAGTGCCAAGAAGGAGAGTCCCAAAAAGTTTTTTTGGCAAACAAAAAGCAACAACAACAAGAGAAACAACAATGAAACAAGAAAAAAGTTGTAAACTGAAATGATTATCTGGTGCCTGACACTTGTCTAGCCATAGATACACACGTATCAGTTGTATCTGTAGTCTGTAGTCTGTATCCTGGGATTTGTTTTTAGGCGGCAGGTAAATAACCGAAAGTTTAACCCCACAACAGAATGCGAGTCACATCCTCCTCGGGGGCATTTGGTTTACTGCGGTTTTATTGGTGCGTACGCGTATGATGTGCGGCATAAGTTTACGATCGACTGACTCTTTGTAGCATTTATGAGGTCTGTTTACGGCCGCATTAGCGTTTACCTAGACCTTGTGCCCTAGATCAGAGATAGCAAAAGTCATTGGGAATGAGGCTTAGAAATAGATGGCTTTGTTAAGTCAAATATTGTTTGAAAATCGATTCAGAGGCTATGTATATAAATTAAAGAGGATTGCTGATCGCTTATTTCGGGAGATATATTATACCAAATTGAAAAAGATTCTTCTGCGTTAAGTAGGTCCCAGGTCCCTGCATCCATCTCAATCGGATGCTAGAACCCTTTTTCCCAGTCGATTCGGCTCCAAAGTTCCTCTTCCGAATGTGCATTTACTTTGGGCATCAATTTTCTTTAAATAATATTTTTGAAGTACTTTCATCTGGCTGAGCGAATCATTTGATTGCCAGCGCAACGGACAACAGGCTTCCGCCGCATTACGAGACTCCAAGTTCGAGGCGACTCGTGAAATGGGTCAATGGCAATGGCAGGGCCCCACAGCTTACCAAAGCCATTTGCATACACAAAGCAGGGGGGTGGGGGTTGGGTTGGGGACAACAACAACTCTTTGCAGACTAATAAATATTTATATTTATTTTCAGTTTTGCACATAGAAGGCCCTCCTCACCACACACTTTGTCTCTTTCATGAGCCGTCCTCAAACACTTTCAACAAACAAAAAATAAAGAGAAAAAATGGAATATAATAACAAATTTCCACACAATTTTACGCCCAATAAATTTGAGCAAAAAAAAAATACATTTAGCCGGTCATCGGCGAAAAGTGCGCTCATGTGTTAGTAATCCCCGGAACAGGGCATAACATACTCGAATACATATGTATGTACATAAACGAAACAGATTCCAAAATGGTTAGCAAATAATTTTAGCACGAGTCAAGAGCGTATTCTTTCAGAGAGCCTTTCAACCTTCAATGTGGCCTTAAAGCGTTTAACATAATTTCTTTTGGCCACATTGTGTATAGGCCTTGAGTGCACAGCAAGCGCCAGACTCAGACTGAGACTCGGCGTAGAAAATTGCATGGGCAAACTGGCTTAAATGGCTAATAACAAATTGTTTGCATTTAAATTTTCATTTTCATATAATTTTCATGTTCCCAAAAATTGAAAAGCCCTCACACAACTTAATCAGAAGCACACACACAAGCATACAAGCACACCAGCACACACACTCACACACTCTGGCAGACAGACATTTGGGCATATTTGTTTGCTGGTTTAAATGCTGTATCCTGGCGCACAGGGGGCTGCAGCCGAAATATAATTCTGAAATTCAACAAACAATTTCCTGGGCGTAACCACAAAATGTTCGAGCCTGAGCCTGTTGAAAATGGCCGCCCGCACACATATCATATACAATACGATATACCATACGAGCAGGGAGATATAGATGTACCCGTGCAAGTATGGAATGGCAGGAGAAATACTACTCATAGATCGTTTGTTATGCTCGTTGGGTTTTGGATGTTGTTGCTGCTGGGCCGGGGATTTGGTTTGTGGGCTGGGGATAGCCCTGTGCCTAAGGGAGGTTGTGGCTGAGGCTGTAGCATTCTGGTAAGCGCATTTGTATTTAATGAAGCCTATTTTTCTTACCGAACATGAACCGCAATTATTACGAGTCATTAGTTGCCTGTGCGCCAGAGTCTGTGCTTCGAACACCCGCCCGCCCGCCTGACCGACTAATGCATAATGAAAGAGCCTGGGCCTTCTCACAGATAATAATGTATGGACTGCTGAGTGAATCGAGTGCCTGCCAAGGCCCAGGGCCTACATCTGAGAGAGAGAGAGAACGAGGATTCCTGGAATGTGGCACACTATTGCAGAGCCAATTAAGCTGTCACAATTTGTGCAGCAGTCATGGTTATATGTGCGATTCGTCAGTGGTTTTATTTTCCCTGACTACACAGGAGCTGCAGTGCCGTCCCTCCATTTGTCTGTTTGCCACTGAGTCAGCGCATTTCAAATCGTTGTTAATTGAAATTTGTGAATTCAAAATTCTAGTTTACAGCTGCATAAGCAATCGCTATTGGCAATGCAGTGCCATCCGCAGTCGCAGTTGCATCGAATCGCGGAGCGAATGCGAGGCAAACTCAATGCCATCGATGGCGCTCGCAGCCCGGGGCTCTGGTCCTGGCTCTGGTTCTGGTCCTGGTCCCGGGCTTTGACAAATAACTGATCAGGCAAGCGAAACTGTGCGCTAACTGAACTGAAGCAGAGCGGCAGAATGGCAGAATGGCAGCACGGTGGAATGGTTCAGTGAATGTAATTAAAAAATGTTTCAGTAGGTTATGAGACCTGCTCTGATTGCCACAAATACGATTCGAACTAAAATATTTTAGCTGGAAACTAGAACGAGGTATTAATTTCAAGCAATTTACGCTTGAAACTTTGTTCTGGGTTAAATATCTCAAGACTATAGAATGGATAAGCCTCTCCAGATTGATCGACTCAGCTCTCAATCCTCATTCAGATGTGTTCGAACTGACAGTCAGTCGGCAATTGCGTTTAATTGCGTTTGCTTGACCTAGAGCTTATAATTAGAGTATTAAATACACGTTACCTTTAACAATTTTCTGCAACCTTTTGACTGAACTTTCACTTGAGGGGCGAGACAGACGGCAGTGAGATTTATGTACTTTGAGCCGAAGAGAGAATTACCAACTGCCGGGTAATTACTCCCCGTGTTCAATGATTAGGCCAGCAATACGTCTAAGTCTACGAATACGTATACAACCGCTTACACAACAGTCCGAGTCGGGCTGCACACTTTGCACATTTGAGCTCTTGACTGAAGAGTGCGCTATGCCAGGGCTGCGTCCCAAGGAATGTGCATCCCCAGTGTGGACGGACCACGGACCCCCAACAAACAATGAAGTCACCGCGAAGGGTGGGGTGGAGACAGGCGGCAGACACACTTTTCACTTAGTCACAGTTTAGTGCGAAAAAAACCGGTTGTTAATCAACGTGCCTATAACAGAACTGACATAAAGCTAGTACCCGCTAAGGTCGTACTTTGATTGCCAGCCAAACAATGTCTCTGAGACATGTGGAGAGATCGTAAATACTTATGCGGCAGAGTACCCGTACCCGTAACCGTACCCGTATCTTTGACTTGTGACTCGACTTGACTTGACTTGAGGACTGCACTTGACAATGAATTCTCCCCACAGATCTGCTGTGGCCCAAGTGGAAATGGAAAAACATGAGAGTACGTCAGCAGAGACGATTGCATGAGGCATGAGGCATGAGGCATTCGGCGTTCTCTCCGACTGGATGCAAAATGCAAATGATTGCCGCTCGTCTACGACAAAATGTATGTAATTAATAAACCCACATTACACTGAGTATTAACAGCACTATATTTTCATGGAAATCTAGAAACTTCAGCATGCGAATTGCGATTTCTATTTATGAGCTGCACGAGCTGCACTTTGGCCCATAAATTTTCCATGCGACAAGTGCACAATGACTGGGAAATTGTCTAAGGTCAGTTGTGTGGGCTGCAAGACAATGCCAAAGGAATACTTCTATCTCTTGAGAGATGTCTCAGATATCTGGGAATGTGATCCAACTATTGAGGTGACTGCTTATCGTGATTTCATTCAACTGTTCACTCGGTGATTTTCACACACATTCCCAATAGCTTTTCCACCCATCTACACGAACACACACACACACTGAAATATTTATGTCTTTGCATATTTCAGGGACACATTTGCACTTGACAATAACAACATGGAGGAACAAGCGGAGCAGTCGCTGGAGGTCGTTGGAGCCCCTGACAAGGATTAGCGCAAAGGGGCACCCACATCCCCACATGATGATGATGATGATGATGATGATGGGGATAATGATGGGGATGGAGGAGTAGCATTGCTGCTGCTGCTGACAATCACAGCCACGAGCTAGCGGGGGAGGCTGGCTAGGAGCTGGCGCCGCCGTCAGCAGCATCGGAACATAAAGTGCATTGCGTCTGGGTTGGCTTGTTAGGGGTGCGGTTGGGTCTCAGTAGACAACAAATAACACTGCAGATGCAGATGCACCGTTAGCTATGGATGCAGACACAGATACAGATACTGTAGCACACACACACACACACACAGATACTGTTGCTTCTATTTGCGTGACAAACGCAACATACAGCAGGCAGCTGTTACACGCAACCGGAGGGGGCGGAGGGAGCTAGAACAAATCTCTGTGACACCGACAATCACTTTCCAGCCACACAACAAACAACCAGATGGAACATATAGCCGCTTCTTGGCATACATTGAACTTTTGGTAAATCGATCAAGTATACGCCGTGTGGCAGTAAGCTAAAGGATGGAGGATGTGTTGGGGGAAAAACCCCCACCCCGACCCCCCATGAGAAGCTGAATCTGCGAGTTGACGTGCCGCTCTGTCAGATAGTCGAAAATCTTGGCAGACTGCACACCAAACAAAAAAGGGGCCCAAAAGGGGCAGAAGTCCCTCAGCTGTTTAGCATTTATTTGCATATGAGGAGGAGATTGCGAGAGCTTCTCGCTTGTTTGCTCTTTTCTGGGCGGGCATGTAAATATTTAAAGGCTTTTATTGCTTTTTTCTCAGGCAAACGGGAGCAGGCTCAAAATTTCCATTCATATTCGTGAGTGGAAAACGAAGACCTGAGCAAATGATGTGCTCTTCAAGATTTAAAGACTTCTGGAATTGCTTTGCCCTTTGGGATCTGGAGTGAGCTCTGGAGTGTGGACCCAGAGAAACGCCAATTAATTGGCTAAAATAAATATTCACGCTTCAAGACCCGACCCGGACAAAGGCCAACAGAGGGACAGAAATATAAATAAGGAAATAAATAAATGGAAGGCAAAACGAGAGTCAAATGCACATGAAATGCACAAGTCAAAAGGCCATTTCGTTGACCAATAAAAATGAAAATACAAATTTATTTGATTGCATTTTTATACCCCAACCAGTCTCTCACTCTCTCTCTCTCTCTCTCTCTCTCTCTCTCTCTCTCTCTTTCTTTTTATGCTTATACTCGAATATATGTACATAGTCGTATAATGGATATCGTTGACTGCGATAGCGATAGGGCATGACAAACGTTTTGCTGCTGCCATGCACAAAATATCCGTAGATATTTGTCGCTTTTATTTGTCCCCAGCAATTGACTGTCGCCTGCAATTGTTCGGCTATGATTTAACTAACGTTGCACCAATGGTGTCCTGTCGTATTGTGTCGTGTCGTGTCGCATCCCCCAAAAAAGGAGGTCAAACGAGATTTTAATATCCCTTCGACCGATCATAACTCATTTTCATGCCTTCCAGCCGCTCAGCCCAGCAGTTCAACGTGCATTTAATTTATATTTGCTTATAGACAATGCTTAGCCCAGTAATAATTAACACACATGACCTCATGAGAGCTTCAGACTTTGGTTTGGTTTGGTTTGGGTTGCCCTGCTCTGCGGTTAGAGTTTCGGTTTCGGTTTCGCAGTTTGCAGTTTGATGTGATGTGCAAACATTTTCCAGCCAATTATGCACAGATTTCCACGCTCGTGTTTCAAGGTTCGCAGCTAGCGAGCTACATTTTCAACTGTGTGTTTCCAACTAAATTTAGTCAACACCGAAACAGACAGACAGACAGAGAGACAGACAGAGAGACAGACAGATAGCTGGCCAGCCGAAAGCTACAATAGCAATAACAATTAAAAATGCGCTTTCATTGCATTTTATTCAGTTTTACAGTTGGTCGCATTCGGTCCAAAACAAACACTCAAAAAATAAAAAAAACTACAAAGAAACCCGAGTAAGAAAGGTTAGCTTTGAAGCCGAGGCTTTGGATACTCTCTCATGGTTTTATAGGCTATGATATGCCTATGATGGCGTCCAATGAGTGGGAGTATATATTTATATTTTTTACACATAGCTGATGCCAAAATTACAATTATATATATACATTTCATCCCCTGATCGAAATCATAGCACCCTCCATCAGGGTAAAATTGTGATCCAATTTCCAGCCTTGCCTTCAGCTCGCTATCCAGTCCGCTTCTCGGCTTGCTTTTCCGCCGCCTGCCTGCTGCTCATCTTAGTTGCTTAGTCAACTTGGTGAGTAATCTCAAACTGAATGCAGCTTTGCTTAGTGTTTTTTTTTCTACATTTTTTGGTGGGGAAAACCAAAACCAACCGTCAACCGCTAACCGAAAGGCCAGAGTCTAAGCGGCTTTTGTGTTGTAAGACGAGTAGAATGTTGGACCGGTCCAAGGCAGCTGCCTTGCTGGCTGGCTGACTGACTGACTGGACTGTGTCTGAAGCGTTCAAGTGTCACTTGAAAGAGTCATTAACCCGGAATAATCTGTCTGCAGTGACTTAAGCATTCGTTCAAACAATCATCCTGAGACCGTTTTTCAATTAAGCAGCACACAAAGGACACTTCTGCCACCTGAAATTAATTAAAGTGTAGCAATTCAATCCATAAAAGGCTCCTCTCAATGTCAGCGGTCGGTCGGTCGGGTTTCCGTCTCTTTTCTTTTTTGTGGGTAAACCCTTGAAAATCATGTCATCACATTTCCTCCCCAGCAGCAGTGCGAAAAACCCATCATCAACGAATTCAACTTGGCCAAATGAAATCACAGCCAGTCGCCTGGCACTTCATATGCTGTATGCCCCTAGGATTTCCAGCGTTCCCTTAAAAAAAACAAGCTTTCAAATGAAATGCAAATGGGGGAGAGCCCTAAAAAAGCGTTGCAACGTCAGAATAAAAAGCGGCTACATATGCCTGTTTATATGCAAATATTTCGGTTACATATGTGCGTAAACATTTGGCAATTACTCGGAGCCAGAGCGGGATCTCTCGAACAGGAGGCCGTGGCCGTGGCCGGAGCCGGAGCTGGGACCGGGGTTTGGGGCCCATTTTGTTACTTTTTTCGCCACTCAGCCTGGAGGCTGATATTTGTTCTATTTGCTGATATACAAATATGTATATGTAAATTGTATACAGTATCTTTATAAAAAATATAAAATCATAGGAGCAGGCAATGGGAACGACCTTTGGTCGTGTTTGGCTTTCGGGGATTTTCAATTTAAATTGTGATTAAATTTCTACACGGTTCAGTGCGAAAATTCGTGAAGGATGGATGTGCCTGCCAGGACACATATGTACATATACATATGGTAGTAGTATGCATCTCTGACAGCAGTCTATTTGTATATTTTATTGATTGATGTGTAGGGTCGTCAATCTGTGCTAGACTGTTTTGCCACCACTTTCAGATTATTGCCCATTTTTTTCCCACCGTCGCGAAGCCGGCCCGCTTAGATGGCATTTGTTATGCAAATTTATTTTCGATTACTTGTTACCAAAGATTTGCCTCGGATTATGCAAATGTGTCAACCGTAGTAGCTGGAGAGAGTGCACGAGTATACGTAGTATCTCCATTATAGATCTACATCATTGCTGCCTTACAAGTGGCTTATTACGGTTAGTGTTTGTCAGTTGTCGGAAAGTGGGCTAAACGTTGCTGAAAATAAAGCAAACGAGAAATGGAGAGAAACTTTGCATATTCTCATGGACATAAAAGACGATGAGTTGGAAAATTTATTTGCTCCTCCGCTGATTGTTCATGTTTATGGCCAGCTCTATTGATTTTGCATCGAACCGAATTTCATTGGGCTATTTTTCTCACATTGCCGTCGACTACGACGAGTATTTCATAACTTTGTTAGGAGCATTTTGCATAATTCATTTTTCTCCGCCTGCTTGCGGTGGTTGCTCAAATGCTATTTACAATAATTAAACCCGACTGACTTGTGGCTGAAAAATGCGCCAATTGATTTTTGATTGATATTTATCGACTGGCCAAGACATGACCGAAGTAGGACAGGGAATCTGGCGTTGGGGCGTATCCGGTCAGGCAGGAAACCGTAATTGGATTAGACTGGCAGAGGAGTGCTTTCATATTGCAAACGTATCTTCGATTTGTGATAGCTTTTCAAACAATTAGAATTTAATTATTGTTATGCTCGATATCCTTTGCTCTCGGCCCCATTGAAGGGCAGGCTCTGGCATGCTGTGCCCTCATTTATTACGATTTTTTACTCATCCGAAGCTTTTTGTAGATGAAATCAAATAAATAAATTAAATTTGCCACAGACTTTTGGCGTTTGTCCCTTTTTTTTTGGTATACAGATCCATAAAGCACAACTTTGATTGCATTCGCGGCACCATGTCTCATGTCGGAAAATGAAATAAAATGGGTGAAGAAAAAAGAAACAAATGAGAAGGAAAATGAAAATGCATTTATTTGTATTTGGTTGACTATTTTTATTGGCGGTTACCTTTGGTTCGCTGCAAATTGTTCTGTGTGTGCGGTCGTTTAATTGAATAATTATATATGTATATACATATACATATGTACATACATATATATTGTATGGTGGAATTATTTTTTGCATTTTCGCATAGCTTGTAAATCAATTGGCATTACATTTATATCGGCATCCGCTGTGTGGCACGGCTGCGCCGAATACAAATGTAACAGATGGCCAAAACGCCGATGAGCCTTGACAAACTCAATAAAATTACGAATTCGCTTCCCCGCCATCGACAGTTCGCGGAAAATGTTGTCAAAGCATCGTGAAAAGAAAAAACAAATGAAAAAAATATCCAATATAAAAATAAATAATTGTGCAGCAGCTCGGCGTTAATTGCACTTTAAAAAGCCCCAAACAAGTGCCAAAATGTTGAGTGTAATTTATTGCAGATGCAATTGCCGGTCGGTTAACGAGTGCTTCACATAGAACACGGACAGACGGCCACACGGCCACGGCACTAATTAGAATTTTTGGCGAAACAATTAGCAATTTGCCGGAAATTATTTCAATTTCTGAAAACATTTGAAAACTTTTATTTAATTTGACACTGAGCGAAATTTTTGGAATATACCTAAAGTTTTTTACTCCCACTCCAACCAAATTAGTTGGTCATTTGTATTACAATGCTATACTGCAGGATCTCCAATTTGGGAAATGATTTTTGTCAGGGGCAACGTGTAAATAGCCTTAACGAGTTCCTAATGAATCAGTAATATAATGATATGAGAAATAGCTTTATAGTATTGTCTATATACTCTCTAATATTATTTTACTCCCACTTAAAATTGTCCAGTTGAGCGTGTTGGCCTGGACTGTAATGACCAAAGTTTATTTTTAATAAAAAACAAAAATAATGCCTCATTTGTGTTGCTCATTCTGACTTGCAAGTTCTTTGGGATTTTGTGCACGGATCTACATCTTTATGATCTCCAATGAACAGAAATCGATGCAAAAATTAATTCATGACAAAGGAAAAACGTTCGCAATAATGTTTGATGCTTTATTAAGTGGGTACGAGTATAAGTTTTCTGCAATTCATGTGAAATAATTAACTTAAGCGTACCCAAGGCGGCGTGGACCTGCGCCTTGACCACATTAACTTCTTTACTTTTTGCTTAATTTTTTTCATTATTTTTCCCATAACCAAATTAGTCAGAATTTAAGAGCTGCTCTTTACGGTCCGCCCATCATTTTCGTTCAACCTCTTTAAAAATGAACTTTGCGTGTGCGTGGAAACCCTTTGCTTTTGCTTTTGCGTTTGCTTTTTCGTTTGCGTTTTCGTTTGCAAACGTTTGCGTTGAGCAGGTCAAAGTTAACTAACGAGTGAGGTTGAGTTTTGCGGTTTTAATTGTGCCAAGCCGGTGGTTTGGGTGTTGTTGTTGCTGCTGGTGCTGCTGCTACTGCTTTTGTTGTGGGGGCACTTACTCTCATTGTTGCGGTTTGTGGGTAAATTGGAAAGGTTAAGTACCCGGTTGGAGGCAGAAAATTAAATAATTATGTACAAGCGCTTGTAAAAGATACTGCAACCGGCTGGTCTTATGAATTCAACTGAAGGCCACTGAGAGATGGCCACAACACTCTGGGCAGAAGACACTAACCTACAGCAATCTCAATTCAGTTGGGGCACACACATTAAACGTAAACTTCATTTCGGTTGCCTCATGGAAGGTTTTTTCTGCTCTTTAACAAAGTTATACTTTACAAAAAGTCAGCCGAAGCAGAAAAGTTCAAAAAACCCGAAACAAAAAAAAAAGAATAAAACCGTTTTCCTGCAAGCCGCAGTTTGTATACCCTTTGAGGGGGAAAAAACTTATAGGTTTTGATACTCATTTTGGGAGAAGTTATTTTGAACTTGTGTCCGTCGTAATCCTTTGATAGTTCTGATTGCATATATTTATAAATATTTGAAACGTTAGCATTACAAACGCCTAACGAGAGATCTAATACCCACTCAAAGGGTATAAAAACGTGGCAGAGGCAGGCAGCAAAAAGTCAACGACAACAAAGGCAGAAGCAACATCAGACCTCATATGGAGATTCAGCTTCAGGTTAAGCTTCGACTTCAGGTTCGACTTTAGTTTCAGCCGAGTTTGCATTTTAAAGTCGTTGCCGCTGACCTTGGGCTGCATAAATCGAATTGGAGCAGGTCGTTGACGAAGCTGGTGCTTCAGCTGCTGCTTTTGTTGCTTCTGCTACTGCTGCTGCTTCTGCTGCTGCTACGGATGCTGACTGACGGAGGGAATGTACATATTGTTGGGGCCATGCATATCTCTTTTTTTTGCGGTTTCGATGCCATCCTTGAAGCATCGAGTAGGGGGACGGCTGTAGCTGTAGCTGAAGCTGTATCCACTTTACCCTTTACATTTATAATGAGGTTTGGCGTTACCTGTGTTGCTGGGGTTCTTAAGGTTCCTGGTTGCAGGTTGTGCGGGTCACTCTTCACCTCAGCGGATCGATGGCAAACACAGGAATTGTTGTTTAAATTTGTTTTTTTTGCTTTTTTTTATTTTGTAATATTTTGTTTGCTGACTAACTTTTGGCTTTGCTCGGGCAAAGTCAACAAAAGCGTAAAGAACACGTTTGCTTTTAGTTAACCAGTTTTGGCAGTGCCCAAAGATTGCGATTGAGCAAAGATTGAGCGCACATACACACCGCAACACCTAGCGCACACACACGCGCTCACACAGATACGCGGCCACTCACACAGATACACAGACAGAAACCAAACTAGACGAAACGATCGTCGCGCATGCGAAATATGAAGCGTGGTTTCTGTGGCGGTACAAGTATCTCAGTATCTGTATCTCTTACTTGCACAATTAGCCAACAAACTAAGGCACAGAAATTGCCACACTCAGAAACAGCGATTTTCAAAAGCCAGATCACCCCTAATGCTGCTGGCCCATTCACAATCTCGACTGCTCTTTAGCTCTGATTTACGAGTATTTCGCGACAGACAAAAACACAATTCGGGTATTCGTATCTTGAAACTCAGCTCAGGTTCTTTCGATGATCGAATCGCGCTCTCTCGACCGTTTCCGCGTGCTGCTGCTGTTCGACTCGGCGACGTAAGTTCAACTGATCGCAGCCGTCGAGACGGTGCTGACAGATCGCGCGGGCCGCTAGAGCCCATTCCGATGTCTTTTTAAAGTTGTCTAAACGGCCAGTCGAGTCGCACAGTGGGTTAGTCGGACATTTCTGTCAGCAAAAATCGTAACTTCTACATTTGTATTACATTACATTACATTATCTTGCATTTTTAGAAAGGTATTCATTTTATAATGGTATTTAACGAGTTATATAAGTCATAAGAGGAATATATACAAAATATTGTGATTTTTTTAATGATTTTTTTTCGAAATTGATAATTTAATTTTGGGTGAACTTTGATTTAATTGATGGGAACACCTGTCGAACACTTCATTGGTTTGTGTCTCTGCTAAGCTTGATGAAGCGATCAAATGAGAGCGGGCTGAGAGTAAGCTTAGTTAGAGAAAGAGAGAGAGAGAGAGAGGTAAAGATACGCTTGGCGGAGCTTTCGTTTTGACTTTATCTCGGCGCTGCCGAGGGTTTGAAAACTAGCTGAAAGTTCCACTTTGATCGTACACTTTTATTTTTTTCAAAATTATTTACACAAAAGGCGATGGGAAAAGGTTTTGACTGCCCGCGTATTAAATGTTAATTTATGCTTTCTTGACTAGTTTTCCGTAATTAAATTTAAAAATTAATAAATTAGGTATCTAATTGAAATGAGAAAAATCATTGGAGGACGAGCGAAAGCTCCGAGATTGCTGGAGTCCGCCGATCTTGCTGGGTCCCTAAAAGAAATCTCCTCCTCCATTTTCTCCTCTTTCTCCACGGTTCTCAAGACAAATTTTAAACAAACTTTCGAAATTTCTAGTTCATATTATTTGCTTTAATTTGTTAACAGTTTATTTTGCAGGTGTAAGCTTAGTCTTTATATTGTATCTTGTTTTCCTCGCTAATGCATCGAAATTCCCCAAACAAAAACTTAATAAATGACGATAATATTGTGCATTACTCGTACGAGTATGACACCCGCACGCCCACTTCGCCCAGTACACAATACACCAAATCCCCCCACACTGCCAGTAACAGGAACAACAAAAACAGCGAACTCTTGGCCTGGCTTATGTGCGTTGGGCACGCAAATCGGTTATTAGCTATAATGCATACACATATTATATAGATCCACATTCACACACACACACCCGTACAAACCCGTGCACATATCTGTATCTGTATCGCATATTTTCGATGGTGCATTACTGTGGCTGCCTCGACTGCTGCTGGCCGGCAGATAAAGGCGCAGCCCCCAATCCTCGCGTCTCGACTCGACATGGGTCGACGGGGCCTTTGTTCGGGGCCTGGCCTAAAAGATAAGCGACCCGAAGGCCCATTTGTACTAAATAACTCGAACAACAAAGAAGCGGGCAAACAAACTGTCTATTAGTTATTGTTGTTTGATTTGCAAAGCGCTTGTCATTTGTTAAATAAATGGACGGCCATTGCGGTGCGGCCCCCTTAGCAAATACCAAGTAAATAGGGCACCCCCCAACCCCCAATTTGGCCAAAGTGTTCAGGATTAAGCTAATATTGGGTTTATGATTTAAGGAACACCACTCAAATATTTCCCAAATTTAAACTAATCCTGGGGATAGCCTCTGTTCTACCCGCTGATTCTGATAAAAACTTTAAACTGAAAAAGCTGTCGGAAAGCCTCAACAGCAGCAGGAACAGCATCGGCAGCGGCAGTGGCTGCTAAGCATGACAAACGCTTTGGTTCCCTTGGGAACCTCTTCCCCACTATTTTATGGAGCCATCCTACAGCGTCCTATGTGTGTGCCGAACCAGTCATCAGCTGTCAGTGCAGTCGGTTGAGACTTCAGCTGCCAAAAAACGAGTCTGTAGTGTCACAAAAAGAGCCAGGGGGGGAGGAGGAGGGAGGAAAAATGAAATGACATTGACATTTTGAATAATGACGCAACAGAATTTGAATGGGAATATGGGGCCACCAGCAGAGCTCTCACCCGCTCTCTCTCTCTCACACAATTGGGGCCGTGGCCAGCGGGAGACAGAGATTACTATAGCATACAAATTTTGAAGGATGTTTGCTGCTCCTCCTACTACTGCTGCTGCTGCTGCTGCTGTTCGGGGCAATTGTGAATTGGCTGAATTTTCTTGGGAGCACAACACTAATGAAGAATGTCAAGGTGTTGTCAAGTGCATTTCCCTGGGAGACTAGGGAGAAGAGGAATGTCATTAGAGCTAGCCAAGTGACCCCAAAAAACATTGCATTCAGTGCCTCTGCCTCTGGCTCAGGCTTGCCTCTGCCTCTGCCTTTGCTATTCCCCCATCACTTAAATGGCTAAATGGAGTAACAAAGCTCCGACGACAGCGCTGCGAAGACGATGCCAAGTGGCCATAATCACAGAGGTGCAATTTGCAAGAAGAGCAGCAGAAAATGTAGCAGCAGAAGAGGGCCAAGAACAATGATAAATTCTCGCACAAAGTGCAAAGTACAAAATAAAGACAAAACAACAATACGAGTAGCAGCGCGAAGGGAAAATAGTTGGAAAAACTAAAATTAAACTTGCTCCCAGACTCTGCCACTGCCACTGCTCTGCTCTGCTGCACTTTTTAATATAATTTTTTAACCCTCCTCGGAGTACTGCCGCCCTCCAACATTTTGCTTTAAGTTCGGATGGTTATGGGGAAGGCTGGATGGCGTTACGGGGATGTCTGCCAGCCCCGCTTTGAGTGTTGAAAAAACAACTTGAGATTGTAATTAGTTTTTGTTGCTGCTGGGTTTAACTGAAAGGAAACTTTCAAATTGAACCGAAGCCGACGCGGAGGCGGAGGTGGAGACTGCGACGGCGACGGCGACAGCGACGCTGCAGGACTAGAAGTGGATATGCTGCCTCACACTCTTTCCGCGAAAGGAAAGCAAAATATTTTTGCGGTTTCAACTTTTACACGCTGCCCAACAGCGTCTCCGTCTCCAAATTGCAAATATGTCTGCGAAAAAATCTCATTAAGTATACGAAATGTTGTACGCGCCATGTCGTTGAGAGCATAAAAATGCAAAAGGGAAAAGCAAAAAAACCGAAAGCGAAATGAAAATGAAAAGAAGGAAAGTAAATAAAAATTATGAATGTCGTTTGCACAGAGGAAAACGCCAACTAGGGGAATGCAGAAGGGAGTGGCAGGAGGGGAAAATGAAAGCAAAGGAAAGCAGAACACCTCCCTCCCGTCTCTGGCAACAGGTAACTCTGCCTAGCATGGAACCTAAGCTCGGACTTGGCCACGGACTGGGTCAAGTTTGAGTGGAGTTCATTTTCAGTTCCGTGTACACGCAGTAGTAGTTCTTTTTCTCCGCAAAAGTTCACTGCGGTCATGGGAATGAGGTCGGTCCTTGTGGGGGCCCGGCTAACGACCAGTTTGGGGTCTTGTCTAGGTCATTTGGTTGCAGATGAGCCTTATAATGTGCGTAATTTGCGTGTGATGAGGCTTCCTAAAACATTAATGGAGAGTTTTACAGTCCGAAGGACAGATAATAATTTCTCGAGTGTAAAACTAAGTCGGAATTAAACAGAATCAGGACTTAAGTCTTAAAGCCAACTTCATTAGAATGTCAAACACCTTTCAGCACATTCCGCCACCATTTGAAATATTTGACTTTATAATTTTAAAAATTTTAATGTTTAATTAAACAAACTGGCTCAATTCAAATGGCACACCCACACCCAAGTTCTGCCGAGAAATGGAAGCAAAAAGCACACAAAAATGGCAGAGGAAAAAATGAGGCAGAATTATTTTATTTGAGAAAGTCGCTTTCATTAGACGATTTGCTGGCTGTGTGGCGCCACTGCCAGTGCCACTGCCACTGCAGACTCTGGCCTGCTTGCCTCTCAAAGTCAGAAACGTTTTAACCTTTTAAGCGCCGCAGTAATGCGACTAAAGCCGCCATCTAGGGGAGACTAGGGAGTGGTTGAAAATGGGGCACAGGATGCCAAGGACACGCCTCTGCTACTGCTGCTGCTGGTGCTGTCTCTGATGGGTTTGCAACACATTGAGGTTACGCGAAGCGAAAGCAGAGACAGACAACCAGACAGACAGAAAGACCGACCGACAGACATACAGACTAACAGACAGATGGAAGTCCTAGATTCAGGCAAAGCCATGTTCTGTCAAGATGAGGTTATGGCATGGGCTTATGGCAATGCGGAATACTCCTCGTATTCTCGAATGCCATACACCAAATGAGACCTGAGTGGAGGGCGGGCAGGGCGGCCGCCTTTCATAGCCACACTTGAGGCAAATGATCAAAGACAATGCACCTGCAGAGAGAAAAGATACTAATGAAAGGAGAAAAGGAAACCTGAAGTCTGTTCAAGGACCTCCAGCTATACAAATAATAACCCATATTCATATTAACTCGCGCCAGGATATTTCTCCGCATCGCATTTTTCTTAGCTGCTAATTAGACTTCAAATGTTAGTCTTGTCCTAGGCCGGGCCGGTTCCTCCCATCAGAATTCCGAATTTTCTGTCTGTCTGTCTGTCAGTCAGTCAGTCAGAGCGCGGCGTTCATGGCGTATACGTGATGGCACGATAATCATGCTTATTTACAATAAATCTCGGCACGAGACTTTAGCCCGAAGTGAAGTGTTAGGAACACAACGCGCCCCATAGGCCAGTCCCGCCTCATGATGATTTATTTAATGCGTAATCTCTGCCAACGCCTTCCTGCCTGCCAGACGAGAGACATTCTCTTTCTCATTGTCCGATGGGAAGGAGAAAGAGATTTGGAGGAGGAAGCAAAAACATTATGATGACAGCACCTCAGACTATTATTATTATTGTTATAACAATCTCGAGTTGAGTGCTTTCCTCCTTGGCACCCCATCATCCCCCTGAAAAATAATCAATTAATTGCGCCACTTGCCAGCCAGAGCCAGAGTCAGAGTGAAAGTTTTTACTTTTTGAGTCACGTAATTAACTTTGTGTGGACATCAATCAAAGGATTTGCTCCTGTGGGAGAGGAGCAGAAGTGGGAAGAGGGCGAGGAGTAAAAGTACATCCCGTCGAGCGGATAAACATAAATCTGCAAAGTGTAAATGGCTAAAGTTCCACAACAGTCAGCCAGCCAGCTGTGTGGGCTGTGGGCTGGTCGGCAGGGGGAGGGGGAGGGGAGGGCTGCTGACTATTATTGCCCTTGTCATTATCATTAGAGTGCCACACAGCACACCAGCAAAGAACAAGCAACAATCACAGCTGCCTGGGAGGGTATCCATCAGATACATAATCTATACTCTCGTACATCCGAGTTGAGCCAAGTTCTGACAGCTAGCTACTAAACTGCTGGAGGACATAAATATTGATTGATTGTTGTCAAGCCAGTGTTGTCCTCGCACTGTTCCTATATGAATGTGTGTGTGTGTGTGTGTTCTGTATGGGTTTGTGTGTGTGGCTTCCAAGGTGTCAACACGTTGTGGCAGCCAATAGAGAATGGGAGGCTGGGGAATGGGGATGAGAAAATCTTTGGATGTTGAAATTCCCTTTAGTCGGAGGAAATTTATGTTTATTGGCTTGGACAACTCTCTTTCACCTGTCCCGCACTGCTTAATCCCTGTCTACCGTTCTGATCTGATGTGACTATTATTCATACAGACTCGTATTCGTACTCACACATCCATGTCGAGTGATAAGCGTCGTGCAAATTGCATTCGAGATACGACGGCAATCATCAATCATCGAATAAATTGTCGATACGAGACACAGGAGGCTAAGAATAGCAAAAGCCAGCGGGGCTGTCGATAAATTTTTAACGACAATGGGCCGCCTGTACCACAGTTACACACAAACACATACACACGTAAAGGACAGGGGAAACAAGCGGCAAGGACATGGACTGGCAGTGGGACACAAGCTTATGCCGGGGATGTCGCTTAAATGCAATCAAATTGAAAATCAAACCGATGAAGACATTTTCCCGCAATCGAACGCTAAGTGGGCGAACTGGGATCGACCCCGACCCTGGGCTCCTGCCACGCCCTTTGTTGCATTAGCTGCAGCTTAAGCAGGCCGGCTCTTTCACCCTCCCTTCCCACCTTCTTTAGCCCAAGCAATGGGAAAAGCGTCTGGACAAAGCAGAGACCCCAAAAGAAAGTACAAAAAAATACGGAGACCAACTCAATGGGATTTACATTTTCCAGCTATTGAACATTGGCCCCTAGTTCGGTCTTAAAGCATTGACGAGCATATCGACGGGCGATGGGTGGCATGAGAAGGACCTCATCCGTGGGTACTGCAGATCTGGGTGCTGGGGTGGCGGAAAAACCAGTTAAGTCAGCATGTCTCTGCGTCTCTGGCCAAGCGAGCGGACAAAGACCAGGGCAGCAAAAAATGTAAAAACTATTAAGCGGCATTAGCCGCGCGTTGCGCTTTGTATTTTCCACTCCCAAACCCCTTTTTTCTGTCCTGCCCTCTGAACCGAATTCAATGCGCTACAAATCACGAATGGAGGAGGGTCCGGGCATTGCCGACACGAGAAGCACATCAGAGTGCTTGGCAGATCACATATTGTTTGCGCCATTAGTGTTATGGCGGGAAAGAAGAGGGAGAGAGAAAGAAGAGAGATATCTACAGGGTTGCAAGGAGCTACAGGAATTGAAGTGAGATTCGGGAGGGAAGAACATTGTCGAGGAAGTGGGGGCATCTTGTCTATACAGTATACACAATTTTGTGGCCTTTAAACTAATTTATATTTAAGTGATCCTTGTTAAGTAGGTATTTAAATTCTATTTGGAATCTGTTCCATTTTATTTTCTGAGCATACCAAAGCTCCACCCCACGGCTCACTCGTCCACTAGCCATTCCCGGGCAGATATAAGTAAAATATCGGACGACGACCTTTTGTATGTAATGGAAAGATTTATGTATGAAGAAGCTTCTAAGCATTATTTTTTCATTATCAATCCACTTTAATTTTACTCAGTCATGCTTCCCATTTACCATTTCGTAACTTAATAGCAATCCCTCCTACAATTCGTTTTACTACTTGATAAAAAAAGGACATCCATTTTGTAGGGTGTTTCCAATATTCTACCTCGCCTATTCCTTTATATTTTCCTGCTCGTTTTACTCGTGGCTGATGCCTGATACTGCTTCTGCTGCCGCTGCCGCTTTTCGTGGGGTTTCCCGTCGAACTTTTGATCGAATGTCAAGTCATTCAAGTCAATGTCGGTCGCTTGGTTGACTTTTGCCATGACCATTCCGCATCCCCTACCACATCCACTACCACGCTGCCATCCGCTTTGTCCTTTCCATTTTCTCCCCACCAACCTCTTCCTCCACTCATCGTCGCGCGCGAACATTAAGTTTTTTTTTTTTTTTGGCTGTATATGGACTTCTACAGGAGCAGTGGATAGCCGGACGGAGTCTGCTGCTTGCAAATCTAATTTCATATTTTATGAAGTGCCGCACAGGACCAGAGGACCCTGCCTGACGCCTTTTATTTTACCTTGCGGTTGCTGCATTTGCCAAGAATATATATGTATATATCTGGATGCCGTTCCGAAGCTCAACTGGAAAATCAATTGCTGAGCACATAAATTTGTTAGCACCAAAATTGCACCGTTGGGCAAAATTTATTTTAAAAATGCACTCGCCGGAGAAAAAAGAAAGCGGGAAACGAACCGCACAAATACCCGTAGAATGAAGCGAATAAAATGCTATTGACAGTCCTTCGATTGGCATTTGACATGGCTGAGGGCTAAGGGCTAAGGACTGAGGACTGAGGGCCAGGACTGAGCCGTACCCTTCATTAGCAGCAGCTCCGTGCATTCTCTACAGGTACAAGGCACAAGACAACTTTTTTCGAAGGAGTCGCAGGAATGCTAGACTTCACTTATCTGGGTTAATACGATGCACAAACGGTTTTTGTAGCAAGAGATGGGAGGAGCACGTGTGGGACGGACAAATTCGTTGCCAAATGTCTCCGAGTGTGAGCAACAATTTATCTACAGCATTCTTTGCAGCCTGGCAATGCAACAGCAACAGCAACAGCAATGCAGCGATAGGGGTGGATCTTGTTGAAAGGTTGCAACATTAATGTTTTTGCATGGCTCCCTCCATGGAAACGCGTCCAGGCGTTGCCTGATGCCAAGGACGGAAGCGGAAACGGCAGCGGCAACGGCAACGGCAGCGGCAGCGGCAATGGCAACGACTATGGCGACATTGTTGGGGAAACATGTACGTGAAACTTGTTATACAAGAACTCCGGGGCCAAATAGGTGCCGGTGCAAGGACGAGCGCCCAAAGGAGCATGCAAGAAATCTTAACAAAAGCGGCAATTCATTTCAGCATTCTTCGAATCCAAGAGACGTGCACATGTTACAGGGATGCGCAGGATAGTGTTTGGGGTCGCCACGAGGGGATCAGCAGCACCTGTCACCTGATACCCGGGTGGCAGGCAGCCAAGTGCTGTCCCAGCCAGGCCGGGGATGCGTTTCAAAAAGCTAAGCGCACAAATGAGATAACTGCGAATGGGTCGGGTAGGGGTAGGGGTTGGGGTTGGGGTAGAGTAGGGTGGGCGCCAAACAAAGTGGAATGCCATGCAATATTTGCATGCAGCCTGTCCCACAAGAGAGTGCCACCTACACCACCCCCCTCCGACCAATTCCAAGCATTCTGTCAAAGTGCTGCTGCCTTGGGTATGGAGATGGGGATTGGTATGTGGCACGTTGGCTATTTCCCACAAAGGCATAGCGACAGCGGGCATGCCTCCTTTGGCTATCACTCAGGCAGTGAGGAGTAGTGCCAAAGCCACTGCCAAATCGAATTCAAATTGAAATGCGCAATGTGTGTCCGCGATCGAAAACAAGAACACCAATTCATAGCAAATGTTTAGACCGAAATGCAATTTCTGCGCGGTGCTGGCTGCAACTGTAGCCATTGCCATTGCCATTGCCAACGACATTGCCTCCTGGCTATTAGCCCCATCGTCTGACTGACTGTCAATTGCACAATGGCTTCGCATGACACACACAACCCTAACATCCCATACATTCCATACACCCTATAGACCCCATGGAGAGGCAGCAGCACCGTATAATCGCACAGATGTCAGACCGCAGAGCCAATGGGTTGGAATTACACACGCAGTGACCGAACTAAACGAACCCTGTCCTCCGGCAGGTCCTGGCCTGCCCTGTCGTGCTCTGGTTCTGTTTCATGGTCAATTCAGTCGGAATGTTGCCAAAAACTGTTGCAGATCTTTTTCGCCGATTACAACAAAGAGAGAGGGAGAGCGAGATTTAGAGCGAGTCAGAGATGCGGTTATAATTGCCATGTCATTGAGTTACAGTTTCAAGATAAGCCCCTGAACAGTGACACCATTACGAGGTTTGTTTTCAGATATATCTCAATCTCAGATGTATGCATCTGGAAACTGTATAGTAGGTGTATTATGTATGCCAGGGCTTTATAATCTGAAATCTAGGTTTTCGAATTCTTACCATCCCAAATACAAGATCTTTCTACAGGTTTGCAAAGTCATAATATCGAACTATTCCTCTCTTCAGAGAAGGAAGTTTGTTCAGGGCAGCAACTCTAACAGAGCAACATCGCTGTTAACACCCCAAGGTAACAGCCTGTTTTCGCTCTCCCTTAACAGTCTGCTGCTGCTGTCCGTTTACAGCTCAGTGTTAGCGCTACTCTGACAGCGCTTTGAGCATGACGATCCTCATGGGTGTCGAGCGGCTTTATTCTGCAAGCTAGATTTAATTACCTACCAGCAGACCGACTTTACTTTCATCATTGGATTGCTCCTCCCACATCTACAACTTTATGCAGCCTTCTGCATCTCCAACTCTATTCATCGTTCCACAAACAAAGCCTGAAGCCCAGTTGCCACACAAAATACAATAAAGGATTTTAAAAGTTTTCCTCTTGGTTACAGAAAAATACCAAAATATGTACTGTACCCCGCGACTATGGCTTTCACACTTGTTCTTGACTCTTTTTATGTTCTGCTAGGTGGGCCTCGTAGTCGTTCAAAACACAACACCACACAATACTCAAGAGCAACAGCTCCTAGTACAAGAACTAACTGCTGCTGCAGAGAGCATTTAGGAAATGAGCCATAAAGTGCCGTTGGGCCGAGGCCCCTAACCGGGACTAGTGAGGACCATACGAGACACTATAGTGTCTTCTGCTTCGGGGGAAATTGGCTCTGTGGAACTGCACTTGGGCTTGGGTTGGGGATGGGTTGAGCTCGTATGCACTCAATTTTTGTGACTAGGCCGAGTGCTTTGCCTTTGCATGCATAAGTAGCCATTTAGTGTTGTTATGCTTATTACATGTGCACACACATCCAACCTCATAGACAGAACTACTAACCGTAGAGTCAACTGTCGCCTGGTGTCGTCGCTCTGCCGGCTAGGCCCATTTCTGAGTAGTCTGCTAAAGTGCCGGGGCTGTCGGCGCCGCAACGAACGAGGATACAACAGGGAGCCACATCGGCAGCAGCCGCATCCACAGCAGAGACAATTTCCATTCCATTTTTTTTTTGTGTGCAGCGCATAAACCTTCAACTTTAGCCTCGGCAAGGACATTATGCAGGTGTCCTTACGTGTCGTCTATGTGGCCGGCCTGCTGCCACCTCTTGATATTTTTATGTGAATTTATGTTTTTGATTAGTGCAAACCTGCCCTGACTTATGCATGCAATTCAGTTACTTCAGCAACAGTCTCTGCTCAAGGATCGGCCCTAGGATCGGCTTTGACTTTCATTTGCTGGGACTTTAATAAATTTAACGCAAGTGCGAAATACGGCACAACAAAAAGGTGTTCCCAGAATCGAATCCAGTGGAAGTCCGTTGGAGTTTTTGTGAAAAATCTCGGCAAGGGACGCGGCTCTACTTTTATACCCTGGTACTAAGCTATAGTATTTGAATTACACATTCTTAAATACTTCATTCTGAAGCGAAATCCAAACCAGGAACAGATCGCAACAATCTATGACAAGGGCTCCCAGGGGCATGGCCACGCCACTCCCCTCCATTGCGACGGCTCATCTTGTTTATGGGCTCGTAAAGCAGCGCGCCTACTTTTGCCTTATAACTCAGCCTCAAGCCCCGAATCCCCAAGTCTCCCTCATCACGCACTGATTTTGCAGACACCCCACTACCCCACCCAACCAGAGAGACCCACTTGTACACACTCGTAGAGCCACGATGTATGGGGGAATGGAGGAATGGGAACGGGGGAATGGGTGTGCACTGTACATGCGGGCTGTCACATTTACATATGGCCCCAGACTTATGTACGAGTGTATTCCTGCTATTCTTCTTTTCTCCACCGTGTCCTGTTGGTCCTGTTGTTCTGGTTGTTGCTTTTGTTTGGCTCCAGCGCCACAAAGTATGCAATGAAAAGTGGAATTTATGCATTTCACCTAATAGAAGTGCACAAAATGCTACCCATAAACTATTTAAACTGCTTTGTGTGTGTGTTTGTGTGGGTGTGTGTGTGTGCGTGTGCTGCGGGGGAGAAAGCTGCGCTTAAATCTAAGCAAAAATACCCATGACGCAGGCAAACACGCAAAACACACACAAATATTTCAATATTTATTGCACGGGCATAAGAGTCTGTTTAATAATTCAAAATGTCAAATGGTAAAAAAAGCATTTGCTCGGAAAATGTGAAAAAATTAAAAAGTGCAATAAACATTTAAATGGGTTTTTCGGTTCTTGGTGTCGGTTTGGCTTAAGCTCTCTGCGGAATATTGATTTGTTTGATTTCCCCCGCTGCGATCCCTCCATTCTGCTGCTGTTTTATTATATTTATACAATCTGTGTAAATTCGAGAGTCCTGCAAGTCCCTAAACTGCCACTTGAAATTTATTTATACGCTACACACAAATTTAATTGCGTTTGCCGAGTCCTTCGCCATCGTCCTCGTTGTCTTCGTTGTCTTTGGCGTTGGCGTTGGCGTAGTCGTTGTCCTTGCCCCAGGATTCACCAAGGGAGCACCAAAGGAGATGCGCAAGTGCAGACCAGAGCAAAGTGGAGGAGCAGCACAATAAATAGTTTATTTAAGGATTGTTCTTTGGTGACGAATGACTGCCCCATTGTGTTTTGGTGCAGAAAAACTGGAGGGAGAGGGAGAGACCCGGGGTGACCCACCCAGCACAGCCACTGAGGAGCCACTAGGTACGGATGGAGCTACATCCAGCATGCGTTGAAATGAAGAAATGAAATTTTCATTGTTTCTGGCGCCCCAAGTGTTTGAAAAAGTGTCGCATTTTGATTGCGTTTTTCCTTACATTAAACAGGGGTCTGGGGCGTCGCTTTTGGTCACGCTCGGGTAGCTAGGTATCCCATCACCTCACCGTGTCCCATGCCCCATGCCCCTAGGTCGGTCCCAGCCACCCTGCCATTGGACTCCTTTCCCTTTGAAGTGCTGGCTCCAGGGGTCTGCTCTGCTCTGCTCTGCGCCGCTCTGCACTTACACCTCGCATTGTAGTCAATGTCCTTGTCAGCCTTGTTGCCGGCCACGCCCACTGTCACGGCTTGGCAGCTGCGGAGCAGCCAAACGCGTGGCAAAGTCATCTTTAATTCATGAGGCAAGTTTTTACCGCATGCATTCTCTGCTTGTGTTTTTATCTTGTGGCTGCTTCTACTCGTATACGAGGATATATGATTTAAGAGTAGATATGGCGGTTGAGCTTTGTTGGTTGGCGTGTGGAGCGCCATTCTATCGTATAAAGATATTTGTATCATAATAAGCAGACGATTTCCCTCTTCATTTTCTTCCTTTTCATTCCTTGATAGCTTAAAGTTGTAGTTTTCTTTGATTTTTAATCTATATCGGATTTTGGGATAATAGAAACATCTTTGAACTCCTCTTTAGCCCCTTTCCTATTCATTCGAATATATTTTTTTCCATTGACACCCATTTATACTGAAAAGTATTGGGTCTTATCATAATAAACAGGTAAAAATATAGGATACCGTGCATTTTGTTTCTTAAATTAAGGTCCAAGGAATGGCTGTAGTTTGAGTTCACTATTTTATTCATTAAACACTAAATTCCATTTTCATTTTAATGATTTAATTGCACCCATGCCACACCCAAATTAACATCCCAGAAAACTCCTTTGGCCGCTAAACAAGTCACCAAAATTCATTCAAAGCCAGTGCCAAAGAAACCATTTTCATTCAGCGGCACCCAAAAAGAGGATAACAAAAACCGACAATGAGTTTGCATTGTTAACGCGGCCACAGCAGCGGAGTGGCAGCAGCAGCAGCAGCAACAGAAGGAGCAAAACCCAGAAGCCGCTAAAGGTGTTCAAGCGACTCGCAGCTTACCTGGTGGGCAGGTCCTTGAACGCTTCAACACCAGCCATAGCCGCAGCTCAGAACCCGACTTCGTCTCCGGCTCCGGCTCCATCTCGGTGGTGGTCTCCCTGTTGCTCAGGTTTGCCTTTGGCTGCGGCAAACGAGTTGTAAATATTTATTTATACGCGCGGTGCGGTCTACAAACTGAATGGCTAGCCAACCAACCCACCAACCAACAGAAGCAGCAGCCCAGCTACCCAGCTACCCAGCCACCCATCAGCCCACTAACCAACCGACTAACCCACCTGGATCCCTTCTGGCTGCCTGGATGGAATTTTGATTTAGAATTTCTTGCCCGGCAACGATTTCGACTAACTAACTAGAGTGGCGAGTGGCATGGCTCTAGGATTTTAGTTGTTCTCGGTTGGAGCCCAGCTCTCAAAATTGAGAGTTGAGGGGAGACGTCACGTCGGTGAATGAGGATGAGGATGACGATGACGCCGTCACGTCACGTCACTGGCAGCGTTTTTATTTGGATTTTGCGGTTTTTATTGCCGCAGCTCCGTTCGTTTCCTGCTGTCAGCAGTTCGCGGGCAGACTATTTGATGCTTTTTTCGGAAGGTATTTCCCCGTTTATTTTTTCTTTTCTTTTCCTTTTTTTTTTGAGGCCCGACAACATCTGGCAGCCACTAAAATCATCATCAAGCGGTGGCTCCTGCAACGACGGCTGCTGGTACGGTACGGCTGTTGCAGCTGGGGGTTCCATCAAAATATAATCTAGGGGAAAAAATCTAAACGAGCTTCCTCCCAAATGTGTGACAAGTCGCACACTTTTATTATAAACATTGAAGGCGGCAGCAGAACGACACAACCACGACCCACCCATACATACATGCCACATCCACATCCCTTCCAGAGCTCAAGTTCAGGCGTGGTTTTTTGTGTGTGTGTGTGTGTGTGTGTGTGTGTGTATAGGTTGTGAACCCTTTCTTTTGGACTCTTTCAACGGTGCACAGCGACCGGAGCGCCATTCAAATGCAGTTTTACAGTTCGTTGAGTGAAAACTTAAGCGGTTTTATGCACCACTCCCCCTCGCAGGTGGCTTTGTGGCAGGGGGTGGGGGTGGCGGTAGCCATTTTTGTGTTGTGACAGCAATTTTTCCCATCATGCAGTTGCAGTTTTGGTCAGTTTGTCAGCGCATAAATGCAGTTCTAAGCTAGTTTCGGGACCCACTGCTCCATACTGCTTTTTTTCCCCGCTTTAGATTTTCGGTTGTTCGTTCGGTTTTGTTTTTTACAATATGCAAACGTGGCCGTTTGCCTGAGTCCCCTGTTCTGCTCCTGATCCGGGAGGGGGTCCTTCCTGGCCATTGTTGCCCCGCAGTTCGAGTTGATTTCCATCAGATTTTTTTTTGTTGCTGTCTGCTTCAGTTAGGTGAAGGATGCGGCTACATTTTGCCACAGAATTTTAATGGAAAATATACAATACCACGAAAATATTTAATTCAATTTGTCCATCAAAGATGGTTTTATGAAAATTTTAAATATTGTTTCTATGTATATTGTTTTCATTTTTCTTTTTGAATCGTAAATTTGTCCGGCTTTGTAGGGGTTTTAATGGAGGTCTAAGGGTATGGTATGTGTTGGAGTGAAAAATTGTATGGTGGGAATATGTGATATGAATAAACTATTCTATGCCTCAAAAAAAAAGGGTATGATGAAACATTTTTGGAAACTGATTTTATTGCTACTTTAGAAAGCGAGGTGCGACCACATGAAAACATTTAGGTGTATTTTCCACGTGAAAAAATTAGGATGTGGGAAAGGATGAGTAGATCATTTCCAAATACTTGGATTTTTTAATATACCAATACATTTTTTGTGAAAATTCCGGTGATTCGTGTCGATAGAGTGAATATACACATGTACATTGTACAATATATGTATGTACATATATTGTGCATAAATCGATCAAAATTTTTAAGTTTTGTACTATTTTTCAATGTTTCTTCAACTTTGAAATATTTAAATATTTTTTTCTAATTTTTTAAGTGTTTGCATTAATTTTCAAAAAAATTATTTATTGAAACTTTCCAATATATTTTAAAGGTACGAATTCTTTATTAAATCAAATCAATTTGAATAATTAAGATGATTTGATGATCTCGTTGAAAGCTTGAAAAATACTTGGACCTTAACAGATGAATTTTGTATGTGAGGAGTTTAAATGGAGCTGATTCCAAGATTAAAAATTAAGTTTAAAGAATGCTTAAAGCTGCAATTGAAAGAGCAATTAGATCCGGTTAACTCCGGTATATTTGAATACATTTGAATTCTATATTTGACAATAAATAAGTAGGGCAACTTTTGGAGCCAAGATCTAGTACCGCCGACAAGAGTACAATCCACTCGAAGTAAAGTCCCAGCCCGAGAGGACATGCCACTAGGCATTTGTCTACGCCGAGGCTAATTTATAACTTGGTGACAGCTTCTGTGTTACTTCGGGAGGGTCTTCCGCGTGCCTGGGCATGGCTCAGTCAGCTATAAATCCAAATTTTGTGTGGAAAATTCCTCCGTCAGCTGCCTCGGAACCGCCGAAAACAGGGACCATAAAAGCATAAACTTGCATATATTCCGGAAAAATTCCAGAAGACCCAGAAAAAAAAGCAGCCGTTTCCCTTCCTCTGGTTATTATTGCTGCTGTTGCTGCTGCTGCTGTTGTTGGTGTTGTTGTCTGCCGGAAGTCGGAAACCATTTAATTTTCTCATGTGCAACTGGGACTTTCGTCCTTCATCCCACGTCCTGCGGCTGTCGCTGGCACAGCTGACATGTTTCTTTCGGCCTTTATTTTATACTATACTTTTTTGGTATTTTTGTTGTTTGGCAAATTTTAACGCTGAACATTTAATTCGGGGCAAACGAGTTAAGAGTAAAGTTGTGTTAAGTTTTTGTCGAGCACTCGCCGAAAGAAAAACAAAAGCTGCAAGTGCACCAAAGCCCAGAGAGAGAGAGAGAGAGAGAGAGAGGGGAAAAGATGGGTCTATCCTTTCCCTACCGTAACCGAAAAACAGCCGGCAACATTTATTTATTTTGCTACTGTCGAGCAGAGCAGAGCAAAGCCCACAGGACTCGAAGGCCGGGTGTGGGCCTGGATCTGGCTCTGGCTTGGAGGCCGGGAGTCCTGGTCCTTTGCGTCTGTCAGTCCTTTACATACAAAGTCTTGTGCGCAGAATTTTAATTTGTAATTAAATGCAACCCACAAGCAGCTTTGCATCAAAATGGTAACCAGGGCTCCATTGGCATGCCATGGCATGGGTGTAGGCTGGCAGGGGGATTACTTAAGGGCCAGGTGTATATACGTACATCTATATGTATAGTGTAGTAAGGTTATTGGAGAAAGTCAGCCAGCCACTGTGCCTGCTGCAGTGAAAAGGAATACATTCAGTCTCAATGCAGCTAAAGGGCCACGCCTTGGCTTGCTCTCTCTCTCTCTCTGTCTCTCTCCATTCATACATACAAATGTATCTGTCTCAACCTCTATCTCCACCTCCATCGCCGCGCTCTATCTATCTTTCCTCTCTGGCAGAAGCTGCAGCTTAAGTATTTTCAGCGAATGCGAATGTTTGAATTAAAACTTTGTAATTTCCCTTGTTTCATTTCATTTCGCTTTACTGGAAATTCATTTCTACTGTCTTTTCCCGCAGCTTATCCCCGCTGCATCTCATCTTCTGTGTTTTCATTTTCTTGACTTTTGTTATGGTTGTTGTTGCAACACATAAAATGGCTACCACTCATCCATCTCTCGTCTTCAGGTTGGTTTAGCATTTTCGGTTTTGGCCTGGGTCTGTGAAGCAAAGCGAAGCGGAGGACGGGAGATATATAGTATGCACAGGGCGAGAGAGAGGGAGAGGGGGAGGGGGAGAGGGAAGGCGAAGCTGGTCTCCCAGGAAAACCGTCAAATGCATTGGAGGGCACTTTTGTGCTTCTTGTATCCTCCTTCCTCCATCCCAGCGTCCTGCCACTAAAACTTGCCTTTTGCAGTCAAAGTGCAATTTGTTCAGCGAGCTGCAATTGCCTCCCCTCTTGCCCCTCTTGCCCCTCTTGCCCCTCCCGCGCTCTGCTTTCCGCTCTGTCTTGTCAGAGTTTAATTTGTTTACGCGTTTTGCCATTTGCCTTTTGGCTGATGGCAGAATGGCGAATGGCGAATGGCAAAAGTTGTTATAATTGAACTAAAACCAGCGGAAGCTTTGGATTGTCATAGAAATTAGCTGCACAGGACAAAAAAAATAGTATAATGAAAATCTCTTAAGCTCCTTTGGAAATAGGGAGTTTTTCCATGAATTCATAATCCCATTAAGCTAACTGTCTCCCATATAACCCCATCAAAGTGAGAAAACTCTTGCCCCAGGCAGTGCCAGGCAGCTTAAAGAGGCAGTGAGATAATTAATTGAATACTTGAATGGGCTTAACACTCACTTAACACTCACTTCGAGTGCATTAACAATGTTTGGCTCATACTTTTCAGTTGCAATGACTCCGGCAAACAGCACGTACACTACAACTCAATCGCATTTATCCGGATGCCTGGGCCTAGCCATAATTAACTGCCTGACTTAACAAAAAATTAATCAAATGTGCAGACAATGCTGGATGCTCGTATCTCTCTGGCTGTCAAGGATATCGAATGTCGGCTCGACATTATGACGGCTACGGCAAAAGAGAATGCACATGAGCACAGCAGCAGGAGCTGGAGCAAGAAAATCAAACATTAATTTTCATTAGATGGGCACACAAACAGCACAAATAGCACAAACAGCGCACACGGGCAACCACACATCCTGCACGGCATCAAAATATGTCAGCAATGGCCATTCGAAATTTCTGAAACTCAGCCCGAGGGCTTAATAACTGTCCAACTGAATTATAAATGAATACACATACATATGCATATACACGGTATGTGAGTGAATGAATGAATGAATGAATGAATGAATGATCAAATGTTTTCCCTACCCCCGGAGGACCACTCTCTCTATTCTTAGATATTTGATATATAGAAATATATGGTCGGTCGGGCTCATTCCTCGCATTCATTGGAGAGCAATGCAACCGAAATAGAACGAATTCTGCTTCTCTGCCCCGAAATATTGTCTAATTGAAATGGACACTTACCTCCAGCAGAACTCCTGCCATGGAAACTCCGCAAAGTGTCAGAGCCAAGTGGTTTACTTGGAAGAGAATTCTCGGCTCCACGTGGCACACAGAGTCCATCACAGATGAGTTGATTACCTTCATTTGGAGTGATTTTTTTCGAACTAAAATCTTATGTGTGTGTGTAGACCTCAAGATTTGGCTTCATTAACATGTTCGAGTGCGGACTATATTTGCTGTGAGAGAGAGAGAAAGAGCTTCGTTTCAGATATCTACATTTACTGGCTTAGATGTTGTTTAATTTTGTAAATTATTGTGGTACTCACATATATACTAACGGCCTTACAAGAGCAAGGCCATTCGGGCCGCCCGGAGAGAGTGTGCGTGCGACATGTGCACAACGTTTGACATTAGCGCCCGAAAGTTAGCTTGTAACCAGCTTCACCAGAGGCCAGACAGGCGAAAGGACTCTACGATGGCCAAGGAGCGAGAGCCACAGCTAGGGCCGCATCCTACTCCGTGTTTAAGTTTTATGTCTACATTGGTTGAGCCTGTGGAGCTTTAGTGCTGGACTAAGTAAATTTTAGTGCAAATGAGCAGTCGGGGTTCGGGCACAGACGAGCCGTTTGGATCCGTTGCTAGTAGAGACCCGGGGCCTGGCATAATCATAATTAAATAACTTTTGTCACAGTGCCAAATAAGCCTCATACTCGGTTATTTGGGTGGTGCACATCATTTACGAGAATTTACGTACACACACTCACACACTCAGACGCTGCAGAAAGGCTTTCATTAGGCATTCCAATGCCACAAAAAAAGAGCACCAAGCCCCAGCCAACACAACAACGGCCAAAGAAAATAATGGTGAGTGGAAAGAGCTGAAAAAAACTAAGCGCAAATGTGCCAAAATAATCCGCTTAAATAAAATGCCAGGAGAAATTCTCACAGTCGCATTTCAGGCAATGGGTTGCAGCAGCAGAGCAAGTATCAGAGGCAGCGTCAGGGGCAGAGGCGGCATCATCAGGAGGAGCAGCAGCAGCAGCAGCAGTCGCATCCTCCATCAGTCCTTGTGCCACTTCCACTTCCATTTTGTTTTTTCTTTCCTCTTTCTGTTTTGTTTGTCTGTTTGTTTGTTCGTCTGTTGCATGTGTATGTGAGGGTAGGTGTGCGTGTGTGTTGGTTGGTCGAAAGCCACATAAATGGCACAAAAAACAACAATTATATGAGCAACAAATACCAACTATGGCAAGAAATAGCATGGCATAACCGTATCAGCAAACGGAGGATTGAAAGGAAGTAGTAGGATTGGTGCATACCCCTTATATATTTTCATATTTAAACATTTATAGTTGAGGCCTATATTCCATCCTAACAGCTCCGACTTTAACTCTGTCTGTAGTGGATATTTAGAAATATTTTTTTTTAATTTGTTAAATAAATTATGCTTACGCTTTACAATGTATTATTAAAATCCATTATTTATGGTTTTTAGTGTTCATATTTTTGTTCTCTTTTTTCGAAGCCCAATACTACCGTCATCGTTAATTCTTTGATAGGTACAAAAATGGCAAATATTTTTCCATATAAACTTTAACTGGCACAAGTTGAAGAGGCAGTTGTGGGTTTCGCCAGCGGGTTGTGTGGCTTGGCCCCGACTCATTGTCATTGGAGCCTTTAATTAAACGGATAGAAATGAGCCCCTCCCCCGCGCACGACCACGCTAAAGGTATCTCGGATAGGAGCCGCTAAATAAGATAATCAAACAGAAGAGGTCCTCAATTATGTTTAGTCAAAGCGTATGTAATTAAATCCCATAACTTTTGAGCTCTTGGCTGGTCTAAGCCGCTTGTTTAAGCTGGATCGAGAGTAAAATACATGGCTAAGCCGAATTAAGTTCCGATTAAAAATGATATAATACAGTTCTTAGCAGGACCTTCGCCAGTCATGGCCAGTCTTAGTCTATCCTGCAAATGATTATGGAGAAATTTCATGCCTCAATGGGTTTTTCTTCTCACCCTCCGGCTAGAAAAGAAGTTTTCGAGATAATCGAGCTACGCCTTTGGACCTTGACTTTTGTATTATTTATGAAGGCCAACACGTGTGTGTATTCCTGCTGCCTTAAGGCCTCGCCCAAAATTAGGGGAAACTAATTACGGAAAGGAGCAAGCACAGGTGTTTGTCAAAAGCGGATTCAGTGAACAAAATAATTAGCAGAGCTGAGTTTTTTAGTTGCCAATGCTTTTAATGAGCCTGTTTGTGTGTACGTGTGGGATTAGGCTATTATAATTAGCCGTGCAGTCGTTAGCCTTAGCCATGAAAAGGCTCATTTGCTCGAAGCGCTAAAAGCAAATCTCTCTCCGCCCCTCGGGATGTATCAATCATACGCCACTTGGTCCGCCTCAATCTCTTGACGCAACTGCAGCATTTTTTATGCACAATTTGCAAAGCAAAACCTCCTCTAACTGACGAGCTAACTAACTGACTGACTAGCAGACAGACATACGACTGACTGACTGACAGACTTACAGACTGTCTGTCTGTCTGTCCATCAGCCTGTCTATCTGTTTGTTCCTCCATCGCGCTGCAGCGTGTTGTCTAATGATTAACCCCCATGATTGAATATAATGCCCTTTGAAGACGCAGCGCAGACAACCGGCTAAGTGCCTACAGAACCAAGGAAAAGGAGAAGTGCATTAGGAAACTATAAATCTAGCAGCGACTAGGCGATGCTCTGAAACCAGTCTGAGATATGATAGTGATGATTGAAGACATAATGTGGGTTATCCGCAAATCTTATTCGTTCTTCATTTGGTTTCAGCCAGACAATCAAATATCTCTAAACATTTCCCTTACTTGCTTTTTGCCACCTCCTTAGGAGGGTACTTACAGCTTCTTCTACAAAAAAAAGAACGACTGGCAGACAATATCTTGGCCAGGCTTTTGTTTAGCTGGCTGCCTGCTTCTTTGACTGCTCATCATCGTGATGCTGGCCAGAGCCAGAGCCAGAGCCAGGGCCAGGGAAAAGCAACAGCAGAAGCAGCAAGAACATTAAATTTTTTACTTAAGCATGAAAGATCTGGTTGTTGTTATTATTGTGGGCGGAGTGTGCCCCGCCACAGACCTGGAAAATAAAAGCAAAAAACAGTGGAAATGGGAAATGGAAGCGCAGAAAGGCAAAGGCAAAGGCAAAATGGCTGGCTGGCTGGCGCACAGACAAGGGAATTGGTGTAAATATGGCAAGTGGCTGGATGGGTCCCCATCCTGGGAAGGAGCTGTAAAAAAAAAGGCAACGGCACACACACAGGGAACGGAGGCTTATTCAGGCAGGAGAAGACCAGACAGAGGGGCATACTTTTCATAGCCACTGTGCGGTTTTGTGGTGGCGGCGTTGGCGCTGGGGCCGCCAACGTTAGATATTTTCATTTAGTTTCCTGTGTACCGCCCCCAGACGATGGCCAGGACCAAGTCGAGTCGAGTGGAAGTATCAAAGTTAGTGAAGTAGCAGAGTCTCCTCGCTGCCATGATGACGGGGTAGGCACTGATGCCACTCAAATGCTTAACTATGCAAAATAAGTTGCATTTAAGATGCTCCATTATGCATGTTTATTTTATGCCTGATGATACTGCCACGCCCCGTAGACCAAAAGATGGCCAGGTATAATGGCAGGTGGGCGGGCGATGTGGCCTGCCAAGATGCTCAGTGGCTGCCAAGTTAAATGAAGACTGAGTCTGAGGCTAAAAATACAGACAAGTACACATGCCTGACAGATCAAAGGAGTTCCCCCTTTTTCTGCGCAAGAGCACTTCCCTGGATAACTTCATCGATTAGATGGTACACATCAAACATACTCCTTCTTCAGTAAAACAATCTTGTCGGATATTTCGCTGAATTTTTTATGAGCGGGAGCTTCTTCATCTGCGATTGTAAATCCTTTTTACGACACAATACGCAGACGGCTAATAAAATGGCATTGCAAATTGTTGCATTTGACGGCTGCCCAGAGAAAGCGATGACGTCTTCAACCATAACCCAACGTCAGTAACTGTCTAAGTTTTGTGCATGTGTGTGTGTGTGTGTGTGTGTGTGCGTGTCTCGTAAAATACTGAGCTTATGGGATCTCAATTGGCAGACCAAAGTAGATGAATGGCTAAGGATTTCATATGCACCAGATACATTTTCTTCTGAGATAAAAGAGTTATATCAGATCCTACTATTTGGATCAAACGATTGAGCGGGATGCAAGCCATTGCAGTTTCCTTTTCCTGCTTTTGATCCCTGTATGCAGTCGAAATCCTTTCGAAGTGAGCTCCTACCATCCATTTCATCTGTGCATACCTATGATAACAAGAGCATTTATTCCACATAAAATATTATGTTTATAGTTTCATAAGTTCACAAATTCTTTCAAATTTGGTAGAAAAATGAAGCTCAAATCTTCCAAACTATTCAACACTTTACAGTTTTCTCCCTGAAACCTAACCATCTGGCAAATCCACAGTTCAAGCCTCGTGCCCAATATGCAATCGATAAAGTGGGGCCAAAATAACGGAAGGCATTTTGATTTGCTTAAACGGTGCAACTGGATCCGCCATAGGTGGTCGCCCTGCATCCGGTCGAAATTCACCTTCTGAACCCTCTGAGCGGTGGGGACTTCCCAGCGAGTGTTTAATGAAGGTTCATTAGCATTGACCCCCGCACACTGAGCTGCAGGATGGTGGATGGAGGATGGAGGATGGACCGATGCGAGTCGTTGCAACCAGAGCTGATTGACGACTCGCATTACGGACTGCGGGTTAGCAGGTGGGTGGGCGCGCCTTCCGCCTCTCTCGCGCGCACTGTCTGTAGGTGCAGTTAATCATTGTGGATGAGAGCGAGAGTGAGTAAACAATGGCCGGCTATGTGGAGGACACGCCATGCCGCAAATTCCAATTACATCTCCGGCTAGCAGAGTCCCTGTATGGCTCTGTATCTTTCCTGCTCCTTCTACTTCTCCTCGTTCTCGTCGTGTTTCAGCCACAAATGCGATGCCGATGCGAAGTACACAACTTTTCCACTTGGCAGACGCTGGCCGCATACATCATCCCTTCCATTCGCACGACCATCGATTTTCGGTTAACGCCCTCGACCAACAGCATTGGCAGTGGCAGCAGCCACAGAAGCCGCAGGACAAGTTGCCGTCCTAGGACATCCTGTACGCGGTCGCCTTTAATGCGAGATATTGGTATTTAAGGCGAGACCAGCCACCGTATCGATACTCGGACACACACCGTCCAGCGTACAGCGTCCAGCGAGTCCCAGTTAAGCGGTCAGGCGGTTCAAGGCAGATAATCCCCGCAGCTCAAGGTGTACACTCGGTCGGAGTTCATCCCACGACCAGCATAAATACATTTTAATGACCTCCGGAGCTCGCATGTAAATAAACTTATTACCCAGCCACAGAGCAGTGCATCGATTGTGGTGGAGACGGAGGCAGAGGCAACGGCAGGGTGGCTGGACTATCGTCTTAAGCTCCTGAATTGTAAGTTTTCCCGTACAGATTGTGGTCCCAGTTATCAATAAGCTCTAACTATTCCAAGTTGAGTAAAGTGTTGGACTGCTATGCTATAATCGGATTTACCAAGGGTGGGGGTAGGTTACCAAGAGCTATTCAAAGTTATTATGAGTAACTTTCCCTTTGGAATCAAAGTTTTGTAAAATGGAAATTGATAGTGGGGTTTTATGGTCAGATATTGTAAAGGATTGAAAGGATATGCTGTGTAAATTGTATTGTTAAAAATTGTTTAAGTTTTACCGGTGAAAACTATTATCATAATATTAAAACAAAAAGGGAGACATATTATAATATGTTTCTCAATCAATTAGAATTCGTAGAGGTGGATTTTGAATTTGTTTTATGTCACTTGATGTGTGTAGTACATATACAGAGTATTCGACTGGCACATCTGCTGGAGAATTTGAGTGTAAATGTTGCCAGTCAAAGTGAAAGTGTACTATAAAACCTCAATTCGTTTTAAATCAAAAGGAAACCCACAGTCGGCTCATTTTTGTTCGTTAATCGATAATGAAAAATTTGGCATCCTTGAAACTCAATTCAACCTTTTTCTTTATGAATTGAAGTTTTCCTTGCGCTATTTTAAGCAACTTTCCTGATTTGCACAGCTGCTTAACATGTCCAGCAATCAATTCGCTATTGTTGCCACGTCGAACCGCTGTCTGACCCATAAAGACTCCGGTCAAGACTCACTATGGAGGGGAAAATACGGGGGGAAAAACCCTGCACGATATTCATCACTATTTGATGATGGCCTTTAGGGCTCAACAATTTTCTTTTACTATGCAGGACGGGGAGCGGGTGGATGGATGGAGGGGTGGGATCGCACTGCCATCGCCATCGCCACTGCCGCCTTTGGTTAGCCAGTGGAGCGTTCGCGTTGGGCGAAAAAACCACTTGGAACTGCATTGGACATTGTTTAAATTGCTGCGGTTCGCGTACGTTGAATTTTCGTCTCTTGTTTATTTGGCGCTTTATTTCGGATGCTGGATGCCCCATTCTTTTTCATTTTTGGTCTCGGCTCACTTTGCTTTTTTTATAGTTCTGGCTCGCAGGCGAGGAGACAGAGGGAGACAGAGAGAGAGAGAGAGAGAGGTGGGTGAGTGTGTGGGGAATTGAATAAAGCATAATATACGCTGGCGATTTCGATATAGCTACAGTATAACCCCTTTTAGTGGACCGCGAGGTCAGGGGTCAGCAGTGAGCAGTGAGCAGCCAGCACCGTCCACCGTCCCCCAATCCGCGTCCAGTGTCCAGAGCCACACAAAAGAGCGAAAGAAAAACTTAATGTAATTGAATTCATTTATGGTTTTGTTTGGCTTTTATTTTTCTTTCGGCTTTTCACTTACGCTCGCAGAAATGCCAAGAATGTTGGATGGTTGTTAATAAATATTTCATTTATTTGCCGGATCATGGCTCATGGCTCATGGCGAAAAGGGATTTCCCTCTGCCACCGCCGAGCCGAGCCGCGCCGTCGCTCTGCTAACAGCCATTGTTTTTGTGGCCTTTTGTGCTTTAATTAAAAATATGCACAGGCAAGGCCAAAGTGTCCCAATTTCGTGGCCAGAACAAAGCACTCAACTAAATACGAAACTAGCGTCGATAGACTCTAAGCGCCCATCACCATCCCCTGCTGATCCCTGCTCCTTGGACCATCTTTTGTGTCCTTTTTTGGCTGCCCAGTCCCTGGGAAAAAAGGGATATTGGGTTATTAGTAAATATGCTTTCATATTGTACATAAAAGATGTATGCAAAGGACACTACCAGGCACTACCAGCCCTGTCCTGGCTTGGACCCGGCCCCGGTACCGGTACGGGTGTGAGTATGAGCATACGTACCTTCTGCAAGTATGCAACATATTTCATAATAATCGCCTTCGGGCCACAATGCCTGCCACACACCACACGCTCTCTCACCTGGGTCGGGGATGCCTCTGCCTCTGCCTCGGCGTCGGCAAAGTTATCCCTTTTTAGCTCAAAAGAAACCCCAAGCCTTGGCTCGCTCATGTGGCTAATAAAATAATTGAAATTCTCTCTAAGCATGAAAAGGCAGGCGGTGGCTTCTCGTACTTCTCATACATACAAATTGGTATGCCATGGCCAGAACAGAGCGCTTCTTCCTCCTTCCGAAAACCCTTTACGGAATTACGGAAATTCAAATTCTTTTCCTTGAGCCGGCACTTCGGGAGGCTGCCACTTTGCCGTAACTTATCCGAATTTGAAAGATTTTCCAACGAGCACTCACTTTGCCATGCCTTGAATCAATCTGGATCATCTTATAAATGATCGAAAACGAAGCAAAAGTTACCGCCTTTTAGTTACATGTTTTTTTTATATATTTTTATTCTATATTTTATTTCCATCAGAAATTTTCTTTGATTTTCAATTTCAATAATAAAATTTGTTTTTCAATTTTATGCCGAGCTGAGCAGCAGCACGAGTGGGAGCAGCAGCAGCAGCCGTAATAGCATCAGCGGGATGGGGTGGGGCACGGGTGTGCCCTTCTCTATTTCCGAGTTTGTGCATTTGAGATGACTCTCGGAGGCGCTCCGTATTTATTTGCATACGCATAAAGATGGAGAGTCGAGATACATATGTAATGCGGACTCTGCCCTACTTGGAATCCATTTCCCTGGCCCAAATCCGTTGTCAGACTCAACTTTCATTTGGCACATGTGAGAATTCTGTAAACTTTCATTTTATTTGACCAGAAATTCGTTTAAGTTTAAGGTTATCTTTAAATGTTTAATGGTTTGCTTGAGTCAACTGTGAATTGAAAGTGGGTCAAGTCTTCAGTTGGCTCAGTAGTTCATTATTCATTACAATATTTTGTAACTATTGCTCTGCGTTTTTGTCTTTTCAACTCAACTCATGGCAGTATTCCAGTGGGACTTTTTAATAAGAGGATATTTAAAGTAGGTTAAGTAGAAATTCTCTGTTATTTAAAGAATTATTGTAACAATTGATTGGTGATCCTTAAACTATATTGATTGTTGACTCGCTTCTCGCAACAGTTTATTTTTTATCAGCCACATTTTCTGTGCGTTCATTAACCACAAATGATTGTGGCTGGGTGTTCAATAAATTTTTGGTTATTTGCCGAATGGCCACGCCAACAGCCACCAGCCACCAGCCAATCCAATCCCCGTGGCCCTCTCTAGTGGCTGCCATGAACATGGTTCAATGCTCATAATTAAAACCGATAATCGTGCGTTGATGCAAAACCAGCATTGAGCTGCAGCTCCAGCGCGCCGGTTCGGGTCGGGTCGGTCGTTTTGGGTGTCGTAAATTCTGCAGCGGCCATGATATCATACGATAGCGGTTTGGCCTGTTTAAACTTTCCTTCTGGCTGGCCATAATGAGTGTGAATATTTATCTTGGCTATCGCGGAAAAGCTGTGGTCAAATAGTTGCACACGCTTATAATTAGATTGATGGACTACATGGCCATAGCAGCGTGTGATTAGCGATCCTCCGAGTGCTCCTCCGGACAATGTGTGTTTGTGGCATATGGTTGCATGTGTTGCTCAGGTGACAAAGCTTCCTCTCTGCCGTGCTACACACCTGCCCCATGCCCGTTTTTCAAGCGACGGCAGCACTTATCACAGCCCCAGAACGGCTGATAGAGCAGGGCTGAAAGAATAGCACTTGCACGGCAAATAGAGCGTCATTAATTTAACTAAAATAGTCACGGCGCCGGAGCGTTGCCGTAGCTGTAGTCTTCGTCGTTGGTGCTCCTCCCTGCTGCTGAAGCGTCTAAATGCAATCATTTTAACCTGCACACTCGACCTGGGGCGGCTGTTATAAATGTGCAACAACGGCAAGGCGACAGGCATGAGGGAAGGGAAAGAGAGATAGAGAGGGGTTGAAAAATTATGCATCAAGTGACAACGACAACGAATGCCATTTCGACGACATTCATTGCATAAGGAAAAGGACTCAAGCAAGACCTATGTAAGTATTCCCCATACCCATACCCATACCATCCTCCATCCTCAATTCCACTCCACACTTCATTGCCTCTCGGCATTCATAAATATGGCGCATCGGAAATGTATTTAGTTTGAGTAGAGAGCGGCGGAAGTATCCATGCCTGAGTGGATTTGATTTGCCATCTGTGCCGCATGGCCCAGCAATGTATCTGTATCTGTAGCTGTATCCATGATTCAGTTATGTGTGTTTGTGTGTGTGCGAATACATAAATAAGCAGAGGAAATAAATATGATAAAATCGCAAAAATGTATGAAATGAAAGTTGTTTGTCTGCCGTTCAAGGTTGGGCAAATGAAATTTATTTAAAAAAACGAACCCAACCTCATGGCGGAAATGGGCATAATGAATCATTTGAGATATATGCGATTGAATACAGGCTTAATAGATCTTAGAGTCCACTTTAGTACTTTCTCTTTGAAAGCTATTCCCCAATGAAACGCTTCTTTAAACCTCAAAAACTCTGGCGAAACCAAAATGCTGGGGTTTTCGCTGGTCCATAAAAGTATGCTACATTTAATTTGAACGGTTTCCTTTTCCTGCATGTGTGGGTGCGCGGCCGTGCGTCTAAGCCCCACCAGCCGTTGGCTAATTTCTTTGCCTGCATCCCTCCACCTCCCCTTGTTTCCTCACCCAAATGGAAAGAAAATATGCGAGAATATCTGAGAAGAACTATGCCGACGAAAATAAATTGAATTTATCAACCGTTGACGTCAACGCACACACACACAAACACTCAGGGAGCGAGCTCGTATAGCAGATGAGGGAAATGCGGAAGGGAAAGGACGAACCAAGCCAAATGTTTTTTTCCCATATAATTTCCGTTATGCCCAGGGCAACGGCCATGCCAGCGCCCACGTGCAGCATATGCATATACGAGTAGGGGAATGAAATGGGGAAGGGTAGGGCAAAAGCAACGAGAAGCCACATTGAAGATGCAAGGACTCCGACAACTTATCGTTATAATTAGGTATGGAAAATGAGAAACATTTCGAAGGTTGTTCCACAAAAGAAATTCACCAAAACAAGACAATAAGAAATCCTGATAGTTAGACTGAATGCTGGACATTGTTTGCACATAAATTAAATATGCCCTGGTAGAACTGATCCCATTCGGTTTGAAATGTTTCCCGGAACATCTTTAAGTCATAATAATAATAATTGTCATAATACGAAAGAGCCAAACATTATATTTTGGTCATACATAATTTGGCAAGCTGTTCGCGCACTTGCTTTATATAAGACACAATCAAAAAGGGAAAGAGTGGAGTGGCGGTCGGGTCGGGGGTCGTTGGTCGGGGGTGGGTAGAGGAAGACAGACAGCCACTCGTTCCCTCGTATAATATCAAACAAAATAAACAATAAAACTCAGCCACAAATAAATTATGCCCTTGAGCGGCGAGAACGTCGATGTCAACAGAAGAAGGCTTTCTTCTTTGGGCCCAGTTTACTGGCCAGGCCACGCGCTCGTACTCGAGCTTGTGCTAGCATTTGTGTGTGTGTATTAAACTGATGACAATCAAATACACAAATACAATTACAAATACGAAAACACACACACACACACAACGATGCACACATGGCAAGTCGGACAAATAAGGAGGGCAAATAGTGGGCCAGTGCCACAATAGGGGGAGGGAGAGTGAGAGTGAGCAAAGACAGAGCAAATATTTTAGCTGCGACTGAAACAAAGACATATTACTATCACAGGATGTTCGACTGTCTGTGTGTGTGTGTGTGTCCAAATTGAATTTGATTTATTGAAATTTGATATTTTCCGTGATACGAGTGCTGCAAATCAAGCAAACATGAGCTAGACACACACACAGACACAGAAGCAAGGACACAGAGACAGGAACAATCAACATTGGCAGTAGAAGGGGGAGACTCACACAACTGATGGTTATGTGGTATGAGAGGCACTTGGCACACATTTACCAATTGTCTTTGCTCTACGGAACACAAAACGCACGTAACGCACTTTTTGAGTCTTAGCCAAACAAATGCCGGAAAAATACCCAAATATTTCGCATGGAAATTTATTGAATTTTCTCAACGTGCTGGCTTTCTATTGAAGGTATTTTTTTTATTTTTGCCATTCGAAAAAGTATTTTGTAAAATTATTTCTAAGCCTTCATTCCACTTGGACACTTCTAAGTCTTCGGTACAATGACTTAAGCAAACTATTAAGGTTTTAGGTGATAAATTTGAACCATGAAAAATGAGTGCATATGAATATATTTTTAAATATTTAAACTAATTTCAGTCCTTAAAAAAATCGAATAGGGTTTTAGAACTCGTTGTCTTTAGTTTGTAAAATTATTTATGATTGATTGATTTAGACATTGCATTTATTCAAGTTTTCTGAAGGTTTCTACTCATTTTTCTAACAAAGAATAATTATTTCTCATTAGCTACCAAATTTCCCAATAAAAAATAATTATTTCTAAGATTCCACTTACTTCCAGCCCGAGTTCATTGACTTGCTGTTTGCATAAGTTAATCAAAATTACAATCAAAACCGAAGCCAGACAAGAGGATATGTGTAGACTTTATTTATGGACCTTTTTCGGGGGGGTGTGGAAAGGTGAAACCAAGTCAGGAGCTTGGCGTTCAGTCAACACATTCAATTTGGAATGCGTTTCACACGTAGGAATCTGAAGACAAAGACTAAGCGAACACAGAGCCCACAAATTGGGGCAAATGAAATGAAATCAAATAAATTCGAGCAAAGGAGAGTGGGAGAGGAAAGGGGAGAACCAGAACATGTGACGCCATGCTGTTCTGATTGCACTCAAGCACAGCAGCTACAATATTTATTACATTTGATTATGTTGAAAGTCAACTTTATCAATTTTACAGCAGTTAGCCAATAAACCACAACAGACAACAATCGAGAATCAGAGGAGGGGATGGGGGGCTCCGGCAGCAGGATATATAAGTATAGACGTAATAGGAGAGTATTTGTTGCATATAAATCCTAAATGGACAATGAATGTCAAGTAAAATAAATTAGAAATGACAATAAATGAGCAACTGCCAAATGGGAAGTGGGAAGTGGTGGGTGTACGGTGAATGGACTTCGACTACAGCTACAGCTAGCTCCCTATCGACAGTCTGTTGACAGGCAAACAGACGGCGTGTCGCTGTAATTGGCAGCAGTGGCAGTGGCAGTGGCAGTGGCAACAGTACGTATACGAGTGGAATGTTGGCCACATAACAGCAAAAGATTTCTGCAGTTTACCTCTCGCTCTGGCCCCTGTCGCACGGCAATTGAACAACAAGCAGCAGCAACCCAAGGCCCAACCGAGCTGAACTGAACTGAACTAAACTGAAACTCTTTGCATATTTGTTGCAGCGAGAAAATTTATGCAATGCTTTTTTCCTGATGCTTGCCCCTAGGCCTAAAACAACACCAGAGACAAGCAGGAGCCAAAAACTATGGTGGGCTGAAAGAATGATTTATGGCAAAACATTTTTTGTAGAATAATAGAAGATGTGAAAGTGGTCGAAAATATATACGTACATACATATAATAATTATAAAAAATACATAAAATATATATTGATGCTGTTTCTGGTCAGTGATCTCATCATATTTTCATCATATATCTCTAAAACTGCATCCCATAATCATTCACTTTCAGTCCAGTGTGCCTGCAATCAAAATGCATTCACTGCCATGCTTCGGATGCTCTGGCAAACTTTTTGTTTTTCCATTCTCAAAAATTTCATGGAATACACACACACACACACATACACACACACACTGGGGAATAGGTAAACTAACAACACGTGCAAAATTTTGATGTCTCTCGCTCTGTTTTTCCTGTTTTTCAGTTTGTTTTCGGTCACTCCGTCTGCTTAGATGCTTATTAGGCATCAACTTTATCTCCCTCTCTGTCTGTTTCTGTTCCACCGACAAAAGCAGGTTGCCAATATGCAATACAGTTCCAGACGAGTATGGAGCGCAATATTGATCCACTCCTGGCTTGCCGGGCTCCTCACCACTGATTCTGCTCCACAGTGGGTTGTTGCTAGGCCGTTGACAATATCAGACTCTTATTACGGGCCCCACCCCAGCGGGTGGCAGCGATTTGTCTGTTTGTTAACCAATTCATTTGTCATGGCAGCTCCGGGCGCTGTGACCGACAGGACTGACAAAGGGACGTGAAGGAGGCACTGGGGAATCAACACAATTGAAAATTTTCCTCTGCAGCTCTGACCAAAGCTGTCATGGAAAACTGTTGGGGCTAATATGAACAGGAAAACAGGGAAAATGGTAGAAAATCAAACGCATATTTCCAATACTATGTTGCAAAAGGGTTATCATTAATTTGTGATTACGGAATGAGTTATTTATGTGCCGCATTTGCTACGGGAAGGGGACACGATTCAAAGGCAGTGAATAGATATCAAATAGTAGCTTCCATTCCATTTACCTGACAACGAGACAGGCAGAGAATAGTGGAGAGGAAGAGGAAGTGGAGGGGCTGGGAGTAGTTAAGTTCAATCAGAAATACACCCACCCACTGACCATTGAGGCAACCACTGACCATCCACCCACTGAGCCCACAGGCTCCAGCCTTGGACTGATATTCTGACCATATGCAATCGCCTGATATTTGGTGGTTGCCTCGGTCACTTTTATGACTGCACTGGGACCCATAATTTATGAATGAATTCATGAATGTCGAAGCAAAGTGAAGTGCCCACTCTGTCTCTGGCTCTGTCTCTGGCTCTGCCTCTGGCCCTGGGTCCTTGTACGTACCCACTCTTGTATAGGTAAAGCCCGAATTGAAAACGTCAGCTTATGTGGGGAGTCTTATAGGGGGCAGGTTCTTGGTCACTTGACCCAAAGGACCTGCCTCCGCAGCTCACGAAAATTTAGTTTTTGATTATGTCGATGTCCATTAATGTCCCTGCTCCCCCGAGTGTGATGTGTGTGGTGCAAGGGTTGGGGGATGTTGGGGCTAGATGGGGTAAGATGATGCGCTGATGGGTCCGACTTGGGGTCCAGTCCAGCCTTGAGAGATTTGCCAGGGGACTGGGGATGTCCTGCTGGTCTCCATTTTGCATACATAGTTCACGTTGAGTGCGCAATCAACCTGAAGAGGTGCGAACGTGCTAAATTAGTAAAATAAATTACATATTTGCGGGCAAATGGGATGCACACACACACACACACACACATACACACACAACATCTACTGTCCATCTACTCGAACACTCGTACGAGTACGAGTGCGAGTACGATTATGTGGCCCCATTTCGGGGGCAGCTCTCTTCGGGGACACTCACCTAATTATGTGGCTTATGTTATTATTAGTTGGGAAATTTGTCCACGGGTCTGTGGGGTGGCCGAACGGAATGAGCGGTGCACGGGTTTGTGAATATTGAGCTATGAATTTAAATGAATTAATAAAATGAAGTTCACACCCCGCGCATACAATTATCTCGGCATCGGGTGGAGCCATAATTCAAATGTTTATTTGCACATTTTGATATCATTAATGTGCATAATTTTGCCCGGCATCGGTTTTCGGATTGGGGGATAAACTATTTAAATTATTTATGGGCCATTTGCTATGGTTAGTCACACTTTTAAGTGAATCACTAAAAGTAATTTGGGTTTAACTTACAAAACTAGTTTCCAGGACAATGTGAATATCAAATTTTGATATGGAATGCTCGTAATGCAAATATTTTTAATCCACAAATATACTGCCAAAGTAGGTGCTGTTCGACATGAAAATGCCGTGTCACATGGCTGCAGATGCACTGCCAAAATCAGACATCGGTTGCCACCTCCTCCAGCGAGGCGGCTGCCAACAAGCATAAGCCCGGCTCAATGACTGTCGAACCAGCATCGAGTCGGGCCATATCGAAGCCAACAAATCGAACGAAGTGAAGTATTCGGCCTGTAAAGGTACCCCGCAAAGTAAAAGCTACTGAAATACTCACACATGACAACATACCCTTGCTACTGCCACAAGTACAGGGTGTGGCAAATGCGCAGCCAAAAATGGCATATGCAACATTTGTATAGACGATGTGCATATGGATGCGCGTGTGTGCACATGTAAATGCATACAAGTCGAGGTAGATGTATTTGCCAGCATGCTTCAGTGAGCACGCGAAAGGGCGCCGAGCCCCGCTACGTATACGCAATATGCAACATCCTGGATGGCACGCCAGGACACGGGCATGGGTATCTCATTGCAATCGGCAAAGTAAATCGCACGGCAAAAGCACACAATAATTTCGCGCATTGAAAGAAGGCAGTCGTAGCAGGACCCGGGACCCGGGACCCGGGACCCAGGACCCAGGACCAACGGAACCGGAGCACCCAGCACTCTCATTCCCATTGGTAAATTATGCGTACCCCAAACTCTTCTGCCACTGCTCATGGCGCTGCCTAGTTCCCCTTTTTATTTTGTTTGCCATGCACTGCTCTGGCTTGCCGACTTTGACGACTGGGCGATACAGTTAGAGCGCCAAGAAGCCGTAGCCGTAGTGCAGAGAAATATATTTATTTAAATTGCATTGCACGCAGAGCGTTTGCCATTTCTGCAAATGCCTCGCCATTTCCACATGGCGAACAGACATATGTTGGCAGCACGTGTGTGCGAGCCAAAGTCGGCTGCTCAATCATATTGCCCAATGCTCGTGCCTGCGCCACGAAAGAAGCTGCAAGGTACCAGGGATCGCCTGGCATCGCCTGGCATCGCCTGGCATTTGCTGGCGAGAAAAATGGCAGCTAAAGCAGAATGCAAATAGTTTCTGCTGCATTAAGCGCAACCAAAATCAAAAGTCAGACCAAAACAATCCCAAGCCGAGCAACGACTTCAAGTTACTCTGTCTCTTGGTGTTCTTCCAGCTCTAATTTGGCTAAGAAAGCAATCCATAGGACCATTTGGGTAGGGTATAAGAGCGATACATGGCTGGCAGTAGGTATTATTGCAAACATCAACGATAACAGAATCGATTACTTGGTCCACACAGACGGTGGAGCGCATTCGAGCAGGGGGGATGGGGAGGGAGCTGCTCCAGCCCAAGCTCTGACAAATTTTTTCTTATAATATTTGCAAGTGCGAGAATACTGCCGCTGCCATTGTGGGAAAAGGAGTGATAGACAAACAAGCGATGTGCTGACAAAGGACAATGACGATGAGCTGCACAGAGCGGAGGGAACCTGGCCATGGATGAGGAGGATACATATGTGGACGTCGATGTGGAAGTGGACACGGACATGGACGTGTGTAGAACAACTCGTTACTGTCAGCAGCTGCCAATGTAAACACAAGCCAGCCGCAAAAGGAAAATTGTTCGCCAGTGAAAAGCGCAGCAAAGAAATGATAGAGAGAAGCAGACGCAGAAGTGAGAAGAAACGGAGGAGAACACAGGAAGAGGATGAAGGACAACTGTGCTCAAAGGCCTCAGCTGCCGGATGGCGATTGGCGCGGAAATCAATTGTTGTTTTGACAGCGACACGGAAATTGGTTTAATGAAGCAAAAATAGATATAAAAAGCCAGCTGACAAAGCTAACAAGCCAAAAGGATGGTCGGCCAGGGATGGCGCCAGCTAATTAGAGAAGCGCCCAGATTGGACTGCGTCCGCCCTTCACTCCTTCGCTTACTGATTCAATGACCCAGCTGCAGATGCTCCTCCCTACTCCTTTTTCTTATGCTGTCGCTGATGATCAAAAGGCTGTTTGATTTATGATGGCAGCCCAAGAAATTAGCAGAGAAAATGGAAAAAACTGGAATAAAAGTTTGTCGTAAATGTGAAAATTATGCACAGAAACTAAGGGAAACTCATTTAGAATGCCGGCAGAAATTGTGCCCTAACAAGGTAAGTGCAGGTGTTCCGGGAAAACTATTGCAAGGGTTGAACAATCGAACGATTAGAAAATATTGATTAAATGAGCAAGAGTTCTTCTTAAGAAGGGGCAAGTAGACCAAGAATACTTGGCCGCCCCGTAATGATTTGGAAAACTGGCAGATAAAAAAGCGCCGAGTGCAGGGACGTCCCAAAGTGTGTTCATTACTTAAACTAATTACATTTTAAATTAACATCATTCGGGCTCGGGGCAGTAAAAGGCTGCTCATAAAGGCAAGACACTGAACCGCCTTCGGAGTTGGAATGGAGCTGCCTGTTCGGCGTGGGTATGGTGCGGGTACGGTACGCCCTCGTATGTATGCGCAGCACGCAGTCTGGCAAATGGCAAATGGGAAAAGGTGGGTCAAAGGAAATGAGAGCAGGAACCACCGGCGGACGTCAGTCAGGCGACGGCGACGGCGACAGTCGAAATGTATTGAAGTCATTACGAATATGGCCACAAGACGTGGCTTAAAAGGTGGCCAACCAGGCAGCCAATCCTGGCTGGGCGACCGACCATTCACAGGGTAATGACAGAAATTATGTAATAAAAAGTTACAATTTACGATTGCAGTAGAGGAGTTCGGAGTACGCCAGAAGACGTGGAGAAGGTGGGCCACGTGACCCAGATAAAGGGAGACCAGACCCGCCGCAGCTACAGGTGCAGGCCAAAGGAATGAAACTGAGTCTGTCTGGTGGGGTCTGCCGATAGGATGGGTTCCCGTACAATGAACCGTCATAGATAAAAGACATAACAATGAAGCCAGGGGCAGACGTGCGGGTCAGGCCAGGCAGAAGCACACGCAGAAGCCGAAGCAGAAGGACACAGACACAGACAAAAGGTACCGAAGAACATTTGCACCTGCCCGGCAATGGCAATGCCAGGGAAAATAAGTTATAAATGTAAGACAAAGGCAAATGGCAAGGAGGAAATACGTAGGACGCAGTACCGTGCAGGAGGAGAAGGTAGGAAAAATAAGAAATGGCAATAAATTCAAAAACTAAAACAAGCCTCAGCACCAGCAGAGTCAGAGGCACCACACTGACACCCCAGACAGAGCCACAACGAGGCCAACTTCTTCAGCCATATGATGAACAGAGTTGGAGCAGACTTCCAGCAGTTGGAGTGGCGTGGCACTCCACGGAGTGGGATGAGGTGGTAGTGTAGTGGAGTGGAGTGGCTGGTGCCAGACCCTAATAAAGGTGTCAGCCCGGAGAAAGTTGCTCGACGGTTGCCGTTTGCCCGTTTGCCCGTTGCCGGTTGCCCGTTGTGTGGGCGGCAAAAACGTGATTGCAAATTGTAACCGCCAATGGGCCGTAAATTGAAACGTGACTAAGGCAGATAATAAAATGCATAAAATCAGAGTACTCGCTGCCAACGGGCGTCGCTTGATGGCCCAAACACGGGCGCAGACACGTGAAATGCCCCCAAAGCGAGAGCCGGCAGAGGATTGTCCTTTGTCTGCTTCGTTGGTGGTTGGGTGGTTCTAGTGGATTGGTGGATTGGTGGATTGCTGGGTCGGCAGTGGGTCGTTGGTGCGAATGGCTGGTTAGCAGGCTGGCTGGTTTGTTAGTTGGCAAGAGCTGAGCGGTTTGTTTGGAATTTGTCATTAAACGGATGCGAGTTAGACTGAAGCACAAAGGCCCCGAAAATGCACATGTCTAATGTCTAACGAGTGGGCGGAAGGAGTTAAAAGTGTGAGGAGTGTGGACGGCATAAAATCAGCAGAGAAAAACATCAACGAAAACAGACTTTGAACATTTTTGAGTGCTTTGGCTATGCGATACGCGGCTCTCAGTGGAGGGCATTAAGGAAATAATATATGAAATGAAGCTCTGAAATAAGCTGCATCTTCAGAGCTAAGTTCAGTTCTGGTTCTCTTAATTGAAATGGGGGAAAATGGGGCGGTCTTCAGGAATAGCGGTGATAAAATCCAGCCATTTGATATATTTTTATGGGGTGTATCGTATATAAAAATGGATATTTCTAGCTTTAAGTGTGGATTAAGATTAAGCAATTCATTTTTGGTACATAAATGTTTTGGAATCTTAGTATTTTGTTATATATTATATTTTGAAATATTACTGTATACCTTAAATCAAAATTAAGATAATTCTTATATATAATTATAATATAATATATATAATTATTAAGCTATAGATTTTTCCTACTCAATGAAGTTTCAATTGCGGCCGGTTCACTTAAGGCACTTCCTGCCTTTATGTGTGTTCTATTCGCATTAATTATCCTTCACTGATTGCCCGCAATTTAGTCCATTGTTTGAGTTTAAGTTTTCGGGTCCGAAACCACATTAGACACTGTCTTAGGCCTGCTGGCTTTTATTTTAATTGTTAATTTGTCGGTTTTGGCCAAATGAGCAGCAGCGAAGTTTTAATTAATTCCATAAAAACAAGCAGAGGCCGCAGGCAAACAGGAAAGCGGACACACACACACACACACACAAATGCAAAAGCGAGTTAAAGAAAGAGAAAGAAACATACCGATAGAAAGAGATAGGGATAGGGATAGGTGTAGGTACAGGGGGGGGCAGGACAGAAAAGTGGCTCAACAAACATGAAAAGCAGCTGAAATATTGGCAGTCGCAAAAGTCTGTTGAACCTGGACAGGACTCGGGGGGCGGAGACAGGGACAGGGGAGTGGGTCAGGCTCCTCTGAGGTTGTTGTCGTTGTCAAAGTCGTTGTCATGCTAAATACTGCGGCATATTTAAACAGCAAAAATAACAAGGAATGTACACAAAAACAAAAAAATACGAAAACAAAAAAAGGCAAGGCAAAAGCGGAAAGCAGACCAAAGCAATGGAACGAGAAAATGAACGAAAAACGAGCCAAATTCGAGAGTAAAGCAAATGAAATGGCAAAAGAACAAAAGGAGTTTTCGTTTGGCCCCAAAGCCATTCCTGAGATAGGGTGGGGGTGGGGGGTGTAGCTGCCACATTAAAATGTTAATTCCACCCAAAATGCCAATAGCATAGATACTTAGGCCACAAAAGTATTTGTAGTGAATGGCCAGCAGCAAGTCCTTAAATTTGTAGCACAAATTCGGCGGGCCACATAGACTGATTTCAGGACATAGTCCTTTTGCCTTAAGATGCCTCCTTAAAATGTATGTAGATGTGTATAACTTCCATTTATATACAAAATTTATTTGACAAAGCTCAAAGATTGCAAATTTGTATCGCTTAAAGGAAGGGAAAACCCTCATGAAAAATACCAAAGGATGCAACAACAGCAACAATGTTGCAAGTAACTTTGATGCTGCCACAACGAAAATAGAATTGAAGACTCCACCGCACCGACAGCCACCGACAAAAACAGTTGCCGTTGCAACAGTAAGAAGCATCTCAGGAAGCAAATAAAGTAAATAAAAGTAAAAAATAAAAAACAATTCAGGGGAAAATCAGGAGTCATGACGAAACTTTATAACACCCTTTCAGAGGCACCGAATCTAACAATTTTAATGGATATTCAGGTACATACATATATATTAAGTGATCTTTGGTCTTATTTAATAACTTAATTACTAGGCGGTACAAACAATTTTCTTTTGATTATATGTAAATTTTACAGCATTTTTGAATAAATGTATATTAAAGTTTGATGTGAAAGGGACTTGCCAGATATCTCTTTTACTGCAACAATTGCACTTTTTATCGTATTAATTGGTGGTTTTATTCTGGCCAAAGATATCCTGTCTAATGAAAGGGTATGCAGGGAAAACTTTATAAACATTTTAAGTGCAGATGGAGCCAGGAACAATGGGAAACCACGGCAATGGGTGCAATGAAACTGAAATCTCACACAAAGACACCAAATGCAATCAAAGGCTGGAGTGCGGCAGCAGTAACAGTAAGAGAAACATGGAGAGAGGGAGACACAGAGAGAGAGGAAGGAAGGAGAAGCAGAAACAGGAAGCGGACTAACAAAGCAAAACGGATGCGGAAATGGCAGCAACTGATGTCTGAAGAAGTTGTCGGTTGGTGGCATCCCATCCCCCCAGCAGCAGCCCAGGCTTCTCAGGCTTCCCAGTGGAAGCTGCCTCAAGTGGCACTGCTGAAAGTGAAATGAAAGTGAAACCCTTACTGCCGAAAATGCCAAAAATACCAAAAGTCATGAATTCCGTCTTATTTGGCCAACTAATTTGTGCTCTAGTCGTATTTGACAAACATTTGAATAATATTTTTGGAAGCTTTTAATTATGTCAACGGAAAGTGTTCGAAAGGCAAACAGACAGACCTTTGCACGGGACGGAGTTCCGTACTTGAAATCTGGGCGAAATGTCACAGACGCTTAACCTTTAAGCAAATCAAATGTCGGCAGAGTAATTTACTTGGGAGCCATCCTTGTGAGCATCAGGAGGAGGCCAAAAGTCAAGCCTGCAGGCACAGGAGTGACAAATATTTTGCGCATGTGTCGGGCCCCGGGCCAGACTTCCATGCCCTGCCATTTCCACAACGAATGTGTGTGTGTGTGTGTGTGTGTGTGTGCGTGTGGCAAAGTTGAAAATTAAAATTAAATGTTCAAATATTTGCCGTAACGTCCTGTCTGGCCTCCCCCGCCTTATCGGCTCGCAGGCGTGGCGCTGGGAAAAGTGTTAAATTGCCGCTTTCAGCAGAATGTCGATTGATACGCGAGGGAGGGATTGATTCGCTGTTGGCACCACTAATGAAAGCAGCCCATGGACCCCGTCGCGGTTCGGGACCCAGTCCCAGTCCCAGCTCCGATCCCTGATCCATACCCCAGTCACATGTTGCCGCTCAACCAGTTTACTCACCATTTAACCGGTGATTGGATCACAGCGCCTCCACTCGGGTGGGGCTGCCAGGCCAGGACCCTCAGGACGATATGAAATTCATGTGAAATGGCACAGCGGGCAGAGTGGAACGCAGAAAAAAAAGGGAACAAGATTTATTTTTTCGGTTTCCATGAAAGTCGACAAGGGAAATACCCTCAGTAGGAGGAGTATTTTTAAGTTAAGACTTCCAACATCGACCATTTGACTATGAACTATTGTGGAATATAATTAACAAAAATTTAATATAGTGTGTTGAGATCTATGTTATTTTTTCTGCTCATAGAAAAAGCACCACCTCTTCACTTTAATCGTGATACCCTATTTCTGGGATATTTGCCAAATGAGTGTAAAAAATCGCCATTGTACAAGGCATGGCACTGGTGAAGAGCATGAGAGAGGATGGATGGGGAGGGGCATGTGAGGACCGTATTAAGGGTGGGTAACATATTCAATAGCTTTTCAAAAGCATGCTTAACAGACGGCAACAACAGCAACAATAACGCCAAAGAGCAAGAGGCAAGAGCAAACACCAAAAAAAAAGAGGAGAGGAGAGAGAATCATCAGAGAGAGAGGTTCCATCACCCCATCAACCAACAAACACAAACACTCAGACATTTGCATGTCAAGTCCTCGGCCTGTTCCTCGGTCTGGGCTCGGGCTCTCCTCCCGACTGCATTAAAAACGACCATGAATAAATTTTAACAGCGCTTGTGTGTTAAAGTATTTAATGCTTAAAGGCTCAGGCCGTCCGGCCGTGCGCCTTAAGCCATGCCACATGTTGAGGCAAGTGCCTGGAAGGAATGAGCCACGTTACGCTACGCACATGCGGCTCGCCCTGAAGACTGCCACTGCTTGAGTGTTCGTGTGAGTGTTTGAGTGAGCGAGTGAGTGTGGTGTGGGCACTTGTCACTTTGACAACACGTCGCCAGTGTCGTCACATCACCAGCGTTGTCAACGAGAGTTCACTTTTCTGCTCTCCGCTCTTCTCTCCTCTCCGCTGTGTCTGGGGCTTCTTAGTGATTAAGCACATAATTGGATTCATTCCGGCGTAGAACCCGTCTCGAAATAGCTTACAATCCCACCATAGGGTCTTGAAAAACTTTCTGATATATTTTACGATGCTGCGGCAAGGATTTGTGGTGCTAAGCATTAATTGCCTTGCGGCTGTCAGCATCATATGTTAGCTTGGGGGGGGGTGGCAGGGGCAGAGCTAAGAACTCCTCTCACTTTACAGCAGCAATAGGGAAAATGCTCTGCCAAATAATATCTCTGCACACACTGAGAACAAATTTAAATAACACTGATGATGGCAGGCTCTATCTCTTCTTGAAGTCACTTTTCACTTCTTAAAAGTGTATTTTAAGACGGTATCAAATATGATATATGTATATCGCAATTGCGTGAATCTCAATCACAAGAGGGACGAGATGAGCCAAATTAACAACGACATTATCATGTGCACAGATTCAGAAATGAGAATTTAATTTAATTATTTTTTTTGTACCTCAAACAGAAACCAATTCGCTCAGTGTACGTCATGGCGTATTCAACTGACCTCGAAAAGGGGCAGCAGAGGGATAGCTTGCAGCAGAACAAAGCCTCATCCAGTGGTCAATCCTGTGAAGGGGGAAGGGGGAAAAGGGAGAAGGACAGCTGCGAGGCTTAGGCGAGGCTTAACGCAAAGAATACCCCATTGATTGTGTAAAATATGAAAATTTCCCATCAACCATATGGGACCACAGATGCTGACGGGGCCACAGCTCTCGTATGGATTGAGCTTTATAATGCCATCCGACTGAATTATAAATTATTCAATTTACTTAACACAAAATCAATTCCTTTAAATTGGAATGGGCCGGTCCCGGCCGCTGCGTACTGGTTATGATTGGGGGATAAAAAATCATGACATTATCATTGCCCATCATCGTCATCATCATAATAGCAATCAGCCATGGTCGGTCATGAGCGGATGGCTGTATGGGCATGAGTGTGTGTGTGTGTGTGTCTGCTGCGAAATAAACATCATCATTAAATATAATTGCATGTAACAGTTACTCAGTTTCAGAGAGCCGCCAGTGGGTGGGGGTGGTGGTGCGGCATTGTGGTTGCGGCAGTGTGGGTGGAAAAAAACCGCATTTGTTATGCAAACGCTCATTAAAATGTTTGCCGCGTTACGCATACGCATTGTTGGCCGAAAATGAAAACCGTTTATGCTGCTATCTCTCTCTCTCTTACTCTGCATTTCCATCTTCCATCGTTCTCACTGTTTGCATCTCACTCTCGAATTCCATTCGATTTGTGTGATTTTCATTTTGATTTTCCTTTGTTCTCCTCTGCTCTGTGCCACATTTTCAGTTTCCAATGGAAAGAAGACATTTTCACCTGCCCAACGCCCATCTTTTGGGCAAGGCCAGGAAGAGTTGAGTTGTTATGCACTGACATTCTGAATATTTCAAGAATTTCTTAATTGTTTAACGGTCAGACGCAACAAAAGCAAAGTAAGGGAACGGAATGGAACGGAACAGAAAGGAAAGCTTCCATGGTCACTCTTCTGCTCGGCCCCATTGTTGTGTCCATTCTTGTGTCCATTTAATAATTCAAGAAAAATCTCCTATATGTAGTTAGTCTCTTTGTGTGTGTGTGTGTGTGTGTGTGTTCTGGCGCGTGTGTGCTTATATTTTATTTTTAAAAAACAATTTCCCAACAAAACGACAATGAGTTGGTCCCGGGTTAGGGTCTAGGTCCAGTTGCCTAGGACAGAACCAGCATGTGGCCCAAAGTGTCCCCCAAAAAAAGAAGCGAAACACTAGATGAAGCATAACCAACACAGTGCGCAAAAAAACCGAGAAGAAAAAAAGTAAAGCAGAAGAAAAGAAAAAGAGAAAACGCAGAAAAATAATAAAAAGAAATTGGACAATAAAATACAACAATTTATGGCGTAGAGCAATCCTTTTTGGTGGCACTTCTCGGGCCAAGGGGAGGTATTGACCAGTGACAGGGGATAGGGGACGGAAGAGGCACCAAAAGTCGAGCATGAACACGGACCGCCGACTGGATAAGGCGGCAACATTGTTTGCGGTGACGCGGTGGAGGCTGAAGGGTGGTTCTCTGGTGGGTTCGACTTGGGGGCCAGCAAATCGTCATTGGAAACTAAACGAAAATGTTTAGTATGATTTTTTTTTATTTCACTTTTGTTTCGCTCGATTTTTTATATTTATTTATTATTGCTGAGGTTTGGCGCTAGCTCTGGCACAGCCAGGGCTGCCGCACCGAGTTGGAGCGATTTCAAAAGGACTTTCGAGTGGAGGCACGAAAAGAGTGGATTGTTTTGATCAAATCAGGCTACTTATACTTGTATATATTCGGAATCGTTGAAAAGATATGCCTTCTCTCATGGTAAATCCTATTTCAGTTCTAAATACAACCAATTCATTATTTATACTTTTTTAATTTAACAAATACAAAACTAGGACACTCTTTCAGTTTTTAAGTTTCAAATGGTTGTGGCTCTTCAGGGACGGAACTTGCAAAGTAATCTCAAGAGCACTTGAGTGCTTTTTAATGTTTTATAAAAGAAAGTTTCAAATAAAAATAGTGCATTTTTGCAAGTATTAATTGATGATAAAACACATGGGAGAGTAGGTAATTATTGAACAAAAAATAATATATTTCATACTAAAAATTGTCTCAATATATTAGGAAATATTTTCTCAGTTGCAATGCATTTTTCCACATAAATATTACTCATTGAGAGAATCCATTGAACCAGTTCGATTTTTCAAATGGCTTTCCATGGCTCTTACACTCGGCTCTCGTCTCGTTTCGCATCGCTTCGATTTGGTCGGGCTCCTTTTTTATTACTTTTATTAGTGGAAAAGCTGGTAAGTGATGGCTGTTGGTGCTGCTGCCACAGCTATAGCTGTAGCTGTAGCTGGTAACAAATGTTTAACAAAAGTTGTTGCCACTGCCAGTTTCATTTCAGCTGCCAGCGAAATGATTTAAGCAGGACGCACGTTCCAGCCCCAGGCAGTCCAATCCGCTTCGCTCCACTCTGCCGCCGCTGCTGCTGCTACTGCTGCTGCCGCTGCCACTCTGCCACTCTGCCAAGGACGAATCTCGAATCCGAATCCGCACCCAAAAACCGAAACTTTATTTCATTTAATTGAAATTTTATGTAAAACATACATTTCGTTTCGTTTGATGCATAGTTTTTTTACGCTCGCAGCGTGGCAGCCTCCAACAAAATGTGAATTATTTCGCAAGTTTTACGAGCATTTGAGTCATGTGGTTTGGTAACTGGTAACTGGTTGGATGGGAACTGGGGGAAAATGCTTGACCTTCGCCCCCAAAATGAGATAAATTCCCATGATTTTTCACGGTTTGAACTGTTTTGGCCATAAATTACATTGGCCAACACGGGAGTTTTATCTGCTTTTCGGTTTTCGGTTTTTGTATTCTGTTTTCTGGCTTAGGGTGTACTATAAAACGCTGCGATAAGCAAACTGGAAATCCTTTTACTTTTCCGAACAAATTGACAAGCCATCCCCACCGCCATCCGCCTGTGGCAGACAGATAAGAGTGCTGTTGCCGCTGTTGCCACTGTTGCCACTGTTGCCGCTGGGGGGAAGGATGTACTCAGGATGTGTGGCACAAGTGTTTGCCGAAAGAGTGTGTCGAGTGCAATCATCACAATAAGAGAACAAACCCCAGACAATGGGTGAATGAGGAAAGTGTCTGAAGTGTGGATGGTTGTTGAGGCGTCGAGTCTTACTTACAGCAAACAGATTTCCTGATAGCTTCACGAGATATGCAGATGGAGGGTTTTCCCCTCCCCCCTCGAAAGATCCACAACAATAAAACACAATACTCTGGATAATTTTGTATAATTTTTATGAATTTATTTATATTTATTTTGGTATTCTTCTGCTGGCCTCCCGAACATACTCCCAATATACACACATGAATTTGGTTACATATTTCTCCTTTTGCACAACTTGACATAGTTTTCCATTCAATTATTATTACAATTACAATTTGATCAGTATTCATCCAAATATTTACAGGGTATTAACGCTGTTAGCATTTTTGAGATTTCTTTCTATACGGGTTACATTTATTTTACGTTTTATTTGATAATTGTAATCGATAAAGTTGAGTTTTTGTTTGCAATATCCATCAGCAATCAAAAATTGTGGAATCCTCAGTAAGTTTTCGTTTTTGTTTTTCCTTTTGTTAAACATTAAATTATCATAGTAATTAAATAGTAATAATATACATATATATGTAATTTAATTTTATTTTTGATCACATGTGTTATTTTTGCCTTTACTTTGTCGCGCCCCTTCCCTTTCGACGGGCCTAAACTTTAAATATGTTTGTATTTTTTGGTAACCGAAAAAAGGTTGAATCTAATCTATTAGTTGAGCTGCAGAAATCTGTTCAAATGCAACTGTACGTTACCTCCCAACCCCACCCAAAATAAACCCCCTCCAAAATCTTTGATGGCTAAATAAATCATAATATTTAAATATACATATCTATATGCTCGTATGAAAGTGTTTTTGTTTTAGAGTGTTTCTGTGTTTTGTTTGTTTTGTTGTTTTTTTATAGGTTTCTATATGCGTTTAATGGTTCTTGAACAAACTTTTCATCTCATATGCTGGCTATACAATTGTCATTAAATAGTATTCCATGTTTGATGGGTTTTCCTTGTGAACTTATTCGCAATTTTGGCGGGTTGAATTTTGTATGGATCTATTAATTATACAATATGTGTTTTACCATCATTCTTTTTCCGTTTTTCCTTTGTAGCGCAACGCTTTGCTTTTTTGCATTGGATATTGATTAAAAGATTGGCATTTAAGCCTTACAAATTGCCAAATGATGCAAAAAATGTGGTTACATTCAATGCGTGCATTGAATAACTTTCATTTTGTTTATTTTTTGTTGGTTTTTTTTTTTTTTTTTGTCTTTTCCCATTTATATATTTGCTGTATTTTGTTCACATAAATAAAAACCCTTGGCTAATTAAATGTTTAATGTTAATTAACTAATTAAATGAGAATTTCATTTAGGTTAATAACAAAATTAAAAACGCTTTAAACGAATAACGTGGTGTAATTAAACCTTTTTGAATGCATATTCGCCGGGCTAATGAAAGCGATTCAGTGGCTGAGATTAATGAGCCCGATTCCCACATCGGAACCGTGTCCATGTCCCCGACCCACTGGCCCACGACCCAGCGATAATCGTATATAAAACTGTAACAGGTATTTTTTATGTATTAACTATTAGCTATTTTTTCTTTTGTTAAACTTCAATAACTTTTTCATAGAAAAAATAGTTGCTGAAAAATTAGATTTTCCTCTTGACTTTTTGGGGATCAGCTTTTGTTTTGCTTTTGTTTGGTTTCAATCCCGTTTTTACTTTGTATCGGGTTTATTAATTTGGGGATAACTGTGCTTTACTTTAGCTATTATAGGGTCTAATTTTTTCCTAGCTTTTATGTGCTGTTTTCCAGGGTTTTTCCTGCTTCCTGGTTTTTTTTTCTCTTGTTATCTTTTTCCACTATTTTCGCTGACGCTGCCTGACTTAGAGCTAGAGATAAAAATAAACATGGCAATGATATTTACACAATGTTGGCGGATCTGGGGGGAGGGGGATAGAGGTGGTAAAGGTTGGAGATGGGGTGCAGTGGCATGTGGCAGTCTCTGCTTGCCACTTTGTATTTGTTTATGGGCGATGCCAGCTGCGCACAAAGTTGTCTGGCAGCGGCAGCACCAGCTGGCCAACACTGCCCCAGGTCTGAGCGATTGAAAAATGTCTGAGTATGTGTGTGAATGTCTGAGTGTGTCGGCGTTGCCTACACACACACACACAGACAAGCAAACAATACTCAACAAATAAAACAGGAACAAAAAACAAAACGGCAAAAAAAGAGAGAAAAACTTTGTCAATTAACCTAAAACAAGTTTCACTTTACAACACGTACGCTTGACATAATTTTTTCGCCACTTTCTCGCCGCGGGAGATGCGCTCTATTTGTATGTATGTATGTATGTATGTATATGTGTACGTATATGTATATGTAAATATATATGGATGTATATGTATATGTGTGAACAGGGGGTGAGCTTTACATATGAAGAAATTATCACGTTCTTGGTCCTTGATAACGACAATAGGATCTGCCCATAATGTCTTCGGCTGGAATTGACTGATCAATGGGTGGCACCCGCAGGAGTTCCATTTGATCACGCACCTAAAACGACAGAGAAAATACGGGGTTTTCCGCTGGTTAAAACTCAATCAGCAATTATCCGAGTGTGTGTGTGGGTGTCAGTGTGTGTATGTGTGAGCCAACAGCTGCATTTGATTGATGAAAATTGATTGCATACGCGAGCTGGAGGAGCTGTGCCATTGCTGGCACAACTTACAAAAGTTATTTAGCGTAATTGCCAAAGTTTTGTTTGCATTTTCAAATGCTAAAATGGTTCCTTTGAAAGTGCTTGGGCATACGTATACTGCATATGGCATTACGGCAATATTAGTGTCCATAAATGTTGAGTCGAGGCGTTTTCGTAATGAATTTCTTAGATTTAAGTATACGTTGACGTAAGTCAGCGGCTATTAGGGAAATTACAAAATCGATGGGGTTCTGAAATGGCTTTTGCAGAAATGGTGTAATGGAATCCCTTGCTTGTAAACTTTATCGATCTCCCCAGTGTTAAGACAGACCAATGGAGGAATTTTCCTTTGAATTTGGAAAAGTTTAATATTTTGAGGGGTGGGGGAGTTGTTGCCAGAAACAGAGAAAAATTCCCTGATAATTGAAAAGTTACGCAGTGATTTAAAGACTTTAATAATATATTAAAAATGTTTCACATTTAAATGAAATATATTTTCAATAATTTATTAATTTTAAAGTTTTTTATATTTAGTTTAAATATTGGCATGTTTCTAGCATAGTAAAATGCTATTTTCTGTCAGTTTATATACATATACTGTATTTATACTAGGCCCATTTCAAGAAATCATTCCATGAAATAGGGAAAAAAGTGTGTGTATAAACACTATTTCATGAAATCGGTAACACACGAAAGTTGACTATGAATTCAGCCTCATTATGTGAAATGGTGAGACAAATTAGGTGGCAGCGCCTGGCGACATAAGTATTATAAATTGGGCAAAGTAACGACCAAACAAGAATATTCAAAAATATCCTTTTGGACTGATGCGGAGTGAGTGAGCTTTTGCGCTGGTCAAGGAGGAGAATGTAGATGGATTTTACTTCAAAATTGTCTACAATTTACAAGTCTGGCAACTCCTCTGTTTCGTTTCCGCCGGATAAACAGGGACTATTTCAATGTCACGAATTCTAGAATTCATTAAATTCATAGTATAAACATCGTTATAGTAGTGTAGTTTAAATACGCTTAAATATACATAGTTAAGTTCATAATATTATTCAATAATATGTATAGAAATTATCAAAGATTCCACTGTCTCTCTGAATCTATATTAAAAAAAAAGTGTTAGTAACTTCTTAGTAACTTTAGCTATCTTTATTACATAAAAAAGTTCAAAAAATCTTTAAACTTTCCTGAAGAAATCCTCATAAGGTAGCAATTTGTTAGGAATCCCATTCCCAAATTTGATATTTTTGTTAACCCTTTTTTTTCCTAGCTTTACTTCACAAGTTCCTATCAAACAGCATGAGAGCACCTTATGCCTTAAATGGTAATAATATATAGAGTTAAATATTCATAAAGAAACATTCTTGTACAATTCCCAACTCTCACACATACTAAAGACTTAAAGGAAACCCCTGAGCGCCATACCTGCAAAAGTTGGGAGCACATTTAAGGCCACAAGCCGAAAAAAGGAGGGTAAAAACGAAATAAAATGAGAGAAAATGTTTTGTTTTCAACACCAAACACCTTTTGAGGCAGCCCCCGCCCGCCAGTGGGAGGTGATGATGGGGCAGTGGCAGTGGAAAGGCTGTGCGGTCCTAGGCTTGGGCCCGGGTTTGGGGCTCGTCCCACTTCCTGTGTTTTGTTTGCCATACAACAATCGAATTTACGACTTTTTTATGAGGCTTTATGTGCGCCCTGCCACACAAACAACAATAAAACGTCAGCTTTGACTCAGTCATTGCACTTTGTGTGCAGGCCTAGCCCCGGCCCGGCCCGAACCGGCCCGGACCTCTCGCTCCCCCTCCCACTCACAGCAGTGGGAACTTTTGTGCCTTTCGCCTTTTGGCTAGACTCTTCCGGCCTTTGAGCCGCGCTCTATGCCCCTGTGTACCCCCCCCCAGTCAACAAGTAGGAGTATTTCTATACAAATGAAAAGCACAGTTCCTACAGTTACAGTTTGAGTGAAAAGTTCAAAGCGTAAAATGAATGTTGAAGAGTGCCCGGCTCTACCCCTGTCGCCCGAACCCAAAGCCAAATCAATTGTAAGAAGGTCAGGCTCAGACACTCTCGCATTCACACACACAAAGAGGGTGGGGGTGGGGGGTGAGTCTCTGTCCGCCCAGAGAAAGAGATCCCCACACAAGGCTGGCAAAAGATATTTAAATGAATTTGTCTCGCACAAATTGCTGCCATTTGCCGGGGACATTTGCCCATGGCCCATCACCCATCACCCCGGACCAGGCCAAAGCCGATGCCGATGCCGAAGCCAGAGAGCTAGAGCCTCCGCTGCCGCCACTTGGGCGATGTGTCGTGCCAAATGCCGTTCTCCGCTCTCGCATTAGATATAAAAGGCTAAAATAAAAGATACATTTACACAGACACAAGCAGCTGGAAGGGCTGCTTCTGCTGCTGCTGCTGGTAGCGAATGGGGATGGGGGCGAAATCCTTGGCTTTTCTGCCGCTGCCTCTCTGCTGCTTTTGTGTAGATAAAAACTGGCGTCAAGAAAATTATCATGTTCATGGGCTATGGGCTATGGGCTCTCCAGCTCCACCCACAAATTTGTGGCAATTGCTGTTTGTCTTTAAGGTCCTTGGGAATGTGTTCTCGAAACCCGTTTCGGTTGTGAGTCCGGGGGAAACTTATGCCTACAACTTCCGTTAGTGTTTAAATTTTTCATAATTTATTGGGTCATAAAATTCACCCCCTAAAAGATGGAAATGTGTCATAAAAAATTGATTTCCTTATGGCCATTGAATGGCTCTCGAAAACTACGAGGAAACTCACAGGATATATCGTGCAACTAAGGGGAAATTGTTTGGGGGAATGCCCCTAAACAGAGTGCGTGTCGTCCAGCTAGAAAGGGTATTAGGGTTTATCTGTGTGTGTGTGTGTGTGTGCTGGTGCGCTTGTGTACTAGATGGCAATCATTAAAATGGCCTTTTGCCTAATTTCTATGACTTGCTTAATTATCACAGCCATGACCGAGTACCCGGTCCAAGTCCCCTGTGTACACAGAGAGAGAGAGCGTACGACCCAGAGACCCCGAAAACAGCATTAAGCTTCTAATAATTGAACATTTGACCCGATTTTCGTTATTATTTAATTGCATTACGAGCCAGGCGACGCTGGCGACGCCCCTAAGTAGGCAACAATAAATTTCATGCCAGCTCCGGTTCAATGAACTCTAGGCTCGAGCCTGGGCTGCGACTTGGTCAGATGCAAAGCAAAGCAAAAGCAAATGTCACTCGGATATATATTATATGGCTCTCTGGCTTAATCCTCGGAGCTCGGCGCTCTGGGCTTTTGGCCAAAGATAAAAGGCGGTTGGGTAACGTTTTTAATTACTTTTTACCACACAGCACACACACACACACAAAAGCTGAAAAAAAGGGGAAATACTGAAATACAGAAAATAAAAAATACGGAAACAAACAGAAACGTATTAAAATACAATTCTTAATGAGTATTATGGCCATGTAATAAACAGCAGTAAAAATATATTTGTATGTACGAGTGCGAGTATGTATGAGTGTGGGACTCTATATGGTTGTCTGCTGAGTGCAAAGCGCCATAAAAACTCGGGACGATTTTAATCAGACCACGACGCTGCAAATAAGGCAATACTTTTGCCGTCCCTCTCTTGGCCAGTACCATTATACCATTATATGGGGTAAGTGCGCATTGTAATCACAGACGGACACTAAGTATTCCCTGCTTTTTATTCGAGTATACAATGGCAAACACCCCGAACTAAAACTAATTACAATGTAGAGGCTGGTGGGAGGCGTGGAGGTGGGGGAGAAGACTCTGAGAATATGATTAAAGTTTGCCCGGTCTCTCGCAGTCGCTGAGAGTCAGAGTAGAGACAAGAGCTAAATTAAAAAATGCTGCGGCGGCATCTCTTTCTCAACTTGCGCCAAAGGAGGTTTTTATAATCAGCAAAAGCAATAAAAGCGACGACCACGACGACCGGCATCGTTCAAGGGGTCGTATGATTTATATTTGTTATTAAATCTTTAAATTGGTTTTGAGAACGAAGGAAGAAAACTTGAAATGAGAATAATTTAACTATTTTGATTTAGAGAGCAGAGATTTTATAGAGCACAAGCAGGCGACTCTAATACAGATGGATTCGAGAAGAGAAGTCATTTCCCCTAAGCCATTTTTCCAGTGAATATTCTAGGCATATCTTATTCACATTTTCCTTTAATTTATAATTCAATTAGCCCATCAATAGAGACAGAGAAGGAGGGTGAGAGAGAGTAGCAATCTCCTCCCATGAGACAGCTGAAGTGCCTGTCTGCATCGTTTAGCCAAGCATCCACCCATCGATGCATAGATGCATCGAGGCATCCATCCAAGCATTCGACTGAAAAACAAACCCACTTGCCAGCCTTTGAATGGTACTAACCTCCACTCGAGTGGCATTCAATGCGAGGGGAGTAACTTCCTCGAAAGAGGAGCTTTGGTCTCAGTCTCGTATTGATCTAAATTGAATGCTGCTTGAGGCCTGGAGTGCATAGACATAGACATAGACAGCTCCGACGAAAAGAAACAGAATGGCAAAAAAGCAATCCCCACACGAAGCCAAAACCCAATCCCATTCCCTGTACTCTGTGCTGTATATGAGTATATGGTACTCCTAGTATCCTTCAGTATCCTTAGAGCAGACGGCAAACAAGCTGACCGCATCCTGCAAACAAACTGCAGATTCTGCTTCTGCTGTTGTGGCGCTGGCTGTTGCTTCGACTCTCCTGCTGTTGCTGCTGGCTGGTCATGCCTCGTGTATAAATATCGGAATAAGCATTTGAAAATCCTTTTAAAATTATTTCACAACTTGCGTCTTTTCGACGCCAGAGCCAATGTCCTGCCAGCTTCTCTGCCTTTCAACTTCTGGTTTTGCTGCTGCTGCTGCTTCCATTCCAAGTATGTGCAAATTCCATTGCAAAGCCACATTATTCCTTTTATCCTTGTGAAAGGAATTTTCCAACTGTAATAACAACCGAGGATGGGGTGGGTAGGGGTATGGGTATGGGGGGGGGGGGGGTTTCTAGCAATGTCCTTTTCCAGCTCCTTTGTTTGTTTGCTGGCTGAGAAATGTGTGTTAGTTTGCAGCACTGGCACTAGCACTGGCTTCGGACGCTAAGTCGGTCAGGTACGCGTCTGACACTAAACAGCACTAAAGGAAACACAGCACAAGGAGCAAAGGAGTCGAGAGAGTAGCCAGAGAGAAGCCAGAGAGAATACCCTTGAAGAACATCTACACTATATTTTATGATATAATCTACCAATCAAGAATACCCACTCTATAATTTCATATGATTAGAAAATCCACTCTCTCTAGTCTACGAATTTTCTTGGGAACATTTTGTGAGCGGGCAGAATGCGGGCAGAGTATCGACACATTCTTCAAAGGCCAAAACGATGGCAATTGAAAAATACCAGAGGGAAAATTGAACAATTTTTCGTGCAAGTTCTTTCCCGTTTGTTTGCTGCTGGACACTCACCGCTTCGACTTCCTTGAATACACGTATTAGATTCTTGCCAGCCAACTTGGCAATATCCTCCTCTGACCATTTATCAGACTCGAGTAGAGCAGCAAAAAGATGCGGATATTTGGACACATCCTCCAGTCCTTTGGGCACTCTACGAGAAACAAAAAAAGAGAAGGACACGAACCATAATTCGCCAAATGGAATGAAATGTAATTGAAGTACATATGTATGTAGGGAGCGGAGCCACCCGTGTAGCTGAAAAGTACTCACAAGTTGACTCCATCGTAGCCGGCACCAATGCCCACATGATCGATGCCAGCCACCTCCCTTATGTGGTTGATATGCGCTGAAAGGACCAAAGCAGTTTAAAGATTAATGTTTCCCCTTTTCGAACCAGAAACCAGAAACCAGAACCCAAACAGAAGCCCAACCTACCAACAACATCGTGCAGTGTTGCCTGTCCCGAGCAGCTGACGAAATGTGGATAAAAGGCGACCATAACCAGACCGCCATTTATTGCCTGCCAGTGGGATAGAGGGGACAGGATTAATGCTCTCAGCTAAGATTAATGCCTCCTTAATGGACTTACAATGCGCTGCAGGACATGATCGGGCACATTGCGGGAACTGTTGCAGATGGCATGCGCCGAGGAGTGCGAGAAGATGAGCGGCGCCCTAGAGGCGGCCAGAGCATCCAGCATTGTTGGCACCGACACATGCGACAGATCAACAATCATACCCAGGCGATTCATCTCCTTGACCACCAACTAAAGCAGACAGATTGTGGATTATTTCTAACATTTACCAGATGGAGGGCGTTACCTTGCCGAACTGCGAGAGTCCGCCAATGTGTGGATACTTTCCGGGCTCGTCAACTTTGCAGCAGTCCGCCCTGATATCAAAGAAAGGAAAGGATCACTTTGGATGATAATTGAGAGTTAAATTATATATAGATCCTTACCAAGGTGTATTGCAGGTGTGTGTGAGAGTCAAGTATCGGGCTCCGAGCTGGTAGAACATCCGCAGGACACTCAGACTGGTGCCGATGGCATGGCCACCCTCCACCCCTATCAGGCTGGCGATCTTCCCCGTGCGATGTGTTTGCTCGATGCCCGTGGCCGTCGTCACAAGAGCCATGTGATGGGGATAGAGCTGCACCAGGCGACGGATGAGATCGATTTGCTCCAGGGTCAGCTGCACGGCATCCAGATGCTGCGACGAACAGGGGGCGTAGGCCGACCAGAACTGGGCCGAGACCATGCCCTCCTTGAGACGGCGCAGATCTGTGTGGCTCCAGGCACTCGACGACCACGGAGCCAGTTCCCGGAGGTCGCCACCGAAGTGGAAGTCCTTGAGCTGATTCTTGAGGAACTTTCGTATGTTCCAGGGCAGATCGTTGTGGCCGTCGATGAGGGGCACCTCCTTCAGGACATTCCGCACGCGCTGCATGCGATAGTCGAAGTCGTCGTTGGCCTTGGCGTTGCTGCTGGCGCTGGCCGCGGCACTGGCCGAGCATTTCAGGATGGGCAGGACGAGCGGGAAGTAAACGAAGGTCAGACAGTTCAGGCCACAAAGCACGAAGCCCTTTGGCAGCTTCCGTGATTTCATTGCCCCTCGAGGAGCGCGGCGCTCTAGCAGAAGAGCCCAGTAGCCGCCGCAGCACTCACATTGATGATGTTCCACCACGTTCTAGCTAAAAAACCAAAACAAATAAACAAACAAAAGGCAAGAGAGGGAGAAAGAGAAAGAGAGATGCGGGGTTAGGTGGAGAGTTCAATGGAGAAGACTTAGGCTATTGCATGTGTGCGGGTGGCGTGATTGAGCTATTGAAAGTTGTTGGCAAACAAATGTCATAAATATAGCGCCCACGGCTGTGCCTCTAAATAAACCCCAGTCCAACCCCAACGCCAACCCACTCCACCCCCAATCCTTCCCACAGCCCACCCCACCACACAAACATAAATAAAACTTTTCATATTTATTTCAGAAGCCAACTTCAAATCGAAATCGGGCACAAAATGCATAAAATGCACAATAAAAATGCAAAATTATTTATAGCAAAGTTTCCACTTTGCTCCGCTGTGTTCCTTTTTTCGTTCCTCTTTTTTTCAGCATATCACCGAACTCGGGAAAAAAGAGAAATCATAGAAAATTTAAATAGTTTTCCCTCCACTGTTTTGGGGGAGTCCGAAAAAAAGAACCAAAGAAATACTTTATCCATGGAAATTTCGTTTTTGTTTGTTTGACATAAAGTTTTTCCTGAACCTGGCAGGTGGTAAAGAGAAGCAGAGAACGAGAGAGAGAGAAAAAAGCTTGAAGTATTTCCCGAAGAAATTGAAGCCCCGACTCGTATGTGGGCTGAGACTTGGCCAGAGTTTATTGGCGAATGGAAGGAGGCAAATATTTATATATTCCTTGTCCCAGAAAGTGAAATTAAAGTTTCTGCACCAAAACAGGAAAACTAAACTAAACTACTTTAATAGTTTTCAATGCATAAGTCAGCCTCGAAGTCGATAAAGGTAATGGCCAAAAATGAAATGAAGGTAAACTGAGGAAATCAAAATGTTGACCAACTTGGGCCCATGTCCCACAGGTAATGCGATTTTTTAGGTGTACTTTCGAGCTAGAAAACAAAGCCTATTTGAGGCAAAGAAATTGTGAGCAAAGTTTTGGGGAACAGATATTAAAGAATTTTAGTTATGAAACTATAGATTAGAAATGAATATTCTATGATTAAGGAGATCAATTTTATTTTCAAATAGTTTCTAACTTTTTCCATTAAAATAGTTTATAAACTCGATATTAATCTTAATTTATCATACAACTGATTAATCCTCGCTATTAAAATTAGCTTTGGCTGGGCATTTTTATAGCAGAGCCCGGCTGAACTATTTCCATAAATTAAAACCAGATTTGGGGCTCGAAATATTCACCAAGAATATGATTTTATCTATAATATATACATAGATTTTTGCATATATAATCATAGAAATTAAATTTGCTCCAATGACTATTCAAAGACTCTTTAAATTTCACTTTGAAAGAAAAGCCAAATGTTTTATTTGGTACTTTTGTGTGACTCTGTTAACACTTGTTTGTACACACTTTCGTACACATTTCTCCATCTCCATCTCCATCTCCATCTTGAGGGTGTTTCATCGCATTTTTTTTCTGTTTATTTTCATATGCCAACTGTTGGTGTGTGCACTCCTGGTTTTGCAGGTCGGAAGGGGCAGGACGGGATGCGACGGGATGGCATAGGATGGGATGGGTAAGTGGAATCCGTATGCTGATTTTCATGCTCCGATGCTTGCGAACAAAATGAAAACATTCCGCTGTGCGATATCTTATCTGCTCTGCTTGGTTTGGTCTACTTCTACTTCTACCTCTCCATTTGTATCTGTATCTGTATTTCGTATTTGTCCCTGCTGTTCTGCAACCTGCTTTGGCTCCTGATTGAGGTTCGGTTCAAAAATTCGCTACATGCTGCTGCTTTAGGTTGCCATTTGATGGAATTTTCTGCTTCACCATTTTTCATCTCTCTCTATCTCGATGTTGTCCTCGATTTTTGGTTCTGGCACAATCCTTAAGCTATCTGGTCGAACAGAAATTATGCAAAAATCAACAGGGGACAGCGATGAGCAGGAAATGACAACATTGACAAGGGCAACGCGCCACGAATATTTTTGGGCCCATGCAAAACGTGACACAAACGCAACGCACGAATTATTAATACAGAAAGACAATGGCAGGAGCAACGAGCAGGACAGGACACGAAAGGAAGCCAAATTAAGCCCAGTAGGATAAACAGGAAGCGGCGGAGAAGAGGGCGGACTGCCAGGACTGCAAACAAACTCGGTTCTCGTGAAATCGAAAACGTTTGGCGCTTCATTAAACATTTATGCCTGGAAAACGAACGGCAAGCAAACCGAAATTAGGAGCCCCAACATAGCGGATATTTAATTAAATTTGAGAAGCTCTTGCCTTAGCAGACCACGCGGAAAAGTCAACTGAAAACTGAATCCCAGAGAATGTCATGGATATTTAGTCAGAGATCACATCACAGAAGGACATACAACAATGAGGAAAATAATTTTAATACCATAAATAATCGCATGGCAACCAGAAAGACCACAAACATCAAATGGATGATTTAAGCATTATTGAAGCGGATTAAATATCAGAAAGGTTTAATAAATTGTCTGCCTTGCAGTTGGCAAGGCCCAGACACAGCCAGAACGAGCCAGAACGAGCCAGAACGAGCCAGAAATGGGCGCAAGGATAACTGCGTACAACGTTGCGTATGTGCAATGTGTGTGTGTGTGTGTGAGGGGTGGGGATTGTCTTTATGTTATATATGCTTTTTTTTTGTTTGAGTGGCAGGCATGGGCGTAGGGCTGTGCCAGAGCGGATAGGGCCATGGAGGGACATGGACTGAATCGTACATTTATTGCAACATGAAACATTATTTTGCATGGCCTCAAAAAAAAGAAAGAAAGGGGAAGAAGGAGGCAACGAAAGGCAGACAGAGAACGAAGAAGAAGGGAAATGGCACTGGCAAATGCGATGCGGTGGTGGGGCGTTTGAGGAAACCGGAGTGCGCGCGTTGGAAAATTGCAGTAAGGAAATGCGATGTCCTCGTTGCAGTTGGAATTTCCATGCAAAGTGGCAAGCGAATAAATATAAAAAATGCTTTTCTTTTCTACATTAGTGCACCATTTAAGGAAGTTGCTCCTCCCCCACCCACCACCTCCCACCGAGCTGCGCCTTCAGATATTTCGCTGCGAGTTTGTCGTCTTTCATTTCCATTCCATTTTTCCTCACAACTCCACCAACAGCAGCAGCAGCAGCGACAACAACAACAGAAGCAGCAAAAAAGAAAGGAAACGTGCCGTAAACTACAGCAGACAATCAAAATGCATTCATGTGCGCTTACTTTACGTTATTTATAATCAAAGCCTGTCCCACCCAAGCCCTCGCCCTCATCCTGTCCCATTCATGCTCTGGCATTGCCATTCATTCAGCTCTAAATTCCATTCACTGCGAATTGTAGCAAACAGTCAATGTGAATGGGCAAAGCCAACCCACCGCCTCCTTCTCCGACTCTCCACTACTTCGGCAAGGAACTTCTCGCCTTCCTGCTGGCCAGGAATGCCCCCACTGGCTGGTGTGATAAGGTTTCTCCTGCGGCCTTTCAACATCTTTTTGACTCATGCTCCCTCAATTCAACGAGGATAAAAATACACACAAGATATTAATAAAAGTCTGGCAATGGGGGGCTGATCAAATGACCAGACAGAGCAGGATTTCCGTGGAATTCCAGGAATTTTCATATAGATTTTCTAAAAGCTTGAGGGAACATTTTCAGAAGAAATTTTCCTTTTCAGGTTTGAAGAAAAATACTGGAGATTTCTTTAGAAACATAAATTTTTAAAAATAATACATTTTTCGACTTTTTATTGAAAAAAAAAACAATCATGTAACAATAATATTCCAATAAAAACAAAGCTCCTCTAATATTATTTTGGTATTTTTTTCGTAATCTTAAAAAGCCCAAATTAAGGGTCTAAGGAAATAGGTCAGAAAGCCTCACAAATAACAAGGGAGAGATAGTTCGTAATCTTACCAATTTAATAAAAATATATAGATGAGAAATATTTGTATTAATTAATTTATGTAAAGATCTCTTTTAAGCTATTTTAGTCTCTAAGGATAAGAGCACGAGAGAACTTTACGATTACATATGTAGATACAATTCTATTAAATTTTTTTACACAAAAATGTATCAAAATGAGCGTCTCAATGGAGTAAATAATATTACATTTCCATCATTTTCACAGAAGGACATTTGAATGGTTTGCCCCCACCGAGCCGGGCCGCTCCCATTCCGACCACCTAAAAATGATTTCCCATCAACATCATCGCAAATGCGAAAGTTTCCCCCTGCGAGAGTTCGGCATAAATTAATTGAATGGAACCCCAACGACAGAAAGGGACTCATATGGCGAGTGGCGAAAGAAAACTGGCGAAAAGGAGGAGACTCTAACAAGGATGCTTTGCTCTATGTGTGCTCTGGTCTATTGTGTAGTCCTTCACTTTGTGCTCGCTCTCTCTCTCTCCCGCTCTGGGCAGTAAATAAGCGAAACTGAACATAAAAACTCTGCAGAATGCTTTCGAGGGTCCTCGGCAGGAGTAGCAGCAGCAGCAGCAGCAGCACCAATACAGTGACACACGGCCAACGGTTAACGGTTAAGGACCCGGAGGCATGGCATGCCGAAATAGCACCAGAATGAATTGAAATTATTTTACAACATGTTCATGTTTCTTGCCGTTTGTTTGATTTGCCTTGGCCTTCGCTTTGGCCATTCTCCGATTCCTTTGGCTGTTTTCATTTCTCCTTACTTCTTTCTGTATGCATAATTTATGCTCGAGTTCAGGCCAATTGCGGGAAAACGATGGTTCCCAGGGAGGGGTGGAGGGTCTGGCAAAGTAGAGTGTAGCTTAAGCACAAAAATGTTGACCTAGAATATATGGAAATTTATGTTGCGGCATGCCACAAGTAATCTGAAATAGAAATGTCCAACAGATGTTCCAAAAAGTACGTCCACTAGTACTTGTAAAGGAGAAAGAAAAGTACCTATTTTTGCTCAGAGGAAAGTATGATTTTAGACCGATCCAAAGTTCAGGAAAACCCTAAACATAGTCTCAATCCAGTCCTTTGTGCACAGAATTACAGTTTCCTATCTTTGTCGTATGAGTAAGGACGTTTAGGATTTGAATTTGAATATTTCCAATAATATGCTAACAAAGACCATGCAATTACCATGATTCAGTTTTCACCTAAGATTCTTGTCTGACCACGGCCCACTGGCTACTCGTCTTCGTCAATGCATTGAGAAGCTTAGTTGGTCCTTAGAATCCAATGACAAAACACACAGTCTCTGGAGAGGAGCACAACTCGGTCACACATTCGAATGTTCTTTCTCTAAAGAGTGCAAAGAATGCATGTGGTACACATCTCAGGCGATATTGAACCCACAAAAAATATCTAGTTAAATAGATTATAAGATGGATATTATTGCATTGAATGCAATTGAATGGAATATCGCCTTTTTCACTAAACAAAAACTATGTATTTATTCCAAAGCTAAGTTCTAAGCCGCATTGAAAAATTCCTAAGTGGTTTATAGCACAAGTTTGAGTCTGCCTGTGTTTCTGCATTTGACTCCATTCAACTAAACTGAACTCAAGCACTCAAAGCACTCTGCAAAGGAGCTCTGCTCTCTCACACAATCCCAGCTACCAAACACTTGCAAAACCACAATTGTGCCATTTTCAGAGATTTCCAAAGAGAATCCATTCCTGCTGCTGCATGCCACAAAAATTCAAATTAAACAAAATTCCAAAGTCTAACCCATTGACCAACCGACCATTGACCGACAGCACTCATAAACACTTTGTTCGAATAGCCAAGAAAGAAAAAAAGCAGAGAACAACAGAGAATAGTCTGATGGATAGCCGACTATGGGATACCCATTACATTACTGAGATTTATAGTTTGGAAACGCGTAGAAAATCATCTTGAAGGTATACTGAATCCTGGCAAGATTATGGACACATTACATACCTCATATTAGAAATTACATATAAGAGATCGATCCTATCTTTAAGCCTTTTCTTTGGAGGAAGGTATATGTATGAGGGACCAAGCGGACATGAAACTATCGAATCAGGAATAAGATATTCCATCGGATTCTACAACCACTGGGTACAAAAATAGCAAACAAAAAAAAGGCGAAAAAAGGTAACAAGCATTTACAAATGGCACAAACAAAAGCTACCGAAATGTGACTAAGAGTGTGGGTTTTGGGGTTGAGTTTGGTGTGTGGTGTGGTGTGGTGTAGAGGAGTGTTTTGTGGGTGGTTTAGGAGTGGCGAAACCCCGAGTTCAAAGCAAATTGTTGCGGAAGGCAAGAATCAGCATTATCATCAGCAGTCAGCAGGAAGCTGCTCAGTCCGTTATAGGATACTCATTCCCATTATCATTTTGGGGCAGAATGCAGATGAGGAGAGACACAGGGTATGGGGCACAGCGTCGCCTGTCGCATATTAATGAGGGGCATGCCCGAAGCGCTACCATCAATTTCTCAATATAACCAGAAATCTGCATATGAAGTACATGCTGTCCATATACATAGAAACATATATACGTATACGACATAATTTCTTACCAAAACTGCTTAAACTATTTAACATTCTTTTTTTTTGGGTTTTTTTGTTTGTTTCTTTTTTGCTTTTCACGTTCTTTATTTTCTCACTAAAATTCTTGATATTTTCTCTGGTTTGTGCACTCCACTTTCCATTCACATAATAATTATTATTATCGCTTTAATTTCTGCCTCGATGGGGCATACGTAACGTAATCTTTCGGAGCGAAGCGCAACGGAACGCAACGGCAGACAGGCGCAAGTGGCAGGACACGCAACACGTGTGGCAGGACAAATACCGAACGATGGCCACACTACTCGACCGGCCGACGCAGGAATTCCAACTGAAAGCTGCCACGGATGCCACTGGGGCAAGCCCCAAAAACCCCAACAAGAGGAGTAGCACTCCCACGAAGGCGTTCCGCACGAAGCCAACAGCCGAGTATGCCACCCAAACGACAGTGAGAGAGTGAGAGAGAGAGAGCGCGAGAGCAAGGACAACAATGAGCCATGTGGCTGTGGCTGTGGCAGTGGCAGTGGCTGCTGCGTTAGATAAGAATGCCACCAAAAACCACCATGGAAACCCATATTTTCCGTTTGTTTTTTTTTTTTTGGATTTTTGATTTAGGTGAAACTCTTCACAGATTACTTTCGGAATCAAAGCATCGCATTGAGTTGATATCGTACTCGAACGAGTAGTTGTTCAGCGTAGACCCAGGAGTACATTAACCTCTTCATAGCCAACAAGGCGCAACTGTGCCAAGAGCATAGCCACTGTGAGAGAGTTACTCATAAGCGAAAGTCCCCTAAAGAGAGTTCTTTTACTCTTTCACTCAAACTAAATCAGTAAAAGTGTCCATGCCGACGATTAAATACCCTTCAATTTTGTCAACCAATCTCCCGCCTCTCTCCGGCCTCTCAAACAATATTTTTCATATATAGGATAAGGTACAAAATTACAGTGATCGCGATCGTAGGAATTATAATATGTATTATAATGGCATATTTTTAATTTTTAATATCCGAAAAACTATTATTTTTAAAATTTGTATTGTCTGAAGTTATCTGAAGTTTTTCTGTGCATTACAAAAACCTGAGCAATTTCAATATACCCTCCCAAAGGCTATGAAAATACAGGGAAATTTCAGCCTTCTCTCAATCAGCTGTTTGTTCCACTGCGTGTGTGTTTGTGTGTGTGAGTTGAGTCCTTTAACATTGGAGGAGGTCAGGCATGGCGTTAAGTCAGTCGCATGTTCCTCTTCTTTTTTTTTGTTTTTGCTGTTACTGCGGCTGAGGAGCACAAAATGAAATCATGCACCCTTCGAAGCAAAGCAGGTCGCATGGAATTGGGGAGAAAATTCCATGCATTAATTAATTATTAATTATATAAATATTAGATTACGGGGTGCTAGCAAAGGAAAGAGTTTTCAGTGGAAAAGCACAAAATAGAAGGAAAATTCATTCACCGCTCATAAAGAATACACTTTTCTGCAAATTGAACAATTTCAAATTCCATAATTTACCCGCCAAACACTCAAAAGCTCAAGCAGTGCAAAGCTTCCCGCCCATGACAGCCACCCACCCACGCGGTTTGTGCATTGGCTAAAAGCTCCCATTCGGGTGTTTTGCCACACAACTGTTGTTGGGAATTTTTCAACACGGACCACAGACGACCTCTAAACAACCTTTTGACGCGCTCCGTTCGGGCCCGTTGACGGCGGCGGTGGCTGCCGCTCGCTCGCTTATTCACTTTGGAATTTCACGTTAGCGCCGACGTCGTCGTCAGCCGCGCAGCAGAGCAGAGGCAGAGCAGCAGCAGCAGCGACTACGGACCGAAAATAAAAGCGTTGAGCTCTCTCCTCCAGTGCAGCAGCAGCAGCACACCCAGCCAGACGAACTTCCCCCAGATTCAGTCTCCAGTTCGGTGAGTGGGTGCCCCAGTGCGACGATAAGTGATAAAAATTTGTACACCCTTTTCTCGGTGAAAAATAAGTGAAAAAATAAAGTGCATTCGTATCGGATATTCGGGCTGCAGTCTCGTAATCCTCAATGGGAAATTTTCCATTTTGTTAGACGGCTGTTTCGTAATCGTTACAAAATATTCCCACTCGTGTTTGTGTGGTGTGTGTATGTGTGTGCGATGGGAATTATTTCAACACACATTTATTTACGACATTTTCTAGAACTCTGAGTTGGTGCTTTCTCTACTACAGTGGTCCCCCTGCTGGAGTGACACCCCTTTCGAGGCCTGCTATCGGGTAACAGCGGTCCACTCGCAAGCAGTTTTACTACCGGCTCAACCGGCTCTCTTATTTTTCGCACAGAAAGTGGGAGAGACACGTTCGCCTCTCTCTCTCTCTCTGCCTGAGCTGATTTGGTTATTGGCAAAGTTTCAACTGCAATTTGTAGTCGCGGCTGCGGTTTTTCTTTATAAATAGTTGCCGCAAATGTTAGACATTTTTGTATCTACATATATAATCTATCTTTTGCCACTTTCATTTAGGTTTCAATTAGCCAACGTCATCAACGCCAGTTTTTCGGTTTGTTGACACTCTTCTCTTGTCTTGTCTCTCTCCCTGTCCCTCTCTCTCTCTCTCTCTTTTACCTTTTATCAGTTTTATTCACCTTTGCGAATGGGTTTATGACTGAGAGGCATAATGCACTGTAAATTACGTGCGTAATCGTTCAAAGAGCAACAAACTGAGATAAGAGAGATCTTCATCTACGAGAGAGAGATGTAGAAAGAGAGAGAGAGAAATCATAAGGGGTGTTTGCCCCATAGAAACAAGTTTTCGAGCAACACAGACTTCCTTATTTTGAAGGTCAAACCGAGGTACACTGAACAATATTAGATAACAGGTAGATGGTAAACATTAGAGTGGATGAAGTCAGAGATAACTTGGATATTTTCACTGCATTTAGTCGAATCCCTACAGAAAGTAAGTGCTCCAAGAAGGTAGTTTTTATTACCTTTATTCCCAAGAAAATCTCTTTACGGAAACTTTGGGTTTTTTGCACAGCGAGCAATTACTGTATCTTTTCCCACAGCCGTTTCCGCATTTCGCTTGATGAATGTACATATGTAGATTTTGTTTTCACTGCACTCTTTATGCTTCACATCCTATAAGACAGAGAGGTAAAAGAGGTCAAAGAATCAGAGCAGATAAAGACACAGATAGAGAGAGAGAGAGAGAACTTTTTTCAGCTGTTGTCTACCGCTCATACGACAATTTACATTGGTTCTCGCTTGACGTCAGTTTGGTTTCATTACATCAGCATCGGAGATGCGGCGGCTCTTATCAACGCTCTCCGTGGATTGTGGCTGTTCTTTTGACCCACTGTCGTCTGGGGGCGCCCTGGGAGGCCGGACCTAAAATCTTGTTATGATAATGTGGGACAGACCTTTGGATCGGCTGTTCGGGGGGCTTGTTTTCTGCTCGAGATACAAAATGTGGCCACATCAGAGGAGCAGCCAAGAGCTCGTTTCCAAAATGTTCCACACAAGACACTGTTACTGTTTGTTTTTTTCCAGTTCATGTCGTTTTTTTGTCGTTGCTCGTTTTATCAGCTTGTTTTTCGACACACAGATACGTCCAATCCAATACTCGTGCATAGAGGAGGGGGGACACATACCTATGTATGTGTCGGTTTTTATTTTTATACCAGTTCCTTGATAGCAACGTAAATTTATTTTGATTACTTCGTGTTGCTGTTCCATCTCTGCTTTTCTTATATATTTCTTCGACTTTCGGGCAACGTTTCAGTCCTCATTGATTCCCCGGCCCGTGTAGGTGTGTATTTTCAAAGTGAATCGGTTATAGATAGATTTCGCAGTCTATAGATACAGCTAGCTATCTATTGAAAGTGTTATATGGTGCTTTTATTGTGTGTGATAGAACATTGTTTTTGACACGTTCCGATGGTGTATCATGGTCTTATCTATAGATTTGGTATTTCTCTCTCCAGTCCTTGAGTCAATGTCAATGTCAAACAAGTCGAAACGTGTCCCTGGAACACTGAATTGTTGCCAAAATATCTAGATATACATATGTATATTTTTTGCTTCCCCCTTCCCCTTCCATCCCTCTTTCTTTCTCTCTTTCTGCGTACACGCGCCGCACGACTTTCGGTTTTCAAACATTTCTCTACAAGTTTCGTAAGCAACACGCGGCGGTAGCTCTGGCAACATTGCCGCCTAGCAACATTGTTGCCTGACCTTGTTCAATGTCAGGCCCAAAATCATCTTCGGCACATGCGCACGCCCCGCCCGCCCACGTCCAGCAGCATCGCCAACATCAGCAGCAGGCTGAAAGTGAAAGTTACGACGTCACGCATTATGCGGGTGATAGAGAGAGATGGCACATAGAGAGTGAGTGAGAGAGGGGATATGTACTATGTGTAGCCCCTCCAGGGCTTTGCCTTTGATTACATCAGAGGTTGACGTCGAATGAGCTTCCGTGACTTTGCTCAGTTACTAAAAAATCGTCGTCGAGGTTGGTTCACGTTCTGTCTCTCTCCCATTCTAAACCTCTCTCTTTGGTTCTACATATTTTTCGCTGTTGGTTTGCCCTAAAGGGCAAATAGGTGAAAGTAATAACTCAAATAGTGTCATTAATCAAACACGGCTTAGCTATAGTCACAGAGTGGAGTGATTTATCCGCGATAAATATAGTTTTTGTTAATTATTTTCACTTGGAAAAAAGAGCTGAGCAACGTTTTGTGTGTACAACGTGAAATGTGGTGGGACGGAGAGCGCACTCGCGCAACCAATCACTCTCTCTCTCCCTCTCTTTGCTGCTTGCTCTTTGCCCTTGTCGTCAGCTGTGTATTACACTAGCCAGCAAAGAACTTGAGTCAATGAAAAGAACTCCTTGGTAGTAGGATACTATAGGATTGGTAGATACACTGTGCTGATGTTCTGCGGCGGTCGCACAGGGTTAAGTGATTCAGCCACACCTATTTCTGAACTTAGGCACTTAGAAATCTGACAAGTCGTTTCAAAATGTATCCTTTGCATTACTGGTCTTATATTTTAAACACACACATTTTTCAAAATTTCAAACACATACTTCTTTTTGCTGTCGCGTTCCCATACAAGCCGTCAAAATTATTCGTTTAGGACTTTCTGTGGTGCTCTGCAAGCAATTGCAGATCCCATTTAATCGCCTACTAACATGTCACTCCCGCTCTGTTTCTTCCTGCCACATCTGGGCCAATCCGTCGCAACCATCAATTCGGAAAAAATGGATTGGCATCTTGCAGAACTACACTCGAATCTCAAACATGACCACCTACTTCAACTACCCCAGCAAGGAGCTGCAGGATGAGCTTAGGTGCATCGCCCAAGCCATCGTCGCACCCGGCAAGGGTATTCTGGCCGCCGACGAGTCCGTCTCGACCATGGGCAAGCGTCTGCAGGACATTGGCGTGGAGAACAGCGACGAGAACCGTCGTGCCTACCGTCAGCTGCTGTTCACCACCGACCCCAAGCTGTCCGAGAACATCTCCGGCGTGATCCTGTTCCACGAGACTCTCTACCAGAAGGCCGATGACGGCACTCCCTTCGTTGATATCCTCAAGAAGAAGGGCATCATTCCCGGCATCAAGGTCGACAAGGGTGTCGTCCCACTGTTCGGCTCCGAGGATGAGGTCACCACCCAGGGCCTCGACGATCTGGCCGCCCGCTGCGCCCAGTACAAGAAGGACGGCTGCGACTTCGCCAAGTGGCGTTGCGTGCTGAAGATCGGCAAGAACACCCCATCCTACCAGTCCATCCTGGAGAACGCCAACGTGCTGGCCCGCTACGCCTCCATCTGCCAGTCGCAGCGCATCGTGCCCATTGTGGAGCCCGAGGTTCTGCCCGATGGCGATCACGATCTGGATCGTGCCCAGAAGGTCACCGAGACCGTCCTGGCTGCCGTCTACAAGGCTCTCAGCGACCACCACGTCTACCTGGAGGGTACTCTGCTGAAGCCCAACATGGTCACCGCCGGTCAGTCCGCCAAGAAGAACACCCCCCAGGAGATCGGCCTGGCCACCGTCTTGGCTCTGCGCCGCACTGTCCCCGCCGCCGTCACCGGTAAGTCTATATGCGATCCCTTCTGTTCTGTTCTTCAACTAAATGATCCTGTGTGTAGGTGTTACCTTCCTGTCGGGAGGCCAGTCTGAGGAGGAGGCCACCGTCAACCTGAGCGCCATCAACAATGTTCCTCTGGGCCGCCCATGGGCCCTGACCTTCTCGTACGGTCGCGCCCTGCAGGCCTCCGTGCTGAAGGCCTGGGGAGGCAAGAAGGAGAACATTGCCGCCGGTCAGAACGAGCTGCTGAAGCGCGCCAAGGTGAGTTTTCTACTCCTTGAACGGATCTACCTAAGATTGGGTCTAGCTAAGTGGTGTCTAGTAATATAAGTGCGCTGGGTGACAGTATATTTTCCATGGTATAAGCTCCATTATCGACCTGTATAAAACAACAAAATCCCACCCTATTGATCCCATTATGAAACGAAAGGAAGCACTTCCTATCTTATCCGCAAGCAAATTAATCCTCGCTCTTAACCTTTAATCGATTCCATTATCTTATCCAGCCAATCCTAACTCACATTCAAATCATTTAAGTCGTAAAATGATTTCATTATCGGTTTAAAGAGTGAAGAGAAATTCCTTTCTATGTAATCTTTAATCGAGTTCATTCCTCATTCAATTCTCGCCTTATATCTCGCTTTAATATCATTCACACATCTAATCCAATCCTCGATCCTAACCTCATACTCAGGCTAATGGTGCGGCCAGTCATGGCTGCTACGAGGCTGGTTCCATTACCGGTGCTGCTGGTGCCGATACGTTGCATGTGGATGATCACAGATACTGAAAGCAAGAAACAGATGGACATTTATCAAATATTGGATTCAAGATGAAACATTTCCTGTAAAATTAATATATGCCAATGAAAAAGCCTCAAAGCCAGTAACACAATGCTTTCCCATCATTACTCAACCGATTCGCATGCATTAACCCTCCCACGCACGCTTCTCTAGCTGTAACCCTAATCCCGAAACCTTACAAATGCTCCTTAATTGACTAATCCCAACCACAATCCTACCACTCTCCTTCCTTCCCGCACCGCACAGGCCAACGCTCTAGCTTGCCAGGGCAAATACGTGGCCGGCTCGATTCCCTCGTACGCCGCCAATGCCAGCCTCTTTATTGCTGGCCACAAATACTAAAAAACAAAGCACAGCACAGACCTAACACCGAATCAGAGCCCAAATCAGAATGCAATAGCCCCGCCCCTAGGCTGAACTCTGCACTTGACTCGAAGGGCCTGAAGCTGAACTGCGACTGGCAGACATTCCACTACACATGGATCACCTTCTTTTATTAGACTTTCCTATACACTATATTTTTACTGACTAGACCTTATGATGGTAATATGATACTGATGATCTGAATACTTCAAGTTCAGACAGAGACAAACCGACAAGCAAAATAAATTATCTTTTAAATTTTACACAATTTGTTTTATGATTTATTTTATTTATATAAATTGTATTTTATTTATTTTAATCTTAAGTTTTGTATACATTTAAGGCGAACTTTTCACAAGACTGTTAAACTTTTTGTACGCCCACTTTTCACAAGAATTGGGGTCAGCTTTCCACCACTTTTAAGTGGCTTCGTACTGGAATTTTCAATGTAATTACATTTAATCGAATCAGGCTTTTGGCTCAAAGAACTTTAAAAGTTTTCCTGGTATTTGTGAGCGTAAAATGCGCCTGTGAAAATTGCTGCAGGTGGGCGGGAAAAGTTTTTGAGTGAAGCAAGCGAAAATCACAGGGGCAAACTTTAAAGAATCAACGAGATGGCAAAATACATGGAAGTTTTCTCTTGCGGCACCCAAAGTTATGAGTTAAGGTTTAATTAAGAAAAATTGTTTGTAACTAAGGGGAAATGAGGAAATGGGGTAGTGTTTTCCACATGATACTAATGCTGTAACTTGATTTTTCTTTCCGCAGGCTAACGGCGAAGCCTCCGTCGGCAAGTACGTGGCCGGCACCGCTGGCAGCGGCTCTGGCTCTCTGTTCGTGGCCAACCACGCCTACTAAGGAGCTGCGGCGCATCGCCCACAAAACATACATATATTTATACAAATATCTATATATCTATAGAGCAGATTGCTTGAAATGTTTGATTTTTGGCAGATTTGTTTCTTTCTATTTATCTTAGTTTCGAGAGCTAAGCAGCAAGCATATATAAAAACCCAAAAAAAAAAGAAAACGAATGATTAAAACACAACAAAGTTATAATGTTACCATATATTTGAGAAATTAATACATAAACAGCCCCCAACGGATATAATTAAACAAACAAAAACAAAAAAGTGAATACATATTTAAAAGAGGATTACATATGTTGATTGAGACGCAAACTCATCTTTAGTTGTAAGCACACAAGAAACACAATTGTTGAAGTTATTCAATTTCTATATCTATCATCTATCTATGATTACTATGAGTAAGATTTCAATGTGGAAGGGCATAGGTCGTAAATCGTTTAAAGCATACTAAAAAACAAACAAAAGAAAACAAACCCCCTACGAAGAAGAACATCTCTAGCACAATCAACAACCAAGATCCTGTTGGTATCTGTTGTCGCGGAAGCATTGAAATCGCACAAATGTTTTTATTACTTTTTTTAAACGTTTGTATACAAAAACTGTTAAATGAAAAACGAACGTTTTATTATTATTATTATTACAATTTATATTTATGATTAAATAAGTATAAGTGAAAATACAACAAATGACGCAAATAAACAAACACAATACAATAAAAAACGCAACAGCAAGAGCACACAATCACAAGAACAACAACAACATTCATAAATTGTGAACGAACAAATTGCTGTTACAAAAAAAAAAAAAAAACAAGAATATATATTCCACGGTGCAGTAGAGCATCGTGCGATTGTTATTCGTATTTATCGTTACCACCCACTGAGCCAGGATCCCAAATGTGTGATCGATATCGATTTTAACCAAATCAAACCAATTAAACCCAACAATATAGTGCATATATTGCTGTGTACGTGTCTATCATATATATATTTATCATATGGCATATACATATGTACATGTGTTCCCCACTTTATATGTTAATCAAATTTCGATATCTGCATCTGTTAATCGAATGAAAACAGGCATGGCAAACAGAAAAATACTGTAATTGAATAAGAAAAGGGAAGAAACCCCTTAACAAAACCACAACAACAACAACAACAGAAAACACCACCAGGAACAGAAACAAAACCTACTTGTTCCACAAATATTCAAAATAATGAACATCACAAGATTAATTAAGGGTGTTTGTTGAACGAACATCATTCAATAAAAGATCCCAAAGAGCAAAAACAAAAACAAAAACGAAATCTTTTTATTTCAACTTGATCAGGGATCACTAAGCACGATTGTGCTGGGTGCTGAATGCACATTATTAGTAATTCTAATGTATAAGTTCATGGCATCAGATTTTCAGAAAAAGAACTCTATTTTCTTAATGCATAATGCATTGTGGATGGCTTATGTTGGTAGTTGACATATCGTTTAGAATAAGTGAATCTCTCAATACTTTGTTTTCACGTGCTTTTTATTTGGTCCGTGTCGAATAATATATATTAATATATTAATGACAGCGCGATAGTAAGAAATGTATAGTAGGCGTAGGGATACCAGCACACAAAACATGATACATATATCACCCCTGATACATGATCCATGAGGCTGATATAAAATGTTATTTAATAGCCTAAGAATGTGTTGCATATGCGCCGGCGCAACATACAGTTGAAGAAGCACTGGAGTTTGGGGCGGACTGAGTTCAATTTTCAATTTAAGAACAGTATTGAGTGGGACATGTAGAAAACCTAGGGACCAAAAATTAAAATGTAATCAATTATTAGAAAAACTTTGAAAATATTCAGTAGAGCTTCATTATATTTGTACTGTTTGCTGCAGAGAGTGACAATAGTTGGTAGCAGTAATTAATAGTAACAAAAACTTGTTTTAGAAAATATTTAAGCATCGGTCTCCGATTTTTCCTTATTTTTCCTGCTCTTGTGGCGTGCTAATGCGAGGGCTGTCCGCGTACCCTTTGGCATGACCTTATCGGATTCTGGTGGAGGTCTATACAAGCTATTGACAATGGGTTCCAAGGGATGATCGATTGCGAAAAGGACTTTGGGTGGGACGGGTGTCACTCTCAATCCGGATTGTCTGGGAACTGCATTCCCAGCGAAGATCTTGTCGTACAGTGATACCGAGTTATCAGTGCGGATGACGCAGATATGGATGGGGGAGCCGGAATAAAGATCGTTTCTTATGCCAGATCTCACCGCATCGATGACTATGGACTCGGCCTCCTTCTCGTCGAGACTTGCCTTCCAGCGTTTTTCCAAAACAGCCATTCCGGCCAAGTATCCCGATCCCTGAGCTGCAAACGGAACCTCAGTCGTGCTGCCCTCGAACCAGGTGGCATAAAGACTGGGTCTCCCATTGTCCACCCCGCCAATGATCAGGGTGATCTTGATGTTGCCTTGATAGCGGTACAGGAGATGCTTGACGAACTGGTTGGCACAGACGACAGGCACCTGGCGCCCCATTTGCAGTTGGTGGAGATCCATTTGGGCGCGAGTGAGGCGTGCCACTTGGTGCAGATCAGCACAGATCCCGGACCCACCGGCGCTGTATTGTCAGGATCCATTAGAACGATAAGAGGATGTGGCAGGAGCACCAACAAATACTCACTAAATGTTCTCCTGCAAGCGATATATTTTCTTCATACAATTTGTGGTAACAATGCCGTCGGTTGTTCCCTGTCTGTCGGTGGCAATGATGACGCCATCACGGTACTTTATCCCCACGACAGTGGAGCCGGTAGTCGTTGGCGGCATAGGGATAAATCCTTCTCGCTCAGCAAGTTGGTTGTCGCTGCAGTTCGTTGAAGGGGTGGAGAGGGGTATTAACTGGTACAAAAAAGAAAACACAGCAGGAAGACATTCACCGTTCGCGATTGGCAAAGCTGAATCCGGTTGAACTCCTTTGGAACAGCGATGGGCGGTGCGCCTGCAGATTGGGTGCTGCGTTTAACATTATGTTCGAAGCCTTTACTTGAATCTTAAAGCCCCGACTAAGCGTGATATTTAAAACTGATTCACATAGGGTCTACAGCCCTCTCTAGGCTTCCTTTGAGCTCTAAAATAAATAAATATAAATATAAAAAACTGTCGTTGTTTGTGGGGATATAGCTATGAGGGTTTTTTTTTGAAGGAAGTTATGGCTCGGATACAGACAGATTTTCTGATTCTCATTGTTACCAATCGAAGAGTGTACCAATTTTCTGATATTTTTTGTTTTTTTTTGGAGCTCTGGGACACGTTCCGTTTCCGCTTTGAGTTCAAATTTCATTCTGATGAAAGATTTGCACCCACAAAATCAAAGTTGTATCGCAATCATTTTTCTTGTTTCTTGTTTCGATGGCGGCATGTGCCGCTTTGTATACATGGTACCTACAGATACGAAAGGGTATATTGCATACTTGCACGTGGAATTTATAAATATATAGTATAACTGGCCAGGCTGGTGATCATCGCCGGCGACACGAGCGTCGGAATGCAGGCCGAATCCGAGAAGAAGGCCATAAAGGGGGAAGTGGAGGCTCTGGTCTTTGCTGGCACCATGAAGATGCTGGGCCGCGCCTGCGGCAAGTCCTGAAGGTGAGCTGCACGGCCGTCACTGATCCAGTAGCTTCAAGGATCATTTGCGCTTTGGTCGATGGCGCTTAATTTATAATTCTAAAATTTTTCATGCAATCGAATAAAATGACTTGACTTGACAAGGTATCTAAACTGTGGAAAGTTAAAATGCTTCTACTTTGTCAATACCTGTTTAAATGTGTTGGGTATCCGTACAGTCGGAATACTCTACTAATGTAATTCTTACGAATTTGTTTTTCGTCGAGCACAAGTTCAAGACCACCAGACAGCCTCAAGGCAGAGCAAGAATCTTTGTTCCGTTCCTCTCTTAGTCTGTGATTTTATTGAATTTTGGTCGCATTTCGTTCGATTTCAATTTACAATTTCCTTAGTTGTAAATGCAAATGTAAACACGAGCGCAGCCAGCGACGTAATCTGTGCAGTGATCCATTTTCAATATAGCTTCTGTGCTGCTCTTGGTGGTGCAGCTGCTGCTGCTTCTGCTGGCTGCTGTCCGGAGTGCAAAGTTCGCTTAATCGTAACCAAATCCAATGTCCAACGCATCAGACACAGACGAGTCGAAGATTCTCGGGGACCTCGGAGTATGGCAATGGAGAAACGGAGAGACGGTGACGACTCTGGGGGCATTGTAATTACCATTTCAGAGGACAGTACGGGGTGCACGGGGGGAGCCATGGCTTTGGAGGTCACTGATTTACAGCATCGAGTATAAATTGTATTTACCCATCAGTCGATGAGCCATTGCGTCATTTCTGGTCTTCGATTGCACTTTTTGCACGCCTCTCAGTTCATTGCCGTGAACTAAGGATAGCAATATGATCGATATTTATTTACCCTTTGGAAAATACACATTTTTGATAAAACACTACAACTTGGAGGAGTTGCTTGTTCCTTTGAAACATCAGTATTTTACGTGTACAATTTGTACCTGCATTCTACTCCTCTTTGAGCCCAGTTTCCTTCGAAATGTACCGGAAATGTTGCACAAAGCTGGGTATGTCATGTCGAGACAGGTAATGATGAATAGATAGAGAGGAGCAACAAAGGGCTTGCTGGCATTTGGCATCCTGATCCATCCAGCCTGTGGCTGTGTCAACATTTCCGTTGTCATTCACTCTTTCTCTCTCTTGCTCTCTCTCTCTTTCTGCCCTCTGTCTCTACGACATCTGCTGGGCTGCTGGTGGCACAAAGATTGTCCACAAAAGTGGAATTAATTGTATTTGCATAGCATGTAAACATCATCACGTTGCCGGCAGGATCTCGCCCTGCTACTGCTGCTGCTGTGGCTGCCATTGTCAGCCGGGCGCAACAATTTCTAAACCCAACCCAGCCCCAAGCTGCCACCCACACCCACACAACAGCCATTGTATCCTTCGGCTTCCTGCGGTGCAATTGTGATATTGCCTTGTCCTGGCACGTTGCTGATTACGCTACAAGGAGAGACCAGAAACCAGAGGAAAGGAGCAAGGCGACATAAATATCAACTGCACGTCATGTGGCGTCAAAGAGGAAGTGGAAGTCGAAGTCGAAGGCGCAGTCAGGGCACGCAAATGTTGCGCCATCAACGTGTTCAGGCGGAAATTGACGCGCCTTGGGATGCTGGATGCTGGATGTACCCAGAGCCAGAGACCAGAGACCAGCGCCCAGAACCCCAGACTGCAAGTGATTGAGCTGCGGATAATTCAAAGCCATGCTCCATCAATTAAATGCCTCGCCCCTAAAGCCAAATCGATACGAAATCATTGCGCACCCACACTTCTGGCTACACGCAGAGATATCCTTTATCCCTCACCCGTTTCACATGACTTGACCCAATCATGGCAAGGCATAACCGCATTGCGGCCAGCTGGTGAGGAGCTCCAACTGTAATTGCAGGTGGCTTCCACCTGCTCCCTAAATGCACTCATGTGTCCTGTGTGTGTGTCTCTCTGTGATGTGTCTCTCTGTGTCTGTGTGAGTATATGAGCAGTTTCTAATTAGAAGCAAACTCCACTCAAGGGCCCAATAACAAAACCAAATGCGTGCCACCAACGCCAACGCAGCAAAAATAGCTCAAAACGAGCTTCGCCACCAACGAAGGCACCATTAGAGCCACGTCACGACAGCAACAGTCCGTTCCCAGATGCATTAGATGCTCACCAATGGGTGCACAGTGGTACACAGACTTGGGAGATGGCCGAAGCGAAACTTTCAAGCACTATATATCCGTAGGATAAAAGCTTATGCAAGACTTCAAAAAGATATCATCAAAGTATAGTTTCCTTGAAAGATACAAAGAAATAAACTAAGTGGAGAGGTTTATGATTTCATTACAGAACTATATATCAAGAATCTTAAAAAAATCAATATATTTATCAAATCGGGATAAACTAGATATATGTATTGAGGCAGATACATAAGTAAAATATTTAATCAAAGTTATTCGAGGGATTCGATTTATTTTAATACTAAAATATTCCTATAAATGCAAATAAGATTCTCAAGAATACAAGCAGAAATAATTCTAATTATATTATTGCATTTCTTTTAAATCATTAAAATATTTGTTAATTACTTACCAAATCTATTGCAAGCCTTTCCAATGATTTCTATTGTTAGTTGGTCGGTGCCAAGTCCTTTTCCTTTCTCATATTGCCACTGTTTCATGCTCCTTCTGTCTTTCCCTTTTCTGCTTCCCTTGGGGCGTGTGTGTGCATTTTGGGCCATGTGCGTTGTCGTTGTCGTCGTCGTCATGGCGGCCAATGTGAAGGTCGATCGATCCATTTGCTCCTCCCAGCCATTGTCCACCCGTACTCCTCTTACCGTTTCCACAGCCAACCCTTTTCGTTCGTCACCTCCCTCCGATTCCCTCTCTCGTCATGGCAATTTATGTTCATTGAGTTGATGTTGATTTGTGCGCCGCGGCATGATTTTTTAATGGAATGTAATTTATAGTTTTGCGGGGCGTGTGGAGAGTCCAGTGGAACCGTAGACGGGCAGACGGGTAGACGGGCGTAGCGTACACTCGACTGCATTTTGGCCCACTGCATTGGCCGTGCGCCAAGTGCAACGTCGAAGCGAACGACACAAATTGTTTGGCGCTTGCATTCTGTTGTCGTCTCATTCACTCGCCGACTGTCTGTCTCTTTCCAATGCGGAATCTCTTTCTCACGCATTGCCTCGATGTGCATTCTTGTGTTAGAACGACTATATGTTATTCAAAGTATTTCCAAATGGAATGTCAATGTCATAAAACTTCCATTTAAACTGCGCCTGATGGCATTCTCTATTTGCTTTACTATTTCTTTTTGTCCCACTATCAAACTTGCAGGAAATTTAATAACTGTTCAACTTCAACTGTAAAGGAAGATCTGACCAATAAAAACTTCTGGTCCTTTTCTACCATTTTGGGGAAGACAATTTGGGTGCTGTGCCCCACCCACTCCACACGGGGCTTGAATAAATTACATAAGCCGAAACAATTAATTGTAGCATTTTTTGTGTGCCTCTTATGGAGCTCAGCAGAAACATGCAACAGCCGAATTTTGACAAATCCATTTATCTTATTTGCACGCATTCGCTGCGACAGTCGACAGAGTAAATAAACTGAAAGCGAGGAGCGTGGAGCAGCATCCCCATATAACATCTACAGATTGGTTGCTCGTGATTGCTGGAACTGTGCCCGGCTTATGCTTACTTGGTTTTTTCATTTTATATGGAAAAACAATCTCAAAATACTTTTCATTAAATTCCCCTGCTCTTGACTCATTTCGTGCTGTTACGTGACCCGCTGCCATCTCCAATGAAAGCTCTGCGGTTCTCGTGGAGCGGTAGGGAGAGAGAGAGAGAGAGGAAGAGTTGGCGGTATTTTGCTGTAAATCTTATGCGAGACTCGCACACGATTCGTAAATGGAGCCGCCAGCCAGCTGCAGTGCCGCCTCAATGGGATATTGTCAGTGGAGGGGAAATGGGATGGAGTGGGTTGCAGTGTGGTGCAGTGGGATGCAGTGGGGTGGAGTGGAGCAAAGTGCCAGGTGAATGAACGAAAGAGTGCTGCCGCGTCTCAGACTTTCACTCCGATTGCATCATAGAACTTTCCCAACACGCCTTGACATTCTCTCTGCCCCCGCTCACGTGCAATTAAAATGCCTTTGAAATCGCGTGAGTTTTCTCTGGTTTCTCTGTGGCTGCCGTTTTGCGGGTGCTTGCATAATGGCACTGATTTCCCGGGGAAGTTTCTGAAACTGTTGATGGGTGGCGGGGGGGTAGGAATGGAGCGGTCTGGAAGTAATTATATGTGCAAATATTTTCTAACGAGCAAATGCAATGAATACCATTTAATTGACAGAGCTGGGCAGCAGAAAGAGAGCGCAAACGTTTTGCAATCATGAATGTGTAATGAGAGAGAACTCATTATATTCTTTATCTCTCCGTACATTTCTCTCTTTGGCCATCTCTTTCTCGGTATGAAACATGCAAAGCCTTTTAGCAGCTTACGGGGGCAAGCCCCTTGCCTGGAAAAAACGCAAACTAAATTGGATTTTAATCAGAAGTGAAGCGCACTCCAGGACTTCTTCGGATGTGTGAAATACCAGCATCAATGGAGGGCAATCAGTTGAAACAGTTTTCCTTTTAAGGCTATTTAGTAGAAAAGATTTATGGTCTGTACATCAGAAACCTTTTCAGATGTGCACAGTATCCTGAAAGCAGCAGGAAATACAATCTCCTATAACAAAAAAAATATTGACAGACTTTGAAATTATTACAGTCCTACTTTTAGTTTGTTTAGTTGATAAATTGTTCCACGAATCGCTCCCAACTATAAATAAATAAACCCAATCTGACAGCCGACGACGTCATGGCCGTTTTACAATTGTAAAAAACTAACAAATACAAAAAAACACATAAAAAACCAAAGAAAACAAAATAATAAAAAGGGAAACAACTTTTACGACAAAAGCAAAAAGAAATTTCATTGACCCGCATGGCGGGTACGCAATATTCCGACGCATATTGCGTATACGTCAGTGCCTGAGCCCTTTAACCTCAACCATAGCCACAGTCCCGACTAACCAGGGAAATGAGACGACGCAGAGGATCAAGAACTAAGCCGGAGGCAAAGCAGCTCCGCCCCCATCGCCATCGCCGGGCCAAAGGAAACTCTGATTTCAAGAACCCACTTTATGTCCTTTTGTTAGCGGCAAAGTCCTTCGCTGCCAGCCAGGCAGTCATCCAGCCAGCCAGCACGTGAAGCTGACAAAATATTTTGGCATAATTAACTCCTGCCACGACAAAAGGCTCGAAGGATATCTCGTGGGAGTTGCGCCACCCACTCGTGCAATTAAAGTTTATGCCAATGCGAAACGCACAGAAGCCATTTCACCATTTAGATTTCTCATTACAGATTGTCACATAGGACAAAACTGTGCGAAAACTGTACGAAAACTGTGTCAAACTGTGGAAAACTGTTGAATTTTCAACGTTTCGTTTCGTTTTGTTATGTTGGATGAGTGCACTTCGAGAGGCAATGGAGATGGAGCTGCTGCCTGCCTGGGTTTAGTCTTTGCCACTTGAAACGTGTCTTGCGCTCAGTTGATTTTTGAAATTAATTGAAATTGCTTTTTGTGAAGGGCGAGGACCCACCCAGTTTCCAAATTGAAATGCTCAGTTTTGAAGCCACTGTCCCAGTCGGATATATTAAGCCTCAGTTCTTTTGATGGGACGTATCGAGGCAGTGGGCAGAGGCAGGCCTGGCCGACTCGGCTCAAAATGGCTTTGGCATTGAAGAAACTTTTCACAGATATTTAGCTGGTTGAGAGCGCAAATTGAAAAGGTTTCCTGGCTGCCAGGATTAGGTAAATTGTTAATTTGAAATGGAAAATTTGGAGTCCGGATGATGGCGGGAGCTTTTTCCATTCTATTCTTTTCCATATGCTGTATACATTTTAATTCAATTCCATTCCCACAGCGGCTGAGCATTCTTTACTTTGCACTTTCCACTTTGGTCGCACTCAATAGCCGTGCATATTCTAAGTGCAATTACCCAATCATTCAATCATTCAGGAATCACGTGAATTGTGCTCGAAACAGCAGGAGCCACTAAGTGCAGCACTTAAGACAGTCCGATGGAGGAGGAGGAAGAGGAAGTGCGACTACTACTAAGAAAATTCGATACATTTCCATTGCATTACATTTCCAGAACAACGAAGTTCACCAAAGAAAAGAATTATTACATGAAAATACCCCTTACACCGGTAAGATAGTTCTTTACTTAAATAGCTGGAATTATTCCCAATTGCCAGTGAAACCACTTTAATTTTAGGTATCATTAATATCAAAATATAAATGAAATAAATATATTTCATATTTAAATTAAATATTTTCATATATAGTTTATAAATTTAATTTATATATATTTTAAGGTGTCTTATATTACATTAAAAGTGTACCATACTAAAGAGACATTCTAATACATTTAAGTTTAAATTAAAGGTGAATTCTTTTTCCTTTCTCTATGTTTATATTTATTAACAGCTGAATATTGTACTTATGTGACCACGTGACCTTGTGACCTTTTCTTTCATGCAGACAATGAAATTCAGATCCATTTTGAGCTCGGAAAACTTTTCCTTGCCTGTCACATATTGCTCGCGGATGGTATATACCCCTGTGCTCTAGAATCACTTGGCATAAGTTCTTTTTTATCGCGTCAGTGTCATTGTCAATGCAAGAAAGAGGGAGAGAGAGAGAGAGAGAGAGAGAGAGAGAGAGCGTGGGGAAGACGAAGCCAAAGTTGAAGGCGAGTTTTTGAATGCATTGCTCGTCTGGCGCGTATTGCATTTTGCCTTCAATCAAAACTTTGAACTCATGACTGAGTGGCCGACTGCCCGAATGGCTGACTGACTGACTGACTGCGCGCCCGGCATTTCATTTCGTTTTGATTGATGTGCGCTGATTTATATTGATTTCTCCTTTTTGCATTTTTATTATTTGTATAAAGTGCAAAAATGTGCTCAGCTTGCCCATTGGGATGCCGGGCGTGCCGGGCGATAGCGTGGATGCCTCAAGTTCAGACGACTAAGCAATTAAAGCAGCAGCAGCAACAACAAACGAAGACTGCAAATCAATCAGGGGGCGGGGTGGCGCGGGAAAGCCGCGAGTCGATCAGACCGAGACGGCGACGCATAAATTTCATTAAGCTGCCAGCTGTCGCTTAAACAAATTCAAGAAAGTCGAGACTTTGACACGGCTCCGGCTCCGGCTTCGGCTTCAGTGGGGCACCCAGTCCCTGGGGTTGAGAGACCTCAGAACTGGGAGATAAACTGCTCCACCCTCTCGCTCTCGCTCTCACTCTCGGCTGCTGTACTGTTTTACCCGCACAACTCATTGTATTAGCCGGAATGCATTTCCATTTCAAAAGCCGTTTATAAATAGCCGGACAGCGCCATTGGCTACAGAACATAGAACAATTCACCTGACGGAGCCACTGCCACGGACAACTTTCAACGTTGCTTTCCCAGTTGACTTGACCCGACTCTTTTCCTGACTTTCACTGCTCTCGGAATTCAATTCGCCTTTTTTCCTCTCACATGCTCCACGTGCCTTTTGTTCTTGGCCATGCGGAAATTGTTTTAGCCGCAGCAGCCAAAAATTTCGTTATCCCCAAAAACTTTTTCCCCTCTCTTATTCGGGCAGCATCCTCCCGGAAGGAACGGAAGGAAAGAGGGGCCACAAAAGTTTGCCACAAATAACAAAAACAGGCCAAACAGAAAAGTAATATTAATAGGATTTTGGCTAATAAGGACGTAGAGGGGCGTCTCCAAAGTGCCTAAACAATTTACGGTCCCTCCGCTTTTAAGGTCTATAATCGAGCGCGTAATCGTATACAGTTTATTGAGTTTAAACGTATCTCTGAATGTTAATTTTTATATGCAGTTTCTAAGGAAGTCGTTCAATGGCTCTGGTGCTGGTCTTACTTCTAGGCAGTTGCAGTTTTTCGGATTCCCAAAACAAACTATCGGCGTCATGTTTAAATTTGAACACCAGACAATAAGAACATTCCTTGGCCATAGCAATTCCGACAGGCTCTTTCGTTGGATCCATGCAACGACCACGATTACATTGCAGTTATTACTGATGAAAAATAGAATATATAATACAATAATTGAACCACAAACACCTTTACATGAAATCTTTATTAGAATATTGGAAAGGGTAGCTTGCGACTAAAATCTACTCAAAGCGTTCCTCATGTGACCACAACTCTTCTTCCGCTTTACTTAAAAGAAGTATTTCATTCGTGTGTCAGATTGATAAATACAATCCGATTTGTCATCTCCTGTTAGCTTTAGAACTGACAATTCGGTTTCCATATAACCAGGGAGTGTTTGAAAATATTCGTTGTGCAAAAGAGATGCCAATCATGGCAGCGAAGCCAAGGGTTCGGTGTTTTGCTGCTCCTCCTCTTCCTTTTTTCCCTTTTCTATTACGTCTGTGAGATTCTTCAAGGCACGGACAGCCATTTGGATTTCTTTGCTGACTCCAATCCCATCTCGCGCATTCGGAGCAACTCCCTTTTGAATATTCTTTATTTCTTAACTGCTGACAACCCAAATCAGGTGAATAGAAGCAACACGTTGTCGTAATTGGTTCTGGAATTATAAGAAATAAATACTGTTTACCATATACAGAAGCAGTAGAAATAATCGAAACCACATACTTTTGTTCTTAAAATAAAAATATGGGGGTATACACTCTGCCAAATATTCCGTGCCGGCCGATAAATTGCCGTCCATACTGTAAAAAATCTCCAACCTGTCCGCCAGCAAGGGACAATAATATCCTTCGTTTTCGATTGCGCAGTTCTGTTGAGCATCACAATCTCCACATTCCATAGCCTTTATATGAGCCGGAATAATTTCGGTATTGTCCACTGAGGCGATGAACACAAATATTAGGTAAAAGAAAAGCCCGGACCTTTTTGTTGTGTAATGAGTAATGTGTGTGACCATTTTTTGAATGAAATATCCGAATGAGCATCTGTGGTTTTCTGAATCGAATAGCTTGGCCGCCTTCGCTGTCAGGCTGAGGATAAAAAATAACCTGACACTTTGATCTGAATACAGAATATAACAGGAGTAAATCTCAATGCCGCAAACTTTAAGGACGCGCATGAGGCAACCAGATCCATCGTAAGAATGCAGCAGCGATACTTCAGGAAGAAGGAAACACAAAACACAGTGTGGAACATCAAAGTAAATGTATCGAAATGAGTTCTTAAGATCCCTCCCAGGTCTAAACAAACAAATGATCGAGCGTTATGTCAATGGGAGATATTTGGTGTTATCCCAGCGAGTCAAAAAAATGATCTCCCTCCATGGCATGGCAACAGTTTCGAGGCACGCAATGCCTATCTGTTAGAATGCCGCTTAGTACAATACACAAAAGAATAATAATGAAAAGTTTGCAGTCATACGGTTGTTTTCCACCGCCTCTGGGCCCACATGGACAGCCATTTTCCCCGTATCGGGCACATGCAGAGCAATGCGGGTGTTTTTTATAGTCTTTATTTAATAATTGCTGACAACCCAACTCAGGGTCCCAGAAGCAACACATTTCGCTGATTGCCTCTGAAATTTTAAATAGAAAATAAACTAGTTAACTAACCTCACACACAGAAGCAGTAGAGACAATCAAATTTGCATACTTTTGTTGTAAAAATAATAATTTGGGGCTACGCACTCCACCAGGTCTCCCAAGCCCTCCGATACATTCTGGTCCGGATTGTAGAATACTTCAATCCTATCAAACTGGTCGGGACAAAAAAATCCAGAAGTTTTGATCTTGCAGTGATCTTGGCCCTTACAGTCGCCACATTCCATGCTGTTTATAAAGTTCTTCTTGCCGTTGGCCATGGATGAGGTGAAGGCGAAAAACAGGTGAAAGAAGAGCCCGGACATATTTCATATGTGTATTGTATGAACAAATTTCATTGAATAAAATATCCGATTGCCAGGCTGAGGCTGACGAGTCAAGTAATTCTCAGAATATGAGATCTACACCCTGCCACATATGCCACATGGCATATGGATGGTCGGAAAATGCAGGACCAGCTGGAAAATCAAAGTGAATGAATGGAAGTGCGTAAACGTGTGGTCTAGGTTCAATAATGGTATGTGGTACGTGTGATATCACGTGTGATATCAAAGGGAGATATCTGTCATCCCCAGCAAGAACCATTCAAACAGAACCTTGAAATTGATCTTCCTGCAATGCATATCTATTAAACATAGATGATAACATTTAATTTATTAATTATATATGTATCACCGTAAACATAAGAGGAATGATAATGAAAATGTTGCAATCAAACGTTCTTCCTGCCCGGCTTCTGTTCTGTGGCCCACATGGACAGCCCATTGGATTAAGGTCCAAGTAGGAGCCTCTTTCATGGTATGTGGCACAATCAGAGCAATCTATTGATCGCATCTTGTTTTTGACTTGCTGGCATCCAATTTCTGGTGTCCAAATACAGCATGTCGATACGAGCTCCTCTGAGCTTAGTTCAGCAGATCATTGTCCAATACTTATAACGTGGTAATTCATGCTAACTTACCTTTATTAAGAATTATAAAAGTACCCATGCAACTCCGTAGATGTTTTAAGTTAGTTTTGCTTTCTTTCCGCTCCTCGATCTTGTCAGTGTCCTCTGGATCACGGCAGAAAAATCCAGAAGATACGATTTGGCATTCCTGGTTCTCCTTCTTGCAGTCACCACATTCCATTGTTTCCAAGAGTCGCTCTTCATCGATTGAAGTAAGAACTATGGGCCACCCCCATAGTATAAGGTAAATCATTGCATACATTTTCATTGTCTACAAGTATGTGTGTCTCGTACAAAACATATTGAATTCACGGGCTTCTCAGTTATGCCTTTCTATTCTCTGATTTTAATTTCTGCTTCCTATGCTCTATCGCCTATCCGAGCACTCTTTTTATTTTGTGTAAGTCTCTAAGCTTTATGCAATTTCCAGTTCAGCTGGCCGGAACCTTTTGGTGGAAATATTTTTTTTCGACGTGACAATTTTGCATTTTCGCCAAAACTTGGCAGTGAAGGGGGCGGAGGGCTATTTATAGTTCAGTCTAAACCAGAGAAACGGCCATTGTCTGGTTGTAGGTCTGGTCTGGGGTCTCCTCGGTTTCTGTGAATGTTATTCCACCGATCGTTTGCTCTCTGGCTGACTCAGACCGCTGCCAGGTGAGAATCTACAAATAAACACGAGCCATAAATGTGAGTTTTTAAGCCAATGCAAATACCAGTAATGAAAAAGCTAAAAGCCCAAAAGCCACTCTGTGAATTTATTATATTTTGTTGCTGGTATTCTTCCAATGATTCAAGACAACTTCAAACCGTTTTTAGCACGTGCCCTGGCCTTATGCAACTTCCATTGCACTGCACACACGCTTTTTAAAGGGGCGTAGCCGCCTCAGTGGCTTTCAAACTGTCAACCAGTCATGGCCACATTTGGGCAGATAAGTTTTGGTTTTGGTTTTGGGCCTGTGGTCTGGTTCGAGTCTGAGGCGCCCTTGCCGTGGTCTTCTCTCATCTCTGCTTTTCTGTGCGTGTATGTTTGTATGTATCTGTGTGTCTGTATATATGCGATTGTCTGAAAGAGCATGAAATCATGACATCATCGATGTGAGACTCTTGTGTGTGGAAGAAAGCATCTGGCATATAATTTACCAATTGTTCCCTACAACGGCAATGAATGCGAATGAAGCATGTTATTCGCCTACAAGCAAGAGAAAGTTTCTTAGCTAGAAATTATTAAGCAAAGTAGTTATTTTTGAATATTTTCCTATAGTCGCTGTTGTGTGTTCTCGCTAGAGTAGTTCCTTAAATCGTGTCCTGCAGCGGCCTCACAGTTCTCCAAAGCTGGTACTTTCTTTTCTCTTCGTTCTTGATGGTGATTTTCCTTTATTCATATCTTTATACATATCTCTATTATTTGTTGCTTTTTTTTGCCGCCAGTTTGTCTAATAATCCACATAAAATAAAACATTTCAACATTGTGTAGGAAAATTACAGACAAAGCAACAAAAAAATAAAATAAAACTTGGAGGAAAAACAAAATCTAGCAGGCAAAAGTCAAAAACACTATAAATGTCATAAATAAAAGAGTGCTTTTTGCTAATGGGGGAAAATTTTCTTCGAGGAAACGCGCCTGATATTGCTGCCAATTGGCAAGAGCCAAGAATTGGGAGGCCCGTTTTCACATACATATGTGTGTGTGTACGAGTATATCGTATGTCGATCGAATGATGAGAACGAAGTTCAAGCGCAAGGCGGCGTGTAATGACAGCAGCATTAGCCAGTAAACAAAATTGCCCCAATTAGCGGGTGGAAATCACTAATTTGCATAACAATGGATACCCATTTTTGTTTTTGCCGTCTGTGACTCCCCACAAAGGTTCACAAACCAGAGCGAAATTTAACAGATTTCAGGCTTTGCAATAAGTAACAATTAGTCGAGACCCAGCCGCAGCCCCATTCCCATGACTCTCTGTTTTCGGTTTACCTCTTGTTTGGCAACCGAAACGGGTGCATTCCCGTGCACCACGTTGCGTATGAGCGATAAATAAAGACGGCTAAATTCGGTGTCACTGTCAGATAACAAGATTTAGAGGCCAGTCCCTCTATAAATATCCTATATACTCGTGCACTCGTATGTTTGGGCATGTGCCCGTATCACATGCAGACTTTTCTGTCTCTCGTTTGTCGGCACCCGAAACACACGAATATTACGCATACGCTACGTTGCCATTTACCTGCATCTCTGCCTGTGCATGAGATGAAGCACTTTGCCCGAAGAACATCACTTGGGGTATTGAGCAGGTTACTGTTTCAGCAGTAACTAATGATTGTTAGTCATAACGTGACGATTCGAGTGGACTTTGTGCCGCCGGCTTCCAGCGGGAGAGTTCATTCTTTACGGATCATAATGATGGTGCACATTTGGTTTATTTAACAGAGAATTAATACCTTTATGAGCTGTCCAAAGTCTTGCCTCATCAGTTTTCCCAAGCCAAAAGTTAAATCATGTTTTTCGCTGACAAAATTTAATTGAATATAATGAATGGCTTTAGTTGTTCGTCTCGCACGGTTGACTCTGTCATACTCTCTTTCTCTCTGTGGGATTTGTGCTTTTTTAGAAATTTCTGTGCAAAGTTTTCTATTCAATTGATTCTTGATTTCTATTCGACACTTTAAATGGATGTTGTTTAATTTGTTTTTGATTCTTCTCTGGTGTGGCTTATTGGCTCAACCTCAATGACAGAAGCAGCAAAGTGGAACCTGGTAGGGGCCTCCTTTGTGTTTTATGCCTGCTGTGGTTTTTGCCATTTGGTGCACTTTGTCACTGTTTTCTGGAACTTTTTTACTACCACTGACCGACTACAATGCACGCTGACGAAATGAATATTTACCAGAGTGCGAGGTGAGCCTCAGTCGATGATGAGGCACAAGACTTGCCCATCGATCGATTCGCTATCAAAGTCGGACAAACGAAAGAAGAGGCGAACATCTTGGCCCATCCGCTGTTATGAATAATTTCCGTGAACGAAATTTGCCCTCGGGCGGGCTCAAAGTTCTGTGTCTCGTCTCGACTTCAAAGCCCAGCGACGCCGCTGTGTCTGGCAGCAGCTCTCGAACTATCTGAGCATCATTTTTATGCTCTAGCGACTTTTAATTTAATTCGTTGTTTTATTTTTAGCAAATCTCGATATACTTGTATTGGCTACACGACCACAACAACAACCACCTCTGTGAACCCCACCTCTCGATCGATTTCATAAATATTTATTACGCTATTGGTCTTATTTTATGCGTACACATGTTGCCCTCGACGAGGGATGCCACAGCACTGATTTCACTCCGATGATTTCTGGGAAGTGAACGGATCCCATCTACTTTATGGCTGTGCTTTCGGTTCAAGCGAATTCCCAGGAGTTTGGTGGAAAACCGCTCTCATTTATTCAGCGGATGTATCTCTAGGTTTTCGGCAAAATCATGGTGAAATTAAATGAATATAATCCTGGGCTAATTAGCAGGAACTCGATAATGTTTATATTCTAAATAGATCTGGCAAATTACAATTTGCTTATCACGAAAGCTGCCTAAAGATTTGCCAGCCCTGCCGAATCGGTGAGTTCTTCATTGTGGATATACAGTACATATATATACAGATATATGTACATATATATCTATAGACAAACCGAAGACAAATAGCAGCCACATGGATCAGGCGTTATAAGAGCCGTAAACATGTTTCAGCTTATTGCGGTTTCTTAAGCAAATCTATAAAAAAAAAATTAAAATACATTGTGTTTTTGTTACTCTGTATCGGAATGGAATTAGCATATTAAATAATTAAAGACCGCACATAACCCACTCCAGCAAACGAAAAGTGGCAAATAAATTTATGCAAAGTCGTGTTTTTAATTATCAAAACCCAAAGCCATCAGCAAAAAAAAAGATTAATAAATGAACTCTCTATAGATAGTCGAGCTTCTAATACACTATTCTTGAGAGGAGTCATAGGAAGTGATTTTCATAGCCATTCCGGACAGATACTGCGAGGTTAATAATCAAATATTGATTATTTATATATATTTTTTAGTTTGTCTCCTCAAATCTAATGTTAAATTCAAAATACTCTTGGAAAAAGAGAACACGACTCAGTGGGCTGGAAATAATCGAGATGCTTGACCATTGACATGAAAATTGCAATTGAAATTAAAGCCCAAAGCCGCACACAATACATATATATAGAGTCACATAATAAGAGCTATTCATTGCACTCTCTATACATACATACATATACATATATAAATGTGTGATTGTATCGACAGTTAGTTTGGACCAAACTAGTAATAATAGTGATTATTAAATGTAATCAATTAAATATGCAAAAAAGATTCAACTTTGTATATTATAGAGGAATTTGCACATCATGGAACTTCTCGTAAAAAATCCTCATTTAAATCCCTTTTAATGGTAATTGGTTATGCATTCCGCATAGCAAACCACTATTATCTGAACCGTATACCTCGTTTTGCTCACACTTTATACGGCATCAAATAAAATCATTTTTGGCATTTATTTTGCCCTAGCTGCCTGCTAAGGGCTCAATGATCCCACCTATGCCCCCCAACGACCAGCGACCAGCACGCGCTGTGCCTCATTTGGAATGCCAATCAGTTGGCGCGGTTATTGGCATCCCATTCCCCTCCTCCCCTGCTCCTGGAAGGGGAAGTGGAACAGAGCATTACGTGCAGCAGCAGCAGCAGCAGCCGCAGCGGAAGTTGTTTTTGAGGGCGGCTCAAGTTTGGCATTCTGCACACAGCATTTGAGGGGCTCGTGTGTGCTGCTGCCGGGCTGGCGGGTTGCCTGGTCTATTGTTCGCATTGAAATCCTCTCCTTATTTGTGGTGGCTGCAATGGAGATGTGGCACCTCTTTTGCATTGCAATGAGCGTGCGGCAAGCGAATGCGGAAGCCACAAATTGCGACAACACGGGGAAAATGGTCCGAAGAAAGGTAGGAAGTGATTTCGGAATACATTCCCACAAGAATGGAAATGAAAGGGAAGGCATTCATAAATATGGATACTAAAGAACGCAAAAGATTCACGATTCATGAACATGACATTGTTTTCCAATGAATGTTGAGGCTCTGCAAACTCGAATTACTCATAAGCAAGCGACTGTTTAAGTGAATGGATTAATTATGAACAGCCTTAGACACAACAGCAATTCGTCTCAAGGGATGTTTGCTGACTACCTGACCCCTGTAAGGCAATTATTATCCATTCATCATCCAAGATCAGCGGCCATAGCGACACGCGCTGTCATTAATAGCCAAAACGTCAAATTCTGTACACCGAAAAGTGACAACTCTTTTTGCGTGATGCCCTTTACCCAGTTTCGGTATATAATATAATGTATTTTCCCTTTGGCTTAGTTTTAGCTATTTTCTGAGCGCCAATGGCAGACGAAAACCACATTTGACGCTAAGCGATAAAGTCCGCTATACTCGTAAGCAATTAAGTGTCTGAGTCTCTCTCTCTCTCGTTCTCTTTGTCTTTCTCTTTCTGTCTGGGCTGAGCAGAGTCCAATGTGGTCAAGACCGCTAGGCGGCACGAGAGATAGTCGCAAAGCAGCAGCCGCTCATAATTGGCCAAAGTTCAAGCAGCTGGTGACGATGAGACATCTGCCCAGACGTCAACCCGGGAAGCACTCGAGAGCCCCATCGAGAGCCCAGCCAGCCAGCGGCAAGCAATGCATTACCAGGTGCACTGAACTCTGCTCGGTTAGATCATCGGCCAGCCAGCCAGCCAGCCAGCCAGCCAGCCAGCCATCAGGTCTATTCTTAACCACCGGATGCTGGTCAGGCATCAGCTTGATGATGATGGCAATCACAGTCGAATTTGTTTAAACTGAAATTTATTTACTGCGGCACGCAATTAAATGGCATTTGCGACATGCACAAAATGTTGCCACCCCACCCAGTCAGGAGGCAGAGACTATCCGATCCCAGGTGAACCACCGCAACTCTTTGGCGACAGTTGACCTGTCGTGAGGGAGCAAAGGTCGCTGCTGACCCTCTCGGAGTGCACTGTCGCCGGAAGTGGAGGTCCGTCCACTCTAGTGTTTGGGTTCGGACTTTATTTTATTTGCTTGGGTTCCGTTCCGTTTGCTTTCATTCCTTTTGCCTGGCCAAATTCGCCAATTGTTTAAACTTTCCTAGAGGAAAAATCTATAGAGAAACAAACAAAACTAAGTTGCCAGCGACAGCTCGTTGAGCGATTTACAAGCTCTGAAAATTTATTTGTTTTGTACTTTTTGTTCGCACTGGCACTGGCACTGGAAACTTTTTTCTCTTAAGAGGCAATCGCTTTGTCACTCTAAATGAAACGATGGATGGCGTTGGTAACACGATTCAATCGATTGATTGGTGGTGGTTCCAATTTGGCTTAGACCAAAATCCACTCCCACTCCCACTACGACATTCGGAGGTCCAAAAAAAAAAGCCGATGCAATCGCAGCAACGGAAAACCCACAGCGTCCGAAATATGGAAATCATATTTATCGAATCGTGAAATATGTATGCGTACTACTCGTATAATTAAGTGGAAGCAAATATTTTGTTGTTTTCTTAAATATATAGTTTATACAGGCACCAACAGACTTATAAATACATATGTATAAATTTATTGCTTTTTTTGAGTTATTTCTCTTGATTTTTCAGCTTTGACTGCATGCGGCGCTTTGACCTAGAGGGCAAATCACAGTGGGGCCAAACTACTCAAAAAACTAAATCACTAAAATTTATTTTATAAAAAAGAAAAAGATACCACTTTCATATATTATTACTTCTTTATACAATGAATAAATTATAATTATTAAATACTAATGAAAAAATATAAATATAAAAAAATATTAATAAATACATATATATATAATATATATAAATTAATAAATAACTAAATTGTTTTATTGGAAAATTACATGTAATCTAATCGAAGGGACTAAGACAAATACTCTGAACCGGTGGGGCTGATTGATTGACTCAATAGCCGATATGGTCCCACCAACAGCCAAATTTAGATTAGGTTAGCCGAACAATTCCCAAATTAAAGCTATTTAAATTAAGCTATTCATTAAGATAATTTTGACCTTATTATTAGTATTTAAGGAAAACAGATGGAAAAATAGGTTATAGTTTCTACAAAGGCTACGGAAAGATTCATAATCAGAGTTGGAGATGAAGAGGAAAGTAATTCCTAGTCGGGCTGGAAGGGACAGCAATACTAATAAGGCTGATGAGGGCAGTTGATCCAGAAATCAGAAATAACTTTCAATAACACTACGTTTAAAAAATAAAAAATGCTAGGATATGTCGCCAAATAAATACATTTTGAATAATATTTATTGTATTTTATATCTTTAACTACTTCCGTTAATTTTATTTAGTTTCTCATACTCCTAACTCCCAGCTTACCTTCAGGTCATGTGTCATATGGGCAAATGCTGAAAGATTTCTAGGCGCTTCTTTTCATTCCTAAATCGCCTGAACTCCGCCCACTGTAGCACCAGCTCAAGTGGTCGCTGGGGTCATTCCAAATGTTGTCCATGCACTACAATATATCTTCTTTGTATGTATACTCTAAGAAAGTGTGGATTCATTTCTACCAGAAGTTTGTTACATTTAACACACAGTTAATCAAAATTTTTGAAACAAATCTCAAAATAATTCTGTTGGTCATATAACAAAAAAAAAAGATTTTATTTCATAGTAAATAAATACCATTAAACTAATATTTTCGGCAACTTAAACTGTAAAGCGTATTTTTAACTTCGGTTTGCTGGATTTCACATATTTCTCCCTCGCTTTTGGTATCTTCTCGAAACCAAAATTAAACAGCAAACAGAAAAAAACCCAAGAAACAGCAGAAACATAAACAAAGCCCAGCATCAATTGGAAATACCCCAAAAAGCAAAAAAACAAAAAAAAAAAAACAAAAAAAAAAAACTACGAACTGCTCGTAAATAAAACAGACGCGCCGAACAGAAGTGGAAAAACTTCAATGACTCTGGACCTATAGAGAAATACCAAAATTGTTTAGCAATTGGCCGAAAAAAAACTCAGTTCAAGTGTAAAATGTCAGTCAGTCGGTAGGCGGAGGCGTGGAACCGCCTTATGGAAAATTCAAAATCAATGGAAAATCTAGAAAAAGTGGCCAGCGGAAATATCTGTCAGCGATTTGTCAGAAATGGGCCTCAACGGTTGCCATCCCTCCCTCATATGCTCCGCTGCACAGCTGGGAAACAGGCGAGCAGGAACAATGAGTACAGGCCCTGGCCGTGCGTGGCAGGGGAACGTGTCGTGCGCTCGACCACAAAGTGTTGCATGTTTTCCAGCTGCTGCTGCCGCTGCTGCTGCTGCTGTTGCAGTTGTTTTTGTGCACTCAATTGCTGCCACATGACAATGCAATAAAAGTGCGGCCTCCGAGTCAAATGCAACCGCACGCAAACAGCTGCCAAAGTTTCCCCCGGTCCGACCTTGACTTTGGCCCTGTTTTGTGGGTTGCTCAGACCCCGCCCCATTCTCATTCCCATTTTCGACTCCCCATTTTCCGTTAACATTTAAAATTGCAAAATGTGTGATGTGAAGCTTCCGTTCGTTCCACGCCAGCTGCAACTGAAGTGAGAAATGGCAAAAAAAAAAGTGAAGAGAAGAGAAAAGTCACAGCCAGAACCACAGCTCACAGCTGTACCCGTGTATCGATTGCCGTGACTAGCCTGGTTAGGGGTGTCATTTCAATTTCAATCAGAGGTGTACAGTTCCAGCTATCGCGTCATTGTCGAGCTTAAAACAATATTCTCCACAATCCACCCACACTCTGTGGCTGCCATTCTCCAGCGAAGGAGCCGGAGAGCGCTGTTGCATAATCGCAGTCGGTTTTCATTTCCGCACGCCATCGTTTCGGGAACCCACATACATATGGCTGCGGGCAGCAGCAGCTGGACATCCACATTCTGAAATTCGCGTCTCGGATCGATTGCACTGGTTGTGCAGAGGGCGATGGGGGTGTTGATTGTGTTGCGGTTAGCGGGAATTTTCACGCTTGAAATACGAGTATTTCAATTTGAGTTCACTTAGCCACAAGTTTGAACGAAGTATTTCAATTGAAATTGCATATTAGGCCACAGTTTGGTACCTTCATTGAACATAGTGCATTACTAGGAGCATTTAATAAAGTTGAGCATTCTTCCTGCACTGTTTCCAGTGAACAACTCTTGAACTAATCACAGTGAAGCATCGTACTTTAGTCACTCCTTGTGCTTGTCCTACTTTTATCCCGGATGGCAGCAACGACAGGAGGCTGACGCTGACGATGCCTGGCAGGATGGCAAACAGGCAGCAGGCTGGCATACTGGCAGGATGGCAGGCAAAAATGCTATCAAGCATAAAGCAAAGGCAAAGAACATTCTGCCAGAGTGGTTTCAGAGAGGCAGGACATGAGAGAGAGAGAAAGAGTTAGAGACAGAGAGAGAGAGAGAGAGAGAGTGGATGGCTATGGGGGCTCTGCGGTTGGCGGTTAACCCTAAGTGTTGTCGTGCAACAGCCCCACCACTCACTCCTCCACCACACCACACTTTTTCCCCACTTCACTACCACTTTGCTGGCTGTTGGCGTGAACTGCAAAACTCTGTAATCTTCAATAGCAAGTGACGGGCAGGGAGAGCAGAGGCGTCATCTGGGCTGGCCTGTCCTGGGCTGGCCTGCTGTGCTCTGGTGTGCATGCCTGCCTCACATGTGGGCTCGCTCTTGACTCAAAATCGTGCTCGGTTCGTTCTCTGCCGGCTTGTGCAACTTTAATAAACAATTCACCCCGTTGCGGCCCCAATGGACCTAAAGAGTCGCATGTAAATGCAAGTATATCTGGCGCCATTCCATTGTTTCCATTTCACTTTTCGCTCTCTCGGATGACATAGAAAATTCACGATTTACAGCACATGGCTTGGGGAATGAAGTCAGCAAACAACAAACATGCACATGCCGCATGCCACATTCCACATGAAGGGCCGGCCCACAAGACGAAAACTGAATTACGAGAATGAGAAAATGTCAGTCAATATTTTAGCTGCAGGGTTGAGGCAGACAGCGGCTCAGTGGCTTGGGGACTGAGCAACAGCAACAGCAATTGCATTTTAGATATTTTCAGGAAGACATTTATTGATCCATTTTTTCGTTGCTCTGCAAACAGACCAAGAGATAAGTCCATTTGTTGTATAAGGGCTTAAGGTAAAATCCTGCACATTCCCGTAGAATCACAGAAAAAATCAAGCCACAGATAAAATCTGTTACCAAAATATTACGCACACGCCGCATGTGCCACTGCCACTGCCACTGTGGCCGGGCACGTATTCCGAATGTGTTTTTCCATTTATTTTAAATCAGTTTGCCACAAACACTGGCATGCCACTTCTTGAATGAAAGTTACTTCTCTTCTGGTGCTCTTTCACCGTGCTCCGGTTCGGTTCGGTTCGGTACGTTTCGCCAGTGGCCGACGCCGTGGCGCCCCCAAAGCAGGAGCAGAGAAAACAAAGTTTCAGCAACTTGTATAAATAAAAATAAGAAATAAAAATGTTTTTCTGTACTAGTGATAATACGTTTTTTATGGCTGCAGATGGCTGGAAGTTCGGGGGCCAACGCTGGAGCCAAGAGTCGATCTGAGCTGAGCTGGGAAAATATTTGCTTAGCTGTGTTCAAGTTTGGCTCGACTCGACTCTACTCGCTTTTAGGCAAACAGCCAGATCAAACAGCAGTTTGAGAGTCACAGCTATGATACAAGTGTTCCGCTGGCCAGGTTCTGGGAAAAGTTTTTCCCCCTTTTTTTTCCTGTTGGGGCACCTTTTCCCAGCTTGGCCCCAAGCCAAAAAGTGCACGGACAAGTGCAGCCAACTGTTGGCAATAACCGTAGAATGTCGACGGGGGAAAACAGACGACTATACTGCTGCCGGCTAAACTGCCACAAATCCAATATTATTGCCCAACCGTTTCTCTTTTCATTTCCAGCTGTTTGCTTAGCCATAAACCTCTTCGTGCGACCAACCATAGGGGGTTGTTAATAAATATTTAAACGGTAATATGTACAAGTTAGCGCACTACTATTGCTAAATTTATAATCATGCGGAAATGAATTTATTTCTGCTGCTTTATTTCTGTGCGGCACTGACGATGGCGGATGGCGGATGGCAGCCATAGAACAAAATGTGCATCGCTTAGGAAATGCTTAGTTGTCTCGGTCGGCGGGCTTTTGTCTCTCTGTATCTCTCTGTATCTCTGCTTAGTCATAGACAGTTTTGTATTTTGGCAGATATAATAAATACGAGACACATGTCACCGCCAGCCCCCGCAGTGCAAAGAGGTTGACAACTGTTCTGTCAGTGGATGGCAGACAGAAATTTAATTGAAATGATAAAAGAAAAGCAAAACAGATAATCGATAATTGAAAAGAAAATGGTATCTGCAATAGGATGCAAAAAAAGGACAAGAGAAGTCAAGCGGAATGTCCCTTGAATAGTGTGTACGCTTCACATATTATTCATCCAGCTAAATGGGGGAAAGCTCATCAGTCAAATTTCAAATTAGTTTCACTCCCACTTTTCAGGGAAATCATCCAGTGGAAGACAAGGAAATCCAATATTTAGTGAATGCTAGCTGGTGGCTCCTGCTTGAGCACGATTCAGCACTTGACAGTTTCTTGGAAAATGCAATAAAATATTTTTTGTTTTCCTGCTATTTCGTCTTGGCTTCTGACTAATAAATTCATTTTTGTCAGCACCAGAAGTGCACTCAGCCATACTTTGTCTGCTTTTCTTCTGTTCTCTGTTGTCTATTTTCTATTTGCTATTTTCTATGCATACATTTTACAGTACTTAGAGCTGCACGAGCCAAAACAAAACTAAAAATAAATCCTATGCAAAATTGGTAGCAGGTTGACAGCAGAGCCAAATTATTGGGAAAGTGTCAAAATTAATTTAAATTTATTTCTTAAAGAGATCTCATCTCCTTGGTCTCTTTATCTATGAGATGCCCGATAAGCGGGACAGGAGACGCGGAGCCTGTCGCTCCCGTTGCGGCTGGTAAGAAACTTACAAACAACTACGGAGGAGATAGAATCAAGCCTCCAGCCTCCAGCAGCTGCAAGACTCTTGCTTGCTCTGCGACAATATTTGAAACGTGTCATGGAATATTCCGTGAATCCGAGTTGAGAACTTACCTCCGCCTCCGCCCTGCCTCAACTGCCGCCACTGTTGACGGGCCACAATAACAAGGCGACACATCCCTTGGCCTCAGGTCTGTGCAAGTTCAAATATTGTCAGGCAGAAGTCGCGACTTTGGGGTAGATGGCATGGATACATTCCAGTATGTATGTATGTATGTATGTATGTATGTATGTATGTATGTATGTATGTATGTATGTATGTATGTTTCTATTACAAATGTGACGTCACCATCAGCCAAACATCTGACAACGAATCGTGTATCGCGAATCGCGAAACATGGTAGCTGGTTATATGCCAGCGATAAGTCGAAAGGCAGCAGCCATGCCACGGCTAGCAGTAGACAGTAGGAGACAGCCAGCCCGACGACGGCATATTTATGAGCCCATTTCCACAACAAATCCCTACCGAAAAGATAAAACACTGCTGTAAGCTGCGTGAGAATGGCACAGTTTTGGACTGAGTTCAAAACGAAGAACCTTCTTTGCTGCCAGTGAGTGCATTTATATAATATTACTCGTATTTTTTAGAGCAGAAATTCGAGAAAACCCAGAGAACCCAGGAGAAAACAGCGAACTTGCCTTGTTTATGCGCAAATATATTAAATCATTTTGATTATGCTGTTAGATGTTCTGGAGCCCCAACCATCTGTGATAACGCGCAGGGCTGATAAGGCCGTCATATATTTACATATTATAACGTGGCCTGACTCTGACTCCGCTTCAGTTTAATTTTAGTATAGTTTGGCGAAAAACAAACCACTTAACATTATGTTTAGTGTGGCCGGGCCAGGCCGGGCCAGGCTGGCTGCAGCTGTCATAAATATGTATATCTCTCTCCCTCGCAGTGGCTTCGCGGAAAACTGAGCCAAAATTGAACACAACATAAATCCATGTACCCATATCAGAGACATGGGTTCTGTTCTCCATATCTGCTCAAGGGCGTGCAGCCAGGCAAAGTCAATGCACCCAGTGCCTCATTCAAGTTCACATGCAAATTGGATAAATCCAAATCGTTTAGATTTATGATACAAAACAGGCCAGGCCGCTCCGCATCAGCGATTGATTGATATTTCATTCTATCCCCAACACCTCTGACAGCCGCCCCAACTTCCGCGAGGTTCATTGACACGACACGGAGTTCAGATTATCAGCTCAGTCGGCAAATCGTATCGTTAGTTTTCCATTCTTCTGGCATCTGGCTGTGGCATCATCTGGGGCCACTGACGTGTCATGAAATGAAAGAAAAAGGCAATATGTCGCAGTCGAACAATGTATTTCCTTCTCTGCCTAATCGACAAATTTGCTTAAGATGACAGCAGCTTGTCCACCCACACCATATTTCCTGCCTCTTCACCTGACTCTCGACTCTCGGCTGTTTTTAGCATTTAAATCCAATTTATTTGTTTGCTCTGAAGAAACACATAACAAAAAAAAAAAAAAAACCATCTAAATCTGTGCCTCTGTGCCAACAACCAAATTTTGTTCTAATGACATTTGTTCGTATTCTCTTTGTGCATTTTTTTCCTTTTTTTTTTTTGTTCCGTGAGTCAAAAATTGTTTTTTAATATTATTTAATTTTTATTTAATTATGCAGCTATTCAAATGGATTCGAATGTGTTTTTATGGCTTCACACGACGGAAGCAAGTTGACATTTTGGGTAATGCTTTAGTGGGCAAAGCCGAACGAAAAAAGTAATGATATTAGCGGTTTTTAAGAGCGGGTTTATATTTAGGAAAATTATAAAATAATAATTCTAATTAATGGAAATTTTGTAAAACATGATTTGCCTTTTATTTCAATTATTTTGAATGGGTGTTGGCGTATAACGCTGGTTTTTTTTATCCAATTCCAAGTATGTACCACTATTTTGGTACGCTTAGAAGACAAATACTTTTCATACCGCCCTGTGTAAAAACATTCAGTTTTAAGCATTCCCATAGCTTTGAAATCTTCTTGATCTCTAAATACATCCAAGTCGTTGCAACCAACCAACCTACGATATCAACTACGAGGAAAACTGACGGTTTGACTATTTGGGAGTTGGTGCTCACCAGCCACCGTTGGGCTAGGTCAATATCGGATATCATTTACTGTGGAATTGTAACCTATTTGGGTATGTTCTCGACTTTAGATACAACCTTACCAAAATATACAAAGGATTAGGCAATTAGGCTACCCAAAACCGCTATCACCTTGAAGGTCCCTAAAGCATATATTGTTTTGTTCTGCGCTTCTCAAGTGAAATTTAACTTATAAATATACATATATTATCATGTATGAACAGGCTGTTTATACTTTCATATTCATATCTCTATTATTATTGTGTAAACGTATATAACTTCTTCTAGTGAATATAATCGTGAATGCACTGAAACTCTTTATATATTTACATATAATTGTGTGCTATTGATATTGTTGTTAATCAACTATTGTGTGTGCAACTAGTGGCTGAAACTAAAATAGATGTATGTAAATATTTATAGATATAAATAAATTAATTAATTAAATTGCTCAGAAGCTAAAGCTGGTATCCCTACTAGTTTTTAAGTTTACTTAAGAACTCTGTAAATAATAAATAAAAATAAAATAAAATATATTAAATAATAATAAATGATGAACAATATACATGTATAGTATACATACGGATTTAAGGTTTAATATTCCCTTCTAATGCTGTAATAATTATTTTAGAAAATTATGGGTTTTTAGTAAAGCAAAACAAATAATGTATATATTTACATACTATGTATATATGTAACTGTGTATAATGTAAATAATGTAAAGACTTGTATTATCTATGTATCTATGTAACATCATATTATTATGGTCATTTATTTAAAAAGTATTATCTCCGTCATTATGCTTATCTCTTGCCAGATTTAATAGAATATGTAGAATCTTTGATATGGGACAACTCCCAAGTGTATATTCGTTTGTCATTGTGGGTTGGGAAAACAAGGAACTCTTAACGCCCAAGTGTATATTCGTTTGTCATTGGGGGTTGGGAAAACAAGGAACTCTTAAGTAATACCATTTAGCTTCATCAGGCAAAGTAAAAGCTATAACTCTTCCAGCAGCTTCCCAAATGCGTATCGGCGCAGATTTGTAATCAGTTTGTTGTTATTTTGATTTCCATTAACGTATAGATTAGGTTTTTCTCGAAGCGCATTATTGTGATTTGTGTCAGGAAAACTGTGTAGATAGGGAAGAACATTCGAGCCTGAGTTAGCCTAAATAAAATCCGGCCCAAACCTGAACACTACATTTTATATCTTATATCTTTCAAAGGATACTTACAACTACTACAACTTGATAAAATTAAGAGGCCTTCTGTGCATTTCTTAACTGTTTTTATTTCCTTTAAGATCGAATATAATGTATTCATATCTCTATAAGGTTTTATCTTTCAAGAGCGACCATTATACAAATTCTCATATGAATGCAAATTAATTCCAAACTATTCTATTAAGTTGATTTTTTCACACCGCTTTTTATGTTGAATAAAACTGGAAATTCTATTTTCAGACCACAATTGGCATGTTTTTTTTTATACCCCTACTCTCTCTGTTGGCTTCTGATAGAAGAATAAAAATGTCAGAGGCCTCCCATCCATGGGATCCGTGCTAAACGCACTATGGAGCTAGCCTCAAAGTGAATCATAAAATAAATAAATAAGTGCGACGCTCTCAGTGACCGATTTGTTGAGGGACAGATACGCATCCGCTAGATACTCGTCGCACGCATACTCATTCGCTGTGCACACACGCCGGCTTTGGGTGTCGTCTCTGTGGGGCATCGCGCGCAGGGCTCGGGTGTTGGGGGTTTGACTTTGGCTTCGGTTTTGATTTTGTTTATGTGAATGCCATGCCGCATTTTTTCTGGGGAAAGACCAAACAGACGCTTCTTTGTCACCGCATTGCTGCAAAAATTAGCAGGCAGGCAGGCAAAAGTTGAAGTACAAACATATGGGATAACGAATATCATACTTACTTATCACTCAGCAAACCCAATATTCCATGCCTGGGCATGACATGAGTGTTGGAACTGTCCGAACTGGACTGGCCGAGTCTCAACTGGAATGTGAGTCAGTTTGTTGAGGTAAGCCATGACTTCTTTGATATTATACTGGTGCCAGGTGCCAAGCGATTAGTCACGCCTCCCATTTGCCGGCAAACTGCAATCAGAGTTGTCAACGCCCATGCGACCCGCCGCCACTCTCGGCTTCATCTGGGTATTTGATCTGTCTCCCTCCCCTCCCCTCCCCTTCCCTGGGATACTAAATGTTCGGGTGGTGCTTGCTTGACTTTTTTGAGTAGCAAACCCGTTGGTGCCAATCACCGACCCGACTCCCATATAGAGCAGACATCTCTCAGCCGCTGCCCCCTCTTTGGGTTATACAATATACATACAGACCGAATTGTGAATTCTGAAACGGAACACGCGTTCCGTTCGCTCTCAATCAGACCAAATCAAATGTGTAATATTTTTTGCTGCTGCTGCTGCTGCTGCGAGTATTTCTTTTCGTTTTATGAATCAATTAATACGCTTATGGGCAGAAGCAGAAGCAGAGGCTGAAATGCTTAAAATGCTGAATGAAATGTTGAACTTGTGCGCCCATTTGGTCTGGTGTGGTCTGGTCTGGTTAAGTGTTTGTTCGTGTTCTAGAGCCTCTTGTCGGGGAAGTTGAGAACAGAAGAGTTTGGTCGGTTGGATCGATGAATTCACTCAAGAGAGTTCGTCAAATTGTTATGGCTTCCCGTCCAATATGCTGAAAACTTTCTGTTGTTGAAATTAATTGCTTGGGAAAATGTTTGACTGCAGAATGGATATGGGATGGGGATGGGGCTGGGGCTGGGGCTGGGGGGATCTGCGCGTGCGTTGGCGGCAAACAAGTTTCAATTCCAATTCCAAATCCAATTGAAAGGCCCGCAATAAAAAGTCTGGAGATTAATTCTTTTAAGACACATAATCTTTTATTTGAATAGAGTTTGGTTGCTTTGTGTGTTGTTTGGTTTGGTTTGGATTGGTTTTTTTTTTTTCGATTAATAATTAATTTGCAGTTATAATAATTTTCTTTCTCTTTTATTTTTCTTTTCGTTTGCTGCATTTGGGTTTTTGTTTCGGTTTCTTTTCAGATTAAAAGCTAATTTGTCACATTGAATTATTTATGTTTTTTTCTTTGCGTTTACAATTAATCGTAATGGTTTAGCGAATGACAGTTGAATAAATTTGAAAAAATATCACTACTATATATAGTAAATGTATACATATATGCTTTGTGTGTGTGTGCGTCTCTGTGTGTGTGTGCACACATATAGTACTACTACATATATGTAGTATATAGACTATTAATACATTTTTTAAGTTATTTCTCAATGCATTTCGAAATGACATTCTTACATTCTTGTTTTCCTCTCCGCTCAACATCACAATAATTGGTTTTGAAATACATTTTCTTTGTCCGAACACACATGCATAAATATTTATAGATATTCGGTATGCACACGCTCTATACATATATAAAATATAAACTTTAGAAATATAAATTCGAGGTTGGTTTTTGTGTTGTATCTTGTGTTTGTTTGTTTGTTTTTTCGTGTGTGGAAAGCGAGTCAGTTGGGGCAGGCGGAAAATCAAAGCGGGCTAAAGCGAACTTAGGATATAAAGCTTTCTGGCCTGGGGGCGGCGGCCAAGACAGAGAAGAGACAAATGCCAGGGCCATTAGAGAGCACTGCAGACCCAAGTATGTATAATACATGAGCCGAGGCCTCCACTCCCCTCACCTCACCCAATGATGGCTCTGCTCTGACTTCTGACCTACTCGCAAAGCCGCCGACCATCTCTCACTTGAAATTAAAACTAATGAGGTATTTAGCTGCACGCAATGCCTGAATTCTACAGAAAGAAAATTGACTTCAATGGACCGACCGCCCGCTCTTAAATAAGTTACTGACTGACTGACTGTCTGACTGACTGTCTGCCTGGTTTTCTCTGGGAGTGGAGCTGGAGGCGACCAATGCATTGACTGACGCGTTTTCAATATGAAAACAGCGGCCATGCATTGGTCGCCTCTCTAGGACACAGAACCCAGGTAGGAACGCAGGAGGACAGCCACAGGAACAGGACAGTTCGAAAAGCACTGCTCGGCACTAGGTGCTCGGTTGTAAGATTACTACTCTTATGGCTCGTATGGCTCTAGAATACACATACACATATATGCTTTGCACATTGACTTAATTAACTTATAATTGAATGTTTAGCGTTTCTCTTAGCCAGAATGTTTTGGAGTTAAAGCTTTTCGTGTTGGTTTTGTCTAATAAATATTTACACAGATCTCTAATGAGAATAATAATAATAATAGTTCTATAAAGTTAATAAATAATAAATTAGCTGGAGCTTTCGTGTACATATGTGTGACTGGTTAAAACTGTGCTGTCTTTGCTGTTTTTCTCGATTAGTTTTCGATTTGTGGGTTTTTCCGTTTTGAAATTGAGTAAAAACATTAAATGTTCATATGCTTTTGTTGCTTAGGTACATTGATTCCTATCCGATCCGATCCGATTCGATCGGATCCCGACTTGGCTTGGTTCCAGTTTACAGTTTGATATTTCTTATACGAATATGCGATTGTATTTTTTAAAATTTAATTTGACTTGTACACAGATGTTGCTATTTTTTTGTTAATCGTTTTTTAAAGGTACTTTTGTTTTTCTTATTTTTTTGTGCATATAAAACTGTTTGAACAGTTTGACAAGCACACGAAAACATCTATATTTCTTTTGTTTTTGTTTTCCTTGTTTTTTTTTTTGGCATGAGAAGCTTCTAGGGACAGCATTATTTCGGCTTAAAAATTCAAAGTCAAAAACTTTTGTTGTTGTCTTTGCTAATTGGTAACTTACAAAATACGAATACTGTTTTAGAATTCTTCAGCAAGCGAGTGTACTCCGTTCTCGGATAGACCTCAGACCTCTTAGACCTCTGTGGGCATGCCACAGTTGGACTGCAGCTTCTTGGAGCCACGGAAGAACATCTCGAACAGGCGGCCGCGGCGCGCCTGGTACTTACGCGGCGTCGGCGGGCTAAGGGAGATGTGCTCCACAATGGTGATGCCACGCTGCAGCTTGGGGCGAATGTGCCTCGTCTGCGACGGTGGTGGCGGTGGTGGTGCCAGTGGTGCCGGTGGCGGCGATGGGAGATCCTCAGAGTCGGCCGATCCTCGTGCTGTCGCCCCAAAATTGATGATGGTGCTGCAGCTGCTGTTCGGCCGCAGGGTTAGGGTAGTGTGCACCGCTGCCGGCTGGCACTGGCTGACGAGTGAGCTCTGGGGCGTCAAATACCGGCAGCTGTTGCTGCTGTACTGCGAGAGCTTGCTGCTGTTCCTCTGCAACTGGGCTGCATTGGATCCGGCCACGATTCCGCCGGCCCCACCAGTGCCATTGGTCTTGATGCTGCTGCTGCAGTGGCGCTGCAGGGAGCTCGACGACTCCAGGCCGAACAGCCGCTTGACTCCACGACGCACCCGCTTGTTGCGGTAGGCGAAGATGAAGGGCGAACTGAGATTGGCCAGCAGGATCATGAAGATGGCCAGCTGCGAGGAGCCCCCAAAGTTGGCCGCCGAGAGGCGTGCTTGCAGGAGCACCAGCAGACCGAAGGGCAGGTAGGAGACCACGAACATGATCACCACCAGGATGCTGATGCGGGCGGCACGCGACTCCTCGCGATACTTGAAGAGCGAGCTGGCATTACTCAAGCGATGACGCAGCGAGCTCATGTAGCTGAGGGCCTTGGGGGAGGCGTGGATGGCGGGTATCTGTAGGGCGTGGCCCGAGGGTCCGCCCAAGCTTCCATGCAGCTGGTGCTGGTGCTGCAACTGCGCGTGCCGGGGGGAGCTAAAGTGCGGGTGGTGCTGCTGTGGATGCTGTTGGTTTTGTTGCTGCTGCTGCTGATGATGCTGCTGGATCGTCTGCTGCTGCTGGAGCTGTGCGTGCCCCAAAAGGTGTGGCGAGCCGCACTCGTCGCTCAGCGAATCCTGGCGCAGCTCGGTGTACTTGTGCAGATTGGGGGAGCTGTGCACCTGGCGGATGCCCTGCAGGCGGTTCGTCTCCCGCAGATCCTGCGAGGAAGTGCCTAGGAGTGGCAGCTGGCGGGCCGAGTAGTTCCGCTTGATCTCGCCGCTGGCCGTCTGAAGGGTCAGCAGGATGTTCTGGTTGCGATCGGCCAGCGTCTGCTCCGGCACCGGCATTAACTGGATGCCCACGTTGCTCTCCGCATCCCCGTCAGAGCCTCCGTCATCGGAAATGGTGGGCAGAAGCACCTTGGCCGCCGAATCGCGGCGCAGGCAGCTGGGGGAGCTGCGCTGCTGGCGCTGATCGATCTGCATCTGAAGACCCCCAACGCCGGCACTGCCTCCGCCTCCGCTGCAGCCGCCATGGGAGCTGGCCGAGGAGATGGAGTGCCGGTGCACGCACAGGCTGTTGGCATACTGGTTGGCCTGGGCCGCCTGGGCCGCTCCCGTCAGATTGAGGGCGCTCTGCAGCAGCGGCGAGGATCCGTTCTGCCGCATCCGGAGTCCGTTGCCCCGCGCCTCGCTGAAGATGCGCCAGTACATGCCGCAAACGAAGCCGAAGGGCAGCAGGATGATCACGATGAAGTACACGCAGGCGTAGACCACCCCAAAGATGCTGTTCGTGCTGCTGATGTTGAAGAAGGTGGCTGCCAGACGCCGCTGCCGACTCAACAACGTGTCTGCCTCAAAGTCGAGCACTCGGAGGGCGGATAGCGCGCCAAAGAGGATGCCCACGGCCCAGGTGAGAGCAATGAAGACCCATGTCTTCACGCCCGAGATACGGCTGTGGTACCGCAGGGGATCGGTGACCGCGCACCAGGTGTCTCCCACCACGAGGAGCACAGCGAGGGCGCCCAAGGCTGCCGTCATATCGATCGACCAGCAGCGCATCTCAACGGGCGGCAAGAAGAACGCCGGAGTGGGCTCCGGATGGGGGGTGCTGGCATAGGCGCTCAGGTTGTCCTCATGGGTCTCCGTCTCGGTGATGACGATGCCGCCATCGCCCCGCTCGTCGATCGTTAGCTCCCGGCAGTAGGTGGCGTTGCACTTGAAGATGGTCTCGATGGTGTCGCCGTCGCTGATGTTCCGCCGGACGACGATGCCGTCTTGCTCGACGACCTGGCCATGGCGCCGGATTGTGACCTGATGGTTGCCCGGCTTCGAGTAGAACTCGATGCTCTCGTCGGCGGGACCGGAGTGGGTCTCGTTGAGGCTCCTGACGCCGCCCAGAAAGAGTGTGGGGGCGAGAATGCAGCAGCCGATCAGATTGATGGCCAGCAGATTGATGGTGAATCGATTGGCCGTGGTGCGGAGTCCGGGCGTGATCCAGAACGCGCACAGCGCCAAAAGGTTGATGAGGAACGAGACGAGCAGCAGGGCCAAAATAAGGAAATCTATTGCCATTCTTCTGGCTATTTCTGTTGGAGTTCCCCGGCTGATGGTTGCACGCACATCACTTTACAGTTCGACAGTCACCTCTGTCTGATTTTGATTTTATTTTTTAACTTTTTTTGCCGTTTTGTTTTGTTTTGGTTTTGGCTTTGCGCTTATGTGTGTTTGGCTTTGCTTATGACACAAATTTCACTCGCTTTTAACGTTTTCTGGTAGGTATCTTTTTTCACAATTTACAGCCAATTTCTGTTGTATTTTTCCCGAAAAAAACTGTGCGGTTTTTTTTGTTGAAAATGTTTTATTTGTTTCTTGTTTCTTGCCGAACGCTTGCTAATTTACACGCGAAGTTCGTCGTCGTCGTCGTCGTTGGTATAAAATAATAAGAGGGGTTTCTTTTCCCTCTGCCAATATGTGCGATTTGTTTTCAGTGATTTATTTCTCGCGGTGTAGGGCGCGCACCGATCGAGCACGATCTTCACTACGAAGCGTTCCAAGCACAACTGTCGTGTGGGGCTGCCGAAGCGCCCCCAAATATACGCGAAGCGAGTCTGGGAGACTGGGAGAGCGGTAGGCCCCCAAATCAAGGTATATTGCACGGTGAGGTATGGCGAGAGCTGTGAGAGCGGTGAGCGTTGTGAGAGCAAGGGAGAGCCAGAGCGTTGTGGCTGGCCGCTAACTGTGATTTGCAATTCCCACGCTCCGCTCCGACTTTGAATTGCTGTTTCTGCTGCAAGTTCCTCTGCCTCTGCCTCTGCCTCTGCCTTGGCCTGCCGCCTCCTGTGCTGCCTGTTTGTTGCCTGTTGCCAGCCGGTCTTTATCACAGCACAGAGTCGCTGCCTCCGTCTGTGGCGTGTTTCTGCTACTATTTGCTGCCGCTTCTGTCCTAGTTCACGGCAATACAGCAATACAGCAGCAATACAAATTGTATAATCTCTTTTTTTTCTTTGTTGCAATGGCAATTGCTGCTTCACTTTTGCTCTGTATTACATCAGAGCACGATGATACTGGAGCGGTTATGGTTGTGTTCTCTCTGCAACATCCAGTTAGGAGCAGAGGAGTGCAGTGCAGTGCAGTACAGTGCAGTGCAGCAGCAGCAGTGGCCACGCTCTATTTTCCTAACCATAAAAATTGCATTTTTATTGGGCCGACCGCTGTGCTAATAAACAACAGCAGCAACACTTATTGTTTCGCTTTCCTTCGTCTTCCTCCAGCTGATGAAATTCCCACTGCAAGAGAGAAAGAGAGAGTAAGTGAGAGAGCTACATATAGAGAAAGAGACAGACAGAGAGAGAGAGAGAGAGAGATATGTACGCGATAAGGCTCTGTGATTGTGGGGGGACTATTGTATTTTGTTTTTATTATTTTTGTTTTGATTGTGAAATTAAAAGCAAATACAAACTGGACCAACATGAGACAGCAGAAAGAGAGGCTGGTGCCCAAACCGCTTTAGCGGTACGAGTACCCTGTACTCGTAGGCCACGTGGGGTATATGCTACTCACAGGGATAGAGATATACGCTCTTTCAATAATAATTATATATTTTATTTAGAAATGGGTATCTAAAAGTCCGAATAGGTGCTATAAATACTTGTCTTCCCTGTTTTTGCCACCCAACAATGACTCAGACGCGGAGTAGCTCGGTTTATATTTAAATATGGCACGCGTCTGCTATGACTACATTTTCTTATCGGAACGGATGATAAGGAAGAAATATTTCACAAGAGCAGGGAACTAGAACCAGAAGTATCCAAGAGATGGCCATTACATGAAGGGTGCTACAATCTTCCAATCACACTCCGCTCACATGATGGCAAAACCCTTATAGCTAACTATAGTTGTTTACCAACTACTACGCATTATCCCCTCGAACCTCGACCACCGATCAGCCGCTTACAACATGACTCCAATGAGCTCATCGTCATAAAGTATCTGACGCAGTAGCAGATACAAATACTCGAAGCTATTTAGCCAATTGCCTCCTCGAGATCATCCAAAACGCTCTAGGGAACACACGAGCGTCCCATCTCCAAGCCACCACCACATCATCGAACACGCGACCAGCGACTGTGAAAAATCAACAGAATTCGTTTTCCATCTCGGGCGTTCTTTTTTTTCAGTGTCAGGCCTGAGCGGCGATTGCATGCCCTACTTCCACTGGGCGGGAGATATATGTATATATGTACATACATATGCATAGGTATATATTTTTATAAATATTCGGCGTGTCCACAAATGAGTCGTGAAAATGCCAGAAGATGCCACTGAAAGATGGCGCAATTAATTGCTGATTTTCCTCAGAATCAAGTCAGGGCTGAATTATTACGATTATCTGAATGTGATTTACGATAATTATGGAATATAATTAATAATTTTTCACCAGGGTTAAATACTTAACACCTAGAAAATAATTAATTAAATTGATATTTGTGACTTGAAATTATTTCATAAATATCTCAACCCAACCTGATACCCTTCCCACAGCTCAAAAGTTCAAAAAGAAACCACCGCCCACAAATTAGAGTGTTATCAGGCAGCTCAGAGCTCGATCAATGTCCGTCAGCCATCGATCATACATCGATATATTTTCATATGTATGTAAAAACCCATCAACCATCAGTCTACCCATCCATCCATCCATCCATCTATCGCGTGTGATGTTGTGTCAATAAGGTGCCTGGCTAACATTTTTCGTATTTACTTTGGGTTCAGTGAAAGATCTCTCCGTAGATACCTATTATCTACGGCACTTTAAATGTGTGAGAGCGATCTTTTAGCGGCATTTTAGGGGTGTGAATCGCTTCACACTCGTTTCAACGCCTCGTCATCCAAGGCGGGGAAAATCTAGGAAATCGAGGTGATGTTTTAACTCTTATCAGGGGAGATTTGAAGGCAGTTAGTGCATTGAAATCTTTCGATTATTTATTGATAGTTGAACACAAAAGGCAATTTGCACTTGATTAAATACATATGAGTGCAGCAAGTGTTGATAATACAAAATATACACTGATTGTTGGGCCATACAAAGGGAAAACGCAGTTTGAATTTACTTTGTTCTCAAATTAGAGCTTCCGCTCGCGTGCAGAATCTGGAAATTCTGAGAATTTCATTTATCTATATATATATATGTATGTACATACATATATTCAGAGACAGGAGATCAAAGTCTTTTTGCCGCACAGAAACGTGTTATTCTTTATATAGTACTCTTGCAGCGGGTATTCTAATTATTGGGGAGAATCTTGCCAGTAATTGAGCAAAGAATTTCCAAATATATTTATAAATCAGAGTGGACTGCTTCGGGTGATTCATTCCTTATACATATTATCTGAAATCTGCTGTTCTCTTATTTAAATCATCAAGAATGTCATGTATATTTTTTATTTGGATAAATTCAATTAATTTGCTGATAGCTAAAGTTGAACAATCTGGGACTTTAGTATGAATTTCTTTAGCCCGAATCATTTTTTCTTGGAAAAATCCCCTTGATTTTCGTCTCCGATATATGCTAAGATATAACCAAGTTTTCCTATAATATACACGAGTATCGTAAGGGTATCAGTCTGGCTAAGCCACACGCCCTTTGTTGTATAAATATGCTTTGTATTATTACTTGCGACAATTGCATCTAGATTTGCCGGAACAAGTGTTTGCGACTCCGTCTGGAAGGTGGGTGGATACATACCGAGGTGCTATCTACTTGTCCGGCTGTACGTTGTCTAGGGCGTAGCCTCAGTAGCTGGGCTGCCCCGCCGCCCTTGCCAACGCCTTCGAGACTGTTGGACTGTTGGCACTGTGTCTGGCGAGCGGCGGCTGGTAAATAATTTGCTCATTTCCATGACTTGGCATGAAACAGTCACAGCACAACAGAACAGTCGCGGGCATTAAGATAAATTTTGCAGCATGAGTAAACGAAATGTTAGAACTTCTTGCCCCAGGCCACTCCCAGGGTGAAGCGCAAAAAATACCCGAGAACAAAGTGGGAACAAAGTTTATATGTTAATGTCAGCCAAAAGCCAACTAAAGAGGCTGGTCTTCGGCCAAACAGGGGGACTCACCAGGCACGTGATCTGGACTGATCACTCGATCAATGTGAGCAACATGAATAACAGCAGCAGCAGCAAAAACAACAACAGAAAGATACAGATAAATAAAAAGCTATATCAGCGTGATTCCCTGGTTCGGCTTGGCTTGGACAAAGAAGAAGTGAAGCACAGCCAGCTCTACGCGTAAGCGCCGAGCCGGTTTTGCTTCTCCCTCGGTATCGCTCTTTCTCTTTCTCTGTCTCTGGTTTTGAGAAATGTGACGTCACTTTTGACGTTCGTTTTTGTATGCATTTCAAGCTTGAATCTGAATATATTTAAATAAAGTTTTTGCACTCACTTATGGACTGCACCCAGGGTATCCCCTGACTGGCAGCGTCCCCATACCCAATACCATGCCTCACATTCAACTCCGTTTATCAGCGAAAATTAAAGCACTCAAGCAGCCATAAGACCATAAATAAAATTCATATAAATGATATTTAACCCATATTTGTTGCTGGGCCGATAATTTGTTATGCCTCCCCCTCCCCACACACCAAAATGGGTGTAAATTTCTTTTTGTTGCACTTGTCCACATATTGGATGTATGGGCATATGGTTATGGCGTGTGCATTCCCCCCAAGTCCATACATGGCGATAGGGACAGGCCCTGACTGAGGCAAAGTCATTAATTTACAACGCCGTGTGCAGTCCAGTCCAGTTCAGTTCGGACCAAGGCAGGGACTTGTACTTTTGGTCATCATGATGTCACATGTCCTTGAGCTGGTTAAATGCTCATCAATCGCAGGGTAATAATCGAGTCAGTTGATTGCATTGCCCGATTGGGGGAAAGCTAGGGGGATTAAAGACGAGTTGAAGACCTGATAACGGACCTGGATATTATGGTAATGCGTATTGAAATTATTGCCAATATGTACTTCTAGGCCTAAACACTTTTATTGTACAACTCTAACCCCTAAACGCTACTTAAGTAGTGGCTGTACCGCCACTTCCGTTTCTAAATTTCTTACACAACCCGTTCAACGATCAACGATCAATAGCGATTCCATTAGCTATTTTTACACCTATATATAGTTTCGCTTGAGCTGATTTCCTCAACAATAGGGCCAGCCAGAGGCGCTAATTAGTTTGCCACTTGGTCGGAGTCATCTCGGTTCGTCCATCTCAAATAATTAGACACTTTTATAATGTTCCTTTTGGCCTAGGTATTTTCTGCTAATTGACAGCCCTACGTTACATGTTGGACACACCCCAATCTGGTGGTGGTGGTGGTGGTGGTGGTGGTGGGATGAATCGTAGCGACAGGTTTTACGAACGTGTGTCATTTCCTCTAATACCCATATTTATTGAATAATAATGGAATATTGACAGTTTCCGTTACATGATAAGATTACGGGTAGTACTACTCTTCGTACTCGTACTTCAGAGAGAGAGAGGCAATCAGAGAGTAAGCCCAGCTTGGCCACTCACCCGCAAATCCCATTCAATTAGCCCTGACCCTTCGGGCTTAGACTTTCACTCACGGCGATAGCTTTTTGTATGGGAATACTTATATGTATCTATATACAAACATTATTTTTTTCTTTTATCCGCTTATAATTGAATCAATGCCAAACGCAAAGGCAAAGGCAAAAGCCACAAGCAAAAGCAGAGGCAAAGGCAGAATCAAAGGCAAAGGCAATGGCAAAGGCGAAAGCAGAAAGGCAAATATTGGCACATGTTTTTATCTGAGGGATGTAACTTTGCTGTCAGCTCCAGATGGCACACCCCCTTTGGACATCCGTCCAGACATGGGGTTACACTCTCTGCTATCAATACGAGCGTATCTGTATCTATAAGTATGATAAAGTTTTTGCTGCCACAAACACAGATTCATGTACAATCCACACGACAAAACGAATTGCAGTTTCAAACTTTTCCTAGACACAATATTTATACCGCTCATGAACATATATTGTTATTGCGGTTCGGCTTTTTGCGGTTAGCGTGAATGCAAATGAACGAAGAATACGATTTAATTGCTGTTCATGTTTTCCAGAATGGAAAACTTACAGAGCAAACAAGGCTCGGAGGCAGGCGCTTATGGGCATTATGGCCACTCACTCTCCCTATTAGTTCTAGGGGAAAACTTTTCCATTAACTCGTTAACTCTCTGGAACAACAATAGGCTGCTGCCAGGCTCGGTGGCTGGCTGACTGGCTGGCTGGCTGGCAGCCACGACATTAACATCATTGTCTCTGTTTGCTGTCGTCGTTGTCTGGCTGTCATCAATTCTGTGTGACGTTCTTGTCTCGTCTCCTATCGAGCAGTGGAAAAAAATTGATAATTTGCAAAAATAAAAAATAAGTACAAGTCCGCAGAAATTAAACATGCAAATGCACCGCAATAGCTGAGTGGGTTCGATCAGAAGTGGTCGCGTGTGGTTAATTTGATGAGACTACTGCGTTGGGGGAGTAGCCAGACTAACAATAACATGGCTAACAGCGGGGATAACTACGCAGCGTAACGGTTGAAATGCCTCGGTAATCTTGACCTCGAAAACGGTTGCTCTCTGCCGTAGTCAAAGCCCAACTCAATTCAAATCCATATCGATTTCAAAGCAATAGAACAAAGCACTACAAGAGGCATACAAATTGCGTTGAATTCAATTAAAAACTTCAATGTTTAAGGGTTGGGGAAAGACGTGTCGTGTAATGTCGTGTCGTGTCAATGCGTTCTGGGGACGACAGAGCTGCTGCGCTCTTGTATTGGTTGATTGGAAATATTTGCTGTAGCTGTCATTCGACTCTCTCTCTCTCTGAACTTAAGCCTCCCATCTGTGACCCTCAACGATGCCTGTGCACTAACTAAGCTAATCAATTACCTAGTTGCTGGCAGTGGACAGCATAATTAGTTAACTTGTTCAAAGGCTGGTTTCAATTACAGCTGGCGAACGGCCATCCCCAACATGAGACCAAAAGGTGCACGACTCAGACAGCAAGTTGTCTGTATTAATTATCATCTTGTGTTTGGCTTTAATCGAATAGTTGTAGCATCCCTACCTAAATATTTATACAAAAATTGAACCCGTCTTCATTTTGCTCTCATATCAATAAGTTATATCAAAATCGTATGTCAAATGGAAAATATATACAATAATAATAATAATAAATACCCAATGGAAACACCTTTAAAAATGCATAAATAACATCAAATTAATCCTGTGTCAATCACTTGTTTCGCAATATTATTAGATAATGCATTCGAATGATATTATGGATGCATTGGCTTATTTGCATGACGATGTTAGATCGATGTGGTAATTTGTTTGCTCCGAACTCGAATTTATGGATGTGCCCCGCATGCGAGAGCCGGGAGGGTTCAACGCACTTGCAGCATTGTCATCGAATTTCAGATTCAAATTACCCAAGCGGCAAGAGGCGAAAAATTCATCAAAATGGAACTACACACAACAAAGAGCTGAGGGCCGGGGATTGGGGGCTGAGAGCGGTGCCTGGTGCCTGGGACGGGGAACTGGGGTCAAAGTGTTTTTCTTTTTTTTTTTTTCGTCATATGTGAAGTGGAGCCTCTGGGCACTCCTCGGACCAGCTCTTGTCTCGGTTTTGTTCTCGTCCTGTGGCTGTTCCCACTTTAGTGGTGCTCGAACTTAAATTGAGTTTTGAGGTTTGCCTTTGTCACACACAGACGGCTAATGGATGGCCGGGGTCCGGACTAATTGGCAGTTTTATTTGTCTTATCGTGACCCAATTCCTTTTCTATTCTGCGACTATCCAGAGCGAGGTCAGCCATCAAGAATGAGGCCTACATTTGCCGTCGCTTGACTTGGCCTTTTCCCAGCGGACAAGGAAAATATACTACGAATATATGCAGATTGTGCCTCATTGATAATTTATAGGAAAACATATTGGAACATTCAGTTCGAAATAGTTTCCCTCGAGTCTGTTTGACCTTAGCAAAGACCCACGACCATGTCAGGCCTAGAAATATGATTGACAAGTTTGGCGCACTGAACGCGCATTTGAAAGCATTTGAAAATTTCACAATTCGAAAATTCAACGCAAATATGTACGTCGAAATCGAAAAGAGTTATTGAGCATTAATTATAAATTCCAATACCATCGATATGTGCGGAACTAACGAAATCCGTCCTTGCTGCCGTCTGCCGTCTGCCTGGCACCTGTACCCCACCTCAGATAAGGTGGGTTCTACAACCTGCCGGCCCTATCTAGCACGTGGCTGGATGAGTCAATATATTCAAATTTCGATAAATCAGATACATATTTGTATTTACTGCTTATATATGTACTTGATTGATGGCAGCGGCTGGCGCTGAACGGAGCTTAAAGAAAGCTAATTTGTAGAAATTAACATTTCTTTCTGGGAAATTTAAGACATTTTTCAGTTATTCACGTATTTGTTTATCTTATCACAGGCCAAAGACATACGTTTCTAGATATGAACGCCTGGAGTTTGGATACTTTTCCCTTTGAATGCAAGGTACAATTTGTTAGGTGACACAAATTATGCTAAGGCACATGTTTCTGAAGCAAATATAAGAAAATATAGAAATATAGAAAACTAAACTTAAAACTATACCTAATGAAAAATAAATAAAAATATAGTATATAATCTATTTTACTTATTTAAAAAAACTATTTTATGAAATTGCAAATGTATCTTCTCTATAACCAAGAGACAAATTTTCTAGAAAATTCCGCTTCTTGTATGTTAATTTTATGAAATCTTGTAAATGTTGTCCCTGTGCCGCCAAAGCATCTGTTACCGTTCTTATCAGTTGTGTTATCTCTCTCGTGTATCTTGTATCTTATACTCTTGTCATGCAGAAGAAATGCTGGAATAGATATCTATTCCTTTTACAAGTCTGAGGCTGACAATTAATTTCGTCATGTTGTTTTGCATGAATGAACTTTTACTTTCCTAAAAAAATTAACTCTTGATATTCCATTGTGCATTTTATGAGTAAGCAAACAAAATCTCCTGAGTGGCATAAAGTTAATCACATGTCTGTGTTCTCTGGTGAATTTCCATCACAAGGCAATTAAGTTCTTTATGGCCGTCAATTGAGATCCCAAAAGCCAGATATTTGTCACTTTTCACTTGCCAGTCACCTTGGATCTTGGCTCTCAATTGGGTGTTTGCTGCATTTGGTTTGGCCGATGGCTCTTTCTAGATACCAGCGATAACCATCTAATGGCTGGGCCCTCCGACTTATCAGTCAAGCGATAAAGTTGAGAAAGGGTGGGAGTGGAGGCGCAAACGCTTTGTTCAACGATGAACTTTAAGTAAATATTTGGCAGGGCTCTGGTCGGTTGCTACCTGTCTGGGTTGCGGGGCTGGGGGCCTTAGACAGCCGCCCTTCATTAGATCCGCCCACCTGTAATGACCCAAATGTCTGGCAGAGATTACTATTCGACTCTTATCATTTCGCGCCCCTGCTCTAAGGTTTCGTCTTATCAAAGAGTGCGAATCAGTAGGCGTGAATGGGGCGGGCCGTCGTTAATTAAATTCATAATTGTTGCACTTGACTAAGGCCTGGGTTGAGGGTCTTTCTTAATTAAAACCCATTTACATTTACATTTACGAGTGCGATTGTGAGTGCGGGTACCAGTGTGTTCGGCTAACCGAACCGTTTAGTTTTATTGGCCTAAATAATATTGTTAAGCGGCACGCTAGGCCTTCCATCAACCCCCTGTCTACAGCAGTAGGGCAGTCCCAGCTGTCGACCACAATGGAGCGGCCTTTTGTTGCCGCACTTCATAAAACAGAATAAATGCTGAATAAATATACTTATACATATATATATATCTGTGCGTTTGTTTAAACAGAGTTTAATCGTCTTGGTAAAACAGTTTAACCAAAAAAAAATATCTCGATATTTTATTATTTTATAATTGCTTGGGGCTGCACTTGGTGCGACCTCTTGGCGGCTTGCCTCAGCTATTAATAGTCTCCCTGCTGGCCTCCCTCCCTCCCTCATGGAGCAGTGTTGAATCAGCCAGAGGAAAAAACCCCAGCCAGCACCATGCTCAAGGCCGTCAAGTGGCGCAAATCTCGCATGGAAATCGTGTAAAAGAAAAGTCCCAGCCAGATAAACAGTTCAATGCTCTACGGCAAGTTCTCGTATCTGCTCTATCGCAACAGATGATTAATTTATACGGAAACACTCCACTCGAGTGCACTCTCATTCCTAGTAACATCTTTATTGACACCTGTGACATGGACTATAATTTAACTCTGGTAAATTACACAATATACATATATACTTGCACGTTCCCCAACACAGCTCTGTCTTTAAAAAGCCATTTGAATATGAGAATGAATTGCATTTTGTTAATGAACACTAATTGCATTGAAATCAATAAAATCTTGTTACAGATCTCAAGCTGAACGATCTGTTAATGGCCACACATAAACACTGAGCTGAGTACTTGATTTAGATAGGTTCATATAGTCTATAGCCTATATGGTAGTGAATCGGAAAAATGAAGGAAAAGTTCATTTCATTGGAATAGTAATAAAGGCATTTCATTTTCTTCAATTTAAAAGCTGATGATAAATATTTAAGATTTATAGGACTTTAATTTTATGGAGGATCAAAAATAGATTATAAAAGACATTTAAATAGAAGAAATGTTGAATAAATTTAATGAAATTCGAATTATTTTTTTCTCAATAATCACTTAATATTTTAGCTGAATTAAAGTTCAATCAATTAGTCATCTAGTTTTTGTGTTCTTGTGTTCTTTGATATTAAATCTACTTAAATTCCCTTTCGAAAATAAACAAGGCCAAGAAGCTAACCATTAGTCAAGCAGTTTCTTTATTCTGTTTCTATTTTATAATATAATATAAGGAAAAGTTTTAAACACTTCCCCCTCAATCATATTGCATTACCCGACAAATGGGCAAAACTAATAGTAGAAAAAACCAAAACTTGATGTTGAACTTGTAAGTCGTTAGGGAACTTGTCGAAAATAAAAATAAGTTAGTTTTGTAGTTCGATCCGTTGTTATTTATAGAGTTTTGGCTTTGTGGCATAGTTGCACCAAAGTCAATAACGTGTGGGTACGATTACAATGAAAAAATCCATTAGAAGTCTGCGATTATCACACGTAAAAAAGTAACCAAAATCGATCAAATACAAACAAGTTAATTGCTGGCCAATCGACGCTTGCGGTTTCCATCGCATGACGTTTCTAACGAAAGTCGGGAGTTCAATGAACTGGGTTCTATTCGGTGCCAGAGCAGTTGCCACTTGGGCTTCAGGTTGCCGGCTTGGAGACCTCCTTCTCCTCCTCCTCCTCCTCTACTTCCCCAGCCCCTTCAACGTCCAGCCATCCATGGCTTTGGGTAATTGCTGTTGTTGCGGTCATAAAATGCAATCGTGTAGAAAATTGCAAGGTTGCACAAAACTACGGCAAAAAAATAATATACTCAAATGAGCAAGCAGAGACAGTGCGCCATAGAAAAGTGCCTTCCACAGAAATCGACTTAAACTGTTTGAATAAAGTTCCATAACATAACCGTAACCGGGCAAACTTTGACCCTTGACGTAGGTTGTGGCTGTCTCCGAAGTTTCTGGAAACTGATCACATGGAAAGTGCCCAATTAGAGGCGATACCGATCCATACTCAAACTCGAACCACTGAATATTCATATTCAGCAATTTGCCAATGGTCTCTAATGGGTGCTACTCGTACTCGTACTCACTCCGGATATTGGCAAAGGCGGACCCGGCCGGGCATTCCACCCGAACCTGTTATTAGGTATTTATTCTGTGTGGAAATTACCTCATAAATTGAATTGCAAGTCATGAACTGGGCTAAATACTCCGCTACAAAGGTTGCTGGATAGAACGCTAAGATTACAGGGCTTCGGAAGGGTCAATAGATGTCAAACCTTAAAAGATGTTGCATCTAAATTAGGGTATTTTTGTATGAGAGTATGAGAGATTAGTTAATAGAATATACAAAAATAATGAAGAAAAATCTAGAGTACTAATTAATAAACAGTTAATATATATTTTATTGAATTACAGTTTTTTTAAGTTTAAAAATTCCAATAAATGATATTAAAAATTAATCTTTCGCATCGAATTATTCCTTAAATTTCACAAAGGGGAAAAACCATATCCATATCACATTCCAAGTCTTAGATAATAGCCTGATTTAATACTGTATATAAATATGTAGTAATAAAAAGAATAAACAGGAAAACTATCATAAAATTACTTGAGTCTACAGTCCATAGGAATCCCCGCATTGGTGGTTTAAAACAAATGTTTTGATCATATTTATTTCTGTATCAGTTTCACAAAGAATTTGTAAACACAAAGGTAGTATTTATAGCTACTATTTAAAGGTATCCAAAGAGTATCAATTACAAACAATTTCTTCATTGGCAACTCCAATTACGCCACAAATATTATGCACCTGCTTTAATTTCTTCAAAACAAATCGAATTTGAAACGTATTTGTGCCAATTCACAGCGAAAACTGACTTTAAGTCTTCAATTACCCGAACTCAACCGAATTATTCGCCTTGATTGCTGTGAAACTTTGTTTTCGTTGATTTATTCCTTCGACTTTCTTTCTTTTTATTTCAGATAATGGTACGTGCCACAGCATAACCCAAAGGAATTTATATTTCATGTTTTTCAATGAAAAATAAATTATATAAAATGGTGAAATGTCAGCCGAAGAACCCACCGAGACATTGATGGAAAAAACAAAAAAAAAATAAGAATATCAAATTGCTTTTAATTCCGCAGAACAAGTGTTTGCAGTGTAAACACACAACAACCGGAGACCAGAGACAATTGCTGACCAGAGGCCAGCCGGGCCTGCTGATAAAGTTAACACCTTTAAGCCAATGGCGAAAACCGAAAACCAACAAGCAAACGGACAATCGAACAGGCGAACAAAAAAAGAACAATTCGCAGACAAGATAATCGAACAATTTTGCAAACACGAGTTCCGTCAGTCAACTGAAACTTGTTCGTGTCCAATTCGAAAAGGGGGAAAGGAACCACTGCGGGATGGTCGTGGTTGGAGGCACATGGCTGGGTGACAATCGATATGACATCAAGGCAAACCAGGGACAGTCCTCCCTGTCGGTCACGCGGCCTCTGGCACCTTGGGCATCCGCATCCGAAAGCGAATCTGAATCCGAATCCGAGTGGGAGTCAAAGTCCCTGTCACAGAGGACCAGTACCAGCACGAACAGCAGGGAGAGTGATAGATGAGGCCAACATTGACATGGAGAAAGCCTCAATCATGTCACAAGCGAAAGGTACATAAGTACTGGCCATGATTAGAAAGTGGCAACGGGGACTGAGATAAGGTCGGGCATTCACTGGCTGATAGCAAGTGCCAGAAAACGTGAGCAGAGTTTCGCTTCGTTTATTCTTGGCAGCCAGCCAAAAGACAAGAAACCAAATGTATTTCTTCTAATGAATGAAACGTACTCGTACATATACACATGCAACGTGAGTCTCCCCCAGTGGATGAGTTCTGGCGAAGAGGCAGCGGAAATATCGCCGACGCACAGCTTGAGTTAATAAGCAGACGCACCACACGCTGCGTATGCGTAATTTTTCGTATTGATAGAATAAGTTCCGTGCTCTGCGTTTGCATATTCATTCATATATTTGTTGTAAACCAAAATGCTATGAATAGCCAAAGTTTGACGTCGCTTCTTTGGTGTGTAAGTCATATTTAGGACAGACGACAGAGGGGAAAAAGGAAAATTCTTTCTGTGAACATTTCTTGTTGGAAAATTTAACAGTGAACGGAAATTATGAACGTGGGAAATTCAGCTTTATTCTCAAACTTCAAATGTCACAAAAAGACCTTCTGTGAGCCCACTCCGAGTGACCTATATTTTCCAGCTAATATTTTCCCTCTCTACCCGCCTATTTTCCCATAAACTACAAATGTGGGTGAGGGTGTTTGTTGGCTTAACCAATAAAGCAGAGAATATATGTACACAGCCACAAAAAGAAAAACTGAATATTGCCCATATATATTCTGTGTGTACTCGTACTTGCTTAGGCGAACGTACTAAAACGTCTCTATAGCCGCAACATTTTGTTTATCGAACAAACATATAACGTCATTTGGTCGCTTCCTTGGTGTTCTCTGGCTCTGTGTGCGCCCGTCTCGTATGATTAGCAATTTCAAAAAGTTGACACTCGACTGACGCATGAGCTTCTTTTTGTACCCCGCTACACGTAGAACAGAAGGTGTATATTGTCTGCCATCTGCCATAAGGTGTGCTATGATCATTGATCTGAGTATATATCAATATATTTCATTCTCTTTTTGACTATTATTTACTGATAAATAATATAGCCTTGTCATTGTAAAATACATAAAAATAGGGAGTATCTTATAGTCGGGGAAATATCAATCGTAGCAGTTTTAATAAATATTTTTGAGGCTCTCTCTGTGGTTTGACTCTGGACCAGTGTCGTTTCTGTTGATTGGAAAAGCAATTAGAACGCAGCCATTCATGCAATCCATGCAGACCATAGGACCATGCTGGTGCGAACAAGAGTATCGAAGAGTGGCGAGGGATAAAGAGAGGGATTAAATTGTAAGATTTATAGCTTGGCCGGGGCTTGGCCATCAAAATTTATGGCAATGAAAATAAACAATTTTCGCTCTCCAGCGAAAATGAAGAGAAGTGTTAAATAGCATATAACTAAGCGTTTAATATACATATGTACATCCACCCATAGCATATGTATGTATGTACTATATACATATATAGAGAGCATGCGGATATGAGAGGAGCACTTTTGTTGATGGCTGGAACAGCTTCACAGAGCAAGTGGCTTCAAGTGGCTTCATTTTTATGACACCTCATGGCAAGCATTTGGCTGCCGCATTAATATATCATCATAAACAGGGTCCAGCTAGGAAATATGAGCCATTAGCAGCTCCAGTTCGCTCTCTGGAAGAGACTCAGGCCAGAGGGTTAGAGAGTGAGTCGGCCATAAAATGTGCAAGCTGGGCAAAAAGATTGCACTTCAAAGTAAAAAGCAATTGTGCATTGGACATTTATGAGGAGATGGGCAGAGCAGAGCAGAGCAGCAGAGAGTGTCTGACATTTGCAGGGGAGCGGAGGAGCTGCCTTAGATAAGAAGTAAGTTACTCATCGACCTCAGACAATATCATCATAAAGATAAGTCCGAGATTACAGTGTGGATTTCTTTGCTTGGCCGTTTATAGTGTAATCTATATAAACGATATAGAAACGAACTGCACTGTCAAAGTGTATATCAACCAAACAGGAATGCAAGGCTATCCAAGGCCTCAAATTCCTTTGTTTCTATGAAATAATGTGCTGATCAATGAAGGGCTTTAAAAGCCAGCCTTGGAAAACAAATATACGACTGAAGATATTAAAATACAGTTTATTTGTTTTAATTATAAAATCTCTTATGTATTATATCGTATGATCGAACATTCTAGAGCAGCTTCCAAATGATGTAATAGTCCAGGAAAAGAAAAGGTCGGTCCGAATTTGCATTTTGTTTGCATATTAAAGACCCAGACGTGAGTTTATCGACTAATCTGTCTGAAAAGGTGCAATTAGCTCTGTAATACACTTCAATTAAATGTGCGACCTTTCCCACCCCACCCCGCCACTCCACACCCCGCCAAGAGCCACTTATACACAATAGTTCTGTAGTTCCTCCGCCTGGCAACATAGAATCGATCACTGAACTCAACTTGAGACTGGCATCGGCTAGCGGAAAAATTCAATGCTGGAATGTTTGGCCAATGTTCAAGCCTCTTGAAGATGCCACTCGTACGACAAATAGGGAACGACAGTAAATAAGCTCAAGTGCTCGTCGTCGGGCATCCCCCAGAGAGTGGCAAGGAAATAATAATAGTGCGAGAGAATAAAGGGAAACCATCAATCAGTCAATAATAAAGAGTGTGGGTTTATATAAGCCTCTCCATCCCTCCGACCATGGCAGGACGAGCCCAGTGTGTGCCCAAAACTTGATTATTACATCAGAGTGCTAATCAAAAGTTGCAATTCCAGTCGAAACAATGGGGCAAGAGCCAGAGCCAGTACCACTACCAGCACCAGAGCCTTTATGTAACTTTTACGGATTCCGAATGTCAGGAGAATTTCATAAAATTTTCGACAGCAACTTGGCCTGGTCAGGGATTCTTTCTGACTTGCGTTCACATCCTTCTACTCTCTCTCACCCCGTGTGCACGTGCCTGGAAAATAACTATGATTTTCGGAAATAATAGTACACACAGGCACACACATATGTGTGTGTGTGTGTGTGGGGAAAAGCTGATTGAAATTTTAGGGCGCCAGCAGAGTCGGAAAAGAATCGAGGGTGAACCTATCAAACAGTTGAATACTCTTTTTAGCAAATCAAGACTAAAAACTGATTGAGAATAGAGAAAATTGTATTAATTAAAATATTAGAGAATTAAAGAGAATATATTACTACCTAGGCCCAACCGAGTTTTTATTAAAATTAACTCAAGAGACTTTATAGAATAACTGATGCACTCTGTGACATTTGAAATGCAGTTTTTGTCCGAAGCATAGTTCAATTTACCATTGTAACAAATTAAGAACAACTGCCTAAGTCTGGGTAGGCAATTTTGGAATAGTACCAGACCGAAGATACGTAATCTCCTGCCTGCATTGACCGAACAAAAGGCTACAAAGGAGTATCCTACCAAGCCCAAAACTGTACACCATGTGTCCAACTATTGTCCTATATGTATACTGTATATGTACATGTACATCCATTTCTATTGCGTACCAATTACATATCTAGACCCATCTGGCTGAGTCCTGTAGCGCGTATTCCTATCCCCTAAAGCTTAATTGAAATTATCCGGAATATAAGCACAATTTTGGGAATTCATTTACCCTAAAAAAAGTACACTGAAGCTCTGGGAAATAGTTGGTTGGCTAACAGAATCATTCTGTTCACAAAAGAAAGCAAAAACCTACGTGCTTTCAGTAAATGATTGAAAAGAAAATAGTTTCCTCTTCCTTTACCTTATTTTTCCCTTTGCCACATGGACTCGTAGGTTATTTACATATTTATTGGCATTGGCAATTTCTGTATGAGTATATTCCTTTTGGATATCGTATCGTGACTGTTGTATTCCCTTCGTCTGACCTATTTCCAGTTTAAGGAACTAATTTCATTCCATTTTCATTCATACTTTTAGCCAACAAAAGGATAAAGGACATCTGGGCAAAAGAAAGGACCTCTAATGAAGTTTTCGAATGAATTTCCACACACCAACAAAGTGATTTCCTATAATAATTGAATGAGGATGGTTGGGTTGGGTTGCGCCTTTCCTTACAAATTGCCCCCACGTGGGTGCCGGGGGAGGGTATTCAGTGATTGGCCTATTGCATACTCGTATATCCCATGCTATTCGGGATTGTTTGCAATTGCTTACCCTTCTGGCTGAGTCCTCGAACGCCTGCCTCGTGCCAGGCTGCCGCTCAAGCCCCAATGAAATTAGCCCCCGTCGAGTGGATGGCAACGACAACAGGCGATGTCCTTGACATTGTGGGCTGTTAGGCAGGCAGGCAGGCAGACAAGCAGGCAGGCAGGCAAACTGCAAAATAAACAGGCAAGCAGCAGTTTAATATGCAGCCCGAGTGGGGGCCAACAGCAGGCGCGTTGGTGTATTGGCCCGCTCTTGGCCTGCTCCTGACTTATTAACATTTTATGCGCGACTCGAGAATCGAAACGAGAATGCCAAGTGAATTATGACAATAAACAAGCTCTCCGCTAAATAGTTGTGTCAATAGAGCGGAAAGACTGGATATTTCACCGCAAAAGCAATAATATCTTTATAGTCGGCTGGGACCTAACTCAATTTTCTGTGGGGCACAAGCCCCTCAGTGACACGTAACGAAGGTCAAAAGCTGACAGAGTCTAATGCTTTGAATGGAAACTCTCAAATGACAATAGAAGTTGCCCGCCGCCCGAAAGAAGCAAAGGTTGCGGGTCATAAATCAATGGAAATGGCTTTCGTTGGCCCGAAAAGGACTCTGATTATGAACTAGGTCGCCGTTCCCTTGTGGGGTCACAGAGGTCTCCTGTTTGTCCCAGGCCACGAGCTCAAGTTATGTCAGCTAATGTTCACAACAATTGACTCTGATGGCTCAGATCAGTTCTTGTACCTTTCCACCGTGCCACCGTGATGTTTGTCAATGACAAATTGTGAAGTTGCCGTTTCGCATTTACCTGCCCCGTCGCTGAGCAGGCATCTTGAGTGGTCCCATTTAAGTCGATTAGTGAAATTGTTTGCGGCCCTTTGGTATGCTGACTGACTGACTAACTGACTGACGGAATGTGTCTCTTGGCATTGGCATTGCCATCGGCAAACTCGAATCAATCGAAGCGAAACTTCAGCGACGTCAAAGTTCAAAAAGTGCCACTCAACGAAGTGTCTTCTCCCTCCTCCCCAGCTGTTGAGAGGTCTACCAAAATATTTTCAGTGGCTCGTGTTGGGTTGGGGGTTTTCCTCTCTCCTGTGTGTGTGTGTGTGTGTTGGATGAAGATTGACAGCTTAATGTATTTCGCGCTCATAAGAACTCAAATACTCGTGCAGCCACTACTGTCAGTGGCTGCCTCCTCCTCCCTTCCCCCCTCCGGCCTGCTCTTTTTGTAGACTAATTTCCCGTCGGAGCCATTATTTGATGTGCGACAGGCAGCGGCACGCAAAATTCGCATTTCTCTGCCGCCTCAGCCTTAAGTGCAACAATTAGCAAATTAAATAAAAACTTTTTTTTGTATAAGCTCATTTTGAAACGCACACGCTGTCCATGCTCTGATCTCTCTGGGGGGTCTACACTTTCTCCGTCTCTTTCTCTCTCTCTCTCTCTCTCTTTATTTATTTCTTTTGCACTGTCGCTCCTGCTATACTCGCACTGCTACTGTCACTGACATTGAAAGGCAATTAAAAAAATCTGCCACTGTTTCTGAGAGTACTACTGCTCCTGCACGAGCTCTCGCCCTGGGCCAATTGTGCTCGAAAAATGCTTTGCTTTGACTGGGAAAGTTTCCGTAGACATTTTACAATATGCTTTCAAATCAAATTGCCGGGGCATAATTTCTAATTGAGAACAGTTAAGGCCTTTGAGACCCACTGATTTATGAATGTCACACGGTTGTCTGCGGCGCCCCAGCTGATGCCATAAATTTTGAGGCGAATCAATTGGGGGGAGGGCAATTCTACGATTGCACAATCGATTTCGGTGTGGTGTGCTGTGCTGTGTGTATCGAATGGAACTCTTCTGGAAACATTTTGGCGAGCACGCTCCGAATGCATGATGGTTTCGGGAGAGTTCACGAGTCACGCATGTCAAGTGATGTTTTCATTTCGATTTTATTATGTGCGAAGCTGCGAACTTCAATAAAAAATCGAGCAAGAGTGAAATCAGCTGAACGATTATAATTATATGGCACTATACAGATCATTTGTTTCTTTTTTTTCTTTGATGCTTAATTAGCAAATTTACTCATATTGTACATGTGAAAAGTCAGAGAAAAAAATGAACTAGCTGTACCTAAAAAATACTTATTAATCGTGTGAATTCTTGATATAAAAAACTCAATAAAAACATTTCTAATAGTTGTCATCTTAGGATAAATAAATAAAATCGTAATTTGCCTTAAAATATTTCTGAGCATTTCTGATGGCGTGTTTCCCAGAAAAAAAAAACATGTGTCATTTCTGGACAATATTTTCTTTTCATTTTTTGTCAAGTTCCCGAGACAACTTAGTCACACCACAAACTAGTTGCTGTTTTGAAAAATCTCAGAGAGCAGAGGCTACAAAAATCAGCCACAAAACACACAGATTTCCATGTGCATACAAACTTATAAGACCCCATGAAAAAAAAAACAGAAAAAAAACAAGCCACAGCCGGCCAAGTGACCATAAAAACGAAACCAAGTCAAAAGGCTGAGACTGTGACTGAGAGATTGTTGTGGGGATAAGTGGAGGTGTTAATGGCCTTAATAGCCAAACGTGACGAGCGTCAAGTGGACAAACAAGCGACAGAGTGTGAACCAGCCAAACAAATCAGCTCGGAGCCAGCCAGCAACAGAGACTCCAGAGGGGAACAAAAAACATCCCTCCCCCGGCCCTAGATCGGAGTGGAACAGGATGCCGGCACGTGGCTAAAACGAACTTAATACGCCCAGAGAGCGATCTCCACTGCTGTGATGCTGCCTGCCAGGACGAGCCTGCTGACAAAAGGATTGAATTACCCATAGTCTCAGTCTCAGTGTCAGTCTCGGCGTGTAATGTGAGGTGTGGGTTAATGTCCTGCCGTACCTTAACCTCTGGTGGTGCCTGTCCCTCCATCTCCATCTGGGTTACTGGCACAAAACTATTGAGATTCCTTTCAAAATCTCTATTGGCCATCGATCGTACTTCTCGCTTCCGTTCAGTGCGGACGCTGTGTGGCTTGTGTGGCTTGCGGGATGTCCGTGTCAGGTCATGATGCATCGGCCATGGGGCATTATTGATTACAAATTGAATTATGCAGCTTTCGTTTGGCCTCTTGCGACATCCATCACACGCCGCAATGACCCACCAGCACTGCACCCAAATGCTAGGTAAATTACATGCACATACGGCTGATTGATTGCCACAGAACCCTGTTGCTGTTTGGGGCAGATGCAGAAGCAGCTGCAGTTGCAGTTCTGGCCTGAAAAGCACTCAGGCAAACACAATTATAGCAGGGCGCCAAACTCAATTGATTGAAATGCATTTATTTAAATATTGCATTAAATTTCCTGCCGATCGGAAATTGCATTTATTTTTGCTTAAACAATTTGCCCAAGTTAAACGGAAATATTTTAACAGAAAATGTAGCAGAAAACACACACAAAATAAAGGCTTGAATTTACATACCCTTACATACCCATCGATTGTTTCCATATCAGGTATACGATATATGAGACCAAATTGTATTAGTATTTGCCTAAGGAAATTGTTTAAATAGTATTTATAATATTTGCATTAATGCTGATCGAATCGGATATTCTTCCCTCTCTTTGTAGCATATAATCATCCAAACCACTGCAAGGGTATACAAATAAAAGCTTTTCGACTGTTTGCCTTTTGGCTACGACCTGCCCAGAAGATGCTCTCAGAGAGGGGGGGATAAGCTGGCAAGGGGTTGAGAGCCCAGAGGCACCCGCGTGCGGTTCATTAAACTCGTGCAAATAAATAATATGCAAATAGCGTTCATAATAAATGCGATAAATGCAAGCCATTTTCATTCTTGCAAATATCACGCCAAGAATTGCACTTCTTACCCCGTTCCACACACCCACACCCACACTCAAACCTACACCCCATCCCACGAATTCCCCCGCCGAACATCCGCCACCACTCTCAGCTAAGGTGCATTGGCTTTTGGAAATTTAAGGTTGAAGGGCGCGCACACATGAGCTCGGACACGAGCAGGGGCAGGGGCAGGGCAGGGGCATGCTCTTCTGCGCCTCAGGATTATTATTGTCTGAGCATTGACAGGCATCTGGCGACAATGGAGGCGTCTCCCGGCACCCGGGTTCAAGGTGCACACAGGGGAATCAGGGGTGAGTCAGCCGAGCGAAGAATATTGAGAAGAATATTGAATGGCACGATACAAAGGTATCAAGGTATCAATAGATGGAGATTTTCTAAAGGATTTTTTCTCACAGATGAATCAATGGAAGCTCGAATTTTTGTAATAGTTTCTACATAAAAATTGTTTTAGTTTTTCTATGCACTCTGCTCTTAAGCTAAATGGATTTCTGCAGCAGCAAACTGTAAAGAAATTCTAAGATTTTCGTTTCATCTTCGCATTTCATCTCCTTTTCCGGTTCATCCCTTAGCACTTAAAAGCTTCTGTAAATAATTTGATTTAATCATTTCTGGGAAATATCCAAACCATTTCGGCTTCACTTTAACTAAAATTCAACAAAACTAAAATTTGCCAAACTCCACGCCCAATCCTGCGTACAGTTGCCGCCAAAATATGGCGCCAACACATTGGCTGGCTGGTCTTCAAGGTGAAATCGGGCTGCAGGCTAATGCCCCATATTCATCCATCAACAGAAGCCGCTGCCTAACCGAACCACAAGCAAACCCGACAACACCCAGCCCAGTTTCAGCCACGCGTCAAAGTTTACTTTAATCATGAAGAGAGGAGCTGCACAAAATATCGCACAAAATAATTATACAAGTATGCGGCCGAGAGTCGAGAGTCGCTCACATAATCCGACATGTGATTATTGTTGTTGTGGTGCCAAATCATCAATAGTAGCGATAAAAATTCATAAAGGCCAAGAAAACAGCAGCAGCAGCAGCAGCAGCAGCAGTGGAGCCTATAAAAATGTTTGCCCAGCCACTTAGCAGGGATAAAGCTGTTTTTTGCACGCATGTTGCTACACTTTGAGTCCCTCCCTCTCTACGAGTGTGCTTTTTTTATTGTTTGATTTGTTGCCAAAAATATACTGCGTCAATTGAATGTGCAAACAAACACCCCACCCCCACCCCCCTTAGTTGCCTGTTTTTCTGTTGCCATATTCACAGGAAAGCGGAGAGCACGACTCGTTTGTTTGGGACTCAGGTCTAATCTCCTCGATTGGCAGAGTAGCACATGGGAAAATGGAAATGGAAATGGCAGTGAAATTTATGTGTCTTTCGGAGCAAAGCATCAGGCAACAAATGGGACACATTTTCCCTGGAACGCAGCTGCAGCGCCTGCCATAAACACTTTCCGAATGATTGATTGACCCCTGACTTTGAGCGCATTAACCATACGCTCTATTGCACACACATGTTGCTTCATTTTATTGCCTTTGCATACCCTTTGCTGTTCCCCCCCTCCCGCTAACGCCTTGGTCAATTGATTCGAATTACAGAATAGCCCTTTTCACTTTCTGGTTTTTGCATATCCTCAACAACAGGATTAAGCATCAGCATCAGCAACAGCATCAGGCATCAGGCATCAGGTACCTGGCATTGAGCCATTTTGATACTGATTGCCTACGACACTTGAGGGCAATCGCTGGTGTGATTTTCTGATGAGGTTCTGTGGCTGCTCTGTCCGTCAAATGTCAAAGGTGACCAGGCCCAGTCCCAGTCCCAGGCCCACTCCCAGGCCTCCACTAATAGCATTTCCAGTTTCAAATGCAAGGACACATATGCGCATTTTCATATTTGATTACCTGCCACAGGGACTGTTCTGGACTGTTCTGGGCTGCAGCATGTTCGGTTGGTGGCATTTTTAATATGACAATCAATGGAGCAAAAGGCAATCAGAGCGCCAGGGGGAACAATGGCTGGCAGACATCGCATCAACTGGAAAAAGGGATGGATGAGATGAGGCCACAGGAGCTCGATGATGCGATTATGGGGTGCCAGAGCTTTCAACTTTTGCCTTGGCCATGCCACGCATTGAACCGTGACAAAGTTGGCCTCTCGAAAAGAGAGCCATGCCATGCCGTAGATGACAAATGCCAAAACTCTGATCCGGAGCAAACAAAGAATGCAGCACAATTGGGCATCAATCATGCGCAAAATTGATTAGTTTAACGTTTCCAAGAGTCCAAGAGTTCAGTTCTGTCCTAGGAAACTGGGGAAATATTTGTGCGCGCATCTGACACGGCTCATCGTTATTAATGAGAGTCTGTTCTGTGGAGGAAGGAGAGGACTATGGCCGGATGCAGCAAAAGTGTCGAGTGTCAAAGCAAAATGAAAACTGAGACGATGCTGGCAAGTGTTGAAAGCTTAACTTTAATTTCCGCACAAACAGGCTGTTCAATAGATAAAATGAGGGGGTAGAGTGAGGGGGAAATCAAGCTTTGGTAATGGCCTGCAACTAAGCCGAGGGCTGGCTGGTGCTGACTGGGGCTGGCTGAATGCATAGCACACACTCAAGCGCATCGCAACGTGACACTGAACACGCGCCCCTCGGTGGCAGATTGCGTCAGGCACTTGGCCAATTCATAAAAGCCAACAGCGATGACTACTCAAAGCCATTTCCGTTGCATTTCAGGAAAAATGACAATTTTCGCTTCGTCGTGCTTCAGGCACACTCCCTCCCCTTCTCCACCCACCCCCCCACTGCTTCTGGTTCTCGTTATATTTTCTGTAGCGGAAATGCACTTGAAAGTGCACAAGGATTTCCGGCTTAGGGCTGCTCCTGCTCCAACTCCAGCTCCATGCCTTCTTCCATGTCAACTCCTCGGTTGATTAATGCCAAAGCGATTGGCTGGCGAAATTGCATCAAAGCGTTGAGCGGCGGAAACTGCATTTCCTGTGGCACGGCTGGAGCATGGCAAATGAATGCAATTAGCGGCAGTCTGAGAACCTGTCAGGCAGGGCTCGCTCTCTCCCCTTTGAAGCTGGCCAAAACCCCCACGAAGACATCTCAGTTTATGGGTCTGCTTACATCCAACCACACCTGCCCACACCTTGGGGACCTCGAGGATGACAGGCTGTTCGTCGTTGTGTAATTTACGAGCCACCAGCCTCCACAATCTTCACCTTTGCCAGCTTCAGCTATCTGTGGCTCCTCTCCTTCGAAAATTACACACCCAAAGTATGCATTAAAGTTTTATATGTCACTCATACGCCATGTTGCACTCTCCGATGCCAGACCCAAGCCCAGGCCCAGGCCCAGGCCCAGGTTCAAGCCCTGGCAGTAAACATTTCCCCCAAGTGTTCTGTTCTGTTCCGATAACTCCATTTTCCACGCCTTTTATTTTGTAACATTTTCCTTTTTATTGTGGTTGGTGTTGCTGTGAAAATATGTTGGCCACTTGACAGCAAATCCGCATATCAGGAACAAACTTTCTCTGCTATGTGTTTATTTTTCCTATTTTCTTCTTGTTAATTTAGTGGAAAATTGCTTTGGCTCGGAGGAGGGATGGCATGTTTGTGGTTTGTTAGGTTCCTGATTAAAATTTCCTCTTTGGGGTCTGAGAAGAATGAACACAATTTTATTAGCGAAGACAGGAGATGCAGAGTCTCCACTTGCAGTTGATGTTTTTCTACCCGAATATAAATATTTTCTCTTAATTTTCATTACCTTCTGCTAAGGCTGACGAATGCATGTACTTCTGGATGATGATGTCTAGACATAGGAGAAGACCTGAGAGCAGAGCAGACCGTACATCATATGTTTGCTTGTTACTGGAACGGGTATAAACATCTAATATTTGTCTCTCAATTTGTCGCCTCGTGTGTCAGCGATTGCCCCGAGGGCGGCTCGTTATTTGTGGCCCCATTGTAAATTATAACACTCATACGCAGTGTGTTCCTATCTGCTATCTGTCATTGACAGCCGCATCACCAGACCAGAGCAGACCCTACGCCACCGATGACGATTAGTCGCCACGTGAAGGTGGGCGTGGGTTGGGTTGGGCTTGAGTAAATCCTCTCTGACGGTGATTTCGAGGAAGAGAGCGAATGTTTTGCATGTGATTATGCACTTGCCTCCAGGGCCCACGTTGCAAATCGAGCTTCGTTCACGTGTTGCGACCGCGTAGGGTTTCCCGTCACTCATTTTTTACTGCTTTTGAAATGCTTTTCCACGTTTCGTGTGTCCCCGGACACGTGAGAGGGAATAGCACATTTTAGTCGTCGGGAAAAATAAATATAAAAGTAAGCAATGAAAATTAATGTACATATTTTCATGACATGGCAAACAATTTGCATATCAAGTGCCAGAGCCAGACCCAGAGCCAGACCAAGAGCCGCATGCCACCAAAAAGAATGCCGAATGAATGACGGAGAAAAATATTCAAAATGTTTTATTGTTTTTCATATGCATATGAATTCAGATTGCCATTAGCCGTAGAGTGCGCGTGGGAGTGCGAGTGTGGCTGGAGAGTCCTTCAAGTTGTTGATAAAACTTTGCACCCGGTGCACACACAATCCGATTCAGGCCCTGAATGCAGAATAAATAGCTACCAAATTAAATTTATATTGTGATTTCTACCATTCATATTTCTTGGGAATACAACCCGGCAGAAAGGAGGAAAGGAAAACTGTTTGGGCATCAAAAAATACAAAAGTTTCCGGCAGAAACACAAAACAGTTAAAACAAAAATAATGCCCGCAGTCATGCACAAATTTTATTGGCTTTGTTCTCAGAGTAGAGTGGAGGTCCAAGGCTCCCATGGCTCCCTGGCTTCCTGGCTACTGCCTTCTGACTCTGCTCTTCTACCTCAGCTGTGTCCACTGACCGAGTTAGGGCTGTCAAGGAGTCCACTCTCCATTCAGCAGCTCTCTTGATTCGGCATCTGGCACTCAGCAGCAGCTGCTGTTGCAACAGAACCACCAGCAAATAAGCCAAGTTCCTGACTTTGGCCCTGAGCGCCACAGCAGCAGGAGCAGCAACAGAAGGGACAGCAGCAGTAGCAACAGCAGTTCTACCACATCCTGTCTAGATATTAGTTTGGACTTTTGTTGCATAATTTTGGGCTTAGAGTTGACAGGACACACAACTCCTGAAAAGGATTCAGCTTCAGCAAACACACTCGTATATCATCAACACCCCACAGCAAGACCCAGACAAGCCTTTCATTTAAGTAATTATGCGTAGATACAAATTCCCCGAGAGCCACACGGAAATGGGTTCAACCTTTGTTATGGCAGACAGCTCTTGGAGCTGTTGTGTACAAGTATGTTGTGTGTGTGTGTGTGTGTGTGTGTGAGTGAGAGCTGCTTTTGCTTATGTATGTATGTGATAGCTGCTTAAGTGCTTGCCGGGCTCAGCCGCAGTGCTGCTGGTTCTGGAATGCCTGGCTTTTTCTAGACAGTTGCAAAAGTGTTGGAAAATGAAAATTCTGCATATTTTTTAGCAGTGGCTTAGCTTAAGCCATCACTGACCCTTGGGTGCCAGGAACACATGCACACATACGCCTTGCATTCGCTTGTCTGTAGTACAGGGCTTGCACAAACATCGTACTCCAAAAAAATAGAAAAAGTAAAAGCATTTACCAGCGACAAAGTGTCTGTGTGATGTTGTTAGAAGCCAGCCCCATCCCCAGCCCCAGCCCCAGCCCCTGCTGCTGCTGCTGTCACCTCTGGCCCTCGGACCAGAGACACGCCACAGAAACCTTCTCAGGGCTGTCCTCAACGCATTTTTTCCTCTTTTCTGCTGCTGTCTTTGTGCAGGGACAAAAGCGTTTTGGTCGAGTGCGACGACAGTAGCATATTTTGAGCTTGAATAAAATGAGAGGAGAGGGCAAGCAGCGTAGACAGGCATTTCACCTTCGCCGAAATGTATGCCAGACATGTCCTGGACGAGAGGACGAAAGGGTTCTCTTCAAGGACAGTGCTTGCCGACTGTGGCTATGCAAATCCCGCTGATAGAGTAAGGACTAATAAACAATTTGCGCGATATACAGACGGAAAGGAGAGCCTGAACTTGAGCACAATCTGCGCGGTCTGATGCAATTTATCCTGGCATTGAGAGGGTGTCATGAGCTTGCACATAATTGCATTTCATTGTGATTGCTGTTTCCTTGCCCGTTCCCGGCCTTGGGGCACCAGTTGGGTGGCGAAGCGGAGGGAGCTCATCCCCAGCTCTGCGCTGCACTTAATCAAATTGAGGGCCCTGGCAAATGTCAGTGAACCTTGAGAGGCGAAGTGGATTCCATGCAATTATTTGCCACAGTTGTCCGCACAGTTGGCACAAGGTTCAAGAACAACAGAACAGAACAGAACAAGACAGAACAGAGCTCGGCATGAACTTGACGATTGTCAGGACATTCGCCTGCGAGCTGGAGAGCAGTAAAAATGGAGAAGCAGACGCAGAAGGAGCAAAAACCAGAACGCTATCGTCACGTACACACAGCTCTCCTCTCCTCTGCTCTCTTTGGGTGCGAAACTAGTTTTGCATGCCCCAAGACTAAGAACTAAGGACTTGCAGATAGAGATCTTTGAGAGTCCTCACCTGAAGAATTCTGGAATTGGACTGCTCGGCTGTTTTACATTTTACATTTCCTACTGCTGCCGCGAGACCATAAAGTAATTTGTTTAATTCCATTAGAGCTTTCGTCTACGTGACCAGCATTAAAAATTCCCCACAGCTCTGTGCTCCGGTCGCTGGGCTCTGGGCCACCCACTGACCATGGACAGGGTCCGATCACGCAGCATGCATCGGGCATTGAAAATTTGTGCCAATTAGAGGCGCCTTGTTTCTGGTCTATGTGGCTCCATGGGGCGTCCTGACAATGCCAGACGACTGTGGAGAGAAAGCTCTCACTCTCACTCTCGCTTTCCCGCCCCGCAAATCAAATGTTTTGTTTCCTTGGACAATATTTTTTGTCCCTGGCGGGCTGTGGCACGAGCGAGTGGGCTGTGGGCTGTGTCTGGGGTGTACATAAATTTAATGAATTTTTAATGCACTCTTGCCTTGCACTTTCAAATGGGGGACGTGTTTGCCAAGATGTCAAGTTCGATGGGTGTTCGAGCAGTGCAGGGGGGCTGGTTGGGAGGGGGGCTGGTTGGGAGGGGGGCTGGTTGGGAGGGGGGCTGGGAGGTAGGGCTAGGAGAGGCACCAGCTGTTGGCAGAGCATTGCGTAAGACGGGGATGACACAATTGGAATGCGCGTGGACATGTTGTCACACAGGTGCTGCTCGGATTAGCATTGAAAAATAGCAAGAAAAATAGCAAGAAAAATAGCTTCTTGTGTGTCAGCATTCGGAAAATACTGCCAAGAGCTATCAGGAATTGATTGTAAGAACGAGAGGGACAAGAGCTACCAGGAATCCATTGATTGTGAGAACGAAAGAGACAAGAGCTACCAGGAATTGATGGTATAGTAGGAGAAGTCGACTAACAAGAATGCCGTAAAGATGAATGGCAGTCAATCAGAAACTAACGAATATCAATGGCAGCAGGGATTGGGGGCCCCAACTCCTTCCCATCTATCCGGAGCATTTCCATTAGCCATTCCCTGGCGGACACATTAGCGCGAATTATTCATGCCCGATGACGGGGCGAAATCAACAGCTACGAGACGCATAGTCTGTCTGCGTGTGTCTCTCTGAATTATGGCCATTAATATATTTCTGCTCTGCCTGCCTCCACCAGAAGCTTCTCCTCCTGGAACTTTTTTCGCGTGCTGCAACATTTTGCCGAGAGCGAGCGGAAGGATGAGCCCGGTTAGTTGGTTAGTTGGTTAGTTGGTGGTGGGGCCGTTCAAGGACCTGGCCAATTAACCTCCTCGGAAACACCTGCAGCTAATGGTCGGCTACTCTACTCCTTTGGTTCCTGTGCATGCGATGCGATGCGCTGGTTATATCATCAGCAACACGGGTTAAATATAAACCAGCTAGCACACGACTTTAACATCAATAATAATAATACATGGGGATGTGGCCATACCCCGTTTCCTTTGCTGGAAATTCTCCGAGTATGTGTGTGTGTGTGTGTGTGGGTGTGTGTTTGACAACCATAAAAAAAGGAAATATAACTGGGTGGAGTCTCCGGGCTAGCGCACATACGCAGATAGTTCCACGTGGCCTGCATTCTATTCTGTTTTACTTTTGACGCCTTCCACTGGTGTGCCTTGCCTATCGATTTTCCAGTTAAACCGTCGCCATTTTTAATGGCTTTCATTACTTGCGCTTGTCTTGTCTTTACTTTTACTTTTACTTTTACTTTTACCTTTCCATCCGCCTTCATCATTTTCCTCTGTTGTTCTTTCGCAGCCTTTTGCCTGGCTTTTTCTGCGTCAGTTGATTCTGGCATCCATCTTGCCCTCAAATATGGCGTCAACTCTCATTTATCACGGAATTTAATTACGATGCGCATAATTTCTTGGCCAGCCTCTTATTAAAGATGTCACGTTTACGTGTGGGCCGAGCCGAGCCTACTAATGGAGCGGGACCAGGACAAAGGCGAGTTAATAATGCATGCTCGACCATTTAGGTGCCGGCAGAGTGCGACTGAGCTACATAACGCATACGCCACATGTAACAATAAACCGCTAACGGGCCACAAAAGACCTGCCAAGACCCCAGCAGCAGCAGCAGCAGAGGGCCGATGCCCTCTGCTGGTCGTACGTCAGTGTGTCCTAGTGTGTAAAGCACTTCCGGCTAGAACCCAAGAACCTAGGGCCAGGCAACCATGGCCGCACACTTTCAAAAATCTGACTCTGTTGCAGAGCAGGAGGGGGATATTCATCATTAAATATTTACACTTTCATAAATGTGTGAGTGCATTCAGAGGTGCTTAAATATTTTACGGCAGGGGCGCCTCCCACGGCAGCCTCCTGCTCCGATTCGGATACCGCACCCGAAAAGCCAGAAATAAATGTGAAAAAGGAAGAGGACTCAGGACTCAGGACTCTGGCTTGGAAAAACCCATGCAAGCGTGAAAATCGCAGCAGCAACAACCAATGCAATGTTTGTCAGTCTCTCGCTTTTTTATACATTTCGTTTTTATATTTTTGGCTCATTAAAAGGCAGCCGGGAATGGATATATAGAGGGAACCAAACAAAACAAAACCTAACAAAAAAGGCACAAAGAAGTTTGGAATCGTAATTGTTGTGAAGTGACAGTCGGACACAAAAGACCGAAAGCTTTGAATATGATATGGGGGTCTGGGCCAGGGTCTGGGTCTGGGTCTGGGTCGGAGTCTGGGCTCCTGTTAACAAGTTCATCTGGTCTTTTTTTGCTGAGACGGAGTTCATTTGGGGAATGTCAAGTTAGTTCAAGCAGATAAACAGAAATATTTTAATGTAATTATATGGAAAACAGGCAGATACGCAAATACGTTTCTAATTTATTCATCAAACATGTAAAGTATAGGTGCTTTGTGGCATATTTACACCATTAAAAGCCATTGTTAGGCAGAAACCCACTCGGTAATCAGTAATCAGCCAAAAGGATTTGATTTACGAGTGTGAATGCGGCTTGCGCGCCCACTTGAAAGTTAATCATGTTTATGGATCAATCACTTAATTGCTACATTCCGACCCGGCCATTGTGGGCGGTGGCTGTTCACTCGAAATAGATTTGCATTTGCCAACCCATAAGTGAAGGTCATTAAATGCAATTGTAATGGCCATTCGGCCATTCGGTAAGTTGTAAGTTTATCACTCGCCCTCTCGGCTGAATAATTTATCATCTGTAATGTTTCGTTTCGGCCCCATTAAACGCCCGGCCTGGGTAATATGGTGCTCGAGAACGACCAATAAAAATACATGCGACAATTTTCGACTAATGCTGACCATAAAACAGGGCACAAAAATAACAAAAACAAAAACACAACACAAACACAAACAAACAAACAGACAAACACATGGATGTATATTTTCACAGGCGCTAATTAAAATATACAAGCCGCAAAATGGCAACAACAGTAACAGCAAAAATAAAAAGGAACAACAAAGCAGCCGCAGGACCCACAATGCGTCAAATGTGGCGTATGCGTAATGTACAATTAAACACACACAAGCAAACAACAACAACACACACACACACACACACACAGAGAGAGCGAAAGTCTAACCAAGAGTCGGTCGGGACCAGGACCACCACTACTACTAGTCTGGGTTGCTGTTGCTCCTGCCCTTCCATCCGATTCCTGCTATTCCCCGCCCGCGGTGGTTCGCGCGTTTGCCTAATTGAAAGTAAGCAACAACATTACTTGTGCATGTTAAAAAATTCACGCTAAAAAGCAACATTAAGTTCTTGATGCCCCGCTGTCTCTTCCCCCGCCTCCCGAGCGTCAGCTCTTTTCTGCCAAATTCTCAAAAGAGAAAGGTATAGACTATACTTTGACCGTGGCATAGTCGCTAATCATTTGAACAGAATCATCAGAAAATGATTCAAAGCGTATTAAAACACTCCAGGAAATTAGTTTTATACTCCTTCTTCCCATAATTGTTTGATGATGATCAGGTAATGGCATATTGAGTTCTTCTGCTGCTCCGCAGATGAGAAAACCAGTAAGAAATCTATAGTCTATACTTCGACTGTGGGATAAGCGATCTTTAAGTCCCGGAGAAGACAATGTACAAAATGTAAAGCCCAGTATAGCAGAAGCTTCTGAAGCCAACGTTCGAAAGTCTCTTTCTTTATTCACTAATCTCTGCCTAATTCCCTAAATTGGAGCCTCACATCATAAGGACTTGGCTGCCACAACATTTTCTCGATTTTCGAAAAAGAGACCTTTGATTACCTCGTTTAGTTCTCGGGACTCACATGTTAATACACACTGCTATCAAACGATTGTCTCGGTTTTGATGACCAATAATAGCTCAGAGGCTCTGCCTGCCTCTGTAGAGACAAGTGTAGAGCACGCCCACCCAATACCGAGTATAGTCATTCAAATTACCCGCAGGATGCGGTGCGGTTGCTGCCAAATGGGGCCATAAAACTGCATTGTCTTTATTTTTAGTTTGATGCCAAGGCACGTAATGTTAATGTTTGTCTTTGGCTTGACACAGAGCCCTCACACGGACACCAGCAGCAGGCAGGCAGGCAGGCACTCACTCTCACCCAGATACAAAGGCAGTAAGTTAAATTAAATTTTCATGGGCGAACCGTGCTCGAGAAAGAGGAGTCGCTTTCATCTCACTGGCTCCTTCTGGTGTGCACCTGCTAATCAAATCGGCGAAATTTCTGTACACGCTTTGGCATCTGTGGCATCCTTAAGGAGATTTGGTCTGGAATGCGAGGCAGCTTAATCGGCAGGCAGACCCGATTATAAAGTGAACAGATTTGTCAATCAGAGAGGATTGCAATTAAACGGATTTCAAATAATTGATGAGCATTTATCGGGGATTGCTGTGCGCAGAAATCGAAGGTATCAAAGGTATCAAAAGAGTGTAAATTCGTAAAAACGAAGTGTAATTTAATTGAAGGGAATTAAACTGTATTAAATTGGAGATATTCTTTTTATTATTACATAAATTATTTATATTAAGACGAAATACCTTTTAACTTTGTATCTCAACTAATGTCTGATCCAACATTATAAGGATTTGATAATAAAAATGTTTTAAAAAAGTACAAAAATATTTATTTCATACATAGCAGTAAATATATATATGTACATGTTTATTAAAAACTGTATTAAGTCCAAACAATATGTTTTTTAACTCTCATATTACTTCCTTATATATCTAAACCATTTAGCAATCGATTAAAAAATGTCGCATACACTTTTGTAAGGTAAAATAGTTATTCTTTCAAGCAGAAGAGGGCAACTGTAGAGGTCACTAAAAACCACTCGATAATTACCCAAAATTACCATTATATATGCACATATGTAAAAAAAACTGCACAAAAATAATGTAAAATTTCACTCGTTGCCAGACAATTCACATTGTTAAATAATATATTCTAAAGCTGTCCGATCCCATTCCACTAAAGTTGTGACACCTAAAGCTCCGGGTTAACTCTCAAATGGAATCACTAAACAAAACATTTTATAATTGCGATGCAGAAATTCAGGAGTGTCGACTTTCATGACCAGTTAAGCTTGGTCAAAAAGCACTTTGGTTACTGCACTAAATTCAAACCAAAAACCAAGGAAAATATTTTCAAATTTTAATTAAATTTCCTGCGGCGGAAAAGTTACCGAATGCCTCAATGAACAAAAGTTGGGAGAACAATTTAGCAGGTACAACGGAACAGGTAAACGAAAAACAGTTATGCCAGAAGACGTCACAAAAAATACTCACTCAGTTTTCTGGTGCGGACCGGAAGAATAGTTTTTAGGAGTTTCACTTTTCAATAACAATATCAGAATTGACTGACAGTCGTCCGGTTCGTTATCAAATGCCCGTTATCAGGCGCACTGGGGCTAATTGATCGTTAATTAGTTATACAAATTGTTGGTGGTATTTATTGAAATTAATGCACTCCGCCGTTAGGGACGGGACTGTTTGCTGTCGATGAGAGATATGCAGGCGCTGTCTCGTTTATATGCAAATGACCCAACAAGTCGGCGGCGACTGATTCGAAAATTCAAAACTCTTGGCGCAGCGAGTGCAGCGGGTCCAAAGCCGATACCGAGCCGAACCAGACCCGAAGTCGAACCGCAACGAGTCCTGAAACAGGAACGAGGACATCCATCCACAGCAGTGTATTACCAGCAACAATAACAACCCCCTCTTCGTCGCTCTCTGTTGCCATATCGACAGGACTGCGACTGCGACGGTGACTGGCACTGTGACTGGGAGTCGGTCTCGTGCTCGTGCTCGTGCTCGGGACTCGAACTCGGGGACTCTCGGAGCCAGCCGTTTGCTGCTTGCTGCTTGCTGCTTGCCGTTCGGTTCGAAACTGTTTGGACTGTTTTTTCTGAGCCACGGATTCCGTTCGCTTCTCACTTCCTGCACACACGTTCGAGTTGCAAGCTCCTTCCACTCCTCCCGTGGTGGGTGGTAAACACAACATGGATGTGCTGTGGCTGTGGCTGTAGCTGTGTGACAGCTTCGTTTTTGGCACTTTCCTTTCTCGAGCTCAAATGACGTAACTCTTCGCTCGTCGGCGACACTTGTTGGAGTGTTGTTGTTGTGGTTGTTGCCGTGTAAAAGCACAAGTACCAGTGGTGGTACTAGTATCTGTGTAACTTGGTGGAAAGTTCAATCTTTGACAACAGCTTCTTTACAGTTGACATGCTAATGGAACCGGAAACTTTCGGCAAGTTTCTGTCAGACTCTACGGAAAAGTTGGAAAACTTTTGTGGGGTGAGTGGGCTTCTTATTGATTATACATTGATTTCAACTATAGCAAATGGAATCTGGAGGAGAGTTTACACTTACTAATCTTCAGCTATATGTATTTGGAGATCAAAGGGCATTACATTTCAGACCCTTACTAATCTTCAGCTATATGTATTTGGAGATCAAAGGGCATTTCGGACCCTGCTGCATCCACGATTCCGGGGTTCCCAATATTTCATTTACTCGTGCCTCGTCTCCGCCTCCGAAACGTCAGAGACTACCGCAACAATAAAACGTGTAGAAGGCAGGCCCAACACAACAAAACACAACAGCCGACCACCCACCCAAACCTAACCCCAGGCTATCCCCATCCCTTTGCCACAAGTTCGCATGCAACACGTTCGATGTCGCAGCTACGTCTCAGTGGAAACTTCGCCGGTTGAGAGTTTTTTGGGGAAGATGCTTAGGCATCCGGCCCCCGGTCGCCCCAGCCGAATGGGTTAGGTAACTTTGGCTTTTAATTGGGTCTTGGGGGTGCTGTAAGTGCACCTTTGCTAGGGGTCCAACCCTATCATGGAGCTATCACATGTCCAGAGTTCATGGCGGTCATTAGCTTCGATACCTTTTGAGGCATTTAAGGCAGCCGAAAAGGTCAGTTGGTCACATTAGCAACAGCAACAGCATCAGCATCTCACCGACAATTCAAAGGCGGATCTCATAAAAGTTTCGATTACAGGTGTGGAGCATTTTTTTGTTGCATAAAAGAGGCTTTTATCTCCAGCCCAGACGTCGGTCAAGCACCTCACTCTCTCTCCCAGCAGAGAGATGACGGGGATATCAGGTTACCCAGCAGCCCGCCAGTCAAGTTATTAACCTCAGGCTCTCAGGTCTGCGTTTACTTAAGATGATCTCAGGCTAAGGACAATTATGGAAGGATGGCATGGCAACAGGGACCCTCTGAACTAAGACATCATCACGGACAGGAAGCAACTCCAATTTGCTAGATGAAACGAAACTGTCAAAGCCATCTCTCAGTTGGGAACACCCACAGACGAGAAAGGTTCAGATCTCTACCAAAATCCTCACTGTGTAACTCAAGATCAAAGGAAGACCATTACACTGATCAATGAACCCAGAGTCCCAGCCCCTTTCCGGATCCAGACATCAACGTCATCTCCGTCTCTCTGCTTCCGATCTGTCTGCACTCGATCGGATCTTTGGGATGGGTTTTTTTGTAGCTTCCTGAAGAGTCAATTTCACATCCAGTCTTCTGAGAGCAACAGATGTGGCCCCAGGCGAAAGATCACTAACCATCTCAAATTACCCCAGACACGACAGAGCTCTTATTTTTTTATGCTTAATAAAAAAAATGTGCCTCTTCCCTGCTGCTGCTGCTGCATCGTTGGGGAATTTTCTATGCAATAAAGGCTGCAGGACAATAGCAGAGCCATCAACAAGGATATCAGATAAAACACGCACCTACCGCCCCCACCTTCCGCCCTCAGATAACGAAGAGGAATTGTTTTCACTGCCACAGCAGCAAAAGTTCCTGTTATTGTTGTGGATGCGACTAGAGCCAAAAGGTAATAACAAAAAGTCATTTCTATGGAAATCATTAAAAATGCGAGACTTTTCAGTTTCAATAAGAAACTGTTGCCGCGCACAAAGAGCGAAAACTCAGCATAATGAAGGAAGTTGTTGCCAATCGAAACAAAAGCAAGTCACTGCGGCACCAAAGACCAAGATTCGTACGGAATTACAAGCAATTTGTATGCGGAGTGTAGGCCAAAATTTGCTAAAGATTTAAGCACTACAAACAGAGCGGAATGAAATGGGGATTTTCGGATTTGACGGCCACATAAAGAACCAAATGGTAATTTTTCACTGGGATAACGACAATTGTTGACAAAGTTGTAAGTTAAATATATTTATTTTCTTAACGTACTAGGAGGAATCACTTCGCCAACTCCGGGCTGCCCTGCCACTCTCGTCAACAACCCAAAACATTTTCATATAATTGTGAAATACTATAGGAAAGATTTTCCAAAGCACAGTTTCGAAAACATCTATAGTAAATAAACGATAGAGAATAGTTCCACTGAAAGCCCTAATTGGCTTCCTGGTGCTATATGCTGCGACGAGTTGGCACTAAATAGGCAAATGGGTAACGAACGTCAGAAGCGGGCCGCGCACGCGCTCTTCGCCTCATTTCGCATGCGAATCAGACCCCACGGGAACGTTCGCCGAATTATGTACGAGTGTGTGACTAAGTCACTGGCGATAAAAAGAGTACGCCGGAGCGGGGCGTGCGAACCGATCGGTCTGATGTTGGGCATTATATATGCGATTGGAAGATTGTCCAGATATTGCGGTGTTGGGTGCGGGCTCAGCGCAGAGACTTCGTGGATGGACTGACAATATCGGGACGGGTGGGATGGATGGTCCAGTGGGAGACGGAGACACCGTTGTGGCCTACGTGATTGACTGGACATCAGCGATTGGCCATCAGCCGGAAGAGGGAGAGTTGCTTGCCCTACGAGCCCTACGATCAGGAAGTCAGTTGGTCGACGTCGTCGACCGGGTTCAGTGTCCAGTTTTTGTACTTGAAACCCAAATTACGCAGTTCCAGAAATACCCAAAATAAACATCAGATCCCATACCAACCCATCCCCCAGGCACATCCCCCAAAAGCTCGTTATTTTTGGCCAGAACGTAAAGTACCGCTAGGCGGGCAAGTGCGCAAGTGGGCCGCCGCACTGCCGAAACCCGGTTGTGATGTCACCGGGGGCGGCTGAGCGGGTTTTTTTCGTACCCCCAAGTTACACTTGAACTCCCCATCGCTGAGGGGCTGATGATGATTAACGCAGTCAGTCCGAACGAATCGGGTTCGGGACAGTTGGAAGTGTTCACGTTCACGTCAAAGGGGCTGGCATTGCATAAGAGACCCAGATCATATCGATTGACACGCCCCCTAACCGATTAGTTACAGTACTCTGTCTGTACCGAAATATGAGTGCAAATCTCTGGGCAGGTGTGGAGCACCCGGAGCATAGGTACATAAAGAAGAAGATTCCACTCAGAGAAGCAATATCTATCCATTTGAAGGAATCAAAATTGAGTAAAGCAGCGCACTAATATCCTTATAGCTATCATCCTACATTATTTGATGCTTGATGGTTAAGAGAGTGCTACTCACCTGTTCAAAACTGAACCAGTTTCGTTTTTTTCCTCATTAATCATCTTTGTTCTTTTCAGCATTTAAGAATCAATTAAATCCGAAATTTATTGTGCGAAAACACGATTCCATTGAAAACAATGACAATGACTGCGTCTTTGATGACTTCGCACAAACACAAACACATCGCTGATCTCCGAGAGACTTCCATTCACTTACGCACTCGTTTAGGGCAGGGTTGGGTTGATCCCAAAAATAATACTACAATTTTGGGCTCCTTTATTTGTAGCCACTGAATCAACTGGTTTTTTTCTTATATACATATGTATGTAGTATGTGTTTTTTATACCCGGTACTCGAAGAGTTTAAGGGTATATTAGATTTGTGGAGATAACGGTTGTGTGTAACGCCCAGAAGGAAGCGTTTCCGACCCCATAAAGTATATATATTCTTGATCAGCATCAATAGCCGAGTCGATATAGCCATGTCTGTCTGTCCGTCCGTCTGTCCGTCTGTCCGTCTGTCCGTCCGTCCGTCTTCATTTGCGCCTATATCTCAGAGACCATTTATGCTAGAGGAACCAAGTTTTGTATCCAGTCTCCTGTGTGATCACACTACTCCAAATGTGTTGCAAAATTTCGCCCCGCCCCTTTCCGCCCGCACAAAGGACGAAAGTCTGTGGCGTACACAATGTTGAAGATACAAGAAAACTAAATACGCAGAATCATAGAGAATGACCATTTCTATCAGAGTGTTGAATCTGGATCAGATCGGATCATTATTATAGCTACAATGAAGAAAACCATTTCGAAAGTCATCATTCCCTCTCGCTCTCTCTCACACGCGACCCTGTCTGTTTTGCCTATTCGTCTAAATGAGCGCCTAGTTCTCAGAGACTATAAGAGCTAGAGCAACCAAACTTTCTATCCAAGCTCCTGTGATATCGAACCAGCACAAGTGTATTTCAAAATTTTGCCACGCCCCTTTCCGCCCCCACAAAGAACGAAAATCTGTGGAATCCACAATTTTTAAGATAAATGAAAACCAAAAACGCAGAATCATGGAAAATTACCATATCTACCAGATTGCCGAATATGGATCAGGTCGGATCAATATTATGGCCAGAAGAAACAAATTAAATTTCAGTGGCTACGCAACGCCTGCCAAGCGCTGACTCCTTCCCTCTCTCTCTGTCGCAAACACTTGTACGTCTCAAATATGTAGTTATACATGTCATGTAGAAATTTAGAAGCAGATGTAAAAAGCATATGCAAACAAAATTGAAAACATGTATAATATTCCAAAAATGATTTGGCTTTATTTTTTGAAATATTATTTTTTGCCCAAAATTTAATTTGTCCCTTTTGCGAACATATAATAAATTGCATAAATCGCAAGCTCATATATGTATGTACATATGTGTATATTGACTGAGTACCGGGTATAAGGTAGAGCCGCGGCCTTTGCCGCGGCTCACAACGTTCCCCCTCGTTTTTCTGCTTGAATCGAGCAGACAAAACGTACGGGATTTTAATGACCTTTCGAAAAACAAAATAAAACCAAAAATAAATACAAATTAAATATTTAAAAAATGTTTGTACATTTTTAGTATTTAAAATAAGTATTAATTTAATTTTTCTTCATAGATGATGCATTTTTTGTTAAGCGTTAAATGATATAAAACGCGACCGTAGATGACAAAGTTCTAGACATGATTTGGACAAAAAATGCCAAACTTTTGAATGGATGTGTCGGTTTTGACCTGGTCGTGCTAAACAAAGTATCACAGTGTACTTAGTATAGGAAGTTAAGAAGTCTTGGTAGCTGATGGACACCAAATTTGAGTTGTCAAAGATTTTGAATAGGTTCGACAGCATAAAATTAATTCATTACAAAAGAATGTGCTGTAAAATGACCGATCTCTGCGTTTAACTCTTAAAGATAAATATGCAACAGGGTATCTAGATTTGGACATGTTTTAGTGTTAATGCATGTTTTAATATACACACCTTTAGTTCTAGTCGGCAATAGCATTATCCATAGCCAAGTAAATATAGCCGTGAAATTTCAGATTAAAGAAATTGCGTTTGTCCTATATTCTTTATGCATTGCAAGGTGAGAATCAATTGAAAAACCCTTGCGAATAGAGTCGGTCCCATCTATGAATCCCATCTACAGAAGATTTCTCTGCCTGCAGCTGCTGTTGTTCCTGGCAAGAGGGCTGGCAGTTAAGCCTAAGACCAAGTTGCCAGCCGTACAGACCGAGACCACAAATGGCTTCCAGCTGACAGTGGGGGGCCACGTGGGCCACTGGATGATGCACATCATGATTGGCCAGAAGTTTGTCTGCGGAGCGTCCTACTACAGCGCCCTGTATGTGCTGACTTCGGCGAACTGCATACACAGGTACCGCCAAAGGTTGGACAAGATGACCGTAGTGTACGCGCATCCCGACAGAGATGAGTATAACGAGTTCACCGAATCCAGGATCGACGGGGTCTATGTGTCGAAAAACTATCGATATCACGAGAACTTCATGGACATTGCGGTAGTCAAGACGTGCAAAAGCTTGACCGACAGGCCGCTCAATATTAAACTCTGCACGAAGCCGCTGCGCAGGTACCGAAAGTTAACGGTAGTGGCCTGTGGCGCAGATCCCTGGAAATTGGACTTTCCTGGCATCGCCACCGATGACATCACCCTCATGGCGAGGGGCGACTGCCAGCCGCAATTCATTAACGACAAGTTCATTCTCTCCGAGACGATCGCCTGTGCCAAAGAGTTGAACGATATCAGGTACCGCATGTACGAGTTTGGATGCCCCGTGACGGCCGGTAACGACGAGCTGTGCGGCATCGTGGCTTGGGGACCACAGTCCAGCGGCAAACATCCTGGCCTCGTCACCGACGTCTATCAGGCCAAACGATTCATCAGCGAGGTGGTGAACGGCAACTATGAAGACAGCCAAGACATATCAAAACATACGAAAAAAAAGGACACTTGGCGGCGATGTACGTAAATTATGGTGCTGTGAACTATGTTCAGTAATAAAATGCAATTTGGAATAACTTATCTGTGTCATCTGTGGCACTTCTATTGAGCATTGACCTTTTATAACTATGTATTACTTATTACCCAAGCTAACGCCGTCCATTACCATCTTTATGAAGTACAGAAACTACTACCAGTTAATGTCGTACAAGCACAAACGATGCCGGACGTCCTGGAAACTTGTTCCTTATAGCATAAATTCTAACTCTAAATTCTACCCCAAACACTGGGTATACTAGAACTCAAAGGAAGCCTACAGAGGGCTGGAGGCCCTATGTGAATCAACTTAGAATATCACACGTAGTCCGGGCTTTAAGATTCAACTAAACGCTTTCGAACAGCAGCACCCAATCTGGAAACGATCTTTTTTTCGGCTTCCCCATCCATAATTTTTGATTTTAATTTGAATTTAAGCGCGCACATAATCATTGTGCAAAATCAGCCAGCTTCTGTTAGAGAGCAACAGGGTTGCATCAGTAAGCCGCTGCCTGTTGGTAACCCTGTGTAGTTGACATGTAGAAAATGTGTAGTTATCATTTAAGCAAATTGAAAATGTTTGTGACCATAAGGCTAAGTCCGTGTTTTATAAACAATCCAATAAAGTAGTGTACTTATTGTAAACTTATCCTGTAGAAAATGTATCAGTTTAAAGAAAAAAATTAAATGTTGAGTACTGAAAGTCCTTGCTAGGGCGTACTACTACACCGAACATCAAATTGAGAAATTTCGCTACCAAAAATATATGGTTTACGTACCAAAATTCGTTTTTCTTTAGTATGACCATTCTTCTATTTTTCTTTTTCACCAACATTTTTTGGCTTGTTCTGCAGATAAAAGTGTGTACGACCGCGAACAAATAAAATACAAATAATAATAAAAAAGCGACGAAATGGAAGTTGTGAGCGAACTCGTGCAGTTTATGCAGCCAAACCAACGACTGGACCTCAAGGCTGTGGCGCTGACACACGTACTGGGTGAGTGAGGGGCAGCAACAGGCGGTGGGCCACCGTTGGCGCTCCACGTGCGGCATGTTTTAATGTATTGTGAGCAACAGTGACATCACATGCCATTCGCTTTCAGGTCTCACGGGCAGCGCCGAGGGAAAAGCGGCAATACTATCCCTGGATGATTTGCTGATGGCCATCTTCGGGCTCACATTCGACGAAAACCATACGGTGGCCAAGGATGCAGTGCTCAGCCTTATCAATCTGACAGCAGAAGAGGAGTGCGCTACCAAAGTGTTTAATTTGGCCAACCGCATTCAGCCCGTAAGAGGAGAAGCTACTCCCTAAAGAGAACACACTCATAGCCCCTCTCGATTACTTGCAGCCCTTTGCCATTGTTGAAGTGGCTGCCACTCAAATCACCGACGAGCAGTCGCCGCTGGCCGATCCCTGGAGCATGGTGCTCAGCAATTTGACGCGCGTGGAGAGCCTGGTGCACGAGATACTCGACATTCTGGAGCGGAGCGAGCAGACACTGCCGCGGTTGGCGAAAGCCTTTGCCCAGCTGGATTACAACAAAAAGAAGGCGCGCCTGCACTACCTGGCGCCCATCTTTTGCAACCTGACGCAGGTGGCACGCGGCAGGGAACTGTGTTGCCACGCGCGGTACCAGCTGTTGGAGAAGCTGCTGCCCTTCGCTTCCTACGAGGAGAATGTGGTGCGTCGCGGCGGCACCATTGGCATCCTGAAGAACGTTTGCTTCGATGCTGTCTACCACAGCGTGATACTTGGCGAAGATGACAACATATTGGTGGCCATTCTGCAGCCGCTGTGCGGCCCAGAGGAGTTCAGCGACGAGGACAATGACAAGCTGCCCATTGAGCTTCAGGTGAGTGAGGGCCCCCGTCCATCCAGTCGCATGGCTAAAACTCATCTCTCCTTGGCTCTCCCCAGTACCTGCCCGAAAGCAAGACACGTGAGACAGATCCAGATCTGAGGAAGATGCTCCTGGAATGCCTCCTACAGTTATGCTCCACGCGGCGCAGTCGGGAGATTTTGCGTGCCAAGGGCGTCTATGAAATCCTGCGCGAATACCACAAGTGGGAGGCGCGAGTGGGCCTGGACCGTGACTGTCTGCTGGCCTGCGAGAATGTCGTAGACATTTTGATCAAGTTTGTTCAGAAGGAAAGCCCACCATCGATGATGACTTCTGTAACGCTCTCTGTTTTATTCCAGAAAAGAGGAAGAAATCGGTCTGGATAACTACAAAAGCGTTGAGGTGCCCGCGGATCACGCCGAGAAGTTCGTTCAGGAAGATGCCGACTACGTTAAGAGTCTTTTAGATTAAATTGCACCCAATGACCCACCGTTTTGACTGTAAATACGCGTAGTGTTAATGAAACTCACAGACGGTATTGAATCTTCAATATATGTATGCTGTTTTTATTCAGAAATGCTGATAGTTCATTTGTGTAATGCTTTTGCTCCAAAATGTTGCCCTAGAAAAGTTGTACGCACGCACTTAAATGCAAGAGAAACAATGTCGATCGGTTTTAATTCAATTTTTGATTAGTTCAAGTAGCGCGATATCTATTTAGTTGATCTAATGATACTCCATCTTTTCGTATTGTATATGTATAAAGTTCTCTTAAGTGCTAGATATGTACGTTCGTACATGCATTTGAAAAATGTCATGAAACTTCATTTTAACAATCATTGCTTGGTCGTTCATCGTGTGAGGGGGATTCGAGGTGCCTGTTAATTGTTTGCCTTTTGATTAGTTTGCGCTTAGTTATAGTTTTAGTTGTAGTTTTAGTTGCACTGCAAGCAAGCGATTTCAGCGGAAAATGTGTTCTTTGTGTATTTGCTTGTTCTTATGTATGTCTGCCCGAAAGCAAAAACCGTTTGATTCTATCAAAATTTGTGTTTGATTGCTCTGGATTTTGTCATTTTTCATTTGCGGAAACCATTGCAAGCTCGCTTAGACTCGATAAAGATAAAAAATAAAAGAATAAGTACGAACCACTCGAACTCCAACTGAAAATTCATACAAATATTCTGTGTTCTTCTGTGTGTTCCGTTTGTGTGTTCATTAAATGCTATTGCTGTTGATTCCTAGCGTTGCATATACTCGTTTTTCATAATTTGTTTAGTTGGTCCTATTGGTTCTTCATCCGTCTCCTCGCCATATCAAAATTTAGTTAGACTTTATAATTATTATTCTCTAGGCTAAATGTAATTTTGCAAGTTGTGAACTTAGTCGGTAAAATAGCACTACTCCCATAATTATTTTGGTTTTGTTAACTTAGAACTGTTTCCTGCATAAACGGGCGAAGGGCATAATGGAAAACTGCGAACACAAGCTTCAAGATCACTCCCTTCGTGGTCTGTGGACAATGAGCCACGTTTATAAATAGAGCAAACATCTAACGATACCTGTAAGATAAGGTCTGACCATTCCGAATCAGATAAGCCGCACTCATGGGTTTTCTACGAAAAGTCTCAAATTTATTGAACAGTCAGCTAACGTTTATCAATTGGTCTGCGGGCGGACTTATCTAGCCATCATGCGGCGCGACAGAACCTCGTAGGCGAAGATCTTAATCTCCTCACCGTCGTAGGGGATGTAGAGGCAGCCGTGGGAAGGATGCACCTTGCCCACGGTCAGAGCTCCGGCGTGGTAGCCACGTCCTGCGTACAGGGCCTCCCCATCGACGTTGTGGCCTACACTGACGGCTCCGGGGGGCACCTCTCCGTTCTCCGCGGACAGCCATTCGTAGTTGTGACCACTGAGAGCCTCGTAACTCTCCAGCTCCACCTCCTGGTTGGCGTAGGCCACGTAGGCCTTGCCCTTATTGGGGATCACCTTGGCCGGCAGCATGTCGTTGCAGTAGAAGGCGCGTCCCACGTAGATGGTGTCGCCATCCGAATCGTGGCCAGCCACGACGGCGTTCTGGGGGACAGTTCCGTGACTGTAGTGCAACCAAGTGTGACCTGGAAGGGATTCGTGATTTGAGGTTTAGGAGACAGGCTTCCTGTGGTGGAGCGGCTCTTCTTACCATCCATTTCGTTCGAGCTGTAGCAATGTACTAGGCAAGCCTAATCGAGGAAAGTATTTTTTGGGCGATAGTCTTTATCAGGTTATCCCTGTCTGGCGCGATAACGAATAAGATGCACTCAAAAAAAGTAAATTTCAATGTGATCGGACTTACTAAAAATTCTCCTTAGTTACAGCACACTCAAAGAAACGAAATACTTAAACCTTCTCAATTGCGCGAACTTTTAGAAAAATGTATAGAATTTTTTGTACCCCTTAGATATGTACATATAATCTATGCCCCTATAACTCTGCACTTAAAATTTAAGTTGCAAATGTAGAGACCAAAAAATTTCGCATTATTAAGATAGAGTTTCTTAGATTTAGAACAGTCTTCCAATTTAGCAATCTCATGTTCTTTTTTGTTATATTAATTTGACATTTGGAAAAATTAAACTTCTGGGTAGAAAACGATAACGATTTTTCTGAGTGTGGGTGACTCAATATACATATAAAATGAAGGCCGGCAGCGATAGCCGTAGAAAAGCGGTACCTGTGAGCGGATTGGTGTCTACCATACATTGATAACCCTATAAACAACGTTTTGTGTTATTTATGACTGGCTTTTATGGCTTGATTTAAGGCGTATGCAGGGCCGGAATTCACCTTTTTTCTTAAATGGGTGAAAAGTATTATGTGATTAGGGAATACAAATAAAATTGAACTACTTGAATGAAATAGTTTCCCTGTTTCCTGGTAAATTGATAAATTGCTATTGATATCGCCCAACGATTTGAGTGATTGCTAGATCGGTTCGCAATGGTTCGCAGTTTTCCCATGAAGTTTTTGCCCACTAATTTATTTATACACAATTGTTTAATCTATAATCTGCCTAAAATTCAGCGTTCATTGTAACAAATAATTCAATTTGCTCATTTATATGTATGTATTTACAATAGTCGTCTTCTAGGGAGGCGAAAAATATTTTAACGCATCGAATATAAATTGAAAAAGTTTTTCTTTGCGTTTTGCCTCGCTTAATGTTTGTTGGAAACTTTGCAGCGACGGCGACGGCATGACATTAAATCTAGCTTAGAAGCTAAAAATAATTGCAATTAGAATTTGAATTTAGTTCGCACTTTGTTCTGCCTTTGATTTTCGACTCTCGAATGCTTAGCATATACCTAAATACATAGTTCAAGTTTCGCCATCAATTATTGTTAGATAGTTGTTGAGTATTCGTTTATAAATCACATAATTGCTTGATGAATTCCATAAAAATATGCTCCATTGCCACTGACTGGGTGCTGACTGTGTGTGTGTTCGGGTGTCGAGCGTAGAGCGTCGAGCGTCGAGCGTGTCCTTGTTGCCTGTCCTTGCTGCTCTGCTGTGGCTCTGGTGCAATTATTGTAAGGTGCAATCCTAGACACTGAGAGAGTTTTGAGAGGTGAGGGATGACATGCAGGTAGAGACATCGGTAGAGATAGGGAGCCTGTGAGTGGGGCATCGGCATCGCCGAACCAAAGGAAAAAAAGTATTTCCACTCGCAGCTGAATTATATTAAATGCTTTTCCACGCTTTTTCCACACTTCATTTTCAATATCTTCTCAACTTTAATGGGGTTTCCCCCCTTTCCACCCGTCGTTCACATCCTTATGGTTCCTCCAATTTGCCACTTCTATTGCTACCTGGCAGCTGCCACCAGCAAAACCGCGATGCTAAGCAGATGCCGCATTAGCGTTTCCGCCTTCACTGGATGCCGCTGCGACGTAGCCGTGTTGCAGGCATCCGCATCGCTGCAGCTCTGCAGGCACCCATGCACGTATCTAAAAGTGGAAAAAGTGGGTGAAAAATGTCGGATAATGTTAGGTTATCAGTTGCATACACTCAGAGAAAACCCCCATTATTAGTTCTGAACATATTTCATATTGAGCGGGTGCCCAAAGTATGTTTTCTCTGAGTGTAATATCCACTTCAACGAACCTATTATCGTAGTAAAACTTTCCACAGTGCGACATTCTTATTAACTCGGTGTCTGTGGTGAGGGTGCCGCTGTCCAGGGCACAGCCTCGCACCGTTATCGTTTCGCCGGTGTCATCTGCAAGCAGGGAGGAGGAGGAGTTGTGGGAATTATATTAATGTCAAGACCATGCATCCATCAACCGTGTAATTCACTTACCATAATAGCCGGCGATCTTAATGCAGGCCGTGGCCGGGAAGAGGCCGTCGCGGCCCTTGCGACCGCCCATGCAGGGCGACTCGAGGATGGCGGTGGAGTAGTTGTTGTGAAACGGATCGTCGCACGCCTTGTTGGCCCCATTATACGAGACGCATTTGAAGCAGTCTATGCAGTAGCCTGTCGAATGCGCGAATGCGAGACCAAAAGACATCAAATTCAATTGCCATCTGCTGATTAATTCGCAGCACTTACCGCTCCTGACGAGCAGGACGAGGAGCAGCAGGGTCAGGCATCCGAGGATTTCCATGATTGAAGTGGGCGCCGCCATTCTTCAGGCTTCAGGCTTCAGTCGGGCACAATCAAAGAACTCACAGGATAAGAAGATAGACGGATGACGGACACACCTCGTGGTTCATTGCGAATTCGCTACGAATCCTGCAAAGGGAAATTCATCAAAATTAGCAAACGGATTGAACACTCTGCCATGCTTAAAGGGCTTCAAAAGTTTTTCGATTTCTTTACGAAAATATTCGGCTCAGTGCTTAAAAAGCTCATAAAAAGTTGAACGAAAAATGGTCATAAAAATTATATCCACAATCCGCAGATATGCAATTTCAGCGAGTGACACCGAGAGGGGGCCACACAGGCAGGCGGGCAGGCATTCAGCACGAAAGACAGAAAGCCAAGAAAAATTAAAGGCAATAAATTGCACAACGCCATTTCTGACACGATTTCTCCTCTCCTCTCCGGTGGGTGGCAGCATTTTTCCATTTTTTCGGTTTCCCTGCGTGTTCCATATTTTTATTGCCGAAGTGTAAATAATTGCTTTTGAGTCGATTTTCGTGTCGAATGCGCGCCATGTGCTCTCTGTGTTTTTTCTCGTTCCTTTCTTTTCTTTTTCTTTTTATTTTTTGGGTCCCTTTTAATGGCCACTTTGATAGCCCAAGGTGTTCTGTTTGGGTCAACCTTTGGGGGGCTGACTTTTTTTTGTTTTGTTCCTTCGACCCCCTCCTTGGGAGCGAATTATGACAAATGATTTTGACTTACGGGCTGTAACTGTAGTTAAACTTGGTGCTCGGAATTTATGGGGATAATGCGGGTAGATTGAGTGGATGATTTGAGGATGAAGCGTGAGACCTTTACACAAGAAAGTCACCCTTCCCTTCGAGAGTCGAAGTTTTAGTAACCCTTGCATATCGATCGATTTCTAATGGCAGCTATGTATATGACGGGGATGGAGATGTTTCATCTGGCAATAATATGACGGTATAAATAAATGAGCATTCTCATCATTAAGTCCATCAATGTCAATCATTGTCTCATGGCATCAGAACAACCATTCATCTACAGCAAAATGCGAACATTTCGTGAGAATTAAATCCTTTGTGTATTAATTTTTATTGGAAATTGTGGTACTGGCATTTAAGTGATTTCAAAATCCACATTGGTTCCACGGGGCATACGAGTAGGTGCAACATCCTGTGCAGCCGCAAAATGCTGTGCATTATTTATGTGACTTTGAGTGTCTATCTGTGGATTGGTTTGGCAATCAGAATTACCCCACAGACAGCTTTGAGTGATTCTGTCAAACTTTTGACACTTTGAACCACTCGGAAAATGAAATTATGTTTTGGTTTTAAGCACAAGATGAGGTGATTGACGCTCCGTCGTGTCTGAATCATGTAATTAAAAGCGGCTGTTAAGTCAGAGCTTCAATAAACTCGGGGCTTCAAGGCAGATGAAGGTGAAGAGAATTGTAATTAAATCGCAAGAGTTGCAATCAGCTTATATGTAGGAGTGGTCTACTGTCAGAGCAATAATTATGTGGCAGATGTACATCTATTTGCAAATTAACCCCTGAGCAGTCGAACGAGCTGCCATCGTGCCACTCTGCTCTGACTGGCAGGCCAGGGGGAGTAGAAAGAACAGAGCGGAAGTGGTATTCAATGGCAGTGTTGACGGAAACGGAAGTCTATTCCGCCTCCATCCTGCCTCAGTGGCTTCTCGTCTTTTGCCAAATGAATTTTACCTTTTGTTTCTTCTGTTTGCTGTCGTCTTTCAATGTAGAGAACTGTGCTCTCGGGCCCGTCTGTGGCTAATAAATACCTTATATATGTATATAGGACTTATACACTGTCTTCTATAGCCAGCCAGGAGTCCACCATTGTCCTCGCCTAACGACCGTCAATGTATAGTGAGAGCACCTTCTGCTGCTGCCCTTTTGCCAGTACTTCATCAATTGTGTGGCTTCGCCGTGGCTTTGGGGAATCGAATCAGGAATGAAGGACCACCCCAACCGGCCAGCCAGTCAACTTTCTTTGGCAGCTGCCACATCGTAACTTTTACGACAAGACAATGCCAACGGCAGTTAGGGAAGAGCAATATTTGTGTGTGGGTGTGGGTATGGGTGGGGGGTGTGTTGTGTCAAACAATTAAAAGCCTTACGTTGAAAATTGTCGTTTGACAGGACATTTAATAAGTTCCCCGCAGAAATCGCTCCTCAGATCCGCACCCTCAGAATTCTAAACAAAGTTCGTGGGCATCTAATCGCTTATTCATGGACCAACTTGCCTGTGGCGAGCATTAAAAATGAAAAATGAACTCAAAGTTGGGCCCAAATCTGCTTTTGACAAAGAGCCTGCGCTCAATTGGAGGCCATTAATTTCTTAATCTGCCTGTTAATGGCAACCCAGGCGGAGTGAAAAGTGGGAGAGGCAGTGGAAGGCCTCATTAGGCTGTGGGTCAGATTTGATTAAGTGACCAACACCTGGGGGCAAGGCAAGTTTCGGATAAAAAATGAGGGTAGTATTACATTACCTCATCCTTCTCATGGATGTTTACTATACAACGTACTATACAGTACATTCACAATTTCATTTCATTAAACGATAATCCTTTAGCGTCTTACAGCCTCCAGATAAGTCCATTTGAGTGAGAAGCTCTAGTCTTTTCTTGCTACTGAATAGCCTTTATATCACTCCCATGTAATCCCCTCCTCCACACACGGGAGACTTTTCTTCGTTTCCTATTTGTCAGTCAAAGAATATTATATGTTGTATTTACCACGTTGACAAAGATGATTGCCGCTTCGAATGTATGAAGGCTGTAAGCTCATAATTTCAGATCCCCTATCCAGCTATCGCCAGGGCATGTGCTTTCAAGGCCAATTAACTTCTAATGACCCTGACTATTTATGGGCTGTGATGGACCGAAAACTTAAATGTTCGGGACACACGTTAAGCGATTGGGCATTATTCGATTTATGTCCTGGGTCGGACAGAGGGCTTACATTGATATGGGTCCCCGATGCGGATGAGGGTCCCATATGAGTGTGGAAATATTTGTCGTTGGCTTATAACCCATGCCTACCGCTAGTTAAGCACATAAGCCTTTCCATTTTGCTGATTTTGTTGTTTTAAAGTTTCCGATCCAATGAAATTCTGGACAACGAAGCCAATTTAAAATCATCTGTGGCCGGAACTCGAGCCATTAAATCTATATAATCCTTGCCACAGAATGCGAGTACGAGGGGTACATTTTAAAGTGGAAAGTCAGCTTATGAAAACACGAATACGAATGGTTTCAACTGCCATGGGGATACATGAAACTCGTATTGATTGGGGACTTATTCATGAATCATGATTCTCGTGGCAATCAAATTTTCTTCTTGGCTTCTTCTGGTTAACTTTTATCACAAATCAAACTGTTTTTTTAAGTTTTTCACCTTGAGAAAACTTTGTCAGTTTTCCTCCACATCTGAAATTTAAATGAGTTCGTTTTGACAGACCAATTTTCACTCTCTCTATCTCTCTCTCTTGGTGCAAAGAATTGAGGTTAATGGTCAGTAAAATATAATTAGTTCAGATAAAAGGCAAGAGTCTGCATTCGAAATGGCTAATCCTTGGGGGCAAAGCTGCTTAAGACAAATGGATTTCACCTTTCACCTCTGAATGCTCCTGCCTTTTCAGCCCTGTCTGGCTAAGTGAGACTGTGATGATTTTGGTTTACACAGCCAAAAAAAATATACTAATTCATACAAAAATATGAATTAATTAATGCTATTGAATCTCAAAATGTAATTATCATAAATCAATATATAATTTCCATTCCACTGAACATAAAAATTGCTTTATATACATTTTTGTAATATTTATTTTGTTATCAAATGAATATTTTGCGGTGTATCCGAGTAGACCAATGTGTGTGCAATGTTCAATGATTCTCAACCGCAATTGGTTGAACAACAACCAATATCGATGCTCTTCTCGACGCGTCTGTCACTCAATGCTGCCACTCGCCGTCCATTGTTGTTCGACACTTATTCAGCTCTCAATACCCGTACGCCTCAATGGTCAAAAGCAAAGGGAACCCACTATAGCCTGGTCAAAAGGTAAAGGTAACTCTGATACAATCCTTAGCTCGCTCTCTCTCTTTTCAGAGCTTAGAAAACACATTTAATTGCTGGTTTACTCTGCTCTTCTGGCTGCTGGTCAACTAAATTAATGAATTTACTCTTCACTCTAGCCATCGCTTTTTCAGTGGGTTGGGTGTGGGTGGACCTCTTTGTAGAACAGCCTGTTGTTTGTTTTATACACTTTTACTGGTTTCGGCTTCTCAAGCGGTTTTTAGTTAATAGGCAGACAGAACAATGGCCGTGGCTGAAAATAGGGACTACGGCTGGCTTCAGGACATGCTTTCCAATTAATTTAATTATTTTGTAATTATTTTATCCTGGCTCTTAGGAGGATTTCTTCATTAAACGGAAGTTGGTAATCAAAAGCGTAGCGTAGATTATTTTAGGGAATGGACAATTTGACTTGGTTTTAACTTCTGCTCCCGTTTACCCCTTGATTGTAACATTTTAAGAATTCTATGAATAACAGAGTTCTATGAATAGTAATCCATACATTTAAAGCGGAACAAGTTCTGTGAAATTCCCCTCTCTCCGTCTCTGTCGTACTTTCTTTGGTGCGCAAAACTTTTCCTCAAAGGAGCTCAATCTAAAGTTCAGTTGAGTGTATGCCGACATGACTGAATGGCATATTGAATAACTGAGTGAGCTTTCCCTGACAGTCTGGCCACAAACGGAAAGTTTTCCTGCCACACGAAAACAAGTTCTAACCAAAACGGCAATACATTTTATATAGCCACCCCATGTGTGATGTGCCCCGAAGGGATTTCAAAACTCAAACGTGTTAGGTTCAATGTTTTAATGGTTCTCTATGCGGAAAATCCTTTTGTATACATGGGAGAAAACATTTGGCCACAGAGAATTGAGAAACCTCAACCATCTTTGGATGTGGTGTTTTCTTATTGTTCTGAATGTTTACGTGCACATTTATGTATGTATTGTATTGTGCATCCATCAGCTAAAAATTGTCCATTAAATGAATAAAAATATATTTCATGCGTAGCAAAAAGGAATACGGTTTGGGTTGGATTCGGGTGACATTTGACAACAAAAATCCATTTAAGTGCATCTGATACGTCGGAGAAGCATGCCACCTAAATATACATAAAACGGGAAACATTCTAGGGTATGCAATGCATTTCAATGAGGATAACCTAACCAGCAAAATGTGCTAAAAAGGAAGGAACCTATGCGACACACACATCCATACATACATATGTACATGTATGTAAAAAAGCGGCTTGCTCATGTGAGACTTGAAATTTATGCCACAGCTATACATTTCTCTTGCAACAATTTATTACGTATAGAGGCAACTTTTTGAGTGCACAACACAAAACCCGATGAAGCTGAAAACGGATGCTGATGCTCCCATTCGGACCGAGATTCTGTGGCCCACACTAAAATGCATGAGCAGTCTTAATCTGCAACAGCTTGCCGAGACCCTAAGACCATAACCATATTTTGTAGACTAACAGAATGAAATTTATGCTCTGCTAGTCTGCAAATGTGAATATTAAATTGTCTGCATGCGGAGTTAATTAATTTAATACAAATGACTGCCCAATTTTCACCAATTAAGAAATGGTGCTTCATTTAAGGGAGCAGGTGCAGAAATTTCCATTATTAATTGCTTGAATTAATTTCATTTTAAAATATAATTACAATAACGATGAAAAGTTCTGTAAAAATGTTTATTGAAGGCGTTCCGTCTAAAAAGTTTAAGTACAAAGTAAAAGAAATTGTTCAGCAGAAAGAGTGCATTTAAAACCATTAAATGTAATGCAAACCTTAAAGAACTTGTTTATTTCTCTTTCTGTTTCCCATAATTTTACGCCTTTTCTACGATTTTTCCCTTTACAATTTCTTTCAATGTTCACTGTTCAACCATTAAGGTATACAAACAATTTTTCTTAGTTTTTCCTCTTCTTTTTACAAACTTTGCAGAATGCCATAAAGTACGCAACCAGCAACTGTGAAAAGTAGGAAAATCTCTCTGGAAATGTATAAATGTTCCCTCCAGAGCCATTTGGAGCTAAGCAAATTGCAGTTGAGTATTGAAGTTGGTCTGAATGTAGTTAATATACATACGCATGTATTGTATGTACATATATGACTTTTTCAACTGTGAAAGTGCATTGTACAAAATGAAGCAAAACTATCGGATTGATGACAAGGGCGTGGTAATTAAATTTATTGTGCACATGTAGAAGAAATAGATAAAATAATTGATTAGAAAGTGCAGGGCAACAGAAGGCCACTTGCAGAAGTGACCTTTAGATGAAGCCACGAACTAGAGAGCACAAAGTGTGACCGGCGAAGAAGATTAATGGCATTGGGTGCCTATTTGAGACTCTCCAAAGAAAATGATTTTAATTTATTTGATTAAAAAGTTATCTACATCTAGAGATTACAGATAATACTTCACAGCATTATTATTATATTATGCACTTTTCCACGTAACAAACCCTTAACTCATTGCCATTATTGAATAAAATTTCTCCTTTTTACAATTAAAAGAAATTGTTGTTCTTAAAATGTAATTAAAAAACAAAATTCAATTTGTCTTAGTAGAGAAATGAAAAAAATAATTAGGGCTTGCTCTGAACAAGTAATGAACTTGTTCAAATTCAGCTGCAGCAGGGAGGGACAAGGGAGGGGAAGGGCAAGCTGAAGGAAAAGTAGAAGCTGCCGTGAAATTATGAAATGCCGTTGAAAATGCAGAAAGTTGTTGCCATTTAAGGGAAACTTTTCCGAGAAACTTTTCCAAAGAAGATGTCGGTGCGAAAGTTTTTCAATACGCGAACCTGCCAAAAACAATCCAAAGCGAATTCAGTCATGGGGATAATGTCTTGAAGATGAAGAAGAAGTTAAAGAGGTTTAAGTTGAAAAATGTAGGTATATATATATGAGAGTCCGAGTTGAGCGAGCGGCTGCCAAGGACACACACAACACAACAATTTATGATCAGCCAATAAAAATAATTGAAAAAATCATCAACATGAACAGAAACTGCACGCAGGCAGTCAATGGCCAATGGCACTTGGAGTAATGAACCCAAGGATGGCGACGTCGATGTCCTCCTCCTCATCCCCATTAGGTTCGCAGTCGCAGCCAACGCCTTCATCGATTGAAGTCGGGAAAATCGAAGTGAAATCGATGCCACCACAAACAGAGGTACTACCATGTTGTTTATTGAAGTACATATAGAAGCCGCAATAAAAAGCGAGACGACCATAAAAAGGGCAACAGGAATTTATATAAAAAGAAAGAAAGGAAGTCGTTGGTGACGGAGCCTTCAGGCCTCCTCCTCCATTTGTTTTGGGAAAAGGTTTGAAATAAATAATACATGGAGCTATCTGTTTCCGTTCTCAGGACAGGGCATTGTCGAGGGCGTGGCTGCTATGCGGCAAAAAATACAAATAAATATTGCAAAAGCGATTGATGTTTGACTTCTGCTCCGTCTGAAATTTCATAAAAGGGGTTACATCAATCAGAGATATTGCCCAACATATAACAAAGGACATTAGGAAATTTTCTTAGTAGGGTTTGATACTACATTAAAGGTGCCATGAACTGAATAACTTCGTACACGTATTTCACATTTGCTTTGGTCGCTTTATGACAGCGTAACATTATCCTATAAAAAGTCCGCAATTTATTACTTGTTTAGAGAGGAACGAGTACTCTTATTGCCGCATAATTTTTCTAGAGATTCCTTTCCTTTATACCGACATATTTTGGGACCAGATTTAACAAACTCAGGTTTCCTCCACTTGACTCTCCATCACACTTGAGGCTCATTTTCTTCGCCACAAAAACTTGAGGGCGTCAAATTTCACAGCTTTTCTGCTCTTGAGGGGTTTACCTAAATTTTCTTTCATGTCTGGGTTTCGTTTATTACAGAAATTGCATTTAATTTATGATCCAATTTTTTTGTTAAATCTCAGAAAATTTAAAAGCTTTAAAATAATAACTAAATCACACTGCAAAATATTTAAGCCACATAAAAAAATATTGCAAACTACTATAATTCACGTAAGAAAATTGCCATTTTTGCTCTTTTTTGCGCACAAAATGATAGTAAATTATTATGATATAAAAAAATAAAAATTAATTAACAAAAGCCACTTCAGGGATTACTGTAATTGTGTATAAAAACGGAACCTTAACGGACCTAAAAAGCCATGAAATTAATTTCTGTGGAGCGCCCTTTTTCTCACACCTTCAGCTGACTGTGAGGGGTACACACAGAAGGTGCTTCTGGTGCGTCTCCTGGGCCTTGGATAGACAAGGAATTTTGTGGCAAAAAGTCAGCGACCACAGCAAAAGTTAACCTCCACTCCACTCTCCTTTCCTTTTTTTTTTTTTGGTTTTTTGGTTCATGGTACTCGACAAACTTTGATTAAAAAGCCGTCAACAGAACAACTCAACCTGCAACAGGACAGATTGGATTGGCAGTCAGGACATGGGGTTTATTTCAGGCACGTAGCCGCCAGAGAGGAGTTTTCAATCTGAGTGCAACTCCTGATGCTCCCGCGGCTGTTCGGTTGATTGAATGGAATGGAAATGGGTTACATTTTGGCAATTTTCCGGTTGCAGATAGTGCGCTATAAAGTGCCCGATAGTGCCCTATGTTTTCATTCTCAATACTCCACTTAATCTTTACACATTATGTTTTGTACTGATACATACAAAACTAAGAATCTACACCAGCATAAGAATCAACCATTTAACAAGAGAAATATGTAAATGTTTATTTATCATTTTTACTTAATATTACCCTCGAAAAGTAAATGAATGATTTTCCTCAATTAAAATTATTTACCAATTCTTTTCTTTGTTTTTCTTCTTTGTTCTGAAGGTGACTGCAAAAAAGAAAGAAAACAAAAGTCTAATTAATGATAAAAGCATTTTTCTGCGCTTCCATGGGAAGAAAATTATCTTGTTTCTGATAGTCTTAAAATATTATTTTCATTTAAATATTTTTTTGCAGGTCTGACGACTTTTTAGGTGTCTCATAGATACTCCCTCGGGTCAGATGAGTCACTTGTTCTTCGATTGTTTGTTTCAAATGAGAGAAAAACATTTCTATCGTCAGGTAATTAATTTCATCCATACAATTCATACCATGAAAAAATTCCGAGTTCATCCACACGCAGCTTATTTTCTTATTTACTGATTGTTTTTTTCCATTCAAGTTCATTTATTTATACCTAAGACTTTCGAATAATATTTACGTAAACCAAAGGAAAACACAGCACAATTCAAAGTGAACCAAAACACTGAACAGAAGTGGCCAAGAAATGAGTAAACTGGCACAGGCGCGAGCTAATAAAAATCCCATAAATTTGCATAATTATTCAAGCAAAATTTCATTAGCGCTCGAATGGCAGAGACCTTGAGAGGAGGTGGAAGCTCGAGGAATTAGCAGCGTGCAAAGGATTTCAATAATTGTGCGACACTTTGTTGGAATTAGCTGGAAATGTAAATGGGGGGATTTCCATTTCTGCCACCTTCCTGCACTTGTAAATATTATTTGTAAACTTCGTAATTTCTTCAATACTTTTTAGCGGCACGATAAATCACGACAAATATTTACGATATACACAAGGCGACATGAAAAATGGCGCGAGAAAGGAAAAGGAAGTGTTTGCAATATCCAAAGGCCAAGGGGCGTGAGCATACACAAAACCCATCCACCAACGGAAGCAATCTACACAAATTTCGAGGCAATCTTGCCGACCGACTCTTTCCGCTGTTATTTCCTTCAGAACTTGCCTCTGGCACTGTCGTTTCATCTGCGGAAAAAATTAAGAGAAGGTAGTGCACAATTTCATCAACCCTTTTTGTGTTTTGCCTTTGTTCTTTTTATGCAAACTCCAAAAAGACTGGAAATTTCTTAAGAAAAAAAGCCAAGCCAAACCTGGCAGCTCATTTGAATAATGGCAGGTCTGGCCACTTAATCGCAGAACTTTCCGTTGGACGTACTTGATTTTCCCAAAAAACATTCTATATCTTTCAACAATTTTTCATTTCTGATGAGGCACTTCCGTATCCTAAGGGCAAATGAGTTTGTTAGGGGATAGAAAGCCAAAGACTTAATCCAAATGGCGCAATGGCTGCTAAGTGTACCATTTTCTTCATCGCCTTATTAATGATGGTAATTTAGGATCACATTATTCATTGTCCTGTGCTGTAACACCTGAAGGCATTTCCAGGGAAGGAAATAAAGTTGTCAGCAAGTGACGACTTTACATCCACTGAGGTAAATCTGGCTTTGAGTGAAATGATTGGCTAACAGCACTGAGTTTTCTTAGTTTTGTTTTATGGCCGTCTTTCTTCATAGTGACAGGCATACCGCCTCGTGTAACTAACACTCTGAAATTGGCTTAGTGACTTGAGCTCTATGGCCAGAACGTGCTCGCAAATGGCAGCCGACGAAGGTGGCAGCCAATTAGAGTCAAACTAAACGATCTTAAACTGCAAATTGAGGTGTAAAGGTTACCTTACAAAGGAAACCAAGCCGCAAGCCATGAAATAAGTCTAGGAAAGAGAACTAAAAGTAGAAAACTGCTCTGAAAAGACAGAGGAAAAACTGAAAAAAGATAAAACTATACTGTGGCTAAAAAAAATATAGCAGCGAAAGCCATAAACCAACGAAACACAAGCGAAACAATGAAATGCCAAACTTCTGGAGAGAGCAGAATGATGGAAGCTGGTTGGAGAAAGTTTGCTAGTTTAAAAATTTAAACAAAAGCCAGACCAGACCAGACCCAAAAGGAAAATGGGTCTGTCCCCCTGAGATCTGGTATCCAACAACGAAAAATAAACTAACAGAACACAGAACACATAACACAAAGCAAACAGCAACAAACTACAACAAGCATCAGCTGCAAAATGGGAAAGTTTCGTGGAAAGGAGGGAGGGAGGGTCGAGGAGACCCACCACCAGACCCAGACCCCATAGAGTGTCCTGTGAAATTGCTTGCCAGGCACTTTCTCCATCATCTGTGCGCTGGTTGGTAGTGGTATTGGGTGTAATGTAGTTTTCAAAGGGGATTTTATTATTATTTCCCCAAGCATCTGTCTCCCGTATTCACTTTTGGGTTGAGTAAAATTAATGAGCTGACCAGACAAACAGCTTCTTTGTGGTCTCTTTGAAGTGGTCTGGCAGTTGACTTTAAATGAAGCTTAAGTACAGGATATTTCTGATTAAACACGATGATTGAATAAACGACAAATAAGTGTACGACCCGTTAATGGCATCCAAGAACAAATATCAGGATGGAAAGGGTTGAACTTTACTCAAAGGTTAACCACAGAAGCACCTTTATGCTGAGGCGTGAAAGAAAAACACACAAACCATTTTGCACGTCATTAATCTTACAGTGCAACATCGCTGCTTTTCCCATTTTCCGTTTCTGTTTCTCTGTTTGTTCTGACACTTTTGCTTTTGTTGACATAACAGAATGGAAAATAGGATGAGTCGACGGCCACGTTTGCAAAACTGTAGCCTTACTTTCATGGTTCTTGTTTGTTCTTCCCCCAGAAATGTTGCAAATTTGCGAAAAAGGGTTAGATTTTACCATGTTCTATGTCCTGACAGCAATTCTTATCCAAACTGTAGAAACTGTCCTCATTCTCCACTGTCTATTGTCTTTTCGAAATTTATTACTTACAGTTTGTGCTTCGTTATTGCCTTTTCCGCTGTGAATATTACATTTAATTCTCGATGCACAGTCTGCTACTCAAAATGTTATCTTTATATGGTATACAGTCTCATGGAATTCGATTAAAAAACCTGCATTGTTTTCCTTTGTCTTACACGTTCGCCCAATGCCCAAGTAAAGGCCTGAACATGGTCCATTTCCCTGATGAAAACTAACTTTTTTGTGGGTCAAACTGGGGGAAAACAAAGCCCAGGCCAACATCGATTAGCCCAAGCAACACGTACCCCATTTTTATTGAATTGGACGCCAGAGAGCCAAGTTACAGGCTAGAGACATGAATGGGGAAGTGAGACAGAATGCGAGAATACCAGAAACGATTACCAAAGCAAACAAAGTAAGAAAAAAGTCAGAAAAACTATGCCAAACCGTACAAAAGCAAACGGACGATGAGAAAACAGAAAAGGCAGACAGTAAAAAGAGTAAGAAAAAAAGATAAAGTGAAAAAGAAGCTAAAATGTAAGTCGACAGCAATCAAAAGATTAGATTTGTGTATCTAACTAGATGATCTTTGATCTCCCCAGCAGATGGGCACAGATGCTCTCCAATAATTCAAGAGAAGCTTCGTAACAGTTTGACAAACGAAATACCATATGCCATGGCTCTAGGATCCTTTCGGGCCATGTCAATTGTATCATTAATATAGGCAAAGCGACAGATGAACCCCCAGATCCTGGACAGAGTCCAGCAGCTGCCATTTCTCTGCCTGATGTCCGCTCATATATTTATTACAAAACGTGGGCAGTGTGTCTTTTGTTTTCTATCGAAGTTTTTGAGTAATGGCTAGAGATTTGCAGACAATAAGCTTGAATGTAAGGACTGTTGCCCGGACTCGCACACGACTCTTCAAGGAAAGGGGTTAAAGGACGAAAAACTAAGTTTTACACGAGTGTTGAAGTATAAACGTGTTTTGCATTTCATAGTAGCGACAAAATACAATACCCTAAAGTATATCATTTTCTGAATTATGCGCGCTTTAATATACGTTTTGTTTAGAATCGGTTGAAGCCACGAAGCTCAGCAAAATGGTTAGTTTCAGCCTTGGATTCCACTACAACTCGTAGCAATCATCAAGACACCCAAAGCTACGGTCTAAAAGCAGAATAGGATCGGCCAAGTATTGTCATTTAACAGAGCATGGACTATAATAAGAGAAGGGCAGAGGCGCCAGAATAAGTGACAACAATAACAGTAGGAATATTTTCAGGCTTGAGGAATCTTTATAGCTCAAGTGATTTGCATATGAAAGGACCAACGCATGTCCTGAGAGGAGAGGATATTGCCAGAAGGCAGCAACAGGAGAGGCCTTAGAGTGCTAAGCCAGGCCACCACAGGACACACACAGAAGTCGCTGCAGGACGCCATAAAATATGTAAATTACGGAGCAGTCGATGCTAGGAACTTAAGGTACCGCATTCTATGCACACTGTTCCATCAAACGGGAAACTCGCGTTTGTTGCGTCCCACACGATGTGTGGGAAACAGCCGCACCGTGGCAAAAAGGGAAAAGGAAAAGCCATAAATTTTCCGGCCAAGAAAGTCAAAATTATAATTTACTTCCGCAGCATATAGATAAAAAAAAACAAAACACATTCCTCAACCACTGATTGTTATTGTTTTTGCGGGTTAGCAAAATTCAAATTTCATTACGAGCCAAAGGAAAACTTGAATTGTGTTTACGGGGGAAGGTGCATGAAGAAAATAAAATATACGACAAGAAAATGATATGCATGAGTTTTTCTTTGCCATTTCGAAACAAGTTTACCACTTCGCCGCCGGCATTTGGCCAAAAGTTGTCCTTAAATTTTAGGTCCTATCGGAAAAACAGAGGTACAAATTTCTTTGGGAAAACCCGCATTTCTTTAAGAATTTGTATGCATATATTTGCCTTTTTATTAGCCTTAACCTCTAACTTCTTCATCTAATTATGCTTCAAAATATTTGCTACCATTTATAGGACAATTTTATTGGGCTATAAGCTTCAGTTGTTATTATTGAAATTATTTAATTTAATTTCATTAAAAGCTAGAGAAGAGCAACCACATAATCTGTAAAAGAGGTTATGAAAACCCAAGAAATTGAAGATGTCTTCAAGCATCGTTTAAACCTGTTGAATCAACCTGTTTTTCTGTCTGTATTTTCTGTCATTCAGAAAACAGAATCGATAGAAATATGTACACAAAAAGCTCAAATGCTCAACACCTACCAAACTCCTCAAACAATTCAATTCGATACGAGTTTGTGACAGTTCTGTAAGGATTTCATATTCAATCTGACACCGATCAATGATGTCAATTTTCCACCTGAGCAGCGCAAAGAAGGTGGAAAACATGAAAATCCAATTGCTGTCGAGAAACAAACTCAAACATTCAGCATGGAAATCCTTTTTAAGACCCTCAACCAATTCCTTGCCAGAGGCAGCGAGTGACAAAGCCCTGGCAAATTGTTTTTCCATTTTTTTCGGCTGTTAAAATGTTAAAAGGTTTCTTGGTCTAGTCGGACCATTATCCTTCGAAGGTGACACTTTCTGCGTGTCAATGTGAGGGGAATAGGGCCGAATGGTTGAACGGATTTAGTGGTTTTCATTCAGAGTATCAATTCTTAAATTGTGGAGACCAATAAACAAAGCAGATTGGTTCCAATGAAAGCGGAAAATACCGGCGGTATAATCATTTTCCGTAGAAAATATTGTGTACTTGCTCTTAGGAATTGTATTTTATGTATTAGCCGCCAGCATAGTTACTTGAGCTACTTATCCTGTATCTGGCACCGCAGTTAAGTCAAAGGAATAGATAACTTTCTCAAATTTAAGACTCCAGTCGGATGACACACACACACACAGTCACACACAGGATGTGGAACATAAATTTCAAAGTGTGGCCTTACGTACGGACAGAATGACAGACTGACGCAATGACAGTTGCATGGAGCAACAAACGATTCATGCATTCCTTCGAGCTGTCTTGACACTGAGAAATGGGTGTCTGGATGTGGGTTTGCAAGGCTACATGAGTCGTCCTTATGTCAGACTCCTTTCTTCTTCTTCTTCTTCTTCTTCGTGAACAAGCAACATCATCATTATGGATAGAGACAGGCGGCAGCAGCTGGTCCCCAAGCAGGACTCCAGCCATTTCTTGAGCCCTGCCCCCCCTTATCCTCCTGCCTGGAAGCGAATATGTTAAGCTGGAAAAGTGGCAAACACGTTGAAACTATTGTGGAAATCAGCGTGTTTCCTTTTCGCAACAGAACCCGTTCTGTTCTCAATGTTAAAACTGATGAGCGCCAAAGGTGTTTTGGCGCGGCTGTCACCATTTACTTGACACCTATCTGAGGAATGTTTCGAATCCGATTCCTGCGGCTCCTGGTGATTGAGAGAGGTAAAACAGAAGAAGAGGTGGCTTACGGTGGCATCTAGATGTCAGCAATACATCAATTAAATAAGGAACACCTTGAGTATATGCATGGATTATATTGTATTTCATTTTAAATCGCTGTTCGAATAAATATGAGCAGAGTCACGTTCTGCTGTGGTTTGTGGAAATATCTTTTTTTTCTTTTAATTCTTACTTGAATAAAATATAAAAATATTCCACCTAACGATACACAAACAGATCTGAGAGCATAAATCTATTGACAGCATGACAGCAATAGAATCTAATGCAAATCTGAGTCGAAATGAAAACAAGAACTTTTCCTTTTTTCGACCGAACTGTGGCAGAGGAGAGAAATGGTCTGCGACTATCAAAATACACAACAAAATGTGCCAAATGTTGTCTGGCTGTCATTCCAGTTCAACATTTCAGCAAATTGGCTTTATATGACAGCCAAATGTGTGTGTAATTATTCCTGTCGAATGCCGAAATGGATGGGGCGGGACCTTGGTCAGTCTTGGTCGGAAAAGTGCCCCCAACAATTATTATGATGGTGGCTAAGCCTTACACACACACACACACACACACACACACAAACACACACGAATACTTTTGGGTCACGCGTGTGTACTAAAAGTGGACTTGGGGTTCGCTTTGCTACGTGACTGTTGGTAATTTTCGTTAGCACTGCGTATACGTAATATGGTGGCGCCCCATATTAAACCTGTCCTGATGCACCACTAACGCACGACATTTGCGAGTGGCTCTCCATTCAGGTTCCACATGGGATTTCTGGGGGCTTGTGCACTCTCTGCCTACAATTTCATCGCGTTTAGCCATAATACTATGGCGTTTATGTGGCTCCCCCCTCAGTTTTTCTGGTAACACAATGTTGCCAGGTTACAGGTTCTTTTGTATTTTTTTTTCTTTTACCCTCTGTTTCGTTATTGTTTTATTTTTATTGTTTATTATCCTTTTATTGTTATTTCTGGTACACACATTCGCTCTTTATAACTATAGCTAGCGCTTTGTATATAAGGAAAATATTCACCAAGGTTTGAAATAGAATTATTGGTAATATTTTGATGGTATAAATATTTAAAGGGTAATTTTTTGGTACCTCTGGGACAATTTAAATAAACTTATACAAATTCCATATATCTATCCATCCAAATATATGTTTGTTATCTTAGCAAATCTTTCGGATATTTATATCGTAATTTATAGAGTACACTTCCATGTAAGTCTTTACATAATTACTCACTTAATCGTTCTTTTATTCCAATTAAATCCTATAATTGATTAGAACGCTCTCATCTCCGTGGCAGCATTTATGAATTTACGTATTTTTGTATTTAGGAATCACTTGATTTATATAGTAGTTCACGTCAAACCGATGTTAATGGGAATATAAAAAAGATTTGTATTATAGAGAAGCAACTCGACTTCGTTTTGCTTTAGGATTTTCATTTAATATTCCACCATAGGTTATTTCTCGTATGTTCACTGCGAAGCGGGTCGATTTTATTATTTTTTTTTTTGTTAAAATATAGCACACGCGAGTAATTGTGGGTGAAAGGCCTTTAGCGTCTCGCTCCTTGGATAGTCAAAAGGTCGGTAAGAATAAAAGGCGCTAAGAGCTCTGCTTTCTGTATGGGTGTGAATGAATGGGTATATATGAATGACTATGTAAAGGTGTATTTACTTAAATTTATGACAAAAAAAGGACTAAAGGAGGCAAATAATGGAATACAATTTATCTATTTGCTTGTTCATTTACTTTCGCTTTCCTATTATTTCTGTGCACTGCTTTGTTGTGTGTGTAATTTTTTTCCGAATAGAATTTTATATTTTATTTCACATACACGTGTCGCTTACGTAGTTCAGCCACGTGGCGTAATGTTCCGTACCGAGTCTTTCGGTTGCGTTGCTCATGAAAGCCGCATAATGACTGAAGTCTCATCGGGCCGTCGACTGATTTCAGTTGGGGCAGAGACTGTGGCAGCGGCAGCTCTGCTAACTGCGACGCCCACAGTCGGCGTCTGCGCAGGAAAAGCCGTGAAAATGAAAACAAATTTAACACGTCAATGGTGCCGAAGGTATGAAACGGATGTTGCTCCTTCGTATCAGAGTTTACAGCTCCGAACTGAAAGTAAAGGAAAACACAATTAATAAATCACATATAAAATTTAAACATTTTAAGGATATTCACATCATAACTACTACAGTCGATACTCGTGGTATAACGACGGTCGATAATCACTAGTTGGCTTCTCTATCCATACATGAAAATAATGACCGTTCAATCGCCCAAAAATTATATAAATAATTTCTGCAACACAAGCAACTTTTGATTACACTATGGAACTTAATTGAGAGCAGAGTTTTTTTTCACTTCTCGTTCATTGTTTGGATTTAATTTTTTTGTATGCTTTCATTCACCTATTTTTAGCTTTTCCTGTATACATTGTGGAAAATACATTTGATGTGCTCACTGTACCCGAACAGCTACAAGCTACAATTAATTTTAAGTTAAGGAATTGAGAAGAATGTGATGTACGCACAAAAATCCCATCAAATGATTCCGCATTATACATATGTACATCTGCCGCATTCTTGAATTTAATTTAAGGCTTTTTCTTATGTTATTTCAGATTTTAAAATCCTAATAATGAAATCTAAATAAAGTCACTTCCGTTCATTCACCCTTTTCGGGGATATGTAACTTTTACAGAATTATCTAAATTATTTACCCAGCAAGCGTCAATGGGAAACTCGTGTTTCCACCTCATTGGTTTGTGACTGTTGCTTCTTAGGTGAGAAATCACCATCATTCATCAGTGTCAGATTGAGTATATATAAACCTTTCTGGTCAGCCACACAAGACGTTCTGTTTCCTTCAGCTCCTCTCAATAAATAATTGAACTGTGACGGGAAGGTTGAGATTTCAGGTGATTGGATATACCCTCAGCTATTGAAATTTTTTAAGACCTTATTGGTCTTCGACTAGAAGTAGAATTAAGAGCCGGAGATTAGCTTTATATTATGACTCTCAAAATATGGCCTATATTTTGTGCGATTCCAAAATTAGATATCGCTTTTTAAATCTGAAATTATCAGTTTTCTTTTCTTAAAGCTTCAGCGAGTTTATTGCCAAGTTCTCAATGCTTTTTATACTCGCACATACAGGTATTTGAATTTGCATATCTAATGCCGCCTTGAAGCTACCTTTTTGCACATTTCCAGAAACCAGATAAAAGGCTATTGACACCTTACATTGAAATACTTTTAAATATATCCCTCTCAGAAATTGTTCAGCATCGAATATTTATATGCAAGGCAGACGGAAAAGGATTTTTCCCTTCTATTATTATCCTCCTTCGCTGAATTATTCAGCTACAGCCCTGTCCTGTTCTATTTCCGAATGGTAAACGATATTTTAAATATTAAAATGGTTCGACGTTATGGCGGTGAACTGCGGCTACAACTATTTGTACTCTGCCAGCTGGCACGAATCCATTTTTCCATTCCTTTTCAGCAATCCATTTCCGCCACACAATTACAGCTACATTGTGTGGTGGCCCTTTGCCAGATGTTGCCACAATCATGAAACGTAATAAAAGTCCCAGACAGACTGTATTGGAGACCATCCCTGGCATAATGAGACATAAGAAAGGCTATTTTTTGTGGCAAGATACGCCTTATTGGCTGCTAACAGGACAACTGCTGGAGGACATTTACAGACACTTACTCGGTATGCCAGACAGCCAGAAAGATTCACAATCTTAAAGCAAACAGAGAACCAGTTGCGCACTCATCGGGCTTGTATCGATTTCCGAGGGCTGACAATATCCCAAGCCCAAGGGAATCAGAAGTGAATCGTAACACTTTTTAAATTTTTATTACATATTCAATCCACCTACAAATCCGCAATCGAAAACTTTTTTTAAGATTTATCACAGTTGTTCATAGCTTCCACATGTTCAAATAATTTTGTACTGAATCATGTAAACATATGAACATATGAGTAAATGTTAAATGAATCAACGGAGTTATCCACATTTTTCTCGATCTTTTCATGATTTTAATGGCTAGGTACTGTTTATTTTCACTTCGCCCGCTTCTGCAGAATTTTTGCACTTCTTTCACATTTAAATATAAACATTTAGTGGCAAGTGTTTTCCGGCAAAGGGAAATAAGGCAGTGACGTAAACACAAGCAGGAAGTGCTGCTATTAATTAAATTAGGTACTCTTAGTGCTACTATTCATTTATGAATCATTATACAACATTAATGGAAAATACGAAAAACATCTGGCGAATATTGTTTAGTATAACTATCTGTAATTATTAAGGACAAATTAATGGCCCAGCATATAGGGGAAAGTAACTTATATATGTACATACGCTTTATGGGAAAACTTTTGGTTCAGTTTGAAACACCAGCGCATTTTATAAAGACAAAAGAATAATTATAATTATGAAGAGGCTTGAGGAAATAATCACCTAATGAATACATTAAAGCAAAGTAAGGTCTTAAAGTTCCGCAATAATCTAGCTTTTGCAAATGAAATGTTCGTCAAATGTAGGTCTCTGGTATCCTAGTCAGCAATATGCCATTTCCATGAAAGTAAAGTTTGTTTGGTTTGGTGTGTGCACTGGACAGGTGATGTGACACAGGATGCAGTGACCAGCACAGATTAAAAACAGCATATTTTTGTTTTTATTTTAACGATGGCTTATGCAAAACGCCATGTCCACACCGGTGGGTTATATAACTGACCAGCTGCAGCAGCAGCAGCAGGAGCCGTAACTTTCATAGATGAGGGCCAATCATCAGATCCTGTGCTGCATTCATGGCGTAATGTTGTTTTCATTAAAACCAGCTTATGCATCGCTTCCTGTCACGCGTTGCAACAAAACTAAATGAAAATTCGCTTTGGCAACCACAGACGAAAATTATAATTTTATACAATTTATTAATTTGTAGCATTGTTGATGATGTGGTGGAAATATGTCCTCGTTGTCAGAATAAACCGATAAAAAATTTAACAGAGAAATAAGATGCCATGAAGGGGTAATATAATTAGTACCCACTTTTACCACTTTATAAATAAACCACACCAGGAAGGGCATACAAATATTCACGAAGCTGGTAAAATTAAAGGAAATGTGCCATAGGTAATATGATAAAGCTCTGAAGAGCGATATTCATGTAGAGATGAGCCACTCATCCGCAAAGAATCCATTGCTCTGAACCACACTTGCTGGATAAGCTTCCAGGAAAGGTGTGTAAAGGATTTCCACAACGTTTTAATATTTGTACCATGAAAATGAAGCCACCAGAAAACAGGCTACCCGCAGTCTGTCGTTCTTCCGTTGTGTCTATCTCAGGTGACAAGAGGCAAACTTTGTTTTAGCAGCCACACATCTGGCTCAACACGCCCGACGAAAAAGCCGCATAACATTTGGTGTTGGCTTCCTAATCTGGGCCTTAAACACCTGCTTATGAGCTTAGAAATTGCTATTTTCAAAAGCTGAAATTGTGAAATTTTAATATGCTAACCCATACACTCTTGTGATAGCGCAAATACCATTTTAATTTTTTTCTTTGTTCTGTACTGGGTGAAATGTTGAAATATTTTTATGAATATCTCCGATTGATTAATGACTGTGCACTTTGGGTGAATGTGATGAATATTTTATTTTTAAAAACTTTCCCATAAGTAAAATATGTTAAAAAAAATGCATTGCTGAAATTATTAAAGAGCATAATTATTGATGAAATTTAAGAAGGTCAAATTCGAATTCCGTCAAAAGCTGCTTCAAAACAGATTGAATTCATTTATTTTCTCTTGCAGCTGTTGAATTTTCCTAATAAGTCCGGTCTGATGGAATACAATTCGCTTACCCCGGAGTTGCAGAACTTTATGAAAAGCATTCTTTTTATTACCACTGACTGGGGCAATACCCGTATTCCAGCTGACCGAATCCAAAGAGGGGAGACTTTAGTACCAGAGAAATGCTCCAACAATTATTAAAATGGCTTTTATAACATATGTACATGCAACATACACACACATATGACCACACACATAAATGCACACAAAGAAAGGAGAGTTGAATACGTGACTGTTGGTAATTTGTCTGTGTGCACACTGCGTATACGTAATGTGGAGCATACAAACGTCAGGAATTTGAAACTGCCTTGGCCTCATGGAGGGTCTCTACCAGGTTTCACTCCCCCCCGGCGTAGTCCCTCCTCTCATTGTCGATTCATGTATGCTAATGTTGGCTGCCTTTTGCCTTGTGGCCTTCTTTTATTCTGTATTATGCTTTTAATTATTTCTTTCGTTCTGTGCTTTTATGCACATTTCATTATTCCCATTAAATACGACAACTATGGTGTCCCTCAGAACGCATTCATCTGAAAGGCAAGCTTGGTCGGAGTTGCACATTGCCATAAGTAAATTATATGCCAGGAATTGTATTCAGAAAGTTTTACAACTTTTTCAATTCATAACCAGAAAGGTGCATCTCAGTGCGAGGCATGTATATGAAGCATATTTCCCACTCGAGTCATGACCACACTTTCGTACAAGTGCCACAGCTCCCTTTAAGGCTCGACGTGTGAAATGGCGAATCCTCCAACGAAAAGCGAGCTGCTTACTTCCCAGTCATTCAGGACTGGAGTGAAGGACTGGTGTGACATATGTCAGTGCTGATAGGGACACAGACAAATGCCTCCGACGACGCGACGGAGAAAAAGCAAGCACGGAACATGTCAAGTGGATGGTGACAATAGAACAAACTACTTTCGCTGCCATCACAATCATCATCATATTTAACACAAGCAGCCTGCCAGAGGTGTGGAAGAAAATATGAGAAATATATTCGAGGCTGCTCCTTCTTTGGTTCTGTGGCGTCGAAGGCAGATGATGTCTTTTTCTGAAGAAATTAAATAGTCGCACATTTCTCTGTGTCACAAAGAAAGTCAACCCGTAGGACAACATACATACATACATATGTATGCTATCCACATGGATAGCTATTCATATTAAACCATCGTGTACCTGCCATTATATCTGACTTGAGTTTCCATTCGCTCCATCAAAATTGAATCTAAGTAATTCTCTAATCTCTTTAAAAGACTTACTTATCTTAAATATTTTCTAAATATGTATAATACTATTCTCAGAGAAGATTATGGATTAAGCATGAAATCAAATCTGGCAAAAGTTCTGGAAAAACTTCGTAGAAAAACTGTGCCATGGCTCTGGCTGAAACATTGTAGTCGTCAGTGGTAATCTCATTACCCATTCGGCAATAAAATGTAATTAGGATGCCAGCACACACGCAATTCCAGGCCAACATCAGCATATTAATGGTCGATGCCTGTTCGAAACATGTTCAAGGAGTACTTCAGAAGGAAGGTTAGCAGTTTTTGACACTAACGACACAACAAGAGTCTCTGGTTAAGAAGCCGTTTTGTAACTCTCGCCCCTTCTTCTGCTGCTGTTTGAATTATTACAACAATTATTGTGAATTTATCGCAATTAAAAACACGGCTCGTGTGCCAGGAATGCCGGGGCACAATTCAATATTAAACCGTACATTTTTTGTAAGAAAAATACATTACAAAATTGAAAAGACATTCCACCATCAACGAGCCGTGAAAATAACTCTACAATAACCCTTACAGTTTAAGAAAATAAAGCAAAGGAGAGGCTAAGGAGCTATAAGATGGGAACGAATGCAATTTGAAGGAAGACCTCATACGCGTAAGTAAGTGGCGTGCCAATTACAAGCTTGTTTGTAAGTCCAATTTGGGGAGACCGACTGTTGCACGTACGAGTGTGCTTCTAAGGATATACAACATATTTCAATGCATTCACTGAAGTTTCTGAATACATTTGCCTGACTATATGAGTGAAGTGCAGTGCACCAAGGGGTTGAAGCAATATCGTTTGACAGTCACCCGAATTCGTAGCACGACTTTAAAGTACTCAACTGCCTCTGCATTCCTCAGCGGAAATTGGAGTGAACGCAGTTGAGTTTGTGCCTGTCCATCAGTCTGTCTATCGGGCCAAGTCCCGCCTGTCTGTTTGTCTGTTTGTCTATTTGTCAGTTCTCCCCCATCGCAATTCCCTCATCCACGCTGCTTTGATGCGCCTTTTGCCCGCGTAATTGTGCGTAGCAATAAAAGCAATAGCCAACACCCAAAACAACCACAAACGCAGTCCGTTGAAGCACTTTCCCGCACATCGGGAAATTGCTTGTTTCCTCTGCAACGAGTTGGATGAGAAATCGACATTCAAATTGCCATGGGATTTTGTTCAACTGATTTGCTAGAACTTCGTGGGTTTAAACAGGTCAACATTTTTTTACGTAATCGGATATCCACACAATCAATATAATATAATTTATTGGACTATAAATTGGATATCAATTAACAATCAATTTGCAAGCTTCGTACATTCGGAAATTTACAGAATTCCCGGCTGATTGCAATTATATATTTCTATATATTTCTATGTACATATATATATGTATTGTTAAATATTTATTCTTCAATTATAATCTTCTTAATACGGAGTCGTGTTCGCATTCCATTTTAATTAGCTAAAAATGAATAATGGGTTGGCTAGGCAACAAGCATAATCAAATTATTTCTAGTTCAAGGGCTTACAGTTCACAGAACAGTACACTATGTATACTGCGCCATGAATAATCGAACTGATTATTTTATTATTCTTAATTTAAAGAACAAATTTAGACCCTATTTTTTACAATCTGATTGACCCGTTTTTTCTGGCTAAACAATATTTTAAGTACAAAAATCGAAAAATCCTGCAAATCGTGTAATGTTATTAAGTTCAAATAAAAGTCAACAATGCTCTACGATTTTTGGGTCTCTCAATTAACTTCAAAGTCATCATACAAGGAATTTAAATTTCTCTTTATCACTTTCATCCACCACTTAAACGCTATTTTTTTTTCTCCATTTCCATTTTCTGCCAATCCCCAAAAGCCCATTTGGCCCATAAACTGCAGCACAGATTAAACCAATTTCAAAGTTTTTTTAATTGAAAGTTTCTGAAGCAGTGGGGAAAAAAATATTTTCTAAGCTACATAGTGTATTAAGAAAGACATGTCATAAACGCTAGAAGACGAGTTTTCACATATTAATCTATACGATTATAATCACAGTTACCAGAGTACCAGAGAAACATATAGAAAAAATGTATAAATATTTCAGTTTATATTAAATTATATTTAACTGTAGTTTATTCAATAAAATTCTCAACCTGCCTCCTTTTATCTCCAAAAATAGTTCCCAAAGGAAGCTTAAGAGTTATGCGAGGTAACAGGGAAAGAGGTATCCACTTCGATATAAGATCGTGCTACCTGTCAGCAAACAATAATATCAACAACAAAAAATCTGCATTTTCATCTGAAAATTAATTAAAGCCGAAGAAGAACGTACAGTCAACAAAGGCTTCTGCTGACAAACAGGCCCTAAATGAAGCTGGAACAAAGTTTTGGGGCCTGGCCTGTCCGTGAGTTGTGGCAACCGTAAACCTGCTGCCGAAATCCCTAATTTAAAATACGGCAGACAAATATTTACTTTGGTCCCACAATGAAGCAGCTGGTGCCGTAAGTTTGAAAATATAACAAAAGGTAGAGGAGAAAAGAAAAAGGTATTCGGATTTGGATGTTATAAATGGTTTTAGTGTAAGGTTAAGGTACATTTTGGGATTTAATCAAGCTAAGTCCCTGCTGAATGCAGGTCGAAATACAATTTTCCCTAAGCTCTCGTTTCACGAAATTTGTTTGTATAGAAGCAACAATTAGATTGTTGTTCGGTGAGGCATGCAGAGCCACTCCCCGCTTTACCGTACCTGCTACCATGCCCCAACATCCATTACATTGGCTTGCCGCAGTGCATCCGCAACTTGATTACAAAAGTTTCGTTACACTCACGCTTTTTGTGGGAATTTAATTATCACAGCACATCACGAATCCTCCTCTGCGATGGCTGCTCTTCTTGCGAATGCAATTTTCGTGCTAAATATTTCACAAAGCGAAAAACTTTACGTACTCTCTTTGTACTTATTACTTTCTTAAATTGTGCTGCAAAATGATATATGTTACAGTAAGTATTGAGCTTTACCGTAGTTCTCTAAAAGGCTTTTATAGGCTTTATAACTCTGCTACTACTTTTTTATGGCATAATTTCAGGCGGATACTGGTTTCTGGTTGCAGAATAGTTGAACCTAGCTATTAATGTTTGTTCTATTGATTGGTCACCCCTCGAGTAAATGTCAAAGGGAACAAGCGACTCCCGGAAGACTCTCGGACAACATCAACAGCTACCGTTAATTAGAGCGACCACCTGTTTGAGGCGTATCCAATTGCCAGTCGCGACTTCATGGCACTCGTGGAATGGGACCATCTATAAAAAGCGGTTGCAGGTCCACCAAACGGTACCACTTTCGACAGCAGACATGAACTTCGTGCACGGCAGTCTGTGGCTCTTCCTGGCATTGATCGCCGGATCTCAAGCGGATGAGAAGTTCACACGACCGACCTCAAGGGACATCGCCTGCGGACCTGGACGCTGGTACAGCGAGATGCGTCACACCTGTTTGCCCTATTAGAGAAATGTCTACTAAAAATGTCTAAAATGTGGAGGAAAGAGCAATAAACTGGATTTATCACCAGGCTAAGCGGGCCTACTATATCCTTCTCCAGAAAACGAAATGATATCCCGCACCCTGACACATCATTATTTTAGTATTTTGTCGTCATAGACAACAGGTAGATACTACATTTAATGGTGGATTGTATACGGAAGAAAGGAAGGGTTCAGTATGAACACAGCAGTAGTAGAAGAAGATCAACAACCGGTGAAATGTAATAGAAGAAGTGCTGTCTATGGGAATGTTCACTACAGGGAGTTTAAAAATTGTCCACCAAAATATTCTAGACTAATACTTGGGGCAAAGCAAAAGCTAGTTAACTATTTCCGAGTGTGTGATTTTGCTACTGGTTTACTGAACAAGCACTGAACTAAGATTCTCTGCTGCTCCACATCATAAAAGTGCTCATTACATCAATCGGAGGCAGCTGATTTTAGATTATGTGGTAGGCTAAAAAGAAAGCATTCTGCTTTACATCCAATAAGCGGACTGCTTTTCACATGTCCAGTTTCACCATTTGAAATTTTTTGTATCACAAAATGTATAGCCAAACAATTGAAAATTGCCCGCACCACTTGGATAGTGGCACCTGCAATCAAATCCTGCTTCCATTCAGATTGGATTCTCATTATTGGCCCAATATTTGGCAAAGCAATTAGCACGTAACTCGCAGGGTTTAAATTGGATTGTTTTGCGGTCCCCAGTGGGAATTTAGAGCCTGAACAACACCAACATGTCGCACTGCTGAATTATGACCACAGGCTCTGGCCTGTTGCGGACACAGAACGTGGCCAGTGAGGTCAATGTGGCAGTGTCTGACATCCAGGTAGGCACCAGCATATACATACATATATTTTACACCAAATTCCAAATATTCCAAGCTTGTGCCCGACCAAAGGATTGTTCAAACTTTCACCGGTTGGTTTAACTAATGGTGGGCGTAACACTGAGCTCATTCAAAGATATGCTGGCAGAAAAAAGTTTACCCGCTGCTTCAAACTTTCATTGTTTGAGTTTGCAATCGCCAACATATTTTTATCCAAAGTTGATACAGAATTCTGAAATCAACTTAAAAACCCCAAAGATACGTAAATGTTTAGATAGGAAAAAGAATCTGTTGAATTATTCTTTTGTTCAAATCTTTAAACAAGTAAAATTCCATTGAAGTCAATGAATGAAGCATTTTTCTACAGCAAGCAAAGGGAAATAGTCCACCAGCACTGTGGGAGGGAAAATTCAATTAAAATCCATATTTTATCCTGCCTTACCTCGGTTGTAATACTCCGTGAAAATGAATATGGTGTTCACCCCCGCCTGATACTTCATATTTAATTAAAGTTATTGCCTGTACGCTACACGGTCTTGACCCCATACATAAAGTCAAATATACAAAGTTCTGTACGTTGCCCTGCCAGACAAAGTAGGTTATTTTTATGGCGGGGCTACGAACCTCTATAAAAGTACCCGTTGCCAGGCAAGGACTTTGGCCATGAGCTGCGGTAAAGGGCAGTCACAGTAATTACCAAAGATAAAAGGTCAGACAAAACAATTCTCGATAAGAACACTCAATACGTCTGGCATGTGCCTATGCAGATATGAGATTGCGTGTTAAATGAAGTTCAAGTTATAGAAAACTCGGCTTGTTAAACAAACAAAACGGCTTTAATTGAAATGGTCTGATAATACCGACAAATATAATTTCACTTATGTCCTGGTACTACAAAAATTGCGGTTTCTCTAACATCAAACGCATTAAATGCCGCTCTGGGACGAATATCAATCAACAATTTTATCAATACATTTTACGGAATCCGTCAACATAACACCAAGGAAAAGAAAAATATTCTCCTCTCCTGAGTATTACGCCACTGACGTTTTCCGTGCACTGGCTTTCTGTGAAGTAAAGTCAGGTCCACATGGCGTATGTGTATTTGTCGGCCTCCGTATCCCCAAGTGTGGACAGGAGTGGGCTGCTGTTGCAATCGGATTTAACCACAGACCGTTATGACTGAAAATGTCGATTTCTTGCCTGTAATTAATATGTAATTTCGTTGAAAAATAAAGCTGGAGAAGATGTAATCGAATTGCAAGCTTTCTTCATCTGAAAAAGAGACTGAATCTGCTTAACCAAAGACTTATACGCCCATTCTGACAACAAAATTTGCCTTAAAGAAATATAAAGTTAATTGAATAAGTTATTAAATTGTAAGAGTTAAATTTTCGCAAATAAGTCAACATGTAGTCGATGGTGCTGCCAAGAACATTGTCCTGTTGTGTACGGAATCCAAGAAAAGGCGAGACAATGCGGAAATGGAAGCAAATGCCGCCCAAGTCCTTGGCCAGATGAAGTTTACGTTTTGTTCATTTTGTTTGTCAACTTTTCATATAAAAAGCATTGTGATCTCGGTCTGTGCTCCGCTCCATAAATAGCTTATAAATGAGTGTGCCACCGCTTTTCATATCCCGTCAGAAGTCTTCCATTTTCCATTGTTAGTGGCCATCAATGTGTACTTGGCAGAGCTTCTGCTGATGCTCCTTTGCCAGTGCGTACTTAATTGTGTGGCTTCGCCACGGCTTTTGCCAAGCAACAACTGAATCAGAAAAGCGGGAGACCCACCAACCAGGCGGCCAGTCCGTTTTTCAGCTAGCACATAGTAACTTTTATGACAGAACTAAAGGGAGAGATATTTGTATCTGTCCTGGCAAACAATTAAATGTCTTCAATATAGAAAATTGCCATTTTATGAGGAAATAAGCTAGTAGTCCTGTTAAAAGGAAGATTTAAAGAAGCCTACTAATATTCGTGGGAACTTTTCATAAAATTTAACTTGGCCCAAAGCTTGACTAGACAAAGATAGCCACTCAAGTGTGGGATATAAATAAAACGAGGGGGAACGTTGTGAGCCGCGGCAAAGGCCGCTGCTCTACCTTATACCCGGTACTCAGTCAGTATATACATACATATATGAGCTTACGATTTAAATTTTGGGCAAAAAATAATATTTCAAAAATTGGAGTCACACCATTTTAGGAATATTTATACATGTTTCCAATTTTGTTTGCATATGATTTGTATACATACTGCTTCTACATTTCTACATATATAACTACATATTTGAGACGTACAAGTGTTTGCGACAGAGAGAGAGGGAATGAGTCAGCGCTTGGCAGGCGTTGCGTAGCCACTGAAATTTAATTTGTTTCTTCTGGCCATAATATTGATCCGATCTGATCCAGATTCGGTAATCTGGTAGATATGGTAATTTTTCATGATTCTGCGTTTTTGGTTTTCATTTATCTTAAAAATTGTGGATTCCACAGATTTTCGTCTTTTGTGGGGGCGGAAGGGGGCGTGGCAAAATTTTAAAACAAACTTGTGCTGGTTCGATATCACAGGAGCTTGGATAGAAAGTTTGGTTGCTCTAGCTTTTATAGTCTCTGAGAACTAGGCGACACAAAATACGAATGGGCAAAGTGGATGGGGTCGCGTGTGAGAGAGAGCGAGAGGGAATGATGACTTTCGAAATGGTTTTCTTCATTGTAGCTATAATAATGATCCGATCTGATCCAGATTCAACACTCTGATAGAAATAAACATTCTCTATGACTCTGCGTTTTTAGTTTTCTTGTATCTTCAACATTGTGTACGCCACAGACTTTCGTCCTTTGTGTGGGCGGAAAGGGGCGGGGCGAAATTTTGAATTACATTTGGAGTAGTGTGATCACAGAGGAGACTGGATACAAAACTTGGTTGCTCTAGCTTAAATGGTCTCTGAGATATAGGCGCAAATGAAGACGGACGGACGGACAGACGGACGGACAGACAGACATGGCTATATCGACTCGGCTATTGATGCTGATCAAGAATATATATACTTTATGGGGTCGGAAATGCTTCCTTCTGGGCGTTACACACAACCGTTATCCCCACAAATCTAATATACCCTTAAACTCTTCGAGTACCGGGTATAAAAATGCATAATGGGATATGGGGTATTATTGATAATTAAACTTTTGAAGGAAAATATAACTACGCTGCTAATGAAGGTTCATGTTCCCAAGCTACAAATGATTTATTACGACTACTCGTCTGCTGGCAGTTTTGACACTTATAAGCCAACAGCATTATCTTTTGATTAGGATAAATCAATAGATTTTATTCAGATAATTTCTGCAGTTGCCGAAGAAGACGCTACGAGTACTATGTATTCATAATATGTGTAAATATCTCCAAAATATTTTCTTTTTAAAAATGCTTATAAAAAAAAGGAATTTATATTTTAAATCTATTGCTAGTTGTTCAGATATATATTATATTTTATTCTCTGTTAAATTATCTTCGTAATTTGTATTCCCACTCTTATGCAGATCCCACGGTATAATGCCGCACCTGTAATTTAAAAGTGAATTCTTTCCCCAAGGGAAACCATAATTTCACGCACTGTACACACACACAAATGTAATTTCATGTATCGACCGAAAAAAGTGGTTTTAGAATTACATTTGCTGAACTGCAGCACTGGGAAAATTCGGTGAGGATGGAAAATTTGAATTGTGTTTAAGATTTTCAGTTGCAGCTACAATTACGCGTAGAAATATGTACACCAACCCCGACCCTGCAGAAGAGAACAAGAGTCAAGTTGGTTGTTTGTTTTTTCTGCATAACGAGAGTTCATTAAGAATTTGTTGTTGCTTTGACCTAATCACATGCTGCACTCTGCGATACGCCACGCCACATACCGAAACTACTCAAAATGCTAATGGAATCACAAAGTGGGTAAATATTTATAAACGGAGTCAAACGGTGTTTGCAGATCATGATTTTCCTGATTTTAGATATCCACTTTATGTGCTTAAAAGGGTAATTCATTTCTAACTACAACCTTTGGCATTTAATTTAATTTTTATCATTACTCGTGCAGTGGGCTAACATTAGAAGTGGGTTCTAGATGTAGATCCCATAACTAGGGTCTGCAGCCATGCTTATTGTTAGTTTAGAATTTAAGATATCCTTTCCATTGTTTTGTTTATTTGTTATTCAGACTTAAACTTAAATGTTCATAGTTCATTTAAAAAAAGGGGAAATTTAACTTTATTTATTTCTAAATAAACTCCTCTTCTTTGCCAGCAGATAAGTAGGTTGAAAGCCGCTTATGTTAACCAGTTCCGTTACCTACTTATATACAAAGCTCCTTAGCTCTCTCCCAAGATGTCTGCTACTTTGGGGATTGCTCATTTTTCTGCTCTGTTCTTGAAGCTCTCATAATAAGTGTGATTAAATTTAGCAAGTCTCTGCATCCATTGACATCAACTTGAAAAATATATGCATATATATGGGAGGTAGACTCCTGTATGGATTGTATGAATGTTCATCTATTCTTTGGACTTATTCACCTTGTTCATTGTAAAAGACGGCAAAAGACTAGGATAAAATCTGTTGGCTTGTAGAAAAAGAGGAAAAAATATTCTCCAATGATATAGAATCTGTCACCTTTAAAGCTAAAAAAAAAGTAAAGCCATCATCAACAGTTCATTTCTCTAGCTTCGAGTATTTTCCACACTTAATCTTCACTTTTCCTACTTTTTCCTACTTTTCCACTTTTTCCTACTCCACATTTCTATTAATTTTCAATAGTCAAGCGGCAAGGCTTGAAAACAATTTTTCATAATTTTTCCTCATTGCAAAATGCACTTAAACTGTAAACTCTCTGGCAAAAATCCACAGACAAGAATCTCCTTTTTCATTTTTAAAAGTGGCCCATTCCATACTTGTTTCCTTCAGCAATAATATTTCAAGAACAACCACAACAGAGAAACTCCATTTCTATGGCGCCGTATGAAGAATAATAATGACAAGGAAGCAAGCATTGAGTGATTAGCAAATAGCAGGCGGTGAAAGTACGCCACTACAGGAAGAAAACACGCGATCAAGAGTGCATGCAATTTCAGAGCGGGACACGCGAGGCAGAAGAGTCATGGCATCCGGAAATGACACGCGACTCTTTAAGAATATTTGCGGAGTATATTATTATTATTAGTGATGATCTAATGATAAGCTTCACATATCTTATTTCTATTGAATGATTTCTTTCTACCAAAATTTTAAGTATAAGTTTTTAGAAAGAGACGTTTTGCCACTTTTTGCCTTTAGCCCTTTAATGAGAACTCGTTTCCTTTTGGCCAAAAAAAAGCCAAGACAAGCGAAGACCTTAATGGAGTTGATGTGCGGAATAAGGAAAAGTGAGAGGTGTGCAAGAAGAAGAATCTGAGGGGTTTACACAACAACAAAATACTTTTTGGGATAACACACCAATATGAAACGTGGTCGAAGCCGTATCCATTTTAAATCAGACTGCTCAATATTTAATCTACATTGAAATCCATCTCCTGGGCATTTTGTAGACAATGAATCTTGTGGCAGAAAGTCTCCAGCAACACGAAAAGGTCGAAGTCTCCTTTTTTTCTGGTTTCTCGTTTTTGCTAGTCGAAAAGTTTGATTAAAACGCCGTCAACGGGGAAACTCAAGTTGCAGCGGAACAGATGGGAAAATGTGATGGCAGTCAGGAAATTGGGTTTATTTCGAGCACGTACATGGCTGCCTTAAAAGAATTTTCCATTAAAGTGCAGTTTTTGACGCCACTGTAGTGCAGGGGATAAAGGCTGCTTTATAGAATAAAAAAACATATTTTCAGGAATTATTTTGCTGTTTTCTATTTTTTTTATCCGAAGCACTTCGAAAGAGATGCAAAAGTTTCCGTCGTAGCATCCATAGAGCATGCATTCCTGGGAATATGCAGTATTTTTTCATACTTCAATAAATTCTGTGTCTGGCATGCAGTCCGTTGCGTATTCAAGGGCCATGTAAATTAAATGAAATTAAAATGAAAATAAAATACTTTAAGTAATTGAGTATTTTCTGAGAAGACTATGATGCAATCATGTAGATGAAATTAATTGTTTTATTCATACATATGCGTGTTGTTGTTGCTCCTCCGATGAGCCTATGGCCTATGGCAAGCGCGGATATGGCCAGATTGGAGTACATGCCCGCGCAGGCCTGCTTATTTGCAAAGCCCTAGATTCTGAAATACTTTTAAGTTCCTCATAAATAACGAAATAGGCGAAATAGAACCATAAGAAAACCATGTTTAAACGTTGGGAGTCGCGGCATAAGGTCTGCAACTGAAACTCAGTTTCTGTAAAATACAGAAGATTGCAGAAGTACACGATTCTGTTTTTACTTGATTGAAAATATCTTTACTGTTTCCATATTGCTTTTATATATATTTGCTTCTATATATTGCCTGCCACAAATAAGAGACGCCTTGCCATATACTCTTTAAGTACAGGGTATAATAGAGCGAGACAGACAGAGTAAAGTATTGTTTGTATGTAAGTATATCTGATGATACACAAACCCCATCTTTCAAACGGAAGTAATCTACACAATACAAATTTGTAAGCAAACTTGCCGACTTCCTTTTTCGGCTGCCGTTTCCTTCACAATTTGCCTCTGGCTCTGGCCTTTCATCTGCGGATTAAATGTTGGCAAGGTAGTCCAATACTTCATCAACCATTTTCGAATCTTGTAGGCCGATAAGTTTGTCCCGAATTTAAAGCAAAACTTTCCACAAAATCTGCAACCACTAAGAGCCAGGAAATTTTTTAATCAAGAAGTCCCTGACCTGCCAGTTCATTTTCATAATCCTAAACAGTGGCCAGAATGTTTCCGTTCTCGAAAATTTTTTTGCATCACTAATGAGGCTCTTATGTGCATTCCTTAGACGCAAACAAAATTAAAGACTAATTGTAGAGAAACATGAATGTCAATGACTCTATCAGAATGCTGAATAAAGTCATTTTCATAACTTTATTAATGTTGGCAATTTAAAACCTCTTGATTGCTTGTCTTTGCAAATGCTGAAGGAAACGGCAGAGCATGGAAAGTGGCAGCCATGCTAATTCGCTTACCATCTCCCATACGAACGATGAATTCGAGCTGAGTAAGAACTGACCTCAAATAATTAAAACTCCAGCCAGTGGCAATACATTTAAACAAAAATACAGCTTAAAGCACTTTAGATAAAGTTTTAGGGCTATATTTGCTTTATGAAGAAATTTGAAAAGATACAATGTAGGTCGAGTGGGAAAAGAAAAGCGCGCCAGGCCAGCATCCATAAAAAGCTCCAGAGCTGACCGTAAAACAGTTTTATATTAGCAGAAAGCCTGATGAAAAACAGAAAGCAAAAGAAAACATAATAAAGCACAGGAGAAACAACGAAGTCGACGAAGCTGGTTGGAGAAAGTTTGTGGGGCTAGTCTCAAAATTCAACAAAATCCAAACCAGAACTGAAAATGTAAAAACTACCACAAAACAGAACAAACAGAAACAAAACTAAAACAAGCAACAGCTGCAAAATGGAAAAGGTCGACTTCGTAGCATTTCCTCTAAAATTGATTGCCAGGCACTGCCATATGGTTCTCTTCTACAATTAAGGAGCTGCCCAGACAAGTGTTCGGGCGAAAGGAACTCCTTCAAAAATGTCTGGCAGTTAACTTTAATTTGAGCTTCAAGGCAATATTAATTTTTGATTCTGATTCATTTTTACGAGTATGAGTATGACTGAGAAAAGCCTTAGCATGAACATAGACAATGATTAAGTAAATTGCAAACAAGATTATACAATACCCAGTAGAAAGGTTCATTCGTCCTCATTTGGAGCTCACTTGTTGTAACTGATTGGGTGAGAATCGATATCATTCATTGGAAAGTGGGTCAGCGATGAGCAAACAGAAGGGAAACTCAGACAGTCAGATGCCAGTTCATGCCACTTTCGCCTTACACTCAATTACCTCTATCCGTTCCGTTCTTCCGGAATAGAAGCCATTGGCCAATTCTGTTCTTAGGTTTGGTAAGGATAGAAAAAGGGTGCGGAGCAGCTGGCTGCTAACGGGTCTAGTCCCAACCTCATTGTGGTCCCTGGCACGCACAATTACGCGGCCAAAGAGCGCATCAGGCAGAGCAGAGGGGGGCAACAGCGGAGATTAAGGGGATTGCCAGACCAGCAAACATGAATGCGTGTACGTAGTTTCCACGTTTTACTCGTCTTTTCTTTGCCACTGAGCAGTAAATAGGCGGTTAAACGGAAGTGCGGAGGATAGTACGATCCAGAGCAGAGTACTTTGTGGCACGTGATAGGCTTTGAACCGGCTGTCATATTAAACGCCCTCGAAATTGTATACATTTCGCGTGACATCAGAATAAACAAGTACGAGTATACCCCGAAAACGATGACCTTTTATTCGTGTGAAGCACCATCATTCAGGCGTTGAGTAAAAATACTACAACGTAAAGTAAACAAATAATTTTTGACGTTATTCATTTGTCGAATCTTTCTATACTACACTACTTCACTTCTGCTGTTTCTACTTATTCTTTAATTTTTTTTTAGAGCTCTTCACTTCAGCTTTCACGTTATAGCACCATTTGTTTACAAATTACGATTATTTTGATGATGCTCGAAAAAGATTGGGTGATGTGAAAACGAGGTCACAAGGTTACACTTGTATTAACATAATTAGTCGAAATAGAGAATCCTGTCAAAGATCACATACACTGTTCAATGATTAGAGTGGAAATGTCGGAATAGTATGACAAACAAGTTCCCATACGGCAGTGCCATATTTCATTCTGTTGCTCCAACTTCCATGTGGACCATGTCAAGTGCATCATTAATAATGGCAATGTGCCAGATATGTAGTTTCCACCCCGCCAGACACAGTCCAGCAGCTGCCATTCCCCTGCCAGATGTCCGCTCATATATTACAAGATGTGCCTAAGGAGGGGTCAAGGATCCAAGATTGAGTAATGGCCCACACATACAGCTAGATATTTACAGACAATGAACTCGGAAGGAAGGAATGGGAGTGGACATGATATACTGGGAGTGGGTCTGTTCGCCTTGCCATTATTTGAAAAGTGTTGTAGCTAGCACGTAGTTGTCGTAGCAAAACAAACAAGCAGAAAAACGTAAAGCTCACTTTAAATTTTCTGTTTTTCGGCCACCTTTAGGCCAAGCTTTAAAATTAAAATTGATCTGCCAGGTTAGGTGTGTAGTTTCAACTTTTATTACAAATCGTCATGTCTACACGGAAGTGTGCAGCTTGATTCGCTTGGGTTGGTTTTACTCCAAGCATAAGGGCATACAAATAGTTGGAGCCTGCTTCATGGCATCCCCAGTTATGTAGACCAATTTTAATACATATTTAAAATATCATACCACAAAAGCAAAGAGAGAGTGAGAGAGAGACAGAAATGGAGAGGGAGAGACAGAGGGGAGAGGGAGCATGTGAGCAGTATTCGCTGAATAATTCATAGTTGAAGGAATATGATGGCCTACGGAGGAATATGCAAGCATTTTCATCAAATGCAAATTTCACGTTTGTTGCGCATACGCCGAGTGTGCCGCCCAACGACAGTACAAGTTGCTGGCACCGCAGTCTCATGCATGGCTAATGTGGGATAAAACGAATGAGAAAGTCAAAATTCTAATTTATTTTCTGTACACATAGATGAAGACACACTCCCTACACCAAAGAATATTTTGATACAATTGAAACTTAACTTAGAAATGTAGACATGAAATTACTTTTGAAAGGAAGAACACTTGAATTTAAGAATTGAATGAAATAATGAAAATAATTTATTAAAAAATCTTCAACAGATTCAGTCTCAGAGCATTTCTGTATTTCAGTATAAAACTATTTGTGGCACATGTTTCAATAAAAGGAAATGCTAAATAAGTCGTTCGTTTTTCTGCAATCCCTCCTTTGATTGGATTTGACACAAGTAAAAGCTTAAATTATCAGAAATACATCGTATCAATTAAATTTGCTATGTAATGTCCTGAAAGGAAAGCGTGAAAAGCCGTATTTTCCAAATCTTCCAAATCGTGTTGCACTTTGAGACGCTTAATCCTAGCGGTAACGGATGCTAAGATCATAAAGACGTCCGTGGTCTACATAGCCTCTACTTAGTAGATATTTGTTTAGGAAACGGTATTGAAAATGGTAAATTTGTGTAGTTGTTTTTCATTTAGCGAAAAAACATAAAATTACACAAAGAAATCTAAATCACTATATAATATTGTTTGAAAAAAAAGATCCACTGAACAACAATAGATTTATGCATTCCTTTGTGTTCCCTTGACATGGGTGTCAGGGGATCATGAGATAGACGTCTTTCTAACAGACTCTTCCCTCTTTATCCTTAAGCAAGAAACATCATCATTATGAAGCATTTTTTTCAACTGCTGTGAAAGTCAGCGCTGTCCCTTGCCACACCCTTGCTGGTTCTTTTGTTGCTGTTGGTGATGATGACAGCCAAAGGTATTCCTTTGTTGCGGAGGTTGCACAGGGAGATTGTCACCATCTATTCTAGTTTCAGCGCAATCAATTTTACGAATTACATATGCTGTGGTCTGTGAGGTGAACTAAAGTCTGAAATAGTGACATGAGCCAGGTGGAAGTCTGCTTTGAATATATGCCCCATAAAATAATGTGCGATAAGATGCATTTTTTATAGAATCCCTAGTTCTGGACAGGCAATTTAAATAGTTGAGATCTTCAAATAGTGATTTACCACTATCTACGAAATGTTTTGCAGTGGCTCATGGGGATGTTGGAGGATTTTCCCACTGGAAAAATGTTAATATTTATGCCATGTTACCATTTACAAAAGCAAATTGAATGTTTCGTTAATTGTAATTGTAAAAACATTGCAAAAACATGCTTCTGGAAAGCGGAGGCATGTCATGCGACTATCAAAACACACAAAATGTGCAAAATGTTTTCTGGCTGTCATTCCAGTTGAACATTTCACAAAATTTCCTTTTTCCTGACAGCCAAATATGTGTGTAATTATTCCTGTCGTCTGTCGAAATGGATGGGGCGGGACCTTGGTCAGTCTTGGTCGGTAAAGTGCCCCCAACAATTATTATGACGGTGGATAAGGCTCCCACATGAACACTTTTGGGTCACGCGTGTGTACTAAAAGTGAACTTGGAGTTCGCTTTGCTACGTGACTATGGCGACGACCCATTTAAATGTCCTGTTGCACTGCTGCGAATGCTTTGGGTTCTTTTAGTCCTCCATTTATGTTCCACATGGGCTTTTTTTTGAGGTTTCCTGCTTCCTGCTCTCTCTTGCTCCCCGTTTCATCGGCCTTTAACATATTATTTTGGTATTTACGTGGTCTGCTAGTTTACAGGTTATTTTGTTTTTTCTTTGTTTCGATATTTTTTTTTGTGTTTATTACCCTTTTATTGTAATATCTGCTGCTTTCGTTTTCTTTTATATTCGACACAATTTACATTGCAAAAGGCAGCAGAAATTCTGACAGACTGACATTTGAAAACCCCTGGAATGCAAAGACTTTTATTGATAACAAGACGAAGACTAAAAACTTCATCAGAGTCTAATAAAAATACCTTTCCCAGAAGATATCTTAATGCACTTTACCATTTTACTACTGGAAACTAGAAAATATACCGAAATAATTGTTTATTATTATATACCCTTTATTAATATGTTTCTTTATCTATGTTCTCATAATTTATAAAGTCCATACGTGTATATCGAATACTCACTTTAATCGTTTGTTTATTCCAATTAAATCCTGAAATTGATTATTGAAATTGAATTGAATTGAAATTTCTCTCCGATCGCTATGATGATTGTAACTTCACACACTTTCTGATTATTTTTAACCATAACTGATATTCAGATACTAATTCAAATCGTAATTAAGCTAATAGATAAGTACAAAAAACGTGAATTTTTTTAGAAGGTGCCTTTGTTTTACTTTGTGATTTTTATTTAAATATTCATCTGCATATGTTATTACTTTGATATTAACCGCACACGCGAGTAATTGTGGGTGAAAGGCCTTTGGTGTCTCCTAAAAAATAACACAAGCTAAGAGGACTGTTGCGTGTATGGGTGTGAATGAATGCGTGTGTATAAATGATTTATAAAAAATGTATAAAATATAAAACATTTACGCTGAGTACAACATCATATGGAATACTCTTTATCTATTTTGTTTCTTTTTATTTACATTCGCTTTCCTGTTTATTTTGTTTCACAGACACATGTCGCACTACGAAGTGCGTTACGTAGTTTATCCACGTGGCGTAATGTTCTCTCCAGTACCGTGCCTCTCCGCTGCGTTGCTCATGAAAGCCGCATAATGACTGAAGTCTCATCGGTCTGTCGACTGAAAGTTGCTGGCAGTGCAACTGTGGCAGAGACTGTTGCAGAGGCACGCAGTCGGAGTCTGCGCAGGAAAAGCCGTGAAAATGAAAACAAATTTAACACGCGAATGGTGCCTGAGGTCTGAAACGAGGCCCATGGAGTTGCATGCATCAATTTATATAAATCTAATATATTATGTAGTGGAAATACTGATTAATTAGGAACATGTTCAGTAGAATTCAGTAGGCTCTTGGCCAGAAAAATTAAACAAAACTTTTATGGAGAACATTAAAATAATAAATACATGTGTACCATATACCAGTACATAACGGAGTTATGGCCTTCAAAAAATATAAGAAAATCACTTAAAGTATGACGACAGCTGAAAATCAGATTTCGGGTATATTAATTAAAAATCATACACTATCGTTAAGTACACTTGGCTTAACTTTCCCACAAAAGTATCTGCACTAAAATTTAGGGAAATAATCCCCAAGCATTTCGCTAATTTCAAAGCGTACGTGATACGATAAATTTAATGAGATGAACCACCTCATCCCCAAAGGATCCAGCTCTCTAATCTCTCAACAACACTTGTCGGATAAGCTTCCACGAAACGTGTGCAAAGGATTTCCACGACGTTTTAATATTTGCACAATGAAAACGAAGCCAGCAGGAAACAGGTTACCCGCAGTCTGTCCCCCTTCCGTTGTGTCTCTCAGGTGACAAGAGGCAAACTTTGTTTTAGCAGCCACACATCAGGCTCAACACGCCCAACGAAAAAGACGAAAAAGACGAAAATGCCGCATCAACATTTGGTGTCGGCCCCTAATCTGGGCCTTAAACATCTGCTTATGTACTTAGACATAATTTCCAAAGTTCCTTGTGGAATTTTAATTCCCTGCCGCACACACTCTCAATGCAGGAACCTTTGGGGCACACACAGTTTACACTTTGACGCTGCCATTGAAAATTCCCAGATAATGCACTTGTGTGGGGAGCCCCTGAAACTAATTGGCTGTTCGGTAAGTGCCAGGTATTTTCCATCTCTGTTTTTAGTTTTATTGGTTGTCTTGTTAATGAAAGTACACTCCAAAACTATTTATTGGCTATTAAACTAGAAACATTTGTTTACTTTTTTTTCTTTTTTTGTTTGCACTATAAATTTGTAGATAAAAATGAATGTATAGTAAATATTGACTGCGAATATTAATTTACATATGTACATTAAAAAATATTGTAAAAAAAGTACATCAGAATTATGCATACATGTACAATTTGCTGGCAGCAAGCAAAAACCATTGTTTACTATTCAATGGCTAAAAGTTTCCTATTCAAACAAATGGAGTAATTGCCAACAACAATTTTCTGTCTGTGATGCTGTTATATATAAGCCGAGTACAATTTAGCCATACATTATTTGAAACAAATTGAAATTCAATTCAGAAGTGATCAATAGATGTTTGGTGGAGTCAATGTTCCAGGCCATTACAGCACAATGTAAAAAAACAAATGGCCAGCCTTGGCCAAGTCCAACAATGTGCCTGTCTGCCCTGCTTTGGCCTTGAATTTGACTCCGGGTGAACCAACCCTTGTCAGCAAAGTGAAAGTAAAGAAATTGAAAGCGATTTAGATGATAATATCAAGGATTTTGTGATTAATCATTCACTGGATGTGCAGATTATCATTGTCAAACATTGAGCCCATAATAAATCAATAGGTATCATCCCAAGAATGACCTTTAAGTTTCCTTATTAAATACTTGCATGAATGCTTTAAAAAAATATTTAGAAATATATACTAGCCCAGTTTTGAGTTATGTGGGCTTAGTTTTGAAAGATAATATTTCAAGGCGCTAGTTTGCCCAGAGGAAATGTCCCGCAGCACAGAATCTGGCAATGTCCGGAGCATTTAAATGTTTTGCCGTTGCACGAGAGAGAACATGTTTTCACGGCTTCGTCTGCAGGGAAGTCTGTTTTATCAGCACATTTTCTGCACTTTCATAAGCGGCGACGCCGCCACGGACAGGAAGCTGAACATAAAAATAAACCACAAGAATTAAATAAATCCCACAATAGAGATTTCACTTCCCCATTCAAGAAGATGGCAAGCCGTTTAAACGGCAAAGAGCAAAAAAAACCAAAACTCATTTCTGCAGAGGGTGTGGTGTATTTGTGGGTGTACACAACGAAAAAGTGTTTGTGAAAGAAAAGTAAAAGAAGGTAAAATTTATTTTTAAAATTTCATGAAGCCGGGAAAAGTTTTGTTTAATATAGACCATGGGATGTCATGGTAAAGAGATTTCTTTGTACCCGAAATACATTGTGACTCAGGGTTCATGGTTCCTTCCGCATCAAAAAATCAACCAAACAAATACATGGAAAAATGGAAGAATTCAATTTGATTTCTGGCTTCTGCAAATATTATTTCTACATATTTATTGGCTGACATCGATCGTGTTTATTTATCATACATCGAAAAAACTCATCGTAGCATAATGCATGGATGGAAAGACGCCTTAAACATTGAAAGGCAAGTCTTTAAATTCCACACTTGGGCTGTCCCACTTTCCAAATCCCACTAGTGGCTGTTGTTGTTTTCCCTCGAGCCTTTCGGTCGCTGTCAGCGTCTCCTATTTGAGTAACCCAGTTGAGTGGGTCCGTTGGGCGACGGTCTGTTGTCTGTATATATTGCTTTGCTTTGGCAAAGCCTGGTCATAAAAAACTGTTGCAAAATGGTGCACAAACAAACGAATCGAAGGGATTCTTTAGTGTCCCATTTCGCAGCGACTGAGATGGCGAAAATTCAGAATTTGGGCTAATCTTTGCTGTGTGCACTTCTTTAAAGGCAAGCAAATATTCAAATAAAAAACGGAAACGGTCGCATTTCACTTGAGTTCTTGGCATCAAATATCTAAAACATTCTCTATTTTTATTTTTAGGCGATACACATTGCGTATATACAATAACTAACATATGCAGCGTCTGCACCAGATCTCGTTTTCCAATTCCAACCTCTTTAATTGTCGTCATGTCAATTTCCAATTTGGAATCGATTTAAATGTGGCTAGAACCTTATCCTTTCAACTTTTCCCCTAAAATAAAAAGATTTTCGTGGACACTTTCCTTCCTGGTGGACGTGACCAAGACCAATTGGGAAAATGTACTGTCTGGAGTCTGGAGTCTGTTCAGAATGGACCCAATACAAATTCCTTCTACGATTTTTAAAATATGGTTGCAATAATTGCAAGTTCCATTTTACCGTTCCCAGACTGTAGCTGCATCGGATACCCCTCAGAGCTGAACTGAGAAATATATAGGTATATAGTATATACGATGTTATTGTTGTTCTGGCTGCTGTCTAAGTCAGGCAAGCAAATGAACACACAGCCCGCAGTATCTAATGGCAAACATTTGTACAACTGACACTCCCACCCCCACCACACCCCCTAGAGTCAGTCGCTGTTGCTGCGGGCAATGTCAGATTGTCAGACAAACAAGGGGAGCATTTGGAGTGGTAACGGCCTTAGAGACTAAGTGCAAAATGTCACAGGACCACCCGAGCGTGTAATCAATTTGCTGATGTGATAACAAACCAAAATTGAGCCTGTATACTAAAGAGCTCAAATATTTGTTTGGCTTTTCTCAGGAAAGCAAAACCAAGCAAGTATCTGCTTGAATTTTATTGTGTGTTTTTGTGTAATTAAAGGGTTAATAAAGACAATGTGACATCAAACATGTGATATATTGAGCAGACAGTGTTCTAAATAAAGCTAAATCTTTTCAGTTGCAACTCAATTCCAGTCCTCAGTCCTCATGGATCTTTCAGGTATAAAGTAATGTACAGGAAATGTGCAAATAAAGGACCAGATTTAAGGACCAGGAGAACTTTATAGGCTTATAATGCTCTAACATAATGTGGTAGGACGAAAATTCTCTTCCTGTGTTTAGATTCGGGTCCTAAGCCATCGTCGGTGGCACATCGTTATCGTTTCGCATAAAATCTTCCAAATATCGAGACATTAAAATGTAATTAGGTTGGCAGCACACATACATATCCCGCCAAAGCAACATCAGCATATTTATGGCAAATGCCTGTTTGAGGCATGCTCAAGAAGTACTTCAGAAAGGAGGTTAGTACTTTTCTCTATCAACGACAGTATAGCAGGAGGCAGCCAGTCTGCTGGAGACTTCTTACAGGCAGTTTTTAAAGAGCCTTTTAGAAACGAAAACCAAAATATAAAATATTCCTTCCTATCCCTATTTAATGCTCTTGCAAATTTGACAAGAAGCCACAATTAATATCGATCAAAATGGTAACTGTCTAAATTGCGAACATAAACAGCAGTTGCAATAAATGAAAGCAGAAAATTAGCATTTAAATCGCATTATATTCGTACGTGTATGCATACAAAGCGCTCAATGTCCAGAGGAGCAACAAATCTGTTGACTGCCCCATAGGGAAAAATGGATTATCCCAATTTTCCACATGACGAATGCATGTTTGATGATTCTGCACCACAGTCCGCATGCCGACCATTAATTCACTCAATGGTTATGGCTAATTGCCTAAATGAGTGAGGCTCAGGCTCAATGCGATGAAAATCACACACAAATTCCCTGAGCAAATTATTCCCTTATTATCATTTGATGATTCCCCAGTAGGGTTTGGTTTGGTTGGGTTGGGTTGGGTTTGTTTGGAGCTTATTTCAGCATTTATTTTCCAGAGACGGCTGGCTGGCTGGCTTCATAAATTATTCACAAAGAATTTCAGACACACATTACTAACTGAGTTGGTAATGTGCCCCTCTAAAAGCATCAAAAGAACGTGTGTGAAGGATTTTGTCTGAACACATGGGATATTCTGATTGAAACATCAACTTTGAAAGAAAAAAAGGATGTGATGTCGAGCTGCATATGACCATATATGAAATTAAAGGTTTTGTTAATTTCCCCTTAAATAAACTCAAAAACTTGCAGTATTCATTGGTGAATAAATAAATATTTATAAATAGCTTTCTGGATATTTAGACGCGTCTAGCAGTAAAATCCAGCAATAAGATACTTTTTAGATGTGCGAAAACCCTCGTCTATGCAACACTCTCGCCTACATAATTACATACACAAAATGCCTTCCGGCAACCACATCCATTTCCATCTTTCCGTTAAGTGCAATTTCTCCCTACATATTTCGGCATGTCGTATTGTATCCATTACAAAAGTTTCGTTACGCATCCGCTTTTTGTGAAAATTTTAATTATCACACCACATCAGGAATCTTCTGCGGTTGAAAGCAATTTTTACACTAAAAAAACTCTTCAAACTAGTGCCTGGGCATTACTAGTAATTATAATTAATATTTTGCTATGACATGTGATTATATCAAAGCGGAACTATTACAGTCCTTCCGCAGCCGCAGATATCGCAACTGCAATGGAACTCAATGTTTGAATATAGCCTGCCCAAAATTCGTCCAAGCAATTAGCACAAAATTTGCAACGACCCGACCATAATTGGACTTTTCTATGGTAACCAGGGAGAATTTGAAACCCAAGCACTCCCCCCAAAATGTCGCGTTGTCGAGTTATGGCCACAGGTTCTGACCCGATGAAAGAGGGGATGGAGGGCAGAGAGCGGCAGTGGTCAATGTAAATGAGGGGGATATCCGGGTGCACAAGTGCAGAAATACAGAGAATGTTATGTATTTTGATCTTTTCAATAATCAAAAGTATATTATAACATGCAGCATTATTATGCCAAATACCAATAAAGGCACAATAATAATAAAAAAAATGTATAAAAAATGTGTAATTATTATTCCTACTGCACTCTGAAAGATGGTTTCTTTCGGAAAGTTCACTTAAAGATCTTCCTTCACATGTACTGGCGCTGCCTCGAACAGACTATTTGATATTAAGACAACAATATCCCTTACAAATCTTCGTGTTTCATAACTTGAGGTAGTTATGGTGGCCACAAAGGTAAAGAACTTGAACAGATTCTGGTGGTGGGGTTTCCATTGGCGGCGCCAGAAGCCCGTATTGTAGCCCAGCATTTGCGAGACCATCAATGCGAGGAATCCAATCAGGCCGAAGACACGATGGAGGAATTTCAAGCTAACGCTACTGCTGATGAAATACAGAGGTAGACCGCTTAGCACGCTGCCAAGCAGAAAAACAAAGCCGACTCTGCCAAAGAAGCCGTGATTGCTGCGAATATTCTGCACCTTGGAGTTGGGATCTTCGCGTTTTCGTTTCAGTTTAGCAATGCCTCCGACTCCGACTAGACACGCCAGCAGTCCCAGAACCGCATGCAAGCGATTCTGGTTGGTCTGTCTCATCCATGCCTCCAGGTTCCTGCTGTTTCTCACCAGCAAAGCCTCGCCCATGAAGAAAACAAAAGCAATTGTGCAGTAGGAAGCATGTCCAGCCGTGTGCCCCTGCTTCAGGCCCAAGCACTTGCAGACGATGGCCACGGTGATCCCAGTTAGCAGAACGTGTGAGACGAGGGTGCAGAAGCTAAAGTAAAGTCCTACATAGCTACTGGAACCATTCTGCTGATCTCCCGTCTCGCAGACATCGCCCAAGAAGCCTTGACAATCGTTGATGGTCATACCTTATCTGGTACCTGAGATGCGCACGTTTGGGTAATAAGTTGAGTGGGGCACTATAAGCCGAGGGAAACTGGTGGTGGGGTCTGATCGCTTTGGATGTTAGCCGGCGTTTAACTCATTCACGCCACGAAAAAAATGGAAAAGCTACCAGCAAACAGCGACGTGCGGATCGCTCGCTGTTCTCACAAAGAATCCCCAATTAGCGAGACAATTAACCCTCTCTGGTGTTCAGACATTTTTCCATTTTAACAACAAACATCTGTTTCGATTTAGCCTCATCAGTTTTAAACAGCAAAACTATTGCAAAAAGAATACTTTTTTGGTACATATAACTCCCTCCTTTCTGGAGAGAAACCAAAAAAGTAGAAGGTGAATGCGGAAGCAATATTCGATTTAAATGTCTACAGAAACGGAAGTCGCCTTCTACTCCTTTAATCCTTGACCGAGTGAATTTTACCATTTTTTCATTTCTTTTACAGCTCTGAGTGTTTTGCACTCAGTACAGTCTCGCCAAGAGCCCACCATTGTCCTCATATACCGACTATCGATGCTACTGCTCCTTTGGTTGTACTCTTTCCGACATTAGCCCTGCTTTGCAGACAACTTTCTTTGTCAGGTAGATGGGTGTGTCCATTGAGAAACAATTAAAAGCCTTTTGGTATATTTATATTGTACCCTTTTACATGACTTTTAATACAAAGTTCGTGTAATATAATCAGTGATGTGTCCCTGCCTGGAAATATACATAAACTTGGGGTTAATTGAAAGCCGACTTGTAATAATGGCCACTCAAAAAGATTATCTCAAAATAAGAAGAAAGCCCCAGCGACTGCACTTCAAAACGTTTTCTGTAGGGCTTAAAGCTGCTTATCACATTTAACCAGCTCCTTGACCTATATGCAAAGCAGCTCAGCTCCCTCCCAAGAAGAGCGCTTCGCTGGCTGGAAGCTCGTCCCCGTCCTTTTTCTGCTCTGTACGGCTTATTGAGGCGCTGATAAATGGCTCCAGACTCAATAGCCATCGACTTCGATTGGATAAAGGAGTAAAGGCGTGCACTAGTAGCGATTCACTGTTCAATCTTTTTCGTCTGCAGTGAACAAGGACACAAACATATACTCACGCTTCTTGCAGTGTATTCTATTGTATTATATTTGTAATTAAAACCTGTAAAGAACGTTAATTGAAGAAGAATTGTTAAGAATGCATGTGGAACAAACAATTTTAAACGGATTAGAAACGGATTAAATTCTTGTTTGCAACAAAAATAATTATACAATTGGTTATGCAAGCCGTTAAAGAAGTCTTAGTCATATGCGTTACACAACAGCTTCTAGAGAGTCATCGTTTCCTTTAGGACCTTTACTTCTATTGGGTATGTGCCCAGCCCATTATTCTGGCTACGTTATTTGTGCACTTCCTTTTTAGAAACGTTTAAGAATAAGTTGATTATAGCCTTACGGATTTCTTGTATGAATTAAATTCATCTGTATTTTTATCAATAAATAAAGGATTGCATTCAAAACCACCTACGATACAAAAACAAGCTCAGAATAGTCAATTAGATAGAATGAGATCAAAAGATGAAAAAAGGAAGAAAAATAAGAGAGTATTTTGCAATACATTTATTCCACTTTCAGAATATTTTTTTTAAATTTGAGCTACACAAGAACACGCAGAAAAACTCGACAAGAACTTTCCATATGGCCATAAATAATGCAATCAGCAACAGTGCATGGTTCTAAGGACTCTGGAAAGTTTCAATGTTCCCCAATAACCCAATAGTAGACACTTTCATTCGTTCATTGCGTTTTACAAAGGAATTTTTTTTTATGCAGATAATATTTTTCATATTTTAAAACGACATCGGGGATAATATCCCCGGATATATGTACATACATACATATGTATATATGTATGTATTTTACTTCTTGCCTCTCATATCGGTGCTAGCTGACAAAGCTCCTCTGTAGGCGTAAGCTGACGACAGGAGGAGAGCAGCGATTACACAAGCAAAGATCTTCATTTTGTTTGATTTGAGTGAAGTTCAGGAATCGGCTAGAGTTTATATATCAATCCCATGCGGAAGAAAAGGCTTATCTAATTAACAATCCCATTTCGACTAAAAGGCTTATCTAATTAATACAGCTTTTCCGTGAAGAAAAATAATTGCTAAGAATGCATGTGGAACTAACAATTGTAAACGGGCTAGAAACGGATTAAATTCTTGTTTACTATAAAAGAAATTATATAATTTGTTATGCAAGCCGTGAAAGAATTCTAAGGTTAAAGTTAGTTTTGGAAAAGGTTTTATATAAATAAAAAATAAATGGATGCATATGTTTCCATTTAGGCCGGGAACGTAAATCTGGTTGCAGGGAGGGCAGAGTAGGACAATACTACTTTTTGGGATATATGTACATGCATATGTATGTATATTTCTTTTTGCCTCTAATATCGGTGTTAGCTGACAAAGGTCAAAGGACAAAGGAGGAGAGCAGCGAGCACACAAGCAAAGACCTTCATTTTGTTTGATTTGAATGAAGTTCAGGAATCAGAAATGAAGTTCAGGAATCAGAAATGAAGTTCAGGAATCGGCCAGCATGCGGACCAATGGGCATATCTAATTAATAAAGCTTTTCCGTAGAAGAAGAATTGTTAAGAATGCATGTGGAACAAACAATTTTAAACGGATTAGAAACGGATTAAATTCTTGTTTGCAACAAAAATAATTATACAATTGGTTATGCAAGCCGTTAAAGAAGTCTTAGTCAAATGCGTTACACAACAGCTTCTAGAGAGTCATCGTTTCCTTTAGGACCTTTACTTCTATTGGGTATGTGCCCAGCCCATTATTCTGGCTACGTTATTTGTGCACTTCCTTTTTAGAAACGTTTAAGATTAAGTTGAGTATAGCCTTACGGATTTCTTGTATGAATTAAATTCATCTGTATTTTTATCAATAAATAAAGGATTGCATTCAAAACCACCTACGATACAAAAACAAGCTCAGAATAGTCAATTAGATAGAATGAGATCAAAAGATGAAAAAAGGAAGAAAAATAAGAGAGTATTTTGCAATACATTTATTCCACTTTCAGAATATTTTTTTTAAATTTGAGCTACACAAGAACACGCAGAAAAACTCGACAAGAACTTTCCATATGGCCATAAATAATGCAATCAGCAACAGTGCATGGTTCTAAGGACTCTGGAAAGTTTCAATGTTCCCCAATAACCCAATAGTAGACACTTCCATTCGTTCATTGCGTTTTACAAAATGAATTTATTTCATCGTATTCGTACAAATATTGTTTTTTTTTATGCAGATAATATTTTTCATATTTTAAAAGGACATCGGGGATAATATCCCCGGATATATGTACATACATACATATGTATATATGTATGTATTTTACTTCTTGCCTCTCATATCGGTGCTAGCTGACAAAGCTCCTCTGTAGGCGTAAGCTGACGACAGGAGGAGAGCAGCGATTACACAAGCAAAGATCTTCATTTTGTTTGATTTGAGTGAAGTTCAGGAATCGGCTAGAGTTTATATATCAATCCCATGCGGAAGAAAAGGCTTATCTAATTAACAATCCCATTTCGACTAAAAGGCTTATCTAATTAATACAGCTTTTCCGTGAAGAAAAATAATTGCTAAGAATGCATGTGGAACAAACAATTTTAAACGGATTAGAAACGGATTAAATTTTTGTTTGCAACAAAAATAATTATACAATTGGCTATGCAAGCCGTTAAAGAAGTCTTAGTCATATGCGTTACACAACAGCTTCTAGAGAGTCATCGTTTCCTTTAGGACCTTTACTTCTATTGGGTATGTGCCCAGCCCATTATTCTGGCTACGTTATTTGTGCACTTCCTTTTTAGAAACGTTTAAGATTAAGTTGAATATAGCCTTACGGATTTCTTGTATGAATTAAATTCATCTGTATTTGTATCAATAAATAAAGGATTGCATTCAAAACCACCTACGATACAAAAACAAGCTCAGAATAGTCAATTAGATAGAATGAGATCAAAAGATGAAAAAAAGGAAGAAAAATAAGAGAGTATTTTGCAATACATTTATTCCACTTTCAGAATATTTTTTTTAAATTTGAGCTACACAAGAACACGCAGAAAAACTCGACAAGAACTTTCCATATGGCCATAAATAATGCAATCAGCAACAGTGCATGGTTCTGAGGACTCTGGAAAGTTTCAATGTTCCCCAATAACCCAATAGTAGACACTTCCATTCGTTCATTGCGTTTTACCAAAGGAATTTATTTCATCGTATTCGTACAAATATTGTTTTTTTTTATGAAGATAATATTTTTCATATTTAAAAACGACATCGGAGTTAATATCCCCGGATATACATACATACATATGTATATATGTATTTTACTTCTTGCCTCTCATATCGGTGTTAGCTGACAAAGGTCCTCTGTAGGCGTTAGCTGACGACAGGAGGAGAGTAGCGATTACACAAGCAAAGATCTTCATTTTGATTGATTTGAGTGAAATTCAGGAATCGGCTAGAGTTTATATATCAATCCCATGCGGAAGAAAAGGCTTATCTAATTAACAATCCCATGTGGACTTAAAGGCTTATCTAATTAATACAGCTTTTCCGTAAAGAAAAATAATTGTTAAGAATGCAAGTGGAACTAACCATTTTAAACGGGCTAGAAACGGATTAAATTCTTGTTTGTTATTAAAGAAATTATATAATTTGTTATGCAGGCCGTGAAAAAATTCGAAGGTTAAAGTTAAAGTTTTGCGAAAGGTTTTATCATATTCTTACCTTTGTAACCGTTCTCAACGTGTCTGCTTTAATTCCTCTCTCTCTAAACCTGTTGTTGTCTCATCGGGGGTTGCTCAGGGTAGCCATCTGGGTCCCTTGCTATTTAACCTATTTATTAACGATCTTCCACAAATGTTATCTCATTCCCGTGTCCTAATGTATGCTGATGACGTTAAGCTATGTTTTTCCTACAGTGACCCCTTGTCCCCACTATCTTTGCAATCAGATCTTGATGCCCTTAACAACTGGTGCTTAATCAACATTCTACCTCTTAACATTTCTAAATGCAATATAATGACTTTTCACCGCAATAAGCCATACCTTTTCGATTACTCTATCAATAACATTATTCTTCAACGCCCCTTCAAAGTTAAGACTTTGGCATTACCTTTGTACTATCTCTAACAAAGCCAAAGGAGTCCTTGGATTTGTCAAAAGATGGTCTAAGGAATTTACCGACCCGTATACTACAAAACTTCTGTATGTTTCTCTGATCCGGCCTATCTTGGAATATGGTTCTTGTGTCTGGTCTCCTTACTACCAAAAATTTCAGGATATGCTCGAATCAGTACAAAAACAGTTCCTCATCTTTGCCCTCTGTGGACTCAATTGGGACCCTTCGATCCATCTTCCTTCTTATGAAAGTAGGTTGCGCTTAATTAACCTCCACTCTCTTAAATCCCGTAAAACCTGCCAAGGAGTTCTCTTCCTCCATAAGCTTCTCTCTGGTGAGGTCGAATCGGTGAGGTTGCTGTTCCTTTCCGCCCGACTAGGCATTACTTTCCTCTTCATCTCCAACACTGTCTTTCTAACTACTCGGATTATGAATCTTTCCATAGCCTTTGCCGTAACTTTCTTCATTGTAGCTATAATAATGATCTGATCTGATCCAGATTCAACACTATGATAGAAATGGTCATTCTCTATGATTCTGCGTATTTAGTTTCGTGTATCTTCAAAATTGTGTATGCCACAGACTTTCGTTCTCTGTGCGGGCGGAAGGGGGCGGGGCGAAATTTTGAAATACACTTGGAGTAGTGTGATAACACAGGAGACTGGATACAAAACTTGGTTGTTCTAGCTTTCATAGTCTCTGAGATATAGGCGCTAATGAAGACGGACAGACGGACGGACGGACGGACAGACAGACATGGCTATATCGACTCGGCTATTGATGCTGATCAAGAATATATATACTTTATGGGGTCGGAAATGCTTCCTTCTGGGCGTTACACACATCCGTTATCACCACAAATCTAATAAACCCCTATACTCTTCGAGTATCGGGTATAATGAGAGATTTTTCGGACCCCAAATATTCTTTCCATTAAATTTTCATTAAATTTCAATTATCCATAATTTAAATTGTGCGCCATCGTGGAACACCATAAAGAAATAAAATATACAAAAAAAAAACAATGTTCTTTTTCTTACTACCTTCTCATTGTAAAAAACTCAGCTACGCGAACAAAAATCAGAACTAATAAAAGACACAATGCGGATAAAAAAATTTCCATTATTTTTCTGAACAATGAACAACAATGGATACGAAGGACCAGCTGAAGGGGGATGTTTGACATTTTGATAAACAGAAAAAGCAGCCTACTATATACCCGGTACTCAGTCAGTATATACATACATTTATGAGCTTACGATTTATGAAATTTATTATAAGTATGTTCGCAAAAGGGACGAATTAAATTTTGGGCAAAAAATAATATTTAAAATAAAAAAATTAAGTTAAACCATTTCTGGAATTTGTATCCATGTTTCCATTTTTGTTTACATATGATTTTTACATCTGCTTCCACATTTCATAATGTACATTTATAACTACATATTTGAGACGTGCAAGTGTTTGCGAGAGAGAGAGGGAATGAGTAAGCGCTTGGCAGGCGTTGCGTAGCGACTGAAATTTAATTTGTTTCATAATAATAATCCGTTCTGATCCAGATTCGGCAGTCTGGTAGACACGTTAATTTCCCATGATTCTGCGTTTTTCGTTTTCTCTTATCTTAAAAATTGTGGATTCCACAGATTTTCGTCTTTTGTGGGGCCGGAAGGGGGCGTGTCAAAATTTTAAAATACACTTGTATTGAAGTGATATCACAGGAGCTTGGATAGAAAGTTTGGTTGCTCTGGCTCTTATAGTCTCCGAGATCTAGGCGCTCATTTGAACGAATAGGCAAAACAGACAGGGTCGCGTGTGAGAGAAAGCGAGAGGGAACGATGCATTTCGAAATGGTTTTCTTCATTGTGGCTATATTAATAATCCGATCCGAATCAAATTCAACACTCTGATAGAAATGGTCATTCTCAATGATTTTGCATTTTTAGTTTTCTTGTATCTTCAAAATTGTGTACGCCACAGACTTTCGTTCTTTGTGCGGGCGGAAAGGGGCGGGGTACACACATCCGTAATCACCACAAATCTAATATACCCCTATACTCTTCGAGAACCGGGTATAAAAAAGTGGCACATAAGAAAGTAAAAATCGGGATAGAACGAATCGGTTCGTACGTGTTGCTATCGATTGGGTGGAAATCAATATGATTTCATAGGAACTGGGTCAGGGATGAGTAAACAGAAACGAAACTCAGATAGTAGACGTCGGGTAGACCTCCTTTTTATATTCAATATTTAATTTCTTTTTACTGGTATGGTCTCTGTTGCTTTTCTTTGCTCAATAACTGAGCTGAAAATAGCGCCTTAAAAATACCATATCAGATATCAGAATATGAACGCCCAAAGATAGACTTTGTCTTTAAAGATACATTTCACATGGGATTTAGTTCCTGAAAGATCAATTAACACGATTAACACAATTTCAAATTAACACGGAATTCTGTGTGTCAAGAATCTGGTAATCTTCCCTACATATTTTGTTGATTCCTTTTTTTGTTTGCTTTGACACTTTTGCTTGTTTGGCTTACGAAAAGGGGAGAAATGCGAATAAGGAGAGCCGAGGAAGGTTGCCGAGGAAAAACTTTAGCCTGGCTTGTTTATGTTTGTTTATCCCGAAGAAAAGTAAAGAATGTTCCAGAGGGCTAACATTATACGACACCGACACCATTTTAATCCTTTCACAATGTAACGAGTATTCTGCCGTGTTACCATCTTCACTTATCAATCTTAGGACCTTGTCATTTATTTTCTGTGTACTCGTGCTTCGATTTTTATTAATTTAGCCAAATATATATCAATTTTTTCTAAAGCTTATATGTACATATATGCTATAAATGCGGATGAAAAGTCTATGGGAATTGCCTGATTTTATCTATTTAGGGACGAATATTCCCGTCTCTACTAATAAACTTAAGATATTGCCGCTTTTTTTTTATTATTCAAACGTACAGATAGTATAGGAAAGACAAAAATATTAACCACAGATGTTTTCCAACTCCCCAGTTGCAAAACTTTTTTGTAGGTCAAACAGGGGAAGCCAACATCGTGTACACAGAATAGGGAAACAAGGTGTGAGCTGAAAAGCTAAAAGAAAAAAGAAATGAGAGTGTTGAAAGAAAGAGTTGACATAAGGTTAAAGCTCCATCGAAAAAATAAATTAAAAATATTATATGTTGATGGATAAGTATTGGACTTAAGTAAATACATTTCCACACCAATTATGTATAAATTTAATTTAATTAATACTAAATAAATAATTAATAAGTGTAATTTACCAGGGAACAAGCAAATATGACCAAGGAATGGACTAGATCAATGAAGTAGGTGGAAGTGATGTGAAAAATAGAAGAAGCTTTCTCTTTCCACTGCATTTTTAAAGAGTTTTCAGATTCGAATAGGTTTCTCATTGCAAGTCACCAAAAATACCAAGATACCAGTCTGGTAAGGGGTTCTATACCAATTCTTAGCTGTGATGCCATGCCTAACGTCGACCATTTTAATATTTAAAATATCATTTAGCAAAAAAGGGAGTAAAATGGCAGGAGAACAGAACTAGCTGAATAATTCAGCAAGAAATGACTATAATATAAGGGATAGACGCAGGCTTGAGGAGTCTTCATAGCTCAAGTGCTTTGCATATGAAAAGCCCAAAGGATGTCCTGAGGGAAGGGGATGTCGATAAGAAGCAGAGAAAACCACAGGTATCGCGACAGAGCCCCATAAAATATGCAAATTAAAGCCAAAGCTAATTTTGGTTCGCCCACGCCGAGACACATACTCGTGTACATATGAATATCCCAACAGTTTCATCAAAAAGGAAATTCGCTTTTCTTACGAATAAGCCTCGAGTGAGAGTCCAACACGTATAAACTTTCGTAGGCAAGAATGTCGAAATTCTCAGCTACTTCCACCACATTTTCGGTGGTTTGTAATAGCAGGCTCAGGATATTGTATAAGTAGCAGGAAAGTTACTCACTGACAGGAGCAGACATATCCGTATCCCATTGCGATGGGTATTTTTCCTTTGCCTTTCGTCAGAGAAGAAATTAAACAATTATTCAGTTGAAAATAGTATGAATACCAACTGCTGCAGTTCCTTCTGTCTGATGGTTTAAATATTTGAATTCATTCAAAATAATATGTGAATCTATCATCTATGATTTTTCTGTATGAACCACAGACACGTTCTGCTGTGGTTTGTGAATATTTTATTTGTAGCTCTTACTAAAAAAAAACACTGTGCATGTAACGAAAAATTGACAGCACGTAAATTGAATCTAATGTAAAATTGTTTTTAACAGAAACAAGAGCTCTGCTTTTTTAAAAAACTAAAATGGAAACTGACAGGCCATGAACACAGACCAGACATACCAAAATGGGGATGTACTCGTATGTTTTGCAACAATCAAAATGCACACAATGTCCAACAATTTGTTGTTGACAAAATTCCAGTTGAACATTTCAGAAAGTTGGCATTTCGATCGAGGGTCGAAAGGGATGGGGCAGGAGAAAAACCAAGCCTCGCACAAGACACACAATGCTTTAAGCCATGTTTACTAAAATATAGCTGATATTCGCTTTGCTTTATAAATATATGTACATTTCAAGCACACTGTGTGTATACATAATAAGTAATAAATGAATCTACTAATACACCTAATACCACCTTTTCAGGTTCCACATAGGTTTTCCTGGGATTCCTGCATCCTTTATCATTTTTCAAAATGTCTAATGTCGCGCCTAATATCATTTTATTGCCATTTATATGGCTGTCTTCCATTTTGTTCTGCTACCCTAATGCTACTTTCCTGTTCCTAACTTTTACTGTTTTTCGTTGTTCTATTAATATCGTTTATTACCCTTTTATTGTTAGTTCTGGTGCGTTCACTGACTATAATTTATTTGGCTCCAAACTTTTACATGCAAAGGGAACAGAAAAACGGAAAATTGTCGGCTGAAAGGCATGCGAGAGAGGGCAGAAGAAGCATTGACTGACTGACAGAATGACAACCCGAAAGCAAGGAATTACTGGAATTCTCAGAATTAATTCAGCCACTGTTAATTGATAGCTGAACAAAGTTCAGAAATATAATTACATGCCATTACAGGCACGTGTTACGGAAGTTTTCGTTGGAACTCTCCCCAATGTTCGAAAATAGATAAATTCCCCTTTCCCTTCCAATGATTGCTTAAGATATTTTTAGCATGGGAAAAATTCCAATTGTAAAGTTCCCACTGAAATGGGAGCCTGTAAATTCAATATTTCCTTTATTCACATAAAATACTCTATGTAAATATGTGCCATCTGGATTCCTTGGATTATTATTATAATTATACAAGAGTAAGGGAAGATTGAATAGCCCCTCAAGGTATTGTAATGTCTCCTTGTCAGATTATGTATAATTAAAAGGCTCAGCTTGGTATTTGAATTAATGGACACAAGGGATGATAAAATATTTCTTCATGAAAAATCAAATGTACAAGCAGGAAAGGAAGTGGAGAGGAATGGAATGTCCTCCATTTTCCCTGCATTAATCGCTATCATCCACTCCGTGGGGGCTAATGTTAGCCCTACGAGCACGTTCGTCGCTCCTTGAGGTCAAGTACCCAAATCTGTGGAAAATGTGAGAATTAATTTAGCTTATTTTGAGGGGCTTCTTATTTTTCTTGAAAGTACATAAATCTAAGTAATAAATTCAAGAAGCTCACGAGATTAAATGAGAATCTTTTAATTCTATCTCGAATTCTATAGTCCAATACACTTTAGTGTGAGGATACACTGCCGCTACTACAATATTCTCGAGTCAAGAATAAGAACTTTTTTAAAGCTGTGCCGTTTTGCGGACCAATTAAGGACTGACTTTATGGTGGGGAACTATTCAAAAACTGGCTAAAACTTTCTTCTTCTGCCAGCTGGAACAGAGCCAAGTCATAACAACCATTTTTCCGCTCCCATTTATCCATTTGCGCCACAATTACATATACATTATGTGATATTTCTTGGTCAGATGTTTCCTCAATTACTACTCGTAATAAAAGCTCCAGAAAAACTGCTGTTGGACCCATCCTTTGCATAGGAAGACATCACAATTGTTTTTTATAATATAATATAATTTATGGTGTCCCCGGATATATCGGTGGTCTCAAATCGGTGTTAGCTGACAAAGGTCCTCTGTAGGCGTTAGCTGACGACAGGAGGAGAGCAGCGATTACACAAGCAAAGATCTTCATTTTGTTTGATTTGAATGAAGTTCAGGAATCAGAAATGAAGTTCAGGAATCAGAAATGAAGTTCAGGAATCGGCCAGCGTGCGGACCAATGGGCATATCTAATTAATAAAGCTTTTCCGTAGAAGAAGAATTGTTAAGAATGCATGTGGAACAAACAATTTTAAACGGATTAGAAACGGATTAAATTCTTGTTTGCAACAAAAATAATTATACAATTGGTTATGCAAGCCGTTAAAGAAGTCTTAGTCATATGCGTTACACAACAGCTTCTAGAGAGTCATCGTTTCCTTTAGGACCTTTACTTCTATTGGGTATGTGCCCAGCCCATTATTCTGGCTACGTTATTTGTGCACTTCCTTTTTATAAACGTTTAAGATTAAGTTGAGTATAGCCTTACGGATTTCTTGTATGAATTAAATTCATCTGTATTTTTATCAATAAATAAAGGATTGCATTCAAAACCACCTACGATACAAAAACAAGCTCAGAATAGTCAATTAGATAGAATGAGATCAAAAGATGAAAAAAAGGAAGAAAAATAAGAGAGTATTTTGCAATACATTTATTCCACTTTCAGAATATTTTTTTTAAATTTGAGCTACACAAGAACACGCAGAAAAACTCGACAAGAACTTTCCATATGGCCATAAATAATGCAATCAGCAACAGTGCATGGTTCTAAGGACTCTGGAAAGTTTCAATGTTCCCCAATAACCCAATAGTAGACACTTCCATTCGTTCATTGCGTTTTACAAAATGAATTTATTTCATCGTATTCGTACAAATATTGTTTTTTTTTATGCAGATAATATTTTTCATATTTTAAAACGACATCGGGGATAATATCCCCGGATATATGTACATACATACATATGTATATATGTATTTTACTTCTTGCCTCTCATATCGGTGCTAGCTGACAAAGCTCCTCTGTAGGCGTAAGCTGACGACAGGAGGAGAGCAGCGATTACACAAGCAAAGATCTTCATTTTGTTTGATTTGAGTGAAGTTCAGGAATCGGCTAGAGTTTATATATCAATCCCATGCGGAAGAAAAGGCTTATCTAATTAACAATCCCATTTCGACTAAAAGGCTTATCTAATTAATACAGCTTTTCCGTGAAGAAAAATAATTGTTAAGAATGCAAGTGGAACTAACAATTGTAAACGGATTAGAAACGGATTAAATTCTTGTTTACTATAAAAGAAATTATATAATTTGTTATGCGAGCCGTGAAAGAATTCTAAGGTTAAAGTTAGTTTTGGAAAAGGTTTTATATAAATAAAAAATAAATGGATGCATATGTTTCCATTTAGGCCGGGAACGTAAATCTGGTTGCAGGGAGGGCAGAGTAGGACAATACTACTTTTTGGGATATATGTACATGCATATGTATATTTCTTTTTGCCTCTAATATCGGTGTTAGCTGACAAAGGTCCTCTGTAGGCGCTAGCCGACGACAGGAGGAGAGGAGCGAGCAGACAAGCAAAGATCTTCATTTTGTTTGATTTGAATGATTTTCCGGAATCGGCTAGAGTTTATATATTCTGACTTATTTTCCTATAGTTCGTTCTAATTTTAAAAGGTTTGAAAAAATCTTGGATATAGTGCAATATACTGCACATTCGCATTTACTTAGTGTGTACCGCATATCATATCTTATGTATGTTCTCGAATCAGTTAAGCTAAACAGCAGCAGCTTTCTTCGCAACATTTCAACGCATCAATGATTCATGGAAGGCAAGCCAGTTTTCTTCCTTATTTGTTGGACTAGTTCGAAGTCCAAGCCCCTTCTATCCAAGTTCATAGTCTGTGAATATCTTGCTGTACATATGTACATATGTGCGGACCATTACGCAAAAGCTTGGACTGAGCAAATACTGGAGCTGGGATCCAGGCACATCTTGTAAAATATGACCAGACATCGGGCAGAGGAATGTTAGCTTTTGGACTGCATCTGGCGAATAGTTCCCATCTGGCATATTGCCATTATTAATGAGGCACTTGACAGGGCCGGAATGGAGGTTACGGAATCATGTGGTGAGAATCGTACCTAATAATAAAATGTCTGCCCTTACACATTTTGGAAAGCGGGCTTGCCTTGTCGATAAATACATGTATACAAACTGGGTAACGCTCCAACTCTTTTTCATTTTGGGAATTTGTATTCTTGGTTGGCGATAGTTTCTGTCCTTCCATCTTTTGCTTGCTGTTCTTCTATGCATCTCTTTTTTCTGTGGGGGTGTCAACTATCTGGTTACAGGGTTACATTTTACATGCAGGTCATCTAATCAACTTGTCCGGCGAGCGAGAAAAAGTAAGGCAAAGGAGGAATAGAACATTTTATAAATGTGTGTGGAAGGCAAGAGAAAAAGAAGAAAATTCAAGCACAAAGAAATGCTGAAAAGGGTCTGCTGCTCTGAAAAGTGACGCTGTTAACACATTTTCAGGTCACGGACAGAATACTCTTTATGTTGTAACAGGATTAAAATGGTGCAGCACCTTAACTTTTCTTCAGGAAAAACAAACATAAACTTGGCAGGGGCGCTACACTTTTTCTTTTCAGTTTTCCCTCTTCCATGTTCCCCATTCCCTTTCTGTAATATCAACAAGCTAAACTTTTAAAGCAAACAGAGAAACACGAAACAAAATAAAGAGTCAAAAAGTGGCTGCATCTGAAATATACCATATACATAGTACCGTGTATAGATTTAATTAAGATTAAATTAATTAAAAATGTAAGTCATCAAAATTAATATGAATTATCCACCTTTGAAATATTTAGTTTCTGTGTGTTATAAAAAAAAATCAAAAAAGAAATTTTAGATTTTATATAAATTTATTTATACGGAATTTGACACAAATTGAAATTAAATTCACTCTGATTAAATGCGAAAATAATCAATGGAAGCGCTGTGGTGTTTGTCTTTTCTTGAAGGGCAATAGGGCAGAGCAAAGTGACTCATCAAACTGTTTTAGACTCGACTCTGATTCATGATGAACCCTTGTCAGCGCAGGATTTGGAAAAGATGGCGAGTCAGCTGATAATACTCATTTTTTTGTAATTAATCACTGCCCCATTTACTAGATGGAGCAGACTCTATAGCGAAGTAGGCAGAATAATTAATATAATATAATATAATTAATATATAAATAAATAAATAAATATATTTTGTTCTCTATAATGGGTCAAAAATAGAATTAAAAGGTGATTGAACTTTTTTGATAGCTGATAAGTTTCTAGCATTTTCATACATAAGCTCCCATAAAGATCTGACTTGGAAGGAGTTCTGGGTCACACAGCAACGCATTTGAATGTATGCGGGTAAGTCGCTCTTACACACAATATGTTCTCACAATACATGTTCGATTTTCAGGGTTTTCTTTTCATTTTTAGCGCTTGATAACGATAAATTTAATTTCGTTTTTGTTTTTTGTTCTCTCCACTCGAGAAGGATTTACATAAGGTTGGAAGATCGTACTGTAAATAAATCAAAAAAATTTTGGGTCATCTAAAATTCAACCGGTATAAATTTGTGAAGATATTGTCATAAGAATTTTTTCATATATTCGTTTTTTGATATTTTAGTTCTTTATCGTACTGTACGCGCCAATATCTCGTATTCATTCTCATTCCTATTTTCAACCATCACAACGGAACGAAAACAAGCAGGGAAAACCCAGAAAGCGACCAGTTTTTTGTTCCCACTCACTCTTTTTATTCGTCATAAAATTTTTAGACTCGCTGATGTCCACGACCAAAACTACTCAAAATGCAAATTTAATTATTTAAGTGGGAAAATATTTATAAATGGTGTCGGAAATTAGCGCAGTTTTAAAGTTATATGGCATGTGCTTTCAATTTCAATTAACTTCCAACGACAATTAATGACACATGTCCTCTTTTTCTTTTGGGATTTTGAAGCCCAAAGCTTCCATGTGATTGAGAAATATCTGGGCTTACAGCTAGGATAAGCATTGATTAAGACTATATAAATTTCGTCTTGCAGGTGTTGCTCCTTAAATTTCTCAAAAACTGAAGGTTTCGATAGGAACGCATAGAATCTATTGAATAAAGAATACATATATTAATTTCGTTCCAGTGTAAAAGTTCTGGAATATCTCAATTTAAAATTGAGTTGAGTGTGTGCTGCTTTGACTGAATAATTTATTGAATAACTGAGTCTGGCCACAAAAGCGGCATGTAACCAACAAGGCAATTCATTTTCTGTAGCCAACCCCAAAGGGATACAGAAATGCCAACCAATGTGTAAAGTTTAGTTAATTAATGCTCCCTTGTGTGGAAAATGTTTTTGCGTATACGGGATTAAATTAAAATTGGCCACAGAATATCTAAAAGACCTCAGAAAATGGGTCTGGGTACAGTCTAAGGTACAGATTGATAAAAACGTTGGTAAAATGGAAGACAAATTTTAATCGCTTAAAATCTCCCCATTTTTATTTGCTTGAATTAATTTTTATTTCAACGAAAAAATTTTAATTAGTCATAATACTTAAATGCAAAATTAATTAGAGCGTGATGTGACAAAAAACACTAGTCGACACGGTTATAACTTAGCCGTTTATTTTTATATTTTTATAAGCGATACCTTAAACGACGCCTAATTAATGTGTCTATCTAAAACCAAAAATCAAGGCATTCAAATATTTTTTTTTCTACTTTTCCTGAGCTTTCAAAGTCAAAATTTCGGGGAAAAATACCGAAAAAAATTATGAAATTTGAATTTGGAAGCTTAATATCTTCCAGACGTTAAGTTGCAGCTACAAAAAGTCTGAGTCGGATTTATAGCTGCATTTCTCAGCTTTTTTTAACTGCAAAGTTCAATACAACCAGTTGTAGGAAACTTAAGTTATGTAAAAAATAGAAGCACTTCCTATGACAAAAAACACAAAATTTTTTAAAAATTCTTTAAAAAAAAAATACTCCATGAAAAAAAAAAAACATTCTTTAAAAAATTTTAAACATCCAAATGTATCAGAAAAAGTCATTTTTGGCGACAGCGGAAAAGTCGTGTCGACTAGTGTAATAGCTCTTCATCTCAAGTGGAATCGCAGACACCTTCATCAAAGGAACGACCATCCTGTTTACGAAATTAAAGACATTTTAAAAGGGCTATACATTTTCCTTCAAGAGTCTTCAATTTATTATATGTTAAGAGGCATTCACTTGTGTTGTCATTTACTTTTGACAGAGATTACTCTTCGTCATGTTGACTTACTTAGGGATAACTTCGGAGTCCCTCATCTTGACTGTTAATAGCACTTGCACTTCATTTTTATGGCTATAAAATGGTGAAAGCGACAAATTCCGAGCTGTTCATTACAGAAATAGCATTTAAACTCTGTTCAGGTTTTCTTTGTTGTTCAAACTGATTTTGTGTTGATTTATTTTAATCAATTTGCTATTGCAAAACCAACCGCATAACAAAGCACACTATTTAGCACTTTTGACAGGTCTTTAAAAACAAGGTAATTTATTAAATTGACTTTTATTCGGTTTTTCAACGTAGACAATAAGTAAAAAAGCAAGCTCAACAAAATCAACATTTGTGTATAAAAGTGGAAAAGGCAAAAACATATTTTAGTTCATAAAAACCGCAGCACGGATGCAAAATGTATATTTTATTATCTGAACAATGGACAACAATGGCGACTCAGGATCAGCAGGAGGAAAGGAGCCATAAAAGTCCATGACCTTAATCGCAGAGGGAGGTTCTTTTCCCACCCGCGAGCCCAACCTGTCCCAGGTCCAAATGGACCTGACTTTGACTTCTGACTGACTCCAACAGATGGGTATTGAGCGCCGTCTCCAGGGCTTTGAATAGGTAAAGCAACTTGTGGTAAAAAGTTTGCGACCGCAGCAAAAGCGTGGTTCCTTTTTGCACTCGACACATTTTGATTAAAAATCGGTCTACAGAGCAACTCAGCTTTCAACGGAAAAGCGTGCCAAAACTGTCGACAGTCAGGATTTTGTGTTTGTTTCAGGTACGCAGAAGGCGGCAAATTTTGATGCCTCTCCCACTGCTCTTATAATTATAGTATATAACTTATATATTACCATTCTATATATGTATATGCAACACCTTTATTATTTCTATACACAGGCTCATTAATTACACAGTAATAATCCATCATCCAGCTGATATCGACAATTAAATGAAAATTAAATATTTAGTTAGATATGTACTCAGTGCTCCAATCGTTGGTTAATGCAATTTCCATCCTTTATGCAATTTTTTTTGGACCAATTATAACGTTTTTTTTTGGCCTTTTATTTAAGGCCTAAGGATAATTCAGTTGTTCAATTTCCTAGTCATTCATTTCATCAATAGAATCGGAAATAATATACTTAGTCTACTTACTTTTATCTATAAATAAATATCCCAAAATAGAACAGCCAGAATAGCATTTGTTTACTTGATTTACCGACGTATAATTGAATTAATGGAAAAAATAAAATGGTCAAATTCCGGCGCATAGAGTGCATCTTAAAAGGGCATAAATTTGTATAAATATTCAATACAAAATAATTGAAGGACACTTTTAAAAAAATACATGATAAATGGGGAAAATGTTTGCAAACATTTGTTTGTAAACCATTTGCAAAACTTATACTGCAAGGGCGTGTGTATTTTACTGATGGTACACAAAACCCATCTCCATTGGAAGCTATCTACTTAATATACGTTTGTAAGAAAATTTGCAAAATTCCTTTGCTGTCGTTGCCTCCAGCACATGCCTCTACATATGTATCTTTTCGTCTACTGTGCAAGATATGAGAAAGTAGTCCAATATATTATCAACCCTTTTTCGGGGCATGCCTTTTGTTCTTGTAGAGAGATATTCCCCTTTACAGGCCATTCCCCATATAACCACCAATACACAGACTCATCTTCCAGTTCATTTACATAATAAGTACAAACTCTTGGTCAGCACTATAGTATGTATTTGTCAGCAATTGGTCGGTTCTGAGGAGTCTCTTATACTATATGATGCAATTTCGCTTGTTTTCTATTAGCCCAAGTAATAGCCTGACGCTGGTCCTTTTCCCAGTTGGAAACAAACTTTATTGTGGGTCAAACTGAGGAAAAACAAAGTCGAAGACAAACTCAATTAACCCAAGCAACACGTAATGGATTTGTATTAAATTGGACGACGCACATGCACAGTTACAAGAAAGAAGAGAAACTATTTTCACAACAAAGTCAAAACACAAACTCCCGAACGGTAAATTGTGGCATACAAAGAAAGCGACACACACAGAAGATGGGAAAAAATGTTCAGGCAAAAGAAAAGCAAAAAAATAGAAAAGGTTAATATCTTACAGCCAAATGCTTAATGGAAATCCCCATATTGGATTTGTATCAATACAATATTATGTCCTTTAATGATTTATAATTAAATTTCCTACATATTTGGCAAACAAACCGAAACCAGTTCCGTCTGAAGAGGTTCCAAATGTTTTTCTGCAGCTCTGACCTCCATTCGGGTCATGTCAATTGCATCATTAATAATGGCCATGCCAGCAGCTGCCATTCCTCAGCCTGATGTCAGCTCATATATTACAAGACGTGTCCAAGAGAGGGGTTCCGGATCCTAGTTCCAGTATGCGTTGTGCTCACGCCTGTGAGTAATGGGCGCAGTGCGAGGATGCGGCAGGAGATTTTCTGACAATGAGCTCGAAGCGAAGGTATGCAGATTCGGACTTATTCGTAAGAGTGTTGAAATGAGCACTTTTCAAGAATTCCAAAGTAGCCAGAAGGTTAGTGATTTCGTTTATTTTTAAAGTAAGTCTATAATATTATTCATACAAATTAGTATGTAACGAGAATTACTGTAGGTAAATTGATAAATTAATTAAAAAATTATAATTAATAAAAAGCAAGAAAGTTAGCGACAATCAAATCCAGACGAAAGTAGACACAAAACCATTTCCATATCCTGTTGCATTGATTTTCTTCTCTTTTGCCTTTCAGATTAAATAAGTCGATAAATACATATGTATATGTACCTGCCAATTCAACAGCTCACAGATAACGGAAGCCACCCTCTTATCAACTTATCAAGCCAATTCTATTTGTTATGTGGCAGCAAAGAAAGGTATTCATATTCAATCTGACACCCATCAATGATGTCAAGTTATCGCAAACAAGAAGGAACATGGAAATCCAGTTGCCTTCACGAAATAAACTCAAACATTCAGCATCGAAACATTCCTCTTTAACACCCCCAAAAAATTCCTGCTATTGGACGAAACGTCCTTGGCATCACACCTTTAAATTCACTCTAGGGGATTCTAAATCGTTTTACACTTTGAGACAATTGCCAACAATCCTTGAATTTCTGGCCATTAAAATGATAAAAATCTCCTCTATCTAGTCAGTTTTGTATAACTTCGAAGGCGATTGTGGAAAATATGGAACTAGAAATGAAAAAATAAGGAAAATGTAATATAATAAAGAAATTATAGAATTCCTTGCTGATCAGCAGCAATCTTAATATGCTCTCAGAGGTTCATCTTCGTCCGTCACCACTGTCATGTCAATGGCATACTTGTATAGGATAAATAGTTTACATTTTAGGCTCGAGATGGATGACACACATTGGAGGAAACGGCAAGGAGGATAGCGAACGCACTGCCAGAGTGAGAGACTGACGTAAAGACACTTGCATAGAACAGCTAACGATTCATGCATTTCTTCTAGCTGTCCTCACACTGAGATGTGTGTAGATGTGAGTGCAAGGGCAACGTGAATCTTTCTTCTTTCTGACTTTTTTCTTATTTTCCTGAACAAGCAATATCATCATTATGGAACACATTGTGACACGCACAAGATGCTACTCTGCAAACGATGTTGGAGACATTTATCCAGTGCTCCAGTACTCCTCAGCTCTGACTCTAGGAAAAGTAGCAAAGATATTGCAATCACCATTGTCAGGTTCAGTTCCCGATGTTAATGATGATGACAGACAAGGGTGTTTCTCTGTTGCGAAGGATGTTGGTGTCGCTGTCACCACCTACTTGACGTTGGTAGCAATCGTGACTGCGAGTATTTGTTAAAAGTCACGACAGGGAAATGTCTTTTGTGTGGGGTAAACATGCCACATATTGAAGCATATCTGACTTGCAAAAAACTTGTTAAAGTAAAAGGATGAAATGAATCCTGATAGTGGCTTAAACCTGAGATCGTGTATTATTTAACCTATTTTGAAATTTTCCCCGAATAAATGAGATTTTTTAAATCCATTTCTATATCATAAAATTACGTAAATATCTTTTCATTTCAAATTTTGTTCTAAATAAAACTGGGTTCAACAAAAAGGAATTCATGCAGGATATTCATGCACATTCATTCAGCAAATTGGCTTTTTATTACAGTCAAATTTGTTTGCCATTGCTTCCTAAGGACGTACTCATGGTCGGAAAAGTTCCCCCAACAATTATAATTGTGAATAAGCCTCAAACACATTCGTGTTTGGGGTGCTTTTTGGGTCATGTGTGTGGACGAAATGTAGAGTTCGTTTTGCTACGTGACTAATGGTTATTTCGGCTAACCTGGCGTATACGTAACAATCTAGTGAACATCAGCCAAAACCCCCACCACCATTTTTGAAGACTTTGGTTTATTTTATTCTCCTTCTTCTTCACATAATGTGACCATGACATTAGTCAGCAAATATAAACTTAAGCACGGAGATATATAATTTAACTTTTATTTTTTATTTATGGTGGTATGTATAAAGTGGCTGACTAACAGAGACAGATAAAAACTCCCTTTAACAACATTACTATATTTAATTTTATTATTTTAGCCTCTGATTTTATTCTCAAATTCTTTCTATTATTCGCAGGGTCACGCACAGAGTCTTTTATAATCATTCGAGACTATTTCTATAGCCGTGACCACGACCACAGACATTCAACCTGGGACTGACGTGTGTCAGTGGTGATGTGTACACTGAATCCGTCAAGTGAATGGTGACAGGAACACAACCGACAATCGATGTCTTCATTATTTACGACAATGTGTAGCACAACAGAGCTGATTTGATTTAAGCGATAAGAATGCGAATTGAGTACCCCTAGGGACTAGCTGCGTGTCAAATGTCGAAGCATGTGAAGCATTTTCCAGATAATGATGACGTTTCTGTTCTTTGACCCGACAACTGCCAGCATTTTCCATTGTCTGTGTCTGTCATAAATGGAGATAACAACCGCATTTGCTTTTCATATATACTTTAATGCACACTTAATTTCGCCTGTATGCGATTTACATGTTTTACATGTTCTATTGTCCCCTATTAAATTATTCGAATTATTCTAAGATATTATAAATACTACTTCTACAAATTTAGTTCTATTAAATCTGACTCAAAGTCAACCCTGTGTAATCAATTTTCCGTTCTTCATTCATAAATTTTCCTCCCAATTGCAGCATTGTGGACCAAAGTTGGGCCAGATGTTTCCACAACAACGACTCATAATAAAATCCTAAGTGAAAGTGTAATTACATTGTTATGGTTTTTGGGAAAGACATATCTTATTGGCTCCTAATAGAACTGTTGCTGAACGATACTTATGCGGATGTTATCCGCTGTCCAACTTCCTCTGTGGCAAGAGGAGTCGCAAAAGTAAGCGAAGAATATATAGCCCAAACTTCTCCAGGATAACTTAAATAACTACAAAGTATCTTCGACCAAATGGAATTCGTTTGTCATCTATGCACAAGCCTTTGATTGAAAGAATGTTCAACAGAAAGGATACTGTGAACATTAAGGGATCAAAACCTCAAAAGATAACCCTTGTGGAAAGGAAAGGTCAGAATGCACGGTTTACTTATAGATTACTTTTATTAAGGACAATTTTTAAGTTTTAATAAAGGCCTTTCCAATTCCTATATTGCAACTTCCATTCCTTCACAAAGCTAAGGACTACATGCCTTTAAATTCCAGGCCCGAATTGTTCTAGTTTCTCCATCCCATTTGTGGCTACTGCTGTTCTCTCTCGAGGGTTCGAACTGTTGTTTCTTGTGTGAACAGCTCGGTGAAGTGACTCAGACGCAGGATGTAAAGGATGTAGCTTTGCTTTGGCAGTCAGCCAGTCACTCAACTGTTGCAAACGCAGCGAACAAACAAACCAGAGGGCATATCCAGTGCCCCATTTCGGGAAAACTGGGCTTAATGTTGGTTAGTAGAAAACATGTACTTACAAGGGAAAAAATTCGTTCAGAAATATATATAATATTGTTATATGAATGCCTCGAAATTATATAACAATTATTGCAGTTTACTTCATTACATATTGTATTTACATACTTACACAGCACATCCTAGAATAAAGAAGAAAGGATCCTTTACACTTTAATTCTGTTAACACTGTGCGATACGTCATGTGGAACGCACGAGGCACTTGGGACCTGCTTGGCCTGATGGTGTGCATCTATTAGGTTCCCTCTCTCCCGTAGTCGCCCTACAGTCCATTGCTGTATGCTATTGTTGCCTGCCTGTTGTAGTGTAGCCTTCTTTTATTCTTTAATTTGCTTTGAATTATGTCTTTTTTTACAATGTTATTTACTGCACACATCAATATTTGCATTACATAACACATCTGGGGTCCCACAAAATGAAGTCAGCTATATGTAAGCTTCCTTGTTTAGCAACTCTGGTTCTGAGTTAGATTTAATGTGAGTTTTGTTGTAAGTTTTCATTTCTACTTTGGCTTTGGATTGCCAACAGAATGAATGGCAAGATTGTGGTTTAGAACTCTGAAAGGAAAATTTTCCTTAGATTAGAGAACAATCCGAAATGTTGCTCCGAGAGTTTTGTGAATAGTTTCATTCAATTGTCATTATGATTGATTATGATTATGGAAGTGGCTGAACTGAATCGATTCATGCACTAAATCAAGACCCAAAAACTCCATTCAGATACTTCTCGAAGCTGTTGCAAAGCTTTCTATGGAAATAACTATGCCTTGTCCTTGCCCCTGGCGCCAATACCTCATCATCGTCAGTGGCAGTCATGAGCACCTCGTTACCGTTTCGCATAAAAAAACTGGCAAGCCATTAAAATGTAATTAGGATCGCAACACACATGCCCAGGCCTGTTCGAAACCTCCTAAAGAAGTACTCCAAGGCGTTAGAGCTTTTGGCTATTAATGGGAGAATAGGTCTCGCGTTACGCAATGAGGACAGAAAATACTAAATATTCAAGAAGAATTTGACCTCTTTCCCCAGAAAAGTAAATAATCAAATATAAATATATACCTTTTACCATTTTTAGCAAGAAGCGAATAGTAATTCACAAAATTACCTGAGTGTTTTTTTAGTATTGCTGAATAAATAAACACAGGAAAAATAAATTGCCAGATTGCACTAAGAGCGATACGTACAGAGGTCCAAGAAAACTGTAGACACCCCAAAGGAATGGCAACCAAATTTTTTGCCGTCTCATGGCCCGAAATTCAGTAATTGGTTTTGGCTAATTGCCTAAACGCCTAAACGCCTAATTGCCTACATACACTCTAACAGCCGGTCGTCTTTCCGCGTCGCTCCTGCATTTTCTGCTTTTAATCTGAATTCACTCGACATTAATTGCCAATAGTTCTGTATATCTCGGAGCTTGTCATAACTGAACAATAATTGTGTTGAATATCAGTGATTTGGTAGTTGCAGGTTGAGCAAATAAATAAATAAATAAATTTAAAGACGCGCAAGCTATTTGTTATTGCTTTTGCCCATTCCTCTCTGGATCTCCGCTCTCTGTGCTCACCGTTTCGTGCACTTCATCTGTCGCATTGCCTACGCACTGCTCATCGCTTCGTCGCTTTGCTGGATCGTTCGCCGTTCGCCGTGCAAATAGCTACTGCTGATCGTCGTGCTCGCTCTGAGGCCTACTCCCTCTCTCAACCTACGCTCTCTCTCTCTGTGCATCTCTTTTGGACCTTGCTCCGCTGTTAAACGGCAAAGCGGGATGTCAAAAACCGCAGCAAAGCGCGTCCGCAGTGACTCGTCGCTTGACTTAAGATCTGGTCGCATCTCAGATACGCTTTCGCCGCAGCTGATCGAGCTAATTAATAATCGATTCGATGAGCAGGCGAAACACATCAGCTGCAGCGTGAGGGAAGCTGAGGAAAGAATTCTGCGTGAGATGGCAGATAAGTTTGAGGCTAGACTTCATAGTCTTTCGGAGGAAGTAGAGCTGCTTGGCCGACGCATAGAGAAGCTTGAGGATGGAAGCTGCGAAATTCGTGCGCTATGCAGCAAGGTGGAGAAACTGGAGGCGAAACTCCAAGCCAAAGAGGATGCAGATGCCGAAGCAAGCATTGCAAATGATGTCAGAGTGCATGGGGTGCCCGTACTGGAAGAGGAGAACCTAAAGACTCTCTTCAACAGCCTCTGTTATTCATTAGGCCTCACACCACCACCAAAAGTGAAGGAGATTTTTCGGGTTAAGGTGCGGGACCATGCACAGAACGCCGTTGTAGATCCCGTTGTTATCATAAAATTTGATAGCAGGCGTGAAAAAATCATGCTGCTGCAACGGGCTGGAGAACATCGACGGCAGACCAAGCAGCCACTTAGCTTGGAGTTGTTTGGAATCCAGTCCAAACAACCCTTCTACATCAACGAACAGCTCTCTAAAACCAACTACGACATCTTCAGAGAGGCAATGAGGATGAAGAAGCGTAATGCTCTGTCAGCTGTCTTCACCCGCCGTGCAATGGTTTACGTTCGGCAGAGTGTTCGCGGCGAATTTGTGTGCCTTAAGAGCATGGCTGAGCTCTGTGCCCTACAGAGAGTGGAAGCTGTGGCTGAGGTGGCGACTCAATCTGCATCTGGAGGAACTGAAACTGGGCGGAGTAATTTTCGATAGAATAGAATTAATTTTTGTCCCCTACTTTATGTTTCTCATTAGGTTTAATATTTCTACTCATCTTGTCCTCTACTTTATGTTTCTCATTAGGTTTAATATTTCTACTCATCTTGTAATAGTCTCCGTTAGGAATCTCACTCTCTTTACATCATCTCCCCGTACTCTTAAAACAGTGGTGTTTGGATTATCTTCTCTAATTTGTTTATATTCCAGTGATTATGGATGATAATGAATGGTCGTCCGGCTCGAGCAGCTATACAATGCTAAGAATACTTGGCAACCAAGGGGAAGGTCTGCGTGTATGCCATATTAATGCCCAAAGCCTAACTAAGAAAATCGAGGAATTTAGGTATCTATTTGTCAAGTCCAATATTGATGTCATATGTGTGTCAGAAACGTGGTTTTCGTCTCATGTTAGTAATTTGTTAGTAGAGTGTACTGGTTATGATTTGTTTCGATCTGATCGAGATAGTCATGCTGGAGGTGTAGCTATTTATGTAAGTAAACGTTTGAATGCTAAACTTGTATGTAATCACCCAAGTGAAAGTGCAGTTGAGTGGATATTTGTTCAAGTCACAAGCACAATACATTCTTCCAAAATTTTAATAGGCTGCGTGTATAGACCTCATCGATATATAGAATATCAAAACTTAACTGACGTATTGTCTACCATGTCGCTTGCCTATACAGATGTAATATTAGCTGGGGACTTCAACAGCAATGTCATGCGAGAAAGGCAATTATCGGACGACATAGAATCTATGGGATTAAAGTTAGTAAATTCGTCTGCACCCACGCATTTCTCAAATCACTGTGATACCTTACTTGACTTATTTTTTGTAACCGACTGTCATAAAATTTCTACTTACAGTCAACTATCAATGCCAATGTTTTCGAAACACGACCTAATATTCTTGACCTATAATTTTCATACTGACTTAACTGAAAGCAGAATAGTTTATAGAAATTTTAGAAACATTGACTATGCCTTGTTAAGTGCTGACTTTATTTCATGTGACTGGGACTCTATTTATGACTATGCTAATATTAATTCACAACTGACTGTCCTACAAAATAATATAACGTATCTATATAACAGATCGATTCCGCTGGTGACAAAAACGGTCAACCCTCGTGGAAATCCCTGGTTCAATTCGAACATTAAAATATTAATTAACAAACGTGATATCGCTTTTAAAAAATGGAAGCGGTACAGAACAGCCCACCATGCTGCACAATATAAGATAATTAGGAAAAATGTGATACAGTTAATCAACTCAGAGAAAAGAAAATACTTTTGTAACAAATTTAACTTAGCGAGATCGAATCAGCAGAAATGGGCATACATTAAAGAACTGGGTGTTGGTAAATCCACTGCTCCGCGCATCTGTGATATAGATCCTGACGAACTTAATAGAATTTTTTTAGACTGTAAAGTACCTGAAGTGACTAAAACTAACTATGTTGAGTGCGTGCCTCAAAATCTCTATAGTAACTGTGATGATGTACACTGCTTCTGTGATAATGGTACCTGTGATAATAGTTTTAGTTTTTCATGTGTAACTGAGTCAGATGTCCTCGAATCGATGTTAAAGATTAAGTCAAATGCCACTGGAATTGATGACATTAATCCGAAATTCATAAAAATGCTTTTACCTAACATATTGCCGTATATAACCTACATATACAACACAGCGTTGACTCAATCCGTATTTCCTGATTCTTGGAAAGTTGCTAAAATACTTCCAATTCCAAAATCAGTCAATGAATACAGGCCAATTTCCATTCTACCCTACTTGTCAAAAATTTTAGAGCGACTTATGGCTAATCAAATGACAAATTACTTGACAACTAAAAAACTTTTGACAAATAAGCAATCAGGTTTTCGAGTGGGCAGAAGTTGTACAACAGCAATAATAAACGTAGTTGAACGTATAAGACAAAAATTGGACTCGGACAATATAACGTTTCTGACTCTCCTAGATTATAGTAAGGCTTTTGACACGGTTAACCACGAAATTCTTTGTTTTAAGCTAAGTCGTCTATGTAATTTTTCGCGTGCAGCAACAAGACTAATTGTTTCGTACTTGAGTAATCGTATGCAGTCTGTGTGTATAAATAATATGTACTCGTCATTACTTTGTGTCAAGCGTGGTGTTCCTCAAGGATCCGTTTTAGGGCCATTACTGTTCTCTATGTATGTAAATGATCTACCGAGTATATTGTCAAGTTGTGACGTTCATATGTATGCCGATGATGTTCAAATGTTTGTTAGTCGTCCTATTAGTAGAGTTAATGACTGTATTCGTGTCTGTAATAGTGAATTGAAAAGTGTAAGTCAGTGGGCTAAAATGAATGGGCTAGGATTAAATCCAAATAAGTCAAAATGTATAGTCATAGGTAAAAGAAAGTTCGACACTAATGCAATACAAAAATTGACTATTGAAAACATCCCCATCGAATATGTAGAACGTGCAAACAACTTAGGTTTTATGTTTAACCAAACTTTGACATGGGATGACCACATAAACAGATCAGTCGGAAAAGCTATTGGGATCCTTAGAAATTTATACCTAACTAAAGATTTTCTCCCAGTGAAAATAAGACAAACAATTGCCAAAACGTACATCACACCAGTTCTTTTCTATGGTATAGAAGTATTTTGTGACAGTAACTCTGCCAGCCAACGCAAGCTGCAAGTTGCTTTTAATAATATCGCGAGATATATTTATAACAGACGTAGAACTGACCATATTTCGGACGTAATGATAAAAATTTTCGATATGCCACTTAAATCCTGGATAGAGTTTAGGGTCTTAGTACTACTGCACAAAGTTATATATACCAAAGAGCCATCTTACTTATATGAACGACTTAAGTTTAGCACGTCAAGAAGGACGAAAAATATAATTTGCTTTAAATACAGGTACACATGCACAATGAAACAGTTCTTTGTATATGCTGTTCGAGTTTGGAATCATCTTCCCCACGCCATCAAGGCAATCAGTGGGGGAGTGCAGTTCAAAATCGCACTGGGGAATCATCTACGCACTACATAATTTGAATTTGTGATAGTAGAGAGATGTTGAACGGAGAGTAAGAGTGAAATTCCTAGGAACTAAATTAAAAAAAAAAAAAAAAAAAAAAAAAAAAAAAAAAATTATATTATGTTATTAAAATGATAGTATATAAGTTCGAATGTATGTAATTGTAATTGTAATCACTTCTTAATGTTAGTAATTTAAATATCAAAAGTTAATATTACACTTGTGACTAGCGCCCTAATTTATAAGTATAAAATGCTTGTCGCGCTAGGATGAAATAAATAAATAAATAAATAAATAAATAAATAAAGATTAGCTTAGAACGGAACGAGTTAGGCTCCATTCACACAAATTCCCTAAGTAAATCATATGGGTATTATCATATGATGATTCCCACGAAGGAACGATGTTGATTTTGGCATTTAACATCCGACAACGGCCGACTGCCGTCATAAATAATTCAAAAGACATTTCAGAAACACATTGGAATGTAGCAGAGTGAATAAAAGCACAGAAAATATGTGCGAGTGGGAGTGTGTTAACCGCTGCAAAGGCTCAGATCAACAACAACAAAATGATGTATATGTATATGTATATAAATATATGTACTCGAGGGCTAACAACTTTTATTCGTTTTGATTTATGGGATATGCGAAAACTGCGTATTAACAATATTTTAAAGTAAATTTGGTTAAGATATTTATAAGCAAGTGCTGATATTTATAATTGTTGACCAAGTATATCGTATGTGTGATTGGAAGTGTGCATCTGTAAGTGTTACAATGATTAAACTACTCGAACTTTTGAGTTCAGTAAATGTCATTTAATTTAATGAATTTTAAATTGTTCCAAATTTTGGAAGAGTTCCAATCAGTTGTTAGCTTACAGAACAAATATCATATGAAATTTGTATCTATTTGCCAATGAGTCACTAAGCAGTCGAATGAGCTGCCAAGCACATTTTGCTACTCTGCTCAGGCTGGGCGTCGGTAGGAAAAAAAAAGAGTAAAGCGGAAACGGAAGTCAGTGACGCCTCCATGCTTCTCCTCTCTAAGGAATTAAGGACTACTTTTTGTTCATTTTGTTTACCATCCTTCGACATACAGCTTTGTGGACTCTGTCTGGTGTTTGCTCTGTAACTACCATATATATGTGTGTTTCATATACCGCCAGGAGTCTTCCATTGTCCTCTTTTAACGACCATCGATGTTTCGTTGGAGAAGCTACTGCAGTTTCTGCTTAATTCTGTGGCTTCGTTCCAGGCACAATCGAATGAGCGCCGGAGGTAACAACCAACCACTGGACGGACAGTCAACTTCCTGTGGCAGCTGCCACATCGTAACTTTTATGACAAAGCCAAAGACAGTCATGGAAGAGCTATATCTATGTGCACACAAATAAAAGCCTTCATCGTTGACATGGTTTTGTTGTTTGACAGGACATTAAATTAGTTTCCCAAGATAGATTGAACTCTTTCAGACCCAAATGCCTAGGAAATCCCTAATTGCTAATTTAAAGACAAAACCCCCACGTGGCGAAAATCAACTGCAAGTTATGCTTTAATCTTCTCTTGACTAAATATCCCGCTCAATTGTTGGGTATTCATTTCTCAATTTTTAGAGCTACTTATGAAGCAGCAGAACCCTTATTGAACGACCTTCTTAAAGAATATGCCTATGGATAAGCCCTATCCATGGGATGTGCTTTCAAGGCCAATTAGCTTCTAATGACTCTGGCTATTTATGGCCCGTGCTCAGCTCTTTTTTTGAGAACCTTTTATCCCACACAGAAATGGCGAAAAATAAAAAATTACAACAGCCTTTGTCCTGGGTTGACCAGGGAGCTTATATTGATATGGGTCCTCGATAAGGGTTCCATGTGAATGTGGAACTAGTTGTGGCTCTGGGTCTGGTCATGCTTCCATGAGTAAAGCATTTGAGGTTTTCTTTTTGCTGTTGAAAAGTCTTCAATCAATGAGGCCATAACTGGGGCCATTTAAACTGTTTCGTTGGGCAGTTATGCAGATAGAAATTTGTCCACTATATAACCCACTTAATCAAATCGGAACCTCCTTTTGCTCTGTCTGGCAGGCTAATTTAGACGCTGATGATTGCGCGATGGAATGCCTTCAGCCTGGATAGCCATTGACATCAATTGAATATACTCGCATGACTATACATATATGTAGACGTCTGTGTTCAATGACTCTCGACCGCTATCGGTTGATTGCACCAATACCGATGGCCGTCTGCCTCTGGATGCTGCCACACGCTATTCATTGTGGATGCGTCACGTTTTCTTTTTTTGCTTTCCACGCTAGTACACTTCAGTGGTCAAAAGAGCAGCGCCGTCTGTACAGCAGGTGAAAGGGAAAAGGGTAAAGAAACATAAAAAAAGAAATTAAATGGTTGTGATTTCCTTACTTTTGCTCTTTTATCTGTTGGCTGTGCAACTGGGTTCTAACAGAATGGAAAAAACCGTCGTTGCTTGTACTCCTGCCTCCTGTAATTTCATATTTTCCACCTAATTTTTCACCCTGAAAACTTTTGAATGAACTTAATTTGAAGTTGGTTACGGCGTATGTTGACTGAATGATATATTGAATAACTTAGTGAATTGCTTTTCCAAGACCCACCCCTCCAAATCGGAAAGGGTCTAACCAAAAAGGCAATTAATTTTCTACAGCCACATACAGCCTTGGGGCTTGGGGCTTTGCTCCAAGGGATTTCGAAATGCCAACGTGTTAAATTCGGTTAATTAATGCGCCTATATGGAGAAACTGCCTTTGTGTGCATGTGAAAATAACAGTTAGGATTAACAGCCAGGCTCCTAGGCTATTTTGTGGTCTGAAAGTTAAAGTTGTGAAAATGTTTCACTCTACTGGCATTTTAATTAAAAGAAAGCAGTGGTAAAATGTTATAAAGCGAACGACCTGCAGGAAATAAAGGCCACAGGTGGCCAAAGAAATTTAAAGCTAAAGATGCATCTGGAAATGAAAAACATATTCAATGCATTTCAATGTGTAGACTCTATAAACAGACGAGTATTGAAGGCACTTCTATTTATGGCAGGACTTTTGTTTGTTCTTTCAACTATTTATTGGATTAAATATTGTCAATGCGCACGCCAATCAAGCTTCTGCAATTCTAACCAAGATTCTGTGGCCTAAAGGGAAGTGCCTGCCCAAATCATGAGCCCTCTAACTGCTAAGACTTTTGCATTTTAAAAACTGAGTCTCCTAGCCGTATATTGTAGTTATTCCAGCTGAAGCAAAAAAAATTTATGGTTGATTTGAATAGTAAGTGTTCTCAGTGCAAACCTCTAAATGCACTCAATGATAAAGGGTTCTTTTGGATGAGAAACTTTACCATTTATCATTTAAAATGCAGAAGATGTGTTTAGACTTTAAAAGAAAAATCTAGACACTTGTGAGTTGAGTTGTAAATTCAATCTGGTTTTATTTCATCAACGTCGGGCCTTATTTGTAATTTTACAATGTGGGATGGGGACGATTTTGTATTCTATTCTTATCGCTAGACCCACGGATCGGCTGCAACGCTGTGAGTGACCAACTGATTGCATGCAAGCATCAGTAATTTTGGACTAAATTAGGGTCTTAATTGCTTACTGCACTTGACTTTGGGATGTCGTGTTTGTTAATGAGTTGTGAGATCGCACCCTAACAGTCATAAACTCTATACTTTATGTATGTCTTTTACTTAGAATAGATTGGTTTTGTGTTTATCTCCATGAATGTGTAAAGACTCTTATTCTTTAAGTACGATAATGTGTTCATGTTTGAACAAGATGGTAGTAGGAGTTGTCCAACTATTCAGCTGATGGGAAACAGCGATTTAAGAGCGATAAAAAGAGCAGCAAATTAGTCTTTCCAGTTCATGGAGATGCTGTGCCATAAAAAAATTATTAAAAATTGTAATGGAAAAATACACCCACTGAAAAAAGCCGCGACTCTCCATAGAACATATGAAAAATGTATTATTAACAAGGTAGCACAATATATCACGGGGAGGCAGAGAAGGCTTCCAAATAATTTAAACCAGAGAAACCCCTTCCTTGTTTTACTTTAAAAAAAATACAAGTTACTTTAATAAATACAAACTCATGAAAATTAGTAATTTACAAAGGCGTTAAAACACGAAAAGTCCCTTCCAGAAGTTAAAAAACTGCCCGCTTAAAATATTCATTATGAAAGCAATAAGAACCCACTACAAGTTAGTTTGTTTTAAATCTGAAATGCAAAACTAATTAAGGCGTGCTCCGAACAAATAATGAACTTGTTCAAGTTTTTTACTTTTCTTTTTGCACAGCTGGAATCAAAGAGCACGCGAAACTTCCGGGAAATTCTAAAATGCCATTGAAAATGCAGAAAGTTGTTGCCATTTAAGTGAAACTTTGGCACTAAGACGATCCACAGAAGATGACAAGGGGAAAGTTTTTCAATAAGCGGTCCTGCCAAAAACAAGCCCAATTCAGCCAAAGCGAATCCAGTCAAGGGGATAATGTGTTGAAGAAGGACAAGTTAAAGAGGTTTAAGTTGTAAAGAAATATATGAGAGTCCTAGAAGAACGGCTTTTAAGTACACAGAACCTTATAATTTATGGTCAGCCAATAAAAATACTTTCATAAACAATACAAACTGCAGTCTGGCTGGGATTGACTCTGATCAATGTCATCATCATGATACTCTTACTTCTCTGGATGGCAGCCAAGGCCTCTATCAACTGAAGAACGTAAAAAAGCCAATACATACAGAGTTACAACAATGATGTTCATCTATCAGAAATGTTGTTCCACAGATATAAATGGAAATTGATTTGGTTTGTATAATAAGATAATTTCCACATATTTTACATTAATTTATTCGCTTTATATTGTCATATATTCAAGCGACGAAAAAACTCTGATTTATATCTAAGAAAAAAAATCCACTCTTTGTTGTTACCCGCAGTTAATCCTTCTTTTCTAGGTCACAAAATGTTAATGTTCGTTTGGTTTTTTTTTGTTGGCGGGATGAGATTTAGTTGACCAAAAAAAACCACATTTAAATTGTTCCAATTATGTTTAAAATCGCTTTAATAATTCCGTAATTAATTATTTTCACACCAATCCACCGCATGACAAGCGTTTTAAAACAAATTGTAAAGAATTTAAGCCGTATTATACATTTTTGCAAATTTTGTATGCCATACGCAACCGAAGCTTCATTTCAGTTAATAAAAGCCGCAACAGGGGACCAAAATATTCCTTTATTACTTTTTGGAACAATGGACAATGGGGATGGAGGATCAGCAGGTGATTGACATTTTTGTAAACGGCGCACTACCATAAAAACTACCACTCTAAAAAGCCATCGGATATTATCCGTTCTTCTCCTCACTTCGACCCCGACCCACTCTACTCGCATTTCAGTGACTGCTGGCTCTTAAAGGTGCACATTGAGTGTGGTATCCTCGGCCAAGGATAGTCACGGAAAATTGTGCAAAAATGTCTGCGACCACAAAGCACAGCTCAGAGTGAACTCTACATCCTACACCTCTTTCTTTGGTTGCTGGCACTCGAAAAAGTTTGCTCAGAATGCCGTCAGCAGAAAAAGTCTGGGGAAAACGCAACGAAACAGATGGCCACAACTGGTGGCAGACAGGAAATTGGGTTTATTTGGGTCACGTAGCCGTTGAAGTCTCAGCTTTTGATGCCGCATCGGGTGTTCCGATAGTTGAAAGGAATGAAAAGTTTAAAAAGCAGTGAACGAGTTTTCGGTATAATGGCAGGCGTGACCAGGCGTCATATGATGCCTTATAAAATAATCTAACAAGGTGGTGATTTTATTAGTTCTCTTCTATAAATATTTGGGAGACATAGAGACAACTATACAACAGGTAAGGTATAAATATTATAAAATAATAATCAGGTATAAAAATAAAAAATAAAATAAATAAATAAATAAATAAAAATAAAATAAAATATTTAATTTTTAAAAAATCAATCTAGCCGTATACAAATTTCGTCGGCCTTTTTTAATTGTTATTTTGTTAACTTTAAGGAAAAATTTAAAAAAGAAATAAATCTTGAAAATTATAGTTTTAATTAAGTTGTTTATGTTTGTAAGTTCAATTATTTAGCACAACTTACCAATATTAGCCAATAATTTACTTGACGCACTCTTCATAACATTCATTGACCTTTTATAACACGCCCACTTATCCCACAACTCTTAAGGTCACTCATTACCCTTTCTGATGCTGTTTCCTTGTTTGCTTTTCGCTTTTTATTGCTTTAGAACAACAATCACTGAACCTTTATTGAATTTACGAGGCCTCAAAGCGGAGTTCACAAAACCTTTTTCAATTTCAGCGCCATTACGGTTTCGTTGACTCTTTTTTGGGGATCTAATGTCAGAGCTTGTCCCATGAGAGATGAAAAGTTTTTCCTAACTTTTGTTTATATCTCCAACGTCAACTCATTAAATTCCTTAAGAATATTTACTGTAAAAAACATGCCTTCTTACTTTAATTCTATACTGAATTTAATGGAACAACTTGAATACGGAAACAAAATAAAAACACGTATTTTAAAGTAACAAAATAAGAACAATTGAAGCACACGGCACAGGCCCAGGCCCAAGCTAATAAAAACCGAATAAATTTGCATAATTATTCATGCCGAAATTCATTAACACTCGAGAGGCACAGGTTTAGGGGGAAGGTGGGTTGTGTGGGCGGTGCCGAGGATTTTAATAACTGCGCGACATTTTGTTGGAATTAGGTGGAAATGGCAATGGGGCGATTGCCTCTTATCCGGGGAATGGAAAGGCAGAGAGCAACTTACATTTTAATGGCGGCCATTTGCTCGTTTTCATCTCCGAAACATTTTAAATCCTTTTTGTTCCACGTAAATCACGACAAATCTTTTGGATCTACTGCACGAGGTGACATGAAAAATGAAGGCAGTTTCTGCTTCTCATCGCGGTAGGGTGTACATTGTGTATATTGTTGTGCTATACGAAAACCACCCGCAATGGAGGCAATCTACACAAAGTTATTCGTAAGCAAATTCGTAGACTTCCTATTTCCGCACCGATTTCCATCATCATAGAGGGAATTATGTGAAGGCACTTCATCCAACCTACGTATTTCAAGGCTTGTCTTTTGTTTTCTTAGGGCGTTACATTTGTTTCTAAATTAAAGGCCGAACCTTGCCCCAATAGGCCAACGCCCAGAGCCACAAAATTTGGAAAATCACAGAAACCACAGGCGTTCCTGCTTACGTGCCAGCTCATTTGCATAATGCTCTGGTCAGGTATGGCCACTTATTTGCAGAATTTTCCGACGACCGTACTTGGTTTTCCCTTAGAAGACTTCTTCGTTTGTCGACAATTTTTCATTTCTGACGACGCGTTCTCCTATCTACCTGGAAAATTGAATCGTTAGAGGTCTGAATGTCCAAGACTGTTCTTTTCTCTCTATTCGTTTTCTCCGCACTTCCTTTGGGGCAAAAGGTAGAGGAGGAAATAAAGTTGTCACCAAGTCAAATCGTTTTACATCCACTTAGCAGGACCCCGACTTTGCCTTCAATTCAAGCCGTATAGTAGAAGTGAGTTTTCTTAGTTTTCCTTTATTTCCGTTCTACCACTCTGTCGCAGACAATGCCTTGGGGCAGGATTCAATTACAAAACACTGAGGAATTGGCTCAGTAACTGACCGAAAATGCAAGTGGCATAGAATTTTTAACATGGAAGCCAATTAGAACTGGAATATTCAGGTGTAACGTTATTTTTCAAAAGAAATTTCATAAAAATCAAGAGAACTTGACCATAGCTACTTCGCTAGAAGAAAGATAAATAGAACAATATTTTGTCCAGAACAGAAAAAACACCAAAATAAACAAAGAACAAAAGAGAAACAACAAAATATAAAACTTTTCAACGAGGAATGGTTGGAGAAAGTTTACGTGAGTAGTTGAAAACCCAAAGGAAAATACATAGGTCGTTCCCACTGAGTTCTGGCATTAAAAAAAGAAAGAAATACTATGAAAACACAGAGCAAACAGCAACAAACCTTATTACAACAAAAAAAAGCTGCCAACAAGGGAGAGTACGAGTATAGTACCCCGTAAAATAGCTTCCCAGCCACTTTCCACACCATCTGTGCTAGTAGGGAAATTTTACAATATTTTTGGCACTGACGAATGCTAAAGTATATGGAGAGACGATGTTGGAGTGAAGTGCAAACATGGAACGGATCAACCCAAATATATAAAGGGTCAAACATTATCAGCGAGGGACGGATTGTTGTCGCTGATTGCTGGAAAATCAATATGATTGTATAGAAACAGATGGGAGGTCAAACATTAAAGAGCCATTGAATTTCGGAATCAATAATTATCCTAGATTCAAGTACCAGTATCCGTTTCAGACTTCTTTCTGGATAAACTAGTGGTAACCGCAAATGCTGTAAACTGTAAGCTTTGTAAGCCACAGTTATGCGGGAAAAGAGCGCATCAGGCGCCTCTTTCAGCTCTGTCATGGTTGCTTTTTCCGCCGATGTGTTTCGGAACACACACCAAACCAAATCACCTGCATGACGGTAAGAATAACAAGCAGCAACAATCCCCAGTAAACACGTCATTTATTGTGTCGAGTCATAGTGGGAAATGCAACATCTTCAGTTTCTTCCTTTTTCTGTCTTTGTTTTGTGTTTGCACTGCTTCGTTGCTTGCTCATATTACGGAAAGGAATAAGGACTAAAACAACAAGCAGGATGCCATCATTCCTGCCATGTTTATGTTTCGGTTTCCCCACTCTTGTCCTGTTACAAATTATGTTGGTCGGCCCGCCGCTCCGTGTCCTGAATAAGTGCCTAGCATCCTAGCTTATTTTATCTGGCGACCTCCTTGTTTTTATTTTCAACGTGTACATGGCGTTCCTGCCTACCCTCTCTAGCATTATTACCTCTGCTTTCCTCTGGCCAGACAAATTTAATAGTAGAACTGGATATACAAATATAGCCCTGATTGCAGTGCTCCGAATCAGATCAAAGCCCTCTCTGCAGATCGCATAGATGTGCTGTAAAGCAATCCTCAACTACTTTCATTGTAAAAAGAAAAGGAAAATGAGAAGATTTTGAAACAGGTTAATCATCGATGGAAATCTCATGCATAAGTATTAATCTCATACATAAGTATCAGCGATTCCAATTCAGGGCATAAATAATCTGGTGGAAGATGGGAGCATATTTCGAATATATTTCGTATATCGTGCGCTTTTATATTCAATTTTTCCAAGTGAATCAGTTCCCGTATCTGTTGCCCTGAAAGAAATGTGAAGCACTTCTCAAAAAAATATTCATCGTACTAAACTACTAAGTTAAATTCTTACCTTTACAGTACGGATTTACGTACTGGAGCAGATCCGTTCCGTGAGCAAAGACTTATGAGTGTTTTAAACAGGTTTTAACGCGTTGAAATCGGCATATGTGAGGTTAATGCAGTGCTTTTCAATGAGTTCTCCAAGTTGATCCATAACCTTATTCTATTGAAATATATTCAACAGTTGATCCGCACAACGAAAGAATAGCTCGTAACTCGTCGTCTGTATAGACCTTACATAAAAATGCCTGACTACAAAATATAAATTTGTTCGCTCCTTTTAATTCCTTTTACGAACTTTGCTTCATGCTAGAGGGGAAACAACATAGATTCTTGAAGATATTGATCTTTTTAGAGAACAACATCGATATAACATCGAAAGTATTGCAATATTTTGTTGGGCTTTATCGTCCATCGCTTAATAATTTTATTCCTGCTGAATGGCGAGTAATCAAAGTGACCCCGATACCAAAAAAAAAAAAGACTTGAGCAACATTAAAAATTTTAGTTCAATTTCTCTTATATCTGTGATAGCAAAAACAATAAATAGTATGATTTGGGTTAGCCTAGAACAATATATAAATGACAACAAAATACTCCCCTATAGGTCATATGCCTACCAGAAAAACAAGTCTGCGGCTATGTGTATAAACGACTTGATAAACACGGTGGCAATGGAGAAGAAGAAAAAAATCAGTGTTAGTGATGATACTAGATTTAAATAATGCATATAACTGTGTTAATTTAAACTTTTTAAAAGCCATTCTGGAATCCGAAAACTTTCCAAAGGTTTTTACGGACTGGGTTCTACATTTTATGTCTAAAAGGGTGCTAAAGCTAGGAGATGCGACTCAAACTGTACATGGTGGTATTCCTCAGGGGTCCTGTCTGTCACCTTTATTGTTTAATATGTACACAAAAAGGTTACATCAAATAAATGACAGCACAACTCACTCACAAGAATTATACAGCTAGCAACGACAATAAAATCTGGACTAAAACCTAGAGTAAGCACAAATATTTTCATATCCTTTGTACGAACGAAACAAGAATATGCTATGACCACTTTTGCAGACATGGGAATAGGTGCAACAAAGGATATGGACATTGCACAGGCGGGGGTGCTAAGAAGATGTGTAGGGGTACCTCCTGACACGAGCAAACATGAAATCTTTGCGTTAGCAGGAGTAATGCCAACGTCTTTTAGGGCGAAATGGCCAAAGAACTGTTTAAAATAAAAACTTTTAACCCTGGGTTCTTTGAAAGATTGTTAAAGACTGAGCTAATACAAGCTATACCTCAACTTTAAGAGAATTTAGATATTTTTTTTGTAACACGAGTATCTGTTACAATTACAAAGCTAGCGAAAAAATTAATATAAAAGAAAAACTTTTAAAACAAAATAAAAATGAACATGCTGACGAAGAAATTAGAGCCAGGTTTTATGAAATTTTAATAAAATATAAAACAGAAGGGTGGAATATAATCTCCACAGATGCATCTGTCACCTCAAATGGCAGTGGTATAGGAATTTTCGAAATGCCGAGTAGGAAAACACACATGTACAAAACGAAAATACCATTATTATCGGTGGGGGCAGAGCTAGTTGGAATCAAGCTAGCATGTGATATAGCTAAAAAAGAATAATACAAAAAAACCGTAATTACATATGTATGTATGTGTGATGGGTTAGGTGCGATAAAGTTAGTAAGTAAGAAAAATATAGACTCATAAATAGTGAAAGAAATTCATGACATAATTGAGCAGTAGCTATTTTGGACATTTTATGGTTTCCAGGAAAAAAAATATATATGAATAAATAAATAAAAGTAACTAAATCAAAAGGAAGATAGAGCATAAAAACAATATTAAAAACAAAACAAAAAAAAAATAACAATAATAATAATTAATAAAATAAACACCAAAACGAAAAGAAAGGAGAAAAAGCTTGTAAAGTCTTAGAGTGAACACCTTGAGCAAGTTGGAAACCTGCTCATGTACTACCAGTATCTGGTCAACGCAACCTCTTAGTTGCGACCAAAACACAAATCATCTATCGGATGGTTAAAGCCAAAAAAAAAAAATTTATTGCAATATTTTGTTGGGCTTTATCGTCCATCGGCTAATAATTTTACTCTCTTCCATGATATGTATTTAAAAGAAGTTTGCGTTGTTTCCTTCCAAATGACGAGGCAAGCCGTAAAAACATTATATCGATGTTCGCAAACAACAATCGATATTTATAAAAATTTAAAAATAGTTTTTGTACAACTCTAATTTACGAGCAACCTTCATTCTGTAACAAAAAAAAACAATTCGAGCGCAAGATGCATTTTGAAAAGGTGACGCCGTCCGATGTGGTGAGGACCATCTATTTTGGTATATGATATTTGTGTGACTCTATTATATTGGTTGTATTTTTCTGGTATTCATTCAGGGATGATTTTTTATTGTTTACCATCGATAACTGCATTTCGGAGCATAACTGATTGCTAGGTATTAAACGTCATAAGTCATGGGTCACAAATATATAATTGCAAGTCATTTCGTTGCGACCTGAAGTGAGAATCCCGTGAAAATGTCTCTCTCAAAGAAGCTTACTATCCCCATAGAGAAATTGTCCCAAGACACAAAGGCAATTGAAAATCTACTGAAGTCGGAGGGCATCACGGATTGTGAACCTGGCGTTTTGAATAAGCTGCTGATGACCGGTTACGGTGAGAAATGCCGCTTTGTAAATGCCAGAAGGATACCACGAATATTATCATTTTTCTCTAGCTTTGATTAAGGACGAATTGTTGAAGCGCAAGCACCGGGAGGAAATAGCGCTGGCCGTCGGCAATATTGATCAGGCCCCCTCTTCGGCTGCTGACTCCAAGTATGCGGTCTTGAATCCTGCCGAACTTTTCAAAACTCCGATGGAGATCGAGGTTCTTGCCACGTCGACTGTTTACTCCGATTCAGGTCCAAATCAATGCTCTTCGGCCTTGATTTCAGTCGAACCTTTGAGCTTTCATAATGAAATGGAACATCTGGACCCGCCTTCAGATGCTGACGCCAAGGATACGCATAGTTCCTCGAATTCTGCCAAACTTTCGAACTCTCCCGAGCCCAATAGGGACAGAGAAACCCAGTAAAAACGACTGGTAGGATCCGGTGATGCGACTGGAGCTACGTCGGAAACAGACTATTCTTAACCAAAATAAACGATGCTATCAATCAAATTTGGTCTTAGCCTTGTTTGCCAATTGAAGCAATGTAAATCAATAGATAGCTGCCAAAAAAAATCAAATAAAATTGAAATAAGAAATGCAGCAGCTCCACAACCTGTTGGGCCCTTGTAGTTTCCATCTGTACCATATATTAATATATGTAAATATGTATATACTGATGTATGTACGTACGAAGTCCTACCTTCATATAACCAATACTCAAGAGATAAACATAAAACAATCCCAAAGTCATCAAACCAATTCAATTTGTTATGTGGCAGCAACGAAAGGTTTTTCATATTCAATCTGACACCCATCAATGATGTCAATTTCCCTGAGAAGCGCAAACAAGTTGGAAAGGTGGAAACATGGAAATCCAATTGCTGTCACGAAATAAACTCAAATATTCAGCATGGAAATCCTTTTTAAGACCTCATTCAATTCAATGTCAGAAGGAGAGAAAGGTGCTTCAGCTGCTTACCTTCCAATTGCCTTTAGGTTCTTTTTTTTCTTTTCTTAGTTTTTCGTTTCAATTTTGAAGTCGGTTTTCCTTTTCGTTTTAGGGCAAATCGTTTCGCACTTTGAGACGTTTCCCATCAATCCTGAAATTGCAGGCTGTTAAAATGATAAACGGCTCCTTGGTGGTAGTCAGTATGTTATACACGTACCTTCGTAGCCCATTGTTCCTTTGGCAATGGGATTGAAAATGGTGAATGGAATGGATTTTGTGGTTTTCAGATCAGTGATTCAGTTCAGAACTGCCTACGAAGCAATCTATACAGAAGTACCTAAGGCCAGGAACTTAAATGACAAGACAACTGAATATGCGACCAAAAGAAAAGAAGCACTGACTGATACTGACAGAATAGTGATAGAAGTCAGTAGAAGATACATAGATGAATAGTTGATAGAAACCGAGCAATAAAATGTAATGCTTACTAGAGGCGCGTTTTCGAAAGTTACCATAGCCTAAAATGGAATTTAAATAAACGATGATTCAGGATATACAACTCCTCTGAATTCCATTCTGTACTAGCAATTTTCATACTTACATATTCTGTTTGATTAACTTCTTACCCGAAAGTAGCTTATTTTTCACTGTTATGGAAATCATCATATAGAAAGAATATATAAATTTATATTAAACTTTATATTGAGACTTTCAATAAGCAAATGCACCATATGAAAAAGAATGTTATAATTATTTCAAAATAATTTCTCCGTCCAAGTGAAAAGGTGATAAAATACAACGCACTCGAGTTTAAATATGCAAACTAAGTGCTGCTTGGACATTAAATGTGCCCAAAAATAAAACGCTCTCTGAGGCCCCTTTTTGAATATCTGGGAATGAGTTGTAGTAAAGTTCATTTAAATAAAACAAAAATTATCTCAGTGTGTGCTTTCTGCCCCTTTCTTTCGTTGACTTCCCGCCACAGACTATTTGTATTTGTAATTGTTTTTCAGATTCTTTGTTGTCCTATCACAGACACGTGTCACGTTACGTATTTCACTACGTAGCTCAGACACATGGAATTTCGTTCTCCCACGTACTGTTTGGAGAGAGCAATGGCCGTCAGCTGAGGCAGAGGCGGCGCTGCCGACGGCGACGCAGGCGGTCAGAGTCGGCGCAGGAAAAACCATGAAAAGGAAAACAAATTTAACACTGCAATGGTGCCTGGAGTGGCAAACGGTTCTCAAAGTGTGGTCCGGCATGGAAAGAAAGTAAATAGAAGAGTCCATTGAAGAGCTTATATTAGTTTTTTGATTCGCATTAGATGAAAATATATTTTAAAGTCCTCCCCTCTTTGAATACTGAGTAAAACCTGGTAAAGCTTTCATACTCCAGGTTTTTCTAATACTTATGTATGTATGTATGTTGTGTGCATTTCTTTGGACACAATACACATTTAAACGACCTTCTCGACAAGCACCTGTCGCCATCTCCATATCCGTGACCACATGCGTCTGATATGTGTCAGGAAGTGATGTGACCACAGACCGAACGAACACTAAAAGCGTCAAGTGGATGGTGACAGGAGCACAATGTCGCTGTCATTAGCATTAACGACAAGGCTTTACTTTATTTCACTGCTGGTATTTGGCCCGAGGAATATTCCATTCCTTAGATAAGTAACCGTTGGTACAGCTTTAAGCATTCGTCTCATTTTTCTGAATGAAAGGTAAATGTCTGTTCCCATGATGATGAAGTTGCTAATGATTATGTCCCTGTTTCTTGGCCTAACACTGGGACACATTTGTCGAGTCAAGACAGTCATAAGTTGCGGACTGTCTGCTGGCTTCTGTGGCTGTCATTTTGAAGGTCCAGGCCTGAAATTTATGTTTTTTGCTTCCGTGTCCTGTTCTTGAAGTTAAACAAGTTGAATTCATGTCTAAGCTAATCAAGCAGTCGGCAGTCACTTGCTCTATGTTATATAAACTAAATATATATAGGTATATATATATATGTATATCATATCGCCAAAGGTGTAAAATGTGGGCCATGCATCTGTTTGGATTTATCTGAAAAATATTGGCAATAAACCTACTTTTGATTACATTTTCGAACTTAATTAAATTCCTGCTCGTTGTTTGTTTGGCTTTGCATTTGTTTTCATTGTTTTTATTTATTTTGTTTGTCTTCTATTTTTAGCGTTTGCTGTTTACATTCAAGAGAATGCGTTTAATGGTGTACAATGTGCCAAGAGCAACTAAAAATTGAATGAACTCCAAATGGTTAAGGAATACCTTGAAAAGTATTAATTATATTCAGTCTTAATGACTAATTCTCTTTAACTTGGAACACCTGTTGCCTATAAGTATTTTATTTGAAAGTATAGAAGACCCAAATTGCACAAAAACACTGCACCTGTTCCACTTTCATCGCCTTTGAAAGCTTCAAAATCATAGTCCAATTTTGGGAATTGATGCCAATTGGCAAAAAGCAAGTCTGCAAGTTATTTCGCTCCCACAAGCAGAAATGGGAAATTCGTATTTCCAATTCGTTTCCGTTTGGGGTTGTTGGGTGTTGCCTCTCAGGTGAAAAATCGACATCATTGATCAGTGTCTGATTGGACATGAAAACCTTTCTGGTCTGCCACATAACTAATGCTCCTCCCCCGCAGTGAATGAACTCGGAGGGGAAGTTTGGAGATTACTTTACTGTATATTGCCTTGTCAGATTATGTACAATTAAATGGCTCAGCTTAATATTTGAATAAATGGACATAAGGGAGGATGCTTCATGAAATCTCCATCTCGAAGCAATTCACAAGCCGAAGGGACAGTGTGGCAAGGCAAAGAATGTCCTCCCCCTTGTTGTGTGTCTCTCCCTCTCTCTCTCTCTTTTGTAATAAATGGGTAGGGGGTGGGGGGGCCTAATGCTGTCCTAACGAGCACGTTCGTGGCTCCTTGAGGTCAAGGACCCAAATCTGCTTTGTGATTTTCGGCATTCTCAAATTTGTTTATCTTACGAGGAGACTAACAATGTGACAATTCATTTTGCGTATTTTCAAGTGGATTCTTGCCTGAAATTAAGGAATTAATTGTTATTTTTACCTGTGGAGTGCATAAATTTAATGAATAATTCATTTATGTAATTTAAATGGCATCTCTTTGTAGATGTTCTTTTTGGGAACAGAAAATATAAAAAAAACATTAATTTCCTATTCAAATTCTGTATAACTTTAAGCTGATTATTTCCAGACTTAATCGCTTGATTAGAATCCTAAATGTCGAATGCCGCTTAAAAACCGCTCCTTGTTAGTTATATTAAATCTTTTCAAAATCATTTTCAAGCCACCATGGACCATTTTTGATTTCTGGGCTTCACTAAAGAAGAGGATTTTGTACGACGGGATATGTCTACTGATTTATTCAGATGGGGGCCCTGTCCTATTCTATTTTCAAATGGAAACGATGTATTAAATATTAAAATGGCTCGATATGATGCACAAGACAATTTGCATTCCTCCAGCAAGCTCGAGTCCATTTTTCATTTTTCCTTCCTCTATTTCCACAACAATTACGAATGAATTGTGGTCTTTTCTGTGCCAGATGTTGCCACAATCATGAAGCGTTGCAAAACTTCCACCCAGACTGTGCTTTGGTGCCGTCCTTGGCATAATGAGACATCACAATGGTTTTCTTTTATTTCGGAGGACTGTATTGACTGCTAACAAGACAATTGCTACAGGACATGTTCTGACGCTTCATTTGTATTCCAGGCAGCAGAAGGATTCACAATTTTACAGCACATTGTGCACCAGTTGTGCACCCAACTGATTTGAATATTTTCCGAATATCAGAAAGAAAAGTCAAAGACCAATTTTGCATTTATTTATACATAGAAAGATGATATCATTAATATTAACGCTTATTCCTAAATACTTTCCATCAATCAAAGATAATTTCTTGAAATGAAAAACTGCAATAGTCCGTGTATTTTTCAGAAAAAGTTTTAATGAACCTCACTAAAGGAGTAAAGAAAATAAGAATATACCGTAAAATAAAACCAAATCTCTGGTGGCTTGCTGTGTGGTTTTCCCTGTTATTTTCCCTGGCGTCTGGCAAGGCCGCCACAAAAAAGGAAAATTCGCTTAAAGGCTGATTCCATCCGACAGATATCCTTTTGTTTTTTTCTGCTCTTCTTCTTTCGTTGCGGCAACCTGTAAATCCGATTCTTAAAATAATAATGAGAAATTATTGGCGCACTGCGGACTTGGAGTCTGGAGATAAATGTATACTCCCAGACCGTTTTTATACATAAATTAAGAAGTTTTTCCGGTTATTACTTTTGACAAAAAATGTTGGCACCGAGCAAAATAAACAAACATCAATATCAGAATATTCAATGTAGAAGGCTTTGTGCCATCAGTCGAACGTGATTTAACTCATCGTCAAAAAGCATCCTTATCAACAATTTTCTTATACGTAATGTGCCAGAAAGCATGCGGAGAATAATTTCACAATGAAAATGAAGCCTAGTCAACCCGGAGGCTTTCGTCCTTTCCTTACATCCTTCTCAGCAGACACAAGACCAACTTTCTTTGAGCTCAATATCCCATACGAAGCACTGCCAAATAAACTTTCGGTGTCGGCCCTTTCCACTGGGACTTAAACACCTTCTTAAGTGCTTAGACATAATTCCGAGAAATTCTCGGAAATTTTAATTTCCTGCCGCACAGCGTCTTTTATGGCAGAAACCTTTGAAGCAGGAGCATTAATTAGCTTAAGGTTTCACACTGCCATTTGAAAAGCCCCAGGAAATCCACATGTGGTGAGGATATAAAACAAATTGGTTTTTTTTTTGGGTTGGCACAAAATTTCCTTCGCGCTCATTAGGGTTTTCTCTCTGTAAGCAGTTTGATGTTATAACACAGGAATAATAATAATGAAACACACTTTACAATTATTATTTGATGTATTGAATCCAGTCGGATTATATGCATGAACTTTCCGTGTTCTCATTGCTGATTTTAAGCATACAAATAACTAAATAAAAAATGTGGTCATAATTTGGGGAAAGGTAATGTGCAAGAACGGTTCCCAAATTGAAGAGAAACACTTTCAAAAAGCAACTTATACTGAAGTATACTGACTGACTGGCTCTGACTCATGGTGGACCCTCTAACCAAACCAATTCAAATTTAAATAAATGTAAGACGACTAGCTGATGGTATCAATGGTTTGGTGATTAATCATTCAATGGATGTACAGATTGTCCATAATGGAGCAAAGCCCATTATAAATCAATCAAAGGTAGCAGAATAATTCCCTTAAAGTTATCAGATAAAATATTTCATGAAATCATTGATCCTGATGAATGGATTCTATTATTTAAAGCTTCAGGAAGATTAAGAATTAATGGGCTTTCAGCATTATGGGTCTGGTCAAATTTTGTATACAATTTCTATGTTTAATGTTGAAAGAAGGGTTACACCATATACATAGATGCGTTGGACACACATCATATCGACTGATTTAAACTTTATACACATATGTACATATGTATAATATGTTGGCTCTCCATATCTGTGCTGTTTGTGATGACTGTCAAATTAGGCAAATCATTTAATGCAAACAATAAGACAAATGGCAATACCAAAATATTCAGACAAACAAGACGAAGAGGAGCTCCGGGATCGTGAAGGACCTAAGTAGTAGACTGAGTGAGCCTAATTAAGTCATCATAAAACAGAGAGTTTCAGCATAAGTTTATTATATAATGGTCCTCCAAATTTTATGGAAAAAGCTGATTGGAAGCCAAGATGTAAGTATGCATGATGTGGAACAATAAGCATAGATTGCTATTCGAAAAAAAAAAACAAAAAAAAAAAATGCAATGACGCGTCTGTAAGATAATGTAATTTTCGAAGCACTGCTGTTGCCTGGGCGAGTACGTTTCGAAGGATTAAATATTGCATTCAATTCACTGAAGTTGGCGAATACTGTCGCGTGACTCAATTGAGTGCAGTGCTTCAGGGGGCTTAAGCAATTTCGTTGGACAGTCAGCCAAATTCGTAGCACGTTCCTTCAAAGCACTCAACTGAGTGAGTCCCGCTAACCATTCCCCAAAGCGAAAATGGCCATGCATACTACGACTGCTGTCAGTTTGTCTATCTGCCTGTCTATCGGTCCGTTTTCCCGCGTTTCTGTTTTGTCGGTTTCCCCCCATTGCAATTTCCTCATTCACATCCGCTGGGTCCTGGCTCTGTGTGTCCATTGCCTTGATGCGCCTTTTACCCGCTTAATTGTGCGTACCAGCAAAACAAACAGCCAAAACCCAGAACAGGCAATGAACGCAGTCAATCGAAACCCTTCCTCTACGCACATCGCGAAATTGATTGTTTCCTCTGCAGAGAATTGGACGGGGAAATCGTCATGCAAATTGTCACTGGCTATTGTTCAACTGATTCTTTGCTGGAATTGGTGCATTTAAACATTAAATTACATTTAATAAACCATTAATTAGCCAACTTTGCAGACAAATCTTTTCATAGCTTAAGTCAGCCGTCCAACTATTTTTTGGAAAAACCATTTCACCATAAATTCCCCAAAAAAATCCTCATTAAATCAATCAAAATTTCGGAGTCTCAGAACTGGTGTATAAATGAATTCATAAATTACTCCTCTAAAAGTTTCGAATGCTTTGAGAACTTTGAATTATTTTATTAATATCTCCATTTATATAGAATAAAATCGTGTTATCCTAATGGGAATTACTGGCTTAGCACAATTCAAACACAATAAAATTATATGCAAGGGATTTGAATATTTATGCGCTTGGATTTATGGGATAAGCTTCGTTTCCGCCATTAGCAGACCCTTTTGGGCATATTTCGGGTTGAGCCAAAAAGTTGAAAGCCATGAAGGCTGGGGCGTACAAAGCGTACCAGAAGGATTAATTTTCCTTTCATTTTCAAATGTTAATTAGTTAATGGCGACGACTGTTTCTTGCTTCAAAATTCAGTCAAAATATATCGCTGCCATTTTCCTTTAAAAAAGATTGTGTCTAATGCTCTTTGGTATGAATTGCTGAACTTAAAATAACTCTCTTTAAGCAACTCTGTTAATTAAATTAGGTATCAGCAAAGAGTCAGTTCACTTTCTCTGGTATACTGCAAGGAGTCACATCAGCATTGTCCTTGCTTAACGACCATCAATGTCTAGTTAGTGTAGCTTCTGCTGATGCCAAAGCCAAAAGCAGTTGAGGAAGTATTATATATGTATCAACATCTGTCAACGAAATCGTTGAAATTATCGTTTAATAGGAAGTACCCACAATCTCAATTTTTTCATTAAGTTTTCCTAATCGCGTATTCATGGACAAACATGACTTTCGGCGGAAAGAAAAATGAACTGAAAGTAGGTTTAAACTCTTCTTAATCTGCCTGTGAATGGCAATGCAGGGGGAGTATACGATTTAATTATCTGTCCTAGGAAAGTGGCTACGTTTAAATTCACCATTCAGTTTCTTTGATAAAAAATACTTGTCCTTCTATCTGCATCTGTAACAGAATTCGAGCCATTGGAAATTAAATTTGAATGACTCGACATCAGAAGCCAATGCCAGGGAAGAAATAAGAGACCCCTCATCCTGTGGCAATCCAGTTGAAGAAATTTCTCTCGCTACTTTCTCTCCTTGTACGCTGTTTAGCTAATTGAGCGTTTGATATATTCAATGACATTGTTGTCCTTTCAATCCTAATTGTTCAAAAGAGCTTTAAAGGCAGGAAACACAGTGAAGGTAATTTAGACACCACCTATATCCCCCCTTTAAGGTTTACTTCTAACCCCCTGTTGAAGTCCAACTTAATTAATGAATTGGCTTTAATTTTAACGCTTCGCTTTTGCATAATTTTACTTCTTCCCTTGACTTTAAAAATGAAAATTTGTTATGCCACAAAAAACGGACAAAAGTCCCGGACAAAAGTTGGACCCGCAAGGTAATCCATTTTATGTACCCACCACAGGGGGCTTTTCACCGCAGGATCTACGGAACACCTACGTGTTAAGTTAAGTTAATTAATGCGTTTCTCTTACCGAAACATGCATTATGTGTACATATGTACATACATACATATATGGGAAAATACAATTTCTCGTAGCTTTGGGAATTATTTTGTGGTCTGAGCGTTAAAGCATTTGCATTAAAAATTCTTCTAGGTTTTTTAATAAAAGCAAACAGTGGTAAAATTATGGACTTATGAAAAGAAATAAACCAAATCAAATATGCTGAATGCTTGAAGAATAAGTCAAGCAGAAGAAATGAATTCGATAAACCTCTAATAAAGTAAATCGGAAAATAAAGTAAATAGAGAAATTAATTTACTTAAACCAAGAACTGGGTCTGAGCTTCGAGGGGAATTTTTATTTATTCCCCATCTGTCTTTATTTATTAGATGTAACAGGCATACAGTTGTGACCCTGATTAAAAATCCAATGAAGTGGAGAAGGGTTGCGGTTGCTGCAACTCTGACCGAGATTGTGACAAACTCTCTTTCTCTCTCTCTATCCGCTTAGCCATTTGCTAAGTAGTGAAGTACATTTTTTTCTACTATTTCCCACAATTTGTCTCCATTTAACCAGTGCATTTTTTTCGAATTTCCACTAGACATGCCGCGGGACGCCGCAAGGCTTACAAAAGAATTTTCTTAGTTTTTCTCTCTTCATTTTATGCGAAAACTTTGCGGAATGCTGTGAAGTATGCAACCGGCCACTATGACAACTTAATGTGGAAATGTTCTCTTCACAGTCGCCTTTTTCATTTAAGAAAACTCCAATTGAGGCCCCACTCAATCTGAACAAATTATGGCTCTATGTAAGTATTTTTTTTTAAGATTGTGAGGACAATAAAGAAAATAGTTAAGAGGTACATTGCATTCTAAAAGACAAATAAAGATACAAATTTATAAGATGACATGCCATTTGAGAAGCGAAAACATTGAAAAAGATCTGGACACGCTCCTCACCGAGAAAGGGAGAGGAATGGAAGGAAAATCAATTAATAGAGGGCGTGAGGTCATCACCCTTTGCCTTGTTGAGTTCCACCTGTTTAATTCGACCTACTGACATTTTCTTATCACTGACTTGAATGAAAGAATCTTGCTTGAAAATTTAAAGAAAAAAGAAAATAGCTGTTAAGATTTTTAGCACTTAACATCAGTGCTTAAAAGCTCAAATTTATATTGCTGAAAAATTTACAAACATAAACGAAAACGAAAATTAAAAGAATGTTTGCTCAGTACACATCTCGCCCAGTTATAATTTTCATAAATTATATTTACTTAGGTGTCCTTTGCTCTGCCCTGAAAAATCCTCTAAAATAAAAGTAAACAAGAACCAAATTAGCGAAAACAATTTTCTGTGGGTGTAGTCTTGAATTTATATGGAAAGAAAATAAGAAAAATAATGTATTTTCTGTGATGTAAATGTGCAAAGAAAAATAAAAATCAAAGAGAAGAGAGAGAGGGAGATTCGGTATTTATTCTATTAATCTTGCGTTAATCCTCGTTGGATTGTACTTTTAATTTACGTTTTTTGGTTATCAGATAGCACCTTTTCACACTCTCTCCCTTTATTTTATTATTTGCTTTTCGTTTTTAATTGGCTCGAAAGATTTTTCCTAGTGCCAAAAATACAGTGAAATTGAATGAAATAAGTAAATAAAACAGTTTTACATTGGTACTCATAGGGTTAATTTGTGTAGTATATACCATATAGAGTATATACATATATGTACGTTCATTCTTTGCTATCAAAAACAAAATAAAATATATTAGGGTATATGTTCATATTAAGAGTACTCATGATACAGAAAACACATCTTCCAAATAAAAAATTTCCAGAACGACAAATGTCACGTCAGTTTATTAATATCCAACATACCCTGGGATTTTTCTTGGATACAAATGATATTCCTTTTTATTTTACTTCTCCTATTGGCAAACATATTAAAGAATCAAGAAAAGTACCCTTTTATAACTGAGTTTTCGTACTTTTCTGTTTTTTCTTTTTGTCGCAGAGAGAGAGTAAGATCAGAAATAAAACAGACACTACACTTCTCCAATTATGTTTCTATTAACAGGCACTCTGTAATTGGCTTAAGGACTTCTCCTCTATGGCCAGAACGTGCGTTGAATTCGTAGTTACAGAAGCTAACAATGAAAGCCCAACTTTATGTTGTTGAACTTACATTTAAAGTGTAATGTTACATGTTTAAGAAACTCGACCTGCATTATAAATGGGGCTGAGCAGAAGGCAACTTGAAAGGCATCTTTTCAGAGAAGTGCACTGACCATCCAGTAAACACAGTAAAATACTTTTAAATGCGCTGAAATCCCGCAAAAAGAGAAATGAAATGAAACTGTGGAAAAACATACAAGCAGCAAATGGCCTATGGAAAAAGGACAACACAAGCGAAACAGCGAAATTTGAAACTTTTGGACAAGGGAGTGAGAGAATGGCGGCATGGAAGGGGCAAGTTTACGAAACTAGTTATAAAGGCAAAGGCCGCGGCTCTACTTTATACCCGGTACTCAGTCAGTATATACATACATACATATATATACGAGCTTAAGATTTATGCAATTTATTATATGTTTGCAAAAGGGACGAATTAAATTTTGGAAAAAAAAGAATATTTCAAAAAATGAAATACACTTGGAGTAGTGTGGTAACAAAGGAGACTGGATACAAAATTTGGTTGCTCTAGCTTTAATAGTCTCTGAGATATAGGCGCTAATGAAGACGGACGGACGGACAGACGGACAGACAGACGGACAGACAGACATGGCTATATCGACTCGACTATTGATGCTGATCAAGAATATAAACTCTTCGAAAAAATCATCACTTCTCAGCTGCAACATTTTTGTAGTTCTGTATTCTCTGAATCACAGCATGGATTCATTAAACGTCGCTCAGTTTCTACTAACCTCCTTGAATTTTCACCTTTGTAACTTCGGGATTTGCTAAACAGTGTCAAACTGATGTCGTTTATACTGACTTTAGTAAAGCCTTCGACTCCGTCAATCATAATCTACTTATTCATAAACTGTCTCTTCTAGGGTTTCCGACTAAGCTTCTATACTGGACGAATTCTTACCTTTGTAACCGTTCTCAACGTGTCTGCTTCAACTCCTCTCTCTCTAAACCTGTTATTGTCTCATCGGGGGTTGCTCAAGGTAGCCATCTGGGTCCCTTGCTATTTAACCTATTTATTAACGATCTTCCACAAATGTTATCTCATTCCCGTGTCCTAATGTATGCTGATGACATTAAGCTATGTTTTTCCTACAGTGACCCCTTGTCCCCACTATCTTTGCAATCAGATCTTGATGCCCTTAACAACTGGTGCTTAATCAACATTCTACCTCTTAACATTTCTAAATGCAATATAATGACTTTTCACCGCAATAAGCCATACCTTTTCGATTACTCTATCAATAACATTATCCTTCAACGCCTCTTCAAAGTTAACGACTTGGGCATTACCTTTGTACCTAATCTATGTTTCAACTCTCATATCTCTACTATCTCTATTAAAGCCAAAGTCCTTGGATTTGTCAAAAGATGGTCTAAGGAATTTACGGACCCGTATACTACAAAACTTCTGTATGTTTCTCTGATCCGGCCTATCTTGGAATATGGTTCTTGTGTCTGGTCTCCTCACTACCAAAAATTTCAGGATATGCTCGAATCAGTACAAAAACAGTTCCTCATCTTTGCCCTCCGTGGACTCAATTGGGACCCTTCGATCCATCTTCCTTCTTATGAAAGTAGGTTGCGCTTAATTAACCTCCACTCTCTTAAATCCCGTAAAACCTGCCAAGGAGTTCTCTTCCTCCATAAGCTTCTCTCTGGTGAGGTCGAATCGACTGCCCTCATTAACCTTATTAGTATTCCTGTTCCTTTCCGCCCGACTAGGCATTACTTTCCTCTTCATCTCCAACTCTGTCTTTCTAACTACTTGGATTATGAATCTTTCCGTAGCCTTTGCCGTAACTATAACCAACTTTTCCATCTGTTTTCCTTTGATACTAGTTCTAATATGGTCAAAATTATCTTAATCAATAACTTAATTTAATTTAAATAGCTCTAATTGGGAATTGTTCGGCTACCGGCTTTTCTCTAACCTAAATTTGGCTGTTGGTGGGATCTTATCGGCTACTTATTGGCATTAGCCCTTTTGTTTAATTAGTTGTAATTTTATCCTCACAGTTTAACTGTACATTGTTAAACTTTAAACAAAAATAAACAATAAACAACAATATACTTTATGGGGTCGGAAACGCTTCCTTCTGGGCACCACAAATCTAATATACCCCTATACTCTTCGAGTACCGGGTATAAAAAGCTAACCCCCAAAAGGAAAATGTGTCGGCTCCCCTGCGTCATGGTCTACAAAAAAAAAAACTACCCGAACACAGAGCAAACACCAACAAACTACAACTAGCAACAGCTGCCAAACGGGCAACAATCTGGTCAGTAGAGACAGTGTAGAATGTCCTGGGAAATTGCTTGCTTGGTTGGCCCTTTCTTCTTCATCTATTTTCTCTCAAAGAGGGATTTTTACCTTCCCCGCGGTATACGTCTCTCTACCAGCCATATCATTCTTTATTTTGGGCTTAGAAACATTAATGAGCTGGTTAGACCGAGGCGAGCTGAGCTTCTTTGTGGTCGCTTTGAAGTGGTCGAGAGAGAAATGAACTCGTCTGGCTTTTGGCTCCACCGCTATTCCGTGCGCTATGTGACTGACCAAAGGCATTTGCCTCTCGCTCTCTTTTTGTCTCCCTCTAACGCCTTCCTCTCAGGATAATGGAAAGCAGACCATACCAGTGAAGCCCCAAGATCTTCTTAGTTACATCAATTCAAAGAAAATATGTATGTAAATACACATACAATACAATGTTAAGGCCTAATTGGATTGATAGCACCTTTCAGTTTGGTTAAGAATAGTCAGACTCCGACTTAGTTCCATTCACATCATTGAACCCTAACAGTCGGTTCTTACTGGCTTTCAGTGTCCGTATCGGGCCCGGGAGAGCTCGAAGGTTCGTCAGAATTCAAGGCTGAAGAGCTTGGACCTGAACTATTCGTATCCTCGGAATCAGCATCTGAAGGCGGGTCCAGATCTTCCATTTCGTTAGGAAAGCTCAAGACAGCCAAAGACGAAGATTGCTCAATATTCCCGACGGCCAGTGCAATTTCCGCCTTGATCAAAACTGGAGCGAAATGTTAATATCCGTAGTTTCTTTCCGTCATTTACACAGCGGCATTTCTTACCGTAACCGGCCTTCAGCAGCTCATTCAACTTCCCCTTCGACCTCCGTAGATTTTCCATGTCCTTTCTGTTTTGGGGCAATTTCTCTTTGAGCATAGTAAACTTTGAGAGAGACATTTTTACGGATTTTCACTTCAGGTCGCAACGAAATCACTTGCAATGACATATTTGTGACCCATGACTTATGACGCTTAATGCCTAGCAATCAGGTGTGCTCCGAAATGCAGTTATCGAAAGTAAACCCCACGAAATCATCCCTAAATTAATACCAGAAAATTACAACCAATATAATAGATCCACACCAATTGGGTAAAATGAATAAAAAATAGACAAAAAAAAAAACTACGTTTTTCCTTATGCAAGAGGGACCATTCAAGAGCGAGAGAATAGTTTGTTGTTTTTGTTGAGAGCAATGTGAGAGCAACAAAGGAATTGGAAGAGAATTCAATGCATGCGAGGAGTAGCGGCGCTTGGAGAAAATAAATAGTAGAGTGCTTATAAACAATTCGCCGTTTTATTTTAAATCATACATTTTATTTACGCGCACAAGCTAACAGAGTCGAAAAGCTTCTCTGTAAAGTTAACAGAGGCGGAACGCTTTTCTGCAAAGTTAGAAAAGCTATTCTCTAGTTTCTCTATTCGCCGCAAGAGGTCGCATTAAAAAGGCAGAGTCATCTACTGGGTAGTGGTGGAAAGTCGTTTTTCAAATATAACCGTCTTTTATTTAGTTTAAATATTTTCTTTCGTGCGGTAGCGAATTTTGAAAGCTAACAAAGAAATTTTACGAGCTAAAAATTGACTTAATTATCACAAGCAAGCTTAATCATATCACACTAGATATCTAGAGAATAAATTAAAAAGTTAGGGTACCACATTGAGTTGGATCTATGTGGTCCTCATGCGCCACGTATTCTTGATCATGTCCGCCGCCTTCTCTGCAATCATAATAACAATTGCATTCGTATGTCCCGCCGGCACATTTGGCATTACTGAGGCATCCACCACCCGCAATTTACGGATGCCATGAACTCTGAGCGCGGCATCCACCACCGTTGAGGGATCTGTGGCGGGTCCCATCTTACAGGTGCCTGACTGATGCTGCAGGCTGGAACCGTAGCGACGCAGACAACAGCGCCAGTATTGCTGAGAGGCGAAGGTCAAGTGCTCACAGCCGGGAAAAGGTCGATCGTGGAAATGAGTGCCCATCTTGACCATGGGCTTGGAACGAGCCACCTGCATTATCTGAAGGGAAAGAGTGATTAGATGAGACATCTTAAGGAGGGACCTGAAAAGTATACGTACCATTTCAATGCCCTCGATCATTGCTCGAATGTCGTCCGGATGCTCCATAAAGTTGGGTTCCATTCGAGGCCAGTGAAATGGATTCCTGCTGCGCAAGGAGATGCGTCCTCGACTCTTGGGTCGCAACAGGACGGGGACCAATCCAAAGGTTTCTCTGTCCTGCAAGTCACCGAACATTTTTTCATAGAACTCGTCCGTTATGCCCAGAAGATTGCGCATAGTCCCAAAGCGATCGCCACTCAGGGAACCAGCTCCCAAGACCAACTCCATGTCCGGATAGTCCTTGGCTGCAAGCAGAAATCGATGGTTATGCAATATTTATTCTGCACAGAGTACAGTGCTTACCATGACTGGAGCTTGGAGTACGCACAAAAGCGAAAGCCTCGGCTCCTCCAGGGATTGTGTATGGTCCCTGGCCCGCAAAGAGGTACCGGAATATATCCGTCGGATTGAGCAGCCGGGCATCATTCACTGTCGAATCATTGACCACAAAAACCAAGCCGTTGAGTGTGATGTGATCCTGGAGATTGTACCCCACCGGTAGATCCTGCAGCACAGTGATGTTATGCTCCCGGAGATGATCGCCTGGTCCCACACCGGACAGCATCAGCAGCTGCGGACTGGCTATGGTGCCAGCGGAGAGGATGACCTCTTTTTTGGCCCGCACCACAAATCGCTGACGCTGCTTGACGAACTCCACGCCGACGGCCGATTTGGTAACTGGATCAATCAGGAGTTTGGTGACCCAACTCTTCATGGAGATGTGCAGGTTCTTGCGCTGCACCACCGGCTGGATGAACGCCTTGCTGGTACTGCAGCGTCGCCCGTTTCGGATGGTGGCCTGCGACCTGCCAAAGCCCATCAGATGCTCGCCATTCGGATCGGTGATGTCGTAGCCCAACTCCTGGCCCGACTTGAGGAATGCCTTCAGCAGCAGCGACTTGTAGTCCGTGTACTGGACATCTAGCGGTCCATTCCGGCCATGATACGGCGACTTGTACAGCTCGGGTATGCCAATACGCTCGGACTTCTTGAAGTAGGGCAGGATCTCGTCGTAGGACCAGCCAGAGTTGTTGGCCGCCGCCCAATCGTCGTAGTCCCTTCGATGACCCCGCGTGTACAGCATAAAGTTGATCAGACTGGTGCCGCCAATGCCACGCCCCTTGGGCCAGTTGCACACGCCCCCCTTCAGGCCCTGGCAGGCATGGGCGGTCGGCTCCGCCTTGTAGCCCCAATTGTAGCGGGTCATTTGGGTGAGAGCCGCCGTCAGGGGCACATCACTGATGAAGGTCTCCTGATCGCCTGCCTCCAGCAGGAGGACACTCGCTGAGGTAATCTCACTCAGACGATTTGCCAGGACACAGCCTGCGGTGCCAGCACCGACAATGATGAAGTCATACTCCGGCAGGAAGCGCGTGGTATCTGGGATCCTTGTATTCAGCAGCGATGTCTCAAAGTCCCGCAGCAAATCCACCAGAAGCTGGCCGCTGGCGGATTGCAAGAGGAAGAACAGACAGAGCAGCAGGGGGCCAAGCCAAAGCCTCATCTTGGTCAGAACTCAACCTGGTAGGATGATAAAGCGGACATGTTAATGAGTAAATATTCTAGAAAGTCTGAAATTCTTGATTAGCAGCTGCATGTAAATTTTTGCAGCGAAGCGACCTTCAAAATGATTTCACTTTTCGCATACACTTTGGTAGGGGGAGTAATTTAGCTTTTTACAGAAGCTTACAATTCTCAGAAAGAGGGATGGATCGGTAAAGCTGTCCTAATATCTATTTCCAATTTCTTTGGCTAAAAATGAGTGTAAAGAATTTGTACTATAAATATTTCATTCCAGTTTGAACAACAGTCTGGCAAGTGTATCTAAAGCGTCGTCCTACTCTCATTCTTTTGCCACTTCTCTGTTCTGACCAGCTCAATTCACGCTCCATCGATCGGCGGAGCGATGCTCGAACACGGCACCTCCCACCGGATCGCGTTTTGAGCTCAAGTTCAACGGGTTGGGGATTACAAGACAGCGCTGAAGCGACCAAAAGGGCCAATAAAAATAATGACTTTGCAAAAGGAGCAGAAAAGTAACGTAAATGCTAGCCCAGCCAACCGGTTCGTGATCAAAACAAACCCAAAATGAAACAAACCGAAATGAAGAGGAGACCGAATTAAAGCAAAAATCAGCTGAATAATAATCAAAATAAATCGATCGCAGAGAAGCGCGCAAATATTTAAGCGTTGACCCATAAACCGCACGCGGATGTCCATAAGTCCATGAGCAACCAAACTGACAAGAGGGAAAAAACAACAACAAAACAACAAAACGGCAAACGGCAAACAAAAAATCGAAATTAAATTACTTAAATTGTGGGCGCCAAATGTTTTTTTTATGCAAATTATTCAATTTGGGTTATTTTTGGGGCTTTAGCAGGAATTGCACAAATGTTAATAAATCATTTCAATTAACCCCAATAAAGGGAGGGTCTCGGGATAGTTGAAGTAAATTATCTGAGAGTCGAACTGGTTTATTGACCGCTCCCCCCAAGCAACTGCTGCCTGATTGTGTTCTACGCGAGGGTTGCCTTGGACTTGTGTTGGCCACACTTGATTGGCTTGGCCAAGAGCCTCACTTACAGAACTGACCTACGTCATGCTGGTTTCACTTTTGTGCCGACGCCCTGCTCAAGGGCACTGTATTCATTAAAGTTCTGGTTATCGCATCTGTAACAATCAATGCGGGTCATTAAACCGCACTTAATTGCCTCAGACGTGATGCCCAAAGATCTCGATAATTATAACAAGAAACGTATGAAACAGTGGCTTAACTGATTTAGAGAAACAGCTTTGGATATTTGTAACAGATCATAATTAATATGTTCCACTTATAAGCACAATAAAAGGTTGCATTTAATTTGTATGAAAATTATGATCATTTGATGGCAAAGAGTATACAAATTTGTGATTTGTTGAAATTGAAGCTGCATTAAAACTGCGTTCAACTTGTCAACAAATCAGTGGAAAAAACAGCATTTTTCAGTCTAAATTATTTTTGGTCATGCACAGTTCTGGAAACTAGTGTGCCACTTGTTGCACTGCCGTTTGCGTCAACAAGCCAGATCCGGATCTGTCACCACACACACTCGCCACATTCACATTCCTTACTTGGCAACAAGCCAATACTTACATATATTCTCTTGTGAAATTCTGAACACGTTTCTCAATGCAAATCAAGACTGAATTGCAGGCAAAAACAAAACTGTTATCAAAAGAATGCACTTACGAAATGGGCGCGTGTGCTCTTAATAGTTTGGCTCTGCCAAAAAACAAAACTAATGCTCGAGTTGACTGGGGGAGACACTTTAGATCGATTGCCCGATTTATCTGTCGAATGCGCATGCGCGCCCGCTGATGTCCGCCGCTTAAATGAATCGTCGCTGGCCGAGCTTGCAACGTCGAAGCCTATTTTGAGATAAAAACCCCAGCCCAGCCACAACAAGCACAGAAAGAGTTAACAACACAGGTAGCTGCCGGACAAGTCGGTCAACGCGCTACGTTTCGGCGATCACATCACGCCAACTAAATACGGGCCAAACAACGATGCGATACATTTCTGTGGGATACATCTCAGTGGACCAGTCTCGGGTCTGTTTTCAAGTTCATCGCCTGAACTTGCCAATTTTGTCTATGATCTTTTTGGCATTTTACGAGATATTTTGTTAGGGGGGAATTCGATGCGTGTTGCCGGTGATTTTTGCATATTGGATTAGCAGACCAGACCTCGGTTCGATGTAAACGTAATCTTGTCGGACAAGGCGATGATCAGGCAATTTGTCGTCGACTCCGATTAGCACTGGGATGCGAACGAATCGAAACGAGTCGAATCAAATGTCTGATCATTGTAGGTGAATTAAAGTGCTTCCGCTATTTGCTCTTGTCCGAATATACTACGTATTTATAGTATAGTTTAATGGATCAAGTCATTGGACTTCTGTTGAAGTTCAATGTCAAGCACCGCATCGGTCGCTGCCTTTTCCGGATTCCCATTCCATTCGGTTTATTATGCGTGCATGATGGCCCACAAGATCGTCTGGGTTACACGAGCACCGCTCTAGCCGGTCGGATGGTTGATGGAATCATTAGGATGGCATTCAAATGATTACAAATGGCTGGGGTTTCTACCACAGCTTGACTCGACCTAGGCATCATTTGCATACGAACAACATTCGAAGCATTTCATTAATGGGCAACTGAAAAATGTTGGGCATTAGCTCGCCCGATTTCGCAGATACTTTCACAATCAATATGTGTGTTACTTTTGTTGTTGCAATTTCTGGTGATTCGCTGGAGCTAACCTTGAGTACCAGATATGTATGTTTTCGCCTGTATTTCTTTTTATAGATACAATCTAAACAAATCGGTATGAATGCATCTTACACTGTCTGCTGAGACGATTTATTTGTGGGCCCATAGTTGATATTTGCCCAGCTTTTATGCATATTCATTTTGCATGACTTGGCAACAGTTCAGGCTTGCCCACTTTCCGACTCACTGACTGACTGACTGACTGACTGTCTGTCTGTTCCGCTGATTTATGTGTACATTTCTATCGAGTGCAAACACTCTCCATAAAGTGCCTCACCTCACACCACTCACTTGAGACCTGATAATTGATCAAAGATCAAAGCCTGGAAACAATGCGCTCTGCTAATTAAATTTTAACTGCCCAACAAAGGCCGAACATGGCTAATCGTGTGGGTGGCTTGGCTTGGCTTACTGATAGTTGGCCTAAAGCGCACGATGAGACCGCAGTTTTTTGGTCTGCAAACAGAAGTTAGATCGGGAAATAGATAATTAAAGCCCGAATCAACCGCAACTTTCGAGGGGTATTTTGCGCTTAACAGAAGTTACCACATTTGACAACTTGTAGATGTTTGAAAAATATGCCCATAAATTTCTAATATTTAACCAAAGGTCCTGCAAAATGTTATTTAAAGTGTTGCCTTTCCATTAGCCATATTTGTAACATACATAATACACAACTTTGCTAATTTGCTAATAAGATGCTTCAAACCGCTTAACTGACAATGAAAACGACATTGCCTGGTGTGAAAATGTGCCAAAGCAAACACCAACTGTGAGTGCAACTCTCATTGCCCCCGAGGACTTGGCATACTTACTCAAACATGCATTTTCGCCACTGACTCATATCTAAACAAAAAAAAATATAAATATAAATATACATAAGTCCGCAATTTACCGGATAAACGACCTTGCCAAGCTAATCATAACAGAGATCTAATTTCTTACCTGAAATTGCCAACAATTTAACACTTGGCAGACTACAATCGACCACACAAAAAACAGTAACACAAATTACCAAATACAAATACAAATAAAAATCACGGCTTCAACATAAACACAAATCAAGTTCAGGCCGGTCCGGTCCGGGCCGGGCCGCCAGTTGGTGGCCTGGCAACAGTTTCTGTACCGTTTGCCGGGCGGCAATAAAACCTCCTCAGTGTCAAGTGGGCCTCGTCGCCGACTCCAGACTATATAAATGTCCATAACTCGCACTGTTGTTCATAAATCACGTGCCTCAAACAGATGAAGACGTGCGACGAGTCCGTAAAAAAAAACCCAGTAAAACATTAAATAATGCCTGTAAAACTAATAACAATAACAGCCACAACGAAAACAACGAGGGGCCAGACCCAGGCCCAGGCCCAGGCACCCACAATACGACGATTGACCAACGTCAGCAAAAAGGTTACTCGACAAATCTGAGATGCCCCTCTGAGAGCTTAGTGCGTCGAGTGTCAAGTATTTGGCCAAAAATAGGCAAGAGCTATCTTGGCTGACATGCAGACAAGAAGGTACTTCCACCATCATAATCACAATCAAAGACTCAAAGCCATTGAATGTGGCACTCAAAAGGTCTGAGCCCTTTGAAGGAGGCCCGACTTAATTGAATGAACTTGAAACAATTGCGGTGTAATTTCATAGACATTCAATGGAGCTGCATTATGGCATTATGGCAAAGCAATCGATGGAGTGTTCCACAATCCTTTCGAAACAAATTAAGTTTCCATCAGCTGATACCCAGTTCAAAAATCTCTTTCGTCTTTTGAGACGTTTTCCGGAACGACCCATTGCCGTTGTCGTGACTAATTCGATGCCAGACTTCCATGTCAAATCTGTGCGACTCGAGACGGTCTTTGAACGCTTTGATTGGGTGTTATTGACACGACTAAAGTACTCACTTAGCCATGACTTGTTGGCTTCGATTGGGAAACCAAGAAACCCGCAGGGAAATAAGTACAATTATAATAGGGGTAGCTATGGTTTTATTTGTCTCTAATTTTATTGTTGATATATTATAGTTATTATGTAGCGATCCGATCTCTTCTAAATGATTTGATATCTCTGCTTTTATTATATGGTAGAAATGTCAATGAAATAATTATATCCTACGATCTATAGCAGAGGAATATATCCACATAATTTGTTGTATGTTTAGTTTAGAATTGGAACAATTTGCTTTGTCATTAGCATACAATTTGGTTTGACTTTTGATTTGCATTGCATTCTGATAACTCTTCCGTCTTTATAGCTAGTACAAGTTTATATCGTTTATCGGCGTTGCATCGTTTGGGGTTCCCCGATATCGACGATCAATTACGTATAGCGGTTTAAATCAATTGCTTTGCATCTCAATCGTGTTTCGCCTAGAACTATTCTATTTTTGTTGTATAATGCCGAAAGCGTCTTGGGTTTTTAATGATTATGCCAGGTTTTGCACTAGATATACATATATGTGATATAGTAATTAAATGTATTATAAATTATTTCTTGAATGTAAAAAATGTTTAACATAAGAAGCACTTAGCACTTTACGGATAAAGATACATTTCTTTTTGTTTTTCATGGATGTTCATAAATATTATATTCTCTTGTATGTATGTATGTATGTATGTATATGTTAGGCGTAGATTTGTTGTTGATTTTTTGTTTTATTGTATGTCCGATTTTGATGCGTGATTTTATAAAGTTAATCAGTACGAATTGCTCAAAACAAAGTCCCTTGGGAAAACGAATTGATATCTAGCTAATTGCAATTCCATAGGATAGGATAAGGATAACAGATGCAGTGTGGCAGTAGCGTTGATATTTAATTAATATATTATAGGTATGTCATATAATCAAGTTAATTCAGCAAAATATGACTTAAACTCAATCAGCCCAAAAGTATGCAAATAATTATTTTAATGAACTCCAGCAACATGTTGCCCAGCTCAACATGAAGCTCAACAAACTGAAACTTCGTGTTAAAATTAAGTAATATTTAATGAAAATGCTGGTAAAATTAAATATTCTGAATGATTGTAGTTGTTTGTATTGGATGAATAGATAGATGGGTTCCTATGGAATTGCAATTGCCGTCCAGCGTCAGCCAAACACAGGGCATGGGTTCTAAAAAACAAATCAAACAAATAAAAATAAAACAAAAAATGATTATGCCCAAAATGGGGCCCTGTCTAGTGACGCAGCAGCATGTTGCTGACCTTGACTTCCGTCTTGGGGGTGGTGGTGGTTGTGGTGGTGGTGGTGTTGGTGCTGATCGTCTCGCGGTACTGCCGATTCTCGGGATTGGCCATCACCGAGGCAATGAACTCCGATGTCTCCAGCTGCAGCTGTGCCAGACGCTTCTGCAGCAGCTTGTTACGCTGCACCAGCTTGATGGTCTTGATGGCAATGGAGAGCAGACCGCCGGTGCTCTGGCGATGGTAGGCAACCTGATGCTCCTTGCTGGACTCCTGCGAGAGCCCGTAGCCACTGTCGCCATCCTCGTCCATTGCCTCAGCTAATACGCATCGTCTGGTTGTTGGCGCGTCTCTCTGACGGTAGCTGTTATTGGTGTTGGCCATGGTTGGCTGTAATACTGATCTGATAGTCTCGCTGATGGAATGTCCTTGTATTTGCAGTTCCACTTGCAGTGGATGAGGGCGCTCTGGTGCCTCGATTTGGCCCCGCGCTGATGGCATATCTGCCAGTGTTGCCGCTCTCCTGGTGGTCTCCGCCTGCGTGCCACTCAGTGGGGACAGCTGTCCAAAGGTACCTCCTGAGATCATTGGCCCTCTTCGATGGCACAGCCTGGCCAGGCGTCGGCGAGCCGCCGCGGTCGTTGAACCGTCGACAACTGCAAACAAAAGTGACAAAAAAGGAAAGTTTTAGACACAAGCAATTGTTAGGGTACCCTCTACCAGGGTACATTGGGTGCAAAAAAAGTAAGAACTGATAAAAACTTTGTTGCTCAGGCCATCGTTCAGTTGCTAATCAGTCGGTTGTCAACCAATCATTGCCGCCACAATGACTATCTATGGCCTGTCCCTGTCTGTCTGTATGTTTGTGTGCATTGCGTGTGTTGTGAAAACGTGACTCTAAGGCAGTGTGTCGCATCAACCTGAAGTCCCCAGTCGGCCAACAGCTGTTGAGCTTTTGGGAGCTTTAGCAACCGGAAATAGCAACACACTCCCTCATGACCTACAAAAATAGCAACCACCCCCCCTTAAAACACTTGACGAAAATAATGTTCCCATTGCCATTTCTGTAACTGTGACTGTGTCTATGGTCACGGTCTTGACAGAACCTGCCTCCGATTTTCGACTTGAACGCTGCACATGTCAATGGACGTGCACACATTCGGATCGGAACCTACGTTGGGCTGTGCACCTGTTTGCGCTGTGCAAATATAGCCTTACTTTTTGATAAGCTGCACCCCACGAGCCAAGCCACGAGTCGCCCCACGAGGCGCCCCACGAATCGCTCCACGAGCCCCCGTGCCCGGAAACGTGAGTGCACGATGCCGCGTGTGGTGGAAGGGTGTGGAAGGGTGGAAGTGTTATGACGCCAGCCTGCAGGCACTGGTTGGGTGTTAGCCGGTTGACAAATCTAATAGAATGGGATGTAAAGATTTTCGGCGTGGGGTTAGCTGCTTATGGGTCGTAAAATATGTCACGTTTGGATGGAAAATAAAACAGAAAAAACCACTAATAAAACCAAACAAATATATTTACTTTAGTCGACCAATCAACGAGATCTATTCCATAATTTTTGTTTTTTTAAATTTAGTGGGCTTTGCTTTGATGACCGCAGACAGGGCCGAAAGTATTTCAGGCAGCGGTGAATCGAGGTCGCTCTTTCTGTACATCTTGTGGTGAAGCAAGGTCGAGCGCTCAATCCTATCAAAATTCTGTTCCATTTCCAGGTTCAAATCGTTTATAAAATGATAGAGTTCATCGATTTCAAAGCGAAAGTCGTTTAGAACTCTCGGCAGACTATTTTTCATTAAAGAAAGTTTGTTCCTGCTGAAGAATCGGTAAATGTGCACCTTGGCTTGTGTCTGTAATTCTATTTTGGATGTTTTCTGCTTGAGCAAATAGTTGTAGTGGTCCAGGCAGACGTGCAGTTCACCGGCCACCTGTTCGGTCCACTCGTTGAACTCCTGTGCCCGGGCGGACAGCTTGCGCAACTGTTTGTGGATCGAGCACATCTTGTCGCGAAATTCACGCAGGATGCCGCGAAGCTTCTGATAGCGGCAGATTATCTCTGAGATTTCGCACTGCAGGCGGTGGTGGGCGTGCTGGAGGTCACGCACCTCCAACTTCTCCTGGCAGCTCAGCTCCAGAGGCTTCGGACGTTCCGAGTTAATCTCCTCGACTTCAACTTTGACATCCATCAGCATTCGTTGGCGCTCAATCTCCTTGCATATCTGTTGGATTTTAGTTAGATGTTCCTCCTCTGGCTGTTGCTCCTCTTCGCGAGCCGTCTGCTCCTCGGATTTGTCTTGATTTTGACGCTGCCTGATGGCCAGCTGCATCAGTTCAATGCGTCGGATAATGCAATCGATTTCGGCCACCGCATTCATGGTCCGATCCCTGTCATCCTCTGTGGCATCCTCTGTGCCGGGCGTGGGCTCTATGAGCAACTCCTCCTCTTCGCCCGTGAAGCTAACTGGCTCGTCATAGTCAAAGATCTCGATGGTTCTGCACTTAATGGTGCGGTTTATCATATCCATGCGATCCAATGGCATCTTGGCGCAGTCCATTCCCGTCAATTCCGTCATTTTGGTTGTCTTTTACTGGAATTTCCCTGTATTTGTGTTTGTTTTTTCTGTTCGTACTCTTATTTGTGTATCTATTTAAGAACTAAAGAAAAGCCCACTTTGATACTCAACATCGAGTATACGCCCCCCCGTTCTATTTGAGTGCCCACCCGGCCGGCCGGGGGGGGGGGCTTTGTGTGGAAATCAGCGCGACGCATGTTCTTGGCATGTGCACCAGAGACAACAAGCCTCGACACGATGCGGAAGTATAGAGTGCCATTTCCACCGTACCATTTACCGTACCCCACCCACGTCTTCTCGAGAATTGACTTACTTCCTGAATTGTCAAATGCCTTTTGCTGGCATTCGGTCTCTTGTCGCCGCCATTCAACTTATGCAAGATACCCCTCCACACCAGCAAAGTGCAAGGGTATATTGTGTTTGTGTAAGTGTTGTATCAGTGCAGGATAAGTTGTTTTCCAATATTAACCTGATTTAGGGGCTTGGTGGTGACAGGTGCTGTCAGCAACCTTTTATTTTGAGTAATGATGGGTATCTTATGGTCGTTTATCCCGAACCGTAAGTTTCTCTGTATTTCCAGCTCTCTTTTCTTTTCTATAGCAGCAGTCACATGCACTTGCCTGCGTCGTTTGGCATTGCATTTCATTGTGCAGCTGAGGATGGGGCTGTGGGGCTGTGGCTGTGCTTCCGTTGCTGTTTGCCGTTTGTTGTGCTCATTCCGCTGCCGGCGACCTCGTCATCGATGACTGTGGCCTGCACGTGCCTCGCTGCGTTCTCAACTGATTAGTCAACGGTTAATGCTTTATTAAAGTAAAAATACAATTTAAAAATGCACAGAACGGAGGGCGAGGGCAATGCCCAACGCCAGCCATCACCTGCTGCTACCCGAACCCAACCCCCAGGCAGGGAGCCACGCCCACTCAGCCAGAGGGGGGGCAAGCGTCGGAAGACGGCACCCGCACGTGGCCGTATCACACCCATTTTTTCTGGCAGACCTGTGTGTGCGTATATTTCTCGGTTTTATTTGTATGTGTTTCTGGAAATTAGCAGGGTAGGCAGCAACGAGCAAGGGAAAACAAAACACAAAAAAAACAAACAACGTTTTCAATGAATTCGCATTGAATATCGCACCAATAAAGCCAACAGCAGCAGCAACAGTAGCAACAGAGGCAGCTACAAATAAAAAGCCGAGTTGGCTAAAAGCAGGCGTAGCAAATGTGCAAAACATGTAAATAAAGAGGCCAGCCGCCCAGGCCCCCTCCAGCCCCCCGCAAAAGTGGCACAGCAGCAACAAAAACGTGCACAGGTTATGACACACTCGCATACACCAGCCTCTTTTCTCGTATGGGTGTGTTATATTTCTGGGTAAGAATTACTGCTGGTCAGAATATGTATATTCATTGTGAAATTGTAAGAAAAATCAACCCACAAGTTACACATAAATGTTCCTACAAATATGCAAGCTTAAGGAAAAAATCAAACGCTTCTTTCTTCTCAACGCATGTATTTTTCGACTGTCGACTATTTTTCAAACTGGATGCTTTCATTCCTATAACAGTTAGTAAAGAAATCAATTAAATGTATTCCTTTCAAAAAATGTTATCACCCGCTTAACAGTCGATACCCATTTCATTGCTAGTCACGGTGCAATTGATACTAGATCTCTTATATAAATCTGTCTGGATATTTTCGCTCACGAGGTTCATCTTACCCAACAGCGACAGGTACAGCAGTTACAGACTACAGCCAGATGGAGTTGGCAGCAGGCAGCCGGCAGCCGGCATGTGGCATCCGGATCTGCCATGTGGGCGAATTGCTGACGCAAATTGTTGTAGCATAACCCCAAAGTCGCGTGCCAGCCATGCAACCAGCAACATTGGTATCCAACACGTGGACCGCCAAACGACCCATCAGGGCATGAGGCATGAGGCACGTGCGTCCTCTAGTTCAGCTAGAGACGGAGCAGAGCAGAGCCAATGTGGCAAGTGGAAGTGGCAAGGGAGAGGCAAAGATAGCTGTGGTGGCTGTGGCTGGAGCAGGGCGGCGTGGGGGCGGTCAAGTTTACATAAATTAATTAAACATGATCGCGTAACCTGAGCGTAAGACAACTGGCAACTAACTGGCACAACACAGCAGGGAATCAACGGAAATAAAGACCAGCTAAAAAAGGAGACATAGCGTAGATTGCAATAAATATTGAAGGCAGTGTTACGTATACGCCGTGTGCGCCCACCACAGAGACGGACAGTTTTCTGCACTGAGGAAAAAAAAATAAAATTGTCTTCATATATACATACATCTATCATAACGATACAATCTGCTGAAAATAGAAATGTAAGTCAGCAAAATTGAATGATTACGACCACATGTGGCTTACTCCTCAAAAAGGACCTCAAACCATACGAAATTATTCATATTTCCCGGTTGCCCAGACTCTTTTTGCCAAGTTTAAGCCATTTATTAATGTTATAGGGACAATTCTTTCCTTTTTCTTTCAGTGTGTACGATATCTGTTATGTGTGTGGGTCGGGGAGGGGACGGGGAAAACTGGTACTCACCATTGCTAAACACTGAGTTGACAGCAGCTGCTGGCGAGGATGGCGGCGACGACGACGACGACGACGATGATGAAGTGGTGGTGGTGGCGGCTGATGAAATGGCTGCCCTGGCCACGACACGATGTCGCCTCGAACCTCGCGTCGGTTTCTTGTCCGAACATATGGTGGGTGCCATTCCTTCTGATGGCTAATACTGCAACAAAGAAAGAAACAAAGCCCACAATTAATTAGCCGCCAAATTGATTAATTGATTATACGGTCGTTCAGTGCATAAATACGAGTACGAGCAGGGTCTGGGCAGGGTCTGCTGTTGCACGCGCAGTCAAGTACGAAATAAAAATAAAATAAAATTAAATTCTCAATTAAATAAAATTCGTTTTCGAGGGGTTCATTAAACTCGAACACAAATCCCATCGCATTTCTGTGCAGAATACATACATAATATATGTATATGTATATACATATATCTTTTGTGCACATTAAATCTGATCAGAAGCAGCAAGTAGAGGGGCCCATAAATCGTTGGCGATAAGCAGAGTAAACGGAAATACTTTAGATTTATATTGCAATACACAAAAGAGAACTAGAGTTGGGTAAAGTTCTCTTATGAATGGCTTCTTTCGATGCACATTCAAGGGTTTCCCTTAGCAGCTCTCGGGTGCGTCTAAGTCTAAATCCGCTTTGCCAATATAACTACATAAATCACTCGAATCAAACAATCATCGGCTGCCCCTTCAAAGCCCAAAGTTCAGAGCACCAAATCCAGGGTCCACGAGTTGACATTTTGGTTGAAGCACTTTGGAACGGAGCGTGTGACGACGCACACCAACCACCACAGGCTCATTAACGATGCCTCAAATCCTGGCTAACGACCATCGGGCGCAAAAGGTAAATAAACTTAAAGTGTGTTTTCGGTGGCGACGGAATATTGATGGAGAAAGCATTTTGTGAGCTCATACAAGATTCCTCAAGTGCTCAAGTGCCAGGAGAATGGGGTCCGCCTGGAGGCCGTCAAATTCAAATTGAAAAACGCCCAGAAAAGCATCAGCCGCCGCAGCCGCACCAGCAGAGGAGACACCACCAACTACAAAAACAACAATAAGAAATGAGCTTGTCGACGGCACGTGTATCTCTTGAGTGTAATTACATTTGGTAAAAGCGCCCGCAACGATGATGAAATGTTTGTGGCCCTTGACGGTATTCTACCAACCATCCTGCCCCCCAACCCAACCCAGTCCCCATCCATTGCCCAAAAGTACTTTAAATGCTTGTGGGGCGACTAAGAAGATTTCCCCCCTCCGACTTCCAGTTTGATGTCAATGCGCCAATATGCGTTGAAATTACATTTCATTATTTATGCCTTATCCGTCATCCGATAGTTAAAGCCGGAGACGGAGCCGGAGCCGGGCTGAGCCTGAGCCTGAGAGTCCTATCATTCCAGCCGGCCGAGCAGGACGGACGGTCGGACGGCTCCTGCCTGCCCTGCCCCTTCAGCAGTGTGGCAGTGGCAGTGAAATGTCTGTTGTGCTGTAACAAAAGACGTAACAAATTCTAAGCCTCCACGAATTGCCCCAATGGCAAATTTAATGCGGCGCGTGGCAGACCTTATGGAGCGTGGCCACCCAGCCACCCATCCAGAACCGAGAGGGTGGGTGAAGCGTGTGGGGGAGACAGTCAACAAGATGTTGCCTAAGATTAAAATGTGAGCCAAGGTAAGACGGTATATTTAAGGAGGCCTAGTCATCTACTAAACTACTAAACTACTATATTGTAGGAGTTCAACCACCATGCAAATTCTATTAATATTTAATCCTCTGTTGGTGGCACAATTAGAAACACGTTTTGTTTTCGGCACAAAGACACCTGTTGCTGTGGCTCTGCCCTCTGCCGCCGCTACCTTTCGTCTGGCTCGTCTGGGGTCAAGACAATCAAGCAACTTTGATGAGATTTCCCGCTGCGTGCGTACAAATTAGCCAATAATTGTTCAGCATGACACGCCACTCGAAAACACAGGAGAAACACGAACCGAACTGTCAGCTGTCACAGAAAAAAAGTGGAAACAAAACAAAAGAATCTGCGCGCTTATGCCAATGACTTTTCACACGCCACCAGCCCAGCACCAGCACAGCACGGAACGGAAAGGAAATTTGATTTCCTTTTCGCCTGGTTTCTGTGTGTTTTCCTTGTTTTTTATGTTTTATTTTGGAAATTGTTGAGGCGTCTCATGGCAAAGGCATGGCAATTGTGACCGGCGGCAAGACACAAAGAACCACCACAGTATTTTGTACAAAATGCGAGCTGGAGAGGTTAAGGAACTCGCTGCTCTCTGGCGGTGTCTGTGTCTCTTCCCGTGCGTGTTCGTCTGCCAAGGCGTTGCCATTTTGAAATGTATTTGTCATGTGAAACGCTGCGGGCACTACACAGACATATACTATACATATGTATATACCTCCTTCATCCAGTGAGTAGCATTCGCATTCATTCGCTCAGACATATGTGAGCCCAGCCCAGACATACAGCTGTGTTACTGCCAATAGTGGTCTGCCAGAGGTCGACATTACACCCAGAATCTTACTACAGATATAGAGATGTTACACCCAAAGAAAAAAACAAAGAAATTGTAATATTTACATTCCGATTTGTATATGTACAAAAATATATACCAAAACATTTGTTTCGAGGCTGAAAATTGTATGTAATTTTATTTATTTATTTTGTATTTAGTATTCTTATTTTATTTCAATTTTATTTGTTTTGTTTTATATTATTTTTATTTGTTCATTTTAGTTAAGCATTCATCCAATTATGCAATTTCTGCCGAGAATCTTACCTTCGGCTTACACATGTTAAAAGCAAATGAAACTTTAACCTACATTTTTATGAATTCCCATTTTTTTGCCCCCAGGTGTATGGCTCTCAACCCGTCTGGCTTCATGTGCGCTGCGTGTTTGGGGCACACGCAGCGCACATGAAGGGAAACGTTTTAGATTGCACTTGGGTCTCGTTTCTCAAAATGTGTCTGACGGCAATTGCCGTAAAGATCCCTTAAATATGCCTTGAAAAATTCATAAATAAAATTAACAACCTCGGGGAAGAAGAGTGAAAGCCAAAAGCTAAACTTTCATTTAGAAGATAACAAAGCGGTGCGTATACTTAATATTAGCTTGATTTTTTTCCTTTGCCATTACATCATTCACTGTCACTGTCCCTTTTCTCAGCCTCAAACTACCTTGCCCTGTCTAATGTCTAATCTGTAATGGGGCATTCCATTTATTTCTGACCTTATCTAACAACTTTACACGCGCCGCACATTTTAAGACACCGCCAAAGCGAACTTTTGTATTTGTTTTTGGTTATAAAACTTTCCATTGCATGTGTATTTTATTATTATTTCTTACATTCAGTGTTTACCCCGGCCGGGCCAATGTTTGCTTGAGATTTATACATATAGTTGTTTAGCTCTAAATACACTGCCTTTGTGCAGGGCCCGGGTATAATGACTATTGAAGGTGCTTGGAAATCAATCGAAGGCTCAATATAATTTGCATTTAGGTTTCCAAGAATAAAAGAGTACAAGCCAGGACTGCTCCCAGTCTCCCTAGCATTCATTCCTTTCCACAATACTACCACCTTCCGTTATTAAATTTCATGCCATAGCTTGTTAGAACTTAGTTGGAACTGCTCATATTCCCGCCGATGTGACTACAACAACATAGCCATAGCCACAAACTCAACCTCAGCGTCAAAGTGTTAATTTTACTTCTTATCTGGACACATGCGCCAGCAAGTCCGACAGCAACAGCACCAACGAAACCGACTATGCTGGAAAGCCATTTTCCACATATCGACGCGCATATACCCTTGCTTGTCGATGGCCGTAGAAACGAGTCATTTTAAATAGCGAAATAATAGAATAGAACCCTGTGAAAGAGTATAATGAAAAGAGCAAGCAATCGGCATGCGTCATAATTGTTGTATTTAGATACTGTTATGGCTGGCAAAAACGTGCCAGCAAACGGAGGAGGGGGCTTGACGCAGCACAGGGGAAAAATGAGAGCAGAGCCATGCTCGTGTGTCAGCCCTCAAGCGACACTTGCTAAGAGCGGTCTAGACAACGTTCCAACGATTAGCATGGTCAGATCCCATCACAGAAGTGCCGATGCCGCTGCCGCTGCCGTTGCCACTGCTGCTGACGCTGACGCTGCTGCTTCTGTTTATAATCAATTTTCGGTTAGCCATCGGAAAGGCGATAAACATTTATGATGGCAACGAGGAAAGCAAATAATAAAAACCGAAAAACATCAAATGAGACACACGTGTGCCAAATAATGACTGCCCACCCGATAAGGGGAATCCGGTAACAGAAGCGAGCCGGAACCAGAGCCAGAGCCAGACAGAGCAGACAGAACAACAGACAGACAGACATTGTCTGTGTCTGGGGTCCAATGTGCAACCCAGCATAAATTTCTTCTTAAGACAAACAGATAATCCCCAGGCCCAAGCCAATCTCTGACTAATCTCTGCTCATTTTTTATAAGAATTAAGTACAAGCAGACGCTTTTTGAAGGTAAACAATCATTATTTCTTTTCTTGATTACAGGCAATAATGAAATCTCTATTGAATTTGCATTTTTTTTTTATATTCAGTAATAATCCAGCAATAAATAATGGTTTTATTCTTTTGTTGCTTTCCGCTTTTGCTCCACATGGAAATCAATCAACTAATCAAATTAGCTAAACGCTTGAGTGCCTTAAGCCCTAATAAAACATTGATTGCCAAAACATCAGAACCGAAACCTGATCTCCGAATCTCCGATACATGAAACATAAACCACAAAATGTGACTGTCCGATACAGAAAGGTGCGTTACTAATTGATGGATCTGAACAGATCTATCGCAGATTTTTGCATATCACGCAGGCCACTGCTGCTGCCGCCAAAGAGAATGTTTTAATTTTCAAGTTTTTGCTTTTATTGTCCACTTTTTCACTGAATTTGATTCGATTGTTGAGGGGCTAATTGGACCGAACAGAGCTTGTTCATTGTCCGTTGTTCGTTGACTGCCACTTTGAATGAATTTAATGATTCGTGAACATAAATTTGGGGGCTTTCGAGTGCTTGACATTTTGTCGGTAATAATTCTTGGTCGACTCGTTTCATTGGCACATCATAAAAATGTTGTGCGCAACATTTACCATTGATTAATTAATTATTTTTATTTTTTTTGCTTGGGCACGTGTGTCTCAATGTGCTTCCAGTATACCGAATACCAGTTAATAGTAGATTTCTAGCCGCTTTTATACCCGTATTGTTTGAAAAAGCTATATTTAATAAGCAAATAATATCCCAATCTAATATTTAACAAACGGGAAACAAAAATTAACCATTTATTGTACTCATTTCCCATTTTTTGTTGTTGTATTCCTGGTATTCCCTGATTCCGTGAAACACTTAACAACACACCTAACCCATTAAGCCAATATCACATCACGGCCTTCTACTTTTAATGGCCAAAACATGTTGCGACTGAGCAAATAGAAGATTTCAGAACAACCATTTACTCTCAACCAGTTAACATACCGCTTGACAAATTCTGTTCTAGGTCAAGGTCTGCCTCATTATCAGCATTTAAATATTATAAATAAATCAAACAGATTAATCTACATGTGTACTCGTGGACGACGTCTTCCTGGAAAATTGAGATAAATGTTCCGCTCGTGGGATTATAAGTCAGGCAACCGTTTTGTTTCGTGAGTCAGACAAAATTGAATCAGCGGATGACAGACTCTTAGTTCAGGTTAGGTTACACAAGAGTGTGTCGGACAGAGTCGGATGACCAAAGGAGTTCACTGACAAAAGACCCCAGATGGTAATCCCCAGAAGCTAGCGCGTGTGTTGGCCATCAGTTTTTTTGTTTGCCAATCCCCCCGCCCCTCTTCATTCTCCACTCGACGACTCGTTTCATCAGCTGCGCACCCCGCCTTTGTTTAACTTATGTTTTGCCTAGTCGCTGAATGGCAGCGAAATATAATTCTCTAATGTGCCCATAAAATTAGCAAAAATAAAATAAAATAAAACAAAAGACGGCAAGAGAGATGCTAACACAATAATTGTGTACTGTTTGTCTAAGCGGCACGTGTGTCACTTTAATAATGGAGCATGGCTCCCTCTCACTCTTGTATACCCCTTAATCATAAAGTACAGGGGGTAGATACATATATTAATATCTGTTACTGCTTTCCGTAAGACTCATTTATCGAAGCCTTTGCCAAATCCATCATCCCCATCGAATAAGGAAAAAAGGCTCGCTTTGCAATAAATGAATGTTAATATATTTTAATTCACTTTTTTTTTTTATTCAAACTTCTATTCTAGTGTTACAAATTTTATTTGTTTTAAATTATAATTTTTATATTTTATTTTAATCACAATAATTATTTTTATCTTACTTACATCATTGATTATTTATTTTTATATTGTGAAAATATTTTTTTAAATTTATTTGTTACTCATTTCATATTTTATTTATTATACCAATGAAATATATGCACTCCCACTCAACCCGCTAAGAATCTTTCCACCGAATGGGTATCCCATATTCGATACAGCCCTCGGCAGGGTTCTCCCTCTTCCTCTGAAACGCATACTTCGACAAATACACGCGCGTGCATTAATTTACGGTTACATTTACTTAAGCTTCGTGGCTCTCGTTATTGGGTCAGCAATTAGTAAAATGAATTCCTACTGCGGACGGGCATATTAGCTATGGACAGTGTTTGACTTGCTGCTGACGATCTAGTTAACCCAAAGCAAATAGCAAATAGCAAATAGCCGATGTACGTGTAGGGGGCATCCATTGCCCATCCATTGCCGAGGAAGGAGCGGCCTGGTATGGGGAGTGTGAAATCTCATTAATCATTCCGGCTTATGGAACCCTGGGCTGGGCCTGGGGCTCGGACTGAATATAATTGCTTGTCATTTTAATAACTGAGAAACGTGAAAACTAGAGTTATATCACCCCGGCAACAGTAAATTATGGGAATTTCCGCTGTTAACCAAATCAAACGCACACACACATTACACATACGTCATGTGGTCGAGGCGGCGTTAAAACTTCTGGGAATACCCTGAGAACATATTTAAGCGTTGAATATATTTCTAAGAGAATAAATTATTCCACTTCCCATTGGCCACATCCCTTGCCAGAGCATCCTATGAAATCCATTTGATTTTATTAAAATAGTACAATCGTTTTTGGGTGGGCGGAAATGGCTAATAGTCATATATTTCAAGGGATTTGAATAAATCTCCATGGATCCCACATAGTAGTAATCTACCTAATCAGCCATTAGGCAAATTAATTATACCCATAGAAAATTAGGCAATTTTTTATTGTTATGGCTGTGTCTCGTGTTTCACATTTGCCATTCATGGACGTTCGGTTTGGCTTATACAGTAGCCGTTAACAGTTTTGTTTTTTTTTAATCGAAATGTTACAGTTTAAAATGCCCCCAACACACACAGACACACAGAGATAGGGGCAGACAGGGACCGGCACACGTGCGACGGAAAAGAGACAGACGACAAAGCGAACGACATGACCAAAAGCTAAAGCGAAAGAGAGAATTAATTTGCTAGTTGCCGGCATAAATTAAAAAGCAAAAAAAAAGCACACCACCGCAGAAAGGCACACACAGACACACACACATACACACATACTAGTAAGGGCAAAATGCAAAAACAAAGAAGACTCTGTCATTCGGTCGCAGCCGCAGTCGAGGGCTTCGGTAGCGATAGCTTCGTAGACGCGAGAAGAGCAAAGCCATGGCAAGGGAGTCCATAAAAACTTGTGCACTGCAAAAAATCACAGCAAAAAGCATTACTTACTTGTCTCAAGCTGGGTTCGACTTTGGTCTTTCTCGCTGTGCATGGTAGCTATGCCTAGAGAGGGAGAGAGATGAAAGCTTCTGCCCTCTCTTCCCGTCAGAGAGCTGGCTGGGCAAAAACAATGAACGCCATCATCCCAAACTCCCTTTGTGGGCTAAATAGCCTCTGTAAGTGTGTGTGTTTGGCTGTGTGCTCGTGTGTGTGTGGGTAAGCTTCAGAGTTGCTCCTGTTTTTTTCTTATTGAATTAACGACGCACGTGTTGCGCCTCCGCAAGCTGCGCGCGCTCTCGTTTCCCCCGCAATTGGGCCAGAGACCAGAGCCGGCGTCGGCGTCTCTGCTTCTGATCAGCGTATCAGCAACGCTTTGTTGTTTCTTTTTTTGCTTTTGTTTATATTTATGTATATATGTATATCGGATGGTGCTCATTCTTATTTGTTGCTGTAATTCGGAACGCGCGCGCTCAAGCAGAAATGATAAATCTACGATTATGGTCGTCATGGGGTGTCAGGAATGGGGCGGCCACAAGGCACACGCGCACCTATCATACGTGTAGACACAGATATGGTTATGTTATGCCAACGTGCACATGGCCACGTATTTGCGCCCACTTCCTGTTGGGCTGGGACTCGGCTAGTGGCATTGAACCATTTGTTAGCCCAAAAGATCAGACAGAATCAGTCGGAATTTATGAAAAAGTGTTGCCATCCACAAACAAAAACATATTTCCAAGTAAAGACTTCACAGATTTGCTGTTTATTGTTTTAAATCCACAATCACCCTCTTGAAGAGCTTCCCCTCCATTCCATTGTTGTGCCAATGACTTGTCAAACCCAAAGTCAAAGTAAAACAAATGCATTGATTCGCCCGCCACTGAATAAGCAAATAAACAAACAGCTGCCGTCGCTGACTGATTCAGTTTAGCTGAGACATCGCTTCTTCTCTTCTCAGAAAGAGCAGCTGCAAAAAGTTGCCCCCCCAAAAAGTGGCCACGATTTCTCCACATTGCCATTTTGTTATCCGTTTTTTCTACTGTTTTTATGGGCGGACAAAGGTTTATGTTTATTTGTAGAGTTTTCTTAGAGAACATTTCACACGCTCATGCTGCTGCTGCTGCTGCTGCTGCTGCTGCTGCTGCCGCTGTCTGGGTTTATTGTTCAAGTGAAAGAAAACATCTGTATGGGAAGAGGAAGTTCTTTATGTGGCGTTTCTTCGAATCATAATAAATAAGGGCTCGCCTGGCTATATCTTACACACATTAGAGCCAAAGTATGGCTAAGTTCCGTTTCGATAAAGTGAATAATATGCCATTAAAACAAAAGCCATAAAAATGGAGCATGTTGCTATTCTTATATCGAAAAAGGAAAAGAGCAATGTGATATGATCCTCCTATTATAATTTTTGGGAATTTTACTCTTTAGTCTTTTCATTCGCTGGATGACGAAACCGACATTAAAAAAAAACCTTTGGCTTTGAGAGGAATCAAAAATCAGTCAGTAAAAGAAGATTCATAAATTTGTATTGGTTTTCTCTCAGCCAAATAATAGGAAAATATTATATATAAATTATGTATATACAATGGTAATTTAAAACCTTTATTTAAATCGCAGCATCCCATTATTTGCATTATATTATATTTTGCTCTTATTCTTTAGAATTTGACTGCTACGTTTCCTTTTTCTTAGTCATTTTTGGTGCTGCTCATTAATATGTTTACCATGCGGCATTGTGTGCTTTTATGCGCCTAGAGAAATCAATATTGCGCATACGCCATGTGACCACGCTGTAATGCATTTGGGGTGCTGCAAGTGACAGTACCGCCCACCAAAAGGCCAAAGGCCATGCCATGCGTCACTGAGACAGGGCTCATAGAGCGGCGGCGAATCCTGACCTAAATTCGTCCTTGGGAAGGTGAGGGTACAAAACTCGAGACACACACAATGATATACTCGAGGCCGTGAGTATGAGAGCGAGACCAGGCCCGAGCAGAGCAGAGAAGCAGCATCTCTAGTGGACTGAGAGCTTTCAGCATCGGAAGTCAACTGTCAAATGCAATTTTTTTTATGATTATTTCGCGCGGCACGTGTGGCCCACAAATGTTTGGCAAATGCTAATGCTAATGCTGGGAGATTTATGGCACAACCTTTTTCTATGGCCTTGTGGGAGACGGGGGCACTGGGGAGAGTTGGGACTTACCGTCTCGTGTGAGCGTTCCAGGAAATGCGGCAGGAATGATGGGGATGTTGATTTGTTGTTTTTCCGGTCGGCTAAACTCTTTTGGGAGGCGCACTGCCACACACACAGACACAGAAACGGATCAGAATGGCAGCATAAACACGCTTCTTCTAATTTATTGCACCCTCATTGGAAATAATGAGCATATTTCTCGTGCTCTCTCGCTCTGCCTCTGGCGCGCTTTCGTTGTTGTTTTCACACGCTTTTAATCTATTCTAGGTGGTGTGTGCATGAGCACGGACTAGGGCTGAGCAGATGTGTGTGTGTGTGTGTGTGCACATTCATAGACCCCTAGTGACGTTGACTGCGACGTCGCCGTCAATGCTAACACGCGCGCCAAACAAAACTTTCGCTTTCGTTGCGCGTGGGGTCGTCGCAACAACAACAACAACAACACGAACAGCAGCACCAGCAGCCCACTCACACTCTCACGAACACGCGCGCTCGCTTGCTCGCAAACAACAAACACGACGCTTTCAAAGCTTGGCAGTGCTATATGTCCCGTTTCTTGGGAGGCGAACAGAACTGAACCGTACCGTACGACCGTGCAAAGCAGAATGAACGCGAGCCATGGACCGAATGTCGTTTAAATGGGCCCCACCGCACAGTGGGACCGTTTGACTTTTTCCGCTGCAAAAATCTAACCTACTTAAGATGTGAAAATATCGTCTCAATCGACTTGTTTATAGGAATGTAAATTAAATATTTACTTCATTCACTTGATATAATTAATTTTCTTTAAAATAACTACCAATTTTATTTCAAATTATTTCAAATAATGGTTTTATTGGTCTTAAAGATAAAATATTTGCTATTGACATTCCCACTTAATCTGATATTTGAAATAATTATACGTATACCTTGTAGAGTTTTTCATGCACTTGAACTTTCCTAGTATTAACTGATTAAGTATTCCTCATTTTAGCTGATTAGTCATTAATCAACTAATTGACTTTTGTACGCAAATTAATCTGATCCATATAATATAAATTAGTCTTATCTGAATAATACAATAATCATAAAATATGGTGACCGACAGTTGATTTGATTTGCCCATGAGCAGTACCATCTATCAAGAGTACAAAAAAAAAATACTAATAATAAAAACTATTTTTAGCAGCAAAAAAAACCAACACTGTTGACACACATTTGATTCGAAAATGCCCACGCATTTCCCTCGCTCGGACAGAAGTGTTTCCGCAACAATGTTGCGGCCACAATTTATTACACAAAAGCCTTGTCTACACTGTCCAAAAATACTCACTTGGTTCCGTTGAGCTGGGCCTTTTGTTTTGGGTTAAGTTTTCGGTTCTGTTTTGGGGCGTCTGCCTGCTTGCCTTCTGCCCAGACCCTGCCCGGCCCGCGTACCCCACCCATGGCAAGGCAATTTTGTCGCACGTGTCGGAAATTTTGTTACGGCCGATTGCTTTCGCTTCCTCCCGCCATTCGTCTCTCCCCCCTTTCGCACTGCTTGCTTGCTTGTTTGTGTTAGTGTGTGTGAGTGTGCTTGAATGAGTTGTGTTTGTGTTGATGGTTGGATATACAAACACACACACAATCATACATATACATATTTTTGGGGCCCCACATTTCTCGCTGTTGTCGTAATGAAAAGGCAATTCAATGGCCTTTGGCTTTTCTGGGGGTCTGCTTTGGTTTGGTTGGCGGCTAAGCAGCGCAGCCTGAGCTCCAGCTCCAGCCCCAGCTTTAGCGCTGCTTGCGAAACTAACGGTAAACGAGCGGGTGATGTCTGATTTCCTGTTTCGCTCTAATCGTCTGGTTCTGAGAGTGACGTTGACTGTTGTCTGGCCAAAAGAGCCCGAAGATGGCAGCAAAAGGCGAGCAGAAAACAATAAAAGAGGAATTAGCATAACGCATGAGTCGACCGTTGTCGCCATCTCTTTCTCTTCATTCAGTCTTTCTTTATGTGTGATTTTAATGGGCTCGTGGGTGTCTACAAAGGCCTGGGCCCCAGGCCAGACACAAGACGGGGCACACACTTTTTTTTCTACTTCTATTGCCGACACGTGTAAGCGCGTGAAACAAAAGAAACATACCCGCAAAAAAAACTGGGCCTTATGACTGTTTTGGGGGTGGGGTGGGGGGTAAAAGCATCATAACATTTGCATATGCCTGTCGGCTAACGTCTCGGTGTCATTTAATTGCCATTAAACAGATGGGCGTGGTCGCGCGGGTTGTTAAGCCCACCACCCCAAGGGCCACCCACATAATTGTCTATAAAATTTGAGTGTGTAATCAAGTGTACGACGGCCAAATTTAGCCGACCGCCGAATCACACACGCGCTGTGCACGCCATCACGCAGCAAGACACATCCATCACCGTCTAACTAAATGAGTGGTAAAATCAGGAAACACATAACAAAAGTAATCGCTTGATTTTATGATATTTTTAGTAATTCTGAGCATTATTTATAATTACCTTTCAAATCGGTTTCCTATTAAATCGCACTCTCTTTGCCTCACCAACCGACAGGTCAGCTCTTTTTTCGTAGCCAACATTTCGAGGCGTCTGCATACGCCACATAAGTTTCGAAATTTTTTACGGTTCAATTGCTTCAACTTTGCTAAAAATAACCTATTTACTTCTTTTTTGTTTTTCTCAGCAACACAATGACTTGGCACAAGTGGAGACCAGGCCAGTGTCGGTGTCATTTTTTGTTATGATCGTGCAGTGGTGTATGTTATCAATTGATACGATACCGGCAGCGGCGGTCCGATGTTTTATTTTTAGGCAGAGAGAGAGACACTCGTATCACTGAAGCAAACACACGCCGCAAGTGCAAATGCTTTTGCGAGTCACTGTGTGTGTGTGTGTGTGTGTAACAATAACAATGACATGTGCCGACTGCTTGGTACTCGGTTTTATGCCGGTTTTTTTTTCCCGGCATGTGTCAGATTTTTGTTGTCTTTGCTCGCTCAACCCCCCACACAATCCCCCTGGTATCTTTTATAATTATTTTTTCTTTTCTTTTTTAGTCAACTCTTGTTGTTGTTGTTGTCCCTGCACATGCCCAATGTCAAGGCCTCTTCAGAAAATAAGCACTGAAACTTGCCAAAAATACTTCGCCAAGTCAAATTTGCATATAGCGCATATTTGTTTCGCACATAACGTTCCGTCCTCTCACACAAACATACAAACGCGTACATGCCTGCCTGTAGGAAACCGAAAAAAAACACAGTAAATATAAATAAAAACAAACCCATGAGCCGTGCTATGGGGAGCAACAAGCTGGCACGATACGCGATGCGATGCGTGTGGGCATGAGCCTATGGCCCCCAGCAGCCATTGCATACATATGTATGTACGTAAACACATACAAATACATACATATATGTATGTATGTACATGAAACATACGATTTGGACAGATTGATAGCGTTCGGTAAAAGCAGAACAAAAAGAACGCAACACCAAAAAAAAAACAAACCAATCTGAACTTTCGGGCGATAAAATGCACATAAACGTGTACATAAATACTCGCAAGCCTTCATTTTGTAATTAATTTGAAAACATACATTTGTATCTTCACACTTTTATTACATTTCCCATCTTTTTTAGGCAGTGTTTTGAAAAAAAAACATGGTCACCTTTCATATTGTGAATAATTTTATTAGATCTACGTCAGAGCTCGCTATAAATATCTAATCTCAGCAGCAACAAAGGAAAGATCTTGCTGAAGTACAATGATCGATTCAGAGTTACCCCCTTAAATTATTAATATATGATATCGTTTAAACATTTTACTATGTACTACCCTGAACAATTGTATTATTGATATACGCACACTACAATCTTTAGCATGCAATCTTTGCCATTAAATGTGTAGGGTATTACTTATTTTCTTTGATTTTTAGTAATCTAAATTTTTGTATCATGCACACCCAAACAAATAAAACAAGACACGAAGCTCACAGTTCAAAATGTCCACTTACGCGGGCTCAAGCAGTCCATATCAAAGCAGTCCATATTAAAGCAGTCTCTGGATTCAAGCAGTTATTAACTGATTTGTCAGCAAGCAGTTCAAAGCTCTTACCCGAAAGCTCTATCGACGTACTGCTTATTTTACTTGAAAGCAGTTTAAGGCGGGTGTATTCAAAATTGAAAAGAAAGAACGTATAAATCTAAAAGAGACTGAAACGAAAGTAATTAATTTATGATATTAGTAGCAGTACTTTAAAAGTATTTTTAGCTGTCCAATAAATCAATAAATATGTTTAGATAGAAAAAAAGGAACCCAATAAACAAATACCAAATCTAATATAAATAATTATTTTAATTATTCAAAAATATCGATTATTTATTAATTTTCATATGTTTGTATTACATATTCAAAACAACGTTCTAAATATCCAAATTGTATTCATTGTAATTCATTCTATACTAAATAGAGTCCTCAGAGGGAATATTCTTCGCTGTCTCCCTAAATTCTAATTAGTAGATCAATAAGCTTGCCAAATGGCCATAAGCCGACTTGCTATATAAAACTCAATTGCTAAATTAAAACATTTCAATAAGTAATGCTAACAACATGAAATCTGCGAACAGCTTGAGTCGTTTTCCCTCTCAACGCCTTACCACAAAAGCCAATACTCCGACTGGAATTGGGACTGCGACTGCGTCTGAGACTGAAACACCCAACAAACTACAATTTGGCCGCCGGGCAAAGATCGTCAAGGAAGGAGCAGAGTGGAGGGAAGCGAGATCTCCGACAACAACAATATGAAAAACTAATCAAAGCAGAACTCATTAAGCATAGTAAAAAATTATGCTATTGTAATAAAATGGTTAAGGCGAAGCCGAAATCGCACTGGCAATCGAATTAAACAGCCGATGGCCAAAAGGCAAACAAATTGCCGGGAAATCCCTGCCCAGACGAGCCAGAGACTCCAGAGCCCAGACCAGAGCTGAGAGCGAGGGACTCCGCATCTCCGCATCTCGGGTTGCAAGTTAGTTTTCATCGATAGCGAATTTATTATGCAAAGCAGAAGCGGTAAAAGATCAAAGCGCAGCGATAGCAGATAACACGCTTCGACTCCGCTTACCGGTCTGCCCGCTGACTACCTACCAGCCGCGACCCCAGGATGAGGATGAGGATGCGGATGAACCCGTCTCGGGCTTAGTTGGAGTCTGCCTAGGCGGCCCTTTTTTGCCGCACAAATAGATTAGTTTCACATGGTCATGGGGCTGGGGTTTTAGGGCGCCATATTGCACACAGAGGGCCGCCAGCGCGCTAGCCGCTGCAGAAGTTATGAAAAATTAATAATAATGTCGAATCGATTGATTTCAGAGTGGGCAAAAGCCCCGGCTCTGCCACCAGCATCACCAGCATCACCACCACCAACAACACCACAAGAGACCGCAGCACCACCTAGACGGCTGGTCGTCGTCACCGTCGTCATCGTTGGTTGAGGCTTGTCTTGGGGATTGTCTTGGTCAAGTTTTAAGCGACCCCGGGGCGTCTGCTGGGGTATCTCTTACTCCGTCCCTCTCTTTGGGTGTGCGTGGAACTGTAACTAAATAAGAAGAATGAGACTGCTGGAAATCATGGAGAAGAAGTAATACTCTACACTTGGGCGGGGATCATTTGACAGCAAAGGCTGATCAAATATATATAAATAAAATATATAGATATCAAATGTTTAATATATGAAAGGAAAACTAAGAGAATTCATATAAGGGATTTAAGGTATAATAAATGGTTTCAGATATTTAATTTAATTTAAAATAAACTGAATATTGATTGGGGTATTTGCTTTATTGACGGAACCCCAAGACATTAATCAGAAATTATCCCAAGAACCTTATCAGAATTTGTCGTAAGATATTCATGTAAAAATATAGTCTTCACTTTTTTATTATTCCACAATAAACTCCTCCAAAAATTGGTTATACCCCAACCGAGTCTCAACACCATCAAGAGTGAAATATTTTTTGTAAGCTCACTTAGCGCCTCCAGCAAGAGTCGTACATTTTCATCACCCGGCCAGGAACAGGATCACTCTTCTCAGAGCCACAGTCTTTGGCCACAGTCCCTCCTGGGCCAAGTTCAGACGTTATTGTCGTCGTCGTCGTCTGGCGAGAAACGTTTTATAGTCTGTTGCCGGTCGAGTGATGCATTTTTCATGACCAGTTTGTACGATTCCCTTTCCTTTCCGCAAACGCATCGAGCATTTTCATTTAATTCCATTCTGTATTTTCTCTACGTTCTGTTCTGTTTTTAGTTTTTGTGGGCGCATTGAACCGACGTGTTTACAATTCTATTGGCAACAGGCGGTGGGGCCTAGTCCTTGGCATGAGGGCTATGAGCCACCGCTGCGTTAACATGAGTTGAGTCTAATGAAATTCGACATCTGACTCGTGCTGAGCTCCGCGGTCTTGGCCTGGGTCACTCCCTGGATTTTTATAGGCGTGGGATTGCTCTGGGCCAAAATAATAAGGAACAAATTCAGGCAAGACTCGAAAGGAATTTTGCCAAAGTGGAGCAGCGCGCTTCGGAGCAAGGGGAGTTGCGTTCCCCCCCTCTACGTAGGCCTTTTAAGAATAATAATAGTGAAAATATCGAAGTTGATCGAAGCATTCTTGTCTAGTGGATCATGTCAAAAATCGTAAGAAATCATGACACGAACCTTTCTATTGGCAATTTCATTACCAATATTATTCCCTAAAGATGCATGTTTAGCTGGTCATACTAAAAATAGACAAGACTACGGGCTTAAAAGGCAGCCATCGTATGTATATGGACAGATCATCAATTGTTCCCTCCCGAAAATCGGTTAAATCAAAGGCTGAAGGAATCAGCGCGTGCCTGACGGACTGACTGCCTCACTTCCGCTTCGTTGAGTGTCTGACCCAAAACTATGTTGTGCTCCATGGGGGCCCCACTCTAGAACATACCCTCTCGACTACTATTCCTTTTTGGCTAGTTAATATTCATGTTGTCTGCTGATAGTCTCGACGTGTTTGAGTCACCAGAGCCAGAGTGGCATCGGGTGACTCGTTTCTTGGCCACGCGACGGCCGCAGAGTTCAAAGAGCAAGCCGAAGAAGGCCTTAACTACGACTTGATATACTACTATATATGGGCAAATGACTCATCATATAATTGGTATTTAAATATTGGTTCAAGCTTAAATTTTATAGCCATATAAGTATTTCTTGTTTTCTTGACCCATAAAAATGATGATCAATATTTTTTCAGAAATATTTTCCAACATCGCAATGCATCGGATGGATTGCGGACTGTTCCCGATTCGACTACGCTGGCAATTAATTCATTAATTTGTATTCAATTCCTGGACTATTGCTGCCTTACACCTCTTCAAATCGATCGATCGATCGATCGTTGGACTTACTGAACCCCTTTTTTGTGTGCTAATTAAATATTCACTGCAGATAACGCACGACTTGTTTATGTTTAATGCTAATTTCCTTTCATGTTCCATAGCTGAAATTCTAAGCCAAAAAAAAGGGTGGAAATGACAAAAAGAAAGACACGAGTCCTGTCCTCGAGTCATTGACAGCAATTTGATGTTCGGCCTGGTCTGTCTGCTACTGGATGAGAAAGTCGTGATTTATTGGGCTATTTAGGCCAGGCCAATAAATTTCCTGAAAATACTTGAATAAATGCAGATTCAATACAAAAAAACTAAAAATACAAACAATATATTTTGTAATTTATTTGGCCAATAATTTAAGGCGATTGATTAATCATAAATACATTTAAATCATACACAATTATTATTTATGTGCTATAGGTACAATAAATTTCACTTCACACTACAGTACTTTTATAAAGACACTTACATATAATGTTAAATAAGGATAATTAATTAAAAATAAAAACATAAAACTCCCCAAGATAAAGGTTAAAGTTAAAGCTTTGTTAAAAAAAAAATCCGCATATTTTGTAAATCATATTGGTAGCTTAAATTTTGCCACTTTTTTATTTAAAATTACGAAATATATGTTCGAAATTGGGAAATACACTGAAATGAATTAAGTTTTTTGCATATAAATATACATATATCCTATAAAGTAATGGGAATTTTCTGGGGATAATAACGAAATTTTAATAGAGTTAAAAATTTTATTTAAATGAATACTGTCTAATTTAACTGAATGTGAATATATCTCAAGGTTTTTAGTTTGATAAGCTATCAGGATGTTGTTAGATGTACTTTAAAATAGTAATTTTAAAACTATAAAAACTATGAATCATTCAAATTTGATCACATTTTTAAATTATTTATACTTTAAAATAGTAATTTTAAAACTTATGAATCATTCGAATTTGATCACATTTTTTTAATTTTAATTATGGATAAAACACTTTTTTTATTGATCGTAATTGCAGCTAGGGGATTTTTATAATAGGTAAATATTTTCCTAGCAATACTAAAACTTGTGTTTTTACAGTTACACAACCCAGCTTATAAAAGGTGTTTAAAAAAAGACTCGATGTAATAGATTAAACAAATACAAAATAATAACAATTCAAAAACAAATAAAAACACATTCTGAATGAAAATAAAATTTAAAATAAAATAATATAATTTCCAATTGTTCCTCTAGCTATAGAGTTTTGGAAGCGATGAAAAATTCCCCACATCTTCTATTTCTGCCTAGCAATAGTATTACTTTCCCTATCCCACTCGTGATAAAGATGTTCCATATTTCCAAGAGACAATACGCTTCCTTTCCGCACTGTAGCCACAGGCCACAAACCGAGGACAATTAGCTAATTGAATCCAATTAAATGAGAGCCAAGTCTTCAACCAGCGCAGACAGACCCACACACGCACAAATAGAGAGAAAGAAATCTGATTGCCATTGGCCAACACGGCTTCTTAGCCCACCTTTTGTGTTGACCACAAACTACGAAAGCAAAAATAGGCAACACAAAAGAAGAAGAAGAAAACAAATTGTAAATAGGTTTTTAAACGTGGCCAGCAGCAACCAATCAACGACCGGCAAAACCCACACAATTCCAGACAACTTCACACAGATACAACCGCAGACTGAGAGTTGAGCAAATAAATGAACAGAGTTGCCAATACATCGCAATGATTGATCAACGAAAACTAAGACTAACTAAGGTCGGAAACTTGGCTGCAAATAATGTAAAATATTCACAGATTATATCGGAATTTTCCTTAAGTGAACAATGTTTGGATTGTTTTATTACTGTATTTATGGACTGCTAATGATTTATGGCTGATTTGAATAGATTTACAGCTACAGCGGCCAGCCAGAGCCGGCTAAATTTCGTAACTGTGTGGGTTAAAGTCTGTATCCGTGTGTGTTTATACCTGCCGCTGTTGGGTCGAAAGAGGCGGCTACAAAATGATCGCTTCACGGTTTGTATTGGCCGGTTGAGTGAGCTGTGTCTGTGTGTTGGTGTATCTGTGTGTTTTCGTGTATATTTGAGTGACTGAGATTGTTCAGGTAATTACACTGAACGAAGAAATAGAGAGTTTGAAGGTTGCTTTGATAAGTCTATGCAAAATAATTTAAAAATAAATAACAATACTAAATATGAGTGTCGATTATCTACTCCTAAATAGATATCTATATCTACATATATTTATAGCTGTTTGTAGAATAGTTGGATATATGCCAAGAAAGGATTTTTGGACATTTGAGCTCCCAGTTTTTGGGACGGGCTTTAATCTCTCAGAATATCGAATAAAGATATTTTTAGACTGAGAACGAAAAGTCAACCTTCAGCTGCTTTTCTCTGAGTGCACGATCTACCACCGCATTGGGCGAGCCGAGCCCGGCTTGGAGTGTCTTGGCCGTGTGCTGCAAACTGAACGAAAGCTGCCTTACCTGTTTCGAAATCAAGTTTGTTGCTTCTGTGTCGCTCCGGTGATCCGCACAGAAAGGTGCACGCGCGCATTCAACACGGTTGTGGCCTCAACACTGAGCGAGAGAAGTACCGGGCTCTTGAGTGTTTGTTTCGACAATCCGAAACGGATTTTCCATAGGCCAGTAAGGCACCCAATTGTTAAAACCATAAAGCCGTCGGTATATCGCCTTGTGGACTGGTTCGCAGAGTCGAGGTCGGTGTTGTCGGGTCGCGAACTTTCGATATATCTCCACTGCGAGACGAGATGGTAGATGCCTAATGAATGATGATGTTGTGCGTCATTTGGCCAATTTGATTTGCTAATTCCGTTTCGTACCGAAGTTCTGAGTTTTCTCGCAAAGAAACCCCATAAATCTTGATCTAATCAATATCAATGTGCTGAATATGCAATGATTCTTTCCATGAATACACACTTATGTGTAAAGTGTATTTCGAATAATAGGAAATAATAATTTAATCAAATACGTACGAGTATAGTATTGTGCAATAGAAACCCCTTTTCGGATCTAATCTGCTTAGTAAATAGTTAATATACATATTATATGTTTTCAAATATTAAGTAAATAGAAATACAAGTTATTCAAGTGTCCAACATTGTGGATAATCAAAAGTAAATTATGAAATAATTACTTATGCCAAAAGCCAGCCGCTGGAGCCAGCTCTATAGCCAAATGGATATCGCAAATTGAATCTTTCGAGTAAAGAGGTAAGTTGAGACCAAGGTCCCCTACAAGACCTAGCCCCCAACCCGTACGTAATTTACCAATTTCATTATTAACTTTGATATAAATCAAACAACAAAATACTTAAAAAGCCAGCAACCAACTCAAACGCCGTAACCGTAACCCCAAAAACCTAATATTCAAACAGAGACACAGAGAAACACACACGTACACACACACACACACAAAGCGACCCGTACAGTGTACAATGAGATATATCTGCGGAGTTCTTCATTTCATTCAATGACTTTTGGTGGTCCCTATTCAAACAACTCCAAACAAATTCAAGCCCCAACTCGATGACACTCCAAACGTCAACTCGAACAAATTTTTGTCCCGTCTCTGCCTCGTCGCTGCCCTGCCGGTGTCTTGCCTCTCGCTGTGATAAGTTCACTTGACAATGAGTTGCAACAAAGAGCCCAAAAGCCAGGCAGGCAGGCAGGCTGGCCAAAATGGTACCCCAGAGACGGTAGTGAATACTCAAGTAGAAAATTTGAAATTCATTTAACAAAACTAATTTCAATTGTTGCACTTTTGGCCCGAACGGTCTGTAGAATCCCAAAGAATACCTCGTTGGGAGATCGTTGAGATTTTTCTTGGCGCCATCCCAAGTGGCCTGGAAAAATGCTGTATTTGTTTTGAATATTGAAAGAAAGTGATAGTGGGTTGCCCAGAGGAGGGGCCAGATTTAATGATTAGGGAAACTGGCAATGGAAAGATAAAAATTGAGGAATATGTGTCAATATTTTTGAGGGTTGAATTGGCAAGAATATTGATGCAAAGTATTACTTATTTGAAAATATATACATACATATGTACATATATGCAATACGAATTTAAATCAATACAAAATAATTTGCTAATTTTTTTCTTCAAAGTGAGTGCACCAGTCGTTTCTATACGTTCTATATTTAGTCTATATTTAGAGAGGAAAATTTAATTTAAAATCAGACTGATGATAACTCCATTTAATTTGACCATAATAATAATCAAAAGATATCTGAGTTACATATGTACATAGATATTAAACATTTTGCATTAGTTGGAACATTATTTTTCCATTAAAACGTGTATAGGCAAAAGTTATAGAGAATATACATATATATCTACAATAAGCAATAATAAACGACAAAATATGTACATATGTATATATTTGTTATAACTTATAAGTAATACTACGGTTTCCACAGCCTCAGAAAATAATAATTATATTCAGCATAAAACATTGAATTCCCGTGAAAGTGTACAATACTTTATCAAATTTATTTAGAAAGAGAGAAACAGAAAATTGTTAAATGAAGATTTCCATCTCATCTATACAAACACCTACTCTCTCTCACTCTATAGCCTGTAGGCATAATGGTAATTTGATTGATCATTATTCAGGACTTAACGAGTTTCCAATATGATCAACATAGATATTAACCCACTGAGTGTTTAGTATTTGTGTTGTAAGACATTTCATTAACCCCTAGTTACTGATCCGCCAGCAGAGGCCGCAGTCGAATCAAATGTCATAAATCATTTTCGAACTGCCACCCCCACCAGACCCCTTATGCAATCAAATGTTCAAATAAAAAATATACGATACGATACGATACCAAAAGCGCCAACTCATCAGAGAAGGGGGGAGGAGAAGAGCAGAGAGGAGACGTCTCCGCATTGGGGGTACTCCGGAGGAGTCCGGACAATTGTTCAAATGCGAGTCGATAACAATGCAAATCAGTTCTTTGGATTGATTCGCCTTCAAACAATTCAAACAATATCTGAAACTGTTTTCAACTATTTTCTCTATCGCCGTGTGCGGGGTGTGTGTGTGTGTTGGTGTATCTGAGTGAGCTTTGAGACTGGCCAAAAGGGAGAAAAAAATAAATAATAAAAAAAAGACCTAATCAACAATTGTTGTTCCATTTCATTAGCAAATCGAAAAAAATAGAGTCTGCAGACTTTCATTAAGATCTACATATTGATTGATATTTTTATTATTTCCCATTGTTGTTGGCACACAAATGTTTGGCCAAAATAACCGTGACAATCTGCGACTAAGACGAAAAATGCCCTGTCATTTCTTACTTTTAGAATTGGGATTAAATATTTGCGAACGTGCGACGACGCCACGATATGTATGCGGATAATAAACGTGGCCTAGACAAGGTGACGGCTGCCACCGCGCCCACCAATGCCCTCCAACAGCAACAGCAGCAGCAACAGCAACAACAACAACAACAGCACCAGCATATGCACCATCATGTGTTGCAGTTGCAACAACAACAGCAGCAACACCAACTTCAACAGCATCAGCATTTGCAGCATCAAATGCATACGCATCATAATTTCCAGCCACACGAAACACCAGCAACATTGTCACAACAGCAGCAACAGCAACATTTGCAACAGCAGCAACACCAACAGACAGCACAACAGCAGCAGCAGCAGCAACAGCAACAGACAGCCGGCATGTTTACAAGGTAAGTTCTTAGCGCCAACATTCTACCCGAAAACCCCTCCCTCCATGAAAGGGACCCCCTTTGGAGGAGACCTTATCAACAACCCCCCCCCCGCCCAGCCAGGCACGCATCAGGTACTGCCTGCCCAAACATGCAAACTTTTAATTTCAATTTGTTTCGCACGCTTCGATATTTGTCAATTCGGATTTGAAATACGAGGCCAAGTTCGCATTCGAGGCTCAGGCCCAGGCCCAGGCCATTCTCCCCACAAAAAAGGTACTCCTTTCGGTTTCTCGTCAGGGGATTTCTCCGCTTGTTTCTTCCGATTTTCTCTTTGTTTTTGTTGCTTTTCGGTTAGTTCTTCTGCTGCTGCTGCGGAGGCTGCTGCTTCTGCTGCGGCTGCTGCCGGTTTTAATGGCCTCTTGTATTGGCAACTTGTAGTTCGCATTTATCTGGCTCTCGTAATCTTCTCAGCCAGCCCCAATCCACTCTGCGTACCCGTACCCGATGCCCGGTACCCTGTACCCACAGCGCCAATTCGCGAAAAGAAGAAAAACGCGCAAAATTCACTCTGAACTGAAGCTGAGACTCCGGCTAAGACTGGAGCTGGAGCTGGAGCTGAAGCTGAAGATGCTGTGCCATTTTATTTAGCTCCAATTAATTAGTGCTTCAAATGTTTTGCCATAAGTTAAACCCGCACAGTGCGATTGACATTACCACGTTGGCAATCGGACGTCCACGAAGACCGACGGCGACAACGACTACGAAGGATCCAAAAAAGGCGTCTCCACACCACCAGCACCAGCACCAACAACAAAAACAACAACAAAAGCGTTACGGAGATGCCAACAGAGTTAGGCACATCTCCTGGCTGCTGCCGTTGCTTCTGAAATGTGTAAAACTCACGTGTGATGTTGTTGATGGCTCGTTCTTTGTTCGTTTCGCTTTTCCTTTTTTTCTCTTTGCCTTTTGCAGCAGAGCAAAAACTCTTTCTTTTTTCGTGTGGGTAGGTGTTGGCTCTTGGCTCTTTTCTGTTGCCTTTCGGGTGGGTGTAACATTTGCTGGTGGCTGGGCTGGTGGCGAGCGAGCGGAAGCGGTATCCCCATGGAAATTAGACCATTTTGTAGTAGCAACTGAGCGGAACCATTAACCAATTGATAAGTCCCAGTCCCAGTCCCAGACGGTGACGAGCAGGCGACACGAAGCATTTCGAGCAGTTTGAAGAGTGGGAAAGGGAGATCCAAAGACTTTATTTTGCAAGAAAATCAATTAATTAATCTTGGTGGAACTATTTAAATTGGAGATTTTAGAAGAAGGTTCGATTTGCAAGATTTTGTGGATTGAATTTGAAATTGATAGATTGGGTCAAATCAACATCTTATTGCAAAGATAGTTTGATGAAAACATATTGTTCAAAATTCTGGAAACCCGTCGCGATGACCCAAAAATTTTGTATGTAATAGAGAGATCAGATAAATTGCTTATTATAAACAGATATATTTTAAAACTATTGAGCATTTTAGAGCAAAATATGTAGGTATAATGGAAGATACGTTAGCATATTCTTCTATTACTAAACAAAGAATGAAATATGTACATGTACATAAGCCGAGTACACTCATATTTAAATTAAATATGTGGTTTATAAACAGAATCGTAGTATAATTAAATAGAACGAATTTTGTTTTTTAATACAGTTTAAATATAAAATACTTTAAAATGAATATATTTTACTTAATTTAAATATTTGATATATATATACCAAATATTTTCATATTAAAATCAGAAAGGTCCACTTTCTATACACAAGTAGAACTCAAAGTACAATTTGTTGGGAAAATATAAAAATATTTCAATATAGGCATTTATCAGTTATCAAATGACAACTATTGCTGAAAATAAATATTAAAATATATCAATTTAAATAACTAGTAAAGCTCAGTTCATTCATTTGATTCATAGGCGACGTGACCCATCAAAACTATCAATTAACACATGACATATTTGGAATTCCCGAGTTTAAAATTAAAAAAGCCCGCCCAAAAAAAAGTTCATTGTTCGCACGGGAAAGCAGCACGCGCTCTTCCCAACAAACAGATACAGATATATGTACATATATAGAGATACAAATACAAATACAAATACATGTGCAGTTGTATTGTAATGTTAGAAATGTATGGGGTAGATTTCTATAAATATTTTCCATGCTCGAACAAGAAATGCCAACAAAACTGAAGCCTCACACAAAACTGAAACAAACAACCGTTAAACAACGAAAACTATATCAATATGCTCTAAATAATAAATGACACTAATTAAACCGAAGAAAACTTGGTGTTTGTTGTTTTTAACACATTCAGCAGTGCCAGCAGTCCCAGTGCCAGTCCCAGTCCCAGTAGTCTAGCAGTAGAGTCAACAAACCTCGAACCACTCCACTCCACACCACACTATCCACACATCCCAGAAGGAAACCAACCAAAGCCAAGGAAAACCCAGAGTCAAAGCCAAAGACGCCTCTGAGCCAGCCGCTGAAATGCATTTGGAAGATGCAGAAGGTGCAGATGGAGGGGAGGGGTGCTTCCTGAGTGAAACTAACCGAAACCGTTGCGTTGCGTTGCGTTGCGTAGCGTAACGTATGGTGTGGGGTATCTATGTATGGTTGTAAGTTTGTGTGTGTTTGGGCCTGTGCCGATGGGTGTTAATTTTGGCAATTAGCATGCCCCCTCAGATACAGATACAATTTTCGTATCTGTAACACTGCATAGGGCTCTCTGTGGTGGCTCTCTGGCGGCTCTGACGGCAATTTTATGCTGCTAATTTCATTAACACATTTCTCGAGAAAAGCGAGCAGCCTAGCGGGCAATGCTATTTACCCAAGTTGGGTTATTGGACATTGCTGCAGTGGATGCTGCACTAGATATAAATGTTATGGATGCCACACCACACTCGTACACTATGAAATATTTGTGGTAAAGCTCGCAGCTGCAGATTGATTTCTTCCTCTGATCTATTATTTTGTTTTTGTCAGTGCATGACTTCCTCCATCTAATTTCTTTGATCAATATTTGGTGACGCGCGTCGAAACTGATCTTTGTATGCTCTCCTCTGTCCTCTGACCAGACATTTCTCCGCTGGAATATGAAATGCTGAGCAAATAAGTGCGCCGCCTCCACCTTGGGGCTAAGATGCAAAGAAACTCTGCCCTGGGGCTTACCAAATTATTTAGTTGCGGCATCCTTGTGCTAATTGCCTGACGGTAAAGTGCAGCAGTCTCAGCCGCCTCTCAGCCTCAGCCTCAGTCTCAGCAGCCAGGCTAACCATCAATCCCGTGAGTCTCAGGCACAGAGTTGGTAGCAGATTCGAAGTAGCAGCATAGTTGGGGTAATTTCTGGCCAAGCCACCGCCGGGCACAAAATATACTCGTACAGACCCAGACCCGATACCGATACTGAGACCAAGAACCCCAAAGAGTCCAAGTCATGGGAAAATTTCCGTACACACACAATTTGGGGTTTGGCTTACGCTTACTGCAGAGAGAGAGAGAGAGGGAGAGAGATAGAGAGGAGAATCTGGTGGAGGAGGAGCTGGAGCTGGAGGTGAAGCTGGAGCTGGAGCTGGAGCTGGAGCTCAGGGTAGAGGAAAAAACTCAGTTTCGCACGCAAATTAAGATAATCGAAAGCAAATGCAGCAACGGTAGCCGCTCTCCATGGTTAGGCTCAAACAAAAACAAAAACAAAAACAGAAAGAAAAAAAAGGTACAAAAAGAAACGGGTTTAGTACCCGGTAGCAACAAATCATAAAAATATGAAAAATTATGCTGCGGCGTCGGTGGCAACAGCAACAGCAACAGTCCATGCCACAAATGACGATGTCCAAGTCCAGACGAAGCCGAGCCGAGCCGATGACGACGTCGTCATCATCATCGAAGTGTGCTTTTGGCAGTCCATCATTAAATTGTGGCTAAGATTCCAATCAAACATACAGGACAAGGGGAAGAATCGGAGAATCGGAGAACCGGAGCAGCCAGCCGCATCAACAGTAGCCACTTGAATTCATTTCTTTTGAGGCAATGAAATTTCAGCTGCGGTCGCCTCTTGCGCTGCGCTGCACTGCGCTGCGGTACGGTGTGGCATGATCTGTTGTGGTGTGGTTTTCGATTTTTACAAATATATGCGTCAAAATAAACACAGTAGCTGCTGCCCGCCAGACTTCTTTATGAGCTTTTGAGAGCAGTAAATTATATGGCTGCGACTTGCGGGGCTACCACAAACTCGTAACTTTCCTAATTGATTGATTTAATTGAAGGATGGCTTAAGGATAGGATATGGATTTGTGGCTGTCCTTGAGGATTTCGTGGAGATTAAGATCTAGTTTAGAACCATGGGAGATGTCATACTATACGATTCGTAGGTGGAATTTAAGCAGAGTTGTACTTTTCCCGCACTTGCCGCGGCTCACAACTTTCCCGCTCGTTAATCTACAAAAACTGTTCTGCAGATTATGAAATATCATACTTAAAATCCCAAAATGAGAGGTTTAAACAGCTATCCGTGTAGCAAAGTTATAGTTCAGCCAATACAATTGTACAGTGATAGCAAATCAAGGATTCACACGATTATTTGAATACATTCATACCAATTAGAGAAATTATTCGAATGATACAAGATTCCCACATGAAATGGCGGCTGGTTACGACAGAGATCTTCTCTCATCCAGCCACACAATATTATTTAGTAGAGCAACCGTACATTTATCCGTGGATATCAATCAGAGTCCTTAAGCGAATGACAGCCCATCGAAAGATCTGCGATCGATCACACATGGCCTGGCTCTTCTTCAGCTGCCACTAAGCTGGCCACATTTCGTTGCAGATGGATCACATGCCAGCATCTAGGTAGGGGCATGCTATCCCATCTACACAAAGCAGAGTGCTTGGCCTGCTGCTCCTCCTCCATCAATACACACCTGAGGCAACTCTTACCTATGGCCTGCCATATAATTTGGTTAAAGGCCGCAACCAACCGCTGAGCACCCCATGGTTATTAGATGGCCAACATTCAGCCAGCTTTTTCCAGCTTTGTTTTTTTTTTGTTGTGCACTAAACGTCGCCCCGATGCTAATCTGTAGGTGTATGTTTGTGTGTGTGAGAGAGTGTGTTTGGGGCACGCAGCGCAGTGGCAAAGGTATCGATTACTGCCACCGACTTACGCAGAATACAATAAGGCACACCACGAAATGGTAGGAGGACTCAGGGTAGGGGGAGAGCGGTGTGGTCCTGCAGACCAAACAAGTGTTTCTCACACAGAATTCCAAGAAATCCTCGGAAACCGAAAAATGGAAAGCATTGTGCGGCGCCTGGGCAATTAATTTGACTCAGGTCGGGCCCAGTCCCGGCCGGGACTTTGGTGTGGGTCCGGTTCAGGCTGGGTTTAGGGTTACCCAAAGCTCAGACTTGAAGCTGGAGACTCAGACTCAGACTCGAACTCTAGAGTCGGAGAACTGCCCATCAGTTTGAGGGTCTGGCATTCATTATACGCCGTTTTGCACTATTTTTTGTTCCTGCAGTCAGAGCAGAGCAGAGCCAGAGATGCTGCAAAGATGCCGAAAGAGAAAGAGGGAGGCGAAGCTGAAATCATTAGAGCTGCCCGCAAGCCCAATACCCTGGCCAAACTATATCGTGGGAATATGGCAAATAAACTCGCCCAAATTACACACACAGACAGACAGATAGACAGAGTAGAGTAAAGGAATCGAATGGTTGAGAGAGAGAGAGAGAGAGAGACATCTAGTCGGGGGACTAGACAATTCGCACAACTCAAGCCAAAGACAAGACGCTCCAGGAAAAGTGCAATAAAAATTTGCGCAAATTTCGTGTTTCTCTTGGCCTGCAATTGGTATTGACTGACTCTCGGCGAATTGAACTCAGTTGGAGTCTAAGTCGATGTTGGACTCTTGGTTGGGGAGTCTCTGTTTTTTTTGGTATCTGCTATATCTGGGGCTGGGACTCGACTTGTCTTGGACTGACGCCCCTGATGCATATTAAAACTCGACTTTGGATTGATACGTGGCCCTTCTCTGGGGGTGAGAGTGAGAGAGTGGGCTTGCAGCGAGTTCTTGTGATTTATTTGCTGCACAAATTTTTACGATGGCGCTCTGAGGGTTCACTCCATAAAATCACTCAGAAGAAGATCGTAGGACTGCGCCCAAAGATGCGCATTTAAAATCCATTTAAGTTAATAGTTTGGCATTATGTTTCTCTGTTCTCTGGTCTCTCTGGTCTCTCTAGTCGCTTTGGTGGTTTATGTGCTAATTAGTGAGAGACTGCGATTGGCATTTGGGATCGGATCATTGGAATCATCGCAGGCATCACAATCGAACTGGAACAAGATTTGTGCCTAATTTCTCCAGAGCACGTTAAGTTTTTGGGCTCTGGGTTTTATCTAGTCGAGCGTCGAACGTACTGCCTTGGCCAGAGCGGTCCTGGCTTGATTAAGATCTTTCGAGTGCTCGCAAGAGGATCCCCAGTCAGAGATTAAACATGTGGCTGTGGCTCTTGCTGTGGCTGTGGGCCTCTGGGGTCTCTGGCTGGCTCCACCACCAACGCGCAGTGGGCCTGGGTATGGCCTGCTCGATGATCCCACACCCGCCTCCAAGGCATACTCTCCGCACTGATGCTGATGCTGCTGCTGCTGACGCCTCGCTAAGAATCGTGTTTATGCTTTTAATTAGCAACAACAACTTGTACAGTAGTTGCCACAACAACAACAGCAGCAACAGCAGCAACAGCAGCAACAGCAGCAACACAGCAACGGCAACGGCAACAAGTTGGTGCTACTTAGTGCAGATTTCAAGGTAGCGATAGATATATTAAGAAATGTTGACATGTCTCGCTCACTCAGATAAATTTTGATGTAGATTACAGGCAGCTCCCGGAACGCCATGGAAAGGCCCCCAAAAGATGCGCGGGAGTCCGTTCCGTCCGTTCCGCTCCTATCCAGATAAATCTCATCCCATGCCATCCCATCCCATCCCATCCTCTTCTCTACTCTCCCCTCTTCTCCCCAGCTTGTGGCCGTAGCCATTAACACGTTTTTGGGCTTTATTTTGTTGAGGTTAATTTTTTCTTTCTTTTTTTTTGCTGGTTTTTTGGCAAGCATTACGAAAAGGATGATGGCATTATCATATTATCGCCCATGCCACTGGAATCTTGTTTATGATAAATATTTGGTAGACTTATTAATTATGCCACAAATAGCCAGGCCAGATAAGAAGATTGCAAAAGCTTTTGACATTTTTAAGTAGCTAATTGGAAAAAGTGACGGGGAATGTTCCCACATGGGTGAGTGTGGGTGGATGGGCATGGGCATGGGCCTGCCCCAAAGATGGTATTTCAAAGTTATTGATCGAGCTGAGAGATTTTGAATGCATAAAGCATAGGCATTTCTGTAACCATTTAGCAGTGGGACCCTTCACCATTACCATATCAAATCCCACACGGCCAACAATCGCCCTTCTCCTTGCCACACATGAATGTATGTGAACCATATGTCAGGGGGTCCGAGCCGCAATCGTAGCATTTAAATCAATATTCATTTTAATTGTACAAATCACCTTGACTTAAATGTGTGTGCGAGAGCCGAGCCACTCGACCACTCAATTCTGGGCCAAAACCAAATCTGTTCTATTATGGCCAAGACGCACACAGAGAGACCGGGGGCAGAACCGCCGCAACGGCAGAAAACGCGATGAATATTTCAAAGCCAGAAGGCGAATGCGGCGGCGATCCGTTGGCCCCCAGGCCATGGATGGCGTTCGGTACCCGCTTTGCATGCCTCGCTGGCGGTTGTTGCATGCAACACTCAACTCACACTCACTCGTGCTCTTGCTCGCACAAACACACAGAGCCCCGGTTGCAGATACACACGGACACAGTGAGATTGTTTTAAATGTTAACATGGCCATTTAGAGGCAATAACAGCGGCAAAATGGCAGACAGTCGACAACGGTCGACGAGAAAGCCAAAAAGGCGCGGGCACTTGCTGTTATTACAACAATATTACCAATATTTATCAAAGCTCTCTCGCTGGCTTGCAAAATCTCAATCCTCTCACCCCTCCTCCCTATCCACATCACCCACCACCACTGACCCACCGGGCAACAACTACAACAATGGCCCGATCGACGTCAGCATAAATAAAAATGCTCATACGCCGCATGCGCCGCAGAGGACGCGGACGCAGACGCAGACGCCGCTGCATAAAAAGACAAATTTATGATTTATGAATTCAACCTTGTAAATAATATGCTCACAAAAGTACACACGGACAGTTCTGCTAAACGTTTGTGCAGCTCCGCCGCTTGCAACAACAACAGCAACAACAACAACGAGCATAACGAATGAACAACCAACCAACAATCCAGCAGACTGAGACTCTGAGACTGAGGCTGAGACTGAGACTGACCAACCTACTTGCACAATTTTTCCGCACAAGGCATGTGGCAAGTGTGCCCCACATCAACCACACTGCCTGCAAAAACCACTGCAAACAACCAAAGCACCACATCACCACAGCAACAACAACAGAATCAGCCACAACTTACTGCTTGTTGTATGATTTTTAAATGCGCGATGAGTTATTTATGCATCGGGCATCGGGCTTTGGTATGTGCGATCCATCCTTAACCCATTGTTGCCAGTTGTCGAGGTTTCAAAATCACTTAATAATAAATGTGAATTTATAGATTAAAGAAATGTGCATGATGTCAAATTGTTAACTTTACAGTTCTACGTTTAAAATAGGTTAAATTTCGCTTGCCGTAAATATTCTTAGGCTGTCGCTGTAGCTAAGGTCTTTGGAATCCAGTACTACAAATAGCCCTGTTAGTACAAGTTTTAGACTTAGAACATCACTAATAATAGATATATAAATGTCTCAAAAAATCGATTGACTTTTTACAATATGTATTTCGACAACAAATTCCCATTTAAAATAAAAGAATTAAACCAGTTTTCAACATAGTTAGGCATACATAAATTAGTGCTCTATTATTTGCATACAATGCTATTAATGCTTAATTAAGTTATTTGTTTAATTCAAATTGGTTTTAGTTATAAAACATACATATTTGTACCTGTATCTTAATAAATCAATTAAATTATTTTAGATTAACGAACTCTGCACTAAATGGTTGAATGAGAATCTAAGCAGGGGCTAAAAGAAATATGCCAATTACTCATGAATACAATCGACCCAAATCCTATTCAATTGAGTTTCGTATAAATAACTCAAGTTAGTTAAAAAATTTACACAATATACCAAAAATTAAAGCAAAATTCCTTAAACATTCTTCGAAAACTCGTATACAATTGCCAATACCTTACACCACTACTCAATGAAGGATTAAGTCTTTTAACAATAGTTACCGTAACAAAACAACTGAAATTCTTTAAGAAACCAAACCCAATAATTGCATTTACCCATTCGACATTTGTGTAAGTATTTTTCTATTAAGTTACTAGCTACCAAAAGTAAAGACAAAACAAAATATACCGCAAATTCCCAGAATTGCTTAAGAATTCCCTACCAATTCCATTAGCATACACAAAGCTCCTTAGTGGGTTAAAGCCGACCCGACTGACAGTCAGTGCGAAGGAGACACACTCAGTGGTACAGTGGAACACACCCGAGTAGGCGGCTGTGAAAACACATGCCTGGTCTGGGCCGGCGGCTAGTTATGTGTGGTGTCCGCTCGCCGTTCGCCATTCGCCGTCTGTGGTGTCTGTTGTGTCCGCTTATTAAGCTGTAGCTGTGAACGTGCTCATATATTCTAATTGTTTCCTTATGCCTCTCTTAACCGAGTTCTGTTTCTCTTTTTCCACGCTCCGTTGCAGGTTCGATGCCAACAAATCGACCAAGGGCGCCTCCAAGATGCGACGCGATCTTATAAATGCCGAGATAGCCAATCTGAGGGATCTGCTGCCATTGCCGCAATCGACGCGCCAGCGACTCTCGCAGCTGCAGCTGATGGCGCTGGTCTGTGTGTATGTGAGGAAAGCCAACTATTTTCAACAAGGTAAGCGCCCGAACCCCCAGAGCCCCCAAGAGCCCCCAAGAGCCTCCAAAAGCCCCCAGAGCCCGATGCATATGCATGCTGATAATTGGCTGCACGTTGATTGAATATGCATGAGTCATGAGCAGATGGAGATGGAGATTGTGGCCAAGATTGGGGGCCAGAGAGTCCGCAAAAGAAAGATTGAGACCCACCGCCGCCGCCTGGCTGGCTTTCGCTTAGGCCGGAATAAACCGCTATGCGCAGGCGCAGGCGCAGGCGCAAGCGCATGGCTTGGTTTAAATCAACATCATTCATATGTCGAGTGTCCCTCTATCATTCGCTCCCCCTGTGACTGCAACTGCAACTGCGACTGCGACTGTGGCTGAAATTGTTTTTGGCCAAGTAATTGCCTAAGCGTCTAGGCACGCACCCAGGCGGGCCGAAATTGCCCAGAGCCCCTCTCGATGCCTCGATTCCTCGAGATGCCAGAGGAGGTCCCATCCTCCTTTAATGCGCATGCTCGCAGGTCAACGCGCAACCGAACAAGATCGTTCGCTCTTTACTTACCCATTTCTGCTGCTATTTTTTTGCTGTTTTTGCTGTATTTTTTTTTTGTGGATAATTACGAAAATTGTTTTTCAAATTAGCGTTGTGCGGTACATAAGCCCATAGATAACACACAAGAGTCGAAAGACTCTTAACTCTCGGCTCGCATCTCGGTGCAGACAGAAACGAACCCGAAGGAAGCCCATGTGAACTCGCGTTTTGCGCGAAACTATTGCAGATCCATGGCATACCACACCACTGGCATGGCAGCAGCACCACCATTGGCTGCACCACCAACCCACCACCAACTCCTCCACCAACTCTGGCCTAGACCCGAGCTCTACGACTATGTCTACCAATGTCTGGGGCCAAGCAATTTCACAATTGCAATGGTAACAACGAGCGTCTGCCTGGCATTGCTATAAATATTGCGATAAATCAAAATGTGCGATTTATGTGTTCTACAAATTGCAAAAAATTAAACTTAAGTACTGCCTTTTCTCCTCCATCCACATCTCTCTATCTCTCCCTCTCTCTGTCTCTTTTCGGCTAAGTGTGAGAAATTGTCGGCGTTTTCGTTGGCCTGTATCTTTCGGTTATTTGGGTGTGTTGTTGCTGCCGTGGCTGTTGTTATTGTTCATTGTCATTGCACCGTTTAAAAGCATTTATAATCACAAATTGTGTTAATATTGGCACGCCATCGAAGTCGCTTTTTCATCCATACGATACCCAAGTTCAATGGATTCATTCGTTTGCTCTCTGCGGCGGTGTGCCCCTACGAGTACGAATATGTGGGTGTGGCTCTCGAGATAGTCGCGATTAATGAAATACATATTTATAAAACGAAATTGAGTTTTCAATACAATAAGAATCGTTTCTCTTCTGCGCTTACTCGGTATCCAGAGCCCGCCGGCGGCTTGAATCGGTTTCAAGACCGTATAATTGGCAAGCATTTAGTATTGTCATATTTGCCAGCGAATCGCGAGAGAGGCATAAAATAACCTGTGAAGTGATCACTGACTAAAAATAGTTTTCGGTTTGCCTAGTGGGTGTGATTTTAGCCCAAAGATTCATTCTTGTGTTCGATAGTCGTCTGGCAAACATCAGCAACATCTTTGGCTGTTCCATTTTTGGCTACTGAGACGGGTTTGGAATAGGAAGGTATTCTAGGTTCGAATAATTTTTAAAACCAATAATCGGGTACTCTGGATCATGGGACAACTTGCGAGATATATTTTTATGTATATTCCAAACAGTATTTAGATTTATACATACATTTTTACATTGGAATTTTTACAATACTTTTTTGAAGAAAGTCCTTGACTGTAAACTATTTTTATAGTACAGAAAAATCCTTGAAGTCGATAGGTAATAAGCCTTAATTATACAGATTTTTCCTATAAAAATAATTGCTTTTAGAAAGGGTTCCACTGCCACCCAATTTTGTCTTGGCAATATATATTTTAAGTACCACAAGTTATGAGTAATTTACATATTTTTTACGAGCAATTGATCAGTTTCAGAGGCAGGTTGAATGTTTAAAAACCATTTAAACTTCATACCCAGTTCTCTTAAAAGCAATATTAGGATCTACCTGTACTACTTAAATAGTGATTTCCCACCAGCTTCAGTTCCTTTAAATACTACAATCGTGGTTGTTAATTAGTCAAACAAATGCAGCTTAATTTCGAAAACAGATTCCTAAGACAAAATATTGAGATATTTTCAGCAGCAACAACATTCCCTTGCCCTTGTATACCAAAAGCTAAGTGGAAAAGCATTGAACTGTCTGCCACACCCCATTGCCGGTTGGAAGGGGGGAGGGAGGCAGGGCAGAAGGCTAAATCAGGTACACTGACGACAGACTTCTTGGCAAAACGGATTTCTGAGTATTCTTATTGTGTAGTGGATAGAGAGGAGTGGATATTAAAAAGCCCGACGAAAATCCGCCTGCATTCATGGCCTTTCCGTTCAAGTTCAATGAAATTACCAGTTGCGGTTGATGTTGCTGCTGTTGCTGTTGCTGTTGCTGCTGCTGCTGCTGCTGCTGTTGCTGCTGCTGTTGCTGTTGCTGTTGCTGCTGTTGCAGTGATTGTGGCCCGATGATGCTGATTTTGTGGCCGTTTCTTGGCTTTTGTTTTTGCTGTGCTTTTCTGTTTTGTTTGCCAGGTGCGGGAGTATCTCGTAGTGTTTGAAAAATAATTGATCTTGATGTGGCCTGCAATGCAGCTGCAAAACTGCAATTGCACTTGGAGATCGCTGCCTGATGTTGCTGTTGCTGATGCCGCTGCTGCTGCTGCTGCCGCTGCTGCTGCTGCTACGGCGGCTGTTGTTGCTGTTTGTGGCTGCCTCTCTAAGTGACAATGACACATTTTCTTTTTGTGATTCACTTGTTTTTGTAAGCCAAACAAACATCGTATCGCGTTGCTCATTGTATGTGAAATATAATCAATGAATTAGCAATCAAATGCATTCAACAATCGCCGTCTCCCAAGTGGGAGACAGACCGAGTGTATTATTAACAGATAGTTTTTTAATTAGCCAGGGGTTGTGCATATAAATTACAGCCATGGGAAAATACTCACATCCACTTAGTGCCGGCTTTTTTTCCGCCTTAGACGGATCTCTCCTGATCGCAGGCCGCGCCTGCGCAAGACACAAAAGGTCAATTAACTTAATTAGCATTATTTTTGATCAATGTGTTTTCCGTTTTCCCCATTTCATTGCAGTCTTTAAGCGTCACAATGCCATGCATCACCACCATCATCAAACAGCGACACCAAATATTGGCTTCTCGAAGGTAAGAAAATGATTGAATTTCCCAAGAAATACGAGTCGAACAATTCATATCCAATCGGGGGATAATTAGGAGCTAGATTGCAGAATATCTGCATTCATTTGCCATAACGTAGTGTAACCTCTACAGCTAGCCCCTCTTTGATGACATTTTGATTAGGCTCTCAGGGAGCCCAGGAGCGAACCGAGAGAAACAACTCAATTTAAGCAATCGCGCAGTGACAACTCAACCGAAAGTTCCCGGGAAAACAACTCTATTAATGGCACAAAAGCTGGCCATATCATAAGTCAGAAATCATTTGTGGCCGCCGCCACTTGCTGCGCCAAAAGCGAGAAGAGGCGAAACAATAAATGCCCAGGCCAGGCCAGGCCAGGCCGGGGGAGAGATTTGCCCAAAAACCACCAGGAGCAGACAGTAGTCAGTCAAGAGCTGCCTGCCCGGCACTGACTGCTCCAGTCGGGCCAGATTGATCTACATACCTGTGCACACTCGTGACTGAATTAAATACTATGTATATCCACCAGCCATAGTCGTAGCACTCGTACTACTCTTTTTGTTTTTCCCCTCTTTTTTGATTCTCCTTGTGACTGCTTTTTTTATTTCGTTTTTTTCCGTTTGTCAGTTGTCAACGCGAGCCTAGGCCGGGCTTCTGGGCTAACAATTTATTAGTGTGCAGACGCGAAAATGAATTTGCATTTCCAACACAAGATTCAATTTATATTTTTTTCTTTGCACAAAATAGAGGGTGTCACATAACAAGTTGGATTTGATTAGCCAGTTAAGAGTTATTTGAAATGGCTGCAGTCTTGGTTGGTTTTCCAATTGAGTTTCAGTTTTTCAAAGTTAATTAAATGATGATTTACTTAATTAAATTAATACAGATATGCGAAATGCATATGGTACTTGAAAGGTGGGCAGCAATTAAAGTAAAATTTGGCTTATGTTTTAATTTAAATTAAAAATAAATTATTTTAGAAAAATAAGAAATGTCCCAGGAGTATCTTAGAGTGCAGCATCTCTACATGGATTGCAATTTTAGAACATTGAAATGACTTAGTATTTTTAATTACCAATTTAAGATACAAATATTCAAACTCTTGTCTAGAGATAAAGTTTCGTAGATTGTTTGTAAGCCAAAATTTATATATATTTATTAATTTAAAATTATATTAAATTAGAGAACTGCTTTCCGACCTATCCATTTACCCTAATACAAAATTATTTATATAATTTTATTTAATTTAATTAATAATTAATTTATTATACCTATATAATATTTATTATAAATACCCTAATAATTAAATACAATACCCTACAATATTTCTTAAAATGATAGCATTTCATATTTACCATCATCTTAAATCATCAAAATTTCCTCTTCCTCCTCCTCTTCCTATTTTGCTAAAATTGTAATCCTTAGTCAGCAGAAATTTATTAATCAAATAAAGGGAGAGACGGCAAAAGGAGGAACAAAAATTTTGTATATTTGTGAAAAATCCATAAACATTTTGAAAGCCAAAATAAGAAACAATTTACCTTTTACAATAAAATTAATAGTTTTATAATTAATAGTTAACATTTAAAACTAGGACATTTTACTTACTTCAAGCAACCATTGAATCCATCCCAATGTATACACCCTGTACTCACTGACATATTTGTTCTTGCAGGCACTTTCCGGCTTTCTGATGATGCTCACACAAAATGGCAAATTGCTCTATATATCGGATAATGCGGCCGAGTACTTGGGACATTCCATGGTAAGAGTTTTGGCCAAAGCTTGCGAAAGTTTTGGTTTTGTTTCTATTTTTTGTTAGTTGTTTTTTTTTGGTATTTCCTTCTGCTTAAGGGGTAAAATTGTTACAACCCGTGATACAAATCTCTGACAAGCGACAACAGGCAAACGACGATGCCTGTCGTCGTCGTCAGAGCATGTCATAGACTTGGAACAGCAGCGGCAGCAACATATTTGTTGCAAGTTTTTGTCTGTTGTTGTGGCTGCTGCTGTTGCTGTTGTTATTGTTGTTGTTGTTGTTGTGGCTGCTCCCGTTGACAAGTTAGCAACTGTCTAAAGACCTAAAAGAGCGGAACAGAGACAGAGACCCGATTCATTGAGCTTATATAAATCCGTTTGCTTGTACGAGTACTACACAAAAGTTCCTTAAAAACTGCGGCTCGATTTTGCTGTTGTTGTTGGCCGTGTTTCAAGCTTTGTTTATTGCACGTTTATGCTGCTTAAATAGCAAGGTTATACATATCTAAATAAACGTATATCTCTCTATATACTCGCAGAGTATGTGGCTGTGGCATGTACTTGGCCTTTCACTTTGCATTTGAACCAAAGTTTTAAATAAATCTCAGGCAGCGACCTGAGTGCAGCCTGGCTCACACATGTGACATATCAACGTTCTACATTGCCAGAACAGACATTGACAAAGGTACGCGAGATTATGTGCCGTGCCAGGTGATTGTCGGGCTCTTCAAGTCTTCGAAACTGCAACGGGGCGTATGCGCAACGAGCGAAAATTATGCCATAAATCAAAGCTAGCCACAGCGGACAACAGCAGACCCAGACCAGCATCAGATCGGATCCCGAAGTGGGTAATTGTTTGTTCAAATGTCTGGGACACTCGTACCCCCAAAAACTCGATCAGCTTCCTATCAAAAGGAGGCCTTTCCCTGTGGCCAGGCGCTCGACATGTGGTATGAGGCCACTTGTTATTTTTTAGCCAGACAGCCTTTCATATCAACTAAAGCCTCACTGCAGCCAGCCCCTTGCGGCAGCTAACAACACTCTTGTTGCATGGGGGCCCGCTCTTGAAAGGCAGTCGGAGGATAGACAAGAACAAGACAAGGGGAAAAAAACGTTGCCAATTGGCAACCATGACATTTGACAGCCTTTTGGCCTTTGTGCCGGGCCTTATCAGGAGTGCAGAGGAGTCAGAGTCAGAGTCGAAGCCAGAGCCAGTACAAGACCAAGAGTCTTTGTCAGGGAGTGGAACCGGGAGACACCCACCACAAGCACCAACTAAATGGTCAGTGAAGTTCATAAATTTACTCGTATGCCATGTGTTGGCATAATTACGGGCACAATAAACGGAATTGGTGTGCACATGGACAGGCCCAAAAGTGGATTGCCCAACCTTTTAATTTGTGGCAAGGCTCAGAGTTAGTTAGCGGCAAAGAAAACGGCAGCAGCAGCAGCAGCTACAACTGCAGCAACCCACAACAAGCAGCAGCAACAACTACAGGCAAAGTTAATTAACAAACTGCCAAAAATGTCAATAGATCTTGGCAACAATGTTGGTGCTGTTGTTGTTGTTGCTATTGGTGTTCCGAATAGCCGATGCTGCTGTGGCTAATGTTGTTTCTGTTTTTGCCGGTTGTTGGGCATCATAATTTGAATTCGATTTTTGCATATTCCCATAACAAGTTGCCATTGTCATGTGTCATGTAGCGACAGTGGCCATAAATAAATTACAAGTACAGCAACAGCAACAACATGCCATTATAAATTGGCCGACCGATCGGTTAGGTTAGTTTTGATCGCTCCCTCTCTCTGCCTCTTTCACTCCCTCTCTGTGTCTCTCTGTCGATCGGTCTTTTGGCCAGCACTATGGCCATAATTGTCAACTATAATAAAAGCTCATGACATAAACGGCCAACAGGCAACAATTGGCATCGCACAGCACACAAAAGCCAAGCCAAGATGAGCGTGCGAAAGCCATAACAACTGGCTGACACATCATTAACAAATTAAAACAATCGTCTGACTAATTGAACTGAAATTTCAATATCCTTAATCTCCATAAATGGAGGTGGCACAGATGCGCTTTCAGCGAACAAAGAACTTTTTTTTTGGATTCATCGGCATAAGTGTAGATGGGGATACTAGATCACATCAATTTATAGTAGAGATCTAGTAGTTACGATGGAACATACAAAAATTATCCTCAGAGTCGTTTATTCAGGCTTAATTCTGACTTTATTTGGGTGAAGCCACTCAGCAGTTGCACATATTTGCTAGGAGTATAATTAGACTTAAAATAAATATTAAACCAATTTATTAACCAACGAAAATGAACAATAAATTTGCCTCTGATTGTGGCTTTTGTAACAAACTATTTGCTGACCAGTGTAAACTCGTGTTAACTCTCTGTCTCTCCCCTCTCTGGTATAGGAGGATCTGCTGATACATGGTGACTCCGTTTACGATATCATTGACAAACAGGATCACGCAACCATCCAGGCCGAGCTAAATCGGAACGTGCCACCGCAGCCAGGTGGCAGCCAGGCGAACAGCAGCGGTGCTGGCGGCGGCGTTGGCGGCATCAGCGGCGACTCAACGTCCAGCAATGGCAGCGTTGGTGGTGTCGGCGGTGGCGGCGGTGGCGCCTCCAGTCTGGAGGGCGAGCATCGCATGTTCCTCTGTCGCATGAATGTTAGTCGCAATGCGCGACGGCAAATGCGTTTCGGCGATCAAAAGGTGAGTGAAGAGCCCAAGGAATCGAGCGAGTCGTTGAGTCGTTGTGTGTGTGTGTGTGTATGAGTAAGCGCGTGTAAGTCTCTGACAGAAATTGATGAATGAATCACCTGGGAAGCGTGTTGCGTGTAACACTTGGCCAGACTTTGGAGGCATCGTCTCGAGTCGCAGACTCCACTCCGCTTCAGCTTCGACATCTCGCTCTCTGCCATGAATTATGCATGAGACGCAGAGACCGGGGAGAATGGAAAAATGGAAATGGAGATGAAGTTGCAGATGGAGATGGAGTTTCAGCATGCGTTTTGGTATGAGCCTGGCTCTGGCGAGCGGCTAACTGGTCATACATCTTGCCAACGAGTTTAGGTTTCTATAAGCTGACAAACGATGACAGTTGATGCGGAACGGGTGGGTGCCCCAGGCTTCTCTCTCTCCCACCTTTGAGCCAACTGCTCTGATTGGCCGCCTCTCCACGGTCTGCTGATGATGATGATGATGTGAATAAAAAAAAAGCAGCAAAATGCCGCAAGAGTGTGCCCACCTCAACACACAACAATATGAAGTTGTCAGTGGGTCTGTGGCAGGCAAGCGCTGCTCCTCTCATCGCGGGCAGGTTGAACAAGACAAGACCAAATCTGTCAACGTGTTGAGCGACGCGTTGGCTGTGACTGTGGCAGGCAGCCACCGTTGCTTGCCCGTTTTGGGATGGATGTGCCCCCGGCTACTGTGCGGAGTCAGTCGTCTCTTGCAATGTTGTGGGCGGTCGCTTCACTTTTATTCATATCTTCTCCGATCCGCTCCGCTTTGCTCTCCTCTTTTCTTTGCGTCCATTTTTCTCCTCGGTGCAGACACACACAGATGTGCGGCGGCGGCGGCGGCTAAAATTATGGAGATAAGGCCAGGCGTTGACAGTTGGCTGAAAACGTTTTTAATTAAGTTGAATGTTGGCAGTTTAATGAGGTGCAGGAAGTGCATGTTGAGAGATTTTCTCAGCGCTGCAAGCGCGGATAAAGTTGTTAAAAGATTATGTTGGAGTAGGCCCAAAAAGGTAGCAGATGAGAGATCTTTGAATGAATGAAACGTGGTGGGAAATAACTGAAAAGGAGATAAAAAGGGAACTGCAAATCCATTTCCGGACTACTACACAGCTGATCTTTAAGATAGATCATCCATAGATCATATAAATATTTTTAAACTACTTTTAATTAGACTTTTTTTCAAAGCCATCAATCATTCATTGTAATCCCATTCTTGAATCTGTAGAGAACTGACATAGAAAACTGTTGAATATTTGCGACATCTATTTCATACTAAAGGGCAAATGTCCTGCACAATCGCTTAGCTTGTGCGACGACCCCCGGCTCACTAGCTTCTCTTGCTCTCGCCGAAATGATTCAAATAACACACAACTTTTTTCTGTAATAGAGAGATATGAAGACTGTTCTCCATTGCTATGACGATATGTCCGAAAATCTTCAAGACAGCCTATAGCCTGGTATTAATACCAACATAAGCCACACACAACTTTCAAATGCCATTCCCAGCATTGCTGAGAGCCCAAGAAATCTAATCCCTAGCATAAGACCCACATGAACTGCACCAGCGATAACCCTCAAAGTCGAACCCCAGCCCAGATATCCAGGCACATTCACTCAGAGCGCAGCAAGCAGGCACACTCGTTAATATGCAATAAAAATAGACCAATAAATAATTATGAATGAGGTCAGGCATAGTTCAGTGCTAGTACCTAATACACAGACAGTCATTCTCGTACCCCATAGACAAAAGACCAAAAAAAAAAAAACGAAATGCAACCAACAGCAATCGAGAAGAGACGGCGACAGCGCCGGCAGTGGCGCCTGCTCCCCAGTCTAAGGTCGTCTCATTTACCAAAAAATAAAGAGAGAAAAAAACCCCAAACGATGCTGGCGTCTGCGTCATCGACGGGTTTGGGGGATCTGGCAGTGGGACTGGGTTTCGGTATCAGGATCGTCGGAGCTGCATTTGCATTTAAGCAGAAGAGGCTGCAGCGGAGGCCCATAAGCTACGAAAATGCAATTGCAGTTGGGTCGAAATAAATGCAGGCACGTTTTAATTGGGAGACAATGGCTCGAAGACTGCGACTGACTCTCGCAGACTGCCTCGGAGACTGCCTGGTGTGTGTGTGTGTGGGGGAGCAGAGGAGGTATAGAGTCCCAGGTAGGAGTCAATACTGGGACAAAACATTTCTGTGATTGCCTTTTTTAAATTATGGAATCAGAGTAAAATGTCTATGAGAGAGAATCCCGGCATGCCGAGCCAAAAATGGCCATAATACTGCCCGCCAGCTAGCCCGCAACAGGGCCAACATAGTTGGGCGCCAATTTTCGTGGGAGCCAGCCGAATGTGGTCCCAGAGAAAAGTTCCAGATCCTCAACCCGTTCTCTCTCCCCATCCTCTGTCTTGCAGGTTGTTCTTGTACAGGGTCACTATTTGTCATTTCTGCCGCTCTGCAGTCGGAACGAGCCCGTCTTCTTGGCCACCTGCACGCCCATTGCCATGCCCGAGACGCGGGAGTGTGTGGTACAAGGTGCCACCAATGTGTTTACCACGATCCACTCGATGGATATGAAAATCGCGCACATCGATAAGAAGTGAGTAGACACGATACATTTTGAAAAAAAAATATTTAAATATCCCACTTTTTGTATTATTTATTAATAATTTCTTTTCAATTATTTTATTGCTAAATCTTTTTAGTGGCGAGTTCCATTTGGGCTATGAAAAGAGCACATTGCAGGCAACATCGTGGTACAATCTGATTCACAGCGAAAACCTTCGGGAGGCACAAAGCAAACACAGGCTAAGTAAGTGGATTCTTGAGAATCATCTTCATCAGAAATTTTCAACTTAAAATTAGAAATTTATAGCTATTTTTTTTTTATTTTATTCCAATATTTTACTACATTCCATTGCTTTCACTGAAGTCTTACAATCATCAATAAATCAATCTAATCATCTTATCTGCTTCGAATATATTTATAATAAATCTATGTTGATGTCGCTATAAGATAAATAGCAAATAAATAACTAGGTATTGCATTAAATTGATTGGATCTGACCTCAAGTGTTATTAAATCTAATATTATTTGAGCTCAAAATCATAAAAATTATCAACTTCATTTCAAATCAAATTGCTGTATTTTATGAATCGATAGAAACCAGTTTTAGCAATAAATATGCATAAATGGAATTTGATTAAATCAGAAAACGATTCTAATCTGACACGTGGAAAAAGAATAATAAAAAAAAGTATATACAAAAATTCTAAAAAATTGATTTAAAATAATTTGATGTAATAATTGATTTTCCATTCACAGTAACCCAATCGGAACAGGATCGCAGCTGTATCCTACTAGTGCGAATGCAGCGCTCCAGTGGGGAATACACGTGGGTCCATGTGGTGCTCCAGGTGCGGGATAGTCCAGATTCCACCCAGCAGCCTGTGATCGTGTGCACCAATCAAGTTCTCAAGTAAGTAGAAAACTCTCCGAACACACCACTCCATATCAACCCATCCAGAGACAGACGATAACCCATTGATATCCGTAAATGAATTGCTTTTTCAGTGATCGCGAGGCTTCTGTAATGCTGGCCAACTCCTGGCTGTACCACTACTACACCGTACAGTCAAAGATCCAGTTTGGTATGCCGCTGGACAGTGGTATGCGAGTGCCGCCCGGCAGCTCCTCCAGCGGCTATTACAGTCCCCATTCGACGCACTCGCAGCAGACGCAGGGCGGTAGCACTCCGGGCCTGAGCATGACGAATGCAACTGCTGGGATGGCGAGTGTCTTTGGCAGTCATCATCATCCGCATCACCCGCACCACCATCATCATCACCATCACCCAGCCGCGGCCTATCACCATCATCCGCATATGGGGACTTATGGCGGCGTCTATCACGCGGAGGCAGCCATCGAGCTGAAGGAGGACCAACCGCTGTTCAGCTTCCAGGAGCCCGTCGACTATAGTCAGGTAAACGGTGGCACTGCGAGCGGTGGCAGCCCAGTTACCCCCCTTGCCAGCACCACCCCCAACCCCTCTAGTAGCGGGAGCCAGAAGTCCACGCAATCCGCCACACCTCCGCCTCCAAAAAAGCGCGCCAGGAACAAGCTGGAGCCGTTGTATCTGCATGCAGAACGCTCCCCGGCGGCAGCCATAACGCCGGAACCGGACTGTTACGCGCTGCACACACATCCGGCGGCAGCCTATGCCACATCCGCAGTGGCCAGCAACGATGCCTCGGTCATCTATGCCACCATTGTGCCAACGAGACCACGGCTGCCCAACAAATCGCTGCCCCCCGATCCGGCGGACTTCATCGAGCAGTGGAATCCCAGTCCGCCATGGTCAGAGTCGGCCCAGAAGGCCTCACTGGATAGCTTTGGGTCCTCCCACGAGCTGAGTCCCTGCATCACGACCACACCGCCCACGCCGACCAGTGCGACGCCCCACCAGAGTGGCCTTGGCACGCAGACCATCGGACCGGCCTTCAGCTTTGAGTGGATGTCCGATCCCCTGGTGCCGCTGACCTACCAGCAGTGGCCACCCACAGGAGACCATCACCAGCAGCTGTCACAGCACTTGGCCGCGACACAGCAGCAGCAGCAGCAGAATCAGCCACATCATCATAACCATCATCATCATCATCATCCGCACCAGCATCATCAGCAGCACCAGCATCTCCTCCTCCAACAGCAGCAGCAGCAACAACAACAGCAGCAGTCACAACAGTTAACACTTCATCATGTCCACGTGGCGGGGGGGACGACAACGACAGCGACAACGCGTGCGGAGCATTCCATCGATGGGGTAGCGCCGGTTCCGTCACAACCGATACCCATACCCATACCCATAGCCATACCGATACCCACAGCGATACCGCTGACGGTGACCACGGGCCATGCAGATGCCGGGGAACCGGTTGAGGATAGAGGTTAGTACATTTTGATTGGCACGATTTTTCATAAAGCTTCGGCCAATTGGCGGCCCAGTGCTAAGTAATTAAGGTCGGCAAAAACATACCTATACCTATACCTATACTATCTCCGAAACTAGTAAAAAGTATCTTAATTATTGATAAGACTGGAGGAGATTCTTTTCGAACTTCCGCCAGCCATCAGCCATCAGCCAGCCACATGCCACGCTTATGCTAATGCCCCTCGCCACTGCGCCCCCTCTTCTGCTTGCAGATCCCAAAAATTAGTGTCCAGCAAAAAGCTCGGAAATACCCAGAGATCGGATCAGATCGGATCGGATCGGATCGGCTTGCAACGGCGGCCAGGTGATAATCACACTTAAATTAATTGCCACTTGTCATCTTAGCGTTTAAATTATTTTTATCTAACGAAACACACACACAAATGGAAAACAATAAATTCTCGCTATAACACATTCATTTCTCCACGAGTATATATCAACTAATTTAAGTAATTTCCATAGAAACCATTGTTTTCCCTCTCTCCTTTCACGTATGTGCAATCTCGGAAGACACTTAAAAATATATGTATATGCAATATATGAAAACAGCACATGGAAATTAGTTTTGCGATAGAAAACAGCAGCAACCCGCAGGCAAACAGTAAACAGCAGTAAAACAAAAAAGAATATAACAAAAATATACAATCAAGCCAAGAGAGCTCTATTAGTTGTAGCCACAGTTTCTTATTAGTGTTATTTTTTATGGCATGCGCTTGAACATTTTTACTACCACATATTTCTGTATCTTGTATCTGTATCTGACACATATACCCGTACCCGTACCCGTACATGTGTGCATTAACTTCGTGCGTAATTAGTAGGCGATTTAGGTTAATTATTTTATTTATTAAACGTTTTATTTATAGACATATTTATTACTATTACTATTATGCTTTGCTTTATTTAATAAACAAACATTTAAAGTATATTTTCGTTTACAAATTTGAAAAACTTTTTCTTTGAATGGAACTGGGTAGGCAACAATGGAAAAATATATAAATATTTTAATTGGAGTATCGCAATAGATATTTTAATTTTTAAAAGTGTAAAAAGATCCGTTTGAATAAGACTAAATTAAATCAGGAGGCATAGCTCTTCTGTAAGTGCAAAATAGGAACATTTATTTGGAAATATAGATACCACAAAATATTTTAAGCTTGGAACTCTATAAACCACTCGATCCTTTCCATTGAAAACCCACTAATGAGCATCATTTGACCCAAGTCCCCTCACATATCATAAAATAAGCGCCAAATCTAAGGGAATTTGCCTTCTAATCAGCGATCATATGACGAGAAAAATCGATTTCCATAATAGCAAACCAAGCGCTATGGGAAAATGTCATGATTTTCCTAAGTCTTCCATTTAATGCCTTGCACTCTGAACCAGCAACCGAATTCGAATTTTTCGCTTTCGCCCAAAACGAAAAAAACAAAAAAAAAAATTCGGAGGAGGGAAAACAAAACGAAAATTCAAGCCCCGAAAGCCACTCCCCATACCCATACCCAATGCGCCAAGTTTGGGTAACATTCATAGACATTTTCAGTTTCAAACAACTCGTACTCGTACTCTCGGACTTGGGGCACCACTTCATGGTGACGACGACGCCGAAGAGACCCCGGCGACGACGCAGAACAGACGCCAGACAGTTGGATTTCACACACAGGCCCACTCGAGCCCGACGATGAGGAGGCAGGCCGGCAGGCAGGCAGGCTCCTTTTTTCGGCTGCTGCTGCTGCTGCTGCGGCTGCGGCTGCTGTTGCAGAGATCTTTTGGTGATATCCAACAAATATTGTAAGTAGAATGGCCAACAAAATAACAGACAAACAAAAAAAAACAAAGCAAACAAAAAGCAGTGAAAAGGCAGAGAAGAGACAAAAAAACAAAAACAAAAAAAACTAAACGGAATGGAATGGAACGGAACGCTGACGATGTAGACGCCGCAGCTGGCGCGATTGAATGACTCCTCGTCGTCGTCCGTTGTCGGTTGTCTGAGATACTGACTGGCTATGTGACTGAGAGATGGAGATGGAGACCTGGGACTGGACGACGACGACGACACACTTACAGGCGACGACGTCGTCCAACCAACAGCAGCAGCATTCTCAGAAATATTGGTGTAGGTCACAGTCAGAGATAACATGCTGGGGACGGGACGGACTGTGTGTGCGGCTCCTCTCGGCTCAGCACACAGCTCCTCGGATCGGCTCTCAGTCCTGGCCCGGCCCGGACCGGCCCGTCCTGGCCTCATTGTATGCAAATGTGCCACGATCAACGCTAGCCGTATAGCCAGCCAGCCAGCCACCACCCGCCCAGTCCGACCCCCCGGCTTCCATCTGCTCCATCTCCGTCTCCCTGCTCTTGATGCTACTGCTCTTCATGGGTGCCAGAATCGTTTTGTGTGCAAGTTACTCGCATTCGCATTTTCTGTTTTTTTTGTTTTTCCTGTTTTTTATTTCGTTTTTTCTTTTTTTTTTTGTTATTTTGAGTTGTGCGATTTTTGGCATTTTTGCATTTCCTTTGTCCTAGCCAGAGATGCTTATGTAAGCGACAACGGAGACGACGACGATTCCTGGCTATGGCAACGGGCCAGGAGTAGCACGAGGATTGTTACATATTTCCCTTCAGCTTTTAATATTAGCCAAAAGGCCCAAAATCACATAAAAACAAAGTTGATGTGGGATTCAATGACGATCTATCGACGATCGGATTCCCTAAAAAATGTGTGTGGAAATAATAGTAGTTTCGATAAATATTTAGCTGACTATATAGATGGAAAGATGATCTGTTTGTGGTTGAATCTAAGGTGATGATGATATCTATGAATAATATTCATTATTGCATCTAAATAGGTGTTTAAATGTCAGCACAATCGTTTATATCCTCTTGATGTCCTCCCCTCAAAAACGGAATCTCTTGCATTACAATGTTGAGCGTCCTCCCATTACGAAAGGGTATTTCAAAAGGTAAACAACGTTAAGAAATTTATAAATAAACGTCGACGACAATGGGTACGATGCACACAAAACCGAAACAAAACATTTCAACAGGAACAACATGTAATTTTTGTACTCCTGCCCTGTGCCTCTGGTACCTTGCCCCCTGCCTGATTCCTGCCTCCCACAATACCGACCATATGCAATGCCTTGGCCGGGGTCACGACACTTTTTGTGGCAACAGAGGCAGCAGGAGCAGCGGCAGCATCAGCAGCAGCGGCAGTGGCAGAGAGCAGACTGAGAGTCAAATAGTGGGAGAAGTATGGCAAAAAGTCCCTCCCGAAAGCCTAAGGCTGGCCTCGGCCTCGATCCCCTCCCGTCCCGTCCCGTCTCGTGTCCCGCTCTCGTTCTCGCTTGGTGCCTTATTGTTTGGCCCAAACGGCTCTGGCCCGGCTGGAGCTTGGACATTTTACAGACCCCAAACTGAACCCGAACCCGAGCTATGGCGACTGCCTGGCGTCAAGAGAATGCGTTGGGCTTGTTGCCTTTTGGCTTTGATTTCGCATTGTGGAACTTTTTCCTAGGAAAAAATGTTACATGAAATTAATAAATAGGCAAATAAATGTTAAACAGCTGCTGTTTTGTACGTGTTCTGGCCGTTGTTGTTGTTTTTGTTGTTTGTTGTTGTTGTTGTTGCCGTTGCACGCTGCACGGTAGCCATTGTGCTGCACACAGGGTGGTGGTGATGCTTGTGGTGATGCTGCTGCCTCTCCTGCTGGTGGTGATGATGTAGCCAAAAGACATTTGCATAACACCACGGAGATCAGCGCAGCACACAGAAAAACCCCCAACAAGGATTCTCTGCTGCACTCTCTCCCCCCATCCGTGTTTCCCAGGCCTTAACCATTTACTTCCTGCAACACAACACAACCAAACAACCAAACAACCAAACAACCAACCACCTACTAAGCAGGCCCTCGGGGGCGGTGCAGCCAAATGTCGAATTGTCTTCGCCCTGCCACTACATGCCAAATCATTTTTATGCAGTTCACAGCAATTGCTATCGGAACTAATGCCCGGCATACGGCATACGGTATACGGCACACGGCTATAAAAACAAAGCCTCTTCCCGAGCCAAATATATTCCGCTCCGCCCTCACCAAGAGCTACATACGAATATCATAACTAAAGACAGCAAACCAGGCAACGAGAGAGCTAACCATTAAGATGCTCTACACGGGAAATAGGCAGGCATTTGAGTGCTAAGAACAAAAGCAGAGGTGTAATAATAAAGTTTAAGTAGTTGCAAGCTCAATACATTATATTATCTCCATTGAATTATAAATATTTTAAGTGTTTTTCCAGAAAATGTTGGTTCAATAATACTTTATCCTTGGTTAAATTGTAAAACAACTACGATTTAATATCCCCAGCACGGATGGACACACACTTTCCATCGTTTGAATTTCAAATGCGACCAGTTAGGAGGCGGCTTTTGGTGCTATATTAATATGTAAGTCCAGCCAGAGCAGAGCTAACTCTGCAAAAACACAACAAACATAATAATTCGTCTATAATTTATACACAATTGTTGGTAAAATGTGTACAAGCATAATTTACACATAAACAAGGCAGAAAGCCAGCCGAACATCGTCTCAGGGGAAGCCAGGGAACACAAGTCTTAGAAAAACGAGAAAAAAACAGAAGAAGGAGCAACAAACAGCATTTCCAGCTGAAGATGAGTCCCAGCCCCAGCGGCCCCAGGACCGGGGACCAGGTGACTGAGAAATTGATCAACGCTGTGGCGGGACATAAACTAAAAGCTTATTTAACATTAATTTCGCCACGAAAATCACAGAGCAATTTTAAACATCAGTTACATCCAGCGGGGATCGAAGGGGGATCGACCCGGAATCCACATGCGAAACTCTCTCTCTCTCTCTGTCTCTGTGTCTCTCCCTCTATCTCCCTTCCTTCTCTGCCTCACACCTGTCTGGGTGAGTCCCGTGTAATCTAAGCTGCCATTAAACAAAATACAAGAAAAAACTTACGAAAACATATGCTACATATTACCGCTGACGGGGGAGGGAGAGAGGTGTGCTATGGCTGTGTGGCTCTGGGCTGAGGCGGGACAAGGGTAGGGATTGGGGTAGGTGGCAGTCGCATCGCCCAGTGACGGAAGTAAAGAAGTAAGCCACACCATGGAATGAAAGATCATTTTGTATGAAATAAAATCTGTATGGTATTTTTCTTGAGTTGTTGATTTGTAAGAGATGGGCAATAGTGTGTGTTTTAAAGAACAGATGAGACACATAAGTAATATGTATATAATATTATAGAAATTGTTATAAAGGTAAGCAATTTTTCGGCTTCAAAACTAATATTATATGAAAAATTTATCTTAACACTTACAACTATCTTTCTATCTTTTTATCCCAGCTAGGCAGACATTTAATCGTTCTGTTGAACAAAGAAACTAAGTGAAATGTTTAAGAACAAATTTTGTAAGCTGTGTGAAATTTCGTTCCCATTGTACCATCGACCTGTCGGGCTGGTTGTTGTTCGGCTGTTTGGCTGTTTGGCAGACAGGCCGCCAGGCTTTAGTGGGAGAGCTGCACAGACGGAAAAAAGCCTCTCCATGCCGGGCAATTGCACCTGCCTTGGCCTGATCTGCTCTACTCTGGCCCGCTCTGTCTTGGGCCTGCTCCAGAGTGCTCTGTGGGATCGCGCGCTCCAGGGGCAGGGGCAGGAGCAGGAGCAGGCGAGCGTACCCCAGCAAGCGAGCTACAAAGATTTAGAGCGACATTAGAGCAGTCAATCCATCATGACTGAACATTACCATAAATTACACAGAAATAATTGATTATTACGAGAAGACGGAGCCCGAACAGAGAGCGGCCAAAAGACGGAGACGGAGACGTAGATGGAGACCAACTTTTGCACATGCAATGGGGGCTCCCACTGACGTCTCTCTATGTGTGCCCTACATATGTGTGAGTGGAGCTCTGTGTCCGTGTTAGCCATTACAGTGGGCCAGACCGTTGGCTGTCTGTACTTTACGCAGCCTGGCAAGCGAACCGATTTAGTTTAAATTACGCTGGGAAGATGCGCAACGACCTGGTCAACAAAAGTTCCTGCCCAGTCAAGTCCTCCAGTCCTCCTCCCCCTCCTCTCAGTGGCAAATTAGCGGACTCTGGCCCAGGCTCAGGTTCATGGATCTGCCTCTGTCTGGGACTGGGAGTCTAAGCACTTTGAACTGAAGCTGAAGCTGAAATTATAGCTAACTAGAGCTTGGGCCTTCTTGGGCCTGAGTAATTGCGGAATGAAACTGCTCTGGACGCCGAAATTTAATCAATGTAGGCAAACAAATATTTGCCAATACCTCAACTCGGGTAATCAGTCAGTCGAGATATGGGGAAAATGTTTGCTTTAAATTCTTCTGCTGTTTGCTCGGTGGATTTCATTCCTTTTTCGGCGAGGGGCCAGACAAATTGCCAGCGATTTGCGTGATGTTTAAATGAAGTTTGTTTGGGTCGACGTTGAGGGAACTTGGGGCCTGAATTGGTCGGATTTGCTGGCGATAAGTAATTAAACCAGTTTAGGAATAACTCAAAATTATTTGAGGTTGAATTTGAAAAGTTAGAGTTGAAATATGAGAAGGAGTTAAAGTCATTCTATGATTATTATGTTCGAGTATTTTAAATCCATCAGCCACTTGGGAGCATAGTCAAAGAATTATCTGGAAAAGAGACGTGAACGTTGATTATTTTTTATTTTCATAATTAATGTATACTTTTAAATGAAAATTGATTGTATTTTAATTTCGAAACATCACTTAAAATCTTCTTTAGATTGAAGAAAATGCCAATTAATACTTAAAGATGCAAAAATAGGGTTAGGAATTTTTTTAATTAGAAACTTTAAATGATATCAATTTACAGTGTTTCCTTCCAAAAATGTTGCTATATTAAAATAATAATTTTATTAATTTTATCCCCATATAATCCACCCTCCATTCAATTCCCTATATCTTTCCTAACAATAGTTTTAATTGGTTTTACCCGCTGAATGACACAGGTAATTTTCCTTTCAGCCGCTTTCCCTCACCACAAAATCAAACTCAACTTCAAGGTTATTTCCCCACTCGAACAAAGTGAAAACTTCCAATCGATATTGAACAGAAAGAGAAAAAGCTTTTTGTATTGTGCCGCCGTATAAATACTCGATCTATAATGAGCTTCACAGCCCTGCCACTGGCAAAACAAACAAACTCTAGATATCTGAAAGCGAAATCGGAAAAGCTACAGTGGAGATAGCAGATAGGCAATGACGAATGAATGATTGCGAAATGGCGATAATGGGAATAAAATAAGGATATTCAGTCTGTCAGTCAGTTCGTCAAGTGGAGATCGCATTGACACTTGAAGTTTATTATCCAATGACATTTCAATTCTGATTGGAGCACAGCTAGGATTGGTATTGGTATTGGGATTGGGATTGGGGATGATTCCAGTTCCAGTTCGGTACGAAAACAATAGCCAAACGTTTCGATGGGAATCTCCGATTCGGCCTGATGGCTGAAATTGATTGATCGTTGTATTTTTATTGAGTGATTGATATAAAATGATGCTAAAGGCAGAAGGGGCAGCCGATGGCTGGTTAGGCTGGTTAGGCTGGTTAGGGTATCCCGAAACAATAGTTTCAATTACAAAAGGTCCAACTGGAGGAGCTCTGGATATATATTGTAAGTCGAAGTTTCAAAGGCAAACGAACGAATCTAGATGAGGCTGAGGCCGCCCAAAAAAATATGGTTAGGCAACAGAAAATCTAGAGTTTCCAAGGTGTTTGCACGCTCAGCTTCAGCTTCAACTTCAACTCTACCCCGAACTTAAGTTCAGCTTCAGGTTCAACCTCTCCTTTAGTGAAAAAGTTCGCCTGCCGTTTCTCGCTTTCTTATCAAGATGCTTTCAATGTTTCGTTTAGGATTTTCATTTGTAGCATTTAGCTGCTCTATAAACCCCCGGCGACTGCAACTGCAACAGAAACAGCTCTTCTGGCAATGTCAGTGTGCTAAAGATATACGTATATATATATATGTATGTAGACAAATATATATAGTGGTAGTAATGTGTGCATGATGGCCAAGTATTTGTGGCCTCTGCTGGCCCATACCGTTTTGGCCGACACTCGTAAATTACAATAAATTATGTTGAAACTGATTATTCCATACAATTTATGGGGCCCTTTTAAGTGGGCGTGTGCACTTTTATTTTATTGTGAATGATGATGTAAATGATGTTGGCATCAGACCAACGAGAAGACCGATCTTAAGTCGCGTTTGGGGCTGCCTGGAGCTGCGGCTGTGTGAAGGTGGAGGTGCTGGTGCTATGTTGGAGTTGAGCCCGGGTCAAATTGTTTTTGGGGGGCTGATGGGTTAATGAGGTTCAAGTTCTCTTTTGAGCGGCCAAGTGCACGTAATAGCTGCTTATTTTGTTTTTTTTTTTTGTTAAATTTTTACAATTTTTCATATCATTTTCACTAAGAAACCGAGATAAATTTTTGCCCAGAAATTGTGGGAGTGTGTTAACAACAACAAAGGCAGCCTATCAACTGGCTCAAATCAGTGACTGAGGCAACAACATTCGACTTATAAAACACACATCATCTCCATTCCCATCCCCACCCTCATCATCATCATCATCAGGAGCAGGAGCAGGAGCTGGGGAGCCGAAGCTGTAGCTGTAGCTTGAGGATCAGCCTTTGGGAATAGCCTTGGCAGCGGCGTAGCAAAAAATTTAATTAAGAAAATCAAGTCAAAAAAAAAAACTGCTGCGTTGCGACAACAACCGCGAAGACGCGCTCCAGCTTTCATATCTGATTGAAAAGCCAGAGCCAGGCCGAGAGTCGTCGAGCCGCACTCAGGAGAGGCCCAAAGAGTCAGAGCCAAAGGCTGGAGGCAGAGGCAGATGCAGGGGAAGGGACAGGGGGGGGTGAACAAGAAAACTGAACCGAAAACGAGTGCAGCGCAAAAATTTGATGCGATTTGGATCAGAGCGACACAATGAGGAGGCCAATGAGGCAGGGACCACCAAGAGGCAGGAGACAGGGCCACGTACCTTTTTTCCTGTTGTTGTTGTTCTTTCGGGTTTTGTCAACGAACGGATTTCAATGATTATTCATTGGGCATGGCAATCACACATACACACACACACACACACACTTGTCTGGGCCAAAACAATTTCAGCAATTAGAATATCAAGCTATTCAGATCTCTTTCGAGATGCCAGCAATTGACATTGGCTCAGGAGATCAGCGCAAAATGCTCGCACACCCTGCACACGAACCAAGAACCAGGGCCAAGATCTGTGTGGCGCTTTAATGACATTTCTGGGGAACAACAACCACAGCCACAGCCACAGCCATGGTACAGGGCTCTGGCTCCCCAGCTCGAGTCTGTGCCAGAGCCAGAGCCAGAGCCGGTGCCAGTGCCGGTGGTTCTACCTGTGTGTGTGGCAGGAGCAGGCCGAAACGAAAGACTTAGGACACAAACTTGCAAATTAAAGAACATTAATTTTCGCCCAACTTGGAAAGACCTAAGCCCGAAACCCATGCCCAAAACCACACCAGAGAATAGCATATACCCGGCAGAATGAACTCCCGGCTGCAGCTTCTCCTGCTGATTGATTACACTAGCCAGCAGAGTACACAACGGAGCACACAACGGAGTCTGGCTCTTTGGCCTGGGAAAAAATCATAATAATAATGATACATAATAAAAATGGAAAACTTCTAGACGCCATATAAATCAGAGCAAATATGAATTGCTGTTTGTGTCCGACTCTACTGACTGTTTATTCGTTTGTTACCTCGCGTTTTTGTTCTCCTTTCCTTTCCTCGCTTTCCTCGCTTTCCTGCTGCTCTTGCCGCTGCCGCTGCTGCTGCTATTGCCAGTGGTGTACTTGGGGTCTTTTGTCAATTGCCATGGCACAGTGGGTGGGTACAAGGGATTACCAATTGGAGGATATGTATATATTTAACAAATTTAATTTAACAAAAAACTAACTTCGATGGCCTTAGAGCTATGTGAGACTGTTGCATGTCTAACAGTCGTAGAGTTCTCTAAAAAGTACCATAAAGTATAGTCATCTTTCGTTCTTGATTTTACAGATATTTATTTAACACCTGCAATTACCTGTAGAACAACCATTAGTTATTGCTCAGTTTTCGGTCCTTTTCTCACATCCCTAACCTCGATATTTATTTCAGACTAATAACTTTGGACACACACAAATTATTCTTAGCTTTATTGATCAGCTTTTATGCTTTATGCGACCCACTGTATTCAATTGAACAGACTTCATTCGGCATTGTTTCTTAGCTCTACTCTTGTAAGTCTGTGTCTGTGTCTGGGCTCCTTGCCGAGCTTTTGTGATCGCTGCAGCTTGCAGTTGCAGTTGCAACTCTCCTCATATTGCACACGAAGCAGCAGCAAACAGAACAGAGAGACCCAGGTACCGGAGACCACAGCCAGACAGAGACAGTTGTCGCCGTTTTGGCCCATTGTCTGTGTGGGAAAAAGCGCGAGACCGGCTAAAATGTATACAATGTACGAGTACGAGTACGAGAGTACGAGTCTGTATGGCTAACCGATAGTTTTCAATGCCAAATGGTTTATGCATTCGAATGCTCATGGCAATCATAAACGGAAAATGCTCATTCGCTGGACAATGCTTAAACGCCGCATAAATTCGCTTTAAGCAACGTCTTTTTGGTATCGATAAGCATATGCGGATAGTTTAACCCACATCTGGGGGAATCGACTCAACGACATCTCAACGATGACTCCTTCGCTGCGCTCTTTGGGGCTCTCTGGGGCTCTGGCTTTGGCTTTGGCTTTGGATCTGGCTCTGGCTCTGTGGTGCCAATCATTATATTTTAACAGCTTGTTTGCTCGCTTGTTTTACAAATTGAAATCGCCAAGGAAAATGTTACAATAAATTTAAATAAACACAGGCATTTTGCCGACAAGCAGCGATCGAAAGGGGAATACTTGGTGCCGTTTGTAGCGCTTTTCTTGTTTTCCTTTTTCTGTTTTTTGTGTTGTTTTTGTTGCTTTGCATCCTGAACCTAATCGCTGCGTTTAATTTACTTAAATTATACTAATGATCTTGAGCTGCCCCAGGTCCCCAGAGCAGAGAGACTCAGCCTCAGCCCCAGCATCTTGTGCCAGCCAGGCCAAGTCATTTGTTTTGGCTCGTTTATGGGGGAAGGCGGCTCAATTGATTTGGCCAAAGCAGCCGCCAAAGAGAGCCGCCAAGACCAAGACCAAGAGCAAGACGACTGCAGCCAGAGACGAGGTCCAAGTGGTCGGCTCATAGTGGATCCGATCCGATCCAATCCGGGGTCTAGTGCGAATCCGAGTGTTGCGAGTGTCGCTAGATATGGCCTGACATTTAGATGAAGTGTCTGTGAATCTGAGCCGGGCCTGTGCAACCCCGTCGATTTCCAGCTGCGTTTTGCCTGCGCTCTCTGGGCTCTGCTCTTTGGGCCATCTAAATGTCGTCGTGTAATTCCATTCATAAACAAAACTTTAATTTTATTGCACGTTCGAGTTGAAACAGTCAAGAGTTACCTTCGGGACTGTGAAGGCGTTGGCCGAGACTCGGGAGGCTCGGGAGGCAGATGCAGATGCTGCATCACAAACGATTATCATAGACCTCGAAATGGCTCAATTAGTTCTCATGGAACTGCTCCTCCTGTGCAGGCGGCTTCTCTCTGCGAAAGTTTTTATTGATTGGCATGGCATACCTGTTCAGTAGATGCCTGAATATTTTCCATTTGGAAGAGAGAAACTTTTGTCCGTGTCCCCCACTCACTTTCAGCAAAAACTCCCAATTTCCAGCTTTGGCTAAAGTATGCCACACCGGGGCATGCCATTGACACCCATGCGATTGTTGTTAATTAATTAAAAATAAAAATAAATACTCATAGACGATTCCGTTGACAAGATAAAATGGCCAAAGCCACACAGGCGCACACACACACACAGATACACAAATAAAACAAAAAACACACAATACACAGATACACAACCAACACATGAAAACACGACTCCAGTCCTCAGTGTAATAAATTGTGAAAAAAAAGAATAAATAAATAAAGTAACAGCCACAAAATCTATATATTGGGGCTGGGGCGTCAAGGTGCGACATTGACCCTGCTGCAAGTAGCTGCTGCCTCGTGTCTGTGTGTGGCACACAAAATCTAAAGCAAACTAAGAGTAGCAGAATAGCACAATATATAGCACGTTATCGTTGCAGGCCCAATAAAACATTGCATTTAAGAGTGCATACAAATGTTTGCTGGAGTTTGAGGTTTCGGTTTTCCATACCACCGCTATATAATTACACTGTGCTACAAAGAAAAGCAACAGTAGGTGCAGATTTAACGAAAAACCAAAAATAAATTAAAAACCGAAACAGAAATCATTGCAATAGAGCTCTACAGAAGATGTATCATATTTAAGGGCCAGACTTAATGTTAGTCAAGCTATTACTTTTCAGCTTTTTTCATCTCGTTTTTTGAAGGAAAAGTAATTAAATATATCATATGAATTTAAAATATTTCTACATATTTTCTATATATTTTTTTATAATTTTTTAAACGAAAAAATGTTTTAAATTAGGTCTGAAAAGTTATTGTTGTTTGGCACTGTAGCTTTCTGATTTTATTTATATTTGTAATGACAAATAAAAAAATTTTGTTTTGGTGGATTGTTCCTATATGAAATAGGATCAATATTGACGGTCCAAACTTAAAGATCACCAATCATTTTTTCCAATCCAGACAGTTGGACTTTTGGACAGTCCGGACAGTCCAGACTTTTGGACGGACATGTCTATAACCATCTCCGAGTCTATTAATGCTGATACAAAATATTCGATTATACTTAGTTTAGACTTTAGAGGTATGCGATCCAAACAAACACCATGCTGAAAAAGACCGACATTTCATTGAACTTCAAATAGCCTGGAATTTTGCTGATCAGTGCTCGTATCAGGCAACAGTCAGGGCCCGACTTAACCTTGCCAAAGCAGTTATTCTTGCTCCGTTGTTCTGCTGCCGCTGCTGCTGCTGCTGTTGTTGCAGCTGCAGGCAATGCCACTTGCAACAGCACTAACAGCCACAACGACAATAACAACAATATAGAACACAGCTGTGCAACAAAACAAAAAAATAAAGTAAAAAATAAAATGATAGCCAAGTTCTGGGTACTTGGGGGAAAAAAATGTAGAAACAATTATTGCCATTAGCAAATTGGAAATATTTTGCAGTGCTGTGCTACGTTGGGCTACGATTTTCACAATTTTCTCACGGCACTGGGTCGCAGTGCTGTTGAGGAAAAGAAAAGCCTTTCACAAAAAGGCTCTTCTCCTCTCGAATTTCAGCCAATTGGTTTGTCAATAAGCCACAATTGAAATCAGTGATCATCTTCATAATTAGCCAGCAGCAGCCAGAAGAGAGCCAACAACAAATGGTGTTAAGGAACGAGAGGCATATAGATATAAAGATAGAGATGGAGATGGAGAGAGAGAGAGAGAGAGAGAGAGAGAGAGCAGGGTAAAGAAAAATGTAATTTGTTTTCACACAACATAATCAACATGATAACCCCGACCAAAAACGTCTTTAGATTGAGTCTAATGATGATAAACGCTTTTACTGTGAGGTAACTACAGACTCCTGACACCGACGCAGAGACCCCAGAAACCCCAGAAACCCAGACAGATACAGATGGGAGGGAGTGTAGAGGGAGTCAGTCCAGTCCAACTGTCTGTCCGCCTTTCAGCCTTGCCTCTGCCTTGTGCTGGTTGCTGCCTGGGCCAATAATAAGTCAACATTCCAAGGCGTGTTAAGAGATGCTCGATTAAATGCCTCAATTGTGGCTCATATTGAACACCAACGGGCAAGGGGCATCAGGCAACGGGCAAGGCTACGGAACGTAGCCACATTCGACCGCGATCCGCTGCGGCCGAACATCGACACCACACACCACCTGTCCGCAAAAGGGTAGAAGAAGCAGCAGCAGGCAGTCAGGCAGTCAGGCAGTCAGGCAGCCAAATAGCACGCCCCCACCAACGGTCAACTTTCAGTCGTTTTTCCCCCTCTTTGGTTGTTGTTGCTGTTGCTCTTGCTGTTTGCTGTTCCTTTTTCCATTGCCTGATGCCTTGCCTGACTTTTAGCACTGTCGACGATCCAACAACAACAACAAAAACGACGACGGGGACGACGGGGACGACGACTGGGCGAAATCGTTTAGTGTCGTACCTAACTAAGAAAACGTATTTTCAATATCGAAATTATTATTATTAGCTGACAGCAAATCGCAGTTTTCAACTGACTTTTTTCAGTTGTTGTGGTTGCCGTATCTGTTGGCCGGCTCATGTTGTAATAAATGGACAGGACCACAGTATGGGCCGTGTACACCTTTGTGTGATATGCGAGTACTAACCTAAACAAAACCAAAAAAGTACATATATTCACCTTTATTGTGCGCTACATAAAGTGTGGGCATATCGAGAAAGAAAATACAGAAAATATCATGGATTAAATGGTAGGAATGGAATGTTTAAACAGTTTTAGGTATCCATAAATTTTTAAATACAGATCTGATTGTTCATGAGACTTCAGAGAGTAGAGATTGAATTCTTTGAATAAAAGAATTTCTGGAAGAGAATAGACATAATAATAGACATAGATAATAGACACTTTAGATTAAATTTGGAAAACATATTAGCAGACTAAAATTGCTAAATAAAATATAGAAAAGTACAAAACCGAGCAGAAAGGCTTAAGACAGAGGAATAAAATTAAAGAATGAAGAGAAAAAATTCCTGTAAATATTCAAATTCAAGTTTCTTTTAGTTTCATTAGAGAGTGCATCGTTTAAATAAAATCAGTTTAAGAAAACTAATTAAAAGATACAAATATAATTACCTTAAAGGGTATTCGCTTAATCACCAAAGTCCAAACCCATTCGGAGTAATCCACACTGCAGCACTCACTGCCATCAATTTTAGTTGTTTTTTTTTTTGCTCGTCTCTCCACAGAGTATATCCGAGACTTTGGGGCCGGCTTCTAAAGGTGAGAAACTGGCCATATTGCCTGCCGGGCGTAAGGCTGCACCCTCCCCAACTGACACACACCCAGGCAGGCAGGCACAAACACACAGCCAGCCAGCCAGCCAGCCAGCGAGACCACAGAGCCGGCACAATTATATGCCATTTTATGAAAATATTTTCAATAAAAATAATCATTTCCAAATGAAATTTATGCACAACTAAGCAGGTGTTTAGTGACGAGTCAAACATCTGGGCAAATGCCTTTTTTGTAGGTAAAGGTGAAATGCATGGAGCCGCCATCGGACAGTCGGACTCCCCCTGGAGCAGCAGCAGCAGCAGCAGCAGCAGAGATCTGTGGCGCAGAGAGACCCAAGTGAAAATTCGTTACAGTTGTCGATTCATCAAACAAGATAATTTGCTGTAGACAAAGCCAAGACAATGGGGGCCCATAACAAGGTGAGCTGTGATAAGCAACACGTTGGTCCTATCAGAGTACGGATCTTCCAATTAACTGACCAATAAAGACCGGCTTGGGATCTATCTTTTAATTTGTTCAATAGTGCAGACTCACGCCCCCCGCCCGACCAACCGACCGACCGACTTGTGGTAACAAGTAACGCCTATTGGCATTGCCTAGCTGCTGCATGCAACAAACACACACACACACACACACACACACAATAGACACCTTTTTGTAAGCAACAACGGGGGGCTAATGCTAATCAACTTCAAACGGCGAACAATTGTTACCGAATATCAGTTTTTGACAGGCGGTTTGTTTGGGATTGGGATGAGAATGGCAAAAGCACTGGAAAGGGGATGGGAAATGGCAGTGAAGATTACCGAGAACTCAAGTTTGATTGAATGCCAAATGATTGAATCTTATTGAACGCCTGTTTTTGGTGCACCAGGCATCGGGGCACTTAACATCCATCAAAATACTAAACGAGGACTATTTAGAACGGCAGAAACAGCAACAGCAACAGAAACAGCAGCAGCAACAAGTTGCATGCAACAACTGCCGGTTGACATATGAGCAACAGCAGCAGCAGGCTGAAGAAGCAGCTAAAAGAAGAAAGGAACTTTTGCCGCCACACCAAGTACCCCCAAGCCCAAGGAGCGGCTACTACACAGAACTTTCGGACCTAACAAGCAGCCAGCTAGCCAGCAGGCAGAGAGAGAGAGAGAGAGCCGGTCCAGAATTATGTAACAAATGCAGCAAATGCAGTTGCAGTTGCAGTTGCACTGGCACTAGCACTGGCACTGGCACTGGCCGCAAATTTGCAAGTCAAGTCACTGGAGATGTCACTCCGCGGATAGACACTCCGGACAGCTTGAGCAAAGCGCTGCCGCCGTTGTGGCATCGCTGTGCGGTACGTTCCACGATGGCAACCGTTGCCGTTGGACTTAATCTTAGCATGATTGTGCAATATTTGTGGAGTACTGTGTCGGCACTGGGTCCGTTGTCCTGGCAAGGTTGTTATGGACGCACCGCTGTTTGTTTGTGCCTGTAAACATGTGTGCCGACGAGAAAAGTCGAGAAAACCCGCTAACCCATCCACCGACCGCTTATCCATCGCACCCTTGAGTCTTGAGGACTGCCGCCTGCCTGTAGGATGATTTCACGCCGCGACAAATTACTGCAGCAGCCCTGGGAGCAGCTACGCTATGCCCAGCACCGGGAGAAGGTGATGTCTGCCCGCCCGGCCATCGATACGCATACGCCACGGATCCACGAGCACGTCCAACGCAAGTGGAAGAAGCAGCAGAACGAGCGTGAGCGTCAGCAGCAGATCGAGCGTGAAAATCTACGGCTGCTGCAGAAGCTGGGGGACATCATGAGAACGAAACGAATTAACAATCTCTGGCTGGAGCCGCGACCCAAGTGAGTATCATTTTGGATAGATATTTGCAGAAGCATTAATTGTGCTCCTTACAGTTTCCTGAACCGCGAGAAGCAGTTCCACACACGACCCTACTCCAGTCTGCCAGAGATCGTTACCATTTATGGCAATCAGCCGCCGGGTCCGCTGATCTACAGCACGTTGCCCAAGCCCACAGTGGTGGGCCGCTGTCCCACATGCAGCGGCAATCCGGAACGTACCGAGGTGGCCATACCCGAGCAGCGTACGCCTTGGGCCCCGCCTCGGAAGTCCTGGAACCGCAAGACCCAGCAGCCGGTACAGCAGCAGCGTTGCTACCACTGCGGCTCTTTCAAGAGCACCGAGCGCAAGTTCTTCGAGGAGTACTCGAACTCGTACTCCTACTCCTTTGACGGATGATGAAGCGACGAAACAATTAAAAAAATGAAATGCACGTTTATTAATCAAGCCTTTGGTATGTTGGGCGGCAGGGTGGCAAAGGTAAGGAAGCCTGTGTGCCCGGGCAGGGTTTGGGGATTGCTCGACGTTAAGTACTTCTTCAGCTCCTTGGGCGTTTTACTCTCCTCAGCGTTGGGTGTGGTCTGGGCTGTCGTCTCATTAGTTTTGGGCAATTTCAGAAACTCCAAATCGATGACGGGCAGGGCACGGGTCTTTATGACGCTTTCCTGCTGCAGCACCTCCATGGAGCAAATCTCGTTGAAGCCCAGTTTGGTCAGTTCTTGGATGCAGCGCTGTGACTGCTCGATGCAGGGTGAGAACGAACAAAAACGGCCGCCTAAGAATGATCACAAGGGGAAATTAAGGGTTTATACGATGGCTAAAACATAGATATTTTAAATTGCGAAATGGTTCGTATCTTTTGAATATTTTAGTTTCTCTAGATTATTTATTTTATTTATTTTCCCTTCATTTTCAGCTTTTCCTTGGGTAGCTTTTTCTGCATTCGCCTGACGAACAATCGAAGTTCCAATTCCCCTAATGACAAACGTTGCCCAGCCAGCAGCCAGCAGCCTGCCTGCCGTGGCCACATCAAGTGACAAAAGCGGCCTCATTCAATGTCAGGCACAATGAAATGGCAGCCTGACTGACTGACTGACCGCTTCACTGGGAGTCTTGATTGCCGGCTGGACATCGGACATTGGCCGGACATCGGCGGCCGCTAAAGGGCGCTGACAACTTGTTGTCAACGCGAGCGAGCGTTCTCTTCACTTACCAGACAACTTTAACGCCTTGAATGCATGCGGCACAGCCAAATCCGGTGCGGGCAGATCCAAGAATACCGCATCGGCGGCCCCGTCCAGTTCACTGCTGAAACCCAAATTGCACACATCCCTGTGATAGACGGTTACGAATGCGGCGAGGCCGTGTCGCTTAAACTCATCGCGTGCCTGGTCGGCTCGAGCCTCATGGAAATCGAACGTATGCAGATGGCCGGTGGGCTTGAGGGCGCGCAGAAAGTAGTGGGACAGGGAGCCGGAACCTGTTCCAGATTCGATGACAACGGCACCGGGTCGCACCTCCAGCTGGTGCAGAATCATACTTATATCCGGCGTGTAGATGATCTGAGTGCGATGCGGCAGCGTTTGAGTCCATAACTCCGGAGTGGGCTGAAGCACATTCGCCCAGCCTTTGGAGAGTTCCACACGGCTGCCGTACTCGACGCCAATGATGCCTGCAATCGAGAGATCATCAGCAACAAGTTAACCGAAACACTGCAAAACCAATGTCAACTGACTTTCCACCTTGAGAGAGCCATAGTTTGTCTGAAAAATGTGCTGTATGGTTTCGCCTTTTTTGTTCACTATTGTGGGCACCGCCTCAATGGCATGCATTGAATTGACACTTAAATATAGGATCACAATGTCCCCCTGCTCGATGTGGGTCTTGGGTTTGAGGAAACTCATCTTATCAGTTAAAATCTGTACAATTCACGTTTTTGTTTACAAAATGTGCGCGTGTTTCACTTTTTAGTGGTGGCCGATATCCTGTCATCGATACATTTCAAAGCATCACTGCGGCTAGTGCTGTAAAGTGAATGCAGTAACTATCCGATACTATCAAGAACAGCAGCCAACTTCACATTGATTTTAGGCCTGGTACAGTTTTTAAAAATATCATCTCTAGTCTAATCTGTTTAGAATATTTTCGATCTTTGCCAAGAAGGAAAACTTGCCAATCTCGTAAAAAATTGATTAATTTGTCGGTTAAAATTACTATTAGACGGAATATCAAAATCGGCGAATATGTTAGGTCAGACCGTATAATTTATCGAAACTTTTTGATGGATTTTGTGGAGGCAACATCATCTCAACAATTTCCCTTACATCCATGCTCACTTACGATTTTTACCGTTGCCAACATTAATTTGTAAATGCCAGCAACATGCTCCGCGAAATGAGCGACATTGTCCGACAACATGGGCACGGAATTCGAAACATTTTGCATACCCCTTAGGACATGGATATTATAGAATTTAGGAAATGTTTGTTATACCAGGCACCAATTAATGCAGAAGCTAGTCAGTCTCTATCTCAGAAATACGGTTTTTGGTCTTCTTATAAAGACTGAAAATGGGTATCGGGATCGATATGTTAATATTAATAAATTAATGAAATGCATTATTGGGTCAAAAAATATAAATATGTGCAAAATACAAGATTAATTGCGTTTTAAAGCATCTGGAAAAAACGAATTTTAACATTAATCAAATGAAAAATGTCTATATATGTCCATACCACCGGTTAAGTTTCCAAATGACGTGACATTTCATGCTCACTTACGTTTTCTTACGTCGCATTTCATGCTCACTTAAGTTGTATACCTTGGCTTAAACGTCATTTTAGAAGCAATCTAAAAAAAAAGAGTCACTAACCTAATCCAATCTTGTAGACAATTTATTCATTAATCGTATAAAATTATGTGCTCATACCTGAGGGTCCTAGTTAGCTAGTAATATTAAACGGAATATCAAAAGCGAGCAATATGAGTTTCGAAAATGTTCAAAATTACCGCCACATAACCAAATATACTTTGTCATCGATGTTTTGTTGCATGATCGTTTCGAACTCATACCGTGAGAGTAAAAGAGAGTAAGAGCTCATACATGAACGCGAAAATGAGAAAAAGAGCGCGTCCAGTGTCAAACCGATCGGTTCGACACAACATTTTGGTTTGAGCTTGGGTTGAGCCAAAAAAGGTATGGATAACGGGTAAATTTAGCCAAGGGAAATTTCACGGCTCGCACGATTTTCACCCTACCCGAAAAAATCCCCGATAGGCTTTGAGGGGCGCATGCGCATGCGCCCCTCAAAGCCTATTAGTCAGCTGGGTGGATTTTACCTTGCAGGCCTAACATATTCTGGGCCGTTTTGCCTGTTGTCCATACCCGATTTTTTCCGAAGAGCCTCAGCAATTTCCCAGGGAAGAATATTATAAACTTCCCAGGACGGCGAGGATTTTTTACAGCGCGCGGATTTGAAAAGAGCAAGGGAGTTACTAAAATAATGGATAAATTGCTGAAATCAAAGTAAACTGTTATTCGATTATGTTATCTTTTTACTATAATTTATGGGTTTCCTTCCAAGGAGTAGCCCCAACACTTTATAGCCCAACTTATAGTGAACAAATAAAACAATAGCCCCCAAACCAATTAACTTCGACACGAGCGTTAAAGAGCGTTGCCCACTAGCCATTGTAAAATGGTTAAATCTATTATTTGCGGCCATAAACTGCAATATTATGCTTTCTTGCGTCGCATGTCATGCTCACTCAAGTTTTATAAACGTCATTTTAGAAACAATCTTAAAAAAAAAGAGTCCTTAAAATTAACCAGTCTTGTAGAAAATTGTTTTATCTATTGTATAAAATTATGTGCTCAGGCCTGAGGGTCCTAGTTAGCTAGTAATATTAAACGGAATATCAAATTGCAAAAAAATGTTCCACCAGAGCCGACTAAAATCATATCGATTAAATTTAGGGGTGTCTGGCAAAAAAATCGATGTTTGATGTTTCTCCAGCTCTACCATCCCTATTTCCCTCTCTTTTGGTTTTTTTACGAAGTATGTATGCTCGAATTCTGTTTAATCCGCCGACATCCTGCGATTGTGCGTCGAAATATGGCCAATTGTGACAGGGGATGATGGACAAATATGCCAACTATGTGTTCACAGTTTACTCATGAGCAATTGCGTTGTTTTTCCCCTTTATTTTATGACATTTCTTGACCCGTTTTTGGCTGTGAATTTGTTTCCGAAAATGACTTTCTGGGTGGCAGCCGCAAAATGGTGCAGCGATTGACTTTGAGGAGGCGTCTGTCCTACAACACCCGCTCCAACAAGAGGCGCATGTAAGTAGATCTGAGGATAGCTACAATAGTCGTGCCGTATTCTGATTATTTATTTGTTTACAGTGTGCGCACTCCCGGCGGCCGTCTGGTCTACCAGTATGTGAAGAAGAACAAGACCGTCCCACGCTGCGGCCAGTGCAAGGAGAAGCTTAAGGGCATCACCCCATCCCGCCCAAGCGAGCGCCCACGCATGTCCAAGCGCCTCAAGACCGTGGCCCGCACCTACGGCGGTGTCCTGTGCCATGGCTGCCTCCGCGAGCGCATTGTACGCGCCTTCCTCATCGAGGAGCAGAAGATCGTCAAGGCCCTGAAGAGCCAGCGCGAGGCACTCGTGAAGCCAGTCAAGAAAGTGGAGGTCAAGAAACCCACCAAGGCTGCCGCTACCAAGAAGCCCGCTGGCAAGACCGCCGGAAAATCTGGCGTGAAGGCCGCCGGCAAGAAACCCGCACCCAAAGGCGCCGTCAAGTCCAAGAAGTAAATTGATACTTGAGGGATCTTGTTTGAAGCATGGAAGCAATTTGTAATAAAGAAAATACAAACTGGAAGAATTTATTTTATTTATGGACATTTTTTATGCGCTATTCCTGTTTACGGCAGTGTGGGTGAACAGCTGATCGGGAGGTAAACAAGTCACCGGTGCTGCTTCTTCTTGATTGTTTGCCATTCACACTTTTCGCTACCATTCGAGTAACATTTTATTAATTATAATGCCACCAATTATTGCGAAACCATATGAATCGTAAGCTATATATGTTTATAAAAAAAACATTTGTTATATTTGCTGTTTTATAAAACAGAACCTTAAGATTGCCGTTTGAGACGCCTCGCATAGCCGAAATCGCATACCGTGTCTTGAGTGTTGACAAGGAGCCTCGCCGAAATTTCGTGCAGAAGACTCTGAGCTTGGATAGGGATGTCGTGGAGGTGCATTTCTGTGCAGATCAAGTGAAGAATCTGCGCACGGCCATCAGTTCGTTCTTCGAGGCATTGCTGCTCTGCCAGGACACCATCAAGCAGTTTGGGGACCTAACAGGGGAACCAGAGGCGCCCCAGGAAGACAGCAATGCCGGAGCACAGTCCAGCCCCGACACCGCATAGAGCCATCTATGGCTTTGCGTTCTATATGCTGTTTACGGTTCTGTTTATTGTATACGTGGCCTGGGTGCTGCTGCCGTTCGAGTTTGGGCTCCAACCCTATTTGCCGGACAAATATTTTGCAGTTTTTGTGCCATTTCTTGTCCTGATGTTCGCCTGGTTTTTCGCTTTCCTCATCTATCCGGCCATTAATATGTCGCTGACTGTCAATGTCGATTCGATCCATTCCGTGGTGGACCCCAAAATAGCTCTACCCAAGGGCACAGCATTTACATCCTGGTCACAGCTGAAGAACTCCAAAGAAGATTCCCCATCCAAGAAAAAGAAACCGCCACCAATCAACTGCAATCTGTGCAAGACATCGCACAAACCAGTAACGCGAGCACCCATTGCCCCACTAAGGTTTCTCGATCTACAAGAAGTGAATACAGCATATTACAACTAAAAAACTAACAAATTGCTTTTATTCCGTTCGAGAAATTCATTTTCTTCGGACCGTTGTCCAGCCATCTTCGGGCTCAACGAATTCCTCAGCCTTCTGCTTGCGTGCCTGGGAGCGGGTGACGCGCCCGCTGCCACTAGGAGCTGCCTCATCCTCGCTCTCATCCATTTCATCGTCATCATCGCCGTCTTCGTCCATGTCTTCATCGTCCTCCGAGGACGAGTCGCCGTCTACGGGTGTGTATGTTACTTTGACATCGGGACGCAGCCACTCTTTGCCGGGTGGCAATTTGCTTAGTTCTGTTTCAATCTGTGGATACTGGTTCTGCTGTGCCATCTGCTTGTAACGCAGCAGATTCCGGCAGATCTCTGGTATGGAATTATCGTCGCACAGCGTGTTGAATTCCTGGTCCATGAGCTCCTCGAGCACTTCCTGGAGCTCGCCCTGCGTGATGTTTTCGTTGCCTACACAGTATTGATATGTGTAGTCCATGATTTGGATGGCCACCTAGCAGTGAATTTATTTTAGGTTAGAAAATGGCTTGAAATTGAATGTAGAAGTGGTCTCACCTGCTGGCCATTGCGTCCGCCCATGCCATGTTCCACGGCGAGCCTTAGGTTCTGCCAATTGTTGAAGATCTTCTCAACAATTAGTCGAAAATTCTTTTGGAATTCCGTTTGTTGTGTGGCTGCCATAGCGTGCGCTGGTCTAGTGTTGCAAAGGCTACCCATGTTTTCTGTGTTCTTGCCATTCGCATTAAACGTGTGCATTTATTCCTTTTGCGCCAAAAGTTGGAATAAGGTAAACAAAATATCCGGAAAGTCATGTCGGACGAAGAAATTACTGGCGATCTTCAAGCGGAGAACGATCTAGACGTTGAGGCTGCCTTGGCCAATGGCGACGAAGAGGATGATGACGATATGGAGCAAATAACGGCACAAAAGGTTAGCGTCTCTTAAGAAATCCTCAAAATTAATGTTCAATTGCTGCGGAATCAACAGGTGCTCGAGATTCTGGAGACAGCTTGGATTAATGAAATGTGTGCCCCCGAAATACTGCCCAACCAATCGGACATGCTGGAGCTGATGGTCTCCCAGGTGTCTCATATGGAGGAGCAGATGAAGGACTTGGACAAGAACGATTTCCGAGCTGTGGTGCATAGCATGGAGCTGGAGCGTGTGCGCTATATTATGGCCAGCTACTTGAGATGCCGCCTGCAGAAAATCGAGACCTTCACCCAGCACATACTCAACCAGGAGGAGGCTCGAAATCCGGACGACAAGCGCCTGTCGCCGGAGGAGACGAAATTTGCCAAGGAATTCGCCGGCCATGTAGATGAGTACTTCCACAAGGTGGCCACCCAGTACATGCCCAACCAGCAGCGTGGCGAGCTCGAGCAAAGGATCGTTACCCCCAACCTAATGAGCCATGTCTTTCTCAAGGCAAATGTGGCAGGTGAATATTTAGCAGTAATCCTTGACAGGGAATTGCCAATTTAATGCACGATCTTCTTAACGTTTCAGTGCCGGCTGTGATTGTGGGCGTTGACGATGAAGAGGTGGACATGGCGCCCGGCTCCCAGCATATTATTCCCTATCAACTAGTGGCCGACTTGATACAGAACAACCAAGCGCAGCTTATTTAATAAATAATAGTATATTTAAAATAGATTAATAAACAGATCAATATTTAGACAGCAAAAGTATATAAGATTTCATGCGAATTAAAATAATTCTAGAAAATGCAATAGGTTGTTGCCATTCAAATTCGAACGTGGGTGCAGCCAGTGCTGGCAAACGTGTGAGCCAATAACAGCTGCGCTGGAACCACTGGAAAATGGTGGTTGGTGGTGTCTCTCTGTCGTGCGCCTATATACACATACCACGCAGCCAATTGGCTTCATTTGTCAATGTGGCGGGCTTTTGCGCGATTACCCAGAGCATTAGAGTGTGGGCTAGGAGCAGTGCAACAACAACTAACGCTGACGCAGCATTTGCCACATTCCAACGCGAGAAATTTCTGCAGAACCTCTTGCCTCAACAAACACAACCTCCAACGCGTCATAATGACCAGTAGTGTGAAACCAAAGGTTGTGTTTGTTCTAGGTGGCCCCGGTGCGGGCAAGGGCACGCAATGTTCCAAAATTGTGGATCGTTTCCTTTTCACGCACTTGTCCGCAGGTGACTTACTGCGGGAAGAGAGGTCGCGTGAGGGTTCAGAGTTCGGCACGCTGATTGAGGATTACATACGTAACGGTAAAATAGTGCCCGTTGAGGTCACGTGTTCGCTGCTGGAAAACGCAATGAAGAACTCTGGCAAGTCGCTCTTCCTCATCGACGGCTTCCCCCGCAACCAGGACAATCTGGACGGCTGGAACCGTCAGATGTCCGATAAAGTAGATATGCAATTCGTACTTTTCTTCGACTGCAACGAGGAGGTCTGTGTCGAGCGCTGTTTAAACAGGGGTCAAGGTGGCTCCGGACGGACCGACGATAATCTGGAGAGTCTGAAGAAGCGCATCCAGACGTACAACAACGATTCGTTGCCCATCATTAAGTTCTTTGAGGATGCCGGACAGGTGAAGAAGATCGATGCCAGCCCCGATGCCGATCAGGTCTTCAGGGAAGTGGAGCGCACCTTTATGACCAGCGGTTTCTAGACGGAGTTCCCTCTCCAAGTGAAATGTTATCTCTTCAGCTCTTTGTTTAATTATTTTGTGTGTGTGTAACCTTATCTTATATTGTAGCAATTCTCTACTCTATTTCCCCCTTCCTGTCAAATATATACGCTTGTTATGGTAATTTACGAACGAACATTGTGCAATTACTCATCGATTTTCCGTCTAGCACCGGGTGGAACACGCGGAGGGGCTGAACGAGCACTTAAGCACTTTCAATTTAATAACATTTGCACTTAGAAAATACACGAAAGGGGATGAAGCCGGTAGGCAGCTTCTCTTATATAAAAATACGACAATTGGAAAACGGCAGGCAGATTCTCAAGGACTTAGTCCTTTCGTAGTTTGTCCAGGCGTGCTTGAAGGTCGGCATCCGCATCGGACATGGGCGAGGTGCCACCGCTACCACCGGCTGCCCCAGCACCAGCACCGGACCCACCACCGCCGCCATTGGCGCCACCACCGCCTGCTGCCACGCCGCCGGCAGCCACAGCAGCCGGTGTCTTCTGTGCCCCAGCAGCGCCGGCTATCGAGAGCGAACCCGAGGCGTTGGGCAGGTCTCCCAATTGTTCGCCCAACTGCAGGCCCAATTCGTCAAGGACTTGTGAAACGACGGCATCAGTCTCCTCCTCGTCACCCTCGTCCTCCATGGCATCGTCGATGGCGTCGTTGATCATCTCCTCCTTCATGTCCATCATTTCCGATTGCTTTTCAAAGTCCTGCAGGATCTTCTGTATTTGCGGGAGATTCAGCTGGCGGTTCATGTTCTGCATGGCCTTGGTAACACCTGAAAATAGGGGAAAATTCCAAGATTAGAGAATGTGAATCAGCTAATGGAGGCACTCGCCACTCCCACCCCACCCACCTTTCATGGCCTGGGCCATTGTGTTCTGGGACTTGAGCGTCTGAATTTTGAGGGAAACCGCCTGAATGTTTGCCTTCATGAGCATGAATTTCTTCGCATAGCGCCGTGTGCGCACCAAATCCTTGGCCATGATCTTCACCGCATCCATTTGGCCCTCCTTGGCCATTTTCTTGATGTCTGCGATTATTTTCTTCTCTTGCTGCTCCATTTTCATCCGCTCGCGATCCAGGTCTCGCATCGCCTTGTTCAGGGCACGCTGGTTCTTGCGCAGCATCTCATCTGGGCTGATCTTTTTTCCAAAGAGCCAATCCATTTTGGTTTAATGTTTTAACTACAGATTCTTATTACGATTGATATGAAGAGGCAATAGGTAATGACGGAATTTCAAAGATTACTCATCAAGAAAACACAACAAACAATGAGTACAAGGTGTCGCGTATTATAAGGTTGTTACTCCCTGTGTTAGCGCAACGCGGCGAATGCAGCTATCAAGAAGAAGCACATGACATCACTAATCACAATATTCTGCGTTTTGTTGTGAATGAAACATGAAGGAATTCGACGATTTCAACTTTAGTGTGGACAAATGTATGATTACTAAAATAATTTCTATTGGATTTACCATATAAGCGTTTACAAACATCGCAGACACCAAAGAACTGACCCGGGAATGTGTGGGCGGCAGCGATTTGCAGCAGCGAAAAAAGGAAATCGAGGCGTACAATGAAACGACGTCGGCCACTCTCAAGCAAACATGCAAAAAGAACTACATGGAGTTTATCCAAACGGCCAAAGAGATATCGCGTAAGTTGTACGAAAGCATCCGCCCCATAAAAACTGTATGGTATGTCATGATCGTCCCCCAGATCTCGAGTCGGAAATGTATCAGCTCTCACATATTCTCATCGAGCAACGCAACATCTTGGCCACCATGACCGATGGAAAGAACACTTCTCGCCTGAAGGCCGACAGCGTAGAAGCGGAGAGCAGTACCGCTGCCGATGATGTGCAGAACAGCCATGCCACACGGGCGGTAAAGGAAATGGTTCAAGGCTTCAATGGCAACCTGGAGGGCAAGACATTCCTCAATGAGGGCGCCCTAATCGAATTGGATGCAAATGACTATCGACCCATTCAGCGAGTGTTCTTTTTCCTGTTCAACGACGTGCTCATCGTTTGCAAAGTGAAGCATGACAAGTAGGAAGGTTCGTTGGTAAATAAACAAGCACTGGATAACCTCAGTCTCTTCCCTTCAGGCGTTTGGACTTCCTCACCGAATACGATCCCAAGAAAATAGGCGTGATCAATATCAAGGATTTGGATGGGGTTAAAAATGCGATTAATATAATAACGCCAGATGGCTCTAAAATATATCAAAGTATCACCGCCGCCGGCAAGACAGAATGGATTGAAAAACTCGAAGAAGCCTTCCGTTTCGATCAGCAAAAGAAGTCGAAAAAGGGACAGGCCCCGCAGCCGCCCACGCGAGCCAAACAGTCGTCTAAGTCATCCAGCCCAGAGAAGGTTAGCAGCACACCCCAAGCCGAAACGCCAACAGAGCCCAAGTCTCTGGAGGACGAGACTCCCGAGTGGCTGAGCACGGCCAGCGAGGAGATTCAAACGCTGGTGGCCCAGCGACACTTTGAGGATGCCCAGGAGCTGATCAAACGCACACAGGAGTACGTAAAGGGCGAAAACCGGAAGAAAGTTCCCCAAGCGGACAGCATTGAGAGCAAGGTGAAGCATCAGGAGCTTAAGCTGATCACAGTCCTGCTCAAGGAGCTCTCGAATAGTCATAATCGTAATTTGCAAATCGCCTTGAGGGCCGCCAAGCGGCCGCTAAAGATACTCGTGGAGATGGGCCGCTATCGGCAGGCGAGTGCCACCCTGCTGAAGGTCTGTGCCGTCAGTCTACGGGTGTCGCAGCGCGAGGCGCGTAGGAATAATGCTGATATATCGGAGTTATTCTTCTGTGATCTAACGCAGGTGGCGTGTGATTATCTCACCGCCTTCGAACAGCAACCGGCGTGTGTGAGTGGTAAGTGGAACCCTGTCTCTAAATCTGACCCTTAAATAAACTCCCCTTTGATTTCTCCCACAGCTCTTGTCGTCTGGTGCAATGCCGAGCTGCAGTACTTTGCCAGCCAGCTGATCAAACACTATCTTGCGAAAGGCACCTCCCTGGAGACTGTGGCCAAGTGTGTGGAGCGTGTTCGCAAGCCCTCGACAAAGCTAACTGAGATTGGGCTGGACATAAGCTATCATCTGGAGGGTCTACTGCGCACCACCCTTGAATCACTGATCGAAGAGTCCAAGGAGCGTCTCCTAGACTCGGTTGGACGCACTGAGGAAAGCTGGCAGCCGTACAATCTGCAAACAAAATCAAATCTGAAACGATTGCTGCTCGAACTGGATGTCCTGGGCATCGATGTGCGGGCTCAAGCCACAGGCGACACTTGGATGAACCTCACCCAGTCCACGGTGGTCTTTATACGACACTTTCTGCAGCTCACCGAGCACTGCGGTTGCCTGGCCAAGTGCGAGACGCTGCTACAGAAGCTGGAACTGCTGCTGAAGGAGCTCTTCATAGCCCATCACTCACTGAAGCCGCCCAGCGACATGGCTGTGGATGTAAGTAGAAGATAATATTACTTTTTAGCTCGAAAATTGATTCATTCTCCCATTTTGCAGCCCAACTTTGTGATGAAGAATAAAATCTTTCTGGTTGACAATCTGCTGCCCATAGCCATAGACAAGTTCCGACAGATATCGGGTCGACAGTGCGAGATCTTGCGAGAGCTGCACACAAAAATGTCGCGACAGCATGGCGCTCCTTTACCCCGGCAGCGCAGCGTCTACACCACAGATGTCTTCTAGAGATTAGAGGGATTTTTGTTTGCTTTACTTTTTCGATTACATATAAGTTTTTTTTATTTTTTGTCGTTTTGCTTCAATTATTTATAATATAATTATATACATATATAACCACAATAATAATAATATTTTGTAAAATTAAAAATCGAAGCGTGTGCTGCACTCTAAACTCGGGGCGCGAGGCGTGCCCACTCTCTATATATACTCGTACTCGTATTATATATATATATATATATATTTTGTTTTGCTGTTTTTTTTTGTTTTTTGTATATATAAATCGATTCTTCACTCTAAACACTAAACAATTTAGATGTTTGTTTCTTTTTTCTAATTTCTATTTCGGTTGTGGCTCTCTCCTCTTCTCTTTTTCTTTTTTTTTAGCTGCACAAAATATAGGATTTTACAGTTGGTTCTAGGGATTCGTTCAAGGGTTTCTTTCACACGCAAATCAATATTCCCCATTTCCCCTGACAAAAAGTGACTGCCCCACTATGCGTGAATGTGTGTGTGTGTATGAGTGTTTCAAATTTTTTTTTTTTTATAAATTTATAATGTAAAAACTCTTAACTAAAATCCTTACTAGTTATATTCATTTATATTTATATATACTTTGTTTTGTATGCAAATGTTTGTGTGTTCGTGTGTTTCTGTGAGGGGTAGGGAGTGGGCTTGGAACAACTTAAAAATTACATTTGTTTTGTTTGCATTATATATCGAGTTACTTGTCCTGTCCTGGTCTGATTCTCAGCTAAATTACAAAAAACATTCACATTTTAAAAACAAAAACTAAAAGCACTCCACTTCGATACTTCATACTTCTGCTAGCATATCCTTTCTTCGCTCAGTATCGTATCATATAATCTCAACGCTTCCTGCTCCTTCACTTGCAATGACTAATCCATGCAGACAACCGACCACCATTTATTGAGGGGTTCTCCTGTCCAGATGGAACGTGGGGTTAGGTAACGCCGACTGTTTTTCTCTTTTCTAATTTATTATTACTTTTGCTTCCTTTTATATACTCATTTCTGTTGCTCGCTCCATCAATTTATTTGCTCTTGTTTTCTTCTTTGTTTTACTTGCAATTTGTGTGTGTTGTTGATTTTTTTATTGGACTTAGGCTTAGGCTTAGTAGCTACAAGTACGCTTAAATTTTTATTTTTTTCCGTTCGTTTTTTTTTATTTTGTTTTGCTGTGTTTATATATTATAGAATTCTCTCTTTCTGCTCTCATTTCTGCTTCGCTTTATTCTTCTGCTGTTGTTGTTGTTGTTGTATTAGCTGCTGCGGATGCTGATGCGTTTTGTGTTTTCTTTTCTTTTTCTATTTGCATGATTTCGAACATTTTGTGTGGGTGTTGGGTGTTGTTTGTTTTGTTTTGTAATAATGTAATAAAAACTATACGCGCTTATTACAAAATGAAAAAACTGCTTGGTGTGGGTGGAGGAGTAGGATCTTCTAATAAATAACTTCGTAGACAGTAGCCTTCTTATCGCCCGAGCCCGTCACAATGTATTTGTCGTCAGTTGATATGTCGCAGCTAAGTACGGATGATGTTTCCTTCGACTGCAGTAAACAACAGAAAATAAATTAGCAAAAATGTGTGATAAAATTCCTCTACCATCTTCTACTCACCTGGAATATACTGGCACCGTATGGTGTTCGCCATGCGTTTAGCAGGTTGTCTTTGCCGGTTGAAACGAACCATTTGCCGCAGGCGGCAAATCGCAGCGACAGAACACAGCTCTCGTGCAGATGCAGTTGATACTTGTCCGGTTTCGATGCATGCAATACTTCCACATGTGAGTTCTCCATGCCCACAGCCAGCCAGTCACCTGCACGGCAAATAAAGTTAAAAGTTTAAACCAATTAAATCTTTGAAAGAAGTCCAACCCACCTGTGGGACAGTAGCCAAGCGAGAATATTTGAGAACTGAAATCGTGCTGTTGCAGTTGGCGGCCCTCGCGCAGGTCCCACGAGCGCACCGTGTTGTCGAGACCGCCCGTCCATAATCGCGAGCCATCCGGACTGATGTCAATGCACGAGGCACCATCGGTGTGTCCTTGGAACTGGCGCACCAGTATCTCGTTGTGCAGATCCCACACGGCAATGTTGCCATCGCTGCAGCACGAGAAGCACACCTTCGAGTCGGGGCTGATGGCCAGCGCATAGCAGGCAGGCGCCGCTGAGGTTAATTCGGCCTTGATCCTGGGCGTTGGGCTGGCCAAGTCCCATATCGACAGATTCGATGCCTCGCCGCCCACAATCAGCGTCCGGCCATCGGGCAGTAGCTTCACCGAGCGTATATAATTGTCGCGCTGCAGGCAATCCAACTGACTGACGGGGTTCTTGTTGCCCGGCTGTGAGATGTCCCAGACCTTGACGCACCCCTTGCCGCCCGTATAAACGTATTTTGTAGGATTTGAAATTGTCACGGCGCAGACGACTTCGCCGTGCGATAACGTATTGATCTGACGGGCGTGCCGAGGTATACCAACGCCTACCAGCGCATCCGGCGGGAATGGCACCGGCTGTAGGCTACCCTCACCGTTCATATGGAAAGAGTATGCACTGTCAAAAAAAAGGAAGATATGTAAGAAGGTCAATAATTAGCTTACATAGGGCATACAAAGTTAAACGTTTAAATTTATATTGGAATCGTAAACAGGCAGTCCCCAAAAATATGCGAAAACCATGATGGGGTCTATCCTATATGACTAACTTTTTGTGTAATCTTTAAAGGTACCTTATTACGGTAAATATTAAATTATTATCGTTAGGAAAACGTTAAGAAAAGCTAGCCTTCATCGATCAATGTCATCATTATATATTGTCTAGGCCTAAATTATAAGATTTCCCTTGTCGAATGATGCAAGCAAGTTCATTGATTCGGTTCTCTATAACTGAACGTACACATACGTTTCAAATGATATGAAAGTGTTTAACAATGCAATAAACAAAGATGCCCATCGATTGGAAATTGTCCAATACAGATTATAGGAAAAATATAATCACATTAAACGGAGCAATACTGATGGTCGGAATGGAACCAATGACTCCCTGGTCGTCGTGTTTCGATCCCCCCGGAATTCACCACATTTTCGTCAAATGCTGCAATTGGAGATGGCAGGTTTGACTGTGTGCGAATATGGATTTGCATATATCCAGAGAATGTTGAGGAGGAGCCAGAAGTATATAAACCTGACCAATTGTTCATTTCTTTGCGTGTTGCAGCAAGCACTACATATTGATATAATCTAAAATTTAGCTAAGCATATCTAATAACTTCAATTGACCGAGACAAAGTGGAATCATTGTGGAGTCGTTTCTTAATCTAAATCTTATTCTTATTAAGCTCTATTATGCCCTCATCCTGTCTCCGAGTTATAGATCTTAAATATTCGGCCTGAGAGGCATAGCATATCCTGTAAGCTGAAACTTCCACAAGGTTGTGGAAGCCTATACTTAAGAGATAGGCTCGTACCGATCACTATCCCTAATCGTACCTAAAAGAGTCTTTGCTCAAGTTCTGACCACCTCCTCTAAGAGTCTATTTTTCTTCCTTTCATAATAGAACCCTGAATCATTTATGTTATCCTAATAAATTAGTTATCAACTAGTTCCCTGCGACCTCTCTCATTATTTTGGGGAGTAGCGGAACTTACGGCTTTCCACCCGTCAGGGCTGAGGGATGTGGAATGCCATTTGTTCGCACATGCGAATGTGGATCGTACGGCATTGGTGGCGGTCGTCCATAAGCTGGATCCGATGGTGGACGCTGGTAGGGATCTGCTGGTCTCTGATACGGTGCCCCCGGATACCCGGCTGGCGGTGGTCCCTGCGGCATCATTTGTTTAGGATTAACGCCACCCGGTGCTGGTGCGGCAGCGTTTGGTGTCGGTGTTCGTGCCTTGGCCCCCGGTGTGCCCGGCTTTTCCATCTATAAATACATAAAAAATACATTTTGTTATAGTTTCCTGGATATATACTGAAGCATTTCAGATCTTACATCTTTTGTCTTGAGGCTGGGTGTGGAACGTGACGAGCTGGAGCCAGAACGCGAGGGCGGACGTTCCTGTTTGATGCCACTACTGCTGGGCTTCTCCAGACGTTCGCCGTTCAGGCTTTCACGATCGCGTACCTCCACATGCTCGCCATTGGGGCGAGGAGAGTGGGATTCCTGAAAGGCAAACACAAAAAAAAAAAGAAAGAGCATTAATCAAGGAAAATATTCAGTAAACGGGGGCGTGTTTTCTTTTTGGTGTTTCGGGGGGAGGCGGGGGGGATTGTGGTTGCATTGAATCTCTGGGGCCGACACTCAACTCACCATTTCATTTGCAACATCTACGACTAAATCTTGATCGCTTTTCTCGCCTTCATCGTCCTGGAAATAATTTTGAAAAAAACACAAAAACAATATAAAATAAAAGTTCATACAAAATAACAACAATTCCACCACCACAAAAAGAACAACAATAACAGCAGCAATCAAATCCATATATTAATTAAGCAAAAATCATTATTTTCTCTCTTTTTTTAAAAGTTATTGTTTTTCTTTTTTTCTGGCTGCACGTCTCTTATAAATTAGCAATATTTTAATAGGTGTTAGCAGTTTAAGAACAACAACAACAATGGCTACAACAACAGCAACTACAAATGATAGGATGGACTACAGGTTTTTGGATTTGTTATGTTTTTTTTTTGGTGAGTTGAGAGACAGCAGCAGCATCAGCATCAGCTTAGTGCTGGCTTATGGTTTATATGGATGGCAACACGGATACGATGAATGATGGTTCTTTTATATAGATTGAAGATTGAAAGCCGATTCGATACTCACTTGCAGTTGTTTCTCATCTTTCCGGCGCTTCGAGTCATTCTCAATGTCCAGCGGCGAGCGTGTGCGATACTTTTCACGATCCGCTGGCGAAACTGAATTGCGCTGCAAACAAAAATATAATCTTTATATATTTTCCTTTGCAATCGTTATTTTTTTACTTACCAAACGCTCTTCGGCGCCTGCTGGTCCCTCCAGCCCTGTGGGCTTTATGTCCGGCCTATGATGATCTGGTGGCGCCTTGGGCAAACCTTGTGGCCCGTGCGGCAGTCCCATGGTGGCACCCAAGGCACCAAATGGATTTAATGCACCCATCGGCTGTGGCGGTCCGCCTGGCACCTGCTGTGCATGTATTTGCTGCTGCAAATTGTTGATCAAATGAAGAATTTTGATTAGAATTTGGTTTGGAGCTTAGCTTTGTGTCGTGCAACAGAAAAGCTTTGGTATGTGTGTGTGTGCGAGTGTCTGTGTGAACAACAACAACAATAAGAACAGCAACAACAACAACAACAATTTGAAGGCATTTTTGTAAGCATTATTTAATGTAGAGAAAGAGAAAAAAAAAACAAATAAAATATGAATAAAAGTCACAAAACACGGTGGTGGCAGTGGCGGGGGCTTTTTTGTTTAGCTGTGTGGCAGTGGCAAGTGGCAGAGAGTCGAATGCGGGCGGCAGACAAACAAACAAACAAACAGAAAGTAAAACGAAACTCTTGGCAGCAAAAGAAAACTTACTAAAAGTTGTTGTATTCCATGTTGCTGCTGATGCTATGCAACGCGGCGGTTTTGTTTTTGTTTTCGTTTTTTGGTTTTGTTGGGATTGGATGGATTGTTGTTGGGTCAGCGCGAAATCATACGTTAAACAAAATTAAGGATAGAAGAAAAACAAAATCAAATGGAGAGCGCCAAAGAAGATACAGAAATATCCCCTGCTACAGGCCCATAAATCTTCCCTAGATTTAGATGTTCTTTCTCTTTGTTGCTGCTGCTGCTGGACCCAGACCCCCACTTGTACCCCAATACTTACCCCAATGATTAGATTGAGCTCCTGCATGGTGACCTGCTTCGCACGCTCCACCGCCTGCAGCACTTGTTGCTGATGATCGGCCTGTAGGAATGGAAGTAGCTGATTGATCAGTGTATTGAGGCGCTTGGCGATCTCCGTTTGCTTGTGCATCTCCACATTAAGGCCATAGGACATCTCATAATACTGTTTAACAGATGATATAGGATATGAGGAGAGGGTAGGGGTAGGGGTAAAGTAAAGGCATTATTATTAGCTAAACGTTTCGAGTTATGTGTGAGAAGTGGGACTTACCATAACATAATGGCGCTGCATCTCCGTCTTCTCGTTCGCCAGCTTCTCGCACTCCAATTTGATGCTGGAATTCGCAGAAAAAATAATCAACGGGTAAATTAGTTTAGGCGACGGAAGCGGCCGCTTGCTAGGCCCTGCCGTTGCCTGCCAAAGGAAGCGGCAGCGGCAAGTAGCAAGCAGCAAGCGGTGGTGGTGCGGGCAGCGGCGGCGCAGGTTAATCCTATGACAGCAGCGCATATGGCGCGCCAAAACCGGTTTGCTTTGCTTTTTTGCAAAACGCAGACGCAGCAGCATCCACAGCCGCACTAACACAGAGACAGGCGGCAGGCAGCATACAAGTGTGCCAGCCAGCAGCAGTTGTACAGTGAAGGCTCCCAGAGAGCGGAGTGGTTCTTGCCATCGAAGGGTCGTCCTCTTCCCCAGGCATCCACTGTCCATCCCCACTGAACTGGATGGTCACACACGCAAGCCAGCTCCATCTCCTGCATGGATCCCACACGCATATCCTAATTCCCTTGAAGAAGAGATCTCTCAAGGATACTACTGCTACTTGCCTGTGGTATTGTGCCTGCAGAAAATTGAACTCCTCCTTGATGCGTTCCAATGTATCGGCGATGGTAAATTTGATTGGGCCCTGAGGTGGTGGTCCCTGAGGTGTGCCAAGTGAGGGGCGGGGATAAACAGTCAGCGAGCGAGAGAGTGAGAAAAAGGAAGAAACACAATTAGCAAGAGGTGGGGGGAGGGCAGAGAGAGAGAGAGTGGACAACAATGTGGCTTGGCTCTCGGCCCATGGCTCTGTGGGGCTGAGTGGAGTGGATTGGAGGTACTTACCCCGGCCGCGGGGTGACGCACCGGTTGGGGATACATGTTGTTATTTATGGTTGTGGGGCAGCAATGATTGTGTGCCGGCTAAAACACTCCCAATAATGGTAAGTTGAATAATTCCGGATTTCGACAGCGACAGCGTTGAATGTGCTATGGGAGCCAGCGCAAATAGTTCCTCTTGCTTCCCGGATGAGAGAGAAAGGGATGAGGAGGAGTAGGAGTGAGTAGTCCTCGTCGACTTCGTCTTCGCCCTCGTCCCCGGCACAGCGTTTCCTTCCGTCCTTCCGGTTAGCGGCGAGGCGAGACCGAACGTGGAACGTGAGGCAGGCAGGCAGCGTAGCAAATTTCTTTTGCAAGCGTTTTTATTGCTCTTGTTGTTATATTACTTTTTTCTTTTTTTTTTTGTATTTTCGATCTTTTTTTTCTCTCCCGTTTTTTCTTTTTTATTTTTCGTTCGGCTCCCAACAGAAACCTTTCCGAACTACCCGGAACTTAATGGAGCTCCATCGTTTCCATGCTTTTCTTCATTTTTTTTGGTATCCTGGGAATGGAATTTTACAACAATTTTTTAGTTATGGTTTTTTATATTTGCACCATTTTTTTCGATACGTTCGCACATACGCACGCACACATATAAGGCACACAACACACACTTTCACATAGCAATGGCCGAGCCAGCGAGACACACGCACACCACCGCAGAGCGAGAGACGACTTTTATGACGGGGGTACGAGTGTGAGTGTTTACCGCCGAAAAATCAAGCGCACAGTTGCATGTGGCCTGGGCAAAAACGAAATTGTTACGCAAAATCACAATTCGACTTTGGCAGCGATCTGCTGGGATATTCCAGGCCACTTTGATGGGCAATTTGATTATTATCCACCGTAATTGTTTCACTTTTAGTATTAAAACAGCAGCTCGGCACAAACAATATATGAACATATACAGACAGACTGCAATTAAACAGGGTTGCCATGCTGGCCAAATCACAGAATGGGCTCGTTTGCACTTTTTAGCGTTGGCTTTTGTTTAATTGTGGAATATGTGGTTTTGTTTGAGTCATTGTTTGACTGGTAAATTCAAAACCAATCTCCAATCGTGGTAAAATATACCAAAAACCAATTGTACGGAGGACCAGGCGGCAAGGCAGCACTACACTACTCCCTGCGAGAAGATACGGGCACGTAGAAACCAGCGAGTGGCCAAATCACACACACGCACACACATATACTGACACGAGCACAGGCCAAAAGAAAAATTATACCGTCCTATACAAAAAATAAACAAAAGCAATTAAAAAAACGAGATTATGGTAGTACCGATTTTATGCGTTGGATTTGCGCGTTTTACTAGACGCCCAATACTAGCGTGGACACTGAAAACTCTCTTGTGCTCTCCGAATTGTTTAATGCAAAAATTCTAATCACTTTTTTTGTAGTTTTTCGCCCGTATAAAACTTGCTTGTTTCAGCCGACCGACCGACCGCGAAGTGTCTGACAGGCCAAGGAGTCGTGTATGTGTTGTGCAGCTTTGGCGGCGGCGCTCTCTCGCTCTCACACACACACACACTCTCTCCGTCTGTCCGGCAGGGTTCTACACGCGCACTCGCTGGCCGCGGCTTGTAAATGGCGTTCTCGTCTTTATGATTTTGCAACAAATTTGCATGGAGTTTTCACCTTTATTTCATTGATTCTAGTCGCCGCTTCTGCAATTTCTATTAGCAATAATTTTGAAGCATTTTCACTGCTTCTTACTATTATTATTTCCTATTTTTATTATCCGCTAGAGCTGGAGAAACATCGATGTTAACATCGATATAATCGATGTTAGGGTCCTAACTGCAGACATCGATAGTTTTTTCAAACATCGATTTTTTTTGCCAGACACCCCTAAATTTAAAATTTTTTCCAATTTGATGTTCCGTTTAATATTACTAGCTAACTAGGACCCTCAGGCCTGAGCACATAATTTTATACGATTGATGAATCAATTGTCTACAAGATTGATTAAGTTTAGTGACTCTTTTTTTTTAGATTGTTTCTAAAAGGACGTTTAAGCCAAGGTATAAAACTTAAGTGAGCATGAAACGACGACGTAAGAAAACGTAAGTGAGCATGAAATGTCACGTCCTTTGGAAACTTAACCGGTGGTATGGACATATATATACCCTTTTTCATTTGATTAATGTTAAAATTCTTTCCGTAAAATTTTCTGAGATAGAGACTGACTAGTTCTGCACTAATTGGTGCCTAGTAAAACAAACTTTTCTTGAATTCTATAATATCCAGGTCCTAAGGGGTATGCAAAATGTCTATTTCTAAGTACCCATGTTGAGGGACAATGTAGCTAATTTCGGGGCACATGCTGCTGGCCCATACAAAAAAATGTTGCAAACGGTAAAATACGTAAGTGAGCATGGAATGTAACGTAAGCAACGTAAGTGAGCGTGGAATGTAAGGGAAACTGTTGCGATGAAAAAGGAAATTGTTGGGATGATGTTGCCTCCACAAAATCCCTCAAAAGTCCCAGAAAAAGTCCCAACAACTGGAGAAAAACCGTGAAAAATAATGTGTAATATTGTAAATTCTTCTTGTAGATCCATTCTACTTTCTTGAATTTTCAAAAGACATGTGTGTATTTAAATACCCATTGGTCAACAATGGGTTAATCGTTCAGCGTCGGTATCAGGTGTGCAATTTTCACTATCGATAGTCGATATATGGTATTATATCTGATATCGCATCGCTTTTACTCGGTTCTCGAAAGTGGCCCATCTCCTGATGGGCTGCAAGGGCTGCACATATGTTTACAGCATGCCTATCGTAATGTATCGAAAAAAGAGATTGGCGGGTTACTTGAATAATTCATATGAAGCTATTGAAATCACAACAGACAATAAAACATTCAGTACATTCAAATTAAACAGTGCGAATGTACTTTTGGATGTGTATAAGGAGCAAGCCTTGAAACATTCCTTGATTCGTGCTTCTCAGAGAATCAAAGTAGTCTGGTCTTTTAACTGCAATAGCATACAGTAAAAGGAGAACTTCAAACATTTGCAGTCAGTAAATTATACAAAAAAGAAAGTTTTACGTAATCTATGGATAACAAACCAAAACTAGCCAATAATGGGCCGGACGGCACACAGGAATCGAAGAGCTTGCTGGCAGAAAAACTGGAGAAGAATCTGCTAACCAATAATGTTGAAATAATTATCGGCGACACGATTCTTCAGTGCAATCAAACGGTGTTGGTCGCCTATTGCGATTTTTTCGCGAAAACTCTCATGATAGGCGATACCGTCAGGCTGTCAACGTCGATGACACCCACCACGTTCGGGTTGGCCTACGCTTGGATGCTTAACAAGGATCCTCTGTGCCCAAGCGACCAAGTTGTTCTCTTGCTGATCGCCGCTAAGTTCCTAGGCTGCCCTCGACTTTCAATGGCCATCTTAGAAGCCTACAATGACCCGGAAAGCTTCTCGGCGCAGGAAGCCTACCGCTGCTACCGCGAGGCCATCGAGACGCGCTGCAAGGGCCTTGGCCGTTCCTTGCTGCCGCGTGTTTGCCAATCCTTTCTGGTTCTAGTTACAACTCCGGTGTTCCGTAATCTCAATGCTAAGCATTTGTACAAATTGTTAAATTCCAACCATCTGGCCGTGCACTGCGAGATAGAGGTACTTTCATTTCACTTATCCTATTCGTATTGGGTCTCCTAATTGTATTTCGCTCTTCCAGGTTTTTTATGCACTTGTCTTCTGGCTCTACCATGACTACCCGAAACGGAAGAAGCACATCAAGTTTCTGCTCTATGCGATTAGGTTCACTCTGTGGCCTTGTTACCTTGTTCTACACTGGTCGGAAAATGCGAATGAGCTGAAGCGTGAGCTGGCACGGGAGGTGCGTCGTTGCCTAAAAGATATCATGTTATTCAAACTCGAAGCTTACGCGGGAGTCAAACACTATAAGCAACGACCACGCGTTTGGATAACAGATCCCATTTGTCCGTATCTTAAGGACGTGGAGCATGATGAACACATTCACCTCAGTTTGGAAAATTTCCTCGGTTATCTCTTTGTACTTCAGACATCGGAATCAACATTTCTAAGCCGCATACAGATATTGCCGACTGGATATAAGAGGTTATAACCCTTACTCATCTGTAATACTGTTTACTTAGCATTTTTCCTCCTCTTAGAAAGTCGTCCTCAAAGAGGGTTACATACAGTGAATCTTCGCCTAACGTATCCCCATAAGCTTCAAAACCGGACGAGAAACTCCCCATCAATGACCCCAATTTTTAATATAATTATCAGATTTAGTAATCTCATTCACTTTAAATTATTTATGTAATCTTCACAGAAAAAGACTTGACCACCAACTTTAAGAAAAGTGTAAATTGAAATTGAAATTTTAAAATGCCAACTTAACAAATGCACTTTTTATAAGTATAGAAGCTCTAAACAAATTTCTTAGTCGTTTTTTTTAGATTTTTAGGTGTGCAATAAATTAACTAATAATACTTGTTGCAAGCCCAACACAATTGACGCACAATAAATGCTAAGGAGAAACCACTTAATAATTTGGAAAAGATTTGCATTCAAAAACCGACTTTTGGGGACTGTGTGCACTCATAATTCTTTTATCATTTTCATTCGCTATCGTATGATATCGTATAATTATGGGTTGAAGAGAGAATTAGTTTTTAATAGGATTTTTCAATCAGGGCTGTACTTAAAGATACATACATACATACATTGAGGAAATTTTTTGTCCAAATCATGCTTAGAACTTTTCCTTTTATGGTTGCATTTTATATCACTTGACAATACAACAATTTAATTAAAATTCATGTGATATTTTTCGATTTTTAAAATGGATTTGAACTATAATGATTTGATACACTAATTGCAACTTTTGGTGATGAAACACCAAGTATTGTCACTCCGAAAAACTGGTAAAACCCATTGAGTAGTGTACGCCCGTCCTGCGCTGCAGAATAAATCTTTTGAATCAAAAACGATTGTTGTACCGGAAATAATGGATACGGTGAGAGACTGGCTATTGCAATGTCGTCATGGGACATACCATGAAATAGAGGCATCTCTGGGCATTTTACCAATTACTTTCTGTGCGTGTGAAGAAATGTTCCAATTGGTCAAATGAAAGGCTGAAAAGTACAATTACTAAATCCCGCTAAACTCAAAAACCCACAAAAAATAAGATGTTTTGATTTGTTTCTTTTTCAATTTGTTTTATATTTGTTTGAATTGTTTGCTATTTGTTTTGCTATTTTGTTGCCATCACAGTTCGGTTATCACAGATGCGTTTCCATTCTCTCTCTCCCTCGTTCTCTCTTCCTTCCTCGCCTTGCCACTTTACCAGGGTCGCCACAATTTCTCGGACTCCTCTGGCATGGGCGACGGGGCTGGACTCTCGCAATCGCTGTGATAACCAGATGAGGCGGGGCTGAGGGGTGCAGCGCTGGATGATGAGGAGCAGTCCATTTCGTTCTCACTCTCGACCACCATGGTTGTCTGGGCCTCGTGGAACTGCTGCAGGTTCTTGTAGATGCGTCCCAGATGCGTCATCACCGATTTGCCGAGATCAACGCTCATGCCAGGTGTGGAGGCCATGACACGTGACACTTCATTGACGGCATTCATGTAGCCATTACGGAAGCTATCCAGAGGCAGGGCGGACTGGGCGGGCTGTACTGCTGCTGGTGCGGGTGCTGATGTAGAGGCGGATGTTTTGTTTGACTTCTGCTGGCGCATAAAGATCACAGCTGATTCGAGCATTTCCGCCTTGTCCATGCGCAGGATGCCGTCATCGCCGCGCAGCTCGGCGACAAGTGTTTTCAGGGTGTCCAGGCACTTGTTGATGCGGGCCCGACGCTGGCGTTCCAGCAGTGGCTTCTTCACCTTCTGGTAGATCTGTGTCTTGGTTGTGTATTCCATTTTTACGAGTGTGTGTGTGGTTAGTAAACGAAATGTGCTCGTTTTCTCTTGCGATGTTGCCTTGTAGATGGCTGTATCGTGAATGATGTTGGTCCCTCGACAGCGATGCGCTTTTATACCCTGGCACCGGTGCCCGGTGCCCACGAAGAGAATCCACCCTCGGCACGCATGAGCGCCTCGTCTCGCTCGCACACAGGCAGGATAATGGGGCCTCTGCACCACCTCTGCACTGCTCTGGCGCACAGGCAGCAGCGGTGGCGGTGGCGGAGTTGGAACAGCTGCAACGTGCTCCGAGGACAATCGCACACACAATCCTTGTGGCTCGTGGCGTGGGAACCGAGCTGAAAGTAAGTTTCTCACACAATTTTTTCTCGTTTGTTTTCCCTTTTGGCCACATGCTTCGCTTCTCTCGTTTTTTTTAAGGATCAGGGCACATTTTTGCAGCTGTCGCTGTTTTTGGCTTGCTCTTGTTGTTGTTGCTGCTGTTGCTGCTGCCCCTGCCTCTGCCCCTGCCCCTGCTCCTGTCTCTGCGTTCGCATTGCTCTTTAGGCCGGTGTTATTATCCTTAATGCATACTTCAGTGCCTCATCCTGTCGGTTGTCGGCTGTCGGCTGCTGTGTCGTTCGGCGATCTCGGATCCGAGAGTCGGAGTCTGAAGTCGCAGCTGAAACTGGAGTTGGGGCATTTCTGGTTGTGCGTGGGCCGATCTCCCTCTCATTGTTATCCTGCCGTGGCATCTTCTCTCTGTTCTGCTTATTGTTTCATCAATGCATGCAGATGATGATGGCATAATGCTCTGGCTACGATCTCCGTTTTCCGTTCCCACACTTCCCGACTGCCCCGACTGCCCGACCGCTGCTCGCCCGATGAGTGTTTATTGGACACAATTAGGGATGTGGCAGATTGGCTGCATGTCGATTGGGTCGGGTCGTGTCGGGTCGTGCTGGTCGCTGGGTTGGGAGTGTTGGGAGTTTCAGCAGCAGGGAGGGGGCCAAACGGGCGTTGGAAGTGTGCCTGCCTGCCGCCTGAGGTGAGGCTTTGACCTGAGGTGAGGCATGCGCTGCCATATGTACATACCTCCCCATTCCGACCTCTACCCGCAACCCCCCTTCTAATTGCCATGTAATAAGTGGATTTAATGATCAATCGATGTGCAACGGGGATGTGTGAGGTAGGTAAAGGAGAGGCGAGGCGAGAAGGCTGGTGATCCTTGACATCACTCGATTTTAATAGTTGATGGAGGGAGGGGGTAGGAGGTGGGTAGTGTATATGGTAGAGACACATGTTTTATCGTAGTATTTGTTACATGACCTTGAGGCACACTTCGGATGTGGGTGAATCGTTGTATCGTCCGGTAGCGGAGAATAAGAGTGGGATATTTGTGGGTTGTGGCCGACAATACGATGAAGTTCGGTCAACATTTTTTACGGCACGAGCCAATACACATGCATACATATGTATGTACATATATGCACATACATATGTATGTATATATGTGAATATGTGTATAAAGGAACACCTAAAAATAAAGCACATACTTATATTGTATTCCTTTTAAAATTAATTTAATATCAAGAGGTACATTTTGAACGATATAAAATACTTTTTTTTTGTGTTTAAATATTTTATATAAGTAATTAAATTATTTATATACAAAAAATATTCAAACTTTTAGCAATCAAATGTATCAAATATTATTTTTTTAATATGCCGAAATTACATTATTGGAAAATAAAATATGTATTTAATAGACAGACGAACATTTAAAGTGTCCTTCCAGTTGATTTCCAAATTCATATTGATTTACTGCTTCTGTGTGATTATTAACCATTTGTTGCTTAAAGGTAGGAAATTAAACACGAGTCAAACCCGAAGCATTCAGCTGAATTGGATCCTACCCTGCCAATTGGATCCTAATTTCATTAAATTGTTTTATTTGGAAAACACTCCTTAGATCTATAAACTGTTCGACTGTGTGTATGTTCAAATTTTAAATATTGACAAAAGCCTGCACCACATTATATGCAATAATTTTATCTCTTTAAGACATTCATTGTTAACAACGCATTTACTGTGGAATTGCGTATGCACAATCGGTCGTCACGTGTCGTGCGTCGTGCCGGGCTGTCGCTCCATCGGTTGAGTTGTAGGCGGTATTTTCGTCAACCTGCATTACGCTCGTAATCAGCTTGAATTTGCGTTTGTGCCGATTGTGCACGTGTGCTGCAACACGTCAAGTTCTATATATAAAATTGATGCTATGTTTCAGTGATGAGATTTTAACCATATTTGATTTTATCTGTAGAAAATCTCTCTTTCTACTCTTTAGAAAGTACTCAGGCACTAGGATATTACAACTCCTCAAGTCCGATACCGAAACACTATTCTGTATAGAATAAAACTCCACATCCACTAGCCTTAAGGTAGACTTTGCATTTTTCCTGGCTCATTCCTATTGGAAGCACATACATACATATGTGCGTACTCATGTACTTAATTCGGAGAAAATACCATATTAACTTTCTCAGCTCTGCAATTTCTTATTGGTCTATGCTGTAAAAGAAATGTAGCCCAAAATAAAGAGATGTTCAAGAATTTTCATTTCATATTTTGTTTGTATTTTTTGTTCGTGTTTGCATCTTTTTTTCGCATTGATGAGATCTATTATGTGGTAAACAAATTATATGTTTATATGGTAGGTATGGTAAAAAAACAATCTTCTGATCAAATGGTCTTGACAAAAGTAAATAAAGCATGTCCTATCACAGACTTAACTAAAAACCCTTAAAACGTGGTAATATTCGTAACACTTATCGAGGATGATTAATGAGGATCATTGTAAAGCATTTGTAAAGCTGCTGTTCCATTGCGCGATTGCCCGATGAGAATGTTGGCCAATCGATGGATTTACCAGGGGCGCCAAACCTGTCCGGTGCCGATTTTGAGCAGAGGCATGGCCGGTTGGGAGGAGGAGATGCTGCAATCGCTGTCGCTGCAGTAGCCGCTGGACACGGGACTGGGGGAGCCGCTGCTGTAGCTGTTGCTGTTGCCCTCGCAGATGATGGAGAGCTGGGCATCAATTGGCTTTGGTGCTTCCCTTGGCATTTCCAATTGGTTGAGGCGCATGCCGAGGTGTGTCATCAGATGGGTGCCAAAGGCGACATCCACATTGGGTAGGCTAGCCATTGCCCGGGAGACTTCGTCGGCAGCCCTGATGAAGCCATCGCGGAAGCTCTGCTCCGGCGTGGTGATGTTGGCGGCTTTGGCTGCGGCAGCAGCAGTGGCCTCAATCCTGGCCTGCTTCAGTTTGCGCAAATGGTCCACAGTGATCTCGAGTATGTCGGCCCTGTCGAATTTTGCATCACCGTTTTGGGGCGTGCATTCGACCAACAGTTCCTTGAGTTCGTCCAGGCACATGTTGATGCGGGCCCGACGCTTGCGTTCCAGCAGAGGCTTCATTACCTTGCGGTACTGGTAGGTCTTGGAAACTTCGTATTTGGTGGCCATTGTAGCTTAGGTGACTCTTGTGTGTTGTTCTTGACGTAAAAATGTGGAAAACTTGAGCGAGATCTGGCTGGGATCCGGTTGTCTAGTGTGTGTGTGTTCACTGCACCTCGAAATTGTTGAGAATGTTGCTCTCGTCTCCAGTTACCGCCGCTTTTATAGCTGCACGTGCCGCAGCAGAGCCGTCTCGTGCTCAGCGCGCGCAGAGAGAGCGCGCTTGCGCAGAGAACGAGAGAGGCACCAAAGGAGAGAGAACCACCATTCCGACCACCTGCCGTCAGTCACTGGGTCGGGTCGAGCCGAGTGTCGGTCGTGCCGTGCAGTGCCGTGCCTTGCCCTTCGTTACGAATCGTTACTCGGGCCAGCCGACGACCACGATCCTCGCCTGCTTTCGGTGGTGGGTTTTTCTCGACAAACAAGTCGTCTTGGCAGGGGATGAAGATGATGTGATGGTGTCTCTCCTCCACTGCTGTGTTGCATGCTGCTGCTGCTGCTGCTGATGTTGGCGGTGGTGGTTGGTTGCACATGCGGCTGGTGCACGTGTGTGCGTTTTCTTGTGTGTGCTCTCCTCTGTTTTCTTTTAGCCTGACATTCGAATCGTGGGAAACACTTTGCCCTCAAGTTTCCCACAAGATTTTTCTCGCTCGTTGGTGTTATAAGTTATAATCGGAGGTAGGAAGCGAGCGGACGAACCCCGAGTCCGTGACTGATCCGAGTCCCCGAGGTCCGAGCCCTTGTGCACATGGCACAGTGGGTCAAACCATTGCACACATGCGGGAATTTCTGAATCTCTGCGACCGACTGAATGAACGCCGTCCACCTACCTATTTTGGACCTGTGAATATCTCAGAATATCTCAGGCAAGGTATTCTACGGATTTCCTACTTGCTTCGGCTAATTTCCGGACTCTGTGACGGTACGTGGGAACAAGGTGGAACCTTGGAAGGTTGCACACATGCGGGAATTTCTGGATCTCTGCGACCGACTGAATGAAGGTTTTCCATCTGTGTACGTGCTGTTTTGGACCTGTGAATATTTTAGAATATTAGGCAAAGTATTCTACGGATTTGAAGGTGGCCTGTGTTCTACTTGCTTTGGTTAATTTCCGGACTCTGTAAAGGTGCGTGGGAATGCGAGTTTCGGAAATAAGGTGGGTCCTGTAAGGTCCAAGCGGTGCAGGGACACTGTTTTAGGGACTTTCTAGGCGTAGTGTGTGAACTGTAGGGAGTTTTGTGTAGGTTTGCCATTGCAGGTTCTCTGTGGGTGTTGGAAACCTTAAGGAACTCTGGTATTTCCGTAAAAGATTTCGTTAAGGAAGGTTTTTTTTTGACTGGATGGTATCAGTATAGGCGGAGGTTCAGTGTGGGATAATTGGTTTAAGAAAATAATTGCAATTACTTTTTAAATTAAATTAGGTTAAATTTGAATTTTTTATTTATAAATTCCTTTCACAAAAAATTCCCCTCTAGTTTTTCCGTCACTTGTACCACTGTAAATCTGACCGTGCTCCGAGTGCGAGTCATGGAGAGTGGTGAAAAAAAACTACCACCTGCCCTTTATTTTACTTAATTTTTTTTTCTTGTCAGACGTGGGCCCAATAGGTTCTCTGTCCCGCTCCTGCCCGCTGTATCTCTTTCCCTCCTGCAGGTCTGTTTTGTCAATTATGAATGCTGGAATTGTAGCTTCTGTTGAACACTTGGGCAAAGGCAGGGCCAGGGGCAACAGAGAAGGGAACGCTAAGTGGCATGCCTGGGCACGTCGGGACATCATCATCGTGGGACCCAGTGAGGGATAGAGGTACAGGGATAGGGATAGAGGGATACGGATAGGGATGGATCGAGGGACATGCAAACTAAATGACTGTACGGCAAATTGACACACACTAAAGATTAAATGTATCGCATTCGTTAACTATATAAACAATATACGTGGCCGGTTTAAAAACTCTTGACAGGAAGTCTGGGCCAAAGACAGAGACAGAAAAGAGGAGAACGAGAGAGAGAGAGAGAGAGAGAGAGAGCTAGAGATGGAGAGACTTGCGTGCTGAGAGTGTGCTGAACAACAAGCCGTTACAATTTTCTGTCGAGTCGAGAGTCTGAGTGTGAGAAAATTTTTCGATCTGCACATGGCCGTGCCTCACTCCACCAGACACCACGCCACTCTCCTCTCCATCCCTCTAGATAGGGGCCCATTTGGGCACGCAACGGGGTTGGGCTTATTGTCAATGCAGCAGCATTATATTTGTGGTTGTTGTTGCTGCATCAGCATCGACTATTGCTGTTGTTGTCTGTGGCAGCGCACTGTGTAATTGAATATGTATGCGCGATGTGCTTGCCCGGCACGCCAAACGCGCGTCAAACGCACGCAGAAAAAAAGGGCTGACCGCTGAGCCCGCTGAGCGACGCAGGCGCATAAAAAAATCAGCAAAATGAAGTGCAAAAGAAAAAGAGTTGCATTTTTAAGTATGACATTCTCCCCGTCGCGTAAGCTTCCCCCGCCCCCTGGAGAGCTTCATCTGCGACAGGAAATTATCATTTGTAAGGAATGACAGGGCAGCCGCATCTTGTCCTCATTTGCATCGATTAACTCTGATGTTTTGGTTTGGGTTGGGGATTTGTTGCAGAACCAAGAAGTGCCAAGAGGATTTGGCGGGGATGTTGAAGGTCGAATTCCAATTGGATATTGGGCAGCATAACAATTAAAGTGTGTTTTTTTTTTGCTTCTGTAGGGATCGGATGCCATATATGTATGTCATCCATATGTATGTATGTATATATATATGACGATATCCCCTACAATCCAATTTGATTGAATTAAATTTGAATTTTCATCGGTAAAAGTCATCTTAATTTACCCCACAATTACCAATTACACAAAATAGTTTCCATTTTCATTATATATTTTTTGTAAAACTTAGAATTTAATAACATTTATTCTACTCTATGGCTACAAAGAATTATTATCACAAATTTATTATGTATTCTTTCAAATTAACGCCTATCGAAGGACTCCCAACTGGGCCAGGGGATGTGGCGCATCTTTTCTGACTGGACTGGACTGGGGTGCCACTTGTTGCAGGCTGCTATCACGCAACTTGTTTCCACGCACGAACGTAATGTGGTTGGTGTTGGTATTGGTGTTGCCGCTGCGACAGCTCCATTCATTCATGGAACGAAAGGCGCTTTTTTGTTGTTGTTGTTGTTCGTATTACTCATTCATTCATGCATTTTGGCCGCTTCTAACTACCGGTTTTTTTTGCGCGTGTTGCTGTTGCTGCTGTGGTGATGTTGCTGCTGTCGTTCTTGCTGCCGATGCTGATGTGGTTCTTGTTGCATCCATGGATAAACAAGGTGTTGCGGCTTCTAGCTTTTCTAGATTTTCGCTGCTGTTTACGAAAAGTTTCTGCTGCTGTTGATGATCATTTTGTCCCATCTGTGTGTGGTTGTTGATGCTGTTGCAACTGTTGAAGCTCTGCAGATGCTGATGTTGTTGAGGCACCTGTAGATATTTGATGCTTATGCTAAAGCTTCTGCCTATAATGGTCTGGTTTTTTGAGAAACTTCGGCTGAGGCTGTTGCTTTGATTGAAGCTTTTGTTTCCGCACAAATTGTTGCAGACATTCTGCTACCTCTGCTATTGTTGCTGTAACTGTAAGCTACTTGTGTAGCTCCTTCCGTTGCTCCTCCTGTTGCTCCTTCTGTGGCTGCTTCGATTGCCGTTTCTGTGGTGTCTCCTTCTGTTGTTGCTAGTGTGAATGCCAATAGAAGCTGCCCGCTGCCGTCTCCAGGCAAATCACCAAATGCTCCTCCTCGTAGCCAGTCATCGCCTCCATAAGCATACGCTCATTGGCCTGATTCTGGGCAATCTCCTCCAGGCTGTCGTACCGCTGGCTGTCGCTGCTGGCACCATGGCAATTGTTGTTGCCTCTGCCGAAGCGTTGCAACATTTTGGCAAATAAATTCTTAACTTTCGACATTTTCTTAGTAAACTTTGTAAATTTCACTTTCAGATTCGTGTTCTAAGCGCTTGGGCTGGCAAATTGTAACTGTTGTGGCCTGAAGGCAAGTGCCGCGCTTTTATAGCAGGCAGAAGCATCCCACCCACCACCAACAACACCACGCAAACCGCACCACCCAAAACACCAACAAGTGCCTGGCACATGTGCCTGACACATGTGCAAACTCACTGCGCAATAGCAGCAGCAGCAGCAGCAGCAGCAGTATCCTCATACTCATCCGCAACAGCAGCCCAACGTTCGTCTGCCACGCTTTCAGCGTGAGGGACCCCGAAGCAAGCTCAACACGTGCAGGATAATCGTGTCTCCCAGTCTGGCCCTTTCCTTCCCTTTTTTTATTTCATCGTTGGTTTTTTTTTCAATATAACGAATGCACAGAATAAATATTGAGAGCGTCGAGCAGTTGTGGTTCCCATGGATAAGGTTCGCCTGCAATCGAGGACGGTCCCTTCCCCTATCCTGGACGAAGTGAGTGAGTGAGTGCGTATCTCGTATCTCTCGTTTTCAGGCTAGGGGAAAAGTATCCCACGGTTCGAGTGGCAGCTGTTTGCAATTTAGGCCACAGCCCCGCTCATTTCGTTGCCTTGCCTTGGAGGACGGCAGTGCTGCGGCAGTGGCAGTGGCGTGGTGGTGGTTGTTGCCTCCTCTGACACATATTGCACTTGCTGCTGCCGTTCGCGGCGAGCTGACCCGAAGCGAAAGCAGAGTTGGTTCAACTTTGGTTACTTGCATCACTCGCAGACGCTGCCGGGTCACGCGTACGCTGCTCAACCGCTTTCCACCTGATTGATGTCTGTGGGCTGATGTCTGGCATGCCGCTGGGAAAGCTCTGCGTTGCGCCCGTAGCGGTCGCGTGGCGAACAAGTGCTCCTCCACGTGCTCCTCCTTTGATTGAACGTGGATCGGACACGTGTGGGCCCTGAGTACATCTTTGCGTGCAAGGTGCACGCATTTGTGGTGTACTTCCTGAACGTGTTTTAATAGAATTTATCTGCGATCATAATTAAGTGTATTTGTCCATGGGGTGGTGTATGGGGGGTGTTGTTCTGGGGGAGGATGTTTCAATGGCACGAGCTGGCAATAGGTTGGTTTTCGAAGAGTCAATGGTGCTTTTATGGGATATTTTAATTGAGTGGACTCATTGGTTCTATTGGGGTAGTCAGACAAGTGGTTGGGCGGGGATGTTCCTAATTAGGTAAAGTGTTTGGGTAACTGAAATGGTTGTAAGTGGTTTCCTATATTTCACAACATGATTATCCTTTTTGGATGTAACAAAACCGAATGGGTAACAAATGTAAGCGAACACGTAATGTAAAATACTTGGAATTTATTCATTTTTAGGGAGCAATAAATTCGTAGAAGTAATCTCCTAAACAGCATTCATTAGATTACGCAGGGTTATAACCAAAGGAAAAATTCCTGAGAACCAAATTGTTACGCTTAGAATTAAAAATGTATAGGTACGGAATTGGAAATTGTAAAAAGAAAGTGTTTTCACTTAGTATCCGACCATTAATTATAAATTATTCCATATAAACACCTACATATATTTTATATTGAAAATAAATATTATTCATATTTAAAATAAGTGTTATTCATATTTAAAATAATTGTAACTTATATTTAAATTTATTTAGTCCTTTCGACTCCTAACCGACGGGCGTGGTTCGAAATATTCTTAATCTAATACAAAAATATTGAAAGTTAAAAAAAAACCTTGGGGGCCAAAGGGTTAAGTATTTTTAAGAATTTTATATATTTTATGGGGTCAGCTTTTTTTTCTATTTAATTTCAACATTTTTTGTATTTTTATTTAATATCAAAACTTTTAATTTAAATATAGGGTGGGTTTATTTTTACTATGCCAAAAGGTGGCGTACAAAAATCATAATAAATAAATAATTGATTTTAGTTTTAATTTAAAGGCAATGAAAAATTGATCTTATGACCGTATTACGTATTTTCAATATTTTGTGTTCAAGGAAAAAATCTTTCAATTGAAAGAAAGAACCCCTTTCTTTAGATGTTTGGAGAATTTTCCCATGGTAATCCCTCAAGAAAGAACAGCCAGATTAACACCCAGGAAATCAACTTTCTTCTCCCAGCGATCTTCAGGCTGTCAAAGCTATTCTAAACATCCCATGAATGGTTCGCCTGGTGCTAATGTCCGAGAACAATTGTCCACTTATCGTTTGTCTAATTTATGGTATTGTGGGCACACATTTACCTAAGATATTTAACCTGTCAAAAACAAACGAATGCAATGCGAATGCTTCGAGGTGGTCAACCATAATTGGCTCGAAGGATTGCCTAGGCAGTGGTCCACACTAAGTGGAATGGATCATCGATCTAGTACAATTATTCAGCTGAATGGATCGTTGATCTCCCATCTCCTCCTCCAACTTGACAGTAGCTAACGATCAATCCAAGCTGTCAGCCGGCTACTGTGGGTTCTCACTCACCTTGCTGCTCGATGCCTCGATGCCTGTGTGGATCTGTGTGGATCCATTAATGATTTGATGGCCCATTGATGTGGTGCGCCCAGTGCTGTCAACGCCATGGACAGTCCATGCCGCCTCACCTTCGCCATCGAGGCGGTTGCGGGCCAGGTCCAATCAATGCCAGCTTGAAAGAGCCCTCGTTAAACTTCCTCTTTCGTCTGCGGGTGCGTTCGGATCGCTCGTTCAATTAGCTCATGTCGTAAAGTACAAATAACTATTGCGTACAGTTCCTTGGAAACCCCGAGAGCTTGGCCATAATCATTAAGCCAAGCCAAGCCGGGCCATGCCAAGACGGGGACTGCCGGTAGCTGCTGCCTTCGCGACCGTCTCGACGGCAATTTAAATTAAACAATCGTCAATGACGGCGACAAGAGTGAAAAACTAAAGTAAAGCAGCTAGCAATCAGTCAGTCTGTCTGTCAGTTAGTCAGTCTGCCAGTCCATCAGTCAGTCAAGTCGTCAGTCAGTCACACGAACGACGAACGCTACTTGGGCTGATAATAAGCGTCGCGCCGGCGCAATAAATGTGTGCCGACAGAGTGCCCTCATCTTGAGGCTTGTGTTTTGCTGCTCTGCTTCTGTGTATCAGTATCCCAACCTCTATGTCTCATTGTCTATGTGTGTGTGTGTGTGTGTGTGTATCTGTGTGTGCCTGTAATCGTAACCATATAAGCGTCTTAAATGGCAGGTGTGCACATCGCGTGGGAAACACACGACGCGTCTCGAGCGGTTCTCACGATATGAAAATCGAGCAAAACAAACCCAAGACCGGACCGGGGGACCGAACGAAACAACCTGACAAGCGTTCGCCACTTTCTAGGGATTCGAATTGGGATTGGGATTGGAAGGGATTGGGATTGGGGTTCATATTAGGGGTTGTTCGGTGCATGTGGTGCAAGAGGGTCCCACCAATAATATCGGCAAAGATTTATGGGGGAAACAGAGTGGACGAGGGGTCTCCAGGAAAAGGATTGGGGTGCTTGTTAAGATGGTGCCAAGGATGAGATCACATTAAGACCAACCCATACTAGAGTTACAGATTAGATGGGACATGACCTCATATAGGGGTAAGAGCAATTCACAGTCCCAAAGAACACTAATGGGCAAACGATCAGGGTTTTAGGGTACCATAGTACGATGGGGACTGACTGTGTGAACACACAATCCTCAGTCACTTTTTGTCCCCTTTTTGATTGTACTAAAAATCCTCAAATTATTGGGATACAAACTACAGAGAAAAAGGAAAGATTACTGAGTTAGAGAACATTTTTAGTGGGTCCCAAAGATGATTTGAAACGAGGAATGATCTCATTTAGTGGTGACACCCATGCTCATAGCATATCATGTAGACTCTTGAAAGGATTCCAAAGACACACAACATTTGCTTCTAAAGATTGTTGTCTTGGAAATCATATTAGAAGCATGCCATAACCCATACATACTCGTATCTATGGGCAAGACCTATCCCACAGTACAGTAAGCTCTCCTCCCACCTCAGACGAGAACAAGGAATCAATAAGCCACAACAAGACAATTACAATTTTCCTGAGTTTGATTTTCATTTGGACCCGGCCCAAACCGAATCAGTTAGTCCCAGACAATTGCACTACGCTCTAGGTTCTCACGTCTTGGCCAGCATTTTACGGTTTAATTGCAGCTACAATAGGGTCTACAGGACACACACTCCTTGGCTAGACAATTGCCGAGTGGCAGAAAGAATGAAAGACAGACGGAGAAACCTTCTTTGCACAACGATTTCCTTTCCCACGCACGCACAGCAATAAGATTTCTAGAGATTTCTGGCTACCTGCTAGGCAGGTCCTCGCAGCCGTACATCGGGACCAGAACCAGGACCTCGACCTGCGGGTATAAAAGGCAGTGCAGCAGCCGACAAGAGCATCATTCGAGCAGCATCCTGCAAACCGTGCACACACACATCTCTTCCACATCCATCCATCTCTTCCTCTGCAAAGCAAAAAGCGATCTCAAACGCAAAGATGGCTCCACAGGCAAACAACACCGAAACCGCATTCGTATCGAAGACCCAGCACTATCTGAAGGTGAAGAAGCCGCTGCTGGAGCGCCAGCGCCGTGCCCGCATGAACAAGTGCCTCGACACGCTCAAGACTCTGGTGGCCGAGTTCCAGGGCGACGATGCCATACTGCGCCTGGACAAGGCCGAGATGCTGGAGGCGGCACTTGTCTTCATGCGCAAACAGGTCGTCAAGCAACAGGCGCCTGTGTCACCCCTGCCGATGAACAGCTTCAAGAACGGCTACATGAACGCCGTCAGCGAGATCTCCCGTGTTATGGCCTGCACTCCGGCCATGAGCGTCGACATTGGCAAGACGGTGATGACACATCTGGGCGCAGAGTTCCAGCGCATGCTCCAGGCCGATCAGCAGCAGCAGCAGCCTCAGCCCCAGCAGCAGCCAACCCAATTGGAATCCTCTTCCCGTCCTGCCAGCCCTGCCTCTTCGGGCTACCACAGCGATGCCGAGGAATCCGAGGCGGCTGCCAGCCCCAAGCCAGACACCATGTGGCGTCCCTGGTAAATCATCAACGTCTTCGACTACGACTACGACTTCGAATCCTGTCTTCCATTTAACGACTACGAATCCTGTCTTCCAATCAACAACAACGAATCATGTCTTCCAATTGACTCGTTCTAACTGTGATAACAGCTTTATTTAGGACTTAAGCACACCCCAAGCTTTACTTAGAATTTAAACAAACCCCAAGCTTTAATAGTTTTAAGAAAGAAATAACACTCAACGATGATTTAGCCTATAAGAAAACAGCAACAACAGCTTTAATAGTATATAAAATAAAAAAAACTCAAGAAAAACAAAATCACTTTGGCCTTATTTATTGATTACAAAAAAAAACAAATCAAAGACATTTTTGGAACTGAAATGTATGAATACTGAAAGGAATCAGTTTTTGGAAGGTTCTATAAGAGATTGTTAGCCTTGGATGAATACTTTACAATCAATGAAGTATTTTTGGTATTAAAAGGTTTGTTTGTTTGAAATAAGATGGTGTTTGCTTGCATAGGTGGGCAAAAAATATATGAGTTTATTGTAAATGGTTTAGAAGTTACTAGTTGTCAAAATATTTCTTTGTTTATGAATCAAAATATTTACATATACATACAGATATACAAAGAAAACATCTTAGGAAGGAAGGAAACTCTAAGGAAATTTTTTTGCTTCAATTAAATTTTGACGTTTTTTGTATTTTCAAATGAAAGTAACGTGATTGGATCATGATCCTTTTAGAGTCCTAAAGCAAAATTATAATAAATTCCCCGAAATATTCTTTAAAATACTGCTTGTAATATTTACCATAATTTTCAATCGTCAATTTATGTTTGAAATTTTTTTGCTATAAATCCATAGTGAGCAAATAATTTTTAAATAAATAAATCAAACATTTTATTTCAAGGTTCATATTGAATTTTAAAATTTTTTTACTTTAACTGATTCATTCAGAACTACTTTCGTAATGAAAAAGAATTATTTTTTCCTGAAATCCGAAAGATTATACATACTCGTATGTATTCTTCTTGTAAGTTGCTCAATTCATTATATTATTTTCTCAGTTTTTGTGTGAATCACACAAACATTAGGATAACCCTCCCCCGAGATCGTTTTGTAAGTGACACCGCCAGCTGGGAGACCTCCACTGTAGCTCGTTCAACTCCCCCGAGTCCAAGTAGGAGGTCCCCGGCCATAAGCACATGAAAAGACAAGACAAGACAAGTCCATGGCCAGGCGACGCCCCCGAGTGTCGTGTCGGACAAAACCGAGACCTGTCTACGCCCTGATCAACAGCTCGTCCGAGTGGTGCACGTGTTGCTGCCCAGCCTGGAGTGTTACCGAATCTGCATACCAGAACCGAACCCCTGGACAGGGATCACATATCGTTTTCGATTAGGGAGGTTCTGGGACCATCCATCGAGTTAAACCGTCAATTACAACCCCTTTTGTGCAGTGCACGTGCGTGTTGAGTGATGGGCGGAGAACACTGCAACGGGACTCTTGAGGCCTTGGCATTCGGGTCTTATGTGATATCCTAAACCAACACTGACAATGCCCAGCCAGAGATTCCTGGAACCTGCCTCCCGCATATGCGACACAGACAATCGCACATACTAATTTGTAAACTAAAAAATAAAAGAAAAATACAAAATTTAAGAAATCTCAACATGTCGCGCTGTCTCGTGTCAAGTGCACGGACCTCGCTTTGTTTCAGAGCACGTGATTGTCTCTGTAACCTGACGACTAGAAGGACCCCACATGCGTGTGTGTCTGTGGTTGTATCACCACAGAGATTATTTTCTGTGTTATTTTATCATTACCAAACCAAAGAAACCGCCATGTAGACGCTGCGTTTATATTTAAATCGACTAAGCCACGCGGCTTTTACTCTCAAGCCAGGCGGGTCATATGATTTTGCTGTTGTGCATGCGAGAGGATAGGATATGAAAGGGATAGCATACAGATATACACGAGATGATGATCGGAAAACAAATGAAATGAATAAAAGATTGGTATGTGGTAATTGTGGTCTGTTACTAAAAGTCTTGTAATTTTTGTTGAAGAAAAAAAACCAATAAATTGAAAACCCTATCGAATCATAAATTAAAAACTATTTTCTACAGCAAATCCAACCAATATCTTTCCATCCGATAAGAGTATCTATACTTCGTCTTCAGTTCCTACACAATACCGTCTCTTGCCCAGCGATAAATCTCTGTTGTTATCTTAACTGCAGAACACATGGCCGTTAGCATGTCCTGGCACGAAGACCAGACCAGCTCAAGTGCAGCTCGTCTTACTTTCGGTGGAATTTCGCGCACGCCTCGTTTGAACTTCACGGTCCTGACGACCTCAAGGAACTTTAAACAAACGGAAATACCGTAACAGATTCGGGCAGTTAACACATTGGTTGTAGTCGCAGGAGTCCGGTAACAGGACCTGCGGAAATCCATGCGCAGAATCCAGTGCGAGAGGCACAACCACAATCATTGGCGGGCGGGCATTTCCCCGCTTCCACATATGTGTGAAAATTTCACGTTTGGCAAGTAACTCACGTTTCGGCTTCACGTTCGCACTTGCTGCATTGTGGATAGATGCAGAGGATGGGATGGATGGACGCGTAGATATAGGAGTTTCGAAACGTTGTCTCAGCACACAACACCCCGCTGCGACCGAAACGAGGTCGTCACGTGCACAAACATGCACGTCTAGGCTTCCATCCCATCCCATAACATAACATACCATCCCTCCCATCCCTCGTTGAACACTTGGTTCGGTTTGGTTCGTTTTTCGGCTAGGAGACAATGGATTGTCAGGGTCAGGTTGATTTTATTTGTATTATTTTTACTTTTTTTTTCGTTTTCTTTCTTTGTGTGTGCGAGCTAATCTACGATTTTGGAACCTTTAATGATCGGACGGCGATAAGAAATCAGTGCACGTGTTCAACGAGACAGAGATGGAGAGAGTGAGAGAGGGAGCAGGGGCAAAGATATTTCGAAGAAGAGGGCACCACAGTAGTCGCCAGAAAACCACTGCAGGGGCACCACTGCCTCCGTCTTGCCTTGGACCCCCAGCGGGGCTTTGGTTTCCCATAGAAATGGTTAACTATTTTTATTTGTTTTGGGCTCTGCACGTGGGCACACAATAAAACCCGACGAAAAAAACACACACACAAAAAGTATCCATCCAAAGGGAAAACTAGGGGCAATGAGTCGACCAAAAAAAACATAGAAATACTCTCGTGCAACCGAAAGGACCAAAAACACAATTAGATCAACACAATCCATGCATAATAAGGCCGAATAATGCGGTAGAATGAGTCAACCGAAAAATGGGGATAAAGAAGAACAGCCTATAGGCTATACAGAGGTCAAAATTCCTAGAAGCAATTCCATAATTTGGTACTGTTTATCCAGCAAAGGACATTGAATAGATTGAAGGCAGTTCTGTTCGTGATAAAAGACAATATTCTTTATTGCAATAGAAATCTCAATCAGAAATATTATGTATCTTAATAGCGGAATACTCGTACAGTTTTTTGTAAGGGATGCCATGGGGACAGTACTGTCTTTTATGCTTCAAATCTCAACCTCAGGGTATCTACTTTATACATACATATCTTAATAGTCGATTGGATATTTCTGAGAGGGATGGTAGGGGACTGTCAAATTTCTTGATTAGACAATAGGTACTGATATTTTGTATTATCCAAATATTGAATTGAGTTCGTTATTACTATGGAAGGGATCTTATTGGATAGATTTATAGTAGCATTATAATACCTCATTATAATAACTCTGCAAATCCACCTAACATAAAACCAATACTTTGGCTCTTTTTATGTAAAGATTTTATAATAAGTAGGTCAATAAAATATCCACTAAGCAATGCCCCTAATAAACTGCAAAAGGAACTTAAGGAATATTCAACAAGTAGGAAGGAACATCATGCATTGACTGTCCAGAATATTCATAATAATTAATAATTATAATATTAATTGTTATCGAAATTGAGTATTATATTCCCTTATTTTGATTTTAATATAGGTGCGAATGATAATAATTGTAAATTGTATATACCAACTACGGTAACTAAGGAAGAGTTTTATGCTCTTCTTTGGATATAAGAAATCTTGTTTCTTCTTAGACTTTTCTGGACTTGGGATTTATTGATATAACGATATAATACTCATTAGACCATTAGGTTCTTCCAATACTATTTTTGTCTTGAAAGATATATGTGCAAATGTGGAATATGATATGTATTGGGGATATGCTGTGTACTGGTATTCTCAAGAAAGTAAAGGGAACTAGAACAGAAGTTAGTTTATTTTAGGAAAGTTTACAACTGAAAGCCTAACCCTAACAATAATGATCCACATATCGATGTATTAATCAATTAAATTAACTACCTATTATCCAGAAAAATTGAACTAAATTGATCCTTTTATTACATTCAATCCACCTTAACAATTTCCAACTGAAAGGATTCTTCTAGGAATAGCCCCACCCCACACATCTTAGAGCTGCACAGCTGAAACTAACACACAAAAAATCCAATCTTATACCCAGCCAAAAGAAACACTAACCATATAATCATCATCACCTCCACATTGAAGATCAATGGGTCCTGGCAGCAATTGTGGCCCAACTATTGAAACGAACTGTTAACGCCAGCCTACAACTTCTCGCCGAGAGAGCAGACTCCTCTGCTGCTTAATTTGTCCCAACTCACAACGAGTTCCAAATATTTATGGTTAAGTCAAAGGACAATCCATTAAGTACGCCAGGGATATCCAAGGAGGAGAAGAAACAACCAAAGAAATCCTGGGAAACGTTGGCTTCAGCGCCTCACGCGCCATCACGTGTCCAACCCGAGACGGGCACAGAAAAAAAGAACCACATAAAAAAGGGACAAACGCTTGCTGTGCGTGTGCTCCTCGTACCCCTACCCACACCCGAAACCATACCCATACTCGTCCTCATCTCCATCGTCCTCCTCCTTTTACTCCACACACACTCCCAGAGAGTGCCCCTTAATAAGGCACAGACAAGGGGGAATGGAGACCCCATCCCCTGCTAATTGTCTTCCATCGAGAAACAAAAATTAAAAGCAACTCCTTCGCTGTCGATCCTTGTCCTCATTCCATCCTCCATCATCCATCCCGCTCTTGGGCAACGCCTCTCCATAGAATTTGATAAATTTCAAATTACAGCGCATTAAATGGTCTTGGTTTCCCCATTCCACTACACATTCCCCTACCCGTTCCCATTTCCATTCCAGAGCAGAAGCGACGACCCAGTGTCCCAGTCTTCTGTTGTTCGCCTATTGAGCTATGTGATCTTTTGGGATCGGGCATTAATTGTTTGCTGCAGTTCGAGCGTTGAAAATTGAAAATATTCTCCCACGTTCTCTCCCCCGAGCTGGCTGCACACGTGTTCAAGAAATCGAAAAGGGATTTCCCCCGCCCCCTCTTGACAGGCTCTCCTCCATCCTCCATCCTGCTCCCGCTCGAGCTCGCTCTCTCTCCCTCTCTCGCTCCCTCCAACTCCCGGAATGAGATAAGTGCATAAAGAGCACATAAAAACCAAAAGTGATCAGCAGAAATACGGATAAAAAAAAAGAATCTCCTTTTCAAAAAGGATCCTTTCGAAAAACTGTGGGAACTGGTAGAAAGTCTCGTTTCTCACGATCCTGCAGCAGGATAAAATTGCCCCATACCGTCAGCAGGTGCGAGCAGGTCGGCACGACATGCCGTCACACTCCGACGCAGGCAGGTTAATGGCGAGCCGTCCGTCCTGGCCCGTCCCTTTTCAAAACACACCTGCCGTTTTTGTTGTTGCTCTCCGTGTACCCTCCGAGTGCATCTGTGTGTATCTGTGTGTGCAGTGTATAGGATTTTCTGGTTGGCAGATCGGACACGTATCCTTGTAGTTTCCCACACTCGGTGTTTGTGACCTGCTTGCCTCGTCTTGGGTTTCTCCTCGCCCGGGCCGCTCTGCCTGTAGTCCTGTCAGCTACCCTTCGCCAGGGTATAAAAGGCCCAGCGTTCGGAGGATCAGACATCATTCGAGCTCAACGCTTCGTACAGTACACATCTCAGCTACACCACAGCTACCCAACAAGCCATACAACATGTGCCAGAACAAGACCAACGACACCAACACCATGACCATCAAATCGAACAAGAAGCTGTCCTACAGCGTCAAGAAACTGCTGCAGAAGATCTTCAAGCAGCAGCAGCTCGTCGAGGAGGAGCAGAATCTGAAGAACACACTGAAGGCCAACTCTTTGGAGTCCCTCGAATCCATTGAGAACAGCCGCAATGCCGATCTGGAGTCCGCCTCAGTTTGCGCCTCGATGGAATCCTACGAGAACGAAGCCAACGAGCGCCTCTCCGCCTCCTGCGACATGGAGGACTACGAGCTCGAGCAGTTGCCCTCAGTGCCAGTTCACTTTGTGCGCACCGCCCACGGCACCTTCTTCTGGACCGCCGCCTCCGATCTGCCAGCCGACAACGATCTGATCGAGCCCCTGTACTGCAGCACCGCCAACGAGATTGCCGTCTCGCAGTTCCAGGATCGCTGGGTTCAGGCCTAAGTCGATCAGCTTCGCCAGCATCAACGCAACCATGTCTTCCACTTGGGGTCTTCGGGCCACCAGCCACCAGCTTTAAACAACGTCTTCCGTTAATTTTTGAAAAAATCCACAAAAATTAACACGCAAGCCTCAACTGAAAGCTTTACAAAAAATTGTGATACATTTTATTTTACATTTACAAAAAAACAAAACAACACAAAATATATATACAATTGAAAAGAAAAAAATCTGAATTGTTTTTTATCTCCCTCGCATTGTTCCCACTATTTTCAATTCTGCAGATCACACGAAAATAATAAGGGACTGAAATCCTTTGTTAATTGGCATGACTCATATGAAAAACGAGCAGAGCCTAATCCGATACGATCCTGGACCTTTTTTCTGGTCTTATTGTTGTGCAATTTACCTGCCAGCAGGTAGTTGAGATCTTCGGGGGTTGCTTGACTGTTGATTCTGGTCACAGTTCCAACCAGTTTGCAGCGGTTTGCAGGTAGAGAGGATCGATAGTCGTCGCCCTCTTGATTGCTCATCATGTGGACGAAAAAAAAACAGGCTCGACTCCAATTAGACGATCGGCTTATGGTGAATGAATCAGAGCACACAGAAATGTGTTGCATATATTAGGGCTGGTGTTCCTCGAATTAATTGGATAATCAGTTAATATGAACGGATATCTTTTATGAAAGGAAATACGGTTTCTTTTAATTTGGGATTATGTGAACTATTTAATTTGTTGACTTGGCCTAATAGAAAAAATGTATAGAAATAAAAAACATTTAAAGGAATATAAATATGAAAAAATATAATTTAAATTACAGTAGCTTATGGTCTGCTCGTTTGATGTTCTGTATCCGATGTTCAGTCAATATCTAGATCTACTACCGCAGGCTGACAACAGTATCCGATTTATTTATTATTGTGGAAGATATTTGTGTAAGTGGATATGCTCCCTGCATTCCAACAGGTTTAAGTGTAGAGGCAAAGGGTATACCGTTTTCAAAGGGTATACCGAAATCTGTATAAAAGATAAGGAATAGCTAAACTCCGCCCATTAAATTAAATAATATATTATTTTCATTGTTGCAATTTTTTTTATGTGTTTGATGTATTTTGGATATTTTATTTGCCTTTGATTTGTTTGATTCTCAATTAAACATAAATTAACATTTATAAATTATTTAAAGCTTAATTTAGGTAACTAAACTTTGAAGAGAGCGCAATGAACTAAGCAACTTAGGAAACGTTTTTAGCAGATTATTAGGAAACTGTCGCACTCCACTCTACTCCAAGAAATTAACTGATCTTCGTACTTTCGTTATATCACAGTTGTTTTAATTAAACAATCCATTTACAGACTACATACAATTATCGGAACTAGACTTAAAGGTATTTCAAAAACAATCCGAAAGCGATTAGAAAATCGGATTCATCTGATGTTTTGCTTTAAATTACTTTGGAAGACAACGGATCTTGTTGCGGTTGCTCTACGCTGTGAGTAGCGAACGATTAATAGCCATTTTTTTTTGGGTTAAACACTAGGGATAAGATCTACGAAATTAGATGTCGTCTGAGGGGCCCGCCCATCACCAGGGCCTCCAGACGGGCTCCGAGGCGCCAGACTCTTGAGAGCTGACCGACGCCGTTTCGGATATCGCCGTGCCGTCCACAGAGGTCACATCGATTAGCTCGTCCTTGCCGGCCAGATAGGCACTGTAGCTGACTGCAGCGGCGGCGGCCGCCGGCCCGTAGCCTCCCAGCAGCGGGAAGGCCAGTCGACCCGATGCAAAACCGACGGCGGGTCCAGATTGCTGTTGTTGCTGCTGCTGTGTCAGCAATTGGGTCTGCAGCTCAATTAGTCGCGTTGATAGAAATTTCATAATCTTGCGTCCAATCTCATCAGTTTGCTGGGTCTGCAGCAGGACTTGCGTAATCTGATCGGCCGCGTGCACATATCCAGAGCGGAAAGATTCAACGTGGGCGGTGCTGGTGGCGGGCGGTGGACTGCCTCCGGCTCCGGGTCCTTGCAGGGAGAGGCCGCCGCGCTGCTTTAGCTTACGCATGTGGTCCACTGTCAGTTCAAGGATATCGGCCTTCTCGAGGCGAGTCACGTGCTCGCCCTCCTGCTGCAGACACTCGACCATCAGGTCCTTGAGGTCATCGAGGCACTTGTTGATGCGCGCCCGTCGCTTGCGCTCCAGAAGGGGCTTCATCACCTTGCGGTACTGATACGTCTTGGACATCTCCATGACCATGTTGTGTCTTTAATCGGGTATTGATATTTGGATATATATTTTCATAAAGTTTCTGATTCGTTGAGAGGTTTAGTTAACTGCACATTATCACGCCGATTTCTTGGTTTGTGTTTTACGAGTATAGCAATATTTCTCTTTTTGGGCCCGTGCGCGTGCGATGCGCGTTCTCGGCTGCGTGGCGTTCAACAGGCGGCGCGTTTACGAAATGAGTGGCAAACTAGTTCCCAGCGTTACTTTTATACGACCCCCGTTGCTGCCACACTCTCGCTCGCTCGCTCCTGCTCGGCTCTCGCAAACACAAAGCTCCCGCATGATCACTAACACACATACCCGTGTGTGATGGCATTCGGTTGAGCTCGAGCTCGAGATCGACTTCGGTCTCGGCTCGGTAGCGGCGTTCGTTCGGCAGCGGCACAAAGAGAGGCTACTGTAATTCATTGCAGGGGAGCGATCGGTTGCTGGGGGTTGTCTGCCGAGGCACAGTGGGTCGAGAGTACATTCATTGGGAAGATAATGGAAAACATTGTAATGGGTTTTTAATTTTTTGAAAGTACTGTTTCACTTGCATCCACTTTGGTCAATACATGAATTTTAGCCTGACAAGGAATACTTCTTATGGGATGGATGTATAGAGTAACATATGGAGTAGGGAAAATGAAAACTTTAGCTAATTATTATTAAAAAGTTTATTATGGAATTTTTTAAAATGAAAAGTCTATAATATTATATATGAATTTCCAAAATCAATACATTTCTTGAATTGATTAAAAATGTAACAAAGTTTTATTCGATACATTTTTGTTGTAAGTTATAAGGAATAAAATTTAATTTTAAATGTTTAATTTATAGTCTATTTTTTGGAGTATCACAAGAAGCGGAAGTGGGACAGGGACTCAACGGTATTTCTCATGCACTTAAAGATTTGACAAAATACTTAAATACGAGTAATTACGAGTAATTTATGCACTGATTAAAAATGATAGAAGTTCTTTTATCCTGTAATTAAATTGATTTTTTGGCATGCATTATTCCAGGACACAAAAGTAGGCTTCAATAATTTTATAGGACCATAACCATAAGGATATAAGATAAAGCCAAATGTGTAATATTCCCGAAACTGATTCCTTCGAATGCATGCATCTTCCCAGTTTCATAGTGTTCGCAACCACTGTACTCGCGCAATGGGAGCGAGAATGAGCGTGCCTCGCACTGTGCCTGCGCCTGTGCTCTGGCGCGCGTCGTCTTCAATTGATTGCAGCAGAGCCCAGAGGGAGACAGCCCCAACGTCGGCATTCGGATTGGATCTCATTCTCAGCGACTGCGCGTGGCTCTCAGACTGCTACCACTGTTTCGGCCTCCTGCTCCGTCTCTGTTTCTGCCGTTGTCTCTGCCTTTGCCTCCGCCCCGTCGCCTTTGCCCATGTCATACTTATTGTCAATGATGACAGTTGCGCTGCCGCCGCTCTACTCGACTCGGAACGGATCGGCACGGCTCGGCTCGGGCTCCCATTCGTTGTCCAAGTCGATTTTCTATCTCTGTCCAACAAAGAGACATGGGGGAACCTACAAAACTGTGAGTGTGATTGTGGGACTCACTCTCTGGGTGCATGCAAGAGTATTTGTGTGTGTGTGTGTGTCTGTGTGTGTGTGTGTGTGTGGTGCCTACTTTACGAGACCGTGGGAAACAGATTTGTCGTGTGTTTCCCACACGTTGGACGGATGGCTGGATTGTGATGCGATCCGATGGATTGCTGAAATGTTGTTGCTGTTACTGTTGCTGTTGCTGCTGCTGGTTGTTTTTCAAGCGGGTTGACTGTGACGATGGGGGGGCAGTGGGCGACCACTGTGGTGCGATGCGGTGGGGGAAGATGGAGATGGCAGGGGGCTAGCTTTAACTCGCGCAATTATGTCGCATGCTTCGCTGATGATGATGACTGCGACAACGACAACTACCACCACTGTGCTTTGGGCTTTGCCTCGACTTTTCGTTGAAGCGTATCGATTAAGTGTAACAGTTTCCCTATCTCCCTTCGCCCCTCCTCCTTCCCCTAGCCACTGTGTGGGGTATGGGGGTTCCGAAAACCGATTTTTGCATAGCCGCCACAACACTTTCAGGCTGCTGCTGCTGCTGGTTTTGTCATAAACTTTAACATCCGGTTGTCGTTCTAAGATTTTTGTCGTCTCACATATTAAGTACGAGTATATTTTTTTTCTGTGATTCCGCTGATCTCAGGGCTACTGCTGGTCAGCCACAGAGTGTACAAAATGTTGCTTGCTTTTTATGTGCCCCCTCTCTTTTTTTTCCGCCCGACTCGCCCCGGCAATATGACACTTGTGGTCGGACGCCTCAGAGTTATTTTTCTGGCTTGAGTTTTTGCCTGGCTAAGCATTTCCCATGATGCTGCAGAATCGCTCTGTTTCTGTTTGTTTGTCTTCTGCCCATGACTTCCGCTGGTCGTTTGGATTTCTGCTTCTGCTTTCTGCTGACGGTGGCAGAGCGGCGGCATCACAATTAAGCGGCACATCTCTCGACCGAGGCATTGGATCGGCTTTCGAGATCCATGACTCCTCTCAACTTTCAACTCTGCTGCCGGCACACGTGGCGTATGAGCAATGCAAAATAACCATCAACCGCAAAGCCATTTTCGACTAACCTCAATGCACACTAATTGCTTGTCATATACTCTTGCGATTTGTATGTATAGGTGTACGTCTATATGGCCACAATATGTGTGTGTTTATTGCTTTGCACAAAACTTGTTGCCATCGCCGGCCATCGTGTGAACCAAGAGCTTAAAAGCCAAATAGTTGCTGATGGGCAAAAGCGAATCGAATGGCAGGGGAGATCGAATGTGAGATACTCTGAAATGAGAGGGTTTCCTACAAGGACTGTTTCCCCAGTTTATTCCCCTTTATTCTAGTTTAACATCCCTAAGACAAATCGTATAAGTAATACATTCTATACATGATCCACACATAGAAATTATATAATTTGTAGTATATTTTAGTCCCCTATTGCTAGATTTTTTTGGATTCCCTCTCATAGATAGAGTAAAAATCGCCTAACGACTCGGCTCAGACCTCTGTCTGTCCATCCATGCCATCCATAAGGCGCAAGCCCGGGCACAAGCTTACCTCAGCTGGAGCTGCAATCGCAGGCCAGTCACACAGTTGGGTACGAGCTGGGGGCCAGAGTCAGAGTCGATCGGTGTCCGTGTTGCCAACTCAGTCGCTTTCAATTTAGCAAACGTGCAGTTCAAAGCCTAGACGCTGATTGGGGGCAAATGTGCGCGGTGTGCCCAGGGGGCCGAGTGCGACTCCGACTCAAGATTAATAGCGGCCAAAGGCAAGAGTCTCTGGTGGGCAGGCGTGCGGTGCACACGCGATTGGCACGAGTTTCGGCAGCCTAGGCAGCCGGGCCGACGAGAGGTGAAAACCGAAACAGAAACCTGGTTTGGGCCATGAGCTCGTCTAACTAGTTCTGCCAACGGAAGGACGGACAGATGGACGGACGGACAGTAAGTCCGATTGTAGTGTGTGGGAACCGAACCTGCGAGCGAGGCAAGGACTTGTAGCTCTCGCCCAAATCAGGTCACGGCCTCATTAGAACCTCCCTCCATCACCATCCCCCCATACCTATGCCCATACCCATTCCCCAACACCGACTTCGTCCAGATTTCCTACTCGGAGCGTGTGAACCACAACATGTCATAATCCCATCGAAGCGACTATACTCGTAGTCCCTGTAAAATGAACTTATCAGCGCCGGGGCTCCGAGCCTTGATTATAAATGACAACAAACAGGCCAACAAGTAGCAATAACAGCTGCTCAGCCCCTGCAGCAACAGCAACAGCAACACCAACACCAACAACATCAAAATCACCAGGAAAGGAAACAAAAATAACAGCAACAGCAACAACAATAATAATAATACAACCCAAAATCCGAAAACCCAAGTGAAATTCTTATAAGCCCTTTCCCACACTCGCAACGACGTCGGCGTTGACGTCGACGCTGTCGAAGACATCGACCACGACGCTGCGCCTGCGCCTGCGTTTTTGTGTCCCAGGACGGAAATGGGCAGCGTCTTAGTCCCAGCGATCTGAAAAGGGAACAGGTGCTGGCAGGTCCCCTCTGGGTAAACCATTCGACTACGTCACTGTGGCGACCCTAGCCACGAAGCCGGCTGGACAACAAACCCATGTACTACTGGGCTGCTCCGGGCTCCGGGTACCGTGTGAATGTAAAAACAAAGTCAGTCGTGCATAAATGACGAACAGGCGATCCGCATAGTGGTTCAAAGTGTGGCAAAATATTAGGAAATAAGGAAGTGTGGATGGAAAGAGGAGCAGCCATAGAGGGTTTAAAGCATTGTACTCGAAAGGGAAATGCAAGAATCAATATTTGTTACTTATGGATTGGAATAAAGGATCAACATAAAAATTTACAAATTTGAACACACAATGTACTAAAAAAATAATTAAAATCAATTTATAATTAAGTATTTCAAATATTAATAATTGAAAACGAGAATTTATTCTGTAAAGTCAATTAAAAGAATGTGAAATATATAAAAATACTATAACAATGGTGAAAAAATAAACATTAAATCACATATAAAGTATTAATATTATCAGAATTATTTGGCAGTTCAGAAAGGATTATTCAATTGTCTTAATAATGTCTATAGTCAGAGCTATAAACTTTGTTCAAATATTTCAAATAAATTTCCCTAATAAAGCAATCAGATCCTTAGCCATGGCGCATCCTTGCAATAAGAACTAAATGCGAGTATACAATTTATGCGCACACCTTGGACCACTGTGCGGTTGCCACAGTCTCTGCCGAAGTCGTCGTGGCCGTCTCCTCCAACTCCATCTCCATCTACCTGCAGCCGAAACTCATCAAGCGGCCCTTGTCGATTGTACGTGCATGGGAAAAGTACACACACAGAAGAGCCAGAGCGGACGGAGCTTGTGATTCCTGTTGGAATTTATTTGGGAAATACGCGCACATAAAAAGGCTGCCAGTCCCGTTCCCGTACCCGTTCCCCCTCTCCCAGTCCCAGTCCCGTTCTCCTGTTCCCAGTCACCGCCACCACTCACCTCTCTCACCCTCGCCCTCGCCCTGGCCCTCTTACCTTCTCACCCTCACCCTGGTGTGTGTGTGAGAGTGCACTCAAATTTCGTACGGTGCTTGGCTGTTCTGCTGCTGCTGCTGCTGCTGCTCGTGAGATCAGCCGGCATACGATTTCACTCTTGACTGGCCATCGGCTGCGCAGCGGCAGTGCCTCATATATAAATATGAGCGACGCCAGGCGCAGCAGCATCAGTAAACGACCAGCTCTCGCGAGGTGCGCACACGCAACGCTCGCTGCACAAACCCAGAAAAAGCTCTCAACACACAGACACACACACACGACTCGAAAGAAGCTCCGCTCTCTCACCATGTATCTAGATACGAAAAACTTGACGGCCAGCAGCACCAACACGAACAGCAGCAGCAACAGCATCCACACATCAGCTTCGATGACAGCGCCAGCAGCAACACCTTTGGGCGTGCCCAAGACTGTGCGACGCATGCGCAAAGTCTGGCAGCCCTTGCGCCGCCTGCTGACAGTGGGTGGCAAGGGCAGGCCTGCGCCCCTGACACTGGCCCACCCAAACAATGTGGATCTCAACAACACACAGCTGCAGCAACAGATCGAGCTAATCCTCGAGGATGAGATCAAATCAACGCCAGAGGAGTCTATCTACAAGTACGGAGTGGAGCTGAGGCAACTCCCCGTGGAGGATGAGGTGTCACTGACACAGCCCCCCAACACGCCCACACTCATCAGCAGCGTCTATGTGGAGAAGGCCAGCGCCCAGAGCTGTGGCGCCTGCCCCCACGGACGCAACTGTCAGCACACCCATCACAATGGCAACATCAACATCAACAGAAACAGCAGCACGACCACAGCAACTGCAAGTGCAAGTGCAGCAGCAACAGCAACACAGTTGCCCAGCAATCTCTGGGATCTGCAGTTACCGTTGCAATACATTAGCACCGATAACGGCACCTTCTTCTGGGCCAACACCCAGGAGCGGGTGGACGACGACCTGCTGCACGCTCTACTCTGCCAGAGCTTCAGCCAATTGCCCGGCACCCTCTGCTAGCTGGATCTCTCACATGTTCCAGCCACCACCCCAGTACACAGATCTCTCACATTGGGGGGATACTCCCCCTAATTATTGTAATTTCATTTATTTATTCTCCTGCGCAATATATACGTTGTTAATGTGATACTAATTTGCATATAAAATAAAATATACACTACATACATACATATGTACACCTTTGTAACATACAAATGGAAAAGAACTTGAATCCAATGTGTTATTTTTTATCATGTGGGGAGATCAGCTGATCGTATAAGCGAAGAGGACAGAACTGGATCTGGTTGGGTATAAGAAGACGCATAACGGAAGAGCGAAGATGAAGGCAAAGGATAACGGAAGCTGTTTTATGAGTGGAACCTAATGAGGCTTGACAGATGAACGTCCTGGACTGGGCAGAGCTGGCAAGCGGACGGGCTGGTAAACTGATAAGGCGAAGAAGTTGGAAAGCGAAAGAGGAAGGAAGAGGGCTAAGGAGATGCTTGGTCTGGTATCATCTTGCAGAGAAGAGGATGTCAGAGCGATCGGTTGAATGATTTTATTTAAGAATACAAGATGTTTTTTTCGGTAAAGTTTATAGTATATAGGGAGTGTCTGAGAGTGTGCATAATTGTTGGCTTTTCGAGGATATACAAATTGGCAAGCAATAAGAAATTTATAATTTAAGTAAAGTCAACTAATGTTCAATATAGGAGCATCAGTTAAAGCACAGAGAACCTGCATAACCATGCAAAACAAAAAATTATACAATTAAGAATATACTCCAGATATTATATTCAAACTGCGTTTAAAGTTACCAACCAAAAAAATACTTTCCTTACGATCCAAATGAAACTCAAAAATAAAACAGTATTTCCTTTCGAGGCGCCTGAGCCAATGATTAGAAGACTCCCTGGATTCAACGACAGCAGAATTATGTACGTATATAGGGAACATATACATAGGGAATGTACATATGTATACTAGGTATATTATAGTTCAAAGGTGTTGACGACAGAAGGTAAGACAGAACTGTAGGATACTGCAAGGTCTCTGGATGGGCCTGGACGGGGCACAGCACAGTGGTTTGAATATGCCAGCAGTCATCAAGATCCTCAAACCTTTTTCTGTACTTTATCAAACTCCGTCTAGCCTTTGTTTTATTTACGTCTAACGTCTAACCATGTCTAACCAAATGACCGGATTGGCAACGTACAGAAGTTCGTTCCAGTCCCGCTGGGCGAACCCTAATTAACAAGTCGTTTACATTGTCCCATACGATTTCTTTAAACAAATATATTTTGTTCCAAACAAAAAGAAAACTATTTCAAACAAAAGCAGCCTGTATTGTTCCGTTCAGATTTAGATCCTTTCTAGCAGGTCGAATCACGCAGGACACGGAGCAGCTCTGTGGGCTGGGCGCCGGTGGCCTGCAGGGCGCAGTTGAAGGTCTCCAGAAGGCAGACGTTGCTCAGCTGGGAACGATATTTGCCATTGGTGACACAGATCGGTTGGTAGATCATCGAGCAGGGCTTGAAGCACTCCTTGACATCAAGATTGAAGCTGCCGAGTTTCTCGTGAAGATTGTCCACCAACTCGGAGCTGCACCAAGCAGCATCGGTTTCAGTATAGGCTAAACAAAAAGCAACCCCGTTATAGACAGACTGATAGGATTTTTATAGAATTTTATAGAACTCACCAGCAACTTTGTTGCGTTCGCGGCGACAGTTGTCCGACTGGAGATTGCAGGCGCTGGCGAATTCCTTGAAGATCCTTCCGTCGGTGGCGCACACTGGACGATAGACGGCGGCGCAGAATAGCGGACAGTCTGTTTCGTTGGTGGACACTGTATTGGCAGCAATGCCAGACACCAGGGCCAGGCAGCAGAGGGTTAAGGCTTGGAACATCATATCGATATTGTTATTATATTGAGGTTGCTGTATTTTTTCTGTGCGGTAAAGCGTTCTCTCTGTAGTAGCTATTGATTGCAATTGCTGTGACTGTCTTGAAATTCATTGATTTATATATATTTTTTATGGCTCTCACCCACCCATAGATAGTTTATCAGTGCGTTCCAGTCTGATAAGACCAGGCCTCTTATCAGTGCGGGCCCAAACAAAAAACCTGTTTATTTGGTCTACAAAGTTCGACGTGGGGCCGGTGCCGGTTGGTGACTAACTTTTTGGTCTACCAAATGAGTTGTCTATTGTCTGGCCAGAACTTGAACAGCATCATTGATTGTCGCGCTACTATCTTGTATCTCTCGCATCTAACAGCCGTTCTATGTCAATTCCACTGATTATTTTGGGGATGTTGTTTTGGCAACATCTTTTAGCCGTGATAAATGTTGTTTACAGACATCTTTGTAAAGGTGGCATCGTTTTTTTTGGAAAATGATTCAGAGTTTTTTTTGTGAAACTGCGTAGTACTCGTACTTTTCCAGACTTTTGGTAAATAAAAGAACATTAGAAGTTTGCACCCTCATATGGGCATCTTTATTTGAATATTCATTTGAAAATATTTATAAGCGAAACCCAGTCTCTGGTAAAGAATCCAAGGGAATCAAGCTCCAAATCAAAAAATCATTGATCCATTAAAAATATTTTAAGGAAACTTTTATTTCCGCTATTATGGTAGTCTAAGATCTGCCAGCCATTAATTAGCTTTGTTTTTAGCACACAATAACATACCCCCAAACAATTTCCTCCATCCATCTTTAGCTGCCACAACATTGACAAATGATTGCCTCACACTTCGTTCTAATTCGGTTACAACATTGTGATCGCCCACATACGTAGGAACTCCCAATCTCCATGGGGTAATGTTAATTGAGGCCTCTCCACATGCCACACATGCCACACATGAGTATACACACACAAAAGAATAGTTTACTTGGCTTAGACGGACCAATGGAGAGAGAAAGAGAGAGAGAATGAGAGAGAGATAGAGACTGGAGTCGTGGTGAGGCCTAATCACCGTTTAATGGTGTTCACACACTTGTTGCTGGCGGCGCCCTCAGCCACCGCCACCGCCACAGCCAAGTGGCCCAAAAGCCAGCACGGCATAGAGCTGGCTTAAAACCAGCAATAATAACAATGTTGCCGGCCCGGCCAATCAATGACCGCTAAGCGTATGCCCGTCACGCACGCGAAGGCCGCCACCGCGGTTGTCGTCAAGAAATTGAGTACACACGCGTACATTAAACCCTACCTCAGAAACAGACCCCAGACCCCAGGGCCTCAGCAGAACCCAAGACCAACCCAGCCCCGGGACCAAGACCAAGAACACGAAGACAGCACGGCGCAGGATCTGGTTGGGGTTTGTGTGTTCTATGTTTGTGTACTCTGCACAGGTATGCAAATGAGGAATGGCTAAGGTACGTTCCATGTAGATAACTATCAGACTCCAACTCCTATCCAACGCTATCATCATTATGACCATCATGAACATTGTCATCAGCATTATCAACGGCATTCCACGGTTGGGGTCTGTTCTGTTCTGTTCTGTTCAGTTCTGTTCTCTCTCTCTCTCTCCCAATTTCAATTCTTTCGTGCAGACAAACGCCGCTTTGCATACGAAATTAATTATGTGCTGTCAAAGGCAATTTAACAGAAACTTATATTGCTACTTAATTTACGTCACGGCGCTACCAGAACTTTGAATACCTGGTACTCTGCGACACTAAGGTATATTGTATTATTGCAGAAGGACGTAACATGGCGATTACAAGAAATATAAATACAAAGTACATAAACAAATACCTTAGTTTTATGATGTGGTGATGTGATCTTTGTGGTTTCAGCTTAGCATCAGAAAAAATGGCATACGAACAGCTTGACTTTCGATACTGAACAATGAATATACTGAATATATGTTCATATGTTAACATAATATAATTACAATAATCAAAAGCTGTCGATGGAAAGACCGAGAGCATATATGTAGAAGAAAATCGTGCCGAAAGTTGGTTCAAATCAGACCACCATTTCATATGGGACTGCAATAAGGATTTGTTATATTTATGCGAACCAATCCAAAAATGTAAACTCCTGGTAAAAGCCTTAATATATCTATAAACAATAGGTAGATACATTCCAAACTTCTTGAAAACTTTAAACAAAGAATATACCGAATATAATACAATTATAGAGACATTGATTTTTGAATAGCTGGTTCTAATGATATATATTTTGATTGTGAAGATAAGCCAAGAAAACGTGCAAGTTCCGAGTTCTTGGTTCGGGAAAAAGTTAACAAAATGTACATGAATTATACCGCTACTAAGGGATACCTACTACGTCGAACCTGCAAAACCAGTCTTCCCTTTTTTTTTGCTGCTGATCTTTTTTCTTTCTTTCCTTTAGCTACTCCTTCTTTCTACTCCTTCCCATGCTGTCGACATCAATTTGCATTTTTAGTGTAGGAGAAATGCGTTTGTGATTGATAGAAAGAGACAGGGTGTGAGAGAGAGAATAATATTGGAATGAGAAGCGGTACAGGTGTGGTGGAGAGTGGGGGGGATCGTTTGTGATTCTCTAGCAAAGGCGATTATCTTTTGCGGCAACTGTTTTTATGCCCAATTTCAACGTCCGCCTTGAGACGCCTTGGCATGTGATGTGTTGTCTTGAGGTGTTGACGTCTACATGTTGCATTTTAATTGTGGTTTTCGGTTCTCGGTTCTCTGAGTTCTTTGGTTTGGTTCTTTGGTTCTTGGGGGTTTCCACACCACACACACCACACTACACACTCCACACTCCACACTCCACAGTCCACAATCTACCACTCTGCACTCCCTCGCTGGCACATAAATAAGTTGTACGACAAGCGACAACAAGCCAGCCCGTTGTCCGGTGGCGGTTGCACAGGAGCTGCCGTGAAGTTATGCGCACGATATCCATATTTGGTCGCACACAGGTGGCGATGGTGGCCTTAGCCAAGGTGATAGCCGTAGTGGCTGCCACAACGGCCAGCGATCGCATAATGTGTGTTGCCTCCAATTGGCATCGAGCCAAGGCAGCACTCCGTCTCCCTCTCTAACTCTGGCGATGCTCGTGCCTCACACTTTTAGTTGCTGGCAGAAGATTTATTTTTCTTAGTTCGATTTCAAGGTTGTCCATTTAAGGATTCACCTATCTCAGGAATTGACTTTCATCTGCGAGCGAAGTCTGGTTTATGGCAGGATGTGTGTTGGAGTTTCAGTTCGCGGAATTCTACGTTGACCCAGAATCAAGGAAAACTTTAATAAGAGGAAAATCAATTATTGGAAATATCTTAGAAATTGTCATTGATCTTCTTTGACCTACAAATTTAATAGAATCATTTTAATGGGTTTAATCTGGAAGAAGGAAACGTCTTGGCGAAAATAAATCGCTTTCTTAGGTTTTCAGATTTGATTTTTTTTATTTAACAATAATTTTCATAATTATTTATGCATGTGTGCATGCATTATAATCTAATTCCAATGAAATTTTTGCTCTTTTGTTATTTTTTAAATGCGAATATTTTGGGCTGAATGCATCCGATAATATCAGATTTTTTGCTCAGACTATGCACGTTTCCCAATAAGGTTTGTATTATTTTTGACAGAACTTCAACAATTTCAGTCTCATCCGAGAAAACTTAACGTTAATAATTTTCAATAATTTTGAAAGAGTGATATTCAACATTTTAATGAAATAAAATATCAAAGTGTTTGATATATTACAGACATCTTCTGTCATCTTCTGTCTTCCCCTATATTCCCCATATATGTATTTAGCTTTTAAGGCTTACATTGACGTCATAGGGGAATAACCTCATAGTAAGCGTAATTTGAACTGTTTTCTCTGCATTTATCACACCATATCATATTCTGGAAGAGACTCGAAGCATCTGAAAACAGTACATAGTTCTTATCAGACTGCGAGAACAATCTGGAAGTATGACAACAAACCACTCATTCGAATGGAATTCATTAAATATTTAAAAGATAAGCAGAGGAAAAGAAAAAAATAATATTTTCTTCAGCTGAAACCCAATATCCCGAAACCAATTAGAAGCTAATTCAATTTTTTTGTTTGATTTGTTGTTGTTTGTATTTTTTAAGATTATTTTTAAAGCTCTTGTTTTTCTATCACAATATCTTAAGATCTAATGGAAGCGCTGGATCGCCGAGTTGAGATTGTTTTCCCGCTGAGTTGGATGCGTGGAGGAGGATTTAAAGCCGCTGCTGCTACTGCTGCTATCACAATGTTCTAGTCGTTTTAAAGCTGACGATTGATGGGATGATCAGTCATGATCAGTCAGGATGTGGATGCTTAGGCCTGCGCCCAACGATCCTGGAACTGCATGGAGTAGCAGAAGGCGGGCTCAACACTGGCCACGGGCTGAAGGTTGGTGGTCCAGAAGAAGGTACCTGCCTGCGTGCGAGCGAAGCGAACGGGAACATAGATGTCCTCCTCCTGATCCTCCTCGATCATCTCGATCTCTTGGGGGTGGGCCATTTGAGCGAGTTTTTCGTTGGCGGCGTTCTCATCGATTTCGGCATAGTAGGCCTCCTCGACTTGGGCGTTGCGCAGATTGTCATTCGACTCGAGGGACTCCAGCGAGTGATGGTGGGGGTGCTGCTGCTGCTTCTGCTGTTTCTTGAAGAGTGTCTTCAGGACCTGCTTGATGCTGTAGTTGGTCTTCATCTTGTTGTTGCTGTTGTTGTTGGCAGCGGGAACGACAACGACTTGTTGGCACATTTTTGGAAATTTGTTTGTTGGTTGCTTGTGTGTTGCTTGAAACGCTGACGATGTCAGAATGATTTCCCAACCGGCAGTGGCACGGCTTTTATAGCCGGCTCGGTGTTCGGCGCTCGAAATGCATTTCCTGTGCGCGCACAGCGAGATACCAACCCGAAGGGAAACAGACAGAGACAGGGAGAACGGACGGACCCCTCCGACAGACACGCGTGTACGTGGTACGCACCAGAAACAACGACAACAACCACAGGCAGCCCGAGAGGAACGCAAACAGAGCAAACGGAGGGACCCGACCCCGACCCGGTTCAAGCGTGTCGTACCTCACCCTCATTGAAGCGACGACCACAACAGATAATCGGGAGGAGACAGAGAGAGAGAGAGAGAGAGAGAGAGAGAGAGTGATCGAGAACCTGAAATACGACGCTCGCTAAGAGTATAAAGGAGCAGGAGCAGGAATTGGAGTTGGAGAAGGTTCAGGAGCAGGTAGACGGGGACAAGCCTGCAGCTCTGTGGAGGAAGTCTTTCGCGAGAGAGAGGGAGAGACTGCATTAAAGGAAACAAACCCCTACAAAAAACTGCAACTGTCCGAAAAAGACGACGAAGACGACTCCCGAGTGTGGGAAACAATTTTCGTTGGCCTCAAAATTTGTAGGAAATGTATTCAAGTGCCTCAAGAAATCCCAAAAGTAAGCAGAGCAAAAACCAATACACACGCACACATGCATAAGACGGGGGCACACACGGACAAAGGGCAGGTGTTCCTTCCTAAAATTTCTCACGACCGAAGGAAGCCCAGGATCAACAAGGGGATCGGATCGTATGGAAAAAGGAGTTGCAAATTGTATTCCTAATGGGCAATCAACATAAAGGCTGAGTAGGGGACGGACCCCGGACGGCCTATCTGTTCGTGTTCGTGTTCGAGTTCGAGAACGGGACTCCAAGACCATTCCCACGCATTCCCACACATTTCGTCCTGGTTCTGGTTATCAGAAACAGTGCCATCGAATGAAAAGAAATTGGAAAAAGGGGGTTGAAGTCTTCTATTTGTATAGGCATCTCGAATCACTTGTTTTCGTGTTTTGATTTCCAACTTTCCCACAGGGCTCTATGAATCCTCCACCACCATACCACTATACCAACAACATCATCCATCCTACCACCACCGAACATAAGAAGCAATAAAATACGGACTTGCCACTTGTCTTCGATTTCACTTCGAATGTTCGCTCCCTTGGGGTGCGAGAGGGGACGACACTCTGGAATGGGCACACAAAATCGTATAGATATTTTAATTAATTTCTTTTCTTGAGGTCCGAGTGTGCTGAAAGTGTGGAACGTTGATAGGGAGGGTTTTTAGGGGATTATCGATAAGGCGGCAGCAGAGCGAGCGCAAAGTGTGTGCGGAGCGAGCTGGGGGAGATCTCTGGAGCGAGCTGAGAGACCATGAAACATACTTTGAGATACATTTTAATGACTCGGCAATTGGGTAGGGGAGTTGGTTGGGCCCTTCTTTATAGGAGGGATCTTCTGCATAGAGGGACGACTCGTTTTTTTTTACGGTCTTTTACTTATCTGTGCGCCTAATGGATGGAACAGATTGGACCCCCGTCAAGAGAAGAAGCGAAGCTGGCAATGTTTATGTGAAATCAGAATCTGAAAGTGCGCAAAGGAAAGGGAAAGGCAAAGGGAGGATAGCATTGCTCTCCTTATCAGGACAGGGGCCTCCTGTCAAGGGGGCATTGACAGTTTACACTTCGAGGGGGGATGATGATGCATCTCTGTACTGCTGAGATGCTGATGCTGGTGGTGGTGGTAATATGATATATGCACTCGAAAATCTTCAGAAAAAAATAAAAAATAAAAGCCCCCAGCAGTCAAGCCCAGTGCCAGTTCCAGTTCCAGACCCAGTCTCCATCTGCATCTCCTTCTTCTCTTCAGTCTGTGGCAAGATAATGGGCAACGTGCCAAGTGCCTCGACCGTGTATACACAACAAACAGTGCATAAAAGCAGGAGGAGGCTCCTCAGACCCATTCACAAGCCGGGGGGCCATGGGAGTGGGAGAGGCCAGAAACTTGGGGCTGGGGACTGGGGACTGGGGACTGCAGTAGGAGGTGTGCCGGGTCTTTCATGTGATCTCCGAACAGAGAGCGGCAGAGTATGTGTCGGCATCCCAGCAGCAGCAGCAGCAGCAGCAGCAGCAGCCACAGAGCCTCGCTTTGGCGGATGGCAAACTGGTTTCTCGGTTTTTGGATCTTTACATACAACCACACCACGAGATGCCAATGCCAACATGGATACACACTCATACCACCACTAGGATACCCTCTCCACATACTTAACGCTCGGGTATGACGAACAAATGTGTAAAGCATTAAAAAAGAGATCTAAAAAAATACAAAAAAGAGTGGAAAAAAAAAAACAAAAGCGTCGACCGCATCCTAAACAGCGACCAGCAACAGCAGCAGCGGCGGCGGCGGCGGCGGCAACAAGCCAGAGTCAGAGACAGAGACCCGAGCCCCAGTCTACAGTCCACAGTCCCTAGTCCCCAGTCCCAGCCCAAGCCCCAACCAATCTTTTCAAGTTGATCCCCATCAAGATATTATTTGACAGCAATGAAACGACTGGCACGAGTTTGTTTCCCACGGTCCGGAGCTGTCTCGGTGTGTATCTGTGTCTGCCTCATGCTGGTGTGTGTGGGTTTGCGGGGGGGAAACCGACCACTGGCGGCTGGCTGTGGCTGTGGCTGTGCCTGGGATTGCGACTGGGACTGGGGCTGGTTGCTTTTCGCGGCGCAATAAAGTTGAAAGCGCACTGTTGGATATAAATTAATTCAACAACACGCTACAGTTGTGTGTGGTTGTTGCTGTATCTCTGCGTCTCTGAGCTTTGCACGCTCTCGTGCTGCCGCTGCTGCTGCTGCTGCTCCACTGCTCCGCCGATCCCTCTGCCTCTTCACATCTTCTGTGTGTAGCGGTGGGGCGGCGATCGGGGGGCCCAAATGTTGGTCGCTGCCGGCTCAGCGGGGGCACTGAAATTCGCGCGTGCGTATGCCATCGATAAAAAAAATTGTTTAACAGAAAAGCAACAAAAAATAAAGGAATACATAAAATGAGAAATAATAAAGCGAGAGAAATGAGGTCTTCGCTGGGTACACTGCTCTCTCTGTGTGTGCGTGGATGATTGGGTGTATGAATTCCAGTTGGTCTTGAACGACTTCAGGATATGCGCTACACATTCGCTTTGCACAATCTTGCGAAATCTGCCGATGATGAGGCATGAGTCATGCGGCATGGTCTTGAGGACCCTGTACTTTCGTTTCCTCAGATAAAACTTAAGGGTATGTTTCCGTCCAATTAGGGGACGTATGATACGGCAAATAAAAATCTATTGTTACTTATAAATTAGTCCATTATGGGCACGTGCTGGTCCGACAACTTCCGTAATTGTTCCAATTGGTATTAATGATGGAAAGATATGGCAGTGATTCTGATATGGAGAACTTAATTAAGTGTTCTATAGATTCCAAGTATTTTTCACTTCTTCTATCATTACTGATCGCTGTAAAACATTACGAAAGAGCACCAATTAACGAACAATCCATTACCTACCCTCAACTAGAAACAAGGCCGTCACTGTGCCCCCGTCCCACCCTCCCAGTTGCTGTAGACAACACTTTCCAACACTGTCCACAGATAATATCCAATTAGCCATTTCCGGAGCATTCAGCTTTTTGACATCGGCCGTTTAACGGTCCCGCAGCGGCTGACAAAACGATTCGGTTAGATAAGTTGTTAACTGCTTGTGCTGGTCCGCTTACAGCTACGACTATTGTTGTTAACTGTAGCTCATTGTGAATGCGTCGAGAGGCAATCTTAATTTGTCTCATGTGTTGTTTTTTCTGGTGTGCCTTAGTCTGTATCTGTATCTGCAGTTGTTGCTGTTTTTTATTATTTGTCTGTCGATGAGCCGAGCTCGTGTCATTTTGAATGGGTCAGACACGGCAACGTACATTCATACATATGTACATGTATCTTCGTCATCGGTGGGCACTTCTAATAAAGTATTGTGAAATCTGATCTCAGCTTAGCTGCTCTTAGATGTGTCAGAGATAGATGCTGCGAGATAGCCAGCGGATGAGTGTCGCTATCTCCGCTCTTCCGTATATGTACACTCTCGATGAATCATGGTACCTGTCTTGAAGCTAGCGCTATAAATAGGTATCCCATGCGCTAAATATAAGTATGTATATCGCACACATCATATAGCGCAGCGTATTCGTGACGTGCCAAATGCCTGAAACACCCCACGAGCCATAACATTTATAGCGTGTGCTAACAACAACCACGGGGCCCAAATACGACAACAACAAACTCCCATACCATCGATCGATTGTAACTGACTTTCGCGCACACGTCGATGTCGATGCCGATGCTGAACCGATCGTTCCCAGTCAGAGCACAGAGCACAGAGTCGGGTCTCAGAGTCAAGATGGTAATTGTCTACAAATAGAAGCGAGCGACGACCCAAGAGAGCTCAAGAGCAGAGGCCCAGACCAAAGCCGAACCCAAACCCCATACCCATACCCATACCCTTACCTATAGCCAAACCGACAATCAAGAATAATCATGTAAACGAAAAGCGTAATGCTCGTCCCACGAAACCCACGACTACCACGATCCAATCAATGATCCATAAAGCGTTAAAAAAAATAACACACAACCACCGACCACCGAGCACCGATCACCGACCAAAAAGACCAAGAGAGACGCTCTGCTCTGCTCTGCCCCCGATGACGATTCCACAATTATCAGCGTGCCATAAGCTACTGCAAAAGGGTGAAGTGAAGGCACATGGCAAGAGAGACAGAGACAGAGACCAAGACCAAAGACCAGCGAGACCAGAGACCGGGCCGGGCCGGGCCGGGCCAGGCCGGACCGACCATACAAATGAATTGAAATGCAAACATCTTGTTATGGATGGAAGGCATGTGCTCGCTTGGCTGCCGAGTCGCGTCGCGTCGCATCGGATCGGATCGACTTGGAAGCGGGCTCTGCGCGAGGCAGCTCTTAAGGCGGGCCGTCAGTGAGGACGGACAAACAGAAACCCCGGACAGACAGAGGGATCGTACAAGACCCCAAGCATGCAATGCACAATCAGAAGAAGTCAGGCCAGCCGTCGTCATCGCCGTCGTGGAAATCGGCTGCGAAACAGTTTCCCACGGTATAACAATCACACACATACACACACACACACATACACACCACTTACAAAGATAAAGAGACTGCGGGGTGAGTGAGTGAGAGGGACAGAGAAGGCAAGAGCTAGAGGAGGGCGCAGCCGCAGCTCAAGTCATTTTATTGCCCTCACACACATACACACACACACACACACACATTCAGCGAAAGCAACAAAAACAAAACAAAAAAAACAGAAGCCACCACCACCACCGCACCGCTGGCACCGGTCTGGCAACAGCAGCAGGCCGCGCACGAGGCAAAATGAGTGTCTCGCTCGCACTCACATCCCGGTCGTGGCACAGCCGAGCCTATATAAAGCCGAGCCCTCGGTGCCAGCTGAATCATTCAAAGCTCCGACTCCGTTGCGTGCACACAGATCGCCCAAACCGAGTCCAAGTGGAACGCTATTTTCTGTGGATTACGCGAGTTTCATTCATTCAAAAAACACAAGACAGTGATCACCATGGTGCTGGAGATGGAAATGTCCAAGACGTATCAGTACCGCAAGGTGATGAAGCCCATGCTGGAGAGGAAGCGTCGGGCGCGCATCAACAAGTGCCTGGACGAGCTGAAAGACATTATGGTGGAGTGCCTCACCCAGGAGGGCGAGCACATCACGCGCCTGGAGAAGGCCGACATCCTCGAGCTGACCGTCGAGCACATGAAGAAGCTGCGGGCCCAGAAGCAGCTTCGTCTGAGCAGCAGTGTGTCGCCTAGTGCCACCGCCGCCGACTCCAAGCTGAGCATCGCAGAGAGCTTTCGTGCCGGCTACGTGCATGCCGCCAACGAAGTGTCCAAGACTTTGGCCGCCGTTCCCGGCGTCACTGTTGATCTCGGCACCCAGCTGATGAGTCATCTGGGCCATCGCCTCAACTATCTGCAAGTGGTGGTGCCTACTCTGCCCATTGGCATGGGTGTGCCGCTCCAGACCCCAGTCTCGGGTGTGGATGATGCCGCCCTGGTCACGCCGCCTCCGTCGGAATGCGGCAGCCTGGAGAGCGGCACCTGTAGCCCGGCTCCCAGCGAGGCCAGCTCCACCTCTGGTCCCATGTGGCGTCCCTGGTGAGCGGTGAAGCAGCATTCTGGATTCGCCTTCAAGAGGAAGGCCGTCTCAACTCAACCCAACTGAGCCCCAGCTGAACCGAGAGGTCATTGGTTGTACTGCGCTGGAATGGAACCGCGCAGCCAATTTGTTCCCCCCGCGGCTGCTCAGACGCCGCTCTCCAAAAGAGAGCCCTGCATCCGGGCTATGGATAGCGGGCGTCGCCCAATTATTGAGAGAATTTAATTGAATTTGAAATCGAAATAAAATCAAAATTGCTCCCAAAAATATTGTTTTCTTCCTTTTACTAGACTGCATCGAAAGTGATTCAGTTTCACAATCTTCCCAGTCATGCAGTCATCGGCGAAGGCTTTCCGGAGGCGTTCGACCGCAAGCCAACCGAAAAAAATAAACCAGAAACCAAATACTTTGAGATAAACTCCATGGCAGGCCGAATCACAGGCCAGACCGCAGCCGGAAGTCGCTAAATATTTTCCCACACTCGGACTCAGAGTCCGTCCTCCATCAGACTCGTCGTCTGCGATTGCCTTTGCCTTTGCGTCTCCAGCTCTCGTTGGTTGGCCTCATTATGGCCCGATCCGCTCCACTCAGCTGCGGGCTGGAACATGCCGCAGACGGGTGGGGTGGGAAGGGCGACCGGCGATTTGCGCCGGCGCTGTCTCTGTCGCAATTAAATAATAAAAATAAAGCAAAAAGTCAGTTCTAGGAAACGTCATTTATTATGAGGCTCAGGCACTCGGTCTCGTACGAGTGTGAGAACCGCGGCTCGCCTGTCAATGCCTCCGCACTGTGGCCTGCCATTGTGGTTTGACTATGGCTTTGACAGCTTTAACTGCGCTTGACCGCTTGGCACATGCGCCGGGGCCAGTCGAACTCGCAGACAGACGGATGGACAGAGGGACAGATAGACAGTCAGTCCGGTCAGACATTGCAAATTAAGCTCGCGACCGCGACGGTCTCGGCACTTAAAACTTCACTGTGTGTTGGTGTGTGTGTGTGTGTGGGTCTACCTCGTGCGAGTATGTGTGCGCTTGAGAGAGGTTCGATTACGGAACTTCAGTTTTGAACGCTTTTGTCTGGTGGACAACTATGATGATGACTACTTATTCGAGCGACCCGGCTCAAGTCTGGGACGGGACCGACCGTTCAAGCCGTCGCTGATTGCTGTTAATCTTCAGAAAATGTGATTAGTCACGTAACTTTTGGCATGGAAACCAAGTCATCGAAGCACAGATTGGGGTTTTTTTTGGCAGCTCTTCTTCACAAAACAGTTATTTATGGACTTCAACGGTAGTCCGCCAAAATGTGTGATCTACTTTGTGATAGAATGGCAATCGCCAAGCGATAGTTTGAAGATACATACATACATATGTACATATGTAATTGTGAGATAGAGCAAGGATTGATGGCAGATACACATAAACCTTGGATACGACCATTAGGGTTGTTGAAAGGAGATTCCTATTGATCTTTTGCTGGATACGATGATGATGATCGCATAGTGATTTATCTCAGCTGACACCGATCACACCCTGTAGCTCTGAGGGCTTATTGAAATAAGAGTTTGAAAATATGCAATCCTTGAAAGAGATCACCTAGAGCTTTTGACATCATAAGTAAGATTAATATGTACATAATTATTAATATTGGAAAACTAAATTCTAAATTATATCATCCCTAAGAAGGATTGCGATGCTCAATAAATTAACAAAAGTCTAAGATCTTCCTTCCGAGCCGAAACCGAGGCAAAAAATCTGTAACAGGAAAGTACAGTACTGTGCACACATCATACATCACGTGACCTCTGTGTGGCAGTGGCCCCCTCCCATTCCCGACCAAATTCACTGCGGGTCCGGCCACCTACTTCAGTCATAATACACACGCCGCAAAAGTTAATGCAGCCATATTAAAGTAAGCGCAAGAGCACCACTTAATGCAGGAGAGGAGCGGCAACGGCGGAAACCGGCCTGGGAATGGTCTGAGGATGCTGCTTTGGCATCAGCCATCCACTCGTGCCTCAAAATCCAGCCTCCATATCCAACTCAACAGCATCCCAACATCTCAAAACACACACACACACAGACAGACAGACAGACAGACAGACAGACAGACAGATAGAAAGAGAGAGAGATAGAGAGGGAGAGGGGGACACACTATCAAAAGCTGTGGGCAGCTTGTCCAGTGGCAGCCAGAGCGTGTGCCAATGTAGTGTAACAACATCCCATATTAAAGATATTACAGAGTCAATAGCACACCATATAAGTGTGGTTGGGTGCCTCTCCAACTCCCATCTCCCATCGCCCATCGCCCATACCCATTCCTACTCTCAACTCCGAGAGTCCATCTCCATCTCTATAACCATCTACATTCCCATCTCACTCGCTCATGCTTTTTGGTCATAAACCAACTAAATTGAGTTCGTTCAACAAAACAGCGACGCATGCGCCGCACCGCGGGCCGACCGACCGGCCAACCGGCCGGCCGGGCCACCTCCTAACCCAACCGATCCCAGCCCGAAGTAAACCCCTTTTGTCCACATCACACGACGCGCTCTTAACGATCGTGTGTCCACAGTCATTACAATGTTGGCCAATGCACAACCATTCGACTGAGACTGGGACTGCGACGAAGTCGCCGCACACTTACCGCACGCTGCTTTTCTCTTTCATGTCGATCGCTGGCTAGGCTCGGGCCTCGTCTCCGGTTCAGGCGCAGGCGCAGGCGCAGTTTGGTCTCCAGCCACTCTTCTACTTGGTCGGTCGGTCGGTCGTGATCTTGCCCGTAAGTGGTCTTGTATCTTGAATTCGTAAAAATACTCGTACACACATACACACAAAGAGCGGATCTCTCCCTCTCTGTCTTTTGGCTTGCAGCAGACACACACATACACATACACATAAAAAAGGGCAGGTGTGTCGATCGTGTGAGAACCACGTTCCAAACCATTTTCTCACGATCTTCGCTTCTGATATTTCTTTTTTTTTTGTTGGCTCCGGATCCCCCTGCCCCTGCCCCTGCCCCTGCCCCTACTCCTGTCCCTGACTGACTGGGCCCTTCAAACCATTTGCGTGTGTGCGAGAGGAGACCCTTCTCCACCTCCGACACCGTCTTGGTTTGTCGTCCTCTGCCTGGAGTGATTCGTATGCAGTTTGTGTATTGTAGTTTTTAATGACTTGGGCTTGCGTTCGAGCGTTCGGCCGTTCGAGCTCTGCGATCGAGCTGGATCGGAGTTCGGTTACGTTACGTCGCCGCCATTCGTTCATCATTCATCGGGTTTACCTATAAGATTAAGTATCTTTTGTGCTGTTGCCTGCCTCTGCTTGCATTTCCTTTTGGCATTTTGGGTGCGATTCCTATATATCCATATAGCCATATTTTTATTTTCTTATTGTCCATTGTCGAACGTATGTGGGTCTCGTGTATGCATGGTTGGTGCTGTTCCGCTTATTGTCTTGCCAACTGTTTGATGGCTCTGATCGGATCATCTAGGGATGGACATGGTTTAAAAATGAGTTAAGATTCGGAATGGATCTTAAGGGAGACATTAAGGGGGAAGTTAAAGCCGTTTGGTACTGTTACAGAGATTATCCTATGGAGATGATCTACAATGAGTTTCACACAATTACTAGATCCTTCATTAATATTATGGTCCTTTTAATCGATTACATTCTACTTTTTGGCTGGGAGGATGCCTCATGGATGGATAAACATTCATATAATTTATTATAACAAATTGTCAGATAATTATCAATGCATAAGTTTCTGTTAATTTATAACATCCTTTGAAACCCCAGATCCCACAGATTTTTAATCTACAAAGTGAAGTTTCATTTAATTTAGGTCATCCCTGGACCTACGGCATCCCTGATATTTATCTGGTTGACTATTCTCTCGTTATGGCCTCGCCTGCCAGCCAGCAATCGATGGTTAAGACAGAGGCGTCTGTGGACCGGCTACTGGTCTTGGCACATACAGATAACCAAATGATGCTGGGTCAGGCCGAATCAAAAAAAAAAAAAAACAGAAACAGAAAAAAAAACCCAAACTCGATCCCAAGCCCTAAAAAGTGATATCCTGTCCCGGGCTCCATCTTAAAGTTGCCCTAGGGCAAGACACTCATTTACCTGATCCCAAAGCAATTATGTAGCCATAGTCGTAGCCGTAGCTCGCCTTGACCATTGTGCGAGGCGATTTTCTAGTCGAATGGCCACATCGAATAAAGGAGAAACGAAATCAGGATGGATATGGGATGAATGATGACTCGGTCCCTTTTCGGGTCTGCCCCTTCTCCTTCTCTGATATTTTTTGTCGGGTTGTTCCTCCTCTCTCTTCCTTCTAGGCTAAGTCTGAGCGACATTGTCGTAACTCGATTAGACACGCTGAGATAAGTCTCTAATTTTTTGTGTTACCTTCGCTTATTGTAGGCACACGTGTTCAAGGGGCAACGCAACTGTGGCTGCCAGTAGTAGTCTCGTCTCTCGACTTTGTGTTCTTTCTCCTCTTTTACTGCCTCTGCCTCTGTCACTTCTTCTGCTTAATTTTCTTGTTTTGGCCTTGGCATTGTTTTCGCTTTCTTTTGTCTCCGATCTTGTGTGTGTGTGTTCATCCATCTATGGGGAGATGAGCCAGGCCAGCATTCACAGCGACTCTGTGTGGAAATCTCGAAATTCTCCAGGCGATTCGACGATGGCCGGGTACTACGAGTATTTCCGCCACAAAACCGCAGGCAGAGCAAATTATCGGGAATTGTGGTTATAGATGGGGTTAGGTGGGTGTGCCTGACCACTTGTATGGTTGGTCGAGTCTACCGATCATTCTTATTTGCATGTTCTAAAGGCGCTTTGCTGAAAAATGAATCACTGAAATGTCAAGTAAATAATGAAAAGAAGAAAACGTCGTGATCTTTCAATTTTAGCTATATAATTTATTATTTGTTTATAGTATTTATCACGTGAACTGTGCGTCCCATCTAAAGCTTTGTGTACGTTCTTAAAAATAAGTGGTGGAGAGTCAATGGAGGGGATCCAATGACTCGGAAGACTTTTACTTTCTAAATCGTTCTTTTCTTTCTCTCTCCCTCTCTCTCTCTCTTTCTACCAGGGACGCCAGACATTCTCCTCATCCTCGCTGTCAACCTCCAGCTCCATTTTGGTGACATCAATGGAGGAGCAGGTGGTGAGTAGGGAGGCACTGCCCAGACGCTCGCTGCTGGCGACACTGGAGTTGGGGCTGCCGGCAAAGCTGGAGACGGGCGAGATGGGCACGGAGTAGGCGTCCCGGTTGGCGATGTGTACGGAGAGTGGAGCGGTGATGGGGAGAGCTTCCTTGACGGCGGGCTGCAGCTGATTGAGCCGCTGTCCCAGATGTGTCATCAGTTGGGTGCCCAGGCTGACATTCATGCCGGGCAGATGGGACAGGGAGCGGGACACCTCGTTGACGGCATGGATGTAGCCGGAGCGGAATCCTTCGGCTGGACTAAGGCTCTCGTCGCCGGTGGCGCGCTTGTGCTGGCGCTTCTGCTTCATCTTCTGGAGGTGGGTGACTGTTAGCTCGAGGATATCGGCCTTTTCCAGGCGGGTGACGTGCTCGCCCTCCGACTCCAGCGTGGCCACCATCAGATCCTTCAGCTCGTCCAGGCACTTGTTGATGCGCGCCCGACGCTTCCTCTCCAGCATAGGCTTCATCACCTTGCGGTACTGATAGGTCTTGGACATTTCCGATATTTGTGACGACGACATATTTGGTTCTGTTCGTTTGTAGTGTTTGTTCTTTTGAGCTGTGGCTGCTCCGACGGCTGAAGACGTTGTGTGCTGTCTGCCGGCCCTGGCCCTGGCTTTTATAGCTGGCCAGAAACAACCCCCATGATCCAGGGATCTCGTGTGCGCTGGCTGGGCCCCTGTGCTGGCATTTCGTGTCGGGCAGAGCGGGACGGAGCGAAGCGTGTGCTGCCATGAGGGTTGGTCGCCCTTCCGCTTCTTGAGGCTGCTTCTTATTGTTTGTCCGTTTTCTTATTGTTGCCTCTTCCCCGTCACCGTCACCGTCCCCGGCCCCGGCCCCGATTCGGGGTCTGGGCCTGGGCACCCTTATCAACGCTTAAGGGAGCAGGATCGCTGCAAGGATCGTTTCGCATTGTGTGTGCTTGGAACCGTGGGAAACACTTTCCTCCTCAGTTTCTCACACCAATATGCTCGCTCGATTCGCTCACCTGCCCCGAAAGAGCAACGGAGCATGAGCATACTCGTAGTCATGGGCTTGGCTCTGGCTCTGGCTCTGGATATGGGCATGCTCGGACTCGAGCATGGGAATTTGCGGGCAGGAACAGCTGCCGTTTTCTAGATTTGTGTGTTATGATTTGACTATACCCATACACAAATGTCGAGGCGAGCAGAAGGATAATGAACTGCTTGCTTTATGCCATCTCATTTAGGTCTCGTATCGGAGTTCCCACGGCTCCGACAGGGACACAGGGATACAGGGATGTGGGATGGGGGGATGGGGCGTTGCGATTCGTCGACAACTTCCTGTTTACTGTTGGCATTCCACCTTGGATCGTATTCGTGCCGAGGCAGAGGCCGAGGCCGAGGCATCCTGCACTTGTTGGTCGGCTGCTATGATCCCGATCCGATCCTGTGGGAACATTGCTCGTGTGCGTCGAGTGTGCTTAATGTGTGTTCGTTCGACTTTCCTGTTCCATTCTGCCGTTGCTCCTTCCCTCGTTGACCCGATCCCTGATCTCTGCTTAAACTCTACTCTGCCACTGGCTGTGGCTCTGTTCTGCTCTGTTCTGTAAAAAGGGGCCAAGCGATGCTGCTCCTGGAGCGCTGCTCGCGTGTGGCTCGCGGTGGACACACTTTCGGCTGTAAGCTGTTCGCGTTCCATGACTTTTGTAATCGATTGTCATGCCATACACTGCACTACTCGTGTAACAGGAGTGGGGACAGTACTTGGGTTGAGTCACTGGGAGCTTTAAATGCGAATAGGTTGAAAGGGTTTTGTTGTAAAAGGGTTGGACGAGGAACCATTTAATGATGGCTGATTATTGTGTTCTCTTGGGTGATACTAACTTGATCGCAAATCGAATTACTAAAAGGGTCACATATCGTACATCAAAGTAAAAAAAATTAGCACTGAATGGAATGCAAAGATTGTAGTTGTTTATATTATTTTTTTTGTAAGCAAAATATGCTGAACACATTGTTAATTTTTTTTTATTATTATTAAGCTATTTATAAAAATATTAGATTAATCGCTAAAAGGGCCTACGACCCTTAAGTTATTTTATTTATATTAGTTCTAGATTTTGCCCTGATTGATTGATGTACAAATATGAAATTTATTTAAATTTTTTGTGTTTAGATTAAGTAAAAATTGAATATAATAAATAAAGCTCTATTCACCGCAAAATTTGTTTAAAACAATCGGAGGTACAACTATTTAAAGACACTATGGTTACAGTCTTATTTGGTTGTCCCGGGGAATTCTTGATTCTTCTGAAAGTACGTTTTGTATATTGTATAATGCAAGAGTAATCTATTAAGATACTCTCTGAAACTGTGCAACCCTTGCTGAAGTTAAATTTAAAATATTTTTGATATTTGAGATGAAATAAGTGGCATTGAATACGAATGCAACTAAAAGCAACACGTATAAGTATTCTACCCCGAAATAGGGTTAAAACTCTTGAAACATTGCCATCGCCAGTTGACAAGTGGAATTCTATGAAAATTATTATATGTATTCTCAATCAAATCGAAAGTAAAGAAAATTTTCTTTTTTAATATAAAATATTTATTAATGTTTTGATTATTAAAAATGGGTGTAAAGCATATGGAAATTGTTGTGTATACAAAAAAAAAGTATTTTATTAATAAAACTAAGTGGAAGATCAATGGGGAAGCTCTTGCTTGGGTTAATAAAATAAGTTATAAATATTAATAAATGCGTTTCTATACATCTATGGGAGATCAAATACAAAATACGAACTTAAGAACTATCACAGGAACATCACATCATATCATATAGTAATAGCTATTGTAAATACAATTCTGAGGCAAAATGTTTACACTAAACCTTGGAAAACTTGGATCGTTTCTAAATACGAGTATCTTTCATGGCCTACGAACTAAATCCAGAGTAGTAAAGCTCTTAATGTTGAGTGATTGAGTTTATGGGTTGGTGGGTATTGGGTCACCAGGGTCGCCAGACATCCTCGCCATTGGGGTTGTCGTTTTCCTCCTGAGGGGACGTAGAGCGCTCTTCGTGCTGACGTTCCTGGCACTTGCGTTCGGAGAGATTGACAGGCTCCTCGCTAAACTCGGGAGTGTTCAGTTCCTCTTTCATGTCCTTCAATTGGTGTCCCAGCTGCTTCATCAGGTGTGTGCCGAACTTGAGATCCAATCCAGGAACGGTCGAGAATATGTGCGAAACCTCGTAGGCGGCCTGGGTATAGCCCGCTCGGAATTTGTCGAAATTCACCTGGGATGAGGTGGAGGAGGAGGTGGAAGATGGAGACGCTGGACTGGCCAGGCGCTGCTGCTGCTGGGTCTTTAGATAATTGACAGTCAGCTCCAGTATGTCGGCCTTCTCCAGCTTGCTGACCTGATCGCCCTGCGCGTCCATCGTATCCACTATGAGGTCTTTTAGCTCGTCCAAGTACAGGTTCATGCGGGCCCGCCTCTTGCGCTCCAGCAGTGGCTTGGTCACCTTGCGGTAGTGCTGCGTCTTGGTCATAAATCTCTGACCCTGCACTGCCATTGTGATTGCTTTTGATGGGCCTTTAGTTTGTTTGTAGTTGAAGCTGGCAATGCAAATGATCCACGTTGAACTGCGGCACTTGCTGTTGATGATGTTGATGCTTCTGCTTCTGTTCTTCTTCTGCTGCTGCTGCTGCTCTGCACTGCACGGTAGTCACTTGAGAAATGATCTTGCCGCAAGGTAAGCTGATCCTTTTTGTAGCTGCAACATCGTCGTCAGTGCCATACACTTGCAAAATCCTCCCCTAACTGCTACCACGCACAATCGACGATCGCAACGAAGCATCAATCGGGTCAGAGACGGAGACGACACTGGCATCGGCACCTGCGTCGGCGTCAGCGTTGTCTGTGTGGCACTGTGCTCTCTGCTTGTGGCAAGATTCATTCGCTGCTGCACGTGTGCAACATTAAAAAAAATAGTATCGAGCGGAAGCCGTTTTGTCTCTCTCTCTGCAGTGAGACAAATTTAGTGATCGTGAAATGCATTTCTACTAAATTTACTTGAACAAATAAATATATTATTGTTTTTAATTTTTTACAGAAAATTTGAATCCGAATTTCCATACACATGAAAACTCGGATAACCCTATAACGCACTATGATTTTATATCTTAAAACACAAATTAAGTTGGTATCGGAATGGGAAAATATTAGAATAAACCTTGGACATGTTTTAAAACATCGAAATCATACATTCTTTAAGAATATTACTTATAGTTGACTAATATTTAACTTAAATGAAAAGACTTAGATATAAAGTATTGCTTTAAAATAAATGATCCTCCTTTTAATAGATCAATTTGTATAGAATACCATTTTCTGCAAAATATAGCAAACCGCACTAAAAATAAGAAACTCTTTAATATTTTGTAAGTTTTGAATAAATATTTGTAATAGTAATTTGTAATAAATTTCGAAATATGTATATTATTTAACTCCAAATCTTTTACATTTCTGCAACTCTTCAAAATTTCTCCGAGTGTATCGACTAGGGCCCAATAACACGTTCTTTGAATCTTTACCAGGGCGTCTACTCGCTCACTCTCTTTCGGTGCCGCTCTCCCTCGTGCTGATGCCGTGCGCCGGCGCAACAGTCCCGGTAGGAGAAAGAGCCAAAAGAAAGACAACGACTCCGACAGAGGCCCACAGCCATCAACCACCACTACCACCAGCAGCGCACAGCACACGCACACACGACATCCCAACTGGGAAGCGACGACGACGACGACGGCGACATGACCTCGACCTGCCTGCCATGTCGCTCTCCCTGCTTCTCGCACGATTGCAACCGAACCGATCCGAACCCCGACCCGAGACGACGAGCCGTGCCGAGCCGTGCCCCATGCGTGCCATCCTCACTTAAGCCATAGAGCCAATCTCATCGAGACGCTGCCATTGTATTGTACATGGATGTGTGTGTCGTGTGACTGTGTGTGTGCTCTTCCCTTTTGGCGCACAGTCGCTGAGGCAGAAGCAGAGACACAGACCTCATTTCCTCTTTGGCGCGACATTGCGTTACACTTACGGACACGGAGCAACCACCGCATCAACCACCACCACAACCACCACCACCCATGCCAGCAGCCGGTGTTCTTCCCTGCTCGGTTTGGTTCGGTTCTGTGTTATGCTATGTTGGGTTGTTGGTGCATCGTGAGAAAGTTTACTTGAGGCATTCCCACAAGTATTGGGATTGTGCCGCGCTCCTGCTCGGGTCGAGTCTCGGTCAGCTGTGACACTTGTTTGGCGCATTTTGCGAGATTGCTTGGGTTTTGGGTTTTCGGATTGGGCCATTGACGAAATTCACCTGCTCAGTGCTGGGCTGGTCGAGTGCCGAGGGTAGGTGAGACAAGACCGAGGGTCGTTGTGGTCGCTGCAATCGCATCCATGAAATCGAGAAGTTAACATACACAGAACGGGAACATCAGGAACAGAACTGCAACAAAGTTGACATTTGATGGCACTGATTTCATGCATTTCGTTAACAGAGTTCTTCGTGGGGGAGGTTTCTGAGATCATCAGCGGACAATTGTTTTGATATGGGTCTCTGGGGATGGGACGGATTGAGTGAGGCAAGACAAGCAACCATATGCAAAAACAAAGATTTCAATTGCGGAAATTTACATCGAAAGAAGACGATTGAAAAAGGGGGATAAGCTTCTGAGGGTGATTCATAATCGTACAATGCGGGATTTTCTCTGTATTGATTGTAAAGAATTTATATTGAAGGAACCTTATCTTAGAAGGGAAGTTTCGGAGTTGAATTCAAACTGGAATAACAAATATTTCCTTAAGGGTTTTTGTAAGAAATATTATAAGTTTTAAGAGAAGATATTAATATTCATCGTGTGTGGTAGAAACATGAAAATTGTGTGGATTAAAAAACTTTGCTCCCTTGCAGATAGGGGTTTTAAAAACTTCTATTTAATCAGGATACGAAAGCATATCATTTAATGATCTAGATCTAGTTTAAGAAGGATTATATAAATGATTAAGACATATTTACTCGTATTAAAGATATTCCCTAGGGGCTATGATATTGCAATAGCTATCCCAGATATCTTTCGGCTTTCGAGTAATTTACTATGCATAAGAATCGCGATGTAGGTGGAGTAGGAATACATAAGGACCCGAATTAAAGGACCTAATTAAAGGAATCTTTGCATTTAAACACACATTTAATCAAATTCATTTAAACGATTTATTGAAGGTAAATGAATTTTTGTTCGATATACTTGTAGATTGATAGATTTTAGGGTTTTAACATTTCATAAATATCTTTAAATGGCCGTAATATACAAAGATACATCTTCGTTAAATACACATATAGCAACACACACATATACATATAGATTAATTAATGAAAAGTAACGCGTTAGCTTGTCGCTCGTCTAGTTTGATTTTTAAAATATTCGCTTTGAACGCGCTTGGTTAATACGATGCCATATAGTAGTTGTACAATACAATAAGATGCAAATTCAAATATAAAAATCAAATTCGACTTCTTGTGCTAGAAGGTAAGTTTAACGTACTAAATTGTTGCGTTTATTTTTTAATAAGAGGTACAAGTGTGTTTAACATTCGTAGTGGTGTTCTTTTATTTCGTTTTCGATTCGCTAACAACTCTATTTCGATTTAAAACTCTGTTTTATTGGCTTACAACTAATTTGCATTAAAAGCGGACTGCTGGGTAGTGATTTTAGCATAGGTATTAAGGGAGTTTTGTTCAGTTAGTGTTGGTGTTTCACTTCTTTTTTATTTTTCTTGTTGGAAAAATACATGTTGGTGAAATAAATAGGTTGGTTTTAATGAATGATGAACTTAGGTGGAAAACAATAATAATAATTACAATAAAAATAAATGCCATTTCATACAATTGAAGCGCGGGGAGATTCTCATATAATACAGAAGAATTCAGAGGACATGCCCGTCGGGTCATGTCAGTTTCTTAAAGCTTTATGTTCTTCTCGTGTTCGATTCGTTTGTTTTTAGTTTTTTTTTTTGTGTTTTGCTGTTTACTTGGTTAACTCCGTTGGGCCTGGGCCATGGTCATCTTCTCAGGAACTGGTGATCTTTGTGTAGGTGCTTTACAAATATTAAAATGTACATACAATCGATATTCGGTAAAAAATATTTCCGTTTGATACATATACTCTTCTCGTATTTATCTCTCCTATCATCGTCATCTATGCTTTTTCAGTTTCAGTGAAGGCCATTCCATTCCGTATCCATTCTACACATTCACATATATATATATCTATATACACAACATTTGTACACTTCTTATCGCTCTTACATCTCCCTCTGCATCTAGCATATACTGCTGAACTGGACATCTCTCTGGACATTCTATACATACATGTATCAATATATTAACATTCTATAGCTTTTTGTACGACTTTCTGTGGGAGGGGGTGGTTTCGTTTTCCTTTCTCTAAAAGCACTTTTTAAACAGATTTAGGAAACGCATTACTCTTGCGACAAGTGTGGTACGTCTAGTGCGCGGGTCTGTAGTTGTTATTCATGCAGCTGAAAATAAGACAAAAGTTTGCATAAACACATTGGGGGGTAGGAAAAAATTTGGGAGAAAAAAGAAAAGCGGGTTAACAAAGCGGTAGGGACTTAACAATGTTACTTATTTCTTAGCTTGATTTCATTGAACGTTTTTTCGTATAAAATTCAAATTGTAATAAAAATATACAATATAAAATCTTGATGTATTTGATAAATCTGATTTCATTTCTAGTTAGGTTTACGGTTAATAGCTACTGAAAATTGAAATGAATTATTGGCAAGTGGAACGTGTTCTTAGGTATTCTATTGATTATATATTCTCTGGGCATGCATATCATAAAAATATGTATTCTGATTGCTGTTACAATGTAACGTTTGGTGTTTTCTCCTCCTTTTCTTTCAGCTCTGATTAAGTCCTTTGTTTCGTATTGGAACAACAAAAGGTATGGCAAAACTACACTACGCTACATAACCGTAAGGTGCGTTTAAGTCACACAAATATTATCGAAAATATGTATGCTGTAAATGCTTTAAGGTACCATATTTATAAAGTATGTATATATATAAGTATCAAATCTCTTTAAACATCAATTCGCTAATAAGTCATATATCATTTGTAGTGTATTATCTTGTACGTTTTTCCTTTTTCCGAGTGTTTAACAATTTTCATTTTGATCAATCAATGAATCAATCAATCAATAACTCGCTCTTTTGTGTTTTGATTTAGCAAAGCTTAACTACAAAATACATTTATTTTTGAATATTTTCGTGTATGCTGTAACGACGTTCACTGTCAATATTCCTGCCGTTTAAATTTGTTAAGCAATTATATATTTGGAATTAGTTGCAATTTTACTATGAGTATTATTTTGTTTGGAAGATTCAATGTGATGGACTGTCATTAATTCGATGTTTGGCGCGTGATTTGCTGTGAGAGGCGCGTCGCAGGCTGCTAACGCTGCCCGGGCAATTGTCATAAAAATCTAATGATTCCGATGAGAATGCTATATAATATAATCGGTGTGATACAAAGAAAAGGTTAAATTTGAGTAAATAGTAATGTTTATACAATTGTCAGTGTTCATTCGATTGGGAATGCTAGTGTAAGAAAAGAAACTCTCTAGGTTAAGCATTGCATTGTACGATTTTGTGCTCGGTATTAGCTATATATGTATATACCGTCAAAGCTACATCTACGCACCTTTATCCGTTGGCGATCCCAAAGTCAGGCTGCTCAAGCTGGAGCTCAGGTTGTAGGGACGCGGCGAGGGTGGCACTGGTGCGGTTTCATCGCCCGGCAAGCAGGTCTCAACCATGGCCTCCAAGCAGTTGACAAACAACTCTGAGGATTCACCCATCATGTTGTACTAGAAATATTGAAATATGATTATTATTTTGTATCCGCTTTCTAGTCAAAACACCTACCTTGGTAAATGGACCAGCAAATCGCCAAAGTCCGCCAAATCCGCAGCTCTGCAAGAAGTGCAGCTGCTGCTGGGAGGGATCTTCGCTGGCCAGCATATTCTGGATAATGTTCTGCACCGAATTGAGCACAACCTGATCGTGCGACACTGACAATATATTGTTGATCTTTTGGTCCAGCAACGAATGGCTAATACACGAATAGACAAATCAATTATACTGTATCTGAAGACGTTTAATAATCGATCCACTTACATGACTGGAAACACTTTGGGAAAGACCACAGATCCTTCGGCTAAATACTGATACAATACACGAGTTTCTCCCTCATCCGACGAATACTTGACCAAGGTGGCCAGCACAGTGAGAACCAAGGCTTGTATGGATAAATCTGGTAGAACTTCGGGATCAAGTAGAACATTCGACTCGTTGGATACCGAAGAACGTGAGCCGCGTTCCTGTTTTGGAATATGTTTTCACAATTGTATTTTATTGACTTGTTAGAGAGATATCACAACCTAACACACATACACATAGATATTCGTTTTGAAAAAGGTTCGTGAAGATGTTGTCTACCATAAGAAAAAAACGGTGTACAAAATGTGCAATGATCTGGATGGATGGATGGTATAGTACTTTGCCTTCATACAGTGCCATGCGGAGTAACAAAAATAAAAGGCTAAGGGTAAAAGCAGAGGGACACGAAACACCAATATGTTTTCTTTCGAGTGGGGTTTTAGTAGTAGAGAGAACTTAGAAAAGTACGAGTTAGGAGGAGAGATGTTAGTTTTAGTTTTAGTTTTAGCTAAGAGATAAGTTATGTTTGTTGAACAATACCTGACGTTCTTCGATGCCGGTTGCATTGTTCGGATCTTTGGTTGTTGGCACCGAGAATGAGCGTTGAGTTTTGAATAAAACCCTCGCATTCTACGGATGTATAATTTAATGTTGTGGTTGTTGTTTTTCATAGTGTTGATGTTGACCAAATCAAACGCAAATCAAATGACAATGTTCATGCGTAGAGTATTAGCGGTAGAGTAGTGGTGGAGTAGTAGTAGGTGGCAATAGATATAGAAGTCGTTTATATAGGATATATTGATTGACATATTGATGAGAGTTACAAGCACCAATTATATGTAGTAAGAGTCGGCAGGCAGGCATATAAACGGTATATATACGAGTTTACATTGTGATTTATATGTATGTAACGTAATGTTTTTTTTTATTTTTATTGAAATCATAAAAAGAGAAACAAGAAAACATCATTGAACGATTATTAGTTATGCAAAGACTGATCTCTCGCTCGATCTGATAGATATAGTCGGATATAGTGGGGATATAGTAAATGCCATATAGAAATATATAGAGACTCAAATAGATAGCCAAAAGTTACTATAGCAGATGGTTATAACAACTTTTGTACAGCGAATTTTTCGAACAAGTTTTGAGGGAGTTGGGGAGTGCAAGTACGAGTCTTGGTCCTTACCTGTAGAGTGGGAACCTTGTGCTGACGGGCAAACTGCAGGGCGGACTGATCGAGTATATCCCAACTCTTTTGTCGTCGCGACAACGGCTGGCCCACCTATTTATGGGGTAGGAAAATGTATATATCTCATTATTAGTATTATTACAAGGCCTTTTGGCCTATAACCCAAATACTGATATTGTTTTACAGATCTCCTTCTATAGAGTGCAGAGTTCAACTGTTTCTTGATTCATTTAACATAATCTACAGAAGGCTATCTCTACCAATCAGCTTTTTGTCTTACAGCCTGAACTCCTCCATTTGACAATTCCGGATTATCCAAGCTGCCACTGAGATCGGCAGGCCAGCGGGGAAGGGCATGCTTCACATGACAGCGGGAGCGCACTTCCTCGGACACAGCCACAAGAGCTGTCAGATAAGCCACACTGTCGGGCGTCACCTCGAACTTGTCGCGGTGCAGGGGCTTGGCTATGATGCCCAGAAGCATGGTTAGGACTCTTGATGTTCGCGATACTGTGGTCGGTGTGGGATGACGGAAGCCCTAAAGAAGGAAATATAATTTAAAGTATATTTTACTACAACTTGTGTCCCATACTAACCTTAATCAAATGCCCTACTAAGGCAAAGTGAAAGTTGCTACGGAATGACAATCCTACGGCATGGTCCAGTTGCTTGAAGTGCCACTCGAGCTTCTCGCGAGTCTTCATCATGACCTCGGCTATGGTTTCCTTCTTGTCAAAGCATCCTTGTGACTTTAGGGTGTGCAGATTCTGTTCGAGCAGTGCAAGTCCAGCCCCATAGAGGGTAATCTCGTCCAGCTGTAGCACAGAGATGGCCACCCAGAAGAGGGCTCGATGGATGGGCGATTCGGGTCGCAGGAGTGGTTGTATGCGCGTTAGGCACATGACCAATGCCTCGATCAGGATTAGATCGTTAAACGATTCCAGGGCCTTGACCAGAATCCGCAGCAATTGCTTAACCTCGTGATCGGTCACACTCTTGCTGATGCAGCCATAGACGATGAGGGCACGCGGCTGCAGAGCCGGATTGTAGCAGAAGGCAAAGCTGCGGGCCAGAGAGGTCCAAGTTTGCAGCCATTCGCAGTCGGGAACATCGCGCATACAGGCCTCCATTATCTCAAGCAGGGCATCCGTAATGACCTCCAGCGAGGGCAGCGAAAGCCGCTCCCGATCCGCAGGCAACGGTTGGGTGACACGCTCGTTGCCTAGCCACTTGTCCGTGGGGTGGCGGCAGCTTGAACGGAAGGCCGTGACTGCTGCCGACTTGACCTTGCTGATGCCGAAGAGTAAGTAGAACTTTGGCAGCGAGAACTCATCCAGTGAGAGCCTCAATACCCGCTGGGCTTCCTCCGAGAAGGAGGGATTAGTGCAGGTGCACAGCGAGTGAATGATATTGATCACCAGGCCATGGGTGGAGGCTCTCATCGACAGTGATCCAGAGCAGACCAGAAACGTGATCGTGTGGAATAGATAGGGCACCGAAGTGGCCACGTCCAGGCAGTTGTTGAAGGACAACATTAGCAGGTAGCGTCCCAGTATGGCTATGTCGTCCCACATCATGTGCTGCTCCAGATATTGAGTGGGATTCGTGCACGACTTGTCCATCACACGACACATGCGTGTGATCACCTTCTTGGATACCAATTGAACGTTGGCCGAGGCCAAGGCCACTGCCGTGTCGGCCATAATCTCCACCTGGGGCGATCCCAATCCATACGTGATCGATTTGTGAAGGAAATTATCCAAAACCATATCGATGAGCTCTGGTATCTGACCTATGGAGCCCCAGATCTTGGCCTGCACCGAGGGGTACATCTCCTTCTGGTCGATGGTGAGGTTGATCAGTTTGTCCAGGATCTGAGATACTTTTAGCTTCTTGGAATCGTCGTTAGATTTGCAAAACTTGACTAAATTCTTCAGCCAGGGCGTCATGTACTCCAAACACAAATGCTTCAGCTCGATGGTGCTGCGTTGGAAGCCTTGGATGGATTCCTCGAGAAACTCCAAGGTCAAATGCGGCTCATTGGTGGCCAATTTCTCGCTGACCGACTTGATGAAGATGGTGTTGTTGGAGGGTATGCATAGTCCCTGCGTTTCCAGTAGTTGCCCCTCAATCTTCAGGTCAAAGGTGGCTGTCAGTGCACAGAGCAGGTTATAGGCAGCTGTCCGTAGATTGGGATCGCACGATCCCAGATTTAGGAGTGCCATATTCAAGAGTGTACCCGGCACATCCTTCGGCCTGATCTTCTGGTGCACTGTCACCGAATCTGGCTGGCTCAGCTCCCAGCGGTTCCGTATGTGAATAATGGCCTGGACAATGTTGTCGCAGTCATTGTGTATGAAACTCAATTGCCCGCTTTCGTTGGTTATCGAAAGCGTGAACTGATTGTCGTCCACCAGGCACACCTCCTCTATTTCCGAGGCATAGTAGACATCATTCAGCAGCACCGAGTGGGCCAACACTTTGGTCTTTTCCGCCGACGTAATCTGCAGTGCTGTGGGACCCACTTTAATGGCCACCTTGGTGTCTTTGTGGCTCAGCTTCAGGGCATTGCTAAACACCTTGAGGTCCTCATCCAGCGAGAGTGTGGCTCCCGGCAGCTTCTGCTGCTCGGCATCAATGTAGTCTGTAAGCTTGTTCGGTGACTCCAGGAACATGAGCTTGCGATTTCCCTTGAGTGGGGCCAGAATACGATCGTGGAACTTGGTATACTCGCGTACCCACGAATTGCAATTGTAAATGTACACGGCATGGACATTCTCGTAGGCCACTGTGGGCAGCACATAGAACCACTTTTGCAGGAACTCTGTGCGGAAGCGATTGTCCGAGCAGGTGTGTGTAAAATCAATGACCACCTCGAAGGGAGAGTGGCAGAAGGGCTTCAATGTGAGTATGACATGGTAGATCAATAGATCCCCATTAGTCTCGCCAATCCTCGAATAAAAGAATGTAGGATTAGTGTAATTTGTAATTCAATTGGATGGGCACTCACTTGTATCGTCTGGCTATATAGTAGAACACGGGATAGCCCGATTTGCTGGTACCCGCCTGGTAGAATATATTCATGGACTTGAGTGTCTTGAACTCCTCCTTCTCGTGCATCTGATGCTTGACCATGATCTCCTCGAAATTCGTGGAGGACATATCGATGGAGCTCCAGCGTGCATATGAACTAAACATCATGTGAGAGTCCACAGGCTTGTGCTCCGGCGGGCCCAGGTAGGCCAACAGCGTGGCCATTTTATCAAAGGGTCGCCTGCCCACTGCCTTGTGATCGCGACTGCTTGATAGATAGTCGCCAATCTTCTCCTGATGCGTCCACAACAGTCGATGCAGGGCCAAAACATTCGCATCCGAAATGAAGCTCATGCTATGCGATGTCTGATCCACGGTCTCGCAATCAGAGGCAATCTGTATGAAGAAACGACGACCCGCCTCGAAGTGATCGCGTAGAAAATCGTTAAAGCACAGCATGTGCTGCTCCTTGGAGAACTCCACATGATTGGCAATATTCTGTAGGATCTTCGACATCAGCATGAGACCCCGCTTGGCCGAGCTGTGGACTTGCTTATCCACAATGCCCAATTCCTGAGGGGAAACTAAAGGGAGAAAGTGCAATAATAAGTGTTTTGGATTGTGGATTATATGTAGGTCTCTTACCTATCGCGGGATTTATGAAGCGCAAAAAGATGACTGTGCCCACAGCCCCAATATTGTTTTGCAGTAAATTCGGGAAACGTTTGCTCAGAACCTGGTACAGGCAATGGCACATCGAACGCAGCTGCGGTGGAAAACGATCCGAAGAGTTGGTTATGGCATCAAATACCTTTTGCGTAAGGGCTATCAAATTGTTGCGATGCTGTTCGATATCCTCTCCAGCCTCCAGTCGTGCTGGATCCACCTCAAAGCAGGTCTCCTCCTGTTCGTCCAGCAGCGGACGAATTAGTGGCTCCAGCAGCATTTGCAGATAACTGGCACCATAGATCTTAAAGCAAAACGCCATGATCTTGCTGCCCAGAGAGTTGCCACGAAAGAGCGTCTGCATGCAGTCGGAGACCTCCACTTCGCGGTAGAACATGTTCCACAGCAGCGGCGACAGCAAGTGCTTAGCATCGAATAGGGTGACCAGAACCCGCGCTAATTCATCCATTTGGGAAGTGGTAACCACATTGGCCAGTGCCATTGCAATGGGTAGTTCTCCCTTGTCGCTAATCATCGTCACCAGCTGGACCAACTGCTCGAAGCGATCGGCCAACACCGTCTCGGCCAGAGTGTCGAACTCTGTGCCCTGCTGCAGGATTTGTGTGAGTACTTCCATAAAGGCGGCTCGCGTCTGCAGATCGGGATTGTAGCCCAGGTCGATTGAGTGCATGAGACCAGAGTCTATGTTGGCTCCCAACAGATTCGACATGGCCTGTATGGTGGCATTTCTCAGGGCGGTTAGTTTGCCTGCTGCCATGCGTGGTCGTGGCGGCAGCAACGGAGTGTTGTTCAGCTCCTTCTCTGCCTCCGAACTGTCGATGCAATCGTTCAAGAGGTTCATGAACAACGTAAAATACTTCAGAAAGAGCGCACTCTTGGCGTCCATTAGATCCCCACGATCCGATTCCTCTGGCTGCAGGGGGAGACCTCGGAGTAGAGCGGCCACCGCCTCCATGCATGCCTGATCCAGGTCTCGGAAGATTAGAGATGTGTTGGTCAAAATGGCTGCATCCGCCGAGCTGGGCGGTGCAATCTGATGTGATGTTCCCATCACCCAGTCGGTCAGGTACTCTACCAGCTTATTGCGGAACTTCATCTCCTGGCGGAAGGCCAAATCGTCGCGTCGCTTCATCATAACCTCCACCAACTGGCAGAGTTTTGTCTTCACCCGAATGGCATAGACGGTCATGTCCAGATGCCGGACATATCGCACGATGCCCAGCATCATGCCCTCGATACTCGTCACACCCAAGTGCTCCGAGGGCGAGGGCTGTTCGTTGTTGGGATCCTTGCTGGCCTTGGGATCTAGTATCGACTTCATGATGTAGATCGTGTGCTCAATAAACTGCGTATTGATGTCTGTCACATTGACATTCACTTGGCCCTGCTGGTCGAAGAACTTTTCCACAATAGCCCTGATCTGATCGAAGAGTATGGGATACAGCTGGGTGGACATTTCCTCACCCACCAGTTCCTTCACATTTTTCTGGATGTTGAGGCCGATCTTCTCGTTGCTGCACACCAGCAGACGCAGCAGTTGCCCAATGAACTGAGTAACGGGGCAATAGCTGACATCCTGTGGCGGGGCTGGTGGTAGCGTCGATAGGGATACAGTGCTGGGATGCAGTGAGCCATGCCCGGAACTGGTGGAGCTCGAGTACAGCGAGGTCTGAGCTAAGGAGCCCAAGGAAGCATTATTCTGGGACTGTTGCAGCAGTGTCTGACGGCTGCTGCAGCGTTTGTGCAAGCAAACACCGCCCAAGGCCAACAGGAACCATGTCATGTTGGCCCATTCGTTGATTTGTTCCTCCAGATCGTGCTCGGAACTCTGATGGCTCGCCCTACGCTTGCCCATGCCCCGATGGAAGACCTCCGCCTGGCCATCTTCGCCCTTGCATTTCGGATAGGTTTGCAGCACCTTGCTGGACACCTCCCAGTTGCGAAAGGTCTCCTCCCAGGCGGGCTGGACGCCGTGGACACAGTGCTCGATCTTGCGCAGCAGCGTCATGATGCGTTTCTGGAGTGTGAGGCGACTCAATACATTGCCATGGGTGTTGTCAAAGAAGCAAATGCGAGTATCCGTAGCAGCTAGAAAATGCAAAATAAATATGATAATTACTCGATAAATAATTGGATTAATCAACCCACAGGTGGACAATTGTGCCAGCTCCTGGTATATGTGATAATTGGGCATAATGAATCCCACCGTCAGTTCGTCCGAGCTGCAGCATATTTCTGCCTCCTCGCAGAGCAGGCCAAAGCACGAGAGCGATGTCAGCACCGCATCCAAGTCCACGCTCCACAAATACATGAAGAATACCACCTCCATTTTGATATGTGCCTGCTTGCAGATGGCTATCTGACTTCCCACATGAGCATAGTCCTTGTGCCGCTGCAGGAAGGTGTTGCGGCAGATCAATATCTCGCGCAGCCACTTCAACACATCCGTATAGTTGGCAATCTGGTGCTGGATGAGCTTCTGCGAAATGGAGAACAGCACCTGAGAGCTCACGTCCCAGAATGTGTTGATGGGCGCCTCGGGATTCCAGACTTCTATTTTCTCCGGTGCGTGCAGGGCCAGCAGGGCTTCCATGGCCTCCTGTGCCACATCTGGCATGGTGGTTTGATGCACCAGACTCACCAAACCGTTGATTAGTTCTAGAGTAGAACTCTGTACCTCATGGGCTACTTTTCCTTGTGTCTGTAACGCATAATTATAAATAAATCCTAGATAAATTGATATATCATTGAAGAACTTACATTCAGCAGCAGCGTGGGATCAGCGTGTATCAGTCGCACAAGCAGCAGTAATAGCATCTTATGGGCCGGTCCCTCCTCAGCACGTGTCAGACCCTTTTGCGTGTCCTTGGACTTGAGCGTCAGGGAGGTAATGTAGCGCAATGGCGTGTGGGCTATGTATCCTTGGGTGGCCTTATTTAGGGTATCCGTAAACAGAGCACGCAACTCCGCAGAGCGATAGTGGACGACTTCGGTCTGTGGCCACCAGGACAGTCGGGGCTGGTTGACAATACGGAAGGGATTCTTGTTTTGCAGGCGAAAATCTACGTAGATGTGGGCCAATCTGAAAGGGAGAGCGTTTATTTAACACTAAAATAAAAAGGAATTAAAATGGAATTACCTCAACAGCGAGCACACAATAACAAAATGATAGGCCTGCGGCGATGACAGATTCAGGCACACCTTCAGTGCCTCAATATTGTGCGGACTGATGCGGAAACAGGACACCCAGCAGTCGATCATTAGCTCAATGTCGGCAAAGTTATAGCCTTGGCCGCGGGAGAACGGCTTGGCCGGGTTAAACAGCAACGCCTTCAGATCATTGATAAAGTATTGCACCAGCTTGAAGACCACATTATTGGAGTCGGTAATATTGATGTATGTGGAGGCTTTGCAAAGCTTCACGCAGGCAATCGCTGAGGATTCTGTGACCTGTTTCGATGGCGAATGCTGGCCCAAGCCCCGCTTGATGCTCTCAATAAATTGCCTCGCCGAAAAGTCCTTGTCTTTGTCCCGCGATGCAGACTGAGTGGACTTTGAGGGCACCTTTTCCTTTTCTTTCTCCTTTTCCGATTGCTGCAGCTCGTTGACGGTCGCCTCCAGGCTGGAGGGGTTCAGTATCAACAGCAACATTTGCAGGGGCCAGACCATGGTCTTGCTCTTCTTGTTTTCGGTTTTGAAATACTCGACAAAGTCCAGCAGGGGCTCCCAGCACCTGTAATATAAGGATAATGATGTTTCTTCCAAATAAAAGTTAAACCATCACATACGTGGATATATCTCGATTGGTGCCTCGCTGCAGGTCCTGGAACTCCTGGGGGTGATACTCAATCCAGTTCCAAATGGCCTTCTCCAGGGAGTAAAGTAAAATCAGAGGTGGAGCCCGCTTTGAGCGAAACTTTGTTATGGTTTCTGCAACAAAAAGAAATCCTCTTAGTATCATTTAGGTCTCCTAATCAAGAACTCGAAAGTATTCACCTTGTAGCAGTTTGGTAAGTTTAATCATATCCATATCGATGTGTTGTATCAATTCGATGTCATTGTAATCGGGATTCTCCTCCGAGCACGATGTCAGCTCCTGAATCCTTGCCGAAATGCGATTGAAAACAGCCGAGAAGTGATTTTGGGACAGGGCAAAGAGCACCTTGGAAGCCAGGGCCTTCAGTTGGGCCGCATTCGGGTTACTGTCGCTCTGCACATCCACAAATTGTGAGATTTCACGCAGCAAGAGCTTCACATTCATGGCCTCCTCGAAGCGGGCCGTGTCCTTGGTCTGATTGGTAAGACACCGCTCGAGGGTGGTCAGTATGATGACCAGGGATTCGAAGTAGCAACGTTCTGGCTCATATCGGTTTTGCAGTGCCTAAAAAAATATTTAATGTTTTTATTATGGTAAATACAATTTTGTCGTACTTACAGCTTCGTTGACGCGCTGCAGCATTTTCGTTAGGCCAGAGATGACCAGCGAGAATCGGTAGCGCGATATGTGGATAAGGCATGCCACCAGTTGGTCCTGGCTCATACGTGCCTGTGTCCCATAAGCACCGATACGATTCGGCAGCTGCAAAAGATAAATACAGAAACGAATTTAATTGATTATTTCCATTTCATTCATGCCTTTTCCTCCCCACCCCACCCACATCAGAGCCCCATTGAGAAAAGAGCAGGAGCAGCATGCGAATAGGGAGGATGGGAGGAGGCAGGCGCTGAGCAGCAGGTACATTTTTTCTCCTTGGCATTGGCCGCATCGCAACAACCTGAAAACGTTGGAAAAACACATGCCTGATCTTCGAAGCGCGCCAGTAGAGCACTTGCCCACTCCCCCGGCTTTTGAGTAGCCATTTTGTGTGGTTTTTGCAATTGTTTAAAGCCTTTTCACTGCATTTTTTTGATTAAATTAAAGACCCGACCCTCAACGGTGCCTACAGCGGCAAAAAAAACTACTTTGGTCACACTAACGTTTGGTTAGTGTGACCAATAGTGACCGAATTGTGTCGAAATTCCAAATAAACTGTAAAAATACAGATGACAATCATATTCCTCGATTTTGATATTCTGTTTAATATTACTAGCTAACTAGGACCCTCAGGCCTGAACACATAATTTTATACGATTGATGAATCAATTGTCTACAAGATTGGTTAAGTTTCGTGACTCTTTTTTTTTAGATTGTTTCTAAAATGACGTTTAGGTCAAGGTATACAACTTAAGTGAGCATGAAATGCGACGTAAGAAAACGTAAGTGAGCATGAAATGTCACGTCATTTGGAAACTTAACCGGTGGTATGGACATATATATACCCTTTTTCATTTTATTAATGGTAAAATTCTTTTTTTCCAGATGCTTTAAAACGCAATTAATATTGTATTTTGCACATATTTACAATTTTTGACCCAATAATGCATTTAAAGAATTTATTATTATTAACATATCGATCCCGATACCCATTTTCAGTCTTTATAAGAAGACCAAAAACCGTAAAATTTTCTGAGATAGAGACTGACTAGTTTCTGCAATAATTGGTGCCTAGTAAAACAAACTTTTCCTAATTTCTATAATATCCAGGTGCTAATTCCGCGCAAATGTTGTGGGACAATGTCGCTAATTTCGGGGCACATGTTGCTGGCCCATACAAAAAAATGTTGCCAACGGTAAAATACGTAAGTGAGCATGGAATGTAACGTAAGCAACGTAAGTGAGCATGGAATGTAAGGGAAATTGTTGCGATGAAAAAGGAAATTGTTGGGATGATGTTGCCTCCACAAAATCCCTCCACAAAATCCCTCAAAAAGTCCCAATAAATAAACGGTCTGACCTCAAAATATACCGCAATATACCAAAAATATAACATATTTCTCGATTTTGATATTCCGACTAATATTGCTAGCTGAATAGGATACTGAACGCTGAAGCAATAATTTAAACTGCTAGATGAAACAATTTTCTACAAGATTGACCAATTTTAAAAACTCCGTTTATTGGATTCGGTCTAAAATTAGGTTTAAACAAGTAAGGTCAACAAATAAGCCCCTATTCTTACATGGTAACTACACGTTTCCTACACATCAGAAGCATTTTTACGGAGTATGGACATTCGTATACCCTTCTTCTGAATTAATGTTAAAAATACTGTTTTCCATGCTAAGTAGTAATGCATGTTTCTCGTATTGAAATGTTTTGGACCTATTCATGCATTTAATTAGATTCCCGTATATATATTCCCGTAGTTTTCGATCCCGATACACATATGTATACATACACATACATATTTGGTATCAGTCGGAAGACTATAAACTACAAAATAGTAGTTTATAGTTTATAAAAATCCCACCACTGAGGAAAAAGAGGGTATGGAATGCAACGCATGCAAGGTAAAATCCACCCCATTGCATAACATAACACGTAAATTTTGAGGAAAAAGAGTGTTTTTGGTATTTGTGTTCTTTTGGGAATCTTAACAGAGGAGCCCTCTGCTAGGGTTTTACATTAAAATTGAGTGAAAACGTTTTGTTAGCTCACGCCGCAAATAATAGATTTAACAATTTTACAATGAATGGTGGGCAACGCTCTGTAACGCTCGTGTCGAAGTTAGTTGTTTTGGGGGATTTTGTTGTATTTGTTCACTATAATTTGGGCTATAAAGTGATGGGGCTACTCCTTGGAAGGAAACCCGTAAATTATAGTAAAAAGATAACATAATCGAATAACTAATCTCCCATGAAACAGTTTACTTTGATTTCAGCAATTTATCCATTATTTTAGTAACTCCCTTGCTCAGTTCAAATCCGCCCGCTGTAAAAAATCCTCGCCGTCCTGGGAAGTTTCTAACCGATTTACGATTTACATTTCCATTTACAGGTTCTCGGTTCGGTTCATATGAACTTCGAAGAGCGCGTTGTTTGAAAATATAAGAACCATTTTCAATTGTTAGTTTAATTCGTTTATTTAATGTTGTTAATGCATAACAAATTGTTACTATTGAATATTTTTGATAGTATTCCTCTGTTTTAGCCGGTGTTACTGTGTCTCTTGGTTGGTTGGTGTGTTTGTGTGTGGGGGTTTTCGTGCAAATTATATATAATTTTCAATAATACTAATCAAATATTTGTAATGTTTCAGCATTTCGAGCAGTAGTGATTTAGAGTTTCGTCCAACATTCGTTATTAATTATTTAATTGTTCTATTCGTGGTATAAAGTTAGTTTTTGGCTACCTAAAAACACATTTACAGTCGCATATAGGATAGTTATGTATATTTGTATATTTCATTTATTGAAAATGTTTGAGTTATTTTTCAAATAACAGCACTTAAGTAGACAAAAAATTGAAATTTAGGCATAAGCTTATGTTACATTCGTGTTTATTGGCCGTTTTGGGAAGTGGGTGTTGGTTTTTATTACTTCTAATCAAAGAAAATTAAAAATGTGTTTAGAAAATAGATTGAAAATAGTGTTGGAATAGAGTGTTAGAGTGATTTCTGATAGGCGTTGCAGATATTCGAGTATGAGTTAGAGTATTCTTTTCTTTTGATTTCTTTTGCATTGATTATATGTAGGGGGTTTCTTTTTATTTAAATGCAGGTATTGATATTCTTTAGTTATGGGGTTCTATAATCTTTATATCGGTTAGATGGGTACATTACATTCTTTCATTCGGGTATATATCCTGTATGAGTATACAACTTTCATTTTAGGTATGTCAAGTTTCGAATGGACGTTTGATGATTAGTTGATCGGAAATGATATGATCGGAAGTGCTAAAAGTGCTCGAGAACTGAGTCCGAAGATAGCGCAAACTGATGCTCGTTGTAAATAGATTATAGATGTTGTAAGATCCCTATATGTATGTATATGTTTTTTATGTATATTTTTTTTGTTTAGTTTGCGTTGTTTCGTATTCGATTTTTGGCTTACAGCTAAGTGGGTTTTCTGTTTCTTTTGAAATTTGATTTCAATGCAGTGCAACCCTGCCGTTCTTGAGCAGGCTTGGCAACTCTGAAAAGGGCGAGCTGCCTTCCGATAAATTAGTGCTAGTTATTCGTGGGGTTTCCCCTCTTCAATTTTGTTTACTAGAGTAAGAGACTAAATTTAACAATTCCTTTGGGGGCATCAGAGACTCAATTGGGGGTTTTTTTTTTAGAAGGAGAAGTTTAAATGGTCCAGACCTGGACCTTTTCGGCCACCACGCACCAGCTGGCCCGTTCGTAGTAGGAGCTGACGATGTGTAGACTGGCCACATGATGGTTGATCAGCGCGTCCAGCTCGCCCTCGCGGAACACGTGATAGTAGCGATGGTGCGTGCTCGACCCGCCCTGTGAGGGGCTGTCCAGCGAGTTTGTGGAGCTGTTTGAGTGCTCCATCGAGTCGGTGGAATTACGCTGCTGTAGCGGTGCCGGCTGCTGTTGCTGCGTTGCCGAAGGATTGGCGCACATGGGCGAGGGGGTGCTGGGTGTGCTCTGTTTCATGGCCGCCATGTTGCGGCGCCGTTGTCCGTAGTCGTGCATTGAGGCGCCTATGCCCTCACCGAGCTGGTCCCCGCCACGAGCCTCGAGCGCCTCGGCATCTTCGTCCTCCTCCTCTTCCGGAATAACATCGTCCTCGTCGTCGCGCACATCGCTGTCGCCATCGTCCTGGAGCAGGTACGCTGTCTCCGGGTTGAGCTGGTAGTGGCGATTACGTTTGTAGTTGAACTTGGAGATCTTGCAGTGCTCGTAGATGCCCAGCGAGTAGCTGGACTCATTCTCCTCCTCTTCTTCCTCTTCGCCATCTTCTTCTTGGATTGTGAAGCTCCGGGTCTGTGACGAGAGCGAGGAGGTGGAGGAAGAAATGGGGGACTGCTGCAGGCTGGGCTGCGTAGAAAGATTAACCAGCATCAAGCGACGCTCTCGGAGCTCATCCCTGAAAGCGCTCAGTTCGCCATTCGAGCGCTTCTTGGCACCGCCTAAGTACTCGGAGAGATCTCCGATCCCATCCAGGGACCGGCACTCGGCTCGATTGCTCTTGTCCTCCAGCTCCCGCTGCAGCTGGGCCGTCAACTGCTCGGCGAACTCGGCGCAGTCCTGCGTCTGGCCTGATTCCCGCTTCTCCGGCAGCAACGGAGCACTGTCCGCATTGAGAATGATGTCGTCGTTGGCATGGGGAACGGCATTATTGATCTGCAGTTCTCCCTTGTGGTACTGCTCCTGCTGAAGGCTAATCAACTGGGCCAGGCTGGGCTCTCGCTCTCCCTCGTCCTGTGAGGCGGATGTGGAGGCATCTCCCCCATCGCCGCCACTGCTAGGTGCGATCTTTGCCGAGCGGGGTGCACTGATGACGCTGTCAATTGAGTCCGGCGAGGAAGGTTCACTGGAGTCGCTGTCCAGGTCGTCAGTGGCCGGATTGAAGAGTTCCAGCGAGAGCAGCCTGCTCGCCAGCGAATGAGCAGAGGCAGATGTGGACACACCCGATCCCGAGGCTCGCCTCACAATCGGGAAATTTTGGCGATGCAGTTGCAGGGATTGCTGTTTCCGGAACTTGGGTATCGGAGGCAGATCCCTGATTGTCTGACGCGTGATTTTGTGGACCGGTTGAGGCTGCAGCTGCAGCTGTGGCGGAGGCTGTGGTTGCGGCTGTGCCTGCTGCTCCTTTTGCTGCTTGATGTGGGCCTCGTCGAAGCTGAAGCGTGCCGGCTTCGAGGGAGGCGTGAGTATGGCCATGGCAGCCGTCACAGCGGTTGTGGACTGTGGTGGCGACGTCACCGTTCCCTGTATAGCGGCCGGAGAGTGCGCCGGAGTCGGAGGGCAGGGCATTATCAGCGGAGATGTTGGCACAGAGTGTGTGGGCGGCAGTCGGAAGTTGGGATGGGTGGTACCCTGTGTGTGAGCAGGTCCAGTTGTCCCCCCACTCACGGCTTTTCCGTTGCTGGAGGAGGAATTGCTCGAGCTGGAGTTGGAGTTCTGGTGTTGCTGCTGGTAGTTGAGCTGCTGCTGGTGCTGCTCCGGCTTCGGGATGAAGATGACTGAGGCAAAGCTGTCCTCGGACTCGATGCTCGTATCCGACTGGAGGCTGCTGTCCTTGGAGGAGTCCGAGCCGGACTCGCGAGAGTGTCGTCTGGCCTTGGCCTGCTCGCTGTCCGCACAGGCGAAGCACTCCTGCTGGTACTGGCTACAGTGGCATATGTTCCCCAGACTGCAGTCCACGCTGCTACAGTAGGTCACAGGGCCGGCTGTGGGTCCAGGTGCGGGAGAAGTGGCTGTGGTCGACAGAATCAGGTGCGTCAGGTGGTGCTGCAGATGGTGGTGATGATGATGATGGTGATGCTGGTGTCCTGCCCCTGCCGACACTGTGGCCTGCTTGTTGTTGTTGTTTGTGGCAGCCTTATCTGACGGAGCTGGGGTCTGGACCGGATTCGGGGGCGTCTGGGGCGCACTCTTGATGTTCTGGATCAGCTTGCTGATGCCTGTCTTGGTCACCCGCTCCAGACTACCCGTCGAGCTCTTGATCTTGGTGGTGAATCCCTCGCGAATCACCTGCAGCCGCTTGGAGAACATGGCCGAGCGACAGAGGAAGGCCTCGTTCAGGGAGGTCTGCTTTTGGATGCGCTTTCGGACCCGTTCCTTCTCCCGCAGCCGATTGCAGGCCATCAGCTCTTCATTGAGAGAGCTCTGCTTTCGCAGACCGGGGGCACCGCCTCCTGGTCCCACACCCACACCCACTCCCGCTGCCGTTCCCTTAGTCGCTGCCGGTGGAGAGGCCACCGACGAGGCATGCTGGTGAAAGTTGGAGGCATAGCAGCCGCTTCGCGTGTACAGGCTGCTGCTCACTCCCCCGTTGGAGCTGTTGTAGCTGCTCATCATGTGGAATGCCTCTGTGGTGGGGGGCGTGGATGGGTCGGATAGAGCATCTTCCTCGCATAGCGACTGCTTCTGTTTGATGAGCTTGGGCCGGCGGCTGAGCGTGTTGCCCGCACTGGCGGTGGTAGTGGGCGAGTGGCGGCCGTTGATCTGCTGTGCCTCGGGGGCGTTGAGCAGGAGAGCGGCTGCACTGGCCTTTGTCTCACCCGGAATCAGGGGTCCACCGAGGCTGGGCACACTCGAGCGGGAGCGGACAATCTGCCGAGGCGGCGGCTGTAGAATGCTGCCCAAACTGCGGGACTTGAGGCCGGCGGACAGGGGTGGATCCGGCGGAAAGTCTTCAAAGTCCTCCAGGCGACGCAGCTCGATGGGCAGATCCTTGGCATCCTCGTAATCCAGGCTGCTGTCGTTTTTGGTGTCCTTGGAAGACCACGAGTCCATGAACCAGGCATGACGACGTCCACGGGCCAGTTTCTGCAACAAACAGACAAAATTAATTAATATTCTAGATTGGGTTTCGGGGTCTTAATCGTACCTGAATGGCCCGTCGAACGAAACTGTAGCAGGACTCTCCGGGCGAAGATGAACTGAGACTGGAACTGTCACCATCTCCTGCCGAGCGACTGGAGTTCGTCGAGTCCTCCGTGTAGGCGTGATAGGGCGGCTGGAAATTGTCATCGTCCTCTTCATCAGAATATGAATAATTGCGATTCTTGGGTGGCTGCCATGGTATGAGCACATCCTGCGACTCAAAGCGGCGATGACGCTGCTCCAGTGCCCACACAGTGATGACCACACGGCCGCCAATCCTCAGGATCCTGGCCAGCTCCCTCAGGGCCTGGACGCGTCTCTCGGTCGTCGCAAAGTGGTGTACCACGGCCAGTGAAAGCACGGCATCGAAGCTGTCATCGCGGAACGGCAACTCCAGATTGTCGCACAGTGCCACCTGCACAACGAAAGCAAAGCAAATAAAATATGAGAAGGAGGGCTTCCAGGAAGGAATTCCAGATACATAGCGATCCCCAGGACGGGGCATCATGCCAATTAGGTTACGCAAATGCGAAACCCACGCTGGAATCTCTTTGAAACCGGAACAGTCACATTCATAGCCGCCTCCCCTTGGGTCTTGCTCGCAAAAGTATTCAATTTAAAATTGTGCTGCAGCTGCCGGAAGAACGACCAGGGGATAGAGGAATAGAGAGAGAGAGAGAGAGAGAGAGAGAGAGAGAGAGAGAGAGGATAGTGTGGCTGAGGAGGATTAATGCAATTTTAAGCTCTGGCGTTGGACAAGCAATTGCTTCGGGGAGTGTTCGTTCACAAAGGGTTCGTTTGCGACAAAAGCCATTTCCATATCAAAGCGGTTCAATATCATTTTATAATGCCTTTTCCTTTTACAGTGCGCGCTCGATAGAGCACAAGTCTACACCTGATAGATGGACTAAAGAAAATACATAAAAATACAATTCAAACTGTGTTCAATTTCTTTTCCGAGAGTGCACTGTAATCCCTAACGCTTGTCTACAGAATTTTGCAATTAGTAACTTTTTCGGACCCAATGTAAGGATGGAAGGTAATCCAATCCAAGGCAATCCCTCTTTCGGGATTGCAAATTTCTAGTTGGTTTTTGTCAATTTGCCAAGGAAACTTTAAAAACTGACCAAACAGGACAAGAGCAGACCGTACCTGACCTGACTCAACATTGAAATAATATATAATGCTTTTCCTTCTCTTGATTCATGTTTACATCAATGCACGCCATTTATATTCATTTGCATGTCACGGCCAGACCTCGATAACACCGTGATGGTGTGAATTACCCTGGCAGAAAAAGAGCAAATCGCCAACGAAAGGTATTTTATTTGCAAACAGATGAAAAATTGGCGAACGTGTCAAATTGCAAATCGATTTAGCAGGGAGCAAATACATTTCTGCATTGGCAGGAAACTATTGATTGACGAATCTAATTTATGTTGTCTAACAGATTGATAAATGAAATACTGCAATAACGCAAACTATCCATCCGTTTGGATGCTGTGGTTGTGTCTGTGGCCACAGGAAACATTTTCTCTCACTGATAAAATGGCAATTTATTTGCCCAAGGATTATCACGAATAAGAGCCGAAGTATTTTCTTTTGCTTGTTCACTGTTCAAAATGAAAAAGCCTTGACCCAACTTTCTGTGACTTTTCTACTTTTTCCAGGCTGTGCCTGACTGTAAGGTTGAACCTGCGAGAGTCTTCAGCAAATATCAATTAACAAAAGTGTTTTCTAGCCCTGGGATGTCGATATTCGAGTTCAGGAGCATAGAAATAGCGACAATAGAGGCACCTGAAGAAATAGTTCTCCCAGCTAAATGTTGGAATCCATTATACAGAGCTGAATTGCATTTTTTTACTGCAAATATTTAATCTTTGCTGCGGAAAATGCTTCATCCAAACAGCAGGACCTCGTGCAATTTAGGTGAGCAAGGATTTGAGTTATATGTATGTATGTACGATGTCCGTCTCATGGACATCGCTCATTTTGCATGGATATACATAACCATTCATCTACTACAGCCCCCTAAGCCGCTCTGCATTCTATATTCCATATTCTATAGAAGCCGCTTTCTGCCTCCATAGTTTCTCCTTCCAATGTCCAAGATAGGATGAATGCGTCCGCTAGCATTTTTCTTTTGCCCTCTGTTTTTTCTCTGCTGCTTTCGCTAGCCAGCTATGCGCTTTACAAATCATATTTATAGCAGCCAGTCGCCATTTTGTGCACACACAGAGACACGTGCATGAGAGTGCTTTGTGGGTGTGTAATGTCACACGGGTCGGCCACCACATTACGCTTTTCAAATTTATGTTGACAAGGTTTTCTCCTGGCGGAGAGTGCCGCGCCAGGTGAAAGTGAAACATGTTACGCATACGCTGCGCTGCACGCTAATGAGGCCAAAGCCGCTGAAAGTTTCCAGCAAGAACATGCCGACAGATAGAAGGAGAGCGAAGAATAGGGGAGCAGGGCAGAAGCAGCACTCCAGGCTAAAAGAAAATACTTATATTTTATGCAGTTCCTCTTTGGCCTCCTCGAACTGCGGCTTATTTAAATGGCGCTTAAGCCAAGAACGGCCCCTCGAGCCGCCTTTTTTTCGTTTGCTCCTTTTTCCTGCTGAAAATTGCAGGTTTCACCTGGCCCTAAATAAGTATGCCACAAACTACCAGCCCTTTCGTGTGGCCGATCCTTTCGTTATCCCCTGCAAGAAATCTGGCTGCACTTTCACTTTCCGCTCTTATTGAGTTTTACTTTTTTATGTTTTGCGGCTCGGCGCTGCCCACTTTTATGCACCATTTTGGGCGGGGTTACAATTTATGAGCCATGATCTCCTCCTGTGCAGCTGCCACTCCACTTGCTGGTTTATTGGCCTACAAAATTATTGAAAACCGGGCCATGCACGAGTTGCAGAAATCAAAGTTCCTGCCAGTAAAGTGCAACTTCCAGTCCCCGGCCAAAAGTTAAATTGGTTTTGCATAAAGTTTACGTTTCGCAGCAAAAACCTTCATCTGCTTGCATGTCACGTTTGCATTTTGCATTGGGGTGCCTTTCCATTCGAGTTTATTTTAAACACATTAGGTAAATGGCAACAAAGCCAGCCAGAATCCCTACAATTGAATGTGATTGCAGTCGTTGTTTTGTGCAAGGACAGAGTCTGTTTGCACAGCCCAGCCAGTAAAAGTGATTAGAAACGCATGCAAATAATTGGCTAAATGTCAAGGACTCGCCATCGACCCCCATGCCCATGCCAATCGGGCAGCAATCAGAGGCACGTTGTCAGGGCGCGATAATGTGACAGGTTATTAAATAAATTAAACCATTTATAGTAAATGGTGGGCGAAAGGCTGCAGCTGTGGACCTGGGGCTCCCTGGAACGGGAGCTCGTACATTCTGCTGCTGCTGTTTGTGCCCTCGTCAATCCCACGCAATGCCCCTGCAAAAGCAATTTAAATGCGAAGAATGCGTGTTGTCGATTATGGTGGCAGTGCCAGGGAGTGGTGCACTTCCCAGGGAATGCATTTCTTAGTAAATGGTATTTTCTTGCCTGGAAATGGCAGCATAAATAAGCGATGTGACGTGGAGCCTGGCGGCGCGCTAGTAATAGATTATTGCAAAAAGCGTTGCATACCTCAGGGCGGGCAACTGAATAATGGCTCTTGCAGGAAAAGGGGTTCAGTGCGGGGCGGTGGGGTAGCAATTTATAGTTGTTCGCTGTAAAAGGAAATGTTGTGGCCAGCCAGCAGTAACAGCGGGAAAAACAGAAATAAAGCGAAACTATACGGAATGGTTTTGTCATTGTTAAGTGAATATAGAGCTCGGGGGGAAAACTTTCTCTGTGCTATTGTTAATGTTCATTACGCCCTCGCTGGGGGTATTACATATAATTCTGTGCAGATGTTTTAGGCAGACATGGGACTCTGTTTATGTAAATACATAAGAGAGAAATAATGCATGTTTAAGATCAGTCTGAACCTTAGAGTCGTCTGCTTATTTAACAAAAGAATTGTCTCAATCATCAATATCTTTTCATTCGCAAGGTTCCTTTATACGTTGTTTTCTTCTACGATCTATAGGCTAGTCAATATTGATTTCGATTAGGATATATTTGATATTTTATCGATATCGGCCTTTCTGAATAATCATATTCATATGCAACTTTCAAGTATTTATTGAAATTAAAACAATTTCTCTTAATTACTTGTGAATTCATAGCAAATGAAAATATCTTACGAGTATATTGGTAATATCGATTGATTTCGCATTCAAAGTTGGTCAGTTGGAAACTTGCAAATTGCATCTGCACCAGCTCGAGCTTCGGGCTTGCTTGAATTCTACGCTGCAATTATGCAACGTTTGTGCCTGCAATGAAGCTGCAGTTTATTATATCCGACCAGCACACTCACCCCGAGTCAAACGACTCGCTTTACGGCGCCCTTGTGGACAATTGGACAATTGCAATTACAGAGCATTACAAACTCTCAATGCAACGGAGGCAGAACATGTGGAAATAATTTCCAATGATAAGCATAATTTATGCGTGCTGCTAATGGCCAACTCAAGTGGAGCAGCCTCATTTGTATCTAGCGAGTGTTTTATGGGTCTCCCATCCTGTGGAAAGCTCTATCCCTGTTGCCTGTCTCCTAGACTCCCTAAGTGTGTGTGTGTGTGTGAGTGTGTGTGTGTGCGTGGCTTGTTAATGGAAAATGGGTCAACTGCATGGCTAGGACCTGCGCCAAGAGAGTACCTTCAGTAACACGACCACGAAAACAAGCTCTCACATACAATTAGCACCGTGTACCTTCAGGGCATAACACACATCCCCTCTTGACTCCAGACCGACCAGTACTCACCTCTCCGCCCTTCTCGTGGGCCACTTTGCTCAGACGGTAGCACCGTTCCACGCCAATTGTGCAAATTGCCGGATTGCACTGTGTGAGGTAGCGTCCGCTGCCACAGCCCACGTCGCACACCACGGATCCCGGTTCCAGGTTGCTCAGAAAGTGCGCCATGCGTGGCCGCACTGGGCCCGTGGGCTCCTCGCAGTGCTCGTACACATCATGGACGTAGGCACGCTCCAGAGCTGCCGAACGACCGCTGGCATCGTTACTTATGGTTGTTCCTGAAGATGGTGATGTTGCTGTTGCTGTTGCTTGTGTCAAACTCTTTGTCGCCTCAACTGTCAGAGTTGTTGAAGGTTTGCCAGCTGCAGGTGCTGACCCTGCTCCTCCCGCTGGTCCTCCTGCGGGTCCCCCTGCTTCTGCTGTTTCGATTGTTGCGGAGGCTGTTGGTGATATAACTGTGGGCGCCAAATCGCCCGTTTGGGTTATGCTCGATGCCGCATTCGTAGCTGTGGTTGTTGTCAATTGTTTGGTCATTGTTGCTGCTGTGGCTGCTGCTGTTGCTGCTGCTGTTGCTGCTGCTGCTTCTGATGTTGATGTGTAGCACTCTTCAAGTGTTGTTGACAGGGAAACTTCATCTGCAGCAGGAAAATGGAGAAAAGGAAATGTATTTCATATGAATTTTTACTGTGGAAACTTGAATCCTTTTAACCTTCCACAGATCAGAAAAAGAATGCTCTAACAGGAGCATGACCTAACTATTACTTGTTCGAGTGTTTGAATTTCCCAGAAAGTTCGTTAGAAGGAGCGTAATTGAATTCTCAGAAATCAAGCCACCTCTTCTCTTGCCCTCCTTGTCGAGTATACAAACTGCAATGTAATTTATAATCTGCCAAGCGATTTGTATAATTAAGTCAATTGCCTGACTGAATGCATACCATAAAGTCAATTCAAGACATTTTTCTTGTTGCATGCTGAAACGGCAAAAAAGCGAAGAAATCAAGCAAACAATACTCCTACTCGTATTGGTTGTTGCTGCCGTTTGCTGCATGACATCAAGTCGTAAAATCGTTAGAACAACGTCAGCAAAAACCCACACTGAAAACCCACACACTCACGCCCATGCATGACCATGCAGGGGCCGAGGGAAATGCAGCTGCATTCCGGAAATGTGGAAACTGTTCGGAGCTCCCATCGGTGTTGACATTTTATAACTGAGTTTCCGGTGAAAGTTTGCTCCGCAGTTCGAATGGAAATATTAACGCCATCGGCTCTTTGGCACTGGGCCACTGTCAGCCCTAATAAATTGCATTAAAAAGCCGTTGCACAGAAGGAAATTACCCGGCGGGGGCGGCCCTAGTGGGCGGAAAAGTGTGTGCCAAATGACATTAGTAGCGCAGTGAAATGCAATTATAATTGAAATCTGATTAAAAGCAGTTGTAGTAGCAACAATGACGCAGCATTCGCAGCATAGCCAGGGCGGACACAGTGGACGTTACAGGCGTGGGACTAGCAGCTAGAGTTCGTGAATAGGTCAATTCGCAAGGGTGTTAATGGGTTTTGAAGAGTGTGTATGTGTGTGACTGGGTGGCTGTCTTAAAGATAGAGGGGGTGATAATATGAACACTTTATGACTTTTTGTTTCTATAGATTTTATTAAAAAGGGAAGAACTGAGAAGCAAAGGAACTAGCAAAGAAAAGAGGGATAGGAAGAACTGAGAAAAAGTGAAATGGATGAACCGGATCGTTTTAATTTAGTCATTAAATTTTTGACTTCTGAGAACGTATTGTCTTAAGAGTTGTTTTCTTTGAGATTTGGTTTACGGAGCATTGAAATGTATTGAAAGAGACTAACCCTAGGTCTTTGTATCAGAATCCAGTGATTACCAAGCGTAAGTAAAGAGGAATACTTGGAGTGTTATCCAAAAGTCCGCTATAAGATACAAAACATTTTCTTTCCAGCAGAATAGCTATAAATTCAAACCCTATTCTATTATCGTCCCGATCCATGATTCTAAATTGCGCTGCTTTCTCTAGATAAGGCACTTCCCGTTCTATACCTATTGTTAAATAATGAACAGCCATTAACATCATCGGCCTTGTCGATTTGCCCTATTCTGAAAACAGGAAAACACACATACGCAGTGTGGTCGAGGCGGATGTTCTCACCTTTCGTTGGGCCGTTGTTGCGCTGATAACTCGCATTCAACAAAGCCGTCGACGACACCAGTTCCGACGATAACATGCGACAACAGACCAGATTGCCTATATAGGCTGATGATAAAGATGATGAGGATATAACGACAACGACGGTAATGACGACGACGTCGAGGACGGGAACGACGGGAACAACAACGTCGCAGTCAGAAAATCAATGTGCATGCATAATTTAAAGTCGGTTGCGGCACTTGGACCCTTGACTTCGACTTCCACTTCCACTCCGGCGATGACTACCACTTCTCCTTTAGGTTCGACAAGTTGACGTTGGCGTTGGCGGTGGCGATGGCGATGGCGTAGCGCTGTTCGAGTATTTATTTTTAGAATTTCGAAGCGGGGCACGTTTTATACGATAATTTGCTCAATTTATTTTTGAAATCTATCATTATAGCAACTACACGATGTAATTGCTATTGTTGTTGTTGTTTCTGTTGCAAAGGACACGGGCATGGACACGGACACGGAGGCACGCTTGGTTTGGCTTGCCTTGCCTTGTCTTATTCGAGTTTGAGCCCACAAAATAGGATACACAAAATGCTTTTCCACACTGCTCCGTTGCTCCGTTGCTTTGTTGCTTTGTTGCTTTGGCTCTGGCTCTGGCTCTGGATATGGCTCCTGTCAATGCCTCTGGCATATGACGTTTCCTTTGTATGTGTGTCCGTGTGTGTGCGTAAGTGGTTGTTTGATTTTCTGCTTCTTATGGGCACTTTTCACTTGCACTTTTCTTCTACAACTGACACTGTCTTATCAACTTTCTCTGCAATTACTTTTCTGCCATTATCCGATTCGATTTGATATCTAGGAGTATGTTTAATTTCTAGGACACTGGCACTTGGCGCTTCAATTACATATATGCGAATGAATGGCTATGTCTGAGTCAGTGTTGGTGTTCGTGTGTCTGTGTGCGTGCGAGGTCCTGTCTGAATGTGTTTTTTTTTGTTGGTTTCTCGTGTCGGCCAGCCGCTGCCGTGTCTGTGCTCTTGGAGTCAACGTCGCGTACTAACGCGAAAAGCCCATTGGACTCCAATCTGTTTGTTCAAGGATGTTGATTCTCCTGCCATTTGTGTATTCCATTCGCGAAAGCTTTCCCACAACTTGACGAAAGCTTTACGGAGCATGGGCAGGCCAAGACAGCACAGCACGGCCCGTACAGCTGTTGAAAGAGAGGGAAAGTGATGCGGGTGAGCGGGTGTATCAGAGTAAGAGCGCAGCAATTGGAGCGGGAAAATTCGACAGGCTTCAAAAGTGGATTTTTTGATAAAAATATAATATCAGCAATGGCATTTGATATATATTTCTGTTAAAATAATCAAATATATTTTTGCTTAGTTAATTATAAAGTGGATTTTGGCTATATACAATGAATGCGCAATAGAAGTATAATAACTTTTATTCATAGCTGTGCAATTCATTAATTACTCGTAATTAATATTGTAGAGATTTTAACAATATGATCAGCTAATAAAAAATCAAAATAGTGATACACTCATTAGTAAACAATATAATAGTATTTATCTAATATATACATATATGCAGTTTCTTTGCCCATACATATTTTATACTTCTAACAATTTATTCATTGATTACCCTGCGTATGCGCAACATCCAAACATTTCTCCATAGAGATACCATAGAGACTTATTTCCCAGACAATCCTTTACCTCAAATTCTATATATTCTTCTAGTCTTTGTTGGAAACCTCTCAAATTGCTGTCTATTAATAACCAACCTTTGGCAATTAAATGGTAAAATAACAAATAGAAATAAAAGCTCGAAACTCTTTTCTTTTGTTCGAGTGACGCGAGTTAGCCTGTCAAATTTCATGAATGAACCCTCAAGCGCAATTCAAGAAAAGCGTCGAGAAAAACCGCAAACAAAAAGCCCATTGCACAGAAATAGAAGCTTCGTCAAGTTGGCCAATGAGTTTTGGGTCTAAAATAGACCGAGCCAGTTAAGAAATAGGCGAAAAATAGCTCCACGAGTTGCCAAATGGCGCAAACTCTACCCGGAGCCCGACGCTCTCTCTTTCTCGCTCGGTCTATGCCCCATTGGGTGTCTCTTTTTGTGGTATAGGCCAGTCCGCGTCACGCTGCTCGTCGCCTGATTATTTTTGATGAATGAAAAGCTCTCTGTTTTGGCTTGCCGCTATCTGCGTCGTGTGTAGAGTGAGTAAAAAGTGAGGAACAATTTCTGCTCTGCCCCGAGCCGCAAAGCCTTTCGCTGTAGTTGTAAACAGCGAAAGCCACTGACGTCCTGGCCCCATGCATAAAATAGTAAAAGCTGCTAAACGACAGTGTGTGTGCGTTCGTAGCTCTTCTGTGTATGTGTGTGTCGGAGTCGAGTGGAGTGGAGTGGGTGGGATCCCGAGCGTCACATGTCTTTTTTGGGCAGCATGACTAATATAAGCAAATGCCTAGCGCGTCGTAGCGCAGGATGTGCCGTACATTTGGCGACATGCCAGAGCAGATACGCATTCTTGGCCGAAATGTGTCTGTAACTGGTAATGGCTGCTTTTCACCGGCAGATACGGCCAAGGGATATGCTGATGTCGTCACTGAACCGATAGAATCATACAGGGTAGAGTGTGGGTGTTTTCATTGTTCATTTTATTGCCTCGAGCTTGTATTTTTTAGAAGGAAAGCAAAAAGAGTCTAGAGAAACAAAGGAAACTTTGCGTATGACAGATTGAACTTTGGCCTCGTGTTTGGAGGTGGGTTCTGCTTCAACGATTCAACATTTGCAAGATGTTGCTCTTTGTTCACTGTGGGCGGTAAACGTCATAGCTTTTGACGTGGTTGTGTCGCAGCTCGTTTAAATTTGACTCGAATTGGAAAAAAATAGACAAATTTGCGGTATTCCCAAAATCTCAAACAAACAAAATACGCCTCTAAATCAACGAAAGGATGCTGCTGAAATCTCTAATAGTTGATTCATTATTTATTCTACTTTTTGTGTTATGTATTCTTATGCTCTAAAGGTGTATTTTATTAATCCATTTAAGGATGTTATTCGTTATAGTAAAATTAATAGTAAATAAATACAATATCTTTTATTGGTTTTCAAATTTCTCTTCAAATTTCTGGAACATCTACAAATATATGCATATGTTTGTAGTATTATGCGTGTGTTTGGTTTCGGCGCACGCCTGGCATCTGCCCAATGTGCCATCATTAGTTTTGTCATAGTCATAAATCATGCACCCCCCTTGAGCGGCAACTGTAGCCGGCAGCACGCCAAGGATGGTTGGATGGCTGGATGGCAGGATGGCAGAATGGCAGAATGGCCGGATAGCAGAAACATACACGATATGGCTGCATTGCTAATAATGTCACGTAGCAGAGCTTTTGACAGTCAAGTGTCACATGCTCCGGCTAGAATCCTTGGGGTATGGCCATTATTATACGCTGCTTAACATGTCCAATTATAGAGGAACTTCTTGGAACCGAACCAAGAAAGTCCGTAGCATTATCCCATTTAAATCTGTTTCTTAGAAAATAAATTTAATTGCAAAAAGTGTACACAATATTGGGCTGAAAATTATGCCAAAACATACGCAAGAACAAAACGCGTCGGACATACAAATAAACACGAATATTGTTAAGGGAAAATTTCATTTCGTTTAGTTATCTGGGCACCGAAATCGTGCTGAGCCCCAAACAGAGCTGCTGTGCAGAGGTTGAATGGGAAGGCAGGCAGGGTGGCAGGCAGAGAGGCGTGCGAATCCTTATCCTGGGCTGGCTAAGACATTTCCTTTCTGTGTTTCTGTGTTTTTCCCTGTCGGAAAATGAAGTGCAAATTATGCCAACGGCCAGGCCAAAGCACGGAAAAGCGCGGAAAACAAAAGGCGCTAAGGAAGCGCCTACACACTCGCGCCGAAAAGTATGCAATACATTTTGTGTAAACATGGAAACGGAAATGGGGAACAAGAGGAAGTCTGGGGCTATGAGGACGGTATGGGCTTGGGTGGGATTACATGGCAAAGCATAACTTTATTGAGGTTGGCCCGGATCACACCTCCCTTCTGCCCCTCTGCTCTTCTCCCTCCGCACCGAATGGCTTGCGCGTGGCATTGTCAGCAAAATCGGCGCCATTTTAAATGGTCGCGTGTAGTCCGTAGTTTGTGGCAAACTCGGTTTGGAGCATACCCCTTACGGTGGGAGAGGCATATGGCTCCACATCTTGTTGCGCCTTTGCCCATGTCCCACGGTCAATGCTCGAGCTCTGCCCAATGACAGCCTGACGTCAGCGGCCTGCAAAACCGGCCTCCACTCCTCCATCCAACAAAAACTCCACCGCGGCCCAAGGCCAAACAAATGGGCGTCCAATGTCGCGTGACGCACAAGGATATTGAGTCCTTTGATTGTTGTTGCTGCCGTTTTTCTGACTTAAATGAATTTCTTACGGCTGGCCCGTCTTGCGAGCATTGTTTGCCTTCTCACGTGTTTGCTCAGCCAATTAGAGTTGTGGCGCGACAAAGAAAAACAAAAAGTGGCAGAGCTTTCGATTGAAAGCTTTTATCTAGCGTGGGCATGAACCTTGCTAGAAAACTTTCAGCTGGGTGACAGGAGCGGCGCGGTTAGCGCCCATTTGCGGGCGGATGTACATTCACCGATTCCTTCCGTTTTCTGCCGTGCGCCCTTTTCTATGATGCCTGAGGTGTGCTTCTATTATAGCTATTTCTGACATGAGCGATCCACAATGTATTATTCCATTTCCCGGTAGAAATGTAGTCCTCTCCACAATCAAATAGATCTATTTCCACTTAAGTATATTATTTATTTTCTTGCTATATCCTGATTCATCAATGATTAAAATTAAAAGATTGTTAACAAACGGAATTCCCGTTCTCGGAGCTTTGACTAGAAGTGCATCACACACGAAGGCACAGAAAGACATTCGGAGTACAGCGAAGCTAGAATCGTGTGATCTTGTTGTTTTCGGGCGAGGGAGGCAGCGAGGAGACCGACGAGCGCGACGGACTATGCTGTGGTCGAGGTGGAGGACGTTGGGGATTGATGTTGGCGTTGGCCTGGCGGAGATTGGCGAAGAACTGCTGTCGTCGTGGGCCGCCGCCGCGCAAGGGTAACGTTGGAATCTCGCTGGGCGACTGATGGTTCATCTCCTCCTGCGAGCAGTGACGCATGGCGGGATTCACGCACTCGTAGACGCTCTAGAATAAATTCAAATGTAGAGATATATTTAATTATTCGGATAACTATTTCCAATGACACCCACCTGTTCTGAGGAATACTGATTGTTTTGGGCAAATGCTAACGAGGTCAGCGAAGGCAGGGCCTGGGCAATGTCCGAGCGTTCTATACCTCGCACAATTAGGAAAGAGCGCGGTATCAGAATGCCCACAAGTACGGCCCAGCCCGAGGCCTGCAGTCCCAGCGGAATGGCCGCATCCCTCCACTCGTCGCCGAAAAGAGAGAGGACAATCCAAGCGATCCAAATGACCATAATGAGAATAGATCCGATGACAATGAGGATGCCTTCGCGATAGTTTCGCTGCGACCGATATATGGTGGGGATTAGGGCCGTCACACAGCAGAGCAGCACAAAGTCGTAGGACAATAAGCCCCACAGCCAGTGGCCATAGTAGAGATTCTCACAGGACACTGCCTCGGAGGCCACGTGCATCACGACCAACAACTGTATAGACATCCCCACCTGGACGAAGACACTGAAGGCACAAATCACGGCCTGAATATACCCATTGACATGGGACAGGAAGCCTCCTTCAGAGCCAATGGAGGCCAGCATCAGAGCCCTGCAAAGAAGCAGCGAGAACACAAAGCAGTATACCAGAGACATGATGAACACCCGAATCGCACACAGCGAGTTGAGGGTCTGAGCATCCTCGAATGTGACGTGGGAGTTACGCTGCTCGCCCACGTACTCAATGGAGAAGGGGACGAACGAGCAGAAGACCAGGATCAGCGAGAGTAACAGGAGGATCGAGGTGACTGGATTGCCCTCGAAGACATCGCCCACCGAAATGCGCACCACAATGAACACCAAGATGGCCAGCGTGGCTATCAGGCCTAAGATGGCGGCCGTCAGTCCCGTTGCCACCCAAGTGTCCACTTTGAAGCGCCAGAACATGACCGACTCCCCGTCAAAGAGGAACGGATAACGGCGGTTGTCGCCGGCGCTGTACTGACAATTGAACACCTGGCCGAACTTCGTCTTCAGCTCCAGGCTGGTGCTGTTGTCGCGATTGTAGTGGTAGTAGGTGGTCACGTTGCTCACTAAGTTTTGCGAAGCGATCTCCCGCAGCTCCGTGCGGGACTCACCCGTGATCTTGTCGAGGGTCTGCACCTTCTTCTGGTACATTTGGAAATTCATGGCGGTGGTGAGCTTGCGCATAAGCAGCAGCGACAGAATCTCCGCAGTCTCATGCGCCTGGCGGAACTCGGACGTGCGCCAGTCTTCGATGAAGTTGAGGAAATTAAAGCAGCTCTCCAGCACATACATTTCCCCATCCCGTTTGCAGTGTTTGGCCAGAGAGCCGCGAAGCCAGTGCATCAGATCCACCAATGGATCGGCAAAGCTGAGAACTCTCGAGGGTAGCACACTCTTCCCAATCAGCACCTCATCCAGGGTGGTTGGCGTGGGGTCCAGTTCGCTGGTGGTGCCCAAGTCTATTTCGTTTTCCATTAGGATGAACGCTCTGTTGGGAAGATCTGTGGAGAAGAAAATACAACGGTCCAACATTATTTTATTAATGTAAAATTCATATAAACTTTGAGGGATTTTTAAATATTTTAATTAGCTCAAGAGTTTTTGATTTCACCTGCTAAGAACTCATCATCCGTACGGTCGGTGGGCACCGCAAACAGGGTTCCATTCTCCTTAAAATGACTGGCCATCTTGTTGCCAAACAAAATGTAGACATTGTCGTCGCTCTTGAAGTGCATTAGACACATGTGCTCCTGGCGGGCGGCCTCCATGAATTCATTGTACATCTCCAGATTCTCGGTGGCAATCTCAACGGATGCAATTTTCTCGCCCCAAGGCATCTGATGCAACAAATGTGCCACCTTGGGGAAGAGGTAGGCTCGAGTGCCTGGTATGGGCCAGATATTGTACTCCAGGTCCTTGATGATTGACTCGAGCTGCTTGTACAGTTCAAAGTCCATGAAGATGCCCATGGAGTACTGAGTGCACTGCTGCAGATATTGAACCTCCTGCAGCAGAATGCTCTCGGCCAGGCTGTCGTTATCAATATTGATGGCACGAAGTCCTAGTGGGTGGCATAAGTTGGTTATTTTACAAGTTATTTAACAATCTGTATGAATGGTTTACCGATTTCAAAATCTGCATTTATGAGATTCGCCTGGTTCACTCGATTGACTACAAAGAGGGCCGAGATGGGATCCTTGGTCAAGACACTAAGCATCACATCGCCCTCTATAATCTGGACGAATTCATCTTGCCTTCGTATGAGGGTTCCCTCGTCCGGGCTGTTGATTGTCAACTGCAGTCCATTGAGACATATCTCTGGCACTAAGCTGGCTGTTGTGCCACTGCTACTCCCACTGCTGCTGCTCCCCTCCGTTGTGGATGAGATAAGTGGGGCCAGCTGTCCCTCCCCCGGACTGGAGGAGGCACCGTCATCTGTTGTGGGAGCTTCCGAGGTGGTGGTTGCCTTGGATGTGCTGCTGCTTGGCTGAGGCTTCGGCTGAGGGGACGTTGGCTGAGGCTTGGTGATTCGCAGAGGAGCAGATTTCCTGGTGGGTGATGATGACACCTCCACTCCATGGCAATCGATGATGCAGAGTAGTGTGATTAGGACACAGAAGAGCGCTGGGTATTGATTATTAAATGAATTTCACCACGCATTAAATTACTTAATAGCAGACTCTTGTAATAAATGTAAAGTCTATATGCAAATATATAAAATCCCACTTAAGTGGTCGCCATTGTCGACTCCTCGTGCTCCATTGCTCTCCATTGCTCTGGAGCTCTTCTACATTCTTCTTTATGTGTGTTCAGTACTCACCCAATTGTAATGGCCTCCTCGAACCAGACTGCCACGGACTCATGACCTTCCTGCTGAAAATTGTATGCTTTTTAATTTCACAAAAATTGCCTTGCAGTCTTTCTTTCGCTTAACATTTACGGATAATTATTAGCATTTTATATCCACACTAAAAACACAGAGAGGAAATTTCAAGTTGGGTTTTGACAATGAAACACACAAGTGGCAGGCAGGCAGGCAGGCAGGCAGTCAGGCGGGTGCTGGTTGAACACGAGTTTGAATCGTTATGCGAACTTTTGCAGAATCTTAATTTTAGCTATTGCCATTTTTCCTTGCCACTTCAACCATTTGTCGCCGCTCTGTGCCGCGTTGCGTTGAGAGTGTTGCACTTTAATCGCATTAAAAATTGTCACACTAACACATAGAGGGAGAAAGAAAGAGAGAAAGGGAGAGACTTTGGCTTGGCACAGTTTCCTCTCTGCCGCTTTTCCCGGCTCTTCGTGATTTTTCCACACTATCAGTGTAAAGTAATGCGGTGGAAAATATTTCTTTTTCCCATATTCTTTCACTTCTGCCGTGTGCCGTTAAAGAAAATCAATAGTATTTCTTTTTAGCAGAATTCCCTATTTCACTTTTTACATCGATTCGCGCACTCTTATTGCCACTGAACCATCTGACAGTATGGGCCACAATAATTTCGATTTGAGCCAAGGCAAAACGCAAAAAAAAATCCAAAATAAATAAAAAATGATGGGAACGCTTCAGTGATTTTAGGGTCAATTAAACGTTTCTCGTTTTATATTTGTCCACTGAGGCCACACAGCAACTGCTGTATGTATGTATTTTTTGTCGTGATCGTTCTGTGGACAATCAATTTGATTTGGGTGCAGTGCATTGCAATGGCTAGACAAAAGAGACAGAGACAGAGTCAGCGTTGCAATTATGTTCTATTGGCTTTTTTTATTCCGTTTCTGGTTTTCTCTCTGGCTTTCCACTGCTTGAACTCACCCTCGAAGCAGGGGACACGGAACACTGATGTGGCAATGTTTTGCACCTGTTTTGGCTGTTTTGTTTTGACTAACTTGGCTTAGACCGGGCACTGGCTCGTTGTTATGGTTATTGGCTCGAACCGTCACTCAACATTGAGTGGTTTCCTCGCCACACTGTGCCGTGTTTCATAATTATAAGAACAAATGTGTACGGTTACGTGTAATGCAACAACCCCCGATATGCCCGATGCGGGCCGAGCATGCTTCGAAGCCAGTTCAAATATTGGTCATTGCAATTAGTCGATTCACTGAAGAAAGTTTCGGGTTGCACAAGCAAGGGGTGAAGTGTGAAGGGTTGCTGGCCTTCCGTAGGTGCTTGTGGAGAAGTAATTTTAATTGGAGAACTAATATTGCCAGCATACTCGTATTTGACAGCATTCCCAATATTACCTATCAATGTTTACGCCTCGAATAAGCAGCTAGAATAGCCCTAGAAACCGTCATCCTTGGCTATTAACTAACCACAGAGAAAGGCAAATAGACTGACACACAGACAGACATGCGCTTTGACATTGGCAAAGGCCGGACTACAGTATGGCGCGTTTCCGGTTTTCGGGCTTTTGCATAACACTTTTAATTAATGTCAAAAGCAGTCCAAAAACTACAAATTGCATTTAGTCACTTTCCTCCCTCTTCCCCACGGGACTATTGCGTAAGTTTAATTCACAAAGCTCTCGCCCTGCTGTCAGAAAGTCCAGTTTTAATTACAGTTGTAGGGGCGAATCGAGGCAATTTTCAGGCATCACTTCTTGCTATGTTTTTTATTGCAACTTTTGTAATATTCAAAAAATAAATTGCACTCGTCACACACGCACCAATATGTCGCCTCTAGACCACGTTCACGTCCCAACTGTTTTTGGTCAGCAGCAGAGGTGGCAGAACTGGCAAAAACTGGCAGAACTGTGGCCGTCGTAAGCCCATAAAAATGCAGCTGCAGGTTAACCAGGCCCGAGCCGGGCTCTCGGGCCGGGCTAAGGGTTAGTGGGGGTGGTTAGGTCTTGCTCTCCCCTCGTCTCACTCTTTAGCATACGGCGCACTGAGGGAAACAGCCGTGCAACGTGGAACAGCCTAGAACGAGGTTTACAATTATAAGTCCAAGTAATGATCGATCTTGAAAAATAAACATATTTTACTATTACTCGTACCTTAGCGTATCTTAGCGTGATTAAAGAAGTATGCTTACAGTTCTATGCAAGTTCGATGGTGTGATTCCTGATTTGTCTCAGTGCAGTTGTTTATGAGTAGTTTTGGTGTCAGCTCGGGCTCAGCTTTATGTTATTTTTGCAGTCAATATAATGCAGTTATTAGTGACACCAATGCACATTACTTGACTGCGTCTGGAATTCGTATGGGTCATGTAGTAGGTCAGGCAGTGTGCCTGACTTTCTTGTATTTGTGATTAAAATTTTCCCCGAGACAAATCAAATGAACACATGGAAATATAGATAGCACGAATTTCCCTAATTTATCCCTTAATTTTGAAAAAAATATCCAGAACTAAACTTTTTCTTTTCTGCTTTGTCATAGAAACAATGGAAATTTTGTGGCAGCCGAATACAATCTTGAAAAAAATATATACTGTGATTGTACTCAGGAAATAAAATTAAAAAGACATCGATACTGATCTGTCGTTGGGCTGTGGATATATTACCCATCCCCGGCCCCGTTGTTGGTCTGCCTGCGGAACGAGCTGACTGCAGCCGGCGCACGAGAGGTGGCCGCGCCGCTGGGGTACGTCAAGCCGCAGTCGTCGTCACTGCACGAGGACATTTCATCGGTGGAGACCGAAAAGTCTTCCAATTCGGAGTAGGCCTCATCCATGCTTTCCATCTGCATCTCGCCATCGATCTCCTCGCTAGCCTTCTTGTCCCGCTGAGAGCCAGCAGCGCCGCGGGCCGCAGCCTTATTCTCGGCGCCCCCTAGACCGGCATTCGATTTGGCCTTTGCAACCAAGCTTGCCTCCAGATTGGCAAACGCATCGGGTGGCATCTGGTTGCCCATTTCGTTGAGCTGTAACTTCGTGTAGAAGCGTTGTATGTGCCCCAACACTTCAGCCACTCCCAGTTGCGAGGATTGTTCGACGCTCTGATTCGATGCCGTCTTGAGCGGCTCAGGGGTCTGCTGCTGGTACTGGGCTTTCGAAGTGTTGCGGTATGCACAAGGGTTCTTCACTTTGTTGGTGCTGCTCGTGGCCATCTTGCCACGCTCTTGGGCACCGCTGGAATGCTTGGGGCCCTTGCTATTGAACTTCTGGTTGGACATCGGACGGGCGCTCCCCTCAAGAGTTGGAGCAGTCCCAATGGCTGCAACACTTTGCTGCGATGGATTGGTCGTGGACGGATCCGAGGGCTGATTGGGTCCTAGCATTGCTTGGTGCTGAAAGAACATTTTGTCGTACTCGGACTTCATGCACAGATACCGGAAGTGGCGCGAATTCTCCTCGCCATAGTGAACCAGTTCTGCGGAATGTCATAGTTAAAGTTAACGATTATTATCTAAATTTGAAGTGTGGATAACCTACTGTTGGTAACCGTCTCCTGCAGCTTGTTCAGTTGGTCCTTCGTGTGCTTGAGCTCCCCCGAAAAGCGTTCGATCTTGGTGCCAAGATCTCGGAAGTTCTTCATCAGAGCTTCGTTGATCTTGTTCTAAGTTTGATTCATAAAATGTAGTGATAGTTAGGAAATGAGTCGATCCATCACTTACCCCAATGGCTGTCTGGACTGTCTGGCGTATCAACTCGAAGAACTCCTCGGGATCATCGTCCTTTTCGTCGTCCTCAGCGCGACTCCCATGGGGCTGGACCGACGACTGCGACTGCCGGGGACACGTGTGTTGGTGCTGGTGTACGTGTGGGCGTAGATGCTGATGCTGATGTTGCACATTCTGATGTTGATGGTTGCTGTGGTTGTGGTGGGTCAATTGTTGCTGATGGAGCTGGTGCTGGGGTGGATGCGGCCTCTCTATCTGCGTGTGGTGTGGCGCTTGCTGGTGCGAGTGCCGTTTGTTGACCGAACCGCTGGTCCCATTGGGAATTATCATCTCCTTGTCGGAGAGATCCGTGCCCGTGTTGTTGTTATTGCCGACTTCTATCATGCCATAGTTGGTGCGCTGTGTGACGGCCTTGCTGCCGGCACGGCGTTGCTGATTGAAGAGCTCTTTTGGCTTGGCCAGGCTATAGACACTGTTGTTTACCTTATTGTCGGGCGGAGCGAAGTGGGCTACCTTCTGTGTTTGGGCCAGACGTCCGGTGATCTTGCCGCTCATGTTGCCGCGCCGCGAGTTGGCGCCGTATGGCGACTGCTGGTTCTGGACAGCCTGGGACGAGTGCGCTAGAATAGCGGGGTTGTTTCGCAAGTTGGCCGCCGTCAGGGGAAGAGTCGTCTGAATGTAGTAGTCGTTGTCCGTTATAAAGCTGCGCTGCATCCGTGGGTCTGGCGGACGCACGAGTCCCATTCCAGCAGTGTTGCGTCCGCTTTTCTGCGCGGCCATCCTGGAAGAAGCCCTTTGGGGCATGGCCTGCGATTTGACCGGCTGGATAGCATCGACCTTCGAGCCATATAGCTCTTCGATCCCCTTGCGACGATTGGAGCGTACCATCTTCATTTTCAGTTTGTTGAGTTGTTTGTTAAAAATGGAAGTAGAACAGAAATAACTATTGGCACTCTTTCGCGGGTTTCGTCTTCGTTTTTTTTTTTATATTAAACGTAAAACTTTCCGAATTTTCAAAATATATTCTTGTAAAATTTTGTTGATTTACATTTAGTATGTTGTTTCATCCGATGACTTAGCTGTTATGAGCAGACACAACACGGAAGCCTACTTGATGTTCAAAATGTGAGTAAAAGTATTTCAAATTATGGTTATGTAGATTCGGTAAATAACTAATCAAAGCAACCTTTTCGAAATTAATTTATTTAACAGTATCATTCTTGTTTCATACAGGATTGCGTTGACACTGCAAATTCCTCGCAAGCGCCATGAAATAACTGTCAAACGAATGCTGTCAAAATTGAAACAAATGCTCGCCTCAGAGAGACAAAATCAAAAAGCCATAAAAACAGAAAAAATCAGATGATTAAGTTCATTGCATACCCAGCGAAATATATCAAATATTCTAAAAAATGGTCCAGAAAAAAATTAAGGAAAAAAGTAAAAGACTGAATGGTGCAAGCGGGTATCGATAGGAGACCTTGAAAAATGCATAGCAGGGCCATTGTTATTAGTTTACTTCTGTACTTCTTGCAGAGTAAATAAATATTGATGAATTATCATATAAATTAATTGCTTAATTTTCACCAGTTAAACAAAGATTAATGAACTCAGAATATATTCCGAGTGATTAAGCATTGCCGAAAGCTGACTATTTGCAGTGCACAATTTCACACCTTTCATCCATTTACCCATCGATTCATTATTCATTCCGTTCGTTCTTTGTGTGGGGAGCGGTTGGGGGAGACTCTTCCCCCATAAATCTGTTTACCTTTTGCCGCTCCACTAGCCGCGAAAGGCAATGACACAGACCAAAGACCGCAGAGCAGAGCGGACCAATGTTCGGTTCAATGTTTGTGGCTGAAATTCATTGACTTTTTTGCTGGAAATATTTGTGTGATTTGATGTCAAATCAAAATGCTAATGAGGCTCTGCTTCTACTTCTCCTCTCTGGATCTCTGCTGCAGCTGATTGCGACTGTTACTTCTCGGCTGGGAAGTGGTTCATTCGCTTCTTGGCAGCGCATAAAAAATTATTACAAATATTTATCCGATTATTTACCTTTGAACTGCCTTCGGTGGGTGCGTGTGCATGTGCGAGATGTATCCGAGGCGAAGGATTCGACAGCTGAGCGGCGTGGCTCGAATCCATAAGTAGCCAACTTTCTGGCGAGCTAGCTTTAAGGCCCGCAGCCTTAAGTCAACGAGTCTGGACTTCCAAAAATAGACCGCTTAGCCTTAGGTTACAGACACTTAAGACGTACTCGTTTAATACAACTGAAAATAAAGGGACTAAAATTGGGAAAAGGGGCTCAATAAAGCGTTGGCGGAGACCCTTTAAAAATTGGATCAACTGTCGCCGGGACTGTGCCTTGAAACAAAAGACCCAAGGAATGTTGCATTCTACACCCATTTCGAAACCATTTCTCTTGCCCTTGATGGCCCCATTATGCAAATTGCGTATACGACGTGTGTGCGTGAGGGGTGGCATGGGTATGGGCATGGGCATGGGTCTGGGACTCAGTCTGGGCCTGGGGCCAGCTGCACGAGGCATTATCAACTGCCGCATGCAGATAATTTAGCTGACAATCTGTTGCATGCGTCAGGCCACAAACAAAGTTATTATGTACCATATAAGATGATATCTGCTGGGATAATTTTAATTTAATGTAACGCCTTCCGGCCTTGCTCGGTTTCCATTTCTATTCAAATGCTCTCTCGAGTGCAGCTCATTTCCTATGCGGGCGTGTGTGTGGGTGTGTGGCTTTGGCATAAATATAAACGAGCCATGAAACGCCGACGACAGTCAACGTTTGATAACTTATTGTATGATGATTCCTGCCAGTGACTGGCTCTGGTTCTGGTCCTGTCCTGTCCTGATGTGGCATCCATGCCTGCAGTTGACCACAAGCCCCATGATAGAAGCAGCTTCTGTGTTGTCTGCTGCCACCATATGAATTTGCCTGCATACTTTGGCCCATTATGTAGATTGCACAATGGAGGAGAGAAAGTGGGTTTAGATTGTTGTTTCATTTGATGCAATTCCATGAAAAGCCACTACTAAGCGCATTTCAGTACTGTCTGCCATTCTGCCAACTGACGGAGGATGACGATGACGTACGAGTATTCAAGTATTCCAGCTGCCATAGAAATGCAAAATGCCAACACTTGTTAATATTCATCATTATTATGAGTGTTTCGTTAGAACTGCTTTTTGATTTGTGGTGTTTGCGTGTGAGGAAAGATCTGTTGAATGGACTCCGAGATTGGTTTTGGTATTAGTCACTTGCATTATGTGGAACGATAAATTTGGTTGTACCGGGCATTAGACCGGATTAAGGCAGCGAAATTTCCCAGAAATTTATCACCCAGAAAAGTTTAGTCCACGATGGAGATAAATCAAAGAAATTCTGGCCACGTGTCGTTTGGCAACAAATCCTCAAGTGCTCGTACTTATAAGCCACAAGAAATGAGGAATATTTCTGTGTTTATTTTGTATATTTTATTTTAATTGCAGCCAAGGCAATTAAAAGGCCGGCGGGAAGCGAGTGCAGCATTTTGCAGACGCATAAATTTGTCGGCTGTCAGCGAGGTCTTCAAGAAGACTTTTCTCGACACTCTGCCACTGCCTCTGCCACAGCCTCTGCCACTGCCTCTGCTGTCCACGCGAAATACGTCACTTGAACAATTTTAGTTTTCTATTCTTGGTGGGATGAGCGAGGAATTTCTTTGTATGCTTATTTAAGAACTATATTTCCTAGAAAATCATTTTATTTGTATTCTTTTTCCCCACTTGAGAGTATCCACGACTCGTTTACATCGTTCTCATTTGTAGCATTATTTATTACGGCGGACTACGCACAGATTCGTATGTGCAATTTTAACGCCTATTTATTTGCTTAATTTAAGAGCTGTGCTGTTTATTGTTGTTTAAATAAATTTAAAACACTCACAGTTGACACACAGACATGACGAGCGACATCGCGTTGGCATCGCCATCGCCCGAAAGAATTGTCTCTCCCATCCTTCACCCTCCCGTCCCTCCCTCCGGCTGCCTCTCGCAGTGTGCCGTGTGCTTTATGACAAAATGTTCACAATAAATAAACGCTACAACAGCATAAATTGCCTACAGATATCATTCAAATAAATTTGTTATTTATGCTATGCGATGATGCCAAAGTTTCCAACAAATTGTTCGATTCGCGATTCGTTCGAGGGTCTGCTCTGACTCAAAAGTGCAGCTGCCGTCGCTCTGTTTTATTTTGTTTGGGCCTTTCAATAAAAATACTGCCTCGGCTCGACACTTTGATTGGCGATGATTATTCGAATTCGCTGTATTTTGATGGCTTTTTGTCATGCATTCAGAACGGAGTGGAACGGAACATTTCTTTATGATTTCAGCATGGCATGGTTTTTATTACGTATGTATAAAAGATCAGTGAGGTTCTTACGCCTTTTGTTTTAAGGCGTCGCAGAAAACTGAATGAAATGATAAATAAAATTCATTGGTATTTGGGTCAGTAAAAATTGTTTTTGCATCACTTCAGGCGGATCAATTAAAGTCATAAATAAAAGGGGGGAAACATGAAAAAGTCGTGTGCAATGTGCTCTTACAAGGCGGTTTCTATTTAAGTATTGCAATATTCGAGTATATAAAAATATCATGTTGTTTGCTTATCCCTAGCTTATCCACTAAAAGCAGTTTCTTGGTGGGAAGCCCTTGTAAGTATGGGAAGGCATATTTGCATTAAATCGATAAATCAATCAAAGATTAACGATTTATTTCTACCTAATCCGCTTGTTGATGATCAAAATACCCATCTCTCTCTTACCATTTTCTCGGTTATCATTCCATTGATAAGAAAGCTTCCCATTCACCGAACCGAATGTTGCGCAGCAGTAAGCTCTTTTCAAAGAGCCATCAACATGTAGCTGGGCCAACATGCTGCCAGCCCGAAGGTTGCCAGCGGCCAACGGCACTAGCAACTATAATTAATTGACCGACTAGCCACAAATATTAACTCAACACTTGAAGCACTCAGGCTCCACATCCGCGTGGCTTGGTCAAGTGCAGTGGCAGCAGCAGCAGCAGCAACAAAAGCAACAAAAGCAACAGCAACAGCGGTAGCATCATGTTGACACCCTGCCGCATAAAGAACAAGCAAAACGAGTTCGGCAACATAAACAAAGAACAGCTGTTTCTGGGGGAGTCGGGTCCGCTTCTGGAGCCGGCTGGAGCTTTGTGAAGTGAAATCAAGCAGCATGCTGCCTCTGCCGCTGCCACTGCTTGCCTCGTGCCTCGTCGTCGTGGCCATCGTCGGTGTTGGTGTTGGTGTCGGCGTCGGCGTCGGGGGCAACACCAGCAACAGCGGCAGCAGCAGCAGCCCAAACAGGAAAATCCGTACGACGATGCCACACAGATATTCAGTTCAATCCGAAATTTTGTTTGAACAAGACGCGAAATATCTTTACGCTGCTTGGCCAAAAAATTGTGTTGGCAAGTGCGTAAAAATTGTTAAAAGCAGAAAAGTGTTTTGTGCAAAACGACAATAGACAGCAATAAAAATATCTATTAAATTGATAAGAAACAAGGATAAATTCTCGGAAATTCGGAGAAGAAAGTTCTGTGTCAATAAGGCTAACAATCAATTTGGCAGCTCAATCAGGGCCACTGTCCGGCCATCGCGTGTGCATCTTTAGGATACTTACAAGACAAGAAAGCAGTCAAGCGTGGCAGTGGCAGTTGCAGTTACAGTCGCCGTCGCAGGGGCTGCTGTTGCACCTCCACCTCATCGAAGCCATTGAAGTCGAGTGAAATTTGTTCGTGCCAAATTTGCGAATCGAAGTGTAATTCCCAAGCCATTCCGCTGGCAAGCACTTGTTCAACACAGTTTTTTAACACCAAACTCAATATCAATTTGAATTCGAATCCGAACAGTAATTTCCATCTCCGCATCGAGTGCACCTTACTCTCCATTGGAAGTGGAGCTGCAATTGCAATTCATGCAACGGCAGCAAGCAAATTGAGTGAGTATCGCGTTGCGATTGCGCAATTACCAAGCGCCATGCCTTGCACTGAGTGTCGCTATGGCTGTCCGTGTCCGTGTCTGTGCCTGTGTCTCCCTCTTAGCTCCTAAGTATCCATTCAATTTATATATTTGTTCGCATTTAGTTGACAGTGATTAATCTTAACATTTGAATGCAAAATCATGCTGGCACTAGCAGCAGCTTAGCAATTAATTTGCTCATATTGTATGGATTTTGGACTTCCATTCCGCTTGTGTCTGTCTCTCTGCTCTATGTCTCTTGTGTCAATTATGCATGAGGCATGCTACACATCTGAGACTGTGGCTGAGACTGACAAAGGATTGCATTGCGCATTTAGTTAATTTAAATTTGCTACACCACAAACAGCCCTGCATTACAAATGGATTGAAATGGAATGGCATTTCATCAGGGATTAATATGAATGCCTGAGAATTGTTTCAGTTTGTTTAGATACATTTCAATCCCCATAAACTGCCCCATAAATTCTAACAAAATTTAATTAAAAATTTGACACCAATGTTAGACATTTGCTTAACTGCAAATGTTAGACACATGACGCGCTAAGAGTTTAAGTAGACACAGCAAATATCAAGGCAACTGGGCAAATAAACTTTATACTCGTAGAATAATATTTGCACATAAAAATTCATGTTGAACACCAATGCCTAACATGATCTTCTACAACAGACTGGAGAAAAAACCAACAAAAAGAGCAGAAAAATCGCCCTATAATAAATCTTTAAAATGACTATTTAAAACATTTCGATTTAGTAAAATAATCGCCATAACAAAATTAAGACAGAATTGGTTATCTGAAAATGTTTTTATTAGATATTTACAAAGAATATTAAATCAAATGAAACTTACTCTCATAATATTTCTAAGACATTAGTTGATTATTATTATATGTATATCATGATATATGTATATTTTACTAATTAATAATAATAATGTTATAGCGCACCAAAACTACTGGTGCAGGCACAAAATGTTCTCCCTATTGTTGTGGGTTTCTGTTCAAAGTTATTTGTTTTAGCCAAATTTTGGTAAAGTGCGTGGGTTTGTCCCACCATTTGGTAGGCTTCGAGTTGCGAAAGTAATTTCACTTAGGACCAATACTGAAGCCAGACAGAACCGCAGACCGAGCATGACAAGACTGATGTAAATGAATAAACTATCGCAAAGTTTCAGCGGCTGTTCTGTGGCTAAAAAATTAAGTTTAGTTGCGAATAGTTGTCAATTTGTACTGAAGTCGTTGTTACTCTTCCAGGGAGGTTATGCTTCCCCAAAAGTAGCACATTTCTGAATCCAAAATGAGCAATAGAGGCTTCCACAGTGGCTGGCAATTAATAGCAAACTGCACCCAAACAAAGTTGAACCAGGGTACTTGCTGGAGAAGAAACCCCTCCAACTTCTCCAGCATCATTTGTTGTTTTCGGAGTGGGTGCGGAAGTTGCCGAAAAAAGCAGAAAGCAATCCAAGCACAAAGCACAAAGCACACAGAAATTCAAGTAAATAGAAAAACTTTCCAAGCCCCCGGAAAAAAAATGCGTGCATTGAATGTCAGTCAAAAGTCGGTTATGAGCAGTCCGACCCCACACACACACACACACACACACACACACACACACACACACAAAGAGAACCCGAGACGACCACAAGGACAACTTTATCCCCGCCTCGAAGTCAATCTCTCGTTCCACGACTCCAAGTGTATCTGTGTGTGTGGGTATGTGGGTCAGCGTGGTGCGGTGATTGTGATTGATCTGCGTTTAATGCCATTTTGTTGTTAGACGGAAGCGTAAAAATGGTCAGCCCTGAGCGATGATGTGGCACAAATCTCTGCCAGAGGGTTCGGTGCGGCTGCCATCCGATACATTCCACACATGCTCGACATATTTATGAAGTTGTTAGTTTGGCCGGGCAACCGCTGACATGCAACACGAGTATGAATACTCCGGTCGGTCAGCATAAGCATATGCCAGCTTGTCCTCGACCGCGTATCCTTTTTTCCATATACTTATGTAGAACTTTGAGCCCGGGCTAATCATGTGGTTGTGTCAGGCGTTGATAGGCTTGAAAAATGCGCATAGATAATGCAGGAAATATGAGAGACAATGTGGGAGAAACTCTTGGCTTTGCCACAAAAAAACATCTCCACTAGCAGCCCATATGCAGCACACCATTCCATGTAGAACAGTTAGAAGCATTAAGCGAAGACAGCAGCCAGAGTGGCAGATAGCCCAGATGTATGCAATGGAAGTGCCAGCCATATCACGTATGAATGCCTCCCATGCCCCGCAGATTGGCATATTCTATAGATACCCATAGAGAGAGAGAGAGAGAGAGAGAGAGAGAGAGAGACGTGCGTGTAAAATTGCAAATCACATTTGTGGCTCTGGTTTAGACTGCTCCCAGTGCCTGATTATTTCAATTTCCAGTTGCTGGCATTTTTGATGCATTGATTATGTTATTCTCAGCATCTGAGATGCTTTCGCCGCTTTAACAGCCACTTCACATACTCTCATACGACTTTAGCTTTAGTTTGGGCAGTCGTGCGTGGATTCTTTAAATTTGTCTGTGGGAATGGCCCAGATTCAATCCCTCACGTCCTTATCGGGGAGTGCGCTTGCCCCCCTAGGCTATTGTTTACCGATACAATTGAACTTCAAAGCTAATCGCTGGTTTACGTGTTTCAGAGCCATAAAAAAGGAGCGAGCAAAGGGAGTTTCCACTTTGATTTGGTGACTTTTCAGAGGGTAACTTTACACTTGACGAATTTTACATGTCATTGGATCCGGTGCTTCGGGCAGGGATGGCAATAGATGGGCTGGGATCGGTTCCAAAAGGATGGGGATGGGTATAGGGATGGCATAGCAATAACAGGAAGTAGTCGATTAAACGCCCACGTCACTTCCCCATCAGATACAGAATGAGAAAGAGCTACTCAGACATTCCATCTGTCCGTCGGTATATCATCGGTTTTTTCTTCTTGGTTTTTTCCCATTTCCGGAGAATTTATTTTCGTATTTGTATTTCTGCTGCGTGTGCTGCGTTGTTGCCTGCAACTTCCGCCCAATGTTGATCATCTCTGGCTCTAGTTGAATGTGCCGCTGATTTGTTGCCACTCCTAATGTGCCTAATTGAATCCTCGCCTCGACACTCACTTTCCTGTACTTTAACGGCTCGTTCCTTCCTGGGCCCTGGAATGTGTATAAATGTAGCTAATTTATTTATTCAAGTTAAATCGTTTGCGAAATTGGGTCACAATGCTCGGGACTGGAAGTTGAGTGTATCTCGGCTTGATAGGCAAATGATTTATATTCATTTAAAGGCGTTCCGTTCCCATTCAGGACTTTTACTGGGGATTGTACATGCTCCATTTTCAATGGCTTTCAATGTTTCAGAAAACTAGGAAAGGAAAACAGACAACAATTTACATAAACTTTTTTTTGGGACAACTGCAACAAGGGAAAAGTTTTTCCCTGTTTATTGCTAATTGCTTTGTGTAAATATGTATAAATTCCTCCCCCAAAAGAGACAGCAACTATTTAATTGCTCGTTATAAAAAACAGCACAAATGCCAAACAATTAAATTGACATTTTCAGCATATTTGGGCCGAAGAGAGTGCAACAAAATCCTAATTTAGTCAAATATATTTATTTACAAATGAATGATTTGCACAATTCACATCCAATTTGTCATTCCTTCAATTAAATGTCAACTTAATGTGGTTTTGTCTTGGCTCGAGGGAAATGGAAAATGGCAGTAAAAAATACTCGGAAAAACCACCAGGAAAATGCCTTAAAAACGAAGAAGAAAGAAAAGTTTCAAACACAATGAAAGGCACCGCAAATGTGTGTGGCTGCTGTGCCAGCTGTCAATGAATTGTTTCAACAATTTCGCCTGCCGAATGTCTCGTTTAAACGCACATAAATATTGTGATTACCTATAATATGCCGACTGTCTGTCGGTCCGTCTGTCTGTCCGTCTGTCTGTCCCCCAGGACTGTCTCTGTCTGGCCTGTCTGCCACAGGGACTCCTCCCTTTCATGGGTTTTCTGCTGCGTTTGCCATTTTTTTAATGATGTGTTGGCTGCGCCCCGGTGGCCACATCCACATCCACATCAGCCTCATCAGCCTCAGCCAAAGGCTTTAATATAACAATTTACTATTAATTTATGCGCTCGTCCCAATCTCGGTGCTTAATTATCGAGGTGCCCTGGAGACCAATAATCGTGGCTGACATTTCAGCGGGGATCTCGGAGACTTTATTGGCCATGCAATTATGCCAGAATCGCTGCGCCCGACATTTCAATAATTTTATACTGTTATTATTTCGCCATTTATAATATTAATATCATGTTGAGTCGGAGTGAAATTATATTTAAATTTACTCTTCAAGGTGTCGTATGAAAGGCAAAATGACGGAGGCCAGCCTGACATTAGTCATGTTAATCATACGCCATGTGTGCCGCCCTCGCAATGATAGCAACTGCATGTGGGTGCGCTTTCTCTCTCATCCGCTTAGTTACACTCTCATTCTTTCAGTCTGTCTAGATGTGTGCGTGTGTGGGCCGTAAACCACTTAGGTGGCATATTTAGTATGCACTGCACATCCCCATGAAACCCCCAAACTCTATTTACAAGTACGTAATGGTTTGTATAACAGATAAAACATTAGGCATAAGAACCAAGTATTTTTTTGGCCAACATTTGCACACAGATTCTGTCCAATGTTTGAAATTTAATAAGGGAGAAACAGAATGCGAATTGTACAGGGTAACTATCACATTAGATCGGCTAAATATTATTCCTGTTAGAGCCTCACATATTTCATTAGCTTAATGCCCGCATCCACCCAAAAGACACAAATTCAAGTTTAAATGTCACATAAATCTCTGGGTCCAGGCTGGCTGGCCAAGGCTACATTGGAGCACGCGTATATCCCAGGCATTTTATCGGTGTTGGCAACTGTCTAATTAGGCGGTGCCTCGGAAAAGCCAAAACTGGGAAAGAGATAAGCGATAAGGGCCAAACACATGTAAACAGGTTGGATAAATGGCAGCAGCGGGTCCGGGCCTTCGACAACAATAGGAATGGAACGCCAACAATTACAACAGCTGCCCCTAAAAATGATGTTAGTCTCTATACCCTGGCAGAGGGTATTACGATTTTGACCACATTTGTGCCACAAAGCACAAATATTCCAAAACAGCATCAACATCGAGCGCTTTCTGTTGCCGCAGCAGTAAACAAATCGATGATCGACCTGGAAGGGTATCAACCGATACGGTCATCAACGTGTCTCCCGTTTTCTGCTTTTGTTAGCCAAAGTGTGGGCGTTTTGGCCGGGTTCCCATCAAAAATGAAATGCAACCAACGCACCATTGTGGCGGGCAAAAAATAACAGGCTATAGATAAAACAGCAAATGCAACGTGTTTTCCAATTTTCTGTTAAAAAATGTAGCTGCTGTCTGAGGTCAGCCATTAGGCGCATCAGCACCGCCAGCTGGGTGATGGAATAAAACTGTGCCTGACAGCTCCACAAATCACATTTGTTTACGCCCTTCATAGAAAGTTTGCCATGTACATCAACACCCTTGGACACACATATCATTTATGGCGGCGCCAGGATGACATGGCAGCACGAAAGGGAAAACCTTTCAGAGCTCGATTTCTCACAGAAGTGCGACGAAAAGTATTTTCACATAAAACTGAAATCGACAGCAGATAAACTTTCTGTGCAACTTATTCAAATGCAAAAACTTCTCTGCCATGTACTCGTACTCTCGTTGGAAAAGGGGGAAAGGAAAGGAAAGTGCGAAACCATTGAGTGTTTGCTGTAGTTTGGTAGCTTTAAAGACTCTTGGCCAAGAGCTTGTGCAGCTGCTTGAATGCATAAGCTTCCGTCACTGTCTTTAATCGACGGAAAAGATTGACAAGAGGGTGACATGGAACCCCATGGACATGGGGTTGCTGAAAGGATTTGAGGAATTAAAATTTATATTTCATGCCAAAGTAGATAGACGACTGCTTGAAACTTTCCGAATATTATAAAACAAAAGAAAATCCACAAAAAAAAAACAATTTCACTAATTCACTCATTCAGTCTGCGTGAGTCATTTATTTTAATAGTTTTATTGTTCATCGTCTGCAGGATATGAATATGGGAAGTCAATAAATAAATTATTTTTACTAGTCAGATATTTTGATTTAATACGAAAACGACGCTTGAACTCTGACAAGTTTATTAGATGGCCAAAGTTGGGCATTTATGGGACTCTAATTGCGTCTGCACATGATTACAAGCATGGCAGATGTGTGTGGCTGATTCGACTGAAACAACAGATGCTGCAGTTTGGCTGAAAACTTTTGGGTGCTAGGCAAAATCTTCAAGTGCCCCATGAAAACAAACATTACAGAAGTCATGCACGTTTGTCGCTCAATTGTGTTTACCTCTGGTTGATTTTGTGTACGGACAAAGTGCCGCAATCAAAGGTGAGACGCTTTGCAGCAGGCAGGGGCAGGCAGCAGGCAGACCAAATGCCTAAGCCGCACATGAAAGGAGTAAGGAGTCGGGAATATTTGCAGTCGTCGTCGCGAACGTGTCGGGAATCAGAATGAATGAAGATGCTGCTGGAGAGCAAGAAGTCGTCGCAATTATGCGGTACTGCTAGCACCTCTGACACCATACCCGCCAGGTGCTCGCCACCTAATGAGAGAGAGAGGATTCCTTGGTGATTTGCCAAAATGGCATTTGCAGCATCTGGTCGGCACACCCCCCGCAGAGGTCGGCGCTTATTGATTTTATTCAGGCAGAAGAGAATCGAGACAAATTATTTTACACTCGAGCGATTTGTGATATGTCTGCGACTTGCCCAGAGACCGCCCACCCGCCTAACCGTGATTGACAGCATTTCCCAAAATCCCCAACGAAAACAACGACTCAGCTCCAAAAAAAGACTCTCAGCTTCGACTTGTCTTAAACTTTGATGCCTTCTGATTTCAAGTTCATCCAATCCGTCGAATCCGAATTAAAATGCGTGTTTTGTTTCGCACCTCTCGGGCGCTCCTATAATTACAGGCAGCAGCCCCCGCCCCCGCCCCCGCCAACGTCACCGCCCCTGCCCGCCTTTGGACAATGGCCCACGTATGGCGCCTGATTAAAATCTGCGTTGGAGGAGGTGTCAATCTCTATCTGGGTTCCTCCATGTCTGCGGCTCTGTCTCAGTTTCTGACGTATTTGCTCATCAGCCAGCCAGTGCGTCTGTTGCCCCTCTCCCCTTTGATTTCCTTTGGTGCATTTTCAACTGGTGTTTGAGTAGCTCTTTGGCCATGCCGCAAACTGTACGAGTATTTGCGCTGGAATTATAATTGCTTTTCATGGGCACTGCTCCCTGACGTTTGGTCACTTCCTGGCCACAGCACTCGTACTTCATTATTCAGCTTTTAATTAAATAGTCTTACTCTGGAGCAGATTCCCCAGTCCCCCTCCCACGCATTCGATTGATTTCGCGCGTGACTTTAATTGTTTGCCCATGTACACCGCGAGGAGACAGATTTCCAGCTACCGCGCCAGTTCGTTGACCAGGACAGGAGAAGACAGAGGCGAGGGACGGGACGGGACGGTTGGATGGGGCGGCAGGAGAAAAGCCGCTGACAGCAGCTCCAGCAGTATTTTGATTAATTAACGAGCCACGGCCTTTAGGGGCAATAGGCATCGAAACATCCGAGCATCCGAGCATCCGAGCATCGGGCACTGCCACTGCCACAACACGCGCTCACTGCTGGTAGTCGCAGTCCCAGGCAAGCCGTAAACGCATAATTCGGTGCTGTGTCAAGTGCTGCCTTCTTGGTTATTTTCTAGCCAAAATTGAGTGAAATATTCGTTATATGAAAAGGATTGGTGCGGAAAGTGCACAAGAGGATTTTCATGTGTAAACACAACTATAACCTGTCATGAGTAGCAGCTAAGAAGTCTGCAAGCTGAAAAGGATAAGCCATTATATTTCTACAAGTGTGTACATATGTATGTACATATATATGTACATATCAAGGGTTACACAAGGAGACACAGATACCAGTTTGTAATAGAATATGTCTGGCTATAAAAATGTAAGCCATCACTTTGCTTTTGCTTCAAAGGTACACGCGCGAGTTTTCATTGTGGCATTTACACGTGTATTTTTTATGTTATCTGTGTGTGCGCTTCTCCTGGGATAGATAGGATTATCTGAGGATACTAATCCACAGCACAAAAAGGATACATTAGGAGAGATGTAAGAAAAACATGTATTGCTTTCCTGTAATCTCAGATGAAATTATAATTCAAAGCATTTAAAAAGAAATACCTTTTTTCTCTGATTCAGGTATCTTTAAGTATTTTTTTATGGGTATAATTATTTCTGGCTTTCTTGTAGCCACTTTCCACCAGCGACTGGGCATCACTGATGAAGCTTTCGAATTCGCTAGAGAGTTGCGGTTGCGGTATTTTCTATTTTCTGCATTTGCGTCTAATTAAGTTAAGTTCAAAATTCTGCTTAACACAGAACGCGTTGCTCTGTGTGCTGCATAAATTATAGATAGATCATACGAGTGTATCCAACTCTGAAGGTATATATGTACATACATACATACATATAAATGTATGTCTGACTGTCTGACAAGAGAGAGACAGAGCCGAGGGCTGGCTGGGCTGTGGTTGAGCGCCCGTGGCATTTGGTTTTCATCAGCTAACCAGGAGAAGCCACCAGCATCGGTATTAGTAGGGAGCCAACTAAATGATTTACCCGTTGAATATTTTTGAATATTGAATGCCATGAGGCTAGGTCCTCTTTGGCCAATGAAGATGGACAGCTCTGCTGTATCCTTGAGTAGTGCTTAAGGGCATAGTGAAAATGAAAATTTATTATTACTCTCACAACTCATTCGCCATGAGAAACAATTACTTGCAGTGCATACCGTGGATACGCATAAATAATAATAATTTCCTAGCAGAATGCTAGAGTCCTTGCTTTCTGGCTAGCACCTTCTCTGCCTCTCTCTCTCTCTGGCTAATTAACACTCTCCATCCACTTGGCCGATTATTTTCCGCCTGCCTCAGCACGTTTTCCGGGGCAGGGGATGAAAGCGGCATAATTTATTTATAATTGACTTAATAGACTTAACCTACCCCCCAAGTGGGGCCTCGGCATTCATTTCGAGTAATTTATGTCTCTGTTTTTATTTGCACCTTTCGGTGGCCATTGCTGGAAGGCAAATAATTCAATACAACAGCTTAACCGCTTAACTGGCGCCATACGCCATCTCCTTTCTGCAAAGAAATTGTTTAAGTATCAATTTTCATGAGCCTGTCAGTCAAATTCTATGGCCAAATATCAATCAGGTGCTTAAGTGTGCTCACATATTAGACAAACTTGACAGACAGACAATACAGACAGATGGACGGGGCTAAAAGTATTTATAAATAATTGTACAAATTCATAATAAATGAGAATGTTTTGTTCTGTTGGCGGGGACGCTGTACAAATATAGAAGAATACGTCAAAAGTCGCCCACTCAGCAGAGGAGCTTGCTGGCCCACATGCACACACACAATCAGAGACAAACACACACGAGGTGTCAAGGCAACATGTCGTATACGCAATTCTCTTAACTTTTCCTTTTGTTTGTCTGTTGGGCAAAAGCAGAATCATGTCTATGGCTTTGGCTTTAGCTGAAGCTGAAGCTCACCTCCAGCGTGTGTCCTCCTGTTCCATTCATAATGTCTGGCCGGCCGATAAGAAAGTCGAACTTTAAACTTGTCATGGACCGGAGACCGAGGACTTAATCTCGTGTGGCAAACGTCTTGTCGGAATTTCTGCCCAGCACACGCATTCAACATACATACATACATTTGTCTAACTTTTGCACAAATGTTTAACATTCTGGTGTACACCCACACGGCAGAAAGGTTGAAGGAGCAGCAGCAGCAGCAGCAGCAGCTGACATTCCCTCACCGATGTCTGGCGGCGTCTTCATTGTTTCGCAAACTGTTTTACAGGTGCTACAAATTTGAATATAAATACACAAGCACCAAGCGAGCATGCTGTGTGTAATAATAAAATAAAATGCCATTCAATGGCACCGCCTTCGTCGTCTTCGTCGTCGTCGTCGTTTCCACCTCCTTGAAACGACGAGTCGCATTTTTGGCCTAGCCAAAGGGGACCATTCCGGGGCGCCACACTCGCCACCTCCCAGAATTTTCAGGTTTTCAATTTGCTCGCCTCGTCTATTTACAATTTAACAAAACAGAACAAAACCATGCCTTGAAAACGAAATGGAGTGACGAGGAACACTTTCAGACACCTAAACGAGCCTGGATATCCAGTTACGGCTACCATTTGGAATTTTCGTGAATTTTTGCTTCTTTTTGGGTCCATTTTCCAGCACAACGTGCGGCTCTGTCTGGCGTTTAGATTTAAATTTACTGGCTACTTTTGTCGGCGGACACTTGAGTGGATTTGTAGAGACAGTTTAAAATGTCTGATCTGATCCGAAAATGGTTTTCAAATTGTCAATTAGTCTGCTGTTCACACAATCAAAGTATCAGATGTGGCACGAATGCAGGCATAATTAAAATGTATCCCGTATGCGCAGCCAGCAGTGTCTTCAGTGCCAGTGCCAGTCAGCGCCAACTACGGCTCCAGTCCTCCTCCTACCATGCCCATTCCCAGTTGGCTTACTCACAGGCAATTATCCTTTATGTGGCCAGCACGTGTCACGCTCCATAAAACTGAAATGAAATACTAAACTTTGGTCGTTATGACGCTGATTGCCATGAACTGCAATTGCATATAGGGAATCGGGGCTGCGTGCATTGTCTGGTCCATAAACATAACGCAAAGAAGGAGCAGGATCGGAGTAGACTGGACTGAACTGGACGGAGTGACCTAATAAACTTTCCGACATCCTCTGCCATGCTATATTTTTTGCAGTGAAATCAATTTTTCATTTTGAGGCAACATTGTGACGCCACTTGCCTCTTTTTCCCTCGCCTCCCCTCGCTCTTCCTCTCTCTCTCTTTCTCTCCGTGCAATATGTGCTCGACAATTGTCACAGAGCACATTAAAAGTGACTCCGGAGCAGACAGCGTAATGGTTTATATAATGCTTTTCCACCCAAAATTCGTAGAGAGAGACAGAGAGAAGAAACAACAGAAAAACATAAATATGCAGCAAGTGGCATTGTGGAAGAACAAAAGCCAGCTGCTTTGGACTTTTATGACTCATACGCAACGTTGCACAAAGTTTCGCAAAACGAAATGCAGCCAACAAAGAGAACCACTTTTGCCAAGTTGGTAGCCAAGATTTCCCAGCCACTGACGGCACTCAACTCTGAGGGATCCTAATCTGCATCTGAAGCTTTAAGGATGCTCCTTTGTCAGCTTTAAGGCAGCTCCATAGCCGATCCACGTGGAATGGGCGAGACGCAATCCTCTTGCCAACGCTCCAGCCATTCTACAATCAAACTCAATGCCGCTCGAAGGTTTTAGCGCCAATTGTGACAACGAAATGCCAAAATGCCATTGGCAGTGGCAGTGGCTCAAGCCAATTCGGCTGCCAAGAAAAGTGTTGGTTTGTTTGTCAGCTTACTCAAAATATGTCAATCAAATTTCACTCAATGCCAGAAGGCAGAAGCCAGCAGCCAGAATAAGTATTGCGATCTGAAAAGAGGTATTCTAGACTTATTTTTAGGCTATTTTGCATGCAAATTAAATGCGCATTAACAGCAGTCTAAAACTTTAATACTACCAGAATCTACTTATGCAAAGCCCAAATGGGTTGATTCGCCAGCCAAAATACTTCAAAGCTCTTTAAGCCATTTCCATATGTAAATATCGAAAATGAAAAACTAAGCCCCGGGCATTTGCCAGAGGCCATCGACAAGTTGCTGCTGAGTTTGGCTTTTAAACACTTTTCCAAATTGTTCCTTTGCAGACAATTTATTTAACTTTCATTAGTGGCTGGTGAAATAAACGTAATCGTTTTATAAGTAAAAGTGTAATAAAAGCCACCAATCGATTTGGCTGGCAGATATCTTAATTACTCGCACAAATCATGCGATTATATATTTTTTCCAGGGACCGTAATCATTATAAGTTATATTTTAAAAATCACGTCATAATGATTATATAATGATTTTTAGGATTTTCCTCACGGATAATGATTAATTTTGATTAATTTTATAATAATCATAAATAATTATTATTTTTGATAAAAAAAAAAAAAACTCAAAAATAATGATTATCAATGATTTTTATTTTTTTCGCTTAAAATAAAACTCAACAATAGCTTACGGCTTCCATGTACCACTTTCCGCCGATGTGATTGCATACTCTTCATCTGCGATTTAATGAATTTCATATGATACATCACATGTCCTTCAAGGACGACTTTTAAGGATTCAACTATTTTCTATTAAATTTTATTTATGCCTTTATAGTCTGTTGAAGTATGTACATACATATGTAGTATTTAGTATTTTGGATATAATAATAGTAATATTGGATATTATGGGCTGTCATAGGGCAAACATAGATAACGCCGAGCATAGATAAGGCCGAGCATAGATAACGAACAGAAGCGCGAGCTTTGATAGAACGTTTAGCAGGGCAAGCAAGTGCAAGAATTAACAGAATATGTACATACATATGTACATATTAATGTATAAATATGTAGGAATGTAAATGTACGGTTGAAGGCCAAAAAAATAGCTGCTATTTGGCCAGCCGCTATTTGGCGGGGATCTGCCCCGAACACACGGATCAAAGGTGCAATCTCTCAAGCGAGTCCCTCTCGAAATTACTTTTTGTCAAATTAAATAACAATTAAAAATAAAATAAAGTTTTGTTTAATATTAAATTTTTTCTCATTTTCAGAGGAGAAAAATGGGGGCGTGGCAAAACCAAACACACAAATTTGATCCTTTAGATTTGTTTTAAAAGAACATACAACAGACTATAGAGGCATAAATGAAATTTAATAGAAAATAGTTGAATCCTTAAAAGTCGTCCTTGAAGGACATGTGATGTATCATATGAAAGTCATTAAATAGAAGATCAAGAGTATGTAATCACATCGGCGGAAAGTGGTACATGGAAGCCGTAAGCTATTGTTGAGTTTTATTTTAAGCGAAAAAAATAAAAATCATTGATAATCATTATTTTTGAGTTTTTTTTTTTTTGATCAAAAATAATAATTATTTATGATTATTATAAAATTAATCAAAATTAATCATTATCCGTGAGGAAAATCCTAAAAATCAGAATTTTTAAAATCATGGCTGAAATGCAGACTTCTTACAAAGCTAAAGATTTTGGTATGGTTCACTTATTTCTACGTCCATTAGAAGTGGATGATTTATTTATTACAAAAAAACAAAATAATCATTATTTACGGTCCCTGATTTTTTCATATAAAGTAATTTTTATTTTCAATTTTTATAATAAAAATTGTAAATAAACGTTATGAAATAATTTTTATTAAAAAATTGGTATATAATAATTATTTTTATTTTTATCATATAAATTAATTTTAAAATTTTAAAAAAAAATAATTCTTATTTCTTAATATTTTTTATAAAAATTAGAATCGTTACGGTCTCTGGTTCTTATCATAATTTTGTTATCTTTTTAACTTATTGACTATTCAACTTTAAAGCTAAGACCATATTCTATAGAGAGATAAAATCCCCGCCGATTCATATAGACATCTTCTATGCGTTTCCAGACTCTGATTAAATATTAGAATACCCTCCGTTGAATTAAAATGATAAATTTACAAAATAAATCCAAGTGGCAACATGTGGTGCTTCTCAGCCACCTGCCTCCCGCCGCATGCCCCACAGAGCTGTTGTGGGTCACCAAATTGAATGTGTCAGAAAAGAAAGCGGGGTACCCAGACGGAATCCACTCTGCTGGTGTGCGTGCGTGTGTGGTCCCAGTATAAATCATTGGAAAAATAGTTGCGTGCTGGCATTAGTGAACAAAATACCTGGCTGCAGTCAACAAAAGTTTTGACATTTTAAACAGAATTTATTTGAGAATTTAGGGCACGTCTTTGGGGCCTCCCGCAAAGTTGCGTTTAATCAATTTAAAGTTGCAGTCAAAGAGCAGAACCAGAACGAACGGCCACAGATGGATGCCAGACAGAGGCACATATGCATGCATAAATTTCCGAGCGAGGCGAAGTTCAGAGTTTAGCATCAATCCTTTGTTCCAGGCTGTGGCTATCCCTCCCCCTAGCTCTGGCTGAAACGTGACAATCCCATTTGGGGTTAAAAGGTCCATTTTTGGCAGCTAATTGTTGGAATGCATGAAAGAGGATGGAGATGGTGTCCGTGTGTCCGTGTCCGGAGGGGTCAAGTCGCGTGCGTGGGTGACTAATTCAATTAGAGACACGTTCATGATAGTATTTGACAAGCGTGCGGTGTCATAAATTATTTCGAATCACTGAGCATACCCATTGGAGTTGGTTGGGGGTTGTAGGTTCAAGGAAGCCCTGATAATTGCTATCGGAATCACTCTCATAGGCTTCCCCCATATGCGATACCAAATTTAAACAATAACAACTTCTGCGCCATTATGTATATCGCCTACAGCCCCCTACGAAAGTCACACGCGGCGTATGGGTGATATTAATAGCAGGCAAACAATCGGGTGCTCGGCAACACCTGGGGGTCGGTCCCCGTCAAACGAGTACATACAGAAAAGCCATGTTAACTGAAGCAAATGTTTTTTGTATGCTGCCGGGAAAGTACTTAAAGCATTTATTACGCAGCTCTTCATTCGGGATTTATGGGTTTTTAAGCATTCGCACAGCACAGCACAGCACAGCACCACGGATAAGGCATATTTTAAATACTCTCTTAATTTCCCTCATTTTCCCAGGCGGATGGTAAACACCGCTCAAGCCTAGAGCTGAGACAGGATCTACGGCCGCGATATGCTGCACCTGAGGCTATTCGATAGCTCCCTCTACTATACTCTGGCCTCCGCCCCAGCGCACGCCCCGGCAGGAGCGTCGCAGTCCGAGTCGGAGCTGGCGGCGGGCAATGACAGCCATCCAGCGCTGACAGGTGGGACCGGGTCGCCGCCCTCCTTCGGCAGTGCAGTTAATCTGACATTTTTTACACCTGCGATATCACACGTGATGCTGGCGCCAACAACAACAACAACAACAGTGGCTACAGCGGCGGCTACAATGGTCCAGACGACAGCGGCGCCAGGCCACGACTTAGATGCAATGTCGGAGGCGGTCTACAATGCGACAGAGGGCCACTCGGGCGAATTGGACAATTTAAATTCGTTCTACTTTTATGAGGTGAGTAGGAGAAAGGAATGAACATGGAAATTTATATCTCCACTAATATATTTATCGAAATCATGCTCGCCAGCCAATGCCAATCGTAGACCCAGCTGCGCGCTTCGATTTCAATTTGAATTCTAATATTTGCACACCCTAGCCACCAAAGAGCTTTTGCGTTGTCTGTGGAGTGGGTGGTAACTGGAGCTGCAGATACGTATACGAGTAGAAAACAATTTAAACAAGAAAGGAAGCTGAACACTGTGTAATGATGCCATAGATACACTTGCAGATTGAAAGTTTGATTTTGGTGAAAAATCGTTTAAAGATAAGAAGTAAAGAAGATTTCTCCACGACCAATCAAGGAAAACTAAAGAAGTTCGGTCGCATTTTAGGAATAAATATAATAAAACAAAAATTCTATTTCAGATTAAAATTTAATTTTTTAATTTCGAATAATAATTAGAAATACCCTCTGAAAGGGTACAAAAATACTCTTTTCCCGTTGACAAATTCCCAAGCCTGAAACTGAACGCCCTTGGCCACAAAGTACAGAAAGGATTTTCTTCTAAATTCGCTCTTTGCCAAAAATTTAACAAAAGACGAAGCTCCGCAAATAAGAAAAAGATTGGGCTACGGGTCTCGGTGTCGCAGCTGCCAGAGAGCGCCTTGTTGCCTGTTGATACAAATTTCAATTTGGTGCAATTTCCCCTCCCCTAGAATGGGAAATGCGATGGAGGCAAAGGCAGCGACATCCATCCACTGACATCCAGCGGCAGAGTCAGCGGCAGCGGCAAAAGGCCAACTTCATTCCAGGCAGCCAAGCGGCAGCGACAAACAATAAAAAGGCAAATGTCATTTGCCAGCTGCAAATTAAGAAAAATTCAAGAGAGAAAAAGTTTTCGTGGAAGGGATGAAGGGAGGGAGTCATTTGCATGCCGGGCACAGGGAGCACATTCCTTATCAATGGGGGGCAATCAATCAAAGGCCAAGGCGGATCGTGACAACAACTTCGATTAAACTAAACTTCCGTTCGTTTTTCTTGGAGCGTGGAGAGGCTGCGATAAAAATGTAATGAAATTTCCATACGCCCCATCGTATAAATCACACCATTGTTGGGACGGAAGTAGCCTCTTCAACGGAGCCAATCTCCAGCCAAACCAAACCAAACCAAACCAATCCGATCCGATCCGACAAACCTCGAAAAACCCTCGCCAACACCCACACCCATAAATTCAGGAGCCTTGTGAGCCAAGTTTAAGCGGGCCAATCACTCAAAGTACGTGCGTGTGTATGTGGATGCCATAAATTTGGGTTTATTTAAATGAGTCGCCTGCGAGGACCGCAAAAAAGGAGGAACTTTTTCCACAGTCGTATTTAGGAGCCACGGCAGCATATGGCATTCAGGCTGACAAAGAGCAATGTCAAGGGTTACTGTCTGACTGACTGACTGACTGTCTGTCTGCCTGTCTGTCTGTCTGTCTGCCTCTTTGACGAAACTAACAATAATCTCTGGCAACAGCGGTTGGATGGGCAAATAAACGAGTCCCAACTGGCGAGGGCTTAGGGATATGATGTATGCGTAGTTTGGCCTGACATTACATACGAGCAGATTCGAAAAATAATAACCCATGCCATGCAAAAATCAATTTAAGTTTGTTCTGAAATGATCTAAGCCAACTGAACCATTTTCTAGAACTGCTGGCCTAAAATTGAACAATTTGAATAGCCATTTTTTAAAGCAATTGAACCAAATATTTGCTGCTTTAAAAAGTGAAAAAATTGAAAAATAAAAATACAAAAATACGTCTGATAGAACCACCAACAGCGCGTATATTTTACAGGATAATCTGTCACACAGAAAACTGGAAACAGAAAATAAAAGATAAAAGCATCGGCATAAAAAGGTCGCCGAACCTGAACTGGCTGTATTTTGTGTAATACTTGTACCGTGTGTGTGTGTGTGTGTGTGTGTGTGTGCTGGTCCCTGGCATAACAACTGGTGCAAAAGGGGTCTGGTATGATGTGGAATTTAAATAGCTTAGTTAAGGATTTTGTTTGACCGGCGGTCATCCTTGTCGCCCTGTTGCTAAGCCGTGATGCTGTTGCTGTTGTGATTGCGTTTCATCTGCTCAAATCCTTTGTTAACACACTTTTCCATTGAGACAAGTAAATCATACAGAAGTTGCTTGCTGAACTCATCTGTGGAAGGCTCCGTGCCGCATACATGTTGATATTGATGTCTCACCTTAAAGATAATAAACACCCAGATAGGGACCCCGTTACCCCGTCACCCCAGCCTGGCTTAGCAGTAAGCTGCTGGCCCCGAGCTAATGCCTCTGACACAGATATGCCAATTACAACTGGACTGGGACAAGGCAGGATGAGATGCGGTGCGATGGGATGGGATGGGAGGGAGGTTAGCCAATGTCAAAATGCTGACCATGGCCAACACTGCAGTGCTGCTGTTCAATAAACGAGAATCGGGGTTCTGCAAGCATTATCCCCATCGACATTGCCCCGCAACCGAAGGAAGCCAAACTGGACCCGGCCACAATTTTCCGACTTGAATCGATTGCCGGGCCAACAGCCAACAGCCAGCAGCCAGCAGGAGAAGGAATCAAAAAAATGCGCCATTTTATGTTTGTTTGTTAGCTGGAGGAAACCAAAGCATATTATACAGCCGGACAAGCTCTCGGAGCCATTGTTTGTGATTTGATGGGAATTCATTCAGAAAGGAAATATTTATGTTGGATAAGGGATGTGCGAGAAATCCTTGGAGCACATTACTTCTCACCATACTCGTAATTACATATGCCCTAATGAGACTGGCCCTCAGTCACACACACACAAGCACACACAGCCCCACGCACTCCTGCCACCGTTTCAAGGTCTTCATTCTTATATTACTCCATCTATTTTTAGCCAGGACTTCATGTGGGGCCATATTATAACGCATATCCATATACATATAGAAATATTGTACAATGGCGACCCTGGGTGCTCTGGCTAATGTGACCATCAAAGGCGAAAATTAATTGGCATTTTGTCGGGCTACAGCTGCAAATATTTAAAAAAAAACAAAAGAAGAATCCTGGCATATTGACACGTTGGTAAAAGCCAAACAGCTGCCATCAAATATAATGGCACTTAATGTAGCCAAATATGCAACGCGGGTTAGAGGCCTAATAGTTGTCACAATGAATTCGAATTCAATAATTAAATATTGTAGATTGTAAAGGAGTTGCCAGTCGGGCAGGAGTCGCCTCCTGCCACAATCTGATGGAATATTGAAAATTCACTTTGATATAAGGCTTTCCGTTCCTTCAGCGCTTCGTTTTCTTTGCCTTCGGCAAATATTATTCCACGAAAACGCGTCAATTCCAAGAACTCATTAATCTAGCGTAAAAATTTGTCTTAAGCTTATTTGCCAAGGAAAATTAAGCTTGTGCTTGGAGCAGAACGGCGAGACTTGACGCATGTAAAATATGGGACATGTGTCGTAGTCGTCGTTGATGCCTCGTCTGGCTCTGCGTCTGAGTCTGGTTCGGAGTCTGGAAGGTTAAACACTTAGTGGCCACAAAGCGGCATCATTAACCGAAGGAGGCAAATGTTTGAGCAGGGTGTGAATCTCCCAGCCCCCCTGTTCGTTTTTCTGCCTTTTTTAGCAATTTAATTTGCCTCAAGTTGCGCTTTGCCGAGTGTAGTGGGCAGCTCACAAAATTACAGCACTAAGCGGCTTGAAGGAATAAATTCGCCCAAGGATGGGGAGGACTGAGCTGCTTGTTTATGCTGCCGTGCCGAGCTTCAAGTATTTGCCGAGCTCTCGAGGCAGCAAATAAACATATGTGAGATCTGCCAGAGGGTCGGGAGTGTGGGCTCAAGTTGAGGTGTAATTACACTTGCCGAGCTTTAACGCAAATTAAAGCATAATTCCAGGCACCAGTGCTTCCCCGCCCCGCTCTCGTTGCACATAGTTGGTCTTAATTACATTCGCCCATTGGCCAGGCCAAGTCAAGTCGTGCTGTTGACAAAACAAAATGCCCACAAGGCCATCAGGCGACTGAGTGGCCGGCGGGCCTGGCCTCAAATGTGACCGTGGGGACAACCGCAACACACACTTGGCTAGAAATGAGTTAACAACGTTATTTGCCCATAGCCAAGTGCTGGAAACATCCCGGCGACAGACGAACCTACCAACATCAATTTTATTAAGGCAGCAACGGCAACGGCAACGTGCCACGGATGGCCGCAGGTCCTTGACGACTTTCAATGCCTTCTATAGAGGCTCTCGCTCGGGCCCATAAAATACGTTTTGACAAGAGTTTTATCTCGCACGTCGCCTGTTAGTTGGATGTGTCATAGCGATTTATAAGGATTTGTTGCCATCAGGAATATCCAGTGACAGCTGCAGAGAGAGAAAAAATGCCAGAATTTCAGCGAACAAAAGTGGCTTAAGGGAGACTGAATGAGAAGGCTGAATTTAGCCAGGGAAAAAGGAGATACTGGACTTTTATAATGCCACAAATATCCGTTTATAAGTGTATACTAATTCTCGAGAAAAGATAAGACAGACAGCATGGAATGCGACAAGCGCCTTAATGAGATTAATATTATTATTATGTATTATGGATTAATATTACAATTTGTTTCGGCTACTACTAGTTGAACATTTGCTCTTTTTCTCTTACTTACTTTCTCTCAGTGAAGTAAACTCGAACTTTGTGTTTTTCCCCGATAAAATATGAGAATTGTATTTCATTTCGAATCGAAAGTCAATGCACTTCCGCCACTTTAATCTATCCATAATGAGACGTTCAGGACACGTTCCTTGACTTTTCGGCTTCGATGATTTCTGGCAGCTCATTAAGCGTTCACCGACACCGAATCTCTGGTGGCAATAGTTCAATCCACAGGTTCGGTTTCGACCTCGGGTTCAATGGTCTCGTCAAGAGTATCTCTCTTGATGGTGGATTCTTCTCAAAAAGACTTTTCAAATTCCCCAAAGTGTCACTTGACCAGCAAAATCAATAAGCATCTTCTTGTCAACTAATTGTTATAATTTGCCCTCTCGGCTCCCATTTCCACAATTTCGACGGACACCAGGCCTGTCAATGCCTCTGAAACGGGGGCATTGTCAAACTTATGCTAGACGACAGCAGCCATCCACAAAGGCAGTGACAATGCTTGGAAGTGTTAATTTCAAAAATATTTCCAAGCCCCCGAAAGGGGAATGAGTCTTGAAGATGAATGGCTAATGGGGAATGGATGGATGAGGAGCTGACTTAATGAGTGCTCAAGTTAATTGTTGGTTTATTTGTCACGCTCGAACTTTGAACTCGGCAACAATTAAAAGGGGAAACTTTTCACATTCCCGACAAGGGATGTTTTTTGTAGCCAAATTGTGAACAGCGAACTAATAAGCAGCCAGAATTTAGCCCCAAATGTTGCATGCAACAAACGTTAGCATACTCAAAAGGCAATATGCATGCCAAAGGGGGAAGGAAGCATCAAATAGAAAACCTAAATCGCTTCTCGAAATTGGTTTCTTTTTTTATGATCAGAAACTTTTCGTAATTTTCGTGACCCATAAAAATCAAATAAAATTTTAAACTTCCTTTTTAAAGCCTCGAGAGCCTTTTTAGTGTCTATAAGCAATCAATCTTCTGGCCGCAAGGGAGGAGAGAAGTCCTGCGGTAACCGCTATAAATAACCGCACAGGACTAAGGACGCCCCCCATCTGGCCAAATCTGTGCCACGCCCCAGTCGTGTCTGCACATAATTTGTGAAATAGAACACTCGCTGCAAAGCGCAGACCCAAATTGAATCCAAATTAAATTTCAATAAATCAACATGGCGTTAATAGCGTTCCATCTCCAACTGATAACCATTAAGTGGGCGTCGTCATGGGAGATCGCCGGCACCAAATAAATCCTCGTACAAGAAGTGGGACTCCACCCACATGTGGGCTACATTCTGGAGATGGAGATGGAGCTGAAGCTGGAGCTAATGCTGTGCCCCATGCTGTTTTTGTTTCCTTTTTAACGTCTAATTGATTTGTTTTTCCTGCTATATAATATGCTAAGGAGGAACTGTCAGGACCTCATCTGGGCCGGACCCACCCACCAGGATCCCATTCATGTTTGCTATTTATATATACTCCACTCCAGTCGACTCGACTCAACTTCAGTTATTGCTGCAATCAGTGGGGCACAAACAAAGCCCCTGGGCCACTTCGCCCATATTGGCAACTCCTGACAAATGTATGCTTTATTATTGATATTTGTGTTTATCAAGGGGAATCGTTGCACGAAAACAAAGGATATGCCAAGAATATAATACACCAGAAGGAAAACCTGGCTTCGGTTGCCGAAGCTCAGGATACCCTAAAATACCTATGAATACTGTGCTTCGCTCTAATTTTAATCGAATTTTATATTCTGGGTTTTTTTCTGGTGTTTAACAGCAATAGCAATGATTCTTGTAGCAGCTTTAATGATACAAAAAATAAACCCACATTAATTTTGAGAAAGTCATAACACCCTCTGAAACCTGATCCAGATATACAAAGTAAAAGAGAAGTCAAAAAATCAATATTTAATGTTGGAAAACACCCGCATACATCATAACAGATATGTGCACACATTTGTCTTTTTGCTATTTTCCCTCCACTTCCTTCTCCTATCTTCCCATCCACTCTGTAATCATTTGCGGAAGTCGTCTTAATGACAGACATCAAGAGCCATTTTGTGCAACAATAAGCTGGAGCGATAAGAGCTAACCCCTCAAACAATGGGGGAGGTGACGAACACGAACACCCATCACATCCCATCCCATTCCATTCTCGCCCACGCTCAACCCTAAATTGTCAGATGCTAAAACGGAGCAGGGAAAAAAAATTAATTTCATTTTCATAAACACAAAACGCCACTCACTCTGGCTGACAGCCCCGCAACAGCAACAGCATAGTGACATAGCAGAAAAAGTGGCTACATTCAGAATGTCTCTCCTCGTGAAATGCTGCTGGAAAACGGCGCTGGGTTAAAATAGTGCGAAAAAAAATAGTGCCCCCCGACTACATTTGCGCATCATTACAATTTGCATGCATAAGCAGCCGGGGGGAGTGCACACAATAAATTTTACATAGCCCAAGTCAATTACAGCATTACTTTTACTGCTTTTACTTTACTGATGGTGCTGCTGTTCAGCTCCTTCTGCTATGTGGCCACACGGCGTATGGGTAATCCAAAGCGGGAAACCCTCGAAAAAAGAAAAAACGAAAACGAAAGCGCACGAATGCATTCAAGCCTCGAAAAAATAACAACGACGTAGGAGCCGGGGGACTCAGGACAAGGACACACACACACACACCAAGTGGATGACACTTTAAAAATCGTAAAAAATTCGAGGGTAACGGAAAAAAGATTGTGTAAATTATGCAAATTGTAAAAGCGCTGAAATCCAAGCCTAAGGGACCAAATCTCACCCCCAGGGCAGATAATTGCAGTAAAATGTATGAAGTTATACGACAATTTCCGCAATGCTAAGCTGCATGCAAAGCGAAGAAAATGAGACCCTGAAAAAGAAATCTCTCCAAAGCATAGAACATTCATCTTCAGCTCTTGCTCTTGTTCTTGCTGAGCTTCATCTCCAGCTGTTCTTGTGCAAGAGCGCGAAATGCACTTAATGAGAAAATGCAAAAGGCGACAAACCAACAGCGAAATTATGCTCAGTAAATAGTTGAAGTACAGCACCAGAAAAAGTCCCAGTCAGAGGGATTGAGAGATATACATATACTCGTAAGCAGAGTGAGAGAGAGCCTCAGTCTGGGACCGAGTCTGAGTGCAGGGTGAGCTATTTACATAGACCAGGTCCTAGGAAGTAGGTCACTGGGAGCAGCAGCACCAGCAGTAGCCGCACTTGAGGACGCACCAAAGTATGCAATGAACTATGTGGCGCTTTAAATAAAATTAAATTAAATGGCTTAAATGGGTGTCTATGTCTGTGTGGGTGCCTGTAGGGGAAGCTAAGTAAAACAAATTCTAAGATGATGTATTTGTGTTTATTATGTGATGCTCCCTTGGCGAAATCCCAGGGAATGCCACTTGCAGGGTTAAGAAAGGTTGAAGCTTTCAGCTTTAAGAAATAACCTCTAATACTACATTATTCAGTGCCATTCATTGGTAGCTTTATTTACTGGTTCACTGGGGCTGAACAATACACAAATGCTTTCCTCATGGCCAACACGCAAAATCAAGTTTCAGTTGAATTTCACTTAAAAAATTCCCCGAATTTCAGTAGCTTTTTTTTGCTAAAATGGAAACGAAACAAGACGAGACGAGACGACACGGAAGGAAGATGCACACGTCAGACAGCTTATTTGCTGTTACAGACACACCTAGAGAGAAACACATTCCCGTCCACCGACGCCACCGGAATGGGGTGACGGCGACCGAGTGCCACATCAAAGTAGCTGCACGGGAAACACATGCCAAAAAAGCATCAAAGTGCCAAGAGGCGATGCCGGATAGGGAGGAGAGGGGAGCGGATGGGAGGGTAGGGAAAATGCAGTCGGTGGGCAAAGTCATTTACGCAATTTTGATGAAATTGGCACAAACATCCTCATCCAACTCATTCACCTGGTGGTGCCTTACTCACCTCCTCCGCCATCAAGTCTTTCCGATTGACTCTGTCATTGCCAGTTTGATGATGATGATGACGATGATGATGGGGTTGATGATAGATGCCAAACATCTTCCGCGGATATGCAACTTTTAATATTTCCCCAGTGTTCAAGGGTGTTCCTAAAAGAGAAATCATTTTCACGCTCCATCTTCATCTTTGAGTCTAGCGACTGCCCTCATTTGTCAAATAATTTTCTTTTATGGCATTGTTCTGCTTGCACTGGACGAGATCTGTGGGAAACTTAAAAGCAAAATTCTGCCAAAGCGTGTAACAGTCGCGTACGCCCTGGCGTTTTCTACGTGCTCCATGTCAAATGTGACATACACCCACACAGGCACACGATCCAACAATGTAAATATGTGTGAGTGAGTGTGTTCATGGTGCATGTGTGTGTGTGTGTGTGTGTGTGCATAAATGATTAAGTGTGTGATTGCATTTGGCCTGCAAGGCACGTACGCGCCATGCATTTTTCCTTTGACACAAAGCACTTTATAATGCCAGCACACGCACAGATACATATACAGATGCACAGACACCAATATAGAATAAGACACCCACACATACACTCAATTAGAGAACTGGACATTTACTGTTGCATTTGATTCGTATTTCCCATTTCAAGGAGGAGCTCTTTTTCAATACAGCGTTCGCATTGTGATTTCACATTAGAGTTTAGTTTCTTGGTCTCTTTTTCGGGAACTTTTTGGCTTAAAGCTTGGGAATAAAGGTATTGTTTAATAAGGATATTATATTAAATAAGGTACTTGAAGAAAACATTTCAAAAACGTATAGAATTTACAAGAATTTAAGTCAGAATTGTTTCCCCCAAAACAGTACAAATGTCAGTCAATATCATGAGTGGGTACGAATGGATATTTCCTGCTAAGGTCGTTTCAATATATAGATCTTCGATAGCCCAGCTCTAGCTTAGTAGCAGCTTTGAGTAAAATCAAGTAGCAGCACTTGGAGTATTGAAGCACTTTGCTTCTGTATATATTTCTGAGAAGAATTTGAGTGAAAGGTGTATCGCTCTCTCTCTACCTATTTTGTTTTTCATATGAGTTTTAACTTTACTTCTTCTAAGCCTCAATACGGTCGTTGAGTTTTAAGTATACTCGAAAATGTAAAATTGAATTTTAGCAACCTTTCACAAGCTTCAACTTTATACGTATATGCAAATAAGTAGATGGTTTTTTGAAGCATGCATATGCACATTATTTGCCCATAAGACTGGCTAATAAACTTCTCTGGTTAGCTAGTAGAACTTTAGTTTTAATCAAATTAAAATGCATTGTCTAGCTAGAAGGTAGCCTGTTTCAATTAGATGTACAAGTAAAAGTAGAGCATTGCTCTCAAACTAATGAAATACTGCTTTTCTGGTGCCTTATGTGCCTTATGTTTATCCAGTCAGTCGGCAGAACTTAGCCAAGTGCCAAGCAACTAATAAGCTTTTAGTCAACTTCTTTGTGCATCTTTCCTCTCTGCCCATATCTCAGTTTGAAAACTTTATAGCCGAAAGTCGTGCCCCACCAATCCCTCAACGAGAACAACCGCAGCAATTTGCATAACAGAACATGGCAACACTTTTCATTTACACACAAAATTACTTGACTTGGCACCTCGGAGTCCTCGGAGTCCTCGGAGTCCGGGGGAAGAGCACAGGCAGGACACTCGGAGGAATCGGGGCTTACTTTAAATGGAATCAAAGTCGGCCGCCAAGTGTTGGTCGAGCATATAGAATAGCATATACTCGTACAGTGGTGTGGGACAAGCGGAAAAATAACAAAAAAAGAAAAATTTGTAAACTGCAGAGGCAACAAAATCAGAAATAACAACTCTGGCGTCTAGTTTTTAGTTGCTCTGGACCACTTGACTGCCTGCCAGGCAGCTAGTCGTCCTTGCCAAGCATTCGGCCGAGGACGAGGGCGAGAGGGAGGACTAGGACGAGCATGAGCAAGAGGATAAGGATGAGGACTATGACCGAGGACCGACTTTGCCAACTTGTCCGAGCTGTTTCCTTATAAAGCTGCTGCATTTCCGTGTGTCTGAGAACTGCTCTCACCACTCGGCCCACTCCTTCGCTGTCTGCCTTGTAGGTTTACTCGTGCTCCTTTGACAAGTGCCAGTTGTGGAATTTTAAATTAAGAAAAAGTTTATTTAGCTTTCGATAGATTCTCTTCTGCTGCTGCTGCTGCTGCTGCTCTGAGGACGGAGCTCCGAGCTTGTCTTTGCCCAGGCTTTGCGTTAATCGGAAGGTGCAGCTGTCGTTTGGGGAACTGGACGTTAATTAAATTTGTTAGATTCCTACGGGTGGAATGGGGCTGACAATGTGTTTGGAGTTGGATCTGGAGTTGGAGAGTTTCGGCAAATACTAGTATATCAACAATACCCACTTTAGTTCGGTTTGCTTTCTCTGTTCCTTTCCGCACAGCTTAAAGCGAATGTTGCTCCAAACTTTCTGTTGCTCTACGCTGCTGTAGTGGAAAGTTTATGTTTTGTTTGGCGCAGGAGGAAGTTCATCTAAAGTTCGACTACAGGCATCTAATGATGTCCATAGGCATTAAGTGAGGCTTGCCAGGCACAAAAATGGACACAAGATCACTCTTTTGGGCCGAAGTTTGTGGACATGCTGGCAAAGTTCTTCCCCAGGGAGGCCCCATGTATCTAATATTTAAGTCTTTGTTTAATTTCTTGAATTAGATGAGCAGCCTCTAAGATTACCCAAGAGCCTAAGTTGGCTACAACTTGTGTAAAATCTGAAAGTTAAAGATTTATCCACAAAGAAACTAACTAGGGCGGCCAGCTAGTACCGAGACAGTGCCATTGTAATACTTTCGATGTTTAGCAAAATGTATCCATAAATAATTCTGAACTCCTCGCAGACAAAGACCTATACAGGACAATGGCCAACTCAAATTGTCTGTGAACGAATAGCCAACTTCTTACTTACCCTGACTGACAGGCAATGTCTAGTTAAAATCTGGCTTCAATTTCGCTTGGCCCAGTGGCTGGCTGTCAACTTATCTGCTGACCACACAAATAGAACGATTCGGCATGGCTACTTAAGGTCCTAGTCCCTGGCCTGTCGCTGGCCTGTCCCTGGCCTGTCCCTGGCCGGCTCGTTTGGCAGACGGGGAGCGATAGTCAGACATGTGTCTGCTGCTTATGTGTTAATTATCACTGGCCAAGAGACCCTAGGGAAACCCTGCTCAAGCGGTAAATGGCTGGGAAAAATATTCAAATATATGCCTGATTTGACTTTTGGTGTCTACGCATGCGAGTGTATCACAAATGCCTATGTTGTTTATGCAAATTGCTGAAAACACACACCCACACCAGAGTATGGTACACACACATGTACATATATTTGTAGACCATAACTTCCGCCAACCGCAGCAGCAGATTCTCCACATCCACAATGTGGATTCCACATCCTTTTCTGGGCCCGAGGGTTAGGCGTAATTTGTTTTGCATAGTTCTAGGCGCGTGTTTGTATTTATTGTTTGCCTTGCTGTCTCTCGGTCTGTCTCCTGTTAAAAGTATAACTTTGCCTTTGTTTTCCCATTGTCTGGTCAGCGGGGAGAGTGCGTGCCCTCGCTTGTACTTCTGGTGTTATTTCTGTGCAAATTTAATTTGCCTTGTGCTGAGGTTATGCCGGAGTCAGCCCATTTCAGCTGATATTTATGTTTGTCTCCCTAATTTATTTATACATTAGATACATTTGCATTCAGCTGGTCTATCTATGCGCTTCTTTTATGGCCATCTTTCGGCCAACCAACTGAATTTATGTTCGACTCATTTGATTAATGTGTTTTTTGCTGGCCCCCAGAATTTACGAGTCACTGGCGTAACAATTTGAGGTTTGCGCTAGCTTTTCCCTTACAAATTTTTAGTGTTTGCTGCAAAATTTATCGATGTGTTTAGTAGGTCAGCTGTCAGGGCGGAGACCCAAGCTACTAATCCTCCATTAGCCCTCAAGTGCTTAAGCAGCATTAAAGTTGTGAAGGAGCCGGAGGGCGTTCCCCGTTCGTTGACCAGTTAAATAACCATTATGTCAGCAGTCAGTCTTTATTAGCATTTTGCTCCTTTGCCACTGGCCACACTTTCATAACTGACATCACAGCTGACCACAATTATGTTGGCCAAATCCTTGGCAATTTTTCACATTTCCACTCCGACACACAGAGCCACCCAATCACCCACCCCACCCATTGGCACGAGTGGCCCGAAATTCCACTCAACAGTTTGTCAACAGTGTGTACAAGCAGTACTCCCACTTGCTCCTGATGGCCCTAATGTCGAGCTTTTATTAATTTCAATTTGTGTCAACATCAACGCCAAATATGCACAGGGTCCCAGAGTCCCGTGGAAGTGGCATGATTTAAGCCAGCTGATGACAAAATGTTTGGCCATTAGGCGAATTAAAGCGCAGTTTTTCCCAAGCTCCCTCATGTGGCAGCATCATTCATGTGGCAGCCCCAGTCCCAGTCCCAGCCCCAGTCCCAGCCCCAGTCCCGTGTTCGGGTTGACTACAGTGGCTTTGGTGGGCGAACAGTTCATAAACGGTCGGATCGGACCATTGTTGCCCAAAATAACAGCAACACGAACAACTATAAAAACCATGATTGATGTGCTCGGCTTGACCCAAATGCATGTTTTTATACCAAAATAATACGCTCTCATCTCCTGTCGACCATAAGCACTAGTATCCCTATCTGCTATATGTACGTATGTCTTCTGTTTATTAGTGTACATAGCTATAGATGAAGCTTCTCCCCTCATAGAGGGGACAGTATGCTGGAGCTTAGAGGAGTTCGTTGAACTTTCGGTTAAAGTTTCAGCTAATGCTTGTTATCTGACCATTTGCTGGCCCAGCACGCGGCGTATACGTAATGCGAAATTTAATGTTACTTTATGCAACTTCTGCGTAGAGTGCGACCGATGCGAGAGCCAGAGCACTCAAGCACAATGTAATCGCTATTAATGAATGCCCTGAAAAGTGCCAAAGAAACGAAAGCCAACCAACAAGCAAACAAAACACATTCAACACGGACTCTCACAGTGAAAGCTGTGTACAAACTGAAGCTTCTCCGAAGCAACGCACAATGGCAGCCGAGTGGCATGTGCCCTGCGTCCTCAAGTCCGATGCTTTTTAAATATGAGCAACAAAAATAAAAGTTGATTATGCTTATGGCTGAGCATGCCAGACGTTTTAGTACCCTATAAAAGGAACAAATAGTGTTCGATGGAGTAACTGAGGGGGCTAGACTTTGTTCTAAGAAAATTCTAGTTACATTTCAGAAAGACTAAAGCCGGCTCTCAGGGCACGGGCCAATAAGGCGAAGAAACAATACATTTCAATTCCCTGAACAAGCATTAAATGAAATTAACCGTCTCGATCAGGCACTGGTATGTTTGTTCAAAGGTAGTCACCATTCAGACACTTGCTTTACACCACTTTTATAAATACTTGCTACGCTTTTATTTTATAAATTTTTTCATATACAAAAGCATCCCCTCTTGTACGGGACAAACGAATTTATGTACATACACATTTATATACATATGTACATACATATGTCTTTTTGACAATTTGAATATAGTTTTTGTACCCATCCCTTCAGCCTGAGGTCAAGAAAAAATTATAAAAAAATGAAATTTGCGGAAGGGTTGCAGCTCTGCCACAATAGATAAAATATCAGAGATATACATGTAATATATAGAAGATAATTATCCCAAATATTTTCCAGGGTATCCCTCAGCCCCCATCTCACAGACGAGAGCTCTGGCAATGATTTTTCTCTGTTTGTGCCCTGCTGGTCGCACTACCGCGAACGCGTACTTGGCTACGAGGGCTGATTTATAAGCGCAGCTGCCTGTGGCTGCCACGGCTGCAGCTGCAACAAAAACAGACTGGAAATGCTCCTTTTCTTGCAAAATGAAATTAATTTCCCATTGCCTTTGTTTGTGGCCACCCATTTGTCTTTGTTGCTGCACTTTACGATCCGCAGGCAGCGGTTGAAATTTGTCAGCACGGGCGATTTAGTGAGCTTAAAGGCGAAACCCCAAAGCCGCGGAAAGTGCACTTAAAGTCACATAAAAGTGGGGCACAAGATGAGCCGGAATGTCTGTATGCGGGGGACCACGACCATGAGGAGGAGACTGCCATCATTTGGAATCGCGTGGCCGTCGAGTGCCAAGTGGCTGCTATTGTTATGGCTGTCCCACTTAATAATCAGACATAATAGTTTGCGGCGGCAGCTAAAGTTTCTAATGCTGCAACAGGTGGTGCTTTTGTTGCATCCTGGCCCCGTGGTTAAATTCCTTTTTAATGAGGATTTACGGTTGCCCGAGCTGCTGCTACTCTCTCTCTCTCTCTCTCTCTCTGCTGTTTCTCGCCCTCCTGTCTGTGCTTTCTGTGCTTACTTTTCTACCTTCTATCTGTTCGCCAAGCGTTTGCCTTTCGGCTTACTGCTTGAACTCTTTTTGGCTCGAAATTAAATTTCGCACTTTTAATGTTGTTCCCGCAGCAAAAAAGCAATTTCCTCGAGGTGCAAAGCCAAATTGAAAAAGGCATAATGACTTGCCAAAAAAAAGGGCAACCACACACATACACAAAGACCACTCACGCACGCTCACATACACACACACCAAAAAAGAGCAAAACAGCAAAAAAAAAAAAAAGGCAACCAGAAATGGTCGATCATTAAAAAAGGCTTACAATGTGCCATTTATTACATTTTTATATCGCCCACAGCATGGCACATAATAAAAATCTAAAACAGACTAAAAAGAAATCGCAAAAAAGTTTCTGTATTCTCTACTCTTAAATACAAGTCTATATATTCGTATGTATGTTTGTATGTATTTATGCATACTTGTTAATGGCTTACTGACAATATATCCTCCCTTTTTTATTTGATTTGGTAACTATATTAAATTTCAGATTCTTTTCCCATATCTGCAATCAATTTTCTATAGTAATTCACTTTACTCGGAATACGTACTGTACTGCAATTGGTTATGGAATGACTTTATTCCACATTGAACTTAAATAAAATTCGGTGGAAAATGGATGCCAATATAGAATAGAATTTTATCTATGATAGAAATATTTAACCATCCTCCTCAATTCCGCCCCCTTGGTTGTTCAACTAGCAATTATATTTCAATCATTTTTTTCTTGAAAATGGATTATACACACTGAAAGATGTGTCTGTATCTGTCTGTATCTAAAATTTTACATTTATCCCACTCAAACAATTCTCGTGCAAAAGTAAAACCATTTAAAGAAATTTTGTGAAGTACAAAGGCGATGTACTTCAGACACATTTAACAGCTCTGAGAAATTCGCGAAATAAAAACCAAAAAATAAAAATATACACGTACACCTCTTCCCCTCTTCCACCGTACTCCCTTCAGTGGGAAATATGTGAATCTGTAAACGCAAATATTTTGCCAACACTTTACGCAAAAAAAGCGCACAAAACGTGCGAAAAATTTCACCCGAAAGATGGTGGCCAATAAAAATAGGAGCTGAACCAACATCAAATGGGAAAAACTTTTGAAACGCGTGAAAAGTTTGGGCTGGCTTGAGTTAGGTTCAGGCAGCCAAATCCTAAAAGAATATTTCCAAAAGTCATGGTAGAAAATTGCAGTCAAGTTGCCGAGAACACAAACTCTTCAAGACACAAAGCCGAAAAAGGCTTTAAGAAAACTGCCAACTCATTTGGCGGAGGAACAAAATCAAAGCTCGACTCCAATCTGTTTAAAAAAAGTGTGGAAATTTGCTTTCAACAAATGATTTGGGGCAGAAACAGCAGCCAGCACATTTAATAATAAACGCGACACCGGCGACTAATGAAAAACTGAGCAGACAGGATGTGCAGAGAATGAGTAAAAATAGCTGGGCCCTGGTCGCGGTTTGTTCATTTGTTGATTTATGCTCCAATTTGCGCAACATGATGGACTGCCAGACAACAGAGTGGTCCAAGACCCATAGCGCCAAAAAGTCGCCGGAACAAAATACATCTCTCTCTATATATACATGTATATACATGTATATCTCGCACTTAGGCCCGGAAAAAAGAAGAGAAAGGAAAGTGAATACTGCAAACATAAGCAACGTATATGAGCCACAAAAATATGTAGCATACGCTCGGGCGTCTTCTCTGTCTGGCCGCACCAAGGACGTCGCCTGTCAAGTTTTTTTCGGGACAAGTTTGCTTGGCGTCTGACTGCTCAGACCTCGAGGCCATAATTCAAACTTACCTTCGATATATGTATGTGGGTCTTGAGAGATGTAAACGCCTCAAAAGTATATTTAACTTTGAGGTATAAATTCAACTGTCTGGAAATGTTTTAAGTATCAGTAGAAGAACATATTAAATGAAATATTTACATTAATATGTACTTCGAATGGACGAATGTGAAAGTGGAACGAATTATATATAAATTTATATGAATGTCATTTGTCATTTGGTATTCTCAATTTATTGAGAATTATTAATTCAGTTACCCAATAATATGACAAAAATGATAATGATAAAATAATAAAATTTTCAATTTAATCAGCACTTATGAAACTGAAATTTGATATTACTTTTTTTTGCGTTTTATTTCTTTGGATTTCCTGGAAACGCTTTGACTATATCTATGTTTTTCCACACTGATTTCCCACTGACAGTTCTCTGCACTTCATCTTGGCAGCAATTTCCTCACCCGAAAAAGAGAATAAAAATAAAAAACGTTTGCTGTCTGCCTTTTCATCATTAGTATTTGTGTGGGTGTGTGGGTGTGTGGGAGTGTGGGTGTGTGCGAGTTAGCAGCTCTGTGTGTGGGCTGGCTCTGCTGTTGTCCTAGTCTTGTTAGTACTGAGCTGGAAATAGCAAACTTCCGCTGGCACATCCTGCCCACCAGGACCCACTCCGCGCCCGGTTCCGACCGGGTCTCTGGCTCTATCATTTTTATGGCTATTTAAAGAGCCATAAACAACGGAGAGTGTGCGCGTGTGTATGGGCGGGTCTTAAATTGAGTTTTATGCGTGATTTCCGTTCTTAACACTTTGTTGACACTGAATTTTATAAGCGTTTAATGAAATGTGACCAAAATCTGCTTCTTTCCAGACGGAACAATTTGCGGTGCTGTGGATACTCTTCACCGTCATCGTTCTGGGCAATTCCGCGGTGCTCTTCGTGATGTTCATCAACAAGAATCGCAAGTCGCGGATGAATTACTTCATCAAACAATTGGCACTCGCAGGTGAGATTGGGGCAAGAGATTGCCCTACCATTTTCACTACCCTATCTCGTTTCCACATTCACCTGACTTTAAATTAGATCTGTGCGTGGGTCTGCTCAATGTGCTGACGGACATTATATGGCGCATCACGATTTCGTGGCGAGCGGGCAATCTGGCCTGCAAGGTTATACGGTTCTCGCAGGTGTGCGTCACTTACTCCTCCACCTACGTGCTGGTGGCCATGAGCATTGACAGATACGATGCAATAACGCATCCCATGAACTTCTCAAAGTCGTGTAAGTCGTTGTGTGAAAACTTTTCTAATTGGCGAACGATTTTGGCCAAAGCGAAATGTTTTCACAGATATGTAATTGTGCGAGTAAGTATATGTATTATATATATTTGTTGTCCTTTGTCCTTTCCTTAGGGAAGAGAGCTCGTCATTTGGTGACTGGCGCGTGGCTCATCTCGGCCGTCTTCTCACTGCCCATTCTTGTGCTGTACGAGGAGAAGCTCATCCAGGGCCATCCGCAGTGCTGGATAGAGCTAGGCTCTCCCATGGCCTGGCAGGTGTACATGAGCCTCGTCTCTGCCACGCTTTTCGCTTTTCCAGCTCTAATCATCTCCGCATGCTATGCGATTATAGTCAAGACAATTTGGGCCAAAGGCTCTATATTTGTACCCACAGGTATACACATTCTACCTTAACTATTAGCAGAATTAGAATTTAATTAGATGTTCTTTTCAGAGCGGGCTGGTTTTGGTTCAGCTCCTGCACGACGAGCCAGCTCCAGGGGCATCATTCCACGGGCCAAGGTCAAGACAGTGAAGATGACCCTGACCATTGTATTTGTGTTTATTATCTGCTGGTCGCCGTACATCATCTTCGATTTGCTGCAGGTCTTTGGCCAGATACCACACTCACAGACAAACATCGCCATCGCCACCTTCATCCAGAGCCTGGCTCCCTTGAACTCGGCGGCCAATCCCCTGATCTACTGTCTGTTCTCCTCGCAGGTCTTTCGCACACTGAGGTAGGTCATACTATAAGTACAGCTATTGGATTACTAGGATATATTTTAAATGGATCTAGAATTATGAAAGAATTATAATATCCTCTTCTATAGAAATATTTAGAAACATGGCTTTATTCATTTTGCTCTGCTTTATCTATTATTTACTGCTTTTTCCTCTTACTTTCTGCCCTTGCAGTCGGTTTCCACCCTTCAAATGGTTCACCTGCTGTTGCAAGTCATATCGCAACAACTCACAGCAGAACCGCTGCCACACGGTGGGGCGCCGGCTCCACAACAGCTGCGACTCGATGAGGACGCTGACCACCTCGCTGACGGTGTCGCGGCGCTCCACCAACAAGACGAATGCCCGGGTGGTAATCTGCGAGCGCCCCAGCAAGGTGGTGACCGTGCCGGCCATGTCGGAGGTATGATAGCTGGCGCACACGACCCGCAAGCGTTCAACGTTTGCGGTCCACGGACCCACATCCTTCAGCGATGCGGAGTACCTCTAGAGTGGTAAAGGATACTTCAATATGATTGCGACTGCACGAGAGGCTTAGACAATAAGTTCGATAGTTGTACTAGGCATAGGGAAAGCCAAATCTAAACTGTACGTATAAGAATGCCAAGTCTACGCTACGAATTTCAAACACTTAATCTTACGAGTACTATCTGTATTTACTATATGCATTTTCAGTCTAATCATAAGTATTTATGCATTATCGAGTACTTACTTTACTGGCATTTGTAGGACTTTAACTTAACGCTAAGCAAAAGCTGAAACTGGAAGGATAAATCTGAGTATCTCTGAGCGATCAAGCTGCAATGCCCTGAAAATATATATGTATTTAGTTATCGTTCTATGAGTATTCTCTAGAATTTTCATTTAACACACTCTTCAGATAGTCAGTACTAATTAAGGGAGTATTTCGAAATATCAGAAAAAGTACTTATAATTTTGAGTTCTAGTTGTTTCCAAGTCCCTAGCTAGTTTCAGTCACTCCAATTTGTATTCTGGTAAACAGACTGATGTGTGATGTCTGTTAAGGCCTAACTAGCTGTTAAGGCTATTCAAATTCCATCTCACACCCCTGTACATATAGTATTTCTACTTAGACAAGAACATGTGCAAGCATCTGAAACCAAATTCTATTAGTTATAAGTAGACCATAAGAGTTAATAGAGCATAATGTTGTAGTCAATTTGGTTTAAGCAAATATTTATTTCATAATTATGTGTAGAAAGCAAAATAAAGGCCACAAAATTCTCACAAGTGACATAATGTGTCCCTCTCTTGCGTTTTCATTCATTTCGGCACGCGCTGGAAAATCTCCTTCGGTGCGCCCCAGCGCACAATGGGCACAAGGACGACAAGGATGATGGGGCCTGTGGCTCATTTTTGCCCTCACTTCATTTATAATTGTTGTGATGATGGGAAATTTGTCTGTGGCCTCGGCTGACGTCACCAGAGAAAGTCAACAGAGCAAACAAATTGAGCGACAAACCCAACAGACAATGAAAACATATTGGTTTCTGCGGGCCCAGCAAACAGCCAGAGGTTCTCTCATTTATTGTTATTGTATCAATAAATAGGATACACTCGTTCACGAGTGCTATGCAAAGTTCGAACAGAGAATCACACAAATACATAAACTCGTACTCTGTAATGTTGTAGAGATACGAGTATCCTGTTTATATTTGCCTTATGGCTGGTTAGGTCCATTTCACTTCACCCTCTTTAAATTTTTTCTCTTCTCTTCCTGATATTTAATAGCAGTGGAATATACTATATGCAGTCTAATAGTTGATGGAAACAATTAAGGCCACCCGAAGAGGAAAAACAAATTGATACAGAGACAAGTGCATTACAACATTTGCCGGGCCTGGTGAATGCGCTCCATTGGACACGGCCAGCGGAGAAACTTCTATTAAGGAGCTCACTGAGGACTGCCGTTGACAGTCGAGCAATTTTGCAATTATAATTTTCTATAATTTGTTTGTCAACTTCTAATTGAAATGTTGTTGCTATGAACAAGAAATCGAGAAGAGCTTAACTCGCTGATTGCTTCAGCATTCACTTTTATTATATTAATTATGGAATTAAGAATATTTTTCAAAAAAATGTAAATATGCATACTGGATACTATGTTTATTATACGAAATATTTATTATAAATTATGTCCCTGGTCCATTACAATGGAAGCCCTTAAAAAGGCGCTATGATTTACAACATACCCTATCTAAATCCCACTTGACGTATCACTCATTATTTTTTTTTTGAGTTACTTTTCAAAATTAAAATATAATAGTGAATTCCAAAATTAAAAATACGATGAAAAATCGATTAAATTGACAGCCGCATATACTTAGATATATTTAGAATTTACATTTTCGTCAAAGAAGTCATGTTTCCAAATTACCTCTTTACCAAATCAGCCAAAAGGACCGATTTCGACATTGTGAAGCGACCCTACATGCCCAAAGATGGCCACAAGCGCGGTGGCCGGCCTTCGGAGCGTTCAACAAGTTTTTCCAGAAATGGAACACCTCGCATGGGAATGCGCTACGTGGACGTTTCAGAACCGAGATATCTGGGAAGCTGCAACGGCAAGCGCTCCAAGCAAAAACTGCCAAGATCGAGCAGCATAAAAAATAGTTCGTGTAAGCACTCAGCAGGCAGCAAGCGGACTTCGTCACCGCGAAACGTGGCCTTTCGACTGCCTGCCGCGGTTTGTGTCAGCAAAGAATCAATGACGGACTCAAGAAATTCTGGGCGCGAACCGGCAGGCGATGACCACGAAAGGCACCACCATCACGCCTGCGATCCACCCGCAGATATGCCCAACGATCCGAATCGGGCGCTGCAGGAATCCTTTGCGGACTTCTTTAGCATCATTCACGACAATGTCGTGGATACGGTTCAGGGAGCCGTGGAAAAAATGGTATCCAAGTGCTTTGGAGAGTCCTTGGCAAAGATAGAGCGACTGTCGGCGGAGATGCGGCTTCAGGAGAAGATCCTCAACAAAATGTATCGTGATATCAATGCCAGTAAGTGTTTGACTCTGCAGTAGAATATCCAAAGTCTTCACTGTAGCCCCGCAGAAATCGATGATCAGAATAGTACGAGCTTGAATCAGTTCAAGTTCGTCACCCAAATGCTAATCGACAACCAAACCGTGCACTACCGAGCCCTCAACCAAGCCAAGTTGTCCAAACGACGCCGTGCCGAACAAGATGAGAACGAGCGGGAGCGGGAACGGGAGCGGGAACGAAGAAAAATGCGATTGGCAGGTGGAAATTTTGACAAAGAACCCATTCCGAGAGGGCCACAGCATCAGTTGTGGCAGCAACAAGTCCCCAACAGATACAACACCGATATGTGTCAGACCTGCACGCGTGAGGAATGCAAGAAACGTCGACCGTCACCACCCACCGAACCACCTCCAAAGCTACCCCTCCAAAATGGAATATCCGCCTCCAGCATGCCTAATCTGACGAAGCGAGCCCTATCCGGTATCAACCGTGTCGTGCAGCCCGATGCCCACTCCTTAAAGGCAAGGCTCAACTGGCCCTCCAGCAGAAGTCGTGCTCCCTGCCAGGAACCGACCATTGCCCGCCCAGCTCTGGCCTATCCACCACCGTTCCGTAGCGATACAGCTTCACGTCGACGCCTCAAGGGTGGTTCCAGCGTAGATGAAGTCTAATAACAGATAGTATTTTGTGCATATTTAAGTTCAAAGTTCATCTGCCATGGCAGTCAGTTGCATGCCATGAGAAGGAATTAGAAAACGATTCGTATCCTTCTCTTGCCATACAACTACCGCCATAGTTTGTACTAAAATCATCGTCAAAATACATAAAGACTTGTGATAAATTCTGGCATATCCCATTACTTAAGATCTGTACAAGAAACTTCCAAGGAGTGAAACATCCTTCCAAAACGTCAAGGAAGATATCTTTTCATTTGCTCAACATTTAAAAAAAGGTAACTTTTGACTGATTGAGCAAACCGTATTTAATAAGAACACACAGGAAAACGCAAAAATTAAATAAGTGCTTTTTGGGGTGGAAGACTTCTTAAGGAGAGCCTGTAAAGAACTTATTGAGGGAGTAACTTAAATTACTTCTATGGCTGCACAACCCACATCTCATCGCTAGATTCATTAGCTCTATATTGCTCCCCATACACTGGGCGAGCATCCACATAAACAACGTCCTTAAAGTTGCTGGAAATCGCTGCCATGGTGGAATGATCCATGATCAAACAGTTGTCTTTATAGAGATCCAACATATTGGGTATATCGATGAACTGCGACATACAAATGGGTTTGAGCAAATTGCGATTCTCGCCACACACACCGCGCTCCAGCGCGTAGACATACAAGCGAACTTTCACATCCCGGGGGAGTTTGTCATGGCTCATCAGCCAAAATACGTACAGCTTATTTTCGTCCACAGGTCTTGGCTCAGTTTCCGGAAAATGCACTGGCCCAGCCCGTGGATAAATTCTATCGGGTATTGCATCGGTCTTCTCCTTATTATCTATCAGGTCAGACTTGGGTTCCACCTCCACCTCATTAACTTCCTGAAAATCTTTAGTTTCCGACAAAGAAAACGCATCGCGAGATGTTTCGAGTTCGTTTTCATGGCATTCATCGCCTTCATCGTTTTCACGTACTAACTCACTTTTGTCGATCGTGGCAAACATTACGGTGACCAATAGGTGCTCTGCAAAGTATAGTTCACGCGTTGGCAAACACAAATTGCGGATATACCGGGGACGGTGCGGCTTAGTTTTGTGCTTTCCGTCAAGAATGGCCAACATGCAAATGCAGTAGTTCAGTCGGGGGGGATAGCAGACCGGGGAGAACAGGCAGATCATGCGGTCACCCATCCAGATCTCTTCCATGCGGCGGCAGTGGTTGGTGAGGAAATGAGACATCACGATACTCGGACTCAGATTTTGTCCACAGCCTTGAATGGGGCAGGGAAAGCACTCGGAAATCGAAGCCTCTGAAAAGCTCTTGCTAATATATCGACGCATACCGACTCTGAGGCTGTTGAAGGCATGGAAATCGGGTCGCGGAAGCTGTTGGTTAACATAAAACTCGCTGAAAGAGTCGCTGTTGGGGGTGCGGATGCACAGCCCCTGAGTCTTGGCTTGAGTGGCCCGCTCGTCGCCGGTTTGCAAAGGCTCCTCCAATATCGCTTTCAGGCGACCCTCGTGGATCCTAGACCATTTATACAATCCGAAGCTGTTGATGGTGCCCCCGATCGGACGCTTACGCTGCTCCAACATGAAGACCTCCACCACGTGCACGGCGAAGCGGCAACGGAGCAGAGTGCGTCTCAGAATGTCCATTTTCGTGTTTATGGAGTAGTTAAAGAGGACGCGAAAGTAGGCGCAGACCATATATTTGGCCATGGCGTCCGTAACTGGGATATTCTGCGGCATACGGTCACTATTCATAAAATCCTGGATCATTATGTCCAGCTGCTCATTGGACGACAGTAGCACCTCCTCCAAAGGGTGCTCCAGAAGCCAAAATATGGGATAAAAGCCTTCTAGTAGGTACCACAGGAAGATCGACTCGTCGCAAGTCGGGCAGCGGTGGTGGTAGAATCTCTCCATGTAGTCCAGGATTCGATCATGCAGATCCACCAAATTAGGCTGGTGGTAGGCAACGGTCCACAGGATCTTTATCGATACCTCGTCCAGCTCAAAGTAGCTCCGAAAGTCCCCTTCCCGTGGTATTTTCTGGATCTTTACGCTCGGTGGCCGTTCCTCTTCACACACACTTGAAAAACCTGACATCAAGCTAATCGCATCGTCGATGTCCTCAATGGACGTTAATGATTGGGATGACGTCGATGGTGGCGTAAATTTTCCTTCACTCCATAAATCTCGAAACTTCGCGAGAACAGACAAAATGCCCTTTGGGGACAGGTGACCGCTGTGACCATCTGTTGGCTCGAACTGAACGTCCAGTTCATCGCCCGAGCTGCTCTCTATAATAGCCGGCTTTTTGGCCCCAGCGGCGTGGTAAAGAATGGGTCCCACCGGCTTGTCGGGCGTTGCTGGCGTCGGTATCCGCGACTTCAACGGCATCAGGTGACGGGTCATCAGCTGGTTCTTCAACAGAGATCCCGTTAGGGCAGTAATGTCTGCCTGGCTGGTCAACCGATCTCCCCTTAGGGAAGTAGAGTCCTCCTGACTGACGCTTGAAATTAGCTGATAGGAGCGCCCGAGTACTCTGTTTAGTGTTATATTGGACGTGGAGGAGCTCAGAGGAGTGTCTGCTTCAGAGGTCATTGACTGCTTGTTGCCTCGCTGGTAAGTGTCCTTGGGCTTTGGGGCTATGGGCGCATATGTGCATGATGAGTGTGGTGATTGGCACGACTTTTGGTCACAGGTGGAACTCACGGGAGGACCTGTAAAAAGACAGAAGTAGAGGATGCGGCAATGACTCTCCGGATCCCGCAGACTACCTCGCAGGCCACTTACACTTCAAAAAAGACGTGCGTGGCCTCTCCAAGCTGTTGCTCGAGGCCGTGGACGAGGACGAGGGCAAGTTAGGATAAGGATCAGATGAAACCAGGTTCGAGTACTCCGACGGTGGTGGGGCCATGTTCACGGTTCTCGATATGTCCCCTGGAAAGTTGCCTTTTATGCGGAAATGGTATGGCATTGGATCTTCAGGTGATATCCCTTCATCAGGAGTGCTGGAGCCTGAAGCCGAATTGTTTTGATATTAGGGACATTCTTTTAAGAGAAATTATATATGCCTCACCCTTGCGAATAGGAAATGATTTAAGCGAATATTTGTCGCTTCTTGAACTGAGAAGCCCTGAAGAACCCCGATCGTGATTGTCGCTATCAGTCGATCGTATCTCTGTAGAGAAAATGGTTATTTGCAGATGTTCGTGTTCTTTGTTTGTAAGACGCAGCACTTACCCTCGCCACTATCGGATGATTCAAGGAAAGAGTAGTCGCTGCTGCGCTGTTCCAGAGGGATGTAATTACCTCCGCCAATATCTAATGCAGCGAACCAAAGTTTGGGGCTGCCACTGCCTGAGGTGCTTGTCCCTAATGAGCGCTTCTCGGGACTATAGCTATGGGATGGGATTGTCTCTGAAGAGGGATCGCTGCGATCTCCGTCAGAGTTACGACGACGGGCCTTGACACGATACTTCTCGAGGTGTTCCATGCCGAGCTTACAATCTGTATTCAAATCGATAAACGGTTCGACGCTTTAATTTCTGTGGCTTCGACTTGATTTCCTTCACTAAAATGTCACACATATTTTTGACAGATTTTTTTGTTTAACTCGAGTATTATTTTGGCTACTAGGATTTGTATTGATTGGCTTGGTCATCTTTTCAAATTTTCCTTGTTCCTGTTTTTGGTCTTGGGAACTGTTCTAGTGGGGCTCTTCTTGGCAGTATTTTTCAAAGGCTCCGAAGTCTCTTGCGCTTTTTCCTTTCTTTCTGCTGTCCACCAGACTGAAGATATCTTGGAAATCGATAAGATAAAGTGGGAAGACGTTATCTCTTTTGGGGGTTCTCCTACAGAGGAAACGTTGATAGGGACACAATGCCATCTGTTCGGTGTATAGGAAGGACATATCGTAGCTCGATCCCGTGCCCCAAAACGAACACGATCCCAAGAGCTGGTCCTTGAGTTTCTGTAGACTTCACGGGTACAGGAATACGGTGGATGAGGACTCCTCCGGCTCAGAAAGAAGCTTTCCCCCAATGAGCTACCAATGCCTGCTCTTTGCAGCGAATTTAGCTAATTCTAATGTCATATCACCATTAGGTTAAGGAAAAAATGCTCATCACTCATATCGATTGATTGATTGATTTTTCAGTGCATAAAATATATGATATACGATCTGTAATAATTTGTAAAGCTGTTATTCATATGTATGTACATATATACAAATCAAGTGCGCCATTTTTCCATAAATATAAAAACAAAATTTTGAAAAAAGTTTTTGAAAAACAAAATTTAGAGTTTAATAAAACCAAATACCCAGAAAGTTTAAACTAGTTCTAATGTACATATCCGCAATTACATAATTTATAGGTGACGTTTTCTGCAGCTGATTTCAAATGAATAGATTTTGTAGAAAGGAATTAGATTAGGAATTATTTGTTGGCTTCTTCAGTTTCACACTCTCATAATAATTATTCTTTCGCAAATATCGTTGAACAAATGGAGCGAGAAGTTCCTCATCTACATCCTTGACATCCTGACGACCAAATATGAATGTGGCCAGGTTGGCCAGGATAATTGTGAGCAGGGCTCCCAACATGGCGTACAACAAGAACGAAACGTGATACACAGAGGATCCACTGTGATGCTCCCTAAATAAAGGCAATCGCAATCGTTATAAAGAACGTTTCGTCTATAGTTAAGACTTACTGTTCCAATGTAGAGTTGAGATAGCGATTTATATCAAACTCATAGTCGCAATTTTCAACGGAGACAGGTAATTTTGCATGCCTAAAGGATCCTGTAACGTTGGCAATTTGAGCATTGACAGCTATCCAGGCCATGGTTAGAAAAGCACAAATGCTGCCCACAAAGATGCTCTGCAAAAAGGAGCCAAGAAATAATTATGAAAGGAGTTAAGTATGGAGCTCTGCACTTACCTTTTCGCCCACCCAAGGCATAAGCATCCCAACTGTGAAGACGCCCAACATGGGGCCGTACAAGCTCGACTGGAGAGTCGCCGACAGCTGCAGCACCATGCCCAGTTTCTCCACCACATAGACCATAAAAATAGAGCTAATGCCAAAGACGATCACCACCAAACGCATGGTCAGAGCGACATGACTCTCTTTCATGGATTTTCCCATTTTCGGCCGTACAAAGTCCTCCAGGATAACGGCAGACAAAGAGTTTAGCAACGTGGAGAGTGAACTCAAAGCTGCACTAAAGACAGCCGACACGAAAAGTCCAGGCAGGCCAGGAACAACACCCAAGACGCGCATCACCAGCAAAGGTACCAACTGATCCCGACGTCCAGCCAGCTAAATAAAATATAAAATTTACTCGTTAATGAACAGAGTTTATCCAAGCAGGCATAAATGAGTAGAACGTACACCTGTTGACATGGGATCGCAGTCGTAGTAGGTGGCATAGCACACCAAACCGATATAGATACAGCCACAGTAGAGCAGAACCAGACCAATGGAAAAGGTGTACAGGGTTCGTTTGATGTGCTTCAGCGATGGCAGAGACATGAAACGCTGCACAGTGGCCTGATTGATGGAAGTGCTCTGCAGCTTGAAGAATACGCCGCCCACAAACACAGAGAACACACTCAGCCGAACGGTGGGATCCATAGTCCACCTGGAGTAAACAAAAAAAATGGTGAATGAGAATGTATTCATATTGTGATGGAGCATCATCTTACTCTGGCGTATTGAGACGTCCACCTTCCTGATTGCGCTGCCAGACAACACCGAATCCGCCCAAATCTAAAGTGCCTTTGATCATGATAACAATCAGGGATCCATACATGATCACGCTCTGAACCACATCGGTGTAGACAACGCCCTTGAGACCACCCACACAGGTGTAGAAGGTGCAAATGAGGATCACAATGGGTGTAATAGTGTGTATCCCGATTCCAGTCACCTGGTTGAAGGTTAGGGCCGGAACATAGACAGCAATGGGTAGCCATACAATCTGAACATATGGATAATAATTTAATGGACATTCAATTAAAAATCCTTTTGAGATCATCTTACCGCTTTGAGGACAAACAGGGCCGCTCCAAACAAACGCATTCGCCTGCTGAAACGTCTCTCAAAATACTGAAAGAATGAGTATGTATAAGTACGTATATTGGTTCGCCAAGTCTAAATAAACTCTGATTATGGGAAGGTTTTCTCTTGTGGAAAGTTGCCTGTGACGAGTAGCTAAAAGAGTCAAGCTTCAGCATTCGATTAGGTGTGGCTACAAAACAATTCTTACATCTAAGAAAAACTACAGCAATTGTATTAGTGGATAGCATATAATTTATTTGGATATGGTAAAAAATGAAGACTATTTCTAGGACTTTTCAGCCAGCTCCAGTTTTGTTTGAGTCACAGATTCATGGAGTGCCAGCTCCGTTTTATCATCGCAGGCCACACTCTCGTATTCCCCGTACCAGAATTTGCGCAGGACAGGGCTAACCAGTTCCTTATCCACCAGGCGAGGATCCTGCCGCCCAAAGTAGAGGGTGGCCAACAGCGATCCGACTAAGGTGCCCACAGAACCAACTGCAGTGTACCACAGAAACGAGATCTCATGGATACTAAAGCTCTTGTTTTCAGCTGGGGTTCTGTGATGGGGGAAAACACTAAGATATTTTTCTGCTTGGCTTCACCCACTTGGAACAATATACATACGCTGGCGTGGTGGCATTCCAGTTGTCAGGCAGGACGAACTGATAGTCGCAATCCTCCACAGAAACGGGTTTCGAGGGGGACGTCATTTGGCCAGTAAATATGGCGACTTGAGCTCTTACCACGATGTAGGCTGTGAAGGTTGAGGCACACGAAATGCCAGTGAGGAGACTCTTCAATTGGGAGGGATAGTTGTCATAAAATGCAGAGAAAAACTATAGTAAATCAAACCTCGGTTTTAACAAATGGCAGCAGCATTCCCACACTGAAGGCTCCCAGGAGGGGACCGCAAGTGATGGCAGCCACCGTCGAGGACAACTGCATGACCAGACCAAGTTTCTCCACAATCGGAACACTGGCCATTGAAAGTAGACCAAAGGCCACAACCACGCCTCTCAGTACGAAGGCGGTTTGACGCTCGGTCAGCGGCTTTTTCCGGAACGGTTCTATGAAGTCTGTCAGGATCACACCCGACAGGGAATTGAGAGCCGTGGAAAGGGAACTAAGTGCCGCACTAAACACTCCAGCCACGAAGAGACCCACCAGACCGGGAAAAGTTCCAACACTTTTCATCACATATAGAGGGATAACTTGATCCTTCGCACGGGCCAACTGTAAGAATGGTATAGTAGGTATTCTAGCTTACAATTCTACTACAATGCTACTCCTATAGTTGCTCTACTTACACCAGTAGTTATGGGATCGCAATGATAGAATTCAGCAAATGCCAGCATTCCTATATAAACGCACATCAGTAGGACGATCATGAAGCCGGTAAGCGATAAGAGTATTGCTTGTTTAACTGCTCTGAAGTTTGGCAAGGTAAGATATCTTTGCACAATGCTCTGGTTGATGCCATTCGCTTGGAGCTTAAAGAAAGCCCCACCGATGAACAAAGCAAAGACACCCATGCGCACTGTGGGATCTAAAGTCATGCTGAAGAAGATTCACTCATTAGACATTGCTTAGGTTAGATTAGGTTACTGGCATCCTAAAAACTTACTCTGGACCCACCAACCGGTCGAACTGACGATTCCGGTCGAGAACAACATCCAAGCCGCCCAAGTCCAAGGTGCCCTTAACGATGACAAAGGCCATGGAGCCTATCATCACAAAGCCCTGAATGACATCTGTCCATACGACGCCCTTTATGCCACCCTATAAGCCATCCGAGTTTATAGTTAGTCTTAGGAGAAACATATATGAGCACTAGGTTTAGGTGTACTTACAACACTGGTATACAAAATGCATACCATACTGGTCATGGGAACAATCTTGCTAACACTTATCCCAGAAACTGATGAATAAAGAAGAGAATATGATACACTCGCATAGCAAGCCAGGATCAGGATTAACATACCTTGGTTCAAAGTCAGGGCAGGAACATAAATGCAAATGGGCTGCCAAAGTATCTGAGGTATAAAAGTGATTAGCTTTGTGAATATAATCAAGACAGAACTTCTACTCACATTCATCACAACAAAAAGACAGGATCCAAAGATGCGGATACGCCTGTCGAAACGTCTTTCGAAGTACTACAAAAAATAGATCAAAGAGAAAGAAGAACATAGATTATATTGATGAATGCGTATTTACAGGATGGACTGGCAATGTGAAATATGCATGATTGGACAAGACACTTCCAAATAAAAGTCGTGTAGGCAGAGAGCAATAATACATCTTTATTGGTCCAACTCAAGAATCTTTTACAGTCTCGGAATCGCAATCCTTGCGCTTAAACAGATCCTGCAAATTCACGGCTTGGCAGTTTTTGTTGGGCAAGAATCGACGCATGCACGGCGTGATCAGGGCTGGATCCATTTGAGTCAGGTCCTCCCAGCCAAAAAACAGGCTCGCCAGCAGAGAAAAAACTGTGCAAATGACACCGCCCAAAGCAGTGTACCAGAAAAAGGATAAGTGGTAAAGATTACGCTCCGAAGGACTAGACGAAGAAAGATTCGATTACAAAGATGAACCAACGGAAATCCCATACTTACCTGTAATCATGGACGGCGTGAAATACAGTGGCGTTGTCGAAGGTGTAGTCACAGCCCTCGACCGAAACGGGCATCTTGGGATAACGAATCTCCCCATTCATTTTTCCCAGCTGGGCCTTCACACATATCCAACCCAGGGCCAAGAAGGACACCAGGCTACCCACCATGACACTCTGGCAAACAGGTCCTCAAAATAAAGGAACAATTATATTATATTTCAGAGGAAAACTCACCTTTCCCTTGACCCATGGCAGACCCACGCCCATGCAATAAATGCCCAAAAGTGGACCCATTGTCACGGCCGATGTAGTCGTGACCAACGGAATCACATTTCCCAGCTTCTCCACGATGTTAACCATCCCAATGCATGAGAAGCCAAAGCCAACGACCATTGCACGCAGCCAAAACGCCGTCTGGCGCTCCGTTAGGGCTTTCTTCAGCAAGGGTCGCACAATATCTTGAGTGACCACACAAGCCAAGGAATTGAGACCCGTGGAAAGGGAACTAAGGGCTGCACTAAAGACCCCGGCCACAAAGAGTCCGGGCAGACCCGGCCATGATCCTAGAGTGCGCATCATCAGCAGTGAAGGGAGCTGATCACTAGCCTTGGCTAGCTAGACAGATGATTAAGATACAACAGGTGATATGAAACAGAATATTATCGAAAACTAAACACTCAAATAAAGACTTAAATTACCTTTGTGCTAATGGGATCACAGTCATGGTAAACCGCATAGGAGACCAAACCTATGTAGCAGCAACAACTCAAGAGGAATATCAGGAGCACTGTATAAAGTAGCATGCAACGCTTCGCATGCCCATAGCTGGGCAGCGAGAGAAAGCGCTGAATGGATACTTGATTGACATCCGAGGATTGCATCTTATGCAGCGTGCCACCCACCAGCACAGACAACATTGACAATCGCACAGTTGGATCCCATGTCCATCTAAAAGTGGGAACTAATGAAGTGGAAAATCCCACATCAAGACTTCACGAAACTCACTCTGGGGCATTGAGACGTCCACTGTCGTCGTTGCGTTGCAGAACCACAGACAGTCCTCCCACATCGTAGGTCCCCTTGATACACACTGCTAAAATTGAGCTGAACATCACGAAACTCTGTATGACATCTGTCCAAATGACTGCCTTCAATCCACCCTGGAAAGAAAAACATTCGACTTGCTTTCATAATGACAAAATGGTAGCAAAATTTAATTAAGCCTCACCACACACGTGTAGAAGGTGCAGATGATGCACACAATGGGCGTAATAACATATATGCCAGTGCCGGTTACTGGATGCAACATGCCAATAGATCCGCATACAAACGATGAAACATACATACATATATATGTACATACATATATGGATAGAGAAAGGGCTCTTAGGCATGGTGATGCACTAGAAAAAGTAAAACTCACCCTGGTTATAGGTGATGGCCGGGACGTAAATGGCTACGGGTAACCAGAGCATCTGTGGGAGAAAGTGGGCATAGTTTGAGATAAGTTTAACATGAAGGTCGGGCTGAAGGACTCACCGTGCCTACTATGAAGAGAATAGCCCCAAAATTGCGAATGCCAGCACCATAGCGATATTGAAAATACTAAAGGGATTAAAGGGATTTGATTAGTTTTAATCGATTCAATGGCTCATTTATTTTAAGTAACATTCTACAAGACAGACTTTAGTATCATGCATAAGGATGCAACATTATTTACAAGTCAGGCTCAAGAAAAAAAGTGGTTTAGGCAAAAGCAAAACTGCATATTTATTGTTTCAGTTTAGGAATTTATTTCAGTCTCAGGATCGCACTGCTTGCGCTTAAAAAGATCCTGCATTTTTACGGCTTGGTAGTTTTTGTTGGGCAAGAATCGACGCATGCACGGCGTGATCAGGGCAGGATCCATTTGAGTCAGGTCCTCCCAGCCAAAAAACAGGCTCGCCAGTAGGGAAACAACTGTGCAAATGACACCGCCCAAAGCAGTGTACCAGAAAAAGGATAAGTGGTAAAGATTGCGCTCCGAAGGACTAGAAAAGATGGAGAAATAACGATATTAAAAGTGAACCCATAAATCTTCTATACTCACCTGTCATCATGAATGGCCTGAAAGACCGTAGCGTTGTCGAAGGTGTAATCGCAGCCCTCAACTGAAACGGGCATCTTGGGATAACGAATCTCGCCATTCATTTGGCCTAGTTCTGCGTTCACACATATCCAGGCCAGGGCCAGGAAGGATACCAGACTACCCACCATGACACTCTGCCAACGAACTGATTCAAAAAAAGGAACAGCTAAATTATTTGTAAGGGGAAAACTCACCTTTCCCTTGACCCATGGCAGACCCACGCCCATGCCGTAAATGCCCATAAGTGGACCCATTGTTACTGCCGCTGTAGTTGTGGCCAGTGGAACCACATTTCCCAGCTTCTCCACAATGTTAACCATTCCAATGCACGAGAAGCCGAAGCCGACGACTATCGCACGGAGCCAGAACGCAGTCTGCCGCTCCGTCAAGGGTTTCTTTAGCAAGGGTTGTAAAATGTCCTGCGTAAGAACACATGCCAAGGAATTGAGTCCCGTCGAAAGGGAACTAAGGGCTGCACTGAAGACCCCGGCAACAAAGAGTCCGGGCAGACCCGGCACCGATCCCAGAGTGCGCATCATCAGCAGTGAAGGGAGTTGATCACTAGCCTTGGCCAGCTGAATAAAAGGAAATAAAAAATATGACAAAAATAAAAACATGGCTCTCAGAATGTGAGACAGAACTAATGTGCATTTAAAGCTGGATTACCTTTGTGCTAATGGGATCACAGTCATGGTAGACGGCATACGACACCAGACCCATGTAGCAGCAACAGCTCAAGAGGAATATCAGGAGCAGTGTAAAAACCAACATGCAACGCTTCGCATGCTGATAGCTGGGCAGCGAGAGGAAGCGCTGGATGGAGATTTGATTGACATCTGAGGTCTGGATCTTGTGCAAAGTTCCGCCCACAATCACAGATAACATCGACAATCGCACAGTGGGATCCCATGTCCATCTAAGAGTAGGAAAAATCTTATAGTGGGAAACCGCCAATCAATATCGCTCGGTACTTACTCCGGGGCATTAAGACGTCCGCTGTCCTCGTTGCGATGCAAAACAACAGGCAGTCCGCCCACATCGTAGGTCCCCTTGATGCAGACCGCCAAAATGGAGCCGAACATCACGAAACTCTGTATGACATCTGACCAAATGACGGCCTTCAATCCGCCCTGCAACGACAAAGTCTTCGAGTTGCCTCCACGCTGACAAAATGGTAGCAAGATTTAATTAAACCTCACCACACACGTGTAGAAGGTGCAGATTATGCACACAATGGGCGTAATTACATAGATGCCAGTGCCGGTTACTGGATGCAACATGCCAGTAGATCCGCATACGAATGAGTGTAGATATATGCGTGGATAGACAGAGGAATAGTGGGAATAGTAGTCTACGGAACACAATCAAACTCACCCTGGTTATAGGTGATAGCCGGAATATACATGCATAGAGGCAGCCAGATCGTCTGTGGGGGAGAGGATAGTGTGCGGCAAGTGTGGGACTAGGTCACATACATGTTGAAGTGAAATGCTTACCGTGTCCACTATGAAGAGCACTGCACCCAAATTGCGTATGCCAGCACCATAGCGCAATTGAAAGTACTAAAGTGATGGAAACGATGGGGTTATTCTCGATCGATTGAAAGATTTTACTATTCGTAATAAAATTCACTAAGACAAGGGTTATTTTTAATATATGGTTTATCTATGAAAATGTAAACATCTTTCCCTTCTTAATAGTTATATTTTATTGACAAGTACATGGCAAAAGATGGCTCTAACATTTCTCATTGAAATTCGTTAAGGTGTTCTCTTCCAGCTGAACGCTGGCATAGTTGGTCTTATAGAATCTTCGGATGCAGGGGGACAGCAGGTCAGGGTCCACATCTTCGGGTTTATTGCGACCAAAGAAGAAGCCTGCCAGCTGGGCAACCGCCACAGCCACAGCGGCTCCAATCATGGAGTAATACATGAAGGACACATGGTAGATCTCCTCCCCGAAACTAAGGGGCCTGTAAAAATAGTTTGTAAGGTAAGAACTCGTTGATTGTATAGAAGGTACTCCGGAAAACTTACTTATGCTCTGGCGTTGGAACGGTGGCATTTGCTGGCGTCACCAAGGGACGCTCGAATTCGTAGGTACATCCGTCGGTGCTTACCGGCTTGGTCTCCCACTGCATCTCCCCCGATGTGACAGCCATTTGGGCTGAGAGACACAGCCAGGCCATGAAGAAGAACGAGACAACGGTGCCCAACAGTGCGCTCTGGAGGGACAAGAATATTTACTCATATTTCTCCAACTCAAGGACTCCGTTGGGAATACCCACCTTTGAGTTGATGCTTGGGATCAGCAGTCCCATCACGAACAGGGCCACCAGAGGACCGTTGACAATCGCACCCACGGTCATAGACAGCTGCATCACGTGAGTGCCCATGCGCTCGACCACAAAGACCAGGGCAACGGACAGGACGCCTATAATGACCGTACAGAGGCGCACTGTAATGGCCACCTCATGCTCGGTCATGGGCTTCTTTCTCAATGGCTTAATGTAGTCCTCCAGAAAGACGGCAGCCAGAGAATTGAGACCCGTTGACAGAGAGCTAAGTGCAGCACTAAACACACCAGCCACAAACATGCCAGGAACTCCTGGAAATGAGCTAAGCGACTGCACCACCAGCAGAGGCACTAACTGATCCTTGGCCACGGCCAACTGCAAGAAATGTCACCCTTCAAGAAAACATTCGAGGCATCATTCAAACAGTTTTGTCCTACCTTAGTGGTCAGCGGATCGCAGTCGTAGTATGTGGCATAGAGCAAGATCCCGTTGTACAGGCAAACCGCATTGAGGACAATCAATCCGACTATGAAGATGAATGATGTCTGGGCCATCTCCTTCTTTCCGGGCAGCGAATTGTAGCGTTGTATAATGATCTGGTTACAGCCCAATTGGTATGCGTTGTGTCCCACGTTTCCCAACATCATGGCCATCATGGACATGCGTACTTTGGGATCGAATGTCAGTCTGTTTGGTACAGAAGACAGGACAAAGAAGAATGGGACATAAGGATTAAAATATAATAAATAGAAATCACACAAAGGGCTAAAATTTTGTTATTTGATTTTTTGAAATAATTAAAATGACAATTTCACCTACTCCGGCCATTCGAGACGTCCGCTATCGAAGTTTCGCTGGATAACCACACCGAGACCACCCACATCCATAGTGCCCTTGATAATGACAAAGAAAATCGCAAAGACCATCACAATGGTCTGGATTACATCTGTCCAGACAACGGCCTTCAGGCCACCGGCAGTTGTGTAGAATATGCAGACGACGCACACGATGGGTGTGATGACATGTATATTTATGCCAGTGACTGTAAAAATTACATAAAAAAAGTCAACACTTGCCGCAGACAAGTACTTTCTCTACGAGTATCCGCCACTCCATAACTGTATTTGCCAATTGAAAGCGCTCTTACCCTGATTAAAGGCCAGCGCAGGCACAAAGATGACAATGGGCAGCCAGATCATCTATAGAAAGGAGATTCAAAAGAAGTTAAGTCAATACAAAGGGTTATTTCCGGAGCACTTGAAAGAGTTGAGTATTCTTTTCTTTTTTTTAGTTCAAAATTGTATTCAACTTACGTTTGAGCAGGTGAAGAGGACGGATCCCAGCAGGCGAACCGATTTGTTAAAGCGCATCTCGAAGTACTGTAAATATTTTTTTTCCATTGGTTCTTCGGCATTTGGTAAACACAATAAACATTGCCCACCCACACGGACACAGTACACGTACACGTACACGGACACATAGTATGTGGCTGTGCGGCTACGTCGCGCATACATAATCGAATATTACTCATACGCCACGTTGCTTGTACTAACTTATAAACTACTACGAACACCAGCAACCAGGAACCAAAACAGCAGCAACGATATTTCCGTATGTCAGTCGAGGCAATTGGTATTGTTCTGGCTTATTGCAGCTGGCATTGTGTGCCCCCTTAACCCTCGTAGATATCGAACAACAACGGGGTAGTACACCCCCACCCCAATGTTATTGGAGTGGCATGCAAACAAACTGGAGGTAAAAACATTTTCAGCTGATTGCACGCTGGCTCTGCCTTTGGCTCTGACTATGACCCTACCACTGCTTTGTTTTTGTCACACAAATAGTGCCATTGAAGTACTCGTTTCCCTTAAATTTTACTTACACAATAACATGCCATCAAGTACAATTTTAGAGAAAATACAGAATTTTATGCACTCCAAAAAATTGAATTAATGTGTAACATGCAGACACAAACATCTCCATCGATTCGGAGAACGTTCAGCTTACCTCGTAGGTGGATGTCAGCTGCAGGTTGCAGAACACCGGCAGGAAGATGTACCACGAGATGGCGCCCGAAATGGCCAGGGTCACCAGGATGAAGGCGTACTGTGTGCCATACACATAGATTTCCGTCGAAGTGCCCAAAAGAGAAATGCCCGAGACGAAGCTGTGGAAAGACGGTAATTATTAGTCCAGGCTAATTATGGCCAAAGCATAAACACTAATTGACGACCGATTGATCGAGGTTTATTTTTGAACCAACCCAAGATTTAATTTTCTTTTTCACTTGAAATTAATTTTTAATTAAATTAAGTTTAGGCTTGACTTGACCTGAAGTTATCCGGCGAAAGTTTGCGAGAAGGTGAAAGAAATTTAAGAAGAAATTCTGCTAGCATTTACTAAGCTTTGCTCTTAGCAGCAAATCGATTGGATTATGGCCAACAGCAATGTGGCGCAAATGGTAATCGAGCTAACATTCTGTCTGGTCGCATTGGCCAAAAGAAAACTTTCTCTGGCTTCTCGTGCATTCCGTAATCTGATTTTAATGATTAATGTCCATAACAATCATCATTTCAATTGTGGCCCCACAAAACAAATGATTCGCCAGAACAGAATAAAAGTTCGCAACCGAAAGAGAAATGCCATTAAAAGTTGATAACAAGCGGCGTTAAAGTATGCAGACACACACACACACACACACACCGAAACACAATCTCACGCAGAAAGCAGGGGGCATTTTAGTATTTGAAAATTGAAAAACAAAATATCCCTGCCACAAAGGAAATTTTGAGAGGAGAAGAACCAAAAAAATGATGGGGCATGTAATTGTGATTCAAAGCACGTTGGCCGAATTTGTTGCAAAAAGCAAACGACAACAAATAGAATGCCATAACAATAAAAGGCGCACAAAACAATTGTCAGCCGAGGCAAATGACCAAGTACTAGAGGGCCGGAATGGTATTGTGGAGACCAGGACCTGTCGGCCTGGTCATTAATGCGGCGACAACACGCCTAAGACAAAAGGACCGCACCCTTCGAAAAGGTGCTTGACCAAAACGTGTCAAAGAGCCGCCCCAGTTCTAGCGTCCAAGGTCACTCCGCCGAACCGCAACAGCAATGGGAATAGCAACGCCAAAGAAAAAGTAATTTCGTGCAAATTATTTGAGTTTGCGGCGGGCGTAAGTTTAAATAACTTCAATCTGGCTTAGACACAGAAAGCTGTTAAGTTGTATTTATACGCCAGATACTCGGTACATATTCGTATATTTACTTGCCAAAAGTTCCGCAAGCCATTTCAATATCAGCACAATCAGCATCGCCCCGAATCCCATCATCATCATCAACATTATTATCATCCTCATCATCGGCCATAATAGGCTTGACCCTGACAATGAATATTGTTTACGCCATCCGGGGGCTTGTAAAGAAAACTTTTAAATAAAATGTTATTCTGTTTGCCCTGGCCAAACAATTGCCGTCCAGCCAGACGACGGTCTGGGCTGGGCTGGTTTGGTCTGGTCTTTTGCTTAGATTACGTATACGCACGTTTGGTCAATGTGGGAAAATTGCTGAAAATATTTAGATTGATTTGCCGGGGATAAGCCAAGCCCATTACGATAATTTGTGCAAATATTATTTTTGAATTCAAGTGAATGCACATCCTCATCAATTTGCATGAGATTATCCTCTTAAAATCCCTCAATATAAATGCCGGAATTTTATCTAGAATATACCATTCAAGGAAATGCATCCCGCTCAATTTTGGGAATAATCCTTCAAGAGACTTAAAGAGACGGAAGAGGCGGAATTGACTTTCGCAAAACCCATAAAAGCTCAGAATCCAAAACACATTAAACTACCTCACTCTCCATTGTTCTGGCCACGTCAAAAGCAATTAAACAGCAGTGCCACATATCCTGTTGGCTATCCAGTCAGATACGGCAACAACAAAAAAAAGCCAATCTAACATTTACATATAGCCGGTAACGGTAACTCACCTGGCCACCAGTGACAGCGCGACCGGAAACACTTTCATTTGACGACCGCCCACCAGGTAATCCAATGCCTCGGAGCCACGTCGCTCCTCGACTCCAGCCGCGCCAGCCCCATCCTTGCCGGGCAGTTTGCCCTTCTTCTTGGCCTTCTGCTTCTTCTCGATGAAGCCGAAATAGACCCCGATGACAGCGCAGACCGCCAGCATGGCTATGAACACCAAATAGTCAACAACGCCAAAGTGCTGCAGCGTCTGGCTCAAATCCTTCACGCTGAGTTTCTCTTCCGGGCCGCCCATGGAGGCTGTCGTCGTGGGAGTGGATGAGGAAGTGGGCGATTGAGTGGGCGTTAAAAAGCCACTGGATCTGGGACTGGGGCTGGGGCTGGGGCTGGCTGTTGGAGCCGTGCTGCTAATTATGGCCTCCACTGTCTTCACAATCGCATTCGTTACTGTTGCGGCGGTGGTGGAGACGGTTGTGGTTGAGGTTGTGGTGGGGTGGCCAGTGGCAGTGGATGAGTCCACAGGACTCGTAGTGGCTGACATTATTTCCTGGACCACAAGTTGCTTTTATGTATTTATTTTTATTGACTTCCAGCCGCGTTCAATCGCTTCTCTTTAATGCCTTCGGATTTGATTACTTTTGTATTAGTTTGGCACTGCGAATCGGTTACGATTTTTCATTAGGAGTTATTTTTTTGTACTTGTAGTTCCTAATCAAGCACAACTTTCAACTTTAATCGATTCACTACTTAGCAAGATGCTGGGAAGTTGTGCAAAAAGCTTATTTGAATTCACTTTTATTAACTAAAATATCTTCTAGGGGACAAAAGAAAAACAAAACAGGAACTGTGTTTCCAGTCAAAAATTAGCTATTACACACTATCCGTAGATCCTGGAGTGTCAGGACTACGATCACACGACGACCAGATCGTTTTCAATTTAGACGAGAGCACACACAAGTGGTTGCTCCGAATCTCGGCTGAACACTGATCTCAATTATTCGACCCTAGTGGCGTTAGAGATCTCCAGAGACAGATCTTATCAAAGATCTTCCATGACAAAGCATCAGCATCACCAGCGACCGACCTCCCCTCATAATTCACACAAATCTTGTATCGTGTGGGCTGAGGCTTTGTGTAAAGCTTTATCACCTAATTCGCCAGGGGCATGGCAGGCCCGACACTCGGCGACACTCGGCGACTGAGGCGACTGAGGCCTATGGCCCGCTCTAGGATAGATAGACAAATGCACACCCCCATTTGGTGCCGTCTGCCATCAGATCTGCCAGATTGTAAATTACTTTCTTTGTACACGGACGTGGCGTGTCTGCGGCTTTAGCCCCGCCGCTCGGTAATATATATGAATGCATTTACCTCCACATTTTGGATGGCTAAATCCCACACTTTTGTTTAGCAAGTTTTACAACATCAAAACGGAGTAAAATTCCATTAGAATATACGAAACCTGGGTGCGTCACTTACGGGTAATGTTTGGTTTTATCGAGTGGCTACTGGTTATCATAACACTTGGGAACAAGATTGAGAGAATGATATGGGTAACGCTGTTAAGGATAGCTGATCCATGTAGCAGAGTGTTGGCCGAGACATTGTATTTGTCGAAGATTAGTTCGAGATCCTCAAGAACTGCTTAGTATTTGCTGAATGCGCCAGGCCAAGGCCAAGGCATGACTTATGCGTGATGAATACCTTCGTTATTTAAACTGAATTAAATGCTGGGGAAATATCATCACTTTTCGCAACATTTCGTCACTTTTGCCCATTTGCCCATTTTAGGGCATTTTTCCAGCTAACCTTAGCCAATTGTAAGCAAATTGATTTAAGCTGCGAAACAGGATGCGACACAAATCGAATTTTGAAAATGGCCAACAGAGCTAGCTAACCGTCCAAAAGCCCAAATTGGTCATATCCGACTGGCAGAGGCACCGCGTGAAACTGTAGAGCTCCGACAGATCCCTGACTTGGCTGACTTTGCCCTCCGATGACACCCATCTCAAGTGCAAAGTAAATGGAAACGATGTCACTCGTACTCGTACTCGTACTCGTACTCGCCTTGATTCCATTTCATTTGCCGCTCCAGCTCTATTTTATTGGATTTAATGCACATTAATGGGCGGACAATGGCAGAGCCATCTGCCTCGGAATTGTGCAGCAATTTGGGTTAACTTAAAACAGTCAACTACACACAGTCTGAGCTGCAGGCAAGCTGCAAACGCACTAATTGATTTCTGACAATCAATTGCAACAATTACATGGACTAGTTACTAGTATATATTGTGTAGTCGAAGGTCTGCGAGAAGGAAAGCGAAATTCAATTTGGGAAACCTAAATAATGCACACACACACAACGTGACTTCCAATTTTGGGAAATCTTTTGCTGAGGTAACTTTTGGCTGGGGTATCAGAACCTAAAGGGAAGGAAAGAAAGAAAAGGCAGCTTAAATGATTAGACAACAACATAATTGTATTTTCCATTAGAATTATTTAACAATTTGATCAACTTCATGCCCTTAGCCCAGTTCCAAAAGTTCGGTTTCCCTTCCAAAGTTTCAACATACTATAATTAGATTTTAATGGATGCTCAGCCCCATAGATGAAGTTGAAAAACTATGTACAAGTAAATGTTAACAAGTGAAAGTGACACCCCAAAGAAGGGGCTGGACAACCATGTAATAAGCATAAAAAAATACCCACCATTAAAAGCATAAATTCCTGTAAACAGAAACGAATATACATACTATTTATTATTATATGGAATATGCTGCCTTATCGCTTAACGCTTTAAAGGGCAGATAGCGTACAGTAGCAGCCGCAATAAAAACAGCCAAATGCAAATATGGCGCCAAAGAAAATAAAGGCCACAAAGTGCTACAAAAATTTAATTATTTTTGTGCGCCAAACAAAAAGGAAAACCCAGAAAGAGCGAGACTCTGAGAGTGAAACCCAGTATTTAGCATATGCAAAATAATGACCAAAGGCCCGACCCCAGCTCTTGACCCTTCTGGGTGGGCTTAATTTGTCTGCGAGCCACAACTTTTCTGGCTTTATGACTTGGCGCCAAAATACTAGCTTAAAGTTAACCCTCAATGTGCCAAGCGACCAATTGGCAATGCGCCCTGTTTTTTATTAAATGAAAACACTTTTATGGCTGACGTTTATTTTATATGTTTGTACTTTTATTGATTAATAAAGTTCAGCCCAATGTATTCTGTTGAATTGCAGCTTCGTGTTTTAATTGTTTGTCAGCAGATCTTTATGGTTATTTTGGCTTCTGGTAAGTAAATAAAATTAAAGACTAATCGGTGATAAATAGTAGATTGATTGAAATTATTTCCAAATAATATGGTGAGATTATGTCATGAGAGTTTTATTTGTACAACAAATTTTAAAATTTGCTCCCCATTGAAGGGTTAAGAGCATAGAACCACACCACCCACTTAGTTGCTTAATTACTTCTTTGAACTTTGTTCTGTATGGCTGCAACTGCAGCTTGGATGTTGCAACTGCTGTTCCTCAAAGCTTCTGAACAGTTCACTCTGACTTTGGCTCCGTTTGGGTCTTCTTGTGTGGATGGATACTGTTTGTTCTGCTGGTGTTCGTTTTGTTGTTGGCACACTTGAGCCAATTTAACGCTTCCGTGTTTTTTTTTACTTGCCACGCCTCGTTGCCTGCTCGTTTCAGAAGCTGGAAAACAGTTTGTGTGTGTGTGCGTTTTGTGTATGTTTGCTGTTTGTTTTGTTGTTTGTTGTAATTCCATTTTCCGCTGACTGTGAAGAGACGAGGGCGGAGGAGACTGAGATTTAATCTCCAACTAAAAATAGCAGGCACTCGCTTTCTCTCTGATCAGTAAATTAATGTGCTGCCAGCCTCCCATTTACATTGTACACTCAAATTAATCCAATTAGGTAATCGCACGGATATTTCTCTTCTCGACAAGAACTATGCATGACCATTGATTATACAGCCCACAAATTAGGGTCAATTAAATCAAATCCAAATTCGGCTGGCGAATCGAGAGTCAGAACACCGAATCATGACCTTGAACTTGGCAACCATCAGAAACCAGACTATCTTCTTATTTCTCCTTTCGTTTTAGCATATCCACCCGGGGGTATTTATGCCTAATTCAAAGGCTCAGATACAGATAGACTCCATAGACACACACACACACACACACACATACATGCACACAGCAATCGACTGAGCCCTCGGAGAGATGTTTGAGATGTGAACTAAAGAAATTGGAATGAAAAGCTCGAATGTGCATTATTCTCTCTCTTGGCTGGCCGGCCATCCATCCATCCTTCGCAATCAGAAATTACTCAAGTGGTAAAATTAAATGTGTGTTCTCTGGTCGATTGTGAAGTGGTTGGAGGTTGGACCTGAAGTCGAGGGTAAAGTTGATTAGAGCTCTTGCTATGAACATAACACAATCGTCTGAAATGGTGCAATGTATTTCCAAACTTTAAAAAAGTGGATTTTAATACATACTCGTATGTGTTTTCGCTTGTGAAACAATTGTGCACTTATAAACTTTTCTACGACTACAAAAATGTTGCTGCAGAGTTTCTATATTTCCAAAAATGGTGTCGGTTTAATTGGTAAATTATTATTAGTTATTATTATCTTAATCTTATCTTATTTTTCCTATTTATATTAAAGAATTTCTCAAAGATAGAGTCAAGTCTATTTTCCTGTGAAGATTACATTTCGATTAGAGTTTAAATTCCTTTTACAACGTACGCTTATCAAGTAACTTAAATTAAATGCGATTAATAAAACTATCAGCTATATGAAAGATTATACAACAAATCAATTAAATATAACACTGTTCTCCTTCTCGTAGTCCTGCATGATTGCTATCACGGGCTCATTCAAAGATTCCCGAATCTTCCAGTTCAGGGCAAAGTCAACGTGATCCCACTCCGGATCTGCCATGCGGTGCATTTCCTTCTTGGGCAGACGTTTGGCCAATGCTTCGACATCCTCCACAGCGGCCAGGTCATCGTTGTCAGAATACCACATGTGAACATCTGAGGTAATCAGCTCCACAGGATACTCCGGGGGTTCCTGCGAGCCATAGACTAGCAAATTCTTTTTGGGGCCAAAGTCGAATTGACGGAAATAGCCAGATTGCTGCTCTTGGGCGTAGTGAAGCATTTGATCCGTCGAACAGCCCCCAGGATGAGTGGATAGTCCCTCTGGTATGGCAGTCTAATGATAGTTTTGAAGCATTTATATACAAGTAGAACTTTTTGTAATATCCTCCTACTTACCGCATTGACACGGCCATCTAGCTCCACGTCACTTCCGCAGACCGGACGCAGCATGATATCCGGTTGACACATGTTAAAAAGCAGGGCAATGAGGAAGTCGTTGTAGGGTAGGAACTCCTGGGAACCAAACAGCTTTGCATATATCGTCTGCTGCCCGAAATAAGGAGCAAGGGTGCGCACAAATGAGTTCTCCAAGTTCTTCATGATCGCCACGGGAGCAAACATGTGAGCTGTCTTGATTTTCGTATTGTACTCCGGCCGTGAGGACATCAGCGCAAAAAACACCGTCGTTCCTTGAGAGTGACCCACATAGTGGATGGCCTCTTGTCCCTTGCCATTCTCGGTGCACAGGGCATAATCGATCATGGCCGCAATATCGTAGACCCCGATCTCGTGCCAGCTGAACCGCCAGAAGTGGGGATGTTTTGTGGAGAGCGTCGTGTGGTTCCTGGAGTAGGTGTTGCCGCGACCATTACCTATCCAAACATCGTAACCAGCATCGGCCAGAAGATACGGCAGGGCATCATTAGGTCCACTCAGGATCCAGGCATCCGAGCAGCTCAATAAACCATGCTGAATCAATACAATGGGACGCTTCTCGTTCTGGTTCTGGAGTTTGTGGGAATACGGTATGCGAAAGATTCCGACGATATAGCCGTCGTCGGTGACGACATGATGATGCTCTGATGGATATCCGTGAGCGGCAATACGATCAGCCTACAAGTTGATCAATTAATATCAGGATAGTTTTAAAATCCAGAAGCCACTTACAGTCGTCAATCGATCCTTGAGGCCAATATGTGCCTCTGGATTATCATATAGCTGGTAGAAATCAATTGCCCCTACTGGCCCATCCAGGGCTGCAGAATTGGTAGCCGCAACCAAGCCAATAAGGATCAGTAACTGCCTAAAGATCGGGTTCTTCATGGTTGGGCGATGGTTCGATGGCAACTGACTGCTGGCCAACGTATGATTTTCAGCTTTTGTAGCAGTCCCCAGGAGTTCGATTTCAAGTAGTTTTTGCTATCAGTGGTTTGATTAAATATATTTAGACTCTCGAGATTATGCATCCGTAAAAAGAAAAATCTAAAAGTAATAAAATTCGGATTAAAGAAATTAATCTAATATTTTCATCCAGCTGATTTTTGTTGATTAGACCAACTGTGGGCACAAGCTTGCTCCCAACTACTATTTTTCCGAGATGCTTCAACAATTTTTGACACTCGAACCAAACGACGGGTATACTCAAAGATTATAGGGGTATATTCGGCTTGTAGTGGAAGAGGATGTTCCACCACTGTTCCACCGGCCCATAAAGAACGAAAATCTGTGGCATCCACAATTTTGAAAAGCAAAAAATATTCGGGATTTAAATAAAAACATAGTGAAATTTAATATAAATTTATTAAAAGGTCCTTTTAATATGGTCAATATTTAAAATAAACATAAAACACCTTAAAATAATTATAATATATTAAATTGGTAGGAAAAATACTTGATTTGAGTATGAAAATATTTAATTTGAATATTAAATATTTTAAATAAAATCAAATTTGAATTTAGTGCAACTGAAATCACTTTCTTTTTACAAATAAATGAATTGGTATTGCTTGTGGTATCCCTCAAGTGAACAAACAAGCAATACGGCTGCCGGAAATGCCACCTTCTCTGCCTTGGTCAATATCGTAATACTCTTTTTACGAAAATAGACGCAATATACGAGTAGCAATGAATAAATAATGTTTGTTTTAGTATAAGAGTATTGTTATTCCCTTCTCCTCCTAGCTACGAGTTTGGAGGTCTAGGTATTCCCATAATAGCTTTATTGGTGTTCCTCCACTTGAATTTATGCGCGTTTAATTGGTTAATATTTGCTATACGTATCGCAAAGCGATTAGAAGACTAATCGAGTCCCCGCGGTAGTCTTTAAAGGCTGTGGCGCGCTGCGCATTTGCCATAGTTCAGTAGGAACATGTCCGGATTTCACATCGGTGTCTACTTCGCTTTTGTATGGATTTGCCTAGGCACAATCGTACAGAGCGCTCCTCTGGTCTCGGGTGCGGATCCAGCGGAGATTACCGACTTCTATCAGATCTTCAACAATCCCGATGCTCATCTGTCTTTGGCCAAAGCTCCAACCACGGTAACTATCCGGCGAGTGTGGCATACGATCGCAAAATACTTATCCTTCTCTTTTGGCACAGCTTGATTACATCACGGAGCACGGCTATCCAGCGGAGCGGCACTATGTGACCACCGAAGATGGCTATATCATCAGCCTCTTCCGCATTCCCTACTCGCACAATCTGCAGAATGAGGACCAGCAGCGTCCCATCGCCTTTATCCAGCACGGACTCTTCGGCAGTTCCGATGGCTGGCCCTCTCTGGGCCCAGACGATGCCCTTCCCTTCCTGCTCTCGGATTCCGGCTACGATGTCTGGATGGGAAATGCTCGGGGTAACCGCTACTCCAGGAACCACACTTCCCTCTCCACAAAACACCCCAACTTCTGGCGGTTCAGCTGGCACGAGATCGGTTACTTCGACATCGCCGCTGCCATCGACTACACGCTATCCACGGAGAACGGCAAGGGACAGACGGGCATCCACTATGTGGGCCACTCGCAGGGAACGACTGTTATATTTGCTTTGCTGTCCTCGCGTCCGGAGTACAATGCAAAGATCAAGACTGCTCATATGCTGGCCCCGGTGGCCTTTATGGACCACATGGATGATTTCATGGTGAACACCCTGTCCCCCTATCTGGGATTCAACAATGCCTACTCGCGGCTCTTCTGCTCCCAGGAATTCCTGCCCCATAATGACTTTGTCCTGGCTCTAATGTACAACGTTTGCCGCCCCGAATCCGTGGTCTCCGGTTTCTGCAGCAGCAGCGGTGATAACACATCCCAAGAAGGACGAACCAATACGGTAGGTCTACAAATGACTGCTCTGATTAACTTATAACTTATGCTAATATTCATACTTTTAACCATCACAGACCGCCTCATCAATGCTGGCTGGGGCCTTTCCCGCTGGCGTCTCAACCGACCAAATCCTGCACTACATGCAGGAACATCAGTCAGGACACTTTCGTCAGTTCGACCACGGCACAAAGAGGAATCTAAAATACTACGGCACGGATACACCAGCCGATTATCCCACCGAGCAGATTACTTGTGAAATGCATTTGTGGTTTTCGGACAACGATGAAATGGCCGCAGTGGAGGATGTTCATCGACTGAGCGTGACACTTCCCAACGCCGAAATGCACCATATGGATGATCCCCTGTGGGATCACGGAGACTTTGCCATGAACTGGGAAGTGCGCCAGTACATCAATGATCCAATTATCGCCATCATGAATAAACACGAGGCCGAAAATCCGAAGTGATAAGGACCTAGTCCACTTGTATCAAATATTTCAATTAGTTTTTAGTTATATGTATGTATTATTAATGTAAATCAGAATAAATACAAATCCAATCTTATCATGAAACGGATGCCTCTCAGACACCCAGAAGACACCTAGAAGTGGGTGTACCTCTCAGACACCCAGAAGTACACCCACTTCTAAGGTGAACAATGTCCATTAGATAGATACTTTTCCTTGCACATAAATATTTCATTCATAGGATCATGGCCGAATTTTTTAATCAATCCATTAGCAAGTACATGCCGTAAATTTTATGGGTTCCATTGTCCCCTCTTAAAATCTATAAATTGTTTAGTAATCTACAACCACAACAACTTTCGATGGGGGGTATTTTCTGTGGATTATCACACGGTTCTTCAAGTAGCTTTAATTGGCGATAAGTTTGAAGTGCCAGAGAGTGACGCAAGTAATTCTCCGAATTATGTATACATTTTTCGGAAACATCAATTAGGGTTTTAGATTTCTGGTTGTGGTTTCCCAGTTTATATAGGACCCAATAATATTCGGAGGGTTTTACCCACTCATAATAATCAACTAAAAGCTTCTGAGAGATCAGTATTGGGTGGTGTTGCTTCGATTTAAAATTTAGGTGTATATATATTTTCTCTAATCCGAATTTTATACCTTTTAGATTTGGCTCTTAACGGATGCATAATCTCGAGAGTCTAAATATATTTAATCAAACCACTGATAGCAAAAACTACTTGAAATCGAACTCCTGGGGACTGCTACAAAAGCTGAAAATCACACGTTGGCCAGCAGTCAGTTGCCATCGAACCATCGCCCAACCATGAAGAACCCGATCTTTAGGCAGTTACTGATCCTTATTGGCTTGGCTGTGGCTACCAATTCTGCAGCCCTGGATGGGCCAGTAGGGGCAATTGATTTCTACCAGCTATATGATAATCCAGAGGCACATATTAGCCTCAAGGATCGATTGACGACTGTAAGTGGCTTCTGGATTTTAAAACTATCCTGAAATTAATTGAGCAACTTATAGGCTGATCGTATTGCCGCTCACGGATATCCATCAGAGCATCATCATGTCGTCACCGACGACGGCTATATCGTAGGAATCTTTCGGATACCGTATTCCCACAAACTCCAAAACCAGAACGAGAAGCGTCCCATTGTCCTAATTCAGCATGGCCTGACTAGCTGTTCGGATGCCTGGATCCTGTGTGGCCCTAATGATGGCCTACCATATCTGCTGGCCGATGCTGGCTACGATGTTTGGATGGGCAATGGTCGCGGCAACACCTACTCCAGGAACCACACGACGCTCTCCACAAAACATCCCCACTTCTGGCAGTTCAGCTGGCACGAGATCGGGGTCTACGATATTGCGGCTATGATCGATTATGCCCTGTCCACCGAGAATGGCAAGGGACAGGAGGCCATCCACTATGTGGGTCACTCCCAAGGAACGACGGTGTTCTTTGCGCTGATGTCCTCACGGCCGGAGTACAATACGAAAATCAAGACAGCCCACATGTTTGCCCCCGTGGCGATCATGAAGAACATGGCGAACAAATTGGTGCGGTCTCTGGGTCCCTATTTGGGCCATCAGACTATGTATGCAAAGCTATTTGGTTCCCAGGAGTTCCTGCCCCACAACGACTTCCTTATTGCCCTTCTTTTCAACCTGTGTGAGCCGGATTTCCTGCTGCGTCCGGTATGCGAAAATACTGTACAGACTCTCTATTCTGGTGGTCGCGTTAATATGGTAAGCAAAATGAAATCCAAAAAGGTTGTTCCTTGTTAATTGATAATTGTTTTTTAATATATCCGTAGACCGCCATGCCAGATGGTCTGGCAACTCATCCGTCGGGCTGTTCCACCGATCAAATGCTCCACTATATCCAGGAGCAGCAATCTGGCTATTTCCGCCAATTCGACTATGGCCCCAGGAAGAACTTAAAGGTCTATGGCTCGGAGGAGCCACCAGAGTATCCCGTGGAATTGATTACCTCAGATGTTCACATGTGGTATTCTGACAACGATGCCATGGCCGCTGTGGAGGATGTCGAGGCGCTGGCCAAACGTCTGCCCAAGACGGAAATGCACCGGATGGCGGATCCAGAGTGGGATCATGGGGACTTTGCCTTAAACCACGAGGTTCGTAAATATCTCAATGAACCCGTGATTGCCATCATGGAGCAATACGAGAAGGCGAACAGTGCTACTTGATTGAGTTATTGTGTTATCTTTAAGATTTTACTTTAAGTTATTTGATAAGATCCCTAATCTTTATATTTAACTAATAAAGCAATTGAACCTCTCATCAAAAACTAGTCTAAATAGGAAAAAAAGACGCACTAGCCTTTGGGAAAATGCATCTTGAAAAATTCTTCCAAAAAAATACTAATTTACCAGTTTCTCAAGGGTTCCTTTATGAAGGTGTCGCTCTTTTATTATTGCATGGCCTTGTGCTGGCACATCAGTCGAAGTGCCTTCGTCTTTATGTTCAATTTTGAAACATTTTAAACATACCCTTCGGAGTAGTACCAATATTAAGCTGCTATCATTCGGAATTCCAAATATAACAGAAGAACTGATTGTATTTTTTGGCAAAAAATAATTCTAATTATGTTTATTGAAATCAAAAAAATTAAATAAATTGTAATGATACTTATAAGAAATGATTGTTCTAAAACTAGCAACGCACTCGAGCCGGAATTCGTTTCATCTGGTAATCCTCCCCGATCTTGAGCACGGCCATCATTCCCTGGACTGCATGGGCTTCGACATGGCAGTGATAGAGCCAGAAACCGGGATTATTTGAAATGAAGCGGACAATGATGTAGCCCAATCCCGGTATCTGCACCGAGTCCTTAACCACCGAATTGTAGTGGTCTGGCAGACGAGGGAGAAGTCCCTGGCGATCGAGTTGCTGTATCTACAAAAAGGATATGGTTTAGAATCAATCAAAGTTGGTGGACTCATTGTGTGGAGACTTACATTGCGAAGGTCATCCATATTGCCCACCACTCCCTGGCCAACCAGGCGGAAAGAGGTGCCATGGACGTGGAAGGGATGCGTGTTGACCATGTAGTTGGCCACCACCATTTCAATGGGGCGGTAGGCAGGCATCCTGATTACGTTCAGGCATTCGCAGACTTCCTGCTGACAGTTGCGACCCTGTGCGGCGAGAGAGCTCCGGTTGCAGAAATACCCATCGTCCTGGATGAGATGCCGACCCTGCAACAGGGATATACCCGGAGGTATGTACGAGATCTCGTCGATCTGGAAGAGCAGCTCCCCATTGGGAGCCCGGCGGAGACTGAAACTGGAGTAGTAGGTGAGGAACTTTGTGTTGCGTGCCCAGGGAACAGGTTGCAGCGAACGGAGGGCCACAGTGCCCACATTGTTGTCCTTGTTGTCGGCCGTTGCCAGGCGCAGGAAAGCCGCAGGGCCGGCGGCAATCGTGGGCACAATGCGATAATCGTTGACCAACACGGGAGCCGGAGATAGAGCTCTGCTCTGGACGGAGATATTCGTGGGCTTGAGGAGATTATCCGCATCGAGAGCCCTGCTCTGCGGGCTAACCAAAATGTTACCCTGTGGCAGCTCACTGCGAGTGGCGCCACGGTAGCTGAGCACTGCGCCCTGGTACAGTTTGCGACCCTCGCACTGCTCGTAGCCGCGGACTCGGATCCAGTAGTTCTTGGCCACCTGATTGGCCTCCAGCACAAAGTCAAATCTCTCAGCAGAGGTAAGGAAAAACCCATCAGCCAGCACCGGCTCAATGTCGTTGCCATCTGTGCTGATGATCAGCAGCTTGTGCCCCTCAATGGAGAACTCCACGGGGCAGTTGGCGATCCCATTCAGAAGGACTCGCATGCGATAGCGATAGCCAGGAGTGACCCGGAGGCGCTCGTAGCGATTTCGGCTGTCGTTATCCGGCAGCTGGTTAAGATGGTTTCTTCCCTTTCCGTTGATGAGTATGTTTCGCACTGTAAACTCATTGTCGTAGAAGATGTCCTGGATCAACACGCAATGCTCCACCAAATCGTAGTCGTAGAGATGCGCGTGCCGGTTGGCTTGACGCGTCTGTCGTGCGATAAAAAAACCCGCGACCCCGAATCCCCGCTGATAGCCCATGTGGCTGTGCCACCATAGCGAACCGCTGCGATCGGCCGGGAACTCGTAGCGCTGGACTTCACCCGGCTGCAGCGGGTATTGGGTGACAAATGCGGCTCCGTCCATCTCTGGCGTGCGCGGCATGTTGATACCGTGCCAGTGCATGGTGGTGCCCTCGCCTAGATAGTTGAGTACATCCACCACCACAGTATCGTTCTCGCACAGCTCAATAGGCGGTCCCGGAATCATTCGATTGACGGCCATCACGGGCGAAGCCACACCGTCGCCATAGAGGCAGTGCTCTGCGGCACAGGCTCGCTCGTCGAACTGACAGCGCTGGCACTCGGGTCCCAATCTCTGGTAGTTATGCACCACCAGTTGGTAGTAGCAGCTCTGGCTCTGGCCCTGCTGGCAGACACGTCGGCACGGATGGCGCTCAAAGTCGGTAAAGCTGGCAATGTCCATCTGGGTGTAGTCGTTCTTCAAATTCAGACCGGCTGGTGTCCCTTTGGTGGTCTTGTTGCGGGACCAAGGCCAATCGAACTTGGCCTCATCTATGCTGAATAGGGGATCTTCGGGATCTGGCGGATCCAACTCCGTCAAGCCCTGGGCCAAGCCCAGAACCAAGAAAATTATCCAACGGCTAGAAAAACTTTTACTTTCGCGTACGCACATCTTGAGCTTTGGCAAGCAACTGTCTAAAGCATTGAATGCAACGCGCGAAGAAAGTTTGGATAGCGGCGCCTCGAGACCTTTGGGCATGCGCCGCACGTCGCCTGCCATTAAAGCTGAGCAGAATTTGATAAGTCCACGGGGGGCATTGTTATTGGCATTGGAATTAAACGGAATCCCAAACATGGCAAATGGATTACAGACGGTGGTAAAAACTCCGCTAGATTTGGAGATAATTTACAGAAGTCACTCGAAGATTACAACATAGAATGGATCATCGGCCGGGCATGGCATTGATGTTTGTTTGAACATGTGCATCTCATAGAGATATAGAGTAATATAATACAATCGTGAAGGAAAGGTTAGTGCTCTGAAATGTTCTACAAAAGTCACTGATCTACCAAATTGTATGACGATTTTATAATTATTGCAGGCAGTGCAGCATTACTTTTCCTTGTGGTTCCCCGCAATTCTAATGAAATTCTTCGTCAGCATACTCGTGCTACATCAGTGTTGATATTGACATTTGCTGGCTCCACATAATGCAATATTTATAAGAATTTCGTAATACTTTATTTGTATAGATAGATATATGTTTCTTCCTGTAAGGTGCAAAACAAACAGGGATCAGTGCCACCAATAACCATTAAAAAGAACAAGTGTTTATTTGTATCTAGTATCTGTATCTTGTTCTTGTAGGCACAAGTGTTTATTTGTATCCATAAATATTATCTGCAAGCTTCACCTCATTTCTTTTTTAATGATAATTGGTGGCAATGCACAGCAGAGAATACATAGAGAGAATAAATGACATTATATTCCTAGCTTCTTTACCTGATTCCAAAATATATGCATTCCATATAGATGAAAGATACATTTAAATATAAAGATAATATTTATTAAAATATGTAGATTTAGATAATGTTTAAAAATGCATTAAATCTCCCGCTTCTCGACTGCCGCAGCCGATGAACCGGATGCAGGAGCTGCGGCAGTACTCATAAGACTAATCACGCCACAAGCTATGGGTAGACCCACAGAGTTCTCCTCGTTTTGATAGGCCAAAGCATTCGGCATGGCCTGAAGAGACGAGGAGAAGACCTCCGCATTGAGAGCCGTATTCAGATCGATGGCTTTGCTGTGAATTACAATGGCCCTACCCACGATGCCATTGAAACCAAACAACTGTATGTAGATGCTCTGGAAGACGGCGGATATGCTGCCATCGTCTTTGGCGTCCACATTGCCCAGCTGAAAATAATGTATTTTATGGAGTAAAGTGTTGCATATTTGACCCATGCTTTGGAGAACTTACAAAGTTATTGGGAAACTGTCCGCCCGTAGACTTGCACCCTTCGCTGACATCACCGAAGGTGTGGATATGCAGAGCATGCTTTCCCGGAGGAAGACCTGTCACATTAATGGTCACCTTAATGTCCGAGTTGTAGGGCAGCTGCTGGAAGGTGATCATCCCGGCCACGCCCGCTGCCTCGCCCTCGCCTATAAGTTTTGCACCCGCCTGCCATTGGGGAACCAACTGCTGAAAGAAATACATTCTTTACTTAATAAAAGACTCAAGATCCTGTGCCAAAATCTTACATAAGTATATCCCAAATAGGCCGGTTGTGGGGGTAAAAGAGGTCCCAAGAGGCCAGCACCTCCTGGTATGCCAACCGGACCACCCAGTGGTACCGTCAGACGTTCGTATCGCTTCACTTTGGTACCGGACACGACTTTGATGCCATCATCGAACCGCGTCACATTCACTGGCCGGAGACGGTCCAACAGATTTTGTGCACTGCCAGGCACAAAAATGCTGCTATAGCCAATTATCAGCATCAGAGGCAGAAGTTTAATGAGCATTTTGATCTAATTTGAAAATTTCGATTCGCAAATACTGGACTCTCTCGACTGCTCTGGGCTAGGGCTTGGTTTGCACTGATCCAAGCGCTGTTACCGGCTCATCCATGATGACTTCGACATGGTTTTCATGCTGATTGAACACGCTAATTGTCACCTGTGGCGCTGTGGAGTGGATCTCTGGTGGCCAGTGGCAGTACGAGTACCAGTATCGCTGGAATAGTTGATGACTAGATTGGACGCTAATGGCAATTGAGTGTCGCGTGTGTTTGATGCTTGGTTACGTGCCCAGGGGCGTAGTTCTTGCTGGGTTTGAGGGCAAGATCAAGTACTATGCGGCCAGAAGAACATTCTTGCGGTCAGTGATTTTCATTGACATTTTCAAGTTTCAAGTTTCATGTAGAAGGTTATGGCTAGATTATCCTAGCACCCTGTATTCCTGACGACTCTGTACGAGCGATGAGACCATTGATAAGAGACCATTAACAAAACGTAAACCAGATCATCGACAGGCTATTGAAAGTGAAATCCTAGCCCAAATCAAAAAATTAGATATGATTTAGGCAATATATGACATATACATAAGAACTATATGATACTCTATTGAGCTATTTTATCTGGTGAGCCTAAGTTCACATTTTATATTAGCGTTACTTCAATAAATATAAATTAATATATTTTAAGGAAATTTTATAATTCGATTTCCACAGGTGAGACATTTCTAAATAGATATCTCTCTTCTACAAAAAATCCTTCCAAATGGTATCTTTTAGCGTTGTCATTATAAAACTGAACATTTTAATAGATCTATGTATACAATTTATTTAACATTCAAGATTTTGAACATGTTTTATAACACCCCAGTGCAACTACTACTAATGTAACTTGAGAGTTAAACTTTTAGGAGCTGCGGGTTTCAGGTGCTCATACGGACACACCAACAGACGGAACAATATTATACAGCAACGAAACTTATTTTTTTTTATCGAGAATTGGGAAACATCTCCGGCTTATGAAAATATAATATGCCCAAATGCTGTCTGAATACATGGTATACAAATGTAGCCCGACACGCGACATTTACTGACATTTGATGACATAGAAAGTTTATTTTATAAATTGAAGCCATTTATAAACACATTCATATAAGTTAGCAATAAATAAAACTGGGTCGACGAAATGAATAGAAGTAGGCAAAGTGTAGATACGTATCGATCGCTTATAATACAGAGCTTATATACAGAGCTTATCGGTAGCCACCGCGTTGATGATAGCCACCGCCACCTCCTCCACGACCACGACCACCGCCGCGGCCTCCTCCTCCTCCCCCGCGACCGCCTTGAGGATTCCAGCCAGAGCCCTGCACTCGTCCACTCCCGCTAGTCCATAGCTGATCGCGATCTCTATCGCGACTGTTATCGCGATCGCGATTCTGCTGTGGCTGTTGATGGTGTTGTTGCTGTTGATGTGGCTGCTGCTGTTGATGTTGATGCGGCTGCTGCTGTTGCCAATTGTCTGCTGCTCCTCCGCCTCCGCCTCTGCCACCACCACGACCGCCACCACGCCCACCGCCTCGAAAGTTTCCTCCTCCACGACCACCGCCTCCTCCTTGGGGCCCGCTTGCCCTTTGCTGCTGCCAAGAAGGCATCTCTGGTGGGGGCGGAGCATGCTCATTGGCTCGTCCCCCGCGATCCGGGACACTGCCAATCATATGCTTTTGGATCTTCGAGGCAGTATTCTTGCGGACATTTGCGGAGCTCGTCTTTTCGATGATGGCCAGGTCGGCGCGTGCGGCCAAGAGAGCCACAATGTTGGTTTCGTTGCCACCGAACTTGAACTGCTCCAGTTCCTTGAGCTTCAGCTGAAAGAGGTCCATGATCTCGTTCTGGCGATTCTTCATACTCTCCGACCACTGGAAGCTCTGAACGGTGGCTTCCAGGCGGGTGAGCATCATTTGCCGACGAAGATTGTACTCGCTATCCAGATCAATGTGCAGGGCTTCCAACATCCGCCACTGGACGTCGCTAAGGGGCTTCTTAAGGTTGAGCAGGGGCTCGCTGACAACACCACGATTGGTCTGGCCCATGCGCTGCTCTAGTCGGGGAGTAATCTTATCGAACATGGCCTTCGTATTGATGTTCTTGGGTAGCTCGCCCAGCTGCAGGTCCCTCACCAGTTGCAATACCGTCGCCTCGACATTGCACTCAGTCTTGGACTTTTTGCAGGGCGGTCCCACGGACTGCGCCTTCAGCGAAATCTTGGTGAACATCAGCTCCGAGGTGAGGTAGTCCATCAATTGCAGCAGTGACTCACGGCTCTGGAAGCGATCCGATATGGGCCCCATCACCAGCTGGCTGTAGGGACAACTCAGTTCTGTGAGCAGCAGTGACAGCTCGATGGCGAACTCGTCGTGGTCCTTCTTGCTGGATGTCACATGCTCGTCCGTCTTGCGGAGCACATGCAATTCCTGGGCCAGCCAGAAAATCACCGCACGCAAGTCCTCGTCATCGATGCCGTTGTCCAGGGCTTTGGTCAGCGCCTCCTGCTGCAAGCAATTGCCATCGTAGGCCAGAGCCTGGAGGGAGTCCACCACATCCAGTTCAAGCTCCATTTTAAATATAAACAACGTTTAAACTAATTTACAATTGTCTTGACCAATTTGACTGCGGAATTATCGAAAATATACCGAAAATTACGGTCTCCTTTTTAAAATATACCGTAAAAATACCGACGAAAATCATATTCCTCGATTTTGATATTCTATTTAATATAACTATCTGAATAGGATACTGAACCCTGAACAAATAATTTTAACTGATAAATAAAACAATATTCTTTAAGATTGACAAATTTTTAAAACTCAGTTTATTGGATTCGGTCTAAAATAAGGTTGAAGCAAGGAAGGTCAACAAATAAGTCCCTTTTCTTACATAGCAACTACACGGTAACTACACATTTGCTACACATCAAAAACGATTTTACAGATGATCGATATTTGTATACCCTACTTCTGAATTAATGTTAAAAAAATTGTTTTCGAAGCTAAGTAGTAATGCATTATTCTCGTATTGAAATGTTTTTAACTTTCTATGCATTTAATTAGATTCCCGTATATAATTTCCCATAGGTCTCGATCCCGATACACATATTTGGTATGTGGATGTAGGAAGAGTATAAACTACAAAATTTCATTGATATAGCTTAAAAATGTGAAGAATATTTTTGCTTACCATCCATTTAATCAATTCCCTTCAGTCCTTCCGTAGAAGGGTACTTTATAAAATGCTCCCTTAAGGAGAAAGAGGGTATGGACAACAGGCAAAACGGCACAGAAAATTCAACGCATGCAAGGTAAAATCCACCCAATTGTCTACTACACAGGGACGAAATCTTCATGGAGCCACCTCCTGTCAATGTAGGATATAGAACAGGATCATTATTTGAACACAGGTTACCATGGCATGCGCCGATCGGGTCACAAATAACGGACAAAAACAAAATATGTATGTCTTGACAAAATTTTTTTGATCCTTGGTCCTTGAAAAGAATTCCATAAAATCAAGGACTTTCTACCGATCACGTCCCGATCGGACAATGAATAGCGGAGTTATGCCATCAACAACATTACAACAAAATAAAGTTTTTTAAGTGTTTTTAATTCAGTTTCTGATTGTGATTATGATTATGAAATACAAAAAACGTAAGAAAAAATTAATGCTGCTTTACAGTTAGAAGAGCTAACGTTCCCACGACGCGAGTAATGAATCGTAAAGCGGCCATTGGGTTGGAATGCGATAACACATGGGGATGAATTTCGCAATACTGCCGAGAAATGTGTTTTCAGAGCATCGCCGAAGAACTCGAGATTATCGGAGTTGCACTCATCCAACCTAAATGGAGAGCTGTCCACCTCAAACTTTCTTCTAACCAACTCTTTGATGGCTTTTACTTGCTGCATATATATTTTTCGAATATTCCTATGGGTAATAATGGGAAAATGCATTTCCCAATATTCCGCACGCAGTGTGGATTTGTATAGTCATTTTAGAATAATGTCCGATACTCTGAATACTCTCTATTCATGATATTGAGTAGATGCGTTATATCATATATTGTTAGTTAACGCTCAGGACGGATGGAGGCGTAGGTAAAAGCATCGATGTTGGAAAAATTTCCATCTCCAATGACCATTGGTCATTGATATTTTTGATATTTTTGATATCCAACACTTTCGATAGATTTTAAAACCTTTCTGAGTCCCGATCGAATTTTTGGGGAACCCTTGATTTGAAAATCTGTCGATACCTGTTGAAAAAAATATATGCAATTGTCAATGTGAGAAAGAAGGAAAGAAGAAATTTGAAACTTACAACATGCATGTACAAATAGTGGAAATCAGTTCCATATATTTTTAACCCTGCGATTACCAACACCTTCCCTCGCTGTAACTGACCGCGAGTCTGAAATGCATAAAATACATATGTACATAAAGCCTTTTGAGCACAGGACCGAAGCGTGTGCTTAGGGCCGACGCTACACGAAGTTTTTACATTATGTGTGCCGACTGCGCTGCTCTGTGGCCTTTTCCTATGCACATTGCATAGGAAGCTGCCGGCCCCTGCTCAAATGACTTTATTATTCTGATCGGCAGCGCCGCGTGACAAGTGTCACTTGTCTGTGCACACAAACGCACTAAAAACATGTGAGTGTCTGCGTGCCGACCCCTGCCCTATACCCAAAAAGAGGTTAGGAATATAGTATTAGTTTGTATACATATGTATATAGTATTAATGTGTGTATCATTATCGTACATTTTCAAGCAGTTCGAAAAGGAAGAAAGCAGAAGCACGGAATACTCGCGCCATCCCCCACATATAGCACCAGCAGCAGCAATACTGGGATTGGGTGGGCAGTTTCTTCGCCCACCTATAAAAAAACAGATTCCACTGATTTGGAAGACCCCAAAAACTTCAACGATGGAGGGACCACCCGAACGAATATGAAGATCCGAAAGACCCGAAAGACGACAAAAATTTGAAAGACCCAGTAGAGGCCGGAAAAACAATAATATAAGGAATTCTAAAAAAAGCCGGAGAAATCGGAGAAAAATTGCTTAAAAAAAAAAAGTAAATCAAGAGGATAGACGAACGGTGTCGAACATTGTGGCAAAGTACTAGTCGAAATTTGAAGAAAAATGTTTTCCAATTATTTTTAATAGAAAGTACAAGCAGCTGGAATTTTGCAAAAAAAAACCTACGACAAATACAAATATAAAATAAAAAGTACATTATATATCTCATCACACAGCCATAATAGTAATTTGCTTTTCTCCTTTGCAGAAGAAAACAAGCAGTGAAAACGCCGGCGGTGAATCATGTGTACATACATATGTACATATGTATATATGAATTTAAGTTTATTAAAAAGTATATTTCATTAAATTCATCAATTTTTCATGTTGGGGGTTGAAGATGACAGCTGAATCTAATGCACAGCGGGCGGGATGCTCACCCCCACGTGCAGTCAAGCACAAGTTGCTGACGCTAAAGACCGCCTGCGAGCAATTCGAGCATCACGGGTCCGCGGATGGTGGATCATCCTCCACATCGGCCTCCGACTGGAGACTGGCCATGCCACCGAAGAAGTCGAGCAGTAAGCGACGTGAGTCTGAGCTACAGCAGGAGCGGCTCAACTTCCAGCGGGCACGCGTTCTAGAGGGGAATAGCAGCCTGGCCGTTTGAATTTTCAGCTAATTTTAGTACCATATGTAAAAACTTTTTAGGCCCAGCGTACAACGTAAGTGAGCATGAAATACGCCGTAAGAAAACGTAAGTGAATGTCACGTCATTTGAACACTTGTTGCTTTTCAACCGGTAGTATCGACATTTGTATACCCTTTTTGCTTTTGATTAACGTACAAATTATTTTTTCAAAGCTGCTCTAAAACGCCTGGCGAAAATCCTCTAGCTGAACCCTCCACGAGGGTGCCGGCTGGGCAATGGGCACTGTATTATCCCGGTCAAGGGTAATGCATTGTCGCTTGCTCCGTCCGGGCAATGCAGTATCTAGCTAAGGCAAGTCGAGTCGAGGGAGCGGGGTCAGGGCCATGGCTAGAGGTGCCTGGCGGGTATGCCTAAAACGCTAGGGGGTGGTTCCCCCGAAAAATATCAGCCGTATGGACCTTCGGGCAAATTATGGAGCGGAAAGAAGAGAAAGCAAGGGTTGGGATGTCAACCCAAACGTCGGTGGGAAGCGTGGCTGCTACCACGAGCGGACACGGGGAGGAGCAATCCTCTCTGCGTGTCGCCAGTGGCCACACCTCGGACGTGACGGGAGCAGGTCACGTCAGTTGTAATACTACTGCCACAACCCCGCGCTGTAGGATGAGCCGCGCAGGTGCCGTTGTCGAGGCAGACTCGGACCTGGAGAGCGTGCTATCCATCAGCAGAACAGAAGAGGATAGCCTCCTTCGCTCGCCTGAACTAGGCACCAGCTCCCTGCGCAGGGAAGGGCCGAAGCGTTCGAGGGAGGGAATGAAGCCCAAAGCCCAATACAAGGCGGCTCTCAAGATAGTAGGCAGGCTCCAAGGCAAGGCGGATATCTCCCAGGAGGAGAAATCCAAGCTAGCTTGGGCCGAACTGAAGGTAGAGGAGGGCCGTAAGCACTACGCGCAGGTGCCGCAAATGAAGGCATCGACGAGTCAGCACGCCAACAAGGTGGAAGAGTTGATTGCTACCAAAAGGCAGCGCTCGACCGATAGGCAATGTGGGCCCAAGAGAGCGGAACCTCCACCCAAACAGGCAAAGCAGGGGTCAAGCGAAAGGATCAGTGATGTGTCCAAGAGACACCTGATCGTAGCTCTCATCGACAGACGTGATGAGAATGGGAGGATGACAGCGGCGCAGTGGAAAATGGTCCACGCGCGGCTGGTAGACTCCCTGTTTACACGGATGGAGGAGAACCCAACAGCTCCCATGCCATGCTCCCATGCAATGAACCCGGGGCTGTCGAAACCCTGGAACATCTCATCTGCCGGTGTCCGGCTCTCTCAAGGGCAAGGAGAAGATACCTGGGCGCACCAATGCTGGTATCACTGGAGGATGCCTCCAAGAAGTCGCAAGGGAAACTGCTTGCCTTTGCTAAAAACACCTCGATTCTGGGGGACTTCGGAACCGCAGAAACACCCTCGTAAGGTCCATACAAATATCCGGATAACTAAGGGCCATTCTGGCCTATGAGAGGCCCCGTCGAGGGCCGTCCGGGGCAACCTAACCTAACCTGCTCTAAAACGTAATTAATATTGTACTTTGCACAGATTGACATTTTTTGACCCTTTAATGCATTGGATTAGTTTCCTGCATATATACATCTCGATCCCGATTTATATTTTTAGTATCAGCTAGAAAGCACCAAACTGTAAAATTTCGTTGAGAAAGCTTTTAAACTAGTTTATGCATTACTTGATGTCTGGTATAACAAACACTTCCTAAATTCGATAATATCCATGTCCTAAGGGGTATGCAAAATGTCTATTTCTAATTCGCTCATTTCGCGGCACATGTTGCTGGCCCATACAAATAAATGTTGGTAACGGTAAAAACGTAAGTGAGCACGGAATGTCACGTAAGAAACGTAAATGAGCATGGAATGTAAGGGAAATTGTTGGGATGATGTTGCCTCCACAAAACCTCAAAAAGTCCCAAAAAAATATACGGTCTGACCTAACATATTCGTCGATTTGGATATTCCTTCTAATATTAATAGCTAGCCAAGACCCTATGCACTGACCACATAATTTTAACTGACAAATTAGTCAATTTTCTACGAAATTGGCAAGTTTTCCTTCTTGGCAAAGGTCTAAAAACATCAAAGCGCCGATTTAGTTCTTCAGAAATACCAGTATATACACCAGTATAACACCGGCACATTCGAAATATACCGTAAATATACCGAAAAAAAAAGAGAACTTATCCCACTAAGCGCCCCTCTAGACAACAAGTCAGTGTTGGAAAGCGAAGGCTTCTGCCTTTGAATTGGCATTCAAATTTTAGGCGCGGTCCTAGGAAGGAGTAAAATAGCAAGGAAACTATTCATATTAATTTTACATAACTTCATTTATTGTAGTTTACCAATTTCAATATATATAATATATATATTTATATATGTATACATAATTTATATTTATAGGTATAGTATATATATGTATGTAATTTTGTTTTTGTTTTGTAAAGCAGGAAGTTTTAGGATTCGCTTGAGTCGCACCTTTGGTGCCACATAAATCTTAAATTTTTTGTAATATTTTCCGTTTTTGTTTTTTTTTCTTTTCTATACATACAACATTGATGTACTTAAAATGAACACACACATTTAGCTATATAATAATAATGTATACATAATAATATTCAGTTACTTCATGTCTTCCAAGGAGGTACTACTAAACTTAATAGAAACAAGTAAGAAAGCAATAAGAAGGAAACGAACACGGAGACGGAACTAAGAAAAGCTGACTACACGATATACATACATACATCTCTTGTAATGCAAAAACACAAATATATCCCCTTCTCAAGACAATGGCACAATGATAAATTTCGCAAAGTATCCCCCCAATCCAATCCAATCCAGTCCGGATTTAGGTGTAACTATACTGATTATCGACGGCACGTCCGCTGCCCTCGGTCCCGCTGCCGCCGCTGGCGCCACTACCGCTGGCATTGCCTCCCTGTCCCGCCTGGTGCTGCTGCTGCTGATGGTGTGCGGAGCCCTGCAAGGATGCATTGGATGCCCGCAAATGGGGCTGATCGAGGAAGCCCTGCCCAGATGGCGGTGAACTGTGCACCGTGAGCGTTGTGGAGTCCAAAGGAAAGTAGGTTTGCTCCGGAAAATATACGTGTGTTGGCTGCTCCAATGGCAGTTCAATTTCGTTTGTCTTTAGGCGAACACTTAGATTCATGGTAATGACTTCGCTGCACTGTAGGAACAAAACGCAAGGTAAAAACTTTATTAGTGGTCTGATACTTTGGATTTGATTTTCGGGTTCGGGTTCGGGTTGGGCGTTGAGAGGCGGTGGTGGTATGTGGTGAGATGCATTAAGCATGCGACAATAAAATCAAAAGCATTCAAACTAAACACAGAATCTAACTAAAAAAAAATATACTTTAAAAATCCAATCGTTGGAAAATAAATGAGTAGTCCCTTAGGAAAATCCCAAGTTTCGTAAAAAACTTTTAAAGAAATTAAACAAAATTAGAATTATAATTTAGATTTCTTTGATACCTATAGCAGTTCCAATAATATAGGAATTAACTAAGGAATATTTTAATCCTTTAATCTGTCCTCAATTCTTGATTAAAATTTTTAAATAATATTAGGATTATTTAATGAATATTTCCTTAATTTTTCTTAAAGGTTTCGAGTGAAATTTGTAAATAATATTATGTTTAATAAGGTATTAATATCAATTTATGGGAATTCTTTCGTTAGCTTTCCTCATGCTTTTATTTTATTTTCTTCTATATAGAAAACCGTTTCGAAGCACTTTAGACTGAAAATATATCTAAAATAAAAGGCTACCAAAGCTGTAACAATTATGGCAATAATTTAAATCAGACTTTATTGGAGAATATGAAGAAACTAGCTTCCCCTAATCAGAGCTCAGACTCGAGTGTCCCTTTATGCTAAATTAAAGAATATATCTGAATCACATATCAAACATGCTTGACTTTAAAAAAGGTTCCATTTTGAACTGATCTTTCAAAAATTAAAATATGATTCTAATTGCCTTTCGATAACATTTTAGAACACAATCCAAAAAGAGTGGTTTGCCCTTTTGTCTAAAATATAGTTTTTATGGCGTTTTTTTTAATATTTAAAAAAAGTTTTAGAACTACTTGGAAATATTCTATATGCCTGCATAGTACATATATTCGTATTTCAAAGTATATCCCTAGTCTCCAGAGTTCAGCAGGGGTCAGAGCTCAAACCACATCCCATCTTTGCAATGAAATGATAAGAAATCGAACAGAAATCAAAGTAAAATAAAATAAAACCATCACTGACACTGAATTGACTCCAAAATTTTGGCTATCTCACATGTCTCGGCGACGGATGGCCCCCGCCAGCTGCTCCTCCTCCTCCTGCTCCTGCTCCTCCTGCTACATGCCCATGACCGTTTCCATTTCCATTGGTTGGCCCACCGGCCGTCGCTGCCGGATCATGGTGTTGGCCGTGCGTTTCATGCGATCCTCCTCCTGCCGCCATCGAAGCTCCCGCTGCTGAGAGATCGTTCAGTCTACTGGTATTGTGCACCCAGTCGGTGAGGACCACGTCAGAGGTGCCGCCCGATTCAAGCGGAATGGGATTATGGCGAAAGTGTTCGAGCATCTCCTGGATCGAAGGGAACCACAGGTGCTGCACCCGACACTGGCCCTTCTCCGAAATGGTCAGTCGCAGATGCTTAGCCCTGCCCTGGAAATTGAAGGTCAGCACGAACTCGCCGCGCCGTGTTTCGCTCTGCCGCACTAGAAAGTAGCCATGTCCGGCGGCCTCTGACTGGAGAACCATGCGTGCCGCCTCCGATCTGGTCAGCGTGCCATGGAACCAAGGGAACTGGCTCATCTCTGCCGTTAAATCGGCCACATTAACATCTGCATCGTTCTCTGTCAGCTCGACGCCATCGAAATTGCTGGAGGCCGACAGACGCTGCTCGCCACGATGCGGTCGCATAGGTATTTCCGGAGGTCCCGACGGTGGTGTGGTGCCCAGCTCACTGATAGCATTTATATCGCTCGCAGATGTGGCTCCCTGGCCAATAGTCGCAGAGGCCAATGCACTGTCCGCCGACAGAGAAGATGACAGAACGACACCCCCTCCGCCGGCCACCAGATTGCCATTGGAGCCGCCCAGTCCGCCCTGTTGCTGGTACTGGGGATTCTGTATGCCACCCAAAGCACTGCTGCCCGAGGGATTTGTCGGCGAGGTCTGCATGGCCGCCGCTATAACATCCGATTCTATGAGGGGCTGCTGTGTGGGAGGAGTCCGCATGCAGTAGCGAATGGTGGCCAGCCAACTGCGCATCTCCTCGGCGCTCTCCGCCTCGATCACATACTCCATGTTGTTGTCCGCCTTGAGAACGAACGTGTTGAGACGGTCGGGCATCTCCAGGGCCGTGGTCTCGCGTGCCTCCGAGATTAGGAAACAGAAGACACCGCTGCGTGGCTTTGCGGACTTAGGCGGCGTGTAAAACTCCAGCATATAGCCGCCGACCGCCTTGACCAAAGCCAGTCGGCACTTCTCCCATTTTTGGGATCCTGTCGGCTGATCGAGACTCTCGGGGGTCAGGTTATTGACGTAGCCCTCCTTGCGGCACTCGACCACGATCTTGGCAAGCTTGGTCTTGCTCTGCTTGCCGCTGCCGTCCACGTCGTCCGAGTTCTTGTGAAAGAATGCCTGCAGGATGGGGAACTTAAGTTAAAACCCAAATGGATAACAATCTCAACACGGGCACAACCATTGGGCGGCCCTGCTCACCTTGCCCTTGCGCAGTCCTTTGAAGGAGAGCCGCCGCAGCAGCGACTTGGACAGCAGACGCGGCCCCTCGTGCTCCTCTTCAAAGTCCAATGATCCGGCGCCAATCCTTAGAGTGCTACGGCGCCTGAAGAACTCCGTGTCGTAGTGGACCGCAAAGGATTCCACAAATTTCTGTGAAAAGCTGCGATGCTGTATGTTGCGCGCCTCCTCGGGGGGCAGGTTCCCGTTAATGTACGTGATGCAGGCCTTTGCAAAGTCCGAGGCCGCCACGCGAGCATGCCGCTCGCAAAACTCCTCCCAGCTGGTGCCGCCATAGGCATACGAGGACACGCCCAAAGCAGCGCCTGTACCAATCGGTCCGGGGATCAGGTCGCTGCCCCCGGCCGCCCCCAGGCTGTGCTGACTGCTGGCGCTGGTGGGCCCGATGTAGCCGCCGGCACTGAAGGCGCCGGCATTGGCCGCTCCGGCACTGTTGCCACCCATATGGCCGCCCAGCGACTGCTGCCTCTGTCTCTGCCGGTTAAGATTCAGTTTGCTGCACGGATTACCCAGCTGAAGTCCGTTCGGAAAGAAGAAGGGGCTGCAAAGAAGGACAAAGATGTACGCATTAGCATGAAAAGTCCTCCCACGCAGTGCCAGGTGTCACAGTCGGAAATTACGCAGACATAAAGGCGGACCCCGCGCATTCACACTGATAAAGCATACACATACACAGGCACGCATATAGTATAATATGTGTTACATATAGTATAATGTACATATATATATGTTTATTCCCGCTCGTAACGCGCATTAAATGCTGCACGCTCCTCTTCTCCGGAATTAAAAACAAAAACGAAAACAATATCGCCACACATACGCACACCAACGCACCGCACACACCTATACACACACCCACGAGAAGAAAAATTTCCCACAGGAATTTCCACGCCTACGACCTGCGTTTTTCTTCTGCAATATCTCACTCCACTCTCTCCCGCCTTCGCCTTTTCCAAAACACACAGCAAAACACATACCAATATCACTATATTTATTTGCAATTTGTTTGTTTATGCAACGACCATTTACACTTGCATTTTTTACGCAGTAGAGCTGGAGAAACATCGATGGTAACATCGATATAATCGATGTTTTTTCCATTCCATTCCACCTCTAGCGGAATACTGACGAAAATCGTATTCCTCGCTTTTGATGTTCTGTTTAATATAATTTTAAAGTTTATGGCCGCAAAAATTAGAGTTAACAATTTTACAACGGCTGGTGGGCAACACTCTGTAACGCTCGTGTCGAAGTTAGTTGTTTTGGGGATATTGTTTTATTTGTTCACTATAATTTGGGCTATAAAGTGTTGGGGCTACTCCTTGGAAGGAAACCCATAAATTATAGTAAAAAGATAACATAATCGACTAAACAGTTGAAACAGTTTACTTTGATTTCAGCAATTTATCTATTATTTTAGTAACTCCCTTGCTCATTTCAAATTCGCCCGCTGTAAAAAATCCTCGCCGTCCTGGGAAGTTTATAATATTTTTCCCTGGGAAATTGCTGAGTATGGACAACAGGCAAAACGGCCCAGAAAATGCGCCCCTGCCCAGACGTCCTATCGGGGAAAAATTCGGGTAAGGTGAAAATCGTGCGAGACGTGAAATTTCCCTTGGCTGAATTTATCCGTTATCCATACCTTTTTTTGGCTCAACCCAAAAATAGTAGTGTCGAGCCCAAAAATATTAGTATCGTGCCCAAAAAGTAGTAGAAGTAGTAGTAGACGCGCTCTTTTACTCATTTTCGGGTTCAAAGTATGAGCGTGGCGGTAAATACCAGTATATACCATGAGAAAAATTCCAACGAAACTCAAATTTCTCAAATTTTGATATTCTGTTTAATATTATTAGCTAACTAGGACCCTTGCGCCTGAACACATAATTTTATACGATTTGTGAATCAATTGTCTAAAAGATTGGCTAAGTTTAGGGACTCTTTTTTTCTAGATTATTTATAAAATAACGTTTAAGCAATAATGGCCAAGGCATAAAACGTAAGTGAGCATGAAATGCGCCGCTAGAAACGTAAGTGAGCATGGAATGTCACGTCATTTGGAAGCTTAACCGTTGGTATGGACATATTTTAGGCTTTAGGCCAAATTGTCTCCAGGTCTCCAGGACACTCACCTTATATTTATTTATATTTATATTTAAATATTAAAACAATATTTTGTTGTGATCCAAAAATGTAAACAATAAAGTGTTTAAGTTGTTAAGCCCTGTTAAAAGTGTTAAGTGCTATGTTAATTTTGTGAAGGAATTGTCAAGCCCTGTTAAAAGTGTTAAGTGCTATGTTAATTTTGTGAAGGATTTGTTAATCTTTGCACTTTGGCGCCGTAGCTCTGTTCTTGATAAATTTGGATGTTTTATATGAACTTGTTTGAGCTGCTTCTATTTCATCTATTTAGAGGCCACTTGAAATAGCTCTATTGCGAACCGCTATTGAACCCTTTTTCATTTGACTAATGTTCAAATTCTTTATTCCCAGCTGCTTTAAAACGTAATTAATACTATATTTTGCACAGATTGACATTTTTTGCCCTACTAATGCATTTGTTTAATTAATTAATATTAACATATCGATCCCGATACCCATTTTCATATAAGAACGACCAAATATGTTACAATTTTCTGAGATAGAGACTGACTATTTTCTGCAATAATTGGTGGTATGACAAACATTTCCTAAATTCTATAATATCCTTTCCTAAGGGGTATGCAAAATGTTTCTAATTCCGTGCCCATGTTGTGGGACAACGGTAAAAAACCGTCGAATTTGATATTCCGTTTAATATTAATAGCTAACCAAGACTATGCACTGACCATATAATTTTAAGTGACAAATTAATCAATTTTGGCATCAAAAAATACCATCCTATCCTTCGGTCCATTCTTTTCCAAAAACCACGTTTTTTTCGGCTGAACTGCGGAAAAATTCTTCAATTTTCATAATTTTGTGGAAATGTTTGGTCTACAATGGGTTAATCGTTCTCCGTCCGTTGTCGGAAATCATATTCTTGATTTTGATAATCCGTTTAACATTACTGGCTAGCTATAACTCTAAGCCCTGAAAACATAATTTTATCCGATTGATGAATCATAAGATTAGTTCATTAATAATGTCAACGAACATCGCTAGTTTCAGATAAACTTAAAACGCCTCAGTTCGGGTCGTCGATAACGATAAGTCGGTGTGACCGCAGCGTCAGTCCTTCCAAAACTGTATATCAATTTGAATTCAAATATTTATCCGTTTGTTGGCGCTGTCGCTACAAAAACACATTTGAGTGAAAGTTACTGAATATTAATAATCGTCCCACGCATACAAACTGAAGCAACCAATTCCTTTACAAATATACGGAGTTTACAAGTAAAGTTTATTGCTTTTTGTTTTGTTTAAATCTCACATTTTATTGTTTCTATACGTTTCGAAATTGCATTTACTTAGAATTAGTATGTAACTATCGCTTCCATATGCATACAATTACAATAAATCGTTATTATTGTTTTTCTTTTTTTTTAGCTGCTCTAATTACAAATAATAAAAAATTCGTGAAACTTAATTTGTGAAACACACACCGCTGTGCAACTTTTCCGCTTAATTTTTGTTTACCTTCTTGTTTATTTTTAAAAACGAACACATGCATTTTGGCAAAAATCTGTATATATGGATTATGGGGGGACGGAAATGTGGGGTGATTCAGAGAACATAAAACAGGGAAATATTTGTGTGGTGTGTGTGTGTTTGTGAAGGCGAGCTTACTGACTATTATTTGTTGCATGGTGGTTCGTTATCTCCAGATTATTTTATATTATATGTATATTAAACTTAAGTATTTACAGAACGGCCATACTGATTCCGAATGGGGTTTTTTGTTTGTGAATGCTCTCTCTATTCCGATAGAGAGCCTTTTAAGAACGCGAATCTCAAATAGTTTCCTCTCTACTAGTCTCTCGCTATCGGTTATAGTATGCGTTAATATATGTATGTTTGTGTGTTAATCCCTATGAACTGTAGGCTGGATCTAACTGCTAATCTATCTGCATGGTTGTTGTGAGACTTTAAAGCCAAATGAAATTAATGCGATGCGATGCGGATGCTGTATAATAATGCTTACTCCTATTGCAGTAAGTTTTTCTATAAAAGATTTTACTCCCCACACTTATGCTAGCAACTATAATTACTCGGTTTTTAGCGTTTTATTTTCACTATAAAAACGAGGATCACCTAACTTAGAACGAAACTTAGTTCAGTAGAATTAAAAAATACATACTCAATACGTTATATAAGAGACAAATTGTTAGTAATAGATCTTCTTATGGGTGTGTGTGTTGTGTTTGATGTTACTTTTGTTGTTGTGGTTGTTCTTTTTGCTTTAGATAAGAGTACACACTCAGACTTCCAGTTGTTTTGATGGTGGGTGCGTGATAAACGGCTCGCTCCACATGCGCCGCAGGTCGCCCTAAATGAAGGAAAGGTTTCGGCATTACAGTTTCCATTCAGTATTCAGGGTTATAGTATTTTACCTTCAGATAGGCCATCAGCAAGAGGGGCAATAACGTAAAGGGCACCAAATACAGCAGGGCCGGCTGTGCCGCTTTAAACACCTCCGAGCTGACCGTCGCCGTTAGCAGACCCAAAAAGTAGCTGAAAATACATCGTTAGATATCTAGCGGATGGGATAATGAAACTACAAGGCTCACCCCAGCAAGGAACAATGAAAATATGTCAGCCTAGAGCCCACACCCCTCGGCGTTGACAGCGTGGGATCCGAGGTGACACCTTGCGACTTTTTGTACGCATCGTAGCGCAAAACGAAGCAAAGTAGCAGGCCGGGCATCACCACATCGCCCAGGCCCAGCATCGAGAAGTGGCCCGTATTGTGTATGCTGGGGAACACCAGTTTGCCCGGCAAATTCAGTTTCGGTGTGTCCCGCACAATGCCGCCCAAATTCAATTTGCGCGCCACTATACCCACGGGATTTTCGGCGGGTCGCGTGGCCACCTTGACCATCACGTTCGTGCTGAAGATGTACGAGGAGAGGAACACCCAGAAGACGTCGTAGATGAGCAGGCCGGTCAACAGCAGCGTCGACACCTTCAGACTGGGCAGTCGCACGAACGCTATAAAGGCAACACACAGCCCCATGCCCATTGCTGAAAGAACGAGCAATTTAAACACACAATTATCGATTGCTTCTTTCTATGGATGATGAATCCTTACCATCCATCAGCAGCCAGTGGCCGGTTAGCACCCAAACGCACACAATCGACACGGACAGCATGAAACTAAATAGCTCTGCCCCCGTAAAGCGTCCACAGACGCCAAAAGAGAAACGCTTTCCGTCCGTGCAGGGCCGCATGATGTACTGGCACATTGGCAGCAGCAGAAAGGCCAGTGCCACGGTGGCAATGACTGCAAGGAACAGGCGGACGAAAGTTTGATTATGTTTGATTGAACGATTCAGGAAGATTTCTTGATACTCACTGGCTGTGCAGACGGCAAAGAGCAGCTGCATCGAGTCGAAAAAGAAGAACATGATGAGCAATGATATGGAGGCGCCCAGGGGCAGGCAGAGGGCATGCATCGTGTCTAGCGTGGCGAATTTATCCGCTGTAAAGAAGCACAGAGAGCCTTTAGCCATTAGCGCGGTCATGGTTGACAGATTACAGGATGGGGACACTCACTTGGCTCCTTCTCGACCTGCTCCCCGGTTAAGAGATTCGTCATGGACTCATTACGCTTCTTCTGCTCTCGCTCGCGGGCCTCCTGCTCGATGTTGAGACTGCGGAAACTGCCGTACACAATGAGCAGCATCGAGATGAGGCAGGTGGAGACGCGCGACGAGTCCATCACGCTCGACACTGTCCAGTGGAGTTCCCGGTACTCGCCGTTGCCGCCGCCCGCTGCCGCTGCTGCTGCTGCTGCCGCCGCCGCTGCCGCTGCACCGCCACCAATGCTGCCGGCACCCACAGTTTGCGCGCCCAGACTGCCGCCACTGCCGACGGCGCTGCCGTGCGACATGCTCCCCCTGGATCGCTGATAAGCTCGGCGGCCAAGCCGAGCTCTCTACCTGGTTCCGGCGGTTAGTTGCTCCTCCGGACAGTCACCGCCGATAGGTATTCCTTATCAGAGTGTATCAGTGGGTCTGACCTGGCCCCGAGAGCTTATCTTTATCGCGTGGCGTGGTGTGTCCTCTCTTCCCGCTGATGCTCTTGAAATCTAAACACGAAATAAAAGTGAAATTTGTTTTGGTTTATTGATTCAGCGATAAGTTCTGCTTATATTTGGGCCTAATCGCGCAGCCATTCGTCAGAGGACAGACCTAGCCTGAAGCACCCCCCGCTGATGTGCGCCTATCTATCGTCGCTCGTCAGCAAGTTCTTTGGACAGCTGCGGTTATGGTTTGTTCCCAGAACAAACATACAGTCGCACAGTCACCCATTTATGTATGTATGTATGTACATGTATTATTTCCTTGGATATGGCTGAGGTCAGACCCAGAGAGTCTAAGGTTAACTTTCACGCAGCCCTCAAATTAACCTAGAACGCTTTTGAGGGGTATTTCCCGTCTGAATATCCGGATAAACAAGTTTATTTGATTTTATTTCATTTAATATTCCCAATTTGAGACCAAAAAATAATTGTTCTTTGTATATTTTCCCAATCTGTCTGTAATATTTATCTGATTGTAATGATAAGTATTTGGCGAAAGAATGAAAGAATGCCTAAATGGGAGAATTTACTTTTATGTAGAGGGATAAGTAGTTTTATGTTTTTACATTTTTTGGGAGGAATGAATTTGGCTTTGAATAACTTATGCCACAGTTCTACTAAGGTCCGATCATTTTTGTACCCATAATAATTTCCCAAAAGCGAAAGGATACATTCGTTTCAAAAGACACCAACAGAGGGATACAAGATTTTTTTACAAATTCATACCAACTAAATAATAACCGAGTGGCATTCTTACCAAAAATATTCATAAACTCAATTCTCAATCTGGTATTTTACAAATTCAAATTAAAATTATCCACATAAAGAAAAAAATTGAATTTCCAATACAGATCAGATGAAATAATAATTTTTTCTCTCCTCTCTCCGAATTTTGTACCTTCAATGGCAACCCATATGAAAATGTTCTATGATTTCTAGTGATTTAATTTTAAGGAGACATTAGTATGTAGGAGCACTCGTGTATCATATAATCCTTATAAGTAAGCAAACATTTATAATACACGTTTCTATATATAGCACTTTTATTTCCCCATATTCCCACCCCATTCCATTCCCCATTTATAACCAGTCCAGTAATGGTGCTTTCCTTGGGTGGGGGGTTCCAGCAGGGGCAACCGCAACTGTTGAACCGGTGTGAAAAAATAACAATCCGTCCACATGTAACTTTCAACAACAACAACAATTAACAGCGCAGAAAGAAGGCCATTAAAACGTTGCTGGAATAAATTATAAGAGTGTTACCTAGTTTCTTTTATGCTTATTGTAGTTTCCTATTGTTATTGCAACAAATTCTATACTATATTCACACACAGCCATACTCACACACACACGCACATACATATATATAATTGCTGTGGGTTGATGCACTTGTCCACTGTTAAGAGAATGTTAATTGTCTGTTGTCTTACAAACGGCTGTTCTTATACCCGTTTAGAGCAACAGCACAAAGTGATTGATTTTTGATTTAAGTTAAATGCAGCCAAATTAAATCGAAATTGCATAACTGTACAGTTATTCTGCCCAAGAAAGGATCGTTAACTATTTATACGCTTTAACAGAAATTAGCTAAGAATTTCTATATCATAGAAATATATATAATATATATATAGAAATTATCGATCTGCAAGGGTATCAAACCGCCGGTTCATTCAATTCTTAAACCAATGTGAAGACACTCTTTGTGCTCTGTTAACTTCCGCCACTTCCTAGTTTACAGACCACTGTTAATACTTCTGTTACTTTTGCATGTTGCCAAGTGCCGTTGCTTGCACTAATTTATGTTGTCTGTCAACGTACATATGTATGTATGTGTTTGTGTGAAATGCAAATGATTGAAATATATATTTGTATTTGTGTGATTGTATGCAAAAGAGCGTTGTCCCCCTTTTTTCATTCTTTCTGTCTCTCTCTCTGGATGCAACAATTTAAATTTCCCACACATGCTGATGGCAATTACCAGGGGCGGACAGCGGGGGTGGACTGTTAACGAACACTAATTAGAATTAAATCATGTGACAACATAGCAGAGATGTGGGCGCAAGGAGGGGGTTTATCTGTAAAACATTTTCACATCTTAAAACGGTTACAAAACATTAACCACTCACTCACACTCGCACACACTCCTAAATATCATTGAGAAAATGCCGCTCACACATATAAACACTTTCTAATTCGAAACGCCCCGTAACCCATGGAGAGGGAGGAGTATGAGTGGTTGGAGGAGGAAACAACAACCCAAAAAAAAAGAAGTACTACAAAGCAATTGGTTGTTGTAACGGCCCACAACGAATGTGAAAGTGAAATTGCAAAAGACATAGACGCAGTGGCGCCACGCAGGAGGGGGCGGGAGAGGTGACTGGACCAAGCCAAATAGCTGTAGCAAACATAAAAAGTGCGTAAAACACTATGCAAAGCACTGTTAGAGGGGGCGCTAATGGTAGGCAGAGGGGATGGGTAGTTGGGGGCCAAGACTGGATTGCAGCGCTTGAGAAACTTTTAGCCTGCGCTTTGAGGTTTTTTCCCCCGTTTCGTGTTTGGTTACACTCCACTTCATTCCACTTCCCCCCAACTCCGCGCTCCACTGCGTCACTAAATTACAAGACACACACAAACACACACATATGCACTCACGAACAACAACAAAACAAGGAGAATTAGGATTTAGAGAGGGGGAGTGGAGTACACTTTAATTACAGGAAAAAATTAAAGAAAAACCTATTGCAGTCTTTACTCTCATCATGGGGTGGGGTGGGGGATCGGTCTCATTGCTTACTTTGCCTTTACATTTACATTCGTGTGTTTGGATGTATTTTTGTTTTTTCCTTTGCACCGATTTTCTTTCTGCGAGAAAAGAATCAACACCAAAGGAGCCACTTCTACATTTTCTCGGTGGGCCGTTGTGCTCTGAAGACACGTTCAATGCACATTTTCACAGTCTTTGCTTTTTTGTCAACGTTAGACAGCCATTTTACACTTGGTTTTTTTTTGTTAGACGAAGGCGGAGAAACAAAACGAATTAAACATTTGGTAGTGATGTTACATATATATATTGATATACGAAAATATCGATATATATATATATATATGGTAATATATTTGTAGGTGATATATTTTTGACAAAAATTATTACTATTTTTGGGCGTCAACAGAACTCTATAAGGAACAAATTTGAACTATTTTCTGTTGTTTTACGTCGTTAGATCAGATATACCGACTTTTGATTATACTTATCACTTATCAACAAAAATCAATATTTTTGTGCGATAAGCGCAACTTATCAACGTTTTATTTTGAAAATAGCATCACTACTTTTAGAATGTCAATAAATAACGAAGAGAGTGAGACCGAATAAGAGCTAAAATATCGATGCTTTTGTGGGATAAATATCAAAAGGAAATTATACATATATAATTTATAATAATAATTTATATCAATATTTTTTATATTTTCAAAATGCAAGAGTTTTTCTATTATTCAGTATTCTTTTTTTTGGTTTGGCCAGCCACCGTGTAATGCAAATTAGTTCATGGAATAGATGGCGCATATTTCGCGACAAACGTTTTGTCTATCGTACCCTAGTACCGATAATTATTGGCAGGAAAAATATCGATTTATTTATATATCAATGCTTACCATCTCTACGTTGTTGCCTGTACACACACGCGAAATAAAAGAAAATTTGTGTTTTCTTTTGGGAATAAACGATAATTCAACCTGAAAGCTTCAACGTAATCTTCACGATTCAAGTGCAATGGAGACGCTCCTGGAGCAGCAGCGCCGATACCATGAAGAACGCGAGCGCCTCGTCAAGTTGATGGTGGACGAGCATGCAACCAAAAAGCCGGGAGAAAAGGAGCGAATTCATTCGGAGCACAGGCTGAAATACCTGATGGAACTGCATCATAATGCCACCACACAACTGCGAGACCTGTACGAGGACAAGGACAATGAGAGGAAGCAGGAGATTGCGGCCCTATCGGGGCCCAACGAGTTCAACGAGTTCTATGCCCGCCTGAAGCAGATAAAACTCTTCTACAAATCGCACCCGGCCGAAGTGAGTGTGCCACTGTCCGTGGAGTTTGACGACATGATCAAGGTCTACAGCAATCCAGATGATATGAGTGCCCTTGTGGAGTTTACCGACGAGGAAGGCGGCGGCCGGTATTTGGATCTGAACGAGTGCTACGAGCTCTACCTGAACCTGCGGGCTGTCGAAAAGCTGGACTACATTGCGTATTTGATGTCGTTCGATCATGTGTTTGACATTCCTCGCGAGCGCAAGAACCGCGAGTACCGAAAGTACATTGAGACTCTGAACGAATACCTGCACAACTTCATTCTACGTATTCAGCCACTGCTAGATCTGGAGGGGGAGCTGGTCAAGGTGGAGCTCGATTTCCAGCGTCAGTGGCTGCAGGGTTCTTTTCCGGGCTGGTCGCTCAAGGAGACCGAGTCGGCCCTGGCCAATACGGGCGCTCACCTGGATCTCTCGGCTTTCTCGAGCTGGGAGGAGCTGGCTTCCCTCGGTCTGGATCGTCTAAAGTCCGCCCTGGTTGCCCTGGGACTGAAGTGTGGCGGCACTCTGGAGGAGCGTGCCCAGCGCTTGTTTTCCACCAAGGGCAAGAGCACACTGGACCCCGCTCTGATGGCTAAAAAGCCTAGCGCCAAAACTGCCAACGCCCAGACGAAGGAGCACGAGCGCAGCAAAGACATTGCCCAATTGGAGGCGCTACTCTATAAATACGCCGAGCTGCTGTCCGAGCAGCGTGCGGCGACCAAGGAGAATGTCCAGCGGAAGCAAGCGCGCACGGGTGGCGAGCGCGACGACAGCGATGTGGAGGCCAGCGAGTCGGACAACGACGATGATCCCGATGCCGATGATGTGCCGTACAACCCCAAAAACTTGCCTCTCGGCTGGGACGGCAAGCCCATCCCCTACTGGCTGTACAAGCTGCATGGCCTGAACATTAGCTACAACTGCGAAATCTGTGGTAACTTTACCTACAAAGGACCGAAGGCATTTCAACGGCACTTTGCCGAGTGGCGACATGCTCACGGCATGCGTTGTCTGGGTATTCCAAATACAGCGCATTTTGCCAATGTGACCCAGATCGAGGACGCCATCACGTTGTGGGAGAAACTGAAGTCGCAAAAGCAGAGCGAACGCTGGATAGCCGACCAGGAGGAGGAGTACGAGGACTCCCTGGGCAATGTGGTCAATCGCAAGACATTTGAGGACTTGAAGCGTCAAGGACTGCTCTAGAATGTATGTAGTTTATGCACACACACACTGATACACAATGTAACATTTTGATTTAATACACAATTATCAATCGGAAATAACAATCATCTCAACCAAAGATGCGCGCCTGCATTTTCAATCCCACGTTGTCGACTGTGGCCAGCGGCAGCAGTGAGACAGTGCCCGATCGAGAGTCCATCTGCTGGGGAGTCTCGGCCTGCAGCCAGGGAAACTCCTGGTACTGTGCCTCGTGGCTAAATTGGACAAAGGCAGTCTGTGTGGTGTGCAGATGCACCTTGAATTGGCAGTTGCCGGGCAGCTTTGGCAACGTCTTGACTCGCTCGGATAGCTTGTACAAGGCGGCGCGCAGCTGTTGCTCGTACTCGATCAGGTGCGGATCCTGCGCTGGCTGTCTGGCTGCCTCAGTCTCGATGTGGAGCATATAACTCTCAATCGGCTGGTTCTCGCTGTGATACAGAATGATCTCAAAGCACTTTAGCTCTCGCCGGCTAAGTAGCTCCCGGGCTGATCGCAGAACGCCGGCAAAGTATGTATTCAGCGGGGGATAGATCGATATGAAGACAGGAGTGTTGTAAATGCGTCGCTTCTTGAAGATTTGCGATGGATATATGCCGCGGACGTACAGAATGTGGTTCAGAATCACTTCAATGGCCTCCAAATGTATATCGTCCGCATATTCCGACATTTGGAAAATAAAATAATTATTTCGCAACTGAAAATCGATGCGATATGTAAATATCGATAGTGCCGGCACTGTTGTGTGCGCAACTATCGCAGTGGATTTTCACTGCAGCCGAAGTTTTTATTCACTTTCTTGAATATATAAACGTGCTTTATTGATTTTTGGTTAATTTATCTTCACCTTAGGAAACAAAAGGCTATGCTGGAAATTACGGCTTCAGGCTTAATGATGTCTTGAGCCGTAAAATCTTATTGTCAGAACAATAATATATAAGGATATAATAAAGATACAATGAGGTCGTTGACCTACCAATCATAGAGGAACGACTTCTGTCTACCTTTTTGATCTTCTTTTATTTATTCTGCCATGCCATCAGTTGTATACATTAGGATCGTATAAATGTGACAACTGCGGAAATACCCTTACAAAAATCGATGCAGGTTGATGCATCGGGCTAGTGGGCTTGCAATGCGATTTTTATTTCTCAACAAGTATTGGGATTCTACGGCGCAGAAAGATATTTTTTATTGCTATCTAAATATCAACAAGCAACCCATTTTTCTTTTCATTTCTGATAAAACAATTCAAGGTCTGCGCGCCGTTGGAAATGCAAGGCTGGTAGGGTTGTGTTTGTTTCGCTGACGATGCATCCAGCGGCGAACTATCGAATGCTCATATTAGCTAGAAGTGCCATATCTAGCTGAAAAAATGGCTGAAATCCAAGTGTGTGTGTGAACAAAATTTGTATGAGAAAATTTGCGTGTAAAACATATACGAAATATATTTGAATTCTACCGAAAAAGGCGTTCTCCCGTGCCCCATTGTAGATAGTTGAAGCGAGTGTGCACACGAAAATGCAGGTTTATGATTAATTAATCGGCAAACAAAAAAACGAATGATTGATGCCTTCGGACCTTTGCGGACACTGCAATTACAGACGGGCCTCAAAACTCTGTGGGCTCCCTCCTTGGTGAAAAATGAAAAAGATGATGTAGCTGCAAAAACGACAAGAAAAGAGAAGAAGAACCGCAGAGCAGAACAGAAGAACCGAAGATATAGCTAGATGAAAATTCAGCGAAAAGAATATCCCCTATATGTAAAACAAATCCTACGACTATTCGAAGTGTACATCTACACATCTATAGTTTAATATATACACATACGCAGTTGCATCAGCATGCCTGACCGTGATTCGGCTTCTGATTCCGATGATTCCGGTGATTGCAACCGTCGCGGAGGCGCAAAAATGAATCAGCAGCAACCGTCGTGCAGCAAAAACTCTGCGCCAGATACGGGGAATCGACGCATCATTATGCGCATCGAAATCAACGACTCTGACGACACCGACGATGCCAACCCCCCCAACCCTGGCGATGATCCTGACCTTGATGCAAGACCCTCCTGCTCGACGGCGTCGTCGCGTTTTCGTCGAAGCGCCCGCCGACAGCGTCGTCCCCCTGCCATTCAAGATTCCGACTCGGATGCTGTGCAAAGAAGATCCACAAGGAACCGAACAATCCGCTATGGACCCCAAAGTGACGATTGCTCCTCCAGCGGCAGTGAGGTACACAAATATATCCCCATTATATCTAAGATTATTGGCCCATTCTTACTGGATTGACTTGTCGGTTTGCTAATCCCAATTTTGCTATCCATATTTCAGATCGGACAACGCCCTAAGCGATTGCGTGGTCAAAGCGGCAAGAGGAAAAAACTAGAGTCCGATGAAGAACCAAAAGACGAACAAGAGGCCAAGACGAGACTGAGTCCTGGGCCTGCGGAAGATCCCGGTTTCAGCTCCGACAGCAGCAGCAACGAGCTGTTGGAAAAGTGTCCCATCTGTTTGTTTACATTTCGGCAGCAGGAAATCGGCACACCGGCCACATGCGAGCATATATTTTGTGCGCCCTGCATCGAGGCATGGTCGAAGAATGTCCAAACCTGTCCTATCGATCGGATAACCTTCGACAGGATCGTGGTGCGCGACAACTATGCTGATCGCAATGTGGTGCGCGAGGTGCGCGTGGATCCAAGCAAATCAAAGACGGAACTGGCCCTCGAGGAGGAGGAAGATGCGACTGTGGCCGATATTACCAACTGCGAGATCTGCAACAGTCCGGAGCGGGAGGATGTGATGTTGCTCTGCGACAGCTGCAATCAGGGATATCACATGGACTGTCTGGATCCCCCGCTGCACGAGATACCCGAGGGTTCCTGGTACTGCGACGAGTGCATTGACTCCAACGATGAGAATTCCGATGATAATCTGGACCTGGCGGAGGACCTAAACATGCTGTACGAGGACATCCGTGGCATGGGTCTGCCCGAAACGCGTTTGCGCGTTAGAGAGGTACAGCAACAGCCAAGGATACTTCGTACCCGCCAAAACGAACGCATACGCGCTGCTGTTTTGCGTCGCACCCGTGCCGCCAGTTCAGCGGACGCCGCGTCCTCGACCACGACCCGTACGCGTACCACCCGTACCACAACCACAACGACAACAACCACACGCACCACCACGAACCGGCGACAAACTACGCAGCGACGAAGGCGCCGCCGCACACGCCATCGAACCTATGTCGTGGAGTACGACCTAAACAATTTTGACGAGAAGTTTGCCCTGAAGACGACCAGCAAGAAGGTCATACGCCGTCGACGGCGGCGTCGTCGTCGAGTTGTTGCCTCCGCCACTAGCGATGAACCGGGTCGCCGTCGTCTGACTGCCAGCAAAAGGCTGGCGGAGCAGCTCGGCGTTAAGGCGGATGGTCTGCGTTCGTATCTGAGTGGGGGAAATGCCTCCAGCTTCACGCTTTTTGGAAATGCCAACGATCTGGAGTACTTCTCGGACGGTGAAGCGGGCCAGGACGATGCAGGAGCGGGAGCAGGAGCAGGACAGGGCGCCACAGCAGTGCAGACGTCGGTGCGCATTTCTAGCATTGGGAATCCGCGCACACGCAAGGCTTTGTTGCAGGGCAAGGCACGTACAGCGGCCACCACGTCATCGTCATCGGCCAGCGATATACTGTCTAGTATTTTGGACCTGCAGGATCGCTGGCATGGAGCAACGCGCAATCTAAGCGAAGTGCAGATCCGTGCAGACGGTAGTCTGAATCTGCCACAACGTGCAGCAGCAGCCACACCAGCGCCAGGAGCAGCAACAGCCCCGACGCCAGGAGCAGCAGCACCCCCAGCCCGTTCAGCACCAACGCCAGCTCCTACTGAAGCAACCTCCAAGACACCCGCAGAAGCCGTCACCCAGGCACCGCTCTATCAGCGCGGAGGCGCTGGACCCAACTTTAGTCGTGGTGGTGGCGGCGGAGGCGGTGGATCTGGCAATCGCTATGGCGGCAACAGCAACTACAACAGAGGTGGCGGCGGAGGCGGCGGCAATCAGACGGGCAATCAGTATCAGCGGCATTCTACTGGCGGTGACGGCGGTGGAGGCGGCAGCGGATTCAATCAAAGTTTCAACAATAATAATCCCGGCAACAGCAACAATAGCAACAGCAACGTCTCCAGCTTTACGCCCTTTCACCTACGCTTTAACACGCCCAATCGCCAGCAGCAGCAACAGCAGCGTAACCAGAACATGCAGATGCAGCAACAGCAGCAGCAGCAGGGACCAGGCCAAAACTCTTCCTCGTTCCGTGGCAATGGGCCCAACCAACCCTCCGCTGTGGCATCCCCAGCAACCAATAACTTCTCACAAAGACCTCCTATCTTTCCCCTGAGTCATATTGCGGCACCAGTGATGCCCGTCCTGCCTGGTCCTGGTCCTACTCCCGGTCCCTCGGTGGGTCGTCTATCAATGCCGGCGGTGCTGACTGTACCACCACCACCCATGCCACCCGCCAGCCTCTCGTGGAACAGTCCCCTCTTCAAGCTGAGCACGGACTATGCTCAGCAGCGGCCATCAGCAGCATCAGTGGCGATGACAAGAAAGCCGCTGAGCGGCCGAAAGATGGACGATGATGATGATAACGACAACTGTCCAAACTTTTCGATTTACTCGCAGGAATCACAGGCGGTGGCCAATGCGACGGCTTTGCCCATTGGACCACAACCAAGGCCCACAGTCGAAGAGGCAGATAAGGTAATATCAGAATGATGGTTCTGTTTTGATTTGTTTGAGAAGTGGCATTAGGATTTGGAATTATAATTGGTTCTAGGATTATTTCTTAGTACATGTATTTTTTTGTGTGGGAATTAGAAAAGATCTTTCTTTCTTGATTATAAGAATTCTCTTGGGTTCATTTGAGATTCCGTTTTTAATGTAGATTCAAAGCTCATAACTTTTGAGAGGGGCATCTTTTCCATGTATCCCTCCAGCTACTAACGCATCCAAATGTTATTCTCTTTTCTTCTACAATCTCTCTTTAATCCTAAATACCTTCAATGCAGGACGACGATGACATGAATGAGGATTTAGTACAATTAGACGATGATGATGATGAGGATGAGTTACCTGCAGCAGCGCAGACGGATAACAGCATACCATTGCCCCCAGAAAAGGCATCCGATCTGTATGAGCCCGAGAATCCCACAGAAGAGCAGGATGAAGGCGACTCCAACATCGATGGAGAGCCCATGGAGGAGGAGCCCGAGCACCAGGCAGAGCCAGAACCCGAAACGGAACGAATTTCAAGCAACAGCAACTCAAATCTGGACCCGACAATGGATGAAGATGAGGAGACCAAGGATCACAGCACTCCCAGTCCCATTCCCAAGGTGCGGGATGGTGGCGGAGCTGAAAGGGACAGAGGCAAGGGTGTGCTGGAGCTCTATGACGACAGCGATTGGGAGGAGCTGGACATTGACAAGCCCAAAGAGTTTGAAAGGGCGTTGGATGACACAGCAGTGTCAGCCACTGCCGAAGCAGAGGATCCCAAGGTGGCATCCACCTCTGAGCCAACGCCTGCTAAGAAGAAGGACAAGGAGGAGGGAGCAAGAAGCAGCAGCGATCGGGAGCCGGATCGTTCATACACGCCCTGTCTCGACGAAAAAGGAGACGATGATGATGACGATGAGGCCTCTGCAGTGAGCGAAGAGCAGCAGATCGAAGCCTCTACTAGCCCGAAGACGCCGTGCTCCAAGTCCAGCGACGACGAAGAGAATGCAGAGCAAGAACCGGCGGAAAACATTGGCACGGAGCTCATTTCCGAGGATGATTTGACCAATGAGAATGAGTCGAAGCAGAGACGCAGTCGCAGTCGTCGCCGCAGCGAGGGAGGAGCCACAGCCGGCGCCTCCAAGGAGCCACCGAAGGAAAACGAGAGCAAATCCAAACGTTCGAAGCGTGCCAAGGATGAGACCTTCAAGAAAGTGAGCAAGCGACCGAAAGAGCGCAACTATCGCGGCGACAAACAGACGGACGATTCACGACGCAGCGGCTCTCGACGACGCACAAGGACACCGCGAAGGAGTCCGGCGGCGTCCAGGAGTCCCCAGTCGCCCAGGGGATCGCGGAGTCCACCCCAGCCTCGTAGCCGCAGCCGCAGTCTGAGCAGAAGCCGGAGCCGGAGCCCAATTCGGAGTCGTAACCGACGCAGGCCACGTAGCAGTCGCTCCAAGTCCTACTCCAGGTCCCGCTCTCGTTCACGCTCCCGCTCCCATTCGAATGGACGCCATGGTCGGCCTTTCCGTGGTCGCGACTTCCAACGTGGCGGATTTCAGCGTGGCCGTGGCGGACAGCGCTTCAACTACAACAGGAATCAGCAGCAGTTCCACAATCGGCCGTATTTCCACAATCAGGGCCAGAACCATCAGAACCAGCATTATTTCCACAATAACCAGAACAACCAGAACTACCACATGCAGAACCAGAACTTCTATCAGCGTCCCAAGCGGCGGGAGTTGGCCCGCTATGATGTGCGCAATGTGGTGGGCGCCGGGTCGCGACATCAATTGCCCATGGCCAAGGATCGCTATGGCCGTGACGCTATGCGTTCGGGCAGGAGTCGTTCTGGCGGCAGTTTCGAGCGTCGTCGATCCTCACACAGTCCTGGGTTCTCGCGCAGCGGCTCTCGTGGTGGTGCACCCTCCCGGTCGCGCTCGGCCACACCCAAGCGGTTGCGCAGCTTCAGTATATCGCCCTCACCGCCGCCGGGCACTTCGCCACATCGCAAGCAGAGACGCAGGTCCATGTCTCCGGGACCAGGACGTCGCTATGTGCGTTCCCCCTCGGTCTCGCCACCCAAGCAGCGAAGGGATTCGCCGCCAATGCATCCGATGCATGTAATGGATCGGGGCCACAGCCCCATTTCGCTAAGATCTGGCTCACACACACCGACGCGAGTGAATGGAGGCCGTAATTTGGCCCCCCCTCCGGCGTACCATAATTCGCCGCGCTATACGCCCCGATTGAGTCGCAGTCGGACGCGTTCCAAGAGTCCCAAGGCAGTGCCCAAAAAGAAAAAGAAGAAATCGGACAAGAAAAAGAAGAACAAGAAGCGAACAGCCAGCACTAGTCCAACGACGGCAGCCCGCATGAGGCGAATCTCGCGACAGCGCGATCCGTTTGAGGATGCCGATGATTTCCTGGCGCCCCAAAAGAAGCGACGCCATTCGCCGCCCATCAGCAAGGGAGTGCCAGCGGGCCACTGGTCGCCATCGCCCAGTCTCTCCGATGATCATATGAAGTTCATTCACGATGGCGGGGATAAGAACTCCTCGTGGACACCGCCCCTTGGTTCGCCCAAGGGCCTGCCCAGTCACTATGCGGATGATGGGCGACGCAGTGCTACGCCTTTGGGTCTGAGCAAGAAGGCGAAACGGAAGCGGGACAAGAGCAAAAAGAAAAAGAAGCCAATCGACAAGCTGCAGCGCAAGGAGAAGAAGAACCGCAAGCGTCGCACCCAGACACCGGAGCCCATCCCCTCGAAGGAGGTCTTTGCCTCTGGAAACAACATCCTCGTGAGCGTTAGCTTCAACAAGGAGCCAGCCAGCGGCACGAATGCGAGTTCCTCGCAGCAACAACAATTGCAGCAGCAGCAAACGGTGGTGACCATGCCCGCGCTGCGGCATGATGATCTTCTAGCGAATCGCTTGACCGGCTCTTCAATGGACCGGCTGCTAAGCAACGCCAGCGTGAAGCCAAAGGTAAAGAAGGACAAGACCCGCAAGCGGAAGAAATTGGACGCCAAGCCGGTGGCTATCATTGATCTGGAACGCTCGCCCTTCCAAGTGCATCAGGAGCCAGCCGATGTGATTGTGCTCACGGACAGCGAAGATGCCAACGAGGCGCCGCCGCCGCATCCGATGCGCAGGGACAGGGAGAGCAGAGAACAGCAACAGCAGGAGCAGCAGCAACAGCAGCAGCGGGAGCGACATCAGAGACGACGCGGCAGTGGCGTGGCCTCACCGGCGGAGCACCACGATCTGATGCGGGAGAATGGTCAACGAGAAAAAACGCCACAGGTCGATTCACTGGCCACGATTATGGAGACTTCATCGTACGAGACGCTGCAGCAGACGACAGGCCCCAAGACCCCGCCAGAGCCACCAATTGTCAAGTTCAATCTACCTGCCAAGAAACAGCACAATGTGCGTACCAATCCCCTGCACGATGATGCCGATGACATCAATTCCGCGGACGAACTGGAGGCTGCCTGCTCTTCCAGGGAGCTACCAGGGGCTGACATTGACGACCGCGAAAATGATGACGGACAGCAACAGCAGCAGCAGCAACAGCCGCATGGTCACAGTCACGAGAGCGGCACGCAGAAGATCGGACCGAATACGCCGCCAGAGTCGGGACCCTGCTCACCGGATGCCTACGATCCGTTTGAGCCGACCAAGTCGCCATCGCTATCGCCCCGATCACCGACGCCCACACCCACACAGAATCTGGAGCAGGCGCTGCCCAATAGCTCTGGATCTGCAGGACCAGGGGATAAATCCGACAGCGAAAGCCACAGCCACAGTCTGGCCCCGGCAGCCGTATCGAACAGCACTGGGACGCAGACACAGACAAGTGGTGTCATCAATCCCGTGGATCTGGTGATGGCGCTGATGAACAAGCCGAACCAAAGTACAACCGCCAGCCAGCAGCAGGAAAAGGTCGGCGGCAAAGCCTGCGACGTTGTCACATCCACGCAGTATCTCGGTAGTAGTAGTTCCATGGCCGCGGGAAACGTTGGCTCGAGTGCCGGCGGAATCGGCGGCAGCGATGGAGGCCACGACAAAACGATGGCCGAAGGTAATGCCATCACGGTTCTCTCCAATGTGCTGCTATCAGGCAGCAGCGTGGTGTCTAGTTCCCAGCATATACCGGTGATTTCTAGTCCAACTCCGCTGCCCAAGAAGCTCACGCCGCTCCCGAAGGCGGGCGGTGGAAGCGTGGCCAGCAGCAGCAGCTGTGGCCTCGCAAATCTGCCCACCACAAGCTCTGGCCTGCGCAACGGCGGCGGCAGTGGCAATGCAGCGGTTGCTACGGTCAGTGCACTGGACGACTCCTTTTCGATGGACATTGAGAGTCCATATTCTCCAGGGTCGGCGGACTATGAGGATCTGTTTGAGCCGCCGCCGCAACAACGTTCAAAGGCGGGCGGTAGCGGTGCCAAGACGGAGATGTTCGACAATCTCTTTGGCAGCACCTCCCCAGTGGGCAATATTGCCAGGATGTCGCGCTTCAAGAAATCCCAAAGGGGTAATAACAAAAGCGATCGTAAATCTAGAAAAGGTTCGTTGTGTGTAGAATCCCTAATCCTTGCCGCTTCCCAAACTAAAGAGAACTTTTTTCGGTGGTGCCACAAATATGTGGCAATACGTGGCACCTACGATAAAGATTCAAAGTACCGATTGGGACTTTTTTCGCAAACTAAAGAGCAGCTAAAGATCGCTCACGATTTGTTTCCCAATCAGCATTTCGATTTATAATATAACTCTACAATTTTTCTGTAGGTGGCAAATCATCTGACGACCACAAGGGGGCATACGATGATCTACCCAATTCGGCAACGGATCTGCAAAATAAGGATAGAGTGAGTCAATGTCAAGCACTCAACGCTGAGCAGTCGACATATTATGAATTTCTTTGTATTTGCCTTTGCAGTTTTTGCGTAAGCTGAATCGACAGGAACGTGTCGTTGAGGAAGTGAAATTGGTATTAAAGCCGCACTTCAATAAGAAGGTGATTACCAAGGAGGATTACAAGGACATCATGCGAAGGGCTGTGCCAAAGGTTGGGAGGAAACTGCTACACCATAAATTAAGGAATAAATATATTTATATTCAATATTCAATTTTTTCTGCAGATCTGTCACAGTCGGTCGGGTGAAATTAATCCACACAAGATTAAAAATCTAATTGATGCCTATGTGAGGAAGTTCCGCGCGAAGCACAAGAAGTTGAGTCTCCTCAACACGGGGCAGGTTAGCAGCGCCGTTAAGTGTGCCGCCTATTTAAAGAAGCTATAAGCAGAGACCCAGAGAGCGATTGATCAGCGTCTTGGATGTGGCAGTAAGTATCCATAGTCGCACATAGAATATAATTGAAATCGAATATACTAATGGTTTATTTTTGTAGCCTTTTTGGGGTGGATTAAACGAAACGAAACAATTTAGCGGTCGCATGCATTCCTACACTCTAACATCAACAAAATATTCACCGGCCGCACTCGCAAAATGAAATGAATGAAAGAAAAAAAACCACTCATAAATGGTCATTTATGTACTATTGGAATTTAGTTGTTAAGTCAATTTTAGGTCACTTTACGCATGATTTTTAGGGCATAAGCGAACACACTGAAATGAAGATATTTAAACATTAAGCAACCCTCTTGGCCAACCGCCCGCCCCCTAATATTTCGTTTAACCCCAAAGTAAAGGCAGTTTATTTATAAAACAAATACAAGCAAGATTTAGTTGATTAGATTGTTTATTATATAGAATGACACTTGTAATGATATAACTATTACCTGTTTTTTGCATTAACGCGAATGTAAAGTAGCGGCACGGTTGAAGAGTGCCAGATATATTGTATTTTACCTCTGATAATTTAAATAATTAAGTTTAATGCAAATTAAAAACCCATAATTAATACGACCCTGCAACCATTACATCGGATAAACCACCCACCCACCCATTCATTGACATGGCACAAAAGCGAACCACTGTGTTCAGGTGTGGCTCGGTGTTATCCGGTTGTGGATGTATTTTATTTTTGATCGTTATATAAACAACTGTAATTATGTATTCATATAGATCACGTAAATAGCTGTGTGCACTTTGCAGTTTTTATTTACGAAAGTTTCAAATCACTTGATTTCACACGGTAGTCTGTCAGTCAGTCGTCGTTTATTGAATAGAGAGAGTGTACGATACGAGTACTCGTATGCATTAGAAAACACACACAGACACACACACAATTGATAAGCGAATGAATATTATACATATATTATATTAATTGTGCTAAATCGTTTTGTAAATATCCATATAATTGAAAATAAACGCGATCATTAACTAATCCAAATTATGACATATCTTTAAATGTCCTCCGTCGTTGTTGTGGGTTTCGTTTGTGTCAGTAATAAACGCCCTTGCTCCCAACTATTCCAATAGTTATTTTTCGACAACTGGCTCCATACAGAAATCATACAGACTTCATACACGCTGCTCTAGAATCGTATGTGTCAGTAATAAACGCCCTTGCTCCCAACTATTCCAATACTTATTCTTCGACAACTGGCTCCATACAGAATTCATACAGACTTCATACACGCTGCTCTAGAAAAAACATATTTGAAAATAAGAAGAGAAGAGAGCTAGTTTTCTCATGATAGTACCACTTCATCCAACCCTAAAGCCATAGAATTATTCAATGAAGAACTGTTTAATAGGGTTTCTTTCTTTTTTTCCTTTAAAGGCCATCGTAGAAGATACATAATTTTAAATCGATCAGTATTCTCTATATATAAACCAATAAACTTTAATATCAAGAGTTTCCAGTATTTAATTTCCTCTAAGTTCCTCTCGCACTTGCTAGCAGAAAGGTGGATAAAGGAAGAGCTTTCCTAATAGAACTGACATCGAATGTGATTCCATGTGCCTGAGTATTAAAATATTCTACTATAACAATAAAGAAATTTTCAGTTTCAAGCGCATTTTATATGATACGAGCTCAAAATTTCAGCCATGCATCAGAATAAAAATGAAACCGGAGAACTGTGAAGTGGGTGGTTTCTTTCTAAATAAAACACTTCATATAGAAACATCAGTCTTTACTTTCAAGAGGAGGGGTTTCCTTCTCCAATTAAAACAAACATCATTTATATATAGCTTTTTGTTTTTTGTTTTTTTTTGGTAAAGTTTATTAGTTTTGTTCTTTGTGTTCGGCTTTGTTGGTATTTAAATGTATGTATATAAAGTATGTATACTCGTATATAATAAATATTTATGCAATTTCATATAAATTTTCATCGAAAAAAGATGATAGTATCTAATTTTAGATATCTTCAGATGAAGTTCGCCAAATTTTGTTCCCAATTGGTTGTTCACACTCCAATGATTGATGGATTAATCCC